>CM077308.1:69508513-79508513 GCA_039655065.1 Glossophaga mutica | reverse complement strand
AGTCAGGACACATACCCAGGTTGTGGATTCAATCCCTGGTCAGGGTGTGTATGAGAAGGCAGCCAGTTGATGTTTCTCTCTCACATCTCTCATATCAATGTTTCTCTCTCTCTCCCTTCCTTCTTGCTCTTTAAGCAATGAAAAATGTCCTCAAGTGAGGATAAAAGAAACAGGAAAAGTGCGTATATAGCATGCTACCTTTTATAAGGAAGGAGTAATACAAATGCATGTATATATGTGTGTGTATACACTTATTTTTCAATGAATGACATGATAAATTACAAACTAATAATGATTTCTTAGAGGAACAAAACAAAGTGGAGGGCTCAGGGAAGAAAGCTCAACTTTATGTTATATACTTATCTTTGGATCCATGTTTGAAAATTATAAAACACATGTAAGAGGAAAGTATATATAAAGTCAAAAACTTTGTATTCCTAGATATTAATTAAAACTTTAATGTATTATCTCTTCTTTAAAAATCATAGCTATTAGTTCTATCCACTGAAAAAAAATAGAAACAATGACTAAAATTATCAAAATTACCATGTCTAGCACAAGAAAAAGGGCCTGACTGTATTTATGAGGAAGGAAATTAACAGTAAGAAAGAACCTAGCAGTATCTCTGGTCCCAGAAGTAACTATCAAAGACTACACTGATATATGTCAAAGACCTCAGGCATCAATTTAAAAGTGTCCCTTTGGCCAAAATTGGGACAATTTGAACACAAAAATGATAATAAATGCAGTATATTGAAACACAATAAGGCTGTTGAAAATCCATTAGTTAATAATACTTAAAATAAATCTCATTATCCAGCATTGGAAACTGGTAGAGAATAGACTTATTCTGAAAGCTGGTAAATAAAAGGATATAATCAAGAATTAATCAAGGATTAAGCAGTTGATAAAAGAAATTATTGAAGAAGAATTCAAGAATTACAAGTGAAGAAGGAAAATTAAAACAAAGCAATAAAAAGACTCATGGGCATAGAAAACAGTATGGAGATTGCCAGAGGGACGAGGGGTTGTGGGGAGGAAGAGAGGATAAAGAGGGAGATAAATGATGATAGGAGACTTCACTTGGGGTGGTAAATACACAATACAATATATAGGTGATGTATTATAAAATTGTAAACCTGAAACCTATATAATTTTATTAACCAATGTCACTCTGTAACTTCAATAAAAATAAATGAAATAATAAAATAAAATCTCTATTTTGCAATCTTTAATGAAATAATGGATCTAGGCAAATTATCAAATGGAGCTATGCTGCTAAATCCATTATGTTATAAGATGATGGGAATTTCTAAGTGAATGTATCACCCTGGCCTGTGTGGCTTAGTTGGATGGAGCATTGTCCTGTACACCTAAAGTATGGAGGTTTGATTCCTGAACAAAGCACATGCCTAGGTTGTGGGTTGGGTCCATTGTCAGGACACATAGAGGAGGAAGCAATATTTCTCTCTCTCTCTCTTTCTCTCTCTCTCTCCTCTCTCTCTCTCTCTCTCTCTCTCTCTCTCTCTCTCTCTCTCTCTCTCTCTTCCCCCTCCCCCCACCCTGCCCCTCAGTGACAAATGAACTCACTGACCAGTGCTAAAAATCACAAAGATTAGAGATAAACATACATTTTATTCCTTCTGCTATATTGCAATAAAAACACAACACCAACATACTTTACAAAATATTGAAACTGAATCTGATCAAGCCTCTATAGAACTAATTTATAGGAGGTGCAGGTGCAAAATAAAACATGCTAAATTACACCACAGGAGTCCAAATTTCAGAATATGTGGAGTTCTACAGGACAAAGAGCCCAGTTAATTTTACACATAATTTGCAAAGAAAAAGAGGAGAAAGATACACATATTAAAACTCCTAGGAGGACAGGAGAGACCTCACACACAAACAAGCTACCTGGATCCTTCACCTGGTTGCTCTTTCCCCACCCCCACAATAACCTAAGGATGCAGACCTGATGAATCATGAAGTCATCCCTCCTACAAGACTAACAAGATAGTCTGGCAGCCTGAAGAGAGATAGTACTAGCTAATGTGTGCTCTAATCACCTAATGAAGAGGAAATCTTCCAACATTTGGTTTTTAGAAGTGGAAAAATAAAAAATAAAAGGATGAAACAAGAGACTTAAATATATAACAACAAATGTTAGAAAACAATTCTAACTAACCACTTATGAAAAAATAAAAAAACAGGAAAAAATAAAAGTAGGAAAAAATTTTTTCAATTTTTTATTTTTTAACTTTTTTAAATTTTTATTCAAGTAGTTTTCTGCCTTCCCCACCCCCCACCCTTCCTCACCACCTCAGGCCTCCCCACTTCCCTTCCCTGTTTCCACCACCCCCCCCGTAATATTATCCATGTGTCCATTATAGTTGTTCCTGCAAATGCTTCACCCCTTTCTCCTATAAACCCTTCCCCTCTCCCCTCTGGTCACTATCAGCCTGTTCTCAATTTCAGTGTCTTTGGTTATATTTTACTTGTTTTTTTTGTTTTGTTGTTTAGATTCCTGTTAAAGGTAAGATCATATGGTATTTGTCTTTCACTGCCTGGCTTGTTTCTCTTAGCATAATGCTCTCCAGTTCCATCCATGCTGCTGCAAAGGATAGGAGCTCCCTTTTTTCTGCTGCAAAGAATTCCATTGTGTAAATGTATGATAGTTTTTTGATCCATTCATTTACTGATGGGCACTTAAGTTGCTCCCAGCACTTGTCTATTGTAAATTGTCCTTCTGTGAACATTGGGGAGCATAGGTTCTTTTGGTGTTTCAGGGTTCTTAGGACATAGTCCTAGCAGTGGAATTGCTGGGTCAAAACGCAGTTCCATTTTTAGTTTTTTGAGGAAACTCCATACTGTTTTCCAGAGTGGTTGCATCAATCTGCAATCCCATCAACAGTGCACTAGGATTCCCTTTTCTCTACAACCTTTCCAACATTTGTTGTTTGCTACTTTGTTTATGTTGGCCATTCTCAGTGGTGTGAAGTGGTATCTCATTGTGGTTTTAATTTGCATCTCTCTGATGGCCAGTGATGCTGAGCATCTTTTTATGCATCTCTGGATGCTATGTATGTCTGTTCTCCTTGGAGAAATGTCTGTTCAAGTCCTTCATTCACTTTTTAATTGGGTTGCTTGTCTTCTTAGAGTGGAGTCATGTGAGTTCTTTATATATTTTGATCAAACCATTATATTATGAGATCAAACACTTGTCTGAGATGGCATTGGCAAATATGTTTTCTCATACAGTTGGTTCTCTTTTCATTTTAATGCTGTTTTCTTTGGCCGTGCAGAAGCTTTTTATTTTTATGAAGTCCCATTTATTTATTCTTTCCTTTATATCCCTTAATCTATGGGATATATCAGTGAAAAGATTGATGCATGGAATATCTGAGATTTTCCTGCCTGTGTTCTCCTCTAGGACTTTAATGGTGTCACAGCTTATATTTAAATCTTTTATCCACCTTGAATGTATTTTTGTGTATGGTGTAAGTTGGTACTTGAGTTTCATTTTTTTGCATGTAGCTGTCTAGCTCTCCCAACACCATTTGTTGAAGAGGCTATTTTTACTCCATCTTATGCTGCTGCCCGCTTTGTTGAATATTAATTGACCATAGAGACTTGGGTTTATTTCTGGGATCTCTGTTCTATTCCATTGGTCTATGTGTCTGTTCTTATGCTAGTACCAGGCTGTATTGATTACAGTGGCCTTGTAATACAGTTTGGTATCAGGTATTGTGATCCCCCCTATTTTGCTCTTCTTTCTCAAAATTGCTGCAGCTATTAGGGGTCATTCATGATTCCATATAAATTTTTGAAGTGTCTGTTCTATGTCTGTGAAATATGTCATTGGTACTTTAATAGGTATTGCATTGAATCTGTAAATTGCTTTGGGAAGTATAAATTACTTTGGGTAGTATGGACATTTTGATGATGTTAATTCTTCCAATCCATGAACACAATGTATGTTTCCATTTGTTTGTGTCTTCATTAATTTCTTTCTTCAGTGTTGTGTAGTTCTCTGAATACAGGTCTTTTACCTCCTTGGTTAGGTTTATTCCTAGGTATTTTATTTATCTTGTTGCTATATCAAATGGGATTTTTTTTCCTGATTTCTGCTTCTGATGTTTATTTGTTGGTATACAAAAATGCCTTTGATTTCTGAATATTGACTTTGTGTCCTGCTATTTTGCCAAATTCATGTATTACATAGTTTTTTGGCAGACTCTATAGGATTTTCTGTGTACACTATCAGGTCTTCTGCAAATAAGGACAATTTTGTTTCCTCCTTTCTGATTTGAATGCCTTTTATTTCCTTTTCTTCTCTGATTGTTGTGGCTAGGACTTCCAATACTATGTTGAATAGAAGTGATGAAAGTGGACAACCTTGTCTTGTTTCTGATATTAGTGGAAAAGATTTTAGTTTTTGCCTGTTGAGTATGATGTTGGCTGTAGGTCTCTAATATATGGCCTTTATTATGTTGAGGAATGCTCCCTTTATTCCCACTTTGCTGAGTGTTTTTATGATAAATGGGTGCTTTACCTTATCAAATGCTTTTTCTGCATCTATTGATATGATCATGTGATTTTTGTGTTTCGTTTTGTTTATGTGATATATTACATTTATTGATTTGCAAATATTGTACCTTCCTTGCACCCTTGGGATGAATCCCACTTGGTCATAGTGTATGATCTTTTCAGTGTATTGTTGCATGTGTTTTGCCAATATTTTGTTGAGGATTTTAGCGTCTATGTTCATCAGTGATGTTGGCCTGTAATTTTCTTTCTTTGTTGTGTCTTTATCTGATTTTCAGATGAGGATCATGCTGATTTCATAAAAAGAGTCTGGGAGTCTTCTGTCTTCTTGGATTTTTTGGAATAGTCTGTGAAGGATAGGGGTTAGCTCTTCCTTAAATGCCTTGTAGAATTCTCCTGTGAAACCATCTGGTCCAGGGCTTTTGTGTGTCGGGAGTTTTTTGATTACTGCTTCAATTTCATCTGCTGTTATTGGTCTGTTCAGGCTTTCTGCTGCTTCTTCATTCAGTTTGGAAGATTATGTTTTTCTAGAAATTTTTCCATTTCATCTAGGTTTTCAAATTACTTGGCATATAGCTCTTCACAGTAATTTCTTACACTCCTTTGTATTTCTGTGGTATCAGTTGTAATCTCTCCTCTTTCATTTCTGATTGTGTTTATTTGAGTCCTCTCTCTTTTTTTCTTGATGAGCCTGCTTAAAGGCTTGTTGATTTTGTTTACCTTTTCAAAGAACAAGCTCCTGGATTTATTGGTCCTTAGAATTGTGCTTTTAGTATCTATGTCATTTAATTCTACTGTGATGTTGGTTATTTCCTGCCTTCTACTTGCTCTGGGCTGTCTTTGTTATTCTTCTTCAAGTTCGTGTAGGGGTAGGGGTAGGTTGTTTATTTGAAATATTTCTATTTTTTTAGGTAGGCTTATATTGCTATAAACTTCCATCTCAGGACTTCTTTCACTGTGTCCCATAAGTTTTGGGTTGTTTTGAGTTCATTTTCATTTGATCCAGAAACTTTCTGATTTCTTCCTTCATCTCATTCTGGACCCATTCCTTCTTTAATAGCATGCTATTCAATCTCCATGAGTTTGAGTGTTTTTGAGTTTTTTCCTTGAGGTTGGTTTCTAGTTTCAATCCTTTGTATTCAGAGAAAATGCTTGATATGATTTACTTTTCATCAATTTCTTGAAGCTTGTTTGTGTACTATCATGTGGTCTATCTTTAAAAATGTTTCATGTGCATTTAAAAAGAATATGTATTTAGCTTCTTTGGGATGAAGGGCTCTATGTATATTAGTTAAGTTCATTTGATCTAGGACATTGTTCAATGCTGCAATATTTTTGTTGATATTTTGTTGGAAGATATGTCCATATTTGACAGTGGGGTGTTGAAATCCCCTACTCTAATTGTGTTGCTGTCAATATTTTTCTTGAAGTCCTCCAAGATTTTCTTTATGTATTTGAGTGCTCCTATGTTGGGTGCATATATACTTACAATGTTTATGTCTTCTTGGTAGATTATTTCCTTGTGTATTATGAAGTGACCTCTGGATCTCTCTCTATGGCCCTTTTTTTGAAGTCTATTTTGTCTGGTATGAGTATTGCTACCCCAGCTTTTCTCCTGTCTGTTTCCTTGGAAAATTTGTTTCCAGCCCTTCACTTTGAGTTTGTGTAGATCTTTCATCCTGAGGTGGGTCTCTTGTAGGCAGCATATATGTGGGTCATGCTTTCTTATCCATTCAGCTATTCTATGTCTTTTCATTAGAGCCTTTAATCCATTTACATTTAAGGTTATTATTGATAAGTACTTATTCATTGCCATTTTTTCATACTTGTGTTTCTCTCTCTCTCTCCTTCTCTCTCTCTCTCTCTCTCTCTCTCTCTCTCTCTCTCTCTCTCTCTCTTTCTCCCTCCCTCCCTCTCTCTGTCTGTCTCTCTGTCTCTCCCTTCCTTCCTTTTCTGAAAGCAGTCCCTTTAGCATCTCTTGAAGAGCTGGTTGGGTGGAAGTGTATTCTTTTCAAACTTCTCTTGTCTGGGATGCTCCTTATTTGACCTTCTATCTTGATTGAGAGCCTTGCTGGGTAAAGTAGCCTTGGTTGCAGGCCTCTGGTTCTCATTACTTGGAATATTTCTTGCCATTCTCTTCTGGCTTGGAGCATTTCCATTGAGAAGTCAGCCACTAGTCTTATTTCAGCTCCCTTGCTCAAGCCTTTAAGATTCTTTTTCTTGGAATTTTGCCATTTTAATGATGATGTGTCTTGAAGTGGGCCTCTTTAGGTTCCTCTTGATTGGGACTCTCTGTGTTTCCTGGATGTGTGTGACCTTTTCTCTCAGCAAATCGGGGAAGTTTTCCATCATTACTTTTTCAAATAGGTTTTCTATCCCTTGCTCATCTTCTTCTCTTTCTGGTATCCCTATTATATGGATATTATTATGTTTCATGTTGTCCTGCATTTCCATTGACCCCTCTTCATTCTTTCTGAGCCTCTTTTCCTTTTCTTGCTCTTTCTGGGTGTGTTTTTGTACCTTGTCCTCCAGCTTGCTGATCCAATCCTCTCCTTCATCGAGCCTGCTTTTGATTCCTTCTACTGTGTTCTTCAATTCAGAAATTGTATTCTTCATTTCCTCTTGGCCCTTGTTGATAGTTTCTATTTCCTTTTTCATGTTGATATAGTTTGCAGTGAGTTCATTGTAGTTTTCCTGTGGTTTCTGGTAATTCATTGTGAGCTCATTGAGCTTCATGATAACCATTGCTTTGAACTCAGTATCTGATAGTTGAGTTGCCTCCATTTCATTTAGCATTCTTTCTGAGGCTTCCTCCTTTCCTTTCATTTGGGGATTTTTTTGTCTTTCCATTGTTTGTGAGACTTTTCTTGTTAGCCTCTGCTTCTTATATTGATCTGTTCTGACTCCCTGGGTTTGTGGTGTGAACTTCTATTGTAGAATACCTTTGAGATTCAGTGGTACAGTCTCCTTGATCTCCTGAGCTCACTGGTCTTGGGCTGTCATTTATGTTGGCTCTCTGTATGTGTTTGGGTTTTGATTGTTGTTGTATCTTTCTTTGTTGGGTCCTTCCCTCCAGCTGGTTAACTGAGGATCACTCCATCCACCATGTCTTGTATTCTATTGTGCAGGTGTGGCAAGGTTGTGTTGAAGCTGATTCTTCTGTGTGTACAAGGTTTTAAGGCTCCTCTCTCACTCTTGTTCAGTTGTTTGTTCTGGGTAATTTCTCCACCATTTAGTTGTATTTCCAGATCAGTCCTGGGTTGAGGTTAGTTTTGCTTCCACTCCCTCCTTCACCTTCTTCTGTTGTTATTTGTTCGTGGTACCTTTGTTGGGGGCTTTCCTCTTCTAGCAGGTATCTTGGTGTTGACAGCTCCCACCTACACTTTTTGTGATCAGTTGGAGGAGGAAGGCAAAATGGTTTATGACAGTGGAAGTGTATTCTACGGTATTTAAAGTACCAACCCATAGAGAAGAGAGAAGAGATCCTTTGGATATGTATAGTGTTAACCAGAGTATTTCACCCAACTAGCTACTTTTTAGAAAGTGTGGAAAAAAAGATAAGACTCTCATTTAGAGTGAGAAAGGATTGTGAGTTAGATCTAGAAAGCAGTGAGCTTGTGGGAGGTCAGAATATAAAGTAAAGTGAGAGTAAGGGATAGAAAATAGATATAATATGTGAGAGAATAGTTAACCACCATAGTAATAAAGTTCAGCAAACAGTGAAGTGAGCTGAGATTTGGGAGGGGTGCTATGTAGTATTTACAGTTTTGTGGAACAGCAATTATTTACAATAGTAATGGAGCAACAATTATATGACAGAATGTATGTGATCTGAATAACAAGAATAGGAAGTACAGGACCTAGAGTCATGTGCTATTGGAACAGAAGTGAAATGAAAGATGGAAAATTAAAAATACATTATGAAAGAGAGAACAAGGGAAACTAGTCAGACAATGTAATTTAACAAACCAAGCGAAGAAGAGTAAACGGAAAGAAAAGAAATACAAAAATATTAATAAAATGAAACATGTAAGAATAATGAAAATGGTAATGATACAACTTGCAAGTTCTCTGGAGTAGCAAAGTAAAATTTGTCTCACTGTCTAAGTTGTTGGGATTACTCCTCTTTGGATCTAACTTTGGCCTTTTCACAGCTCCAGGTTTTATTGTCTCACTTGTGGGAATAAAACAAAAATTTAAATGAAGAAAGGAAGAAGGAATAAAGAAAGGAAGAAGGAATAAAGAAAGAAAGAAGGAAAGAAAAGATGAAAGAATTTAAAAAAATTAAAAAGGCCTCCTGCTGGCTTCAAACTGGCCAAGCCAGTTATGCTGGTTTTCCTGGCTGCAGCAGGCTGAGGAGGAATTGGTTTTCTCCTTTCCTAAGCTGCACTCTTCACAGTTCCCCAGCCTCCAGCCCATTTCCTCAGTTTCCTGCTGGGCCTCCAGTGCCCTTCTGCACCCAGCCTAGAACTTTAGTCTACCAGTTGCACTGTCCTTGAGGTGCACCAGTTAGGGGCAATTCACACACCACCTTCTCAATCTTTGCTGTCCTAGATGCTAGAGACTCTCAGCACCCCTTCAGGGTAGTTTAGCCCCCCCACTGAGTTAAGTCTCCTTCTGGTGATTGCTTACTCTCTGAGCCCTGCAGCTCTCATCTGCAGGGCCATCTCCACCATCCTCTTAGAAAGGCAGTCAGCCCTGCAGAGCTCTGAGCACAAGGCCAGGTAAGAGGTGCCTCTGGGCAGTGGGATCAGGCTTGCTCTGGCCCCAGAGATGCAGGCCAGGCCTGAGCACTCATCCTTGTTGCTGAGGCAGAAGGGGTAGCCACTGGGCCATGTGTTCAGGTGCGTGCTATCACCAGAGCTTCGTCCCTGGGGCTTCAGGTGTGAGCTCATGGCCAGGTTGGGGTAGGGGCACAGGAGGTGGGGAATGGCTGCTGCAGAGAATTCCCCAAATAGCCACTGAGTGCCTCTTTTTTCCTCTTTTTCTTTTTGAAAAATTCCTCCTATTCAAGCCTGCCACTCCAAATAAGCACTTGGCCTCTCACACAGCCCAACTCTCCAACCAGACCAGGAACTGTCCAGGTCAGGGCCTGTCACTGCCCAAGTCTTCCCAGCAGACAGCCACAGTGTCAGTGGGTATACACTACCCCTGTGTGTTTGCCACTTCATCATTATTCCTCTCCTACAACTTCAAGTATCCAGGTACCTCCTGGTGCTGCTCAAACCTTGATTGTCAGGGGAAGGAGCTGTTGACATGGCTCTCTCCCAAGAATCCTGTGGCAGACCCAGCAGGCGCTGGGCCTAGGGCTGCAGCCACCCTGGTCCCCATGCTGCTCCCAGGGATCTTTTTGACCTAAAGCACTCTCCTTACCATCTGATTTTTCAATGTCCTCTACAAGTTTTGGTCTCCAATCTTTGCGTATGCTGGGGTACTGTTGGCTGTTCACTCTGTTGCTCAGAAGATTAGCTAGGTGTTTCACCCATGCACAAGGGGAAGTGGACTCTGCTTCCACCTATCTCACCACCATCTTCCACACCTAAAAAGTAGGAAAATTTGAAAACTGCTTGGGTATTTGAGTGTTCTAAGTAATTACAGTAATTTTTAGGTGTGATAATGATATTATGGCTCTATTTTCTGAAGATTCCTTATCTCTTAGAAATATTAAAGTGTTTATGGATAAAGTGGTATGATATCTGATATTTTGTTAGAAAGAACCCTTAAGGTGGGTGGTGGTAGGGTTGAGTATAGATGAAACAAAACTGATTAAGTGCTATAATTGTTGAAGCTTACATCTACATGTGGAGGGTTAATATATCAGCCTGTATACTTTTGCATGTGTATAAAGATAAGTGTATGTTAAAGAAAAAAATTATTTATGGTTAGAACTTTTGTTTCCTGCATAAGACATATTTTCCTACCTGAAGGTCATGAAAGTATACTCCAATATTACCTTTTAAAAACATTTTTTGTCTTTCAGATTCAGATTTATAAATCATCTGGAATAAAGTTGCATCTATAATATGAGATAGAGTTAGAGTTTCTCTTTTTTCTCTATCCAGGTGATACCCAATTGATCTAACAGCAATTACTTAAAAGATTCTCATAGCTTCACCATTTCACAATGCCACCTTTGTTATAAATCAGATGGTAATATATATACAGATGTGTTTTTAAACTATCTTACTTCATTAGTCCATTTGTCTTATTCTTCTGCCAATATTACATTATTTTAATTTTCATAAGTCTTGATATCTAAAAAAAATTCTCTAACCTGATTCTTCAAGAATGCCATGGTTTCCCTTTATCCTTTCTGATTTCATACAAATTTTAGAATCTTTTCATACCCACTCAAAAATCTGCTGTGATTTTTATTAGAATTATTGTTATCATTTCCTTACTTCTACTTTCTTTGGTTTTGGTTTGTATTCTTGATCTATATTCTTACTTAACATTGGGTTTTTTAATATTAATGTTATTTAAAAATGTAAGTTTTTTAAATTCACATATAACTTTATTACTCTTGAATTTTGTATTGTTGTTCAAGTACAGTTGTCTCCATTTTTCCCCCAAAGCTTCCCCCAACACCAGCCACTCCACCTCCCACCCTTGATCCTACCTCCCCTTTGGCTTTGTCCATGTGTCCTTTATAGAGATTCTTTGAGTACCTTCCCCTTTTTTCCCCATTATCCCTTCACCCCTCCCCTCTGGTTAATGTCAGTTTGTTCTTTATTTCAAAGTTTCTGGTTATATTTTACTTGCTAGTTTGTTTTGTTGATTAGATTCCACTTATAGGTGAGATCATATGGTATTTGTCTTTCATGGCCTGGCTCATTTCACTTAGTATAATGCTCTCCAGATCCACCCATGCTGTCCCAAAGGGTAGGAGCTCCTTCATTCTTTCTGCTGCATAGTATTCCATCATGTAAACACACCATAGTTTTTTGATGCACTCATTTACTGATGGGCACATAGGTTGCTTACAACACTTGGCTATAGTAAATTGGGCTTCTATGAACAATGGGTTGCATACTTTCACCTGAATTGGTGTTTCAGAATTCTGTTTTTTATTTTTTTATTTTAAAAATGTATTTTATTGATTCAGCTATTACAGTTGTCCCATTTTTGTCTCCCCCTTATTCCCCTCTGCCCTGTATGCCTCCTACCACCACATTCCCCACCCTTAGTTCATGTCCATGGTTAGTACATATAAGTTCTTTGGCTTCTCCATTTCCCACACTATTCTTAACCTCCCCCTGTCTATTTTCTATGTACAATTTATGCTTCTTATTCTCTATACCTTTCCCCCATTCTCCCCTTCCCCGCCCCCCTGATAACTCTCCATGTGATCTCTATTTCTATCATTCTCTTCCTGTTCTAGATGTTTGCTTAGTTTGTTTTTGTTTTTTAGGTTCAGTTGTTGATAGTCATGAGTTTGTTATCATTTTACTCTTCATAGTGTTGATCTTCTTTTTTTTTTAGATAAACCTTTTTAACATTTCATATAATAAGGGCTTGGTGATGAAAAACTCCTTTAACTTGACCTTATCTGGGAAGGATTTTATCTACCCTTTCCTTATAAATGATAGCTTTGCTGGGTAGAGTATTCTTGTATATAGGTCCTTGCCTTTCATGACTTCAAATACTTCTTTCCAGTTCCTTCTTGCCTGTAAGATTTCTTTTGAGAAATCAGCTGGTAGTCTTATGGGAACTCCTTTGTAGGTAACTGTCTCCTTTTCTCTTGCTGCTTCTAAGATTCTCTCCTTATTTTTCATCTTGGATAATGTAATTATGATGTGCCTTGGTGTGTGCTTCCTTGGGTCCAGCTTCTTTGGGACTCTCTGAGCATCCTGGGCTTCCTGGAAGTCTATTTTCTTTGCCAGACTGGGGAAGTTCTCATTGATTATTTTTGGAAATAAGTTTTCAATTTCTTGCTCTTCCTCTTGTCCTTCTGACACCACTATGATTTGGATGTTGGAATGTTTAAAGTTGTCCTGGAGGTTTCTATGCCTCTCCTCACTTTTTTGAATTCTTGTTTCTTCATTGTGTTCTGGTTGAATGTTTATTCCTTCCTTCTGTTCCAAACTGATGGTTTGAGTCCCAGTTTCATTCCCATCACTGTTGGTTCCCTGTACATTCTCCTTTATTTCACTTTTCATAGCCTTCATTTTTTCCTCTATTTTGCAATCATAATCAACCAATTCTGTGAGCTTCCTGATTACAAGTGTTTTGAATTGTGCATCTGATATGTTGGCTATCTCGTCATCACATAGTTGAATTTTTTCTGGAGCTTTAATCTATCCTTTCACTTGGGCCTTACTTTTTGTCTCAGTGCACCTGTTATACTGTAAGGGGTGGAGCCTTAGGTATTTGCCTGGCTAGGACAACCCACATTGCTGTGTTGTGGGGCTGTATGTGGAAGAGAGGTCTGAGAGGAAACAATGCCACTTGCTCAGCTCTTGGCTGGCTTTCAGTCACTTTTCCTGCTACCCACAAGCAAATTGGGCCCTCTGGTACTAATTCCTGGGTGGGTGGGTTTGTGTACATTCTAGGATCATGTGGGTCTCTCCAAAAAAATCTCTTGTGAGGCTGGGAGTTTCTCCTGCCACCACAACCCTCAAAGATTTTTTGCAGTCAGAGGTTTTCAGGCTTTATTTTCCTGTGCTGGAACACTGGGTTATGTGGTGTGTCTTGCTCCCCAGTTCCTCCCAATTTATCTGTACACAAATGGGGGACCACCCACCCCACCAGCTCTCACCTCACCTGGTCCTCCAGCCACCTTGCTGTAAGTCCTCTCAACCCCGGCTGCCAGTCTCTGACCCTCCCACTGGTCTGGATGAATGTTTCTTTTTTAACTCCTTGGTTGTTGGACTTCATACAGTTTGATTTTCTAGAAGTTCTAGTTATTTTTGTTTTTAAATGTGTTGTTGGCCTCCTGTTGGTTCTGAGAGGAGGCAAAGTGTACAAAGTGTATCTACCTATGCCTCCATCTTGTCTGGGAAGAATAGGATATTTTTAAATTGAGAAATTCTTCAACAGGTGAGGCTACTGTACAATAGGCATCAAATATACAGTTTTTAGAACATAAGCAGGTTTAATATTACAGAAAATTATTTTTCATTGCATTATGTAGAAGGAACTTTAAGTTATAACAATTTTTAACCCAGTAAATTTCACATTAGTGGAATTTATATTAAAGTAAAAAATAAAACACAAAGATTAATGTGACAGATATTAGCCACCATTACATTCACAGTAATAAAACGCCAGAAAAACAGATCTGGCTCTCAACAATATAGATACACAAGTATTTTGAAATATTATGCAGCCTTCAAAAATGATTTTTAAAAGAAAGTTTAGTGACATTAAAAAATTCTAAGAAAAAAATATAAATTATATGTTGTTGTGGACCATTCAGCCTGGTTTCAGGAGTTGTAACCCTCACCCCATGGTGGGCTGTGTAAGAGCCCAAGGGACCCACTTCATCTGGGTCTGTTCTGTCACAAGGACATGACCTACTAAAGAGACAAAAGCTTATTTCCCTGGCAGGAGCACTGCTTCTGCCTCATTCATCTCTGGCCCCATTGCTTGGTTGGCAGTCAATGACGGGTAAGACTCCTCATGGGAGGGGCAACCTAAGCCAGACACGACCACTTGGGAGGCCTCATGGAAGGACGCAGGGGCAGGGCTGAAGCAAAAGGATGTGATGGACCCTCGCCCCCCGGCTATTCTGACATAGCCCGAGTCCTCATTTCCAACTGGGAGATGTCTCCTGCTTCCTAATTGGCTTAAAGCCTGAAACTGTGGGGGTGAGTGGTGCAGCCCTGTACTGGCCAGGATGGCTCCCTGGGTGATTGGGCATAAGAAAGAATTCCTAAAGTCCTGTGAAACCTGCTTTGTTTGCTAAGAGTGCTCTCATTTAAATAATAAGGGTCCCAGGAGGAAATGAGTATGTCTCCCAAAGTTTGACAACCCCCTTTCCTGACAAACACTGACTCAGATTAAGCCCTCAGATTGCTTTGAAATGTTAACCATTGTTTGATCCTTGCCTCCTGACATACCTGTATTCCCGGGTATTTGAGCCCAATAAAAGCCTAGTGAGGATGGGGCTCTAGGTCATTCTCCTCTGAGAGTTTGACCCCTTTCCTCCCCAAGCAGTCATGTCTTGGTAGTTTTTATTTTTATCCGTGATGGAGGGATGGGGCTCTGTGGGCAGAGTCCCCTACATCTGGCGCCCAGGACAGGGACCCCCGCAATATGTATAATCGAACCACAGCTGGATAAAATAATACATGTGGAAGAAGGAAATTATAAAATGTTAACAATGATTAACTCTGAATGAAATATCATGGGTGATTATTTTATTCTTTTAATATATACTGTAAGGTTTTTTTCTAGTTTGTATAATAAACCAGTATTTCTTTCATACTATTTCATACTTTTTACAAAGAGATACTGTGTTTTATCATGCAATTATACACCATTACTCAGGTACCTTAGTCAGAAATTTCTCTGTGACAGCACCTAGAATGCCAGCTAGAGCCACCCGAAGGAGCCACTGCAGAAGTCTACAACAGCAAGAGGCTGGTAATGCCTCAGGATTTTGGTCTTCAGGCCAAGTTGTTCTCTCTCTCTGGACTGCCTAGTGGCAAATTCTACTGCACATTTGAACACTCCCTTACCCTTTGCACACCTGCCCCAGAAGAATTAGGCACCCCTCTTCCTGCAACTCCACAATGCAGTGCATACCCTGCTCATTCATGCCACATTCTCGCCAATACTTAGACACTCTCATAAAAGTGTCTTCTCTTCCCTTAAATGTTAACCCATTATAGAAGCTCAGAAAATATTTTCTGAATGTTTGGAAGAAAGCAACAGGGTTTTAAACAAATCTGCTCTTCTAGCCATGTTTCTGTAAATTCATGTATTAATTTAATAAACCAGTATTAATACCTTGTTGTGAAGTGGTTTAAAGATTAATAGAGTCTAATCTTTGTTCTAGAGGGTCCAGTAGTCTGTGAGAGTTCAGATTTGTAAAAAATTAATTATATCAAACATGTGCAAGATTCTTCTAGTCTGTGAAATGCTCTCTTTTGGGCTTGCTGATATCTTTTTCTACAAATGATCCTAGGAAATATATTTGAACAAAACACATGAATTAGTCTAAAACCACCTTCTTTTTCCAGATAGAATGTTTAAGGTCACAGACATGAAAACAAAAAGTAGCACCTTTTTTTTTTAGTTCCTCTTGGTTAATCAAGAAAGACTTTGAAGATGTAAAGGGATCTAAATGCAGTGAATTTTTGGAATGTGTTTGGATTTTCTGGGGGGGGAAAACCTATAATTTGATCTATTCATTGAGAAGTACCATTTTTGTCACTATCCTTAAAGCAGCATTTTTCCCTAGGAAGGAGAGAATACATTACAGCAATTCATGTCAATGGAGCCGGGGCAGGATGGGGGGGGCGGTGCTTATAACAATAATAAAAGTATTTTAATTACCAAGCCTTGTCTTCTATACAATCCCATAAGGAAAGCAGGCAGACAATATTACAGGGCTATCCCCCCTGCAGATGTGAAACCAAAGGGTTAAGTGGTTTGCCCAAGGCTCTGAGTGAGTGAGAAGAGGGTGGAGGAGGTCTGGGACTCCAAGCCCAGCCTTTTCTCAACCTTGAGGTGCTGCTGTTCCTTGAATCTGCTGCTGTAGTGATGAAATGACAAGTACATACAGCAAAACAAACATTATGAGCACAAACCCTTAAAGGCCACAGTACCACCTCAGTGAAGTGGCATCATCAGATTCAAAATTCCTAAATACTCAGAAGCCTATGAGAAAAATAAAGCATGATGAAAGGAAAAGAAAGGGTGGTGATAATCACTAGGGGTTGGGAATTCCTTGAGACCCTCATAAGTTTTGCTCCAGCCACGTTGACAGCATAGACAAGGATAACTGTTTCTCCATCCAGCCTCCCTCAGAGATCCTCTGCTTTGTCTCATCATGCTCGACAGGTGATCATCACTCTGATCCATGAGGTCAGTGATAGACACTTTAAGTGAATATTTGTGGACTTCAACATGCTCTGCACATTCTTTCAAAGCTTACACACTCTCAAGCTGTGGGTATTTGGATGGCTCTTTGCAGCAAGAGGAGAGGGGTGTCCAGAGTATCTGCTGTACTGGCAGACTTGCCTCATAAAGCCATCCTTCAGAGGATCTTCTCTGCCTCACATCCTAAACCCTGTGGGTCTACTTCTTCAAAGAAGGGCTGAATGACTGTCTTGGGTCGACTACAAGGATAACCTGTGGAAGGGAATGGGGTAAATGTACTGTGTCTGCTACTGACTTGCACCCATGTCTTCATAGATTTGTGTGGGAAAAGATGGATAAACATTTCTCTAAGAAATCTTAGCCATTATTGGCTATTACTAATTTTTAGCTAATTGCTACAGGCAGGTTTGACTATCATGGAGAACTTACATTCATATTCTCTCTCTCTCTCTCTCTCTCCCCCCCCCTCCCTCCTACACACACATACAACAGATACACACGCACACACCTTCATCATTGATTGTCACAAATTCTTTGGGCATAAATGACAGTAAAGTCTCGTACAAAAGTCCACCCTGGAAGAATCCTTTGAAAGAGACATGTAACAGGAATTTAGACTCATAAAGTACTAAAGCATCAACATTCATAACTATCTGGCAACTCTCCTGAGAGCTCTGGGGCCATTCATTCATTCTTTGGTCCTATTCACCCTAAGAATCTGCCATGGGTCAGGCATTATGCTGGGTGCTGGAAAGACAGAGATGAAAGATGATGTCTGACCTGAAAAAGATCTCAGTCCTGAGAATAGGAATGTGAGGATATTGTAGAAATTAGCCAATGATCACAAAGCTAAGAGCTTTGAAAATAATATAATAAATTTATACATTTACTAAGTTACTATTATGTTCCAAACTGTATTAAGTTCTGTGTGTATACTATCTTACTGAATCTCTAGGAAATTACTTACTTGTTTTATAAAAGACACTGAGGCACAGATAGGTTAAGTAATTTGTCCACAGTTACACAGCCTGTTCCTAATGGAGCCTAGGTTTGAATCTGGGTAATGTGGCTCTGTAGCCTGAGCTTCTTACCTCTTAACTACAATATAGAACAACTACAAGCTGAGAAGAATGCACCTGTACAAGTATACACAGATTAGAAAGTCAAAGAAAGTTTTCCAGAGCAGTGTGAAAGATAGGTACTTAGTCAAAACAGGAAGAAAAGGAATTTCAGAGAGAAAGAGGCATGGGCAAAGACCCAGAGATATGAGCCAGTGTGGAGCTTCCAGGAACTTACTATCTGAACCATTTTCAAATTTAAGAGTATCCACACACAAAAGCATGCTCTTGTCCTTGAAAATTTAGGTAGGCAGAAACAAAAACAAAATATAGGATCAAGCAGCTGAAAAATTTGTTAGAACTTTCAGTCAAGCGACAGAGTCAAAATAAGAGGTTCTGTCAAGAGAGCTTCAGAATCAAATCTAAGAAGTCCTTTTGTATGTGTAATCCTCTGTTATGTCTCTTTGTATGAATCACTACTGGGGATGAATTTACTGCTTCATCCAGAAGAGTATTCACTGGTTACCTTCAATTACAAGAGCTTTACCCTCCAAAACAAAGCAAACATGCATAGTGACATAATAGATATATGAATGTGTAAATATAAAATATAAAATGAACACTGAGCAGAAAGAGGCTTTTTAAACCCTAAATTAAGCCACAAAGTATCCCAAGTGCCAGAGAGATAAGTCAAGAACAATCTGCTTATAAGCTCCTGGATGAGCACAGTCCAAGTACAGATGAAAGGCCATGAAAAGACGGCTCAGCCTAGGGTTAATAAAACCTCCTGGCTGCATTCCTTTCAATATCCACCTGAAACCATGTCTGACTGTGCTGATTTTCATCCTAATCCCTTTTATGATTATACTTTGGAGATAAATTGTAATTAGTACAAAAATGACCTTAATCATAGTAATATTAACTAGAGAGCTGGGCAGCCTAGTGTTAGCCTAAGGGCCCAAAATATGAAAGGAAGTCTTAAAATCCCCATACATTTTGCCCAAAAGAGCACTAAAGGAGTGAACTGATAACCAGACCCAGTTCCTCACAGTGCCCAAGAAGGTCACTTATACTTTTAAATAATAGTATTTATAGTAAATACTTAGGGGGATCCTCCCATTCAATTTTCAAAAAAAACTTCTGCTATAAAACAACAAAAATGTTAAATGAATCATTAAAAACATTTTGTAAATATATTCTGTTTCTGGTAATGGGTTATTGACATCAATGATTCTGCTGAAAACAAGGCAATATTGAATATACAGATAGATGATGATAGATGATAGATTAGATAGATGATAGATAGATAGATAGATAGATAGATAGATGATAGATAGATAGAGATATATATTCCTAAATCACCTTAGAAGTGTTGACGTGAAGATTGCCAGACCCTGTGGGGAGAAAATTGGAACCCTGAAATGAAAAATGAATACCTACAGAGCACTAAACCGCTCTTATCCTGAGGACATGTGCTGATATCAAGAAAGTGGGCTTTATATGGGACTTAACTGGACAAAGATGACACAAGTCAAGGGCAGGCCCAAATAGAGGTGAGGAATCTTACAAGAGCTTGTTCCATTTTAAGTTGGGCCTCAGATGGCTATAATTTCTGGGTAATTATGAACCAGAATTAAATCTGTACCACCTTCTTCCAAATCCTATCCCAGAGAACTGTAGGGAAGGTTGCATTGGAGCCAATCAGAGTTCAGCAAGAAAGAAGACAGAAAGAGAGAGAAGAGAAGAAGAAAGGGAAAGTGGGAATGAAGGAGAGAATGGAGGAGAGGAAAAGGAAAGAGAATGGAAGAAAGGCAAGAAGGCAAAGAAAAACAAAGAATGAAAGGAAGAAACCTGAAGGAAAAAATACATCTGAGAAACTGCACACAACTTGATAAAAATTTTAAATAAAATATGAGCAAACCAAAGATCCAAAAATATGATAATGATATGTCATAATCAATTTAGATTTAAAATAGAAATTTTGGTTTAATGTTACCTTCACATTAGAAAATTAATTAACACAAATCACTATATTAACATATAAAAGGAGATAAATCCTTTTAAATGAAAATAAGTCCTCTTCCGGCCAAGATGGAGGTGTAGGCGGACACACTGTGCCTCCTCTAACAACCAAAATTAAGGACAACAAATATTTAGAAACAAGAAAACAAGCAGAACTGATAGAAAATTGAACTGTACGGAAGTCCAACAACCATTCATCGAGACCGGTAAGAGGGGCGGAGTCAAGGCAGGAGAAAGTGGAGGTGCGGACCCGGGAACGCAAGCAGCAGCGGCTGGCAGTTCCCAGGTGCACAGGCGGCGGCTGGCGGTCCCCGGGCACAGGGGGGCAACTGTGCAGACCCAGTGAGGCCGCACAGGGCGGCTGGCTGACCAGGTGGTCCCACATTCGCGCGCGCAGACGGTCCAGGCAGAGGGGACACGGCGGAAAGGGCCAGAGTCCAGGAGAGAGCGGAACAGGCGCCATTGTTACCTCTTGGACCCCGCCCCCACCTATAGTGTCACAAACCAGCGACTGGGCTGCCCTGCCCTGAGGCTCCACCCCTCAGTACGTAATAGCCGCGACCAGACTAAAACCAAAACAAAACAAAAGAAAAACCCACCGAAAAATGGCTCAAACCGAAAAACAAATAAAAGCTCCAGAGCCAATTCCTCTAAGCAGTGAAGAGATAGCCAACCTGTCAGATGCACAGTTCAAAGCACTGGTCATCAAAATGCTT
Source organism: Glossophaga mutica (assembly GCA_039655065.1). Classification (NCBI taxonomy): domain Eukaryota; kingdom Metazoa; phylum Chordata; class Mammalia; order Chiroptera; family Phyllostomidae; genus Glossophaga; species Glossophaga mutica. The sequence goes on along the minus strand of CM077308.1, from coordinate 79,488,118 downwards.
ACAGAATTGGTTGATTTTGCTCACAAACTAGATGAAAAAATGCAGGCTACAATACGTGAAATGAAGGAAGATGCATGGGGAACCGATAGAGATGGAAGGAAAACTGGGACTCAAATCAATGGAGTGGACCAGAAGGAAGACACTAACAACCAAACAGAAAACGAGGAAGAAACAAGAATTCAAAAAAATGAGGAGAGGCTTAGGAACCTCCGGGACATCGTTAAACGTCCCAACATCCGAATTATAGGGGTCCCAGAAGGGGAAGAAGAAGAGCAACAAGTGGAAAACTTATTTGAACAAATAATCAAGGAGAACTTCCCCAATCTGGCAAAGGAAATAGACTTTTACCAGGAAGTCCAGGAAGCTCAGAGAGTCCCAAAGAAGTTGGACCCAAGGAGGAACACACCAAGGCACATCGTAATTACATTAGCCAAGATTCAAATGAAGCAGAGAATTCTAGAAGCAGCAAGGGATAAGGGGACAGTCACTTATAAAGGAGTTCCCATCAGACTGTCAGCTGATTTCTCAAAAGAGACCTTCCAGGAAAGAAGGGGCTGGAAAGAAATATTTGAAATCTTGAAAAGCAGGGACCTACATCCAAAATTGCTCTATCCAACTTCCGGCCAAGATGGAGGCGTAGGCGGACACACTGTGCCTCCTCTCACAACCAAAATTAAGGACAACAAATATTTAGAAACAACAAAACAACCAGAACTTATAGAAAATTGAACTGTACGGAAGTCCAACAACCATTCATCCAGACCGGTAAGAGGGGCGGAGTCGCGGCAGGAGAAAGTGGAGGTGCGGACCCGGGAACGCAAACAGCAGCGGCTGGCAGTTCCCAGGTGCACAGGCGGCGGCTGGCGGTCCCCGGGCCCACAGGCAGCAGCTGGCGGACCCCGGGCACAGGGGGGCAACTGTGCAGACCCAGTGAGGCCGCACAAGGCGGCTGGCTGACTGACCAGGTGGTCTCACATTCGAGCCCGCAGACGGTCCAGGCGGAGGGGAAGTGGCGGAGGGGACTGAATCCAGGAGAGAGCGGAGCAGGCGCCATTGCTCCCTCTCAGGCCCCACCCCCACATACAGCGTCCCAACCCAGCGACTGGGCTGCCCCGCACTGGGGAGCGCCAGAGGCTCCACTCTTCACTACGTAACAGCACGCGCGCGTGCGCAGATAATCCAGCTGAAGGGGAAGCAGCGGAAAGGGCCGGAGCCCGGGAGAGATCGGAGCAGGCGCCATTGCTCCTTCTCAGACCCCGCCCCCACCTATAGCGTCACAACCCAGCAACTGGGCTGCCCCGCCCTGAGGAACACCTAAGGCTCCACCCCCTCATACGTAATAGCTGCGACCAGACTAAAACCAAAACAACAACAACAAAAAAACCCACCAAAAATGGCTCAAACCGGAAAACAAATAAAAGCCCCAGAGCCAATTCCTCTAAGCAGTGAAGAGATAGCCAACCTGTCAGATGCACAGTTCAAAGCACTGGTCATCAAAATGCTCACAGAATTGGTTGATTTTGCTCACAAACTAGATGAAAAAATGCAGGCTACAATCCGTGAAATGAAGGAAGATGCATGGGGAACTGATAGAGATGGAAGGAAAACTGGGACTCAAATCAATGGAGTGGACCAGAAGGAAGAAACTAACAACCAAACAGAAGACAAGGAAGAAACAAGAATTCAAAAAAATGAGGAGAGGCTTAGGAACCTCCGGGACATCGTTAAACGTCCCAACATCCAAATTATAGGGGTCCCAGAAGGGGAAGAAGAACAGCAACGAGTGGAAAACTTATTTGAACAAATAATAAAGGAGAACTTCCCCAATCTGGCAAAGCAAATAGACTACCCGGACGTCCAGGAAGCTCAGAGAGTCCCAAAGAAGTTGGACCCAAGGAGGAACACACCAAGGCACATTGTAATTACATTAGCCAAGATTAAAATGAAGCAGAGAATTCTAGAAGCAGCAAGGGATAAGGGGACAGTCACCTACAAGGGAGTTCCCATCAGACTGTCAGCTGATTTCTCAAAAGAGACCTTACAGGCAAGAAGGGGCTGGAAAGAAATATTTGAAATCTTGAAAAGCAGGGACCTACATCCAAAATTGCTCTATCCAGCAAAGCTGTCATTTAGAATGGAAGGGAAGATAAAGCACTTCTCAGATAAGGTCAAGTTCAAGGAGTTCATCATCACCAAGCCCTTATTATATGAAATGTTAAAGGGACTTATCTAAGAAAAAGAAGATAAAACTATGACAGTGAAAAGACAACAAACTCATAGCTATCAAGAACCACACCTAAAACAAAAGCAAACTAAGCAAACAGCTAGAACAGGAACAGAACCACAGAAATGGAGATCATATGGAGGGTTAGCAACAGGGGCATGGGAGGAGGAGAGAGGGGGAAAAGGTACAGAGAATGAGTAGCATAGATAATGGGAAAAAAATAGACAGGGGGAGGGCAAGAATAGTATGGGAAATGTAGAAGCTAGAAAACTTATGACCCATGGACATGAACTAAAGGGGGGAATGTGGGTGGGAGAGGGTGGGTAGGGTGGAGGGGAATGATGGGGGAGAAATGGGACAACTGTAATAGCATAATCAATAAAATATATTAAAAAAAAACAAAAAAAAACAAAATTGCTCTATCCAGCAAAGCTGTCTTTTAGAATGGATGGACAGATAAAGTGCTTCTTAGATAAGGTCAAGTTGAAGGAGTTCATCATCACCAAGTCCTTATTATATGAAATGTTAAAGGGACTTATCTAAGAAAAAAAAGATAAAAATAGGACAGTGAAAAGACAGCAAACTCACAGCTATTAAGAACCATACCTAAAACAAAAGCAAACTAAGCCAACAGCTAGAACAGGAACAGAACCACAGAAATGGAGAGCATATGGAGGGTTAGCAACAGGGGCGTGGGAGGAGGAGAGGGGGAAAAGGTACAGAGAATGAGTAGCATAGATGGTGGGTAGAAAATAGACAGGGGGAGGGCAAGAATAGTATGGGAAATGTAGAAGCTAAAGAACTTATGACACATGGACATGAACTAAAGGGGGGAATGTGGGTGGGAGAGGGTGTGTAGGGTGGAGGGGAATGATGGGGGAGAAATGGGACAACTGTAATAGCATAATCAATAAAATATATTAAAAAACAAAACAAAACAAAACAAAACAAAAAAGCAAAAAAAATAAAAATAAAAAAAAATAAGTCCTGGCTGTAAATATTACATCTTTTAGTCCCAAAAATATTTATTTTAAGTCCAGAGTAAAGCTCTAATACTATAACATGTAAACAACATCTCCATCATTACCTGATCCAAAAAGTATATCCTACCAAATGTTTTCATTTGGAGTTATATAGTCATTAGACTGATAAAGTCCTAAAATAACAAAGTCAAAACAGAATAACCCTAAGATATAACCAAATTAAAAAAAAAAAAAGAAATATATTTAAACATGTTTCAGATATACTCAAACCATTAAGGGGAAAAACAATCCTCATTTGGAAATAATGCAATTTCACCTCTGAGGCCTATTTTAGATACATTTCCTTGGGATGAGTTGCCACATAATTATCAATCCTATAAATTAAAAAGAACATTCTGGACAAGCATCATCCCCAGAGCTCCAGGCTACACAGAGCTTGGAAGGAAACATTGACACACGTGACAAGGAATGTTTTCCCTCTCCAATAGCTCTGCCTGACCTCAGACATAATTAATTTTGTTCGACTCTTATTTTTCTGACTTTATCTGCATTGATAATAAGACATCGACAACCTCAAATGCTGTTTCTGTGACCCACAGGACATCAGGAACAGTAAGGTATGCCGATGAGGCATTATCTTCTTTATCTCACATACTGAACAGTGTTTTTGAGAGCAAAGACTGCAAAAAGCTATGTGTCTCCACTGACATCACTGTGAACAACTCCTTTGTTACCAAGTCAAAGGATTCTTGCAGAGAATCTTATAGAACCAGGATGACCCACCAGGGAAAGTTCCTTTCCTAATCAACCATAAAAAGTGAGCATCATCAAAGCCTACACTCAGACCATAACAGTGATGAGGTGGAGCTGTGTGACTAGCCATAAAACCTGAGAAATAGTGGTGACCTGGAGTGGCTTTTAATAGCCACTCACGATCTATCTGCATCCACTAACTTACCTCATTTATTCAGACTACTGCAAGAGGTGAGAAAAAGGAAGTCATCTATTATCCCTACTATTCTCATTTTAATTTTATCCTTCTTTGAGGTCCTGGTTATTCCAAGAAAATCTTTTTCCTGGCTTTCAGATAAGATGTTCTGAGTTTTCATCAGCATAAAAAACCTCTTAAAAATACCAGAACTTTCTATCAATTTATAAATGAGGATAAATTGACTTTTGTTGAATTTTAAGTACTATATGCTGAACAGGGCACTTCATATATTTGATTGAACTTCCCAATAACCAACGGAAGATGGATCAAAATTATACACAACTCTTCATACGTGCAGAAAAAAACAAATGTCCCTCTTTGTGTTATTTAAATATTCTCCCCTTGCTCTTAAGCACTTCAGTTCCAATGATGGCAGAAATTGTAGGGTGGGGGAGATTTATCCTGACAAGTCAATGTGGCTCTGTTTTGAATAATTACTCAGTTGTCCTTCCTTTTACCCCATTGCCAAGTGTCCTCCAACTTCTCCTCCTCAAGTTGGTAGAAAGCTTCAGAGAAACACTTGCCCATTCTATTGGCCTTCAGAGAAGCACCTGCTCTTCCTGCAGTTGGTGGTGTCTAACATAGGCCTCTGTTTATGTACATGGGTGAGAGGGGACTGCAGGTGCAGTGTTAGGGATCTCCACCTATTGGAACCAGCAGAGGCTTATCTGGAAGGCTCTGAGGACGAATTGTAGCATTTCTCAGCAAAATGGGAGGTTGATAGGGAATCATAAGTGAAGGTTTTCAAGAATGGGAAGATGGTTTAGCAATACAGGCAAGGGAGAAAATTCCAGGTTAGGAGCAGGTTAGGAGCAGAGCAACATTAATAGTGGCCTAAAGGTGCGAGAAAAGCAGATGTAAGAGAGAGCAACTACTCTGCCTGCCTGGAGCAGAGGGCTGGGACCCATGGCATGAGGACAATGAGAAGCACAGGTTAAAAGGTGGCTTTGATATGAAGCATATCTTATTGAGTCCATATTGAGTTCAGCCAAAGATTTAGCATCAATGCAAGATGGTGAGAAGGTGAAGGATATAGTTCAAGTGAAATATAAGGTAAATGGACATAGATATAACCAAGCATTATGTCCTAACAATTATTCTCATCAACAAAAAGAGACAGCTCAGGACCTTCACAAATGAAAGGCTGGAGGGGAAAAGTTGGCTGGTAGTAGACAGGCACTGTCAAAAAAAGAACATGAATGGGATGAGTGTGCTTGCCTGGAGTAATCAAGAAAACCAACTCTGACTGGAGAAATCCTGAGGAAGTCGGGTTCAGACCATAGTTCCATGTTTTCTTTTGTAGAATTTAGTTCATTTTGGGAGAGGACTGAGAGCTAGAACTTTTTCCTTAACAGACAGTGAGCGAGGAAACATGAATACTGTGCTGGAAATAAGCTTTGGTGTTATTTACCTGAGACAAGTGGAAAAAATCATGCCTTTCCTCTGATGGGCCTGGAGAACATTAAGTGCTTGCTGTCTCTGGAAGGAGGAGTACAGGTAACTGCTGAGGTTTCTGCTTTTAAGAAGAGAAAGACAGGCTAACTTTGAAACTAGAAAAGGAAAACTGATGACAGGTGCCTCTTATGTTGAGAAAAGGAACTTGCCTGGACTTAGGTGTATATAACTTATAACTAGTACTTTCACCTTAACTATAGCTATTATTGACAGAAATGTGTCCCTGTGATTATCTTATTTAGAGATATACATAGATTCAGAGTTTGGTAAGCTTATCTTGTATTTGGAAGGAATTCAATTTTGTAGGAAAAAAAAAGACTTCTGATCAAGAGTTTGGTCTCTTGAACAGACATTTCTCCATGGAGGACATACAGAGGATCCAGAGACACATGAAAAGATGCTCAGTATCACTAGCTATGAGAGAAATGCAAATTAAAACCACAGTGAGATACCACTTCACACCATTGAGAATGGCCATCATAAACAAAGCAACAAACAACAAGTGTTGGAGAGGTTGTGGAGAAAAGGAAACCCTAGTGCACTGTTGGTGGGATTGCAGACTGGTACAACCACTATGGAAAACAGTATAGAATTTTCACAGAAAACTAAAAATGGAGCTGCCTTTTGACCCAGCAGTTCCACTGCTAGGATTATATCCTAAGAACCCTGAAACACCAATCCAAAAGAACCTATGCACCCCAATGTTCATAGCAGCACAATTTACAATAATCAAATACTGGAAGCAGCCTAGTTGCCCATCAGTAAATGAATGGATCAAAGAACTCTGGTATATTTACACAATGGAATTCTATGCAGCAGAAAGAAAGAAGGAGCTCCTACCCTTTGCAACAGCATGGATGGAACTAGAAAGCATTATGCTAAGCAAAATAAGCCAGGTGGTGAAAGACAAATACCATATGATCTCACCTTTAACAAGAACCTACTCAACAAAACAAACAAATAAGCAAAATATAACCAAAGACACTGAAATAGAGAACAGGCTGACAGTGACCAGAGGGGAGAGGGGAGGGAATTTCAGGGGAAAAGGGGAAGGGTTTGCAGGAACAAGTATAAAGGACATATGGACCATAACAAGGGAGGGGTGGAAATGGGAGGGAGGGGTGTGGGGATGGGCTGATAGGGGTAAAAGGCACAAAACTGTACTTGAACAACAATTAAAATTAAAAAAGAGTTTGGTCTCTGTAGTTTAGATTTTAATGTCAGCTCTCCATTTAGCACCTGTAGGTCACTGAAGTTTCAGTAGGTCATTGAAACTACTGAAACTTCAACTTCTGTCCCCTAGAAGGTAGGATCATATAGTACTTGATTAACTGTAATGAAAATGAATTCTCCTGTTTATTATGTCTGCCAACTTTCTGTCATAGTTGTTTTCAGCTTAAATCATCTCTAGCAAGTCTTCCTCTGTGGGGTGTGGACACCTCATGAACCAGTTTTGCATTTCTCTTTCCACTAAACCAATTTTTCTCAGAAAAATAATTATAAGGATTAAATAAGTTAATATTTTTGAAGAACTTAGAACAGTATGTACATGGCTATTCTTAATAACATAAATACTCAACAAATGAGCATTTGTTGAAAAAATATTTTGTTTGTTCAAATTCCACAACTCCAGAGAGGCTTGAGGTTCCATTTCCTCATGGATAACATTTTCTACTCATTACCCAAGGTACCTGTTGTGTTCCTGGGCTAATGGACAGAATTGTTCAAGGTGCTGATTAAGTCTGTCCCTGCTTGGAGCTCAGGCAGGGGACTCACTTCTAGGCATACAGGATCCTTGGCCTTGACATCCACCCACCCTTTCCCTAATTTGTAAACTTGTAGCCCCCTAGGCTTGTATCAAGTTTTAATAGCTCTGTGCACTTTTAGATTTAACCGGTTCTCATGCTCTGGCTTTATTTCCTCTTAATTTATATAGAGTTCCTCGGAATTTCTCTTTTCTGCTTTTGAGCTGGACTTTCTCACTTAATTAAACTGTAACAACTCTATGAGTTAAGAATGTGCTCTCCACACTTGTCACATCAGTTCACTCTGCCATGTTGATTAGCTGAACCAGTGGTAAAAGTCATCAACACCTGTGGTAAAAATACAATAGTATGCAATGCGCGATATAAACAGCTCATCAATCAGGAAATACCCCAAACCCTTCGATGAGCAATAGTTTTTAACACCTACATTCAAATAGTTGTCTTAACATTCATCAGCATTAAGTCATTTCATACAAGATATCTGATCAGGTTTGTATAATTATCTGAAACCCAAATTTATTCATTTTGGTAATATATTTCCATGGTTATTTAAAAATTTGGGATATAACTGTGTATTCCTGGGGATGAAATTATATTTCTTTGGAGGGAGGCATTTTCTCGTTTTCCAAAATTATCTTGATTTAGTTTTTAAAATTAGACTATTGTCTTCCTCATTAAGACCAAAATGGAGACAACCATACTTGAATAACAATTTTAAAAAGGTAAAAAAAAAACAAACTTCATACTGTTATAAATGAATACCTAATATGCATGCTACAAACAATGTATGCAAGAGCTAATTCACCCAACCTATTTTTATCTTTTTGAAGTAACCAGAGATCATATTTTAAACTGGTTTAATAATTCTAATAAGCATAGTATTGACTTCCCACCAAGATGGAGGCGTAGGTGGACACATTGTGCCTCCTCTTACAACCAAAATTAAGGACAACGAACATTTAGAAAGAAGAAAACAACCAGAACTTATAGAAAATTGAACTGTATGGAAGTCCAACAACCATTCATCCAGACCGGTAGGTAAGAGGGGCGGAGTCGCAGCAGGAAAAAGTGGAGGTGCGGACCTGGGAACGCAAGTAGCAGCGGATGGCAGTTCCCAGGTGCACAGGCGGCAGCTGGCAGTCCCTGGGCCCACAGGCAGCAGCTGGCGGACTCCAGGCACAGGGGGGCAACTGTGTAGACCCAGTGAGGCCGAACAAGGCAGCTGGCTGACCAAGTGGTCCCACATTCGCCCACGCAGACTGTCCAGGCAGAGGGGAAGTGGTGGAAGGGACTGAATCCAGGAGAGAGCGGAGCAGGTGCCATTGTTCCCTCTCAGACCCCGCCCCCACATACAGCGTCACAACCCAGCGACTGGGCTGCCCCGCCCTGAGGAACACCTAAGGCTCCACCCCTCACTATGTCATAGCTGCGACCAGACTAAAAACAAAACAAAACAAACAAAAAAAACCCACCAAAAATGGCTCAAACCAGAGAAAAAATGAAAGCCCCGGCAGAGCCAATTCCTCTAAGCTGTAAAGAGATACCTAACCTATCAGATGCACAGTTCAAAGCCCTGGTGATCAGGATGCTCACAGAATTGGTTGATTTTGCTCACAAATTAGATGAAAAAATGTAGGCTACAATCCGTGAAATGAAGGAAGATGCATGGGGAACTGATAGAGATGGAAGGAAAACTGGGACTCAAATCAATGGAGTGGACCAGAAGGAAGAAACTAACAACCAAACAGAAAACGAGGAAGAAACAAGAATTCAAAAAAATGAGGAGAGGCTTAGGAACCTCCGGGACATCGTTAAACGTCCCAACATCTAAATTATAGGGGTCCCAGAAGGGGAAGAAGAAGAGCAAGTGGAAAACTTATTTGAACACATAATAAAGGAGAATGTCCTCAATCTGGCAAAGGAAACAGACTACCAGGACATCCAGGAAGCTCAGAGAGTCCCAAAGAAGTTGGACCCAAGGAAGAACACACCAAGGCACATCATCATTACATTATCCAAGATTAAAATGAAGGAGAGAATTCGAGAAGCAGCAAGGGATAAGGGGACAGTCACCTACAAAGGAGTTCCCATCAGACTGTCAGCTGATTTCTCAAAAGAGACCTTTCAGGCAAGAAGGGCTGGAAAGAAATATTTGAAATCTTGAAAAACAGGAACCTACATCCAAAATTGCTCTATCCAGCAAAGCTGTCATTTAGAATGGAAGGACAGATAAAGCACTTCTCAGATAAGGTCAAGTTCAAGGAGTTCATCATCACCAAGCCCTTATTATATAAAATGGTAAAGGGACTTATCTAAGAAAAAGAAGATCAAAAATATGACAGTGAAAAGACAGCAAACTCACAGCTATTAAGAACCACACCTAAAAGGCATCCAAATTGGAAAGGAGGAAACAAAACTATCATTGTTTGCAGATGACATGATAGTGTACATAGAAAATCCTATAGACTCGGCCAAAAAGCTGCTCGACGTAATAAATGAATTTGGCCAAATAGTTGGATACAAAGTCAATATCCAAAAATCAAAGGCATTTTTGTATACAACCTGTATGCAGAAAACTACACAACACTGAAGAAAGAAATCAAGGAAGAAAGAAATCAAGGAAGCATATACCATGTTCATGGATCGGAAGAATTAATATCATCAAAATGTCCATATTACCCAAAGCAATTTACAGATTCAATGCAATACCTATTAAAGTTCCAATGTCATATTTCGCAGACATAGAACAAACACTTCAAAAATTTATATGGAATCATAAACAACCCCGGATAGCGGCAGCAATTTTGAGAAAGAAGAGCAAAGTAGGAGGGATCACAATACCTGATACCAAACTGTATTACAAAGCCACTGTAATCAAAACAGCCTGGTACTGGCACAAGAACAGACATGTGGACCAGTGGAATAGAACAGAGAGCCCAGAAATAAACCCAAGTCTCTACGGTCAATTAATATTCGACAAAGGGGGCAGCAACATAAAATGGAGCAAAAATAGCCTCTTCAACAAGTGGTGCTGGGAGAACTGGACAGCTACATGCAAAAAAATGAAACTCGAGCACCAACTTACACCATACACAAAAATAAATTCAAGGTGGATAAAAGATTTAAATACAAGCCATGACACCATTAAAATTCTAGAGGATAATATAGGCAGGAAAATCTCAGATATTTCACGCAGCAATATTTTTACTGATACATCCCCTAGAGCAAGGGACATAAAGGAAAGAATAAACAAATGGGATCTCATCAAAATAAAAAGCTTCTGCACAGCTAAAGAAAACAGTATTAAAATAAAAAGAGAGCCAACTGTATGGGAAAACATATTTGGAAATGATACCTCAGACAAGGGATTAATCTCCAAAATATATAAAGAACTTACAAGACTCCACTCTAAGAAGACAAGAAACCCAATTAAAAAATGGGCAAAGGATTTGAACAGACACTTCTCCAAGGAGGACATACAGAAGATCCAGAGACACATGAAAAGATGCTCGATATCTCTAGCTATCAGAGAGATGCAAATTAAAACTACAATGAGATACCACTTGACACCAGTCAGAATGGCCCTCATAAACAAAGCAACAAACAGCAAGTGTTGGAGAGGTTGTGGAGAAAAGGGGACCCTAGTGCACTGTTGGTGGGAATGCAGACCGGTACAATCACTATGGAAAACAGTATGGAAATTTTCTAAGAAAACTAAAAATGGACATACCTTTTGACCCAGCAATTCCACTGCTTGGATTATATCCTAAGAACCCTGAAACACCAATCCAAAAGAATCTATGCACCCCTATGTTCATAGCAGCACAATTTACAATAGCCAAGTGCTGGAAGCAACCTAGGTACCCATCAGTTAATGAATGGATCAAAAAACTGTGGTACATTTACACAATGGAATTTTATGCAGCAGAAAGAAAGAATGAGCTACTACCCTTTGCGACAGCATGGAAGGAATTGGAGAGTATCATGCTGAGCAAAATAAGCCAGGCAGTGAAAGACAAATACCATATGATCTCACCTTTAACAGGAAGCTAATCAACAAAACAAACAAACAAGGATAATATAAACAAAGACACGGAATTTGAGAACAGTCTGACAGTGTCCAGAGGGGGAGGGGAGGGAATTTCAGGGGAAAAGGGGAACGGTTTAGAGCAACAAGTATAAGGGACTCATGGACAAAAACTATGGGGGGTAGAAGTGGGAGGAAGGTGGGGAGGGCTGGGGTGGTGGGCTGGGGCGGGGTAAAAGACAGAAAACTGTACAATATCAACAATTAAAAAATACTGATTAAAAAAAAAAGAAAGAAAGAAAACAACAGAACTTATAGAAAATTGAACTGTACGGAAGTCCAACAACCATTTATCCAGACCGGTAAGGGGGCGGAGTCGAGGCAGGAGAAAGTGGAGGTGCGGGGGAAAAAAAAAAAGGAACCACACCTAAAACAAAAGCAAACTAAGCAAACAGCTAGAACAGGAACAGAATCACAGAAATGGAGATCATATGCAGGATTAGCAACAGGAGCGTGGGAGGAGGAGAAAGGGGGAAAAGGTACAGAGAATGAGTAGCATAGATAATGGGTAGAAAATAGACAGGGGGAGGGCAAGAATAGTATGGGAAATGTAGAAGCTAAAGAACTTATGACACATGGACATGAACTAAAGGGGGGAATGGGGTGGGAGAGGGTGTGCAGGGTGGAGGGGAATGATGGGGGAGAAATGGGACAACTGTAATAGTGTAATCAATAAAATATATTTTAAAAAAGCATAGTATTAATTTTTGAAGTTTTAAATAAACATTAGCAAGTGGAATTTTTAATTTAATTATTTCATGTGCTATAGAAAATTGAATTAACTCTAACTAAAACAAGAGTCACCCCAAACTTTGCTCAAATCTGTTGTACTGCTGCAACAGGAAGAGAATATTAAGGAAACAAATGACTCACCTGGTATTTTACCCCTACTCCTGAAAAGAATCATGTGAATAGCAATACTCTACAACTCATGACCAGAGAATGCTAGGTAATATGTCCCTTCTAGTAAGAGATCAACAGCATGAATTTAATGAGTAGCAAATACTGGGAGCAAAAAGGCCTGTTCAGCCTCAATAGCTAAAAAAAAAATGATCATTTAACTATGGTACAATCATATGGTAAAAGACAATATCCCATAAAAATATAATTACAGACTATTCAACAGCATGAAAATATATGGAAAATATTTTAGAAAATAAAATCTAGTAGGTTATGACCCTATTTTTCATAAAATGAAATTTACTTGTAAATAAATAATCTTGAAATGGGGCTGGATTCTGGTTTTGTACAGCATAAAGTTTATAAAATAAGAGGAAATACCATTTTAGGAAAAGAATACAAAATAATGAATACAAAATTACCTGGGCTTTGTCAAGGCCTGAAAAGGGACCTGTGCAAGCTTAATTAGCTCCATATAAATCTGTCCTTGGTAACAGGTATATATCTAAGTCAATGATTTTCAACCTTTTTCATCTCATGGCACACATAAACTAACTACTAAAGCTCTGTGGCACATCAAAAATATGTTTTTTGCCAATCTGACAAAAAAACAGGTATAATTTTGATTCATTCACACTGGATGGCTATTGTTTTGTTGGCTATTGTTATTTTTAATTTGACATTCTAAGGGAAAAGAGGTCACTGCCCCTGACCAAACATTCAGGTATTCCATGTTTTAAAAATTCTTGTGGCACACCATTTGAAAATCACTGATCTAGGTAATAAGAATAGCAATGATCGCTTTTACGTCTTCTCTATCTAGCATTATTTTTTTTAACTTTTTACAATAAAGCAAATAATTACTCATTTTACAGGAAAAGATATTCCTTTAAAAAGTTTTGATAAAGTCATCGTCAGAGGAAGATTTGTACAACCTGAGCAAAAAGAATATAGATTTCAAATGTCCGAAGGGGTCCAAGTAAGTCAAATGCTCATATATACTTATAACAACATCTAGAGAGATGTGTTGACTCAATATTTTTATAAGACATAAAACAGTAAAGAATGACTTAATCTACACTCTGTGTGAGAACTACAAGAATTTTACTTTCTGGTAACTAGTAAATATGAAAATAACAGATGAAATGTTTTTCTGATATAATATGGTCAGTTATCCTTTGTTTCACATTTTCATCACTCCCTTTATAAATTATCAAAGTCCTATTAGTTATATCTTTATTTTTATAGAGACCAAATTTATTCCTTCCTTTCCCACCACTCTAGTCCAGACCGGGACCACTGTGTTAGCCTGTCAATGAGCCTCTGCTTCCACTTGGCCCCACGCTCCACCTCCATCCAGTCCCTACACGGCAGTCAGAGATATCTATCAGAATAATAAACCAGAGCATCTTGCTCCTGCTTTAAAAGCCTTTCAGTGCCTCCCCAATGTACCAGGAATTAAGTGCAAACTTGGTCTATGTGGCCTCCACAACTCTGCATGTGTGATCTCCTCCCTTCCTCATCATCTCACTTACAATTCTCCCTTTGCTCACACATTCCACCCACACTCATTTCCTTCCTGCTCCTTCAACAACAAATTTCTTGCTCAACTGCCTTTTGTACTTACTATCTCCATCTGGGAACTTTAACACCAGTTTTTCAATTGCCTGACCACTCCTCATTCTGCAGGTTTCTAATTATTTATCATTGATTCTTTTTTTCACATTTTCATTGTTGTTTATCATTAATTCTTAAAGGTCTTCCCCAAACATCCTGCTAAAGCTGCAACTTCACCCCTCCCCAAACCTCCTTACTTTCTAAAGCTGCTCCCAAAATATTAATAGGAATTCTCTCTCAGGGGAAGAACTACAGATTCTTTCTTTTCTACTCTATACACTTTTTATTTGCTAAATTTTCTAAGATTAACAAGTATTTCTTTTATAACAAGAATAGGTAATTTTTAAAATATCTCTGAACTAGTAAAGAGAATTGATTTCCTCACCCCATATAAATTCTTGGGTTTACTGAAAATAATTCACTCAAGGGTCCAGAACTTATGGACCTCCATGTGGCTAGCATGTGCCAATCCATTCAAGGCCCTGTTCAAATGTCACTCCACTGTGGAGCTTTTCCTAAACCACTCAGGAAAAGATATATGCTGTTCCTCTATATTCCCATGGCATCACGTAAGTACTTCTATAGCTCTCATCATGCTGCATTATAATTCTTAGTTTATATGCATTTGCTCCAGCAGTCAAAACTATATGTTATCATTGTATGTTGTCTCCTTTTCTGATTCCCAAAGGCCTCCTGTACCTTTAGTAAATGTGATCTCTCATCTGAGAGGTACCATCATGACCTCACTCCATGTGAAACATTTCTAGTTACTTATCTAGGCCATGATTGATTGGTTTCCAAATTCTTCAAAATTCTTGTCCTTCTCCATTTAACATGCCCCAGTGTTTCTCTAGCTCTTTAAGAATAAATAGTTAAACCTAAGGAGAGGAGAATCACCACATCCTTCATCCTAGAGCCTGTTATTATCAATACATTCATAATCTAATAGCCACATCATTTTTCCATACTAATGGACTGTCAATGAAGACTCTAAATTTTACTAATCTGCATGCTTCCCATCCTATAACTGTACAGCTGGTTTCAAGACCTTTGTATATAGAACACATTTTTCTTTAATTTCATCCTGTTAGATTTGGTCCATTTTTCTTGCCTACGAAGCTTTCTTGAATACTAAGGCACTGGCTCTTCTCCAAGATTCATGTCATCCACAACTGTAATAAACATACTTTCTACATACTCCCCCATTTTTTAGTAAAATGGGGCCAAAGAGAATCAGCATAAAACATTGATTGCTAATTTCAGCTAAAGTTGGTTGTGTGCACATATCCAAATATGATGCCATTATGTATTAAATAACTTGAGGGAGTATCAAAGCAACCAGAAAGTGGAGGAAAAGAATACACTAAGTTGGGGAAGTGAAGAAAGGGAACACAAGCAGGATGGGAAGAGAAAAAGATTAGGAAACATAGAAGGGATAATATTTGAATGAGTATTGATGCATAGAAAGTATTACAATAAGCAGAGCTGTGCAGATAAGATAGTTCAGGCATGAGAAGTACATTCACAAAGTTCTATAGAAACAAATCACATAATATATTCATTCATTTAAAATTCACCCACTGTGCTGTGTGCCAAGTTATATATTAGATAAGAGAATGCAATGATAATTGAAAACAGACACAGTGACTGCCCCTGGAACTTACAGTCTAGTGAGTAAGACAGGCAAGCCACCACTCAAATTAAAAATTGCTTGTTTGATATAGGAATATTTTTGGATATAAGCAAATTTTTCCAATACACACACACACCTTGAATAATTGGGGATAGTAACAGGGAATAAGCTTGGAAGATGTAATAAATAAAAAATAGTTTTTTTTTGAATATTTGCCTAACAAGCAATGGAGAGCTATTGTACATTCTTGAATATAGAGGTGGTCTAATCAGAGATATCCTTTAAGACAAATAATTTGGCAGCAACTTGCATAATAGGCTGGAAAAAGAAGAGGCTAATGGTTGGGAAGTTTGGTTGTTAAACTGGGGAAAATGTTGAATGAGAGATAGTGAGGGTCTACATAATGATGGCCATATAACTGGGAATAGAATGTAAGAATTACTATAGAAGGGGAAGGGTTTACAGAAACAAGTATAAAAGACATGGACAAAAACAATGAAGGGTGGAAAGAGGAAGGAGGTCAGGAGGGCTGGGGGGTGGGTTGGGATGAGAGTAAAAGGCAGAAAACTGTACTTGAACAACAACTAAAATAAAAAATGAAAAAAAAATCATGTAATTTTTTGACATCTTCAATTTAGTTGAATAAAAGATCTCATTAATAAAAAAAGAATTACTATAGAATTAAAATCAATAACATATGAACAGTAGTTCAGGGAGGTGAAAGAAGAGAAATTAATCACAAATGAGAGCAAGGTATAAGCCCAACTGACTGAGAAAATGGGGGTAGTTCCTTTAGCAGTACTAACAATGCCAGAGGACTGACCTGGTTTGTGAGGAAAGATGCACACAAGGTATCTAGGAAGCCATGGTCAGGAGGAAGCTGGAGAGGAGAGAAGTGAAGGCTGAGGGCTGCAGAGGGATGGGAGTTGAAGCTTTGAGAATGGATCCTGGTAATAAGTGAGATATCACAGAGAAAAAAACTGATAACTTCCTGACCTAGGACTTGGACAGAGCCCTCTAGAAAGAAACCAGAAGGTTAAAGGTGGCAGCAAAGGAGACTGAAGGAAAATATCTAGAGAGGAACAATCTACCAAAAATGAAGGAAAGCATGCTCAACAATGGGTTCTTGTATTCATTACTGTTCTCTCTTTACAATATTTATGAGGTATCTCTCATTATAACACAGCTTTATATGGCATCTGGTCTCCATTATCTTGGCAGCAAAAAATGGCCACCATTCTGTACTCATTCAACAGTGGATTCATGTGCAGCATCCCAGTCAGTGTGCACAGGCACTATGGGTTTGATCTGGAGTGTGCTAGAAATTATTTATGCCACACTGTATTAGATATTGCTTCTACAAAATCATAGGTAGTATGCCATTACTTTTCTTTGGTTTTGTATTTTTACTGAGACCCAATTTCAGCCTGAAATACAGGCTCCTACTTATTCAAAGGAACATCTAATTTAGTAATACTGGGGCACTGTAGGTATGGTTTGCATCTTAGTATTTTGAGATGTAAGTGAAAGATAACAGAGCCCAGTCCATCATGTGTTTGTTCCACTAGATCAAGAAGAGATAAAAATAACTGTAATGTTCACTACACCAAAAAACATGTTTCTTCATGTAACTTGAATCACATGAATTACGAGTGGAGATAAATAATCTGACATACACACACCTTCCTCTTTTCTTCTATCCTCTTGTGTACACACACACACAACACACATGCAAGTGTTAATTGAAGGAGATCATAAGGGGTTGCAATGTCAGCAAAGAGCCTCACGGAGAAACCCATAGACCAGGGAAGATTTCTGAAGCATCAGAGTTACCCTAGATTTGGTTTCCATGGCAATAAATACTGAATAGAGGTCCGCTTCTACCTTTCCTG
Organism: Glossophaga mutica; assembly: GCA_039655065.1. Lineage (NCBI taxonomy): Eukaryota > Metazoa > Chordata > Mammalia > Chiroptera > Phyllostomidae > Glossophaga > Glossophaga mutica. The sequence continues at coordinate 79,470,570 of CM077308.1, read as the reverse complement.
AAGACAGGGGTCAGAAATCAGTAAAATACTCCATCTAATGATTAAAAAAATAGTTATCAAAAGTAATCACAATAACTCCCATCACTGTCAAGGGTAACTATTTTTTGTGAAATTGTGGCTTTTTACACTGATTAAAAACAGAATAGGGTAATTCATAATGTCATCAAATAATATGGTGATTTTGTGCTGGACCCCAACATATATACATAAATAACAAACACAAGATTTAGAATTGCTCCCAAGCCAGTGTGCCTGAATTTAGACACCTCAGAGAATGATTAGCCAGCACAGTGTTTAACCAGAAAGGGCTACAACAATGAGATCACTATAGATGTGGTCTTTAGAATGTCCACATTTCTCTGTAAAACATGACCCCAAAGGCTGCATGGCTTTTATCTAGAAAGGCTTTAAACAGGAAGCACCTCTGATTTCTTATTAAACTGTTATAAGGAGCAAACAACAAAAACATCAAGCACTCATAGCTGGCAGATATGGTACCCAATAACCTATTAACATAAGCCAGCTGTAACTTCTTACACTTTTTTCTTAGGGGTATAGGGAAGAAGAGTATATACTATGAACACAGTTCTAGAACTTCTCAGAAATTCATCCACCCTACTCTACAAAAATAATTTACTATAACATCACCACATGTTGCAGAGTAAGCCTGCAGTTCGCAGAGGCTGGAGCCAGGGAGATCAGTGGTAATTATTCATTATTAACTGTATCATTCTTTCAGCCTTTAATGATTCACTGCACACTTGGTCTGTGTCAGGCATACTGCTGGACAGACAGTATACAAACATGGAAAAGATATCACCTTTCCCTCAAGGACTACAGAGTCTAACAGAGAGGTACACCTATAAATCAATGAGTATAGTTTAAGACAAGTACCACAAATGAGGACATTAATCCTTTACTGGCTTAATTTGCATTAGGGTAAAGTTAGAACTCAATCACATGGCCTTCAAGACCCTCTAATAGAACCTTTGGGATCAAGGCTTTCTGCCAACTCCTGAGTCTAGTCTCTAAATCTCCCAAATATCTAAGTTCCAGCCATTGCTGTTCTCTCTTCTTGTCTGGGAAGCTCCTTCTTTCTCCTTCAATTTTAAATGATATCCTTGCTGAGTAAAGAAATCTTTACTTTTCATCACCTTGAATATTTCATGCCAATTCCTTCTGGCCAGAAATGTTTCTGTTGAGAAATCAGAAGACAGTCTAACTGAAGCTCTCTTGTAGGTAACTAACTGCCTTTTTGTTGTGGCTTTTAAGATTCTCTCCTCATCTTTAAGCTTTGCCATTTTAATTATAATATGTATTGGTGTAGGCCTCTTTGGGTCCAACTTGTTTGGGACTCTCTGCTTCCTAGACTTGTGTGTCATTTTCTTTCACCAGGTTAGGGAAGTTTTCGGTCATTATTTCTTCAAATAGTTTCTTGATCCCTTGCTCACTCTTTTCTCCTTCTGGTATTCTCATGATGTGAATGTTGATATGTTTCATGTTGTCCCAAAGGTTTCTTAAACTCTTCTCATTTTTTAAAATTCCTTTTTCTTTTTTGCTGCTCTGATTGGGTGGGTTTTTTTCTACCTGTCTTCCAAATCACTGATTCAATCCTCTGCTTCACCTAACCTACTATTTATTCCTTCCAGTGTATTATTTACTTCAGGTATTTTATTCTTTATTCTTTTTTATGGTTTCTATGTCTTTTTTTCATGCTGTGGAGCATCCTTATAATCATTACTCTAACCTATCTGATAAATTGCTTGCCTCCATCATTTAGTTCTTCTTCTGGAGAATTCTCTTGCTCTTTCATTTGGTGCCTGTTTCTTTGTCTTCCCATTTTGGCTGCTTCTTTGTGTTCATTTCTATGTTTTAGGTAGATCTACAAAGACTCTAGTTCAGACCTATGTCTGGTGCTATCTGTGACTAGCCCTGGACAACATGTTTGGAACTATCAACAATCCACAGCTTGTGGCTCCCTCTGTTGGGCCTGTGTGTGTTCAGAAAGAACCATTCTGTGCACCAAGGCTGGCTTTTACCAGCACCAGACCCAGGTGTGGGTCAACTAAAGTCTTAGGTCTTCCAGAGATCCACCTTCACCTGCAGGCTTTCTGTTAAGCTTAAACACTGAAATTGCCTCCAGGTTTACTCCTCTGCAGCCTGGCTTAAGCCCCAGAGGGTGGAATGAGATGATTCCTGCAGGTGGGTCTACTGCTTCCCCTCAGGTTAATGCCACTTGGGGGGGGGGGTGCTCCAGCTGAAAAAGATGTCTCCTGTAGTATGCGGAATTACTCAGCACAGGGATCCTGGCAACTGACACTTCAGCTCTCTCCCCAAAGCCACCAACCCCAGACTCTCCTATTGAAGCTCTAGTCCACTCTGTCCTCCCTCTGCTGTAGCCTAGGGTACATGGCTACAAATGAAATTTTGTGTTTTGGCCCTTTAAGGGGCTCTCTTCATCTCTAGCGACCTTTCCCTGGTGGACAGAAGCCCCGCTGCTTTTCACAGATAGATGTTATTTGGGTTCCTTCCCCAGTTCTGGAACTGTAGGCTGGGGAGCCTGGCTTGGGGTTTAGACCCTCCACTTCTCAGAGAGAACTCCCCCAGCCACTGAAATATTCCTCCAGAACTTAAGCTGCCACCCATGGGAGCCCAGCCAGCCCTCTTGTGCCTCCATACTTCCTCACAGTTTTGTTGCAGTGATGTGGTTTCTTCCGTGTGTCTTTAGTTATAAGGCTTGTCTCCAGTTAGTGTTCAGTTGATTATTCAGGGTGATTTTCTACAATTTAGTTGTTATTCCAATTTGGTCCAGGGAGAAGGTTAATGTAGCTTCCACCTACTCCACTGCCATTTTGGATCTCTGCTGTTCTCTCTTGCCTTCAGTTTCCCACAGGTTGTTACCTCTGCCTGGAATGACTTTTTGCTGTCCCTTCATCTGACTGCTCCTACTGGTCTTTCAGATCAAAACTGAAGCACCACTTCTCAGAATGGTTAGATTCTCCTGTCCTATGTTCTTATAGATCCACATTCTTCCTCTATCATAATTTTTCATATTACTGGTTTTAGTTTTCAATTGTCTATAAAGCTCAGTGAGGGGTGTGATTAATTCCTACAAAGTTGCCTCATATCACCAGTTGTAAGCACTGGGAATGGCATGCAATAAATCTCAAATATTTATTGAATGAATGAAATTGCTGAAGGATAGGGGAGCACTAAAGAGCTAAATAGCATGGCCTGATATTCAGCGTGGAGAAAATGTTATTGCTCTTATCAAGTTTATTATGATGTGGCATGGTAACTAAATAGATTACAGATTAATCTGAAAGACTTTAGAGAATGCAGAAATTTCTATAGAGTTAGTTCTGTATTTTGGTTAATCCATTTTCCACCCAGCAAAACAGTGCCTGAATCTTCCAATGGCTTAGTAAGACCTACAGTAAAAACATACAAATTTAGACTTCAGACATTTGAATTCAGGGTAATGCTCACAGTGGGCTGACATTTCCATGCTTTCTCTAATTTTAAATGTTTACTAAGTGTGTTCTGAGGTATAGTAGACAGAACATTCAACTAAGAATCAGAAGAGCAGGTTCTTTCACCAACTTTGCTATTAACTAGCTCTCATTAACTACTATGGGTCCCAATTCACTTCCTCTAAGATGAGCAGCTCTGACTGAATGACCTGCATAGTTGCATCCAGCCAAATCCCTTGTGGAGTTATAAAAAACACACCCAGTTTTACACAAATGATTAAGAGGTCAATTATTTTAGCAAACAAAGTCTTTAAGAGCCTTTAATACAATGAATGTGTTCTGAGGAGTTACTGTTACAATACTACTTTTATAAAATAAAATTTTCATTATATAAATATTTTCTGATACTCACTAGATCATGTTGGGAAGTTTTGCTCAATTTTATAACTGGAATAGATTCAGACACCCTACAGAAGTGGGGCATGAGGCAAAGGAATCATGCCCACAAAGATACTTCATCTCACCTCTGCAGGTTCAGCAGACAAGAAGAAATGAGTGTGACAGGATCAGTTCAAGCAACAGTATCAAGGGTGAAGTCTTCTCTTATTCACTTTCTAATAATAAATATGTTCACCACCACAAAACCTTATAGTAAGACTGTCAATAACTTTTTATTGAATAAAATCATTTAGTATATCCAAGAAATGAATTTTAATAAAAACAAAGATAATATTAACCAAAACAAATAATAAAAATACCAACTGCATCATCTCAAAAATAAACACCTGTTAACACCTGCTAAAAGGTAAAAGTGCAATAAAACTGCCTCAAATTCTGAATGAAATGAATAAATCAACTGGTCATTTGGGTAACTGAGATCACCAAATGTTCACTGTTGCAGTGGCTGACCTTCTGTCTTTATTTTTTTCCTCTGTCACCAGTATAGGGACACACAATTTCACCACTTTCACCTCCTAATCTAATTACTCTCAAATATTTAACCTATAAAAATTCAACCTATAAATTGAATCAACCAATCAACCTATAAATTGAAAAGTGTGTTGATTACAGTGCCCTTGTAATACAGTTTGGTATCAGGTATTGTGATCCCTCCTACTTTTTACTTACTTCTTTCTCAAAAATGCTACAGCTCTTTGGCATCATTTATGGTTCCATATAAATTTTTGAAATGTTTGTTCTGTACCTGTGAAATATGTCATTGGTACTTTAATAGGGATTGTGTTGAATCTATAAGTTGCTTTGGGTAATATGGACATTTGATGATGTTAATTCTTCCAATCCATGAACATGGTACCTGCTCCTATCAATTTGTGTCTTCTTTAATTTCTTTATTCAGTGTAGTTGTGTAGTTTTCTGAAGACACGTTTTTTAATTCCCTGGTCAGGTTTATTCCTAGGTACTTTATTTTTCTTGTTGATATATCAAATGAAACTTTTTTCCTGATTTCTATTTCTGATATTTCATTGTTGGTATACAAAAATACTTTTGATTTCTGAATATTGACTTTGTATCCTGCTGTTTTGCCAAATTCATTTATTAGATTGAGTCATTTTTTGGTGGAGTCTTTAGGATTTTCTATGTACACTATCATGACTTCTGCAAACAATGACAGTTTTGCTTCCTCCTTTCCAATTTGGATGTCTTTATTTCTTTTTCTTTGATTGCTGCGGCTAGAACTTCCAATACTATGTTGAATAGGAGTGGTGAAAGCAGACATCCTGACTTGTTCCTGATCTTAGTGGGAAAGCTTTTAGTTTTTGGCCATTGAGTATGATGTTGGCTGTAGGTCTTATATATGGCCTTTATTATATTGAAGGAATGCTCCCTCTATTCCCACTTTGCTGAGTGTTTTTATCATAAATGGGTGCTATACCTTATTAAATGCTTTTTTCCCATCTGTTAATATGATCATGTAATTTTTGTCTTTCCTTTTGTTTATGTGATGTATTATGTTTATTGATTTGCAAATATTATACAATCCCTGCATCCCTGGGATGAATCTCACTTGATCATGGTATATGATCTTGCCGCATCCTCTTCCAGCCATATTGTCTGACAAGGTCCGGATATGGGGAGAGAAGCTTCAAGGAAGGCATCCTCCGGGAAAAGGATGCGGCATAGGGATAATTGGTAGTATGGGAATTATATTACTAGGAGTCATAATTTTCATTGTATATATGATCAACCTGGGAAAGATGAATAAGACACATGAGAATGAAACTGATAGGCAAGCCTTGGACGTGATTCCAGCTTCCATAGAACTAGATGCAGTCACCACCACTCCTGAATCATTTGTAACTGTGTGTCCAGATTGTACTAACAATTTACTAGTTAAGTTAGCAAAGAATTCCCCCTGAAAAGCCCCAATTAAACAATTCATGACCAAATTACACCAAGCAGAGCTAATGCAACCACAGCTTACACCAATTCCCCCTCCCATAGTCGCTTAAGTCATTAAGGAAAATAAAGAAAAACTGTTTCACCCATTGTCCTTTACAGGAGCCTATTTTGAGGGCATAAGAATAGTCAATAAGGATAGAAAACATATTCCTTGGCAAAGTCTGCCTCTTATAAAATGACTAACATGCCAAGGTCCCCCTTGGTGCCAGTTAAGAACAAAAAGAATTCTATTTAGAGGCAGTTAAGAACATATTATAGAAAATGCTATCCATATCTGTTTAAAGGCAATGAAGGATAGTTGGCTGAAGAAAAATAATCAGAAAGACTTAAATCAGTTCACCCATTGTAAGTAAGTAGAACAAAATAATCTTACAGGAACACATAATAATAGAAAGGGCACTTGGTCTTTCATAACATTTTAGTAGAATAAAATCAGGATATAGACATAGATCATGGATCAATCATTAACCACAGGCAAAATAATTCACTGAGACTCTGTTTGGCAAGTCAAATACTTATTTTCAACTTATAAAGTCATTGTATGTTAAACTATGATTTTCTGTTTAGCCTAACCATAAATCTGTAACCACAAAAAGTTAATGCTTGCCAAAAAAATATGTATATAAGCAATGTTAAAGTGATAATAAAACGGAACAGCTCTGCACTGCCATCGAGTTGTGTAGTTGTCTGTCTCCCATCGCCAACGCCTTACCCACCTTCAGGACACCCTGGATCCTGCTGCAGCTGGACTGTGGCATGATCTTTTTAATGTAATGCTTGATGTGGTTTGTCAATATTTTGTTGAGGATTTTAGCATCTATGTTCATCAGCGATATTGGCCTGTAGTTTTCTTTCTTTGCTGGGTCTTTATCTGATTTTGGGATTAAGGTGATACTGGTTTTATAAAAAAGAGTTTGAGAGTCCTCCATCTTCTTGGATTCCAAGTCTCTATAATCAATTAAGATTTGACAAGAGGGTCAGAAGCATAAAATGGAGTAAAAATAGCCTCTTCAACAAATGGTGTTGGGAGACCAGTTTTTGCTACATGCAAAAAAATGAAACTCGATCACCAACTCACACCGTACACAAAAATAAATTCCAGGCAGATAAAAAAACTTAAATATAAGCCATGACACAATAAAAGTCCTGGAGAAGAACATAGGCAGGAAAGTCTCAGATACTCCATTCAGAAATATTTTCACCAATATGTTCCCTAGACCAAGGGACATAAAGGAAAGAATAAACAAACCGGATCTCATCAAAATAAAAAAACTTTGGCATGACTAAAGAAAACACCATTAAAATGAAAAGAGAATCAACTAAATGGGAAAATATATTAGCCAAGGATTTGATCTCCAAAATATATAAAGAACTCATATGATTCAATTACAGGAAGACAAACAACCCAATTAAAAAATGGGCAAAAGATATGAACATACACTTCTCCAAGGAAGACATACAAAGGGCCCAGAGACATATAAAATGGGATCAGCATCACTAGCGATCAGAGAGATGCAAATTAAAACCACAATGAGATACCACTTCACACTAGTAAGAATAGCCATCATAAACAAATCAACAAACAACAAGTGTTGAAGAAGATGTGGAGGAAAGGGAACCCTAGTGCACGGTTGGTGGGAATGAAGACTGATGCAGCCACTGTGGAAAACAGTATGGTATTTCCTCAGAAAACTAAAAATGGGACTGCCTTAAGACCTGACAATTCCACTGCTGGGTCATACCCTAAGAATCCTGAAACACCAACTCAATAGAACCTATGCACCCCAATGTTCATAGCAGCACAATTTACAATAGCCAAGTGCTGGAAGCAACCTAGGTGCCCATCAGTAAATGAATGATCAAAAAACTATGGTACATTTACATGATGGAATACTACACAACAGAAAGAAAGAAGGAGCTCCTACCCTTTGCAACAGCATGAATGGAAGTGGAGAACATTATGCTAAGTGAAATAAGCCAGGCTGTGAAAGACAAATACCATATGATCTCACCTATAAATGGAACCTAATCAACAAAACAAACAAGTGAGCAAAATATAACCAGAGACAGTGAAATTAAGAATAAATTGACAGTAACCATAGGGGAGGGGAGAAGGGAAAAAGGCTGGAAAAGGGGGACAGGTTTTCTGGAACATGTATAAAGGACACATGGACAACAGCAAAGCAGGGGTAGGATCAAGAGTGGGAGGTAGGGATGGCTGGGGTGGGGGGAGTGGTGGAGGGGAAATGGAGACAACTGTACTTGAACAACAATAAAAATGTAAAAATAAATTCAATTAAAAAATAGAAAAATATAAAATAGGAACACTTTTCTAGAGTGACAAATTTCCTTCATTTATTTATTCACAAAAACAGCATTATTAGGCATCTTTTATATAACTAAATAAAGTTCCGAGGGAGATCTTATTTTTTGGGTAGAAAACATAGATCTTAGTCTTAAAGTACAATCTATTGAATACATAAATCAAATATTTGAAACAACTAGAAATCACTTCTAAGGATAGCAAGAATAAGAGAATTCAGTATAATATGTACATCAATGTTCTGAATGGTAAAACCATCTCTGAGTCAAAGTTAGTCATGGAGGTTGCCCTGCAAAAGATGACATTTGAACTAGATCTTAAAGAAGTTAGATTTGTTACACCAAAAAGTACAGATGTGCTCAAAAAGTGGGGGAGGGGTGTTTGGTTATCACAAGGATATACAAAGATACTGCAGTCAGCTTGAAGGCACTTCCACTGCACAAACCTGGAACAATTTCAGCCTAAAAAGTTAAGTTCAGTAATAAATTATAAACAATTAAAAATAATAAGAATTCATGAGTCTACACAGATAATAATCAGATAGGTATTAACTTATCTAAAAATAACTGAGAAATTATTTATATATTAGATAATAATTGCTTACAGTATAATGGTAAGGAATGCTGGTGATGGAAATTATCATTTTCCAGTCATTGTGGTTAAGATTAGATCAAGCAAGTCTCACCAATGGATACCAATTTAAGGTGAAACTTCATAAGAAACAGTATATTTGCATGTGTCTCTGTGCAAAATGCTTATTAGTTACAAAGGGAAGAAATGAACAGTAATGTACAGTGGAGAAATCAGGCAATGCTTGGCTGGGTGATCAAAATTTACATGACCAATGAGGAACAGATGGACATTATGAGCCTCCAGATGTGATGTCCTGATGACACAACATCACCTGGGCAGTAGTATTCTAGCCAAGACAACATGATCTTAATCAACCATGATTAAAGGAAACATCAGAGAAACACAAAGGAATATTCTTCTTAAAGATGGGGGAAGAACTATATATATTGATGTCATAAATAACAAAGAAAAGCTATGGAAATATTTCAGATTAAAAGAAGCCTCTAAAGAAATACGACCACTAAATGTAATCTCTGACCTTAGATTGGATCCTTTGCTGGAGTGGGAAATTCCTATAAAAGACATTATCAGATCAACTGACAAAACTGAAATAGGAATGATAAATTAAAATATTGCATCAATGCAAATGTACAAATGTATACATATATGAATATATACACAGTAATAAAGGAGAGGCACACAGGCAGGGTAGAGGGGACCTTCTGTAATCTGGTAATGCTCTATTTCTTGCTGGTGGTTACAAGTATACAAATATATATATGTGTGTGTGTGTGTGTGTGTGTGTGTGTGTATGTATGTATATAGCATACAGTACACATTTTTCTCATATCTCATCATTTTAAAAGCTTAAAAATGAAATGCAAATATGCACCCCAATGTTCATAGCAGCACAATTTACAATAGCCAAGTGTTGGAAGCAACTTAGGTGCCCATCAGTAAATGAATGAATCAAAAAAATATAGTATATTTACACAATGGAATTCCATGCAGCAGAAAGAAAGAAGGAGTTTCTACCTTTCGCAACAGCATGGATGGAACTGGAGAGCATTATGCTAAGCAAAATAAGCCAGGCAATGAAAGACAAATACCATATTATCTCACCTTTAACAGGAACCTAATGAACAAAACAAACAAGCAAAATATAACCAAAGACATTGAAATTGCGAACAGGCTGACAGAGTAACCAGAGGGGAGAGGGGAGGGAATTTCAGGGGGAAAGGGGAAGGGTTTAGAGCAACAAATATAAAGGGCACATGGACAAAAACTAGGGGGCGGGGTGGAAACGGGAAGGAGGTGGGGAGGGCTGGGGTGGTGGGCCGGGATGGGAGTAAAAGACAGAAAACTGTACAAGAACAACAATTAAAATAAAAAAATAAAAATAATAAAATTAAAAAATAAAAACTAAAAAAAATGAAATGAAAATATATGCATACATACATATGCAAAGTGGCAATGATTTATTTATACAAGTTCCAACGAGATTTATCAATGTTGTTAATGCTAAAGGACAGAAAAGAAAAGTGGGAATTCTAAATAAAGGAAAATTGAAAACTTACCCCTTCTCTCTATGGTATTCATCTTTGGACACTACAGCATCTGCTACTGACCTCATTAGCCCCAAACAACCAGCAGTGATAGCAGAAAGATATCAGGAATATCAGGTTGATATTTCCTACCTTGCCTCCCTGTGAGTATCATCATTTCTCCCCTTACCTTACTATAGAAAATTTCAGTTTAAAGAAAACTTTAATGCACACTAAATTTTAATATTGAACTTCTCAACAAAACTATGATATGGGTTAGCCAGTATTATTATCCCTTCTGCAGATATGTAGGAGTGGGCCAGAAAGGCTAAGTGTTTCATTAAGGCTCACAGGCTAATAAATGGGTGAGCCAGGATTGAAACACAGATAATCTGATTCTACATTCAGTTCTCATTTCACTCCATTATACTCCTTAATCCCTGCCAAAATAGGAGACAGAATTAGAAACAAGTTTTATCCAATGATTTTTTAAGAATGCTAAAATTTATTTTGTTTAACATAATTATCTGCACCATGGCCAGTGTGGCTCAGTTGGTTGGAGCATCATGCCATGCACCAAAAGGTTGAGGGTACAATTCTTAGTCAGGCACGTACCTAGGTTGTAGGTTCAATCTCTGGTCAGAGCACATATGGGAGGCAACCAATTGCTGTTTCTCTCACACATCAATGTTCTCTCTCTCCCTCCCTCCCTCCCTCCCTCCTTCCTTCCCTCCTCCCTCTCTAAAATCAATGAACATATTTTAAAAATTATAAGAATAATAATGATTATTTTCTCCTTTCTACCATATACATTTCTGAGGGCCAGGAAATATATTAAGCATTTTAGTTCTGTTATATCTTTTTTTTTTTCCAACAACCCCATAGGGTAGAAATTGTCCTCACTTTACAGGCTAGGACTCTGCAGCTTATGGAGGCACAGAAATTGTCCCAAGGTCATACATTTAACACATGGAAAGTAGTAGGCTCCACTTCACCAGACTTCCTAACTAGAACAATACATTGACTTATGTTCTAGAATCATGTTGGAACATGAGACTATTACTGTATTCTGAGGAATTTGTTTTCTCATATTCAATTCTCAAATATTTAAAGGACTGCCAAGGAAAAGAGAAACCAGGTTGAATGTGTATGTTCCAGAGGACAGAAATACTACTAGCATGAAGATGTTCCAGTCAGACTGTGCTTCAACATAAGGAATAATCTTCTAATAATCACATCTGTTTAAAAAACAAAGCAATGATGTTCTATATTTTGTTTAGAATGTTGATTACACAGGCACACACTTATCAAAACTCGTCAAATTGTGGCTTCAGATCTGTGTATTTCAGTATATAAAACAAACAAGCAAGCAAAATACAACCAGAGACATTGAAATAAAGAACAAACTGACAGTAATGAGAGAGGCAGAGAGTGAGGAATAATAGGGGATAATAGGAGAAGGGCCATCAAGGAACATGTATAAAGGACCCATGGAAAAAGTCAAAAGGGGTAGGTTTGAAGATAGGAGGCAGGGGATGGGTGGAGCGGGGATGGGGGGATGTTGGAGTGAAAATGGAGACAACTGTAATTGAACAATAAAAAAATTAACATAAATGTTTTTAAATAAAGAGGCTGCTACTTGAGCTAATGAGCTTCCATCAGAGGCTTAATGATAACCTGCTAGAGGTAAAGAGGCTTCCTGAATTCAGTGGGGAGGTAATACTGGACTATAGCTTGGATTCTTCCAAAATGAAGACTTTATAGTATTTTCATTAGTATATATAAAAGAGAATTTGAGATCATTTTCAGATCTAAAACATGTAGTTTTTTTAATTGGTTACATTTTTAAACTCAAATTGTGTCCTCAAATATGTATGAGTTTTTAGGTAAGTCACCTTGTGAACATGTTTCAAATAGGAAGAGAAGAACCAGTGATGAGCTTAGAATGTCACTTGCCAAGTTAGCATGTCACCTCACTAGAGGCATCCCAAGAGTAAACTTCCCAAATGAATTTCATTGGTCAATAATTTAGTCCCTAATCTTAAAGAACCAGAAATCTAATTTTACCTGTACATCAAGAGTATATAGCATAAGGATATCAGACCCATTGGATCTTCCAGGTAGTGTATTGTTCTTACGGCATGCCACAAACAGAAATAAACTATAATCAAAGTGTTGATTCACAATCATGTAGTCAAAATAAAGGACACTATATGACTCAAAATTTTAAAGACATCTTTGGGCAGCTTGACCTTCAATCAGTCAGGTTATGATTTCTAAGAGCAATCTCAACTTTAAAAAAGAATTGCATATATTTGTCTTGATTCATTATGGATCAATATGCTGAAAAGCATTGCTTTTTCCTGAAAAGCACTGTATTCCTAATTCTCTACAAAAGAAGAACACAAGTGGAAATGTTACCTATAAAATAGCCAATGGAAACATTACATGGTCTAGGAAATTATGAAACTATAGATGTAATACAGATCTTCTTCTAAGGGTACTTGAAATCTAATAATGAAAAATGAATGGATAACATGTAAATCAGCAGTCATAGTTATGAGATTATATCTTACTTGTAATAGAAAAATGGAAATGAGAGTAGTGTATTGTTACTACTTTGTATTCTATCTATTCTTCTTTTAGAGGGATATGTGCTCACATTTAGTTTGTTCCTTTCATTTCCCTGGTTTGTTCATTCTCATCAGGAGTGTTTGAATATCCATTAATTGTTGTCTATGGCAGATTCTCTATCCCATGGTATGTTTGCCTGTGAACAATACCAAAGTATAACATGGACACAGGGGGTAAATGTTCTTGGAGATGAGAGAGTTGTTCATTTTCACACATCAAAAATAGAGGGGGAATAAAATAATATTTATTGAGTCCATAATTTATGACAGGCTCCATTTTAGACAGTTTAATCTCATTCAATCCCTGTGTAATACAACATTTCAAATAATTACCCCCACTTCATAGTGGCAGGAATTGAGCTGACAGAGATTACCTTCCTAGTGATTACATAACTAATGGTTGGCAGGGAGTCTGTCTGATTTAAATGTCTGATATATATCTGCATACTGATCTTTCCTGCCATCCTGACATTCTTACCATCTTACAAGAGTAAAATTTTTTGTTACAAGGGAAAAATCTGTTACTCCTTCAACTACCTTAAAGCTTTACCTGGCACACTAAAGAGTTATACAGACCCAAAAGTGACCAGAATCATTCTCCACAACAATTCACCCCCAACCACCCAAACTGCTGGATAACGGATGACAAAACTCTAAAATGTAATCACACAATATTGAACAAAATTCTGAAATGTAATTAGACAAGATTGGGCAAAATTCTGTGAACATCCTAGCTGTGCCAGAAAACTACAAAACGAATGAAGAAACAGATCTGAAGAGCAATCTGCTGCCTTTTGGAGAAGCTGCCTGTCATGGTCCCTGTCCTTAGAGCTTTCTAGGCAAGGAGGCCAACTTTACAGGGGCCAAATCAGAGGAAGGTCAGTTCAAGAAATAACACATCTCATAGGCTTCCCAGTGTCTGAGAGCAAATCATCCAAGAAATGCATCTGTTCATTCTCCAGATATTACTAAACACCTACCCAAAACTACTGTTCTGGGCCCTAAGCCCAAGATAAATGAGAGACATTCCCTCAAGCAAAGACTCAGTAAGTTTTCATTCATTCTCACTGTAGTCAAGGATACTGGATTTAGCACACTGCCTGCTAAATGATACAGAAGTGAATGAAATAAACACAAATGCCTGCTCTGGTGAAGCTGACATTCTAGAGGGGCAGAAGAACAGATGAATAAATAAAGAAGCAAAATGTATATTAAATCATATGGAAATTAGTTATTTTACATATCACTTTCAGCAAATGATGGAACTACTAGATAGAAAATCATTTCATCCAGGTTTTCAAATTTCTTGGAATATGAAATTTGTTCATAGTAACTTCTTACAATCCTTTGTATTTCTACGGTATCAGGTTTAATTTCTACTATTTCATTTCTGAGTTTATTGATTTTGGTCCTCTCTCTCTCTCTCTCTCTCTCTATCTCTCTTTTTTTTTTTTTTTCTTTTTTTTTTTTTTTTTTTGGTGAGCCTGCTTAAAGTCTTGTTGATTTTATATTTTCAAAGAACCAGCTCCTGGATTTATTGATCCTTAAAATTGTTCTTTTAGTCTCTATGTCATTTAATTCGGCTCTGATCTTGATGATTCCTTCCTTCTGCTCACTCTGGGCTTTGTTTGTTGTTGTTCCTCCAGTTCTTGTAGGCTTAAGTTGTTTGTTTGAAATGTTTCTATCTTTTTTAGGTGGGCCTGTACTGCTATGAATTTCCCTCTTAGGACTGCCTTCACTGTGCCCCATAGGTTTTGGACTGTTGTGTGTTCATTTTCATTTGCTTCCAGAAACTTTTTGATTTCTTCCTTGATCTCATTTTTTAACCCATTCATTGTTTAATAGCATGCTATTCAGTCTCTATGAGTTTGAATGCTTTATAATGTAAGAACCCTGAAACACTAGTTCAAAAGGACCTATGTACTCCAATGTTCATAGCAGCACAATTTACAATAGTCAAGTGCTGGAAACAACCTAAGTGCCCATTAATAAATGAGTGGACCAAAAACTCTGGTACATTTACACAATGGAATACTACACCGTAGAAAGAAAGGAGAAGCTTCTACCCTTCTTAACAGCATTGATGAAACTGGAGAGCATTATGCTAAGTGAAATAAGCCAGGCAGTGAAAGACAAATACTGTATGATCTTACCTATAAGTGGAACCAAATCAACAAAACAAATAAGCCAGCAAAATATAACCAGAGATATTGAAATAAAGAACAAATTGACAGTAACCAGAAGCGAGAGGGGATTATGGGGAGAAAAAGGGGGAAGGGTTGTTGAGGAACATTTTTAAAGGACACATGGACAAAGACAATTTGGGGGAGGATTGAATGTGGGAGGTGAGGTGGGTAGGGTCGGGGAGAGTAATGGGGGGGAATGGGAACAACTGTAATTGAACAACAATAAAAAAATTTTTAAAGAAAATCAGCGATGACATAGATCTGAACAAAATGAACCAATAGGTTCTAATGACATACAGAGAACACTTTACTTAACAATACATATTTTTACCAAATATTTATGGAACGTTCACCAAGATAGACCATGTCCTCATCCATAAAACAAACCTCAACAAATTTTAAAATATTGAATTCATATAAGGTTCTCTGATCATAGAATTAAAGTAAAAATCAATAGTAGAAACACATCAGGAAAATCTCTAAATGCTTGGAAGTTAACCCATTCCTAAATAATCCCCAGGTGAAGTAAGAAATCTCAGAGAAAAAAATTTTAAAGTACACAAAAAAACTGAATAAAAATGAAAACAAAGCATATCAAAATATATGAGATGCAGCTAAAACAGTGCTGAAAGGGAAATTTGTAACAGTAAATGCTTATATAAGAAAAGAAGAAAGATCTCAAATCAATATAAATTCCTACTTCAAGAAACTAGGAAAAGAAGAGCAAAGTAAACCCAAACCAAACAGAACAAATGAAACAATAAAGATAAAAACAGATATTAATGAAATCAAAAACAGGAAAAAGTATAGAAAATCAATTATGCAAAATAAAGCAGATACAAATCACCAATCATACCTATATGGATGGCTAAAATAAAAAATTGTAGCAATATCAAATATTGACAAAACACAGAAAAATTAGATCACTCACACATCACTGGTAGAAGTGAAAAATGTTACAGCCACTCTGGCAAATATAATAGCTTGGTAATTTCTCATAAAACTAAACATTCAATTACCATGCAACCCAGCAGTTGTGCTCTTGGGCATTTATCACAAAGAAAATTATGTTGACATAAAAACTTGTACACAAATGTTCATAGTAGCTTTGTTGTACGAGTACCAAACTGGAAACAACTTTTGTGTTTTTCAGTCAATGAATGGGTGAACAATCTGTGGTATGTCTTACCATGAAATACTTACTACTCAACAATAAAAAGGAAAGAACTATTGACACACACAGCAATCTCCATAAGTCTCCAGGGAATTGGGATGAATGAAAAAAGCCAATTACACACTGTATGATTCCACTTATACAAAATTTTGGAAATCACAAAATTTTCAAAATGATAGCAGATTAGTGGTTACTGGTTATTAGCGATTGAGGGTATGGGACAGAACAGGGAGAGGTTTCACTATAAGAGGGTACACAAAGGATCTCTGTGGGGACAGAAATGGTTTGTATCTCAGCTTATAGTGCCAGCTTGGGAATCGACACATGCAATAAAATTGTGGAACTGAAAAATATTCACATATACCACAAGTGAGTATGTATAAAACCAATAAAATCTGAAAAAAAAATTGTGGATTATATCAATGTCAATATCATGGTTGTGATATTGTACTCTAATTTATCACTGAGGAATGTTATCATTGGAGGAAAATGGAATAAATGTAGTTGAAATCTTCCTGTATTATTTCTGACAACTGCATGTAAATCTGTAGTTATCTTAAAATTTTTTAAGGTTTTTTTAAGGAATGTACTCATAAAAATTTAATTGGAGAAATGACATTGAAAATGAAAAAAAAAGGAAGTTTGCTTTAATGCTACTGTCTACTATAAAATCAGCTTTAGACATCTTTAGGCATGTAGTTTGGGATAAATATCTTGAGCACACATTCTTTTTCTGGAATATGCCTCACTTCCCTGCACATTAGCCTAAGAATGCTGGCAGTTTCAAAGAAAATAAATCAGTAGACAGATGGTGTTATGAAAAAAATTCATAGACCTAAATATGAGAAACCTGGCAAGAAAAAAAAATGTCACCAAACAAAATCAGAATTGTTTTAGTGAAATTCAAGATTTATTTTGCCTAGCACACATGAAGGATAACCTAAGAATTATGTAAATGTGCTATGAAAAGTAAACATTTAGTGTGAGGAATCCTCAAAAAAAAAGCTACACTTGGCGAAAAATAATAATAAGACATTAAGAAATGCTGGCCTAATAGCTAATTAGTAATTCTCTAAACTCAAGACCTGTGAAGAATTTTAAAAATGTATAAAATTATAAATGAAATTACAAGTATCTTAATAAATTCATGTAATTTCAAAATACGTAAAGCACATACAATTACATTAAAAACAAACACTAAAAAAAATAACATTATACATATTTTTAACATTAGATTTATTTTTTTTAAAGTCTTGTTGCCATCTAAGTGTCATGAACCTGAGAATTTTTACATTGGTATAATTTTAGCAGTGTAAGTTGTTTTTAATATTTCAATGACCACATTTAGAGTTAATTCTATGTAAATGTGAATTTTTAAAGATAAGAAGATCAGAAATACAAAGTGTATGAGAAGCAATTTATTTTCCCCTTATCCTTGTATGTATACTTTTGAACCTAATGATAAACAAATAGATAAAAACATCTCAAATTGTTTAATCTTTTAGTCAAATCCAGGGAGTCTTCACAGACAAGTTTTCCTGTACCTTAAAAACTTGCTTCACTAAAATTTACAAATACTAAATTATCATTCAGGCATGTGCCCTAATTTACCTTAGACAAGTATCTTTCTGAAATGTCAATTACTGTTATGCTAAGTGGTTAGACTTATGATTCATAATTATTTTTTAATTTGTATTTACTGACTTTAGAGACAGAGAGAAAGGGTGGAGAGAGGAAGATAAACATCTGTTTGTTGTTCTGCTCATTGATGCATTTATTGGTTGATTCTTTTTTTTGTTTTTGTTTTATTTATTTTTATTCTTGTTCAAGTATAGTTGTCTCCATTTGCCCACCACCAGTTTCCCCTGCCCCACC
This sequence comes from Glossophaga mutica, assembly GCA_039655065.1. Taxonomy (NCBI): domain Eukaryota; kingdom Metazoa; phylum Chordata; class Mammalia; order Chiroptera; family Phyllostomidae; genus Glossophaga; species Glossophaga mutica. The sequence continues at coordinate 79,452,368 of CM077308.1, read as the reverse complement.
CACCACCACTTCCCACCCTCAATCTTACCACCTTTGGCTTTGTCCATGAGTCCTTTATACATGTTCCTTGACAACCCTTCACTTATAAGTGGAACCTAACCAACAAAACAAACAAGCAAGCAGAATATAACCAAATACACTGAAATAAAGAACAAACTAACAATAACCAGAAGGGAAGAGGAAGGGGGATAATGAAAGAAAGAAGGGGAAGGGTCATTGGTTGATTCTTGTATGTGCCCTAACCAAGGATCAAACCCTCAACCTTGGCATATTGAGTCAATGCTCTAATCAACTGAGCTAACCAGCCAGAGCTGATTTATAACTATTCATTGCCTATAGGAACAATAGCAGCCTGTAGTATAAAGTGTGAATAGATATTAATGGAAAAAATAAAACATTTCATATTGGCAACTCTGATGACTGTTTTAAATTCTAAACAAACTATAAATAAACTATCCATTAAAATCATGCTTATTCAATTCTGCTTGGGTGTAAATAACAAAAATTTGTGGACAGAGGCATCACATTCATTAAAGTAAGATATTACAATAATTTGAAAAAATGTTTTTAAATAAATAAACAAATTGAACCTATACATTTTAATTTTAATTCTGCCTAAAGGGCAAGAGAAAAGACAAAAAAACTTATACAAATTGACCATTTATGGGGGAAAATCCCAACTAGAGATGTAATCGGGCATTTTCCCCTAGCTTTTAGATAAGCAACCATCCAACTGATGAATACTGACCAAATTAAAATGCTTTCAGTCTCATAGATTAGAATGTGGATAAAACCTGCTGTCTCCTGTACACCTATCCAAGCAGATGGCTGTCTAGCTACACTAAGAGCCTGGCACACACCCTCAACCCCTTATTTCTTTTATGCTTCACATCTGACCAGTAACAAAGGTTTAATGATCTACCACATTAGTGGTCTCTCCTCTCAACCCCACCCTCCTCTCCAGCACCAGTCTATTCCATTCTCTGGATCTCTCTCAGAGTGACTTGATTAACACCACACACCTTATGTGAAAATATGACTTTATTGTTACACTCAACCCACTAGCCTGGACTCATATCATTTGTCCTTGCCCACCTTACCAGCTTCATTTATCAACACACTACCCTATCACCACTCACAAAGTGTATTGGGTTGGCCAAAAAGTTCATTTGTTTTTTTCACACAATGGCTCTAGTAGTACTTAGTTGTCTTTAACTTCATTTGAAACAATTTTGTTAGATTGTATTGTGACAGCTGTCATATCAGCATGCGTTTAAAAAAAACAGCAAAATTGGTGAATTTTGGTGCAAACATTTTAATATTGAAGATGGAAGAAAATATGCAACATTTTTGGTGTATTATGCTTTATTATTTCAAGAAAGGTTAAAACACAACTGAAATGCAAACAAAGATTTGTGCAGTGAATGGAGAAGGTGCTGTGACTAATTGAATGTGTCAAAAGTGGTTTGCAAAGTTTCTTGGTACTGTTGACATTTTGTCCAAATAATTCTTTGCTGCGGGGCTGTCTTGCGCATTGGCCTCTACCCACTAGAAGCCAATAGCAGGAGATAGCCAATATACTCAAAATATCCAAATCCATAAGGCTATTGGTGTAAATGAAAAACGTGTCTTTTGTTTTCCAGAAAACCTAAACAGGCGTTTTGACCAACCCAATGCATTCTGATCACACCAATCTACATGCTCTCTCCCAAATGTTGTATATAGTTTACACTCCTGGGTTTTAATCATGCTATTTGTTCTGCCATATTTTCCTTCTCTTCACATCATGCCCCCTCAAACTCAATGTAAGCTTCAAGAGAGCAGGAGGCTGGTCTTTCTAGATTACCTTTTCCCAAGTCCCCAGAATAGTGCCTGGTTCACAGTGTGTGGGGAGGTTTCAAGAGCTAGCCCCAATATTGGTACATATCAGTTCTATTCATATTCCTTTCTCTAACACTCAGCCAGCCTTATCATCACATCTAACTTCAAGGCAGGCTGGGATATGTAGTAAAGTATGTACCCAAGAAGAAATAATAGACTTGGATGAGCACCCAGCAGTTTCTGCCATACCAGATAATTGTCCTATAAATACACTGTCACTAGAGAAGAATCCAAATGTGCAAAAGTCAAAGAAGAAAAGCAACTAATTCTTGAAATGAAAACCTACTAGAAGCTGAATGTAAGCCAACCAGGAGATAAATGCAAAAACAAATTAATAATGAACCTTAAATTTTAGAACCATTAGGTATCTAGATGTTTCAGGAGTGATTGTATCAATCTTTTATATGTGTAATTATAGTACCCTTTAAATTATTTCATAACATTGTTCTTAAGGGGCTAGTACAATATTGTTACCAAAAGACAGCATAAACAAAAATCCATAGACTGATGTTACTTATGAAACAATCAATGCAGTAGTCCTAAATAAAATATCAATAAATGAATACACAAGACATTGAAATAATTAATTACCATATCAAAGCAGCATTAACTCAAAGAATGTAAGAATGTTCCATATTAGAAATCTCTTCATAAAAATTACCATAATAAATAAAAAATTATATTATCTATGTAGACAAAGAGGCATTTCATACAATCTTAAATTCATTCTTCATACCTCAATAGTTTCTGTTCTATTAATCCCTACATATGATAAATCATAAAAACTATGTGGTTATATAACTCAAATTTAGGAAAATCTATTGAAAATTTATAACAAACAATAGCATAGTTCAGCTAACTTATAAAATTAATATACGAAAATTAATGAACATTCTGTACACAAAAAAAACAAAAAGAAAAGATCCTATCTGAACAGCAGCTAAAAGAATTAAAGATCTAATAAACTTAACAAGAAATGTGCAAGATTATATTATATGAAGTTGTTATATTCTATAAGGTATCAAATACATGTGAATAAATTAAAGATCATGAATTGTTCTTATCCAGTAAGACTCAATATCAAAAAAATTAATTTACTAGAAAGTAATTACAGACCTGATGATTTAAAAAAAAAAAAAAAATCAGGGAGAAGGAAGATGGTAGCACTGTAGGAAGAGGCAGATTCCACTTCCCCCTACACATGGGAGAAAAAACTAGCCAATCTACAAAGGAACACAGCAGACAGCCAACAGTACCACAGCATATATGAAAATAAGAGATCAAAATCTGTAGCAGACATTGAAAAACCAGACAGTAAGGAGAGTTCTTCAGGACAATAAGGGCCCAGGAATCAGCGCGGAGACCAGGGCGGCTGAAGCCCCGGCCAATGCTTGCCTGGTCTGCTACAGGGCTCTAGGGAGGGAGCCAGGTCAACCACTTGCTCCCCAGCCAAAAAAGGGTTGAGCAGCAATGGGAGAGACCTGGTTGCTTGAAGTCACAGAGAAAGAAGTTAAGGTCTGAGTGGCAAACGCGCTGGAGCTGTGAGCACTCACACATAGCCCTAGGTGGAGTGCACACAGGAACCTGTGCAACCAGAGGCGCCTGCAACCAGAGGAGGGGACTTTGTGGAATCCCACACTGGGAACACAGGAAGTGCTTGTGATTTGTGAGAGAACCAGAGCCCACGCATCTGAACCCAGGGAGTGCACACAATGCATGGGAAACCCAGAGCTCAGGCCTGTGAACTTAGGGTGAGCTCATGTACTGCAGAAACCTAGAGCCCACACTCCTAAACTCCAACAGCATGCACGCTCTGTAGAAAACCCAGAACCCACACTCATAAACCAAGGGCAGCACACACCCCATGGGAGACCCAGAGCTCACACACGTAAACCGAGGAGTGCTCGATCTGTGGGAGACCTAAACTCACACCCATAAACTCGGGGAAAGTGCACACTGAACAACAGACCCAGAGCCCATGCCCCAGGCCCTGCGTGGAGAGGTGGTGGGCTAGCCCTGGGGAGAGTAACCCAAAGCTGACTGAGTACTGAACAGGGAGAAAAACGATACCATCACCACTCAGCCATTGCAGCCAGCAAGACTAAAAAAAACAGGTTGGAAAGTTTGAAAACAGCAAGAGTTTTGATTTTTGTTTTTTGTGTTTTTAAATAATATTTTTTAAAAAATTTTTATTATTTTTATCTTTTTACCCATCAACTCCTTTTGATTCTCTTTACTTATTTCTTGTCTTATTCCTTCTTCCTTTCTTTCCAATTTTATCTCTTCTAGCTTCCTCTTTTTTTCTCTTCTTTTTTCATTTGTTTTCCTCTTTTCTCTTTTTAAATACCCACGAGTGAAACAAAAAACAAAACAAAACCTGGAACTGTGAAAAAAACAGAGTTGGTTCCAAACAGGGTGCATCCCAACAGCTGAGACTGGAAGGGGTGAACACCAGGATACCCCAAGGAGACTGCACCACTGAATCTCACAGGTATTCTACCACGGAAGTTCACACCATAAACCCAGAGAGCCAGAACAGATCAATTTAACAAGCTGAGGCTAACAAGAAGAGTCTCACAAACAATGGGAAGAAAAAGAAACAATCCCCAAATGAAAGGAAAGGAAGAAGCCCCAAAAAGAATGCTAAATGAAATGGAGGAAACTCAACTATCGAATATTGAGTTCAAAGCAATGGTTTTCAGGAAGCTCCATGAGCTCTCAATGAGCTACCAGAAACTACAGGGAAGCTACAATGAACTCACTGCAAACTATATCAACATTAAAAAGGAAATAGAAACTATCAACAAGTGCCAAGAGGAAATGAAGAATACAATTTCTGAAATGAAGAACACAGTAGAAGGAATCAAAAGCAGAATCAATGAAGTGGAAGATTGGATCAGTGAGCTGGAGGACAAAGTAGAACAAAACACCCAGAAAGACCAAGAAAAGGAAAAGAGGCTCAGAAAGAATGAAGAGGGATTAAGAGAAATGCAAAACAATATGAAACATAATTATATCCATATAATAGGGATACCAGAAGGAAAAGAAGAGCAAGGGATAGAAAACCTCTTTGAAAAAGTAATGATGGAAAACTTCCCCAATTTAATGAGAGAAAAGGTCACACACATCCAGAAAACACAGAGAGTCCCAATCAAGAGGAACCAAAAGAGGCCCACTTCAAGACACATTATCATTAAAATGGCAAAATTCCAAAACAAAGAGAGAATCTTAAAGGTAGCAAAGGAGAAAAAGTTAGTAACATCCAAGGGAGTCCCGATAAGGTTAGCAGCTGACTTCTCAATGGAAATGCTGTAAGCCAGAAGACAATGGCAAGAAATATTCCAATGAGAACCAGAGGCCTGAAACCAAGGCTACTTTACCCAGCAAGGCTCTCAATCAAGATAGAAGGCCAAATAAGGAGCTTCCCAGACAAAAGAAGTTGAAAACAATACACCTCCAAAAACCAGCTGTGCAAGAGATGCTAAAGGGACTGCTTTACGGGAAGGAAGGAAAAGAGAGACAGAGGAACACAGGTACGAAAATGGCAATGAATAAGTACCTATCAATAACAACCTTAAATGTAAATGGATTAAATGCTCCAATCAAAAGACATAGAATAACTGAATGAATAAGAAAGCATGACGTATACATATACTGCCTACAAGAGACCCACCTCAGGACACAAGACCTACACAAATTCAAAGTGAAGGTCTGTAAACAAATTTTCTAAGCAAATGGATAGGAAATAAAACCATGGGTAGCAACACTCATATCAGACAAAATAGACTGTAAAAGAAGGGCCATAAAGAGAGACCCAGAAGGTCACTTCATAATACTCAAGGGAAGAATCCACCAAGAAGACATAAACATTGTAAATATATATGCACCCAATGGAGGAGCACCCAAATACATAAAGAAAATCTTGGAGGACTTCAAGAAAGATATTGACAGCAACACAATTATAGTAGGGGATTTCAACACCCCACTGTCAAATATGGACAGATCTTCCAAACAAAATATCAACAAAGATATTGTGGCATTGAACAACACTCTAGAGGAAATGGACTTCACTGATATATATAGAGTTCTTCATCCCAAAGAAACCAAATACACATTCTTTTCAAATACACATGGAACATTTTGAAAGATAACCACATGGTAGGACAAAAAACAAACCTCAACAAATTCAAGAAAATTGATATCATACCAAGCATTTACTCTGACCACAGGGGACTGAAACTAGAAACCAACCGCAAGGGGAAAAACCCAAAACCCTCAACACCATGGAGATTGGGTAGCATGCTATTAAACAATCAATGGGTCAACAATGAAATTAGGGAAGTAATCAAAAAGTTTCTGGAAACAAATAAAAATGAACTCACAATGACCCAAAACCTATGGGACACAGTGAAGGCAGTCCTCAGAGACAAGTTCATAGTGATACAGGCTTACCTAAAAAAGATAGAAACATTCCAAACAAACAACTTAACCCTACGCCTACAAGAACTCAAGGAACAACAACAAGGACAGCCCAGAGCAAGTAGAAGGAAGGAAATAACCAAGATCAGAGCAGAATTAAATGACATAGAGACTAAAAGCACTATTCTAAGGATCAATGAATCCAGGAGCTGGTTCTTTCTAAAGATAAAATTGACAAGACTTTAAGCAGGGTCATCAAGAAAACAAAGAGAGATGCCCCAAATAAACACAATCAGAAATGAAACAGGAGATATTACAACTGACACCACAGAAATATAAAGGATTGTAAGAAGTTGCTATGAAGAACTGTATGCCAAGAAATTTGAAAACCTAGGTGAAATGGATAAATTTCTAGAAAAATATAAACTTCCAAAACTCAATGAAGAAGACGCAAAAAGCCTGAACAGACCAATACAGCAGATGAAATTGAAGCATTGATCAAAAAACTCCTGACACACAAAAGCTCTGGACCAGATGGTTTCACAGTAGAATTTTACAAACCATTTAAGGAAGAGCTAAACCCTATACTTTACAGACTATTCCAAAAAATCCAAGAAGGAAGACTTCCAAACTCTTTATGAAGCCAGCATCATCCTAATGCCAAAACCAGATAAAGACACAAAAAAGAAAGAAAACTTCAGGCCAATATCACTGATGAACGTAGATGCTAAAATCCTCCACAAAATATTGGCAAACTGCATCCAACAATGCATTAACAAGATCATACACCATGACCAAGTGGGATTCATTCCAGGGATGCAAGGATGGTTCAATATTCGCGAATCAGTGGATGTAATTCATCACATAAACAAAAGCAAAGACAAAAATCACATGGTCATATCAATAGATGTAGAAATAGCATTTGATAAGGTACAACACCCATTTATGATAAAAACACTCAGCAAAGTGGGGATAGAGGGGGCATTCCTCAACATCATAAAGGCCATATATGAGAGACCTACAGCCAACATCATACTCAACAAGCAAAAACTAAAATCTTTTCCATTACGATCAGGAACAAGAAAAGGTTGGCCACGTTCACCGCTTCTATTCAATATAGTATTAGAAGACTTAGCCACAGCACTTACACAAGAAAATGAAATAAAAGGCATCCAAATCGGAAAAGAGGAAACAAAACTATCATTGTTTGCAGATGACATGATAGTGTACATAGAAGATCCTATAGACTTGCCCAAAAACCACCTTTACCTAATAAATGAATTTGGCCACACAGCTGAATCCAAAGTCAATATACAGAAATCAAAGGCATTTGTGTATACTAACAATAAAAGAGCAGAAGCAGAAATCAAAAAAAAAAATCCCATTTGATATAGCAAAAAAATAAAAAATAAAAGACCTAGGAGTAAACCTAACCAAGGAGGTAAAAGACCTGTATGCAGAAAACTACACAACACTGAAGAAAGAAATCAAGGAAGACACAAACAAATGGAAGCATATACCATGTTCATGGATTGGAAGAATATCATCAAAATGTCCAATACTGCCCAAAGCAATTTACAAATTCCATGCAATACTGATTAAAGTATCAATGGCATATTTCACAGACATAGAACAAAAACTTCAAAAATTTATATGGAACCATAAACGACCCCAAATAGCTGCTACAATTTTGAGAAAGAAGAGCAAAATTGGAGTGATCACAATACCTGATACCAAACTGTATTACAAAGCCACTGTAATCAGAACAGCCTGGTACCAGCATAAAAACAGGCACATGGACCAGTGGAATAGAATAGAGAGCCCAGAAATAAACTCAAGTCTCTATGGTCAATTAATATTCAACAAAGGGGGCAGCAACATAAAATGGAGTAAAAATAGCATCTTCAACAAGTGGTGTTGGGAGAATTGGACAGCTACGTACAAAAAAAAAAAAAAAATGAAACTCAAGCACTAACTTCCACTATAAACAAAAATACATTCAAGGTGCATAAAAGATTTAAATATAGGCTGTGACACCATTAAAGTCCTAGAGAAGAACGTAGGCAGGAAAATCTCAGATATTTCATGTAGCAACATTTTTACTGATATGTCTCCTAAAGCAAGGGACATAATGGAAAGAATAAACAAATAGGACCTCATCAAAATAAAAAGCTTCTGCACAGCTAAAGAAAACAGTATTAAAATAAAAAGAGAGCCAACTGTATGGGAAAACATATTTGCCAATGATACCTCAGACAAGGGTTTAATCTCCAAAATTTATAAAGAACTCACATGACTCCACTCTAAGAAGACAAGCAACCCAATTAAAAAATAGGCAAAGGACTTAAACAGACACTTCCCCAAGGAGGACATATGGAGGATCCAGAGACACATGAAAAGATGCTCAGTATCACTAGCTATGAGAGAGATGCAAATTAAAACCACAATGAACTTCCGGCGAAGATGGAGGCATAGGTGGACACATGGTACCTCCTCTCACAACCAAAATTAAGGACAACATATATTTAGAAACAAGAAAACAACCAGAACTGATGGAAAATTGAACTGTACAGAAGTCCAACAACCATTCATCCAGATTGGTAAGAGGGGCGAAGTCACAGCAGGAAAAAGTGGAGGTGCAGACCCGGGCGCACACTCAGCAGCAGCTGGAAGTTCCCAGGCATACAGGTGGCGGCTAGCAGACCCTAGGCACACAGGCGGCGACTAGCAGACCCTGGCCATGGGGTGGCAACTGTGCAGACCCAGTAAGACCACGCAAGGCAGCTGGCTGACCAGGTAGTCCCACATTTGCGACCAGATAATTCAGGTGAAGGGGAAGCAGCAGAAGGGACTGGCATCCAAGAGAGAGCAGAGCAAGCGCCATTGTTCCCTCTCAGACCCTGCCCCCACATACAGTGCCACTAATCAGCAACTGGGCTGCCCTGCCCTGGGGAACACCTAAGGCTCCACCTCTCACTATGTAACAGCCAAGACCAAACAAAAAAAAATGGCTCAAACCAGAGAACAAATCAAAGCCCCAGAGCCAAGTCCTCTAATCGACCAAGACATAGCCAACCTATCAGAGGCACAGTTCAAAGTCCTGGTGATCAGGATGCTCACAGAATCATTTGATTTTGCTCACAAATTGGATGAAAAAATGCAGGCTACAATATGTGAAATGAAGGAAAACGCACAGGGAACCAATAGAGATGGGAGGAAAACCAGAACTCAAATCAATGGAGTGGACCAGAAGGAAGAAAGAAGCAACCAAACAGAAAAGAAGGAAGAAACAAGAATTCAAAAAAATGAGGAGAGGCTTAGGAACCTCCAGGACATTGTTAAACGTCCCAACATCCAAATTATAGGGGTACCAGAAGGGGAAGAAGAAGAGCAACCAGTGGAAAACTTATTTGAACAAATAATAAAAGAGAACTTCCCCAATCTGGCAAAGGAAATAGACTACCAGAAAGTCCAGAAAGTTCAGAGAGTCCCAAAGAATTTGGACCCAAGGTGGAACACACCAAGACACATCATAATTACATTAGCCAAGATTCAAATGAAGGAGAGAATTCTAGAAGCAGCAAGGGATAAGGGGACAGTCACCTACAAAGGAGTTTCATTCAGACTGTCAGCTGATTTCTCAAAAGAGACCTTCCAGGCAAGAAGGGGCTGGAAAGAAGTATTCCAAGTCATGAAAGTCAAGGACCTACATCCAAGATTGCTCTATCCAGCAAAGCTGTCATTTAGAATGGAAGGGAAGATAAAGTGCTTCTCAGGTAAGGTCAAGTTCAAGGAGTTCATCATCACCAAGCCCTTATTATATGAAATGTTAAAGGGAGTTATCTAAGAAAAAGAAGATAAAAAATAGGACAGTGAAAAGACAGCAAACTCACAGCTAGTAACAACCACACCTAAAACAAAAGCAAACTAAGCGAATAACTAGAACAGGAGCAGAAACACAGAAATGGAGATCACATGGAGGGTTAGCAACAGGGGAGTGAGAGGAGAAGAGGGGAGAAAGGTACAGAGAATAAGTACCACAGACGGTGGGTAGAAAATAGACAGGGGGAGGGCAAGAATAGTGTGGGCAATGTAGAAGAAGCTAAAGAACTTATGACACATGGACATGAACTAAAGGGGGGAATGTGGGTGGGAGGGGGTGTGCAGGGTGGAGAAGAATGATGGGGGAGAAATGGGACAACTGTAATAGCATAATCAATAACACATATTTAATAAAATAAATAAATAAAACCACAATGAGATACCATTTCACACCAGTCAGAATGACCATCATAAACAAAGCAACAAACAACAAGTATTGGAGAGATTGTGGAGAAAAGGGGACACTAGTGTACTGTTGGTGCGATTGCAGACTGGTACAACCACTATGAAAAATAGTATGGAATTTTCTCAGAAAACTTAAAATGAATCTGCCTTTTGACCCAGCAATTCCACTGCTAGGATTACATCCTAAGAACCCTGAAATATCAATCCAAAAACACCTATGCACCCCAATGGTCATAGCAGCACAATTTACAATAGCCAAGTGTTGGAAGCTAGGTGCCCATCAGTAAATGAATGGATCAAAAAACTATGGTACATTTACACAATGGAATTCCATGCAGCAGAAAGAAAGAAGGAGCTCCTCCCCTTTGCAACAGCATGAATGGAACTGGAGAGCATTATGCTAAGTGAAACAAGTCAGGTAGTGAAAGTGAAATACAAATACCATATGATCTCACGTTTAACAGGAACCCAATCAACAAAACAAACAAATAAGCATAATATAACCAAAGACACTGAAATTGAGAACAGGCTGACAGTGACCAGAGGGGAGAGGGAAGGGAATTTAAGGGGAACAGGGGAAGGGTTTAGAGCAACAAGCATAAAGGACACATGCACAAAAACTAGGGGACTGGAAATGGGAGGGAGGTGGGGAGGGCTGGGGCAGTGTGCTGGGATGGGAGTAAAAGACAGAAAACTGTACAAGAATAACAATTAAAATAAAAAAATAAAAAATATATTATTTTCAGAAAAGAAAATAAAATCGGATATTTTTAAATACCTAAACAATAGCATTATTATAGTGCATCTGAAAAAGTAAACATGTAGAAAAAAAGGAAGTATTGAGTGAGTAATAGCTGTACCTAATAGTAAAGCTTATTATCAAATTACAGTAATTAGAAGAACATGATATGAAGGCATAAATAATCAAACAGATAATAAACAGGATAGTGAGTTCAGAAGCAGACACAAATACACACTAAATTTAGTACAGCCATATCTTGTGGTATAACCATTCAAATGGTAGTTCAATTTACAAAGAATTTCATTTAGTGCTCCTGCTTTGGCTTATAAAACTTTATTTGTATTTAAGAAAATCAATTAAGATTACCTCTGAGCAACAGAGTGCTGTGAAATTGGAGCCAACAGGAATGCTCCTTGAATAGCTGGAATGTTCTATTGGGTTTTTCTCTAAAATACTCTAGTACAGAGTGGTGATAAGCTCTTCATTTTATTGACTTCATCAAGTAACTAAAAATTCAGTTACTTAAATATTGAGAATCATATAAATGCTTTATGGGGATTATTTCAAGATTGCATCAGTATTTAATGGCTATGAAATAGATGAATGACTACAGACATATAGCCATATTACAGAGAAATTAATTAATGAAACTTACCTTTATTATGTCATTATAATAGCTAAATATTAATTATTGAAGTTGTACAGATTTTAATGGGGTATGAAATTGTTTTAAGATAAACTGTTTTTCTTTTGAGACACAAAATTTTGCCATTGAAATAATAGTAAGAAGATCCACTTAGAATGAATTACCATCCTAACACAAGGACAGAGCCCTGCCATAATAAAGGAAGTCATGGAGGGAGAGGGATGGCTTATTTAAAAATTAGACAAGTGATGCCCTGGCTGGTGTAGCTCAGTGGATTGAGCGCGGGCCTGCGAACCAGAGGATCACGGTTCGATTCCCAGTCAGGGCACATGCCTGGGTTGCGGGCCAGTTCCCGGCAGGGGACACACGAGAGGCAACCGTACATTGATATTTCTCTCCCTCTCCTTCTCTCCTACCCTTCCCCTCTAAAAGATAAATAAATAATAAATTTAAAAAAATAAAAAAAAAAATTAGACAAGTGAGCCACCATCTAGAAAATGATAAACATCCTATCATTATCTCATTCCTTATTAATCAAAATTAATTCCAGATGAATTAATGACTTAAATGTGAAAATGTAATTTTAAAATCTCCAGAAGGACATATGAGAGAAATTTTCATTATAATCTGAGAACATATGGCATGTCTATTTTCTTCATAGTTGTTATCCCAGAAACCCCGCCTCTTAAGAAATATTTTTTTAATTAGAATGAATTAAATTGAATACCAGATCTTAAAGGAGTAAGAGTTACATTCTGTAAGTGTTCATGGAAGGCACAAACAGGGAGGGAGGTAATGGGGGAAAGAAGGGGAAGGGTCGCCAAGGAACATGCATAAAGGACCCATGGACAAAGCCAAATGGTGGTAGGATTGAGGGTGGGAGTTGGGGGTGGGTGGGTGGCAGAAAGTGGTGGTGGGGAAATGGAGACAACTATACTTGAAAAACAATTTTTTAAAAAAGGAAAAATAATAAAATAAATAAATCAAAAAAAGAAAAGAACCTTCTGCCAAAGAGTCTGTAGGAAAACATGGCAGTACATCTAGTAGTAACTGCTGAAATAAATTTGGGGAAGAGACACACTCAGAGTGTCATCTGAGAGAAGTCAAGGGTTTCATGACAGTGGAATAAGCCCTCAGCAAAAATTCATAGGATAGTGCCTGCCAGCTCCTTCAACAGGGAGCTCCTGGACTCAGCACATCTGTCATTCTCAGCACCTGCCCAGCTGAGTAATAGCCAATGTACTTCCCATTCTAGCTCCCCAGCAGGCTTCCAAAAGGGTTGCTTTTGGTTATTCCATCTGCCAATAGGTGTAGAGTATGTCAAACAGGCAGGCTTGCCCATGACTCTGCAAGGGAGAGCAGGGAAATGTTTAAAGGATGACCTGGAATGAAGCTTCAAGTGGTGTGGCAAAGCTGTACACTGCTGAGAAACAGCAGCAACAGTCAGACCAACTCAGCAGGAAGATATTAGGGTTGAGGCAGCTGGTTTTGAGCAAGGGAATCTGTCCAATTGAGGCCAAGGCAGCTTTAATGACAGTGGTGGGCTTTGTCCCAGAGACACTATACCCAATAAGCAAAGATGAGCTTTGAGTGGTTTCAAGGGAGAAGGATCACAGGTCCCAAACCGATCTTTTCCAATCCCTCTTGAGCAAGTGATTATCATCAATCAGTGCTAACAACCTGAAAATGAAAAACTGCAGAGTGTCAGTGGCAGATTTCAGACTCACAGCAAAGGTCTTATGCTTGTTTCAAAACTCAAATGTTCTCTAAGAGGAAGCTCTGCAGGAAATTTCCCCATAGCACCAGCAGTGCTTGCTCAATGTTCACCTTTTCTAATATTGGCACAATATGCATCATATTCTTGCAGGAATTAGCCTGCAAGAATTTTATAAGAACCCTCTATGAGCCCAGCATAGTACTAGTTACTGATAAGGACTTGAAGATTTTAAAGGCACATACCTCAGTCCTCTATGAGCTTAGAAAACTTCATCATAAAAGTAAATGTTTGGGGGAAAATTAAATATTAAAATGTGTAATGATCATAATTCTAGTGAATAGAAGCACAGAGAAATGAGAAATACAAACAGGGAAGTAGGATGTGATCTGGGCCTTAGAAGGAAGGAGGGTGAGACAGGTAGGCAGAGGGGAAAGAAAGAACATAGTGAATGGGAGGAACAGAATGAGAGGGGCTCAAGAGTGGAGAAGAATGGGTATGAAATGAAGGTCATACTATCCAATGGGAATTCATGAAGCTGTGTCTAGAGGGCAGATATTTGGTGCTAAGATTTTGTCTTAAGTTTTCTTTAAGGTTTCAGTTAATTGTGCCAAGCTAGCTCCAAACTATCCCATGTTATTTGAAATAGTTTCTTTAAAATAACAAACTCAATTATTATTTTTGAATCAAATTTTAGAGCTGTGAGGGATCATAGTGCTTAACCAGGCCATCACTTTATCTCACACATTCTGGAAGGTTGTCCTACAAGGTCATAGCTAATTAGTGAGAGCTACCAGGTCTCCAGAGAACCCATTTGTGGACCTTTTCCTCTAAGGTGTAGTTCTTCACATTTTAAGCCTGGAAGCCTTTCCCTCTGGTATCACTATTTCACTGAAGATTGTGCTCCTTAAGAGCAGGGACATCCATCTACTTTAGCACAGAATAATTATTCAGCACAAACTCTATGCAAGGCATTTGGGCTAATATAATAAATGATATAAAAATAGGGGGGAAAGTAACAACCATGTTCTTGCTTGCATCCATAGTGCGGAATCCCAATGGGTAGTTTTGTTGAATTGCATATATATTAAGTGATTTTTGTGCAGAATGTGGGAATCTAAAGGAAGACAGAAGAAGAGGCAAAAACACATACAGTTTTTTGATCCACTCATTTACTGATGGACGCTTAGGTTGCTTCCAGCACTTGGCTTATTGTAAATTGTGCTGCTGTGAACACTGGGGTGCTTGGTTCTTTTGAATTGGTGTTTCAGGATTCTTAGTGTATAGTTCCAGCATTGCTGGAATTGCTGAGTCGAAAGGCAGTTTCATTTTTAGTTTTCTGAGGAAATTCCATACTGTTTTCCACAGTGGCTGAAAATTCTGCATTCCCACCAATAGTGCGCTAGGGTTCCCTTTTCTCCACGATCTGACCAGCACTTTTTGTTTGTTGATTTTGGTGTGAGGTGATATCTCATTGTGGTTTTAATTTGCATCTCTCTGATGACTAGTGATGCTGAGCATCCTTTCATATGTCTGTGGTCCCTTTGTAAGTCCTCCTTGGAGAAGTGTCCAGGTTCCTTTGCTCCTTTTTGAATTGAATTGTTTGTCTTCCTGGAGTAGAGTTGTGTGAGTTCTTTATATATTTTGGAGATCAAACCCTTGTCTAAGGTGTCATTTGCAAATACAGTTTCCCATATGATTGGTTCCCTATTCACTTGTTGATGTTTTCTTTAGCTGTGAAGAAGCTTTTTATTCTGATGAAGTCCCATTTGTTTATTTTTCCTTTATATGCCTTGCTCTAGGGGACATGTCAGTGAAAATACTGTGGTGCGGATATCTGAGATTTTTGCTGCCTATATTCTCCTCTAGGACTTTTATGGTGTCATGACTTATATTTAAGTTTTTTATCCATCTTGAGTTTATTTTTGTGTATGGTGTAAGTTGGTGGTAAATGAATGGATTAAAAAACTACAGTACATTTACACAATGAAATACTATGCAGCAGAATGAATGAAGGCACTCTTACCCTTTGCAACAGCTTGGATGGATCTGGAGAGCATTGTGCTAACTGAAATAAACCAGGTAGTGAAAGACAAATACCATATGATCTCACCTATAAGTGGAACCTATTCAACAAAACAAATAAGCAAGCAAAATATAACCAGAGGACAAACTGACAGTAACCAGAGGAGAAGTGGCAGCAGGGGGTGGGGGGAAAAAGGGGAAGAGTTTTCAAGGAACATGTATAAAGGACACATGGAGAAAGCCAAAGGGGGTAAAGATCAAGGGTGGGAGGTTGGGGAGGTTGGGATGGCTGGTGTGGGGAGAAGTGGTGGTGGGGGGGAATGGAGACAACTGTACTTGAACGACAATAAAAAAAATAATAAAATAAAATTAAAAAACCACATACAGTTTATTGCAATATTGTATGTTAATTTAAAGAGTACTTTGGGGGTAAGTTTTATGGGATTTGGTATGTGAACAACTGGAGACAACTGAAAGAAAAAGATAATCAAGGATGACTCTTGGGTTTCTAATTTGTGTAACTGACACCACCAAGATAGAGAATTTTAGAAAAGGAAGACAAGTTCATTTTGAAGTATACTGAGTTTGAGATATCTTTGAGATATCTGCTTAAGGATGCCTAGCCCACAGATAGATTAACAAATTTGAAGTTGAGAGGAGAGAACTGGGCAGAAGATAGAGCTTTAGAGCTCAGCAGCCTATGAGTAGTAGTTAAAGTCATGAAAGTAGATGAGTGAAGACAACCTAGAATGAGAAGACAGCTGAGCTTGGAGTAGAGCCCTAGAAAGTAGCAATATTCTGTCATAGGGAAAGGAAGAGGAACTGTGGGGGCTCCTGTCCTGGGCACCAGATGTGGGGGGGCTCCGCCCGCAGAGCCCCATCCCTCCGTCACGGGTGAAAATAAAACTACCAAGACATGATCTGCTTGGGGAGGAGAGGTGGACAAACTCTCAGAGGAGAATGACCCAGAGCCCCTTCCTCACTAGGCTTTTATTGGGTTCAAATACACAGGAATACAGGTATGTCAGGTGGCAAGGATCAAACAATGGTTAACATTTCAAAGAAATCTGAGGGCTTAATCTGAGTCAGTGTCTATCAGGAAAGGGGGTTGCCAAACTTTGGGAGACATACTCATTTCCTCCTGGGACCCTTATCATTTAAGTGAGTGCACTCTTATCAAAGCAGGTTTCACAGGACTTTAGGAATTCTTTCTTAGGCCCGATCACCCAGGGAACCATCCTGGCCGGCACAGGGCTGCACTGCTTGCCCTCATAGTTTCAGGCTTTAAGTTGATTAGGAAGCAGAAGACATCTCCCAGATGGAAATGAGGACTCGGGCTATGTCAGAATAGCCAGGGGGGCTTGCATCACCCTCTCTTTGCTGCAGCCCCCCGAGTCCTTCCATGAGGGCCTCCCAAGTGGTTGTGTCTGGCTTAGGTTGCCCCTCCCATGAGGAGTCTTACCCGTCATTTACTAACCAACCAAGCCTTGGGGCCAGAGATGGATGAGGCAGAAGCAGCACTCCTGCCAGAGAGATAAAGGTATGTCTCCTTAGTAGCTCACCTCCTCTTGACAGAACAGACCCAGATGAAGTGGGTCCCTTGGCTCTTACACAGCCCACCATGGGGTGAGAGTTACAACTCCTGAAACCAGGCTGAATGGTCCACAATAAGGAACTAGTGAGGAAATGGACGAGGGATGGTCAGAGAGAATTTGCAGGGGCACACAGGAGAATACAGGAAGGCATGATCCACAGATTCAATATAACAGTGAGGCCAAATAAGATAACTAAAGAGGTTTCCATTGGCTTTGCAAGTAGGAACTTATAGGTGACATATAACCAATATATTGGATATATGTGTGTGTATATATATACACACATATATGTGTGTGTATATGTGTGTATATATATATACACGTGTGTGTGTGTATCTCCACAATATATAACTAATATATTTCAAAACAAGTGATGGGAATGGGAGGCAGTCTGTAATATGTTATAGTAATTGGGAGGTGAGAAAATAAAGGCTATGAATCATCAATTTGGGGGTAAAAGGAGAATTGGATGGTATTATGAAGGAAATAGTATCAAAGAAGAATTTATTTTTTAAAAGATTTTATCTATTTTTAGAGAGAGGGGAAGGGAAGGAGAAATAGAGGGAGAGAAACATCAATGTGTGGTTGCCTCTCACATGCCACCTACTGGGGATCTGGCCCACAACCCAGGCATGTACCCTGACTGGGAATTGAACTGGTGACCATTTAGTTCACAGGCCAGCACTCAGTCCACTGAGTCACACCAGCCAGGGCTAACGTTCATCATTTTGATCTTCTTTTCCTTATATAATTCCTTTTAACATTCATATCATAATGACTTGGTGATAATGAACTGCTTTAGCTTTGCCTTGTCTTGGAAGAACTTTATCTGCCCTTCCATTCTAAAATATAGCTTTGCTGGATAGAGCAATCTAGGTTGTATGTGCTAGCTTTTCATCAATATGAATTCTTGACTGAGAAGTTTCTTTGAGAAATCAGATGACAGTCTTATGGGAACTCCTCTGTAGGAAACTTTCTGCTTTTCTCTTGCTGCTTTTAAGAGTCTCTATATTTAACCTTTGGCATTTTAATTATGATCTGTCTTGGTGTGGTCCTCTTTACATCTATCTTCTTTGGAAGAATTTATTTTTTAATATGATCATGTTTCTGGAATAATGAGGAGTCAGGAATGACAGAAGCTAAAAATAAAGGAGAGAGTGGGAGAATAGCTAATAGAATTAGTTCCCAGAAGTAGTAAGAGGAGAGAGAACCAAAGCTACAGGTAGAGTTGTCAAGACTGCCCTTAGATTATACTTAGAACATATTCTTCGAGTTTAAAAAAAAAGATGACAAGGATAGATCTGGATACAGACATATTTGTATGTGAGGCAGGTAGGCAGGGTAGTTTACAGATGAAGTACTTAATGATTTGTTAAACTTTCTTATTGAAATAGGAAGCAAGTTCATCTAATAAGGGGCAGGGAGGACAACATGATATGGTGACACTGTAGTTTCTGAGAGTCCTTATAATACCTGCTGTATAAACCAAACAGATGTGAAAGAAAGAGTAAATGGAAAGTAAAATAAATTTGCAAAGTATTGTTTGGGAATTAACTGAGATATGTGTATGGGTGTTTTGAAGTTGGAAAGTCAAGTAGTAAAGGTTCAGTATATTTAAAACTATAAAAAATGACATTAATATAATACTAATGTCTAAAATTGAAGCATAGAGTAGAGACAGTGGAGAAAATAAGAAATGGTTTCTAGTTAACCTCAGTACTGGTCATAGTAGAAAACCAATAAGTTATATCTTTCAAAGAAGAAGTGACTAAAATTGTTCAACAAAGATAAATATGTGTCTGCCTTAACAAAAATTAAAAATTTTCAAATAGCAAAAGAAACACCAATGGAAGGCAAAAAACCACATGAGTTTAAAGCAAAAACAACATGAAACAACACCAAATATACCTATCCTGTCAATAAATACAAGTGGGCTTAAGTCATCTAATAAAAAGAAATTATTATCATATTGGTGTCTTTTACATCAAGATAGATTGAGTGAATATAGAAGATCTTGAACCCTGTTTTCCAATAATAGAGAAGACACCTTCTTTAAGAGAATACATGGAACATTTACAAAAATTAACAAAATACTAAGCCACAAATAAAGTTATAGTAATTTTTTAAAAATATAGTGATTTAATTTAAAAAACACTAAAAAAAATGCAAAGAGTATATTCTGACCAAAGGGCAATAAAACTAAAAATGAATAAGATCTTTTAATTAACAAAACAAACAAGCAAGCAAAATACAACTAGAGACAGTAAAATAAAAAACAAACTGACAGTAACCAGAGAGGAAGAGGGAAAGGGATAATAGGGGATAACAGGGGAAGGGCCATCAAGGAACATGTATAAAGGACACATGAACAAAGTCAAAGGGAGTAGGTTCAAGGGTGGGAGACAGGAATGGGTGGTGGGGGTGGGGGTAATGGGGTGAAAATGGAGACAACTGTACTTGAAAAACAATAAAATTTTTTTAATTAAAAAAAGATTTTTTAAAAGTCCTTCCACTTGCAACAGCATGGATACACCTGGAGGTTTGTTTTTTTTTTAAGCTTTACAGTTGTTAGTACATGAAACAGTGTTAATTCTTTTTTTAAGTATATTTTATTGATTATGCTATTACAGTTGTCCCAGTTTTTTTCTCCCCTTTATTCCCCTCTGCCCTGCAACCCCCACCCTCCAGCATTCCCTCCACCTTAGTTCATGCCCATGGGTTGTACATATAAATTATTTGGCTTCTCCATTTCCTATGCTATTCTTAACCTCCCCTTGTCTATTTTGTGCCTACCATTTATGTTTCTTACTTCCTATACCTTTTACCCCCATTCTCCCAATCTCTCTCCCCCTCCCCACTGATAACCCTCCACATGATCTCCATTTCTGTGATTCTGTTCCTGTTCTAGTTGTGTGCTTCGTTTTTTTCGGTTCAATTGTCAATAGCTATGAGTTTGCTGTCATTTCACTGATCATAGTTTTTGATCTTCTATTTCTTAGATAAGTCCCTTTAACATTTCATATAATAAGGGCTGGGTGATGGTGAATTCCTTTAACTTGACCTTATCTGGGAAGCACTTTATCTGCCCTTCCATTTGAAATGATAGCTTTGCTGGATAGAGAAATCTTGACCTGGAGATTATTGTGCTAAGTGAAATAAGCCAGTAAGGGAAAGACAAATACCATGTGATCTCAGTTATCTGTTGAATCTAATGAACAAAACAAACTGGCAAACAAAACAAAAACAGAGGCATGGATACATGGAACAGACTGAGAGAGCTCAGTGGGGAAAGAGGGACTGGAAGAGATTAGCCAAAAAACATAAATGCATATATGCATACCCATGGATATGAACAAAAATATGGGGAAGGCCAAAGAAGAGGGTAGGGGCGGAGAGGAGGACAGCAAAGGGAGGACGGAATGGAGGACATCTATAAGAGTGTCAAAAATAAGTAAGTAAGGAAAGTGAAAGAAAGAAAGAAAGAAAGAAAGAAAGAAAGAAAGAAAGAAAGAAAGTCCTTCTACTTGGAAATGTAAACAAATACACAGAAAGACCTCATTCAAATATTGTTTCAAGGAAAAAATATAAAAAATAATTGCAGAATTTCCAGAAGGTAACAATAACTAAACTGCAATATATTGTATCTATAAAAATACAGGTAAAGTAAATGCTCAAATAAAATTCATATCTTTATCAATTTATCAATAAAAATGAAAAAGTGTGTTAAACACTCAACTTCAAAAGTGAAGAACAACAAAAAATATCAAAAGAAGTAGAATAAAAGATTACTAAAGCTAAAAGCAGAAATAAATGAGAGAGGAAATAGAAAAAATTAGTATTAATTAAGAAATAATCTTATACCATGAAAATCATGAATAAAATGAACAAATCTATAGTTAATTTTTTAGTAATGAGTAGGAAGCACACATATACAAATAAATATAAAAAAGAAAAAATAATCCCCAAATAAGTGATTTTTAAAGAAATCTATGTAATTATAATGGCAACATTCTTTGCAAATAAAGGGGTTGACAAAAGTAGGTATATAGTTGTGAGTTCATGAAATGCAGAATTTATTCTTTATTAATTGTTGTATTATATATTCACACAACTGTAAACCTCCTTTGTCCACCCCTGTATTTGAAAACCTAGATGACATAGATAACTTCAGTCAAAATAAAAAGTTCAAGTAGAAAGTCCAACAGACCAATTATAAGTAACAGAGAGTTTTCAAAATCTGCTCTTCAAACCATCACAGAAACCAGATGGTATTACAGTGGAATAATACCAAACAATAAAAACCAAATAGTCTAATTGCTATTTAAATTGCTCTAGATCATAGAAAAAGAATAAATATTATTCAATTTTTTTCTGTCAAATATAAAATATTCATTGACATAAAAGCCATGTAAAGATAATACAAAAAAAGATAGCTCTATATTACTCACTTATAAAAATTAATGTAAAAGTTATAAGTAAAATGTCAGGAATACATTTTAGTGTATTAATATCTCATACTGAAATAAAATATATCATGATCAGAGTTTATTCTGGTAATTCACTATGACTCCATGTGAAAAACTCCATTAACATAATTAATCATGGCAATAGGTCAAAGGAGAAATTATATTACCATTTCTAAGAATGTCATAAAAGCATTTGAAAAAAATTAACATTTATTTTTTATCAGACATGCATACTCACACATACACATTCATTCACTAAAATACAAATCAAATAAAGACATATCTTCATAGGGAAACACTTAAGGTATTTCCATTAATGTAAGAAATAGTGCAAAGTTGCCCACCATATCCATTACTATTTAACACGATACTGGAAGAATTAGTTGATGAAATTAGATAAAGCAATTGGGAAGGAACACTAAATCTATATTTAGATAATAAGTGCTCGTATTGAGAAAACTCAAGACAATCAATGAAAATAACTTCTACAAAAATCATAGAATGTTGTAAATTAACAGAACATAAAATTAATATGTGGAAACCAATAGTTTACATATAGTATACAAACACTAACATGTTGTGCTATATCAAGGAATAGAAGGTTCCAGCTTAAAAAGATAAACTACCTACACTTATTGGTAGTGAGAAATATGCGAAATCTACATAATGAACAATTTTAAACACTACTGAAAGATAAAAAATGTTCATTTAAAAAAATGGATATTCTGGACTTCTGGCCAAGATGGAGGTGTAGGTCAACATACTATGCCTCCTTGCACAACCAAAAGAAGGACAACAACAAATTTAAAAACAAACAAAAAAAAACAACCAGAACTTACAGAAAATTGAACTGTACGGAAGTCTGACAACCAAAGAGTTAAAGAAGAAACATTCATCCAGATCAGTAGGAGGGGCAGAGACTGGCAGAGGGGTGGAGAGGACTTGTGGCAAAGCAGGGGCGGAGGACCGGGGCAAGCAAGAAGGTGGCTGGTGGACCAGGTGGTCCCACATTCATGGGCAGATAAACCAACCAGGAGGAACAACTGGGGGGCGAGACAGACCACGCAACTGAAGGCCCAAGAACAGGGAAATAAAGCCTCAAACCTCTGATTGAAAACACCTGTGGGGATTGTGGCCGTGGAAGAAACTCCCAGCCTCACAGGTGATTTCATTGGACAGACCCACAGGGTCCTAGAATGTACATAAGACAACCCACCCAGGAATCAGCACCAAAAGGACTCAATTTCCTTGTGGGTAGTGGAGGAAGTGACTGAAATGTCAGTAAGCAGAGCAAGTGGCACTGTTCCCTCTCAGACCCCTCCCCCACATACAGTGTCACAACACAGCGACGTGGGTTGCCCTGCCCTGGTGAATACCTAAGGCTCTGCCCCTTATATGTAGTAGGCATGCAGAGGCAAAAAAAAAAAAAAAAAAAAAAAAAAAAAAAAAAAACCCGGCACAAATGAAAGAACAGATAAAAGCTCCAGAAAAAAATACAACTAAGGAATGAAGAGATAGCCAACTCATCAGATGCACAGTTCAAAACACTGGTAATCAGGATGCTCACAGGATTGATTGAATTTGGTCACAAATTAGATGAAAAAAATGAAGGCTACAATAAGTGGAATGAAGGAAAACGCACAGGGAACCAATAGTGATGGGAAGGAAACTGGGACTCAGATCAACAGTGTGGAACAGAAGGATGAAAGAAACATTCAAGCTGCAGTGAATGAAGAAACAAGAATTCAAAAAAGTAAGGAGAGACTTAGAAACCTTCAAGACATCTTTAAACATTCCAATATCTGAATTATAGGGGTGCCAGAAGGAGAAGAGGAAGAGCAAGAAATTAAAAACTTACTTGAACAAATAATAAAGGAGAACTTCCCCAATATGGCAAAGGAAATAGACTTCCAGGAAGCCCAGGAAACTCAGAGAGTCCCAAAGAAGTTGGAACCAAGGAGGAATCATCAACGCACATCATAATTACATTACCCAAGATGAAAGATAAGGAGAGAATTTTAGAAGCAGCAAGAAAAAAAGGAGACAGTTACCTACAAAGAAGTTCCCATCAGACTGTCAGCTGATTTCTCAAAAGACACCTAACAGGCAAGAAGGGACTGGAAAGGAGTATTCCAAGTCATGAAAGGCAAGGACCTACATCCAAGATTACTCTACCCAGCAAAGCTTTCATTTAAAATGGAAGGGAAGATAAAGTGCTTCCCAGATAAGGTCAGGTTAAAGGAGTTCATCATCACCCAGCCCTTATTATATGAAATGTTAAAGGAATTTATCTAAGATTAAAAGAAGATAAAAAATATGAACAGTAAAATGACAGCAAACTCACAGATATTAACAACCACATCTAAAACAAAAGCAAACTAAGCAAACAGCTAGAACAGGAACAGAACCACAGAAATGGAGATCACATGGAGCATTATCAACAGGGAAGTGGGAGGGGGAGAGAGGGAGAAAAGATACAGAGAATAAGTAGCATAGATGGTAGGTAGAAAATAGACAGAGGGAGGTTAAGAATACTATGGGAAATATAGAAACTGAAGAACTTACATGTATGACCCATGGACATGAACTAAAGGGGGGGAAGGTGGATGAGAAGAGGTGTGCAGGGTGGAGGGGAAGAAAATGGAGGAAATGGGACAACTGTAATAGCATAATCAATAAAATATATTTTAAAAATTAATCAATTTTAAAAATGGATACCCTGTTTTTTATTGTACTGTATTTTTATTTAATCTTTATGATATTTCATCCATTACCATTTAGTACCCTTATACCCCCATCTCTCCAACAATCACCACACTGTTGTCCAAATCTATGAGTCCTTTTTCCTTTTTGCTCAATCCCTCCACCCCCTCAACTCCTTCAACACTAGTTGTCACCTTGCTCTCCATCTGTGAGTTTGTCCCCATTTTCCTTGTTTTTTTAGTTTGTTCATTAGATTCCACGTATGAGTGAAACTGTATGACATTTGTCTTTCTCTAACTGGCTTATTTAATTTAGCATAATGTTCTCCAGGTTCATCCCAACTGTCACAAAACATAAAACTTTCTTCTCTTTTATACCTGAGTAGTATTTCATTGTGAAAATGTCACCTACTTGTTTTATCCATTTATCTACTGATGGCCACATGGGCTGCTTCCATAACCTGGAGATTGTACATAACTCAAAAATGAACATAGGGTGGCCAAGGTGGAGGCATAGGTGGACACACTGTGCCTCCTTGCACAACTAAAATTAAGGACAACGAAGATATAGAAACAAGAAAAAAACAGAACTAACAGAAAATTGAACTGTAGGGAAGTCCGACAACCATTCATCCAGACCAGTAAGAGGGGTGGAGTTGCTGCATGAAAAGGTGGAGGTTGGTGGACCCAGGAGCTCAGGAGCCCCAGGTGTACAGGTGGCAGCTAGCGGACCCATGGCGCAGGGTGGCAATGGGCAGACCCAGTGAGGCCGTGCAAGGCGGCTGGCTGACCAGGTGGTCCCACATTTGCACAGAGATAATACAGGCAAAAACGGGGAGCGAGACAGACCTCGAAACCCAGGGCCCCAGCACCGGGAAATAAAACCTAAAAACACCTATTGAAAACACTTGTGGAGGTTGAGGTGCCCAGAGGGACTCCCAGCCTTCACAGGAGAGTTTATTGGAGAGACCCACAGGGTCCTAGAATGTGCACAAGCCCACCCACATGGGAATCAGCACCAGAAAGGCACAATTTGCTTGTGGAAAGCGGTGAAAGGGACTGAAAGACGAGAGAGAGTGGAGCAAACAACATTGTTCCCTCTCAGACCCTGCCCCCACATATAGCATCACAACCCAGAGACTGGACTGCCTCACCCTGGTGAACACCTAAGGCTCTTCCCCTCACTATGTAACAGCTGCGACCAGACTAAAAAACAAAAACAAAACAAAACAAAAAAAAAGGCTCAAACGGGAGAACAGATCAAAGCACCAGAGCAAATTCATCTAAGCAACCAAGAGATAGCCAACCTATCAGATGCACAGTTCAAACCACTGCTGATCAGGATGTTCACAGAACTGGTTGATTTTGGTCACAAATTAGATGAACAAATGAAGGCTACAATAAGTGAAATGAAGGAAAATGCACAGGGAACCAATAGAGATGGGAGGAAAACTGGGACTCAAATCAATGGAGTGGACCAGAAAGAAGAAAGAAACAAACAGAAAAGAATGAAGAAATGAGAATTCAAAAAAATTAGGAGATGCTTAGAAACTTCCAGGACATCTTTAAATGTCCCAACATCCAAATTATAGGGGTACCAGAAGGGAAAGAGGAAGAGCAACAAGGTGAAAACTTATTTGAACAAATAATAAAGGAGAACTTCCCCAATCTGGCAAAGGAAATAGACTTCCAGGAAGTCCAGGAAACTCAGAGAGTCCCAAAGAAGTTGGAACCAAGGAGGAATATGCCAAGGCACATTGTAATTACATTAGCCAAGATTCAAATGAAGGAGAGAATTCTAGAAGCAGCAAGGGATAAGGGGACAGTTACCTACAAAGGAGTTCCCATCGGACTGTCAGCTGATTTCTCAAAAGAGACCTTACAGGCAAGAAGGGGCTGGAAAGAAGTATTCCAGGTCATGAAAGGCAAGGACCTACATCCAAGATTGCTCTATCCAGCAAAGCTGTCATTTAGAATGGAGGGGAAGATAAAGTGCTTCTCAGATAAGGTCAAGTTAAAGGAGTTCATCATCACCAAGCCCTTATTATATGAAATGTTAAAGGGACTTATCTAAGAAAAAGAAGATCAAAAATAGGACAGTAAAAAGACAGCAAACTCACAGCTATTAACAACCACACCTAAAAAAAAAAGCAAACAACTAGAACAGGAACATGACCACAGAAATGGAGATCATATGGAGGGTCAGCAACAGGGGAGAGAGAGGAGGAGAGGGGGGAAAAGGTAGAGAGAATAAGTAGCATAGACAGTGGGTAGAAAATAGACAGGGGGAGCGTAAGAATAGTGTGGGAAATGTAGAAGCTAAAGAACTTATGACACATGGACATGAACTAAAGTGGGGAATGTGGCTGGGAGGGGGTGTGCAGGGTAGAGGGGAGTGAGGGGGGAAATGGGACAACTGTAATAGCATAATCAATAAAATATATTAAAAATAAAATAAAATAAATAAAATAAAATAAAATGAACATAGGGGTGCTTATGTTCTTTTGAATTAGTGTTTTGGGCTCCTTCAGTTATATTTCCAGAAGTGTGATTGCTGAGTAAAACTGTAGATCCATTTTTAATTATTTGAGGTATCTCCATACTGCTTTTCACAGTGGTTGCACCAGTCTGCATTCCCACCAACAGTGCAAAAGTGTTCCCCTTTCTCCACATCCCCACCAGCACTTGTTTGTTAATTTATTGATGATACCCATTTTTTAATTATATTTTATTGATTATGCTATTACAGTTTCCATAATTTTCCCCCTTTATTCCCCTTCCACTCTGCACCCCCCAACCCTCCATCATCCCTTCTTAGTTCATGTCGGTTGTACATATAAGTTCTTTGAGTTCTCTGCTTCTTATACTATTTTCAATGAACTCTTTTGTGAGACTGGGAGTTTCTCCCACTGCAGCAACTGCCATAGTCCACAGTCACCTCTGAGTCTCAGTTTCTCCTTAAGTCAGCCCCTCCCACAGCCTGCCGCCACACCACAGCCAGCCCTGCACCACCATTTCTCCCCATTCGCAGCCTTACTGATCTGGTTATTCTGTTTGACTGTTTCTTTAATTCCATGGTTGTTGGAGTTCCATGCAGGTTGATTTTTTCTGGAATTTCTGCTTGTTTGTTGGTTTTTAGATTCATTGTTTTTCTCCTTGTCGTTGTGCAAGGAAGCCAAGAGTTTCTACCCATGCCTCCATCTTGGCTGGAACTCCTGATGATACCTATTCTGACAGGTGTGAGATGATATCTCTTGTGGTTTTAATTTGCATTGCTCTGATGATCAGTGACATTGAGATTCTTTTCATATGTCTATTGGCCATCTGTAGGTCCTCTTTGGAGAAGTGTCTATTCAGGTCCTTTGCCCATTTTTTAAATTTTAGTGTTTATTTTTTGGTGTTGAGTTTTGTAAGTTCTTTATAAATTTTGGATATTAACCCCTTATCAGATGTATTGGCAAATATGTTTTCCCATTCTGTGGGTTGATAAATTCAACTGTCTTTTTATTTTGTTGATAATTTCCTTTGCTGTGCAGAAATTTTTACTTTGATATAGTCCTGATTGTTTACTTTTTCTTTTGTTTCCCTTATGTGGGGAGATATACCCAATAAAATATTGCTGCCTGTGTTTTGGCAGCAATGTCCAAGATTTTGCAATGTCCAAGATTTTGCTGCCTGTGTTTTCTTCTACAATTTTTATAGTCTTGGGTGTAACATTTAAGTCTTTGAACCATTTTAAATATATTTTGTGTGTGCTGTAAAAGGTGGTCTAGTTTCATTTTCCTGGATGTATCTGTTCAATTTTCCCAACTACATTTGTTGAGTAAACTATCTTTAGCCCATTGGAAGTGCTTGCTTCCTGTGTCAGTTATTAATTGATTATAAAGTTGTTACATTGATCTGTGTGTGAGTTTTTGTGCAAGTACCATGCTGTTTTGATTACTGTGGCCTTATAGTATATTTTCATATTAGGTTGCATGATTCCTCAAACTTCATTCTTCTTTTTCAGGATTGCTGTTGGTTTGCAGGGCTTCTTGTGGCCCCATATAAGTTTTTGCAAAATTTGTTCTACTTCTGTAAAATACATTATTGGAAACTTGCTAGGAATTGTGATGAATCTACAGATGGCTTTGGGTAGTATGGATATTTTAATGATGTTAATTCTTCCTATCCATGAACACAGTATGTGCTTCCACTTATTTGTATCTTCCTCTCTTTCTTTCTTCAGTGTCTTATAATTTTCCAAGTACAAGTCTTTTTCATCCTTGGTTAGGTTTATTCCTAGTTATTGTATTCTTTTTGAAGCAATTTGGATTGGGATTGTTTTCTTAAATTCCCTTTCTGTTAGTTTGTTATTGACATACAAAAATGAAACTGATTTCTTGTTATTGTGTATCCTGCTACTTTGCTGAATTCATTTATCAGTTCTAATAGTTTCTTGATGGGATCTTTTCGGGTTCTCTATGTACAGTATCATGTCTTCTGCAAGTAATGACAGTTTCACTTCTTCCTGACCAATGTGGATGCCTTTTATTTCCTCTTCTTGTCTGATTGCTGTGGCTAGGATTTTTCAGTACAATATTGAATAAGAGAGGTGAAAGCAGACATCCCTGTCTTGTTCCTGATCTTAAGGGGAAAACTTGTAGCTTTTGCCCATTCAGTATGATGCTGGCAATGGGTTTATGATATATGGCCTTTATTCCGTTTAGGTATGTTCACTCTAATCCAACTTTGCTGGGAATTTTTACCATTAATGGGTACTGGATTTTATCAAATGCTTTTTACACATCTATTGATATGATCATGTGGTTTTTATCCTTCATTTTGTTTATGTGGCAAGTCACATATATTGGTTTGTGAATATTATACCAACCTTGTATTCCTGGAATATATCCCACTTGATCATAGTGTAGGATCCTTTTGATGCATCTCTGTATTCAGTTTGCTAATATTTTGTTGAGGATTTCAGCATCTATGTTCCTCAGAGATGTTGGCCTGTAATTTTCTTTCTTTGTAGTGTCTTTATTTGGTTTAGGAATTATTATAATGTTGGCCTCATAAAATGAGTTTGGGAAGCTTCCCTCCTCTTCAATTTCATGAAATAGTTTGAGAAGGAAAGATGTTAGTTCTTCTCGGAATGTTCAGTAAAATTCAACTGTGAAGTCATCCAGTTCAGAGCTTTTTTTGTTGGGAGTTTTTTTTTTATTACTGCTTCAGATTTATTAAGTGTAATCTGTCTATTAAGAAGCTCTAATTCTTCCTAATTTAGTTTCGGAAGGCTTTATGTTTCTAGGAATTTATCCATTTCATCCAGTTTGTCCAGTTTGTGGGCACATAGTTGTTCATAATATTTTCTTTGGCATCTGTTGTTATTTCTCCCCTTTCATTTATGATTTTATTTATTTGGGCCTTTTCACTTTTTTCTTGATGAGTCTGGATAAAGGTATGTCAATCTTATTTATCTTTTCAAAGAACAGCTCTTGGATTCATTGAGCTTTTGTATCATTATTTAGACTCTATTTTATTTATTTCTGCTCTGATCTTTATTTTTCCCTTCCTTCTACATATTTTGGGATTTCTTTGTTTTTCTTTTTCAAATTCCTTTAAGTGTGAAGTTAGATTGTTTATTTGAGCTATTTCTTGTTTTTGAGATAGACCTGTAATGCTATGAATTTCCTTCTTAGGATTGCTTCCCCAGTGTCCCACAGATTGTGGATTGTTGTGTCATCATTTTCATTTGTTTCAAGGTATCTTTTGATTTCTTCCTTGATCTCATTGTTGATCCATTCATTGTTTCATCACATGTTATCTAGCTTCCATGTCTTCGTGTATTTTTCAGTGTTCTTCTTGTGATGGACTTATAGTTTTACAGCATTGTGGTCAGAGAAGATGTTTGATATGATTTTAATCTTCTTAAATTTATTGAGACTTGTTTTGTGTCCTAACATGTGATCTATCCTAGAAAACATCCCATGTGCACTTGAAAAGTATGTATATTCTGCTACTTTCTGAAAATATCAATTAAATCCATTTGATCTAGTGTTATCATTTAAGGCCACTGTCTCCTTATTGATTTTCAGTCTGGAAGCTCTATCCATTGTAGTCAATGGAGTGTTAAAATCCCCGACTATGACTGTATTTCTCTTGATGTCTCCCTTTATGTTCATCAAGATTTGCTTCACATATTTAGATGCTCCTATATTTGGTGCATTAATGTTTACTAGGGTTATATTCTTTTGTTTGACTATTCCCTTTATCACTATGTGGTGTTCTTCTTTGTCCCTTACTATATAGCCCTGGTTTTAAAGTCTATTTTGTCAGATATAAGTACTGCTACCCCAGCTTTTTTTCTCCTTTCCATTTGCATGAAATATATTTTTTCCAACCCTTTAGTTTTAGTCTGAGTGTATCTTTTGATCTGAGATGTGTCTCTTGGAAGAAACATATATGTAAATCTTGTTTTCTTATTCATTCAGTTTCCCTCTAGGTCTTTTGGTTGGAGCATTTAAGTCATGTCCATTTAAGGTAGTTTTGGATTGATACATAGTGCAATTTTATTGTTAGACTTCTTTCTTCTGTCTTTTTTTCTTCTTTCTCTTCTTCTTCTTCTTCCTCCTCCTCCTCCTCCCCCTCCCCCTCCCTCCCTCTCCTCCTCCTCCTCCTCCTCCTACTTCTTCTTCTTCTTCTTCTTCTTCTTCTTCTTCTTCTTCTTCTTCTTCTTCTTCTTCTTCAAGCAAGCTCTAATATTTGTTGAAGTACTAATTTGGAGGTAACAAACTCCCTTAACTTTTTCTTATCTAGGAAGCTTGGTATTTCTCCTTTAATTTTAAATGTTAGCTTTGCTGGATAAAGTAGTCTTGGTTGAAGGTCCTTGCTTTTCATTACCTTGAATATTTCACACCACTCCCTTCTGGCCTGAAATGTTTCTGTAGAGAATTCAGATGCCAGTCTAATTGGTGCTCCTTTGTAGGTAACTACTTGCTTTTCTCTTGCAGCTTTTAGGATTCTCTATTTGTCTTTAAACCTTGTCATTTTAATTATGATGTGTCCCGTTGCAGGCCTCTTTGGGTCCAATTTGTTTGGGACTGTATGAACTTCCTGAGCTTGTATGTCTTTTTCCTTCATCAGATTAAGAAAGTTTTCAATCATTATTTCTTCAAATAGATTCTCAATTCCTTGCACACTCTCTTCTCCTGGTATTCCCATGATACAGATATTGTTATGCTTCATGTTGCCAAAATATTTCTTGTTCTTTCCATTTTTTAATATTTTCTTTTCTTTTTGCTCCTCTGCTTGGGTATTTTTTGCAACCTTGTCTTCCAGATCACTGATTTGATTCTCTGCTTCATCTAACCTACTGTTTTTCTTTCCATTGTATTATCTATTTTAGATATTGTATTCTTTATTTCTGACTGGTCCTTTTTTATGGTTTCTATTTCTTTTTTCATGCTGTTGAGTATCCTTATGATCATTACTCTAACCTCTCTATCTGATAAATTGCTTGCCTTTATTTATCTAGTTCTTCTGGAGAATTCATTTGCTGTTTCATTTGGGGCCTGTTTGTCTGTCTTCCCATTTTGGCTGCTTCTTTGTATTTTCCCCTTTAGTAGTTAAACTAATCAATGATATAGTCTTAAGCTGTAATCAGCTTAAGCACCACGGGGAAGGGCAGAGGAATTCCTGCAGGCAGGGCTTTGCTTCCCCTGAGGCTAATGACATATGGAGGGGAGTGCTCTGCCAGAGAAATGTGGCTTCTGCAGTATGGAGAATGACTCAGCACAGGCATCCTGGCAGCTGACCTGTCAGCTCTCTACCCAGATCCACCATCACCAGACTCTCCTCTTGCAGCTCTAGTCCACTCTCTCCTCCCTCTGCTAAAGTCTAGGGTAAGTGGGTCAAATGAAATTTTGTGCGTTGGCCCTCTAATAGGCTTTCTGAGTCTCCAGCCATCTCTCCCTGGTGGACAGAAACCCTGCTGCTTTTCACATATGGATGTTATCTAGGTTTCTTTCTGGCCCTGGTGCCATAGGCTAGGGAGCCCAGCTGGAGATTTAGACCCCGTGCTTCTTGGGGGTGGCCCCTCGCCACTGAAATATCTCTTTAGAACTTCAGGGGCTGCCTGTGGGAGCCCAGTCAGCCCTCTCGCACCTCCTGTGCTCTCCCTACCAGTTTCATTGTGGTGAAATGGTTTCTTCTGTCTGTCCTTGGTTATAAGGCTTCTCTAAAGCCATGTTCCATTGGTTATTCAGGATGATTTCTCTATAATTTAGTTGTAATTCCAGATTGGTCCTGGGAAGTTAGTGTAGTTTCAGCTTATTCCTCTGCTCAACATTCTCTGCTTCTATATGAAGACTCAATGTCAACAGAGTGGTCAAGGTTTCGAAAAGAAACAAACAGACAAATACAAAATATAAGATATTCCTAAGGATGATTGCTTTCTTCTCTTCGGTAAGTTAATGTAATGAGTTGAAAGAGAGCAAGAAGAAAGAAGAGAGAGAAAAAATGAGGGGCAGGAAAGGAGCAGAGTGAGAAGGGGACTGATATAGATCAAAGGAAATTTATGACACTACTCAACAATTTGGAGAGTTCGTGTGGATCCTAAATCAAATACCACCTCCAAAAAGAATTTCAGTAATTGGGGTAGTTGCTAAAACCAAAGAATTGCTTTTTTATTTTGTTAGATGTGATAACAGCATTTGTGGTTGTTTAAAAAAATGTCTATAATTTTTAGAGTTGCATTCTTAAGCACACAGTCATAAAATAATAAATTTGAAATTTGCTTTAAAATAATTCGCAAAAGAAAAAGCCAAAAATAATAGAGATAAAGCAAATGCAGGAAAATATTTTAAATTATTGAATAGAAAATAAAGTTGTGAAACTTTATTACTTTTTATTTTTATGTCATTTAAAAATATTTATAATACATTTATTTTAATTATCAAAACCAGGTAGACACTATAAAGAAAGAAAATTACAGGCCAATATACCTGATGAAATTAGATGCTAAAATCCTCAACAAAATATTAGCAAACCAGATCCAGCAATACATTAAAAATCATACACCATGGTCAAGTGGGATTTATCCCAGGGATGCAAATTTGGCACAATATTCACAAATCAATGAGTACAATACATCACATAAACAAAATGAAAACCAAAAATCACATGATTATACCAATAGATGCAGAAAAAGCATTTGATAAAATCCAGCACCCATTTATGATAAAAACACTCAGCAGAGGGAATAGAAGAGGCATACCTCAATGTATTAAAGGCCATAACAAGAAACTTACTGCCAACATTATACTCAATGGGCAAAAACAAAAAGCTTTTCTCTTAAGATCAGGAACAATACAAGACTGTCTGCTTTCACCACTCTTACTCACCATTGTACCAGAAGTCCTAGCTACAGTGATCTGACAAGTAGAAAAATAAATAAAAGACATCCAAATTGGAAAGAAGGAAGTAAAATTGTCATTGTTCATGTACAAAATGATATTATACACAGAAAACTCTATAGGATCCACCCAAAACTACTTGACTTAATAAATGAATTCAGCAAAGTAGCAGGTTACAAAGCCAATATTCAAAAATCGATGGCATTTTCATTCACCAGAAAGAATGAACTACCACAAAGAGAAATTTAAAAAAGAAATCCCATTTAGTATCGCAATGGAAAGAAAGAAAAAGGAAGGGAGGGAGGGAGGGAAAAGAAGAAAGAAAGAAAGAAACAAACAAACAAACAAACAAACTTAGGAATAAATTTAACAGATGAGGAAAAAGACCTGTACTCAGAAAATTATAGGACACTAAAGAAAGAAACTGAAGAAGATAAAAGTAAGTAGAATCAAATACCATGTTCATGTATTGGAAGAATTACCATAATTTTAATGTACATATTACCCAAAGCAATCTATAAATTCAACACAATTCCCATTTAAAAACCAATGGCATATTTCACAGATCTAAAACAAATATTTAAAAAAATAATAAGGAAACAAAAAATACCTTGAATAGCCTCAGTAATCTTGTGACTAGAACAAGATTACTTGTTCTAATAAAAGAAGAACAAAGTTGGAGAGATCACAATAACTGATAACAAAGTATACTATAAGGCCACTATAATAAAAACAGTCTGGTACTGACATAAGAACAGACACATAGATCAATGGAACAGAATAGAAAGTCTAGAAATAAACTCACATCTTTATGGTCCATTAATATTTGACAAAGGAGTCAAGAACATACATTTTAATAATAATAACCTCTTCAATAAATGGTATTGGGAGAAATGGACTGGTACATGCAAAAACCATGAAAGTAAACCACCAGCTTACACCATACACCAGAATAAACTCAAAATGGATAAAAGACTTAAAAATAAGTCATGACATCATAAAAATCCTAGAGCAAAACATATGCAGTAAAATTTTAGGTATCTTGCATAGCAATATTGTTGCTAATATATCTCCTAGGGCAAGGGAAATAAAGGAAAAACTAAATGAATGAGATTACATCAATTAAAAAAACTTCTGCACAGCTGAAGAAACCATCACCAAAATTAAAAGGGAATCCACTGTATGGGGCAACATATTTGCTAATGATACATTGGACAAGGGTTTAATACCAAAATATATAAAAACTTATAGGACCCAATACCAGGAAGACAAACAATCCAATAAAAAAAATAGGCAAAGGAACTGAACAGACAATTTTCCAAGGAGGATGTAAAGATGGCCCGTAGATATATGAAAAAATGCTCAACATCACTAGCCATCAGGGAAATGCAAATTAAAACCACAATGAGATATCACCTCATACCTGCCAAAATGGCAATCATTAATAAATCAATAAACAACAAGTGCTGGCAAGAATGTGGAGAAAAAGGAACCCTGGTGCACTCTTGATGGGAATGCAGACTGGTGTAGCCACTGTGGAAAACAGTATGGAATTTCCATTAAAAAAATTGAAATGGAACTGCCTTTTGACCAGCAATTTCACTGTTGGGAATATATTCTGAGAATTCTGAAACACCAATTCAAAAGAATGCATGCACCTCTATATTCATAGCAGTGCTATTTACAATAGCCAAGATTTAGAAACAGCCTCAGTACCCATCATTAGATGAGTGGATCAAAAAACTCTGGTACATTTACACAATGGAATACTATGTAGCAGAAAGAAAGAAGGAAATCTTACCTTTTGTGACAGCATGGATGGAACTGGATATTATGCTAAACGAAATAAGCCAGTCAGTGAAAGGCAAATACCATACAATCTCACTTATAAGTGGAATCTAATGAACAAAATAAACTAATGAGCAAAACAGAACCAGAGGCATGGAAACATGGAACAGACTGACAGCAGTAAGAAGGGAATGGGGAGATGGGGACTGGTTGAAAGAAGTTAAAGGGATTAGTCAAAGAACATATATAAATGATCCATGGATGGGCACAATGATGTGGGGATTGAATGGTAGTCAGGGAGTGGGCAGAGTGGAGGGGCACATAAGGGAAAATTGGGGACAATTGTAATAGCCTAAACAATAAAATATTTAAATTTTAAAAAAATAAGGGAGGTGACGATTTGGAAGAGTTAATGAGGTAAATAGGAGTGGAGTTGACCATGAACAAATAAAAAGTTTGAAGATAATACAAAGTTCTACCTCAGGGTGAAGGTCCTGACTTGGGTGGGGTCAGTCTTCATTAGTATGGAATAGAAAAGAGGAGTCAAGAGCGAGGTTATAGCCTTCAGCGTGGAAAAAAGAGGGAAATCAGGCCCTGGCCAGGCCCAGGCCCTGACCAGTTGGTTAGAGCATTGTCCTGAAATGCCAAGTTTGCAGGTTCTATCTCTAGTCAGGGTACATACAAGAATCAATCAATGACTGCATTAATAAGTGTAACAACAAATCAATGCTGTCTCTCTCTCTTCCCCTTCCTCTCTCACTTTCTCTCGCCCCTTTCCTCTCTCTCTAAAATCAATAAATAACAAAGAGAGAAAGAGGGAGGGGGAAAGGGAGAAAGGAAAGAAGGAAGGAAGGTAGGCAGGAAGGAAGGAAGGAAGGTCGATCAGAGCATAACACACCTTCCCAAAATTAAACAATGCAATCACATGGAGATCAAGACAAACTCCAAGGACACCGAGAAAGGCTAAGGCTTATCAGTAACAGAAATATTGAGTGGGAAGGAAGCCAGTATGGAGTGCAGCATAAAGAACAACTGGGGCACAGGCAGCCAAAAGTAGAATAAACCTCTCTTCCAATCTTGCAACTTTTTCTGCACTGATCCTGTTCTTAGGCCTGCCTTCTTTTTTTTTAATAAATTTTATTGATTATGCTATTACAGTTGTCCCATTTCTTTCCCATCATTCCCCTCCACCCTGCACACCCCCTCCCACCCACATTCCCCCCCTTAGCTCATGTCCATGTGTCATAAGTTCTTTACCTTCTACATTTCCCATACTATTCTTGCCCTCCCCCTGTCTATTTTCTACCCACCATTTATGCTACTTATTCTCTGTACCTTTTCCCCTCTCTCCTCCTCCCACTCCCCTGTTGCTAACCTTCCATATGATCTCCATTTCTGTGGTTCTGTTCCTGTTCTAGCTGTTTGCTTTTGTTTTAGGTGTTGTTGTTACTATCTGTGAGTTTGCTGACTTTTCACTGTCATATCTTTTTATCTTCTTTTTCTTAGATAAGTCCCTTTACCATTTCATATAATAAGGGCTTGGTGATGATGAACTCCTTGAACTTGACCTTATCTGAGAAGCACTTTATCTTCCCTTCCATTCTAAATGACAGCTTTGCTGGATAGAGCAATTTTGGATGTAGGTCCCTGCCGTTCAAGACTTCAAATACTTCTTTCCGGCCCCTTCTTGCCTGGAAGGTCTCTTTTGAGAAATCAGCTGACATTCTGCCTTCTTCACAAAAGCCACCATTGCCTGCTCCCTGTTCTGGTCTCTGAGAACAATAGCTGAGTATCCAGCGCTGTATGTAATTAATAATGACACTGGCTGACATTTATTCTAGTAGTTGCCTCGGGGCAAAGTAAGCCTGATTTCACAGAGATTATCTCCTTAAATCTTCATAGCAAATGGAAGAGTCTCAGAGACTGGAGGTGAGAGTGAGGGAACTGGGATTTCAGCTAGGATGACCCGACTCCAAGGCCCAACCCCCTAAACAGGAAGCAGTCCTATAATTACAGTTTGTTAGCTTCAACCTCTTTGATTTTCTCTTCTTCAAGAAAACTTTTCAACATACAAACGAGTTGTGTTTAGGGATTACACTGAATCCACCCTTGTTTACATGAAAAATAATTCACAAATTTTAGGTCTTCAATTATTATTACTAATAAATTACCTGTAACGAATCTCACAACTGATTGTGCTACACATGTGTAATAATACTGTGGTTGAGAACTACACTATCAATATGGTTACTCTCCAAAACACTTCTTAAAATTGTCTCCACATTTAATTAAAGCCCTTAAGTTTTCTTATTTATTTCATTCATGAATGCCAGAGATCACAGAAAATTATAATCTCCTTGAGGGAAATAATTTTTCTTAAAACTTGTCTTAAAAAATTTTTAATTAAAAAACTTTTTTAAAAAATCTTTAAATCTTTAAAACATCAAGAACATCTAGACACAAAGGAATCACTTAAACATTTTCTGAGAGAATCAAATTACTACTGAAGTATGAATAATAAGAACAGGTAATATTAGGGTGGGACTTTCCTGCTTATTAAACCCTTCCTTCAAGTCATCAGGTTTCTTTAGAAAGTACACAGAAAAGAATGAGAGACCCAGTCCAAGAGAGGTATATCAGCTATGACTGAGCTGGGTTTTTTGTCCTGTCTCCTGAGAGAGGACCTGACTAGAGAAGTTTTCTGAAATTATGATTATATAATTAGAAGAGCCTAATGACATAGCTGGATCTATATCCCTTTAGCTCTGCACCTCAGTGCATTCCAGCAGAGCCTCACAAGCCTGTGCATGCCTAAATAAGATTGTACCACAAGTCACACAGACCTAACTCTATTAACATGTAAATGAAACTGATTCTGCACACAAAGAATATGTAAGCTTACTTGGCGATGTAACTCAATGCTTTAAAAAGAGGGGTGGGATAACTGATGCAAATTTCTCAGTAAGGATTTCTGAGATAGATAAAAATAAAGTAATTTATCTACCAAGCTGATCAAAATTTAAAAGCTTAGAGTAGAGCAAACACTTGGTGTTAAGCATGATATGATTTAAAATATTCTGCAAGCTTAAAAGATAAGAAGAAAAGAAAACATTAGTATATGCACTTCTAGAATAATTTTCACAAACAAAGGCTCATGCTCTTGTCTTTAATATCTAAGGAGTTGCATCTTCTTCCTTTGGGTACTTCCAGCAGGGAGATTAAGGAGATGAGATTTGGAGCCAGGCAGACCTTCCTGGGACCACTCAGTAAATGTTAGCTACCATTCTCACTGTGGCAGGGGAAAAACTTTCAGCCCCCTCCCCTGACCCTTTTTCTCCAGAGTTGAAGGAGCAACAGGGCCATATCTTCCTAATGGGTAGGAATCCCTCTGTGTTCTGTGACAGCTCTTCCCTGGCACACATGTGGCTGGGTCAATACACTGCCCCAAGAGTTGGCCCTGTCATCTCTCTCTAATGCTTTTGTACCGCCCTCAGGCGTACAGCTAGATGGTGAATTACATCTAAGGCCTGTTCCCAGATCAGCTAGCAAGCTCTCCCATGTCCTCCATATTGCTAAAAGTTTCAGATCCCGAGACTTAGAAGAAAGTCAGCGCTAATTATGCTTTCGGTTCAGGGCCCAAGGAGGAGAAATGGATGTCAGATAGCATTTGGACATTGCTGACTCAGTCATATCATTAATAACACCAGGATCCCACTCTAACCCATATTGTTGTTATTATAGTTGTTTTCATTGCTATTAAAATTGATTCTGAAGTGAGTAAGATCAGTTGTGTGGTTTGCCCTAGAAGTCACCTGCTTCAGTCCTGTCTTTACATATCTCACCTACTGGTTAATGTTTTATTATTTTAGGTATCTTTTGTTATCAGGCACTATAGTAGCCATTTCTGTATACTCCTCTTTTATCTCAATATTAATTAATTAGTCTTTAATATTTATCCTGAAAATAATTGTCTCCATTTTATATAAGAGAAAGTGAACACATTAAATAATGTCTAAAATGACGCAGCTCATGAGTGGAAGACCCAGATCTGAAATCCAGATCTGTTTTGATACTTCATGCTAATGTCACTACTTTACCATTGCCACCTCCAACCCCTTGAGAACTTCAGTTGCTTGAATTTTATGGGAATGGGATCAAAGTCAATCTCTGTGTATGTTCATAGTTCCCTTATCTGTTGATTCAGTTCCTTTTCCAAACCACCACAGTGCATGTCATCCCCTACCCCTAACCCATTAAAAGGCTTTCTCAACATATGTCAGATATCTTTGCTTCAAAATCAGGACCTCTGAATTTTCCAAGCGGGCCTCAAGTACGGCAAGTCACCCAACTGCTCCCTCTTGTCACTCTGTGTTTACCACCAAAGCTCACGGACACAAGTTTCAGCTGTAAGAGGAGTATAGCTCTCTCATCACTGAGATCCTAGACAGACTGGATGGGAGGTAGAAGAGTTTAAACCTCAGGCCTCCTTTTTTTTATGTCAGAAGAGAGGGGGAAAATATCCAGATATTTTCATGTGATATTGGAAAAAGCCCCTTTACCTTTGGCAATTTCTCTGACAGTCAGAAAGAATATCCACTGTTTGTAGCATAAGCAATACCTCCAGGCCTGTCAGTCATTTTGAGAAAGCCAGAAGTGAAAATTACAAGGTTGCAAATGAGCAAAAGGAAGAATGGTGTACTTAGGGAGCAAGATAAATGATAAGACACTGTATGTTGTGAAACATTGTCAGTTCTGTCCAAAAGGATCAAAGATAGGCCTTTGCTTCAAAAAATAATGCCACACCAGTGAATTTGACTCCATTTTGTTAGAATATTTTACTAACAATTCCCTTTCAATCACCTTTATAAACAGTGATCTTCCAACCTCAGGTCTCTGTTGAGTGCAAATTTTAGTAGGAATATCAAAGATTATTCAAGTTTTTTTATCAGTTAACAGGGATTATTTTAACCAGAATGATTTTATTATACTGTTTGTTGTGATTTTCTTAAAAAGAAAAGCAGAATCTCCAGAAAGTTTTCTATCCAGGCAGCACACACATTTCAATGTGAAATCAATTGAGCAAGGGTTTCTATGTACTTTCCTGAGTATTAAACAATCACCAAAGCAAAAAAGACTCAAAATTGTCCAAGGAATTCAGTGAACATGCCAGAAACTTGACCTCAGACAATACCAGGCCACTTGCAGTCATTCTGAAGACAGAAAAGATGTTTGAAAAAGCATATTCAACTTGATGATGAGACACTGTCCCCCTATCTAGAAGGCCATTTGCCTCCTTCTTCATGAGGCTAACTCTTCCTCATCCACTGAGACTGAACTGAGGCCTCATTTCCAAGCCTGTGTAGGATGCAACTCTTCCGTGTCCCCATAGAACACTGTACTTATCTTCATTGCAGTGCCATGGATACTGTAACCACTTGTCTATGTCCTCTGTCTCTCCTATTAGGATATGAGGGGATGGGGGAACTGTGGCTTTTTCCTCTCTATCAAAAGTACTCAGTTCAACCTCTCGTGCATAGGTTGGATGAATGTTTTTTGAATTAATGGATCCATAAAAGGAATGGATAGGATGATATAACAACAAATAAATGAGTGAGTGAGTGAAGGACTAGCACAGCCTTGGTTGCAGGTTTGGAATTCTGCTCTGGTCCAGATCAGCCCCATGGCAGGGGTCCTTTCTGTAGCAGGAACAGTAGACCAAGGTGATAACTTCCACTGACTAGTTTCACTATGTAAGCACATAAATTTCACCTTTCTCCAAAAATACCAATATATCAGCCCAAGTCTTGCAAACTCTTGTGTAACCTCTTCCTCTTCCCTCATTGAAATGTTTCTAGACATAGATTGTACACCTAAGACACCAGATCTGACTAAAGAATCCCACTTCCCTCTGGGCAGAACTTATCAAACATCACAAGTTCCCAAACTTTACCCAGCAGGACCCAAAGGACCATACTGTCCATAAAACCTTCAACTTCAGAAACAAGGAGATAGAGGGAAGGAGGAATAAATAATAGAAATATCTCAGCCAAAAACCTAGGAGCACTCCTTATGCCCCCAGGGCAGAAAGAACCACTGGACTGATACTGAAAGTGGTAACAAGTGTGTTCCAGAACAAATTGCAATCATCCCTTGGCTTTGGAACTCAAACCCAAAAGCTCATTTGAAATTATTGCATTCCACTCTGCTATTTGTCTAATGCACTGAAAACTCTCATGCTTTTCATTTCTTCTAAAGTTCCTTATCTATATTTTTGTCCATGTCATATAGACTGGTCTAGCCTGCAGGGGAGATATGGGAGGAAGGGAGAAAGAAATGAAGATCACCACCACCATTGATCGAGAGCATTTGCAGGGCACACGTCTCTCTTGAAAGATGTAAAGATACTGTTTATTCAAACCCAAAGATCACCAATAAACAATTTAAACCTACAACACAAATCCTGCAACTAATAAGCCAATTATCAAGTCACTCATCTATAACTGGCCCAAAACAGAAAGGATACATTAGAAGGAGCACAGAATGAGTCTCACTAATCATCCAGCAAACAAGGGATTTTATATCTATACTGACTGCCCTTGCCAATATGCTAGGAGATCCTGAAATTCCTTCATAATAATCTGAGTCTACATGTTTCATCCATATATCCCATTAAACATCTAAAATATACAATAAAAGCAAGAGGGCCATTTCAATCTGACAAAAAAAGTTAAGAGGACTGGGTTGACCTATATTCACCAAAAGAGACTGTATTCAGTAAAATTTTGTTAACCCTACAACTTACATTTCAAGTTCCTCTGAGAAGTTCTTAGAGGTACAATTTGGAAGTAAAAAAAAGCAAGATTCATAACGGCATCATTCCACTTTGGAGTTATTACATTTTAGTGGAAGTTGTATGGGTATGTATGTTTAACTGCAGTACTTGAGGCAAATCCATATATAGCATAGTAATATTCTCAAATCACACAGCAGACATTTCAGAAAATGTCCCTTATGATCAAATAGAGTTATCACCATACTCTAATCCAGTGTAACAATACACAGTACACTCATGTACATGATATTACAACAAAGTGGGTCATTGCAATCACTCACCCAATGCTCAGATGAAAAGACCATTATCATGAAGGAGCTGGGGAAGAAACAGATTGATTTCCCAGGACCAAGTCCATGAGCAGAATATACGTTGAACAGAGAGTGAAACTGTCCAGTACTTGCAGGGCTGGCCAATATACACTGACGAGGTTTTGTCTCCTACCTCCAATCTGAAAGGTGAGAAGCATAATAATCAACATCATGGGCCCTCATTATGCACTGTGCCCAGAAATACTCTAGCTGCCTGCTTTCTACTTTGATTTCAGGAATGTGAGCACTGCCTCTGCTCCACTGATTGCCCAAAAACTGGTTAGCT
Source organism: Glossophaga mutica (assembly GCA_039655065.1). Lineage (NCBI taxonomy): Eukaryota > Metazoa > Chordata > Mammalia > Chiroptera > Phyllostomidae > Glossophaga > Glossophaga mutica. The sequence continues at coordinate 79,409,276 of CM077308.1, read as the reverse complement.
TTATTGAGTGATGTATGATTTCAAAGGAGAACTCAGTTTCATAACATAAACATAAGAGTTTCTTCTGCCTTCCAAAAAAATAAAGAACAGCCTACATCAATAGTATTTTAGATCTGACACCAAAAGCAACAAAAGCAAAAATAAGCAAGTGGGATTGCATCAAACCAAAAAGCTTGGGCACAGCAAGGGAAACAACCAAGAGAGAGAAAAAGCAATATACGGGATGGGAGAGAATATTTTCAAATTGTATATCCAATAAGAGGTTAATATCCAAAATATACAGAATAAAGAACTCATACAATTTAATAGCAAAACAAACAAACAAAAAAAAAAACCCACAAAAAACAAAACCCAAAGCCTAATTTAAAAATGGGCAAAGGAGCTGACTAGACATTTGTCAAGAGAAGACATGCTAATGGCTAACAGGTATAAGAAAAGGTACTCTCCTTTTCTAATCATTATGGGAATGTAAATCAAAACTACAATGAGATACTACCTCATACTTGTAAGAATGTTTTCATCAGAAAGATAAGATAACAATCATTGGCAAAGATGTAGAGAAAAGGGAACCTTTGTACAATGTTCTGCGTTATAATTTGGTGCAGGCATCATGGAAAACAGTATAGAGTTCCTCAAAAAATTAAAAATAGAACTACCTTATGATCCAACAATCCCACCTCCGGTCTTTATCCAAAGGAAATAATAAAATCAGAATCTGAAAGAGATATCTTTACTTCCATGGTCATTTTATAATTATTCCTAATAGCCAAGATACAAAAACAACCTGTGTCCATCTATGAATGAATAAAGAAAATGCGATTTTATGTGGGTTTGTGTGTACTTGAAATTTGCTAAGAGGGTAGACCTTGACTGTTCTAATCACAAAAAATAAATTTGGCAACTCTATGAGGTAATGTGTGTGCTAATTATCTTGATTGTGGTGATTACTTCACAATGAATATGTACATCAAATCAGCAAGTTGTACACCTTAAACATATACAATTTTAATTGTTAATTATACCTTAATAAAGCTGAAAAACAGCCCATGTGTTATGCCTTTCTTGCTTACTTTCACTTCAGTTTGCTGAAGATATTTTCTATGAATAGGTAAAGAAGAGCAGAACAAGCTTGGGCAATACAGTAAGAATGAGATAAGTTGGTAAAAACTATAAAATTGGGGTTCAAATACAACCTGCACAACCATGTGATTTTTAAACAATTCATATTTTTATTCATAAAGTCTTCCTTATCAATGATTCCAGTTTTAAGAGATGCAAATCATTCCACTCTCCCAAACAGATGTGTTCCTGTTCAAACCAGGATATTGAGAGATGGAAGATGTACAGTGGTAGGCAACATCAGCAGGAGTTGAAGAGAACCTTAAAACATCCTAATCATAACTGAATCATCACATATTATATTTGGTCCCACTTGGGTGTTGGAGCCCAGGAGGCCTGTGAGGGGTCGAGGATAGGGTCCTGCACCGCAGGCGTGGTGACTGGGCCTGGTTTCCGGCCTCGGGGCTGTCTTGGGCTCTGACTGTTCTCTGAACCCTTGATAAACCAGCCGCCTTTCTTTATCCATCAACTCATATCTTTGGCCTGCGAGTCATGTACCCAGTAGCAATGTTAGCCTAAGAACATCCCCACCTTAAGGGAGTAGATAAACTTTGTAGGTCAAGAAAGTGAGCTATGTGCCAGAAGGCTTCTCCTTTGTTCTCCATGTACTCAAGATTGTATTTAAGCTTGAAGACCGCGCAATAAACTTGCCTTATGCCAGCTGAGCATTTGGTCCTCTCCTATATTCAGTCCCTCGCCCAGCCTCACGACCACCCTTGCCGCAGCAGGCTGCGGCACTTGGGCCTGAAAAACTCTCATTAACTGAAACACATATGAGACTGAGTTGTATGCCCAAATACCATTTTGTCAATTTACAATTAGAAATACTAACCAAATACAGACCAGAACATTCATGTTAGTTGTAACTGCTTAGGAGTTACCTTACCATATGCCCCATGTACTGAAAAGAACTCTGCTCCTTAGGATGAGGAACTTAGTCCTCACTACCTGCTTTTTTTCCCCCTCCCTCTTCCTGTAGGATTATCATTAAAATATAACTGTAGGGGCACTGAAATCTACCTGTAAGCATATAACGGTGCCAAATACTTGTTGCAAGAGCACTTTTTGAATCAGAAGGGATGAAATTGATAACCTAACTTCCCAAATATAGTAATTTTTGACCAGAAAACAAAGGATGATGAGAAATGTTTCTTACTCTTTTTTAAAAATTTTATTTTAATGGTTGTTCAAGCACAGTTTTCTGTCCCAGCCCACCCCCAAAACCTTCCCCACCTCCCTCCCATTTCCACTGCCCCCTAGTTTTTGTCCATGTGTCCTTTATCCTTGTTCCTGTAAACCCTTCCCATTCTCCCCTGAAATTCCCTCCCCTCTCCACTCTGGTCATTGTCAGCCTGTTCTCTATTTCAGTGTCTTTGGTTATATTTTGCTTGTTTGTTTATTTTGTTGTTTAGGTTCCTGTTAAAGGTGAGATCATATGGTATTTGTCTTCTACTGCCTGGCTTTTTTCATTTAGCATAATGCTTTCCATTTCCATCCATGCTGTTGCAAAGAGTAAGAGCTCCTTCTTTCTTTCTGCTGCACAGAATTGTATTGTAAATGCACCACAGTTTTTTGATCCATTCATTTACTGATGGGAACCTAGGTTGTTTCCAGCACTTGGCTATTGTAAATTGTGCTGCTATGAACATTGGGGTGCATAGCTTCTTTTGGATTGGTGTTTCAGTGTTCTTAGGATATAATCCTAGCAGTGGAATTGGCGGGTCAAAAGGCAGATGCATTTTTAGTTTTCTAAGAAAATTCCATACTGTTTTCCATAGTGGTTGTACCAGTCTGCACTCCCACCAACAGTGCACTAGGGTCCCCGTTTATCCACATCCTCTCCAACACTTGTTGTTTGTTGCTTTGCTTATGGCCTTTCTGACTGTTGTGAAGTACTATCTCATTGTGGTTTTAATTGGCATCTCTCTCATAGTTAAAGATACTGAGCATCTTTTCATGTGTGTCTGGATCCTCTGTATGTCTGTCCCCCTCGGAGAAGTGACTGTTCAAGTCCTTTGCCCATTTAATTGGGTTGCTTGTCTTCTTAGAGTGGAGTCATGTAAGTTCTTTATGTATTTTGGAGATTAAACCCTTGTCTGAGGTATCATTGGCAAATATGTTTTCCCATACAGTTGGTTCTCTTTTCATAGTAATACTGTTTTCTTTAGCTGTGCAGAAGCTTTTTATTTTGATGGGATCCCATTTGTTTATTCTTTCCTTTACGTTCCTTGCTCTAGAGGACATATCAGTAAAAATGTTGTTGCATGAAATATCTGAGATTTTACTGCCTATGTTCTCCTCTAGGATGTTAACAGTATCATGGCTTATATTTAAATCTTTTATCTGCCTTGAATTTATTTTTGTGTATGGTGTAAGTTGGTGCTTGAGTTTCATTTTTTTGCACATAGCAGTCCAGCTCTTCCAACACCATTTGTTGAAGAGGCTATTTTTACTCCATTTTAAGTTGCTGCCCCCTTTGTTGAATACTAATTGACTCTAGACACTTGGGTTTATTTCTGGGCTTTTTCTCTGTTCTGTTCCATTGGTCTATCTGTCTGTTTTTATGCCAGTACCAGGCTGTTTTGATTACAGTGGTCTTGTAATACAGTTTGGTATCAGCTATTGTGATCCCTCCTACTTTGCTCTTCTTTCTCAAAATTCCAGCAGCCATTTGGGGTTGTTTATGGTTCTATATAAATTGTTGAAGTGTTTGTTCTATGTCTGTGAAATATGCCATTGGTACTTTAATAGGTATTGCATTGAATCTGTAAATTGCTTTGGGTAGTATGGACATTATGATGATGTTAATTCTTCTGATCCATGAACACGGTATATGTTTTCATTTGTTTGTGCCTTCCTTGATTTCTTTCTTCGGTGTTGTGTAGTTTTCTGCACACAGGTCTTTTACCTCCTTGGTTAGGTTTATCAAATGGGATTTTTTTCTTGATTTCTGCTTCTGCTGTTTCATTGTTGGTATACAAAAATGCCTTTGCTTTCTGGATATTGACTTTGTATCCCGCTGTTTTGCCAAAATCATTTATTAGGTTGAGCAGTGTTTTGGAGGACTCTATAAGATTTTCTATGTACACTATCATGTCATCTACAAACAATGACAGTTTTATTTCCTCCTTTCTGATTTGGATGCATTTTATTTCCTTTTCTTGTCTGATCACTGTGGCTAAGTCTTCCAATACTATATTGAATAGAAGTGGTGAACGTGGACAACCTTGTCTTGTTCCTGATCTTAGTGGAAAAGATTTTAGTTTTTGCCCATTGAGTATGATGTTGGCTGTAGGTCTCTCATATATGGCCTTTATGATGTTGAGGAATGCCCCCTCTAGTCCCACTTTGCTGAGTGTTTTTATGATAAATGGGTGTTGTACCTTATCAAATGCTTTTTCCGCATCTATTGATATGATCAAGTGATTTTTGTCTTTGCTTTTGTTTATGTGATGTATTACATTTACTGATTTGCAAATATTGAACCATCCTTGCATCCCTGGAATGAATCCCACTTGGTCATGGTGTATGATCTTGTTAATACATTGTTGGATGCAGTTTGCCAATATTTTGTGGAGGATTTTAGCATCTATGTTCATCGGTGATATTGGCCTGAAGTTTTCTTTCTTTGTTGTGTCTTTATCTGGTTTTGGCATTAGGATGATGCTGGCTTCATAAAGAGTTTGGAAGTCTTCCTTCTTGGATTTTTTGGAATAGTCTGTAAAGTATAGGGTTTGGCTCTTCCTTAAATGGTTTGTAAAATTCTACTGTGAAACCATCTGGTCCAGAGCTTTTGTGTGTTGGGAGTTTTTTGATTAATGCTTCAATTTCACCTGCTGTTATTGGTCTGTTCAGGCTTTCTGCTTCTTCTTCATTGAGTTTTGGAAGTTTATATTTTTCTAGAAATTTATCCATTTCACCTAGGTTTTCAAATTTCTTGGCATACAGTTCTTCATAGTAGTTTCTTACAATCTTTTGTATTTCTGTGGTATCAGTTGTAATCCCTCCTCTTTCATTTCTGATTGTGTTTGTTTGGGTCTTCTCTATTTTTTTTCTTGATGAGCCTGCTTAAAGGCTTATCGATTTTGTTTATCTTTTCAAAGAAACTGCTCCTGGATTCATTGATCCTTAGAATTGTGCTTTTAGTCTCTATGTCATTTAATTCTGCACTGATCTTGGTTATCTCCTTCCTTCTACTTGCTCTGGACTGTCTTTATTGTTGTTCTTCAAGTTCTTGTAGGCATAGGGTTAGGTTGTTTGTTTGAATGTTTCTATCTTTTTTAGGTAGGCCTGTATTGCTACGAACTTCCTTCTCAGGACTGCTTTTGCTGTGTCCCATAAGTTTTGGCTTGTTGTGAGTTCATTTTCGTTTTTTTCCAGAAACTTTTTGATTTCTTCCCTAATTTCATTCATTGTTTAATAGCATGCTTTTCAATCTCCATGATTTTGAGTGTTTTGGGTTTTCCCCCTTGGGGTTGGTTTCTAGTTTCATTTGCTTGTAGTCAGAGAAAATGCTTGTTATAATTTCAATTTTCTCGAATTTGTTGAGGCTTGTTTTGTGTCCTATCGTGTGGTCTGTCTTTCAAAATGTTCCATGTGCATTTGAAAAGAATGTGTATTTAGTTTCTTTGGGATGAAAGGCTTTATATATATTAGTTAAGTCCATTTCATCTAGGGCATTGTTCAATGCCACAATATCTTTGTTGATATTTCGTTTGGAGGATCTCTCCATGTTTGACTGTGGGGTGTTGAAATCTCCTACTCTAATTTTGTTGCTGTGAATATCTTTCTTAAAGTCCTCTAAGATTTTCTTGATGTATTTAGGTGCTCCTATGTTGGGTGCATATATACTTACAATGTTTATGTCTTCTTGGTGGATTCTTCCCTTGAGTATTATGAAGTGACCTTCTGGGTCTCTATGTCTGTTTCTTACTGTTACCACAGAATCAGACTATGTTAATGTAGAAGAGAAAATGGAAGAATCTTGGCCAACTTCTTGATTCATTCATTTAAAAATAATTTATTGAGCACCTAATTGAGCTATGCATGAGTTTAGACACTTTGTATGTAATAGTGAGTCACACTGACAGGAATCCCTGTCCTCATAAACTTACATTATGTCAGGGAAAGTTATAAAATTAACATAATAAATAAGCGAACCATATAGGACACTTAAATATGTTTTTAAAAAAAGGAAATGTAGAACCAAGTAAAGGGGAGTAGAAAGTGTATACGGTAGAGGGTAGGAACAATTTTGGAGAGAGTAGTCAGGGAAGACTTCATTGAGAAAATATCATTTGAGCTAAAGCTTAAAGGAGGTGAATAAGTTAATCTGGTGGACATCTGTGGGAAGAACATTTCAAGCAGGAGGGATAGTGCCAAGACCCTAAAACAGGTATAAGTCCAGAATGTTCAGGGAGTAGCAATGAGATCAGTATAGCTAGAGAGAATAGAAGATGAGGTCAGAGAAATAATGAAGAATTAGATCAAGCAGAGAGGCCCTACAGGCCATTATGGAGACATTGGCCTTTACTATGGGTGAAATGGGATTTTAGGCAGAGAAGTACAATGACCCACATTCCTTCCATTTTAATAGAATCACTCTGTCTTCTCTACTAAGAATAGATGGTGGCAGTGAAATGCAAGTTGGGAAACTATTGCAGGAATTCAGAGAAAAGGGAGACCGGAGTGGTAATAGGGAAAAGGTAAGAAATTATGGAATTCTTAATTCATATTCCATATTCCTATTGAGGATAGATCCAATAAAACTAGCTGATGGATTGGATGTGAGATGTGAGAATCAAAGGAGATTTCAAGATTTATAGCCAGAAGAACTATGGAAATGGAGCCAATCTCAATCTCTCTTCTTCAAGAACTCCACTAGCCTTCAAATATGTGAGGCAATTGAAAAATATGCTTTGTTACTTAGGAATTGAAATTTTGGGGACTTGGGGGATCAGGTAGTATAACAAAAGGTCAGGATATATAGTTCCCATGCTCTCATGTACATCCGTTTCTGAAACATTAATTACAGGTTCTTCTAGGAATGGTCATCCTCTGTCCAACAAGAACATAATGGTGAATTTTCTGCCTCAGAAGTCCCTGGCCCTTGTTTTGGAAAGAGTGACACTTCAGAGTTAGATGATGCTCTCTACAGTCTTGGCTTTATCCATATGAAGTCATTGAGTGTACTGTCTCATCAGCCCTAGCAAAGGTCTTACTGACTGACTATTCCAATTGACTTGGAATTCTTCTGCTTCTTTTGAAGCCCATGAGAAATCCAGGGAACTAGAAAGCTATTCATGTGGTCATTCAGCCTGAGCCCTGCACTAAGATTTTCTTTCCTAGCAATGAGTGTGTGAGGCACTTGTGAACTACTTTTTTACAACCAGAATTTCTGTCAGTGGCCATGGTTCAGCCAAGGAGCACTGCATTTAAACAAAGCCATAAGCAGTGGCTCAATACTCAAAGCAGAGTTGCTCTGGTTGAAGTTTAGCTAGGAGACCAGGAATCCCATCCCCTTGTCCTCCCTTCTTCATCACCCTTTCCTGCTCTCTAGTTCCACTGGGGTGTCCTCTGAGTGGGCACTAAGGAAAATTTAAGGTTCTGTGGAACACAATTTGAAAACTAATGGAACATGGCTTTCTACAAGAACAATGACACATGTAAGTAGAGAGCGTTCATTCCTTACCAGTTGGTCAGGCTTAAGAAACATAACCTGCCATGTCGTACATTTTTCCATATTTCTGAGTAACTGTTAAATACATTCAAGCTCTCCACTACAGCAACTCTAGCACTGTCTGCCAGAACACATAAAGACACTCCAGTGAAAAGCCATGTAAACTGTCAACATTCTTTTCTATTTCTTCCCAGAGCATACCACTCTGGAGGCATGTTTCAGCCAAAGGTCAAAGGTTTTTCTTAAGGCTGAAAAAGAACTCTGCAAGAAAACCTTTGCTTTCTCATTTCATTCTTTTTTCAGGAAGCTGATGAAATTTCCTCACCATATTAACCATAATAAAAATGTATTTCTCTGATGGCTTGCCAAAGCTTGGTACTGTAGGAGTGACACTTTTTAGCCAAGGAATCTAGCCCCGGCTGGGATAGTCTAACCTTTTTCCCTAAAAAGGGTGTCTTTTTGGATACTTGTTGCCCAAACAGAGCTGGAAATCCCTACCTGGCACCACATTTCCTTATAACTCTCTTATAGAGTAGTTAACGTCATCAAACCTAGAAAGGCTTTAGTTGTATTCTCCACACTTCTGAATTGTGCATGTGATGGATGAAAGAAAGTATTCCTTTCCATCTGGGCCTGAATTGTGCCACCTGAGCCTTGAACTGGCTTTTCCCATGCTTAGAGACTCACCAAGACTCTTACAAAAATAGTTCATTCATCTTCTGATTCTAACTTTTCTTGTTATAGAGGTTCGAAATGAATCCAAATTATCTGCCCCATTCACTGTCTTAATCATTACTTGTGCCACCCTTGTACTTTCACAGAATGTCCTTCTTTTTTCTACTGACTGAAAAGGTGGGAGAGATTCTCGTGAATGTCATTTTATAAAAATAGGACCAGTGCAAGGTGAGTTTGGGCTACCAGAACCCCAAGGCCAATCTATGCTTAGCTTAAGTTCAGCCAAGAGACATCCCAGTAGCTACATAAGATAAGGAAGCTGACCTCCACTTATCACTAAGGAGGCTTGCCCAAAACTTTTGTCACTGAGATCATTAGTGACAAAGTTTTCATTTGAACTGATATCCATTAATTCTATAAAGGGCATCAACTTTCTGAAAAAAGGTGACAAAGATTTTTCAAAGATTAAAATATTTCATATTTAAAAAATTTAAGTAAAATCCATGACAGGTGATGTATTTATCAGAAGGGGGAGGAAAAAAAAAACAAAACTCTGTTCTAGAGAGATTCTTTTTCAGCCTGCTAGAGACTAACTTTCATCCTTTATTATGAATTAGTTTAATGATATGTCCCTATATCTAAAGTGCATTAGCCATAAAAGTAAAAGGGGAGTGGGTTCTCTGAGAGGATACCCCCCAAATCCTAAACCACACAGGCAAAGGGATGGTTGGATTCCATGTATGTGTATAACAAAAAGGGAAAACAATGGGAAATAGCACATTGACAAAGCTTTTGTAACAGTTTCTCAAATGTTAAATAGTATCCTAGTGGCATTTTCTGACCACAAGCTGCCCTGGCTATGACTTTCACTTAAGGGGTCCTCAAGAAAGGATTTGGTTATTATTGCTTGTATTTCAGAGCTAAGTTATCTTGCAGTGCACAGAAGTTAGCAAGGCTATTTTCCACCAAATTGTTAACAATCACTTCACATAGTAATTGTTCTGCCAATTCCCCTGTCTGCATAGACAATGGGTTCCAGCTTCAATTCTTGTGCATAAATATGGCAGTTACTGTTACAAAAGAACAGCTCTTGTGCTGGAAGACAGGAAGGCACTGACATTGAGGGTATTGTGCCGGTCAAATTCAGGGAAGAAAAGTGACAGCTTGAAGAGCAGAATAAAGTGTGGAGAATCTGAATGGGTACCGGCCTTTTCATAGATGGCATCTTAAAGTTTTCTGTATTTTAATTTATATCTTAGAGAAGGAACAGGGTAGAAGTAGAAAGCAAGTGGAATAGGACTGGACAGGAGGAGTGGATCTTTTTGTTTTCTTTTCCTTTGCATGGTCTGAATCCATGGGAAAACAAAATTTTAGGGTGCTGAAGATGAGAAAAATTATTTACCGTATTAAAATGTGACCACTCATTTACTTGATGAGATTTGTTAATACACGGCCAGTGTTAGGCTTGCTTTTAAAACAACAACAACAACAACAATAATAATAAGATAGTGTCATATTATTGACTTACTGTCAGCCACTTTACTCGCTCTAATCCCTTAGGGCTTTTTCTCTGTGCAAAAGCACCAGCCACTCTTCTCCCACCTTTTTCTGTTTCTAGAAAGTTCAACCTTTCAACCCTTCGTTATCTAGAACTTAAATAATAGACTTAGATATGTACAGAACCCAAAAGAGCATCTGTCAGGATATAATACTGGTGTTCTGTTCACCACTCTATCCCCTGCACCTAGTAGATGCTTGACGAAAATTTACAGGAAGGATAAATGAACCACACCTCCCTTTTGGCCTACCCCGTGTAAAGGAATGGGCACTGCCTTCTTGGACTCTGCTTTATCAGTTTCTGACCTATTCTCTATCTCACTAAGGCCATTTGAATTCCATACTTGTTCTGCAGAGTGTGGCCAACACGTTAACCATTCCCAGTGTCCCCTTAATATTCTACATGAACTTCAGATCCAGCTCACATTCTGCCTCATTCATGAAGCCTTAACTGAGCACACAAGCTCAAAGTGACCTTTCTCCTCTAATCTCATTTTATGCACACCACTCATTTGTCACATATTTGGTCTCATTTTGTTGTGTAGATTTTCAGACATAGTTGCCAATTATATTATAAATACATTGCAGAAAAGGGCTGAATTTATATTTCCCTTGTCTACTAATCAATGCATAAGCTGTAGCAGGAAGTCAGTAACTGTGTATTGATGTGAATCAGTGAGAGTGCTTCCTATTTCAGTATTTCTGTTAGAGTTTTTAATTGCTAAATGGGTCAGACTGTTCTTCTGTTCATCCTAACAGTTGTATGTTCTAGTTAAAATAATACTTGTGAAAATATCTCTGGTCAACACATATAAACAAAATCCAGGGTTTAAGAGAAATCAGGTTCCAGACCAAAAAAAAGACACACACACACACACACACACACACACAAATATCAGATACACAGTTTGTATTTCTACCCAACCATCTGACCTATCTGGTATTAAGCACTGATTTACAGAGCATGGAGTGATCTCTCACTGTTTATGTATTGCCTGGAGAATTTATGGGTCTTCAATCAAAGACTCCTGAAGGAAATCACTAACTGTCAATAACAACAACACAAAATTCCTCATTGTTCCTGGTATAAGCATGGGAGATGAAAAAATAAAAAAAGGCAGACCTGACTACTGTCCCCCTCAGAGGTCACCAAAACAGGCATACTGACAGGAGCAGTCCTTACAAAGATGCACAAATAACCAAACCTTGACCAAAACCTATCTTGTGACTCAAACACAGGGACAGAGTCAGGAAGTATATGGAAATAGTGCTGATAGGAAATGTGGGTTCTCACTGTAACTATGCCTACACAATTGAGGGACATTAAACAGGTCACTTAGAAGATTTAGCCTCAGATTCTTAACTTTCAAAATGTAAGAATTTGTGCCTGATGATCATTAAGGTCCCTCCAAGCTCTGAAGTTTAAACAGAGGAAGGTTCTTTGCCAGATGTCACTCTAGGGCTACCCTTACCAAAATAATGTAATGATGACAGTTCCCAAAGTGGACATAGATGGACATGGGTTCAAATTCTGGCTCTACCACTCATTAACACTGGGTAAATCATTAACCTCAATGAGCCTCACTCTACTAAAATGTAGAATGCACCCAATGATTTTTTATAGGGATGATATAAGGATTAAAAAATAATAATAAGATCCCTAGCACATACTTAGCATTCAATAAGCATAAGCTTTATTGAGATTATTTTCCCTGCTTATTTACCCTGTAATGCTTAATACATAAAATAGACTATCAGTATCCTTTGACAGTGGACTTACAAAAATCTGTTAGACTCAGAGGAGATCTGAATTATTCTCAGACTCCTGGACATCAGAGGACCGATAATCCAGTCAGAGCACCAATAATCCACCGTGATGGCAGCTTGTGGCATAAGTACTGGGACGTTTGGCCCTCCTTATATTTCTTCTGAAATATTCAACATCCACCAAGATTAAGACATGACTTACCTTTTATCGGTTTTTCATGTGACATGAACCAAAGACCAAGAGAAAGTTCCCAGTTAGAATATCTCCCCAACTGTCTTCACAATATTTGAAATTTCACTATTGAAGACTTGCTTCTTGCTTCTCAAAAGATGTTCTTGCTGGACTTTGTCTTTTGAACTCCATATTCTTTAGAGAATAAGAAATAAGATGTTAGGGACTGAGCAAACAGGGGCATTATAGGAATAAGAAGGTAATCGGGAGAAACTAGTAAACTCTAATGATAAACTTTTATTAACTTCACAGTTCTGACAATGCTATACCTGGATGGAGGTGTTGCATGTAGAAAGCGTATCCCATGGGTGATATCTATGGGAGGTAATGTGTTGCCAAAGGACCTTCCATGCACAATACCCTCCACTTTCCACCTAACTGGTTCCCAATGTCCAGGCTACATAGCTGTGGGCACCTGTACCTCTAAGTGCCTGCCTGGCCTTCAGCCTCACAGAACTCACATGGCTCTGTGTATACCTGGTCTGGACTCTGTGCCATGTTGACACAGTGGATCCAACATCATTTACCTGACCTCTCCAAATAAAGTGAGAGACGTCCAGGATGGCGGAGACAGGAGGCTGATGGCCCAGCAGAGAAGGCCAGGTACTCATCACAGTATTCTGAATGCCACCACTCATTAGCAAAGGCCAAGAGTTTCTCCACTGAAAGAGCATAGTTTACAACTCTAATAATTTATACATGGGCTCACTTTCCTTGAATAATTATAGATTATTATCCAGCTAATTACAGTACATGGTATTAAAAGATCTGGAATTCATTACCCCAATCTAGGAAATTACTTTTGCACGTGTTTAGAAAAGAAATAATGCTAAAAAAGAAGTTCAATTCTTGCCAGGGTGGTAGGCTGCAGTGGAGTCAAGTTCTCTTTTCAGCAAGAGACTGGCTTATATTGCTTCTCCCCTAAGGATGTCCTGATGCATGGATTCCAGCCTGAGTCCCAAGTGACTTTTCTCTTCAAGTAAGGTTGCCAGATTTAGCAAATAATATACAGGATGTCCCATTAAATTTGAATTTTAGACAAATGATAAATCATTTAGTGCAAGTATGTCCCAAATGTTGCATGGGGACACACTGATACTAAAAAATTATCCATTGTTTATGTTTTCTGTATTTTATCGGGCAACTCTATCCCCAGGGAGATTTGAAATAGCAAGTAATGCTGAGGAGAGACAGTAAAAGTGTAGGTTCAATGAATAGTGTTCCAAAGTCAAAAACTGGGGAACCAAGCTTCATACAAAAATATGAATCTTTGACAGAAAAATGTTCAACACTAGGAGGAAAATGGCCATGAGAATTCTCAAATATGAGAATGTCAAAATGACATTCAACATGTCAAAATGGTGAGCTGTTCCATCCCTATGTGGGTCTGATCCTTGTGGAGGGTCCATGACTGTCTCCAGCTATCAAGAACCTTTTCAATAAACGTGCAACAAGAGGGAGAAGCAAAGGGAGTATGGACAGCACTCTTCTGACATAGTCTACCCCACACATCCATCCCACCAGCTGACACATAATTCTCTTCAGGATGACACCCTGACTTTCTTAAATAAATTAACCCTTTCCAACTCCTTCACTATCTCGGTTGAAACAGAAATGTACAAGCTGATGCTAATATACATATACTGAGAGAGGTTAAGGAATAGAGAGGGGTAGAAAGGGCATTTTCTAATAAAAAAGATAAAAGTATCAGTGCCTTATTTTTTACTCCAAATCACTTAAAACCACAAGCATAAAAAATAATGCTAATACATTTGAAGAGAAATATAGCCTAAATACAGGCAAAACCATATGATACTGTCCCTAAGCAGGGAAAACTTTCAAACAAACAAACAACATCAGTGTGAGCTATATGTAATCCAGGTAGTTCAAAGATCCCTTGATTCAACAAATTTTCACTGAGTGCCTACTAATGCACTAGACACTGTGCCAGGCACTCAAATGTCAAATGTATTCCTAAAGATATGTGTAAGTTCAAGGTTCAAGACGGGGGTATGCCAAACTCTCTTAGTCACCTCTATCTCAGAATTCATTCCGTTTAGAGATTAGGTCACCTATTGGCCTTGTCCATTTTCCATCCTGAGTTTCAGCACAGACATAAAATACAGCCCTTTTCCATTATTCTGTCTTTCTCTCTCACTCTCCCTCTACCTCCCACTCTCTCCGACTTCCCTCCACCTGCACACACATGCAACTGTAAACACACAGAGACAGAGCCTTTATGCGCAGTGAAACTTATTTTTTATTGTTGTTCAAGTACACTTGTCTCCATTTGCACCCACCACAGCCCCCTGCCCCACCCATCCCTGCCTCCCACCCTCGAACCTACCCCCTTTGGCTTTGTCCACGTGTCCTTTATACATGTTCCTTGATGGACCTTCCCCCATTTTCTCCCATTTGTAGCAGAACGTACCAAAGGTTTGTGAGAAGAACATAAAGAACATTTATGCCACCAAAACTCACAAACTGAAAATCAAATGTTACATATCCCTGTTCTGAACCACCTGGGCCTGCTATCACATTGCTCCTACCTTCTTGGATTCCTTGCTCCAACAATGTTCTCTTCACATCTAACAATAAACTTTTTAAACCTTTTGTTACCTCCTAACAAACCATGACAACAGTGCCTTACTTTTGTTTAAGCACCTTATCAAAATATTTCCTAACCAAACAGCCTTCTCTTTAAGAGAAATTCTATTATCAACCATTAAGATAATAATTTGTTTCAACTAGTTATACGTAATCGTCAGAAATCTCTATTTTTCTCTGTCATTCTGGATGTATGAATTGTCAGAATTCTTTGACTTTGTAAAAAAGAAAATTTAAATGAAACCAACACTTTTTTTTTGAGCAACAAAGAAAGGTATATTTTATTTAGTTAAAGAGAATCTCAGAATCTTGATACTAAGTATTGCTAATATATGTAATAGCTTAGAATAGTTTTATTTCACACTCTGACCAATAATAGATTAGCTACTTTGTGGGGGGGGGGGGGGAATACCACTATAGGTAGCTAAAGTCTGGAAAGAATTACTATAAGCTAGAATTTTTAAGTATATTTTACTGATTATGCTATTACAATTGTCCCGTTTTTTCTCTCCTTTATTCTCCTCCACCGTATACCCACTCACCATCATTCCCCCACCTTAATTCATGTTCATGGGTCATACATATAAGTTCTTTGGCTTCTCCATTTCCCATACTATTCTTAACCTCCCCCTGTCTATTTCCTACCTACCATTTGTGTTCCTTATTCCTTGTACCTTCCCCCCATTATCCCCACTCCCCTTCCCCACTGATAATCCTCCATGTGTTCTCTTAGTTCTGTGAATCTGTTCCTGTTCTAGTTGTTTGTTTAGTTCATATTTTTTTAGGTTTGGTTGTTGATAGTTGTGAGTTTGTTGTTATTTTACTGCTTCTATTTCTGATCTTCTTTTTGTTAGATAAGTCCCTCTGACATTTCACATAATAAGGGCTTTGTGATAATGAACTCCTTTAATTTAACCTTATCTGGGAAGCACTTTATCTGCCCTTCCATTCTAAATGATAGCTTTGCTGGATAAAGTAATCTCCAATGCCTAACTCTACTGATTCCACAGGTACCACATGGAGTTTAATCATGCTACCACTGCAGGTAAACGACACTTTTCTTGAAGTCAGTTTTCCAGATCTATTCTCTATCCCATAGACAATATGTCTGGTTCACAATAGGCTCTCAATAAATGTTTGATGAATTTAATTTAATGTAATGCAACCTACATATGCACCATGAAGAGTGCAGAACAGATATGACAATTAGCCAACACTCAAGAAAAGCAGCTAGTTTATTAACAATTATTTGCCACCAGCTGTACTTAGAAGTAGATTGCTTTTCCTTCTGTTTCTTATTTTTGTCATTAAAATATAAAGTATAGAAGCAAAGTATATAGAGTATTGGGTAGGACATGTCTCTATCCTCTAAGATTTAACATTTAAAGATGTGTCACTTAGACTGTCTCAAAAGGAAATAGAAAATAGAGGAGATCAAGCCAGTATTGGCTAGTTTTTGTTTAAATTACCCATGTTTAAATATGGGTTTAAATTACCCATATTTTTTTTAAATACCCAGTATTGGCTAGTTTTTTTTTTAATTACCCATGTCTTATCAATGTATCTAAATTATTTCTATCTAAACAAAAGTGGTCAACATCATAATTGCCCTGGAATTTTTCCATCTTTCTTTGTGGTTCTTTCTTACCTTCATAGTATTAGTTTGGCCTTTGAAACAATTTTTTTAAATGATGTTCTCATTCAGAAAATTGTCTTACTAGCCTATACTGATACTAGGAAATGGTCCTACTACACCTTGCTATGGTCTGAAAGTTTGTGTCCTCCAAAATTTGTTGTGATCTTAACCCCCAATGTGATGGTATTGGGAGGTGGGGCCTTTGGGAGGTGAAGCCATAGAAGTCACAACCATAGAAGCCTCATAAATGGGATTACTACCTTTATAAAAGAGAACCCAGAGCCTTACCCCTTCTCCTACGTGGGAAGGCAGAAGATGACCATCTATGAACTAGGACACGGTCCCTCTCTAGACACTGAGTCCACTGGTGCCTTGATCTTGGACTCCCCGGCCTCCAGAACTTAGAGAAATAATTTTCTGTTGTTTATTAACCACCTAGTCTATGGTACTTTTGTATAGCAGCCAAACACTATGACAAACCTTTAACTCCAACCAAGCCTCTGATTTATTATCATGAATCCACTTGACTTTATGCCAACCACTCCCACCCTCAGAGGTGGTCATTCCCCTCTCTTTGCTCCCCAAATCTTTATGTATACTTTCATCCTAGCAGAATGAAATTATATTGTAACTACTCATACTTAGCTTCTCTCACTGGGTTAGGGGTAGACACAAAATCTTATTCATCTTTTAAGCTCTAGCACCTAACACAATGCTTGAGAAAGGTGGTTTATTTGATTGACAAGTGCTTACTGATTAAGTCTCTTTCTTTCCTAGAAATTATTGCAGAGATGTGAAGTGTGAGATTACATTAGAAAGAATTAAATAAAACTTGTTAATCTCTGTTTAATGCCCATTGCATGAAAAAACACTTTCAAGTACTCTGTAAATCTGTTCAATTATTACTTTCAAATTAAAATTCACGATATTCAGTTCAGCATATGCATCACTCAGTTTATGGGAATAAAGTAATTTTTTTTAACTTTTAGAATTTATCATGGTAACATTAATGATTCAATGATAAGTATTCATCTCGTCTATTCTTGGTCCATCTGAGTTCTAAAATAAACAGTTCTCTCTAATAGAGGAGTAGAGTTGGAGACATGAAAACAAAAAGGCTGACAGGGATCTGTCCCTGATCTACCCATTCATCATCTTTATGGCAAAGCTAACAGCCAAAAGAAGAGCTCGTAATAAAAATCTCATTAGGACAACCACCCTCTTCCAGAACCCAAAATATTTTGGAGAGGGATGAAATTCTACATTGGGTGGAACTGTTCCCAGCATGCAGGATGCTATCACTTTTGGCACTGGGCACTAAATACATCCCTAGTCTCCATGACAGCCAAAAATATGACTCAGCATTTCCAAACACCACTTGACAGCACTACCCCAGTAGAGAAAGACTAGTTAGGTGTCATCAAATTCTACATAATCAACTGGCTACTGGGCAGAGTAGGAGCAGCACCAACCACCAGCACAGGGAGAGGGTAGGGGCAGCAACCCAGGGTTGAGAGGACTGCAGCCCCACACTTCCACTGGAGTCAGGAGTTAACACCAAACCTATGTAAATTCTTTTTTTCTTTTTTAAAGTATATTTTATTGATTATGCTATTACACTTTTCCCAACTTTCCCCCTTTTTCCCCCTCTGCCCTGCATCCCCCAACCCTTCAGCATTCCCCCACTTAGTTCATGCTCATGGGTTGTACATACAAGTTCTTTGACTTCTCTGGTTCCTATACTATTCTCAACCTCCCCATCTATTTTGTACCTACCAATTATACTTCTTATTCCCTGTACCTTCCCCCCAATTCTTCCCCTCCCCCTCCCCACTGAAAACACTCCATGTGATGTCCATATCTCTTATTCTGTTCCTGTTCTAGTTGTTTGCTTAGTTTTTGTTTTTGTTGCTTTTTTATAGGTTCAGTTGTTGATAGCTGTGAGTTCCTTGTCATTTTACTGTTCATAGTTTTTTATCTTATTCTATTTCTTAAATAAGTTCCTTTAACATTTCATATAATAAGGACTTGGTGATGATGAACTCCTTGAACTTGAACTTATCTGGGAAGCACTTTATCTGTCTTTCCATTCTAAATAATAGCTTTGCTGGATAGAGTAATCTTGGATGTAGGTCCTTGCCTTTCAGGACGTTGAATACATCTTTCCAGCTCCTTCTTGCCTGCAAGATTTCTTTTGAGAAATAAGCTGCTGATCTTATGGGAAATCCTTTGTAGGTAACTCTCTCCTTTCCTCTTGCTGCTTTTAAGATTCTCTCCTTATCTTTCATCTTGGGTAAGGTAATTATGATATGCCTTGGTGTGTTCCTCCTTGGATCCAACTTCTTTGGGACTCTTTGGGCTTCCTGAATTTCTTGGAAGTCTATTTACCAGATTGGGAAAGTTCACTTTCATTATTTTTTCAAATAAGTTTTCAGTTTCTTGCTTTTCCTCTTCTCCTTCTGTCACCCCTATGATTCAGATGTTGGCATGTTTAAGGATGTCCTGGAGGTTCCTAAGCCTCTCCTCATTTTTTTTTTTTAATTCTTGTTTCTTCATTCTGTTCTGGTTGAATGTTTCTTTCTTCCTTCTGTTCCAAACCATTGACTTGAGTCCTGGTGTCCTTCCCATCACTGTTGGTTCCCCATATATTTGGCTTTATTTCACTTTGGGTAGCCTTCATTTGTTCCTTCATTTTGTGACCAAGCTCAATCAGTTCTGTAAGCATCCTGATTACCAGTGTTTTGAACTGTACATCTGATAGGTTGGCTATCTCTTCGTTGCTTAGTTGTATTTTTTCTGGAGCTTTGATCTGTTTTTTCATTTGGGCCATTTTTTTTCCTCTTTCAAAGCTATGTAAATTCTTAAAGCTTGTTTTACATAATTTGTTTTTCATCAGGACTCAGTGAAATATAATCATTATAAATGATATTTCATCACTGAAAAAGGCACAGTGAAGTTCACTTAGTTCAAGTATTGGAAATAAGATATTATAACACATCCCTTCCTTTGAAATGCTTAATTTTGCTCTAGTAGTCATCACAGTTTTGACAAGAAGTTCATGGCTACATTTATGAATTTGTCTGACAGCGGCTTTCCCTGGAGAACACTACTTTCTTCAACATTAACAGCTTATAGCTTCTCTTTCTCCATATTAAAATTCTCATGGCATTTGGGGAGCTTTGAATATGCTTTCAGCCTCATCCAAACTTCTTTCTGAAAACTACTACCAAGAAAAACTTGAGTAACAAGTCCTTGGGCACATGCTTCTCCTGATAACTTCTTTCCAAAATAAGCATCTCTCTTGCCTTGGCCAGGCCCATTATCTTCAGAAAAGTGTAAGAGGTACATCCTTCTGGACTTCAGCCTGAGTGATTAAAAGGAATATAGAATGTTGCCCTGTTGAATGTATACACAGCATCTTATAGCCCAAGAACGGTGACAGAGAGCCCCACAGCTGGACCGTTTATCACTGCAATCAGAGGCTTAGGAAAATCTGTTAAAACTGCCTAAAAAACCCTCAGCAAAGTAGCACTTTGTTTCGCTTTCTCTTCTACTCTACCAGGAGGAATATCAGTGAAGTTAGTCAGCTCATTCCCACTCCAGTAATAATCACCATTTCCTGTTACACTAGTTATGGTTGAGTCATCCTTGCTTGCAGCTTTAGGTGAAACATGATTTCTTGCTACATCTGAGTGTTGATTGCATTCTTTTTGGTGGGCCAATTTTCTTGGGCAGACTGACAACAGCATTCCATGCATCCCATTTGGCCTTATTAATCAAGTCAAACACACCTGGGCATATTACAAGGTCCTTCAGTGGCCTCTGGAAAGCACTCAGACACCAGTACTGACCAGAACCCAAAATATTTTATAGGAAAAGAAAGACTTATGCCAGGACTATCAGGTAGAGGGGGATAGGAGAGTAGGACAATCTGCACTGTTTAAATGCACCAGTATTATCTCAAGCCATTTCTTAGCAGAGGAGAGAAATTCTTAAGAATCTGGGAATAAATCCAGCAAAAAGTGGGTATTATTTTAGCAGTTGGATTTGAAGATGGTTGGGAGATGAATTTCTTTGAAGAGATACCCATATTCAAGGAAAAATTATAGTAGGAGATGAGGGAGAATTCTCAAAGTCATCAAGGGACCTTTAAGAACTTATTCTACTGTCAACATGATACATCCCTACCACTTCTTTGCCCATTTGAATCCTACCCACTCACCCAGGTCTAGTCTTGCCTCCTCCATCTGATCCCCCACAAAATTCATCTGATGTAATATAAAGAACAAAAGTTTTAGATTCAGACAATCCTGGATTATTATCCCAGCTCTCCCACTCCACTTTAAAGTTAGACTTTCTGAATCTGTGCATGTCAACCTGTATTTTTACACACCCCAATACAGTACCAAGTATTCTTTTTATCAAATTTAGTGTTCAAACTTGATGTTCTTAGGATGCTCATCTACCTGTAAGACTGCCAAGTTTGTACCTTTGGGCCACCTACCTAAGTCTTCGTTTCCTCGCCTGTTAATGGGAATAAGTATATTAAGGTTGTTTTGCTTATGTTTAAATGGAATAGCACATGAAAAATGCATAGCATATAGTAACTACTCGAGAAAAACATACTAATTTGAAAAAAATGAATTATTTTTAGATTTCTTTAAAAGACTTTATTTATTTATTTTTAGAGAGGGGAAGGGAGGGAGAAAGAGAAGGAGAGAAACCTCAATGTGTGGTCACTCTCAAGCTCCCCCTACTGGGGACCTGGGCTGCAACCCAGGCACGTGCCCTGACTGGGAATTGAACCAGCAACTCTTTGGTTTGCAGGCTGGTGCTCAATCCACTGAACCATACCAACCAGGGTTATTTCTAAATTTCTTGATTAGAAAACTGTGTTTCTCCTAGGAAGGATCTGTGAAACTTTCTATCTTGGTGATTTTGCTCTTTCTCAGATTGTAAGTTCCTCACAGATTTCATAGTCAAAATAGTCTGTGGAAATTCTTTATCTGCCTGCCTCTGAGATTTCCCCATAGAATACGATGTGGGAGTAAAATTATTAACAAAAAACAACTCTGGCTTGTGCTCAAGAATTCATCGATTCTTCCATAAATAATAAAAAAGCATTTATATTGCTAAAGATATTGAACGGCTCTTTTTCTAAGTGGCTACCCAATAGCTGGAGGAGCCTACCCTCTGCCTTGACTAAAGAGTGAGACAACAATATGAAAAACTGCTTCATTACTAGTGTCTGAAGTTCATACATACCTGAGACCTTTGTGTTTCCTCCAGGTCATCCACCTGCTGGTACCCATGTCAACCTTGTTTCCACTTCAATCATCAAACAGCAATTTTGTAAGTGTAGAGGTGTCTCCAAAGGAACAAACTTAATTGCAGAGCTCCTAATTTTTTTAACACTTAACTTTGAAATAGCTTTAGACTTACGTATGAGTTGCAAATATAGTAGAGAATTCTAACATACCCTTCACTCTGCTTCCCCTAATGTGCTAATCTCACATAATCACAGTATAATTATCAAAACTAAAAATTAATATTTACAATATTGTAAACTGAACCATATGCTTTGTTTAGATTTCAACAATTTTTCACTAATTCCCCTTTTCTATTCTAGGATCCAATTCAGGATCTCATGATACATTTAGTTTTTACATCTCCTAAGCCTTCTCCAATTAGTGAGTGTTCTTCGGTCTTTCATGACCTTGACATTCTTGAAGAGTACTGTAACTGGTCAGGTATTTTGTAGAATGTCTCTGAATTTAGGTTTGTCTGATGGCTTCTCATGATTAGACTGTGTTTACCCATATTTGAGAAGTACATCACAGAGGGGATGGGTCTTTTTCATCCTAAAATAGAGTACATGATGCCCATACAGGTTTTTACTGGTGATATTAACTTTGATCATTTTGTTAAAATGGAGCGTGCCCACATTTCCTATTTGTATAGAAAATGTATTCATAATTAGTAAATATTTTCCATTTGTACTGAGTAAATATTATGCAAAAATCTTTTTCCACTGATTTTAGTATTCATAAGTGGATTGTCTGCAGCAATTATTAAATATGGTATAAGTGGTGATTTTTTATGTCACTCATTCTTTCTACATCTATTAATTGGGGTTCATTTGTAAGTATGAATGTCCCTTTATTTTTCACTCAATTATTTATGACAGTATATACTTACAAATATTTATTCTACTCTTTCAGCTTTAGTCCAATACTATTGTTATTTATTTTGCTGCCCAAATTGTTACAGTTGTGACCATTACAAGTTCTATTAGACCAGCTCTTGTGTTCTTTTTAACATGTCCTCTTTTTTTTCTTTTCCTTTTTTTTCAGCATTTAATTTCTGGCACCACAAGATACTTCAGGCTCAACCACTTCTCTAAAAACATGGGTCACATTTTTTTCCTAATTTATTCAAATTATTGGGTGAGCTGAATGTTCTTACATTAACCATCCTCGAAGAATGATTGCATTAGAGAAACCACTTACCCCTTCCAAACCTAATCGTTCCTTCCAGCTCAATCACATAGCAGTTTGTATCTACTTCTATCAGAGTACATCTCAAATTGTATCAAAACAATTCATCTACCTTTACCTAGATTCCTCAAGGGCTGAGACTTTCATTATTTTGTTCAAAAGATACTTCTGGGGAATTTGATATCCAGTAGAGTACAATGGTAAAAAAAAAAGATAGGCCCAGTCTCTGTTCACAACTTCCTGATACAACAACACCTGAAACATAATAAACACTCGGTACACAATTTGAGTAAATGTTGAAAGAACTATCAGTGGCGATGAGTACAGTGAGATGACTACTTCCTCATATTTTAGCAAAAATGAAATCACTCCAGTGTATGGCTCAGGTCCTTATTAACCACACTCAGAAAATAATATATTATCATCTATCTCCATCCCTTTTTCCATTACCATCTCTCAGGGATTTATTATCCATTGAGAAAATTGTTTGCTCAGTAAATAAGTGCTAAATACAAAACGACTATAATTCAAGGACTCCCTAAAGATAGCATTAATTTATGAGCTCTATTTAACGTTTCCTTGAGCTACCCTGACTTTCATTATTCAAGGAAACTAGAAAATGTCTTGAGGAAGATCAGTAATGTCCTATATCTGTTGATGTTTCTATATAATCTCTATGCTGGGTACACAAACTCAGTTTTTATACATTCAAAACAGAACAGATCCAAAATTAAAAAAGTCATAGTGAAGGTTAACTTCCCTCAAAAGTACAACAAAACTTGTCTACTTCAGAAGAAAAATTTGGTGCAGAAGTTACACAAAAAGCAAACAAACAATTTTATGGATTCTTTCTGACAAGCAAGTTACACAGGATCACACCAGAGCAAACTACATCTTGTGAAGAGCAATATGCAAACTTTAAATGTCACAGACTTCCAAATCCCTAATATTTTAGTGATGCAGACCCCAACTCGTGGGGTCCGCTTTCTTGTGGACGAGGCACAAGAAATTCAAACGAACTACTGAGTCCTATGGAGGAAAAGGGACAGCATGATTTCTCTCTCAAGAGGAGAAAAGCCTCGGCCCCTGCCTTGACCAGCCTTTATTTCTTTTCTGGGCACATTACATGATGGTCCTCATTTACTATGCACAGGTTCACTTTAGGTGGTTACCTTTTACAGAAAACAAATGAGATGATGACACTAATCACATCACAGAAGAAGGATATTTGCAAATGAAAAGGGAAAAGTAGTTGAACCAATTACACTCATCCTTGGAAGGTTTAGCATGGATTTTAGGACTTTACAGTAAGCACTTGCTGTCTCAATTCAGAGTGCAGGAGTTTTAGCAAAAGCAAGTCTCATAGCAGCCTTTGCACAATGCAGGCCTGATTCCCCACAGGAGAACCTATCCATGGGGTGGGTCCTGTCTGGACCCATGCCACACAGAACAGTCTCCTATATTTTAGTCTTTATCACAAGAAACAAAATGGAATCTGACTTATAATGTCACCTATAATACTTCCAGGGTTCCTATATTTTAAAATCAGTCTTAAATTACATGTAGTTCTCCTAAGTCTAGAGAATAATATGCCAATTTATTAAATAAAATCCTAATTATCCTTCAGTTCTCATGCATAAGTAATGTTTGTAAGGAATATGCTGCACCATCATCACGAAGTGATTATTTTGTTCTCTGGGAATAATATGCGTCAATTATTATGAGGTTTCTCTATCTGTAATACAAATTTGCTTAAGGTGAAACTTCACTTGGACAAATAAGATATTCTCCAAGACAGTGTAGAAGGTGTTCAAAAAGTGTAGACCTAAGGTCAGGTGTATCAGAAATCTCCTTATGTGTATGTGGAAATTCCATAATTCTAGGCCCCATCTCATATCTCAATGAATCCACATTTTATAAAAGGTGATTTCTTGGCATAAAAAAATTTGAAAATCACTGGAATATAAGCAAAATTCTAAGGACTTTTACCTTCATCTAAAATTTGTGTAAGCGCAGAGAGGAAAACAAATGATGTTTGTTGACAAATGGTTCAAAAAACTGGAGAACTTATTACTCATTTGTAAATGTAGTAACAGCTTCTTCTGGACATGATGGAATAACTACTATCAGACTTATTCTTCTCCCATAAACAACTATAAAACTGGACAAAATATATAAGACAACTGTTGTCATGCATTAGACAATGATAACAGGATCACAGGCCTTGAGAGAAGGAAAACTCAGGTAAAACCCATATTCACCTTGGATTTCTTCCTGGGAGAACTTAGAAACAGAAGCAGGTAGAGACAAAGTACAGAGCAGCTGTCTCACTGAATTGAGGAAGCAGACATCAGAGTGTTTCTGCTGAGGTGACTAGGTTTTGTGAACAAGGTACTAAAATTTAAAAGCTGCGCAAAGTAGAGGCCTCAGAACATTATCCAGAGATTTCCCTCAAGCCCTTGGCTAAACACTAGGCTGTGTGTATGCAGAATGAAATTCCATAATGCTTAGCAGAGAGAGGCTGTTGGAAGTGTGAAGACTGAATGAAGACACCAAAGGTTTAAAAATGCCTGGGTACACTGACTGAGCCCACACAGTGAAACCTGAGTACCTCAAACATTTATTTGAGCCCAAGAAAAGCTTTCCTTGGATGTAAAGACCAAATCCTAGAATAAGGGTGCACCCTAGGACTAAGGACAAAACAAAGATTAAACCCACCCTCACAAAACCTAAATCCAAGCCTAACAGAATCAAGTTCTTCCAAAAGTTTAATTGTCTGATAAAACAAAATTCAATATTCTTTTTAAAAAGATAACATAATCCAGAAACCTTTCAATAGATTATCTGTGGTGCACAGGATATAATTAAAAATACTAGATATCTAAAGTGACCAAGAACCAGGAGAAGTAGAAGTCAAAAGAAAATGACCCCAGGATAACAAAGATACCACAATTAACAGACAAGAAGTATAAAACAACTATCGAAAGTATATGCAAGAATTTAAAGAAAAAGGCAAATAAATTACAGTTGGGGAATTTTAACCAACAAAGTACAAATCATTATTTTTTTATTTTAATTGTTCTTCAAATACAGTTTTCTGTCTTTTACTCCCATCCAAGCCCACCTCCCCATCCCTCCTCACCTCCCTCCCATTTCCACTGCCCCCTAGTTTTTGTCCATGTGCCTTTATATTTGTTCCTGCAAACCCTTCCACTTTTCCCCTGAAATTCCCTCCCCTCTCCACTCTGGTCACTGTCAGCCTGTTCTCTATTTCAGTGTCTTTGGTTACAATTTGCTTGATTGCTTGTTTGTTTGTTTCGTTGTTTAGGTTCCTGTTAAAGGTGAGATCATATGGTATTTGTCTTTCACTGCCTGGCTTATTTCACTTAGCATAATCCTTTCCAGTTCCATCCATGCTCTTCTTTCAGAAAATTGCAGCAGCTATTCGGGGTCGTTTATGGTTCCATATAAATTTTTGAAGTGTTTGTTCTGTCTGTGAAATATGCCATTGGTACTTTAATAGCTATTGCATTGAATCTGTAAATTGCTTTGGATAGTATGGACATTTTGATGATGTTATTTCTTCTATCCCTGAACAGGATATATGTTTCCATTTGTTTGTGTCTTCCTTTTCTTTCTTCAGTGTTGTGTAGTTTTCTGCATACAGGTGTTTTACCTCCTTGGTTAGGTTTATTCCTAGGTATTTTATTTTTCTTCTTGCTATATAAAATGGAATTTTTTTCTTGATTTCTGCTTCTGCTCTTTCATTGATGGTATATAAAAATGCCTTTGATTTCTGGAGATTGACTTTGTATCCCGCTGTTTTGTCAAATTCATTTATTAGGTCAAGGAGTTTCTTGGAGGACTTGATAGGATTTTCTATGTACACTATCATGTCATCTGTAAACAATGATAGTTTTGTTTCCTCCTTCCTGATTTGGATGCCATTTATTTCCTTTTCTTGTCTGATTGCTGTGGCTGAAACTTCCAATACTATATTGAATAGAAGTGGTGAATGTGGACAACCTTGTCTTGTTCCTGATCTTAGTGGAAAAGATTTTAGTTTTGCGCATGGAGTATGAGGTTCACTGTAGGTCTCTCATATATGGCCTTTATTATGTTGAGGAATGCTCCCTGTATTCCCACTTTGCTGAGTATTTTTATCATAAATGGGTGTTGTACCTTATCAAAAGCTTTTCAGCATCTATTGATATGGTCATGTGATTTTGTCTTTCCTTTTGTTTATGTGGTGTATTATGTTTATTGATTTGTGAATATTGAACCATTCTTGCATCCTTGGGATGCATCCCTCTTGGTCATGGTGTATGATATTTTTAATGCATTGTTGGATGCAGTTTGCCAATATTTTTTTGAGGATTTTAGTGTCTATGTTCATCAGTGATATTGGCCTGAAGTTTTCTTTCTTTGTTGTGTCTTTATCTGGTTTTGGCATTAGGATGATGCTGACTTCATAAAAAGTGTTTGGGAGTCTTCCATCATTTTGGATTTTTTTGGAATAGTCTGTAAAGAATAGGGGTTAGCTCTACCTTAAGTGCTTTGTAGAATTCTCCTGTGAAACCATCTGGTTCAGGGCTTTTGTGTGTCGGGAGTTTTTTTATTACTGCTTCAATTTCATCTGCTGTTATAGGTCTGTTCAGGCTTTCTGCTTCTTCTTCATTGAGTTTTGGAACATTATATTTTTCTGGAAACTTGTCCATTTCACCTAGGTTTTCAAATTTCTTGGCATACAGTTCTTCACAGTAGTTTCTTACAATCCTTTGTATTTCTGTGGTGTCAGTTGTAATATCTCCCCTTTCAGTTCTGATTGTGTTTATTTGAGTCCTCTCTCTTTTTTTCCTTGATGAGCCTGCTTAAAGGCTTGTCAATTTTGTTTATCTTTTCAAAGCACCAGCTCCAGGATTCATTGATCCTTAGAATTGTGCATTTAGTCTCTATGTCATTTAATTCTGTGCTGATCTTGGTTATTTCCTTCCTTCTACTTGCTGTGGGCTGTCTTTGTTGTTCCTCTAGTTCTTGTAGGCATAGGGTTAAGTAGTTTGTTTGCAATATTTCTATCTTTTTTAGGTAGGCCCATATAGCTATGAACTTCCCACTCAGGGCTGCCTTCACTGTGTCCCATAAGTTTTGGGTTGTTGTGAGTTCATTTTTGTTTATTTCCAGAAAATTTTTTATTTCTTCCTTAATCTCATCCTTGACCCATTGATTGTTTAATAGCATGCTATTCAATCACCATGATTTTGAGTGTTTTGGGTTTTTTTTCTGTGGCTGGTTGCTAGTTTTAGTCCCTTGTAGTTGGAAAAAATGCTTGGTATGATTTCAATTTTCTTGAATTTGTTGAGGCTTGTTTTGTGTCCATCCAATCATGTGGTCTATCTTTCAAAATGTTCCATGTACACTTGAAAAGAATATACATTTAGTTCTTTGGGATGAAGGGCTGTCTATGTATCAGTTAAGTCCATTTCATCTAGGGCATTTATCAATGCCACAATATTTTTGTTGATATTTTGTTTGGAAGATATGTCCATTTTTACAGCAGGGTGTTAAAATACTCTAATTGTGTTGCTGTCAATATCTTTCTTGAAGTCCTCTAAGATTTTCTTTATGTATTTGGGTGCTCCTATGTTGGGTGCATATATATTTACAATGTTTATGTCTTCTTGGTGGATTTTTTCCTTGTGTATTATGAAGTGACCTTCTGGGTTTCTCTCCATGGCCCTTTTTTTTTTTTTGAAGTCTATTTTGTGTGATATGAGTATTGCTACTCCGGCTTTTTTTTCCTGTCTATTTGCTTGGAAAACTTGTTTCCAGCCCTTCATTTTCAGTCTGTGTAGGTCATTTGTCCTGAGGTGGGTCTCTTGTAGGCAGCATATGTGTGGGTCAGGCTTTCTTATCCATTCAGCTCTTCTATGTCTTTTGATTGGAGCATTTAATCCACTTACGTTTATGGTTATTATTGATAGGTACTTATTCATTGCCATTTTTGTACCTGTGTTTCTCTCTCTCTCTTTTCCTTCCTTTCCTTAAAGCAGTCCCTTTAGCATCTCTTGCAGAACTGGTTTTTGGAGGTGTATTCTTTTAGACTTCTTTGGACTGGGAAGCTCCTTATTTGGCCTTCTATCTTGATTGATAACCTTGTTGGGTAAAGTAGCCTTGGTTTCAGGCCTCTGGTTCTCATTACTTGGAATATTTCTTGCCATTCTCTTCTGTCTTGGAGCATTTCCATTGAGAAGTCAGCTGCTAGACTTATCAGGGCTCTCTTGTATGTTAGTTCCTTTTTTTCCCTTGCTGCCTTTAAGATTCTCTCTTTGTCTTGGAATTTTACCATTTTAATGATGATGTGTCTTGAAGTGGGCCTCTTTGGGTTCCTCTTGATTGGGACTCTCCATGTTTCCTGGATTTGTGTGACTTTTCTTCTCATCAACTTAGGGAAGTTTTTCATCATTACTTTTTCAGATGGGTTTTCTATCCCTTGCTCTTCTTCTTCTCCTTTTGGTATCCCTATTATATGGATATTATTATGTTT
This sequence comes from Glossophaga mutica, assembly GCA_039655065.1. Taxonomy (NCBI): domain Eukaryota; kingdom Metazoa; phylum Chordata; class Mammalia; order Chiroptera; family Phyllostomidae; genus Glossophaga; species Glossophaga mutica. The sequence goes on along the minus strand of CM077308.1, from coordinate 79,379,963 downwards.
CATGTTGTCCTGCATTTCCATTGACCCCTCTTCATTCTTTCTGAGCCTCTTTTTCTTTTCCTTTTCTTGCTCTTTCTGGGTGTGTTTTTGTATCTTGTCCTCCAGCTCGCTGATCCAGTCCTCTCTTTCATTGAGCCTGCTTTTGATTCCTTCTACTGTGTTCTTCACTTCAGAAATTGTATTCTTCATTGCTTCTTGGCCCTTGTTGATAGTTTCTGTATCTTTTTTCATGTTGATATAGTTTGCAGTGAGTTCACTGTAGTTTCCCTGTGGTTTCTGGTAATTCATTGTGAGCTCATTGAGCTTCCTGATAACCATTGCTTTGAACTCAATATCTGATAGTTGAGTTGCCTCTGTTTCATTTAGCATTCTTTCTGAGGCTTCCTCTTTTCATTTGGGGATTGTTTCTTTGTCTTCCCAATGTTTGTGAGACTCTTCTTGTTAGCTTCAGCTTCTTAAACTGATCTGTTCTGGCTCCTTGGGTTTATGGTGTGAACTTCTATGGTAGAATACCAGTAAATTCAGTGGTGTGGTCTCCTTGATCTCCTGAGCTCACTGGTCTTGGGCTGTCGTTTAAATTCGCTCTATGTTTGTCTTTGGGTTTTGATTATTGTTGGTTCTTGCTTTGGTGGGTCCTTCCTGGTTAACTGAAGGTCACTCCGTCCACCACCTCTTGTATCTTGTTGTGCTGGTGAGGGCAGGTTTTCCTGAAGCTATTTTTCTGTGTGTACAAGGTTTTGAGAATTCTCTCTTACTCTTGTTCAGTTGTTTGTACTGGGTAGTTTCTCCACTATTTAGTTGTATTTCCAGATAGGTCCTGGATTGAGGTTTATGTGATTTCCCCTCCCTCCTTCACCTTCTTCTGTTGTTATCTGTTGGTGGTTCCTTTGTTGTTGGGTTTCCTCTTCTGGTGGGTATCCTGGTTTTCACTGCTTTTGTGATCAGTTGGAGGGGGAAGGCAGAATGGTTTAAGACAGCAGGAGAGTATTCTATGATATTTACAGTAGCAGCCAGTAGAGAAGAGATAGGAGATTTTTTGGCTATGTATAGTGTTAACAGGAATCTTCCACCCAACTCACCACTTTTCAGAAAGTGTAGAGAGAAGATAAGACTCTTGTTGCGGAGGGAAGGATTGTGAGTTGTATCTATAAAGCAGTGAGGTTGTGACAGGTTAGATTCTGAGGTAACGTGAGAGTAAAGTATAGTAAATAGGTGTAGTGTGTGAGAGAATAGAGTTAACCACTACAGTAATAGAGTTCAGGAAACTGCAAAGTGGGCTAAGATCTGGAAGGGGTGTTCTGAAGTATTTACAATTGTATGGAACAGCTATTATTTACAATAATATTAGAGCAACAATCACATGACAGAATCTATGTGATCTGGATAACAAGAATAGGGAGTATAGGACCTTGAGTAGTGTGCTAATGGAACACAAGTGAAGTGAAGGACAGTAAATTAGCAATACACTACGAGAGAGCAGGGGAAACCTGTCAAGTGATGTAATATAACCAGCCAAGCAAAGAAGACTATACGGAAAGAAGAGGAATACAAAAATACTATTAAAATAAAAGATGTAAGAATAATGAAAAAATAATAATACAAATATGCAATAACTTCCAGGTTCTCTGTAATAGCAAAGTGAAATTTGTCTCACTGTCTCAGCTTTTTTGGTGCCCCCTCTTTGGGTCCAACTCTGGTCTTTTCACAGTTCCCAGTTTTTTTGTCTCACTTGTGGGTATTTTAAAAAAGCAGAAGAAGGAAGGAACAAGAGATAAAATTGGAAAGCAAGGAAGAGGGAATAAAACAAGAAAGAAGGAAAGAGAGGAAAAAGGAAAGATTAAAAAATAATAAAAATTTTGAAATTACTTTTTAAAAAAAGCCTCTTGGTGGTTTCAAACTAGGCAAACTGGTTTTTCTGGTCTTGCTGGCTGCAGCAGGCTGAGGGGTGATTGGTATGGCTTTTCTCCCTTCCTGATCTGCACTCAGTCAGCCTCACACACACTCTCCCCAGAGCTAGCCTAGTGCCTCTCCCCAGTCTCTTGGGTGTGGGGGCCAGGCCTTCCTCGGAGCGTGCTTTCTCCAGGGTTACTGCTGTGGGCTGGGGTGCAGGTGCACTTGCACTCAGCCAGGCTGCCTTAGTCCCACAGGCTCGGGTGCGTATCCTTCCCAGTGCTATGTGGGTGCACAGGGCCTTCTGTGCAACCTTCTGCGCAGCCTTGGGATCGCTGCCTGGCTGGGTGGAGAAGAGACTGGAGCGATTGTTTCAGGAGAATTCCCCAAACAGTATCTCTCTTTTTTCACTTTTTCTTTTTGAGAAATTCCTCCTATTCCAGCCTGCTGCTCCATACAGTGGCCTGGCCTCTCACACAGCCCAATTCTCCAGCCAGACCGGTGACTATCAGGGTCAGGGCCTGTCACTGCGTGACTCTCAACTCTCCCCAACTGGTGTCCCCAGACTCTGTGGGTGCTCACAGCCCTTGTGTGGTTGCCACTTAGCCTTATCCCCCTTTGTGCAACTTCAAGCAACCAGGTCTCTCCCGGTGCTGCTTAAACCTTGTTTGGCCTGGAAGGGAGCAGTTGACCCAGTTCTCTCCCAAGGACCTTGTGGCAGACCAAGCAGGCACCAGGCCTGGGGCTGCAGCTGCCCTGGTCCCCACACTGGTCCCTGGGAACTTATTGTCCTGAAGCACTCTCCTTACCATCTGGTTTTTCAGTGTCTGCTACAATTTTTTAGTCTCTTATTTTAATATATGCTGGGGTACTGTTGGCTGTTTGCTCTGTTCCTCCGTAGATCAGCTAGGTTTCTCCCATGTGTAGGGGGGAGTGGAATCTGCTCCCTCCTACCTCACCACCATCTTCCTCCAGATCTAGAAATTATTTTTAAAGAACAAAATGGAAATTCTAAAACTGAGAATCATAATATTTGAAATGAAAAAGTCACCAAATGGGCTTAAAACAAATTGGACTATACAGAATATAGGATGAATGAACTGGAAGACAAACCAATAAAAATTATCCACGCTAAGAGAGAGAGGATGCTGTGCTTTTCATTATCACATTGTCATTACATCTGGAAAAATATCAAAGTGGTCTAGCTTACAAGTAATTGCAATCTCTGAAAGAGAAGAGAAAGATAATAAGGTAGAAAAGTTACTTGAAGAAACAATGGTTGAAAATCTCTGGTAAAATAAATTAACCAACAAATTCAAAAACTTTGGCAAACTTTAAATAAAATATATATAAAGAAAAACCACACCACATTACATAATAGCCAAGCTGCTGAAAACCATAAATAAAGAGAACAATGATAATAATGACAGCTATCATCAAAAACAGTGAAGGGCAGAAGAAAATGAAATGACTCCTTTACAGTGTGAAAAATGTTAAATAAGAATTTTGTATCTGAAAAAATAACCCTTCCAAATACAGGGTTATTAAAGACATTTTAAGATAAATAAAAGCTGAAAGAATTTGTCCCCAGTTATCTTCAGTACAAGAAATGTTGAAGTAAAGTTTTCAAAGTGAACAAAAATAATTCAAATGGATCTTACAGACTGGTGCCAGAAATGGCAAATACATGGGTAAATTTAAGAAGCATAGTTCCTTCTTCTAATGTTTTTAAAAACAACTGATTTATAAAGCAAAAAATAAAAACATTGCTTTGTGCAGAATTTACAACATATAAGAAAGTAAAATCTATAACAATAGAAAATAATATCTAACCAGCAAATGTAAAATAAACATTATTTTAATCTGTACATAGAATATTAACCATAATAAACTATATTATACACTGGAAAGTGCCTCAGTAAATTTCAAAAGATTGGAATCTTACAGAATATACTATATTATAAAGTATATACTCACAACACTAATAAATTAGAAAGCAATAACAAAAAATATCAAATATTTAGAAATTAAGCAACATATTTCTAAATAACCCTTAAGTCAAAGAAGTAATCACAAGGAAAATTTTAAAATATTGTGAACAGCCTTGGGTGGTGTAGCTCAGGGGATTGGGTGCAAGCTGTGAACCAAAGGGTCGACAGTTCGATTCCCAGTCAGGGCACATGCCTGGGTTGCAGGCCAGGACCCCAGTGGGGGCCATGTGAGAGGCAACCACACATTGATGTTTCTGTCTCTCTTTCTCCCTCCCTTCCCCTCTCTCTAAAAATAAATAAATAAAATCTTTAATAAAATAAAATATTGTGAACAGAATGAATATCAAAATACAATATAACAAAACTGTGGGATGCACCTAAATAATATTTAGCAGGGGAAATATATATGTAGGTTGAAATTCTTGTAGTAGTGAAAGAGAGAGGTTTAAAATTGTTGACTTAAATGTAAACATTAAGTAAGTAGATGGAATAATAAAGAGTAGAAATCAATGAAATGTGGGGAAGTTATGCCTGCCAAGACCCTGTCCGCCATGGATGAGAATAAGTCTACCAAGATATGATCTGTTTGGGGAGGAAAGGTGGGTGATCTCTCAAAGGAGAAGGACCAGGAGCATCTTCCTCAATGGGTTTTTATTGGGTTCAGTTTGCACAGGAATACAGGGTGTATACATAAAGCTCATCAATCATTGTCAGACAGTAAGGATCAAACAACAGATAACATACAAAGAACTATGAGGGCTTTTTCTGAGTCAGGGTCAGTTAGCTAAAGGGCTATAAAACTTTGGGAAACAAACTCATTTCCTGCTTGGACCCTTATCAGAAAATTGACAGCATTCTTTGCAAAGCAGGTTTCACAGGATTTTATGTATTCTTTCTTAGACCTGATCACCCCAGGGAACCGCCCATTCCTACCCAGGGCTGCACCACCCTCTGTCATCATTTCAGGCTTACATAAGGCAGGGGAAGCAAGGCAGCCAAGAGATTAGCAGACTCCTTGCAGACAGAATGAGGACTCAGGCTATATCAAAGCTGAGGGGTGAGGGTCCATCACCCCCTTTCTCTATAGGCCCCCAAGTCCTTCCCTGAGGGCCCCTTCATGACCATGCCTGTCTTAGGTTGTCCCTCCCTTGAGGAATCTTACCCATCATTGGCTAACCAGTCAGGCTCAGGGCCAAGCAGGGTGAAGTAAAGGGGGCAGAGGCAGCACCCTTGCCAGGGAGATAAGATTTGTCTCCTTAGTGGCTTATAGTCTCAGGGTCTCTCAGTCTTAGCCATGGGGGTTACAGCTTCTGAAACCAGGCAGGGCGGTTCCCAACAATGAAATACATAAAAGGAAAAGTGTAAAGAAAAATATCAAAGCCAAAAATTCCTTTTTAAAAAGATTAATAAAATTGAAAATCTCCAGCAAGACTAATCAAAAGAAAAAGATAATACAAGCCATCAATCTGGGAATAAAAGAGAAGCAGGAGCTGAAGATGCTCTGATCTGGGCCAGCAATCTATGGCACCTGGGCCACTGCAGGCTCAACCTGTTTCTATACAGTTTGCAAGTTATGAATGGTTTTTACATTTTTAAATGGTTGGAAAAATAAAAAATAAATAGTATTTCATGGTCCATAAACATTATATGACATTTAAATTTTAGTGCCCACAAATAGTTTTATTGAGCCATGGCCCATAAATATTGATACATTATCTATGGCTGCTTGCACATACAAGGGCAGAGCTGAGTTCTTGTAACAGAGACTAAATGGCTCTGAAAGTCTAAAAGCCTTTACCCACCCACATATTTTATTTTTTCTTGCATCAGTTTTGGTGAGCTGTGTTTTTTAGGGATGTGTTTATTTCACCCAAATTGTTGGATCTATTGGCATAAAGTTTCAAGTAATATTTTGCTCTTATTTTTTTAATGTTTATAGTAGGGCTTGAAAACTTTTTCTGTAATGGGCTAGATAGCATATCTTTTATGCTTTCGAAGCCATGTAGTCCCTGTTACAAGAACTCAGCTCTGCATGAGGGAAAAATGGAAACAACTGTACTTGAACAACAATTAAAAAAAGAAAGAAAACAGAAATTTGAAGCATAAGAGGAAGCAAATTAATGTATTTGGTCTTTCATATTTATTCATTCTCTGGCTTTGATGTTCAAATGTAAAATATCAAGACCTGAAGGAAAGGATTTCTTGTTTTAAAAAAGGTTAATTAGCATGTTTTTATCTCCAATAAAGTAAAAAATACATAAATTAAAAATAAAAAAGAAATAAAATATGTAAATATCCATTAGACATTGAATTTTTGATTAAAATGTTCCCAAAAAAATCCTCCAAGTTCAATTGATTTCATATAATAAACTTAATTTCAGATATATGGCAGACCTAAATGTGGACTGTAAAGTAAACAATAAAGATAACGTAAAAGGGACTTCCAGCCAAGATGGAGGCGTAGGCGGATACACTGTGCCTCCTCTCACAACCAAAATTAAGGACAACAAATATTTAGAAACAAGAAAACAACCAGAACTTACAGAAAATTGAACTGTACGGAAGTCCAACAACCATTCATCCAGACCGGTAAGAGGGGCAGAGTCGCAGCAGGAGAAAGTGGAGGTGCAGACCCAGGAACGCAAGCAGCAGTGGCTGGCAGTTCCCAGGTGCACAGGCGACAGCTGGCAGACCCCAGGCATGGGGTGGGAACTGTGCAGACCCAGTGAGGCCGCACAAGACAGCTGGCTGACCAGGTGGTCCCACATTCCCGCGCGCAGACAATCCAGGTGAAGGGGAAGCAGCAGAAGGGATTAGAATCCAGGAGAGAGCAGAGGAGGCGCCATTGTTCCCTCTCAGACCCCACCCCCAACAAACAGCATCACAACTCAGGGATTGGGCTGCCCCGCACTGGGGAACACCTAAGGCTCTACCCCTCACTACGTAACAGCTGCAACCAGACCAAAACCAAAACAAAACAAACAAAAAAAATCACAAACAGCTCAAACCGGAGAACAAATCAGAGCTCCAGAGCCAATTCCTCTAAGCTGTGAAGAGATAGCCAACCTATCAGATGCACAGTTCGAAGCACTGGTCATCAAAATGCTCACAGAATTGGTTGATTTTGCTCACAAATTAGATGAAAAAAAATGCAGGCTACAATATGTGAAATGAAGGAAGACGCATGGGGAACCAATAGAGATGGGAGGAAAACCAGAACTCAAATCAATGGAGTGGACCAGAAGGAAAAAACAACCAACCAAACAGAAAACAAGGAAGAAACAAGAATTCAAAAAAATGAGGAGAGGCTGAGGAACCTCCGGGACATCATTAAACGTCCCAAAATCCGAATTATAGGGGTATCAGAAGGGGAAGAAGAAGAGCAACAAGTGAAAAACTTATTTGAACAAATAATGAAGGAGAACTTCCCCAATCTGGCAAAAGAAATAGACTTCCAGGAAGCCCAGGAAGCTCAGAGAGTCCCAAAGAAGTTGGACCTAAGGAGGAACACACCAAGGCACACCATCATTACATTATCCAGGATTCAAATGAAGGAGAGAATTCTAGAAGCAGCAAGGGATGAGGGGACAGTCACCTACAAAGGAGTTCCCATCAGACTGTCAGCTGATTTCTCAAAAGAGACCTTGCAGGCAAGAAGGGGCTGGAAAGAAATATTTGAAGTCTTGAACGGCAGGGACCTATATCCAAAATTGCTCTATCCAGCAAAGCTGTCATTTAGAATGGAAGGGCAGATAAAGTGCTTCTCAGATAAGGTCAAGTTCAAGGAGTTCATCATCACCAAGCCCTTATTATATGAAATGTTAATGGGGCTTATCTAAGAAAAAGAAGATAAAAATATGACAGTGAAAAGACAGCAAACTCACAAATATTAACAACCACACCTAAAACAAAAGCAAAATTAGCGAACAGCTAGAACAGGAACAGAACCACAGAAATGGAGATCAAGTGGAGGGTTAGCAACAGGGGAGTGGGAGGAGAAGAGAGGGGGAAAAGGTAGAGAGAATAAGTAGCATAGACAGTGGCTAAGAAAATAGGGAGAGGGCAAGAATAGTGTGGGAAATGTAGGAGCTAAAGAACTTATGACACATGGACATGAACTAAAGAGGGGAATGCGGGTGGGAGAGGGTGTGCAGGGTGGAGGGGAATGATAGGGGAGAAATGGGACAACTGTAATAGCATAATCAATAAAATATATTTAAGAAAATAAAAAATAATAAAAAAAGATAACATAAAAGGACAGTTGGGGTTAGAAAAGAGTTTTTAACCAGGACATTAAAAGTACCAATCATAAGGAATTATGCTAATAAACTGGGCTGTATTCAAATTATGAAATTCTGTTCATATGAAGATTCCTTTAAGAGAATAAAAACACAAGCCACAGATGGGAGATAATATTTGCAATACATATCATTGGCAAGATATTCATATCTAAAATGCAAAAAGAACTCATACAAATCAATAAGAAAAAGGCAACACAAATTTTTTAATGAGCAAAAGAACTGAACCATCACTTCACGAAAAAGGAAAAGCCAGTAAGCATACTAAAATTGCTTACCATTATTATTTATCAGGGAAATGCAAATTGTTTTCTTTGTTTCACTTTGGTTTAAAGTATATTTTATTGTATTATACACTTAATAATTATACACTGTATATACACTGTATTATACACTGTATAATAATACACTTATTATACACTGTATTTAATAGTATCATACTATTACAGTTGTCCCATTTTTTTCTTCCCTTTATTCCTCTCTGCTCTGCACTCCCTTCAACCAGTGTTCCCCCACCTTAGTCCATATCCCTAAGTTCTTTGGCTTCTCCATTTCCCATACTATTCTTAACCTCCCCCTGTCTATTTTCTACCTACCATTTATGCTTCTTATTCCCTGTACCTTTTCCCCCATTCTTCCACCTTCCCCTCCCTGCTGATAAGACTCCACGTGATCTCCGTTTCTGTGATTCTCTTCCTGTTCTAGCTGTTTGCTAAGTTTATTTTCTTTTTTTAGGTTCACTTGTTGATAGTTGTCAGTTTGTTGTCATTTTAATGTTCATAGCTTTGATCATCATGTATTTCTTAGATAAGTTCCTTTAACATTTCATATAATGAGGGGTTGGTGATAATGAATTCCTTCAATTTGACCTTAGCTGTGAAGCACTTTATCTGCCCTTCCATTCTAACTGATAGCTTTGCTGGATAGAGTAATCTTGGTTGTAGTTCCTTGCCTTTCACGATGTCGAATACTTCTTTCCAGCCCCTTCTTGCCTTTAAGGTTTCTGCTGAGAAATCAGCTGGTAGTCTTATGGGAAATCCTTTGTAACTCTCTCCTTTTCTCTTGCTGCTTTTAAGATTCTCTCCTTATCTTTCATCTTGGGTAATGTAATTATGATGTGCCTTAGTGTGTGCTTCCTTGGGTCCAACTTCTTTGGGACTCTCTGGACTTCCTGGACTTCCTGGAAGTCTATTTCCTTTGCCAGATTGGGAAAGTTCTCCTTCATTATGTTTTCAAATAAGTTTCCAATTAGTTGCTCTTTCTCTTCTCCTTCTGGCACCCTTATGATTTGGATGTTGGAACATTAAAAGTTGTCCTGGAGGTTCTTAGCCTTCCTCATTTTTTTGAATTCTTGTTTCTTCATTCTGTTCTGGTCGAATGTTTATTTTTAGCTTCTGCTTCCAATTGTTGATCTGAGTCCCGATTTTCTTCCCTTCCCGGTTGGTTCCCTGTATATTTTTCTTTATTTCATTTTGCATACTTTTCACTTTACCCTCTATTTTGTTACCATTTCTGTGAGTATCCTGATTACCAGTATTTGGAACTCTGCATCTGATAGATTGGTTATGTGTTTGTCATTTATTTCTTTTTCTGGAATTTTGATCTGCTCTTTCATTAGGGCCATATTTATTTGTCTCGGCACACCTGTTAGATACTAAAGGGCAGAGCCTTAGGTATTCTCCAAGGTGGGGCAACCCAGTCACTGCATTGTGGCACTATGTGTGAGGGAGGGGTCAGAGAGGAAACAATGTCACTTGCTGGGCTGTCTGCCAGCTTTCAGTCACTTTTCCTGCTACCCACAAGCAAATTGGGCCCTTCTGATGCTGATTTCTGGATGGGTGGGTTTTTGTATGCTCTAGGACCCTGTGGGTCTCTCCAATGACCTCTCCTGTGAGGCTTAAAGTTTCTCCCATTGCTGCAACCCCTACAGGTTTTTACAGCCAGAGGTTTTAAGGCTTTCTTTGCCCACGCTTGAACCCTGGGTTGTGCAGTCTATCTCACTCCCCAGTTTTTCCTCCCAGTTTATCCGTACACAAATATGGGACCACCAGCCACTGACTCACCTACTTGGTCCTCCAGTGACAGCCTTGCCACATGTCCTCTCTGACCTCCCTGCTCATCTCTGCCCCTCCTACCAGCATGAATGAAAGTTTCTTCTTAAGTTCCTTGGTTGTCGGACTTCCGTAGTTTGATTTTCTGGAAGTTTTGATTGTTTTTTTGTTTTTACATGTGTTTTTGTCTTTCTTTTGGTTGTGAGAGGAGGCACAGTGCATCTCACTATGTCTTTATCCTGGCCAGAAAAGGGAAATGCAAATTGTAACCACAGTAATAAACACCTGTTGTTTGCATTTAATATCTATTCCTTATCTTTCTGGGAGTAACAAGTATTCCTTATAATCAAATTTCCTTTATAAAACTACCTCTTCTCCATTCTCACCTATGTAGTTTGGGTGGGACTCAACTCAACCTTAACTTGTGGAATAGAATTTGACTGAGCCCAGCCAATAACACACCCCATTTCCCCCCACCATTTTAATATGAACATGAAACCCGATCAGAGCCAGAGAAACATTACATTGCAACTTGAAGCTGCAGTTTCATAAAGGAAACCTTTTCTCTTCAAGTAGAACAGAAAGTGACAATCTAAGACTTTTACTCTAGTCGAAAGAGGAGAGCTTAGAGCATCAAGGGAGCAGAGGGTTGATGTTGAAGGCAGGTGGGATGGGAGAGAGAAACAAATTCTCCTTGGTGCCATTAATAAGAAGGTAGATCGAATCTTACCTGAAGTTATATCTACCCATGATCTTTTCAGATAGTGTCAGCCAACAAATTTCCTTTATGATATAAGCCATTTTGAGTTGAATTTTCCATGACTGCAACATATAATCCTAATTGATGGTATCGTTATCATATTTTAGTACTTGCTAATACACCAGAGAACATCCTCAGTGTTTTGCATGCATGATACCTCAACTTCAAAATTTTGAAATAGATATTATTACTTCCACTTTACAGGTAAGTAAATCAAGATACAGAGATGCTGAGTGGTCCGAAAAGTGACACACAAACATACAGCTGGCTCTCTCTCCATAAACCCTCTGACTTAGGAAAACCCTGCCAAGCATTGAGCAGAAACTGCATCAGCATTTGAGTTCCTTAAGCATGGGCTTGGAGAGCTAAGGCTCACAAAATTTCTTATAACATAGTGGCTAGGAGGAGTCTAATAGCTTTTTATTATTATTTCAAAGGGTAAAGTAATATGTTTTAAAAAAAGAAAAAAATAGGAGGGGGGAAAAGCATTTGACATATTCTGAGGGAGTTCATTTTTCTCCATCCTTTTAAACTCTTTAAGACAAAGTTAAAATTGCCCAGGGTGCAAAGTCGACTAAAGTTGTCATCCTGCTTTAGTAGTTGAAGGAGAGGCATGATCTACTACATGATCCACTTCATGTAAAGGACACAGACAGCAGAGATATAAATCACAGGTGCTACTGGCTGCCTAACTGCAGGACAGGGAGGAAGAAGACCTCAGTGGCTGCACCAAGTCCCAGTTTTGCCTCACTTCATTTGTTTACCTTTACCTGCAGGTTCTTCCAACCCTCCTCTCATCCCTGCCCCTCTAAAGCCCCCGAGTTACTTCCCAAGTGCAGATGTTCTGGTAGTAGCAGGACAAACTATGCAAAAGCTGGTTCTATTATGAAGAAGGAGAAAAAAAAAAGGTCAGTCAACTTTCCTCTCTGATTCTGACAATAGCAAAGGAGGTAGGATCTGATTGGTTAATTAAAATAGGAAGCCTGGCAGCTTTTCAAAACAGATTGACATTATTTGGATCTTTAAAAAATATTTAATTATTTTTTACACATGATAAAAATAATACTTTTACTATAGAAAAATTTGAAAATATAAACAAAAAATAAAAAGTAAAAACTGTAGACCCTTATAATGTCATTACTCAGAGACAAGTACTGTTATCTCCAAACATTTTCATATATGTATGTTTTTCCCTGCTTTTTTAAAAAAACCACCAAAAAAACCCATGGGGAAAATACAGTTTTGTAAGCTCTTTGTATTACTTGGTACTTTTCATATCAATGAATAGTCTTTATGACATGATAATAATGGCTAGGTGGTCTGTTATATAAGTACTATAATAATCCATTTTACTAACCCTGTTCTATCTAATATTCAGATCATTTCCAAACTTTAAACCTGCCATGTTGAATATTTTATAGTATAATATCTCTACCCTTGTCATATTATTCCCATTGGATAAATGCCTAGAAGTTAAATTTCTGTGTCAAAAATAAATCTTTCTAAGGCATTTGGCATGTATTATTATTTATTTTCCTAAAACTTATATTAATTCACATTTACAGACTCAATCTTAAAGTCTTACCTAGTAGTTCGCCTCATCACTTGATGCCTAAATACCTCCAGGTATTTACATCAAGAGTCTTGTGCAGTTTGCCTTAATTCTTAATAAAGAGGAATTACTGTCTATAAATCTTTTCTTACTTGACTAATAAACTTGATGATTAGAACCCACACACCAGGGACTTTCTTTATATTTCTTCTCCAGAAAATGGAAACCCACATTCATTGAATATAGACATATTAGACACAATAGATTCTCAATAAATATTTTTGATGTTTATTTTTTATTTATTTTTATTGTATCTTTTTCTGTTACCATTTATCCCCTTATACCCACCCCTTTACTGGAAATGACATACATAATATTCCTTCTGGAAATGATATACAAGGGGAGACCTGCATCTAAGTGAATGAATCGAATTCTCTCCTGGGAATTTGACATTTGTATGGGAGAAATCTAAGTCTCAGACTTGCACTGCATTAATTTCAGGACTCCAGAGACATCCATCATGTCCTGCCCTCCTACTGCTTGAAATCTCCAGAGTTGCCCTAATTCTTCAACTTCCTTCAGTCTCGTGAAATGCCCCAGGAACCTCTCTCTCTCTCTCTCTCTCTCTCTCTCTCTCTCTCTCTCTCTCTCTCTCTCTCTCTCTCTCTCTCTCTCTCTCAGCTTAAGCAAGCCAGCATCTCTTTTTACTGCTTGCAACCAAGAAACCTGACATATTACCCAGAATCTGGACTTCTATATCATCACCAATTTATCTGTAGGTGATGGAAAGTCCTCAGAAAGAGAAAATTGATTCCTTGCAAAATATTTGGAGCCCCTGATACATAGACTTGCTTCAGAAATAGGACCAGTTGCTGGTGGCAGACTGCTGATAGCAAGCTTACAGATGTCCTGTTACCAGAAATTCCATGAAAACGTGGGCATACAGTTACATAAATTTCAGACCTCTCAGAGGACTGTGCTTTCATTGTTCTTTCCCCATATGTCACAAAAGAACATTCTGTGTAGTTCTGGATATGTGGCAAGCTACAACAGTGGCTAAGGGAATTTTCCTACCGAAAAGCCTGGAAAAAAGTTAAAATGTTTCTTTGAAACACTGCAGGTAGAGCTCCTACCTTCTGGAAACTAATTATGAGAACTAGATGTCCTTGAATAAACCTGGAAAAAGTGGAAAGCCTTGGGCTATTACTTTTTTATTAATGTTTTATGATTTTTTAAAAAATAGCTTCAGGTTTATGGAGAATGCAGTTGAAACCATCGGAAACTGGAGATGGAAATCACTTACTTTTTTTTTTAAGTTGCCTCATCTAACAGATCCATCTTATGCAATTTCAGCCTTCAAGTCATTTCTTGAATATATCCTTCCTTATCAGCATCTCCCAAATCTGGAAGTTAAGGCTCCAGCTTCTGCTCTCTAGCTTCTTCCCTCTCCAATCCACCACTCACAATTATGCCAAATCATCTTTCAAAAAATGCTAATTTTACAAGCCTCTCCCCCGGGCCTCAGAAAGCACTCAATAAATGTGGCTTTTGTTTCTCCTCTCTATTAAGGTTGAGATCTTATAACCCCAATCAGCTCCATCTCTTCCTGAACTACCAAGGCCCTTTGTAATCTGATGCCATCCTCCATGTCCAACCATCTGTCTTCCTTGAAAAGATTCTGTGCCCCAATGAGGCTCCCACCCCTCTTTATTCTCCATTTATACCTTTCTTTCTTTGCTTATGCTCCCTATTCATTTCTGCTTCCCTTCTGCCCACTGTCTTGTCTTGCAAATCCTTTCAATTTCAGCTCAAGTTCCTTAATCTCTAGCCTTCTTAGTCACAATAATTTCACCATTTTCAGGAGTTTGCTGTGGGTACAAGTTTCCCAGACCACAAGCTCAGACCTCTAGGAATGTAATTCTTTTTATTTTTCCATAATTAAATGTTATTTCTAGATCAAGCCACCATTTCAACTGGAGGTAGTAATTTAACCACAGTCACATTTGGTTTGTCTTGCTCACATTAGAATTTTTTCAGACACTTCCAGATGTTCAGCTTTCTCTGTCTCTTAAGATTGCATCTAAATTCTGGAGAGGCTTACATAGTGCTGAGGTTGAGGTATGGGTGAGGACAATCTGATCACCTTGGCATTGTCCACTTGTACTTCCAGCACCTGCTACTGTATGCTCCCCCACTGACCCATTATCAGTCTTCCCCTACTTACTTCTACTGTGGAGTATGAGTTCCCATGTGGTCTCTAGTTCTATAGACAAACCCAGCATCTTGTCTTTCTCTCTACAAAGCCTGCTCAGGCCTGCTGGTTTATACTCGCAGCATCTCCAGGATGGTAGAAAATCAAAGAGGCTATCTCAGGCTTCTTTGTCTAGACATCCCTCACAGCCATTTCTTGACTAATGCCCTCTTATCCTAGAGACAAGGGAACTCTGATAAGCTGGATGACCCCCCAAGACTCCAAATGGGGAAGCAGGACACAGACTCCCTCTGCTCTCAGACCCTGTAATCTGTAGGGTGACTTTATTGCCCTCACCCAGACAGAGGACAGACCAGGTACAAGGTACATTTCCCCTTACAGATACCCACGACAGTTTCTCATTCTACTACTCTTCTCGATTTTCTTCTTCTCCCAGGGAGAATTTACCCGCCCCCCTCATTTGGAAAAACTGTCTCCGACAGAGTCTCAGTCTTCTGGTTCAAAATTCTATGTCTAAGTCCTTCAGGTTTTTGACTTTTAAGATGGGAAAAACTTTTGTGTTTTGTCTTCTGGCTCTACCATGAGTTTTAAGTCTGCTACAGAACACAAAATCTGAATATTGACTCATCCCTTTCCTGAAGCTCTACGCCCAGCCTGCCCTAGATAATATCTAAAATAAATAGAAGGGTTATGGTTCAGAGGGAAATATTAGAAACAAAAACATGAAATAAATTAAATATTTCAGGGTAGAAATGTCTAAAGCAAAACGAACATTGGTTGATATTAATTGTTGCCCCCACCACATTAGTCAGGAACCCCCTTTTCACATTTTTACTTCTGTCCTTCTTGACCTGGCTAATTTCTATAAACCCTTTAGTTCTCTGCCTAAATACCACTTCCTTTGAAAAGCTTTCTCCTGTTCCACCTACCCCCATTCTAATCCCAAAATCAGGTGAAGTGTTCATCCTATGTGTCCACAGGCAGAATTCAAGATGTCCCCCAGTGACCTTCTCCCATGTATAATTCCCTCCCTGTGACTATGACAGGATGTCACTACTGTGACTATGACAGGATGTCACTACTGTGACTGTGTTACACTGCATGGCAAAAGGGATATTGCCAATGTCAATGTTAAGTTAGTAATAAGTTGACTGTGAGTTAACTAGAAGAGAGATATCCATGTGGGTCTGAGTTAATCACAGGAGCCCTTTAAAGGTGGAGTTTCTTCTGGTTGGTTGCAGAAGAGGAAGTAAGAAATCTGAAGCATGAAGGAGTTTTGATGTGCCATTGCTGGCTTGAAGACAGAAAGAATCTTAGAAAGGTCTCTAGAAGATGAAAGAGAACTACAGCTAACAACCAGCAAGAAAATAGGGACCTCAGTCCTACAACCTCAAGGAAATAAATTCTGCCAATAACAGTGATCTTGAATGAGAACCTCAAGCCTCAGATGAGGTGCAACCTGATGCCTTGATTTCAGGCCAACAAGACCATGAGAAAAGAATACAGCAATGCCCATACTTCTGACATATAAAAATTATGAGATAACATAATGCTGCTTTAAGCCACTAAATTGTGGTCATTTGTTACACTGTAGTATAACACCAGTACCATACCATATGTAAACCCATAGCAGCATGTGATTAACCATGTTACCAAACCATATCATGATTGCCTTTAACTTTCTGTTTCCCCCAGCAGGACTATGTGTCTTACAAGAGCAGACTGTATCTGGTTCACATTTACATTAAAGTAATATTATTTGAGTTAAATTAATTACGTGGATTAAATGAGTAATTATATGTAAAACAAAATAATGCCTAGTACATATGTTTTAGCTATTATTATTATTGCTGCCTAAGAGTACCTCAAACAGTGGATAACACATAGTATAAGATCAATCAATGTTGGCTGAGTGACTGAATGACTAGATTCACCTCAAGTGGGCTCTCATTGCATTTACAGTCAATACCACAAGACATCATTAATGTTTACTGGTTTTAAAAGGCAAGAAATAAGCAGAAGGAAGAGGTTGCTATTCCAAGCAAAGAAAACATGAAATACGGAATAAGGGTGATAAAGTCCAAGGCAGGAACAAAATATAGTCAGTAGATCAATTTTGCTAGAAAGGTATGTCCTTATAAAGAATAAATGAAAAATTGAGTTGGGAAGACATTGGTCATTGTCATGGGAGACACTAAATGACACACTCTGCACTCCAGATGTTTGAGCCTGTGCTATCATGGGATTGGAGACAGCAAGATTAGAAGAGAAGGGCCTGTTGAAAGAGGCATTATTACAGAAGAAACAGCTGTCCCATCCTACCAAGAAGTGGTAAAATACTTGCTATTAGCTCTGAAAACATTTATTGAATACCTCTTCCGAACCAACCTTCAAGAGCTCACCATTTAGTGAAAGAAACTGACTGTGCTCTGTCTGAAATAACTGAAACCTCCAAAACTAGAGTTAAAGTCAATAGAATGTCCCCCTCTAGAGATGCCATTTTTCTAACTTTTAGACTTTTGAAGTAAATTGGAATAAAATATACCTGATGTAGAATTTCCAAGAAACCGTATCTTTTCAATAGGGGGAATTTCAAATTTAACACATAACACATTCAGATAGCTGATGGCTGATGATGATGCTGCATGAGCACAAGATCCTGGGAATGCCCAAATGCCACTGTTTGCACATTTGGGCCGGAATCCCCTCTATAGAGCAAAATCCACCCAGACATCAGCTGGCTCCTCCCAGAAATATGAGCTCTCCAAACTGAGGTGAGGATTCTGGGAACAGAGCAAAGCTATCTTTTGCTCAGGTAGTCAAGAATGTATAAGACACACTGACACTTTCTCCCACGTCCACTTTGAAATGTGAGACAAAAGCACATCTTCTGGCATGTGTTCTGAGTCCCTGACTCCATCTGGGACCTCAGCCCCTGCAGCACTGAAACCACCGCAATGAGTATTTCATTTGGAAAGTACACCAGTGCTATCTCCTTCCCATCTTTAACTCCTGCCCAAAATGCCAGCCACGCATCATTTATCCTTTCACACGTGTATTCCCTGTGCTTTCTTTCCTCCAATTGCAATCCAATACTTCAATCTTCCTACAAGCTCCCTCCTCTGAATCCTCACTTCCAAATCACACAATATTCTCAACCTTACCACAGAATACTTCCTTCTCTATCATGCTTTGACTGAAGCCTGGCTTGTCCACAAAATGCTGCTGCTTCTGTAGTCAACCACCCCTCAACTAACTAACATGGTTACTCCCTGGACCTTTTTCTCTATTTAACTCCTGAACATTTATCACTTTTGTTCCTTAATTTTACCTTATTAAGATATCCAGGCAATGGAACCTCCACTTTTTCCTGAACTGTCAGTTTCACATCCTTCCATTACCTAGATAATGCAATCCATCATTTAAACTCCTTTTGGGCTAATACATGTGATATTCACCCTTTTTCTTCCCTCCATATC
This sequence comes from Glossophaga mutica, assembly GCA_039655065.1. NCBI lineage: Eukaryota > Metazoa > Chordata > Mammalia > Chiroptera > Phyllostomidae > Glossophaga > Glossophaga mutica. The sequence continues at coordinate 79,361,730 of CM077308.1, read as the reverse complement.
CATCTAGTAATCCTTGATCCTGGTTCAACCCACAGTTGGCTTTCTCTGCTGAAAAAAACATGAGGATTATTCTAACCATAGAAAGTGCTTAGGCTGCTTGGCAATACGTTTTTACTTCCATAGTCAACTCCCTCTTCCAATTTCCATAAAAGCTATGTTAGAGTGCATACTTACATCTTTCTACTGGTCTGTGTCTCAGTGATCCTTTGAATTCAGTATGAGTGGAAACTGATTTTTAGTTCTTTATCCTCAGAGCCTCCCATAGCCTAGTTCATAGTTACCACTTAAAACATTTTTAGACTGATGGTTTAGGACCTCTCTCAAGCCTTTTCAGCTTTGATACTCAGTAACTATTAAGCCCTGTATGTAGGCACTTCCTTTGCCCAGATTTGAAACTCCTTCTCCCAGTCCTGAACTCTATCTACATTTAGAACAGGCCTTGTATGCAGCAGCGATGGCACTACAAATGCTCAGAAATTTCAGGGACAATCCTGCCAGAGGAGGTTGTGCTCACAGAGTGGTGAGAAGATCAAATGAGATATGCTTAAGAACAGAGGCATGCTCCTTACAGAGAGTGTGCTATTTTCCACCATGGTAAATGCCCCACAAATTCCAAGAATATCACAACCAAAGTGTTTGCAGCTGATGCTTCCCATATTTGCTTCTGTTTAGTAAAAGCATTAAAATTTTAAGCAATCAAACTGGAAGTATTTATTAAATTAATTGTTGAGAAATAAGCCATATAAAGTTTAAAATTTTGTTTAAAGAGAAAAATGTAAAATCTGTAGACCTAATATTTCCAACTCCATTCATTGCAATATAGGGTAGTGTTGTGAAACAAACAAATGAGACACAATTTAGAGTCGAAAGACCTGGATTTCAATTTTTTCTACTGAAAAACAGGAGGATTATTCCTAGGACTCTGGATAACCCACTTAAACTTTTTGAACTTTAATTTCCCTTCTGTCCAGGGGTGATATTCAAATACTTACTGGCCAGTATGGTAGAGCCATTAACCAGTTAGAATCAACACTGGTTGTCATGCTGGAGCATGGTCCTGGTGGCTCCCTGCTGTGCCAAGCACTGACCAGTTAGTTATTAAATGATGGGAAGGACTCAGGGGAAACAGACCAGGGAAAGGGGATTGACTGCTTTGGGAGCTCCAGACACTATTTATCAAAGATTTGGAAACATTTTAATGTTTTAACAAAAAGTATACTGACTTCGGTGTACACTTGCTGAATATCAGCCCTGCTTTGATCCTTCCTCGGATGAGGCTGTCTCAGATGAAATGGGAACTCTGAGGACTCCGTTCAAGTTATCTTGAGAATTGAATGATATAATGTATATGAAAGAAAACATCTATTCCTGCTTAAGACACAGTAGGTGTTTTATAAATGATAACTGATAAATGAATGAAGAGAAGAGAAGAGAAGAGAAGAGAAGAGAAGAGAAGAGAAGAGAAGAGAGAAGAGAAGACAAAATATCTATACTGCCTTTCTCACAAAGGCTTTTTTTTTTTTTTTTTGGTAGTTGGTAGGTTCAATAATCAGCTTTCATATGAGGATTGCCTTGAGTGGCCTCAAGACAAGTAGATCTCTGCACCAGAATCTTAAAAGGTCTTAACTGGGTTCAGTCATATACTTAGTCCAGGTCATTTTTATAACACATTACTCTCAAGACAGCATTCTTGAAAATGGCTCCCACTCCAGGAACAGTGGGTAGAAAGTACCTTTCCTGGACAGGGGTGGGAATGAAGAGTCACCAGTGACCCAGTTGTACACTCTCTCCTTTTCTGCAATGTGCCCTGAGCAGTCCACAAAGGGTTCTACTAGCATAGAGGTGGCTTGTTTGGCAGCTATCTGGCTGCATTGGAGGCAGATGCCACAGCAACAATATAGGCACATGAAACCCAATTAAAAAAATGGGCAAAGGACTTTAACAGACACTTCTCCAAGGAGGACATATAGAAGGCCTAGAGACATGTGCAAAGATGATTAGCATCACTAGCCATCAGAGAGAGGTAAATTAAAACCACAATGAGATACCACTTCACACCAGTCAGAATGGCCATCATAAACAAATCAACAAACAACAAGTGTTGGAGAGGTTGTGGAGAAAAGGGAACCCTAGTGCACTGTTGGTGGGAATGCAGACCGGTACAGCCACTGTGGAAAACAGTATGGAATTTCTTCAGAAAACTAAAAATGAGACTGCATTTTGATCCAGCAATTCCACTGCTAGGATTATACCCTAAGGGCCCTGAAACACCAATCCAAAAGAACCTATGCACCCCAATGTTCATAGCAACATAATTTACAATAGCCAGCCTAGGTTGGAAGCAACCTAAGTGCCCATCAGTAAATGAGTTGATCAAAAAACCATGGTACATTTACATAAAAACTATGATGGAATGTTGTGGACCGTTCAGCCTGGTTTCAGGAGTTGTAACCCTCACCCCATGGTGGGCTGTGTAAGAGCCCAAGGGACCCACTTCATCTGGGTCTGTTCTGTCACAAGGACGTGACCTACTAAGGAGACAAAGCTTATCTCCCTGACAGGGGCGCTGCTTCTGCCTCATCCATCTCTGGCCCCAATGCTTGGTTGGTTAGTCAATGATGGGTAAGACTCCTCATGGGAGGAGCAACCTAAGCCAGACGCAACCACTTAGGAGGCCTCATGGAAGGACTCAGGGGGTTGCAGTAAAGAGGATGTGATGGACCCTCGCTCCCCAGCTATTCTGACATAGCCCAAGTCCTCATTTCCATCTGGGAGATGTCTCCTGCTTCCTAATTGCCTTAAAGCCTGAAACTGTGGGGGTGAGCGGTGCAGCCCTGTCCTGGCCAGGATGGCTCCCTGGGTGATCCGGACATAAGAAAGAATTCCTAAAGTCCTGTGAAACCTGCTTTGCTAAGAGTGCTCTTCCTTAGGTGACAAGTGTCCCAGGAGGAAATGAGTATGTCTCCCAAAGTTTGGCAACCCCCTTTCCTGACAAACACTGGCTCAGATTAAGCCCTCAGATTGCTTTGAAATGTTAACCATTGTTTGATCCTTGTCGCCTGACATACCTGTATTCCCATGTATTTGAGCCCAATAAAAGCCTAGTGAGGATGGGGCTCTAGGTCATTCTCCTCTGAGAGTTTGACCCCTTTCCTCCCCAAGCAGAAAATGTCTTGGTAGTTTTCATTTTCATCCGTGATGGAGGAATGGGGCTCTGCGGGCGGAGCCCCCCCACATCTGGCACCCAGGACAGGAGCCCCCCGCAGTGGAATACTACGCAGCAGAAAGAAAGAAGGAACTCCTACCCTTTGCAACAGCATGGTTGGAACTGGAGAGCACTATGCTAAGTGAAGTAAGCCAGGCAGTAAAAGACAAATACCATATGATCTCACTTATAAGTGGAACCTAATCAATAAAACAAACAAGCAAGCAAAATATAATCAGAGATATTGAAATTAAGAACAGACTAACAGTAACCAGAGAGGTGTAGTGGGGGGAAGGGGGGGAAGGTTTTCAGGAACATCTATAAAGGACACATGGAGAAAACCAAAAGGGAGTGGGATCAGGGGTGAGAGGTGGGATGGCTGGGGTGGGGGGAGTGGTGGGGGAAATGGAAACAACTGTACTTGAACAATAATAAAAAAAAGTTGTAAAAAGTATATAATCCAAGTAGATATATTAGAAATAAAAAGTAAATGTTTAAAATTAAAAAATAACAATATAGGCACATGCAAGAAAAAACACAGATTAAGATGAGAAGTTCCAAAACAAATGACAATTTTTTCTACCAAGAGCCCTACGATCCAAACCACTCATTTATTAAGTCTCTAGACTAGGGGGTCAGATCACTGAGGGATTTCACTTGTGTCCTCATTTAATTTAGTAAGGATGGTACATCAGTAGGCTCACCACAGCATTCTGTTTGAATAACAGCACAGGTGCCTCCTTGTGAGGCAGTAATATTGACCCCAGCCATCCATTCTGAAGGATGGCTTTTCTCATTAGAGACATTTCAGTGTTCAGTAAAGACAGGATTTACTGGCTATTGTTTATGGCTTGTTGGCTCGCAAAGGTTTGAGGAAAAGTGAAATATTAGATGTGAAAACATTTTAAATGTCAATTCCACAAGTCTGTGGACCCTGGGTATTATTTGCTGTCTCCTGGAAACACAATGCTTCCTAGGAGCTGTCCACAATTATTCATTGAGACTGTCACCACATGAACACTAAACCTCAAACTTTAGAAAAATCAGACAAAGTCTCTAAGCCAGGTATCTAAGCCTCCAAGTGCCTTCGGATCTACCCATATAATATTGCTTAATGAGCAGTGTTTGAAAGCCATTTTTTAGAGCCTGCTCAATCTGTTTCTTCTCTCGGCCTCTGTACTCAGTAACAGGATTGATGACTCTCCCAAGAGCAAGTAACTAGTATCTGCTTGCCAAGAGGACAACTGAGAGAATGATTTTGGAAATCAGTGTGTCTGCCAGCAGAGTGCCACCCTCTAGGGAGCAAGCTCATGTGCAAATAAACATCACTTACCCTATCTTTCAGGCCAGTTAAGGTAATTTAACATTACCATATCCAGGAGTTGATGGGGACTTGGTGAAAGGAACTAAGGAGACCTGGCATCAAGAAGATCCTGTAGCCATTTGATAGAGGGGTAAAGCTGAGACCCAGAAAGGCATCATTTGCCTGAGGCCAAATTGCTATTAAGTGGTAGATGAGTTTGACTTCAGAGAGCTCATGTTTTTTCCAGAGTTCCCAAACTGTCTCCCACTACAAATCTCAGCAAACAGATACAGTAAAGAGGCAATTATACAGAACAGAGACTATCTGTTCCTCGGGTCAGTGATCCATAAAAATAAAACGTATGTGTGCAAGTAAACAATAACATTGCTAAAAAGTAAGACTCTAGCAACAACTGGGGCTGAGCTTCCACATGGCAAGAAACTCAGCAACCTATTTAGAGACAAAAACTGGCCCCTGTGTTACAAAGAACTTCACTTAAGAGGAGTAGCGCCTTGCAGCAATGGTCCTGATGTGTATGCGTGAATTGAATGATGAAAACTCCCAGGACCCATTGTTGGTCTCTGTTTTATAGTTGGCAGATCAGTATCTTCCTTTGGGAAGTTGACTCTTCAGTTGGCAGATGGTCATAACGAAGCAGCTACACCCAGATCCCCTCCTTAAAGCATTTAATGCAACCTTTGCTTGGGAAGAATGACAATGCATGAAATACTTTAGGGGCTTTACACTTGTTCTTTTTGCCTGGAACACTGTCCCCTAGATATTTTCATGGTTTTCTTATTATTCAATTGTCTCCTCCTAGCAGCAGCAATATGAGATCATCTTATTTAAAAAAAAAAAAAAACCCTGTCACATTCTGCCCCCTTACTTTGCTTTATTTTTCTGTATAACATCCATACCATATAACGTTATTTTACGTATGTATATGTATATTTATCTCCTTCTACTGTTATATAAGCTGTATGCAAGCAGAGACTGTTGGTTTTATTCGTGGCTTTGTCACCTGTGCCTGGAACAGTGCCTGACAAGTCTTCAATAAATACTTGTTGAATAAGTAAAAGCAAATCTGGCTCTGTGACTACACTCGCAAGAAAGTAAAGATGTCATACAGACCAAAGGAGAGCAAGTGCCTAAAAACAGAAGCCACAAAATTGTACTTTGATTAATATGACTATGTGTGAAGGAAATTTTTGCTCTGTGTAGTGTCACCATGTAAAAATACTTGAGGAGCCAAGCACCCCTCACCCTGCCACCCACTGTTCAGTGAGCAGAATGTTGACATCATATTATAAGAAAAGCATGCAGGCAGGATGAGGGAGCCTATTGTGGTTATCTTGGAGAACACAATCTGCTGCAACAGTTTCTTCTCACAGCAGTTTCTAAGGGTTAAAGAGCTGAAGAAACACCAATTTTGAAACAAATGAGCAGCTGTTATGGTGTGGCGGGAGAACCACTGGAGAAAAACGACAGATTTCTGTGAATTCCAGCGTCTGCCACAAACTCACAACTCTGCAATCCTGCCCTGCACTCAGGTCTCATCTCATGCTGTTTCCCTGCTTCAAAGGTCTCTGCTGCCTCTTCTCTACCAAATGCAGTTGGTAAAGCTTCCCTGATAGCACCTTGCCCACATTTAACCCCCACGGGATGTTTTCAAAGTTTTGTTGACACTGAGCTCTTTGTGTCTTCACTCGTTCGGTCATGACACAATTTATACAGTGTTAGGCACTATTTGAGGCACCAGGTACCTAGGTTTATCATAAAGCTAATGAATATTGGGCTTCACAGCTCTGCTGGGGGCCCTGTCCTGGGCGCCAGATGTGGGGGGGCTCCGCCCGCAGAGCCCCATCCCTCTGTCACGGATGAAAGTAAAAACTACCAAGATATCTTGTGCTTGGGGAGGAAAGGGGTCAAACTCTCAGAGGAGAATGACCCAGAGCCCCTTCCTCACTAGGCTTTTATTGGGTTCCAATACATCGGAATACAAGTTTAACATGTCAAAGAAATCTGAGGGCTAAATCCGAGCCAGTGTTTGTCAGGAAAGGGGGTTGCCAGACTTTGGGACACATGCTCATTTCCTCCTGGGACACTTGTCACCTCAGGAAGAGCACTCTTAGCAAAGCAGGTTTCACAGTACTTTAGGAATTCTTTCTTATGCCAATCACCCAAGGGGCCCGTCCTGGCCAGGACAGGGCTGCACCGCTCACCCCCACAGTTTCAGGCTTTAAGGCAATTAGGAAGCAGGAGACATCTCCCAGATGGAAATGAGGACTTGGGCTATGTCAGAATAGCTGGGGGGCGAGGGTCCATCACATCCTCTTTGCTGCAATCCCCCGAGTCCTTCCATGAGGCCTTCCAAGTGGTCGAGTCTGGCTTAGGTTGCCCCTCCCATGAGGAGTCTTACCCGTCATTGACTGCCAACCAAGCTATGGGGCCAGAGATGGGTAAGGCAGAAGCAGTGCTCCTGCCAGGGAGATAAGCTTTGTCTCCTTAATAGGTCACATCCTTGTGACAGAACAGACCCAGATGAAGTGGGTCCCTTCACCATGGGGTGAGGGTTACAACTCCTGAAACCAGGCTGAATGGTCCGCAACACAGCCCCTCACATGTATCCCTCCTAAAATTCTAGGAAGGGTTGTAACAACATATGGTCATATGTTGCTGCCAGATTTGTACCAGTAAGATACTTTAACCTTACTCACTGAAAATCACTCTCTCTCTCCACTCTCACCTCCTCTCAGAAGACACTGGAGTCACAGTAGGCATTCAGGAAGCCACAGTGGGATATGTTTAGTTTGGGTATAGTGGGGTATTTTTATGTGATTCATGGTCATTTCTTTACACAGTTAAGCTACTATTAGCCTTCCTGAAGTAGGAATAGCTTCCAGGAGGACTCTTGTCAGGTACTGTGCCAACTCACCAGTCACTGTGACAGCATGGTGTGGGGCCGGATGTGGTCCAACAACATGCACATACATATCTTGCAGTGCCCAGCACCAGAAGAATGCATGTGGAAGAGATACATGATTTAAACATACTAACTGGAAACTAGTCTGTCCAAAATTAAATGTGGGACATTGTAACCAGATAATTTGGTCCTCATCAACAGCAAGTCAAAACAAAAAACCTCCTCCTATCCAAAATATATCCAATAATGCAATGCTTGAAGTTAGAAATGCATTAGACATTTATTTTCTTTTTTAAAAAGGAATTGCACAAAAAGGAATTATCAGAAGGCCTTTGCTTATAGGGCACAAACCTGTAAGTGCACAATGCACAGCAAGTATGCCTACAGATGTTCAGACGATATCAAAACAAAAAACTCTGAAGCTGAAAGAAACTTTTCTAAGCCTACAATAATAAAAAAATTGATCAACTAGGAAATAATAAAGTACAATTCTACTATCTTAAATAAAATAAATTATAAAATTATTGTAATAAAAGAGATGGTTGAAGAGTGTGCAGTCAAAAATTATATGAAGAATAAGTATGGCAGCAGTGACAGGCATTTAATTAATGAAAATATCTTTTTCTGGAATTTATGATGTTTATGTTGTCAGCTTTTATAAATGTGCATTTTTGTGATTCTTTTCTTATTCCAAATAAATATTCATTTAGAACTAATTTTATGTTAATAATTTTGAATAGAAGGCCCTCAAATTATATAAACTTTAGGCACCACAAAACTTAGATCTACCTGGGATGGAGACAGGAGTAAAGCAAACAAATATATAGATAATAGATATAGGTAAAGATATAGATAAAGATATATAGATATCTGCCTCCATTCTAATAAAGAAAAACAAACAATAAGCAAAATTTTAAAAACCATATTACCTAGTTCATTCAATAATCATCGAGTTCTACAGACTTGCCGTACCACTGAATCAAGAGCTCCATGTAAACAAGGATAGTTCCTTATTTACACAGATTTCCTAGGATGTAAGCATAGTTTCTGAAACAAAGTAGGCCCTTGATAAATATTGGCTGGCTGGCTGGCTGGATGGATGGATGGATGGATGGACAGACAAGTGAGTGGTTAAGGGCTTGAGAAAGTCAATGAGCCTGTGTACTTCAGTGTCCAAACCTGTAATATGGTTAATTTATATGCTTATTTTATCCAAGTATCTTATACAATAATAAAGTTTGACAATCGCTGTATAATTTATAATTGTATTTAGCATATGTTTTATATCCTTATTCAACTTTTTTAAAGATTTTATTTATTTATCTTTAGAGAGAGGGGAAAGGAAGGAGAAAGAGAGGGAGAGAAACATCAGTGTGTGGCTGTCTCTTATGCACCCATACTGGGGACCCAGCCCGCAACACAGTGTGTCCTGACAGGGAATCTAACCAGCAACCCTTTGGTTCATAGGCTGGCATTCAATCCACTGAGCTATACCAGCCAGGGCCTTATTCAACTTTAGTTCTATGTCTTATTTGTCCAACAAAATTTCAAGTTTCTTTAACTAATGCTTTATATACTATATCTTTTAACTATTGATATTTAGAAGAGCCCTGAGAAGTAGGTGTGTTGGCTAAAAAACTGATGCTGAAAAATTACTGATAAACAACCCTATATTCATCATTCTTCTGTATGTCAAGACAATAAACTAGAAAAGGAATGCAAAAGGCCAGATTGTGTAGAGGCTAACGGCATGGGTTCTGGAGTCACACTGCATGGTTGGATCCCTTGTCTGAGAAGTGTTAGTTTTTGTAAACTGGTAAAGTTCTCTTTCTCTCTTTAACAGGGATAATAATAATACCTAAGTTATAGAGTTATCATGACAGACTTATATAATGCCTAACATGATAATTACTGAAAGTATGTCAGCTGTTATCTCTACTATGGACATGAAGATATATTCACAGGTGTGCCTGTCTCACTTTCCTTTGCTGCCATCAAGATCTGTTGTTCTCTTAGGACCCCACTGGAACACTGGAGTAATGTTGGGGATCAGTCTTTTTAAAATCCTACCTTTTTAAAGAGACTGTGAGTGTACAGTAGTCTCTAGGCAAATCCTGGGGAACCCAGGGTCTGTCAGATTGCCTCTTTCAGCCCACTTGAGCACAGACTTGCTTTTGCAGTGCTGGTTTGTCTGTCCTTGTCATTAGTTCAGTTTCTCCTGCCTTCTGTCAATCCCTCTAATTCAACAAATACAACATCACTGTATATCCATCAAGTTCTAGGTACCGAAGAAAAGTACCTAGAAAAATTGGAAAAGGCTTAGTTGCTGCTCTTAAGTAACTCAGACTAGCTGGGAAGGCAGACACATACATAATACCAGAGGAATGTGATAAGACATATAAGGGAGCATGAAAGTGCTTTGGGAACAGGGAGGAAGTACCCAAAAAGTCATCATCATAGCCTACCTTACTTTATAAGACCTAAAGATCACAATATTATAGTGATGTTTAGATACAGTAACAGACCAATGAAATATGCAAAATCAAAATATGCTAAAAATTCCAAATCCTAATTATAGCAAGTCAGTGGTATAAGGTTGTGTGAAGGTTCCATACAGGTCCTTGTCCAGGGACTGGGCTGTGCACATGCAGGAAAAGACTCCACAAAGCCTTGCAGAGAATGGTAGTTAAAGATGCTAGAGTTACACAGTATTGGTAGACCACTGATACTCTGGCTCATTCAGAATACAGAGAATCATCCACACCATTCACTGAAATTCCAGAAAGGTCTATGAGAAAGGACCATACCTTAGAGTAAGATTTAATTTAAATTTGCACTACCCAATACAGTAGCTCTAACCACATACAGCAATTTAAATTTAAATTTTAACTAATTAAATTATATAAAATTTAAAATTCATTTGTATCAATTTCATTAGCCACATTTCAAATACTTGATAGCTAAGTGTTACTAGTGGCTGGACTGCAGATATAGAACATTTTCATCATCATGGAAAGGCCCAACTCTGACAAAGCTGAAAACCAAGTCTGAACAGATCAAAGAGAGACACCAAAAAAATTATCTATCCCAACATTTTTAAAATATATTTTATTGATTATTCTATCACAGTTGTCCCATTTCTCCCCCATCATTCCCCTCCACCCTGTACACCCCCTCCCACCCATATTCCCCCTCTTTAGTTCATGTCCATGTGTCATAAGTTCTTTAGCTTCTACATTTCCCACACTATTCTTGCCCTCCCCCTGTCTATTTTCTACCCACTGTCTATGCTATTTATTCTCTGTACCTTTTCCCCCTCTCTCTTCCTCCCACTCCCCTGTTGCTAAGCCTCCATGTGATCTCCATTTCTGTGGTTCTGTTCCTGTTCTAGTTGTTTGCTTTTGTTTTAGGTGTGGTTGTTAATATCTGTGAATTTGCTGTCTTTTTACTGTCATTATTTTCTACCTTCTTTTTCTTAGATAAGTCCCTTTAACATTTCATATAATAAGGGCTTGGTGATGATGAACTCCTTGAACTTGACCTTATCTGAGAAGCACTTTATCTGCCCTTCCATTCTAAATGAAAGCTTTGCTGGATAGAGCAATCTTGGATGTAGGTCCTTGACTTTCATGACTTGGAATACTTCTTTCCAGCCCCTTCTTGCCTGGAAGGTCTCTTTTGAGAAATCAGCTGACAGTCTGTTGGGAACTCCTTTGTAGGTGACTGTCCCCTTATCCTTTGCTGCTTCTAGAATTCTCTCCTTCATTTGAATCTTGGATAATGTAATGATGATGTGCCTTTGTGTGTTCCTCCTTGGGTCCAACTTCTTTGGGACTTTCTGAGCTTCCTGGACTTCCTGGAAGTCTACTTCCTTTGCCAGATTGGGGCAGTTCTCCATTATTTGTTCAAATAAGTTTTTCACTTGTTGCTCTTCTTCTTCCCCTTCTAGTACCCCTATAATTCCAATGTTGGAACATTTAAAGATGTCCTGGAGGTTCCTAAGCTTCTCCTCATTTTTTTGAATTCTTGTTTTTTCTTTGTTTTCTGCTTGGTTGTTTGTTTCTTCCTTCTGGTCCACTCCACTGATTTGAGTTCCAGTTTTTCTCCCATCACTATTGGTTCCCTCTGTGTTTTCCTCCATTTCACTTATTGTAGCCTTCATTTGTTCATCTAATTTGCTACCAAAATCAACTAATTCTGTGAGCATCCTGATAACCAGTGCTTTGAACTGTGCATCTGATAGGTTGGTTATCTCTTGGTCACTTAGACAAATTGGCTCTGGGGCTTTGATCTGTTCTCCTGTTTGAGCCATTTTGGGGGTTTCTTTGTTTTGTTTTGTTTTGTTTTGTTTTGCTTTGTTTTGATTTTGGTCTGGTCATGGCTATTATGTAGTGAGGGGTGGATCCTTAGGTGTTCACCTGGGTGGGGCAGCCCAGTAGCTGGGGCTAGTATGTGGGGGCAGGGTCTGAGAGGGAACAATGGCACTTGCTCTGCTCTCTCTCAGATTACAGTCCCTTCCACCACTTTCCCCAAGTAAATTGGGCCCTTCTAGTGCTGATTTCCATGTAGGTGGGCTGATGTACCTTCTAGGACCCTTTGGGTCTCTCCAACAAACTCTCCTGTGAGGTTGGGAGTCTCTCCCAGCACTTCAACCCCCACAAGTGTTTCCAATCGATGCTTTTAGGCTTTATTTCCCAGTGCTGGGGCCCTGGGTTGCACAGTCTGTCTCGCTGCCCATTTTCACCTGGTTTATCTGCATGCGAATGTGTGACCACGGTCAGCCCTCTTGTGTGCATCACTTGGTCTGCTTGTTGCCTCCCAGCACCTGGTAACCACCGCCTGTGTGCCTGGGGTGTGCCAACCGCCACCTGCATGTCCGAGACCACTAGCCACTGCTTTTTCCTGCCACAATCCCTCTCCACAGGCCACTGACTCTGCCCCTCTTACTGACCTGGGTGAATCGTTGTCAGACTTCCATACAATTCAATTTTCTATCTGTTCTGGTTGGGTTTTTTTGGTTCTAAATTTTTACTATCCTTAATTTTGGTTGTGAGAGAAGGCACGGTGTGTCCACCTATGCCTCCATCTTGGCTGGAAGTATCCCCACATTTTTTAAAGGAAGGCAACATAATCCATACTCCTTACAATGTATCAATATATAATATACAATAAATAATTCTATATATACAAAGAAGAAGGAAAACGTGGAACAGAACTAGGGAAAAATATTATTGGAAACAGACCCTGAGATGATACAGATGTCAGAATTTTCAGACAATGGCTTTGAAATAACTATTATAATAAGTATCTTCAAGGACTAATAGAAATGTGATCTTAATCAGAAAATAGGGATTCTTAGCAGAAAAACAGAAACTATAAGAAAGAATAAAAAGAAAAGTCTATATTCTAAATTACAATATCTGAAGGGAAATGTTCACTCAGTGGGCTAAATAATAGGCTGGAAATGACAAGAGAATGCCTCATGTACTTAAATACAGATCCCTAGAAATTAACCCAACATAAAGAACACAGTGGGAAAGAAAACTAATCATAACAAATGTGAGTATTCACACTTCCTGTCTTTTCCTAAAATTTCATCAGTAATTAGTCTTTGCGAAACTTGTCAAATTTTCACTGTGTAAACCAGACAGGATCTGCCAAGTGTCTTTTTATATATCCAAATGCTCCACCATATCACTGCCAACTCATAATGACTAGAAAGCTGACTTGCTGAACAAAGTAAACCTCAGCCAATTTAACCACTCTTAATTTTACATTATCAATCTATACCACACTCAAAAATGACGCCAGATTTCCATTTGGAACTCTTCTAAAGATTATCAAGGTACTATTGATTTGACTTACGGGGTTATTCTGCATTTTAAAACAAGATGGGAGCTGATACATTTTCAAAAAGCTGAACTTCTTAACATGTTTCAAGGAAAGTTAGTGGGTATAAGTTTCAGGAAAAAATGTTCCTTTATTCAGCAAGCATTCATTTAATATATACTCTATGCTAAAAATTATACTGGGGATATAGAGACAAAATAGACATAATCTTGAATTATTATGAGTAAAGTCCTTAATTTATACAACCACTAGGAATTAAGTAACAATACTTGGCTCCTATTCATTTTCCATTGTTGAGTAATAAGGAAAGTTACATAAAGTACCACCAATGAAAAGAGTAATACAAATCTCATTAGGAAGAAAACTCTAGATTGAGAAGGATCCTTGTAGCTAATTATATGTAAAACAGGGTTTGACCTACAACACAAGCATACCTAAGTTTTAAAGTGGTTTTAGATTACTTTTTTAACCTGAGTGGAGATGGGATAAAGGAGCAGTGATTGGTTTTAATACTAGGAGTAAGAGATTATAAAGTAGTCAACTCCATTGGTTCCTAAGTGATTCAAATAATCCAGTGTTGCAGGCGAACCCAGTGAGGCAGCAGATTGTGGATGGGCAAAGCGCACAAGGCGGCTGGTGGACCAGGGAGTCCCCCATTCATGTGTAGATAAACCAGGCGAAACTGGGAAGCGAGACAGACCACACAACCCAGAGCTCCAGCTCAGGGAAATAAAGCCTCAAAACACTGATTGAAAACACCTGTGGGGGTTGAGGGTTCAGGAGAGACTCCCAGCCTTATAGGAGAGTTCGTTGGAGAGACCCAAAGGGTCCTAAAATGTACACAAGCCCACCCACATGGAAATCAGCACCAGAAGGGCCCAGTTTGATTGGGGAAAACAGCAGTAGGGACTGAAATCCAGCAGAGAGTGGAGCAAGTGCCACTGTTCCCTCTCGGACCCCTCCCACACAAACAGAAACGTGGGTTGCCCCACCCTGGTGAATACCTAAAGCTCTGCCCCTCACTACATAACAGGTGCATCAAGACAAAAAAAAAAAAAAAAAAAAAAAAAAAAAGGCCCAAACAAAAGAACAGATCAAAGCTCCAGAACAAATATAGCTAAGTGACAAAGAGATAGCCAACCTATGAGATGCACAGTTCAAAGCACTGCTGATCAGGAGCTCAAGGACTTGGTTGAATTTGATCACAAATTAGATGAAAAAGTGGAGGCTACAATAAGTGAAATAAAGGAAAATGCACAGGGAACCAATAGTGATAGGAAGGAAACTGGGACTCAAATCAATGGATGGACCACAAGGAAGAAAGAAACAACCAAATGGAAAAGAAGGAAGAAACAAGAATTCAAAAAAATGAGGAGAGACTTAGGAACCTCCAGGACATCTTTAAATGTTCCAACATCGGAATTATAGGGGTACCAGAAGAGGAAGAAGAAGAGCAACAAGTGGAAAACTTATCTGAACAAATAATGAAGGAGAACTGCCCCAATCTGGCAAAGGAAGTAGACTTCCAGGAAGTCCAGGAAGCTCAGAGAGTCCCAAAGAAGTTGGACCCAAGGAGGAACACACAAAGGCACATCATCATTACATTATCCAAGATTCAAATGAAGGAGAGAATTCTAGAAGCAGCAAAGGATAAGAGGACAGTCACCTACAAAGGAGTTCCCATCAGACTGTCAGCTGATTTCTCAAAAGAGACCTTCCAGGCAAGAAGGGGCTGGAAAGAAGTATTCCAAGTCATGAAAGTCAAGGACCTACATCCAAGATTGCTCTATCCAGCAAAGCTTTCATTTAGAATGGAAGGGCAGATAAAGTGCTTCTCAGATAAGGTCAAGTTCAAGGAGTTCATCATCACCAAGCCCTTATTATATGAAATGTTAAAGGGACTTATCTAAGGAAATGAAGATAAAAAACATGTATAGTAAAATGACAGCAAACTCACAATTATTACCAATCACGCCTAAAACAAAAACAAACTAAGCAAACAACTAAAACAGGAGCAGAACCACAGAAACAGATATCACATGGAGGGTTAGTAACGGGAGTGGGAAGAGGAGAGAGGGGGAAAAGGTACAGAGAATAAGTAGCATAGATGGTAGGTAGAAAGTAGACAGGGGGAGGGCAAGAATAGTGTGGGAAATATAGAAGCTAAAGAACTTATAAGTATAACACATGGACATGAACTAAAAGGGGGGGAATGTGGGTGGGAGAGGGTGTGCAGGGTGGAGGGAAGTGAAGAGGGGGAAATGGATCAACTGTAATAGCATAATCAATAAAATATATTTTTAAAAATCCAGTGTTTTATCACTTATGCTTGCAGATGTTAATTTCTGATTTTCTCTAGAGAAATTGGACATAAAAGGAGAGTCTTATTGTCAATTATCCAGTTATATATTAATATGATATCATAATAAAATAAGTTTATATAATACAATTGATAAAATAATATTGATAGGCCATACATATGAGTAGTTTTTAATTACTTAATTAAAGCCTATTGTAGTCCATTGTATCTCAGTGTTGGAAAATACTTTATTTTACTCCAACTCTAGACTAATTTGCCCTAGAAAACCCAGATACATAACATTTTAATACCTCCATTAATGAAGTAAAAACTCATCACATTATATAAATATCTTGTCATCAGAATTCACTCCATATTTGTCCACCTGATAGGCCCTTTGGACCTTTCATTAAAAGGTGTGCACATGAGTTCTGGTCCACCATTTCTAACCCAGCCACCGTCATCAGAATTTACAACTCAAACTGAATAATCCAAACACATTTAACTTGAAGCCTGGCTTCTCTGCAGCATTTTGGCTGGCAGTCTCTCCTTTTACATCCTGATCAGTCCCTGATTAAGAGAGAAAGGTAGGTATCCAGAAAGGTAGATGTCCAGTGTAATCAGTCTATGAGGGACATAAAGCATCACAGAATATACTGGAATTGTAGTGTCAGTTTCCACACATGACTACATCACAAGAGCAATGTGGTCCAGCTCACATAGAGGAAGGCAGTATCCTCACGTGAAAATTTCAAAATGTGCTCCTTGCAGGTGCCGATCTCTCTGTGTTGGTTATTTTTATAAGGTACAAGTGCACAGTTCATGATGCAGCTACAGTAATCTGAAGCTGGCAGTCCCATTAACATTGTGTAAGGACCTTTGCTACAAATTAGTGACTTTCTACTATTTATGTTATAAACCTTGTAGTATTACAATGAAGAATTTGGTTCAGGAAATTCCAAGAGAAAAAATGAAGTTAAAATAGGAAGAACCAACAAGTTGCCTACATATAAGATTAAAAAAGTAACTTCCAAGATCTTTTGAATACTGCCTAGCGAGTATTTCTACTTAAACCACTTCTGTCCTTAGTGAGTCTGAATGACTAACACTATCCAGTCATGAGTGCCAAAAAGACCTACAAATGAATGATAAACCAAATAAGTGAAAACATTAGGTTCACTTGATATAATGCATGTAATTTTGTACATGAAGGTAGAGGCATAAAATTTTTATTCATACAATATAAGTTTGCCCTCCTTCTTTATATGTGTCGAACAAATATTTTTAAAATATTGGTTTAGAGAGTGACCAAATTACTAGCCTGCCTGTGGCATCCACATGTATTAATCTACCCTGGGTCCTGGCTTATTCTGTTCCTCTCTTAAAGTCAGAAAAAAAATGAAAGAAAAATACAGAAGTCATATTCATAAAGGTAAAAAGTATCAACCTTTGTTTTTAACTGATAAACCTGTTTGGAGAACATAACTAAATTCTCAACCAAGTGGCTTTTCTCATATCTAAGCCTCGATTTAATCCTATGCATCCATACACCAGCAGAAATGGACCAGCACAGGCCTCACCAAAAACCAAAAGGCATTTGACACTAAGTTTACCTCTTAGCCAGATGAGAGTAGACACTTCTTTCAAAGAAGGATCCAAAGGAGAGAAAGAGAAGACAAATGTATGCCCAAACTCCTTGGTCAGAATTTGGTTCTATTACCTTGGGGCACCATACCCTACAACCTCCCACCCCACCATGCTCATTCCAGAAGCACCGGACGGTGCATGCCCAGTCCGAGGTCTGCAGCTGCTTGTCCACACTCACACCTGAGACACCAGGGACAGAGCACCTTCCACCTGGCCTCTGCTCCCAGAGCCCTGCAGAGCCAACTGGCTCTCTAGGAGGAAGGCAGAAAAGCCCTGCAGAGGGGAGCTGCAGTCCCAGGAAAGACTTGACTCAGTGAGGGGCTAAACTAACCTGAAGGTGCCCCGAGAGTCCCTAGTGTCTAGGACAGCAAAAAGCAAGAAGGTGGTATGTGAGTTGCCCCTAATTGGTGCACCTCAAGGACAGCATAACTGGTGGACTAAAGGCCTAGGCTGGGTGCAGAAGGGCACTGAGGAACTTGGCTGGAGGCTGAACAACAGGAAAGAATGTGGCTCAGGGAGAAAAGTGAAACCAATCTTTTCTCAGCCTGATACAGCCAAGAAGACCAGCAGTAGAACTGGCCTGACCAGTTTAAAGCCAGCAGAAGCCTTCTTTTTTTTTTTTTAATTCCTTCTTCCTTTCTGTTCTTCTTTCTTTCTTTTTTAATTCCTTCTCCCTTCCTTTCCTTTTTATGCCTTATTCCTTCTTTTGTCTTTTTAATTTTAATTTGTTAATTAAAATTCCTTCTTCCATTCTTTCCATCTTTTCTCATTCCTTCTTCCTTCTTTCCTTTTTTTATTCCTTCTGCATTCCTTCCTTCCTTTTTTTCCCCTTCTTTTCTTGCAAGTGAGACAATAATACCTAGAGTGGAAAAAAGACCAGAGTTAGACCCAAAAAGGGTCATCCCAACAACAGAGACAGTGAGACAAATTTCACTTTACTACTCCAGAGAACTTGCAACTTGGGAGCACTGAACACCAGTACACCTGCTAGAAGAGGAAACCCACCAACAAAGGACCCACAACAGATAACAACAGAAGAAGGTAAAGGAGGGAGTGGAAGCCACACTAACCTCAATCCAGAACTGATCTGGAAATATAATGAAAAACTGAAGAAATTACCTGCAACAAACAACTGAACAAGAGTGAGAGAGAAGCCTCAAAACCTTGTACACACAGAAGAATCAGCTACAGCACAACCTGTCCACACCTGCACAACAGAATACAAGATGTGGTGGATAGAGTGATCCTCAGTTAACCAGCTGGAGGGAAGGACCACTAAAGAAACAACCACAACAATGAAAACCCAAAGACATGCAGAGAGTCAACATAAATGGCAGCCCAAGACCAGTGAACTCAGGAGATCAAGGAGACTGCACCACTGAATCTCACAGGTATTCTACCATAGAAGTTAACACCACAAACCCAGGGAGTCAGAACAAATAAATATAAGAGGCAGAGGCTAACAAGAAGAGTCTCACAAACAATGAGAAGACAAAGAAACAATCCCCAAATGAAAGGAAAGGAGGAAGCCTCAGAAAAAATGCTAAATGAAATAGAAGCAACTCAACTATCAGATATTGAGTTCAAAGCAATGGTTATCAGGAAGCTCAATGAGCTCACAATGAATTACCAGAAACTATAGTGAAACTACAATGAACTCACTGCAAACTATATCAACATGAAAAAGAAAATAGAAACTATCAACAAGATCCAAGAGGAAGTCAAGAATACAGTTTCTGAACTGAAGAACACAGTAGATAGAATTAAAAGCAGGATTGATGAAGCAGAAGATTGGATCAGTGAACTGGAGAACAAAGTAGAAAAAAACACCCAGAAAGAGCAAGAAAAGGAAAAGAGGCTCAGAAAGAATGAAGAGGGATTAAGGGAAATGCAAGACAATATGAAATGTAATAATATCTGTATAATAGGGATACCAGAAGGAGAAGAAGATGAGCAAGGGATAGAAAACATATTTGAAAAAGTAATGATGGAAAATTTCTCTAATTTGATTAGAGAAAAATTCACACAAATATAGGAAATGCAGAGAGTCCCAATCAACAGGAACCCAAAGATACCCACTTCAAGACACATCATCATTAAAATGGTAAAATTCCAAGACAAAGAGAGAATCTTAAGGCAGCAAGGGAGACAAGAAGTAACATACAAGTGAGCCACGATAAGGTTAGCAGCTAACTTCTTAATGGAAACGCTCCAAGCCAGAAGAGAATGGCAAGAAATATTCCAAGTAATGAGAACCAGAGGCCTGAAACCAAGGCTACTTTACTCAAAAAGGCTCTCAATCAATATAGAAGGCCAAATAAGGAGCTTCCCAGACCAAAAAAAAAAAAAAATCTAAAAGAATACACCTCCACCAAACAAACTCTGCAAGAGATAATAAAGGGACTGCTTTAAGGAAAGGAAGGGAAAGAGAGAGAGAGGAAGAACACAGGTATGAAAATGACAATGAATAAGTACCTATCATTAATAACATTAAATGTAAATGGATTAAATGCTCCAATCAAAAGACACAGAATAGCTGAATGGATAAGAAAGCATGACCCACATATATGCTGCCTACAAGAAACCCACCTCAGGACAAAAGACCTACACAGACTCAAAGTGAAGGGCTGGAAACAAGTTTTCCAAGCAAACAGACAGGGAAAAAAAGCCAGGGTAGCAATATTCATACCACACAAAATAGACTTCAAAAAAAAGGGCCATAAAGAGAGACCCAGAAGGTCACTTCATAATAATCAAAGGAAGAATCCACCAAGAAGACATAAACATTGTAAATATATATGCACCCAACATAGGAGCACCTAAATACATCAAGAAAATCTTAAAGGACTTCAAGAAAGATATTGACAGCAACACAATTAGAGTAGGGGATTTTAACATCCCACGGTCAAAAATGGACGAATCTGCCAAACAAAATACCAACAAAGATATTGTGGCATTGAACAATGCCCTAGATGAAATGGACTTAACTGATACATAGACAGCCCTTCATCCCAAAGAACTAAACACACATTCTTTTCAAATGCACATGAAACATTTTGAAAGATAGACCACATGATAGGACATGAAACAAGCCTCAACAAATTCAAGAAAATTGAAATCATACCAAGCATTTTCTCTGACCACAAGGGACTCAAACTAGAAACTAACCCCAAGGGGAAAAACCCAAAACATTCAAAATCATGGAGATTGAATAGCATGCTATTAATCAATCAATGGATCAAAAATGAGATTAGGGAAGAAATCAAAAAGTTTCTGGAAACAAATGAAAATGACCCAACGACCCAAAACTTATGGGATACAGTGAAGGCAGTCTTGAGAGGGAAGTGCATAGCAATGCAGGCCTACCTAAAAAAGATAGATTCTTTTGGATTGGTGTTTCAGGGTTCTTAGGATATAATCCTAGCAGTGGAATTGCTGGGTCAAAAGGTATATCCATTTTTAGTTTTTTTAGAAAATTCCATACTGTTTTCCATAGTGGTTATACCAGCCTGCACTCCCACCAGCAGTGCACTAGTGTCCCCTTTTCTCCACAACCTCTCCAACACTTGCTGTTTGTTGCTTTGTTTATGATGGCCATTCTGACTGGTGTCAAGTTGTATCTCATTGTGGTTTTAATTTGCATCTCTCTGATATCTAGCAATATCGAGCATCTTTTCATGTGTCTCTGGATCCTCTGTATGTCTTCCTTGGAGAAGTGTCTGCCCAAGTCCTCTGCCCATTTTTTAATTGGGTTGCTTGTCTTCATAGAGTGGAGTCGTGTAAGTTCTTTGTATATTTTGGAGATTAAACCCTTATCTGAGATATCATTGGCAAATCAGTAAATGAATGGATCAAGAAACTGTGGTACATTTACACAATGGAATTCTATGCAGCAGAAAGAAAGAAGGAGCTCATACCCTTTGCAACTGCATGGATGGAACTTGAGAGCATCATGTTAAGTGAAGTAAGCCAGGCAGTGAAAGACAAATACCATATGATCTCACCTTTAACAGGAAGCTAATCAACAAAACAAACAAACAAGCATAATATAACCAAAGACACAGAAATTGAGAACAGGCTGAAAGTCACCAGAGGGGAGAGGGAAGGGAATTTCAGGGGAAAAGGGGAAGGAATTACAGGAACAAGTATAAAGGACACACGGACAAAAACTATGGGGGGGGTGGAAATGGGAGGGAGGAGGGGAGGGCTGGGGTGGTGGGTTCAGGTGAGAATAAAAGACAGAAAACTGTACAAGATCAACAATTAAAATAAAAATTAAAAAAAAAAAGATAGAAACATTTCAAACAAACAACCTAACCCTACGCCTACAAAAACTCAAGGAACAACAACAAAGATAGCCTAGAGGAAGCAGAAGGAAAGAAATAACCAAGATCAGAGCAGAATTAAATGACATAGAGACTAAAAGCACAATTCTAAGGACCAATGAATCCAGGAGCTGGTTCTTTCAAAAGATCAACAAAATCAACAAGCCTTTAAGCAAGCTCATCAAGAAAAAAAGAGAGAGGACTCAAATAATCACAATCAGAAATGAAAGAGGAGAGATTACAACTGACACCACAGAAATACAAAGGATTGTAAGAAATTACTACAAAGAACTGTATGCCAAGAAATTTGAAAACCTAGGTGAAATGGACAAATTTCTAGAAAAATATAATCTTCCAAAACTCCATGAAGAAGAAGCAAAAAGCCTAAACAGACCAATAACAGCAGGTGAAATTGAAGCATTAATCAAAAAACTCCCAACACAGAAAAGCCCTGGACCAGATGGTTTCACAGGAGAATTCTACAAATCATTTAAGGAAGAGCTAATCTCTATCCTTCAAAGACTATTCCAAAAACTTCAAGAAGAGGGAAGACTCCCAAACATTTTATGAAGCCAGCATCATCCTAATGGCAAAACCAGATAAAGACACAACAAAGAAAGAAAACTTCAGGCCAATATCACTGATGAACATAGACACTAAAATCCCCAACAAAATATTGGCAAACTGCATCCAACAATACATTAAAAAGATCATACACCATGACCAAGAGGGATGCATCCCAAGGATGCAAGAATGGTTCAATATTCACAAATCAATAAACATAATACACCACATAAACAAAACAAAAAAACAAAATCACATGACCATACCAATAGATGCTGAAAAAGCATTTGATAAGGTACAGCATCCATTTATCATAAAAGCACTCAGCAAAGTGGGAGTACAGGGAGTATTCCTCAACATAATAAAAGCCATATATGAGAAACCTACAGCCAACATCATACTCAATGGGCAAAAACTAAAATCTTTTCCACTAAGATCAGGAACAAGACAAGGTTGTCCACTTTTACCATTTCTATTCAACATAGTATTGGAAGTTTTAGCCACAATGATCAGACAAGAAAAGGAAATAAAAGGCATCCAAATCAGAAAGGAGAAAATAAAACTGTCATTTTTTGCAGATGACATGATCATGTACATAGAAAATCCTATAGAGTTCTCCAAAAACCTGCTCCACCTAATAAATGAATTTGGCAAAACCCCGGGACACAAAGTCAATATCCAGAAAGCAAAGGCATTTTTGTATACCAACAATGAAACAACAGAAGCAGAAATCAAGAAAAAAATCCCATTTGATATAGCAATAAGAAAAATAAAATACCTAGGAATAAACCTAACCAAAGAGGTAAAAGACCTGTGTGCAGAAAACTACACAACACTGAAGAAAGAAATCAAGGAAGACACAAACAAATGGAAACATATACCATGTTCATGGATCGGAAGAATTAACATCATCAAAATGTCCATACTACCCAAAGCAATTTACAGATTCAATGCAATTAAAGTACCTATTAAAGTACCAATAGCATATTTCACAGACATAGAACAAACAATTCAAAAATTTATATGGAACCATAAATGACCCCAAATAGCTGCTGCAATTTTGAGAAAGAAGAGCAAAGTAGGAGGGATCATAATACCTGATACCAAACTGTATTACAAGGCCATTGCAATCAAAACAGCCTGGTACTGGCATAAAAAAACAGACAGATAGGCCAATGGAACAGAACAGAGAGAGAGCCCAGAAATAAACCTAAGTGTCTAGAGTCGATTAATATTCAACAAAGGGGGCAGCAACATAAAATGGAGTAAAAACAGCCTCTTCAACAAATGGTGTTGGGAGAGCTGGACTGCTACGTGCAAAAAAATGAAATGCAAGCACCAACTTACACCATACACAAAAATAAATTCAAGGTGGATAAAAGATTTAAATATCAGTTGTGACACCATTAAAGTCCTAGAGGAGAACATAGGCAGGAAAATCTCAGATATTTCACGCAGCAATATTTTCACTGATATGTCCCTTAGAGCAAGGGACATAAAGGAAAGAATAAACAAATGGTATCTCCTCAAAATAAAAAGCTTCTGCACAGCTAAAGAAAACAGTATTAAAATAAAAAGAGAGCCAACTGTATGGGAAAACATATTTGCCAATGATACCTCAGACAAGGGTTTAATCTCCAAAATATATAAAGAACTTACACGACTCCACTCTAAGAAGACAAGCAACCCAATTAAAAAATGGGCAAAGGACTTGAACAGACACTTCTCCAAGGAGGACATACAGAGGATCCAGAGACACATGAAAAGATGCTCGATATCGCTAGCTATCAGAGAGATGCAAATTAAAACCACAGTGAGATACCACTTGACACCAGTCAGAATGGCCATCATAAACAAAGCAACAAACAGCAAGTGTTGGAGAGGTTGTGGAGAAAAGGGGACCGTAATGCACTGTTGGTGGGATTGCAGACTGGTACAACCACTATGGAAAACAGTATGGAATTTTCTTAGAAAACTAAAAATGAGACTTTCTTTCGACACAGCAATTCCACTGCTAGGATTATATCCTAAGAACCCTGGAACACCAATCCAAAAGAACCTATGCAACCCAATGTTCATAGCAGCACAATTTACAATAGCCAAGTGAATGGATGGATCAAAAACTATGGTACATTTACACAATGAAATTCTATGCAGCAGAAAGAAAGAAGGAGCTCCTACTCTTTGTGACAGAATATGGAACTGGAGAGCATTATGTTAAGTGATATAAGCCAGGCAGTGAAAGACAAATACCATATGATCTCACCTTTAACTGGAATATAATCAACAAAAGAAACAAACAAGCAAAATATAACCAAAGACTCTGAAATAGAGAACAGGCTGACAATGACCAGAGGGGAGAGGGGAGGGAATATCAGGGGGAAAGGGTAAATGGTTTGCTCGAACAAGTATAAAGAACACATGGACAAGGGCATGGTGGAAATGGAGGTAGGTGGGGAGGACTGGGGGTGGACTTGGATGGGGGTAAAAGGCAGAAAACTGTACTTGAACAACAATTAAAATAAAAATGTGATAATTTTAAAATTAAAAATGGTGGAAGTACTAAAAGGCATAAAAATTGATGAGTTCAAAAACTGTTTTGAGCAGTGGGAAAAGCGTGCATAGGTGTATTGCATCAAATGAAGAGTACTCTAAAGATAACTGAAGTTTAAACATGTAAGAATAAATACACAATTTTTTATAAAGAAATTCTTGGTTTCTTGTGTCCTCCCCTCATAAAAACCTCCTCTTGCCTGCAGAGGTATTATATATAATCTGAAGTAACCCACTAATATCATTTTCCCACGTGGCTCACTTTATTAGACTTAGGGTCACATGGCAAAATTCAGGTTATTGCTAGATGCCTTGGTGAAAAACCCACATGGCTCCACTAATTAACACTAACAACTAGAGCAGCCATCCCAGGATGTACCAATTATTTTGGTCCCCAAATTCTATACCTTATCTCTTTCACAAAGTCTCTGGATCACTGTTGGGTTTGGAGATCAATAAATTGTCTTCTAGTTTTCTGTCAAATTCAGAACTGATTCAGGGATATGCACAAGGATCAAGCAGATAAAAATTAAAATACTATCTTCATTACTAATAAATCTGTTGACAGAATATAGTTTAAGGCCAAATGAGTTCCCTAATATTTTATCCTTTAGTTAAAAATTTAGCCACCATTCAAAGCAGAGTCACTTGCAAAGACAAGGCCATAAGCTCACCTGTGACCATGTGGCAAAGGGAAGACCAGATTCCAGTCAATAAGCTACTTTCCCTCCTCTCAGAGGAGTGGGTGGCAACTCCTCCTCTGAGGAATGAGCCCAGGAATGATATTGCATGTAATCTGTCCACATGGAGACAGGAAGAATGTTCTCTCCTTGGAGCTACATTTCTTGCATATAGATAAGCATGACTACCAGTACCAGCTCCACACCACTACCCTGAAGTTCCTACAAGAAAGAGACCAACCAGGAGAGCCTTGCTGACCCAGTTCATCTCTGACTGACCATTCACTTCTGCAGAAAGCCTCACCCCAGAACATGTCAAAAGCTGCTTGTCGGATTATGGATTACCACCTTTGGCTCAGATATCCACCCCTGAGCCAGTGAGCTGTGGCAGCGTTCTGCCACAAAAGAGAACAAAGAAAGGGCTGAGGTTTGTGGTACCTAGGACAGGTAGGTACCTAGGGCAAAGTCTGTGGAAGGGGACCCATCAGACCTGCTGAGATTTCTGAGTGGCCTAACTTCTGTGGGAGGCATGACCCTACACCCCCTTGCTCCTGACTCTACTCCTAGCCAGCTCCCTCTACTACATCAAGTGTCTGACCCTCCATGGCACCTCCCATCAGGGCCTTTGATCCTTGGTGCACTCCTCAGGTGAGGCCTTTTCCTAACACTCCTGATGCTTCAGGCGTCCATTCTTCTACCGCCTCTGGGCTGTTACCACAGCATCAGGTTGGATCCCCATTCTTCACCAAAGGCCATGACAACCAGTCGTCTTACCTCTGGCCCACAGCAAACCATATTCTACCCCATCCTATTCAGAATTTGTCAGAGAACCCACAAATATTTCAGATTTCTAGCATGAGATCTGTTTTCATTCAAATTTACATATTAGCCTACACATTTAGTCAAAAATTATTTTGGGCATCAACTGCATGGCAGCAAAATTTTTCAAGGGTAAATATTAAAAACTTGCCCTTCTAAACTGGAAAACTAGTGTCCTGGCTCCCAGGAGAACCGGTAAGACAGGGAACTCAAAAGGCACCCAGGTTGCTTAATAGTCAGGTTAAAACCACATTTATGCAACGATTCACCTCATCACAGAGGGCTGCCTGCCCAAGTAAGGTTATACCAAAATTGTCCAGTCATAGTCAGGTAATACACCTGGAAGAATGGGCTATAAGAGGGGCGAGCATGTAGTCAAAAGAGCTTGTCTCTCAGTGCAATATACAGATGAAGTACTATAGAATTATATACCTGAAACCTATATAAATTTATTAACCAACATCATCCCAATAAATAACATCAACCCCTGCCCCCCCCCCAAAAAAAAAAAACCCAGCTTATCTTTAACTGTTGAAAAACAGTGAGGTCAGTCACTATGGAACCTGAATACAAGAGCAGCTTAATGATCACAACTTCACTGCTTCCACCTTTTTCCCCCAGCTCATGGCACACTTTGAAACTGTCATGTAGACATTGTCTTTGTGTCCCCAGAATGAGAAGAAAGGCATTGTCTCATTATAGAAAACCAGACCAGGGAGAGAAAACAGAGAAATTAAGCATTTCCAACATCTGCCCCTCCCCACAGCTGCAGGAGTGCTCCATAAGCAAAGACCTCAGAAGTAGTAACTGCATCAGTGTCGTGGGCCCAGCAATGCTCACAGGGACAGACGAAGCTCTGGGCATGAGACTAGTCATGTTAGAGCTTCCATGAGGGCAGGGGAGTGGGACAAATGGCTATTTTGTTACTCAGTGTTGACAACTTCGGGTCACCTTAAGCCAACAGCAGCTTGATAACAGGTCTGCTAGACCTCAGAGCCAGACACTTGGATTAGTCTGCAGCCAAGCTTGCAGCCTACCCAGGGCAGGCTCAGAGTGTGGGTCCTCAAAGTGTGGTTCTCTCAGGAGCAGCGGCACCATCACCTGGGATTCTCAGGCAGGACCCAGGTCTAGTGACTCAAAATCCACACCTTAACACAATTCTGTGGTGACATATTTTCACAGTAAAGTTTGAAAACACTGCTCTGCTTTTTAGGCTAAGGCTGAGAAACATTGGGTGAAGGAGGAGGAAGGACAAAGGAAAAGGCAGCAAGAGAAACAGATATAAGAGCCAGACATAAAATCACATTGCTTCTGAGAAGGGCTACGAGAACATAAAATTTGCTGTCCATCACTTGCTGTATCTCAGAAATCTCCATTTTTCATCAGTGTGTTGCTAAGCCTTTGTGCGAATTCCATAAACTAAGATTTTTAGGCAGTGATCAAAATATTATACTGATGCGGACACCAGCTAGCAGTGTCCATGTCATTATGGATGAAATAAAAACATACATACGGACTACTGAGTCTGGTAGAGGAAAAAGGATGACAGTGTGGCTTTTCTCTCAAGGGGAGCAAAAGCCCCTTTATTCTATATCTCCTCACATTACAAGATGGTCCTCACTCACTATGCCCCAGTTACAACAAAAGGAGCCAATGCCCCTAATCACATCACAGAAGAAGGATATTGCAAATGAAAAGGCAAAAGTAGTTGAGCTGGTTACACTGGTCCCTGCAAGGTTTAGCATGGATTTTAGGAAGTTACAACAAGCATTTGCAGAGTGAGGGAGTTTTTAGCAAAAAGCAGCTTAGGTATATCGCAAATCTGACTTCCCACGAGAGAACCTATGTGGGTGTGGGTCCTGTGCATCTCTGAGCGGGAGCTGGGCCCACGCCACGCAGAAGAGTCTGCCACATTATACCACATTCCTGAAAGCCAAACAGGAGCAAGTAAAAACAGATGACTCTTGAGAAATTGATAAGCAGACCAAACCAAGAACAGATTTCCAACCTAGGGAGCCTGCTCAGGCCACCCTCATTTTGCCACCTCAGGCTGCTCTAACACCGCCCCTTCCATTGCCTAGCTGACCCTGAGTGGGTCCCAGCCCTGATTCCTTCACATATGAGCTGAGGACACATAGATCACCGCCCTCCAGAAGAACAATCAGTGAATCATAATCAGGGATGTACTCTCCACTTTGCCCCTCACAATTGAGATTAAATATAAAGATGTTTCTATCCTTCGTGAGACAACCATTTGAAGACATTCTCAATCATTCACTAAGTTTTAAAGGAGGTGAACAATATTAAAGGAGGTGAACAGCTTGTTTCTTTGATCTCGTCAATCCAAGGCAACTCCTGATATCTTCAAATGAACATCAACCATGGAAGTCCTGGCTAACCACCAAGCTGGAAAGTGTCACAGCAGTCACTAAGCCTGTGCAGTCTTAGCTACAACCTGGTTTTCAGAGGCAAGTGAGAAGCTGATGAAGAGGACAGGATACAGTGTCAAGTCTGTGAAGAAGCTAGTGAGGGTCACACAGAGGAAAGGTAGGTAATTCATACACTCTTCAGCACTGTGCCCACCCCAGTCATGTCATAGGTGAGTGGTAATCATGTCCCAGAGTAAAGAGGGGCCACCTGCACATGTAAACAGCAAAAAGTGTCTATCCTGCTGGCAGAGACAGATGGAAGAACATGGATCTTTGGAAGTCAGATTTATGCATGATTCTTATTTTATTCCTTGTGGGTTTAAAATTTTTTTTCATAAGAAATATGTTATTTTTGTAATCAGATTTAAAATGAGGACTACTTTAAAATGCACAGAGATTTGATCCAGAGAAACTGGAAGTAAGCCTGTTCCCCATCACCTCTTAGCTTTGTAACTTTGGGGAAATCATTAAATCTTTCTAAGCTCCACTTTCCTCAATTTACAATTACTATTTTAATAACTATTGCCTTACCAACTATCTGGAGGTTTTGGAAGACTCAAATAAGATAATGAATATTTATAAAAATTAACTAAAAATTACTAAGAGCAAAAAATATGACATGACTTTGAATAACCTGCTCGTGTTCTGGAAGCCACTTACAAGACTTGGTCTCAGTTGACTATAGAGGGAAGGAAGAATTGGCAAGCTCAGGAGTGGAAAGAACAAGGTTTTAGAGGCCAGACAGATCAGAACATAATACCCAGCTCCGGCCCATACCATCAGTATGACTTTAGACAAACTACTGTACTTCTCTGAGCCTCAATATCTTCATCTATAAAATAGGAATACTATCTGTGTAGGTTGGTGGTGAGAATTAGAATAAATGCATATCATTTGACTAGCCCTTTGGAGGTAGCTATTATTATTCCCTCCTGCTTGTAGGACAAGGAAGTAGGACTCTAGCCATATTATTCTTATATTGAGAGTATATAACCAAAATTTTCCTTAAATCTTGAGCCAACTAAGTTTTCTCCATAAAGCATGGATTGGTTAAGGGAAAGGTGGAACCTGCCTCTCATTTCTGCCAGAACAGTTAGCTCTGAAAGCAAGAGCCAAGAGCAAGTGGATAGCTATATCATGAGATCCTGCTTTCTTAGCCACAAGGACCTAAGAATGGGATAAAACCAAAAGAATACAAGTTGTTCACAGGAATAAGTTGTGTTTAGCAGCTTACATACTACAGGTGGTAAAAATGGACAGAAAATGGTAGCTGTAGTGATTACAGGGACAAATTAGCACCACAGAGGGACTAAAGTAGAATTACAGACATCAAAATTAGTTTCACCACACTGACAAAGGCTACAAAAAGAGGCAGAACACAGTCCAATGGAGAGGACAGTGATAGAGCCTGGTCTCAGTGGTAGAGGCATCTGGGACCGATTCAAGGAAGCAAGCCGAGGCATCCAAATGAGACAGGGTATGTGGTGAAATAGCTACAATGTATAAAAGCTACAGAAACTGTCAAAAAGAAGGAAGACCACGCCCCACTGGATATATGGCTTAAAACTGACAGAGACCATCTAAACCCAACATGGCAACTAATTTCAGCCAACAGTAACCCTTGCCTCATTATAAACTCATTGTAATACGTTAGCATGCTAAACAACACACCCTGCGCTGCCATGATTGGAAATAGTAAGCCCATATAAGGTCACAAAGTGGCCAATGGAGCTCCTCTAAGAAATCTCCACCCCTTTCCTGGGGAGACTTCTCCTGGATATTCCTCCCCCTCATTGAATGCCCTATCCCCCACCCTTATTAAATGAACCTCAGTAAAGGAAGAAAATTCAGCTAAAGGGAAGGCTATTATTCTCTCTGTGTCTCACTGCTTGACTAATAAGCTCACTGGTACCAAAGCTCACTAAATTCATAAGCATTTGAATTCTTTCTTGCACAAAGACAAGAACCCACAGTGGGTCACGGATACCTCATGTGCCCAGACCCCCAGAAAACCTGCATCACAAGGAACCAGTGATGTCATGAAGCTCTGTTCCTCAGCACACAGTTTCTAGAAACAGTCACTAGGGGCAGGAGGAAACTACAAGCCACATGCCACTCTGAGTCAGGTAGGCTGGAGAGTCTCAGGCTGTCCTGGAAAAGATTTGGGGATCAGGACACTCTTTGTGATTCAACTGGAGCACAGGTTGGTGGGGAGAGCCAAGCAATCTCATGCTCCTTATTATGGAGCCCTACCCTCTGAACTGTTTAAGCTGAACCTGAATCACACTCCAGAGACTAAGAACGGACTGCTAAATTTCCTAAAGGATGGAAACAATCAATCTTCCTTTGAAAACCTCTCCTCCCACCCTCCCCCCATAAGAAGTTCTATAATTTGAATTACATATACAAAAGTACATTTCAGCTGCAAAGTGTCATGCAAATGTAAGGTGGTTTTATTGCTATTATTATGACTAATGGGGTTCCAGATGCCCCATCGAAGTGTACAAAGGACAAAGCATTCTTAGAGGCATAAAATACTTGGATGCCCATCCTAATGAATAAAATGTCATTTACCACCCTACCTTTTTTCTGATCTTCAGAGACTTCATAATCTTTTCTGGCATTTCCATAAAGTCAAGAAGCTATACTCTTTTTAAGCTAATTGCCTAGAAAAAGCATGCTGCCTCTCTTATATACAGAATATAAGTGTCTTCCTGTCTAGCCATGGCAGAGTCCTAAATGTGAGCCACTGAAGGCAAGACAAAGGTAAATCCATCCCCATCATCATTTCCACTCTGATGATCCAGGCTGCAGCCTCTGTGCTCAAGCTTCCTGCAATTACTTAAGTTGGGTCTCTCGTTTCTGTGCACAGCTTACATGTCAAACACAACAATGATCATCTGATTGCAGGTTCCCTCAAATCCTTCCTCCAGCCTCCTTCTGACTGTGCAAATGAGTTGAATTTTCATCAAAATGGCATGGGTAGCATTTTTCTCTGTTCTATGAAGAGCCACAATGATAAAAGACTCTAAACATACAGGGTGCTTGTTCATTGGACCACACATTTGTTCATTCTCTCACCAAATATATTCTGAGTCCTGCTATTCATAAGGCAGCTGGAAATAAAAAGATGGAGAAGACACAAACCCAGATTGAATTTCTTGCTGACCTGGACAGAGGGCATGACCATCTTGTTTCTCAGTATATGTGTTTGATCTTTTAACTGGCTATATATTCCATAAAATTCAATGTCCAGAGGAGAGTGGTAAACCTAAAATCAAGGGGGAGACTAAAAATGGTCAAGGCAATTTAAATAGTCTGCTAAACCCTGGTCCACACAATGAAATCCACATGAAGTCAGAGCAAACGGGTTCAGATAACCAGTTAACACACACCTGTGAATGGATAACACAAAAGGAACAAATATGAGAATCACAGTTCATGAGCTAATCTTGAGACTAAGGCAACAGGACTGACAAGGAGGCCTTGCTCATAGCTGCCCTCTGCCTAAGACAGCCTACCTCCCCATCTCAAATCCACCTTACTCATCCCTACTGACGCTATGAAACAAGTCTCGGCATCACTTTCACCAGGAAGCTTGATCCTTACTGTATCTCTTCCAGATGGAGTTTGGTGCCCTTTCTTGCAATATCTGGTGGGTTTTTTTTATACCACTGCATTCCAAATATTGGTATATAATTGTCTATCTGCATGTCTCTCTTCTCCACCACACTGTGAGCTACATGGATTTTTTTTTTTTTTTTTTTTTTACTTAACACAGTGCTTGTTACATTTGGCACTCACATATTTGTGGGAAGGAAGAGAAGAAGAAGGAAAGGAGGGAGTGAAGGTGGAAAGAAGATAGGCAGAGAGGGAGGGAGAGAGGGAGGATTAAAGAGGGCTAGAACATTCTTCAGAAGCCTAGGTGTTTGCCCCTTAACAAGAATGTCTTCACTGACTTACACTTCACTTCACTTGGACAGAGACTTTGCAAAGGAAAGCATGTGGTAAATATCCCTCTCTCCTTTAGGTCAAGGGCAGAAAGTCAGCAATGTCAGTTGAGTTTTTTCAGTGTCTCAGCTAGAAAGACAAGCCATCCACAGAGTGCAGGCTCTCCTTGTCTTTGTGCTTTGGAGGGATTTGGCTATGGGACTCTTAATGGGATCAAGCCAAATCACACAATTTCATCCTGTCAAAACGCACAGAAAATCTTTCTTGGGTAATTTATCATGGAAATACACATGGCAGGGAAGGGGACAGGGAATTAGAAAGAGCAGAGAGAGCTACTCTGGGCCTGCAGTGCTCAGCTGGCAGGATGCCCGAGGCAGCCGTAGCAGCTGGTGGACAGGCTGCCCTGACACTAGGATGGATAAGCTCCTGCTTCTGAGAAGGCCACCTCCTGAAAATAAATAATCATTGTCAAGACAGCCCCATTCCAAGAGGTGTGTTAGCACAGAACAGCTAAAGCAGTAAATCCCCACCAATAAATACGGTAAGGTAAAGGGGGCTGGATTAATTTGCAGCTGCTGGCAACTCCTGATAGATCAGCTAAAATATGGAGTAGCTTAGATTTCCTCCCCAAAAGTCAATAGCAGCACCATCACTAATTTAAAGCCAGGGTATCCACAGCTAACTAGTTACTGCTAGAGAGAGATGTGGGTAGAACATAAATAACCATATTTGAGGCTATTTCCCGTATCTTCAACGTACCTGCAAATATCGTGACTCCTCTCTCTTGCACTCCTTCCTAGACACAGGGGCTTATCTCAGGATAGCATGTATTCTGTGTAAATGACTTCCTTTCATTTTTATGGGGGTATATGTACCAGTACGGCATGCTGGCACCTCTTGTTAAAAGCAGCATTAACAAATGTGGGCTCAAATAGAAAGCTGTTGCTATTTGTCAGTGTTCTTTCAAACTAAAGGTGCCAGATTGCACTACAGTGCCCCTGAGGGCAGAGACTCCCATCACTCCTCACTGAAAGCCTGATCTTTGCTGGACAGGTTGCTGAGACCCAGAAATACAAAGATGGAATGCAAAAGGCACCCGGCCTCCAGGCCCTTAGAATCTAGCAGAGGAGATAGACCAGAGTCAGAGATTAAAATTAGCTAAAAGAAAAGCCATTGCACTAAAGTATGGTGCTTTGAAAGGGGCAAGCCCAGAGTGCCCTGGGATGGAGAGGAGAGACCTGGGCAGGGCCCGGCCTGAAAATGGCCCAACATTTGAAATCATACAACTTTTTTCCTTTTTTTTTTTTGCTTTTCTATTTCTTATTTGTTCATGACAAAGTCTTTTCCAATATGTGGAATTCTGTGTAAGACAAATGCGGGCAGTTTGAAAATCTACTGCCAACGAAGGGAGGGACACTAGATGCAAGGAGGAGTGAGAAGGGGTAGCTTTCAACTGACAACATAAGAATATGGTATTCTTTTTAAAAAGGATTTATTTTTTATAATAATGATAATAAAAAGGCAAAGAAAGTAAATTTGGCTATAACCAAAGCCCTGTGGGGCTTGAGGTTGGCCTTCTGGGTCTTAGACCAAACAAATAATACAAAAAATATTAAAAAATCATTAAAATTCTGCCATTTGTGACAATATGGATGAAGCTTGAGAACATCATGCTAATCAAAGTAAGCCAGACAGAGAGACAAATACCTACCATGCAATCTCATTTATATGTGGAATCTACAACCAGTAGTAGGTCCAGAGAACAGATTGGTGGCTGCTAGAGGTGGCCAGTGAGTGAGTGAGTGAATGAGTAAAGGTGATAAAAAGGTACAAACTTCCAGCTATAAAGTAAATAATTCATGGGATGTAATGTATAGCATAGCGACTATGGTTAATAATACTGAATTTTATATTTGAAAAATGCTAAGAAAGTAGACCTTAAAAGTTCTCATCACAAGGAGAAAGATTTTGTAGCTCTGTATGGTGATGGATACAAATTAAATTTACTGTGGTGACCATTTCACAATGCATAATTACATCAAATCACTATGCTGCACACCAAAAAAATGAATATAATATGTCAATTATATCTAAAAAATGTAGAAAGTTTCCAGAATTTAGAAAGGGTCGACATCTCTTTTATCTCACTGTTTAATACATATACTACCATATTTTACTAATAAATAACCATAATTTTAAAAAATTTATTAAAATGCAGAAAGCACTTTTTTGGTAAGCAACACTGTCTTAGTTTTTCACGACACCTGAAATGAAGCCTCACAAACTGGGCAACATACAACAACAGACACTTGCTCTGTCACAGTTCTGGGCACTGGACATCCAAAATCAGGTGTCAGCCAGTTGGTTCCTGTTTTGGAGATTCTTAAGAAGAATCTGCTCCTGTCTCCCAGCATCTGGTAGTTGCTGGTAATCCTTGGTGATCCATAGATTGCATCACTCCAGTCTCTGCCTCTGTCTTCACATGACTTTCTCCCCTGTGTGTCTGTGTCTCTGCACCCAAATTTCCCTCTTCTTGTAAGAACACCAGTCATTGAATTAAGGTCTACCCCAATCCATTATGATCTCACCTTATCTGATTTTATCTTTAAAGTCTCTATTTATAAGTAAGGTCATATTCACATGTTCTGGGGGTTAAATATAATTTTAGGGGAACACAATTCAACCCACAACAAATACTAACTTTGCTCAGTTTTCAACCACTATTTACCAAAGAGCAGTTATTCATCTCCCAAAACTCAATCCAAGCACATGTTGCCAGCTCCCTTTTATCTTATTTTTTCCTGAATATTGCTGCATGACACCTAAAACCATGGGGGATTATTCATTTGGCAATAAACAAAGAAGAAAATGTTCTTTTCTGACCTTTTAACTGAAGAGATGTGTGAACTATTCACTGTTCCCCACTCTAAAATGGATATGGATGTGTGGTGTATCCAAGTGTGTTATGCTTGAACATAATATATGTCAAATGGCTCTATTGTGTTTTCTCTATTTACACTCTTATTTTCTCCTTTCTGTAGAGAATTGACATTCTAGAACACCACACATCTTGAACAAAATGCCCTTTTCTTATTCAGTACCATATCATATTTTGGTAGATAAAAGGTGAATGAAATGCTACAATTAATATATAATCTTCTCTTAACAAATGACAGAGTAATGAAGTAATGATGTTTTCAGGAAGGAAAGACTAACTACAGTGGGAACAAAAAATAGCAAAAACCCAATTTTAATTTTCATAATAGAAAATGTCACTAACACATCTGGGCGATTTTGCTTTTTCTTAATAGTAGCTTGAAATAATAACAGTTGGGGAAACTATTACATTTGTACTAAAGTCCCAAAGTTTGATTTATAATGAGTCATCTTCCATTTGGCAGCAGCTTAGAAGAAAGCAGTAGTAGTGAGAAGTCTGACAGATTTTGCCCTTGAAGTTAAGATATTAAACAAAATGAAAACTAACCTACCTTTAGACAGAAGTGTGGTACTTAAAGTTGAATGTTTGAGAGACAACCTTGTAAAATGTTTCTCATTAAAATTGATTTTATTAGAGCCCTGGCCAGTGTGGCTCAATTGATTGGGCATCGTCCTACAAACCAAAAGGTCGCTGGTTTGATTCTCAGTCAGGGCACAGGCCTGGGTTGTAGATTCAGTCCCCAGTCAGGGCATGTACAAGAGACAATCAATCATTGTTTCTCTCTCACATCAATGTTTTTCTCCCTCTCTTTCTCCCTCTTTTCTCCTCTCTCCAGAATCAATAAAAGAAAAAAATCAATAAAATAACTATTTTATTAGAGCAATTAAAAATGTAGAAAATGTTACCATATTTCAAAAGTTGTATAAGAGATCTATTCTAATCTCCCTTGCTTTCTGGAGCTAGATAAATCTATATATAGCTGTTCCTGGTATATGCTCCACTCATTATCTCTATATATAGATCTGTAGATAGAATATTCACTGTGAACATAGGTCACATTGAATTCGAAAGAGGATTGCATCTTAAAGCCTTGAAACTATAAAATTCCTTAAATAGAGTTGGCCCCGGGAAGTGAGGAGTCAGAGGTATTTATATATCTACATATGTATACCTATATCTCTATCTCTCTCTATATATATATAGCCAAACAACAAATATTTACTAAGTATCTATTACATGTAGACACCTTTGTCCATTGTGCATTTAGCAAAAGCAACAAAAAGAAAAAGTCTCTATCCTCTGAGATCTTATAATAAGGGAAAAGACCTAACAATTCTACTTTTGGCACTGTAGCTAACTATACCACATTTATATAAGAAAAAAATCCTTCTGCTATAATACAAGTAGCTCCTGCAGAAGTCACAAAAGCAAACTTTGAAACATACTGTTGATCTCTAAAAAAGTAAGAGAATCCTATAGAGGGGAAAACAACAAAAAAAAGGAACATGGGGTTGAAATCAGAGCATGGCCTGTGAAGCAGAAGATGGGGACAACTGGGAGGAAAGTGCTGAGACCAGGAGCTTTGAGTTTTGAAACTAGTGAAAAGGAAATGGAAAGTTACTCCTTCCCCAGGGGCTCTAAAGCTGGGATCTGTGGGCTCTCAAGTTATTTGTGAGAGAATTCAAAGAATCCATGAACTTTGATGGAAAAAAAGTACATCACTGTTGTCATATACCTATAATTAAAATGTCCTTTAATTACAAAATTTAAGCAGCAAATCACATTTGTGTGAGCAATAACTTTGTTTTTGCTGCCAATAGAAATCATAGATATTTCATATCCCATTAGAGTGCTGCAGATAACTTTAACTGATGTTTATGTCCATTATGACTGTTTTGCAATTATGATAGTTCCTAGACAAATCACGAGATCTTATTATTTAACGCAAAAAGAAACACATAAATTAATGTATCACACATTTGGTTTTTAGTATTTTCATACCTGTTGTCTCAGCCTGCACTGGGTTCTATAACAAATATACCATAGACTGGGTGGCTGAAAAATAATAGAAATTTATGTCTCACAGTTCTTTAGGATGGAAAGTCCAAGCTCAAGATGTCAATAGATCTAGTGTCTGGTGAGAACTTGTTTCCTGGTTCATAGAGTGGCATCTTCTCACTGTCTTCACACAGCAGAAAAACGCAAGGGAGCTCTCTGGGGTCTCTTTATTAAGGGCACTAATGCTCTTCATGAGGGTGACACTCTCATGACATAATATGCCTAAATCACCAAAGCCCTCATGTCCAAATATCATCACAATGAGGGTTAGTTTTCTACAAATGAGATGGGGAGCAGGGATGCAGACAAAAACACTCTGCCTATAGCAGCTGTACTTCAATATAATTGTAATCCTTTGTAATCCTATGGGTTTTAAGCAATCAAAAACACTCCAAAAAGGGTTCACAGGCTTCACTGCATTCCAAAAGGAATCCAGACTTCGCATTAGTGAAAGAGTGAGCTAGAAAAATGTCTTCCAGGAAACTAAGCCGATAAGGAAACCTATCTTCCTTTGTTATAGCTCTGATAGTAAAAATTAAGATAATATTAACATTGATGATAGCTACCCCTTAAAATTTTACAATCCAGTCACAGGTCAGCTCATTCATGGGTGCAGTCAGAGAAACCCCTAATCCAAAGAGTAAATCCAAGTATGTCTTTGTTGGTAGTACTTTAGGGTATATGGCAGAAACAAATGTCATTTCTTCTGGTGAAGACATTTAAAACTAGGCCCCTAAGATTTCTCACATACCATGTTTTTAAAATAATGAGCTCAAAAAAAATTGTTAAGCAAATTAAGAAATAAGATACCATAGGCAAGAGTCAGAATATAATAAAGTAACATTTAAAAAAGTTTTAGCCCACCCTCTGCCAAGGACTGTAGATATTCAGAATTACCTGATTCAGAATATAAAATACACTATGTATGTTTAACAAAAAGTTTTAAAATGAAATAAAAAAATAAATAAAAAATAAGACTACCAAAAAGACCAAGTTGTAAATAGAACCCCAAAAATATTAGAAATAAAATATGTAAGTATTGAATTTTAAATTTCACAACTGGAATATAGATACAGGTTAGACTTAAGCCTAAAATTAGACTTTGAATTTAATTAGACACAGATGAAAAGATAATTAACATACTAGAAAGTAAAATTAAAGAATTTATCCTTAATTAAGGACAAATGATGAGGAAATTTAAAAAAATAAATTACAATACTTAGAGAGCCTAACATAGGTCCCATTGATGTTTCTGAAATGAGATGATGCAGGGAATAGAGGGGATTTAATATCCAAAGAGAAAATGGCTGAGAAATTTTCAGAATTTGTGAAATATACCAATTTTCAGATTCAGGAACCCCAGTGAATTGCAAATTAAAATAACAAAGAAAGAAATATCAAAATGAAAATACTGAGCAAGAAAGAAAAGAAGGACTTAAAAACAACCACAAAAAAAAACACAGATAATTTTAAAGTGAATGAGAATTAGGCCAATGTCAAACTTCTTCAGAGTGAAAGTCAGAATATAATATAATGATCAAATTCTTGAGTGAAAATAACAGCAATTCTAAAATTATATGCAGGAAGAAGTAAAATGGGCTTTATTTGCAGATGACATGATACTGCACATAGAGAGCCCAAAAGATTCCACCAAGATAGTACTAGAACTGATAAATGAATTCAGCAAAGTAGCATGATACAAAATTAATAGCCAGAAATCAGTTTTTATATGCCAATAACTAACTAACAGAAAGGAAAATTAAGAAAATAATCCCATTCACAATTGCTTCAAAAGAATAAAATAACTAGGAATAAATCTAACCAAGGATGTAAAAGACCTGTACTCAGAAAATTATAAGACACTGATGAAAGAAATTGAAGAAGATACAAATAAGTGGAAGCACACACTGTTTTCATGGAAATGTCCATACTACCCAAAGCAATCTATAGATTCAACACAATTCCTATCAAGATTCCAATGACATATTTCATGAAACTAGAACAAATATTTCAAAAACGTAGACTTCCAGTCAAGAGAAAGGTGAAAGTAAACACTGCTCTCCTCTTCACATGACCACATCAAAAACTACAACTAGACTACGAAACAACTATCACACAGAATTGTCAGAAAACTGAGTCACATGGAAGTTTGGCAACAAAGAAATTAAAGAAGTCACATTCATCCAGATAGGTAGGAGGCTCAGAGATGCAGAGACATGGAAGGGGCAGTCTCATACCCAAATGTGGTAGATAAAAATTGGGAAGGATATGTCAGAAGCAAGGGATCCCAGCCCCATTCCAGACCACCCAACCTAGGGTTCCAGTGCCAGGAGGTAATTCCCCATAAATTCTGCCTGTAAGAACAAGTGGAGGTTGGAGCGGCAAAAGAAACTGTGGGACTCTTAGGCTTCTCTTTTTAAAAGGCTCACAAAAGATTTAGGACTTATGCAGAGTCATTCCCTCTGGGCTCCAGCACCGGGGCAGCAGCTGGAAGGACACCAATGGCAAACAGGGAGAAACTGAAGTGTCTGGCATTTGGGTGAGTGCCGGGGGACAGATTCCTGTACAAAACTCCAGAGACCAGAAAGCAGCATTG
Organism: Glossophaga mutica; assembly: GCA_039655065.1. Lineage (NCBI taxonomy): Eukaryota > Metazoa > Chordata > Mammalia > Chiroptera > Phyllostomidae > Glossophaga > Glossophaga mutica. The sequence goes on along the minus strand of CM077308.1, from coordinate 79,321,590 downwards.
TCTCCTTTCTGAGCCCTCCCCCACACAGAGCCACAAAGCAGCAGGAGACCCCATCACCTTGGTTCACAGGGGTTGCACCGACCTGGTGATTGCCTAAGGCTCCACCCCATCCAACTTACAGGTGCACTTTTCTACAATAGACACGCTACTAAGACAGGGAATCAAAGCAGTTCTACCTAATACATAGAAATAAACACAGGGAAGCTGCCAAAATGAGGAGACAAAGAAATATGGCCCAAATGAAAGAACAGAACAAAACTCCAGAAGAACTAAATAAAATGGAGATAAGCAAGCTAACATATGCATAATTCAAAACGGTGGCTATTAGGATGCTCAAGGAACTCACTGGGTACTTCAAAAACATAAAAAAGACCCAGGCAGAAATGAAGGTTATACTAAGTGAAATAAAGAAAAATTTACAGGGAACCAACAGTGGAGTGGATGAAGCCAAGAATCAAATCAATGATTGGAACATAAGGAAGAAAGAAACATTCAGTCAGAACAGAAAGAAGAAAAAAGATTTCAAAAACAAAAGGATAGGATAAGGAGTTTCTGGAACAACTTCAAATGTACCAATATTTGAATAATAAGCATGCCAGAAGGAAAAGAGAAAGAACAAGAAATTGAAAACTTATTTGAAAAAATAGTGAAAGAAAACTTCCCTAATTTGGTCAAGGAAATAGACATACAAGTCCAGGAACAACAGAGAATCCCAAACAAGACAGACACAAAGAGGACCACACCAAGACACATCATAATTAAAATGCCAATGGTTAAAGATAAAGAGAGAATCTTAAAAGCAGCAAGAGGAAAGAGGAAAGTTACCTACAAAGGCATTCCCATTAGACTGTTAGCTGATTTCTCAAAAGAAACTTTGCCAAGCTAGAAGGGACTGGCAAAAATTCAAAGTGATGATAAGCAAGGACCTACAACCTAGATTACTCTATCCAGCAAAGCTATCATTTAGAATTCAAGGGCAGATAAAGTGCTTCCCAGACAAGTTAAAACTAAAAGAGTTCATTGTCACCAAACCATTATTAAAGGGAAATGTTAAAGAAACTTATTTAAGAAAAAGATCAAAATGATGAACATTAAGGTGGCAATAAGTTCACAACTATCAACAATTGAATCTAAAAAAACTAAGTAAACAAGCAGAACAGAAACAGAATCATAGATATGGAGATCGTTTGGAGGGTTATCAGTTGGGAGGGGGAAGGGATAGAATCGGGGAAAAGGAACAGGGACTAAGAAGTACAAATTGGTAGGTACAGAATAGACAGGGGAATGTTAAAACAGTATAGGAAATGGAGTTGCCAAACTTATATACATGACCTATGGACATGAATTAAGGCAGGGGATTGCTGGAGGCAATGGGGGACCAGGAGGAGACGAGCAAAAAAGGAAATACTGAGACAACTGCAACAGCATAATCAATAAAGTATATTCTTTAACAATGTATGTGGAATCACAAAATGCCCCACATAACAACAAGAAACCTAACAAAAGGAACAAAGATGGAGGAATGATACTACCTAATATGAAAATTTCCTATAAGACCACAGTAATCAAAACAGGATGGTACTGGCATAAAAGCACACAAATAGATCAATGGAACAAAATAGAGAGTCCAAAAATAACCCCACACAATTACAGTCAATTAATATTCGACAGAAAAAGCAGGTACATACAACAGGCTAGAGATAGTTTATTCAATAAATGGGGTTGGGAAAATTAGACCAGCTTCTTACACCACACACAGGAATAAATTCAAAATGGATTAAAGACTTAAACGCCAGACCCAAAACATTAAAAATCATAAAAGAAAACATAGGCAGCAAAATCTTAGAATTGCTTGTAGCAATATTTTATTGGATGTATCTCCCAAAGCAAGAAAACAAAAGAAAAAATAAACAAATGAAAGTAAATGAAACCAAAAACTTTTGCATGGCAAAGGAACACATCAACAAAATAAAAAGACAACCCACAGAATAGGAGAACATATTCGATGATATATCTGATAATGGATTAATATCCAAAATTTATAAAACACTTACAAAACTCAACACCCCAAAAAACAAACAAACCAATTAAAAAATGGGCAAAGGACCTGAATAGACACTTCTCCAAACAGGACATACAGATAGCCAATAGAGATAAGAAAAGATGCTCAGTGTCATTAATCATGAAGAAATGCAAATTAAAACCACAATGAGATATCACCTCACACTTGTCAGAACGACTATTATTAATAAATCAACAAACAGTAATTGTTGGCAAGGATGATAAATAAAGAACCCTAGCATACTATTTGTGGGAATGCAGGCCAGTGCAGCCACTGGGGAAAACAGTATGGAATTTCCTCAAAAAGTTAAAAATAGAACTGCCTTTTGAGCCAGTGACTTCACTGCTGAGAATATAGCCAAAGAATCCCAAAACAATTCAAAAGAATTTATGCACCCCAACATTCATAGCAGTGCTATTTCTAATAGCCAAGAGTTAGAAACAGCCTAAGTGCCTCTCAGTAGATGAGTGTGTAAAAAAACTATGGTACATCTCAACAAACCGGTGACTTCCAGCCAAGATGGAGGCACAGGTGGACACGCTGTGCCTCCTCGCACAACCGAAGTTAAGGACAACAAAGATTTAAAACAAGAAAACAACCAGAACTGATAGAAAATTGAACTGTATGGAAGTCCAACAACCATTCATCCAGACTGGGAAGAGGGGCGGAGTCGCGGCAGGAAAAAGTGGAGGTTGGCGGACTGGGCATGCAGGCAGCAGTGGCTGGCAGATCCCAGGTGTGCAGGTGGCAGGTAGCAGACCCTGGGCATGGGGTGGCAACAGTGCAGACCCAGTGAGGCTACACAAGGTGGCTGGCTGACCAGGCAGTCTCATATTTGAGCACAGATAATCCAGGCAAAGAGGAAGCCGTGGAAGGGACTGGAATCCAAGAGAGAGCAGAGCAAGCACCATTGTTCCCTCTCGGACCCTGCCCCCACATACAGCGTCACAACTCAGCGACTGGGCTGCCCCACCCTGGGGAACATCTAAGGCTTCACCCCTCATTACATAACAGCGTCAACCAGACCCAAAAAAAAAAAAAAAAAAAAAAAACCCACCCAAAAAGTGGCTCAAACGGGAGAACAAATCAAAGCCCCAGAGCCAATTCATCTAAGCAACCAAGAGATAGCCAACCTATCAGATGCATAGTTCAAAGCTCTGGTGATCAGAATGCTCACAGAATTGGTTGATTTTGGTCACAAATTAGATGAACAAATGAAGGCTACAATAAGTGAAATGAAAGAAAACGTGCAAGGAACCAATAGAGATGGGAGGAAAACTGGGACTCAGATGGATGGAGTGGACCAGAAGGAAGAAACAACCAACCAAACAGAAAACAAGGAAGAAACAACAATTCAAAAAAATGAGGAGAGGCTTAGGAACCTCCAGGACATCGTTAAACGTCCCAACATCCGAATCATAGGGGTTCCAGAAGGGGAAGAAGAAGAGCAACAAGTGGAAAACTTCTTTGAACAAATAATAAAAGAGAACTTCCCCAATCTGGCAAAGGAAATAGACTTCCAGGAAGTCCAGGAAGCTCAGAGAGTCCCAAAGAAGTTGGACCCAAGGAGGAACACACAAAGGCACATCATCATTACATTAGCCAAGATTAAAGATAAGGAGAGAACCTTAAAAGCAGCAAGACAAAAGGAGACAGTTACCTACAAAAAAGTTCCCATCAGACTGTCACCTGATTTCTCAAAAGAGACCTTGCAGGCAAGAAGAGGCTGGAAAGAAGTATTCCAACTTATGAAAGGCAAGGACCTACATCCAAGATTGCTCTATCCAGCAAAGCTGTCATTTAGAATGGAATGGCAGATAAAGCGCTTCTCAGATAAGGTCAAGTTAAAGGAGTGCATCATCACCAAGCCCTTATTATATGAATTAAAGGGACTTATCTAAGAAATAGAAGATAAAAAATATGACAGTAAAAAGACAGCAAACTCACAGATATTAACAAACACACCTAAAACAAAAGCAAACTAAGCAAACAGCTAGAACAGGAGCAGAACCACAGAAATGGAGATCACATGGAGGGTTAGCAACAGGGGAGTGGGAAGAGGAGAGAGGGGGAAAAGATACAGAGAATAAGTAGTATAGACAGTAGGTAGAAAACAGATAGTGGGAGGGCAAGAATAGACTGGGAAATGTAGAAGCTAAAGAACTTATGACATATGGACATGAACTAAAGTGGGGGGAAATCTGAGTGGGAGAGGGGGTGTGTGGGGTGGAGGGGAATGATGAGGGAGAAATGGGCCAAGTGTAATAGCATAATCAATAAAATATATTTTAAAAAAACTATGGTACATCTCTACACAATGGAATACTATGCAGCAGAAAGAAAGAATGAGCTCCTACCTTTTGTAAGAGCATGGATGGAACTGGAGACTATTATGCTAAGTTAAATACAACAATTGGTGAAAGACAAATACCATATGATCTTACTTATAAGAGGAATCTAATGAACAAAATAAACTAATGAGCAAAATAGAACCAGGGGCACAGAATCATGGAACAGACTGACAAATATTAGAGTGAAGAGGGGAGGTAGGAACTGATTGAAAGCAGGTGAAGGGATTAGTCAAAGAACATATATGAAGGACCCATGGACATGGACAATGGTAAGGGGACTGATTATGGAAGTGGGTGGTAGGCTTGGTGAAGGGGGGAAAGTGAGACAACTGTACTAGCATAAACAATAAAATATTTTAAAAGAAAAACCAATTTTTTAAAAGAACATAAAACCCAACTGAAAATGGACAAAAGTCTATCCAGTCCTGTTATAGAAGAAAAAACTGATCATAGACATATGAAAAAGTTGTTAATCTTGTCAGTAATCAGGGAAATACAAGTTTTAACTGCAAATCATCAGAAATGCAAAATCAGACCTTGACAGTACCAATTTTTGATGAGGATGTAGGACAATGGGAACCCTTACACATTAGTGAGCAGGACTATAACTGAATCCAACTTTTTTATAAAATAATTTAACACTACCTTTGAATCTGGAAAAACTCTATGAACTGCAATTCCACTTTTACACATACAGCTGATCCTTGAACTACGAGAGAGTTTAGGGATGTCCCGCGCAGCTGAAAAGCCATGTGTAACTTTTAATTCTTTAGCTGGCCCTTCACATCTGCAGATACCACCAACCTTGCATGAGAAGAAAGTTTTCTATCCATGATTAAGGAACCGTGTGGGGAATGTGAAAATACTGTTTTCAATCAATAGTTTGTTGAGTCAGAGGCTGCAAAACCCATAGATACCAACAGCCGATTTTATTTATTTAAAAAAGTCCATATATTAGTGGATATGCACAGTTTAAACTGTGTATGTCCCAGACAGACTTGCACATATGTACTAGAAAACATCAGTAATAGGAGGAAAGAGCAACCAAATGAAAACAACTCAAATGTACATCACCAAGGAAATGAAAAAATATGGCAAATTAATACCAAATATTCTATAGCGGTGAAGTAAATGAACTACAGCTACACACATTAACATGGATGAATGTCAAAAGCAAAATAGTGAGAGAAAGCAAGTCACAGGAAGACACATACAGTCTGATACCATCTATGTAAATGGAAAAATGTATTTAATAATAAATACAAGTGATATGAAATGTCATGGATGTTCTGTGGAAAAACTGCCTATGGAAATCAGGAAGGCATCACAGGGAAGTATCATTTGAACCAGACTTCAAACAACAGAAACAATTTCTAGAAAGAGACAAAGAGGATCAAATATATGTAAATACAGTCCAGGCTGAGATACAGTGTGAGCAATAGTATGGAGTTTCCTCTATTCTTCAGAAAACAATGTAACTGAAAAATAAGGCATGTCATGGGAAATCATAACAGCAGAGATTAAGGCTAGAACAGAGAGACGCTGGGGCTAGGGAGCCAAAAGGCCCTTGTCTGCTATATTCAGAGGGATCCCTGTTCTTTTCTTCCGCCTTGAACAAGTACCCTGTCCTGTGAGCCATACCCTCTTCTCCTCTTCCCCAACAGCACACCTGGTCCCATCACTTGAAAGTAACAGCAGATGATGCCATATTATGATGAATAGCACCACTTCCAAATGAGAATGAAATAACACCAATAACATGGATAGAAAAAGCTTGCATTGGCTCAAAGCATTCAGCAAACCCCTGAAGTTGTGAATCCCCCAAGAGAAGGTTCCTATGTATACCTGGGGGTATGTCCCTTGCACAAGCATCCTCTCACACATATACCTAATTTGGAATACAGCTCAATAGACAAAAACAATGTGCTTTCCATCTGTATTCCTTCCATACATTTATTGGCACTTAAAGCCAACACAAGACAGGTCGTCACGGAGCCCTGCAGCCATCTCATTAAACTGCTGCTGCTCCATCCCAGTGGTAGCTTTCAAAGGTAGTAACCGAGTGTTGTGAGACATGATCCAGAAGTGATTAGCTACTTATTTTTATTTTACAGAATAGCCATTTAGTGTTCACTCAAGCACTAAAGTTTTTTATTTTTTATTTTTTTAATCAGTATTTTTTAATTGTTGATATTGTACAGTTTTCTGTCTTTTACCCCACCCCCAGCCCACCACCCCAGCCCTCCCCACCTTCCTCCCATTTCCACCCCCCATAGTTTTTGTCCATGAGTCCTTTCTACTTGTTGCTCTAAACCGTTCCCCTTTTCCCCTGAAATTCCCTCCCCTCCCCCTCTGGTCACTGTCAGACTGTTCTCAAATTCAGTGAATTTGTTTATATTATGCTTGTTTCTTTGGTTTGTTGATTAGGTTCCTGTTAAAGGTGAGATCATATGGTATTTGTCTTTCACTGCCTGGCTTATTTCGCTTAGCATAATGCTCTCCAATTCCATCCATGCTGTTGCAAAGGGTAGGAGCTCCTTCTTTCTTTCTGCTGCATAGAATTCCATTGTGTAAATGTACCACAGTTTTTTGATCCATTCATTAACTGATGGGCACCTAGGTTGCTTCCAGCACTTGGCTATTGTAAATTGTGCTGCTATGAACATAGGGGTGCATTTTAAAACCAAATGGGAGCTATTTGAGTAATATACTCTTAATTGTGTTATAAATAATTTGTTGTTCAAAGTGTTTAAGATGTACACAAAAAATCATCAACTTGTACTTCTTTAAAACAGTTTTTTCTCTTATTATTTCCCTTCAAATAAATGTTAATACATTTAAAAATAAGAACAGAGAAAATATATTTTGTGTAATGTAACTTGAAAGAAGAGCTCTACTTATTTCCAGGAAACTGGGGGGCGGGGCTTATTTTTCCTTGCTATCTCTTATTTCACTTAGAAGATTTTACAGCAAGTTGAACTCATCTGAGCATGAATATCGAGGCTACTCTTCGTCACAAAGATGATGTTACTGACATATGATCAAAAGGAGTGATGGTGGATTTTAACTGCCCTAACCATATGCTTTGCTTGAAAACATTTCCTCTTATTACCAAAGGTACACATGGCTGAGTCCTACCTCAAACAAGTCCCCAGTTGACCCAGGGCCCAGAAATGGAATAAAGAACTGAGAATATAACCAATAAGTGAGACTTAGGGAGTCAGATATTACCAGCATATTACAGTCACAGCATGGGTAGAGCTGGTTGAGAGCCATAGCCAGAGGCCGAGCTCAGAGCTCAGAAAATAGATCCAGCCAGTCAGGATGCCAAACTGAAGCTGGGAGGACAAGAAACAGAACTAGTGCACAAATCACAGAACATTTTTGTTATTAGTCCAGAGATTCGCCAAGAACACTTTTATTTTACGGCTTGAGAGTTTGGAATTCTTGACCTTAAACATCCTACCTCCCCTTTGTTAAAGATATGGTCCCAAAGCTGAAATTTATCAGAAAAACAAGACTAGCAATTTTTAAAAGTTAGCTGAGAAACAGTGAAATAAGCAAATGGAAGAGAGCATCTCAATGCAGTGCAAGCCTTTGGCTTCAGTAGCATAGTGCTCTAAACACTTAGACTAGCCTTCTGTGGAACCTAATTCATCAACAATAATTAGGGTTATTCAAAAAATTAAGTTACAAAGTGAGATCGTGAAGGCTATTTTGATTATTAATGATAGAAACTCAAGAAATAATTAAGGCAACGAAAGTATACTGAGGTGGAACCTAAGTCAGGCATATTTAGACCTGAATAAGAACTAAAAGCAGGAATACGTGCATCACCAGGATTCCTCCCCTTCTCTAGTCTCTGCTTCTCTAGGTACCCCTGGCCATATTCTCTCCTCTCAGTGCAGACTAACAGCTCCAGAGTTTAGGTCTGAAGCTCCAGAGTTTAGGTCTGAAGGTGGCAGCCCTCAGAGACTGACTTACTGCTTTCACTGATCCCAGTAAAGAAGAAATTTTGCGGCCCAGATCCAGGCAGATTCCCAAATATAAGCCAGTCAATTGTGATCAAGATAGCAGGCTACTTTGGCCCCAGGTGGATCAGGTGTCCAACCTTGCACTAGTCAATGGTTGGTGAAGGAATGAAATCATGAAAAAAAATATGGCCATTTGGGCAGAAACAACAAAGATAAAGTTGAGGACTACCTTTTCCAGGAGCAGCAGATATTGATCATATAAACAGTAAGTATCCACCAAACACATATGTGTTACACATATTACACTTATTGGATTAATAGCACAATATTTCATTAGGGCCAGAATAGAAACTCAGCTGTCCCTGACTATAAGCATTGTGTCCTTTACACAATCTTCTTTAAGAATCATTGCAACTCCTTCTCCCAGATCAAGATAAAGGTTCTACACTTCTGAGATTCTAAGTCTTTTCCCGGAATCCTCAGGCAGGTGAGGGTAGCAGCTCAGGCCACACACACTAAGGTTACCCTGGTTGACAGGCAGGTTAACCGAGAAAAAGAACCAGCTTTCCTGACAGATTTAGTTCACCTTCCAATCCCTGTGCACTAGTTTTATAACTGTGGGCTCATTGCTGAACTACTCTGAGCCACAGTTCCCTCACCTGCAAAATGTGGGAAATAATACATGCCTTGAAATGTATAAAGGTTAGATATAATGTACATATGGAGCACTCTGCCTGATACATGGTAACTATGGAATTATTAACATGAATGGCTCCCTCAGGACCTCTAAGAGCTGAAGCACACTTGGCCCTGAGACTGTCTTCAGGCCATGTTCCATTTCATACTAACCTATTTCCTTGTGAAAAGCTCCCTTTCCTATCCTGTATACCCAGAAGACATGGTTAATATAGATTCCAATTAGGCTGTACTATAAAGAAAGAGGATGGGTGGGGAAGGGCAGTTTTTATTTTGGTTTTCCCCATAGGTTTTCTTACTTTTTCTGAAATGATGCCACAAAACACCCCAAATCCAAAGATGACTTTAAAATCTGAGCTAAGAAACACAATATAGCAGAAACACAATAATACACTGAAATGTGTATGTAAATGTATATGTATATATAATTTTATATATAGAAATAGATTATATCTTTACATATATCATTATATATTTTTATATTTATAATATTATATTTCATAATTGGATTTTTATTTCATTTTTTAAAATTTACCCATCTAATTTTTAATGAAATATTCAGGAAAACAATAGCTAGCAACACCTCCAAATCAAAGTTGCCCACCAGGATTTCAGAATATTAATCCCTCTATTTTACAAATGAGGAAACTGAAATTCAGAGAGACGAAGTGACTTGTCTCAGGTCACCCAGTTCAAATATCAGGGGCAACCTGAAGCCTTTATTTCCAGTGAAGTGCCTCTCCCACCTACTCCCTAGTAAGTATATCTAGAGGGAGGAAGGCAGATCCCTCAGAAGGCCCCAGAGGAGAACTGAAAGAGAGCTGCACAGAGACAGGAACAAAGAAAATGCCACAGGCAGATCCCGTATCTCTCAAATACATTCTTTGGTAAAGGGGAGGAAAGCAGGCTTAAACCCCACACTCTCTTCTAGCCAGACTTAAGTGACTTGAGAATTATCCATTGTTTTGTAATGTCTGAAGCTCTATTAACATAGATAATCAAAAAATAGCTTTTATTAAGGTCCCTCAAATAGCAATAGTAATAGAAGAAATAATTCGGCCAATATGTGATAAAAAATGATTCCTGCCCTAGCTGTGTGGCTCAGTGGATTGAGTGCCAGCCTGCAAACCCAAAGGTCACCAGTTTAATTTCCAGTCAGAACACATTCCTGGGTTGCAGGCCAGGTGCCCAACTGAGGGCATGCAAGAGGCAACCAGTCCAAGCATCTCTTGCACATTGCATTTTTCTCCCTCTCTTTCCCTCTCCCTTCTCTTCTCTCTAAAAATAAATAAATAAAATCTTTAAAAAATTATTCATATACTCCTATCTCAATCCCCTATTTATATTCACTTCATCTAGAAAAATCCAAATGCTTGTGACATCCCTATACACCCTACTTCTTGCTTCCATGCTTTTGCTCCTGCTTACCCTGCTGGCTGGAATTTCCTTCTGCTTTCTTTGGGTCACTCATCCTTTAAGATATGTAGCTCAGGTACCACCTCCTCCAGGAAGCTTCTCCTCATTCATCTTTGTGTCGTAGCCCATTGTAGGCCTCAGTGAAGATGTGCTGACTACTTAATGTGTAATGGAAGCAGTGTTTTGTTATAACTCAATACTGAGGATCCCCTTTCTCCAATCCTAACCTACTGCAGCCCTCCCAACATCATTTTCTCTAACAACACTTCAGGGCATATAAATTGAGCCATGTCTGTCATAGGCCATTGAAGTTGTGAAAATGACTGCTACAAAATGTAGGCTTCCTTTCCTAACAGAGGGGAAAGGAAGTAGAAAGGAGGAAAGCATAGTGGTAGGGAAGACAGGATGATGTGGGTAGAGAAATGACACAGCAGTACTTGAGGTAGAAAGCAGCCTGGATAACATGAACACATATCTTGTCCCAAACCACTGCTTCTTCTCTTGTCATTTTCAGCAACCTGCTCCTTGGCCTAGGATTCCTAAGTTTGCAGTCATTCTCAGCAAAGAAAAACAAAAACAAAAACCAGAGGGCTTATTAAATAAACTTGGCCCATGGCAGCTTCCACATCCAAGATCATTACCCCTTTAAATGACCACTACCCCAAGTTATACCTGGGACCCAAATGTCCTTACACTAGGACTAGAGGACCAAGTGGAGGCCCACTTAGGACAAAGCTTGGGCCATGCCTTAAGATAGGACTCAAGGAAGCATTAGATAATTTCAAGAAGAGACAGCAGGACAAATAAGTCTGGCCTGCCCAGGTTGGGTGTCTTAGGGCACAGTTCTGTTCCTCAGTAACTGAAAAAGCCTGCATGTCATACCCAGCACCAAGCCTGGCACAGATAACCAGCTCCAGGACAAAATACAGGCAAAATCTAAAATTCAAATTTCTCTGATTCTGATTCTCATCTGTATAGCTAACATATCAAGTTTATTCACTTACAAACTTTGGTTGGCATCCAAATTACCAGCCTGAGACCCCGGAGCTCACTATACGTATGGTGTGTGGTCTGCTATAGCCAACAATTAGCTCCAGAATGTAATGCAAGCTGCCATTTCCATTCTGGTCATGGTTATCACGGGGATCACCTTATGCTTCCTTATAGGAACCAACTATAATACTTTTGCTAATGGCCCATAGCCTTGACTCTTGGAAGACTAGGAGCATTAGACAATCAGAGCCCTTGTATGTTAAATTCCTCTCCTTCCCTAAGACCTCAAGTATTGGTGAAAAGGGCCAAGGACATAGGAGTGTGCACCCATCCCATCAGAAAAGATGTTTCTGCTACTCCTTTCCTTTGCTGGTAGAGTGTGTGTGTGTGTCTGTGTGTGTGTGTGTATTTAAACAGTTCCTAGGTTCTACACTTGACTCAGCCATCAACCCTCTCTGTGAGCTCAGACAAATCACTAAAACTCTTTGAGCCTGATTCCTTATCTATAAATTGAAGAGTCTGACAAAAAAGTTTTTCAAAGTTCCATGAGCTGATATTTTGATAATTTGGTCTGCTCTCAACTTATAAAAGAACTCATGCCCTTCAGGGACCTGAACCTGTAGTCAAGTGAAAAGATAGGAAGAAAATAGCAAGACTGAAAATGAAACATGGTTCAGGTCACAAAGCCAGAGGTTAGAGTAGCCAAGAAGCCAAAGGTCAAGATGAAGTTTGGCATCTGAAGTCAGACAAGCAGTCAGTCATCAGGAAGCCCAGTGGCCCAAAGAGTAGATCCAGATATTCAGTGAGAGGATCCTGTGGCCAAAGTACAAGAGCATCAAAGAAATCTAAAGCAAGAACTCATATCTGAGTGACATAATGGACTAGAATATGTCTATTCCAAGTCAGAAAATCATGCATCAAAAGACAATTAAGGTTGGAAAGTTGAGAGACATCAAGAAAAAAAATCAAATCCCTACAATTTCTCCTTCAAAACACTTAATGTTGGGTGTGTCAGGCCATGCATGCAACAGGCCACTATGAAAGCTCTGGAAAATATCGAATGGACAATGTTGGTTCTTTTACCCCAATATGGGTTCCCAGAATCTACATGGACAGTGAAAGAAAAAAAAATCCTAGAACAGTCAGTTCAAAACCTATGGAAGCAAATAAATGGAGGTCTTTATCTGAGATGCAGGCATCCTGAGGCTCATTTTGGAGTAGTATTCTGATGCCTTTTTAAGGGCCCTGGGCTATACCTCTGCAGCTGTGCCCTCTCATCTCTCTGTATTCCCTAGTTTGAAGCTCTGTTTTCTCAGAGTTTGAAGCTTGGAGATGAGAGCTTATCCATTATTTCTACAAATATTTACGAAGTACCTACCATAAGCCAAATACCATGCTAGTGTAACAGGGTGCAGGCTGGGGGGCCCCCCCAAAGGGGGATTTGTAACAGGGTTCACAACTTGGAGTGTCCGAGAATACAGGATATCCTCCTCCCCCCACCCACACACACACACACACACACACAAGTCTGGCTGGGGGATGGGATACATGGAGCAGGGCCAATGAGAGTTATTTTGCATATCAATCACAGCAGGATAGCTTCAACCTCTATGCAAAAATGGTTATTTTGCATATCAACAGCAGGCTAGCTAGGGAGATGGATGTGACTTTGACCCGTGATATAGCTGGAGGTAGCTCCTCTGGTTACCAGGTCTGTGGGAGAGCTTGGAGATGGTTCACTCCACACCACAGGACCACACTGCACAGACTAACTATGGCAGCCAAGAAAAGCAACAAAAAAAAAAAAAAAAAAAAATCGGGAGTGCTGGCAGGTGTAGCTGATTGTGGGAGGAGTCAGAAATGGGTTACAGGGTAGGTTCCAGGCTGAGATTTTAAACTAAAGGCAGGCTGCCACAAGGGACAGAGATAATCAGGAGACAATGCGAGACCATGCAAGAAGAAAAGGGGTAAAAGAATTCTCGCTAGTGGGCCATGAGGAGGTGTCATGTGGTTTTGGATTAAGAACTGGAGATTGCAGCAACACAGCTGATGGTGCCAGGGACTATGGGAGACCTTCCTAGGCAAGCACGGGTTATTGGGAGGAACCGGGAGTCTAGCTGAGCTACAGAATTCTATTTCTTTTCCTGAGATACAGTCCCCCTGATTGGCCGTGTTTAGCAAAGGGAGGCAGTACTGTGTGTGTTTGTGGGTGTTTTAAAGGGAATTTGGGATTTTAACAGCAATATTCTGCATCATTCTAAACCTGTATAACTTTTGAATAAATTGCTCCTTTCCACCAAACTCTGGCATTGGGAACCACAATTCCTAATACCTGGCAGTGGGCAAGACAAACCCGTCTAGAAAGACCCCGGAGGCGGGGTTTGTTTCAGTAACAGTATCTGGGCTCTCCCCACACCATGGGCTCCTTTCAGCAACACTAGGAACTTAATATAAAGGCACATTGACTGATACTTAAAAATACAGATATTTTGTGTTTAATTCTCTGATCCCATTTGCATTCTTTGCTACTACACAACAAAGGGAACTTTATATAGATTCCTAAAAAACATATCCCCAGGTCTTGGTTCCTCCAAACATAGTGGGAAAAGAATTGGGTTCTTATCCAAGCTCTGCCACTAACCTGCTTTGGGCTAAGCTTAAGTCACAAAAACATTCACACTCAGCTCCTGCTTCTGCCATGTGGACTTAGTCTTTCCCCCTCTGTCTCTTTCACAAGATGCTGGAGGACTCAATGAACTAATACCTGTGAACTAATCACTTTGAAATATGTTCTCATTGTTGACAAGCCAGCACTCAACAAAGATGGGGGTTTCAAGAGAATCAGGGCTTCTGACTCAGCCTGGCTTCCTTAGCCATTCCCGTGTCAATCAGCTGTCACTACTCCTTCTCCTCAAACCATGCAGATTTTAAAAGCCTGCACAAACTCATCAGAATTCACATATCCAAGCTTCAAACAGACAGGACAATCTGAAATTGGAAATCAGGAAGATGGCAGGTGGTGCTGCTCTCTGTGAGAAATTGAAGAAAGGGCCTCACTTCTCCCAAAGATGCCTGATATTTGTGAGTGATTTCTAGCACTTTCACTAGAAAGCCCTCCTGCCCATGAACATATTTTGAAGACAGAAATCAATCTTACAATATAACAGAAGAGCAAATTTGTTGGGGAAAATGAAGAGGAGAAAAAAATGCCTAATTCTAGAATCCTTTTGACTAAATAAATGGATTCCAGAGAAGTAAAAGTGCATCCATATCTTTCCCTCAGTCTTGTCATTTACTAAGTAGCTGTAAAAGGTGAGATTGACAAGAGAGAGACTGCCTAGTTTCCCTACTAGCCTTTCCATCCAAATAATTTAGGCCATATGCCATCAGAGAGAGGCAACCTCCTCTGTCATTTCACCTCAGGGACATCTCGAGCCATCCTTGGCATTTTGTACCAGGCCAGTGTTTGCCTATATGTATAAGACAAATAACAAAGACTCTCAAAGAACCAGTCACACTATACACTGCAATATATTGGACATTACTACATAGGCATAGGCCGCCACAGTTCCTTTGGTACATTTGTGACCTTTCAAATAAGGCAGCTACACATAGAGGTTTAATTTAACCCCCAGATCAAGATGACTTCTACTTTTCATATCCTCAGACACTCAGGCATAAGATCATTGCAAGCATACGGAAGCCTACAGCTGAAAATCATCATAGGACACATTGCTCTGAGAATCCAACCAGTTTCAGGAAGAGGTAAGTTTTCAAATAAGACAGAAATGAGGAAGGGGCACTAGATAAGGCTAACAAAGTGAGGGAAGGAAACAAAAGGTGTTGGGGGTAGGAGTCTAAATAGATACTTCCATGAATAAAAGTGCAAAGTTGATGTCTACCTTGGCATGCTTACGCACTAAAAAGTCCCTTTAACTCTTCTTTCGCTCATATGTCCATAGCCTCTTACAGTGTTCCATAACCTAGAGAGTTTCAGAAGAGTTGCAAAAGCCAGAGAGCTGTTGGCTGGGGAATGACAGAGACATATGTGCATGAGCAAAGAAGAAAACACACTGGGCACCTGTAGGACTCCATCCTTGAGATGGAGCCTTGTCACATGTTCATGTACCAAGAAGGAAAGGTGCTAAAGATTTTGGGATTTCCTCAAAATGCTGTCATGAAAAGAGGAGGCAGCTGAGACTGGAAGTGAAGAAGAAGCATGTTGAAGAAATGTACAATGACTTCAGGAAAACAACAAATATTGCAGGGCCATGAGAGAACATCCTGGCACATCAAACTCAGAACTCATGAAGAGGGCCAAAGCCTGACTTAAATAACAAATCTAGAACAGTAAATATTCTATCAAACTCCATCCTGACCCCTTTAAATTCTATATTCCAATCAATTCTCCAGCTTCTAAGAGTCAAAGACAAGTTGAGATAACCCAGCCTTACTGTCTTCATTGTGGTGACCTGCATCCTGTGGATTTTCAATGCATATTAAAGAAATTGAATGCATGGCTACAAAATTCTAAATCAGAAACTGGAGAGAGAACTTTTTATATGTAAATAAAGACAAATCACAATTTTAGTCATAACCACCTTTTCCAAGTGCCTCTGCTAGTAATATAAATATGAACTCCAGTTGTCAATCAAATGTGTTACCTACAAGCTTACAAGTCAAGAGGTCTTATCAGTAAGACATTATGAAAAGCTACTGGAAAAAAATTTGAGATCCATCGCTGATGATAGTGAGCTTTGCATTTTGAAGCTATTCCTCCCAAAGTCAGCAAATATTTTTCAACCAATCCAAAAGTAAAGAATAAATCTGGGTAGAATCAATATGACCGAGTGAGAAAATAACATACACCCCAAGTGCTAGTTAGGGCAGACATTTGACTCAATCAGGACCGTGGTAAAGGTTGTCCCATGGGAGAGACTAAGCAGGAAAAATGCAGAGGCAGACAGACCCAAGTTAGAATTTCTGCATAGTGTTAATAGCAAAATACAATAACTCCTAACCCCAGTCGAAAGCCTATTGATTCTTATGCTGAAGTACTGCAATTTGAGATAAAGTTGTCTGGTAAAAGGAAAATGACTTTGGATCTTGTTCCAAACCCAAACTTCATCTGGCTAAGCTGCTTCATTCATTGAGTCTGTTCCCTTCTTTTGCTGTCAGTGTTAATGGCCCTATCTAAAGGGCAAGCATGACAGGTCAATGAGGTAAATCTGAGTAAATCCCTTACCTCAATATTTACCACATTTTGGTTCTCTCACTTCTGAAACCAATGTTCAGAACTGTATATATGGAAGGCAGTTAAAGCTGTTGATATTTAGGGGAAAGAGTATGAGGCTAAGTAAGAATTAACTACCTGGTTCTTATACCATCTAGCTCTGTGACTTTGGACAAGTCACCTCACTTCCTGATACAACAGCTTTGTCACATGCAAACTGGACTATATAACCTCTGAGATGTCCTCTGGTAACAGGCATTATGATTCAAAGATGGGGACAGACAGAAGTGCTAGGGAAAAAGTATCATATCTAGGGTTATTGGGAGACATCAGCCTTGGGGCCCCCCAGAATTACTAAATTGGGTTATAATTGCTATCTCAGGATCTAGATTTTTGTATCAAACAGAACTACCCTGTATTTTACTCAAAGGTAGTTGGGGTGGAGGTTGGGAAGTGAGAGAGCAGGAGAAAAAAAAAATCCTCCTCCTGTGAAATCATGGCTGCAAGTATCAGATGAAAGAGACTCCTAAACTACCAAGACAGACTTGAAACTACTCAGCTACATTGACCCTAGCTGGCTAATTGAGGTCAGACTCTATAATAGAGCTCATAGGTGTTTCCCACATGCAATAGATAGGCAGGGTAGAAGCATCAGAGAAGGCAAATAAAAGGAGGCAGCCAGCTTTGGAAGTGTATTGGCCTCTTACCAACCTTCAACGCACACACACACTCACACACACACACATATACTTCTATGCCCCTCATGTTTGGGTAGGTGTCCCTGGCCCTGCTTCTGGTATTATGTGTGCCTCCTCTCCATCAGTCAGCCTACACCATGTCTAAAGCAGCAGCATATGATTGAGGGTCTATGAGAGTTTCATTAGAAACTCAGGTGGGGATAAGAATCTGGCTTAGCTGAAGGAGTCACAGCAAGTTCTTCAAACTTCTTGGTCTGAAAAAATAAACAACTTTATAAGACACACATTTAACAGCATGCCATAAAACTTCAGAAAGAAGTGACTTTCCCTTATACCTTGCACTGCTCGCACATAAATGCACACAACAACTATCCATTAACCAACAAAAATATCACACTGGGACTATTTCAGGATAGCATCTACGAGTAATAAAGTATCTTCTAAAGTACTTTATAAACATAGTTCTCACTAGTCATCCTTAATGACCCTCTGCCTCTCTGAAATATGTTCAGGCCCATAGCCTCTCAGGAGCTTGTAGGTAGACATTACCAAGCTTGGCTCAATGTCTCCAAAGACCCAGGCCATTCTACAGTGTACAGTTATGAATGTCTTCACTTTCACTATTTGTACCCACTCTACCCTTACCAAGCTTCTGCCTGGCCAATTCTGACTCATCCTTAAATCTCAATATAAATTTCCTCTTCCCCAAGAAGCCCTTGGTCAATCCCCAAGGTTGGCCTAGGTGCCCCTTCTATGTGCATCTTCATGTATCTTAACATTAGTTGGCCCTATTGTAATTGTATGTCAACTTGTCTATCATCTCCACAAAACTCCATGTTCCTTGCAGACAGAGACTATATCTCCAGCACTTAACACGGTATTGGCATGCAGAAGTGCTCAATAAATATTTGTTCAATGAATGAATGAATCTGAACCATATGAATAGTTGTAATAAAAAAACTAATCGGGTCTACTGAGGACAAACCAATATACCTGGTAAAATGAATGTGAAAGTTCCTCAGTGTGAAAACTGGGTAATCTCCCTAGAATTCACAAAGAATTAGCTATGTGACTGAGCCAGAGATTGATGCTGTTAAATAGGCAATGCCACAGGGCAGAGGAAAGATTAACAAGGCTAAACCAGCTGCTCCTTGTAAGAAAAGAGGGCAAGAAATAGCCACTTATAGAGCACCTGTGTACATCCCCTTTACACCAAATAAAAGCTTGCAAGGTAAGTATTATCACAAGATAAGAAAACCAATGCTCAGAGAAGCAAATAATGGGT
Organism: Glossophaga mutica; assembly: GCA_039655065.1. Taxonomy (NCBI): domain Eukaryota; kingdom Metazoa; phylum Chordata; class Mammalia; order Chiroptera; family Phyllostomidae; genus Glossophaga; species Glossophaga mutica. The sequence goes on along the minus strand of CM077308.1, from coordinate 79,302,882 downwards.
CCAGTAAATATTAACATTGATACTTGCAGTTGGACCTGCTGACTCCAGAGTCCACACTTTTTCACTCTCATTGCTTCTCAAATATGACAGATTTGGATGTTTATTTTCAGGTTAACAAAATGAAGGCTAGGAAGCTGGGCATCCCATTTCCTAGCGTCCTAGGAAGCTGAGTGGTAGCACTGAATCAATAAGCAAATGAACAGGCATTTAGACCTATTATCTATGCCCAGCAAAGGGTTCATGTTGCCAAAGATCTTATCTTTGAAAATAGTTTTAAATCACAAAAGAGAAAGAAAAGCAGAGAAGTGTCATGAAAGGCTCCTCTAGATTGATGAATAATGAAACAAAATTATATTAAAACATCACAGTATGCACCCAACCATTCAGGGAAAATGTACCCCCAAAAAACTGTCATTATCAACAGGGACATTAATCACAGCCACAGGGCTCCACCCAGCTATCAGCACATAGTCTCCTGCCTCCAAAGACAAAGGTACTAAGAGTCAAGAGAAAACCTTGGAGGAAATGAAGTGTATTTAATTCCCAGTCAAATGAAAATGGTATGGGCCCAATGCCAAACAATATTCTTGGCCTGATGGTGATCACCACCCTAAATTTAGTCAACTGGTGAGTTTTTTTAAGGAGCACCTGATTCAATCTTTTGCAACCCATAGATTCACCTCCTAACACACAGCTTCCTTCCCTGCCACTGAAGCTGGAACACACTGTCCCTGGGCTTTGTCATCTGTGGAAGAGGTAATGCCAACAAAAGCTCTGCTGTTATCACCTAGCTCTGCTTGTCCAAGTGGTGCCTGGATGAGGTTCTTTAAATGCAATGCCAAAAAGGCCTCCCTTCCCCTGATAATCCAGCCCACTTCTGCCACCCTCCCCAGAAATCGCCTTTTGAAATAAGAAAACATTAGAGAGAATTTGCATTCCCAGTAACATAATCAAGGTCTGCAGATTCTAATATTGCTTGCCTCATTCGATCCTTATGAAAGTACTGTATGGACAGAGAGGCAGCATGGAAGAAAACTTGAAGCCTTAGAATCAGACCTGGATTGAAAGCCTCAATCTTTCACCCAGGCAAGCTTCAGTTGCCTCATATGAAAAATAGGGATCATGATATCTATCTTTGTTCAATAAATAGAAACTAACATTTTGGGTGTTATAAATTTTAGAAATTTTTAGAGCTAGAAGACCTGAATGGTTAAGTGCATCACTCTGAAGCCAGACAGCGATACCAAGCACTGTGCTGGAGAGAGTTGGGAGAATTGGTGAATAAGGGTGGTACGAAGACAAAAGTGAAGTTAATGCCAGATCTATGGGAATCAGAGTCAGGAACTCATAGAAGCCAACAACAACAACAAAAAATGGAGACAGGATGAGGGGATGCAGGGTTATCCAACTGACCAATAACCCATCAGATTTTAGTTTGTCTTACAGTCATTCCTAATAACTGATTTCACTTTGGCAGATGACAGTTATTCAGCACAGCTCTATGCCATATCACAAGCAAGAGAATAATCTTAGTATACTTGGAGTTGCAGTAAGTTCCTCCCAGACGTTGGCAGAGAACTTGAAAATATCCTAAGACTAGAACTAATAAAACTCAACACATGAGGAGGTGACAGTCATGCAGAGAAGTGGCCCACCATGGGAAGTAGTTGCTAAGTATGTTCTCCTAGAAAGAAAGGAGCAAACAGGAGGAGTAAGAAAAATCTCACACATACATACATACATACATATAAACGCACATACAAGTTTCCAAATCAAAAGGGCCCATTGGGTGTCCAGCAAAATGAAAGAAAAGTGACCCATACTTAGGCATATTTTCATGACATTTCAGAGCACTGGAATTGAAGAGAAATATCCATAATGCTTCCAAAGGCAAAATTGAACAGTGCTTTCAAAATTCTGAGGAAAAATTACTTCCAACCAAGAATTCTAAATGTATCCAAACTAAGATCAAATGTAGGATAAAGTAGACATTTTCAGGGAAGGATGGCATAACATTGGGAGGTTAGATGTAGGTCCCAGGTTAAACATTTAGATTTTATTCTCAAAATTAGAAAGTCACTAGAAAATTCTGACCAGAGAAGTGGCATGATCTATATTCAGTCTTGTAATCTATTTTATCTGATATTAGCTATTATAGTCTATTTATCCAATATGTTATCGGTCTGTACTCTTATGGCTGCTGTTTACAGCATATCTTTTTTCCATTCTTTTGCCTTCAAGCTATTTGTATCTTTGAATATAAATTCTTTCCTGTAGACAACACATAGTGGGAGCATATTTGTTTTTTTTTAATCCACTTGACAATCCCCCACTTTGGATTAGATCATTCACTACAGTAACATTTAATATTATTGATATGGTTGAAAACTCAATTACCATTTTACTTTAGTTTTCTGTATGTCTCATAGCTGTGTTGTTCATATGTTCCTCCTTTACTACCCCCTGTGACTTAAGTGGATATTTTCCTAGTATGCCATTTAAATTCCTTTAGTGATTTTTTAACTATTTTTTCATTCATTTCTTAGTGGTTGCTCTGCAGAATACAATGTATATCTTAACCTATCAGAATCTACTTCAGATTTATATCCTTTTAGTTTCAGTAAGACTTTAAAACTTATCCATATATTGCTCCATTCCCTCTCCCTTTTATGTGCTATTATTGTTATACATATGAATGCCTATATATGTTACAAAACCAAAAGTACATTGTTGCAATTACTCCTTTTTATAATATTGTCCTTTATGTAAGCTAAGAGAAGAAATGAGATAATAAATACAGTATTTTTAAATATGTTATTGATTATGCTATTACAGTTGTCCCACCATTCCCCTCCACCCTGCACACCCCCTCCCACCCACATTCCCCCCTCTTTAGTTCATGTCCATGTGTCATAAGTTCTTTAGCGTCTACATTGCCCACACTATTCTTGCCCTCCCCCTGTCTATTTTCTACCCACCACCTATGCTACTTATTCTCTGTACTTTCCCCCCCTCTCTCCTCCTCCCACTCCCCTGTTGCTAACCCTCCATATCATCTCCATTTCTGTGGTTCTGCTCCTGTTCTAGCTGTTTGCTTAGTTTGCTTTTGTTTTAGGTGTGATTGTTAAAATCTGTGAGTTTGCTGTCTTTTTACTGTCATATTTTTGGTCTTCTTTTTCTTAGATAAGTCCCTTTAACATTTCATATAATAAGGGCTTGGTGATGATGCACTCCTTGAACTTGACCTTATCTGAGAAGCACTTTATCTGCCCTTCCATTCTAAATGAAAGCTTTGCTGGATGGAACAATCTTGGGTGTAGGTCCTTGACTTTCATGACTTGGAATACTTCTTTCCAGCCCCTTCTTGCCTGTAAGGTCTCTTTGGAGAAATCAGCTGACAGTCTGATGGGAACTCCTTTGTAGGTGACTGTCCCCTAATCCCTTGCTGCTTCTAGAATTCTCTCCTTCGTTTTAATCTTGGTTAATGTCATTATAATGTGCTTTGGTGTATTCTTCCTTGGGTCCAACTTCTTTGGGACTCTCTGAGTTTCCTGGACTTCCTGGAAGTCTATTTCCTTTGCCAGATTAGGGAAGTTTTCCTCTATTATTTGTTCAAATAAATTTTCCACTTGTTGCTCTTCCTCTTCTCCTTCTGCTCCCCCTATAATTCAGATGTTGAAATGTTTAAAGATGTCCTGGAGGTTCCTATGCCTCTCCTCATTTTTTTGAATTCTTGTTTGTTCATTCTTTTCTTTTTGGTTGTTTATTTCTTCCTTCTAGTCCACTCCATTGATTTGAGTCACAGTTTTCCTCCCATCTCTATTGAATCTCTCCTTCATTTCACTTATTGTAGCCTTCATTTGTTCACCTAATTTGTGAGCAAAACCAATCAATTTTGTGAGCATTCTGATCACCAGAGCTTTGAACTGTGCATCTGATAGGTTGGCTATCTCTTGGTACCTTAGATGAATTTGCTCTGGGGCTTCGATTTGTTCTCCTGTTTGAGCCATTTTTGGGTGTTTTTTTTTTTTGGGGGGGGGTCTGGTCGTGGCTGTTACACAGTGAGGGGCGGAGCCTTAGATGTTCCTCGGGGTGAGGCAGCCCCACCACTAGGTTGTGACACTGTATGTGAGGGTGGGGTCCAAGAGGGAACAATGACACTTGCTCTGCTCTCTCAGATTCCAGTCACTTCCACCGCTTCCCCTTCACCTGGATTATCTGAGCGTAAATGTGGGACTGCCTGGTCAGCCAGCTGCCTTGTGAGGCCTTACTGGGTCTGCACTGTTGCCACTCCATGCCCGGGGTCCGCTAGCCACTGCCTGTGTGCCCAGTGTCTGCTAGCCACTGCCTGCACACCTGGGATCTGCCAGCTACTGCTGCCTGCGGGCCTGGGTCCACCAACCTCCACTTTTTCCTGCCATGACTCCGCTTCTCTTACCGGTCAGGATGAATGGTTGTTGAACTTCCATATAGTTCAATTTTCTATCAGTTCTGGTTGTTTTCTTGTTTCTAAATCTTTATTGTCCTTAATTTTGGTTGTGTGAGGATGCACAGTGTGTCCACCTATGCCTCCATCTTGGCCAGAAGTAGTCCAGTATTTTTTTTAATATATTATCTTTTTTATTTACCCATTGTGGTTATCTTTATCTCTTCCTATGGATTTAAGTATCATCTGGTATCACTTCCTCAGGTCAATATAGTTTCATTCTCACTCCCTCCCTTATGGTATTATTATCAAGTATGTTATATTTCTATACATTATATGTCCAATAATACAACTCAATAGCTATTGTTTATTTTAAATTAGAAAAAAAATATGTAATGATACCATCTTTTACCATTACTTAGAATTATTTTTACCACTCTATGTTTTTTATGTAGGTTCAAATTACTGTCTGTTGTCACTTCTTTTCAACGTGAAGAATTTCCTTTATTATTCTTTATAACCTGCCAAAAATAAATCGTCTCCATTTTTATTTATTTGAGACTCTTTATTTTACTTTTATTTCAATTTCATTTTTGAAAAGAAATTTATTGGATATAGGATTCTTGATTGATAGTTTTGTGTGTTCTTTTTCATTTGGAACTTTGAATATGTTGTCACACTGCCTTCTGGTCTCCATTGCTTTTGATGTGAGGTAAGCTATTAAACTTGTTGTGAAGAATCATTTTTCTCATACTACATACAAAATATTTCTCTTTAACTTTGGATTTCAATATTTTGAGAATGATTTTTCGGAGTGTGGATCTCTTTGTGTTTACTGTTCAGCTGCTTAGATGTGTATATTATTGTTTTTCACTAAATTTGGAAAGTTTTCAGTCATGATTTTTTTATGTTTTTTCTACACCTTTCCGTCTTCTTTTTCTTGTTCTACCATTACATATATGTTGGCACATGAAGTGGTGTTTCACATTTATCTGAAATTCTCTTCACTTTTCTTTATTCTTCTTACTTTTTTGTTCTTCAGATTGTATAATCTCTATTCATCAGCTTTCAAGTTCTCTGATTTTTTCTTGCCCAATCAAATGTACTCTTGAGTTCCTTTAGTAAATATTTCCTTTCAGTTATTATACTTTTCTTTTTTATATATTTTATTGATTATGCTATTATAGTTGCCCATTTTTTTCCTCTCCTTTATTCCCCTCCACCCTGTAGCCCCCACTCCACCAGCATTCTCCCACCTTAGTTCATGTCTATGGGTCATACATATAAGTTCTTTGGTTTCTCCATTTCTTATACTATTCATAACCTCCCCCTGTCTATTTTGTACCTAACATTTATGCTTCTTATTCCCTGTACTTTTTCCCTCATCCTCCCCCTCCACCTCCCACTCCCTGCTGATAACCCTCCATGTGATCTCCTGATTTCTGTGATTCTGTTCCTGTTCTAGTTGTTTGTTTGTTTTTTAGGTTCATTTGTTGATAGTTGTGAGTTTGTTGTCATTTTAATGTTTATAGTTTTGATTATCTTCTTTTTCATCGATTAGTCCCTTTAACATTTCATATAATAAAGGCTTGGTGAGGATGAACTCCTTTAACTTGACCTTATCAGGGAAGCACTTTATCTGCCTTCCTATTCTAAATGATAGCTTTAATGGATAAAGCAATCTCGGATGTAGGTCCTTGCCTTTCTTGACTTCAGATACTTCTTTCCAGCACTTTATTGCCTGCAAGGTTTCTTTTGAGAAATCAGCTGAGTCTCATGGGAATCCTTTTGTAGGTAACTCTGTCCTTTTCTCTTGCTGCTTTTAAGATTCTCTCCTTATCTTTCATCTTGGGTAATGTAATTATGATGTGCCTTGGTGTGTGCTTCCTTAGGTCCAACTTCTTTGGGACTGTCTGAGCTTCCTGGACTGCCTGGAAATCTATTTCCTTTGCAGATTAGGGAAGTTCTCCTTCATTATTTTTTCAAATAAGTTTTCAGTTTCTTGCTCTTCCTCTTCTCCTTCTGGCACCCCTATGATTCAGATGTTGAAATGTTTAAGGCTGTCCTGAAGGTTCCTGAGCCTCTCCTCATTTTTTTTTAATTCTTGTTTCTTCATTCTGTTCTGGTTGAATGTTTCTTTCTTCCTTCTGCTCTAAATCATTCATTTGAGTCCTGGTTTCCTTCCCTTCATGGCTGGTTCCCTGTATATTTTTCGTTATTTCACTTTGCATAACCTTCACTTTTTCCTCTATTTTGAGACCATACTCAACCATTTCTGTGAGCATACTGATTACCAATGTTTGGAACTCTGCATCTGATAGGTTGGCTATCTCTTCATTTCTTAGTTCTATTTTTGGAGTTTTCATCTGTTCTTTTATTTGAGACATATTTTTTTTTTTTTTTTTTTGTCCTGTGCCTGTTACTTAGGAAGGGGCAGAGCCTTAGGTATTCACCAGAGTAAGGCAACTCACAATGCTGTGTTGTGGTGCTGTATGTGGGGGAGAGGTCCAAGAGGAAACAATGTCACTGGTTTGACTCTCAGCTGGCTTTCAGTTGCTTCCGCTGCTTCCCACAAACAAATTTGGCCTTTCTGGTGCTGATTCCTGGGTAGGTGAGTTTGTGTACATAGTAGGACACTGTGGGTCTCTCCAACTAACTCTCCTATGAGGCTGGGAGTTTCTCCTGCTGCCACAACCCCCACAGGTTTTTCCAGTCAGAGGTTTTGAGGCTTTATTTCCCCACATTGGATCCCTGAGTTGCACAGTCTGTTTTGCTCCCTGGTTGTCCCTTCCAGTTTATCCATACACAAATGTGGAACCACCCTATCCACCAGCTGCTGCCTCACCCAACCCCATCCTCCAGCTGCCACCTTGCTGCAAGTCCTCTCCACCCTGGCTGCCCATCTCTGCCCCTCCTACCAGTCTGGATGAAAGTTTCTTTAACTCCTCTGTTGTTGGACTTCCATACAGTTTGATTTTCTGGAAGTTCTTATTATTTTTTGTTTCTAAATTTGTTATTGTCCTTCTTTTGGTTGTGTGAGAAGGCAAAGTATATCTGCCTATGCCTCCATCTTGGCTGGAAGTCTCCTTTCAGTTATTATACTTTTCAACTCCTGAATTTACATTCAGGTATTTTTTTATATTTCTCTCAGTTTTTATTATCTGTATCTGATGAGTTATTGTTATACCTTCCTCTCAATTTTTGGTTTCCTTTAGTTCTTTGAACATATTTATAATAGCTGTCTTGCAGTTTCAGTTAGCTAAATCTATCATCTGGGACTCTTCAAAGTTATTTTCTACTGTGTGCTCTTTTATCCTATGTATGTATAACACTTTCCTGTTTCTTTACATGCTTCATAATTTTTTTCATTTAAATCTGTATGTTTTAGATAATATGGCAACTCAATATCAATCCCTTCCTCTTTGGGAAATGTTTGGGAACCTGTTTATTTTGTGTTTATTTTTTTAGTTACTTGAATGGCCTAATTTTTGAAGTCTATTTCCTCCACAGTGCATGGTTTGCTTCCATTTTTCTCCCTTGCTTGGTATTTTCTTTCTTCCTGGCTTCTAGGGGTCACCTTTGGATCTGTGTGAACCACTTTTTATTCAACATTTGTGCATAAGCCCCCCTAGCAATTTAGATATACACTCTTACCATTATATACGTATGCTTAGAGACTACTTTTATAGTTCAGGGAGTTTACTGTTTTGTCCCATATTTAGCCTGGGGCTGGTAGCCCAGTTTTCCTCACCATTCACCATATACAACCTTGGGTATACATACAGTCTTACAGACTACCAGGGAAGAGTGGAATTTTATTCTGAAGCTTGGCTTTCTAAGAATCACCCCTGGCTCAGAGTAGCTTGTCCATCCAGTGTTTAGACAAAGGTTGTGCTTAATTCCCTTGAGCCAGAAGGCTTCCATATTTTGCTAATGGATCTGTATGTGGCTTAGGTCATGAGTTCAAGTCTGCCCCACACTCTGCTTTGATTGTTTCTAAGTAGTTGCACATACATATACCCAGTCTTCTGGATCCCCAGGGACTCAGGAGGGCTCTCCTTAGGTCTCCTTATCTATTTCTTTCCTAGTAGTATCATGAAACTACCAGGTATGTATTGCTTTCAACAAAACCCTAATCATAAACTTCTCCATATTCTGCTACAAATAAATTCAGTTCCCTCAGGTAAGGTTGTGGAGTTATTTTTAATTTTTTAATTTTTTATGCTATTACAGTTGTCTCAATTTTCTCCCTTCCCCCGCTCCCACCAGTCTCCCCCTTCCCACAGTCAATCCCTGCACCATGGTTCATATCCATGAGTCATGCATGTATATTCTTTGTCTAATCCCTCACCTTCTTTCAACCACTCCCACCCTCACCCTCTCCTTATACAGCTGTCAGTTTGTTCCTTGTTTCTGTGTCTCTGATTCTATTTTGCTCATTAGTTTATTTTGCTCCTTAGATTCCAGTGACAAATGAGATCATATGGTATTTATCTTTTACCACCTAACTTATTTCACTTAGCATAATAGTTTCTAGTTCCATCCACACTGTCTCAAAAGGTAGGGATTCCTTCTTTTTTACTGCTGCATAGTGTTCCATTGTATAAATGTACCACAGCTTCTTTATGCATTCATCTGCTGACAGACACTTAAGCTGTTTCCAAATCTTGGCTGTTGTAAATTGTTCTGCTATGAACATAGGAGTGCTTTTTTTTTTTTTTTTTTGAATTGGTGTTTCAAGATTCTTTGGCTATATTGTAGGGCTATCTTTAAAGCCTAAATCTTTGCCTTGGAAACACCTCTGTACTCCCTTCACAGGAACTGGGTGTAGTGACAGCCCTTGCCATACAAATGGAAGAGAAGAGAGCACCAATTTTCTCAGCTGTACCTGCCTGAGAGTGCTTTTGTGGCACAGACTGAGAGCGCTGGGGGTATGTAAGAGATACTGGCCTGCCCCTACTAGAATGAAACAGTAGCCCTAGATGCTGGCAGGAGAGAAAGCCCCCTTCTTCTTGGCTATCCTGATCAAAGTAGAATGGCCATATGAGAGCTCTGTCACATGGAGCTTGAAGAGGGGGTAAGCTCCTGTTCAAGTGCCACAGACTCATTTTTCTTACTGAGATTTACTAGATTTTCTTGAATAAATGTTTCTCCACTAGATGTATGCTCTACAGACAATTTCCAGAGGCTTTAAATCATTTTTTATATGTGTAATTTTCATCAGCTAAATAATCATTTTTCTGGGGAAAGGGTCCACTAAACTCCTCATACCAACATTCCAGAAATTCCAACTCTGCCTTATTTTTTTGGTAAAACTGGGCCATTTTAATGTTCTTTACAATACAATAAATAGTTCTCTTGATGGCTGCAGACATGTAAGCCATTGTAATATTTTAGTATGCAGAAACATCACAGTCAGGTTTTCCTGATTGGCACATAGTCTTCAATAATTACCAGGAGCTACTTGTATGAAACTGCTGTCAAACCAGTAAGACTGGATTTATACATCCATCATTTTCAGGATTATTGATAACCTGGTCATATTTTTCCCAAATAACGTTGCCTCCTTTTGTCATAAGGCCCAACTTGCTCACGTTCACCTCAGCAACAGTATCATTGGTAATAACATCTGAAGTTGTATAAAGTGGGGATGAGGGATTCTCCTTTATACCAAGTATCAGTAGGCAAAAGGTGGCTTTCAGTTCAGGATGTGTTACATGGGCCTTCTTGAAACATAAGCCCATTGGCCTAATGAATCTTTCATATTTAGGTGGTTTTTGAGTAAAGCCATCTCCAACAAAGTGAACTTTAGTAACCATCCTCTTCCATGCTTTTTTCTTTCTCTTCCCTGTTTGAACAACTTTAAATATCTCTGTTTTTCCCTGGGCATGAACTTTGGGCAAAGAGACTTCCCATTTTCCCACTTTCTCTTTTTGTTTTTGCTTATTGGAAAGTACTGCCCCTCTCTGTCCAGTAGATATGCAGGTACTGCTCCTTGTGGAGCCTTTTCATCATTCTTTTGTTTGGCATTTCTCTTTTCATGCATCTTGATAGTCTTTTTCAGTTGTATTTTCTCAGCATGGCACTGTTTATGGTAAAGCTTAGCCTTCAGACCAATCATCTTTTTTGCCTTCTTTGAACGTTCATGGGCCTCTCAAACTTCCTTCTTTCTCTTTTTTTCATGGTAATCCAAATGATATCCATAGCAGTGTAAGTCAATATACTCATTTTGTGGCATGGTTACAGCAGCTAGTGGAGGGTATAGTCCCCCGCATGCAAAGAAGCTTTCCACTTTTGGGTCTCAGAGACCCGCAAACCAACTCCATGCACCCTGCAACAGGAAACAGCTCTGACTCATATTTTAGATGATTCTTTTCCCTGCTATGTGGAGAATAGGAACAGAGTAGAAGTAGTAAACTCTATATTAAAAACACCCGTCATCATTTATATATGCAACATCTTTAATACAGCCTGATGCACAGCAGTGCTCATAAATGTTAGCTTCCTTTCTCAAGAACTTTTTCCTTTGCAAGGATGACTGTCCCCCAGTGAGGAGACTCCATATGCTCAGGATGCCCCCCAAAACTGTTCTTGCTTGTTAACTTCCCATTCTCAACCAAGATTGTCCAACCCCATGATACCCAGTTCACCAGCCTTCCTCAAAGTAGCCTTCTCCTCCTGTTAAGAGACCCCTGAACTTCCTGTTCACATCCAAACCCACAGTCTCACCTTCATTCCAACCCCACAACTTTCTGTCTTTGCTTCAGATTTCTCAGGCTCAATACTTAATATGTTTGCATAAGCACTCATCAGGTCCGCCTTAGGTTTTCCTGTCTTCCTGGTTGCACCCTCTTCCTGTATTTATTGCCTGTCCCTGTAAATGTCATTTCACTTGCCCAGACCATCTGATCCACACTCCCAGATACAGTCCAGTACCTCTGGTCTCTTACTGGCTTTACTCATATCTTTCAGTTGATGCTAATCTCTGGCTGTTTTTCCAGGACACCTGACCTTTTTCTATACCCTATTGTTTATTTATACTTGCTGCTGACACACACACCTGAGTTTCATCCATTATTTATGCCTTTTCTGCTTCCTTACTCAATTCTGGTTCAGGGATTTCTTCACAGGCCTTCAGTATCAAGCCTCTCCCCACACCAACTCTAAATGTCTCACTTAGTTCCAACTACCAGTGTCTGGCGCTCACCCCAAATCACTGCTAACCTATTATTGTGTGCTTTTTATCTGGTCTTTTTGTCCTGTTTATCCTATGCCCAGTCTCTGTCATAGTTGTTTGACCTGCTGCTTACATTCTCAAAGACAAAAATTTACCTCTATATCTGTTTGTACTAGTATTGACTGACTTGCACTTTATGCATTGTTCTAGCATTAAGAATAGCACAGAATAACCCAAAACAAAGAGATCTTTAATAGATCTCAGGGGTTTTAAAATAAACCAAAGTATCTGAAAAAGTGTGACTCAGACTACAATAAAAGGAATTATTATTTAAAGAATACAAGATCCATTAGGACAAGGATTTTATTTTATCACTGTATCCCCAGCACCTAGAATAATAGTCTTTGACATATAATAAGCTCTCAATAAATATTTGTGGAATGAATGAGTGAATGCAAAAGAAGTTTATTAGAGTTCAACTGACTGCAATATTAGAAGCAAAACATTTTTGCATTTTTACACCAACTAGTCAAGGCTCCTCCATATACTAATTACATCCCTATGGTGTCATAGATTATTTCTAAGACATCATCTCTGTGATCTTAATACCTTTTGAGACGCATTCACTTATTCTTTCTCCAGAGTCTACCCCCAACTTAAAGTTTTTTTTTCTTCAAACTCTACCCAAATTTTTGATATCTTAAAATTTTGTTCAGCATGCTAGATAAAGCTACTCCAACTCTGGACATAAGTTCCTTACTTAAAATACCCTGTCTTTGTCTGCCTATTGAACTTAAAGGCAATATGGGAAGGGTGTTATGGGAGCTATGTTCCTTTGTAAATGGTGCTTCAGGTAACAGGAACACCTGAATCAAATTCTATATGTTCCTCCTGCTGTGGGCAGGAATCCTCTTGGCATTTCTCTGAATTTATAATGATTTTCACCATTTTCCACCCAAGTGGGGGCTTAGTTAAGAAGTGTAGGAAGCTTGGTAAAATGGCAGAAATGATCATTCCCTATGCAAATAGCATTAAAGAGAAAAGTAGCTAATTTCACTTATTTTTAATTTCTGACCACTAGTGTAACTTTGATTTTCTTCTCAAAAAATTAACAAAAATTGATTGATGTTAGCTTGGCCTGGTGGGAAAGAAGAGTGCATCTCTTTAAAATAGGTCATATTATTATAATTTAAATTAACACTCTACCATGGGTTATAATATGACCATTTTTATCCCATATAATCTTTTCAGGAACTTTCAAAAGGCTGAGATTTAGGACTTAGGAATCACTGAGGAAAAGAGGTGCTAAGTTTCATTAATTTTGTGTCATACTTTTGGGTATATTACATTTTTAAATTTTATTTTAACTAAGAAAGGCACCAAGTTTACACATGCTACCATCACTCATTAGACATGCTTGGTCCTCAGATCCTCACAGGGCTTTTGAAAAACTTTTTTTTTTTTTTTTACAAAAGAATCTAAATGAACAGGATAACAATAATAATCAGCAATTTCCATCAACAATACTTTTTACTTCTGTACCATACCCAAATAGCTAAGACATCACGGTAATATAAATCACTCCACGCACAAGCACATGAGCGGGGGTTAACCTAGCAACACCTCTCATCTACCACCTCCCTTTATCCTCCCTTAATCTGTTTCTAACTGGCATCCATATTTGTAGCTATGATTAGATACAATTCTGTGTTTGTCCCCCTTAACATGCTGGCTATGAATTGAAGGGTACTGATACCAGTGTTGGCCTACCCATGTGGCTTAAAATGAAGAATTGAATAGATCAAGAATTGCAAAATAAATGAATAGATAAAAAGACCTAGGAGGTCACCTAATATCTCCTTCCTGAGATTTGAATCTACTATATAATTGCCCCACATCGAGGGGGCTTGTGTACAAAACACTTCCAATCAAGCACATCTACTTCATTAGATGCATAAATTAATTTAATGACCAATTAAAAATAACAGCCCTGGCTGGCGTAGCTCAGTGGATTGAGCGCGGGCTGCGAACCAAAGGGTTGCAGGTTCGATTCCCAGTCAGGGCACATGCCTGGGTTGCAGGCCAGGCCCCTAGTGGGGGCCATGTGAGAGGCAACCACACATTGATGTTTCTCTCCCTCTCTTTCTCCCTCCCTTCCCCTCTCTAAAAATAAATAAATAAAATCTAAAAAAAATAAATAAATAAAATAATTAAAAAAAAAATAAAATAACAGATCAAAGTAGCTTCCCAAAGGCCACAATTAAAAACCGTATTACTAAAGAACAGATCCCTTAGAACTTAAGCAGTAGTCCTCCCTTATCCTTGGGGGATACCTTCCAAGACCCCCAGTGGATGCCTGAAACCCTGAGTGGTACCAAACCTTCGTGTATTATGTTCTTTTCTAAACATGCACATCTATTATAAAGTTTATTTTATAAATTAGGCACTCTCAGTGATTAACAACAAAATCTACTAATAAAATAGAAGAATTATAATAATATACTATAATAAAAGTTATGTGAATGTGATCTCTTTCCCTTTGGTAACCAGTCTTATAACTGAGATGGCTACTAAGTGACTTATGGGCAGGTAGCATATACAGTGTGGATAATCTGGACAAAGGGATGATTTACATCTGAGGCAGGACCATGTTGGATAGCATGAGATATCATCATGCTACTCAGAACAATATGCAATTTAAAACATATAAAATATTTATTTCATAAATGTTCCATTTAATATTTTTGGATCATGAATAATTGACACCACAGAAAGTGAAAACCATAGGTAAGGGGGACTACCGTACCAGGATGACCCAAGCTAGGAACATCTGAGTCTTTACTGAAGCCTAATAGCCTTAACCACCATGATTAGGGAAATGAGTCTGGTTTAGGCCCAATCCCCAGTCAGGAAGTAGAAATAAAGAAGAAATCCCCAGAAGTGCAGGAGTTTTACATCTGTGGGGAAAAGGTGCTGAAACCAGTACATAAATACATGTTCAGGAAGATTGCTCCTGCCTGGCAGGAAACAAGATGGTATCTAAGAAAAGAGGACACTAAGTGAAGATAGTGTCTAAGTGAAGCAGGATAAGAAGGGAAGAAATCAAGCCAGATGGTAGAGATCTAGGTCAATCACTCTTTAGCTCAAGAATTAATACCTGAGATGAAAGGGATTTCATGCTGAATCAAACTCCCAGCTAATTGTATTGAGATGCTTAAGGAACATACCCTTTGAAAACTCTTCTCCTCAGTTTGTATTGCTTTTCTTTGCTTCACTTTGTTTTTCTTTTATCTTTTCCAGTTACTCAGACTCATCAGTCTCCTGAATATCCCTCAATACTCTATGCCAGCTTTCCACTAGAATAAATTGCAACTCCCTAAATCTAATATTTAAAATAAAGAGCAGGCAGGCTTAAATGGAGTATTCTATAATGCCCACCCAACTCTATTTCATGTAATTCAGAAGACAGCTAAGGAAACTTTGTGCAGTCTTTGATTTCATAAGCAGGAACTATCAATGATACAAGGTGAACCAGCTAACTCCAGATGTCAGTCAAATGTTCTTTCAGTATCTTCATGGAAATGCAGCCTCAAGAATCAGAAGAAATGGAAAAGAGAGGATTCTTGACAGAGAAATTTCCCTTGAACATCAGTATCAAGTAACCCAGTAGTTTCCAACATGTTCCAACCACTTGCACAAAAGAGTTTTTCTTATAGCATTCATTTATAAAAGAGATAAAGGCATAGATGTTCTGGTTGAAGTGGCCCTCAGGAATCCACCATTTCACAGTTCATCTCCCCCTCATCACCTTCTCCTCCTGTTCCTTCCTTTGCAGCTGCTTCTGAGGCATAACTGTAGAACCCCAGGGCTATATATAAAATGATTCAAAAATACTGGCTAGTGGTTAAACATAAAACCTTCAGAATCAAGAAATCCTAGTTCCAAATCCCAATTTTCCCATTTATCAACCATGTCAATTTAAGCAAATTAACCAAAGCTTCTACATATGAATTCTTCATCTATAAAATGCAGATAATAGCAACCTCAAAGGCTGTTTTGGAAGTTACATAAGATTATGCATGTAAAATACTTAGCATTGTCTATCTGTAATAAGAATTCAATAAATGTCAGCTATTACTATTATTAAAATGACATATTTTATAAGAATACAATATAGAGTCTTTTAATAGTGGAGGCAAGAATTTATAACTCTTGCCTTTCAATTCTTTCAGAATAGTTTCCCAAAATGTGTTCAGCAAAATATTATCCCCTTGAAATATTTCATGAATAAAACGTTTATGGTCAAATCTATTAGGAAAATGTTGTGTCTTATAAAGCTTCCTAGAGACTCACAATGCATAACTAAGGCCTGCTCCAGGTTTCTGGAACAGAAGTCACATGATGAAATTTCACCTTAGAAAGATCACTCTTGCTGGACTGTGGAGAATGGAAGAGGCAAAATCATGGTAGGAAGCCAATGCAATAATCCAGGGAGATTATGGCACCTGAACTAGGGTGGAATAAAGAAAGGTAATCAGATCCAAGAGAAAATGAGGGAGAGGGAAAGGGAGATAAAAGTGTCAGTGATGAAACCCAGGTATTTAGCTTAGATAATGAGATCAAAGGTGGTATCATTAATGGAAATGGAATACAGGGCAGGACCAGACTAGGGAAAGAGGAGTTTCATTTTTCATTAGTGAGTTTAGGATGCATATTTTCTAGACATTTTTCCATTGAAAGTGACAGAAATCCATTCAAACTAACTAGAGTAAAAAGGGAATGTATTAATTCATGTAATGGGAAAAGAGAGGGGTGACTTGGTTTTGGACCTTTGAGCAATGACATTTGTCCACCCTGTGGCTGGTGTCACTGTCTCCCAGCTTGGCAAGAGAGAGCCCTGTACCAACCTAGTTAAACAGAAATCTTTCTGATTATAGAGAATATACTGAGATAGGACTGTGCCTCCCATTGCCTTGACCTGAGAAACTCACTTTGCAATGCCTGTTCAAAGCCACTTTACCCTTAAATAGACCCAGTACTATGGGCAAGCCCCCTAGCTGGATTCTCAACTAAGTCTGGGATCTGTCTATGCCACATGGGATTTATGCAATGCTTAGAAAAAAAACTCAAAGCGTCTCATCTTAGCCACAGAGCAATACCAAATTCTCTTCCTGTTTGGTGGCATCCTCAGTTGATATAGGCCGAACTAAGAGACGGCCACCACACTGAGTTGCAAATAGGAGCATGACTGAGAGAACCCTGTGCCCTTGGTATCTTCTCACTTCCCTAAAACTCATCCCATTTCTGGGCTGAAGCTTTAAGAAGAGAACAATAGAAACATACATCTCTCATGCCTCTTTCCACCATCCTCTCAAATGCCCTGAATTGAAAAGGATGAAATCTTCTCTCTATCAGTGCTTCTCAAATCTCAGGGGTGCACCAGATATGTCCAGAGGGCTCATTAAAAAAATAAATTGCTGAGCCCTTTGTACAGTAAATCTGAGCTGGGATCAGGGGATTTGCATTTCTAACAAGTTTTCAAATGGTGTTGGTATTGCTGATCTGGGGACTACACTTTGTGAACCAGTATAACTATAGCCAGTGTGAACTACAAGTCATTCTTCCCCTCCAACCTTGTGGCTAAATTTCATTGCAAACAAAGGGATTTTTTTCTACACATTGAAAGAACTCTGTGATCTGAATCCTCTCCTGAAAAAGGGTGATTTCTCTGCATAACAGGAGATCTCTATGATGACTCTTACAGGCTTAGCCCTTAATTTGTTAGATAGCACCAAGATTAATTTAGTAAATCCTTTATCATTCTACAATGCTTGGTTTTCAAGACTATTGTCTTACTGAATTCTATTTTGCATGCCAGAACTGAATATTATTCTATAGCTTCTCTTTTCATTCCATCTATAACATTTCTAACATACCTACAGGCAGATGGATAGCCTTACCTGAGGAGAAAATCATGAACTCAGAGTGGCAAAACATAGTTTGAAACAATATACCCCAATAAATGTATTATTTTACCACTGGAATTTTAGGGGAAAAATTTCTCTCCAAACAAATGCATTTTCTCCCTTCAGTTACAGTTTATATAGTTATGATGCTTCCTCTTTTTATCTGACATAAAAAACTCAATACTTAACTTTAGGTTTCTCTTTAGTTGTTTCTTTTAGCTAATATTTTCTAAGTATTGTAATTTTTCTCCTTAACCTACCTATTCATTCATGGATTTTTAAATTTTTGTCCATTTAGAAAAATTTTAGGAAAAAAATGTAGGGTTCTTGTGTCCTTTGTTAAAGGCTCACCAGCATAAACACCACAAAAATTCTTTTTGAAAAGCAATCCTTTCCCAGCTGTTCTGAAGGGTGAAAAGGGAAGGGATCTGTGTCCAAGCTCAGCTTCCAAGAGCAGGGCCCTAACCCAGAGTTAGGTGGTATCAAGGATTACTAAATGAGAGACCCTGCCCTCAAGTGAGAGAATGCAAAAACAGAAAAGCATGTTTGGGGACTAACTGGGCAACTAATTCTCCCGTGGGGGATAGGGAAGGAGAGAGCTGAGAGGGCAGTCATAATTGGGATAGTTCAAGGGCTTCCTACAAATGGCCCTCTGCTCCCAAAATGCTCCTAATTGTCAATAGCATGGAAAATTTTTCCTTCAGGTTGTTATTTTGTCTCTATATATACCCTTACCAATGCCAACAGTCCTGGTAGATATGCCACATCTAAAACAAGAATATCTGATAAGACAAAGAGGTAGAGAAGAGTGTGTAGCTCATGGCCATTACCAGAATGGGAGAACCCTGCTTTGGGTTTCCTTGAAAGCCAGAAGACAACATGAGCCTACATGAGAGGGGGGCAAAGCTGGAGCTAAAACTCCAAACAGACCAGAGACATGTGGGGTAGCTTAGTCAGTAGTGAACATCAGAGACTTCTAAAACTGCAGCATCTCAATGACAGTCAGGACCAGAGTCCCAGCACTGGGGTTCCAATCACATCTTAGGATGGTGACCTTTGAATTGTGCAGTGCACAGCTGTATGCTGTGCCATGTATGGGAGCCCAAGTCCTGTGGAGATAGATCAAAATAAATCACCACAAGGATAAGACATAGAGTGCCCCAAGACCTCAGTTTCTCTTACTCTACACTCAGCAAAGCCCACCTGGGAAAATGGTGAATCTCAAGACTTGTCAAGTTTGACAAAAGCAAGCATGTTCTTCAAAGACCTTAATTTATGAGGTTAACTGCCAAAACTGCACATGGCCTTCAGGCTAAACAAGGAGAAAAACATCCAGCATTCAACTGTGACTCTTGATTTTAAAGTGAATCAGGGACTTCCAGCCAAAATGGAGGCGTAGGCGGACACACTGTGCCTCCTCTCACAACCAAAATTAAGGACAACAAATATTTAGAAACAAGAAAACAACCAGAACTTATAGAAAATTGAACTGTATGGAAGTCCAACAACCATTTATCCAGACCGGTAAGAGGGGCGGAGTCTCGGCAGGAGAAAGTGGAGGTGTGGACCCAGGAATGCAAGCAGCAGCGGCTTGCAGTCCCCAGGTGCACAGGCGGCGGCTGGCAGTCCCCGGGCCCACAGGCAGCAGCTGGCGGACCCCGGGCACAGGGGGGCAGCTGTGCAGAACGAGTGAGGCCACACAGGGCGGCTGGCTGACCAGGTGGTCCCACATTCCTGCGAGCAGACGGTCCAGGCAGAGGGGAAGTGGTGGAAGGGACTGAATCCAGGAGAGAGCGGAGCAGGCGCCATTGTTCCCTCTCAGACCCTGCCCCCACATACAGCGTCACAACCAGGCAACTGGGCTGCCCCACACTGGGGAGCGCCTGAGGCTCCACTCCTCACTACGTAACAGCACGCACGTGCACAGATAATCCAGGTGAAGGGGAAGCGGTGGAAAGGGCCGGAGTCCAGGAGAGAGCGGAGCAGGCACCATTCTTCCCTCTCGGACCCCGCCCCCACCTAAAGCATCACAACCAGGCGACTGGGCTGCCCCGCCCTGAGGAACACCTAAGGCTCCACTCCTCACTACGTAATAACTGCGACCAGACTAAAACCAAAACAAAACAAAACAAAAAAACCCCACCGAAATGGCTCAAACCGGAGAACAAATGAAAGCCCCAGAGCCAATTCCTCTAAGCAGTGAAGATATAGCCAACCTATCAGATGCACAGTTCGAAGCACTGGTCATCAAAATGCTCACAGAATTGGTTGATTTTGCTCACAAACTAGATGAAAAAATGCAGGCTACAATACGTGAAATGAAGGAAGATGCATGGGGAACCGATAGAGATGGAAGGAAAACTGGGACTCAAATCAGTGGAGTGGACCAGAAGGAAGAAACTTACAACCAAACAGAAAACGAGGAAGAAACAAGAATTCAAAAAAATGAGGAGAGGCTTAGGAACCTCCGGGACATCTTTAAACGTCCCAACATCCAAATTATAGGGGTCCCAGAAGGGGAAGAAGAAAAGCAACAAGTGGAAAACTTATTTGAACAAATAATAAAGGAGAACTTCCCCAATCTGGCAAAGGAAATAGACTTCCAGGATCTCCAGGAAGCTCAGACAGTCCCAAAGAAGTTGGACCCAAGGAGGAACACACCAAGGCACATCGTAATTACATTAGCCAAGATTAAAATGAAGCAGAGAATTCTAGAAGCAGCAAGGGATAAGGGGACAGTCACCTACAAGGGAGTTCCCATCAGACTGTCAGCTGATTTCTCAAAAGAGACCTTACAGGCAAGAAGGGGCTGGAAAGAAATATTTGAAGTCTTGAAAAGCAGGGACCTACATCCAAAATTGCTCTATCCAGCAAAGCTGTCATTTAGAATGGATGGACAGATAAAGTGCTTCTCAGATAAGGTCAAGTTCAAGGAGTTCATCATCACCAAGCCCTTATTATATGAAATGGTAAAGGGACTTATCTAAGAAAAAGAAGATAAAAATATGACAGTGAAAAGACAGCAAACTCACAGCTATTAAGAACCACACCTAAAACAAAAGCAAACTAAACAAACAGCTAGAACAGGAACAGAACCACAGAAATGGAGATCACATGGAGGATTAGCAACAGGGGAGTGGGAGGAGGAGAGAGGGGGAAAAGGTACAGAGAATGAGTAGCATAGATAGTGGGTAGAAAATAGACGGGGGAGGGCAAGAATAGTATGGGAAATGTAGAAGCTAAAGAACTTATGACACATGGACATGAACTAAAGGGGGGGATGTGGGTGGGAGAGGGTGTGCAAGGTGGAGAGGAATGATGGGGGAAAATGGGACAACTGTAATAGCATAATCAATAAAATATATTTTAAAAAAATAAAGTGAATCAGAAGAAAAGCCAAAGACTAGTAGGAAAAATAAAAAAGTTTTTTCACCAAATCCTAGAAAGATCTATAGGAGGAAAGGACCCCCATCAGAGGTAGCTGTGCCCCCTCCTAAATTATACCTGAGAGAGCCACCTGCTGAAGAGTCCACAACTTCTCCCTGTTTTCTAGGAGGCCACTGAGCTCCCACCTAGCACCTGGGCACTCCATTACACTTGCCATTTGGCTATTCCCTGTCCACAGAAGACCAGCTGTGATCTATTTGTTAAAAAAACAATGTCAGCAAAATTATCATTAAGAGCCTATGTAAAACAACTGCATCAGCAGATGAATTTTTCCCATCTGTGTTGCAAACTAGCATTAATTAGCCAGGTGAATATGGACAAGTCTCTTTCCTCTGGCCCCAGGTTCTTCACCTGAAGATTGGAGGACTAGACTTGGTACTACCTAATATTCCTTTCTGCTCTAATGCTACATTCTGCATCTGACTCTACAGTTCTTTCAGCTCCTTTCCTAGGATAAGCTCCATAAAGCCTCTCATTGTTCCCATTTGACTAAAGTAAGGCCCTATAGTGTTTCCTAAGAAGCTCTACAGAGAGAGAGAGAGAGAGAGAGAGAGAGAGAGAGAGAGAGAGAGAGAAATGCAGGTACAAAGAGGAAACAATGAACTTGAATAAGTACCTATCAATAATAACCTTAAATGTAAATTAATTAAATACTCCAATCAAAAGACATAGGGTAGCTGAATGGATAAGAAAACATGACCTGCATATATGCTGTTTACAAGAGACCCACCTCAGAATAAAAGATCTATACAGGCTGAAAGTGAAGGGATGAAAAAAAATATTCCAAGCAAATAGACATGAAAAAATGATGGAGTACCAATACTTATATCAAACAAAATAAATTTCAAAACAAAGGCCATAAAAAGAGACAAAGAAGCACACTATATAATACATAAGGGAGTAATCCATCAAGAAGATATAAGCCTTGTAAATATATATGCACCCAACATAGGAGCACCTAAATATATAAGGAAAATCTTGGAGGACTTCAAGAAAAGATAGCAGCAGCAGCACACTCATCATAGGGGATTTTAACACCCCACTGTCAACAATGGATAGATCTTCTAAACAAAGAATCAATGAGGATATTATGTCAGTGAATGACCCTTTGATCAAAAGGACTTAATTGATATTTACAGAACCTTTCACCCAAGCAAGCAAAATATACAGTATTTTCAAATGCACTTGGAACATTTTCAAAGATAGACCACATGGTAGGACACAAAACAAGCCTCAACTAATTCAAGAAAATTGAAATCATATCAAGCATCTTCTAGGATCACAATGGCTAGAAACTAGAAACCGACCTCAAGGACAAAGCCTCAAAAACACTCAAATTCCTGAAGACTGAATAACATGCTATGAAATGATAAATGGGTTAACAATGACATTAAGGAAGAAATAAAAAACTTTCTGGAAACAAATGAAAATGAGCACACAACAGCCCCAAACCTATGGGACACAGCAAAGGCAGTCCTGAAAGGAAAGTTCATGGCAATACAAGCCTACCCAAAGAAGATAAAAACATTTCAAATAAAGAACCTAGCCCTACATCTACAAGAACTAGAGAAACAAAAACAAACAAAGCCCAGAGCAAATAGAAGGAAGGAAATAATCAAGATTAGAGCACAATTAAATGACACAGACGTAAAAAAAAAAAAAAAAATGGAAGGATCAATGAAACCCAGAAACTGGTTCTTTGAAAAGATAAACAAAATTGACAAGCCTTAACCATACTCATCAAGAAAAAAAAGAGAGGACCCAAATAAATTAATAAAATCAGAAATGGAAGAGAAATTACAACTGATATCACAGAAATACAAAGGACTATAAGAAATTACTATGAAGAACTACATGTCAAAAATTGGACAACCTGGGCAAAATGGACAAATTTCTAGAAATATATAATTTTCCAAAACTGAATCAAGAAGAAGCAGAAAGCTTGAACACACAGACAACAACTAGTGAAATTGAAGCAGTAATCAAAAAACTCCTGGCACACAAAAGCCCTGGACTGGACAGCTTCACAAAAGAATTATACTAAACATTTAAATAAGAACTAACTCTTATCCTTCTCAAACTATTTCAAAAAATACAGGAAGAGTGAAGACTCCCAAACTCTTTTTACAAGGCCAGTTTCAACCTAATTCTAAGACCAGGTAAAGATACAACAAAGAAAGGAAACTATAAGCAAATGTCTCTGATGAATATAGATGATAAAAATTCTCCATAAATATTGGCAATCTGTATTGAGCAATACATTAAAAAGATCACACACCATGATCAAGTGGGATTCATCCTGAGGATGCAAGGATGGCACAATACTTGCAAATCAATAAACATAATACACCATACAAATAAAATGAAAGACAAAACACATGATCATAACCATAGATGCTAGAAAAGCATTTTATAAAGTCCAGCACCTATTTATGATAAAAAACACTCAGCAAAGTGGTACTAAAGGGCGCATACCTCAACATAATAAAAGCAATATATGACAAACCTACAACCAACATCATACTCAATGGGCAAAAACTGAAAGTTTTCCCCTTAATATCAGAAACAAGACAAGGGTGTCTGCTTTCACCACTTGTATTCAATATAATGTTGGAAGTTCTAGCCACAGTGATCAGACGAGAAAAAGAAATAAAAGGCATCCAAATTGGAAAGGAGGAAGTAAAACTGTTATTGTTTGCAGGAGACCTGATAGTATACATAGAAAACCCTATAGATTCCACCAAAAAAATACTCGACCTAATAAGTGAACTTGACAAAATACAGGAAACAAACTCAACATTCAGAAATTGAAGGCATTTTTATGAATCAACAATGAAATATCAGAAACAGAAACTAGGGAAATAATCCCATTTACTCTAGCAACAAGAAAAATAAAGTACCTAAGAATAAACTTAACCAAGGAGGCAAAAGACCTGTACTCAGGGAATTACAGAACACTGAAGAAAGAAACTGAGGAAGATACAAATAAATGGAAGTATAACTGTGTTCATAGATTGGAAGAATTAACATCACTAAAATATCCATACTACCTAAAACGATCTATAGATTCAATGCAATCCCTATTAAAACACCAATGGCATTTTTTACAGATCAAGAACAAATATTTCAGAAATGTATATGGAACCAAGAAAGACCCCAAATAGCCTTAGCAGTCTTGAGAAAGAAGAACAAAGAAGGGATCAAAATGCCTGATATCAAACTATATTACAAGGCCACTATAATCAGAACAATCTGGTACTGGCACAAGAACCAACACATAGATCAATGGAACAGATAGAGAGCCCTGAAATAAACCCATGTCTCTGTGGTCAATTAATATTTGACAAAGGGGGCAGGAGCATAAGATGGAGTAAAATGAGCCTCTTCAATAAATGATTTTGGAAGATCTAGAGAGGTACATGCAAAAAAAAAAAAAAATGAAACTAGACCACCACCTTATACAATACACCAGAATAAACTCAAGATGGGTAAAAAGCAAATACGTCATGACAACATTAAAGTCCTAGAGGAGAACATAGGCAGGAAAATTTCAGATATCCTACACAGCAATATTTTCACTGATATATCTCCTAGAGCAAAGGAAATAAAGGAAAAAATAAACAAGTGGGACTACATCAAAGAAACAAGCTTCTGTACATCTAAAGGAAACATCATCTACATGAAAAGGGATCCAACCATATGGGAAAACATTTGTGCCAATGATATTATACAGGGTTTGATCTCTAAGTTTTATAAAGAACTCATATGACTAAACACCAGAAAGACAAACAACTCAATTAAAAAATGGGCAAATGACCTGAATGGATACTTCTCCAAGGAGGACACACAGAAGGCCCACAGACATATGAAAGGATGTTCAACATCACCAGCCATCAGAGAGGTGCAAATTAAAATCACAATGAGATACCACCTCACATCAGTCAGAATGGCCATAATTAACAAATCAACAAACAAGTGCTGGTGAGGATGTGGAGAGAAGAGAACCCTAGTTGGTGGGAATGCAGACTGGTGCAGCCACAGTGGAAACAGTATGTAATTTCCTCAGAAAACTAAAATGGAACTGCCTTTCGAACCAGTGATTCCACTGCTGGGATTATATCCTAAGAATCCTGAAACACCAAGTCAAAAGAACCTATATACCTCTATGCTCCTAGCAGAGTTATTTACAATAGCCAAGGGATAAAAACTGCCTAAATGTCCACCAGTAAATGAGTGGATCAAAAATCTGTGGCACATTTACACAATGGAATTCTACACAGCAGAAAAAAAAGCAGGAACTCCTACCTTTCATGACAGCATGGATGTAACTAGAGAGTATTATGCTAAGTGAAATAAGCCAAATTGTAAAAGACAAATACCATATAATCTCACCTATAAAAGGAACCTAATGAACAAAAACAAATTAATGAGCACAACAGAACCAGAGGCATGGAAACATGGAACAGTCTGACAACAACCAGTGTGGAGCTGGGAGGGGATAAATGTGGAAGGAAGGCGAAGGGACTAGTCAAGGAGCATGCATGAATGACCCATGGACAATAATGTGGGGATTGACTATGAGAGTGGGGGTGGATGGGTTGGAGGAGGGCAAAGGGTGAGAAATTGGGACAACTGTAATAGACAACAATAAAATATTTTTTTAAAAAAGAAGCAGCAGCTCTGCAGAGACAAGTAAAATGCAAAGAAAGCCAGGCACCTGCTTTTCACATTGTTTCCTTTAGCATTTCTTCATAAAGACCACCTTCCATATCCTTTGCTAAGCCTCAGACACCAAACTGCATGTAAAAAGGTAAATCTATTGTCTATTAATCTGAGAGAATCTTTAGGCTGAAGCAATTTGCTCTTCCCTTTGCCTTGCCCAGTGAGACCTCTCTGTGATACTCTCCAAAAACAGTCAAGCAAAGAAAATGCTGCTTCTCACTCACCACAACTTACCCTGGCATTGTGGCAATAACCCTACCATCACCCCTTGTGTTCAAACGGGAGTTAAAAGGCTCAGGATCCTTCACCAAGACTTCCACCTGGGGTCAGGGCTAACCAAAGCCTGCCAAGAGGAAAATGGACAAAACCACAGCAAGAGAAATTGTGCTTTCAGGTTCTGAGAAGAAATGAGAAACAAGGCGGATAAAAGACTTAAATGTAAGTTGTGACATAAAAGTCCTAGAGGAGAACATAGGTAGGAAAATCTCAGATATTCCATGCAGCAATATTTTCACTGATACGTCACCTAGAGCAAGGGACATAAAGGAAAGAATAAACAAATGGGACTTCATCAAAATAAAAAGCTTCTGCACAGCTAAAGAAAACAGCAGTAAAATGAAAAGGGAACCAATTGTATGGGAAAACATATTTGCAAATGATACCTCGGACAAGGGTTTGATCTCCAAAATATATAAAGAACTCACATGACTCAACTCCAGGAAGACAAACAACCCAATTAAAAAGTGGGCAAAGTACCTGAACAGCTACTTCTCCAAGGAGGACATACAGAGGGCCCAGAGACATAGGAAAGGATGCTCAGCATCACCAGATGTCAGAGAGATGCAAATTAAAACCACAGTGACAAACCACTTCACACCAGTTAGAATGGCCATCATTAACAAATTAACCAACAATAAGTTCTGGAGAGATTGTGGAGAAAAGGGAACCCTAGTGCACTGTTGATGGGAATGCAGACTGGTGCAGCCACTATGGAAAACAGTATGGAATTTCCTCAGAAAACTAAAAATGGAACTGCCTTTTGACCCAGGAATACCACTACTGGAATTATACCCTAAAAATCCTGAAACACATAGCTGACTTCTGGCCAAGATGGAGGTGTAGGTAGACACACTGTGCCTCCTCACACAATCAAAAGAACAACAATAAATTTAAAAACAAAAAACAACCAGAACTTTCAGAAAATAGAATTATATGGAAGCCCAATAACCAAGGAGTTAAAGAAGAAACATTCATCCAGACCAACAGACAGGGTGGAGATGGGCAGCCAGGGTGCAGAGGACTCATGGCGAGGCAGTGGCTGGAGGAGCGGGTGGTCCCACATTTGCATGCAGACAAACCAGAGGAACAACTAGGGAATGAGACAGACTGCACAATCCAGGGTCCCAGTGTGGGAAAATAAAGGCTGAAAACCTCTGACTGAAAAAACCTGTGGGTTGTGTTGTCAGGAGAAACTCCTAGCCACACAGGAGAGTTTGTTGGAGAGACCCACAGAGTCCTAGAATGTACACAAAACCATCCACCCAGGAATCAGCACCAGAAGGGCCCAATTTGCTTGTGGGTAGCCCCAGAGGTGACTGAAAGCTGGCAGAGAGCAGAGCAACCTGCACTGTTCCCTCTCAAACCCCTCTGACAGCATCACAACACAATGACTTGGGTTGCCCTGCCCTGGTGAACACCTAAGGCTCTGCCCCTTACTACATAACAGGCACATAGAGACAAAAAAAAAAAAAGAAAAAGAAAAAGAAAAAGAAATAAAGGAAAATGTACAAGGAACCAACAGTGACAGGAAGGCAACCAAGACTCAAATCAATGGTTTGGAGCAGAAAGAAGAAAGAAACTTTCAACCAGAACTGAATGAAGAAACAAGAATTCAGAAAAATGAGGAGAAACTGAGGAACCTCCAGGACAACTTTAAACATTCCAACATCCGAATCATAGGAGTGCCAGAAGGAGAAGAGGAAGAACAAGAAATTGAAAATATATTTGAAAAAATAATGAAGGAGAAATTCCCCAATCTGGCAAAGGAAATAGACTTCCAGAAAGTCCAGGAAGCCCAGAGAGTCCCAAAGAAGTTGGACTCAAGGAAGCACACACACCAAGTAAATCCTAATTACATTACCCAAGATTAAAGAGGAGAAAATCTTAAAAGCAGCAAGAGAAAAGGAGAGAGTTACTTACAAAGGAGTGCCCATAAGACTATCAGCTGATTTCTCAAAAGAAATCTTGCAGGCAAGAAGGGGCTAGAAGGAAGTATTCAAAGTCATGAAAGGCAAGGACCTACATCCAATACTACTCTACCCAGCAAAGCTATCATTTAGAATGGAAGAGCAGATAAAGTGCTTCCCAGATAAGGTCAAGTGAAAGGAGTTCATCCTCGCCAAGCCCTTATTATATGAAATGTTAAAGGGACTTATTAGGAAAAAGAAGATCAAAAATATGAACAGTAAAATGACAACAAACTCACAACTATTAACAACTGAACCTAAAACAAAAACAAAAACAAACTAAGCATACAACTAGAACAGGAACAGAATCACAGAAATCAGGAGATCACATGGAGGATTATCAGCAGGGGATTGGGAGGGGGATAGAGAGGGAAAAGGTACAGGGAATAAGTAGCATAAATGGTAGGTAGAAAATCGATGAGGGGAGGTTAAGAATAGTATAGGAAATATAGAAACCAAAGGAAAAACACACACACACACACACACACACACACACACTATATGTATGTACATATATACACATATATATGAATATATAGATACTATATATATGTGTATACATGTACATATATATATATACACATACTATCCATGGACATGAAATAAAGGTGGGGAATGTGGATGGGAGGGGGTGTGCAGGGCAGAGGGGAATAAAGCAAGAAAGAACTGTAATAGCATAATCAATAAAATATATTTTTTAAAAATTCCCGGGCCAAGATGGAGGCGTAGGTGGACACACTGTGCCTCCTCTCACAACCAAAATTAAGGACAACAAATATTTAGAAACAAGAAAACAACCAGAACTTATAGAAAATTGAACTGTACGGAAGTCCAACAACCATTCATCCAGACCGGTAAGAGGGGCGGAGTCGCGGTAGGAAAAAGTGGAGGTGCGGACCCAGGAACGCAAGTAGCAGCGGCTCACAGTTCCCAGGTGCACGGGCGGTGGCTGGCGGTTCTTGGGCGCACAGGCGGCAGCTGGTGGACCCCGGGCACAGGGGGGCAACTGTGCAGACCCAGTGAGGACGCACAAGGCGGCTGGCTGACCAGGTGGTCCCACATTCCTGCGAGCAGACGGTCCAGGCAGAGGGGAAGTGGCGGAAGGGACTGAATCCAGGAGAGAGCGGAGCAGGCGCCATTGTTCCCTCTCAGACCCCACCCCCACATACAGCGTCACAACCCAGCAACTGGGCTGCCCCACACTGGGGAGCGCCTGAGGCTCCACCCCTCACTACGTAAGAACACGCGTGCGTGCGCAGATAATCCAGGTGAAGGGGAAGCAGTGGAAGGGACCAGAGTCCAGAAGAGAGCGGAACAGGCGCCATTCTTCCCTCTCGGACCCCGCCCCCACCTACAGCGTCACAACCCAGCGAATGGGCTGCCCCACCCTGAGGAACACCTAAGGCTCCATCCCTCAGTACATAATAGCCGCGACCAGACTAAAACCAAAACACACACACACACACACAAAAAAAAACCCACCAAAAATGTCTCAAACTGGAGAAAAAATGAAAACCTCAGAGTCAATTCCTCTAAGCAACGAAGAGATAGCCAACCTATCAGATGCACAGTTCAAAGCACTGGTCATCAAAATGCTCACAGAATTGGTTGATTTTGCTCATAAATTAGATGAGAAAATGCAGGCTACAATACATGAAATGAAGGAAGACGCATGGGGAACCGATAGAGATGGAAGGAAAACTGGGACTCAAATCAATGGAGTGGGCCAGAAGGAAGAAATTAACAACCAAACAGAAAATGAGGAAGAAACAAGAATTCAAAAAAATGAGGAGAGGCTTAGGAACCTCCGGGACATCGTTAAACGTCCCAACATCCGAATTATAAGGGTCCCAGAAGGGGAAGAAGAAGAGCAACAAGTAGAAAACTTACTTGAACAAATAATAAAGGAGAACTTCCCCAATCTGGCAAAAGAAATAGACTACCAGGACATCCAGGAAGCTCAGAGAGTCACAAAGAAGTTGGGCCCAAGGAGGAACACATCAAGGCACATCGTAATTACATTAGCCAAGATTAAAATGAAGCAGAGAATTCTAGAAGCAGCAAGGGATAAGGGGACAGTCACCTACAAAGGAGTTCCCATCAGACTGTCAGCTGATTTCTCAAAAGAGACCTTACAGGCAAGAAGGGGCTGGAAAGAAATATTTGAAATCTTGAAAAGCAGGGACCTACATCCAAAATTGCTCTTTCCAGCAAAGCTGTCATTTAGAATGGAAGGACAGATAAAGCGCTTCTCAGATAAGGTCAAGTTCAATGAGTTCATCGTCACCAAGCTCTTATTATAGAAATGTTAAAGGGACTTATCTAAGAAAAAGAAGATAAAAATATGACAGTGAAAAGACAGCAAACTCACAGCTATTAAGAACCACACCTAAAACAAAAGCAAACTAAGCAAACAGCTAGAACAGGAACAGAACCACAGAAATGGAGATCATATGGAGGGTTAGCAACAGGGGCGAGGGAGGAATGAGGGAAAGGTACAGAGAATGAGTAGCATAGATAGTGGGAAGAAAATAGACAGGGGCAGGCTAAGAATAGTATGGGAAATGTAGAAGCTAAAGAACTTATGACACAAGGACATGAACTAAAGGGGGGAATGTGGGTGGGAGAGGGTGTGCAGGGTGGGGGGAATGATGGGGGAGAAACGGGACAACTGTAATAGCATAATCAATAAAATATATTTTTAAAAAATTCCCAAAACACCACTTCAAAAGAATCTATGTCCCTCAATGTTCATAGGAGCACAATTTACAATAGCCAGGTGCTGGAAGCAACCTAGGTGCCCATCAGTAAATGAGTGGGTCAAAAATCTGTGGTACATTTACACAATGGAATACTACACAGCAGAACGAAAGAAGGAGCTACTACCCTTCACAACAGCATGGAAGGAACTGGAGAGCATTATACTAAGTGAAATAAGGCAGGTGGTGAAAGACAAATACCATATGATCTCACCTATAAGTGGAACCTAATCAACAAAACAAAGAAACAAGCAAAATACAACCAGAGACATTGAAATAAAGAACAAACTGACAGTAACCAGAGGGGAGGGGTGAGAGGAATAATGGGGGAAAATAGGGGAAGAGCCATCAAGGGGCATGTATAAAAAACACATGGACAAAGCCAAAGGGGATAGGTTCGAGGGTGGGAAATGAGGATGGGTGGGGCAGGAGGAAGTGTTGGGGGAGAAAGTGGAGATAACTGTACTTAACAATAAAAGAAGTATTAAAAAAAAAAAAGAGAAACAATGGGAAGCTTTCAGGTGTTTCACACCCTACCATCTTCCATTCAGTCTGGGATGAATGGGAGCTGTTCCACCAACATGTCTGTTCTTTCACCTTCCTTCCTGGCCTCTTGTTTTTCTGGAAGTTTCTAAGGATGCTCATGGAATTTCCACCCCACCTCTGCTTTGTCTGTGACAGTGCCACCCCAAACTATTAAACTCGCTGTCTCAGACAAAGTAATAACAAAGGCAGCAGTATTAGATAATAACACTTATCAATCAGTTCTTATGTTCCAGACATGTGTCTGGTATATTCTCAAGTTATTGTTGGAGGACATGATCACTAGTTAACTCAAGAGCTGGACTGGGGCAATTGGAAGTTCTTCATTCCTCCCCTGTCTCATTGGAATGCAAGTTCACTTCCTACAGCTGGAGCCATTTCAAGGATGCACACTTGAGACAGGTGCTGTGGATCCCACCTGGATTGTATGCATGACTGAACGCAATTAAGGTCTCTGTGTAAACTTTAAAGGTTTTGTAGAGCACATGAAGAGATATAGTCATCTTGCAGCTGCTGAGGACAAGCCTCCTATGTAAGTTCCGGTGGTTGGTAAACATACCGCCTACTAACCTGGGGTGGCCTGCCTCTTATTTCAGTCTCTCCCTGCCCTCTGTGTAAGGCGCCAATTTCAGATTTCACCTGGGAAGCTCCCAAGCTGTCAACCAACAATTATCTTCACAATAGCCTATGAGGTCAAACTGCTCCTAATCTCACTTTATCAAAGAAGAAATTTAAAGGACAGTCAATTTGCCTGATGTCACACAGCTAGTGGGCAGAATTGGGACAGAACCAACGCAGTTTGAGGACAGAGCCTGCACTCACTACTCCTCTGTCACATTGGGTAAGCCAACCTTTCTCATGTCCCAGCTTCCACAGCCTTCCTTTCACCATAACTGGGGTCTCCTAACTTCCTCCTGCAGGCTTCAAAGAATCCAGACTAAATCCTCCTCTCAGACAAAAGGTGGTAAAGGGATCTAAGTGGTTTTTTACATACATAGGACCAAGAAACCCTTCCCAGTGGTTCCAACCTTGATGGCATAGCCCAGAATCAGAGCTAAATTCCCCACCTATCATCCCCTGGATCTGAGTCCCTATGTAGATTATCTACTAATTATATAACCCTTCACTCATTCATTACATAAATATTTTTTTTAAGATTTTTTTTTATTTATCTTTTAGAGGGGAAGAGTAGGAGAGAGGAAGAGGGAGAGAAATATCAATGTATGGTTGCCTCTTGTGTGTCCCATGCTGGGAACTGGCCTGCAACCCAGGCATGTGCCCTGACTGGGAATCGAACCGAGATCTCTGGTTCGCAGGCCCACGTTCAATCCACTGAGCTACACCAGCCAGGGCCTCATTACATAAATATTTTTGATTACTACCTACCAGTCATAAAAAAGAGAGAATGCAACCAATTAACAATGTTATTATGCCCACACTACAGATGGGAAAACAGAAATTGAGAGATGAAAGCACTTCTTTACTGTCCTACATCTAGTAATAGCAAAATCAGTGTTTGATTCTGGGCTGTCCTTTTTTCTGAGATTTGGGTCCTGCCAATATACTCCTCCCTTTGACTCCTTCATCATTTTCCAAACAGCAACCAATTATCTAATTTTCTGATGGGGTCGCCTACAATTCAATACAATTCTTTCACTAAGTATCGGAGTTGATACTTAAGATACCCCACAGATTAAGGACTTGGTCCCACAAGGACCAACTATAAATGGGGTCCTCAGGATATCTGCATGTTTTTCCCAGACAACTATAAATTCAGGAGTTCCCATGTCTCATCCTCAGGTTTGATAATTCACTAAAATGACTCTGGAACTCAGGAAAGCTCTATGCATGTGACTTCAGTTTTATTATAAAGGATACAACTCAGGAACAGCCAAATGGAAGAGTCATGTATGGCAGGGTATGGGGAGTGGGGGAGTGCAGAACTTCCATTAATCTCTGTGGGCAAGCCACTATTCCAGCATGTCAGGAGGATCACAAACTTGGAAGCTCCCCAAACCCTGTTCAAAAGTTTTTAATTGAGATAAGAATTACATAGGCATGATTGATTATATCATTGGCCATTGGTGACTGAACTCAATCTCAAGCCCTCCTCCACTCCCCAGAAATTGAAAAGTGGAATGAAAGTTTCAACTCCCATGGCAGTGTGTAGCCAGTTCTGTCCCTTACAACTATGTGAGGGGCCACCTTGAGTCATCTTATTAGCATAAGCTCAGGTATGATAGAAAAGTTATCCTTATGAATAACAAAAGATACTCCCATCACTAAGGAAATTCCAAGGATTTCTGAAGCTCTATGCCAGGAACTGGGGCCGTGTGTGTGTGTGTGTGTGTGTGTGTGTGTAAATTTTGTTTTAATTATACCTGGACTCCCCAGGAATCAGAGACAAGGACTGAAACTATGCTACCTGCCACAGTTTGACTTCCCTTAAAGGAGTCACCTGCCTTGACTTCTGTGAATGCTTCCTGGCTCCCCAGCACCGAAGTTCTGTCCACTGGATTAATTAGTCACAGCTAGCTGTGCCATCCCAAGCCTGCCTCACTCCAGGGATCTGGTCTCCTTTCCAGAACTGTCCCTACTCCAAGTCTGTGCCTATAAGAATTAACTGTATCACATTTTGCCAGATACCAACGTAACTCAGACATGCCCAAAGGGCAGTTGACTTTGCCAGTCATGGCAGACCACAGGCTCTGGCACTGAAGAAGTTGGAGAAAGAGTTGGGTTAGTATGAATCATAGCAAGGGAAAAAAATCTACAGAGTATTAGATTTAGAGACTATTAGTCTCCAGTATTATTAGAACACCTCTCTGGCCACACTAGCTAGGTCCGTATCAGTGTTTTCATTATAAGTCCTATTTCCGAGTTTATGACTTGCTATAAAAATTCAATCAAGGCTGAAAAGCAGTATAGTAAGCTTGCAGTGCAGGAAGAGCTTTGATTCAAAAAGGATAAAAAGTTAAGACGAAATAAACAAATAGAAAAGAGAAAAAGGAAACAGGTTGTTTAAAAAGAAAACTAGTTCTCACGGGTTATTAACTCCCATGTGCAGAGAAGCCTCTGATGACACAGAAGCCCAATGCATGTCGCTCCGTGACGTGTTTCCCGATTGGAAAAGCTGTAGTAGCAGCATGTGTTAACCCTGTTCCACGGGGTCTGTTGCGGACTGTTCAGCCTGGTTTCAGGAGTTGTAACCCTCACCCCAAGGTGGGCTGTGTAAGAGCCCAAGGGACCCACTTCATCTGGGTCTGTTCTGTCACAAGGACGTGACCTACTAAGGATACAAAGCTTATCTCCCTGGCAGGGGCGCTGCTTCTGCCTCATCCATCTCTGGCCCCAGTGCCTGGTTGGCAGTCAATGATGGGTAAGACTCCTCATGGGAGGGGCAACCTAAGCCAGACGCGACCACTTGGAAGGCCTCATGGAAGGATTCGGGGGGCTGCAGCAAAGAGGGGGTGATGGACCCTTGCCCCCCGGCTATTCTGACATAGCCCAAGTCCTCATTTCCATCTGGGAGATGTCTCCTGCTTCCTAATTGCCTTAAAGCCTGAAACTGTGGGGGTGAGCGGTGCAGCCCTGTCCTGGCCAGGATGGCTCCCTGGGTGATCCGGACATAAGAAAGAATTCCTAAAGTCCTGTGAAACCTGCTTTGCTAAGAGTGCTCTTCCTTAGGTGACAAGTGTCCCAGGAGGAAA
The DNA here is from genome assembly GCA_039655065.1 of Glossophaga mutica. NCBI lineage: Eukaryota > Metazoa > Chordata > Mammalia > Chiroptera > Phyllostomidae > Glossophaga > Glossophaga mutica. The sequence continues at coordinate 79,267,886 of CM077308.1, read as the reverse complement.
TGAGCATGTCTCCCAAAGTTTAGCAACCCCCTTTCCTGACAAACACTGACTCAGATTAAGCCCTCAGATTGCTTTGAAATGTTAACCATTGTTTGATCCTTGCCGCCTGACATACCTGTATTCCCGTGTATTTGAGCCCAATAAAAGCCTAGTGAGGATGGCGCTCTGGGTCATTCTCCTCTGAGAGTTTGAACCCTTTCCTCCCCAAGCAGTCATGTCTTGGTAGTTTTTTTCATCTGTGACAGAGGGATGGGGCTCTGGGGGTGGAGCCCCCCACATCTGGCTCCCAGGACAGGGTCCCCCACAGGGGTCCTCTAGGGAGCAATGCCCCCCAGCAAGGACTGCATTTAGGAAAACTCTTGGGGACACACATCAAATCTTTGCTGGTTAAGTAAAAGATAAGGAGGGTACAGGAGATGCTCAGTAAGCTTATACTCTTTGATAAGGTAAAGGCAAATTATGATCCAATTACTCATTTCCTTAAAATAAAGCAACTATGTCTCTCTCTTTTCCTTTTGAGCATATTTTGAGGCAGACACCTAAGATGTACATTCTGTACATCTGTAACCATTTATCCAGTTATAATTTCATTATAAAATGGCCTGAGGAATGAATGTCTGGCACCTTTGTTAGCGGTATTACCCCTAATCCATATTCCCAAAGAAAAAAATGCTAATTTTTTTCTAAAATGTTAATTCAGAAATACCATCTCCAAACGATGGAAGTGCATGCTTGGAATGTACAACGGTTCACCCAATTCCACCCTGCCAAGTTTGAAGATGGGTCTTTCCCCAGTTTTCAATAAAGAAATCTTGGGGCAGTTCGGCAGAACAAGGAGACAACAACCAGTTTGGGAGTCCAAGCTTTTTATAGAGGGAGAACCCAAGGATGGCTATCTAGTTGGAGGGAACTTGTCTTGGGATGCGATTTCACAAGTGATCATATTATGTTGCTTATATCATTGGATTACTTGGGGGTGCTTTAAGAGAGAAATAATGGAAATTCTTGGGGGACACTACTGCCTGTCTAATGTTTGCTTGCTGCTGCAAAAGTAGGATTCTGCATTCTGAGAGGTGATCTGACTAAAGCTCATAGTTTGATTGTAAAGTAGAAGGGTTGAGTAAAAGCAACAGGAATGGAATTTGTTTTATTAAGCTTCATTGCTGTTATTAAGACAGCATGCAAGTTGTTTTTTATACATTATTTCTTATAAGCCTTATAAAAACTCTATGATATTGATATGCATTATCCATGCCCCTCTAAAAGATGAGAAGAGTAAGACTAACTTGCCCAAGGTTAAACCACAAGCAAAGTGGTAGAGGCAAGATTAATTCTACACCTTTCTGATTTCAAAGCCCTTGTCTCTCCACATAAGCTCCTAACAATACTTTAATGGACAAATTACAGAATGGAAATGAATTTGAGATGGTCTGAAAGTTTTAGAAATGATGTTATCTAGGGTAGGACTTAGGAGAGGCCTGGCAATCATTTGTACAAAGGAAGGCAGATGGTAATTATGCTAATTCCTTAAATCTAGAAAAGTAAGTTTAAGTTCAGAAAATAAAAAAGATTCTGAGATTAAAAAATAAAAAGCATCTAACCATATTTCTATTTATGTATGACTAGTCTTAACGGTGAACTCTGAAAGATGAGAGCTTGCCACCTTTAAAGGCAGCAGTCTTTCAAGTCTTACATTCAAGTCTTTAATCCATTTTGATTTTATCCTTCTGTGTGGTGTAAGAAAGTGGTCTAGTTTCTTTCTTTCTTTCTTTCTTTCTTTTTGGCATGTATCTATCCAATTTTCCTAACACCATTTATTTGAATAAACTGTCTTTACACGTACTTGCCTCCTTTGCCAAATATTAATTGACTGTAAAGGCATGGGTTTATTTCTCGCCTCTCTGTTCTGTTCACTGATCTATATGTCTGTTTTATGCCAGTACCATGCTGTTTTGATTACTATGGTCTTAGAGTGTAATTTGATACTGGGTACCATGAGTCCTCCAACTTTGTTTCTCAACAGAAACAGAACTTTGTTCCTCTTTCTCAAGAACAAAGAACAAATTGTTGTTGCTATTCTGGATCTCTTGTGGTTCCATATAAATATTTGGAATATTTGTTCTACTTCTGTGAAATACACTATTAGTATGCTAAGTGAAATAAGCCAGGCAGAGAAAGACAAATACCATGTGATTTCATTTATATGTAGAATCTAATGAATAAAACAAACAAAATCGAAACAGACTCATAGATACAGAACACAGACTGACAGCTGTCAGATGGGTCTAAAAGGTAAAGGAGATTAAGCAAAAAGAAAAAAAAATCATAGACACAGATAACAGTATGGTGATTACCAGAGGGAAAGGAGGGTGAAGGAGGTAGAAGAGGGGATAGGTGGGATAAATGTGGGATAAATGATGACAGAAAAAGACTTTACTTTGGATGGTGAACACTATATAGATGACATATTATAGAACTGTAGACTTAAAACCTATATGATTTTATTTACCAATGTCACCCCAATAAATTCAGTAAGTTTAAAAAAATAAACTATTGTTTCAATTCTAAATAAATAAATAAAAGCAGTAGTATTGGTGATCAAGCTATTGCCTCTCAGCTCCCAACCCACCTGCTATAATCTGCTTTGTGATGCTGAAGGTGGGACCCCACAAAGAGTACTTCTGTTTTGCCAGCCAGTACCCTTTTAGGCTCTGGCAACAGAGGATGCCAGAGGGAGGTTGGAAGGCTGCAGGGGAGATTGTGTGTCCTTTTATGCTTTTTGTACCTACAGCAATACTATAGTAGGTTCCAGTTTCAAATGTTATTCAAAATCCCAGAACCAGCATCACTGCACCTCTTCAGAGATTCCAGCACCAGGCAGCTGTGTGGGGCCTCTTCTCCTTGATTCCAGATTTTAATAACCCAACCTCTTGCCTCTGTTCCCCCAGCTGTAGAGATAGTAGTTTCTATCTGAAGCTACTCTACTTATGTTGCCTCGGTGTTCCCTTTTGCCTTTAACTTTTTAAATACCTGTTTAACAAATTCCTTTTATTAAATTCACTATTCAAATAACTGGTATGGCTCGTTATCCTGAATAGGCTCTGACTAATACTGAGTCCTAAGGGAAGCTTCTTTAATCTCTTTTTGAAGTTCAGTTCCCCTTGCTGCAAGAAAATTCTTTTTTATACCATGTCATATTAAAAGTTAACCTAAATAATTTATATATACTTGATATATTTATATTTTATATTTAGTATGTATCAAATCATGTTGAACATCTGAAATTAATATTATACAATGTTATATGTCAGTTATTTCTCAATTTTTAAAAATTACCTATTCTGTCTCCAGCACTTACTTATTATGTGACTTTGAGCATAGTAACTTAACTTTTCTAAGGCTCAATTTTGTCATGTCTAATACTAGGAATCAGTACACATACAGTAGGGTTATTTTGAGGACTAAATGAAATAATCTATGTTCAAGCACAATAGCTGGTTCATCCAGATACTTGTGATAAAATTAGAGCAATAACCTCCTGAATTCCATAGTAGTTCTAGTCCAACCCTATTTTTTTTAATAATCTTTCAACTCAAGGTGAACAGGTGCTTACACATGTCAAAGTAATTCATCTTTCTGGCCACAGAAAATCCAGGGATGGACATGTATTTCAAGTCAGGCCAATCAGAATGGCTAAATAGTCACCATGACCATTCTAGGGTTATGGGAAAATTATGCCATTTCTTGCTTTGATGCCTAAACTGTAAAATTATACAATCCCAAGACTCCAGGAGCCATCTTTCCCACCACTTGGGTGACCAACTCAATTTTCTTGGTTTTAAGTCTGAAAGTCCTGAATCCCAGGATAACCCTAACACCAAGGCAAATTGAGTCGATTGGTCACCCTACCATGGTGAAAGCCTAAAGGAGGATGTAGCCCCTACAAGAAAAAGGAAGCATTTCTCCAAAGAAGATACGCAAATGGCTAACAAGCATGTGAAAATGTATTCAATATTGTTAGTCATCAAGGAAATGCAAATCAAAACCACAATGAGGTGCCACTTCACACCTACTAGGATAACTATCATTGTTCTAAAGGATGGGGGAAATGACAAGTGTTGGTGAGGGTGTAGAGGAAATTGGACCTTTGTATATCACTAGTGGAAATGTAAAATAGTTTAGCCACTGTGGAAATTAGTTTGGTGGTTTCTCAAAAAGCTAAAATAGAGTTGCCATATGATCCTGCAATTCTGTTCCAAGGTATGTACCCAAAAGAATTAAAAATAGGTATTCGAACAAGTACATGTACATACATGCTCATACATGCTGCTGTCATGAATTACATAATAGAATCCTGAATAACATAGCCCTCAATTGGTGGTAATTTATTTTTAACCCAGAAACCACTAAAATTTAACCTAGTTTCTTTCTGTCTGGCTTTAGCAAAAGTAAAGAACAGCTTATTACTGGCGTATCTAGAAAGACCACATGTAGTAGAAAACTCTCATGAACTCCAGCTGTCTCTTCTTCAGGCTGAATAGTCCCAGTTGTTTCAACCTTTTCAAGTATTGCTTGGAAAGTCTTTTTTGACTGGTATCTAGATCAGGACAGCCATTATATTTTAGAAAATTACTTGACAGAAATTAAAGCTAGATAGGAGATACAGAACTCCCCATTCTCATCAACAAAAGAAATGACCTACAGGTCTCACGAAAGAAATTCTGTCATCTCATCCATTGGAGAGTGAATGCTGAACAAATATTCTGAAAATTAATCCTCTTATACTTCAGACTTTCTCACTCCTCCCTCATAATCACCTTGATGTTTTTTACACATTATTATGAAAGGACTAATCACATTTTAATGCTGCAGGCTGGGATTTAATTGTTAGTTTATAATTGAGTGGCCCTAAGTGAAGGGAACTAATTGCCTCTACAAAAATTTGATGTAATTCTGTAAGGTGTTCATCTGGATCTCAGAATACCCCTACAGCCAATGAGTTCATCAGTTTGCTAATTTTCTATGAGAGATTAGATTTTATTAACTTTCCTAGCCCTCAATGGCTAGCTATATCACACAAAGACTGGCACACAAACAAATTTAAGCTTGAGAGAGCTTAAATTGCACCATGTGGGTAGAATTCTCAGATGTGGTGACTTGGAGGAAACCCAACAAAACATTGATAATGGTGAATAGTAACAGGACCCATCACAGGCTACACAGAAAGAGCCTCTTACTGCATGACAGGGAACCTAGGCAAGTCTTCTAACCTCTGACATCAAGTGCTTCTTCTGTAAAAAGAAGTGCTTGGCATAGACATCAGATGCATCTATGGTTTTTTTCAGCATCAAAATTTTGTGTTCTACATAGAAGAATGAGGTTGGTTATCAAATGAGTTCACCCATTATAAAGAAATGTGGTAGCAACCATTATTATTCCCATTTTATAGTTGTGTAAATCTGAGCAGCAGTTCAAGGTAGTATGAGAGTCCAAAATAAAAACATCTTTCACCACCCGGGTAGTTTTCTGGCCATGTGTTTATTCAGTAAGACAGACCATGGTTGCCAGGGCTACTTTGGTTGAAGAGCATTTCAGAACACCATAGTTAACAGTCATCAACTGCTGGAATAATAAAACCAATACCATATACCAAAAGCCTGTAGAGATCAAAATTAATAAGTGCTATCAAGATCCAAATTATATCTTCCTGTGTAATAAGGAGAACCACACATTTTTAAGATACATTTCTTGGGCCAGAATTTAACTACTTCCCAAGCTAGAGGATTGGATATAAGTCCAGCTCATTTAATGAACACCCTGTGGAAATGCCAGGAGAATACAGAGGGAGGAGCAGTGCATTTTGTACTTATTAGATTGTAACATGGTGCAGCTAAACGTGGATCAGTATGAAGGTGACATCAGCTGGGGTGTCAATCAATAATGGATGCTAAGACACTGGAAATTTCATGAGATGAAATAATATAGTTTATAAGCACTTTTTGTCAGGGTATTTGTCTACGTAGTTGGAAGAAATCTTTTTAAAATCACTTGGGGTTGAATGAGTCCCTGACCCACCACCCCAGGAACATGTTTGGGTAACAGGAGATGGCACATTCATGAGTTGCCTTGATTGGGTTATGTAGAGAGTTTCCTTTTCTAAGTTGGGTACATAAGTATGGGGCTGATATAAATTGCTTAGAGCTATTGTTACGGAGAAATGAAAAGATCCAGACGCAGGGAGTTCACGAAGCATGACTCTTTATTACACGCGTGGTCCCAGAGGAGGCAGTCTCCAAATTCTGGGCCCCGATCTCAGGGAAAAACTGTTCTTTTAAACATCTTACATTCTGACTTCTGCAGCAGGTGTGGTCGTAAATCTTAACTCCCTTTCCCCCTTTCTTTGATCTATTTCTTTAATTGGGGGGGGGCTCAGAATAGGTCTTGTATCCCGTTATATCTTTTCTTATCAATAGGACTCGTATTCTGCTACATTTCTTTTTACATCAATAGGACTATTTCTTTTCTATATCACTATAATCTGCATCTTTCCCCATGACATAGGTCCTCAGCCTCTGATGAACAAATGTTTAAGAAGATCAGATTGATAGAACATCAAATTGTAAGCATATTCCTAGGGTACTTCCATATTTTAGCCCAGCCCTTACCCACCACTCATACACTTCTCTTGGGTCTAGGAGAAGCAGAGTGTACAGGGAAGGAATTGCACAAACTTCGACTCCAGGCAGCCAAGGAGATTTCTTCCTTCTTCCACTCTGTTAGCCATGGGACTGCTCGAACAGTTGAAAGAGAACTAGCCTACAAAGCACAGTGAGAACGTGGTGAAAGCTTGGAGTTCTTCCAGTTACATTTTTTTCTATTTCGCTTTGGGTGACTTATGATACATAATTCATACAGTCTACAACCTCATTCATTGACATTAAAGGTTACTTATAAAAACATAAGTAATTTACTAAGTTTAAAATATTAAACATCAAACTGCTTAAAAAATAGAATGAATGCGAGAAGTCTATTATCAGTGGGGAGCTCTGGCATCTCCTCTGTGTGCACCATGGTGCTGGGCTCTGGGTCAACAATTGAGCAAACACAAACACAAACACTCCCTTCCCCTCCCTGTGAAATACTTCCAGTGCTTGATTTCAGCAATGACTCCTTCATAGCTTTCATTTCTCCTCCGATCTGTCTTTTTCTCTACACATTGTGCTTTTTTAGAATACACCAGAAACTCCCCAGGCCAAAGAGATTCAATTGTTCAACAAACATTTACTGTGCATCACTCTGCCATGGCTACTGCAGAGGGTACTAGAGATACAAGGGTGGATCAGATGAAGTGCTTGCCCAGGGGAGCTCAAAGCTAGGAGCAACCTCAGACAACTCAGTTGTAAGTGTTGGATGGAGGAAGCCACACAGAGAGAGGAGGTAAAAACTGCATAATCTGATTCCATTCAATGATGATGATGACAAACTATTCGGTGTTCAATCCTCTACATTCACCATTTCCTTTCATCCTCTCAGCAACCTTATGAAGTATTAATAACCCCATTTTACGAGTAAAGATATGCAGAAATGTTTATCTTTTTGTTAATAGCAGCTGGCCGGAGAATCCTTGCATAAGGAGAAAGCTAGCTTTGTTATAAGGCTGTTGACACTCATTCAAGTCTAGAAGAATCAATCAGCCTTCCAGGCAAGGATACTGGATTGGGCACTAGATTTCCTTGAGGGGAGCAAAGAGCTATTGTACATATAAAGACAGGAAACAGTGCACGCAAAAAATAATTGGGAAGAATGGAGTAAAAACAGCAGAGCTTTGTACGGGGTAAGTGTCAAAAGAAGTGTCGAAAGAAAAGCAGAATCTCTGGCTAATTGTGTAGGACAGAGGGAAGATGAAAGAGGAGGGAAATGCTGTCTGTGTGCTTTGTGAGGGGCACTCTCTCTGTGACCCCACAGATATTCAGTAAACCCACTTGAATTTCTTGTGGAAACCAATCAAGAAACTGAATTTTACCTCAAAGCTGAAAAAGTGCTGGGTACAATGCATACAACTGTTGAGAGGAAGAATGAGCAGGTGTCTGTTTTTAGAACCAAAATGGGAAAACTGGGTTGAAAAGATATTAAGCTAAAAGCCCAGGCTCCTCCCCTTTGAGATACAAAAATGTTGAGAGAGCAGAGAACTGTCTTGGCTCCTGAGGGTAATAAGGACGAGGTCTCTAGTCACTTGCTGAAAAGGCCATATTTTCCAGAGGCTATGTCCCAACTCCCAAAATGAAATATTCCAGAGTCAGAAGGCTAAGATCATATAACCAGATAATATGAGTAAAGGGCTGTTAAGAAGAAAGTATTTCTGGGTCCTTGTAACAAGAAAAATAAAAAGAAAGATGATTAATGATCCTGCCACAATGAGTCTATGAAGCAGAAATTCTGAAGTAAATCACCGTAGAAAAATGGAAAAACCAAGATGAAAAACAGCGGAAACTTGAAGGTGCTGTGGGCCAAGACCCTGCGGAGGATGCAAGCTGGAATTCAGGATGAGAAACCAGCGGTTACTTACCTGTGGGAAAGAGTTGTAAGAACCTATTCTACATAAATATCTTTAATATCTTTTGTTAAATCTGCAGAAGTGAGTTTTACTTCCAGGAAGGAATGTGAATTTGTAGCTATTATAAAAAAGAACTGGGAGGGATTGAGAGGTTGAACAGGAAACCCAGTTCTCTCTCCATGGCCTCTCTGGCTTTTCTGCTAAGAACTCAGGTTAGAGAAATTTGCAGTTATCATGAAATGACGCTCTCCTGTCTCCGAGACCCTGAGGCAAGGAGGAAATAAATGGGACAAATGTGGCATGTGGGCCCTCACCCACATTTCTGCTAGACACCTCTACCACCTATCTCTCCTGGGGTTAACCTTGTCTTGGGTGTGCAAAACATGCTTGTTTTTATTCCACACTAATTGTCAGGGCTGCATCAGGGTAAATTCTTTCCTGTGCAAATGTAGATGCCTTCCCAGGTTTTTATGGCTTAAATCCTACAATCTCTTTGAATATGATATTTCCACTTCAGAAATATTTTATTAATTTGCAACTCAGCAATTGTCTCCAGGACCTACATTGCAATTAAGAGCATCCACTGTGCAATTTCAGAACTGCTCATTGGTGTTCCCAAAACTTCAATATTGAAATGGAGTTCATTTGACTAGTAGGAAACAAACACTCCTGCAGCCACGATTTCAACAAATACTGAGTAACAGCCTTGGTTCAGCAGAGATCCAAAATCAAAAGTACGATTTTTTTGAAGCAGTAACTGACAGTCATGAAATAGTCTAATTACTTTATACCGTAAAATAAAGAGAGTCTACTAGTCAATCTGAAGGGAGGGGGGAAACACAGGGATTATAAATAATGCATTATGTAAATTCATTTTAGAATATGAATAGCTGAAATTGTTAATTTGACATGTACTCAAAACCAAAGTTTTTGCTATTGAATGAAGTAATTATCATTCATTAATCTTTGCAAGGATTAAGAAAATGTGCTTATGATCAGGTTCCCAAGTATCTGCAGCCATGATTAGGATAGATTTGTCATCCCAAATAAGCAGATAATCTTCCTGTTTAATGATCCTCTCTCCTTAGAGATCAAAATAATGCATCATCGCAGGAACTTCAAGAAAATGATGCTCCAAACACCATTTGTTACTTCTAGGTTTATTCAATGTGATTAAACCTAAAGGGGCGGAAAAAAGCACTTCTTCATCCTCCTCTCTCCCCATGCATTTCTTACTCATGAATTTATTTCAAGATAGGGTTTTATCCTCAAGAAGATTTTTTTCTGGTGGGATAAGGACATGAAAAAAACAAATTACATTACAGAGCTCAAAAGGGGTGAGCACAGGGAAGGACTATCAAACCATGTGAGAGCCACATGAGACTGTTCTGCTGTGTCTCAGTTTTCTTACACATCAAAACATAAATAACTGTTCTACCTTTGCCAGCCTTTATGCAATCAAATGATGCAAAGTATTGTATTCGTAAGATATCATTATGGAAATTTTCAGCTTTGTTCTTCCCCAGACTTGATAACCTTTATTGATCTTTGTAGTTCTTACCCTTGTTTACAAAAACAATGACTCAGAGCTACATTACCATTAGAGATAAAATTAATTAAAATCCAGATTTCTTAACAGTTCTTCAGTAATTTCTCACTGTTTAACTTGAAAGATCACTTTGTGTAAGAAAAAAAGGAAGCAAAAACCCACTGGCAGCAGACTAATATCACATATGTATGAAGGGTTTCCACTTATTTTTACATATCAAGTGTGGGATATGAGCACTCTTAGCCAAGAGGATAGGAGACCAGACAGCAGAGGTGTCCTAGCTGTTGCTGGTGACTTCCCACAGGGTCCTGAGTGCCATGGAGGACGGTGACATGAGAGAGCCAGCAGGTGTAGAAGAATGAATCCTGACTTGTTTGCTCATTTGCCTTATAGAGATAATGGTGAATGTCTGGAGAGGCTTAGAAAAATTAATGATAGCTAACATTTACTGAGCTCTTACTAAGTCACACAGTATTCTAAGTGCTTTACATATATTTTCTTATTTATTTTTATATTTATTCCTCACAACAACCTTATGAAGTATGTTCTACTATTAACCTCATTTTACAGAGGAGGAAATTAAGGCATCTGGATTAGAAAAAACTGATAACTAACATGGTCATTGTTTGAAGCATCCTCTTTCTATCCCCCCAAAAAATGGTGGAGTGGGGGGAGAAGAAGAGCATTATTTAGAAAGGAATTATTTCCACTGATTTTCTTCTAAAAATGTGAAAAAGGAGAAAACATAAAGGAGAATAATGCCTGAGAAAATACAATAGAAACTTCCCTCACCAATTGTTCTAAGCATCTAGTACATCAGAGTGTATAACCCAGTGAAGACGGCAAAGAATGTTCAACAAGCATATTATCAGACTCATCAGGAGAATGGGAAGCACAGACCCAGGAGAAATGTTCCTGCCACTCACAACTGACTCATGGAAAAAAGGAAAAATGTGGAGCTCTTGGTGCCAATTATGTATTGCTGAAAACTAAAAACTAACAATGGCATTCACTCAAAAATGCAAAAGGACCATGAGTCAGTTCTACAAGCATAACAAGCCCTGGCTAAAAAAAAATTTTAAACTTTCTAATTTGAAAAAATTATCATTTAAATCAAACCTGGGTACTGTTTATTGTTCTGTGACTCACTCAAACTGTACTTTAGTCAAATTTTATTGAACTTCTTTTCCCTCTCAATAAACTAAGAATCTCGATTCCATCATTTGGAGCTTGCTACACAGATAAGAGCTTGATAAGGCAGGGAAATAATGAGTAATGGTGTAATCAGAAGGGAGATAACTCTTTCTTGAGCCTCTATTTTAGGATGAAAACCCAAAGATTTCGACAAAGCTATCAAAGTAATGGTCTGATCCGTCTTTTGTGTAATTAAACAGCTGTGAAGAATTTCCCACAGGGACTATTGAGGGCTATCAATTACTGCTTTCATGGGCAGCAAGCTAATCCCTCCAACTCCTGTTCAAAATTAATAGTTTGTATGTCAATGGTAGCCCTGTCCTCCCAAGAGAAGCCAAGCCATGTACTCTGGTACATGTAGCTATGCAGTGTCCTCTCATCAAACTTTTATTTCAGAGGAAATAGAGGCCTATGAGCCTTACTCTTTCCAAAGGAGATCAGTTCTTTTAATCAGCAAACATTCACTAAGCACATACCTCAGGCCAGCTACTCTGAATCCAAAGGCCATCTCTTTCTCCAGGAATTTACAGAGCACTGAGACAGAGCATGGAAATGAAACATTATTACTATAATAGAGGTAGGAACATGGAGCCACAGGGAATAAAGAGAGAGAGAGGGTAATACCAACCAAGTTGTGACAATTGGAAACAGGGAGAGGAACTTTCCCACTAATGTTAGTGATATTTGAACTGAGTTATAAAGGATAAAAAGGAGTTTTCTTATATTTGTATTCTCTGCTTATCCATAAAACCTCTGAGATAGGAATCCGGTTTTGTTCAGAGCTGTATTTCTAGCAACTAGCATTTTGTCTGAGACATGTACTAAATGTGGGAAGGAAGGAAGGAAGGAAGGAAGGAAGGAAGGAAGGAAGGAAGGAAGGAAGGAAGGAAGGAAGGGATAGGAGAGAGGGAGGGAGGAAGGAAAGAAGTCTATTTCACAGGCATGGAGGAGTACACCAGACATCCTTTGACTTGCCCACCTCTGTTCTCTGGAATCTGCCCATCTGACCCACAGGCATTGTATTAACAGTATATTACATTTCTACTACCTGATCTTGGACCCTAGGCATAATTAATTCATCCAGGAATGGGTCACTGACACAATTGGACCAATCAGAATACCTTCCTTGGAATTCAGATTGGGACCCAGAAAGAAAGAGAGCATTAGCCTCTCTGAGTACATGAGTCTATAGCTTACAAAACTTGGGAGTTGGGCCCTCGCTGGTGTAGCTCAGTGGATTGAGCGCGGGCTGCGAACCAGAGGATCGCGGTTCGATTCCCAGTCAGGGCACATGCCTGGGTTGCAGGCCTGTTCCCAGCATGGGACACACAAGAGGCAACCATACATTGATGTTTCTCTCCCTCTCCCTCTCTCCTACCCTTCCCCTCTAAAGATAAATAAATAAATAAATAAATAAATAAATAAATCTTAAAAAAAAAATTCTTCATTAAAAAAAAAAAAAAAACTTGGGAGTTGGGTTGGGAAGGTCATGTCTTCCACTCTGTAAACAGAGAGCAAAAAAGCCAGTCAACCAAGAGCAAAGAATAAAGTGCAAAGAAAAACTGTGATGAGCACCAACGAGAAATGCAAGATGGGAAATACTACCTGAATTTCTATGGCCTCCCAGTTCCCAAGGCCCAGTTATGTTACTGCCTTTTGTTCTTCGAGTTTCCCATTTGCTGTTTTAGTAAATTTTCTATTTTTTATTTAAGCCAGCTTTTCTTGGCTTCTGATATTTAAAACCCAAAGCATTTTATCCAATGCCACTAGAGCTGGTTTGGGACAATTCCAGACAGAGGGTTAGCATGAACAAAAGCTCTGCGGTCCAAAAGGCTTGGCTGCTTGAAGAATAGGGAGAAGGAATATGGTTCTTCATTAGCTTAGACAAAGGCACAGGGTCTTGAGATATTAGGGAAAAAATTAAGAAAAAAGGAACCAGCTACAGTGGAAATAGACTTATCTTCCTCTAAAAATTCCTACATTTGGAAAGTGCTTAGGAATCATGGTCAAAAAGCCTAAGAGAAGGATTTAAGTTTCCTCTGGCAAAGGGGTATAAATAAAAACCTTCCAGGGTCCTGTACTACATAGACTTTGGCGACTAATAAAGTACAAGTAGAAAAACTTGAAAGGCCAGTAGGCACAGAGAGAGTGGATATCAAACTGAAGAGACACCGATACACCAAACTAGGACAGCTTTTGTTCATTTACAATGAGATGCAGCAATCACAGGCCCAGGAACACATAAAGTTTGTCTGTGCAGGACATTCCGTGTTATCTGACCACAGAATCACAATGTCCCATGCATATTCATGAGAATTTACCTATATGCACCCTCCATTCTCCAGATAAATGTTAATTTTCCAGCATGTTCTTCTGAGTCTCTGTAATCATGTTGGAAGTCACTAAAGTAGCTCCTGATATATTTTCAGACTTTTGTCTGCTTCTTGGGCACCATGCACCAAGATACAGGAAAACAAATGTCCCAATGTCCCTCTACCCATGCACACTATGGAAGCATACTGACCCTCCTTCGAGAAATGCTAGCTCTCCTTCGAGAAATCCTGCAGATATGTAGGGTAGAGTTTATTAGCATTACAAATAGCACCACAATCTCTACAAAGGATTAGACTTCAAGGTTCTTCTAACTTTCCTGCTTCTCCAGTGCAATTAAAACATGATGTGATTTTCCCAAACAGCACTTAAACACACCCTCCTAGGAATACAGTTATGGCATTCGATGAGTTTGACCTATATTGAACTTAAGATCTTTGGCAAAAGTAATTCCCAATAACAGTACTGGGAATTATTTCAAGAAAGTCAAGAAAGTAGAAGTTGCTTTTTACAGCATCAGTACAGGAAAAGATGTGAATCAGGTAAATCTCTTGGTTTTAATAACTCACTGTGTGGTGTTATCTATGCCCATGTGACCAAAGACCTGGGCTTTGAGCACACATTCAACAACATCCCAGGCCCATAAATAAAGCATCTTATGCTCTTAGTCCAGGAAGCAGTTATTGATCTTGGCTGTGATCTTTTCCTACCTGACTTTCTGAAGATTTATAAAATAGCTCACCTTAGGGAAATTAGAGACTCAACTAGTTTTCTTTTTTCCTTTGACCAATAAAAAAATCACTAATGCATTGCAAAAGATGAATTCTGTCAGAAGAATCACCAGCATTTACTGTGATGACCAGATAACTGACCTGGTATCTTAGCCTGCAAGGCCACTTTGGTCCATTAAGAATCAGGCTCCAAATTATAGCTTTGGGATCTTAATCAGCTAAATAACAAGCCATGTGATCTCTGTGGACCAGATGGGAAGAAGAGATGCACTGGTATAAGAATTCTCCCTCTCAGGCAGGTGAGGCAAGGTAGAAGAGGGTAAAAGGGGGGATGAATAGTGATGAAAGGAGACTTGACTTGGGGTGACGAACACACAATACAATATACAGATGCTGTATTGTAGAATTATACATATGAAACCTATAAAATTTTATTAACCAACTTCACTGCATAAATTCAATAAATAAATCTCCTTCTTTACACACTCTTTTGCCCATTTTGGATACCCAACTGAGAATGTAGATTTGAGTCTGAGCTCCTATTGGCTTTGTGACCTCAGAAAAGTGCTGTTGTTTCTCAGGACCTCACTATCTCCATTGGTCAGGTACCAATGATTGACTTTACTTAAAAATAGGTCTAAGACCTCAGCAAACATCTCACCAAAGAAGATATATAGATGGCAATTATGCATATGAAAAGATGCTTCATGCCTGGGCTGGTGTGGGTCAGTGGGTTGAGCACAGGCCTGCAAACTGAAAGGTCACCGATTCGATTCCCAGTCAGGGCACATGCCTGGGTTGCCAGCCAAATCACCAGTGAGGGTGTGGGGGAGGCAACTGATAGATGTTTCTCTTATACAGTGATGTTTCTCTCTCTCTCTTTCTCCCTCCCTTCCCCTCCCTCTAAAATAAATAAATAAAATCTTTAAAAAAAGATGCTTCACATCTTATGTCACTAGGGAGATGCAAATTAAATCAACAATAAGATACCACTACACAGCTTTTAGAATGGCCAAAATCCAAAACATGGATAACATTAAATGCTGATGAGAATATGGAGTAACAGGAACTTTCATTTACTGCCAGTGAAAATGCAAAATGGTGCAGCCACTTTGGAAGACAGTTTGGCAGTTTCCTACAAAATTAAACATATCCTTTTCATATGGCCCAGAAATTATACTCTTTGATGTTTACTGAAAGGAGTTGAAAACACATGTCCACACAGAAACCTGCATATAAATGTTTGTTAGAATTTTTATTCCCAATTGTCAAAATTTGGGAACAACCAAGATGTCCTATAGTAAGCAAATATATAATAAACTGTGGTAAATCCAGAGAATGGACTATTATTGAGCACTAAGAAGATAGAGCTAACAATCCATGAAAGACAAAAAGAAACTTTCAATGAATGTTGCTAAGTTAAAGTAGCCAATCTGAAAAGACTACATCCTGTATGATCCCAACTACATAACATTCTGCAAAAGGCAAAACTATGGAGACAGTAAAAAGATCAATGCTTGTCAGGGATTGGGAGGGAGGAAAAGGATGAATAGGCAGAGCACAGTGGACTTTTAGGGCAGGGAAAATACTCTATGAAACCATAATGATGGACACATGTCATGCATTTGTCCAAAACCAAAAATGTACAACACTAAGAGTGAACTGTAATATAAACTATGGACTTTCGGTAATTATGACATGTTAATGTAGGTTCATAATTGTAACAAATGCATCGCTTTGTTGAATGATGCAGATAGTGGGGGAGAGGCCATACATGTGTGGGTCAGGGAGTATATAGGAAATCTCTGTACCTTTCCCTTAATTTTTCTGTGAACCTAAGACTGCTCTAAAAAATTGTTATTTACAAAAAACACACAGACAAAGGAGAAAAATACCCATTCCCTAATGAGATGGCAAGAGTGAACCCCACAGAAAGCCTCAGCATGAGCTGCCTCCCTGCCTCACCTGGACGTTCATTGCACAGCAGTCACACACCTCTGAAGGATCTTCGGAGACATGAGGATCAGTCCAAAGCTTTACAGTTAAAACTAGCATCCAGAAGCCCCTCCTGGCCAACACTGCCCCATCAGATCCCTTGCTCAGCGGGGTTTTGCAGTAAATCCCTGTGCTCTGCTGCTCATTACAATCTTCCAAAGCATAACGTTGCTGCTGCTGGACTCTCAGCCATGGAAAATCCACACTTTGGTGCTGAAGGGGCCAGCAGAGGTGCCTGGGGAAGGGCAGTCAAGGAACCTTCACCCTTATTGGAACTGCAGTCCCAAAGGGACGCTGTCCTGAAAGCTTGGCGGAACTTCTGCACAGGAAGGCAGTGCTGCAGCCCACCCAGACCTGCTGCTTTCTAGGCATCCCTCCTGCCCAGAGAGGACCAGCTGAGGTCTTCTGTCTACTGTGATTCCCGCGGTGGGGAAATGACTGAGTTAGCATAAACCTCCCTCCAGCAGCCACCCACCCCCCACCGTAAATGTCTTTATCTTTGGACTTAACACATTATAATTTTTTCCTGTAATGACTTATCTCTCTTTCCCACTAGAGTGTAAACTCCTGCAACATAGGAATCTTTTAATATTCACTTTTATATTTCTAAGCACTAGCTCTGGCCTACAAAAAACTCAGTGTTTATTTACTTAACCATTGAAGCGACAAATTCTAAACTGCATTACCAGCATTTTTAGATGCTGGCGCTTCAGTATAAGGGAAGTTTAACAAACTGTCCCTAACATACTTTCAGGTATGTATTAGCTTGTCACTTTTCATTCACCCAGCCATTGACCCATTGTAGATAATGTCAAAAAGCCAGAAAGTGGGCAGAGAAGGCCTCAGAAAAGCCATTCCTTCAACCACATTCTTGTCAATATTATAAGCTCCATGCATCCACCTGGCAAAGCTACACTGGAACAATACAATGTCTACTTTCTCATGCCTCTACCTCTGAGCTCTGAAGGCCATCGGAGACCAAGGCCACACCCAGTCATGGCTTCCAGCCCCAGTCGGACCCAAAAAGCTAGCCAGCTTGAATATTTCCCTGGTAAGAAGGCTCTTCTCTGGAACTGCTCTTCCAAGGCCCCCACCCCACCACCACCAGTCTTCTGGAACCCTCAGGACTACTAAGAACCTTCTCAACTTACTAACCTTCCTTCTTATATCTGTACCTTCCATTTCCTCCTTCCCTCTAGTTACAACCAATAGGAAATCCCTCTTCTTCTGAAAATAATCACTGCACTAAGTCCTGACCCCTCACTCAGGAGCTCAGTATCTCCATTATCTGTAACATTCTTGAAACTTCAGGTTCTCTTATTCTAATGGGTTTATCCCAGTGGCCTGTAATCTCATCAAATCTCTCTCTTCATTAAAAAAATAATAACACAGTCAAACCAACAAAAATCCCCTTCACCTTGTTATTTACCCAAATATGTTGAAAACTTAAGTCCACGCAAAACCTGCATGTGGATGTTAATGGCTGCTTTATTCGTTATTGCCAAAACTTGGAAGCAACCAAATGTCCTTCAGTGGGTGGGTAGATTAATACACTGTGCAACATCCAGACAATGAAATATTATTCAGTGCTAAAATGAAATGAGCTATCAATTCATGAAAAGACATGAAGGAACCTTAAATTCATATTACTAAGAAGAAGAAGCCAGTCTTAAAAGGATACGTACTATATGATTCCAACTATATGACATTATGGAAAAGGCAAAACTATGGAAACAAGGAAAACATGTTTGGGGAGCTAGGGGAGAGGGAGAGATAAATAGGCAGAGCATAGTGGATTTTTAGGACAGTTAACTATTCTGTATAATACTACCATACTGGATACATGTCATCATGCATTTGTCCAAACTCATAGGGTATAGATTCATCAACTGTAACAGATACATCACTCTGGTGGAGGATGTTGATGATGGAGGAGGGGCTTATGGGGTAGGAGGGGGGTATATGGGAAACCTCTGTACCTTCTACTCAATTCTACTGTGAACCTAAAATTTCTTTAAAAAATAAAGCCTATTGAAACTATTTTTAAAACCTTCATTGAACCCTCAATTTCAATTACCAGATAAACCAGCATTAAAATAATTACAGATTTTGACTGGTTATTTTATGAAAGAATAAAAAACAAGAGGGGCTGAGGTAACAGACAGAGAATATGCTCATCATGTAGACTCCTGATAGCCTGGGTCCTTGGACAGTTATCCTTTGTTGTAAATGAACTGTTAATAAAATGATGTAGACATCAGACTTCAGTGAATTCATTAGTCGGAGTCAGTATCTTAAGTCTGATTCCTTTTTGTCCCTACCAAGAGTGATTTTCTGGCCTTCCAAAATGGAAGGTCAAATTCTGGAAAAAAAATTGTAATATAATGTAGATTTAGTAATTATTCCCTTAACCTATTTCTACTAACTGTTAACAGAACCAGTGTGCTCCGGACCTTCTACGTAACATACAGGTGCTGGCCATAGCACACTGAAACATGGGCCACTGAAGCTAATAGCACAGTCTCATTAACAGACCCTTCCAACCAAATTACATGACTGTGTTTTGCATAAAACATAAGCAACTGCCTACCTACTATAATCATGCATTTCAATTAAACACTATTTATATATTTTTATATAAGCATATATACATACTTGTATACTTTTATATTATAAACTGATTAAATATGAATATAAAAAGAAAGAAATTAGTTCCTTAAAATGAAGTCAAATGTTCTAGAAAGACTTCATAAAGCTGAGCCATTAAAAATCACTGGTGAATTCGGCATGGATAAGAAATTTTTTTAAGGTTGGAGGGAGATTATAAAAATCTAGAAGTGTTCTACACACAGACTGTCTCCAAGTGTTAAATTCTTGTTTCATTAATTTACTATAGCAACAAGAAAAATAAAGTACCTAGGAATAAATTTAACCAACGAGGTAAAAGACCTGTACTCAGAAAACTGAGGAACACTAAAGAAAGAAATTGAGGAAGATACAAATAAATGAAAGCATATACCCTTTTCATGGATTGGAAGAATTAACATCATTAAAATGTCCATACTAACAAAAGCAATCTATACATTCAACACCATTCCTATTAAAATGTCAATGGTATATTTCACAGATCTAAAACAAATATTTCAAAAATTCAAGACCCAGAATAGCCACAGCAATCTTGAGAAAGAAGAACAAAGTTGGAGGAAATCAAAATACCTGATATCAAACTATACTACAAGGCCACTGTAATCAAAACAGTCTGATACTGGCTTAAGAACAGACATATAGACCCTTGGAACAGAATAGAGAGCCCAGAAATAAACCCACATCTCTATGGTCAATTAATATTTGACAAAAAGGGGCCAAGTATACAATAGAGTAAAAACAGTCTCTTTAATAAATGGTGTTTGGAGAACTGGAATAGTGCTTGGGAAAAAAAATGAAACTAAAACATCAACTTACACTATACACCAGAATAAACTCAAAATGGATTAAAAAACTTAATAAGTCATGATACCATAAAAGTCCTAGCAAAAAACATAGGCAGTAAAATTTCAGATAACCCAAAGAGCAATATTTTTGCCAATAAATCTCCTTAAGCAAGGGAAATAAAAGAAAAAAAATAAATAAATAGGACTACATCAAATTAAAAAGCTTCTGCACAAATGAAAAGGGAAAATGAAAAGGGAACCCACTGTATGGAAGAGCATACTTGCCTATGATACATCAGACAAGGGTTTAATCTCCTAAATATGTAAAGAGCTTATATGACTCAACACCAGGAAAACATAAAATCCAATTAAAAAATTGGCAAATGATCTGACAGACACTTCTCCAAGGAGGACATACAGATAGCACACAGATATATGAAAGGATGCTCAGCATCACAAGCCATCAGAGAGATGCAAATCAAAATCACAGTGAGATATCACCTCATAACAGTCAGAATGGCTATCAATAAATCAACAAACAACAAGTGCTGGCAAGGATGTGGAAAAAAAGGAACCCTAGTACACTGCTGGTAGGAATGCAGACTGGTGCAGCCACTGTGGAAAACACTATGGAATTTCCTCGAAAAATTAAAAAAATAAAACTACCTCATAACCCAGTGTTTCCACTGCTGGGATGATACTCTAAGAATCCTGAAACAATTCAAAAGAACCTATGTACCTCTGTGTTCATAGCAGCACCATTTATAATAGCCAAGTGTTGGAAAAAGCCTAAGTGCCCATCGGTAAATGAGTGGATCAAAAAACTGTGGTACATTTACATAATGGAATTCTATGCAGCAGAAAGAAAGAAGGAGTTCCTACCTTTTGTGACAGCTTGGTTGAAACTGGAGACTATTATGCTGAATGAAATAAGCCAGTCAGTGAAAGATAAACAGCATATGATCTCACTTATAACTGGAATCAAATGAACAAAATAAACTAACAAGCAAAATAGAACTAGAGTCATGTAAACATAGAACAGACTGACAACTAGAAGAGGAGAAGAGGGAGAGGGGAAATGAGGGAAGGAAGGGGAAAGGACCGATCAAAGAACATGTATAAATGACCCATGATGATGGGTTGGAAATTGACTGAGGGAGGGAGGGGTAGGCTGATTGGAGGGGGGCGAAGAGGAAAAAAATTGGGACAACTGTAATAAACAGTAATAAAAAAAGTTTAAAAAAAAACAGAAATTGAAATTAGAAGTCACAGAGGATGCACTGTGGGTGTGGTTAAGCAAGAAAAACAGAGTTTAACTCCAGAATGAAGAATTCATACTCAAAGGCTGTGGTTTTGTGCCAAAATACCAGCAAATTCACATTTACACATTTCTAGGAAACTTATGAATTATATTGTATGCTTCCTCAATTTAATCACTTTTTCAGTCAACCAATCAACTGCTGCTTCTTAATGGGTAGGATCTGTAACTGTAAGATTTGTACCTGTAGTGTGGTACTGGATCCTGCCCAGCAACAGTTAACCTCCCCCTCAGATAAGACCACCAGCTCCACCAAATTCCTATAGCTAGGTCAAGAAGGCTTTTATAATTAGATATAGACCTCCAATTAGGCCACAGCAATTAGGCTATGGCAGTTATGATGTGAAATAGATATTCATAAATAACTACTAGAAGAATAAATGATTGCTGGCTTCATGAATAATAACAATAAGAATTTGGAGGTTCTTCCTAAGTCTATCTCATCATCAGCTCAAACTAGTTCATGTAAATGTTACTGTTTTCTTTGTGAAAAATAAATCCGCTAGAGAAGAAAAGAGATGGAAATTATCCCTGCTCTGGAGATACAATGACTTGTCTCTCAACTAATATAAGTTATCAATTCTAACATGCTTGTCAATTCTTTCTGCTTGTCTGCTCTGAAAGACATGGCAGACACTGCCTTTTGCTCACTCTGCTTTGGTTTTCCCAGATCCTGCTAAGTAATTCATTCAACTAACACTCATTAGGTGCTGACAGTGTGCCAGAACTGCGCTGGGTGTTGGTAATATAGGAGGAAACAAGAAAGGCATCCCATCTCTCAAAACCTCCTGGTCATGAAGGCATAAAAAATATAAGAAGATTCTGAAACAACAAATCCCTGGGCAAAGCCAAGAGTAGGATGAGAAAGGTAAGGCACTGAGGGTACAAAATCAAAGGAAGTGTCACTCTCAGGTTCTCATGCATGACCTCGAGAGTGATGCCTCCTTTAATTTCCAACCCAAAGCACCTTGCTTGCCTAGTCAGTTGTTTGGCTCCTCTTCCTGTTGCTAGTTCCTTGTTCTCCTCATGAATATGTTTAGTTTTCTGTAGCCAAGCTTCCAAAATCAGTTCCTTCAATTTATTCATAGCCCTCTATAAGTCTCTGAGCCCTTTTCTCCACTATTGTGGTTGGTATATTTTGGCAAAGTTGGGACCTGAGAATAGATAGATCTTAAAGATTTGTTTAACAATAAAATTATCAACTTTAGTAAGTTTGATAATTACCCTTACCCTTTAGTAAGAAAGAAATCACTGTGTATTAAGCTTTCAACTAAGAAATTAGCAAGCAGGACTTCTGGCCAAGATGGAGGTGTAGGTGGACACACTGTGCCTCCTCTCACAACCAAAATTAAGGACAACAAATATTTAGAAACAAGAAAACAACCAGAACTGACAGAAAATTGAACTGTACGGAAGTCCAACAACCATTCATCCAGACCGGTAAGAGGGGTGTAGTTGCGGCAGGAAAAAGTGGAGGTGCAGACCTGGGCATCACTGAAGCAGCAGTGGCTGGCAGTTCCCAGGCAAGCAGGTAGCAGCTGGCAGACCCCAGGCACACAGGTGGTGGCTAGCAGACCCTGGGCACAGGGTAGCAACTGTGCAGATCCAGTGGGGCCACACAAGGCAGCTGGCTGACCAGGTGGTCCCACATTCCCACACAGATAATCCAGGTGAAGGGGAAGCGGTGGAAGGGACTGGAATCCGAGAGAGAGAGCAGAGCAACCACCATTGTTTCCTCTTGGAACCCGCCCCCACATACAGCGTTACAACTCAGCAACTCAGCTGCCCTGCCCTGGGGAACACCTAAGACTCCACCCCTCACTATGTAACAGCCGCGACCAGACCAAAACAAAAACAAAAACAAAAACAAACAAACAAACAAACAAAAAAAACACCAAAAATGGCTCAAACCAGAGAAAAAATCAAAGCCCCAGAGCCAATTCCTCTATGCGACCAAGACATAGCCAACCTATCACATGCACAGTTCAAAGCCCTGGTGATCAGTATGCTCAAAGAATTGGTTGATTTTGCTCACAAATTAGATGAAAAAGTGCAGGCTACAATATGTGAAATGAAGGAAGACGCATGGGGAACCAATGGAGATGGGAGGAAAACTGGGACTCAAATCAATGGAGTGGACCAGAAGGAAGAAACAAACAACCAAACAGAAAACAAGGAAGAAACACCAATTCAAAAAAATGAGGAGAGGTGTAGGAACCTCCAGGACATCTTTAAATGTCCCAACATCCGAATTATAGGGGTACCAGAAAGGGAAGAGGAAGAGCAACAAGTGGAAAACTTATTTGAACAAATAATAAAGGAGAACTTCCCCAATCTGGCAAAGGAAATAGACTACCAGGAAGTCCAGGAAGCTCAGAGAGTCCCAAAGAAGTTGGACCCAAGGAGGAACACACCAACACACGTCATAATTACATTAGCCAAGATTAAAATGGAGAAAATTCTAGAAGCAGCAAGGGATAAGGGGACAGTCGCCTACAAAGGAGTTCCCATCAGACTGTCAGCTAATTTCTCAAAAGAGACCTTACAGGCAAGAAGGGGCTGGAAAGAAGTATTCCAAGTTATGAAAGTCAAAGACGTACATCTAAGATTGCTCTATCCAGCAAAGCTGTCATTTAGAATGGAAGGGCAGATAAAGTGCTTCTCAGATAGGGTCAAGTTCAAGTAGTTCATCATCACCAAGCCCTTATTATATGAAATATTAAAGGGGCTTATCTAAGAAAAAGAAGATAAAAATATGACAGTAAAAAGACAGCAAATTCACAGCTATTAACAACCATACCTAAAACAAAAGCAAACTAAGCAAACAACTAGAACAGGAACAGAAACACAGAAATGTTGATTAGCTTCCTGTTAAAGGTGAGATCATATGGTATTTGTCTTTCACTGCCTGGTTTATTTCGCTTAGCATGATACTCTCCAGTTCATAATATAAACAAAGACACTGAATTTGAGAACAATCTGACAGTGTCCAGAGTGGGAGGGGAGGGAATTTCAGAGGAAAAGGGGAACGGTTTAGAGCAACAAGTATAAAGGACTCATGGACAAAAACTATGGGGAGAGGAAATGGGAGGGAAGTGGGGAGGGCTGGGGTGGTGGGCTGGGGCGGGGTAAAAGACAGAAAACTGTACAATATCAACAATTAAAAAATACTGATTTAAAAAAAATAAAATAAAAAATGGAAAAAAAAAAGAAACACAGAAATGGAGATCACAGGGAGGGTTCTCAACAGGGGAGTGGGAGGAGAAGAGGGGGGCGAAAGGTACAGAGAATAAGTAGCATAGACAGTGGGTAGAAAATAGACAGGGGGAGGGCAAGAATAGTGTGGGAAATGTAGAAGCTAAAGAACTTATGACACATGGACATGAACTAAAGGGGGGGAATGTGAGTGGGGAGTGTGCAGGGTGGAGGGGAATGATGGGGGAGAAATGGGACAACTGTAATAGCATAATCAATAAAATATATTTCAAAAAACAAGAAAGAAATTAGCAAGCAAGCCTGAGAGTAATGAATAACTGTGTTTTACTCAGAGGTGTCTACAGGTTTCAGCAAATAAATAGGCCTATACTTCTTTGAGATTAAACAGGCTAGGATAAACCTCTTGCTGGAAAAAATTCTACTGGGAGACAGGATAAAGCAGTAACAAAGTTCAATGGTAAAGCGCAAGTTCAAGTTCAAGTTCAAGTTCTGGTAGTTACTAGTTGGATTAAAAAATTGGTAAAATATAATCCCTGCCATCAAGAGACTGACATCTAATAGGGACAATAAATAGATACTTACCACGCAGGGAGCAAGCTCAGTGATGGAGGCATTCACAGTCTTAGAGGCAGGGAGGATGGGGCCTGAGGGGAGAGAAGGTGAAGACAAACTGGGGAGGGGCACCTAACAGAATTTTAAAGTAAGAATAGAAGTTAGCCAGGGGATAAGGTGGGGAAAGCAATCAAGGCAAAGGGTACCTCAGAACTGTGTTAAATTTTCCAGATTGAAAGACTAAAATGTTGCTTCAGTTAGTGGGAATTTATATAATATAAAGAGTACACAGAGAAATAAGAGACATGAAACCATCTCTACAATAAGAGTCAGACCTCACTGGGAACATTTAAGAATCAACACAATTCTTAGTGCTCAGTTAGTTATCCTGTGTTCTCTCAGAAGCGGATCCATTGCCTCTTATTCTGTTGATTAAGTCTCCCTCTCCCTCTCCCTCTCCCTCTCCCTCTCCCTCTCCCTCTCTCTCCCTCTTCTGCCACTGAGCTCCTGCCTCTCCTGCCACTGGTCTAGCACCTTCCCCTTGACTTCTTCCCATGCCAGTATCTGCTGATTTTCTGTTCATTGCATTCAAACTTACCAAGAGGGGGTCTCCAATGGCCACCTATCAATGTACAGTACCGAGCAGCCCTCCTGAGCAGAGTGTTGTGCTAGGTCACCTTCGGACTGCTTGTTGGTGGTGTCTGTGTGCCAGATGCCTGTTCCTGGTTAAGTTACCTGCATGCAGAGTGGTGGGGTCACATAGATAAAGCACACTACACATAAATCTACACATAAATGGCCTTGTTCAGAAGCTTCTGCTTAGTGCTCGAGCAAAAACACTGAGGTAGAAAAGCAGTTCTGTTTAGAACTGCAGGCTGTTTGCCTGTGCTGGCAAGTAGAGGTGGAAGAGAAGGTGTTGAGAGATGACACTGGCCCACATCCTGGGGCAGGGGCAGGTATGTTAATCTACAACTTCAGATATGCAAGAATATCACATTTCTATATGGAGTTTTTAAGTCAATTTAAATCCAGTCCTGAGGCTCCCTTCAAAATGGTGACAGAGCCCTGGCTGGTGTAGCTCAGTGGATTGGGTGCAGGCTGCAAACCAAAAGGTTGCCAGTTCAATTCCTAGTCAGGGCATATGCCTGGATTTCGGGCTAGGTCTCCAGAGGGGGCCATGTGAAAGGCAACCACACATTGATATTTCTCTCCTTCTTTTTCTCCCTCCCTTCCCCTCTCTCTAAAAATGAATAAATAACATCTTTTAAAAAATAGTGACAAAAAATTTGACCTCAGTTGAGGGGTTTGTTTGGAGCATTGTGCAAACATCCCAGGGTCTTCTGCAAAATTGATGCATAAGGAGGTTCCTCCTGGACTCTGGTCATTGGTGCATACACCTAGTGCTTGCCACAGCAAATCTCCACCCTCTACTTGCCGAAGGAAGGCCCTGATCCCTCCTCACCTAGTAGGTCACAGAGTCTGAAAAGGAGACCAGCTCCCAAGTCCATACCTGCTGCTCTTTTGCATCTAGGCCGGCTTGTAACATGGATGCTCTCCTCCCAGATCTCCAGCTCAGACTGCCGCACATCCCTGCCCCTCCGTCAGCAACACATGGTTACAGAATGGAACAGAGTGGGGGGAGGGTTAGGACTCATCTGTCCCATTAGAGAATTCATTTATGAAACTGCCTGGCTAAAATAAATGTAATGAATCACAAATGACACATCTAACAGGGGTGGGGGGTTAGAGCTGGGTATTCAGACAGAAGTGTACGCAATGGCAAGGCAAGGAATGTTACTTTCCTGAGAAAGGCTGTGTGCTGTGGCTGAGAGGAGAATCCATCACTGACAGAGACGAGATAGGGACAAGCAGAGAGTGACTGGTCCAAGGGAGATGTGAGGAGATCATCAAGGCAGGGGTGTGTCTTTCAGGGATGATTTGCCAGAAAAGAAGACAGTGATATTTCAATGGGAGCTATAGAACAAATAAAAAAATCAGCTCTCTGGCTGGAACAGATGCAGAAAAACTGCATATTTGAAATGTTTTCTCCTAAAAGAAGAGAGAATCCTTGAAAAGAAAAGATAGAGAAAAGCCTAGTAAAACAGGTCAACAATGAGTCACCATCATGAGAGCCCTGTCCCCTCCTGCACCACGGAGGCCCCATTGCAAGAAGAGCATCAAAAACCTGGGAACACCCTCACCTTCTGTGTGGCCTCCTGCAACCACCTGACACTCTCTGAGCCTCAGTGTCTTGGCTATAAAATGAGAATAATAATACCTGCTTCACAGGATAGCTGTAATTATGATGGTCCTCTGCAAGTTCTAAAAACCAAGGTCACTATCTACTATATCATTCCAGCTATATAACATTCTGAAAAATGCAAAATTATAAACAGTAAAAAGATCAGTGGCTGCCAGGAGTTGGGGGAAGGAAGGGGTGAACACAGAGAATTGTTAAAGCAGTGAAACTATCCTGTATGATACTGTAATAACAGATACATGTCATTATACATGTGTGCAAACCCACGGAACGTACAACACCGGGAGTGAATTCTCACATAAACTATGGACCTGGAGTGGTAAAGATGGGCCAGTGGAGGTTCGCTGATTGTAACAAATGTACCACTCTGGTGAGGGACATTGATAATAGGGGAGGTTGTATGTGAGTGAGGGCAGCAAGTTTATGGGAAATCTCTGTGTTTTCCTCTGAATTTTGTTGTGAACCTAAAACTACTCTAAAAATAAAGTTTATTTACAAGTAAGTCTATTCCCCTCCCCCCAAAAAAGAAGCCAAAGTTAGAATCACCAAACTCACTAGCATGTTACCGTGAGATGCTCTATGTCTGACACAGACCCACAGCTGTCCCCTATTGCTCCATTTTTGCATGCCTCTTCCTATGGCTTCATCAAGGTCACACAGTTCCTTGGCTGGTCCAGATGGAAGCAGCAGCCCCAGTCAGCCCCAGGCCCCTACTCCTTCCACCGTGTTTTATTTGCAGATGTCTCAGAGATGGCTTCTATGCATACCAGTCTAGTGCCCACCCCATGCCTCCCTTCCCAGTGTCTCTAAGAGCTGCCAGAACATGCTGGCCCTTCTTTTGGCAATGTCTCCCTCTCCTTCCTCCCAACCCTTGCCACAGAGAACATACATCCCTTCCCTGATCACTCTGCCTGTGCTCACATATGTGTCCAGATGGGCCAGATTCCAATGACAGCCCATGGTTTCTGCCCTCAGCTCTTCAGTACCATCATTTTGTTATAAAATTCCCCTATGGAAAAACAATGGCACATGTCATATCACTACTGAACCTATACACCAGGCATATTCATGTATTTTCTCACAGAATTCTCACTATAGTACTTTGACTTAAGTTATAAGTCAAAAACCAGTATTCCCATTTTTCAAACAAGAAAATTAAGGCCTAAGAGGGTGAATTCCCATGTAGTATTATTTACAGGAGTCAGGATTCAAAGCAGATCAGTCTGGCTCCAGAGTCCATGTTCCACTCTATGCTCTAAGTTCTCATCATTGAAATGCTCTTCTTCTGACTCTACTTTCTTCCCATTCCTGTTTGGTGAAAGGACTTCTCCTCATGCCCAGACATAGACGATGGGCACCCCAGTTTCCCATTCTTTCTCCGTGTTGGCTCAACTTTGACTCTTCTCCCTCAACAGATGATGTCAAGGCTGTCAGCCTGCACATTTCCTCTAAACTTCCTCATAGCCTATTGTCCTCTGTGATGTCCTCTGTTCTCGTCTTCAAGGTTTCCAACACCCTTGTTGAAAATCTTCTTAATTCCTTAGCCTTTAAGGTGTCTTTAGAAAGCTAGTGACCTCCATCTCTGCTCAACCACAGGAACCTTCAGGGATGTAAGAATTCCATAGACATATCATCCCTCCTAACAGCTGCAAAGCATCACATCTTGTCTATAAATCTACTGCCCCCTTTTCTGATCCTTTACTTTCACTCTCTAGCCTCTTGTGATCTCCATTTCCTTATATTATATTTATATTAGCTTCCCAGTCCATCAGACCCTCCCAGGGTTCATCTACCCATACCCCATAGGTAGTCACTTCAATCATGCACTCACTTCCATTCTAGGATCCCATTTGCCATCTACCTGCAGCCCTTCCACAGCTAGGCAACCTTCTCTTTCCCAAGACTTTCTCCAGAATACACTGGCAGGCTGAAAAGTAGGGATAGATTAATATAATGACCCTCAGCCCTTTTCAAGGTAAAATCAAACATATACTACCAATTCCAGCAGGGCCCTTATTTCTGCTGAGAATACTTTTCATTCAGCTCTCAGCTCTCTCCCTCAAGTGGTACTTTTCATAACAGCCACTCCCCCTTTTCCCTTAATCTCATTTCCAAATGTGCCACCTCAGTTTCTATAGATAATTTTACTTTTACTGGGAAGAGTATAACAACTTAATGTGACATAATTCCCTCAGTTATCCCATTCTCTCCTTAAAATATCTCCAAACTTCCTTTACTTTCTTATCTGAGAAGTGTCCTGCTTCTTTGTCAAGACTAACACTTCAACCTGCTTTTGATCCCACTCACTTTTATCTCCTCCAGCACCTTGTTTTATCTATAGTCCAATGTCCCCCTCCATCCCTCCCTCCACTGTGTGGCTCCTTGCACTACATCCACACACATTACAGTCTCCCTATGCTAAATCAGCACTTCTGGAAGGGCGGATGTGTACTCAGTAGTCATTAAGTAACACTATGAAACAGGTACCATGTTTGATGCTAGAGAGACAAAGAGAAATGTGGTAACTTCCACTCTTAAGGAGCTCAGATTTCCAAGATGAAAAACAGACAAATGAAGATAAATTCTAGGCAGTAAGTACAGGAATAAATACAGGTTTATGCAGGATAACAGATAGCAGACAAGGATATTCCTAGGAGGGGTGACACCTGAACTTGGTCTGTGTCAGAAATATGTTCTACAAAACAGAGACAGACTCACAGAGGGAGAGCAGATGAGAGCTAGTGGGGTGGGGGAGGTTGAGCTAAAAGGAAAAAGGACTCAAGGACATAACAACAGTGTGGTGATTGCTGGGGGGAAGGGGGTATAAGGGGACTAAACGATAATGGGAAAATACAATAAAGATTAAATTTAAAAAAAAGAAACATGTTCTATACAAATCAAAGAAAACTGGTCAGTAACTTCCACAGATACAATTTACCTCTCAAGCTCAATCAGAAATCCAGGAGAGGCAAGTGCAGGGTTGGCATGGCAACTCCCCCGTGTCATCAAGGACCCAGGCTCTTTCCACCTTTCTGCCTCATCATCTTCACATGTTATCTTTCACTTCCATAGCCTTACCTTGGAGTTTCAAGGTGGCTACAGTGTTTCCAGGTCTCCTTTTCCAAAAAAGAGAAATGGACAAGAGTGAAAGAACAAAAGACTCCCTGGACAAACTAGGCCTGTTTATTTGGAAATGGGTGCCCTCTGCAGTGACTTCTGCCAAAAACATTTTGTTCAGAAGAGTACGCCATGGCCACCATTAGCTGCAAGGAAGATGAAGAAATTGGGTGGTTTAGCAGGACAGAAAAGACAAGAGTTTGGCAAAGAGTCAGGAAGTAGAGAAGGGAGAACAATAGATGCAGAACAATAGAGCAATTGTATGTAGTACCTCACTTATATGAGGTACGACATACAAGAGTGCATGGTTGTTTGGGAATTGTCAGATGGAGTTGGGGGAATCAGAAGGGGCTATGGGAGGTGTGTCGGGAAAGGCAGGCAGGGCTGGGACATGCAATATCTCAACACCTCAATGCCATGCAGTGGCTTAGGACTTGGTCCTGAAGACCCCTGTAATAGTGATAGTTAGATTTATGTTTTAGAAAGATCACTCTTTATGCAGAGCGGGGAAGAGAATGTTAGGAGTGCAAGATTGGAGAAAGAGAAACCTTCAAAGTGACTGTTTCAAAATGATGATAAAGAATAACAACACTCATATGCTGGGGGGACAGAAAGATGTGAACAGAATCTAGGGGTATTATAGGACCTAATTCCCCCAAAAGGACTGTTTTCGCCACCCTATCCTAAACAGCAGCTGTGTTGGACTGTCTGTAAGCAATTCCTCCCTCTCACTCACACTTACTTCACAGGGCTACAAGACTGGGAACCACATTTTCCAGATTAACATTGCAATTACAGTTCCAAGGTTCTATCCTAACCCAGTTCCTCAACTCTTCATCCCCAGACGTAGCAAACATTCTCCTGGATGGTCTCATGGTTTCAAATCATCTTTTTTTTTTTTCAAATCATCTTATAATCCAACCCCCACACCACCTTCACCGTAAAGATCACTTCATAACAGACACTTCAACAGTAAATACTGCTCACCAACTCAATATGCAAAAATAGCTCATCTGACCTACACAACACAACAATGGAAAAAGCTACTTGCAAAGTAGACAATTGTCACCATTATTGTTGATACCACTTTGTATTTATTCTGTTGCCTCTCGTTACTTACTGTATTTGCATTTGTATATGACTCATTTTCTCTATTAAACTGTCATTTCTTTGATGGAAATGTTGCAGATGGAATTCTTTATCTTCTATTGAGTCATGCGATGTCTCAGTTCCTTAGCAGGGTAGAAAAATAAAAGGCAAGAGATAGCCCTGGCCCATGTAGTCCAGTTTGTTGGAGTGTCATCCCATAACCGAATGGTCCCATTTCAATTCCTGGTCAGGGTGCACACCCAGGTTGCAGGCTCGATACCTGGTCGTGGCACTTGCAGAAGGCAGCTAATTGGTGTTTCTTGCATCAGTGTTTCTCTCTGTCTCCCTCTTTCTCTCTCCCTTCCCCTCTCTTTTGAATGAAGATAAAATAAACATTGAAAAAAAAAAAAGACAAGTGATAAATCAAGATATACCCCGGACAGTGTGGCTCAGCCGGTTGGAGCAAGGTTCTGTAGCTGAAGGGTTGCTTTGGATTCCCAGTCAGGACACATGGCCGGGCTGCAGGTCCAGTGCTTGCAAGCATGTATGGTAGGCAACCAATTGATATTTCTCTCACACAGATACTGCTCTCTCTCCCTTCCTCTCTCCCTTCCTCTCTCTCTAAAAGCAAAGAAAAAGTATCCTTGGTAAGGATAAAGAAAAAAAATATTTGTAGAATATATGACAAGTACAGTTCTTATGCACATTTTCTATAGAGTTCTCATAAATCCAAAATAAGGACTGAAGCAGCCCACCCAGGAGGAGGGCGTGCTGTTGGTCCCTGAGGCCCTTCCGGAGCAAATCACCTCTACCTGTGGCCTTGCCATGGTGATCTATGGACAGTTGCGCACTGCCAATGTGATCTCTCCATGTTATGGAGAGATACACATGTGGCAAAGTTGCCAGAGTTATTTTCAACAAAGGATTTGGTTTTGGGTTGGTGAAACGACGTGAAAGTAAAGTCATGAAGTGGCATGGAATTCTCAACATCTGTTTCCTGTGATACAGAGACTGGCAAAGTTACTGAGACCTGGGAGACTAGATATAAATGGTCACAGAGAAATGGAACACAAACAACACTCTGGAACAGAAATCGCAATTGAAGCTCAGATTTGTCGAGATTTGAAACTGACATTTGAAACCATCTTTTCATCAAACACAAGAAAGAAAAGTGGTAAAATCAAGTTTTCTTACATGAGAGAATGTATAAACTTTGGTTGCGATGTTGACTTTTACTTGCTGGACCTGCCATCCATCCATGGTTCAGCTGCCTTTGGTTACGAGGGCTGACTTGCTGGATACCAGATGACCTCTGACAGTGCCAAATCAAAGCTGACAAGAAATGACTGCCATGGGCTACAGGACTGGGGACTTCCAACTACACATTAATGTCAATGATGGGACAGAACTTGGAGGCTCAATTCATCAAAAAGTATGTGGAGATCTTGACACTTCGGTGAACTTTGCTTGGACACCACATACCAACTGCACTCACTTTGGCACCGCAGCTAAATATCAGTTGGATCCCACTGCTTCCATTTCTGAAAAAGTCAATTCTGGTTTAATTGGAGTGGGCTACACTCAGACTCAGGCCTGGTGTGGAGCTTACGTTGTCTGCTCTGGTAGATGGGAAGAGCATTAATGCTGGAGGCCACAACTTGCCCTGGAGTTGGAAGCTTCATCCAGCTGAAAGAAACCTCTGGGGATGGATATCAGAAGATTTCGCCTTACTGTATTTCCACTGTGGCCAGCAGGCTTTTTTCCCTCCAAGATGATCCAAACAAAGGATGAGCTAAACAAGAACTGTGATTTAACTTTTTAGACAGTTACTTGTTAGCTGGTTTCAGTTGACTTGGTTATCTGTTCAGTCACTAGTGCTGCTGTCCTGTGGTCCCCTACACATTATTTAAACACATTTAGCTGTTAAATGTGCTACCCACCAAAAATGAAATAGACCTTCATGAAAACTGTGCAATTATGTGCACATTTGTTTTTATGTTCCTTTTAACATTAAATATTGCCATTGAATGAAATGGGTCAGTGGATTTAAGATGAGGTTAAAACTTATTTTGGTAAATAACAATCATTAGAATTGCTTTTAGTATCTTAAAACATGAAAATTATAAATAAAACAAGTATACATAATTAATGAATGCAAGTATTTGCAAAATTAAAAATTTGCTATGTGGGGTTGAATCTCCCTGGTTATTTAGTTAATAACTAATTTTTTTTCCAGTGACCATTTTGCTCTTTACCAAAATCTGTGCCACGAACACTTCTGTGTTCCTAAAATAACTTCATGAGCTTTTAGACTACCATAAAATAAGAGGGTGTATGCCTTTAAAAAACACAAAATAAATAAAACACCCCAATAGAAAAATGGTCAGTGAACATGAATGCACATTTTGCAAAAGAAATAAAAGTGACTAATATACATAAAACTATTAATCAAATAAATGAAAATTAAATTAAACAACTTTTTAAATATATAAACTGAGCAAAGACGAAACAAATTAACAATAGCTAATATTTATTATTTGCTATGATCCTGAGTCTCTTGTAAGTACTTTATATGAATTCATTCATTTAATTTTCACAGCAAGCCTGGAGGAAGTTACTGTTCTTATACCCTACCTTTTACAGACAAGGGGGTAAGGCATAGAGAGGTTAACTTACCCAGAGTTGTAAAACTAGATAATGCTAAAGACAGAATTTTAATTCAGATACTTGGTTTACAAAACTGTGCTCTTGACTATTTCATCTTTATATCTTCTGCAGAAGACTAAACATTTATTAAATGCTTTCTATTTTTCAAGTACAGCACTAAGCGTGTCCATAGATCATCTTATCTGACCCTTATAATTGCCCTAGAAAAGATTCATTTTCCTTTTTTCCATTTTACAGACCAATAAAACTAGTCCCACCAAACTGAGACTAAGCGAAAGTAAGAAACTTAGTTAAACTAACAACTAGTAAATGATAGACCTAGGTCTGTTTGCACAAAAGCCTACACCCAGTGTTGGCAAAAGTTTGGGAAAATAGGCACTTCCATACACTGGTGGAAAGTTAAATGTAATTATCATTGTGGAACGCAATTTGGCGATGTCATTGGCTTTTGCAGTTTACCGCTGGCTGACATAGTTTTTCAAACATATTACTTCCTGTGAAATCAGTATGAACAAAGATTCTTCTACAAAGATGTTTAATGACCACTATTTATTATTTGGACTAGAGCAATAGCTAATGGTTTGTCTTCAAAAAGAAACACAATGCAGTCATTAAAAATTATGTTATAGTAAAATATTTTTATGACATAAAAATGTTAATGATAATGCTGCATGGAGAGAAGAGGTAGATCACAAAAAGTACCACTTGATCTTATTTTTAAGAAAACATAATATAAATACAGTCAACTAACTACATAGCTAAACAGAGGTAGTCAGCTGGCTAATTTGCTAAATGTAGCTAGATACTTAGATACATAGAGTTATCTAGACAGATAGCTACGGCTAGATTTTTTTAATTAAGAAAATGTTTAAAGTGGCTCCCTTCATATAGTAGAATTTCAGGTGATTTTTTTCTTTTTATGCTTTTCTGTGTATTTCCAATTTTCTGTTTTTCCACTTACAATAGGGGAAAATGCCAAATTTTGTTTGTGGATCTACAAAATAACTTAAAGAATGTGTCTCAGGCTCTTATAAAAGTAAAATTTCTACCTAAAGTTCACAGAAAGCAGGGATTATAGTAAGCCAAGAATAATAATTACTATTCCCCACTGGCCATTCACAAAAGATGAGTCCTTCCTCACAAATCCAGTAAGAAGATTTTCTAGACTCTGGATCCCTTTGCATTGGGGGAATGTAGACAATTTTCTCTTGCCCTTAAGAACTGAGTTTTCCTTTGATGGTGCTCTCCATGGACCACCCCGCACACACACTCCAGTCTTAAGGTACCTTCTTGTCTGATAAACCAGGTGCCTTGGTTAGAACTCTATTTGCTCATTACAGAAACCAGATGGAGAAGCATTTGTAAAAAGTGAGTTTATTGAAAAGAGAAAAGGTGTCTCTCACAAGTACAGGACTGAGAAGGGCCACAGGCAGCATCTACTCAGGCACTTGCTTCATTTCTGTGTCCCCACAGATTGGCTCTCTCTGTTTTTCTACCCCACAGCAGAAGAGGCCCCAAATTCACAGCCTCAGGGCCAATACCACAGGCTGTTTGAAGAAAAACCAGTTGGCTTAATTAAGCTCAGGCATCCACTACTGTTGTCACAGTGAGAGCTGGCAGGTGGGCTCCAGGGTACACTTGTGGAATCACCTTGTGACCCTTCAGATGGAAGTGTGGTTCGCAGAACTGGGGTGCTGCCAAGAGCAAAGCAGACCCTCCTGAGAGGTGTCCTCTGCCACTTCCTCGGCTGCACTGCCGCTTGTCTGCAGTTAGGATCCCACATGTGAGCACCCAGTAGCTTTTATTTCAAGTCAGTGAGTCCTGCCCGCCAGGTCAGGATGAGGACAGTGACTAGCCTTCCTTCTCTCTTTTTTTTATATCTTCTTCAGCACAGCATATCAGAGGTTTTGAATACCTATTGTCTCATTGCCTGAGAGAAAAGTCAGCCTTTAACACAAGCTAATTACATGGCATAAACCAGTTTTCAAGTGACAAAGCCAAAAAAACAGTTCTGCTCCAGAATCAGAATCACAAGTGAGGGTGGGTTTTAAACTCTTGTGTGGTTTAAAAATATATATAAGTGGAACTCAGTTTACGCTGTGCATTTAAGTACATGCATACACCAAACCATGTGGGAATTTTCTCCTCATTGACCAAAGGGAAGAGATGAAAGACTAGACATCACCTCCACTGTAACAGCTCACAGTTTTCCCCATGCTGGAAGTCTATTAGAAAGATACATTGGTTTGTGAAATAAAGCAGTGATGTTTGCATAAGAATGCAAACAGAATAAAATTTAGATCCCATCTCTTCTATACCTGATACCCAGCTCAGACATCGTAAGAGAACACCATTTGGGATCTTGTTTTAATTGGATTTTCTAATCTTCCCAGTATTTTAATGAGCTTGGAAGGAAATCATCAGTGTTTAAGATACAGCCTCTATCAAGATGATCCCAGAGCTTTCTTCTCTTTGGGTTGTTCTGCATTGGGGAGTTAGGGTCAGGAGTGATTTAGTGTGAATTTAGATCACCTAAGGGAATTTCCCAGCCATCAATAGGTACCTGTCCAAGCCTTTTGTTTCGGTTTCCAGGGAACCATATATTATGAAAGAAAAGCCCAAAGGCCTTCAGCAAAACAACTCCCTCAGAGCACTCCCTGCAGTTTATTATGTTACACTTGAGGATGATTTGACAAGGATCTACAAATCCAATAGCAAGCAGCCAGAGGTCAATGGCTTCAGACTGGAAGTGATACAGGGTGCAGCCAAGAGGGGGGCCCTAAATAGGGATTTGGAATGAGGCCCAGAACTCAGGGTGTCCAGGAAATATTAGAAAGACATATAAGATGTCCTTACCCCTTCCCCACTCAAGTGTGAGTTGGGGGGACACATGGAGCAGAAACAAGCAGAGCTGTTTTGTACAGCCACAGCTTTGCAGCTAATCCATGGCACGGTCATTTAACATATCTATAATTTTTAACTGGTTGCATAGATATGTTAAATAGCTGTGGCCATGCTCTGAGCCAGGGGGATGGAAGGGACTTCCCCCCAAGATGTAACTGGAGGGCAGGTCCCCCTGATTACAGCACCTGCATGAGAGCTTGGAGAAGATTGGCTCCATGACATGGGGCCATACCTGCCCAGACTCATGATGGCAGCCCAGTAAACTTGGAATAATACAGGAGTGCTGGTAGGTGTAGCTGATTGTAGGAGGAGTCGGAAATGGGGGTACAGAGGTAGACTGGCGCAGGAATTTAAACCGAGACATGGCAGCCACTGGAGAGAGAACCAGCCGGCTTTTCCAGAGTGGGGACCCCCGCAGCCTTGGTGGAGAGAAGAACCATGCAGTTTTGGCCAGAGTGGGGACCCCTGCAGCCCTGGTAGAGGAGGACCACGTGGCTTTGGGGTGCTCCCTTTGGCTTCATGGCCTAGGAAGCAGGAGAGACTTTGCTTGGAAGAAAATGAGTACAAAGAACTCTTGCCAATAGGCTGTGAGAAGGTGCCACACAGCTTTGGATTAATCAGAGATCCTGCCTGGACGGTGACACAGCTGATAGTGTCAGGAGGCTGAATCCTCGATGTTTGCTTCATTTCCTGAGTTACGGTACCCTGAATTAGGGGCAGTGGGAGAAGGAAGCACTGTGGGCATCTGTGGGTATCCAAAAGGACTTTGACATTTTAATGAAGACATTAGGTCACTACTTTAAGTCTGTATAGCTTTAAATAAACATTTACTTTCCTTTTCACAAATCTCTAGCATAGAGAGATGTCTTTTCCCTGGCACCG
The DNA here is from genome assembly GCA_039655065.1 of Glossophaga mutica. NCBI lineage: Eukaryota > Metazoa > Chordata > Mammalia > Chiroptera > Phyllostomidae > Glossophaga > Glossophaga mutica. The sequence continues at coordinate 79,230,096 of CM077308.1, read as the reverse complement.
GACATAATGAACCTGGGGTGGGGGGGTACTTTCGGTAATTGTATATCATACCCCACCCTTCATCCCTGTGTTTGGTAACAGAAGGGCAGAGGGCTTTGCTCACCACTAGCCAACCAGCATGTCCTCACAGGAATCCCTGACCGTCTTCCCAGACCCGATGCCCAGGGACACCCATGTCCTCAGCAGTACTGTCTTGGAAAACAAAGGTGGGCACAACACTAACCACCTCTGACCATCTGTATTAGTTTGTTAGGGCTGCCATAAAAAGTACCACAGACTGTGTGGCTTAAAAAACAAAATTTTATTTTTGCACAATACTGGAGGCTAGAAGTCCAAGACCAAGGTGCTGGCAGGGTTGGTTCCCTCTGAGGTCTCTCTTGTTGTCTTATGACGTGGACACCAGCCTGCAGTGTCCACGGCATTATGGATGAGATACGAGACAAATTCACATGGACTACTGAGTCCTGTGGAGGAAAAGGGATGGCACGACTACTCTCTCAAGAGGAGAGCGCCCGACCTTGCCTTGATAGGTTTTTATTGGGTTTCAATTTGCACAGGAATACAGGTAAAGTTAATTAATCATTGTCAGGCAGTAAGGATCAAATAATAGATAGCATATGAAGAACTACGAGGGCCTATTCTGAGTCAGGGTCTGTTAGCTGAAGGGCTACAAAACTTTGAGAAACAAACTCATTTCCTGCTCAGACCCTTATCATTCAATTGAGAGCATTGTTAACAAAGCAGGTTTCACAGGATTTTATGTATTCTTTCTTAGGCTTGATCACCCAGGGAACCCACCCTTTCCAGTACAGGACTACACCACCCTCTGTCATTATTTCAGGCTTAAATCAGGCAGGGGAAGTAAGGCAGCCAAAAGATTAGGACAGAATGAGGACTTGGGCTATGCCAAAGCCGAAGGGCGAGGGTCCATCACCCCTTTTTGCTATAACCCCCCAAGTCCTTCCCTGGGGCCTCCCTGTAATCATGCCTGTCTTAGGTTGTTCCCCCCTTGGGGAATCTTGCCCATCATTGGCTAACCAATCAAGCATTGGGGGCCAGTTATGGATGAAGTAAAAGGAGCAGAAATGGCGCTCCTGCCAGGGAGATAAGCTTTGTCTCCTTAGTGGCTTCTGGTCCGAAGGTTGCTCACTCAGCCTTAGCCATGGGTGGGGTTACAGCTTCTGAAACCAGGCAAGGCAGTTCCCAACAGTCTTATAGAGGCTGTCCTTTCCCTCACGTGGTCTTCCCTCAGTATGCCTGGGTCCAAATTTACTCTTCTGATAAGGACACTGTCACATTGGATTACAACTCGCCCTAATGACCTCATTTTCATTTAATCAGCTCTTCAAAGGTCCTAGCTCCAAATGCAGTCACATTCTGAGGAACTGAGGTTTAGGGCTTCAACCCATGGATTTAAGGGGGCACAATTCAGCCCATAATACCATCCACAGAACAAGCTGGGAGTGTGCATATTTCCACTGAACTTCTCTGACCCTGTTGGGGGGTTAGACCAGCACTGTTCCTACATGTGCAAACTCTAAACAGAAAGCCCAAATCCCACCACTGCATACCCAGGCATAAGCTGTGAGACCTTAGATAAGTTATTTGTCTTCTCTGGGCCACAGTTCCTCAGAAGCAAAATGAAGATGATTATAATTGTCCTATGACATAGGGTTGCCATCACAAATGGATTCACACAGGTAAAGGGCTTAGAACAGCACCTGGCACAAAGAAAATTCTTAGTAAATATTAGTGATTATTATTATTAATTGAACCACTAAGAACCCTAGCTGATTACTGGCCCAGCCTGGGTGGGGATCTCTTGGATCTACCCAAAACAACATTGAAACTGCCTCCAAGGGACACTAATTGAGGGTACTCTTCAACCCATAGTGAGTCTGACCACAACCTGTCAGCCACAAATTTAGGAACAAATATCCATTCATGTACAGAAGCCTCAGCCAGTTTTCTCTTTTACTTAGGCCCCTGAGTACTTAAGGCATCTGTTTTCATGTATTAAGTGAGTTTGCTTCTACTTCTATATCCCTTTGTATGGGTTGAATTGGAAGGCAATGAATTTTTCCCTTTGTTTTTCTTGTTCTCACTGAAGATTATAAAGAAAGGCTTAAGCTAACTAATCCTTGGGAGATAAAAGTGTTCAAGTGACTCTCCTCCAAGCCTGTTTAGTTTTGCCTAGTGTTAATCAGCTTGCTCATCAAAGCAGACCCTAGTTCTGCTGAGAATTCATGACAAGGAGGAATATATAAAGACAAGCCACATTTTGCGCTGACATGCTGGGTGTTCATCAGTTGAGGGTGCTGGGTTTCCAGCTTTACAGGAACTGCACCATCACAAAAGTAGAGTACCCTCTCAGAATCAACAAACATTTTTCTTAAACTACTATGTGCATATCTCTGCTCAGAGGAGAAAATGAAGAAAATGTACAATGAATAAGCAAGCCCTTCAAGGGGGCTGAGAGTAGGTGTGATAAATGCTGGAAGAATTGTAATCACACTTCTTCAGACCACAGAGGAGGCTATGTTTATGACTGGTGGTGGAGGAAGGCTCCATTGCGATGGGATTTGAAGGATGAGTAGACAGATAGCAAAATGCAGATGAAGATCTTCATAGCAAAAGGGACAGGGGCATTAAAATGCTTAAAATAATAAAGTAATATCATTAGGGACAGTGCAGGGAGTGGTGAGAGAAGAGACTGGAACCCACAAAAACCACCTAAGTGACATTGACTCACCTATGGAGAGGGGTCTTACTGCACATGCACATGGAGACCAAGCTCACTACCTTCTCATTTAACACCAGCTCCCATCCTCATTTGCATTGCAGGCTTTGCTTGCACACTGGCTGTTAAAAGTCTTCCTAGAATGTTTCCATTGCTACAAAAATTTCTATTAGTTCCATCTAGAGAATATTATATTATTCAGGATAGCTGGTGGGTTTTGGACAGATTTGAAACAAAGCAAAGGGGAGTTAGAAGTCAGAAGTATCTGATAATTTATTTAATGTACCATTCATTATTTTTGCCTTTGCCAGCAAAACACCTGACCATTCTGAGGACCTGATTTAGACCATGTTATTGACATCTTCAGTCTCAAATATTTCTTCAGGGTTTTGCATAGCCCTTGGTAAATTGACAATTATTTAGAACCTAGCCATCTCTGTGTTGTTGATGGCATTTTTGTGCCCTTTGTGTGTGTGCACAAACCCATATATATGTTCCATCTCACAAGATTTTAAGTTCCTTAAATGCAACAATTTCTTTTAACTTTTCATGTCCCTATTGCCAGGCCCAGTGCTTTGCACATAGGATGTGCTCAAAAAACATATGCTGGTTAATAATGTCACACAAGGTTCTCCATGACTTAGTCCTGTTTTCTTTTCAGACTCATCACTCCCACTGCCAGACTTGCTCTTTACAGTCACTTCTGCGCTACACACAGTTCCCCCAAATGCTCCAGATTTTATGTGCTCCCAGGTCTTTGCATACACAGATTCCCCCGAACCAGTTTAAATGCCCTGTTTTTCACCTTATCTGACCTCCAGGCTGACTGGCAGCACCCCCTCCAGCTTCCTCAAGGTGCCATTCTGTACCACTCATCACTCCATGTGCTGCATCCTCCACTGGATTATGAGCTGTGTGAGGGCTGGAACTATAGCTTGTTCCTGGTTCTGTCCCCAAACTGAGTATACTACTGACCCATGGAAATCAAGCAAGTATTTATGAAATGGATGAATGGATGGATTAATGAGCTATAGAAACGACTGCTTATGAGGCGAGTTCAATTGAAGATTTGTAGAAATAATGGGAATCCTTATTATGGCATTTCTGCCTCCTTATTATCTAAAATAGCAACAACAATTCCAAAACTCAAGTAACCGCTTACCTCAGAGGCAGAGACTGGGCTTGGGATGGAGAAAGGGCACATTGATGAAATTACAGTTGACCCATGAACAGCAGGGATTTAGAGCTGCTGGAGGCCATGTATATAAGTATATGCAGATTTTTTTTCAATAAATCCAGTGGGCCCTTCCTTTTCGTGGGTCTTGCATCTATAGGTTCAACAGGCTGCAAATCAAAACCAGCATTTTTGAATGCTGGTTTTTGATTCCCAACCACAATTTCCCAGCCCAAAACAGTGTTTTCAACCTACGGTTGGTTAAATCTGCAGATTCGAAAGGCTGAACTTAAAAGCGGATTTTCAACTTGGTGGGCGCCCCTAATAACTCTTCTTGTTCAAGAGTCAACTGCATATTTTTAATATTTTAGTCTTTAAGTTGGGTTGTGACTTCACAGTATTTACTTTGTTAATGTTTTATAACATTTGTTATATATTTTATGTATTAAATATTACAGAATATAGAATAATTAATTTTTTCAGTTTTATTGTCTTTAGTGACAAGTTAATTTCAACTATTTTATTTTTTACTTTTTACAAAATTTTACTTCTTTTGCTGCCTTTCCTAAATATTTCAACAACCATTTTTATTCTTTCAAATAGGGAACAAAGGGTGTTAGCTTGAAGTGCAATGGTAATATGCTCAATCCTTTTCCCACTTATGAGAAAATGGATGTCACTCTCTACATCAGACTCTCAAGATACCTTTAAAAGATTGTTTTCCAGTCCAAATGGCCATGATGACCCTGAAGACAGCCAGTGCAACACCTATGCCCAAAAGCACAGCTCCTAATAGCTTGACACTGCTGCTTTCTTCCAACGAAGCCGTGAAAAGTAACAGGCAAACTAAAGAATACGCTTGCTATTCTCCTCAATTTAGTGACATCTATTTGGCATCTACTATTTGCTGCCAGCATTGTGGTAGGCACTGAGGATACAGTGAAAACTAAGATAAAAAAGTCACAGCTGCTGATCTCCCGGAACTCGCCTTTTCATGTTGGCAAGTAAACAGAAGTGCACAATGTCAAAGAAACACAGGTAGGGAGTGAGATGAATGGTGAATTAGAAAAAACTACAGGTGTGAAAAAAAGACATTTCAGGAAGAGGAGACAGCATGTAAAAATATACATATCATTGTGGTAGTACTAAATGGCATATAAGTAGATGCATTTAATTGCTAAACTGCCTTTAAATACCATTAAAATGAGAAAACTGTATAGCATGGGAACAAGAGAAGTACCTGCAGCATGCCAGGAATTTTGAGAATTTCTTCAATGTATCCAGCCACCCTTAATGGTGGGACCTCAGCAGCTAGAAATGCAGATGCACAGGTTATATTAAAAATTATTTAAAATTTACTCTGCAAGACAATACATAATTATATTTATATTTGATTGATGTTAAAAATCATTGTACATCTGAACGTTCTTCAAACCAAAGGAAAAAAACTGGCTCAGAACCACTAAAGAATAAAAGCAAATTAACCCAGGGTTGGGAATTTTTTAAATAAAGGGATAAGAAAAACCCAGGTCATCAGACATTCTCTGGAATTAAACTATCAGCTTCCTCTGTGAAAAAAGGCAGCTCTGCAGGACCTTGGCTGTGGCCTTTTGCGCAAAGCTTCTTCCATAGACATACTCATTCTCCTTTTCCAAGAATCTTTTCAGAGAACTGGAGAGCTCTTTCTGCCAGATCTTCATGTATAATCACATGGTACTACTTCAACAACCCAGTCAGAATAAGGCTTTTTTAATTATTCATTTCGCTGGGGGTGTGGGGGGGGGGCTGTCAAGATCTGATAGTCTTGAATCCCCAGTCTTTCTAGCAGAAGACAGCAAGCTGCACATACTTGATTCTCCTTTCAAATGGCTGATTCTTTTCTGGTTTATTTGGGCTCTCCCATTTCATTCTGGGTAGCAAGCCCTGCTAGCAGGGATGGTAATTAGGTGTGATTTAAGTGCTGCATAATTTGTAGAATGCTATAAAATGCCAATGCAAAATCAAGGGAGTTTGGTCAAGAGGAAAATTTATTTTGGAAGAGAAGAGGAGAGGGGGAGCAGGTGGCACTAGGCCATCTGCTTCAGAAGGGATAATTAGGATTCTGATTTTGCTGAGAACATTTTTAGAAAAAGCATTTGCAAGGGTTGCTGAAAAGTAGCATCAATTCTGAGACGGAACTAGGATGTGAGAGTAAAGGCTGAACAGGCTAAGCTCTCCAGATTAAACCAGTGTCCAGTCAACCTTGAAAATGAAATCTTTCCAAATAGACACAGCCAGAAGGAAATCCTGTGAGTTAAAAAGTAGCTGTCAAAGTGGACAGGATGACCCCACCTCTGATAATGTTGTCTCTTTTATCCACTGTATTATCCAATGCCTTTCATCCCCAGAAGTAGAGCAACATCAGAAGATTTATGGACCAAGATGTTTTGAAAATGAAATTTTCTTCCTTCTTATTCTCTGGCCTCTAATTATGCGGCCATTTCTTAGTGCCTCTACCCCTACCAAGGCAAAGGGTTTCAGCATACAACTTCTCAGGTGTAAACACCCAGGGAGAGAGAGACAAGCTCTCCAAGGTCTCAGGAAAGAAGGAAGGGGTGAAGGGAGGAAAATAAGAAAAAAAAGGAGGGAAGAATGAAAGGAGGGGAGACAGTGGAGGAGAGAACAGAAAAAAACTGCAAAGAAGAACATGTTGTTGGGCTCTATCTAAGTTTTAGACAGTATTGATTTTGTGAACAAGCATCATGAATTTAGGTCAATAAAGATAGTGATGGTTTCTATAAAATTGCCAAGTCAAAGTTATTTGTGCTATGCGCTTTAAAAAAATATTGCACACTTAGAATTTAATGCTTTAGTTTTGGTAGTTTCTGTAATGTGAATTAAATTAGTTAATATATTACAGTATCTGCCAGCATCTATTAAAATCACTGTAATTACCTTCATCTGTCTATTAAGGGACAATTTCTACTTCATGTCATTATTCTCACACTGAAATAGCACAACACAAATTAGAAATTATATATAGACAAATTAAAGCTCCCTACCAGAATGTGTTTCTCATGTGAAAATTTCAGTGCTAGAATCCAAGTTTGGTTAGAAGAGTTTAAACATCACTTATAACCTGGCCTGAAATGAACTGGAAAATAATGGGTGAATAATGGGTTAGAAATAGAAAGCTAATGTATTCAGACTTCATTAATGTAAACTTTGCCATGTTTATCTTTGCTCTTTGTCCATAAAAACATAGTTTCCTAGCAAATTGTTGTTATAAATTCAATTGTGCCAAGAAGCAGCTTCCTAAGGCTATTTTTAGTCTTGAGGGTTTTAAAAGACCAGAACTGAAAAATGTTTTACATGCTACTGTAGATTATACCTGGTCACAAGTTTGCAAGAGCCCTGCTTACCTTTTTTTGAAACTGAATATAAGGTTAGATCTATTTCCATACATCTGGAAAAACATAGCCCATTAAAAGATAATATTTTTCCTCCTTCCCTTACTTGAAAATACTCTTATTAAAAGGATACAGAAAATGGGTTAATTTAAAGAAAAAATACAGTAATATCTTTATGTACATAATAATATATAGTCTGCTTTTTTACATATGAAGACAGAATACTGCCAAATCTCAATACTTCTAGTGTCCTTTAGTATCTCCTTTTGGATAGGGGATAAACGTGAAAGCCTTCTTTTGTCCCTAGCTTGGAATTTTTGATGCATTGGTTGGCTTGAAATCTACTTCTATCTAATGCTTGATCCATTGATCGCTAGATAATTGCTGAAATGTTCTAAATCTGTTTGAACTTGAAGGAGAAATGTCTCTCATCTTTTCCCAGTGCCACCTTATCCCACTGTTCTCCTAAAGAGTCTCCTAAGTCTCCTTGTGACCTTTTCACACAAAAGCAGTCCATGTGTGTACTTCTCCAGAGAACTAAAGTGCAAAATGGAGTAAATCCTCTTAACCCACCCTGGTTTTTTCCAACTGTAAATAATTCCAAGTCGTAGAGTAATAAAATCTTATCTTCATAAAGAATAGCATCCAATTCAAAGCTTTCATTTTGTAGCTGAGGAAAATGAGATCTAGGGAGATGAAGTACTACAATTGCCTAAGGTCACACATCTCTTCTTGATAGTATAGTGAAGAAATACGGAAATTCATTAAATAAAATGATGGCTATTAGCCTACTACTTCTTGTATTTGAAGATAATAAAATGACATTAATTTATTTTTCTACTTTAGGTTTCACACTAACTTATATGAGTTTCTCCATAATTAACCTGTGAGCCCAAAAGCCTTTATTCTATAAATATTAAGAAAGGAATTCTCAATTTATTTCCCCACATTTTGGCCTTGGCCCATAGTATAGAAAAAAAAAATTTGTGCTCATACACTGGCATTCTCTCCACTTCCTTTTTAGCCCTCTTTTTCAAGAGAAGGAGTTGTCTCTCTAATTGGGCAGAGCCTAATGTTCATCACGCCACATTTTGCCAGATGGTGTGTTAGTCTGCCATGAACAGGAACAATACTACTTGTTTATATTTTTACTTCCTGCTCCATGAGCAGTAGGCTCAGCTTACTGTCTTTTGAACTCCCTACTGCTCATCAGTTTGCTACTTATGAAAATGCCCATCTGTCTCCTCTCCTTCCCCACTGAGCAGTTTGACTTGGGTTGCTGACCCAGCCATGAGCCAAACCCACTTTGGGCCACAAAATGGCAACAAATATGTCCTTTGTTAATGCTTAACTCCTTTGCTCCTGCCGTAAACTGGTGTGCTTTGGATGAGCTTATCCTTGATTCACAATTCAAAGATCCCCTCTTTAGGCTGGGTGGGGTGGGGGTGGGATATTGAGCAGATATTGAGAGGGAAGGAACCAGAAGATGGCATTTCAGCTCAAATTTAAGGCACATGGCCTTCCCAACTCAGTTCTACCAGAGAAGTCCTGCCCAGGGTTCAGGTGGGGAACAGAGTCTGGTTATTGTGTTTTATCAAGCTATGTCACTACTACTAATGCTCGTAATGTGTTTCTCATGTGGTTAGCCCTTGTCTTTGTGTGTATAGATTCCCTAGGAGAAGTCTCAAAGGAAAGAAAAGTGAATGAGAGGGTCCATTGACTAATTCCTATTCCAAACCCATGGAGCAACTACCTAACTCCATATCATCATGGAAGAAAAAGAAAATCCAGGTCAGTCCTGGTTGGGTGGCTCAGTTTATTGGAACATCATTCTTTACACCAAAGGACTGCAGGTTTAATTCCCAGTCAGGACGCATACCTAGGTTATGAGTTCGGTCCACAGTCTGGGCACTTAGGGGAGGCACCCAATCAATGGTTCTCTGTCACATCAGTGTTTCTTTCTTTCTCCCTCTCTCTCTTGCTATCCCACCTGTCTCTCTCTCTAAAATCAATAAACATATCCTCAGGTGAAGGTTGTTGTTGTTGTTGTTGTTGTTTGATCCAGGTCATCTTTAGTAAGAAACCTAACCCAGCTGCTAAAGGAAAGCTATCTACAAGATGCCCCCACCTCAAGATCTCTGCTCAGTGTTTCCTAGAGCCATTAAGAAAGCATGGAAACAAATGCCTGTGTTCCCATTTGGTGCATTTCTGGTTCTTTCCTCCAACAGAAATATTCATGTAGCTTGGGCTCATTGATCATTTTATCAGAAGGAAAATGTACCTGATCATGCTTACTTCAGGCAAGACTGCCCCCAGATGGAAAGAGAAGAATCATTCTACTTGCAGTGAAACTACATTGAGAAGTTTACCTGGATGATACCTAAGGTACTACCAACAATAATCAATTCTAGTTCAATCTGTGACTAATTCAATTGAAATTTACATAGAGAAGCAATGACATTTTTATAGACAAAGAAACATAAACACAGTGATGCATGTAAAGTCCTTGGAAGAGTGCACCAATGGAGCATGGCCACAGTAGCTCTTGACTGCACTGAAAAACACAGTCTTCAAGGTAAGGAATATGACTGGTCAATGCGCTCTTAAGTGCAGTACAGCAAAGTGTAAAGAGTACCAGACAATGAGGAAACTCATGTGCTAGTCTTGAATACCCTTTAATTAGCTGTGAGACCTGGGCCCAGCATAATCTCTCTGAACATTTAATATGTGCCTCATCTATAAAATAAAGGAGTTAATGAAATGCAGTTCTCGCATTTTCCCACAACCACATCAAAATTACAATTACACTACAGAATAACCAGCATTCAGAACCACCTAAAATCTAGCTAAATGTAAGTCCTACAACTAAGGATATAAAGAAGCCACACTGAAACAAGTAGGAGGGGCAAAGACATGGAATAGGGCTGGTCCCACACCCATGTGTGGCAGATAATAATAAGAAAGGATAGCTTGGCTGTGGAGGTGCCCCCCTGAGAAGCAAGGAGTCCCAGCCCCACACCAGTCTCCCCATCCCAGAATTCCAGTGCCAGGTAGAGAAGTCCCCATAAGTTCAGGCTGTAAAAACCACTGGGGATTGTGGCTGAGTGAGATGAAAGGCTTCTGGAGTCCCTCTTAAATGGGCATTTCTTCTTAAAGAGCCCATGCACAGACATAATTGGACCCAGTCCCTCTGAACTCCTGTGCTGGGGCAGCAGCTTCAAAGACACCAGGGACATGTAGGGAGGAACTGAATTGTCAAGCATCATGGTGAGCACTGGAGGGGTAGCTTTCTGCCAGACAAATGTGCTGGCAGAGACCATTGTTCCTTTTCTGAGACCCTCCCTCAACAAAGCAGGCAGGTAAGTGCCATATCTGAGTCTCCACCAATCTGGCTCACACTGTTCGCCCTGGTAATTCTCTGAGAACCCATCTCACTGAACTTGCAAACCCACCCAAGCTGTTTCCAGTGACTTTTCCATATGAACAAGCCTGTCTTGCCTCATGCCCCAGACTTTCCTAAAGTCTTTCAAACTAGCAGCATCTGGCCTCAGTGTGCCCTCTATCTTTTATTAAGTGGCCCCAGGCCTGGCACTAGCAGCAGTCAGCATTAGGTCACAGCCTGGCCTCACATGGGCACCTCTAAGCCCAGCATAAGTGGAAATCATATGCAGATCACTTTGTAGCTCATGCCAAATGGCCTTGAGCAGAACACAGGTGGCAACTGACCTTGGACTGCACCTCCCAGGAGGGCCCAGAACAAGCGCACCCAGTGTACACCTTCAAATCACGTCAAAGCCCCACCCAACTACCTCCACATGCAACAACCTCAAGGGGTGGACTCAGTGGGCACTACATCTGAAGTAAGTCCTGCTCTGTGGCATGGACCCATGCACAACTGATCCTCCACAGTGCTAGTGGTTGAAGCCAGTCCTTGAGTCCAATTAGCCTGGGAGTAAATCCCTCCCATTGATGTACCAACAACAACCAAGACTCAACTATAACAGAAATGTGTACACAGTGTACATGAGAGGGGAGGCAGGGAGGTGGAATGCACCTGAAGTGACCAGCTCGGGTGATCAGGGAGTCTGTGCCAGTGGACCCTACAGAACATTGACTACATTAGACCACAATACCAAGCCCAGGAAATGCAGCAGCTCTACCTAATACATAGAAACAAACACAGGGAGGCTGCCAAAATGAGGGGACAAAGAAACATGTCCCAAATGAAAGAAGAGAACAAAAGAAAAAAAATAACAAAATAGATACAAGCAATCTACTAGATGCAGAGTTCAAAACACTGGTTATAAGGATGCTCAATAAACTTGGTGAGAACTTCAACAGCATAAAAAAGGCCATGAAAACCATAAAAAAGAACCAGTCAGAAATAAACAATACACTAATTCAAATAAAGAATAATTTTAAAGGAAACAACAATAGAGTAGATGAAGCCGAGAATCAAATCAGTGATTGAGAATATAAGACAGCAAAAATATGCAATCAGAAAAGCAAAACAAATCCAAAACAATGAGGGTAGTATTTACCTCTGGAACAACTTTAAGTATACCAACATTTGCATCATGGGGATGCCAGAAGGAGAAGCGAGAAAGCAAGAAATTGAAAACCTATTTGAAAAAAATAATGACAGAAAATTCCCTAACTTGGTGAAGGAAATAGACATACAAGCCCAGGAAGCAAAGAGAATCCCAAACAAGGTAGACCCAAAGAGACCCACACCAAGATACATAACTAAAATGCCAAAAGTTAAAGACAAAAAGAGAATCTTAAATGCAGCAAGAGAAAATTAGTTAATTATCTAGAGGGGAGCCCACATATGACTGTCAACTGATTTCTTAACAGAAACTAGGCAGGTCAGAAGAGATTTGCAAGAAATACTCAAAGTGAGGAAAAGCAAAGATCTATTGCCAAGATTGCTCTAACCAGCAAAGCTATTATTTAGAAAGGAAGAGCTTCACAGGCAAGAAGAAGCTAAAGGAGTTCATCACCACCAAACCAGTATTACATGAAATGTTAAAGGGTCTTCTCGAAGAAGGAGGAGGAGGAGGTGGAGAAGAAGAAGAAGGAAAAGAGGAAGAAAAGCAACAACAACAACAACAAAATATGAACAATAAAGTGGCAATAAACACATATCTATCAACAATTGGATCTAAAAAACAAAATGGACTTCTGGCCAAGATGGAGTTGTAGGTAGATACACTTTGCCTCCTCGCACAACCAAAAGAAGGACAACAACAAATTTAAAAACAAAAAACAACCAGAACTACCGGAAAAATAGAACTGTATGGAAGTCTGACAACCAAGGAGCTCAGAAGAAACATTCATTCAGACTGGTAGGAGGGGTGGAGATGGGAGGCCAGGGCATAGAGAACGCATGGCAAGGTGGTGGCTGGACCAGGAGGTCCCACATTTGCATGCTGATAAACAAGAAGGAACAGCTGAGAAGCAAGACAGACTTCACAATCCACCACAGGGAAATAAAGCCTCAAAACCTCTGACTGTAAAAACCTGTGGGGGTTGTGGCAGTGGGAGAAACTCCCAGCCTCACAGGAGAGTTAGTTGGAGAGACCCAAAGGGCCCTAGAATGTACACAAAACCACCCATCCAGGAATCAGCACTAGAAGTGCCCAATTTGCTTGTGGGTAGCTTGAGAAATAACTGAAAGCCGACCCAGCAAGTGGCATTGTTCCCGCTCTGACCCCTCCCCCACACACAGCACTACAATGCAGGGTTACCTCACCCTGATGGATACTTAAGGCTCCTCCCCTTACAACATAATGGGCCCGACCAGGCAAAGAAATACGGCCCAAATGAAAGAACAGATCAAAACTCCAAAAATAGAACTAAGCAATGAAGAGATAGCCAACCTATCAGATCGGAGTTCAAAACACTGGTGATCAGGATGCTCACAAAAATGATTGAATATGGTCGCAAAATAGAGGAAGAAGTGAAGGCTATGCAAAGTGAAATAAAGAAAAACATACAGGGAACCAACAGTGAAGGGAAGGAAACTGGGACTCAAATCAACTATTTCAAACAAAAGGAAGAAATAAACATTCAACCAGAACAGAATGAAGAAACAAGAATTCAAATAAATGAAGAGAGGCTTAGGAACCTCTGGGACAACTTGAAATGTTCCAACATCTGAATCATAGGAATACCAGAAAGAGAAGAGGAAGAGCAAGAACTTGAAAACTTATTTGAACACATAATGAAGGAGAATTTTCCTAATCTGGCAAAGGAAATAGACTTTCAGGAAGTCCAGGAAGCTCAGAGAGTCCCAAAGAAGTTGAACCCAAGGCAGCACACACCAAGGCACATCATAATTACATTACCCAAGATGAAAGATAAGGAGAGAATCTCAAAAGCTGCAAGAGAAAAGGAGAGAGTTACTGCAAAGGAGTTCCCATAAGACTCTCAGCTGATTTCTCCAAAGAAACCTTGCAGACCAGAAGGGGCTGGGAAGAAGTATTTGAAGTCATGAAAAGCAAAGACCTACAACTTAGATTACTCTGTTCAGCAAAGCTATCATTTAGGATAGAAGGGGAGATAAAATGCTTCCCAGATAAGGTAAAGCTAATGAAGTTCATCATCACCAAGCCCTTATTATATGAAATGTTAAAGGGACTAATCTATGAAAAAGAAGAAGATCAAAACTGTGAAGAGTAAAATGACACCAAACTCACAACTATCAACAACTGAATCTAAAAAAAAAAAAAAAAAAAAAAAAAAAACAACTAAGCAAACAACTAGAACAGGAACAGAATCACAGAAATGGAGATCACATGGAGAGTTATCAGCAGGGAGCAGGATGGAGAAGAATAGGAGAAAAGGTACAGGAAATAAGTAGCATAAATGGTAGGTAGAAAATAGACAGGGGGTGGTTAAGAATAGTATAGGAAATGGAGAAGCCAAAGAACTTACATGTATGACCCATGAACCTGAACTAAGGGGGAGGGTAATTCTGCTGGGAGGAAGATTACAGGATGGAGGGGAATAAAGGGGAGAAAAAAAATGGGACAACTGTAATAGCATAATCAATAAAATATATTTTAAAAAATAAAAATATAAAATAAAATAAACAAGCAAAACAGAAACAGACTCATAGATACAGAGAACATTTTGACAGTTGCCAGATGGGAGGGGGGTGAAAAGATGAAGAGATTAAGAGGACAAATTGGTGGTTGCAGAACGGTCAGGGGGAAGTAAAGTACATTATAGGGAATATAGTCAATGATATTCTAATAACTATGTATGGTGTCAGATGGGTATGAGATTTATTGGGATAATCACTTAAGTTGTATAATGTTGAGTCACTGGGGTGTACATATGAAATTAATATAATATTATTTATCAACTGTAATTGAAAACTAAAAAATTATTTAAATTAAAAAAGTTTAATCCTAAAAAAATAAATTTTTAATACTAAAACTAAAATAAAGGAGATGAATAACATTGTTACTGGGTCTCCTCCAGCTCTAGAACTTCATGTTGTTAATGAAATGCCCTCTCATTAGAGATAATGAGAAGTTAGGGCCTATTTTTTTAACCTTGAAATGTAGGGGGGAGCAAAAATAGGTTTACAGTTGTTCATATGAAAACTAAAATAATTAATTAGTAATAACATAAGAATGAACTCTGTTCTGCATACTCACAACTATAAATCTATTTTTGCCTTACACTGCATATACACCTAAAAGTGATTTACTTCCAATTTTTGAAAAAACCAAACTCAACAAAAATATTGTCAGAAGATGTTGAAATTCAATCTATTAAAACAACTGCTTCCAAGATTCCAAATTTAAAATAGATTGTTTCAGTCCATTATGAGTGATTTTGAGATCTTACATTAATAATAATTTACCACTTTTCTTGAAAAATCCTGGTGACACATTTCTGTTCTGTAAGAGCAATTATCATTCTATCGGTGGCAACATGAGCCACAACTTGGGGCCATAATTAACCAAAAGGTCCATTTTCATTTCCAAGACTACCAAAGACCCAGGGGTTAAAAAGAAGCTATAAAAAAATAGAGATGTTGGACTTCTGGCCAAGATTGAGGTGTAGGTGGACATACTGTGCCTCCTCTCACAACCAAAATTAAGGACAACGAATATTTAGAAAGAAGAAAACAACCAGAACTGATGGAAAATTGAACTGTATGGAAGTCCAACAACCATTCATCCAGACTGGTAAGAGGGGCGGAGTCGCAGCAGGAAAAAATGGAGGTGTGGACCCGGGAACGCAGGCAGCAGTGGCTGGCGGTTCCCAGGTGTGCAGGCGGCTGCTAGCAAACCCCAGGCCCACAGGTGGCAGCTGGCGGACCCCAGGCATGGGGTGGCAACTGTGCAGACCCAGTGAGGCTGTGCAAGGCGGCTGGCTGACCAGGTGGTCCCACATTCAGGCGCAGATAATCCAGGCGAAGGGGAAGCGGTGGAGGGGACTGGAATCCAGGAGATAGTGGAGCAGGTGCCATTGTTCCCTCTCTAACCTTGCACCCACATACAGCGTCACAACCCAGCGACTGGGCTGCCCCGCCCTGGGGAACACCTAAGGCTCCACCCCTCACTACGTAACAGCCAAGACAGACCAAAACCAAACCAAACCAAACCAAAACAAACAAACAAACAAAAAAAAACACCAAAAATGGCTCAAACCGGACAACAAATGAAATCCCTAGAGCTGATTCCTCTAAGTGACCAAGAGATAGCCAACCTATCAGATGCACAGTTCAAAGCCCTGGTGATCAGGATGCTCACAAAATTGATTGGTTTTGCTCACAAATTAGGTGAACAAATGAAGGCTACAATAAGTGAAATAAAGGAGAGATTCAATAGAGATGGGAGGAAAACTGTGACTCAAATCAATGGAGTGGACTAGAAGGAAGAAACAAACAACCAAACAGAAAACAAGGAAGAAACAACAATTCAAAAAAATGAGGAGAGGCTTAGGAACCTCCGGGATATCTTTAAATGTACCAACATCCGAATTATAGGAGTACCAGAAGGGGAAGAAGAAGAGCAACAAGTGGAAAACTTATTTGAACAAATAATAAAGGAGAACTTCCCCAATCTGGCAAAGGAAATAGACTTCCAGGAAGTCCAGAAAGCTCAGAGAGTCCCAAAGAAGTTGGACCCAAGGAGGAACACACCAAGGCACATTGTAATTACATTAACCAAGATTCAAATGAAGGAGAGAATCCTAGAAGCAGCCATGGATAAGGGGACAGTCACTTACAAAAAAGTTCCCATCAGACTGTCAGCTGATTTCTCAAAAGAGACCTTCCAGGCAAGAAGGGGCTGGAAAGAAGTATTTGAAGTCTTGAAAGGCAGGAACCTACATCCAAAATTGCTCTATCCAGCAAAGCTGTCATTTAGAATGGAAAGGAAGATAAAGTGCTTCTCAGATAAGGTCAAGTTCAAGGAGTTCATCATCACCAAGCCCTTATTATATGGAATGTTAAAGGGACTTATCTAGGAAAAAGAAGATAAAAAAACATGTGTAGTAAAATGACAGCAAACTCACAGCTATTAACAACCACACCTAAAACAAAAGCAAACAACTAGAACAGGAACACAACCACAGAAATGGAGATCATATGGAGGGTTAGCAACAGAGGAGTGGAAGGAGGAGAGAGGGGTAAAGGTACAGAGAATAAGTAGCATAGACGGTGGGTAGAAAACAGACTCGGGGAGGGCAAGACTAGTGTGGGAAATGTAGAAGTTAAAGAACTTATGACACATGGACATGAACTAAAGGGGGAGAATGTGGGTGGGAGGTGTGTGCAGGGTGGAGGGGAATGGTGGGGGAGAAATGGGACAACTGTAATAGCATAATCAATAAAATATATTAAAAAAATAGAGATGTTGATTGTTTTTGAAAATTCCAATTTCACTTTCAAGTGAAGAATGTTCCCAGAAGCAAGATTCAGCACAGAAACCTGTAGTAAATGTCCTTAATTACTTCTTTCCCAGGATCCTTCAAACATTAGCAATCTGGAGGCTTCATCCATAAAACTAGCCAAAAATTGTTCTATATCATTATTTAGTCATTTAGTTGAAAAGTAGGCAGACAGTACACCATGATGTGACTGCCCTAATTAATTATTCAACGGAGGGAAGCTCTGACCTCTGAAATCTTCTAGGACCAATGGGATTTCAGGGGCAGAATTAACTAAAAATTTGTTTCCCTTGAGATCTAAATGGCATGGTTTTCTCTGCTTCCCTTGTTTTATACACTGAGATGAGTTCCTATTATCTTCTAAATTCTGGGACAGTCAAACATAAAACCATCTGCCTTATTACCTCCACTATTACAAATATATTTGCCAGACTATGTGTTCCAATTTGTAGCCTAAAGATTGTATATTCTAAGGACTGGACCTACCATAATTTGTCCTCTATGTTCTCATGAGCTCTTTCTGGCTCTCTTCTTTTATGCAGGCTGCTGAAATGGCCTGCATTTCTTCAAATAAAATGTACAATGCCCAACACCCCAATTTGGTTTTAGACCAAAAACTCCTTCAAATACTAATCAATAACATTTTAAAACTGTGAGAATTTATTTTGTCCTCAGGAGTCAGTCTAGGATGTCTATTAGTGATATAGAAGCAAACACCTCCTGAAAAGTTAAATAAATGTCCTACCTAGCAATGCCAAACATTGCAGTGTGGGGAGAGAAGAAGGGAGCCAAACAGGTAGAAGCTGAGCCCACCTGCTCATTCCCCTAGCACAGATTTTCAGCTGATCTTCTGACAAGTGACCTGAACATTCAATGGAATCTGAGCTGATGTGAGTTTTTGAAGCCAAAGAGGACAGAGGATGCTTTGCACCATCTACACCTACACAACAGCATACAAGATGTGGTGAATGGTGTAACTCTCAGTCAGCCAGCCAGAGGGAAGAACCCAACAAAAAACAACCCAACTAAAACCAAAATCCAATTACAACCAGCGAGCCCACGTAAACAGCATAAAGGGCATCCCAAGAGCATCCAGCTTAGGAGAACAAGGAGACTGCACCACTGAGTTCCATTGGTATCCTACCATAAAAGGCCACCCCATGAAGAAGGGAGTCAAAGCAGAACAATCTAATATGCAGAAACAAACAAAAGAGTCACCTAAAATGGGGATAAAAAGAATCAACCCCAATTGAAAGGAAAAGAGGAATCCAGAAAAAGCATGTTAAATAAAAGTGAGGCAAGCAGTCTATCAGACATTGAGTTCAGTGGTTAGAAGGATGCTCAAAGAATTCAGTGAGAACTACAAAGAACTTTATGTGAGCTACAAGGAACTTAGTGGGCACTACATCAGCATGAAAAAGGACATAGTAAGTATGAATAAAATGAAGAATAAAATAAATGTAGAATACACTAGAAGGAATTAAAAGCAATAATATGAAGAATAAAATAAATGTAGAATACACTAGAAGGAATTAAAAGCAGGCTAGATGAAGCAGAGGATAGAATCAGAAAGTTGGAAGACAAGGAAGAAAAAAACAGCCACTTAGAGCAACAAAAGAAAAAACAACTCAAGAATAATTAAAATAGTTTAAGGGAGCTGCAGGACAACATGACACACAACAATATTCACATCAAAGTGATACCAGAAAGAGAAGAAAAGGAGAGAGGGGCAGAAACCCTGTTTGGAAAAGTAATGACAGAAAACTTCCCTTACTTAGTGAGGGAAAAAGTCACGCAAGTCCTAGAAACACGGAGGGTTCCCATCAAGATGAACCCAAAGAGGCCCACTCCAAATACATAATAAGTAAAAGGGCAAAATTTAAAGAAAAGAGAAAATCTTAAAGGCAGCATGGAGAAAGAGGTAATAATATACAAGGGAGCTCCGATAAGGCTATCAGATGATTTCTCAACAAGAAAACTACAAAGCCAGAAGGGAATGGAAAGAAATACTCCAAGTAATGAAAATCAAAGAAGGCAACCAAGATTACTCTACCCAGCAAGGCTCTCACTTAAAATGGAAAGTGATATAAGGAGCTTCCCAGACACACACACACAAAAGGTAAAAGAGTACATCTCCACAAACCAGCATTGCAAGAGATGCTAAAGAGACTGCTTTAAGAAGAAGAAAGAGAGAGAGAGAGGAACACAGGTACAAAAGGGAAAAATGACCTTGAATAAATACCTATCAATAATAACCTTAAATGTAAATGGATTAAATGCTCTAATCAAAAGACATAGGGTAGCTGAATGGATAAGAAAACATGACCCACATATATGTTGTCTACAAGAGACCCACCTCAGAACAAAAGATCAACACAATCTGAAAGTAACAGGATGAGAAAAAAAATATTCCAAGCAAATGGACATGAAAAAAAAGCTGGGGTAGCAAAATTTATATCAGACAAAATAGACTTCAAAACAAAGGCCATAAAAAGAGACAAAGAAGGCTACTACATAATACTGAAGGAAGTAGTCCAACAAGAGGATATAACACTAGTGAACATATATCCGCCTAACATAGGGATACCTAAGTATATAAGGAAAAATGTGGAAGACTTCAAGAAAGATATCAAAAGCAACACACTCATTGTAGGGGATTTCAACACCCCACTGTGAGCAATGGATAGGACCTTCAAACAAAAAATCAACTAGCACATCATGGCATTGAATGACACCCTAGGTCAAATGGACTTAATGATATTTAAAGAGCATTTCACTACAAAGATGCAAAATATACATTATTTTCAAATGTGCATGGATAATTTTCAAAGATAGACAACATGGTAGGATACAAAATAAGCCTCAATTAATTCAAGAAAATTGAAATCACATTAAGCATGTTCTCAGATCACAATGGCTTGAAACTAGAAACCAAGGTCAAGAAAAAAACCCTCAAAACCATTCAAATATTTGGAGGCTGGATAACATGTTATTAAAAAATGAATGGGGTAACAATGAGATCAAGGAAGAAATCAAAAAGTATCTGGAAACAAATGAAAATGAGCACACAACAGCCCCAAACCTCTGGGACACAGCAAAGGCAGTAATGAAAGGGAAGTTCATAGCTATACAGGCCTACCTAAAAAAGATAGAAAAATCTCAAATAAACAACTTAACCCTACATATACAAGAACTAGTGAAAAAATAAAAAAACAAAGCAAGAGTCACTAGAAGGAAGGAAATAATCAATAACAGATCAAATTAAATGATATAAAATTGTTTAAAAAAAAAAAAAAAAACAGTTCAAAGGATCAATGAATCCAGGAGTGGTTCTCTGAAAATATATCCAAAATTGACAAACCTTTAACCAGACTCATCAAGAAAAAGAGAGAGAGGCCCCAAATAAATAAAATCAGAAAAGAAAGAGAAGTTCCCACTGATATCACAGAAATAAAAAGGACTGCAAGAAATTACTATGAAAAACTATATGCCAAGAAATTGGACAATCTGGGTGAAATGTGCAAATTTCTAGAATCATACAATCTTTCAAAACTGAGTCAAGAAGAAGCAGAAAGTCAGAATATACCAACAACAACTTGTGAAATTGAAGCAATAATCAAAAACTCCTGGCACACAATAGGCCTGGATGGGATAGTTACCAAACAATGAAAGAACTAACTCCTATCCTTCTCAAACTATTCCAAAAACCTCAAAAAGAGAGAAGACTCCCAAATTCTTTTTAGGAGGCCAATATTATCCTAATTCCAAAACCAGGTAAAGAAAGAAAACTACAAGCAAATATCTCTGATGAACATAGATGCCAAAACCCTCAACAAATATAGGCAATCTGTATCCAGCAATACATTAAAAAGATCATTCACCATGATCAAGTGGGATTCATCCCAGGGATGCAAGGATGGTGCAATATTCAAAAATCTTTAAATATAATACACCACATAAACAGAATGAAGGACAAAAATCATGCAATCATATCAATATATGCTAGCAAAGTATTTGATAAAATCCAGCATCCATTTTTTTATAAGAACACTCTGCAAAGTGGGAAGAGAAGGAGCATACTTAACATAATATAGACCATATATTAAAAACCTACTATCAACATCATACTCAATGGGCAAAAACTAAAAGCTTTCACCTTAAGATCAGGAACAACACAGGGGTGTCTGCTTTCACCACTCTTATGTTTAAAGACTCTTACAATGTTGATTGTACTGGAAGTTCTAGCCACAATGATCAGACAAGAAAAAAAATAAAAAGGCACCCAAATTGGAAAGGAGGAAGTGAAACTGTCATTATTTGCCAACATAATAGTGTACATAGAAAACCCTATTTGCTCCACCAAAAAACTACTCGACCTAAAAAGTCAATTTGACAAAATAGTGGGATACAAAGTCAATATTCAGAAACCTATGGCGGCGGAGAGAAGATGGTGGCGTAGCAGGAGGGAGCAGATTCCATTTCTCCCTACACATGGGAGAAAAACCTGGCCAATCTATGGAAGAACAGAGCAGACAAGGAACAGTAACACAGCATATTTGAGAATAAGAGATTGAAAATTGTAGTGGACATTGAAAAACCAGTTGGTAAGGAGAGTACTTCAGAACAATAGGAGCCCAGGGATCAGCACAGAGACCAGGGCGGCTGAGGCCCCGGCCCAGCGCTTGCCAAGCCTGCCCCAGGGCTCTAGGGAGGAAGCTGGGTCAGCCACTGAACCGGCTGAAAGATCTCAGGGGCCACCGCTCGACTGCAGGCGTAGTGAAAGTGGGTGCCCTGTGCCAGGTCACTGTACGACTTTGAACTGAGTTTTCGTGGCGACTGTGAGCTCAGCGATCATAATCGCCCATCTGCAGATGGAGGTGCGTGCGAAGTGAGACAGCTGCAGGAAAATAGACACTCACACGAGAACGCACACGGTTTCGGGATCATAGGCACATGTGAAAGCATAGGTGCTGGCCACGGGAGACAGCTGTGGGATCATAGTCGCCAGTGCACAGGCGGGTGCGAGAACGCAGACAGCTCAGGGTCATAGGCGCAGGCATGAGATGGCTGCGGGAGCATAGGCCCCGAGCTACCACACAAAGCTGCACCGTTGCCAACGCAGGCGGCTGCGCGCAACAGGAGAACCAAGCTCACACCCATAATCTCCGGGAAGTGCGTGCACACCAGGAGGCTCAGAACACCCGCTGGAAGCCCTGGGGGTAGAGGCGCCATTCTAACTTTGGCGACCATATTAACTCTGGGGACCATAGCACAATGACTCAGTGCTGAACACAGAGAAAAGCAGTATGATCACCCCTCGGCCATTGCAGCCAGCAAGACCAGAAAAACCAGCTCGGCAAGTTTGAAAACAATAAGAGTTTTGTTTTTGTTTTGTTCATTTGTTTGTTTTTTCTTTTTTCTTTTCGGTTTTGGTTTTGCTTTTCTTTTCTTTCCCTTTTTTTGGTTGTTTGTTTTGTTTTGTTGTTTTGTTGTTTCGCTTGTTTGTTTTTGTTTTTTTGTTTGTGTGCCTGTCTATTTATCTGGTTGTTTTTAATTACTACTTCTTTATTATTTTTATCTT
Source organism: Glossophaga mutica (assembly GCA_039655065.1). NCBI lineage: Eukaryota > Metazoa > Chordata > Mammalia > Chiroptera > Phyllostomidae > Glossophaga > Glossophaga mutica. The sequence goes on along the minus strand of CM077308.1, from coordinate 79,207,297 downwards.
CTTTTTTACTCCCCAACTCCTTTTGTCTCTCTTTAGTTCTTTCTTGTTTTATTCCCTCTTGATTTCTTTCCAATTTTATCTCTTCTACCTTCCTCTTTTTTTCTTCTTTCATCTTCTTTCATTTTCCCCCCTCTTCTCTTCTTAAATACCCACGAGTGAGACAAAAACAAACAAACAAACCTGGAACTGTGAAAAATCCCAGAGTTGTTCCCAAAAGAGGGTATCCCAGCTGATGAGACAGTGGAAGCTGTGAACAACAGGATATCCGAAGGAGAATCCACCACTGAATCTCACAGGTATTCTACCACAGAAGGTCATACCACAAACCCAGGGAGCCAGAACAGAACAATTTAAGAAGTTGAGGATAACAAGAGTCTTACAAACAATGAGAAGACAAAGAAACAATCCCCAATGAAAGGAAAGGAGGAAGCTCCAGAAAGAATATTAAATGAAATTGAGTCAACTCGACTATCAGATATTGACTTCAAAGCAATGGTTGTCAGGAAGCTCCATGAGCTCTCAATGAGCTACCAGAAACTACAGGGAAGTTATGATGAACTCACTGCAAACTATATCAACATGAAAAAGGAAACAGAAACTATCAACAACGGCCAAGAGGAGATGAAGAATACAATTTCTGAACTGAAGAACACATTAGAAGGAATCAAAAGCAGAATCGATGAAGCAGAAGATCGCATCAGCGAGTTGGAGGACAATATAGAAAAAAACACCCAGAATGAGCAAGATAAGGAAAAGAGGCTCAGAAATAATGAAGAGGGATTAAGAGAAATGCAAGACAACATGAAATGGAATAATATCTGTACAATAGGGATACCAGAAGGAGAAGAAGAGCAAGGAATAGAAAACCTATTTGAGAAAGTAATGATGGAAAACTTCCCTAATTTGGTGAGAGAAAAAGCCACACAAATTCAAGAAACACAGAGAGTCACAATCAAGAGGAACCCAAACAGGCCCACTTCAAGACACATTATCATTAAAATGGCAAAATTCCAAGACAAAGAAAGAATCTTAAAGGCAGCAAGGGAAAAAAAGGAACTAAGATACAAAGGAGCACCAATAAGGTTAGCAGCTGACTTCTCAATGGAAACACTCCAAGCCAGAAGAGAATGGCAAGAAATATTCCAAGCAATGAGAACCAAAGGCCTGCAACCAAGACTACTTTATCCAGCAAGGCTTTCAATCAAGATAGAAGGACAAATAAGGAATTTTCCAGACAAAAGAACTCTAAAAGAATACACCTCTACCAAACCAATTCTGCAAGAGATACTAAAGGGACTGCTTTAAGGGAAGAAAGGAAAAGACAGAGAGAGAAAGAGAAAGAGGAACACAGGTATGAAAATGGCAATGAATAAATACCTATCAATAATAACCTTAAAAGTAAATGGATTAAATGCTCCAATTAAAAGACATAGAATAGCTGAATGGATAAGAAAGCATGACCCACACATATGCTGCCTACAAGAAACCCACCTCAGGACAAAAGACATACACAGACTCAAAGTAAAGGGCTGGAAACAAATTTTTCAAGCAAATGGACAGAAAAAAAAGCTGGGGTGGCAATAGTCATATCATACAAAATAGACTTCAAAAGAAGAGCCATAAAGAGAGACCCAGGAGGTCACTTCATAATACTCAAGGGAAGAATCCACCAAGAAGACATAAACATTGTAAATATATATGCACCCAACGGAGAAGCACCTAAATACATCCAGAAAATCTTAGAGGACTTCAAGAAACATATTGACAGCAACACAATTATAGTAGGCAATTTTAACACCCCACTGTCAAAAATGGACAGATTTTCCAAACAAAATATCAACAAAGATATTGTGGCATTGAACAACACTCTAGAGGAAATGGAATTAACTGATATATATAGAGGCTTTTATCCCAAAGAAACTAAATACACTTTCTTTTCAAACGCACATGGAACATTTTCAAAGATAGACCACATGATAGGACACAAAACAAGCCTCAACAAATTCAAGAAAACTGAAATCATACCAAGCATTTTCTCTGATCACAAGGGACTGAAACTAGAAACCAACTTCAAGGGGAAAACCCCAAAACCCTCAGAATCATGGAGATTGAATAGCATGCTATTAGACAATGACTGGATCAAGAATGAAATTAGGGAGGAAATCAAAAAGTTTCTGGAAACAAATGATAATGAGCTCATATCGACCCAAAATTTATGGGACACAGCAAAGGCAGTCCTCAGAGGGAAGTTTATAGTGATACAGGCCTATCTAAAAAAGATAGAAACATCTCAAACAAACAACCTAACCCTACGCCTACAAGAACTGAAGGATCAACAACAAAGACAGCCCAGAGCAAGTAGAAGGAAATAACCAAGATCAGAGCAGAATTAAATGACATAGAGACTAAAAGCACAATTCTAAAGATCAATGAATCCAGGAGCTGGTTCTTTCAAAAGATCAACAAAATTGACAAGCCTTTAAGCAGGCTCATCAAGAAAAAAAGAGAGAGGACTCAAATAAACACAATCAGAAATGAAAGAGGAGAGATTACAACTGACACCGCAGATATACAAAGGATTGTAAGAAATTACTATGAAGAACTGTATGCCAAGAAATTTGAAAACCTAGGTGAAATGGACAAGTTTCTAGTAAAATATAATCTTTCAAAACTCAATGAAGAAGAAACAGAAAGCCTGAACAGACCAATAACAGCTGATGAAATTGAAACAGTAATCAAAAAACTCCCGACACACAAAAGCCCTGGACCAGATGGTTTCACAGGAGAATTCTACAAAACATTTAAGGAAGAGCTAACCCCTATCCTTCACAGACTATTCCAAAAAATCCAAAATGATGGAAGACTCCCAAACTCTTTTTATGAAGCCAGCATCATCCTAATCCCAAAACCAGATAAAGACACAACAAAGAAGGAGAACTTCAGGCCAATATCACTGATGAACATAGATGCTAAAATCCTCAACAAAATATTGGCAAACCGCATCCAACAATATATTAAAAAAAACATACACCATGAAGGATTCATCCCAGGGATGCAAGGATGGTTCAACATTCGCAAATCAGTAAATGTAGTTCATCACATAAACAAAAGCAAAGACAAAAATCACATGGTCATATCAATAGATGTGGAAAAAGCATTTGATAAGGTACAACACCCATTTATGATAAAAACACTCAGCAAAGTGGCAATAGAGGGAGTATTCCTCAACATAATAAAGGCCATATATGAGAAACCTACAGCCAGCATCATACTAAAGGGACAAAAACTAAAATCTTTTCCACTAAAATCAGGAACAAGACAAGGTTGTCCACTTTCACCACTTCTATTCAATATAGTATTGCAAGTCTTAGCCACAGTGATTAGACAAGAAAAGGAAATAAAAGGCATCCAACTCGAAAAGGAGGAAACAAAACTATCATTGTTTGCAGATGACATGATAGTGTACATAGAAAATCCTATAGACTCGGCCAAAAAACTGCTCGACCTAATAAATGAATTTGGCCAAACAGCCGGATACAAAGTCAATATCCAGAAAGCAAAGGCATTTTTGTATTCCAACAGTGAAACAGCAGAAGCAGAAATCAAGAAAAAAATCCCATTCGATATAGAAAAAGAAAAATAAAATACCTAGGAATAAACCTAACCAAGGAGGTAAAAGACCTGTCTACAGAAAACTACACAACACCGAAGAAAGAAATCAAGGAAGACACAAACAAATGAAAACACATACCATGTTCATGGATCGGAAGAATTAACATCATCAAAATGTCCATACTTCCCAAAGCAATTTACAGATTCAATGCAATACTTATTAAAGTACCATGGCATATTTCACAGACATAGAACAAACACTTCAAAGGTTTATATGGAACAATGAACGACCTAGAATAGCGTCAGCAATCTTGAGAAAGAAGAGCAAAGTAGGAGGGATCACAATACCTGATACCAAACTGTATTATAAGGCCACTGTAATCAAAACAGCCTGGTACTGGCATAAAAACAGGCATGTGGACGAGTGGAATAGAACAGAGAGCCCAGAAATAAACCCAAGTCTCTACGGTCAATTAATATTTGACAAAGGGGGCAGCAACATAAAATGGAGTAAAAATAGCCTCTTCAACAAATGGTGTTGGGAGAACTGGAAAGCTACGTGCAAGAAAATGAAACTTGAGCACCAACTTACACCATACACAAAAATAAATTCAAGGTGGATAAAAGATTTAAATATAAGCCGTGACACCATTAAAGTCCTAGAGGAGAACATAGGCAGGAAAATCTCAGATATTCCATGCAGCAACATTTTTACTGATATGTCCCCTAAAGCAAAGGACATAAAGGAAAGAATAAACAAATGGGATCTCATCAAAATAAGAAGCTTCTGCACAGCCAAAGAAAACAGTATTAAAATAAAAAGAGAACCAACAGTGTGAGAAAACATGTTTACCAATGATACCTCAGACAAGGGTTTAATCTCCAAAATATACAAAGAACTTACAGGACTCCACTCTAAGAAGACAAGCAACCCAATTAAAAAATGGGCAAAGGACTTGGGCAGACACTTCTCCAAGGAGGACATACAGAGGACCCAGAGACATACGAAAAGATGCTCGATATCACTAGCTATCAGAGAGATGCAAATTAAAACCACAATGAGAGACCACTTCACACCGGTCAGAATGGCCATCATAAACAAAGCAACAAACAGCAAGTGTTGGAGAGGTTGTGGAGAAAAGGGGACCCTAGTGCACTGTTGGTGGGAGTGCAGACTGGTACAACCACTATGGAAAACAGTATGGAATTTTCTAAAAAAAACTAAAAATGAATATACCTTTTGACCCAGCAATTCCACTGCTTAGATTATATCCTAAGAACTCTGAAACACCAATCCAAAAGAACACATGCACCCCAATGTTCATAGCAGCACAATTTACAATAGCCAAGTGTTGGAAGCAATCTAGGTGCCCATCAGTAAATGAATGGATCAAAAAACTGTGGTATGTTTACACAATGGAATTCTATGCAACAGAAAGAAAGAAGGAGCTCCTACCCTTTGCAACAGCATGGATGGAGCTGGAGAGCATCATGCTACTTGAAATAAGCCAGGGAGTGAAAGACAAATATCATATGATCTCCCCTTTAACAGGAACCTGATCAACAAAACAAACAAACAAGCATAATATAACCAAAGACACTGAAACTGAGAACAGGCTGACAGTCACCAGAGGGGAGAGGGGAGGGAATTTCAGGGGAAAAGGGGAAGGGTTTACAGGAACAAGTATAAAGGACACATGGACAAAAACTATGGGGGGGTGGAAATGGGAGGAAGGTGGGGAGGGCTGGGGTGGTGGACTGGGGTGGAAATAAAAGACAGAAAACTGTACAAGATAAACAATTAAAATAAAAAAATAAATAAAAAAGAAATCTATTGCATTTTTGTACACCAACAATGAACTATCAAAAAGAGAAAATAGGGGGAAAAATCCCATTTATTACAGCAAGAAGAAAACTAAAGTACCTAGGAATAGACCTAACCAAGGAAGTAAAAGACCTGTATCAGAAAAATATAGAACACTGAAGAAAGAAATTGATGAAGACACAAATAAATGGAAGTACATACCGTGTTCAAGGATTGGAAGAATTAGTGTCATTAAAATGTCCATACTACCCAAAGAAATCTATGGATTCAGTACAATTTCTATTCAAAAACCAATGGCATATTTCACAGACCTAGAACAAATATTTCAAAAATGTATAAGGAACCAAGAAAGACCCCGAATATCTTCAGCAATCTTGAGAAAGATGAACAAAGTTGGAAGGATCACAGTAACTGATATCAAACTATACTACAAGGCCACTGTAATCAAAACAGTCTGGTACTGGCATAAGAATGGACACGTAGACCCTTGGAACAGAATTGAGAGCCCAGAAATAAATCCATGTCTCTATGGTCAATTAATATTTGACAAAAGGGGCATGAGCATACAATGTAGTAAAAATAGCCTCTTCAATGAACAGTGTTGGGAGAACTAGACTGGTACATGCCAAAAGAGAGAGAGAGAGAGAGAGAGAGAGAGAGAGAGAGAGAGGAAGGGAGGGAGGGAGGGAGAGAGAGAGAGAGAGAGAGAGAGAGAGAAAGAGAGAAACAAACAAACAACTAGACTACCAACTTACACTATACACCAGAATAAAAAAATGGATGAAAGACTTAAATATGTCATGATACCATAAAAGTCCTAGAAAATCATAGGCAGTAAAATTTCAGATATCCCATGTGACAGTATTTTTGTTGATATATCTCCTAGGGCAAGGGAAATAAAGAAAAAAATAAACAAATGGAACTACAAATTAAAAGACTTCTGCATGGCTAAAGAAACCATCATCAGAATGAAAAGGGAACCTACTGTATGGGAGAACATATTTGCAATGATACATCAGACAAGGGTTTGATTTCCAAAATATATAAAGAACTCATATGATTCAATGTTAGGAAGACAAACAATCCAATTTAAAAATGGGAGAAGGACCTGAATAGACACTTCTCCAAGGAGGACATACAGAAGGCCTATAGGCATTTGAACAAATGCTCAAGATCACTAGCCATCAAAGAGATGCAAATTAATGCCACAATGAAATATCACCTCATAGCAGTCAGAACAACTATCATTAATAAATCAGCAAACAACAAGTGCATGCAAGTATATGGAGAAAGGGGAACCCTATTTCACTGTTGGTGGGAATGGGAACTAGTGCAGCCACTTCAGAAAACACTATGGAATTCCTTCAAAAAATTAAAAATGGAATTGCCTTTTGACTAGTGATTCTACTGGAAAAATACCCTAAGAACCCTGAAACACCAGTTGAAGGAACTTATGCACCCCTATATTCCTAGCAGTACTATTTACAATAGCCAAGTGCTGGAAATAACCTAAGTGCCCATCAGTAGATGAGTGGATCAAAAAACTGTGGTACATTTACACAATGGAATACTACACAGCAGAAAGAAAGAAGAAACTCCTATCTTTCACGACAGCATGGATAGAACTGGAGTGCAATAAGCCAGGTGATGAAAAACAAATACTGTATGATCTCACTTATAAGAGGAATCTAATGAGCAAAATAAACTAACAAGCAAACTAGAACCAGAATCATAGAAGGAACAGCCTGATAACAACCAGAGGGGAGGGGCAGGAGGATAATGATAGAAAGAAGGGGAAAGGACTAGTCAAAGAACATGTATGAATAACCCCATGGACATGGGCAATGATGTGATGATTGACTATGGGAGAAGGGGCTGGGCTGGGCAGAGGAGGACAAAGAGAAAAATTGGGACAACTGTAACAGAATAAAAATATAAAAAAATTAGGAAAAAAAACAAAGATTGCAGTGTGGGGAGAGGAGGAGAAGAGTGGAACATGAAGATGCAAGATGAAAAAGGGAAAAAGAAAGTAGTGATGAAGTTTATCTCAAAAGAGATTTTTGTTATTGAATTTGTTGGGTGACATTGGTTAACAAAAATATATAGGCTTCAACTATACAATTCTGTAATATATCATCTATATATCATACTGTGTGTTCACCCAAAGTCAAGTTTTCTCACCATTTAGTCCCCCTTTACCCTCTTCCACTTGCCCCTACACCCCTTCCTTCTGGTAGTCACCATACTGTTGTCTGTGTCTGTGTCTATGAGGTTTTTATTTTTTTCTTAATCCATTCACTTTTTTACCCAGCCCCCCAATCATCCTCCCCTCTGACAGCTGTTAGCCTATTCTCTGTATCTATAAGTTCATTTCTATTTTGTTTTATTCATTAGATTCCACATATAAGTAAAATCGTATAGTACTTGTCTTTCCCTGACTGGCTTTTTTCACTTAGCATAACGTTCTCCAGGTCCATCCATATGTTGCAAAGGGTAAATTTTTCTTTTTCAGCCATGTAGTATTCCACTGTGTAAATGTACCATAGTTGTTTTATCCACTCATCTACTAATGGACACTTGGGCTGCTTTCAAATCTTGGCAATTATAAATAATGCTGCAATGAACATAAATTCATTTTCAAGGTTTCTTTGGATAAATTCCCAGAAGTGGAATTGCTGGGTCATAAGGCAGTTCCATTTTTAATTTTTTTAGGTAACTCCATACTGTTTTCCACAGTGGCTACACCAATCTACATTACCAAAGAGTGTATGATGATTCCTCATTCTCCACATCCTCTCCAGCATTTGTTGTTTGTTGAGTTATTGATGATAACCATTCTGACATGTTGAAGTGATATCTCATTGTGGTTTTAATTCGCATTTCTCTGATGATTAGTGACTTTGAGCATCTCTTCATACGGCTATTTAATGTCCTCTTTGGAGAAGTGTCCTCAGGACCTTTGCCCATTTTTAATTGGATTATTTGTTTGTTTGTCTTTGGTGTTGAGTTGTACAAGTTTTCACAAATTTTGGATATCAACCCTTTATCATATGTATCATTGGTGAATGCATTCTCCCATTCAGTGGGTTGTCTTTTCATTTTGTGCAAAAATTTTAAGTATATTTTATTGATTATGCTATTACAGTTCCCCCAATTTTTTCCCTTTTATCTCCCCTCCACCCTGCACTCCCCAACCCTCCAGCATTCCCCACCCTTAGTTCATGTCCATGAGTTGTACATATAAGTTCTTTGAGTTCTGTGTTTCCTATACTATTTTTGACTTCTCCCCATCTATTTTATGCCTACCAATTATGCTTCTTCTTCACTGTACCTTTTCTCCCCTATTCCTCTCTTCCCCCTCCCCACTGAAATCCTTCCACGTGATGTCCATTTCTCTGATTCTGTTCCTGTTCTACTTGTTTGCTTATTTTTTGTTTTCATTGTTTTTCTTTTCTTTTTTTTTAAGGTTCATTTGTTGATAGTTGTGAGTTTGTTGTCATTTTACCATTCATACTTTTTATCTTCTTTTTCTTAGATAAGTCCCTTTAACATTTCATATAATAAGGGCTTGGTGATGATGAATTCCTTTAACTTGACCTTATCTGGGAAGCACTTTATCTGCCCTTACATTCTAAATGAAAGCTTTGCTGGATAGAGTAATCTTGGATGTAGGTCCTTGCCTTTCATGACTTGAAATACTTCTTTCCAGCCCCTTCTTGACTGCAAGGTTTAATTTGAGAAATCAGCTGTTAGTCTTATGGCAACTTCTTTGTAGGTAACTCTCTCCTTTTCTCTTGCTGCTTTTAAGATTCTCTCTTTATCTTTAATCTTGGGTAACTTAATGATGATGTGCCTTGGTGTGTTCCTCTTTAGCTCCAACTTCTTTGGGACTCTCTGAGCTTCCTGAACTTCCTGAAAGTCTATTTCCTTTGCCAGGTTGAGGAAGATTTCCTTCATTAATTGTTGAAATAAGTTTTCAATTTCTTGCTGTTTTTCTTCTCCTTCTGCCACCCTTATGATTCAGATAGTGGAATGTTTCAAGTTGTCCCAGAGGTTCCTAAGTCTCTCTTCATTTTTTTGGATGCTCATTTCTTCATTCTGATCCAGTTGGATGTTTATTTCTTCCTTTTGTTCCAAAATCATTGCTTTGAGTCCTGGTTTTCTTCCTATCACTGTTGGTTCCCTGAATATTTTGATTTATTTCATTTCAGGTAGCCTTCATTTGTTCCTTCATTTTTTGACCAAGCTCAATCAGTTCTGTGAGCATTTTGATTACCAGGGCTTTAAATCTCCATCAGATAGGTAAGCTATCTCCTCATTGCTTAGCTCTCTTTCTGAAGTTTTGCTGTGTTCTTTCATTTGGACCCTATTTCTTTGTCTTGGGGCGGCACCTATGAAGTTGTAAGGGGGTGGGAACTTAGGTATTCACCCAGGCAGGGCAACCCTCTTTGCTGCCTGTGGCACTGCCTGTGGTGGAGGGGCCAGAGAGAGAATAGTGCAGTTCACCTGCTCATCTCTAGCCCACTTTCCAATGAACTCTCAAGTGAGACTGGGAGTTTCTCCCACAGTAGCAACCACCCGCCATAGTCCACAGCCAGCTCTAAGTCTGTTTCCCATCCAGTCAGTCCCACCCATGCAGTCCACAGCCTCACCCCAGTCAGCCCCACCCAGACCCGCCCACCCAGTCCACCACCTCACCATGGCTTCTCTGCTGTCTTACCAGTCTGGTTGGTCTGGTTGACTGTTTCTTTAATTCCTTGGTTGTTGGAGTTCCATGCAGTCTGATTTTCTGACACTTCTGATGGTTTATTGTTTTAGATTGGTTATTATCCTCCTTTTGGTTGTGAGAGGAAGTGAAGGGTTTCTATCTATGCCTCCATTTTGGCCAGAATTCCATTTTGTGCAGAAACTTTTTATTTTGAGGTTGTTCCATTTGTTTATTAATTTTTTTTTGCTTCTTTTGCCCAAGGAGATATATCAAAAAATATTGCAATGCAAGATGTCAGATTTTACTGATGGTATTTTCATCTAGGATTTTTTATGGTTTTTTACGTTAAAGTCTTTAATGCATATTGAGTTTATTCCCGTATCTGGTGTAAGAAGATGGTCTAGTTTTGTTTTGGGGGTTTTTTTTTTTTTGCACATATAGGACAGAAGAGATTTGAAAAACCTTTTTATGTTTCATGATAGGAACAAGATCTCCATGGGGGAGAAAATCAACCACAGTTTACACTAATGTACTTGGCAAAAGCCAAGCAGGAAATATACCTTGAGGAAACGCAGTGCTCTCCTGAGGCAGATGGGGTGTGAGTGATGCCCGTTCAGAATCTTCCTGCCACTACCTTCTCATCAGAGGCTGAAGAGGCAATTCAGCCATTGCAACATACTGACCCCATACTGTACAGACAGCCCTTTGTGCTCTAGAAGGCTGGAGCCATTCTAACAATGGCTCACTAACAATGCAGCAGAAGCCACTTGAGCTCTGCTTCAGACTTCTCTTTCTCCCAGCAACCTCCACCAGCCCAGCCCAGCCCATTCTGCAAGTGCTCAGGATGGGCAGCAGGTAGTTGTTGGAAGGGCCAATGTATACCCTCTTCTGACTAACCAAGGCAACAATTCACAATGAGAGCAGCAATGTGCAACAGGCATAACAGAGACAAAGAGATATATTTTCTTTCTATGAATAAACATAGAAATTGGAGGGGGAGGGAGATAATGGTAGAAAGAAGGGAAAGGGATCAGTCAAAGAACATGTATGAATGACCCATGGACATGGACAATGGTGTGAGGATTCACTATAGGAGAAGGGTGGCCTCGGTTGAGGAAGGCAAAGGGGGAAAAATTGGAAAAACTGTGATAGAATAACCATAATTTTAAAAAGACACAGAGAGAGAGAAACAAAAAAAAAGAAAGAAAAATAAATCTGTTCTGGGATTCCAAAGTCATAGTGGCGCCACATTCCTGTTTATTCACCAAGAAAAGCTTGGCATTGTGTAAGAATTATATGGTGCTTAAACAGAAGACAACTTCAAGGCACTTTTAAATGTTAAGTTACACTCTCTGCACATGCCCGTCATAACTGAGTGCTCTCTAAATGTAAGTTAATGTTAACACTGGAACAATTCAGGAATGTGTATTGTAGTCTGAGGTGTGGAAGAAGAGGAACTTTCTAGGACTTTTTAGTTTTCATAAACATTCACAAAGATTTTCAGACCTACTCTATCAGTACCTCGATTGCTTTAAAATTTAATACAGAGTCCTCTAGTGTGCCAGTCTGGCCTATTGACATCTGGGATATCCAGCTTTGTATTTAGCTTTAAAGCTCACCCCAGGCCTAGCCAGTGTGGCTCAGTTGGTTGGAGAATCACACCCCACACTGAAGGTTTTGGGTTCAATTCTCAGTCAGGGCACATAACTAGATTGCAGTTTGATCCCTGGTTGGGGTGCTTACCAGAGGCAATTAATCAATATTTCACTCTCATATAGATGTTTTTCTCTCCCCCCCCCTTCCTCTTCCTCTAAAAGCAATTTAAAAAATGTCCTCAGGTGAAGACAAAAAAATCTGACCCCAAAATAGCATATGATTTTGGTGAAGCCCAAATTGTCAAGTGGCTTCTCTGATATGATGAACAGAACCACCAGTGATGGAGCTGGTCAAGTGGGTGCCATGGAGATGCAATACTGACCAGCGTCAACTCTGTCACGTCAATTATGCTAGATCTGCAAAGCCTCTAGCTGCCCCATCCACCAGGATTTTTCTTCCTTTTTGATATTTATTTTTTAGCTTATACAATGAGAAACATTTATAATTAAATGCATAAGTATATCATATTGGTTATGATATACTTAACCAATAAGTACATCATGTTGGTTATTTTGTTTTGTTTTGCAACCTTGCTTCCTTTCTCCCTCATGGCTCCACCCCCATCACAGCTTCTTTCCCCAAACAGGAATCTCCTGGTAACAGCCTAATACGTGTCCTTCTTTACTCTTCCCTGTGCTCTTATAATTATGTACAAACACATATGATACACAGACACTGTACACTGTAAAGACTATTTTCTTTAATTTCCGAGACAAACACTCCTTGTTAGAATACTGGCAGAACTTTCTAAAATTTTATATTAATTGTAAATAAATTACCTTTTTGTATTAAAATATTCTTAGTCTTTCCAAGTATACAGAGATTGTTGTGTCTCCCTCAATTAAGTTTTATAGTTTTCTTCATATAGGTTCTACATTTTCTTAATATATTGATACTTACTTATAAGTATATCATAGTATTTAAAGCTATGATAAATGAATTTTTTAATTTCCGTTTCTGACTGCTTATAAAATTATCTCATTAATTTGAGTATTTTTTAAATATCTAAGAGTAGAGATTGAGATTTGAAAGGTTAAAAAGCATATATCACTAGTAAAAAGAAATCATTTTAGTATTAGTTTTTTGTTTTTGTAACATACTTCATTCACTAAAAACTACAACACAGTGTTGTATAATGAGAGTGGGGGGTATTCCTTTCAGTTCCTGATTTAGTGTTTTACTACATGGGGTTATATTTGCTGGTAGGTTGTGATGAGTGGTCTTTATTGTATTTAAATTGTTCATTTCTATTTCTCTATTACTTAGCTTTCACTTATAAAAATTATACACAATGCATTTTTAAAATCTACTAACTAATAATATGATTTTCTCTTTTAACTTGCTGATGTAATGAGTTATATTAATAGATTCTTGTTTCTAGCTATTCCTGCCATCCCTAAAATGAATCTTATTAGGTAACAGTGTAGTATATTAAAACTTCACTAGATTCTAATTGCTACTTATTTTATTTTATTTTTTGCATCAATATTCATAACTTAGATTGGTTTATAATTATACATTTCCAATTATACCTCCTTTATTAGAGTTGAGTATTAAAATTAGGTTGGCCCCATTAAGTAAGTTCAACTCTTTTTTGTATTTTTCTATGGCCAATAGGACTTTGAGTAAAAAACGCTGCAAGGATCTTTCTTTAAATATTGGATTACCCTGAATCATGAGCACACTTAGTCATGGAGCCTGATTTCACAGGAATTCTCTCACAAGTCTTGCTTTCTTCTCTGTTCTTTACACTGCTGGCCCCAGGGCTGGAGAAGCTTCACCTCTCAGGACCTACAAAGAGAGAGAGCAGGGTTCTTTGCACTCAATATTGTTTCCACTTTGTCTTCTTCTGGCTTAGTTCATTTCCTTTGTTTTGAGTTCCTTTCAAGTTTTTTGCTGAGTCAGCAAGCATGGGTGAAATACTCCAGAGTATTACAGAGCTTCAAATCACTTTTTTCCCCTTGTCTTGACAGGTAAATGATATCATGGCTGGGAATAGGGTTCTTGTGTTCTGTATTTTCTATACTTGTTGTTCCAACCTGCTGTAGCTTCCAGATGAGAAGTCTGATGCAAATCTTAACTGGTGGTATTGCCTTGTAAGTAATTTGATCGTCTTATCTAAAACTTAACAAGATTTTATTCTTAGCATTCAGGAATTTTTACCAGAATATGTGGGGTCTCACTTTTCTCATTAATCTGACCAAGAACTCAGCTCATCCCTTCAATAGAATGAGGTCTTTCCAGAAAATTTTCTTCTATATGTTTAATTATTACTTCATCTTCAGCTGTTCCTTTTTCCCTTTTGTAAATCCCATTTCTCACAGGTGAGGTCTCCTGGTTTTATCCTCCCACTCCTCACCACCTCCCCACCCTGCCCTCACCTATGACTTCATCTTCTTGTGATTTTGCTCTTTGTGCTTTGGTCATCCAAGCCACTGATGTGGGTCTCAATAGTGACTGTTAATGCTTTCAATTACATCTACTGAATTGATCAATGATGAATTTTTCCCTTTAGAAATTCTTTTTGTATTGCACTTATGTCTCTTTAGGTTCTCTTATTACATTTCTGTCTATTTCCTCCATCAGCTCTGTTTTGCTAAGACTGTGTCCTTCTGGTTCTGACTCATCTCTCTCTCTAGCTGCTGGGATCTCCCACCTGCATGCTCTGTATCTCTGCTGGTGGAGAGGGGTCAGGCCTGGTTGGTGGTGAACAGGAAATGGTCTCTTCCTCCAAGGCTGACGGTACAGCCTTGTCCCACTGAGGCCGCAGGAACAAAGTGCCCAACACCTACCCCATCAGCCTCAGAAGAGAAAGGCCCACCCCTTTGGCTCCTTACTAGTCTCTTAGGCACCAAGGGAGATGAGAAGTACCCACAGGATGGTGTCCTCTTTCATCTTTGTGGTACCAAGGTTTCAGTGGGCCAGGCCCTTTGCAGAACTGACCACTTTCCCATCGCCATTGAACGCCGATGGTTGTCCCAGAACTCTTGCCAAACCAGTGTCTAGTTCTGAGGCAAAATTCCTGCCAGAATTCTCCCCTTCTACACAGACTACAGCCCCACCTGAACCCAGCACTTTTGACTCCAGTGGCCATTTGACCCAGGGAAGCAGATAAATTGAAACAGGGAGTGCAATGAAATTAACCTACTCATGGGTTAATAAAACACAAAATCCTTAAAAAAAAAAAAAATTCATCATATCTGTCCTTCTCCCCTCAGCCTAGTTCCAAATCATGTGAGTGCCTGCTACACAGGCCTGCTGGAAAAATAAATAAATAAAAGGAGCAATCCAATTTCAGAGATACTTTAGAGGATATTTTCCTTCATTTCTGCAAGGCCTGCCCTGATTCTGTGGAGGCTCACAGCATGTGGGTCAATTCTTCTGTTCGCCACTGTGCTCATTAAGTACAGGAAACTGGGCCAAGAGGTAGATCCTAAGGAGAGGAGATGCTTGCCCTTCCCTCCCTTCTAGTTCCCACTGGTCTTCATTTAATTCAGCTGCAATGTCAAGAAAACTAAATATTACAAAGCAATAATCATTGTGTGAGCACTAAGTTAAGAAATGAAGAAAAATATTAATGGCTCAGTGATATTGGAAAGGCTGAAAATTTATGGCAAAACTCCCCACTGAAGAGCCTAGTGACCATTCAGCATCTCTGCTCCCTTTTTATCCACAATTGAAGTATACTTGTGCAGCCTGAAGATGCTCCCGAATCTCAGCCTACTTCACTTCAAATCCGGCACATGAGAAAATCACAGGCTCCAAAGGTCTTCGGAAGCATCATCAGTGGGCTGCATGAAACAAGTATGAATGGGCCAACGCCAGGCCCATGTCCACCTGGACCCAGAGGGAGGTTGTGATGGGAGCAGGAAGTTCTCACTAGGAAGCTGCCCAGGTGTCCTCACCTGAAGGTGGAGGCCAAACTGTCTACCTCCCAGGGCTCTCCAATAAGTAAAGGCAGGCCATGCGAAAGCAAGGTTATCAGTACCATCATAATCCCAAAGGCTTTTATTGCTTCCCTTTTTAGCCCCCTGCTTCTGCTCCCTTCAAGCCTGGCAAGTTTCAGAAAACACATTTCTTCACACTGCCATCTATTTTTGTAATCCCCATTAGCAACGAGAGGCATCAGCGTGATTGAGCCAGCGTTACTATTAACAGTCTCGCAATGACTTATGACAGCACAAACAGAAGCAGTACTGTATGGGGGGAGTTAACTGGATACATTAACTGCAATAGAAGATAATATTTCTAAGTAATAAATGTAAACCAATTCCAACTCTTCAAAAAAAGACAAGAATAAAAGATCTTAACTAGTTCAAATATTTAAGAAAACACAGTTTTTTGTGTTGGTAGTCTTCTCTGTTTTTGTTTGTTTGTTTTCTCAAAGGGGGCCTTCTCTCTGGTTCTTTTGGCAGATAAATAAGATTTTTCTTCACTAAAAGTGCTCAGCATTTATGGGATGTGTCAGCTTTGACTTATTGCCCTCCCACAAATAACAGTAGAAGAAGTCTTATCTCCAAAAGGCAAAAAAGTAGCTGAGAAATTCAGGAAGCAACACTAATCTCATAAACTGGCAAGTGAGAGCAGTGGTATAGAGATAGGCTTCCTTCCACTTGGGTCCTAATTGTATTCCTCACTTGAACTAGTTACTCAAATAATTCCTTCAACCTCTTTCATTTCATTTTCCTTGACCTTAGAATATGAGGATGTTCTATGACTCCTACAATGAGGACTACGCTAAGTTAAATAAAATAATTCTTAATAAGTCCCTATCCCCATGTCTGGCAATAGCAAGTAGTCAGTAACTTAATGTTAGTTTTTGTTAATAAAACATTACTTACTTCTATCCTAAAGCACCTATCTTTTCTTCAAAGAAAATATAATGCTGATATAACCAAAACTGGATTATAAATCTGGAAAATGTGAGTCAGATGGTTGACTACCACACCTCAATGTTCATCAGAATTCTCTGATGAACTCGGAATGCAGCTGCCTCCACCCTATGAGTCTGAGCCTCCTGGAGGACGGGGCCGTGGCAAGAAACTATAGCTATTGAGAGCATCTCAGGTAATCACAGTGAGCAGTTGTATATGGAAACCACTTGCTTAAACAATCAGGGCACAAGAAAAATTAGTCCTCAGATGCTCAAATACAAAAAAAAAAATACCAAAAACAAAAGCTAAAATAAATTCATCTCAAATTCATTTCAAATTCTGTTTCTAAGTTCCCTTTTTAAGATCTATTTTAGAGAATGTCTGTATAAATGTGATAAAATAAATATAAATGTGTAAGGAAACAATATTCACATAAGGAAAACACCCATGGAATTCAGCAAAGTTACGCATTGCCAAAAATGAGCTTTATAAAGCACAGATACATTGTGTGATGGAGAAATGAACCAAACCGTCCTCTAGTTTTTACATTATAATTAGTTACAATTCAGTAAAGTGTCCTAAGAGCTATTATAAAATGTCTCCCAATGATGTGGGTCAGAAAAGCCTCCATGAAGTTGTATAACATCTCGGGAGAGGGTGGTGTATATGAACCCTAGCTTCCTTCATTACTGTCCCTTACGGCTGGTCCTTCCCTGCACGTGCTGCCTACCCGCTAACTAGCCCAAGGCAAAAACCCGAGAACACCCTTGACTTCTCCTTTCCCCTCACCTATCTCACTCAAACAGTGACCAACACATCTTGTCTGTTCCACCCTTTAGCCATTTTTCTATTATCTCCCTCCACATAATTACTGCTGGCCTAAGAGACCCCTTTATTTCCCTATCCCAAGTACTCCACTGCCCTCGTCAGATAGACCTCCTCTCAGGGCCAGGGTTCTGAAAGGAAAGACACAGGAACTCATGGGTGCTGAGGGTAGATAAGGCATAGATGAGATCAAGGGTACAAAGGCCTTTGGGCCTGATTTGAGGTCTTGCTTAGTGATCTATAAAGAGCACGCTCAATGAAGAAGCCAAAGAACTTACATGTACAACCCATGGACATGAACTAAGATGAGGGAATGATGGTGGGAGGGGGAATGCAGGGTGGAGGGGAATTAAGGGGAGAAAAAGGGGGACAACTGTAATAGCATACCCAATAAAATATATATTTTTAAAAAAAAGCATGCTGGTCTGGAAGGCCTTGTACCTTTTTCTTAGGCAAGTCTTTAGAAGAGAGGGTCACCATTCCTAGGGTCAAGGGCTCTAGCTGGAGGCCCCCCAAAATTATTATCCCCAGAATAGAGAAAATTTACTATAGATTAGTGTAATACAGCAGACAAGATCAGGGTCAGAGCAGGTATGTGTTTGAACCCCATCAGTACTGTGTCATCTTAGACAAATTAATCTCTTTGAACCTCAGTTTCTCCATTTAAAAATGGGAAGACAAATGCCCATTCCATAGGGTCACTCTTAGAATTAGAAATATTTAAAAGTGACTCTCATGCAAAAAAATCTCTCAGTAAATTCTAGTGAGCACTCATGAATAACTGGATATATATGCATAAGTTTATCAGTTATTAAAAAGAAACTGAAAATATAAATTCAAGAGAGAACTATATTTTACAGTTACTAATCTTCAGTTTTAATTATCAAGTTAAAAAAAAATCCCACAGCTTAAAATCTCAGATTCTGCAGGTTTTTCTTTAACACACAAAGACAATGCCATTTTGATGGTAGTAGGGCGTGGGAAGGGGAGTGAAAAATAGAGGACATGGGTGGGGAAATACATTTTTTAAATAAATGATGTTTAAAGCCTTATTACAACCAAACTAACCACCATCAGTGCCTGTGGCCAAAGGAAAAAAGAGTACACAAGACGCCATCATGCTCACCTACACACTCTACCTAGAATTAGGGTATCGATCTTACAGCATGCGAGAAAAGTATGATCTTAAATAAACTGTACTTTGGTAAACAAAGCTAGCATCTATAACGACAATCCGCAAATCTCAACGACATAATGCAGCGCTGGTTTGTTTCTTCCTTACATCGTAATTTCATGAGACAGGGGCCGTGCAGTCACGCAGGGACCCAGACTCCTTCCCTCTTGTGATTTTGAACTCCTCAAATTCTTCTCCACTGGTGAAGTCCACTGGTGAAGAGGGAGAGAGAGGGTTATAAGTGGTAAGTGTTTAAGGACAATATAATTTTCACTCACATTCCATTGGCTTGAACTCAGCTATGTGCCCCACCCCCACCAACCCACCCACCTACCTAATAACTGACTGGGCAAGAAACGAACTCATATATGGGTGAGCCTTATTAGCCTCTGGGATTTTCCTGAAGCAAATATCACAGAGAGAGAATTTATTCACTGTGTATTTTTCCCGAAAACTTGCAAACCTATTTGTTTTTTAAGATTTTCTTATTACTGATGTCAGGAGCACTGGTTAATCAAGTCTTAGTATCAATACAAATAGGTTCTGGCCTTTCAGAAACTGCTCTGGGTCCACCCTCCCTGTCAGAAGTCACCCAAGCTGCAAGGACAATCAGGTCAGGACATTGTCTGAATTAGCAACCAAAACAGATTTCCAGGACAGCATGGTTACCAGGCCAGGTTTGAGCCTAGTAGGAGTCTGAGAAGAAAAGCAGAATTCTGTCCAAAGTCCCTCAGGGACAGCTACCGAGAGGCCCTCACAGCTCGTCACCGGAAAACACCAGGGCCCCCGTGCTCAATGCAACATCTCCTCAGCGTGGTTGGCCAGGTCACCTGTTTCTCAGGTCTGTGCTGAAACAGCACTCTCTTCTCCTCAGCTAATAACTATGGTGAGTTGATAAGGAGGGCCAAGGGAGACAGAAGTTGTGGGGTAGAATTTCTCATGCAACAGATAGTATTAATAATAACTGATTATTAAAATCTGGTTTTGTTCTCAGGTCTTGTGATAAGCAGCTTTAAATGTAATTCTCATGATAACTTTCTGAGGTAGGTTCTACTATTATTCCCATTTTACACAGAAAGGAACAGAGGCACGGTGTGGTTCAGCCACTTGAACAGGCCTCCCAGCTAATAGGGACAGAGCTGGAATTCCGTCAGGCCTATCTGTCCCCAAACCCAAGAGTGGAGCCACTACAATATACCTTCTGCAAACCTCTGATCAGGCTTCTGGTTCTTTTTCTGCATTGAGTAGTGGGAAGAACTGGTCCTAAAGGGGCTACTCTCTTTAAATCAAAAGACTTCATCCCACTTTTCCTCAGGAGTTTATCATGGTGAAGGCAGGTGTCAGAGATGGGCACTGTCCAGTGACGCTGCACTTGTCACCACACCCACTCGTCCACCACACCCTTCCAACTCTCTCCTTGCTGATTCACAAATGAGTCTTCCCCCTCACATTTTGGTGATCCTTGCTCCCTGATCCCTGAACATCTAAGGAGCAGAGTAAGACCTAGTGACTGTTCCAATAATACCCAGCCATCCTGCCTTCCCCCCGCCCCTATCCATAGATGCCCTACAAATCATCAGCTGCTTGAGAGAGGAGAGGGGAAGAGGCATGGGACCTTACTTGTCCCATTGCTAATTCCATGTGATGCTTTACATAAACATCCCCTGATTTCTAAGTCATAGGAGGAAAAGAAGTGGTGCATGGCCAGCTAGGTCTTCACAAGCCCTGCAGCAGGCCATTCAGCCCCAGACTACATAGATCATTGCTGAGACAACCAGAGGGTGGAGAGGCACCAGTGATGTGCCTGTGGAGAAGGGGGATAGGGATACAAGCTCCAGTGAGCATACATCTGGCCCAGGTTGCAGGTGCAGAAGCCTGAAAAATGCTTTGAGGTCAAAATAAAACAGATTTTTTTCTGTTTTACTTGACTCCCAGTGGCAGGGCACAGTGTCCCCACCCAGAGTCTGAGCCGATTGGGTAAGTGCTTCGCATGACCTTATTAGGATCCCAAATGAATACACTCCGTACACTTAGTACCTAATGTGGTGCTCAGTGCAGACAGATGCTTAGAAATTACTTCTAAATGAGCATTTTACAAATGACCTCTCTTCTCTCTCTGCAAGCCCATGTTGAAATAAAGAAGATGACAACAATAGTAATATGCAGCAACCTTGTTATAGCACTATTTGTTCAACTAAGGCTCCATCCTAGGTCCTGTCCAAAGGGATTTGGTCATTAAAATAACTAAAAGATGCATTATAAGGTGGTTTCACCAAAAGACAGTTGAGATACAACAATTTTTTAAAAAATTTAAATGCCTTGCTCTACCTCCATTCCTCAGAAGTTGGGGGTGGGGCAGCAGGGTGGGGAGAGGAGGAAGCAGATGATGCTTTGTGAATGTCCCCGTGGTTTAACTGTATGTAGAAGAGGGACAAGAGAGAGAATCCTATTTCTCCAATTCACTTAAGCAGCCCACTGTAGCTACCTCAAGTCTCCAAAACATCCAGCTGTGACAGAGATGTTAGACCAGATGCAAATCTCCACATCCCTTTATTCTTTAGGTATAAATTAATTGCTTTAACATACCAGGCATTCTGCTGTGCAAGAGTGATACAATAGTGAAAAAGGCCAGCACGGACTTGTCCTCACGAGTCCCGGTCTAGGGAGGGAAGCACACAAACAGGAACAGCACCGCAGTAGCAGTAGGGGATGGCAGGAACATCTCACTCACCATGTCAGATACCTCTTGGCCTCATATCCTCTAAGCCCAGCTTTTGCCCTGGCAGTTTCCCACAGCTGTACCATGACAGCTGTTTGACATGTCTCTCACTTTCTGTCCTGGAGATAGTCTGTGGCTGCTGTGTGTGATGTCAACAGGGTCCTCGGGACACTCGCACAGGTATAATCTGGAAGAACAGAAGAGTTTACACCCCGTGAACACTGAGGGGAAAAAAAGACACCTATTAAAAAAGGTTCCTGGTGGCTAACTGGGCTAAAACTTTAAAAAACAGAGCCTAGCAGCCATGTCTGCACAGGGGCTTCTCACACAAACTGCACTTCACAGAGAAGGTGATGCTGCCCTGCCTGCCTCTGCACTGACCTGCCTGCCTGCACTGTGTTTCTCCCACCTGAGCCAGCCCTTATAAAGGAGTTTTTGGAATTTTATTTCTACCATTAGGACTGAGGCTTTCCCCAACCAATCAGAGCTGCACAGCTCCACCCAATCAGAGTGGCTGTATCCTGACCAATCAGGACAGTGCTTTTTGGACCAATCAAACTTCAAGGACTTGGACTCCTCATTTACATGAGGATGGGCCAATCAGGGACCAGGAGCTGGGACTTCTGTCCATCTAAGACAGCTCCCCGCTGGCTCGGAGAGTACAGTTTCCCTTTTTAGTAAAAACTGGTATCTTGCCAGAGCAGAGTGGAGCAGACTGAGCACAGTGCAAAGCAGACCAGCAGGGAACAGAGCTGTCTAGCCAGAGAGGGGCCTGGTGCCAGGACTGTTTTCACAGCCATGCTGTATCACAGTTGAGCTGTTCTGCACTGGGTAAAATTTCCTTCTTCACCACACCCCAAACTGGGGATTTCTGTTGGCGTTGAATTGGCACAATGACCATCAGTTGAAAACTCCATGGAGCATTGACGATGGCAGTTAGGAGTCAATGCTTCCCTCTTTGGCCCCTTGAGCAGACAATTAAGTCTTGCTATAAATAAGTCTTATTAAGACATAATATGGGTTAAATTGTGTCCTCTGAAAAGGTGGTAAAGTCCTAACTTCTAGTACTTGTAAATGTGACTTTATTTCAAAACAGCCTTTGTAGATGATTGTGTTAAGATCAAATCATTGGAGTGAGCCCTAATCCAATACAATACGATGGTGTCCTCATAAAATGAGAAGATTTCGCCCCAGAGGCAGACACACACACACACACACACACACACACACACACACAGAGGACACCATGTGATCATAAAGGCAGAGACTGGGTGATGCTTTTACAAGCCGAGGGACATTAAAGATGGCCAGTAAAGCACTGAAAGCTGGGAGAGAGGCCTAGAACCGATTCTTGCTCACAGCCTTCAGAAAGCACCAACCCTGTGAACACCTTGATCTCAGACTGCAGCCTTCAGAAATGTGAGACAACACATTTGTTATTTAAGCCACCCATTCACAGTATTTCCCGCACCCACTCTAGGAAACATGCACCACACCTCCATATGTCCCGCTAAGAGAGCACCTCATTTCCTGCAGTGGGACCAGCTTGATAGCCTCCCCTGGCAGCACACTCACCCCAATCCTTATTTCAGTTTCTTCTGCAACCTTCTCATAGTCCCTTGGATCCCAAAATTATGTCCCCAAATAAAGCCCCCACACCATGCCCTTGTCTCAGCCTCTGCTTTCCAATGGAAAAACCCAGGCTAAGACTCCCATCCTTAAGGAGTCAGACACCAGTCTAGGCTCCTGAATAAGCAGCGGAAGGGAGGGACTTTGGACTGTTAAGTGAGTTGATGTGGGGCATTTGTTGTTAGTTACAGCAATTTAGCCTACCTTGAGCCTAAGGGCCTGACATTGTTTTAGGCACAGACACATCCCCTCCAGCACAGGTGTGTCATTAAGCCTGTGGCTGTGTAGTCTGGAGAGATGACAAGTCACCAGGGCCAAATATCCCCAGTAACTCTCTACAGTGCTTGCTTCCACGTGTTCCCAGGGCAGACATTCCTCACTGCCGGACCTGGGGGGAGAGTCGTTAAGGCTTACTTTTTTGCTTCCTGGAAAATCCAACCACCCCATATCTCACTTACTTACCTAATTCCCCCCACCCCCTCTCATTCATCATCCATTCTTCCCAGAACAGGGGCTATTGGGTGAGCTGGATATATTTGCATAACTCCTCCAGCTATTTCCCTGAGTTATTCCAGCATGTTCCAGCATAACTAAGAGAATTATTCCAGAAAAAATAAAAGAAAATCTTATATATGCTAAATAGTTGTTATTGCATGCTACTTATGTTACTGTAACTTTTATGTTTATACTTTGACTCCTGGACTCAACTGTAAATTCCTTGATGTCACCAAAAATGCTTCATTATGAGGTGGCTCCGGTAGTCATAGCTGGGGAAACTTGTCTTGCCTTGTACTGAGTAGGGATTGAATAAATATTTAAGAATTTATTCTTCTCACATTCATGTCTAATATTCCCTAATCCTCTTTTTTTCTACGTATAATCTTAAGTATGGCAATCAAAGAGCCAAAACTCAGCAGTTTCCTAAGATCATTTTTTACACACAAGTACTGTTTTTAATGCTGCAGTTTGAGAAGATCATGAGAGTGGGAGAGCTACAGAAGCCCTTCCACCTGGCCCTGCCTCTGACTGTGAGTGCAAGCGGGGTGCTGCTCACACCTCCCCAGCTCACTCTGCACCCGTTACCCATCTGGAAGGGAGGAGGAAAAAACAAAGACAATCTCCTTCCACAAAGCTTCCACCTGCAGAAGGGCTGTGATAACAATCCTATTTTTAGCATGGAATAATCCCCTCAGGTGCTGGAGTGGAGAGGGTGAGGGTAGGGCTGGAGTAGACCAAAAGTTCTACACATACTCATGCTGATTCTCTGCTGTGGGCACCCTCCCAAATGTGCTTGCAGCTGGTTGCGCTTAAAAATCATAAAATCTGTAAGAGAAACTAGCAGCACAGAATATTAAACTCTACAAACAATTTAACTCTGTGGGCAATTATTTGTTCAGGATTGGAATGTGCCTGCAAATATTTGGGCAAGGTTTGAGTGGCATCGGCAGGAAGGGCTGGTAGAGAGGTTAAGGTAAGCCAGCCTTACATTTCACTTCTGGGGCAGGGTGAGTACTGCTTGTACTGTTTGGAGATGAAACTCCAGGGGAAATGGGTCTGCCCTAGTTTCCAGCATCCTAGAAAGCTCAAAGTCTCCCCAGTGACACTGGGGAAGCAAATTAGCCAGAGAAAGGGATGATTCAGTGGCTGGTAACTGTGCACAGGAAACTGGACCAGAGTCTAAGTCACTGTAACTCAACTGTAATAAACCAATCATAGTCATAACCTAGGAGTGCCTCGTATTCACTGGGCCTTCCCCGTGTGCCTGTGAGCTGCACAGGAGCCACACTGATCAGGGGCTGTTTCTTTTGGAGGAATTTCCCGGGTGACCTCACATGTGTCTCAGTTCTCATCACTTTTGGGAAATACCATACATCCTCTTGCCAATAAAAAATAAATTGTTATCCCCAGAAGCAATTCAAACTATATGAAGTAGGGTTTTAACACACTGTCCAATGAAGAATGCTCTCAGCCCCTCAGATGCAGCAAAACTGATCCAATGGCATAATGTGAGCACCTGACCCATCTACTTCCCTGACAAAGGAATCAATATGCCAGTTTTCAAAATGGAACTAATCATTAGGTGAAACTTACTGGTTCTGCAGAAATCTTTATACCTCTAGCAGTAGGGTTCTCACTCTCAAAACTGTCCCTGTGTGACTTCTATCTCCACAGATTAGACATTTCGACACCAGGCCCACCTGTGGTGCCATAGAGGACATGGACTAGGAAGCAATCCCCGTCTCAAGAGGCCTTTATTCTTCCAGGGGCCCAATGATCTCACACAGCGCTGTGAAAGCTCTGGGAAGCTGGAGGCAGAATGAGCATTCACTATCAAGCCTGGGTGACAGACCTAGGTAGGTCTAGGGGGAATGGAAAATCACCAGACAGGGGAAGTGTAGCTTGGGAAACTGCCTGCCGGCCCTACCCAGGACAAACAGATGCCGGGCTAAGATTGGGGTTTGGGGTTGGCCCATCCCGAATAACAGGATGCAGCTTTAACTTGAGCCTGACAAGATGTATCAAGAACAATAGTCACCAGAATGGCACCCAGCAACCAGCTCTAACCAATCAGACTCTGACACCGCAACCAGTTACCCTTCACAGGTTTTTGAACTTAAAAACTCTGCCCTAAGAACAACCGAGAGAGTCCTAACCTCCCTTGGTTGGCTCCACTTTCCCTCTTATTCCCCGCCAATAAACCCGCTCCTTGGCTCCCTGCGTCTGTCTGGTTTCTTGAGCGACTCAGGCCTAACATTTTTTGGCGCCGAAACCCGGGATCCGGCACCTGGTCAGAGGCTCCCGCTCCCGTTTTTCGGGGCCACTGGGACTGGCCTCCGGTTGCCCTGATTCCCGGACCCTGGAGTCATTCAGAAACCCTAGGGGACAGCGGCTCAAGCTTCCCCTCTGGCGCTTCCATCCTATTTGGCTCCTTATTCCGGAGGACCCTCCCTCTAAGTACCCTTTGCCGGGCACTGGACCTTTCCAGCCAACACCGGTCACTATTCTCTCGGGTGAGTCCTTGACCTTTGACTCCAAGCACTCTGGGGGTTCCATCCAGGCTGCACTGGCCTCACTTCTAACTCGGGGAGTTAGCACTTCAAATCTGAGCACTCAGTCGGAACCCTCCACATATTTGGTGGTCTGTCTCTCATCGGGGACACCCCTGGTGAGGCCCGCCCACTCCTCTCAAGCCCGTGTTGCCCATGCAGGGACGCTTGTCTTGGTGCTCGGACTCACTCAGGGCCACCCTGGCCCCACTTCTGACTCCAGGAGTCAGCACTCAAGTCGTGGGACTCGGACTCACCATCCTAGTAATCTCACTCATTACCACTCTCATTCTCAGCATAATTATGGGGACATCTCAGTCTCTTCCCACCGGAGACACTCTTCTCGGCTGCCTGGTTCGCAGCCTTAAGAATGATGGCCAGGAAATGGTACTGTGGAGATAGCCAGAGAACGACACTTTTTCAATTTCAAAATCCTCACAGATCTTGACAGTTCCCTGTGGTGCTCTGGCAAGCAGTCTGAGCTCCCTACCCCTTCCACTGCTCATGCCTTCCCACCTCCTCCTCAGCCACCTCCTTTGATCCCGCCATCACCCTCTGCCCTATGCAGGTCCCTCCCCGGCTCTTAGACTACTCATCTCCTTCAGGGGACTCCCAGCCTCACAGCCCCCACTCTCCTACCCCCCCCCCCCAAACAAAGCCTTTATACCCACCTGTTCTCTCTCCGCCTCACACTCCTTCTCACAGGCCTGTCTCAAATCCCTCAATGTCCACACCCACCGAGGCCTCCTGGGGACGTTGCAGGAGGAGAGCGAGTAGTACCGGCTCCTGTTCCTTCTTCACTCTCAGACTTAGCACAAATAGAGTGCAGGCTCGGTTCTTTTTCTAGGACCCCACAAACTATGTTAGGAAGTATGACAAAATTCTAGAGATCACCCAGGGCCCAGATGAAAATCCTGCGGCCTTCATGAGCTGCGTCAGTGAGGAAGTTCTCAAACACTCCAGCCTGGACCCAGGCTCTGCAGAAGGGCGCTTAGTCGATATTTAGGAAAAGCTCCAAAAACTAGAGGACCCCATTAAGACAACTTTCTGAGTATTCAACAAAAGAGAGGAGAAAAAAACTAGAACAAAAAAAGGAGAGATCGGGAGAAAAAAAGAGAAAATGCCAGGGAAAAGGAAAGGCAGGAAAGAGAACAGAGGTACCTAATACTTGCCACTGCCCTCCAGGGACAAACCCCCCAGGGGTCATGAGAAAGGAAAGAAACCTACTCAGGCAGAGGCTCCCTGGGGTCCTTGTTTCAGGTGCAGAAAGAAGGGACATTGGGTGAGGCTCTGCCTGAATCCACGGTCACTTCCCAGACCCTGTCTGCTCTGCAAGAAGACAGGGCTTTGGAAGGTTGACTGTCTATTGGCCTCCAGCTGAGGGACTAGACTTCCCTCCCCTGTGGGAGAAACAGCCTCTGAGTTCACAGTCCCTGACTTACTTGGTCTAGCAGCAAAAGACTGACAAGGCCCAGGTTCAAGAGCCCCTGCTGTTGCCATTACCACCGCTGAACCCAGGGTAACCCTATGAGTGGCAGGTAAGCCCATTTCCTTTATCCTAGATACAAGAGCCATGTTCTCAGTTCTGTCAGAATATTCAGGGCCTTCAACCCCCTCCTCAGCCTCTATTGTAGGAATAGACAAAAAAACTAACAAAACACTCCTCACTCTTCTGCCACATAGGGGAACACACCTTTACTCTCACTCCTTCTTAGTTACACCTACCTGCCCTGTTCTGCTGATAGGGAGGGACATTTTAGCCAAGCTATAAACCTCCCTTCTAATACCCTCATTACAGAGCATAACACATGCTCTAAACCCACAAACAATCCTGCTGCTAACCTTAGGAAGCCACCCTAATTCCCCAGCACCCAACTTATCAGACCCCACCTTCCTTTCCTCTGTTGGCCCTTGAATTTGGGACACAAAAAACCCTTCTGTAGCATTTTTTACCATTTCCCTTTCCTCCCAATCACAGGACCTCTTTGCTTTTATTAGGACATCCAAGATGGCTATGCCTTGGGCCTCTTAGCTCAACACTATGGGCCTGATCTAAGGTCCGTAGCTTATTTCTCTTAGCCAACAGATGCTCGATTCCTAGGCTGGCTGGCTTGCCTGTGGGCTCTGGCAGCAATAGCCATCCTTATTCAGGGGGCTCTTAAGCTAGTTCCATATGCCAACCTGATGGTATATTCCTCCCACTCCATAAACCCTCTCATCACACACCTGGCTATATCTAATGGTTCTCCCTCCCAGCTACAATTTCTCCTTACTCAAATCCTACAAAACCCTCAAGTCCAAATCCATCCCTCTCCTCAAAGTCTTAACCCAGCTTCCTTGCTGCCTCTTTGACTGGTCTACAGACTCTCATCATTATAGTGAGGTCATTCACCACTTTTTACATACCTTCCCTAATCTCCAGGATAGCCCTCTTCCATCCCCTACACCCACTTAGTTCATAGATAGGAGTTCCTTTGAGGCCCTCAAGCAGGGAGTGGGCTACACTATCATCACCCTCGACAATATTCTAGAATCTAAGTCTCTCCCTCTAGGAACAACCTCCCAAAAGGCAGAGCCTATCGCTCTAACCAGAGTGCTAACTCTCACCAAGGAACAGACAGTAAACATACACACGGACTCCAAGCACGCTTTCCATATCATACATTCACCCATCCTAATATGAAGGAGAAGAGGACACCTCACCTCTAAACATTCCCCATCGTTAACAGAAACCTTATCCTCAAGCTCTTCCAGGCAGCCTCATTACCCGAATGTGCCGCTGTAATTCACTGCAAGAGACCTCAACATAGGAGAGATCACATCTCCATAGGAAACAATAAAGCAGACACCAAGGCCAATAGGCTAGCCCAAAACACTCAACCACTTACTCAACTATTAGTAATGCCCTCTAAAGCACCACCACACACCAAAAAGGAACATCTAAATCTCCCCAAACTGGGAGCGACCTTTTCCAACAGGTAATATACTCTTAACAACAAAATAATTTTACCAGAACAACATGCCACCCAAATCCTTACTGACCTACACAACCAATTTCACATCAGTGTGAGATGCCTTGCCTCTCTTCTCTCAGACCCTCCTACACCATTCCCTACTCTCTACCCTAGAAAAATAACAGCAATGTGTCATCTGCCAACAAACAACACCACAGGGGGACTGGGATCTCCCCCTTTCCCAACTGACCAAGCTAAGGGACAGGTCCCCAGCCAAAATTGTCAAGTCGACTTCTCCACTCCCTCCTACACTAGCTGAAGCTGGCTCTCAACTCTGCTTTCTATCCCTCCCCGTCTCTCAAGACACTGACTGCTATTGCCCCTAATTACCCCTCTCCTCATTTTATTTCTCGTAGTAAGACCCTGTTTAATTAAACTGTTAATCAATTTCATTAAAAAAAAAAAAAAAACAATTAAAGCCACTGGGGCAAAAACCACCAAGGCCATTCTGCTATTAAGAGAGTACCATCTTCTACACCATAATCCAGCGTAAGAAGAAGAGGTCCCCTTGCTATGCCCCCTACTCAGCAGTAAGTAGTGTTAAGATGACATGATGCCCCTCATCCCTCTATGACCTCTTGTGCCCTTTTATATAAAAGAAAAAGCAGGAATAACAGACCTAGGTAGATCTAGAAGGAATGGAAAATCACCGGGTGGGAAACTGTACTGTGGGAAACTGTAGCCTGGGAAACCGCCTGCCGGCCCTCCCCAGGACAAACAGATGCCGGGCTAAGATTGGGGTCTGGGGTCGGTCTATCTGGCATAACAGGATGCAGCTTTAACTTAAGCCTGACAAGATGTATCAAGAACAATGGTCACCAGAATGGCACCCAGCAACCAGCTCTAACCAATCAGACTCTGACACCACAACCAGTTACCCTTCACAGGTTTTTGAGCTTAAAACCCTGCCCTAAGAGCAACCGAGAGAGTCCCAACCTCTCTTGGTTGGCTCCACTTTCCCTCTTATTCCCCACCAATAAACCCGCTCCTTGGCTCGCTGCGTCTATTTGGTTTCTTGAGCAACTCCGGCCTAACACTGGGATCAGAGAGAAAACATGTGGCTTCTTGCCCACACCCACACCCTGCTCAATACTCTGGTCCCCTGTGGTCTTTCAGACCAAAGGCCATAACTCCCTCTGGGTTGGGTAGGTGGCCGACTGACAGGTATGTCTTGGAGGCAGGCAAGGGCAAGGGCAGAGAAGAGCACACCTACCAGGGAGCCAGAGGCCCGGCTAGGCCAGGCAGAAACACCATTGCACCAGAGCCCCTCCATGAGCACATTCATTTAAATGAAAAACAAATAAGTGAACAGAGGTCTCAGCCCTTCCTTACAAAAACAAAACAAAACAACAACAAAAAAAACCACACAAACACACACACAAAAAACACCAATCAACCAACCAACCAAACAAAAAACCCCCCAGGTCACGCAGTGCTGAATCAGCCCTAGGAAAATGGCTCGGGAAGAAAATGCTAAGAGGATTTTCAGAGACTGTTATCAATCGGGAACTAACATTCCTCAAGTCAGGAGACACCTACTCCAGACCTGACAGCAGCTGATTCCAGGGATGTCAGCAGACTTTTAGCATCTGCTCCTGTTATAAAAGGCAACTCAAGGAAAGCCTGTGCCACTCACGCAGTGTGGAAACTCTAGTCTCCT
The DNA here is from genome assembly GCA_039655065.1 of Glossophaga mutica. Taxonomy (NCBI): domain Eukaryota; kingdom Metazoa; phylum Chordata; class Mammalia; order Chiroptera; family Phyllostomidae; genus Glossophaga; species Glossophaga mutica. The sequence goes on along the minus strand of CM077308.1, from coordinate 79,176,554 downwards.
TCCAGAGATTACTCTTCCCCAAAGGGCCAAGTTTACCAACAGAGAAGCACCCTGGGGCCATCCTGACATGTGTTTGTCGTGGACACCTTGTGGGATGAGGCCATGGTGTTCCAGGACAGGAAATCAGGCCTTCCTGCTCCTGGGCTCAGGCCAGAGTATAAGCAGGAAGTGACTTAACTGGAGCTCTCTTAAGATGGAACAGGATACAGAGTTACTGGGGCAAATTCAAGTGCAGAATAAGCAAACCCTAAAACGGGGTGTCAGGGATTGCTACAGAGGGGCAGGCACACACAGGTCTGAAAGGATTACAGTCTGTAACTGGCAGTTAACTACCTGGCCTTCTCCTGGAAGTTTAAAAACACACCTTCCCTCTCTATCCCCATCCTCTGCCAAAGCCTCTCCTCAGATACTGGCTGTGTACACTGGTGCATGTTTAATTAACAACAGCTCTTTGGGGACAAAAATGTGTGCACATGTATATGCCCATACACTGATTATAAGTCTTCTGGATCTAAAAGGTGCATAACTAATAATAACATACAAGTGACAACTAATAATAACATATGATCTCACCTATAAGTGGAACCTAATCAACAAAACAAGCAAGCAAAATATAACCAGAGACACTGAAATTAAGAACAAACTGACAGTAACCAGAGGAGTAATAGGGAGAAAAGGGAGAAGGGTTTTCAGGAACATCTATAAAGGACACATGGAGAAAGCCAAAGAGGGGTAGGATCAAGGGTGGGAGGTGGGGATGGCTGGGGTGGGGGGAATTGTGAGGGAAAATGGAGACAACTGTACTTGAACAACAATAAAAAAATAAAAGTTAATAACAATAATAATAACATAGTAGTGACAACTAATAATATTTGCAATGCCCTTTACTGTAAATGTCATATAACTAAGTGATTCTTGTGGATTTTTGTCAAAGTCCTCTAACTGATGGAATAACTAACTATTTGAGGATCATGGCCCCACAGGGAGGACATTCAGACAAAGAAGCAGACAGGCAGAAACTTCAGGGATCAATCGGCCCAGTATCATTTTGAATGCAAATTGGTATTCAAAAGTGGCTCCTCCCTCAGTAGCACTGCTCCTGCACACATCTGTGTGTAACACACACACATACATATCTGCCATTCGGAACAGCTTCACTTTTCTATTCTTAAAGCAGCAAATTCCCCAGCCATGATGTTAAACATGACCCAGCATTTTCACTCCTAGATCCATCCTCAAGAGAAATAAAAACTTGTCCACACCAACACCTGTAGATGAATGAATGTTCATAGCAACATTATTCATAACAGCCGAAAGGTGGCCACAACTCAAATTTCCAACAAATGACAAGTGGATAAACAAAATGGCATATTCATACCATGGAATAGTGTTAGGTAATGAAACAGAATGAAGTACTGACCACATGCAACAACGGGGACCAACCTTGAAAACACTGTGCTAAGTAAAAGAAGTCAGACGCAAAAGGTCACATATTGTATGATTCCATTTATATGAAGTGTGCAGAGCAGGCAAAATTATAGAGACAGAAAGTAGATTGATTAGTGGTTCCCTGGGGCTGGGGAAGTTAGAGTATCCGGTTTCTTTCTGGGGAGATGAAAATATTCAAAAACAGATTGCGATAATGATTACACAACTCTGTAAACATACTAAAAATCACTGAATTATAACTTTAAAGTGGTGAATTGTATGGTACCTGTACTATATATCAATAAAACTTTTTTTTTTAATTCGGAGCCATGACCAAGTTGTGTATAATTTTTGTTCTATGAATGTACTCACAACACCGCTAATGGTTTGGAGAGGAGCTTTACAAAATGTCTTGGCCTCATTTTGTGACTGAATTCCCACAACTACCATGTGAGGTTGGCGGAGCGGAGATTATGCTTATTTACAGACGACTGGGTCCAATCTGTTAGTGGGCTCACTTAGGGTCACATACCCATACCCAGCTTGGCAAGAGAAGGTGGGACAGGAAAGTCTGCTTCCTGGTGCTTCAAGTTCTCTCCTCCTCACACTGACACAGTTCAACCAAGTGCAAACCGAAGAGAAGCCGACACCCCACAGCAAGGCCAGGAGTGGGGCCCTGGCTGAAAGGCCCCCCATGGAGGTGATGACCGGCAGGGCTGAGGTGCTGCCTCATAGGATGAGGCCTGAGCTGTAGATGAGATCAGGCTCCACAAATCCAATGTTAGGGACGCCTTGTCTATGTATCCACTTGGTAAGCACCCACTGGACATCTGTGAAGAGCAAGGCTTGGCTGGCCCTGAGGACTCAGTGAAGAAAAACTCCCTGTCATCGTGGAGTTTTCAGGGCAGGAAAGCACAGGTGTTAGCTATGGACAAGTAGGTATAATTGTGGAAAGGGCTCCATGGAAGAAATAAAAAAACAATGCCGAGAGAGTATATGATGGGACCTGGTCTGCCCTGGATTAAAGACAAGTTGAGAAAGGAAAATCTAATCTTTTGCCAGTTTCTAACTTCCCAGTTCCAAGTATGTCTTTGCCTTGCAAAGTCAAATCAGAGAATCCATTTCTGGTTTTCTCAATTGGGATGATATTTACTCTTCTACCCCCATGTTTTCACAGAAGAAGAAACTTCTGCACACACTTCCACCGTCTCAAGAAGTCATGCGGAAGAGAGGTTTATCTGATTATTGAATGTGGTGAGAAAGCTGACACTGCTGGGCCTGTGTCCCAGGGGCAGGTCTGTGCACTGCACAGGGTCACAGGCTCATTGCTCAGCTGGCCCCTGGATCAGGTACCCTGGGCTCTCCTTGGGCTCCCAGCCTTGTGTGTCAGCGCAGTCAGAAAGTGCCTGCCTGTCCCGCCAAGCCCAATATCTGCTCTCAGTATCCCAGCGTCTCCATCTGGGACTGGGTGAATATTCCAATGAGCTATTGCTGAGTAACAAATTATTTCAAAATGTACTAGCTTAATACAACAGCTGTCGTGTATCAGAATTTTGTAAACCAGGAATTTGGGCAATTCTGTTCTACCTGGCCCCGATGGGGGTTACTTCATTGCATTTGGTTGGTGCCTTGGCTGGCTTGGGGGTTCCCAGACAGCTTCACTCATATGCCTGGCACCAAAGCAGGGAGGCTGGAAGGCTGGGCTCAGCTGATGCTTCTTCTCCATGGAGTCTCAGGGCCTTGATACTCTCGCTGGCAGGGCAGTTGGCCATCTCACATGCTACTCAGGGCTCAAAGAATGAGTGGTCCACAAGACCCAGATAAGAGTGCCTGGGAATCTAGCAGAGTGTCACTTCTGCCCATGTTCTATTGATCGAAGATTCTAACCAAATATAAGAATAGGGGCAATAGATCCTGCTCGCAATGAGAGGAAGGTCAAAGGATTCGCAGCTGTCTTTATCTACCACAATGGGGAGATAGGATTTAAGGTGGGGGGAAAGGCAAAAATTCCTGCTTTTGAACTCAAGCCTACACAGTTTACTGGGGAGCCCTTACTTTGGAAAATAAAGGTAACATGTGGACCCCTGCTTGGCTCGATTCTTTGTGTTTATATTCCATGAGCCAGAACCCTGAAGAGTCAAAGGGATGATTGCCTCGCTAGACCTAGAAGAGCCTGGAATTAGAAGCCAAGAGTCCTAGGCAACCAGAGCAGGTTAAGAGGGTGAGGAGCCCAGAGAACACTTCTATGTCTTCTCAACTCTTTTCTGCTGCCCACTTGAAACTCAGCATTGGTGTACTCAGCAGTTGCCATCCTGCGACCTGTGGGATAAGCCAGGCCTGGGAAAGAGGCTCCAGATGATGCTTTTGGAGATGCCTCACTCCAATCTTTGCCGCTACCCTCACAAGGCCTTCTTCCCATGTTTGCGTCCTCTGTTCATGTGTCTTGTGTTAATTTTCCTCTTATTATAAGGACATCAGTCACATTGCATTTATGGCCCACTGGACTGCAGAATGGCCTCATCTTAACTAAGTACATCTGGAAGATTTGATTCCCAAATAAGGTCACACTCTGTGGTTTGCATATTCATGGGAACACAAAGCAGTATATCTGGAGACAAAAACAGGATTATATCATTGCAAAGAGACAAAGAAAATCTAGATTTGGAGACATCAGCTAAACCTGTCTGGTTAAAATAGATGCATTTGTTCAACCAGGTTAGCTCTGCTGTCACTAAACTCTTCTAGAACTGAGCTCACCAGTGTTTCCATCCCAGCAACAGCTCTAGCATTTCATTGACCAACTCATGAATTTTGCTTGTTAAGGAGACTCCACATGCCCTGATGGTGGGGCAGTATCTCATTTTCTGCCTCTCGAAATGGCTTGGGCATGAGAACAGACTCTCTGAAGCAGTCTGAATGGGTCATTTCCAACTGATAGTCTTTCCCACACAGCCCTCATCCCATCTCCAGAGTAGCATGGCATTCAGCCTCCTTGACAATGTGGAACAGCCCTGTGCTTACAAGCATGGGCTCTGAAGGTTGGATAGTCTCGTCTCAAAACCTTGGCTCTGCCACTGACAAGCTGAGATGATGTGGGTAACCCACTTAAGTAGTCAGTGTCAGGCACAAAAGAGGGGTCTGCTAAATGTAGACTGTTATTATTATTATTATCGCTGCTTTCCAGCCTGGGTTGCTAATGTGCAGTGCACTCTCCTTTCTCACTATTGCCCAAACACGCTGGAATTTTTCAAGCTCATGTTATTCTCCTTTGCCTACCCTCTTTTTTGACAGGAAAATTTCAATTTTTCTTCAAAGCCCAGCTCAAATTCACCCTCTTGGTGGTGACACCTTCTGTCACCTGGCTTTGGCAAATTATAGTTTTCTCCTCCGTGTTTCTGCAGACCTTGAGCTCTCAATCCTCTGTCTCCCAACTACCTGCTCCTCCCATCTCTGAAAGCTTCCAGCACAGTACCTGGCGCATTGGCAAGTCGCCAAAAACTATTTGTTAAGTGGATGTGCAAAATACCATAAGCAGTTTTTTTTTCATTCTTTCTTCTCTCTCAACCCTACATAGACTCACCATTGTCCTTCAGTCCACCTGCCTACCCACAACCCCTCCTGGCTGATTTATAAATAGGAAATGACAGCTGCATAAAAATATGTCCCAGTGGCCAGGAATGCCCTGAAGATAAGGTCAGACACATTTATTTTTTGCATCTTCTAAAATATCTGATTCCTACTTGTTTCATCTTCTTTAATATCTGAAACTCAGGTTTCTCCCTCAAGGTCAGTGAATGCTTTGCTCACCCTTTAACATTCTTCATGGAAAGCCTTTCTCCTTAGGCTGATGGCCCTTCCCCAAGATAACCCAACCTGGTTCTGAATTGCTTCATTTGAAATGACTACACCATGACCAAAGGATCCAAATGCTTTACTGATTCACCCAATTTAATACGAAGTCTAACAAGACAGACTGGTCTGAACCTTGTCCTTGGGGTTCACTTTGTTGGGTGAGGAAGATATTATTACGTAAGTAGTTACATGTTTTATAGGAAGGTTGAATGTGCACGGGGGTATGAGAATGATTATGAGTGTGTTAACTGATCTGGGGAGACAGGAAAGTCCCTGTGAGAAAGTGATATTCACTCAAAGTACTTGAAGGATGAGAAGGAGCTGTCAAGAAGAGTGAGAAGAAGAGTGCTCTAGGCAGAGAGAACAGCAGGTGTAAACGCCCTGGGGTGGAAGAGAAAGGTTCTTTATACTCAGAAGTTGATACAACCAGTGTGGCTGGCGAATAGCATGGAGCAGAGGCCACATTGTGAATTAAGACAAAAGTTTTAGCCTTATGTTAAGAATACCGGAAAGCAGTGTTTTAGAAGGACTCTGGCTGTGGAGTGGGTAATGGATTGGGGGTGGTAGGAACAAAGCTGAAATGAAGGTCCTTCTATGTTCTTCATTATTTCTTTGGCGTAAATGGTTGAAAGCAGAACTATTGGGTAAAAGAAACACACACTTCAGAGATTTTGCTATATGTTGCCAACTTGTCCTCTAGAAATAGCAAATGAATTTAAGGCAGGCTGGTTTTCTAATTACTGCTATAGTACACGGTACTGTGTACGTGAAATAATCCTCAGCCCCACACGCCCCTCACTGCAGTTTAAGCTGTAACACATCCTTGGGCAGGTGCCGAGCATCCCACTCCACTAACACAGCTGGTCGTCCTGGTATAAAAATTGGGAAAGCAGGAAAAGCCCGTAAGTCCTGTTATATCTTAAAGGCAAGCTCCTCGAGAATCTCTGAACAGGACTAATTTCCATTTTCTGGGAACTCAGTAACCCTCTCCAACATAGAGAACAAAAATCAAAACAAAATACAAATTCCTGAGGGGGTCTCTTCTCAGATCTCTGCAGAGAAATAACTGCACAGCAAAAGCAAGATCTGAAACTACTTCAACAGTTTAACCACCCACCAAACACGCATTTTCCTCCCATGAAGCAGGAAAACAATTGCCTCTCCAAATGCACAGAGGAGGTCCCCCTGTGATGGTGTTTCTTGGCTTTTTTTCCACCAAAGTTGCTCACGTAGTTACAAAGTTGAATAAAAAAGAAGGCTATCTAATGTCCTACAATGAATGTTAATGGGTCTCCCCACTTTAGACACAATAGTGAAGATTTTGTGTTTGCATTTGATCTTTGCAATCATTCTGAAGCCCAGGGATCACAGTTTTGAATATTAATTTACTGCTGGAGACTTTTAAATTAAATATTTCAAAAAAAAGATTTTTAAAAAATTGTTTTGAAAAAAATTTTACTCTTGGAATTGGCTCATCCTTCTTTTCCTAATCCTCTTCTAATGCTAGGCCCATAGATTCCCCTTACTTCCTCTACAGACGCCGCTCTTCAGGTCTCTGGTGGCTGTCGTTTGGGGGCTGCTCAATAGAAGGGCCACAATACTCCAACATGGGATATGCTCCCCACACTGGCTTCATTTCCTAGGCACCCAGGCCTCTGTCTTGTATACCCACGGGTATACTACAAATACAAGCACTGCCGCGAATCTCAAACGAGGGTCATTTCCACCAGATCTTCGGAGCTGCCTCCATAATGTTGAAAAGCAGTCACTTCATTCAGCTGGGGGAATGCATGAGAAGAGATGAGCTTGCTGGTAAGACCCAGGCATTGCCACGGGCCTCAGAAGCACACAGACGTTATCCTGGGGGACAGCAACTTAAATAATAAGACGTTCTCTCTTGTAAGAGAAAGTCACCCAGTTGTCACATGTCTCCTCCTGGGCTGAGTGTTCAGGTGGCTCCTCACAGCCCCAGCCCAGCTGTGGCGTGCTGTGGCTGCTCCACTCCACATCACAAACTTCTGGCTTTGGCCACAACTCCCAGTTCCACTGCCACAGTCTGTGGCTCCTAATTTAAATTCCCTTAAAAAAAAAACACTGTGGTTGACCCAGCTCATTGATTTTCTCTTTCACATCAGCCATGTCAGGGTTTTGCTGGCCTGAGGCCAGGCCTCGCCCTTGGTCTGGTCAGCTGGGGTCAATAAGTAGGAGGAAGCAAAGGTCCCCCCTTGGCCAAACCTTCCATATGCATGGAAGTGGAAGGGTCTCTCACTAGAGGGTTTTGTGAGGATGGTGCTTGTGGTGCCAGGAAGCCCTCATGTATGGATTAATCTTCTAACAGGGAAGACAGGAAAGGAAATTTGAATAACCCAGATAGTCCATGCTGAAGCCTGAACCATCCCACACAGGTTCTGGTTGTCAGGTGTAGGAGGCAGAAAAAGAGAAAGTGGAGAAGGAGAGAGTTTTAAGGAAACAAGAGCCTCCCCCAGTAAGAAACTCCAATCTTGAGTCTTTGAAAACTTTAAGTGTTCAGACTATTTCCACAGTGAATTACCTATTCATCTTAAAGCCAGACAGCAAGAACAGGCTCCCTACTGGGAGTCTCCACACACAGAGTGGTCCCTCCTCTCACCTGTCTCCTGTGCTGCCTTCTAGAACATGTGGAGGTGTGTGCCTGGGAGGAGGGTGATCAGACATGACTCGCCTGGAGAGCTGGCTGGTGAGGTGTGCAGGCAGCTGATGTCAGGGCTTTCATCCCCCCAGGATGCCCCACAGGAGTACGTGCTCTTGAGGAGGCAACCTGAAAACCAGCCCTCCTCTCCCTCTTCCCTTTGGTACATTCTTTGCCAGAGGGGTAGCCTCCCTCCCTCCCGATGTCCAGACTGAGGCAGCCTGCACTTGCACTTACCTTACTTACCAGGACTTCTGAGAGAATGACCTGGCTGCAAAGCTTGAGGAGTCAGTCAGAAATTGTGCCTCAAAGTCCTGGCTGAGGAGCCAGATTGTCAGCTCCAGGCCTTGGCACACCGTGAGTGAGGCCGAGGTGCAGCAGACAGTTCTCAGGTGCAAGGCCCAGGGCCGGGTGGCTATCTGATACTGTGCACACCCCAGGCCATCCTCACACCAAGTAGCACAGACTGAGTTATGGTCTGTCATCGGCAAGGAGAGCACTGTGCGCACAGGGCCAGCGGCACTGCCCCTACAGCATTAATCCTTGCAAGGTAAACCAATACCCAGCCCTAGCCCTGGAAGTCCCACAGCTCAGTGCCCTGTGTGGGCCCTTCCGCTCCCAGTGCAGGCAGTCGGTCGGCTGCTCAGCCAGCCATGCCAACATTCAGCTGAGGCAGTGCAGCACAGTGGTGAAAAAGCCCAGCTTTGGAATTTGATAGGCCAAGTTCAAATTTTGGCTCTGTGTGATGTGGAAGGCAGTCACTTAACCTCTTGGCCAGTTTCCTTATCTGTAGAATGGGAAAAACAGTCCACTCCTTCCAGAACTGCTGCCTGGATCAAAGGAGATAATGGATGCAAGTGGCTTGGCATAGCGCACGGCACACAGGCTGAGTAAGTAGCACTTATTCATCGTCCATCCATTCCTACATGCAACCCTGTTGTAGGCACTTACCATGTAGCAAGCACTGGTCTAGGTGCTAGGATATGAATAATCACAAACAGTTACTTATATTGCAGCACATGTAAGCACTTGGTGCTCTGCAAGTACACAGAGAGGACTTCTAACTGAGGCTGGGGGCGGAAATCAAGGAAAGAGAGGAGGTGGCAACAGTGAGCCAGGAAAAGAAGGGGTGAGGACTGGTGTGGGGTAAGGGCATTCTAGGCAGAGGGAACAGCATATTCAAACCCCAGGGAGACAAGAGTCTGATGTGTAGGGGACCCACATGGCCACGAGCCCTGGCAGCTGCCTGACATCACTGCAGCCAGCTAGTTGCTCTGTGAAGCCGTAAGCCATTGATGTATCTGTGCATATGATTTCTGATACAAACACACGTGTAATGCTATTAGAGTCAAATGCTTCCAAGCTGGTGCCCTGAAGACAGTGAACATCTGTGGCTTAAAGGAATCCAGTGCTGGTGATGGGGATGAGCTTTCAGATGTAATAACATTTTTACTGATTGGTGGATGGGTTTCTGTTATGAACCAGGGCCATCAGAGACAGGCTAATTTACACACAGCAGAGACACACAGGTTTGCTTTTATTCAGAGCATTAGATAATAAATAGATGAGGATGAAAATTCCAATTGGATAAACTCAGTTTGACTGAAGGAGAACATTTTTTAAAAAGCCCTTGTGAATTCCCCAGCTCAACGGGTTACAGGGCGACACGTTGAGCTAGAGCCCTGAGCCCATCACTCACAGCGACTAATGGGCGGACTGATGGGCAGACTGAGACAATGACTCATCTTTGCAATGGCAGGGTCATGGCTAGAGAACGAGACACTTTTTAATTTAATACGCCATCTGTAAAAATGCAAGGGTTTCAGTTTAGTATCTTTGGCCTCTCCACATAAATACTTCCACATCAAGGTCCAGCACATCTCTGATTAAAATTTAAGTTGCATTCAAGACATTCACATCCAAAGAATGCCCTCCTGTTCAACAAAGGCCGAGACAACTGAATTGTAAGTTAATATTCGAGAGCCCCTTAACTCTTCCTTCCCTAATGTACCATTTTCCATTCTCACCCAGGTGCCAGTAACTTTGCTGTGAATATAACTAGACTTATTTCTCCTCCTGGCAGATATAACAACTGACACTTCATAAAAAATAGTCAGAAATCTTCAACTGATTCATTCCAACTGCAGTGTAACAATAGCTTAGAAATACACTGGCTTTTGAGAGCAACTTTTACTGTCAAAGAACAGGGGAGATGCACTGCGTAGCCACTTAAATCTGCATCTAGAACACTGACTGCAAGGCCCCACTGTGCACCCAGCACTTCCCACCCCGATGCGCCTTAAAATCACCGGGAAAACATTAAAGGGCACCAAGGAATTGGGGCAACTAAAATTACCCCAACTTACAATGGATGAAATTTGAATAATGTTTGTAGTGAATAGTACTGTATCAATATTAATATCCTGATTTTGCCCTAGCCGGCTGGGTGGTTCAGTTGGTCAGAGCATCATCCCATACATGGGAAGGCTGGGCATTTGATTCCCGGTCAGGACACATACCTAGGTTGCAGGTTCGATCTCTGGTCAGGGTGCATAAGGCAGGTAACCAATCGATGTTTCTCTCTCACATCTTTGTTTCTCTCTAATCATTAAATATCTTTAAAAATCAATAAATATCTTTAAAAATACATATGTATGCATGTGTATGTATCTATCTCCTGGCTTTGACAATTACATGGTGATTATATAAGATGTTAACATTTGGGAAAGCTGGGGAAAGACATACAGTACTATCTTGCACTATTTTGCAGCTTTTTTGTAAGTCTGAAATCATTTCAAAAGGAAAAGTTAAAAAATTATTTAAGAAAAAAAAAGTTATTGGAAAAACTAAATCTCCCAAGACATCTTTAAAAAAACACCAATGCCTGTGTCCTACCTCAGACAGAGTAAATCAAGTCTCTGGGTATGGAGCCTGAATATCAATAATTTTTAACAGCTCCCTCCCCAGATGATTTTAACATGCGGGACTGAGAACCACTGTGTGAGCAAGATTCTGGGCAGGTGAACTGACACTGACTCCCCAGCTTCTCACACCTGGCTGTGCGACTTCAGGCAGCTCACTTACTCTCGCTGTGCCTCAGTGGCCTTATGTCTAAAATGAAGACACTTGGCTGTGCTGGGGGATATGGATAGTGTGAACGAAAAGTGCAGAGAGAAAAGCTTTACAAAATATGAAGAAATATGGACACAAGGTACTGATCATTCCTTCTGAAGAGAAGCTTCACCACTTAAGAGCCCAGGCAACCTTTGGAGCACAATGACACATTGGTAAAGTAGTGAGGGGCAGCCTAGTGGTCAAAGAGTGAGCCATTCCTTTATAACAGGGCTTCCTTTCCTTCCGCCGTCTCAGCCTGACCCGTCCCCGAATCTCTAACAACAGGAATATCAGCCCAAGGGCCACACGCCATCAGATCTCACTGCCTGGTTTCTTCCTTTTCTCGGTTCTTCCTTTTCCATATGATAAATGGTGCTCTCTACTTATTTTTTAAAAACTGTCTTCTATTAGCTCTTGTGTCTCCTTGTCTGTGAGAGACATTCTCAAACTGTAGTGTGCACTAGACTCAACTGCAGGGATCGTGAAAACACTACTCACGATGGCTAAAAGTTGGAAATAACACAAATGACCGTTAACTCATGAATACGTACACAAAATGTGGTTCTGACTCATGCTGTACAACATGGGTGACCTCGAAAGCGTGATGCTAAGTGAAGGAAGCCTGACAGAAAAGACTACACATTATGTGCTTCCATTTATATGAATAGGCAAACCCATGAGACAGGAAGTAGATTAGTAGAAGTGTAGGGTTGGGTGTGGGGTGGGTAGGTGGTGATAGCTAAAGGGTACAAGGTTTCTTTTTGAACTAATAAAAATATTTTAAAATTGGGTGATGGTGGCAAAAATCTGTGAACATACTAAAAACTATTGAATTGTATACTTCAAAAGGTGAATTGTATGGTATGTGAATTGATAAAACTATTAAATTTTAAAAGTGTATATACTTCTAAAAAAAAATACCCCACGTTTTGTTAGGCCCCGACTCCCGAGTTGCAGATTCAGTAGGTCTCAGGCAGAGCTAAGAATCTGCATTTCTGACAAGTTCCCAGGAGATGCTGATGCTGCTGGTCCCAGGGACCTCACTTTGAGAACCTCTGATGTGCAATATTCTTAGTCCGATTGCCTGATAAAACCCAGAAGGCTCTGTTCAGGTCCTCTGGGATTCTGCAGATGGGCATTTCTTTTCTGGTTTTCATTCCTTTTTTTATGCTGGGCTGGTCAAAGAGCATGAAGAAGTGAAGTCTTCTGACAGGCTAAGGCATTCACAGGCTCATTTATCTGTCATATGGACTGCAGACATCCAGTGCGGGATGCACCCTGAATATTTTGCCTTTAAATAAAAAGTCCCTCCTATCTGCTGCCTGGCTTGCTCCATGGCTGCTTCCCCACATCCAGAGCGGTGGCCGGGGAAGCACCTGCTGACCGGGACCAGAGCTCGTTGCTTCAGCTCTGGGCAAGTCTGAGATGTGCTAGAACTTTGTCGTCTTTAAGAAGCAGGTGTGTGGCATTTTCAGAAGACAGCATGGTCCTCAAATGAGTTATTGGTATTTAATATCAGCAAAAGAAGTCAATTTTATAGATTGCAAACAAAATAAAAGCTGTTTCTCTTTATGCATTTTATTCTTTTAGAATAAAATAAGAACATGTTGCTGTAATAAAATTGCCTTTAATCACTTACTAAGCCTAACCTTGGTTCAAGCAGTGACTATCTATACACAAAATAAATGAAAAAAGCTAGTATTTTTATAACAACAAACAGTATAATGTATAGCTTATCAATAGCATATTGTTGTCCAGCAAAACTAAAAGCCCAATGGAGCCCTGGCTGGTGTAGCTCAGTGGATTGAGCGCGGGCCTGTGAACCAAAGGATCGCGGTTCGATTCCCAGTCAGGGCACATGCCTGGGTTGCAGGCCAGTTCCCAGCATGGGACACATAAGAGGCAACCATACATTGATATTTCTCTCCTTCTCCCTCTCACCTACCCTTCCCCTCTAAAGATAAATAAATAAATATTTAAAAAAAAATAAATAAAAAATAAAAGCCCAATGGAGAGTTATCTTCATACATAGTATTCAAGAGCAAATGGTGGAGGCTATTTTTGCTAAGATTGTTAGATTTACTAACCTTAATTATGACATATAGTCCAAAGAATGCAGCAAACCACATCATGTTAATTAATTGTTCTTCTCTTTTGAAAATCTGTTGTGCTGACTGATTGAACAATAACTCAAATACAGTGTCCCGGGAAGAAACCACTCGGGCTCCCTCTCTGGAGTTGGCCTGGTGGCTCTGAGCGTTGCCGGTAACGGCCCCACGCGCCCTGACTCCGTTCCCTCTCCCAGGGCCTCACGCTCTCTGCTCACAGCTTCGCTAACAACAGCCAGAGGACAGCCTGGGGCTGAGGGGTGCACTTTGCCAGGGCCTTTTGAACACAGCGTCCCAGCGAAGTGTAAGAATGAGCTTTTTTCTTTTTGTTAACAATATCCTTTCAGAAACTTCTAACTACTTTGTAACTGTATTACTTAACCTGGTGATAAAAACAGTTATTAAAAGTCTACTTTTCAAAATTAAAAAAAAAAAAAAACCCAAAACCGCACACCTGAACATACGCCTGATGTTGGCAAGTGACTTTCTCAGGGAGTTGATAAGACTGTCAGGGTACTTGCTGTGACTGGCTCGGACAGGAAAAGTATCCCACAGTCCTTCCCAAAAGTGACCAGCCCATACCAGACTGTTATTTGGAGTTAACATTCTTCAACTGAGAGTGTCTCATAAGTATCTTGTATCGAAACCCTTAATACTATTGTATTGTGTTCTATTGTAAAAATACTTTTATACTGTGACATGCACAGCCATTATCCCACAACTACTTCACTTCTACAGACTTAGTCTACAGGAAATATTAACATTATGTGGGCAAAGATTTAATCGTAAGGATGTTTATTATAATTGTGTTCGAAAGCAAAAGTTTAGAAACTACTTAAACATCCAATTATAAAAGATTAAATATGTTGCACCTGTTGTGTCATTTTTTAAAATAAGCTTTCCATTTCAAACAGTTGGACCGACGGAGTCGCTGCTGAGATGGCACAGAGCGTCTCCATACGCCCGGCACCCCGTTCCCCAATTACTGATGCTACATTATTACGGTACATTTCTCACACCTAATGAACCGATACTGGCAAACTAACAATACCCCATGCTCTACTCAAATTCCCTTACCTTTCACCTCTTGTTCACTTTCTCTTCCAGGATCCCATCCAGGACACCACATTATATTTCATCTTGATGGCTCTGTAAGCTTCCCTTGGCTGTGACTGTGACTGTTTCTCTTTATCCCGTGACCTTAACAGCTCTGAGAAGTGCTGGTCAGGTATGTTGTAGACTATCTTTCAGCTTGGGTTCGCCTGTTTTTCACATCAATAGACTGGGGTGACACCTTTGGGGGAGGAAGATCATGGAGGTTAAGCATCATTTGCATTGCACATATTAAGAGGATACACCATGACTACCACTGACGATATTGACCGTGATCACCTGGCTGAGGTAGTGTTCGTCAGGCTTTTCCACAGTAAAATCACTTTCCCCGTCTTTCAGACTGTCCTCTTTGAAAAAAAGTCACTCTGCACTGAAGGAACAGGGAGTTATGTTCCACCTCCTTGAGGGCAGAGCGTCTACATGAATTATTTTGGATTCTTGTGCCCATGAAGTTTGTCTCTTCTCCCACATTTATTCATTCAATCAGTTATTTATGTCAACATGGACTAATGGAGCCCTGACAGGTGTGGCTCAGTTGGTTGGGCATCATTCTGCAAAACAAAAGGCCACTGATTTGATTCCCGGTGAGGGCACGTGCCCAGGTTGTGGGTTTGGTCCCCAGTCAGGGCATGTACAAGAGGCAACCAATTGATATTTCTTTCTCACATCAGTGCTTCTCTCTTTTTCTCCCTTCCTTCCCCTCTCTAAAAATAATAAAATCTTTAAAAAAACCCCCCAAAAACCATGGACTAATACTTATTGTATATACTGGGTTATAATTCAATACTACTTTATTTTCTTGCTCAGACATTCAGCTTTGACTATTGTGGGCTCTTTCAGTTGGCTCCTGTATCCCTTTGGCACACCCCTCACATTGTGGGGTTTTCCTCTCTCTTCTTTATTTCTCTTTTTTCTAAGTATTTTCTTACTTCCTGGCACAACAAGGTGTTCACCTTACACAATTTTTTGCCCCAGTCCCAGAATCAGCCATTTCTCCCAGGAGCCCTGGTTCCTTGTAGAAGCCAAGACATGGGCGCCAAGTGCGCTCACTGCTGCCAGGGTGTTTGATGGAATTTTAACACATTATTAAAAATTGTTGTGAAAGGATATTTAATGTCTGCTAAATATTAAGAGAAAAATGTGATTTATGAAAACAGTATGGTCCCATAGATTCTTTCATACATATGGAAGAAAATACTCTAAAATAACAATAATCATCTGCGAACATTCAGTGCGAGGTAATTTTTACTTTCTTCATTTTGCACAACTATTGTTTTAAAGTTTCTGCAGCAGACATCCATTCACTGATAACATGGGGACGATGAGCCTGTGAAGCTTCCGTGCACGGGAGACCAGGCATCATGGGGGCACTTGCTGACAGAGCCGTATTAGAGTCCGAAGTCAGAAGATTCCGCTCCAGCCTCGTCCTGCCGCACCGCTGTCATCCCCACCAGGGCCCCACCGTGGAGCTTTATGGCTGTGACCAAGTGCAGGCCTGGAGCAGAATGCTCACACTGAATGAGTAAAACTGAGTTAAGACCTTTGACAGCACTTAGCACCCAAAAAATTGTATGATGCAATGTTCCTTCTTCAAATAAATGAAAAATAATAATAGTACCAAATTGTAAAAAGCAAAATTTATGTGTTTGTTTAAATTAAATGTCCAGAGTTTTAAAAAAAACTGCAAAATGCTGAAGTCCACTGAACCCAAATCATTCACATTAAAAATAAAAACCTGCCATTGATTGGCAGTGCAAACGTGAAGCGATCCATCACTGGCTGGGCACGGGTCCTCCCCTCAGTGCTGCCACTTGTGCTCCTCTGGCTCCTGCAAACGTCAAAGGCCAAAGACAATGAGCATCACTGCGCCTGCAGAGAAACATCCTGAATAGCAAGGCCTTAGGTAGTCAGTCCCATGGAGGCTACGCTGTTCTTTGAAAGAGCTGGAAATAATCCAGTTTTCTGTGGAATTAAAATAGAAGGTCTCCAAAGTGCTTCCCCAGAATTCATGTCCATAGGCATCTTCTTGATGCAGAATGATAAAACAGTGTCATTAAAAGTCACACTGGAGCCCTGGCAGGTGTGGCTTAGTGGATTGAACACCGACTTGCGAATGTGAACCAAAGGGTTGTCAGTTCAATTCAAATATAATTTATATATTTGTTGCTTATTTATAGTACATCCATCTAGCCATAGAAGAATGTTTATGGGCATCTCTATTATTGATAGCCTCAACCTGTAAACAACTCAAATGTCCATCCACAAGAAAATGGATAAACAAATTGTGGTGTAATTATGCTTTTTTTAAGTTTTCTATTGCTACATGGCAAATTATGACAAGACTTAAAGGCTTACAAAATAATATTATTTCTCACAACTGTGTGGGTTTGATGTGTTCAGCTGGGCGGTTCTTCAGTTCCATGTATTGCTGACCAGGGTTACTTAGATGGCTACGTTCAGCTGGGGGCTTGCAGGGCTTGGGCCATCCCAGATGGCTTCTTCCCCATGTTAGAGCCTCAGCTGGGATGGCTGGGATGGCTGACAGGAGCCGAGCTGCTTTCTCCATGTGGTCTCTCATGACTCAGTTCCCTAGCTGGATCTCAAGAGCAGTCTTTGGTTTTATTAGTGATACTTTTTTCTTGAGTACTTACTATGTCCCATATATAATGTCTCATGAAATACTCTAAAGAGCTGCTGCAGGTAAGCATGAGTATTATACTTTACAGTGGATTCATATGAGGCTCAGCAAGGACAAATGTTATGTTCACATTCATGAGCTAAGTAGCAGAGACCAATTAACCAGTAGTAGGAGGTAGAGCTGTTTATAGACGAGGTCAGAAATAGGGAAAAATATGGAGTCTTAGAAGCCATGGAAAAGACAATAGATTTTATTTTAGGCAAACAAATCACATGATCTAGTTTGTGATTTGAAAGGCTTATTTTAGCTGCTGTCTGAGGGAAAGGATAAAAGCAAGGAGACAAGTTAAGAGATTATTCCAATATCCCTGCCAGTGATGGCTTGGAATAGAGTGGACAATGGCAGTAAGACATTGGCTTTTGGATACTCTTCAAAAGAAAAGGTAGCTGGATTTACTAATGAATTGGATGTGAGATGTGAGATTTGGGAGAGGCAGGTCAAGAATGTCTCCATGGTTTTTGGCCTGAGAAACCAGAACAACAGATATGGTATTTACTGAGCTAGAAAAGAAAAAAAAAAGGAGTAAGATTTGGAAGAAACTAAATTCATCTTGGGATATACTAAGTTTGAGATGCTTATTAGGTAGGATGTTGAGTATAGCTGGATATGAGTCGGGAATAAAGAGAAGTTAGAATACAGACATAAGTTTTGAGAGACATCAGTGTACAGATGGTGTTTTATACCCTGAGACTGGATGAAATCAATCAGGGAATGAATATAGATAGAAAAATCCAAGAGTTGAGCCCTGAAGGTCTTAGAAGTCAAGAACATGAGGAGTCAAGAACATGAGGAGCACCCGGAAAAGGAGGCTAAAACTTAGTAGCTCACAAGGAGACCAAGAGAAAGAGAGAAAAGGTTCCTTGAGTGCTAAGCAAAAAAGTGATTTAAGAAGGTGGGAAAGTCAAATTCGTCTGAAAGGTTGATTAAGATGAGCCCAAGAACTGATCTTGGGTACAGCATGGAGGTCAGTGTGACTTGACAACAGCTGTTTTGGGGGAGTAACAGAACAAAAGCTAAATTAGAGTGGTTTTAAAAAGAACGGGAGAGCTGCCGACACCCACCTACCCACTGCAACCTGATGGTGTAATACTCAGACGTGCCGAAATTGCTGTTTGCATTGGAGAACACATCCAAGGCAGGCTCTGTAAAGAAGAGCACTGAAAGGCTTTTGCCATTCCAGTGAAGAAGATCATCAATTATATTGGAAAAGAACAGATAACGGGTGCTAGCTATGAGCCTTGCATCAGGGAGCGGCCCATCACAATGACTGAGGGAGTGGCCTGAAGACACAAGAAAGCGCTTCCAAGAGAAGAGCAGTGAGCAAGACAGTGCTTGAAAACTCTGCCAAGGCGGGCAGTCTGTCCGACTAAGGCACGAGTGCATTGGCTGAACATCATAAGAGATTTTGGTGATCTTGTGTTTTTAAAAGACCTGAAAAGGCCATTCAGTGGGAAAAGAATAGTCTTCTCAACAAATGACGTTGGATTAATTTGGATATCTACATGCAAAAAAAGGAAGTTCAATCCACAACTTGCATCAAATACAATTAATTCATGGAGCATAATCTGAAGGAAAAACCTAAAACTACAAAACTTTGATGAAACATCGGAGAAAATCTTTGTGACCTTGCAACAGGCAAAGATTTCTTAAATATCAATAAAAAAATCAGTAAAAGAAAAAATAAATTAAACATCATCAAAATTAAAGCTTTACTCTTCAAAGACAACCAGGAGACAAGAGAAGGAAAACACAATCCAGAGATTGGGAGAAAATATTTGTAAATCATATACTTGATAAAGGACTTGTATGCAGAACATCAGAAGAATTGGTACATTTCAATAAGAAAACAAGCAACCCAGATTTTAAAAATGTGCAAAATATTTAAACAGACGCTTCATCAGTGAAGATATATGGATGGCAAATAAGCACATGAAAAGGTACTCAATATCTTTGGCCATCAGGAGAATGCAAATTAAAATCACAATGAGATACTACCACACATCCATTAAAATGGCAAAAATTAAAAAGACTGAAAAAAAATGAGCTCATAGAGAGACAACAGATTGGTTGTTACCTGAGGCGGTAGTAGGTTAAGAGGATCAAAAGGGACAAGCTTCCAGTCATACAGTAAGAAAGTTCTGGGATATATACACCACATGGTGACTTTAGTTAATACTGTATGGCATAGCTCAAAGTTGCTAAGAGACTAGAGCTTAAAAGTTCTTGACACAAGAAAAAAAATTTTGTAAATATGTATGGTGACAAATGTTAATGAGACTTTCACAATATACACAAATATTAAATCATTTGTTGTACACCTGAAACTAATACATGTCAATTATACCTCAAAAACAAACAAAAACAAAAAGACTGATCATGTCAAGTGTGAGTGAGTGTGTGGAGAAGCTGGATTCTCACACATTACTGGTAGAAACGTAAACTGGTACAGCCACAGAAGAAGACCATTCGGCAGTTTCTTAAAAAGTTAAACACACAACTACCATATGAGTCAACTGTTCCCACGCCCAGGTATTTACCCAAGAGAAATGAAAGCATATGACCATACAAAGACTTGTACAGGAAGGTGCATAGCAGTTTTATTTGTGATTGCTAAAAACGGGAAGTCTTTCTTACCTGTTGGTTAATGGTAAATGGATAAACAAACTGTGGTATGATCCACTCAATGGTTATTACTCAGCAATGAAAAGGAATGGACTATTGATACATGCTGCAACATGGATGTCTCTCAAGATAATGATGCTGAGTGCAAGCAGCCAGGTAAAAATGAATACACACTGTATGATCCCATTTATATGAAGTTCTAGGAAATGGGAATAATCTATAGTGACGGAAAACAGATTGGTGGTTGCCTGGGAAATGGGGGAGGGCTGGAAGGGAGGCAGGGATTACAAAGCTACATGAGAAAACTTCTAGGGGTGATGGATACGTTCAGTATTGATTGTAGTGATGGTTTCATGGATGTGCACAACAGCATTTAGCAGACTGTAACTTTAAACATGTACAGTTTACTCAATACCAATTATACCTCAATAAAGTATTTAAGAAAAATACTGGGAAGAAAGGGAAATACTGAGAGGGGAGAAAGTATAGACAACCCTTTTACAGAGTTATACTGTAAAGGGAAAAAGAGAAATGAGGGGACAAGGTTTTGTTTTAAGATGGGAGACATTACAGCATGCTTGTTCACTAATAGGAACATCTCAGTCAGAAGAGAAATTGCAGCGCTCTGCTAGCACAGCAGAGAGAGGGGACAACTGCGGGAGTGATATTCCTGAGTGGGCCGGAGGAGATGGGACCCAGTGCGGGCCATTCCTCTGCAGCGGAGGAGGGAAGACAGAGTGACAGTGCGAGGGGACAGAGGCAGCTAGGGGGGTGGGCACAGGAGCTTGGGGAAGGTCTCTTTCAATTATTTCTATTTTCTCAGTAAAATCAAAAGTAGGGTCATCTGCCAAGAATGTAGAAGGAGGAGAGGTTTTGGAGATTTGAGATGAGAGGAAAACGTGTGGAACAGTTCTTTTGGAGACCAGGCCCTTCGTCCACATCCTGCCACTATGTGCTGCTGGCCCTTGTTGAAAGAGCCTCTGCTCCCTGCCTCTATGCGCTCCCTGCTTCCCCCTCGCCCGCTCCCCAGAACATGTCTCCCTCCCTGATAGTGCTTAGTGTGCTGGTATGCTGCTTGTCCATCCTTGCTGTGTTTCTGGTTCTTAGAACAGTGCCTGGCACACAGCAGACCCGCAAAGGACCAAGTCTGAGAGCCTCTGCTCTTCACCCACAAAAAGATTCCACCGATTTATGCCCTATATCTCTATCCCAATGTCTTTTCTTGGCCCCTTACACTTCTCTACCTTGTTCTGTGTCCTGGGAGACTGTATAAATTACATCTAGACAGTTTGCTTTCTGGCTGTGGTTGGGGCCAATGGGGACCACTGGCAGGAATCTAGAGCAGCAGGAGTGAGGTAACAGAATCTATTCTCTAAGGTAACTTCCTGTGGTCACCTCAGGCTGACTGCATGTCAATTGAAGGTCAAAAATTGCTAGTCCCTCATTTGCTATCTACCCTCACTCTCTCAGCGTGAGGAGTGGTTACATGTCTGTGGCTAGCTAGCCTCAGGTCAGACCTTTGTGGTTTCCTTACCTTGCCCTGGCCTGCAAAAACAATCCTTTTATTAAATCCCCTTAAAATGATTCTAATTTGTGTGTACCATCTGTTTCCTGCTGGTACTCTGACATAATCCCTATCTGTGAATAATGATTTTAATAACTTTCTGAATTCCATTAGAGCCTTGTTATTCAAATGTGGCCAGGGGCCAGTAGCATGCCATCACCTGAAAGCTTGTAAGAAAATGCAGAATTCCAGGGCCCATCTTGGACCAAATGATTCAAGTTTAATGGTTGGGGTACATTGTTAGACTATTGAGTTTTACTGGAGCCCTTTTGGGTGCAAAAAACCCAAGGACTCACTCGACTAGCTCAGGCAATGGGGTCTTAATCTTCAGGCGGTGAAGGAGACCAACTTGCACGGAGAATCTAAAAATAGGACTAAGGGGAGGGGAAGCCTCATGGAGACAGGACCTAGAGGGCGAGTGTGGGTCTGAGATCTCAACAAGGGCATCTGCAGGTCTTCGTAGCTCTGCCCCGTACTCATTACTCTGTATGTGTTTGCTTCACGTTCCGTGACCAATTGGATCTCTCACCATTTACTTTGATCTTTATGTTCATCTGTTCACTGATAGCTTTGCCTCTGAATTTGAACTCACTTTTCTGCCTACCATGTACTCCCTGGTCTATCTCATAACCTTATTTTGCTGACTACCTAAATTTCAGTTTCTGAGAGTAAGAACATAATTTGCCCAATTTGTCCTTGTTTGGGCACAGCTTTTGGCACCAGCCTCTCTCCAAGGCTAATGGCTAGCCTTTAGGGTAGCTGCCAATTCCTGATTCAGCAGGCACTGGTTAATATGGTGTAACACATGTCTGCCCTGGGCCGTCAGATCAGCAGGGGTTATGAGAGAAAATCACACTATGATTACACGTCTAGTTAAAATGGTCTAAAAGATGTGAACTAGGGTTTTCAAACCTTGGCTGCAGGTTCTTTCCCCTTTACCTCCGCTACCACCTCCCATCCTGCTTACTTCTCCCGGGAACACCTGCATCCTCTGGCAGACTCTGACAGTCATGGAGATGACTCGTTATGTTCAGGGTATTCCAAATGTTGTGTAACAAAATTAATTACATTTAATTAAACTTATCCACTTTTTATAGCTCTAAACAAATCAAAAATACCATCTTAAGCTTGTGAGATGGCAGTCCTCCAGAGGATTCTGTCGCTGTGTGTATCTGCTCTCAGAGACATAGGCAATTTAGAGATCATCTTACACGAGTGGATCTGATGGATGGCCTCAGATGGTATCAGGCAAGAATTCATCTCTGGGTCGAAGAGCAAGCAACTACTTATGTCCTCTCTCCTTCCTGCATTCCAGCAACAGCTTTCTTACTCAGACAATAATCTTCCTCTTTCTGCCTCTTCATATGACACTAAAATGATGAAATTCCTTTTAACTCTTCCTCACTATATGTCAGCAGGAGAGAGAACTGTTTACTTCTTGCAGGTACAGGGTCTGGCATATGGTAGCTGCTGAATTTACTAACATTTATTGGATGAAAGAATGCTCTTGATCATTGATTACGCGTTTCTCTCACCTTGTGTACTAATCAGGTTTTTCTGTGATAACTCCCCAAGTCTCAGTGGGTTTCTTGCCCCACAGGTTTGAGAGGTGACTGTGGTAGCTGTGGTTCTGTTCCACATGCCTTTTAACCTGCGCCTGGGCTGAAGCACTGTTACTGAACAGTGGGATTTGGCCACCTACTGCAGAACACAGGCATAAAACAGAGATTGGTGGGGAAGGAAAAGGATCTTTATTAAAACGCTGACCAATTTGGGGGAGTGGGGACCCTCTGGCTCTGGGCCCCTCTCTTCTGCAAAACACAGAAAGATTCCAGCAGCACCCAGAACCAGAGACAGTGTCCAGAAACTCTGCTCCATTCTTATCTGTCTTCCTGGGGCCCGAGGCTGTTATGTGAACGGCTCTCTGGCTTCAGGCTCCCTCCCTGGAGTGCACACCTGTGGGGCCAGTGCTGGCATTGCCCTGCTGCAGCTTCTTCCCTCTCCTGGGGCCTGGGGCCACTGCCGGACCACTGCAGCCGGTTGGGCAGGAAGGATCTGCTCTCAGGGCCCTGTACTTGAGACTGCTTGCACTCCCCGGCTGGCAAGCTTTTCATACTGTGTGTCTGATCTTAGAGTGAGAAGGAACATACTTAGGGACCCGTGTGGCATGCAGCCGCAGTGTCCTGCAGCCCACCAAGGGCATGCCTGGGGCACAGGACTTGGCCCCTGAAAACCAGCTCCCAACCAGGTGAGTGAGGGGGCACAGAAAATCCCCACTCCTGTGCCCCCCATTTAAATCCTTGGCCCCAAAATTCCATGAGGTGAAAGCACCCAACTTCCTAGCCAATCCAGGCTAGTGTCCATCATGATCATCAGCCTTTACAGGGTCTCTACCACCATGATCCCTGAGGGAGTAGGAGGGTTTTAGAAACCCATGTACAGTGTCTCTGCTGGGGTGGGGCATCATCAGCAGGTTTGTCTACCATTTGCTTACCCTTTACCTGGGGGTCTCCCACTGGCAGGCTGTGGTTTCAGTCCTACCACCTCCAGCACTTCCTAACCTCTCCCTTCTCTGGGGACTGAGCAGGTCCTTGCACCACAGAGGGGTGGGGGAGGGCTCCCTGCCCACTCTCCAGCAAAGTCATCAGATCTCCCAGTAACAGCAGTGGCCTCTCTTTGGTCCATGCTGGTCTCATGATGGAAGGCAAAATTGGAAGAGAGCTAATGGAAACATCAATGCATCTTAAATCCTCTGCTTATACAAGGACACATTCCAAGGGCTAAAGTTTAGTTACACAGCCAAATCCAGTATCACTGACATGTAAAAAGTATGCTTCCCCAAGGGAGGGAGGGGGCTGGAGTGAGCATTTAGTAAACAACAATATAATTTACCATGTATTGTCAGCTGAGCTTTCTCACAACATTATTCTGATGTTTTCATTAGTTTTCAAAGTCAGCAAACTAAAATCCCCTACAATGTATATAATAAGGTGAAGATCCATTCAGTTTCAGGAAGAATACAACTGAAAGTAGTTTATACAAGAAAGAAATTTACACTCCAGCCCTGGGGCCACATGTGAATTCCACAGCACCACCCCTGAGCCCCAGGCTGTCTTGCACAGCCGGAGGCAATGGTGCCAGAACTGCCCAGGCCCCAGGGCTGCGGATGAACAAAGTGAACGAGCAACAGAGCCACATTCTCCTTTCCTCTTGGAAGCAAAACAAAGGAAAAATGTGAACACAGAAATTAAAAATTTTTAATGAAGAAAAAAACGTTCTGACTCATGACAACTGAGAAGCACAATGCCATCAGGGTCTCTCTCCAGCTCTTCACTCTGCTCATCTCTATGCAATGGCCTCATGCTCCCCAAACTCTCAGAGGGGTCTGCCATTGGCTGGAGAAATGGCCAGGCAGGCACTTGCAGCAGGCCTACAAGCTACCACGTGCTAAGAGATCAGGTTTTAGGTCACACAGTTTTAGATTCAGTACTTCTATAGATTTTATAAATGACAGTGAACAAACCTGCCAAGTATAAGTTAAATGATATCTCTGAGAAGGCTAATTTAAGAATATGGAAAATTGACTGATTCAAAAATTGGCCAAGCATTTCCATCTTAAGAACCTTCCCTTGAGAGGTCTTTAATATCAATGAACACAATGAAAACAATAATTTTATAGGAAATATGTTTATTATTAATCATCTCATTCAAAAATATTCTTTCTTAGGGCTGGTCCATCATATTGTCTCTTTAAAGACATTAAATAAACAAAACTGAGAGCAATTTTACTTAATATCACACACATATTTATATAACATAAGCAAGAAATTCCTAGCAATGAAACATGGTCTCCAGAACTTACTATTAAAACAAAGAAAGCATTTCTAATGTCAAGATGTAGGAACCCAAGGATAAAAATTTAGGACAGCACAGGCTGAAAAATGGGAACAAGAAATTTTATAATCCACCCTCACCCTGAGTTTGCACTGGGATGGCATAAAAACGTCCTGTGAAAGAAGGCTATAGATATTTTCACTTCCACCTGGAGAATGAGTCCTCTGGGCTTAGGACTCATGTTATGGAAGTTCCCCAAAGCCTACTGCTTTTTCAACTTCTTGTCCACATAACCATGACCAGAGGTTTCAAGGAGATGACAGCATCAGGAAGTATTTAGCTTTGACTTTTGAGCAGATGTAGCACCAGTTCTTCATCCTCTGCTAAAGACAGGCCCGTATCCAACGGCTCTATGATTTCCCACTTGGCCTTTTTGTTACGACTTGTGAGTCCTGTGTCTTCCACTTCACTGTTGTTCCTTTTCCTCATTCCCTGCTTCTTCTTGGTATCACTGGTGAGAACAAATCCAATGATTTACTTTATAAATAAATAACTAAATTCATTACTATGAAATCAAACACTTAAAATGGAACAAAAATGCCAATAACAAATAGTTGGGAAAGTGACATTATTATTCAAAAGAGAAAGAAACTAACAATTTCAGAATATCTGTGTCATAAGTAAGTACCTTCCCATTAATGGATGGGAAGCAAGGGCCCATATGTATTTGGCACGGTGCAGGGGACTCTGTACACACTGTCCCATCCAATCCTCACAGTAATTCCAGAAAACTATAGGTGTATTATTCACAATTTGAGGACACTGAGAGATCCACAGTCTGGCTCCAAGCGGGCTCCAATCTGTGTTGTGCTGCCTCATCAAATTATCTCTATTTAAAGTTAGGTTCTGGCTGGTGTGGCTCAGTGGATTAAGTGCTGGCCTGTGAACAAAAGGGCTGCTGGTTTGATTCCCAGTTAGGTCACATGCCCAGGCTGCAAGCCAGGTCCCCAGCAGGGGGTGCATGAGAGGCAACCACACATTGATGTTTCCCTCCCTCTTTCTCCCTTGTTTCCCCTCTCTCTAAAAATAAAAATACATATAATCTTTAAAGAAAAAAAAAGTTAGGTTATTCTTTAGGTAGCAGTCTGTGGGCTAACAAACATCAGGTGCTAATTCTATTATCTGCTGCATTAAGTTATGATATGTAAATCATGAGTATAACAGAACCTGAAATGTTAATATACAAATTAATTAAGACATCAAATAAATTTTCC
Organism: Glossophaga mutica; assembly: GCA_039655065.1. NCBI lineage: Eukaryota > Metazoa > Chordata > Mammalia > Chiroptera > Phyllostomidae > Glossophaga > Glossophaga mutica. The sequence goes on along the minus strand of CM077308.1, from coordinate 79,150,279 downwards.
CATTTAAAATCTGTATCTAAGGCTCCCACAGAGTCCTAAGAAAGCATAAACATTGTCATATTGTGAACACACCTGAGGCACAGAACCTAAAAATAACGCTAACTTCTGAAGACAGAAGCAATCACTTGGATACATTAAACGTTTAAAAAGCAAAACATCTCAAAGCATTTCAAGGTACCACCATCATGTTCAAAGATGATCCAATTATTGGTTATAAAATTAAAACAAAATAAAAACCCTACCTATCAGCAATGGCAGTAGCAACCATTTATTAAAAGCTTGCTAAGGGTTTGGCACTGTGCTGCATATTTAACACAGATTATGTTTATCCTCATGAAAATCCTCGGTATGAGAAGCAGTGGCCTCATTCTACAATGAGGTTAGAAAGGTTAAATGATTGGACCCATGTTATACACATGGAATTTACACCCACGTTTGAGTGACTCTAAATTCAGCCCAAAGCCAGGCAACTGAAAGCAATCTGAGCTGACTTGATTCACTCAACAGTTGCAGGACAGCAGTGGGAGGAATTAGCTGTGGAAAGAGTATTGGTTTGACACTGACACAGTCCATGGCTAATCAACTAATACTTCTCAACCTCGGTTTCCTTATCTGAAAGATGGGGATTATATAATTTACTTAGTGGAACTGCTGTAAGAATTAAATAAAATTATGTAACTGCAAGAACACAGTAGTGTTCATTACATGTTAGCTGCCAACAAACTACTCTCTTTCAAATAAATGCTTACATTGATGTTATATAATAAGCAGCAAAAAAAAAACAAAACAAACAACAAAAAAAAAACACCACAACACAGAAATCACATTATAACCCAAGCATTCAAAAAGAGAACAAAGTCCTTGAGTTTCAATGGACTCCACTACTCCTTAGAAGATAGCTTGGATATCAAAGTGAATGAGCCTAATAAGCATATGAAGCAAAACTGTTAATAATTTCCTTATTTACCTCCCAGAAATGCCCAATGCTCTGACTCAGCAGCCTTTCTCTTTACTAATGGAAGAAAGAACAAACTAGACAACACTACAAGGTTATCCACAAACAACTGCATATTGAAGTAGTGCATGGAAAGATGACCATGAAAGAGTTCCATACGATCGGAATTCAGTCAGCAAGAAAAGGGTCCTAAATAAAAGAAGTTTTGAGTCTTTTAAAAAAATATTATATTGTTATTCTACTACAGTTGTCCCCATTTTCTACCCTTTGCACTCCTCTGCCCAACCCAACCCCACCCCCACTCCCAAAGACAATCCCTACCCTGTTGTCCACGTCCATGGGTCATTGATACATGTTCCTTAACTTGTCCTTTCCCCTTCTTTCTACTCTTGTCCCCCACCCTCATCAGTTCACTGTTTGTTCCTTGTTTAGATGTCCCCAGCTCATTCTGCTCATTTGTTTTATTCATTAGGTTCCTCTTACAGGTGAGATTATATGGTATTTGTCTTTCACCACCTGGCTTATTTCACTTAGCATAATATTCTCCAGTTGCATCCATACTGTTGTGAAGGGTAGGAGCTCCTTCTTTCTTTCTGCTGCATGGAATTCCATTGTGTAAATGCACCACAGTTTTTTGATCCACTCATTTACTGATGGGCACTTGTTTCCAGCACTTGGCTATTATAAATTGTGCTGCTATGAACATTGGGGTGCATAGGTTCTTTTGGATTGGGGTTTCAGGATTCTTGGGGTATAATCCTGGTAGTGGAATCTCTGGGTCAAAAGGTAGTTCCATTTTTAGTTTTTTAAGGAAATTCTATACTGTTTTCCACCAGTCTGCATTCCCACCAACAGTGCTCTAGGGTTCCCTTTTCTCCACGTCCACGCCAGCACTTGTTGTACATTGATTTGTTAATGATGGCCATTCTGACCGGTGTGAGGTGACATCTCACTGTGATTTTAATCTGAATCTCTCTGATGACTAGTGATGTTGAACATTTTTTAGTATGTCTATGGGCCAACTGTGTGTCCTCCTTGGAGAAGTGTCTATTTGAATCCATCACCCATTTTTTAATTTAACTGTTTGTCTTCCTGGTGTTGAGTCATATGAGTTCTTTATATATATTGGAGATGAAACCCTTGTCTGAGGTTATCACTGACAAATATGTTTTCCGATAGTTTCTCTTTTCATTTTCATGAAGGTTTCTTTAGTTGTGCAGAAGCTTTTCAATTTGATGTAATCCCACTTATTTATTTTTTTCTTTTATTTCCCTTGCCCTAACAGATATATGGACAAAAATGTTGCCACATGAGATATCTGAAATTTTCCTGCCAATGTTTTCTTCTAGGACTTTAATGGTGTCATGACTTAAGTCTTGTATCCATCTTGTTTTTTTTAAATATTTTATTTATTTTTAGAGAGACAGGAAGGGAGGGAGAAATAGAGGGACAGAAACATCAATGTGTGGCTGCCTTTCACGTGTCCCCTACAGGGGACCTGGCCCACAGCCCAGGGAAGTAGCCCAGGGAAGTACCCTGATTAGGAATTGAACCAGTGACCCTTTGGTTCACAGGCCCACGCTCAATCCACTAAGCCACACCAGCCAAGGCCTTTTATCCAACTTCAGTTTATTCTGGTGTATAGTATAAGTCAGTGGTCTAGTTTCATCTTTTTGCATGTCCCTATCCAGTTCTTCCAACACCATTTATTGAAGAAGCTATTTTTACTCCATTTTATGCTTCTGCCCCCTTTGTCAAATATTAATTGATCATAGAGACTTGGGTTTATTCTGGACTCTCTATTCTGTCTCACTGATCTACATGTTGGTTCTTATGCCAGTACCAGGCTATTTTGAATATAGTGGCCTTGTAGTATACTTGGTATCAGGTATTGTGATCCCTCCTACTTTGTTCTTTTTTCTCAAGATTGCTGAGGCTATTTGGGGTGGTTTTTGTTTCCACATACATGTTTGAAATATTTGTTCTATATCTGTGAAATATGCCATTGGTGTTTTAATAGGGATTGTGTTGAATCTACAGATTGCTTTGGGTAGTATGGACATTTTAATGATGTTAATTCTTCTAATCTATGAACATGGTATACGCTTCTATTTACTTGTAACTTCCTTAAATTCCTTCTTCAGTGTTCTGTATTTTTCCAAGCTGCACCTAACTCTGTGTTGAGTAATAAATATACAATCCTTGGTCCCAACTGTGAGCCTTGCAATGTCCCATGAACTTGCTCTGGTCCCTCTTGACTGTGGGAAAACATTGTCTTAGACAATCACCCACAGACAAGGGAACCTTTGTGGAAGTCCTGGTTGCCAGTGAAATTCTAGTATAATTGGGGTAAAAAATATGAGCTTGGATTCACAGGAGAGAGTAAAAGGAGCTGTTTGACTTTACTCACATCACCCCTCCCTAAGGTGGCATTAATGATCAGGGGGGCAAGACAAGATACTCCCACATTCAGCATAGTACTAGATGTCCCAGTCAGAGAATTATGCAGCATAAAAAAATAAAAGGCATTCATATCAGAAAGGAAGAGGTAAAACTGTCATTGTTTGCTGATAATATGATCTTATATACAGTGCATTCTGAAGACTCAACCAAAATCTGTTAGAACTAATACATAAATTCAGGAAAATTGCAAGAGATAAAATTAGTAGTGTTTCTATTAGTGAAATATCTAAAAAAGAAATTTAAAAAAGTATCCCATTCACAAAGCATCAAAAACAATAAAATCCTTAGGAATTAATTTAACGAAGGAGATGAAAGATCTTTATCTGAAAACTATTACTACTTTGATGAAAGAAACTGAAAAAGACATAAATAAGTAAGACGATATCCTGTGTTCATGGATCAGAAGAATTAATATTGTTAAAATGGCTATACTACTCAAAGTTATCTAAAGATTCCACTGGCATTTGCAAAGAAATATTTTTTAAAAATCCTAAATTTTATATGGAGCCACAAAAGACCCCAAATAACCAAAGTAATCCTGAGAAAGAAGAACAAAGCTGAAGGCATCACACATCCAGATATTAAACTACATTATAGTTGTATTAACAAAATATGATGCTGGTATAAAAACAGACAAAGACCAACAGAACAGAACTGAGAGCAAAGAAATAAACTCTGGCATACAAGTCAAATATATATTTGACAAGACAGCATGACACACTGGGTGATAAAACTCACTTGGGACTTCCAGTCAAGATGGCAGCAGGGCAGACATGGCTCGCTTCTTCACACAACTGCCTCAAATTACAACCAACATACAAAACAACTATCACTCAGAACCATCAGAAATCAAGTTGAATGAAGTCTGACAACTAAAAAATAGACTTGAATGGAAGTCTGGCAACTATGGAATTAAAGAAACCACATCCATCCAAACTGGTAAGAGAGTGCAAATGTGGAATGGACTGGTCCCACACCCATGTGTGGTAGATAAAAATTTGGGAAGGAAGTCTCGGGAGTGAGGAGTTCCAGGCCCACACCAGGTCCACCAGCCCAGGATTCATGTGCCAGGAAAATAAGTCCCTACAACTTCTGGCTGCAAAACCCAGCGGGAATTGTGTCACAGGAAGAAACTTCTGGAGCCCCCCGTAGTTCCTCTTAAGGAACCCACACATGGACTCACCTACTCAGACTCACTCCCTGTGAGTTCCAGATTCAGGGTAGTAGCTTGAAAGGTATCAATGATACAGCAGGAGAAACTGAAGTGTCTGGCATCAGGGCAAGTGGAGGCCCTTATCCCTTTGTTAAGCCCTCTTCCACAGAGCCAGCAGGTTTGGTGACATATCTGAGACTCCATCAACCTGGCTAACACTGTTTGACCCACCTTGGAGATCCCCAGAGACTGTGTCCCACCAAACTTAAGGGCCCACAGAAGCTACTTTTCAGTATGAATGGCTAGTCTTAGCTCATGCTTCAAAACTTTCTAAAACCTATCAAACAAGCAACAGCTGGCTTCACTGAGCCCCAGAATCAACACTAGCAGCAGCTAGATTAGAATCACAGCTTGGCTTCACCTGGGAATCTCCAAGCCCAACACAAGTAGCAGACATCTCAGATTGCTGTACAGCTCAGGCAGGGTGCCCTAGGCAAAACACAGGTCGGGGCTGACCTTGGCCTGCACCATCTGGGTAACCCCAGGACCACCGCACCCAGTGGACAGCTAAAGACCACGTAGGAGCACTGCCACCCTGCCCCTGCACAGCTGATTCTCCACAGAGGAGGTAGGTGGACAGTGGTCACAGCCAATCTTTGCAACTCACTGGCCTGGGTAAATCCCTGTCATTCATCTGCCAACAGCAACTAATGCTCAACTACAAGAGGAGCGTGTACTCAGGCCACACGAAGGGCGCACCTCAAGTACCCAGCTTGGGAGGCAGTGTCCTGGACCCTACAGTACACCTACTACTTTAGCCATACCACCAAGACACAGAGTCAAAGTAGCTCTACCTAATACACAGAAACAAACACAGGGAGGTTGCTAAAATGAGGAGACAAAAAAACATGGCCCAAATGAAAGAACAGATCAAAACTCCAGAAAAGGGGCTCAACAAAATGCAGATAAGCAATCTATCAGATGCAGACTTCAAAACACTGGATATAAGGATGCTCAAGGAACTCAGTCTGGATATTAACAGCATAAAAAAAGATCCAATCAGAAATGAAGGATACACTAACTGAAATAAAGAATAATTTACAGGGAAACAACAGTAGAGTGGATGAAGCTGAGAATCAAATCAATGATTTGGAACATAAGGAAGAAAAAAACCACACAGAACAACAAGATGAAAAAGAATAAAAAAATGAGGATAGTGTAAAGCAGCCCCTGGGACAACTTCAAGAGTTCCAACATTTGCATCACAGGGGCGCCAGAAAGAGAAAACTCAAGAAATTGGAAATCTATCTGAAAAAATGGTGAAAGAAAATTTTCCTAATTTGGTGAAGAAAATATGACATGCAAGTCCAGGAAGCAGAGAGAGTCCTAAACAAGATGGATGCAAGGAGGCCCACTCTAAGACATGTCATAATTAAAAGGCCAAACATTAAAGATAAAGAGAGAATTTTTTTAAAAGATTTTACCTATTTATTTTCATAGCGAGGAGAAGGGACAGAAAGAGAGGGATAGAAACATCAATGTGTGGTTGTCTCTTGCATACTCCCAACTGGGGACCTGGCCTGCAACCTAGGCATGTGCCCTCACTGGGAATCAAACCAGCAACCCTTTGATTCCCAGGCTGGCACTCAACCCACTGAGCCATACCAGCCAAGGCTAAACAGAGAATCTTAAAAGCAGCAAGAGAAAAGAAGTTAGTTAGTAGATGGTTGCCAGATGGAAGGGGATTGTGGGAGAATGGATGAAGAGTTGGAGAGATTAAGAAGTACAAATAGGTAGTTACAGAATAGCCATTCGGATGTAAGGTCTAGAATACGACGAAATGGAGCAGCCAAAGAACTTATATACATGACCCATGGACAAACAATGGTGAGGGGACTGCCTGAGGAAGTGAGGGGTATTGGGTAGAGGGGAGCAAATGGGGAAAAAAAATCAATAAAACGTAATTTAAAAAAACAAAAAACTCAACTTAAAAAGCAGAAGCATAGCTCAGAGACCCAAAGCCCCACTACTGCTGTAAAAACAAAACAACCAAAAGCAAAATGATTCAGAGCTACTAATCTAATAATCCAAATAATAGAGATTTAATTAATGACATCCTGTGTCATTTAAAGACCTAATCATATAACAAAATACAAATAAAAAGATCATAATGTAATATGTAATCTAAACCAACAATAACGGAAAATTCTACCTCCAAGACTTAGAAATTTTAGTAAAAATGGGTGTGTAAAAGTGTCACCATAGCCAAAGAAAACACTTGAGCCAATTCATTCATTTCCATTAAGAAAAAAAGAACATAACATTTGAATGTGGTTTCAATTTTAAACTCTTAATATATTAATAATTGAGTTTTAAATAAAATACTTGTAACTTTCTTACTTTCTAAAATCTCTGAACCCAAACCTCAAAATTCTCTCAGAAATTAAACTAATTTTCCAGTAAGTTTGATTTTCTGATTTTGACATTTTAATTGTTTCAGGTCATGTAGTTTCCTAGTTACCCAGAATAAGAATGTAGTCTGTTACATTTATGAGAAACCAAAAGAGGAGTAACACCTGGAGTTAAGGCACGAGGGTCAGCCTTGCTCCTGGGCCCCTCCTCACAGGTGGCTCTCATTCACAAGATCAGAGACACGTGTGTGCTCTCACTGTGCCCTCCTGTAAGCATGGCATTTCCTCCCTCCCTCTGGGTTGTCCCCTGCTTCAAGATACATCTTTAATTGAGAAAGGTACCCAAACTCCCTATTAAAGTGATTTCTTTCCTCTCAATTCCTATAGCTCTAATCGTTTATTAGTCATTTTGCACCTAGCATTGCTACTTCCTAAAACTAAAGTGATTTTTTTTTCCCACCTGTATGCATCTTTACTCCTAATTAGAATGTAAATTCCTGGCTGAGAATGTATATTACTGGCAAAGAATGTACAACCATCTTTCAAAAGCCACTCAAGCATGCGTGCCCCAGTAATTTCTCTTCTGGGAATGTAACCCCAGGAAATAATTAAGGATGTGCATAAAGATTTAGATACTAGATATCCAAGGCAAAGCTATTTGTAATTTCAGAAAGTTGGAAACCCAAATATCCAATCATAAGGGATTAGTTTGTTGAGTAAGTTATAAAATTTCAAATGAAATATGATGTAGTTATTGAAAACAATGTTACAGGGATTTCTTTACTGACTCTGGAAACAGTAATAAAACCAATATAGAATTAGAGTCTTTATTTAAATAAGGCTACATGTATATTTGCATAGAAAAAAGATTTGGAAGGTTTTTTTGAAATGTTCTTCTGCTGGTATATGTATCTTCTGGGGGTTTTCTGTAATATGCTTGTACTGCTCTTTGCAATTAAAAAATAAATAAATTTGAAGGAAAAGTAGTTCTGGGAAGCTAGATATATGTCAATTATTCTTCATAATTTCACATGCTTTAGAAGCATAGAGAGTAGGTGTTCTACATAAGAGTCAACCTGAATCCACAGAAGTGTAGGAAAAGGTAATACTTCTTAGGTCAGGACAGATGGGTCATAGGGTATTTTCAGTATTTCAAAACACCTGCAACTATGTGCCACAGACCAAATTCTGTATTTCTTTTCTTTTGGCTACAATTATATTAACTGAGCTTTGTAATATGTGACACCTCAAATGCTTGAATGGATTGAAAATTATGTCTTTGTTAACAAATGTAAAAAATTAAGTATTAACTTTCTTGAAAGATAAAAATCTATCAAAATATAGGGTTCATTAGGGTTGAAATAAAAAAAATTCTCTGTGATGATGAAGTCCTTTTTCTAGACTTGAGAACTGTGCTCCTCAGACTACATGGAGAAATTTGTGTAAGTTTTGGATAGTTTTATTTTTCAGTTTTACATAGGCTTCTAAGGAAGTTATTCAACACTGGTTTCTATGCCCTTTATCCACCAAGAAAAAAAAGTTAAAAACCAGTCTTCTTAAATTAAGGTCCTTGTTAAAACATTCATTCCCCGCCCCTCCCCACAACCCTGCATGTGCTGAAAGGAAGATTCTTCGTAAAGATCACCTTGGCTCTTGTACTTCTTCATTAACATTCCAGTGATTGCCTTTAGTATGATGTATTATAATTTTTAAGGACCCTCATGATCCGGCATAGTCCTGCCTCTATAACCTCTTCTGCACTATACATCCCCTGTTCTTTTGGACCACTTGGTAAACCTAAAGATGCTTTAGGTTCTCAACTTCTTTTGTCTACATTTGGAATTCCTTTTCTACTTTACCACTATCTAAATCCTCCCTATCCTTCAAAACCTAGTTCAAATATCACCTCATGCTCAAAGATTCCATCTTACGTACTTCCACCACTTTACGCACTATTTGTGACCCTCCCAATGGCACTCATTCTGAATGATACTTCAGAACAGATCTCTTCCTTGTGCCTACTAAAGCCTTAGCTTTTTGAAATCTCGGGCTGTTTGTTATCTTCATCTATGTAGATAAGCTGAATAAAGTCATTCAATAAATGTCTGCTCATCTGAATGGTAGCAGTCGCAACCTTTGTTGGGGTTGTTCTAACCCCTAAAAACTACTGCCACTGCAACAAAGAAGGCAATGTTTCAACAGACTATGCTTCCAATTTGATTTCCAACACGGTCACAGAGGGGAACATTACCCAGAGCACTCAGCTTGGTCTGTGAGTGCACAGACTTCTGCCTGCTAACCAATCCCGACTTTAACAGCGTAAGTTCCTAAATCTTGTTTTTGCGTATGTTTTTCAAAATTATATAAATTATATTATGGCTAAATTAAGTATTCATTTTTCCAGACAAATGACTTCTACTGAGTTAATACCCAACCAGTGGAGAGTTACAATTTTACCATTACTATAGCTTCCGTATGAGATGTAATGAAAAGTCATCTAAATTCTAAGTAACTAAATGATGGCTACTACCGCTTTGGTTGTATCTTCTTAGTTTCTCCTTCTGTCCATTACTTAAATGTCCATGTTTCTAGGTTGCATCCTTGGCCTTCTACTAATCTCATTTTACATATTCATTCTGAGTATTCATATACTCAGAATTTCAAACATCTTCCATAATGCTAGTGACTTTTAAAACAGGCATCTTTAGCCTAGCGTTCTTTCCTCACCACTAGATTAGCATATTCAACCAGCTCTTAGATTTATATAATTTACAAAATCTCTGGTATATGTAAGTTCTCTGCAACAACAGTTGTTGGTGCTTTCATTAAAATTGAATGTATTATTATTAGTCTTATCTCAGACAAGAAACCTTAGCTCTGGAAAGCCCGGAAGAAAGTTCCTCAAATGTCAGTCCCATTTAAAGACTGGTAAGTTGGAATTTCACATTTGGTGGAATAGGATTTTACCCCATATATACTGAAAATTTAAAAACAAACTATTTGATTGTCAGGGCTTACTGTATTTTAAAAATTAAAACCAGCTTTCTTTAAACTATAAAAAATTCTTACAGAACGGCTAAAATCTAAAACATTGACAACACCAAATACTGGCAAGCATGCGGAGCAAAAGGAACTCTCATTCATTGCTGGTGGGATGCAACATGGTGCAGACACTTTGGAAATTTCTTATATATTCTTTTCATGCAATTTGGCAATCACATGCCTTGGTATTTACCAAAATAAGCTGAAAACTTATATCCACACAAAAACCTGCACATGTTTGTGGCAGCTTTGTTCATAATTGCCAAAACTTGGAATCAATTAAGATGTCTTTCAACAGATGAATGGATAAACGAACTATAGCACGTTCATACAACGAAATATTATTCAGTGATGAAGAGAAATGAGCTTTTAGGTCATAAAAACGTAAAAGGATGCAGAGTTGAGAGTCCCCTGAAAATAGGAGAGCATAACCCCTACCTACAATCCTTGATTGGGGGAATGAGGGAGTTGATGATATAGCATTTGAGATACACTGTATAACAATGGCAAGTCAACAGCTGTGCCCTCCAGAAGGGATGAGGGTTGTCGTCCAGGGAGAATTGTGTAGTGACTGTGAGGATACTCAGGAACTCACGACATAGCCAGGGTTATAGCACCTGTGCGAGAGACAGGGGGTGGATGCCTACCCCGATGTCCATGTGTTGCTGGGAACTGCTGCCCTGACTAAAGATGGCAGCCAAAAGAAGGTAAAAGACACAGGGGGACTGGCAAAAATGGAAGACATTAACGCATCGTAAGAGTGGCCCGATAGGAGGTCATGCAGGAAGTTCTGGGCTGAGAATTTAAATGAGAGTGGGCTGAAAGAGAAGGAGGTCCACCAGGAGGTCTGGAGCGTAACAGAGGATGTCTGCCAGGAGAGCAGAGAGAGAACCACACGGTCTGGAGTAAGAAAGAGGAAGTCTGAAAGTTAGAGGTTCTGAGTTGCCAGAGCTGGCTGTGTGGTGGGGACCTGCCCAGCCTCCCAGATTCGAGCCTGCCTGGAGAAGATGGCAGCAGAGCTGATGGAGCTGCATGGCGACTGGGAATGCTGACCTTCTTCAGACTTCTGCTGTTCTGAAAGATGGTACCTTAGACTGGCATATTCTGAAACTGGCCTGGTTTGCCAGAGAGAGGAGGAACTATGTGTTTTGGAGTGTTTTAAAGGGAGCAGGACTTAAGGGCAGAAATCTGCCATTATTCTAAATCTGTATAACCTTTAAACAAACAACCCCTTTCCTTTTTCACCAAACTCTTGCACTGGGAGTCACGCTTCTTGGAGGCAGGCAATGGAACCCCACAGCTGTTCCAGAACAGCATTGGTGGGGTTCTGTAACAAAAAGTATGAGAAACTTTGAAAGCATATTGCTAAGTGAATGAAGCCAACTGAAAAGGCTACATATTATATAATCCTAACCATTTCCCATTCTAGAAGAGCAAAATTATGAATATAGTAGGGAGATCAGTGGTTGCCAGGGGTTGGGTGGCAGGGAGAGGCAAGGCTGGGGAGGAAAAAAGGGGAGGAACAAATAGGTAGACCACAGGAGATTTGTTTAGGGCATTGAAACTATTCTGTATTGACAGATACAAATTATGTATTTGTCAAAACTCCTAAAATGTACAATACAAAGAATGAACCCTAATATAAACTATGGACTTTGAATGATAACTGTATGTCAGTGTAGGTAGCAAAATGCTGACAATAAGAAAGATGGGCAGGGGTCAGGGGGCAAAGTGTAGATGCAAACTCTATTTTTCATTCAATTTTTACTGTAAAAACTAAAATTGCTATTAAAGTCTATAAAAAATTTACATAGTTTAAGAGTTGATTCACTATTAACAAATTATAACAAATTATTAAACACATTAGAGGTTTTTCCTCTTATTCCCAAAGAATGACACGCTACTTTAATTCATAACCTGAATTATGTTTCCAACCTTCAGCTGGAATACTCAGATCATCTCAACTTCACTCACCTTTTCTTATAAACTTCATAACATATGCCTCTCCAATGAGTTGCCACTTGTGGACTAGAATAGTAGCTGTTTCTTACTCTCATCTCCTTCCATGAAGCCAACTAACATCACCCTTGGATAGACACATGGTTGAAGAATGATGGGATGAAAAAGAGCCAAGCCCTGGCTGGTGTAGCTCAGTGGATTGAGTGCTGGCCTGCGAACTAAAGTGTTGCCAGTTTGATTCTCAGGGCACAAGCCTGGGTTGCAAGCCAGGTCCCCAGTGCATGTGAGAGGCAACCACACACTGATGTTTCTCTCCCTCTCTTTCTTCCTCCCTTCCCCTCGCTCAATAAATAAATAAATAAATAAATAAATAAATAAATAAATAAATTCTTTTAAAAATTAAAAAAAAGAAAAACAGTAGAGAAAGCACCTCTGGCAGGAATATACATCATTCATTGTATAGTCACAATTATACTGTTAGTGTAGATATTTAAATTTTAATAAATATCAATGGGATTCATGGTTAGAGCATTAGGATAAATTATCCCTTCTTTACTTAAAAAGAAACCTTTCAATAATTCTTCGGGTCTCACCTCAGCCAGATTTTTCTGGAACGCCTCATATGAAGTGAACTCTCCCAATTCCTCCCATTATCCTACAGTTAGCATTTTCATGGCCCTTATCACCATCTCTCTTCTATTTCTTGTTTAGCCTGTCTCCCTCCCCAGAGTGTAAGCTCTAAGAGAGCTGGGATCTAGTCTCTCTTATTTATTGCTCTATGCCAGACACATAGTAAACTTTTCAGTTTACTGAATGCCTGAATAACAGGACTGTACTGTTGAAGGAGAACTGACAAGTAAAGGCATCTCCCACATGCTAATTTGGTGATACTGACTCTCTACCCATATGGTGAGTAGAATGTATTACACAACATTGTTTTTATTATATCATCCATCCTTTCAAACTAGTGTATAAGATATTTCTGTGGGCTATTTTGAATAGAAGGCCAACCATGTTGTATATCTGGGGCTTAAGGAATGGTTTTGACAAGGAAAAAAATGGAAAGTAGATTTCTTAGAGGACATTAAATTCAATTCTTGTAAATGTATATACTCATTTAAAAATTCTTAACACTGCTTTGCTTTAGTAATTAAAGTGATTACCATAGATCAGTGACCCTATTAGTATTGTACTCTTCTTTTTTTATTACCATTATTAAATCTCTATGATAATCTTGCAATAAGAATTATCTTCATTTGACTGATGATTAAAACTGAGGATCAAGAGACTAAGTAATTTGTTCATGGTTCACAACTGTAAAAGAAAGATTCTTTTCTTAGAAAACATTCAGGTCTTAAGATTCAGCTCTGTATATCTGACCCCAAAAGCTACAGGTTTCCCATGGGGCCAAGTAGCCTGCCTTTGTTCTAACACAGACTTAATTTCCCAAAACTTCTGCTTCTCCCCATATTGCAAAGTTTATGATAACATGGCATACAGATCGGTATTTCCAAACTACATGCAGGGGTGCATGTGGGCAAGGCATTCAGTCTGTTGCTCATAGAAGCTCATGTAACTTACATCTTACACCTGCTATAGCAACTATTTTTGTATACAGATGCACCTGAGGTCACTCTGCCAGGAGCAGACACAGTTTAAATTCCTATGTATAGATACAGGAGGGCAAAGAAGAGAGACTAATTCACTGATATATCATATTTTTTTTCCATATAGAGAAAAACACTAGGTCTTATTTCACTTGATTTTTAAAATTTTCTCTCTGGTCCTTAGGAAGCTTTACCCAATAGACTTACAGACATGAAAAGAGATGGGACAAATGATACATTACACCAAAAAGAGCGTAATCATTAGTATTTGCTGTGAATATAGCTCACTGATAAACAACATAGTTTAAATAAATAATGTATGAGTTAACTCCAACAAAGGGATCAGAACAGCTCTGTAACCTGGAAACCACATTCTCTGGGTTCCAAGAATGCTGCACTTAGAAGCACTACTTCAAGCCTCAAGGATGTTTGAAGTGCTGTCTGATGATTGTGGTCAAGGCACCACAAAAGAAAAAGACGTTCTGGGAAAACCTATCAACTTCTTCCCTGGTGTATGCAGAGCTTTACAGAAACACAGTAAAGCAGAACGAGCATGAAACTTCCAAGGACACCGGGACAAGCAGTTCCAATAATTAACTGCTAAAATGGCAGTGGAAATCACTGGGGATTCTGTAAGCCTGACACCACAAAAGAGACTGTGCAGCCAGGGAATGTCATGACGCCTTGTGTCAGAGTGCTCAACTTCTGCAGCACCTGCGTTTATTTAAGTACAATTAGGGGTACATGAGTCTGTGTGTCACACCACAAACAGAGGAGCAAGATCATGTACAACCCTGTTCAGAAATCTAACAGATTCCAGGACAAGGGGGTACAGTCCCTTTACTGCAGTGTCTGTGCAGCTTTTCAACCTTTCCTTTTCTCTCTTTTTTGGAAGGCAAAGAAAAGATAGCAGATGAAGCTACATAATGATGTAGCTGCAATCTAGCTGAGGACTGAGGTGGAGAACAGTGAATGTTCACTCACACAGAAACCCTTGGGTGTCCTTTTACAACATGCTGCCAAATTGCGTTTGAAAGCTACGAAGAGCATAGTACCTGAATGTCCAATTTATGACCCTATTTGTACAAAATTCTCCCTCTTGCAGTCATATCAATAAATGTAGCTTAGACTTTTTTCCTAATGAATTTTAAGCTAATAATAAATGAGCTGAGACCATTAAAAATTTTTCAGAAATCTTTATACCTATCCTTAAGTATTGGTATTCTATATCCAATGTTGTGCCAGAGACTTTTCCCTCATCCCAAATTTTAATTTACAAGGCTATGGCAACAGTCCTAATGAAGATTAATTACTGCAGTACATTCCATAAAATATGCCCAGCTTCCTTCTGATGGTGAAGGCTCCTGCACTTAGAAACGGAACTGAAAATGCATCAACGTCCTTTACCACCTCCTTTCTAGCGGCTCAGCACTAAAAAACAATTTAGTCAAAGAAAAGATTTATTGGCTCAGAGTTCATTACAAACATAACTGCAAGAGCAGAAGATGTCCTACTAAATCAGAATTTTAATAACCAGAGAACACTGGGGTGGTAAGAACGAAACAGAAGTCGGAGAACTGTAATTACACTACTGATGCATGTACATGTTTCTTTCTATACAATTCACACATGTCATTTGGGATTGACAACAAGTTTTGGTCTCCAATCTTTCTGGTGATTTTTGGGGGTGTTCATAAACACAATTGAGAATTAGATGAAAATTCATGACTCTTGGCCAGATATTTGCACGGGAGCATCTATTCTGCAGGCACACCCACGCCACCACTTCGGGAACAATTTCAAGATGTTTGAGACCCTCCTAAAGCTCATCCAGACTCAAGGTCAAGAATCCCTGCTCTGCACCAATATAGAAAACATACATAATTATTTCACTTCTCCCAAATTAAAAAAAAAAAAAAAAAAACACCCACATATAAAAACCCATACAAGTTGGGGTGTATTACATATTTTTCTTGTTACTAATCTGTAAGTAAAACATTTTGTCCTCCCAGCAGCACATAAGTTTTTCTCAACTACTTTCACTGATTAATTTTCCACATTCAAGATCATCACCTACCCAAGCATGTCCTCAATATTCTAGTTTTCTGGAAAAACTAAGTTTTACACTTTAATCTTACTGTTTACTAGTCCTTTGGATGATTTCAAGAGAGGTAACACAATCTTAAACAAAGCTATCCATTAAAAAATTACTTATAATGGCAAAAACAAAACCAAACAGTACCAAAAACATAAACCTGGATATAAACTAAAATTCTAAAAGGAGTAGATAAGGAAATTATGGTGTAACCAATGGTGGACTGTTATATGGTCATTTGGTATGAATACATTCTATACAAAGGACACCGAAATGAAAAACAGGTGCTCCTACAAGAGGGTCTCCCTCAACAGTCTTTTCAGTGAAAACAAAGTTGCCATGCACCAGAATCAGGACGACAGCCAAGAGAATCCCCCTAGGTGGTTCATCACCCCTGCTAGGCGGTTCACCTTGGCCTTGTGGCATCCAAGCCATTCATCCATCTTTTTTAGAGATTCTAGCACTTCTGAAACATAACAAACTAATAACTGTCATCGAGTGACAGTCATTCAGTGGGTCGCCTAATGACAGAGGAATACAAAGCAGGGGCAAAAACTGAGATTACAAGTAATGCCAAGCTGAGAGCTTCCGAAACCCCAATTTCTTAAAATATAATTTCTCCTTCCTGACCTCACCCCAGGAAATAACACCTTCCTTCCTCGATGGGTAGCAACCTTTCTCTTAAAAGTCCCAAGACATAAAATATTATCTGTCCCTACTCCCACCCCAACAATCTTCCTTGGAAGTTTCTCCATTTGTGCTATATATTACACAGGACATTGTTTTGTTTTATTTTTAGGGCAATAGCAAAAGGGAGAAACACAAGATGAACAATTTAAAGAAAGTCAAGTAAATTAACTCCTCTAGTACCCACAATTCATGTTAAGTTCTGATAAAAGTTCTATGAAATTTGATAGTTCATGATAATTTGTATTTCACAAATAAGAAGAGTGATAGAGATTTTTCTCTTAAAAGTTGCTAAGAATTTTGGAATCAAGAATAAATCTCCTGAATTTAAAAACAGTAAAAGGAGGGAGGACTTCCGGCCAAGATGGAGGCGTAGGCGGACACACTGTGACTCCTCTCACAACCAAAATTAAGGACAACAAAGATTTAGAAACAAGAAAACAATCAGAACTTACAGAAAATTGAACTGTATGGAAGTCCAACAACCATTCATCCAGACTGGTAAGAGGGGTGGAGTCACGGCAGGAAACAGTGGAGGTGCAGACCCGGGAACGCAAGCAGCAGCGGCTGGCAGTTCCCAGGTGCACAGGCAGCAGCTGGCGGACCCCGGGCACAGGGGCGCAACTGTGCAGACCCAGGGAGGCCGCACAAGGCGGCTGCCTGACCAGGTGGTCCCACATGCGTGAGTGCAGACGGTCCAGGCAGAGGGGAAGTGGCGGAAGGGACTGAATCCAGGAGAGAGCAGATGCAGGTGCCATTGTTCCCTCTCAGACCCCGCCCCCACATACAGCATCACAACCCAGCGACTGGGCTGCCCCGCCCTGAGGAACACCTGAGGCTCCATCCCTCATACGTAATAGCCGCAACCAGACTAAGACCAAAACAAAACAAAACAAAACCACCAAAAATGGCTCAAACCGGAAAACAAATGAAAGCCCCAGAGCCAATTCCTCTAAGCCATGAACAGATAACCAACCTATCAGATGCACAGTTCAAAAGCACTGGTCATCAGGATGCTCACAGAATTGGTTGATTTTGCTCACAAATTAGATGAAGAAATGCAGACTACAATACATGAAATGAAGGAAGACGCATGGGGAACCAATAGAGATGGGAGGAAAACTGGGACTCTAATCAATAGAATGGACCAAAAGGAAGAAACTAACAACCAAACAGAAAATGAGGAAGAAACAAGAATTCAAAAAAATGAGGAGAGGCTTAGGAACCTCCGGGACATCGTTAAATGTCCCAACATCTGAATTATAGGGGTACCAGAAGGGGAAGAAGAAGAGCAACAAGTGCAAAACTTATTTGAACAAATAATCAAGGAGAACTTCCCCAATCTGGCAAAGGAAATAGACTTCCAGGAAGTCCAGGAAGCTCAGAGAGTCCCAAAGAAGTTGGACCCAAGGAGGAACACACCAAGGCACATCATCATTACATTATCCAAGATTCAAATGAAGGAGAGAATTCTAGAAGCAGCAAGGGATAAGGGGACAGTCACCTACTAAGGAGTTCCCATCAGACTGTCAGCTGATTTCTCAAAAGAAACCTCGCAGGCAAGAAGGGGCTGGAAAGAAATATTTGAAATCTTGAAAGGCAGGGACCTACATCCAAAATTGCTCTATCCAGCAAAACTGTCATTTAGAATGGAAGGGAAAATAAAGCACTTCTCAGATAAGGTCAAGTTAAAGGAGTTCATCATCACCAAGCCCTTATTATATGAAATGTTAAAGGGACTTATCTAAGAAAAAGAAGATAAAAAATATGACAGTGAAAAGACAGCAAACTCACAGCTATTAAGAACCACACCTAAAACAAAAGCAAACTAAGCAAACCGCTAGAACAGGAACAGAACCACAGAAATGGAGATCATATGGAGGGTTAGCAACAGGGGCATGGGAGGAGAGAGGGGGAAAAGGTACAGAGAATAAGTAGCATAGATGGCGGGTAGAACATAGACAGGGGGAGGGCAAGAATAGTGTGGGAAATGTAGAAGCTAAAGAACTTATGACACATAGACATGAACTAAAGGGGGGAATGTGGGTGGGAGAGGGTGTGCAGGGTGGAGGGGAATGATGGGGGAGAAATGGGACAACTGTAATAGCATAATCAATAAAATATATTAAAGAAAAAAAAAAGAGTAAAAGGAAAGAAAGGCAGGCACACAAGGTCAATATACCAGTAAGCTGAGCCAACTTCTTTCAACATTAGCCACCCACAGCTAGATTCACGAACAAGCAGGGATTCAAGTTAGTGGAAACTACGGTTAACTATGAGGGTTTTGCTTTTAACAATGACCTAGACTTTGAATGACAAAAATTTCTTTAAAAGCCATCCTCTATATTTGGCACCAATAATTTCCTGAAATTAATATAAAATATATAACATCAAATACCCAGCCCCCCAAATAGTTAAGAATAAAATGAAAATGATTTCTGGGAATTTCTTTCCCCAGAAATTCATTCATCTTTGATTCATACACATTTCTCTTCCAGTTGAAAAGCCTTTCGTATATTAAAATGTTGACTGCAAAGTCTTGAAAAAGTAGTTATTAGGCAAAAATTTACATTAACATTAGGAGAAACCACAGAGATTAAAGTGGTTCATCTCCTTCATGTACAGGTACCTTTTAAAGATGGGCAAGTTGACCCAAAACCAGAAAACTCATGGAACAGATTTTTAAAAACAAAACAAAACCCCCAGACAAATGAAAGAAAAAGAAAAAAAAAGACAAAAATCCTTGATCAGTCTTTTGATTCAGAGCTGTGTCAGACGGACTAGGCAAAAAGAACAGCTAAATAAATTAGATGTAAAATGTTTATTCTGAACAGGAAAAGGTATCAATCCATACAGAATTTATCATGGCTAAATTATGCCACTACTCTCAGTGCAAATTACAGATGTAATTAATTGTTCTTATGCCACCTACCAAACACCCTGCAATATAACAATTCTTCATGAAGCAACCTTAGCCAGAGACCACAGTCTATGAAAAGACTGATGTAAGTCAGTAAGCGTCTAACCACAACCTTTTTCTTTTTTTTGTTAGAAAAAGGGTAAGATTATAAATATTAAAAACTTAATTTGACTGGATAATGAATATCTGGAACATCCAGCTGCTTCTTTTTTATCAAATTCAATACTTTGCAAATTTTTACATCATTAGCAATTCACATGAAGATGGCTATAAACCAAACATGATGAATGCTACTAGATATACAAAAATTAATCTTACATTACATGCTCAGAACCAAATCTCTCAGCTTGTGAGGCACAGCTAAAAGGAACAATTTTATTGAAAGACGACTTTAATTGGAATATGTTTAAAGACACTCTTGTCTCACTTCAAAGGCCACACTCTTCAGAAGGGTAACTTATACCTTCTCCCTGCTAAGACTTAAACTTACTTCAGATTTAGCTCTGATACCACCTCCCTTTAGGAAGCTCTTCCTGATTCATCAAGCCGAGGCTATGCCCACCACTTATGTGCTCTCCATGTCCTGTGCCTTCTACCTGTCCTCCCTACTGCTTCCCTCACGGCAAAAATCATAGCGCTTGCCCATCACATTGTTTTGTAATTCTGTGCTTAGCTATCTGTGACCACCACTGAAATAAAACTGTGAAAGCAGGAAAAGTTATTTTTCTTGCTTAATTTTGATCCTCCATACCTGCACTCACTATACCTGGCACATGACAGCTATTAAAAACAAATTCCTAGTTGAAAGAATGGATGGAGGAAATATTACAACAAGCTAAGGACTAACAGATCAAGTGGGTATTTTTAACTCTTAAGCAGAATGTGATCTAAATAATATTAAAGATTCTTACTACAATTCTTGGCACCACATATAAAAACTTGTCTAAGTGTTTTTATTGTGAAATCAGTATAACAACATTATACAGAGTATTTGGAAGACAGAGAAATGAAAAGTCATTCATGAGCAAAAAGATCATTGCAATATTTGAGTTTTTTTTCTCAGAAGGTATAAAATCTCTATGAAAACTCAGTGGAGACAAGAATACATAATTCTGTGTAGTTCCTAGCAGACCAGTGAATTCTATGATGTCACAAAGTCCACTGCAACAAAGAGCTAGGTTTCCTAACAAATTATTTGTCTTTATTTTAATAACAATAACAACAAATCCTAACATCCTGTATTACTTCTACCTACGCTAATTTCAAAACAGGAACCCGAAGTGAAAGGCACAGATTAAAACACATCCTAGACCAATTTATAACATGAATGAAGATAGGGAAAGGAACAAGAGAGCATCAAAGCAAACTCTAGCTTCTATACTTGTTCTGCAAAACAGCACACACACAAGTTTAGAGCCTCCCACTGAGTTTGAGCATCTGCTGCTGACTAACCAGCTGACACCCCTCTGTACTACAGGTAGATTACCTGCTCCCTATATTCACAGGTAGATTACCTGCTCCCTATATTCACAGCTCTACAAATGAGAATAAATGGAGCTATAATGGCAACATTCTTAAAGCTCCTTCAAAGGAACTCAAAGTCGCACTGCTTTCATTGTCCCTGGGACCATATTATAAGCGAGAGGTCTCTTTTTGTCATCTTAACTGTAGAGGACTTGAATCTTGCACATCAGAATCCTTTTGGATCCGCGTTAGAGACGACCATTCTGATAATTCTACAGAGGATGGAGGATGTTTTAAATCTACTGTGGCTGTGCACTGAACTGAGGGCAGAGGTACAAACTCTTTAAAACCCCATCAGACCTCCCTGAGAAATTACTGACTCTAGATCCAGTCATTCTCCATTAAGTCTGGCTTTCTTCTGTATATTTCCTACTAAGTGTGTTTCCATGTAGAAAGACAGAAGTGTTACCCATACTGACTATTTATGGATGTCAACCAATGTGAAGGAAAAAGAAATATCCAGAGAAAGCTTCTAAGTAAACTAGCTCATGCTGTTAACTTTGGTAATAGCCTTTTTCTAATTGGTGTATCTAGTCTCTTAAGAGTAAATTCATTTCTGAAGATGTGAAGTTAATACCCAGAGAATAACCTACTGGATGAGACAGTACGACCAAGAGGCTGGAACACTAGCTGTTCCTATCATTATTCAGTGGAGGCTAGAAAAAAGGCAGCAAATAATACCTGTGAACACACCAGGAGGACCCTCTAAAGGCAACATCATAAAATCTTAGCATCTAGTCATTCATGAGAGACAAAGAATAAAGATGCAGCCATCCCTGGCTGGCGTAGCTCAGTGGACTGAGTGCGAGCTACGAACCAAAGGGTCGCTGGTTCCATTTCCAGTCAGGGCGCATGGCTGGGTTGTGGTCCAGGTCCCCAATGGGGACCATGGAGCCACGTGAGAGGCAACCACATGTTAATGTTTCTCTCCCTCTCTGTCTCCCTCCCTTCCCCTCTCTAAAAATAAATAAGTAAATAAAATCTTAAGGAAAAAAAAGATGTAGCCAAACTGAAACAATACAGAAAACCTGTATTGGTGCTATTATTATAATTAGCATTAACAGCAGCAATTACTACTGTCAAAATTCTAGTTTGTATGAATTTACTTAAGAATACTTTCACTTATCCAGAACCAGTTTGGATTTAGTTTACATATATCTTTATTCTTTATTCACTGCCATTGAGGAGATTTTAAGAAGAAAAAAGAAATTAAGAGCATAAACAGAAATTTCACATGTAGACTACTACTTACAAGTTACCATAAATGTTGTCTTCTAGTCCAGAAATGGCCTTGTGTACCAATCCCAATTGATTAATAAATGCTATGTTGACAAAGACGGCTTAGGCTAAATGAAAAGGAATATACAAAGCCTATCCTGGATGAGGGATGGGGAAATTAAACACCAGTAATATATAAGTGCCATTCTGGATCGAATCCAGTGGTTCTCAACTGTGGGAAATTCTGCTCTCCAAGGGCTAGATAGCTGTCAATGTCTGAAGATATTTTTGGTTGTCCCTAATAGGGAGGTGCTAGTGGTAGAGGCCTGGGATGATGCCTAACAGTCAATAAGAGGCAGCATTCCCAAGTGCCGCTTCTCTAACCCCCAAAGAATTATCTAGTATGTCAAATGTTAGTAATTTGACATACCAGGGCCAGAATGTTAGTAATGTCAAAGCTGGGAAACCATGGACTAGTCAAATCTATCCTATAGTCTATGGATCAGGTCTTCAGCCAAATAACAAATTTGTCTTCAGGAAGTTTTCTGGAGCTACCTCTCCTAATGCTAGAGTAGCCACATGACCTGATTGGAGTATTAGAATGACGGAACCAATTTGATCTGGGTAGTTCATACTGTCCCTAACTTGTATTATGATCAAATTATTATTTTATCCTGTGACACCTTGGTTTCTTCATCTATAAGAAGGGGTTTGACTAAAATCACGGTTGGTAGACAAAAGATAAATGGCTAATGAAGCCCTTTAAATGGATAAAGGATAAAGCCCTTGCTGATATTCTCAACAGATGAATTTTTTTCCAGCTTAAGATAACTTTACCAATTTCTTTGAATTTCCACTAATGCAGACTAGCTGTGCTTAAAATTACAACCATTTTAATTTTCATGTAATGCTTAAATATTTTCCCTTTAAATTAGAATGCTCTGGCATCTCAAGCTACTTCTGCCTTTACGTCCATCACCATTATGCTATTTGAACTTGGCTTCTTCCAATTCTCCACCCATCTATTCTGTCATCTCTTGTATCATTTAAGCTATTAGGACCAACAGCATAGCTGCTTATCATTATATTTCTCTTTTTTTACTCTATGAATCTCTTTCACCAATCAATCAATTAAAATATTTAAGGGTCTTCTTTGTGCCTATGACATTAATGTTGGGGATAGGAGTAGAGGCTGGAGCTGGAGGTACTGGTACATAAAGACTGGGTTTCTAGCTACGAAGCATTTACTGGCTAATTAAGAGGCTAACACAGGTGAAGCTATTAGCCAACAAATCATATTAACTAGGTGGTAGTATGGAAGTATCACTCTGAGAGTAAGAAATGCCAGAGGATTGAAATGAAATGTCTGCTAAACACAGATTAAAGGTGACCCAGAAACTATCATTAAAAAAAGTTAGGGAAAAAATCCTTATGAATCAGATATAGAAGAAATGCTGACATCTTGACAATGACTTTAAAAGGCTAGCTCTGTTTCCGAGGTATGTTAGATGTACAAAATATAGCTTGTGTGACAAATTCTAAGAACTGATTAATGTTCCCTCCAGAGAGTAAAATTACACAGAAACATTTGGAAGTTAACAATATAAAGTCACATGTGTTAAGTCAGATCACATCTACCAAAACAGAGATCCCATAAACTACTCTCAAAGAGAAATGTTCATATAAGAACAGAAGGGACAGCAAATTTAACCACACTGATAGTTCAGGTTGACATGTACACTAAGGAACTTTCTGAAAAGTGCATACATTTACTCTTAAAAGTCAGTTTCTAAAGATTAAGAATATGCCCTGAATCTAAATTACTTAACCTTGATTAGGATTTAGAAAAATATATAAATATTATAAAATATATAAATATCCTGATTTATATATTTATATATAAAATATAAATCAAAATCCTAATCAAATTATTTTCACCTGTGGTGCCTCTTGTGGTAGGTAAAGCTAATAGCCACTAACTACATTTTGGACATCATTTTCACTACTACAAAATAATTCTATGTTTAAATGAACACAAGATTAAAATGAAGAGTAACTCTGAAATGACCTCCCTACAGCATTTTCTCCTAAGGGGATAAACTTTTTAAGACCTTTTCATAATGTTCCTACTTAAAACCAGATTATAGCTCTCTGTGGCCTACTTGTCCAACTCTACCTGAGTCAGTACTGAGGGGTTCCATCGGGCTTCCTCTTTCTTCAATTATATTAACTTCATCTGTCATTAGTACCTACCTTCTGTTTAAACAGCCACATTAGAATGTCCATGAAATTCAATGTCCTCAACTTTTATATCAATAGAATCTCAATGTAATCTAACACACAGTACCCTAAAAACAAATGCTGAGCAAGTCATACTATTATTCAATTCATCACATTTCATCTGCTTTGGACATGGTAGCAAGTAAGTCCACATTACAAATGAACAGATTTTAAACTGAAAGAATTTGTCAAGGGCTGTTTATGTATAAGCTTTCCCTTATTTTATGCATTTGTTACTTAATTTTATACCACAAAATGTGAAAGTATAATGTTCCCCCCTTTTAAAATTCAGAGACAATTCTTAACAACACTCTCAATAGAGTCCTTTGACAGTGAATCAAAATAAAATCCTGCCTCTATTTGCATTAAGTATACCCTAGTGCATCAAATACTTAAGCATAAAGGATTCACAAAAAAAAAAAAGAAATAGGAAGGAAAAAAGAATAAAGAAAGAAAATACAACTTTCGTACTTGTATCTGTTAACAGGGATTACTGAAACAACGAGAGAGCTCTTAACATGATGAGAAGAGCAGGAGACATTTGTCTCTACAACATCTTTAGAATTAAAAGGAGATTCAATGCTAAATGCCACCAATGGTAAAAACATACCTAATTTTATTTTCCATATCTTCACTATCTGATTCTTCAGAGAGTCTCTGCTTATCTGGATCTGGAAGTGTGCTCGGATCAAACCCATCATCATCATCATCACTCCAATCCAGAAAGGCCTCTTCTTCATCTTTGGCCTAAGAAAACACAAGGGATATTGTGGGTTAAGAAACAACGGATGAACAATCAGGTATTATTTCTAGACAAAAATAAATGCTCCTTTAATTGAGATCCTCAAATCTGAAGCTTTCTATTCTGATGAAAGCCTGTATATGACTTTAAGAACTGTAATCATTTGCAAAGAGAAAGTGGTTCATTTCAAAAATATAATAAAATAAAATGTGGTCCTAAAGGTAAAATCACTATTGTCTCTCAAATGCACTATGGGGGAAAATTGTGAGCTTTATTACTTCCATATAACTCAGCTATCAGAGAATAATGTATAAAATAAAGTGGTTCAGTGCTCCCGTCCACACACATGTAAATTTCAAAATATAAAAGGCCGGAAGAAAGAGTACAGACACCCTTTTTGCCTGATGACTGATCACTTTATAGGTACCATAATCTAAGTTTTTAAATGAAAATCAGATATGTTACAAACTCATTAACAGTACAGGGCTTTGAAATTCAACTGTAAGTATGAAGTCACTAAGAACAATGGGAAAAGGAAAGAAATAGCAAGAGAGGAAAAACAGTAACACATGGAAGAACTTCGGAACTATCTCCTTTCATACAAGTAGGTAGGAAGGTGGGCTTCTTTTGCTCTGGTTTTATGGTAATTTATTTTTATCAAAGAACAAAGGAATACAATGTTAAAATAAACTTATTACACATTTATGGAATAAATGTCCCTTACAACAAATTTATTTTAGGCACACTGGTTTTGTCATCTAGTTGATAAGAAACACAAATAAGCATTTCCATATGCATTTAAAAGATTATAATAAGACTAAAAAAAATCTGGATGAGTTTCTTTCAGCTGCCATTTTTAAAATTCTTTTTCACACCATGTGAGACAAACTTCAATGATTCTTTATTTTCAAATGCTTTCCCCCAGAAACTAAAAACTCAAAAAAGCATAACAATTGACTACGCAGGCCTCTACAGAAGTCCTCTACACTTTTTGAACAGCTCTCCCTTGATAACCTTTAAACATAACAAAAGACAAAAGATGCAAAGAAAACAAGGATTAGTCACCACTGCTTAAATTCAGTATTGCTTTTCTGGTAAAGCTCCTTGCTAAAAATAAAAGGTCTGGAAACAAACATCAGAGGCGGGAAAAGGCTGCCATCAGAAGCAGTAAGCAGAAAACTTGACAGCACACTCCATGGTCTTCTTGAAAAAATCAAGGGTATCAACAAAATGGAAAATTGAATGTCATCAAATAGTCACAAACACTAATCTCCTAATTACAAGATATTTCCAATTTTCCAGTCAGATGCTCTCACAGGAATATACCGTCTGAAGGTGGAGATAGAGCGGACTCAAAAATGATTCTTAAGATTTTTGGTCTCAGGTAACCTTTACACTTAAGTAAGTATAAAGGACTTGACAGAGCTTCGGGACTCATTTTCGTGAGGGACAGCACCAATACTCTGATATACCTATCACCTCCCAACCGATACCAACACCTCAATGTGTCAGGGCACCATCGCTGGGAACTCACAGCTATAAAAGGAAACCATTTAAGTATTTTAGCAGGACAGTAATTAACTTGTGCCTTAGAGATGCTGACACCCTGGCAGCAATAGGAAGGTTGATTAAAGGAAATAAGATGTGAAGACATCAGTTTAAGAACACAAAAATCCAGGTGAGACAGGGGATTCAAGGAAGAATGTGGGAGTGGAGATGGAGGTAGGGGCAGGTTCTAGAGATGTTAAGGAAGAAGAACCAACTAGACTGTGTGGAGTACATGTGAACATAATATATTCCAGAGAATCAATATGGATGGAAGCACAATTGTACATGTTAAATATAGTCATAAGAAAGCAGCTTAGTAAATATTGTGAAGATGCCTTAAAAAAATACCATTATTCAACAAGGAGCTATTATACATGCCAGACACACTACTAGGTTCTGGAGATACAGCAGTAAACAAGACAATGTTCCTGCCCTGACGATAAACTGTTCTAGGAGAGCTACCCATAAAGCACTAAAATAAAAGCCACACTTTGTTATTATTGAGGAATAGCCAAGTAAGAGTGAATTGACTCCATGGCCCTGCTAAATGCCTAACACCTGACAGATCTCCCTTCAACGTGTGGATCCCCTAATATGTAGCTAATTATGGAGCCTCCCTATCAGTATGCTCTTTCACTTCAGGTATTTCCAGGTTGGAGGCTGCAACCACTTCTCTCTGACTAGTTACTCTCCCATCTCTCTCTACCCTCCCAGCTCGAAACAAGAACCAAAAGCCCCTCCTTTCACACCCACATGCCTCTATCGAGGCCCTGAGAAATAAAAGAAAAAGTAGGCCACACACACAAAGAGATCAGGGTCACCTCTATGAACTGGCTGTTCCTGAAATACAGTTTCAGAACTTCTGAGGGAAATATTTCACCTATAATAGGAATGAACTTTCCTAAAACAATTATTTGGAAGATTCAATTATAAGTAGGGCAGATGAAAATAAATATCTGAAAAAGAAATGTAACTTAGCTAGTTTTTACCTTGTTTTCAGTTTTGACAATGAGAAGAAACAGATGAGAAGTAGCATTCTATAACAAATTTACAAAGTGCTCTGACATACCTAATCTGACTTGATCTTCAAACCCTATGAAGTAGGAAGAAAAAGAACTATTGCTCCCAAAATTGAGAAGCTGCGATTTAGATGATTAAATAACCAAGGTCATAAATTAACCTGGACATATGCTATGTCTTCTCCTATATCAGAATCAACAATATTTATAAAGGTCATAAAACATTTTCACTCCCTGGTCTCCTAAGCCTCTGTTCTCTCTTGTGTGAATATTGCACCAGCTTCCTTGTGAGGCTCCCTGTAAGCACTCTTCGCCTCTTTCTGATCGCTCCAATTCTCTGTTGTGATTAGAATGGTGGTTTTGTATTTTTAAAATAAGTTTCAATTCTAACTGTGTCTATCACCTGTTTCCAACCTTTTAAGCCACAATCTCTTTCAGGTGCTGGAACAAGTCAAGCCCCTTACCACCTCGGAGTCTTCACACCTGCTGTTTCTCTACTGGAATCCTCCTCTGCTTCCTCTTGCCTGGTCTGTGGTGTTTTCTTGAGACCAAACACGTGGTGTGTTGTTGACATTAATTCTCCAGCACCAAATGAGTATCTAACAATTCAATTCAATTCTGACACTACAGTTAACATAAACCCCATGGGTAAAAGGGCTCAATCCCACAAGAACACTCATACTTCAGATACCACCTGTAAATGGTACCTCCAAACCACCTGCATTTCTCCCTGGCTGACTACAAATTCAGAGATTCTCACGCCTCCACCCACCCCCCCACCTCAGATTTGATAATTCTTGAAAATAACTCACAGAACTTGTAACAGTGCTATAGTTATGACTACCAGTTTAATTATTAAAGGATGCAACTCAGGAACAACCCAACACAAGAGATGAATAAGAGAAGGTATGGCGTGGGGATAGATGTAGAGCTTCCATGACCTCTCCATGTGAGCCACCTTCCCAGGACATCAAGGCATTCCCCAACACAGAAGTACTTGGAATTTTATTGTTCAAGAGCTCTTGTAACTCAATTTCCAGTCTCAAGTTCCTCCCAAGAGGTATGGTGGTAGGACTAAAAGTTCCCATCCTCTAATGTATTCAATCTTTCTGGTGACCAGCTCCCATGCTGAAGCTATCCAGAGACCCCAGCCTGAGTCAGTCACTTCTTTGGCATAAACCCAAATGTGCTGGACAGGCTCCTTAAGAATAATATACTCCAATCACTCAGGAAATTCCAAGGGTTTTAGGAGTGCAATGTCAGGAACCGTGGACAAAGAGCAAATGTATCTTTTATTATACCATACCCAATCTACTTCAATTCACTAGGTCATAATACATGCGTATTTCCTTTACTTCTTTTTCTTTCTGAGACATTCACAACCACAGCAAAACAAAACTGAAATCCTATGTCAGCATTGAGATAGCAAAAAAAATGTCTTGATAAGAAATGTTAACACACTTGAGGCTTTATTAAAAGAAAAAGCTATGTAACTCTAGATCATCTCTGAGAAATAGAGAGGAGGGTTGATGTGGGGGTGAAAGAGAATATTTTCTTGCACTATACAGAAAGTAAGAGATGATCACTTATACCATAGTATATTTTATTAGGCCAAGGACCTTAAAGTTTATAAAATAAAGGGAAGGAGACAATTCCAATCACTACAGTAGAGAACAGAGGTGGAAGCCATATTGCATGCAATGGATGAGGAGTGAATGGCTGTGCTTGCTGGTCAGTGAGTGATTATTATGAAGAGATCCATTCAAAGTCTAAATATAGAGAACATCTTTATTACCTTCCTGTATACTACATAGATTTCATAAAAATAAATAAGCTTGAGAATTTCATTTAGATTTTAGTAGTTTAATTCCACTTAGAATTTTAAAACAGAAGTCTTCCCATACTGTATGAATCAAGAAGCAGGATATCAACTTTGACACCTCAAAATTTCATAAGAAGGAAACATTTCAAAATACATGATAAATTCTTTCTGACCCTGACAAACAATGTAAAGACTGTGAAGAAAGCACTGAGAATACTTCATAGTTTTCGAATTTAAAGTACAAGTTCAATTGCTATCAACAGCCAACCATGTTCAGTAGTTAGAGTTGGACTGACTTTTAAGATTTACCTAAGCTATAAATCTCAGGTACAAAGTTACATAGAGAAAAAATTACTGAAACTTCTTTTCTGAATTATAAGCACAAAAAGGTTAATGATATTACTAAATGTGCCTGTTGAAAGTGAACATCTATCTTCTAAGGCAAATGTGCAGAACAGTAAACACAGGAAAGCAGCTGATACCGCTGAGAAATCACTGCTCCTGCTAATAATATTGTAGTACTAACTGAAATATCTTAGATTATTTTCAGTTTACTTCTGTCTTCTAGAAACTTAATCCATAATGGTGATGTTGGACCTAATGGTGATTTATATACTTGGTTCTTTGGTATTTGGCCAGAGTGTATTTTGTGCACTTCTAATATGTACTGGCTGAATGCCACTGAAAACCTTAACTTTGATCAAGGGTCCAGGACTCTTCAACTGTGGGGATCCTACTCAGAAATATCTGTGTCTTTCCTAACATTCATCATTTATAAAAACAGGCATAGTACATGAGAGGAAGGCAACACATTTCAGCTCTGGCCACCCAACCACAAAAGAATCTGAGAAGACCTTACTAATGTAAGATGTTGGGAATGCTAAAAGCAATATCCAGGGGGAAAGTAGTAGAGTTTTGACAAAGGACATCTGTTTATAGAATTTCCTTCTTAAATCTAATAGAGTTTAACTGAATTTCAGTCAGTGCCTTCTTTATTTTT
The DNA here is from genome assembly GCA_039655065.1 of Glossophaga mutica. Classification (NCBI taxonomy): domain Eukaryota; kingdom Metazoa; phylum Chordata; class Mammalia; order Chiroptera; family Phyllostomidae; genus Glossophaga; species Glossophaga mutica. The sequence goes on along the minus strand of CM077308.1, from coordinate 79,119,834 downwards.
TCCAGGCATTCCAAAACAATAGTAATATTTGATTGAAGGACTATGAAGAGGCAATATAAATGACACATGAAGTAAACACACAGTTAAGCATGGCACACAAAAGGGCTGGAAAAAATAAAGAAGGCACATGAATATTCAAAGACGCAAATGGCAAGTGCCAAATTTGGAAGGATCTTCAGAATTTGGAATATTTATCCAATGACTGTTGACTGCACAATTACTGTGTGCTGAGCACTGCTATAGAAGAATGTAATAACAGCATGGCAGAGGAGACTATGATTCAGCATTTTAACATTAACAAGACTTTTAGCAAAATAAAATTTCTTCTACAACTGCCTTGCACAAAATTCATTATTCTTCCTAAATTGATTATTCATTTGTTTATTTGATATATGAATATCTCACAAATCCCAAGAGAATACTGCGAATGCTACAATATCATAACACCCTTTCAATAATACTGCATTCCATTGTTGATCATCTTTCTCTTCTTTCCAGAGAAAAGTTACACTAAATGTTAAATAAAATACAAATTATAAGCCCACTCTTCTCACTCTTTCATTTTATTCTCACAATAATGAAAATTTTAATGAGTCACAAGGCCATGATTTAATAATTCCACGAGTGGCTAGCTGTGTGAACTTACTAGACAATTTACTAACTCAGGGAGCCTCTGTTTCCCTCATCTGTATATAATTTAAACACTGCCATCTACCAGTCAATGCTGTTGTGAGCACTAAATGAGAAAAGTGTGTGAAGAAGTCTACAATAATGTTTATCATCATTAACAGAAATGGGCAAACTGGGAAAAGACATTCTAGCAGTCTGGTGGCCTTATCCTCCTTAAGTACACTCCTGCCTTCTCCAAACCAAATTCTCACTTGGGCAGAAATGTGCGATAGTTTTAAATCTTAGTGCATTTGTATTAGGTGAACGTAAAAGATAACATGCAAAATAGAATATAACTGAAATTATAACAATACTTAACATTAAACAGGTGAAAGTATCAATGTAAGAATGGACCAGATTACTTGTGGATGGTGGCTCAAGCATAAATAAACGGACTACTTTGTAAACAAACTACTAAATAGCCTGAAGGAGTATTACTCAACAATAACAACATGATGAATGAATCACAAATGAATCTTACTAATTAAAAAAGAACACCCCCCCCAAAGGCCCCATATTCAATTGTCTTATTTATATAAAATTATGGAAAAAGAAAACCTGTATGGGGCAGAAAAGAGATGAGTGATTGCCATGAGCTAAAGTTGGGAGGAGATAGCAAGACATAAATATTTGAAATGATCCAAATGTGGTGGAGAAGTAAGTGGAAGCTACACTAACCTCCTCCCAAGACCAATCTAGATTTACAACTAAACTATAGAGAAATCATCCTGAGTAACTCCACCAGCTGGAGAGAAGCCTCATAACCATGAACAGAAGAAACCACTTCACCACAGTGTGACTGGTAGGGAGTATGGAGGAGATGCAAGAGGGCTGGCTGGGCTCCCATGGGTAGCAGCTGAAGTTCTGGAGGGATATTTCAGCAGCCAGGAAGACCCCCCCTGAGAACTGCAAGGTCTAAACACCAAGCTGGGCTACCCAACCTACAGCACCAGAGCTGGAAAGGAACCTAAATAACATCCAGTTGTGAAAGACACAGGGTTTCTGTCTGCCAGGGAGACAAAGATAGAGATGCAGAGAGCCTCTTGATTGGTCAATGCACAAAATTTTGTTTGCAGCTATTTACCCTGGGCTCCAGCAAAGGGAGGGCAGAGTAGACTAGAGATGCCTGAGGAGAGCCTGGGGCTGGTGGTTCTGAGGAGAGAACTGAAGGAACAGCCACCAAGATCCCTGTGCTGGGTCATTCCCCATACAGTGGAGCCATCTCTCTCAGGGACAGCACTCCTCCCCAAAAGGCATCAGCCTGAGGGGAAGCAATAGCCCTGCCCACAGGAACTACTCTGCCCTACCTTGTGGAGCTTAAGCCAGGCTGCTGACTACAGCTTGATAACAACTACGGTGGAAAATACAAAGCAGCAGTCAAAATGGGAAGATTAAGAAATACACCCCAAATGAAAGAACATGAGAATTCTTCAGAAGAAGATTTAGACGAAATAGAGGCAAGCAATTTATCAGATAGAGATATTAGAGTTATGATTATAAGGATACTCAATAGCATGAAAAAAGAGATAGAAACCATTAAAAGGACCAATCAGAAATAAAAAAATGCAATACTGAAGGAAGAAAGAAATTAAGGCAGGCACAAACAAATGGAAATATATAGCGTGTTCACGGATCAGAAGAATTAACATCATCAAAATGTCCATACTATCCAAAGCAATCTATCGATTCAACACAATACCTATTAAAGTACCAGTGGCATACTTCACAGTTATAGAACAAATATTTCAAACATGTATGTGGAACCAAAACCACCCCAAATAGCCTCAGCAATCTTGAGAAAAAAGAACAAAAGTAGGAGGGATCACAATACCTGACAGCAAGTATACTATGAGGCCACTGTAATCAAAACAACCTGGTACTGGCATAAGACCAGACACATGGACCAATGGAACAGAACAGAGAGTCCAGAAATAAACCCAAGTCTCTACAGTCACTTAATATTCAACAAAGAGGACAGCAACATAAAATGGAGTAAAAATAGCCTCTTCAACAAACGGTGTTGGGAGAGCTGGACAGCTACATGCAAAAAAAATGAGACTCAAGCACTAACTTACACCATACACCAAAATAAATTCAAGGTGGATAGAAGACTTAAATATAAGTTGTGACACCATTAAAGTCCTAGAGAAGGATATAGGCAAGAAGATCTCAGATATTTCACGCAGCAATATTTTCACTGATATGTTCCCTAGAGCAAGGGACATAAAGTAAAGAATAAACAAACGGGATCTTATCAAAATAAAAAGCTTCTGCATGGCTAAAGGAAACAGCATTAAAATGAAAAGAGAACCAACTGTATGGGAAAATATATTTGCCAATGATACTTCAGACAAGGGTTTGATCTTTAAAATATATAACAAACTCACAGGACTCCACTCTAAGAAGACAAGCAACCTAATTAAAAAATAGGCAAAGGACTTGGGCAGACACTTCTCCAAGAAGGACATACAGAGTATCCAGAGACAAATGAGAAGATGCTCGGGATCGCCAGCCACCAGAGATATGCAAATTAAAACCACAATGAGATACCACTTCACACGGGTCAGAATGGCCATTATAAACAAACCAACAAACAACAAGTGTTGGAGAGGTTGTGGAGAAAAGGGAACCCTAGTGCACTGTTGGTTGGATTGCAGACTGGTACAACCATTGTAGAAAACAGTATGGAATTTCCTCAGAAAACTAAAATCGGAACTGTCTTTTGACCCAGAGATTCCACTGCCAGGATTATATCCTAAGTACCCTGAAACACCAATCCAAAAGATCCTATGCACCCCAATGTTCATAGCAGCACAATTTACAATAGCCAAGTGATGGAAGCAACCTAGGTGCCCATCAGTAAATGAATGGATCAAAAAACTATGGTACATTTACACAATGGAATTTTATGCAGCAGAATGAAAGAAGGACCTCTTACCCTTTGTGACAGCATGGATGGAACTGGAGAATATTATGCTAAGTGAAATAAGCCGGGTGGTGGAAGACAAATACCATATGATCTCACCTTTAACAAGAACCTAATCAACAAAATGAGTAAGCAAGCAAGCAAAATATTACCAAAGACACTGAAATTGAGAAAAGGCTGACAGTGACCAGAGGAGAGAGGGAAAGGGATAATGGGGGAAAAGAGTGAAGGGTTTACAGGAACAACTATAAAGGACACATGGACAATAACAACAGGGGGTGGAAACAGGGGAGGAAGATGGGTACTGTTGGGGTGGGGGGGAAGGGGTGGGGGGAAGGCAGAAAACTGTACTTGAACAACAATAGAAAAAAGTTAAAAAAAGAAATAAAAAATGCAATATCTGAGATAAATAATACACTGGAAGGAATAAGCAGTAGTTTAGGTGAAGCAGAAGATAGAAGACAAGGTAGAATAAAACACCCAGGCAGAGCAGCAAAAAGAAAATGAATTTTAAAGAATGAGAATAGCTTAAGAAACATTTTGGACAACATGAAATGTAACAACATCTGCATCATGGGAATACCAGAAGGAGAACAAGGAAGGGATCAAGAACCCATTTGAAGAAATAATGACTGAAAACCTCCCTAGTGTGGCAATGGAAAAAGTTGCACAAGTCCAGGAAGCCCAGAGAGTCCCAACTATGTTGGATCCAAAGAGGCCTACACCAAGACACATAATAATTAAAATGACAGCTTAAAGACAAGGAGAGAAATCTAAAAGCTAGAAAAGAGAAGCAGGTAATTACCTATAAGGAAGCACCAATTAGACTGGCATCTGAGTACTCAACAGAAACATTTCAGGCCAGAAGGGAGTGATGTGATATATTCAAGGTTATGAAAAGCAAGGACCTACAACCAAGGCTACTTTACCCAGCGAGGCTATCACTTAAAATCAAAGAAAAAATAAGAAGGCTCCCAGACAAGAAAAAGCTAAAGGAGTTTGTTAACACGAAACCAGTACTGCAACAAATGTTAAAGGGCTTGCTTGATGATGATGATGATGATGATGATGATGATGGAGGAGGAGAAAAAGAATAGGAGGAGGAGAGGAGGAAAAGAGACTAATGATAAAATGGCACTAAATACCTCTCTATCAATAATCACCTTAAATGTAAATAGCTTAAATGCTTCAACCAAAAGATACAGGGTAGCTGAATAGATAAGAAAACTAGACCCACATATATGCTGCTTCCAAGAGACTCATCTCAAATCAAAAAATACACACAGATTAAAAGTAGAGGAATGGAAAGAGATCTTTCATGTAAAACAAAAAGAAAAATAAAAGCTGGGTAGCAGTACTTATACCTGACAAAATAGATTTTAAAACCAAGGCTATAGTGAAAGACAAAGATACTACTTAATGATAAAGGGAACAATCCAACAAGAGGATATAACCCTAGTAAACATACATGCACCCAACACAGGAGGAGCCCTTAAATATGTAAAGCAAATCTTGATGGACATAAGGGAGAGATCAACAGAAATACAGTTAGAGTTGGGGATTTTAACACCCCATTGACTTCAATGATAGATCTTCCACACTCTATCTCTGTTGAAAATCAACAGAGACAGCAGCCTGAAATGACACATTAGGTCAAATAGATTTAATTGTTATCTTTGGAGCATTTCACGTCAAAGCAGAATATAAATACTTTTCAAGTGCATATGGAATGTTTTCTAGGATAGACCACACGTTGGGACACAAAACAACTTTCAATAAATTTAAGACTGAAATCATAGTAAGCATCTTCTCTGACCACAAGGCTATGAAACTAGAAATCAATCACAATAAGAATACTGAAAAACATGCAAGGACGTGGAAGTTAAAAAAACATGTTAGTAAACAATGAATGGGTCAACAACAAGATCAAGTACAAAATCAAAAGACAGTTCGAAACAAATGAAAATTATCACACAACAATCCACAATCTGTGAGACATTGAGACAGCAATCCTAATAGAGAAATTCATAACATCACAGAACTACCACAAAAAATAAGAAAAAGCTCAATAAACAATCTAACTTCACACTTAAAGGAACTTGAAAAAGAATAGCCAACAAAGCCCAAAGTGTGTAGAAGGGCAAAGTATTATAAGAAAATATTATGAACAACTTCATGAACAGCCTGGTACTGGCATAAAAACAGATACATAGATCAATGGAACAGAATAGAGAGCCCAGAAATGTACCTACACTATTATAGTCAATTAACATTTGACAGAGGAAGCAAGCACATACAAGGGGCTAAAGATTGTTTATTCAATAAACGGTGTTGGGAAAATTAGATATGTGCAGAAGAATGAAACTAGACCACCTTCTTACACCACGCACAAGAATAAATTCAAAATGGATCAAAGAGTTAAATGTTAGGGTCGAAACCATAAAAATCCTAGAAGAAAATATAGGCAGCAAAATCTTGGACATTGCTTGTAGCAATTTTTTTATTGGATATATCTCCCAAGGCAAGGGAAACAAAAGAAAAAATAAACACATAAGACGATATCAAATGAAAGTTTTTGCACAGCAAAGTAAATCATAAACAAGTGGTAGGTGGGAGTGTGTGGGGCGGGAAAAGTGATGGCAGGAAAATGGAGACAACCGTACTTGAACAACAATTAAAAAAAAACCTAAAAAAAAAAAAGAGAGAGAGAGAGAGAGAGAGAGAGAGAAAACATCTACAAAATAAAAAGATAACCCACAGAATGGGAGAACATATTAGCCGATACATCTGATAAGGTGTTAATATCCAAAATTTATAAAGTACTTACAAAACTCAACACCAAAAAAAGAAACAATCCAATGAAAAAAATGGGCAAAGGACCTGAACAGAGACTTCTCCAAAGAGGACATACAGATGGCCAATAGGGATAAGAAAAGATGCTCAATATCACTAATCATCAGAGAAATACAAATTAAAACCACAATGAGATACCATCTCACACCTGTCAGATTGGCTTTCATCAATAAATCAACAAACGAGCACTGGCCAGAATGTGGAGAAAGGGGAACCCTTCTGTACTGTTTGTGGGAATGCACACTGGTGCAACCAGTGTGAAAGCAGTGTGGAGATACCTCAAAAAATTAAAAATGAATTTGTCTTTTGACCCAGTGATCCCACTTCTGGGAATATATCCAAAGGAACCTAACTCTAATTTGAAAGACCATATGCACCCCTATGTTCACTGCAACATTATTTACAATCACCAAGATATGGAAGTAGCCCAAGTGTCCATCAATAGATGAATGGATAAAACAACTATGGGACATTTACATAATGGAATTCTACCTGGCCATTAAAAAAAAGGAAAAATTTACCCTTAGGACAGTATGGATGAATCTGGAGAGAACATTATACTAAGTGAAATAAGCCAGTCAGAGAAAAATAAATACTATATGATTTCAGTCATATTTGGGATCAAACAAACTGAACTATCATTTTCTGCTGTGTCAAATGCACACTTTCTTGCTCAAATCTTTGAGGGAAAAATAAAGATGCACAGTATACACAAGTAGTACCTGAAATACCTTGTATCTGTTCTTGTGTTTTGTCATTATTTATTACATAAAATTTCTTGTAGCATATGTTCAAAAATAAAAGCTAAAATTCTTTTATAATATAAAATACAAGTATCTAAATATAAATGAATAAAAATTAAATTAAAAAGTTAAAATGGAAGATATTTTTACTGAAAGTTTCGGTCAAAAAAAAGTTGGTATGTATTATACACAGGAGCACATTATACATGGCAAAATACAGTAACATGCAAAACCAAGAGAGACTCATATATGGAGAGCAGATGACAGCTAGCAGGGGGTGAAGGGAGGAATGGTCAGGGGATGAGGGATTCAGCAAAAAGGATAAAGGATTCACGTACATGGTAACTGTTGGGGGCAGTGAGGTATAAGGGGGGGCTAAATGGTAATGGAAAAAATTACAGTGAAGATTAAATTTTAAAAAAAGACATTTGAGTTGGTGGAACCTTTAATGGTGGCACCAACCATTAATGGTGGCAGATACAAAACTCTATGTATTTGTCAAACCGACAGAAATGAATACCACGAATAATGAATTTTACTATATGTAAGTTAATAAATAAAGGACCCCCTCCAAAATTTTTTTTAAAATCCTCATCTGAGGACATGTTTATTGATTTTAGAGAGAGAAGGAAGGAGGGACACAGGGCAGGAGGGGGGAGAGAGAGATGAGAGAAACTTTGATCGGTCGCCTCCCATAAGTACCTTGACCAGGGACTGAACCCCCAACCTTGGTATGTGCCCTGACTGGGACTTGAACCCACAACCTTTTAGTGCTCAGTACAATGTTCCAACCAACTGAGCCACCCAGCCAGGGCTCCAAGAATATTTTAATGACATTTTAAAAAAATGTTCACTATGCTACAATCCTACAGGGCCATACCTCACACTTCATTTATAAAAATGTGAGGTACTGTGTTTCATCTACAAGATATTTACAATTAGTTCATTCAACTACATCACTCTTTGGCACTGGGTCAGGTTTGGCTGGAATGACCGCTACTAGTGTATAATGGCTTATATGCTCATGAAGCTTTTGAGTGTTCCAAGTAACATGTGATTCACTTAGGCTCTGGTAACTTCACCCTGTGACTCTCACTTGCAGCAAGTAATGCCTTTTTAATCCACAACACATGGACTAACTCTGTTCAACTATCCGTCAGCCAGTGCTATAGTAATGTGTACATTACAGCTAAAAGGGAAAGCAAATTATGTATAACTACCGTAAGTATCATAAGTGGGCAGCATACCCCTGAAGGGTTCACATACATGGAGAGAGAACTGCTGTCTTAGAGATACAATTCTCAAAGCATTTATGGTCCACGGTTTGCTACTGAGCCAAGACTGGTCACAAACTCATCATAAAACCACAAGATTTTTTGTTGTTAGTTAAGGAGAATAATGAATAATTGCCCAGACTTTTCATTTTTTACATAGCAATAAAAGTGACTTACTATGAACCTATCACCCAAATTATTAGGGATTACTAAAATCAGGCACTCAAAATTTAAAGGTCATTTTAATAACACTCTCTTGTCTTATGCTGTCTATAATTTTAAATTGTTATTTTTCTTCAATTATGAAACTTCATTACTTTAGTTTTATTATCAGTTGAATTTGTTCATTAATTATTCAGAAATGACACGTTTGCATATTTGAGGCATATCACTTTTGAAATAATTACACTAAATTGCATGCTTGGGATTTTCTCAATTTTCTTATACTATGGTGTCATACTACTGATGATATTCCATGTGTGAGAATCTGTACTTTTAAAAATAACTTGCCATCTACCATTGAGACATGGTATTTTTAACTTTATATGGCATACAAATCATGCGTAAGCTCATATTCTTCACTTATGAGATATTTCATATGCTATCAAGCAACTAGTTACTGTCACCTTAATATCTCTATTCTGTACTTTGCATTCCGTATCCTTACTGTAATGTAATGTTGTTGTTACACAGATTATTATACCAAAGAAAATTCTCACAACAACAAAGACATACCTTTGGAACTTTTCGTTATTTTGATCCACTCCAATTCTTTGTTATCGCAGGCGATTACAGGTAATGCAGTGGTTAGGATGAGAACAAAACAGTTTGGAACCACTGCTTCTCCTGATCAAAACTTCAAGTTACATTAAAAATTAGCAAAGGATTTCAAAGAGACATTTGAACACTTATGTTCATTGTAGCATTATTCGTAATAGCCAAGAGGTGGAACCAACCTAAATGTCCACCAAGGGATGAATGCATAAACAAAGTGTAGTATATACATACAATGGAATATTATTCAACCTTTAAAAGGAAGGAAATTCAGACACATGTTACAATATGGATGAATCTTGAGGACATTACGCTAAGTGAAAATAAGCCAGTCATAAAATGACAAATACTGTATGATTCCACTCATATGAAGTATCTAAAGCAGTCAACCTCTTAGAAACAGAAAATAAAATGGTAATTGCCAAAGGGCTGGAGGAAGAGGGAAAGAGTTGTTCAATGGGTATAGCGTATCAGTTTTACAAAATAAAAAAGTTCTATAGATCAGTTGCATAATGATGTGTGTACAGTTAACACTACTGTAGTATACACCTAAAGTGTTTAAAATGGTAAATTTTGTGTTGTGTATTTTATCACAATTAAAAAAGAGGATTAGCTAATACTCTTTCTTTATAGATTACAAGTAAACATAAGCAAGCACACACAGGCTAACTGATGTAGTTTAAGCAAATTTCCTAAGAGCATGGAACAAGTTAGTGGCAGATCTTCCAGTCAAGACCAGATGATGCCACTGTCAGGTAAGGATTACACATGCACAAATTATTTGAGGCAAGAGACAGGCACTGAATAAAATTATCTTTCCTTTCCAACAGAAAGGCCAGTAAGACAAGACATCAGGAGGAATTTCTAATACTAAACTGATAGGATCTTCTGAGTATGTATCAATTATAGAGCTAGTATGATTTAGAAATAGAATTCAGTGACAATTCTGATAAAGACCAGGTATGATGTTGCTTTAGAAATAAACTAGAGACTCAGTTTTCTACCTTAGTATGAATTGGAGAACTCTGAAATGTGTATGAGTTAGCATTTTAGGAAAAAGGAGACTGGTGCTAGACAGATACCAATACATGCATTTATCATTACACATAAGAGTATATCAACTCCTTCCCAAATGGGGCCTAGCAAGGGAAAAATTAAAACATGCTTTGGTAGAAAGAAAAAAAAATGTAAAAATGTAAAGGACTACTGCTTCATAAATCACTAGTTCTAAAAGCCGTCAAGGGGCTGTGGATATCTTTAATTCTGTGTTCATTGTTAAATTTGCTCATTTGTTTTGCTTTTTTAAAGTACAGGTGTAGCCACTATCAGTACTCTTTAAAATACATAAACAACTAGCAAAAACTGCTCTTTAATTGTTCTTCTTAGTAGCTATTTTCTTATGTATACGATCCAACATTAATAATATAATCACAACAAAGTGGACCTTCTGTTAAAGTCCCTTTCAATTAACGTGCCTCTTAAATTTTTGACTCACTTCCTCTGAACATGAAATTTGGATGCATGGTATATACAAATAGTTTATTACAAACCAAAAAGGAAGAAAACAACTTGATTCTAGACAGCAGGTTGATAACTTTTGGTTTATCTGAAAAAAGCTTTATTTAAGTTTCTGAAAGCAAAATAGCTGGAATAGAAGCATCATGTACATTTGGTGTCTGAGTTATCTATTCTATTACAATAGAACGTAGATCTTTCCTCAAATATTACCTCTATATTAATCAGAACGACTTGGGTTAAAATTCTCTTGATATATTTATTGTGATAATTATCAATCACATCCTAGTTTTTTAACAATATTATTAAAAATAGAGAATTCTTAATATCTACTTATTAAAAATAATATTTAGATTTTTGGGGAAAATCACTTAACAAGAGACTAAAGAAAAGTTTTCTGACCTTATTGAGTTTACATCAAAGGAGAACATACAAGACTTAAGTATAATATAATGGGATTAATAAAGCACATCATAGAAAGTCATGCCTTGTACACCAAGCAAAAAACTTCCAATGATGGTACTCAGTACTCTGGAAAGTCTTTGAAGGAGCACTCTGTTGGCTTACAAAAACTCTTTAAACCTTTGAAAATAGAGGTAATTTTACTGTTCAAGCATTTATAAGATTGGTCCCAGTATGCACTCTTTACCCTGGTAGAAGCTTGCTTCTATTAATCAGAGTAGATGCTCCAAACCTCACTAAACTTAAATTACAAATTACCTAAAATTCCATGCTTTTCTTGTTTTGAAATTGCCCCAAATAGTCATCTCAAATAGGCCAAAACATAAATGCCAACTACAAATCCAACTTTCTCAAGTTTCTATATAGGTTGAGAAACTTCCACCAAAAAAATAAATTAATTAAAATAAAATAAAAGTGAAGAGAAGGTTGAAAGCAATTATTCAATAGTCTTTATAGCAGTAAAAAAAGATCTTTTGTTCTTCAAAATGAAAATAAAGTCTAAATTGCCCAAGTTCCCTTGAAATTTCACAATTATTTACTTGAAAAGTCACATAGTTGTTTTTGACTAGAAGTTTTACATTTTAAAGACAAAGTATTTTACAAAAGACTATATCTAAATGAGAAAATACCACTTTCTAAGAAGTTGTGCATTTTGAATCATTAACTTTGTTATTCCCCCAAGACAATGGCAGCAAAATTAAGTTTATATTTATAAAATTTAATAAATCATCTTTAAGATGAGCTATGATAATATTTTCTTAAATCTGCTCCATTATTTGTTTTAGGCTTCTATTTTCAAGTTTAGTAAAAATGAATTACAAATTAAAATTAGAAAAATCATGATCTGTGGCACATAATAAGCAAAAACTGACCATGAAAAAGATCGATCACTATCATTTTAAATTGTATAAATATATCTAAAATTCTCCATAAGAATCTCCATCTTAAATGGACTGGGTTATAGAAAGGACGAAAATCTCAGTTACCAGCAATTTCCTACATTTTACCATCTTCACCTGATAATTCTCACTCTTCCTGCTATCTAGAACACTCAGCACCGAGCCAGCACCACCTCTGCTGAAACACACACATGCAGCCAAAGAGTATCATCCTCCTGCTCTCGCTTAGAAGCTTTCCTTTCTCTTTTTTGTATCAAGAAATCAATGAACTAGTTCATGATTTCAATATTCAAGTTAGATTCATAAAATTTCCTTGTGCAGGAAAAACCTTCAAATGCTGAACCTGTCTCTCTCTTTTCAGTCTGCCACACAGTCATTTATAATTGGGTTTGAATAAAGGTACAATTAAGGTAATCAATTTTCCATTCAGCAAGACAAAAAGCAAAGAAAATGTTTTATTTACAAAGGACAAACATTTTGAGAAGATGGCACCTGGAAATTATAGCTAAGTAATTACCTGCATAAATTTACATGAAATTTCTTATCTTCTATTACTTTCTCTGTTTGGAAAAAAATACCTAATCTAGCATATCATTCTCTTTAGTATTCCATTTGGCAATCAAAACTTCCCTGGTAAGGGAGAGACAAAAAGCAATTTCTGTATATCATTCAGGTATTGGGCTAAGATTAAATTATCTTTCCATATATAATACTTTAGAGATTAAGAGTTGAGACTACAATCTCTAGAGACTGACTATATGTTTGAGAGACAATTTATTTTGTGTTATTTTTCACAAGAAAAAGGTAAACAATCAAGCTGCTAAAAGGAAAATAAATATTTTGATGAATTTTCTAAAGGTTTAGGCAGTAAGTAGAAAGATCAATATAATTATTTAAAAGTTAAAATTTAAATATAAAATAATGCCTAGAACATAAATACTTGTTTAATACATAAATGTACAAATGAATGAAAATGTGTGAGAATTTCATATTTTACAGATAAGAAAACAGGATTAACGACTTTAACCATAGTTAGTGATAGAGCTAAAACCCAAATCTTTGGGCTTAAAAAAAAATTAACACAAAAGATAATTTAACCAAATATTACTCACCTTCATCCATAATAGAAACCACTAAATCAATGATGTTAACAATAATCTTCATATATCAATATAAATCGTAAATAATCACAATACCCAGAAGCTACCACACAAATTTATAAACTCTCATGTGCACATCATCTTTTCCTTCCTTTCTTCAGCAAGTATTTATTGATAACGCAGTATAAGTATTTTGATAACACAGTATTGTTGGGAACTGCCCTGCCTGGATTCAGAAGCTGTAACCCGCGCCCCCCTGCAACGGCTAAGGCTGAGTAAGCAACCTTACTGACCTTCGGACAGTAAGCCACTAAGGAGACAAAGCTTATCTCCCTGGCAGGAGTGCTGCTTCTGCTCCTTTTACCTCATCTATAACTGGCCCCCAATGCTTGATTAGTTAGCCAATGACAAGTAAGATTCCCCAAGGGGGGGGAACCTAAGACAGGCACAATCACATGGAGGCCCCAAGGAAGGACTTGGGGGGCTACAGCAAAAGTGGGTGATGGGCCCTCGCCCCTTGGCTATGATATAGCCTGAGTCCTCATTTTTTCTGCAAGAAGTCTCCCAATCTCTTGGCTGCCTTACTTCCCCTGCCTAACTTAAGCCTAAAACAATGCCTTAGGCCTGAAACAATGCTGGTGGTGGGTACTGCCCTGTGCTGGAAAGGACGGTATCCCTAGGGCAATCAGGCCTAAGAATATGTAAAATCCTGTGAAACCTGCTATGTTTAAAATGCTCTCAATTAAATAAGGGTCCAAGCAAGAAGTGAGTTTGTTCCTCAAAGCTTTATAGCTCTTTAGCTATCTGACCCTGACTCAAAATAGGCCCTCAGAGTTCTTTGTATGTTATCTATTGTTTGATCCTTACTGCCTAACAATGATTAATGAGTTTTACCTGTATTCCTGTGCAAAATGAACCCAATAAAAGCCCACTGAGGAAAAGGCTCTTGGCCCTTCTCCTTTGAGAGATCGGTCACCTTTCCTCCCCAAGCAGATCATGTCTTGGTAGAATTATTCTCATTCGTGGCAGCTGGGGGCCTGTGGGAGGAGCCCCCCCCCCCATAGTGTAAGTATTGATAAACCTTGTGAACGTAAGAGTTCTGTATCATAAAACACCTACTAATAGGATTACTTTATTAGTGGAGGCATACACACATACACAAAAGAAATCTAAGAGAACCGTGCTGACTTCACAGATGAGATTCAAAACAGTCTTGGAGATCAGTTAGGATGTATGGGGCAACAGGAAATGTAGAGAGGCAAAAAAGAGGGGGTTTTCAGCACAATGAAGGACAGGAGAGTAGGAGCCCAGGCTAGAGGAATACACAAGGGCTAGTTTGGGAAGGCCCTTGAAGGTACGTTAAGGAAATCTGGAGTAAATTCTAGAACCCAAAGGTATGTAAAAACAATGACTTCTCTTATCATTAAAAAAGAAATTGTGCAGAACCCTCCATCCTCATTTCCCCTCAAATGAAACTGTACTTTTGTCATCTTCAAGACCACATATAGTAACAAAAATTACTAGAAACTTAGAGACCCTTTTTAGGTGTATATTTTTACTAATTCTAACAGCAACAACATATTCTCAAGTTAGTTCAGGCATACCTCGGAGACTCTGCAGGTTCAGTTCTAGATGACCAAAACGAAGCTAGTATGCAATAAAACAGTTGTAATCTTTTCCCCGGTGGAGGTCTGGCCTTCAATTTGTAAAAGAACACAATGTGTGTGCAGTCCAACAGAGTGAAGCTCAATCAAATGAGGTATGCCTGTAGTATGTATGTATGAGAACTATTCAGTTCAGTCTTTTTAGTTGAGGTGTGTTTTTTAAAAATGCTCGTTGCACAAGCATTACTAAAGGATGATGATACAAATGAACAAAGATGCCAATTGATGAGGTTAAAGATACAAAAATTTCTTTAATGGCAAAGAATATGGAATCACATCTGTTCCGAGTACTATAGAAAGTACAAGACAGTGTAGCATCTTCCCAGACATGGCAGGCCTGTCAGGTCTGCCAAAGGTCTGTCTCAAGACATACAGAAGTACTGATAGCACTTAAACAGATTGTGGAGAACGCCAGGTGTGCAAAACTCATCTTTGCTAATTTCTCATGAGTTTTTGTGTTGTCCTGGTAGCTCTTCACCTCTTTGCCCCATGCCCTCTCTACAAAGTGTTCTGGAGATTTTTGCTGCTCACCAAATTCAAGTAACTAGTAGCACAATCCTGAGTGTAAATTACTAGAACACTTGGTGAGTGAAGAATTCATTATAGTTAAAAATGTTTTAGCAGATGGGTTTTGGGGCTATCCAAGGTTCATTCCAGAACCACAACATGAATATGAAGTCAGGAGTAATGATATTATGAGGGGGACTGGTTCACAATTGCACTTTAAGGCAAAAAGGTGCAGAACTATAACACTTTCTATGGTCTACTTTCTCTTGGGAGAGTGGTTAAGCTATCCACATAGCTGTATATCTGAGAAGGTCCACATTGGAAGGCCCCAATTATATTAAAGTCATGCTTTGTGCCCATACACACATAGACAGACTTAACTACCTGCCAGTCAATCCTGACTTCATTGGCTTTGTTATAATGTCAGCTCTGTGCAGGCTCCAATGAAGGATACAGTAGAGTAAAAACCAATCTCTTAAGGGCCTGGAAGAATGTTGGTGACACAGGCTCCACTACAGGATGATGATGCAAACAAAGGAAGCCACCAACAGACAAGTATAGATATACATAAATCTCTTTGAATACTTAAAAATCTACTTGGGAAAGCTTGCCCAAAACATAATTCCACTACAAAAGCTGGGTCACGAAAAGCTGACACTACTATACAGTGAGTACAGATGCTGTAAAAGTCAAAGGAGGAGTTCCAAGAGGGCGGGACACACAAGGAGGGCTTCCTGGGAGGTGAGAAATATATGAGATGAACTTTGAATAACAGGTGGTATATGGAAAGATGGTAAGTACACACACACACACACACACACACACACACACACACACACACACACAGAAATGCTACCCAACACGCATAGCAGGGAAAAGTTTATGCTAGAGGAGATGTGTGTTGGAGCAGATAGAACAAGTGATATCTAGTAGTTCAGAGCTAAACCTTAATCTCAGTTACAGCAAGTATGATCTGTACATCAGTTTTCTTCTCTAGTCTTAATCTTTTGCTCTTCATTTCTGTATTTCCATGGTTCCTTCCTCATTTCCAAATATATTATTGCATTATTTTATGGTTAATGTTTTCATGGGATCCCCCAATCCTTTGTGGAATGAAACTTGGTCTGATAAACAAGTACACACATTTGTGGAGGGGTCCCAGGGTGATGCAAATTATGGAGGACCAGAGTGTTGAAAAAAAGGAGTTTAATGAATGAGGAGGCCTGCACAGGTTCTTAGGCAGGGAAGTGACATTCAAAAATATTTGAAAAATTCATTCTGGCAGTAAGTACCATACTGAAGTGATGTTTTAATTTTTTTTTTTTTTTTAAAGCAGAAGTCTGTGAGGGTGCTGCAGCACTATAGGTACCAGGTGACAATCAGAAGACACCGAGAAAAAAGCAGCAGCTCTAGAACAGCTGAGAACATTTGCCACATAATGTACATATTGTCTGTAGATCCTACACAGGCTTCACTTGTCATTCCCAACAAGCTCCTACTAGGCAAAAAACAAGTCTCTCTCTCAGCTACAGTTTATCACAGTAGTATGGACTGATAGTTCCTAAACTGATGTCCTATTTATAGGCTATTATCTTCTAAGCACAGAATGTGGGTACCATATAAGTCTTATTCTTTCCCCTTTCTTACAGTAAATTGATTACTTATATCAAATTATATTTAGCCTTGTAAAAGAATTATGAATTTACCACTCAGAGCAGTGAAATTCTCAAAGGACTCTGTTTAAGGCAGCCATGCACCTACATGTTATTAAGTACCTACGAACTATTTATCTATTCTGTAATATCTAATCCTATGTCAAATGTCATAGATTCTTATCTTTTTGGAAATCTGTGCTACAGAAGAAATAAAATTGCTATTCCTTAACCTATTTAATTATTAAATAGGTTATTTATTAATAATTAAAACTTTTATTTATGAAAAACTTGGTATGTTATGCATTAAATATTCTTTATAATGCCTCAAAGTGTCAGAACAATCACTTATATTTATGATGTGGTTATTCAAACCAAACCTCTAAGAAACAACATTCTTCTTTCTCAGGCTTTTCTTTCTTTTCATTGTTGGCTCTGCTGAAATTGTGAGTTGCTCTTTAACTCTGGTTTACTTGTTTCACAACAACCATAAAAGTACACAGTAAATTACTACTGCTACAACTAAATAACCTCTTGAAAGTTTCTTTATGTTTTGCTATAATTCAGGTTAATCTAATATGAGCTACAGAAT
Source organism: Glossophaga mutica (assembly GCA_039655065.1). Lineage (NCBI taxonomy): Eukaryota > Metazoa > Chordata > Mammalia > Chiroptera > Phyllostomidae > Glossophaga > Glossophaga mutica. Next base: position 79,102,204 of record CM077308.1, on the reverse strand, counting down.
TCAGCATCTTTTGTATGGTTAAGTGGGCTCTGGCTCAGGTTTTATAACCTGTAAGTACTTTAAGGTCATAAAAGCTGAAAACCTCCATTAATCAAACACAACTATGATCTTCAATTTAGTAAAAATTGGAAAACAATGAACTTTTAGTGAAAAAAGCACTATGTGGTACGGATCATACAGATTCAGCTCTATTTCCTGTCATTCTGACATCTACAAATTATGTAACATTATAGAAGTTGATGAAGATAACCTGGAAACACTGTAAGATATTAAACTATTAAGAAAAGGTATTATCTATAAGAATTTTGATAGCTGTATAACCAAAATAGTGTACAAAGCACATTTTTTACTATATTGACTCCTAATTCTCAAACAAATCTACTTGATGGGCCTTTTTTTTTTTTTTTTTTTTTTTAATAGACAGAGAGAGAGAGAGAGAGAGAGAGAGAGAGAGAGAGAGAGAGAGATCTTAAATATCTTAGCCTTCAGCCACAATGTTAGTAAATGGTAGGGTGTATACTGGAATTAGATCTTCTAACTCCAAACTCTATGTTTTTATCACTAAATCACAAAATCTTATGTTGCAGAAAACTAGATTTTAATCACAGAGATGAACAAGAAAATCTCCTGGGTAGGCTTCAAAATCAAAATTTTCAAAGCAGGGTTGGTCATGGTAAACTTGTCAGATATATCAACAACTACATCTCATTTCTAGTATATTACAAGTACAGCATGTCCAGCTTCCCTGGTAAAATGCTTTGGTTTAAGCAAATTTCACCAAATTGGTAAACAGGGACTTTGCAGCATAAACCCTGGTCAAGAGTAAAGTTATAGCTGTACAGTCTTTCAAGAATCTGTGTGTGCAGACTGCAGTTTTGTGGAGAATAGACAGAAATAGTGAGGACATGATAAAGTTAATAACTATATTTGACTACAGAAAGCAAAATGATATTATGACCTTTACAACCAGAACATGGTATATTTTACTTATTTAGATCATCACTGGATTTTTTTATTAAAAAAAAGCGTTCACTTTTTTGGACTTTGGGTCAAGATGGAGTTGTAGGTACATATGGCTTGTCTCCTCGCGCAACCACAGCAAAAATTACAACTAGACTACAAAACAACTATCACCCAGAATCGTCAGAAAATTGAGCTGTATGGAAGTCCAACAACTAAGAAATTAAAGAGGTTCCATTCATCCAGACAGGTAGGAGGAGCAGAGACACAGAGATGCAGAATGGGTGGTCCCACACTCACATATGGTGGATAAAAATAGGGAGGGATAATTTGGGAGCGAGGGATCCCTGCTCCACACCAGACCACCCAGCTCAGGATAAGTCCCCATAACTTCTTCAGGCAGTAAAAACCAGTGGGGGTTGGGGTGGTGGAAGAAACTGCAGGATTCCCAGGAGTCTCCTCTTAAGGGGCCCCCAACAGACTTAAAACTTACACAGACTTACTCCCTCTGGGCTTCAGCACCAGGGCAGCAGCTTGAAGGGCACAAGTGGCATATGGGGAGAAACTGAAGTGACTGGCATCTGGGCAAATGCCAGGGGACAGCTTCCTCTGGACAAAACTCCAGGGGCCAGGCAGCGGCCTGTCCCCTTTCTGAGCCCTCCCCCACACAAAGCCACAGTGCATAGACTCCATTAACCCAGTTCACATAGGTTGCCCCACCTAGGTGATTACCTAAGGCTTTGCCCCTTCCAACTTACTGGTACACTTTTCTACAACAGGCCATGTTACTAAGACAGGGAGTCAAAGCAGCTCTACCTAATACATAGAAACAAACACAGGAAGTCTGCCAAAATGAGGAGGCAAAGAAATTTGGCCCAAATGAAAGAACAAAATAAAACTTCAGAAAAAGAATTAAACAAAATGGAGAAAAACAATCTAACAAATGCAGAGTTCAAAACACTGGTTATTAGGATACTCAAGGAACTCGATGGGTACTTCAACAGCATAAAAAAGATCCGGGCAGAAATGAAAGTTACACAAGTGAAATAAAGAAAAATTTACATGAAATTAACATTGGAGTGGACGATGCAGAGAATCAAATCAATGATTTGGAATGTAAAGAAAGAAAAAAAAAAGAAGCAATCAGAACAACAACAAAAAAGAATTAAAAAAAAAGGAAAGGCTAAGGAGCCTCTGGGACAACTTCAAATACACCAATGTTTGAATCATAGAGACTGGAAAGAGAAGAGAAAGAGCAAAGAATTGAAAACTTACTTGAAAAAATAATGAAAGAAAACTTCCCTAATTTGGTGAAGGAAATAGACATGTAAGTCCAGGAAGCACAGAGAGTCCCAAACAAGTTGGATCTGAAGAGGACCACACCATGATACATCATAATTAAAATGACAAAGGTTAAAAATAAAGAGAGAACCCTAAAAGCAGCAAGAGAAAAGCAGGTAGTTACCTGCACAGGCATTCCAATAAGAATGTCAGCTGATTTCTCAAAAGAAATTTTGCAGGCTATAAGGGACAGGCAAGAAGTACTCAAAGTGGTTAAAAGCAAAGATCTACAATCAAGATTACTCTCTCCAGCAAAGCTATCATTTAGAATTGAAGGACAGAAAAAGTGCTTCCTAGGCAAGGTAAAGCTAAAGGAGTTCATTATCACCAAGCCATTATTATATGAATTGTTAAAGAAACATTTAAGAAAAAGAAGTTCAAAATTATGAACGTTAAAATGGCAATAAATATATGACTGCCATCAATTGAATCTAAAATACAAACTAAGCAAACAAGTAGAACACAAACAGAATCATAGGTATGGAGATCATTTGGAGCAGGAGTCCCCAACCATCAGCCATGGCCTGTTAGGAACTGGGCCACACAGCAGGAGATAAGCAGTGGGACAGCGAGCAAAGCTTCTCTTGCATTATGGCTTGAGCTCCACGTCCTGTCTCCCTTTCCACTCAGGTGGAAAAACTGTCTTCCATGAAACTGCTCCCTGGTGCTAAAAAGGCTGGGGACCACTGATTTGAAGGGTTATCAGCTTGGAGGGGGAAGGGGAAGAATGGAGGAAAAGGTTTAGGGATTAAGAACTACAAATTGGTAGGCAGAGAACGGATGAGGATGTTGAGAACAGTATAAGAAATGGAGTAGCTAAAGAACTTATATGCACAACCTATGGACATAAACTAAAAGGGCACTGCCAGAGGGAATGGGGGATGCTGGGTGGAGGGGGGCAATGGGGAAAAATTGACACAACTCTAATAGCATAATCAATAAAATATATTTTTTAAAAAAGGAATTCATTGGCCTCTTTGGCCAACATAACTATAATCCTAAAAGGATAGAGCCATATATATTGAATATGTGTAAATATTTTAAGATAATTGAAGCCAAGCATGATATTTGCAGATATCAATAAAACCCCATTATCTGATGGTACCATCACCCCATACTTAAATTTCATTTGACATTTTATACAAACAGATGATTTTTACAATTCAGGGTCTATAACATAAATGGTTTGGTATCTTTATTTTCATTCTAATCATTATTCCTCTGCTGAGAAGATATGTTTATGAAGTGACTGACAGGGTTACTAAAATCCATGACTCATCTTAAAAATAAAGCTCATAAGCACTAAAAACACTATCTCAGAAAATGCAATATATATTTCCTCTGACTGAAAAATTTAGTAACTAAAAAAAGGAGGAAAAACCTTTAATGTTTCTAACCAGTATCATTAGCAAACTATCATTTTCAGGTAATTTCAGATATGAGTTCATTCTTTCCATCAAGAGAATTCACTAGTGATCTGCTCAGACCCTAACAAAATTCTTATACCACAGTTTTTCTTGGGGAAAGGGGGACAAAAACAACAAAACCAGAACAAAACAAAAATAAGAATAATCGTTTCCCAAGCATCTCATTTTTTCAACCATCTCTAAGATTTTAAGAAATGCTTTGATATTTATCTGTTTGGAAAATAAGTACTGAATTTCTAAAGGTCAATGAGTTCTTTTGGTGATTGACAGCCTTTGCTTTTGTATTGGATAAAGCAATATAGTACATGATACGTATGTTGACTATGTATAATATGACAGTAAAGTATTCCCACATTCAGAAGCTTAAAATTACAGAAAATAAATTAACTTTTCATTTTGCTATGAATATAAAAATTTGCTAATTTGTAGATTTTTCCAAAACTGTAACACATGTAAGTAACTAGTTAGTTATTCTATTTCTAATGCTTCATAAGCAATATATCATTTTTCAAGTTATATATTCAATGAAGGAAGAAAGGAAAATAGTGATTAAGGGTAGCCAACAAGATAAAAAAAAGGAAACGTTTCATTAAACTAAAACAGTGATAATATAGTGGATAGCCTTCAAATGTCCAGGATAGCTTATGTATTTTCATCCACTGAGATAGTTTTATGTGGCTCAGGGGATGTTTGCTAGTAAACAAGAACAAATATTCAAAGAAAGATCATCTTAATAACTTGACGGTTAAACAACTGAAAATGTTTGTTTGACTTGTCCTGAGGAAACATATCTCTTAACTGCTATCTTGTGGTTAGATTTGTTTCATTCCAAATAACTAAAAGCTACTTTGTTTTTGTTGTCTGATATCCTGATATCACTGAGATTTTTAGATGTCAAAGGAGGCAAAGCAATGCTCTAAGGAGCATTCAAATGAGAATGGATTTTCCTTGGCAAAATTTAGCTATCCTTTCAGAAGAACCCAGATTTTCAGAAGGTAGATGGAGCCTTTTCACCAAAAACCTGATAATAAAGAAAAAATTGTTTTCAAAAATTTTTATATAATTTTTCAGGGGGGTCATCACTAGAACAGGAAGAAGAAAGATAAAGAGAGGGGGCATCAGGGAGACATGGGGAGAAAGGATATAAAGGAAGGGGGAAAGAGGAAGAGAAGGGAAGGGAAAGGGAAGAGAGGAGGAAGAGTGGGGAAGAGAGAGAAGAGATGGTAAGGGGAAAGAAGGGAAGGGAGAGGGAGTAGAGATAAGAAAGGAAACACTACATGTGGATCTGGGGAAAGAACATTCTCAGTAGAAAGATCATCAAGTGAAAAGGCCCAGAGGTAGCAATGAGCATGGTACTTGCAAGGAACTACAATTTTCGCCCAGTAAGATGAGTAAATGATGCCATAAACTATGATGGGGAAGACTTGGAGAGGTACAAATTTAGCAGAGATGGGGACAGGGATTTGTAAAACAACTGTTAGTTTAGCTTGCATTTTCAACTCAAAATGTCTTGCCTTTCCAGTTTCTCATCTAACTGCAATGAGTGGCACTGGTTAAATTATTGCAAGGTACAGTACATTTCTAAATTGTTAGGGAGAAAGAATTCTCTCTGTCATTGGTTCTGTTTTGAAAATGACTCACCAACCATTAGGGGAGAGAATAGACAGAATACCGTAGGAACTGCCCATAAATGAAGATGAATTGACAAGCTACCCATTATATAACATCCACTTGTGCTTTCCCAAGAATAGAGATCATTTAAATTCTTAGCATTCCCTTTGGTTTGTTGATCTTAAAAGCATTATCAATTTCCTTGCTTGGCATGATAAATTTGAAATGCCTAACAGCCCCCCAAGTAAAAATATTAAGTAGGCAGTTAAATATATGAAGCAAGAGCTCAGGAGAGAGATGAAGGCTAAAGATATAAATTAAGGATTCATCAACATTGGAATGATATATAAAGTGCTAAGAATGGATGAGATCACCTGGGTTTAAGTGAAGACAAAGAAGAAAAAAGGGCCAAGGACTGAGTCCTGAAGCATTACAATTAGAAGCCTAGAAGTAGAAGAGAAGTCAGTAAAAGAGATGGAGAGGTTTCCAGGGAGATTTTTCAAAACTTAATGTTCTGAAAGGTTTCAAGTAGAAAAGAATGAACAATTAGGTCAAGTCCAGTAAAATGATGACCGGGAATTGGCCACTTGATTAAACGCTGATGATCATGCAAAGAAACATTTCAGCAAAGTAGAAGTAGAACATCTGAAGCAAGTAGTCTGAAGAGATGAGGGATGAGAGAGCAGTCACAGAAATGTAGAAAAAATTCTGTGGAGTTTTGCTATCAAGAGAAATTGATAAACGTCACAAAACTAAGGGAGAATGCAGAAACTAGGAAGGAATTTCCTGCTCTCATTCTGCAAGATACAACCTACTTGCATGCTAATAAGAATGATCTTGTAAAGAAGGAAGAAATTGATGTTACAGAAGAGACACGGGAAAACTCAAGAGCAAAGTTCCTGAATAGAAGGGATGGGCTCCAGACCCCAAATAGAGACGCTGGCCTTGGATGGAAACTGAGACAATTTATTCATGCTAACAGATGGAAAGGCACAGATGCAAAAAGGAATTTTATAAAATATAAAAATCATCTCTTGGAGAACTATATTTCCTCCATGGTAATCTGTGAGATTCTTTCAGTAACTGATGATCAAGCAATCATGGAAAGTATATTGCCTACTGAAAACAAGACCAGCCAGGAAGTAGGTTCCAGAGGTTTAGTTCACCACCTAAATCCACGAGCCAAATCTACTTTCTCATCTATTGCCCAGTTTACCTGATGGAGTGTTGTGAATGCAAGCACAAACTACTTTCAAGTTATTTACAACAAGAGTGTCACAAAGAGACAAAGGGTGTGGGTTGCAGAAAATTTACACAGGAATACTTAGCAACCGATATGAGCAGCATCTTGAAATTTGAAATGTCATTTAAGACGGATACTCCTGAATTAGAAATTCGCAAGATCATGGACTGTTTAAGTTGGAAGACAGTGTAACTGAAGCAGTCAAATCATGAGTTACAGAGGCAGGTGATAAGCGTGAGTGGGTGCTGATTGAATACCATCCCCTCAACTCATTATAAGGCTAATCATTCAATCTGCTAGAACTCAGTCTCTTTATCTTTAAATGGGGTAGGGTGATAGCAGAATTGCCTCATCAGGTGCACATTTGTGCAAGCACTCAAGAAATATTACCAAAAATAATGTAGTTCAGCCTCCTTCTGGTACAGAGGTAGTCATAGAATTGAGGGGTGGGGATCTAAGGTCACAGTAACACAGCTCTCCACTACAGAGTTGGAACATGTATTTCTTCAGAGCTTGCTCTTCTATACAACACTTGTTAAAATAAAGCAAGCCTCAATATTGAAGGTATGATCTGTATATATTACTACAAAGGTGAAAAACTGCAAAATTATTCATACCATGTTACCCTCCAAGTCTATATATTCCATGAAAGTAAAGAATAAAACAGAATGTATGATATCAGAAATTTCATTCCATTATAGACTGGTCTGAAGGCAAAAAAACTATTATTTTTCCATCAATTTTATAATTACTAGTACAGGGAAAAATACTTGAAATATGATCAGTGCCCTTAGATAAAAGGGTTTCTTCAATTTTCTTTGGTATTCCAACCAAACATAATTAGCAAGCTAATTACACTGAGCTTAAAACTCAAGTTTTAATGAACTAGTACAAGTGTCCTTAAACAGAGAGTATGTCAGGAAAACACACACACACAACATACCCACTCATGGCTTTCAAAGTTGGTGTTTAAAGATTTTAATGATAATCATTTTAAATGGTAAAAGAATCATATAACTTTAAATGCGAAAGCAACATTTTAAAATTAAATGAGGAAATGTTAAAGGCTCAGAGATTTTTAAATGATTTGTTAAAGATCATGTCACTGGCCAGAAAAAACAAGCAGCATAGTACCCTAATTCCAGCCTATTGCTCCAAATTCTTTTTTACTAGAATACATCTGTACAATATGAACTAAACATACTTCCTGTAATTTCCTAAAGTACTAAGAGAACTGGAAACCAAGGCTAACAAAGACACAAAAAACAAAAATCTAACCACCCATCCATCAATGTAAAGCCACAAATTTTACACTTTAACTACATAATAGCTTTAGAGAATGTTTCAAAGTATCTTATCACTTACACAATTGAGGATTAACTGTTTGCTTACATCATGTAAGTCTCCATGAAATTATAATGAGGTTTTAAAATGTTGCTTTACATGTGGAATCAAACACAGTCTTGTCAAACAGATTGCTGAGCTCCTTGTTTCACCCTGATTGAGCTGGACTAGGGGCCTGCTCTTTTCTAACCACTGCCTCCATTTCTGAGTCTGATGAGAAATTAGAACATGAATGCAACACCAAGAGATCATAATGGTTGAGAGTTATCTTTTAAAATTAGCACAAAAAAATTTGGGACCATTTATGCCTGTCCCCAGATTTTCAAAAACAGGATGAAACTGATTTTGGGCAAACATTTCTTCACAAAGTACAATATAAAAAAAGACAGAAAATGACTTCAGAGAACTCTTGAGTAATCTGGACGATTTCATTTGGTTTAGAGAGGGCAAGATGCTTTTAGTTTTCTTTTCCCCTACAATTCATAATTACTCCAGGGTTAGGCAACCCTCAAGATGTTCAGTTCTTCACCAAGAAGTAAACAAAGTTAATAAAAATAAATATTTTAGACATAACAATTTCGACAACTTGTTAGTGCCTCTCCTAATGGTTTGCTCTTGAAGGCTATTCTACCACAGGATAAAATGATACTTGGGAATTCTACATAGATTTTATCTATCTAAATACACTTCTTATTAGTACAAAAGGACTTTATCATACTGAACTGAAAGGGTTAACACTATTCAAATGGTAACCCTGTTGTGAGACAGAAACAAAGATAGAGAAGAGAAATGTTGTCAGTAACCTAAATGAGAAAGCTGAAAGCCTTATGTCTGGGAGCTGCCCTAGACCACATTTTCTTATAACCTAAATAAAACTGGAGAAAACATAACTTGACATATTGCTAAATAACAACTAACATAGTAAGGGCTAAAAGATAAATAGAGAGGTTCTGGAATTCAACAAACACAACTTCAAGCTCCAACTCTCATAGCTGCAGACGTGAAATGATGTAATGTCTCTGAAGCTATTTCCTCCTCTGTCAAACGGGGATGTTACCCAGGATGCCGCACATTTGAGATGGTATACAACAGAGGTCCCCAACCTCCCATGCACAGACTAGTAACTAGTATGAGTCTGTTAGGAACCAGGTGGCACAGCAGGAGGTGAGCCTGAATGAAATTCCCTTCACTCACCCTGAAATCATGCCCCACACACCGGTCCACGGAAAAATTGCCTTCCATGAAACCATTCCCTGGTGCCAAAAAGGTTGGGGGCTGCTGGTATATAGGGAGCCCCTGGCCCATACGGTACACATATTTTACTTCCTGTTCTCTCCCCACTTCCTCACCACATTTATGTGTGTGTGTGTGTGTGTGTGTGTGTGTGTGTGTGTGTGTGTGTGTGTAAAGCAAGGTCTTTACAGACCAGGTAGATCTTTGGAAATAAAGTCTGGGGTCTGACACGTTGAGAAAAATACACAGCCTTCAGATTAGGGTAGGGGTGCACAAAATAAAATGAGAATATTCCATAAGGAATGTAGCCACATTTCTAAACAGGCAGTTTAATTTTAGCTAATAAACAGAAGGAAAAATATGAAGATTGTTAAACAACAGACTAACACCATGAGAGCTGCACTTTGTAGGATTAATTTTATAGAACTGTGCAAGAGGGTGAACGGGGCATCACAGGGCTGCCTCAAGTTACACAATCCAAAAGGCATCACTTGCATTATGTTGTATGTGAATTACAACCCCTGGTAAATAATTCTAAGAGTTTGGAACCGTGTAGGAAATTTTTGTAGCAGTTTTATGCAACAGAAATGTCAAACTGACATGGATATAAATGGGAAAGATGGCTGAAAAGGAAATGTCCAATATACTTAAGGAAGAAAGATGGGTGGTTTTGACTAATTCCTTAAGAGTGAAACTAAGTGGAATGTTCTCTACACCTGAAAGTAACCCATAAAATCCTTATTATTTCTAACAGGCAATGTGTTAAAAAAAATATTGTTTGTTGGTGATTCTAACATGTTTATAATTAATGGTAAGATAGAGACAATTTTTAAACTTATTGAAAATGACCCTGCCTAAAAACAGATACAAAAAAGTTGTGACAGAAAGCTAATTATTTATAGTTCTGCTCTCTAAGCAGCAAAAACAACCTTTCCATCAAGCACAGGTTTTATTGAGAATATAAATTATGATTCTGTAACACCCACGGTATCTTAAAATACCACACACGTGGCCTTTAAAGGGCTCTTAAAAACGCATCTGTTTAACCCTTTCCCAGAAAAGATGGTGCCCAACCCACCTCCTTCCCTTGAAATTTCCAGACTCCACAGCCCTTGTGGTAAGCCATTTCAAGGTGTCTAACCTAATTTCTTCTGACAACAGTTTAGGCTCACATACTTTTGTCCTATAGTAAAAGAAAATGAAGTTATCATGTCATCTGGAAAACATACTTTTATATTTATATCTGATTGCTTTTAAATATTCTCAAGGTCTTTTCTGTTCTAGGCTAGACACTATTAATTCCTTTAACTTTGTTTTATAAGGCATATCTTCCCAGAGGAAAAAAATCAAGTTTTATAAGGTATACTTCCCAAATATCAGGCTTGCCATTACAATCACACTGTGCTTACTCATCTTTATTTCATACCTAAAGTTTCCATATCACTGAATCAATCTATTAAAAAACCAAACAACACTTTCCACAAAGCCAATCTTCCTACAGAAAACAGTAATGAAACCTAACAGCCTTTCTACCTTTGTAGGAGAAGGGAAAAACTACCACTAAGCTACCAGCTTGACTATTCACAGAGCTCTCTATAGGATAAAAATACTGAATCCTTTCTGATGCAACACCACATGCATTTGTGCTCACAATTCATGTAGTACATCAAGAAAGTGAGAGTTTAAAGAGTACTTCAAAAATGATTAAGGGGAAATTTTAAACATATAAAAATGGCTTAGTTCACAGAAAGCAAAAAGGTGCCTAAGAATCTATCTATAAATATAGTGGCAATGATAAAAATAAAGTTTTATTTTTTTAAGGTCAAAGAAGAAAGCAATGTAAAAATACTTTAAGCTACGTAAGGAAAATTCAAGGTCAACAGTAGAAAAGACTCCTAAATAGCATGGTAGAAGAAAGATCTTTCCAGATATATAGTGAGAAGTACTACTTAGGAATAGCTTTGATTAAGTGTTTAAAGAATTAGGGAGTTCTACACCTATCTGAAGACTGGGCCAAATGACCAGTGTTATCTTTCTAAAACATAAGTGAGATTATGTCACTTTCCGATTTAACACTCTACAGAGTTGACTATTAACTACAGGTCAACCCTGAAATGTCATATTACTTTCTTTTCCCCAAATGCCTGTATTTTCTTTGTTCAAGCAAAGCCTATAATGATATTTTCACTTGAATATATATCTGCTACCATATTTATTAGATTATACTTTGATAATTTTTTTAATATATTGAGCTTCCACATCAAAGAGTGTTAACATATCCAATGCTTAACTCGATGCTGTTATGGACTACATTTCCCCCTCTCAAATTCATATTGTAAAGCCCTAACTGACAGTATTTAGAGACAGGGTCTTTAATGAGGTAATTAAGGTTAAATGAGGTCATAAGGGTGGGGCCTTAATCTAACAGGACCAGTGCCCTCAAATGAGGAAACACACACCAGATACCTCTCTTCTAGCACACATTTGCACTGAGGGATGGCCCTGTGAGGACACAGCGAGGAGGGCAGGTGTCCAAACCTAAAGGAAAGACTTCACTAGAAACCAATCCTGACAGCGCCTGGATCTGGGACTTCTAGCTTCCAGAACCGTGAGAAATAAATCTGTTCTTTAAACCGCCCAGTCTGTGGGATTTTGCTATGGCAGCCTGCACTGATTACTGCAAATGCCCAGAAAGTACTACGTCAAGTACAGTGTTTTTCAAAACTAGCCTTAGAAGGTTCACAAATTAGTAAATTTTTCTTCCATTGTTATCACATACCTTTTGAACAACATTAAAGTTGGAAAAGTATGTGATTATACCCATAAAAGCCTGGTTGTGATATGTGTTAGCAGCAACAAAACACTTGTTATGGACACCTTGAAAAAAGGGACCTTCTGAGAAGGGTAATTTGATGAAGTCATGTCAAAATGAACACACTATAAGGCAAAAAAAAAAAAGAAAAAAAATCCATTTTTTAAATTAGTAAGTACTATGTACAGAGATAGCAATGACTCAATCTATGCCTGCCTGTTGCCTATCCAGAGCTGGCAAGAGTGGTCAGGGTAGGTGCATGATTACCTATTTTACTGCCATTAATGCAATTAAACAAAACAAACAAAACAGGTGAAAGTAATGGATTTTTGTTTGTCCTTTTTGTACTTCAGCATGTATCTGTATCAAAACAGCCAAGCAAATGTAACAAGACCATGTGTTACTAAACTCTTCTAAAGCCTATTATTATTCTTATTGCATATCTTTCACTGATAGAAGTAATACAGAAGTTACTATTTTGGGATGATTATACAGTGACCCCTGAACAACAAGGGGTTTAGGGGTACTGATCCCCTACCTGCAAAGTCAAAATTCCCCATATAACTTTTTTTAAAGGTTTTATTTATTTGTTTTTAGAGAGAGGGGAAGGGACAGAGAAAGAGAGAGAAACATCCATGTGTGGTTGCCTCTTATGCACCCCCTCCTGGGGACCTGGCCTGCAACCCAGGCATGGGCCCTGACTGGGAATCAAACCGGCAACCTTTTGGTTCACAGGTCGGCACTCAATCCACTGAGCCACACCAGCCAGGGCCCCCACATAACTTTTGACTTCCCCAAAACTTAACTCTAATGGCCTACTTACCAATAACATAACAGTTGATTAACATGTATTCTGTCTGTTATATGTATTATATATTATATTCTTACAATAAAGTAATCTAAAGAAAATGTTAAGAAAATCATAAGGAAAAAAATGTTTACTGAAATAAATCCACATGTAAGTGGACTTGTGCAATTCAAACCTGTGTATTTATCTACAAAAGTTCTTCCTGGAATAAACCCAAGAAGTCCTCAAGATAAAGAATCTCATTAGTGCAATATTTCAAATAAAGGTCTTCATCAGAAACAAATGAAACAAAACATTATCGGAAGCTCTGTAATAAGACTTGATGGGCTACTGTGGGGAAAAAAGGAGACTAATTTTCATGTAATCATAATTTCATTCCAAAAGGAAAACTAGAATGTCATACCAGGGGGGAAAGGTAAGAAAAAAAGAGAACCAGTGTAGAGATCACACAGGTACTTCAGTTAAAGAATAGCAGCTGGCCAGAAATGAGGGTTAAAAATGCTACAAACACTTTCTGTAGCAATAATGTGATATACATCTATAACCACAAAAGCATTTTATATAAAGTTTTTGACATGCAATCTAAAGTTCACTGAGACAACTCATCCTTAGAAGAAGATGTTTCAGTGTATCTCAGCTTAGTTGGCTTTTCTTCCAGAAAAGATGGGGCGGGGGGATAAGCAAACAAGAATTTCTGTCCAATCCCTTGTAGTCTTCTTCTTTACTTTAAAATTTTTCCACATTTGGAGATGAAAAAGTCATTACACTGTCTCTAACAAAAAAAAAAAAATTTCCTGTCCTATATACAAATCCAATTGTCTAATTTTGAATAACAGGGAGGTTCAAAGACAGTCAAATCTGGTAATTTGTCTTGGATACTATTTTCAAATAATAAGTAAAATTTTAAAAGCCATCCTTTTAAGTATCTTCCCTTCTTCTGAAATAAGGGAATGAAGAAAAGGAAGGAAGAGAAAGAAGGAGGTAAGAAGTAAAAAAAAAAAAAAAAAATTACCAAGGTACAAATTGAAGCAAAGGATAAACATTAGTTAGCATCATCCAATTGTGCCTTAATAAGCTTTCTGGATGTGAAGTTAATTTTCCTTGCACTAGATTGTCTCACTTCAAATGATGAGACAAACTCTGCTAACTTTGTAAAGTTACAACAAATGACAAATTGAATGGGGAATATGTTTTTCTACTTTCCAGTTATCAAAACAAAACTCTCCAGGCCAGGGAGCTATACTCGTTATCTTCCACAGGATTCCCATGGGAATGTTCATGTTTACCCAGGTCCATGAGGTTAGATTATCAAGCACACAATTTTTATATAGCAAATGTGGACAATATAAATTTACCCTCAGAAGGCACCTCCCCCTTCCTCCAGTAAACCACAAATAACCAAGCCCCTACAGTTGTTAATAACACAATAAATGTCTAACACAAGTTTACGTTATACAAATATTTGAGAAACTCAGTAACATTCTTTGTAGCAACAATAATATAACAATAGGCTTCAAAATGTGATTGAGATTTGGATATGACATATAACATTTTTAAAATCTCATCAGGTCACTAAAGCAAGATTTCACCTGTCCTGTGTATACACAAAAGAGTTACATAAATATAAGAACTATGAATACATATAACTTACTAGACTTTTCCCCCCAGAACAACTATATCGTAAAAAAGACAAATAGTGCTGATGATGTTCAAAGAATCATGAAAATAAAGCAACCACATTGATTATTAATATTCAAGTTTGCACCATGCTTTAATCTGAGAACATTCTTTTGTAAAGTCAAATACAGTACATAAAAATAAAGGTGCAATACTACTTAGCTATTAAAAAAAAAAGAAGGAAATCTTACCATTTGCAATAGCATGGATGGACCTAGAAAGCATTGAATCTAATGAACAAATTGAACTAACAAGCAAAATACAGACTCATAGATAGAAAGCAGGCTAACAGATGCCAGGGGTGGGGGCAAGAACTGAGCAAAAAAAGAAAATGGAAGAAAACTCATGGACAAGGACAACAGGCTGGTGATTGCTGGAAAGAGAGGTGGAGGAGGGTACAGTGGGGACAAATGGTGATGGAAGGAGACCTGACTTGGGGTGGTGAACACACAATACAGTGTACAGATGATGTATTCTAGAAATGTACACTTGAAACCTATGTAATTTTATTAACCAACATGTCATCCCAATAAAATCAATAGAAAAGAAAAAAATAGTCACAAGGCAACCAGCACTTCATCTACTTAGGTTTTCCACAATGGAGGCTAGATATTCTCCAGTTCTATGGGGGGGGGGGGGGAGGGGGGAGCAATCTTAGAAATGTATCAAAATTTTGAATGTTTCAGAATATATTGATGGTTTATGAAGACAACGTGACAAGTGTTGATCGTTTCTTCTCTATGCTTACGACTCTCTCTTCAAAGAACTTAAAACCTAGGAAAGTTTTTGGAGGTCAATTCAACTAACCACTGTTGAACCAAGATTTCTCTACAACAAAGTGAACTTTTGACTTTTATTTGGATACAACCAGTGGTGGTATCACTTTAACTGAAATCTCTAAAAATTTGCTACGAAATCTGCCACAGTTTAACATCCATAAAATAATCTTTAATATGACTTTCCACAGTAATAAAAAAAGGATGCATTTTTCTCTTCTGAAGAAGTGGGTATGAAAGGGAACTAATTTGTGGAGAAGCTCTACTGCCAAGCATTAACAGATATATCACAAACGCTACCTTACTTATTTTCCTCAATAACCCTAGGATTTAGGCATCAGTGGCCTCATTTGATGCCAGGACCTGCACTTTCAAACCATGACTCAAGCTTTTAATGCAAAAGTCTAATTTTAAAAACACACATTTCAAAAGTTTAGATGTTGGCCTGTAGCTTTTCCTTTAAAACAATTAAAATGTTGTAGATTAGTAATGAGGTCTTTACAGACCCTTTCTGTCCTTTCTTCTCATTGAAGCAGTGGACTCCTAGGCCCTCCATGTGAGTTTGAATGAGGCAGCTTCTGAGGCCTGTCAGAATATTCAGAACCTCATAATTCTGTTGATTCTACATTGAGAATAGTCAGAGGAGGCAAATAACATGTTGCCTAGCAGAGAGCTATTAGAGTGGTAGTTGCTTTAAGAACAGATACTTTGAGCCCTGGCTGGTGTGGCTCAGTGGAATTAGCATCTGCATCTGTGAACCAAAGGGTCATGTTCAATTTCCCATCAGGGCACATGCCTGGGTTGTAAGCTGGGTCCCCTGGCTAGTGGCTTGTGAGAGGCAACTGATCTATTTTTCTCTGGCACATCACATCGCTGTTTCTCTTCCTCTCCTTCTCCCTCCCTTCCCCTCTTCTGAAAATAAATAAAATCTTTAAAACAAAAAAAGAATAGGTTCTTTGAGATGATTGAAGGTACTTGAAGATAGTTTCCTCTGTTTAATAGCTCACATCATCCTAACGTCCTAACAAATCCAGTCTTCCCTGATAGTCCAACAGTTAATTTCAGTTATACTTCTTTTTAATGTCAGTGCCAAAGTGATGGGGCCTAAATTAATGAAGTATTGCAGTTCTTCTCAGTTCCTTTATT
Source organism: Glossophaga mutica (assembly GCA_039655065.1). Taxonomy (NCBI): domain Eukaryota; kingdom Metazoa; phylum Chordata; class Mammalia; order Chiroptera; family Phyllostomidae; genus Glossophaga; species Glossophaga mutica. Next base: position 79,085,826 of record CM077308.1, on the reverse strand, counting down.
GGTGGCAGTAGAGCAAAGAGGGCTGGCTCTGCAATCGAGTGTCTGGGTTTGAGTTCTTGGGAAAGTTATTGAAATCCTTAGAGCGATTTCCCCATTTCTAAAATGAAGTAACAATAATACCTATTTCACAGCACTGTTTGGGGGATTAAGTGACGTAGCACATGTAAAGTTACCACAACTAAAATTAAACAATCAACAGAAAGTTGTTGTTGAGCCAGGAAGAGGTTTTACACCAAATAGTTGTTGCTTGTGTCTGAAAAGTGGAGGGCACAGCACTTTCCCCTCATGAGAGAGCTCATTCCATTCCTCAGCAGTTCTCACTGTCCTGAATTCTTCCACAAGGCAACTTTTATTCTTCAGCACACGGTATTTTTTAATTTGTTCTTTTTCATAAGCTATGCCATCCTGGCATAATCACTAATTCTGCTGTACTTCCTGTAGCTGGAAAACACTGGAATTTATTCAACTGCTATGAAAACACAACACTATCACCAAAGCAGTAGCCTCTCAGTAACCTTTCAGATTAAATAGAATGTGCCTTCCTCCATGAGGTCAGGCAGGGCCACCATGAGGTCAGGCAGGGCCACCTACAGTGGATAGCTAAAACATCTAACAGAAATAGATCCCTTGGAGTTATCTGAATAACTGATAACTGATAATAGCTGTTGTTCAGGCACTGTTTTATCCAGTTTAAGTCTAGTGCCAAGAAGGATAAAGGACTAATAAAGTACCTTATTCGAGGCTGGTGCTATATAATCTGTTTTGACAAAACTATAGTGACATCTAAACTTTCCTATGAGGCAGCTTTGTGTCATGGACAATACATTGAAGGGATGCTCTGGGTCAAACAAAATGCACAGGCAGTGTAGATGTCATAGGACTTTAAGTCTGAGCTCTTCTTCTTGGCCAATAAACTACTGGAAAGAAATTTTATGAAAGGAATTTAAGATTCTTAAAAAAAGGGAAAAAGAGAAGCAGATCTAGATCCTAAGAGAATTTGTGCTGAAAAGGTATTCACAAGTAAATAAAAATTTCTTGGTTGGAACACCCAGGAAAATGTTATAAAGCAAAGGCAACCACAGACTAGGAGAAGAAAACAGTCTTGCAGTGATTTACTCCTCTCTAAGTGGGATTGTTTGGTCAACATTGAGAATTAAAAAAAAAAAAAGTATCTGCCTAAACTATCAGACATGACTGGAGATCTAAAGCTGACAATGAAAAGGAGGAAAGGAAAGAAACTGTAAATCTTCTTCCACAGAGATTGAGACAACACACTCATCCTGATAAACTGTCAGGCTATTCAGGGACAAAGTGTCAAATTTTCCTCAAATTTGACCTTCAGACAATTAAGACATTATTATGTAGCTACTAAGAACAATACACCACGGCTCAATTTTCAAACTGAAAAAATACCATAACATTGTATTAAATACCATAATAATTATGCTACCACAAGATGACAATGCTAATCTCATGACAACCCTCCAATGATTCATGAGACAGTTACAAAGAATAATGTGAACATTTAGGATGATTTAACTATGAATTACACCCAGAATGCTTACTTTACATTTACTCAAAGCATTCATTCCAAATCATTCAGGCAGTGGCTCCTGGTCTCATATTACATCACAGCTCATATTTAATGAGGGCAATTCTTAGTTTTCAGAAAACTTTTTAATAATGGAGCACTAAGGATGGGAGAGTAAAAGATCAAACAGGAAGGAGAATGAGAGAAAACACGACTAAGGAAGAGAAATGAGTGAGTTGGGGAGTACAAAGGAGAAATTGGCATCCTCGTTGTTGAGATAACACACTTATATTTGCACCAGCAAACACCACTGAAGGGAAATATTATCAAGTATTTCCACAAATTCAAACACAAATGTACACACACTCACCCTACCAGACACCACTGAGTATCACAAAGAAGTTCTGCTCAAAGAAACAGAATGGTAATAGTACCAGAATTAAAAGAATTCAGTTGAGAAACTAGCACAGTGAATGAAAATAGATTTGTATTCCTGCTGTCAAAACGTTTGTTTTGTAAACCAAGCTTTCCAAACCTGGAGGGAATATTACCTCAAACCATCCCTGGTTTTGTGCAACTCAAATACTTTTAATAGACACACCCCCAGCCCTCTACCCCCTATGCTGACTTATACAACTGCTAATTTTAAGAAAATAATGAATGTTTTCTTAAGCATCTTATGCTTGTCTCTGAAAGAGCTGAACATAGTGAGGAAAATGCTTGTTTCATAGACACTAAAATAGAACACAATAATCTTAAAGGATATTTAATGCAAACAACTACCTAATGGCAAATCAATTGCGTAAAATTGACTTTGATTGTAATTAGTCATCAATCTCTTTTATGTATTTGTGATCTATCTTGTTGATATAACATTATATCAGTGTTTGGTATTCAGAGGAACATTTGACAAGGTCAGTTTTTAAGAACATATTGTACAAAATAAAGAATCAAGAAAGCCGCGAAATCGTTAACTCACTGCACAAATTCAGAATTTTGCAATGGGTGTTATATTAGTAAATAACTTTATTAGTGCAAACATTTGTTAACTTAAAATTTCTTAGCACTTCACTGAAACTCCTGTATACATAAACAAGGCAGAGACATTCATCTATCAAAAGAGTTCAATCTTCAAAAAAAAATTCTTGGAACTGGTAAGGAGGATGAATGGAGTTCGGATGTGGGCAAGTAGATGGATACAAGGGAAGGGATGCTGAAATTTCTTATAAATTCTAGAACAGCAGAGGGAAAAGATTCCCCCCTTTCCCTGACCAATGCTAGGGTGACAAGTACAGTATGCTGGACAGAGAAGGAAAGAGGAAAGATGAAACAAAATGTGGCATTACATCACATCTCATATTTTCTACCAGTAAAAGCTTATGTTTCAAGAGTCCCAAGCCTCCAGTGGAGTTCAGGATGCCCTTTCCCACAGGTTAGGATAAATGCATGTTTGAGTTAGAATGAGGGTGACCATATGACCAGGGTTTGCCAAGGACAGTCTTAGGATTGTCCAAGACCAGCTGCCCAGGTGTAATTATTCATTTCACCTATTTTTACTCTCTAAAGCATCCTATGTGTATGGTGCCTATCTGTGCAGGCACTCTAAGTAATAATGGAAATCAACCACAGTGTATAACATCTTTCCTATGAAAAAAGCATGCTCCAGCTCACAACTGAACATGGACACATAAAATGTACAATTAGAGATTGCTTATATTTAATAACTCCTATTTGCACCCAGAAACAGTGCTGTGCCCTCCCCTCAAACTGCTTTATTTTTCTTCCTCTGAAATAACCCTAAAATACCCCAAAGTTACTGTATTTTCCAATAAATAGCATGCTATAATTGTGATGTATCACTGTCTTGGAAAAGTCACAGTGAAAATAAGTAAATGAATTAAAAAGTTACTGCTTCAGAAGCTCCACTTCCGGCCAAGATGGAGGCATAGGTGGACACACTGGGCCTCCTCGCACAACCAAAATTAAGGACAACAAAGATTTAAAAACAAGAAAACAACCAGAACTAACAGAAAATTGAACTGCACAGAAGTCCGACAACTATTCATCCAGACTGGTAAGAGGGGCAGAGTCACGGCAGGAAAAAGCAGAGGTTAGCAAACCCAGGCATGCAGGAGCACCAGGTGTGCAGGCATTGGCTAGCAGACCCCAGGCATGGGGCGGCAATGGGCAGACCCAGTGAGGTTGCGCAAGGCGGCTGGCTCACCAGGCAATCCCACATTCACACACAGATAATCCAGGCAAAAATGGGGATCGAGACAGACCTCGCAACCCAGGGCCCCAGCACCGGGAAATAAAACCTAAAAACACCGATTGAAAACACTTGTGGAGGTTGAGGTGCCAGGAGAGACTCCCAGCCTCACTGGAGAGTTCACTGGAGAGACCCACAGGATCCTAGAATGTACACAAGCCCACCCTCATGGAAATCAGCACCAGAAGGGCCAAATTTGCTTGTGGGAAGTGGCAAAAGGGACTGAAATCCGAGAGAGAGAGAGAGAGAGAGAGAGAGAGAGAGAGAGAGAACGAGAGCGCAGAGCAAGCACTATTGTTCCCTCTCGAACCCCGCCCCCACATACAGCATTACAACCCAGCAATTGGGCTGCCCCGCCCTGGGGAACACCTAAGGCTCCACCGCTCATACATAACAGGTGCGACCAGACCAAAAAAAACAAACAAAAATGGCTCAAATGGGAGAACAGATCAAAGCCCCAGAGTCAATTCATCTAAGCAACCAAGAGACAGCCAACTTATCAGATGCATAGTTCAAAGCCCTGGTGATCAGGATGCTCTCAGAACTGGTTGATTTTGGTCACAAATTAGATGAAAAAATGAAGGCTACACTAAGTGAAATGAAGGAAAATGTAGAGGGAACCAATAGTGAGGGGAGGAAAACTAGAAGTCAAATCAATGGAGTGGACCAGAAGGAAGAAAGAAACAAGAATTCAAAAAAGTGCCCTGGCTGGTGTAGCTCAGTGGATTGAGCGCGGGCCTGTGAACCAAAGGATCGCGGTTCGATTCCCAGTCAGGGCACATGCCTGGGTTGCAGGCCAGTTCCCAGCATGGGACACATAAGAGGCAACCATACATTGATATTTCTCTCCTTCTCCCTCTCTCCTACCCTTCCCCTCTAAAGATAGATAAATAAATAAATAAATAAATATTAAAAAAAAAAAAAGAATTCAAAAAAGTGAGGAGAGGCTTAGGAACCTCCAGGACATCTTTAAACGTCCCAACAACCGAATTATAGGGGTACCAGAAGGGGAAGAGGATGAGCAACAAGTAGAAAACTTATTTGAACAAATAATAAAGGAGAACTTCCCCAATCTGGCAAAGGAAATAGACTTCCAGGAAGTCCAGGAAGCTCAGAAAGTCCCAAAGAAGTTGGACCCAAGGAGGAACACACCAACACACATCATAATTACATTAGCCAAGATTAAAATGAAGTAGAGAACTCTAGAAGCAGCAAGGGATAAGGGGATAGTCACCTACAATGGAGTTCCCATCAGACTGTCAGCTGATTTCTCCAAAGAGACCTTACAGGCAAGAAGGGGCTGGAAAGAAGTATTCCAAGTTATGAAAGTCAAGGACCTACATCCAAGATTGCTCTACCCAGCAAAGCTGTCATTTAGAATGGAAGGGCAGATAAAGCACTTCTTGGAGAAGGTCAAGTTAAAGGAGTTCATCATCACCAAACTAAGCAAAAAACTAGAACAGGAACAGAACCACAGAAATAGAATCACATGGAGGGTCAGCAACAGGGGAGTGGGAGGAGGAGAAGGGGGGAAGGTACAGAGAATAAGTAGCACAGACGGTGGGTAGAAAATAGACAGAGGGAGGGCAAGAATAATAGTGTGGGAAATGTAGAAGCTAAAGAACTTATGACACATGGACATGAACTAAAGGAGGGAATGTGGGTGGGAGGGGGTGTGTAGGGTGGAGGGGAATGAAGGGGGGGAATGGGACAACTGTAATAGTATAATCAATAAAATATATTTAATAAAAGAAAAAAAAAGTTACTGCTTCATTCACTCACACATTAAGTACTTAGTGCTGGGTACTAGATATACCACTCATGGAGTTTGCATTCTGGTGGGGGTTAGACAAACAACAATACCGTCTGGTAGAGATAAGTACTATGGAGAAAAATATATGAGGGTAATATAGTGCAGGGTAGGAGGAGGAGAAGGGAGAAAGGAAGCAAATCACATAGCAGTCTGGGTTTCAAAGGGCAAAGAACAGAATCAGTTTAGTGTACTGATGTTATGTGAGTTAATGGCAGAACGAGTCAAATCAGAGAAGAATCTGGGAGCTAGATCACATATATAGGACTTTACAGTTTTAATTATAAGATAGAGAAGGCCTTTGAAGGTTGGGTACCAAGCACAGGAGAGATATAATGTCAATTACGTTTAAGGGCTCATTCTTCCCTACTATATTAAGAATAAACTGAAGTGGGAGGTGGGGATGGGCAGGAAGGGTAAGAGAGGGTAGACAAAGTAGACCAATTAGAAAGCTATTACAATCAGTAATCCATGCTAGAGATGATGGTTACCTGGATCAAAGTGATAGTAGCGGGGGTGTTAAAAATGGTTACATTCTGAATTTATTAAGAAAGGTTTTTCATTTTAAAGTAATTTTAGATTTACAGAAAATTTGGTAGGATAATACAGAGTTCCCATACCATCTTCACCCAGGTTTTCCCAATTATTAACATCTTATGGTATATTTGTCCCAACTAAAAGCCTACATTGGGATATTACTATTAACTGAACTGTAAACTTAATTTGGACTTCACCAATTTTTCTGGATCATTTTTAAGGCAAAGTTAACTGGATGTACTGATGAACTGTGATGGAGTATAAGAATAATAGGTCAAAGGCATTTCCTGGGATTAGGAAGACCACGTTTGAAAACCAAGTTGAATTTGGATATGTTAGTGAAACTCCTATCAAAAATCCAAGTGGAGATGTCCCATAGGCAGTTAGTTTTATGAGAATAGGTTTCAAGGAAGAATACGTATTAGTTGGAGAGAGAGTTTAAAAAATGGAATTTCGAGAACTTGACACTTAATGGCATATGATGAGTATAGAAGAAGCTAAAATGACTCCCTAGTTTCTAGGTAAGAAAAAACAAGAAAGTTATGTTAGAAAAGTTTTTCAATTTTAGCCTTCTCTTACCTAATAGCCATATTTCTCTCTAATGAAGCTACAAATCCTGTCAAAAGTTCAGTAATAACCTTTAAAAAAATAACACATTTTACAAAAAGGATTATTTTTAAAAAAACAGGACATATATCAAACATATCAAACTTTTCTTGGTAAAAGAAACAAAAATTCTTTTGGCAACATGATGAGAGATCAAAACCCCCCACAAAATTGACATTGTAAAGTTTACCTGTATACAAATATACTTAAGCATCCTTTCTTTACTCTTGTGTTTCAGAGTAATTCTGATGATCTGCAGTCATTCTTTTAATGACTTTCAGAAGAGTAAAAAAATTTTAAAACAGATGTTAGTGAAAGCTCATCAATGAAAATATACAAAAACCTATAACAAAAAGGAAGAATTTAGACATCTATAATAATTCACATTTGACAAAAGACCTGCTGACATGTCTTATTCCAAATGATATGTGTCTGAAGTTTAAATATTAGTATTTTAAGACTTGAACGTTAAACAATGAAAAATGCTTTCTCAATTCAGTTCCTTCCAAAGAGAAAATGAGTGATGAAAACTATCATAGGCCATGACAGAGCATAATAGCAATTTTACAGCCTGGCCTTGCTGGGTAAATGGGCTAAAATTTTACAATATAACCAAAAAACTATCTTGGAAAGAAGGAAGGAAGGAAGGAAGGAAGTTAGTTAGTTAGTTTAGGGTGCATGCCTATGGTTTTCAATATAAAAGTGACATTTTCAAGCAACTACTTGGGTTTTCCTTTAATTCAGCATCTGAACCCTCCCTTCCATTTCCATCACAATCATCACCTCTAGCCCAGATTTTTGAAAAGGCCACTTAACTAAACTCTTCCTCCTACACACTAATCTAGCAGTCACAAAATTGAGTTTAATTCCTAACTGTGCCTTTAAACTTGACATCTGGGCTTTACCTCTTTAAATTTCAGTTTCTTAACCTATGTGAAGGCAATAAATATCTCCTCCTATCTACCTCTCAAGGATGCTATGGGAAACTAGTTAAATAATGTATGTAAAATTATTTATAAGGAACTGTTAGGGTATTATCATCATATTCTGGCACAAAGACATAATCATGTTAAGACCATAACACAAATTCTTCAAGGATTTTTTGTTGCCCATTAGATGAGAACAAGTTCCTTGGCATGGCACTGGAGAACAGCTGCAATATAATCATAATATATCCCCTTCAGGCTTTACTTCCTCATAAAATAATCCACTTTCAAGTGAGACTAGACTAGTGTTTATTAGATTGTACATCTTAACTCATTGGTGAATTAAGAAATCACTGATTGGGCTATGGCGATTATTTTAAAAAAGGAAATAGAATAGCAAATTCTTAGTATATGAAACATAGGAAGGGTGAAGTATTGTTTTGTGAAATTTATCTTTCAATATTGCATATACATATTACTGGGAAGGAATGTAAAATGTGTTTCTTACTCTAGGGTCCATGCAAAAAAGTGTGGCAAATCCTATGGTGAACTACTCACTCTTTTACAACTATACCCTCATGATCTTCACTCTTCTGGCCATAGTGATCATGTTCCTTGCACCCAACTACCCATCTACCTAAACTTTCTGGGTCGCCCTTCCTTACCTGAAAAGTGGTGGTAACACAAATAGCCACCTCACATGCTGCCATGAACAGCATATCAAAGTGCTTTGTTATTAGGTATTAAAAGAGATGAGGCACCAAGAGATTTTCTCTGCCCTTCCTTCTTTCCCGACTGCAAACCCATATGACAAGGCAAAAAAGTAATGCCAGTAGACTCTTGAGTACTAGGGGCAAAAGAAAAATGAATCCAATGGATACCAAGCTGTACTAGCTATAAAATCAGGAGTTTCCTGTTACCTTGGATCCTACACTACTATGCATATGAAAGAGGCCTTTAAGTCAAACCATACATGGCGCACTGCCTGAAGACAGACTATAACTTGATATTTCCTTGCTGCTTAAGGGCAACAATTAACAACTATCAGTACTGTAACAAAGCAGTGCCAGTTGGGTCTACTGAGAATCCTGAGGGTTTTCTGTCCCTGTACTACTGTGCTTTTCAACCATGAGGTTTATTTTATTAATATTTTGCTATAAATTTTCCTTGCTGTGAGTTAGTGCATTTCACTGATGATAGGGGACTGGCCTTTAATAAGCTGCCTTTTCTTTTTTTCCCCCAATTAAAAAAATTTTTTTAATTATCTCATTGTTGCTCAATTACAGTTGTCTGTATTTTCTCCCCACCCCTCCCAACAAGCTGCCTATTCTAATTGCTATTTATCTTATGTAACTTCATAACCCACAAAATCATGTTTGTAAGGACTGTGACTAAAATGCAAATCAATGTGTAATGAGTGTAGACCTTACTGGAGGCAGGACACATGCCCTCAGTGCCCAGGTGTTGTGAGTTACATGTTGACTGTTCAGAGGCTTTTTGTTTACTTCCTGGTTCTTAACTATGGTAGTCAGTTTTCAAATAAATGAAGTATTGTATCAAAGATAACATTAAATTTTAATTTTTAAATCAATAATTTGCATCAATTTATACTGAGATCTCCTACAATGAAGAATCAAAGGAAGTTCTGGCCTTTCTTCCAAGTTCCACCTTTCTACTCAGACTACTCAATACATGTCTATGCAACAATACTAAAATATGAGCTGTATACATAAACGCACATCCCTATTTCTCTAATCACAATTCTTCATGGCTTTCTACCATCCACTAATAAAGCACATTGTACTTACTGTAATACTCAAGGCCCTCTATTTCCAGCCTCAACTTGTATCAATCCACTTTGATAGTCTCCACCTTCCAGAAAAAAATTGCTGGTAATAACCTGTGACTTCATGCTCCCTAACTTCTGTTTGATGTCAACTTTACACATTCAACTTCACTTATCATCAATATAATATTACTATGGTCCATTACAATTAAATACTTTCAGGAACACTTATCTTGATTTAGGCTTTAGGGCCTGCCTCAAATGGCCTCCCTTCCTAGAATGCTCTCTTTTTTTTTTTTTTTAATTTTTTATTTATTTATTTATCTTTAGAGGGGAAGGGTAGGAGAAAGGGAGAGGGAGAGAAATATCAATGTAGGGTTGTCTCTCGTGTGTCCCCTGCTGGGAACTGGCCTGCAACCCAGGCATGTGCCCTGACTGGGAATCGAACCGCGATCCTCTGGTTCGCAGGCCCGCGCTCAATCCACTGAGCTACACCAGCCAGGGCAGAATGCTCTCTTTTTTAATCCTAAAAGCCAAAAGTAACCTCTTCAACTTCTGAAATGACTGGACCTTGTTATCACTCATGGATTATCACAATATGCAATACATAACAGTTTAATATTGGCTACTAAAAAAAGCCCTCTGTTCTAGATCTCTGTAGTCCATAAAGCAGTCAGCATATGATAGGTGCCAAGTGTGGGAAACCTCAGGTCAATCTTATCCTCTGTCTCCAGTCTTTTGAGTTATATTTCTTCAATATCTTGAATAAAATGTCCTTTCTCTACTACTCTCATTCTCACTGTCCTACCCCATGGCATCATTATAACATATAAAGTATCGAAATGGTCTCTTAATTCATTTCCCTAGCTGTCCTAGCCAACCACACAATGCAAATAAAATCAATCTTGGTAAGATTATAATGACAGCCATTACCAAACCAAGTTTGTTTTCAGTTCTTATCCTCTTTCACCTCTCTGTGGCGTTTAGCACTCTTGATCAGGTCCTCTTTTAAATTCTCTCTTCATACTTCCTAGATCAATATAGCCATTTTCCTTCCTCTCCTCCTATCTTTCTGATAGTATCTACTCAATTGTCATCTTTTTATCTTAATACCCCTTAAATATTGCTGTTACCCAGTATCTGTGACTGGCTCTCTGTCTCTCTCTTCCATTCTCTGGAGTCAAATTATCTAGAATGAAATATCCTGAATCGCTACAGACAAGGAAGTATGCAACCCTTCTATGATAAAACTGCTTCATGTGTTAAGTGGGAATGATATTATTATTCAAGGAGCAAAGTTTATACACTAAAATACATTTTTTTAAACCATGGAAAGCACTTACAATAATATCTGAAACATGGATAGCACCATATGACTGCTTCGGCACCCCCACCCCCTCTTTGGCTTCAACAATTATATATACTGATAATTCATAAAACTTCTCTAACACAGTATTCATTCATTACACTGTACTACTTACAAATTTTTCCATTAGATTTACAGATATCCAACAGCAGGTTAATTCTATCTTGGTATTATAAGGGAAAACACATAGTTCATGCTACCACTTATGCTGCACCCCTTCTCAAAATCTTCACTACATTCCCCACAATCTCCTGAATCAGCCCCAATCTTTAAGTAGGCATTCAAGATCCTCTGTAACCCACTAACTTTCTCCAGCTCTAGCTACTGTCATTCTTCTTGTATCCCAGTAAAAACTGATAGACTCCTTCAACTATATGCTTTCCAAAAATCCTGTGAATGCCAATCAAACCCTTTATACTGAAATTGTTAGTCTCTTGGTATCCTTCTATCACTGGTAAAGATACTACAAAGTATAGAAGGTTAGAAAGGATGTAAAAATCCTAAAAATATTGTATCAGCTCCTGAATAAAATAGGAAACCATAATTATAGAGGTGAAAGGGCTCATATATAACATCTAGTCCAGGACACGTTAAGGCAGCTCAGAAATTTGCTCACGACACACTGTGATTTACTGGCAGCATAGAAACCAGGGCCCCAGGCCAGTAGATCCTCGATGTCAGCACTGTTGCACCTCACAAACCAGTGTGATCATTCGTCGGGCTCTCATTCGCCCAACACTGAGCTGCACAAACATAGGACTTATATGTACACACGTCATGGAGAAGCAAATGCTGGTGGTCCTTATTTATTTACAAGCCTGTGGGTGACATACTCTCATCTTATCCCATTAGCATTTGTTTAAAGATTGTTTGTAAGGTTTCAGAACCAGAACAAACGTGGACCTTTCTCTAATGCCAAACTGCATGCAATCAGGCACACTGAGGGAGAACTAGAGCTAGTCATGCCGGTTACAAACTAATTCAAGAGACTGAGTTCGCATTTATTCATATATTTCTGGTAGACATTCTGCCATAGTAACATAAGCCAAATCAAAAATGGAAAGGGCTCAGCACTTCAGGGTTGTCAGAAAGTATCAAAGTGCGCATATACATTTAGACCACTGACTTTTAAAGGGGTGTTAACATGCAATATACACATATATTTCATGAATGCATATAAATAAGCCTTCCTCCCCAGATATACTAAGGAGAGGAGGGTGAGGATGGAGGGAGGTAGATACATGCATTTTAAGACATCTTCCAGTAATTTGGATTCAACATATTCCTGTCCTGATTGAACCACTGATTTAGATCTGGTATGATTCAGAACAAGCCCGGCTAAGAAGACAACATATATGACATCTTCCAGTAATTTGGATTCAACATATTCCTGTCCTGACTGAACCACTGATTTAGATCTGGTATGATTCAGAACAAGCCCAGCTAAGAAGACAACATATATATTTATATTGATAATGGTTAATAATTTTTATAGTGATTCATAGCTCAACAAGCCCTGATACATTTACTGTCATCAAAAGAGACCTGGAAAACTGACAATGCAGGCAGTGTCACTACCATTATTCTACAGAAGAGGAAACTGAGACTCGGAGTAAAGATGACTCTGCTCAGTATTCCAAAGCTTACTGGCAAGAATTGAACCTTGGTCTTCTATTTCCAAACTTCATGCCTTTTTGGGAGAGTGCTAACAACCTGGAAGTTAATGATAAAAGCTGACCTTAAACTCAAAATCTATGATCTAACATTACCGAACTTAAAATTCAGACTGTGGTATATATCATTCAATCTTAATCTTCTTCTTTATTTAAGAGAGGACTTATTTTTTCTTCCTTTTTTTTTAACTTTCTGTCATCCTCAAAGGAACACTACAAAAATGCCATGTACCAGCTGTACGGAGAAAGGCAAAAATCTTAGGATTGGATGGATGCCAGGAGGCACCAATCAATAGCAGTCATGTTTAGAATTTAGATGAAAATCATGTAAAAAGCAATTCAGTGATGCTGAAGCCATATGACAATATACTTTCTAGTTTCCAAAGAAAGCTGCACTAATATAAATCAATGGATAAGCTTAAGAGTGTATATCAGTTCTAACTGAAGGAAAGGAAATGAGTTTATCAAACAAAAATCAAATGTCTGTAGAAGGGAGAAATGATGTACACAACTAAAAGTCAAGATGGGTAAAATAACTAGTCTTAATTCTAGCTTAATCATCTTACAGTCTAAAGACAGATACACAATATAATTCTTGATACAGAATCTTCTGGATCATGTATACACTATTTCTGCATATTCCAAGCTTTACATTTGATCTGAAATTGCAAACAATTTACTCCTTCTAGTAAAGATAAAATGAGGCTATATTAACACAAGAGCCTACTTCCTCTTTAATACTGTAAACTCTTACTGCTAGTACACAACAGAGGCTCCGTAAGTACCTGTCAAATTGAGGTTTATCTGTAGATGGTGAAAGTAAGAGAGTACATATTTAATTCACACAAGACATGCACAAAGCATATTTGAATAACAAGAATCTATGGCAAGAATGAGGTGAACCCAATGAAAAAAGTCTACTCATGGCAAGGTAATTACTTCTTTGATTAGATGATCCTTCAGACTCTGTACCTTTCTCAATTTCTCTGCTCACTTATTACTATACATATATTTCAATTTATGAAGTTACAACAGTTACATAAAGGACCGTTCATACTAATGTCCACTTCATCACCCTTGTGTCCCCTATGCAAAATACAGTCCACTTTAATAGCTCTCAGAGTCCTCTCAGATGACATGAACAGTAGAGACCTGCACAACATTGGAAGGCCACCAAACCACCTCAAATTCAGTGTAGAAACTGGAAAACTTGCTGAAGTGGGGAGGTCTCTAGCACAATAATTCCTGTGCCCCTTTTAGAAAATATACATTTTTCTTCTTAATTTGCATAGGATTCAAAAGAACATTTATTTTCTCATTTGGGAGAAAAGTTTCAGTAGGTAACATCATACTTCTTGAAGCAGGGGATTTAGAAAGAAATATGTATCTGAGAAATATAAATTTTTAATTTTCTTTCATAGCTCTCATAAAAAATGGATGGCGCCAGGGACTGGCGCCTAACACCTATAGAGTTACCAGAGTCTTCCACAGCATACTATACGGTCCTGAGTTCACTGCTTAAAACATCTAGGCTGAAAGCACATACAGAGATCTAGTCCATCCCTTCATTTTTAAAAATAATATTTTTCACTGAAGTATGACATTTCAGAAAAATGCACAAATAATAACCACACAGTTTGATGAACTTTCACAAGAGTACATCTCTATGTACACACCACCCAAAATAGGACAGTAGAACACTTCTAAGTGCTCTGGAAGCACCCCTCATGTCATGCTCGTTCACAGTAACAAACCCCTCTTTCCCCAAAAGGTAACCCCACCATCTTGACTCGCATCTCAAATGTAGTTTTGCTTAAAAAAATACTTCAAATACATACAATAAATGCTTTAGCCGTTATACTGTCAAAAAACAAAAACAAACCCACTTCATATAAATGGCATACTATAGTATTTACTCTTTTGTATCTGGCTTCTTTTGCTCAATATTTGTGAAATTGCTCCTTCTTACTAAATGTAGCAATAATTCTTTCATACTATATAACATTTCATTGTATCAATTCCCATGATTTATCTACCCTATAATTTATTTCCAGTAAATTTTCTTAATACTCATCCAAAGTTTTAGAGAGCAAGGAAGGGTGGGGGCGGGGGGAGAGAGAGAGAGAGAGAAACATCGACTGGGTTGCCTCTCTTACACTGCCCGACCAAGGATGGACCCCCCAACCTAGGTATGTGCCCTGAGTGGGTAATGAACCTGCAACCTTTTTGGTGGGTGGGACAATGCTCTAACCAACTGAGCCGCTCAGCCAGGGCAATTTCCAGTGTTTGATGATTATAAATAATGTTGTGAAAATCTTTTGGTGTACAGTATGCATTTCTCTTCGGTACAAACTGAGGAGAGGAAGTGTGGAACACAGGATAGGCAAACATTCAGCTTAGCAGACATTGCTAAACATTTATCCCAAGCAGTTATATTATTAATAAAGAAAAGTGAAGCTCAGTGAATTACAGTAATTTTGTAGCTAAATATACACTGATTTAGGAAAAAAATCAGAGATAAATTCCAGGTCTCGTAATTTAGAATTATCTTTTATGAATATTTCAGATACTACTTAAGGCAATCGTGGTGAGAAGATTTACTAAGGTAAAATCTGCAAGACAGAAAACAGATCAACACTTAAAATAATGCCAAAAGACCTCTGCATATTATGTCCTAAAACAGAAACACTAGAGGTTTTTAACATACTAATTAGGTATATGATCTTAACCAACTCACCTAACTTTTCTGTAAAGCTTTTTCAGTTTTTCTTCCTTTTTAAAATATATTTTATTTATTATGCTATTACAGTTGTCCCATTTTTTTTCTCCCTGTTGGGAACCGCCCTGCCTGGTTTCAGGAGCTGTAACCCACCATGGCTAAGGCTGAGTGAGCGACCTTCAGACTGTAAGCCACTAAGGAGACAAAGCTTATCTACCTGGCAGGAGCACCACCTCTGCCCACTTTACTTTACCCTGCCTGGCCCCCAAAGCTTGGTCGGTTAGCCAATGACAGGTAAGATTCCCTCAAGGGAGGGGTCGTCTAAGACACGCATGATCACATGGGAGGCCCTCAAGGAAGGACTCGGGGGACTACAGCAAAAGGGGGTGATGGACCCTGGCCCCTCGGCTATCCTGACATAGCCTGAGTCCTCATTCTGTCTCCTAATCTCTTGGCTGCTTTGCTGACTCTGCCTGACTTAAGCCTGAAACAATGACAGAGGGCAGTGCAGCTCTGTGCTGGAAAGGGCTGGCTCCCCAGTTGATCAGGCCTAAGAAAGTATATATAGAACCCTGTGAAACCTGCTTTGTTAGGAATGCTCTCAACTAAATAATAAGGGTGCAAGCAGGAAATGAGTTTATTTCCCAAAGTTTTGTAGCCCCTGAGCTAACAGACCGACTCAGAATAAGCCCTCAGAGTTCTTTGTATGTTATCTATTGTTTGATCCTTCCTGACAATAATTAATGATCTTTACCTGTATTCCTGTGTAAAACGAACCTAATAAAAGCCATTAAGGAAGGGGCTCTTGGCCCTTCTCCCTTGAGAGATCAGCCACCTCTCCTCCCCAAGCAGATCATGTCTTGGTAGACTTACTTTCATCTGTGGCAGCTGGACGGGGCCCTGCAGGCAGAGAGAGCCCCCTTACATCTCCTCTTTATTCCCCTCTGCCCTGCACACCCGCTCCCACCCTCACTTCCCCCCACTTCAGTTCATGTCCATGGGTGGTACATATAAGTTCTTTGGCTTCTTCATTTCCTATACTATTCTTAACCTCCCCCTGTCTATTTTCTACCTACCATCTATGTATGCTACTTATTCCCTGTACATTTTCACCCTTTCTCCCCCACCCCCACTGATAACCCTGCATGTGATCTCCATTTCTGTGGTTCTGTTCCTGTTCTAGCTGTTTGCTTAGTTTGTTTTCATATTTGGTGTTTTTAGATTCAGTTGTTGATCATTGTGAGTTTGTTGTCATTTTATTGTTCATATTTTTTATCTTCTTTTTCTTAGACAAGTCCCTCTAACATTTCATATAATAAGGGCTTGGTGATGATGAACTCCTTGAACTTGACCTTATCTGGGAAGCACTTTATCTTCCCCTCCATTCTAAATGACAGCTTTGCTGGATACAGTAATATTGGATGTAGGTCCTTGCCTTTCATGAATTTTAGTACTTCCTTCAAGTCCCTTCTTGCCCGCAAGGTTTCTTTTGAGAAATCAGCTGACAGTCTTATGGACACTCCTTTGTAGTCCAGTTTCCTTCCCATCATTGTTGGTTCCCTATACATTTTCGTTTATTTCACTTTTCATAGCCTTCACTGTTTCCTCTATTTTGTGACCATACTCAGCCAGTTCTGTGAGCATCCTGATTACCAGTGTTTTGAACTCTGCATCTGATCGGTTGGCTATCTCTTCATCACTTAGTGGTATGTTTTCTGGAGCTTTGATCTGTTCTTTCATTTGAGGTTTGTTTGTTTTTTTGTTTTGGTCTCAGCACTCTTATTACGAAGTAAGGGGCAGAGCCTTAGGTATTTGCCAGGGCAGGGCAACCCAATTCACTGTGTTGTCACACTGTCGGTGGTTCAAGAGGGAACAATGCAGGTTGTTTAGCTCTCTGCCAGCTTCAGTCACTTCCCCTGATACCCACAAGCAAATTGGGCCCTTCTGGTGCTGATTCCCGGGTGGGTGGGCTTGTATACATTCTATGACCCAGTGGGTCTCTCCAATGAACTTTCCTGTGAGACTGAGAGTTTCTACCACCACCTCAACCCTCGCAGGATTTTTCAGTCAGAGGTTTTGAGGCTTTATTTCCCTAAGCTGGAACCCTGGGTTTCACAGTGTGTCTCACTCCCCAGTGGTTCACCCCAGTTTATTCGCACACAAAAGTGGGACCAACTGCTCTTCCAGCTGCCTGTATCCGCCCCTCCTACTGGTCTGGATGAATACTTCTTCTTTAACTCCTTGGTTGTTGGACTTCCATACAGTTCAATTTTCTATCAGTTCTGGATGTTTTCTGTTTTTAAATTTGTTGTCCTTCTTTTGGTTGTATGAGGAGGCACAGTCTGTCACCTACACCTCCATCTTGGCCCTCAGACGGGAGCCCCTATAGTAAAGCTTTTGCAACTATCAGCTGACTATAATACTTCCACTTATTACATAAACTCATTAATTAAGCAGGATAATGTTAATGAAAGTGATCTGGAAAGGATAAAACACTATGTAATGTTACAGAAAATCTACACCAACATAGTCCATAAACAAAAAATTCTGGGGTTTTTGTCAAGTACAAACTTAATAGGCAAAAGAAAAATATTCCCACAGAAAACAATGCAGACACCTGCCTACATCTTTCCCCAAAGCAAGAAAATAGAGCAAACAGAAATTTAATGTCATTGGTAACAATAACTGCAGTAATAATAACAGTAATAAGATTAGCTAAAGAGAGCTTTATAGGTATAAAACATTTCATATATAATTCCTTACAGGATAAAAAAAGATGTCAGTGAGAAAAATAAGTTCTCCTGAATGACATTTTCAGTAGCATTAATTGCCTCCAGTAACAAATTCTTCTAGCCACCACTAACTTTTCTTTTTAGAACACTGGCTTATGGTTGTCTCCAAGAGAAGTCTTAATAGCTTAAAGGAGGGCCACTTAACGTTTGGTCAATCTGCAGCCTACATATAACACTGCAGCCATTAAAGTTCATTCCCCGAAAGGGCTTTCCTTATTCACAAAAAGTATTTCACAGGAGTAATGGATACCATTAATACTTGAAAACTAAGAATCAGCTTTATTCTATCACTCATCTCCAAAATCAGTAATAAATAGCCTTAGGAATTGGTACAAAACTTGCATGTCCATTCTCCTTTGTCCATGTCCATTTCTTTTTAGTTTTTCTTATTTTTCCCATGAACTTCATCTTCTTTAAAAGACTGGGGACACAGCCTTCTCTTTAAGAAATGGTGGCATTCTCTTCCTCCCTTTCCTCCCTATTGTCTTAGGTTCTAAGTATTACACATATGGCTGGTCCTGTGTATGCACCACACAACAGTGATTTCCATCTCTTCCAGTATAGAAGTTTAACACAAAACTATTTACAAGATAATAACATTTGATATATGTCACTTAGAAGTACAGTCCACATAATTTTATATAATCACCTGCACTAAAGTTTGAGGACCATTAAGTTAGACAAAAGGAGGGAAGAATAGGAAAACCATCATGTACTTATTAGCACACTTCAACCTTTAAGTTAATTCATTAAATTCTTAACAAATAGGATATGAGTCAAGTATTCTAACAAGATCCTGACTGCTTACAGAGTTTAATACATTCTGTTTTAATATCAAGGATATATAACATCAATGTAAGTTAATGGATTTGTTTCAAATTCTGATGAACAAATAAGATGGAGTTGAAGAGGAGCGACAACCATGGAGAACACTGGATGTGTTCACAAGCACACCCACAGTTTGGCAGCAGTTTAAATGAACTTGAGGCTATTCCATCTTATTTTATGGGCTCAATTACTGGGTTTCAAGAAGACTGTAACTGACATAGCATTGGCATGTAAATATTAATTTTAAGAATGAATATAGGTATTATTTCATTGATTCATTCAATAAATATTTGTGGGCCATATACTAGTGTGCCAGTGATGAAAAACCTCAGTTGCTGCTCCAAAGTTTAACAATGAGAGAGGTAATCATCAAGTATCATGGCAAAATAATGTACAAAAAGTATAGTGGAACAGAAAGAAAACAATATCATTTCTGCCTGAAGGAGGCAGGAAAGGCTTGAAAAGGAAACAGTGCTAGCAGGAAGAGGCAATGGAGCAGACATCTTAGCCATTAGGGAAAGCAGATGTAAAAGTATAGAAGAATATGGTAGGTTTAACTGATCTCCATGGACTGGAAATGGTAAATTGTTTCATAATATTTCACTTATAAGAAAAAACTGATTACTGGGATTATGGTGAGGTTTAATAGACACTAAAAGGAAATTAACAATACTCTGTATTTATCAGTGGTTATGCAACTAACTGTTCTGTTTCTTAATGTACCTACTATAAAATGGAATTAATTGTAGATGAGAGCAATTTCATGAGAAAAAATTGTTTACTTGCAATTTCTGTTTTAGCTCTTAAGATTCTCAAATGTGAATACTCTTGACTGTCTTGGAAATGAGCTGACAGCAAGGCCTAATCTTTAAGTGTTGAGTTACAGGCTTTAGAGTCCTGTAAAGTAGATTCATGGCTGGGCTCTGCCATCTCAGCCATGCAATCTTGGGAAAGTTACATAAACTTCCTAAGCCTCAATGACCTCTAAAAAAATAAAAACAATACCAGTCACTTCATAGTGCTATTTGTGGGGATTAAAGCAATGATGAAGGCAAAGGCTTAGTCATAGTATTTGCAACACAGTAGGCAGTCAGTGAATGATAGCAGCTACTAACCACTACTATGTTTTACATCAGCTACAGAAATTATCATAATCAAACTGCAAACTAACATTGCTAGTACAATTCCTCGTCTACACCCAAAAAAAAAAAAAAAAAAAAAAAGATACTCTTTACAAAATCCTTTGGTAAATTTAACCTTGATGATAGTGAAACATTCAATATTACTTGGGTTACAATCTTTAGTAAGTGTTGAGACTGAGAGTAATATTAATAAATTGTGACACCTTGAACAAAACCCAAGATCTGCCCAGAAGGTATCCAGCCATATAATATGAAAGAGGCATTTATTGAACAAGATGCAAGACACAAGAAACACTGTACATAGAACAACGATGCCTCAGTCCCCTTCAGAGTAGACAACCATTGCACATCACACAGTTCTCCCAACTGTCATTGGCTACCCTGTCCTATTTCCTGAATCTCATCAACAGTCTGAAATCTCTTCCCTTTCAAAGGTGATTTTAGTTTTGGGAAAAGCCAGAAGTCACAAGACACCAAATCTGGGCTGTAAGGGGACTGAGTCACCTGGGGGATTTGATGTTTTGCCAAACAACTCTGCACAAGGCATGATACATCAGTGGGTGCATTGTCATGATGAAGCTGCCAAATCACCAGTTGCCATTAGCTGTGTACTTCTGAATCACCCAAATAGTTTCCGTGGAAGAATGTTCAAGGTTAACACAAAATGTGATGCAGATTTGTTGCTCTACTCAGTCAGTAATTTTGAATGCCATTGCCACACAGTACACGTGCTCACTCAACAGCATCTGCTGCCCCCACTGACTAGTACAGTGAAGTTGTCATTGTTCACGCAAGTGCATTCCAGTCCACTCTCCTTGGCTATCAGGTCACATCAATGTTGCGCAGACCATTCTCATTATATTAACAATGGCTG
This sequence comes from Glossophaga mutica, assembly GCA_039655065.1. NCBI lineage: Eukaryota > Metazoa > Chordata > Mammalia > Chiroptera > Phyllostomidae > Glossophaga > Glossophaga mutica. The sequence goes on along the minus strand of CM077308.1, from coordinate 79,064,967 downwards.
GACTTTTTCCAGACAGGCCTAATAAAACTTTAAATCAAATAAAATTCTAAATATGTTCAGCATTCTTTGATATTTTCTATGCTGTTATGGGGAAGTTAAGGTACAATGAAAACCACCCACGGATCTGGAAACTAGCCCAGTTTTGCTCTTATTTAACTGTAAGACCTTGGAAGAATCATCTATTCATCCAGGGTCTTCATTTCCTCGTATGCTAAATAATTATTTGCAATATAAGAGTGTTCTCTTTAAAAGTATGCGCTCTGGGGAAAGAGAGAGTAAAGAGTTACTGTTGTTTAATGAGCATATAGTTTCAGTTCAGGATAATGAGAAGGCTCTGGAGATGAGTAGTTGTGGTGGTTGCACAACAGTGTGATTATAATTAATGCCAAATGGTGCACTTAAAGATGGTTAAAACACTAGATTTTATGCTATGTATATTTTACCCAATAAAAAATATTTACAGAGACTTCCGGCCAAGATGGAGGCGTAGGTGGACACACTGTGCTTCCACTCATACGCAAAATTAAGGACAACAAATATTTAGAAACAAGAAAACCACCAGAACTGACAGAAAATTGAACTGTATGGAAGTCCAACAACCATTCATCCAGACTGGTAAGAGGGGTGGAGTCGTGGCAGGAAAAGGTGGAGGTGCGGACCTAGGCACTGAGGAAGCAGTGGCTGGCAGTTTCCAGGCATGCAGGCAGCAGCAAGTAGACCCCAGACACACAGGTGGTGGCTAGCGGACCCTGGGCACAGGGTGGCAACTGTGCAGATCCAGTGAGGCCACGCAAGGCGGCTGGCTGACCAGGTGGTCCCACATTCCTGCACAGATAATCCAGGTGAAGGCGAAGCAGCAGAAAGGACTGGAATCCGAGAGAGAGCAGAGCAACCGCCATTGTTTCCTCTTGGAAGCCGCCCCCACATACAGCGTCACAACTCAGCGACTGGGCTGCCCCACAGTGGGGAACACCTAAGGCTCCACCCCTCACACTACGTAACAGCCACAACCAGACCCCCCCCCAAAAAAAAACCCACCAAAAATGGCTCAAACAGGAGAACAAATGAAAGCCCCAGAGCCAATTCCTCTAAGCTGCAAACAGATAGCCAACCTATCAGATGCACAGTTCAAAGCCCTGGTCATCAGGATGCTCACAGAATTGGTTGATTTTGCTCACAAATTAGATGAAAAAATGCAGGCTACAATATGTGAAATGAAGGAAACGCATGGGGAACCAATAGAGATGGGAGGAAAACTGGGACTCAAATCAATGGAATGGACCAGAAGGAAGAAACAAACAACCAAGCAGAAAACAAGGAAGAAACAAGAATTCAAAAAAATGAGGAGAGGCTTAGGAACCTCCAAGACATCTTTAAACGTCCCAACATCCAAATTATAGGGGTACCAGAAGGGGAAGAAGAAGAGCAACAAGTGCAAAACTTATTTGAACAAATAATAAAGGAGAACTTCCCCAATCTGGCAAAGGAAATAGACTTCCAGGAGGTCCAGGAAGCTCAGAGAGTCCCAAAGAAGTTGGACCCAAGGAGGAACACACCAAGGCACATCATCATTACATTATCCAAGATTCAAATGAAGGAGAGAATTCTAGAAGCAGCCAGGGATAAGGGGACAGTCACCTACAAAGGAGTTCCCATCAGACTGTCAGCTGATTTCTCAAAAGAGACCTTCCAGGCAAGAAGGGGCTGGAAAGAAGTATTTGAAGTCTTGAAAGGCAAGGACCTACATCCAAGATTGCTCTATCCAGCAAAACTTTCATTTAGAATGGAAAGGCAGATAAAGCGCTTTTCAGATAAGGTCAAGTTCAAGGAGTTCATCATCACCAAGCCCTTATTATATGAAATGTTAAAGGGACTTATCTAAGAAAAAGAAGAGAAAAAATATGACAGTGAAAAGACAGCAAACTCACAGCTATTAACAACCTCACCTAAAACAAAAGCAAATAACTAGAATAGGAACAGAACCACAGAAATGGAGATCACATAGAGGGTTAGCAACAGGAGAGTGGGAGGAGGAGAGAGGGGGAAAAGGTACAGAGAATAAGTAGCATAGATAGTAGGTAGAAAATAGGGGGAAAGCAAGAATAGTGTGGAAAATGTAGAAGCCAAGAACTTATGACATATGGACATGAACTAAAGGGGGGAATGTGGGTGGGAGGGGGTGTGCAGGGTGGAGGGGAATGATGGGGGAGAAGTGGGACAAGTGTAATAGCATAATCAATAAAATATATTTAAAAAATATTTACAAATTTTAGGTCTGTGTTCTGTATCTCTTTAAGCCATTCATTCACCCACTCAGTCATTCATTCAAATATTTATTTATTAAGAGCTAATTATAAAACAAGCACTGTGACAGGGATACAAACAAGAACAAGACTTAGAGCTGAGAGGGAAAGACAGACACTAAACAAATAAGTGCTATCAACTATCAGATGCTTTATACAGGAGACTGGAATAGGAGTTATAAAAGCAGGCATCTACTTTGTCAGAGAGGGTCAGAAGAACATTAAAGGGAGAACTAAATAAGCTGAGTCTTGCAAGAATAGCATGTATTCACATGCAGATGATATCATGAACAGCACTATCCCTTCTCCCACAGTAAATTTCAAATCTTCATGACTAGAGAGAAGGACGATTCTCTGACAAAGGAACACTGCAAGTACCTCTTCAATTATGCAAGATGGTTCAAAGTTCAGATTTGTAATCCCCTTCATTATAAAGGGAATAAGGGGGAGGAGCAAAGGAAAGAAGGAAACCATTATATTAATCTTCAAGCAAACCAAACCAACACTAGAATCACAATAAAAGTTAAACCTACTTGGGTTTTCACTGTTAACTTAGATATTAGAGTAAAAAGCACATCATCTAAAAGACTCAGCATTGTTTATTTAAAAAGTACAAGGACAGCATAATGGGTCCTATTTTAGTACTAAAACAAGGTATGATTTGAGCAGATTGCTTAGAGAAACAGAATGACTCATTTAGAGCACCATTAAATAAGTGATTGTATCAGGGCAGCAAATGGTGCCCATGGAAGAATTCAGTCCCTTCAAATGGGAAAGCAATTTACTTTTAGGGAGAGCCTTTGCTCTCCTGGGAATTGGGACTATAAACAAACTTATGTTTCTATTATCTTGTTTGTAATTTTCCTGAAAGCTGTTTGGTTTACAATAAACTGATCCTGTAGAGCCTTTGTAATCCTAACTGTATTAAGAACAATGAAAGAAACTGGTATTTCAATAATATGAAATGCTAAAAAAAGAAAAAAAAAAAGCCAGGGGAGTTAAAAGGGTTATATGAAACACACAAATTGAAGAGAAATTTCCTCCCGAAATGAAAAAAAAAGAATCTTAATTTGGTGTTAGTCAATAAAATATGCCAATAAGGAATACATGCAAAGGCTTAAGATTCAGAAAAGTTATAAAGGACTGTTACATAAATATCAATGTATATTTGTAGCTTTACAATGAGAGACAATCCTTTAGCAGATAAGCCAACAGTAAGATATGAAGGAAAAAATAGTAGTTACCCACAAATGTTGAGAAAGGCCGAGGACCTATACTGGGATTTGCACTGAGTATAATTTCTACTTTTTTGTTACATATCTTAGCTCAGATCAAGATTATGGAGGGCAACAATATAAACATGATTAAAAATGACCATGTCATATATACCCTTCGAAGCTCAGAAAGGGAAATGACATACCCAGGGTCACGCAGCAATGTAGACCCAGCCTGCTTCTAGTCCCAGGTCAGAGCTCTCTCCTTACTCAATGTATTTCCCACTAGTAATTTTCTATGAATAGTTCTTAGCCCATGAACCATAGATCAGGTGTGCTTCATAAGGGGGAAAAAAAAGAGGTGAAATGTTATATACGGAAACAGCACAGGGCAAGAACAGTAACAGGGAATGAGGATTCAGGTAGGCCCATTACAAAAACCAGTTGTGCCACCAGAAGCCAGGGACAATGGATAAGTCATTTACTTGTTTTTGGCATTCACTGATCTGGGTACTCTTCAAATATTAAGCATGCATGTATGTATTTAAGAAGAATCATCATTTCAAATAAAATCTTCCCTGGAAGCTCAGTACACATAAAGGGAGGAAAAAAAATAAAAAACAAAAAACCTTCTCTGATTAATAACAAAATGGAAGCATACAGTCCTGCCCAAATAACCCTCTTGTCTCCTAGGAGGATAAAGGGAGGGTGAAGCGGGGGTGCCCCCAATACTTCTGAAGAACCCCTAAGTCACTCAAAGTACTATTTAAAGCTACACGAGTAGATCAGTGGAGGCCCCACAGATCTTAAATTCATGTACTCAGGAAAAACTTAAAAAGTGGTTTGAAAGGACTGAGTTTTTACTCTGTCAAGCAATGATTATTTTAAAAATCATTATTTCATAAATAAAAGGACATTCCAGAGCCAAAAAATAGGAAGAAGTTTCTACCAAAATGAATAAATTTAGCTTTGCTTCATGAAATTATTGGTCTGGTACATTAGAAAACTACCCCAAATTATCTCTCTCAGGCCCGTTCATGCCCTAAAATTATATAATTTCTATTTCTTTCGATCTCCTATCCTGAAAGAATTGAGACCAACTTAGGAAACCAAAACACTATGCCCTAAAATTACTATTCGTTAGTAAATAAAGTGCCCCACGGTCACCAAAATAAAAATGCAATAAAAACCAGGCCAAAAAAAATCAAGTTAAAACATACAATCATTAAACTTCAACCTTAAAATGTATGATATAATCTTAGTTATTTTAGTATCATATGCCCATACTTAAAAAATAAGAATCATAAGCAACACCTGGAATATATTCAAAACAATGCTTAATTTCCTAGTGTTTAAGTGTTTTCTACTCTTTGCTCCTTCACCTTCAGCATTCAGTTTTATAAATCTCATATATTTAAAAAATAAATTTTACTTTCTTTTCAAAAGTAGCATAGCACTGAGACATTTCTGGGGATCTATTTCCTCAAGTTTCAGCACTGTTGTTTCTTCTTTACATTTCTGCAAAATCCTTCCAGCCACCACAGGCTGGTACTAGCACTTGTGACCATCAAAGTAACATGAAGAAATCCAGGTGGATAATGAGGTGAAGCTATATTTCCAGGATTATGCAACCTCCCTAAACTCAAAAAGCAATGTGGTCTATTGATCACTGCTGAAAATATTTTTTCAGATCTTAGTTTAAAATTTCTAAGTTATAAGTATATACGACATCCTGTCAAGTAAAATAAAAGTCCATTGGGCATTTCGAATATCTGTCTACTACTGTCTTGATATCCAAAAACCTCTATCTCCAAAATCACTAAATATTGGGTATCCAGAAAACCTTAAAAGTTTCAATTTCATGTTTCTCTCCTACTCCTGACACTGCATGTAACCTATTCTAGGCAGATCTTAGATCTATTTTTTAACAAAAAGTTGTAATCGATTCCTGAGAGGTCCACTCCAACTTTATTTTACTGCACTCGGGCTTTGAAGCAATTTTCTTAGGACCATTTTCTATGTCAGGGAAGAGATAACCACAAACCATCATTCAGAAAAAACTCCTATTACTATTATCTCTTTTCTTGGAAATAAAGATAATTCCTTTAACTTTATTCAAACACTTTTTTCCAATTTAAAAAAATATTCTGTGTCCTCTATGTTCTTCATAAGTGTATTTGCTGACAGAAGCACAAAAAGGGCAAAAAGACAGTTATGCGAGTCCCTTTCTCACACTTTCAGTTTCTACACACTGACTTCTTAAAATAGCTGTAAATAGGTAAAACTACACTTCTCAGTATAGAAAGTCTATAAATATCACTGTTTCCACCACTAAAGCACCATTTGGAAATCTTACAGGGTCAGTGACTGAAGGATGTAGTAGAATGAAGCTGACAAAGGACCTCAGAAGGCACAGCCTCAACCCTGGCTGGTATGGCTCAGTGGACTGGGTGCTGCCTATGAACCAAAGGGTTGCCAGTCAGGGCACATGCCTGGGTTGTGGGCCAGGTTCCCTGTAGGGGGCACATGACAGGCAACCACATATTGATGTTTTTCTCCCTCTCTCCCTCCCTCCCTCCCTCTTTCTAAAAATAAATAAAGAAAATCTTTAAAAAAAAGGTACAGCCTCAAAACACACAACGATTATGTTTAAATATATTAAAGATGACAAAATTTACTCTAAAACTATCACATCCATCATTTAAAGCACACACACAGACAACAGGAAACCTGATCATTCATATTCTATATTCCTTCTTGGACATCACAGAACTTTGGGCCATTGCCACTTTACAGAATCCTTCCAAATAATATTTTCTGTGTCTGTTTCCAAAGGGGCGCCTGAAAAGCCATGAGGGCCTCCATCCCCATCACTTTTATTCGAAAAAAGCTCAGTGTATAAAGACTGATTCTGAGCTAATTCCGTGGGCTCTGTCGGTTAGCCTGAATCTGTCACTGCTACAGTCCTTGGTGTCTCCAGGAATGTTAGAGTCCTTCTACAGCCCATCCACTTGTCCCTCTGCTAATATCACTCTTTTACAAGAGCACTGCCACCTCTGAACACACAGACCAGGCTATGAAATGGAGGCAATTCGACTATGCAGAATGATAAACACACAGCCTTTGGACATTGAAAGCTCCTGGCTGAGCAGCAAAGCCACATCAACTACAGAGCCTTTTCTATTTGTTCCCAGTATAATTGCTGGTGGTTATACAGAAAGGAGATGTCCTCTTGACGATAAATTCCTCCTCCTTTCTTAAATGTCAAAAAACAAACACCTATGACAAATATGGGAGGGAGTGAAGGGTAAAGGGATGGGCCTGGCTGGAGGAGTTCACTTTGGAGATCTGTCCTGATGGAAAACATAAGCTCTGCTGGCCTTTACTACCTTTTGTCTGTGTATTTCCCAGCTGGCACAGTATCAAAACCAAAAACATACACAAATTTACAAGGAAAAAAGAGGCACAAGCGGCAAGCTCAAGGGTGAGAGCAATTTCTTACAGTTTAAACACTATGAAAAATAAAGCATACAGTATCAACCATAAAAAAATAAACCGTATTTAGTAATACACAAATATGCATTAATACACACAAAGGAAAGACAGTAATAGGCTCCAGATCATAACTTTCACTTTATAATTTTACATGCAGAAATGAGAGCTTCTTAGTGAGACAGGAATTTTTTTATATGAACATGCAATACCCATTTGTAAATATCAAATGCTTTCATTAAATTTAAGATTTTCTTATTTTTCCCACTTCAGCCCTAAAATCTAATTTCCACATCATGACAGTTCCCATCTGCATTTTAAAAGCATATGTAGAATCCACCATCTGATTTAACAGTGAGGCTACAAACAATGGAGCTTCATTTCGGGCACCTTTGAAGGCAGTGATATTTTATGTTGAATATAAGCTGTCTTTTCATCTTGCACTGTGGAGTAATTGTTTCCCACTTCAGAACTATAACATGAGTTATCATCTCTGACTTGCTCTCTAAGTGCTATGGCTGACAAGGAAAAAATTGACAAAGAACATTATGGGATTACTCAAGAGAGCTGGATCTTTGCTAACTGCCAACAAGAAATCGTGGATAGTCAGGCACAGCACAAAGAGATACAGCATAAGTAATGACATACATTACTTGGCCCTGGTTTTAGGAAATCATTTCTCCTAAATGTCCTCAGAATGCAGAAATGGAACCTTTCTTGGTGTCAAACACACCAGATAAAAATTACTGCCACACATGAATGGTGCTGACTATTGTACATATATATTTCAGCAAAGCTGAACATTTATACTTTCTGAAAATTACTGTTTACAGAATATGTAGTGAAAATGGAAGACACAGAGAGTTTTTCCCCAGATTCTAGGAGTTGAACTGAAGCAACCAATGCTTCCAGTTATCTATTATCAGGTTGGTTTCACATAGACTGTCTCCCAAGTCTAAAGATGATATCGTTTAAAACCCTATCAGGCCTGGCCCACAGAATTAACCATCTCCTATGTTTAATATGTACAATATATAATGAAAACGGTTGTGGGGTAGTAGGGCAAAGGCTAATAAACAAATTATCTTAGGCATTTTTCATCCTACATCACAGAGAAAACAAATATGAGAAAGTAAATGACAGGCACACACAGACTTAAAATCCAATTCACATGTCTTGATGTATAAATAAATATAAAAGCCATATGGAAAAGAAAAGTATTTAAATTCCAGTCAGTGTTACAAACACTTTCTCATTAAAATATAAACCCTTCCTTACCTTTGCATATTTCTTACTGGCTTCTCTCCTGGCTTCTCTTTCTTTCAATCTTTTCTCCTATAAAAAGAGGGAGAAAATCAGCAACATGCAAACTTCTGTCTATTAGATATAAACCAGACTACACATTCATAACAGTTTTTTCTTAAGCCAACTGAGACATGACATTTAGTTTTCATTCATCACTGAATAAGTATTTGTGAGATTCACACACATATTTGTAATCATTAACTATGTGTCAAACAGATCTGGAATTAAATCTCATTTCTACCACTTACTGTAAGCTGTGCAATCCTGAGCAACTTATTTATATTCTCTCTCATTTTCTCATATAAACGTAAAGATAATAGGAACACATATTTCATAAAATTGGTATAAGAATTATATAAAATAACAAAGATTTAGTACAATTAGGGATATATGACTAGTACACAATCAATGCCGGCTATTAGAATAAAAAGAAGGAAAACATGCAATCTTTACTATTTCCCTTTTCCTTTGTCTAAAAACAGAATTTATAAGGATATGAAACTTTCATCTTTGGGGTCTAAGAAAAGTGGCAATATTTTCTCAAACAATAAAAGACTATTCTTATAAAGCATAATTATTTTATTAAATTACTTTATAAGTTCCCCATTTGTTTTCCAATGATGAAATAGTCAGAAAATGCAACACTAACTTTTTTAAAAGAAAAAATATGTACAATATTAAAATTCAAAACAAATTGATCCAGCTAAAGTTGAAAAGAATTTTGTTTTAAATGACACCCTCTTTTCCTCTTCAAGAATAAGGTGTTAACATAATAAAAAGGCTTTTCTCAATCCAAAGTTCATAGCTAACAATTTACATATTTTTTTAAATTTGCTTTTCATGCAGTAATATGAAACTGCAACCATGATCACTATTACATTAAACACCTGTTAACATGAGAATTAACAAGTTTTCTAAATCTGGGTACTCTATTATTACCATTATACTTTATATTGTATATACATGGCTTTCTCCAGATTCAAAAGCCAATTCTAATACACTCTAAACAGACCTCAGGTTGCTCTGTTGCTTACAGCATTGAAAAGGACATGTAATCGCTATTAACTGCCCTTATCTGGGTTCATAGACTCCTTTATGACAAAGTAAGAACATAAATGTTGAAGGTCTCAAAGAGGAAGGGAATTCACCGAGCTCAGAGATTCACTTTCTACAGCTTCAGACTACACAGTAAAAAGCTAAATTATAAGTGAAACTAATAAAAATTCAAATTCAAATTGCAACCATAAACGTGTCACACCCCTAATGCATAATGTTAAGTTATGACTTTCTGTGATTATTATTTTTTCTCTACCCCAGTTTTGGAGAAAATGGGTGCTACTTTGACTTCCAAATAAAACATACAACTAAAAGGGGAGGTAAAACTTAAACAACATGCAATTAATTATATAGAAGAACATTCTAAAAGATACTTGAAAGTTGCAAGACCAAATTTAAAGAAAAAGGAAAGATAAAGAAACAAAACCTCAGAACTTGACTTGTTCATTGCCAAAAAGTTTAGTAAGTGAGAGACTGATCTTAAACTTGGGTCTCTGTATGCCAAATCTAGTGCTTTTTCCCAATATATTCTAATAAAAATTAAAATGTCAGGGTTTAAAGACTTTAACAGATGTGACTTTAATAACAAAAGAAAATAAGACCTGGTATTTACTTTAACACACAGCCAATTAATGCAATGGTTATTATCACACTTTAACCCTGAACTAGTTCTCTAAAGAGTTTTTAAGAGTTGTTCTGCCACTAAAGTAAAATAATTTCAATGTTTCCTCAATTTGTGGGAGGGAAAAAAGATAATGGCTGGCAGTTTCTAAACATTTGCACCCAAATTTTCTATAAAAGTTGGTACTAATTACTGATTTTCTGTGAACATTAGGAGACTACAAAATAAATGAAGGCAGCAAAATATTAAAGAAAATAACTTAAAACAAGTGATCATAATTGTACTTAGTTTGAGAGACAGCTTTAGTTTGTGGATGCATGTATTTGTAATTTTATTTCTCTTCTCTCTTTCACAGACACACGATTTAGTTCTATCTTCTACAAAAAAAGTTTTCATGTTTTGAAGGTTAAATTAAGCAGAGCAGTATCTTATGTTTTTCTACAAAGACTATGTGACTTTCAAGTGTTGCACCACTTAAACTAATTTTAAAACAACAGCCATAAAAAACATCAAATAACTAAAACGTAATAAAATTGTACTTGCATTTTACATATTTTTTAAATCTATTAACAAAACTTTAAAGTATTATTCTTCCCATTTTATAGATGAAAAATTGAAGAGCAAAGTGATTAAATATCGTATTTTTCAGACTATAAGATGCACTCCCCAAATTTGGGGGCATGGGGTGCATCTTATAGTCCGAATGTAGCTTGCCTGGCTCACTGTTGAGGGGGTGGCGGTGGAACAGGGTCACTGGTTGTTAAGTATTTCACCACACTTTTTTGCTTCAATTTTTTTTTTTTCCTATTTTTCTCCTCTAAAACTTAGATGTGTCTTATGGTCCAGTGCATCTTATAGTCCTAAAAATACAGTAACTTGTCTGTCATCGCAGAGGCAGTAAGTGATGAACCTGAGACTGAAACTGGGTCTCCGGAGTTCGTGTCCTCACCTCCCTCATCTCTAACACACTTCTATACCACTCACTCCTCCATTAGAAAGTTTAGCTTTGTAGATGGATAGTGATTTCATCTTATCATATGTTTCAGACAAATGTTGCACTTCCTCTTATTATTACTAATGATCTGGTAACATAATGGTCTTTTCATCCTGATAGCATTTTTTTTCTGCTAGCATTTTGTGGACATTCTTTAATTAATTTTTGCCCATCTTAACAGATAATTAACTACATTTAACACTCACAAAGATTTTTGTTATAATATCCAGTAGCTTGCCTTCTCCCAGCACATTAGAATATTTGAAAATGTTCAAATATTCTTCAATGTTCCAAAGAATAACCTCGATATGTTCACATCGGAAAAACCATTTCTATTTCTATACAAGTAAACATAACCTTTATTCTGAGATTTTTCATCCAGTCAATTTAATCACAGCACAAAAAGATTATATTGACAATTTCCCACTACTACTGAATTCTAATGTTAATTACAGTATTATAGTCAGTGAAGGATATTTTAAATTTCAGATTTCAATTGGCTATCAGAATTCACATAGGCATGCAAGTGAGATCATTCTTTAAGATATCTGCCACAAGTCTCAGATGGATGAGAGAGATCCAAACCTCACTTCATGTTCAACATGAAGTGAACATGACTTGGACATGAAACTGAAGAGCAATAAAAAGAATAAACTTTCAATACTGGATGAAACAAAAAGAAAGTTAGAAAACTTTTCATTATTATCTTTAAAAGCCATGTTAACAGTTTATCTGAAAAGGCAAGAGTATAAATTAGTCTTTAAACAGAGGAGAACAGAAAGTAGAATTATGGCAATCCATAATTTTGAAAATTGATATAGGGAAGTATGATTATTTTCCTTTATTAAAGCAGGAAAATTATTTTAAAAAATAAGTATGTAGATTATAGATGTTATAAATGATAAGACATAATGATAAAAGGTTGGGGTACAATGACCTGAGGGAAAAATATAATTGAATTTTATTAGATTCAGTAACTGCGGTTCCTCTTCATATACCTTAATTTTATGTGGTCCAAATGCTTTAAATCCTTTATTTTCCTATTTCATTTTTGAGGATAGTACCAAAAGCTATTTATTTTATGCCACACAAAAAGAAGGTAATATTTTGTCTTTAGTTCTGCCATGCTACAAATGAATAAATATAAGAAGAACATGAAATTCAATAATAAAATCAAATTCACATAGGACAGAACAACAAGAAAATCACATTTCAAGATACAAAATACTCTATTTATGTTACTATACTTCTTTTGGCTTCTCGCACACACACTATAGTACTTAGCTTCCAGAAAAAAAGTGCCAGTGCCATGAAATAGGAAATTCATCAGCAGTTAGGACTACATATTTAAACAAGTTTCATTCTATGGCAATCTTGAAAATTTGTAGATTTGGAAACACAACTCATAATTCAGGAGGTGATGGAAATACAACCTATTAGTATGAGTCTCAGGCAGCTGTGTCAATGTGGTAAGGAAATTGGGTTCCCAGCTGTCACACAGGGAAGGAGGGGACGTCAATCCTTATTGCAGTATTACAGAAACCTTTTTCAGTAAAGAAAATTGGTCGACAAAAGTGAGTAAAAGAAAGATTACAAAGATTTTTGGCCATGAAGATAGCAAACAAAAGAACAAAATCCTTATAAACCTGAAACCTTTCCAGGAACTTGCAACACAACAAGGTTAATTTGCTATAATTTCTGGTGTCCCCAACCTCTGGGCCGCAGACCAGTACCAGTCCAGGACTGCTAGGAACCAGGCCACACAGCAGGAAGAGAGCCTTTACGTAATGTGCTTGAATCATCCAGAAACCATCCTCCCCCCACCACCACACCACCCCATGCCAAAAAGGTTGGGGACTGCTGATATTCAATAGAGTTTCATTTAAACAACATACAAAATTGGCCTTCAATATATAAATGTGCAACAACTACAACAAGGATATGAAGATAAAGAGAAAAATTTACATGGAAACACTGATTCACTAATGAATTCTTTCAAATACTTGCTGAGCTACTATGCACCAGGCCCCATGATAGGCTCTGGGTATATTGAAATGGGCAAAATAAACACAGTCTTTGTAGTCTATGACCTAACCTTGTCAGACCCTTTAATTCCAATAGTATCCTGCTTCTTAAACCCAGTCTTCAGCTATTGACCATCAATTTAACAACCACTGCACCTCTCAAACACCATGTGCTATTTAAAAAAAATCCACCACAAAACAAAGAACTAAAGAAAAACAGATATAATAAATAGCTCAAAGATGACACAGTTGATAAGATCTCTACAATTTTGAGTATTTGTCTTATTTTGGAAACTGGAATGAAGAAGGGCTCAAGTACAAAGATGTTCAACTCAGTGTCACAAGATGCTACAAGCTTATAAGAATAAGAACAGAAACCTACCAAGCAGACATCTTCAAATTACAGGCAAAGGTTCTGTAGTAATAGGCTAGCTCCTTTTTTATAATAAACCTGGTTGTGATGGATGGTAAATAAGAAGAACTGAAAATGTAAGGGAGATAGGGTTGTACAGGAAAAGGATGTTTTTCCCTCCCCTGTAAATAAGCTTTATTCATAAAGTCCATTTTAGAATTAAGCATTAGATGCTTAGTCCCTTGCCCTCATGATGTCATTTCTGACTAGTGAAATTTCCTAAAAGCATATGAGCCAGACCAGTCTCTGACAATGCCCTAGACTCTTAAAGGGCCACAACTACTTAAAAATGGATTTTGGTACTAATAACTATACAGCTATGCAATGAAGATTAGGGGAAAGGCAACATTAGTATGGGGTACTAAACTGTAAACTTTTACGAATTTTTTTATTCCTTGCTCTGGAAATGTGAACAATTTCCATTATTTGTTATTTCTTCTTCAAAATCTTCCATTCTTGTTATCATTCTCCACCTTTTTATTCATTGTTTCAGAGTTACCCTGTTGTAAGAGAATGCCTGGTGGTTTGAATTAGGTAGGAATACCTCTGAATAGTTACAATCAAAGTCTGTACAGTAACAAAAGCCATGGTAATGAGTCCCAAAGCTGCTATGCGTAAGCTGTAGGGCCTTATACAAATTACTTGACCCTTCTAAGCTTTAACTTTATCATCTGTAAAATGAGGCAGCTCACTTATTTCAGAAGTTAATTTTTAGCATTTAATATAATATATATAAAGCGTTTAGTGCAGAGCCCAAGTAACTCACTGCTACTACTTGTTACTGTTCATGTTCTGTTCTTACAATTTCTAAGATGCCTGATTACTGCTTCCCTCCTTCTTGGCTACCATATAAATTTATGTTTAAGATACCCGAATTACATGCCAACTAATTCTATGTCAACAACAAAACAGATTTTCTAATAAGTTCCCTTAATTCTTAGCTAACTTACTAATGTTCATGTTAATAAGTGGATCCCAGAGCAATGCTGTGCCATCTCTGCAAGCACTCCAGAGTCGTATCTTGAGACATGACTGTTACCTAAAAACACAATCCAAAATGGATAGAGCACTCAAAGCAAATTTCGAGGGAATGAAAAGGAACTTCCTAATGAGTTGCTTCTCTCAGGTTTGAGCTGTTATAGCAGATATTACCTCCCTAAATACAAGTAATCTTTCAGAACTAAGAATGATGACACACCACAGAGCAGATTTTCACTCCATTAAATTAAAACCCTTTTAGTAACATGCTCCATGATCTATCTTCAACAGTTTTGATTGAATTATTTAAAAAATTGTTTCCATGCAAAAGTAGTGTTTTTGCCTTTACAATTTACTAATGGCTTTATATGTAAAAATTATAGCTTGTGCTGTATTTCTACTTCTGATGAATGGTTTCAAGAGATTCAGCAGAGAAAACCGTAATAGGCCTAGTTAAGTACAGTCACTTATGAATTGCCAGGGGAAACTAAAGACCAGAATGGTCTCAAAAGAAAATGATGTTTAATGGCTATATTGAAGCCTTATGAAGGGAAATGAAGCTGCCAACTAAGTAACCTAAAGCAGTTATACAAGGGCTCAAAGTCTTCCAGGTGTGTAACTCTGAGTTCCAACAAGCAGGAAAGTAAAATTCTATTCCCAGTGATGCTGTAATTTTTTTTTTTTTTTTGCTACAAACCAGTTAAAATTTTTACTGCTCACTTTTTAAATCTTTAGGAGAAAGATATTTACTGGGGTCACAGTGCAAAATACAGAGCTTTCAGAATTTGGCAGACAAAAATATGAGTCAAGGACAGACATAATAGCATGGAGGAAAAAGGGGTAGGAAAAAAAGAATAGCTAAGTCCTACACTACAAAGACTCAGTCTATGATGAAAAGCTGTTAATTTTAAACACAGGAGCAAAATAACTATCTCCAAACAGAATTACTAAGACTAAATTCACTTATATATTAACTATCTTAACCTTTTACAACAAAAAACATAATCATGAAATATTTTGAATACGCTGAAAGAATACTCCTAAGTTTTTGAAAACTTCTAAAATTTATACATTTTAAAAAATAAAGTATATGTCAAACACAGAATTATAGATTTTTACAGAGTTTTCTTTTCATATATAAAATTCTTTGAGGCATATTCCTCATTCATAATTTTGTGTCAACAGTTTATTTACCTTTTTCTGTCTCCATGAAGTAAAGCTTATTCCTAGACCCCAAAGTTAGTATTACAAATATTCTTTAGGGACATACAATTCTTCTTCATATGGTTTCATAGAAATAACAAAATCAGAAGTGGAAGCTTCAAGGGAAACATAATTATAGTTGCCCTGGGTAAAACCTTATGCTAGAATAACTAAGAATTGTCATTATAGGAAGTAATATACTCAATTAGGAAAAAAATATAATTTCAAAACCAATAATGTATTCAGTTAGAGCAATTAAGATAAAATAATCTGTGTAGGATAATAATGTATTTAGTTTTTGAAGTAAAAGTTTAGTAACTTTTGGAAAATACGTGAACAAAAAAGCAGCCTCATCACCAAGCAAGGAACCCAATTTGTCAGCTAGGAAAAAATTACAAATTAAAATTCCATTTTTCAAACATTTCATTCCCATGTCTTACCAACAAACACAAAGCCAGATAATCTCTCTGATCATCTGCAATTGACTCAAGTTCCACTCCCTTGTTTTTCAGAATAGGGAAATATAATCCAAACTGGTGACTAGTAATCCCAGATTGGACTAGGTAATAATGCCAGACACAGGATTCAGATGCAAGTACTCCACCATACTCTTTCCATTAAACATTACGCCAAATATTGAAACTTGCCATTTAACACAGGAATCCAGTCCACGGCAGC
The DNA here is from genome assembly GCA_039655065.1 of Glossophaga mutica. Lineage (NCBI taxonomy): Eukaryota > Metazoa > Chordata > Mammalia > Chiroptera > Phyllostomidae > Glossophaga > Glossophaga mutica. Next base: position 79,048,686 of record CM077308.1, on the reverse strand, counting down.
TTGATGCATCACTGACCTGAGCAACTCTATTGTGTCTTAGGTATTCTACTGTAATAAACATACTAATTCCAAAGTGCTCACAAATATGAAAGTTCCCCTAATTCAATACACAGATATTTATATATGGGTAAATAATAACTTTACTAATAAAAATACCAATAAACTAATCATATTTGTGTCAAGAAGTATTTACATTAACATTGAAAAGAAGACTATTTTTAGTTACTTCCTTGTGCTCTTTTCAACCTCTAATACGGATGGTATGCCACAGATCACAATGTGCAGAGTATTCCTATTTTATATAAAATAAAAACCTTCAGTTTGTTTTTAAAAAGACATAACGTCTTCTAATTACAGAAGTACGGACTTGAAAACCACCAGTATATAAAGTTCTTGTAATTTTTCTCACAACTATGTCTACCCAAAACTGCTCTGTTCAACTTTGCTGTGAGAAAATCACAGTGATAGTTTAAAAATCACATGCTACATTTTAACAATAGTCCAAAGAAAAGAAAATGAATTATTTCAAAGCTCAAAAATAAGCGGAAATACAAACATGCAGAACAATATATATATACAGTATAGTACCTTTCATGTAACAAAGAGAAAATAATAATATGTATTTCTCTTTACTCCTGTTTACATAAAGAAAGTGGGAGGGTACATTAATAGTTAATAAAAATAGTTACCTATGGGGTGGAGGTATGAATAAGAATGAGGTACAGGCAGAAGCAAGACTTTTTTGTGATCTTGATTTTGAAACAATATTAATATACTATTCGTTCCAAAAATTTAATGTTAAAAAGAGGTTTCAAAAACTTTTTGTTCAGTGACAGAAAATCCATAGTTAAGTATAATTTAATTGTAATTTTCCTGAGGACAGAAAAGCACATGTACTTTAAGTATTCTATTTTCACAGTCTAGCACAGAAATGTGTAATAAATATATAATTAGTCAATTTGAAACTAAGTTTCTAAAGGATTCAGAAATAATATTCCACCACCTGGATACAACAGAAACTTTTACACATTGAGGGGAAAGGGGTGAAAGGGAAGACAAGAGGGGGAAAATATTAAATTTTTCACTTTCTTCTACTGCTGGGTACAATTTAAAAATAAAGAATAAAATGTTCTTATGCTCAATCTTCCCCTGTATACATACTTGAAACATACTATGAGCTGACACAGGAAAAACTACTGACACCCTTAATATTATTAAAATTTTTAGTTCCTTTTAAAGTACTATCCTAAAAGAAGCAATGCAGGCAATGTTTAGTTTTCTCAATAACATAAATACCCAACAACTGCAACCAGTGTATTTCAGGTTCATTAGTTTTCACTATTTCTGAAAATGTTTTCTCAGAATTCATTTCTATCCCTGAAGCTACCTTCAATATCTACTTTTTTTCCCTATTCATCAAATGTTACTGTGAAGCTGCATCAAATCTTAAAGTGAGAATTGCTGCTCTTAAAAAAAAAAAATTTATGAGGTCATTAAATAGTTACAAAGTCAAAAAAGGAGTCAAAAACTCCAAGAATCCTTCTCAGGATACAATTAATAATGTCTTCAGTGAAAAGTGTAAAAGTTTCTTAATACAGAGCTTAATATTATAGCAGTGATTCTTGGGTTTGATGTTGTAGCGGCCCGAAGTAATTCACTGTCTCAAAGGTATGCTGCAGAAACTTCTTTTAAAATGTAAATATGTTTTATTTCATTAATTGACTAATTTTATCTTAGCAAAATATCTACTTTTATGGAAATTAAGTAGTATGAAAAGATAGCAATATTACAAGAGAAAATTGCCAAGTTTAAGGCCAATGGGGCACATGCATATTATATAGAAGCACTCTCTCTTACAAGGTTTCCTTTTCCTTTTAATATTAAGTTTGATCTTGTATCCACCACCAAGTAATTGTGCTATGGAGGAAATAAAGGCAACTATTAAGGTAAAGCTTAACACAACACTAATGTCACTCAGATGGGTGGCTGGTGAAACTGTAGTACATACGTAACATGGACTACTACTCAGCAGTAGAAGAATTAAGTACTGATACACACAACAACTTGAACTGACAGAGAATTACACTGAGTGAAAAAACACAATCCCAAAAGCTACATACTACAATGCTTCACTTCTGTAGCATTCCTGAAGTGACAAACTGTAAAAATGGAGCACATGGGATCTCTCTGTATTATTTCTAATAACTACATGTGCAACTACAATTATTTCAAAATTAAAACTTTAATGTTTTTTATTGATTTAAGAAAAAGAGAGGGGAAGAGACAGAAAGAAACATCAATTTTTGTTCCACTTATTTATGCATTCATTGGTTGATTCTTGTATGTACCTAACTGGGGATCGAACCTTGGTGTATTGGGCCAACATTCTAACTAACCGAGCATCCCAGCCAGAGTCAAAATTACAACTTTAATTAAAAAAACACACTAATATTATTTGGGTCACAGCAACCGAAAGCAGATTTAGGTGACATTCTCAGAAACCAGTCAATATACAAACCCTCTACCAATTGAAAGAAAAAAGAATAGATAAAATGACAAAATAGCTACAGAAAAAGAAGTGCAAGAGAAAATAAAATAATAATATAATTATTAATGAATATCTAAGTATGCATAGGAACATATTAAATTTCACTCAGTATTAATTCATGATGGAAAAAGCTTACCCGATGCTTTGCCTTTATTTTCTTTCTATACTCTTCTTTGTCAAATTTGTCCTCTTCTTGAAGCCTTTCCTTTGCTTTATCTAAGTTGATACCACCAGTATCATCCTCTTCTTCAGTATCCTTCAAGACAGATTTCTGCATTTGTGGCCACTGCTGAACCAACTGCAGACAGAGAAAAGATTCAGTATGGGATGGGAGGCAGGGAACATCAACATAAAACCATTTCCCTTTGTATAATGACTTTGAAATGGTGCATATACATTTTCTGTCTTACTAGCTATATTTCTTAAACTTTCTGACAAACTTCGTAATTAAAGTGAGCAAGCCACAGAAAAGACTATTCCAGTAAAAGTAATGTTACAATAACTGAATGAGAACAAGATTAAAGGAAAATTTCATAAACTAATTTAGAGGAGAAGGCAGTTGCCTCAGCATCATTTCAAACAGTGTTCTTAAGATGCTCTGTCCCACCAACCTGATTCCCAATGGTGTGCACAGGGCCACAGGCAGGCTGACCAGAGTGCTCCCTCCCCGTCAGCTGCAATGGTGCCTGAGTACCTCCAATGTTTCTCTCACTGCACTCTCTTGGTTTTTCGACTAGAATTTATTTCCTTGAAGGCAGTCATATGTCTTGTTCGTGTATTCTCAGAGCCCAACTCAGCATCTGGCACACTTTCAGTGCTCAAAATTGATCAATGGACCACACACCAACCAGTATAACAAATAAAAACTGAAATAACTAAGTATAAAGAAGAAAATCAGTTTGGGTTTCACAGGCCTGCTCAAATCTACATGATCGTACACATATGGTATATGAACATGTATGAGGTAACACAGAAGTCAGGTCACTGATCTGGGAGTTGCATTAATACTAAGACCTGGCTTAATATCCTGACTTTTTCATCAGCTTACTGCATTATCCTAAATTAATCTTTGGGCATCTGTGTCCTTCTTTGAAAAACATGGTTTGTTTGACTCAACAATCTTCCAGGCCTAACAATGTAAAACTAGAGAATTCAAACAAAACACAATTTTCTTATTTTTACCTAATAAGTGGTCACCAGAAGCATTTATTTGAGTAGCTGCCACTGTTTTTGAAAAATGGCTAATTAACTGGCAGACAAACGGAAGTTGCAGGCACACACATCACAGGTATTAATGCCTCCTCTCCCTCTTGTAGCCACCAGTCATTCTTCAAGATGAGATTCCTGCAGTCTCAACTTTTGGCAACAAATGGGGTTCACCCATGTCCTGCATGAGCAGCCATAGCGGCAGTCGCTGACACTGAATGAAGCAGCAGTGGAAGGGACCAGCTGTGGCAATGAGAATGCCATCCACTGCTCTGACCCTCCACTTCTTTCTCTACCAGAGTGAAAAAAAGTCCATCCCTCTGTGGGCTGAACAAATAGCAGCATTTCTTCTGGAGATTTTGATCACAATTTTCAATGTGGCTCACACCACATGGAGTTCTTATCAGAGTTTTTAAGTTTAACTATAAAAGTTTACATGGAAACATTTTATAGTTAAGGATTTACATTCACCTTGGGGCTAACCAGTATAATCTGTGCAGTTAAACTTAATATCACAGTAAGGAACCCCGTTACACTAACAACACTAACCTTGTTTTACAGCCTTGTTTTACAGTAAGCATCTGATGTAATACATCTATATTTTAGTTAAGCCTTTCTCAGGTGCTGACCTCTTTTCAGTAATTTTATAAAGATGTGTTGCTTATCAACTATATAGGCTTCCTATGCAACTACCAACAACTTTGAATTGCACTTCATTTTGTTAATTTTCATATGATTTAGACACCATTTCACTCCATATTGATAGTGCAAATCGGGCTTCTGAAGCAAAGCCTCCTTTTCCAAAGAAACACCCAAATCTTTCTTAACTTCAAAATTAAAAGGAAATATATGTCATTGGATGTAGACTGCTCAGGCAATACTTATATTACTATCTGTATATATATGTCATATAGTACAGTGGGTATAAAAAGCTCTGTTTATTGGAGTATCAGACAATGGTTCATTCATTCAATAACCTTTTTTGAGGGTTTTATAAGTTACATACTATTCTATGTGCTGAGGACAGAGTAGTGAGCAAAGTCAACAAATACCATCTCTCCATTTCTTCCACAATGGAAGAAAGGGACAACAACCAAATAAATATAGAATAAATCATGCAGTAAGTGCCATGGGGGAAAGAAAGGTCAAGGAACAAGAGATATGGTAAGTGTGGAGGGCTGTGTGCTATGTCAGGATGAACAGGAAAGCCTGTAGGTTGGTGAGAGTGAAACCAAGAAATGATATTCATGAGACCCTGAAATGGCCTATTAACTTTTAGCCACTACTCCTTTAGGTAGTCACTGGACTTTCTAGATGTCCTTCATCTTTAAAAACAGATGTATTAATACATAATAGAGTGACCTTTCAGGAGCAATCAGAGTGGTGACCCTTCCATACTCTGTGAGCATATACTTATACTAAGACCAGGTAATGATGAGAGCAGGGGTTTCCAACCCCCAGGATGGCTGTGAATGTTGCCCAACACAAAACTGCAAATTTACTTAAAACATGATGAGATATTTCTGTGATTATGTGTCGCAATGTATTTAACATGTGGCCCAAGACAACTCTTCTTCTTCCAGTGCTACACAGAGGTGCCAAAGGTTGGACACCCCTGGATGAGTGGAAAATGAGGCATCTATGAGTCTGAGATTATTTGAAAGCAGAGAATTGCTTCCCATAGCAGACCATCAAGTAAGAAACATGCCAATACAGCATCTAAAACTGAGGAATTGCAAAGCAGACACTTTTTAGAGTCCAGCAAACAAACCTGCAGCAAGTAGTTGTGTTACTCCTTGTACATGTCCCCATAGAACATGTTGATGGATACCACGACAAGAAAATCTAATCTATAAAGCAGAATTTAGGAAGTTCAAAACCAACTCTGTTGTTATCAACAAGATGTATCTCAGTTTATTGTCAATAAAACATTCTTGCCTACAGGTGTACAGTTGATGGACTGCCTGCAGTAACAATGAGAGGAACTGCCTAGCACATTTTAGAGAAACGTTTTTTTCTCATTAGTGAACAGTAACTCAGAGGGACAAACTCTTTATAATACTTGGAACATACATTAAGTCCTCACTTAACATCCTTGATAGGTTCTGGGACATTAAGTAAACTGACCCATTGTGAAACCAATTGTGTCAAAGGCTAATTGATATAAACAAAAGCCAAGTTCCTACGCCATCTTGTCAACATCATAATGAAAGGACATTATTTGAGAACCAACTCTACCTCAGAAATAAAGCATTTAAGACTCTTACCTCTCCTTCATCAGTAAATGTTATTTTCTTATTCACTTTAAAATTTCTCTTCATTACTTTTTTGGCTTCTGCGACCTTGGTCACTTTTTTCTTGACTCTGGATTTAGAAGAGTCTTTCTTCTGTGTGAGAATAAAAAAAAAGATTATTAAGTAAATGGCTGCTTTACATTAACAACTTAACTCTGGCAATGTACTTTCTAAAACCAAGTGCATTTACTGCTCATTGGCTAATGAGAAGCACTAAAAATACTGTCCAGAAATAAAATTATTAGATTTAATAACTAATGACTCCTCCCATGCTAAAGGAGTTTAAGTGTAAATAAGATAAATGAACGTTTGACATAACCTTTAAATTTTATTCTATTACTAAAAGTATGCTGTCCTGATAAGCCTGAAGTACTAGAAACCATATGATAATGTGATAAATGGACAAATATGATAAATAAAGCTATCTTCCAGCTAAAAAAAAAAAGCACGATTTATAAACATCTAATTTCCAAGTGCAAACTTAAACTTTTAGAAGAGAAATGTTTACTTGGAAAACAAAATTACTGCAATACATTGCCACTCAACATTTTTCCTGACATTAATTTTCTGTATGAATGCTGGAAAACACCCTATGATAACTAAGCTTGACCATAGGTGAGAAGGCATAAGAGTACTTAAACAGGAATACACTGATCAGTAAGCACCTCACTAATGTCCTAAAACCACTAGAGCAAGATATTAAAAATATAAAGCCACTGCTTATCTATGCTAAGTGAATGCTGAGTGAACTATCTAAGATAGGAAGCTTCAGGTCACACCATAGCCTGCTTTGATGACTGACAAGAAATAACACCTTTGAGGGGGGTTCAAGATGGCGGCATGGTAGGAGGACCCAGATTGTCCTTCCTCCTGCACATGGGAGAAAAACCTAGCTGATCTACAAAGGAACAGAGCAGATAGCCAACAATACCACAGTATATATGAAAATAGGAGATCAAAATCCGTAGCAGACATTGGAAAACTAGACGTGGCAGCCGAGCGACTGGAGGTGGCCCGGAGACGGGACAGAGGCGACCCGGCGACCAGAGGCAGCTCCGCAACCGACCGGAGGCAGCCCGGCGACTGGAGGGGCCTCCGCAACCGACCGGAGGCGGCCCGGCGACCGGAGGCGGCTCCGCAACCGACCGGAGGCGGCCGCGCGACCGGAGGGGCCTCCGCAACCGACCGGAGGCGGCCGCGCGACCGGAGGGGCCTCTGCAACCGACCGGAGGCGGCCCAGCGACTGGAGGCGGCTCTGCAAACGACCGGAGGCGGCCGCGCGAGCGGAGGGGCCTCTGCAACCGACTGGAGGAGGTCGCGCGACCGGAGGCGGCTCTGCGACCGGGTTGGAGGCAGCCCTGCGGCCGGAGGCGACCCTGCAACTAGAGAAGGGGACTCTGGAAGACCCGGAGCTCACATCTGTGATCCTGGGGTGAGTGCACGCAACTCGGGAAACTCTCGGAGCCCACGCCCGTAGTCTCAGGCAGGCGCCTGCGCCCTGTAGGAGACCCGGAGCTCACAGCAATAGGCTCGGGGAGGGATGGATCTGTAAGAGATTCCAGCTGAAACCCATAAACTCTGGAAAGCTCGTCCCCTGCAGGAGGCTCAGAAATCACACCCAAGGCCCTGCATGGAGAGTACGCCATTAGCCCTGGGGACAGTGCTGGGCTGGCACTGAGGACAGTAGCCCAAAGCTGACTGAGTGAGGAACAGGGAGAAAAGTGGTACGAGTTGCCTCGCAGCCTGTTACAGCCAGCAAGTCCAGAAAATCCAGGTTGGCCTGTGTGAAAATAGCAAGAGATTTTTTTTTTCCTTCTTATTCTTTTTTTTTTTTTTGGGGGGGGGGGTGTTTTGTTTCATTTCGTTTTGTGGGGTTTTTTTGATAGTTGTTTTTTGTCTGTTTAGTTGGGTTTTTTGTTTGTTTATTCGTTTTGGTTCGTTTTTCGTTTTTGTGGGGTTCTTTTTGTTTTGTTTTGATTATATATTTTTTATTTCTTTATTACTTCTACCTTTTTATCCCTCAATTCCTTTTGCTTCTCTTTACTTCTTTCTGGCTTTATTCCTTCTTCCTTTCTTTCCAATTCTATCTCTCCTTCCCTCCTCTTTTTTTTTTTCTTTTTTCTCTCTCTTCTTTTTTCACTTTATTCTTTTCTCTTTTTGAATACCCACAAGTGAGGCAAAGAAATCCTAGAACTGTGGAAAAACCAGAGTTGGACCAAAAGAGGGGGTATTCCCACAGCTGAGACAGTGGAAGCTGTGAACACCAGGATACCTGAAGAAGACTATAACACTGAATCTCACAGGTATGCCACCACAGAAGTTCACACCATAAACGCAGGTAGCCAGAACAGATCAATTTAAGAAGCAGAGGTTTACAAGAAGAGTCTCACCAACAATGAGAAGACAAAGAAACAATCCCCAAATGAAAGAAAAGGTGGAAGCCCCAGAAAGAATGCTAAATGAAACAGAGGCAACTCAACTATCAGATAAGGAGTTCAAAGAAATGGTTGTCAGGAAGCTCCATGAGCTCTCAATGAGCTACCAGAAACTACAGGGAAGCTACGATGAACTCAGTGCAAACTATATCAACATGAAAAAGGAAATAGAAACTATCAACAAGGGCCAAGAGGAAATGAAGAATACAATTTCTGAGCTGAAGAACACAGTAGAAGGAATGAAAAGCAGAATCGATGAAGCAGAAGATCGGATCAGTGAGTTGGAGGACAAAGTAGAAAAAAACAGCCAGATAGAGCAAGAAAAGGAAAAGAGGCTCAGAAAGAATGAAGAGGGTTTAAGAGAAATGCAAGACAACATGAAACATAATAATATCCATATAATAGGAATACCAGAAGGAGAAGAAGAAGAGCAAGGGATAGAAAACCTATTTGAAAAAGTAATGATGGAAAACTTCCCTAATTTGGTGAGAGAAAAAGTCACACAAATCCAGGAAACACAGAGAGTCCCTATCAAGAGGAACCCAAACAGGCCCACTTCAAGACACATCATCATTAAAATGGCAAACTTCCAAGACAAAGAGAGAATCTTAAAGGCAGCAAGGGAGAAAAAGGAAGTAACATACAAGGGAGCCCCGATAAGGTTAGCAACTGACTTCTCAATGGAAACGCTCCAAGCCAGAAGACAATGGCAAGAAATAGTCCAAGTAATGAGAACCAAAGGCCTACAACCAAGACTACTTTATCCAGCAAGGCTTTCAATCAAGATAGAAGGACAAATAAGGAGCTTCCCAGACAAAAGAAGTCTAAAATAATACACCTCTACCAAACCAGTACTACAAGAGATACTAAAGGGACTGCTTTAAGGAAAGAAAGGAAAAGAGAGAGTGAGGAACACAGATACGAAAATGGCAATGAATCAGTACCTATCAATAGTAACCTTAAATGTAAATGGATTAAATGCTCCAATCAAAAGACATAGAGATGGTGACTGGATAAGAAAGCATGACCCACACATATGCTGCCTACAAGAGACCCACCTCAGGACAAAAGACCTACACAGACTTAAAGTGAAAGACTGGAAACAAATTTTCCAAGCAAATGGACAGGAAAAAAAGGCCGGGGTAGCAATACTCATATCAGACAAAATAGACTTCAAAAGAAGAGCTATAAAGAGAGACCCAGAAGGTCACTTCATAATACTCAAGGGAAGAATCCACCAAGAAGACATAAACATTGTAAATATATATGCACCCAACATAGGAGCACCTAAATACATCAAGAAAATCTTAGAGAACTTCAAGAAAGATATTGACAGCAACACAATTATAGTAGGAGATTTTAACACCCCACTGTCAAAAATGGACAGATCTTCCAAACAAATTATCAACAAAGATATTGTGGCATTGAACAGTACTCTAGACAAATTGGACTTAGCTGATATATATAGGGCCCTCCATCCCAAAAAAACTAAATACACATTTTTTTCAAACGCACATGGAACATTTTGAAAGATAGACCACATGATAGGACACAAAAGAAGCCTCAACAAATTCAGGAAAATTGATATCATACCAAGCATTTTCTCCGACCACAAGGGACTAAAACTAGAAACCGACTTGATGGGGAAAATCCCCAAATCATCAAAATCATGGAGATTGAATAGCATGCTATTAAACAATGAATGGGTAAAGAATGAAATTAAGGAGGAAATCAAAAAGTTTCTGGAAACAAATGAAAATGAACTCACAACAACCCAAAATTTATGGGACACAATGAAGGCAGTGCTCAGAGGGAAGTTCATAGCAATACAGGCCTACCTAAAGAAGATGGAAACATTTCTAACAAACGACTTAACCCTATGCCTACAAGAACTCGAGGAACAACAACAAAGACAGCCCAGGGCAAGTAGAAGGAAGGAAATAACCAAGATCAGAGCAGAATTAAATGACATAGAGACTAAAAGCACAATCCTAAGGATCAATGAATCCAGGAGCTGGTTCTTTGAAAAGATAAACAAAATTGACAAGCCTTTAAGCAGGCTCATCAAGAAAAAAAGAGAGAGGACTCAAATAAACACAATCAGAAATGAAAGAGGAGAGATTACGACTGACACCACAGAAATACAAAGGATTGTAAGAAATTACTATGAAGAACTGTATGCCAAGAAATTTGAAAACCTAGGTGAAATGGACAAGTTTCTAGAAAAATATAACCTTCCAAAACTCAATGAAAAAGAAACAGAAAGCCTGAACAGACCAATAACAGCTGGTGAAATTGAATCAGTAATCAAAACACTGCCGACACACAAAAGCCCTGGACCAGATGGTTTCACAGGAGAATTCTACAAAACATTTAAGGAAGAACTAACCCCTATCCTTCACAGACTATTCCAAAAAACCCAAAATGATGGAAGACTCCCAAACTCTTTTTATGAAGCCAGCATCATCCTAATCCCAAAACCAGATAAAGACATAACAAAGAAAGAAAACTTCAGGCCAATATCACTGATGAATGTAGACGCTAAAATCCTCAACAAAATATTGGCAAACCGCATCCAACAATACATTAAAAAGATCATACACCATGACCAAGTGGGATTCATCCCAGGGATGCAAGGATGGTTCAACATTCGCAAATCAATAAATGTAATACATCACATAAACAAAAGCAAAGACAAAAATCACATGATCATATCAATAGATGCAGAAAAAGCTTTTGATAAAGTACAACACCCATTTATGATAAAAACACTCAGCAAAGTGGGAATAGAGGGAGCATTCCTCAACATAATAAAAGCCATATATGAGAGACCTACAGCCAACATCATACTCAATGGGCAAAAACTGAAATCTTTCCCACTAAGATCAGGAACAAGACAAGGCTGTCCACTTTCACCACTTCTATTCAATATAGTATTGGAAGTCTTAGCCACAGCAATTAGACAAGAAAAGGAAATAAAAGGCATCCAAATTGGAAAGGAGGAAACAAAACTATCATTGTTTGCAGATGACATGATAGTGTACATAGAAAATCCTATAGACTCGGCCAAAAAGCTGCTCGACGTAATAAATGAATTTGGCCAAATAGCTGGATACAAAGTCAATATCCAAAAATCAAAGGCTTTTTTGTATACCAACAGTGAAACAGCAGAAGCAGAAATCAAGAAAAAAATCCCATTAGATATAGCAAAAAGAAAAATAAAATACCTAGGAATAAACCTAACCAAGGGGGTAAAAGACCTGTATGCAGAAAACTACACAACACTGAAGAAGGAAATCAAGGAAGACACAAACAAATGGAAGCATATACCATGTTCATGGATCAGAAGAATTAATATTATCAAAATGTCCATATTACCCAAAGCAATTTACAGATTCAATGCAATACCTATTAAAGTTCCAATGGCATATTTCGCAGACATAGAACAAACACTTCAAAAATTTATATGGAATCATAAACAACCCCGGATAGCAGCAGCAATTTTGAGAAAGAAGAGCAAAGTAGGGGGGATCACAATACCTGATACCAAACTGTATTACAAAGCCACTGTAATCAAAACAGCCTGGTACTAGCACAAGAACAGACACGTGGACCAGTGGAATAGAACAGAGAGCCCAGAAATAAACCCAAGTCTCTACAGTCAATTAATATTCGACAAAGGGGGCAGCAACATAAAATGGAGCAAAAATAGCCTCTTCAATAAGTGGTGCTGGGAGAACTGGACAGCTACATGCAAAAAAATGAAACTCGAGCACCAACTTACACCATACACAAAAATAAATTCAAGGTGGATAAAAGATTTAAATATAAGCCATGACACCATTAAAATTCTAGAGGATAATATAGGCAGGAAAATCTCAGATATTTCACGCAGCAATATTTTCACTGATACGTCCCCTAGAGCAAGGGACATAAAGGAAACAATAAACAAATGGGATCTCATCAAAATAAAAAGCTTCTGCACAGCTAAAGAAAACAGTATTAAAATAAAAAGAGAACCAACTGTATGGGAAAACATATTTGGAAATGATACCTCAGACAAGGGATTAATCTCCAAAATATATAAAGAACTTACAAGACTCTACTCTAAGAAGACAAGCAACCCAATTAAAAAATGGGCAAAGGATTTGAACAGACACTTCTCCAAGGAGGACATACAGAGGATCCAGAGACACATGAAAAGATGCTCGATATCTCTAGCTATCAGAGAGATGCAAATTAAAACTACAATGAGATACCACTTGACACCAGTCAGAATGGCCTTCATAAACAAAGCAACAAACAGCAAGTGTTGGAGAGGTTGTGGAGAAAAGGGGACCCTAGTGCACTGTTGGTGGGATTGCAGATTGGTACAACCACTATGGAAAGCAGTATGGAATTTTCTAAGAAAACTAAAAATGGACATACCTTTTGACCCAGCAATTCCACTGCTTGGATTATATCCTAAGAATCCTGAAACACCAATCCAAAAGAATCTATGCACCCCTATGTTCATAGCAGCACAATTTACAATAGCCAAGTGCTGGAAGCAACCTAGGTGCCCATCAGTTAATGAATGGATCAAAAAACTGTGGTACATTTACACAATGGAATTCTATGCAGCAGAAAGAAAGAAGGAGCTCCTACCCTTTGCGACAGCATGGATGGAATTGGAGAGCATCATGCTAAGCGAAATAAGCCAGGCAGTGAAAGACAAATACCATATGATCTCACCTTTAACAGGAACCTAATCAACAAAACAAACAAACAAGCATAATATAAACAAAGACACTGAATTTGAGAACAGTCTGACAGTGACCAGAGGGGAGAGGGGAGGGAATTTCAGTGGAAAAAGGGAACGGTTTAGAGCAACAAGTATAAAGGACACATGGACAAAAACTATGGGGGGTGGAAATGGGAGGAAGGTGGGGAGGGCTGGGGCGGTGGGCTGGGGGGGTAAAAGACAGAAAACTGTACAATATCAACAATTAAAAAAATACTGATTAAAAAAATAATTAAAATTTTTTAAAAAAAGAAAATAAAACAAAATAAGTAAAACTCAATGTAAGAAAAAAAATAAAGAAAAAAATTAAAACCAGTAGTACCGGTGGCGGTAATTAGTAAACTAATCCATGGCAGCCTCCATTAGACGAGTAAACAGAATAAGCAGAAGTTAAGAATCAGTTGGTGTATAGTTAAGAAAATGGACTACCACTTAAGACCAAGTTACTTAACCTCTAGGCTTTACATAAATTGAGGATAAAAATAGTACCTATTACACAGGATTGTTGGGAGAGTTTACTAATAAATGTAAAACACAAAATGCAAGTGTTTGAAAAATCCCAAATATCACTATTATATATTGATCTCATGCTAGCTAAAGAAATTACACCAACTTCAGAGATGCTTAATTTGCAAAATCCCAGACTTCGAGCTTCCTAGGTGATTGTTTTTGTTTTTGTTTTTTAACTCAGTACCATAGAGAACCACACAAGGCAAAGTTAGAAAAGAAGACTGATCTAGGACACTGAATTATCAGAAGCTTTGAGATGAACATCAGTACAACTGTTACATTATGGTAATAAGTATGCACCAAAAGTACCCAATTAAAATACCCCCAAAAATACCCAATTAAATATTATTAATAATGAATACAAAAATGTTTAAAATGTAACACCATAAAATTAAAAATAACAAATTTACTAATACTGGTTTCTGATAAGTTATTACTATATTTCTAGACAATGATGGTAGCTATTATAAAAATTAGCTAGCACATCTACAAAAATATTATGACTTAAGTACAAGAAAATTTTGACAATGATGGTTCTGTTTTGTTATGTGGGTATTACTAACACTACGTTTATATTTCTGGTTCTTAGTACATGTAAACTATACTATCAGACAACTTAAAAATCTTCTAGGATTTTAAATCTATAAAATGCTTATGAAAGGATTAATCTCCTCTGAAGTAATTGATTTTTACTACATCAAGAAGATATCGGTGGACTTCCGGCCAAGATGGAGGCGTAGGCGGACACACTGTGCCTCCTCTCACAACCAAAATTAAGGACAACAAATATTTAGAAACAAGAAAACAACCAGAACTTAAAGAAAACTGAACTATACGGAAGTCCAACAACCATTCATCCAGACCGGTAAGAGGGGCGGAGTCGCGGCAGGAGAAAGTGGAGGTGCGGTCCCGGGAACACAAGCAGCAGCGGCTGGCAGTTCCCAGGTGCACAGGCGGCGGCTGGCGGTCCCCGGGCCTACAGGCAGCAGCTGGCGGACCCCGGGCACTGGGGGGGCAGCTGTGCAGACCCAGTGAGGCTGCACAAGGCGGCTGGCTGACTGACCAGGTGGTCTCACATTCGAGCGCGCAGACGGTCCAGGCGGAGGGGAAGTGGCGGAGGGGACTGAATCCAGGAGAGAGCGGAGCAGGCGCCATTGCTCCCTCTCAGACCCCGCCCCCACATAAGCGTCACAACCCAGCGACTGGGCTGCCCCACCCTGAGGAACACCTAAGGCTCCACCCCTCACTAGTAATAGCCGAGACCAGACTAAAACCAAAACAACAACAACAAAAAAAACCCACCAAAAATGGCTCAAACCGGAAAACAAATAAAAGCCCCAGAGCCAATTCCTCTAAGCAGTGAAGAGATAGCCAACCTGTCAGATGCACAGTTCAAAGCACTGGTCATCAAAATGCTCACAGAATTGGTTGATTCTGCTCACAAACTAGATGAAAAAATGCAGGCTACAATCCGTGAAATGAAGGAAGATGCATGGGGAACTGATAGAGATGGAAGGAAAACTGGGACTCAAATCAATGGAGTGGACCAGAAGGAAGAAACTAACAACCAAATAGAAGACAAGGAAGAAACAAGAATTCAAAAAAATGAGGAGAGGCTTAGGAACCTCCGGGACATCTTTAAACGTCCCAACATCCGAATTATAGGGGTCCCAGAAGGGGAAGAAGAACAGCAACGAGTGGAAAACTTATTTGAACAAATAATAAAGGAGAACTTCCCCAATCTGGCAAAGGAAATAGACTCCCAGGACGTCCAGGAAGCTCAGAGAGTCCCAAAGAAGTTGGACCCAAGGAGGAACACACCAAGGCACATTGTAATTACATTAGCCAAGATTACAATGAAGGAGAGAATTCTAGAAGCAGCAAGGGATAAGGGGACAGTCACCTACAAGGGAGTTCCCATCAGACTGTCAGCTGATTTCTCAAAAGAGACCAGACAGGCAAGAAGGGGCTGGAAAGAAATATTTGAAATCTTGAAAAGCAGGGACCTACATCCAAGATTGCTCTATCCAGCAAAGCTGTCATTTAGAATGGAAGGGAAGATAAAGTGCTTCTCAGATAAGGTCAAGTTCAAGGAGTTCATCATCACCAAGCCCTTATTATATGAAATGTTAAAGGGACTTATCTAAGAAAAAGAAGATAAAACTATGACAGTGAAAAGACAACAAACTCATAGCTATCAAGAACCACACCTAAAACAAAAGCAAACTAAGCAAACAGCTAGAACAGGAACAGAACCACAGAAATGGAGACCATATGGAGGGTTAGCAACAGGGGCGTGGGAGGAGGAGAGAGGGGGAAAAGGTACAGAGAATGAGTAGCATAGATAATGGGAAAAAAATAGACAGGGGGAGGGCAAGAATAGTATGGGAAATGTAGAAGCTAGAAAACTTATGACCCATGGACATGAACTAAAGGGGGGAATGTGGGTGGGAGAGGTGGTAGGGTGGAGGGGAATGATGGGGGAGAAATGGGACAACTGTAATAGCATAATCAATAAAATATATTAAAAAAAAAAAAAAAAAAAAAAAAAAAAAAAAGAAGATATCAATGTGCTACAATCTCTATACCTACATTTGACAGGATTTCTACAGAGATTAAGTTTGTTTTAGATTTCCTCTTGCTACGGAATCCCCATCTTCTCCAACTGCTAGAGTCCATGACTGCATGAATGTTAACATTTGATACCTTAATGCCCTAAACTGATGTACCCCTTCCCACCACTGTGCTCTAAGATACACTACTATTACTCTCTTTTGGGAAATATTATCTCATTTCCTGACCTGGCATCTAACAGTAAATGAGTACATAGTGTGATGGTAAAACTCCTAAATTAAAAGGAAATAGGGTGGCCCAAAGCTTGTCAACTGAAGTAAGCTGCTACCAGTATGACACCTTACAAACACAACGAAGGCATTTTAATAAGACCTCCCACTTCCTTCCTCCCAATCATTACTCCTACAACTTTCTCCCCACAAACTCTTATTAAAGGATCACAACCTATGTGACCACCAGGATTGGTGACAACATTACTATGACTCCTACTGGATCTGGGTCTTGGCTTTATGGTTAGGTCAATTCTTAAGAATCCTGAGTTGGCTGATATTCTGTCATTAGACCTCATAGAAAGCCAATGAAACAGTGCACTGAGAGACTCATTATGATGTAAAAATAACAATTACACGGAAGTTATAATCACTGAAACAAAAAATACTGGCAAACAATAGGGGCAAACTTTCTGAGGGAGACAGTAATGCTGTGTATCTTGATAGGAGTTTGAGTTACATGGATCCATACATTTGCCAAAACTCATCAAATGTTATACTAAGATTACTATATTTCATTGTTCGTAAATTTGTACCTCCAAAGAATCCTGTAAGCAAATACTGAACTTTAGTTAATGCCAGGCAAGCTGAATTATCAATGTATGGGAGAAAATACAGTGATGTTGGTAACTTACTCTGAAATGCACTAAATAAAAAGGGATGATGAACAAATAGTAGAATTGCATATAAAGGTAATATAATAAAAGGTTAATTGTAGAATATGAGTGATAGGTATTTTGGTACCCAAAAGCACAGTTTTTTCGACTTTTCTGTATGTTTAAAATTGTTGATAATAAAATATAAAAGCTCAGTCACAGGAAGGAGAGAAAAAGTCACAAAGCTAAGATACCAAATAATATTATGACTTAAGAACAAGAAAACTGTCAGAGCAGAATCCAGATCAGTCAGAAAACACAATCCTGAAGAGTAGAAGGTTGGAGTTATGGAGGTCTACTGGAAGAGCTTTAGGGAAATCCATGAAACCACTGAAATTATGTAACAAAATCTGGGGGTATTTGCATCTTTGCACTTTTATGATTTGTCATGGTTTCTAAATTAGATGTCTTATTTATTTTTTTTAGAGGATCTCTTCCTCTTAAAAAAAAGGTTAAATTTTTTCTGTTTGCTTAAGGGAAGCCACAGAAAGAAGGAACAAATGGCAACGTGGGTGAAAAGGTACATTGTTACACTTTCCCAACAGGCATGGCTTTGCTCTGATACTCTAAAATTGTTCTTCCTCAAAAATGCACTGAGCGTCTTCAACACACAAGACACACCATAGCACACACCAGGGCCCCAGCAGTGAAAAAGACAGGTGGACTCCCAACCCTCATTGAGTCTAACTAATTCTATCAGTGAAAAAATAAAATATAAACCAGTGGAAAATATTATTTAATCACAAATATAGTAATATTCAAAAATACACAGGAGAATGAATGAATCAATATAACAGTTACTTGCTCTAGCTAAGGAGAGGAAGTTGAGGAAAACTTCCTTTTGAGGGAAAAATGTTTAAACTGAGTAGCAAACAACTAAATACCACTTTACTGTCACATCAGCGATGAAAAATGCCTTCTGTATGACCACCGATGGCATATTTCACTTGTGGCTTACAAGAGAGTCTTAGCTCAGTATCATTCTTTTGAATATTAATTTTAGCAGGTAATACACGCTCATTTATTTTATAAAGGATATTCTGTTAAACTGCCATTCATGTCCTCTTCAGCCACCTCAGTTTACTTCCTGAGAAGTAAGCACTGTTGCTAGCCTTTTCTGTACCCTTCCAGAGACATCCTACCCATATTCAAGTTATGTACGAAAGACACAAAGAACTCATAAAAGAGCTATCCCTCAATGAATAGCCTTGCATATAAACCTTCATATATGTGTGCACTTATATATCTAGTAAAAAGTTCTAAACGTAAAGCATTAGGAGAGTAATGTGCACTTAAATTTCAAAAAGTATTTTCAAACACTCCTCCAGAGAAGCTATACACAATTTATACTTACCAAAATTGGAGAGGAACTGGTTCTCCACATCTATTTAAATATAATCTATATTATTAGGCTCTATGTTTGCCTAAAACATAGAGGTGAAAAAATATCATCTCAGCGAAAAGCACCTTTGTGTTTGTACAAAGACGCTTTTTCTTGTACATTGTATATATTCTTTACCAGTATTTATTTTATGATCCCTGGCATTTTTTCACATTTTCTTTATTAATTTGTGGGGTCTCTTTATTTGTTAAAGATGTGTTAGTATTTTCTCCCACATCATCATTTAAGTTTAGACTTTGCCATATGGCGTAATATTTTGTTTTGCTTTGTTTGTTTCTTTGCCAAGCATATATTTTTAACTGCTATGTAATACAACTTTTAAGTAATGAAATCTTCCAGATTTGTGACAGATCTTGAAATATTTTTCTAACTAAAAGACTTTTTAAAAATAAGTTTAACTCCTTAAAATGCATATTTTACTTAAAAGTTTCAACACTGGCTCTTGGACAAGAGAGAGAAAGTGCTCACTAATAATTTTATATTTCTATTCATGAAGTCACAAACAAATATAAAGTAAACCACTGTTAGGGAAGAGTTGGATTTTGACTACAAGACTTTACATTATTGCTACAAAAATGAAATTTGCAGCAATCAGAAAGTATGCTAAAAGATTTTCTGACAAGATGTAAAACATCACAATGCAATTTCCATTTCTATTTGCACTTCTTCCATAATATGTATGCTGGACTTTAAAATAAAATACTAAATGGAAAATATCATAAAATACAAAATCGATGAAACATCAAGTCATTCTCAAGGTCCTGTGACAGCTGTAGACAGTTTCCATAAATAACTTGGAAATAAAGAACAACAACCATTGCAAAAACAATAATGGTTTCTATCAGAAGGATCATGTTGGTTTACATTGGCTACAAAAAGATTCAAAATACAATCAATGAAGAAAACCTACCTTACTGCAAGCATTACTACTAGATATCTTAGGGGAGGGGTGGTTACCATATTGCAAAAGAAAAAGGGAAGAAAAAAGCTTAAGGAATTGAAAGTTAGAATTAAAGGGTAGATACTCTATTAAAAAAAATCAGATTTTTGTTTCCTGAAAGTAGCTCCCATATACATCATGAATAAGTTTATAATAGCAACTGTATCTAAAACTGAAAGTAACCATCAAAATTAACTATCTACCCTGGTGGTAACTTTAGAAATTACCTATTGTACTCTAAATCCTTATCTTAAAGATAAAGACATTTCCTAGCATTTATGAACACTATTGCCTAAAAGTACAAATGTACTTAACTTTAGATATTTCCACTGCCTAAATAATCAAACCCTACTAGACCTTGATTTCTTTAAAAAAAAAAAAAAAAAAGGCAAAGCCTCCTGTTATCTAAACATATTTTCCTTTCATCCTAAATGTGAACTATAATATTGTACACATTCTAATTTTACAGTATAAATTAAGGATGCACTACTTGACATTTTATTTTAAAATCATCTACAAAATCTTTGCTTAAGAAAAAGCCTTCTGCCCTGGCTCGTGTGTCTCAGTGGACTGAGTGCTGGCCTGCAAACCAAAAAGGTCACTGGTTCGATTCCCAGTCAAGGCACATGTCTGGGTTCCATGTCCCCAGTGGGGGACGCTCAAGAGGCAACCACATATTGATGTTTCTCTCTCCCTCCCTTCCCCTCTCTAAAAATAAATAAATAAATAAATAAAATGGAAGGGAGGGAGGGCCTTCTGATGAATGGTAATGTTGAGCACCTTTCATGTACATATTGGTCATTTGTATGTCTTCTTTGAGGGAAAAAAATGTCTCTTCAGGTTAAGATCTTATGTGTCTATCTTTAGAGAGAGAGGAAGGGAGGGAGAAAGAAACATAGATGTGACAGAAACATTAATCAGATGCCTCAAACCCACAATCAAGGCATGTGCCTTGAACAGGGAATGGAACCAGCAACCTTTCACTTTGACACTCAACCAACTGAGCCCCACTGGTCAGGGTCTTTGCCCACTTTTTAATCAGATTAGTTATCCCTTTGCTTTTGAGTTATATTAGCTCCCTATTATGTCAGATATTAATCCCTTATCAGATATATCATTGGGAAAGATTTTCTCCCACTCCATAGGTTGCCTTAAAAGGCAAACAAACTTAAAAGTTTGTTTCCTTTGTGTTTTAGTTTAATGTAGTCACCTTGTTTATTGCAGCTTCTGTTGCCTGTGTTTTTGGTGTCAAATCCAAAAGATCATTGCCAAGACCAACACTGAGGAGCTTTTTCCCCTATGTTTTCTGCTAGGAGTTTTAATTAGCAGGGAAATGAAATCAAAACTACAATGAGATGTCACTTCATACCTGTTAAGACAGCTATTATCAAAAAGGCAAGAGGTAAATGTTAGCGTGGATTCAGAGAAAAAAGAACCTTTGTACACTGTTGTGGGAATGCAAATTGGTTCAGCCACAGTGAAAAATAGTATGGAGGCTTCTCAAAAAATTAAAAACAGAAACTGCCATATGATCCAGCAATCCTACTCTAGTGTATATATTCAGATGAAACAAACCCAGTACCTGGAAGGGCTATCTGCACTCCCATGTTCACTGCAGCACTGTGCAAAACAGCCAAGATATAGAAATACTTGAGTTTCAAAGAATCGAGAGAGGAAAGTGTGGTGCGTACATAAGATGGAATATTATTCAGCCATAAGAAAGATGAGAATCCTGACATTTGCAACAACATGGATGAACCTGGAAGGCATTCTGTTAGATGAAATAAATCAGACAGAAAAAACAAAGATTGTATACTATCTTTTAAAAATAAAAAATAAAGGTCCTTTTCATAGAAATAAAACAGTGGCTGCCAGGGGCTAGAAAGAAGAAGAAATAAAAAGATGTAAGTCAAAGGGTACAAACTTTCAGTTATAAGATAGTAAGTTGTGAAACTGTAATGTACAGCATAGTGAGTACAGTTAATAATACAGTATTATACACATGAAATTTGCTGAGAGTAGATCTTAGGCATTCTTATCACAAAGAAAGAAAAGAGTTGACTGTGAGGAGACAGATGTGCTGATTATCTTGATCTTGGCATGGCAATCATTTCCCACTGTATATGTATACAAAAACATCACACTGTATACTTTAAATATATACAATCATGTCAATTATTCCTCAATAAACCTAGGAAAAAAGAAAAGAAACATCACCACAAAGTAGAAAAAGTTTGTAAATTCTTTGCAAAAACTTCAGTCACGATATTAAGAGCCACCTAAAAGGGTAGAGAATTTTAGTTGTGCAAGATGAGAAGAGGTCTAGTACTGGCTGCACAACAATGCGAATGTACTTAACACTACTAAACTCAAAATATTAAAGTGGTAAGTTCTGTTATGTGTGATTTTACTACAATTTAAAAAAGTTAAGAGCCACCTAGAATATAACAGCCTCAGTTTAAAATCTTACTACAGAAACAAGTTTCTCTGTTCAAAATTCCTACACAAATGTAAACTGAAAACAAAGTAAGAGTCCTAACATTACAAACAAAGCAGCTGGAGCACGGGGAGCAGGTGGGCAGTATAAGGGAAGGGCACAACAGACCTCAGAATAGGGATAAACTAAAGTGATACGATGTAAAAGTGTTTATCAGCTATAAATTATAGAAATAATCTTACAATGATCTAATAAATCCCACAGGGTTTCTTTAAATGTCCACATTTACCAATTGTCTAAAGTTTAAGAAAAGGTAAGCTATAATAAATTTTGGTAATATGCATAAATTTGGCCATATTCATAAAATCTAGAATAAAAAAATTCAAGAGAATGATGAAAGCCAGTGAAGCTCCTACCCACATCTCAGTTACCATTATCTCTGGAGTTGACTGGTATTACTAGCCTGTAAAATAGACTTTGCCTTCACTCTTGTTCCCATTATAGTAAGCCCTAGTAATCACTTGTAATCTTGTTTCGTTTTTCCTAATGAATTGTAATCTCAATGAGGGTTAAGAGCATTTGTATTACATTTGTATCCCCAGGGCATCACAGAAAGGCTGGCATATAAGAAGCATTCAATAAGTATTTCTTAATAGCAGAATTAGTGAATAAATTCTCACTTGAATAAAGCATCACTTCATTTGCTGTTCATGACAACTGTGAGTCAAACCTTGTCCCTGATCATTTAAATTAGAAAACTAAAGCTTACAAAAATTCAGCAATTTGTCAAAGGTTGCGTAATTTTAACCAAAGTCCATTTGACTTTGTTGTTCACATACTCCAATACTTAATTCATGATTCTTTTAAAACTCATCTTACAAGTTCATTAATGGGAATACAGACAACTGAGTATTACTTATTTCTTTCCCCACCCCCACCAAAAACCGCATAGATATGTAATGACTTCAGCTTTGCCTGGACTTCTTTCCAGGTAACAGGATTGTAAGGCACCACCAGTCTACCCAATGTTTTCTGATTGCTAGATTCCTCCATCAGGATTCCTACTGCCTGAATCCACAGGCGTAACTTGGAATACTTTTCAGAAGCTGTTTTTTAATTTAATAAACTCTTCCTGACAGTATGTACCTGCTACCTTAACTACTTGAATGCTTTCAGAAAAATAACTTTCAGATCTCCAATACAGTTATTTCCCTCAATTCCTTCTCTCATTTTTCAGATGAGTTCCCTTACCAAATTCTCATTCAAATGCTTATTTTTCCAACATATTTGTCTTCTTTTCATAATTAACATAAAATTTCCCTTTATATAAAAAATTTCCCTTTAAAAAGCCTATCTATAGCATTTCAGTCTAACTCTAAATCTTTAATTGCCTCCAAATAGTCTAGATAAGATTTCAATGTCTTCTCCACCCAAGCTGTATTTTATACTTTGCTTATTTCCTTACTTTTCACCTCATTCCTGATTTTTTCATGGCCATGCCTTTGTCTTTAATTATCCTAAATGGTTTCTGCTACCTTCTAAAGCATTTACACCGCTGGGATACACAAAGGATAATTTTATATTCCTCATTTACTACCTTAGGAAATTTTCTTTAATTCGTTGAAAATGTCTAGGTTGTTTACTGTTCTATTTGGCTAGCCAGAAAATATGTATTATTTGCTCCACCACCATGCCCCTCAAAAAAAAAGTAAAGTAAATGCCAGATGTTTCCTGTTTTTTAACAAAATGATAGAACCAATCATATTTTGCCTCAGAAGTCTAATTTTTAATCTGCCATTTTTAATAAATATTTCTATATTAGGAAGCAGGCAGCTGGAAGCAATTTAGAGAAATGCAGCTTGATATATACTTCTTTGCCTCTCCAGACTTCAAAAAATTACAATATGGATTTATTTCTAACTTGTGTCCAAACTGACTACCAAATTTATTTGACATCCATTTCTGTTGTCTCTTAAAACTTTTCTAGAATTCTTCTAGCCCTGGTTGGTGTGTCTCAGCTGGTCAGAGAGCTGTCCTGTGAACAGAAAGGTTGTGGGTTCGATTCCCACTCAGGGCCCATACCTAGGTTGCAGGTTCAGTCCCTGATTGGGGCATGTATGAGAAACAACTGATCAATGTTTCTCACATCAATGTTTCTCTCCCTTTCCCATTTCATCTCTCTAAAAATCAATAAGCATGTTCTCAGGTGAGGATAGATTAAAAAAAATTCTTCCATAACTTAGAAATAGTATAAGCTACATATTAAAGAAAACAATAATATAAAAAGGAAAACTAACTGTGTCACATGGCCATTGAGCTAACAGGGTTAAGGGAGACTGACTATATAAGTGAGGCAATATGGTTGTAATGAACAAAGTTACAATACCTAGGCAGCATTTCTGAAACTACGGTAAGCAATATGACACTGAGGTATGTTCTTAAGGGAGCATCTGAGCTATCTACACCCCTACCTGCCTTCCAAGTGATACCAGAGACTCAGCAGTAATGTATCAGTAGTTAATTTAATCAGAATTGGTCTGACCAAAATGAGAGATCATCAAAGTAACATTCAATAATATGTGATTATAGGTTTAACTGAGATTTCCATAGATGACTCCAACACCTAAAAGAATAACAAATTCTTTATTTGGCACTCTGGTTAGTGTGATCTAAAGCAGAGTTTCTGAAAATCCACTCATTATGAGTGTCTAATAAGGAAATCCAACATAATACTAGTTATTCAGTCAACCAATTTAAAAAATGTATGCAAACACACACATGAATGAACATGGGTCTATACTCTAAATTATAAAAGTAGCATCTCTATATGATTTAAAGCCTTCACAGGGAATTATAATCCTAGAACTAAGAAATACACTAAACTCAAACTAGACTTGGTACCTGGTTAGTTAAGGCATTTTTGACACTCTGTTTTAAGACATTTAAGAGATATTTATGCCAACCTCACAAATCCCTCAAGACAGGGTAATCACTGCTACTGGTTATCCATGGTTCCAGCATCTGACAGTCTAACTTTGTGACATTATTGTATCACAAGATACGCATGACATGTATCTTAACTGAAAGAGAAATGACAAGCATCACTACCATGTCCAGTCCAAACCATGTTCACAACTATGTGTAGTCAAGTTTCCAAGCTCTACCTTCTACTGTATGAAAAAGAGCACAGCAGAAAGTACTGAGTGAAAGAAAGGTCACTGGCCTGCCTGTTATGTACCACATTTCAACAAAGTGTATGCTGGGGATGATGTTTAATCATTTAAAAGTGGATATTCTTTAAAAAATATACCATTTATAAAATAGTGGTTTGGAAAACCATATAAGGTGATTAAAATATTGCATTATTAAGTACAAAACATAGAAGGATAAAAAAGCCCTGCAAGATCACCTATAGAAATAACATTTCATGCACATGCACATGCAAAGGTTAAGAGAATTTCAAGATCACAGCAAAGTTAGAAAGAGAACTCCAAATCCTCCCAAAATAACCGGACTGTGCTCTCCTTCACACCACATAAAACAACAGTATCTTCTGATACAACAGTATCAGAAACATCTCAGAGCCTACACTTTTTCCTTTGAGAATTACAATTTTTCTGAGCAACACTAAGAGACTCCATAAAATGGAAATCAAGAGCTGGTCAACAGCAAATATTTTTAAAAGGAAAAGAATCTCTCAAGGAATTCTTTTTTTTTTTTAAATTTATTGATTTTGGGAAGGATATCAATTTGTTGTTCACTTATTTATATATTCATTTGTTGATTCTTGCATGGGCCTTGACCAGGGATTGAACCTTGGCATATCAGGCGATGCTCTAAGCAAGGCCCTCCAGGGCCTTCAAAAACTTTTAAAAGTGTTCCTTATTCATAGAAAAATCATATGGCTATGACTAAATTTTACCTCCAATTTTATTTCTAAAAAGCCTAACACACAGAAAAACGTATTCTGTCCTTCAATGCTCTACTACTTTGTCTTTTTTTTAATTCCATGAACATGCAGTGATTAATACATTTTCATCTGCCCTCCTTAGCACTTAGTCATTTAAAAAAATTGACAGCCATTAGAAGCTGTTAACAGATTCTTGCTCATTTATTTTTCTTCTACCTTAGAATGAGTCCCTGCTATTTCACTAGTAAGTCTGTGACACTAAAATGTAATACTTCCAATTACAACTTTTAAAAACTACTATAAACCACAATTCCCAAAGAATAAAAAGAAATTTTTGCTAGGATCCAAACTCCATTAAGCTACATAGCCAAGAAACCTTTTTTTAAAATCACTCTCCTTAACTGTCCCACTGACAGACTAGAAAATGCAGAAGTTATCGATATACTTGACATTCTTCCCTCAAAAGGCAAATTTAAGTTGCTTAAAATTCAACACTGGCTATCTTTTGAGACCTTTTTTTAACTGTTTACCCTCAGCAATTTAAGTGGTATCTCTCGTGGTACCTCTATACTCTACTTCTATT
This sequence comes from Glossophaga mutica, assembly GCA_039655065.1. NCBI lineage: Eukaryota > Metazoa > Chordata > Mammalia > Chiroptera > Phyllostomidae > Glossophaga > Glossophaga mutica. The sequence continues at coordinate 79,022,139 of CM077308.1, read as the reverse complement.
TTTAAGAAAGTCTTCTCCTACTTTGTCTTACCCTTTCATTCCTAGAGTAAGCACCTAAATTGTTGCCTGAACAAATCAATAATTACTTGTGAAGCTGAGCTGAGCCTAGGCAAATCAAGACCAATTTTCATTGGGCATGTTCACTTAAAGACTCTGAACTTGCTTAAGAGTCATTCAAAGGCATTAACTCACTTAAATAGCATAGAAATAAACAAACATAGGATATTTCACATTTAATTTGACACTTATTTGTTAAGAAAACAGATTCACTGACCCTGGGCAATAAAGTGTGATGCAGGAAGTAGAACTGTCTGAAATGCTGTCAGGAATCAGTGAGCTGAATGAAATCATTCCTCCACCTCTTTCTCCCAGCAGGAGAGGCCGCGATCACACTCAACTTCAGACAGGACCATGGTGTCTTCTCTTAGCAAGGCAGACACAGTTTCCCATGGGCCCCAGGTCTCCACATTCAGACAGATGAATTTCTCACGTGACTACACTATATTGTCTGGTTCCCAACTAGGTTATGTGACTACTCACTCATAAGGTTGAACCTACAGCTTGCTCTGTAACAAGACAGAATAATATGGGACAGGATACCTTCACTGGAAGGAAAATCTATGTTCTATATATCGAGCCAACTGTCAAAATCTGGTATTCCTCTGTGTAGAATAATGAGACTGGAACTCATGGCTCAAGTCTTACTGATCCTGGCTTCTCCCCATAAAATAACCACCTTTTCCCAATAAAGCTTGTTCCTTAATCCATGTCACAATAGTGTTAAACTTGTACTAAACTCCAATGCATGACAAGTTACAATCCAGATGGATTCACCTGGCAAATGAAAGGTCACTAAATGTTTCTTTGAGTTTACAGAACAGTAATTAGGGATGCCATCTGCCAGACACCATACTAGATGTTTAATATTTGATTTACTCCTCAGAATCTCCTTTTTGAGGTACTTGCCTAAGCCTTATGGTGATGAAAACTGACAATAAAACAAGTTAAACAATTATGCAGTTAAAAGGGACAGAGACAGCTTCTGAACACAGGCTCATCAAACTTCAAAATCTGTATTCTCAAATTTAAAAGTGTGCGCTTTTCTTGGGACTCCACAATGTCACTGATTAAAACAAACAAACAAACAAACAAACAAACTCTAGAAAAACTGTTTGTAGGAAGGTCTAGTCTACCCCTCAAATGCTGGAGCCTGTAAGCTCCCTCAGATATAAACATATAGTTTCTACTTGAACAAATCCTTTGAAAGAGAATTCACTAAATAAAGAAAACACACACCGTATGACAACACCTACTGTTGTTATCTTTCCTGTATATTTTTTAAAGAATATATCAGATCAAGAGAAAACAATGAGGAAAATTACTCTTTTCACTAAAAAATGCATGCAGTTTCCAAACCAAATAAGCAATTCACATTGGTCAAAATCTCAATCTAAATGCTTTTTTAAGGTTCCAGGCTTACCGTTGAGAGATCTATGTTGGCATTGAAAACAAAGACACATTGTATTTTCTTATGTGACTCTAGGAAACAGTAATTACGGATAAAGGTGAAATAAAGTCAGGAGATTGGAAAGGTAGTAAGCATTCTGTGACATGCTGCAGGGAAAACTACAGGGCGAAAACGACAGGATGTGCGGAACAGAACAGACAGGGGAAAGGACAGCCATGTAGAGTTAAGTCCGTTGCAGTAATAAAAGGAGACAATTTGAAAACAAAATCACAAGAAAGGAACTAGTTATTCAGTAAAAACGCTATGAAAACGAATTCCCCTCACCATTAGTGATGCACTGCAAAAACACTGCACCACACTGTCAAATCATTTTACCCCCCAACAGACACCCAACCAAACAATTAACACTAAATCAGAAAACAAAATAATTAAACCCAAAACAGGAAACTAAGAATTTCTTAACCAGCTACTGACAGAGTACATAATAATTATCTTCTGTCTCCCAAATATTCTCTTCCTTAACACCAAAAAAGTAGAAGTAATACATTCAAAAGAAAAGAATATATTCAAACATAAAATGAATCTTTGGAACTCAGTGTGGTCATTTCCACATGTTATCCCTGAAAAACATTATTTACATCATTTCTAAGCTGTTTCAAAAAAACTTGAATTATAAACCATATAATAATTTAAAGGATTTGGATGAATCATTAATAAATGAAAGCAATAAATAACAATAATCTAATAAAAGATTTACCTCAAACTAATTTTAAACACATTCAATTCCAATCTAATCAACTAAACAGGTTGAACTGATGGGAATTTTCTCTATTAAAATGCACTTAATTCTCCATTACATGTGTTAAGATTTCTAGAGTTATGATACTATGAAACTCACTAATAATTTACCTCATTAATTCTGAATCCAAGATGCTGGATATCAAAACTTCCTAATAAAAACTACAAACTATCACAGAGTAACTTGATAAAATAATACTAAAGGCACAGTATCTGGCTAATTTTCCACTTGCTTTGGAATAAGATACAATTTTAAGAATAATAAGTAAGCTATATTTCACTGCTCTTTCAGAAAAGAGATGTACCTTGACAATCATGTTAAAGTAAAGTTCTACACCACTCGGAGAAGCATGCAGGCACTCAGAGAGAGGGAAGAAATACAGATGAGTGTGAGTGTCTTATCAGTCAGTTTGCAGAGAATCATTCTCCCTGAACTTTATCCTGACATCATCTCTCCAGTTTACTTTAAAAATAGGTATTAACCACTGCCATATAAAATTTATTGTTTTATGTCTTGTGTGACAGTTGTTGACTTGCAAGAAAAAGCTGTACTTCTTTGGAATAGAATGTTTTCTCCTTATGGAAAAGGGCTCCTTTCATTTTAGCAGTTAAGAACTCAGAGCCAAATTCCTGATCCATATTTAAGAACCAAAACCTTGAATAGCCTGCATATTAAATTTCTCACCAGTCATTTCTAGTTTATCTGTATTTTGCATGCCTGATATTTTCCATTTTATCACATTTAGAAGTATTTTTAAGCTACTTCAAATTCCCTGTGGGACTAGAAGGGATAAAGTATAATTAAAACAAATAATGGAAGCTCAGTCATTTATTCCACAAACACGGAATAACTACTATACTTTTAGTCCTATCCTAGGCGCTGAGGATATTGTGAAGCTTGCGTTCTAGTAGAAAAACATAAACACACACACACAGACAATACTGCATATGAAGGAGCTTTAACTGTTCAAAACAAATAAAGGCAGAGTAAGGGGCTAGGGAGTGACTGAGTAGAATTAAGAAAACTTAGTGAGAGAAGGCCTATCTGAAGAAGGTCCACTAAAGCTGAGGTCTAAATGATATGAAAAAGGCAATCATCAATGAGCTGCATGAAACTTCCAGTTAAACAGTAAGCACCAAAAGCCCAAAAGTGGAAATGCGCTTGTTGTTTTCAAGAAAAGAATTTCAGAATGACTCAAGTGAGCAATGTGGTGGGTGAAAGGAGAGGAAGTCAGAGACACAGGAAGATTTTGCATTATGTAAGGCCTTGCAGGATACAACAAGGAACTTGATTTTACTCCAAATATGACAAAAATGAATACCAGTTTTGAGAAACATAACATGATTTGGTTTACTTTTTTGCCCTGCTATATACGATTACTATCATGCATAAAGTAAGGGAAAAAGAAAAAAGCGAACAAACTAAAACATTCACCTATTAGACTACAGGCAAGATGACACTTTGAATCAGAGCAGTAAGCAAAGAACATGGTAGCATCTGGATACATTTTGAAGGAACAGTGACAAGACTTGACAGAAGAGACGGATGGATGATGACAGAGGAGACCTACCTTGAGTAGACGGTGAACACAATACAGTGTGCAGATGATGTGTTATAGAACTGCACGCTTGAAACCTATCTAATTCTACTAAATAGTGTCACCCCAATAAATGCAATAAAATTTAAAGATTAAAAAAAAAGAAGAGAAGTGGGAGGTAGAAGAGAATTCAGTAGTAACTCCTAGGTTTTTGGACTGAGTGACTGAATGATTGGTGTTAACTACTCACGAGACATAAAATAGTTAATAAAAAAAATTTAAGGTTAGCAAAAGGGGTTTAGGACATTTATTTGGATTCGCCAACAATTCCAATGTCTCTTTTTGCCTAAGGAACATATGTAGACGGAGACCAGTTTAAGAAAAGCTTCAGGATCGTCCCTCATTTAAAGATGGAGAAAGAAAGAGGATCCGGCAAAGAAAATCAAGAGGGAACAACCACGTAAGGTAGGAGTAAGCCTGGAAAGCATGGTGTGCCAGAAGCCAAGTGGAGACATCCCAAAAAGGAACACTGAACCAAAAAGTAAACGTTGCTGAGATTTTGACTAAGATGAGGCCTGATAGTTGGTTCTTGAATTTGCCAAAATAGGGACTGTTGTTCACCTGAGCAAGAGAATTTTCAGTAGAGGTATAGGGACACAAATCTGACTAGAATAGGTGTAAGAGGACATATGAAGTTAGCTAGTAAAAACACTAAGTACAGGTTACTTTTCAAGGCATTCTCTTCCTCATCCCCTGACTCTCAAATGGCAAAGGTCCAGAATTCAATTTTAGTGTCAGTGGAACTAGAGTTCAGATACATAATGGGTTACTTTTTTACTATATTAGATTGAAATACCTAGTCACCAAATTTTACATTTCCCCAAAAAGGATTATAAATAAAGATTTCCCATTATAACATTGTGTTTATCAGGGCAAAATCCGAAGGAAACAAAAAGCATTATAATAAGGATCACATGAGTAAAATGTGTTATATACCCATGTATACAACAGGACAAAATATAGCCATTAAGTTATGATATACATATGTACTGATATGGAAACTTTTCTCAATATTGATTTTTTTTAAAGTTATAAATCAGGCCAGTGTGGCTCAGCTGGTTGGAGTGTCATCCCATAAACCAAAAGGTCACAGGTTTGATTCCCGGTCAAGGCACATGCCTAGGTTACGGGTTCAGTCCTCAGTCAGGATGTGTACAAGAGGCCACTGATTGATTTTTCTCTCTCACATCCGTGTTTTCTCTCTGTCTCTAAAATTAATAAGCATGTCCTCAGGTAAGGATTCTAAAAAAGGTTATAATCAGAACATAGTACCATATCTGTCTGTAACTTTAAATGTATTGGGAGAGGAGGGGTGCATATACACTGGGGGAAAAAACAAAACAGAGGTACACAAACCAAAAGGGTAACAGTGGTTCTACCAAAGTACATGAAAGGATTATGGCTGATTTTTTATTTCCTTTGTTATAAATTTCCTTATTTTTCAAATTTTCAGCAGAATAGCTGAGCAGGAAAAATTAATAGTCATAATAAGGTTTATTTGCTGAGAAAAATGCTAAAATAATAAAGAACAAAACTACTTATCCTTCTAGGTGAGCTCTAATGTCATTTAAGGTTTTTCCTGATTCCCCTTTTCCTCTTCATTCCTACAGGCTGGCTCAGGTGCTCTCCTCTATACACCCAGAGACCATATTATAATAATCAGTTTGTCTAAAACCAGTGGCACTAAACTCAATAAGTAGTGATAAATGAAACCAACTAATCAGTAAATATTTGTTGGCTTCACTTATTCATATAACAAACATTGCTATACTGCAAATTTCTTCCTAAATATTAACTTCTAATTTACTACCAAAAAATTGTTTTTTTTTTAAATTGGTATTTTAATCTAATTCAAAAATTTGAGAGATTTCTATACTCTAACAAAGTTCTATTTTATGAAATAAAAAATCTGATACTATATTAGTATTTTTACAAAGCCATTTTACACTCTGATTGAGTTCAATATCATATGGTAATTTAAGATGCATGCAGAAAAAGTACAGACCATGATGTGATGACTTGTCACCACCTTAAACTGCTGGAGAAGGGAGCTAAGAGTGAATTGCCTATACTGGGGCTTATTAAGTTATAAGGATATAAAGTAACAGTCACATTTCATTTAGGATCTAAAAATCAGCATTTCATAAGTTTCATTAGTAAAAACTGAACACATGATATGTTTACCAACAGGGACTAATATTCAAAGGAAAGAAAAACTTACTTTCTAGATTAGCCCTCAAATAAAATGACAATGTTTATATAAAAAATAAAATTAAAAATTAGACAAAGCATGTTTCATCTACAATACAAAGACAAAGCCACCATTACTTATTCTATATCTATCCTCCTAAGTAGCTTTGAGAAATATATCCTTTCTGGTGTGTATATTATACTATACTTCCTGATGAAGCTTTCAGGGAGAGATAATTCATGCCAAGTGTCACATTCAATCAGTCACAGCACTTTGTCCACACACTGTGTAAATCTTTTTTTTACATTTCAGCTGCATTTTTACCTTTTTTCAAATAATAAACTATAATATGCCAAAAATGTTGCATATTTTCTTCCATCTAAAATATTAAAATGGCTACACTAAAAGTCAACAATTTTGATGTTTTTTTTTTAATGCATGCTGATATGACAGCTGTCACACACTAACAAAATTGTTTTGAATGAAGTTAAAGACAACTAAGTGCTGCTAGAGCCACCTTAAGGAAAAGAAACAGACAAACTTTTTGACCAATTCAATAGGATAAAGGTGGCCCATTAAATCAGAGCAAAAGATAGACTTCAATAAACAGGGTTGGAACAACTGGATACCTGTCTAGAAAAAATAAAGGTTTTATTTTTTCCATACTTCATGCCTTACAAAAGAATAAATGCCAAGAAGATCAAAACATATATACAAGATGAGACCATAAAAGTATCAGAATGAAGCATAAAGGTATTAGAAAAAGAATTCTGGAAGAATTCTTTTATAACCTTAGAGGAGAGAAGGTTCTTTTCAACTTTGACATGAAACTCAGAATTTCACAAAATACCAAAGTGGTAAATTCAACTGTATAAGAAATTTTAAAGCATGATCCAAAATCAGTAAAAGAAAAGGCAATCTGGAATATAAAAACCAAACTACTTGCAATTCATCAGATCAAAAACAAAGGTCCAACTCTCCCAATAGAAAAAGCTCGTACAAAGAATAAAGAAAAAGCCCAATAGGGCAAAAGATATTGATAGTCCCCAAAACAGGCAACACAAATGGCTCATTCACAATATGAGAAATGTAAATGAAAACTTCACAATGATACCATTTCTCACCTAAATAGTAATTGGAAAAGATAAAACAGAGTAAATGCTTGCTTATGTCATTATTATAACATTTTTATTATTATAATTTCATAAATCTTCATTTTATGTTCATTCACATATGATACAATCCATTTAGTTAACAGTTACTGAAGAATGTATACAAGTAAATAAAGGGTAGTAATACCTAAGAATCACAAAAATGAAACTCAGTGTTGACTATTATAACACAGATATACTAATAAATCAATGTAATAATGAACTGTCATGTCCATTTCATCCAGAATCTATGAAGTACTAACATTCTACTTTAAGTACAGCTTTTTGAGAGATATGCTAAAAAAGTGAAAATTCAGAAAGTTTACTGTTAAAAGCAAAATATCGTGGCAAATTAAGTGGCTACATATAACAAACCCAGCAAGACTTGATTCTATGTGGCAAAAGTAATAAGCTTATTTCAAAAGCATAGTATCAACGTATAAATAATTCGCTTAACAAACCCTGAAAGATACCTACATTTTTTTTAAATGTCTCAATGGTGAACTATATTGTCCATTCCACAACAGTATCCAGTGTGTTAGGCAAAGCCTCTTGCAACAGGGAAATTAACGAGCAGGTTGGTAGCAGACCATTAATGCAAAATGATCAGTAATTTTCTTAGGAATAAAACAGAAACATAGTAACATGCTTACATATAATTAGTACCAGTATTAAAAAAATTAGGGACTTCCGGCCAAGATGGAGGCGTAGGTGGACACACTGTGCCTCCTCTCACAACCAAAATTAAGGACAACAAATATTTAGAAACAAGAAAACAACCAGAACTGATAGAAAATTGAACTGTACGGAAGTCCAACAACCATTCATCCACACAGGTAAGAGGGGCGGAGTCACAGCAAGAAAAAGTGGAGGTGCGGACCTGGGCACTGAGACAGCAGCGGCTGGCAGTTCCCAGGCATGCAGATGGCAGCTACCAGACCCTAGGCACACAGGTGGTGGCTAGCGGACCCTGAGCATGGGGTGGCAACTGTGCAGATCCAGTGAGGCCACGCAAGGCGGCTCATCAGGTAGTCCCATGTTCCCGCATAGATAATCCAGGCGAAGGGGAAGCGGCAGAAGGGACTGGAATCCGAGAGAGAATGAAGCAACTGCCACTGTTTCCTCTCGGAACCCGCCCCCACATACAGCGTCACAACTCAGCGACTCGGCTGCCCTGCCCTGGGGAACACCTAAGGCTCCACCCCTCACTATGTAACAGCCATGCCCAGACCCACCCCAAAAAAAACCAAAAATGGCTCAAACCAGAGAACAAATGAAAGCCCCAGAGCCAATTCCTCTAAGCAACGAAAAGATAGCCAACCTATCAGATGCACAGTTCAAAGCACTGGTCATCAGGATGCTCACAGAATTGGTTGATTTTGCTCACAAACTAGATGAAAAAATGAAGGCTACAATACATGAAATGAAGGAAAACGCATGGGGAACCAATAAAGATGGGAGAAAAACTGGGATTCAAATCAATGGAGTGGACCAGAAGAAAGAAACAAACAATCAAACAGAAAACAAGGAAGAAACAGGAATTCAAAACAATGAGGAGAGGCTTAGGACCTCCGGGACATCGTTAAACATCCCAACATCCAATTATAGGGGTACCAGAAGGGGAAGAAGAAGAGCAACAAGTGCAAAACTTACTTGAACAAATAATAAAGGAGAACTTCCCCAATCTGGCAAAGGAAATAGACTTCCAGGACGTCCAGGAAGCTCAGAGAGTCCCAAAGAAGTTGGACCCAAGGAGGAACACACCAAGGCACATCGTAATTACATTATCCAAGATTAAAATGAAGGAGAGAATTCTAGAAGCAGCAAGGGATAAGGGGATAGTCACCTACAAAGGAGTTCCCATCACACTGTCAGCTGATTTCTCCAAAGAGACCTTACAGGCAAGAAGGGGCTGGAAAGAAATATTTGAAATCTTGAAAGGCAGGGACCTACATCCAAGATTGCTCTATCCAGCAAAGCTGTCATTTAGAAGGGAAGGGAAGATAAAGTGCTTCTCAGATAAGGTCAAGTTCAAGGAGTTCATCATCACCAAGCCCTTAGTATATGAAATGTTAAAGGGACTTATCTAAGAAAAAAAGATAAAAATATGACAATGAAAAGACAGCAAACTCACAGCTATAAACAACCACACCTAAAACAAAAGCAAACTAAGCAAACAGCTAGAACAGGAACAGAACCACAGAAATGGAGATCACGTGTAGAGTTAGCAACAGGGGCGTGGGAGGAGGAGAGAAGGGGAAAAGGGACAGAGAATAAGTAGCATAGACAGTGGGTAGAAAATAGGGGGAGGGCAAGAAAAGTGTGGGAAATGTGGAGGCTAAAGAATTTATGACACATGGACATGAACTAAAGGGGGGAATGTGGGTGGGAGAGGGTATGCAGGGTGGGGGGAATGATGGGGAGAAATGGGATAACTGTAATAGCATAATCAATAAAATATATTTTTTTAAAAAATTAGGGTAAGTGAACATTAACAAAAAAGATGATCTTCTACATACTATATATAAAAACACCAGCTCAAAACAGTTTATCCTGTTTCTAACAAGACACTAAGTTACTTTTCAGAGACAACAGACCAAAACTGCAAGTCATGTAGCCCAAGCATTCACAGGAGAGACTCTGACCTCCAATTACACCTAGAACCAAAATCTGGGGCCAGGGGAGATTTTGGTTCTAGGTGTAGGAACCAAAAGACTGGGACATGACCAGAACTTGAACACCAGAACCTTTACAGAAAAAAAGGTTCTGCTGTTCAGGAAAACCTGGTGCTGAAGGCCCTTACCATATCTTACCATAAATGACCAAGTTCCAAAGATCTCCAATCAAAACCTGCCCCACCAGCATTTCTGCATACCAGCCTGCTCCCCCAGCCCACAGGTGGCAAACACAAGGCCCATGGCAGAAACTGGCCCTCCATCTTGTTTTATCTGGCCTAGTACCTTGTTTCTACCCAGTGGCAACACCAAGCTCTCACTTAACTGTTAAGAAGTAGTTACATTTATACAGTCCTAAAATTACATTTGGCTCTTTGAAGGCAACCGTGAGGCTGATGTGGCCCCTGGTGAAAATCAGTTTGACACCCCCACCGTAGCCCTTTAAAATGAACCCAACACTGGATCGGGGAGAGAGATTTGAGGCTTGCTTCCTGTTTCCTTGACAGTCAATCTTCCAATAAGGTTTTTTTTTTTCCTTTTCTCAAAAGCCAGGGGCCCTATGCACATCAGGCAGTGTAGCATATATAGAATTAGAATAATACAATTACAGTATAGCAAATATGTAACAAAAAATGTCAGTCCTATTAATTACTCTTCATCATATTTATAGTTAATTTCCTTCCCTATATTTCTCTTTTAGAACTGTCCCTTGCTCTATTTGTGCTAGCTAACTAAAATTCAGTGGGATCTTTTGTCATTCCTAACGCATAAAGGCAATGGGAAACTAGTAGGCAGTTAATGATAAAATGTAACTGGGTACTAAATAGAGCCAGACTAGTCCTCTGAGGATTCTTTCCCCCACACTGAAAGAGGATACACACCCTTGAAAGGGTCAGAACAGTTTCCCAGCCCACAAGACAGCTCATGACCCAGTCAGGCCAGTTTTCCAACCTGCTGGACTGCCCATGTCTCAGGTATTCCAACTCGACTGATAGCCCGAGGCTTACATGAAGCTCTCTCCCACCTCGCACAACAGACATCTGACATGAGCCATAATGGCCAGTGGTCAGACTGATCTTCCTGTATCTGGGAACACCTGACCCTTTATCTAACCTGACTCCCATCCTGAAATTCTGAGGCAACTGCCCAGAAGAACAAGAGACTAACTCCTCCCCTATCCCCTCATATACCCCCCAATTTTCCTTTAAAAAACCCTGTTCCTGCCTCCCTGGGGGCTGCAGATGGTCCAGACTCTGCCCGCCCTAAGCTCAGCATCAAATAAAGGCACTTGGATCAGATCATCCAGTTCCTCCCACCTCTATTTCTTGCACATTTCTAACACCCTGCCTGCTTCCTTTTTAACAAATATTTCTAAGATAAAATCAATATGCCCAACATGTTTTCTGTTTTGAGAGAAAAAAAAGGTTCACAAACAATTACATTACAAAAATAACATTTAAATTTAACTATGTGCTACAGGCCAGATCATGTTAGAAGATGGTGAATAACTTTTTGAGTTTGTTTCCTTTTTGAAAAATAATCCTCAGGGATGGGATAAAATCAGAGAAAGTTCAGAAAGGAGGTAGCACGAAAGCTGCTTTTTAAGAATAAAACCGAATACAGTTCAGTAGCTGACTGGACAGAGAGTCAAGGCACTGGACATTCCGAATGTCATATAGCCCCCCTACACACACCACACTCTCCCACGTCTACTTGTGACAAAGCCCTTCCGTTGTAAAAGATATATCTGGTTGAAGTCCCTCCCACCCCATATTTTGTTTTGTTTCTGTTCTTCTTAGAATTTTTTTAGGTGTATAAACAGAGTTCTCTTTAAAAGACTATGGTTTTTTGGTTTTTTTTTTAAAGATTTTATTTATTTATCTTTAGAGGTGAAAGGAAAGAGAGAGGGGGAGAGGGAGATAAATATCAATGTATGGTTGCCACTTGTGAGTGCCCTCCTGGGAAATGGCCTGCAACCCAGGCATGTGCCCTGACTGGGAATCGAACCGCGAGCTTTTGGTTTGTAGGCACAAGCTCAATCCACTGAGTTACACCAGCCAGGGCAAAAGACTATGGTTTATTACACAAATTTAAAAGTCTAAATTTTTTTTAAAAATTTAACTTTTAAAAAATCTACAACTATCAAGTTTTTCTTTCACTATTAAATTGATATGTATATTTCCCAATAACAAAAGTATATTTAATATGTGAAATTAAAAAAAGAAATTTAATCCTCACCCAAGGATATATTTTTATTGATTTCAGAGAAAGAGGAAGGGGGAGACAGAGAGAAACATCGATTGGCTGCCTCCCACACACACCCTGACCAGGGATCGAACCCACGAACTTTTGGTATACAGCACAATGCTCCAACCAAGCAACCAAGCCACGCTAAAATGTAAATTCAATCAGAAGTGTTTACAATTAAATTAGTTCTTACTGACATAAACAAACTGAGGATACAGAAGAGGGAAGACACTCGGAAATTCGATGTCTTTGGTTTTAATCTAAATCCAAAAGTAAAGGTCACTGCTCTAAGTCATTAAATTCATGATATTAACTCAACAATGTAAAACAAAGCCTAGTATTTCGTAAGGGAAAGACAAAAAAATACACACACACACACACACACACCCCTTATATATTAATGGAAATAAGCTCATTACCTATTTAAATAATTGAATGAATTAAAGTAAAAAAAACTAATGGTACTGTGAAACATAGTAATATAATATTGCTATTCTCTACGAAAATGTAAACCTCAAAGCAATTATCTTCTATACATAACCAAACTATTCTTTTACTGAGACTTTTATTCAAGCTAACAAGAAACTTATCTTTGATGTCTGTATGGCTTGCTACTTAAAAGCAGTTACAGGCATTCCTCACTTTATTGCATTCGTCTTATTGTATCTCAGAGTTATTATAATTTGTTTTCTTTCTTTCTTTTTTTCTTTTACAAATTAAAGGCAAGATTCTCCACCAGTAAAAAGATTACAACTTGCTTTATTGTGATACTTGCTTAATTGTGGTGGTCTGTACTTATGCCTATATATTAAATCATTTGATGACAATTCTGAAATCTTAATAAATATAAGATGGAGAGGAAAAAAATTCTGGCCTCCCCTGTGCAGGTTCAAACATATGTGGACATGGGCACAGAGACTACAGTCTCAGGAGAGTGACCTCATCCTTAGCTTGCATGGAGTCCCGCCAAAGTGGAGATCATGCTTCAACAAACTGCCAGTCACAGTAATGGTCCAGCTTCATCACTGTCTAATCTAGTCCTGGCATGAGCATAACATGTAGGCAATGAAGGTACCATTTTTTAATCACTCAAGGTTTACCTATCACCTGTTTCTTTATATCTTGTCTGTGGCACAAAGGTCCCAAGATGACCCTCAATGATCCCACCTACTAGTAGGCATGCCTCTGTGTAATCGCTTCTCTTTCCATATAAATAGGACTACGGCTTTCTTCCAACCAATAGGATGTGCAAAAGGTAATAAGATATCATTCCCATTATTGGGTCACATTACATAAGATTCCATCTTACTAACAGAGTAGAGCTACATACAGACAGACTTTGCAGGCTTACTGATGTAAGCAGACATACTAGAGAAGCCCAACTGTCAAGGACGAGATAATGGTGGTCCCTAGCCAACAACCAGCAAAAAGTGTGGCCCTAAGTCACACAGCTGCCAAAGAAATTCTGCCAACTTGAATGAGCTTGAACAGGGATTATTCTTCATTCAAGTCCCTAGATGAGAATGCAGACTGTTCAACACCTTGATTGCTGCACCCTTGTGAGACCCTGAGCAGAGGACCCAGCTAAGCTTATGCCCAGGCTCCTGAGAGCCACAGAAAACATGAGATAATAAATGTGTATTGATTTAAGTTGCTATGTTTGTGGAAATTTATTATGCAGCAATAGAAAACTAATGCATTGCCTTAGAATGGCTCTCTAGTTTGATTTTATTTTTATTTCTTTGATGTAGTTGGACTAACACAATATATGATGCCCTCAATAAATGCTTATTGAATTAACTGCAAGAATCTGATCTTTCTGGCCTACTTAAATTTCAATCCTATAATAACAAACAGGAAAAAAAAAACCCCACAAATAAGAGAAGCTGGAAATTGTCTTGGAGAGAGAGCCATTAGCAGTACCTTACTCTACAAAGGGATGAGAAGCAATAGAACCTGCAAATAAAATATCAAAGGAATGGGATTATTTTATGTGATTCCTCACAGGTTAGCAAAAGGAAAACACAGCCCACAGGCAATAAACAAAGATATTTCCAACACATAAGCATTTGCTTTCTCAGTTTATTATCTAGAAATTACTTTATAAAACAAAAGAATATTAAAAATCACAATATTCTGATGAAATATTTCAAATATACATACTAAAAAATACAAAAGAATGAACACATAAAACTACATAAAGTATATTTCACATGACCTCAAGAGAGAATTCTGATTTCATAATATATGCCTCAAACAACTAACAAGGAGAACAGCAATGATAAAGAAAAATGAAACTCTTGAAGGTTCTAAAACACTGCTCCTAGGTATATTACTCATCCAGGTGAAAATGATCCTGAGTAACAAAGGTAGCAAAAGCTTGCAATTTTTTTTTAAGATTTTATTTATTCATTTAGAGAGAGGGGAAGTGAGGGAGAAAGAGAAAGAGAGAAACATCAATGTGTGGTTGCCTCTCTCACACCCCCCACTAGGGACCTGGCCCGCAACCCAGGCATGTGCCCTGACAGGAATCGAACTGGTGACCCTTTGGTTCACAGCCCGTGCTCAATCCATGGAAGCTACACCAGCTAGGGCAAAAGCTTGCAATTTTAAACCAAGTTTGATATATTCAAAAAATGCTGCTGGCAAAAAAAAAATCATGCCTGAAAAGTAAAAAAAAAAAAAAAAAAAAAGGAAACTGAAATAAGCAACCAAAAGAAGGTAAAAGTTGCCCAACTCATAGATATAGAGAACAGACTGACGGTTACCAGAAAGGAGGGGTTTAGGGGACTGGGTGAAAAAGGTGAAGGGATTAACAAGCACAAATTGGTAGTTAAAAAATAGTCAGTGCGGGGATGGGGGTAAAGTACAGCGTAGGGAATACGATCGATAATTTTGTAATAATGATGTATGAGGTGGATACTGGAAATATCGAGGGAACACTTGGTAAAGTATATGGTTGTCTAACATAGTGATGTGGTACACCTGAAACTAATACAAAATAACACTGAATGTAAACTATAGTTGAAAAACAGAATTTAAATTAAAAAAAAGAAATATTAAAGAAAAGAAAAAGTTGCTAGAGACAACATGTATCTCTAATATAAAGTCTATAGTAGAAATTAGAACCTGATGGCCTTTTCTGGGAATTGATTTTTCCCTTTTTTCCTATGTTGGATTTATTTTTTAAAATGGCAGGTGTAGACATTAATTTCATAGCATGCTTCTGCTGATAGTACTAAGGAGTTGTATCTATATCCAAATCTGAGTGATTGATATTTCAAGTCTGGAAAGACAAATTCATGAGACAAGTATCATTCAAACGTTCCCTTTGTTAAGGGGGGAGGAAAGGGGACCTTTACTCAAGTGTGCCTATTTTAAAAGTACATACGTTGTCTCCATGCGATGTAAGCAACTAACTCTAGGAATCTTTTTTTGTTTGTTTTTTAATTACAGTTGGCTTTTAGCATTATTTTATATTAGTTTCAGGCATACAGCACCGTGGTTAGGCAATCACATAATTACACAAAGTTACAGCCTGTATTTCAAGTACCTACCTGACAGCATACACGGTTATTACAATATTGACTATATTCCCTATGCTATACTTTACATGGGATGTTTCAACTATCTCTTAAAAAAATCTAGAGAATAAAGTTTCAAAAAACTACAAAAATAATATTTATTCTAAGCATGACTAAACCAGACTGACAGAATGATGTAGCCCTGGAAGGGAAATAATATGTTGCTATCTCGTAACCATAAATTTTGTGAAACAAATCAGATGTGTCTCCTGTCTCATACATAAACAAAAGAGGGCCAATAAATATTTTGAAAATCAGTTTAAAAAGAAGAAACAGCACACTAGCATTTTTTGAGTTACAGTATTACTGGCTTAAGTACATTTTAAGTCACATAAAGACACTATTAACTAAATGTTCAAGACTTACCAACACATACATTTGAGTTTTCTGAAGAGAGCAGCAATGCATTCCACTTGATTCACATGCAACAGGTCATACTGTACTCAAAACAGGCTAATTCTCATTCTCTCTCTCTCTCTCTCTCTCTCTCTCTCTCTCTCTCCCCCACACACACACACACACATACACACACACACGCACACACACACACACACACATTTGGTTTCAACTACAAATAAACCTACTAAAACAGTGCCATGTTGAGAATCTCTATATTTTTCTTTTTCAAACTTCCCATAACCCCCTTTTAATCAATAGGTTTCTCTGAATAATAAGATTTACAAGATCACCATTCTGTTAATAGTGGTAATAGAATATTGATAGTTGATAACATGCATATTAGTTAATAGCACAAGCTTGGGGCAAAAGGACCTAGATTTGAATTCTAACTTTGCTAGTTACTAGTTTTTATTTAGCAATATCTAGCAAATCAAACAAAATGGAAAAAATTACTCAAAGTTTTATGAGGAAATTGGGAAGGGGCTACTTCTTTTAGAGGCTAGGTACACTATAACGGGGAGAGAAATGCATGTAGAATGTATCCATGCAGAACAAAATGGGAGCTGATTTAATAATACTAAGCAATCAAACACAGAAACTTACACCACTTCACATTTGTACCATACAGGCTATCAATATTTCCCTTTTTGCTTTTACTTCATTTGAACAACACAGTGAGGCTATAAGAAGAAACTTGCCTGTGGTCAGAAAACAGAACATAGTTTCAGGATTCACTGGTTTCTGACATCTAGTCCAGCAGTTCTCTCTACACACACCAAGTTACTTCCAAACCTGGAACTCTTTAACATTTTATACATTCAGACACTTTGAAAACATGATTCTAAAACCATTCAAAATACACACATATCTCAAGCTTTAAGGAAAGGGGGAAGACATGCAAGCAGAATAAAAACCTACTGCTAATTCTATAGCAGTTTATTAAATAATCTGTCCTTTCTCTTCATAGGTTAGGCAGATAAGGAGAACTAAAGATAAAATTTTGTTTAAATTATAATATTGTTAGAAAACTACAATCTAGTTTCATATTTCCTTAAATTTGAAATAATCACATTCTGGCAGTCTAAGTACATATTCTGACATTCCAAAATACGTAATCTAACAACTATAGGATCTTTTCTATGAAGATACACAATAATTACTCGGCAAAGTCTTGGAAAAAGGTATTTAAAAGATGTATACACCTTTACATTTTATACATATGAAAGTACACTGGTACTTCAGCACTGTCTAGGCTTCCAACTCAAAGGATTAACTCTTTTTGAACATAAGCATATGTGTTAGAAGCAAAAGCATCTAACAAAATGACATCAAATAACAACAAATACCCATTGTCATCTCTACATACCGAACAAATTGGGATGCAAAAACAAATCCTTTATCACCTAGATGAGAAATCAGTTTATAGAGCAACACTCAAAGGATAATTATGACATATAGTAAAAATTATCAACTGAGAAAATGGGATAGACAACATAAACTATAAATACTATAAAACACTTCTATTCAAAATGGTTCATCCATATTTTCCCCAATAAGATTAGGCAAAAGCATCATAACATTTCCATTAGTTTCCATTAATTGACAAAAAGTTAATTTTTTAAATCTGACACTAGAGGTCCTAAAACTATATCAATAGGATCCCACTAGGAGCATTTAGTTCTATTTAGGTACAAAGAACAGGAAAAATGCTTGAACTATGATAGATAACCAACAGGAGAAGAGGTATGTTGTAATATTGATATTAAGGTAATGATTTTAAGGAAGAAAATACATGCAAAAAAAGAAGTTAGAAAAAAGAATAAAACAATGTGGACTACTGAAGAAAATGAAGCTAACCTACTTTTAAAAAGTCAGTATATAATACCAGTATTTCTACATATTATTCTACTAATATTTATTGAACAGCAACTCCATATAAGGAAAGGTACAGAATCCTGGGTGTGGGAATGTATAAGACAGACATTGTATCTGTTCTCTAGCAGCCCAGCCTAAATGAGATGTTGATTATACAGACAAATAATTATGCAGCAAATGCTCTGGAGGAGTGTGAAATCTGTGCAAGGACAACAGAAGGAAACAGACTAGACTTTACTCAACGGGGGTCTCAAAAGAAAATTAATCCCTAATGCCCTTTAGGAAGCATCCACTGAAAGTAATGAGTTAACATCTAGAATAGTAATACTCATTTACCATCCTTGGGAAAAGTAAGAAACAGTCACTCCAAACAGTCTGAGGTTTGGATAAGGAACCTTAGCAGACAAAGATCACAATCAAACAGTGAAATTTCCTTAGATGCAGTGAAACGAGAAAAGGGCATCCCAGACAAGGAGAATCATATTTGCTTGGACAAGGACAGAGTAGCACACATTTGGAAAATTCTAAGTCATTTGGTGGAGATGAAGGCAGGGATATAAGGGGATAGGGTGAGAATTAGAGTCTGGCAAGAGACAGGACAAAAATTTAGTTTTGCATTAGACTACAAAGCACTTAATCTGGTATGCCTAGGACTTTAGAACTCACATAAGAAAGGACAGGGGCACAATCTGGATGTGTAAAGTGATCTGACTGGTCCCAAAGAACTTCTTAAGATGGTTCTGGTTCACAGAGGCCAAGAACTTTACCCTTTCAGGAGACTATCATATTTACCATAAAGTAAATGGAAGAAAAACATTCTGTCCAAACTGAAGCCTGAACTTTATATTGAAAATATTTTTACTATAAAATAAGAAAAATACACTTTGTCACCCATATTCCTATCAATGATTTAAAAAACTCCAAATAAGTATTTTTCAGATCATGTGGTTTATCTTGAGTCCAAAAAGACTTTACATTACAATTTAAATAGTTCTTCAATGAAAAAACATATATATCACAAAGACTGCAAAGAAAAGGTTGTTCCTAAGAAAGTAGGTACAGTTATTGAATCAGTATGCTAATTAATTGGAAACAAACCAGCTGTGAGCTGGAATTTAACTTAAAACAAAAACATTAAAATCCTGATACTACTACTATTTAGAGGCAACTCAGCAAATGAGAAATAAATGTAGGAGAGGTAAAATTTCTCTTCCACCATTTCAGGGTCTCCAGCTGAGCCTAAGAATTAAACTAATAAAACAATTAACTTAGTAATTTTTTACTTAGTAATTTTTTATGTACATAGGAGTCTTCACAGGGAAAATAAAGATTATTTTATTTAGTAATTTTACTTAGTAATTTTTTATTAACCAATTTTTACTTAGTAATTTTTTATGTACATGGGTGTCTTCACAGGGAAAATAAAGGTTAAAGTAGTTAGGGCCAAAAGCTTATATATTAGATTGGACAAAGAGTACTACTCTGCCCACTTATTCATGGGGGCATGTTTCAAGTTCCCCAATGGATGCTGGAAATCACAGATAGCACTGAAACCTAAATATACTATGTTGTTTCCTACACATACATGCCTATGATAAAGTTTAACTTATAAATCAGTCACTGTAAGAGATCAGCAATAACTAATAATAAACTAGAATAATTATAGCAATATATTGTAAAAAGTTATATAAATGACTTTGGGGACATTATTGATGTAAAACAAGGGTTACCTGCACTGTGATACTGTAACAGTTGATCTGACAATCAAAACAGCTACTGAGTGATTAACAGGCAGGTAGCGCTCACAAGGTGGGATACACTGGACAAAGGGATGATTCACGTCCCAGGTGGGATGCAGCAGGACAGAGTGAAATTTCATCATGCTACTCAGAAAGGCATGCAATTTAAAACTTAAGAACTGTTTATCTCCAAAATTTTCCATTTAATATTTTCAGACCACAATTGACTGTGGATAACTGAAACCATGGATAGCTATAGTAAATTGCAAAGATAGGACAAGAGAATGGGTTTGGCTAGGGTAGCTAAATTGTGGAAAAGTTAGTTTAGCAAGGTTTCTTTGTACAGATTTTTCTCACCCTGTACTCCCCCTCTCCAGTGAGAGCAATGACTTTTTCTCCTGCTCCAGATAGGGTACCTTTCATATGGAAGTTTTATATCTTGCTTTCAGGAAGAAAAAGGAACAAGCAGAGTAGCTGCCTTGCATCTGTTGTTTTTTATGTGCCTTTAACTCAAAATAATCCTTATACTAAAATGGCACATTTTGGGTGGCATATTCTGCTACCCCACAAAAGCAAAGCAAAGCAAAGTTGAAACTTCAGAAGCTTCAGAATCTGGGGTATTTTTCCCCACCCTACCTAAGAATTATAGTAATTCTTCTCAGATATCCAATTTTCTAACATACTCAATCCTCTTCCCATAAAGTACCTTTTCTTAAGAACTGATATCCTTAAAAAAAGAAATTCTGATATGCTACAACAGAGATGAATCTTGAAGACATTATGCTAAGTGCAATAAGCCAGTCTCCAAAAGACAGATAGTGTATACCGTATTTGTTGGACTGTAAGATGCACCCTTTCCACCAAATTTGGGAGGAAATGGGGGGTGCATCTTATAGTCCAAAAGTAGCATACCTGGCTCATGGGAGGTAGAGCAGGGTCATAGAAGGCAGGAGCAGGGTCGCCGCTGCAGGAAGCCCATGGTGGCAGGAGTGAGGCGATGCTTCAGACCCTGGGCTGGGAGGAGAGGGTGTCCCAGGGGTGTGAAGCAAGGGAGGCAGGAGCAGAGTCCCAGCTGCGGCATACTATAGTGCTAGGGAGGAGGGTACAAGTGGTGCAGGCATGTTAGGAGAAGAAAGCCTGCAGCGCCCATACGTACCTCCATCACGTGACTGGTGTGTCCCCCATTAACATTAACATAGGCAAATTCCACTGCAGGGTCACCTGTCAATGTGGCCCTGCAGCTGTTGCAAAACTACAACTCCCATCATGCTTGGGCAGGTTGCGATGATGGGAGCTATAATTTGGCAAGAGCTGCAGAGCCACACAGGTTGTGCAAAACTGCTGTCTCCATACAAGAGTGTTGCACAACATGTGGCCCTCCAGCAGCAGATCCCCCCATAACAGTTCATCATCCACTGATGTTCTCAGCTACAGTACCCCCATAACTATGAAAGACACAGTGTTGACAGTTCTGTCATTTACCGAATTTTGTTGTAGAAAGATACAACAGCATACGTAGTCTCCGGCTGAATCTACCGTAATTGTGGAAAGATGTCAAAGCAGAAAAGGATTTCATATAAAATCCCTTTTAAACTGGAGATAGTGAAATACGCCAAAGAACATGGGAACAGGTCAGCGGAGAGACACATTGGGCCACCTCCAACCTAAAAAATGATACGGAAATGGAGGAAACAGGAGGATCAACTGCAAAAAATGGACAAAATGAAACAACGTTTTCATAGGCATGCTGCAAAATGGCCACAGTTAGAAGTGGATATGAAAGAGTGGATCACACGTCACAGGAACAATGGCTTTTCAGTATCTACAAAAATGATCACATATGAAGCCAAACATCTTGCTGTAGAGAAAGGCACTGAGGACTTCACTGGATCACTATCGTGGTGCCACAGATTTACAGAGACATGGCCTTGCTCTCTGCACACCAAAACTAGGATTGCACAAAAAAGGCCTATAGAATATGAATCCAAGATTATCTCTTTTCACAAATTTGTACTGGATACAAGAAAGAAAAATGGATTTGAAATAAGCCATATTGGGAATATGGATGACGTCCCATTAACCTTTGATGTTCCATCAAACAAGACTTTTGATGTGAAAGGTGGCAAAACCATAACCATGAAAACCTCAGGGCATGATAAAACCCATTACATGGTTGTGGTGTACTGCTGTGCAGATGGCACCAAACTGCCACCAATGCTGGTTTTCAAAAGAAAAAACATGCCAAAAGAGGCAATCCCAACAGGAGTTATTGTTCATGTTCATGACAAAGGATGGATGGATGGATGAAAACAGCATGAAGATATGGATAGAAAAAGTGTGGTCCAAACGTCCTGGAGGGCTTCTGAAAAACCCTGCTCTAGAACTTCCAGCCAAGATGGAGGTGTAGGTGGACACACTGTGCCTCCTTGCAAAACCAAAATTAAGGACAACAAAGATTTAGAAACAAGAAAACAAGCCGAACTGATAGAAAACTGAACTGTACGGAAGTCCAACAACCATTCATCCAAACGGGTACGGGGCCGGAGTCATGGCAGGAAAAAGTGGAGGTTGGCGGACCAGGCACGCAGGCAGCAGTGGCTGGCAGATCCCAAGCATGTAGGCGGTGGCTAGCGGACCCCAGGAATGCAGGTGGCAGCTAGCAGCTAGCGGACCCCAGGCACAGGGTGGCAACTGTACCTGGTGGCAACCCCAAGCACAGTGAGGCTGCACAAGGCAGCTGGCTGACCAGGCGGTCCCACATTCAAGCGCAGATAATCCAGGTGAAGGGGAAGCAGTGGAAAGGACTGGAATCTGAGAGAGAGCGAAGCAAGCGCCATTGTTCCCTCTTGGACCCCGCCCCCATATACAGCATCGCAACCCAGCTACTGGGCTGCCCTACCCTGGGGAACACCTAAGGCTCCACCCCTCACTATGTAACAGCCACGACCAGAGCCCCCCAAAAACAAACAAAAAATGGCTCAAACGGGAGAACAAATCAAAGCCCCAGAGCCAATTCACCTAAGTGACCAAGAGATAGCCAACCTATCAGATGCACAATTCAAAGCCCTGGTGATCAGGATGCTCAAAGAATTGGTTGATTTTGCTCACAAATTAGATGAACAAATGAAGGCTACAATAAGTGAAATGAAGGAAAACGCACAGGGAACCAATAGAGATGGGAGGAAAACAGGGACTCAAATCAATGAAATGGACCAGAAGGAAGAAACAAACAACCAAGCAGAAAACAAGGAAGAAACAAGAATTCAAAAAAATGAGGAGAGGCTTAGGAACCTCCAGGATACCTTTAAATGCCCCAACATCCGAATTATAGGGGTACCAGAAGGGGAAGAAGAAGAGCAACAAGTGGAAAACTTATTTGAACAAATAATAAAGAAGAACTTCCCCAATCTGGCAAAGGAAATAGACTTCCAGGAAGTCCAGGAAGCTCAGAGAGTCCCAAAGAAGTTGGACCCAAGGAAGAACACAACAAGGCACATCATAATTGCATTAGCCAAGATTAAAATGAAGGAGAGAATTCTAGAAGCAGCAAGGGATAAGGGGACAGTCACCTACAAAGGAGTTCCCATCAGACTGTCAGCTGATTTCTCAAAAGAGACCTTACAGGCAAGAAGGGACTGGAAAGAAGTATTCCAAGTCATGAAGTCAAGGACATACATCCAAGATTGCTCTATCCAGTGAAGCTGTCATTTAGAATGGAAGGGCAGAGAAAGCACTTCTCAGATAAGGTCAAGTTCAAGGAGTTCATCATCACCAAGCCTTTATTATATGAAATGTTAAAGGGACTTATCTAAGAAAAACAAGATAAAAAATATGACAGTAAAAAGGCAGCAAACTCACAGCTATTAACAACCACACTAAAAAAAAGCCAACAACTAGAACAGGAACAGAAACACAGAAATGGAGATCACATGGAGGGTTAGCAACAGGAGAGTGGGAGGAGGACAGAGGGGGAAATGGTACAGAGAGTAACTAGCATAGATGGTGTGTAGAAAATAGACAGGGGGAGAGCAAGAATAGTGCGGGAAATGTAGATGCTAAAGAACTTATGACACATGGACATGAACTAAAGTAGGGGAATGTGGGTGGGAGGGGGTGTGCAGGGTGGAGGAGAATGATGGGGGAGAAATGGGTCAACTAATAGCATAATCAATAAAATATATTAAAAAAAAAAAAAACCCTCCTCTATTAGTGCTTGACCAGTTTAGGGCACATATCACTGAAGCCACAAAAAGGAGATTTAAAGAAGAGAAAACCCATCTAGCTGTAACTCCTGGGGGACTTACCAGCCAGTTGCAACCTTTGGGCATTTCCATCAACAGGCCATTTAAAGTTTTCATGAGAGAAGAGTGGAAGAAATAGATGGCTACTGGAAATCATGATCTGACACCAACTGAACGAATGAAGCAGCCCACTATTACCCAAGTTTGTGAGTGGGTGAAAAGCTCATGGCAGTCAGTTAAGGATGAAACCGTTGTGAGGTCCTTCAAAAAATATGGCATCAGCAATGCCTTAGACGGCTCTGAAGACGACACCCTCTATGAACAGAGTGAAGACAGTGATACTAGTGATTCTGAGGAGCTGAGCTTCATAAATGTGGATAGTAGTGATGAGGAGTTCCTGGAGTTCCCTGATGATTAGAGTTTCCGTACTTAAAGCTTAAAGTCAGTAATAATGGTTGTTAATGTTGCTGTTGAGTCCTGTTTACATCTACATTGGTGAAATATTATATGTCATTTATGTTATTAAATATTTTAGCACATTTTTTGCTTCAAAAATTTTTTCCCTATTTTCCTCCTCTGAAACCTAGGTACATCTTATGGTCCAAAAAATACAGTGATTCTCCTTATCTGAGGTATCTGGAATAGCCAAATTCACAGTAACAAAATAGAATGGTGGTTGCCGATGGCTGGATGGAAGAAAAAATGAGCAGTTATTATTCAATGATTCAATTTTGCAAGATGAAAAAAGGGAGATTGGTTACACAGCAATGTGAATATACTTGACCATAATGAAAATGGTTAAGATGGGAATTTTTGTGTTATGTATGTTTTACCATAATAAATAATAAAAATTTTGAAAAGATCATTCATTAAGACTGAAATGGTAAACAAATGAGAATGAATCCATGTCCTAAGAAGGTGAAATCAGAAGACCCTTTACTGAAGAGTAAGAAGAGTTAAAGGGTTTTGTATTCAGTAAGCACTGAAAGCTGGGGGGCACAAAAGCAATATACAGTTGACCAACACAGGTCTGAACTGCATAGGTCCACTTACATGCATTTTTTTCAGTAAATACTGTAAAAGTATTTTCTCTTCCTTATAATTTTCTTAATAACATTTTCTTCTTCTTAGTTTAAGAACACAGCAGATAATACATATACAACATATGTGTTAAACTATGTTATCAGTAAAGCTTCCCATCAACGGTAGGCTATTAGTAGTGAAGTTCTGGGGAAGTCAAGAGTTACGTGCGGTTTTTTTGACTGTGCAGGGAGCTGGTGCTCCCACCTAACTGCTGCACACTGTTCAAGGGTCAACTGTAACTGAAATGTTTTTAGCCAAGATTAATATGACACCAATAATTCAACTGTAACATAAATTTTTTTAGCAAGATTAATATGATGGGAGTGAGAGCAGGAAATAGGGAGTCACATGAAACAGTTTGGAACTATTGAAAGAAATAAGAATTCAAGGGATCAGTTCAACGATGAAGTTGTTAGTGTCTAGCATGGGTAAGAGGAAGCCTGCAGCCTGAGTCCTGATCCCTGGAGATAATTAAAGAGTGGCTGAACAAGCAGATAAACTGGCTGTAAACTGCGTAAGAGGCAGAATGAGGTCCTTTCAGCCTCTAGGCCATTTATCAGAAATCAAAGAATTTATTTATTTATACCTTTCCTCATCTTAAAAGATCAGGCCATTTACCAGGAATCAAAGAACTGCTTTATTTATTTATACTTTCCTCATCTAAAAAGATGTGAAAAGGTCAGCAAATAACTACTCTTCTGTTACAAGCTGTTGGCCAAGCACAATAGGAGTATTTACACCCTGCCGAATTTGAGCGGCTGTGATAATGACATGGCTCTCCTTACAAATTACATAATAGATGCAATCCTCAAAGATTTCAGAAATAAAATTGTGCTAAGTCCAATCACATGTTAAATGTACTAGGTAAGCTCATATTTACTAGATAGAGCTCTATCTCTTTAATCTTTTTGTAATAGAAAATCATTTATATACTTTGCTGCATCCTACTGCAGATTTCTCTGCATTCATCTCCACTGCAGCATGGGAGAAAGGCTTGGTGTGAAGTTAAAAGAAAGCCCTAAATCAGATAAAGTTACTAAAAGAATATTCTCCTTTTTTATATGCCAGAAGAAAATGAGGCCAGAATCATCAAAAGCATATTAAGAATATGCTCATAACACTGAGTGTTATGAACGATAAAACTGAAATATTGATGACACATTATAGAGACAAACTGTTTTTTATAAAAAAGGCTAAGTTTGCCATTCCAGATTGTAAGAATTCTATGCTTTTTGCTTTAACTTACTATTGAGTTCTATATGATACACTTACCAGAATAACAAATCAACTTATGCCAACTTACGAGATCTACTACTAGTGAGTCCAATTTAATTCAAGACTCTGTGGAAACAGCAAAGATGAGTAACAAGTGTTGTCCCAAAAGTATACTTTCCACTGGAAGATAAAGGTGTGAAACACAACTATACATTCAATAAGAACACAAGGGAAAAAGAAAAAGAACACAAGGGAGCTTTACTATAAAGGTCATGAGGAACAAGTATAGTTTTGCAATCACAAAACAAAAAGCATGTAAACCCAAAACTGGATCTCTGAAAGGTCAATAAAATTTAAAAGGCTTTTCCTTCCCCCAGGAAAAAAGAGATTCTTAGTACCAGGAATGAAAGAACCCAACAAAACAAGCCCAACAAAGACCATTCCCAGGCACAAATGGCTTCACTAGTGATTTGTACCAAACATTTAAGAAATAATAGCACTATACCAACTTGTACAAAACTCTAAAGGAACATTCTCCAAATCATTTTGTAAGTCAGGTATTATTACCTATACCCAAACCACAGAAAGACATTACCAAGAAAAATATTAGTGACCAACAGGTCTCATAAACACAGAAGTAAAAATTCTTAACAGAATATATGGAACTAGAACCAACTACTATATAAAAAGAGTCATAGTCAAAATTTCTATTCCAAGGAAAACAAAGCCAGTTTAATAATAAAAAATCAATACAGTTTACCATATTAACAGACTAACCCCCACCACCCCCACCCCCGCAAAACCAAATGACTGCCTTAAACCAGAAAAGGCATTTGACGAAATTCAATACCCATTCAAAATTTTAGAAACTGGGAACAAAAGAAAAACGATCTCCTTCAACTGATAAAGAGCAACTACAAAAATCCTAGAAGTAATATCCCACTTAATGCTGTGATACTGAAAGCTTGACTCTAAGATCAGAAAAAAGGCTGTCACCACTTTTAGTCAACACTGTTCCAGAGTTCTCAGCCAGTGAAGTAAGGCAAGAAAAAGAAATCAAAGGTGTACAGATTGGTAAGAATGAAGAAAAACTATCCTTAATCAATGACTGCATGATTTTCAATGTGAAAATTCTTAAGAAATGTACTAAAAAGCTACTAAAAGTAATAAATGAGTTAGCAAGGTCACAAGGTCAATATCATACTTTTATTTCTTTTTTTAAAAGATTTTATTTATTCTGTTAGAGAGGGAGAGAAACATCAATGTGTGGTTACCTCTCACGCACCCCACACTGGGGACCTGGTCTGCAACCCAGGCATGTGCCCTGACTGGGAATCGAACCAGTGACCCTTTGGTTCACAGGCTGGCACTCAATCCACTGAGCCACACCAGCCAAGGCATATTTTTATTTCTATATAAAAGTAATACACAACTGGAAATAAAAAAATTTAATTCCAACTATAACAGGACCAAAAAGAAATAGGGATGTGGGTTAATTCCAGCATATTAGGAATTAACCTGAGCTATTTTGCTGAAGTAAAGATATAACTGCATGGCACTCACCCTGAATGTCAAGATATGAAATGCACTGCTTGATAATATTGCTTTGTATTAATGGGTCTGAGGTGAGTTTTAGGTCAGTTTGTATTAATCTGTAAGCAATGTTTATTGATAAGTGAGATTTGATGATTTGTATATGGTCACAGGGACACACCCCAGAGGGCTCTACCGTAGGGATGGTTACATGAAAGACTACGCCAACATGACTAACAGGGTACATATAAGGGTTATCAGCCTAGACTCCAGTTAGGGCTCTAGGGTTCTGTGCACACCTAAGTGGCAACTGATCTGAGAAAAAGTGTGTCCACACGACCAACAGAGAGGACAGACAACATATCTAGTCCCGCTAGACCCCTTGCTATGAGGGAGCCTCTGGCTGCAATACCTATTTTTAATGTTCTAATGCTATTGTTATATTGATACATAATCCTTTCCCTGCAACAAATATGTAAGCCTTGTCATCTGGAGGCTTTGAGTCTTCTTCAGTAATTGAACCCTATCTAGCCTGCCACCATTAATGCAAAGAATAAAATGTGTCCAAGAGTTGTACATTGAAAACTGCTAAACACTGCATAAAAAACTAAATAAATGGATATACAGGATCATAAAAAAAAAATACTATTCTCAAGATGTTACTGTCAGCAAATAGATCAATAGATTCAATACGATCTTCATCAAAATTCTAGCAATCTTTTCCATAGTAATTAAAATATTATAAAATATTATATGGAAATACAAAGAACCTAGAATAGTTAGAACTTTCAAAAAGGAACAAATGCTGGAGGACTTACATGGATTTGAAGATTGACTATAAAGCTACAGTAATCAAGAGAGTAATACTGGCACAAGGAGAGATAATCAAGGGAAAACAGAAAACACTCCAGAAATAAACCCATATAAATATGGTCAACTGATTTTCAAAACAGTTGCCAAGATAATTCAATGAGGAGAAGATGGTCTTTTCAGCAAATATTACTAAAACAATTTGATATCCATATGCAAACAAATGAACTTTAAACCTTCCCCACACATTATGTACAAAAAATAACTCAAAATGGGTGATACGCCTAATGTAAGAACTAAACATATAAAGTTTCCAGAAGAAAACATAGGAGAAAATCTTTATGACATTGTTTTGGGCAAAGTTTTTTTGTTGTTGTTTTTTAAGATAAAACACCAAAGAAATGAACCACAAAATAGAACACTGATAAATTGTACTTCTATTAAAATAAAGAAATCCATGCTTCATTTCCACTAAGAAAATGAAAAGACAGCCCCCAAAATGGGAGAAAATACTTAAAACTATGCATTAGCTAGAAAACATATCCCAAATACATGAAGAATATTAAAACTGAGTGTTATACAGATAAACAACCCATTTTTTAATGGCAGTAGATATGAATAAACATTTCATTGAGAAGACATACAAATGGCAAACACATGAAGGATGTCAACATCATTAATCACTAGAGACACACAAGTTAAACCAGCAGTGAAATGACTTTGAAACTAGGAAAATGGCTAAAAAAAACCTTTTTTTTTAAAGATGGAAATAACAAGAACTGTCAAAACCAGAGCAACTGAAAGTCTCATACATTGGTAGGTAAGCCACTTTGGAAAACATTTTGACAGTTTTAAAAATTAAGCATACACTATCACATAACCTAGCAATTTCTCTCTACTATTACATACTTCAGTAAACCAGATAAATGAAAAACAATGTTCACAAAAAGACCAGCGCTTGAACATTCATAACAGGTTTATTTATGATAACAAAAAAGTAGTACGGAAATTTACTACTTTTTTCTGTAACAAATTTTCTGTTCTGTTAAAGGGAAAACTCTAGTAATAGAAAGCAAATCAGCAGTTGGTTATCGGGGCTAAGGATAGTGACAGGGGACTGAATGCAAATGTATACAAGAAAACTTTTAGAAATAATGAAAATGTTCTATTTTGTATGTCAGTGTGAAAAGACTGCAAGCAAATATTTGTCAAAATTCATTGAATTACATACTGAACACTATTAAACTTTATGTACGTTATATTTCATTAAAGCTGATTTTAAAAAGAAAAACATAGTCTCTTTAAATATAAATAATCTTGTTTTTTCATGACTTTCCAATTTAGGCAGGACTTGGCCGCTATGGCTTATCCATGCTCCATGCAGATCAGCTGGAGCAGCCTGACTACTAGGGGCTGAAGGATCCATTTTTAAGCTCACATGACAGCAAGCTGGTGCTGACTCTCTTAGTCAGCTAGGGCTGCAGGAAAGGTTCTGGTGGGCTCCCTGTCAAAGCACGGTTGCTTTGGTTCCATAAGAAGCTCTATCACTTTGTCCTGGCTGGGTATTTCAGTTGGTTAGAGTATCATCCTTGTACGCCAAGATTGTGGGTTCAATCCCCATTGAAGGGCACATACAAGAATCAATCAATGAATTCATCGATAAGTGGAACAAATCAGTGTCTATCTCTTTCTCTCTCTCTCCCCCCACTCTCTAAAATCAGTAAATAAAAATTTTTAAAAAAAGAAGTCATATCACTTTCATGACCTGGTCTAGGAAGTCCCATTAGTGACCTTCACCACAGTCACAAGCATGCCAGATTCTAGTGGAGGGACATACACCCCACCTCTTCGTGGGAAGAGTATCAAAGTCACACTATGAAGCACAGTGTGCGAGATCGGAGATCTTTTCCTGACTGTCTTCTAAAATAATCTAGCACATTGGATATTTGTTCTATAGAGGTAAGTGAGAGTCATTAGGGCAATGTGAAAACAATATAATTCCATGTATATTTTAGGATGATAACTCCAGCAGCACTTAGGAATAAACTAAAAAGATATGTGTAGGCAGAGGGATGGAGAAGGAGAACCTACTAAGGTGGTTATTTCAGGAGTTAAAGCAAAAGAGACCTTCAAGTGGCACTTCTGTGAGTAGGAATGATGAGGAAACAGGCTTGCCAGAGACCCTATACAAATACAAGTGAAATGTCTTGGCAACTAATGCACATGGGTAAACATGGACCATCTGGAAAATGAGATGCCATTAAGAAAGACAAAGTTTAGGAGGGACAGTACTAAATCCTCTTTAGTACATGCTGATGAAGGCAGAATATATTTGAAAATAACAAAGAAGACAGCCACAACAAAGAGCACATTTTATATAACCCATTAAGAAACTCAATTCTGATTAATCAAGAGTTGGCTACATCCTGAGACAGGGCAACATAGATTATTATATTTACCTAAAAGATTGCCATTTAGCTGCACACAAAAGGACTAAAAGGTATGCTTGAATACCCCTGCTTTCTTCTTAGCCAAAATGTTCTCTTACTGGGTTAATAAAACTACCTATCTGGAGCTTTGTTTCTAAGGCAAGGGGCAGGAAAAATTTATATAGCTCTTTAAGTGATAATAGTGATCATGCATGAATTTAAAACATAGTGTTCCTTTTAAACTTTTTAAATCATCTGTAGCAGGGCAGACACCATGGGTGAGTTAATCTCCCTTATTCCTTGCAAAAAGAACTGCTTTTTTCAACTATTGAATGGCCACGTGCTTCAAGGGACCTGAGTTTAGAATTCCCAGGATGAATCATAATTGGTTTAACTCAGTGTTCCCAATCACAAGGAACTCTACAATAGAATCAACCAGGCATTTTTAGAAACCAATGCCTAGACATCCCCATTCTCATTTAATTTGCCTAGTAGTATCTTCTAATTATTGGGGAACATGTCTAAGGACAAATGTCAACTCAATAGGAATGAAGGCTGTCAGCAGAAAAGAAAACAGAACCCTGATTTTGAGATTATTGAATTGACACTAGAACCATCTTTCATCCAATTTCTCATCATGTAAAATGACAAATTTTCATCATTTTTTACGCCACTTCTGATTGCTTTCTGTTACTGGCAGTGAGAAGTATCCTACGTGCTAAACCTGGCAATACAACTTCCAGGATAAAAGTTTTGTTTTATAAACAGGAAGTAGAACTTCGGTCATGCTGCTGATAAAGGACAAGCCAATTTTATCTGAGCCAGCAAAGAATGATGTCATTTTGCTGTACATGAGAAGATGTTCCCCTACAGATTATACGAATATTCGAATAAATAGGTATGTGTCTGCTCAATCACCTCTCCAAATGACTAAAGCTTCTTTGAAACTGAATGATGCAGTAGTGTAGAAGACAGTATCATCTTGCATGTAATCTTTTACAAGTGATTTAATGGATGTCTCCTAGATATTCCTATAATACTAGTCTAAAATAAGGACATTTTTAAATATCAAAATAAAACACTATAAGAATGAGATAGGCTTCTTTGTTCTGCTTATCAATTCAAACTACCTAAACACACTAAAAGCAACTACCACCAATTTTTGCTGCAGGTGGATACTCTTCAACTTTCACTCTGATTTACAGTGCAATGAGAGCAGGAAGCACCTAATTTAAAGAATTCTGTTGTCCTTCTCCCAGAAAACACCAAGTGGTAGATGACACCACTAGGAGAGTCCTAGAATAGGAGGCCAAGGGATCTTCTGCAGAGGTTTTGGCAGTGGTATCAGGGTTAGGGTTGCAGGCACAGAGCTCGAGCTGACAAGATGAGACACCTGGTCAAGAACATCCGGATGAAGTCCCTGGAGGAAATCAATCTTTTTGTCCTGTCCCCCAAGGAATCTAAGCTCACATACTTTTTCCTAGCTATATTCCTCAAGAGTGAGGTTTGAAAGATTATGCCCATACAAAAGAAGACTTGTGCTGGCTAGTGAACCAGGTTCAAGACATTTGCCATCGAGGATTACAACAGAAATGTCAGTGGGGGTGTTATGCTCTCCAAAGAGGCTGTAGACACCACCATCTGCAAGGACACTATCCTGGCCAAGCTTTCTATCATCCTGGTGAGGTAAGATTACTGGGAGAAAAGATCAGTAAGCCCCACATCATTCCTTACAAGGTTACTGGGTGCTTCAGCTCTGCACTGGTGCACCTCATCCCTGTCCCCAGGGGCAGTGGCATCATCTAGGCTGCCATGTCCAAGAAGTTGCTGCCAAATGCCAGTATCAATGAGGGCTATACTTCAGCCAGGGTCTGCAATACCACTCTGGGCAACATCGCCAAGGCCACTTTGATACTATCTCCAAGACTTATAGCTATCTCATCCCCAACTTCTGGAGAGAGACTGTGTTCAACAAGTCTCACTATCAAAAAGTCATGGACCAGATGTGAGGACAATCTGGCTGCAACATCTGTCACCCCACTGCTAATCTGGCTGGCTAGGCGGGTGTCCCTGTCCTCCCTCACTGATCCGTGTGTGTCCCTCCCAAAGCTGCATACTCAGTTGAAGAGGGTGACCTTCCCAACTAGAGGAGAGGACTGGTCTTAGGTCAAGGGTATATGAGTATCTGTGCTCGCCTGCTAGAACCGCCAAACAAGCTTTCAAAAATTCACAGACCATCTCATGAAGATCCACATCAGCGTCTTCATGCTTAAGGCCCAGGCTCCAGTTGTGGCCACCATATACTTTTTATACAAGAAAAATAAAGTGAACTATAAAATAAATAAAGGATTCTGCCCCTGTTACTATAGACAGTCAGGGAGTGCCAGGGAGTCTCCCCCATTGGCCAAGATGGCCCACAAGCAGGTTCTTACACCAAGCACACCAAAAGCTAAAAAGATGAATGCACAGGGCCAGAGCACACCAAAAGCTAGCAAGATAACTGGATATGGGAAAAAGCCCTCCTCTCCCTATCCCCATAAGAACCATGGGCTTCAGCAGGAAGGGAGACGGTCTTTCAGACAGAAGTCCATAAATCTCCCAAGTTTCAGCACTTGAATAAACCTCTTTCTTTTTGCACCAGCACCTGTCTCACAAGTTTGGCTTTTGTTGCAGCAAGCAACCAAACCTGTGTTTCGGTTACATCCCCAAATTCTATTCTAAGTCAATAATTTAGACCTTCTTCACTTTGGTTTCAAAGCATATGGACACTTGCCCTGGCCAGGTGGCTCAGCTAGTTGGAGCATTATCCCATACAGTGTCCAAAAGGCTGCGAGTTCAATCCTCAGTCCAGGCACAAAAGGGAGGTAACTACTTGATTATTTCTTTCTCCTCCCCCCCCACTCTCTCCCCCTCCCCCATTCCTCTCTCTTTCTAAAATCAACAAAGCATATCCCCTCTGGTGAAGATTTTTTAAAAAAGGAATGTGAACAGCTTGTTACTTCCAAGGCTCACCTCCCCCCATATCCTGGTTTTGATTCCTCCCACCCCTCCTGAACCGACTGCTCTTCACTGACCCTACTCTCTTCAATGAGGTTCAGAGGCTCCTTCCCTTAGGCCTTTATACCATGTTCACATCTCCCCACATGAAACTCTGAATCACATACTCCCCTTCCTATCAGCCACAGCCTCCATTCTCACACCCTGCCTTTTACAGCCCACCTTCTTGAACTGTGGCTCATTCATCTCTTCACTCATTTATCAATCCACTTCAATATGGCTTCCACCTCCACTACGTGATTAAAATTGCTCCAGGAAAGGTCACTAATTATTGCCTCTTTACTAAAATTAATGACCCCTTTTAAGTCTTTTTACTTCTTTCTTGATTATTTTTAAGCTTCCATTAATACCAAGTTGCATGTTAGGCACTAGATGCCCGAAGATGACTAAAACAGTCCCTATGTTACCAAGCTCACAGTCTAACAGAAGACATGGTCACACAGACAATTCCAATACTACAGTCAATGACAGAAGTCTACACATGACAGAGGAAAATCATTGGGAATGGGAGCTGGGAAATGGTTTTCAACAAATGATGAATAATTTCACTTTTTCATGTTCAACAGAAATGTCTAATGTTGTAGACACTGAGAAAGAATATTCCAGAGACAGAGCAAACATATGCAAAGAATAAAGAAATGACCTAAACTAGGGCCATAGCAGTGAGCAGAGAGGAGGGGATAGATCTAAGAGAAATTAACTAACCTATCAGGCAGAATTTGGTATCACTAGGTATTCTTCCT
The DNA here is from genome assembly GCA_039655065.1 of Glossophaga mutica. Taxonomy (NCBI): domain Eukaryota; kingdom Metazoa; phylum Chordata; class Mammalia; order Chiroptera; family Phyllostomidae; genus Glossophaga; species Glossophaga mutica. The sequence goes on along the minus strand of CM077308.1, from coordinate 78,987,303 downwards.
TTCTTAATATATAATCACACCTCAGTATCTGTGGGGGATTGGCTTCTAGGATCCCTGCGAACACCACAGTCCACAGACACTCAAGTTCCTTGTATAAAATGCCGTAGTACTCACAAATAACCTACGCACATTCTCCCATATACTCTAAATCATCTCTAGATTACTTATATTGATAGTACCTAGTACAGCGCAAATGGTATGTAAATAGTTGATACTCTAGTGTTTAGGGAAAAATGACAAGGAAAAAAGTCTATATCACAACAATCATAGGCCTAATTACATAGTCCCTACACATTCGGAACAATGTAAATTTTTTTTTTGACTTTTGACCCACAGTCAGTTGAATCCATGGATGCAGAACCCTTGATTATGGAGAACCACTCATACTTTCTCTCTGGTTTTCCTCTTATCTCTCTGTTTTGTTGGGTTCTTTTTCTATTCCCAACAGTCTGCCCCCATCTCCTCCCATTCTAAATGCTCTCAGGAAGATTTGATCCAAACATATGACTGGCTAGGAGACTGCAAACCAGGTCACTGTAAAGAAAAGTTTTCATTTGTAACTTTAATGACAATACTGTTGAGCAAAAGAATATTCAGTTCTCTCCACAAGATTTTCCAAATCAATTGCTTTCACAAAAATAATATACAGCCCTGACTGGTGGGGCTCAGTGGGTTGGCGTTGTCCCACAAACAGAAAGGCTGCTGGTTCAATTCTCCGTCAGGGTATATGCCTTGATTGCAGGCCAGGTCCCTAGCTGGGGGCATGCAAGAAGCAACCAATCGATGTTTCTCTCTCACATCAGTGTTTCTCTCCCTCTCTTTCTCCCTCCCCTCCCCCTCTCTAAAAATAAATAAATAAAACCTTTAAAAAAGTAATGTATAAACATATAAAAAATAGCAGTTATGAGGATGCAGTGCATGAATAGTGGTGTAAGATACAGTACCAACAGGTAAATAAAATGTATTGAACATAAGCAAGCATAAAGTGATCCTGGAGAAATGAAACCACAGAATCTAAAGTGATTTAGAAAAAGACTAACTAGAATTTAATTGCAGATGAGAAAAACTAATCATATAAATTTTGAGCATATCTAGAAGGTATCCAAAAATGATTGCAGAATGAACTGATGAAAGACAAATTCTACGTTTCTTCCTTCCCTAAAGAATGTGAGGTCCTCTATATCCAAATTCAAATCTGAATATATTCTATAGAATTGCCTGTAAGAATCACAATTCCTAAGCAGAAATCTAAGGGGAAAAGATGGTTTCTAAGGTAACCAAGGCCCACAGTCATACCATATTTACTCTGATATATCAAAGTCATCACCTGAACTTGTCAGAAATTATTTGGAAGGGCTGATGCGTTATGTCTGTACCCTAAGGCTGCAAGTCGTTAAGCAAATAGGCTCCCTATTCTACATTAGCTGAACTTGCCAGCAGCTTTCTCAAGGAGAAAATGCACCTTTTTAGAGGTCAAAGAGGAGTGAGACTAATCTCTTCTAATGGACAGTGCTCTAAACTCCCATAGGCTAAGGGAAACAATGTTTATAAAATTAGAGAGGTAGCTTTTTAAAACTTTTAAAGAGAAATTAAAAAATAGATCAATTCAGTTGTCCTATTCATATTCTCTTGCTAATTTTATTTCTACCAGGAAAAAAAAAGTCTGCAAATTGTTCATCTAAGAAAGTAAACAATGGGGAGAGATGACTTTTTGATCTGCAACATTAACTACAGTTTTAGAACCTCTGGTGACAGCCAATTAGACTCTTTGCTCCCCATTTAAAGGAAAGCCATTTCAACTACAACCTGATAAAAACGTTTTGGAAAACAAAACGAAACAAAACCCTCTTCTTTTACCCTTTCGGGATAAGAAGAGAGAACAGAAAGGGTCAATAGGAATGGAGCTAATCCCTTTTTTCAACTCAATATTATAAATAATATTTGGTATATATCAAAAACAGTATTATAAAATTACAGTTTTTTTCATTCAATCCAATTCCACGAAAGAAGCCTCTCAGTAAGTGGAGCAACTGTCACCACAATGTAAATTGCATTTGAAATTATCTTCTTTCCTCTTGAGAATTTCATTTAATGGGTTTATGTAAATTAAGTACCTTTACTTACTGCCCCATCTAAATAAAGAGAGCAAGTTGTCAGCAACAAAAATATTGCCCAATCTACATTAATGAAACAGCGTGTAGCCAAGAGGGGGGCCCCAAATAGGGAACTAGAATGGGGCCCAGAACTCAGGGTATCCAGGAAATATTAGAAAGACATATAATATGTCCTCACACCTTCCCCTCTCAGGTGTGAGTTGGGAGAAAAGACAAATGGAGCAGGGCCATTGAGAGCTGTTTTGCATAGCAACAGCTTTGCAGCTAACCTCTGGCATGGCCATTTAACATTTCTATAACCTTTAACTGGTTTCATAGATATGTTGAATAGCTGTGGCCATGCTTTGAGCCAGGGAGAAGGAAGTCACTTCAACCTAAGATGTAACTGGTAGGCAATGCCCCCTGTTTACAGTGCCTGCGTGAGAGCTTGGAGATGACTGGCTCCATGCCTGCCCAAACTCATGATGGCAGCCTGGTAAAGCTGGAAGGATATGGGAGTGCTGGCAAGTGTAGCCAATTGTGGGAGGAGTCAGAAATGGGGCTGCAGAGGTAGACTGGCATTGGGAATTAAACCCAGGCCCGGCAGCCATTGAGAAGAGAGAACCACACACTTTTGGCAGTCAGGACCCCCACAGCCATGGGAAGTTCACCACATGGCTTTAGCAGAGAACCACCACTCGGCTAAGGTAGAGGAGAACCACAGGGCTTTGGCCAGAGTGGGGACTCCCACACCCATGTGAGGGAAAGAGGACCACAGGGCTTTGGGGTGCTCCCTTTGGCTGCGTGGCATGGGAAGCAGGAGAGACTTTGCCTGGAAGAAGGGTGGAAGAACTCCTGCCAGTAGGCCATGAGAAGGTGCCACATGGCTTTGGATTAATCAGAGATCCTGCCTGGACGGCGACACACCTGACAGTGTCAGGAGCCTGGATCCTGGACATTTGCTTCTTTTCCTGCGTTACAGTACCCTTAATTAGGGGCAGGGGGAGAAGGAAGCACTGTCGGCATCTGTGGGTATCCAAAAGGACTTTGTTATCTTAATCAAGACATTACGTCACTACTTTAAAGTCTGTATAGCATTAAATAAACATTTCCTTTTCTTTTCACAAATCTCTGGCATTGAGAGATGTCTTTCCTAAGGCAGCAGACATAACGAACCGGGGCGGGGGGGGGGGTCCTTTTGGTAATAGTATATCGGCCCCCCAGCCCTGGCCCTGCAGCCTCTGTCTGTAACATTAATAAATTCCTTGAGTTGAATACAAAGAATATATTATTTCAATGTAATAAAACAGCATCCCTGAGGACACAGAGACAAGCCAAGTATATTCATGGAAAACCTGATAACCTAGAAAAATTATAAATCCAATTAGCACATGATAAAGACCTCCAGTACAAAGCTTTTTAGAACTCCTAATTATTCAAATGGCAGCTATACTGGAAACAAACCAGTTGATACAGTTCGCTGGCATACACAAATAGACTAGACCTAAAGGGAAACACAAAGAGGGATGAAGGGGGAAAGAGTCCAGAAACCACTACTCTAAGCCATCTCACAAGGATTTCCTTTTGATGCACTAACTCAGGAGAATAGGGCAATTATATCTTTCAGAGACCTGACTCAGGATCAAATATGCACATGGTAGCATTGAAAAGTCTGTTCTTTCATCTTTAACTTCAGCTACCCTGTCCTGTGCTCTTTTATTTGTAGTTGTCCCTTTTTGTTTTATTAGTTATATAGAAGACTTATTAAAAGAAACAGTCTAGATATAAACTGGCATTTTACTTTTGGAAAGCAAGACAGCAAAACACATCAATAACAATGGTCACAATATTCATCTCCTCATCTACTATTAAGTGTCCGCTCTTTTTGAAGTGCTTCCTATAAACCATATAATTTAAACCTCAAGCAACCATGAAGGACAGATTTTCTTACCTTTCCACATAAGATGAAAATGAGACTCAAATAGGTTAACTTGCCACAGAATCACAGCTAGTCAACAGCTTATCACAATGCGAACTCACATTATATCTCACTCCAAAGGCTCTGGGTGTCAGGACTGTTCATGCAGAAAATCAAAGAACCCACCAAAAAAGAAAACCTAATAGAACTAACAAGTAAATTTACCAATGTTGCAGGACACCAAAGTCAAAATACAAACATCAATTGTATTTTACGTTGTACTAGCAACAAACAATTTAAAAATAAAGTTTTCTTCAAGTACCAGTTATCAAATGTCATCAAAAAATCATAAAATACTTTAAAAGAAATTTTTATCAAGTGAAGCAAAGAGAATTTTTAGGGCAGTGAGAATAATCTGTATGATATCATAATAATGGATACATGTCATTATACATTTGTCCAAACCCACAGACTGTACACCTTAATGTAAAGTATAGACATTGGGCAATTATGTTGTGTCAATATAAGTTCATTAATTTTATTTAACGAATGAATCATTCTAGAGGTGTGAAGGGTTAGGGAGTGTACGGGGAAATCTCTGTACTTTCCTCTCAAAAATCTGCTGTGAACCTAAAATTTCTCTTTAAAAGAGTCGTAAGAATAAGTCACATTATACTTATAAGAAACACAAAACTCTTTTAAGACTTTTAACAGAAGATTTCAAAATTTTGCTGCCAGAAATTAAAGCTCTAAAAAAGCAAATAGCTGCTCCATATTCGTATATTGAAAGACTCAATATTAAGATATCATTTCTCCTCAAACTGGTCATTGCCATCACAAACGTTTTATATAGAAACTGACAAGATTTCCTATAAAAATTCAAAAGACTTAGAATAGGCAAAACAACACCAAAGAAGAATAAAGTTTAAGGGCTTACATTACCCATTTCCATGACTTAACTATAATATCATGGGAGACCATTTGGTGTGGCGTGGGCCCAGCTCCCACTTGGAGACGCACAGGACCCACACTCACAGATAGGTTCCCCCATGGGGAATCAGGCCTGCTATGTACCTAGGCCACTTTGAGACTTGCTTTTGCTAAAACTCCCTCACCCTGAACAGAGACAGCAGTGCTTACTGGAACTTCCTAAAATCCATGCTAAACCTGACAAGAACCAGTGTAACTGGTCCAATCACTATTCCCTTTTCATTTGCAAATATCCTTCTTCTGTGATGTGATTAGTGATATCATCTCCTTTATTGTCTATAATAGGTAGCCACCTAAAGCAAACTTGTGCATAGTAAATGAGGTCCATAATGTAATGTGCAGAGAAACCCAATAAAGGCCAGTCACAGCAAGGGCTGCGGCTTTTGCTCCCCTTGAGAGAAAAGCCATGCTGTCCCTTTTCCTCCACCAGAGTCGGTAGTCCATGTGAATGTCTCATTTCATCCATAATGCTGCAGACACTGCAGGCCAGTGTCTGCATCATAATACTACAGTAACTAAGGTAGTATAATATTAGTGACACCAGTGACCTGGCCAGTACCAATAGCCTAGCCAATGCCTGGAGTGCCAGCAAGCGGAGTGGAGGGGCTGCAGAGGAAGCACTACATAACCCGGGGAACCAGGCTAGCATGGTGCTTGAAGACGCATCCCCCCACCTACAGGCAGGGCACAAGGGGAGACGTTGTGCTGGACATACACAAGGCTAGCAAGGGTGATTGGCTAAGGGAAAAGCCCTCCTATTTCCTTCTGGGGTGGTGAAGGGCTGTTAGTCTAGCCCGGGAAAAGATGGGATTGGTTGGGGGCAGTGGACCCTGCCAAACAATACAGAAGTAGGAACATCAGGCATGGCCCACAGAGGTAGCTTATATAAACTGAAGTAAAGGAGAGACACGCTCTCTCTCGGACCCACACCCGGAGATTCAGGCTAGCACTTTGTGGGACCAGCAGGCCCTGGAAATTCTGTGGTGAATGGCGGCTCTGAAAAGGAAGGAGCCTGAAGCCCAGCAGTGGCAGGGAGAGAAGCTGAGCTGCTTGGGGAACAACTCAGTGGTTACCTGCAATTCCCGAAGGACAGTATTTTGAATGGAAGAAGAAATTCTGGGCACAGCCTGGGACTGGTCCAGCAGAGAGTGGCAGGGTTTTCCTCCGGGTTTTCAAGAGGAGATGGGCTTTAAGGCAGGAGCCTGCCATCCTCCCAGATTGTGCAGCTTTTGAATAAAAGACCTCTTTCCTTTTCTCAGCAAATCTCTCCCTCTGGAATTTGCATGCAGGCAGCCAAACCCCACTTTTGTTCTGGAACATTAGCAATAAAGACAGATATAGACCCAACAACAGCAGAATAGAAAGTGCAAAATAGTCCCACAAAATGGATCAACTGAGTTTAGGGAGACACCAAATAATTCATTGGACAAAGGATAATCTTTTGAAGAAACAGTATGTAAGAATTAAAAATCCACATGGAAATAAATACATCTTGAGCTCAACATCACAGCATATATTTAAAAAACCCATTCCAACAGAATATAAAACTTAAAACTATAAAGTTTCTAGATGATAACAAAGGAGTATCTTAGTGATACTGTGGTATAAACAAAGCCTTCCTGGTGCAAAAAAATCACTAACAAAAAGATGATAAACTAGACTACAAAGTTAAAATTTTCTAGACTTCAAAAGATACCATTAAGAAAAATGAAAGAAAAGCCACAGACCAAAAGAAAAATATACAAAATAGCTATTTCTGAAAATGGATTTAACCACATTCTCTGAAAAAACATAATCCATTTTTCCCCTTAATGGGCACAATATTTGAACAGTACCTCATGCAAAAGAGATGTTTCCATACGTTGGCTATTGTGAATAATGCCACAATGAACATCAAAATGCAGACATCTCTTTGAAATAGTGATTTCATTTCCTTCAATTTATACCCAGAAATAGGATCGCTGGATCATACGGTAGTCCCATTTTTCATTTTTTTAGGAAGCATCACACTGTTTTCATATTCTTACTCCCACCAATGCGTCACAAAGGTTCCCTTTTGCCCACATTCTTGCCAGCATTTCCCATCTCTTGTCTTTATTCTACCCATTCTAACAGGTGTAAGGTAATATCTGACTGTGGTTTTGTTTTGCATTTCCTGGATGATTAGTGATGTCAAGCACCTTTTCATGTACCTGCTAGCCGTTTGCAAATTTTTCTTTGTCTTTTCAGGTCCCCTGCCCATTTTTAAATCACATTGTTTGTTTCTTTGTTTAGCCTGCTATTCAGGATTATACGTCCCTTGAATATTTTGGATGTTAAACCCTTATCAGTTATATGCTTTGCAAGTATTTCTCCCATTATGTATGTTCCCTTCCCCACCCTCCACCCCGTGCACAAGCTTTTTAGTTTAATGTAGTCCCACCTGTCTATCTTTGCTTTTGTTGCTTATACTGTCATATCCAAAAAGTGATTGCCAAGGACAATGTCAAGGAGCTTTTCAGATCTTTTGTTTTTTTTAATTTATTGATTTTTTTCCTTTTTCTTGAGAGAGAGAGAGAGAGACAGACATTAATATGTTGTTCCACTGATTTATGCATTCACTGATTGCTTCCTATATGTGCTCTGACCTGGAATCAAACCCGCAACCTTGGCATATTGGGAAGATGCTCTAACCAACAAAGTTATCCAGTCAGGGCTTTTCAGGTTTGATTTTTAAATCTTTAATCCATTCAAGTTAATTTTTGTGAGTGGTATAAGTTAGGTGCCCAGTTTCATTCTTTTACATGAGGATATCCAATTTTCCCAACACCATTTATTAAGGAGACAATCCTTTTCCCCACTGAGTATTTTTTACTCCCTTGTCAAGTATTAGTTGACCATATATGTGGGAGTTTATTTCCTGGCTCTTGAATCTGTTCCATTGATCCATATAGCTGTTTCTGTGTCAGCATCATAATCTTTTCATTATTATAGCTTTGTAATCAGGAAATATACACATATATGCAATGGACTGTTATTGAGCAATAAAAAGGAAAATCCTGACATTTGCAACAACATGGATGAAACCCGAGGATTATTACACTAAGTAGGAAGTCTGACAGAAGACAAAATCTATGGTCTTACTTATATGTAGAATCTAAAAATAGAACTCACAGAAACAGTAGACTGGTGGTTGCCAGAGACAGGGACAGGACAGGGCTACAAACTTCCAGTTTTAAGATGATGAAGTCCTGGGGATCTGGTACAGTATAGTGACTACAGTTGATAATACTGTATTACATATTTGAAAGTAGCTGAGAGGGTAAATCCTAAATGTTCTCACCACAAAAAGAGAAATTATAGTTTGCAGTGTATGATGCACACATTTTTGCCCAAATTTTTGAAGGAAAAATAAGGATGTGCATTATATATGGGTAGTATAATTTCATAGCTATATAAATGTTTTTAATTCTTTTATTTATGCTTATGAGTTGAAAATGTAACTCTAGAAAGCAACAGTGATATCCATATGCAAAATAATACCCTGCAATATGATTATCAGTTTTGTTGAACTTAGACTAACTTGCAATGAAAGCAGTTTTAGCCAACAATTCAAGAGCCATGTATTGTTATCCACAGAGTAAGGTAGATGATGCCAAATGTTATCCACTTGATAAAATAGGTGATGCCGACATTATTACCATAGGGTGAGCAGCACGGCATTTCTCTTCGTACACTTTAGGTGGGAGAAATTATTGAGAAATCCCTTGGCAAATGTCATAACAGTTTTCATACGCTGCAAGCTTTAGGCTGGAAGTTATTAAATATGCTAAAAAGCACAGCAACAGAGCTGCCAGGTGAATGAAACAGTAGTTGTGTTACAGGAGGACAAGGTAGAGGCAGAAAGGCAGGAAAAAGGCACAGGAAACTTGTTTAAAATCTATGCCTATATTACATGTAAATTATACCTCCAAAAATGTAAAATAATTTATGATATTTCACTAAAACTCCCTAAGTGTGCAGAGTTATGTACATTGACAAAGTGGCAGAAACAAAAATAAAGCATATAAGTAATTGTGAAATCACATTAATTTCTTTGAGGTCACAGTTATATATATAAATTTTAAATAGTATTTAGGCAGAAAGTTAAAAAAAAAAAAAAAAAAAAAAAGAAGAGTTGCCCAGTAATGGGACGGCTGGCTAACAACAAACCAAAATCTTAGGGATTGCTTTGAGGTATTGACTTAAGTGGATAGATGACAGTTTTCACAACTCAGCTCAGATACCAAAGCGTAGCATAAATTCCTCCCTTTTCTCTTTTCAGTTCACTGCTCACCAATTCCTGAATTAAACAGGTGATATATGTCAACCATTTACTTGTTGATACATTCATTCAATTGTCAAATGAACTGTGTGCTTCCTTGTGAAGGAAAGTTTACAAACACACTCATAGGCCAGTGTAACCTGACACATTTAAAAATTGGTATGTGTAGCAAAACCAATTTCGGATTATTAAAAGTTTTCATTTCCATTTCATTCCCCATGACAGCTTACCCTCATATTCACAATGTTTCCTTCATTTCGCAAATAAGCTAAAGACAGCTTTCACATGTACTTCACTTCCTTCAGAATTAAATGTGTGTGGCAATGCCAACCACTTAAATGAGCCTATGTTTAATTTGGAATAGGTTTTGAAACATTTCTCAAAAAAAATTCATAATTAATAAAACTAAGAACTGGTTCTTTCAAAAGATAAAGATTGACAAACCTTGCCCAAACTCATCAAGAAAAAATTAGAGAGGACCCCACTAAAGAAAATCAGAAATGAAAGAGAAGTAACAACTGACACCAAAGAAATACAAAGAGTCACACATCCAGCCAAGATGGAGACATAGGTTCAATATGCTTTACCTCCTTGCAGATAAAAAAGAAAGATAACAACCAATTTAAAAAAAAAAAACAAAAACAAAAAAAACAAAAAAAAACCGGCCCTGGCTGGTGTAGCTCAGTGGATTGAGTGCAGGCTGCGAACCAAAGGGTTACCAGTTCAATTCCCAGTCAGGACACATGCCTGGGTTGCAGGCCAGGTCCCTAGTGGGGGCCACGTGAGAGGCAACCACACATTGATGTTTCTCTCCCTCTCTTTCTCCCTTCCTTCCCCTCTCTAAAAATAAATAAAATCCTTAAAAAAAAAAAAAAAAACTACAAAAACTACCAGTTTGACAACCAAGGAGTTAAAGAAGAAACATTCATCCAGACTGTAGGGGGGTGAAGATGGGCAGCAGGGGCAGAGAAGATGCCCAGTGAGGCGGCAGATGGTAGACTGGGTGGTCCTACATTTGAGTGCAGATAAAAACCAGGAAGAACTGAGGAGCAAGCAATTCAGCCCAGGACAGATGGCACAACCCAGAGTTCCAGCACCAGGAAATAAAGCCTCATAACCTCTGTCTCTAAAAACCCATGGGGCTTATGACAATGGAAGAAATTGCTAGTCTCTCAGGAGAGTCCATTTGAGAGGTCCACAGGGTCCTAGAATATACACAAATATTCAACTGGAACAGAATGAAGAAACAAGAATTCAGAAAAATGAGGAGTGGCTTAGGAACTTCTGGGACAACTTTAAACGTACCAACATCCTAATCATAGGGGTGCCAGAAGGAAAAGAGAAAGATCAAGAAATTGAAAACTTATTTCAAAAAATAATAAAGGAAAACTTCCCCAGTCTGGCAAAGAAAATAGACATACAAGTCCAGAAAGCACAGAAGAGTCCCAAACAAGTTGGACCCAAAGAGGAACATACCAAGACACATCATAATTAAAATGACAAAGGTTAAAGATAAAGAGAGAATCTTAAAAGCAGCAAGAGAAAGGCAGAGAGTTTCCTACAAAGGAGTGCCCATAAGACTATCAGCTGATTTCTCAAAACGAACCTTGCAGGTAAGAAGGGGCTGGCAAGGCGTATTCAAAGTCATGAAAGGCAAGGAACTACATCCAAAATTACCCTATCCAGCAAAGCTATCATTTAGAATGGATGGACAGATAAAACACTTCTCGACAAGTTAAAGCTAAAGGAGTTCATCATCACCAAGCCATTATTACATGAAATATTAAACAAACTTATTAAGGAAAAGAAGATCAAAACTATGAATAATGACAACAAATCCATAACTATCAACAACCAAATCTAAAAAACAAAGCAAGCAACTAGAACAGGAACAGAATCATAGACATGGAGATCATTCAGAGAGTTTCAGCGGGGAGTGGGAAGTGAGGGAGAGAGGAGAAAAGTACAGGAATTAAGAAGCATAATTGGTAGGTACAAAATAGACGGGGGGATTTTAAGAATAGTATAGGAAATGGAGAAGCCAAAGAACTTATATGAGCAACCATGGACATAAACTAAGGGGGAGGGTAATGATGGAGCAAAGGCAGGTAGCAGGTGGAGGGGTGCAAAGGGAGAAAAACTGGGAAAACCGTAATAGTATAATCAATAAAATATACTTTTAAAAAAAGAATGCAGGTAGATCTCATTAAAAGACAGGACACCAACACTAAGAGCTATCTTGATAGTTAAAATCTCACAAAGGAAAAGCTAATTACCTTGATTGGGCACAAGAGAAACGTAAGGTTGAACTGAGTTTCTGTCACAAGTAATTTGTACAACTACAGGTTATGTTCCTGGTGGTGAGTTTCTTACTTTAAGGAAAACAAATGACAAATTGGCCAGTGATAAAATGCAATCTTTCAAGAGAGAAACTAGATTTTTAGAAAACTTGTATTTACTGTACATTGAAAACTTCTCAATATTTAAGGAATTCTCTAATGAAAACAGTGGCAAAAGTAACAAAGGTGGAGTATGTTTTGATATTATGAAATGAAGTGGGTAACCTAATGTTAGGAAGATCTGTATAACTCAGAGAACAAGTATTTTCCAAATAAAGCATAAGGCTTGCTTAACAATAAAAAAAATTTTTTTAAATAATGCATAGGTAAAAGGTCTTTTCAGAGTGCAGGATAAGTCAATGAATTTTATTGTCACTGATGTCATTTCACATTCTACAATCTAACTAATCTTTAAGAAATTATCAGCATTTAAAGTTTGGTATAGTATCAATTATTAGAGAGAGCTATTACAACAGTCCTCCTTCCCAGTATGAATCTCAGAGGCCAGATTTGCTCCATACATTTACTTCAAAGAACCATGCCACAAACAGATTATACTCATAAGCAGGTATGAGAATTCAGCTGTCTTCAATTCTATTCAGCCATATGTTAAAGAGATTTGCAATAATACAACAGTGCCACTTTCTCACTAATTGTTTTTTTTTTTTAAATTTTGGAAAATAGTTTTTTTACATAAAAAACTTTTATGTTAAAATTAATGAGTCTGCTAATATTTTAATTTATTATAAAAATTTCCCAGTGGTAATTTGTTTCCTTTTTTTAAAATAAACGTTATTGATTTTTTTAAAGACTTAATTTCTTTTTTAGAGAGAGAGGAAGGGAGGGAGAAAGACAGGGAGAGAAATATCCATGTGCAAGAGAAACATCGATCAGCTGCCTACTGCACACCCCCAACTGGGGCCCTGGCCCACAACCCAGGCATGTGCCCTGATTAGGAACCAAACCAGCAATCTTTTAGTTCACAGGCTGGTGCTGGACCCACTGAACCACAGCAGCCAAAGGTAATTTCTAATGAAGTAAATATCAATAGATTAAAAAAACACACAGAGAAAAACAAAAGCTCTTCAGAGCCCTCAAATAATTCCTAGAAGTATTAAGAGTTCCTTCTTATTATAACCACAAAGTTTGAGAATTACTAGCATAAACCATTCTTACTTTTCAAAACCACCTCATTTCTTTTTCTGTCCACCAGTCAATAACTTTCTAGGACAAAGAATCTACATTCAGAATCTTCAAATCTTATTCCATAGAATTTCAGGTACAACCCCACTGAATTACCAATTTAATTCCCAATGATTAAATGAAAGTTTCCAGATCTCAATAATATGAAACTAAGAGTATATACACAAACACCTACAATGGTTGGTACAAGAACTCGCAGCCCAAGAAATTAAGCTAAATCAAACCAGGGACACCTCCAGTACAAAACAGATATGAAGGAACATATTCGCAAACTAGAGACATAAAATTTCCACAGGGGAAGACAAACAGATGATAACTTCAGAATCCAAAATTATAAAGTACACAAGGCAATAACCCATTATAAAAAAAGAGTAGCCATACACAATACACAGTGGTTTATGTTCCCAAGATATTTAGATAACAGAATTAGGTAGCAGAAACTCAAATAATTAAGTTAAAATTTATTAAAGATGTTGGAAAAAATTTAATGAGAATGAGTAAGTATTTTTAAGGTAAGATAAGACAGGAATGAAGTATAATTTATTGGAATGAAAAATAGGCACTGAAATTTAAACGTCAGTGGTTGGCTAGACAGTAAATTAGACACAGATGAAGATAGTAAAGGTTGATTGGAAGATAACTCTGAGAAACTAAACAAAAGGCATCCAGAGAAAGAGGGATGGAAATATGAAAGGGAGATTACAAGACATAAAGAACAAATTGAAAAGAAAACATAAAGTATACATCCTAATCGGTAAACTCACATAGAAAATCAGAAATAAAAACCTCGTACTAAAGAATTAGACTAACCCCCGCAATAGCAAAAGATGGAAGATCATGGGATAATATCTTTAGATTAATGAAAATAACCATCATATCCAACCGAAACTAACATTTAAGTGAAATATTTTAAGACAAAAAAAAAAAAAACAATGTATTTACTTTGTTAGGACAAAAACAAAGTATTTTAAGACCTCACTGAAAGAACTACCAGAAGTGGTATTTTGAGAAGAAAACAATCAAAAAAAGAAGAAAATGAGTCACAAGAAAGACTTGAACGCCTGAGTAAATGTGCAAGTGTATTTTTAAATTATAAGCATTGCTCTTCAATGGGAAGGGTAACAATTAAGGAGACATAAAATATATGAAAATAAAATACTGAGGACAATACATTTGAGTTGGCAAAGCATATAGAATTAAAGTGTCCCAAAGGGTCTCCATTACACAAAAGGAGGGCCGAGGAAATGGTTAACTTCAGACTTAGTTAAATCAAGTATACTTTTACAACATTAAGGGTAACCAAAAAGTTTGAATGTTTGAGATAACCAGAAACACATAAACTAAATATAGTACAGTGTGCTAAACACCAACAAGTAAGTGTGGATACTGACATAAACCCCTCTGTGTTTCACAAAAACCCACTCTTCTCACATTGTATTTAACAAGTGTCCAATTGACACATGATGCAATGTGAGTGCTATATGAATTCATGTATTAGAAAAGCTTGGGGTTTTTTCCTCTCCAAATAAATAAACAAATGTAATATTCTCTTCTGGCATTCCAATGGATCATCCTGCTCTTCCCTTTTGCAAATATAAAGATATGTGCCCAGGATTGTATTGCAGAGACAGGTTCTCCAGATAAAATACTCCTTGACAAAATAAACCATGAGTTAACTAGGCCAAGAAGGGGCTAAGAGTGTTCCAAAGACGTATAACAGCATGAGCAAAGGCCAAAGGGATAAAACAGTGTGGTCTGTGTAGAAAAACTGAAAACACTCTGAAATGTGAAGTTCTGAACTGTTAGAGCACCAAGCTCATCTCTGTGGCATTCACTCCTAAAAAGCCAGAGAAGACATCCCTAGCCCCACCGTAGGAGATAAAGCAGCTAGTGGATCCAGTCTTATCTGTCCCACCTTCCTCTCTTCACAGTAACCCAGGTCCCATAGTCATCACATGTGATCAAGTCTCAGTTGCCTAAATTGGAACATAGGGTTTTACAGTTTGGCCCCAACATAAAATCTGAGTTCTACTTTATTGGATGAAATGAATTTATATTGCCCAGATGCACTTTTACACTACCATTTCTGATCATGTATTTCAACATAAAACAAGTAATTACAATACTGACTTCCAATGAGTAGTAAGATAAAATATTTACTGGCTACTGAAAACATATACACATGCCAAAGACTACTGGTGATATTATATGATGAAGTCCATGTCATATAGTGGCTAAATTGCTTTCTCTTTCACCAGAAGTCAAAACAGGGGGCACCCCAAAAGTGGAAGATTCCCTTGCTTCAGTTTAATGGACATCAGGCAATTAGCACCCACTACTTAATAACAAGTCCTCAAAGTAATAAAGTTTTCCATATAAGTTTGCATATGGTACAAAATCAATTGTATAGCTTCTAATCAATAAACAACTCAAGTACTAATGGTTGCACACCAGTCTGGACAGTTAATTACTCTCTACCAATATTCCACAATTATATTCGATTGGTCTATCATTTATTCAGTCAGTCAGTCATTCAAATACTCAGTGAGTGTTAACGAAGCACCAGTTAGTGGTGCTGGGCATCTTGTAAAGAATAGATGTTCTTGCCCTGGCTGGTGTAGCTCAGTGGATTGAGCGCAGGCTGAGAACCAAAGGGTCGCCAGCTCGATTACCGGTCAGGGCACGTGCTTGGGTTGCAGGCCAGGTCCCCAGTATGGGGCATGTGAGAAGCAACCACACATTGAAATTTCTCTCCCTCTCTCTCCTTCTCTTATTCCTCTCTAAAAATGAATAAACAAAATCTAAAAAAAAAAAAAAAAGATGTTCCTGCCCAATATGACACAGCACTTTCCCAGATTACAGAAGCACAATTTTCATTAAATTAAAATTCCTTTCATACTGTTTTGTTTAAAATTCTGAATAATACTAGTAAGACTCACATCCAAGTTACCATAACTAGTTTCCTCCAAATCTAAATAATTGGGATAAGAAAACATATACGTCACCCTGGCTGGGTGACTCAGTTGGTTGGAGCATTGTCCTATACGCCAAAAGGTTAGGAGTTCAATCCCCACCCAGTGAGGGCACATGTATCTAGGTTGCGGGTTTGATTCCTGGTCGGGGCACTATGGGAAGCAAGCAATCTCTCTCTCTTCCCACCCCTAATTCCTCCCTTCCTCTCTCCCTCTCTCTCAAATCAATAAACATATCCTTGGTGAGGATTTTAAAAAACTAACACAGTCTGTCCAGAAAAAGTTCAACCATTGTTAATATAATGACAATGGTTTGTGCAACATTGATGTAACCCAGCAGCCAAGGAGAATGAACTGGAATGTGCATGTGTGAACAATCACGACTTCACTGTACTAGTCAGTGGGAGCAGTTGACACCATTGAGTGAGCACGTGTGCTGTGTAGCCATTACATTCAAAATGACTGAGCAAGTAGACCAACAAATCTCCATCAAATTCAGCATTAAGCTTGGACATCCCCCAAGGAAACTATTCAGATGATTCAGAAGGCTGCAGCTATGGGCAACTGGTAACTATCAGCTCCATCACAATACACCTGCTCATGCATCATGTCTCATGCAGAGTTTTTTGGTAAAATATCAGATCACCCAGGTGACTCAGCCCCCTACAGCTTTTCAACTTCTGGCTTTCCCCAAAAACTATAATCACCTTTGAAAGGGAACAAATTTCAGACTGTTGATGAGATTCAGGAAAGTAGGACAGGGCAGCTGATGGCAATTGGGAGAACTCTGTGAGGTCCCAAAGTTGCCTACTTTGAAGGGGACTGAGGCAGAGGCATCACTGTCCTATGTACAATGTTTCTTGTATCTTCTTCACTAAATGTCTCTATTCTTTGTATTACAGGGCTGGATACCTTCAGGACAGATCTTGTACATACCTTATATAGGAGATACTCAATAAATGTTTGCTAATAGCAATTGTGGTCACTTAAAAAAATCTTTAAAAAGTAATTAGCATGTAGTGGTTTTCAAGCAAAAGTGTCCAAAGTCACATGTGTAAAAGAGCTACTTTTATCTAGATAGATTATATAACTGAAGTAAAGAATTTTTAAAATCCCACACTACTTTTGTTTCTATTTTCACTGCTATCATGAATATAAATTATAGATCAAATATTACAAAGGAAGAATCAGGAATATGTAATATTTGGTATATGGTACAAAATAATTCTATAGCTACATATTATTTTACTTCTCTCTGAGGAAAACTGCTGGGGTCTGTGAGGCTACAAAGGAAAACGAAAGAGTCCTGCCCTCATAAGTTTATAATCTAGTGGAAAAGAAAGCAGGTACAAAAAATAGAAAATACAATAAGAACTACAATTATAGAGACCCATGGATTATTATATTGAGGAAAATACCCAATTCAAAATCATTTTTTAAAATAATATAGCATCAATTATATTTAAATGAGGCTTTGCTGAAGTTAGGATTAGGAGTACAACTATGGCTCACACTGATGATTCGATTTTGTAGGCACCTACGATTCAATATTCCAACATGTTAATGAGAATCTTTGTAAATTTCCTGAAAACATGATCAAAATCAGTTACAATGTAAGGTTCACTATAGCACCACTTAATCCAATCTTCCACTTCTTTAAATACCTTCTCACTGCACCAAGTAATGTGCAAAGGACAACTGAGTAACTAAATTGCAGAGCTGACTTAATAGAAAATCTCATCTATTTAGACACAGATCGGAAATCATTTTGCGATGCTCCCATGAACAATGAAATGCATGAACAAATGACAAATATAGTTAGTAATATATTTTGCAATGCAGAAGTAAACTGACATGTATTAAATACAGAATAACACTTGGATTTAATATGAGGTTGTCAAATTTCTCAAATTGCAGTCAAAATATTTTATTTCCTTTTGGCAGCTGAAGTGAAACTACAGCTACAAATACTTTTCCAGGCCAAATTTAAAGGCAGAGTACCTAATTTACTGATTTAGCACCTCATCAACTAGTCCTAAGTACCATTGCTAAATGAGCTGTAACTTTCTAAAATCACAGTATGTAAAACTTAATGTTAATATTTTTTATTCATATTCAAATACTAGGATTAATATTGTATAGGTTTAAGAATTCAAAGAAGGGAACATATGAAGATGTAGCATAAAACTCGTGAAGCTGACTACTTTTTAAATGCAACACCACTACAGCTGTGTTGGCTCTCCAATCAATTTTTAGAAAATAGTAGATTGTTATATTCCTTACCTCAGAGTCGAGTTACAAGTCCACTTTGGGGAACTGGCAGAGTATTGTAAGTGTCAACTTAACTGTCTTTTTCGGATCTATGAAGAAATTTTGCCTTCTGTAGTATATTTTTATTTAATTTAAAGGTCATTTAAAACCTTGCATGAAAGTTAGTATCTTAGTTAAAACAAATAATAAAAAGATATAATTTGAGCCCTGGCTGGTGTGGCTCAGTGGACTAAGTGCCAGCCTGTGAACCAAAAGGTCATTGGTTCTATCCCTGGTCAGGGCACATGCCTGGGTTGCAGGCTAGGTCCCCAGCTGGGGGTGTGCAAGAGGCAACCAATAGATGTTTCTCTCACACATCAGTGTTTTTCTCCCTTTCTTTCTTTCTCCTCCCCTTTCCCTCTCTCTACATAAATAAATAAAATCTTTAAAAAATAAAATAATAAAATTTGAAATTGTAATCCATGTAGATTTATTTTCATTTGCATGTCTTGTATAATATAAGAAATACTTTTTATTCCAAAACTAATAGAGTATAAAGTTTTTACTTTATGTTGTAATTTATACTAGAATCACCATAGATGTGACACTTTCAAAGTCATTTCATCCAAGCACTTATTCATTATTTATGATCACAGTGTTCAAAGTCATTATAAAATTTTTAAGAAACAAAGTCAAGGAAAGTGATGTTAAAAACTGCATTCCATGCCCCATCTTATTCCATCTCAAATGAGACTTTTCTTGTATTTATAGTTTTCAAGGTAACTTCTATTTTCTTAAGCT
Source organism: Glossophaga mutica (assembly GCA_039655065.1). Classification (NCBI taxonomy): domain Eukaryota; kingdom Metazoa; phylum Chordata; class Mammalia; order Chiroptera; family Phyllostomidae; genus Glossophaga; species Glossophaga mutica. The sequence goes on along the minus strand of CM077308.1, from coordinate 78,968,434 downwards.
TTGTTTTGTTTTTATTGTTTTGTCCTTTGGATGTCCTCCTATTTACATTTATTTACAAACCCAGTGAAACTGAGTTGTGTTGTGACGAATTTTAATTTTTAAAAGCAACTTCCAGATGCCTTTTCTCTTTTCCTTCCTGCACCAAAATTAATTAACAACCCCTCTAACGCATTTCTCTCATTCTTCATCTTGTGTTCTACTTTGCCAAACCTAAAATTCCCTGGAAGTTACAATATTCCTTTGATGTGATGTTTGATTATTCCATAAAACTGAAAGAGGTAAACTTCATTTGTTTTTGCTAAGATTAACACAGTATTACCCTGCAAAGAGAGTTCCCAAACATGAGACTGGGGTTATAAACATGTGCTAAAATACAAAGATTTTTAATTCAAAACCTATCAAAGGTTTTATAATTACAAGTTTTGCCTTCAAAACAATATTGGTCTATCACCACAATTCTCACAATTATCAGTTCTTTTTTTCACTTGGCCAATAAAATATTGAAAGTTTCATATTTTGAATGGTTAATGTTTGTCATTTTGTATATTCTGCAAATTCAAAAACTATTAGAACACAGCATATTCTCTCTTTAAATATCAAGGATTCTTAATACCAAATTGTAAACCTGTTTAATGCAGTACTGCTAGGTAAAAACTGTTTATTGGGACTAAAAACCCTTTGCTTTTTCCTATACAGTCAGTTTGAGCAGAATCAGGTATTTTCTTTGCCATTTATGTATTTCCCCCATTAAAGTAGATCCAATGAATCAAAACTCAATTTAAAAATTCAATATTAAAAATCCACTGTTCTTTCACCAAATGACTTTGTTTCTATCAAAGCACAACTATAAAACATTTCAAAAATACAAAGCTTTCAATTCCATTTCAAAAGGAAATTCAATATTGGAAGGAGCATGGTACTCACTTACACATTAATTCCTTAACACATGTGCATTCTTAAGTGTTAACCATTCTCCTCATCTCTATCCACAGATCTCTTACCTGGCAATTTGGTCACTTAGAATTATTTGTTATTAACACATTGTTCCTAGTAATAGAATGCTTTGCAATACTTTAAAATGTTTTGCATTACTATGAATTCTTCTTAAACCAAGAGGACAGAGACTAAGCAAAAAATAAGCCCAAGTGAAGATGACCCAAGTGAGGAAGGCCTATGAAATTATTTATCAGTGCCACTCACCTCCACCAAAGGAGCTATCAACTTCTTGATACTACTGCTGCTGAAAACACAGAAAAAACAGCACCACACCCTTCTCTGAATGTGTTAACTGGGCACCTACTCTGACAGTCAAAGTGACTTATGTCAATGAAAGCCAGCTCCACCTCTGCATGGAGGCATGTACTATGGTGGAAGTCTGTTTGAGAACCAATGAAAACGGAGCAATAAGATAGAAGAGGATCCATATACACCACAATTGCTTTGTAACTAGAATTTATTTCTTTGAAGCATGATACAAAAACTCAAAAGATACTCTAATGGAAATCAAATTATTCTATAAACAAGGAAAGAAAGCCAGGAGAACCTATTTTGAACATTGTTCCCAAAAGAGGCGGGGAAGGAACATTCACTCTTGGCCAGACAGTGTTCTCCAGGCAGCTGTAATATAAAAATACTCGATGTATGAAATGAGAGAAGAAATGTACATGATTTTTCTTTACATGCCCACCTCCAAAAAAAAAAAAGAAAGAAAGAAAAGAAAAACTGACCACTGGTCTATACAATATTTTATTTTCCTCTAGCTTTTAACAAGGATTATTTATTATCTCCAACAAGATCTGCCTCACACATCCAATGAGACCAATAAAAAGGTATTTTGAGAACCTATGCCCCACATTTCACTTACTCTAGAAGAAAACCTCTAGTTTGACTATTAGGTTATGTACTATTTTCAAGAACTCCTACCTAGGTTTTTAATCTTGGTCTCCCAGTTTTCAAGCCTGGATTCCCAATCTACACTGATTATGCCCAATTCCCACAATGAAAGTGATACCAGAAACAGAAACTAGCATATTTATTATTCCATAATCCTGGCTTGTGGGCTTATTTGTTTTCACAAGCACAATGAGCCCCACTGCTTGCCTGACAGCAAAACCCTCCTAAGTGGGAAAATAGCTCAAGGAGGAATAACTACTCATTCTGTTGAGTTTTTACCTAAATAGGTAGGGACTGCTGATATAGTTCCACCTCACTAGTAGACATCTATTTTATATATTTGAGCATTTTATTCCAGTGAGCCAAACAGAGCAATGAGGAATAAGAAGACCCCCAAGCATCAAAAGTTTAGAGCAACAGGAGCTAAGAGATCATCTAGTCCAACCCGTTCCTTTCTGCTGTGACATAAAAACAGAAATTAAGAGTCCAGTTTAGAAACTTAAATAGGAATTTGATCGAGGTCAGTAACAATATATGGACTGACACTGGTTTGCAGACCATATTTTGAGTAGTATTGCTATGGAACAAAACAGATGCTTCTTTGGGAATTCCCAGTTCCTTTATCTTGCTACCAAAGTTGCTCTAAAATATCCATCAAAAGCAGAACACATTATATATCTAAAGAATTCCTTCTATTTGTCAAGCTAGCTGGCAATCCTAGTCAGAAAATGAAATGAGGTAGATTTAAAGTGAGTAATCCACACTGGCTTCTAGTGTTCATTCCATTTTCTTCTCCATGTTACTCACATGTCTTTTAAAAGTTCCACAATTTTCATCACAGATCAAGGCTAGGTTGACAGTTTTCACTGCCAGAATCTAACTCAACTTTAAAAAAAAATCTATTCACTACATGCCATTCTTCTAATTTCCAGCACTTCTTTATAATCTCCAAGTATTATTTGGTGACTCTATGAACACATCTACAATTCCCTATAAATGCCAAGCATATAATTCAATGCTGTCAAAATTAACTATTCATTTTTTTTTTTTTTTAGATGGAAAGGTGTGAAGAGAGGCTATGGTTAAGGGGAAGGAGGAGTGAATGAAAAGAAATCCAGCCCTGGCTTGTGTGGCTCAGTGGATGGAGTACCAGCCTGTGAACCAAAGGATCCCAGGTTGGATTCCCAGTCAGGGCACATGCCTGTGTTGTGGGCCAGGTCCCCACTCGGGGGCGCGCAAGAGGCAACCACACATTGATGTTTCTCTCCCTCTCTTTCTCCTGTCTTTTACTCTCTCTCTAAACATACACAAATAAAATCTTTGTTAAAAAAAGAAAAAGAAATCCATGTATAGTTCATACCTGGAAAATAGCAAGTACTGGAATGATACATCAATCCAAACACTTAACTATTTAACTTAGTTTAATTGAAATTGAGAACTTACTATGTAAAAGTGCAGAAATTGCTAAGAATTAATAGGAATTAACTGTCATTCTGACATATTTGAGCACTTTAATAGCAAGGTTATCAACACTCATTGTCCATTTGAATATTTTCTTGCAAGTGTTAACAGAGAATTAAATGCCTCAAGACTTGATACAGTTAAAGGCAAAATGTCCCTTGCATTAAATATTTAAGTTATTAAGATTGATTTTTATTGTGTACTGGCCACTAACTTTGTTATTACTATAGCACTTAAGTTATAGAAGAAGTCAACAGAGAAATGTTTTTAAATGAACAAAATGTCCCTTTTTGCAACTTTGGTCAAATGTACCTAATACTTAAAATAAGGTCAACTTGTTTATTCTGTAAAAGAAGTTTTATTATGCCCACCTTAAAATGATATGACAAACCAGGATAAGTTTGGAACAAGGAGTTAAGGAAAGGTTACCTCTGATTTATACCTGGTAGGCTCTAATATTAAAAATATTCTCAACAAAGAGATTTGGTGAATGAATCAGACTTAGTACATAAAACTTTACCCATATATTCTACTGGTACAGCCAGAAGCACTGCTGGTTACGACCTGCTTATAATTCTTCATTTAAATATATGCAGGCCTTCTTTTCTTAATAATTTAAGAAAATTAAGAACAGCAGTTTCCAACCAAAAGAAGGATTACTGTTCTAATCCAATTATCAGAATTGAGCCTGAGAAGTACAAGTGAACAAAAAACATCAATCACATTCATTCTTAATGAGAGCAATAATTCAAACATTGATTTTTTTCATTTTTATATTACTACAGAAAATATTACATATATTTATGTAATCATTTATTACAAATTATACCTTAATTTCCATTCTAATACATCTGGCATGGTAGTAATATGTTGTGGTCCCACATAATATATATTCAAACTTCCTGCAATATACAACTTTCCATACTACCAAGTAAGTTTTATTTCTTATTACGAGATACTTCCTGTATCTGATGTCTTTTCTGATTCTGTCCCCAAATGGAAGATGCCAAAAGATATGCAAGTTAGAAGAGAAACAACAACACTACAACTGTTGGAATGTCTCACAATGAGAACAGACCTAGATTTATTCTTAGCCCTTTCTCTAAAATACTCATCTCCCTTACAAAGCAGGCCATATATGTTTTCTGAGATCCCTAACAAAGAAGCTTGTAACTGTTCATCTCTTGATCACTAAGGAAAACACAGTAATAGGAAAACAGCAATCTCACCAAGCCAGAAGTAACAGACAGCATTCTAAATCAACGAAGTTTTATACTAGAGGGGATTGGATACCCAAAAGGTCTTTAAAAGTTAACATTGACAGCTATTTAGAAAGAAAGTCCAGAATCAAAGAGGACTGTGAGCATGACTTCAATCCCACTACAGTTACTGCCATGGGAAAAACAACCTCAGTGACCACAAAATAAAAAGAGAGAGAAAAACAGAGGTGCTACCTCTCACCTGTTGTTCCCCCAAAGGAAAGAAGAAAAGCACAAGTATAAAACAAAATTATTTTCATAACAGAATCAAAACGGAAGTCAAGCTTCCTGTACATTTTTCTGTTTTGAGTATTCAACAGAGCTGAAAAATGATCCACTGACTGATCATCCACTAAAGGATGCTCATACTGTCGCCACGTTCAGGAAAGAGGAAACAAAAAGCCAACTGGGTCTTTGGATGTCTTATCCCACTCCAAAATAAAAGCTATTTGAAGTGATGAGAGTTTGAAATCTTTCATTTTATGCCTTGAATTTTGTAGCATTTTTTTCTACAGGCCCTAGTAAAGAAAGCACTATATAGGAATTAGGTTTTGTCACACAGCTAAAATTCCAACAGCATGTGCTTAGGTGACTGAACTACTTAATCTTCTACTCCTCAATTTTCTCACATCATTTCAAAGAAGATTCAAGTAAATAACCCTGCCAGTCATAGAGAGAAAATAATCATCAATATAATCCATGAGAAAGAATACATGGCAAAAGCCAAAATCAAACTTACGACTCCTTTTTGAGAACAATGTAACAGGAGGTTCTTTTCATTACTTAATTCTAGACTTGCTTCAACAATTCATTTATCTGTGAGTTTACGGTATATAGACAATATAAGGTAACCATCTTTTCCATTACAGGCCCCAAACCAATTCTTTTAAATAAAAAAATTCAATGTTCTACTTCAGTAAAAATATGTCCTAAATCAAATCCCAGTATGATCTCATAGTTGCCCAAATAAAAACATATTCAACCTAGCTGGTGTGGCTAAGTGGGTTGAGCAACGGCCTGAGAACCAAATGGTCATGGGTTCAATTCCCAGTCAGAGCACATGCCTGGGATGCGGACCAGGTCTCCAGTACGGGGTGCATGAGAGGCAACCACACACTGATGTCTCCCTCTCTTTCTCCCTCTCTTCCCCTTTCTCTAAAAATAAAATATATTTTTTAAAAACATTCATATAACTTCATTTACATGTACATTTAAAAAACAATATGAAAAAAGGTATTCTCAAACTGATGAAGCTCCTAAGATCCCCAAATAAATTTATTACAAGTAATTCAAAAAGATTAATTTAAGAATATTCTAATATGAACTAATATAAAAGCTTGTAGGAATATGAATAAGTTTGGGTTTTTAACATATCAAATGTAGTGATTATTTTTAATTATATAAAAATATAAAACACAGGAATATTTTAACATTCCGAGTTTCTCCCTTAGTCTTCACCCACAACCACCCCCACCCCCACCCCTACTCACACATCAAACCAAGCAATCTAATGAGCAATGCCAACTTTCTGTAAAGATACATTTCATGAAGACACAGAAAATATCCCAGTCAAAATTCAGTCTTATATACAAAACAATTCTTAAAGTTTAAACAAAACTTTACTTAATGCTAAGAAAAACCAACACACTTACATACCACACAGAACACATTAACAAAAAGGAAAAAGTGAAAGTTCCAAATTCAAACAAAGAAAAGAACAACCAGTTAGAAACCTATGAATCAGCAAACACGCACCCCACTCACACATATAGTTTATCTTTAACTCTTACAGTTCAATTTTTTTTGCATGAATCAGGGCAGGCAATTTCTTTAAATATATAAAAACTGTTGCTTTCATAGATGAACACAGCAACACAGTGAAGTGGAAGCAGGCTAAGAAAAACACCCTCCACCCAAAAATATCTCCCTTTTGGCATAGTGTGGGTACTCACAAATTTCCTCATTATCTGGTAATTTTGTAATAACACTCAATATTCCAGACAAAATATGACATCTAAGACAGACAGCATCTTAAAAATCTTACTGTCTCATCATAATCTGACCTATTGGATTAAAAAAATTTATTGAAAATCTAGGTCATGAGCTATTACCTATGAAGAAAAAAGATACAGGATGACAAGAAATAAACAAGTTCTGCCTGATGTAGAATTTGTCAAATTTGGAGTCTTCAAAGTAGCCCTGGGACAAAGGTAGTCAAGAGATCTCTGTGAAGTGTAAGTTCACTATAGGAACTTAAAATGTAGATTTTCAGTTTAGTAACGATCTAAAGACCTTAGTTTACATTTTGAATCAACCAGATGACCACCCTACAACCAAATCTAACGGGTGAGCTCTGTGGACTACTGACAAACTTACTGGCAGTGAGCAGAACTGCTGGAACTACATGAGCAAAGGTGAAAAAGTTCAGAAAGAGTAGGAACACTGATTCCACATGGCCCAATGCAGTACCAGAGAAACAAAGTAAAAAAAGGCGTCATCCACCTCATAAAATGAATGCTATTTATTTGAAGTTTATGGTTCTTAGCTTTGTTTTTTTATTTTCTTTTGGTTTTATGAGAGATCTAAGCATAAGGAAATTAGATATAGTTTCATATGAAATTATTTGATTATAATAAGAAAGTAATTACATAGCATCTAAAAGATAAGCCTGTTATTATTGCATTATCCATTATTAATTACTTTTATTAACCTTACTAACACCAACCTCTGATAGTGCAGAACTCAACATGGCTCAGGGAAGATCTAAAATGGTCCTATGGATTGTACTTTAATAGCATTACTAGATCTGGTATGCTTGTTAGAATGGACAAAAAAGAACTATATAACAAGCAATATTTCCTGTTTTCCTTTTGGCTACCATAATGGCATCTCAAAGACAAAATTACGACTTAATTAAAACTGAGTAGGACTTTATAGTCAGCCCCTGTGGTAAGTAGAGCAATGGCCCCCCAAATATGTCCACATACTAATCCCTCCACCCTATGAACATATGTTAGGTGGCAAAGGGAAATTAAGGTTACTAACCTTCAAGTAGGGAGAGTAGCCTGGATTATCCAGGTGCATCCAATATAATCCCAGGTACTTCCACTTTTTAAAAGTAGAAGAAGAAAGCAGATGAAGAAGTCAGAGTGATGTGACGTAAGAAGAACTGGACCTATTGTTGCTGGTTTAAAGGCAGAGATGGAAGGTCAGGAGCCAAAAAATGTATAAGCAGCCTCTAGATACCCAAAAAGCTGGAGAAAATGGACTCACCCCTGGAGCCTCCAGAAAGGAACATGGGTGTGGTGACACCTTGCTTTTAATCTAGTGAAACTCATGTAGGACTTCTGAACTGCAGAATTATAAGATAATAAGTCTGTGTTGCTGTAAGCCACTATGTTTGTGGTAACTTGTTGCAGCAGCCACAGAAAACTAGTACAATCCCTCTATTATCCCATCCTCCCAATGCTATATATCCCTGTCCTGACATTTTATAAAATCTACAAGTTTCCTTTTTAAGTTTATTTCACTATTTAATATGTATTTTCTGTGAGCCATTTTAAAGCCTGTATAGATTGAGGTGGTATAAACATTTTTAAGGAAATGATACAACACTGTCAAACATCCTGAATACCCAATGCACAAGAACCTGCAAGTAGATGTTATGAATACAAAAAGTGTGTTATAGACTCACCTCTCACTCACTACTATGAATCAGGGTTTCTGCCACATGGCAGCTATTTGCTCTTTGGAGTCATTTGATAAAATTGAGCAGGGGGTATGATTGGTTAAGAGGCTTAGAACAGTGAAGATTTGATGGTGCCACTATGAATAAGAGGAGGCAGAAAGAGCTGGGCCCAACTGAGGTCCTGGTGGCACTCAGGTATGGGGAAGTTGTACAGTCAGATGACTCCTGGTGTGAAGTTTGTCAGGAAGATAAGGTAGGAGGACAAAAATGCAATGGCATTAAAGGTATTGACAGGAGCAAAACAAAGAAAAAGGCTGAAGAAATGAATCACAAATTAGATAGTAGATAGGAAGGAAATAAAAGCAGCAGAGGCTGACAGACCATTAAAAAAATGAAGTGACTGGGGTACTAGAGATTATGCAACAGCCAGAAAAAGTGGGGGATAATAATAAAAGCTGCAAAGTTAAAAAATTGGGGTCAGAGAGTATAATGGTTTGTTTCCAACACAGAAACTGACAGGTGGTTTCAGAAGGAAATAAACAGTCAAAAGAGTTTGGTCAAATGTAGGTATAAAAGTCACAAGACTACAAAGAAAAGCTATGATCTCACCTAAAAGTGGAACCTAATCAACAAAATCAACAAGATAGCAAAAGAGAACCAGAGACAAGGAAATAAAGAACAAACTGCCAGTGACCAGAGGGGAGGTGGGAGGGGATAACAGGGAAAGAAGAGGAAGGGTCAAGAAACATGTATAAAGGACCCAAGGACAAAGACAACGGTGGGGGGGTGGGGACTGAATGTGGGAGGTGGGGAGTGGGTAGAGCAGGGTCAAGAGTAATGGGGGTAAAAATGGGGACAACTGAAAAAAAAGAAGAAAATCTAAAAATAAATAAATTAAATAAATAAATAGAGAGAAGCTTGAGGATAGAGGCTTCAAGGAAGATAACTGCACTTTTTCAGGAATCCCTTTGAGGGGCCACTAGCCACAGAACTGTTGGTTATTTAGACGTAGGAGCTTGGGTAAGAATGAAATTTATCATGATAAGTAAAATGAGTGATGTGTGCATACTTCTGCTTCCAAATCCCACAAAGTCTTCAAACCTATAAAAATATGGTTACCAGGAAATATTTTTAACTGGATAATTACATAAAATTATAACTAACAGGTGTAGCTTATATTACACAGACAGGTACGTAAAGGGTGGCAAATGAATTTTAGAAATCAAATTATTTCAATATGCAAAATTAGTCATAAAAAGGAGAACAAACATAACTTCTAGAGACAGGAAAAAAGGAAAAAAAGATAGAGATGAAGGAGAAGTCAGCCAGGCTGATGTTTTGGCTTGGAGAATTCTTTGCAGGGTGAGATGGGACAGTTCTGGGACTGGGTTGCTAAAATTATGCCTGAGTTCTCCTACTGAAGCCACAGACGACAGGCTCCAAAACGTCATCCAGCTTCCCAAGAGAGCAGCTTTCTCAGCATTCTTACCCTCATCTGCTGCTTGGGGAGAATCTATTTCACTAAAAATTTTAACATAGATCCAGATTAAAATCAAATGCTCTAAATTTGCTGTATTTATTTCGCACACCCTTCCTAGCTCAGGATGCTTGAAGAATTACAAGAGAGATGATTCTACTTAATAAATGACTTTACAACTTGTTCTCCTTCAATTAAAACCAAAGGAATCTAAAAGTACGATATGAATACATAAATGTTGACTGTAATTTACTAAAACGTAAGACCTGCATTTTTCTCACTATAGCACTAGTCAAAAAAAAGCCTAATGGCCATCAGAAGCCATCAAAAAAACACACCTGGAGCCCTGGCCAGTGTGGTTCAGTGGATGGAATGCCAGCCTTCCCCTCTCTCTAAAAATAAATAAAATCTAAAGAAAAGAAAACACAACTAGGCTTTATCATTTTTAGACAGGCTACACTGAAGAGGACTTCCAAAAGTAGCCAACCTGGGGTCAGCACAAAATTATTCACAGCTTTAACAGCTGAACTATATGGGAACAAAGTTACTAGTTCATTTCTATGTAAACAAAGATACAAAGGTAAAGTCCACAGTATCTTAAATCAAAAGGCAAGTCCCACAACATGCAGCCACCTAAAAGCTAAATAAAAAGCTTGGTGTAGTAATAGTAAGTAAATTAACTTGAGTAAAAATATAGGGTCAATTTCAATTTATCTCTGATCTATCCAATGGCCTTATTCTCAAAACAACTATAAATTTGAAGCTCATTATACTTGCAATCTGATTAAAGCAGATGAAGAATGCAATTTGATCTCAGCAAGTCTTGACATCCAGGTGCATGAGGATTCATGGCAATGGAAAATTTTCTATATAAAAGTCACCCAGTCCAATGAACAACCTTGTACTGAATTTCATTAAATCAATGTAGAAAAAAAAAAAACATGGAATCACATTCAATAAAGTTTACTGCAAACTAAATTTCCTGTGGTTTGAACAAACACCTTTAAAAAAGAAAACTGTAGCAGTGCTGACCAAATCAATGTAGCCAGAGGCTAAGTATAGGGAAGGTGCAAACTTAAGACATAATGCATGCTCTTGGCATAGTTATGTGGCAGACAGTTAAGAAAGGCATGAGCAGACAAGGATGACAGAAGCAATACAAAATGTCACCAGGGAGGAAAGCCCCGGGTGCCTAGCAACAGGCGAAACTAGAAAAACAAAGACTTTGTCCCCAGGGTAACCTTTCCTCCCCCAGCATAACAGCTGGTCGGTTTGGACCCCCAAACCTTTCATATCGCTGGTCATGGAGTTTGGACCCTCCCCTGACATGTAATTGGTCATGTGGTAGATGCCCTTAGAGGAGGAACAAGAGGGGGATCAGAGAATAGCTTCATGCGACTACCTTGTCCAACCAGTCCCTTAAGCATTAAGTCCTCAGTACAAACAGGTTCTGTTCAGCATCAAATCTTCTTAGAAGCACTGTCTTGGGGTCTGTTGACTACAGAGACAGAGTTCAGGTCAAGCCAACATCTAAGCCTCAGTGTGTTTCAGCTCTACACTGAGAAAAGCAGCAAAATCAGATGAAGCTATGCCATGGCTGACATCGGGACCAGCTGCATATAGCTAATGCCCCCCTGCCCTAGTGACAATCAGTGGAGACCACAACCCTGAAAGGGCACACCAGGAAATCTGATTAATATTCTACTGAGATCCTCCTGAGATGTCCAGATAAAAAGACTCAAAACTGAGAACCCAGCACGGCTCTCTCTATGGAGCACTGTCCCGCAAGACGCATTTTCCTTGCCTCTCTCCCCTAAGCTCCAAGGACCCTTCTTTTGCCTCTGTAACTTTTTTCCTGAGCCCACACCCAGTAGGAAAAGCTGGCTCATTTTCCTACTTCTGCGACTTTCTAAACTTTTGCTGTGATTTTAATTCACTGGCTCTGAATTCTTCTCTTAGCAGAACTCAAGAACCAGGGTAGCTGAACCAAGGTCCAATCGCCAATAACTGGTACCATTTTGCCACCAATGGTTCCTTTTACCTTTTCCCGTACTTCAGTTTTCAAAGAAAAAAATGTGTATGTAAAACAGCTAATATTTGTTTATTGAGCACCTATCATACACTAAACCTATCTCTTATTTAATTCTCAGAACAAGCTTTGGAGCTAATACTATTATTGGCCCTACCATTAAGAAAGGAAACTAAAGGGAAGAGAATATTCCCCAAGTCACAAAATTAATTGACCACTAGTAGAGGTAAGATTTGAACTCACAAAGTTTTACTCTAGAACCAATGTGTTAACCACTACACTATATATCATCTAATAAAAGGTAAGCTTCTCCATGTAAACATCTACAAAACCATCTAGCTGGGGAAAGGGGGAAAAAAAGCTATTCATAAAATATCCGCAATTTACTCAGTCAGGGATAGGTTAAGCTTTTTCTGTAAAGGGCCAGATAATAAATATTTTAGGCTTTATAGTCCACGTGGTCTCTGTCACAACTACTCAATTATGCTAAGAAAGCAACCATAAATCAACAAATGAGCATAGCAATGTTCCAACAAAACTTTATTTAAACAGTAAAACTTTATTTATAAATACAGGTAATAGGTAGGCCTAATTTGTCTCAGTGACCAGTCTGTCAACCCTGGACTACCTCATAAACAGGAAGTTTCAGTATACTGTGAAACTCATGACTACCTACATAAATCAATTACAGAACAATCTGCACAAAGCCTTCTCATGGGCAAGCGGTTTTATTTGCAGAAAGATTTTTATTTTAATTATACTGTTAAAACATATTATTTTAGTGTTAACAGCAGCTTTTCTCTTTTAAGCCTCTCATGGACACCTTCCTACCAAAAACGGGTTTTACAAAGACACAGCAGTCTGCACCAGTGCTGCTGCACAGCCTGCATTAATTCCCGTCCCACATTTATCGCCCCTCAACAGCATCTATTCTTTTGGGGTGGTGGTCATGATATGGAGCCAACAAAATCAGATTTCCTGGAGCAGTGAAGGCAGGAAGCATAAAGGAACACACTTGATTTAATGTACGTAAATTAAATATGTAAATACACCAATCTGAAGTGACACATATGTGGAAAGTAAAACAAAAAAGTAAAAAATGAACTAACAACAAAACACCAAACTTAAAGATACAGAGTACAGAATGGCGATTACTAGAGGGGAAAGGAAGTGGGGGACAGGCTAATTGAAAATTCAGCTTTTCTAATCCTGGACTTCCTAGTTCTTATATTTCAGGGGTGTCAAACTCATTTTCACCAGGGGCCACATCAGCCCCACGGTTGCCTTCAAAGGGCCGAATGTAATTTTAGGACTGTATAAATGTAACTACTCCTTAACAGTTAAGCAAGAGCTTGGCACTACCACCAGGTAGAAACAAGGTGCCACACCGGATAAAACAAGGTGGAAGGGCAGGATTCTGCCCTCGGGCCTTGTGTTTGCCACCTGTGTTATATGTTATCCTCCTGGCTGCTCACCAAGTGAGGCACAAGGTATAGAAAGGTGAACAACATTTACTCTCAGTTCTTACAAGTCTCCCAGGCTAACTGATAACATGAACAAGAAAACGGTATCTTCTATGATCCTTCTACTGCTCACTTTATGCTTATTCTATCTCTCACCTGTAGCTAATGTGCAACCGATCTTAAATTACTCCCCTTCCTCTCATATTCCTAATGCTACCACTCTAATTTGACTCGTACCACCTATTAACTATTTGGTTTCCAAATGTTTTCAATCACACCTTTTAGTAAAAACAGTTTAAATATGCACCCAACATACATTTTTGTTGAGAAAGTTTGTGCATAAATATATATGGATATATATATCAAATCAAATATACAAGAAAAATATGAAGGATCAGATAAGCAAATACAAGTTCTAATATGTTCTTCCTATAATCCCGATGATTCATCAAGCACGTTCCACTTGGAAACTAGATTATTGACATAGGTTCCAAACTTGGCATTACCAAAATCATCCTTATAAAATGAAAGCTATACTCATACATATTAAGGTATAAGATACTATGAGCTCCGACTGGTGTAGCTCAGTGGATTCAGCATGGGCCTGTGAGCTAAAGGGTCGCTGGTTTGATTCCCACTCAGGGCACATGCCCGAGTTGCAGGCCAGGTCCGCAGTAGGGGGCATGTGAGAGGTAGCCACACATTGATGTTTCTCTCCCTCTCTTTCTGTCCCTTCTCCTCTCTCTAAAAATAAGTAAATTAAATCTTTAAAAAAAACTATGAGAACAGCAATGAGAGTTTGATTCATTCAGTTTGGACAACCCACCAGGGAAAGCATACAGAGAAGGTCATACTAAGGCTGGGCCTCTAAAGCCATACTGTGTGCAGGAAACAACAAAAAATTCGGTGATATAATACATTCCAGCAAAAATAGCATCATCAAATCTGACCCCAAAATGGCTACTATACAGAGTCCATTGCTTCACCACAATATAAATCAGCATCAAAACTAACTTTGTTAAAAAAAAAAAAAAAAAAAAAAACTAACTCTGTTAGAAAAAAATTCTTTAATGGGTAAGAATAATTGTCAACAATGAACTAAAAAGATAAACTGAGAAATTACTGTAATAGGTTGAACTTTTTTTCTGAACTTTTTTTAGAAAAGCATTTTACATTTCTAAAGCATCTGAAAAAAAGCCAAAGATATTTTAATTCCTTAAGCCTCTTAATTCCCCTATAAAGCAAATACCATGTGGTTCAGAATACTAAATTAAAAATTAAGCTCACTCATTTGATAACCTGTGAATATAAAATTTTACTAAAAATTGGCAAATTAATTCTAGGTAAATACTTTTGCTTATTCCGTTACTTACATTATGTCACATGTTCATTACTTCTCATTTTTCTTCATGCTTTTCAATTTTTAAATGAGAATACACCGTAGGAACTACACATCTTAAATGATCCCTCTAACTTGTAGTAGAACAAAATAGGTTCTAAACCAGGTATTTACAGGCATCAGTGCATAGAGAATCCTTTCCATTCATAATATATAAAAAAGGTAACCAGTGAAAATGTGACAGGGGATGGCTAGCCACTTATCAAAATATTTTTCATTGCTTCATATATACTTGTCAGGGCAATATGTACATAATTCAATGCTGCCACGCCTTTTTGTAAAATTTATCCATTTTGGAGGGGTAACTTGATTTTGTAGATTTGTTTGTATGTTTGTAAACAATCTATATTTTAATTTTCTCTTATTTTTTAAGTCTAAAAAAGTAAGCATATACAAATTTAAAACAGTGGTTCTATTTAAATAGTCTTTATCCAACAAAGAGTAAGAATTTAAGTAATTATGTAGGTTTTGTGCCTTATGATTAAGACATAAATTTTTAATGAGCACAAGTCCTGCTGTTAGTCCATCTGTAGAAAACAATTAAACATATTTGGTTTGTACATTTAAAGTTCTCCCCTCTGAAATAAAGACTCCCAATAATCACTGGTAATTAAGGAACATGTCTAGTTTATGATAAGAATATTTTCCAGCATTAGAGCTTGGCTACCAGAATTCAACTCAGCAAAAATTTGTTTAGCACCTACTATGTTGAAGGCCCCAAGGGAGAGAAATGGCACTTTTGAGACATTTTTTAACTGCCTAGTAGTGACTCAAAATCTAGCATCAAAAAATAATACTGAATATCCTGGGGAATGCAAAAATTAAGACTCTATTACTCACGATGGCAAAAATGTTAGGCTACATTCATAGTTTAGTTCTAGAAAACACTAATTTTCTACCAATTCTGTTTTAAAAGTAAACATAATATATGAATATGAGAAATCCATTCACAATACATACATATATCAATACATACGTACACAATACATATGTATGATGCAGAGCCAGGTTCAAAAAATGTGTCAGGCTCAAAACAGGTGTGTTTTCACCAGTGTCTTGATCTCTTTTAAGCCTTCTGTTGTTTTAAGATGTAGAGGTCGCCCTAACTACATTTTAAAGTCCCATAAAGAAGAGGACCGCTCTTCCTCTTCTGCAAAGGGCCCTTTTGGCAGTTTGATAATGCTTATAGTTCCCTTCTCAGACTAATGTTTTGGATGCATAAAATAAAATACATAGGATTACTTGGTACATAGTTCATAGAACCACTGCCCCTCAACTTTCATCATCTACCCACTGAAGATTAAGAGATTTGTTATAGAGGGAATTCAATCAGAATAACTTTTCTACTTCTTAAAGTCTTCCATTCTGTGGTAGAAAAAGGGCCACATGTGAATCCTGACAAGCTCAGGCGGGCCTGCGAGGCAGACTTACAAACTCAGAGACCTAAAGTAACCACCCAGGATGGTCTGAAATTAAAACTTTCTAACTAAAAGTAGTTTGTGACAGGTAATCATGTCCTAGGCTGGTATTTTTCCCTAACAAAGGTCAGTCTTTACCTCAACTGAGCTTGTCTGTCTCTTTGTGCATTTACATAACATACCTTTGGAATGTCAGATTTCCTTTTTCTACACCCCTCAGAAAAAGCACAGGCATTGCACCAGGGGGAGACCTCAAATCCCCTCATAGGTATTGTTATCATGTTAATTGTTGACTGTGACTATCCTGTACCCACCTGTGTAAAAGTAAGTGTCTATCATTTTATCCAATCCCAGAGGTTTTCCCACTTTGCTGTCTCTCAGTTCCCTAATCCACCAACAACAGATTTCATGTAACCCACTTACACCTCCTCTTTTGATTGTAATGTATAAAATAAGGTGCTAAACTGCCATTCTCCAGAGCATTTCTCAAATGTTGAGATTTTGCTTCCCAGCAATTGTCATCGGTTTGGCTCAAATAGACTCACAAAAATTCTCTACAGGTTTGAATGTTTCTTACGTTAAAAATTCTAAATTATAGAAAGTCTCCTATGATGATGAAATATCTTAAACTAATGTAAAAATCCATTACCTCACAGTAATCAATTTACTGTGATTCTTCAGCTATCCTGTACCTACTCCACCCCAACACCTTTAATTTTTTATGTTAAAATACATGGCCTGTGAAAGGGCCCATGGCAAAACAGGAGACAGTGAGAATGGCAGCAAGTACTAGAAATCCCTGCACAACATATGGAAATCGGTTACAGCACCATTGTGCGAGTGCGAACATACCTCATTTTATTGCGCTTCCCTTTATTGCATTTCATAGATGTTGTGTTTTGAAGGCAAGACCCTCAACCAGCAAAAAAATTCGACTCACTTTACTGCGGTGGTCTGGAAGCAAACTCTAAATATATTTGAGATATGCCCATAGTTCAATATCCTGTAACTTGTTACAGCAGTAAAATTAGTGGAAAACTTAAGACTCAGGTCTTCCATTTTCTTTCTTTTTTTTTAATTTTTTTTAATTTTTTATTTTTTTAATATATTTTATTGATTATGCTATTACAGTTGTCCCCTTTCTCCCCCATCATTCCCCTCCACCCTACACACCCTCTCCCACCCACATTCCCCCCTTTAGTTCATGTCCATATGTCATAAGTTCTTTAGCTTCTACATTTCCCATACTATTCTTGCCCTCCCCCTGTCTATTTTCAACCCACTATCTATGCTACTCATTCTCTGTACCTTTTCCCCCTCTCTCCTCCTCCCACTCCCCTGTTGCTAACCCTCCATATGATCTCCATTTCTGTGGTTCTGTTCCTGTTCTAGCGGTTTGCTTAGTTTGCTTTTGTTTTAGGTGTGGTTCTTAATAGCTGTGAGTTTGCTGTCTTTTCACTGTCATATTTTTATCTTCTTCTTCTTAGATAAGTCCCTTGAACATTTCATATAATAAGGGCTTTGTGATGATGAACTCCTTCAACTTGACCTTATCTGAGAAGCACTTTATCTGTTCATCCATTCTAAACGACAGCTTTGCTGGATAGAGCAATTTTGGATGTAGGTCCCTGCTTTTCAAGATTTCAAATATTTCTTTCCAGCCCCTTCTTGCCTGTAAGGTCTCTTTTGAGAAATCAGTTGACAGTCTGATGGGAACTCCCTTGTAGGTGACTGTCCCCTTATCCCTTGCTGCTTCTAGAATTCTCTGCTTCATTTGAATCTTGGCTAATGTAATGATGATGTGCCTTGGTGTGTTCCTCCTTGGGTTCAACTTCTTTGGGACTCTCTGAGCTTCCTGGACATCCTGGTAGTCTATTTCCTTTGCCAGATTGGGGAAGTTCTCCTTGATTATTTGTTCAAATAAGTTTTCCACTTGTTGCTCTTCTTCTTCCCCTTCTGTGACCCCTATGATTCGGATGTTGGGACATTTAACGATGTCCTGGAGGTTCCTAAGCCTCTCCTCATTTTTTTGAATTCTTGTTTCTTCCTCGTTTTCTGTTTGGTTGTTAGTTTCTTCCTTCTGGTCCACTCCATTGATTTGAGACCCAGTTTTCCTTCTATCTCTATCAGTTCCCCATGCATCTTCCTTCATTTCACATATTGTAGCCTGCATTTTATCATCTAGTTTGTGAGCAAAATCAATCAATTCTGTGAGCATTTTGATGACCAGTGCTTTGAACTGTGCATCTGATAGGTTGGCTATCTCTTCACTGCTTAGAGGAATTGGCTCTGGGGCTTTCATTTGTTTTCCGGTTTGAGCCATTTTCGGTGGGGTTTTTTTGTTTTGTTTTGTTTTGGTTTTAGCCTGGTCGCGGCTATTACGTATGAGGAGTGGAGCCTTAGGTGTTCCTCAGGGCGGGGCAGCCCAGTAGCTGGGTTGTGACGCTATAGGTGGGGGCGGGGTATGAGAGGGAACAATGGCGCCTGCTCCGCTCTCTCCTGGACTCCGGCCCTTTCCGCCACTTCCCCTCTGCCTGGACCGTTTGCACGCGCGAATGTGGGACCGCCTGGTCAGCCAGCCGCCTTGTGCGACCTCACTGGTTCTGCACAGTTGCCCCCCTGTGCCCAGGGGTCCACCAGCCGCCGCCTGTGCACCTGGGAACTGCAAGCCACTGCTGCTTGCGTTCCAGGTCTGCACCTCCACTTTCTCCTGCCGCGACTCCGCCCCCTTACCGGTCTGGATGAATGGTTGTTGGATTTTCGTACAGTTCAATTTTCTATAAGTGCTAGTTGTTTTCTTGTTTCTAAATATTTGTTGTCCTTAATTTTGGTTGTTAGAGGAGGCGCAGTGTGTCCGCCTACGCCTCCATCTTGGCCGGAAGTCCCTCAGGTCTCCCATGTTCTATTTGGCAAGTGAACCTTAAGAAAATTTAAGTCAACTATGTAACCAACTTTCTGTCTGAGTCACACCGGCCTAGTCAGTACTAAAAGGACAAACCAAGCTGGTGGCCGTACTAAACATGGTTCACTGCTAAATACACTAAAACAAAAGATTTCTTTGAAGTTAGCATTTCTGATTGTTTCCCAAAAAAGAAAACAATGACATTCTCTATCAGCCAATTTCTGAAGTGGAATCTTTCATAACAGAGTCTTAATATGGTTTCTAATTTTCATCAACTCAGACATTCAAAGCAACAGCTGTACTTCATGCAAATTGTGTGATTTTATTTTAGCTTTGACTATACAGATGAGATTTTACTTCTTTAAAGAAATTACAAGCCCAATATAAAAATCATCTTTCAGAGTACTTAAAGGATTGCCCATATTACCAGCCAAAAAATTCAATGTACAATTTCAGTAAAATACAGTTCTTAAATACTTGTTTTACCAAATTTTCTTACCAACATGGCAAAAACCTTTGAAACAATAAAGTGCAAATGACTATTTTAATAATCTATTTGCAAGTACGAGTAATTCCACTTAAATCAAAACTCTGTACTCTAAATGATCATTAAACGCTTAGTTTTATGTGATTTCTGTCATGTTAATTCAATTTGATTAACAAAATTTTACACATTAAATGTGATTCAGCCACAGTTTACTTTATAACTTACACACTCTACATGTTCTGACATTTACCAAAGAAATTACAGCAGTGGCACCTCCAAGAAGCATATGGAAAGAAGTGCTTAAAGGAAGCATTTAATGAGAAAATTATATGGTTTCTCTCTTTCAAGCATAACAAAAGAGAATCAGTTGACATTTAAGCATCAAGAGGACTTTTAATTTTGACCTGATAAAATATGCAACGTGAAAATAATTATGCCATTAACTCCTCTTCTCTGTTTCTTATAGTCACCACAATCAGCTCAGTCTAGCCTTCAGAAATGGGAAACAAGCAGGGATCATGTCGAAACTCTCCCATACCAGACTAAGGCGGGCATCACTATTCAACCACTGCACTCTGGCTCCTTGAGCCAAACCGAATTCATCATTCTTTTCAATACAGAGGTCCAGGCTGCTACCACCAACTGATTAGTTAGCACATAATAAGAAGCTTATCTGCTATCCTGAATTCATATTTTGATCAGACTGCTCTACTAAAACTGCTTTTATATATAATCACATTAAACAAAAATATTTAAGTGACCCTTATTTACACCAAGTTCAAATTCATATACTGGGCCTCTTAACCTAGCACAACCTACCTATCCAAATTTAGTTATGACTCCCTTGCATATACTTTCGCAACTCCACCCACTCCCTTTTCACATGACATACATTTCTATCTGCAAGACCTTGTTTCTCCTATTCCCTTGCTAAAAAGTCCTTACAATCTTGGCTAAATTTATTTCTTCAAGGTTCAATTCAAGTCCTACCCTCACAGGTACTTGTCCTATCTCACTCCGCAGCATTTCTATAACAACCTAAGGTAACAGGTATTATTACTCATCGTTTAATGTTTATGCTCTCTGAACTCAACCAAACTACAAACATGAGTATAAGCACCTCACTGATCATCAAGACAATGCAAATCAAATCCACAATGAGATACCACTTCACACAATTTAGGATGATGATAATTGAAAAGACAGATAATGGGTGCTGGTAAAGATGTAAAAAAAGTGGAATCCTCATACACTGCCAGTGGACATGCAAAATGGTACAACCACTCTGGAAAACAGACTTGCAGTGCCTCAAAAAGTTAGTTACCACATGACCTAGTAATTATACTCCTAGGTATATATCCAACAGAAATAAATACCTATGTCCATACATAAATTTGTACAAATGTTCACAGCAGCATCATTTATAATTACCAAAAGATAGAAATAATTCAAATGTCCATTAACTGATGAATAAACAAAATGTGGCATATCCACACAATGGAAGATTATTTGGCCATAAAAAGGAATGGAGTACTGATACACACAACAACATGAAGAAGCCAGTCACAAAAGACAACATATGATTCCATTATGTGAAATATCTAAAATAAGCAAACCTATATAGATAGATTAATGGTTTATTCATGGCTAAGGGAAATTTGGGGATTTAGGAGAAACAGCTAAACAGTTAGGGGTTTCCTTCTGGAGGTGACGAAACATTCTATACTTGTGGCACTGGCTGGACGGTTCTGCAAATGTACTAAAACTAATGAACTGTATACTTAAAATGGGTAAGTTGTGGCCAGGGGGAATCCTCAGTGAGGCTTGCAGCATACCTAGACCAAGGTCTGGATGCAGTCCAACCTCACCAGACCCCACCCAACCACAACCCACAGGATCAAGCCTGCATTATGGCCAGCCCAAACACCAGGAAAGTTCTTAAGGAAGTCAGAGTGCAGAATGAAAAAAGGTCTGTTCTGAGTATGGCATGTTCAGCCCTCAGTGGGTGAGTGTCTGGATCTTCCTGGGATGCTCAGGGCTCATGAAGCTGAGTGCACCTCAGCTTCATGCGCTGTCACTGTGGACAAATGGGAGAGCACTGACTTGAGAACATGAAAGCTGATGGGAATGCTAAGTTCGGACAGTTCCTGGAGTCTCAAGAGGACTATGACCCTTGCTGGTCCCTGCAGGACAAGTTCAACAGCAAAGCAGCTTCCCCCTTCAGGAACAAGGTGGCCACTCTTACTAAAGGCAGAGGATGATCTTTGGCATCATCGCCTGCCAAGAACTGGACTCCACAGCAGTCTAAGATGTTGCCATCCACTGCCCACAGAGCCTCTCTGGCCAGTGGTAGAGCTCAAATACCTCCTCAGACAAGCCCTTTGAGGACTGACTGGCTGAATGAGGATCTCAGCTCCTACCAGAGAAAAGCATCAGTTACGTACAAGAGAGTGCCCTAAGACTGTCAGCTGATTTCTCAATGGAAACTGTGTGTGCCAGAAAGGAGTGGCAAAAAATAATCAAAGTGAGGAAAAGCAAGGACCTACAACAAAGATTACTCCACCCAGCAAAGTTATCATTTAGAATCAAAAGACACAAAAGAGCTTCCCAGACAAGAAAAAGTTAAAGGAGTTCATCACAACCAAACCAGTATTACATGAAATGTTACAAGGTCTTCTTTAAGAAGGGGGAAAAAAAGATAAAAAATATGAACAATAAAATGGCAATTAAGTACGTATCCATCAATAATTGATTCTACAAAATAAAACAAGTAGAACCAAAACAGACTCATAGATACAGAGAACATTTTGCCATCTGGGAGATGGGGTTTGGGGGAATGGGTAAACAAAGTGAAGGGATTAAAAAATACAAGTTGAATCCTGACCTATTCCCAGGCTGATAAATTGGCGTGTTAAGGTGAAAGAGAGTGGGCTTCAAATCCTAGCTCTACCACTGAGTATGACATAGA
Organism: Glossophaga mutica; assembly: GCA_039655065.1. NCBI lineage: Eukaryota > Metazoa > Chordata > Mammalia > Chiroptera > Phyllostomidae > Glossophaga > Glossophaga mutica. The sequence continues at coordinate 78,945,990 of CM077308.1, read as the reverse complement.
CATTTAACTGCCTGAGCCTTGGGTTGCCCCTTTGGAAGTGTGGAAACCTGGGACTACTAATCTAGATCTCCTATTTCTGACTAAGTGCATTTTCCCCTAAATAACAATATTTCCCCTTCAACAGGTATTGAATAGTTGTGCAAACTGAATGAGAAGAGAATACATGGAATCACTTTGCCCACTTCCCCCCCCCACAAAAATGTACAAATTGATAGTTACAGAACAGTTATGAGGATGTAAAGTATAGCACTGGGAATAGAGTCAATAATATTCTAATAAGTATGTGTAGTCTCAGATGGGTACAAGATTTATCAGGATGATCACGTAGTAAATTACATAATCTAACCACTGGGATATATACCTGAAACTAATATAATATTGTACACCAACTTTAATTGAAAAATAAAAAATGATTTTAAAAGAATTGATATGTTGTATGGTATGTAAAATAAATCTCAATTAAGCTGTTATCAAAAAAGAGGGGATGGGAAGGGACGCATGCTAAAAGTCTTCTCCTAAGAAAGAAATAAACTGAACTGATGTACTAATTTTCAACATATCCAACTTTTTATCAGGCCTCCAAGGTCCAAAAGAGTTCAATATCTGAATAATTCCTCTTGCTGATAAATACAACTATTAATGCTAATTATAGTATATGTTAATTAAGATGGAAAGAATTGTGAAAGGAAGGATTTCACTTTCAGGAATCATATTTTAAGATAGATCAGCACCAACTGTACTTGATACTATGATCAGATTTTTATTTAAACTGCAATAAGTGGTCACGTATTGACCACTTATTATTATATAAGTAGTGAACTTAGATAATACAAAGACATATAAGTAGAAATTATCCTTCACCTGCTTCATTACTCATCATTTTCTGCAGAGCTCTTCTACTCCTCCAAACTGATTCCCTGAACTACTATCCCTACTTCTGCTCATAACCTTTCACTATTTCTCCACTTATTAAACCCAATGGAATACTAAGCAAGTCTCACCTACTCTACAAAGAGCTCCTGGATTCTGGCCCAAAGTTCTAGCACAAATTCAAAACATTTTATTATTACAGATAAATACTGTACATTATCTTTTTTATATTTCTATCCTGTTATTTCACTTAATGTGTCCCTATGAATATCCTTTCTCTGCAACTATGTAACTTCACTGAGGGCTTACAAGTCTAATTGTTTCATATTTGGCACAGTAACATATCTATATGGAGTAAACAAAACAAAACAAAAGCCCTGGCTGGTGTAGCTCAGTGGATTGAGCGTGGGCCTGCGAACCAGAGGATTGCGGTTCGATTCCCAGTCAGGGCACATGCCTGGGTTGCAGGCCAGTTCCCAGCAGGGGACACATAAGAGACAACCGTACATTGATATTTCTCTCCCTCTCCCTCTCCCTTACCCCTCTAAAGAAATAAAATCTTAAAAAAAAAAAAAATTTTCTGAAAGTCACCAGAGGGGAGGGAATTTCAGGGGAAAAGGGGAAGGATTTACAGGAACAAGTATAAAGGACACATGGACAAAAACTATGGGGGGGGGGGTGGAAATGGGAGGGAGGTGGGGAGGGCTGGGGTGGCAGGTTCGGGTGAGAATAAAAGACAGAAAACTGTACAAGATCAACAATGAAAATAAAAATTAAAAAAAAACAAAACACTAGATTAACTACAGGGAGAAAAATGTGGCAGAGGATATTTAAAGTAAACCGATATGATCCTAAATGTTCAGGCTAATCCATTCCACTTAAAGGCTCAACATTTTTATTCTCTCCCCAATGATTTTGAGGTCTTGGCACTATGAATTATTTCAGTGAAAATAGGAACAAATGAGTCCCTCAAGTTGATGGGGGTGTTTTTTTATAGAGATCTCAACAGAATAAGAAAGAAGGTGGTGTTCTAAGTAGTCCAGGAGGACATTTCAAGCTAAGAAAACCAGAGACATAAATAGCTTCATTAAATAACCATTTCTTGCCCTGACTGGTGTGGCTCGTGGATTAGGCATCATCTTGCAAACTGAAAGGTCACCGGTTTGATTTCTGTTCAGGGCACAAGCCTGGAGTGCAGGCCAGGCCCCTGGTTAGGGGTGTCCAGGAGGCAACCAAGATATGTTTCTCTTGCACATCAATGTTTGTCTCTTTCCCTTTTTTCCCTTCCTTCCCACTTTCTAAAAATAAATAAAAGTTTAAAAAATTATAATTTCTTAGCATCTGCTAAGGCCTTACATCTCATACAATGCATGCAACTCAACACACAGACGCTATTGCAAAATGCTCCCAAACTGTGATGAAACTACTCTTTCCTTCAATTTCTGGTTGGAGGAATTCCTAGAAAACTATATAAAGCCATTCAAATTAATGATATTAAGGAAAACATAAGTATAAATGAGCTGTAAGTCTGAATTAGAAAAAGCTTGTGAATCATTTTTCTCTTTATGCTACTACATACATTTTAGTGCAAACACATTAACCCAACACAAATGTGAACACACAGACCTTCCAAAACAGTTCTCTCATTTCTGGTTTAAAGTAATTAAATTATTTTGATTATCATGTTTACACATGTCTCAAAATTATGAAATAATGCAAGTACTACATGGTAGTTTTTAGATTGTTTCTCCAAGCTCCTTAAATGTGGGGACAACAGCGCTCAAGAGACACTGCACAGGAACGAGCATTTGTGCTGGCACCTAGAAAGAGGAAGCCTGTGGCAGACCCTTCTGCGTGGTGTGGGCCCAGCTCCCACTCGGAGATGCACAGGGCCCACGCCCACAAATAAGTTCTCTACTGGGTAATCAGATTTGCAATATATCTAAACTGCTTTTTGCTGAAAACTCCCTCACCCTGCAAATGCTTGTTGTAAATTCCTAAAATCCATGCTAAACCTTGCAGGGACCAGTGTAACTGGCTCAACCACTTTTGCCTTTTCATTTGCTAATATCCTTCTTCTGTGATGTTAATGAGGGGCATTGGCTCCTTTGTTGTAACTGGTGCATAGTGAGTGAGGACCATCTTGTAATGTGAGGAGATATAGAATAAAGGCCTGTCATGGTGGAGGCCGTGGTTTTTACTCCCCTTGAGAGAAAAGCCATGCTGTCGTCCTTTTTCCTCCACCAGACTTGGTAGTCCATGTGAATGTTTTTATTTCATCCATAATGACGCAGACACTGCTAGCCAGTGTCCACATCAGAAGCTGATTTCCATTTGCCTCTCTGCCTCTGCCTCAGCCAAAGTTAACTCTTCAGCTAAAGCACACAGCTGTAAGAAGAAATTTTGCAAAGTCTTCTGGCAACAATGATTTATATACACACACTTTGTCATAACTCTACTCATAACTATATACACATTTGGACATAAAACAAACCACTGATGACAAAGAATTAGGGTCAAATTGATCTTTGTAAGTGAACTCACAATAAAACAGAGTTAGTTTGTCTAAAAATTTTCTCAACCAACTTTAGAACAGTACTCAAAATTTCAAATCCATTTTTATTTTTCTAGAGAACACAGAAGACCATATCAAGAAAAGAGACCCCGAGAGATCAAAGCAATCAATATGAAGAGAAAAGGATGATGCACAGATCAATTCAGGTTTGGGAACAATTCCACACAAGATGTTCACTCTGTATCTGACCCAGCTTTTCAAATCCAATACAAGAGTCCTATCTAGGATTAATCCATTCAGTCAACAAACATTTTCTGGTCCCTTATGTCCTATGTACATTTTTCAATCAAATGGCCAAGTCTCAAAGTAGGATAAGGAATCTGAATAAACAGATGAAAGACCAACCAGATTTGAATTAAAGAGTTTCTGCTCTTATTTATTCATGCACCATCTCATTCAACATTTACTGAGAACCCTGACATATATAAAGACACAAAAATGAATGATATGCATCCCCTGTCTCCATAAAGGTATACGGTATAGCGGGGGAAATAAAACGTATGACAGTGCAGAGTGCTCAGTGCCATGATGGCGGTAAGCACAGGCTGTTCATGAAGCGTACTTTGGAGCACCTGACTTGGTCCCAGCAAACAGAACTACCCAATAGTTCGGGGCCTTATCAAACAAAAGTAATAGTTTTCACATGGAGAAACCTGTGTGTCTCTGGAATTCATGTTGGCATTTAAACTAAAGTAGTTTTTCTACCTTCTTGATCTGGGAGAAGCTGACCAAAACGAAGTTAGACGGGAAGTCTGCTGCTGCTACCTACCATGGGAGACAATTATCCACAGGTCTCACGTTTCTGCACAACTTCTATCAATTACTCTTTCAGATATACACACGGTTTCTCCCTTGGGGGCAGATAACAGATTTGCTCCTGACAAGGTTAACAAAGATAATTTCTACCTCTGGGTGAAGGTTGGGCAGATTTGCTAAGAAGATCTCTCATAAAACTGGGGGTTTCTTAGCTCTGACACAAACCTACCCTGTGGATGGCACCAGCCTGGGCACACCTTCTTCACATGGCCCCTGAGGAGTTTGAGAGGCAGGGGACCAGTGCTAACTTGAAGCTCATGCAACCTGCTGTGCCACGAGTTGACTGGTAACATCTATCAGAACATGGCAAGCTACCTCATTAATCTGCACATAGGGTAGAACCTCAGGTTCTTCATAGTTCTTGAAGCTAATAATTGGTTTTTCTCTCTTCAGTAAATGAAGAAAAGCCAAATGAATCTGCAATTTCCAACACAGAACAGGGCTAGTTAATGGAAGGGGGTAAGAAACAGAAGGAGTCACCCAGTACACCATATCTAATCCTGTAACTATAAACCTGGTGTTAGTAGGCTGAAAACTAGATAGGCAGGCTCAAGGACACTGATAGAATATTGTTGGAAATAAAATACCTCCCTCCTCCTTTTTGTGAGGAAGAGAGTTAGAAACAGAGTATTATCTCTGCAAACACCCATTAGAAAAACCAATAATATGTTTACATTATTAAATATAATGGCTCAATAGCTATTAAAACATATATTACTAGTGTGTTTGAAATTGAGTCAACCTAAAAACTCTTAATAGAATATAGAGGAGTTCCAGCCAAGATGGAGGTATAGGTAGAAACCCTTTGCTTCCTCGCACAACCAAAAGGAGGATAACAACCAATCTAAAATAAATAAACAACCAGAAAATCAAACTACATGGAACTCCGACAACCAAGGAATTAAACAAACAGTCAACCAGACCAACCAGACCTGGTAGGAAGGAGACAAGGGAGACAGAGCAGACAGGCAAATAGGCAGACAGAGAACCCACGGCAAGGCGGTGGACCGCGAGAGGCGGAGCTGACTGAATGAGAAACTAAGACTCTGAGCTGACTGTGGACTACAGCAGGAGTTGCCATGGTGGGAGAAACTCCCAATCTCACACAAGAGTTCATCGGTAAGCGGGGCCAGAGCCAAGCAAGCAAGCTGCATTGTTCCTTTTCTGGTCCCTCCCCAATAGATAGTGCCACAGTGCAGCAAATAGGGTTGCCCTGCCCTGATGAATACCTAAGGCCCTGCCCCCTTACAACATAACAGGTGTGCCAAGACAAAGAAATATGGCCCAGATGAAAGAACAGAGCAGAACTCCAGAAAGAGAACTAAGCAATGAGGAGATAGCCCACCTATCTGATGAAGAGTTCAAAGCCTGGGTAATCAAAATGCTCACAGAACTGATTGAGCTTGGTCACAAAATGAACAAATGAAGGCTACCTGAAATGAAATAAATCAAAATATTCAGGGACCTAACAGTGACAGGAAGGAAACCTGTCTCATGCATGCCTAATGGTTAAGATTTTCTTCATGTATTCCTGGGACACTTACAGTGCCCAGTATACCAAGACACTTCTTTCTAGAGTTTCAAATCAATACATTGTAAGAATCACCATTGTGTTGGCTATATTAGAATTGTAACTAAATACCACTGTTTTCTACATTTATTATGCCACGTAAAAACTAGCAGATTCTCTGCCCAACAGTGTATCAGGACCGTCTGTCATCTCTATTCTTATAGCCAGCAGGCAAGCTAAAAGAAAGAAAAAAGAAAAAGGAAAACAAACCAAAAACAGCAACAGCCCTTTGGGTGGAAAAAAAATGTCCAGAGATTGATGGTCCACTACCAATTTAATAGAGATAAACATTTTGTCCTATGGGAAAACATTCCTGGCTTGAAAAATATGTAAAAATTTAGAAATTCAGTTCATTAAAACTTTACTATTGATGTTTCTAATCAAGATTTATTTAGGAAGAGGTACATTATGTTACTTGCTCTTAAGGAGATTCATCTTACTACACATTTCTTTGTACAGTCAATGTGCTCACCAAACACCTATTTACCAGTTTTTCTCTTATTCTTTCTTCCCCCCTTTCGTTCCTCTTTTGAGGGTTAAATACACAATTTGCATAAGAAACCCAAGAACAAAGGGGTCAAGGAACCCTCACATCCCAACTGAGATCCCATTCATCAAAAACAACCCACAAGTAATGGAAGGATTAAAGAGAAACTATACAATTTTATAAATGACAAACAACATTCCAGTCATTAAACATCCATTAAAAACATATACACATTCAAACAGTGCACAACACTGTATTCTTACAGCCACATAAACAGAAAAGACAGAAAAAATATATATAGGAGGAGGCTTTATGATTAAAAGTTAAAAAGAAAAAAACAATCCAACCTAGAGAAAGGAAAGGCAACAAAAAAGGTAGAGGGAGAAAAGAGGCAAAAAACAAAGGGGGGTTTGTTTCACTTCGTAATTTTTCTTTACTATGAAGTTTGTCCAGAAAAAGGTCAAGCCATTGTTAATATAACAAGAACAGTTTTCAAGACATCAATGTAACCTGGCAGCTGAGGAGAATGGACTAGAATGTGCATACATGAACAATGACAACTTCACTGTACTAGTCAGTGGGGGTGGTAGACACCATTGAGTGAGCATGTGTTCTGTGTGGTTGTCACATTCAAAATGACTGAGTAAGTACAGAAACGACTCTGCATCAAATTTTGCATTAAACTTGAACATTCCTCCATGGAAACTATGCAGATGATTCAGAAAGCTGAAGGTATGGAAACTGGTGATTGGGCAGCTTCATCACGACAATGTGCTCACTCATGCATCATGTCTTACACAGAGTTTTTTGACAAAATATCAAATCACCCAGGTGACTCAGCCCCTCTACAGCCCAGATTTGGCGCCCAGCAACTTCTTGGCTTTTCCCAAAACTAAAATCACATTTGAAAGGGAAGAGTTTCAGACCATGGGTGAGATTCAGAAAAATATGTTGGGGCAGCTGGTGGCGATTTGGGAGACTTGTGTGTGGTCCCAAGGTGCTACTTTGAAGAGGACTGAGGCATCCCTGTCCTATGTACAATGTTTCTTGTATGCTGTATCTTCTTTAATAAAGTCTCTATTTTTTCATATTACATGGCTGCCTACCTTTTGGACAGACCTCACATGTTTTACAATATCATATTAACCCTTCAGCAAACACAGCCTGAGAAGCACTGCCCTAACAACTTACAATTTAAGCCATCATGAAATTGTTACGTTAATCTTACAAATATATGGTTTATAATTAGATTTTACTTTTATTGAAAAGAAAAGGGCCTTTCCTAAGATGCAGGCATCCCTGTTCACACTGAACTTTTACTGAAGTGCCAATTAACTTACAAGCATAGACTCACAGGAGGGTTGAATTCTCTCTCCATTCCCACTACATGGCCTAACTCTCACAACATAACCAACCAGCAAATCACACACACGCTCAGGGCACCAGCAAAGAAGGAGTACTCTAAGAAACAATGTTTTTGAAATAATATATTCAACAAAAGCAATAAGGTAGATGGGGGGGGGGGGGGTGGGAAATAACAGGTCTTAATAATATTGTATTCTTTTTGTTTCAAATTACATATAGGTGGCTGTAGGGAACACAATCTTTTCAGTGCTTAAAACTTCTAAAGGTCTTAACCCAGCAACAGTAATAGAAGAGTACCTGACCACTCTATTTGGAATGCAACATCCCACCCTCTGAATTCTGCCTTCCCTGCTTCATTTTTCCCACAGCACATGTCCATCTTCTCCCACTAGAATTTAAGCTCTGTGAGGACAAGATATAGTGACAATGTTCTCAATGCCTGGCACTTAATAAGCATTCAGTAAATATTTGCTGAATGAGTGAATTTTTCTAAAAACCTCATCAAGCCTTCATTTAATAAGTCTCCATTTCACTTAAAATGCAAACTTTCAAGGCAATGAACAAAGCTTTACATCAAAGGAAACATGATCTAACTCTGCCTGTCACCATAGATGGGTTACACGAAGCAGAGGATCAAATCAGTGACTTGGAAGACAAGGCAGAAAAAAACACCCCAGCAGAGAAGCAGAAAGAAAAAACATTGAAAAATGAAGAGAGTTTAATACACATTTTGGACAACATGAAGTGTAACAACATCCACATCATGGGAATACCAGAAGGAGAAGAGAGAAAGCAAGGGATCAATAAACTATTTGAAGAAATACTGACTGAAACCTTCCCTAATCTGGTTAACAAAAAAAAAAAAAAAAAGACATACAAATTCGGGAAGCTCAGAGAGTCCCAAACAAGTTGGGCCCAAAGAGGCATACATCAAGACACATCATAATTAAATTGACAAGGCTTAAAATTGAAGGAGAAATAAGGGGTTTCCCAAACAAGAAAAAGCTAAAGGAATTTGTTAACACCAAACCAGTACTGCAACAAATGTTAAAGGGCTTGCTTTAAGAAAAAGAAAAGAAAAAAGATCAATAATCACCTTAAATGTAAATGGCTTAAACACTCCAACCAAAAGATACAGGGTAGCTAAATGGATAAGTAAACAAGACCCATATATATACTACCTCCAAGAGACCCATCTCAGATTGAAGGACACAGACAGACTAAAACTAAATGGATGGAAAAAGATATTTCATGCAAATGGAAAGGGAAAAAAAGCTGGAGCAACAGTACTTATATCTGACAGAATAGACATAACCTTAGTAAAATTTATGCACCCAACATAGAAGCACCTAAATACGTAAAGCAAATCTTGATGAACATAAAGGGAGAGATTGACAGAAATATAGTCATAGTTGGGGATTTTAACACCCCCACTGACTACAATGGAGAGATCTTACAGATAGAAAATCAACAAGGAGATAGCGGCCTTAAAGAACACACTAGATCAAATCAATTTAACTGATATTTTCAGAGCATTTCACACCAAAGCAGCAGAATATACACACTTTTCAAATGCATGTGGAACATTTTCTAGGATAGATCACATTCTAGGACACAAAACAAGTCGCAATAAATTTTAAAAGACTGAAATTATATCAAGCATCTTCTCTGACCACAATGCTATGAAATTAGAAATCAATCACAAGAACAATGAAAAACACTCAAAAACATGGAAACTAAATAACATGTTAAGAAATAATGAATGGGCCAACAATGAGATCAAGGAAGAAATCAAAAGACACCTTGAAACAAATGAAAATGAGGACACAACAATCAACAATCCTACTGGGACACTGGGAAATAAATAATACACTGGACACTGTGAAAGCAATCCTAAGAGGGAAATTCACAGCATTAACAGGCCTATCTCAAATAACAAGGAAAATCTCAAAGAAACAACCCAACTTCACACTTAAAGGAACTTGAAAAAGAACAACAAAGCCCAAAGTGAGTAGAAGAAAGGAAATAATAAAGATCAGAGCAGAAATAAATGAAATAAGAGTCCAAAAAAAAAAAATCAATACAAAAGATCAATGAATCCATGTGCTGGTTCTTTGAAAACATAAATGAGATTGACAAACCTTCAACCAAGCTCATCAAAAAAAAAGGAGAGAGGACCCAAATAAATAAAATCACAAATGTAAGAGGAAAAATAACAACTGACACCAAAGAAATACAAAGAATTGTAAGAAAATATGATGAACAATTATATACCAACAAACTAGACAATCTGGACAAAATGGATAAATTCCTAGAAACAGACACTTCCAAAACTAAATCAGGAAGAATCAGAGACTCTGAATAGGCATATTAAAATTACTGAAATTGAGGAAGTAATCAAAAAAACTCCCAACTAACAAAAGTCCTGGACAGATGGTTCACAGGTGAGTTTTATCAAACATTACAAGAAGAACAAACACCTCTCTTTCTCAAACTATTTCATAAAATTAAGAGGAGGAAAGGCTCCCGCACTCATTTTCCAAGGCCAGCATTATCCTAATTACAAAACCAGATAAAGACAACACAAAGAAAGAAAATTAAAGGCCAATATCTCTGATGAATACTGATGCTAAAATCCTCAACAAAATACTAGCAAACCAATTACAGAAATGCATCAAAAAGATAATATATTATGATCAAGTAAGATTTATTCCGGGAATGCAAGGATGATACAACATCCGCAAATCAGTAAATGTGATTCACCACAGAAACAAAATAACGGATAAAAGCCACATGATCTTATCAACAGATGGAGAAAAAGCATTTGATAAAATCTAGTACACATTTATGAAAAAAACTCTCAGCAAAGTGGGATTAGAGGGAACATAAACATAATAAAAATCATGTACTACAAACCCACTGCCAACATCATACTCAAGGTGCAAAAAATACAAGGGTTCCCCTTAAGATCGAGGACAAGACAGGGATGTCCACGTTCATCTCTCTTATTCAACATAGTACTGGAAATCCTAGCCACAACAATCAGACAAGAAGAAGAAATAAAAGGCATCCAATTAGAAAGGAAGAAAAAAACTGTCATTATTTGAAGATGACATGATAGTGTACATGAGAACTCCATCATTCCATCAAGAAACTACTAGAACTGAAGAACTGAGTAAAGTAGCAGGATACAAAATAAATATCCAGAAATCAATTGCACTTTTACATGTCAACAATGATCAGAAAGGGAAATTAAGAAAACATTCCCATTCACAATTGCTTCAAGAAGAATAAAATAACTAGGAATAATTTTAACCAAATATGTACTGAAAAAAAGACCTGTACTCAGAAAATTGTAACACACTGAAGAAACTGAAGAAATTACAAGTAAGTGGAAGAATATACCATGTTCATGAATAGGAAGAATTAACATCATTAAAACGTCCATACTACCCAAAGCAATCTGTAGATTCACCGTAATGTCTATCAAAATATCAACAATGTATTTCACAGAACTAGACCAAATATTTCATAATTTTATATGGAACCACAAAAGGCCCCCAAAACAACAATGATCTTGAGATATAACACAGCTGGAGGCATCACCAAACTATACTATACGCCCATAGTAATTGAAACAACATGGTTCTGGCATAAAAACAGACACACAGATCAAATAGAACAGAATAAAGAACCCAGAAATAAGCCCATACCATTATAGTCAATTAATATTGGTCAGAGGAAGCAAGCATATATAATGGGCTAAAGATAGTTTATTCAATAAATGGTGTTGGCAAAATTGGACAGAAACAGGCAGAAAGATGAACCTAAACCACACTCTTACTCCACATGCAAGAATAAATGACATTAAAATCTTGGACATTGCTCACAGCAATATTTTTTGTGATATATCTCCGTGGGCAAGGGAAACAAAAGAAAAAATAAACAAATGGGACTACATCAAACTGAAAAGGTTTTTGTAAAGCAAAGGAAATCATCAACAAAGAAAAAGACAACCCACTGAATTGGAGAACATATTTGCCAATACATCTAATAAGAGGTTAATATCCAAAATGTATAAAGAACTTATACAACTCAACACCAAAAAAACAAACAACCCAATTAACAAATGGGCAAAGGACCTGAACAGACACTTCTGCAAAGAGTACATACAGATGGCCAATAGACATATGAAAAGCTGCTCAATGTCACCAATTATCAGAGAAATGCAAATTAGAACCATAATGAGATATCATTTCACACCTGTCAGAATGGCTATCACCAATAAATCAACAAAAAAGTTCTGGCAAAGATGTGGAGAAAGGGAAACCCTTTTGCATTATTGGTGGGAATGCAGACTGATGTAGCCACTGTGGAAAGCAGTATGGAGATACCTCAAAAAATTAAAAATGGACTTGCCTTTTCACCCAGTAATTTCCCTTCTGGGAATTTATCCAAAGAAACCCAAAACACTTATTCAAAAGAACATTAAGTACCCCTACATTCACTGTAGCATTGTTTATAATCACCAAGATATGGAAGCAGCCTGCATCCATCAGTAAATGAGTGGATAAAACAACTATGGGATATTTACACAATGGAATATTACTGGCCTGTAAAACAGAAAAATTTACCCTTTGTGACAGTATGATTGGACCTGGAGAACGTTACGCTAAGTGAAATAAGCCACTCAGAGAAAGACAAATACCATATGATTTCACTCATAAGTGGAATTTAATGAACAAACTAAACAAACAAGCAACATGAAGAGATACAAAGAGCAGGCTGAGAACTACAAGGTGGGGTGGGGTGGGGATGGATAAAAAGGACTCATGGACACAGACAGCAGTGGAGTGACTGCAAGAGCAGGGCGATGTGGAGGTGGAAGAGGGCGTTAGTGGGATAAATGGTAATGGGAAAAAATGCAGTAAATCTATACAGTGGTATTATTAAAAAGAAATAATAAAATGTGAAAGACAAAAGTATATGCTTGGAGATTTCATTCTCATATTTAAGAAAATGTACTAAAATCATTTTCATCTTAATTATATATTCACACTCTTCTGTAACACTTTCCCTGCAGGTCAACTTTCTCGATATCCAACAGCCAATAAAATTAGTCAAAAATAAGTCTCTTCTCTATGGTGGGATACCAATCAATCTTCCCTTACTGTCTTAGTGCTGCTGTTCATCCCAACCATGTTCTCTTCTACTCATCTCTCTCATTGTTCCATTACTCAGGATTCATTCTCCACTGCAAAGGAAATCTGTTTCTCTATCAATCCCATGATTGTGTCAAACAGAAAAAGACTGTGACAAGCAGTCTTCCAGAATATATTAGTTGTACCTACATTCAGTACCTCTCTTCTCCATTCATGCCCAAGTCTAAAGAAGTAAACATCAACTCTGCATTCTAAGTGTCTTCCCACAATAGGTAGACCAAAATTATTTATAGTGTTGTTAATTTCACTCACATTGGCCATTTACAGAAAGCAAATTGCACACAAATTATGGTAGGCAACAGGACAAAGTAGAAAGCAAATGTGACTTGGCATCACTCACTCCACCCCTGGGACTTTGAAAAATTTTAAATATACTTGCCCTTCCTGTCATGAGAACAAAATGAGAACTTTGAAGGAAAGTATTTGGTATATGATAAAACACCAAATAAATCTTTATCTATGACAATATTATTATTAAATAAGTTCCGTATAATCTGTAAACCAATGTGTTCCCACAGGCTCCAAGCCTCAAATGAGTTTGACAAATCTCCCTTTTCCAGAGGGCAAAAGAAAAAGATGATGAAGATAAACTGAATAGCCTGTGATATATGTAATAAAAACAAGTTTGCTTGGGTGTCTGCTATGTTGTCCCTAAAGACAATTTCTCAGACAAAAACAAAAATACTGGAACAAAACCAGCAGTGTCTGAAAAATTACTTAGTCTCCCAAGGGGAATGAACCCATTTACATGTGTAAATGATAGTAAATAATAGTATCATTTCCCCTTTTGTATATGGTTTGTTTGGTTCTCATTACTCTATAAGGCTTATCCTTAAAAACAGGTAATAAAGAAAAAAAGTAGCCTGTGGTGATGACACAATACTGAAATATAAAATGGAAAAACCAAAAGCTAAAATGGATAGCTTACTGAGATTGTAGATGCAAAAATCAAACTAAAAAACAAATGTCTTGCAAAATATAATGAAAATCAAAACAATAATAATTTGACTACAAATAAGTATTGATTTTGAAAACTCAAAGGCAGATAACAGGTAAAGTTGAAAAGACCAGATGATGCCAAAAAAAATAAATAAATAAGGCATTAAATCTTTTTATTTCTATTTTAGCTAAAGAACCAATAGTTTCAACTTTCAACTCTCCTGGGTTGGATATAGTACTAGGGAATGTGCAGGAAGACAGAGAGGAAAAAAAATCCTTTATCAGCATCTAGAATTCTACTTACTGCATCAAAAAGTTCCTCACATTTGACAGATATGCCATAATACTTTCAATTTATTATATCTTTAAAAAGTATGCATGCCCTGGGCGGGTCACTCAGTTGGTAAGAGTACCATCCAGATGCATCAAGGTTGTGAGTTCGAGCACATACTAGAATCAACCAACAAATGCATAGGTAAGTAGAACAACAAAGTGATGTCTCTCTCTTTCTCCCCACCCGCTTCCTCTCTCTCTAAAATCAATTTTTAAAAAAGAGTATGCAGGTATTTTAATACTTGCAAACATACTCTTATTTAAGATTTTTACATCATTACTATTAGATACTTTCACTTACTATCTAAATGGTAAAGGTTGGCCTTCACAGGGATATCATTCAGAGTCAAAAAATTAAGATATTTAAGCTCATGTTTATAGAAACTTCCACAATACCTTTTAACTCATTATAAGTCAATCAGATACATCTGACAGTTTCAAAATACAGGTTTCCAAGAATAACCCTATATATGAATTCTATAATTCACAGCAAACAAAATGATCAAAGTAAAAGAATAAGAAATTTAGTAATTCACTCATTCATTCATAAACCATTTATGAAATCTGCAACAGGAGCTAGACATTGTACCAGGTCCTGAAAACATACTGGTCCTTAAGACATTAATTTCAAGGATTTTAGAAGCCAGCAGGGAAGACAGGCAAACAATTCTGTGTGACAAGGGCAACAAAACAAATTAAAAGCCAGGGACAGTATACTAATGTTTAAGGACATCTTGGAAAGCAACAGGGAAGAGACCAACATTGTAAACGATACACATACACAGAAATTATATGAGGGAGTACTCAAAAAGTGGAATTATCTTCTGAGGATGGCCCCTTTGTAATACAGGCTTTCCCCGCTAGGTGAGTGTTCTGGGTACCCATCTGTATCAGTGTACCAGCTGGGATTGTTATGAGAGGCTGTATTCAGTGAAGTTTTTTTGAAGACTCTTTCAATGTCTTTTGCCCATTTTATGATGGGTGTGATGTAAGAGTGCACCTGCCCACACCACACTGAGTGTTCAGCAGTTCTTGACCAACCACGGCACGACCCCCATACCCCACCCTCCCTATTCACCCAATCTCACCCAAAGCGACTTTTTGTTTGTTTGTTTCCCTGGATGAAAAAAGTCCTCAAAGGGAAACATTTTGCTAATGTGAAATAGATAAAACAAAAAACAGCAGAAGCACTAAAAGGCATCAAAATCAATGAGTTCAAAAACTGTTTTGAGCAATAATCTCAATAGGTATATTACATCAAATGGAGAGTACTTTGAAGGTGAATGAAGTAAATGAAGTTGAAACACGTAAGAATAAATAAACAATTGTTTATATATAAATCCTGGGTTTGGGGGGTTCCCCATTGTAAGTGGCCTTTTAAAAAGAGGTGTTTGCTTTCCATTTAAGACACTAGACTGGTGCCCAAATGCAAATGTCTTATTAAAAGTAAAATTCATGCCCTGACCAGTGTGGCTCACTTGGTTGGAGTGTCATCCTGCAAACCAAAGGGCTGCAGGTTCGATCCCCAGTCAGGGCACATACCTAGGTTGCAGGCTCAGTCCCTCGTCAAGGCCAAGTACAAGACACAACCGATGTTTCTCTCCCTTACTCTCTCCCTCCCTTCCCCTCTATAAGCATGTCCTCAAGTGAAGATTTTTTTAAAAGTAAAATTCATGTTTACAGAGATTAAACTGTTGTAAGGAACATCTGTAATTATTTAAAAGAGAAGTAGTATAATAAGAATCACAATGAACTAATCCTCACACTCATAAACCATGAAACCCAATCATACTCCTTGATGTTATAATCATGACACTGGATACTTTAATAACATGCATCAGAATACCAGTAAATGAGAAGATTAAAGTTCTTAGGAGTTCCCAAATTTTAAAAAAATGAGAATTCCTTGGCACCTATCTCCAAATATAGAGAAAAAGGGAAAGTACAATGCAAAGAAAGTCATTTTACAAATTTCTCCTAGTTCTTGTTTTTTCCCATAGTTGCCCAAAAGCAACACATAAAAAGTGATGGGGAATAAATAATAGAAGACCCTCCACTGGGAGTACGCTTACCTGTAAAGCTTTATTCTCTTTAAGGTCCAACCCAAACACATTGTGCCGCTTCACCTTAAAGAAATCAGCATCAAGTCCATCTTCCTCCTCCTCCTCATCACCATCTCTGGCCAAGAAGTGATAAGGAGCTTCCTTGTTCTTTGGTGACTCATCAGTGCTAGGGACAGAACCAGGTTGATACCCTTTAGCTTTTCTCAGTTTCTCTTCTATTTCTTCATCTTCTTTCTCTTCTTCTTCATCATCACTAATGCCATTAGCCAGTCCAAACTCTGTCCCTTCTGGTCTTTTCCCACCTTTCTGAAGGATGGACATTTTTTCATTGAAGTAGGCTCTAAACTCTTCCACTTCATCATTGGTGAGGGAGGGAGCCCTTGGCTCACTTACTTTCTTATCTTGGCTCTCTATCGATTCTTTGGTGGGTTGTTTCTGCATTTTCTGAAGAAATCTTACCCGTGGTGCCACAGCAAGACCAAGAGACCTTAAATATGGGCAAATAAAAACAGTTATCTCAATACACTGATGGCATGTTAATGGTTATTATGAAACAGTTTCTTAAGAGCTGAGATCTATTTTTACAGCATTTTTCCATAGAAAATGTTCCTCTGAGATACAAAATCTTGACAGGTTAGATGATCCAACAGGTAAGCCAGAAAATACTGACTACCTATCATAAAACATTGAAGACACCACCTTTCTCATTAAGAGGTTAACTTGTCATAAAGAGCATGAGATGGGAAACAAAGAAAATTCAAGTACTACATCTGCCTATTTCTAGTTTAACCCTTTCAGCCTCAGCTTCTTCAAACATGGGACAATACCTACCACACCTACCTTACAATTATTGTGGAGCTCTGATATACTAACCATATGAAAACACTTTATAAAATGTAAATACTAAAGCTGAAAAATACATGACTATGAAAGCACAAAACAGTTCTCTGCAAAGAAAAAACTCCAGTATCATCATCCTCCTTTTTTAGAGATTTAATATGACATAAGCACTCTATTGAAAAGATTCTTAAACCAGAGACCACAAAAAAAGAAAAAACTATTTTGTCCCCCTAATATCAAGATTCAGTTCACGATCAGCTTCTCAGTTCCCACTGGTGGATTGGAAATCAACTCTTAAAGCAAGGTTTGCTGTAAAACACACCTAACATTACAACATGAATCTGCTGCCTTTTTCCTATAAGACGTGATTCACAGAAAGTGAGAGGTATAAGGTATAAAGTGTAGATTCATAAATAGGGCTGTTAAGGTTTAAATCCTGGCTCTGTCACTTACTAGCCATGTGATCAAAGGCCATTATTCTATACCTCAGTTCCCTCATTTGCAACATGGTGTGATAAGAGTACCTACATCAAAGGGTTATTGTAAGAATAAAATGTTCACAGATATAATACACTTAAAATTAGTACCTCACATACAGACTGCCACTACTGAGAACTTGTCGTTATCACTGTTATAGGGGCTATGGATTAGGATCACGAGCTCATATTAAATCATTTCTCTCAGTGTATTACAGTTACATTTACAAATGTCTCTCTCAGCTCCTAAAACTTGGAGCTCCCTTCAGGTAGGAATATATACCTCTTTAATTTTAACAGCTAACACAATAAACATGTTTCTTTAGTAAAATAGTTTTATATTTTAAAGTATTTTGTTGATTATGCTATTAGAGTTTTCCCAATTTTTCCTCCTTACCTCCTCCTCCTCTCCTACCCAAACCTTCCAGCATTCCCACCCCTTAGTCCATGTCCGTGGGTTATACATATAAGTTCTTTGAGTTCTGTTTCCTATACCATTCTTAACCTCTCCCCATCTATTTTATGCCTACCAATTATGCTTCTTATTCCCTGTACCTTTCCTTCCCTATTCTTCCCCTCCTCTTCCCCACTGATACCCCTCCATGTGATATCCATTTCTCTGATTCTGTTCCTGTTCTTAGTTTTTGTTTTCATTGTTTTTCTTTCTTTCTTTTTTTTTTTTAGGCTCAGTTGTTGATAGTTGTGAGTTTGTTGTCATTTTACTGTTCACAGTTTTTGATCTTCTTCAATTTCTTAGATAAGTCTCTTCAACATTTCATACAATAAGGGTTTGGTGATGATGAACTCCTTTAACTTGAATTTATCTGGGAAGCGCTTCATCTGCCCTTCCATCTTAAATGAAAGCTTTGCTGGATAGAGTAATCTTAGATGTAGGTCCTTGCTTTTCATGACTTCAAATACTTCTTTCCAGCCCCTTCTTGCCTATAAGGTTTCTTTTGAGAAATCAGCTGACAGTCTAATGGGCACTCCTTTGTAGGTAACTCTCTCCTTTCCTCTTGCTGCTTTTAAGATTCTCTCTTTATCTTTAATCTTGGGTAACTTAATGATGATGTACCTTGGTGTGTTCCTCTTTAGGTCCAATTTCTTTGGGACTCTCTGGGCTTCCTGGACTTTCTGGAAGTCCATTTCCTTTGCCAGATTGGGGAAGTTTTCCTTCATCATTTGTTCAAATAAGTTTTCAACTTCTTGCTCTTGTTCTTCTCCTTCTGGCAGCCCTATGATTCAGATATTGCAACATTTAAAGTTGTCCCAGAGGTTCCTAAGCCTCCCTGCACTTTTTTGAATTCTTGTTTTTTCATTCTGTTCAGGTTGAATGTTTATTTCTTCCTTTTGTTCCCAATTGTTGATTTGAGTCCCAGTTTCCTTCCCATCACTGTTGGTTCCCTGAATATCTTGCTTTATTTCACTTTGGGTAGCCTTCTTTTGTTCTTTCATTTTGCAACCAAGCTCAATCAGTTCTGTGAGCATCTCAATTACCAGGGTTTTGAATTCTTCATCAGATAGGTTGGCTACCTATCTCCTCATCGTTCAGCTCTTTTTCTGGAGTTCTGCTCTATTCTTTCATCTGGGCCATATTTCTTTGTCTTGGCACACCTGTTATGTTGTAAGGGAGGATGGCCTTAGGTATTCACCAGGGCAGGGCAACCCTATTTGCTGCACTGTGGCACTGTCTATGGGGGAGGGACCAGAGAAGGAACAATGCAGCTTACTTGCTTGGCTCTAACCCTACTTTCCAAAGAAATCTCATGTGAGATTGGGAGTTTCTCCTGCCATGGCAACCCCCACCCTAGTTTGCAGCTAGTTTTGAGTCTTAGTTTCCCATTCAGCCAGCCCTGCCTCACTCAAGCAGTCCACTGCCCCTGCCTCACTCGGGGCAGTTGCGGGTCCTTTCAGCCAGGCCCACCCTTGTGGTTCTCAGCCTCACGGGGTGACCTCTCAGCCAGCCCTGCTCACTAGGTTCACCTCTTTGCTACAGGTCTCCTCCGCCTGCCTGGCTGCCCATCTCCTTCCTACCAGTCTGATTGAATGCTGCCTTAATTCCTTCGTTGTCAGAGTTCTGTGCAGTTTGATTTTTCTGGTACTTCTGGTTGTTTTTTGTTTTTAGATTGGTTGTTATCCTCCTTTTGGTTGTGCTAGGAAGCAAAGGGGTTTCTACCTGCACCTCCATCTTGGCCAGAACTCTCTGCACGCGCAAACCACCCTAGTGGGCGGCCCTATAGTGTAGTAAAATAGTTTTAAACCTTTATTATAACCTGCATACATAGCACTGCTTTAAGTATCAAAGTCTTCTAAAATAATTATAGATCAAGAAAATTATAGCTCTATGAGTAAACATCCACAAAAATTAACTAAAAACAACAAATTAAACTAATTTAGTCTCCCAAGTTAACTTTCTGCCTTCCCTAAGCATCATCAATAAAAAGCACAGGTCTTCAATTGTAAACAGATGAGATTAATAGGCATCTGTGGCAATAAAATGCCCCCTCACATAGGGTCTCACTGTGTTAAGACCTGTATCTCTCCTGTTTGCTAATCTTGAAACCAGGACAGAACTTACGGAGCAAAAAAATTAACAACCCAAACCATGACTTGTACTCAGAAACAGTAAAATTAGTAACTGGTACATATACAGATAAATAAAAACATATTATCTATGCCATGTTGTTTCCATACATTACCCAGAAAGTCAGTGGCCTTACTCCTGTTATCTAGCAATTTAAATGGTTCTAAAATGTTACAACTAACAAATTACCTGTTATATCATACTTGCAATCTAACATGAAGAGTAGAAAGCAGCAGCTCACCCAGATACAAGCTCCTAGAGAGCAGGCCAACTATACAGACTTTGCCTTGGAAGTACATATAATATTTCTTCACAGACTGGGAAATTTCATGCTGAAATTCAATGTATGATTAACCTCAAGGGTGCTTCTATTGGATTTTGTCAATGCTTTTTCCTCAGGCAGAACCCCATTGGAAAATGGACACTCCTTTATTGATGAAAAAGTTAGGAAAATAATCCTGCAAATACTAAGCCAAAACAAGACCAAGAGTCCCATTTTCACATAACAGTAACCTCAGTTACTAAATGTCAGGGACATTTCCCATGGTAATAGTTACCTATAAGAAACTATAGTTACCTATGAGTACCTATAAGAAATACCAAGACACAAAGAATAGCTAGATAATAAGCTGTATAAAATACCATTTAAAATAAGGGAAGAACTGACAGAGATTTTTATACAAAGCATGACAAGAACCATCTGTTGTAATGCAGGCCAGCATTTCAGAGAATAAAGAGGACTACAAACATTTAAAGATTTCAAAGAATGCTTATCAATTGCTCTCCATCTCCTTTAAGACCAAACTGTAGGAAGCTGCCAAGGTAACTTTAAGGACTTTATACTTAAAAGAAAGAAACTTCTTCTTGATAAGAACTGAATGCTCAATTAGTTTTCCAGTTTATAGAATCTTTTTCTCTGCAGAACTTTAAAAGACTCTCTTAAGCCTTAGGCAGAGTAGCTTAAACTATGACTCTCAGAGAACCAGATTTCAAGGAAATTCCCTCTAACTTTGAGGATTCACAATTAGAACTATAACATGAATACTTACAAGGCATATTCAGGTATAGGTAACTTGTTCACATCAAATATTTCTTTATCCTTCATCAGATATACTGAACGTATATAGGAGACAAAACACTGTAAAACAGGTTTAAATATATGACATAATAATAGTCAGAAATAAAAAATAAATTTAAAGCAAGGTAAAATTAACCAAAGGGATAAATCCAACAGTAGTGAAAAACCTCAAAACTAGTTGAGTATATCCCCCCATTCCACAAAAAACCCTACTTTTTAAAAACTGTAATATTAAAAAGACTTTAAATTTGGTTTCATCAAGCCAACTCAACACAGAATATCACCTTCTCAGAAAACTATTCTAGAAGTTATTATCATTCAGTTGCAACATGATGTAATGGGGAAAAACACAGGCTTTGGAATAACACAGATGATAATCTGAGCTCCATATTTCACTTGCTGAGAAAGTTTCTTATTTCTCTGTAAGTTCCCTCATCTATCAAACAGACATAATAGCACCTTCTATTATGAGAATTAAATAAGAAAATGCATGTAGAACACCAGGGCTTATTTTCCAGAACACAGAAAGTATCAGTAAGTGCTCATTATTAGTAATAATTATTACTGTAGTAGTCAAAGGACAAGTTTTCTAGCAAAATACAATTTTACTGTATCTAATTAAATTCAATTTAATAAAATCATGGCAGAAACAAGTTTACTCCTAAAGTTTATTCCCTTTCTACTAGAATTTCAAGTAATTCATCATTATAATTTCAAGTAATCTGTCCTCATGTAATATATTCTTCTGTTTGTTTTTAACTATCTTTATGCCAAGAACTATACAAACCAAAAATTAAACATGGTCGGTTTGTAAAACAAGTAGGTAACAAAGATTATAAAACACTCTAAGCAGGCATTTTTATTTTTAGATCTTAAAATTAATTTTTATAAAGTATGTTTAATTCTCATTGTATATTTCTAAACTTCACATTTTCTCTAACTTTATACTAATCCTTCCTTCAAACCATTTACACAAATCTTCATACCATCTTCTCTGTCTACACAGGCATGATCATGAATGGCTCCAGTTCAAGTATAATTTTTCCCCTAAAACATCACAGGGGTGTCCAACCCATTGCCTGTGGGCCACATGTGGCCCAGGATAGCTAGGAATGCAACCCAATATAAATTCGTAAATTTACTTAAAACATTGAGATTTTTTTTGTTTTCATTAGTGTTTGTGTATTTAGTGTGTGGCCCAAGACACCTCTTCTTCCAGTGTGGCCCAGAGACACCAAAAGGTTGGACACCCCTGGCAGAAATAACCCAAGTTGCTTATCACTTTTGTTCTACACAGTTTAAAACCAAAAGCTAGAAAATCACTTCTATGAAACTAGAAAGCTTGCTGCTGCTGGGAATACAATTAGCCATTCTGCTAAGCCATGCGTGAAACCCAATAAATTACATCATTTATTTCAATATGCTATTCCATAATCTTTGTTCTGGCAGGCTCATTTTGTGTTTTGCACAAACCAGTGAAACAATATCCTTCCAGTGTTTCATATTTCCTAATTCATAACTGAATGATCTCCTAGGTATGTGATAAGTCACGACATATAGAATTTATATATGTTGTTTTAAAATGTGCATACTATTTCCAAGGCTTTTAAAAGAAAGATTTAACTCCTAACTTAAAGTATGTCCACCAGACAAAACATGCCTATTCCCATATAAATGTCCAAAAGATCTAAAAAAGATGTGTTTTAAAGGGCTTTTCATTAGACTTCAAGTGAAATGAGCTTACAGAAGTCCAACTTTCAATAGTTCTTTACTTGGTTTTCTTCTATTGTAGGGTTAACTTTTCCTGAGGTTATCATGAAGTTCTGAAGAAAGGCAGGCCTGATTTGGAATCTGAAGTCTGCCACTTAGTAGCCATATGACCCTGGACAATTTTTAATTTTCTGAAAATACTATATACTCATCTATAAAATCGAATCAGCATCACCTACCTCACAGGTTTTTGGGAAGATTAAAACAATTCGCAAACTGTCACATAAAAGTCATGTCATGGCTAAGTACCTGGCACATAGTAAGCATTCAAATTTTAGCTTTCATCATGTTATCTGAAGCACAGTGATGATAATTTGATACATATAACAATTTTTAAAGCATAAGAAAGATCTGTTCTTTAAAAATAATAAAACTTCCTTGCTGAAAATATCTAGTTTCAAAATCATAACATGAAAGCTTGACTATGACTAGTTTTTGGCTTGAGCTCTTCTTTATTAGGTGCCCTTTCTATATCTCCTCTATTTTTTTCCCTCCCACTTTATCTGCTGAAATAGAATCAAATCTCTGAATTCCTGCTCTCTCCCTCATTGCTGATAAATCATGGTAAGTGCAGATGTAGACATGGTATGCAGATCTCATGATTATGATATAAGTAAAAGAGTGGTGAAAATGAAGAGCTCCATAACAAGGACTCAAATATTTGTCAATTCAAAGACTAGATAACTGTACTCATAATGCAAATTAGTTTCACATCTTCCTTTTCAAAAGAACCTATTGCTGAGGACTCTAAAAACTAAAAAATACGTTTCACAAAAGTAACACTTCTTTTTATATTTGCTAATCAAGAGAATTTCAAAGTCCAAAAAAGTAATTTAGCAAAATTAAGTTATATTTATAATTAAAACCTCAAGTTCTAAAGACAACTCAGCAAAAGTGTTATGCTTTCTAGAATTTTAACTTAATATAAGAAGAGATGTTAATCATACAGTCAAGAAAGTGCAGTCAGGAGTTATCAACTTTATAGAAGTCGTCAAATGTTCATAACTTTTCAAGTATACTAGAAATCAGGTCACTATGCACTTAAAAATCATCTTGAAGAGGACTTTCTATGAACAAGTAATAGACATTTTCCCAGGTTACTATAGGAAAATATACATATATTTCTTTTATATATATAATATATACAGTCTTTTAAAAGTTAAAATATATATGTATAAAATATATAATTCTTCTAAAAGTTAAAAAATAAGCTAATCTTACTTGAAAATTATACTACTTGAATATCTGAGGCATAACCATGCAACCAGAAGTATGAGAAAATGATTAAACTTAACTTTATTTTACATATGCTCTATTCCAATGAAAGTATCTAATTCAAAAAATGACTTACCCTTTGAGCTCTTTCTTTTAAATCTTGATCTTGAGCTAAAAATGACTCCAGTTTTTTCTGGACATCTATAAGTTTTTCTGGATTTATTCTTTGTAACAAAAAGAGAAAGGTTAAACTAAGACATTTCAATTTTGGAAACTGAAACTAGTACACAGAATTTTCCTGTTTTCCTTGGTACTTTTAAATCTATAACATTATTTCTTATCTATGTGCCAGATTAAACTGAAATTACACTGGACAGAAATTTGATTCTCTTGCATATTATTAATAATACAGAAAAAAGAAATGAAAGATCAAAGATCTGTAAACACCCAAGCTGAGTGAGTGAAAGATACTAAGGTTAATAAATAGCGCAATTAGCATTGGTAACTGAAGTCTGTAAAGTTAGAAAGTAGCCTTTTGTGGGAGATGAATCATCGATGAAATGGAATAAATGAAATCTAATGTCATTTGTATATTTCCATTTTCAGTCAGATATCATAAAACCAACTTCAAATAAACAAGTGGCCAAGAGATATTAATATCATTTTCCTTTTCTGAATATTAAGCATCATATAAAAGAATCATTACTTAACTCTGCCCAGTTAGGCTACAGAAGTAAATTAAATTCTTATGAGGGTATGGGTTTCACAAAAGAAACCCACTTATTTTCCTGATTTTAGACTGAACCACTTTGTTCACACAAGGCTGAAGTGATGATAGGCACTGGTAGATTAGGTAGTTTTAGTTAGTTTTTTTTTTTTTAATTATAGTAAATTTCAAAATATATCAAGGCAGACAACTTTCACTCAATTACCACCTCACAGCCAATGTTGTTTCATCTAAAGTCTTTCCACTCCTACCCCCAATTAAACAACTTTCCCAATTATTTTCCTCCAAATAAATACCAGAGTGTTTCACAGACCCCAAAACAAGTAAGCCTCTGAACAGTGTTCTGCTAACACTCAATCTAAATATCTTCAATGACAGGGGAATACAATCCTCTGAAATGAACAAATAACCCTGAAAATTTTCATCCAGGAGGTTTATTTCTTTCAACCATCAATGTCTCTTAAAGCCAACAAGTTCTATTTTTTATCTTATTTTCTCTACCAACAGTCTTCTGAAAATTTAGAAAAACAAACAAAAAAGTCACAAACCAAACAGCAGAACATATTAGGAGGAGGGAATCGGGCATGCATAATTAAGCATAATAATTTCATGCCTTCATTATCTGAACAATAACATCGTGACACAAAGTAGTTCCTACTTGATTTCCTTCACAGGCACTTTTTTCTGGAGAAGCTGCTGTACCATCCCTTTTTCTTCTGAGGGAAGCAAAATTAATAAAGCTTCACCGTCCTCTTTATACCTAAACAAAAAGCAAATAAAATCTCTTCCACATCAATACAATCTACATTTTATATTTTAACAGTTTGATAATAGGCAACATGTAAGCAAGTTCACCTAATTTAGTAAATAGTAGAAATACCATTTCATTTAACTCCTATGGCAACAGAAAACTGGGAGTCTAAGTATCTTTTTAAAATTTTCATCACTACTTATAACATCTAGTGATTTTGTGGCTATACCATAATAGAAGATGTAGACCCTAAGAAACAAATCAAACAGAATTTTTTTTGTATCTTTTATTCTGAAATGTAAAACTCTTCTGAATTAAAGTAGTTGACATACAATATTATATTAATTTCACGTGTAGAACATAGTGAAAGGGATCACCACAAAAAGTCCACTACCCATCTGTCACCATACAAAGTTATTGAGATACTGATATTATTAATATTCCCTACATTGCACTTTACATATCCATGACTTATTTATAAGTTTGTACTTAATCCCCTTAACCTTTTTGCCCATACCCCCGCTGCCCAACCCTCTGGCAATTATCAGCTTTTCTGTATCTTTGGGTCAGTTTGTTTTGTTTGTTCATTTTAGTTTTTTTAGATTCCACACCTGAGTGAAATGAAAGAGATTTGTCTTTCTCTGACTTAACTGCACTTAGTGTAATACTCTCTAGGTCTATCCACATTGTCACAAATGGCAAGACCTATTTCATTTTCAAGGCTCAGTGTGTGTTATCTGCATGTGCGCGCACATCCACTTCTTTATCCATTCATCTAGTGATGATCACCTAGGTTGCTTCAATAACTTGGCTATTGTAAATAATGCTGCAGTTAATATAGAGGTACACATATCTTTTTGAACTGTCCCACTTCTGGGGGCTTATCTGAAGAAAATCACTGGGTCTTTCTTTGTCTCTTGTTATATAGCCTTTGTTTTAAAGTCTTTTTGTCTGACTAAATATTGCTATCCTAGCTTCTCTTTTTTTTATATTTCCATTTTCAGAAAATATCTTTTCCATTCCTTTATTTTCAGTCTCCGTGTATCTTTCAATCTGGAGTCTCAAATAGGCAGTATATGTAGGGGTCCCATTTTATTTATTTATTTTTAACCATTCAGTCATCCTGTTTTTGCAATGGAGCACTCAGTCAACTTCATTTGAAGTAACTATCCATAGGTATATGTTTATTGCCATTTAATTGTTTTCATACTAGATTTATAAGTGGTTGGTGTACTATCTTGACCATATGTTTTCCTTTACCAGTGACATATTTTTTTCATATATTTTCTTATTTCTAGCTTTGGCCTTTTCTTTTCCACTTAAAGAATTCTCTTTAACATTTCTTGTAATGCTGGTTTCGTGGTGATGAACTCCTTTAACTGTTGCTTGTTTGAGAAAATCTTGATCTCTCCTTGAATTCTGAATAACCTTGCTGGGTAGAGTATTTTTTGGTTGTAGGTTTTTTTCCTTCCATCATGTTGAATGTATCATTCAGCATGCAAAGTTTCTACTGAAAAGTCAGCTGACAGTCTTATGGGAATACTCTTGTATGTAACTAGTTGTTTTTCTCTTTCCGCTTTTAAGGTCCTCTCTTTAACTTTTAACAACTTAATGATAATGTATCTTGGTGTGAGTCTCTTTGGGTTCATCTTGTGTTGGGACTCTCTGTGCTTCCTGGACTTGATGTCTGTTTCCTTTGCCAAGTTAGGAAAGTTTTCAGCCATTATTTCTTCAAATGGGTTTTCTGTCCCTTTCTCTCTCTTCTCCTTCTGGGGCCCCTATGATTCTAATGTTAGTATATTTGATGTTGTCCCAAAGGTCCCTTATGCTATCTTTCTTCTTTTTAATTCTTTTTTCTTTTTGATCTTCCAGTTGGGTGACTTCGACTATCCTGTTTTCCTAATTGCTGATCCATTTTTCTGTGTCATCTGATTTGCTATTGCTTCCCTCCTGTGAATTTTTAATTTCAACTGTTACATTCTTCGGTTCTGTTATGTCCTTTCTTAGAACTTTTATGTCTCTTTTCAAGTTGCTGAAGTTCTGACTTGAGTATTTTCATTTGGAGAGTTGAATGAGCATCTTTATGACTATCACTTTGAACTCTTCATCTAGTGGACAGCTTATCTTAGTTTCATTTAGTTCTTTTCCTGGGGTTTTGTCCTGTCTTTTGTTTGTTTGTGTTTGTTTGTTTGTTTGGAACACATTCTTTTCTATCCTCATTTTGCCTGTTTGTTTCTATGTATTTGTATTAGGTAGGTAAGTTAAATCTCTTGATCTTGAAAAAGTGGCCTTATTTTCCTGTGAGGCCCTTATTTAAAAGATGTCCCCTTGTCACCAGAGCCAGGTGCTCTAGCGGGTGAACTAGTGTAGCCTCCTGTTGTGGCTGAGCCACAACGTCTATGGACACACTAGCAGGCAAGGCTGATATCTGGCCTGCTGGCTGTGAGGCCTGGCCACAACTGCTGCAGGCTCACCGGTGTGCAGGACAAGGCTTCTACGTGGCTGGCTGCAAAGTCCATCCCCGCTGTTGCAGACACACTGCTGTGCGCTAATACTGAGCCACTATATGTGGCAGGGCAGGAAGAGTTTTAGAGGAGTACTACCCTGGGCAGGTCCTCAGGGAAATGCCAGGGTGAGGCAAACAGTGTTAGCAAGGTTAATGGACAGTGTCAGATGTGGCACCTGCCAGTGTCAGACCAGCCAGGTTGGGGAAAGAAAGAAGAAGAAGAAAGGGGGAAAAGAAAGGGGAAAAATGTGACACAAGCAAGTTCCTGTCCCTCCAGCACACACCCTAAAATTAGTCAATGTATCACCTTCACATATGGCCTAGCCGCTTTTCAAACTGCTCCTTCTGTGCCAGAACTCGGAAAGAGCACAACCTGGGTTTCCTACAGCCTGGCTGGTTTTCAAAGCCAGATGTAATGAGGTCTCCACTTCCTGGTTCATGTCAACCAGGCTAGGGCTGAGACCCTTTACTCTTCAGGGACAATGACCTCTGCGGTTGTGATAACCCTCCCACTCGTGAGTCACTGCATGAGGAGTAGGGAGTAGGGTAGGTCCTGACTATGCTTAGTCTCTACTCCTCCTACCCTTTTCAATGTGGCTTTTACTTTATATCTGTAGAAAACCTATAGAAAAGTCTTTGAAAAAGATTTTTCGGAAAATCTGTAGAAAAATCTTTGTAGTTGTAGAAAATCTGTTCTGCTAGTCTTCAGGTGGTTCTCAGATGTAGTTGTTCTATACGTAGTTGCAGTTTTGGTGTCAATGAGAGGAGGTGAGCTCAGGATCTTCCTACTCCGCCAGCTTGAACTTGAATCCAAGAGCCTTGCTCCTAAATGCCAATTTAGCTTATCCATGAAAACTCATTCCCTGTGGTTGGTGCAATCCCACAAGAAACGTGCCTCTGGACAGGATCACCTGAGTCACTGCCCCTAAACAGAATTTCTTAAATAGTTCTCTACCTATAGCAAGGAGACAATTTCTCATTCAAGCCACTAGAACAGCAATTTTCACCTAGTGGGCTATGGTGCACCAGTGTGCCACAAGAATTTTTAAAACATGCAGTACCTGACTATTCAGTCAGGGGCACTGACCTCTTTTCCCTTAGACTCACAAATAAAAAGAAAAAAATGACAACAACCAACACAACACCAGATATCCAATGTGAATGAATCAAAATTATGCCTATACTTTTGTCAGATTGACAAAAAAATATTTGTGTGTGCTACAGAATTTTAACAATTAGTTTATGTATGAGATGTGATGAAAAAAGCTGAAAATTGCTGTACTGGAGTGCTGTAATAAAGTTAGTCATTTAATAAACATGAAACCCAATACATTAATGAAATCTAATCAGCTTCCCAGGGACTTGACTAATAAGAAATGGATCTCTATCCAGGTAAAAAAGCTTGCCTCTAATCCATGTACTTCTTTTCCCTTACCTAGTAAAATCTTATTTCATGCTGTACCATCAGAAATTTCTAAATAAGCAGGCCATAAGGCACCCACAGTTACTTAAGCTTCTTGTGCTATGTGAATACAGATTTCCCTGATACCTTAGTGTCAACCATTACATCAAACAGTAAGACACAATGGAACTGGGTATTTGTGGAATTTTTTTTAAAGACACACAAAGTAATCTCAAAGTACTTTCTTCAGGGTTCATTCCGTAAAATAAGAGGGGCAAGTTTTTATAGTTAACCAAATAAACTATTTACTGAGGAACTGTGCCAGGGATAAACCAAAGAACAGAAAGAGACAGAAGATGAATACCCCTGTCTTCAGTGATCTAACAATCCAGGTGACTAGAAAAGACACACACACACACACACACACACACACACACACAGCGCAAGAGATTTAAGAAAAAGCCCCAAAACGGTAAATGAATGTCAAAGGACAACTACAGGCAATAAATGCCATGAGCTCAGAAGTGAAGGGAGACTACTCAGGTTTACCCAGAGAAAAAAGAAACATAGCAGATGGAATTTGAGGTAAGTCTTGAAAATGGAAAAGGAAAAGGCTAAGGTATCCCCAAGGGGGAGAATGGCATGAACAAAGAAACAGAAACCAGAAAGTACAAGGCAAACTGAGAACTAACAACAGGAGAAAGTGAAGCCAGTATATACAAGTAAACAGCAGGAGAGATCACTGTAAAAGTACACTAGAGTCTGGTTTGGAAGAATCCATGGAAGCCTCTGTAGAGAGAGACTGAATACCACCGTATGTAAGCAGAATTTTATCACTGAACACTGGAGGGAAAAACATGTTGACTTATTCTTCTGCACTATAAAGACGGAAGGGCAATTTTTACCCTGCATGTTGACTTTTTTCCACTTCTACAGATGAGGTAAAACACCAATGTAATGCCTTGACAGAAGTTAAGTGTGTGTGTGTATCTTTATCTGTACAGACACATAGAAAAGTCTGAAATAAGTCAAAACTGTTAAAAGTTTTAAGTTAATTCATAATTTTTTTTTAAAATTAAGGGCTACTATATTCCAAGCACTGAAATAAGGTAATAAAACAGACATACTTCTGGCTGTCACAGAGTTTGCATTCTACAACAGACAGACATCAAAACAAGTAAGTAACAGTAAAATGATGTGAGTATTACAGTAGACATACAGAAAGCTATGAGAATATATAAGGGAGAGTTCTACTGAATGTAGTCTAGGAGTCAAGAAAACTGCTCTAAGGAAATGACCTCCATCTAAGAGCTGAGAACTAAAGAACAATTAGAAATTTATCAAACATTACAGAGTCAATTTTCCAAGGAGCAAAGGCAGTAGATGAGAAAGTCAAGTTTTGTCTTCTTTATGCTTATTTGCTTTTTCTAGATTTTCTAAATGCATGTGTATTAAAGAATAAAGCTGAACGTATACAGGGTGGGGCAAAGTAGGTTTGCACTTACACTCTTGAGTGCACAAAAGACAATTTATTCTTCTATTATTATTTATTATGATATTACGTTTCCACATAAACAACTGCAAACCTACTTTTGTCCCATCCTGTATTTATTCCTTTTACTAGGTAGACTTCATAACCGAAAAGCTAGTAGCAAATACCTTCCTCAATGTATTTTAATACAGACTAGTATTGACTAAATGTTTCATCTTCATTTCCTATGAAGAAATATGAATTTAAGGCACCCCCCCAAGCACTGTTGGACTCAACTAACTATGAAGGCAGAGATTATTAATATATGAAGTAGTGAGGCAACAGCCTGAGCAGACAACATATCTAAGAGACATCACAACTTCTGAGGCTCCAAGACTTCACCAGGAACCGGTTCAGCATCAAAGAGGACAAACATCAGGTAATACAGACCACCATGCAGTACATTTACTAAAATGCCCTCAAGGCAGCTAGAATTGAGGTGAAGTTAGTAAGAATGCTTATTTTGTGTGGCCCAAAGAACAATCAGGAAGGAGGGAGATCAGTGGATTGAAGATAAACAACACTTTTAACACCCTATATCCAAATTCAGAGGTGGAGAGAAAATAAATAGTCCCCCACTCTACACAGGACCAGAACTGTGGCAAAAGGGTAAAGAGAAACCTCTGGGATATCAAAGAGGCATCCGCTAAAGGTCTCTGATCTTCAGACTGACTCATAAGCCGGAATAATAAGTCTAATAGTCTGTATCTATCTTATCTACCCATTCATGTTCCCAGGAAGAATCTGGGAAAATGAGTCATGATTAAAGTCACAAAAGGGCCATGTTCTGTTAGCTTTTAAAACTATAGCTAACAGAACACACACACACACACACACACACACACACACACACACACAGAGGCTATATGAGGTTAAGACAGACCACATTACTGAAATTTAGAAGAAAAAGATTCCCAAAGGAAAATGGAAAAAAAATGTCCAAATGAACCCCACAAGGCAAGTATCTAATAAAAAGACCACTAGCCATTTTATTTATTTTACATCACACACAGCTTTTCCCAGAAACAATGAAGCACAGATTATCTCCCACACACCAACACCTGGTAAGCTTCTATTTCAAAAATAAAAGCACTTTTAAAAAAGAAGGTATAAGCACATTTCACTTTTTTTAATGCTTACAAGAACAATTTATTTACCCATGAGCTAGCTTTTAGATTTCAAAAGCAATATCCAAAGCCCAAGGCTAAATATATGTACAAAGAGAAATAAATGTACTTTATATGACCTACATTTTAAAACTCTATATATTTAGAGAAATTATTTTAAGAAACATTCTAGGCACCATATAACAAGTCCAGAATCTGAAATAACAAAAATCTTATCTTCACCATCAGTATTAATACCTTGTTACATTTACATAGCTCTTTAGAATTTATACAGAGCTTCATTTTACATTAATTTGCCAAACTTAAAAGCATCCAAACAATGGAGGAAACAAATAAAAAATAAAGTTCAAGAAAGTTCAAGAAGAGGGAGTGAGATGTTAGGGAGGAACTGATCACTACATGTCAGAGACTTTTAATTTCCAATTCATTGCTTTTTTTCAACTATACCAGGATTCCCTCCAGAAAGATCAACGGAATGATCACAATCATCTGCTACCAGGAAACCTGCCTCTACATCCTAGAGCTCACTAGTATTTCTAGCTAAAATAGGAGACCGAGTCCTTTGGCTTTTGGAGCCCAACAGTAATTCTTCCATCTGAAATAACCTCCAAACAAACTATGGCCAGAGGAAGGAGAAAAAGCCTTGCCGTTCTGGCAACAGTTTGCCATCTACCCAATGACTAGTAATCCTCAGCTACTTCAATTCAGATTCCACAAAACAAACTCCATTCTAGCTGAGTCTTTAGGTGCCCTTTAACTTTGCTCATTCATACCTCTATTGCTGTAGCATGATCTGGCAGTGCTCACAGACTGCCAAGCCACCCTCAGTTCTCCAAGCCTGGTTCTCCAGGTTACAAATTATAAAAGAGTACATTGAAAATAATTCCATTTTCTAATTCTATGCAGCAGAAAGAAAGAAGGAGCTCCTACCCTTCTCTACAGCATGGACGGAACTGGAGAGCATCATGCTAAGCGAAATAAGCCAGGCAGTGAAAGACAAATACCATATGATCTCACCTTTAACAGGAACCTAATCAACAAAACAAACAAATAAGCATAATATAACCAAAGACACTGAAATTGAGAACAGGCTGACAGTCACCAGAGGGGAGAGGGGAGGGAATTTCAGGAGAAAAGGGGAAGGGTTTACGGGAACAAGCATAAAGGACACATGGACAAAAACTAGAGGGGGATGGAAATGGGAGGGAGGTGGGAAAGGCTGGGGTGGTGGGATGGGAGTAAAAGACAGAAAACTGTACAAGAACAACAATTTAAAAGATTCCATTTTCATAATTTTTTAAAAATACACAAACATACTGCACATGAAAAAATTTCTAGGTGGTGGGATTTGGGTATTTGTTTTGCCATTTTCTAAAATGTGTATAGTGAATAAGCATTACTTTTATAATACAACACAAGTTATTAAAACAATAAGTAAAAAACCTTATATGCTTTTAATAATCTACATCTTTTTTATTATTCCTACTTATTAACACATCCTAGTACTACCAATATTAGTTTGTTTCCTTATTCTGAC
Organism: Glossophaga mutica; assembly: GCA_039655065.1. Classification (NCBI taxonomy): domain Eukaryota; kingdom Metazoa; phylum Chordata; class Mammalia; order Chiroptera; family Phyllostomidae; genus Glossophaga; species Glossophaga mutica. Next base: position 78,912,206 of record CM077308.1, on the reverse strand, counting down.
CATTATCTTTGAAGACATGTACAAATCTGCCTTCCATACCTAACATATATATCATTTATACCTAAAATCTCATCATTAAATATTTGATTCATACACAAATGTAAACAAACCACAAGGAGCTGCATTACAGTGAATTTTAACCAGTATGTCACAAGAATTTTTAAAACATACTTCACTGTGGAATAACAGTGCAGTCAGCCACGCAGACAGACAGTCATAGGAATCAGAGTCCAACTGTTCTGTTCTTTGGCACATGGCACAAAAGAACGCTTATTCCAGGAAAAAGTGTATCTCTGACTCACAGAATATCTAAAGACTCTACACTAGGTTTAAGAAAGAAAAAGACAAGGAAATACATCTGTAGCCGAAGATCTTGGAAACATAAACAAGTATACCGCAATAGGCTCAACAGTTTAATGAATGAAGTTTATCATCAAATAACTGGAAAGAAACCAAACTGGCTAACATACATTGCATGGAAAGCTTCTAGAAAACTGATTAACAACAGGGATTTATGGTGTTCCCAGGGCAAATGTGGAAATCATTAAAGACTACTGACTTTCTCCAGAAAATATTTTTGAGATTTAAGTTTTTAATAGATTTCAAACAAAAAGAAAACCCATTTTCAAGCAGTACTGATACCAACTAAAATTATACTTTCAGGATACTGAGTTAACTACAATTAACCCCATTTTACAAGAGAAGAAACTGAGACTTAAAGAGATTAATAACTTTTCCAAGGTTACAGAGCCATCAGATGACAGTCAAACCCAAGTTTCGGGACTTCTGACAGTGTCTGATCAACTGCAAAGTATGTCTCTCTCAGATTCAAATAAAGAAGAAAAAATGCATATATTCTAATGCATGATCATGAATGACAGTAAATTAAAGTGACCTACCTTACTTCTCCAAGCACCTGACTTTCATGCCATCTAAAATTCCTGCATGGGAGGAGCAGCCACTAAACTTCACTAAATAAAAACAGCTGCTTTAGGGTCAAGATGGAGGAGTATGCATGACAGCCCTGCCTCCAGCAAACTGTGGATGAATGTGGTGGGCACCACAGGTGGTAGTGTCTTTCAAGCAATTAAGAGTTTTCCCTATTCTCCAGTGGGAGTAAATCACAAACTACGAGGGAGGCTGACAGCTATGAAAACCAGGGCTCCGCAGTTGGAAGGTAGCTTTGCAGTGTGGGGATGTGTTTTCCATGATCAACTGCAGTATGGCTTGAGTCAGAGGGAAGGAGGACCTCTGGAACTCCATTACAAGTGGAGCCTTAACAGGAACCATCCTGACAAGAAATGGACTAGTAGCCATGGCTGGGTCAGCCACGAAGGGTGGCATTCTTCTAGCTTTAATTGAAGGAGCTAGAAGATTTATTCTAGCTTTATTCTAGATTTAATTGAAGGTCTGCCCCTGCACAATTTCCCAATGGTCTTCAGTTTGCTGAAGGCCCCTCCCAGATGCCTTCAGTCCAATGACCATCGTCACCTTTTGGAGACATCAGCAGTATCAGAAGACGACTCTAACACAGTGAGCTACAGTTCAAGAAAGGCTCTCAAAACATTAAGTTGCAGACTATTTTTAAAATCAGAGTAGACACTTCCAGCCAAGATGGAGGCGTAGGCGGACACACTGTGCCTCCTCTCACAACCAAAATTAAGGACAACAAATATTTAGAATCAAGAAAACAACCGGAACTTATAGAAAACTGAACTGTACGGAAGTCCAACAACCATTCATCCAGACCGGTAAGAGGGGCGGAGTCGCAGCAGGAAAAAATGGAGGTGTGGACCCGGGAATGCAAGCAGCAATGGCTGGCAGTTCCCAGGTGCACAGGTGGCGGCTGGCGGTCCCTGGCCCCACAGGCGGCAGCTGGTGGACCCCGGGCACAGGAGGGCAACTGTGCAGTTCCAGTGACGCCGCACAAGGCAACTGGCTGACCAGGTGATCCCATATTCCTGCACGCAGACAGTCCAGGCAAAGGGGAAGTGGCGGAAGGGACTGAATCCAGGGGAGAGCGAAGCAAGCGCCATTGTTCCCTCTCAGACCCCGCCCCCACATACAGCGTCACAACCCAGCTACTGGGCTGCCCCACCCTGAGGAACACCTAAGGCTCCACCCCTCATACATAATAGCCACGACCAGACTAAAATCAAAACAAAATAAAACAAAACCACCAAAATGGCTGAAACCGGAGAACAAATGAAAGCCCCAGAGCCAATTCCTCTAAGCCGTGAAGAGATAGCCAACCTAGCAGATGCACAGTTCAAAGCACTGGTCATCAAAATGCTCACAGAATTCGTTGATTTTGCTCACAAACTAGATGAAAAAATGCAGGCTACAATACGTGAAATGAAGGAAGACGCATGGGGAACCACTAAAGATGGGAGGAAAACTGGGACTCAAATCAATGGAGTGGACCAGAAGGAAGGAACTAACAACCAAACAGAAAACAAGGAAGAAACAAGAATTTAAAAAAATGAGGAGAGGCTTAGGAACCTCCAGGACATCGTTAAACATCCCAACATCCGAATTATAGGGGTCCCAGTAGGGGAAGAAGAAGAGCAACAAGTGGAAAACTTATTGGAACAAATAATAAAGGAGAACTTCCCCAATCTGGCAAAGGAAATAGACTACCAGGAAGTCCAGGAAGCTCAGACAGTCCCAAAGAAGTGGGACCCAAGGAGGAACACAACAAGGCACATCATCATTACATTAGCCAAGATTCAAATGAAGCAGAGAATTGTAGAAGCAGCAAGGGATAAGGGGACAGTCACCTACAAGGGAGTTCCCATCAGACTGTCAGCTGATTTCTCAAAAGAGACCTTACAGGCAAGAAGGGGCTGGAAAGAAATATTTGAAGTCTTGAAAGGCAGGGACCTACATCCAAAATTGCTCTATCCAGCAAAGCTGTCATTTAGAATGGAAGGACAGATAAAGCGCTTCTCAGATAAGGTCAAGTTCAAGGAGTTCATCATCACCAAGCCCTTATTATATGAAATGTTAAAGGGACTTATCTAAGAAAAAGAAGATAAAAATATGACAGTGAAAAGACAGCAAACTCACAGCTATTAAGAACCACACCTAAAACAAAAGCAAACTAAGCAAACAGCTAGAACAGGAACAGAACCACAGAAATGGAGATCATATGGAGGGTTAGCAACAGGGGTGTAGAAGGAAAGAGGGGGAAAAGGTACAGAGAATGAGTAGCATAGATGGTAGGTAGAAAATAGACAGGGGGAAAGCAAGAATAGTGTGGGAAATGTAGAAGCTAAAGAACTTATGACACATGGACATGAACTAAAGGGGGGAATGTGGGTGGGAGAGGGTGTGCAGGGTGGAGGGGAGTGATGGGGGAGAAATGGGACAACTGTAATAGCATAATCAATAAAATATATTAAAAAAAATAAAATAAAACCAGAGTAGAGACAACTACAGCCAAATAGGCTACAAAGAAACATTTAGCACTTTTTTCTAAAGGAGCATTGGGGGTGGGGTTTAAAAGATAATCCATTTATTTATTCACCCATGGGCTGTATTTGTGATCACAGTAAGTGTCTAATATTTTTAAAAGAAACTATGTTAAGAGCTGAGGAGATGAAGGACCCCAGGGCAAACAGCAGTAAGACTGGCCATCATCTCCTTGGAGACTTCTGCATGGTTTTGTGTTCTGCTAGTCAAGCAATAAAGATTCCTAGAATCCTGGAACTTGCTCCTTTTAAAATAATAATAATAATAATAATAATAAATTTTTTAAATAACCAGCTGCTTTGGGCACACTAGCAAGAACATAAGTTGTAGAGTCAGAAAGACCCAAGTATAATCCCAGCCTTGGTACTTCCTGAATCAACTTGGACACATTAAAGGTTAAATGAGTGTGTTTATTTATTCACTCAGATATTTATTGAGTGTTAGGAAGTGGCCAAGCTACAATTCAAGCATTCCCTGTGTGGGTACAGGAGAAGTGACAAGTCTTCCTCGCTTAAAAAAATAAAAAGCAATAGTCAAATCTCTTCATGAGCATACTAGTGACAGGCTTCCTTGGGGACAAACATTGAAAATTTGCTAATGTGAGGGTCCTCACTATGAAATATTGTTTACAGGATGCACCAGGTTTATTTACAGTCTATGGATTCAGGAGGTAGGTCACAACAGTCAATCTCAAAATTGAGTCTACCAATGGCCCATCCATGTAAGTGCTAAGCCACACATACCACTCACAGACTTTGAGGTTAGTCTGCGCCAGAGCACACCCTGATGTGCAAGAATAGACCAGTGCGACTGTGTTGAAAGTCCCAGACCTTTCCTGCCTCTCATATACCTCGTGATTACCTTTTTCCTTGAAATTATTAAAGTTTGATATGAGGTGCATTAGGCAGTTTCTAAGATGATTACCAATAATTCAGGCCTTTTTGTATTCACACTCTTGTCGTCATCCCCTACACAATGAATTGTGCTAACTTGTGTAGCCACTAGGACACTACAGATAAGATGGAGTGTGACTTCCAAGTCTAGGTCATAAAAGACATTGTATCTTCCATCTTACTCCCATTTCCCCTCTCATTTGCTCTCTCTGATGAGGCCAGCTGCCATGCTGTGAGAAGCCCTAAAAAGAGGACAACCACATAGAAAGGAACTGAAAGGCACCTCTGAGCAACAGTCAGTGAGGAAAGCAATGCTAGCAACAAGCATGTGAGTGAGCTTGGAAAAGTGTCCATATCCAGTTGAATCTCAAAGTGCTGTGTGACATCCTGACTATAGCACACACACATACACACAAAATATACACTAAACTAAGTTTTAATAGATTAAGAACATGACACTGGCCAATAGCTAGAGACCCAGATGACCCACCAAAACTGTAATATACAGTTCTTTAAGCCACTAAATTGTGGGGTAATGTGCAAAATTGAAATAGTTAATTAATATATTGATAAGATCTCTAATTCATGCATCTGATTTTAGAAACTAATTGTGTTATCTCAAATACTACTCTGAGCCAGACCCTGTTCTGAGCACTTAAGGTACCTCAATTAAGTAGACAACCTTCCTTGTCTTTTCTGAAGCTTACACTCCAGGAAAGAGAATGAAAAGCAAACAATTAATATAAGCAAATGCTCTAGTATATTTAAAGGTGTTAACTGCTATGAAAAAATATATAGAGCAAGGCAAGGAGGAGTGGTTGGGGCAAGGTAAGGAAGACAGCCATGTGGATACTTAACAAAAAAGCATTCCAGAAGAAACAAATAATATGAAGGCCCTAAGACAAAAACATGCCTGGTGTGTAAGAGAAACAGCACGACCAGTGTGGAGTAGAGCCAACAAGCAGAGAATAAAAGGAAACAGGGTTGTGAGTGTGCAGAGGGGGCAGGGGGAGGGATTCACAGTATAAGCAAGAAGGTCTTCATCTTTTACTCTGAGTGACATGGGAAGTCATCAGAGGAGTAACATGATTTTCCTTGTGTTTTCAAAGGATCACTCTGCCTGCTCTGTTGAGGGCAGCAGGAAGGCAAGGGGGAAGTGCCCTGGGAGTAAGACTCCTAAGAAATATCAGCCCTTTTACCCACCTCAACAGCTAGACTGGTCATATTCTATTCCAGCTCCTCAATGTTCTTGATGCAAAATAAAGAACTGAGTTTGCCCTTTTTTTTTAAGCTTTAAATTCTACATACTAACAAACAAAGGCAGAAGCACCAGCCTCTATACAAGAGGAATAGACTTCAGATAGACTCTTCATAAGTCTATGCTACAGGAATGAAAAAAGTAAGAATTTTCACTAGCAAAGATTGTTCCTACCTTAAATCTAAGATACACATAGTAAGCTTCAGTAAATTAATGCTCATGGAAATTGTCTTTTTACTTTTAGTATTTTAATTTACAAACCAATTAAAGACATTTAAATTTTTTCATTATCTATTCCATAAAGTACCAGTATTTTCCACAAAAGAAGCATCATAAACTCTTCGCAAGTTATAGCGTTAGAAATGTAAACTACTTTCCATCTGCATTATTTGCTGTTGTTGATCCAAACTGCTGTGAGTATGCAATGAAAAGAACTGTCCTCTGCTGTCCCCTAGCGGAACCACTTAAATCACTCCCAAACAAAATCAGATCCACAAAATGCAGCCAAGGTAAATAAGGTGCAGCTGGAATATCCCTGGACTTTATCACTACTCTGGAAAACAAAACAGTTATATAGATTCCCATCTTTCATATACCAACTCCCAATATAAACAGTTACATGAAGATCTAGCTTCTACCCACAGGCACTCCACCCCATAACACTCCCCAAATGAAAGCATTTAAAAAATTAGGAATATCTGATGTGTAACTACTTTCTATTCACAAATCACTATTTTCAAACTGAGCATTTTTATAAGAAGTGGAAGAGCTTGATTTTGTGAGTACCAAAAACTGCAAGCCCTAAAGACAATCCCTTTTAAGTGGTAAAAGCATCTCAGCATACAGCTTTATAAAACCAGATTTGGATCCCTTGCCTTATTTGTCTCTAAAGATCACTACAGTTAAAAAAAAAAAATATATATATATATATATATATATATATATATATATATATATATATATATATGTATGTTGTAGACCGTTCAGCCTGGTTTCAGGAGTTGTAACCCTCACCCCATGGTGGGCTGTGTAAGAGCCTAGGGACCCACTTCATCTGGGTCTGTTCTGTCAAGAGGACGTGACCGACTAAGGAGACAAAGCTTATCTCCCTGGCAGGAGCACTGCTTCTGCCTCATCCATCTCTGGCCCCAATGCTTGGTTGGTTAGTCAATGACGGGTAAGACTCCTCATGGGAGGGGCAACCTAAGCCAGACGCAACCACTTGGGAGGCCTCATGGAAGGACTCGGGGGCTTGCAGCAAAGAGGATGTGATGGACCCTCACCCCCCGGCTATTCTGACATAGCCCGAGTCCTCATTTCCATCTGGGAGATGTCTCCTGCTTTCTAATAGGCTTAAAGCCTGAAACTGTGGGGGCGAGCGGTGCAGCCCTGTACCAGCCAGGATGGCTCCCTGGGTGATCGGGCATAAGAAAGAATTCCTAAAGTCCTGTGAAACCTGCTTTGCTAAGAGTTCTCTCCCTTAAGTGGTAAGTGTCCCAGGAGGAACTGAGTATGTCTCCCAAAGTTTGGCAACCCCCTTTCCTGACAAACACTGACTCAGATTAAGCCCTCAGATTTCTTTGAAATGTTAACCATTGTTTGATCCTTGTCGCCTGACATACCTGTATTCCCGTGTATTTGAGCCCAATAAAAGCCTAGTGAGGAAGGGCCTCTGGGTCATTCTCCTCTGAGAGTTTGACCCCCTTTCCTCCCCAAGCAGAAAATGTCTTGGTAGTTTTTACTTTCATCCGTGACGGAGGGATGGGGCTCTGCAGGCGGAGCCCCCCTGCATCTGGCGCCCAGGTCAGGAGCCCCCGCATATATATATATGGATGGATGATTATGGAAAACAGGGAAATTTTTCTCAATTGTTAAATATCATAAGAACATTAGACAGGTGAATAAATTAAAACAGAGTAAGTAGTTTAAGGCAACAAGTAAATCAATCACCCTTTATTTTCACTTAGCTAAAACACAGAAAAAAAAAGTTTCCTCAAACCTTACCTATTTTGCCACAAAGCACTGAATTCATTTCTCTATATTCATATATCCTAGTTCAATTCCAAAAGCAAATACTATCTGGCAACCTGGTTTTAATTACAGCATATGGAAAGGATTTTAATTAGTTTCAAATTTTAATTTAGCCTTTATTCAATTCAATTATCCAGGCTCATGGCCCACAAAACTTTCTAATTACCTCTAAACCCATTAATGGCAACCTTTAAAACTGCAATTTAGTCATTTCTTACTAAATTGCCAAAGAAAAAATACACATCACATATCCTAAACCATTCCATTCACTATACATCTAAAAGTGTCATTTTGAAGTATTTTTAATTGGTTATGAAGGCTCAAACAAGCTTGTAATTTAAAAATTAATGGACACATTAGAAACTGCATTACAATACTTTTTCAAATTAGTATTCTCTCTCTAAAAACACAATCTTGATGCTGTTCTACCTCCTCGTCTCCAGTCACGGAGACCAATTTCATGTTCGCCATGGCATGTTCAACTACATAACCTTTTTTAAAAAATTTGTATCCTGGACTACAGTCAAGATGGAGGTGTAGGTGGACACCCTGTGCTTCCTGGCACAACCAAAATTAAGGACAACAAAGATTTATAAGCAAGAAAACCACCAGAACGAACAAAAAATTGAACTGCACTGAAGTCCGACAATGATTCATCCAGACCAGTAAGAGGGGCAGAGTCGCAGCAGGAAAAAGTGGAGGTTGGCGGAACCAGCCCGCAGGCAGCAGTTGGCAGATCCAAGTTGTACAGGGGGCGGATAGCAGACCCCGGGCACCGCGTGGTGATGGGAAGGCCCAGTGGGGCCACGCAGGGCAGCTGGCTGTCCAGGCAGTCCCACATTTGCATGCAGACAATCCAGTTGAGAACGAACAGCAGAACAGACCTTGCAACTCAGAGACCCGGTGCCAGGAAATAAAACCTAAAAACACCTATTGAAAACATTTGTGGGGGTTGAGGTGTTGGGGGAGACTCCCAGCCTCATAGGAGAGTTCGTTGGAGAGACCCACAGGGTCCTAGAATGTACACAAGCCCACCCACCCAGGAATCAGCACCAGAAGGGACCAATTTGGTTGGGGGAAGCGGTGGAGGGGACTGGAATCCAAGAGAGAGTGGAGTAAGGCTATTGTTCCCTCTCAGACCCCACCCTCACATACAGCATCACAAGCCAGTGACTGGGCTGCCCCACCCTGGGGAACACCTAAGGCTCCACCCCTCACTATTTAACAGCTTAAAAAAAAAAAAAAGGCTCAAATGGGAGAACAAATCAAAGCCCCGGAACTAATTCATCTAAGCGACCAAGAGATAGCCAATCTATGAGATGCACAGTTCAAAGCACTGGTGGTTAGGAAGCTCACAGAATTGGTTGATTTTGGTCGCAGATTAGATGTACAAATGAAGGCTACAATAGGTGAAATGAAGAAAAATGCACAGGGAACCAACAGTGATGGGAGGAAAACTGGTACTCAAATCAATGGAGTGGACCAAAAGGAAGAAAGAAACAACCAAACAGAAAACAAGGAAGAAACAAGAATTCGAAAAAATGAGGAGAGACTTAGGAACTTCCAGGACATCTTTAAACGTCCCAACATATGTATTATAGGCGTACCAGAAGGGGAAGAGAAGAGCAACAAGTGGAAAACTTATTGGAACAAATAATAAAGAAGAATTTCCCCAATCTGGCAAAGGAAATAGACTTCCAGGAAATCCAGGAAGCTCAGAGAGTCCCAAAGAAGTTGGACTCAAAAAGGAACATACCAATGCACATTGTAATTACATTAGCCAAGATTCAAATGAAGGAGAGAATTCTAGAAGCAGCAAGGGATAAGGGGACAGTCACCTACAAAGGAGTTCCCATCAGACTGTCAGCTGATTTCTCAAGAGAGACCTTCCAGGCAAGAAGGGGCTGGAAAGAAGTATTCCAAGTCATGAAAGTCAAGGACCTACAACCAAGATTGCTCTATCCAGCAAAGCTGTCATTTAGAATGGAAGGGAAGATAAAGTGCTTTTCAGATAAGGTCAAGTTAATGGAGTTCATCATCACCAAGCCCTTATTATATGAAATGTTAAAGGGACTTATCTAAGAAAAAGTAGATAAAAAATATGAACAGTAAAAAGACAGAAAACTCACAAATATTAACAACCACACCTAAAACCAAAGCAAACTAAGCCAACAACTAAAACAGGAACAGAAACACAGAAATGGAGATCACATGGAGGGTTACCAACAGGGAAGTGGGAGGAGGAGAGAGGGGGAAAAGGTACAGAAAATAAGTAGCATAGACAGTGGGTAGAATATAGACAGGGGGAGGGCAAGAATAGTGTGGGAAATATAGACGCTAAAGAACTTATGACACATGGACATGAACTAAAGGGGGAGAATGTGGGTGGGAGGGGGTGTGCAGGATGGAGGGTAATGATGGGGGAGAAATGGGACAACTGTAATAGCATAATCAATAAAATATATTTTTAAAAAAATAGGCACTGCCGAGCCTTTGATTAAATATTTAAAAAAAACTTATTCTTACCCCAGGACATTTGTTGATTGCTTTTAAAGAGAGGGAGGAAGGCATAGAGACAAACATCAATGTGAGAGAAAAGTATAGATCAGGATCGGGGATCAAGGATTAAGCCTGCAACCTAGGTATTTGCCCTGACCGGGAATCGAACCTGCAACCTTTCAGTCATGGGACAACACTCCAACCAACTGAGCCATACCGACCAGGGCTCAACTACATTATTATTTGTAACAATTTCTCCAAGAAACAAAAACCCTGAAATATTTGCCCTTCATGGACATTTTCCTGAAATACTAAGATGTTCAACACTCTTCATATAGGAGTAATAATTTTAAACACTGCTAAATGTATTCTATAAAGGAATCAGTTTTCCTGCCCATGACAACACCAATGGCACATCTAAACACCTGTATGCCCCTGGTCCAATATGCTAGTGAGAGACTAGATCCAACTTTCTCTACCTAGAGGCCCATCGGTCCACAATATGTACATGGGTACCCTGTACAAATTCACACATATTACACATCTGTTGAGGAGAATTAAACAATGAAAGAACATTTATTCCAACAACCACAATTAGAAACTTCTGAACATTATAAAAACAAACTTCTGAATGTCTCACTATGAAAGATAATCTGAACATATATCCAAGATATCAAAGACCATGCACACCATGCACCTTCTTATAAAATGAAAAACAAGGCTGCTATTCTACTTAGGTCTCACTTACTTAGATCATTAAAATCGAAATGTCATCATTCTAAAGGCAAGTTTGTCTGAATGCATAAAGACATCATATACAGAAGCCAGTTCGGACCCTGTTGCTTATTCAAATTATATACCTGCAACAAAAAAAACCTACTTTTTAACCCTCTAGTACATATATCCTATTTTTAAAAGCTTTATCCTTCATTATTGTACTATTCTCTCTTGTCATGTTGGTCTAAAGCAAAGCATTTAAGTGAGTACACTTTGATTATAGCCCACGTTTAACAGCCCATGGGCTAACACTGAATCAATTAAAAAATGTTTAAATATTCAAACATTTTATGATAATTAAAAAACAAAGAGAAAGGAAGAGCTCTACGTTCTTCTTAGGCTCTAGAAGGATATGAAAAACCTTCACTTACGCTGAAACAAACCAGAAGAGAATTCACCAGACACAAACAAAAAGAAAAAATTTCTTTAAAGCCATCCGAGAACTGTGGACACAAAGATATTTAAAAGAACCGAACACCAAAGGAACTTCATAGATAAAGAAGGGATAGAGGACATTTGGGCCACTTGCCAAAAGAGATGCAGGCAAATGGAAGAGCAAACCTGATGGAGAATGAATCCTGCCATCCTGGGAAATCATTAAACAAAAGTTGGTGGTTTAAAAATCTGAAGTAACTGTTGTTCCAGTTACTGTGTCTTCCATCATTAATATCAGTGTTTCATTGACATCCCTATTATAAACAGTCATACAGTTTTGATGAGAAAGAAAGTGGTTTCAAAATGGAAAACCAAAGTAATAGTCCATCTATGGTTAATCATAATTAATCATAACCCTATTGTGGTTATTATTTAGGCTGTTTTCAATTCTTTTAACTACTGCAAATATCAGAAAAAGGAACATCTTCACTGAAACTGTTTCTATTTCTTTATTTTCTTAAGATCAACTTCTGGATGTGGAGTCACTTAGTCAAAAGAAAGACTTTTAAGACTTTTGATAACAATTATAAAATGCTATCCACCAGAAAGATGCTAACCATTTACAATTCTACCAGCAGTATACATCTTCCAACTTCACTGCAACCCAATAACAATGACATTTATTATTCTTTTCTTTCATTCACTCAGATACCTTTCTATGCCACTTACTCCCAAATGATTGAGACTTTGCTATATTCTTTTCCAGATAGTTTCCCCACAGCTTACTAGCATATATAGGGTGCTTTTATAGGGTAGAAAGTAGAGACATATAAAGAAAAGGAAGTATTTCACAGTAGCCTCCAGCAATGTCTCTAATTTCCACACTAGGAAAAAAAAGAAAAAAGAGAGGAACTCGCGATTCAAAACCACCTTCCCTCTTAGAGCCCACACCACAAAAGGTAAGAGTACAGATCTAGAGTAGAAGAGTCAGACTGACTGGATTCAAACCCTGGCTCTGTGGATCTTCAAACAAACTTTTTAACTGCTCAAAGATTCAGTTTCCGTACCTGAAAATAAGTATTGAATACAACATTCCTATACCTCACTGATGCGTCATTAGGATTCAGTGAGATGATGTTCAGTAAGCAATTCTTGTAAATAGCCTAGTAAGTAAGAAAAGTTAGAGCAAAAAAACTAAAATAAGACTTTCATGGATTTTCCTCAGCAGTAACCATCAAATCTCAGCCTGAATGACTTACAACAGCTGACCAATTGCTCTCAAACTACACCACAAAAATGCCGAACCAGTACTCACTTACCTGAATTCCGCCACTCTTTGTCTGCAGTTCTAGAAACATGTTTTTTTAAATTCGTATAGCACCACAAGCAAGGAAATAGGCAAGCACACCTACCTAGCAGTTCTACCTGCTCGATGAATATATGTGTTGGCATCTTCTGGACAATCAAACTGAAGAACCCAATTCACAGCTGGGAAATCTGTATAGAAGAAATGTAAAATTAGCAAATCAGTTTCAAGATCTGCCCTGCTGCACTATTTTTATTTTACAATATTGCCTGCCAGAACTTTCTGTCACATCAAACTGATAGATAACATCTGTGAACTCTATTAAAAATGAAATTAATTGCACAAACCAAGAGATAATAATTCTTTGAAAAAGTGAGCCAAAATTAATAACAGTGTTTGCATATGAAGATTATTTCTTATCTGACACGGCAGTGGCAGACAGCTTTCTGTTAGACAAATGATGAAATACCCTGATATTAAATAACCTAAAAGAACCACTTCTCATGGGCTCCTACTGAACTTCCATAAAACTGGTTTCTAAATTTAAATAAAGGCTTGCTTTTCTTGCTGTTCCAATCTCTATTCAAATTAAGCCCCTCTCCCAATTTGGTAGCAAAACCTGCTGTGAGGTTTTCAGATCACTTTCCATCTTAGAAAAAGGACTGAGCCCTTTAAAAAAAAGAAAGAAAAGATGGGAGTGGCAAGACAATTAGAAAGGTGAAAAAGGAAATCTTTAGATAACTTCTAAACTTGATAAATTAAGAAATGGCAGGATAAGATTACTGAGAAATACAAAAAACTAAGTACCAAAAGAAGAAATAGCAGATTTAAGTAGTTGCTTCTCAAGAGTGAAGAGGGGTAAAGTAAGGACTGCTTTGTCTCATAACTCATTTTTACCTATATGCATATGTTGCTCATTAAAAAAATAAAATAATTGAGAAAAACTTAAAAATAAAATAAAGTTTAAAAAAGACAGTGGTATATTCTAAAGAAACTCTTAAACATTTACATAAGGATAGAGCTTCAGAATACCCAGTGCACATTTTTGGAATAAAAAGACAAAACTCAAATATCCTTTACTCCAAGGATGAATATATAAATTCATGCTATGCCCTGGCGAGGTGGCTCAGTAAATTGGAGTATAATCCCATACACCAAAGGTTGTGGGTTCGAACCCCAGTCAAGGTGTGTATGGGAAGCAACCAATCAATGTTTCTTTCTTTCCTTTCCTTCCTTCTTTACCGCCTTCCTTCCTTCCTTTCCCTCCTTCCTTCCTTTCTCTCTCTCTCTCTCTCTCTCTCTCTCTCTCTCTAAATCTCTCCCTCTCCTGCCTGAAAAAATCAACAAATATATCCTCAGGTGAGGATTTAAAAACAAATAAATTCATGCTATCCCATACTCTACAAAATACAATATATTTTTACACATCAACCTGGAAAGACTTCAAAAGCAAGTCATAGACTAACGCATAATATCATTTATGTAAACTTCTTTAACACCCAAGAAATTATTATATGTTGCTTATGAATATATTCATATAAACTTTTAAAAATAAACTAGAACAAATGTTCTTGACATTTTTTGTGCCATAGCTGAAGCCTATAAATCCTTTTAATTTTTTTAAAAATTTTTTATTTTATTTCTTTACTTTTAGAGCAAGGAGACAGGAGGGAGAAAAAAAGGAGAAAGACATCAACATAAGGGAGAAATATCAATCGGATGCCTCTTGCACACGTCCTAACTGAGGACCAAACCTGCAACCCAAGTACACACCCTACCCAGGAATCAAATCGGGAGCCTTTCACCTTGTAGAACAACACCCAACCAACTGAGCCACATGGGTCAGAGCTGACCCTTTTTTAAATGAAGTACCGAATTTTCAGACTATAAGACGCAACCCCCCCCCCCCCCATTTGGAAGGAATAATGGTTGTTAATGCTGCTGTTGAGGTCTGTTTACATTTACATTGGTAAAATATTATGTTATTTATGTTATTAAATATTTTACCACATTTTCTGCTTCAAATTTTTTTTCCCTATTTTCCTCCTCCAAAACCTAGGTGCATCTTATAGTCCAAAAAATATGGTAAAACATACAGGACTACAAAAGGAAAATTATAATGAACTATAACATTTTTATTAAAGTGTTGGTAATTATATACATGTTTGTTTATTAACACATTAAATAACGTAGTTGTGGGTCTGATAATCACCATAGTATCAAAATAGTAGAGGTTAAACAATATTCCAAAACGTCTGCAAAAACTATAATATAAAATTATTTCAACCTACAATTCTATTCCCATCCCAACCATCATTCAAGAATGAAACACAGATAAGCAATAACTCAAAAAATTTACCTGCCATGCAACCTTTCTTAAGAAGTTATTAGAGAATGAAATTTTTTTAAAAAGAATAATTCAAGAAAGATCTGGAAACAGAAGTCCCAGGATGACAAATGTGCATCAGGCTTATGGAGCAACCAGTCTGGATTAGAGCTAGAGACAGAAGACTCCCAGAAGAGGTAGTCTCACGAGAAAAAGAACCAGACTGTTTTTTGAACTGTTAGACAACTAGGCAGGTGACATCTGCTACAATATCTGAGAACCACTGGAATTGGAAAACAAAACTAAGCAAATTTTAATTATTAATTCAAAGAAAAAATACTAAAGAAAGTACAAAAAAAAGGAGATAATCACAGAACACTACTTCCCTTAGCAAATAATTACGCAGTCAAAACAATGTAAATACAAAATGTTGATTCTACCAAGTCATGATCTAACATAGCCCAGAGAGCTTTAAAAACATGCATACTTATCTGCTACCTCCAGTTACATGGGAATATACTGATATGATGTCATGAGATATTCTTTAAAATACTCCAAGAGGAGTAAGTAGAGAGGAGGAAAAGAGGAATCATGAAAAAGATAGCTACTGCAAGTAGGTAGAATATGACAGTACATTAGACTTCTCTGTGTGTTTAAAATTTGCTAATAATAATAATTAACACAGTAAAATAAACTGATTGAAGAATTCAAATTACCAACTATTTATTCTTATCTCCAGTTTTCCTATAATTACTTCCATTCAACCCACATGAAGCCACCAGTTATATAATATCACAGTGGCTTTTTGAAAGTTTAAACACATTCATTATGATTTTAAAATAAAAACTAGAATGCTTGGTGAAAAGGTGGACTTCGTCAATTTTTCTTGTTAAGTAAGCTGTAGTATTTATCAAGTTTCCAATTTCAAAAACACATTTTTTTCATATCTTTAAACTTTTGATCCTTCTTTTTGTCAGCTCCTCATGATTCTATGATATAGTTATTACCATGAAACAATAAAAGCACAAAGATGAAAATATTACAAAAAGCATCACTGATGTATCCTTAACGTTAAGTCATCTCAGTTACCAATTCACTTGTTTTTCTCTTATAAGTAAGCCCAGTTATTTGAGTCAAACTATTTGAATTCCCCAAATCTACCCATTTATGAGCAAGTTGTATTTCCCACGAACACAGACTATTTTCTCCTAAGTTTTCTTACCCAGCCCCCTGGCTGCAATATCAGTAGCAAAGAGTACTGCAGCTCTCTTGCGAACAAATTCATTATAGACTTCCATTCTTCTCATCTGCTGCTGTCGACCATGCAGGGCAAGGATAGAAATTCCAGGACGTAGCCGGCAGAACACTCGATACAGATATTGAACCTAGGCAGTAACAGGAAAATGAGTTCAATACATCTGGATAAAAGCAGCAAAGTAAGCTTACAAGACGAACAGGGAAAAATGTATTAAGAAGCACAAGTTTCACTAAATAAAGATATACAGAACAGAGAAAGGGATATGTAGTAGAGTTACGGTGTTAAGGCATTTTTGCTCACATTACTTCCTAAAACAATTCTGAAAAGAAATATGCCCCCTTACACTTTTAAGTTTTATCTGACATTTTTCCAAAGTTAACTGGTTGCAAAGAATATAATTTTTGTTGTATTAGATACTGATATTTTAAAATAAATACATAAAGCTTCTTATAAATATACCCAACAGATTCTAAATGGCAGGGGAATTTGATACTCACTGCCAATTATTTTTTAAGATATGTCAAAATAATGAAGAGACTATACATTGTGTGAGAGGGCACCTCAATTTTGCTACAAGCCTAACAACTACTCTTAAAAAAAAAAATTGACTTTAAAAAAAGTTTAAAATACAATGTGAAGAAACTCCCTTCTAACAGAAAGAAGTTTTACATCAATTCTTTTCCTCCTTGAACTCTTATGTCCCGATCCCACAGAATTTTATCTTTATGGTTGTATGCTTTATAGTCTTTTGAATACTTTATCAAAATTCATGATTTTCTACAATACAACAAAATTATGTATATCAGTTTTAACATTTCAAAATTTTCTGTGGCCACAGCTGCATTAAAAATTTTCTTCTTGGATTAAATTATTGCTACAATTATTATTAGTATAGAACTGAGCAAAACAAGAAATGCTAGAAATCTGACTTTTTAATCTGTTACATAAAAATACTTTTATTTTTGTAAGATCTGGAAGTTATACAAAAGTGAATGCTATATCATCTCAATTTATGGAACTAAACGGAGCTGATTATTATAGTTTTACTATTTGTCTTTAGGCTATGCATTCATAAATGATTACTAATGATTGCTAGACTGAGGCAGAGTACAGCATCATTTTATTCCCATTTTCTCTTTCTAATGTAGGTATTAAGAAAATCTCTGCACAAAAATATAAGAAATGGACTGGAATGAACTTTAAAGTTCATAATATTTCAAATCAGAAAGGAGATGTATTTAAAAAAAAGGAGATGTAACTTGGAGTGGTAAATACACAACACAATATACAGATGGCATATTATAGAATTGTATGCCTGAAACCTATATAATTTTATTGACCAGTGTCACTCCAATAAACTCAGTAAAAAAAAAAAAAAAATTTAATCCTAACAGACAAAATTATTTGTAATAATCCACCCTGGCTGGTGTGGCTCAGTGGACTGAGTGTTGGCCTGAGAGCCAAAGGGTCATGGGTTCAGTTGCCAGTGAGGGCACACGCTTGGGTTGTAGGCCAGGTCCCCAGTTGGGGGCCCACAAAAGGCAACCACACATTGATGTCTCTCTCCCTTTCTTTCTCCCTTCCCCTCTCTCTAAAGTAAATAAATAAAACCCAAAAAAATTATTTGTAATAATCTATCAACTAATAACTCCATTAAGTCTCCCTTAAAATTTTGTTGAAAGTAAAGAAAGAGAAACCACCTGAATTACAAAATGACTTGTTGCCTTGTTATTAGTCACTCACTTTCTGATTAGCTACCCTGGTGCCAGAAAGGTTCTCCGACCATGAGACAATGAACCAATAAGATTAAGGATAGATGAACACATGCCTTTCTTTTGTAAACTTTTAAAAAGAACTATCATGAAAAGGAGATGGGAAATGAGAACCTACAGACCACAGATGCCACCTCAGGAAAGCCAATCTCAGAAAAGTAGATAGGGAAATTGAGGAAGTACAAATCTGAATCCACAAAAACTTTCTGCAATCTGCATCTCTCAAATCAAGATTGACCTTGAATTCCTGCTCTTGAAAAACTGGCTGAGACAGAAGATGTCTGTAGAATAAAGCCTAAGTACGGAGTTTAAATTTTAATTCAAAATTGTATCAAAAAAGTCATAGGAAGGTTTGCAGCAGGCAGTGATATATTCAGCTTCCACTTTCCAAAGATCACTCTTGCTCTAAGGTGAAATAACTGTAAGAAAGAAAGTAAAGGAATGGAGGGACCAACCAGGAGTATGAGAAAGTTAAGCATGGTTCAGAGTAAAGTGCAACATCAGGGGTTGTGAAAAGTGGTAGAGCCAAGGTGAGTTGTCAACAGTCTAAATATGGATAAAGACGGAAAAGAATTAAAAATTCAGTCATTTACCAAGATGAGGAAGTAAATCTTAGGGAAAGAAAATCTGAAATTGTTTTTCCTATGTTAAAATTTGAGATGACCTATAGACCTTCAACTGGAAATACCTAGTAATCAAGTAGATACACAAGTCTGGAGCTCAAGAAAGTGGTGAGGGTTTCAGATGTGGATTTGGCAGCTGCCAGAATATAGAAAGTGTTTAAAGCCATGGACCTGAAGAGGTTATTTAGAAAGAGTCTAGATGGAAAAAGGGCAGACTACAGAGATTTGAGGTACTTCCAACTGCATGGTCGGGCAAAGGAGAACTGGCAAGGAGGGTTAACAGAGCAGTCTGAAGCAAGGGAAAAACATGCCAGTGTGGTCTCAAAGGTCTGAAGAAGTGTTTCAAGAAGGAGAGAATGGCCAACTGTTTAATATGCTTCCAAGAGGTCAAATAAGATAAGGACTAATGACTGACCACTGACTTTCATAAGCTGTATCTCTTAATAAGGGCTGACTCTGGAGGGCTCAGGAGACAAGAGGAGATGGGGCAGTGATGCTACTAGTAGAGAAAAATCATTAAAAGAGTTTGCTATGAAGAAGAGCAGAAAAAAGAGGCAGCAACTGGAAAGGGATATGAGAATTGTTTTTTATTCTTAATATGGGCAATATTCAATAACAAGAAGGAGAAAAGAAAACACAGGATGGTGGATATCTGCAGTATATGAAGGCCTTGTGCAGGAGAGATCTGGAGCCCATGTACAGGAATTGGTTGTAGCTACTTCATCCACTGTGACAAAACGGAGTAGAAACTATAAACTCAAACTTACCTCCTTATACATAGATACCAAAAACAACCCTTCTTTAGGAGATGTAAAAATTCTAAAACTCTAAAATAGGTCCTAAAACAAAAATCCTTACATGGTAAAATGAGACCATTACTTATCTTCCTCATAAGGTGGAGGAAAACTCAGCCTCATATTTATCGTGCTAAGCTATTCCAAAAGTTAT
Organism: Glossophaga mutica; assembly: GCA_039655065.1. Lineage (NCBI taxonomy): Eukaryota > Metazoa > Chordata > Mammalia > Chiroptera > Phyllostomidae > Glossophaga > Glossophaga mutica. The sequence continues at coordinate 78,892,666 of CM077308.1, read as the reverse complement.
AAATGTAGAATCGACCTACTATATGCCAACAACTATGTCACCAGGGAATGTAAAAAAGTGACAAAAATCAATCATTATCCCTTCTAGGTAAGGGAAGGAACCTAGTTTTCTTATATATCACTGAATCCTTTATTTTGTAGCCCAAGGCTAGTGTTGAAGAAATGTTTATTAACTAAATAAAGTTATAAACACTACAGAAGGATAGAAGGAAAAGTTGATTTTAACAAGGAGAATGGGAGTGTCAAAAAAGGACTTCCAGCCCTGGCCGGTGTGGCTCAGTGGATTGAGTGCCAGCCTACAAACCATTCCCAGTCAGGGCACAAGGTGGGCTGTGGGCCAGGTCCCCAGCTGGGGGCATGCGAAAAGCAACCAACAAATGTTTCTCTCACTTGTTGATGCTTCCCTCCTCACTTTCTCCCTCCTTCCCCCTCTCTCTGAAAAGAAATCAAATCTTAAAAAAAAAAAAGGGGGGGGGGAATGACAGCATGGTAGGAGAGAGTAGATTCCACTTTTCTCTACACACAGGAGAAAAACCTGGCCTATATATGGAAGAACAGAGCAGACAAGGAACAGTAACATCGCATATTTAAGAATAGGAGATCAAAAATTGTAGCGGATTGAAAAACCAGTCGGTGGGGAGAGCACTTCAGGACAGGAGCCCAGGGATCAGTGCGGAGACCAGGGCAGGTGAGGCCCCTGCCCGGGGCTGGCCGGGCCTGCCCCAGGGCTCTAGGGAGGGACCTGGGTCAACTGCAGAAACCAGCTGAGCAATCCGGTCGCCCCGCGCAACTATGGACTCAGCAACCCTGGTGCCCGCGACTGCAGGCTGAGCAATTCTGGTTGCTCATGACTGCAGACAGCTGTGCGTGTGAACTGAGACGGCTGCATGAAAATAGGCACCCACATGAGACCGCAGATGGTCAAGGGATCATAGGCACGAGCGAGATCATAGGTGCTTGCCACTGAAGACAGCTGTGGGACCATAGTCGCACGAGAACGCAGACAGCTGAGAGCCATAGGTGCGCAGGCGCGAGATGGCTGCGGGATCGTAGGCCCCAGGACACCACGGAAAGCTGCACCAGGGCCAACTCAGACAGCTACACGAGCTCACACCCATAAACTGGGGAAAGTGCGTGCACTCCAGGAGGCCCAGATAACACACCTAAAGCCCTGTGTAGAGAGGCACCGGTTTAACTCTGGGGACCGTAGCACAATGATGACCGAGTACTAAACACAGAGAAAACCAGTACTGTCATCCCTCGGCCATTGCAGCCAGCAAGACCAGAAAAACCAGCTCGGCAAGTTTGAAAATAGCAAGAGTTTTTTATTTGGTGTTTTGGGGAGTTTTTCTGTTGTCTGGGTTTTTTTGGGGGGGGGGGTTTGGTTTTTTTTGTTTGTTTGTTTTTGTTTTTAGTTTGTTTTTTGTTTTTGTGGGCTTGTTTTGGTTTTTTTTTGTTTGTTTGTGTGTCTATCTGTTTATATAATTGCTCTTAATTATTATTTCTTTATTATTTTATCTTCTTTTTTACTCAACTCCTTTTGCCTCTTTACTTCTTTCTTGTTTTATTCCTTCTTCCTTTCTTCCAATTTTATCTCTTCTACCTTCCTCTTTTTTCCCCCGTCTTTTTGCATTTTTATCCCTCTTTTCTATTTCTAAATACCCACGAGTGAGACAAAAAAACAAACAAACCTGGAACTGTGGGGGAAAAAAAACAGAGTTGGTCCCAAAATGAGGGTATCCCAGTAGCTGAGACAGTGAAAGCTGTGAACACAGGATATCCAAAGGAGACTCCACCACTAAATCTCACAGGTATTCTACCACAGCAGGTCACACCATAAACCCAGGGAGCCAGAACAGATCAATTTAAGAAGTTGAGGCTAACAAGAAGTCTTACAAACAATGGGAAGACAAAGAAACAATCCCCAAATGAAAGGAAAGGAGAAAACACCAGAAAGAATGCTAAATGAAACAGAAGCAACTCAACTATCAGATATTGAGTGCAAAGCAATGGTTGTCAGGAAGCTCCATGAGCTCTTAATGAACTACCAGAAACTACAGGGAAGCTATGATGAGCTCACTGCAAACTATTATCAACATGAAAAAGGAAATTGAAACTATCAACAAGGGCCAAGAGGTAATGAAGAATACAATTTCTGAACTGAAAAACACAGTAGAAGGAATGAAAAGCAGAATCGATGAAGCAGAGGATTGGATCAGCGAGTTGGAGGATAAAATAGTAAAAAATACCCAGAAAGAGCAAGAAAACAAAAAGAGGCTCAGAAAGAATGTAGAGGGATCAAGACAAATGCAAGACAACATGAAACGTAATAATATCCGTATAATAGGAATACCAGAAGGAGAAGAACAAGGGATAGAAAACCTATTTGAGAAAGTAATGATGGAAAACTTCCCTAATTTGGTGAGAAAAAAGTCACACAAATCCAAGAAACACAGAGGGTCCCAATCAAGAGGAACCCAAACAGGCACACTTCAAGGCACATCATAATTAAAATGGCAAAATTCCAAGACAAAGAGAGAATTTTAAAGGCAGCAAGGGAGAAAAAGGAAGTAACATACAAGGGGGCACCAATCAGGTTAGCAGCTGACTTCTCAATGGAAACACTCCAAGCCAGAAGAGAATGGCAAGAAATATTCCAAGCAATAAGAACCAAAGGCCTGCAACCAAAACTACTCTATCCAGCAAGGCTTTCAATCAAGATAGAAGGCCAAATAAGGAATTTTCCTGACAAAAGAACTCTAAAAAAATACACCTCCACCACACCAGTTCTGCAAGAGATACTAAAGGGACTGCTTTAAGGAAAAGAAGGAAAAGACAGAGAGAGAGAGAGAGAGAGATAGAGAGGGAGGGAGAGGAACACAGGTAAGAAATGGCAATGAATAAATACCTATCAATAATAACCTTAAATGTAAATGGATTAAATGCTCCAATCAAAAGACACAGAATAGCTGAACGGACAAGAAAGCATGACCCACACATATGCTGCCCACAAGAGACCCACCTCAGGACAAAAGACCTACATGGACTCAAAGTGAAGGGCTGGAAACGAATTTTCCAAGCAAATGGACAGGATAAAAAAGCCGGAGTAGCAATACTCATACCAGACAAAATAGACTTCAAAAGAAGAGTCATAAAGAGAAACCCAGAAGGTCACTTCATAATACTCAAGGGAAGAATACACCAAGAAGACATAAACATTGTAAATATATATGCTCCCAACGGAGCATATATATATGCACCTAAATACATCAAGAAAATCTTAGAGGACTTCAAGAAAGATATTGACAGCAACACAATTACAGTAGGCAATTTTAACACCCCACTGTCAAAAATGGACGAATCTTCCAAACAAAATATCAACAAAGATATTGAGGCACTGAACAACACACTAGATGAAATGGACTTAACAGAAATATATAGAGCCCTTCATCCCAAAGAAACTAAATACACTTTCTTTTCAAATGCACATGGAACATTTTCAAAGATAGACCACATGACAAGACACAAAACAAGCCTCAACAAATTCAAGAAAATTGAAATCATACCAATCATTTTCTCTGACCACAAGGGACTCAAACTAGAAACCGACTCCACGGGGAAAATCCCAAAACCATCAAAATCATGGAGATTGAATAGCATGTTATTAAACAATGAGTGGGTCAAGAATGAAATGAGGGAAGAAATCAAAAAGCTTCTGGAAACAAATGAAAATGAACTCACAACAACCCGAAACTTATGGGACACGGCGAAGGCAGTCCTCAGAGGGAAGTTCATAGCAATACAGGCCTACCTAAAGAAGATGGAAACATTTCAAACAAATGACTTAACCCTACACCTACAAGAACTTGAGGAACAATAACAAAGACAGCCCAGAGCAAGTTGAAGGAAGGAAATAACCAAGATCAGAGCAGAATTAAATGACATAGAGACTAAAAGAACAGTTCTAAGGATCAATGAATCCAGGAGCTGGTTCTTTGAAAAGATCAACAAAATCGACAAGCCTTTAAGCAGGCTCATCAAGAAAAAAAGAGAGAGGACTCAAATAAACACAATCAGAAATGAAAGAGGAAAGCTTACAACCAACACCACATAAATACAAAGGACTGTAAGAAATTACTATGAAGAACTATATGCCAAGAAATTTGAAAACCTAGGTGAAATGGACAAGTTTCTAGAAAAATATAATCTTCCAAAACTCAATAAAGAAGAAGCAGAAAACCTGAACAGACCAATAACAGCAAATGAAACTGAAGCAGTAATCAAAACATTCCTGACACACAAAAGCCCTGGACCACGTGGTTTCACAGGAGAATTCTACAAAGCATTTAAGGAAGAGCTAACCCCTATCCTTCTCAGACTATTTGAAAAAATCCAAAATGATGGAAGATTCCCAAACTCTTTTTATGAAGCCAGCATCATCCTCAACCCAAGACCAGATAAAGACACAAGAAAGAAAATTTCCGGGCAATATCACTGATGAACATAGATGCTAAAATCCTCAACAAAATATTGGCAAACCGCATCCAACAATACATTAAAAAGATCATACACCATGACCAAGTGGGATTCATCCCATGGATGCAAGGGTGGTTCAATATTCGCAAATCAGTGAATGGTATACATCACATAAACAAAAGCAAAGACAAAAATCACATGATCATATCAATAGATGCAGAAAAAGCTTTTGATAAGGTACAACACTCATTTATGATAAAAACATTCAGCAAAGTGAGAATGGAGAGAACATTCCTCGACATAATAAAGGCCATATATGAGAGACCTACAGCCAACATCATACTCAATGGGCAAAAACTAAAATCTTTCCCACTAAGATCAGGAACAAGACAAGGTTGTCCAGTTTCACCACTTCTATTCAATATAGTATTGGAAGTCTTAGCTGCAGCGATTAGATAAGAAAAAGAAATAAAAGGCATCCAAATAAGAAAGGAGGAAACAAAACTATTGTTGTTTGCAGATGACATAATAGTGTACACAGAAAATCCTATAGACTAGGCCAAAAAGCTGCTTGACATAATAAATAAATGTGGCCAAACAACCAATACAAAGTCAATATCCAGAAATCAAAGGCATTTTTTTATACCAACAATGAAACAGCAGAAGCAGAAATCAAGAAAACAAATCCCATTTGATATAGCAACAGATAAATAAAATACCTAGGAATAAACCTAACCAAGGAGGTAAAAGACCTGTATGCAGAAAACTACACAACACTGAAGAAAGAAATCAAGGAAGACACAAACAAATCGAAGCATATACCGTGTTCATGGATTGAAAGAATTAATATCATCAAAATGTCCATACTACCCAAAGCAATTTACAAATTCAATGCAATACCTATTAAAGTACCAATGGCATATTTCACAGACATAGAACAAACACTTCAAAAATTTATATGGAACCATAAACGACCCAGAATAGCTGCAGCAATTTTGAGAAAGAAGAGCGAAGTAGGAGGGATCACAATACCTGATACCAAAGTGTATTACAAGGTCACTGTAATCAAAACAGCCTGGTACTGGCACAAAAACAGGCACATGGACCAGTAGAACAGAATAGAGAGCCCAGAAATAAACCCAAGTCTCTACGGTCAATTAATATTCGACAAAGGGGGCAGCAACATAAACTGGAGCAAAAATAGCCTCTTCAACAAGTGGTGTTGGGAGAATTAGACAGCTACATGCAAAAAAATGAAACTTGAGCACCAACTTACACCATACACAAAAATAGATTCAAGGTGAATAAAAGACTTAAATATAAGCCATGACACCATTAAAATCCTAGAAGAGAACATAGGCAAGAAAATCTCAGATATTTCATGCAGCAACATTTTTACTGATATGTCCCCTAAAGGAAGGGACATAAAGGAAAGAATAAACAAATGGGATCTCATCAAAATAAAAAGCTTCTGCACGTCTAAAGTAAACAGTATTAAAATAAAAAGAGAACTAACTGTATGGGAAAACATATTTGCCAATGATACCGCAGACAAGGGTTTAATCTCCAAAATATGTAAAGAATTTACACGACTCCACTCTAAGAAGACAAGCAATCCAATTAAAAAATGGGCAAAGGACTCGGGCAGACACTTCTCCAAGGAGGACATACAGAGGATCCAGAGACATGAAAAGATGCTCGATATCGCTAGCTATCAGAGAGATGCAAATTAAAACTACAATGAGATACCACTTGACACCTGTCAGAATGGCCCTCATAAACAAAGCAACAGCAAGTGTTGGAGAGGTTGTGGAGAAAAGGGGACCCTAGTGCACTGTTGGTGGAATTGCAGACTGGTACAACCACTATGGAAAACAGTATGGAATTTTCTAAGAAAACTTAAAATGGATCTACCTTTTGACCCAGCAATTCCACTGCTTGGATTATATCCTAAGAACCCTGAAACACCAATCCAAAAGAACCTATGCACCCCTATGTTCATAGCAGCACAATTTACAATAGCCAAGTGTTGGAAGCAACCTAGATGCCCATCAGTAAATGAATGGATCAAAAAACTGTGGTACATTTACGCAATGGAATTCTAGGCAGCAGAAAGAAAGAAGGAGCTCCTACCCTTTGCAACAGCATGGATGGAACTGGAGAGCGTCATGCTAAGCGAAATAAGCCAGGCAGTGAAAGACAAATACCATATGATCTCACCTTTAACAGGAACCTAATCAACAAAACAAACAAACAAGCATAATATAACCAAAGACACTGAAATTGGGAACAGGCTGACAGTCACCAGAGGAGAGAGGGGAGGGAATTTCAGGGGAAAGGGGGAAGGGTTTACAGGAACAAGTATAAAGGACCCATGGACAAAAACTATGGGGTGTGGAAATGGGAGGGTGGTGGGCTGGGGTGGGAGTAAAAGACAGAAAACTGTACAAGATCAACAATTAAAATAAAAATTTAAAAAAGGGAAAAAAAAAAGGACTTCCAGGTATAACATTTGAGCCTAGCCTTAAAGGATATTAAATATTCTCCCAGAAGTGGGGTGAAGGGATACAAGGAGGACATTCCAACGATCACTATGAACAAAGATAAGGAAGTATAAAAATAAATGGCATATTCAGTTCAGTATTAATGGAAGGTAGGTAAATCTCAGATTATAAAGACCTCCAGTTAGTCTAGTCATTCCACTGTTCATTCTACCAGTATTTGAAGGCTATTATGTTCTAAGTATTTTACTAGGTACTAATAATACGTAAAAATGACAAGTGTAAAAATGACAAAAGTAAAATGACGGTTTTTTCCTTATGGGGCTAATAGTTTCATCCAGGAATTCCTTTAAAACAAAGACACAGGATTCTCTATCTATAGACCCCTCACCACATCAGCATTGTACTTACTAGAATAGAAAAGAAACTGCTATTTTCTAACTGAAATTTGATATTTTAAGAGGACAAGCCAACATGAATAACTTAAGAAATATAAACATTCAGTACCTCTTTACAACTGGAGAAAAATATAATACTTTTCTTCTTCAGGTGGCTTCTCAAAAAGGAATACAGTACACTTATTTTTTGCTGCAGCTCACAAACTATGTAGTTCTGTTCCAAAGTGGCAGGGGTGCTTACGGAAATAAGAGGAGGAAAAACATTAAAAATATGCCATGTTGGTAACTTTGAAATCCAGACCAGAAGAACACAAATGTTAACAGTCACATGCCTCTCGAATACCTGCCTACCCTTCTGTATCTCTCCCCCCACCCTGCCACCTCCAAAAGAGAACTTAACTTCTCTATTATCCTTTAGGAAATAAATTCAACCTATCACTAAAATACATTCAAAATGCCTTAAAGATTGTCTATCAAAAATACATACACACGGTGGTTGCCTCTGAAAAGGTAGGGTCAAGGATCAACTGAGGGGGCATAATCCTCCATATCTTAACAGGAAAGTGGGTTACATATACATATTTACCAAAACTCAGCAAAGGTACTCTTAATTTGTTATTTCACTCTAGTTAAAAATTACATCAAGACAGAAAATCTCTGAACATACTAAATACTAGTTAGTGATATGTGCATTGAAATATCCAGGGTAAGTGTACAGATGGCTTCATTTTACCATGAAATGCATCAAAAATGAGATAAGTAGATGTACAGTTTACATAGATTGGATAAATGGATAGTAAATGAATGCTACTACCATTAGGTGTGTAGTAGGTTAAGTGTAAGGTGTTCACTGTAAAATTCTTTCAATTGTGCCAAATGTTTGAAATTTCTCATAATAAAATGTTGAAAAGATATACACACATTAACTCTTTGAACTAATAAGTCTACTTTTTTGATTCTGTTCCAAAAAAAAATACTGATAAACATACAAAAAGATAAGGCATTACTTATAAAGCAAAAAAATGAAAATCAACCCACATGTCCATCACAGGGGAACTTGCAGAATAAACTACTATACAAGTACACAATTAAGTGTCATGCAGGTATAAAAAAGGAATGAAGAATCTATCCATATACTGCTGAAAAGTGACCTCTAGGATATATTGTTAAGAGCAGAATTGTACATAGAATTTGGTACCATTTATCTGGGCTGGGATATACAAAATATACACACACACATTCATGCACACAAGCATCCTTGTGTGTCTGCTTATACTTTAAAAGAGGGCAACAAACCAAAAACTAAAAATAGATTACTCATAGCAAAATATACAGAAACAAATTAATTAAATTGAATTTAAAAAACAAATAAGCCTAAAGATGTATCAAGTTGGTAGCTTAATGACAAAGGAATTTCAAAGGAATTTGATTATATTTTTATTGAGATATTCAAGGCAAAAAAAGAAATACAAAGGAATCTTAAATGTTCTTAAGTAATCATGTTGTTAGCAACATCACTAGTATTATCCTGACATTTTAGATACACTGATAAATGGAACAAATAAGTAAAAATACATTAGGAATGAAGATGTTTGGGGTAAGAAAAAAATACATATATATGACGAGAGACTCAAAAAACTGTATTTATAAAGATTGTGTATTTACTTATTCTTACATGTTTAAACTTCAGTCACCTTCAAAGTATTCTTCATTTGATGCAATACACCTATGGAGACGTTCTCTCCACTGCTCAAAACAGTTTTTGAACTCATCAATTTTGATACCTTTTAGTGCTTATGCCATTTTTTGTTTCAAATCTTTTCCACATCAGCAAAACATTTCCCTTTGAGGACTTTTTTCTTTTCTTTTTTTTTTTAATATTAAAACAGCTTTTTATTTGTTAGTGTCACATAAGAAATTTAAGCAAGTTACACTATCTTAAAAAAACACAACTAATGCATTTTAAGAGAAACCCTCGCCCACCCCCTCCCGCATTCCCCTTGAAAATTAAAAATGTAAGAGAAGTAACCATAAAATAAAGCTTTGTGGAATATGAGGACTTTTTTCATCCAGGGAAACAAAAAACATCACTGCTGGAAAGATCAGGTGACTAGGGAGGGTGGGGCATGAGGATCATGCCATTTATGGTCAAAAACTGCCGAACAATCAGTGTAGTGGTGGAAGATGTGCTCATAAATCACCCATCACAAAATGGTTAAGCATGTTTAAAAGGCCTTAAAAAGGCCTTAAAGGCCTTTCACTGAAGCCAAATGCAGCCTCTCACAACGCCAGGTGGTACACTGATACAGACGGGTTCCTATAACACTTATCTAGCCTGTACTGCAAGGGGCCTGCCTTCCTCCAGAAGGTAATTCCAGTTTTTTAGAAGGTCCACCCCTCATAAAAATCAAAGAGGCTGAGTAAAAAAGGTTGTAATCTTAAATTTGATTTGTAAAGGAAAAAAATGTTTAAAAAAAAAAACTGTCCACTGAAAACCCTGAACACAATGACCATCTCCCTAGGACCTAGACTATGGTCTCTAAACACGATATTCTGCCAAAGGCATTTCATATGGAATGCAAACATAAGATGAACCTAGAACACCAGAAGGCATGGAAGCCAATAACTAGGATGTGTTGAAAGAATCCAGGTAGCAACTTAAAGAACTTCCCATTAACCAAGTTTGAGATGGTGCAAGACAATTTGAATATTAAAAATACAGTAACTGTTTCTATTGAAGGACAGAAAATATAGTATATTTAAATTTATGAGTTAATATCAGTTAATTTATCGTAAATGTCATTAAGTCTTATCAGTTTGTTTTAATTTTTTTAAAAACTGCTCACCTTTGGAAAAGTTAGGGAAGCAACTCTTTAGTCTAAATCTGTTAAGAGAATGAAGCATATACTCTGGTATTCTAACCTTCTTGTAAGAAATGAACCTCAGATAATCAAGTACTTGGCATGAGAAAAATTTTTGATATGAAAGTACTCCAGTTAAAAAATAACAGAAGCCACAATTTTGCAACTCCTAATGAAATAACAAATTAGGACTGCTAAAATTATAAGGTTACAAAGCTATCATTCCTTTCATAGAGGGACTGTTTATATCAGATTAACCCTTTGGCCTAGAGCAGGGGTGTTAAACTCGTTTTCATCGGGGGCCACATCAGCCTCACGGTTGCCTTCAATGGGCCAAATGTAATTTTAGGACTGTATAAATGTAACTACTCCTTAACAGTTAAGCGAAAGCTCCGTGCTGGTGCCAGGCCGGATAAAACAAGGTGGAGGGCCGGATTCTGCCCTCGGGCCTTGTGTTTGTCACCTGTGGTCTAGAGCATTACGACGAAAGCTGGATTCAATATAAAACTAAAAGCAGTTCCATTTTTAGTTTCTTAAGGAAATTCCATACTGTTTCCACAGTGGCTGCACCAGTCTGCATTCCCACCAAAAGTGCCCTAGGGTTCCCTTTTCTCCACAACCTCACCAGCATTTGTTGTTTGTTGCTTTGTTTATGATGGCCAGTCTGATCAGTGTGAGGTGGCATCGCATTGTGGTTTTAATTTGTATCTCTGATGGGTAGTGACTTTGAGCATCTTTTCATTTGTCTATGGACCCTCTATATGTCCTCCTTGGAGAAGTGTCCATTTAGGTCCTTCTCCTATTTTTTAATTGGATTGTCTTCCTGGTGTTTGAGTTGGATGAGTTCTTTACATATTTTGGAAATCAAACCCTTGTCTGATCACTGGCAACTATTTCTCCCACTTGGTTGATTCCCTTTTCATTTTGATGATGCTTTCTATAGCCATGCAGAAGCTTTTTGATTTGATGTAGTCCCATTGGTTTATTTTTTCCTTTATTTCCGTTGGCCTAGGAGATATATCTGCAAAAATATTGCTACATGGGATATCTGAAATATTCCTGCCTACGTTTCCTCTAGGACTTTTAAGGTATAATGATTTATATTAGGTCTTTTATCCATTTTGAGTTTATTCTGGTGTATAGTGTAAGTTGGTGGTCTAGTTTCATTTTTTGCATGTGCCAATCCAGTTCTACCAGCACCATTTATTGAAGAGGCTGTTTTTACTCCACTGTATGCTCATGCCCTCATTGTTGACCCAGTAAGTCCACTTCTGGCAATATACCCTAAGAATCCTGAAGCACCAATTCAAAAGAACTTAGGCACCCCAATGTTCATAGCAGCACTATTTACAATAGCCAAGTGCTGAAAACAGCCTAAGTGCCCATCAGTAAAGGAATGGATCAAAAAACTGTGATACATTTACACAATGGAATACTATGCAGCAGAAAGAAAGAAGCTCCCACCTTTTGTAACAGCATGGATGGAACTGGAGAATATTAAGCTAAGTGAAATAAGCTTGTCAGTGAAAGACAAATACCATATGATCTCACCTATAAAAGGAACCTAATGAACAAAAATAAACTAACAAGCAAAATAGAACTAGAGGCATGGAAACATGGAACAGACTGACAGCAACCAAAGAAGGGGGAGATAATGGTGGAAAGAAGGGGAAGGAACTAGTCAAAGAACATGTATGAATGATCCATGGACATGGACAACAGTGTGGGAACTGACTGTGGGAGCAGGGCAGACTGGGAGGTGGAAGGCAAAGGGGCAAAAATGGTGTAACTATAATAGAATAAAAACAAAAAATTAAAATATCCTAAGTAATAAATATATAAATAATTTTTTTAAAAAAATACTGTAGGCATCGGAGAGTAACCGGGGCAACTAGGAGGTGCTGAAGAGAAAATGCAAATACCCTGGTACAAGCCCCATTTTAATCTCCACTTCTCCCTAAAGCATCTGTTGATTTTCAAGACAGTTGAAAGATGAAGTAGCAACCTTAGGCCTAAGTATGTCAGTTCAAAATCCTAGAGAAGGAACCATGAAAAACTGAATCTGAAATTCTTCATACAATTTTCCCCAGAGTATGTCAACTCCTAAACTCAGCACACACCAGACAAAATGAGTGAAAAATATGCAAAAAATAACAGAGAAGCTCAGAGCTGAACAGAGATCCTGGCTGTCTCAGTGTCATGAAGTTCAGAACCTGCCAAGGTGAAGGGCTCTGGTACATTCCCCTGTCTTTTAGTTGAGACCCCCAGAAGGGCTAGGACTCTGAGTCAGGGCTATACCACAAGACTAAAGGTAAAACAGAAACACAATATCCCCAGTCTAAAAGTCAGGCTAGCCCAGATCACAGTTCTTACCACATCTCTTGCCCAAAGACATCATTCTTGGTTTTGCTAAGAACTGAAGATAAGAAAATCTTAAAAATCATATACTACCTTCAAAGGAAAAAGAAAACTGTCAGCTGCCTTTAACAAAAAAAAAAAAAAAAAAAAAAAAAAAATGGAACTTGGAGTACAGTAGAAAGATATCCTTGAACTGAATAGAGAAAAAAACCTACCAAGATATCCTTCAAAAATAAAAATAATTTTCAGGAAAGTCAAAACAGAATTTTCACTGGTAAACCTGAACTATAAAGAAATTCTCTGAGTACATACAGGAAATAAAAAACACCAGAAAAGAATAAGTATTTGGATAAGTCTAAAAAAACGGTGATGTTTCAAACAATAGTAATAATGGCTTATGAAGCTTAAAATGAGTGAAATTAAAATACTTCACCATGAAGGCACAGTATTTAAATAATACTTAAATAATAGACTAAGTTAAATGTAAGTAAATTCAATCCTCCAGATTAAATAAAAATAGAACCATATGCTCTTACAAAGACAAATCTAAATTAAATTAAGGGCATATACAATGTAGAAAGGAAAAGGAAAAAACTCACCAAGCAAATACTAACCAAAAGAAAGTTGCTATAGGCAGACTAATATCAAACTAGACTTAAAGGCAAAAAGTATTAGTAAAGGTAAAAAGGAACACTTCATAATGATTTGTGATTCAAATTAACAGGAAACGAAATATTAAATTAGTATGTACCCAATAACAGAAGCTCAAAACATCCATCTCAAATTTAAAATGTTTCATAATTCACCCCAGAATCAAACTTATATTCACTGTAAAACATGGCAAATCAACTGCAGTCCAAAGACAAATATTTTCTTTAAAAAGATGGAGAAAAACCATTTTGTCACACACAGAATACATATATAAAGAAAAGACACTGGTATACTTTCTTAGTATATTCTGATATACAACTTCAGAAAGATCTAAAGTTTAACTTAGTTTTATGATCTTTCACAATTTGAGAGTAAATACTCTATAAAACCTTAAAATATTCCTGACTATAATTTCTCATGGTATATTAACCAAATTGCTAACTTGCTAAAGGGGAAAATTCAATAATGACATTATGTAAAAATTCATAACAGTGTCTGCTTTTTACAGAGCTTCTGGAAATTTTGAGATTACAGAGAACTATAGTCATTATCATATAAACTGCGGTTTTATAAATTAGGTCGTTTAAAGATCTGCACTCTAAAATGTTTTCTGAAAGCCACACTTTTTACAAATGATGGAATAGCATTTTGAAAATCATTTATGAAATAATCTTTGGATTTAGTTTTTTCAGAAACTAACAGATAATAACCACCTATTATCTACAGAAATTAGGAACAGGGATAATATGGATAATTAACTTGATATAAATTACAAAAGATTTTAGAGGCCATTTAATGATTGATAAATTAGTGTCTGGTAAAGATACTAATGTGTTTTGAAAATAGGCAAAAAGCAAATAGCAACAAGAGCGAAGAAGAAAATCAAAAGACCTACAGTCTTTATATTTTCAAATTAATTGTACCAAGAATTTCAACAGTTATCTCAATACAACTTTACAGAGACCAATGTCTACTCAATAGTAAGCCAAGTAGGAAACTATACCTCAAGTATCTCTTGCTATTTCATTCCTGAATTCTTGATAACCAGAGCTACCAGTACTCAGATTCCCCCAAGTTTATCCATTAGGATCACCTGGAAGCAAAAAACTCTGCCTCTTAGGCTTCTTCTAACCCTAGACTGCTGTGAGCTAGATCAAGGTCATGGTGGGACTGAATGTCCATTTTCCCTCTATTTAAAGATTTTCCAAGAGGATAACCCAATTCATGTTCCTAATCTATTCCTTTTTAGACTAATACTTCATAGCAATAAATGAAAGTTAAGATAGAGGTAATGGTAGAGACACTGTGGGCTTCAATGTCAAGAACATGTCTGTCAAAGATGTTCATCGTGGCAATGTGACAGGTGACAGCAAGTGACCCACCAATGGAAGCAGCTGGCTTCACAGCTCAGGTGATTATCCTCAACCATCCAGGCCAAATCAGTGCTGGATATGCACCTGTGCTAGATTGTCACACAGCTCATATTGCTTGCAGATTTGCTGAGCTGAAGAAGATTCATCGCTGCTCTGAAAAAAAGCTGGAAGATGGCCCAAAGTTTTTGAAATCTGGTGAGGGATGCCATCGTCCATGTGGTTCCTGGCAAGCCCATGTGTGTTGAGAGCTTCTCTGACTATCCTCCTCTGGGCCGCTTTGCTGTTCGTGACATGAGACAGACAGTTGTTGTTGGTGTCATCAAAGCAGTGGACAAGAAGGCAGCTGGAGCTGGCAGTCACCAAGTCTGCCCAGAAAGCTTAGAAGGCTGAGTATTAGACCCAACACCTGCCACCCCAGTCTTAATCAGTGGTGGAAGAAAAGTCTCAGAACTGTTTGTCTCAATTGGCCACTTAAGTTTAATAGTAAAGGACTGGTTAATGATTACAATGCATCGTAAAGCCTTCAGAAGGAAAACGTTTTGTGGTTCATTTGGTTTTTTTGTGTGTGGCAGTTTTTAAGTATTAATTTTTAAAATCAGTACTGTTTTCAGTATTTTTTATGACTATGCTATTACAATCCTCCCAATTTTCCCTTTATCCCCCCTCCGCCCAGCCCCCCAATCCTCCAGCATTCCCCCACCTTAGTTCATGTCCATGGATTGTACATATAAGTTCTCTGAATACTGTTTCCTATACCATTTTTTTCTCTCTCCCCATCTATTTTATGCCTACTAATTATGCTATTTCTTCCCTGTACCTTCCCCCCCATTCCTCCCTTCCCCCTCCCCACTGAAATCCCTCTATGTGATGTCTATTTCTCTGATTCTGTTCCTGTTCTAGCTGTTTGCTTAGTTTTTGTTTTCACTGTTTTTCTTTTCTTTTAGATTCATGTGCTGATAGTTGTGAGTTTGTTGTCATTTTACCGCTCATAGTTTTGATCTTCCTTTTCTTAGATAAGTCCCTTTAGCCTTTCATATAATAATGGCTTGGTGATGATGAAATCCTTTAGCTTTACCTTCTCTGGGAAGCACTTTATCTTCCTTTCCATTCTAAATGATAGTTTTGCTGGATAATCTTGGATGTAGGTCCTTGCCTTTCATGACTTCAAATACTTCTTTCCAGCCCCTTCTTGCCCGCAAGGTTTCTTTTGAGAAATCAGCTGATAGTCTAATGGGTACTCCTTTGTAGGTAACTCTCTCCTTTCCTCTTTCTGCTTTTAAGCTTCTCTCTTTATCTTTCACCTTAGGTAACTTAATGATGATGTGCCTTGGTGTGTTCCTCTTTAGGTCCAACCTCTTTGGGACTCTCTGGGCTTTCTGGACTTCCTGGAAGTCTACTTCCTTCACCAAATGGGGGAAGTTTTTCTTCATTATTTGTTCAAGTAAGTTTTCAATTTCTTGTTCTTGTTCTTCTCCTTCTGGTACCCCTATGATTTGGATATTGGAATGTTTCAGGTTGTCCCAGAAGTTTGTAAATCTCTCTTCACTTTTTTGAATTCTTGTTTCTTCGTTCTGATCCGGTTGGATGTTTATTTTTTCCTTTTGTTCCAAATCGTTGCTTTGAGTCCTGGTTTCCTTCCTGTCACTGTTGGTTCCCTGAATATCTTGTTTTATTTCATTTTGGGTATCTTTCATTTGTTTTTTCACTTTTTGACCAAGCTCAATCAGATCTGCAAGCATTTTGATTACCGGGGCTTTAATTTCTCCATCAGGTAGATTGGCTATATCCTCATCATCTAGTTCTCTTTCTGAAGTTTTGCTCCGTTCTTTCATTTGGGCCCTATTTCTTTGCTCTGGGCCCCTGATAAGTTGTAAGGGGGTGGGGCCTTAGGTTTTCACCTGGACAGGGCAACCCTCCTGGCTGCGCTGCAGTGCTGCCTGTGGGGGAGGCACCAGAGAGGGAACAATGCAGCTCCCCTGCTTGTCTCTAGCGCACTTTGCAACACTCTCATGTGAGACTGGCAGTTTCTCCCATGGTGGCAATCCCCGCTGTAGTTCACAGTGGGCTCTGAGGCTCAGTTTCGCCTTCAGCCAGTTGTGCCTGCCCAGTCCTCAGCCTCACCTTGATTTTTCTGAGCTGGCCCAGCCTGCATGGTCCACTGCCTTAGCAGTCTGGTTATTCTGGTCTGATTTTTTTCTTTAATTCCTTGGTTGTCAGAGCTCCATGTAGTTTGATTTTTCTAGCACTTCTGGTTGTTTACTGATTTTAGAATTGTTGTTATCCTCCTTTTGGTTGTGTGAGGAAACGAAGGGTTTCTACCTACGCCTCTATCTTGGCAGGAACTCCAGATATCAAAATCAGTACTTTTCAATGGAAACAACTTGACCAAAATCTGTCACAGAATTTTAAGACCCATTAAAACAAAGTTTAATGAGAAATCTTTGTGTTCTTTTAGTCAACAGTGTAACTTTCTTTCATAATACTTAGGTTAAAAGACTTAAAAGTAGCCCATAACCTATTTCTGGTGTTGTATCTGCTGATGATTCAGAATTGGATAATTCTGTTAGGGTTTTTATTTTTTTCTGCATGGGAACTTTTCTTTTTCACTTTGTCCTAAGGGGAGGAATCTGTTTATGTAGTAAAAGCTATAAGAGGGGCTCTGGTACAACACCAAATAGGTTAGGACAGATAAAGTAACTGTTTATGTGTAAGCCAGTTTAAAAAGGCCAAATTCTACTATGTTAAAGTCCACATGTTTCATATAAAAATTTTGTAGTTAACATCACTATCAAGTAAATTTGTTATGTCAAATTCTAGTTTCCATTTTTACTGAAATGTGAATTCACATTTACAAATGATGAGATAGTTTAAAGAACTTAAAATGAGGCTTAAATAGTATTGAGCACTGTCTTGCTACAGTTAATTGTATCTTGATTCTAGGAAAAATAAATGATACTGGAAGTTGTGGAAAAAAAACATATTTCCCTAAACCCATTTACATGATCATTCATACACTTGCTCTCCCTCTTTTACAATTTTTACCGTCACATAAACACACATACCTTACTCTCCAGTTTTTAGTGAAACCACGATGAAACAATATTTGCTGGAACATTTTTAACAAGAAAGGTACTTTGCTAAATATTAATGCATTTTTTTAAAAAAATGTGTTCCATAGCACTTTAGTCCTGCATAATACAGCTATAAAAAATGACTCCAGACCTAAATAATTTTGGGAAATGTAGGAATCTATATTCATCTCCCACTGCTTTGGAGAGTCACAATGTCCATGAAAATATTAAAGGTTCTGAGAAGTCTTGAAGAATACTGTTTTACTTCAAATCAATATTTGCTATTTTGCGATAGAGGAATGCATTCCCCCAGACCATCCCATTATATGGGGAATTATTGGTGAATAAATGCCTGTTAACATCTTATGAGAAAATGTTTGCTCCCCAGTCTACATTTTGGAAAATCTGCATTAGTATATTCTCACATTTAAAAAAGCACAGAGAATTTAAATTAAGTTTTACTAATATATTTACTATGCTTTGCATATCTAATAACACATAAAATGATGTTTTCTTTCCTAAAAAAGTGGTATTAATTTGAAATGTCAAATTATTAAACTAAAAAGAAAGAACATTGGTTCCAATTGCATCAAATATGGTTTCATATACTACATACCTATATTTTGCTTTTTCATGAACCCAGACATACTCAGGGTTTTTCAAACTCAGGCGTGCAAGGTCCTTTACAGATTTGGTTTGCGTTGCCGAGAAAAGCAAAGTCTGACGTTTCTTGGGAAGATTTTCAATAATAGCATTCATAGTATCAGCAAAGCCCATATCCAAGATTCTATCTGCTTCATCAAGAACTAAAAAGGAAAAAGGCGAGTTGAATTACATTTAAAATAGACATTAGGCTAAATGCAATGTGGTATCCTGGACTGAATCCTGGAATAAAAAAAGAACATTAATAGAAAAACTGGTAAAATCCAACTAAAGTCTGCAACTTATATTACATACATCTCTTACTTTTGACAAAGGTCCCACAGTTACATAAAGATGTTACACTAGAGGAAATTGGGGGAAGGGTACAGAGAGACTCTGTAGATCACTGCAACTTTTCTTTAAATGACTTTTCTAGAACGATTCCAAAATAAAAGCTGATTTAAAGAATACACATTAGGAGCCCTGGCTGGGTAGCTCAGTTGGTTAGAGCATCGACCTGATGTGCCAAGGTTATACATTTAATTCCTGGTCAGGGCACACACAAGAAGGAATCAGTGCAGAAGTGGAACAACAAATCGATGTCTCTCTCTCCCCCCCTCCCCTTTCTCTCTCTGAGATCAATAAATAAATGTTTGTTTTTTAAAGAATGCACATTAGATAATATCAGTGGTACCCTAAAAGATAAAAAAAAAAATATCACATACTGAAGTATCTTATTTCATATATGAGTCTTCAACAAATTTTGATTTTTTTTTTTAAATCTAGCTGTCCTCTCTGGGTTTAGAACCCATATACCAAAAAATTGTTTCAAGTTATTTCTCAAGTAGTGTTTCATCAAAATATTTATTGAATAAAACATTTCTATCATTAAAATTTATGAGGGCTCTCTCTTGAGTTTTTTTCATTAGAAATTCATTAGACTCACCTAACATTTGGAGATTAGTAGCATGAAAACATATTGTTTCATCCATGTGTTGAAGAAGCCGACCCGGTGTGCAAACCAGTATATTTATGTTATTGATCCTCTCAGCTTCATGTTTCAGATCCTGAAAATAGTTGTTCCTTTTGATTACACAGACACATCACTGAACAGCACCTGTGTAGCAAAACTATAAAAGCCACCTGCATATGGTATTTTATCATAGCAATGTACAGTACTCTAGAACTATATGTAACTTCTATTTTGACAGCACGTCCAAACCTCTGGGCCAAATAAAGGTTCTTAGTAAAAACCTAAAGAGCTCAGAGTTCCTCTAGATTCTTAATCATATGCAGGATTTTAAGGCCATGAAAAATATGAATGTTCCAAGTCTTCATTTCCTCTTAGAACTGCAACAACCAACTTAAAAAATTCCCAGGACCCAGCAGCAATGAACAAACTTTCTGACACCACTCACTGCACTTCACAGACTGGGAGACTCTAACAGAGACTAACATTCCAGGTATAATAGAAGGTAGAGCAGAAATTGGTTTTACTATGACCTAAAATAAAAATTCCTCAAAAGTATATATTCCTGCCCTGGCTGGTGTGGCTCAGGGGACTGAGTACCAGCCTGTGAACCAAAGGGTCACTGGTTGGATTCCCAGTCAGGGCACATGCCTGGGTTGCAGGCCAGGTCCCCAGTTGGGGCATGCAAAATGCAACCACACATTGATGTTTCTCTTCCTCTTTTTCTCCCTCCCTTCCCCTCTCTCTAGAAATAAATAAAATAAAACCTTTAAAATTTTTTTTCTTCCTTTCTTCTGCTGCTGACTCAGCAATGTTCTGAATTATTCAACTTCTCAGATACCGTTTTGCCATGTATACTGCACTCCTGTGTATAATTCACACCCACATTTTGGCCCAACCTTTCAAGGAAAAAATCTTTCATTTTTTAATTCATTTTTTATTTACTTATATTTAGAAATAAACCAATTATCGTATTCCAGGGGATTATTTTACATACAGATATCATTACTGCTTTCCAGAGTTACACTTTTAATGTGTAAGCATAATTAAAAGAATTACAAACATTTATGTACCTGTAAAATTAGTATTATTCATGTATAATGCACATCCTTATTTTTCCTTCAAAAATTTGGGCAAAACAGTGAGCATTATACACCGAAAATACAGTACTGTATTAAAAGGAATTAGTCTGCATACTGAAATGGTAACTTTCCCCATGACATGCAGGATGATTAAAGTAAATGAGTCTCGGAGCTTGAGCAATTCAGACACCCTGACTAAATGGACTTTCTGGACCTACAAAACTGACTCTCGATGACAATGACTACATCTGGATGTTACTACCCCCTATCTAGGGGTCAGCCTATCTATTAAGAGGAATCTCCCACTCTTTCCAGTCAACTGCCACAGTGCTCCAACATAAGGTATAGCAGAAATAAGGATAAGGACAAAAGGACAAACCTTCCCACCAATGACGAGACCAGCAGAAAAGTCATGATTCTTTCCTACTTTTCGAAGAACCTCAAAGGTCTGATATGCTAGCTCTCTTGTAGGTGATATAATCAGAACCGCCAGCCCATCTGTTGAGGTCCACTGCAGACGATATAAGGCTTCCAGCACCTGAAAAACAAATTCATGTTCAGCAAGTCCTTAGAGAAGACAGCTTTTTGATTCCTGAATCAACCTTACTACTTCAAATCAAAGGCAACTTCCAAAGACAAGGCATACCACACACAAGTATTATCCAATCAGAAAGAAGAAACTGCTTACTTCATTTTTCCTTCCATCTACCAGAAGCATCCCCCACCAAGTCATAAAGGGAGGAGAAAAGAAGCCCCACAGCAGCTCGACTGCTGTCAGAGCCATGCCATGAAGACACCAGCAATCAGTGAAAAGTATGTGTAGCCCACAAACCGTTAAAACAGATTTCAGAAAAATATGTGTCACCACTTTCTGAGCAGAAACCACATTAAAATAAACTCACACCTTTACAGCTACTGTAGTTATACAGTGACAATTTCTCAGTTGTAGAGTGACATCATTATAAAAATTAGGATTTAAAAGAAAAATGGTTTGGCAATACTAGAAACAAAAACTTAAATGTAATTCTTTCTGAGCCAACTATTTTGTAGGAACTAAATTATGAAACCAACTGCATAACTTAAATATAAATGAATTCCTAAAAGGCTCTACTGTTTTAGTGCTCTAAAGGACAGATATCAATGTCCCAGAAAATTCTAAAGGAGTGACCCAATATTCTCAAAGTGAGTATATTTCAATTGTATCCTAAACAAATGGTAAATATAAATGTAATTGGTAGGTTTATGAGGAGCACAGAAATAGTATCCCTCACCAGTCTTACAGCAGAGCAGAACCATTCTAACCACCACCCTGGAACAACCCACATCTTCAGAATATAATTGCTTGTCAAGGCACAATAATTCATTTAATAAGTTATTGACTGCTCACATGTACAAGGTGCTATGTTAGGACCTCGGTGAAGAAGAACACACCTGTCTGATAAACCTTGCATTCTAGTCAGGGAAATTGAAAATAAAATAACTCTTGACATAATCAAGTATTTCTATCTAGGCACAAAATGTCTTAAAATCACATACTAGAGAATCTGACCCAATATGAATAAACTACTCACTGGAACAAGGAAAGCCAAAGTCTTGCCAGATCCAGTTTTGGCAGCTCCAAGAACATCTTTACCTTGCAAAGCTAACCCAATAGTCTGCTTCTGTATCTCAGTTACCAAACGGTATTGGGCTTCTTGCAAACCTGCAAGTGTGAAGACAAGGAGAATGACAATTTAGAAAAATTCCTGTTGAATTATGAGCTGAACTGTGCACCACCCCCTTACATGTCGAGGCCCTTACTCTCCCCACCCCAGTACTTTAGAATGTGACTGTATTCAACGACAGTGCCTTTAAAGAGGCTATTGAGGCCCTGGATAGGTAGATCAATTGGTTAGAGAGTGTCATCCTAATACACCAAGGCTGAAAATTCAATCCCTGGTCAGGACATACACAAGAATCAACCAATGAATGCATAAATAAGTGGAACAACAAATCGATGTTTCTCTCCCCCCTCCTTCCTCTCTCTCTAAAATCAATCAATAAATAATAATAATAATTAAGGAAAAGGTAATTGAGTCAAAAGTAGCCCATTTGGGTGGACCCTAATACAATCTGACTGGTGTCCTTATAAGAAAAAATTTGGACAAAGACACACTAGGAATGTGACTGCACAAAAGGCCAACCCCATGAAGAGGCAGCAAGAAGGTAGCCATCTGTAAGCCAGGAAGAGGGCTTCTGTATGCCGCTATGACTCTCTGAAGAAAACAATCCTGTCAGCATCCTGATTTTTCAACTTCCAGCCTAAAAAACTGAGAGAAAAAAATATCTTTGTTTAAGCCACCCAGTCTGTAGTATTTTGTTCCAGTGGAACTAGCAAACCAACAAAAAAGGTGTCACATTTTTGTTTGTTCTCTAGCTTATTTTAACATCATTAGGTTTCATTTTAATTATACAGAGGCCCTAGCATCTTGTTTTTTCACTACTGTTCTTTAGTCCAGAAAGGATGATAATAACAAACTGATAAAACTTAAATGAATTAATATTGTTTCTTATAGGTTTTTGTGACATTAAAAATTACTTGCCATAGTAAGATTTTTCAGGTTGAACTTTTTCTAAGCCTTCTGCCATTTACAAAAACATCAAGGTTCTTTGTGAGGGTACTAGATACCAAGTTCCAACAAACCAGCAGCTGCAGTTGCTGCAGTTCTGTCTTCAGCTTCACAATGTTTCCTTTGGCCAATAACCTAAGTCATCTCCCAGTTCAAAGCATTCAGCAAATAAGGGCAAGGCAGATCCACCAGAAATGGACACATACAGCAACACAAATTGGAATAGAATGGAACCTGTACCCTGTTGGCAGAGTCACCCCAAAGGAATGGAGAGATGAGAAATCATCCCAGCTGGTATAACTGTCTCAAAACCAATTCATAATTGATGGCAAGTGAAAGCACTGTGTACCCATTAAAATATGGCATGATGGAAGAAATAAAAACATGTCCCAAGATCACAGTTTACCTACCTTTCAATGTTTTCTTAGATAAGGGGAAATCTGAAAATCTCGTAATTTCATTTATATTTATCTGAAAAGAAAAAGGGGACTATGTCAGATAAGACAAAATAACATACTACATAACTCATTTGTTTCATAATAACTTTTTTTTTTTTGGCCTAGCTCACCATTGGTACTACAGGATTAAATTGAATCATCAATGCTAACTGAAAACCATTATTCCTTTTGAAAGGAAACATGCCTTGAGGAAGCTGTTATCCAAAATATAAATCCGTAACAATTTCAAATGACAAAAAAAAGCCTTCGTTCACTCAATATATATACTACTACAATACCTTGAACATCCTGCACCTCTAAAATGTTAACACAGTAAGTCATCACCACATCAATTTTAGGAAGAAAATCTACTTTCAGCCCATCCTTCAAGGAGTATCAGTTTAAAAATTAGAGGTAAAATGAATATAAACCACAGACTATGGTGAGAATAGCTCTATTGACACACTTTGGAGAATAGATTTAAGTTAGTTCGAGAAATCTATTGTGTTAGCGCAAACCTTTCAAAGTTTAGCAAAAATCAGTGGCGTGCAAAATCCAACCTGACAACTACTCATTTGGGAGTATGCTGAAGGAGGGGTATTATTTATTAATAACCAGGGAAGTGCCTCTGTCACACTCTGAAACCACAGTTAAGTAACCCTGTGTCCTTCAACTTCACATTATCTATGTGCATTATTGATATTCTTTATTGGCATCGACCCAATTTTCTGAATTTCATTTTGGCTCCTCAGGAGAATTATTTTACTACAGATGCTGAAAGCAAAACTACTGTTCAAATCTGGGAACCCACTGCCAAATTATTCATGATTCACAAAAGGGGAACACTGCATTCTTAAGGTTCATTTATTTAAATTATACTCCAGGCAGTAAGAGATGGCAGCTTGTATTTCATTTTATAGTCTACACATCTTCTTTCCCAAGATTTTTACTGTAACCCACACAGCATTACTCTCTGGCCCCCAATGCTGAAATCACAAACATTAAAACATTACCTAAATCCCTATAAGTCATTACAGATAAAATTGGAGAGAAGACAGAATCAGTGTACTAGCATTACAAGAAGAAAATTATCTCATTTATAAAATAACCTTCCAAAGGACACTAAAATTAGGTGCAGTCCATATGGTCCACCCTGGCACGTGTGCTATTAACAGCTAAAAAGCTGTTTTCACAGGGAATGGAAAGCTTACAGAAGCTAGACAGGCAACACACTCTTGAATCCCTCTCAGAGATACAGTACAGGCAAAGAGGCTATTCAAATAAAACACCGCACGCCTTTCTAAAGTCCATTAACCTCGAGAGAGAGTCTGGAAGAATACTGTTCCAGCACTCTTTCGTAAATGTAAATGTAACCACTACAATATAAATCTATAAATTTCAGCCTTACAAAGAAGTCACCAAAAAACCAAAGGACATTTTTATTTTGCTAATGCTCTAGAACAAGGGTCAGCAAAGTATGGCCCACAGGTCCAATCCAATTTGGTGTCTATTTCTGTAAATACAGTTTTACTGGAGCACAGCTACAACCATTCATTTACATATTGACTATGTAGTTGTGACAGAGAGGATATGGCCCACACCTAGTACAGGCATACCTCAAAGATACTTCCTTCAGGTTCAGTCCTAGAATACTACAATAAAGCAGGTATCACAATAAAGGGAAGAAGTCTTTTTGCTCATGGAGGATCTTGCCTTCGGTTTGTAAAAAAGGAACACCTGTGAAGCACAATGAAACAAAATATGTCTGTATTGACTGGCCCTTTACAGAAAAGGTTTGTTGACCCTGTTCTAGAAGACTCTCAATTATATTTCCAAGAATACTTAGAAACCACAACAGAAGACAGCTTTGGTTCCTACAAACAAAATAACATTCTCTTTCCCATTCCCTTCATCCCTTGCTTTTCTTAGAAAAATCACTCCTTTCTTTCCAACCTTCACACTCCCCCTAAAATCTGTAGCATTCTTCTGAAATCAAAGAACAGATGTTTCAGTGATGGTGCCTGTTAAAGACTACCAACACTGGTGAGTAAGTTGGAGGAGGAAGAGTGAAGAATACGGTGGATTATCACTTAACCACTCTCTTATTACAGGCACATCTCATTTTATTGTGCTTCACGTTAACTACGCTTCACAGGTGTTGCATTTTTAACAAATTGAAGGCAAGGCCCTCCACCGGCAACAAGATTACAGCTTGCTTTATGGTGATGGTCTGGAATGAACCTGCAGTGTCTCCGAGGTATGCCTATATACTTCTTACAACTCTCTCCTTTCTCACGAAAATGAATAAATGCTTTCACATCCCAAAGCAGGAGAAAAAAAGTATAAAAACCTAGAATGTTCCACCTATTGCAATCAGTGAAGAAAAGCAATCTTCTTCAAATTATAAAAAAATTCTGATTAAGAAAAAACAAACCTGGATCACAATGCACAGTGCCTATGTAGCACAGCTGATTATAAGTCTAAATCAATCTCAGATACAGAGAGTTTAAGTCATTCACCAATAGTGAAGAGTTGCTCAACATCTCTCAGAGCTTCAGTCCCCACCTCTCCATTAGTCGCTCCAGAACACATCCTTTCTGTGGTGGCCTTAGAAATTCATCACCCACATCTCCCACTGCGAGGGGCATAGTTAACTGACAAAGCCAGCAGTCACTGCCTAGGTCCACCACTGAAAACGCCACGCTCCCCTGGCCTGCTCCCAATGACTGAACACAGCAGCACTAGGGCTACAGACCCATTCCAGGGACAGGAAATTCCTGTAATGGGCAACTTTGGCTCACATCACCTGAAGCTTTCTTTGAACTATGCAACCTGAGACATTTTCTTCCTGTTCCTCCTTCCATCCTCTCTCCTTTCCTTTCCTATTTCTGTTCCCTCTCCTTCATGTTCAGACATCTACCACCCTCCACCCAAAAAATAACTCTCCAACTCACTTCATCCCATCTTGGCATCTGTCTCTCAGAGGACCCTAGACCTAGATTCTGCCAAGAATCTCCTACCTGGTCTCTTGGCCTCCAGACCATTTATAGCTTGGATATGTTCTCCCTGGCCCCTGAAACACTTCACTACTTTCACATACAGCCTCCAAGCACGGCCTCTATAAATTTCCCATTGTTGCTGTACCAAATTACCACAAACAGTTGGCTTAAACCAACATCAATTTATTAACCTACAATTATGGAAGATAGAAGTCCAAAATGAGTCACTCAGCTAAAATCAAGGTGTTGTCAGGGCTGCATTCTTTCTGGTGACTCTAGTAGAGAATCCATTCCCTTGCTTTTTCCAGTTTCTAGAGACTACCCACTTGCCTTGCTTATGGCCCCTTTCCATCTTCAAAGCCAGAAAGCAACGAATGGGCAAGTCTCTCTCCTTTCACGGCACTCTGACACTGACTCTTCTGTCCTCCTCCTTCACATTTAAGGATCCTTAGGTGATTGATTACATTAGGCCTACCTGGATAACCCAGATCAATCACCCTATTTTAAGGTCAACTGATTAGCAACGTTAATTACCCCATAACATGTAACTTATTTACAGGTTCTGGTGACATCTTTAGGAGGCCACTATTCTATCTACAACAGCCTCCTAAACCAATCACAGTCCACCTCCAACCCTCTTCTCCAACCTCATCTGAAGCCAATCCAGGAGCACAAACCACACTCCGAAGAATAGTTCCCCTTTCATATGACATCATGTATTTTCACAACTTTTTGTATTTCTTCATGTTGCTCCCTCTTCCTTGAATGTCCTTGCCAATATTTTTTACTAGAGAATACATCATTCAAGAACTAGTTCCACTCATGACTACCACAAACCAATGAATGAACAGTTTTCACCCTACACAAAGGCCTCTGGTAAGGCTGAGGTATGGGGCTGAAATCCAACCCACATTCAACTCCATCAGCCAGGCCTGAGGCTACAACCACCAGGAGAACGGGTGCCCAGAAGAAACACATTTTTCTAATTCATCTGGCCAAAAGGGGGCGCTGTACAGAATAACACAACCCTCCCCCCCACTAACTACACCACCCTCTAATACCACAGCACTGTACATTATTTATTACAACACTTGTCAAAATGTAGCTATCCCACCTACCTCGCTAGGGACACAGACAAGTTTTATTCCATCCACGTGTACCTAGACCTCAACAAGTACCTGTCAAACTGCTTCAAAATGTTTCTAAATCAAATTGCTCAGTGAAGCTATTGAGCACCGCCTGCATACTGCAGCACTGTAATAAGTCTTATACCAAAAAAAAAAAAAAAAAAAAGTCTTATACGTAAATGCTGGGAGCCATACAGTGAAGGTGTGCCCCTTAGTTACGCAGAGAAAAATGAATCTTCTTTGATGTACTCTAGTATTGCTAGCCCTGGATTACATTTTTTCCTAAAAAAGGTCTTAAGACAATATTTCTAAGATTTAAAAAACTAAAACAGTACAATACTTAAGGGGAAAAAAATGGTCTTTCAACTTAGTGAAAAGACTGAAAAGATGTAAACATTTGTACACTGCAACACAGTAAGTGTAGTACTTTGGAGCTCTGGCATCAGATTTAGAGTACCTAGGTTAGAACTTTTCATTAACTTTTTCACTTGCTGTTTAACCTTGCACAAATTATTTAATATCACTGGGCCTTAAAGTTTCTTCACCTGTATAATGTAAACAATCTCATAAGGTTGTTTGTTGTGAAGATATGGCAAGTAAATGTATTAAAAAGGCTTAGTAAATTTAGTAATTTAAAACAAGATACAAAAAGAAGGGACCAATGTTATCAACCAGAATAAACCCACCTGGAAAACGTCACTATGCACCAAACAACATCTAAACCCCAACTGAGCACCTACTCAAAGACAAGCACTGTATGACCAGTCTCTGGGGAAAAGACAGATGAGTACATGAATGGTTCTCTGACTTTCAGAGGTTTATGGTCTAGTAGGAGAGCTAACAAAGAAGCCAATCATCATAGCCTGGCAATACATACAGTAATAAAGGTATATGCAAAATGCTACAGAACCACAGCAGACCTAATTCTACCTGCAGAGGGCAGGAAGAAAAGTTTAAATCTTGATGGGCAAGTAGGTGTCCCCAGTGTGGAGGAAGGGGGTCCTCACTGCAGTAGGAACATCAAGTACTAGAAAAAGACATGTCAAGGAACACAGCAATTCACAAAATTTCAAGCTCTTCTTTCAGGTATGCCAATCACAGACTACTTGCTTTACATACATTACCTCATTTAAGACTTACAGCATCCTTGCTGGTTAATAATCTCGCTGAATGAAGAAACTGAGGCACAGGAACATTATGAAATGTCGCTAAGTGAATACTCAAACTGAGATTTAAACCAGACCTGCCTGACCTCAAATAAGTTAATCTTTCAGTGGTCTACAGCATGCTGACAATTTGTTTGACCATTTTCCTGAAAGCAATTGTGAGCCAAGGAAAAGTTTTGATCAGGAGTTAAGTGACCTGATATTCATCTTGGAAAAAATCATTCTAGCAGCAATATGGAGGACAGATTAGAGAGAGATAAGGCCCAAAGGCCAAATCCTATCAGCCACCTGTTTTAGTAATGGAAGTTTTGCTGGAACACAACTAGTATTTGTGTATTTACACGGCAATTTTTGTGTTATAGTGTCAGAGTTGAGTAGGTCCACCCTCCTGACCTGCAAAGCTAAAATCATTTACTATCTGGTCCTTTACAGAAAGTTTGCTGGCCCTAATTATAAGCAATAGCTACTGAAATAACCAGGCAAGAAATGATGGGGCCTGAACTAGCGTACAGCAGTGGGCATCAGAAGCATTTGAAAAATTTAAGAAGCAGAGCAGATCACCAGTATGACTGATGGGATATGAGTGGTGAGAGGGGAGTCTCTAGGATTACTCCTAGGTCTCCAGCTTAGCAGTGTGCTTAGATGGTAGGCTAGAATGTGCAAGGCCAAAAACGTCCATATCCTAACCCCTAGAACTGTGAATGCCACCTTATATGGCGAAAGTGACTTTGCTCATGTGACTGATGATCTTGAGATTTAAAGACTGTCCTCAATTATCTGGTTGGTCCCAGAAATGTACTTATTAAAAAACAGCAGAAGTACATTTGACACAGAACAGGAGAAGGCAATGTGTCCAAGGAGGCAGAGATTGGAGTGATGTAGCCATGAGCCAAGGAATGCAAACAGCCCCTAGAAACTAGAACAACCAAGAAACTGTCCCTTAGAGCCTCCAGAGCGAGTGTACCCCTGCTCACACTCAGTGAAACTCAGTGAAATTTTGGCCCAGTGAAACTGATTTCAGACTTGTCTTCCAGAACAGTGACAGAAGAAATTTCCATTGTTTTAAGCCACTGAGTTTGTGGTAAATTGTTACAGTGGCAATAGGGAACTAATACACAGAACTGTAAATTTTGAAAGAAGAGCTCAGTTTTGGACTTTTGACACCTAAGACATCCTATGATGCAAGTGAATACATCCACGAAAGCCAGAAAGGAAGGATACAAACCCAGAAGAGCTCTGGGAAGAACACAAGAAGAAGGAGCCATTCATCCAAACGAATAAACCTTGGGATTATACCACAGAACAGAGTGGGAAGAAGGAAAAGCTAAGGCTATATTATACCTCCTAACAATTCCGGTTTTTGATGAAGAGTCAAAAATACAGGGTCTGGCACAAATAACACCCCTTTTTTACTACCAAATCATAAGCATATAATTCTGAGTGTCATAACAATACCATACTGAAGCACACCATATGACATTTTAGGTGAAATGTTCAAATTAAAACTATAAATTATTACACCTATATTATTAACCTACCAACCACACTCAAGCAGGAGTTACTTCTACAGGACACTGTACAATCTAATAATAATTTACTTAACAATGGCTTTTTGAAGTGTTATGTATATAGCAGCAGTAGTAATAACATAGCGGCTAATATATGCAATATTTATGTGTCGAGCATTGTGCAGAATGCTTTGCATGCCCTCCTACTAACTCCACAACTTAAAAGGTAAATATTATTATGCCTTTTAAAGACAAAAAAGGGGAAAGCCAACACAGTAACTTGACCAAAGTCTCTCTGAGCAAAAGCTAGAATTAGACTGTCATCATCTTAACTCAAAAGCCAAAACAAACTCTAAGCTCTATCTAGCCTTACTGGTGATCAAAGAGTTTAAAGAAAAGCTATACCCTCATAACACATCGTGACTTTGATTCCAGAAATGTTCCACAGGTTAAATCCCTGATTATGCTGCACTAGAAGCGGGTAATCACTGAGAAGCTGTGTGAGGTGGGTAAAGGTCAAGAGATGTAAGTGGAGGGAAAGAAAATACAAGTACTGACTGCCCCAAGGAGCCTATGGGGGCAAGAGGTCAAGAGATCAAAATACTAACTACTGGAAAACTCATCTAGGAATATCAGCTAGGAGGTGGGATGGCACATACTAGGAACAGACCAGGAGTCCAGTTTTTCTATGCCAATTCTTGGGTGGGGATATAAAGCAAATAGAGAAAATGAGATAGGCAAAGGAAGGAAGATGGATAAAGTCGAGGCACGCAAGTCTAGCATAATGGTTAAAATCGAAGGCTTTGGAATCAGAAAGACAAAGGTCTCAGTTCCAATTCCACATCACCTACTAAGCTTAGAGGACAAGTTTCTTATCCTCTCAGAGCCTCAATGTTTTCATTTGTAAAATAGGAATAAAACCCATCTCTCAGATCAAATCAAATAATGTTAAGCACAATGCTGAGTGGCTTAAAATGCAGGTGTCATTATCACCGTTATTGTCGTTAGTATTATTATGCACATTACTAGAACTATTACAGCATTAATCTACCTATCACTAAGTACGATTGCATTTCTACTATTTTATCAAGAACAGTGTGGTGAGCAGAAGAGCAGCCAGGACTTCCTCGAGGCCTGGGTTGTGGCACCGAGCAGAGCACCTGTAGGTAACCCCACTCCCTTCACCAACCCAGTGGACTACCGCTGACTCCCCAGGCCTGGTCCCCACTGTCCGCCCCCTTCCCTCTGCAGCTCAGCACCGCAGCGACACGCAGCCTAGCTGCCGGCCCATCCCACTCGCCATCCCACGTCCATCGGCCGCTGCACCGCATCCCGTCCCGAGGCCGGCCTCACCTTCCCGTAGCTCTGCATCAAGCGGCTGATAGTCTCGCGCTCGACCTGCCATTCGGGCTTCTTCAGCTGCTTCCTCAACTGCTTCTTTTTACTCTGCTTATGGCTGTGTTTCTTCTTCCAGCGGTTGAAGCTCTGCACCGGATCGTGCCTGGCTCCCGCATCTCGAGAGTCGGCAGCTTTGCCCATCGCGGAGACCGAGGCTGAGGCGGCAGCGGACGCTGAAGCGACGGAAACCCAGACAACTCCACACACGAGACGCTCCCCACCTGGGGAGAGGACGCGGAACCAGCGTGGCGAAAGAGAACAACAGCGCACGCGCAAAACCGGAAGCCCGCCCCCGAGCTTTGAACCCCGGTCACCGCCATTGAGGGCAAGGAAAAAGGGGATTGTGATTGGTGACTTGAACACCTCGGGGCGCAGCGGGGAAAACGGAGGCGGAGCGATTGGAGGAAGAAGGCGGAGTTGAGTGGCTCTAGGAGCACAGAAGCTCTTTAAACTAGTGCTTCTGCGCTGCTTACTGTTCTTACGGTGACGTCAGAATTAACACTAAAGAGCTGTTCACGCCTGCGCCGTGTTTACCACGGCGAAGCAGGTGCGCGCGCACACCAGCACACCGCGATCGGTGAATTATAACTGTAAAACTGGTTTCTTTTTTGTTTAAAATATATTTTATTCATTATGCTATTACAGTTGTCCCATTTCTCCCCATCATTCCCCCACCCTGCACACCCTCTCCCACCCACATTCCCCCCTTTAGTTCATATCCATCTGTCATAAGTTCTTTAGCTTTTACATTTCCCACGCTATTCTTGCCCTCCCCCTGTCTATTTTCTACCCACCATCTATGCTACTCATTCTCTGTACCTTTTCCCCCCTCTCTCCTCCTCCCATGCCCCCGTTGCTAACCCTCCATATGATCTCCATTTCTGTGGATCTGTTCCTGTTCTAGCTGTTGGCTTAGTTTGCTTTTGTTTTAGGTGTGGTTCTTAATAGCTGTGGGTTTGCCGTCTTTCCACTGTCACATTTTTGATCTTCTTTTTCTTAGATAAATCCCTTTAACATTTCATATAATAAGGGCTTGGTGATGAACTCCTTGAACTTGACCTTATCTGGGAAGCGCTTTATCTGTCCTTCCATTCTAAATGACAGCTTTGCTGGATAGAGCAATTTTGGATGTAGGTCCCTGCTTTTCAAGATTCCAAATATTTCTTTCCAGCCCCTTCTTGCCTGTAAGGTCTCTTTTGAGAAATCAGCTGACAGTCTGATGGGAACTCCTTTGTAGGTGACTTTCCCCTTATCCCTTGCTGCTTCTAGAATTCTCTGCTTCATTTGAATCTTGGCTAATGTAATTACGATGTGCCTTGGTGTGTTCCTCCTTGGGTCCAACTTCTTTAGGACTCTCTGAGCTTCCTGGACTTTCTGGAGGTCTATTTCCTTTGCCAGATTGGGGAAGTTCTCCTTTATTATTTGTTCAAATAAGTTTTCCACTTGTTGCTCTTCTTCTTCCCCTTCTGGAACCCCTATAATTCGGATGTTGGGACGTTTAACGATGTCCCGAAGGTTCCTAAGCCTCTCCTCATTTTTTTGAATTCTTGTTTCTTCCTCGTTTTCTGTTTGGTTGTTAGTTTCTTCCTTCTGGCCCACTCCATTGATTTGAGTCCCAGTTTTCCTTCCATCTCTATTGGTTCCCCATGCGTCTTCCTTCATTTCACGTATTGTAGCCTGCATTTTTTCATCTAATTTGTGAGCAAAATCAACCAATTCTGTGAGCATTCTGATGACCAGTGCTTTGAACTGTGCATCTGCTAGGTTGGCTATCTCTTCACGGCTTAGAGGAATTGGCTCTGGGGCTTTCATTTGTTCTCCGGTTTCAGCCATTTTTGGTGGGGTTTTTTGTTTTGGTTTGGTTTGGTTTGGTTTTAGTCTGGTCGCGGCTATTACATAGTGAGGGGTGGAGCCTTAGGTGTTCCTCAGGGCGGGGCAGCCCAGTCGCCGGGTTGTGACGCTGTATGTGGGGGCGGGGTCTGAGAGGGAACAATGGCGCCTGCTCCGCTCTCTCCTGGATTCAGTCCCTTCCGCCACTTCCCCTCTGCCTGGACCGTCTGCGCGCGCGAATGTTGGACCACCTGGTCAGCCAGCCGCCTTGTGCGGCCTCGCTGGGTCTGCACAGTTGCCCCCCTGTGCCCAGGGTCCGCCAGCTGCTGCCTGTGGGCCCGGGGACCGCCAATCACCGCCTGTGCACCTGGGAACTGCCACCCACTGCTGATTGCGTTCCTGGGCCCGCACCTCCACTTTTTCCTGCTGCAACTCTGCCCCTCTTACCAGTCTGGATGAATGGTTGTTGGATTTCCGTACAGTTCAATTTTCTATAAGTTCTGGTTGTTTTCTTGTTTCTAAATATTTGTTGTCCTTAATTTTGGTTGTGAGGGGAGGCACAGTGTGTCCGCCTACGCCTCCATCTTGGCCGGAAGTCAAGACTGGTTTCTCATACTTCATCCATGGAGCCAAAGGATTTACCCAAAATTTCGTAACTTCTGATTTTCATCCGCTGCAGGGTACCTCCCTAGGAATGAGAGGGTTTTTTCCCGCTTTTTTCTGGCCTGACTCTGCATACTGCAAGTAACTGGAGCAGACGCACACTGAATTTGCCTTAAAATACTATTATGAAGACAAAGTAATAACTAAAAAGTAACAAATTAAAGGAAACATTCTTGACTATTTAAGTGAATTTGCTTTCAATGGATGGCTTTTTGGCACATTAACCTATAGGATTCACAGGTATACAGTGGATGGGGGTGAGGACAGAGTTGTGGCAAGGAAAACAGGGAGATTAGGTTCAAAATTCACATGGAGTTTGGGCCCTCAAATTCCTATTCCAACTCCACATGACTACCCCCAACCACTGCCCACCCTCTACAGAAGAAGGTTTTACGGGATAGAGGGTGTGAACTAGGTAATTTCCACACTCAGTGTCACTAGATGTGGTGACAGTCAATGAGGGGTGGTTATATTAAAGTATATGTACATCTACAAAAAATTAAAAATAGAGCTGCCATATAATACAGCAACTCTGCTTCCGAATATATACAGAAAGAATTTAAAGCAGGGTCTGGAAAAGATATTTGTATACCCGTGTTCATAACAGCATTTTTCACAATTGCCAAAAGGTGGAAGCAACCCAGGTGTCCATCCAGGAAAGATGGATAAACAAAATGTGATATATACATGCAATGGAATATTATTCCGCTTAAAAAGAAAAGAAGTTCTGACAATGCAACAGTGTGAATGAACCTTGAGGACATAGTATACTAAGTGAAAGAAGCCAGTGCCAAAAAGAAAAAACAATAATAATGTATGATTCTACTTATATGAGATACTTACGGTAGTCAAAATCACGGTGAAAGCAGAATGGTGGTTGCCAGGGGCTGAAGGAAGTGGGCCATGGGCAGTTGTTGTTTAGTGGGTATAAAGTTTCAGTTTTGTAAGATGAAAAGAGTTCTGAAGATTGGTTGCACAACAATGTTAATATTTAATGCCACTGAACGATATACTTATAAAGGTTCAAATGGTAAATTTTATGTGTATTTTACCAAATTTTTTAATTGTTTTAATTTTTGTGAGGTATATATACAGAACAATGAGGCTCTGAGGTCTCTCATTTTTCTCCTAAACTTGAAGCAGCCAGGGATATATACACCTCAAGCCACACACCCGCCAGAAAAACCTGGAAAATTAATCTCTAGGGAAGCTGACTGCCCTAAGACCTGGATATAGCCGCATTTAAGCAGCTGTCCAACAGATGGCAGGTCACTAACCTCCCCACTGGCACTTCAGTCAAACCTGCCAGTTAATAAGCCCTTCCATGCGCTCATTGCTTCTAATCAGGCTTATTCAAATATAAAAGAATAGCCAAAGACTACCGAACACTTCAGGAAATCCTTTAACTTAATAGTTAAGAGCTAAAACTAATAAACCAATGCGGGGAGCAAAAGAAATCTTCAAAAAGTATTATTAGTATTTTAGAAAGATAAAGCATTGTATCTATGAATAAGAACAAACTATTCAGAGCATGAAATAGAACTCTTAACAGAATTCATTTTGTTTGTCATATAAATAAAATTTAAACATAAATTAGAAAATTCAAAGTTTAATTACAATTAAAAACATCACATTCTAAAGTCATTAGGATTTAATAATTTGTAATAAAAATAGTTCACATCTTGACTTCATGAAATGATGTCTTTAGGATAGTTTTTATGTTTATTTTCTCCAATACCTTATTTTCTGTAGAAATGGCCCCTAGACAGGCTTTCAGTTAGGACATTGATAATGTTAAAAAGTTTTAAACACATTTGAATTTTGAGGCTCTACATTCTCCACTACCAACCAAAATGGACAAAGCTCCTAAAGGGCTGAAAAGAATTTAGAAATGTGTCTGTTAACTGCGACTAAAAATAAAGGCAAAACTTCAGTTGGGGTAGGACCTATACTAAAATTTAAGAGGCAAAAGCATTAGTTCCTTCTTCACGTGTGGATATCCCATTTAATACCATTCATCAGTTAGTTTCTACCATAAATCTTTACATAGTTATGGTTGTTCATCACAATTCTTCAAATTACCTATAGTCTGAAATTACTAATAGTCTGAAAAGACTGTTGTATACTTTTAGTATATTAAAACTTTTTTTTAAATATTTTCTTCCTTGAGAAAGCATGAAAACAATGATACCCCAGTAATGATGAACACAATTGTCACGCAGATCTAGGTTTATAAGATCCAGTAATCCCATTTTATTTTTTCTTTATTTTTATTGTTGACACTATTGCAGATGCCCCCATTTAGCCCCCTTTGCCCCCCTACTCTCAGGCCCCACTCTACCTCCCCTCTGGCCACTACTGTTGACTGTGTCTGTGGGTTATACATATATGTTCTTTGGCGAATCCCTTCACCTTCTTTCATTCAGTTCCCCCTTCCCTCTCCCTTCTGACAGCTATCAGTGTATTCCATGTATCCATGGCTCTGTTTCTATTTTGTTCATTAGTTTATTTTGCTCATTAGATTCCACATGTAAGTGAGATCATATGGTATGTAAATACTTTTTTTAAAAAAATCAAATGAACAGAGTTCTTTGGAGAAATAGCTTATTCCAGGATAGGGTAGAGAAATTCCTGGATGAGCCTGGAATGTCTTAAGTGCCAGAAAAGAAAGAAGAGCTAAAGAAATGATGGGAAGAGAGACTACAGCTCTACTTCTTGACCTAGATGGTAGTTACAAGAATGTTTGCCTAATAATACTTCATTAGGCTCTTTACTCCTTTTATGTAGTTTCCTATAGGTATATTTTTAAATGGCTTAAAATATAAAATTATACATCAGACTTCTGGCCAAGATGGAGGCATAGGCGGACACACTGTGCCTCCTCTCACAACCAAAATTAAGGACAACAAATATTTAGAAACAAGAAAACAACCAGAACTTATAGAAAATTGAACTGTACGGAAGTCCAACAACCATTCATCCAGACCGGTAAGAGGGGTGGAGTTGCGGTAGGAAAAAGTGGAGGTGCGGACCTGGGAACGCAAGCAGCAGCGTCTGGCAGTTCCCAGGTGCACAGGTGGCGGCTGGCGGTCCCCGGGCCCACAGGCAGCAGCTAGCGGACCCTGGGCACAGGGGGGCAACTGTGCAGACCCAGTGAGGCCGCACAAGGCGGCTGGCTGACCAGGTGGTCTCACATTCGCCCGCACAGACGGTCCAGGCAGAGGGGAAGTGGCGGAAGGGACTGAACTCAGGAGAGAGCGGAGCAGGCGCCATTGTTCCCTCTCAGACCCCGCCCCCACATACAGCGTCACAACCCGGTGACTGGGCTGCCCCGCCCTGAGGAACACCTAAGGCTCCACCCCTCATACGTAATAGCCGCGACCAGACTAAAACGAAACCAAACCAAAACAAAACAAAAAACCCCACCAAAAATGGCTGAAACCGGAGAACAAATGAAAGCCCCAGAGCCAATTCCTCTAAGCCGTGAAGAGATAGCCAACCTAGCAGATGCACAGTTCAAAGCACTGGTCATCAAAATGCTCACAGAATTGGTTGATTTTGCTCACAAATTAGATGAAAAAATGCAGGCTACAATACGTGAAATGAAGGAAGATGCATGGGGAACCGATAGAGATGGAAGGAAAACTGGGACTCAAATCAATGGAGTAGACCAGAAGGAAGAAACTAACAACCAAACAGAAAACGAGGAAGAAACAAGAATTCAAAAAAATGAGGAGAGGCTTAGGAACCTTCGGGACATCGTTAAACGTCCCAACATCCGAATTATAGGGGTTCCAGAAGGGGAAGAAGAAGAGCAACAAGTGGAAAACTTATTTGAACAAATAATCAAGGAGAACTTCCCCAATCTGGCAAAGGAAATAGACTTCCAGGACGTCCAGGAAGCTCAGAGAGTCCCAAAGAAGTTGGACCTAAGGAGGAACATACCAAGGCACATCGTAATTACATTAGCCAAGATTCAAATGAAGCAGAGAATTCTAGAAGCAGCAAGGGTAAGGGGTCAGTCACCTACAAAGGAGTTCCCATCAGACTGTCAGCTGATTTCTCAAAAGAGACCTTACAGGCAAGAAGGGGCTGGAAAGAAATATTTGAAATCTTGAAAAGCAGGGACCTACATCCAAAATTGTTCTATCCAGCAAAGCTGTCATTTAGAATGGAAGGGCAGGTAAAGCGCTTCTCAGATAAGTTCAAGTTCAAGGAGTTCATCATCACCAAGCCCTTATTATATGAAATGTTAAAGGGACTTATGTAAGAAAAAGAAGATCAAAAATGTGACAGTGGAAAGACGGCAAACCCACAGCTATTAAGAACCACACCTAAAACAAAAGCAAACTAAGCCAACAGCTAGAACAGGAACAGAACCACAAAAATGGAGATCATATGGAGGGTTAGCAACAGGGGCATGGGATGAGGAGAGAGGGGGAAAAGGTACAGAGAATGAGTAGCATAGATGGTGGGTAGAAAATAGACAGGGGGAGGGCAAGACTAGTATGGGAAATGTAGAAGCTAAAGAACTTATGACACATGGACATGAACTAAAGGTGGTAATGTGGGTGGGAGAGGGTGCGCAGGGTGGAGGGGAATGATGGGGGAGAAATGGGACAACTGTAATAGCATAATCGGTAAAATATATTAAAAAAAGAAAGTGAAAAAAATTACACATCAAAAGAGTCATGCCAAATTTGTACTGAGAAAATAATTTTTTAATTTTATTTGTTTATTTTTAGAGAGGGGAAGGCAGGGAAAAAGAGAGGGAGAGAAACATCAATGTGCGGTTGCCCCTCGCACACCCCTCACTAGGGACCTAGCCAGCAACCCAGGCATGTACCCTAAACTGGTAATCAAACAGGAGATCTGGTTCGCAGGCCAACACTCAAGCCACTGAACACACCAGCCAGGGGTAAAGAAATACTGTTAAACATAGGTGATGTCAAAAGTATACCTTTGGCCAGCATTCTAACCTTTAGATTATTTATCTTTTAAAATATCCACCCTGGCTATTGTAGCTCAGTTGGTTAGAGTGTCATCCCACAGACAGAAGGGCTGCAGGTCCAATTCCAGTCAGGGCATAATGCCTGGGTTTCAGGTCAGGTCCCCAGTAGGGGGCGCATGAGAGTCAACTACACATTGATATTTCTCTCCCTCCCTTCCCTTCTCTAAAATAAATAAGTAAAAATATAAGTAGTCTACTAAACATGTAGATCAATCATATTATTTTTCAGTTATGCCATTTGCTGAGCAAAATCTATGTTCACATACAAAGGTATAGGATTTTAGAAATCCACAAATCTCACAATAATTGTTGTCTATTCTGTGGAATCTACAGAAATTGTACCTAAAACAATTGAGCATTTATTAGCATATCTTGCCTTATTCAAATGATTCAAATGATTTCCTTCAATAAATATGCAGTAGTGTTAATTATTTGGTTTTATATTTTACCCTCTAAATATTGTCTCTACTCCACAGTACCAATAGTCACAGATATTATACTTTTTCTCTCTTTTAGAGAGAGAGGGAAAGGGAGGGAGAAAGAGACAGAAAAAAAACATCAATGTGAGAGAGAAACAGCAATTGGTTGCCTCTTGTATGAGCCCCAACTGAGGATTGAACCCACAACCCATGTGTATGCCCTGACCAGAAAATGAATCTGCAACATTTAAGTTTATGGGATGACAGCCAACTAATTAAACCATTCCGGCCAGGGCTTATATATTACACTTTCAAATTAGATTGCGGTTTTGAATACTTAACATTTTGCTGATGTTCCTTTTTTCATCTCTTTATGGTTTCTAAGAATATGTGATAAATGCCAGCCTTTGCACTCATTTGCATTCCAAATTTGATCTTTTTCATTCATTGACAGTATTTCATAAAAACAGAATCCTTCAAGGTACGATAGATTCATCAGAATCTAGTAATTTTTTTATTTTTTGAAAGAGCTTATGTAAAAAAAAAGTTTCCCAAAACTTTCAACTGGGCTTTTTCTTTTATGGAGCAACTTAGATTTTTTTTTTTGGTTGTGGTAGATAGTTCCCCAAAAGAGTGATGTATTCTTTAAAATTCAAGATACATGGTCATGTAGCTGAAATGTATATTTCTTTTCTTCTTCCAATTTTTTAAATTATTATTTTTTTTAAATTTTAATCATTGATCTTGTACAGTTTTCTGTCTTTTACTCCCACCCCAGCCCACCACCCCAGCCCACCCCACCTCCCTCCCATTTCCACCCCCCATAGTTTTTGTCCATGTGTCCTTTATACTTGTTCCTGCAATCCCGTCCCCTTTTCCCCTGAAATTCCTTCCCCTCTCCCCTCTGGTGACTGTCAGCCTGTTCTCAATTTCAATGTCTTTGGTTATATTATGCTTGTTTGTTTGTTTTGTTGATTAGGTTCCTGTTAAAGGTGCCTGTTCTAGTTGTTTGCTTTTGTTTTAGGTGTGATTGTTAATAGCTGGGAGTTTACTCTTTTCACTGTCATATTTGTTATCTTCTTTTTCTTAGGTAAATCCCTTTAACATTTCATATAATAAGGGCTTGGTGATGATGAACTCCTTGAACTTGACCTTATCTGAGAAACACTTTATCTGCCCTTCCATTCTAAATGACAGCTTTGCTGGATAGAGCAATTTTGGATGTAGGTCCCTGCCTTTCAAGACTTCAAATACTTCTTTCCAGCCCCTTCTTGCTTGGAAGGTCTCTTTGGAGAAATCAGCTGACAGTGGGATGGGAACTCCTTTGTAGGTGACTGACCCCTTATCCCTTGCTGCTTCTAGAATTCTCTTCTTCATTTGAATCTTGGCTAATGTAATGATGATGTGCCTTGGCTTGTTCCTCCTTGGGTCCAACTTCTTTGGGACTCTCTGAGCTTCCTGGACGTCCTGGTAGACTATTTCCTTTGCCAGGCTGGGGAAGTTCTCCTTTATTATTTGTTCAAATAAGTTTTCCACTTGTTGCTCTTCCTCTTCCCCTTCTGGAACCCCTATAATTCGGATATTGGGACGTTTAACGATGTCCTGGAGGTTCCTAAGCCTCTCCTCATTTTTTTGAATTCTTGTTTCTTCCTCGTTTTCTGTTTGGTTGTTAGTTTCTTCCTTCTGGTCCACTCCATTGATTTGAGTCCCAGTTTTCCTTCCATCTCTATCGGTTCCCCATGCGTCTTCCTTCATTTCACGTATTGTAGCCTGCATTTTTTCATCTAATTTGTGAGCAAAATCAACCAATTCTTTGAGCATTCTGATGACCAGTGCTTTGAACTGTGCATCTGATAGGTTGGCTATCTCTTCACGGCTTAGAGGAATTGGCTCTGGGGCTTTCATTTGTTCTCCAGTTTGAGCCATTTTGGACGTTTTGTTTTGGTTTGGTTTGGTTTGGTTTTGGTCTGGTCGTGGCTGTTACATATGAGGGGTAGAGCCTTAGGTGTTCCTCAGGGCGGGGCAGCCCAGTCGCTGGGTTGTGACGCTGTATGTGGGGGCGGGGTCTGAGAGGGAACAGTGGCGCCTGCTCCGCTCTCTCTTGGATTCCAGACCCTGCTGCCGCTTCCCCTTCGCCTGGATTATCTGCGCGCGCGAATGTGGGACCACCTGGTCAGCCAACCGCCCTGTGCGGCCTCACTGGGTCTGCACAGTTGCCCCCCTGTGCCCGGGGTCTGCCAGCTGCTGCCTGTGGGCCCGAGGACCGCCAGCCACCGCCCGTGCACCTGGGAACTGCCAGCCGCTGCTGCTTGCGTTCCTGGGTCCGTACCTCCACTTTTTCCTACCGCGACTCTGCCCCTCTTACCGGTCTGGATAAATGGTTGTTGGACTTCCATACAGTTCAATTTTCTATTAGCTCTGATTGTTTTCTTGTTTCCAAATATTTGTTGTCCTTAATTTTGGTTGTGAGAGGAGGCACAGCGTGTCC
This sequence comes from Glossophaga mutica, assembly GCA_039655065.1. Taxonomy (NCBI): domain Eukaryota; kingdom Metazoa; phylum Chordata; class Mammalia; order Chiroptera; family Phyllostomidae; genus Glossophaga; species Glossophaga mutica. The sequence continues at coordinate 78,850,629 of CM077308.1, read as the reverse complement.
ACCTACGCCTCCATCTTGGCCGGAAGTCTTCTTCCAATTTTTTTGTTATGGTTGACATGAAGGTAAATAAATTTCCAAGTTTCTCTCATTTCTTCAGTCTGATGAAATTACCATTTTTTCTCGTATTCTCTATATTTTCTCCAAAAAATGTACTTAATTATCCAAATAATATTATTTCATTCTCCTCAGTAATGACTTTGTTTTCTGTTTTCTGATTCTGTTAATTTTTTTTAATTGTTTTTCAATTTAGTAAGAAGTTCTAAAATATCTTAGCATTTTATCACAGAATGTATAAAGATTTGAAACAATATATACAAAAATGCTGCTAAATGTTAAGAGACATTACTATTGCTTGAACAAGAAAACAAGTGCTCTTGTATAGTTACCTAGAAATTTCTACATTACTTTGATATGATGTATACTTTTGGATCTTATTGGTTTGACTGGAGTATCAGAAAATATTTTCTTTTTAAAAAACAAATCTAATAGTTTGCTAAGTTATATTTTATATCAATAGTTAACTGTTCCAGGCCATTTTCCCCAGGTATACAAAGAACCTTTTCAATAATAGTACTTTTTAAAGCTTTTCTGCTGTCCATACTGTAACTGCCTCTTTATATTGTTACTGAAATTAAATACTATTTAATTTCAAGAGAATCCCACAAGATCTGAATAACTTGGCATAAGAATCTAAAAGGTGACCCATCGAAGTCCTTGTATCTTACATAAATGGAAATTTATTCTTGGTAAATCAATTCAACTGTACATTGACTTTTTATTGGAAAGGAAATTAATAGTACAGCAAAGCATATGTTTATTCAAATAATGGAATACAATTTTGTGTCTTCATAACTGGATGATTTAATAAGCCTGAAATAATCCTCAGGGATATAATATTTCTATGAAATTTTAGAGGTTGCTGCTTAAGTTGGTTCCAGCTTCTTTTACTCATACCCTCTAAAACTTTGGCAGGGCCAACATGCAACTATTTTAATCCCAAAGTGTAATCTTTCTAAAATTTTGAAGAACAACAAACAGTATTTACTTAATTGGTGAGTACACAGAAAGTAGAGGGCCAAGAGGTTTAGCCTTCCACAGCTGTTGTGTTGCTAATTACTGCCAGAAGTCATGAATCAATTAGTTTGTCTATGTACACCTTTGATTGTCATTTATCTAATTTTCTGTGTGTGCCTGTAGTGTGCTGGATGTTGTTAAGCCTCAAGAATACAAAAATAGGTAAGAAATTGTCTTTGCCTCAAGGAGTTTATAATCTAGTATGTTGGGCTCCAAAGTTAGCTGCATGAGAATCACATAAGCAGTTTTTTTTTAATAGTACTTTCTTAGCTGTACCCCCTTGCCCTTGATTCATGCTTGAGCCATAGATAGTAAATACTAAGCCTAACGAAAGCAATTCCACTTACTAATGTTATCAGTAAAATCATTGCAACTCTCACACCTAAGGATTCTGATAAAGAAGTCTACAACTAAAAACATTTGAAACTCATACCCTAATTTGTCCGAGATAAACTAAATTTCTACCACTACTTTCACTTAGTAAGGAATCAGAATTTGCATAGTTCTTTTTAGTTCATCACCGGCCAGCAGGCGGCAGCCTAGGATCACATGATATCTTTCCCTTGGGGTTAAAACAAATTTGGCCTGGGTTTTTATTCCCACCATGTAGTTGGTTTACTGGTTAGTTTATCTGCCTTATAACATTGAGCTTTTAGGACATGATTTACAATTAGTCCTCTTCAAATTCTCTGGAATACTTTTGAAATCTTTCTCCCGCCATGTTTTTTTTTTTTTCCAATAAAAAAAAATGACTGCTAACATTTATTCAGCATCTAGTAATTGCTATGCATTGCTAGATTCATCACATACATTATCTGTACACTTTATACAACCCATTTTCCAGATGAGAAAACTGAAGCTAAGGAAAATGGAATTATGTGCCTAGGGTCACTGAGATAATAAATAAATGACAGCAATGGTATTGCATCCCAGTTTGCAACACTGCAAAATATTTATAATTTCCTTCTATCTATCACTAACCACCTTCCAACTTTCTTGTTCCAGGAAGAATTAGGGTCTTTATGGCCTTGCCTGTGTAGTTCAGTTGGTTGGAGCATCGTTATGATACACCAAGGTTGCAGGTTCAGTCCCAGTCAGGCCACGTATAAAAAGCAGCCAGTGAGTGTATAAATAAATGGTGTGTCTCTCTCTCTCTCTTTCCTTCTCTCTCTCTCCAAATCAATAAATAATTTTTTAAAAAAATATTAGGGCCTTCATAAATAATAGTTCATCTTCAATTGAGGGCAATACTATTATTTTAACATGAGACTGAGTTTTCTTTATTTGAGATTGTTGGCACGCAGGGCAGGCTGCCCCAGATGTCCCACAATGGCATTTTGATTCTTTTGAACTAAACTCACCTGCAAAGCAGCAAGAGCAGGAAGAGCTCTCTGATTCTCCTCCGTCCCCCTAAAAGCAGAAATAAATCTTCATGATAGGTGCTCTTCCCTTTCCTGAAGGACTGAGAGACAATTTTATCACAAGGTAAAAATCCAGAATTGAAAAGTGTATATAAACTTTGTAACGCTATTAATAATTTATAACCAAAGCATAAATTTTGTTTGAATTCCTCAGTAATGAATAGTCACACCTGCTTAGATTCTTTTTTTTTTCTAAAACTTAACTTTTGGATTTTTTTTTTTAGATTCTTTTCTAACACTTTTTTTGTCCTGTCAATTTCTCCCAAATTTAATGTTTCTTCATCTAAAACGTATAAAAAGATGCCTACTTTGATCGCTCCTTTGAGCCTCATTTTATGATCTGAGCATTATATTGTGATTCTCCCTTGTACATGTATTTGTTTTTTTCTATTAATCTAGTCTTGTGTTAATTTTATTATTTTATAACTAATCCAGCCAGAAGAATTAAAGAAGAGTAGAATTCTTCCCTGCTCCTCAACAAGATGATCTGGAATATAATTATCCATTACTTATGTACTGTATCTTATATTCCTACATCTTACATAGATTAAATGAAGGGTCACCAGTTCAGCTTTGACATGTAAAGATTTTACACATCACCACTCCCATCCGTACAACATGAAAACTCTGGACAAAACAAAAATCAATTCCTTTCTTGGATCCATCAGAAAACTTTTTACAGAGCAAACTGCCACTCTGAAATCTGGAGAAACAGGTAAATCCAGAGACTTACAGCTAAGCTTTACCTACCAGGAGCAGAAGCTGCTGGAGCCATAAATTGGTAGGATAGGAATTTTGATGAATTGTTGAAGTCTGAGTGCAGACTAGCAAGAGAGTGGAAACCACAGTCTTGGAGGGGGATGGCCCAACCCCGCCAAGTTTTCAAGGTGAAACCTGAGGAAGATGCCCTTGTGGCTCTGGACAGGGTGGGGAAGAATAGTTATTGTGAAATATACCCAAAGCTATCTCCATAACAAAGGCCTACTCTCCAGAGGAAACAAACTGCACCAGAGTCTTGTTCCAGATTCTGAGGGAAGGGCAGTCATCCCACTCCAGCCTTCCCTGTCTTCCTGTCTCACCTAAACAGAGGGAAAGGCTATATAAGAAGAAGCAGTTGGGCCCTGGCTGGTGTGGCTCAGTGGATTGAGTGCCAGCCTGTGAACCAAAAGCTCACTGGTTTGATTCCCAATCAGGGCACATACCTGGGTTGTGGGCCAGGTCCCCACTGTGGGTTGTGCAACAGACAACCACACATTGAAGTTTCTCTCCTTCTCTTTCTCCCTCCCTTCCTCTCTGTCTAAAATCTTTTTTTTTTTTTTTTTTTTTTTTAAGAAGAAGAAACAGTTGTGAAGTTAACAGGCCAGAGATATAAATCCAATAAAAGATTGGGATTGAATTAAAAGATTGTAGGCCACTCCAATGTTCTAAGGGTAGAATCAAGGATGAGGAGTACTGATTCTTCAAGAGAAAGAGTCACCTTGAGAGAAAATGACATCTAAGAACTGTCATAGCAGCTCAAATCATGTGGCATCAAGTTATCTTGATAACTGACATGAAAGCGATGCCTTAAACTGAATTCTTATTGAGAGAGCTCAGGACAAGAGATTCCTGCATATTGGAGACACTGCAACATTTGCAGTAGTCTTATGAAAGACCACAAGTTGGATATAGATTCTGTTTGAAGTGTATCTATAATGCAAAAAATAAATCCACATACCTAGAATATTTTTCAAAAGGATATTTTCCAAAATTTGGAGGCTGTTTCCTCAACATGTGCTATTTGTATGCAAAATGGTGCACATCTAAGTACAATTTCTCTGTCACCACAAGCAACAATTGAAAAGCCTAAAGGAAGAACATGTTCTGTCACTAGGAATCTAGGTTCAAGGCACTCCTGTTCCTGGAAGAGTCTAACTATAAGAAATAAGAGTTGATCCAAAGTGCTCTCCTCAAATTAAGGACTAATATAATTTCATATGAAAATGACCTGAGTTTGAGTTCTGCCTCTTTTTTTATTATTTACATGACATTAGCTAAGCACTTAACTTATCTAAGTCTCATAGAAACCTTAGAAACTACTTCATGGGGGTTATGATTAAACAAAGTGGTAGAAATCAGAGGTCAATCAATCAAAATAATCTATGCCAAGACTAATGTGATCTTTTCTGAATATAATTTTTTAAAAAGAGCTCATCTCCATTCTTTTGAAAGCAGGGGAAATGCATTTGATTGCATTATTTTTTATTTTTTGTTGTTTTTTTCTTCTTTTATTATGTTGTTGGGGTTTTTTGTTGTTGTTGTTTGTTTGTTTTTGAGATGAAAGTAACTTGAAAGAGTATCAACTTTCCTTCTGTAAGATTAGAACACAAAAGGAATAGAAAGCTGATGCTTCCACGGATATTTGTTTCCCTTCCCCTGCAGGCTACCTTAGGACCTTCCCTGAAGCCAAGGCAACTAAGGAAGTGAGTTGGAGTCTCCTCATATCATAGAATGATACACAAGAATTAACAAAGAACACAAAGCTCTACAAACTCAGCTTCTCCCTTACTTCCTTTATTCTGCTATGCCCCTCTTTATCTCTCAAATATCTCTTCTCTAGGAATGCTCTCTTGAAAAAAGGAGGAAGAACACTAAGAAAAGCGTTACAGTTGAAAAATCTTCGCGGGAACCCCCAAGCTTGGACACAGCCATGTAAGCACCTCATAGTCCATGGGCCCTGATGCAACACGTTTTTACCAACTGTGAATATGAAAGCTACATCAATGATAGTTTTAACTGTTAGTGTTAGTATCTTGATTCACCCAGCTTAAACATCTCATCACATATGGGGTCTTTGAAACAGTCACACATAACAAGTGGATTAAACACATAATGCTTGTAAAATGGGACAACTGTAATAGCATATTCAATAAAATATATTAAAAAATAACACATAGTGCTTGTATTCGAAGCCAGTGAACACAGAAGGGGTCACAGACCTGGAGTATGAGGAAGAAAGTGAGAGTCAACAGCTAGGAATAAATCTTATCCTACTTGAAAGATGTAAACAAGAGAAATGTAAAGAGAGTATTGAATGTAAAACAGGTAACTTTGTATTGGAATCTGTATTTACAATATATATGATGAAACATAAGATGTTGAAGATGAACCAGAAATGCTTGATTTGGAAAGACAGACAAAAAAATAATTCTAGATAGCTGTCAATGGCGTATAGACCCTGGGAGCGAGAGAACCTAAGAAACTCAAAAAAGAACTTCTCAAAGTTATGAAGCAAGTGATTAATTTATTTAAGGATGAAACAACTAAAGGCAATGTAACCCAAGGTCACTTTAACTTATAAAGCCTTAGTAGGAATGGCTTCAGCATAAACTCAAACATTCATGGTTGGAACCAAGCTAATATGTCCAATTTAGAAAGCCAGTAACTACCAAACCTGACTAGTAAACAGCAGAGCTGAAGTCCAGACCCCATGCCTACTCTAGCTTCAGAGCCCACTGTGTTAATCACCACATTCTATACCTCATTGTACGATAAGGCAAACTTGAGTTTATATTGGCTATGTAATTAAAAGAATAAGTTGACCACTCTAAACCTCAGTTTTTCTCACATATAAAATGGGAATTGGGTTTCTAATACTTGGGGGATTTGTGAGGATTGAAGGAAATAATGCCCAAAGTCTTAGCATGTGCTTCAGCCAAAATAGTATTTACTGTTAGTTGCTGTCATTGCTGTTGCTGTTATTACTACTATCCTATCCTGGGAATATTGATGTTGCTATTTTGAGATACAAGTCTCATATCTGTGATAAAAAATTTTTTTAAACTTTTAATTACTGCACTCTATACCTCATTGTAAGATACCTCACAAGGTTTATTCTGTTATGAGGAATATTTTTCTTTTTTGATTCGTGTGTGTTGATCTTGTGTCCAGTAACCCTCTGAATACTCTTATGAGTTCTAAAAGTTCATAGATTTTCTTGGAAGCTTTTACAGGTCAACAGCAATAATTTTACTTTTCCTTTATAGTCCTAAATCTTTTTCTTCCTGTGTACCTTTCTGCTTTCCTTCTTTCCTTCCTGATTTCCCTATCATGTTAGCTAAAATCTCCAGGATAAGTTAGAACAGGAAGGTGACAGCAGACATCCTTATTAATAGTACTGTTAACTAGTTATATTAAAAGATTATAATATGGAATGAACAGACTTTTGAAGATTGCCCAGGGAATCTAGACACAATATAAAATATTGTCATGTAAATATATTTAACTTGGTAAACAAATGATTTACTAATGAACTTTTGGAAATAATCCCTTGGCAAATTAAAGATAGTATCTTTAGTAAATTGGTAATGTAATATATTAAATGTCACTGTGGAACTTCCTACACCCAGAACTAATACCAGATTGAGTACTTGAATGGTTATAAATTTATGATGATTTCATATTCCTACATTTTAGTTATCTTACTGAGTGAAAAATATGATTATCTAACCATACCTTCATAAATTATTAAAATATATGGAGTAATATATTTAGAATAGGAAAGGAAGGGAAGACTTCCCATTATTTAGACAGATACATTAAAAAAAAACAGCAAACAAATTGACAACATTTCTTGCTTGGTCATCTATACATGTGCAGTGCTCCTGGCAGACCATTTACCTAGTAAACACTCCTTCAGCACAAACACAAATCATTCATGATAGAAACAAGCCAATTTGTCTGGAAGCCAGAACCTACCATCCTGATCTGGAAACAAAACAATTTCAAAATTTTATCAGCAACAACAATCAGTGTGGAATAAAAAATCCTCAGCATAGCATGGGATATGGGAGTTAATGCTGTATTTGAAATTCTACTTCTACTTCAAATTATGGTCAAATTACATCTTGTATTTAACGACTTAAGATCATTAGCAACTCTGAAGTCATCAAAGAGAACCATACAGTAGCAAAGGAGGAAGTGGTTTCGGAGGAATTTGGTTTTTAAGCAAATATTTACTACTGGAGGTCATTATACAGCTATGCATATTTTATTGTTAATGAAGTATGCAGGACATACCTATAAACATTCAGCTGGGATTTTTCCAAGTATCATATTCATGGTATTTATCATTTGGGTGATTGTGATGCTCTTTAACATCAAGCACACGGATCAAAATATTCCTTGGGTATTCTTGTAATAGTTTATAATTTAATGGGTTTTCTATCTTCTATCATCTTGATTTTGTGCACTAGATTCTCTCCATATATTTTTCTGTCTAAAACACATTGTACTGAATTTCTACGCTCAATCAAGGTGAATTATCTCAACAATCATTTGGCATTCTAATAAGGTTTTATAATCTCTATTTTCTTTCCTTGTACTTGTCATTCTTTCCAAACATTATTCTGTTTCTTGACCAATGATTCGTTTTATCTCTTAGTATCTCTCAATAGTAAGAGATACATATTTTTTTCAAAGGATCCAGAAACTTTATTTTTAAGAGCAGATAAACACCAAAGCATGATGTAGTATCCATATTCACTGCAAAAAATAATTACTGAAATTTTCAAAACATCAAATGAATAAACTGAATCATTGGTTCAGCCTGGATACATGAAACAGATTGACAGCTGTCAGAGCGAAGGGGAGAGGGGGAACTGGACGAAAGCTTAAGGGCTGTTTAATTATAGAAGTGGAATAAGTTTGAACGGGATCAGACATTTAGTGAATTGGTTAATCTACTAACCTGTGAGTGGGGTCTGAGGACAATGACCAGGTTAGTTGCAGACAAGATAAACCAGTCTGTGTACATCTGAGCTGCTGCAACTGTAATTACTTACTATTCTTTGGTTTTATATTTTTGTTTTATTTTGTTTTTCAATTATGAAAAGAATGTACAAAGATGGAAAAGTCCAGAAAATGAAGAAGGGAACAAAGTATCCATAATTTTATCATGTTCATAATGATAGCTAACTACTAACATTTTGACAAATTTAATTTTTTTGTTATGCATTAATAAAACATTGAGTTTTATAAAATGTGTGGGTTTTGTATTCTCATTTTTCTTACTTGAGTGTTTTCATTAAAATTTCTTTTTAAACTTAATCTTAATGGCTGCATAAATTATATTATATGGATGTATGAAAAATTACCCAAGTACATTTTGATTGTTGATGATTTTATTAGACTAAAAATAACATCATGGTGAAGACTGTATTTTTTTTAATATTTTGTTCACAGTTTATTTATTTCTCTATTCTTTTATTTTTATTTATTTATCTTTAGAGGGGAAGGGTAGGAGAGAGGGAGAGGTAGAGAAATATCAATGTATGGTTGCCTCTCGTGTGTCCCCCGCTGGGAACTGGCCTGCAACCCAGGCATGTGCCCTGACTGGGAAACGAACCGCGATCCTTTGGTTTGCAGGCCCGCGCTCAATCCACTGAGCTACACCAGCCAGGGCAGAAGACTGTATATTAAACAATGTCTGCATTTCGCCTTATGCTCTTGTGAAAGTTTCCTAAGGGATATTATTGCACAAATTGATATGAATATTTTTTAAAGTTCTTAAAATATGTAGCTAGATTTCTTTTCAGATGGCTTTAACAATTTATGATTGCATCAATGAAGTCCTTTTATTCTTAACAACTAAAGATCTATTTATAATGTGCTTACTTCCATAATGGAGTGTCTTCTGGAGGCTGAAAAAAATTACAATTTAAAAACTTATAAACATTTTTACCTTCTGTATGAAAAATTGAACCTACCTTAAAATATGGTAACCCTTAGTTCTAGGAGATAGTAGTGAGGCCTGTAGGTGGCCTGAATGTTAAATTGAGAGCTAACAAATATTTCACCGAGCTCCAGAGCGATTCCAAGGCAGAGGATACGTGGAGGTGGGGTCAGGGCTTGTTGGAAGGGTGGAAATGGAGAGAGCTGCACCCAGTAAGACTGTGAGGGAAGTAGAATCACAAAGGGATAAGCCAACACTCCCTGGGAGGGAGAGCTGAAATAGTCATCTGTGTTTACCACCTGGGGACTTCAACCCTACTCGGTCTCAGAACCAGTTTTGTCCAAGCATCTTAAAGGTCTGTTGTTACAAAGAACAGAAAAAGAAGATAAAAATATGACAGTGAAAAGACAGCAAACACAGCTATTAACAACCACACCTAAAACAAAAGCAAACTAAGCAAACAACAAGAACAGGAACAGAACCACAGAAATGGAGATCACATGAAGGGTTAGCAACAGGGGAGTGGGAGGAGGAGAGAGGGGGGAAAAGGTAGAGAGAATAAGTAGCATAGACGGTAGGTAGAAAAATAGACAGGAGGAGGGCAAGAATAGTGTGGGAAATGTAGAAGCTAAAGAACTTATGACACATGGACATGAACTAAAGGTGGGGAATGTGGGTGGGAGAGGGTGTGCAAGGTGGAGGGGAATGATAGGGGAGAAATGGGACAACTGTAATAGCATAATCAATAAAAATATATTTTTAAAAAAACAAAGAACACACATTGGTAAACTGTGTAATAAGGTATGCAAACTTGAAGCTGCAGAAATGCAAAGAGCATAGTTTACTTGAATAAAGTAAAATTAGGAGGGACTATTCCAACCAAAAGAACAAAGAACTATTTATGCCTGTGTTTATATATTAACCATGACATTATTTATAAAAGGAAGTTCCCTATTTTAGATATAAGGAAGAGGATGGCTGAATTGATCTGGTACTGATGATTTGCAGGATGAAGCGATAGAAAGACAAGGGAGAGAGAGGTGTGGTGGCAAAAGAGTAGTTAAAATAATGTACCAAAAGGTTGAGGCTGGATTGGGAGGTGAAGCTAGATGAAGAGTGCAGGGGCCAAGGGCAAACCACCCAAGATATCCCACAATGGCATATTGATTATTTTGAATTAAAGTTACTTAAGGAATTGCCCATGCAAGAAGGAAACCCTGACGTCTCTGTCCCCCTAAAAGCTGGAGATAAATTTTTCACATGATAGGTACCCACCCTGTTTTTGAGGGGTAAGGGCAATCTTATCACAACAGTTAGAAGAATCTGGACTGGAAAGCTTGTATAAACAAGCTTAGTAAAATCTTTACTAATTTGCTACCCAAGCCCAAACTTTGTTCAGGTTCCTCATTAACAAATACCCAAACCCTGCTTAGATTTCTTTCTAATGAGCACTGACTTTCTTTGTCCTGTCAATTTCTCACAACTATTGTCTCTGTCTAAAAAGTGTAAAAAGTTACCTAGTGTGATCATTTCTTTAACCTCATTTTATGATTTGAGCACCATATTGTGATTTTCTCATGTGCACGTATTAAATTGCTTTTTCTCCAGTTACTCTAGTCTTCTGTCAGTTTTATTATGAGTCCAGCCCTAAGAATGGAAAGAAGAATAAAAAGGGAGGAATTCTCCCCCTCCCCAACAAGGGTTGCAAATTTGTTTTAAAAGGAAGACACGAGGAATTAAGAGATCTCTGTGAACTTGATGAAGAGGAGTAGAAGGAAAAGTGGGGTTAGGAAGGTGGAGAGACAGAAACTGGAGCTGGAGAGAGAGACCAAGGTGAAGATTCTGAAAGTGATGACATTTAAGGTCCACAAATATTGGAGTTCCTAATAATTCTCAGGCATTGTGTTTGTCACTGAGGATGAAAATATGTACAAATAAGACTCAGTCTCTGCCTTTGAGTTGTTCACTAGTCCAAGGTAGAGAAGACAGTCAACTGATCATTTAAAACAAAGAGGCAGCCCTGGCTGGTATGGCTTAGTGGATTGGGTTCCAGTCTGTGAACCAAAGGGTCATTGGTTGGATTCCCAGTCAGGACACATACCTGAGCTGCAGGCCAGGTCCCCAGTAGGTGGTGCATAAGAGGCGACCACACATTGATGTCTGTCTCTATTCCCCTCTCTCTAAAAATAAATAAAATCTTCAAAAAAAAAAAAAAACCCTAAGAATCTTGAAACACTAATTCAAAAGAACCTATGCACCGCAATGTTCACAGCAGCACAATTTACAATAGCCAAGTGCTAGAAGCAGTCTAGGTGCCCATCTGTAAATGAGTGGATCAAAAAACTGTGGTACAGCCCTGGCTAGTGTGGCTCAGTGGACTGAGTGCCAGCCTGCAAACCAAAGGGTCTCTGGTTTGATTCCCAGTTGTGGGCCACGTCCCCAGCAGGGTGCACCTGAGAGGCAACCACACCTTGATGTTTCTCTCCTTCTCTTTCTATTTCCCTTCCCCTCTCTATAAAAATAAATAAATAAAATCTTTTTTTAAAAAAACTGTGGTACATTTAAGCAGTTGAATACTATGCAGCAGAAAGAAAGAAGGACTCCTACCCTTCGTGACAGCATGATTGGAACTGGAGTGCATTATGCTAAGTGAAGTAAGCCAGGCAGTAAAAAACGAATACCATATAATCTCACCTATAAGTGGAATGTAATTAACAAAATAAACAAGCAAGCAAAATAGAGCCACATTGAAATTAAGAACAAACTGACAGTAACCACAGGGGATGGAAATAATGGGGGAACATGTATAAAGGTCCCATGGACAAAGCCAAAGGTCGGGTAGGATTGAGGGTGGGAAGTGGAAGTGGGTGGGGTGGGGGAAAGTGGTGGTGGGAAAATGGAGGCAACTGTATTTGAATATTAATAAAAATGATATAAATAAATAAATAGATACATAAATAAATAAAAGAGACAATGGCTACACTGGTGTAAACACAGAACAACATAGGGTAGGAGCACTTACAGATGTGCAGGAGTAGGAGAAGATAATTGTTCATAGAGAGGAGGGTCAACATAAGATGAATTGTTTCATCAGAGTCTTAAATGAAGACTGGAAATCAGGCAGAAGGAGCTGCGTGAGGGAAGGTCCCAGCTTTCAGTAACTCCACGGCACGTCTGTTAACCTCTCTGCTCCCTTGGGACTTCTAGTTATATCTCACGCTCCCTGATATTGTTGTCTCATACAGATTCTTCCCAGCTTTGTCTCTCACATCTACAGAGTCATCTCTCTTGTTCCCAGCCAAAAGCCCCTTCTCACTTTGATCTTCTCTCTGCTTTCTTCCCACTGTTTTCTTCCCACTGTCTGTGCCTCCGGTTTCACACTCATCTGGGCTTCAAACTTTTCTCAGAGGCCTCAGCTGGACCAATGTCTCAGATGACCTGAGAAGATCAATCAGACAGCAAATGCATTAGATAAACACACAACTGCTTAAGCTTAAGGAAGTAGTGAAGACTGGAGGAGAGAGAGCTTTGTGTTTTAGAACAGTCACTTCAGCTGCAATGTGGAGAACAGAGTCAAGGTAAGCAGGACCAGAAATAGGGATATAGCTAGAAGGCTACTGCAATAAAAACTAGACATGAGATGACAAGTGTATGAACAAGGACAATAGCTGTAAGGAAATACTTTGGAGATAAAATCAATACTCTTAAAGATGGATTTGATATGGGATTTGAGAGAAAATTAAGAATGAAGTCACTGTTCCAATTTGAGTGATTGGGCAAAATGATGGTGTCATCAACTAAGCTGGGAACACAAAGAGAAGGGTTTATGGATAATGTTCTTAGTTCAGTGTTGGTCACATTGCATCAGGGGTATTTAAGGACCATCAAGGCCTATATCCAGAAGTCAGTGTTTATAACTGTCTAAAGTCAAAGACAGGAGAAATGATTTGGAGACCATCAAAGACTGAATGGGACTGTCAACGGAGAGCACTCAGAGAAGAGCTGTTCAACAAAGACATCCTTAGGGAAAGTAACAATTAGGAAATACCCATAGGTACCAGTTTTAGTCCACAAATTCAAATATGCAAGAAATATGTGACAGGATAATATTTTGAAATAACTGACCCTCCTTTTTATTTCCCAGCCTGAGGAGGATCACTGACCCCCCGTGAGACTGCAGGGAGCTGAGTCTGAAAAAGCATGGGCTTACTTTCCCAGAGAAAAATAGCTGATTTATTTCTAAAACAGAAATTGACTTAATACCTTTAGGTATGAATCCTTGAAGACATATTTGCCCACTCAACTACTAAGCTCATATGTCATCAAATAGAAAGGTTATTTGGAAGCAAAATTTTAAATATGCTGCTCCAAAATCAATATTTCCAGAGACTGTATTATAGTGGCTATAAATATCTCAAAAATTTCACTTTTCTCCCCTGTTTACTCATCTTTATTTTACTACCTCTTATTGTTGATATAACTTAAAATTTCCTCATTATGGCTTATTAGGGACAATATCTTTTTTGTGAATAATTATTCTAAACTTTCTTGCTGGAAATAAAACCCTGCACAATGAATGACCAGGAGTCAGAGAACCACAGCCCTCAGACCAAACCCAGCCCACCCCCATTTTTGCAGGGCTCATGATGTAAGAAAGGATTTTACATTATATAGTGCTCAAAAAAGTCAAAGAATAATGACACATGAGAATTACATGAAATCCAAATTGCAATGTCCATAAATAAAGTTTTGGAATGCAGTCATGCTTATTTTTTAATGTATTGTCTATAGCTACTTTCACATTACAAGAATAGAGCTGAGTAATTATAACAGGAACCATATGGCCCCCTAAACCAAAAATATTCATTATCTGGCCCTTTATAGAGAACTTTTGCTGACCCTGGTCTATAGGTCTGTTATAGCTTTCTTTTACTTGAAAAAATGTGTTCTGCCTCCAAGACCTTAGGGGGAAAAATTCATATTTAAAAATTACTTTCAAAAGAGGTGTACAAATATACCAGTTTAGTGGATGACATAATATAGTATATACACAATCCTAAAAATTTCTTTAAAAGACTATTAAAACAGATAAATAAATTCAGTAAGGTATCAGGAGAAAATAAGTAACCAGAAATCAGTTGCATTATTATACACTAATGATAACTGTCAGAAGGTGAAACTAAGGAAACAATCCCATTTACAATTGCATCAAGACACTAAAATAAAATACCCAGGAATAAATTTAACCAAGGATGTAAACCATCTATACTTGGAAAATTATAAGACACTGAAGAAAAAGCTTGAAGAAGATACAAATAAGTGGAAGCATATAATGTGTGCATGGATAGGAAGAATTAACATCATTAAAATGTCCATACTACCCAAAGCAATCTATAGATTCAACATAATTTTTATCAAGACACTAATGATGTATTTCACAGAACTAGAACAAATATTCCAAAAATTTATGTGAAACCACAAAAGACCCCTAATAGCCACAGCAATCTTGAGAAAGAAGAACAAAATTGGAGGAGTCATACTACCTGATAGAATACTATACTGTAAAGTCATCTGAGAATTACTCTGAAGAATCCTGAAACACTAATTAAAAGAATATAGGTACCTGTATGTTCATTGCAACGTTATTTACAATAGCCAAGTTTTGGAAGCACTCGGAGTATCCATCAGTGGACGAATGGATAAAATAGTAATTTACACAATGGAATACTACTCAGCCATAAAAAGAAGAAAATGTTACCCTTTGTGACAGTATGGATGAACTTGGAGAACATTATGCTAACTGAAATAAGCCAGGCAGAGAGAGACAATCACCATATGACTTCATTCATATGTGGAATCTAATGAACAAACTGAACTAACAAGCAAAATAGAGACAGACTAATAGAGAGCAGACTGACAGTTTCAGGCGTTTAGGTGTCAGCGAGGGAATTAAGCAAAAAAGAAAAAAGAGAAAGAACTAATGGACTCAGACAACAGTGTGGTGATTGTGGGAGTGCAGAAGGGAGTAGGTGAGGGTGGAAGAGGTTATAGGAGGGATAAATGGTAATGGGAGAAGCACAATTTCAAAAAGAAAAAAACAATGTGAAGGAGTGAAGTACAAATAAAATACATCAGTGGAAAAAAACAGCATTGTACTGGCATAAAAATAGACATATAGATCAAAGGAACAGAACAGAGAACCCAGAAATCAACCCATATCTTTATGGTTAATTAATATTTGACAAAGGAAGCAAGAACATACAATGGGGTGAAAATAGTCTAGTCAATTAATGGTGTTGGGAAAATTGGACAGGTACAATAAAAAAATGAAACTATACCACCTTCTTACACCATACACAGATAAACTTAAAGTGGATTAAATACTTAAATATTAGACTCAAAACAATAAAAATCCTAGAAGAATACATAGTCAGTACAATTCCAGACATTTCTCATAGCAATATTTTTTTCTGATATACCTCCTTGGACAAGGAAAACCAAAGAAAAAGTAAACAAACGGGACTACTTCAAACTAAAAAGCTTTTGCATAGCAAAGGAAATCATCAACAAAATGAAAAAACAACCCACTGAATGTGAGAATACATTAACCAATGATACATCTCATAAGAAGTTAATATTCAAAATAGATAAAGAATTATACAACTCAACACCAAAAAAAGAATCAATCAAGTTAAAAAATGGGCAAAGGACATGAATAGATATTTCTCCAAAAAGAACATAAAAATGGCCAATAGACATGTGAAAAAATGTTCAACATCACTAATCATCAGAGAAATGCAAATTAAAACCACAATGAGATATTACTTCACACCAGTCAGAATGGCTACCCTCAATGGCTAGATCCAACAACAAGCACTGATGAGGATGTGGAGAAAAGAGAAACCTCATGCACTGTTAGTGGGAATGCAGACTGGTGCAGCCACTGTGGAAAACAGTACGGAGTTACCTCAAGAAATTAAAAATGGAACTGCCTTGTGATCCAGCAATACCACTTCTAGGAATATATCCAAAGAAATCCAAAACACTAATTTGAAGAAAAGTACACACCCCCCATGTTCATTGCAGTGTTGTTTATAATAGCCAAGATTTTAAAGCAGCCCACATATCCATCAGTAAATTAGTAGATAAAACAGCTGTGGTATATTTACACAGTGGAATACTACTCAACTGTAAAAAAAAGAAAGAAATCTTACCATTTACACCAACATGGATGGACCTGGAGAACATTATGTGAAGTGAAATAAGCCAGTCAGAGAAAGACAAGTACCATATGATTTCACTCATAACTCAATTCTGATGAACAAAATAAACTAAGAAACAGAATAGAAACAGATTCATAGAGAGCAGACTGACAACTGTCAGAGGAAAGGGGGTTGCGGGCTGGATGAAAAAGATCAAGGGATTAAGAAAAAAAAGCCGAAACAAACAAACACCTCATAGCCAGCACCAACATTCTGGTGATTACTAGAGGGAAATGAGGGTGGGGGAGGTAGAAAAGAGTAAAGGGTGGATAAATTACTTGAGGTGGTGAACACACAATACAATATACAGATGATGTATTATAGAATTGTACACCTGAAACATCTAGAATTTTATTAACCAATATCACCCCAATAAATTCAATAGAAACAAATTTAAAATTTTAATTGTTTTCTGAATTTGATAAGATTAATTTTCACATTTTATCCTTCTATAGTAGCATAGATAGGTAAAAAAGAATTTCAAGATTCTAAGATTAAAATGGAAATTAAGAGTAGGAATCTGATAACGAAGACAGTGAATTATTCATAATTATTCATTTATTTTTCTCTTTCCACTTCAGTGCAACAGAAAGTTGAATAGCTATTAACTAAAATCAATTATTTCATTTGTCTGTGTTCTCCCTAGTTTTTGTTTACATAATTGAAATGAGGGGAGGTAGGGTAAATGGAGGCAGTCTGGCTTCCTCACCCAGATGTCTGGGCGACTAAGGGAAGCAGTTTCCCATAACCTTGAGAATGGGCCTGATAAGCAGTGTTCTCATAGCCTTGAGACTGAGTTCATAAACTGTTCCCATAGCCTTGAGTGGGTTTGCATGTGCAGTATGAAGCTCTGTTACATAATCTGTTGGCCCCCCGCTGCCAGCTTTTTCTTTATTTTAGCACTTAAGAAGGTAGGGGCTCCCTGCTGGGTGCCATGCAGGAGAGCGGGGAGACAAGTGCCACAGAGGGGAACAGGTGACACGCAGAGACATTAAGGGAGCACACAGCTTGAAGCGTGCATTGATCACCCACCCTTGAATAAAGGCATGTCAGACATTCCAGCACCTCTGTGAATATTCTCCCATCTGCCCAAATCTAGTGTGGACTCGCCAGGCCTTGACAGGTGGCAACACAGGAGAATACAAAAAGTTTCAAGGTGTAATTTATAGTATTTGCTCTTATAAGTTTCAGTCATTTGGGGAGTAAAGACTTGCACATATAAACTTCCAGCCAAGATGAAGGCATAGGTAGATATACTGTACCTCCTCACACAACCAAAAGAAGGACAACAACAAACTTAAAAACAAAAAAATGATCAAAAATTCCAGAAAATCGAATTGTATGGAAGTCTGACAACCAAGGAGTTAAAGAATAAACATTCATCCACTGGTAGGAGGGACAGAGATGGGTAGCTGGGGCAGAGAGGACACGCAACAAGGCAAGGACTGGGCGAGCAAGGTGGCAGCTGGCGGTCCCACATTTGCCTGCGGATAAACCAGGAGGAATAACTGGGGAGCAATACAGACTGTGCAACCCAGGATTCCAGTGAAGGGAAATAAAGCCTCAAAACCTCTGACTGAAAAAACCTGTGGAGATTGAAGTGGTAGGAGGAACTCCTAGCCTCACAGGGAGTTTATGGGAGAGACCCACAGGGTCCTAGAACATACACAAACCCACCCACCCAGAAATCAGCACCAGAAGGGCCCGACTTCTTTGTGGGTAGCAGGAAAGATGACTGAAAGCCCGCCAAGAGCCAAGCAAGTGACATTGTTCCCTCTCTGACCCCTCCCTCACATACAGCACCACAACCCAGTGACGTGGGTTGCCCCACCCTGGTGAATACCTAAGGCTCTGCCCCTTACCATGTAACAGCTGTGCTGAGACAAAGAAATATGGTCCAACTGAGAGAACAGATGAAAGCTCCAGAAAAAGAACTAAGCACCAAGGAGATAGCCAACCTGTCAGATACCAAGTTCAAAATACTGGTAAATCAGGATGCTCACAGAAATGGTTGAGAATGTCACAAAATAGAGGAAGAAGTGAAGGCTATGCAAGGTGAAATAAAGAAAAATATACAAGGAACCAACAGTGAAGGGAAGGAAACTTGGAATCAAATTAAAGATTTGGAGTAGAAGAAAGAAATAAATATTCAACCAGAACAGAATGAAGAAACAAGAATTCAAAAAAATAAATGAGGAGAGGTTTAGGAACCTCCAGGACAACTTTAAATGTTCCAACATCTGAATCATAGAGGTGCCAGAAGAGGAAGAGCAAGAAATTGAAAACTTATTTGAACAAATAATAAAGGAGAACTTGCCAACCTAGAAAAGGAAATAGACTTCCAGGAAGTCCAGGAAGCTCAGAGAGTCCCAAAGAAGTTGGACCCAAGCAGGAACACACCAAGGCACATCATAATTACATTACCCAAGATAAAAATAAGGAGAGAATCCTACAAGCAGCAAGAGATAAGGAGGCAGTTACCTACAAAGGAGTTCCCATAAGACTTTCAGCTGATTTCTCAAAGAGACCTTCCAGGCAAGAAGGGGCTGGAAAGAAGTATTCAATGTCATGAAAACCCACATCCAAGCTTACTCTATCCAGCACAGCTATCATTTATGGTGGAAGAGCAGATAAAGTGCTTCCCAGGTCAGATCAAGTTAAAGGAGTTCGTTATCACCAAGTCCATATTATATGAAATGTTAAAGGGACTTATCTACAAAAAAGAAGAGGATCAAAACTATGAACAGTAAAATGACAACAAACTCAACTCTCAACAACTGAACCTAAAAAACAAAAACGAACTAAGAAAATGACTAGAACAGGAACAGAATCAGAGAAATGGGGATCACCTGGAGGGTTATCAGCAGGAAGGGGGAGGGGGAGAATGGGGGAAAAGGTACATGGAATAAGAAGCATAAATGGTAGGCACAAAGTAGGAGAGGTTAAGAATAGTGTAGGAAATGGAGAAGCGGAAGAACTTACATGTACAACTCATTGACATGAACTAAGGGGGTGGGAATTCTGGTGGGAGGAAGGGTGCAGGGTGGTGAGGGGTAAAGGGGAGAAAAAAGTGGGATAACTGTAATAGCATAATCAATAAAATATGCTTAAAAAGACATGCAGATGTAGAAATAAAGCTTATAATATATGATATTATGTATTTCCTTTTTTTACCCTCACCCAAGGACTTTATATTTCCTTTGCTTCTAGAGAAAAATGAAGTGAGGGAGAGAAACATTGATGCAAGAAGCATCAATTGGGTTCATCCTGTGCACTTGGACAATGGATTGAAGATTGAACTGGAAACCTAGGTATATGCCCTGATTGGGAATCAAACCCAAAATGCTTGGTCTATGGGACGATGCTCAACCAGCTGAGCCACACCTGCCAAGTCACGATATTATGTATTTCAAATGGATCACACAGCAACAAATTCTTGACTGATTATGACCATTTTTAGCTTTGAGATAATTTTACTAAAAGTTTAGGAGTTTTACTCCTCTTTCTTGGGGGAGGTCAGTCTTTTTGGTATAGTTAGCCTTTCAACTGATTTGATGAGGCCTGTCTGTATTATACAGCATTTTGCTTTATTCAAAGTCCACAGATATAAATGTTAATCTTATCCAAAAACATACTTACGGAAACAACCAGACCAATGTTTGATTAATAGCTGAACACTGGCCAAACCAAGTTGACAGGTAGAATGAACTATTATACTGTACTCACCTCAGGATCTTTGCACTGGTTGTTTTTGCCTAGAGTGCTCTTCAATAGCTGCGCAGCCTATTCCGAGCTCACTGTTTGAAACAGCAACATGTTCCCCAACTCCCATTCTTGAGTCCCTTTAGCCTGCTCCAACTTTCCCATTGTGTTTATTATATTTACACTTTGCAGCATGCCATATATTGTACTTATTTATTATGTTTATTGTTTATTTTTTAGTGGACCCCTCTTTCCAACTAGAACACAAACTCTGTGAGAGTAGGGATATTAGCCTGTTTTGTTCACTACTAAAAATGGTACTTGGAACATGGTAGATCCTCAATATTTGTTGAATGAATGAAAATTAAGTTTTTTAAATATAGGCTCTAAATTATTTATGAATTTTATCATTTCTTTTCTTTACTTTAATGAACTTTCACAGTTACTACCTCTCTTGCACCATCTTCCTCCTGGGAACATACCCATGCCTTTCACTTCCCCTCCTTCGTCCCCCACAGGTGTGCATCACCTAACTCTAAGACACCCACCGGACTTGCAAGTGGGGGAGCAATGGGCAGTAGCAGCTCATCCTGTGCTAACCACCTGAAACTGTCCAAGGGCCCCTTTCCCCTGACTTCCCAGTGAACTGATAGCAGCCCTGTCTAGGCTCTCCTGTTGCTTCTTCTATCCAAAACCTTTCCTTGTTTCGCTGTCCCCAGATTTACTAAATGCATTCTTTTTTTAAAATATATTTTATTGATTATGTTATTACAGTTGTCCCATTTCTCCTCCATCATTCCCCTCCACCCTGCACACCCTTTCCCACCCACATTCCCCCCCTTTAGTTCATGTCCATGTGTCATAAGTTCTTTAGCTTCTACATTTCCCACACTATTCTTGCCCTCCCCCTGTCTATTTTCTACCCACTATCTATGCTACTTATTCTCTGTACCCTTTCCCCCGTCTCTCCTCTTCCCACACCCCTATTGCTAACCCTCCATATGATCTTCATTTCTGTGGTTCTGTTCCTGTTCTAGCTGTTGGCTTAGTTTGCTTTTGTTTTAGGTGTGGTTCTTAATAGCTGTGTTTGCTGTCTTTTCACTGTCATATTTTTATCTTCTTTTTCTTAGATAAGTCCCTTTAACATTTCATATAATAAGGGCTTGGTGATAATGAACTCCTTGAACTTGGCCTTATCTGAGAAGCACTTTATCTGCCCTTCCATTCTGAATGACAGCTTTGCTGGATAGAGCAATTTTGGATATAGGTCCCTGCCTTTCAAGACTTCAAATATTTCTTTCCAGCCCCTTCTTGCCTGGAAGGTCTCTTTTGAGGAATCAGCTGACAGTCTGATGGGAACTCCTTTGTAGGTGACTGTCCCCTTATCCCTTGCTGCTTCTAGAATTCTCTCCTTCATTTGAATCTTGGCTAATGGCATTATGATGTGCCTTGGTGTGTTCCTCCTTGGGTCCAACTTCTTTGGGACTCTCTGAGCTTCCTGGATTTCCTGGAAGTCTATTTCCTTTGCCAGATTGGGGAAGTTCTCCTTTATTATTTGTTCAAATAAGTTTTCCACTCGTTGCTGTTCTTCTTCCCCTTCTGGGACCCCTATAATTCGGATGTTGGGACGTTGAAAGATGTCCTGGAGGTTCCTAAGCCTCTCCTCATTTTTTTGAATTCTTGTTTCTTCCTCGTTTTCTGTTTGGTTGTTAGTTTCTTCCTTCTGGTCCACTCCATTGATTTGAGTCCCAGTTTTCTTCCCATCTCTATTGGTTCCCCATGCATCTTCCTTCATTTCACATATTGTAGCCTGCATTTTTTCATCTAATTTGTGAGCAAAATCAACCAATTCTGTGAGCATCCTGATGACCAGGGCTTTGAACTGTGCATCTGATAGGTTGGCTATCTCTTCACAGCTTAGAGGAATTGGCTCTGGAACTTTCATTTCTTCTTCGGTTTGAGCCATTTTTGGTGGGTTTTTGTTTGTTTTGTTTTGGTTTTAGTCTGGTCACGGCTATTACGTATGAGGGGTGGAGCCTTAGGTAATAGCTGGGGCAGCCCAGTCACTGGGTTGTGACGCTGTATGTGGGGGTGGGGTCTGAGAGGGAACAATGGCGCCTGCTCTGCTCTCTCCTGGATTCAGTCCCTCTGCCACTTCCCCTTTGCCTGGACTGTCTGCACGCGCGAATGTGGGAACACCTGGTCAGCCAGCCGCCTTGTGTGGCCTCACTGGGTCTGCACAGTTGCCTCCCTGTGCCCGGGGACTGCCAGCTGCCGCTTGTGCCCCTGGGAACTGCCGGCCACTGCTACTTGCATTCCAGGTCCGCACCTCCACTTTTTCCTGCCGCAACTCCACCCCTCTTACCAGTCTGGACGAATGGTTGTTGGACTTCCGTACAGTTCAATTTTCTATTAGCTCTAATTGTTTTCTTGTTTCTAAATATTTGTTGTCCTTAATTTTGGTTGTGAGAGGAGGCACAGTGTGTCCATCTATGCCTCCATCTTAGCCAGAAGTCCACTAAATGCATTCTTAAAATTAAAAAAAGAAATTAAAAACCCCACAGTTATTAGCTCTCACTATGAAAAAAACTCACCTGAAGTTCAATGATTTCTTGAAATTTTCTTATTCTACTGAATTCGTAAAGTTAAGTTTTATGCCTTTCATTGGAAAAGTAACATATAGTCTGATAAACACCACCTTTTAACCAAGTGATCATGGTTAAAGGCACAAGTATAATAAATAATTTTGATATCTTGTTACTTGACATGATACAGTAAGAAGAATCCTTCACTACTGTGCTATTTTTCTCTAAAATTCATGTTTCCTGTTCTAATTGTAAGGAAACATCAGACAAATTCAAATTGAGGGATATTCTACAAATATCTTACCGATACTTTTCAAAAGTATTGAAGACATGAAAAACAAAAAAAGATTAAGAAACTGGCACTGAACGACTATGGAGACATGGAGACTGAATGCACTGTACATTCAACGTCCAGGGACCCTGGACATCAATGGAAAAACTGAAAAAGTCAGTAGTTTAATTAATAGTGTTGCACAAGCATTAATTTCTTACTTTTTTTTTGTTGGCGCTCAAGTTTCTTTTTTTTTTTTTAATTTTTTATTTTAATTGTTGATCTTGTACAGTTTTCTGTCTTTTACTCCCACCCCAGCCTACCACCCCAGCCCTACCCACCTCCCTCCCATTTCCACCCCCCATAGTTTTTGTCCATGAGTCCTTTATACTTGTTCCTGTAAACCCTTCCCCTTTTCCCCTGAAATTCCCTCCCTTCTCCCCTCTGGTCACTGTCACTATTTCAGTGTCTCTGGTTATATTTTGCTTATTTCTTTATTTTGTTGTTTGGGTTCCTGTTAAAGGAACCTACCATATGAGATCATATGGTATTTGTCTTTCACTGCCTGGCTTATTTCGCTCAGCATGATGCTCTCCAGTTCCATCCATGCTTACTTTTAATAAATATGCCATGGTAATCTGTAAAGTTAATTTTAGAGAAACCTGGGTAAAAAGAATATACAGAAACTCTGGACTATCTTTGCAACTTTTCTATTAATCTAAAATTATGTTTTCTTAAATGCTTAAAAAATAATTTACACATCATGATCATATTCTTACAAAATTATTCTTATCTGTTCACCTATACTTTAATTCATTCCTCTATTTGTATACAGAGATGGAAAGATACTTAAAATAATGGTAACCCAATGTTAACACTATTTATTATTAGATGTTGGTGTTTTTAGTTCATTGTTTTTTCTTTGTACTTTATTGTTTAACATTTAAAATTATTTCATATCAACAGTAATAGAAACAATTAGCATGTATTAAGCGCTTATTATAAGGTACTACTTATGGGATTTAAATTTCATACTTTGTTCTCTTTTTTATTAGATTTTAAGCTATTTAATGAAAGACATTTAAGAGTCCATGGCTATACCAAAAAGTGAATAGGTCATACCTTATTCTTTTTTTAATTATTTTTTTCAATTTTATTTGGTATCAGTTTTGGTGTACAGCTTAGTGGTTAGGAAATCATATACTTTTTTAAAAATCCTCACCCAAGGACATGTTTATTGATTTTAAGAGAGAGGAGAAGGGAGTGAGAAAGAGAGAGGAGGAGAAACATCAATGTGAGAGAGAACCATTGATCAATTGCCTCTCATACACATCCCTACTGGGGACCAAACCCTCAACTGAGACATGTGTCCTGACAGGAGACAATTGCATCCACACCCCTTCAGTCCATGGGATGACACTCCAACCAACTAAGCCACACCAGCCAAGATGACAATCATATATTTTACATTGTGTTCTCACACTATTTCCAGTACCCCAACTGGCACCACACATAGTATTTACAATATTATTCACTATATTTCCTATGCTTTATTTACTTCCCCATGACAATTTTGTAACTACCAACTTATGCTTCTTAGTCCTTTCATGTCTTTCACCCAATCCCCTAGTCCCCCATCCCCTCTGGCAACCATCAGTTCTCTCTCTGTATCTATGAGTCTGTTTTAATTTTGTTTATTTTGTTCTTTAGATTCCATATGTAAGTGAAATCATATAGCATTTGTCTTTCTCTGACTTATTTCACTAAGCATAATACCCTCTTGGTACATCCATGCTGTTGCAAATAGTAAGATTTCAATTTTTATGGCCAAGTTATGTTCCTATGTACCAAGCCGTTTAAAAAAAAAAAAAAATCTGTTAAGCTATTCATGGCACTTGGGTTGCTTCCACAGCTTGACTATTGTAAGTAATACTGCAATGAACATGGGGGTGCATATATTCTTTTGAATTAGTGTTTTAGGTTTCAATCACTGGGTCATAAGTCAAATCTATTTTTAATTTTTTGAGGAAACTTCATAATGTTTCCTATAGTTACTGCACCAATCTGCCTTCCCACCAACAGTGCACAAAATTCGATTTTCTCCACATCCTTGCCGGCACTTATTGTTTGTTGATTTACTGATGATAACCATTCTGACAGGTGTGAGGTGATACAACATTGTGGTTTTAACTTGCATCTCTCTGACGGCTAGTGATGTTGAACATTTTTTTCATTAGCCTGTGGGCCATCTGTGTGTCCTTCTTGGAGAAGTGTCTATTCAGTTCCTTGCCCATTTTTAATTAGGTTATCTTCTTGATGTTGAGTCATATAAGTTCTTTATATGTTTTGCAAATTATACCCTTATCCAATGTATCATTGGCAAATATGTTCTCCCACACAGGGAATTCCCTTTGATTTCGATGGTTTCTTTAGCTATACAGAAGCTTTTTTAAAAAAAAACAATTTTATTGATTTATTTTTTAGAGAGGGGGAAGGGAGGGAGAGAGAGAAATATCAATGTACAAGAGATACATTGACTGGTTTTCTCTCACACACCCTCAACTGGAGACCTGGCCCTCAACCCAGGCTTGTGGCCTCACTGGGAATCGAACCAGGGACCTTTTGGTTCACAGGCCAGTGCTCAATCCACTGAGCCACACCTGCCAGTGCAGAAGATTTTTAATTTGCTGTAGTCCCATTTGTTTATTTTTTTCCTTTGTTTTCCTTGCCCCAGAAGATATATCAGCAAAAACATTGCTACAATACATATCTCAAATTTTACTGCCTATGTTTTCTTCTAGGATATTTATGTTATCGTGACATATTTATGTCTTTAATCCATTTTGAGTTTATTCTGGTGTATGGTGTAAATTGGTGATCTAATTTCATTTCTTTCATGTACCAGTCCAGTTTTTCTAACACCATGTAATTAAGAAACTGTCTTTGCTCCATTGTATGCTCTTGCCTCCTTTGTCAAATATTAATCGACATTAAAGGTGTGGGTTTATTTCTGGGCTCTCTCTTCTGTTCCATTTACCTACATGTCTGTTCTATGTCAGTACCAGACTATTTTGATTACAGTGGCCTTATAGTATGGCTTGATATGGTGTATTGTGATCCCTCCAACTTTGTTATTTTTCTCAAGATTGCTGAGGCTATTCAGGGTCTTTTTTATTTTGGTTGCATATAAATTTTTGGAATATCTATTCTAGATCTGTGAAATATGCCAAAATGCCATTGGTATTTTCATAGAAATTGTGTTTAATCTATAGATTGCTTTAGGTAGTGTGAACATTCTAATGATGTTAATTTTTCCTGCCCATGAACACTGTATTGCTTCCACTTCTTTGCATATTCCTCAATTTCTTTTTTCAGTGTCCTATAGTTTTTCAAGTACAGGTCTTTTACCTTGTTGCTTAAATTTATTCCTAGGTACCTTATTCTTCTTGTTGCAATTTTAAATGGGATTCTTTCTTAGTTTCTCTTTCTGATCGTTCACTATTAGTATATAAAAATGCCATAAATTTCTGAGCATGGATTTTGTATTCCACTACTTTGCTGAATTCATTAATTAGGTCTAGTAGTTTTTTGGTGGTATCTATAGGGTTTTTTATTGAATATGTACAATATAATGTCATCTGTGAATAATGACAGTTCTATTTCCTCCTTTCCAATATGAATGCCTTTTATTTTCTTCTTGTCTGATTGCTATTGGCTAGGACTTGCAGTACTATGTTGAATAAGAGAGGTGAAGGCAGACATCCCTGTCTTGTTCCTCATCCTGAGGAGAACGCTTGTAGTTTTTGCCCATTGAGTATGATACTGACAGTGGCTGTGTCATACGTGGCCTTTATTACACTGAGGTATGTTTCCTCTATTCCTGCTTTATTTAGAGGGTTTTTTTTTTTTTATCGCAAATGAGTGCTAGATTTAATCAAATGCTTTTTCTGCATCTAATGATATGATCATGTGGGTTTTTTTTTCCTTCATTTCCTTTATGTGATGTATCACTCATTGATTTGTGAGTGTTGTACCAACATTGCATCCGTGGGATACACCCTATTTAATCATACTGTATGGTCTTTTAAACATATAGCTGGATCCAATTTGCTAATATTTTGTTGAGGATTTTAGCACCTATGTTCATCAGCCATAGTGGCCTATAATTTTCTTTCTTTCTTGTGTCCTTATCTGGTTTTGGAATTAGAATAATACCAGCTTTGTAAAAAGTTCTTGGAAGTCCTCCCTACTCTTGAATTTTTTAGAGTAGTTTGAGAAGAGTAAGTATTAATTCTTTTTTGAATGTATACTAAAATTCCCCTGTGAAGCCATCTGGTCAGGAACTTTGTTGCTGATAGAATTTTGATTACTGCTTCAATTTTATTTGTTGCTATTTGTATATTCCGGTTTTCTGTTTTTTCCTGAGTCTGTTTTGGAAGATGC
This sequence comes from Glossophaga mutica, assembly GCA_039655065.1. Taxonomy (NCBI): domain Eukaryota; kingdom Metazoa; phylum Chordata; class Mammalia; order Chiroptera; family Phyllostomidae; genus Glossophaga; species Glossophaga mutica. The sequence continues at coordinate 78,823,159 of CM077308.1, read as the reverse complement.
TATGTTTCCAGAAATGGATACATTTTGCCCAGGTTGTCAATTTCTTGGTACATAGTTGTTCATAGTATTTTCTTATAATCTTTTGTATTTGTGTGATATCAATTGTTACTTCTCCTTTTCCATTTCTGATTTTATTTACTTAGATTCTCTCTCTCCTTTTTCCTGATGAGTCTGGTTAAAGGTTCATCAATTATGTCTATCTTTTCAAAGAACCAGCTCCTGAACTCATTGATTTGAATTGATTTTTTTAGTCTCTATGTCATTTATTTCCACTCTGATCTTGATCATTTCCTTCGTTCTACTCACTCCCAGCTTTGTTTGCTATTGTTTTCCTAGATCCTTTAGGTATAGGGTTAGGTTGTTTATTTGAGATTTTTCTTGCTTCTTGAGGTAGGCCTGTAATGCTATGAACTTCCCTCTCAGGACTGCTTTTGTTGTGTCCCACAGGTTTTGGGTTGTTGTGTGTTCATTTTCATGTTTCCAGGTGCTTTTTTATTTCTTCCTTGATCTCATTGAGAACTCATCCATTATTTAATTATTTATATCCATGTATTTGAATGTTTTTTATTTTTTTATTGAGGTTAATTTCTAGTTTCATGCCATTGTGATTTGAGAAAATGCTTGATATGAACTCAATTTTGTTAAATTTGTTAAGGGTTTGTTTTTGGCTCCTAACGTGGCCTTTTTTGAGAATGATCCATGTGCACTTGAGAAGAACATGTATTCTGCTGTTATGGGATGAAATGTTCTCTAAATATCAACTAAATTTATTCATTCTAGTGTGCCATTTAAGGTCACCGTTTCCTTGTTGATTTTTTGTCTGGAAGATCTATCCATTGGTGACAGAGGGTTTTTAAATATATTTTATTGATTATGCTATTACAGTTGTCACATTTCCCCCTTCATTCCCCTCCACCCTGCACACCCCCTCCCACCCACATTTCCCCCTTTAGTTCATGTCCATGTGTCATAAGTTCTTTAGCTTCTACATTTCCCACACTATTCTTGCCCTCCCCCTGACTATTTTCTACCCACTGTCTATGCTACTTATTCTCTGACCTTTCCCCCTCTCTCCTCCTCCCACTCCCCTTTTGCAAACCCTCCATATGATCTCCATTTCTGTGGTTCTGTTCCTGTTCTAGCTGTTGGCTTAGTTTGCTTTTGTTTTAGGTGTGGTTGTTAATAGCTGTGAGTTTGCTGTCTTTTTACTGTCATATTTTTATCTTCTTTTTCTTAGATAAGTCCTTTTAACATTTCATATAATAAGGGCTTGGTGATGATGAACTCCTTTAACTTGACCTTATCTGAGAAGCACTTTATCTGCCCTTCCATTCTGAATGACAGCTTTGCTGGATAGAGCAATTTTGGATGTAGGTCCCTGCCTTTCAAGACTTCAAATACTTCTTTCCAGCCCCTTCTTGCCCGTAAGGTCTCTTTTGAGGAATCAGCTGACAGTCTGATGAGAATTCCTTTGTAGGTGACTGTCCCCTTATCCCTTGCTGCTTCTAGAATTCTCTCCTTCATTTGAATCTTGGCTAATGTAATTATGATGTGCCTTGGTGTGTTCCTCCTTGGGTCCAACTTCTTTGGGACTCTCTGAGCTTCCTGGACTTCCTGGAAGTCTATTTCCTTTGCCAGATTGGGGAAGTTCTCCTTTATTATTTGTTCAAATAAGTTTTCCACTTATTGCTCTTCCTCTTCCCCATGACTATTCTGTAATGACCAAACTATACTACTATTCCCCTCATCTTTTTCACCCATGCCCTTTAAACTCCCTCCCTTCTGGCAACCACCAAAATGTTCTCTGTAGCTATAATTCTATTTCTGTTCTGCTTGTGTTTATTTTGTTTTTTAGATTCAATTGTTGATAGATATGTATTTATTACCATTTTATTTTTCATATTTTTGTTCTTCTTCCTCTTCTTCTTTGTTTTCTTCTTCAGGAAGGTCCTTTAGCATTTGATGTAATCCTGATTTGGTGGTGATGAACCATGCTATCCCTCCACAACCTCGGCCTGCCACCCATGGAAGTGGGCTGGCCCCTTTCATGACTGTGACCTTCCTACAGGTCTCTCAAGATCATTTTTGCCTGTCCTTGGTTAAAAGTCTCCTCTTAGGGCAGTCTTCTGTTGGTAATTCCAGGTGACTGCTCCCCTCTTCAGTTGTATTCCCAGTTTGTTTCTGGCAGGAAGTGTGAGGAAGGTCCTCCTACTCTGCCACCATTTTGTGACCACTCATACCTTATTCTTAATCCTAACAATAACCCATGCAATGAGCATGGTTATAACTTTTATCATTAGAATATTACTTCTTATCTAAGTTAAATATATCATAGTAGTGAAAGTCAGAGTTCTACAAGGTGCACTGTGAAAACAGGAGTCTCTTCTTTTCACATACATATCCAATTTTGTGCACTCTCTAGCAGCCATTTAAAAATCCTTCAGCTGTTTCTTTTAGTATTTACCTATCTATTTATTTCCCACAAACATGTTTAAACAGCTAATTCTTATTTTCAGTTTTAGATGTTATCTCTTGACTTTCTACTATAAAAGGTAAATATTTATATCTTTTAAGCTGCTCCCTTTCCTTGTTTTTATTTATTTTTTAATTTATTTGAATTGTTGTTTTTGTACACTTTTCTGTCTTTTATTCCCATCCCAGCCCACTGCCCCAGCCCTCCCCACCTCCCTCCCATTTCCACCCTCTCTAGTTTTTGTCCAAGTGTTCTTTATACTTGTTCCTGCAAACCCTTCCCCTTTTCCCCTGAAATTCCCTCCCCTCTCCTCTCTGGTCACTGTCAGCCTGTTCTCTATTTCAGTGCCATTGGTTATATTTTGCTTGTTTGTTTGTTTTGTTGATTAGGTTCCTGTTAAAGGTGAGATCATATGGTATTTGTCTTTCACCACCTGGCTTATTTCACTTAGCATGTTGCTCTCCAGTTCCATCCATGCTGTCACAAAGGGTAGGAGCTTCTTCTTTCTTTCTGCTGCATAGAATTCCATTGTGTAAATGTACCACAGTTTTTTCATCCATTCATTTACTGATGGGCATCTAGGTTGCTTCCAACACTTGGCTATTGTAAATTGTGCTGCTATGAACATAGGGGTGCATAGGTTCTTTTGGATTAGAGTTTCAGAGTTCTTAGGATATAATCCTAGCAGTGGAATTGCAGTCAAAAGGCAGATCCATTTTTAGTTTTCTGAGAAAATTCCATAGTGCTTTCCACAGTGGTTGTACCAGTCTGAAATACCACGAACAGGGCACCAGGGTTTCCTTTTCTCCAATACTTGTTGTTTATTGCTTTGTTTATGATGGCCATTCTGACTGCTGTCAAGTGGTATCTCATTGTGGTTTTAATTTGCATCTCTCTGACAGCTAGCGATATCGAGCATCTTTTCATGTTTCTCTGGATCCTCTGTATGTCCTCCTTGGAGAAGTGTCTGTTCAAGTCCTTGGCCAATTTTTTAATTGGGTTTACGCTGGTCCCTTTTAACTACGCACATAACTTTCTTGGTTAATATTTTATGTTTACATTACTAATGTCCATGTAAATAATGATTCATAGCTAAGCCATGAGTATTACCTTCCTGGTATAACTTGCTCTTTTTCTGAAGTTAGTAATTGTCTCTTATTTATTTCTTAGTTTCAACTATCTTATTTTAACCTCACCTGTTTCCTGTTTATTTATGGGGTATGTGGCCCCTCAAATTTCAGCCTTTCTACAGCTCTGTACTATGAAGAAACTTGCTTTTTGTCTTTCCCTATTTCTATGGTTTTACCTCTCTTGGTTCTGCTAAGTCATTTAACAGTAGTCCATTTGCTTTTTAGCCTCTAAAGTTTCTTTCCCATTTTTTTCTGTTCTTTATGGAGTAAAGGTGAAGAAGTGTATTCAACTCTCTTTTAAATAAAAACTCTACTGTGAATATTTTAAATTATAAGCTATATCACTTTTATGAAGATGATATATTTTATTTCATAAAGACAAATTTATTTCATTAAAAAAGAAAAAAGAACCTTTAATGTGTTTTTGTAAACATCTCTGAGTTAAGGTCAAATTACTCAGCATGTCATAGGAGACTCCTTGTGAATTGGTCCTCTCTCTACATGATCTCATTCTACCACCTAGGCAGGGCCACTGGAGAAAGGGCAGGATCTTTTGGATTACCCATAAAATAAACGATGATTTACTTTACCAGTGCTATTGTTGCCTCTGACTTCTTTGTGCCTAATTGTTTTCATTTTCTGTAAGACACGAACCCTAACATGTATCTCATTGATTGTATTTTATCAGATCACGCTGGGAAATCTATGCTGCATTGTGAAAAGTGGCCTTTTAGAGAAGAGCTTCCATAGAAACACTGAAGAAACATTGTCAGCTTGGTAACTTACCTTCTAAGGCTAGCTAGAGAGCAGTGTTTCCAGTTCTGCATACTGACATAAGTATTTCATTACTCACTGTGGGTTAAGTTGAATTGCCAATTCCCTACCCACTCTATCAAAAAAGAAGTGACTTAAAAGAAGAAATTGGTTGCTGCACCAATCTTTAAACTGTGGAAGGTAGTATGGAGATACCTCAAAAATTTTAAAATGGACCCTCCTTTTGACCCAGCGATCCCACTTTTGGAAATATATCTGAAGGAACCCAAAACACAAATTCAAAAGAACATAAGCACCCCCATGTTCATTGCAGCATTATTTACAGTCACCAAGACATAGAAGCAGCCCAAGTGTCCATTAGTAGATGAGTGGATAAAACAACTATGGGACATTTACACGATGGAATACTACTTGGCCATAAAAAAAGAGGAAAATTTTACCCTTTGCAGTAGTATGGATGGACCTGGAGAACATTATGGTAAGTGAAGTAAGCCAATCAGAGAAAGACAACTACCATATGATTTCACTCATATGTGGAATCTAATGAATGAACTGAACTAACAAGGAAAATGGGGATGGACTCATAGATGGAGAGCAGATGACAGCTGGTTGGTGGGGGGAGGTTAGAGGATGAAGGGATTAAGCAAAAAAGAAAAAGGACTCATGGACATGGACAACAGTGTGGTAATTGCTGGGGAGAGGGCAGTATAAAGGGACTAAATGGTAATGGAAAATACAAAAAAAAAGAATAAAAATAAAGTGATGCTACATTAATAGAAGAAGGAGGAGGAGGAATAGGGCAGACCATAGACATGAAAACACTGAATCTTAAATATCATTTAAATTTCAGTCTATGTCCTTTCCTGCTTAATGAAAGCAGAAATTCGGCAGGTGAGATCTTACTTCTCAAACATTTTTAATGAATCTAAAAGAACCAGTCAAATGAGAGCTGCTCAAATCTTAAAGGGTGCAAGTTGTTATTTAGCCATAGGATAACTTTATCAGTGGTTTCAACATTTTTGTTTGTCACATGATTGAATGAGAAAGACCTGGAAACTGAGCTCTCCCTGGACTTACATGCCAATATAAACCCTGCACCCGGAAAGCATGCTAAACACAGTTGCACTGGTTCTTGGAGAAGTCTGCCTTTCACAATAATGCCAATTACACTATGGGAACATCTCTAATACACAAACCTCACCTCAAATGCAAAACTTTTTGACAAGAAAATGAACATATATTGGCTTGTTTGCTTGGGATAAGCCTATATCCACAATGAAAGTGAGCCTGCTCCTAAGAAAAAAAATGAGAACAACTGTGAATTAAGATGGTAAGACTATCAAGCAAATCTTTCAAACTGGCCTTGAATCCTTGGGGATCTTGGATATAAGGCTTTAAAATGTCACATTTTCATTTCAGTGATAACCCTCAAAATAATATAAACATTATAGGGACAATATTTTTAAGATATTAAACAGGTTATTTTTTGTTTTCCTTATTAATCATATTCCCTAATACCCTGCTATTATTTGTGCTAAACTAGATGGTGCCCCAGGGAAAAAAGTAAAAACTAGAAGAAAGTTCCATTAAACGGGGGAAGATATGATAAAGGGCAACCTACTTCAAAAATAGGAAGGAAAGCAGAAACTCTCTGGAATGGAAAAGAGATGGAGGGAATGAGGCAAGAGGTCAGAAACCAGTGTCTTCCTTCTCAATTTCCCAACCTTCTCTCCTCCTTGTTCCTTCCTCCTCCATTCAAATTGTTTCTTCTTAGAGTAAATACTTTACTAGCCTTTCAGTGTGAGTGGTAAATTTCCTCAAATATGTCTTAAAATATATTTATTTTGTCTTATTCTATCATTTCACTTAAATTATCATTTAGAGATAGAATTCTAAGCTGACAGTTTTGTAATATCTATACCATCAACTTTGAACTGGATAAGTCTTATTTAAGTCCAGTGTTGTTTTAACTAACGTTTTCTCTCAGTGTAATTTTCAAAAAAAAATATTGTTCTTTTAATATTGTCTTTTCATTTTGTGTTATGTAATTATTTATCCTGAACATTCATGCTTTTCATTAATTCAACAAAATTCTCAGTTGTTGTCTCTTGAAATATCACCTTTCTTTCGCTCTCCATTCTCTCCTTTGAAAGTTACTATTAATAGACACTGGACATCTTTTTAATTTCTTCTATGTCTCTTAAACTCTCATATATTCCATTTCTTAAACCCTTTGAGATTCACATACAGTGTATATTTCTTTAGTTCTACAATATATTTCAACTCATTAATTCTCTTTTAAGAAATTAAATTTCTAAGTTACAATTATATTTTTCAATTTTTCTTTTTAGAAGTTTATTTCGAAGTCTACCTTTTACAGTATCTCATTTTCCTATGCTTACTATTCTTTCTTATCTCTTAAGTTTTATAAAATATACATATTTTATAGTGCTATAAGCTGAAGTTTTGGGGAGGAAAACATGGAGAATGCATATTAAATCTGATAACTTGATTAAATCTGATAATAATCTGCTGTTTATTAAATCTGACAACTTGCCCAGATAGTGAATTATATCCTCCTTTGTTTTATAACTTCCAGAATTGATTTTGTCTTCAGTGGGTTTTCTTTTCTATATAAACTTGAACTTAGAAGTACCCTCTAAAGTAGCTTCTTTGTTTATTTGATTTTTGCTTTTGCCAGCCTACTGAGTACTACCACCAATGGGACAAGCTTTTTACATTAACTTTTTGATGTGGGCAGGGTAGGGCATCGATTTCTTAGGCATCAACAAGTTTGCTTTGAGTCTCCCTGGGATAGTGGGGAAAGCTTTTCTAGTCCTTTCAGAGACACATCCCTTTCAATATCCTTCTATAGGTTTAAAATCCATGTCCCTAAATAGTAGAGTTAATTTCTAAGTAGGAAAATTACTTCTGCCCACTATGACCACTATATGATAAGCTGTGTGTTCAAAGTAATACTCATGTTAATTCTTTTACCAAAGTCAAATTTTTTCTTTGAAGTGATAATTCAAAGTTAAGGGTCATTTCATAGAAAAAAGATTTTAGTTTCATAGAAAAGTCAATTCACTGAGAATTTCATTTCCTTGTATGAAAATGATATAACGCAGTAAAAGTCATGAACTACTTTGATTGTTATAGGCTATTGAAAGAAAAAAAAAACACAAGAAGCAGTGCAATACACGATTACAGGTTCAAACCAAGCAGAGGCTTAATGTATAAATGAGTGAACATTTTACAAATAGTGCAAATATAGAGACAAGTTGTGAAAGAATTGAACTGAATCATCACACAGCAAACACTATAAAGAGCAGGTTGTCATACATGAGCAGATAGATGTGTTACATAAATTCCATCTTTGTACGTAGATACTTTCAAGAGTTTCCCCTCAAGAATGGGTCACAAACTCCAAATATGAACATGTAGATACACACACATACACACACCACATCACCTCTAAATCCCCAAACAAATGTCTTCTTATTTTGTCTATTTAAACACACATGAATTTTTTAAAATTATTCTCTTGTGATTTTTTTTGTTTTATCTGTAACGCTAACAAATGTGTATACTAAAAGCAACAGTTAAGCCTTCACGTGCCATGGGAGCTCATGTGGTGTGAAGAAAGATGGGGGTAATGTACAGTTTGTAGAAGTCTCTGACAGGTTAGATCTAAACAATCATTTTCTAAGCATCCTGCTTAAGTGGTTTAGGTACCTTTTACTTCAACTGACTTTCCTTCTTTTTCAGTTTTCCCAAAATGATGCCATAAATTTATTAACTATTCACTAGTCAAATACAATCCCAAGGTACTTTTAACCTATCTAGACCTTCTCTGGTGTATGTCTGGCGTTAGTAGAAAATACAGAAAGGATACAGAAGAAAGGCCTTGCCTCATCTGCACCTTCACAAGGTGACTCAGCTTTCCATGCCCATAAACAGGATGTGCATCTCCTAGACTCATAAGGCCAGGGTAAACAGATAGAGCTTCCACCTGTTTCTGAACCACTTCAGTATCCATGGACTAGACCTTGGTCATCATCAAGAAAATTTGGGGAACTGTGGACTGGATCCAAGAGTTGGAAAAATCCAAAATAGCTCTTGGTAATAGACTCATGGTTCTTCCTCGTATCGTACACATCTATTTTGATGTCAAAGTAGAAACAGAAGTCTTGGGAGCTATCTTAGGATTTCCTATTCCAAAATGGGAAAACATTTTGGTTTAGGTCAGTCTTCGTGTCAATTTAAGAGGATTGACAGTGAAGCAATTGGCTTGTTGTAAACCTCCTACCCTGCCCATTTTATTCAGCTGTACTCTAACTTCTACTCCTCTGCCAGGTTATAGTCTTAAAGGCCAGGGACTACGACAATTAGCATTATGCTGAGTACAACTCATGGAATATTTAAGGGGTAGGATGGAATCAGGTTATCCCTAATTGAGTTTCCTGGCTCAGGACACCATCCAGTGTGCCCTGGAATGCGATTACCCTATTCAAGTGTCATGGTGATGTGGGCCCACAGCAAAAGGGAAACAATCTCTCAGGAGAAATCTAAAGGTCTCCTTCCAGTAAACACACAGAAGACAAGGTGATGATTCATATAATCCCAATGAGGCAACCATTAGACAATAGGATTTAAGGTCAAGCAACAATTATGAGTCATTAGAGTCATGTTTTAAGTTTGAATATCCAAGTTGTTTTGCTCCTCAGTTAAATAATGGGCACCACACATTACATAAAGACAAAAACAAAACACCCAGATTATTTTTATTTAAACACTCTTTATGCACAAACGTATTTTAGTTTTATGACTATGTATATGAATCATACACATTTTCTTTAATTTCATAAGTTTTTTGTTTGTATTCCTAGAAGTTATACTTATTTTCAAATTAAATACTTGCTCAAATAACACATCCTAGGTTATTAGGATGAATAGATATTTGAAGTGAGGACTGGAGAATACATTTTCCATAGGAAAGCCTCTCCTAACATTATTGGCATAATAGTTGCTCTTGAGAGAACATGAAATCTGTTTTCCCATCAGCAATATAACAGCTAAAGCCTCATCACGATGTTAAAAGAGATGCCAGTAGCAAAAAGGGGAGAAAGCTTAGGAACCTAATTAATAAGCCACTATGACTGATTAGGCTTTTCTCCTGGCTTTTGGTAAGGAATAAATAGGTTTCTTCTCTTTCTTAAGCCTTTTTAACCCCTTTGTGTAGCTTCTGGCACAACTAAACTTTCCCTACCAGTCAACGTCCTTAGCAATTTTGACTTCCTACAAAGTGTCTCCCACGCAGTGGTTGTCCAGTATACAGTTGATAAATGACTAGGTGAATGAATTAATACATTCCTCGACTTTGGCTTGCTGGGCTTATGGTAGGTCCTTGATATAAACTACTTGAACTACTTTGACACTATTGTCAACACTTCTGTCAGAGCTGCTTCTCCTTGTGCCACCTGTTGATTTTGAGAGTTGTCAAATAAACAACACTTGTTTGTTTACACATCCCTACAGATGTGACCCAGAATAGATTATTGTGTTGTACCCAGGTCATTTGACTCAAAGCTTCCTACTTTGTAATGATCTATGTAGAGTAATAATAAGCATAAAACATAATTCCTTCCCCCATTATTAGTGACTGTAATGTCTTTACCAGTTTTATTTCAGTCATCAAGAGTGCCTGATTGATACACTTTACAAACAGAAACCAAAAAATCATATGTGTTGTAAGTTAACCTGTTGGGTACTATAGCAATTCATCTGGTATGTCTCTCTGAGCATTAGTACAGTAATGGCATCTGACTGCAGTAACTTCTTAAATTTTAGTGGTTATATAATTAAACCTTGCATATGATCACCTTAATTTTCTTGTTACTTGCTTGAACTTTTCAAAAAAGTATTTTCAAGCCAGAAATATAAAGACATTTAAGGTTTATTCTGATAATAACACATACAAGAATTAATAGCCCAAGTTCTTTGAAATAATAGTTCAGAAATTCATATAATTTGTAAACTTTTTAAAACAATTGTCTTATGCTGCTTCTAGTGTTAACTAAATAACTCACATGTTCCTGGGATGCTCATAAAAAAATGAGGGGTAGAGTAATCATTTCACAATATACACTTACATCAAATCATTACGTTGTGCACCTGAAACTATTAATACAGTGTTATATGTCACTTATTGTTGTGGACCGTTCAGCCTGGTTTCAGGAGTTGTAACCCTCACCCCATGGTGGGCTATGTAAGAGCCTAGGGACCCACTTCATCTGGGTCTGTTCTGTCAAGAGCACGTGACCTACTAAGGAGACAAAGCTTATCTCCCTGGCAGGAGCACCGCTTCTGCCTCATCCATCTCTGGCTACAATGCTTGGTCGATAGTCAATGACGGATAAGTGCTGGGGACCCTGGCCTGGGTGCCAGATGTGGGGGGGCTCCGCCCGCAGAGCCCCATCCCTCCATCACGGATGAAAGTAAAAACTACCAAGACATCTTCTGCTTGGGGAGGAAAGGGGTCAAACTCTCAGAGGAGAATGACCTAGAGCCCCATCCTCACTAGGCTTTTATTGGGCTCAAATACACGGGAATACAGGTATGTCAGGTGACAAGGATCAAACAATGGTTAACATTTCAAAGCAATCTGAGGGCTTAATCTGAGCCAGTGTTTGTTGGGAAGGGGGGTTGCCAGACTTTGGGAGATATGCTCATTTCCTCCTGGGACACTTATCACCTCAGGAAGAGCACTCTTAGCAAAGCAGGTTTCACAGGACTTTAGGAATTCTTTCTTATGCCAATCACCCAAGGAGCCGTCCTGGCCAGGACAGGGCTGCACCGCTCACCCCCACAGTTTCAGGCTTTAAGGCAATTAGGAAGCAGGAGACATCTCCCAGATGGAAATGAGGACTCGGGCTATGTCAGAATAGCTGCGGGGAGAGGGTCCATCACATCCTCTTTGCTGCAACTCCCCGAGTCCTTCCATGAGGCCTCCCAAGTGGTTGCGTCTGGCTTAGGTTGCCCCTCCCATGAGGAGTCTTACCCGTCATTGACTGCCAACCAAGCTATGGGGCCAGAGATGGGTAAGGCAGAAGCAGTGCTCCTGCCAGGGAGATAAGCTTTGTCTCCTTAGTAGGTCACATCCTTGTGACAGAACAGACCCAGATGAAGTGGGTCCCTTGGGCTCTTACACAGCCCACCATGGGGTGAGGGTTACAACTCCTGAAACCAGGCTGAACGGTCCGCAACAGATAAGACTCCTCATGGGAGGGGCAACCTAAGCCAGACACGACCACTTGGGAGGCCCTCCTAGAAGGACTCGGGGTGCTGCAGCAAAGAGGATGTGATGGACCCTCGCCCCCCGGCTATTCTGACATAGTCCGAGTCCTCATTTCCGTCTGGGAGATGTCTTCTGCTTCCTAATCGGCTTAAAGCCTGAAACTATGAGGGCAAGCGGTGCAGCCCTGTGCTGGCCAGGACAGTTCCCTGGGTAATCGGGCATAAGAAAGAATTCCTAAAGTCCTGTGAAACATACTTTGCTAAGAGTGCACTTATTTAAATGACAAGGGTCCCAGGAGGAAATGGGTATGTCTCCCAAAGTTTTGTAACCCCCTTTCCGGACAGACACTGACTCAGATTAAGCCCTCAGATTTCTTTGAAATGTTAAAACCTGTATTCCTGTGTATTTGAACCCAATAAAAGCCTAGTGAAGAAGGGGCTCAGAGTCATTCTCCTCAGAGAGTTTGTCCACCTCTCCTCCCCAAGCAGTCATGTCTTGGTAGTTTTATTTTCATCTGTGACGGAGGGATGGGGCTCTGCGGGCGGAGCCCCCCCACATCTGGCGCCCAGGACAGGGGCCCCCGCAATTTATATCTCAGGAAAACTGGGGAAAATGTTGAGGCCTCTGATTGCTTCTTCTCTCTCCAACTGCTTCTCTTCTTCCGCCACTGGAGTATCATCTACCATTTGGTGCGAACAAAAAGCAAGTCACCATTGGACACAAAAAGAATGACATTGAAGCAGATTTCCAACAAGTGGCTTGAGGGTTGAGAACATTTTTGAACATGACATTGTTAAACTGAACTGAAAAATGAAATTTCCTGTCTACTGACCACCAAAGGCAGAAACTGGAAAATGTCCTGCACCATATTGGCTCTCTGCTTTCACTTGACAGAACAGAATTTTATATTAAAATATGGTCATCATCAAGCTGCCTCGTAGCATGGCCTTTTTGCTATTGCTCCAGATATCCGTCCTTGTGGCTGCAATATTAAAGGAGAAGGTGGGAGCTGGGACGTGGGCATTGGTGCTGCATTTTATGCAGGTGCCACTGAAGATCCTTGGAAAACTAACTACAGAATGTGCCCTTAGGTAACGGAGGAGTTCCCTCAGCTCATAAATGCCAATTTTCCCGTGGACCCCGAAAGGATGTCTGCTTTTGGCCACTCTGTGAAATGCCATGGAGCTCTGGTTTTTGCTTTTAAGGAACCTGGAAAATGCAAATCTGTGTCAGCATTTGCTCCAATTTGCAATTCAGTGCTCTGTCATTGAGTGAAGGGGGTGGGGGGGCCTTTAGTGGATATTTGGGAACTGGCTAAAGTAAAAGAAAAGCTTATGATGCTACCGATCTTACGAAGGCCTATCTAGGTTCTCAGCTGAACGCACTAATTGGTCAAGGAAAACATGACCAGTTTTTTCCAGTTGGACAGTTACTACCTGGTAACTTTGTAGCTGCCTATACAGAAAGGAAAATCCTGTTGTTTTTGGATCAAAAGAGGGTTATTAATCACAGCTACTCCTTCATTGCAACCCTTAGTATTGATCATGTGAAATACCTGAATGTTTGAAAAACTTTAAATAAGAGAATTTCTTTAGGATTATAAAAATGGTAATAAACAGAACTGCAGGGGAAAAGATTTCAAAACATTATATTTCATAATGCTGTTTCACTCTATGTTGAATCACCTAAATAAAGATATGAAATCCAAAAAAAAGTGGGAAAAAATGAGGGTGGAGTGCTTGATTGACTGACCCTTGTTTTCTGTCAATGTGAGAGAATGACAGTCTTGAAGGACTATCAGTGACTTAGAATTTCTGAACGTGTTCCTTTAAGGGCTCATTGTCTTGAGCATCTCTAATACATCTAGTTGGAACACAGGGAGAAATCATACTGTTGCCAATGGAAGCAGGGATGCTGAGATGCAACATTAATACATGCACATAACCTAAGGAGTTAGAAATTGTGATAACTTTATGTCTGGTTGAGGTTGCCTAAGAAGAAGAAGCATTCCTATTTAATATCAAACACTACAATATAAAGGTAGTAGTATGCATAAGGAATAGATTTGCATTATTTAATTCTTTTCCAGACAAATGTAACTTTAGTTCAATAGTACCTAATAATGAAAAGTTAATGCATTTTATTGTTTTTTTTTTTGTGTGTGTACAGAGAAGAGAAATTCACACTCATAGTCAAAAGAACTCAAAGCCCCAGCTTTGCCAGTTGTTGTCAGTATGTCCTTGGTGTGTCCTTAAATAAGTTACCTAAATTCTGTGAGACTCAGATTCTTCATCTTCCAAGTGGGATTAATAAAACCTACCTCACAAACATGGTGCCTAGCGTAACTATAGCTCAATAAATGTTCATTCCTCTATTAAATTTAAAAATGTTTTGACAAGCTATAGTAAAAATAGAAACAAAAGTCAGACTTTGCTTCTGTAAAGTCAAAATTCAATAAATTTATTGAGTTCATTCATCAATGTGAAAGAACTTAGATTTTTTTAAGTAAATGGGCATGCACCCTTTCCCAGAAGCACACCTGCACCTTTCCCTTTCCCTTCTCCACAGGAGTGCACCTCCTAAACTCTAAGGGACCCCACAAGACTTGCAACCAGGGGAGCAATGGGCAGTGGCCGCTTGTCCTGGGCTAACCCCATGAACCTTTCTCCAAGGCCCCTTTTCTCTGACTTACCAGTGAGCCAAAGCAGCCCCACCTGGGCTCTCTCCTGTTGCTTCTTCTATCCCAGGGGTGTCAAATTCATTTTCACCAGGGGCCACATCAGCCTCACAGTTGCCTTTAAAGGGCCAAATGTAATTTTTGGACTGTATAAGTGTAATTACTCCTTAACAGTTCAGCAAGAGCTCAGCGCTGTCGCCAAGTAGAAACAAGGTGCCGGGCCGGATAAAACAAGGCGGAGGGCCGGATTCTATCCACGGGCCTTGTGTTTGCCACCTGTGTTCTATCCTAAGCCTGTCCTTGTTTCACTGTCCCCAGTACTCTCAAATACTTTACTTCAAATAGAGTACTCTTTACTTTAAAGAGTACTTTAATAAACGTACTCTCAAAATCAATAAAAGGAAGTAAATGTTCTGGTTCTAGAGCCACAAAATGTTAGTGAAAACTAATGAACAAGTCTATGATTCTTAAGAAAGTCCAGTGAAGGAGCAATACAGAGCAGTAGGAAATAGGAAAAGGTTTTGAAATTAGAGACAACTAGGGTCACATCTTAGTTCCTTTATTAGTTGTGTGACCTTAGGCAAGAAATATAATATCTTTAAGGCTCACTTTTTTATTGACAGGAAAAGGAGAATATCATAGTTCATTGAACCTAATATTCTGTATATTGTAAGGCTCACTTTTCTTTCACATACAAGAAAACACTGCCAATTAGATGCAATACTTTCTTATAATACAGAATTTTTATTTTATACTTATTTAAAAAGCTAACTTCAAGTATATTTAGATAGATTTCAATTATATCATATCACCTTGATGCATAGATAAAAAGAAAAAACTTAGCAAAATAAATTACTTAACGTATCCCTCAAATTTTACAGAGACCCCTCTGAATCACTTTTTGACTCAGTCATCAATGTCCCCATTTTTCTACACGATATTGACCTCCTTGCCATCAAGAGCATTGGCGATGCTTATTTCTTAAAAGATGCACTCACTATCACTTCTAGGGTTTTCTTCCAAGTCACTAAAAGAAAATGCTGACGCTTTATGACACCAGAGTAACAACCAGGTTTGCTCACAAGCAGGTAACGACAACTGGCATCATGAGTGCTGTCTTTCTGACAGTGGCTATAAGACAACATGCACGCAAGGATGTATCCTGATTTCAAAGATGCTAAGTGTGAAAAAAATGAGCATCTTAGAATTGTGAGCTTTGGATACTACTTGATGTTCATAGAACTACTGTGAGGATTAATAACAAAATACATGAAAAGGATTAATAAGACAATAGCATAAATAAATGGTAGCTAATATATTATAGGGAAATAAGAAAACACACCACTTATGACCTGTAACTTCTCACCATGTTCCTGAGATGCTCATAAATACTAAATTAGCTTATTCAAATTCTTATGTATTCTAATCTTATTTGAGGATTGGCATTTTGCATATGATGGACTTTGAAAGTCTAAAACAAGTATTGCCAAATGGAAAATTCATTCCAGTCTCTATTCCCTCCCCCCAAAGAAAAAAAAATGAAACAGCAAAAAGCCTTGTTGTCTCATAAGTGTGGCAGAATCACCAGAGTATGACCCTTTTTCCTTTTTTGCTCTTCAATTCCTCTGCTCTCCACAGTACCACTTATCCACCATAACCACCATTTGACCTGCAGATCCATTTCTAGTTTACATTTGGAAAGTCACTTCAGGAAAATGGTGAAGAGTGTATCAATGAAAATATCAAAACTTCTTTCAAGAGGAAGTGAAAAATAGCTGTAAGTATTACTTGGAATTTTTAGAAGACAGACACCAATACCAATGTGGTGACAGGTTGAGCTTCATTCTTGTACTCAGTTCTTCAGTGAGAAGTCTGAAGATCAGGTTACTTTAAAACAGGAAAGGATGTGGGAGGAATGCATCTGGACTTTTCCGCAGAGAATTGAAGCAACAGTGCAAGGCCGAGCCTCTCTAACACCCTAGCCACTCAGGAAACCACATGCTGTCTTGTAAGCTCTATAATTTGTCTCAATTTTTCAGACAGGTCCCACAATAAAGTTGGACCAGAGCAGATTAGTCAAACCGAAAACCTGCTTGGAATGAAAATGTTAAGGGAAAATTCAGCAAAGGGCAGTGGGTTAGGGGATGGGCCAGGGAAGAATGACCAGGCTCACATCAGTCGGGACAATATCAAATAGGACAAAGCTCACAGGCAGCTTAAGGCCAGTTACATTCTTCCACTTCAAACATAGCAGGACACCCAACTCAAATGGGTGTGCTATAATCCAGTTGTATATGTTTTGTATGTAAGGCCTATAGGTCTCAACTACTTTAGGGGAGAGTCTTACAACAAAAGAATAAAAGTTATTAAGACAGTGGCTACAGTTTAAGTCTCAATGGTTCACACAAATGGCAGGAATCTGTATATCCACGTCAGAATTAACACCATTATCCAAATAGATTTTCTCAGGATGGCTTTATAATGTTTAGTTCTTTATCAGACAAACAATCTTTAGTATACATAGGATTGTGCTACACTTTTGTCAACTCAACCTAACTTACAAATGTATCTTCTTCTTAAAAATTCTTTATTATTGTTCAATTACAGTTGTCCCCATTTTCCCCCATTACTCTCCCCTGCTCTATCCACCCCCACCTCCCACATTCAATCCTTCCCCACCCCTGTTGTCTTTGTCCATGGGTCCTTTATACATGTTACTTGGTGAACCTTCCTGTTCTTTCTCCATTATCTCCCTCCCCCTGCCCCTCTGGTTATTGTCAGTTTGTTCTTTGTTTCCATGTCTCTGGTTATATGTTGCTTACTTCTTTGTTTTGTTGATTACATTCCACTTATAGGTGAGCTCATATGGTATTTGTCCCTCACTGCCTGACTATTTCATTTCACTTAGCATAATGCTCTCCAGTTCCATCCATGCTGTTGCAAAGGGTAGGAGTTCCTTCTTTCTTTCTGCTGTGTAGTATTCCATTGTGGAAATGTACCACAGTTTTTTGATCCACTCATTTACCAATGGGCACTTAGGCTGTTTCCAGCACTTGGCTATTGTAAATTGCACAAATGTATCTTTATATGAAACAACATTGTAGTCCTGGAAATAAGCACACAGTCTGTATATCACTATCATAAATCTTTGTTGTTCGATAAAATTTTGACCTGGAAACTAGGACAAAGCTTTTCAATCTTGCTCTACTGACATTTTTGACTGAATAATTCTTTTGGGTGGCCATCCTATGATGTTAAAGGATCATCATAGGATATGATCATCCTAGTTTCTACCCACTAGATACCAGTAGCATCCCCTCCTATCCCCCATCCCCACCCCTGAGTTTTGATGATTGAAAATATCTCCAGACATTGCCAATGTCCCCTGAGAGGCAAAATTGCCCCTGGTTGAGAACCAATTACGTAGAATAATATTAACAAGTTAAAGATCATGGATTGTTGTGAGATACCAAAAACCCAAGAGAATTCTGAGTGTGGAAGACTAATTAAATCAGGAATAATTCTCAAGGACAGTGGTTTTGTGTTTCAGCCTTCAGCCCTGGCCTTGCCCTTGCTCATGCTCATTCATATTTTCTCTTTCTCTCTCTGGCGTGCCCTCCCTCTCTCCTTCTCTCTCCCTCTCTCTTCTTTTTCTCTCATTGAGAATAACTCTTTGGCCTGCAGAGAGCAGCCCTCTAAGACAGAAGTTATTGCAATCTCTGCTTTAGCACTTTCCTCTACCATCACAGATAGGTAGCAGCCCAGTTCTCCTAGCTACTGAGAAGGAGCTGCAGAAGAGCATAGAGAATTCCCCCCTTCCTGACTCAGCAACCATGCCTTCACCAGTGTACAAAGGGACATTTAAGAAGAGCTAAGTTTAACAGCAGTGTATTTGAAGCTTTCTCTATTTCCAGAGTTTTATTAATTTATTCCTAAATGTCCATTTTCAGAATTCAGTAATCACAAAAGCACCTTTCTTATGCACCCCACTGTTCTGCACCACACTGTTATGAGGTGATGAGCAGAACCTTCCAAATCTTTACTTTAGGAGAGTACAATTTGAACAACAAAAGATTTAGTTGTGGTTACAAATATCGTATATTAGCATTACCTTACAGTGCTTATTAAAATGCAGGTTCCTTAAATGCATTTAATGGAATATTATTCAGTCTTTAAAAAGAAGGAAATCTGGCACATATCACAACATAGATGAAACTTGACATTCTACTAGTGAAATAAACTAGTCACAAAAACACAAGCACCGGTATTGTATGATTACACTTATATGAGTTACCTAAAGTAATCAAATTCATAGAAACAGAAAATAAAACAATGGTTGTCAGGAATGAGGTGGATGGAGTGGGGGAAAGGGAGTTATTGTTTAGTGAATATGGCTTTAGCTTTGCAAAATGAAAACAGTTCTGAAGATAGATGGTGGTGATGAGTGTGCAAAAACATGAATATATTTAATGCCAATGAACTGTACATTTAAAATGGTTACTTACAATGGTAAATTTTATGTTATATGTATTTTATCACAGTTAAAAATAAATTTAAAAATACTAAATAAAAAATGCAGATATTTGATTACCACTAGTGATTCTGATTCAGTTGCTCTGAATGGGCAGAAATTTGCATTTTTAACAAGCAACCCAGCTGATTTTTATCTTTAGATAATCTTTTCAGAAATACTAGTTTATAAAGAAGATAAAATAAATGAATATACTGAGGTCAGCTAGAAATGTGTGATTTTCCAGAAATGCCAGAATACAATTTTCTTCAATGAAGATAAGATTTTAAAAATTGGTTCATGGGGAAGAGTTCTGAAAAATAATAAGACAGAGTCCCAGGGCTAAAGAAATGTCCCTAGATCTGGTCTAGAAGAAGGCAACTGGCAGACATGTGATCTTGTTTGATGCAATTGTGGGTGGAGTCATGAAAGATTAGTGAAGAGAAGGGATTCCTCACATGTATAAATCACTGTGTGAGGAAAGTGGGTAATTGCATGGCATTTAGTAATTACACATGCAAATTAGAAGAGCATATATATGAGCCAAACAAAACAAAGACAATTATTAGCACATTCTAGAGCCACTATGCCAGTCATAGCATCGTTTCCAGCTGCCCAGATGTAAGTACCAACAATGATATGGTTTCCAATTGTTTGATACTCTGTTAGATACTCACAGAGCAAAAATGTTTTGTTTGGAGGGTATTTTGTACACTGAATGAGGAAAAACTATAATGGAATCTTTTCCACTTGACTTCATATTCTCTCCACACTAAAACCATATGACATTTAATAAACATAAGTCTAAATAAGTTTTTTAAATAATTCTAGAAATATTCCTTCTATTTTTCAGTTCTTCTAGCTCTTAAAGTCATATAAGTGACAAGCAGATAATAAAGGGAACAAAGACAAATGAGGCTCTTCCTCCCTTTTTCTAAAATCTTATGTTGGATAGTGACATTCTCATTAGTAATAATTTACATTTGTTTTGTATCAGTTTATTGTTTGGAACAGCTTCTGTTCATTCTCGAGATCGTATTTCAAAGTATTTCCAGAGAACCTCTATTTTTACACCTCCTAGTCTCTCCTATTTCTCTTGAGCCTCAATTTGACATACTTTAGATGATCACAATGAGAAGCCCATCATTTAAGATTTTCGTAGTCTGTGAGGGTAAATGGAAATGCTTTCAATGGTTTATAAATTTTAAAAATCACAAGTGTTTTTTCTTTTTTTTTTTAAACTGGACCTCAGGGAAACCAACTGACTGGAGTAGTCTGGAGGGACAACAGGGTCAAATGAAGATGGGACTTTAGAGGCAGGCAGTTTGGGGATTCATGTAGAAGGAGATGCCAGTATCTCACAGATTGCTGATCAGGAAAGTCATATGCCAAAGCAATATTTTAGGAAAACAAGTCTGGTTTCCATTGTGAAAATGAGTTATTAAAAGCTTAGGGTGGAGGATGGGAGGCCAGCACAAAGGCTGCTGCAGCCCTTCAGGAGGAAGGTGCTGTGGGCCTTCAAAGAGGCACACACAGCATCGGGTGGGAGGGGACTGTTAGTCACTGTCCATCACTGCCTCTGATGGTGTATTACATTTACATTTCTATTCATTCTTTTCAGAATGATTCGTTGTCACATATGTCCCCCATAAGATGGTTATGGCAAGCAACTTGGTCTATTTCCATACATTAGAGAAATTGAGTAGCTTTTCAAAAGACAGAGTTAGCAATGACTGGAGACTGGCCTGTACATTGTAGGATTTTAGCAGCATTTCTGGACTCTACATTAGATGCCAGGAGCACCCCCTCCGGAAGTATGAGTACGTTTGCTGAGTTCAAAAGGGAGACATCCTTCGTGATTTTTCTCAGCTCCTTCCCAGCATCTAGGAGAATTGGGCTGCTACTTATCTTTGACAGTAGAAGAAAGTGCTTGAGCAAAAATTTCAGACTTCTTTCTTAGAGGGCTACCCACTTTGCCAAATGTTCTCCAGAGGTAATGAAATCACCCTCAGTTGAGAAACACTGCAGTAATAGATCATGCAGTTTAATTTTTATAAAAATAACATCTCCTCCTATGCTTTACCAAAACAGACATTTTCCAGTATTTTTACTGTAAACCTCAGGCTAGAGCAGCTCAGACACTGAGTTTTGAAGGATGAGAAAAATCCAAGCACCAGGGCCACTACTTTTGTGGTCAATTCATTTTGGAAATAACAGCTACAATTCATTAGCAGTGGAAGGTTCGCTACCTTGAGGCACCCTTTCAAGGCTTCTCCATCACACCCCCGCCCCATCAGGAACTTTGTGGGTAATCGGTTTGATGTTCCTCTCCTAGAATTTTTCTACTTCCTGCAACATCACGTCAATCTCTGTGATCTGGCTCTTGGATAATGTCCTTCTTGTCCACTGACCACTTCTTTACTCCCATTCTCTTCCAAGCTAGTCAAATCCAACTCTGCTCTATGTAACTCAGCTTTATCTCTCTAACTTGTTTACTACATGATCTCTGAAACCTTTATTTCATTTACCAAAATTTTCTATACATTTACAGACTTTCTTTAAGTGCTCCTTCCCCCTTTGCCCCCCAAAATGTTTTTGTTCTCATGACCCAGATTTTCTCCTTGAATAGAGGTAGTGGCCACTTCTTGTGTTGCCTTCTTCTCTTTGACCCTTGGGGCTCAGGGCCATCAGCCACTGGCACTCTCCTTGGACTGCACATCTACTTCCAGACCAGTTTTCTGGGCACCATGCTCCAGTGTCCTCTTCTTTATAAGTCATCTCCCCGATATTCCTGTTGCTGGCCCATCTCATCATCTATAAACTAGGATAGTTGCTCATAGAAAAGGGATTGGGGCCCAGTCTTCCTCAATAGGAAAATTTTTTCCTTGAGTACCAATTTTCAATAATAGTATTCATAAAATAAATACATAAAATCAAAGAGGTTGAGAGAGTAATGAGGGAAAGATGAACTGAAAGGAAAATAGGTTCTCTTTAATCAGCAAAGACATTCAGCCCTTCCCTCAATTAAATACAGCAAAAATAACTGCCTACCTCCAAAAATTAGCCTAAAGTAGATCAAGTACCATCAGAACATCTTCTCTGCCCTGGGGCATTACATACACCTCAAATGTGTATTCACTTATGAATAATGGTCTTGTTCTGCTTCCCCAACATCATTCCAGAGTCCCAGATATCGTTTTCCTTAAATTTCTGAAATCTGAACTTGCTTCTTCTAGAAACACCCTATCTTTCCTCCAAGTCAATCTTTAAGGAATCCTTAAGGCTCCTCATTGTAATTACATGTTACTGGGAACGGCTCTCTCCACCCACAGGTGGCAGTCATATTTGTTCTAGGACTCAGAGTTATGTGGAACAAACAGGCTATAAATAAGGACAGAGTGGCTGTGCCCTGCGTGTGTTTACAATTCCTTTGGCTTAATACTGTCCTGTTGGGCTAAGCATAAGGTTTACATTTTAAGAAGATTGAGTTAATAATGGCATTATGTTTGATACATTGAGTTTATATTTAGATTATTTCCTAAACTACCGGGGTTAAGATGGGGAGGTTTACATTTTTGTTAAAATAAAAAAAAAAAAGTGAAATGTAAGTGTTAAACATTTTAAAATATATTTTATTGATTATGCTACAGTTGCCCCATTTTCCCTCCTGCACACCCCCTCCCACCCGCATTCCACCATTTAGTTCATGTCCATGGGTCATACATATAACTTCTTTGGCTTCTACATTTCCTATACTATTCTTACTCTCCCCCTGTCTATTTCCTACCTACTATTTATGCTACCTATTCTCTGTACCTTTTCCCCTTCTTTTCCCTTCCCACTCCCCTGTCAATAACTCTCCATGTGATCTCCATTTCTGTGATTCTGTTCCTGTTCTAGCTGTTTGCTTAGTTTGCTTTTCTTTCTGTTTTAGCTGTGGTTCTTAATAACTGAGAATTTACTGTCATTTTACTGTTCATATTTTTTATCTTCTTTTTCTTAGATAAATCCCTTTAATGTCATGTAATAAAGGCTTGGTGATGATGAACTCCTTTAACTTAATCTTATCTGAGAAGCACTTTATCTGCCCTTCCATTCTGAATGAGAGCTTTGCTGGATAGAGCAATCTTGGATGTAGGTTCTTGCCTTTCATGACTTGGAATACTTCTTTCCAGCCCTTTCTTGCCTGGAAGGTCTCTTTGAGAAATCAGCTGAAAGTCTTATGGGAACTCCTTTGTAGGTAACTGCCTCCTTATCTCTTGCTGCTTGTAGGATTCTCTCCTTATTTATATCTTGGGTAATGTAATTATGATGTGCCTTGGTGTGTTCCTCCTTGGGTCCAACTTCTTTGGGACTCTCTGAGCTTCCTGGACTACCTGGAAGTCTATTTCCTTTGCCAGATTGGGGAAGTTCTCCTTTATTATTTGTTCAAAAAAGTTTTCCACTGGTTGCTCTTCCTCTTCTCCTTCTGGTACCCCTATAATTCAGATGTTGGAACATTTAAAGATGTCCTAGAGGTTCCTAAGCATCTCCTCATTTTTTCAAATTCTTGTTTCTTCATTCTTTTCTGGTTGAATGTTTATTTCTTCCTTCTGTTCCAAATCTTTGATCTGAGTACCAGTTTCCCTCCTATCACTATTGGTTCCCTATACATTTTCCTTTACTTCATTTAGTGTAGCCTTCATTTTTTCATCTTATGACCAAATTGAACCAATTCTGTGAACATCCTGATTACCAGTGTTCTGAACTGTGCATCTCATAGGTTGGCTAGCTCTTCGTTGCTTAGTTGCATTTTTTTCTAGAGCTTTGATCTGTTCTATCATTTGGGCCATTTTTTAATTTTTTTAAATTTTATTTTAATTGTTGTTCAAGTACAGTTTTCTGTCTTTTACTCCCATCCCAGCCCACCCCCTCCCTTGACCTCCCCACCTCATTCCCATTTCCACCCCCTCCTAGTTTTTGTCCATGTGTTCTTTATACTTGTTCCTGTAAGCCCTTCCCCTTTTCCCCTGAAATTCCCTCCCCTCTCCCCTCTGGTCACTGTCACTATTTCAGTGTCTCTGGTTATATTTTGCTTATTTCTTTGTTTTGTTGTTTAGGTTCCTGTTAAAGGTGAGATCATATGGTATTTGTCTTTCATTGCCTGGCTTATTTCGCTTACCATGGTGCTATCCAGTTCCATCCATGCTGTCACAAAGGGTAGGAGCTCCTTCTTTCTTTCTGCTGCCTAGAATTCCATTGCGTAAATGTACCATAGTTTTTTCATCCATTCATTTACTAATGGGTACCTAGGTTGCTTCCAACACTTGGTTATTGTAAATTGTGCTGCTATGAACATTGGGGTGCCTAAGTTCTTTTAGATTGGTGTTTCAGGGCTCTTAGGATATAATCCAAGCAGTGGAATTGCTGGGTCAAAAGGCAGATCCATTTTCAGTTTTCTTAGAAAATTCCATACCATTTTCCATAGTGGTTGTACAATCCCACCAACAGTGCACTAGGGTTCCCTTTTCTCCACAACCTCTCCAACACTTGCTGTTTGTTACTTTGTTTATGATGGCCATTCTGACCGGTGTAAAGTGGTATCTCACTGTGATTTTAATTTGCATCTCTCTGATAGCTAGCAATACTGAGCATCTTTTCATGTGTCTCTGGATCCTTTGTATGTCCTCCTTGGTGAACTGTCTGTTCAAGTCCTTTGCCCATTTTTTAATTGGGTTGCTTGTCTTCTTAGAGTGAAGTTGTGTAAGTTCTTTATATATTTTGGAGATTAAACCCTTGTCTGAGGTATCATTGGCAAATATATTTTCCCATATAGTTGGTTCTCTTTTTATTTTAATACTATTTTCTTTAGCTGTGCAGAAGCTTTTTATTTTGATGAGATCCCATTTGTTTATTCTTTCCTTTATGTCCCTTGCTCTAGGGGACATATCAGTAAAAATGTTGCTACAAGAAATATCTGAGATTTTCCTGCCTATGTTCTCCTCTAGGACTTTAATGGTGTCACAGCTTACATTTAAATCCTTTATCTACTTTGAATTTATTTTTGTATACAGTATAAGTTGGTGCTCGAGTTTCATTTTTTTGCATGTAGCTGTCCAGTTCTCCCAACACCACTTGTTGAAGAGGCTATTTTTACTCCATTTTATGTTGCTGCCCCTTAGTAAAGTATTAATTGACTGTAGACACTTGTGTTTATTTCTGGGCTCTCTGTTCTGTTCCATTAGTCCATGTGCCTGTTTTTATGCCAGTACCAGGCTGTTTTGATTACAGTGGCCTTGTAATACAGTTTGGTATCAGGTCCTGTGATCCTCCTACCTTGTTCTTCTTTCTCAAAATTGCAGCAGGTATTCTGGGTCGTTTATGGTTCCACATAAATTTTTGAAGTGTTTGTTCTATGTCTGTGAAATATGCCATTGGTACTTTAATAGGTATTGCATTGAATCTGTAAATCGCTTTGGGTAGTATGGACATTTTGATGATGTTGATTCTTCCAATCCATGAACTCACTATATGTTTCCATTTGTTTGTGTCTTCCTTGATTTCTTTCTTCAGTGTTGTGTAGTTTTCTGCATACAGGTCTTTTACCTCCTTGGTTAGGTTTATTCCTAGGTATTTTATTTTTCTTTTTGCTATATCGAATGGGATTTTTTTTCCTTGATTTTTACTTCTGCTCTTTCATTGTTGGTATACAAAAATGCCTTTGATTTCTGGATATTGACTTTGTATCCCGCTGTTTTGTGAAGTTCATTTATTAGGTTGAGCAGTTTTTTGGCCGAGTCTATAGGATTTTCTATGTACACTACCATGTCATCTGCAAACAATGATAGCTTTGTTTCCTCCTTTCTGATTTGGATGTCTTTTATTTCCTTTTCTTGTCTGATTGCTGTGGCTAAAACTTCCCATACTATGTTGAATAAGGAGTAGTGAAAGTGGACAACCTTGTCTTGTTCCTAATCTTAGTGGAAAAGATTTCAGTTTTTGCCCATTGAGTATGATGTTGGCTGTAGGTCTCTCATATATGGCCCTTATTATGTTGAGGAATGCTCCCTCTATTCCCACTTTGCTGAGTGTTTTTATCATAAATGGGTGTCGTACCTTATCAAATGCTTTTTCTGCATCTATGATTATGATCATGTCATTTTTGTCTTTGCTTTTGTTTATGTGATGAATTACATTTACTGATTTGCTAATGTCGAACCATCCTTGCAACCCTGGGATGAATCCCACTTGGTCATGGTGTATGATCTTTTTAATGTATTGTTGGATGTGTTTTACCCATATTTTGTTGAGGATTTTAGCATCTATGTTCATCAGCGATATTGGCCTGAAGTTTTCTTTCTTTGTTGTATCTTTTTCTGGTCTTGGGTTGAGGATGATGCTGGCTTCATAAAAAGAGTTTGGAAATCTTCCATCATTTTGAATTTTTTCAAATAGTCTGAGAAGGATAGGGCTTAGCTCTTCCTTAAATGCTTTGTAAAATTCTCCTGTGAAACCATCTGATCCAGGGCTTTTGTGTGTCGGCAGTGTTTTGATTACTGCTTCAATTTCATCTGCTGTTATTGGTCTGTACAGGCTTTCTGCTTCTTCTTTATTGAGATTTGGAAGATTATATTTTTCTAGAAACTTGTCCATTTCACTTAGGTTTTCAAATTTCTTGGCATACAATTCTTCATAGTAATTTCTTACAATCCTTTGTATTTCTGTGGTATCAGTTGTAATCTCTTCTCTTTCATTTCTGATTGTGTTTATTTGGGTCCTCTCTCTTTTTTTCTTGATGAGCCTGCTTAAAGGCTTGTCAATTTTCTTTATCTTTTCAAAGAACAAGCTCCTGGATTCACTAATCCTTAGAATTGTGCTTTTAGTCTCTATGTCACTTGATTCTTCTCTGATCATGGTAATTTTTTCCCTTCTACTTACTCTGAGCTATTTTTGTTGCTGTTCCTCAAGTTCTTGTAGGCATAAAGTTAGGTTGTTTGTTTGAAATGTTTCTATCATTTTTAGGTAGGCCCGTATCACTACGACCTTCCCTCTCAGGACTGCCTTTGCTGTAACCTATAAGTTTTGGGTTCTTTTGAGTTCATTTTCACTTGTATCGACAAACTTTTTGATTTTTTCCCTAATCTCATTCTTGACTCATTCATTGTTTAATAGCATCCTATTCAATCTCCATGAGTTTGAGTGTTTCAGGGTTTTTTCCTTGAGATTGGTTTCTAGTTTCAGTCATTGTAGTCATAGAAAATGCTTGATATGATTTCAATTTTCTTGAATTTGTTGAGGCTTGTTTTGTGTCTTACCATGTGGTCTATTTTGAAAACGTTCCATGTGTATTTGAAAAGAATGTGTATTTAGCTTCTTTAGGACAAAAGGCTCTCTATATATATCAGTTAAGACCATTTGATCTAGGGCATAATTCAATGCCACGATATTTTTTGTTGATATTTTCTTGGAAGATCTATACACTTTTGACAGTGGGGTGTTAATATCCCCTACTTTAATTGTGTTGCTGTCAATATGTTTCTTGAAGTCTTCCAAGATTTTCTTTATGTACTGGGGTGGGGGGGGGGGTCCTATGTTGGCTGCATATATATTTACAATGTTTATGTGTTGTTGATGGATTCTTCCCTTGAGTATTTTGAAGTGATCTTCTGGGTCTCTCTTTATGGCCCTTTTTTTTTTTTGAAGTCTATTTTGTCTGATATGAGTATTGATACCCCGGCTTTTTTTTTTTTTTTCTGTTTGCTTGGAATATTTGTTTCCAGACCTTTATTTTCAGTCTGTGTAGGTCTTTTGTCCTGAGGTGGGTCTCTTGTAGGCAGCATGTGTGTGGATCATCCTTTCTTTTCCATTAAGCTATTCTATGTCTTTTGATTGGAGCATTTAATTCATTTATGTTTAAGGTTATTATTGACAGGTATTTATTCATTGCTGTTTTTGTACCTGTGTTCCTCTCTCTCTCTCTATTTTCCTTCCTTTCCTTAAAGCAGTCCCTTTAGTATCTCTTGCAGAGCTGGTTTGGTGGAGGTGTATTCTTTTAGACTTCTTTTGTCTGGGAAGCTCCTTATTTGGCCTTCTATCTTGATTGAAAGCCTTGCTGGGTAAAGTAGCCTTGGTTGCTAGCCTCTGGTTCTCATTTCTTGGAATATTTCTTGCCATTCTCTTCTGGCTTGGATCGTTTCCATTGAGAAGTCAGTTGCTAACCTTATCAGGACCCCCTTGTATATTACTTCCTTTTTTTCCCTTGCTGCCTTTAAGATTCTCTCTTTGTCTTGGAATTTTGCCATTTTAATTATGATGCATCTTGAAGTGGGTCTCTTTGGGTTCCTCTTGATAGGGACTCTCTGTGTTTCCTGGATTTGTGTGACTTTTTCTCTCATCAAATTAGGGAAGTTTTCCATCATTACTTTTTCAAATAGGTTTTCTATCCCTTGTTCTTCTTCTTCTCATTCTGGTATCCCTAGTATACGGATATTATCACGTTTCATATTGTCTTGCATTTCTCTTAATCCCTCTTCATTCTTTCTGGGCCTCTTTTCCTTTTCTTGCTCTTTCTGGGTGTTTTTTTCTACTTTGTTCTCCAGTTCACTGATCCAATCTTCTGCTTCATCAATCCTGATTTTGATTCCTTCTACTGTGTTCTTCAGTTCAGAAATTGTATTCCTCATTTCCTTTTGGCCCTTGTTGATAGATTCTATCTCCTTTTTCATGTTGATATAGTTTGCAGTGAGTTCATTGTAGTTTCCTTTTAGTTTCTGGTAATTCGCTGTGAGTTCATTGAGCTTCCTGATAATCATTGCTTTGAACTCAATATCTGATCATTGAGGCGCCTCTATTTCATTTAGCGTTCTTTCTGGGGCTTCCTCCTTTCCTTTCATTTGGGGATTGTTTTTTTGTCTTTCCATTGTTTGCGAGACTCTTCTTGTTAGCCTCAGCTTCTTAAATTGATCTGTTCTGGCTCCCTGGGTTTATGCTGTGAACTGTGGTGTTGCGGACTGTTCTGCCTGGTTTCAGGAGTTGTAACTGCACCCCATGGCTAGGCTGCATAGGAGCCAAGGAGACCCATTTTATCTGGGTCTGTTCTGTCAAGAGGACCTGAGCCACTAAGGAGACAAAGCTTATCTCCCTGGCAGGAGCGCTGCTTCTGCTTTATCCATCTCTGTCCCCAATGCTTGGTCGGTTAGCCAATGACGGGTAAGACTCCTCAAGGGAGGGGCAACCCAAGCCCGGCATGACCACTTGGAAGGCCCTCATGGAAGGGCTTTGGGGGCTGCAGCAAAGAGGGGGTGATGGACCCTCGTCCCCTGGCTATTCTGACATAGCCTAAGTCCCCATTTCCATCTGGGAGATGTCTTCCTTATTTCTTGCATCCCAGCTCTAATCTGCTTAAGCCTGAAACTTTGACGGTGGACAGTGCAGCCATGTGCTGGCCAGAGCAGTTCCCTGGGTGATTGGCCATAAGAAAGAATTCCTAAAGTCCTGTGAAACCTGCTTTGCTAAGAGTGCTCTCATTTAAATGATAAGGGTCCGAGGAGGAAATGAGTATGTCTCCCAAAGTTTTTGCAACCCCCTTACCTGACAGACACTGACTCAGATTAAGCCCTCAGGTTTCTTTGAAATGTTATCCATTGTTTGATCCTTGCCGCCTGACATTGATTGATGAGCTTTACCTGTGTTCCTGTGTTTTATGAACCCAATAAAAGCCCATTGAGGAAGGGGCTCTTGGTCCTTCTATTTGAGAGATTGACCACCTCTCCTCCCCAAGATCATGTCTTGGTAGTTTTATTTTCATCTGTGACAGAGTGATGGGGTTCTATGGGCGGAGCCCCTCCACACTATGGTAGAATACCTGTGAGATTCAGTGGTGCAGTCTCCTTGATCTCCTGAGCTGACTGGTCTTGGGCCATCATTTAAGTTGCTTCTGTGTTTGTCTTTGGGTTTTGATTGTTGTTGGGTCTTTCTTTGGTGGGTCCTTCCCACCAGCTGATTAACTGAGGGTCACTCTGTCCACCACCTCTTGTATTTTGTTGTGCTGGTGAGGGCAGGATATGTTGAAGCTGGTTCCTCCATGTGTACAAGGCTTTGAGGATTCTCTCTTGCTCTTGTTCAGTTGTTTGTTCTGGGTAATTTCTCCACTATTTAGTTGTATTTCCAGATAAGTGCTGGATTGAGATTAATGTGGCTTCCGCTCCCTCCTTCACTTTCTACTGTTGTTATCTGTTGGTGGTTCCTTTGTTGTTGGGATTCCTCTTCCAGTGGGTATCCTGGTGTTCACAGCTTCCACCTACATCTGGTTTTTCAATGTCCGCTACAATTTTTGGTCTTCTATTTTCATATATGCTGGGGTACTGTTGGCTGTTTGCTCTGTTCCTCTGTATATCGGCTAGGTTTTTCTCCCGTGTGTAGACAGGAGTGGAATCTGCTCCCTCCTACCTCACCACCATCTTCCTCCTCTTATTTGGGCCTTTTTTTTTTTTTTTTTTGGTCCTGACACACCTGTTACATAATAAGGGGCAGAACCTTAGGTATTCATCTGGGAGGGGTAACCCACATGGCTGTGTTGTGATGCTGTGTGTGGGGAAGGGGTCCAGGAGGGAACAATGGTACTTGCTCTGCTCTCTGCAGGGTTTCAGTCACTTCCCCCACTTCCCACAAGCAAATTGGGGCCTTCTGGTGCTGATTCCCATGTGGGTGGGCTTGTGTACATTCTAGGATCCTGTGGGTCTCTCCAGCAAACTATCCTGTGAGGCTGGGAGTTTCTCCTGCTGCTGCCTCAACCCCCACAGGTGTTTTCAGTCAGTGGTTTGGGTCTTTATGTCCCCGTGCTGGAGCCTTGGGTTGCATGGTCTGTTTTGCTTCCCAATTGTTTCTCCCAGTATATCTGCACTTGAATATGGGACCACCCACTCCACCAGCTGCCTCACTATATCTGCCAGCTGCCACCTTGCCAGGTCCTCTTCACCCAGCTGTCCATCTCTGCCCCTCCTACTGGTCTGGATGGATGTTTCTTCTTTAACTCCTTGGTTGTCAGACTTCCATACAGTTCAATTTTCTGCAGTTCTGATTGGTTTTTGTTTTAAAATTTTTTAATCTTTTTAATATATTTATTTATTATGCTATTACAGTTGTCCCATTTCTCCCCCATCATCCCCCTCCACCCTGCACACCCTCTCCCACCCACATTCCCCCACTTTAGTTCATGTCCATGTGTCATAAGTTCTTTAGCTTCTACATTTCCCACACTATTCTTGCCCTCCCCCTGTCTATTTTCTACCCACCGTCTATGCTACTTATTCTCTGTACCTTACCCCCCTCTTCTCTTCCCACTCCCCTTTTGCTAACCCTCATGTGATCTCCATTTCTGTGTTTCTGTTCTTGTTCTAGTTGTTTGCTTAGTTTGCTTTGGTTTTAGATGTGGTTGTCAGTATCTGTGAGTTTGCTGTCTTTTTACTGTCATATTTTTATCTTCTTTTTCTTAGATAAGTCCTTTTTTAAAATATATTTTTATTGATTATGCTATTACAGTTGTCCTATTTCTCCCCCATCATTCCCCTCCACCCTGCACACCCCCTCCCACCCACATTCCCCCCTTTAGTTCATGTCCATGTATCATAAGTTCTTTAGCTTCTACATTTCCCACACTATTCTTGCCCTCCCCCTGTCTATTTGCTACCCACTATCTATACTATTCATTCTCTGTACCTTTTCCCCCTCTCTCCTCCTCCCACGCCCCTGTTGCTAACCCTCCATATGATCTCCATTTCTGTGGATCTGTTCCTGTTCTAGCTGTTTGCTTAGTTTGCTTTTGTTTTAGGTGTGGTTGTTAATATCTGTGAGTTTGCTGTCTTTTCACTGTCATATTTTTTATCTTTTTCTTAGATAAGTCCCTTTAACATTTCATATACTAAGGGCTTGGTGATGATGAACTCCTTGAACTTGACCTTATCTGAGAAGCACTTTATCTTCCCTTCCCTTCTAAATGACAGCTTTGCTGGATAGAGCAATCTTGGATGTAGGTCCCTGCTTTTCAAGATTTCAAATATTTCTTTCCAGCCCCTTCTTGCCTGGAAGGTCTCTTTTGAGAAATCAGCTGACAGTCTGATGGGAACTCCTTTGTAGGTGACTGTCCCCTTATCCCTTGCTGCTTCTAGAATTCTCTGCTTCATTTTAACCTTGGCTAATGTAATTACAATGTGCCTTGGTGTGTTCCTCCTTGGATCCATCTTCTTTAGGACTCTCTGAGTTTCCTGGACGTCCTGGTAGTCTATTTCCTTTGCCAGATTGGGGAAGTTCTCCTTTAGTATTTGTTCAAATAAGTTTTCCACTTGTTGCTCTTCCTCTTCCCCTTCTGGAACCTCTATATATAATTCGGATGTTGGGACGTTTAATGATGTCCTGAAGGTTCCTAAGCCTCTCCTCATTTTTTTGAATTCTTGTTTCTTCCTCAATTTCTGTTTGGTTGTTACTTTCTTCCTTCTGGTCCACTCCATTGATTTGAGTCCCAGTTTTCCTTCCATCTCTATCAGTTCCCCATGCATCTTCCTTCATTTCACGTATTGTAGCCTGCATTTTTTCATCTAATTTGTGAGCAAAATCAACCAGTTCTGTGAGCATTTTGATGACCAGTGCTTTGAACTGTGCATCTGCTAGGTTGGCTATCTCTTCACGGCTTAGAGGAATTGGCACCGGAGCTTTTATTTGTTCTCCGGTTTCAGCCATTTTTGTTGGGTTCTTTGTTTGTTTGTTTTGGTTTGGTTTTAGTCTGGTCGCAGCTATTACGTAGTGAGGGGTAGAGCCTTAGGTGTTCCTCAGGGCGGGGCAGCCCAGTCGCTGGGTTGTGACACTGTATGTGGGGGCAGGGTCTGAGAGGGAACAATGGCGCCTGCTTCGCTCTCTCCTGGATTCAGTCCCTTCCACCACTTCCCCTCTGCCTTAACCATCTGCGAGCGCGAATGTTGGACCACCTGGTCAGCCAGCTGCCTTGTGCGGCCTCACTGGGTCTGCACAGTTGCCCCCCTGTGCCCAGGGTCTGCCAGCTGCCGCCTGTGCACCTGGGAACTGCCAGCACTGCTGCTTTTGTTCCTGGGTCTGCACCTCCACTTTTTCCTGCCTTGACTCTGCCCCTCTTACCGGTCTGGATGAATAGTTGTTGGACTTCCGTACAGTTCAATTTTCTATAAGTTCTGGTTGTTTTCTTGTTTCTAAATATTTGTTGTCCTTAATTTTGGTTGTGAGAGGAGGCACAGTGTGTCCGCCTATGCCTCCATCTTGGCCGGAAGTCAGATAAGTCCTTTTAACATTTCATATAATAAGGGCTTGGTGATGATGAACTCCTTGAACTTGACCTTATCTGAGAAGCACTTTATTTGCCTTTCCTTTCTAAATGACAGCTTTGCTGGATAGAGCAATCTTGGATGTAGGTCCTTGCCTTTCATGACTTGGAATACTTCTTTCCAGACCCTTCTTGCCTGTATGGTCCTCTTTTGAGAAATCAGCTGAGAGTCTGATGGGAATTCCTTTGTAGGTGACTGTCCCCTTATCCCTTGCTGCTTCTAGAATTCTCTCCTCCATTTTAATCTTGGATAATGGCATTATGATGTGCCTTGGTGTGTTCCTCCTTGGGTCCAACTTCTTTGGGACTCTCTGAGTTTCCTGGACTTCCTGGCAGTCTATTTCCTTTGCCAGATTGGGGAAGTTCTCCTTTAGTATTTGTTCAAATAACTTTTCCACTTGTTAATCTTCCTCTTCCCCTTCTGGTACCCCTATAATTCAGATGTTGGAACATTTAAAGATGTCCTGGAGGTTCCTAAGCCTCTCCTCATTTTTTTGAATTCTTGTTTCTTCATTCTTTTTTGATTGCATGATTCTTTCTTCCTCCTAGTACAAACCGGTGATTTGAGTACCAGTTTCCTTCCCGTCACTGTTGGTTCCCTGTGCATTTTCCTTCATTTTACTTATTGTAGCCTTCATTTGTTCATCTAATTTGCGATGAAAATCAACCAATTCTGTGAGCATCCTGATAACCAGTGCTTTGAACTGTGCATCTGATAGGTTGGTTGGCTATCTCTTGGTTGCTTAGATGAATTGGCTCTGGATCTTTGATCTGTTCTCCCATTTGAGCCATTTTTGGTGTTTTTTTGGTGTTTTTGTTTTTTGGTCTGGTCACAACTATTATGTACTGAGGGGCAGAGCCTTATGTGTTCCCCAGGGTGGGGCAGCCCAGTAGCTGGGTTGTGATTCTGTATGTGGGGATGGGGTCTCCATGTTTTTAGGTTTTATTTCCCTGTGCTGGAGCCCTAGGTTGTGAGTTCTGTCTTGTTCCCCATTTTCGCCTGGATTTTCTGCATGTGAATGTGGGACCGCGTGGTCAGCCAGCTGCCTTGAACCTAGGGCCTGCTAGCCACCACCTGCAGGCCCAGGTCTGCCAGCAGCTGCCTGTGCATCTGGGTCTGCCAACCTCCGCTTCCTCCTGCCATGACTCCACCCCTCTTAGGGGTCCGGATGAATGGTTGTCGGACTTCCATACAGTTCAATTTTCTCTCAGTTCTGGATTTTTTCTTGTTTCTGAATCCTTGTCCTTAATTCTGGTTGTGTAAGGAGGCACAGTGTGTCCACCTACACCTCCATCTTGGCTGGAAGTCTCTGTTTTTAAATTGTTGTTGTCCTTCTTTTGGTTGTGTGAGGAGGCACAGTGTGTCTACACCTCCATCTTGGCTGGAAGTCTGTTAAACATTTTTATTCAAGTGAAATTCACATAAAATTAATCATTTTAAATAGAAACATTCAGCAGCATTTATTACACCTACAATGTTGGACAATTCTGTCTAGTTTCAAAATATTTTAGTACACAAAAAGAAAAATCCTACCCATTGAAGCCTAATTTTTAAACCTGCCTGGGAAATTATATAAAATTTGCACAATATTTGTAGTAGGCGTTGGGTTTGGTTTTGCTTTTCATATTTTACTAACTGCTTATAACCCCCTTTGTGTTAAAGACAGTTTTTGTGAAGTGGGAGTCTGAAGACCATAGTCAGGGAGTTACACAGAAGGAATCTCTTCTAGTGCACATAATCTGTCTTTCTGGAAAGTTGATGAGTAACATGGATCTATACAGAATACAGTCTTCAAAAAAGAGGTGTAGCAGATGGGGGCAGATAACTGCTTAAAATGACCACTGTAGGAACTTGGAGATTGCTAAACTAAAAATAAGAACTGTAAATAGAGGGCTTGGCACATGGCAGGTGCCAAACAATGTTTGTTGAGTGAATGAATGAACAAAATATACCTAAATAAATTAATGAAATAACCCAGAATGGATGAATGGGGGAATGAATGGATGCATGCATGCATTGAAAATGGATCTAGTATGCAAGTAGTGTTTCAATGGGCAAATTGATAGGCCATGAGAGGAAGCACATTAAACATTTACTACATAATTGCAGTTAAAACCAGCCTTAAAAACAAATAGAAAAGAGATGTAAAAAGTCTATTATTTTGTTCAAATGTTTACAGTTAAAGCAAAAAGATCAAAGTCTCCATAGCTTTGCTATTTATCATAATGAAAATTTAAAATTATAAAAGCATTTTATACCCAGAGAAAATAGCTTTGAGGAATAAATGCTGATTGAATTTGAAGACTTGTGGGTTTTTTTTTAAAAGGCCTAGAAGCAGAAGGGCATTTGTTATTACATAAATTGTTGTTTATATGCTTGGATTGCTCCTCATGCAGTCATAAATTTACATGATCTTCCTTAGTCAGTGTTGGGGATATTGTTTCTGGTTTGCATTTCTTTATATGTTAAGTGCATTTTCTCCCACATGATTATTAGTTGAAGTATGCTGTTAATTTTTTTAAATTGTCCAGTAAACCCTTTGACTAGAAGAATATCTAATATGATGCATACCATCATATGATTATTGGTATTACAATGGAGTTAATTAAAGCACTGGCATGTTTTTATCTGCACAATAATTAGTTTAACAGGATTTAGCAAGACGTAGAAGTTACTCTATTCCAAGAGAGTAATAGCTCGATTATACTCAAATTACATATTGTAACTCAGGCACACAAGCATATATGGCATATTTTTACCTCTAGCAGGATTATTCTATTAACGGAAGGGAGCCCCTCTATTGTAAACAGTTCTTTCCCATCCACAGGTGTAGCTAGAGGACTTAGCATGCTTCTCAATGCACAGCAACAACTGTCTGTGTTTTCATCTGCTTATATTTAGAAACTTATGCTCTTTCCAAGGTGTTTGTGTATTAAAACTTCTGTTTAAAGGTGTTTAATAATGTGAATTATGTTGCACATTGAGATAAAAAGTTGTGATGGGTTTTTTTTTCCTTTTTTTAAAATATATTTTATTGATTATGCTATTACAGTTGTCCCATTTCTCCCCCATCATTCCCCTCCACCCTACCCACCCTCTCCCACCCACATTCCCCCCTTTAGTTCATGTCCATGGGTCATAAGTTTTCTAGCTTCTACATTTCCCATACTATTCTTGCCCTCCCCCTGTCTATTTTTTCCCCATTATCTATGCTACTCATTCTCTGTACCTTTTCCCCCTCTCTCCTCCTCCCACGCCCCTGTTGCTAACCCTCCATATGATCTCCATTTCTGTGGTTCTGTGTGATGGGTTTTGTAACAACTTAATTTTGTTTTTATATTTATTGATTGACATTAAATATACATATTATAAAAACATGGTACATTTTCATCTGTATTAGCATTGAGATTACAAAATACATATGGTTTAAAAAAAGAAATTTATGTATCATTATCCTGTTTGAAGGCACTTGATAACATTTTACTAATCCCACTTGTCACTTGACAATTGTCTTAGCCCATTTGGGCTGCTATAGCAAAATACCATAGATCAGGTGGCTTATAAACAACAGAAATGTATTTCTTGCAGTTTTGGAGGCTGGGAAGTCCAAGATCAAGGGGACAGCAGATTCAGTGTCTGGTGAGGACCACTTTCTGATTCATAGACTACTCTCTGTCCTCCCAAGGAAAAGCACCTAGGAGCCCTCTGGGTCTCTTCCAGAACACTAATCCTACTCCTGAGAGCTCCATCCCCATGGTGTAATCACCTCCCAAAGGCCCTACCTCCTAATACATTACCTTGGGGTTTAGGTTTCAAAACATGAATTTTGGGGGGCTGAGGATAGGGCAGGAGGGCAAAAACATTCAGTCTGTAGCAACAATAAACCTCTAACCATGTGAAACAACAAAAATACCCAGGCGTCCTGGCCCTCCTGGGCCTGACAGGCATGGCTGCAGGTCTGAGGCCCCAGAGGCTGGACTTCTCCCTCAGCAAGATGGAACTGAGCCACCCGGTCATGGATCAGGCAATGAGACAGCCTCTTCAGGGGCATCTGTGCTCTGCGCCTATCCCCACTCCCACCCTGCCAATAAATCTTGCCACTATTGCTCAAAAAAAAAGGGATATATATATATATATATATATATATATATATATATGTGTGTGTGTGTGTGTGTGTGTGTGTGTGTGTGTGTATGTGTGTATATATATATATATACACACATACATATTTTGTTTTATATATATAACACCAGGGAAAACAATTGGGTTTCACAGTAAAGTTGATGGCTCAACCCTGAAATCTGTGTGGTTTATGTACTGTGTGAAGCATGCTCCATATATCAGAACAAATGACTAGTAAAGGCAATAAAGGTCCAAAAATTAGAATAAATCCAAATTAAGTTATGAGGGTTAAGTTAAGGAGGTCATAATTAGTATTTACTTAGATCGGCTTAAAGTCTTCCAACCAGCTCGTCCTGGTAATGAATTTAGAAAGAAGAAATAAAATTATCGAATTCTATTTAATGAAAATTTCCCTCCTTAAATCAGAATACAAGTTTTGAAGAACTAGATAACCTTAGTACTGTGCTAGTCACACAGAAGGGATAACAATTTTATCTAGCTTAAAATCCGGGTTTTTTAATCAAAAAGAGAAAAAAATCCAAATATGTTAATAAATTCTGTTTAAAATACAGGAAGAAAAATTTCCAGTTTAGTTTGAGTGACCACTTGATTTTATGTAAATGGCTTGTTAATTAACCATATGGTTTAGTTAATTAAAGATTGCAAAGAGGCTGTTGTGCACCAGTGGATGGGGAAAGGAAAATGTAGCTTTCAATCTTTCTCACTTCATTCTGAGTGGACATTTCTTCAAAGCTTGGAAGAAGCTGAGGTCAGACTTCATATTAGAATTTTCCTTGACCCTGTAGGGAAGTGTCTCTTCTCCCTCCTACTTTCCAAGTTACCCAGATACCAATCTCCTGGACTCAAAGAGTAAAATCAAGTTCAATGGGTTCGTACTATGGGAGCAAACAAATATAAGCCTTCGATTTTGAAGAAGTGAGTTACTGAGGATTTTTAAAATCTACTGACAGTGGGGATTGCATTCTGTCTCTTTGGCTGGTGGTAGTTATCAGTCTCTATTCCAATCATCAACGTGGATGCTGTCACTTACCTTGCTTTTTTTACTGATGAGAAAATTTCCCAATAACAAACAGAAGAATTTATTTTCAAGGTGTCACTTAATGTGTTCACAAGATTGTTATTGAAAGGGCACTGTTTTCCAAAGGGAAAAGCAACCACCAAGGAGGTAGGCAGGATTGCTCTAAGAAAGAACTTCCAAAGACTGACCACTGTAAAGTGGCACAACTGGTTACTGAAGTATTATTATAAGAAACATCAATAATCTTGTTTCTGTAAAATACTTTAAAGTTCTTAAAGAACCATCAAAATCATTTTTTGATACCACTAGATTGTAAAATCATCTTCTACAGAGGTCTTTCAGTAACTATCAAGATCCTTTATCAAACTATGCTCAATGTGATAACAACTGAGTTACGAATATGTGTACATACGTAGTTGTTTTTGTTACTATATCTATGTACACACATATGGGCAAGAGCTTTAGGATAATATTAAAATTTGGAAAAATAGGTTTTGAATTAGGATGATAAGATTATAAATATCCTTTTTTTCTGTTACTGCTTTGATGCCATCATGCTATATTTTTAACTTAGAGCAATTTTAATCCTTATGTCACAAGTGAATTGAGGCAAGTTCTGCCCACAAATAAGATTCCCTCCAGTTTGGAGTCAGGGAAAGAAGAGATAGCATCTAAAAATCCTTTCTTATCCCAGAAGCCAGTTTGGTGTAAAGAGGATACAATTTTATGCAGTGGGTACTATTATTATTATTTCACAGGTAAGGAAGTGATATAACCATCCAAGGACACACATCTACTAAATTGTACAGCCAGGGCTTGAGCCAAGGACTCCTGACTCCCAGCCCATGCCTTTAGAATGAGATCTAAACTCCCTTGCCTTGGCCTAACTGCCCTACACGGTCAGGCCCATGCCAGTCTCTCCAATCATCTTTTCTGTCCCTCCTCCCCCCACCAGTGCCCCATATTTACAATGCTCCAGATATCAGCCCAGAGGGTATCTTTGTACTTGCCTCTGTTTGGAAAGCCCTTCTCCTGGTTCTTACCAAGGCCGAAACATCATGCCTCAGCTCTCCACTTAGTGTCACTTTAGGGTGGTCCTCTTGGCCACCCCATGTAACATTGTCTCCTTTCCTCCAAGATCACTCCCTATCACATCACCCTGTTAATTTTCTTCATGGCACCTACTACGCTTAGTTAATCTTTTATTTATTTATCTATGTAGGTATCGTCTGTTTCTTCCCTCAGGAATGCAAATTCCGAGAGGACAGAGACCATGTTTGTCATCGTGCCTCTGTTTCCACCAGCTGGCACAGGGCCTGACATGTAACAGGTTGAACAAATAAGCCACAACCTGGGGCAGGAACCCAATGGATTATAAAGATGATGTAAGTTCAAAAGATTCCATAAGTAGCACATAAGTCTGTTTTTTATCCATATTTTATTCTCATTTAAGCCACTTTGAGGGCGTCTGTACATTTATTTTCCCTGTTCTTCACATCTGACTACTTAGCCATCCGGTTTCAGCCCCAGTGGCCCCTCGCCAGTGCCTTTCCTGATCCTCTCACTGGCCGTGCTCCCCCCACCCCTCCCACCCAGCACTCGGTCATTTTGGTTCACTTATCACACTCTAATGTTGATTTCTTTCTTATTTTTTTCCCTTGGCCTGGTCCATGTGATGTTCTGGAGGGCAGGAACATCTTTAAGGTAGCACTGTATAAATATATTCCTATATTTACACATTCTAGACTTTCCATAGTTAATTGTTAAGTGAATAAGTGCAGTGGTCACTTCTATGTATTGTCTTTTCAATTCTACTAGTTTTTAAATGGATTTCCTTGGGATTTTTTCCTAAGTAGACAATCATCATCTATAGTCAATTCTTTCTTCTCTGAGAGTTACTCATTAGTTTTTGTTCTTTGTTGTATCAACTAGAACTAACAGAACAATGTTAGCTAAGATAGGTAATACCAAGTATCTTTGATTTGTTTTTACTTAATTAATTCACCATTAATTATGGCACTGGTATTGTCTGGAACAGACATTACTTACAACACCAAAGAAGTAGCAACCCTTTAATCCTAAGAATCAGGGTTTTAAATTAGATTAACTTACTTTAGCTGAGTTCAAACAAAAAGCAATTTGAATTTTATAATATCAAAGAACATTTGATCATACAGTATTCTTTCTTTGAAACACTAAGTGAAACTATATTAATATTGTAATATTCTTGCATTTCCAGAATAAAATCCACTTAGTCATTTAATATATTTCTATCTTTGAATTTACTTGCCATTTTCTTAGGAATTTTTCTTATATCTATAGTCTCAGGGGAACTGGGCTGTGTTTTATGGTTTGTGTGTTTGTTTATTGACTTAGCTTTTCCAGGTGTTGCTGTCAGGATAACAACACGATTCATATACTGTCCTGGAAAACAGTGTACTTCTTTTGAGTTTTGGAGCAGAGTCTTAGGTGTTTGTGCAAATCTCAGAGTCTGCTGCCTTCCTCCTTCATCTTTCAGGTGGAGTGGGACACTGAGAGCCCCTTACAGTGAGGATGTGAGGTAGGGCAGAACTGCATGTTTGGACTGGGATGAATAATAAGTAAGTGTGTGTTGCTCAGTTCCTTGATTTAGTAAGGATTGTTGGGTTTTGTCAGGTAGATTTTGGTATCTAGACTTCACATGTATTGACTTCTGACAGGAAAAGACAGGAGGCTCCGGTCCCCTTGCTTTATATGATACTTGGGGTTTCATATGGGCCCAGTGACCCATTTAAATGCTCCAGGAGTCTTCATGAATCTTCCACAGTGTTTCTATTACTCAAAGGGCCTTTATCCTAGGGAGCTCTATGCAGCCATATGAAGGAACCTTATAGAAAACTGTTTAATAATATATTAGATATATAAGAAAAAGGGGAATATATAAGGATATCAATGAAAATATTTTTAAAAATAGTTGGATTATATATAACTAGTCCTTTTTTTCTCCTTTCCATAGTCTTACATTTTTATATAATGCCCATTATTTGAGGGAACAACCAGTCCCTCATTTCTCTAGGAGGAGGCTTCCATGACTAGAGTAACTTCCCAGCCTCTCTATCTGATCCCTACTTGCTCCTCCTCAGGGTATATGGAGGAGTAAATCATTTGATTGGAGAATGATAATGGTGTGAAATTCCATGATTCATGCTTTTTGACTGATTAGAACTGTTAGAAAGCTAGAAGCACTTGGTGGGCATTCTCTCTACCACCTTCCTATCACCAATAATATCTGCTCCCAGATCCAAATCTCCCTCTGGTGGTCTGTGCCAAGGTTTAGATTGGCTAGGGATGATAATAGCAAGCCCATTTGACTGTAGAACTAAGCTACATTCTTCCATTAACTTACTATTAATAAAACTGAGATTTTTGATCTCCATCTATTTGACTCCTACATTTTATTTTTCAGTTTTCCCCAAACCCCAGTAAATACATACTACTTTTGTTGAAAAAAAAAGTTACTTTTAAAATTGTAGGCTGCTTTATGTGCAAATAATATTAATAGGAACCATTTATTAAGCACCAATCTTGTTAATTGCTTTACTGCATCATCTTAGTGAATTTTTACAATAATCTTATAAGATTGGTTCTATTATTATCCTTGCTTTTGTAAAAAGCAAAAACTAACAAAAAACTAACATTCAGAGAGTTTAAGATTCTGTTCTTCATGGAATATTTATTCCATAATTGTGGATTCGGACCTGAGCCTCAGGAAAATCCAAAAGGGAGTTTTCTGTCTAGATCTGTAAACCTATTCAGTGAACTATCAGAATAGTGAAAACTGAAATGAACTACTGTGCAAACTCTTTGTGCGAACTCCCTTCTCAGGGTTTTACATCTCTTGTTTACTAATAAAAGGCCTGTTGCCAACAGCTTACATTTGAACCAACTTGTATTTGCTTGTTTAACTGAAAGCTACCACCCAAACTCACCTCAGAGCTTGCTGCAGGAAGCAAAGATATCCTCTGTGAAAAAAAAAAAAAAAAGATCCCCAATCTACAGAGATGATTTTTAATGGCCTACTGGGGGGGCATAAGTGACTTAGGTGACAAAAATTCAGACATTCAAGCAAGTATGCGATCAGCATTTGTCTTCGCTGAGTGAACTGTCAGGGAAGGGGAAAAAAACTAAGCCCTCTGTTAAAGATTTGGCTGATAGACTGGAGAAAACAGGGGACTATGGGAGATTTCTAAATATTACTGCTATCTATCCGGTTCTTACTACTACAAACAAAACTGATGAGTATCTTTTTAGCTGGGAGGCTGGGCAGGAAGTTGTCAGAGTTACCAGATACTAAGGTGGAAAAGTGGGAGAGGGGAGGAGGACATCTATAATAATGTCAACAATAAAAAAAAAATAGCAGCTTAGAGTTGGCTGAATGAGTCCATCACACACCACTCTAAGAATTATTTTTATGCCCCAGCTGACGTGGCTCTGTGGATTGAGTGCCAGCTTGCAAACCAAAGTGTTGCCAGTTCAATTCCCAGTCAGGGCACCTGCTGGGGTTGCTGGCCAGGTCCCCAGTAGGGGTTGTGTGAGAAGCAACCACACATTGATATTTCACTCCCTCTCTCTCTCCCTTCTTCTCTCTCTAAAAATAAGTAAATACATAAAATCTTTAAAAAAGAATTATTTTTACTTTAAAAGCATGAAGTTTATAGCCTTACAGAAATTATCCTGTATGTTTGTAAAGCAACTTTCAATGCCTTGCAAACTTTTCATTATAAAACCTCAATTTAAAACTTTCTCAATTGGATGCCCTGCTCTGCCCCAACGAGGGCTGAAGCATGCCTTGGTGACAATGCGTGATATGGTCATTCAAGGATCTGAGCTGAGCCTCAGCTCTCTGTGTACCCTTTGCTCTGGCCATCCTACCCAGTCTCAGGGTTTTGGCAGTTATTTGTAAGCAGATAACTTCCAAATCTACTTCTCCATCCCAGTTTTATGACTATCTTTGTCCAATATCTTTGGAATCCAGCCCTCTTTTCTATTTCTACTTCCACTGCTTTAGCTGAGGTCCTCTTTCCCTCTCCTACATCAGCATTGCAACACAGTGGTGTCCTTGCCACCATCCTCACTCTCCTCTTCCTTATTTACTGCTGCTACCACACTCATCTTTACACTGTTCCATTTCAAACATATCAGGGTCATCCTCAAAACCCGTGCTGACTCCTTATTGCTTACACGTGGAGTCCAGCTTCCTTAGCATAGATTCATAGCCAGGTCTCAGCCTTTTTTGCTCTTCATATGCCCTGTGCACTAGCCCGGTGTTTCTCAACTTCTTTTTCATTATCATCCCCCCTAAGGAGCCTTCAGAGGATTTTTTTCTTACTTACCGCTCTCATAAAATATTGTTGCCACCGATATACTGTATATCTACTTATGTACTGTACATATGTTTATGTTCTGTACTTTATATTTAGAAGTAACATGTTTTTACTCTCCAAGAACCAACTTTTGCTCCATTAGCGGCAACACCTTCCTTTTGAGAATGTGTACTCTAGACAAAACAGATCACTTACCAATTCCCGAATATTTCCCTGTATTTTCTAGCTTCCCAGTTCTTGCTCACTTTAGCCATTAGTCAGAGGAATTGAAAAATGATGAGAAGATTCCTAGAGCATACTTTGGCTACTCAGTGTACTGTTCTCCTTGCCTGGAATTGACTCGACATTTCCTACGACCACCCTCTGTTTCTTCCTGACCTTTCATGTTGCATCCCGAATACTCTGCCCTCCCCAATCCACTCTGCTGGAACTAGCTTCTTTCTGTGCTATAATAGAGTTTTCTTTATATCTCTATTATGTTCTTCTTTGTAATGTAGTGATTTTGCTATTTGTGTTATCTCTCTCATGGTACTATAAACTTCCTAAAGATGAGGACTAACTTCTT
The DNA here is from genome assembly GCA_039655065.1 of Glossophaga mutica. NCBI lineage: Eukaryota > Metazoa > Chordata > Mammalia > Chiroptera > Phyllostomidae > Glossophaga > Glossophaga mutica. Next base: position 78,778,882 of record CM077308.1, on the reverse strand, counting down.
CACAGTGTTTAATGCCTTCATACAGTAGGCACCAGGATATGTTAGTTGAAATCAATTTCACTGATACACTGGGAACAGGATAAAAGCCTACAAGCACCTACATTAAAATAGTTTTATATGCATGCTGAATAAATGAATACACTAATAAGTGGAAAAAATTGACATAGCTCTAGCCGGGTAGCTCAGTTGGTTGGAGTGTCATCCCATACACCAAAAGGTTGTGGGTTTGATTCCCATCGGGCACATACTAGGTTTCAGGGTCCATCCCAGGTCAGGTAGCATATGAGAAGCAACTGATCAATGTTTCTGCCTCACATCAATGCCTCTCTCTCTCCCCCCTCACCTCCCCCATCTCCTCCCTTCCTCTCTCTGTAAAAATCAATAAACATAGGTGAGGATTTAAAAAATGGACATATGTAAGACATACCCCTAAACCACTATCATAACCCAGAAACTACTTATGAAGAAGTGTGTGTTGTACAACATTGGTGAACTAAATTGGTTTTTGCTTTATAGAAATAACAGACACCCACTGAAAATTATTTGAGTGGTTACCTGCCTAGACATATCTTAAATAATGATGATAAAGGTTAGTGCAGGACCCAGAGGCCAAAACAAAAGTCATTTTTGATATTATGTTTTTGTTATATCAACACTACATAAGAAGTGACCAACTTAAGGATATGAGGCAGGAAAGTTGATCTGACCAAGTTATTTTGTGTAGGAAGGGAAGACCAAAGAAACAATGTTTTCTGGAAAAGGCTTGATAATTTTTTAATATATACAGTATATGAATATGTTTGGAAAGTTCCATCATATCTTGGAATAACACTTTCTAGGAAAACCTATTTCTGTGGTTTCATAGGTTTATATTTTGCTTTAGTCAGAGGATTTAAGTATTTGAAAGTGTCACTTGTATTACTTCTCAGAAACAGCTTATTGAGATGATCAAATCTTATAGAAAACTACAAACAGGTGCTTTCTATTATTCTTTGCTCCGGGACTTTCTTCTTATGTTGTTTCTTTTCTGAAGTCTTAGAACGACTTTTGTGGGGTAATCCTATTGGAGAGTGTCTGAAGGATGGAGGGTGTTCCAAGGCTGTGCCAAAATTCAGCTCTCCAGCCTGGTCTTCTCACAGCGGCTGCATAACGATATCAGCCCGTTCAGGTCTTTCAAATAGAGTAACTTTTTTCATTCATCCAGTTTAAAGCTCTTATAAGCAATTTAACTTCCTACGGGCCCTTTATTGAAAAGGATTAGTCATGAACCTCTTTTCCTTTGCACTCCTACTCGTCAAGCTGACGTTCTGAGAGCAAACAGCTAAAACAAATACTCTGGAGCAAACTCTTAAGTCTCAGCCTCAATTAACAGCAGCATTCAGTAGGATTGTTGGTTTAACAAACACCACAGGAGATGGGAGAGAAAAGGGGGAAGGGATGAGGTAGGGCCCGCCCCTTTGGAATGGGATTGGTTCCCTCTCTCCCTTTAGTCTTGCATCTCGGTTGGATAGGTTCAGGCAAACTTGTCATTAAGGTGGTGTCAAAATGAGCCCGTAGGTGTAGGCTGTTCATTAAGTTTGAGGGTTAGATTTTCAAAGGGGCGGACTTATTATTAGTTATGGGATCAAGTTTTCTCTATCTTAAAAAATGTCATAGTAACAGGAGGCGCCAAGAAGCTTAAGTGTAGCTAACAACACAGAGAAAAATGACGAAAGTTCCTCAGGGGTTTGATTTCAGTTTCCTAAACGACGAAGAAGCCAAGAAGATCCTTCAGGTCCTGGAAAGAAATGAAGAGCTACAGAGGGCAGAGAAGGACAGGATCAGGTACAAAACAAATTCTTTCTCTCTTCCCTGGGCCTGCGTCCAGCAGTGGCCGGGGCTTGCGGGGAGGGAGGCGCGGAGCTTTATTGGGACACCTGTCCGGGGTCTTCCAAGGAGCAACATCCGTCCGGAGTGCACCTGGCCGGGTGAAATCTGCAATGAGTTTTTTCCTTAAGGACTCTGGGGTACCTAGTTGGTGCTTTCTCCGCACATAGCATCTCAGAAGGGCTTGAGAGCAAGTCTCAGGTCCCACAGGGTCGGGTGCGCCCCACTTTTGTCCTCCCGGTGCGTTCTGTTCTTCGGTGTGTTTCCCTAGGAGTGGCTGCCCCACCACTAGGATACATGGGTGGGAACCCTGAGGGGGTGTCCAAGCTGGGTGCGGACAAGCCGCTCTGCCTCGCTGTGCTCGGCTGCCTCCTCGTCCGTCGCTAGGCGTGTGCCGGACGGACGGATAAAATGGGATGAGGGCGCTGCTTGGAGTGGAGTCCAGGCTCACAAGCACCCACGTGCTTACACAGTTCCTCCAGATTGTACATCCTCACCCAACATACTCGCCGTCCCAGAGACTTTTTCCAGCCAACACCGACAGTCTGAGAGGCCCGGGAGAGCAGGCCTCTCGTTGGCAGCAAAATGGACCCCACCCCAAGGGCTGGAGCTCCAGAGACTTGCCGAACTGTGTAGCGTAAACCAGGCTTTGGGACTGGGATTCTGGGATTGCTGGTGATGTGGGGAAGTTGCTTGGGAATTTCACCCTTGACCTTACTATGCAGTGTTGTAGTTACCAGGGGATGGAATCAAGAGCTTACTACTTGGGATGTAAATTAACCAGTTTTTTTCTGCTGGGGAAGTGTGGTTAAATCCTGGAATGAATCCAAGGAACTTTCTCACCGGTTCTGGAGTAGACCATCCAAAGCCTTCTCCTGTTGACTGTGGAAGAGAATTCAGGGCATCACTCTCAGACCAAATGTGGCATCAACTAGGATTTAGAAAGCTATTTTATTTGTGAGTGATGTTTTTGTTGGTGGTCGTGGTGGTGGTGATGTGGGTTCTAGGTTTCCACCTCTTTGCAATAATCTCACTGTCCACCCAGAGATACTCCACATAGGAAAACTCTAGCTAGTCTTCGTAAAAGCAATTAGAATATATCAGACCTTAAGCCCCGTCTTCTCCACTAAATCTGGCTCTTCTGGGGAGAAGTGAATATTTGAAGTTTGAGGATGTGTATTTCACACAATCATATTCTGGCTTTAGAAAAATATAGCCCATCATCTCCTCAAACAGTGTAAAAGTATGCCTCATGAGCACAGTTTGTCCACACCCACATGCATGTACCCACAGATACGTACATGCACTATACACACCCAACCTGAAAAGAACTTTAGAACTGCATGCAGTTTGTCTTCAACACATTCCAAAAGGAATAAGAAACTGTGATGGCTCTCAGTGCATGTTCTCAGAAGCATTTCTTGTCTCTGCAGAGGATGGGGCTTCTTGAGTGATCATATGTTTGGGGAAAGTGAGGAGAGAATTAGGAACAATCAGAAGGAAGGGAAGCTTGCATTTTGAATGTTACCAACATGGCTTCTCATGAACTGTATAGTCTTAGAAGCAGTGTTTTTTATTTTAATTTTCATTTGAGGGAATTTTGACTTTTTACAGTTGGCCTGATGCTTGCCTTGTGCTTCCTCTATGGCAGGGTTTGGTGCACACATCAGCTGACTTTACTGGGAAGTGGAACTACACGTAGGTGGCAAAGACCAGGGGCTGGACCTTAGCAGAAGGCTACAACACATTTTCTGACTTCAAGGTGCTCATATCCTAATTGGAACACAAATAGAAAAGGCCATGATGCTAAGACAAAATCAATACTCTTAACAATCAAAGTATTAAAAATAATTACTCCCCCAAATTTTAAAAATGTCACCATTTAAATATAAAAATAATTTAAGGAAAGTAGACAGTTGGCCCAAATGTTCAAGGCAACTATTTCTAGTCTAACATACTCTTTTCCCTGGTTGATTCCTGGGTCCCACTATCAAATACCCGGCACTAGATAGCAGTCTGCATGGGACTGTTCTGCTTGTTGACTCCTGTGCATCAGTTGTAACAGCAGGTAATGGCATGCAGAGAACACCTGAGATGACATGTCAACTTGGCTGCCTCTTTTGCTTATTTTCTTGATAGGTATGATCATCATATTTTCCAAATCAAAAGTCAGAACACATGACTTACAATTCAAGAGTATTATTTGAGACTCAGGGAGGCCTTTTTGCTACATTGAGAAACAGCCTCAAGATCTCTTGGTTAAGACAATAAGGGACCAAATGGGGAAGTTTGGAAAGTTTACTGGATGAGGGACAACTATGAGTTCAGGTATATCTATGCTATACTTGAGAAGTCTACAAGAAAACCAAGAAGAAATATTTTAGAGTTAGAAAAATAGAGCTATAGTGTCATGTGGGGTCATATACGTCCAGAGATGGATGTTTAAACGCAGGAGAGTAGTTGAGTTCACCATGCAGGAGACTACAGCCCCATTCATAACAGTGCTCCTGGATACACAGAATGTTCCCCTGGTCTTCCCTCATTGGTACCAGACCTCAGCTGGCTCCAGCTTACTAACAAAGTATTTGCATTAAATATTATAATGTTTCTAATATACGAAGTTTATTCAAATTTTTAAGAAAAAACGCTAAGATTCAAACTGATAGGCAAAAGATAGAAACAAATCATTCATGCTAGAAGATATCCAAATAGTAAACAAAACATACAGGAAAATATTCACCCCCATGGTAATGAAGAAATGGAAATTGAAGTAACCTCAAGATACCATGTTGCACCTTTAAAAAAAAACATAAGAAAAATTATTGTAGAGTTGGAGAGAAATGGATAGATTCAGCATATTGTTAGTGATATTATAAACAAAATACAATACTTTTGGTGAACTATACCACAGTATTTATAAAGATATGCCTTCCCCTTGACCCATTCACCCAATTCCTGGATACTTTTCATTAGTAGTAGATTGAGGTAGAGAGATGGCCACACCCACGTTCATTAAGTCCTGCCTTCTTATATAATAATAGTAATTACTATGATAATAATAACAGTATTTATTGGTCCCTTACTGTACAGTAGGGACTGTACTAAACATGTTATATATACAGTTAATTAATCCTCCCCATAACCTCATTAGGTATACACTTTAATTTGCATTTCACAGAGAAGGAAACAACTTAAAAATATTGAGTATCTTATCCAAGTTAAGCAGCAGAGCCAGAATTTAAACCTGTTCTCTCTCAAAACTATTTTACCCATCAGCATTGAATAATCCTCACAACCATCGCTTGGGATGAGTGTCACTATTGACTTTGTATAGAAGAGAAACCAAAATTTAGCAAGGTTAAGAGACTCTACCAAGGTCAAACAGTTCGTATGTGGCAGCACTAGAATTTGAATCTCAATCTATCTGGCTCCAAAGCCTATATTTTTCCACTATACCATATTTCCTCCTGAGGAAATAATTTAGTAGAGGAAAAACAAGACATAGAGTCTCAGATATTTATTGCAGTATTACCTATAATAGCTAAATAATGGGAAATTTCAACTCTAAATCTCCAATAGAGCATGGTCATTACAAAGGGCAATTATGAAGAGATAATTATATCTCACCCAGTGTGATATTTTAGTTCTACATTGCTGACTACCTTGTTGTTGTACAGACACCTCAAGCGTTTCATGGATACAGCTGTGGGGAAATGCAAGTATGACATTGTTCTATGCAAAAGCAGAACCCAAAATAGTGTCTATGTTATAATTGCACTTTCTTTAGGACAACTGTGATGTGCACTGCAACTGGAAGAAAAATGGGCAAAAATCTGTGCTGTTCCTTTAGATTAATCTCTAAGGCTTGATACAGCTTCTGGCACATGACGAATGTTCAATGAATGTTTATGCAGGCGAGATTCTGCCCTGACAGCTGGGAGAGGCAGTTTCCTGAACACTGCCAAGGTGGAAAGTCAGACCTGGGGGAGAGGATGTATGGCAGGCCAGGCAGGAATTAATCCTGGGCACATGCCACCTGAGGAGCCTCTGGGAAGGCAGATGAGGGGAACGGTAAAGGATTTCATGTCTCAGAGGACAGGGGACAGCAGGGACAGGCAAGGATCTTGCATGTAATTGGCCTCCAATAAATACTTAAAGGAATTAATATCCTGCACTGGCTGAAGTGAGAGACTTCTGCAGTCTGGAGCCTTTCTCCCCATCTCTAACTCTGTTTTCCCTTCCTCTATACTTCAAACACCGTCTGCCCAACCAGACAAGATTTCTCCTTCCTTTGAACCATGTAAGACACTGTAATCTCCATGTTATATTTATCTGTTGTGTGAGTATAAGATTCGTGCTATAGAAATATTCTCAGAGTCAGTTAAAGAGGTAGAAATTGCCTTAAAACCCAATCTGACAGTTCTGCTTCTTGCTTGATTGTGGAAAGGATTTTTTTCATGGACGTATTCTCTTGGGCATGAATTCCTAGGCCTTGCACAGTATGTCATTCTAGCCACAGAGAAGAAAGATGGTTTAGGATTTGAATCACAATTTATTGATTCTGAAAACTGTCTTGGGAAAATACAACTACCTACCTACCATCCCCACTTCTACCCCCCACCCTACCCACCTCCATCTCATAAATGTAACTGAAATGGAAAGTACTAAGAGATTATATCCACTAGTCAGCTCTCAAAAGAAATGTCAATAAATCAAAAATGCTTACACACAAGATGTGACAGAGCCTAGGGTAATCAAGTTGAAAAATGGCATGTCTAGATTTGGACTATCTTTGCTCAATGGTAAGTCAGCAGTTCAGGAGGGTTTTTCCAGAATTTAGTTGTTTGTGAGTGATTTACACTAGTGTCCTTGAGTTATAACTCAGTCCTCAGAAGGACTGTATAAATCAAAGCGGTGAAGTGCTTGGTAGCTAGTGGAAGCTACAGCATCCTGCAGAGATTAAAAGCCACATACACAAGTTTCTTGTCTCTCCTAAGCTTTCTGCCTGCTCCCTCCTCTTCCAGCCTGTGAAGTCTGCCTCTGACTAAGAGATAGACTTTCAAGAAACATCAGATGCCAGACACTGTGTTGGCCCTGAGGACATAGCAGAAAATAAAAAATGGATTCTTCCCCAGATGGCTTCAGTCTATGAAAATTTTTGGTTGGTGGTAAATCCTGCAAGATGCAAGTGTTCGTATAAATGTATATAGCTTGTCCTCAAGGAGCCCTGTGTGGCCAGGAGAAGGGATGATGAGAACAACTGGCCTTCATAGGAGTATCCCAGAGGCTTGAGTGTTCTATAATGATTAGCATCATGGATCTCTGAGGTGTCTGCACTTCCCAATGGTATCCAATTTAGTCAATTCCTTTAAACCAAAGGGAGATCTTTCTCCCAGACACATTCTCCTGTCTATTTATTCCTGCGGGTTGGTCTCCATAGACAACACAGGTGGAACTACTATAATATCTAAAGGTTAGGCAAAGTGTTCTTTTCAGGCTTTGTGACATTATAACTCTTTTAAATATTTTGTTTGTTTTTATCCTCATCCTAATCAGATAAAGCAAGTATTTTTATCTTTCACAAAAGCTAATGACAACAGTAATAATAGCTAATACTTGTTGAGCACTTGCCTCTGACTGGGGATCAAACCTGCAACCTAGGTATGTACCCTAACAGTGGATCGAACCTGCAAACTTTTGGTGCATAGGACAACACTCAAACCAGCTGAATCACCTGGCCAGGGCAGCTGTGATAAACTCTTTATGTGCGTTATTTCATTCAATTCACAACAACCTAAGGAGTTAAGGGATTTTTAAAAATCTCCATTCTGCAGAGGAAGCTTAGAGAGGGTAAGTAACTTGATTGAGATAATGCTGCTAGGAAGTACTGGATTTGTGGGCTCCATTGACACTTAATCTCTGTACCTCCCACAATGAAGTACAAAGAGTCAAAGTGATTATTCTCACTTTACCCCTCTAGCTTGCAACAGAACAAACGCTGACCTCATTTCACTTTAAAACTCTTGCTATTTCCACTGACCGTGAAATAATTAAAAATACGATGACCATTTCTTTTGATAATAAAGAAATGCAAAAATGTTTGTCTTTTTTACCTTTATAAATAAGACTTTTAAAATAATTTGTTCTAAAAAATACCTGAATGTTTGTCTGACCTTTTCTTTATAATGTTTTATACATTAGTAGTATTAATGTATTTGTGACTCAGTTGGTTTCTGTATATCAATCCTGAGTTTCTTATAGTCAAGGATTGCCTAAGGGATGGAGAGAAGGCCTCACATACCTAGTAGGTACTCAAGTCCTAATTAAATGAACCTTAACTTACTTCTGTGAGGAAATGCAAAGTAAGGAAAAGAAAGATCTGGAGAAACCACATGAAGGACAATGAAGTTCAGGTTAAGGTTAGCCAGAAAATATTTCTCTTCCTGTTACCATACTTGGGTCTCAAAACCAGGAACCAGCTTGCTAAGAGCCTAGCTGTGGCAATTGAGTCTGTTTTTCTGCAGTTAGTTATTTGCCCAGGCTGTGATATTTGAGAGCCACAGGCTCACCTTCATCTACTTCTCAGGAATGTTTCCTTATTGGCATTGCCAATGGCCCTATTTAAAGGTTGTACTTAAAATATCACCTAGCTTATCACAGGCACCAGCTTCCTCATTCCACTGTGTGTTGGACTTTCTAATAATGAAACAGGAAAATGGCGGCTACAGTGACCAAACTCCCCACTCCCCAAAGAAATGTGTTTTATATTTATATCAAATTTGCCTTGTTTTATATTTATATCAACTTTAAAACAATGCATTTGACAGCAGTTGAGGGAGGAAGAGGGCTGCAGGGAGGTTGGGGGTGGATACTGACCTGGCAAGCACTGCTCTGCTCTCCCGATCTGCTTTCCAGGTGTCAGCAGGGGGCCCTGCTCCTTCCAAAGAGACCTAGGAAGAATCTGCTCTGGGCATCTCTCCTAGCCTCTGGCAGTTCCTTGGCTGTAGCAATGTACCTCCAGTCTTCACATAACACTCTCCCCATGTGGGTGTCTGTGTCCAAATTTCCGTTTTTTATAAGGACACCAGTCCTGTTGGATTAGAACCCATCCTGATGATCTCATTTTAAGTTGATTACTTCTGTAAAGACCCTGTCTCCAAATAAATTCATATTCGGAGGTATTGGGGGCAGGTAGGATTCCAATATATAAATTAAATATTTATCTGGAGGATACAATTTAACCCTTAGGAGTAAGGTTGATTCAATAGTTTAAAATAAATTACTGTAAACAATTGTATCAATAGTCTAAAGAAGAAAAACACATGATCACATCAATCGATGCAAAAAAGCATTTAACAGAATCCAACATGCATTCATAATAAAAATTTTCAGCAAGGAAGAAATGGAACCCAATCAAATGCATCTACGAAATGACTTACAGCCAACGTTATACCAATGGTGAAAGATTGAATGCTTTCCCCCAAGATTAGGAACAAGGCAATCTCATTCCTGCTCATCGAGGTCCTTGCAAGTGTTAGGCAAGGTAAAGAAATAAATGGCATACATATCAGAAAGGAAGACGTAAAACTGTTCCTATAACTGTCTGCAAGGAAAAATCCCCAAGAAAATCTACTAAAAAAAAAAAAAAATCCCAGAACTAATCAGTGAATTTAGCAAGGTGGTAGAATACAAAATCAATACACAAAAATCTATTATGTTTCCATATACTAGCTATGAACAATTAGAAATCTGAATTTTAAATTTTTATGAAAAAACAAAACTGAATACACAAAACAATTTTGAAAAGGAAGAGTAAAATTAGAAGACTCACACTACTTGATCTTAAGACTTCCTATAAAGTTAAAATAGTATAGCGCTTGTGGAGGGAAAAATATATAGATGAATGGAACAGAATTTAGTCCAGAAAGAGATCCCAAAAATGTAGACAATTGATTTTATAAAAGGTAGACAGACAATTCAAGGAAGGGTAGACTTTTCAACAAGTGGTGTTAGGATAAGGGGGCACAAGGCTAGAAACATTTTCATCACCCCAAAATAAAACACATTAAATAGTGACTCTCCATTCCTGCCTTCCCCACTTGCTGGTAACCACCAGTCTGCTTTCTGTCTCTATGGATTTACCCATTCTGGATGTTTCATATAAATTGAATCATATGAACATAACCTTTCTGTGTCTGCTTTGTGTAGCATAATGCTTTGAGGTTTACCCACCTTGCAGCACGGTTCCGTTCTTCATTTTTTTTTATGATTGAATGATATTCTATTGTATGTAGGCACCACAATTTGTTTATCCATTCTTCTGCTGATGAACATTTGGGTTGTTTCCATCTTTTGGCTATGGTGTATAGTGCTGCCATTAACATTCACTTACAGGATTTGAGTTTCTTTGGGTATATTCTAGGAGTGGAATTACTGTGGCATTTAGTAATTCTGTGTTTCACTCTTTAGGAACCAGTAAACTACCCATATTCACTTTATACATTTGTGGTTATACTGTGTATATTTTTTTTTATTTATGTAATATCTGACGTAAAAAAAAATCTTTCAAACTGACTTATAGTAGTCAACATTATTTGTGGCTGCATACTATATTCTACTGTATATATTTTATAATTTAGTTAACCATTCCAAGTAGTTTAACTTTGATTTCTTTCTTTTGCTTTTTATTGCTATGCTAAGTAATTTATGGCAAACCTTTGTGTTTACATCCTTAATTCAACTTAATTTATCTCCTTAGGGTAAAATCCACAAAGTAAAATAATTAGTTTATAATGCAAGTATTTTCTAAATTCTTGTTACCAAATTGTTTTCCAAAATATGTTCTACCAAACTGCACCTTAACTGGCCATGTGGGAGGCCTCCTATTTTATCATATCCTTCTCAACACCTGGTGGTTTTGTTGCTTTTTAAAAATCTTTACTTACAATTTTGTAGGCAAAAGGTTCTTATTCTTTATTTAATTTCTAACAATGGTTATAATAACCTTGGACCCTTTTCATTTGTTTACTATTCATTTACATTTCATAATTTATGAATTGCTTATTCATATCTTTGCTCATTTATGTTTAAAGATTTGTATCTGGAATGCTTCTTGTCACAAATAACAGATCTAACTATGGCTTTTACAAATTGGGGACAAACTTTTCTGACATAAAAAGACCTCTGGAAGTAGGCAATTGCAAATTGGTTTACGGGCTTAGGAGTGTCAGCATTTGGCGACGCAAGACATCTGCAGCTGCTCAGAACAACACGTCTATGTTCAAGGCAAGAAGAGAGGGGACAGAGTTGAGCCAACTGCATCTGTCCCTCTTATCTCTGAAGTAATAGCTTCCCCAGGTGCCACCCCAATAGATTTCCCCTTATGTTTCATTGACCAGAACCAGGTCATAAGGCTACCCTTGCCTGCAAGGGAACGAGAAATAAAGGAATGAATTCACATGTTAGGCTCAGACCAACCATGATCCGCCCCCTGGGACTGCACACTTTGGTGCCCAGGACAAAACCAGGAAGGACAGGGGCCTGGAGGGAGTGGATTCTAGAATACACCCAACACTGACACAGAGGCTCAGTGTGGGGGGTTTTCTTATTGATTTGTATGTTTCCTTATACACTAAGGAAACTGACTTTTGTCCTATTGACTACAATATATTTTCTAGTTTTCACTTTGTATGTAACTTCTTTTTCTCTGAAAATAGAAGGCTTTTTTCCCCATTTTTTTTCTGTAAAAAAATGTACCAGGTTTTAAAGATTTGGGGACGTTTATAAGATTAAAAAGTTTTCCTATATAGAAATTAGATCAACATTCACCTGCAGTTTTTAAAATCTTTTTTTTTTTTTGAGATTTTATTTATTTTTAGAGAGGGGAAGGGAGGGAGAAAGAGAGGAAGAGAAACAGCAATGTGTGGTTGCCTCTCACGTGGCCCTTACTAGGGGCCTGGCCTGCAACCCAGGCATGTGCCCTGACTGGGAATCGAACCTGCAACCCTCTGGTTGGCAGCCCGCGCTCAATCCACTGAGCTACACCAGCCAGGGCTAGTTTTTAAAATCTTTAATTTTTTTTTTTTTTACTTTTATTGATCCAATAGATATTTATCTATAATATTTACAGATAATTTATAAGGTATGGATAATTATATAAATTGCTTTTTCAAATAGCTAGCAAATTGTCCTGGTCCTATTTAATTCCACCTGCTTCTAAGATCCATGATTATTCCTTTTAGAGAAAGACCTTTGAACAACCAAACAATGACGACAAAGAGCTGATGCTACATCATCAGCTTTCATGAAACCTAAGAAGGAAGTTGTAGAGAAAAGGCTTTTTGTACAGAGAAATGTGATTATTTGTTATACATATATAATTGCACGTAGTTAATGGATATTTCCATTTCCTTCCTCTTCCCATTTCCTAGGCCAGGTAGCAAACCCAACAGAGGGTAGACCATCCATGTTGAGACTCGGGGACTTGAGACATCAGGGGACTCGGCTGTCATTTAGATCTGGTTCTTTTGCTATTCGAACTAATATCCTGCTGGTGTGGTATAAGTTTTTAACTTATAACAAAATTAATGTGCTTTAAGAATTACTTAGTCACAAAGATAAGCAATGAACAAGATTACTAGACATACAAGCAAGAGAAATAAATGCCTCATATATCAATTTAATGTTTACTCTCACAGGGGAATTGGGAAAGCTCTTTAGGAGACCATTGTCTACATATCAATCAGGGTCCCACCAGGAAAACAGAAACTACTCATTATTTAAAAAAAGAATGCATCGCAATGAATCGGTTACATACTAATAAAAAGAGGCAGATAAAAAATTGGGACAGTGAGCAAACCAGAGATTGACAGCAGCAGGAGGCCTGGAGGCAGCGGTGGTGCACCGGTAGCAGGCTCTGCCGGAGAAAAAGTCTTGATTTGTAGCATGGGCCAATTTGAAGCTAGCAAGTTTAACAACCAGCTTGCAAAATTCCTAAATATTTAACAACCTGCTCTTGTGAGTCAGTACAAGCCAGCTCTAGCACAGCACCGGTTGGAAAGGAAAAGGGAGCAGGTGGTGTTATCCAAGCCCACAGGCTGAGATCCCCTAAGAGGAACTGGCTGGGGATATGGAGATGTGGGAGAAACAATCACTGCCAAGAAGTTCTACACAAGACAAGGGAGGAGGAGAGACACCCTTCTTGCCCTCCAGTCTCCTAGCAGTACCTGGCTGCAGCTAGCTGGAAGCAGTTGACCAGGACTGTGAGCCTGGGAAATGCGGCTCTAGGGGTGTCTCCCAGCAGGGCAGAGCAGAGCAGGGGAAAGGCAATTTCTTGTCCTCTTTTCTCTTCCATCCTGTTGTCCTTTTGATTCTGCATTTTCTCACTGCCTTCCTTATACTGCTAAGGCTGTGCTTTCCTGCCAGGAAATTCTCCTAAGTTTTCCTTCCCCTTATCCTACTCTGCTGTTCAAGCCCATTCTGTGCTCTTTTACAGCTTCTCTTTTGCTTCTTCACCTTTTTGGAGTTGTTCTGTTATGTTCTTGCTTCTTTGTGCTATTCCTTCTCCCCACCTTTCTGGATATTCTTCTTTGTAGTCTCCATCATGCTCAGATGAGTTGGGGTTTTGTGTCACTCAGGGAAAGTCACTCAGGGAAAGTCACTGAGGGCACCATTGGTGGAGAGAGCTTTGTAGAAAGGATGCACATGGACTGAAACTGGAATTTGAAGGATTTGGGGAATCAAGATGGCTTGAGGGACCAGCTACTCACTCAGCTTGCGTGTCACAGCCCACACCGTCCTTCTCCCAGGGTGCCTTTGATTTCTTCTTATAGTATCACTACATTCTTCAACTGGCCAATTCATTCCACATCATGTGGTCCACATTCTGATGCTCATGGCTGTCCATGCCAGGTCACCTGATGCATCTCTGGCCCACCTGTGGTTGGGCTGCCCTAGAGTCAGGCATCCAATCTGTAGCACTGCATGGGGGCTGGGTTTTCTAAGCAGTGGCTAGAGCCTGTCCAACTCATCTAAAGGTGATGTAATGGCATGGCAGGCACTGGGATTTACCTGTCCAGGACAGGATTGCACTTGCCTTCACATATGCACTCTGCTTCTCCCCTTCTGTGTCTACCTGTGCACTAAGATACATTTGGTGTGTTTTCCCACCTTCAGATGTGACAGGTTTCGGCCCACAGACACTGCTAAGACAGAGATTCTCAAACCTGGCTGAAATGACCACTGTCTGGGGAATTCTCAAAACCACCAATGCCAGGCCCCACTCTACATTCCTGCTTAATTGGTCTGTGATCAGGTTTGACATGGGTATTGTGTATGAGCTCCCCACATGATCCTAAAGTGTGCTGAGGGATCCCATCCTGGCTGCCTGAGCCCTGGACACCGACTTTCTGTCACATCTTTCCTACATTCCACGCCTTTCCATGAGTTTAGGGATGGTTGACTTCTCAGGAAACCCTGTGGTCTGGCAGGGACAAGCTTGGAGTCCTAGCAAAGAACAATCAAGAAGGTTATGCCTCACACAAATGTAATACACCTTGTTTCTACTACTTTCCCACTTTAAAATTGCTTGGTAGGATCAAAAGGACCTTCTGTCCTTGGAGCTATTTAGTCTGGCAACTAGAAGAATTCCTCTTTACTTTTCGTTGTTTTTATTTTGTTTCACTGCCCACTAAGTATGTCTTATTCATAAACACAAGTGCTGTAACATCCATGAGCTCATTAGATCAGGACTGGTGAACTCACTTCCTTGAACCCAACTATAATCATGGCTTCTTCACGTTGACTGTTGAGTGGTTACGTTCAACATGAGAAAACAGAAAATGGCTCAAGAAAGGCAACATGGAAGGCCAGAGAGTTTCTGAAAGGCTAAAGCAGCCTGGTTTCAATCCAAATAGGCCAAAAGAAAGAGGAATTAAATCTCTCTCTCTCTCTCTCTCTCTCTCTCTCTCCCCGCCCCCTGCCCCCCGATTCAGGAATACTTGACTGGTAACTTATTAAATATATGTAATACTTATATGTAAGCCTACCATGCTCACTTGATCCCCTCCAATATCTTTTAAGGCAGATACTATTATCCTCTTTTATTCAAGGTGAGATATGATCTTTATATTTCTCTTTTCCCAAAGAGCCTCAAGACCATAGTAACACCCAGGTATGGACCTGGGACTAGAACACAGGATTCCAACTGTCCCTTGTGGCACTTGTGCAGCATGGCCTATGGCTCTACAGGTGAAGTGATCCAGACACGGGGCAATGGACCTGTGTGCAAACGTGTAGGTTCAAAGGCAAGTTAACACCTTAGCTCTAAGGGAGTTAAATAGCAATGAGTGATAGGGCAGAGGTAGTGTTATAGAACCCTGCCAATGTTGTTCTGGAACAGCTGTGGGGTTCGATTGTCTGCCACCAAGAAGCATGACTCCCAGTGCAAGAGTTTGGTGAAAAAGGAAAGGGGTTGTTTGTTTAAAGGTTGTACAGATTTAGAATGATGGCAGATTTCTGCTGTTAAGTCCCACTCCCTTTAAAATACTCCCAAACACATAATTCTGCCCCCAAACCAGGCCAGTTTCAGAATACACCACTCAGAGGTACCGTCTTTCAGAAAAGCAGAAGTCTGCAGCTCAGCATTCACAGCAGGAACCGCCCCCTGCCCCACCTGCTGTCAGTGGGCTTGCTACTCCTCGGCCCCTCAGTGAACATCCTGAAGGTACTGCTGTGATCCAGGCCAAAGGGACCATGGGGCAGAGGGGCCTTGAAGACAGAATCCTCAGAGGCTCCCAAACAACCTGAGGAAAATTTTGTGGGTTTTCATTAAATCTCCTAAACAACCAGCATTTTAATTTAAATTGTGTTAGTGCCCAGAGGGCAACACAAGTTTTTGTTTTGTTTGTTTCGTCTTTTATTTTTAGGCCTTTAAACAGAACTTTTTACAGCCTACTTTAAAAACGGTTGTCATGTATTTTACGTGTAGCTCTCTTGCTTTCTTCCAGATGCTGTTTAGGTATATAAAAATGACTTTTTGGACTATGCATATTTGAAGGTAGGTCTAGGTTTTTGGCTGAATCACTGCATTTGCACTTGAGCTTGCACTTTGCAGCTCCCCTTCAGAATCACCAAAGGCCAAGTTAAAAACTTGGCTTGCTGAAAATTGTCCCCTGCGCATATTAGTGCTTCACTCCTCAGAACAGAAAGCACTGGGGCTCAGCTGCTCATGGCCTTTCCCATGGGGAGTATGTCAGGGAGGAGCTAGCCTCTGGTCTACTACTTGCTGGTGCCTCTTCCTCCTTAACGACATGTGTCTCCCCTATTCTCAGCCAACCCCAAACCCGCACCCCACCAAAATGCATTCTTAGTTATAGGTTACACTATAGCACCGGCTCCACTGAAGACAACTGGAAGACCAATAAATTAGGTCATGTCTGTCCACAGATGTTTAATTGCTTTGCCAGTGTCATCCAGGCAAAGCTCTTTAAAAGGTTTATGAGTAACATATTTCCTCCAGGGTAGCTATCTCCACCTTCAAAGCTACACTGGACCCACCCTTGCCTAGTTCTACCTAGCACTGTGCACACCCAGTTTTACTGAGCTCTGGCTCCAGTTTCTTCCCCAGCTTTGCTTCACTTCCCCCAGGTGTCAACTTACCTCTTCTGGTGCCTCTTAAGGTGAAGGGGATCATGGGAACAAAGTGATACATAAATGTCATTTTTTATTGTAAACAGCTGGCATATGCTTAAAAACCAAAAAACAAGTGGTGTCAATGCCACAATTTCCAAACAGTGCTCCAAAACAACAATTATAGTTTGATCATTAAAGTGACTAAAATGCTTTTCTGTTCTCAGTTCATCTCTGAGAGCTATAAGCACACAGATGGCAAGCTCCTAAGGATGGAAACTTCTACACTTATAGGGGCCTGTGCCTCTCGGGAAGGTAAGCCAGGTCTCCAATACTCCTTGGGCTTGAATCTGGCTTCTTTCCTGGGAGGCAGGTAGTCATCAGTCCACTGTCAAAATTAAGTGTTGGGAGGAGCACTGCCATTTCACCTCTTTCTTGTGGAGCTGCCAGATATGATGAGCTCCTCCGCTTGCAGTATTACGCAATAATCTTTGGACCCATTGGCCTTGGACCCTCCTCACAGTGCCTCGCAGCACCTCGCAGCATCAGCGGTCAGAGGTTGGGTGCCTCTGTATTCCTCTTTAGAGCAAGAGCCCCACAGGATAGAATTTTTGTTTTTCTCTATCATGACTTAACATTTCTTTTAAACATTATAAACACTCATTCATGCAGCAGGTATATGGAGATCGTACCGTGAACCTAGTACCAAAGATAAAAAAAAAAGTGCTCTGCACAATCTCTCAGTGTAGTGAGGGAGATGGATTTAAAAAGAGAACATTTGCCAAAATGCAACAGATGTTAAGAGAGTTATGCACAGGGATACAGAGGACATTTAACTCTATATGAGGTATTAGGGAAGGCTTGCTGGAGAACATGATGCCTGAACTAAGTCTTAAAGGAGATGTGGGGTGAATAAAGATGGGAAGGGCATTTCAAATGGAGTGAACTGCATTAGGTAAGGCACAGCGATATAAAAGACTAAGGTGGAGCAGTGTATCACCAGAAGACAAAATGAGAGGCAGTGACGACAGCGGAGAGCCTGACACAAACTGGAGGCTAAGCGGATCTGTCGAGATACTTAGAGCAACAGAGTGACATCAACTTTGCTTCTTAGGTGGGTGGCTCTGGGTAAAGGGTTAAGCCTGGATTAAATGAAAAATATGTTTAGGAACCTTAGCTGGAGATGAAGAGAAGGGAATCAATTCAAGAAATATGTGGAAAGTTAAATTAGCAGGACTTAGTGGCTGATTGGCTGAAAGAGGGAGAAAGGAGAGTTCATATGAAGTCTGGTTCTGGCTTTGATGTTTTTGGCATTTGACCTACTGTTTACACTGAAACTGGTGGATTCAAGTGAACTGTACACTTTGCGAGTCCAAAGTGAATGAGGTAATATTTCTGAATATTAAAAGTATCAATTCCTATCAACTTCTGAATATTTAGATACATTATCTTTTGACAAATGTGGTTTCTTGGCAATTAAGTTCAAGTTTTAGGCCTGTGACCAGGATTGGAGGTGAAGAGAACAGTGGGCAGATTTCAAAGCAGAATTCTGGCAAGGGAGAAACTTGTTCCCGGAAGCTGAAAGTAACAGAGGGACTGATTGGCCCACAGGGACACCACCTGGGCAGGCTGAGGTGCGCAGCCTGCCAGCTAGCAGGTGCTCAGCCAGTCAGAGGCAACTGCAGATGGTTTCATTTCCTCCCTTTTAGCTTTGGAATTAGGTAAGAGCTTTCTCTCTCTCTTATTCTAAGCAAAAATGATTAGGACCAACTGATCATTGAAACACCCTTTTCCCCCTTAAAAAGAAAGAAAAAAACCAAGACATTTCATTTCAAGTGGCTGCTTCCCTCTGTAAAGTAGCAGCAAGCCAGCTTTTCAGTAGCACCCTCCTCTTGGGTCCAGGGTCAGCAGAAGTGTTTCCCCTTCAGCAAGTGAGGGATTCTTTCTCTTTGCTGTGCCCTGCTCAGGGCACTGGAGACCTGGGTTTGGAAGCTTGTCCAGTGTCACTCAGGAGAGAGGCAAAGCCATCGTTCCACCCAGCACCCACCAGGTAAGCTGCTCTGCCCCGAGAAGCAGCCCTTGGCAGATCATTTGTTCCTGCTACCCCAGAATTTGCTTGAATATGTTGAATGCACACCTCTAGGTTCAAAGCAGCAAGATTGAGAATCTTGTCTTCAGCAGGCATAATGATAATTGAAAAAGTACCCCTTTCCAAGTTTATCATGATGGGAGTTAAATAAATCCCAGCTTCTTTGGGGGGTTAACATTAGGGATATTTTCATTTGTATTAAAATAAGAGATACTTGACAATTTTTTTTTGAAGTCCTACTATTTGCATGAGCTATGCAATCTGCTATGATAAATGCAAAGTACAGAACTCAAGAAATTGACAATCTATTTGGGTAGATAAGCCATGAAAATTTAATATTATTATAAGGCTGCACATGAGTGGCATAGAAAGTAGGTTCTTAGAGTGAAGAAGGATGGATAGAAAGTGAAATTATTAGGAAAGTCTTCAGAAAGAGGCTGGTCTTGAAGGGTAACTGGATGAAGATAAGTGGAAGATGAATAAGGGGAGAATTGTAAAGGGGTGCTGAGCATAAGACCCCTGAGAATAGGTGAACCACCCCCACAACCCTTGATCAGAGGAAGGGAGGAATGGATGGTACAGCATTTGAGATACACTGCATAACAATGGCAAGTTAGTAGCCGTGCTGTCCTGAAGAGAGGAGTGCTGGTGCCCAGGGTGAATTGTGTAGGTCACTGAGTGAGAGAATGCTCAGGGACTCCTGACTCAGCCTAGGGGAAGGGGTGGAGTTGGAGGGAGGCTTATACAGTGCCTGCAGGAGAGGCAGGGGTTGGATAGCCACCCTTTTGTCCCTGAGAATTTTTGCCCTGACTAAAGATGGTAGCCAAAAGAAGGCAAAAGACACTGGGGAATTGGCAAAACTGGCACATCATAGAGGGTCCCAGATACGAGGTCACATAGGAAGTTCTAAGCTGAGCATTTAAATAAGGGTGGGCTGAAAAAGAAGGGGACTGCCATGAGGTCTGGAGTAAGAGAAGTCAGTGGGGAGGTCTGAAAGCCAGAGAGGGAGGGGGCCACAGGGAAGGCAGTGGGGGAGATCTGACTGGACAAGGTGGCAGAGCTGGCAGAGCTGTCAGAGCTGTCTAGCCACCTGGATTTGTCAGGGATGCTTGGAGCCGAACTGTGACTAGGAATGCTGAGCTGCAGACTTCTGCTTTTCTGAAAGACAGTGTGTCTGAGTGGCATATTACAAAGCTGGCCTGGTTTAGCAAAGGGAGGCAGGATTACGTGTTTTTAGGTGTTTTTAAAGGTAATGGGACTTAACAGCAGAAATATGCCATTATTCTAAATTTGTGTAACCTTT
Organism: Glossophaga mutica; assembly: GCA_039655065.1. Taxonomy (NCBI): domain Eukaryota; kingdom Metazoa; phylum Chordata; class Mammalia; order Chiroptera; family Phyllostomidae; genus Glossophaga; species Glossophaga mutica. The sequence continues at coordinate 78,758,996 of CM077308.1, read as the reverse complement.
ATTTTTTAAGTATTTTTTATTGATTATGCTATTACAGTTTTCCCAATTTCCCCCCTTTATCAGCTCTCTGCCCTGTCCCCTCAACCCTCCAGCATCCCCCTACCTTAGTTCGTGTCCATGCGTTGTACATATAAATTCTTTGAGTCCTCTGTTTCCTATACCATTTTTATCTCTCCCTGTCTATTTTATGCCTACTAATTGTGCTTCTTCTTCCCCGTACCGTTTGCCCCCTTTTCTGCCCCTCCCACTCCCCACTGAAATCCCTCCATGTGATCATCATTTCTCTGATTCTGTTTCTGTTCCATTGCTTGCTTAGTTTTTGTTTCATTCTTTTTCTTTTCAGTTCATTTGTTGATAGTTGTGAGTTTGTTGTCATTTTACTGTTCATATTTTTTATCTTCTTTTTCTTAGATAAGTCCTTTAGCCTTTCATATAATAATGGCTTGGTGATAATGAACTTCTTTAACTTGACCTTTTCTGGGAAGCACTTTATCTGCCTTTCCATTCTAAATGATAGCTTTGCTGGATAGAGTAATCTTGGATGTAGGTCCTTGCCTTTCATGACTTTAAATACTGCTTTCCAGCCCCTTCTTGCCTGTAAGCTTTCTTTTGAGAAATCAGCTGATAGTCTTGTGGGCACTCCTTTGTAAGTAACTCTTTCCTTTCCTCTTGCTGCTTTTAAGATTGTCCCTTTGTCTTTAATCTTGGGTAACTTAATGATGATGTGCCTTGGTGTGTTCCTCTTTGGGGCCAACTTCTTTGGGACTATCTGGGCTTCCTGGACTTCCTGGAAGTCTATTTCCTTCATCAGATTGGGGAAGTTTTCCTTCATTATTTGTTCAAATAAGTTTTCAATTTCTTGCTGTTCTTCTCCTTCTGGCACCCCTATAATTCAGATTTTGGAATGTTTCAGGTTGTCCCAGAGGTTTGTAAGACTCCCTTCACTTTTTTTGAATTCTTATTTGTTTATTTTAATCTGGTTGGATGTTTATTTTTGCTTTTTGTTCCAAATCATTGCTTTGAGCCCTGACTTCCTTCCTGTCACTCTTGGTTCCCTGAATATTTTGCTTTATTTCATTTTGGGTATCTTTCATTTCTTTTTTCATTTTTTGACCAACTTCAATTAGTTCTGTGAGCATTTTGATTACTAGGGCTTTAAACTCTCCATCAGATATGTTGGCTATGTCTGTATCACTTAGCTCTGTTTCTGGAGTTTTGCTATGTTCTTTCATTTGGGCCTGTTCTTTCTTTGTCTTGGCGCACCTAATAAGTTATAAGGGGGCGGGGCCTTAGGTATTCACTGGGGCAGGGCAACCATCCTTGCTGTGCTGTGGCGCTGCCTGTGGGGGAGGCGCCAGAGAGGGAACAGTGCAGCTTGCCTGCTTGTCTCTAGTGAACTTTCTAATGGATTTTGTGAGACTGGGTGTTTCTCCCACCACAGCAACTGCTACAGTCCACTTTCCCCTTAAGTCAGCCCCGTCTGCACAGCACACCACCTTGCAGTGGTTTTTCTCACCTGGTCAGCCTTTGCAGTCTGAGGTCCGCCACATTACTGGTCTGGTTGTTCTGATTGATTTTTTCCTTTAATTCCTTGGTTGTTGGAGTTCCATGCAGTTTGATTTTCTAGAGCTTCTGGTTGTTTATTGATTTTAGATGGGTTGTTATCCTCCTTTTGGTTGTGTGAGGAAGCAAAGGGTTTCTACCTACGCCTCCATCTTGGCCAGAATTCTGCAACTGTTCTAAATTTGTATAACCTTTAAATAAACAACCCCTTTCCCTTTTCACCAACATCTTGCATCAGGACTTTCGCTCTTTGGCATCAGGCAATCAAACCCCACAGCTATTCCAGAACAGCATTGGTGGGGTTCTGTAACAGAATGACTTGCAGTTTTGGCTTGTGAACACTTCCATTGAACCAATTCTACATAATACAGTTACTGAACTTTTAATTAATAGTTAAAATATGTAAATCTTCTCTTTAGAAAGGCTATTTATGTCAATATTGGGAACAAAGGGCCTTGGAAAAAATATTTGTTTGTGTTTGTTTATAGTGTGTAACTGCTGGCTTACTAGAGCATTCCATCACACCTAATTTCTTCCCTCCCCCTCCCAGGGATCTCTTCGGCTTCACTAACTCCCACTAAAAGTCCACTAATTTTTAACAACCTTGTGCATAGAGAATGACATTTAGGTTAACTGTTGTTGTTGTTGTTGTTGTTGTTGTTTAATTCTGTAAATGATAAATAGCAGAACAGCAGAAAATCATTTCTAATAAAATAGAAGTTAACTATGTATTCAAGGACTATGTGGTAACTTTCTCCATATCTCAGGCTTTTAGTTGAATCTGCTGAATCAGGGAGCAATCTCCCAGTGTGTTGGTGTTTGTGTGGATGACAGGCATCAAGCCACAAAAAGAAATCTTTAGTTTCTCCCCTCCAAGCCCTGTTCTTTACATGAAAGCATAGGAAACCTCCAGAAGACTTGTACAATCTTAGCATTGAGCCTTCTCCTCAGTACTATGTGTGTGTATCTATCAAGGAACTGAGAGGTTTCAGAGTTTTAGGAATTCTTATTTATAGCACAATGACACAGGTTGGCAAAGAAAATATTAATAGATAATGGTTGCTTTCCATCAGTAAATTTGGATGGTTTCTCTTGATGGAATGCCAGCAAATAAAAACTTCCTATATGTTGCAGACCATTCAGCCTGGTTTCAGGAGCTGTAATCTTCACCCCATGGGGGGCTGAGTAAGAGCCAAGGGACCCGCTTCATCTGGGTCTGTTCTGTCAAGAGGACGTGAGATCCTAAGAAGACAAAGCTTATCTCCCTGGCAGGAGCACTGCTTCTGCCTTATCCATATCTGGCCCCAATGCTTGGTTGGTTAGTCAATGAAGGGTAAGACTCCTCACAGGAGGGGCAACCTAAGCCAGACACGACCACTTGGAAGGCCCTTATGGAAGGACTTGGGGGGCTGCAGCAAAGAGGGGGTGATGGACTCTCACCCTTGCCCCCCGCCCGGCTATTCTGACATAGCTCGAGTCCCCATTTCCATCTGGGAGATGTCTTCTGCTTCGTGGGCCTAATCGGCTTAAAGCCTGAAACTATGACGGGAGCGTGCAGCCCTGTGTGGACCAGAATGGTTCCCTGGTGATCAGGCATAAGAAAGAATTCGTAAAGTCCTGTGAAACCTGCTTTGTTTGCTAAGAGTCCTCTCATTTAAATAATAAGGGTCCGAGGAGGAAATGAGTATGTCTCCCAAAGTTTTGCAACCTCCTTTCCTGACAGACACTGACTCAGATTAAGCCCTCAGATTTCTTTGAAATGTTAAACCTGTATTCCTGTGTATTTGAACCCAATAAAAGCCTAGTGAGGAAGGGGCTCTGGGTCATCCTCCTTTGAAAGTTTGACCACCTCTCCTCCCCAAGCAGATCATGTCTTGGTAGTTTTATTTTCATCTGTGATGGAGGGATGGGGCTCTGCGGGTGGAGCCCCCCTCATCTGGCACCCAGGACAGGGGCCCCCCACACCTATAACCACTTAAAACAAGCAAAACAAAAACAAACTGAGGGGAAGGAAAAATAATTTTCCTTCTAAGTTCTGCTTGGTTTAATAATCAAAATGACATGAGACAGATTAACAGGGGAAAATAACCAAATTATTACATTGAACATATATCAGAGGATAAAGTCAAGGAGCTAAGGAGAGGGGAAGGCTGTGGTTTTTTACTTCAAAGGGCAGGAAGGCAATTCACATAGAGATGAAAAGCAAATGTTTGGTGAACAAATGTTTTCTGGGCCATCTTTAATAATGGGACCAAAGAGGACTTGGAGTAAAGGGGCCTTGCTAGGTTCTTTCTTACCACTAGTTCTTGTTAAGCCATAGTTATATATCATGATAGCTCCCTTTCTGGAGCAGGTCCTCTATCTAAATTATTTTAGATTGTTAGGGGAAAGGTCAAAGGTTTTTCATGAGTCTTTCATTTCTTAAAAATAACCAGCTTAAAACAGTCAATATCCCCCAAAAGGCATACTCTGCTTCCCTGAAAATAAAATCAAGTCATTCACTCTCTAATTCCTTTGCTCAGATTACTCTCTGCCTATGATGGCCTTCACCCATTCCCTCCACCCCAAACCCCCCACGGTATTTACTTTTCTCTTTTTAAATATTTTATTGTTATTCAATTACAGTTTTTGCCAATTTCCCCCCTTTCTCTCCTTTGCCCAGCCCACCCCTGTTCCCACAGTTATTCCCCACCCTGTTGTTCATATCCATGGGTCATCCATACATGTTCCTTGACAAATCCTTTCCTCTTCTTTCCACCCTTATTCCCCTCCGCCACTTCTTGTCACTGTCAGTCTGTTCCATGGTTCCATGCCTCTGGTTCTATTTTGCATATTGGTTTATTTTGTTCATTAGGTTCCTCTTACAAGTGAGATCATATGGTATTTGTCTTTCACTGGCTTATTTCACTTAGCATATTCTCCAGTTCCATCCATGCTGTCTCAAAGGGTAGAAGTTCTGTCTTTCTACTGTATAGTATTCCATCGTGTAAATATACCATAGTTTTCTGATCCACTCATTTACTGATGAGCACTTAGGCTGTTTTCAGCACTCAGCTATTATAAATAGCATTGCTGTGAACATAGGGGTGCATAAGTTCTTTTGAATTGGTAGTTCAGGATTCTCGGGGTATAATACCAGTCAAAAGACAGTTCCATTTTTAGTTTTTTGAGGAAATTCCATACTGTTTTCCACAGTGGCTGCACCAGTCTACATTCCCACCAACAGTGCACTAGGGTTCCCTTTTCTCCCTATCCTCCCTAGCACTTGTTTGTTGATTCATTTAAGATGGCCATTCTGGACTTCCGGCCAAGATGGAGGCGTAGGTGGACACACTGTGCCTCCTCTTACAACCAAAATTAAGGACAACAAATATTTAGAAACAAGAAAACAACCAAAACTTATAGAAAATTGAACTGTACGGAAGTCCAACAACCATTCATCCACACCGGTAAGATGGGCGGAGTCGAGGCAGGAAAAAGTGGAGGTGCGGGACCGGGAACGCAAGCAGCAGTGGCTGGCAGTTCCCAGGTGCACAGGCGGTGGCTGGCGGTCCCTGGGCACAGGGGAGCAACTGTGCAGACCCAGTGAGGCTGCACAAGGCGGCTGGCTGACCAGGTGGCCCCACATTCTCGCACGCAGATAGTCCAGGCAGAGGGGAAGTGGCGGAAGGGACTGAATCCAGGAGAGAGCAGAGCAGGCGCCATGTTCCCTCAGACCCCGCCCCCACATACAGCGTCACAATCCAGGGACTAGGCTGCCCTGCACTGGGGAGCGCCTGAGGCTCCACTCCTCACTACGTAACAGCACGCACACATGCGCAGATAATCCAGGTGAAGGGGAAGCAGCGGAAGGGACCAGAGTCCAGGAGAGAGCGGAACAGGCGCCATTGTTCCCTCTCAGACCCCGCCCCCACCTATAGCGTCACAACCCAGCAACTGGGCTGCCCCACCCTGAGGAACACCTAAGGCTCCACTCCTTACTACGTAATAGCTGCGACCAGACTAAAACCAAAACAAAACAAACAAAAAAACCCACCAAAAATGGCTCAAATCGGAGAGCAAATAAAAGCCCCAGAGCCAATTCCTCTAAGCAGTGAAGAGATAGCCAACCTATCAGATGCACAGTTCAAAGCACTGGTCATCAAAATGCTTACAGAATTGGTTGATTTTGCTCACAAACTAGATGAAAAAATGCAGGCTACAATACGTGAAATGAAGGAAGATGCATGGGGAACCGATAGAGATGGAAGGAAAACTGGGACTCAAATCAATGGAGTGGACCAGAAGGAAGAAACTAACAACCAAACAGAAAACGAGGAAGAAACAAGAATTCAAAAAAATGAGGAGAGGCTTAGGAACCTCCAGGACTGTCCCAACATCCGAATTATAGGGGTACCAGAAGGGGAAGAAGAAGAGCAACAAATGGAAAATTTATCTGAACAAATAATAAAGGAGAACTTCCCCAATCTGGCAAAGGAAATAGACTACTAGGACGTCCAGGAAGCTCAGAGAGTCCCAAAGAAGTTGGACCCAAGGAGGAACACACCAAGGCACATCGTAATTACATTAGCCAAGATTCAAATGAAGCAGAGAATTCTAGAAGCAGCAAGGGATAAGGGGACAGTCACGTACAAAGGAGTTCCCATCAGACTCAGCTGATTCCTCAAAAGAGACCTTCCAGGCAAGAAGGGGCTGGAAAGAAATATTCGAAATCTTGAAAAGCGGGGACCTACATCCAAAATTGCTCTATCCAGCAAAGCTGTCATTTAGAATGGAAGGACAGATAAAGTGCTTCTCAGATAAGGCCAAGTTCAAGGAGTTCATTATCACCAAGCCCTTAGTATATGAAATGTTAAAGGGACTTATCTAAGAAAAAGAAGATCAAAAATATGACAATGAAAAGACAGCAAACTCACAGCTATTAAGAACCACACCTAAAACAAAAGCAAACAGCTAGAACAGGAACAGAATCACAGAAATGGAGATCATATGGAGGGTTAGCAACAGAGGAGTGGGAGGAGGAAAGGGGGGGAAGGTACAGAGAATGAGTAGCATAGATAGTGGGTAGAAAATAGATGGGGGGGCAAGAATAGTATGGGAAATGTAGAAGCTAAAGAACTTATGACACATGGACATGAACTAAAGGGGGGAATGTGGGTGGGAGGGAGTGTGCAGGGTGGAAGGGAATGATGGGGGAGACATGGGACAACTGTAATAGCATAATCAATAAAATATATTAAAAAAAAAGATGGCCATTCTGACTGGTGTGAAGTGGTATCTCATTGTGGTTTTAATTTGAATCTCTATGGTGGCTAGTGATGTTGAGCATCCTTTTATATGTCTATGGGTGATCTCCTTGGAGAAGTGTCTACTAAGGTCCTTTGCCTATTTATTAATTGGATTATTTGACTTTCTGGTATTGACTTAAAGAAGTTCTATTTATATTTTGGAGATCAAACCCTTGTCCAAGATATCATTGGCAAATATGTTCTCCCATAAGGTCAGTTTCCTTTTCATTTTGATAATGGATTCTTTAGCCGTGCAGAAGCTTTTTAATTTGATGTAGTCCCATTTGTTTATTTTTTCCTGTATTTCCTTTGCACTAGGAGATATAATGGCAAAAATATTGCTGCATGGGATATACATAATTTTAGTGTCTATGTTTTCCTCTAGGACGTTTATGGTATCACAACTTATAATTCTTTTATCCATTTTGAGTTTATGCTGGTGTATGGTGTAAGTTGGTGGTCTAGTTTCATTTTTTGCTGTACCAGTCCAGTTTTCCCAACACCACTTATTGAAGAGGCTATCTTTGCTCCATTGTATGCTTCCACCCCCTTTGTCAAAGATTACCTGACCATAGAGACAAGGGTTTATTTCTGGGCTCCCTATTCTGTTTCATTGATCTATGTGTCTGTTCTTATGCTGGTACCAGACTGTTTTGATTACAGTAGACTCATAGTATAGTTTGATATCAGGTATTGTGATCCCTCCTACATTGTTCTTCTTTCTCAAGATTTCTGTTGCTATTCAAGGTCCTTTTTGGTTCCATATGAATTTTTGAAAATTTTTTTAGATCTATGAAATATGCCATTGGTACTTTAATAGGTATTGCATTGAATCTATAGGTTGCTTTGGGTAGTGTGGATGTTTTAATGATATTAATTCTTCTTCTCCATGAACATGGTATATGCTTCCATTTATTTGTATCTTCTTTAATTTTTTCTTCAGTGTTCTACAGTTCTTCAGTACAGATCTTGTACCTCCTTGGTTAAATTTATTCCTAGGTACTTTATTTTTCCTGTTGCTATAGTAAATGGGATTTTTCCCTAGTTTATGTTTCTGATATTTCATTGTTGACATTCACAAATGCCCTCAACTTCTGAATATTTACTTTGTATCTTGCTATTTTGCCAAATTCACTTATTAGGTCGTAGTTTTATGGTGGATACTATAGGGTTTTCTATATACACTCTCTTGTCATCTGCAAACAATAACAGTTTTATTTCCTCCTTTCCAATTTGGATACCTTTTATTTCTTTTGCTTGTCTGATCATTGTGGCCAGAACTTCCAGTACTATGTTGAATAAGAGTTGTGAAAGCACACACCCTTGTCTTGTTCCTGATCTTAAGGGAAATGCTTCTAGTTTTTGTCCTTTGAGTATGATGTTGGCTGCAGGTTTGTCATGTATGGCCTTGGTTAGCTTGAGGCATGCTCCCTCTATTTCCACTTCACTGAGTGTTTTATCGTAAATGGGTACTGAACTTTATCAAATGCTTTTTCAGCATCTATTAATATGATCATGTCATTTTTGTCTTTCATTTAGTTTATGTGGTATATTATGTTTATTGATTTGCTAATATTGTCCCATCCTTACATCCCTGAGATGAATCCTACATGATTGTGATATGTGACCTTTTTAATGTATTGCTGGATCCATATCACAAATATTTTGTTGAGGATTTTAGCATTTATGTTCATCAGAGATATTGGCCTGTAGTTTTCTTTCTTTCTTGTGTCAGTTTTGAATTACAATAATACTGGCCTCAGAAAAAGACTTTGGGAGGCTTCCCTCTTCTTGAATATTTTTGGTATAGTTTGAGAAGAACAGGAGTTAAGTCTTCCTTAAATGCTTAGTAAAATTCGCCTGTGAACCCATCTGGTGCAGGGCTTTTGTGTGCTGGGAGTTTTTTTTTTAATTACTGCTTCAATTTGTTAGTTGTTATTGGTCTATTCAAGTTTTCTGTTCCCTCCTGATTCAGTTTTGGAAGATTGTATGCCTCTAGAAATTTATCCATTTTGTCCAGGTTGTCACATTTCTTGGCATATAGTTGTTCATAGTAATTTATTACAATCCTTTACCAATCCTTTCTTTGGTATCAGTTGTCTTTCTCTTTTGTTTTTTATTTTATTTATTTGTGTCTTCTTTCTTTTTTTTCTTGATGAATCTTTTTAAAGGCTTGTCGATTTTGTTTATTTTTTCAAAGAACCAGCTCCTGGATTTATTGATCCTTGAATTGTTCTTTGAGTCTCTATGTCATTTAATTGTGCTCTGATCTTGATTATTTCCTTTTACTTGCTCTGGGATTTATTTGTTGTTATTTGTCTAGTTCTGGTAGATGTAGTGTTAGGTTGTTTATTTGAGATTTTTCTATCTTCTTTAGGTAGGCCTGCTTTGCTATGAATTTTTCTCTCAGGACTGCCTTCACTGTGTCCCATAGGATTTAGGTTGTTGTATGTTTGTTCATTTTCATTTGTTTCCAGATAGTCTTTTCATTTCTTCCTTGATCTCGTTGTTAACTCATTCATTATTTAATAACCTGTTATTCAGTCTCTATTTGAATGTGTTTGAGGTTTTTCCCTGGGATTGGTTTCTAGTTTCAAGCCATTGTGATCCAAGATGTTTGATATGATTTCAACTTTCTTGAACTTGTTGAGGTTTGTTTTGCATCCTACCATGTGGTCCATCTTTGAAAATGTTCCCATGCATTTGAAAAGAATGTATATTTCGATTCTTGGGGTGAAAGATTCTGTATATATCAATCAGGTCCATTTGATTTACAGTGTCATTCAGTGCCATAATATCCTTGTTGATTCTTTGCAAGATCTGTCCATTATTGACAGTGGGGTGTTCAAATCCCCTACGATGACTCTGTTGCTGTTGATATTTTTCTTGAAGTCCTCCAAGATTCTTCTTATATATTTAGGTGCTCATATATTGGGTGCATATATGCTTATAAGGGTTATATACATTCGTTGGACTACCCCCTTATGTGTTATGAAGTGACCTTGTTTGTCTCTTGCTATGGCCTTTGTTTTGAAGTCTATATTGTCTGATGTAAGTATTACTGCCCCAGTATTTTTTATTTCACGTCCATTTGCTTGGAATAATTTTTTTCCATCCTTACACTTTCATTCACTTCACTTGTAGATCTTTTGTTCTGAGGTGGGTCTCTTGTAGACAGCATATATGCAGGTCATGTTTTCTTACCCATTCAGCTACCCTATATCTTTTGATTGGACATTTAATCCATTTACCATTAAGGTTATTATTGATAGATACTTATTCATTGCCATTTTTCCCTTTGTACTTGTGTTCCTCTCTCTTTCTCTTTTTCTTCATCTTCTTAAAGCAGTCTCTTTAGCATCTCTTGCAATGTTGGTTTGGTGGAGATATATTCTTTTAGCCTTTTTTTAATCTGGGAAACTCCTTATTTAGCCTTCCATTTTATTTTTTATTTTTATTTTAAAAAGATTTTTATTTATTTATTTTTAGAGGGGAAGGGAGGGAGAAAGAGAGGAAGAGAAACATCAATGCGTGGTTGTTTCTCACGCACCCCCTATCGGGGACCTGGCCCACAATCCAGGCATGTGCCCTGATGGGAATTGTACCAGTGACACCTTGCTTTGCAGGCCGGCACTTGATCCACTGAGCTACACTAGCCAGGGGCACCTTCCATTTTAAATGAGAGCCTTTCTGGGTAGAGTAGTCTTGATAGCAGGCCTTTTCATTACTTGGGATACTTCTTGCCATTCCCTTCTAGCAACCCTTATGGTGTTTTTGTTGAGAAAACAGCTGATAGTCTTATTGGAGCTCCATTTTATGTTACTAGCTGTTTCTCCTTTGCTACCTTTAATATTCTCTCTTTGTCTTTAATTTTTGCCCCTTTAATTATGATGTGTCTTTGAGTGGGCCTCCTTGGGTTTATCTTGTTTGAGACCCTGATCTGTGCTTCTTAAAATTGCATAATTTTCCCCTCACCAAGTTAGGGAAGATTTCTGTCACTCCTTTTTTTCAAACAGATTTTCTATCCCTTGCTCCTCTCCTCCTTCTGGTGTCCCTATGATATGAATATTATTATGTTTCATGTTGTCCTACAGCTTTCTTATGCTTTGTTCTTTTTGAGTTTTTTCTCATTTTGTTGCTTTGTCTGGGAGTTTTTCTACCTTGTCCTCCAACTCACCGATTTGATCCCCTTCTTCATCTAGCCTGCTTTTAATTTCTTCTAGTGTATTCTTCATTTCCTCCTGGTTCTTATTGATAGTTTCTATATCCTTTTCATGCTGATGTAGTTCCCAGTAGGTTCCTTATAGCTCCCATAAAGTTCCTTGTAATTCTCAGTGAGCTCCTTGAACATCCTAATAACCCTTATTTTGAACTCTGTGTCTGATAGATTGTTTGCCTCAATTTCATTTAACACTCTCGTTAGGGATTCCTCCTTTTCTTTTCATTGGGGGTTGTTCCTTTGTTTCCCCACTTTGGGTGACTCTTCTTGTTTGTTTCTGCATATTAGATTTATCTTCTTTGACTCCCTGTTGTGGGGTGGCCTGTGGTAGGAGACCTATGAGACTCAGTGGTGTAGTGTCCTTGATTCCCTGAGGTGGATGCTCTTAGGATAAAGGGATGATGCCCTTTATCCTGTTTATGTGGACACTCTTGTTATAATTGGGTTTTGGTTGTTGTTAGGTCATTCTTTGGTGGGTTCTTCTCTCCCACCATATTTACTTTTCAAATCATTGGATCATGCACTGGGAAATGAGCAACACTAGTGAAGCACAGTGGTGGATTCAGACTTTGCCTTAATGTGGCTTAGACTCAGTAAGTTTACCTCCACTGTTAATAACCCAAGTTTGTGCACCCAACGCTTGGAAAGGCCAAAACTCAAAATGTCACTTTGGAGTAAGGAAAGGTTTATTGATTGAGAAGGTGCCAACCAAGAAGATGAGAGACCTAATAGTGCCTCTATTCCATTTTGTTCTCTGGAAGAGGTTAAGCTTTTTTTTTTTTTAAGGGTTAGGGTAATAGGTATGTGGAAGTGCTGGTTGGGCAAGTTCTAATCGGAAGATCTTGGAACTTGGCCATTTATGGTAAAGGGTCACCAACATGTTTTCTAGGCCATCTTCCTATACAAGGTATCTTTGGCTTCTGAAGGCATTCCTGTGTTCAAGTTCAGGTTCTGTCCCAGTCCTTCATTTCTGTGGAGGGTTGAGAGGATGGGTGAGTGTGGGACTTTGGTTGACAGTGCAGCTGGAGGTCAAAATTCTCTCCTCTGTGCATGCTTTGGCTGCATGACTTGTGGTTTTGGCCTGTTGTCTCTGAAAAACACCTCACTATCTTGTTAAACATGCTGGGACCATTTTGAGCTGGTTCTGCAGTTACTGACACAAATGTCCTTTGAAACCCATCTTTATGAATGGTTTCTCAGTCCTGAGTCAGAATTAATCTTATCCTTCTTTATCATCCCAAAGCAAGAGATTTGGCTTTCTATTAAATGATTGTGATATAATAAGATTTGTACTTGATCTCTGTCCCTATTCTTGGCACAGAGCTTCTGAAACCCCTGAAATTTCCTGAATGGTAGGGGTGAGAGGAGTATCTTTTCATAATGAGCCCCCTTAATTTTCATAATAAACCACACCTGAGTTATGGTAATAAGGTGACTCTAGGCTGATGGGGGTTGGTTGCCCTGTGATCAGAGGGCTAGAACTTTTGGCTCCATCCTCTAATCTCCAGGGAGGAATGTGGGCGTGGCTGGAGATTCACCCAATCAACTGGCACCAGTGATTTAATCAACCATGCCTACATAATGAAACCTCCATAAAAACCCTAAACAAGAAAGTTCAGAGAGCTTCCAGGTTGGTGAAAAAGAATGTGTCTGTGTGTCAGGTGGGTGGCATACCCCAAATTCCATGGGACAGAGCTCCTGTATTTGGAACCCTTTTAGACCTTGTTTTATATATCTCTTCATCTGGCTTTTCATTTTCATCCTTAAAAATATCCTTAGTAATACATTTAAAATCATAAGTAAACTATATATTATATTACTCAGGTTCAGTGAGCTGTTCTAACAAATTCTTAAACCTGAAGAGGGGGTTGTGGGAACCCTCAATTTATAGTTGGTCAACCAGAAAAAGTACTGGAGGCCTGGACTTGAGATTGGTGTCTGAAGTAGGGTCAGTTTTGTGGGACTGAGCCCCTAACCTGTGGCGTCTGCACTGACCCCAGGTATTGGTGTCAGTGTGTTGTGAGTAGAGAAACTTTCTCTTTTAATGATTTATCAGGTCCTGTTTTATCACACCTATTTTGTACATATCTTTTCCCATCATTACATCTTACTTTCCTAGTGTCTTCACATTGTTCTCACAAGTTCAAATGCTTATTATAGTTGAACTGAATTCATTATCTTTTTTTTTACATGATAGTTTTCAATCCTTAAGCTAAGTGCCACCTCTGAGTTAGATCATGGGACAGAGATTGTCTAAGGAAAATCATTGCAATCAGAAGAGAAACTTGGAAAAAGACCCAGAGATCATGGCACAGAGTCTGGAATGGTTGGTACCTGGGGATTAAATGAGAGGATAATGAAAAATAAGTCTAGATAGGTAAGCATGGGACCTGGTTATGAAGAATTGAGATTTACAGATGTGGAAAATGAGACACATAGATGTCATTTGATCAGCCCAAGTAACGAAAAAATTAGAGCCCATGATCTGATGTTCCCACCATTCAGATCCAGCATCCTCACATAAACTCAGACTGTATTATACAACCATGTCCCTTTGGGACAACTGGCTGGGAAAAGATGAAGATAACATTAGAGAGTGTCTAGGACAATAGTGTCTGTTTAGTTTGGCCACATTATACCTCTCTTTGTACTTAGCACTGCAACCTAAACAGAAGCAAGAGCAGTAGGGGACAAACAACCAAGACTATTAGGTGCACTGAAGACGGCATCCCTAGTCTGAGGCCCTGCTTAGTGATGCATGGACCAGTCTATGAGCTACACTTTGAAGCACATACCAAGAGTTGCCAACTATCCCATCCTTTTGGCCCTTTGCCTTGAGCTTCAAAGAACTAATATTTTCAATGATACCTGGGTTAAAATAATAAGCAAAGGTGTTGAGCAGATTAAGTCATAAAAATAACATATTCAATAAACATATGAAATAATGTTTAACCTTTTAATAATCAAAGAATTTTAAAAATTAAAATAAAAACCATTTTTGCACATTAGATATCAGATTAGCAAAGATTAATAAGATCAATGACAATTAATATTGTCAAGGACATGGGAAATTGGCCCTTATGTAGAATCTGGTGGTTAGGGAAAAATTTGGCATATCCCTCTACAGAGCAATTTGGCAATGTAGTACATCAGTCATTAAAGCATGTTCATCCTTTGGCCTAGCAATATTACTACAAGGAAATTTAAAGAAAGTTATTAGAGATATATACAATGCTAGGTTAACTGCAATATTATGGCTGTAAAAATATTAGAAACAACTCTTGTCTAATAATAGGACAATAGGCACAAAGATACAATGGTAAAAAAATGAATGTAACAGCATTTTTAATATAATGCTAAGTGGAAAATGTTGACTGACTACAAAATAGTATTTATAGTATAAAAACATTTTAAAATGCATGCATCTATAACTAGTGTGTTGGACAAATAGGACTCATATAATATGATAATAATGTAATCATCTATGTATAATGTGGCAATAATATAATTAGAATATCTTCCATTTTGCCTTCAATGCTACTGAATTAAACATGGGCAGTTTCATGACTTTTCTGCTCATTCTTATGTAATAAAGCCTTCTGTCACTTTAAGTCATAAAATGCAGTCTTAATTCAATAAAAAGTTAGATTGTCCAGTCCCAATTAATTCCATCCTCATTCAGAGCAGCAGCCATTTCCCCTCACACCACCACAGCTTGCTGCAGATGTGGGGCAGTTGTTTAAATTTGCCTCTTTTCTGGTGTGGGGGTTGTCAGAGATGTCCCCATAGCCTGGCTCCGTGCTTCTGCCACTCTCTGGTGGTTTACCCATAGACTCTTAGGTCTCTCTACTTCTTAAGCCAGCTCTCATGGATATGAACTGAGAGAAGCCCATGACTCCTCAGCCTCTTCTGTGGTCCACACCTTGTCCTCAGGAAACATACTGTTTCTGCCTGAGAAGCCTTGGAAATGAGGACTCATTGCCAGCTGCGCATACCCTTCAGTCTCCCATTACTCCCTTGACTCTGGGCTGGCCCCAGTTAATTGAACTTAAATTTCTCAGGCAAGAGTCAGACAACAGTCAGCCTTTCTCCAAAATTATAAAGGACATACCCGTATTTTGTGTATAGTATGTACTTTGTTGCCCAAATTTTTTAGGGAAAAATAAAGATGCACATTATACATGGGTAGTACTAATTCTGTATCTATATAAATGTTTTTAATTCTTTTATCGATGCTTATGCATTAACAGTATAACTCTAGAAAACAATAATGATATCCATATGCAAAATACAATAATACAAAAAACAAGTATCTAAATATAAATTAAAAGTAATTGAATTAAAATTAAAAGATTCTCTTCCTGAATGTTTGGGACAAAAACATGGGTGCGCATTATACACGACAAAATACAGCTTATTAAGATCTTTCAGTGCTACTTTTGGAAACCTCTCTCTAAAGAAAGACTCCTTTCTTCTTTTCTGATTCAGTTTGGGTGAGGGGTCTTGTAACCCTAAAAAAGGGGGCTTTGGCTTTTTTTCCTAACAACATTTAACATGAGATCTACCTTCTTAACAGATTTTTCAGTGCACATTACAGTATTATTATCTATAGGCATAAGTTGTACAGCAGAGTTCTAGAACTGATTCATGTGCAACCGAAATTTTATACCTCTTGATTGGCAACTCCCCACTGTTCCTCCCACTTGCCCCTGACAACCACCATTCTGTTCCTTGCTTCTATGAGTTTGACTGTTTCAGATAACTCATATCAGTGGAATCATGCAGTATTTGTCCTTTTTCAACTGGCTTATTTCACTTAGAATAATGTCCTCAAAGTTCATCCATGTTGTAGTATATTGTAGGATTTCCTTCTTTTTAAAGGCTGAATATTACACTGTATGTATATACTACATTTTAGTTATCCATTCATCTATCAATGAATTGTTTCTACATCTTCACCATTGTTAATAAGGCTGCTATGAACATGAGGGTGCCAATACCTCTTAAACCTGTTGCTTTCATTTCCTTCAGATATATTCCTAGAACTGATATTGTTGGAACATATGTACTTCTATCTATTTTTAGTTTTTTGAGGAAACCCCATACTGTTTTTCACAGTAGCTATGCCATTTTGTACTCCCATCAACAGTGTACAAAGGTTCCAATTTTCTCATTGTTGTTAACACTTGTTAACAACACTTGAGGTAGTATCTGATGTGGTTTTGATTTGAATTGTAGAAGTTCCTACTATATTTTAGAAATTAACTTTTTATTAGAGATTTAGTTTGCAGATATTTTCTTCTATTCCACAGGTTGCCTTTCTACCCTATTAGTTGTTGTTTTTTTTTTAATGTGCAGAAGCTTTTTAGTTTGATGTAGTCCCACACATCTACTTTTGCTTTTGTTATATTCATGAAATCCTCTTAAACTTCCTGGTTTCAAAATATATTACAAAGCTACAGTAATTAAACAGTCATGGTACTGGCATAAAAATAGATATGTGGACCAATGGAACAGAGAGCCTAGAAATAAATCCACACATACATGTCAATTGATCTTTTGATGTGATAGAGAAATATAGTTTCTTCAACAAATGGTGTTGGGAAAACTGAATATCCACATGCAAAAAATAAAATTGAACCCTTATACCATACACAAAAATCAACCTAACGTGGTTTAAAGCCTTAAACAGAAGACTGTAAATAGTAAAACTGGAAGAAAACATAGAGGAAAAGCTTGGGGGTTTTTTAGTTCATTTTTTATAAATCCTACTAAGCAAGTTTTTCTGATTGCTCTTTCACAATTCTCTTGGACATGTGGAATCTCTTGCTTTTATGCCTCTGCTAAAACTGAGACAGGCTGGGTTCTAGTGTAATCTACTGTTATCCCTGCTTTAAAATGCTGGGTGGACATACCCAATAGCTCTGGTTGCAGGGTGTTCAACAATAAAATTCAACTGACTAAATTTGAACATCTAACTGACTTTATTAAGGAATTCATGAATAGGGCTTATCTCATCTAGCAATTAAAGGGCACTCTGAGGGGCTTTACTAAATGAAAGATTTTTATTAAAAAAGTTTTTTTAATATGGAAGGGGAGTTATTAGCAAAAGAAAAGAAAAGATTGTTTTTAAACTAGGACATCTTTTGGCAGGGAGTGTGGGGGGAGGAATGGCAAGGGTTTTATCATTCAGATTGCCTCTTCTTCCTATGAGGGGAGGGAGAGGACCAGTGTGACAGATTACCTCATTGGTGTTGACCAGAAAATTCCAGACTGGTTCATTGAGATTACATTACTTGTGAAGGTCAAAACTGCAATTAGGTCAGAAGTTAACTCTAGATTTGATGTCATGGGCTGTAGCACAAATGATGCCATTTCAGGTCTACGGTTTTCTCTTTAACAGGGGAGAATGAGAGACTTTTTTTTTCGTCAAGCTTTTCTGTGTTTTCTAAATCATCTTGATAAGTGCAATTTTACTTTCATAATTAGAAGAAAAGAACTTAAAATGTTATAATGATGAATCAGAGTCAGTTTTTGTAGACATTTGAAATTTCCCATCCCAATGCTGATGACCTCCTAGTGAACAGATTTCTGCACATTATTATTGCTGGATATTTTAGTTATGCTCTTTCAAGTGACAAGGAACATACACTACTTTACCTCAAGTGATGGGTGTCACTTCACTGTAAGTCTATAATGGAAAGTAAAGAAACACATGAAACAGCCTCACCCTGCACAGCCAATCCTTGGGAACCAGAAAGTTGATCAGAGTGCTGCAGCACTCTGGTGCCAATCAGCCAGGTTGGTAATCAGCCAAACTTGAGGTTGGAGTACTCGGCTCTGCTTCTCCTTGTTAGCTTCCATTGCCACAGCTGATTTTCTTCTTACAACTTTCCTCTCTGCATGGACAGTAGTGTGGTGATTTCTGGAGGGAGAGGAGTATAAGGGAACTAAATGGTAATGGAAAAAATAAAAATAAATAAGTAAATCCCTTGTACACCTATTTTAAAAAAAAGCTTTCCTCTCTGCCCCATAGCTTCTGCTTCTTCATGACTGTTGCATCCTGGCTTCTACTCAGGGTACTGCATAATGCCCTCTTGCTGTGTGTCTCTCAGAGTCTGCGTCACTTTAGTTTGTCTTACTTCTCATCATGATTTCAAGATATGCCAAAGGAAGGATGTGATTAAGTTGTTAATCACTCTCCAAAGTAGAACACATCAGGTGGGCAGTATTTTTGCTCATATTCAGTTTTGGGGTCAAGCACAAATCTCTGGTTCAGTTGCTTAGGGCTAGTAATGCAAAAAATTTTGGATCACATGACCAAAGCACAGCACTACCCATGACTACTTTGCTATATGTGGCACAGGCTCCCAGCACAACACGGACTGCCTGTTTGCTACAAAAGTGGTCCCTGTCTTTCAGACATCTACCACCATACTTAATTCATTCTTTCTGTGGTGAGTTCTATTTTTGCGTATCAGTAAAGGGAACAGAGGTGCCAAAATGATTTAAAACAAACAAAACAAAAAGATGGGGGGAATCAGCTATTCGGATTTCTTTTCCTTTGTCATACATTACTTTATCCTACCTGAAAGAAAACAAAAAGTGAAGGGATTAAGAAGTACAAATTAGTAGTTACAAAATAGTCATGGAGATGTAAATTACACCATAAGGAATATAGTCAATAATACTGTAGTAACAAACATTTTTGCAAACAAGGCCAAAGTGACTTACAGCTAAATCAATGATGACTTTTAAAAGACAAGGCTGTTGTTAATAAAGAGTAAATGACACCTCTATGCCTATACTAAGTAAACTGTTCTTTTTATTTCCATTTTTCATTTGTAAAATTCACCTGGTATAACTACTTCATTACATTGGCATTTCTTTTCATTTTTTAGAAATGGGTTGATTGTTTACAGATTAACTACAATTATTCTATACTTCTTGATGCACTGAGACATATTCATTTAAAGTACATAACAGCCTCCAATGTCACATTATCATTTTTATTTTGTAACGAAGCTTTATTTAGGCCTCTTATCTAAAGACGCATTGAGATTTTATGACAAAACATATATTATGACAAATATATTATGTTCATATATTATGAATAATGACCACAAACTTTGTTTGTTATTGAGAAAGAAGAATTTAGATACTAAAATCTGAAAGTTAACAAGAAAGCAACTAATAATATGTAACATTACCAGTAGAATAACTTTTATACAAATGTTAAGGTTCCATAAATAAGTTGTAGAATTAGGAAAAGACACAAACAGGTGTACTGCTGGCATTACTTCATTTCACCTCAGGTACTGATTTTGTTACAGGATCATTCTAGGAGGGCTTCTTAAAAGTATGTTTGGGTAAATAAGTATAAGTACATATAAAGATAAAACTTAATAAACTCTTCTGGATAAGATAATACCAAATGAAAACATCACGTGTGTTTGGAATAACTGCTCAGCAGAGTAATAAATCTAATGACAACATTTAATACAATTCAGGGGGAAATGTTCAAAGTAAAGCCCTTTGTTGTGTGATTCTGCAGTAATTTCTGATGAAGTAGGGTATTTGTTTGTCAGCTCAGTAGATGGAGAAAAGCAGTTTAACCCAAATGATCATGGTGAGGCAGGTTTGCTAGCAAGGACTTGGAAAAAGCAGCAACCATTTGAATAAGGGTTATCATAAGGGTTAGCTTTTTGGAAAATATACTACAAACTGTGATCCAAACCAATGAGCTTTAACTGATGTCCATACCAAACTTTCTTTGACTCAGTCAGTGAATCCTGCAGTGGACAGTGATTTGCAAGTAATGGACTTTCTGAATCTCCATGATCCCCAAAGGGAACCTGGGGGCAGTACATTCATGGTGGTGGCATTTAGAAGGGTATTTTCTCAGGATTCTGTATCCTGAAACAAAGACTGAATACCTATTTGAAAATTATCTTTCTTTCCTCCTAGCTTACAGACTTGGTCAGTGTGTGCATGTGGGAATGGGGGGAAGGAGTCTCATACTGCAACATTAAATTCCTTAAAGTTAAAGCTACTTCCAGAATGTTGAGTTTGAGTTGGTTTTCTAACATCTTCAAGTTTCCATGACACAGGGGTGAATTAATTTGAATACAACAACCGTGCATCTTAATTACAGTGGAGGCAATGTAGTCCTGAGACCTTTCTGCCTGGTCCTGGAACAACACTATGGGGGCATCACTTACTTTCAACCTCGTGGAACTGCCTATGCTCCTCCTGTACTGATCCTCTTTCTGCCTTCTTTTCCTGTAGGACATGATATAAGAATTAACATTAAATTACCTGAATACAAGAAAAAAACATGCTGTATATTCTTAGTCATAAAAATGAAGGAGAGGTAAAATAGATATGCACATATACAGTTCTGTCTTGTTACCTGACTCCACAGAACACGCAGTACAGATGGGATGGAGGGTCAGCGTTTGGGATGTAGTCATCTGAAGAAAGAAGCCATGAATGACATGTGATATGATACGATACACAAGTTGGGGCAAATGTAGCTTTACAGTTGTCTGTGTGGAGAGTAATACAATAACTAATAAATAATAATAGAAGAACAAACTCTGTTTCCCATATTCACAACTATATGTATATAAATATGCATACAAATAAATATATACCATACTGATAAATCCAAGAGGTTGAGATCATTCACTTTTCTAGCCATCAGAACTTACGGCTCCAAGCTGCCAGGCAGGTGTGCTGGTAACAGCCTTACAACAGGCGTTTACGTCCAGTTCCGCAGCTTTGAGCAGCAGCCCTACACTTATAGAATGCTAACACCCAATTTGCCTTACCTCCTTTTTGTAACTGTTACACCTTTTATTTTATTTTCAATTACAGTTTATATTTAATATTATTCTGTATTAGTTTCAGGTGAACAGTATAGCGGTTAGACAGTCATGTACTTTACAAAGTGATTCTCCCAATATTTCCAGTACCCACCCAGCACCATGCATAGTTATTACAATATTATCGACTGTATTCCCTATGCTGTACTTTACATCCCTGTGACTAGTTTGTAATTGCCAATTTGTACTTCTTATTCCCTTCAGCTTTTTTCATCCCCCTCCCTTTTGGCAACTATCAGTTTGTTCTCTGGATCTATGAGTGTGTCTCTATTTTGTTTGTTAGTTTATTTTGTTCTTTAGATTCCACATATGAGTGAAATCATTTGGTATTTGTCTCTCTCTCTGTCCAACTTATTTCACTTAGCATAATGTCCTCTAGGTCCATCCATGCTGTCACAAAACATTAGATTTCATTCCTTTTTATGGCCAAGAAATATTCCATTGTGCATATGTACCACAGCTTTTTTTCTCCACTCATCTATCAATGAACACATGGGTTGCTTCCACATCTTGGCTATTGTACATAATACTGTCAATTTGCATTAACTGTCCCTTACAAATTTCAGTGGAAGATGTCTGAGCATCTGTATAAAGACGAATAAGTAGGAAGCAAATGTTAAAAACTCTAGTTTTTAATTCTCTTGTATTTATTTGTTGTGTTTTTTTTTTCCAACAAATATTTAGTCACTGCTTGCTGTGTACTCAGCAGGTCTGGTATTCTTAGTGAGCCGACAGTCTGGTGGCAAGACAACTTGTATGAAAAAAAGTGCAGAGACAGGCAAATGTGGAATAATTCAGGCTCGGGAAAACAATACCTGTCCTCACTCAACACACGTTATGCTGGGCAGTGGGGGTCTGAAGCTAGGTAGAAGCCTAGCTCTTTTACTCAGTACTTTATAACCTCTTTGACTGTAAAATGAGTATAACAATATCAACCTCCCTGGGCACCTGTGGTGATTAAATGAGATCATTTATATGGAAGCACCCAGCGCTGTGGCTGTCACGAAACATTTAATTATAGGCCCAATTTCCTCCTCAGGAAGCAAAGTACAGTTACAGTGTGCAGGGTTCTCATAACGTTCAGCATCATCATGAAGGTACTAGATAGAACACAAAATATTACCTTCATCTTCCATAAACACACTGCTGTCGGTTTGAATCTGGAGTCATAAACCCTCTTCTAGTTGTTGCTCTTTAATCATGTAATGGATCCAGGGAGAAGCAATAGGCACAGGTAGTGTGATAGGGCAATTGTCACCTGAGAACAATATGGAAGACTGGGACTCTTCAGGACAAAGTATAGAGGCCCAAACAGGTACATGACAAGTAATTCAATGCAATTTGATAGATACAGAGGTGACACTGGGTGCTTTCCTGTGTGGTTTGGGTAAAAAGAATAAATGGGTATTAAAAAGATAAGAGAAGCCTAGGAAGACAAATGCCCTGATAGTGGCATGAAGAACTGGCCCTTAAATTGTAAGTTTGATCTTAAAGTGGACAGCTAGTCTTTATTTTTATTGTTTAGTATGTTTATTGATTTTTGAGAGAGGAAGAGAGAAACATCAGTGGAAGAGAGAAACATCAATCCGTTTCCTCCCATATGTACTCTGGGGATTGTACTGGATCAAACCTGCATGCAGCCAAGGTATGTGCCCTGACCAGGAATTGAATCCCCAGTCTTTCTGTGTACTGGACAACACTCTGAACAACTGAGCCACCTGACCAGCGTGAGAGCTAGACTTTCTACAGCACCTTCTCTAGGATGATTAATTGGTAAGACAGCACTTGCTGTCATCTGAACTAGTATGGGAATTACACATCCTTAGTGTTACTTTGGCAGCTTATTTTTTTCCTTCTGTTGTGATTGTGTATTATGTGAGCATAAATGTGCAGGAAGGTTACAATACTCAATTCGAAATAGATAGAAAAGACTGTCTTTTATTCTAGATGGGACAATCGCAGCCACAGCCATTCAAGGAGTTTAAATGGGCTGTATTATCTAGTTTGGCTTTCAGGCAGGGGCCATTATTTTGCTACTACTCTTTGAGTTCTAAAGATTTGTTGTGTTGCTGCTTGCTTTAGTGTATCATTTTCCTTGTCTGAGCTTCCCTTCCCTCAGACTTCCTTTTATGGTTTAACTTTACCACTCTCAAAGGAACACATTTTTCTGTACACCTGCAAGCTTTTTCTAATCCCTGCTCTCTCCTGAGTCTTGGCTGTCAGCTGAACCAAAGAGCAGCTTTGATGTCAGCAGAAAGGCTCTCAAAAAACAATCTTGTTAGAAGATCAACAGGGAGAGGAGCCAGGCCCTGGACAGAAAAGCTCCTGGGGCAGCCACTGACCATGGATTTTACTGTTTTTACTCTGCTTCTCCCTGGTGGAGAACTCACAATCCTTGTCCTAAAGATTTCCCTAGCTGATAAGCCATAGGACAGCTGTAGCTGGAAGTATCAGCTTTCTGCAGCAGAAAAACAAAGGGACAATACTTTCCTGAGTTTCCCTGGGGCTTTAACATTTTGAAAAGGTCCTTACATGGACAGACTGACCCAGCTTCCACTGTGGCATTAACCCAATGTTTAAGCTCAGACTCGGGATCCAATTTCTGCCTTATGCACCCATTTGTGCTTTTCTGTGTGTGTTTGGCTGCTGAGCAACATGAAACAAAAAGGTGTTTGGATTCCTGTGTGAGATGAAAACTTTATGCTGCTTTGATCTCATAATTCAAGCAACAATCCACTTTTACAGGATTCAGTGTAACTGAACAATTTGTTCTAGGATTCACTGATGACTAAATCTGGAAAACTAGCATAAGGGTAGAGGATTTGGAGAATATTTGGCAAGAGGTCCTTGAAATCAAGAGTAGAGGGTTGATAGTGATCAGGAGGCTTAGCTGCCTAGAATTAGATGCCACATAACTTAGAGAAGTAAGAATAAGGTGTAATAAGATGGGTTGGTACAGCTTCTTTCAGCTGTGAAAGAACAGTATGTGTACAGAAGCCTAGGAAATAATAAAAGTGGAGGAAAAAATGTGAGTGAAGAGACAAAAAGGAGGGTGAAAACATCAAAAAGAGGAATTGATACCCTCGGCAAGAGGAGCTACAACTATTTTGAGAAATATTTGATATTTTTCTATCAAGAAAATGAAAGCTGTAATTCATGTTTTATGGCTTCAGGGACTTGTTTATTTTCAAAATTTGTTAATCGTTTTTGAATTATCAATCACCTTTTTAATTGGCAAAAGTAACTTTAAGCTTGTATCAATTGCATTGCTTATAAATGGGGTTAATAATACCCAGAGGCAGTGAGATAGATTAGGAGGACAAGGGCTTTAGAATTGAAGTGTAATTTCCCATCCCAGTTCAACAAATCCAGTCTGCCGAGTTCAATGTCATCTCCGTAAATGAGGAAGACATCTGTATTCTGCAGTGTTGTGAGGATTAGCAATAAAAACTGCAAAATCCTGGGAGATAGTATGAGCTCCACACAAAGCATCTGCTGTTATTTTTTGTTATTGTTATTATTTCACCGGAAGACAGGGAGTTTGATGTTTTAAGGTTCTTTTCAGTTTTACAAGATTTCTCAGTGATTTAAATCTCATGTAGGATTGATGAGTCTTTTGATCAAACATTTTAGATTAGAATATGTCTTCAAGATAATCTCATCTTTGTCTATGTTTTTAAACTGTGCATAACAAACCATCCCAAAGCTTAAAAGACTCCTGTCCATTGGCTCACAGTTTTTTGGGACAGCCATTTGGGTTGGGCTCAGCTGGGTGGTTCTCCTCCTGGTCTCACCTGCAATCACTCATTTGGCTCCAGCGATCTGAGGGCTCGACTGCATCTGGTCTAAGATGGCTTCACTCGCCTGCCTGGCAGTTGGTGACGTGCTCTACTGGGCCTTTCTCTGAATGTGATCTCATGCTCAAGGAAGCCAGTCTTGGCTTTTTTATATAGCAATATTAAGGAAGGAGAAAGGAGAAGCTGCAAGGCCTCAAGTTTCACTTTGTTGCTTTCAACTGGCCTAAGCAAGCACAGGGCCAGCCCAGATTCAAGGGGGAGGAAAAGTGATGAAGTCACATTGAAAAAGAGTGTAGTTTCAGAGATGAGAGGAATTCTGGAGGTCTGCTTTCGTAAACAGTGTTCCACCTCATCTAACCCTCTTTAGCAAACAGGAAAAATAAAGCCAAGAAAGTTATATTTTAGCCAAGATCATCCAGCTAGCACCTGACCCTCATATACTGCTCTGCCACCTGATGGCAATGCAAGAATGGACTGGGATGTGATCACAGAAAACAGACAAATGGGTCCAAAGAATGGAGATAAAGGGACAACTATCATTTGCTGAGCACATTTTAAGTGGATAGAGCATGATGATTAGTCATGGAAATAAAGATGAGGACAAACACCTTCTCAGAATAAAAGTGAACAAAAAAAGGTGAGTAGCAAAGATCAGCAAGGGCACAGTTGGGGAAAATGAAGAAGGGGAGTGGGGATTTGATTCATCACTAAAGGATGCAAAATAAAGGAAAGATAAACTTAACTCAGGAGGAGGAACTTCAGAAGACAGACTCATTCAGGAAATGCTAGAAAATGATCCAAGGCAGCATGCAACAGACTGACTCCTGTGGATGAACGAGGACCATTTGGAGTTAGAGCAGGGACCTGAGACTATATGGCCGAGCAAGAAAAAAACTTGATTTAACTAAGTCAAGTTAACCAGCTTGAGGGAAGAACAGATGACAAGTGTACATAACAGTCCCTCATGATAATGTTGAGTCAGGCTGAACTAATGAAACAAACAAGTTGTACACCTGAAATTTATCCCTATGTGTATGTCATTCGTAATCCTGAGGTGCTTCTCATTGGCATAAAGTGGATTTTCTGCTCCAAATGGCTGGCTGTGTATATAACAAACTAATAGAGATGAGGAAGAATCTGTGCAGGGTAGCAATGAACTTGGTTTATTTCCACTTGCAAGCAAATGTTATCTCTGTCAGACTAAAGCCAGGGACTTAAAAATGCTGCCTTCTTAAATTTCACATATTAGGGTACCTTACTTTCTGTTCAGATTTTTTTTTGCTAGTGTTGAACTAATTTGATATTTTATTTCTAAGTAAATGACTGAGTCTAAACCACTGGTTTTATAATTATGCTCCTTTTAGTACGGAAGCTCATTTAACCATTATAAAAGTACAGACTGTTTTGTAGTGCATAGGATCCTTGAGTGTATAAGATTAAGCACTTGAGTTATAAGTATGTAAAGAGTTTAGACGTTTGTGTCATTCCTCGTTTCCCTTCCTGGGTTATCCTTACTTTGAAGGCTACAACTATTTATGTTTTGCTTCATTCATAATAGGTAAACACAATGCCATTTTTCCACTGCTGTACCCTTGAATTTTCTGGCTGTACATGTTCCCCCACCTTCCTGACAACCATCCCCAGCTTCATCCTTGAAATACTTCTTCTTTAAAATCTGATGAATTTCTTCAAAATCTTGCCCTTTCATGTATCTGCACATAACTACTGTCTGAATATCATTTCTCATTATTTTCAGGAGATAAATATTAGCATATGCTTATCTATAGATCAAAATTGTTTACCTACTCTAGTCCTAATCAGAATGAGGTTTCTGTGGCCCAATATTCAAATTTAATCAGAATGAAAGTTAGTAACCTGGGAGAAATATTTTGAGCAATGAGTTCATATTTTTATTAAGTATGCCTTATTTCAGTGAAAAACTCGAGGCACTGATTCATAAACTGATAAAATGTACAATTGCCAAAACACAAATTGTAATTGGTAAACAAACATGGGAAAATATTCAAACCTCTTTACTTATCAAAGAAATGTAGCTTTCAAAAAATTTTAAAGAAAAATAGCCACTCACAATTATAAACATGGTACCTTAAAAGTATTAAATTCAGAAAATAAAAATACTCAATATCATTCTTCCAAAGAGGCCTAATGACAGTCTTGTACTGCTGGCATGAGTAAGATCATGACAGCCATTTTGAGAAGCACTTTTGTAGGGCGTATAAAAGAATCACAAAAGAGTTCCAGCCAAGATAGAGGTGTAGGTAGAAATGCTTTGCTTCCTTGCAAACCAAAAGTAGAATAACAACAAATTTAAAAACAATAAACCACCAGAACTTAGAGAAAAATCAAACTACATGGAACTTAGACAACCAAGAAGTTAAAGAAACATTCATCCAGACAGGTAGGAGGGGCAGAGACGGGAAGCGGAGGAGAAGACCTGCAGCAAGGTGGCAGACCCTGCAGGCAAGGTGGGGCTCGCTGACCAAGAAACTAAAGACTCAAAGCCTCTAGCTGTAAAATACTGTGGGGGTTGCGATGGCGGGAGAAACTCCCAGTCTCACAAGAGAGTTCGTTGGAAAGTAGGGCTAGAAAAAAGTGAGCAAATGGCATTGTTCCCTCTCTGACCCCTCCCCCACAGACAGCACCACAACACAGCTGTTTTGCCCTGCCTTGGCAAATACCTCAGCCCCTTATAACAGGTGCACTAAGACAAAGAAATATGGCCCAAATGAAAGAACAGATCAAAACCCCAGAAAAGGAGCTAGGTGACAAGGAGACAAGACAACCTATCTGATGCAGAATTCAAAACACTAGTAATCAAGATGCTCACAGAATTGACTGAGCTTGGTCACAAAATGAAGGAAGAAATGAAGGCTACACAAAGTGAAATAAAGCAAAATATACAGGGAACCAACAGTGAAGGAAAGGAAACCAAGACCCATATCAATGATTTGGAACAGAAGGGAGAAATAAAATTCAACCAGAAGAGAATGAAGAAACAATTCAAAAAAAAAAATGAAGAGAGGCTTAGGAACCTCTGGAACAACTTTAAACATTGCAACATCTGAATCATAGGGGTGCCAGAAGGAGAAGGGGAACAGCAAGCAATTGAAAACTTACCTGAACAAATAATGAAGGAAAACTTCCCCAATTTGATGAAGGAAATAGGTTTCTAGGAAGCTCAGAGAGTCCCAAAGAAATTAGACCCAAGGAGGAACACACCAAGGCACATCATAATTTAAGTTACCCAAGATTAAAGATAAGGAGAAAATCTTAAAAGCAGCAAGAGAAAAGGAAACAGTTACCTACAAAGGAGTTTCCGTAAGACTATCGGCTGATTTCTCAAAGAAACCTTGAGAAGGCAAAAAGAGGGCTGGAAATTAGTATTTGAAATCATGAAAGACAAGGACCTACATCCAAGATTACTCTAACCAGCAAAGCTATCATTTAGAATGGAAGGGCAGATAAAGTGCTTCCCAGTTAAGATCAAGTTAAAGGAGTTCATCATCACCAAACCTTTATTATATGAAATGGTAAAGGGATTTCTCTAAGAAATAGAAGAAGATCAAAACTATGAACAGTGAAATGACAACAAATTCACAACTATCAACAACTGAACCTAAAAAACAAAAGCAAGCTAAGCAAACAACTAGAACAGGAACAGAACCACAGAAATGGAGATCACATGGAGGGTTATCAATGGGGAAGAGGAGGGGGAGAATGGGGGAAAGGTCAGGGAATAAGAAGCATAAATGGTAGGCACAAAATAGACAGGGGGATGTTAAGAATAGGAAATGGAGAATCCAAAGAACTTATATGTAGAACCCATGGACGTGAACTAAAGGTGAGGGTAATGCTGGAGGGTGGGGCATGCAAGGTGGAGGAGGTATGGGGTGGGGGGGAAACTGGAACAACTATAATAGCCTAATGAATAAAATATACTTTATAAAGAAAATCGCAAAAGTATTTTGACTTTTTGACCCAATGATTCTATTTCAGTGTCTGTCAGAGGCACTGTAAAAATAGAAAACGCACACTGATATTTGTTATAGCAATATTTATAAGGGAAAAATCTCAATGGCCCATGCCAAAGGAATAATAAATAAATTATGGAAAATATACCAGTTTGAATATTATGCAAATATTTAATGATTGCTCCAAAAATAAGTAATGTTAAAAGTGTTTATATATAATGTTAGGGTTTTTTAAGATTATATAAGCATTGTGTCTGTGAATGGCACCTTCTATGCATCCATGTAAATCAGAAATCTAGGAGTCTTCCTTGACATGTCTCCGTCCCTCACCCTGCAAATGCACATTATTGCTTGGTGAACACTTGGGAGTCAGTTTTATCCACTTAGTAGCTCTGAATGCTTTCTACTTTTCTTCAGCTTCACCAGTACCATCCTGATTCGAGCAAACACCTTTCTCCCAGACTCTACAAGTACCCTCACTACTCTTCTGTTTCTCTCTGAAGTTTACTCTCCACCTGTGGCTAAGATGATCTTTTAAAATGCAGATCTGATGTGTCATGCCCTGGCAAGTCATCAGTGCTTTTTCATTGCTCCTGGACCAAAGTGCCAAACTGCTTCATCCAACCCCAAACACTGAATGACCTGGCAGCCAGCTGCCTCCTTCTCTCCCCTTCAGTTTGTATTCCCCATGGCCACCCAGTAGCCAGGTGGGCTTCCTTTCAGTGCCTGTGTCTTTCACAGAGCGCCTGCTCCACAGCTGCTACTCTTCTGCTTAGAAAATGCTTTCCCCTGCCCATGGCTCCTTTGCCTCATCCCTCATCCTTCAACCTTCAGACCATTTGTCATCATCTTAGAGAAATCTCTGCTGCTGCCTTGGACCAGGTCCTATTGTTATATGCTCTCATAGCATCTGTTTACATTTTTTGTTGTTGTTGCTCCCAGCAGAATATAAATTCCATGGGGGCAAGGACTTGACTTGTTCACTGCTCTTTACCCAGAGTTCATCATGTGTTGAATGAGTAAGTCATACTTACCAGTCTCCGTTACCTTACATCTGTATCATTATTGGACTCATGTCTGGCTCTCCCATTAGACTATCATCTCTCTGCCATAGGAACCATATCTGCTCTGTTCACCATTGTATCTCTGTATCCATACCATCGGAGGCCTTCTACAAGTGTACATTGAATAATATTTATTACAACCATGTGAAAAACCATGTCCTGGATTGTCACTGTAAGCATTTTGCCATAAACATTTTGCTACAAACGTTCTCACATAAAACAACTAAATGGCTGGAAGGCAATTTTGCGGTAAAAGACAACCAAACATAAAAGAGAGATGTGAAAAAGAACATGATGATGCATGCAAAATTAATAACAAAATTAAAAAGTCTGTATTGTGAAAAGTGAAAGTACATTATCTTCAACATTTAGAATGTATATTTATAACAGCTTTGTACTGTGTTGTGAAAAGCCACACAGATATAATCTAATGTTGTAGTCCATCTAACACAGAAACAAGCTGTTCTGTCTAAAAGAGCTGCAGGACTGACTTAATGCCCTGGAATACTGATGTGAAATAGTAACTGTCCCTTTTATATTTGCCATAGCTTGGTTGACTACTGGTTTTGTTGGGTCGAAGGATGACTGAGCTCAGTGAAGGATTTGCAAACTGAGATGTTATTATTTTCTAGTATAGTGTGCAGTCTGGCTTTACCGTAGTTTTACACTCTGGCTTTATACACAGATGTTATCACCCACTATTTTAAGACTAATGTGTCTACTTCTCAATGTAGAGACCATTATGAAGTTTAAGATTTATATCCAATATAATCTGAAAATGGAGGTACTGCAAGAACTTCTGTCAATGCAGAAATAAAACCCAATTGACAACTAGCTTAAATATATTAAGTCTACCAAACTATCAACAACTTCTTCCTTTTTCTTTTTACTTTTTTTAATTGATGTTCAAATACAGTTGTCTCCATTTTCCGACCACCACTTTCCGCCCCCCCACCCATGCCCACTTCCCACTCTCAATCCCATACCCCCTTGGCTCCGTCCATGGGTTCTGAATGTGAGGGTCTGATCATTTGAGAGGCCTTTGGGAAGTCCTGGACATGTACAAATGTGGAACATTGAAAAATGAGATGATAATTAGTTGGAGGCATCTGCTGGTTTCTTAGTGTGTTAGTGAGGGAAGTAGGAGTAGAGTCAGAAGTGAGCAGGTGTCAGAGGAGCGGCAGTAGCAAAATGGAAAGCACTACTGCAAATTATGTAGGCTGGACATAACGATTGTTGCTTAATGCTTTTCAAAATGCAAGTCTGGGCAGGATGGCCTCTGGCTTCCTTCTCAATTGTTTTATAAAATGACAGTATCATAGCCCCGAGCAGGAGCCTGAGTTGCAACCCTCTCAGTTCATTGCCTTTAACTCCAAATTTGCCACTCTGCAGCTGTTTTGTTCACTACCTTCTTAGTAATATAAAGTCCCTAAAACTTGTGCTTCACAGAGGACATGGATAAAGGGCAACCACTGCAGAGTCACATAAAATTCTTTCCAAAACAGCAGAACTTCCCAGGCTTGAACCTGACAACAAGCCGGGCATTTTCGCCAGTGCTGTGCCAAACTGACAGCTTTATGAGAACTGTCATCATGTTCTTCACACCCCGCTTTGTGCTCTGTGTGCCTCAGACCAGAGCTGTCTCCCTCTGCATTGAGCACCTCCTGTTTCTAAGCAGTTCTGGGGGCCTCCTGAAACAGAGCAAAATGATCTGCTTTCTGAAAACAATCATGAGGTTCCACTCAAGGTGGTGGCATAGGTAAATGCGCTACTCAGAACCTCTCACAACAACATCAAAATTACAACTAAATTACAGAACAACCATCATTCAGAACACCTGAAATCTAGCTGAGTAGAAGTCCTACAACGAAGAATCTAAAGAAGCAGACACATTGATTCTGGTAGGGGATGCAGAGACAGGGAACGCTGCTCCATAACCACTTGCGGTGGTTAAAAATCGGGCAGGATAACTCGGTTGAGGAGACCTCCCCAAAGGAGTAAAGGGTCCCAGCCCCACACCAGGCCCTCTATCACAAGGTTCCAGTGCCAGGAAGAGAAGTCCCCATAACTTCTGGCTGCAAAAACCAGCAAAGAATGTGGCTGAGTGAGATGGAGGGCTTCTAGAGTCCCAGGCAGTTTCTCTTAAAGGATCCATATGCACAGACTTCCTCAAACTCACATGCTCTGAACTCCGGCCGCTGGGGCAGCAGCTGGAAAGGTACCAGAGACATAGAGAAAAGAACTGAATTGTCTGGCATTAGGGTGAGGGCTGGAGGGGAAGCTGGCAGAGGACACTGTTCTTTTCTTAAAACGGCCCCCCACCAATACACACACACAGAGCTGGCAGGAGACCACCATATCTGAGTATCCATCAATCTGGCTCACACTGTTTGCCCTGCTCTGGAGATTCCCTAAGACCCTACCCCAACCAAATTTCAGATCCACCCAAGCCATTTCCAGTGGCTTTTCCATACAAAGGGCCTGTCTTTGTTCATGGCTCTGACTCTCCTACAATTCCTCAAGCATACAGCATCTGTCCTCAGTGAGCCCTGTACCTCTCACTAATTGGCACCAGTCCTGATACTAGCAGCAGCTGGCCTTGGTTTGCAGCTTGGCTTCTCCCAGGCAACTTCAAGCCCGGCACAAGTAGCAGCCATCTGCAGGTCACTTTGTAGCTCATGTCGGGTGGCCCAGGGCAGGGCACAGGCAGCAGCTAACCTTGGACTGCACCTCAAGGTAGGCCCCAGAGCCAGTGCACTCAGTGGGCAGCTTCAGACCACACTGGACTACAAGCCAACCATTCCATAAATGACACACGCAAGGGGCAGACTCAGTGGGCTTTGGTGCCCACTCACTCCATTGAAGCGAGTCCTGCTCCATGGAGTTGGCTCCTACAGAGCAGATTCTCCATTGTAGTGATGGATGGTCCTCAAAAACAATCAGTCTTTGGGGGTCAATCCTTCCCATTGAAGTGCCAACAGCAATCAAGGCTCAACTAAAACAGGACCATGCACACAGCTCACATGGGGTACACCTGGAGTACCCAGATCAGGTGACTGGGGAGGCTATGCCACTGGGCTCTACAGGATACCTACTATATAAGACCACTCCACCAAGTTCTGGAGATGTAGCAGCTCTACCTAATACATAGAAACAAGCACAGGGGAACAGCCAATAGAAAGAGACAAAGAAACAAGTCCCAAATGAAATAACAGGAGGAATCTTTAGAACAAGAAGTAAATTAAATGAAAGCAAGTAATCTACCAGATACAGAGTTCAAAACAATGGTTACAAAGATGCTCAAGGAATTTAGTGAGAACTTCAGCAGCCTAAAAAAAGGACATGGAAACCACAAATAAGAATTAGTCAGAAATTAAAGCTACACTAACTAATATGAAGAATGTGTTATAGGAAATGTATTGGGAACCGCCCTGCCTGGTTTCAGAAACTGTAACCCCCCACCTCCCACCATGGCTAAGGCTGAGTGAGAGACCTTGAGACCCTAAGCCACTAAGGAGACAAAGCTTATCTCCCTGGCAGGGGTGCTGCTTCTGCCCACTTTACTTCACTCTGTCTGGCCCCCAGTGCATGACTGGTTAGCCAATGGCAGGTAAGATTCCTCAAGGGAGGGATGACCTAAGACAGGGACAGTCATGAGGGGGCCCTCAGGGAAACACTTGGTGGGCTATGGAGAAAGCAGGGTGATGGACCCTCACCCCTAGGCTTTGACATAGCCTGAGTCCTCATTCTGTTTACAAGAAGTCTCCTAACTCTTGGCTGCCTTACTTCCACTGCCTGACTTAAGCCTGAAACAATGCTGGAAGGTGGTGTAGCCCTGGGCAGGAACAGGCGGTTCCTTAGGGCGATCAGGCCTAAGAAAGAATGCGTAGAATCTTGTGAAACCTGCGTTGCTAATACCCTCAAATTAAATGATAAGGGTCTAAGCATGAAATGAGTTTGTTTCCCCAAAGTTTTATGGCCCTTTAGCTATCTGACCCTGACTCAGAATAAGCCCTCAGAGTTCTTTGAATGTGATCTGATTATTACTGCCTGACAATGATTGATGAGCTTTCCATATACGCCCTGTATGCCTATGCAAATTAAGCCAATAAAAGCCTGTCAAGGTAAGGGTCAGCACACTCTCCTCTTGAGAGAGTGGCCAAGGTGCTCTGAGGTGCTCTCCCCTTGAGAGTCTCTTTTCCTCCACAGGACTTCGTAGTCCATGTGAATTTGTCTTGTCTAGGCCACAATACTGTGGACACTGCTTGCCAGTGTCCACATCAGGAATCAACAGTAGACTGGATGAAGCACAGAATTAAATCAGCAATTTGGCATATAAGGAAGCAGAGAACACCCAATCAAAACAGCAAAAAGAAGAAAGAATCCCAAAAAATGAGGATAGTATAAGGAGTCTCTGGACAATATCAAGCATACCAACCTTCATATAATGGGGGTACCAGAAGAAGAGTGAGAGCAAGAAATTGAAAACCTATCTTTTAAAAAAATGACAGAATACTTCCCTCACCTGGTGAAGGAAATAGACATACAAGTCCAGGAAGCACAGAGAGTCCCAAACAAGATGAACCCAAAGAGGCCCATACCAAGACACATTATAATTAAAACGCCAAAGGTTAAAGACAAAGAGAGAATCTTAAAAACAGCAAGAAAAAAGCAGTCAGTTACGTATAAGGAAGCTCCCATAAGACTGTCAGCTGATTTTTCATCAGAAACTTGGGAGGCCAGAATGGATTGGCAGAAAATATTCAAAGTGATGAAAATCAAGGACCTGCAACCAAGATTACTCTACCCCTCAAAGCTATCATTTAGAATCAAAGTACAGATAAAGAGCTTCCCAGACAAGAAAAAGCTAAAAAATTCATCACCACCACCAAAGCAGTTTCAAGAAACATTAAAGGGTCTTCTTTAAGAAAAAGAAGAAAAAAAAGATAAATGTGAATAATGAAACAGCAATAAATACATATCTATCAACAATTACTTTAAAAGCAAATGGAGTAAATGCTTCAATCAAAACATATATGGTGGCTGAAAGGATTACAAAACAAGGCCCTTACATGTGCTATATACTCATTTCAGATTGAAAGACAAAAAAATCTAAAAGTAAAGGGATGGAAAATTATATTTCATGAAAATAAAAACAAAACAAAACAAAAGAGCTGGGAAAGCAATACTACACCAGTCAAAAGAAACTTTAAGACAAAGGCTCTAATGAGACAGAGAAGGACCCAGCAGTTCTACTTCTGGATATCCCAAGAAACCCAAAACACTAAATTGAAAAGACATATACATCCATATGTTCATTGCAGCATTATTTACAATAGCCAAGATTTGGAAGCAACCTCAGTGTCTGTCAATAAATGAATGGATAAAGAGGTGGTGCATATATACATGGAATATGACTCAGCCATAAAAAAGTAGGAAATCTAGCCTTCTGCAACAACATGGATAGACCTACAGTGTATTATACTAAGTGAAATAAGTCAGACAGAGAAAGACAAATGCCAGATGATGTCTGGGGTGTATATTTCACTTACATGTGGAATCTAAGAAACAAAATAAACAAGCAGAATAGAAACAGACTTACAGATACAGAGAACATTTTGTTGGTTTCCAGGTGGGTGAGGGGTTAAGGGGATGGGTGAAAAAGGTGAAGGGATTTAGAAGTACAAACTGGTAGTTACAGAACAGTCTTGGGATGTAAAGTGCAGCATGGGAAATATCATCAGTAATATTGTAGTAACGATGGGTACTAGACTTATTGAAGTGACCACTTTGTAAGTGGTCACTTACAAATGTCTAAGTGGTATATAAATGTCTAATCACGGGGTGGTATGCCTGAAACTAATATAATATTGTATGACAACTAATAATTTAAAAACAAAAAATTAAAAATAAAAAGTCCATCACAATCAATGCTTTAATTAAGGATTTAGAGCCCCATTTTCATTTGAAAGAGGACAAAGCAGGACACTGAAGGGGAGAAGAAAGAAGTAAGGATGGAACCTCAGTTCTGGTACTCTGAAAGTGGGGGTTGGACACACTTATGCTCAGGTTTCCTTCTCTAGCTATCTGAAATGACACTGTTTCTTACTACCTGAGTATTATCCCTATGCTCATTCATAGGCTTTTGTGTTTCTTTTGTTTAAAGAATTCCCTTATGTAAGACCACTGCATTCAACAATTTCTTTTCTGCATATAAGCTTTTCTCTCTGACCACTGGGAGGGCTAGTTTAGACCCTTTATGTTTTATTTTTGTTGAATCCCCATTGCCTATACAAAGACTGGTGCATGGATATTGCTCAATGAACACATCTGAATAAATGAATGTGTAATCAGAACTAGAATATTCTAGTTTTAATATCTTATTAATACACCTATTATTCAATTGCATTATTAGGTAGATTTATACAATGGTCAACTCACATTGTTCTCACAGACTTGATTATTTTAAATACTAGCAAAAAGTGTTAGATTGTTAATGTATACAGTAGTGAAAAGGAAATTCTGAGTAGGACCAATTCTTTCTCCTAGACTTGTAGTTCAAGGAATTTCTCCATTAGGTAAAATTAGCCTGTGACATGAGTTTACACTTCATGTGAAGAATTTAAAGGGTATATTAACATTTTTCTTTATTTCAGCAAACTCCAGAAGACAAAGAGGGATATCAGATGGCTTCAGGGAGTGACTGGTGAATGGTTTGAAGAAATTCAAAGAAAAAAGTTTTGCAATGAAACAGATGTTAGCCAAATGTTAAAACAACCCCTTACATACAGGCTAAAGAAGGGGATGGCAGAAAATGGTGAGAAAAACTTTATACCTATTATACCTATTTTTTTTTCTTATGGCACAGTATTGTGGGCAATGTCTCGCCAATTTAACCAATCAATGTTTAGGACTATTTTTCAATAACATGGTACAAAAGTTTCATAACAAACAATAAAAAGAGTGAATTGAAAATGTACTATAATGCCCGGCTGGTATACCTCAGTGGATTGAGCGCGGGCTGTGAACCAAAGGGTCACTGGTTCGATTCCCAGTCAGGGCACATGCCTAGGTTACAGGCCAGGTCCCTAGTGGGGGGGGGGGGGGCACGTGAAAGGCAACCACACACTGATGTTTCTTTCCCTCTCTCCTTCCCTTCCCCTCTCTCTAAAAAATAAATAAATAAAATCTTTGAAAAAAAAGAATGTACTGTAATGTTTGGGGTGTATATTTTTAAAGTCAGGCAAGATAATATGGTGGTTAAGAACATAAATACCAATATTTTTAAAAGTCCTGAAATCTCTACTCTGTCAAATCTCTACTCTGTCTATTCCATCAGAATTCATGTGAATATTCAAGTTACTTATTTTCTACAAGTCTCACTTATTTCACCTTTAAATGGGTATGACGATACCTACTTCATAGGGTGGTTATGAGAATTAAATAAAGTCATATGTATAAAGTACTGAGCTGGAACACAGTAAGCACTTAAATAAGTGTGGTGATGATGCAGAAGGAGGGGCAGGTGGCGGAGAGGTGGGGAAGGGGAAATTAATGAGAAGGGAAGGGGGGAGGTGGTAGAGGAGCAGCCACCCTTCCAGTACTTTAGAAACTTAAACCATGGGAGCTCCAATAAAAGCCTTCTTTGGAATCTAAGCATGTTGCTTACCTTCACCAACCACTTATTTTTGTTGCCTGTAAATGAGTATAATAAAACCTTTCACAGGACTATAATGAGAATAACAGAGTGCATTAGAAATTATAAAATACTGTAACAGTATAAAGTCTCTTTCTACTGATAGTCACATTGACTACTTTTGCTTGTATGTTACTAACATCAGTAATGTCAAGAAACACGTAATGATATTTCTAAACTCACATACCGACAATGTTTTGCAACTCCCATAATAAGCAAATTTATCTAAAAAGACTCACATTTCAGATATTTAGATTAACCCCATATATGCTATGGTGACTTTCCTTTTACCTTGAATCCCTCTAATATTTATAAATTCAGCATGTCCAAAAGTATTATAGTATTATGGACTTTGTATGTGTTGCTATTACCTTAGAATTTTTCATACTTACATATAAAACTACATACTATGTACACATATTTATATTACATGCATATATACATGTAAGCCATATATGTAGTAAATATATATACTTATAGATTTTTGACAGGAATAAGAAACACTCTAAATGGCTTATTTCCTTTTCCTTTACTCTCTTTGATATGAAAGTTACATCGTATCTATCATTATGTTTTAAAATACTAAAATAAAAATTTCTGAAGGACAAGGTGGTTAAGAGCAACATAAGAAGAACTGAACGAGGTCCCTCACCTCATCTCGGGCTTTACCTAGCTCCAGGGAAGACATGTTGAATGGAATTCACACAGCTGGTGTAGGGGAGGACCAGACAGAAGTGCAGTCCACCGTGCTATTGAAAGACTCCCTCTGGTCTTTGTGAGGATTTTCCCTACTCAGCAGAACCGTCAGAGGCACAGGACTCCCTGAGTTCCTGAGGTCTTCACGCGGAGATGCCTGCTGCTAGACTTCCCAGGAGTACAGAGAAGAGGGAAGCGGGGGTGAAGCCTTAGTTCTCTGAGATTTATTTACCTGGAAATATTTTAATGATACAGAACTTTTACAATTTTCTTTTAGATCCTATGGAATTACAAACATCACGATCTAAAAATACACCTACTCAAAGAAACCCAACACCCGTTCCTTCTCGGCTGAGCTTCAGATCATCATTTGCTTCCCTGTTCTCTTTCCGGAAACCCAGAAAGGACACTTTAAAGCCTCAGTGGCTGGGACCGAAAGGGTGAGTCAAATTCAGATCACGTGATAGCTCATTAGTTACCTGATCCCAGAGGCCGGCAGCCTGTTTTCTGTTCAGAATGTTTAATGGTTGTTCTTAGAACTTAAATTCAGATCCTGACAAAGGAAACAGGACTTGTCTTGCAGAGGGACAAAGTCCTTACGAAACCATGAAACCGGGCTCACTTGAAATCTGCCTCTAACCAGCTGCACAGGTCCCAGGTAATAATTACTGACAATTTTTCCCCTGCTCCGAATGCCTGGGCTGTGCCTTGGTCAGGCAGATATTTAAATCCAAAGTACTTCCTCAGGGCTTTATGTATCTGTGGTCACAAGGAAGGATGGGATACTAAATGAACATAACTGAGATGATCAAAGAGACTAGAGAAAAATCAGGACCATTCTGATGTCGTTGCCCAAAATTTAAATTTAAGATAAAAGAGAAGAAGCTTTTAGAGCAATGGAGGCATAGTTCCAGATGGTTCCTAGTTTAGATCTGTATAAATCAGCTCACCTCAACTCATTATATTCCTGGATTGTCTTGTG
Organism: Glossophaga mutica; assembly: GCA_039655065.1. Lineage (NCBI taxonomy): Eukaryota > Metazoa > Chordata > Mammalia > Chiroptera > Phyllostomidae > Glossophaga > Glossophaga mutica. Next base: position 78,719,812 of record CM077308.1, on the reverse strand, counting down.
GAAAACAAGCAATGCTTTACTTCCGTAAAGCAGTTGAGCTGACTGCTAAATATTTTCAGCATGCCTTCCTTGTTGAAAAGCTTCCCACCCTCTTAAGGTGTTGGCTTGGCATGTGCTGTGTTCTGTGTGTGCCATCAGACCATTAAGAGTGCATTGCAGTGCTTCAATAAAAGGTGTTAGAGGTCACTCTTGCTGAAAAGCAGTAGGCAGCAAACAGCTGGTAGGGCATGTGATGAAGCTCCTGGACTTAGAAAACAGTTCTTTTTCCCCTCTTGGGTGGATGGAAGGATTTTTGCTTCTAGCTTTCACCAGAGGCTCTTTTGTCTTTGATGAAATAATGAACGAAATGTAGACTTATGTGACTGTCTCTACCAGAGTCACTTACAAGCAAATACTCTTCAAATAGGTGAGTGCTTTCCTTCCTTCCTTCCTTCCTTCCTTCCTTCCTTCCTTCCTTCCTTCCTTCCTTCCTTCCTTCCTTCCTTTCTTTCTTTTTTTGTAAAATGTTTGAAACATTAGTAATTCTCTCATTTGGGAAATTAAAAGTGGAGTATTTTCTACTTTTCATTTGGGGAGTTATTTTCTTTCTTTTGAGTGTCCTCAAAAGTGGAGTATTTTCTTTGTAGCTAAAATGTCTTTTAAGGAGAAAAGAAATGATCTTAATGTGTGGTGTAGCTGGGACTCATGATGTAATCTGTGTTTTAGGTGATTTTCTCTAAGGCAGGGTTTTACATCACCGAACAATCTAACATTAGTAAACTGGGAAAGGTTGAAAAACCTGTTAACTCTATTGACCAGTTATTTCCAAGCCCATATTGCAAGTTACTGCAAAAGTGGATCAAAGGAGATAAAAGATCTATAATCGTTATTCTGGGTCGCATGTGTCTTAGTTATGGGCCAAACTGAAAAAAAAAAAATTGAAACTCTTGCAAAACTCTGTTTAACAATCACCCTTCTTATCTACTGAAATGACTTGTAGCTCTCTTTCAGCTAGATGAACTGAGGCATTTAGCACAGCATGCAGAAATTAAACAAATTTTATCAGTTTAAATGTACATGTGTGCTTAGTAGTTTACAGAAATTGTTGTCTTTAAATACACTTTACTTTCAAAACATAATTGAGAATATATATTTATTAGTTATACTGATGCAAATATCATGAAGACATTGGCTTTTGCTCCTAAGAGGTTTCAGAAGATAAAATGTAAAAATGTGTCCTTTTTATTTTTAAATATCAGTTTTACCTAAATATTTGGTTATAAATCCTGAATGTGTATGGTTAAGGAAGTGTTATACTGTGGTAGGAATATATTCCCACCAATAAATTCCAACGTGCTCTTTACTCTTTGAGTAGAAACAAACTTTCTTTGGCAGTCTGATCTTTCAAAATACAGAATCATCCTTAAAATACAGACTCTGGTTCAGGAGCTCCTTCTTGCCGGTGAGTGCGCAAGAGGAACTGACAAAGGCCCCAGGGGAAGTACAGTCATTCTCTGCCAGGTTTCCACTCGCTGAAGTCGTCAGGGTTTGACTTTGTCACACTTGTTGCCCTGGAGAACAAATCAGCAAAGCAGTTTATAGGATTTTTTGTAAATCACTGAAAGAGATCCAACCTCTCTAGGTAAAGCACAGTCAGCCTTCCATTCAGCCCTAAAAGACTGAGTATCAGAGAATTTTCTTTTCCTCTTTTAAGCTAAGCTGTAGCTTAACTGAGAAATGACACTGGATAATGGATAACTATCTCCAGGGGGAAAAAATGGACTTCATCATTTCACCATATACACTTGTTCATTTTAGAAAGGCCCAGGTAATAAAAAATATATGGCATGTTGAAGTTTTGATTTCCTATTATCAGTGGATAAAAAAGTCGTGAGAACATAGTGACCTCATGAATTAAGAAGGCGAACAGTTCTGCCATTTCTGCTTCAAATATGACTGGTTTCTCCTCTCAAATTTATGCAGTTCCCATACTATCTATTATTATTATTTTAAGCCTATTTATAAGTGGTCATACTATACCCTGTGTGACCCCCAACCCCAGGAAAAAAGAAAAATAGTTTCCATTCATGTTGTAATTTATTTATTGCCAGCCAATAAATTTGAGAAAAGTATACATGTTTTACATGTACCTTCCCCCCAGCATTTCCTTGTAAGTTGTATTTCCTCAGGTCTCGCTATGGGGAATCTAGTACCTGTGACATAGAGTACTTATGCCCCACCACAAAATTTCAGTAACTCCACTGCCCCACAAATTCCTTCCACATAGTTCAGCAAGTAACTGACAGTGTATGTCATGAGCTTACAAATGCCATCTTCCTGGTTGCCAAGTAGCATCTATAGTTGTTCTTTTCTTGTTGCAGACCTAGGTCATTACAGTGAGGCCTCCGCCCCACGGTAGGGGATATGCATGCTACTTTGTTCCATTCCCCAACATACTCCACCATAAAGTCACCCCTTCAAGGGGGCCACACCCTCCTCTCCACACACATTCTCAAAGCTGTGCAGCCGTGGGTCACCAGTTCATTATGACAGTTTTAGGGATGTGTACCTTTGCCCCCTGCTCTTTCCTCTGTTGTAATCCCAAGGACTAGGCAAAGTTCAAATACAAGGGAACTAGTTCATGGGGTCAAGAGCAACATGTACGATTAAATCTAAGATTGCTTGTTTCCTTTGGGGCCCATCACAGTGCTTAGCATATAGTAAGTGCTCTCTCCATAGGTGTGATTACACAGTGATAACTGCAGGAGTGAGTATATACATGCTGACTACCCTGTTCCTTTTGGGTAATTTTTTTCCCCTTGAGATGCAAAGAGCTTTGGTGGATCCACTAGCTGCTCTTCAGACATCCCCAAATTTGCCTCATCTGTAGGGTGTACACAGCTTAGGCAGTCCAACTGCAACCTCAGTTTACATAAACAAAAAGTTCAAATACTATTTTGGAAAATTAAAAAGACAGATTATTATTTTCCTAGGTTCTGGTTGGTGGTTATTTTTTCTCTCATACACTACAAATGTCCTGCTGTGCTCTCTTCCCCTTTCTTAGTTGAGTGCCTTTGCTTGCATTGGAACAGGAAAAAACCTAAGACACCTAGATTGAAGAAGTCAGAGTAAAGCCTTCTTTGGAAATCCTCTACACCAGGTGTGGTGTCCACAGATAAACAGCAGGGTTGTGGTGACAAGAGGAAGAAGCAGGACAAAGGGAGTGGCCAAAGGATCCCCCATTGATCTGGTTGGTCATTATAATCTCATCAGCAATTTAAATGACAGCTCTGCTGGATAGAGCAATTTTAGATGTAGGTCCTTGCCTTTCAAGACTTCAAATACTTCTTTCCAGCCCCTTCCTACCTGAAAGGGCTCTTTTGAGACATCAGCTGACAGTCTGATGGGAACTCCTTTGTAGGTGACTTTCCCCTTATCCCTTGCTGCTTCTAGAATTCTCTCCTTCATTTTAACCTTGGCTAATGTAATTACGATGTGCCTTGGTGTGTTCCTCCTTGGGTGCCACTTCTTTGGGACTCTCTGAGCTTCCTGGACTTCCTGGTTATCTATTTCCTTTGCCAGATTGGGGAAGTTCTCCTTTATTATTTGTTCCAATAAGTTTTCCACTTGTTGCTCTTCTTCTTCCCCTTCTGGGACCCCTATAATTTGGATAGTGGAACATTTAAAGCTGCCCTGGAGGTTCCTAAGCCTCTTCTTATTTTTTTGAATTCTTGTTTCTTCCTTGTTTTCTGTTTGGTTGTTTGAAAAATAATGACAGATAAACAGGCCCCAACCTTCAGATTCTGCTTCAGAAGGTCTGAAGTAGGACACAGGGACGTTTATTTATTTTTAATGCTCTGGGATATTAGGAAGTTCATTCAGGTTTGGAAACTACTGAAGCATAGCTTCCTAGTCCCTCCATGCTAAAAGGTGTCAGAGTTCCTGGCATGGTGCCAGTAGCCCAGGTGAAAGTTTCTCTCTCATTTATTTATCAAGCTTTTATCAAAGCCTTACTTTGGATCAGGTGCTATGTTTAGTGTTAGAGATAAAATTGTGAAAACAAAGTTCACCTCTGCCTGGAGGACTTTATAATCTAGCAGGGGACACCAGGTTACTGCACAGAGTTGGGCAGGAGGTACCCTGCAGATTTCCAGGAAGTTCCGGTCATATCGCAATCCTTGTGAATTTGTATATTTATTATGACAGTTTTCTAGCAAGTGACAGTAAGGATCTTGAGGGAGAGATGCCCTTTAAAATTCACACGGGGGCCCTGGCTGGTGTGGCTCAGTGGATCGAGTGCCAGCCTGCGAACCGAAAGGTTGCGGGTTTGATTCCCAGTCAGGGTACATGTCTGGATTGTGGGCCGGGTCCCCAGTTGGGGGTGTGTGAGAGGCAACTGATTGATGTGTCTCTCACACATCGATATCTCTCTCCCTCTATTTCTCCTCCCTTCCCCCTTCTCTAAAAATAAAATCCTTTAAAAATAAATAAAATTCACACAGGGATATCATCTTGCCTTGCTGCAACCTGGGTGACAGCCAGATGCACCGATGATTGCAGTATAGTATGGTGAGTGCTGTGGTGGATGCGTGGCATTTCTGCCATGAGAACATGTAGGAGAAGCACTTAACTCAGACTGGAGGATCCAGGAGGCTTCCAGGAAGAAGAGAGCCAATTTTTGAAAGACATGTGGGACTGAGCTGAGCAACTGAAAGTTGGGATGTTGCACCAGGCAGAAAGAATGACACAGGAAAAGTACAGAGACTGGAAAAAGCAAACATCTAGGTCACTGAGGTTCAGCGACCCAGTATAAGGTGACATTGATAAGAGATGGGATGGGAGAGGCTGGCAGAGTCCAGAACGCAGGGACCTTACCTATACAGTGCTGTTGAGCTTGAAGGGGTTTGATCCTATAGACAGCAGGGAGCCATGAATCACTTTTTTTTTTTAATAACACCATACCTTTTTTTATTATTATGTAAAATATAGGTTTATTTTATGTATATATGTATATATATCAGATAAAAATCACACAACTCACTGGACAAACACTAATATTTTGGTTTGTTTCATGCATGCATGCATGTGCACATGTATGTATTTTTTCCAATGATGGTTTTTAAACAGAGAAGTGACATAATGAGATTTTCATTTTAGAAAGATCACCTTAGTTCTGTGGTCCTCAACCTGGAGCAAATTGCCCCCAAAAGACATTTGGCAATGTCTGAAGATGTTACTGGTTTTCACTGAAGGAAGGTGTTACTGGCATCTAGTGGGGAAGGTTCAGAGCAGTTGCTGGCCATCCTACAACATGTGACAGCCCACTGCACCGAAGAGATGCCAGCAGGGCGCAGGCTGTGAACCTACTCTAGCTGTAGCTCAAAGAACAAATTCAAGGGGCAAAATTCAAGTCAGAGGGATCAGGTGAGAGACTGTGGAGATGATAGTGGCTTAAACTAAGATAGTGGCAACGAAGAGGGCAAAAGTGGACAGATCTGTGCACAGTTTAGAATGTAGAATGATGAGAGCCTGGTAATTGGATGGGGCGAATGTAGAAGAAAGAATAGTGGAGGGGAACTCTCCACTCTGACTTGGGAAACTAGATGGATGATGGTGAAGAATATAGGACAAGCAGATGAGATGAGAATAACAATGAACACATTTGCTCATTTCTTCAACAAATACTGTTTGAGGAATTCCATGTGCAGCACTATGGAACGAAACAGGCCTTGGCTTTACAGGCCTTAATCGTGTGACGACAACAAAAAGGAAATAGGGAAACATAGATTCATGCTAAGTAGGGGAAGTTCTGTGTGCTCTGGGAGCCCATGGGAGGGGTGTATCTTAGACTAAGAATCTAAGTCTAGGTATCTAGAGTCTGGGCAGGTCTCCCAGGGAAAATGACATTTATAATGATTCTTCAAGGATGAGATAGTTATCCAGGCAAACAATTGGTAGAAAACTGTTTCAGGCAAAGGAACAATGAGTGCATAGGTTCCAGAGTGTGGCAAATTTCCTGTGGCAGAAGGGATAAAGGAAGGTGAGATATGAAGCTGGAAAGTATTCAGGGACTAAATAACATAGGGTCTTCTAAATGCGGAGAAGAATTTGAACTCTCCCCTGAGGGCAAATGGGAATCATTAAAATGTTAAGCAGGGAACTGGCATGATTCAAGTTATAGCGATCACTCTGGCAAAAGTGTAGAGCATTGAATTTCAGCTGGTGTGCCACAAGAACTTTTAAAACATGCAATATCTGACTATTTAGTCAGGGACACTGACTTCCTTTCCTTTAAATTGTCAAATAAAAAAAATGACAACAGCCAACACAATAATAGCTGTCCGGTGAGAATGAATCAAAATACCTATTTTTCTGTCAGCTCAGCAGAAAAATATATTTTTGGTGTGCTACAGAATTTTAGTAATTAGTTTAGGTGTGCCATGAGATGAAAAAGGCTGAAAATTGCTGATATCTACTTTGGATAGTATCTTCTAACTTCTCTGTACCTCTATCTGTTAGTCTGTAAGATGGGAGTAGACACAGCATGCACTTCATGAGAAGAGTGTATTTAAATGAGTTAACATGAACACAGGGTGTAAGAACACTGCCTGCACTTATAATAAGCACTCAGCAGATGTAACCATTTTTGCTATTATATCTCATGTTGTGTTCAGACACAAACCCACTGTTATGCCATTTCTTCTTCTAAATGACAAAGATGTAAAAACATCGTTAGCAATCATAGGAAAGTTTCCCAAAATTTTTGTCAAGAATGCACTAACCAAAAAATGTCTTTCTATAGAACATGAGAAATACACACGTATCTTCTCAAGATATCAAGGTACAATGGCAGATGGCTGTTGATTTTTCTCCTGGTAAAAGTTTGGCACTCTTCAAAGAAATTGTTTTCAAATTCTCTCCACAGATGTGAGAAGCATGCAGGACCTGTTGTGTCTGTGAGGGGAACTGCTGTGGTAAGTGAGTGGAAACTAAAGCTTACTGTAAGGAATTCATAATCAATGTAATGCCTGGTTGGCTACCTATGTAAACAGGTTTCTCTTTGGCTCAGCTTTAAATTTACTTTAGAAACTTAGATTTCTCCCAGAGAGTTCAAAGTTTTCCATTCATGGTGGGTTTCCAGTTGGCTCTGGTACTAAAATGCTCAATCAGCAAGCAGGCTGTGCCAGGAAGGAGTGAGGCCACTGTGTGTCTACTCACACCATCAGTGGCATCTCTGATATTTTTCCACGTGTCACTCTGTACAACACTAAAGCGCTGGACAGAGGAAGAGGCAGAGAGCATCATGGCTACTTTTCCAAGCCCATGTGGGTCTGGACTGGATCTTTTCTGGGTAAGATCGTCATTTGTATTTGAATTGGAAGCTGCTGATAAGTGAGATGCATTTGGCCAGAACAGGTTCACATGAGGGTACTGACCCGACAGGACTCTCCACCAAGGACTTAGACTTAAATATATCCTCTGTGTTCACATGCTTACAAGATTGAGAAGCTGTAGGTTTTCTGTTTTTTTCATCATCTTAACTTTTGATCTACACATGGCTATCCTTTCTGTGTGACGCTTGTGGTTCAGAGATGAAAGAATGAGAACTGTGGAAGAGACCTAAGAGTGCAGAAGGTGGGTAGAGGTATTCTTCAATTCATTGTTGTCTTAGTACTCATACCTACCTTTCTCTGTCTCTGTCTGTCTGTCTCTCTCTCGTTTTTGTTTTTTCCTTTTTGTGAAAAGCATGGGGTAGAATTCTGGTGAAGAATGCATATAAGAGAGGTCCTTTGAAAACAGAGCCCCCTTTCCCCTTCAGAGTAATGCTGCTTCTTTCCTCCTCTCTGATGACACTGAACCCCATGGCACCAGCAACACTTGACATAGATAATTTCATTTAATCCTCAGAGGAAATCTGTGAAGTACTATTATTGTCCTCATTTTAAAGGTGAAGAAACTGAGGTTAGAGAATTTAAAGATCATGCTCAAGGAGGTTCCTGGTCAATGGTAGAGTCAGGATTAGAAAATCTGGGCCTGTATATCTATCTCCACAGGCAGAAGTTAATGCATAATGCCTACAGTGCGTCAGCCCCGAAGCCCTGTTTGCATGTGAGCCCCAGCGGCTTACTACCTGCAGCCTCTCCTTTAACTCAGCAGTGGACTGAAATGGCATGCACAGATCTTTGCTCTCTAAGAGGACTGAGACCTGCTCCAGATGCTTCTGCACTCTCCTTTTCCTTGGAGAAGTACTCAGAGCTCACTGGTCTCTACAATTGTGAGAGCCATGGCATCTGAAGCTAGTGAGGAATGCAAAAAGAAATAAAAATGCTTGGAAATTATAAAAGAGTAGAGCTAATTTGGAATTCTTGAGATTCAAAAATCCAATCTGCGTATTAATAGATTTCTTTCTTTGGCACTCTAGATTGCTGCTCAGAGCCTGTCAATCTAAAAGGTATGAGCTGGGATGCAACTTGAGCTGGCGATTGTTGATTCCAGTTAATAACTTTTATAAAAAGTAGGAGGGAGAAAATAATGAAACTACTGTCTAAAACAAAGGTTTTCTAAGGATACATAAATTTCCATTACTCATTAATGGAAGTCCTATCCCCTTAAGACTGCAGAAAGCTGGAAGTTGACGCTACAGAGATTCTTGCTAAGATTTAAGGAAATGAACTTCCTAAACTTGGTTGGCAGCCTAGCAGGAATGGCGCATTTTATAGGAGATTGTACTATATTATCAGATAACTTTCCACTCAAAAGAGAGAAAGCTACCATTTAAATATTTGCTTTGGTTTAAAAGAAACAAAAGGTTTGAGAAAACACAGAGAGAAACTTAGAGACAGGTAGCTAAGAGTTTCTGTCAACCTCTGCACTATTGCCTTTTTGAAGTTGAATGATTCTCTGTTGTGAGGCTGCCCTGGGTATTGTAGGATGTTTAGTGGCATCCCTGGCCTCTACCTACTAGATGTTAGTAGTTCTTCACTCAATTGTGACAATTAAAAGTATCTCCAGAAATTGCCAAATGTTCCTTAAGGAGCCAGTTGCAGCCAGTTGAGAACCATCTCCTTACTGGTGAGGAATCCAAGGTCAAAGTGTTCACTATCAGTGAGAATAGAAACAAAACATATGGCCTTGGTCTCTTGAACACTCCTCATCTCTGAACAAATTTTGGTGGGCCCTACTGTTAGGTGATGTGGCAGCTCTGGACCCCTACAAACGCACCTCCAATGTACTTCGCACACTGGGTCAGTGTGGGCTCCTTGAGGCCAGGACTGTGCTCACCTGTGTATCCCCACTGCCTGGCACAACCTGAGCACTCAGAAATTGAAAGAAGAACCGAATGAGTGGTTTTAACCCATAATGTGCATTGGCGAATTTGACCTTTGCAGGAAAGCAGACACAGGACAAATTCAGGAACACCTTGAAAAATTACTTTGTTGGCTTTACCAGGGCATTTGATCACATCAGTGAGCTTAGGCTTCTGCTCCAACAGCTGTTCTGCAGGTTTAGCTGCCCCAGGAAGTTCTCAAAGAGCCAAAGGTTACTCTGGCAGGGCTGTTTGTCAGAATTGCAAACAATATCAGTAGGGTGAATTGGGGTTGGTTAAAAGGCCTCGTTTTGCTCAGCCTACTGTATGTATCATGTTTGAGAATGTAACTGAGATCCTGAAAGCCAGCGTTTTGAGACTCTGGCCTCTTGCCCTGTGAGACATTTTTCTAGCTCATCAGACTGCACCATCATCAGGGGTCCTCCAGGAAACCCTCTGGAGCCATAGAAGAAGAGCAGTGACTAACAAGGACTTACTACGGCTGGATACCATTCTAAAGTGTTTTACAATTATTAATTCACTTAATCTTATGAGATGGGGGGTTTTGTTGATGCTGTTATTATAATTTTTCTTCATTTTACCAAAAAAGAAACTAAGGAACAGAAAGGTTAAGCAACTTGCCCTAAGTTATATAGCTGTTAAGGGGCAGAACCAGGATCTGGGCCTCAGTAGAATTCATGTGTTTGACCCTTATACTTTCTTACCTCAGGTATGCTGTTCTGAGCCCTAATATTGTAAATATTCAGTGTCTCAATTTCTGTAATAATCTTTACTAGAAATTTTATATATGTAATTTTCTACCTTGGTGGCAATCCATACCTGTGTACATGGAGGGCATGAAAGTGTATAGCAAGGTTCCTATCTTCAGAGAGTTTACCATTCAGTTGGAGATGTGTACATTAGTGAAACAACAGTAAAAAGCAACATAGTGGAAAGAACAGGGTTAGAAATCAGATCATATGAGCGTGAGTGGTCATTGCAACCATTTATTATTGATATCACTTACCCGAGACTCAGTTTTTTCACCGGCAAAATGGGAATAATGGTCTTTACTTAATTCACAAATTTATCCTAAGGATCAAATGAGATAGGATATTTTGAAAGTGTATTGAAAACTGAATAAATTAATAGTGTTATCAAATATAAGATAGTTGATATCAAATGAGTGTACAAAAATGTGTTAGAGCAAATGACCTGAACTGACAATTCTTTAAGGAGGACTTACAGAGAGTCCATAGACACATGAAAAAATGCTCAACATCACTACCCATCAGAGAGATGCAAATTAAAATCACAATGAGATACCATATCATACCTGCCAAAATGGCCATCATTAATAAATCAACAAACTACAAGTACTGAGAAGGTTGTGGAGAAAAGGGAGCCCTAGTGCACTGTTGGTGGGAATGCAGACTAGTATCGCCACTGTGGAAAACAGTATGGAATTTCCTCAAGAAACTAAAGATGGAACTGCCTTTCAATCCAGTGATCCCACTGCTGTCCCACTATACACTAAGAATCCTGAATCACCAATTCAAAAGAACCTATGCACCCCAATGTTCATAGTAGCATTATTTATAATAGCCAAGTGCTGGAAACTGCCTAAGTTCCCATTAGTAAATGAGTGGATTAAAAAACTATGTTACATTTACACAATGGAATACTACGCAGCAGAAAGAAAGAAGGACCTCCTACCCTTCACGACAGCATAGATGGAACTGGAGAGTACTATTCTAAGTGAAATAAGTCAGACAATGAAAAGCAAATACCTTATGATCTCACCTATAAGTGGAACCTAATCAACAAAACAAACAAATGAGAAAAATAGAACCAGAGACCTGGAAATAAAAAAACAAACTGACAGTGACCAGAGCGGAGGGGGATAATGGGAGAAAGAAGGAGAAGAGGCAAGCAAAGGAACATGAATAGAAGACTCATGGGCATGGACAATGTTGGGGAGATTGCTTATGAGAGTGGAGGAGGACAGGGCAAGGGAGAGCAATGCAGAAAAAGGTGGGACAACTGTAACCCAACAACTAATTACTTAATTAATTAAAATGTGTTAGAGAAGTGTAGAAGTGGAAAATAGTGCTATAGTCTTAGAATTCAATTCAGTAAATATTAATCAATCTCCTACATGCTGTTGCTGTGCTAGATGCTCAGGACACAGAGGAGAACACTGTGCTTTCTTGGTTATTTTAGAGGCTGGGCCAATTCCAGGATCCTGACACATATGTTTTCAAATCCCTGTTTTTTTGAGATCACAGTGAAGACTGAAATGTGTGGTAGGGAGGAAAAGAAGAAGTCTAGTGATAAAGTAAAAGCGCAGAGAATGTAAACAGCTTTGATATGACATACCAGGTATCACACCAGAGGTGCATATAATATATATACTATGGTAATTCATTCTTCCTGGAGAATTGGAGAAGGGACCATGATATTGGAACTAGACTCTGAAGGGTCAATTGATACTTTCCAAGAGAAGAGAAGGAGTGAAGGTCAGGAGCAGAAGCATGGAGGTCTAGAAGAAGTACACAGCATTTTAGAGAACTGTGTGTCGTGAGCTCAGAGCACAGGGCACTTGAAGAGACTTGGGGAGGAAAGGCTTAAACCAAAAGCTGAAAAATGATTTTGATATGATTTTGCTGCACAAGGTGTTTGAACATCATCTTCTGGCCAGGAATGGGAAATACACTTCATTTCTTATGGCAGACACCGGCCGGCAGTGTCCGCGTCATTATGGATGAAATGAGACAGTCACATGGACTACCATGTCTGGTGGAGGAAAAGGGACAACATGGCCTTTCTCTCAAGGGGAGCAAAAGCCTTGGCCCTTGCCATGACTGCCCTTTATTGGGTTTCTCCCCACATTACATTATGGTCCTCATTTACTATGCACAGGTTTGCTTTAGGCGGTTATCTTTTACAGACAACAAAGGAGCCAATGCTGCTAATCACATCACAGAAGAAGGATATTTGTGAATGAAAAAGGGAAAAGTGGTCGAACCGGTTACACTCATCCTAGGAAGGTTTAGCATGGATTATAGGAAGTTACAATAAGCACTTGCTGTCTCAATGCAGGGTGAGGGAGTTTTTAGCAAAAGCAAGACTCAAAGTGGCCTAGGCACATTGCAGGCCTGATTACCTACGGGAGAACCTATCTGTGGGCGTGGGTCCTGTGCATCTCCAAGTGGGAGCTAGGCCCACGCCACGCAGAATGGTCTCCTACAGGCAACGGGCTGGCATGGAACATTATTTTGGGGAGCGGTTCTGAGTCCAAAACTGAGCCTGGACTGAGGATCCATGTGCTGCTCACCCCGAGGACTTTACCTCCACTCTAGGTATCAGGAAATTTCAGGTGCTTTTCAGCAGCTCTAAGACCTGTGTGTGGCCTCAGAAGATGCCTACCACTGGGAAATAGTACACTGATAAACTAACAGCAAAAAGTAGGGAGAGGTGATTTAGTATGGGCTCTGTAACCCAACAGATGGAAATGATTCCCTCCCTCCACCATTGAAGCAAATGACCTGACCTCTTGACACCTCACTTTTCTCAAGTGCAGTCTTCTCAGAGTGGGAATAATAATAGTCCCAGCCTCACAGTGTTGTTAAAATAATAAAATACCTAAAGTAATCCCTATGAAGCCCTAAGCACATTGCCTAGAATAACTAATGTATAGTTGCTGTTGCTGCTGCTACTACTACTAATATCTCACATAGAGCTTCAATAAAAGGGATCTGTAGGGCTGTGATACTGTTCAGTCTTCTCTATGTCTGCTACAGACCACTGACTAGCAGTTACTTTTTAAAATGTTATTCCTGGGGGGAAAATTCTTGCAGAGTTTAACGTTGCGTATAAATAAATTCTCCATATTTTCTCTTAGTCTTATAATTTAGATCTCCATGTGTTGGAGGCATTTTTAACATGCTGGGTGAGTAGGGTTGGTCTTGAAGTAGAGGGTCTGGCAGACATGTCACCACAGGTTGTATTCGGGGTCTCTGGATGGCAGGCATCCTTCCCCGCTTGAAGAGGTGCATCTCTTCCCCTGAGCCCTTAGGTCCTGTTTTTTCATTTCAGTATATATTTTTACTATAAAGCATTGTGATATAGGAGGCCAAAAGAATGTACTCTGGTCTATATAGAGGAAATTTGAAGTTTGTTTGGGTGTTAAAATGGTGGAGGGATAATGATGCTTGCTGTTCTCTGAGCTGGATCTAGCTGTACCAACTACCAACACTGCAGATTTGGGAAGAATGGATTTATAAGATGCATGGCTAATTGTAATTAGCACAAATGAAGACAATAGGAAGGGCACAAAAGAGAATAATATCTTGATGCATTTTAGAAAGAAAAGAATTTTGCTATAAGTAATCTGATTTCTCAAATGATTAGTTTCTGGTTTTATTGCCTACAGTTGGTATCTCACTGGAGTTATGTTTTGCTTCTAGCTTTCATTTACTTCTGAATTTTATAGTAGTGTTAAATTATATCCAATGACCAATAAATTATCATTGGATTGTTTCTTTCTTATTAAGAAATCTCCTTTGTGTGTATTCAATTACAGCTTGAAAGCCACAAGTCAATGAAATTTGGGCAGGGCTTCTGTCAGAAATAACCGACCTAGATCTTAAGAAAGAAAACAGGTAGGGGTGAAAATACTAGACTGTGAGAAATGAAGAGACTAAGGGAACCTGAACTTTAGAACTGGGCGGAGTTGCGCTGTAGAAAGACAAAAGCTGGAGTTTTGGAAAGATTAGAGATTTGGTTTTTAGGTGTTTGAGGTGAGACAGAATGTAATGGTGAACATCAAATGGAAAGGGAAAGAAAGGATTTCAAGTTATGGGTGGCCGAGTGGACTAAAAATCAAAGACACCAGAACAGGTAGTGGTTGCTAGCCTGGTGCAGGGATGGGTACAGGATCAGCTAAAGTGGAGTCAGAAGTGGCAAAGCCAGTTTGACAGAGGAAATGCAAATGGAGTTTTGACAAAGAAAGTGAAGGTGTGGGAGTGGATAATTCCCCCAAGGTTATGAGGACACATTAAAGCTCAAAAGTAGGGCAGTGATGGATTGACATTTGCTAGTAAAGAAAACAATCGTAACTCTACATCATTCTTCTAGATCTTGTAAAACGAGCAGTGACTTTTGAAAAAATTTTATAAGGTCATACTTTTCAGCACCTTTGTTTCAGAATCATTCATTAATCAGCACCTTATATCTGTCTGGTAGTTTCTACCATTCTATGTGAACTCTGTGGATAGAAATACCTTTTCCCCCCAATCCATCAAGTTCACAAATCTTCAGGTCCACTACAAGCTTCAGCTCTTGATAGACTAGGAACAGAGCTAAGAAATCTAAAATTCTAGTGATTAGGGCCAAGGAGATAAGACTGCCAACTTAAGAGGGATCAATTTCTTTCCTGTTTTCCAGGAAAGAAAGAGATTTGTGTAGTGCTATTTAAGTTTGTAGGAATATTTGGCAGGGAAAGACTCAATATGTTTCCTGACGACTCATAGTAAAAAGAAGTAATGGAGGTAAGGAGAAGTTTGTGATTACTTGAAAGTGACAGAAACAAAACATTTTAAGTTAGGAACAAATGTTTGGTAAATTGATTGCAGTCTTTAGACTAGTACTTTCAAGCCTGGGGCATTTTTGTGGGAACACGAGTATTCTAGCTACAGAAGGTCTGGCAATAATATTGCATTTTGTATTTTAAAATTAGCAGGCAAAATTATACAATTCACCTCTGGAAAATCAACCAGTGGAGAGTGCATTTGTCCCCAAGCCAGCAGGCATGAGGGAGGGAAGTGGTGTGCCTCCGTGGGATGCTTCCAGGCTGGAGAGCGAGTTTTTCCAAGGTAAGTTTATGCGTTAAATTGCCTTTGCAACTCCTAGTACTAATAACAGTTACAGTTTGTATGGAAATGTTCAAAACATATCAAACTCTGTTCTTTATTTTTGAAGTCCTCTTGTTTATCTTATTGAAAGAGGATGCCGTTATATGCTATTAACACAAATATTAAAGAATCTTATATTTAAATATAATCTAAACAAATATTCTCAGACCAAGGCTGGTAAATCTATGGAATGGTAATAATGGTTAATAGTTAATCTTAGGTGAAAAGGAAATGCACCTTTAGAGAATATAGCTATGAAGTCTACCGCTCTTAATAAACTTTTATTGTTACTGACTGCCTAAATGCACGTGATGAAATCTAATTGTTGCTAAATAATTAACCTTGTACAATAGATAACAATAAAGGGATAGATTCCAAAAGTATGACATGCAGTGGATGTTATTGTTATATTACTTTCCTGTATATTACTTTCCTATAACATATGCTCTGTTATAACCATGTATTGGTTTTTGTTTTTTTTTTTTTGTCAGCAAAAGACTTTATTTCAGGAAAGAAAAACTATGAACAGCTTGAAAGGGAGAACAAAAATCAAAGAGATTTTATTATAATTAGTTTTAAAGGCAGATATTATTACTCATTATACAGTTGTTTGTTTTTTTTTGTTTGTTTTTGTCTTTGCTCCACCTTGTTGTTGGCATTGCTTGATTATTTTATTTGTGGATATGTGGGATAAATTATTTCAGAGATGAGATAATTTTTTTTTCATTAAAGCATTGACAGGATGATTTCCTGAAGAATTCCCTAGTTACAGATCCTTAATGATCAAGATTAGTTCTTCTGCTGTCTCTTCAAACTTAATAGCACCACCTTACAAATAATACAGGGTAGGGATAATCCAGAACAGACTCAGAACCCCTTCAAGCACCTGCCCTGACGTAACTGACATGTCAGAAGTGCAACCCACTTACATTCATTTAGATGCTGATATGCCTTACTTTCCCTTTCATTGAAGAGTGAAAATCAAAAATTTTGATGACAAATAATTTTAAATAGCCTAGAAAATTACACCATTTTATGTAACTCAGTGTGACAGATTTCTGTAAACTAAAAACTTCTTCAGCAACTTAATCCCATCATTTATTTCTCATGTCAGATTTGATTTTGTTTAATGAACATTTATTCAATAAATTCATATTCTACTTATTTTCATTGTAACATGAATGTGGTAAAATTATATCTACTACAATGTGGGCTTTAGGGAATCTTAAAACCTTAAAAGATTATGGTTCTATTTAAATTCCAATTGGCTTTTATTGAGGAAAAGATGTCAAATATGATTAAATAAACACAATTCAAAGAAATACCAAACAACTTAAAATGTCCTGTGACTTGCTTGAGCCCACAGACAGCCACTTTCCAAATCTCTTTGTGCCTCAGTGTCCTCATTTTTAAAACGAGACTGGTAATAACACAAATCTTACAAGGTTATGTGAGGATTTAATGAGTTAATAAATTAAGTGCTTAGAATTGTGCCTGACACATAGAAAGTGCTTTATTAAAGGAGTGCTAATGGGTCTTTTTATAGGAAAAACAATCTACCCTTAGCATTTCACTTAAAATATTATGTAGAACTTTAAATTTTATGTATTGCTCAAGTCCATCGAAATAAGTATATAAATTAGGTGCTAAACTGTTGATAGTAATGCTGTTTTCTCAGCAGTAGAACTGAGAAAATCACATGTTGTTTACAGACTCTCATTTCTATCATAATCCTCTGACATATTTGGAAATATTTTAACTACCTAGTGACACAAAAGATGTGCTAAGAGAAACTACAATTAAAATCTGTTGTTTGTAAAAAACAAAAAAATGTAGCTTTTTTGCCCTTTGTGTCCTTTAAGGCATTATGGAAGGTTAACTTCAAAAAAGTATGATTTGAAAAGTATGAAAAAGAAAGTGCATTACAGCTTTGTAAAAGTCATACTATCTTAAAAATATAATCAAAACTAATGTCACCACATCTGTGACAATATGATAAATATAATATTTATAAATGATTATGTTTCTTGAAGAGGAGCCTCACCAACTGAAATTCTTATTAAACTATAAAATGTTTTACATAAAAAGTCACTCATATTCCCCTTTCAGTTTTAGAGGATTTGGACAGCACGCTGGCTCAGGAACAGTCTCCAGGCTTGGTGAATACAAGACCACCTCTCAACTATGGATCGAGAACACAGTTCAGCCATTTCCACTCCAGTGGAAACAGACATGGTACCACCACAGGAAGGCACAAAAATCACTATAATGAAACTTCTAATATGTCTATCTATGACATCCTAAGACCAGGAACCCCTAGAGAAGGTTTTAAAACCTTTTCTTCTAGAATAAGAACAATTTATGATATGTATAGGACAAGGGAGCCCAGAGTCTTAAAAGAGGAGTATGTGCAAAAGAATACTTTTGGTAGTAGTTCTCTGTGTTTTGACAGCAGGCGAATAGCCTCACCAGCTACAGGGTACTTCACAGCAAGAAGCATACATTTTCCAGCCACAACTCAGAACAAGAATGGATTTATACCACCAAGCCACCAGCAGAGCCCCAAGAGAACTCCTTTATCATCTATCATATGGAATAGATCAGATTCTTCTGGACATAGGCCAACCCAGGAAGAGTTCCTGAAGGCACCATCACCGATGGAAGTTGACCCTGCTGACCAGGTGTATCCCAGGTGTTTTCAGGAGAATAGGACCTATGAATTTTATCATTCACAGAGCGCTTATCAAAGTGTCAGTTTAAATTCCTCCATGGATAGTGCAGTGAGTCCTGACCCGTTTGAGAACTCAGAGAATATGCCATTCTACCATCAAGACAACCCATTTGCTAGGTCTTTCTTTAGCAATACCTTTGGAAGAAGCAGGGAACAGAGATTTGGACGTAGGTCTTTCTGGGGTCAGCAAGGAGAGCATTCTTCCTGGTTTGGCTTTCATCGAAGCAGGAAACCATTCACTTCTTCTGACAGAGACTTTGAAATGATTTCCACTGAAGCGAATAGTGCATCACCTAGTCATGGCCATAATGTTTCTTCTCAATACTGGGGATCGTTTTCCCCTAATTACAGAACTACTATTCCCAGAGACCAAGAAGAGCCACATCCCTTGCAGTTTGATTCTCAGACATCCACACTGGAGAACATGGAGGTGTCACAAGGTAATGAGAACCTGACAGCTCATTTTGGCACACCAAATAGTTGCTCCATGATTGGTTCAAGCTATCACATCAAATCTGGTGGGTTAGAATGTCAACAGGACAGTTCTCCTAAAGAAGTACCTATAAACCAAGAACCTTACTCATTTGGAACTGCTCAGACTCTAGCATCCTCATTTAAAACTTCCTTCCCTCAGATTCCTGATGACAAAAGGAATCATCAGTGTCCAGACTTTCAGAATCCCACAGTCACTTTGCAGAAAATTAAGCCTGTCTCTCTTCCAATAATAAGCTGCACAGAAGCCACTGTGACCAACAGCAGTTCAGTCGATTCTCCACCTCTTACTCAAAGCCAACCCAGTATCTTGCTCACAAAAGTGAATAATGAGAAAGACTTGAGTGAATCTATTTTGGAAAAAGACAAACAACTAAATAAGATGGGTCAGACAAACATGACAAGTGAAATGACCCAACCTGTTTCAGAGACAGTAATCTCTAACCCTTTAGCTAATTTTCAAAGTCCCCTCTCCCAAGACTCAGGCAAAACCAACAGATTTGTTTTTAATGCATCTACCGCCATAATTTCAAAAAGGTCTCCCAAAGTCATTTCCAGGAAAGATAGCTCCAAAATTCATTTATCACAAAGAGATAAAGCCAATGAACTAAAAAAAGATATGGGTTATACTGAAAAACTAAAATTTGGCCCAGCAACTTCTTTTCCTTTTATTCAGGAAAGCAGAACACCATCATCTTTTCCCAGCCCAAATCAAAGCTGTCACCAGGAACTAATAATAAGTACTGAAGACAGGTCAAGCATTATTGAAAATAACCTCCAGAGCTCTGAACCTACTAGTAATCAAAATGCACAATCTCCAGAAAAGTCTGCTAATTTAGATACCAAGGAAGAACAGTGTACTAAAACTCATTCTACCAAGTGTAGCAAGTCAACTGCTGGACACAATATCCCATGTGATTCTGTAGGTCTGTCATCAGGTATACTACCAGATTCTTCACCATCGAATGATTTTTTCCTTGGTGCTCTGGTGGTTCCTTCTACTACAGTGTTCTCCAGGAAAAATCTTTCAGGCCAAGATCCATCTCTGGGAGAAAGAGAAAAAGAAGACAGTAATAGGCAGTATCAAAATAATCAGTTTACCTTGAGCCCCACGAAAACTGAAAAGAGTGATGATAGTTACACCCACTTACATCCTCCTTTCAGGGTTGGAAAGGGAAAAGCAAAAATAAGACGGCGTACATCCTATATTGAAAAGTTGAGCAAAACAGAAAGTAAATCAACACCCACAAGTGGCAGCAGTAGCCTCGATGAGGTAGATCAAAATGATTCCAAGGCTCCTGAACTTCACACAATTTATTGTACCTTACCAAGAAAATCAGCTAGTTTTCTCACTAATAGCAGAAAGTCAGAAAGTAAGATAACTGCTCCTTCATTTAGGAGTGCACCACTTCTGCTCCAACCTGAAAATAATTTGGAAGATCCAATAGGGAAAGACACATCAAATAAATTTAATTCCAGTTCTGATGAGTCAGAAAGCAGATGTTCCAAAGCAATTTCAGACTCAGCCTCAGGAGCACCTGAAGCAACAGAGAGTATGACAACTATGACAAACAATGGATCTGCTTCCATTAGAAAAGGACCCTTCCCATTCCTCACCAAGAGGGCTGTGTCATGGCCTTCAGAGGTACCACATGCCTCATTTGGAAGAGATGAAGGAGAAGAAGAATGCTTGGTCTCAAACATGGATGCTTCTGCTATAACACTAAAACCTTGGGAGAAAATTATTAACCCTCTGGAAAGTGACTCACCTGTTAGGGATTGTTCTTTAACCAAAAGATACCACCAAAAGGAGCCCTTTCAAGAATGCACTGAAAAGGATGGTAAAAACACTGCCTCCAAGACATTCTCCATCTCAAATGAAGACCCTTTACCTTTTTCTTCAGATATGTCAGGGGGAAAAGGTGGGAAAACATTACATAAATTTAAGACTACTAGTATGTTTTCTGTTTTTGGTGATGAAGATAATGTAAAGTGTCTTGAGGTAGTTTCAGTATATTATACTCTACCAAGGAAACACAGCAAAAAGTTATGCAATCTCCTCCAAAAGCATACTCAAAATACTGATGCACTTCCAGAATTAACTAAAGTGGGGACTGTAACATTTTCTAGTGCTTTAGAAAAAGAGAAACTAAATTATTCCACACAAGAACAGTCAGGAACACCTTCATCTGGACATCTGAAGATGCTGGTCAGCTCTGCTCAGGAAAACAGCAGTTGCCATTCTCCCAACACTGAAAAGGTGACTGTTCTACAGTTATCAAGTACTAGCCCCTCAGAACCTACACTACAGGAAAGGGCTTCTATCGGGGCAGATGTTTCTCTTCATAAAGGAGAATCTAAAACTAGAGAGATTTCCCCAGATAACTTAGCTAAAATACCTCTAAGTGGTTCACAAAACAGGAAAAAGAGAGGGAAAAAATTGCAAAGTAAAACACTGCATACTTCATTAATTCTGCAGGAAGGAAAAGTTGCAGAAGAGAAATCTGAAAATTGTCAGTGCTCCATTAAATCACCTGACAGTGGTCCTAATCTTCCAGCCCATACAGAAGGGATTGCTGGAAATCACCAAACCAGATGTTCTGGGGATCGTGCAGGTAGCGGTATAGCCACCACAGCTATTGGAAGCATGAAGTGTCTTCAGAAAGATATCACAAGCACAGCTGAAGATGATAGCTCCAATGGATTGCAGCCTAGGAAAGTCAGAGGAACAGATTTCCAAAAAAAGACTGATAACGCACTTTCTGACTCAAAAAGCCAAGTCTTTGCTCTTACTCCAGCTTTGCCTAAACTACATCTGGATGAGGAGACTTGTTCAGGTGAACGAAATTTAGACAGTTTGCAGTCTAAACCCAGAGAACTACCTCAAAGAAGTCAGAAGGTAAATCTGACAAAAAAGGGCAAGACTAAAGATGAAATGCAGAGGTTGGCATGGGATCAACCCTTACTTCCTGAAGGAAATAATAAAAATAAAACCAGCTTGGATGACCTAGAAAAAGGGAAAAATAGATCCTCACCTAAACACAGATTGGCAGCCATGTCCAAAGCGAGCAGAAAATTTCCAGCTAAAGATTTAAGCCCCAGAAGACATGTAGCTACTATTTTCCCCCAAAGTGGGAACAGTTCTGACTTTACTGGTTTATGTTTTGGCACACCAGAGTGCAACCCACTGTCCTCTGAGACTACTCCAAAATCCACAGAATCCACTGATGAAAGCAGGTTGGATAATGATGGAATAGATGTGAAGAAATCCGAGAACCTTCTCCAGGTTACTGTAATGTCTGACAGAGAAGCTGCTACACACTTAAGTAGCCAGAAGTCTAATGGCTTTTCACAACCACATCAGAATGAGTTTAAAAACAGCTCAGAATCACCACCCAAGTATGAGAATTCTAAAGATGTAACAGTAGCTCAGATTTTGGGAAGAGAGTCAGGTACCCTGAGCCAACCCACATTCACCAGCCTCAGGGAAGCCGACTTCTCTGACCATCAGAGGAGGCTAAACGCTCATCTTCCAGTGGAGCCTACAGAGAAATCTGCAGTAAGCACTCCACTGGCCCGTTGGCAGCAACAACAAAGGAGTGCTGCTTCTCTGGAGTGGGAACCTGAGCCACACCCCTACCGTTCAAAGAGTTTAAAAAGCATAAACACCCACGGTGATCTGCTACGCAAAAGCCATCCTCCGAAAACCAGGGAGCGCCATTTTTCTGAAAGCACTTCTATTGACAATGCCCTGAGCCACCTGACCCTTGGGGATGAATTCTCTAACAACAGTGGGTACAGTCGAAAATTCAAATCTTCTTCTGAACTTGCCTCTTATGATGAAAATGAAAATTGGGCTCTGTACAGCAACAGAATGAAAGTGGGTCCCAAGTCTGCAACATCTATATCCAGACCTATTGACTATGGGATATTTGGGAAAGAGCAACAGTTGGCTTTCTTGGAGAATGTAAAGAGGTCACTCACACAGGGAAGGTTATGGAAACCAAGTTTTCTGAATAACCCTGGCTTCCTGAAAGATGATGTAATTCACCCTCCTACCCCAACAGAGTCATCAAGCTCAGATTCTCCTAGCAATCAAATGCCAGATGATGGCTTCTCTCTGCATGTACCACTTAACATCTATGAAGAGGATCCAGCAGACTCAGACTGTGACACGGACACGACCACAGACGATGAGTACTACCTGGATGAACATGACAAAGAGTCAGAACTGTGAGGCCTCGTCAATAAAATGCGTAATCTTTTCTCCAAAAGCTTATAATGGAAATAAAATGTAAATGTGTGTGTCCATGGGAAGGATAGATAAAAAAATATATCTATTTCTGAAGCAACCTGAATTCTTCCCCCCTCCAAAGCCTATGTACACACACACACACACACACACACACACACACACACACACACACACACACACTTCCTGAGTTCCAGAGCAATACCTTCTTGTGTTTGGGGGATTTTCTGCTATTTTCTGACTATATATCCTTGGCTTTCCTTTTCTTACCCAAGTGAGTCTCCAATTCCCTGTTCAATTTGGCTTTCTGCTCTACTTCCCCCAACTTTTTTTTACACCTTTCATGGGATTTGCAATCCTAATATCCCAGACACATGTACAAAACTTACTCAGGACAACTGAAAAACTCTGCACTGCCTCCTCTGGTCCCCACCCCATCCTCATGGCATTAAATGTCGGGATGATGACAATGGAGTAAATATTGTCAACCTGTTTGACTCCTCAGCATTTAGGGGGTCTAAGGTTTGGTGGTTTGTTTTTTTTTTTTTTTAAACAAAGGTAAAGGAATTTTCATAAGGACATCCTGTTCTATCTACAGTGGAGCCCGAGAGGCACCTGTCTGAAGTGCTTGTTGAGATAATAGAGGAGGGGCAGAATTCCTCATAAGCCAAGCCATACTTGTACTCCTAGGAATTCTTTTGAAATTGTTTGTAGGAATTGGCAGAATTGTTAAGAGCTGAATTTTAATCAAGTCAAGGACTGGCACCAGGCAACCTGAGGGCACAGAAGGTGGGTTGGCCACAAAATTTCTGCCTAGGAAAGAAGCATAACTGAGGGGTGGAGATAAATGGAAATGCCTTTGTGAGCCTGACGTCCTTACAGCAGCTCTCTAGGCAACTGGTTTTTCCCATATCTCCAGACTGCATTTTTCTATTTTCTTCATTGCAAGATAGGACACTTATTTCCATGTGTGGCCTTAGTCATAAGTATCAAATGGTAGCCTTGGCCAGCTCCCTAGACTGCTGCCAAGTCAGACCTGACATCCTGACATTCACAGACTTCTTCGTGGGATCATTTACCAAGCCCCTGGGAAATTATGAGGCAGAGCTTCTAAGGGCTTATCACTGTGATTCAAGAATTTGTCTAGACTAAATAACTTTCCATACACCCTGAGAACTTGACTTTCCTAACCTGTAGTTGCCCTGCAGAACAACTGGGGATTTCTCTCTTCCTAATCAGAGGAAAGATAATTTGCTGAAACTACAGAAAGCATGACATCCTGGATCTCAGTGCTGTGAAGGTCACCATGAGTGGATTTCATCTTGTGTGGTTTACATTTGCTTCCTGGCCTAATTTAATTTTCCATTTTTCTCATCTGTCTGTTTCATCCATATGAATTAAGGATAATGATAGGTGTTGGTACAGTGTATGAAGATCAGGAACTGATAAAATTCAAGAAAGTGCTGTGTTACCTTCTAAATCATTGCCTTGCCTAGAAGAATGCCAGGGCAGGTTTACCTTGTTCCCATGCAGCTCAAAACTAATGAAGTTGTGGTCACTAACATGAAAGCCAACCCCTAAATCTGAAAATTGTTTTAAACTTCAGGTTCTGAGCAATCTTGATCTTAAAGAGACTGATAATAGAATTCTAAACTCTTCTGAATTTTTCAATTTAAATTTATCTGGTAAAAAAATTAATAACATTTTATTTTTGAATGTTTATAAATTCTACCTTTTCCTTTTATTATTTATCTGATTATTTAAGTAAAATTTTTATAAACCATCACCTATATTTTCTATGTAATTTAAAGATATTCAGTTAATATTGTAATAATAAAATTTCTTGACTCTTTTTAATGATCAGCTTATGAGTTCTAGTTCAGTAAATACCTGAGTGTACATGTTTGCTACAAAAGGTGAAATGAAGATAGCTTATTTTTCACTGAGTTTAGGTGATATCAACATTTTAACTAAACATTCTTAACATAGGTAAGTTAAGGTGAACATAAACTACTTTGGGGCCCTGACTTTTTGCACTAGAATCTACTCTATGTGAATTCATAGGTGATGGATGGTCAACACTCATTTGCACTGTTTGTAATGTTTGTTGTCTTGCTTAAGAATCAAGAAAACAGAAAATTCATTAAAATAGCACCTTCTATAGTTTTATACTTTTATAAAACACTTCGTTAAAGAAGTATAGCAAATTTCTATTTATTTTAACATACAAACTGCTGCTTTTTAATATTCATTTTTGGTATAGCTATAGTAATTTCTAATAGTAACTTTTATACTTACAACTTTTCTAAAAGGTGTAATCATTATTACAATAACTATTCACATAAATGGAATAAACCAGGATGTAAATTATTAATTTGATTAAATCATGGACTTCTGTAACCATAAATTTTTACATGTAAAGTCCATTTAAAATAGGACTTAATGAAATTATTTTGATTTTTAGAGACTTTCCTCTAAATAATTTACTCCCTTACATTGTAAATACATTGATGTCACTAAAACTCCAATGGCTACTAACAAAGCTAATGTTAATAAGCTATGGTGATAAGCTAATAAAAGCTACTTCGTGTGAGAGGTAACTTCATGCCACTATTGGAGGTGATGAAGCAGAGTCCACTTAGGTTATGTTGAAGATGGAAATCAAACTGGAAAATGCACACCTCTGTAAAAGTAATATATTCCACTGAATGCCAGAGGGTTAGAGAGGCCTTATTGCTAAGAGTTTATTGTTAGTAATAGTAATCATGCTTCAGAATATCCCATTTAAATGTACAGTGTATATACATAAATATTTTATTTTCAAAGCAAGTTTGTGATGTATTACCACTTGGGGCTCTTTGTGACAGGCACTTCTGGGTTCTGAAACAAACAAGCCTTAAGCACTTTTGTTAAAATGTTGTCAAATAATCCTTTTATATATGTGTCCTTAAAACCGTTATCTAGGCATGAAATGTGTTATAAGACAAAGTGCAAATTTAAAACAATGCCTGTGTTGAAATAAATGATTTGAGTAAAGGCACTGCTTGACTTAGTTTTTATTCCCACCCTCAAATGATGACTTTTAATTGTAAAAGTTTCAGGAAAACTACAAAGAGAAGAGGCAGAGCACAAAAGCTTTCAAACAAATCTTTTTGGTGGCTACTGAATGAGATCAACCATATAAGTGGTTTTCAAACACAGTGACCTCTCTCATTCTCTATTTGTGCCCAAAAGCAGCCAACCACAAATGGAGATCATTGCACCTGGTTGCCTAATAGAGGAGGGATGAATCAAGTCTGGCATTTCTCTGAGAGCTCCTGCATTTACAGAGGAAGAGGGAGCTACACGGAGTTGGATCACCTCCCGCCCAGTAGCACTGATGGAAGATAAGGAGGTCTTTCCAATTGGAATATGAGGCATGCAGTGTTAATTTCTGCTAAACAAATTAATAGATTTATCTTTTCTAAGAAAGCAACTTGAAATTTTTTCTGGACCTAGGACAGGAGAGTGTCATCAACACAAATATAGGTGGTACTTTAGTCAAAATATTTTTGCTGTCCTTTGTTAAAATTTAAAATACATTGCCTCAGCTAGGATTTTTAGTCATGGACAATATAATCCTCCCAGGTGGTTCAAGTGAAAAAGGACATGTTAAAGGGTATATACTTTGCTCCCAACCACACTGGTAGGTCTGAGGAGAAACGGACTGTAAGCTGAAATTTCAGGACCAATTTCTAAAACCATGCCACAGAATTGGATTTCCATGGGAGCTGCTGTCTGTGTGATGACCAGGGAGATGCAGAATCAGGAAGCTGAGTGAACCAACATGATGGATCACCATACTCATTTCCCCCCAAAATCAATAAATATAAAAGCAATAGCATACATAAACTTACACATAAAAATGTCTGCAGCCAAAACTGGAAACAAAGTGAATACCTAAATTGAGTGAATATATTATAGAACATACACATGTAATATTATGAAACCATTAAAAAGAATTAAAACTATAAAGTGGACTTGGGGGAATTTGCATGAGTACTGTTGAGAGAAAAAAAGCAAAATCTCACTTTCATAAATATTAACCAAAAAACCTGCATTTGCATTTGTGCATATGGAGGGATACATGCTAGGCTATTAATGTCAGTTGCTTTGTGGCAGGGGATGGCGTGGGGTGGGGGCTGTTGGAGGGTATGTTGAAGAGCAGCAAGAAATAGGGGTGGCAAGATCCTCTCAGAAAAAACTAAATATACACACATGTATATATAGGAGTGTACGATTATGTTATGCACTTAGAATATATCAGTGGGCGTATGGATAAAAAATTAAAGATAATCTTTTAAAAGATTTACTATGGAGGAATATTAAATCTTATTTTTTTAAAAAACTAAAATTGGTACTTGATTTTGTGAAACATTGTGTTTCTTCAGTTTTATTAAGATATAATTGACATATAACACTGTATCAGTTAAGGTGTAGAGCCTAATAACGTGACTTACATATGTTGCAAAGTGGACACCTCAGTAAATTTAGTTAGCGTCCATCATTTCAGTTAAAAAAATGTTTTCTCTTGTCATGACAACTTTTAGGAAATATGTATTAATTTTCCCTCTAAGCACCCTTCCCCAACCATCCTTTCCAGATTATTCTATCATTACAGTGTAGAGTAAACTAAAAGTACTTCGAGAGATGTTGTTGGGGGGTATGTAGTGGATACTGATGCAATTATCAATCCAGGAGATGCTTTTTTTACCACATGATCACTGCGGAAGAATCAAGGTTCTTCCATGGCCCTAAGAGTCTCAGTCCAGCGGACTGGTTCAGGGATGACTGCCTGACAAATGAGCAGTTGTGTTTCAGGAGGAAATACCCCTATACTATGAGATTCTGAATGAGTTAATATTTAAACCAATTGCCTCACAATCTAAAATTCACCCTGCAAACTATAATAAGAGGAAGTTTATATCCCCAGTACTTGCAGAATGCATGACAAATAGGGTGCTGAATAAATATTATTGAAATTAATTAAATATTTATGCATTTTATGGGATCTAAGCTCACCTAAGTCCATGTAAGGTTTTTATTAGTTAATGTCATTGAAAATGAGACAGTTCTCTAATATCAAAAGAGGAATTAATCATGAGGATACATGGATATCCCTGAAACGAAGGGCAGAGATGCCACTTATGAATGGTACCAAGCCTGTATAGTGCATTATATAGAAAACTCCATTTCATCTACAAAGCAATAAATGGTAAAGTTTACATTGCTCTGTTTAAGAGAACAGTCAGTTACAAATAGCAATCTCTTAACTTTGGTTTTGAAATTCTCAAAGAAAAGACTCTGTTTAGTTCAGCATGAGACAGGTTTCAAATTATGGGTCAGGCAACTGTGGCCATGGATTAAGGTGATGTTTTACAAAGCCTCATTGTTAACTGGGCTGTGAAGGGAAAAAAAGAGGAGCAGTTACGAGAAAGGGTTAGAATTGTGATGAACCTAGTGGACAGTTAATAGCTGTAAAATTTACATATCTTTAATGTGAGGACTCCAGGGGTCAGTGCAAGTCATAAAAGTATATTGGATGTAGACATTCCAGAGTCACACACAGACCATAGTTCTATGTGTCTGAGACTGGAACTCAATATAGGGATGAATATGAGAGGGAACAGAAACTTCTTGAAGTGGGTCATTTATTTCAAGTTTTGTGTATGACTTCTATTGCCTGGAAAGACCTTTCTCCCCTCTTCCTGTGACAGATTCCTATTTGACTGTCATGTTTGAACACAGATGTCATCTCTTTCAGATAGCCTCTCTCAATTCTGCCAGGATTAGGTTAATTGGGCTCCACATGATGTACTTATGTTGGGACAGGCAGTTTGCCATGGGCTCTGAACATTCCTGAAATTTTTGCGGATATGCCAAGAATGTAAGTCCCTGACCACTCTTTACCCCTGCCATTTCTCATGTGTTTGCAGCAAGCAACCTGGAAGGATGAGATAAGCTCTCTTCACCAATGCAGAGCAGTAATTCACTTCACTCTAAAAGCAGTAATCCCCTAATTGCCATGTGCTTCTCTTGCAGCACAGGCATCCATGACAGTCCTTTTTGCATGGTTCCCACTGGATCTAGGGGGTATATTAGTTTGCTAGGGCTGCCATAACAAAATACTATATAGACTGGGTTGCTGAAACAACAGAATTTATTTTCTCATAATTCTGGAGGCTAGAAGACCAAGATCAAGTCATGTACAGGTCTGGTTTCTTCTGAGGCATCTCTCCTTGGATTGCAGACATCTGCCTTCTCACTGCATCCGCACATCATCTTTCTTCTGTGCTCAAACTATCTCAGTGTCTCTGTGTGTGCCCAGATTTCCTATTCTTACAAGGATACCAGTTGGATTGGATTAGGGCCTGCCCCAATGGCTTTTTAAACTTAATCATCTCTTTAGAGCCCTATCTTCAAATCCTGTCAAATTCTGGGGTCTGGGGTTAGTGTTTCAACATATGAATTATGGAAGAACACATTTCATCCCATAACAGGGATCATGCGGACATAACACAAACCAATGTGAAACTCTGGCTACTGCTTGTGCAGTGACTAATGAAGTTCTCTGTTTCTAACCCAGGAGTCCGAGTCTTTTGACAGCATCTGTGAAACAACAAAAACTAATTTGTTATCTTATCAGTAGGATAAAATCCCAGACCCCACACAATTCCTGACACCCATATTTTAGCACCTATTACTATGTACACTGCTTCTCTTTCTTGTCCACTAAACCACAGGAGACACTATGCTTTAATGTCAAAGTATACACTGTAGTGTATAGTATACACTATAGTATAGTACTATAGTGTATACTATAGTAGACACTATAATGTCAAAGTACAATGTCTAAAACATAGTAAACATTGAATTAATGTTTGTTAAGTAAATCAAATTTGATTTATGATTAAAAAATCTGCTCAGGCATTTGTTGATCTAAAGAGATACGCTTTATAAGATATGGATTAAGATGAGAAAGGAAACAGGTTGGGACAGATTCAGTATTGCTAAAGGAGAGCTCAGATACAATTATGTCTTCTTTGATGTGTTTTCAAAACAACTGGGTGTTGCCACAACTGTTATATAATTTATTAGACCATATTTTATTATCCAGTACCAGCAAACCCTCAGATTATTATCTGGAAACTTTTTAAAGTTTGATTTTAGAAGAATGTGAACAAAGTGTTCCAAATAATTTTTTTAAGTGATAGAGCAGAGCAAAGCTTTCAACATGCAGACACCCTTACAAAATAAAATTAGCAGTGAAATTAATACCAAGTAATGTCACACTTTAGCCTGCAGTTTACCTGATTTACTATGAGTTCCTGAAAATCTTTCCCAAGTACAGAGAACACTGTGAACAACCAGTGAAATTCCTGTCTAAAGGCATTTCCCTAAACTATATTAAAGTTCTTCGGTGCTGGGTTCTTCATCCCAAGGAAGTCACTACCGAGTTTGCCGCTTTTAAAGTACAATATAGGAAATGGAGTAGTAGCCAAGGAATTTAAACGCATGACCCATGAACAGGAACAATGAAAGGTGCGGGGGTTGCCTGAGGGAGTGGGGGTTGCTGGGTAGAGGAGGACAAAGGGGAAAAAATTGGGACAACTGTAATAGCATAATCAATAAAATGTAATTAAAAATAAAAATAAATTGCCCTGGCTGGTGTAGCTCAGTGGATTGAGCGCGGGCTTGCGAACCGAAGGATCGCGGTTCGATTCCCAGTCAGGGCACATGCCTGGGTTGCCAGGCCAGCTCCCGGCAGGGGACATACAAGAGGCAACCGCACATTGATGTTTCTCTCCCTCTCTCCTTCCCTTCCCCTCTGAAGATAAATAAATAAAATCTAAAAGAAAAAAAAATTATAAAAAAAAATAAGTAAATAAAAATAAATTTTAAAAAAGAAAAAACTGTTTCCGGAGGCAGTTGACAAATTCAAGCAACCGGAGGTGGAGGCCAGGCCTGCCAAGGCGTTGGCGATCAAAGGTGCGACTCACTCTTGGTTTCCCTTTGCTAGACCTAGGATTCCGGTTCTCAGTGGGGTCCATGTAGTTGGGAAGGAGGGGACAGGTCGGTAGTCGACCCCCAAGCAGAGCTCCAGGCCAATGATTACCCTGCACCCTGGTTTAGCGGCCTAGAGAGGGGGCGGGTCGACGGACCTCAGAGCTCAGGCCCGCCCCGGGGTGTGCCCCCGCCCCATCCCGTGGCGCTGCCCACCCCTCTGGCCCCGGCGAAGCTGGACCGCAGCGGCCCGGTGACCATGGGCCGCCTCCCGCAGGCCCTGCTGCTGTTGCTGCAGCACGCCGTGCTTGTGGCCGTGGGGCCCCCGGAGGCGCAAGTTAGCGCGCCTCGGAGCCTGGCGTGGGGCCCCGGGCTACAGGCCGGCGTTGTTCTGCCCGTCCGCTATTTCTACCTGCAGACGGTCAACGTGGAAGGCCAAAACCTCACTCGCTCGCCCCCAGGTAGTGTTCAGCCGCGGGACTCCCTTGTCCCGCTGCCCGCTCCCCTGCGCCCCTGCCGCGCACCCCCCGCCCGGACCGCGCCTCCTAAGAAGCCGCCGGCTGCCCGCGTGCTGCTCCTCCCCTGGCGTGTTGTGTCGCCCTTCCTCGGTCCGGTCACCTCCTCTTCCCTTCTTCCCAACACAAAGAGGGCTGGGAGTAGTCGCAACAAAATGCATGAATGTATGAATGAACTGCGAAGGCCCTTCCTCAGGTGACTTGCGAGGGGCTGACTTGCAGGGTTCCCAACGCGTGGCACCCAGAGTGTTAATAAACGCAGAGTGAGTCACGTCGCAGATGGTCTCTCCACCTCTGGGTCGGAACTGTTCCACCAGGCAGGGAGTGCCTTCACGTATTGAGTCTTCAAAAACAAGAATCCTGTTGGGTTACATTGCTGGGGCCTGCTGGATTCGAAACGGCTAACTCCTACACAAAGGAAATGTCAGTGCTGAAGGCAGAAGGGAAGCAGTTTTTGAATGCTAGAATTTTGTTTTCTTAAAGTTTTGAGTTCTTGAAAGCAGATTGAAGGAATTAGTGAAACTCAGTAGAATGTCCGGAATCCCTCTGCCCAGTTGTCTTTCCACTTTCTTTTTCACATCTTACCTTTGCAACTTCTTAAAACTTGTCCTGCTGGTTTCAAGTTGTTGCCAGTCAAGATTTGCTAGTTTATGTCCAATTTATGCCCAGCCAGCTGGCACGCTATTTTAGCAACAAAGAATCAATCAGAATTACCCAGTGCCTCCTCTTCCACTGCTAAGTAAAAAAATATGACTACTTATTTTAGTTTTAGAAGGACCTTCCAGGGCCCTAAGAATCAGAAGAAAAGATTCTTACACCCAGATTGAAAGTCTCTCGCTATGGGGTGTATTTTCTTCTTTATAGTTTATTTTCTAAAAGTAGTTTTATTTTTAAATATACTTTATAGATTATGCTATTATAGTTGTTCCTTTTCCCCTCTTTATTCCCCTCTGCCCTGCACACCCTCTCCTACCCACATCCCCTGCCCCTTAGTTCATGTCCATGGGTCGTACATATAAGTTCTTTGGCTTCTACATGTCGTATACTATTATTAACCTCCCCCTGTCTATTTTCTACCTACCATCTATACTATTTATTTCCTGTACTGTTTTCCCCATGCCCCTCTTCCCTTCCTCACTGATAACCCTCCTTATGATCTCCATTTCTGTGATTCTGTTCCTGTTCTAGTTGTTTGCTTTTGTTTTTTTGTTTGTTTGTTTGTTTGTTTTTTAAGGTTCAGTTGTTGATAATTGAGTTTCTTGTCATTTTACTGTTCATAGTTTTGATCTTCATTTTCTTAGATAAGTCTCTTTAACATTTCATATAATAAGGGCTTGGCGATGATGAACTCCTTTAACTTGACCTTATCTGAGAAGCACTTTATCTGCCCTTCCATTCTAAGTGATTGCTTTGCTAGAGACAGTTATCTTTGATGTACAAGCTTGCCTTTCATGACTTGGCATACTTCTTTCCAGCTCTTTCTTGCCTGCAAGTTTTCTTTGGAGAAATCAGCTAATAGTCTTATGGGAACTCCTTTGTAGGTAATTCTCTGCTTTTCTCTTGCTGCTTTTAAGATTTTCTCCTTATCTTTAATCTTGGGTAATGTAATTATGATGTGCCTTGGTGTGTGCTTCCTGTGTCCAACTTCTTTGGGACTCTGGGCTTCCTGGACTTCCTGGAAGTCTATTTCCTTTGCCAGATTGGGGAACTTCTCCTGCATTATGTTCTCAAATAAGTTTTTGATTTCTTGCTCTTCCTCTTCCCCTTCTGTTACCCCTATAATTCAGATGTTGGAACATTTAAAGATGTTCTGGAGGTTCCTAAGCATCTCCTCATTTTTTTAAATTTTTGTTTCTCGTGCTGTTTTGGTTGAATGTTTATTTCTTCCTTTTGCTCCAAACTGTTGATCTGAGTCCTAGTTTCTTTACCTTCACTGTTGGTTCTTGTACATTTTCCTTTATTTCACTTTTCATCGCCTTCATTTTTTCCTCTATTTTGCGACCATACTCAACCATTTCTGTGAGCATCCTGATTACCGATGTTTTGATCTGTGCATCTGATAGGTTGGCTATCTCTTTGTTGCTTAGTTGTATGTTTTCTGGAGCTTTGATCTGTTCTTCCATTTGGGCCTTTTTTTTTTTTTTTTTTTTTTTTTTTTTGCCTTGGTGCACCTGTTACATAGTAAGGTGTGAAGCCTTAGGTATTCACCAGGGCGGGGCTACTTTCTCTGTGTTGTGGCACTGTATGTGGGGGAGGGGTCCAAGAGAGAACAATGCCACTTGTTCAGCTCTCTGCCCACTTTCAGTCACCTCCCTACCTATGCACAAGCAAACTGGGTCCTTCCGGTGCTGATTCCTGGGCGGGTGGGTTTGTGTATGTTCGAGGACTCTGGGTCTCTCCAATGAACACTCCTGTGAGGCTGGAAGTTTCTCCTGCAGCATCAACCCCCACCTGTTTTTTCAGACACAGGCTTTGAGGCTTTATTTCCCTGCACTGGAACACTGTGTTGCCAGGTCTGTCTCGCTCCCCAGTTGTTCCTCTCCATTTATCTGCACACAAATGTGGGACTGCCCACTCTGCCAGCCACTGCCTGCCTCCCCGGGTTCTCTAGCTGCCATGTTCCTGTGGGTTCTCTCTGCCCAGCTGCCCATCTCTGCCCCTCCTACCGGTCTGGATGAATGTTTCTTCTTTAACTCCTTGGTTGTTGGACTTCCATACAGTTCGATTTTCTAGGAGTTCTGATTGTTCCTTATTTTTAAATTTGTTATTTTTAAATTTGTTGTGTGAAAAGGCACAGTGTACCTACTACCCCTGCATCTTGGCCGGAAGTTAAAAGTAGATTTATAATGTTATAATGGGGGAACTTTAGAAAGAAAAGAAGATATAAAAGTAAAATATTTAATTTCTACATGAAAAAAGAAAATTACATGATCCAAAATGAAATACTGATAATCTTACTGTTAATGAACTATAAATTGAAATAAAATTTCATTTTTTATTCTAAAAATATCTGCAATTTTTTAAAAATATTTTTTATTGATTATGCTATTACAGTTGTCCCATTCCCCCGCTTCGTTCCCCTCCACCCTGCACACCCACATTCCCCTGCTTTAGTTCATGTCCATGCGTCATAAGTTCCTTAGCTTCTACATTTCCCATACTATTCTTGCCCTCCCCCTGTCTATTTTCTACCCACCATCTATGCTACTTAGTCTCTGTACCTTTTCCCCCTCTCTCCTCCTCCCACTCCACTGTTGCTAACCTTCCATATGATCTCCATTTCTGTGATTCTGTTCCTACTCTAGTTGTTTGCTTGGTTTGTTTTCATTTCTGTTTTAGGTGTGGTTGTTAATAACTGCGAGTTTGCTGTCTTTTTACTGTTCATATTTTTTCTTCTTTTTCTTAGATAAGTCCCTTTAATATTTCATATAATAAGGGCTTGGTGATGATGAACTCTTAACTTGACCTTATCTGAGAAGCACTTTATCTGCCCTTCCATTCTAAATGAAAACTTTGCTGGATAGAGCAATTTTGGATGTAGGTCCTTGTCTTTCATGACTTGGAATACTTCTTTCCAGCCCCTTCTTGCCTGGAAGGTCTCTTTTGAGAAATCAGCTAACAGTCGGATGGGAACTGCTTTGTAGGTGACCGTTCCCTTATCCCTTGCTGCTTCTAGAATTCTTTCCTTCATTTTAATCTTGGGTGATGTAATTATGATGTGCCTTGGCGTGTTCCTCCTTGGGTCCAACTTCTTTGGGACTCTCTGAGCTTCCTGGACTTCCTAGAAGTCTATTTCCTTTGCCAGATTGAGGAAGTTCTCCTTTATTACTTGTTCAAATAAGTTTTACACTTGTTGCTCTTCGTCTTCTCCTTCTGATACCCCTATAATTTGGATGTTGGGACATTTAAAGAAGTCCTAGAGGTTCCTAAGCCTCTCCTCGTTTTTTTGAATTCTTGTTTCTTAATTCTGTTCTGTTTGGTTGCTTCTTTCTTCCTCCTGTTCCACTCCATTGATTTGAGTTCCAGTTTTCTTCCCATCACTATTGGTTCCCTGTGCATTTTCCTTTATTTCACATATTGTAGCCTGCATTTTTTCATCTAATTTGTGAGCAAAATCAACCAATTCTGTGAGCATCCTGATCACCAGGGCTTTGAACTGTGCATCTGATGGGTTGGTTATCTCTTGGTCACTTAGATGTATTTGTTCTGGGGCTTTGATCTGTTCTTCTGTTTGGGCCACTTTTTTTTTTTTTTTTTTTTGGTCTGGTTGCACCTATTACGTACCGGGGGACAGAGCCTTAGGTGTTCACCATGGCGGGGTAACCCAGTAGCTGGGTTGTGATGCTGTATGTGGGGGAGGGGTCAGAGAGGGAACAATGGTGCTTGCTCCACTCTCTCTCGGATTTCAGTCCCTTCCTCCACTTCCTACCAGCAAATTGGGCCCTTCTGGTGCAGGTTCCTGGGTGGGTGGGCTTGTGTACTGTTCTAGGACCCTGTGGGTCTCTCCAGCGAACTTTCCTGTAAGGCTGGGAGTCTCTCCCAGCACCTCAACTCCCACAGGTGTTTTCAATCGGTGGTTTGAGGCTTTATTTCCCTGTGCTGGGGCCCTGGGTTACGAGGTCTGTCTTGCTCCCCAGTTTTGCCTGGTTTGTCTGCACGCAAATGTGTGACCTCGGTCAGCCAGCTGCCTTGCACACCTCACTGGGTCTGCCTGTTGCCACCCCACACCAGGGGTCTGCCAGCCACCACTTTTTCCTGACCCAACCCCTCTCTGCTGGCTGCTGACTCCGCCCCTGTTACTGGTCTGGATGAATGGTTGTTGGACTTCCATACAGTTCAATTTTCTGTCAGTTTTGGTTGGCTTTTTGTTTCTAAATTTTTGTTGTCCTTAATTTTGGTTGTGCAAAGAAGCACAGTGTGTCTGTCTATGCCTCCATCTTGGCCAGAGGTCTAAAATGACCAAATATCTGCAATTTTTTAAAGTAGTAATACTCAGAGTTGTTAAGGGAACAATGAGTTACTCTCAGACAGTGACCTTCGTTCTCTGCTAATGGAACACAAATTGGTCAGGTGTTTCTGGAAAGTATAATTGTCCAAATGTAGCAAGAGTTTTAAACATATACAAGCCTAGTGTACAAAAAAAGTGAGTCTCAACAGTTAGGAAAATCTCATTTTTAATGTCGTTTTTAAAAAATGTCTTTGCCCTTTAATCTGGTAAGCTGATTTCTAGGTGTCTGTCCTGAGGTAATGATCAGAATGTAGTCAAAGATTTTCATGTACAAGGATATTCTTGCAGCATTATAATTGTGTAGTATAGTAAGTCTAAATAACCAACCGTAATGTAATTGCTAAATAAAGTATGGTACATCCATATGATGGAATATTTGACAGCCATTAAAAGTTATGTTTTACCAAAGGGATGATGGAAGAGGAAAATGGGAAGTTGTTAAAAGGGTATATAATTTCAATTTTGCAAAATGAAAAAGTTGTAGAGATTTGTTGTACACAAGTGTGAACATGTTTAACACTACTGAACTGTATACTTAAAATGGTTAAGATGGTTAAATTTATGTTGTGTGCTTTTTCACAATTCTTAAAAAATTGTGAAGTAACTTAAAAAGATTATTTAATAATGCTTAGATTAAGAATGGAAAAAAACAAGAAAGAAACTATATAGTTTCATTCTAATTGTGTTATCAGTAACACATTAGTGTCATCAATGATTATAGCAAGAGAGTAAGGAAATGTTTTTCACTCTTCTTTTTTCCCAAGAAAATTTATCCAAGAAAAAAGTTTTAAGGAAAAAAAGAAAAGACTTTCACCAAGTCTTTATAGACAACCTTGCTTTCATTCCCTTAGACTCTACTTGTTTCATTTCAGGCCACTTGATTTCTAGCTTCCATTCAAAAGGCTGTCCTATAGTTCTGAAAAACAAACCCAACCAATTCCTTACATCTTCTGCCACCATCATTCATTTGTAAGTTCTGAAATTTTTCCTTCTCCAAGAGCTAATTGGAAAAGAGGCAGACTTTTCCTAAGCTGTGGATTGCTTTACATGACTTACCCAGATTCCCTACTACTGTAATTATCACTCTCATTTAATAGGATCTGAATACCATTATTTTGTTGCGTATCTCCAGGTACATAGAGAGCAAACATGTTGTGAATTTGGATGGTCTAAATCAGGGGGTCTCAAACTGGAGTCCACAGACAGAAATTAGGGGGCCTATGGTCTTGGATGGGGAAAAATATATTTTCACTAACCTCTGACTTAAGTTGAATATTTCCTTCTATTATGAATGTAGACAGAACCTGTTGATATTTTTATATTCCTAACATCTAGTACAGTGCTTGGCAGAGATGCTCAGTAAATAATTGTAGAAGAAAAGAAAGAAGGGGTACAGCGAGGGTGGTTGGAATATGTCAAGATGGTAGGATACAAATACACTTGACCCTTGAACAACATGGGGTTAGAGGTGCTGACTCTGGCACAATAGAAAATCCATGTATAAATTTTGACTCCCCCAAACACTTAACTACAGTGTTTCTCCATATCACAAGGTGATTAGTTCCATGACACCTATGGATACCCAAATTCACAGATGCCTAAGTTCCTTATATGAGACGGCATATCTTGCATCAAGTTAACCTTCTGCATCCACAAATTCCCAACCATTGGTCAAAATACTGTTTTCAATCTGTGGCTGTTTGAATTCCAGATATGAAACCCAGGAAAATGGAAAGCCAGTTGCATATTGATTGAAAAAATCCACAGATATGGCCCCAAGCAATTCAAACTCAGGTTGTTCAAAGATCAACTGTGTTCATTTTTGACTCATTCCTCTCCTACCTTCATTAGTAATGATATTTTCATAAAATAGTCTTACCTTCTGGTTGTGTACTTTTCTTTTTAAACTCGCTTTATTTTATTTGTTCTCCTAAATTATCTTGTAGTGTAGGAAGGAGAGATCTTATTGTTTTCACTTTACACGCAAGGAACTGAGGCTCAGTGAAGCTAAAATGCCTTGCCCATGGCCCCATAGCTATCACATGTCGTCACCAACTGTGGACTACCTAGGTCAGTGTTCTTTCCCTTTCATCAGATCACCAGTAATACAATGGCCGTGCATGGTCAGCAGGTAGGCAGACATTTTTGGAGGGTTCCATTTAGCCTCCAGGCAATACTAGTTGGCCTTCTGGGACTCTTTCCCTTAGTCATGTGGGGTGAACACTTTGGTGGCAGCTGCAGAAAGCCTTAATAAAGTTCCTAAATAATGGAGTGGGAGACAATAACTCCATTCAACAGAGAGTGCCAGAGGTTATTCCTCCAACTTTGAATTCTGCCAACCTTCATGCTAACATTACACGATGTGCCAAGCAAATCCAGGATGGGCTTTGAAAGAGGATTCACGCTGTGGTCAAATGTTCAAATATTGGCTCAGCTACCCTTTTTTTTAAAAAAAAAACTTAATTTTTATTGTATTTTTTCCATTATCATTTAGTCCCATTACCCCTCTTCCCCCCAGCAATCACCACACTGTTGTCCATGTCCATGAGTCCTTTTCCCTTTTTGTTCAATCCCTCCACCCCTCACCTCCCCACCCATGTGTCATCCTGCTCTCCATCTATGAGTCTGTCCCCGTTTTCCTCATTAATTCAATTTTTTCATTAGATTGCACACATAAGTAGAATCATATGGTATTTATCTTTCTCTCATGGGCTTATTTCACTTAGCATAATGTTCTCCAGGTCCATCCATGCTGTTGCAAGGGGTAAAATTTTCTTCTTTTTTTCAGCTGAGTAGAATTCCGTTGTGTAAATGTCCCATAGTGTTTTTTATCCACCCATCTACTGATGGACACCTGGGCTGCTTCCCTATCTTGGTGATTGTAAATAATGCTGCAATGAACATAAGGGTGCTTATCTTCTTTTGAATTGGTGTTTTGGGTTCCTTCAGATATATTCCCAGAAGTGGGATCACTGAGTCAAAAGGCAGATTCATTTTTAATTTTTTGAGGTATGTCCACACTGCTTTCCACAGTGGCTGCACCAATCTGCATTTTCAACAACACTGCACTTTTTCCCCATCCTCACCAGCACTTATTGTTTGTTGATTTATTGATGATAGCCATTCTGCCAGGTGTAAGGTGATGTCTCATTGTAGTTTTAATTTGCATTTCTCTGACAATTAGTGACATTAAACATCTTTTCATATGTCTGTTGGCCATCTGTATATCCTCTTTGGAGAAGTACCTATTCAGGTCCTTTGCCCATTTTTTTTAGTTTGGTTCTTTGTTTTTGTTTTTTTGGTGTTAAGTTTTATAAGTTCTTTATAAATTTTGGATATTAACCCCCTATCAGAGGTATTAGAGAATATTTTCTCCCATTCTGTGGGTCATCTTTTTATTTTGTTGTGCAAAATAAAAACTTTGCTGTGCAAAATTCTTTTAGTTTGATGTAGTCCCATTTGTTTACTTTTTCTTTTGTTTCCCTTTCGTGGGGACCTATATCCAATAAAATATTGCCACGAGCAGTGTCCGAGATTTTGCTGCCTGTATTTTCTTTATGATTTTTATGGTTTAGGGTCTAACATTTAAGTCTTTGATCCATTTTGAATTTATTTTTGTGTGTGGTGTAAGAAGATGGTCTGGTTTCATTTTTCTGTATGTTTCTGTCCAGTTTTTCCAACACTATTTATTGAATAAACTATCTTTAGCCCATTGTATGTGTTTGCTTCCTCTCTTGAATATTAATTGACTATAAAGTGTTGGTTTATTTCCGGGCTCTTCTATTTTGTTTCATTGATCTATGTGTCTGTTTTTATGGCAGTACCATGCTGTTTTGATTGCTATGGCCTTATAGTATTTTTTGATATTAGGTAGTGTGATTCCTCCAACTTTGTTCTTCTTTGTCAGGATTGCTGTTGCTACACGAGGCCTTTTGTGGTTCCATTTAAATTTTTGAAATATTTGTTCTAGTTCTGTGAAATACATTATTGGAATCTTGATAAGAATTGCATTGAATCTATAGATTGCTTTGGTAGCATGGACATTTTAATGTTGTTAATTCCACCTATCCATGAACGTGGTCTGTGTTTCCTTATTTGTATCTTCTTCAATTTCTTTCTTCAGTGTCTTATAATTTTCCAAATACAAGTCTTTTACACCCTTGGTTATGTTTATTCCTAGGTATTTGACTCTTTTGTAGCAGTTGTGAATAGGATTGTTTTCTTAATTTTCCTTTCTGTTAGTTTGTTATTAGCACATAGAAGTGCACCTGATTTCTGGATAAAATCCAGCACCCATTTATGATAAAAACTCTCAACAAAATGGGATTAAATGGAACATACCTAAACATAACAGAGGCCATACATGACAAACCCACTGCCAGCATCATACTCAAAGGGCAAAAACTACAAGCTTTCCCTTTAAGATCAGGAACAAGACAAGGATGTCCGCTTTCACCTGTCTTATTCAACATAGTATTGGAAGTCCTAGCCACAACAATCAAACAAGAAGAAATAAAAGACATCGAAATTGGAAAGGAAGAAATGACACTGTCATTGCTTGTAGATGATATGATACTGTACATAGAGAATCCCAGAGATTCCACCAAGAAACTACTGGAACTGATAAATTCAGCAAAGTAGCAGGATACAAAGTTAATTGAGCTACTCTTATGTATGTTACCTTCTGTATGTGATGAGTTGCTGAACTGCTTCAAGGGAGAGTTGGTTTCCTGATCTGTAAAATGGGGGTGACAACACCTACCTTACAAGTTCTTTTTTTTCAGAGAGAGACAAACATC
This sequence comes from Glossophaga mutica, assembly GCA_039655065.1. Classification (NCBI taxonomy): domain Eukaryota; kingdom Metazoa; phylum Chordata; class Mammalia; order Chiroptera; family Phyllostomidae; genus Glossophaga; species Glossophaga mutica. The sequence continues at coordinate 78,678,771 of CM077308.1, read as the reverse complement.
AATTTGTTGTTTCACTTATACATGCACTCATTTGTTGATTATTGTACGTGCCCTGACACATACAATATCGAACCTGCAACCTTGATATGTGGACGATGTTCTAACCAACTGAGCTCCCCAGCCAGGGCCCTACCTTACAAGTTCTTGTAGGAAACAAAATACATGTGAAAACTTAAAGTTTATAGACTGGCACATAAGTGCTAAGTGAATTTTTAAACAATGTTTTTGATTTCTTTTCAAATCAAAAGCCTTGAAATTTTCTGCTTCTAATGATGTGATAAGACTTTAATATTGCCAGCCTCCTTTTGTCTACATAGTCACTGCATTCTCATTCAATTAGCTTTCAATTTGTGGAGTAGAAAAAACTCAAGCTGAGCTTCTATTTGTTCCATGATATCAGCCCCCAGGGCAAATGAGAACTCATGTTACTTCATTTTGAAGAAATTTGCAATTGCATTGTTCTTATTTTCTCTTTTATGAGGTTAGATTGCTTATTTACATTTAAGTCCTGATCATTATTATTTTGCATTGATTCTAACATTAATTTCATGCCAACAATGACACAGCCATGAAAGATTACTACAAAAATAACCATTTAAAATATGTATTTCCAATGGCTATATTTTTATACATTTATTTTGAAATATACCTTTTAAATATTATTTCACAGTAAAAAAAAAGTTATAACTGTAAGAGACCATAGAGATTTAGTCCAATACTTTCAATTTAAAAATAATGAAGCATTTTAGAGGTAGTTTTCTTCTGTAAATCCAGCTCCTTCCAAAAATAATCAGTCATTACAATGCTTGTCTTATATTTGTTTTGTTCATTAAAATTATAAATTTATGGAGAGCAGAACTATCTGAAGCAGAAAACATGAAAACTTTTTTGTACAGTTTCTAGTCTGAGAGAAAATAATGGAAATGACTCTCTAGTCCCCAGACTCTACCTTTCTGTTTTTCACTCTGCTACACTTCATTGCTTTTCTGAAACCAAGTGGGAAATAACATAAATCAATAACTTATGTGTTTCATTAAGCATTTCAGGTAATTGGCCTACATTTTAAATAATTTCATATTACACTATTATCTTTTTTTACAACAACCTCCTATATTTATCTATTATAGGTAATTTATTTCAGCAGATCTCTTTAATAATTTTGTCACATTTATTTGAAATATCCCAAAATGTATGTTTGGTACTTTATTATTTAATAGCAAGATGTCAGATACTACATTACTGTTATACAATTGAAGAGAGTGAGAAACATTTCTCCTGACCTATGAGAAAAAATAAAACCTTTGAACACCGAAAGAAAGTACAAATTTTACTCAGTATACTTATGAACTAAAAATAGGAGATACAAACTTTTTCAGTAATTTCAAAAATACATATAGAAGTGAGCAAAAATTGATTTACAGCTGTAAGTATGGGAAACACAGAGTTCATTCTTATATTATGATTTGTTTATTCATTATTGTATTATGTATTATGAACAACTATACACCTACTTTTTCCCAGCCCTATATTAAATATGTGTAATTGCATAATATGAGGGCTATGAGATGAAAGAGTACTTTGGTCACAGCTTGTGGTTTGTTAGGCTGTGGATTTCAGAGGACTCAATACTTTTTGAAAAGTGATTAATTGTGGTTAGGGCATTAACTAATCTTTATTCTTAAAGCTCCTAAGGATCAGATCTGCACTGAGTGCACAAATATCCTTTGCATTCTCAGGAAAAAGGCCTCAACATTTATACCCAGGCCACAGTAACATGTATTGTTCACAGCAGTATTCCAAAGCCTACCTATGTCAGCTATCTCCTGCTAGAAAAGAAGAGAAAGTTTCTAAGCAGGTATTATTTACCCTGGAACAGAAAACCAACAGAATTTTGGAGTTAAAAGAAATGTAGATCAGACTTCCGGCCAAGATGGAGGCGTAGGTGGACACACTGTGCCTCCTCTCACAACCAAAATTAAGGACAACAAATATTTAGAAACAAGAAAACAACCAGAACTGATAGAAAATTGAACTGTACGGAAGTCCAACAATCATTCATCCAGACCAGTAAGAGGGGTGGAGTTGCGGTAGGAAAAAGTGGAGGTGCGGACCCAGGAACGCAGGCAGCAGCGGCTGGCAGTTCCCAGGTGCACAGGCGGCGGTGGTGGTCCTCGGACCCACAGGCGGCAGCTGGCGAACCCCGGGCACAGGGGTGCAACTGTGCAGACCCAGTGAGGCCGCATAAGGTGGCTGGCTGACCAGGTGGTCCCACATTTGTGTGCGCAGACGGTCCGGGCAGAGGGGAAGTGGTGGAAGGGACTGAATCCAGGAGAGAGCGGAACAGGCGCCATTGTTCCCTCTCAGACCCCGCCCCCACCTAGAGCGTCACAACCCAGCGACTGGGCTGCCCCGCCCTGAGGAACACCTAAGGCTCCACCCCTCCCTACGTAATAGTCACGACCAGACTAAAACCAAAACAAAACAACAACAAAAAAAAACCCCACCAAAAATGGCTCAAACCGGAGAAAAAATGAAAACCTCAGAGTCAATTCCTCTAAGCCGTGAAGAGATAGCCAACCTATCAGATGCACAGTTCAAAGCACTGGTCATCAAAATGCTCACAGAATTGGTTGAAAAAATGCAGGCTACAATACGTGAAATGAAGGAAGACGCATGGGGAACCGATAGAGATGGAAGGAAAACTGGGACTCAAATCAATGGAGTGGACCAGAAGGAAGAAACTAACAACCAAACAGAAAACGAGGAAGAAACAAGAATTCAAAAAAATGAGGAGAGGCTTAGGAACCTCCAGGACATCGTTAAACGTCCCAACATCTGAATTATAGGGGTCCCAGAAGGGGAAGAAGAGCAACAAGTAGAAAACTTATTGGAACAAATAATAAAGGAGAACTTCCCCAACCTGGCAAAGGAAATAGACTACCAGGAAGTCCAGGAAGCTCAGAGAGTTCCAAAGAAGTTGGACCCAAGGAGGAACACACCAAGGCACATCATAATTACATTAGCCAAGATTCAAATGAAGCAGAGAATTCTAGAAGCAGCAAGGGATAAGGGGAAAGTCACCTACAAAGGAGTTCCCATCACACTGTCAGCTGATTTCTCAAAAGAGACCTTCCAGGCAAGAAGGGGCTGGAAAGAAATATTTGAAATCTTGAAAAGCAGGGACCTACATCCAAACTTGTTCTATCCAGCAAAGCTGTCATTTAGAATGGAAGGACAGATAAAGCGCTTCTCAGATAAGGTCAAGTTCAAGGAGTTCATCATCACCAACCTCTTATTATATGAAATGTTAAAGGGACTTATCTAAGAAAAAGAAGATAAAAAAAATATGACAGTGAAAAGACAGCAAACTCACAGCTATTAAGAACCACACCTAAAACAAAAGCAAACCAAGCCAACAGCTAGAACAGGAACAGAACCACAGAAATGGAGATCATATGGAGGGTTAGCAACAGGCGTGTGGGAGGAGGAGAGGGGGGAAAAGGTACAGAGAATGAGTAGCATAGATAGTGGGTAGAAAACAGACAGGGGGAGGGCAAGAATAGTGTGGGAAATGTAGAAGCTAAAGAACTTATGACACATGGACATGAACTAAAGGGGGGAATGTGGGTGGGAGAGGGTGTGCAGGGTAGGGGGAATGATGGGGGAGAAATGGGACAACTGTAATAGCATAATCAATAAAATATATTTTTTTAAAAAGCCCAAATTAAAAAAAAAAAGAAAGAAATGTAGATCATCTTGAATAACTGTTTCATTTTAACCTGAGGAAAGACACTTAGAGAAGTAAACTCCAGTGATTAGAAAGGTGTGTGAGTGTGTGTGCACATGTATATTTGTGCATGGTCTGGTAACTAGCTATACCCTCTCTCTGCTTAAGGAAATGGGCTTAGGTATAACTTGAAATTTGGGTTAAAGGAAAATTTTTTCAGAAATGAGGGCTACTTGATATCAAAATGGTTTTCAGAGAAAGCTTGTGTATGCCTTAGAAGGAGAAAGTTGGATTCTTTTAGAGCTCTGTTATTCTAAGATTCACAGATTTTTAACTTCTAGGGCTTTTAACCCCCCTCAAAGAGAAAAGATCAAATAAGCAAAAAGGTGATTATCATCTTTGCCTTTTTATGAATTAATTTTGTTCATTCAGTAAACCTTTATTGAATGACTAATTAATCAATGTTGAGTCAGATCCTTGGTTTAAAGACATAAACCAGAATAGTTTCTGGCCTCAAGGATCTTCCAAACTACAATGATTTATGCTTACCATTGATACTAGAAAAATAAGTAACTTCTGTGTAGAGATGGCTAGCCACTGATTGTTACAACAAAGTAAGTGTAAACTGGTAATTTATATGTATTTTTCTTACAGGTCAAACACAATTCAAAGTAGTAATCAAATCTCTTTCACCTAAAGAGGTAGTCCGGATTCATGTCCCTAAACCTTTGGACAGGAATGATGGAACATTTTTGATGAGGTATAGGATGTATGAAACTGTCAATGAAGGGTTGAAGATAGAGGTCCTTTATGGTGATGAACATGTAGCCCAGTCTCCCTATATTTTGAAAGGTAAGTTATTATTACATAATCCAGAGCCAGCCACATGTGTAGATCCCATGCCTTTCAGATTGGGTCATGATGACCTTGAAGTCATATGTAACAAAGTAAACATGGTACATGTATCTCCTAAAGCTCAATTTAACATGAAATTTTAAGGGAAAGAAAATTGTGTAATTTAAAGAGACTTAAATGCTAAGAAAAAGATCTTGGATATTTAGTTGTTATATAGTCCCCATTTCCAGTATTCTTCATTCTTTCTATAAGGTAAGGTGCGTTATGTTCATCAGCCATTTATAACTCACTAGAAATAAATTTGTCAGCTAATTTACCAAGGATAGGTTATACCGCGAGAGAGCATGTGCTATATACTAGGTTGTCTAGGTGGGTATGAAAGGGAGACAGACAATAGAAGCACAGGACTCTGATATAACTACTCTTGCCGCTGATGTATTTAGGGCAGATTTTCCCTGTCTGGATAATCTCAGAATTCATCCCATGTTCACATCAGGGGCAGAAACAGCTCCCTGCCTTGTGCTGGTTAATGAAGTGTGGCATTGCGTGTGTTTTGCCTTCCCTAGGACCAGTATACCATGAGTACTGTGAATGTCCAGAAGAAGATCCTCAGGCCTGGCAGAAAACTCTTTCTTGTCCAACCAAAGAACCACAGATTACAAAAGATTTTGCTTCTTTCCCCAGCATTAATCTCCAGCAGATGCTAAATGAAGTTCCTAAAAGGTTTGGGGAAGAGAGGGGTGCCATTGTTCATTACACGATTCTCAATAACCACATCTACCGGAGACCTTTAGGGAAATACACAGACTTCAAAATGTTCTCAGATGAGATTTTGCTATCACTGGCAAGAAAGGTATGAGAATGAATTCACTGATTTTAAAAAACAATATGATTTAATTATTTAGTTGTAACATTTAAATGCTTAGGAGAATAATGGCAAAGGATGGAAATGGATTCCAGGGTTGGAAATGTGCGTGTAAGAGACCTGCCTACTGAGTTTGTAAGTTCTCCACTTTCATGGATCTCCCTTTCCTTTAATATTTACATTAAATGACTTTCTCCTTTATCCCGGGTAAGCAGGACACAAGGCACTCCCACGGTTTCTGTGCGCTCCCAGATATTTACAGCCTCAAGGTCACTTCCAATGGTTTCCCATTCCTGCTGAATATTCCTTTCATTCCAATTTTACTTTCTGCATCTGTTTTCTTCTTGTCACCTCAAAATGACTTGATTTTTGAACATATCTTTCTTTTACTATAAAAAAAAAACTCTAAAAGATACTGTGTACAGAAGGTTGAAGATTGGAGTAACAGAGAAAAGTTATTTTGTACTAGTTCATAGTAAAATCAATCAATCAATATACAAAGTCCCTAACATTTAAAAATAGATATCACTGTATTAATCAGACTCTCAGTCACACTCCTCCCCATTCTTCTATTTAGCCCTTCTTTCTCCATTTGCAAAACTCTTAAGGAGCGTAATTCAAAATGAATTTTGTTCTTCTTTCTTCCTGACTATACAGAGGTAAGGGTGAAGATGGGCAATTTTTATATTTCTTACCCAGAAAGACCATCAAGGTAGTTTTCCAAACCGAAAGCCAATTTTGCTGGTAGAGGCTGTACAAATTCCCTAGCGTGCTGAATGTCTGGGTGCAATCATTTCTGATTTTAAATACTTGCCCCACCCCCCAACGCTGGCCAGCCTGCAATATGAGCTATTATGAGCACCTGACCCTAAAGGTGGTGCTTTCTTCCTGGGCTGCCATCCATCCATCCTGTTGTGTAACCCTGTATCTTGTACTCACGTGGTTTTCAACTAGGGCTAATTTTGTCCCTCAGAGAACATTTGACAATGTCTGGAGACATTTTTGGTTGTCACCACTGAGGGATTGTAGTAGCATCTAGTGGGGACAGGGATGCTGCTAAACATCCTACAATGCACAGAATATCCCCCCACAGCAAAGAATTACCCACAACAAAAAGTCAATAGTGCTGAGTTTGAGAAACCCTGCTCTATAGTGAGTCCTACTGATGTGGAGTTTACTAAGGAGCTTATATATGATACTAGGGAAGCAATAGTGTGACTAGCCACATCCCTTGCCCTTCCCTTTTGTTCTAGGCTCTTTGCCCAGGGACTAGGAAGAAATCTAAGATAAATGAGACTCAACTCTGGTCTTAGAGCCCCTTGCTCTAGTAGGACTTGTTTTTGTTATTTGAAAGTGAAGGTGGGATGTGAATACAAACAAATAATTGTGCCACAACGTGATAGGCCTGAGAGAAAAGTAGGTACCTAGGCTGAACTGCCTGGGAGGGTGAGTCATACAGGAGGTAATATTAGATCTGAGTTTAGGATGAAAAAGGAGAGTGCCAAGGAAATAAATGGGAGAAGAACATTCCAACTGGAGAGAATTGCATATTAAAGTGGATAGCATTTTCAGAGAATAGCCTGAAATTTACTGGCAATAAGCAGATGGAAGATGGGTTCAAAGGTAAGCTAGAACAAGATAGTAGGGCCTTGAGTTCTAGCCAGAGAGTTTAGACCTTGTCCCAAAGCCTTAAGGTTCTTTTAAGCCTGATAGTAACATGAACTTGGGTTTTAGAAATATGGGCAGCAATGTGGAGAGCAGATTAGAGTGGGGAGAATCTAGGATCAGAACACCTAGTAATAAGTAAGCTATTACAATGTAGGCAAGAGATGATAAAGGCCCAAACTGGTATTGACCATGCAGATGGAAATGGAGTAGCAGATTCCAGAATCAAAGGTAGATGTGATAGGTTTGATAGAGAAGGGAAACAAGAACTTGAGTCTAACTTTGTAGATACTCACTTAGGCAGCTGCCAGAAAGGAAGCCACTTGTTTATACTTGTCTACACAATCTCCACTTTTGTCATATAAAACAATTTAAAATGTTTAGCTGGCTCCTGGTTAAGTGAATTGACCATGTATCATCCTCATCTTTGACTTCTGACGCTGCTGGTGACTGACTGGCATGCTTCTCTCTTTTGCTGCTATTTTTGAGTGTCCAATTTTATCTGAAATATTTAAGAAAGCTGAAGAATGAAAGCATTTAGTACCAAAGACTGAGTGAGCTTTTCCCAGCACTGATGTTTACATTTTTGTTTATTTAGGTTCTTCTTCCAGATTTAGAGTTTTATATTAATCTTGGTGATTGGCCCTTGGAACATCGAAAAGTCAATGAAACCCCTGGCCCTTTACCTATCATTTCATGGTGTGGCTCTCAGGATTCACGAGATATTATACTTCCCACATATGACATCACCCACTCCACACTTGAAGCCATGAGGGGTGTTACAAATGATCTCCTCTCTATTCAGGGAAATACAGGTAAATTGAAGTTCATTATCTAAGAAAAAGCTTAGAGGTAAAAAACAATGAAGGGGATGTTTAGTCTAGGAAAGTATATATATTATATATATTTAAATAAACATTTTTCTTATTTTTTGACCAAGAAAAGAACCCAGCACTTTTACTACAAATTAGGATCCTTCTACTACAAAAATTAAAGATACATGAGTTGGAGTAGTAATGTCCAAATCTTCCATAACTGAGTCTTTTTTGAGTTGGTTACTTGTAAATACGGTTTGAACATATATATTTGGTAAAATTGTCACTTGACTTAATTCTGACTTCAATGCCTTCATATTGCTAGATGAAGTGAGAGAGAATTTTGAAAAGTATGAAATTATATGCATATCTAAGAGAATATGATAGCACCATAATTTGGATATTACTACCTACAACACTTTGTAAGAAATTCTCCCCTTTTCTTTTTTTTTTCCTCTCTCAATTCTTTAAAATATGAATTCCTTTCTCTCTGTTTGAGGACCTTTGGTTTATGGCACAACACACACATTTTATTAACCTGAGCTCACTGAGTAGAAGAAACCCTGCCTTCTCTCCGTAGCCTCTTTCTGTTTATTGTGGTTTGGTGGGCTCCTTATAAATTATCTAAAGATAATGTGAAATGAAAACTGACCTACTTTTTATTTGATAACAACTAATTTCTGAAAAGTGTGCTTGCATAGCAAAGAATTTGATCCCTTCTAATTCTATGTTTTGAAATTTATTTCTTACAATACTGACAGGTGTTAACTGATGACCTCTCTGTAGAATAATAAAAATAGATTTAAATTATTTCTTCTAGAATACTTCCCTACCAGGAAAGAGAATATAAATCATTGTATGTATGTGTGTGTCTAGATATACTTGCACTTAAGAGCATGTTAGAATTAGAAGAAGCTTTTCCTGTATTCAGAGTGATGTGCTTAAAATTCTGAGCATCCTAAGGATTGAAGACATGTGGGTGTTACTTAGTTATATAGTTTGTTCTGTTTACCCTGTTTAAGAACAAAAGCCTAGTTCATTTTTTATTATGAAGCACAAAAGATGGAAGAAGCTAACGCCTCTGTGAATAGGCCAAGTCATTGAGTCTCTTTTTGTTTTGAACTTTACCTAATGTTATTTTGGACAACAAAAACTCCAACGTTTGAGTGAACTCTCCCTAATAGGAAAATGAATGAAATTAGAGCATGCTAATGCCATAATTTTTGGAAATAGCATTTACTTTAGAAGATGTATTAATGATAAAAGAGCTTTAACATCTTCAATGACAATGATAAATTAAAGATGGTTCTACTTACCATATAAAACGTTCAAAACCACTTTTTTTATGGTCTCGAACTTCTAGGGCCTTCCTGGATCAATAAAACAGAGAAAGCTTTCTTCAGAGGTAGAGACAGCCGAGAAGAGAGGCTCCAGTTGGTGCAGCTATCCAAAGAAAATCCCCAGCTACTGGATGCAGGAATTACGGGGTATTTCTTTTTCCAAGAGAAAGAAAAGGAGCTTGGAAAAGCTAAATTGATAGGTTTTTTTGATTTCTTTAAGGTATGCATTTAAGTCTTCCTGGGTGGATATGAAGTGATAAATTTGTAAATAGCTGGGCTTGGGCCAATTTGTTCATCTTGTGAGCTGACACACTTTCTTATCAGGCGTGGGGTATTGCAAAACTCACTGTGGTTCACTGCTGTTGTTGTTGTTGATGATGTTGTCTCCCAAATAGCTCAGAACTACATTTTATTAGATTAACCTAGAGTCTGGGTGCATTTCTTTGTTTTTCTCTTGTAGTTGCTTTGAATAAACTAGGTATATAAATGTTTTTTGCATAAAATGATCTCAAATGCCTTTTGTAAACTGAAAAAGTATGAATTCCGTGTAAGTAAAACAGGAGCCAGCAATGAGATTAAGTCCTACCTCCAGTCCTGCCTCTGCCACTAACTGTGGCGCCTCGTCTTCCCCCACTGCCTCTGCCCTCCTCCAGACACACACGTGCCTGCCTGGCTCCTCCAGAGTATGGCTGTGAGGTTCCAAGGAGTCAGAGGGCTGAACAATGTGACAAAACCTGACTGGCTAGCAAGTTCCTTGGTTTCAGTTAAGAAAAATTTGATTACTAAATTTCAAAGTAAATCCTGTTCATCTCAGTGTGATATAATGGAAAGAACAAGGGATTTGCACTCAGAGAATAGAGGTTTATAAATTTCTCTGAACACTAGTTTTCTCATTCATTAAAAAAAGGCGGGGGGAGGAAAAACGCTAACACCTGCTTCACATGATTATAATTGAATGAGCTTTAATAGCCATGAAAAGTGATTTTGAAATGAAAATCAAAGTTTATTCATCCAACAAATATGTAAACAGAGTGCGTACTGTGTCACCACTATCACGCTCATCTTTTAGCTTCTACAGGTTTCTGTCTCCTCAACTCTAAAACTGAACTTTGAGATACGGCCTTCCTTTTTCGTATTATTGTGGACATAACGAACAAAAAGAGATAATGTATAAGTAAAATTTTAAATTATTATCAATATTTAGTTTAATAAATATAAAATCTTTGAAAATAGTTTCCCTACCTTGTTACAGAAATCTGAATTCCCCATTGCATAGACATAGTTGAAATACGTCTTCCCATTTTCTAAAATTATTTGTGATTTTATCTTTAAATGCATTGTATTTTTTAAAATTGACCTGTTAATGGCTGCGTATAATTTTAATACAAAGAGAAAATATGAGTTATAAAATAAAATGTAAAAGTGTTAAACAATAAATTTAGAAAGTAGAAATTAATTCTTTTATACTTAGTATTACAGTGTTGATGAGAAGCAAAGGTGAAGCAAATGACTGTTCAAATTTTTGTTTGTGTTGGCTTTAATTTTTTAGTATAAGTATCAAGTGAATGTGGATGGAACCGTGGCTGCGTACAGATATCCGTACCTCATGCTGGGTGACAGTCTGGTTCTGAAGCAGGACTCACCATATTACGAGCATTTTTATATGGCACTAAAGCCTTGGAAACATTATGTACCAATTAAAAGAAATCTTGCTGATTTACTAGAGAAAGTTAATTGGGCCAAGGTAGGCTTTCTGAATTTTAGTTTCTTTAGGCACTAACAAATTCACCAGTATTAATTACGTGAATTCCATCACGATACAATTTAATTTGACATAATTTAGTCAAAAGAAATATTTTCTGAAATTTTTATTCCTTTGAAATAACTAAAGAACTGATATCAGTATCATTTTGTATACCCTCTATCAACATTTTTGAGGATTTTTAGATTTGAAGACCAGCGTTATGTAGAATATAGATTTTTTCTAAAGGAATCGCTATTCATGCATATACACACATGAGCAAAAACACTCCATATGCTCCAAAACATTCCAAACACTTTTCTAGATTGAAAAGACCAGTGTTGAGGTGTTTTATGCAGTAAGTCAGTACATTGCTGCTTCTTTTCTCCAGTTTGAGATACACAAGTTCATAATGAACACATTACATACAACATCCCAAGAATCACACCTTTCCCATGAAATAAGAATTCTTTTTCAAAGGAAAAGTTTTAAAAAGCTATTGTGTTTTATTATGAAAATATAAAAGTTTACCCTTCCATTATAAGACTTTATCCTGTTTCTGAGTTTCTAAGAAGTAATATTTGGTTATGGAAATAACTGAGTGCCTGAGGCAGAATAATTTTTGTGACCTTTTATAGGAGTTGCTTGTAAGTGGCTTTTCCTATGGGCAGCACTGTAGAATATTAGCTATTTTCCCAAAATATAATTAGGTATGCCAACTATTCCTGGAACTGAAGGAATAGCTTGTGGGTACTAATGACTGAATTTTTATTGTAATAACAATATAGTCTTTCATCAGTAACATTTTGTAACCGATTTGTGTCTCTGGTTGCATATTTAAATACAGCTTTTAAGAGATGTTACAACATGAAAACTGATTCATTCTCTTCTAGCTTGCATTTTAATATCAAAAAGAGAAGGTTAAAATGGGGAAGCAGATGACAAGCCCCAAGCTTCCTGGGTATCTAGGAATGTACCAAGATAGTCACAACAGAGGCTGCATGTGGGTTGTTGCACTTTGTGGGGCGGTGGGGCAGGTGGAGTCTGTTACGGGCCTGTGGAATAAGGTGCAAACACGCATGAGCGTTGCCATGTAACAGAGATGTTGAGGAGACTACTTTGTCTATTTCCGTAGCCTTGTTCTTAAGTTATATTTTCATTGCGTTCCATCTCTCCCATGCTGTTCATATTCAACCCATATTGCTTTTGTCTCACACTCACCTTTAGCTTTATGGGTCACAGGAATAATTTTCATTCACTGTTTCTTTTTAAACCTTTCAGGAAAATGATGAAGAAGCCAAGAAGATTGCAAAAGAAGGGCAGTTAACTGCTAGGGACTTGCTACAGCCGCACAGGCTTTACTGCTATTATTACAAAGTACTGCAGGTCAGTGAGGAGTGTCCTTCCTGCTGGGTTGCTGGTCCTCAACGTACATGCGTGGCCTGAGTGCCCCACTTCCCGGGCGTCAGAGAGTCAGGCTGTGGAACTCTAGTTAGGCTGAGGCACCAGCCTGGGGAAGGTAGGAGTAGTGCTAAGTCCCTTTGTAGCCAACATATTTTTATCTTCATTCACTATTACAAAAACAATACTTAGAGCCTTACAAAAGTAGACGAACAGCTCTTGCTACCTCACCAGTGCTGTCTTTTATTAAATTCCTTATGGAATTCCTCATCTGGAAAATAAGATGGTTAGAGGATAGGTCGTTAACAACTTTTTCTGCTCAAAATGTCTACCTCTTTGTTCTCCCTGCTACTTGAGATTAATGCATTTGCTATCACAGTTCAGGATGGAAAGCAGATATTTAACTTGCTACATAATACAAACAAATGAAAAATATTTATAGTAGTTCTAACACCTTAAGGCTAAATAATAATGTACTGTACAAATGTTTATTGGGAATCCAAGGATTGGTTCTTTGGGTAACTACCTGTGTGTTACTCATTAAAATCTAACTAGGAAGAAAATACATAAGAAAGTATGTCCTTGTTTTTAACCTAAACTTATTTTTCTTTGGGCAGATAAAAAAGTAAATTTTCTCAGATGCTTGTGGATACTAAGCTTTCATGAAAAATTTAAATGATAAATGATACCATTTACTAGACGTGACCTTTTCCTTAGATGAGTTCAGTTTCCTCTGCTGGGCTGGTTGGAGGTTCCCTCTCTACAATATTAATTAGGCTCATGTGCTCATGTCAGTATTTTGTTGGGTTTGGCCCTGGACCAGGAGTGAACAGCTAAATATACATGAAACCACTGAACTGAAATATCCAATTTATAGGAATATTTGTCAGCAGCCAAAGTAGAACATTATTTCACAGGCCTGTCACCATTTACAAAATGTGTGTGACTACATGCCTAAAAGGAGAGATGTGTGAGACCACCAACTTTGTTTTGAGATGCTTATCGTCTGATTTGAATATTCAATAAAGTTAATTATACATTAGCAAGGGAGAATAAATGCCAGGTGGCACTGTAGTTTCAAAGACACTTGGCTAGACATCCTTTTTGTAAAGGCATCCTACCAACATGTATAACTGGATCAGGGTTCCTTGTTAGGTTATGAAATATCACACTAGTAACTATAGTAACTAGAGTTAAAATGTAACTTTAGGACTGGAATAACCAGTACCAACCAGACCTTTGGTATGCCGCAACTAGAAATAACAGCATAAGTGGGAAGGAATCAGTGGAATGAAATGTGGACTAATCTTTTTGCTGCTTTGGAAACACATTTCAGAAATATGCTGAGCGCCAGTCCAGCAAACCCGAAATACGTGATGGAATGGAACTTGTTTCTCAGCCAGGAGATAGCACATCCATCTGCAAGTGTCACAGGAAAACGCCTTTAAAAGAAGATCTTTAAGTCAGCCCAGATATACACACTTGTGTATGCTGGCTACATCTTGGACGGAAGCATTCGGATAGAATCTAAGCTGTGAAGAACACAGCTTGGAAGACTTTACCCAGAGAATTAGTCCTCTTGCTTGCTTTATGTCATGTGAGGGAATAGAGCAATTTAGAGCAAGTATTACCAAATATTTTCAGATATTAATCTCTTTTGAGTAAAAGCTTCTATGATCAGTATCACAGTTTCCCTAAAAAACAACAACAAAAACAAAAAACTACTTAGGGATCATAGTAGAGAGGCTTGCCAAAATATAAATTGTTCTCCAGGAAATCATATACATAATGTTTTTTCATGGAAATTAATGATTGGGTAATTTACTTTTTAAGTATATTTTATTGATTATGCTATTACAGTTCCATTTTTCCCCCTTTGCCCTCCTCCATACAGTACCCCCTTCCTTCCAGCAATCTTCCCCCTTAGTTCATGTCCATGGGTTGTGTATATAAGTTCTTTGGCTTCTCCATTTCCCATTGTGTTCTTAACAATCTCCCCCTGTTTATTTTGTACCTACCATTTATGCTTCTTAACCCCTGCACCTTTTCTCCCATTCTTTCCCTTCCTCCTCCCAGCTGATAAACCTCCATGTGATCTCCATTTCTATGATTCTGTTCCCCTTCTGGTTGCTTGTTCTTTTTTTTATGTTTTAGTTTTTTAGAATCAGTTGTTGATAGTTGTGAGTTTGTTGTCATTTTATTGTTCATAGTTTTGATCTTCTTTTTCTTAGACAAGTCCCTCTAACATTTCCTATAATAAGGATTTGGTGATGATGAACTCCTTTAACTTTACCTTGTCAAGGAAGCACTTTATCTGCCCTTCCATTCTAAATGATAGCTTTGCTGGATACAGTAATCTAGGTTGTAGGTCCTTTCTTTTCATCACTTGGAATATTTCTTGCCAATCCCAGCCTGCAAAGTTTCTTTTGAGAAGTCAGTGGACAGTCTAATGGGAACTCTTTTGTAAGTAACTCTCTGCTATTCTCTAGCTGCTTTTAAGATTCTCTGTTTGTCCTTAACCTGTGGCATTTTATTTATGATGTGTCTTGGTGTGGTCCTCTTTGGGTCCAACTGCTTTGGGACTCTCTGTGTTTCTTTAACTTGTATGTCTATTTTCTTCACCAAAGTAGGGAATCTTTCTTTCATTATTTTTTCAAATAAGTTTCCAGTTTCTTGTTCTTCCTCTTCTCCTTCTGGTATCCCAATGATTCAGATGCTGGCATTTTCGGGATGTCTCAGAGTCTTCTTAAACTCTCCTCTTTTTTAAATTATTTTTTCTTCTTCCTGTTCTGGTTGAATGTTTATTTTTTCCTTATGTTCCAAGTCATTGATTTGAATACAGGTTTCCTCCCCTTCACTGTTAGTTCCCTGTGTTTTTTTCTTATTTCACTTAATGTAACCTTCATTTCTTCCCTTATGTTTTTGCCATACTCAATGAGTTCTCTGAGCACCCTGATCACCATTGTTTTGAACTCAGCATCTGATAGGTTGGCTACCTCTGTTTCATTTAGTTCTTCTTCTGGGGTCTTGTTCTGTTATTTTCTTTGGACCATATTTCTTTGTCTCCTCAATTTGGCAGCCTCCCTGGATTTGTTTCTGTGTATTAGATAGAGCTGCTTTGACTCCCTATCTTAGCACACCTGTTAAGTTGTATGGGGCAGAGCCTTAGGTATTTGCCAGGGAAGTGCAACCCACTATACCACTTTGTGGCTCCGTGTGATGGGAGGGATTGAAGAGGGGACAATGCCACTACCTGGCTTCCAGAGGTTTGCCTGGCACTTGCCCAGTTTCCAGTCACTTCACCTACTTCCTGTATGCGACTGGCACCCTTCTAGCTGTTGCCATGGTGGTGAATCCCAGAGTGGGTGGGTTTGTGTACATTCTAAGTCCATGCAGGCCCTTTAAACAGACTCTTCTGAGAAACCAGCAGTTTATCTCACCACCCCACTCCCCACTGGTTTTTACAACCAGAAGTTATGAGGCTTCACCTTTCCGGTGCTGGAACCCTATGCTCTGTGGTCTGGCCTAGGACTAGGATTGCTTACTCCCATGGCATCCCTCCTGATTTTTATCCACCACACATGAATGTGGGACTGCCCATTTTACCACCACTGCTGTCACCTCTCCCACCCCAGCTTCACGACTCCTCTCCTCTTATCCTTCTGGATGAATATGGCTTCTCTAAATCCTTAGTTGTCGGACATCCATACAGTTCAATTTTCTAGAAGTTCTGGTTGTTTTTTGTTTTAAGGTTAGTTGTAATTCTTCCTGTGGTTGAATAAGGAGGCAAAGAGTGTCTACCTATGCCTTCATCTTGGCTGGAAGTCTGTACATCATATTCATTAATTCATTTTTATCCCTTGTTCACTTTCCCTCTTCCCTCTTCAGTTAGGAAGAAAAAATATTTATGCAGTGTATTTTTCCCCCTCTCACTGCATAATTTCTCCTGTTACAAGCTGCGTTTGACATTCAGTAATAGCAAACCTCTTCTTGGAAGGCCTGAAAAGAATAAAGAAGAGGATGACTCTGTTATTAACAGTAGCTTGGATTCTATGAAGGGAATATTTTTTAAAACCCACTCATATCTTTTTTAGCTAAGTTTTACCAACACCTGAGACAAAAGTAAGGAGAAATTATGCTTTACGCTAGTAATTTTCAACCTATCTGGGTTGTACACTCATTAAGGACAACACAGTTATTAAAATAGATGAAAGCATCCTATAGATACCATTCATTATCTATATATTGAATAGATAAAGGTAACTATAGTCAGGTGGGGATCTGTAATTCTTTTTAATCTTTTGAAGGGATACTTGAAAACCTCTGCAACAGGCTGCAGGAAGCCTGGTATCTTAGTATTCCCTAATAAGCTGACAACAAAGGCAGGCATCTATTCCTCACTGTACCCCTTCTGTTTCACTGGGTCGAATTTTTAAGATAAAAATTTGGAAATTTCCTCTTCCTTTTAAGACAGGGATTTATAGCTAAGACTTAAGATCTATAGCCCAGAAAATCATTACACACTCCTCATAATACCACCAATTCAAGATTCAGTTAACTGAAGAACCACACTCCAAAAAACAACTGTCCACACTCCCAATCTTAAAACATTTACCCTCCTAATTAAAATATTTACTTAATCTGGAAAATGATGTAACCACCTTAAAGTAGTCATATCTATTCTTTTTTGAACATCAGTAAGAATTTTCTTAATTAGATAAGAGCAAAATCCCATTTAGGAACAATGTAATCAAAGCCATGGAAAACTCTAATACCCAAGTTTCTCAAATGCACAATTGTACAGGTATAAAATAAAGGGCAAACTGTATTGATACCAGACCTTAATGAATCTATGTCCCATATATATTATACATAGAGTTTGGGGTTCGTTGAAAGTTTGCCTTCCCTCATATCTTCCTGCCCTCCAACCCTAGGTCCTTCCTGATGGCATTTTGTTACAAACATCTTAAATTTTTAAAATTTATATCACCTGCTGCCAAACAGTTAAAAGTGAGTTGAGACAAACCAGGCAGCTTCTGGGTGTGGAACCAAAAGGATGTGCTTAAAAAAATTAAGTGGAGAACTTCAGGAAATTCCGCTGGGAGGGAGCACCCTTCATCTAAATAATCCTCCATTGAACCAGCTCTGTCAGAGCCTTTAAAAAGAGGAAGTTTTACATGGCTTTCCAGTTTGTTGACATTACAAAAATGAGATTACTAAAACCATGATTCTTTCCTTTTTAATTCACACGTTACCCATGATTTCCATTAGTCATTCTTAATACTTTGACTTTCATGAAAAAAATATCAGATTTTTGAAATGAGGAGAGAGATGTAAATATATGCAAGTAAGTATAATAACTGCATTTGTCTAAATAAGCTATCAATATTTGTTGTGGCATTGTTTTTATCAGTAAACATTGGAAACATCTTAAATAGCCATCATTAGGGAATTGTCTAAATAGATATGAATACATTAAGGATCACACTACAATCATGGAAAAGAATGAAGTAGCTCTAAATGTACCATCATGAAAGATTTCCGTAACAGTGTTCAGTGAAAAAATCAAGTTTTTTCAGAAAAATATGTGTAACATGCAACCATTTATGTAAAAAATATATACCCATGTGGTTGAAAGTTTGAAAGGATATTCACCAATATCTGAGGAGGGGCTGGAAAAAGGGAATTTATACTTTATCTGTTATACCTGTCTATGATATTTAAAATGTGTTTTACTATATATATAGAAGTGTGAGTCAGATTATAAAACAAAGAAATACAAACCTAGCAGAAGACAATAAATGTGCAAGATATACAGAGGAAAACAAAATTAATATTTGTATTTTTCATTATGCTATTTTTAAATCTACTAGGTCTAGAATTTTATATCATGGACTGTATTATTACACTGTTAAATAAAATAAAATTTTTAAGTAACATTTTGAAAAAGGTAAATTTTATTTTATTTTTAAAGAGATTGTAGCCACCTATAGCCCTGGTACTTTGTAACTGGGTTGGTCTAATTTTAATTCCATTAGGTCTTCATGAATAAATGAATCAAAATTTCTATCACCACCACTCAATCCTTAATGAGTAGAAATCTAACATTAGAGGAAAAGATATTTTGACTTGACAATGTAACTTTGTTTTTTCAAGTGAAAATACAATTCATGCAGTATCTTATTCAGGTTGCCATTGTAACAGACTGGGTAGCTTAAACAGCAACTATTTATTTTTCACAGTTCTGGAGGCTGAAAGTCTAAGATTGGAGTGCTGATAGATCCAGTGTCTGATGAAAGCCTGCTTTCTGGTTTGCAGACTGACACTTTCCCTTTGTATTCTCACATGGCAGAGAGAAGAAGCAAGCTTCTCTCTTCTTATAAGGGCCTGAAATCATCATGAGGACTCCACCTTTATGACCTGAGTACCTCCCAAAGTCCCTGTCTTCAGATACCATTATATTAAGGATTAGGGTTTTAATACATTAGGGAAGGTTGGGTACAAACTTTCTATCCATAGCAGGCAGGGAAAGGAAAATGCTCCCCTGGCATAATAAGGGCAAGGTAGAAGAAATATAAATTTCTTGTTTGTAGGGAAAGGAACTCATCCTTGTGGTGGTAAGGTATGTTTGACTTCAAACAGTTGAGGACAAAATTGCTAGAGTAAAAATCCCTTTTTTACGTACAGAATCACAATTTATCCTTTCCCAACCACGGCTGCTGAAAATTCACCACTGCTGAATCTTCCGGATTCCAAGATCAAAGTTAAGTCTTTTCTAAGCCAAGTTAGTTCTCTCTGTAGAGCTGTGTGGAAAGGGAAGCCACTAAACTTTACTCTGATAACCAACACTGCAACATTTCTTAGACACCAGGGCAGTAAAAGACTAGGGTTTGTTTATTCTATAGGAAAAAATAACAAATCCAGGCAGGTGGAGAGGGATATGTAGAGGGAGATAGGACAGCCAGAGTTAGGTGAGAAGGTGAAGACAATTAGAAAAAAAAGGAGTATATTTGTGAGCTACCTGTTCTGTCTCATCTCCAGTTGGGTATACTTCAATACAATTTTGACGTTAAGCACCTGGATCTAGCATCAGACTCCAGGTTTCAGGGCTCAGTGTTCCATACAAAGAAAGGCCTTTAGAGACACCAGCCACAAGTGAGGTCCCCAGCCCACCCACAGTTCTACCCCACTGGCCACAAATTCAGGGGTTCCTGTAACCCTTTCTCGGGTTCAAAATCCATTAGAACAACTCATAGAACCCAGGGAAATGCCATACTTAATTATTACAGTTTTATTTTTAAAGGATACACACAGGGCAAGGTCTAGGGAGTCAGGGCATGTCACCATCCCTGAACGTCAGCATGTTCGCCAATCAGGAATCTTCACTGAGCTTTAGTATCCAGGGTATTTTTTGGATCTTATTATGCAGGCACGATTGATTTAATCGCTGGCCATGTGATTGAACTCAGTCTCCAGCCATTTTGCTCTGCCAGGAGTTTGGACAGCTAGAAGTCCCAACCTCTAATCATGTGCTTGATGCTTCTGGTGGCCAATTCCCATTCTGAAGCTATCTAGGGGCCTGCCATGAGTACCTCATTCGCTTTAAGAAACTTGTATCATTCAAGAAATTCTAAGGGTTTTTGAAGCTCTATATGAGGAACCAGAGATAAAGACCAGATATATTCATAATATTACAACACCTCTGAGGGCCTGGGAACTCACGGAAAGCTGTATCATGAAGCTTGATGCAAGGGAATTAGATAGCAAGATTACCCTCACTCCAGAAGGTCTGGGACGAATAACTGAGCCTTACAGTTAAGATATACATTAACCAAACCCCATCTAATTTAGTTCAGAGCATGTGGTAAGAGGATATTTATAAATAGGCAGAGAATACATCTCTCATTACAATTTCTAAGGGTTATTATCTATAACTTTAATGTAAATTAGTGAGCAGCAAGAAGTACCATACTTCAAATGACAATGAATCAACTAAAGAAAAATGAAGGCTGTTACCCCTTTACACCCTACCCCCTTAACTTTCTCTTCCCCAAAGAGTAACAAGAACCCCTGTCACCACCAGTGTTGCTAGTACCACTTAGCACTGCACAAATGAAACAGGGACCTGCCACCTGGGTGGCAACTAAATGAGTCGTCCATGGAAAATTGCTTGTCTTCTGCCCCATGTTCTTATTTAAAATCAAAGTGATTCACTAAGTGATTCCCATTTTGTAACCCCTTGGCGTGACATAAAGATTGTTAAGGGGGAGAATATTAGAACAACGTTCTGTTCAGGTTACCACAATGAAAGTTTTCTGTTCCCTCTGAATAACTGTAGAATGTGTGTTAAGTGTAAGATACTATACAGATTTACATAGCTAAATCCTCTGAGCCCTCATCTTGATTTTTGTTTACTCATTCATTGCTACTAACATTGTCAGTTCATAAGCCCCTTTTAAGAAACAGCAATCCTGCCCTGGCTGGTGTAGCTCAGTGGATTGAGCGCGGGCCTGCGAACCAGAGGATCGCGGTTCGATTCCCAGTCAGGGCACCTGCCTGGGTTGCGGGCCAGTTCCCAGCAGGGGACACACGAGAGACAACCCTACATTGACATTTCTCTCCCTCTCCCTTTCTCCTACCCTTCCCCTCTAAAGATAAATAAATAAAAATCTTAAAAAAAAAAAAACAAAACAAAAAAACATATAAAAAAAGAAACAGCAATCCTTAACAAGAGTCATGGGGGTGAGAAAGACAGACTTCTGTGCAAAGAATTAGCTCTTCAAACTGCTAAACCTCATAACATGAAGACTGATATCTGCTTGGAGGCCCTTCCAGCTTCCTCCAGGGCACTGCAAGACTCGTGCATTTGACCCACACCCATTACTCATGTATGACAGTGGTTTTCTACTACATGAGAAATTGACAAAAAGATCCCACACTCACATCCAAGGGCAGTCTTGTCCATTGTTGGGGCTTGTTCCTGTGCCAAAGCAGTAGAGGAGAGAAATGGTATGGAACTGTGGATCCTCTACCTCTGCATGAAATAGTTCCTCTTCTCACTTACTAACTCATTTTGTCTCATCTCTTGTCTTTGCCTTCTAACTGGAAAGCAAGAAAATTAATCTTATAAATATAATACTACATGTTGTATACTAAGAAAAAATAAAAGAGAGGGAAAAAAGAGGCAATTAAGGGTGTGCAGAACAGAGAGAAGGCAGGGAGGAAGGATAGATTTCAATAAAACCACCAAGAACTTTCTCTGAGTCGAATTTCCTAGTAAGGTAAGGTGTTCCTAGATTTAAGCAGGTGTATATAAAATGCTTATATAGAAAACCTGATGGTTTGAGTACTAATGATCCTTTGTGGCTACTTTAAGGAAATATTTTCTTTTAAAAGAACTGAAAAATATTTACATGTAGTAGAGCAATAAAAAGAGGTCTGAGCTTATTGCTAAGAAATTACTGAATTCTGGATCAGATTAGAGGCAAAATAATACATGTTTGAATAGTAACCATTGTAATTACTTTTTTAGTAATTCAAATAGCATGTCACTAAAAATACGTAGGACTTACTTTAAAAGTAATATATAAACAAGGTAGTGTCTCTTAAATGTATTTTTCTATTTCATTTTTTACGTTGAAAAAGTATTTTATTTGAATTACTTACTGGCTTAGTTTTGTAGTTTTATAATTTCAATTTTTAAAATTTTGGTGAAATACACTTAAGTTTACCATTTTAACCATATTTAAGAGTACAGTTCAGTGACATAAGTATATTTAACAATGTTGCACAATTTTGTAGTTTTGAATTTAAAAATTAGTTTCTACTAAATTAAAGTACAAGTAAACATAATGTTTCCATGATTATATTTTTACAGTTTATTATTCATAGCTACTGTGTATTTATGCATCAAAGTAACTACATGAAAGGAAACTAAAGCTCATCCCTCTTCTTTATTGTGATTGTGATAATGATTTTAAAGAACTCTGGAAGCTTAGTCAATTACTGAATTATCCTACAGGGAATTTCTTCAAAACTTATGTTTTTATTGTACAGGGAAATGTTTCTTCTGGTGTTTTTTTATACCGTAGACCTTCATCTTTCTTACAAACTAATTGTATTACATGCATGAGCATAGGAAGGAAACAGAACTGGGCAGTTTCCAAACAAGATTATTTGACATTGCAATAATCCATGACAAACTAACGCATTGCCATAGTGTGAAATATTTAGATATCAAGGGACTCAAACTTGCTTTAGATCTGCAGTAGTTGTGTAATTTAAGATTATCTGGGTATTCATTTAAGACGTCATTTGTTTTCACTTAAAAACTGGTTTAGGGTGCCCTGGCTGGTGTAGCTCAGTGGATTGAGCGCGGGCCTGCGAACCGAAAGATCGTGGTTCGATTCCCAGTCAGGGCACATGCCTGGGTTGCCAGGCCAGTTCCCGTCAGGGGACATACAAGAGGCAACCGCACATTGATGTTTCTCTCCCTCTCTCCTTCCCTTCCCCTCTGAAGATAAATAAATAAAATCTAAAAGGAAAAAAAATCTTAAAAAAAACAATGCTTTCTTAAAAAAAAAAAAAAAAACTGGTTTAGGGTTAACCGGCTAAAGAGCTTCAATTTAGAAGTAGCATTGGACTGCAGTCACGTGTCACTTTATTCTTGGATCCTGAGCAAGACCTGTCAAATCACTGGTAAGATCGGTTTTCTTATTTACAAATGAATAAATTAATTAAATAGAAAACATTTCACTGTACTTCTCCAACACCTTTAAAATCCTGGTTGAAGTGACAGGAATTTATAATATACTGAGTCCAGTTTTGCAGAAAATCACTTCTGTATCCCTTCTAAAAACCTTTCCCTGAGGGCTCTAACAAATCACAGCGACCTCACTCAAGGGTGAAGAAAACAGCGGAGACGAGGGGCGGGACTGAGAGGCGTGGCTAAGAGGGTCAGACCCGGAAGAACAACCGGAATAAGAGTATGTCATTTCCGCCTGCGTGGTGTTTGGTTTTTGTTGTTGTTGTTTTACGGAGTACAGAAGCGAACCCAGGCAAGCAAGCGGCTTTTGGCAGGTGAAGGGAATGGTGGCCCCTCCTTATCAGCCCGTACCACTCGTTTTTGGGGGGACTGGTTTCAGTCTACTCTGCTTCAGGGCCTTAAAGGCCCCGTGCCGCTGAGGTCCGCACCCTGTACAACCCCTTGAGGAAATTTCGTTTCTGTGCAGCGCCCACGAGGCCTCAGCCTCTCCTTATTCTTGCCCAGGATTAACCCCTTCACCCGCGCTTGCTCTCCTCGCCCTGGGAGAACAGGCATCGCTCTGGTTGGAAAGCGCTCCCTGCCCATCTGCCCGCTCACAGTTCCTCACTCTCCCGCCTCCGTAAAGGTACTACTATTGCGTCCACCTTCACGCCGAGGGGGAAATACTTGTTAACCCGCCTCACATATTTTCTGGACTTTTTTTCTGTTCCACCCATGAAATGGTTTTCCGTTTTCCCGTGTAGTTATTTAGAGATGGAAAAGGGAAAGGCGTTTTTAAGGAGTAGGTTTAGTACCTCCTTTATGTGCTATTAATAAAAAGTAAGTAACGAAAAAGAAAAGCGAAGCTACAAAACCAAAAAAAAAAAAAAAAAAAAAAAACGAAACACAACTCTTCAATAAAACAGGAGAAATGAAATGGGAAGTATATTACTCTTAATACTACTTTCCAACTTATAAAGTAAGTGGAACGGAGAATCTAAAGATTTATCTTGTAGGCTTTTTCTCATGAGTGGAGCTATATGTTGTAAGTTACCGATTTGGGATAGACAAAAGTCTTATCAAAATCTGCAAGTGAAATCTTTTATTTCCTGGACAGTGGTTTGACATCACTTTTTAGTACCTTAAGATTTATTAAGTGTTCTCACATTGGTTAATTTATTGGGAGCCTCGTAATGACCATATGACATCAGTATTGTTTTTAATCTAAGGCCCTAAACTGTCCTTATCCCCCTTTTCCTGCCTGGACCTTGTCTTAAACCTACTCAAAAGACTTTCACCCTTCCATTTATCCCTCTCACATTTAATTTCTACCCCACCGCTGGATCATCCCCAACACCACCTTTTAACAGCTGTTAATATCTCCCCTATTAAAAAACTAATCGCTTGAATCCATTCCCACCATCTAGTGACCACCCCATATCTGTGCTCCCTAACAACACTCATCAAAATTGTTACTATACTCAACTTTTTCAACTTCCCCACTTCCTCAACCATCCCAGGCTTTCTTCAAGCTCCTCCACTGAGACAGTACTTGTCAAGGTCACCATCAATTTTATCTGACCAAATCTTATTCTCAATCCACTTGACCTTCCAGCAGCATTTGACACAACTGAGCATGTTCTTTCTTGAAATATGTGGAACTTAATTATTCCTCAATAATGTGAATGACTCATTTCTGACTCATAACTTTGAATACTGGAAGATACTTCATCCATTTTGACCTATTTATACCAAAATGGTGACATGCACACTAGTGTGCATCAACATTTTCACCACTACTTTCTTAAATCTAGACAACAACAAAATAATAAATCAAGCCCTGATTTGTGGAGTTTCCAAATTCCTGTGACATGAATTTCCCCGCCCTGGCCAATTCCAAGCTAGGATCATGGCCTAAGTAACCGGGAAGAGACATGCAGTAGTGCAGTGTCAGATGGTGTTTCCTCCGTGCAGAGACCGGTGGTCCTCACCTGGGGCTGATTTTGCTCCCCAGAGGACCTTTGGCGATGTCTGGAGACAATTGGGGTTGGTTGTCACAACTGTGCTATTGGCATCTGTTGGGTAGAGGCCAGAGATTCTGCTAAACTTCGTACCGTGCATAAGAAAACCCACACAACAAAGAATCCAGCTCAAACTGTCAATAGTGGCACTGTTGAGACACCTTGTGATAAACATAAACAACCTCAAGAAAATAAGTAGAAGTAAAATATAGTGATGGGGAGGAAAAAACTTTACTCTCTTAGGTTCTGTGATTGAAGTCTGCAAATTAAACTGACAAAAGATTAATAGGAGAAAAGGTATAAAAATTTTATTTGATGTTAATATTTTAATTTTATATGTACACAGAAAAGGAAATGAAAACCCAAAGGGGCTGTTAGTATTATATACCATTTTAACAGATGGAGATAAGTTTGTGAAGTGAGCAGACATAGGAAGAGAAGTTTGGGAGTAAACCACTGGAAGATAAGGGTTATGTAAGTAAGGTTTGTTAGTGCAGACCCACCTCAGTGCCAGTGATAAGTCATTTTTCTCCTCATGGTATGGAAAAGAAAGTGGGACCACCTTCACAAAGGGAAATTACTGATGCAGACCCCAGCCAGTGGTGTCCAGTGTTGTGGATGTGACAAATTCACACAGACTGCAGAAGTCCCGTGGAGAAAAGGGACAGCAGCCACTGTCTGAATGAGAGAACCCCGCTACGGGTGCCTGCATGGGCTTTTATTGCTTTCTGGGAGCATTACATCAAGGAAGGTCCTCATTAATTATGCTTAGGCAGTAATGATCAAATAATAGATAACATTCTAAGAACTATGAGGGTTTATTCTGAGTTGGTCAGTTAGCTAAAGGACCATAAAACTTTGGGAAACTCATGCTGGGACCCTTATCATTTAATTGAGGGCATTCTTAGCAAAGGAGTTTTCACAGGATTTTAATGCATTCTTTCTTAGGCCTGATTGCCCTAGGGCACTGCCTGTTCCTGCCCAGGGCTGCTCCGCCCTCCAGCATTGTTTCAGGCTTAAGTCAGGCGGGGGAAGTAAGGCAGCCAAGAGATTAGGAGACTTCTTACAGACAGAATGAGGACCCAGGCTATGTCAAAACTGAGGGGCAAGGGTTAATCACCCCCTTTTTCCATAGGCCCCCCCAATCCCTCCCTGAGGGCCCCTTTGCAACCATGGCTGTCTCAGATCATCCCTCCCTTGAGGAATCTTACCCATCTTTGGCTAAGCAGTTATCCACTCAGGTCCAAGCAAGGTGAAGTAAAAGGGGGCAGAGGCAGTGCCCCTGCTGAGAAGATAAGCTTTGTCTCTTTAGTGGCTTATGGTCTCAAGATCTTTTACTCAGCCTTAGCCATGGCGGGTTACAGCTTCTGAAACCAGGCAGGGTGGTTCCCAACAAATTACCTTCTTGTTTTGGGCAGCTAGATGCAGGGTAAAGAGCTTTTCCTACATCTGCTGTTTCTCAGTTGTCTTCAGCTCAAAATCATTTGTATGTCAAAGTGGCAAATTTGGGGTAGAATGTTCTGATCCCCTTTAATAGTAAAATAGTAAGTGATGAGTTTTCAGTATTCATTCCCTTTATTTTATTTAATTGTAAGTTTAAATAATTTAATTTTTAATAATGACTGTTTAAAAACCAGCTCACAGAATTTTTGAAAATTTAAAATTTGGTTTTACTGAGCCACTGTGAGCCAGCTCCAGCCTACCACCCAAACCATGCCGATCAATTTCCCATACAGTTATAGCCTGGCTCCTGCCTGCATTTTTTATCTTCTACTCCTCTGCCTTTTCTCTAAGCTCCAAAGACAGTTTTCTTTCTTTCAACCACTTGTCGGTCATTGCCTGTTTGTATCATGCAAAGTAAAGTCTCCTCATTAGACAGCCCTTCCCTGACTGCTTGGAGAGCTGAAATACTCCTGCCATTCTTTATCCCACTACTCTGTTTTATCTTCCTCCTTGCACATGCACTTCTTTTGGCTAATATTTTGAATAATATGTTATTCTACTTATTATTGATTTCTTTTAGATTTAGCTATTTCTGGTAACCTCCTATGATATAAAATGAGAATTTAGCCCTCGCACCAAGCCACCACAATACACATATATGCATACATACACTCATCCTCTGCCCTTGTCTTCCTAATTTAAGAAAAAAATCCTGCCATAACACCAAATAGTTTCCAAAAATGTAACTTCATACAAGTGTAAGGTTGAGTTACTCCAAAATAATAAATATCCAGGGTAAGCGTGCTTAGGAGACAGGAGCCAGTCGCCAATCATGTTATATCCAAATTCATATTATCATGGGTGCTATCACAGGGTATGTTAGGGTGGTTGTTGCTGCAGGCTGTGAAAGAATTCACAGAGAAGAAAAGGCAGAGAGCAAAGTTTTAATTCACTTTCCATGAGGGAAAGGGGCTAGTGTGAAGAGATACAACAACTGTGAAAAGTTGGGGCTCTGAATTTTTATTGGGCAATAAAGGGGGAGAAGAAGAGAGATGGAGCTGGGTGGACACGGCAATTAGTTGTTAATTAGGAGGTTTCTGGCTGTGCAGGCTTCAGTTAGTTCTAATGCCATCTTTGGGAACAGGTTCCAGACGCTCTGGTATGGCCTGTCTTGTTTGTATACGTTTTGAAACACCCACTTGGGGATCTCGCGTGAGGAATGCTTTTCAGCAGTCGCTCCAGTCCTGAGAATAGAGGCTCAGAGAAATGATAGTTAATCATGCCTGACAGGCTCAAGGGAAGATAGGCTGCTAGCTCTGGTAAAGAGGGCCTGAAAGAGACCTTTTTTGTTCTTTCAGGGTATGCAATTATGGTGTGTTGCTGTCATTATATCATGTATTTTGATATTGTATAATTATTCCTGGCTGAGCCATAATAATAGTTTAGCTTTATTTTGTTTTCTTTTGTGGCTGTCAGAGTGATATTTAAACACCAGTCAGGCATTACTCCTCTGGTCTAACCCTCCAGTAGCTTCCCATCACACTTAATATAGAATTCTAACTTTTTACAACGGAAGGCGCAGTGTAATCCGTTATACAACTACATCTCTGCTGTTATCTCGTACCACTCTTCTCTCCAGTAGTCTAAGCCACACAGGCCTGCTTCCTGTTCCAGCTTCCTGTTTCATTGCCTCCACACTTGCTATCCTGTCTGCCTAGAAAGCTCTTTGGATATGTAAGTGGCTCACTCCATTCTGGTTTCTTAAACAATAATGAAGAAACATAGTATGTAGAATTTTTAGCCTCCTTTGTCACTTGTTGCATTAGTCTCTAATAAATATTTATTTAAAGTACTTTTTGATTACTGCATGATATTAATGAAATGTTAACATTTGACTCTGATCCCCAACACCTATCATACTAAGCCAAGTCTAAACAAGGAGGTGGGAACAACAGTAAAAACAAGATCCTTAGGCAAGATTAAGACCCTTCCAAGTGGTGCCTGATATACGTATATACAGGGTATCAGGTATTGGTGCATAGGTTTCAGTTTCTAGAAGTTAAGTAGATGATACTGACATTACAGGAAACCAGCTGAATGAAACACCTGGGCCTAACCCCAAGACTACACTTTAGACCAATTTTCAGTTGTAGAGATAACCTTTTAAAAGTTTATTTCCAATGTGTCAGAGACCTTTTGTGAAATAAAATAAGAATGAATTACTAGAGAAAGAGAAAAGTAAAGACACACAAACTACACGCCCACTGACCATGTATTTGTGCCCCACAACAATGTCAAATTGCTGTGAAAGTTTCCACCTGCTCTCAGTTGCTTTCTTTATATCCTTAGGAAACATGCAGGTGGGCACTGGCCTGGGTCTGTGGGCCCCACTCCCAGCAGCACAGGTTTAGAGATCCACCTCCAGGAGATCCACCCCAACCCTTTATGCCCTGTCCCTCCCCACTTACCGTTTCAGGTGAAGCCTGCAATGAATTGTTCTCGGTGACAAAACCATTTTTAGAAATTCTTGTTATTATTCTCATAGTACATGTTCATTATAGAAGTAATAAAAATAAACATTTTAAATCCTCAATTCCATCACTGTTGTATATGTTAAAATTCATACCCATACATACATAGTTACACACACATTTGAATAGGGGAGGGAGATGCTAACACAAATAGCTTATTAGAGAAAGCTGAT
Organism: Glossophaga mutica; assembly: GCA_039655065.1. NCBI lineage: Eukaryota > Metazoa > Chordata > Mammalia > Chiroptera > Phyllostomidae > Glossophaga > Glossophaga mutica. Next base: position 78,649,450 of record CM077308.1, on the reverse strand, counting down.
TAACAAACTGCTCTTTAAAAGTTGCACAGTGTGATATGAAACATTTTACGTATCAATGTTCACATTTGTGGCATCACTTTTAATATTTTCATAGGATTCTATTGTATGAGTGCATCATTTACTTAACCAATCTCCTATTCAGTCAGCCAGAAAATATTTACTGATCACTTACTCTTTGCTAGAAATGGGACATGCAGCAATAAGCAAGAAATGAGTCTGCCTTTAGCAAACTTACATTATAGGGGGCTGAGATATTTAGTAAACTTGTTCAACAAATATGCATGGAAAGGATACTGATTTGTCAGCATCTAAAAACCTTTAGTTTTCAGTTGATGAGAAGTGGGAAGCAGGTGTGTGCAGGAAGCCTGTGAGAAATTATTTAAGTCAAAGTGCCCAGTAAAACTGATTCAGACATGTTTACAGAATTAACATGGATTTTTAAAACCTAGTTTTAAATTTTTACCTACAAAATTGAAGGTGTTTTGGGGAAAATTATATAATCAGTATGAATTAGCACTGATGCTATCTTGTGCTCTCACAAATGTCCACTGCTTTATACCTTAAATCATTAAGAATAACAAAAATAAAACTCACAAATCCATTATTGCAAAGAATATTAAAAGATCCACACTAGTCCTAATGTCCCATTTATGTTTAATTTTTCACTTTTGTAAAATCTAGAAGTTAAGCACTCTCATAGGATGTTTATAAGTGTAAATCAACATTTTTGAGGACAGTGTGGCTGTGCCAAAATTTTAATGTACATACTCTGTTTTTATGTAATTATGTATCTTAACTACATGTACATAGTAAAAACAAAATCACACAATATAATAGAGCATATTGGGTGAAAAGTGTCCTTTTCATTCCTAAACCCAGTCCTCTTAGTCACCCTGGTCCCTCCCCAGAGACAATCACTCTTAGCAGTTTTTGTTATCGCCTTCCAGAAAGAGTCCATGTAAAATACATATGTCATAGCAATTCCACTTCTAAAACTCCGTCCAACAAAAACAGTTGCACATATACACAGACAGATGTATAAGGATATTCATTTTGTAAGTGTAACAGCAAAATGTAGAAACAATCTGCCTGTGCAATAATGAAGTATTAATAAATTATGACATGCCCATACTTAGGAATACTGAGGGAGATATGTATTAACTTGGAAAAACCTCCAACACATTTTGTTAGGTAAAAAAATTTCAGAAAATAAGTATAATTTTATCACATCAGTGCCAACGATCCTGTATGATGGGTGTGTGTATCTGTATATACGATATAAAGGGTCCTGCAGAAGTAAAGCCTGGTTGAATGTGGTTGGTAGGGTAATCATACTGCTGTAGTAATGTAGAATTTTAATTTGAGCATTTCAACTAAAATGTCATATGGTGTGCTTGAGTGTGATGTTGTTACATAATTACATGCTTATGATTAATAAAAGATTTTGTAACAAAAAGGGGCATTATTTGTGCCAGACTCTGTATATATAACCATGGGCCTGTATATGCCTTTCAAGAAAAGACTGGGCTAGAAGAAATGGAGGATGTTTTACTCTGTTCTATACTGTTTGAAATGTTTACTACAAGAATGGATTTATGTATTATTTATATAACTTTTTAAAAGTATTTTTATTGATTATGTTATTATAGTTTTCCCAATTTTTCTCCCTTTATCCCCCCTCCACCCTGACCCCACAAGCCCCCAGCATTCTCCCAAAACCTTAGTTCATGCCCATGAGTTATAAGTTTTTTGAGTCCTCTGTTTCCTATACCATTTTTATGTCTCCCTGTCTATTTTATGCCTACCAATTATGCTTTTCTTCCCTTTACCTTTTCCCCCTTTACCTCCCCTTCCCCCTCCCCACTGAACTCCCTCTGTATGTCCATTTCTCTGATTCTGTTCCTGTTCTGTTTGCTTAGTTTTTGTTTTTGTTTTTCTTTTATTTTAGGTTCATTTGTTCATAGTTGTGACTTTTTTGTCATTTTATTGTTCATATTTTTTATCTTCATTTTCTTAGATAAATCCCTTTAACATTCCATATAATAATGGCTTGGTGATAATGAACTCCTTTAACTTGACCTTATCTGGGAAGCACTTTATCTGCCCTTCCATTCTAAATGGTAGCTTTGCTGGATAGAGTAATCTTGGATGTAGATCCTTGCCTTTCATGACTTGGAATACTGCTTTCCAGCCCCTTTTTGCCTTCTCAAGGTTTCTTTGAGAAATCAGCTGATAGTCTTATGGGCACTCCTTTGTAGGTAACTGTCTCCTTTTCTCTTTCTGCTTTTAAGATTCTCTCCTTATCTTTCATCTTGGGTAACTTAATGATGATGTGCCTTGGTGTGTTTCTCCTAGGGTCCAATTTCTTTGGGACTTTGAGCTTCCTAGAAATTTATTTCCTTCGCCAAATTGGGGAAGTTTTCCTTCATTATTTGTTCAAATAAGTTTTACTCTGTTCTTTCATTTGGGTCCTATTTCTTTGTCTTGGCACAGCTGATAAGTTGTAAGGGTCGGGGCCTTAGGTATTCCCCCAGGCAGTATGACCCTCTTTGCTGCCCTTCAGTGCTGCCTGTGGGGGAGGGGCCAGAGAGGGAACCATGCAGCTCACCTGCTTGTCCATAGAGTACTTTTCGTCAGACTCTTGTGTGAGACTGAGAGTTTCTCTCAATGTAGCAACCGCTGTAATAACTCTGAGTTTCAGTTACCCCTTAAGTCAGCCACACCCACCCTCTCCCCCACAGACCCCCCCCCCACAACAGCCCTGCAGCTGATCGCCACACTGCAGCCAGCCCTGCCCCCACCACTGCTGGCTCTCCTCAGTTTTTCTCCACCAGCCAGCCCTCTCAGTCCACTGCCTTACCAGTCTGGTTGATGGTTTCTTTCTCTCTCTTTTTCTTTCTTTCTTTCTTTCTCTTTCTTTCTTTCTTTCTTTCTTTCTTTCTTTCTTTCTTTCTTTCTTTCTTTCTTTCTTTCTTTCTTTCTTTCTTTCTTTCTCTCTTTCTTTCTCTCTTTCTTTCTTTCTCTCTTTCTTTCTCTCTTTCTTTCTCTCTTTCTTTCTCTCTTTCTTTCTCTCTTTCTCTCTTTTTCTCTTTCTCTTTCTTTCTCTCTCTCTCTTTCTCTCTCTCTTTCTCTCTTTCTCTCTTTCTTCTTTCTTTCCTTCTTTCCTTCCTTCCTTCCTTGTCATGTGTCTGACTTTTTATTTTTTATTTTTTTTAAATTTTTATTTTAATTGTTGATCTTGTTGGTGGTTTCTTTAATTCCTTGGTTGTTGGAGTTCCATGCAGTTTGGTTTTCTTGCACTTCTGGTTATTGATTTTTAGATTGGTTGTTACCCTCCTTTTGGTTGTGCGACAAAGCAAAGGATTTCTACCTACACCTCCATCTTAGCCAGAACCTATATAATAACTTTTAAAGTAAATAAATCTAAGTGATAGTATGAATAATTTTGGATTTTAAACAGAAATGAGATTTAAATAGTGAATGATATTTACATATTTTTCGGATATTTAACTATTACCCTGATTCTATGATTATTTGTTAATATCAAATACCTGTATCCTGTATGTTGACCAGAGAAAAACAACTTGGACAGGAAACTAACATAAGAGTAATGAATCTATATCAGAAAGGCCACATTACAAACCAACAGAGGAAAAAAAAAAGACAATATTTGGCTGCAATTGATTAATCAAAAGATGAGTGATAAAGTTAGAACTTTATCACAAAAAAGTAATGAATCAAGGAAACTACCATATTTCAAATTTGAGTATAATTATTTTTCTATTTTTTTCTCACATTTTAAAATTAAAATTTTGATAGGATTTTAAAAGTTATGATAAATCTCAGATGGCAAAGCTATCTTCTGTATTTACCTTTTTTAAAAATATTATATTTATTTACTTTTAGAGAAAGGGGGAGGGAGGGAGAAAAAAAATCAATGTGCCAGAGATACATCACTGGGTTGCCTCTCACATGCCTCCTACTAGGGACCTGGCCTGCAACCCAGGCATGTGCCCTAACTGGGAATCCAACTTGGGACCTTTTGGCTTGCAGGCTGGCACTCAGTGCAGTTAGCCACACCAGTAAGAGCTGTTTTTATCTCTTTTGATGATAGAAACAGGGAGTGTCCTTAAAAATTATTAAACCTGATTATCACACTATTCACCAAAAAACTTTTTTTCCTGAACTGTTCTGAAGTACACACATAAACTACACTTTGTTCTTTCTCCACCTGCTGGCTAGAAAGAGTATATCTTAAAATACTATCCCTTGATCAAAATTGGCAGTCTTTTAAGTCCTGTATATCATTCCTTACTATTATTTGCACCAATACTTATTTGTAAATTATGAGAATAATTGTGTTTAAAATGTTCATTATATCAAAATTTTTATCCAAAATAATGCACATGCATAACTCTTATTTTTGAAAATAGTTTGTATAATAATCAGTACAATTTATTGAATGGTTACAAATGGTCCAAAAAGTATACTAAATGCTTTACCTGTGTTATCTGGTTTATTCCTCACAATTCTATGAGGTAGGTACTATGATCTCCCATATTTTACAGAGGAGAAAACTGAAGTTGAAAAAAGTTAAATAACATACAAGATCACACAACTAAGTGTAAGATAGAATATGTTAAGATTTAAACTCCAAAATTACTTCAGACCCAAAGACTCAATCTATATTCCCATGCCTCCTGTATTACTAAAGCTATTTGAAGGAAAAAAAGTCAGACTTTTTTTTCTATTTCCTAATTGTTTTATTTTTAATTATATTTTATTGATTATGCTATCACAGTTGTCCCATTTTTCCCTTCTTTATTCCCCTCCACCCTGTACCCGCCTCCCACCAGCATTCCCCCTGCCCCTTAATTCATGTCCATGGGTCATAAATATAAGTTCTTCGGCCTCTGCATTTCCTACCCTATTTTTAACCTCCCCCTGTCTATTTTGTACCTACAGTTTATGCTTCTTATTCCCTGTAACTTTTCCCCCATTCTCCCACCTTGCCCTCCCCCTTGATAACCCACCATGTGATCTCCATTTCTGTGGTTCTGTTCCTGTTATAGTTGTTTGCTTGTTTGTTTTGGTTTTTCTTAGGTTTGGTTATTGATAATTGTGAGTTTGTTGTCATTTTACTGTTCATATCATTGATCACCTTTTTCTTAGATAAGTCCTTTTAACATTTCATATAATAAGGGCTTGGTGATGATGAATGCCTTTAACTTGACCTTATCTGGGAAGAACTTTATCTGTCCTGCCATTCTAAATGATACCTTTGCTGGATCAAGTAATCTTGGATGTAGGTCCTTGCCTTTCTTGACTTGGAATACTCCATTCAAGTCTCTTCTTGCCTGCAAGGTTTCTTTTGAGAAATCAGCTGATACTCTTATGGGCACACCTTTGTAGGTAACTGTCTCCTTTTCTCTTGCTGCTTTTAAGATTCTCTCCTTATCTTTAATCTTGGGTAACTTAATTATGATGTGCCTTGGTGTGTGCTTCCTTGGGTCCAACTTCTTTGGGACTCTCTGAACTTCCCGGACTTTCTGGAAGTCTATTTCCTTTGCCAGATTGGGGAAGTTCTCCTTTATTGTTTTTTCAAATAAGTTTTCAATTTCTTGCTCTTCCTCTTCTCCTTCTGGCATCCCTATGATTCAGATGTTGGAACATTTAAAGTTGTCCCAGATGTTCCTAAGCCTCTCCTCATTTTTTTGAATTCTCGTTTCTTCATTCTTTTCTGGTTGAATGTTTATTTCGTCCTTCTGCTCCAAATTGTTGATTTGAGTCCTAGTTTCCTTCCCATCAATGTTGGTTCCTTGTATATTTTCCTTTATTTCATTTCTCATAGCCTTCACTTTTTCCTCTATTTTGTGACCATACTCAACCATTTCCATGAGCATCCTGATTACCAGTGTTTTGAACTGCATCTGATAGGTTGGCTATCTCTTTCTCTCTTAGTTGTATTTTTTTTTTTTTTTTTTTTTGGAGCTTTGATCTGTTCTTTCATTCAGGCCATATTGTTTTTGTCTGGGTTCACCTACATAGTAAGGTGTAGAGCCTTAGGTATTCACCAGGGTGGGGCAACCCAAGTGGCTGCATTGTGGCGCCATTTGTGAGGGAGGAGTCCCAAAGGGAACAATGATGCTTGCTTGACTCTTGGTAGGCTTTCAGTCACTTCCTCTGCTACCTACAAGCAAATTGGGCCCTTCTGGTGAAGATTCCCAAATGGATGGATCTGTGTATCTTCTAGGTCCCTGTGGGTCTCTCCTATGAACTCTCCTGTGAGGCTGGGAGTTTCTCCTGCTGCATCAACCCCCACAGGGTTTTTCAGGCTTTATTTCCCTGAGCTGGAACCCTGGGTTGCATGGTCTGTCCTGCTCCCCAGTTGTTCCTCCAGGTTTACCTGCATGCAAATGTGGGACTGCTGGTTTACCAGCCACCACCTTACCCACCCCAGTTCTCCAGCCACTACCTTGCCATGAGTTCTGTACAGCTGGCTTCCCATCTCCACCCCTCCTACCAGTCTGGATGAATGTTTCTTCTTTTTTTTAGATATATTTTATTGATTATGCTAATACAGTTGTCCCATTTTTCCTCCATCATTCCTCTCCACCCTGCACACCCCCCCACCCACATTCCCCCGCTTTAGTTCATGTTCATGTGTCATAAGTTCTTTAGCTTCTACATTTCTCACACTATTCTTGCCCTCCCCCTGTCTATTTTCTACCCACCGTCTATGCTACTTATTCTCTGTACCTTTTCCCCCTCTCTCCTCCTCCCACTCCCCTGTTGCTAACCCTCCATATGATCTCCATTTCTGTGGTTGTGTTCCTGTTCTAGTTGTTTGCTTTTGTTTTAGGTGTGGTTGTTAATAGCTGTGAGTTTGCTGTCATTTTACTGTACATGTTTTTTATCTTCTTTTTCTTAGATAAGTCCCTTTAACATTTCATATAATAAGGGCTTGGTGATGATGAACTCCTTGAACTTGACCTTATCTGAGAAGCACTTTATCTTCCCTTCCATTCTAAATGACAGCTTTGCTGGATAGAGCAATTTTGGATGTAGGTCCCTGCCTTTCAAGACTTCAAATACTTCTTTCCAGCCCCTTCTTGCCTGGAAGGTCTCTTTTGAGAAATCAGCTGACAGTGTGATGGGAACTCCTTTGTAGGTGACTTTCCCCTTATCCCTTGCTGCTTCTAGAATTCTCTCCTTCATTTGAATCTTGGCTAATGTAATTCTGATGTGCCTTGGTGTATTCCTCCTTGGGTCCAACTTCTTTGGGACTCTCTGAGCTTCCTGGATGTCCTGGTAGTCTATTTCCTTTACCAGATTGAGGGAGTTCTCCTTTATTTCTTGTACAAATAAGTTTTTCACTTGTTGCTCCTCTTCTTCCCCTTCTAGTACCCCTATAGTTCAGATGTTGGGATGTTTAAAGATGCCCCAGAGGTTCCTAAGCCTCTCCTCATTTTTTTGAATTCTTGTTTCTTCCTTGTTTTCTGTTTGGTTGTTTGTTTCTTCCTTCTGGTCCACTCCATTGATCTGAGTCCCAGTTTTACTCCCATCTTTATTGGTTCCCCATGTGTTTTCCTTCATTTCACATATTGTAGCCTGCATTTTTTCATCTAATTTGTGAGCAAAATCAACCAATTCTGTGAGCATCCTGATCACCAGGGCTTTGAATTGTGCATCTGATAGGTTGGCTATCTCTTCACGGCTTAGAGGAATTGGCTTTGGGGATTTCATTTGTTCTCCAGTTTGAGCCATTTTTGGTGTTTTTTGTTTGTTTGTTTGTTTGTTTGTTTTTGGTCTGGTTGAGGCTGTTATGTAGTGAGGGGTGGAGCCTTAGGTGTTCCCCAGGGTGGGGCATCCCAGTAGCTGAGTTGTGATGCTGTATGTGGGGGTGGGGTCCAAGAGGGATCAATGGCACTTGCTCCGCTCTCTCTTGGATTCCAGTCCCTTTTACTGCTTCCCCTTTGCCTGGATTATCTGTGCATGAATGTGGGACCACCTGGTCATCCAGCCACCTTGTGTGGCCTCACTAGGTCTGCACAGTTGCCACCCCGTGCCCAGGGTCTGCCAGCCGCCGCCTGCGGGCCTGCGAACTGCCAGCTGCTGCCGCCTGCGTCCCCGGGTCCGCACCTCCACTTTTCCTGCCGCAACTCCCCCCCTCTTACCGGTCTGAATGAATGGTTGTTGGACTTCCGTACAATTCAATTTTCTATCAGTTCTGTTGTTTTCTTGTTTCTAAATATTTGTTGTCCTTAATTTTGGTTATGCGAGGAGGCTCAGTGTGTCCACCTACGCCTCCATCTTGGCCGGAAGTCTGAATGTTTCTTCAACTTCTTGGTTGTCAGACTTCCATACAGTTTGATTTTCTGGGAGTTCTGATTGTTTTTTGTTTTTAAATTTTGTTGTTGTCCTTCTTTTGGTTGTGCAAGGAGGCACAACGTATCTACCTATGCCTCCATCTTTTTCAGAAAGACTTTTTTTCATAGAGAACTTTCTTTCTAGTCTTAAAAATGTAAGTTTTAAAACTCAGCAATATCCAGTTGGAAGAAAATATCTAGTTCTAAGTTTTCAAATAATTTTAGCATCAAAAGAGAAAGAAATTAAAGATTTTATATATATATTATAGTTGTATATATAATTATATAGATAGATTTTATATATATATGTTTTACTTGTATTTTTCATACTAAATGCAATATGCGTTTTCCTTCTAGACAGTGTCTCTGTTTGGTGTCTGTCTTTCTAAATATGCACATATTAGTAGAGTATGTTATGTGTTTAAATACTTCATGGCTTTGGGATTTGTGAATCTTTTTACATTTAGCATTTTACAAGTAACAGTTCAGAATTTTAAAATTTTCAGTGATGTTTACTTATTTAGTTTGGATTATGATGTAGCATCTCAAAATGATATTGCTACTGTAAATTTAATGTCACATTTATACTTTTTTCATTCATATAACTTTCTATTTAATTTTCATCGAGTTCTAGTGACAGTTTTGTAATGGAATATATAAAATAATTTCAAATATATCCATTTTTCTTATTTTCTTTCAGGACTTTAAATGTCTTGGAAACAAGAATTGGAATTTACAAAGAGGGATAAAGCTGCCAGAGTCATTCAGAAGGCCTGGAAAGCGTACCTTGTAAGGATTTTTCCTTTTGCACCTTTACTGGGATATAATTTAGATATCATATATTTCCCCTCTTTACAGTGTACATTACAGTAGTTTTTAGTATATTTACAGAGTTGTATATAACACTTTGCCTTAAAAGCACACATTTTTAAAAATTTCAAAAAGTTAATATTAATTAATATTCTCATTAGTCTCACAAATATTTTATGTTGTTCCTGATCTGGGCCAGGCACTTTAATAATAACTGCTATCAATGAGAATATCAGTAATTGCCCTGGCTGGTGTAGCTCAGTGGAGTGAGCGCGGGCCTGTGAACCAAAGGGACGTCAGTTTGATTCCCAGTCAGGGAACATGCCTGGGTTGCAAGCCAGGTCCCCAGTAGGGGGTGTGTGAGAGGCAACCACATACTGATGCTTCCCTCCCTTTCTTTCTCCTCCCTTCCCCTCTCTCTAAAAATAAGTAAATAAAATATATTTTTAAAAAGTATCTAATTGGATCATTTGGATTTGACCCCTAAAAACTTTATTTCTTGACTCTGGAATCAGGTTTGTGAGCAGGTGTTAGGAATACATTAATTGAATACCTACTCTTGAGGACTTAAAGTTCAGTAATACAACCATATCTGGGTTAATGTTGTAGTTTCTTATCATGCTCTATGTGGGTAGAGCTTGTCTTTTTATCCAATAAGGAATATTCCAAGTAGATTTACCTGATTAGGTGACAGCCAAGAGCAAAATGATTTCACTCTTCTCTCTCTCATAGCAGCAGCTCTCTGCTGATAATTTTGTGTGAAATGATATGGCTCTGTTTCTAGCACACAAGAATACCTTTGTATCAGTTAATCAAGTCTTGCAAAGTAGCTTCCATTATTTGCCTGTGCTGCCTCTACCAAAGCCATAAAACCTATTCTGGGGGGTAACTATTGATTTTCAATGGTGAAATAACTTTTTTTCCTTAAAATCTACTATTCCTTTGATGGTTTCAATGGGTATACTTGTCATCTAGGCTTAAGTTTTTCTGTCATTTGTAGCTTTTCTTACATCCAAATCCAATGAGCCACATGCCTTTATTTTCCTGGCACAGGGCTAGCACTTTACAGTATTTCTTTGCCATTAAGGAGTTTCTGTAGAGAAAGCATATATATAAATGAACAAATTGGGTGTGTGTGTGTATTTTAACCAGATGGTAGACAGAGCACACATTTTTCACTTTTTGTTTCTCCAAAGCCCCATTGAAATAACAATATACAGAAACTTAACACATAAAAGAAGGGTGTTTGTGAGCATATAAGAAATTTTATCTCATTTACAGAAAACCAAAACAGATTGTAGCATCCAGTTAAACAAAACTGTGTAGAAGACTTGCCCAGATACACTTCAAAGGGGCTCCAGTGAGAGAGCTGGTTTGCCATTGGAACCCTAGAACGAATATCAATTAGGAGTTAGCAATTTAAAAGACCTGGAAGAAAGTGAGTGGAGACAAGGGGGCTGATTGAAGGTCTAGACATGGAACAGCTATCTGTTATGATTTCTCCCCGCTGTCACTTTAAGATCCAAAGCTTCAGGTAGATAGATATTTAACATTAGCAAAAAATCTTTTGGTGGATGGATATGTACCATTGGGAGAAAAAAAAAACCAAAAATACCCTGAAGGTTTATTTCTAAAAAAATTAAGTGAACCATCTGGGAAAGCTAATTCTAGCATGGACTTGGCACTCCGCATAAAAACCCTCTTAATTTTAGCATATGAGAGTCATCCTCATTAATTGCTGGCTATCTGACCATCCCCTATAAGAAAGCCTGTTGATTAGCTTAATCCATCCACATCACAAAGCTCATGAAAGTGGGTACTCAGAAAATAGGAGACTGCACAAAAACACAGGATATACTTGCTCCCTAGGAGAACTGACACAGACTTTCATTCTTAATTACAGTCTTGTAACACATAAGCCATGGACAGACTGCATATGTGAGAGTGGTTTTCCACATAGCCTAGGCATATAGTGCACTCTGCACTAGGTTTGTGCAAGTACGCATTATGATGTTCACACAAAGATGAAATTGCCGAATGATGCATTTTTCAAACTGTATTTCTGTCATTATGTGGCACATGACTGTATTCATGGACAACCAGTGATCACCAGAATTTAAGAAAAAATGATATAAAAACAAGAAGGAACAGAAAGAAAAATAACAAACCTGAAGGATTACCATAAAAGTGACAATTAATTCAGGTTAGATTAGTATGGTGAATGGCTGTAAGGGGGATATATCTGGTGATAAAACGATACCTTATGTAATAGAAGGTATGTCTGAGAAGCTGGACTTAAAAAGTGGCTAGAAATTCTGAAAAAGGGCTAACCATGAAAACTATGGTTCAAGTATAATACAAATTAAAATAGTTCTAACATATAAAGAGAATACATTTGATCTTCAAATTGTGGTATTGGTACTAATTTGACTTGAGATAAAAAGCTGGAGAGATAGAGTTTACCAAGAGTTATTAAGGATGTTTTTATGAAAAAGGGTATGAAGAGAGGGTTTCCAAAAAAAACAGCTTTCCAAGATCGAAGAATTTTGGGGAGTTGTTTGACTAAATTTGCACCAACATGAAAGCAGATAGGGTTTGTGAATCACTGGAATTACTTACAGGAATGAAGAAGATTCTGTATTGATAATTATAGATAATATTAATTGAGTGCTTTCTTATACCAGAAGTTGTTCTAAGTGCTTTACAAATATTAACACATTCATTTTTCACCATAGCTGTATGAGATAGCTACTATCATCCCCATATTTTAGATAAGAAGCTGATCAGATAGGTTAAGTAACTTATCTAGGATCATATAGCTAGTAAGAACTAACAGTTGAACCAGACAATATTATGCCATACTCAATGTTCTTACTCACCTGACTATATTTTGTCTTTCTCCTAGATTACTCTGGAGTATACAGAAGTGACCCAAACAAAGTTCTGGATATTCTATTCATAGTTGCTAGTGATACAATTACAAACTTAAGGGTAAAACTCTTTGTGAAAATAATACCAACATTGCTTGGCTTGTCAAAGAAAACCCTGAGTGCATAGTATTCCAAAATCTAGTTTAATATATAAAGTCTATTTTATGGTTTTTACTCATTTTGCTCAGTTTTGACCATAAAATTTTATGTGTTTGAACCTTTAGAATGTTACTGTATTCCAACACTTTAAAAGTCTGATTAATATAAGAAGACAAGGGGAACCACGTCAGATAGTAAGATATATTAACCCTAAAGAGGTAAGAACATTATTTATTTATTTTTAAATTTTCTTGGAGATTTTATTTATTTGTTTTTAGAGAGAGAGGAAGAGAGGGAGAAAAGGGGGAGAGAAACATTGATGTATGAGAGAAATATCAATCAGTTGCCTCTTGCACACGCCCCAGCCAGGGACCTGGCCCGCAGCCTAGGCCTGTGCCCTGACCAGGAATGGAACCAGCAACTTGCAGGATGACACCCAACCAGCTGAGCCAGGCCAAACAGAGCAAGAACGTTATTTATTGATACACCAACTTTTTTCCTTCATAAAATTGTGTACCTACTTTATAAACTCAATGTGATCATAGTTGTTCCTTTTAAAAGCTATTTTATTGAAGTATTAAGCACACATAAAAATTCAATATACATACATGTGTAACTCAGTGAGTCATTACAAGAAAACCCTTGCATAACCATCATCCAGATTCTTAGTCTGGCCAAAAGTTTATTGATTTTAGTGATCTTTTCAAAGAACCAGCTTTTAGTTTGTTTAATTTTCTCTATTGATTTTCTCTTTTCAATTACACTGATTTCTGTTCTGTTTTTCATATCATTTCTTCTCCCTACTTTTGACTTAATTTGTCTTCTTTTTCTGGTTTCTTAAGGTGGAATCTTAGATTACTGATTTCAAATATTTGTTGTTTTCTAATACATGCATTCAACACTATAAATTGTCATCTAAGCACTATTTTTGCTGCATCACACAAAATTGACAAGTTGTAGTTTCTTTACATTTATTTAAAAATATTTAAAAATTTAAAATCCCAAGACTTCTTATTTGACCCATTTGATATTTAGAAGTGTGTTGTTTAATTTCCAAATTTGGGGGCTTTTCATCTGTGCTTCTGCTATTGATTTCTAGTTTAATTCTATTGAGACCTGAGAGTATGCTTTGTTTGATTTCTATTTTACATTTGTTAAATTGCGTTTTATGGTCTAGACAGTGTTCCCTCTTGGTAAATGTTTCCTGTGGGCTTGAAAAGAATGCATATTCTGCAATTGTTGGATGAAGTGTTCAATAAATGTCAGTTAGATCCAGTTATTGATGGTGCTCTTTATGTCTAATTACAGCCTTCTGATAGTGATTCCTCTAGTTGTCCTTGCAATTCTGTTAGTTTATGCCTTATATATTTTTAATATATTTTATTGATTATGTTATTACAGTTGTCCCATTTCTCCCCCATCATTCCCCTCCACTCTGAACACCCCCTCCCACCCACATTCCCCCTTTAGTTCATGTCCATATGTCATCAATTCTTTAGCTTCTACATTTCTCACACTATTCTTGCCCTCCCCCTATCTATTTTCTACCCACCATCTATGCTACTTATTCTCTGTACCTTTTCCCCCCTCCTCCTCCTCCCACTCTCCTGTTGCTAACCCTCCATATGATCTCCATTTCTGTGGTTCTGTGCCTGTTCTGATTGTTTTCTTTTGTTTTAGGTGTGGTTGTTAATAGCTGTGAGTTTGCTGTTCTTTCACTGTCATATTTTTTTCTTCTTTTTCTTACATAAGTCCCTTTAATATTTCATATAATAAGGGCTTGGTGATGAAGAACTCCTTGAACTTTGTCTTATCTGAGAAGCACTTTATCTTCCCTTCCATTCTAAATGACAGCTTTGCTGGATAGAGCAATTTTGGATGTAGGTCCCTGCCTTTCAAGACTTCAAATACTTCTTTCCAGCCCCTTCTTGCCTGGAAGGTCTCTTTTGAGAAATCAGCTGACAGTGTGATGGGAACTCCTTTGTAGGTGACTTTCCCCTTATTCCTTGCTGCTTCTAGAATTCTCTCCTTCATTTGAATCTTGGCTAATGTAATTCTGATGTGCCTTGGTGTGTTCCTCCTTGGGTCCAACTTCTTTGGGACTCTCTGAGCTTCCTGGACGTCCTGGTAGTCTATTTCCTTTACCAGATTGAGGGAGTTCTCCTTTATTTCTTGTTCAGATAAGTTTTTCACTTGTTGCTCCTCTTCTTCCCCTTCTAGTACCCCTATAGTTCAGATGTTGGGATGTTTAAAGATGTCCCAGAGGTTCCTAAGCCTCTCCTCATTTTTTTGAATTCTTATTTCTTCCTTGTTTTCTGTTTGGTTGTTTGTTTCTTCCTTCTGGTCCACTCCATTGATTTGAGTCCCAGTTTTACTCCCATCTCTATTGGTTCCCCATGCGTTTTTCTTCATTTCACATATTGTAGCCTGCATTTTTTCATCTAATTTGTGAGCAAAATCTACTAATTCTGTGAGCATCCTGATCACCAGGGCTTTGAATTGTGCATCTGATAGGTTGGCTATCTTTTCATGGCTTAGAGGAATTGGCTTTGGGGATTTCATTTGTTCTCCAGTTCGAGCCATTTTTGGTGTTGTTTTTTGTTTGTTTGTTTTTGGTCTGGTTGAGGCTGTTATGTAGTGAGGGGTGGAGCCTTAGGTGTTCCCCAGGGTGGGGCATCCCAGTAGCTGAGTTGTGATGCTGTATGTGGGGGCCGGGTCCGAGAGGGAACAATGGCACCTGCTCCGCTCTCTCCTGGATTCCAGTTCCCTCTGCTGCTTCCCCTTCACCTGGATTATCTGCACGCACAAACGTGGGACCACCTGGTCATCCAGCCACCTTGCGTGACCTCACTAGGTCTGCACAGTTGCCACCCCGTGCCCGGGGTCCACTAGCCGCCACCTGTGGGCCTGGGGTCTGCCACCGCCTGCATGCCTAGGAACTGCCAGCCACTGCTGCCTGCATTCCCAGGTCTGCACCTCCACTTTTTCCTGCCTCGACTCCACCCCTCTTACTGGTCTGGATGAATGGTGGTTGGACTTCCATACAGTTCAATTTTCTCTCAGTTCTGGTGGTTTTCTTGTTTCTAAATATTTTTTGTCCTTAATTTTGGTTGTGAGAGGAGGCACAGTGTGTCCACCTACACCTCCATCTTGGCTGGAAGTCCCCAACCACCTTACATATTTTGATGCCTGTTGTTAGGCATATGCACATTAGGGATTGTCACTATGCCTTCTTAGAAAATTGACCACTTTATCATCAAGGAATGTTCCTCTTTTTACTCTGAAAATTTTCCTCCCTCTGAATTGTAAAATTAATACAGCTGCCCAGCTTTCATTTGATTAAAGTGCTATATCTTTCTCCATCCCTTTGCTTTTAACAAGTCTGTCTTCATATTGAAAGTAGATTTTTGTAAACATTTTTGGGGGGTCTTATTTTTTATCTCCTCTGACAGTCTCTGCCTTTTAATTGGTACATTTAGACCATTGATATTTAAAGTGATTATTGGTACAGCTTGATCTACCTTATCTGTTACCATTTCCTAATAGCATTGCCAAAGTGTACTTGTTGTCTGTACTTTCTTTTCTCTCTCTCTCTCTTTCTCTCTACTTATTTTGTCTTGCACCCTTTTCATGCCTTCTCTGGTTCTGAGCATTTTATATGATTACATTTTCTCTCATCTCTTAGTATATAAATTATACTTCTTAACTTTTTTTGGTTGGCTTAGAGTTTGCAGTGAACCAATTTACAGCTAATCTAAGTCCACTTTTTTTTAGATTTTATTTATTGTTTTTAGAGAGGGGGAAAGGAAAGAGAAAGAGAGGGGGAGAAACATTGATGTGCAAGAGAAACATCAATCGTTTGCCTCTCACAGGCCCCAACAGGGTCCTGGCCCACAACTCAGGCATGGGTCCTGACCACAAATTAAACTGGCCATTTTTCAGTTTGTGGGACAATACCCAACCCACTGAGCCACACCAGCCAGGGCTTTAAGTCCACTTTAAATAATAAATCAAATCTCTCATAAACTTAAGAGACAAAGTCATACTAGAGGGAATGGAACTACCTCAAATACATAGCCATCCCCACCTGTATTTGAGTCTGTAGATGGTAGAAGTATAAATAATTAATCTCAAATCTTCCAAAGAATATATCTGAGTTTCCCATAGTCTATCATGGTTGAGGAGCTGACATCTGAGAAACAGGGAAAAATTAGAAGTAGACAAACCAGATACGGATTACTAAAGCTGTAATTCAGACTTTACCAAGCTCAATCTCTGAATAGGTTTGATGTGATCAGCCCCTCACACTAACTGACTAAAACAGGAGGGGTAAAACTTCATGGAGCTGTACATTTAAGATTTTCCTACTTTAGTGGGAAAGGGGTATTTAAATACACACATACATATACATATATAAAAATATATACATATATACATGTATGTATGGACTGTCCAGAAAGTATCCAGCCATGCACTCTGAAAAAAGAGACATTTATTTTTTTAATTTTAATATATTTTATTGATTATGCTATTATAATTGTCCCACTTTTTTCTCCCAAAGGGAAATTATTTCCCCTCTGCCCTGTTCCCCCTTTCCCATCATCATTCCCCCACCTTAGTTCAGGTCCATGGGTCGTATATAAGTTCTTTGGCTTCAACATTTCTCATCCTATTCTTAACCTCCCCCAGTCTCTTTTGTATCTACTGTTTATGCTTCTTATTCCCTGTGCCTTTTCCCCCATTCTCCCCCCACCCCTCCCCACTGCTAACCCTCCATGTGGTCTCTATTTTTGTGAATCTATTCCTGTTCCAGTTGCTGGCTTAGTTTGTTTTTGTTTTTTCGGTTCAGTTGTTGATAGTAGTGAGTTTATTGTTATTTTACTGTTTATAGTTTTGATCTTCTTTTTCTTAGATAAGTCTCTTTAACATTTAATATAATAAGGGCTTGGTGATGATGAATGCCTTTAACTTGACCTTATCTGGGAAGAACTTTATCTGTCCTGCCATTCTAAATGATACCTTTGCTGGATCAAGTAATCTTGGATGTAGGTCCTTGCCTTTCTTGACTTGGAATACTCCATTCAAGTCTCTTCTTGCCTGCAAGGTTTCTTTTGAGAAATCAGCTGATACTCTTATGGGCACACCTTTGTAGGTAACTGTCTCCTTTTCTCTTGCTGCTTTTAAGATTCTCTCCTTATCTTTAATCTTGGGTAACTTAATTATGATGTGCCTTGGTGTGTGCTTCCTTGGGTCCAACTTCTTTGGGACTCTCTGAACTTCCCGGACTTTCTGGAAGTCTATTTCCTTTGCCAGATTGGGGAAGTTCTCCTTTATTGTTTTTTCAAATAAGTTTTCAATTTCTTGCTCTTCCTCTTCTCCTTCTGGCATCCCTATGATTCAGATGTTGGAACATTTAAAGTTGTCCCAGATGTTCCTAAGCCTCTCCTCATTTTTTTGAATTCTCGTTTCTTCATTCTTTTCTGGTTAAATGTTTATTTCGTCCTTCTGCTCCAAACTTTTGATTTGAGTCCCAGTTTCCTTCCCATCACTGTTGGTTCCTTGTACATTTTTCTTTATTTCATTTCTCATAGCCTTCACTTTTTCCTCTATTTTGTGACCATATTTAACCATTTCTGTGAGCATCCTGATTACTAGTGTTTTGAACTCTGTATATGATAGTTTGGCTATCTCTTCATCACTTAGTTGTAGTTTTTTCTGGAGCTTTGATGTGTTCTTTTATTTGGGCCATATATTTTTTTTTGTCTTGGTGGGCCTGTTATTTAGTAAGTGGCAGGGCCTTACGTATTCACTAGGGTGGGGCAACCCACATGGCTGCATTGTGGCATTGTATGTGAGGGAGAGGTCTGAGAGGGCACAATGCCACTTGCTCAGCTCTTGGTGGGTTTTCTGTCACTTCCTGCACTACCCATAAGCAAATTCGATCTTTTGGGTGCTGATTCCTGTGTGGGTGGGTTTCTGTACATTCTAGGACCCTGTGGGTCTCTCCAGTGGACTCTCCTGTGAGGCTATGAATTTCTCCTGCTGCATCAACCCCCACAGGTGTTTTCAGTCACAGGTTTTAAGGCTTTATTTCCCTGAGCTGGAACCCTGGGTTGTGTGGTCTGTCTTGCTTCCCAGTTGTTCCTCCTGGTTTATCTGCATGCAAATGTGGGATCACTTGCTTTGCCAGCCACTGCCTCCACTTGCTGCAAGTCCTCTCCACCCTGGCTGCCCATCTCCACCTCTCCTACTGGTCTGGATGAATGTTTCTTCTTTAACTCCTTGGTTGTCAGACTTCCATACAGTTTGATTTTTCTGGAAGTTCTGGTTGTTTTTCATTTTTAAATTTTGTTGTCGTTCTTTTGGTTGTGTGAGGAGGCCCAGTGTATATATCTACACCTCCATCTTGGCCAGAAGTTGGCAAAATAGAGACATTTATTGGAAAAGATACAAGATGCAAGAAATGTTTTATGTAGGACAATGATGCCTCAGTACCCTTTAAAGTAGGCACTTTGGGATCTCATACAGTTCTCCCAACTGCAGCACAATATTTCTTCTGCTCTGGTATCAGAAGCTACAGAATGAATTTTGCCACAATATAATTCATGTCAAGATTCTGCTTCAAAATCTCAGACACACTGTTTTGGGAATCCTCAGATCAGCTTCTAGTTCTTGCACTGTCGGTTGCCGATATTTGTTGATTGCAACCTGTACACATTTAATATTCTCAGGTGCTTGCTTGTTGTGGGCTTTCCAGAACATCATCCACTTTCAATAGATTCTTGACCATCTCTGAAGCATTTTTGCCACACTTCTATTTGTGCTGCTCTCATTACATCATCCCAAAGCCTTGTGAATCATCCAAATAGTTTGCGCAGAGGAATGTTCAAGCTTAACACAAAATCTGATACAGATTCATTGCTCTACTCACTCAGTCATTCGAATGCAACAGCACCACAGTACACATGCTCATTCAATAGTTTCTACTGCCCCCACTGACTAGTACAGTGAAGTCATCATTGTTCATGCATGTGCATTGTAGTCCACTCTCCTTGGCTGCCAGGTTACATTGATGTTGTGCAAACTGTTCTCATTATATTAACGATGGCTAGACTTTTTCTGGATAGACTCATATATGAAAGTATATAATTTATTTTATAAATATATACTTTAAAATCTTGTTATAAACATCTTTTTCATATTTGAATTATGACTCTATGTATTATATATGTATGTATAATTTTTACTCAGGAGAAAATTATGTAAAACTAGTCTTGTTTTTAGGGCTTTATGGACTAAACAAGATAACATCTATTTTCTCATCTAATTTAATATTGTCAGGAGACAATGTTGAACTGTCTTCTAATATAGTACCAATTTTTTTTTCTATTTTCCATTTCGTCCAGGGCACTAACATTTAGAAATCATATATATAGTTCTTAAGAAATTTGCTCTGGCTGGCATGGTTCAGTGGATCGAGTGCCAGCCTGTGAACCAAAGGGTCCCTGATTTAATTCTCAATCAGGGCATATGTCTGGTCCAGGTCCATAGTAGGGGGCACATGAGAGACAAACACACATTGATGTTTCTCTCTCTCTTTCTTCCTCCCTTTCTCTAAAAATAAATAAATAAAAACTTTTTTTTTAAAGAAATTTAGCCCTGGCTGGTGTTACTCAGTGGATTGAGCATTGGCCTGTGAACCAAGGGGTTGCTGGTTCAATTCCCAATCAGGGGATATACCTGGGTTGCAGGCCAAGGTCCCTAGTAGGGGACCCTCAAAAGGCAACCACACATTGATGTTTCTCTCCCTCTTTTCCTCCCTGCTTTCCCTTCTCTCAAATTAAAATAAATAAAATCTTTAAAAGGGAAAAAGTTTTAAGTAAAAGAAATTTAAACATGGATTTAAAAAATTTAATAAAAGGCAGTTAGGATAAGTCATCTGGTGTACAACTCTGATTGACCAATATAAGTTTTTTCTTCTGAATTTACATGTAAGGCAATATTTAATACACAAACCATATATTTGAGCACTTATTTAAAAGTTTTGTTTAATGAATAATAAATCATTTGACTTTTACACTTATATAGAAAGGAAACATAATTTTATATTATTTTGCCACTTATCATGTAAGTTGTTTTACTTTATTAGATGTCTATAAGAAATTAAATCTTAAAATATTTTCTAATTTAAAAATAATTATTTGAAGTTTAGTCACTTGATCTATTTCATAAATAATCAATATTCAGCAATAATTACTTTAACATGATAGAGTGAGAATTAGTGAATTGGTATATACAGAATGCTGAAAAGCAATTTTTTTTATAGGCAGAGCTTCTAGATGCTGCTGCTGGCGTTCATGTACGGTTCAGATTAGGTGGTGTAAGTATGGGTGAATTATTAGTTGTAATTCTAAAACTTATTTATATAACATTTATAAGATGTAATTTTTAAAATGTAATTATTTTTTAATTGGGATACAATGGTCCTTTGAACCTTTCCATCTACAGGTTAAATTTCCACCTGAAATATACTATAAAATTTTTACTGAGAGACATATTGAAGATCTGTGTGCTAATAGCCCTAGAGATTACACAAAATTTTCAGCAAAATATGCATCTCATATAAAAAGTGATAATGTTCAGGAAGAAGATCACAGTGGCTGGTATTGTCGTATAGAGAACAATGGCTGGAGACCTGTTTCTGATACAGTAAGAAAATATATTAACAAATTTGAATCTTATATATTTATAAACCAATTTGTCTTTTTGAAAATTAATTTTAAAATTATTTTTAAATAGTAAATCGTAGTAATTTAGTTGATAAAAGTTGCCTAAGTTAACTACTCTGGGGTTTCTAATAATACTTCAAAACACAAGAATAGCTTTGGCCTGGTAGCTCAGTTGGTTGGAATGTCATCCCACAGATCAGGGGGTAGTGGTTTAGATTCCTGGTTGGGTCACATTCCTGGGTTGCAGGTTTGGTCCAGCAGGGGCATGTATGAGAGGCAACCCATCCTTGTTTCTCTTTCACTTTGATGTTTTTCTCCCTCTTTCTCCCTCCCATTCCCTCTCTAAAGTCAATAAGTATATCCTCATGTGAGGATAAAGGAAAAAAAGAAAACAGGAATATATCTTTTTTTTACTTATATGTATTTCTACTTTTAGTAATTAGCTTTGATTGAAGCCATTTTAGATACTCCCTGGTACTCAGCAGTTTACCATCTTTACATAAAAGCAAATTTGAAGATGTTGTTAAATCTACATCAGTCCTTAGAGTAGAGGTGGAGTTCTAGAGAACAATATGACTTTTTCTCTTGCAAAGCTTATAACAACAGAGACTGGTGGAAAATCATTTGAATTTTTATGGTATTGGGGAATTTACCATGTAAATTCATATTAACTGAACAGAATGATTTACAATATACATAGTTCCTAATGCATATATGTGATTCAGGAACTTTTCTATAGACACCCTTGTTTAATCCCCTTTTTGTGGAGATAATTTCTACCTAAGGATATTTGTAAACTTACAGTTTATAGGTTAATATGATCTAGTTCTATAGATGTTTGTTTATATAAGTATCTTCACGTATCTTTATCAAATCCTTAATTGCTGATAGACAGTTTATAGAATGTGGTATGTTGTATATACTAAGTATAAAAAGTGAAAATGATCAAGGAATGCATTCATTCATTCAGCAAACTTTATTTCATACCAGCCGTGAATCAGTCATTGTACCAAATGCTAGGTATACAATAGTAAATAAGAATAATTGCTTTCCTCAAGTAGTTTTCCTTGTAGTTAGGAAGGCATTTAGTAAACAGGATATTTCAGTATAATGTAGTAAGTATGTGCTTTAGTAGTGAAAAATACAGAGTGTTGTGGGGAATAGCAAACTCTCCTCCTTGTGAGTTAAGGTGTGTGTGGTAGGGGCAGGGGAATGAATCAGAAGTAGGAAAATAGATAACCAGTTAGGATAAAATGTCGTACATGGGACACCACAAACTCAGGACATAGTGGAGACTTATTTGTTCTTGGAGGGTGCCTATACTCCTTGAGTATTACAGTCTTTAAAAGGCACCAACACTAAGAGTAGGTCAGGTCTGTTCTTAGGAGAAACTAAAACACTCTTGGAATATGTCTCTTCATTCACTCATTTATTCATTTGTTCAAACGCTTATTAAGTATCTCAGTACACTAGAACTTTGTCAGTCTTTCTGGGGCATGTGCCTCTGAAGGCTCAATGTGCTGTTCACCCATCACTGAAATTAGAAATACCTTGAAAAGGTCTATCTTAACCTTTTTCTATTTTGGCATATTCCTATTGAGCACATGGAAGTTCTGTCTATAGTCAGGTAACCTCATAATCAGTATTTCAACATTTTATATATTCATTTTTTATTTCTCAATAGTTTTGGATGTCCGCTGAAGATGTAATGGTGGGAGACAAAAAGGAATGCAAATTTCATTTCTCTAAACTGAAGAGAAGACAAGATATGGAAAGGAAAAGAAAAATTAGAAAAATAGAATGGATGAAGCAAATGTAAGTTGATGAAAACTTACTAAAGAAGTATATAATATTCTAAGTTTTTTAAAAAAATTCTCTTACTACTAATATAGCTATATGCTATTTTTAAAAGAAAATGTAAGGTTACAGTTATATTTTTAAAAATACATAGAAAGTAAACATTTAATAAGTGCCTACTATGTGCCAGACACAGTCCAGCTTCAGGAAGTAAATGTGAAAAGACATACTGTGTTGGACATTGAGGAAATCACATTCCACTGGAACATCAGATTTGGAAATAAGAATTTACTCTTACACAACTGGTAACTTTAATTTGGCCATTCAGATCCACTCAACCCTTCCTTCTGCCCTAAAATACTGACTGTGGATTTTACTAAAAGTCATTCTGGATCTATCTAACAAATGTTAAAAGCAAGTGTCAAAAAATCAAATTGTTTTCAAGTTTACTTGACTGTATACCAGAACAAAACCCCAAAATATTTAAAGGACTACAAAAAACTTCAGTACCTAAAATCATATAAAATTTACAGTGTCTACCATATGGTAATCAATTTCCAGACATGCAAAGAAGCAGGAAGTAAATGATTCTAAATAAAAATCTGGATCCTTACAAAAATAGACAATACCCAAAATGGTAATATAAATAAATATTAAGGACTTTTCTTCTTATAATTTAAATCTTTAAAAAGGTAATTAATAACTACTAAACTGTACACTTAAAAAGAGTTAAGATGATAAATTTTGTTAAATGCTTTACCACAATTTAAAAAAAAAGATAGATATTACAATTTTTATGTAAAGAATAAGTTAATGTTGATATTGCCAATCAACTTCTACTTAAATTCTTGATTCCACAATTGTACTTCATTTCTCTTTTATTGAAAATTTTAATTTCAAAAAAGTATAATTGTCTATTTTTCTGACGTTACAAGTAGATAGTTACAAAAATAACTATAATGTGAACATATGCAATTATTAAAGTTCAAAATATTTAAAGGTAATTTGTTATTTAAAGCAAAAACAGTTATATATTGTAGCATTTATTAATTTATAACAGAGCAGAAGTAAAATGTATGATAACAATATTAGAAAGGTTGAGAGAAGTGAAATGGAAATATACTATTAGAAGTGTCTTATGCTACATATGAACTGGTATAATATTGGTTAAAGGTAAACCATAATAATTAAATATGTATACTACAAACCCTAAAGTAACCATAAAATCAACAATAACAACAAAGATGGAAGCTTAATAAGCTAAAAATGGAGAAAGTAGAATCATAAAAAACAACCACTTAATCCAAGGGAAGCCTGAAAAAAGAGGAAAGGAAAAACAGAGAGGCAAGTGAAGGGGAGGAAAATGGGAGCTTTTGTAATACTGTCAATAATTTTTTTAAAAAAGACAATATAGATGTATTACAAACAACTTAATGCCCATAAATTTGAAAAATTAAATGAAACAATAATTTATTGAAAGACATTGACCAAAGTGCACTCAAAAACAAAGATAACATGAATAGTCTTATATCTAGTAAAGAATTTGAACTTACAATTTTAAAAATTCCTGCAAAGAAAACTGAAGGACCAGGTAGATTGGGTGGTGAATTCTAGCAAGCATTTAAGAAACACATGATACAAATTTTACACAAATATTTTCAGAAAAAAAAAGGAATACATCCCCCAAATTTTCTCCTTTAAAAAAAATTTTTTTTTCACCCAAGGATATATTTATTGATTTAGAGAGAGAAGAAGGGAGAGAGAAAAACATCTTTGTAAGAGAGAAATATTCATTGGTTGCCTCCCATAAGAATCCTGACCAGGAAAGAAACCTGCATCCTTAGGTATATACCATGACTGGGGATGGATCCACAACCTTTTGATATCGGGATGCCACTCCAACCAACTGAGCCACCTGGCCAGGACCACATTGCAACAATTTCTATAAGGTATTACCAGATACAGAAACCACTTGAGGCTTATAAGAATTAAAAAATAACAAACAGTATCTCTCACAAACATAGGTACAGGATAATAAATAACGTATGGAGTTTATTGATCCCAGGAATACAGAGTTGGCTTAACTTTTGGAAGTTAATCAACGTAATTTACCATGTTAGACTTAAAAAGAAATTTAGTTATGATCTTTTTTTTTTTAAATATTTATTTATTTATTTATTTATTTATTTATCTTTAGAGGGGAAGGGTAGGAGAGAGGGAGAAGGAGAGAAATATCAATGTATGGTTGCCTCTTATGTGTCCCATGCTGGGAACTGGCCTGCAACCCAGGCATGTGCCCTGACTGGGAATCAAACCGCGATCCTTTGGTTCACAAGCCCGCGCTCAATCCACTAAGCTACACCAGCCAAGGCAGTTATGATCATCTTAATAGATGAAGAAAAATACTTACAAAAATCCAACAATCATTCATGATAAAAACTCTTGGCAAACTAGGAATAAGAGAGAAAATCTCTTCCTGATAAAGGCATCTATAAAAATCCTACAGCTAACATACTTAATGGTAAAAGACCATCTCCTTTGTCTCTAAGATGAAAAAACAAGGCAAAGATGTCTCCTCTCACTACTTCTTTACAACATTGCACTGAAGGTCCTAGCCAGTGAAATAAGGCAAGAAAGGGAAGAAAGAGACACTGAAATTAGAAAGAAAGAACTAAAACGGTTTTTATTCACAGTTGACATGATTGTCTAGGTACAAATCTTAAGAAATCAACAAAACAAAAAAAGCTACTGGAACTAATAAGTGAGTTTACCAAGGTCGTGAGATACAGAAACTGTACTGCCATGTTCCAGCAACAAACAATTGGAAATTTTCATTATTATTAATTAATTTATTTAATCCTTATTGTAATTTTAAAATTTTAATTGTTGTTCTTGTACAGTTTTCTGTCTTTTACTCCCATCCCAGCCCACCACCCCAGCCCTCCCCACTTTCCACTCATTTCCACCCCCCTCGTTTTTGTCCATGTGTCCTTTATACTTGTTGCTCTAAACCCTTCCCCTTTTCTCCTGAAATTCCCTCCCCTCTCCCCTCTGGTCACTGTCAGCCTGTTCTCAATTTGAGTGTCTTTGGTTATATTTTGTTTGTTTGTTTGTTTTGTTTTGTTGATTAGGTTCCTGTTAAAGGTGAGATCATATGGTATTTGTCTTTCACTGCTTGGCTTGTTTCACTTAGCATAATGCTCTCCAGTTCCATCCATGCTGTCGTGAAGGGTAGGAGCTCCTTCTTTCTTTCTGCTGCATAGAATTCCATTGTGTAAATGTACCGTAGTTTCTTGATCCATTCATTAACTGATGGGCACCTAGGTTGCTTCCAACACTTGGCTATTGTAAATTGTGCTGCTATGTACATTGGGATGCATAGGTTCTTTTGGATTGGTGTTTCAGGGTTTTTAGGATATAATCCTAGCAGTGGAATTGCTGGGTCAAAAGGCAGATCCATTTTTAGTTTTCTGAGAAAATTCCATACTGTTTTCCATAGTGGTTGTACCAGTCTGCAATCCCACCAACAGTGCAGTAGGGTCCCCTTTTGTCCACAACCTCCTCAACACTTGTTGTTTGTTGTTTTGTTTATGATGGTCATTCTGATCAGTGTGAAGCGGTATCTCATTGTGGTTTTAAGCTGCATCTCTCTGATACCTAGCGATAGTGAGCATCTTTTCATGTGTCTCTGGATCCTTCATATGTCCTCCTTGGAGAAGTGTCTGTTCAAGTCCTTTGCCCATTTTTCGATTGGGTTGCTTATGTTCTTAGAGTGGAGTCATGTAAGTTCTTTATATATTTTGGAGATTAAACCCTTGTCTGAGGTATCATTGACAAATATGTTTTCCCATACGGTTGATTCTCTTTTTATTTTAATACTGTTTTCTTTAGCCATGCAGAAACTTTTTATTTTGATGAGATCCCATTTGTTTATCCTTTCCTTTATGTCCCTTGATTTAGGGGATATATCAGTAAAAATGTTGCTGCATGAAATATCTGAGATTTATCTGCCTATGTTCTCCTCTAGGACTTTAATGGTGTCATGGCTTATATTTAAATCTTTTATCCACCTTGAATTTATTTTTGTGTATGGTATAAGTTGGTGCTCAAGTTTCATTTTTTTTTTTTTTGCGAGTAGCTGTCCAGTTCTCCCAACACCACTTGTTGAAGAGGCTATTTTTACTCCATTTTATGTTGCTGCACCCTTTGTCTAATATTGACCATAGAGACTTGGGTTTATTTCTGGGCTCCCTGTTTTATTCCACTGGTCCATGTGCCTGTTTTTATGCTAATACCAAGCTGTTTTGATTACAGTGACCTTGTAATACAGTTTGGTATCAGGTACTGTGATCCTCCTACTTTGCTCTTCTTTCTCAAAATTGCAGCAGCTATTTGGGGTCGTTTATGGTTCCATATAAATTTTTGAAGTGTTTGTTCTATGTCTGTGATATATGCTGTTGGTACTTTAATGGGTATTGCATTGAATCTGTAAATTGCTTTGAGCAGTATGGACATATTGATGATGTTAATTCTTCTGATCCATCAGCATGGTATATGTTTGCATTTGTTTGTGTCTTCCTTAATTTCTTTCTTCAGTGTTGTGTAGTTTTCTGAGTATAGGTCTTTTACCTCTTTGGTTAGTTTTATTCCTAGGTATATTATTTTTCTTGTTGCGGTATCAAATGGGATTTTTTACCCAGTTTCTGTTTCTGATGTTTAATTGCTGGTATACAAAAATGCCTTTGATTTCTGGATATTGACTTTGTATCTGGCTGTTTGGCTAAATTTATTTATTAGGTCGAGCAGCTTTTCGCCAAGCCTATAGGATTTTCTATGTATACTATCATGTCATCTGCAAACAATGATAGTTTTGTTTCCTCCTTTCCGATTTGGATGCCTTTTATTTCCTTTTCTTGTCTAACGCTGCAGCTAAGACTTCCAATACTATATTGAATAGAAGTGGTGAAAGTGAACATCCTTGTCTTGTTCCTAATCTTAGTGGAAAAGATTTTAGTTTTTGCCCATTGAGTATGATGTTGGCTGTAGGTCTCTCATATATGGCCTTTATTATGTTAGGAATGTTCCCTCTATTCCCACTTTACTGAGTGTTTTTATCATAAATGGGTGTTGTACTTTATCAAAAGCTTTTTCCACATCTATTGATATGATCATGTCATTTTTGTCTTTGCTTTTGTTTATACGATGAATTATATTTACTGATTTGCTAATGTTGAACCATCCTTGCAACCCTGGGATGAATCCCACTTGGTCATGGTGTATGATCTTTTTAATGTATTATTGGATGCGTTTTTCCCATATTTTGTTGAGGATTTTAGCATCTATGTTCATCAGCAATATTGGCCTGAAGTTTTCTTTCTTTGTTATATCTTTATCTGGTCTTGGGTTGAGGATGATGCTGGCTTCATAAAAAGAGTTTGGGAGTCTTCCATCATTTTGAATTTTTTCAAATAGTCTGTGAAGGATAGGGGTTAGCTCTTCTTTAAATGCTTTGTAGAATTCTGTGAAACCATCTGGTCCAGGGCTTTTGTGTGTCGGCAGTGTTTTGATTACTGCTTCAATT
Organism: Glossophaga mutica; assembly: GCA_039655065.1. Lineage (NCBI taxonomy): Eukaryota > Metazoa > Chordata > Mammalia > Chiroptera > Phyllostomidae > Glossophaga > Glossophaga mutica. The sequence goes on along the minus strand of CM077308.1, from coordinate 78,621,135 downwards.
TCATCTTCTGTTATTGGTCTGTTCAGGCTTTCTGCTTCCTCTTTATTGAGTTTTGGAAGATTATATTTTTCTAGAAACTTGTCCATTTCACCTAGGTTTTGAAATTTCTTGGCATACAGTTATTCATAGTAATTTCTTACAATCCTTTGTATTTCTGTGGTGTCGATTGTAATCTCTCCTCTTTCATTTCTGATTGTGTTTATTTGAGTCCTCTCTCTTTTTTTCTTGATGAGCCTGCTAAAAGGCTTGTCGATTTTGTTTATCTTTTCAAAGAACCAGCTCCTGGATTCATTGATCCTTAGAATTGTGCTTTTAGTCTCTATGTCATTAAAGTGTGCTCTGATCTTGGTTATTTCCTTCCTTCTACTTGCTCTGGGCTGTCTTTGTTGTTGTTCTTCAAGTTCTTGTAGGCATAGGGTTGTTTGTTTGAAATGTTTCTGTCCTTTTTAGGCAGGCCTGTATTGCTATGAACTTCTCTCTGAGGACTGCCTTCACTGTGTCCCATAAGTTTTGGGTTGTTGTGAGTTATTTTTGTTTGTTTCCAGAAACTTTTTGATTTCTTCCCTAATTTCATTCTTGATCCATTCATTGTTTAATAGCATGCTATTCAGTCTCCATGATTTTCAGTGTTTTGGGTTTTTCCCCTTGAGGTTGGTTTCTAGTTTCAGTCCCTTGTGGTCGGAGAAAATGCTTGGTATGATTTCAATTTTCTTGAATTTGTTGAGGCTTGTTTTGTGGCTTATCATGTGGTCTATCTTTGAAAGTGTTCCATGTGCATTTGAAAAGAATGTGTATTTAGTTTCTTTGGGATGAAGGGCTCTCTATATATATCAGTTAAGTCTATTTCATGTAGAGTGTTGTTCAATGCCACAATATCTTTGTTGTTATTTCGTTTGGAAGATCTGTCCATTTTTGACAGTGGGGTGTTAATATCCCCTACTATAATTGTGTTGCTGTCAATATCTTTCTTGAAGTCCTCTAAAATTTTCTTGATGTATTTGGGTGCTCCTATGTTAGGTGCATATATATTTACAATGTTTATGTCTTCTTGGTGGATTCTTCCCTTGAGTATTATGAAGTGACCTCCTGGGTCTCTCTTTATGGCTCTTCTTTTGAAGTCTATTTTGTCTGATATGAGTATTGCTACCCCAGCTTTTTTTCCCTGTCCATTTGCTTGGAATATTTGTTCCCAGCCCTTCACTTTGAGTCTGTGTATGTCTTTTGTCCTGAGGTGGGTCTTTTGTGGGCAGCATATGTGTGGGTCATGCTTTCTTATCCATTCAGCTATTCTATGTCTTTTGATAGGAGCATTTAATCCATTTATGTTTTAGGTTATTATTGATAGGTACTTATTCATTGCCATTTTCATACCTGTGTTCCTCCCTCTCTCTCTCTGTCTTTTCCTTCCTTTCCTTAAAGCAGTCCCTTTAGTATCTCTTGCAGAACTGGTTTGGTGGAGGTGTATTCTTTTAGACTTCTTTTGTCTGGGAAGCTCCTTATTTGGCCTTCTATCTTGATTGAAAGCCTTGCTGGGTAAAGTAGTCTTGGTTGCATGCCTTTGGTTTTCATTACTTGGAGTATTTCTTGCCATTCTCTTCTGGCTTGGAGCATTTCCATTGAGAAGTCAGCGGCTAACCTTATCGGGGCTCCCTTGTATGTTACTTCCTTTTTCTCCCTTGCTGCCTTTAAGATTCTCTCTTTGTCTTGGACGTTTGCCATTTTAATGATGATGTGTCTTGAAGTGGGCCTGTTTGGGTTCCTCTTGATTGGGACTCTCTGTGTTTCCTGGATTTGTGTGACTTTCTCTCTCATCAAATTAGGGAAGTTTTCCATCATTACTTTTTCAAATAGGTTTTCTATCCCTTGCTCTTCTTCTTCTCCTTCTAGTATCCCTATTATACGTATATTGGTACGTTTTATATTGTGTTGCATTTCTCTTAATCCCTCTTCATTCTTTCTGAGCCTCTTTTCCTTATCTTGCTCACTCTGGGTGTTTTTTTCTACTTTGTCCTCCAACTCGCTGATCCAATCTTCTGGTTCATCGTTTCTGCTTTTCATTTCTTCTACTGTGTTTTTCAGTTCAGAAATTGTATTCTTCATTTCCTCTTGGCCCTTGTTGATAGTTTCTATTTCCTTTTTCATGTTGATATAGCTTGCAGTTAGTTCATTGTAGCTTCCCTGTAGTTTCTGGTAGCTCATTGAGAGCTCATGGAGCTTCCTGACAACCATTGCTTTGAACTCAATATCTGATAGTTGAGTTGCCTCCGTTTCATTTAGCATTATTTCTGGGGCTTCCTCCTTTCCTTTCATTTGGGGATTGTTTCTTTGTCTTCTCATTGTTTGTGAGACTCTCCTTGTTAGCCTCAACTTCTTAAATTGATCTGTTATGGCTCCCTGGGTTTATGGTGTGAATTTCTGTGGTAGAATACCTGTGAGATTCAGTAGTGCAGTCTCCTTCGGGTATTCTGGTGTTCACAGCTTTCACTGTCTCAGCTGTTGGGATGCCCCCTCTTTGGGACCAGTTCTGGGTTTTTCACAGTTCCAGGTTTATTTATTTTTTTGTCTCACTCATGGGTATTTAAAAAGAGAAAAGAGGGAAAAAATGAAAAAAGAAAAAAGAGGAAAGAAGAAGAGATAAAATTGGAAAGAAAGGAAGAAGGAATAAAAGAAGAAAGATGTAGAGAGAACCAAAAGGAGTTGAGGGGTAAAAAGATAAAAATAATATAGAAATAATAAAAAATTATTTAAAAGGAAAAAAACAAAAAAAACCCTCTTGCTCTTTTCAAACTTGCCACGCCAGTTTTTCTGGTCTTGCTGGCTGCAACGGCCGAGGGCTGATGGTATCATTTTTCTCTGTGTTCAGCACTCCTTCATCTTTGGGCTACTCTCCCCAGGGCTAGCCCAGCGCCTCTCTGCACAGGCCCTTGGGGCATGGGCTCTGGGCCTGCTCCCGAGTGCATGCTTTTCCTGAGTTTATGGGTGTGAGCTTGGGTCTCCCACGGATCGAGCACTCCCTGGGGTTTACGGGTGTGAGCTCTGGGTCTCCTATGGGGCATGCAAACCTTCCTTGGTGTACGGTGCAGGTTCTGGGTTTTGTACAGAGCATGTGCACTGCTGGAGTTTATGACTGTGGGCTCTGCGGGTTTCCTGTGTTTTGTGTGCTCACCCTGGGTTCACTGGGGTGAGTTCCAGGTTTCCCACAGATTGTGCACACTTTCTGGGTTTACAGGTGTGAGCTCGGGTTCTGCTTCGTAGTGCGCACACTGCCCAAGTTTACCAGTGTGGGTTCTGGGTTTCTGCGGTGCCTGCACTTCCCCTAAGTTCATGGGTGTGAGCTCTGGTGCACTCCCCGGTTCCCGACATGGGCTTCAACAAAGACCCCTCCTCCAGTTGCGGGCGTCTCTGGTCACACAGCTGGCGTGCCTCCACCCAGGGATATGTGTGGGTGCTCACAGCCCCAGCGTGTTTGCCACTCAGACCTTAACTTCTCTCTCTGTGACTTCAAGCAACCAGGTCTCTCCTTTTGCTGCTCAACCCTTGGTTGGCCAGGGCGTGAGCGGCTGACCTGGCTCCCTCCCTATAGCCCTATGGCAGACCTGGCAAGCACTGGGCTGGGGCTTCAGCTGCCCTGGTCTCTGTGCTGATCCCTGGGCTCTTATTGTCCTGAAGTACTCTCTTTACCATCTGGGTTTTCAATGTCTGCTATAGATTTTGATCTCCTATTTTCATATATGCTGTGGTACTGTTGGCTGTCTGCTCTGTTCCTCTGTAGATCGGCTAGGTTTTTCTCCCATGTGTAGTGGAAAGTGGAATCTGCTCCCTCCTATGGTGCCGCCATCTTCCCTCTCCCCTTCCTTATTGTATTTTTTCCATTAGCATTTAGTCCCCTTATATACTCTACCCCCAACAATCACCACATTGTTGTCCATGTCCATGAGTCTTTTTTCGTTTTTTCTCAATCCCTCCACTCCCTAACCTCCCTCCTCCCTTAGCTGTCATCCTGCCCTCCATCTATGAGTTTGTCTTTATTTTGCTTGTTACTTCAGTTTGTTCATTAGATTCTATGTATGAGTGAAATCATATGGTATGTCTTTCTCTGACTGGCTTATTTCACTTAGCATAATGTTCTCAAGGTCCATCCATACTGTGGCAAAGGGCAAAATTTTCTTTTTTATGGCTGAATAGTATTCCATTGTGTAAATATCCCACAGTGTTTTATTTACTCATCTACTGATGGACACCTGAGCTGCTTCCATATCCTGGCTATTGTAAATAACACTGAAATGAACACAGGGATGCTTATGCCCTTTCAAATTAGTGTTTTAGGTTCCTTCAGATGTACTATCAGAAGTGGGATCACTGGGTTAAAAGGGAGATCTATTTTTAATTTTTTGAGGTATCTCCACACTGCTTTCGAAGTGACTGCACCAAAATGCATTCCCACCAACAGTACAAAAGTGTTCCCCTTTCTCCACATCCTGGCCAGCACTTGTTTGTTGATATATTGATGAGAGCCATTCTGACAGGTATGAGATGGTATCTCATTGTGGTTTTAATGTACAATTCTCTGATGATTAGTGACATTGAGTTTTCTTTTCATATGTGTATTGGCCATCTGTAGGTCCTCTTTGGAGAATTGTCTATTCAGGTCCTTTGCCCATTTTTTAATTGGGTTGTTTGCTTTATTTGGTGTTGAGTTTTGTAAGTTCTTTGTAAATTTTGGATATTATCCCCTTATGAGATGTATCAGCAAATGTTCTCCCATTCTGTGGGTTGTCTTTTTATTTTCTTGATGATTTCCTTTGCTGTACAAAACTTTTTAGTTTGATGTAGTCTCATTTGTTTATTTTTTCTTTCGTTTCCCTTGCCTGAGGAGATATGTCACAAAAATAAATATTGCAAATGTGAAAAAATACATAAAAATAAAAACACAAGCCACAGGCAAGAAGAAAACATTTGCAAAACATACATGATAAAAGACTTGTATATAGAATATTTTTTAAACTCAAAACTCAATAATAAGAATACAACCTAATTTTAAAATGGCAAAGATTTAAACAGACACTAACAATGAAGACATATGGATAGCAAATAAACACAAGTGAACTAATAACTATCATCATTAGTCATTAGGAAAGTGCAAGCCAAAACTGTAATGAGTCATCATATTACCACTAGAATGGCAGAAATTGTCTGAACACATATAGAACAAATGGAAATGGTACATCCACTTTGGAAAACAGTTTGGCAGTTTTCTTACAAGTTAGTATTATCTTACAAGTTAAATGGTAGGATATACCTACCATTCAACTCAGCCATTTCACTCTTAGGTACTTATCCAGGAGAAATAAAACATATGCCCACAGAAAGACTGTATATGAATGTTTATAACAGCTTTATTTGAAGTAGCCAAATACCAGAAACAACCCAAATGTCGCTGGATAAATAAATGCGATGTACCTACACAAAGGAATACTCCTCAGCAGTTCAAAGAATGAACTATTGACTCCCACAGCAATGTGGATGAATCTTAAAGTAATGGTACTGAATTAATAAAACCAGTCAAAAAAGAGAACACACTGTATGATTTCATTTACACAAAATTCTAGAAGATACAAACAAATCTAGAGTGACACAAAGCAGATCAATGGTTGTCTGGAGATAAGGCGGGAGGGAGGAGGGGGAGAAGGATTACTAAGGCACACAGGGCACTTTGGGGAGTGGTGATGTATTCATTTTTTATTGTAGTGATAGATTTATAGAGGTATAATAAGTATGAGGGGGAGCCCTAAGCATGGAATTTATTTATTACAAAATTGTGTGTTTATTCTTACATGTTTAAACTTTAGTTACCTTCAAAGTACTCTTCACTGGATGCAGTAAACCTATCGAGACATTTTTTTCCACTGTTCAGAACAGTTTTTGAACTCATCAGTTTTGATGTCTTTTAGTGCTTCTACCGTTTTTTGTTTCACCTTTGCCACATTGGCAAAACATTTCCCAATGAGGACTTTTTTCATCCAGGGAAACAAAAAAAAAAGTCACTCAAACAAGGAAAATGGGGACAGACTCATAGATGGAGAGCAGGATGACAGCTGGGGCAGGGGGAGGGTAGGTGGAGGGACCGAGCAAAAAGGAACAAGGACTGAACAACAGAGGGGAGTTTAAGGGGACTAAAAGGTAATGTAAAAAATAATACAATAAAGATTAAATTTCAAAAATAAATAAAATAAAGTCTGAGAACAAAAAGTAGATATATGAATTGTTGTATATCAGTGCTGTAAAAGGACAAATGAGTATCACCCCAGTTCCCAAATCTAATCTTAAGTGTCTGTATCTTTGGGAAGATAAACATGGAGGAACTCATAAAAAATACATTCAACCTCAGCCTTTCAGAAGTTTCTGATTTCTAAATGCATTTTTGTTGTGGCCTGAGCATTAGTTAGTAATTCTGGGCCAAAGGGTACCATCATTTATGTATTTTTTTATTTAGTGCATGTCTGCTAAGTGCCTATTGTTTAGGGAGGAGAGTATAGAAGTGGAAGACTGCAAGTTCCATGAAGGCATTTACCACTGTACAGATTGCTTTGCAAACATTGGACAATGAAGTAAATGTTTATTAAATGAATAAGTGAAGAACTCTAGAAAAATTGTAAAATCAGGTGCTTCGTGATTCTTCCTGACCTGCTTCTTTTGGTATTTGTGTCTCAGAGCCACTGATAGCAAGATGTCTTCAGGAAATGCTAACATTGGGCACCCTGCCCCCAACTTCAAAGCTACAGCTGTTATACCAGATGGTCAGTTCAAAGATACCAGCCTGACTACAGACGCAAATATGTTCTTTTACCAGCTTTATTTTACCTCTGTTTGCCCCACGGATATCATTAGAAGAATTTAAGAAACTCAACTGCCAAGTGATTGGTGCTTCTGTGGATTCTCACTTCTGTTACCTGGCATGGATCAACACACCCAGGAAACAAGGAGGACTGGGATCCATGAACATTCCCTTGGTGTCAGACCCCAAGTGCACCATTGCTCAGACTATGGGGTCTTAAAGGCTGATGAGGGCATCTCATTCAGGGGACTCTTTATCATTGACGAAAAAGGTATCCTTCCACAGATCACCGCAAACAACCTTCCTGTTGGCTGCTCTTTGGATGAATCTCTGAGACTAGTTCAGGCTTTCCAGTTCACTGACAAACATGGGGAAGTGTGCCCGGCTGGCTGGAAACCTGGCAGTGATGCCATCAGGCCTGATGTCCAGAAGAGCAAAGAATATTTCTCTAAGCAGAAGTGAGCACTGAGACATTATAGGGTCACGGTGGCAGTGTACAGCCATAACAAAACCTCTCTTTTACTATTGTCATGCTTAAAACACAAGATCTTAGATTTAGGCCAGATGTGATGTGGAACAGAACAGGCCTTTCCTGCAGCGTTTGGGGAGGCCAGCCTTTCTTTTTCTGGAGGAAATGGCCTGAACTTATGGAGCAGGCCAACTGACATGCACAGTAGTGGGGCAATACCTTTTGTGTAGTTTCTATTAAACTTGAACTGAGAAAAAAGAGAAAAATTGTGAAATCATACTTTCTCATCATTTGTACACTTACTAAGCAATATAAATGAAGAGGCATGTTCCTGCTTCTGTACAATTCATTAGCTCACATAGATCATTATCCATTTTAAGTCCGCCAAGTAGAAACTTGATGAGGGTGGGGATACATCTTGTCACTGTCACATCTTTTGCCATCCAGGGTTATGGAAGCTTTCTTTCATTGAATGTTTACCATGTGCCAGTAGTTGTAAATGCCTTAATTGTATTTATACTTCTCAACCTCTTAAGGATGCTAGCAGGAAGTACTATAATGATTATCATTTTAAGGAAGAGGACACTAAGTCCCAGAAAGGCTAGATTATTTGCCAAAGATGATATATTTAATAAATCACAGAAGCAAGATTCAGAGTCAGATAGTTCAATACCAAATTCTAGCTGTACACCTCCACCATGGCACTTCCTAATACCTGAGTGTCAAATTAAATACAGTGTAGGAATAGGTTAACCTTTAAGATAGAATGCCAATGTAGATCTTAAAATGAAAAAAATGCTATATTTTAATATTCTTGGTAAGCACAACTTCTGTCTACTCACTCAGCTTATGTTTGGTGGATGCATTAATTTATGTGCTCAGACGAATGTAAGAGCATAGTGCTATAGAAGTCTGCACTTACAGTCAGATTTAAATACTGGTTCTGATATATATTTACTGCATTCATGATCTCGAACAACTTCTTCATTTCTCTAAGTCTCAATTTCCTCATCCATAAAATGGGAATAAAAAATAGTCACAAATGGCTGTGTCTTTTTAAAGTGAATTAAAGTGATGTATGAAAAGTGCCTGACACACTTTGTGTGTCAATGTCAATTGACATTGTCAAAAGCTTTTTGACAATGTCAAAAAATGTCAATATCTTTCTTCCATTTATCTTTTCCTCTCTTTCTCTTTCCTTCTTTCTTTGTATTTGTCATCAGCTGCATGGCCTTCTAAAAGTTATTAAACTCTTCCAGAATTTCCTTATCTATAAAATAAGTGGGCTAGTAATTTGGTCTCCAAGGCCCTTTGATTCTATAATTCTATGATTTGGTGATACAATTTAGTTTTTCTTTGTATAATAAAAATCCAGCTTGCTGAGTGGGAATCTTGAAATGAGACTTCTCTCTGATTAATGTGCTTAAGTTGCTTTGTTTTTCCAAAAGATCCCATTGCATAGAACTTGGTTTAGAGGTATTTGTGTTAAATAGGATAAAAACCTGCTTTATATTTAAATAGTATTATAACAACAATATATATTAACTGCATCTACTAGTAATCACATGTTCCAGGGGATTTATGTCTCTCTTTCTTTCCTCTATTTAGGTACTATGCAGGAAGCCTGGAGGCTAAGTCAACAAATATTGAAACTCTAGGTTTAATTCACACAGCAACGAAAGGGCTAATAAGATCTTTTGAAGATGGTGGGATAGATTCTGTGATGGAATGGGAAGTGGATGAAGTGCTGAACTGGACAAATACACTGAACTTTGATGAGTAAATACATTTTGCTCTTCTTGGGGAGCAAGGGCAGGCATCATATTTTTCTTTCTAATATTTCTCATTCCTGTGTTGAATGTAGGAGTCACAAACATAATCTCCACCCCTCCCCACAAAACAAGTATTTGTACTTGTCTAGCAAGAAAGAAGAGGAAATGAGGGAGAAAGATATAAGAGGGATGATCTAAAAGTAGAAAAAAGAAAATTAGAGAGGTGTTCTTTATTGTCAGACTTCATACTTATGCCTTAGCCTAAATTTGCTTTATTTCTTACTTTGAGATTTAGAAACATGGCTAAGAACATGAAATCAGTAATACAAGGAATTTTAACTTATAGACCCTGATCTTCCCATATGAGACATTAAAAAGTTAATATTTTTTAGTGGCATACTATAGCCCTTGGAAAACATTTTTAGAATTTTTTTTGTGTGTGTGATGGAAATTTTTAAATATTTAATATAACCATCAAGAAAATTCAATTTAAAACCACCATGAGAGCTGACTTAAGACATACTAGGATGGCTATAATTAAGAAGACAAGGAAGTAGAGGAATTGGAACCAGTATATACTGTCAGTGGAAATGTACAATGGTGCAGCCATTTTTGAAAATAATCTGGCAGTTTCTCAAATGGTTAAAAATGAAGTTGCCATATGATTGAACAATTCTATTCCTCAGTATGAATGCACAAGAGAAATGAAAACACGTGTCCATGCAAAAACTTGTTCATAAATGTTCATAGCAGCGTTATTCATAATACAACCAAAAAGTGGAAATAACCCCAATATTCAACAACTGATGAATGAGTAAATAAAAATGTGCTATATTTATACAATGGAATATTATTCTGCAATAAAAAATAATGCTGATGCATGTTACAACATTGATGATTCTACTAAGTGAAAGAACCCAACAAAAAAAAGACCACGCGTTATGATTCCATTTATATGAAATGTCCAGAATAGGCAAATCTATGGAGACAGGAAGTAGATTAGTGGTTGCCTAGGACTGGAAGACTTATGAGGGTTGGGAGGTGAGGCTAAGGGGGGAAATTTTTTTTTTTTGAGAAATAAAAATGTTCTAAAATTGATCATGATGGTGGATGCACAACTCTGAGTACACAGAAAGTCACTGAATGATACACTTTTTTTTTTTCAAAGATTTTTTTAAGTACTTTTTTTTTTCCTTTTAGATTTTATTTATTTATCTTTAGAGAGGAAGGGAAGGAGAGAGGGAGAGAAACATCAATGTGCGGTTGCCTCTTGTATGTCCCCTGCCGGGAACTGGCCTGGCAACCCAGGCATGTACCCTGACTGGGAATCGAACCGCGATCCCTCGGTTCGCAGGCCCGCGCTCAATCCACTGAGCTACACCAGCCAGGGCTGAATGATACACTTTAAATGGGTGGATGGTATGGTACGTGAATTATATATTAAACAGCTTTTAAATATATTGAATATTTACCAGCTACAATAATGAATGTGACTATTGTGTGGATGAAAAGGCAGAAAAATTAAAATGAAGATAGAGTAAGTAAAGAAACATAACAAAAAGGAAGAAATCGGGAAGAGATAAGAATATGGGATAGGAAAAAATCAACATGTCATGGAACAATAGAACAGGAAGAGCATCCAAGGGGAATCAGATAAGAGAAAAATAAGAAAAGACAAGAAAAGAAAAAGAATGACTAAAAAAAGAAAATCAAGAAAAAAATAAAATATTGGTGGGAAAGATATATTAGGAAATAAAAAGGGAAAGATAAAAAGAAATAACTAGTTATGCATTGTAGATAGATGCTCTAAAACATTTTGCAATAAGTAATAGTAAAAAGGGATTTACTTTACCGGCCAAGATGGAGGCGTAGGCGGACACACTGTGCCTCCTCTCACAACCAAAATTAAGGACAACAAATATTTAGAAACAAGAAAACAACCAGAACTTATAGAAAATTGAACTGTACGGAAGTCCAACAACCATTCATCCAGACCGGTAAGAGGGGCAGAGTCGCGGCAGGAGAAAGTGGAGGTGCGGCCCCAGGAACGCAAGCAGCAGCGGCTGGCAGTTCCCAGGTGCACAGGCGGCGGCTGGCGGTCCCCGGGCCCACAGGCGGCGGCTGGCGGACCCTGGGCACAGGGGGGCAACTGTGCAGACTCAGTGAGGCCGCACAAGGCGGCTGGCTGACTGACCAGGTAGTCTCACATTCGCGTGCACAGACAGTCCAGGCAGAGGGGAGGCGGCGGACGCGTGCACAGACAGTCCAGGCAAAGGGGAGGCGGCGGAAGGGACTGAATCCAGGAGAGAGCGGAGCAGGCGCCATTGCTCCCTCTCAGGCCCCACCCCCACATACAGTGTCACAACCCAGCGACTGGGCTGCCTCACACTGGGGAGCGCCAGAGGCTCCACTCTTCACTACGTAACAGCACGTGTGCGTGCGCAGATAATCCAGGTGAAGGGGAAGCAGCGGAAAGGGCCGGAGTCCAGGAAAGAGTGGAGCAGGCGCCATTGCTCCTTCTCAGACCCCGCCCCCACCTATAGCGTCACAACCCAGCGACTGGGCTGCCCCGCCCTGAGGAACACCTAAGGCTCCACACCCTCATACGTAATAGCTGCGACCAGACTAAAACCAAAACAACAACAAAAAAAATCCCACCAAAAATGGCTCAAACCGGAAAACAAATAAAAGCCCCAGAGCCAATTCCTCTAAGCAGTGAAGAGATAGCCAGCCTGTCAGATGCACAGTTCAAAGCACTGGTCATCAAAATGCTCACAGAATTGGTTGATTTTGCTCACAAATTAGATGAAAAAATGCAGGCTACAATCCGTGAAATGAAGGAAGATGCATGGGGAACTGATAGAGATAGAAGGAAAACTGGGACTCAAATCAATGGAGTGGACCAGAAGGAAGAAACTAACAACCAAACAGAAGACGAGGAAGAAACAAGAATTCAAAAAAATGAGGAGAGGCTTAGGAACCTCCGGGACATCTTTAAACGTCCCAACATCCGAATTATAGGGGTCCCAGAAGGGGAAGAAGAACAGCAACGAGTGGAAAACTTATTTGAACAAATAATAAAGGAGAACTTCCCCAATCTGGCAAAGGAAATAGACTACCAGGACGTCCAGGAAGCTCAGAGAGTCCCAAAGAAGTTGGACCCAAGGAGGAACACACCAAGGCACATTGTAATTACATTAGCCAAGATTCAAATGAAGCAGAGAATTCTAGAAGCAGCAAGGGATAAGGGGACAGTCACCTACAAGGGAGTTCCCATCAGACTGTCAGCTGATTTCTCAAAAGAGACCTTCCAGGCAAGAAGGGGCTGGAAAGAAATATTTGAAATCTTGAAAAGCAGGGACCTACATCCAAAATTGCTCTGTCCTGCAAAGCTGTCATTTAGAATGGAAGGGAAGATAAAGTGCTTCTCAGATAAGGTCAAGTTAAAGGAGTTCATCATCACCAAGCCCTTATTATATGAAATGTTAAAGGGACTTATATAAGAAAAAGAAGATAAAAATAGGACAGTGAAAAGACAACAAACTCATAGCTATCAAGAACCACACCTAAAACAAAAGCAAACTAAGCAAACAGCTAGAACAGGAACAGAACCACAGAAATGGAGATCATATGGAGGGTTAGCAACAGGGGCATGGGAGGAGGAGAGAGGGGGGGAAAAGGTACAGAGAATGAGTAGCATAGATAATGGGAAAAAAATAGACAGTGGGAGGGCAAGAATAGTATGGGAAATGTAGAAGCTAGAAAACTTATGACCCATGGACATGAACTAAAGGGGGGAATGTGGGTGGGAGAGGGTATGTAGGGTGGAGGGGAATGATGGGGGAGAAATGGGACAACTGTAATAGCATAATCAATAAAATATATTAAAAAAAAGAAAAAAAAAAGAGATTTACTTTAACCCAATATCTTGTCCTGACCATAGTATTTGGATTTTCTATAGACAGAATGTCTGTGATTTTGGTTGGGGACACTGAATAAATGCAGATAGTAATAATGATGCAGGAAATGACATTCAAAGAAATGCACTGTAATGCAGTACCTTTTTAAAAATTATAGGTATATTTACTTCTTTTACATTCAATATTTTGCATTAGTTTTAGGTATACAGATTAGCAGTTAGAAAATTATATACTTTATGTAGTGCTGTACTTCTACTTCTTTTCCCAAGAGTAAAAATTGCTGGGTAAAGAATGGAGGAAAAAAAGGGAGAGGTCGGTGAAGTTCATTTTGAATGAGCTTCTGAGAGCAGGATAGAGAATTTTCTCAAGTGAGCTTTTGAGATCCTGATTTACCTTTCCCTTATATAGTTGGCTGATTCAAGCAAAGGACCAGCATGCTTTAGTGAAAGATTAACCAAAAATTGACACCCAATATTCTGTATTTCATCACCACTGGAATACCAAAAGAACAAAACAGTTCAAAGGGAGGAAATAAACAGACATCTCAGTCCACTGTCATCCACCATACCCTTCTCTGGTAGGGGATTAAATTTGTGGAAGAAAGGATAAAAACAATACATCAGTAAGACTCGAAGTGGTTTTCATAGCATAAACTTACATGGAGTGGGATGGATACACCTAGGTTTGACCTGGTAGGATTAACTGACAATTTCCAGTTTTTAAAATGGAGATACCTCATGTTTCCAAATTATGTACAATACCTATCAGTTTATTCTCTCACTTAGGCCCTGGATAACAAAAATTTGAAATAGAATCCAGCGTGATTATTTGGAAATATTTTAGTAGCATTACTAATCCCAAGCTACTGATTATCTCAGGTAAGATTAAACTGCAAAGATCTTCCCCAGCTGACTGCAGACGTTAGATATAAGCAAACACCTTCCCAGTGCGTTTGTGGTTTCCACAGTCTTTCCAGTAGATGTGTGTAACTGGATTGATGCCACCTTGTTTGATGAGAATTTCAGAGTCTGACATTTTTCTTCAGAAAAATTGGTGGCCACTAATTGTAGAGTATCCTTCAAAATCTGTGGACAGTTTTCAATAGTCGACCAACAGAGTGGCATTAATGTGTTGACACTGATACAAACCAGGTTTTCCCCCAACACTTTGTACTAGTCCCTTGTCATGACAGTTGGCTGTTCTCCTGGGGAGAAGCCATGTGCATCCTCTATCAACTGAAGACAGTATTATTATTTTGAAGAATGGATAGAGCCAACTTCACGCTTGGCCTCAAGGACACTGATGAATACTGTCATAAATTCTTCAGTACTGAGAGATACATTGCTGCAGGAATTTAGAATATAAAGCACCCCCACATCACCATCATTGAATCACCCACAATGCTGTGCGACCACTACTGTCATTGATCTTGTTGGATTAAGTGGCTTCTCAGGCTAGGCACTTTCCTAGATGATCAAAATGTTACATTTGTAATCCTGAAGAATTTATTATAGACTTCCCATACATACTATTCTGCAATTATTATCTTAAAATTACAAAAACTTCTTAGTGAGAAAGACAAGTTCTCTGACATGAGCAGTATAGTAATGCTATCAGACTCTTTCTTCTATTTGTAAAAGTTAGATATTTTTATCTGTGACTGTTGGTATGTCTTTTATGAGAAGTTCTTTTAAAATAACTGTCCTAGTATCAGGTAAAGCTGGGTCAGTGATCAACCTTAATTAAATATGGCATATGTTTATACTCCAGACTGTCAGGTGTCCTCGAAAGAATGAAAACCTTTCAGTATATAAATCAAATATGTGAATCAGTATATAAATCCAGGTGTTCTGGAAGGTGGAATGCAAACCTTTGAGTAGATAGATCCAAGGAAGCAGGACAGTAGACATGCAGCTCTTCATAGTGATCCTGAACAAGCACTGAAAGTCTGCCTAAGTGTACAGTCAATCCAGATTGCACTGTCTACTAAGAGATCCTGGGAAGGGGTTTACATTGCCTGCTCTTATCCTGCATCTTTTAACAGTGACCCAGCAATATTTTTTAAAGGTCATAAAATAAAGTTTTTGGAGTAATAAGAAGTAGGAGTAACAAAAAAAAAACAACCCAACTATAGACACAGTATTTTAAATACTTAAATACTGTTGGATAACATATACCTTCCAAAACCAAAAAACAAACAAAACAAAAAAACCCTTCAGGAACACTAAGTTAACCAGAGTAATTCAATGGAATAAATGAGTACTTAGAAAATCATTTTTTACACAACAATTCTAATCCTCCTCAGCTCCCTTTCAGCACCTGCTGTGACCAATTCCTTACCTGACTTCTTGGGTGCAGCTGGAAGAAGCAAGGCTTGAGAAAGAGGACACAGAGCCTAAAATGAAGTGGAATAAGTTACAGAAAAACTGCCTCTCGGAGCATCCCCTCATCTTCATAGTTCATCACACCTTGTTCTTCCCTATTATTCTACCCCTTCTCAGGCTACCCTGGTGTCCCTATTTCAGTCTCTGTTTGGGAAACTGAGGTGGCAGCTGCATTTGTCCTACTTGGATTCAATCTCTCATGTTGACTGCACTCTGCAAAGGTAGCACCATAGCCCTACTAAGATCATAAACCACATGCTTTAAATTTCTGTTAACATGTCAGAGACAGTAGGTGTGGCAACCTGGAACCAAGGAGAAAGTTCGTCATAATTGTTTACCCCATTTTTCCTCTGAGTTTTCTGTCCATACTTTCAATTTAGAAGTTAACTAACATCTTGGTAGGCATTCAACTGAGGACATGATCTGGAAGGAGTAGAATAGGATAAGATGGGGAAAGGTGTGCTGAGGAAGACCAAAGGGCACTAACATGGTAGATGTGAGCACAATTTTTATACATCCTCGACCTCCTTGTCCTAGGGCTTATCTTGGAAGCATGAGAGCTACGCAGAGGTGGGAAAGTCATGAAAATTAAACATTTGGACTAGAGAATTTGTTGCCATTAATGTAAGATTTCACAGAGAAAGTGGAATTGTAGAAGTAGCCTAATCATGCACTAATGAATTAATTCATTACTTACTAACAAACCAGTTTAATTTAATTTAATGAGTGTCTATATAATGTGCTTAGGTATATTGCCACCTGGAAGGAAATTGCTACAAGCAACTCTTCAGATAACTTCAAAAGTAGGTGATTTTTAGCAATACTTTATGGGAAATTCTTGCGAACAAATATGATACATTCTACACATGTACACATTTCTTAGCACCTAACATTTCAGTACCCTGCAAAGTATACAGATAAATTTGCCAAGTCATTCTTACCTTATAGCAGCAATTTCAACTGATGTGCCACAAGTTTTAAAACATGCGATATCTGACTATTCAGTTAGGGGTATGGACCTCTTTTCCCTTAGACTGTCAAATAAAAAAATGACAACAGCCAACACAATAGTCATCCAGTATGAATGAATAAAAATTACACCTATTTTTCATCAGATCAGCAAAAAAAAAAAAAAACAAAACCATTTTTAATGTGCCTCAGAATTTTAGTAGTTTGTGTGCCATTAGATGAAAAAGGTTGAAAATCTCTGCCTGTTATTTGGAAATAGAATTTTTTAATTTTATATAGGGTTGAATTAAAAAATTTAAAGAGTCCTTTTCTTTAGAAGTTGTACCTTACGGTTTTAGTAATAATTTTTAATGAGCAAACTTCACTTGGCTAAATAAATGCCTCAAAATGTTAAAAATATTTTTAAAGTTCTATGTCACTGTTGTCCCTCCCATGATCCACAATACTGAGAAACTGAAAATGGCATGTTAAAGAATCTGCTAAAGAATGATAATCTGTTATCATGTCCTAGAAATATCAGTGATTCTAACATAGCCAGAATCTAATTATGGCGACTGTATAATCTGGGTGTATGAGTTCTGTCCTGCTGTCATCTGTGAGAGGCAGTAAAACAGAGAGGTTACATTGTGGAATGTAGATTCAGACTGCCTGGTTTTGATTTTTGGCTCTACTATTTACTGGCTGTGTGATCTTGAGCAAGTTACTAGCTCAGTGTCCTCCTCTGTAAAGTGAGAATAACAATAGTACCAAGCTCCTAGGTTGTGGTGAAGTACTAAGAGGTAAAATGTGTAAAGAGCTTAGGCTAGTCCCTGGTACATAATTCATACTCTATAAATGTTAACTATCACTAGCCAGAACCTGTCCACTTAGGTCCAGCTCATTACTACAGTCCAGGCTGCCACAGCCTCCAAACTGATGCTCTTCCAGCCCATTCCCCACACAACACATAGTGATCTTTACTAATTTAAATCAATGCAATTAGAACACTTAAACTCCTCTTTAGCAATTACCATGCAGAAGTGCTATCTTAAGTGCTTTATAATAAATAGTAACTCATTTGAGTCAGGTTCTATTATCTGCATTTTACAGATGAGCAAGCAAAGAGATGGGTTACTTGCTCAAGGTCTCACAGGAACTTACTGTGAGGTCCAAGATTTGAATTCAGTCAGGCTAGCTCCAGAACCTGTGTGCTTAACAATGACTGCTTCTGCTGCCTTTCCAAGTTTTTCACTGTGCGTGCCTGGAATAAAATCTTGACTTCAGGATGACTTTCCACCCTTATCAGTCCCCCTCACTCACAACCCCACCATCACTGAACTCTTTCCTGTTCCTCAAACACTCTGCATTTTCAACTTGAGTGTCCAGTGGAGTTGATGGCCTTCTACAGAACAGTTTTAGGTAACTATCTCCACTTAAGAGGAGGGAGTCGTCTGTCCTGTTCACTACTGAATCCCCAATGTGTAGCATATATTAAGTTTGCAATGACAGGTAAAACAATATAAAGGAATGATAAGTACAAAGATGGAAGCATAGGATATAAAATACTGAGTGAAAAGAGATCACAGGCATACACCTTGGAGATATGGCAGGCTTAATTCCCAACCACCTCAATAAAGTATTGCAATAAAGTAAGTCATAATGTTTATGCCGGTGGGTAGTTTTGACTTTGATTTGTAAAAAAAAAAAGCAGCATCTGTGAAGCACAGTAAATTGAAGTGTGAGAAAACGAGGTCAACCTGTACTGCAAAATGATGGAAAGATATAGCATGATAATTGAAAGGAGCACAAGAGCAAGTTAAGTAGTGAGGGTTTGTATTATAGCTGAAGTCAGTGGAAGGTAATACACTGAAGGTGCTGGCATTGAAGAAAGAATGTGTGTCACCTCTTCAAAAAGTACAGTCTGATTGACATTTGGAAACTTTAGCTCTAGAGAACAGGTTTCTAACTAAATGCTAAGTCCTTTTCATATACACCACTACACTTAATTGGAAGGTAAGTAACTTACTCCAAATTGCACAGCTAATTAGTAATAGATCAAACCTGAAACCCAAGTCCTACAGAGCCTTTTGTAGAGATGGACAACAAAATATGGTGAGTAGAATGAAATAAGAAATTTTGGATAGTTATGGCTTCAGTTAAATAGGATATAAAGATAGCTGCTCTAAGAGTGGTGAAAAGGAATGTAGAACCTGGCATATTGAATGAGTCTATATCTTAACACATCCGGCATCTTTGTAAACATTTGTCATTCTTTTCTAGGTTTCAGGCTGGAACAAGAACAGAGAAGAAAATATGACTATGCAGCTATATCAGACAACATGGGAATATCAGAAAATAATTCTTACAAAAAAACAAATGTTACTAGACTAACACCTGATTCCACATATGGAATATAAATTAAGTCCTCTTTTATTTTGTGAGCTATAGCCCTTCAAACCCTGAATCCATCAGTTATAATCAAGAGATAGTTTATTCTGACTGGAATGGCTTGTATTCTTGGCACAGAATCTACTCAAGTAAAAATTAAACAGAAATAAAACATTGGGCTGAATACAGTGGTCATAGAAAATGTAGAAATTATTCCTGGTATTCTGTGGGCATCCTTTGCTAAAGAAGCTAGAAAACGAAACTCTTTCAGCTTCCACAGTGGGAGGAATAGGGGACTGGAGATGATAGTTGGTCAAGAATCTATCCCACCCTCCAAGTCTAAGCACCCTCTGCTGCTACTCCTCATCACACTTATCACACTGTCTTCGAAAATCTGTCTGTAATCCTAATAGACCAGAATCTATTTCTGGGTTTTTATCCTGGTCCACTGATGTTTGTGTCTTACCTTTATAGCAATTCCATCTTCTATTTGTTACTGTCAATGTAGCCCAAGTCTTCCAAACTTTTCTTTCATTTCAAAATAAATTGTTTTGTCTTATTTTAGTACTTTGCATTTCCATACAAAGCTTACAATCAGACTGTCAAGTTCTTAAAACAAACAAATACACAAACAAAAAACCCCCTGCTGGAAATGGATTGGATTGCATTGATTCCATATATGAATTTAGGGGAGAAGTGCTCTTAATTAGTATCTCAATCCATGAACATGGTACATTTTTCTATATATTTAGGCCTTTGGTTTCTCACTAATATTTGTAAATTTTAGTAAACAGGTATTTCATATATTTTATTAAAATTATGCCCAACTAGCCCTCACTGGTGTGTCTCAGTGGGTTGAGCACCAACCTGCAACCTGAAAGGTCACTGGTTCGATTCTCGGTCAGCGCACATGCCTGGGTTGTGGGCCAGGTCCCCAGTTGGGGGCTCACAAGAGGCAACTGATGGATATTTCTATCCCTCTCTTTCTCCCTCCCCCTCTTTCTAAAAATAAATAAAACTTTAAAAAATTATGCCCAACTAATTTATGTTAAATTTCGATTTCAATCCATGCAAAAGAAAATTTCAGACCTTAATTTCCTGACCCAAATAACTTTTATTTAGAAATACATGAATTGAAAAGCATTGAGTGTAGAAAACAGCAGCTTCCAAGAGTTGCACAAAGTGAGAGCATTTCATAGATAAAAGTGATCAGGAACAAGAAAGTTATATTGGGCATTGCTAATTGGTTTAAACAGGGTTACTTTCCTTATCTGGAGCAAAGGGAAGTGTTGGAGTTGTGTTAAATAACTTGTACTAAGCAGACAATTGCTGATAGGTTGGCCTAGGCCTACATTTTCTGGGAGAGCTAAGCATAGAAGTTTAGATAAGCTTCCATTTGCAGACATGGGATTAGCATAAGCAACTCCATCCTGAGCCTAGTCAAGACCCTTTAACACTAATTCGTAGAAATATTATTGATATTTGGTACTTCTGGCAAAGATGGATGCGTAGGTAGACACACTGTGACTCCTCGCACAACCAAAAAAAGGATGACAACAACAATTTAAAAACAACAACAAAAAAAACCCCATCCAGAACTGACAGAAAATTGAACTTTACGGAATTCTGACAATCAAGGAGTTAAAGAAGAAACATTCATCCAGACTGGTAGGAGGGGCAGAGACAGGCAGCTGGTCAGACAGGACTCACAGCAAGGCAGCAGCTGACGGACTGCAGACTGGGCAGTCCCACATTCACACACAGATATACCGGGAGGAAGAATTGGGGAGCAAGAAAGACTGGGCAACCCAGAGCTCCAGTGCAGGGTAATAAAGCCTCAAACCACTGATTGAAAACACTGTGGGGAGGACTTCTGGCCCAGATGGAGGCATAGGTAGACACACTGTGCCTCCTCACACAACCAAAATTAAAGACAACAAAAATTTAGAAACAAAAAACCCCCCAGATTTGACAGAAAACTGAACTGTAAGGAACTCTGACAACCATTCATCCAGACCGATGAGGAGAGGAGTCGGTAGCCGGCAGACCCCGGGCTCGCAGGGCAGATGGCTGACCGTGAACACACATTCATGCGAAGATAGTCCAGGCAAGAATGGGGAGTGATAGGGACCTCGCAGCCCAGGGCCCCAGCATTGGGAAATGAAACCTAAAAGCACCTATTGAAAACACTTGTGGGGGTTGAGGTGCTGGGAGAGACTCCCAGCCTCTCAGGAGAGTTCACTGGAGAGACCCACAGGATCCTAGAACGTACACAAGCCCACCCACCCAGGAACCGGCACCAGAAGGGCCCAGTTTGCTTGTGGGAAGTGGTGGAAGTGACTGAAATCTGGCAGACAGCAGAGCAAACGCCATTGTTCCCTCTGGGACCCCTCTCCCATGTACAGCATCAGAAAGCAGCGACTGGGTTGACCCACTGAGTGAACACCTAAGTCTCCGTCTCTCAGTACGTACAGGCACGTTGAGACACACACACACACACACACACACACACACACACACACACCCCCCAAACAAAAGAACAGATCAAAGCTCCAGATAAAATACAACTAAGCGATGAAGAGATAGCCAACCTATCAGATGCACAGTTCAAAGCACTGGATATCAGGATGCTCACAGAATTGGCTGAATTTGGTTGCAAATTAGATGAAAAAAATGAAGGCGATGCTAAGTGAAATAAAGGAAAATGCACAGGGAACCAATAGTGATGGGAAGGAAACTGGGACTCTAATCAATGGTGTGGACCAGAAGGAAGAAAGAAACAACCAAACAGAAAAGAATGAAGAAACAAGAATTCAAAAAAATGAGAAGAGGCTTAGGAACCTCCAGGACATCTTTAAACATTCCAACATCTGAATTATGGGAATACCAGAAAGAGAAGAGGAAGAGCAACAAGTGGAAAAGTTATTTGAAAAAATAATAAAGAACTTCCCCAATCTGGCAAAGGAAATCAACTTCCAGGAAGCCCAGGAAGCTCAGAGAGTCCAAAAGAAGTTGGATCCAAGGAGGAACACAACAAGGCACATCATAATTACATTATCCAAGATTAAAATGAAGGAGAGAATCCTAGAAGCAGCAAGAGATAAGGGGACAGTTACCTACAAACAAATTCCCATCAGACTGTCAGCTGATTTCTCAAAAGAAACCTCGCAGGCAAGAAGAGACTTGAAAGTATTCTAAGTCATGAAAGGTAAGGACCTACATCCAAGATTACTCTATGCAGCAAAGCTTTCATTTAGAATGGAAGGGCAGATGGAGTGCTTCCCAGATAAGGTCAAGTTAAAGGAGTTCATCATCACCAAGCCCTTATTATATGAAATGTTAAAGAGACTTATCTAAGAAAAAGAAGATAAAAAACATGTAAAGTAAATTGACAGCAAACTCACAATTATTAACAATCACACCTAAAATAAAACAAAAACAAACTAAGCAAACAAAAAGAACAGGAACAGAACCACAGAAATGGAGATCATATGGAGGGTTAGCAACAGGGGAGTAGGAAGAGCAGAGAGAGGGAAAAGGTACAGAGAATAGTAGCATAGATGGTAGGTACAAAATAGACAGGGGGAGGGTAAGAACAGTGTGGGAAATGTAGAAGCCAAAGAACTTACAAGTATGACACATGGACTTGAACTAAAGTGGGGGAATGTGGGTGGGAGGGGGTGTGTAGGGTGGAACGGGCGAAGTGGGACAACTAATAGCATAATCAATAATATATATTTTAAAATATTTGAATAGGGTAGGAACTTTATTGCACACCATTGAAGGTTGAAGAGTGGGTTCGTGTTATTGAAAGCTCTTTGGATATATCAACTAGTAAGAATTAGTTACAAATATACTTACGCTATCATCTAATTGATCATTTTTTATTCATCTATGAAGATTTCAAGGCTTTCTTAAATAAAAACATTCTAAGTTTATTACATTCCCTTGATTTACTAATAGTTTACATATATATCAGTAGCTTTATTACTAATAAAGGCAGCCTGTAAAAAGATACACCAAGTTTATAATTTGAAATGCAAAATAATTTTAAGAACAGTTCTCCAGAAAGCGATCCAAGAAATTTATAGTCCACAAAGTTAGAGATTATTTTAGAAGGGAGACGAAGGTGGTGAGCTCAGATTTGAGCAAGTACTTGCCATTGAGAAGAGAAAGAAATGCTAACCCATCAAAAATAGTTTACATAAACTGGTTGCCTAAACAAATTAAGAGGGAAGTTCAACCACCATTTCTTTTTTAAAATATATTACAGTTGTTCCCCCTTTCCTTCCCTCTACCTAGCACCCCCATTCCCTCCAGCATTCTCACCCCCTTAGTTCATGTCCATGGGTCATGCATTTAAGTTCTTTGGGTACTCCATTTCCTATACTGTTAACATCCCCGTACTGTTCTTAGCACCCCTGTTAAGTACCTACCAATTTGTATTTCTTAATCCCTGAACCTTTTACCCCATTCTTCCCCCCTCCAGCTGATAACCCTCCATGGGATCTCCTTATCTATGACTGTTCTCCTTCTGGTTGTTTGTTGTGGACTGTTCAGCCTGGTTTCAGGAGTTGTAACCCTCACCCGATGGTGGGCTGAGTAAGAGCCAAGGGACCCACTTCATCTGGGTCTGTTCTGTCAAGAGGACGTGACCTACTAAGGAGACAAAGCTTATCTCCCTGGCAGGAGCGCTGCTTCTGCCTCATCCATCTCTGGCCCCCATCCTTAGTCGGTTAGTCAATGACGGGTAAGACTCCTCATGGGAGGGGCAACCAAAGCCAGACACGACCACTTGGGAGGCCCTCATGGAAGGACTCTGGGGGCTGCAGCAAAGAGGGGGTGATGGACCCTTGCCCCCTGACTATTCTGACATAGCCCAAGTCCCCATTTCCAGCTGGGAGATTGTCTTGCTTATCTCATGCTTCCTGAGCCTAATCAGCTTAAAGCCTGAAACTATGACGGGGAGCCCTGCAGCCCTGTGCCAGTCAGAATGGTCCCCCAGGTGATCGGGCATAAGAAAGAATTCGTAAAGTCCTGTGAAACCTACTTTGCTAAGAGTGCACTCATTTAAATGATAAGGGTCCCAGGAGGAAATGAGTATGTCTTCCAAAGTTTTGCAACCCCCTTTCCTGACAGATACTGACTCAGATTAAGCCTTCAGATTCCTATATGTTAAACCTGTATTCCTGTGTATTTGAATCCAATAAAAGCCTAGTGAGGAAGTGGCTCTGGGTCATTCTCCTCTGAGTTTGACCACCTTTCCTCCCCAAGCAGATCATGTCTTGGTAGTTTATTTTCATCCACGATGGAGGGATAGGGCTCTGTGGTTGGAGCCCCCCCCACATCTGGCACCCAGGTCAGGGCCCCCCGCAGTTGTTTGGCTAGTTTTTTATTTTTAAGATTTTTATTTATTTATCTTTAGAGGGGAAGGGCAGGAGAGAGGGAGAGGGAGAGGGAGAGAAATATCAATGTATGGTTGCCTCTTGTGTGTCCCATGCTGGGAACTGGCCTGCAACCCAGGCATGTGCCCTGACTGGGAATCGAACCGCGCTCAATCCATTGAGCTACACCAGCTAGGGCTAGTTTGTTTTTTAGTCAGTTGTTGATAATTGTAAATGTTGCCATTTTAATGTTCATAGTTTTGATCTTCTTTTTCTTATATAGTTCCCTTTAGCATTTCATATAATAATGGCTTGGTGAGGATGAACTTCTTTAGTTTTACCTTGTCAGGGAAGCAATTTATCTGCCCTTCAATTCTAAATGACAGCTTTGCTGGATAGAGTAATCTAGGATGTAGGTCCTTGCTTTTCATCACTTTAAGTACTTCTTGCCTGTGCCTTCTAGCTCTCGGTTTCTTTTGAGAAATCAGATGACAGTATAATGGGAACTTCTTTGTAGCTAACTCTCTGCTTTTCTCTTGCTGCTTTTAAGATTCTCTCTTTAACCTTTGGCATTTTAATTATGATGTGTCTTGGTGTCGTCCTCTTTGGGTCCAACATGTTTGGGACTCTCTTTTCTTCCCAGACTTGTATGTCTGTTTCCTTCACCAAATTAGGGAAGTTCTCTTTCATTATTTTTTTCAAATAAGTTTTCAATTTCTTGCTCTTCCTCCTTTACTTCTGGCACCCCTATGATTCCATGTTGGTATGTTTGGAGATGTCCCAGAGGATCCTTATTCTATCCATGTTCTTTTGAATTCTTTTTTCTTCTTGCTGTTCTGATTGTTTTCTTCCAAAATTGTTGCTTTGATTCTCGCCTTTATCCACTCCACTGTTGGTTCCCTGTAGATTTCTATTTCACTTAATTCAACCTTCATTTCTGCTGGATCTTTTTTTTATTGTTATAGTACCCAATGAGTTCTTTGAACATGCTGATAACCAGTGTTTTGAACTCTGCATCTGATAGGTTGCTTATCTCCATATTGTTCAGTTCTTTGCCTCAGGTTTTGTTGTTCTTTCATTTGGGCCATATTTGTCTTCTCAATTTGGCAGCCCCTCTCTGTTTCTATGTATTACAGGTAGCATGGGCCTATAGTAGAAGAATGCACCTGTAAGTTGGAGTGTGGCCTTAGGTAATTGCCAGGGCGGGACAACCCGTGTGAACCAGGTTGATGGAGTCTCAGATATGCTGTTGCTGCTCTGTGGCTATGTGTGTGGGAGGGCTCAGAAGGGGAACAATGCCGCTGCCTGGACTTTTTTGTCTGCAAGCAAACTGTCCCCTGACACTTGCCCTGATGCCAGTCACTACAATTTCTCCCTGTACAATCTCTGCCCTTCCAGCTGCTTCCCCAATACTGGAACTCAGAGGGTGTGGGTCTGCATTAGTCCTAAGTCCACTGTAGCCCCTTAAAAAAGAGTTACCTGAGAATCCTGCAGTTTCTTCCGTCACCCCATCCCCCACTGGTTTTATAGCCAGAAGTTATGTGGACTCATCTTCCTGGCACTGGAACCCTGAGCTGGGTGGTCTGGTGTGGGGCTGGGATCCCTGATTCCTGATGTATCCCTCCCAATATTTAGCCACTGCACGTGGGTCTGGGACTGAGGGACCACCCATTCTGTCTCTCTGCACCTTTCCACGTCTCCAACCCTCTTACCCATCTGGATGAACGTGACTTCAATTCCTTGGTGGTCAGACTTCCATACGGCTCCATTTTCTGATGATCCTGGGCAATAGTTGTTTTGTATTTTAATTGTAATTTTTACTGTGGTTGTACAAGGTGAACCATGCCTACCTATGTCCCCATCTTGACTGGAAATCTCTCCATAACCCATTTCTTAATCTTTGCAGCAGATATGAACATTTTCCTAAGGGTGGAGGAGGAATTATACTTACCAATAGACAAGTCAGTAGTTTCATTGGTTTATCTGATGACAGTATGGTGACAGAAAAGTGTTCCATTTCTAGCTATATAGCAAACTTGATACCTAAACTCTTCCTATCCAACAAAACAGAAATACTGGTTAATATGTAAAATACTATCTTAAATACATAGAATTTAGAAGAAAGGGGAAATCCTGAGGGCTGAAAATGATGGAAACTGAAAAGTAGAGAGGTAAATTGTGAGCGGACATTCTAGCTATCCTGGTACAATTTGCCAATCCCATTATTAACCTATGGGTTTCAGCTTGAACGTCTACGAGGGGACTGATAAAACCTTGAACTTGCAAAAAGCAGTGGGTAGGAATTAAATGACCTTTCCCTGAAGCTCACCATAAAGTCAGGACACTAAGAGGACAAACCCTCAGTGAAAGGGGAGTCAAGAAAACATTTACCAGCACAGGAAGATGATGAGGAAAAGTGTCTGTCTTGGCCTGGGGGCCTTCTCAGTAATTCAGAAGCCAAGAAATTAAAATAATAATGATCCTCCATAAGTAATAGCCCTGTGAATATCACAAAAGGAGACACAAAACTTATCTGGAAGGAATTATTCTTAATAAAGGTCACTCAAGATTCCTACAGAGAAAGCCCTGCTGAAAGTAAGCTCACCTTTCAAAATGAAAAAATATCTGGATAAAGTCTACTGAATATAAGAATTAACACATACAAACAATGGGGATTTTATTTAAGAGCTCTTAGCTATTAGAGAGACTATAAAATAGGGATGTTTAAAGTGATTAGTGACATAAAAGGGAACTGAAAAGTTTTAAAAAATTAGACATCATGAAACAGTAGGTAGGCCTAAAGAATACAGAGCTAGAAATTAAACAAAATTTTGGAAAGAAAAATCCCAATGAATAATCTTAAAAGGAGATTTATACTAACAGCTGACATGATAATTCATGAACTAGAAGACAGGTTACATCACAGAAAGATAAGTAATAAAAACACAAGAGGGTTTAAAAGATAAAGAGAATAGAATGAGTAGGTCCAACATACATTTTTAAAAAATAGTAATCATATTAACTGAGTCTTTGGAATTTGTTCTCCATAATGTAACAACTTTTTTATTCCATAACATTGGGTGATCTTGCTACTGAAAACCCAAGCACATTTCTTAAATGCTAGGTTGTTTTTAACATTGCTTCTTATTTTTAAGGTAGTTTTACACTAATATAGATGGTTACTATTTTGAAGAAATTTTTCTTTTTAGATGTTAATATCAATAATTTTCATTCATATACAAAATCTGGGAAACAAATTTTAATCGAAAGCCACCTCAAAACCAGCAATGCATTTATTCTCAGTCATCTCAGGACCAGCTGTCAGTGATGCCCCTGCATGCCTGCTGCTCCGTTCTCAGCTAAAGTATAAGTCAGAGGTTCTACTGAAAACGATACAGTAGGTACTCAAGAAGAAAAAAATAGATGTTTAGCTCAGAAGTGGGTTATGAATGACAATTATTTCTAAAGTGTGCAAGAAGAGATGTTTCTTGAGAGTCTCAAAGTATCTTTAGGTGACTGAAGCGAGTACTAAACATTTTTTAAAAACACTAGTTCACTTAGTTAAATATTAATATCATACATTCAAAGTATGTGGGTGGGCTAAAAATAAAGGCCAACATATAAATTTCTGAAGGTTGAATTCAAGGGTGATTCATATGCTTTCCTTGGGTATTACACCCAAGCTTTCCAGCCTGGGAAAAGTCGGCTGAGGTTTTTTGGGTCCATGGCCTGTTGTAGGAGCAAATTCACTTGTCCACCCACACTGAGCACAGTTCCTTCCTCCACTCCTTTGAGTTTCTCTTGTAGTCTCATCAAGACACGTTCAGCTACTTTGTTGAAACTCTGGTCCATTTCACTAATGACAAAACACAAAGGTATTAATGAGGTGGAACAGTTCCAAGAGCCTTGGGAATAGAAAAAATCTGAACAAGGACAGTAAGTCCTTCCTAAAATACTGCTACCTGAAATTTTGTTTGCATTCCTGGTCATCTGCATTCAGAGTGGAGTGGAGCTCAGTTTCATCTTCCAGCCTCTGCTGTAAATACAAAGCTTTCAAAGGGTTCATAGTCCAGTCAAAGAGTGGATCATACAGGAGGACCTAGATAGAACACACGTATTAGAAGAACAATGTGTGTTTTGATGATGTACTTAGAAACAGTAGAACCAGTATTATAAAAATAACCGAGGCCAGTAATATGGTAGTTAACTGCGGGGAGGGCAAAACTCATTGCACAGGCTTCTTGTTTCCTTATGGAAGAAATTACACCAGCACAATGCTCTGGGCTTCCTATCCCATTCTGAATTCACTCTTTTGCCATGGTTGGGGGCAGTGACATCCCTTGGCCCATGTTTTCTTAGAGGTGAAACTACTGAAAGGAAATAGGCATTAGTCACTTTCTTTCTTCTCTCTCCCTGGTCTGGGTAAGGGCATTTATTTGCAGGCCCAGTTCTCACTCGGGGGGATAGGTTGGGCTATGAGTTTAACAGCACTAGCAAGCCTACTTGGACCTCACTCCTAAGCCATGTTCTCCAAAAGTTTTATCAGTAATGTGACATTTTGATCTTTATCCTTTTTCTAAGGCTCTTTCTTTTTCTCTCAATTAGTTCTAATTCTGAATGGTGGAAAAAAGGTATAATTTATTGAAAGCTCCTCAAAACCCAAGGTCTAGTCCTGTGGTTGACATCTTAAGATACACATGGAGTCCTGGCTGGTGTGGCTCAGCGGACTGAGTGCCCGCCTGCGAACCAAAGGGTTGTTGATTCGATTCCCAACCTAGGGCACATGCCTGAATTGTGGGCCAGGTCCACAGTAGGGGGCATGCAAGAGGCAGCCGCACACTGATGTTTCTCTCCCTCTCTAAAAATAATAAATAAAATCTTAAAAAAATAAAGATACACATGGAGTAAAATTTGAATACCAAAATAATTGGCATGGCCAGAGCAAGTAGCTTTAGGTCATAGATTTTATTAAGTGAAGTCACGAGGGATTTCTAACCTTGGCAATTCCGAACAGCTAACTGCCTCTGGTGTTTATAAGCATACAAAAAAAATTTTATAAGCCTTAGCAAGTGCTTACCATACTGGTCTTAATAATAAGTGAAGACTCAATTCTAGGGACAAGTGATGGTGCAGGATTACCCAGCACTACAAAGTTAGAGCACTTTTTTACTGATGCCTTACTGTGTTTCTTAGCAGGTCTTCAGGCTGGGACTGCAATATGTTTAGCATTACAAGTTTAATGTACAGAATCAGCAGTAGCAAAATCTGGTCATCTGTTTATGCTGTTTTGTGTGTCCTCCAGGGCCATTAAACTGAGGAGGGATTGACTGTGAATGTAAGTGGTTTGTCCATAAGTTCAGGGTCTCTTCAAGCTGAGCACTGACCATGGCTTTAGATTTCAGAGCTACAAACCAGTTTCACCCCAAAAGGGAGTTATTATTTTATTAATCAATGAATGAAAAGGAACGAAGGCCTCAATTATAAAGACACTATATAGTCTTTTTGGGTTCCTAAGAGTTTGCATTAAGAATCATATTTGCACTTTCTGGAATCGAAAAGAAGGTAATTAAAAAAATATAATTTAGTCACTATCAGAACGGAAGTGGTTGACTGAAAACACAGGAATGTAGACTGATTAAGCTAGAGCAGGGTTTCTCAGTCTTGGCACTGTGGACATTTTGGGGCTGGATCCTTCATCATTTTAGGGCTGTCCTGAGCACAGGATGTTTAACCATCTCCCTGGCCGAAACAAACTGAATGTCGAAAGTATCCTCATCACCCCCCTGACCCATTATGATCATCTAAAATGTCTTCAGGCATTGCCAATTATCCTCCAGGGAACAGATTTCCTTAGGAGACCTGATTAAAATCTTGGAGGACAGAATCGTCTGTTATTAAAAAAAACAAAACAAACAAAAACTCCCAACAAACATCACAAAGGCCAGGAGAGGCAAATATGCTGAGAGGGAAGGCAAATGTACCGAGTCAAAGTACTCTTAAAGAGGGATTCAGGAAGTGAGGAGATGTTTTCATTGACATTACACCAGAAACAATGACTGTGGCTCAGTGAAACTGAAGAGAAGAAAAGCAGAGTACAAGAGAGGGGTGAGGAATGGCATTTTGGAGGACTGGGATCCATGCTGCCACTGAGAAGCTCCCTCCTGCAGCTAACAATGCACAATCTTCAACTGGTAAACTGCTCTGAAAGCCTGGGACAACCACCTCAAATGATGTTGGGAAATTTGAACAGTTTCACAGAGGGAAGAGTGGGTACATCAGTGTAAAATGCACAAAGCATGAGAGGGCGATCTTCAGTCACACAGGTATTACAGGTGGAGATAGATGCAAGTCACTTCTCAGGCTCAAAACCCTCCAGTCGTTTCCATCTCACTCAGTCAAACCTAAAGTCCTTACAGCTGTGTAGGAACCCCCTCGGTGATCTGGCCACTGTTACTTCCTTCATTTGATATCCTACCACTATCTAAAGAATGAGGCTCAGGAGCAATCTGGCATTTTACTGATAAAAGTCTGAGGCCTTGAAGAAACGGCCCTCTCCCAGCAAGTGTTCACTCAGCACACAGCTCCTGAAGAAAGCCCAAATCTACCCAGGCACATCAAATCCTTCTGCCTGATACTGAGCAGAGTAAACACTGGGAACATGTTAGAATTCCATGGATCTTAAATAAATGTGTGAAAAGTTTGGTCTTTCTGTCTTAAACACAAAAAGGCAAGACAATTTTAGAATTTAATTTCTGCATCATGCAGGTACCCGGGTTATCATTTACTCTGACTGCAGAACCAAAGGCAAACTGTAATATATGACATGTAGGGACACAATTTGAAATGGAAAAAAGAAAAGGGAACACATTTTCATTCAGCCTTGGGAATAGCATAGCTGTGTATTTAAATTGTCAACATACTATTGGGATTCATTTCAACACCCACTTTGTAGCAAAAATCTGTATTGCCACCAGCACTGCAAAGATCTATAAAGATGCCTTTGGTTCATAAGGGTGGACACAGGACCACCTGAACAGACTGTTAAGTTCACTCTACACAGCATACAGCCCTACCCTTGTTATCTGATCAGAGGCTTAATGGTTAATGCCAGTGAATTGAAGACAGTGATTCTCAACCCTGGCTGCACAGTGGGAGCACTTTTAAAAAACATTAATGTTCCTGCCCCAGCCCTAGGAGCTTGGTTTGAATTTGGTCAGCATCAATATTTTTTAAAGGCAGTACAGGAGACACACTGAAGTCTAGCCAGGTCCAGTGCCACCAGATTGAAGAAACAAAAAGCTAAAGAATGTAAGTGAGGCATGCCTATACTCTACCTCCCGAGTTTCCCTGAGGAGGAAGACTCCTCACCTCTTGCTGCACGTACCCTTTACCACAGTGGTCAGTGACAGCCTTAGGACACAGTTCTTGCTGGGTAGAGCCAAGGTCATAAGCAGGGAAATGTGCTTGACTTTCTTCCCTTTCTGATTCATTTGAGATGAGGCCATGGGCCTGATGGAGTGTGGGGCTCTGCTGACCCACAACACCACTTAGTGGCTGTCCCATGGCTAGGACCCCAGAGAGGCCCTGAGGGAGCCCCAGCAGCAAGCCAGTCTGGCCCTCTCTCCCCAGCCACATCCCTCCACCAACAGTGCTGACTTTGATCTCCATGTGTCTGGCTAAATGCTTCTGAACCTGGCAGAGGAAAAGGAGATAACTTGGTTTCTGTTAATCCCACAATGCAATCTGTTCTGAAAACCATGAATACCAAACAAGATATCTAAGATGAAGAAGTGCTGATTCATGTGTTAAAGACTAGAGGTTAATTCTGCTGTATCACTGAAACTTGAGGGAACTGGAGGCATTCTAAGCCACTACCGATGTGCGCAACCCCAGCCCCTGCTGCTGCCCAACATCATCGCACCACATTAAAATGAAGCATTGACCCTCAAATCAGTGACATGCTGACAAGAAACCATGTATCAGGGAGAGGAATAAAGATTTCCTTATAATATACTTTACCTCTACAATGGTTAACAGGGTTTCTTGAGAGTTTCTCATAAGCTCCATGGTTTTCTCACAGCATCTACAACCACATCATAAATACGGGTTTGGTTACACACCAGTGTTTTCAATATATATCTATTCTCCAACCCCCCTCCCTTTCCATGTGAAGTATACTGACACTACCTTTGTTTATAATTTCCAAATCAGTATCTTAAAGGCACAGTACGTGGCAGAGTGGCCTTTCAGTAGTTGTTTCTAAAATGAATACAAATATATACCTAATGGAAAGAACAGAGAACCCAGAAAGAGATCCACACTTATATGGTTGCTTTATCCACAGCAAAAGAGGCAAGAACACACAATGGACAAAAGACAGCCTCTTCAATAAATGATGTAGGGAAAACTGGACAGATATAAGCAAAATAAATAAAACTGGCCAACTTTCTTATACTGTATACAAAAATAAATCCAATATGGATTAAAGACTTAAATGTAAAACCTAAAAACCACAGAACTCCTAGAATAAAACACAGTAAACTCTTTGATATGGATCTTTGAAATATATTCTTTTTGGATACATATCTCTAGGCAACATTAACAAAAGCATTTTCAAACTAAGTGGCACAGCAAAGAAAACCAAAAGCAAAATGGAAAGACAGCATACTAAATGATGTATCTGATAAGAATTTAATATTAAAAAACTCAACATCAGAAAACAAACTAATTAAAAATAGGCAGAGGATCAGAATAGATATTTCTCCAAAGAGGAAATACAGGATGGGGCAAAAGTAGGTTTACAGTCATTGGTATAGAAAATAATACATTAATTAAAAAATAATACTACAAGAATAAAACATCTTTATAGTTGTCAGCATACTAATAACTATAAACTTATTTTTGCCTCACTGGAAAATACAGTAATTAATAAATAACAATACAAGAATAAACTCTGTGTTTGCTATACTCACTACTAAACCTAATTTTGCCCCACCCTGTACAGATGGCAAACAAACATATGAAAAGATGCTAAACATCACTAATCATCAGAAAAAGGCAAATCAAAATCACAATGACATATCACTTCATACCTGTCAGAACGGCTATTATCAAAAAGTCAACAAAAGTGCTGGCAAAAGTGTCAAGAATAGGGCATCCTTACACACTGTTAGGGAGACTGTATATTGTGCAGCCAATGTTGAAAACAGCATGGAGGTGCCTCAAAAAGTTAAAAATAGCCCTGGGTTGGTGTTGCTCAGTTAGTTGGAGCATAGCACCGTAACCAAAAGGTTGCGGGTTCGATTTCTAGTCAGGGCACATACCTAGGTTGCAGGTTTGGTCCCCAGTCTGGATGTATATCATCCCTGATTTGGGTGCACCTGATCCCTATTCTGGGTGTGCACCAGAGGCAAGCAACCAATGTGTCTCTTGCATTCATGTTTCTCGCTCTCCCTTTCTATCTAAAAACAATGAAAAAATGTTGTTGGGTGAGAATTTAAAAAAATTAATAACAGAGGGCACTTTCAGAGCAGATGCATCTTCTCTTCTTTGATTCTCTCTCACAAATCCACACTGTGACCCCAACCTGCCCTATTTTTTTTTTTTTTGTTAAGATTTTATTTTTATTTATTTTTTTAGAGAGAAGGGAAGGGAGGGAGTCTGAGAGGGAGAGAAATATCAGTGTGTGGTTGCTTCTCATGCGGCCCTCACTGGGGACGCGGCCCTCACTGGGGACCTGGCCCACAATCCAGGCGTGTGCCCTGATTGGGAATCCAACTGTGAAAAGTCCACACTCAACCCACTGAGCTACATCAGCCAGGGCCGCCCTGTCTCTTTTTGCAGCCTCTCCTGCTTCTCCATTGCACCTTGACCGTTCCATCCCTAGTATCAGCCTGTGGGCAGCAGGCATGGTGCCTGGCACCAATGTTCTGGCAGTTGATGTTGAGTGCATGGAACTGGTGAGAGGACAGACCATGAAAAGGGGGAGTGGGAATCATAGACAAGAGGCCGGGAGAGCCCCAAGGAAAAGGGAGAAAGCATGTAGAAGATGCACATGCAGCCGAGCTCAGGCAGAGAAGTTTTGGTTGCCTCCAATACCTTCGAGCAGAATACCAGTCACTGCAGCTTTTCACCCTAGAGCTGTGCCCAGGGCCCACCGAGATCAAGAGCAGAGAGACTGGCAGAAAGTTCTAAACTGCCTCATGTAAACAGTAAGATAATTGTTTTAAAATCAGTAGGTTTCAAATAATGAACAGAATTCATTCAAATTCTACTTAAGCACCTGCATGGCAGCTTGCACACCATGGTGAGGGTTGAACCTCACAGACAGCCTGAGGGTCAATCTCATGCACAAATGGGCCAGCAGCAATTAAGGTGCAACTAGAACAGGAGAGCTCACATAATCCACACAAGGGGCATTTCTCAAACACTCAGCTAGGAGATCAAGGAGACTGCACCATTGGGTCCCACAAAATACCCACTATATAAGGCCACCTCACAAAGAAACTCATAGCGGATCTACCTAATACACAGAAACAAACACAAAGAAGGCAACCAAAATGGGGAGACAAGGAGGCTTCAAATGAAAGAACAGGAGGGATCTCCAGAAAATGAGCTAAATGAGATGGAGGCAAGCAATTTATCAGATATAAAGTTCAAAGTAATAGTTATAAGGATGCTAAGGAACTTAGTGAGCACTACAACACTATGCAAATAATATAGAAACCATGAAAAAGAACCAGTGGGAAATGAAGAATACCATACCTGACATCAAGAATAACCTAGGATTATATCCTAAGAACCCTGAAACACCAAGCCAAAAGAACCTATGCACCCCTATGTTTATAGCAGCACAATTTACAATAGCCAAGTGTTGGAAGCAACCTAGGTGCCCATCAGTAAATGAATGGATCAAAAAACTGTGGTACATTTACACAATGGAATTCTATGCAGCAGAAAGAAAGAAGGAGCTCCTACCCTTTGCAACAGCATGGATGGAACTGGAGAACGTCATGCTAAGCGAAATAAGCCAGGCAGTGAAAGACAAATATCATACGATCTCACCTTCAACAGGAACCTAATCAACAAAACAAACAAACAAGCATAATATAACCAAAGACAGTGAAACTGAGAACAGGCTGACAGTGACCAGAGGGGAGAGGGGAGGGAATTTCAGGGGAAAAGGGGAAGAGTTTACAGGAACAAGTATAAAGGACACATGGACAAAACAATGAGGGGTAGAAGTGGGAGGGAGGTGGGGAGGGCTGGGGTGGTGGGCTGGGGTGGGAGTAAAAGACAGAAAACTGTACAAGATCAACAATTAAAATAAAAAATGTTAAAAAAAAAAAGAATATACTGGAAGGAATCAAAAGTAGAATGAATGAAGCAAAAGATCAAACCAGAGATCTGAAAGACAAGGGAGATAAACACACCCACTCAAGCAGGAAAAAAAAATTACAAAGAATGAAGACAGTGAAATGGACTTTGGGAAATCATGAAGTGTGATGACATCAGAATCACAGGGATACCAGACAGAGAAGAGAGAACAAGGAATCAAGAACCTGTTTGAAGAAATCATGACCAAAAACTTTCCTAACCTGGTGAAGGAAAATAACACAAGTCCAGAAAGCACAGAGTCCCAAACAAGACAAACCCAAAAAACATCAAGACACATCATAATTAAAATGGCAAAAGTTAAAGACAAAGAGAGAATCTTGAAAGCAGCAAGACAAAAGCACTTCATTACCTACAAGAGAGCTCCAATAAAACTGTCAGCTGATTTCTCAACAGAAACATTTCGGGTAAGAAGGGATGGGCATGAAATACTCAAAGTGATGAAAAGCAAGAACCTACAACCGAGATTGCTCTACCCAGCATGGCTAGTATTTAAAATTGAAGGAAAAATAGAGTTCCGGCCAAGATGGAGGCGTAGGTAGAAACCCTTCACTTCCTCGCACAACCAAGAGAAGGATAACAACCAATCTAAAATCAATAAACAACCAGAAGTTCCAGAAAAATCAAACTGCATGGAACTCCGACAATCAAGGAATTAAAGAAAAAATCAACCAGAACAACCAGACCGGTAAGGCAGACCGTGCAGGCTGACTCAGAAAAACCGAGGGGAGGTGGCTGAGGGACAGGGCTGACTTAAGGGAAAAACTGAGACTCAGAGCTGACTGTGGGCTAATGCAGGGGTTGCCTCGGTGGGAGATACTTCCAGTCTGACAGAAGAGTCTGTTGGAAAGTGTGCTAGAGACAAGCAGGTGAGCTGCACTGTTCCCTTTCTGGTGCCTCCCCCACAGGCAGCACCAAAGCGCAGCAAAGAGGGTTGTCCTGCCCAGGTGAATACCTAAGGCCTCACCCCTTACAACTTATCAGGTGTGTCAAAACAAAGAAATATGGTCCAAATGAAAGAACAGAGCAAAACCTCAGAACTAAGCCATGAGGAGACTGCTAACCTATCTGATGGAGAATTTAAAGTCCTGGTAATCAAAATGCTCATGGAACTGATTGAGCTTGGTCGAAAAATGAAAGAACAAATGAAAGATACCCAAAATGAAATAAAGCAAAATATTCAGGGAACCAACAGTGACAAGAAGGAAACCAGGATTCAAAGCAACGATTTGGAACAAAAGGGAGAAATAAACATCCAACAGGATCAGAATGAAGAAACAAGAATCCCGCCCCCCCCAAAAAAAAATGAAGAAAAGGCTGAGGATTCTCTGGGACAACCTGAAACGTTCCAATATCCAAATTATAGGGGTGCCATAAAAAGAACAACAGCAATAAATTGATAACTTATTTGAACAAATAATGAAGAAAAACTTCCCCAATCTGGTGAAGAAAATAGACTTCCAGGAAATCCAGGAAGCCCAGAGAGTTCCAAAGTTGGACTCAAAGAGGAACACACCAAGGCGCATCATCATTAAGTTACTCAAGATTAAAGACAAAGAGAAAATCCTAAAAGCAGCAAGAGAAAAGGAGACAATTACCTACAAAGGAGTTCCCATAAGGTTATCAGCTGATTTCTCAAAAGAAACCTTACAGGCAAGAAAGGGCTGGAAAGAAGTATTCCAAGTCATGAAAGGCAAGGAACTACATCCAAGATTACTCTACCCAGCAAAGCTGTCATTTAGAATGGAAGGGCAGACAAAGTGCTTCCCAGACAAGGTCAAGTTAAAGGAGTTCATCATCACCAAGACCTAATTATATGATACATTAAAGGGACTTCTCTAAGAAAAAGAAGATAAAAAATATGAACAGTAAAATGACAAAAACTCACAACTATCAACAAATGAACCTAAAGGAAAAAAAAAACAACAAAACCAAAAACTAAGCAAACAGCCAGATCAGGAACAGAATCAGAGAAATGGACATCACACAGAAGGAGTTCAGCGGGGAGGGGAAAGGGAGGAATTGGGGGAAAATGTACAGGAAAGAAGAAGCATAATTAGTAGGCATAAAATAGAGGGGTAGAGATAAAAAATGGTATAGGAAACAGAGGACTCAAAGGACTTATATATACAACCAATGGACATGAACTAAGGGGGGTGGGGAATTCAGGTTGGTTAGGGGGCAGGGTGGATGGGGGATAAAGGGGAAAAATTGGGGAAACTGTAATAGCATAATCAATAAAAAATACTTAATAAAAAAATAAAATTGAAGGAAAAAAAATAAAGATCTTCCTAGATAAGAAAAAGCCAAAGGAATTTGTTACTACCAAGCCAGTATTATAAGAAATGTTAAGGGGCCTGGGAGAAGAAGGACAAGGAAGGGAAAGAGGTGAGAAGGTAGGGAGAGGAAGAGGAGGAGGAGAAAAAAATGACAAAAAACAGAGGAACAAGATTTTAAAAAAGAACAGAACAAAAACCCCAGGAAAAAAAACTAAATAAAATGGAGATAAACAACCTATCAGATGCAGAGTTCAAAACACTGGTTACCAGGATGCTCCTGGGTACTTCAACAACAAAGGAAAGACCCAGGCAGAAATGAAGGTTGCATTAAGTGAAATAAAGAAAAATCTATAGGGAACCAAGAGTGGAGGGGATGAAGCTGAGAATCAAAGCAACAATTTGGATCATAAAGAAAAACAAAGCATTCAATCGAACAGCAAGTAGAAAAAGAATTAAAAAGAAGAATAGAACGAGGAACCTCTGGGACATCTCCAAAGGTACCAACCTCGAACCACTGGGGTGCCAGAAGGAGAAGAGAAAGAGCAAGAAACTGAAAACTTATTTGAAAAAATAATGAAAGAAAAGTTCCCTCATTAGTTGAAGGAAACAGACATACAAGTCGAGGAAACACAGAGAGTGCTTTGGGTCCAAACAAGCTGGACCCAAAGAGGACCACACCAAGACACATCATAATTAAAACACCAAACGTTAAAGATAAAGAGAATTTTAAAAGTGGCAAGAATAACGGAGCTACCTATAAAGGAGTTCCCATAAGACTGTCAGCTGATTTCTCAAAAGATAGTTTACAGGCTAGAAGGGACTGGGCAAAGATTCAAAGTGATGAAAAGCAAGGACCAACAACCTAGATTAGATTACTCAATCCAGCAAAGCTATCATTTAGAATGGAAGGGCAGATAAAATGCTTCCCAGACAAGGTAAAACTAAAGGAGCTCATCATCACCAAGCCATTATTATACAAATGCTAGAGAGAATTATGTAAGAAAAAGATGAAAATCAAAACGATGAACATTAATGATATACATTAAAATGGCAACGAATTCACAACTATCAATAATGGAATCCCAATTTACAATTATCAACAACTGACTCTAAAAAACAAACTAAGCAAACAAGCAGAACAGGAACAGAATCATAGATATGGAGATCATTTGGAGGGTTATCAGTAGGGAGGGAAAAAGAGGAAAATGTATAGGGGAAGGTACTGGGATTAAGAAGCACAAATTGGTAGGTCTGAAATAGACAGGGGGATGTTAAGAATACTATAGGAAATGGAGTAGCTAAAGATCTTATATGCATGACCTACTGTACATACTGGAGGGAATAGGGGCACTGGATGGAAAGGGCAAAGGGGAAAAAATTGGGACAATTGTAATAGCATAATTAATAAAATATATTAAAAATAAAGAAACTGGAAAAAACAAAGCCCAAAGTGAGTAGAAGGAGGGAAATAATAAAGATCAACATACAAATAGATGAAATACAGTATAAAAAAATTACAAAAGATCAATGAAACCAAGAGCTGTTCTTTGAAAAATAAACAAGACGGACAAACCCTTAACCAGCCTCATCAGTAAAAAAAAAAAAAAAGAGAGAGGACCCAAATAAATAAAATCACAGATGAAGGAGACAAGACAACAATTGACAACAAAGAAATACAAAGGACTGTAAAAAAAATTATGAAAACTCATGTGCCAACAAACTAGACAATCTGTAAGAAATGGATAAATTCCTAGAAACATACGATCTTCCCAAACTGAATCAGGATGAATCAGATAATGTGAATACACAGATTAGAACTAGTGAAACTGAAGCAGTAATCTAAAATCTCCCAACAAATAAATTTCCTGGACAGGATGGCTTCATAGGTGAATTTTACAAACATTCCAAGAAAAACTATCCACAATCTATCTATCCAACTATCTTTCCCAATCTATTCCAAAAAATTCAAGAGGAGGGAAAATCTTCAAGTGAATTTTACAAAGCTAGCATTCTTCTGGCTCTGAAACCAGATAAAGACACTACAAAGAAAGAAAATAATAGGCTAATACCCCTAATAAACATAGATGCTAAAATCCGTAAAAAAGTATTAGCAAACCAGATCCAGAAATACATTCAAAAGATCATACACCATGATCATACACCTGGGGATGCAAGATTGGTACAATATTTGCAAATCAATAAACGTGACACACCACACAAACAAAATGAAGGATAAAAACCACATGATCATATCAATAGATGCTGAGAAAGCATTTGATAAAACCCAGCTCACATTTACAATAAAAACTGTCAAAAAGTAGGAATAGAGGGAACATAGTTCAAAATAATACAAGCCATGTATGACAAACCCACAACTAGCATTATATTCAATGAACAAAAAGTAAAAGCATTTCC
This sequence comes from Glossophaga mutica, assembly GCA_039655065.1. NCBI lineage: Eukaryota > Metazoa > Chordata > Mammalia > Chiroptera > Phyllostomidae > Glossophaga > Glossophaga mutica. Next base: position 78,580,947 of record CM077308.1, on the reverse strand, counting down.
CTTAATATTAAGACCAAGATAGGGATATCCCCTTTCACCACTCTCTCTCTTTTTTTAAGAGAATTTATTTATTTATTTTTAGAGAGGGGAAGGGAGGGAGAAAGAGAGGGAGAGAAACATCAATGTGTGGTTGCCTCTCGTATACCCCCTACTGGGGAACTGGCCCACAACCCAGGCATGTGCCCTAGGCTGGGAATCGAACCAACGACCCTTTGGTTTGCAGGCTGGCATTTAATCTACTGAGCCACACCGGACACTGCCACTTTCACGACTCTTATTCAAGACAGTACTGGAAGTCCTAGCTAGGCAAAGCAGATAAGAAAAAAAAAAGGCGTCCAAATTGGGAAGGCAGAAGTAAACTGTCATTATTTGCACATTACATGATATTGTACTAGATCTAATAAATGAATTTGGCAAAGCAGCAGGATACAAAATTAATATTACAAAATTAGTGGCATTCACCCTGACTGGTGTGGTTCAGTTGGTGGTGTGTCAGCCTGTAAAGCAATGGGTCACCAGTTCTATTCCTGGTCAGAGCACACATGCCTAGGTTAAGGGTTCAATCCTTGCTTGGGGTGCATATAAGAGGCAATAGAGCAATGTGTCTCTCTCACACTGGCATTTCTCTTCCTCTGTCTCTCTCTTCCCCCCTCTCTAATATTAATTAATTAGTTAATTAATTAAAAAAGAAAATGGTGGCATATGTATGCACTAATAAAGAGCTATCAGAAAGAGAAATTTGGTTATTGTAAACAATAATGCTATCAATATTGGGGTGCATAGGTTCTTTTGAATTGGTGATTCAGGATTCCTAGGGTATAACGTCAGTAGTGAGATGACTGGATTAAAAGGCAGTTCCATCTTTAGTTTTTTGAGGAAATTCTCTATTGTTTTCCACAGTAGCTGCACCAGTCTGCATTCCCACCAACAATGTACTAGGGTTGTGGTACATTTACATAATGGAATACTACGCAGGAGAAACAAAGAAGGAACCCCTACCCTTCCTAACAGCATGGATAGAACTGGAGAGTATTATGCTAAGTGAAATAAACCAGGTGGTAAAAGACAAATACCATATGATCTCACCTACAAGTAGAACCTCATGAAGAAAACAAGCAAGTAAAATAGAACCAGAGGCATGGAAACAAGGAACGGATTGACAGTGACCAGAGGAGAGGGGGAAGGGGGATAATGGGAGAAAGAAAGGGAAGGGGCAAGCCAAGGAACATGAATAGAAGACTCATGGGCACAGACAATGGGGGAAGAGTGATTGTGGTAGTGAGGCAGGGGAGAGCAATGGGGAAAAAGGTAGGACAACTGTGACTGAACAACAATAAAAAAAAATGGAGAAACTAAGGAATCAATCCCATTTCCTATTGCAATAAAAAATTAAGTTACTTAGGAATAAACAGCACCAAGGAGGTAAAAGTAACATCATTAAAATGTCCATACTACCCAAAGCAATCTATAGATTCAATGCAATTTCTCTTAAAATATCAATGGCATTTTGGTATATTTCATAGACCTAGAATAAATATTTCATAAATTAGTATGGAACCAAAAAAGATCCTGCTTAGTCTCGCAATCTTGAGAAAGAAAAACAAAGTTGGAGGTATCACAATACCTGATATCAAAGTGTTTTACAAGGCCACTGTAATCAAGACAACCTGGTACTGGCTTAAGAACAGACACATAGACCAATGGAACAGAATAGAGAGCCTAGAAATCAACCCACACCTATATAGTCAATTAATATCTGACAAAGGAGGTTAAGAACGAGTAACGACAGTCTCTTCAATAAATGGTGTTAGGAAAATCAAACAAGTATATGCAAAAAAATGGAACTAGACCACCAACTTACACCGTACACAAGAATAAACGCAAAATAGTAAAAGGAGTTAAATGTAAAATCCTAGAAGAAAAATAGGCAGTAAAATCTCAGACATCTCTTCTAACAATATTTTTGTCCATATGTCTCCTAGGGTAAGAAATAAGGAAAAAGTACACAGATGAGACTACATCAAAGTATAAACCTTCTCCACAACAAGAAACACCATCAATGAAATGAATTGGGTACCCACTGAATAGGAAAACATATTCGCCAATGATACATCTGATAAGGGGTTAATTTCCAAAATATATAAAAAACTTTTGCAGCTCAACACCAGGAAAACATAAAATCCAATTAAAAAATGGGCAAGAGACCTGAATAGACACTTGTCCAAAGAGGACATATAGATGGCCAATAGACATATGAAAAAATGCTGAAAATCCCTAATCATCAGAGAGATGCAAATTAAAACCACAATGAGGTATCATTGTGGCTACCTGCCAGAATGGCTACCATCAATAAATCAACCAACAAGTGCTGGTGAGGATGTGGAGAAAAAGGAACCCTCGTGCATTCTTGGAATGCAGGCACTGGTACAGGCACTGTGGAAAGGAGTATGGAGATTCCTCAAAAAATTAAATATGAAACTGTCTTTGACCCAGCAATCCCACTTTTGGGAATATATCCTAAGAATCCCAAAACAGTAAGTTGAAAGGATATATGTTTTCCTCTGGTCATAGCAGCATTATTTATAACACCCAAAATCTGGAAACAACCCAAGTGCCCATTAGCACAGGAGTGGATATAAAAGCTGTGGTAGATTTATAGAATGGAATACTATGAGGCTTTAAAAAGAAAAGAATGTTACCTTTTGTGACAGCATGGATGAACCTGGAGATTATTATGCTAAGTGAAATAATCCAGTCACAGAAAGACAAATATCCTATGATTTCACTTATATGTGGGATCTAATGAACAAAGTAAATTGGCAAAATAGAAATAGAGGAATGGATACATGGAACAGTCTGACAATTGTCAGAGGGAAAGGAGTAGGGGGAACTGGATGAAAGAACTGGATGGATTAGCCAAAGAACATATATACATTACCCACAGACAGACAACACAGTGTGGTGATGGTCAGAGGGAAGAGCAGGTGGGGGCTGGGAGGAGGTGGGCAAAGGCAGAGGGGAGGGGAAGAATAGGGACACCTGTAATAGTGTCAACAATAAAAAGTAAAAAAGACAAAAAAATAAAATAGAACTACCATACAAATTAGCAATTTCACTTCTGGACATTTGTATAAATAAAATGAAAACACTAATTTGAAAAGCGATATGCATTCCTATGTTCAATGCAGCATTATTTCCAATGGTCGAGATATGGAAGCAACCTAGGTGTCCATCAAGATGAACGAATAAAAATGTGTGCATAACACACACACATACTCAGCAAGAAAAAAAGAATAAAATCTTACCATTTGCAACAATGCAAAAAATATAACTGAATCACTCTCTCATACCACATATAAAAATAAACTCAAAATGGATTAAAAGACTTAAATGGAAGGCCAAAACCCACAGAATTCCTAAAGGAAAACATAGGCAGTAATCTCTTTGACCTCAGTCCTAGAAATCTTTTCTTCTGATGTGTCTCCCCAAGCAATAGCAACAAAAGCTGTTAGGTACACCTAGAGGGTATTATACTAGTGAAGACAAGGAAATACTAAGCCAGACAAGGAAAGACTAATACTCTATGATAAACAAAAACAACAAAACAAAGAAAAAACAGAGTCACAGTTACTGAGAAGAGACTGATGGTTGCCCTAGAGCGGTGTTGGTGGGGATGTATGGAAAGCTGAAAGGGATTAAGAGGTACAAACTTCCAGTTATAAAATAAGTCACCGGGATGTAATATACAGCACAGGAATACAGTCAATAACATTGTAATACTTTTGTTTGGTGACCTACGGCTACTAGACTTATCATGGTGATTACAGGTATAGTAAGGTATATAAATGTTGAATTCCTTGTGTTGTACACCTGAAACTAATAAAATATGGTAGGTCAACTATACTTTAATAAAAATATAGTAACTATTAGGTTACTTTGACTAGAATCTGCCTCATTAAAAGTTAAGTACATAGACCTATGCTACAGGGAATTGCCAATTTCTTTTAGCAGGCACTGGGACTAGAACATACACTCCTTTGGAGCAGTTTACATGCCCAACAATGAGCGCCTCTGAGTGCCAACTGGTGTTCCAAGCAGTCAGATGAAAGAGTTAGCTAGAACAGAGGAGGTTAGGAAGGACAGTATATATGATATACTCTCATATTAAGTGAGGTCCCAGGTGATCTGAAAGAAGGGGAATCGGTTACGATTTTCACCCAGCGTCTTTTCCTTAGTACTGGCAAAGCACTGAGATGTAATTCTAGCAATGAATTCTATAATCTACAGAAATCAATTATCCAAGTAATTGTGATACCAAAAATCACCTGACCTACCCTACCTTACATCACTTACCTTCTGAAGACACCTTCAACACCAGTAATCCCCATCCCATCCACAATATCTCTGGTGAGTCTAAAAGGAACAGTTTCAGGAGTAGGAAGGATTTTACCCTGTTCAAAAGCAACCCCTAAGTAAAAAACACAGTGAGGTTAGGAGGTTCCATAGCTGACTAACTTTCCTCCCCAGTTGCCATGTGAACTTTGTAGAGGCACCAAATAATTTGTCACCTATATCCCCTCAGAACTATAGCACACAGTAATTTATTCTGTTTCTGCTCTGCCTGACCTCCTCTTCTCTGCCACTGTTTAGGAGGTCCGCCTCAAGTTAAACAAACATTACCTACTTCTTGACATAATTAGAGAAATCTTGATTAAAGGGTGATATTTAAAAGTGAAGTAGTTACAGGTAGAATTTAAAATGCAGAGGATATATATACACTAATTTATATTTATAAAGTCCTTGATCTCTTTCTAATGGAATTCAATTTTACCACTTATGTAGATAATACTGTAGAATTTGTAATTTTCTTAAACTACACCTTCTTAGAAATCTTAAATTCTATATTCTAACCAAAACCTCTTCTTCTGCAATTTATTTTATTAAACAGTCTTCAAACTCATCGAAATCTCTAGTCTATTATCCTCTCTTCCTACTCAGCTCAGAGTATAGACTGCAAGGTTGGTTACTCTCACTATATCTCAAATCTCCTTGCCTGACCACACCTACCATTTCAAACTAAAACTTAAAACTCCAGGGATGTTCAGGACTGCTGTAAGAAACCATATGACGACACTATTGGCTCTACTACAAATTTAGGATTATCACCTTAGGAAAGTGACCCTTAAACTGCTTAGCATGTCTTTTTACTTATCCTTTTCTATGATTCTTGGTCTCATTTCCATAGTATTGGTTTTAGAACTTTATTGTTATTTTAAGGCTGATAACCATCCCTCCAATTCTTAACAATTTAGCATGCTTTCTATTTCTCAGAAAAAATGGAATAGCTAATATAATTTCCCTCAAATTCTTTCCTCTCTAGCTTTAGACTTTCCTATTAGTGCTCACTCTTTCCTCTTCTCCACGGAAAAGCGGACATGCCTCCAATGTAAAGCCGATTCTACCTGCCCTGTACTTTATAATTTCCCTTGCTACTTTAAATATCTTTGTATCTTTCCTATCTTATTAATATCTAACACATCCATTCCTCTCTCATATTAAAAAAGCGAACAAACCCCTCTCAAAAGCAATAAAAAAAGGACCAAACATGTATCTGTTTCATCTCTGTACCAAATTTCTACACTTCCCTTCCCTTCTAAACTTCTTGCAGAACAATTCCACATTCTTAGTCTATACATCTTTAACTTCCATTCAATCCTTGCCTTTTCATAATTTCACTTCATCCATTCTATCCAAAGTTTACTTCCTAAGCCCCTAAGATTGATTAATTGTTAAATGCAAAGGCTTGTTTTCTGCATTCATCTTATCTGACCTTTCTGTAGCAGATATTGCTAAGACCTTCTTCCTTCATAAAAAATTGTTCTCCTTTGGTTTCTAAGATATCCCCATCTCCTGGTTTCCATGACTTGTTGGTTATTCCTCAGTTTTTCTTCTGATTCAGCCTTTTCATGCTGGCATTTCTTACTATTCTATCCTTAGTTCTATTCATCAAGGCTGGTGTATGAGATCAGAACATCCTTCAGCCTAATGGCTTCCAACTGAAATCTATTTGCTGAAAATGTTATCACACTCAACTTCTTTGCTCTCCTCTTCATTAAACTGTCTACTTCATCTGGAAATCCCATCAATACCTCAAAACAATGTGTAAAACTAACCTCATTGCTTCCTTATTCTTTACAAAAGCTGTTGTATTCTCAACTAGAAACTTCAGTTATCCTGGAGTCCCCTCTCCCACTGTTTCTACATGTAATATCACTGGTGCAGGTTACTACAAAAATGTCCTCCAAATCCAATGCCTGGGTCTTTACAAATGTAGTCCAAATCTTTGTCCTCTCTTGTCTAAACCATTATAATACCCACTAACTTGTCTCCTGCTGCCAATACTGCTCCCAATTATCTTCCCAATAATCAGATATAATTATGTCCTGCTTAAATATATTTTCATTTACTTCGCATAATTTAACAGATTAAAGTTGAAACTTCTTAACCTGGATTTTTACAGCCTAGAAGCAATCTATCAATCAAGCTACTCAATTACATGCAACCTTTATTCTGGGCACATTGAATGTCTCCTGATTCCTATAACCTCCTACATCTTCATTATTCCTCCTTTCCCATCTGCTCTACCTTCTGCCTGGATTCTCCTTCCTTTCTTTGAGACCTGGCTTAACTGCCACATCATCTCATAAGCCTTGCTCATTATCCTGGGTAGTGTTAGCTACTCACTCCAGCATCACTGAGTTTATGCCTTTATAATTACTGCCTTGATGTCTCTAGCTCCCTCATACTTGTAATATCCTGGTTGGAAAACAATACTTCTTGATGACTAAATATTTATTAAACAAAATAAAAATACATCTTTTATTACTTACCTAAATCTATATGTACAAGTTCTGCTGATTGTTCATTTATCAAGATATTCTGTACGTGTCTATCACCAAGTCCAAGTATGTAACCAACTGGGAAAAAAAGAAACAACCCGAAATCATTGATATCATCTATTTTTAATATGATATTTGGCCATTGCTTCAAATATTACCACTGAATCAATATAATTTTTAAGTAATTTAGGCTTTTTAACTTTCTTAAAGGAAATCATGTACATAACTGGCCATTTTGAATTTAAGTCATATCTCACTAGCTGTTTTTGTTTATATTGCATTTTATAAATCCTGGATGATCTGCTAAAAAGTTTTCTGTTTACTAATAATAAAGCATATATTTAAAAATATTAGTACTTTGAAATTGGTGAGGGTAAAGTTGAAACCATTATTTACCAGAGCCAAAGCAGTACACTGCATGCATTCAAATATTTACTGAGTAACCTATGAATAAATTCTTCATTCTTCAGTGAAACTTTCTTTTGCTCAATTATATTTAACGCAAATTAATCGTTAATTCATTTTTATCAGGTATATACTGTAAAACAGTGCATTTCTATTTTTAAGACTATGACATGCTTTAAAATCCTTTTAACCTAAGGAAAGACACGAGGTTGTAGTACAGAAGACACCGAACTGGGTGTCAGGATGACCAAGTGCCTGGCTAGCTCTGTCATTAACTGGGCCTTACTTTTTTGTTTATAAACTACATTAGTTGAATCAGGTTAATTATTCTGAGTGTAGAGAGGAAGATTTCATAATTACCTACAACTTTTTCAAAACATACATGCCCTGCCGTACTGGGGTATGGTACCTGGGTATGGTACCTAAGTGATGGAGGAAGTTGTCTTTTAGTTAAGAATCAGCAGATTGAAAGATCTCTGAAGTTCCTGTTAGCTCTCATACTCTAATATTTTGTTAATTGTTTTATCTAGTTATTCTAATCACTTACAAATTTTTAAAAAAGTAAAAATACATGTTGTGTACTAAGTATTTAAATATATATCATTATTTTTATTTCAAAAACAAAATTCTATTAAACAGAATAAGCTCTGATCAGTTTGGCTAGGTTGGGTGTCATCCCATAGAACGAGAAGTTGCCAGCTTGATTCCCCATCTGGGCACATGCCTGGAGTGTGGGTTTGGTCCCTGGACAGGGCATGTGCACGAGGGAACTGTTTCTCTCTCATATTAATGTTTCTCTCTTTCTCACTCCCTTCCCCTCTCTCTAAAAATTAATAAATAAAATCTTAAAAAATGAATCATTGTGTGGTAATATTCTAACATTATACAGGTTCTGTGCAAAAGTAATCAAAGTAAATACCTTACATGCAGTTGTCATGGGTTTTATTATTCCCACCCCTAAAAAAAAATCTCAGAAAATAATAGAGTATTATCATGGATTTTATTACTTTCCAAAGAAAATCTCAGTAAATAATATATTGAATTCAGGAAGAGAAAATAAGTCATATTCTCAAAGCAGAAAAGAATAAGCAGTCTTATTTCCCTACCTTGGGGTAGGAGAATTTTCTCTAGCAAGAGCCTAAGAAGAGCTACAATTAGAAGCTAAAAATCAGGATGAACAAGATACTCAGTAATCTAATTATCTAATGATGAAGGCAGTCTGGTTGACAACCATCATTAACACCATCATTCCCTGCAACTAAGAAGGTAGGAAATGCTGAATCTACTAAAATATATAAGATTACCAATAGAAGAAGTAGCCACACTGCGAGTATAGGCCAATCGTTTCTCAAACCAAACAGCTGGATCCAAGAATTTTTCCATGCAGAAGTAACGAAAAACTGGTTGGAAATTCTGACAAATATCCATAAAGGTTTTATATTTCTCTTCATAAGACTTCTTTTGCACATCCTTTAAATAGATAAATATAAAATATTTTCTCAATATTATGTTCATCTAATTTAAGTCTACTAAGAGTATCTATATGGAAAATAGTATAATACACAGAGGCAAAAAAAATATCTCTACTAACAGTCTGTTCAGGGAAGCAATTAATAACAATTCTAATCCCTTTAGGGTTTTCATGTTAATATTAGTGGAAGTAGGCACATCAACAGTGAATGTTTTTGATTCAAGTAAACTAACTGGCATGATCCTGTAATCTACATGGAAGTCAACACAAAAATGACAAAGGCAGCTCCAGATAGTCTTAGGTGGCATCACAGCACTAGCTGTGGGATAGGAAACAAAAAGGAGGAAGAATGAAAGAATTGCTAATGGATGGTAAAAGCATCTCAAATCTGTCCTTTAACATCTTCTCACTCTACAGCATAATACTAGCCTGAAGCAAAGCTTATCAACTTCAATGGGCTCAACTCCCACCTAAGTACTGATGACTTCCAAATCTCTACCTTTGGCCCAGTCATACCTTCTCAACTCTGGCAAAGCTCAGCCACTTTATTTTTTGACACAGTAAACAGTCTCTCCATTCACCTCATCGCCCTAACTGGAAAATTGAATGCCATTGATTACTCTTTTTCACCAACCCCACTTCTAATCAGCAACCAAATCCTATCAATTCTGCTGAGTTAATATTTCTCATATGTACCCCCATTCCCATTCCTACTGTTATGAGTCTTAGTTATGATCTGCTGTCTCATGACTCTAGTAGACTTTTTCAAACATACAACCCACAGTGCTGTCAGAGTTACCTTTCTAAAATGCAAATCTGATATTAATATTCTCAAGGTTCTCTACTGCTTACAGGATAAAGTGCAAATTTCTTAGCATATCATACAGCAATTCTCCATTTTTTTTAAAAGATTTATTTATTTATTTATTTATTTATTTATTTATTTATTTATTTATTTATTTATCTTTAGAGGGGAAGGGTAGGAGAGAGGGAGAGGGAGAGAAATATCAATGTACGGTTGCCTCTCATGCGTCCCCTGCTGGGAACTGGCCTGCAACCCAGGCATGTGCCCTGACTGGGAATCGAACCGCGATCCTCTGGTTCGCAGGCCCGCGCTCAATCCACTGAGCTACACCAGCCAGGAGCAATTCTCCATTTTTTGACTAATGACCACTGCTCCAATGTCTTATCTTCTCCTTTTCAAAGACTAAGCCTATGCTGTCTTTAACTGCATGTTCATGCTTCCTTTTTTGTTTGTCGTATCCTTGCTTGGGAAACAAATTCATTTATGAAACTTGGTTCAAACACCAACTCCTCTATAAAGCCTTTCTTGAATCTGATTCTCTACATTCCCCTGTCCCAGGAAGAACTAACCATTTCTTCCTCCATACCCTGTACAATAAAAGGAAAAGTAAATAAATTTTAGAGTTGAAGAGACGAAGTTCAAATCCTTGTTCCACCATTTATTAGCTAATTGACCTTGGACAAGTGAAATTCTCTGAATTTCTTCTCATCTTTCAAGGGGATAAGTACAATGATGATTAGTCATAACATCTCTGAAATTTCACATCTGTGAAATCTCACCTAGTATAGAGAAGGCATTCAATAAATGTTGATGACTGAGTGAATGTAAGACCAAATGGCCACTGTAATGTGGCAAATGTCTTAGAAGCTCTCTATATTAATTTCATGTAAAAATTATTTCATAATGCTTTAAAAAATTTTTTAGTGTTTTGTTTGTTAAGAATTAGCATACACTGACAAATGATTTCTCATCAGACAAGGGTTGACATTATAGTTTAAAAACCTCCCTTTTTCACTCACTCATCCTTTCATTCTGGTGAGCTTATTTTCTTAGCATCATTAACAGTTGCCTGCTGAAATTAAAACTTTTTGCATTCTTTAATATTTGATAACTATCAGCTTTAATAAGCTATTAAACAATCTTGAAATAACTCATACTTTTGAGTGTCACTTACCATCATTTTCTTCTGGCATTCATAGGCACTGATATCCTTTGGCCTGTATCTTTTATGAGCACCACTGTCATTGTTAACAAGAAATTCACCAATAGGGACAGTTCCCGTGCACCATTCAAGAACACCACTTCGCTGAGAAAGGGGAACCACCTGAAGTTATGGATTAAATATCTTTTGATTATGGAAGGACATTAAATAGCATGTGACAATCATTCAATTATCAGAGTCAGTGTGAAGCATTTTTCCAAAGTTGCATTACTATTTTTCTGTCCATAGGAGGGAGACAAAACTCTTTGGAGGAAAGCTATAAAAATATACTTATACTCAGAGAATAAGATTTTGTAGTCTGCTGCTTACACTTACTTCTGAGACTCTACTCACCACCTCTTAGTCTCCATGACTCCCTTGAGAAGTTAATACTTTTGATGGCACCCTTCATCACCTGTGACTAAGCCATACTTACTTTGTTCCATCTGGAAGAGAATTTACCCTGCTTTCCTTATACTTTTAATATCAAACAAATTTGAAGAATTTCCCTTTGGAAAATATTGAATGTAGTCTCAGTTTTACTATACCTTAATAACTGCAAGTATATGTATTGCTATATTATAGTCTTATTACCTTTAGCAAAGGGAAATGTATTCCTAAACATAAAATGAGCAATTTTACTGGGAAGATTATAAACTATGACATGTTATAAACAAACATGAAGTATAGAAAATGATATAAACAAATACCCTTTTACCCACTAAATAGCTTTATCAAATCTAAGATTTTCTCATATTTGCTCGGAGAAGAATCTCCCTCTGGACTCCTCACTCACCACACGCCCCTCCCCAAGATGGCATGCTAGATGCTTCAGCAAGATGACTGCTTATCATGTTCATGTATTTTTTGTATACCTGCATCTAATATAACCAATATAAGATTGTATACCAACTATACTTAAATTTAAAAATAAATTTACAAAATATTCTAGGTGAAAGCCTTCTTTCTTTCATGCTTTTCAGCAATGAAATCTGCTTGGAAATCTTAGCTGCTTTCTAAGAAAATCAGGACGTGCTCCTATAGCTCATACTTTTTGCAATCCATTGTGACCCAATTCTTTAGTCATCATCTTTGCTATCTAAAAGCCTGGCACATAGAGCATTAAAATTTCCTTTCATTCACATTACAGAATATCTGACCTCTGAGAACTCAGCAATCATTAAAATATATGTCAGACAGAAGATCACTAATAGTTCATCAACTTTGTCCTACAATTAAGCTAGATCAATAGATAGCAAAGCAACAAGACTGGCAGGTCTCAAAGGGTGGTCCCTGAACCACAGCTGCATCAGTGTCACTTGGTACTGAGATAAAAATGCATATTCTCAGGCTCTGTCCTAGAATTCAAAATTCTGAGAATGAGGCTTAGCAGTTTATGTTTTAACAACCTTCCAAGTGATTATGATGCTTGCTAAGTTTAACTTTTCCTTTAAAACCAAGCCTTAAGATTTTATTGAGTAATGCTGAGCTTTGAAGGGCTAAGTTTAACTTCTGTTTAGCACTCATTGAGGGCTAACAAGTTTTTTTTTAACTGCTAATGGAAAGCATCAATTATATTAGTTAACATCCTTAAAAAATTCTATGTAACAAATTTTTCATAAATCTTGAAGTCTAAGAGAAAAGGTGTTTTTGAATAACATGTTTCCCTGCCTCCACTCCATCCAAGTAAAAAATTTAATTTGTTTCCAAATTAAGTTCTGATTTCAATTATGATAGCCTGACTCAATCAGAATTTTGGAGGGCATATCTAACCTTTCCCCATTTTCCTACTTGGGGTTTTCAGTTTAACAATATTTTTTACAATTAAAAAAAAAAAACAGGTGATTTGCAAAAAAATACAATAAAGATAAAAAATAATTATTTTTTAAAAAGATGCTTTGTGAAAAACTTAAAATATAAAAAAACCAGGTACTACTCATAATCCCATCACACTCAGTGATAACAGCATTTTAGACTTATTGAGGAACTTTTTAAAGCCATAGTTATATAATGATTTCTTATAAATGTATATATGCATACACATCTGTTTTAAGACTACTCTGTCTTTTTAACCTGTCTATTCTTATGCCACATACCATACCATCATCATTACTAAAGCTTTATCACTTGCCTAAGTATAACTGGATAAAGTCTACTCTCATCTATTACTTTTTCTCAAAGACACCTTAATCATTCTCACCAATATATTTTTCAAAAAAAAACTTAAAAAATTTTTTAAATTATTGATTTGAGAGAGAGGAAGGGAGGGAGGGAGGAAGGGTTGAGTTGGCGTAGAGAAAGAAAGCGAAACATCAGTTTGTCGTTCTACTTATTGATGCATTCACTGGTTGATTCTTCTATGGGCTCTGGCTGGGGATCCAACCCACAACCTTGGTATGTAGGGACAACACTCTAACCAACCGAGCTACCTGGCCAGGCCCTCAAGAAAAACTTCTAAATCATTTTTTCCAAGTAATAAAAAATTTCACTGGGATTTCAGTATCTATGCATTAATTTGATGTGCTGACATTTTTCAGTGTCTTCTCATTTAAGACATGGTATAATTCTCTTATCTTACTTTTCCTTTACTCTTTCTAGTTGTATTTTTATAATTTTTTCACGCAGTCAATACCTTTTATCATTGTGAGAGGGACTTTTTTCAATTATATATTTAAACTAGTCTTAGTTAATGGTTAAGATACTTCTTGGTTAAGCAAAGTATAAATGTCTCTAAAAGGCTGCTTCTGTACTGCACAGTGAGTATTTCCTTAATTTGTTTGTATCTTCACAGAAACATGAACAATGAATAAACAAATAAGCCTTGTTACAGAAGTAATAGAATAAAGGGCAAATATGAGATACAGAAATGAAACCTAAAAAGACACACCTATGGAAAACAGCCCCTTCAAAATGAGGGTTTACTGTTATTTAAAATGTAATATTTAAATAAGCATTCAATGTAGAGGTAAAAAATCATTAACTAATAGAATAATGTGATTTGAAAATTGTTCTGTCAGGCAAACTACTGGAGGAAGTGCAAAGTGGTACACCCCTCCATTATGGGTAATCTGACAATATCTCCCAATTATAGGTGTGAGGCAGGAAAGAATAAGAAACAAAGGCCTCAAGCTCTATACCTCCCCTTTCTGGCTGGGCTGGAACATCACAGATGTGACTTTCACTGACCACTTGTTCCCCTACTTTCCTCTTCCCAATTTCCTGTAATTGAGAGGACCAAAAAAAAATTGGTATCTGGAAAGGAGAGACAAGGTTGGCCTGAGTTGGCAATGACCCTACCAACTTCAAAAGCCAAGGACAATCCTAGCCAACGTTTAATAAAAACCTTCCACCCAGACCCTATGAGCAGGTCTCACTCTCTGAGGTTGTCCACTGTCACTTTCTGAATGCATTCTGTACCTTTAATAAATTTACTGTGCTTTGTCATGTTCTCAAATTTTCTTGTTCCGTGACAAGAACCTGGATTGGGTTGAGGCCTCCCTTGGCCGCCCCAGGTGCCGCCTGACATCAGGTGCCGCCTGACATCAGGTGCACCTGTCATCTGACCCATGAATGCAACTTTTGGAAATGTATCCCACAAACTGACTTGCACGTATACGTGAAAAATAATATGTTCAATGTCATTCACTGCAGCATAGCATTGTTTGCCATAGCAAAAGACTGCTAACAACACAAACACCCACTTTATACAATAAGGGCTTTTATAATAACTATGTAATACACAAACTACAGCTCTTAAAAAATGAGAAAGACCTCTATAATATACTGTTAAATTAAAAAACAAGATGTGTATGTTGTCTTTTCTTTAAGAAATGGGGAAATAATGAAATATATTCATATTCTATTTGTATAACCTGGAAACAAATGAAAATAGTATTTATAAGGATAAGAAAGGAATAGGGAGGATGCTGATAGGATTAAAGGTGAGAGAAGGCTTCTCTTTTCATACCTTTTTCAACAGTTGAATTTTTGACACATGAAAACTTATGACCTAGTCAACAATTAACAAATTTAAAAGCCTATTTTATGTGCTATAGTCTTCATTAACTCAGGATTTTCTTCTTAATACCACTTTTCCTTTTTTCTTCTTTTAATATATTTTATTATGTTATTACAGTTGTCCTATTTTTCCATCATTCCCCTCTACCCTGCACATCCCCTCCTACCCACATTCCCCCACTTTAGTTCATGTTCATGTGTCTTAAGTTCTTTAGCTTCTACATTTCCCACCCTATTCTTACCCTCCCCCTGTCTACTTTCTACCCACCATCCATGCTACTTATTCTCTGTACCTTTTCCCCCCTCTCTCCTCCTCCCACTCCCCTGTTGCTAACCCTCCACGTGATCTCCATTTCTGTGTTTCTGTTCCTGTTCTAGTTGTTTGCTTAGTTTCCTTTTGTTTTAGGTGTGGTTGTTAATAGCTGTGAGTTTGCTGTCTTTTCACTGTTCATATTTTTTATCTTTTTTTTCTTAGATAAGTCCCTTTACCATTTTATATAATAAGAGCTTGGTGATGAGAAACTCCTTGAACTTGACCTTATCTGAGAAGCACTTTATCTGCCCTTCCATTCTAAATGAAAGTTTTGCTGGATAGAGCAATCTTGGATGTAGGTCCTTGCCTTTCAGGACTTGGAATACTTCTTTCCAGCCCCTTCTTGCCTGTAAGGGCTCTTTTGAGAAATCAGCTGACAGTCTGATGGGAACTCCATTGTAGGTGACTGTCCCCTTATCCCTTGCTACTTCTAGAATTCTCTCCTTCATTTGAATCTTGGCTAATATAATTATGATGTACCTTGGTGTGTTCCTCCTTGGGTCCAACATCTTTGGTACTCTGAGCTTCCTGGACTTCCTGGTAGTCTATTTCCTTTGCCAGATTGGGGAAGTTCTCCTTTATTATTTGTTCAAATAAGTTTTCCACTGGTTGCTCTTCTTCCCCTTCTGATACCCCTATAATTCGGATGTTGGGATGTTTAAAGATGTCCTGGAGGTTCCTAAGTCTCTCATCATTTTTTGAATTCTTGTTTCTTCATTCTTTTCTGTTTGGTTGTTTCCTTCTTCCTTCTGGTTCACTCCATTGATTTGAGTCCCAGTTTTCCTCCCATCACTATTGGTTCCCTGTGTGTTTTCCTTCATTTCACTTAGCATAGCCTTCATTTGTTCATTTAATTTGTGAGCAAAATCAACCAGTTCTGTGAGCATCCTGATCACCAGTGCTTTGAACTGTGCATCTGATAGGCTGGTTATCTCTTGGTCGCTTAGATGAATTGGCTCTGAGGCTTTGATCTGTTCTCCAGTTTGAGCCCTTTTTTTTTTTGGTCTGGTAGCAGCTGTTATGTAGTGAGGGGCGGAGCCTTAGGTATTTCCCAGGGCAGGGCAGCTCAGTTGCTGGGTTGTGATGCTGTATGTGGGGGCAGGGTCTGAGAGAGAACAATGATGCTTGCTCTACTCTCTCTCCTATTTCAGTCCTTTCCACCACTTTCCCCAAGCAAATTGGGCCCTTCTGGTGCTGATTTCTGTGTGTGGGCTTGTGTACATTCTAGGACCCTGTGGGTCTCTCCAACACACTCTCCTGTGAGGCTGGGACTCTCTCCTGGCACTTCAACCCCCACAGGTGTTTTCAATTGGTGTTTTTAGGTTTTAGTTCCTGGTGCTGGTGCCCTGGGTTGCAAGGTCTGTCTTGCTCCCTGTTTTCGCCTGGATTATCTGCATGCGAATGTGGGACTGCCTGGTCAGCCAGCCGCCTTGCACGGCCTCACTGGGTCTGCCATTGCCATCCTGTGCCTGGGGTCTGCTAGCTGTCGCCTGAGCACCTGGGGTCTGCCAGCCGCTGCCTGTGCGCCCGGGTCTACCAACCTCCACTTTTTCCTGCTGCGACTCTGCCCCTCTTACCGGTCTGGATGAATGGTTGTCGGATTTCCGTACAGTTCAATTTTCTATCAGTTCTGGTTGTTTTCTTGTTTCTAAATCTTTGTATCCTTAATTTTGGTTGTGCGAGGAGGCACAGTATGTCCACCTATACCTCCATCTTGGCCGCAAGTCTCAATACCACTTTTCTTCTTAAGAGTACTTTTATACCAGAAATAAGCCCAATGGTTAAAGATAAAGAAAAAAATACTTTCGCTGATTACAAGAAACATCTAACTGCAGTTAACATTAATGAATTCTTTAAAAAAAAAAAGAAACAAACAAACAGTGAGGCTAAATCAGAAGTTGCCAATCTATGGTCATTAGACCAAACCCAGATGCAGACTGTTTTCTATAGCCTGTGAGCTAAGAATAGGGTTTCAGATTAAAAGGTTTCTAATGAAAATATAAAGAATACGTGACAGAGACCTTTTGTGGCCCATAAAGTTTCAAATGTTTAATATCTTGTCCTTCAGAGAAGACACTTGCTGACTCCTGGTCTGAATAATGGTATCATTTTTATGCTCTTGTTGAAGCAGTAGAAGTATAAACTAATGACCTTGTATGTGCAGATGGTCAATTTCCTCTTCCTGGTCTCAGTGTTTCTCTGCAGTAGTGTGTTACACATCTGGAACACCTGCTGCATGACAGCATCTTGTCTCAGGTCATCTCGGCCCTTCAGGAAAATCAAAACATGAAAAACTAAGCATAGTTCATTTTCTTATTATAAAACCATACCAAAGGTCATCTGAGGACAGAGAAGAGCAATCAGAAATCAACCTGAGCATCAGTGCCTCTCTTAACAGTCTTAAAGACTTAAGACCTAAGGCTATTCCTTCATTCAGAATAAGGTATAACACACTGGGTAGGCAGAGCAATTTAGAAGGAAGTTCCCCTAGCTACTTTTGTAATTAGACTAACTTGAACTCCTCCACCTGAGGGCAAGCTGCAAAATACTTGGGTGGGACAACACAGTTATTTCCCCACTACTCCTCAGGAAGGCCTGGGGGACTTTTGAGCAAAGTAAGGGAGGAATGCTGTCCTTTTCTGGTACATCTGATAGCACTCAGCATAGTGCCAGACTCAGGATATTGAAGCAAGGAACTTCCACTTGTACCATTCAAGAAAGTAAATAACAACCCCCAAAATATATTTTCTATACCAAATAAGCTGATTATTAACCTCATCATGTCTGTATATATTAAAAGTATTCTTTTACTGCAAGAGATAGCATAGAGGAAAACAGACTGCTGTGCTGATGCTGGACAGCAACTACAGCATTCTGGTTGCCAGGGATCACCTTCTAACATTTAGGTAGCAGCTAGAACTGAGCAGCCAAGGGAGAAATGAAGGCAGGACCCTCACCATTGCAATCCAACAAAGAACTTAATATAGGAGGCTAAAAACAAAGGGGGACATGTCTCATCTGTGACCCAGCAGTCCTGAGCCTGGTTAATTAAGGCTGCCAGGCATTCCGAAAAACATAAGTAAACTATGATAGTGTGTGTGGGCAGGGCAGGGGGAGGGCAGGCTTGAAAAGTCATGTATATCATCCCCACTAGTTGAGACGGTGTATTCATCCCAAGGCCCAGAGGGAGGAGGGGAAGGAGTCCATAGTGTCCAAAGAAAAAGCCCATAAACAACTTTGTTTAACTGCCTGCCTCCTTTCATCTACAAAATGAGCAAATAGAGTCTGAAGCAAGATAAGGATTCAGGCTAACAGATCCCCACCCATACCTATGTTTGGGTAGTCATGTCTCCCCAGGAAAGTAGGTACCACCTTTACCAGTCAATCAATATGTAACTCCCTCGTCCACACACCACCAACTATGTAAGTCCTCAGAACAAAGGACTCACTCTCTTCTCTTGGTCCATAGCTCTCTTGCCACACTGGGGGTCCCTGGACACTCAGCCTCTGGCCTGGGGAGTCCTTGGTCACCCTTTTTGAACCACCTGGCCCCTGGCTACCCTTGCTCTAGCCACCAGTGCTTTTAGTCTCCCATTCACTAATATACTTTCCTTGCACGCTAATAGACTCGCTGACATGTAATTCTTTACTGCATCAGTGAGAAGAACCAGGGTTTCTCCAGTTATACTTTTCCTTCAATGAATTGTTATAATATGATCTTTCAGACATAACACATAAAAAAAAAAATGGAGAAAAGCATTCTGCTTCTAGAAAATAATGTATTTCTATTCTATAAGTTTTCCTTGCCTATAATTTTTCAGAATAAAAATAAAGACACAAATAAAGCAGAAAGAAAAATCAGTTTTTCTTTGACTTTTTTCATTAACTTTTAAAGAACCACATCATAGAAGGAAAGTCTCACCTTGACAAGCTGTCTCCTTTCCTTGCCATCAGAGCCCACACAATCAATTATTTTTGGTAAGTTTATACCTCCTGCTAAATGAAATTCTGCTTTAAATGACTGTATAGTCACCAGATTTTCATACGCTCCTGTGGGGTCCACCTAATAAAAAATATAAATATGATAATAGGTCAGATACATCATTTACATCTACATAAAAATGAACTGTGATTAATAATTTTAATATTAAACAGGAATAAATGACACTTTGCAGTTGGTTAAGAACTAGAGGTACAACTTTCATTTTCTGTTAAATGACAGAAAATAACTGACATTGAAAAGGTTTTAAAAAGTGACACAGATATTACTACCTCTCTAAATATCTCTTAATAAAAGTAGGGTATACAAATTTAGAATAGCATCACTGAAAAACTATTAAAAAACCAATGCTCATGTCTGAACACTCACTTGTATATGTTAAGTCATCTAAGAAATAGTAAACTCTTAAAAACATAATAAGGTAATTTTAGAAAAGTGTTTTCTAAGTTGTAACCACTAATTATGGCATTTTCAGGAAATATTTGGCTAAATAATATTGATGGAATAATAGCTGGAAAAATATTAGTTACTCCACATAACACAGCTATACTTCAAATCAAATAACTGCATGTACTAACCCTAAATTGCAAACTCAAAGAAGAGATTTACAATGTAGTTAAAATATCATTTTCTAAACTATAACCTTTATTATTACATATATTCCTGATCACAGGGTACTTGTAGCAATAAAAGATCATTATGATATAGTTAAAGTATCATGTACATTACAGTTTTATACTGTAATACAAACTGCATTGGTTAATACTGTATACATCACAGTCAGTATACTCTAATGCATACAGAATTTTTAAAACCAGTAACACAATTAGGAACTTTCTTGCCAAGTTGAAAATTAATCTTGGCATAAGCACATGGACTCTTTCCTGCTTCTGGACAGTGAAGACACTGTCTACAGACCTTCTTCATAAGAAAGACGGAGGCATAAAACTGAAGGCAAAAGAAAGAAAAGCAGGAGAGGCTTTAAATAGTTTGAGGCTTGAGCAAAGAGAATGTAACAGTAAAAAAAAAAAAAAACACCTATAGATTGAAACAAATAAAATTGCCAATATTTAACCAATTTTGACCTACCAAAAAAAGGCAATTAAAGTTTACTAAAAATATCAAAACAGTCCTGGCTGGTATGGCTCAGTGAACTGAGTGCCAGCCTGTGAACCACAGGGTCACTGGTTTGATTCCCAGTCAGGGCACATGTCTGGGCTGTGGGCCAGGTCTGCAGTTGGGGGCATGAGAAAGGCAACCATATACTGATGTTTCTCTCCCTCTCTTTCTCCCTCCCTTCCCCTCTGTCCAACAATAAATAAATAAAATCTTAAAAATAAAAAATAAAAAAATAGTAATAAAGATATCAAAATGGTTCATAGTAAATTACCTTAATTTCCACAGTAGGAACAACAACATCTTCTAAATTCTTAAGTTTAGTAATTGGCTGGTCTGCTGGAATTTTTATGCCTTCTGTATTTAAAATAAAGAGGTTTTAAGTGACAACCAAAGATTGAGGAACAGCACTGAAGGTAAGGTACCATTCAGGAGATGCCACAAACTTGACCTGTGGCTGATCTGTGGTTTAGACCCTGATTTAGAAATGCAGACCCAGGGGCTCGGGACACAGTGTAGCTCAGGGTTGGAGCATGCAATGGGTAACATGGCTTACAATGTGTTTGCAGGTTACCTGGCACTGGTTATTAGACCACATTCCATCTCGGGGGGTAGATTGAGCACCTTAAGATAATTACATGCATTTTTAAAGAAATTACATAAGATAATTACATAGTATACTCCTGCTGTATTACTATTAAAACTGACTAAAGGGCACGACAATATTTTTGTTTGCTAAGAGGAACACAATGAGAAGTCTCATTTTTATTTCAAAGTATTAAGAATTTAAATGTGAAGTTATGATTCTGAACAGAAAAAGGGCTATCATTATTAAAGAAAGTATGGGGAGGGAGATACTCATAAGAGAATGCATATAACCAAAAATTATAGCAACTTATAATTACTTGAACAGACACAACTGTTGCAGACCGTTCAGCCTGGTTTCAGGAGTTCTAACCCTCACCCCATGGTGGGCTGTGTAAGAGCCCAAGGGACCCACTTCATCTGGGTCTGTTCTGTCACAAGGATGTGACCTATTAAGGAGACAAAGCTTATCTCCCTGGCAGGAGCACTGCTTCTGCCTTACCCATCTCTGGCCCTATAGCTTGGTTGGCAGTCAATGACGGGTAAGACTCCTCCTGGGAGGGGCAACCTAAGCCAGACGCGACCACTTGGAAGGCCTCATGGAAGGACTCGGGGGGGGGGGGGGGGGGTTGCAGCAAAGAGGATGTGATGGACCCTCGCCCCCCGGCTATTCTGACATAGCCCGAGTCCTCATTTCCATCTGGGAGATGTCTCCTGCTTCCTAATCAAGGCTTAAAGCCTGAAACTGTGGGGGTGAGCGGTGCAGCCCTGTCCTGGCCAGGACGGCTCCTTGGGTGATTGGCATAAGAAAGAATTTCTAAAGTCCTGTGAAACCTGCTTTGCTAAGAGTGCTCTTCCTGAGGTGACAAGTGTCCCAGGAGGAAATGAGTATGTCTCCCAAAGTCTGGCAACCCCCCTTCCTGACAAACACTGGCTCGGATTAAGCCCTCAGATTTCTTTGACATGTTAAACTTGTATTCCGGTGTATTGGAACCCAATAAAAGCCTAGTGAGGAAGGGGCTCTGGGTCATTCTCCTCTGAGAGTTTGACCCCTTTCCTCCCCAAGCACAAGATGTCTTGGTAGTTTTTACTTTCATCCGTGACGGAGGGATGGGGCTCTGCGGACGGAGCCCCCCCATATCTGGCGCCCAGGCCAGGGTCCCCAGCACACAACAAGAAGAGTGATGGGTTACATGCAAGGCATTCTATGGAGGGAATGGAGGCCTTTTGACTTTTAACTCCCACAACACAGTAATTAACAGCATTTTTAAAAACCTCTGATCCTAAGGACTCTCAGTTATTTAGTTAAAGGACTTGCTTCTATGCAATCCTCTGCAACAGAAGATTACCCAGAGAAATTAAATAATTCAGTGCAGTTATCTGTTGCCAGTCCAACCAAAAGGTATTAAGTTAGCCCTGGCTGGTATGGCTAAGTGGACTGAGTGTCGGCCTGTGAACCCAAGGGTCGGTGATTCTCTTCCCAGTCAGGGCACATGTCTAGGTTGCAGGCCAGGTCCCTGGTGCAGGGTGTGCAAGAGGTAACCACACACTGATGTTTCTCACCCTTCCTTTCTCCCCCCCTTCCCCTCTGTCTAAAAATAAATAAATACGATCTTTAAAAAAAAAAAGAAATTAAATGAAAAAGTGCAGGGTGTTGAAGCTATTAGACAAAAATTAAGTTGGATCACCTGTAAATTGTAATCATCAAGATGTTCATTTCATAAATACAGAGAATAACATAGCAAAAAGCAAATAGGCATTCTTATAAACACATACTTCTCTGAGTCTTCCACTGAGTGGCATCAAAGTTTGCTAACAAAATATAAGCATCACAAAGTGTCTCAACACTTCTGACCATCTGAGGTCTCCTGCTTCTGATAGTACGGATTATTTTGTTTGCAGCCTCAATTCGATCCTATTAATAAAGAAAAAAAAATGCATAAGAAAATATCTGACACTTCAACTTTTCAGTTATAATAACAAAAGAAAAAAAGATTGTATGCACACATTTAGACAATGAAAGGCCTATAATCCCTCAATCCAAACCAGACTATCCCCATAGGAATGAAATACATAAAAGGTATAATAATCTCAAGAGTAAATGGCATGGGATCCTTTCAAATTGTATTTTTCATTTTCATTGCTGTGACAAAAAACTTTGAAATATTATTGGTACTTTCTGTGCTTTCAGAAATATTCAGAAATTTTGAACCAATTTTAGGTTGCACCCTAATCACTAAGAATTTGCCAACTGAATATAGTCACAACACACATTTTTAGAATCCCTGAGACTTAAGAAAATAGTATTTAAAAAAACACGAATATCACAATTCAAAAAGTTATGTATGTTTAATCCAAATACCTCATCAAGCTGAGAGCTTTGTTTAGGTGCATTTTTAGTTATTCTTCTCCTTACTGCTGCCTCTGGTTTGGTCAAAGATTCATCTTTGTTTGCATTTGCTAAGGCCAGTATAATAAACAACGTATGATGGGGATGATCCGTTGAAATTCTAGAGATGAGCTGTCGGAAAATGAAGAGCCATTAGTTTTTATCCAAACAAACAAAATAGTGTGAAATCCACAACCCTTTTCATTTTGCTTAACATTAAGATATGTTATTATAGTAGATACTACAGTGGGTAAGATGTATGTATGTGTATGAGAGACAGAGGTGCATGAGTATGACAGAGAGAAATTGAGTAATTTGTGTGCAGTGAGAGGAGACAAAAGGAAATCTTCCTTCCTGCCCTTACATATCATAAGAAATGTGACTAAGGTTTTTTTTTTTTTGTATTTCCGTTTCGCAGAATGGAACAGTAGTATATATTTGATATGGTATATAATGATATAAAAGAATTGCAATTCTTGTTCTGATTTTCAGGTTTACTTACATTATTGAGGACTTCATGAAATCCCAGGCCTCCCAACATCTTGGTCCCCATTCTAGCAGCCAACTGGTACATAAGAGGCAAAAATTTATATGATGGAATCTTCATTCCGTCTCTCTATTATTAAAAAAAAATACAAAATTAAGAAACAACACATTTCAAATAGTCTCACACTTAAGCAAATAAATTATTCTAAGGTAATGCTCTTCAACTAGCACAACCAACTGGTGCTTGTTAATAACACTTTACTAAGTAAACTTTTTCCTGATTCATCGGTAAGTCATAGTATTTGATCCTAAGTTAAATTGTATTGAGAACTGAAATACTTGGCACTGCTTATAATCCAGTGACTTCCCAGGGCGATGAATGTGGGTCTGCGAACCACAGTGATCCTGACTCCTGAGAAGTGTATTAAATATTATACTTTTTATGCTAAAAGTAACAGGACTGTGAAATAGTAGCAGAGATTCATTGTACCTACTATGGATCTTATCACTCTTTTCATCCAGCAGAACTATTTTACTTTTAAGCTTCAAACTCATTGTCATACATATGTAATTAAAATAACTTTAATACTAGGTATCAATAAAATTTAACATTTTAAAATAAAAATCAACAAAATACTGCTGTCCTGATGCTTTTGTTAATATACATATTTTTTGCATTTACAAAAGTAATTCAATGTAAAAATCCCAGAAAAGCATAAACCAGCGGAAACAAACTTATCTGTGTTCAATTTTAACTGCTTTCCAAGTATCCCAGTTTAGCATTCTGGGTACTTTCCTGTAGTGATCGCGAAGAAATAGGACTGACCTAAATTCTCCCATCTCCATATAAAACTGCATCATCACAGCTAAGAATACATGTATATTCTTAATTACTTGTATTCATATGTAACTTGAATCTATGTGTATTATGAGCAATGAACCAAGTGCTAGGGATACAAATAAGTACATAACCCATGACACTGATGGGCTTAATTATAAGCTTTCACAGCACAGGGTAGAATATTGGGTTGAAAAGACAACTTGCCTTCATCATGCCATTGACTTCAGCAACCCCAGAATTTTCAAGCCAGAGGGAACAGAGACGGAATATCCACATATCATGCCCTTCTCCACTTAATAGGCAACTGATGTAATTTTCAACTGCTTTACATAAGAAACGTTTACGATCCTCTTTCAGTGCACGAAGTGCACATTCATCCAGCTCCAACTCTCGCTGAACCTTTACTGTATATCTTGCATTGAATAATTAAAGTACAACACAAAAGTCATCAAGTTTTATAGAACTACAAAATCATATGATATACAACACAAAAAATCAAAAAAAGAAAAAATTCTAAGGATTATAAATGGAACAAACTTTTAAAAAAATTTACTTTTTGCCTTAAAATAAGTTTTTGCAATTCAAAAGCTATCCGAGGCAACCAAAGACAAAGTGGGCTCTACCTAAGGTATTTAGTTAACCTTATTCTCTATTTACACTAAAATATACAGAGCAAAGGTAGGCCTAAGTAAAATGTTTAAATATATCAAAACAGGTAACCAAAAAGCTAACATCCATATACTCTATAATGAGCTCAGAACCAGAGAGTATGAGTTCATGATCTGAGCTCTGTGTATCTGTGTGTGTGTGTGCATGAGGAGGGAAGCTCCCCCAAAACAGAATTTATTTATAAAAAACTATGTATTTATTCTTACATGTTTAAACTTCAGTCACCTTAAAAGTACTTTCCATTTGATGCAATACAACTATTGAGAGGTTTTTTCCACTGCTCAAAATAGTTTTTGAACTCATAAATTTTGAAGCTTCTTAGTGCTTCTGCCATTTTTTGTTTCACCCTTCCACATCGGCAAACCATTTCCCTCTGAGGACTTTTTTCATCCAGGGAAACAAAAAGAAGTCGCTCAGAAAGAGTGGGTGAATACGGAGGGTGGGAACACAGGGGTCAAGCTGTTTTTGATTAAAAACTGAACACTAAGCAGGGTGTGGGCAGATGCACTTGTAAATCACACATCATGAAATGGGCAAACATGTTGAAAGGGTCTTCAAAAAACAATTCACTGAAGCATGACACAGCCTCTCACAACAACACCAGCTAGTACACTGATGGGATCCTAGAACACTCACCTAGTGGAGAAAGCCTATACTACAAGGAGCCTGTCCTCCAGAAGATAATTCTGGTTTTGGGTCCCCACTCATATACAGTCACTGTGTATCTGTGCATCTTGTCACTTGTATACACCTAGTTACTTACCTGTTGTTGGTCTGAATTTTATGTTCCCTAAGAAGGCCCACTTCTTCTTTGGCCCTTTTCAAGAGAGCTTGTTTGTTTTCAAATTCTGATGATTTCATGTAGTTTTCAATTCTCTGGTACTGAGTATCTGAGAACCGTGCTAAGGAGAGAAAGGCCTTCATTTTTCCATTTCTGAGCTCATCGTTTTCTCCATCATAATTTCCAGCAACTTCCACTGCCTTCAAGAAAACACAATCCATTTCTACTATATTTACAGGTATTAAAAGCATCTAAAGAATCACGCAGGTCAAAGAGTCCCTGCACTAATGTTTAATTTATTTATCAGCTGAAGTGTATGAAGTACAGTATTTTCTTGACTTTTCAAAACAACTGATAATGACAGCTAATATTTGTAAAGAACTGTGCAAAAACAAAGAGCTCCATAAAATTTAAAGACAATCATCATTGTGCTTTTCATGTTACACTTATTTAATGAGGTAACTATTTCCAAAATTAGTTAAAGAAATAGCTGGAGTGCTGAAGTCCTAGTACTACTTATTGGGTGGTTGGACTACAAATAAATAGCAAAGGCTGACTTGCACATTCCTTAATCAGCTAGTTTTATTGATAAATAAATGGAGACATGATCAGAAGCAATTTGTTGGAAGAGTAGTTGCGGTAGGGGGTAAAAGGAAGACACATTGGAGATTACTTTCAAAATACACTTCTGCTTTAGTAACATCCTGTTTCATTCTGCCCTAAAGTTATATAGAGCTACAACAGTAATAAATATGGAAATATGAAATCATACTTTATTTGCTTCTGAAATAAATTTAATCTTGATGAAAAAGATCAAGTATATTCATGCTAAACAACTGTCTTAGAGATATTAGAAAGTCTTACCTTTTCTAGGTAGGTCTGCATGATGACTGCAGGGTTTTCTAAGCAGGTTTCTGCTAACCAGTTGCCACAAACCCTCAGACATTCCGTGTATATAAGCTTTAGTTTGGGATCATGCTGTGTATGAAAAGCAAATCTTAAAATGCAATTCGTTATCAGGACTATACAAAAATATCTTCCACTTAGAAGAAAGAAGCAGGTTAACAATGTTTTTCTTTACCTGCTTTCACCATACAACTATTTTAATAATCCAAGTGCATAAGTCTATGAAGTAATCATCCTCTACTGTTCATAATTATCAGTATTATTGCTATTAGAACAACTCAGTTATTGAGTACTTCTATATGCCAGGAACTTTCTAAGGGCTTTCTGTACATTAATGCATTTAACCCTATGCAATGAGTATTATTATTCATAATTTGCAGAGTACAAAGTAAAATTGAGGTACAAAGAGTATAAGTAACTCCTGCACCAATATTATTAAGCAATATTTAAACATCATATCATACTGGCTCCCAGAGCTTTGGTATAATAACGAAATCTGTAACAATGAAAGATGTCATACAAGGCCCCAATCCCAGAAGTACAGTAAATTGATACTCAATAGTCAGGTGTTTGTGAGAAGGACACCACTGTGACTAAAGCTTTTAAACTTCATCAGACCTACTGTACAAATGCCTCAACTTTTGTCCACTGTGTGCTGGAAATAAAGCTGGAGAAGCGGCCAAGTTCTCAATAAGTAATAGGTAATGTTAGATAAAATATCAGACATTATATTTTAAAAGTATTTAGATTGACAAGCCAATTATGCCAAACTGATTTTAAAAAACTTTTGTTCTCTCATGCATTTTCCCTTATTCCAAATTTATAGTGGCTATTTCATGTTTGTTTCCCACATACCCTTCTGGAATTCTGTAGAAAGTTTTTAAGAAAGGTATTGGAATAAATAAAATAATTCTACTACAAGATGGATTGACAGAATTGTTGAAAATAGAAAAAATGAATACTTTCTAAAACCCTTTAAACATTAATTTTTCAGACTTCTCACAGCTTTTTAAAAACATTTTTTATTGTTGTTCAAGTACAGTTGTCTCCATTTCCCCCCACCATTTCCCCCAACCCAGCCATCCCCACTTCTCACCTTTGATCCTACCCCGCTTTGGTTTTGTCCATGTGTCCTTCATACATGTTCCTGAAAACCCTTCCCCATTTTTTTCCTCATTATCCCCTCCCACACCCCCTTTGCTTCTTACAGTTTCTTATTCATGAATCAGTAATTGCAAGGCTTTAATAGAATTATGAACTTATTAAAGCATATAAAGCACAGTATTTTTTTTTATAAAAGTAAAATACTAATTCAGCCAATAAAATAGTGAACCTCTGAACAGCTGGCATCCAACTTCCTGATCATGTCCTTGAGAATACTCAGGGCAAGACTCTGCTCCTTTTTTGCCCAGAATACTTGCGCTTCCTCCAGCTGCCACTCAGAAACTCTGCAGCTAGTTGAATTATACTGTTTAATTTTAAATATTGCCCTTTCAGGAAGCTGAAATGAAAATAACATATAAAAGTAAATACTTTTACTATTGTTACTATTACCACTGCTGCTGTCACTACTACTAATAATAATAGTAAAAGCAGTAACTACCATTCACTGAGGACTGGACAACTGAACAGAATTATCTTATGTATATCTTTTCCTGCCATCCTTAGCCCCCACTGTTTTTCCGCCTCTTTTTCTTATATCAATATATATGTGTATGTATATGAGTATGAATATACACAGTATGTAAAATCACTGAATTGTTATCAATATGTTAGGTATCTTCTCATTTCATAAACAGAAAATTTGGATTTAGAGAAGGTTAAGTACCTTGTCCAGGCTTAACCTCAGGTCTAATTCTAAATTATTTAGAATTAATTCTAAATTCTAATTCTAAAAATGGGAAAGCTTAGCTTAAACAATTATGCTATGCAGTATTCTAATAGCAATCTCTGTCTCTCAGTGACATTGCCTTTTTACTCATCCTTTCTATCTTCTAGGTAATAAAAGGAAGGTCAAGAGGTGAGATGACATATGTTCATGTCTTATTACCTGGGTGTTCTTGAAAGTTCGGGCTAGTATGGAAAGTTCTATAAGGTGCTTGGTGAGAATGTCCTGAAAACATTCTTTTTGGGAGTTCTCCATTTCCTTTTCCATCAAGAGCTCCAAAATGACTGTGCGTAGAGCCATGATAGGCTCCTGAAAACTAAAATCACTGTCTTTGAGAAGCTGGGAGTGTTTCTGCCACTTTATGTATACTTCAGAGTGTTGCTTATCTGTAACTGATCTGAAAGCAAAATCACAGAATTCAGGTAAACAAGACAAGTGGAAACAAATTGTTATTATGCAGATTCTAAATTTACGATAGACACGAAGGTGTTTTTATGGTAACAAGACCGGAACTTCTAAATAATCTAAAATAAGGATCAAATTTAGAAAACTACAAAACTGCCTGAACTTGGAGGGTTGGAAGAGAGGCCACAGACAATGAACATTTTAAAAGGTTTCTTAAAAATCTTTCACAAAAAGCTGCATTTCTAAATAGACTGTCTTCTGAAATGAGAACACACTCATCAGGCCCATCACACCAGATACCTAGACCTCTCATCCTGCTTCAATGCTCCTTGTGGTAAAAGGGGACATGTCAGCAAGGGAATGAAATCAACCCACTAATCACCCACAGTACTCAGCAGGCAGAGGGGATGATTCCATGCAACTGCAGCTGTTAAAGAAATCACAATCTAGGGAAGGAAATGATGGCAAATGTTTCATACATGAACACTATTTACTAAAGAAAGAGAAAATGCATGTTGTACAATTAGTTCACACGAACAGTACACTTCCCAGGTGTCTAAACTAGGTGATACTGTCTAACCCTTTGGGACTACTGTATCGAGAGAAATTAAGATGAAGCAGGGTGATAGAGAAGATGACAAGGTGCTGACTAGTAAATGAAAGCTCTTTATTACTTGATAAAGAAGGACACAGTGATACAAATTCATAGGACCAAAACTAATTCCTCCCAAAATGATCCTTGAGCAGGAGGTATCAAACTTTTAAATCCCAGGAACCCTTTTACACTCTTATAAATTAGTGAAGACCCTAAAGAGCTTTTCTTTACTGAATTATATCTATTGATATTTACTGTATTAGAAACTAAAACTGATAAAATAGCAAATATACATTAATTTATTTAAATAACAATAAATCTACTATATACCCTAATAACATTAAAAATAACCACAGTTCTCAAAATTTAGTGAGAAAATGGTATTGAATTGTATTCTGCAAATCCCTTTGATGTCTGGGTTAATAGAGATAATTGAATTCTCTTCTTTGTTTCTCCATTTGGTTTGCTATGATATGATGTTTTGGTTGAAGTATATGAAGAAAATCTACCCTCATACAGGTATGTAGCTGAAAAAGGGAGGAGTATGTTATTAGTCTTCACAGGTAATTGTGGATGTTTTTCTGATACCTCAAAAACTTCACTGCACCACATGAGAGAATGAGGGCAAAAAAAGGAAATAACATCTTATCATAAGTATAAAGAATTTTGTGTCATGGACCCTCTGAGTCAGCTCATCCAACTTTCCCTCTCCCTCACTTCCTTGTAATTCCCTATTGTTGCGGACCGTTCAGCCTGGTTTCAGGAGTTGTAACCCTCACCCCATGGTGGGCTGTGTAAGAGCCCAAGGGACCCACTTCATCTGGGTCTGTTCTGTCACAAGGATGTGACCTATTAAGGAGACAAAGCTTATCTCCCTGGCAGGAGTGCTGCTTCTGCCTCTCTGGCCCATAGCTTGGTTGGCAGTCAATGACGGGTAAGACTCCTCATGGGAGGGGCAACCTAAGCCAGACGCGACCACTTGGAAGGCCTCATGGAAGGACTCGGGGGGTTGCAGCAAAGAGGATGTGATGGACCCTCGCCCCCCGGCTATTCTGACATAGCCTGAGTCCTCATTTCCATCTGGGAGATGTCTCCTGCTTCCTAATCAAGGCTTAAAGCCTGAAACTGTGGGGGTGAGCGGTGCAGCCCTGTCCTGGCCAGGACGGCTCCTTGGGTGATTGGCATAAGAAAGAATTCCTAAAGTCCTGTGAAACCTGCTTTGCTAAGAGTGCTCTTCCTGAGGTGACAAGTGTCCCAGGAGGAAATGAGCATGTCTCCCAAAGTCTGGCAACCCCCCTTCCTGACAAACACTGGCTCGGATTAAGCCCTCAGATTTCATTGACATGTTAAACTTGTATTCCGGTGTATTAGAACCCAATAAAAGCCTAGTGAGGAAGGGGCTCTGGGTCATTCTCCTCTGAGAGTTTGACCTCTTTCCTCCCCAAGCACAAGATGTCTTGGTAGTTTTTACTTTCATCCGTGACGGAGGGATGGGGCTCTGCGGGCGGAGCCCCCCCACATCTGGCGCCCAGGACAGGGTCCCCAGCACCCTATCAGAGAAAGAGCCAGTATTACTCTTCAGAGGTTTCTTAAGGTATCCTGTCCTGTGTTTCGTATAAGATAGTTTTCGTACAGAGGAAAAGTTCTTAGAATATTGTCGATATGAACTACCAAAATACTTATTTATGAAAGCATAAACTAGTTTTGTTCCTTTACTCTCTAGATAATGCAATTTTGAAAAACCGTATTATTTCCTGACTCTAAAATTTCCTCCTCCTTTCTACTCACAAAACATATTCAAAGAAAGTGTTAGTTTAGCATAAAATTATACCCTCTTTCCTTCCTCTTATAATAATACTGACTCAGAATGACAGAGCTATAAGGGCCCCTAGAGGCCATCAAATGTAAGTCTCTCATTTTAGAAATGAGGAAAGTGAGGTCCCCCTCCCAAATAAGTGACTTTTTCAGGATCACAGAATCCAAACTGAGATCTGTAGCATCTGATAGAGCTGATTTAGCTCATTTTCCAATATTCTGGATCACTTCCATCTCACCATAATAAGAACCTGTCTCCTCTACACACCTACTCCCAACTCACTGACAGTCACTGAATAAAGAAAACTGAATGTTTAGTATGAATCAGTCAACAGGAAAATGCACTGGGGATACAACAATAAACAAGAGAATGGGTCACCTTTAGGGAGCCTCTAGTACAGCACAGCAGAGTCTCTATAAAATGGCACTAATGCCAATGCAGTGCGAGAATTGAGTATTGTATGCTATGGCAAAAACATGAGGAAACACTTTTATCTGGGACAGAAAAAGGAAAATATAGTTCTTGCTGGCGTGGCTCAGTTGGCTAAATCATTGTCCTCTAAACAGGTTGCAGTTTCAATCCCCAGTCATGGCACATGCCTGGATTGCCGGCCTGGTTACCATTAGTGCATACACGAGAGGCAAGTGATCGATATTTCTGTCTCTCCCTCTCTTCCCTGCTCTAAAAAATCAATAAGCATGTCTTCAGTAAGGAACTTAAAAAAAAGGAAAAGAAAAACACCTGAAACTAAATTTAAAAGCTTAAATTTTTACATTCATTATTTTAAAAAATGTTTAATAAAACCACAGTTCATTAGACTAATCAACTTTTACAACTTGATAGAACAAACCTACTGTTGGTCTCTATTTTGATTTTTTAAAGTCACTGCTGGTAACAGAAAAACCACAACTGAGGATG
Source organism: Glossophaga mutica (assembly GCA_039655065.1). Lineage (NCBI taxonomy): Eukaryota > Metazoa > Chordata > Mammalia > Chiroptera > Phyllostomidae > Glossophaga > Glossophaga mutica. The sequence goes on along the minus strand of CM077308.1, from coordinate 78,548,441 downwards.
ACAAAGCCATATGAATCATACCTTGAGAAAAGCTCCCCGATGTTTTCAAGCTCTCCGATGGCTTGCAATCTGCTCAGTGTGGGGTACAGTGAATATACAGACTCGAGGCTGCCCTTACACAGCTCTTCCACTTCTTTTACTCTAGTGACAAAAGAAACAAGACAACTAGAAAAACTAAGAAGAGGTTTTCAGGAAAGCCAAAGTTCAAACCTGTTGTCAAAGAGCTCTGATCATAGGCTCTGATTCTGATCTAACCATACTGATATTTGCATCCCCAGTACAATGCAGTGAAAACTAAACCTGAAATCTGACAGACCTGGATCTGAGTGCCAGTTCTGCCCCTTATGACTGTATAACTTTGGGCATGTTACTGGTTTCCTGTGAATCTAAACTCTTCCCTTCCAGAATTACCTTGGTAATTAGAGAATACATATGAAAGAGCCTAAGAGGCAAGAACATAATAAGCACTTAAATGGTAACAAAATTACTTCTGTAACAAAATACAGGATTTAATAGGTAAATAGCTACTGCTGAACATACGTAAGTGCTTTCTGGTGTAATGTCTCATTTGTGTCCCATAACAAGCCTATGAGTATTGACCATTAGTCACCACTTTATATTAAAAACACTAATACTAAAAGAGATAAATTCCATACAATTACTAAAGAACATAAGATTAATATTTTTAGTGTACTGGTCCAGAAAAAAAAACAGAGTGGCAATCGACAAAACTTTCATGAGAGTTCAGCGTAAATAACTGACCTGGAGTACTAAAGAAAGTGGTTTCTTAAAGGAAAGAACGTATTTGAACCACATGAACAAAGATAAATGTATTACGTAAGAAAAAATAATGTAACTATGTACATATGAGTATGCTCTAACATCTAAAACAAAAACCAAAAACACTGTAATATATATACACACATATACATATTTGACATGTGCATTACAGAATTCTCTAACATATAACATTTAAAAACAAGAGTACTTTTTCAATACAGAAAATAATTAAGATACACACACCCACAATTCTTATAAAAACCTGTTGGAGAAGATAAAACTCATCTGAGCACTCACCTCTCAGATAAGCAAAAGCTATGAAAATGTTAAATACTGGATACTGCATCCCCCATTTGCATTGAGTTTCAACACTAATTTGTATGAATTTTTGTTACACAGGGAATTGTTTTGAGAGGAAGGCAGGAATGACAAGGAAACACCCTGACAACAGCCACCAAGTCCTTATACTACTTCTTCACCAGTGCAACTCCACACAATGAAATCATTTGTCCAATTTTCAGAAAAGAAGTCATGACAGTAAATGTTAAAATACAATGTTTTTTTTTAATAGTACCTGGCATATTTGATACTTTCATAAAATGTGGCGAATTCCCTGTCTCTTAGAGACTGCAAAGCATTGTACAATGATTCGTGGTAACTGGTTCCTTCAATTCCTTTGCTGTGAGATAATTTTAAAAATAAAACAGAAAATCTTAAAATATGCATGTATAAATCACCAAGAAACATTTTCGAACTACAATTAAGATTCCTCCATTTTAAAAAATGCATTTTTAGAAATTTGGGTAAGAAATACAAAGAATTAGATCATTTAAATCTTCACACACACACACACACACACTTCTGACATATTGTGCGTGGTTCTAATTATGCTATATTCTCACTTATTTATTCAATAAACATCTCATATGCGCCAGGGACTAACTAGGCACCTGTTTCTAGATGTAGACAAGTCAGATCAGTTCCCCATTCTCATGGAGCTTATGTTCTGGTCTGGACAACAGATAAGAAAAATATCAGGTAGTGACACTGAACATGAAGAGACTTAAAACAAAGTAACAAAATACAATGACTACTTTAAAATGGGTAGTCAGGAAAGGTCTCTCTGAGATGTGACATTATTAAATTAGAATCTGAATGACAAGAAGCCATACACAGTAACAGGGGATAAAAAAGACATGTTAGGCATTTAGGTAGAAACAGCTTGGCCTGATGAAATAACAGAGAAGGCTGATGTGGCTGAAATGGAGTAGGCAAAGGAAAGAATAGTATATGGTGATTTATATACAGAGGCAGGCAGGAACAAGCTCACAGACTAAAATATTTAAAAAATATGAAAAGTGTATCACTAATTGTATAGAAATCTAACTGTCTGAAATTTGAAAGACATTGCAATTAACAAAAATGTTTTAACTATGAAAGCAGTTAAACATAGTTAATATGATTTTTTGGATGTTCACATCTTCAAAAGACTTTTAATTTAACAAAAATACAAAATCTTTAATTAATTAACTGTTTGGCTTTTCATTCAGAAAACATGGTGATCTTACATATAGGTTATAAATGGTATCTTTCTATGTTAGTAATTTAGCAGCATTATTTGATAAAAAGGAATATTTCATGAATAAAGTTAAATAGTCTTTTTTGTACCATTAAGCCAATAAAAGTGCTAACTAAAATGTTTGCAACAGGGAGTGGAAAGGAAAATGCCTACAGTTTTCTTTAAATTTATAAATATTGCAGGAACAAGTATAAAGGACACACGGACAAAAACAAGGGGGGTGGAAATGGGAGGGAGGTAGGGAGGGCTGGGGGAGTGGGCTGGGATGGGTGTAAAAGGCAGAAAACTGTACTTGAACAATTAAAATAATAATAAAAACAAATAAACAAATAAACAAACAAACAAATAAATATAAGTGAGAAGATTACGAGAAAATATGTTTTATATTTCTCTTTTCAATTACACTTGGGGGTGGGTATAGAATTTCCCTAATATAAGAGAATGAATTCAAGCCTAGGTATAGTAACAGCTTATTGCTATCTTATTCAAGCATTTTAGCATATCTATAGCTTGCAATATCTCAAAAACATAAAAACAAACATCTTGTTACACTCATAGAGCAATATTTTAAAAGTGTATTTCTTATAATCAGAGAAATGATTAAAAATGTCATAGTTCTTCTTACTTAACAGAAATACAATGATCCCACTGCATATTCCTCCATGCTGCCTGGTAATGAAGTTCCTGTAGTTCAGCACACCATTCTTTATTTTCATGATCTAATCCTCTTAAATAGACAGAAAGAATATGGCAGAGTCCCAGATTCTGCAAGGCCTGAGCAGGAGTTAAAAAAAAAAAAAGTAAGGTCCTGGCTGGTGTAGCTCAGTGGATTGAGTGTGGGCTACAAACCAAAGGGTCACCAGTTCAATTCCCAGTCAGGGCACATGCCTGGGTTGTAGGCCAGGTCCCCCATGGGGGCCACGTGAGAGGCAACCACACATTGATGTTTCTCTCTCTCTTTCTCCCTCCCTTCCCCTCTCTCTAAAATTAAATAAACAAAATCTTTTTTTTAAAAAGTAAGTAACCAAAAAATAAATAAAATAAAAATAAAAAAGTAATTAAAGATAACAGTAGAGACACAAAAAATAACAAACATGAAAAGTAACTTAAAAAATTTTAGTAGTACAGATTTATAACTAAAATTTCTGAAATATTAATTGCTATGTTCCCCCAAAACAGTGAGAGTTCAAAGGACTCTAACATTTGATGGAAGAGAGGTTAAAATACATTAGCCAGTAATAGAAATGATGTCTTCTGGGCCCCACTCTGATGCAAACTCTAAGAAACAGTTTACCTGAGATTATCCAGGTGAAGGACTTACTACCTGGCACATTGTACACAGCCAAGAAATGTCTCCTACTATTAGCTAGCACTTTTCTGATCAACAAATCAAATCTACACTATCTTTTAGGTTAGTGCCCTGTCTAATTTACCTGTGCATTCCTCTACCTATTTAACCCAATGCCTAAAATAATAGGTGATTTTCAGTCCCATACTGAATACCTAGAATTTATCTGGCTATGTAAATATTCCACCAACATAGTGAAATAATCTCAGTACTACACTTCCAGTGGATCCCAAAGCAGGGGCAGAAAAAAAAGATACCTGAATTATTCCTGCTTGGCGAGTTGATGAAGAGATCGCTGACTCAAGGTCATATGTTACTAGGGCTTTCTCCCACATTGCTTCATGTTCATATGTTCGCAGTCTACAATTTAAGATTTCAAAATACTTTTGAATTCCATGTGCATGTAACTCCTTTACAAATAGTATTAAAATAATATTACCTAGAAAACTGCAATTTACCTAGTCAGGGGTTGTAGAATTGTCCCTCCACCACAGCCATACAGACTATCTGGCTCTCCTATACTTCTGTAGATTTCTAAGAGCAGATCCTAAAAATACAGAAACAACAAAAATTGGAGGGAAAATCCATCATTTTAAAGATTTAGTAAACTGGAAATTTACCAATATATAAATCCCAATTCTAAATGCTATGTTACAGAGTAAAATATGATATTGAAAGAAATATTAAAGATTTGGATTAGCAAGCAATCCCTAAAGATCCCAGACAACAGAATGACAATGTAACACCTGAGAAGAGTTGCACAGAATTTTATGAATTAGAAAAGAAAATAAATCCCAATCAATGAGGCTTTTAATACATGCAAAAATCATCATTAAAAAAACAACAGCTAAGGACTTCCCACCAAAATGGAGGCATAGGTAGATATAGTTTGCTTCGTTGCACAACCAAAAGAAGGACAACAAATTTAAAAACAAAAAACAACCGGTACTTCCAGAAAATCCAACTGTATGGAGGTCCAAATACAAAGGAGTTAAACAAACATTTATTCAGACTAGTATGTGGGGCAGAGATGGGCAGTCAAATGGGGAGGACTTGCGGTAGCGGCTGGCAGACCAGGCAGACAAGGTCGGGACTAGCAAACCAGTGGTCCCATATCGTGTGTAGATAAACCACGAGGAACAACTGGGGAGCACGACAGACTGTGCCACCCAGGGTTCCAGCGCAGAGAAACTAAAGCCTCAAAACCTCTGGCTGTAAAACCTAAGGGGGTTGTGGCAGCAGCAGAAACTCCCAGCCTCACAGGGCAGTTCATTGGAGAGACCTACGAGGTCCTAGAAGATACATAATTCTTCCCACCAACCCGGGAATCAGCACAAGAAGGGCCCAATTTGTTTGTGAGTAGCAGGGAAAGTAACTGAAAGCAGAGCAAGAGCCCAACAAGAGGCTCTGTTCCCTCTGTGACACCTTCCCCACATATAACACCATAACACAGCAAAATGGGTTGCACTGCCTGGCAACACCTAAGGCTCTGCCCCTTATAATGTAACAGGTGTGCAGAGACAAAGAAATATGGCCCAAATGAAAGAATAGATGAAAACCCCAGAAAAAAAAAAAAACTAAGTGATGTAGAGATGCAGAGTTTAACACTGGTAATCAGGATGCTCACAAAAATAGTTGAGTATGGTCGCAAAACAGAGAAGAAGTGAAGGCTACGCAAAGCAAAATAAAAATATACAGGGAACCAGCAGTGAAGGGAAAGAAACTCAGATAAATGATTTGGACTGGAAGGAAGAATTAAACATCCAAGCAGAACAGAATGAAGAAACAAGAATTCAAAAACATGAGGGGAAGCTTAGGAATCTCCGGGACAACTTGAAATGTTCCAACATCAGAATGACAGGGGTGCCAGAAGAAAAAGAAGAGCAGTAAGAAATTGAAAACTTATTTGAAAAAATAATGAAGAAAAAATTCCCCAATCTTGCAAAGGAAATAGACTTCCAGGAAGACGAGAAAGCCTAGAGAGTCCCAAAGAAGCTGGACCCAAGGAGGAACATGCCAAGACACATCATAATTAAATTACCCAAGAGGTAAAGAGAGAGAATCTTAAAAGCACCAAGAGAAAAGGAAACAGTTACCTACAAAAGAGTTTGCCTAAGACTATCAGCTGATTTCTCAACAGTAACCTTACAGGCAAGAAGGGGCTGGTAAGAAGTATTCCAAATCATGAAAGACAAGGACCTACACCCAAGATTACTCTATCTGGCAAAGCTATCATTAGAATAGAAGGGCAGATAAAGTGCTTCCCAAACAAGGTGAAGCTAAAGGAGTTCATCATCACCAAGTCCTTATTATATGAAATGTTAAAGGGACTTATCTAAGAAAAAGATGATGAACGAAACTATGAACAGTAAAATGAAAACAAACTCACAACTATCAACAACTGAACCTAAAAAACAAAAACAAACTAAGCAATCATCTAGAACAGGTACAGAAGCATTTAAATGTATGAACCAAGGACATGAACTAAAGAGGGGAATGCACGTGGGAGGGGGGTACAGGGTGAAGGGGAATAAGGGAGGAAAAATGGAACAACTGTAATAGCATAATCACCAAAATGTATTAAAAAAAAAAAAAGAATAGTATAGGAAATGGAAAAGCCAAAGAACATATATGTATGAGCCATGAACATGAACTAAGGAGCGGGGGTGAGTGCTGGTGGGAGAGGGGTGCAGGGTGGAGGGGGATAAAGAGGATAAAAAAATGGGACAACTGTAATAGCATAATGAATAAAATATTTTTTTTGAAAAGAAGCACAATTGGCTAGTACAAAACAGATAGAGGATGTTAAGAATAGTATAGGGAACTTCGGGCCAAGATGGAGGCGTAGGTGGACACGCTGTGCCTCCTCTCACAACCAAAATTAAGGACAACAAATATTTAGAAACAAGAAAACAACCAGAACTTATAGAAAATTGAACTGTACGGAAGTCCAACAACCATTCATCCAGACCGGTAAGAGGGGCGGAGTCGCAGCAGGAAAAAGTGGAGGTGCGGACCCAGGAATGCGGGCAGCAGCGGCTGGCAGTTCCCAGGTGCACAGGCAGTGGCTGGCAGTCCCCGGGCACAGGGTGGCAACTGTGCAGACCCAGTGAGGCCGCACAAGGCGGCTGGCTGACCAGGTGGTCCCACATTCGTGCACAGATAATCCAGGTGAAGGGGAAGCAGTGGAGAGGACTGGAATCCAGGAGAGAGCAGAGCAGGCGTCATTGTTCCCTCTCGGATCCCGCCCCCACATACAGTATCAAAACTCAGCAACCGGGCTGGCCCGCCCTGGGGAACACCTAAGGCTCCACCCCTCACTACGTAACAGCTGCAACCAGACCAAAACCAAAACAAACCAAAAAAAAAACACACCAAAAATGGCTCAAACTGGAGAACAAATGAAAGCCGCAGAGCCAATTCCTCTAAGCTACGAAGAGATAGCCAACCTATCAGATACACAGTTCAAAGCCCTGGTGATCAGGATGCTCACAGAATTGGTTGATTTTGCTCACAAATTAGATGAAAAAATGCAAGCTACAATATGTGAAATGAAGGAAGACGCATGGGGAACCAATAGAGATGGGAGGAAAACTGGGACTCAAATCAATGGAGTGGACCAGAAGGAAGAAACTAATAACCAAACAGAAAACAAGGGAGAAACAAGAATTCAAAATAATAAGGAGTGTTGCGGACCGTTCAGCCTGGTTTCAGGAGTTGTAACCCTCACCCCATGGTGGGCTGTGTAAGAGCCCAAGGGACCCACTTCATCTGGGTCTGTTCTGTCACAAGGACGTGACCTACTAAGGAGACAAAGTTTATCTCCCTGGCAGGAGTGCTACTTCTGCCTCTCTGGCCCAATTGCTTGGTTGGCAGTCAATGACGGGTAAGACTCCTCATGGGAGGGGCAACCTAAGCCAGACGCAACCACTTGGGAGGCCTCATGGAAGGACTCGGGGGGTTGCAGCAAAGAGGATGTGATGGACCCTCGCCCCCCGGCTATTCTGACATAGCCCGAGTCCTCATTTCCATCTGGGAGATGTCTCCTGCTTCCTAATCGGCTTAAAGCCTGAAACTGTGGGGGTGAGCGGTGCAGCCCTGTCCTGGCCAGAACGGCTCCTTGGGTGATTGGCATAAGAAAGAATTCCTAAAGTCCTGTGAAACCTGCTTTGCTAAGAGTGCTCTTCCTTAGGTGATAAGTGTCCCAGGAGGAAATGAGTATGTCTCCCAAAGTCTGACAACCCCCTTTCCTGACAAACACTGGCTCAGATTAAGCCCTCAGATTGCTTTGAAATGTTAACCATTGTTTGGTCCTTGTCGCCTGACATACCTGTATTCCCTTGTATTGAAGCCCAATAAAAGCCTAGTGAGGAAGGCGCTCTGGGTCATTCTCCTCTGAGAGTTTGACCCCTTTCCTCCCCAAGCACAAGATGTCTTGGTAGTTTTTATTTTCATCCGTGACGAACGGGGGGTTCTACGGGTGAAGCCCCCCGCAAAGGAGAGGCTTAGAAACCTCCGGGACATCGTTAAATGTCCCAACATCCGAATTATAGGGATACCAGAAGGGGAAGAAGAAGAGCAACAAGTGGAAAACTTATTGGAACAAATAATAAAGGAGAACTTACCCAATCTGGAAAAGGAACTAGACTTCCAGGATGTCCAGGAAACTCAGAGATTCCCAAAGAAGTTGGGCCCAAGGAGGAACACACCAAGGCACATCATCATTACATTACCCAAGATTAAAATGAAGGAGAGAATTCGAGAAGCAGCAAGGGATAAGGGGACAGTCACCTACAAAGGAGTTCCCATCAGACTGTCAGCTGATTTCTCAAAAGAGACCTTACAGGTAGGAAGGGGCTGGAAAGAAGTATTTGAGGTCTTCAAAGGCAGGGACCTACATCCAAGATTGCTCTATCCAGCAAAGCTGTCATTTAGAATGGAAGGGAAGATAAAGTGCTTCTCAGATAAGGTCAAGTTCAAGGAGTTCATCATCACCAAGCCCTTAGTATATGAAATGTTAAAGGGACTTATCTAAGAAAAAGAAGATAAAAATATGACAGTGAAAAGACAGCAGACTCACAGATATTAACAACCACACCTAAAACAAAAGCAAACTAAGCAAACAGCTAGAACAGCAACAGAAACACAGAAATGGAGATCATATGGAGGGTTAGCAACAGGGGAGTGGGAGGAGGAGAGAAGGGGAAAAGGTACAGAGAATAAGTAGCATAGACGGTGGGTAGAAATAGAAAGGGGGAGGGCAGGAATAGTATAGGAAATGTAGAAGCTAAAGAACTTATGACACATGGACATGAACTAAAGTGGGGGAATGTGGGTGGAGAGGATGTGTAGTGTGGAGGGGAATGATGGGGGAGAAATGGGACAACTGTAATAGCATAATCAATAAAATATATTAAAAAAAAGAGAACAGTATAGGAAATGGAGAAGCCAAAGAACTTATGTGCATGACCCATAGACATGAACTTGGGGAGGATTGCTGGAGGGAATGCAGGTTTCAGGTGGAGGGGGACAAATAGGGGAACGGTTGGGACACCTGTAATAGCATAATCAATAAAATACATTAAAAAACAAACAAAAAATCCAGCTAAAATTGTAGATGGGAAAACGGCATTCTGCAGCTTAGTCTGACTCTTGAAATGGAATTTGATAACAATAAGTGTCATGAGATTTTCTTGGAAAGAATACTAAAAACTGCATTATATTTTAACTGGTAAAATGTGATATAAATAAAGAAGTGGTTTGATAACTCAATTCTTTGCTTTAAAATTTACATATATAAAAATTAATTCAGTTTAAGTCATCTTGGTAAAATAAAAATAAAAATGGAAAATGTTGGAAACTGTAGTGCATAGAAAATTGATTGGGCAATTTCACTGCCTAAATGGTACATGCTCCAGAGAATATTTCCTAGATTAAAATTCAATAATATTGGTATCATTCTGTAATTTTAAAAAACTGTTTCTATTCATAAACATGAACTCAAGCCCTCAGTGTTGGAACATTCAGTACTTAAGACTAGCTAGTTTTAAGTGCCTCAGTGCCTGGTACATAGAAAATATTCCAAAAAATCTTCAAAAGAGGATAAGACTACAAAGAAGCAAAAAGAAATTAGAAGAATTGGGAAAATGGAATAAAAAAATGTAGATAAAACATATTGTAAGCAAGGCATGGTTAATGGTATTAAAGTGTTAATGAAACAATAAAAAAATGTTGATGAAAGGTGACCACCAGGGTTATGAAGTTAACAGGTGTTAATCAGCAAGTGCTATGTCAGTAGAGATAGGGGAAGGAGAGGAAACGGAGACACCAAATACAGATAACTCTTTCACAGAGTTTTAATGTGAAGGGAAATGAGAATAAAAGGGTGATACCAAAAAAAAAAAAAAAAAGAGAGAGAGAGAACATAGGGACGAGAAAGATAATTTTCCGTTAGGTTGAAGGAAAATGCTTTTAATAAAAAGAGTTTGAATGTGTTGAGAGAGGGTACAGCACAATAAAAAATTAATTTTCTGAGAAAGAGCTGATGGAAAACAAAGCACAGGAAGAAGGATTAGTCTTGGAAAGAAGGAGAAACTATTTCTCTTCTTTAATAAGAGGAAAGGGTGCAATGGGAGCAGAGGCAGGCAGATCTCTATGTCTGATAGTGGTTGTGGTGGGATTCCCTATCTATGTTGCATGTTTTCTCTGGAAGCAGGAGGTAAGCTGAAAGCAAACACAAAGGGAATGTAATGTAAAGTTGCAACTGTCATTTCAGAAGAAGCCGTTCACCCAAGAAATTCACTAAGAAGAGGCCAATTTAAGAGTAGATATTGACTAATTTATAGAAAAAGCAGTATTCCCTGAGATGTGACATAAAGTAAGTAAACAAAGAAGTTTGTAATTATAAATGTTAAGTGCTATACAGAATATAAATGGGGTTCGGTGGCTGAAAATATATGGTATAAATTACTGTATGATAAAGGTAGTTTTACATCAATCTTCCTGATTAAAAAACCTCAAGGTTAAAAAGATTAAGTAATTGGTGCAAGATTATACAATTTAGTGGTAGAGTCAGGATTAGAACTGAAGTTCTAGTCAGGGTAAGAACTCAAGTTTGTCTACTCCAAGGCCTAAACTGCAAACCATGAATTTATGTATGTGATACTGAGTCCAAAGAGTAAGTTCAGTTTGAAAATTAAATGACATCAATACAGGTTCTATAACAAAATAATCCAAAATATAAGATAAATATTATCACAAATAATAGGGCCTATAACATTTACCTGTAAACTTATTCCAGTTTCTTCTTTACTTTTTTCACTCAAGCTTGAAATAGTTGTACTTTGGCTTTCTTCTTCAAATGTAGGATTTCTGTTTGTCACAAAACACTTCTTTTAATAAGAATATACTGTTTTGATGTTTGTGAATACATATATTACAAACTTTGATGGAAAAACTAACAAAGGTAACAGATAAAACATAGTGAACCATTTGTACTTTAAAACATAATAATATTTAGGCCTAGAATGAAAAACAAATTTGTTAATAGTAACGTTTCAATGAGGATTACATTTCAATGATAATGTCATATACGGAAAAACTATATGCCAAAATATGGTTATATATATAGACAGCCTTGTTTAAAAATAAAGCAGGTGACATACTACAGTTCCTGTTTTGCCAGTGGTTTTACCTAAAGTTCAAGCTCATTAATAATCATAGGCACACAAATTAAGATCACATTGAAACACTACTTAACACCTGATAAACTGGCAAAACTTAAAATATCTTATAATTAAGTGCTGAGAAATCTACATCCATGATTATGAAACTAATAAGTGGTAGTAAGGACAAGAATTCAGATTTGTCTGCTCCAAGGCCTTAGCTTTAAATGATGTATTTATATATGATAGAAATTCATATAAGTAATTTCATTTCTAAAATCATGCCACCTACACAGTGTCTATGAAATATGTGACAGAGCCTCTATTATTTATCTATAAACTTATTCTAGTTTCTTCTTTAACTTTCTCACCCAAACTAGAGATAGTTGTACTTTGGCTCCTTCCCTTCTTCAAATGTAAGGCCCCCTACTGATCCATTTCCTAACAAACCACACTCCTGAGAAATATGCAAATTGGTATAACCAGTTGAAAAAACAATTTGGCATTATCCTATGAGGTTCAAAATTTACATACCCTGCCACCTAGTAATTCTACACTTAGGCATATATCATTAACAGGGGAAGGGGGAAATTAATCATGGCATATTGTCCCACTGGTATACTATATGGCAGTAACAAATTAATGAACTACAGAAGCACACAACATCAATAAAATCTTACAAAAATGTTTAATGGAAAATAAGTTGTAAATAATAATATAATTTCTTATAAAGCTCAAAAATAAGGAAAACTGCCATATATTTAGGGGTTCATACTCACATAACAATATCACCTAAACGAATGATAACACAAAATAGGAGATAACTTTGACCCCTTGGGAGGAGCACAGAGGTATGGGACAGAGATCACTGATTGACATGATGGTACTGACAACATTCTACCTTGCTTTACAACCCTTGTACGCAGGTATTACATAGATTTCCTTACTGGCAAGTCATACAGAAAGAAGTTTTTAGAGGAGAAATTAGGTAAGTAGGAAAGACAGTATTACATATTGTGACTCTAAGTCTGAGGCTGTAATTCATCCAGACAAAAATGGGATTGGTAGGACTTTTGTCATGAACACTGAAATGACTGTGGTTGTGAACTAATGACACTTTTTGTCTAAATCCTGTTTGAAGAAGTTTTGACTTCTTTCTAAAGAAAATTATGGATACTAACCTTTCAAATCTCATACTTTCTCAGGGGCAAGTTACAACTAAATAAAACTGGATATGTATTTTTGAATACCTAGTGTGGAGACACTTTGCTATTAAATAATTGTAATAAAAAAGTTGAGAGCAATTCATTTCTTGTACATGACAATGTTTGTAAACTGTTCATTTGTATTTTGCTTACAGTTATTCTTTTCCTGATCACCTTAAACTTACAAAGTGTCAGTTCACCTGAGTTACTGAACAATACTGGCATTCCCTTCACTCTACACACCTCGTATCTCTGTTTGCCCTCCCTTACCCATCAGGCATCTGGGAAAAAAAAATCAAAATCAGAGTATGAAAGCAAACAGCAGGCACTATTTATCTGTCAAACACTTTTTCCAAATGTTAACCAAAATAAAATGTAGGCACTCCTGTTTGTTGCACAGCAATTTTGCAAAAGTTTGCCACATTCTATATAATTACCTACCATCAGATTAAAGGTACTTTTATACTCATAGAATTGCTCAGTTACAGACTCCATATTAGTAAGAAATACCATTCTATGGAACCATGATACGAAAGCACATTTGCATTATAATTACTACTACCGAGTATACAGGCCCTGACTCAAAACTTTAAGACTCTGAGAACAAGCAATAACTAATTTCTTATTCAATAATACTTAACAACATACTTGTCTCTACAGAAAGTCTATAGTGATTATGAACATATCAATTACATATTATACACAGAATCTATATACTGTAAGTTTTAACCTGTTTTCATTTGGAAAGTAGAAATTAAATACTAAACCAGATAGTGAAGAAATTAGTACCGGTCTTCTAAATTAGGTATGTTTAGACTAGGATCTATTTTCTGGTTGCTAGTTTTCCACAGTCTAAAAACCACACTGCTTCTAGTTTAATTATAACCGAAAGTAGAAATTCTAAGTAGCGAGCAAGAGAAATGTTTTAATATAATATATATTTGCTATTTCAATTTTGTAACATGTGATTTTTCTGGTGGAAATATAAAAATAAACACTAGGCTATTTCAAATTAATAAAACTTTGAGAAAAGTAGGGGGGTTATGAGCTGTATTTTTTACTCTTGAAGTTTTTTTTACTGTATTTTGTTTTTCACTATTACCTAGGACTATACTTATTAGATTATTATGAGAGTTCTAACTTAGAGGAAAAGCAAATTAAAGTATTAAAAATATAGGTGGGTAACAAATACAGTAATGAAAGTGATTTAGTCACAGAAGTAAATCAGTTACATTACCTCATAATTAATAAATAATATGGATCTTGACTAAGCTGAGGGAATAGTGGTAAACTTTAATTGAAATCAGGGACTCGCTCAGGTATTTGAAAAATATTTATTTTTGACTTATATTAAGTTTCCAATGCTAGTTGCTATGGGGAATACAAGGGAAAAGAAGTATGGTCTGTCTCCCAGTAGATCCTTATCTGTGTAGTTTTGCAATTCTTAAGTAATAAATATCTCTACTTATTCCAAAACAGAATTACTCATTTTTTTTGAAAAAATTATTTCCTGTTAAAAGTTAGAAAGCTATCTAAAATATCATTAAATGGGGGAGGTGAGAACAAAAATCCTTAACAGCTTCTTGAAACAATGTCAAAAACAGTTTTAAAAACCAAAACTTGTAAATTCTATTACCTTTTCTCTTGATCATCCATGTTTTTCCTATCTGCATAGATTTCTGCGTAGAGTAATGCTGTAAAGTGAGCAGCACAAGACTGAGCTACCTTGGCAACCTCCAGATAATTCAATTCCAGCCAGAAAGCATCATCAAATACTGTTCCGGAAGAGGATCTAAAGAAAATTTCTAAATGAAGTCATGTCCATTTCTTTAACTTCAATATTAAAAGTATGTTGATATAAAATATAATGGTAGCAAGTACTAGTTAAAAATGAAAATTACATTCAAATAACCAAAAACTATATTTCCCAAATGTAAACAATCGTCCCTTGGCATCTGTAGTGGCTGGTTCCAGGACCCCATGCAGATAACAAAATTGACAGATGCTGAAGTACCTAACATAACATGATGTAGTATTTGCATATAAACTATGCAAATCCTCCTGGATACGTTAAATCATCTCTAGATTAGTTAAAATACTTAATATAATGAAAATACTATGTAAATAGTTGTTATGCTGTATTGTTTAAGGAATAATGACAAGAAAAATGTGCATATATGTTCAGTACAGATGCAACCATCATACATCTAACTATATGTTATATGTCAGCAACAAGGTATAATTTCTTTTTTCGAATATTTTTGATCCACGGTTGGTTGAATATATGGATGTGGAAGCTGCAGATATGGAACCCCTGAATGACAGTAGGTATAAACAACTAAGATTAATATGGCTGAAGAGCCCTACATGTCACTCTTTTTGTATTACACACCCCTTAGAAAATATGATGAAAGCGAAAGCTATCATTCCAGAATAAACTTGAGGTTATACTTTCCCTTCACCAAGGGATCAATGGGTATATGCTAAGAATGGGCTGCACTGAGTAAGTAATAAGACATATACAAATCTTTCTAAATGGCCAATTTAATGAAAATACTATTTCTTCTATAACACATAGTTACATGCCCTTTCTATTCGCAGTTCATTTTCTCCTTAGTTTTTTTGTTTGTTTGTTTGTTTGTTTAGGTTGAGTTATTTAATAAAAACTCTTCACTGTGGTAACAGCCAGATGTGAAAGGGATCATAGATATTTATTATCTTTTTCAAAAATGGTATTATAGAGATGTGACATAGTAATGGTTAGGAGCACTGGTTTTAGAGCAGGATATAGCTAGGTTCAAACCCAGCTGCATCAAGAAAACCCCCAAATCCAGCAGGATTACCTACTACATACAATATGACTTTCAGCACCTTAACTGCTTAATCCTCAACTAACAAGCAAAATTGAGACAGACTCATAGAGAGAGAGCAGGCTGACAGCTCAGGGTTAGGGGAGTTGGGGGCCGTTAGGGGATGAAGAGACTGAGCAAAAAAGGACTCATGGACATGGACAGCAGTGTGGTGACTGTATGAGGGGAAGAGGGATACAAGGGGACTAAACTATAATAGGAAAAGATACAATAAAAAATAAATTTAGCCCTGGCTGGTGTGGCTCAGTAGATTAAGTGCCAGACAGCGAAGCAAAGTGTTGCTGGTTTAATTCCCAGTCAGGGCACATGCCAGGGTTGTGGGCCAGGTACCCAGTAGGGGATGCATGAGAGGCAACCACACATTGATGTTTCTCTCCCTCTTTTACTCCCTTCCTTCCCCTCTCTCTAAAAATAAATAAACAAAATCTAAAAAAAAAAAAAACTTTAAAAGAAAAATAAAATTTCTAAAAACCCTGAGTATTAAAAATTTTTATCTTTTCCAAGGCTTACCAATGTTAACACCATTCTACCACAATGATAAATCTGATACAAATGACTGAAAGGTGAACCTGCCTTCCAACACCAAGAAAAGAGATGCCTCCAGCTATAGTTAAAGCTTCTTACAAGCTTTCTCAGAATAGAATCTGTTATGAAACAATAAGGTGAATTAGTAACTCTCCAATTAGAAACAGAGCACTGAAAGACTTAACACTTATTTTTCTAAGAACAGAATAGAATGGTATGAGGAGGATATAGAGAAATTAATTTTTAAAGTGAAAATGCATTTAGGTTGAGCAATTTTCCACTTTTCCTCCACCTTTTCCACCCATTCTTTATCAATTACTGCCACAACCACAATACATTTGTCATGAGACATCAATTGCTACCTATTTAAGTTATAGGCCTACTACATTATTTCTTCCAAGTTCTGGTCAATGCTGGAGCAGTACAGATCCGTCAGACCACTGACTCACTGTAGCAACTCCTGAATTCACTATTAAAAATCTCATGAGAAATAACAGGAACAAAGGTACTGTATTGTAGAACAATTTATTAGAAGCAAGAAAACAAACACTGCCATAGCATTTACTATGCTATGTAATATGCTATGATACTGCATAGTAATACGATATATATTATATAACCTCTTATAAGTACTATATTACTTATAATATATAAGTATTACTATATAGTACCACAGATTTTGAGGACCATGACACACAGTAAAGTGATGAAGATGATGACTGACACTTTACACAAACATGATAGGTCAGGAGGCCTGTGGGAGGAGTTCTTGCACTCTATGTCATTGTGAGAACCCTACAGGAAGAACTCTATGCTCACAGTAAAGCTCTATGGTGGTAACTACCTCTCCCCTTAACTCCCTTTTTCCCTTCTATAAATAGCTCTCATGCTGCACAGTGTGTGCAAGTGGGGTGCATGTCTGCATGCACTGAATTGCAACCCTCAGTTTTTCTCAATAAATCCTTTTTGGTGACAAAATACCTAGTTGATACTGTTTTTCCATGGGCAAAAGAAACGTATCTTATAGTAAAGGTACATAAAGGACACTTTTATATAGCTGTAGTTACTTTTATGAACTGAAAGTGAAGAGAAAGGTTAAAAGTAATGCAACTGAACTTAACCTGGAACATAAATTACTCCCTTCCCATCACTTTGTAGATAAAATAAACTACAGCTTCAAAGGATGTGTGATTTAGCAAAGATAACATTGTTAGTGGTACTGTTAGGACTAGAATTTAGAGGTCCTGATACCAAATTAACCAAAGTACTACCCTAATTCATGTTTACATGAATTATTACAGAGAGATATAAGGATCACACATTAAATATGGCACCCTGCAGCCACATCACTTCAAATAATCATGTTAAAATTCAGCCAACAGTAACAAATTACACTTCCAAATCCCCAAACTCAAAAAGTAGTATTCATTAATTACCTCTTTTGTCTCCTCATGTAGTCCACAACAGCAAGCATTGTTCTTTGTGACTTTTTACCCAAGCAACATCGGGAGAAGTGCTCTGGCTCTGACAAACAAACAAAGATGCCTCCTCTCAGTCCCAGGTGCACTTGCTTAAGCCCATTCTTCCTTTTGTGTGTGTGTGCCTGTCTCCCTCTGCACTATGGAAGGGTCCAGTGGGCAATATCAAGCACAAAATTGGTTCTTAATAAATATAAATCAATAAATGGAATTTTTTTTATTTTTTTATTTTTTTAATTTATCTTTAGAGGGGAAGGGTAGGAGAGAGAGAGAGGGAGAGAAATATCAATGTGTGGTTGCCTTTCGTGTGTCCCTTGCTGGGAACTGGCCTGCAACCCAGGCATGTGCCCTGACTGGGAATCGAACCGCGATTGTTTGGTTCACAGGCCCGCGCTCAATCCACTGAGCTACACCAGCCAGGGCCAATAAATGGAATTTAATGGCACACTTTTAAAAGAAACTACTGTGCTTAATAAAACTAGAATTGTAATTTACATTGTTTCTGAAGGTGTCTAATTCACTGATTCAATAAATATTTATGTAGGATACTGTATGTTCTGGGTACAGTATACAACTATAAATAAGACAGACTATTTCTGACCATGTATACTCACTAACTAGCCTGAGAGACTCTTAATACAATGTGATTTCCCAGATTAACAAAAGGAGATATATTCGGATACTTTTCAAAGTCTCTATGAGAATTTTTATTTTAGGACTTTCATTACAGCACCCTAACAAAAATTCATACAAGCTATTCTGGACCATTTACATGACCAACTTACAATCCAGTAGAACCGCAGAATGGATATCCATATCTATGTTTACAACTATTCAAATGGCAGAACTATAATTGCTGTTAGCCAATAGAAAAGAACACACATAAAACATGAAGCAGAGTAAAGTGAAGTTTAAATGCCATCACCATCATGTCAAATTAAATTTGTACTAGTAAAAGTAAAAAACAAAACAAAACAAAACAAAACAAAAAACAACTGGGAGAACTGAGTCGTCATGATGTATGCCAAAGTAACTAGTCAAGTCTGGGAAAACAATTACATTAAATTAGTACTTTTCTTATAATTGTATTGGTCTTAAAATCCAGTAAGTGAATTTGTACCTTGTTTTATGTTTGCACATAAAATACATTAATACACTAAAGAGAATAAGTTAAGATTAAAGATCTATGAATTCTTTTCCTTATTGAAATTTTAGTTTGAAAACCTGACCTATCATGTGTGCTCAACTATGCATCTACATGTAATGTGAATCCAATTCCTCATGGAATTTCTCCTGCCATGAGCTCTTCTTAACATAGGAAGTACTTATATAGCATGAAAAAAAATACGTTTTAAAAGTAAATAAGGTATAATCCAATTTTTTTTAAAAAAATGGAAAAATATATATCAAATATTAACTGTCATTACTGTAGATAATAAAACTATGGCCAATTTTGTTAACTTATATTAATTTTTCCATACATTTCACAATAAATGATTTTGTAACAAAAAAGCTACTTTTAAAAAATGAGTCGGCCAGAGCTTTAATACGAAAGTTCTATCATATCTCCAACACAGCACCTGTAATAGTTGGCTGCACATGTGTCTGCTCTTCCTTTGCTAGACTGCAGGGTGTGCCTTGTCCACACCTGTGTTGCCAGTGCCAAGCACAGTGCTTGACATATACTGAATGCTCAGTGAGCTGCTCCATTATTAATAACCAAAATTTACTGACGGAACACTATCCATCAAGTATTATCCTAGGTGCTATATATACATTATCTCATTCAAAACTTGCTACAATTTTTACCTCCATTCTATAGATGAAGAAATAGATGTTTAGAGATTATGAAATTAAGCCCATAAGGTATCTTGATAACATACAAACAAATCTATCTGTTTCTAGAACTGAGATGTTAACAGTATAAATATGAGAATTCTAACAGAATACCTGAATCCAAACTTGTAGGGGTTGTGGATCTGTTCATTTGTGAGGAATATCTGAAACAGTTAGTGAAAAATCCCTGAATGTGTGTAGAAAGCAAATTTCTCCATGATGCATTTGTATCTTCTAATAAAATATCATGGATCAAGTATGGAAGTACAGTCTGACAAAAGTCAGCTTTCACCTGGAATACACAAACACACCAATAATTTAAATTAAAAAAATACATTCAAAACTTTATTCTATGTTACTGTTATATAAGTTTTTAATAAACTGATAGATGAATATGCCATTAAATTCAATATACTGCTAAAAACATACAAAAAACATACAAAAAAACATGTGCACCAGAGTGATTTTTTAATAAAAAATTCAAACACACCTAAAATATCTATATAAAACATATGTGGTTAGCTACAATGTCAATTGTTCATTTCCAGTCTAGGCCATTTTCATCTAATGAAACAGAGTATTGCTTACAAATGAAATTATATCACTACTGTAAATAAAAATGTTAAAGTTGCAAAGTGTTAATAACAGAAGTTCTCGCATTTGATATATGAAAAAATAGGGATCAACATTTAAGAAAAATGTTGAAAATTTGATTTTTGCACATTTGCTACACTCAGTGATGAGTTACAACAGCCATTTTAAAATGTTTATTTTTTAAAATTCCCAATTTCTGGGTACAAAATTTGAGTACTTATTTGTGGTATGTTCCCAAGTATTAAAAATATGTTTTAATATGTCTGGTACATTAAAACTGTACTCGACCTTATTTCTGCCAAAAAACCACCTTCACATATTCATCACATGCCTCACACACAAGACATGCTGTAGATTCCCAATTTCCTTGTTAAACTAAAGGCAAGGCAAAAAGCCAGTTTAGGTAAGAGAGAATGTAAAGAACTAGGAACCGAGGCGGACACAAAGATATATTTGGAACATTCTGTCCTCCGTTCCAAAGCCAGAATTCTATAAACATCCTAGGTGTGCTCACTCAGGAGGAATGAGCTGTGGGCGTGTCCCGGGTCTCACTCCGCTGACCTGGTAGAGCAAAGAACTGCGCTGCGGGGAGTGCGACGACTGGCTCACTGTCAACACCTTCTCTGCGAGAACCCAAGAGTGCGTTCTAACTGCTCCCAGTGAGTGCTCCTTACCAACATGCTCACTTCTCTATCAGTCACTGTAATTGGTGGATGCTTGACCTTCTCAGGTACGTTGTTTTCACATTTCTGGTGAATCATCTTCGCAGTACTATAAATTAAGTAGATTTTAAAGTCTTGGAGCACCATCACAGTGCTGTTGAGGATGATGTATTTGATAAAAACATGTAACATAACTCTGTTTGATTTGGTACATAGCTTTATTCTCTATTGAAATAAACTGTTGTATACTTTCAAAATTAAAAAAGCAATACTAACTTCCGGCCAAGATGGAGGCGTAGGCGGACACACTGTGCCTCCTCTCACAACCAAAATTAAGGACAACAAATATTTAGAAACAAGAAAACAACCAGAACTTATAGAAAATTGAACTGTACGGAAGTCCAACAACCATTCATCCAGACTGGTAAGAGGGGCGGAGTTGCGGTAGGAAAAAGTGGAAGTGCGACCCAGGAACGCAAGTAGCAGCAGCTCGCAGTTCCCAGGTGCACGGGCGGTGGCTGGCGGTCCCCGGGCCCACAGGCAGCAGCTGGCGGACCCCAGGCACAGGGGGGCAACTGTGCAGACCCAGTGAGGACGCACAAGGCAGCTGGCTGACCAGGGGGTCCCACATTCACGCACGCAGACGGTCCAGGCAGAGGGGAAGTGGCGGAAGGGACTGAATCCAGGAGAGAGCGGAGCAGGCGCCATTCTTCCCTCTCGGACCCCACCCCCACCTAAAGCGTCACAACCCAGCGACTGGGCTGCCCCGCCCTGAGGAACACCTAAGGCTCCACCCCTCATACGTAATAGCTGTGACCAGACTAAAACCAAACCAAAACAAAACCAAATAACCCCACCAAAAATGGCTCAAACCGGAGGAAAAATGAAAACCCCGGAGTCAATTCCTCTAAGCAACGAAGAGATAGCCAACCTATCAGATGCACAGTTCAAAGCACTGGTCATCAAAATGCTCACAGAATTGGTTGATTCTGCTCATAAATTAGATGAGAAAATGCAGGCTACAATACATGAAATGAAGGAAGATGCATGGGGAACCGATAGAGATGGAAGGAAAACTGGGACTCAAATCAATGGAGTGGACCAGAAGGAAGAAAGAAACAACCAAACAGAAAAGAAAGAAGAAACAAGAATTCAAAAAAATGAGGAGAGGCTTAGGAACCTCCGGGACATCGTTAAACGTCCCAACATCCGAATTATAGGGGTCCCAGAAGGGGAAGAAGAAGAGCAACAAGTAGAAAACTTATTTGAACAAATAATAAAGGCGAACTTCCCCAATATGGCAAAGGAAATAGACTACCAGGACGTCCAGGAAGCTCAGAGAGTCCCAAAGAAGTTGGACCCAGGGAGGAACGCACCAAGGCACATCGTAATTACATTAGCCAAGATTAAAATGAAGGAGAGAATTCTAGAAGCAGCAAGGGATTAGGGGACAGTCACCTACAAAGGAGATCCCATCAGACTATCAGCTGATTTCTCAAAAGAGACCTTACAGGCAAGAAGGGGCTGGAAAGAAGTATTTGAAATCTTGAAAAGCAGAGACCTACATCCAAAATTGCTCTTTCCAGCAAAGCTGTCATTTAGAATGGAAGGACAGATAAAGCGCTTCTCAGATAAGGTCAAGTTCAAGGAGTTCATCATCACCAAGCTCTTATTATATGAAATGTTAAAGGGACTTATCTAAGAAAAAGAAGATCAAAAATATGACAATGAAAAGACAGCAAACTCACAGCTATTAAGAACCACACCTAAAACAAAAGCAAACTAAGCAAACAGCTAGAACAGGAACAGAACCACAGAAATGGAGATCATATGGAGGGTTAGCAACAGGGGCGTGGGAGGAGGGGGGGGAAGGTACAGAGAATGAGTAGCATAGATAGTGGGTAGAAAATAGACAGGGGCAGGGGAAGAATAGTATGGGAAATGTAGAAGCTAAAGAACTTATGACACATGGACATGAACTAAAGGGGGGGAATGTGGGTGGGAGAGGGTGTGCAGGGTGGGGGGAATGATCGGGGAGAAACGGGACAACTGTAATAGCATAATCAATAAAATATATTTTAAAAAAAAGCAATACTAAATGCTACATCATTTCCTCTTCTCATTCAAGAAAGTGTATCAGGGAAAGTAAATGACAACGACCTTATAAAAAGGAGTAAACAAACAAAAAAGAAAGACCTCTGCTTAATATAAATATTTATGGTCACCAGAATTTTAACTATTTGCTCGGTGTATCCCTTAGAACTCACCCAGTATATAAGGACCTCATAGCTGAAACCTGCTGCATAAAGTAGTGGCTACATAAAGATGTCCTGTTGGAAGAATTCACAACAGCTGAGTGTAGTGATGTTACATGAGGAAGATGACCTGTACCACAGCCCTCTTTTTGCAGACGTGATAGGCTGCAAACATGTACACAGGAGCCAAATGGAATGGGACAAGAAAACTATTAAGAGAAAAGCCAGGTGAAAAAAAAGCAAAGATAGAAAGGGATTAGGCAAGACCAAGTAGTCATTTTTACCTCACACATTGGTTTTAGTAATTGAAGAATTTCACTTTTTGTGCCTCCACTGTCCAAAAAAGCACAAGTCAGTGTCTTTATCCAAACATCATGGTTTTCACTTTGAGGAATCCACAGGCTTCTGTCATCCAAGCTCTCCAAAGGGCTTTCTCTACCAAGTCTGGGAACTTCTAAAAACTGAAAATGAAGTGATCAGAAATGTAAGTAAGGTAATTAGAAATACATTTTACCTTTCCCATGGAAAGCAAACACCCAAACATAAACAAATCTACTTTCCAATAAAACTATATACAGTTTAAATCCGGAAGCCAGAGTTACCTTTAAATTTTAAAGTACATTTATGTTTACATGACAGGCAGACTGGTCTGGTTAAAAATCACTGGTCTAGACAGCAGAGAATGAGCTCTACTCTCAGCTCACTACCAGTAAATCATGTAGATCACAAGCTCTCTGCCTCATGTCTTATGTACAGAACCAGTTCAAATCTACTACACAGAATTGAGTTCAAGGTGAAATAAGATTTTAAAATGTTACAAGTATAGTGTTTTACAGGTTACATGACTAGTTTTATTAATAGTTTTATATTAGCACTAATTTTACTAAGACCAAAATTAGAAAAGAAAATATTAAACAGGAACATTTAGAGAGTGCTGGTACCTGGACAGGGCATGGAAACTCCATGCCTCTTCCCCATGCCTTGTCCTATGCATCTCTTCCATCTGGCTGTTCCTGAGATATATCCTTTTGTAATAAACCAATAATCTAGTCTTTCAGAAAACAGAAGAAACAGGAGGAATCTTTTCCATATAATTTTATGAGGCCAGCAAAGCCAAGACACCAAAATCAGACATTAAAAAAAGAAGTATTCAAAGTGATGAAAAGTGAGGACCTATATCCAAGATTACTCTATCCAGCAAAGCTATCCTTTAGAATGGAAGGGCAGATAAAGCACATGTCAGGCAAGCTAAAGCTAAAGGAGGTCATCATCACCAAGGCCTTATTATATGAAATGTTAAAGGGACTTATCTAAGAAAAAGAAGATGAAAACTATGAACAGTAAAATGACAATAAATACACAACTATTAATAACTGAACCTAGAAAAACAAAAACAAACTAAGCAAAAAACTAGAATAGGAACAGAATCACAGAAATGGAGATCACATGGAGGGTTATCAGCAGGGAGGGGAAAGGGAGAAAAGGTACAGGGAATAAGAAGCATAAATGGTAGCTACAAAATAGACAGAGGGAGGTTAAGAACAGTATAGTAAATAAAGAAGCCAAAGAACTTATATGTACGATCCATGGACATGAACTAAGGGAGTGGGGGGAATGCAGGAGGGTGGGGGGTGCAGGGTGAAGGGGGGATAAAGGGGAGAAAAAAATTGGGCAACTGTAATAGCATAATTAATAAAATATACTTAAAAATAAACAGGAATGTTTATATTAAAGGAGAAGCAAGAGGTATTAAATATCCTTCAGAGAGTACTTTTGGTGGAATCTTGCTATGATACCAACATGGAAAAAGGGAGAAATCTGTAAGTCATCCTGTATTTCACTAGAAGGGAGGTTATAATATTTGAACTTGCTATGGTAATAAATACTTGCTTGTTGATTTCAATATCTAATAACCATACCCCAGAGCAACAGCTTTTACGGATCAGAGTCAGGGTTTCTTACTCATAAGAACTAACGCCTGTAGTAAGATCTCCTCCTTTCCCCAAATCAATCATCACTTCTCTAGGATACCTATGTCTCTCAGCTTTACCACACTACCATAATTAGAAACAGAAATCCCTTGGATTCAGGAAGTACAGTTGGAATTATTTCTAAAAAAGGTTAAATGATAGTATAACACTATTTAAGCAACTTGATATTCCGATCCCACAGCTAAAAGAACTGTTCTAGAATAGTGAATATTCAATAAACATTTATTATTTGAGAGACCTTTTTCCTTGATGTTCTAAAAGGGTGTAGATAGACCAGCATGGGATCAGTTGTCGACTTGTAAATCTCCCAGAAAGTATGACCAGTCTTCGTGGCTAAAATGTTTTTCAAACAGGTAACAGCAGCTGATCTGACTTTGACACTGAAGAACAGACAGAATTCAAAAGCCTATTAAAGTATATCAATTATTAATGATAAATATTAAACAATCTCCAATGAGAAATTAAAATATAAAATGTATATCATTAGGAAAATGTTACATTTATTAGGAAATTTTACATCAATAAAATTCTACTACATCACAGCCACAATTATCAAAGGATTTTTAATATTCTTTCAGTAAACCTGAGTTACTCATCAATAGCAATTCCCTTCAATAAAGTTTATGACTACTGAAAATTAAGAGAACTCATAAAAATAAGTAAAATAACATTGACTAATAAAAGAGAGTAGTAAGAATGAGAGAATAATAATTCACCTACGAAAATAATATTTTGATTATGACTTCTTCAAGAAATGCAAATAATCAGGGGTAAGGCAGAATGATATTTCACTCTGGATGATAGAATTATTATCTAGAACAATTTTAAATACACAGTAAGTGCACATTTTTTGTGATCAGAAGCTACCCGAGGATCATGACGTGAGGCATCTAAAACCTCTAATAAAACAGTGAAGGGCCTTCTCTTTTGCAAAAAAAATTAGGAAAAGGAGGGCTGTAATACAAGAGCATTGAAATATAACATTTGACCAAAAAAGGCCAAAAAGCCTGATGACTGTAAATGATGATGAGCTATCAAGTAAAGGCCCAGAAACTATCACACAGAAACATAAATCCTAAACTCAGATTCTTCCTCCCCTCCTATTTCCTTCCTCCTCCATATTCAGTAATCGGTAAGTCCTGCTGGCTCTATGTTAAAAACATACCCTGCTTCCATCCCAGGTAGAATATAGGTGTTAAGTATATGCATATTATTGTAAAATTCTTTCATCGTTTGCTGTTCATTTGAAAAGTTTTATTGTAAAATGTGGGAAAAAAATGCAAGGCTTTTTATTGTAACAGCAACAAAATAGATACATGTCCATTAAATCAACAATGAAAACATGGCAGGAGACAATACTGCCAATCATTTATTCCCCAAGAAAAAGGAGGGAGGGTTTGGAAGGAAACAGATGTAAAAAACCTACTGACCTTAGGTAGATGCTCAGTTGTGGGCAAAAATTCTTTGAACCCACACCGAAAAAAAAAGGTGATAAGGTGCTCAAATATATAATAAGTAAGTAAGTAAATAAATAACAGATAGATAAATAAGAAAAGGGGCAAAGAAAGAAAGCAAACGCAATTTTTATAACCACCAAACTAAAACTGTCATAATAGCTGTTACAATTTTGTTTTGCAAAGAATAAACCAGATGGGAGAGGGGAGGGAATTTCAGGGGAAAAGGGGAAGGGTTTACAGGAACAAGTATAAAGGACTCATGGACAAAAACTATGGGGGGTGGAAATGGGAGGGAGGTGGGGAGGGCTGGGGTGGTGGGCTGGGGGCAGGGCAAAAGACAGAAAACTGTACAAGATCAACAATTAAAATAAAAAATTAAAAAAAGAATAAATGGGTAAAAGATAACTCTGATTAGCTTAAGTTTTAAGTTGTAAAATTTCTGCTCTACAATTTATTTTAAAGGAATCAAAACAGTCTAGCTGAGAAGAGTGGAACATTTAATTGTGACAAATGCCCCAAATATCCTACTTTGAATTTCCATACTTAATGTCCTATGTAGAACCATCTGGCAATTTTCTTATTATCTACTTGTCTAGTCTTCTCTCACTGAAATTTCACATGAACCTTGTCTAGTATATTCATCACTATATCAAATGCCTGGTACATAGTAGCATTTCAGGAATTTTGTGCACTATAAAAAGCTAACTATTTTCATTAAAATACTTAAAGAGACTGAAAGAAAAGTATGGCAACTTAAAAGAGAAAGTTTTAAAGGTATTGGAAACATTAATTTATGTGCATTATCATTCTCCTTGAATGTCACATGAAGTAAATGTTACCAGAAATAAACTATCATTAAGTACTCACCAATCTTCCACCAGAGTATTATTTAGGTAGGTCAGCAGTGTGAGGGTCCACTGAAGTTCTTTAGCTTCAAATAACTCAAGGGCCTTGGTATAAGATGTATCTTTACTATGTTGTATAGCTATCATAGAGAAATCTACAGGACCCACTTCTCCCAAGCAGCTTCCAACAGCCTCTACACATAAAAATTACATTTCAGTAGTTATAGCTAAGGGAGCATACATACGACAGAAGTTTCCTAATTTCCAAAATATAATGCCATTTTGTCATCCTTGAAGAGCTGTTTCTCAAACGTTTTTAATAAATTAAACAAGCTACAAAATACTGTATCATTCCCTTCACATACCATCCAGATGGGCAGTATTTTTCCTATAAAATTATATTCAAGGGCTAGCTTAAATAGTAACAGAATATAGGTATTAAAAATGAAAATTTAAACATAGCTACTATATGAGAGTATCAACAGACTTTAAAACTTACATATTTTTTAAGTATAGTATACATAAGGACCGCAAACCTTAAACACTCAGTTCAGCGAAAACTTATACAAATGTGTGCATGCACACGCACTTAATATTTCTTCCCATCTGTGTTATCACTACCCAGATGAAGAAAGAACACTTTCAGCATGCCAGAGGAATCCCTCATGCTCTTTCTTAGTATTGGTGGAATTAGTGAAAATATGTTAGGGGAGGGAGTTTCAGGGGAAAAGGGGAAGGGTTTAGAGCAACAAGTATAAAAGACCCATGGACAAAAACTGGGGCGGGGTGGAAACGGGAGAGACGGCTGGGAGGGCTGGGGAGGTGGGCTGGGATGGGAGTAAAAGACAGAGAACTGTACAAAAACAACAATTAAAATTAAAAAAGGTTTAAAAAAAAAGAAAATATGTTCACAAATGTTTAATAGGCCTTTCAAAAGGTGAAGCCTAATTCTTCTCTAGTGTTGACTGTCCTTTGTGACTCATTTCTAACAAACAAAATGTGTACAAGTCTTTTATCTTCTTAATTAAATTGATCTGCAAGTATTTAATCCTTAGATGCTATTAAAAATTAAATTATAAAGGAAAGAAAATTTCCTTTCTAGACTGTTCACTGCTGATATGCAGAATCACTACTGAATTTTGTGTTTTGATCTTCTATCCTGCACCTTTGCTACATTCATTTATTTGCTCTACAATAGTAGCTTTCTGGTAGAGTAGGTTGGATTTTACACACACACACACACACACACACACACACACACACACACTGTAAATAGAGATCATTTTACTTCTTCCTTTCCAATTTGAATAATTTTTATCTCTTTTCTTGTCCAAACGCTCTGGCTAAAACTTCTGATATAATGTTGAATAGCAGTGGTAAAAGTGGGCAACCTTTTCTGAATTCTGATTTGAGGGAGAAAACTTTCAATCTTCTATCACTAAGTACAATGTTAGTTGTGGGTACAAAGATTTTGTGCTACACAGGAAAGCCACTTAGGGTTCTTGTAGCAAATGCAGTTTGTACCCAGAACCAGTACTATTATGGACAAAGGGGTAAATTTCTTGGTTAAAGAAAACTTCTAGGGTGCTGATAGGTTCTGTTTCTTGGTCTGGGTGCGACATGCAAAGGTGTGTTCTGCTTGTAAAAATTCTTCAAGTTATGAACTAATGATCTGTACACTTACCTGATGTAAAATATATTTCAGTAAAAAAATTTACAAAAAAGTAAGTACTCTAAATGTCAGACTCTTAATGAGAAGTTAAGAAAGATTCTACTGAAAGATAGTAAAATTTATGAAGCAGCTCTTACTCTTTCCACCTTTCTTATTTGAAGCATGATGTCATGACAACTCCAACCTGATTTTAAGGTCATTTTTCCTTCCCGTGAACATCACACCTAAACACGTACACTTGACAAGATACTGGCTGTTTATCTTACTTTAGGTTACTCCCAAACGGTGATAGTAAAGAACTTGAATACAGTTTTAATATTTGACTTTAATCGAGCAGTCCAAGCCCTCACTTTTATTTTTTATATAAAAAAATTAAATACCAAGTAATTTATAATACATATAATAAGTCAATTTATTTGATACTTTGCTACAAATAGGTGTATCTCACTTTCCTAAATTACTTACAAGGCATTTTCAAATTGACAGTTGTGTATATGTATAAATGACTAAGTGTTTAATATATATATTAAATATATATTATATATATAAAAATGTCTAAGAAAGAAAAATATGAAAGGAGGGTGGCTTAGGGATACTGGAACCAAATAGAAATACTACTGAGCTAGCATCTCACATTTCCCCAATATCCCAAATGACAAACTTTTACTAGTTTTAAATATATTATAAAATGACCACCGAAACAAACAAACAAAAAACTCATAGCTCAGAAATTCAGCCAAATAGTTTACCTAAAACTTCTCTTTCACCAGTGTTGTTCAATGCTGTCTTGGATAATTGCAACAAGTTGACAACTAGCTTCACCATTATGCCATCTTGTGGGTTATCTAGGAGCAGTTTTGAAAAAATTAAACTATAATGGAGACAACACTTTTCTTTATAATATATTTACATATTGAAATTATCTGTGTAGAAAACATTTTATAAAGTTTTTTGAAAGGTTTTACATCATGAGAATTTCAAAAATATTAAATGACACTAAGCATATTCTCTGACCACAATGCTTTGAAATTAAAAGTCAACTGCAAAAGGCAGTAGAACAAAACACAAGTATGTGGAGATTAAACAAGCTACTAAATAATGACTGGGTAAAAAAAGAAATAAAAAGTGAGATCAAAAGATATATAAAACAAATGAGAATGACAACACAAAACTCATGCAATGTAACAAAAGTAGTAATTTAAAAAAGTGGGGAGTTTACACCATTAAACATTGTAAACATTAAACATTTACACTGACAAACATTAAAAATAAAATTACAAGCCTGTATCATATGAAACAAGAAATATCCCAAGTAAACACCTAACAGTGCATCTTAGAACTAGAAACAGAAGAACAAAAGAAGCTAAAATCAGCAAAAGAAAGGAAACAGTAAAAATTAAAGCAGCCCTGTCCAGGTGTCTCAGTTTGCTGGAGTGTTGTTCTGTACACCAAAGGGTTATGGATTCTAATCCAGATCAGGGCAAATACCTAGCTTGCGGGTTTAATCCCCAGTAACCTGTACATGTTTCTCCCTCACATCAATGTTTCTCTCTCTTTCTCCCCCTTACTATCTCTCTATAATTAATAGGACTATCCTCACGTGAGGATGGAAAAAATAAAAAATAAATTGGAGCAGAATTAAATGTCTCTCCCTGTCTTTCTCCCTCCTTCCATTCTAAGCATGGCCTCAGGTGAGAATTAAAAAATAAACACATACATACACACAAATATACATATATATTAACACACATACTTGAATGATGTTTAAAATGAGACAAATTTCTATTATTTAAATAAGGTTGAAAAGAGTAAAAAAGAAAAAATAAGTAAGAAGTGGTAGCAACAGCCTTGTATGCTTGGCTCTAAAGAATTCCTGTTACTTTTAGGCAGCAGAAAGTTAACCCCTTTTAAGCAACAGAATAACATAACCATATGTGGGTTTAGAAAAATCATTCTGAGGGCACACTGGGGCGGAAGCAGCTGCAGCTGGGGCTGCGACCGTGTCAGCTGTCAGAGCTGGAGAGTGTCGGGGTGGAGCTGCCATGGAGCGTCAATGCTTGCTGCAGCTGGAGGCCAATCCAGAGGTCACCAACCAGTTTCTTAAACAATCAGGTCTATATCCTAATTGGCAATTTGTTGATGTGTATAGAATGCATCCTGAACTCCTTAGCATGGTACCAAGGCCAGTATGTGCAGTGTTACTTCTCTTCCCCATTACAGAAAAGTATGAAACATTCAGAACAGAAGAGGAAGAAAAAATAAAATGTCAGGGACAAGATGTTACATCATCAGTGTATTTCATAAAGCAAACAATCAACAATGCCTGTGGAACAACTGGACTGATCCATGCTATTGCCAACAATATAGACAAGATGCACTTTGAATCTGGATCAACCTTGGAAAGATTCCTGGAGAAGTCTGTGTGGATGAGCCCTCAAGAACAAGCCAGATACCTGGAGAACTATGATGCTATTCAAGTTACTCATGAGACCAGTACCCATGAAGGTCAGACTGAGGCACCAAGTATAGATGAAAAAGTAGATCTTCATTTTATTGTATTAGTTCATGTAGATAGGCATCTCTATGAATTAGATGGACAAAAAC
Organism: Glossophaga mutica; assembly: GCA_039655065.1. Classification (NCBI taxonomy): domain Eukaryota; kingdom Metazoa; phylum Chordata; class Mammalia; order Chiroptera; family Phyllostomidae; genus Glossophaga; species Glossophaga mutica. Next base: position 78,517,076 of record CM077308.1, on the reverse strand, counting down.
CATTTCCAATTAACCATGGTGAAACTAGTGATAAAACATTATTAGAGAATGCCACAGAAGTTTGCAAGAAGTTTATGGAACATGAACCTGATGAAGTGAGATTCAATGCAATTGCTCTTTCTGCTGCATAGTTGGTCAGTAGTGGAAACACCAGATACTGTATTATTTGCAACAAAAATTCAATTTCTGCTGCCATACCCTAACTCAAATTTTTGATATTTTCATTAACTTGACTGATAAAACTTCATGTAATTAAGAAAAGAAAAATTCTGGCAGAGTTGTAGAGGATGGATAAAGTGGGAGTAGTTCAAGGTGAGACTATTAGAAACTCTTTTGTGGTTAGATGGGAAAAGATGAGAGTCTGAACTAAATGATGAGAGTCTTAGTCCATGGCGGTTAAACCAACAGCAAAAATTTATAAAAGATTCTTTTGAAAAAGAATAGATAGGATAACACACATCATTAAAATTAGTACCCTGACTTCCGGTCAAGATAGTGGCATAGGGAGAGAAGCCTTATAACAATAGACAGACAGAAGAAACTACTTCCCCACAATGTGACTGGTAGGGAGTGCAGAGGAGATGCAAGAGGGCTGGCTGGGCTTCCACAGGCAGCAGCTGATGTGCCAGAGGGATATTTAGGCGGCAGGGCGTTCCACTGGAGAAGTGTGGGGCCTAAACCCCAAACTGGGCTCCCCAGCCTACAGCACCAGAGCCAGAAAGGAACCCAGATAACATTCAGCTATGAAAGCAGCAGGATTTTTGTCTGACAGGGAGAGACAGTGGGAGTTGCAGAGAGCCTGTTAAAGGGCCAACACACAAAATTTCATTTGCAGCCACTTGCCCTGGCCTCCAGCAAAAGGAGGGCAGAATGGACTAGATATATATGAGGAAAGTCTGAGGTTGGAGGCTCTGGGGAGAAAACTGAAGGAATAGCTGCCAGCATCCCTGTGCTGAGTCATTCCCCATATTGTGGGAGCCATCTCTCTCAGGCAGAGCACTCCTCGCCAAGTGCCATCAGCCTGAGGGAAGCAATACCACAGACCCCAGGAGTTGCTCTGTCCTACATTGTGGTGCTTAAGCCCAGCTGCTGATTTTAGGTTGATTCAATCAAAAACTGATCAGTTTAACATCTAAGGTAGAAAATACAAAGAAGCAGCCAAAATGGGAAGATAAAGAAACAACCTCCAAATGAAAGAACAAGTGAATTCTCCAGAACTAGATGAAATGAAGGCAAGCAGTTTATCAGGCAGTTTACAGTAATGATTATAAGGATACACAATAGCGTGAAAAAAGATACAGAAACCACAAAAAATAAAGAATGCAACATCTGAAATAACACTTGCAGGTAGAATAAATAGTAGTATAAATGAAAAAGAGGATAAAATCAAAGTTTTGTAAGGCAAGGTAGAAAAAAGCACCCAGGCTGAGCAGCAAAAGGAAAAAAGAATTTAAAAAATGAGGAGAGATTAAGAAACATTTTGGATAACATTAAGCACACCAACATCCACATCATGGGAATACCAGAAGAACGAAGTGAGCAACAGATCAAGAACCTATATGAAGAAATGATGACCAAAATGTCCCTAATCTGGTGAAGGAAAAAAATCACAAGTTCAGGAAGCTCAGAGAGTCCCAAACAAATTAGACCCAAAGATACCTACATCAAGTGTCCATTATAATTAAAATGACAAGGCTTAAAGACAAGGAGAGAATCCTAAAAGCTGCCAGAGAAAAGCAGGAAGTTACCTACAAGGGAGCACCAAATAGACTGGCATCTGATTACTCAACAGAAATGTTTTAGGCCAGAAGGGAGTGTCGTGAAATATTCAGGCTATGAAAAGCAAGGACCTACGACCAAGACTACTTAACCCAGCAAGGTTATCATTTGAAATTGAAGAAATAAGGAGTGTCCCAGAAAAGAGAAAGTTAAAGGAGTTTGTTAACACTAAACCAGTACTGAAACAAATGTTAAAGGGCTGACTTTAAGAATGAGAAGAAAACAAGAGAAAAAAAATGGAGGAAACCAGTCAAACAATAAAATAGCACTAAATATGAACATATCAATAATCACCTTAAATGTAAATGGCTTAAATGTTCTGACCAAATGACAGAAGGTGGCTGCATGGATTAGAAAAAAAGACTCATATATGAGCTGCCTCCAAGAGACCCATTTCAGATGAAAAGATACATATGGACTAAAAGTGTTGGTAAAAGGTATTGCATGCAAATGGAAAATAAAAAAACCCCTGAGGTAGCAGTACTTGTATCTGACAAAACAGGCTTTAAATAAAGCTTTAGTGAGAGACAAAGAAGTTTACTATTTAATGATAAAAAGAACAATTTAACAAGAGGATACAACCCTAGTAAACATCTACGCACCCAATAGACGAGCATATAAATATGTGAAGCAAACCTTCATGGACATAAAGGAAAAGACTGTCAGAAATACAGTCCTAGCTGGGGATTTTAACACCCTATTGACTTCAATGGATAGATCTTCCAAGCACAAAATCAACAATGAGATAGCAGGTGTAAAGAAGACACTAGATAAATGGATTTAATTGATATCTTCAGAGCATTTCACCCTGAAGCAGCAGAATATACATACTTTTCAAGTGTACATGGAACGTTTTCTAGGATACACTACATGTTAGGACACAAAACAAGTCTCAATAAATTTAAGGAGATTAAAATCATATCAAGCATCTTCTCTGACCACAATGCTGTGAAACCAGAAATCACTCACAAGAATAACACTAAAAATATGCAAAGACAAGGAAGCTAAATAACATATTATGAAACAATGAATGGCTCAACAACAAGATCAAGGAAGAAATCAAAAGCAACCCTAAAAGGGAAATTCATAGCATTACAGGAGTATCTCAAAAACAACAAAAAGCTCAAATAAACAATCTAACTTCAAATTAAAGGAACTTGAAAAAGAACAACAAAGCCCAAAGTGAGTAGAAGGAAGGAAATAATAAATATTAGAGCAGAAATAGAAGAAATAGAGTCTAAAAAATATGATATAAAAGAATCAATGAATCCAAGAACTGGTTCTTTCAAAAGAGAAACAAGATTGACAAACCTTTAATGAAACTCATCAAGAAAAAAAGAAAAAGGACCCAAATAATAAAATCGAAAATGAAAGAGGAGAAATAACAACTGACACCAAAGAGGTACAAAAGACTGTTAAGAAAATATTATGTACAATTATATTCCAACAAACTAGACAACCTGGATGAAATGCATAAATTCCTAGAAACCTACAATCTTCTAAAAATAAATCAGGAAGAATCAGAGAAGCTGAACAGACAGATTACACCTAATGAAATTGAAGCAGTAATCAAAAAACTCCCAACAAATAAAAGTCCTAGACTGGGTGGCTTCACAGGTGATTTTTACTAAACATTCCAACAACTAACACCTCTCCTTCTCAAACTATTTCATAAAATTCAAGAGGGAAGCCCCCCAAACTCATTCAATAAGGCTAGCATTATCCTAATTCCAAAACCAGATAAAGACACTACAAAGACAGAAAATTATGTGCCAATATCCCTGAAGAACATAGATGCTAAAATCCTCACAAAAATATTAGCAAACTGAATGCAGCAATGAATCAAAAAGATCATATACTATGATCAACTGGGATTTATTCAGGGAATGCAAGGGTGGTACAATATTTGCAAATCAATAAATTTAATTCATCACATAAACAAAAGGAAGGATAAAAACCACATGATCATATCAATAGATGTAGAAAAATTTTTTTTATAAAATCCAGCACTGATTAATGATAAAGATTTTCAGCAAAGTGGGAATAGAGGAAACATACCTAAACATAATAAAGTCCATATATGACAAAGCCACTGTCAGCATCAAATTCAATGGGCAAAAACTACAAGCATTCCTCTTAAGTTGGGGAACAAGACAGGGATGTCCACTTTCACTTCTCTTATTCAACATAGTACTGAAAGTCCTAGCTACACCAATCAGACAAGAAGAAATAAAAGGCATCCAAATTGGAAAGGAAGAAGTAAAACTGTCTTCATTTGCAGATGACAAGATACTATACATAAAGAACCCCAAAGAGCCCACCAATAAACTACTAATCTGAAAAATGAATTAGCAAAGCAGCAAGATACAAAATTAATATCCAGAAATAAGTTGCATTTTTTATATGCAAATAACAGAACAGAAAGGGAAATTAAGAAAACATATGCATTTACAACTATGTCAAAAAAAAATAAAATACCTCAGAATAAACCTAACCAAGGATATAAAAGACCTGTACATGGAAAATTATAAGACACTGAAGAAAGAAACTGAAGAAGATACAAATAAGTGGAAGCACGTACCATGTTCATGGATTGGAAGAATTACCAGCATTAAAATGTCCATACACCCAACCTATCTATAGATTCAATGCAATTCCTATCAAGATTCCAATGACATATTTCACAAAACTAGAACAAATCTTTCAAAAATTTATATGGAATCACAAAAGAACCTGAGTATCAACAGTGATCCTGAGAAAGAACAACAAAGTTGGAAGAATCATGCTACTTAATATCAAACTATACTATACCACAAGACCACAGTGATCAAAACAGCCTTGTACTGGCAATAAAAACACACACACAGATCCAATGGAACAGAATAGAGCCCAGAAATAAGCCTACAGCTTTATAGTCAATCAATATTCGACAGAGGAATCAGGCACATATTATGGGCTAAAGATAGACTTAAGTGTTAGATGAGATCTTATAAAAATCCTAGAAAAAAACATAGGCAGCAAAATCTCTGACACAATATGCAGAAATTTTTTAATCAGATATATCTCTGCAGGCAAGGGAAACAAAAGTAAAAGTAAACAAATGGGACTAATTCAAACTAAAAAGTTTTTGTACTGAAAAGGAAATCTTCAACAAAATAAAAAGACAACCCTCAGAATGGGAGAACATATTTCCCTGATACATCTCATAAGGGTTAATATCCAAAATTTATAAAATTCTTTACAAACCTCAACACCAAAAAAACAAACAAGCATACAAATAGTCAACAGACATATGAAAAGATGCTCAATATCACTAATCATCACAGAAATGCAAACTGAAACCACAATGGGATACCATCTCACACCTGTCAGATAGCCATCATTAATAAATAAAGAAGTACTAGCATGGATGTGGAGAAAGGGGAACACTTCTGCACTGTTGGTGGGAATGCAGACTGGTGAAGCCACTGTGGAAAGAAGTATGGAGATACCTTAAAAAATTAAAAAAGGATCTGCCTTTTGACCTAGCAATCCCACTTCTGGAAATATATCCAAAGGAACACAAAACACTAATCTGCAAGCACAAGCACCCCTATGTTCACTGTAGTGTTATTTACAATCACCAAGATATGGAAGCAGCTCAAATGTCCACCCATAGTTGTTTTAGTGGATAAAACAACTATGGGACACTTACAAACTGGAATTATACTCAGGTGTTAAAAGAAAGAAAATTTTACCCTTTGCACAGCATTAACAGACCTGGAGACATTATGCTAAGTAAAATAAGCCAGTCAGAGAAAGAAAAATCCCACGTGATTTCACTCATGCGTAGAATCTAATGAACAAACTGAACTAAGAAGCAAAACACAGAAGGACTCACAGATGAAAAATAAATGACAGCTAGTGGGGCGGGGGCTTAGAAGATGGAAGGACTATGCATAAAGCAAAGGACTCATGGACATTGACAACAGTGTTGTGATTGCTGGGGACATGGGGGTATAAGGGGACGAAACGGTAATGGAAAAAACTACACACAAAAAGATGGTGGCATAGGTAAACCTAGCTTGTCTCCTTACACAACCACATCAAAATTATTTTGAAACAGAACTATCACTCACAACCATCAGAAATCTAGTTGAATGGAAGTCTGACAACTACAGACTTAAAGAAGCCACATCCATCAAGACTGGCAGGAGGGGCAGACACACAGAACAGGCTGGTCCCATATCCACATGTGGTGGATAAAAATTTAGGAGAGATATGTTAGGAGTAAGGAGTCCCAGCCCCACATCAATCCCCACAGTCCAGGGTTCACATGCCAGGAAAATAACTCCCCGTAACTTCTGGTTGCATAAACCAGCAGTGACTGAGTCAGTGGAAAAAACTTCTGGAGTCTCAAGCAGTTCCCCTTATAGAACTCACAAATGGACTTACTACCTTTGAGCTCCAGCACTGGGGTGGCAGCTTGAAAGGCACCAGTGGCATACAGGGAGGTACTGAAGTGTCTAATATGAAGGTGAGAGAGCTGGGGTATAGCTTTCTTCTGGACAGAAAGTGGGGCACAGACCACTGTCCCTTTTCTGAACCCTTCCCCCACAGAGCCAGAGCCTTCAGACAGGTGCCATATCTGAGATTCCATCAAGCTGGTTAATATGGTATGTCCCATCCTGGAGACCACCTGAAACTCTATCCCACCCAACACAGGCAGGCTGCCAAAATGAAGAGACAAAGAAACATGGCCCAAATGACAGAACAGATCAAAACTCGAGAAAATGAACTAAACAGAAGGGAGGTAAGCAATCCATCAGATGAAGACTTCAAAACACTGCTTATAAGGATGTTCAAGGTATTCAATGAGGACCTCAACAGCATAAAATATAATCCAGTCAGAAATAAAGGATACACCAATTGAAATGAAGAACAGTCTACAGGGAAACAACAGTAGAATGGATGAAACAAGAATTATATCAATGAACTGGAACATAAGAAAACAAAAAACAACCAATCAGAAGTACAAGAAGAAAAGAAATACAAAGAAACGAGGATATACTTCCGGCCAAGATGGAGGCAGAGGTGGACACACTGTGCCTCCTCTCACAACTAAAATTAAGGACAACAAAAACAACCAGAACATATAGAAAACTGAATTGTACGGAAATCCAACAAGGATTCACCCAGACCATTAAGAGGGGTGGAGTCGGCGGCTGGCAGAGAGGAACTGCAGCAGGAAAAAGCAGTGGCTAGTGGTCCCAGATGCGCAGGTGGTGGTTGGCACATCCCAGGCACACCAGGTGGCAGTTACCAAGTGTGGGGAGACAACAAGCAGACCAAGCGAGGCGCACAAGGCGGCTGACCGTGGTCACACATTTGCGCGCAGATAAACCAGGCGAAAATGGGCAGCGAGACAGACTGCACAACTCAGGGCCCCAGTGCCGGGGAAATATAACCTAAAAGTACTGACTGAAAACACTTGTGGGGGTTGAAGTGCCAGGAGAGACTCCCAGCCTCATAGAGGGAACTGAAATCCGAGAGAGAGTGAAGCAAGCACCATCATTCCCTCTCAGACCCCACCCCCACTACCCAGCAACTGGGCTGCCATGCCCTGGGGAACACCTAAGGGAACACCTGTTCTCAAACAGGAGAACAAATTAAAGCCCTGGAGTCAATTCATCTAAGTGACCAAGAGACAGCCAACCTATCAGATGCACAGTTCAAAGCACTGGTGATCAGGATGCTCACAGAATTGGTTGATTTTGCTCACAAATTAGATGAACAAATGAAGGTTATAGTAAGTGAAATGAAGGAAAATACACAGGGAACCAACAGAGATGGGAGGAAAACTAGGACTCAAATCAATGGACTGGACCAGATGGAAGAAATAAACAACCAAACAGAAAAGAAAGAAGAAACAAGGATTGAAAAAAGTGAGGAGAGGCTAAGGAACCTCCAGGACATCTTTAAATGCCCCCAACATCTGAATTATAGAGGTATAAGAAGGGGAAGAAGAAGAGCAACAAGTGGAAAACTTATTTGAACAAATAATAAAGGAGAACTTCCTCAATCTGGCAAAGGAAATAGACTGCCAGGAGGTCCGGGAAGCTCAGAGAGTCCCAAAGAAGTTGGGCCTGAGGAGGGACACACCAAGGCACATCATAATTACATTAGCCAAGATTCAAATGAAGGAGAGAATTCTAGAAGCAGCAAGGGATTAGGGGACAGTCACCTACAAAGGAGTTCCCATCAGACTGTCAGCTGATTTCTCAAAAGAGACCTTACAGGCAACAAGGGGCTGGAAAGAAGTATTCTAAGCCATGAAAGGCAAGGACCTATATCCAAGATTGCTCTATCCAGCAAAGCTTTCATTTAGCATGGAAGGGCAGATAAAGTGCTTCTCAGATAAGGCCAAGTTCAAGGAGTTCCTCATCACCAAGTTCTTATTATATGAAATGATAAAGGGACTTATCTAAGAAAAAGAAGATAAAAAATATGAACAGTGAAAGACAGCAAACTCACAGCTATTAAGAACCACACCTAAAACAAAAGGAAACTAAGCAAACAACTAGAACAGGAACAGAAACACAGAAATGGAGATCATATGGAGGGTTAGTAACAGGGAAGTGGGAGGGGGAAAGAGGGGGAAAAGGTACAGAGAATAAGTAGCATAGACGGTAGGTAGAGAATAGACAGGGGAGGGCAAGAATAGTGTGGGAAATGTAGAAGCTAAAGAACTTACGACACATGGACATGAACTAAAGCAGAGGAATGTGGGTGGGAGGGGTGTGCAGGGTGGAGGGGAATGATGAAGGAGAAATGGGACAACTGTAATAGCATAATCAATAAAATATATTTTAAAAAAGAAAAAACAAAACAAAACAAACTAAGCAAACAAGAAGAACAGAGACAGAATCATGGATGCAGAGAGGATCTTGATGGTGCCAGATGGGTGTAGGGGTATAGGTGAGGAGGGGAGGGGATCAAGAAGTACAAATTGGATGTAAAGTACAGTATAGGAAATGGAGTAGCCAAAGAACTACACATATAACCCATGGACATGAATGATGTTGTAGGGATTGCCTCAGGGAGTGGGGGGAGCTGGTTGGAGGGGGACAAAGGGGGAAAAACTGGGACAACTATAATAGTATAATCAATTAAATATAATAATAAAAGGAAAAAATGAAATAAATAAAATAACATAAAAGTACCCTGAGATGCTCTCATAAGGTCTAACATCTGATCTTTGTGTTGTTGTAGTTGTCTTCGAAGATCCTTCAATCCTTCAAGTCTTGTCAATGGAAGTGCATCATAAACACTTACTGAAAGAAAATGTTTAATTTCCTAAAAGAGAAAAATTAGTTAAAAATGAAATTGTTATTGATGTGTACTGCTTAAATCTATGAAATAAAAATTTAAAAAAATTACTGCCTTTTACTACTATCACCTCGTTATTACTACCAAACAACTCAGAATTATTTCTTCCATTTGAAATCCTACAATGTTTCAATTTAAATTCTAATAGACTGTCTCATGATAACATACTGTATTTTGCCATGTATAATGTACTCCTGTGTATCATGTGCCCCATGTGTCGGGTGTAAACTTTCAGGAAAAAATATCTTCTGTTTTAGCTTTTTAATCCAATTATTCATTTATTTATATTTAGAAAACAAAACTGATTATCATATTGCAAGGTATTACTCTGCATAGATATTGTGACTGCTTTGTAAGTTACACATTTAATGCATAAGCATAAATAAAAGAATTTCAAGACATTTATATAGATACAGAATTAGTGCTGCCCATGTATAATGCACATCCTGACTTACCTCTTAAAAATATGGGCAAAATGTTGTGCATTATACAAATATGGGCAAAATACAGTAGTTACATTTTAAGAAAGATATAACATACTCAATTAGAGAGAAAAGCTTAAATTCCTATTAGTTTTAAATCTTAATATCCTAACCTATATTTTCATATTGATACTTAGGAAAATATAAATTACAATTTTTAAATTATAATAAGATTTATGAGGAAAAATATACCTGAAAATAATTTTGAAGTTTATAAAGGTTAAAAGAACTAAAATGTGGAAAACTCTTTAAAAGCTTAAATATCTCTAATTCAAATATTAAACTGTCCCTGAAAGTAATTTTGAGATATTAATGGACATTATGCATATGAAAATCAAGCATATATCACTTCTCTTCAATATTTAAATATAAATATTTACCAAGAAACTGATATTTATACTTTTAATGCAATGCAAGAGGATACATTAAGATTCAATTTTTTATTTACGAGGGTTGATCTCATGCTATTTTTTCATCATAATTTTTTTAAAAAGCTTTGTTTCTTACATTCAGAGTATTACAGATTATCCAAAGGTACTATTGACTAGCCTTTCTAATATAACATAGTAAGATGTTGGAATAATTATTACCTCCATGAGTGAAAAGGGTCCTTTACTGTATTTGATTTTCTGCTGAGTACTACGCAGATCCTTAAAAATAACATGATCAGGAAAAGGATCTAAAAGTTTAATTGTGATATAGAGGTTTTCATTATCCTTGTTATCTATCACTAAGTATTTCAACAAGTCCAATACCTGAAAGTGATCGGAAAAAAAAAAAATGAGAAATGATTTAATTATATTATATTTTAAAGTGAAATAACCGAACCCATTGTAATAAATGATAGCAACTCTAATAACCTAATTCAGATAAAATATTCCAATTATTTCTAAGTTAGCCAGCTATTACTGTTTCCATGCTTTCAAATAATTCAACAAAAAGATAAAAGTGCTTCTACAGGATGAGCTCTGAGGTATAAACTGCTAATATTACTGAAACATGTAAGTAACATCTCACACACCATCATAGTGGTGAAAGTTGCTATCCACAGCTTTTACTACCTCTACACTTTATGCATGAGACAGAAACTGTAAGGGTATTTATTAGATCAAAATTACTACGTGTTCAGTGATTAAATGGTTACAAAATTAATTCATTGAGAATGTTTTTCCAACCATTTTTCAAAAAATATTTTCACTAGTCCTGGCTGGGTGGCTCAGTTGGTCCAAGTGTCTTCCCGACACCAAGAAGCTTTCAATCTGACTCCAAGTCAGAGCACAATCCTAGATTGCGGGTTTGATCCCCAGTTGGGATGCATACAAGAAGCAACAGATCATTGTTCCTCTCTCATGTCGATGTCTCTCTCTTTCTCTCTCAATTCAATAATCAGCCCTGGCTGTTGTGGCTCAATGGATTGAGTGCTGGCCTGGGAACTGAAAGGTCACCAGTTCAATTCCCAGTCAAGGCATGCGCCTGGGTTGTGGGCCAGGTCTCTGGTTGAGGGTGTGCAAGAAGCAACCTATCGTATCTCTTGCACATCAATGTTTCTCTCCTTCTCCTTCTCCCTCTCTCTAAAAATAAATAAATAAAATCTTTAAAAAAATAAATAAACATATCCTCAAGTGAGGATTAAAATGTATATGTACATTTTCACTAAAATTACAAATTATACCAAGTAAACATACAATACTCAGTTCCTTCCAAGATTACTTCATATATATATTTCAAATATCATTTTGAAGATAATTTACAAAATTACCTGTTTGTGAACCTCTATCTGTTCATGCACAAGGGGTATAAGTGTACCAACAATAACATGAAGATGATTTTCTAAAGCATCCTTACAGTAAGTTACTGCTGCATGGCAAACCTGGCTTAATAGGTCACAGCAAAGGGAGAAGCTACATAATGACACATCCATAAAACGAGAAGGCCTAATATAGGAAAAAAAAATAGTTAAGTTCTAGGAAACTATTTTAACATAAACTTATTTGAATGTCATTTTATTCAGCATCTCTAATTCTGATATGACTCAACATAAAAGTCACTTTCATATCCAGTTCCTTGAAGGTGATAAAGAGAAGTAGCATCAGCAAAATGGTGGAGTATAAAGCTCCATTTTCCCTGGTAGGAAACATTAAAAAAAGGATTTATGAGTTTGTTTCGTTTTTTTTTTGTTTGTTTATTTTTCAGATCCCACATATAACTGAAATCACATTGTATTTGTGTTTCTTAATCTGACTTATTTCGCTTAGATTCATCCAAGTTGTCACAAATGGCAAGATTTCATTTTTTATATGACAATATTCCAGTGTGTTTGTGTTTGTGTGTGTGTACCACACCATCTATCAATGGAATTGAAGTTGCTTCCGTATCTTGACTATTGTAAATAATGCTGCAATAAACACAGGGGTGCATATATCTTTGTGCATTAGTGTTCTGGATTTCTTCAGATAAATACCTAGAAATGGAATTACTTTGTTATGACAGTTTTATTTTGAAACTTTTGAGGAACCTCCATACTATTACTGTTTTGCGTAGTAGCTGCACCATTTTATAATCCCACCAAGCAGAACTAAACTCATAAATACAGAGAACAAACTGATGGTTGCCAGATAGAAGGGGGCACTGAAGAATGGGTGAAAAAGTTGAAAGGGATTAGGAAGTAGAGATTGCCATTATAAACAGAGTCATAGGGATTAAGGTACAGCACAGAAAATATAATCAATAATATTGCAGTAACTGTATATGGTATCAGATGGGTACTGGATTTATCAGGGTGACCTCTGTAAGATGTATAAATGTTTAATTGCTATGTTGTACTACATAAAACAATATAATATTGTATGTCAACTATAATTTAAAAATAAATTTTAAAAGCATTTAATAAAGAAGGAAGGAGCTCTGCAGCTTGCCATGAAAAGATCTTGAAGAACAGTATAAAACAAAAATCATTTGTTGTAACAGTAAATATTAAAAAAATAACTGTCAGTACTTTTTTGGCTCTGTAAACAGTCAAAGTTTACAGCAATCAAGCAAATATTTAATTAAAAATATGTGAATTAAAAACTGTAGAAAAGTTCTGTGGTGATTCAGTTGCCTTTGCACTACCCCCTCACCACTTGGCTGTAGTCATGAAAACTGCGTTCCCCTATTCCCGATGTGGGATCCTGGCCCTGAGATCTGGAGAAAGCAGAGCAGACCATATTCACTATTTATTGTGTATGTCTGTACTAAACCTGAGAGCTAACTGAAGGCTGGAAAAACTGCAGGCATTGCTTGAAGCCATTAAGGAGGCCAACAACCCACAGCTGCCTGGTGCAAGACATTATTGATCAGTCATAGAACAGACAGCCTAATATCTAGGAGGAAATGTTGGGGAGGGAGCTTCCTTGGGAAATTGGAGTACTCAAAGTCACCAATATATTTAGAGAATATAGAAAAAAACTACACAAATGCTCAGGTGCTTGGACAAAAATTACCTTTGAAGCCATAAGCTTTCACTTTGGGCTGGTCCCTAGGCTCAGTGCAAGCCTGGCTACGTGTTGAAGGAGAGTCCTAACACAGTCAACCCGCCAAGACTACAAAAGGTTTACTCTCTTTCTTTCTGGCTCTTGACATTCAAGAGAATCTGTATCAAAACACTACCTCAACATAATTTAAGGAACAGTCTTCAGTGACTATGCACAGCAAGAAATACAGTCTCTGTAAAAACAGTTGAGTAAACTCATGAAACCAACGGCTATAGCCTTCAACAATGAAAAAAGGTCAAACCTGGGACAAGGGAAAAAATCTGATTCCCACAGTTACATAATAATGGTAAAATGTCCTGTTTTCAAGAAGAAAATCATAAGGCATCAGCAAATTAGGAAAGACCTTAGGAAAATAAGGCCCATTCATAGGAATAAATGTACTGACTGAAACGGTTCCTGAGAAAGTTCAGATAATATACTAGTCAATGACTTTAAACAACTGTCTTAAATATGCTAGAAAAGTATAGAGACCAATGAAAATGAAATGCAGCATACCAAAACCTATGGGGTGCAGGAAAAGTAGTGCTGACAAAAAATATGTAGCAGAAACACTTACATTAAAAAAAAAAAAAAAGCTTGGTTGAAACACACCAACAAACACTTATGAAGAGTTAACTTGAACATTTCTCAAACTCTTCCAATACAGAATGGAAGAGCACTCTTTCTAACTCATTTGATGAGGCCAGAATAAGCCTAATACCAAAGCCAGATAAAGACAATACAACAAAATTGTAATATCCAATACCCTTTATGAATACAGATGGAAAACTTAACAAAATATTAACAATCTGAACCTGAAGCATATAAAAAAGATGATATACCATGAGCAAGTAGAATTTATCCCAGGACTTCAAGAGGTCAATATAAGAAAATTGATCCATGTAATATATATTAATGGAATGAAAGAAAATACTACTTGATCACCTCATTAAACACAGAAAAGACATTTAACAAAACTTTAACAACCTTTCATGATAAAAAACACCAAGAAATATATGAATAGACAGAAACTTCCTCAACAAAATAAAGGTAACCTATGAAAAACCCACAAATAACATTAATCAATGTCAAAACACAAAGCTTTCCCATCAAGATGAGGAACAAAACAAAGATGCCCATTTTCACACTGCTATTCAATGTTATACTATACTTCTAGCCAGAGAAATTAGACAAAAAAAAAGAAACAAAACTCATCAACAAAAAGGGAACCTATTATATGGAAAAACATATTTGCTAATGATACATCTAATAAGGGTTTAACTTCCAAAATATATAAAGAAGATAAACAATTCAATTAAATAATGGGCAAAGGACTTGAACAGTCACTTCTCCAAAGAGGACATACAGATGGCCAACAGACACATTAAAAAAATGCTCAATGTCCCTAATCATCAGACAGATTCAAATTAAAACCTCAGTGAGAAACCAACCCACAGCTGCCAGAATGGCTACCATCAATAAATCAACAAACAAGTACTGGATGTTGGAAAATGGGAACCCTAGTGCACTGTTGGTGGGACTGCAGATTGGTGAAGCCACTGTGCAAAAACAGTATGGAGTTTCCTCAAAAAATTAAAAATGAACTGCCGCCCTGGCTGGGGTGACTCAATGGACTGAGTACTGGTCTGCAAACCAAAAAGTTGCCAGTTCGATCCTTGGTCCAGGTACATGCCTGGCTGCAGGTCAGGTCTCTGGTTGTGGAAGGCAACTGATCAATGTTTCTCACATTGATGTTTCTCTCCCTTCTTTCTTCCTCCCTCTAAAAATAAATAAATAAAATCTTACCGGGGGGGGCGGGGAGAATTACTTTTTGACCCAGCAATCCCACTCTCGAATATTATTTTAAGGATCCCCAAACACCAATCTGGAAGAGTATGTGCACTACTAGTTTCATAGTAGCATTGTTTACAATAACCAAGATCTAGAAATAGCCCATGTGCACATCAGTAGATGAGTGGATAAAAATGCCATGGTATATTTACACAGTGGAATACTACATGGCTAGAAAACAGAAGGAACTCTTAACCTTTTGCAACAACACAGATGGACCTAGAGATTATTATGCTGAGTGAAATAAGCCAGTTAGTAAAATTCAAATACACTATGAGCTCACGTATATGGGAAATCTAATAAACAAAATCGAAATGGAGACATACACTCATGGAACAGACTGACAGCTGTCACAGGGGAGAGGACTGTGGGGGACTGAATGAAAGAACATGATGAAAGGGATTAGCCAAAGAATATATATGCATGACCCATGGACAAGGACAACAGTATGATGATGGCCTGAGGAAAGGTGGGGACCAGGGGCAGCTAGGGCTGGGTGGAGGTGGGTAAAAGGGGAAAATTAGGACAACTACAATAGTGTAAACAATAAAAATAAATTTAGGGGAAAAAACAAGGAAGATGGGGATCATTAAAACCTGGAATCTAGAGCCAGTTCTTCAGAGGCACAGATGAAAACCTGGTCTTGCCATGGGTATCTAATCGTTCTTTTAAAAAATATATTTTATTCATTATGTTATTACAGTTGTCCCATTTCCCCCCTTCATTCGCCTCCACCATGCACACCCCCTCCCACCCACATTCCCCACTTTAGTTCATGTCCATGTGTCGTAAGTTCTTTAGCTTCTACATTTCCCACACTATTCTTGCCCTCCCCCTATTTTCTCTCTACCATCTATGCTACTTATTCTCTGTACCTTTTCCCCCCTCTCTCCTCCTCCCACTCCCCTGTTGCTAACCCTCCATATGATCTCCATTTCTGTGGTTCTTCTCCTGTTCTATTGTTTGCTTAGTTTCCTTTTGTTTTCGGTGTGGTTGTTAATAACTGTGAGTTTCCTTTTTACTGTTCACATTTTTGATCTTCTTTTTCTTAGATAAGTCCCTTTAACATTTCATATAATAAGGGCTTGGTGATGATGAACCCCTTTAACTTGATCTTATCTGAGAAGTACTTTATCTTTCCTTTCCTTCTAAATGAAAGCTTTGCTGGATAGAGCAATCCTGGATGTAGGTCCTTGACTTTCATGACTTGGAATACTTCTTTCCAGCCCCTTCTTGCCTGTAAGGTCTCTTTTGAGAAATCAGCTGACAGTCTGATGGAAACTCCTTTGTAAATGACAGTCCTCTTATCTCTAGCTGATTATAGAATTCTCTCCCTCATTTGAATCTTGGCTAATGTAATTATGATGTGCCTTGGTGTGTCCCTCCTCAGGCCCAACTTCTTTGGAACTCTCTGAGCTTCCTGGACTTCCTGGCAGTCTATTTCCTTTGCCAGATTGGGGAAGTTCTCCTTTATTATTTGTTCAAATAAGTTTTCCACTTGTTGCTCTTCTTCTTCCCCTTCTGGGACCCCTATAATTTGGATGTTAGGACGTTTAAAGATGTCCTGGAGGTTCCTAAGCCTCTCCTCACTTTTTTGAATTCTTGTTTCTTCACTCTTTTCTGTTTGGTTGTTTTTTTCTTCCTTCTGGTTCACACCATTGAATAGAGTCCCAGTTTTCTTTTCATCACTATTGGTTCCCTGTGCATTTTCCTTCATTTCACTTATTGTAGTCTTCATTTTTTCATTTAATTTGTAACCAAAATCAACCAATTCTGTGAGCATCCTGATCACCAGGGCTTTGAACTGTGCATCTGATAGGTTGGCTATCTCTTGCTTGCTTAAAGTATTGGCTCTGGGGCTTTGATTTATTCTTTCGTTTGGGTCATTTTTTTTTTTTTCTTTTTTGGTCTGGTTGCAGCTTTTATGTAGTGAGGGGTGGAGCCTTAGGTGTTCCCCAGGGCAAGGCAGCCCAGTCGCAGAGTTGTGATGCTGTATGTAGGGGGAGGTTCCAAGAGGGAACAATGGAGCTTGCTCCACTCTCCCTCGGATTTCAGTCCCTTCTGTGAGGCTGGGAGTCTCTTCCAGCACTTCAAACCTCACAAGTGTTTTCAATTGGTACTTTTAGGCTTTATTTTCCGGCAGTGAGGCCCTGGGTTGTACAGTCTGTCTCACTGCCCGTTTTCGCCTGGTTTATCGTGCATGAATGTGTGACCACAGTCAGCCGCCTTGCTAGATCTGCTCGTTCCATCCCCGCGCCAAGGGTCTGCTAACTGCCGCCTGCACATCTGGGACCACTAGCCACTGCTCTTTCATGCCACGATCCCTCTCTGCTGGCCGCCAAATCCGCCCCTCTTACTGGTCTAGATGAATGGTTGTTGGACTTCCACACAGTTTAATTTTCTATCAGTTCTGTTGTTTTCTTGTTTCTAAATATTTGTTGTCCTTAATTTTGATTGTGAGAGGAGGCACAGTGTGTCCACTTACGCCTCCATCTTGGCCGGAAGTCTATCTAATTGGTTTTGTGTGGGGAAAAATCTTGTAGAACTGAGAGCCTTTAACCTCTGCAATCTGACACTATCGCGTCAAAACTGAGTTGAATTGTAGGACACCCAAGACACCCAACTAGGTCTGCAGATTTCCTTGGATGTTTGTAGGGAACACCACCCAACATACATATTCAACTTGTGACCAGAACTGCTATAGTAACATATATATTACAGGCCATCTAAAATTAGAATATATTTTTTTAAATGTTGAAGACCCTTAGTAGTTAAGATTTCTAGAGTTGGAGTAGTAGTAATACAACTTATAAAATAATAGATAGATATAAATTCCAGGAACAATACTCTGGTTTCTACCTCTTAGTATAAGTTTTCAATTAAGATAATGGTAGAAAAATACTTTTATCTTAGTCTAAATATATTCTTTACCTTTTGTTGATATAGTGAATCAAACTGTAAATAACATCTCGAAGAACAAAGGCCCAAGCTCCTCCTAAGCCAGTTTTTATCTCTTTCAATAATAAACTAACAAACAGGTGATATATTTTAAAAATTCTGTTCTTTTTATAAACATTATTTGTCTCAACAGCTTGCTCACATATAGCTAGAAGAATTTTCTGATAGGAATCCTACAAAATAAAGATACATTTTAGTCAAAATTTGTCAAATCACATATACTCAGGTAAAATACATTTGTATTCAAAATAAATTATATAATTTAGTTTTGGGTCTGATATCAAATGCAAAATATTACATTAAAATTACTATATTAAACATAAAGAATTACTGTCAACATAATATTCATAAACTGTAATTAAAAAGCACATTAAAAAATATATTTCCATAAGCCAATATATGACTAAACTGTCACAAAAAAATTCACCCCTAATATGTAACACATTTGAATCAATACTAACAAATACAATACCAAGATATAAACCTGTAAGTATTTTTCTTCTTCATTTATTCAGATAAATTTTCTATTCATTTACTTTTTTCTCTTTATGATTTGCATACACAGATATTCTAGCTGAAACAGTAGAAATTCACTTTTCAGTTATACTAGTATTGTATACTTACAGGGTTTTTGGAAAGAATTTCTAAAATGCTTTTAAACTTGGTTTTATGGCAATTGCTGATATATGCAAATGTTGCTTTAATCACATGAGATGGAAAATGAGGTGGATTAGGAGCCGGATCCAAATCCCTAATAGTTATAGAAAAAATGTTATCATATTCAGATCATAATTATCAAGAAAAAAAAGATCTCACTAAAAGACTATAGAATAAAAATTTAGGTTACAATAACTTCAAATTTAAAAATTATTTCTCTCCTGAAAAACTAGGCTTTTAATAAAATGATATACATATACATACATCACATATACACACATATATGCCTATATACATCAATCAGAATACCTCAATACTTTTACCTTCTAGGACTTAGTTTTTAAACAATTTGCTTAACAATTCTTTTATGAAGTTAATGGAAATTCCACAAAGGAGCCTTAGGGTCACACCACTTCAGGTATGAATTAAAGTTCTATGCTAGTACTGTAAATACAATAATATTTTAAGACAGCAGTCAAACATTATATCAAATGAAATTATATATAGAAAAGTACTTTAGTAGCTATTACTATTTCATATGCCTAGCACTGTAGGGCATACAAAAAAAGGGTGCTTTAAAGCACTTTATAGTCAAGCTTGGAAAATAACACTCATGTCAACCAAGTGTGGTTTACACATTCAAGTGAAATTGTAGTACAGTAAGATTCTGATAGCTAGAGAGGATGAGGAAGGGGATCTAGACATGCAAATCACAGATATGAAGAAGAGAACACAGGGTAATGTATCATGAAGAAAATTTCGAGACAACCAATGGCACAAATACTAGAGATGAGAGGGAAAGGTCATAAATTTGCAAGTGAGGTGGTAAATTAGAGCAGTTATTGTGGAAGAGCCTATAGTAGAAGCAGATAGGTAATTACTTCAAAGGAAGCTATTTTTTTAAGAAATAATTTAAAAGCAGAGTATACACCTAAAAACTGAAATAGATATTTAAAAGTGTCAAACAATATACTTGTCAATAGACTTCTGAAACTGTAACTAATTCTCTAAGTTTAAAATACCCATACCCTGGAAAGTCACATAGGTTAGTGCTTTGGCTTTCACCAGCAGTTGCAGGTTCATGTAATGTCATCAATAACTCCACCACAATCTCTGGCAAATTGGTAATGAATAAATGATCAATCTGTAAGGATATACAATAAAAATATATTTAAG
Source organism: Glossophaga mutica (assembly GCA_039655065.1). Lineage (NCBI taxonomy): Eukaryota > Metazoa > Chordata > Mammalia > Chiroptera > Phyllostomidae > Glossophaga > Glossophaga mutica. Next base: position 78,497,293 of record CM077308.1, on the reverse strand, counting down.
TGTATCTGCATAAGACAGCTCAAGGGGTTCATATTATTACCTCATTTCCAAAATTATTCAATGACTATAGATGACCAAAGATCTAAGATCTGCAAGACATACACCTAACTCCACTTTTTCTGCTATGCAACTGTCTTATAAACTAAGAGGAAGTTAAAGAAATCATACCAAACAAGACTCTCTTAATATGGCTTATTAATTTTTAAGAATCATTTTAAGTGATGAAGACTTCAGGTCTAACATGAAATTTCTCAGCCTAACCATTTCCCTGCCAACCAAATTCCCCAATGATCTGTACTTCTCCCCAATCTGAACTTCACTCTTATTTGGGAATGCTATTTCACTTAGAAAACTCTACTAGTAAAAATTCTCAGTGCCCAGCAATAATCGTCTCTTTTTTCCCTACAAGACTTCTCCCCATAATTGATATCCCAAATTCTGAAGCTAGCTGCTACCTACATCCTGTCATCAAATGTAAACTAAAATCCAACAGGAGACCTGACAAGTGTGACTGACTCAGTGGGCTGAGTGTCATCCTGCAAACCGAAAGGTCGCCAGTTCGATTCCCGGTTGGGATGTGTGCCTGGGCTGCAGGCCAGGTCCCTGGTTGGGAGCATCCAAGAGGCAACCGATCAATGTTTCTCTTTCACATAGATGTTTCTCTCTCCCTCGCTTCCTCCCTCTCTCTAAAAATAAATAAGAGGGGAGAGGGGAGGGAATTTCAGGGGAAAAGGGAAAGGGTTTAGAGCAACAAGTGTAAAAGACACATGGACAAAAACTAGAGGGGGTGGAAATGGGAGAGAGGTGGGAGGGGAGGGCTAAGGTGGTGGGCTGGGATGGGAGTAAAAGATAGAAAACTGTACAAGAACAACAATTTAATAAAAGAATAAATGCTATAAAATTTGGAATTTAAAAAAATAAAAATAAACAAAAATCTTTAAAATCCAACAAGAGCAGACTCTGTGTCAATCACTTCCTGCTATAGGTTGCTTCACAAAGAACATAAATTCTCTGAATACAAAGAATGGTTCTGCTACATTTTACCTCAGCCAAATGAATGAAAACTGTATGAGTCTTAAAGGTGAATTTATTAGCTCTTAAAATAATTACAGTGCTTTAAACTAAAACACAAATGGCAGATTTACATCATGCACAAGTAGATTTGGAAACACTTCCTCATAAGAGAAATATTTTTGAATGTGATAAGATACCTAATGTAAAAATCCTAGCCATTCCCTCAGGCTTACATATTAGTTGTCCAATCATCATTTCCAAGGTTGTAACCCTTATAAAATTCCAGCCTCATTTAAAAGTATACCTGGAATAAGGAATGACAAATTGGCCAACTATAATTATATCAGAGGAAAAATTAACACTAGTTTCCTTGTATATAAGATCACAACCAACTTCACTAGTTTCATATGATTATCTGAGTAAGATCTGCAATTTTAGCTATAGTTCATATAAATGGTTCAGATAGCTAGGCATAGCTCTACAATTTTAAACTGTAAAGATTTTAGGCATTTAACAATGAACAGTTTTAGAAGACTCAAAGACTGATAATAGTTTGTACCAACACTTACCACCACCAACAACAAAAGAATCTAGAAGACTCATTCAGATAAAGTACGTATTAGAGAAAAAAATTAACTTATGACAACTTCATAATAGAGACTACCAAGAACTTAATATATTTAATGAAGAAGCCAAGAAACCAACGTTTAATACAATTGCTTTTGTTCTTAATTGTGACCCTGAAAATTGCTATTTTTTGCTCTGTATACATAAAAGAGAATGTAAGACTAGGCCTGCTCAGAAGTCTAAGATAGGAGATTAGGAGGGAAAGAGAAGAAACAGAGTGTCTCTCATAAATTCTATTACCCTTGGTATGCCAACACTCTGGTGCAAATATCTTTTGGGAACGGAACTCCTCTGCTGATCATTTGCCTCCAGACTACATTACAGACTTACAACCAGCTCTCACTGGCAATGGTCCACCTAGGCAACTGGGGGACCTGCTGTGACATTTCGTGGTTCAAATAGATAACTGGGCAACCAAAAAAGAGGCTCTAGAAGTTTATCCAATTCTAATTTTATGTTAACAAGATTTGATTAGTCATCCTTATTTACATAAAAAAAAAAAACATAACTGAACTGACCAATCCTCTATTACCTTAAAAAAAGACTACATATGGCCCTGACCAGTGTGGCCCAGTTGGTTGGGTGATATTCCACAAAGCAAAAGGTCACCAGTTTGATTCCTGTTCCAGGCACATGCCTAGGTTGCAGGTTCAGTCCCCATTTGGGGTGTGTATGAAAGGCAACTGATTGATGTTTTTTCATATTGGTGTATCCTTCTCTTTCTACCTCCCTTCCCCACTCTCTGAAAATAAATAAAATCTTAAAAAAACTTAAAAATTATATATATGATTTAATATAAGTTGCCTCAAATAATTTTGAATTTATGTAATTACTATGAAACAAACAAAAATTGTAGATCCTTTTTTTCCATGACTCCATCATTTATCAAATAATGAGTAGTCAATATATACTAGGTGGTTGGGATACACCAACAAGAAAGAAAAAAGAAGAAAATTCTACCTTTGTAGTAGTTATATTAGAGATGACTAATAAAAAACAATGAACATAATTCCTGAGTAAATTATACCATATGTTAGAAGGTAGTCATGGAAAAAAGAAAGATCAGGGTATGAAAATTTGGGACTGTATTTTTCCTTGAAAAGTGAAGGGTTTAATGAGACTGAAGAAGAAATAAGGAAGATTTCCTATATATTATTCAGTATTGCTTGATTTTAACTTGCACTTACAATAACTGCCAATTAAAATAAATTTTCAAAAGGAACAAAATAAAATTATTCAAGTGATTTTTAAAAATATTTTATTAAAAACATTTCATTTAAAAACCAATCAAAAGGAAATAACACTGCATAACAACAAAAATTTTCATGGACTAGCTGTGCTAGGTAGTGATTATCACATTTCAAATTTAACTGTATAAATGAATAAAGAGCCTTAAAATTTTAAAGTTACATCTTACATAAATTAGGAAAAAAGTGGAGGTAAAAGTTGAAGTCATACCTGTTTACCTAGTAAGTTTTCATCTTTAAGCATATCATAGACTTTGGAAGCATTCTCTCTTTGCTGTGCCATCCCAATATCTCCTGTAACCTCACAGGCAAAGTAAGGAAGAATATTTACAAGAATCTTTGGAAAGCAATCTATCAGAAGACGTTTCCAATCCTCTTGAATCAGATTAGCAATGGACTTCACCTCATCAAAATCACTTCTAATTACCAGATGTGGAATCAAAACTTTGTAACAAGATCTAAAATATAAAAATGTAAAAGATAAATTCTATATAACTTTTCATAGTAAAATTTTATAATAGTTTTTAAAATAATGAAACACTTTAAATAAACATTACCACATCATTTATATAGATGAAGCATTCTTATTCTAAATTTTTAGTTTAGTTTGCTTTTTATTTTTGACGTTATATTTTATTGTTTTACTATTAGTTGTCCCACATTTTCCCCCTTTGCTCCCCTCTATCAACCCCTTCCCATAACCCCCACACAATTGTCCACATCTATGGATCATGCATTATGTTCATTGGCTACTCTATTCCCAACACTGTACTTTACAGCCCCATGAATATTCTATAACTGCCAATTACTACTTCTTAATCCCCTCACCCTTTACCCTAATCTCCACCCCATGACCACCCTCCCATCTGACAACCATCAAAATGCTCTCTGTATCTATGATTCTATTTCTGTTCTGCTTGTCTATTTTGTTTTTTAGGAATCAATTGCTGATATTTATTTATTACCATTTTATTGTTTATATTTTTGATCTCCTTAAAGAAGATCCTTTAACATTTCATATAATACTGGTTTGGTGGTGATGAACTACTTTATTTTTTGGTCTTAGAAGCTCTTTATCAGTCCTCTGATTCTAAATGACAGCTTTGCTGGGCAAAGTAATCTTGGTTGTAGCTCCTTGCTTTTCATACTCAATATTTCTTGGCAATCCCTTCTAGCCTAGAAAGTCTGTTTTGAGAAATCAGCTGATGGTCTTATGGGAGTTCCCCTGTAGGTAAATGGCTGCTTTTCTCTTGCTGCTTTTAAGATTCTTTCTGTCTTTAATTTCGGCATTTTAATTATGATGTGCATTGAAGTGGTCCTCTTTAGGTTCATATTGTTTTAGACTCTCTGCTCTTCCCAGACTTGTATGTCTATTTTCTTCACCAAGTTAGGGAAGATTTCTGTCATTACTTTTTCAAATAGGTTTCCAATTTCTTGCTCTCTGTCCTCCTTATGGCGCCCCTGTGATGTGAATGTTGGTACACTTGAAGCTGTTCCAGAGGCTCCTTACACTATCCTCATTTTTTTAAAATTTTCTTTTCTTCTTGCTGTTCTGATTGGTTGCTTTTTGTTTTCTTATATTGTAAAACATTGATTTCATTCTTGGCTTCATCCACTCTACTATTGATTCCCTGCAAATTGTTCTTTGTTTCAATTAGTGTAGACTTCATTTTTTCCTATTTATTTATTTATTTATTTTTATATTTTATTGAATATGCTATTACAGTTGTCCCATTTCTCCCCCATCATTCCCCTCCACCCTACACACCCTCTCCCACCCACATTCCCCCCTTTAGTTCATGTCCATGTGTCATAAGTTCTTTAGCTTCTACATTTCCCATACTATTCTTGCCCTGCCCCTGTCTATTTTCTACTCACCGTCCATGCCACCCACTCTCTGTACCTTTTCCCCCTCTCTCCTCCTCCCACGCCCCTGTTGCTAACCCTCCATATGATCTCCATTTCTGTGGTTCTGTTCCTGTTCTAGCTGTTTGCTTAGTTTGCTTTTGTTTTAGGTATGGTTCTCAACAGCTGTGAGTTTGCTGTCTTTTCACTGTCATATTTTTATCTTCTTTTTCTTAGATAAGTCCCTTGAACATTTCATATAATAAGGGCTTGGTGATGATGAACTCCTTGAACTTGACCTTATCTGAGAAGCACTTTATCTTCCCTTCCATTCTAAATGACAGCTTTGCTGGGTAGAGCAATCTTGGTTGTAGGTCCTTGACTTTCATGACTTGGAATACTTCTTTCCAGGCCCTTCTTGCCCGTAAGGTCTCTTTTGAGAAATCAGCTGACAGTCTGATGGGAACTCCTTTGTAGGTGACTGTCCCCTTATCCCTTGCTGCTTCTAGAATTCTCTCCTTCATTTGAATCTTGGCTAATGTAATTACGATGTGCCTTGGTGTGTTCCTCCTTGGGTCCAGCTTCTTTGGGACTCTCTGAGCTTCCTGGACGTCCTGGAAGTCTATTTCCTTTGCCAGATTGGGGAAGTTCTCCTTTAGTATTTGTTCAAATAAGTTTTCCACTTGTTGCTCTTCTTCCCCTTCTGGGACCCCTATAATTCGGATGTTGGGATGTTTAACGATGTCCCGGAGGTTCCTAAGCCTCTCCTCATTTTTTTGAATTCTTGTTTCTTCCTCGTTTTCTGTTTGGTTGTTAGTTTCTTCCTTCTGGTCCACTCCATTGATTTGAGTCCCAGTTTTCCTTCCATCTCTATCGGTTCCCCATGCATCTTCCTTCATTTCACGTATTGTAGCCTGCACTTTTTCATCTAATTTGTGAGCAAAATCAACCAATTCTGTGAGCATTTTGATGACCAGTGCTTTGAACTGTGCATCTGATAGGTTGGCTATCTCTTCACTGCTTAGAGGAATTGGCTCTGGGGCTTTGATTGGTTCTCCGGATTGAGCCATTTTTGTTTTCTTTTGTTTTTGTTTTGTTTTGTTTTGGTTTTAGTCTGGTCGCGGCTATTACGTAGTGAGGGGTGGAGCCTTAGGTGTTCCTCAGGGCGGGGCAGCCCAGTCGCTGGGTTGTGACGCTTTAGGTGGGGGCGGGGTCCGAGAGGGAACAATGGCGCCTGTTCCGCTCTCTCTTGGACTCCGGTCCCTTCCGCTGCTTCCCCTTCACCTGGATTATCTGCGCACGCGAGTGTGCTGTTACGTAGTGACGGGTGGAACCTCAGGCGCTCCCCAGTGCGGGGCAGCCCAGTCGCTGGGTTGTGATGCTGTGTGCGGGGGCGGGGTCTGAGAGGGAACAATGGCGCCTGCTCCACTCTCTCCTGGATTCAGTCCCTTCCGCTACTTCCCCTCTGCCTGGACTGCCTGCACGCGCAAATGTGGGACCACCTGGTCAGCCAGCCGCCTTGTGTGGCCTCACTGGGTCTGCACAGTTGTCCCCCTGTGCCCGGGGTCCACCAGCTGCTGCCTGTGGGCACGGGGACCACCAGCCGCCGCCTGTGCACTGGGGAACTGCCAGCCGCTGCTGCTTGCGCTCCCGTACCTCCACTTTCTCCTGCCGCGACTCCGCCCCTCTTACCGGTCTGGATGAATGGTTGTTGGACTTCCGTACAGTTCAGTTTTCTATAAGTTCTGGTTGTTTTCTTGTTTCTAAATATTTGTTGTCCTTAATTTTGGTTGTGAGAGGAGGCACAGTGTGTCCGCCTACGCCTCCATCTTGGCCGGAAGTCCTAGACTTCATCTGACTGGATCTTTTTTATGCTGTTGACATCCTCACTAAGTTTCCTGAGCAAACTTATAACCAGTGTTTTGAACTCTGCATCTGATAGATTGTTTATATCCATTTTGTTTAGTTCTTTTTCTGGAGTTTTGATCTGTTCTTTCATTTGAGCCATGTTTCTTTGTTTTCTCATTTTGGCAGCCTCCCCGTATTTGTTCCCATGTATTAGGTAGAGCTGCTATGTCTACCTTCATGTGGGCTACGCACACCCTCATATCGTGTTTGAGCCATGCTTGCTGCTGGCACATCGAAGGTCAGCCACCAACTGCGTTCTATCAGGGGTCATGCACCATAAGCTACAAAGTGATCTGCAGATGTTTGCTACTTTTGCTAGGGTTGAGAGTAAACTGGTGAGGCCAAGCTGTGAACCAAGACTGGTTGCTGCTACTGCCATGCATGGGGCCACTTTGTGAGAGTTATGGGGCTCACGGAAACCAGATGCTGCTTATTTGAAAGTTTAGGAAAATCTGAAGCATGGGTCAAGACAAGCCATTCATACAGAAAACTTACTAGAAACTGCTTAGGTGGGCCCAAAAGTTGGGTGGAACAAGGCCTCAGGGAATCACCAGTGTGGGACAGAGTGCGAACCAGATTTATGGAGTCTCAGATATGGCACCCACAGAGCTAGCTTTGTGGTTCTGTGGGGAGAAGACTCAGAAAATGAACAGTGGCCTCTGCCAGCACTTCTGTCTGAGAGAAAGCTGCTCCCAAGCTCTCACCGTGATGCTGGAAAACTCAGTTCCTCCCCTTAAGTATCTGATGTCTTTCAATCTTCTGCCCCACATGCTACAACTCAGAGGCACTGAGTCCAAGTAAGGCTATGCATGGGCCTTTGAAGAGGAACTCCAGCAGTTCAGTCTTCCACAACCTTAATCCCCACTGGTTTCAACAGCCAGAAATTATGGGAATTTACCTCCCTGGCACTTGAACTCTGGGCTGGGGATCCTAGTGTGTGGCTTGGATAACTTGCTCCTGAGATATCCTATTGATTTTTATCCACCACACAGGGTGGGGGACCAGCCAGTTCCACGTCTCCACCCCTTCTACCAGTTTTGATGTGGTTTCTTCTTGAATTCCATAGTTGATTTCTTCTCTAATTTCCTAGTTGTAGGACTTCCATTCAACTTTATTTGTGATGGTTCTGAATGCTGTTTGTTCTATAGTTTAGTTGTAATTTCGATGTGATTGTACGAAAAGGGGGAGCCATTTTTACCTATGCTGCCATCTTGACCCTAGTTTACTTTGCTCTTTCCTTACTCTAATTTTATAAATGAAATAAAGTTAGTAAATTCTAAATAGTCACACTAAAAAATAGAGATCTTAGAATATACTACCTTACTTCTGTCATCAAAAAAGTACAAGTTAAATTTATATTTACTTCTTCTGCATAAGCAATTTATATAAAACTATTTTAAAATGAAATGTGAAAGCAATTTATAAATTCAAGGAATAAATATAAATATTATTGCCAAACTGAATGAACAATAAAAACCACTTAACAATTATGAACTACCTTCCCATCATTCTGATACGTACACATTAGTTATTTCAAACCTTTGCATTTTGAAATTTTTCTTCTCTAGAGTTAGAGTTAGCAAAAAACAAATACTTTTACATTGAAATAGAAATAATGACTAAATGTCCTAAAGTCAAACAACACAAAATAAAAACAAGGCAGAAATAACCAGAACTAGTTATCTTTCATTTTTCACAGAAAAGATCAACAAATGTTAAATCTGAAAGGAATGTTAAAGATCTCCTTATGTAAATTACCTGCCTTACTTTACAGATTTAAAAAATCAAGTCCCAAAGGATGGTTACATGGCTTGCCTAAAATCACATAACCAGTTACTGGCACAGCAAAGACCAGATCCAAAGTCCAGTGATTCCCTTTAACACATTTTTATTAAAACAACCTGTCTTGCCTCTCATACTATACAACCTCCCATGTCTGTGTATGTGGAGATTATTACCTAATTTTAAGTTACACATATTTCACGTGTGCTGTATGTAAACCTACCTATAGAAATCCTCGATGTTTGTGTAGTTTAATAAAATAAAAGGAAAAGAGGATAAGCTGTATTTGGTATCTTGAAGATTTAGCCATTGCCAAACCAGATAATCCAAATGAGAAGTCATGAAGTCTTCTAAATGCCTATATCCAAAAGTTTCAGAAACTTTCTCTAAAACCTGTACAAATCAAAATAAGTCAATTCTTTAAGAAAACAGCAAAGTAATGTTATTTAAATCTTTGTTAATATTTACTAACAATATGACTTAAGTATTCATTTAACTTTTATATACCTTAATTTACTCATCTATGAGATGGAGACAATAAAAGTACCCAGTTCAGCAAGACTAATTAAGAAAAGTGCATTTAATATAACTAGTACAGTGCCTGGCACATAGCAATCCTTTAATAAACTTTATTTAAATTTAAATATATAAAATTTATTTAAATTTTGTTTAAATAAAAACAGAAAAATACATTGTAATTTTCAACATTTCATTATATTCAAAATGAATATAAAAGAAAGGTCTAAAATAAAATAATTCTTCTCAGTCCTAAACCCAACGAGAAAATCAAAACACTATATTCCACTTACAGTAATAACTAGGTAGTGTAACTGTATAATTATTTTAAAGCAATTTCTTTTAACCAAGAAGTAAAAGGCTGACTTGTCCAAGACTGATTGCCTATGGATTTGCTGACTGTAAAGTTCCACGGAAACCATGCTGTTAGAATGCTGAATGGTAAACCACTGATCTGTCACTGATTCATCTGTAAAATTCTACACTGGAAAGGCTTGCTTCCCAAACCATGAACGTTGAGCAGGTGAAACAGGGAACAGAAGAACATTCTACAACACTGTGCTGATGTAATTGCAAGGCTGAACACTGGTCTTCCTTCTCTAACCGTGCAACTGAAAAGCTCTAACATTTTACTCCTGGCACTGCTACATACCAACGTCCTGCCTGAGAATCAATAAGGCAAAACACTTGCTAATGCTGTTCCCTATGTCTTTCCCTCAATAAAAGCTATTCCACAGGTCTTAGTCTGTATGATGACAGGTCATTCACCCATGTTAGTTCAATGTATGCCTGGTGAAATGCTCTTAAACTGAATGTAAGAAATAACAGAGCATACATATGAATATGCTATTTAAAATACACCATTAAAAAATAAAACTGTCTCCAAGTCTTTCACAAATGCCATTTTGAAATTCTAGTTTAACTTTTTTAATTGCTTAAAAGTTATCCAAGGAAGATTATATTCATCCATGTGTACCTTTTTAATGAGGTGAGGTTCTAATCCATTCTCTTTCATAGACTTGCACAGGACAAACAAAGCCTGTTTTTCACAGACAGGACTACAGTTTAAAACCACAGCTATCACCATCAGTAAAACAGCTTTTCTATTATAAATTTCATCCAAAAGTTCAGGGTTCTCAACTCTGTGGGACTTAAGAAGAATTTTAAACAATAATGTAATGTAAATATTTAAAATTACAAACAAACCAGGCTAAAATCAAAGTACACCATGACAACACTAAGCTGCCTGTAAACAGTTTTAAATCCTTCAGTGATGAAGCTAAGAGTAGAGATTTTGAGAAAATTTTGAGAAAATATCAAAGTTTCTAGAGTGGCAAAGATTGCTTTTGATAAGATATTATGGAATGAATCGCTAAATATTTCAGTGAGGTATAAAGTACTTCAATGAAAAAATAAACTGTAAGAAGGTGAGAGAGATTAAAGTTCCTCTTCAACTCCCAAGCATACCTCATAAGATATTTATCATTATAACAATATGTAGCTCTTTATACTTTTAAAAATATTATCACATATTATCAACAATGAAATCATACAACTAGATAGAATGGTATATGCTTCAATCATTATAATATCCCTACACATTTTTTGAGAAGCTATACTTGATAGAAGTTTCTCATCACATTTAGAAAAAACTGCTATTCTCTGATCCTAGTTCTGGTTTTTGGTCCAAGAAAAAGTAAGGACCTAATTCCTTTACTAAATGGCAATCAATGATGTTTTTAAAAATAGCTATGCGGTCTACACTAAGTCAACTCCATCTATTCCTTGTAAGAGACAGATCTATAGACTCTCTAACATCCTAGTTAAAAGTCTACTTTTATTCAGAGCTAAACTCATTCTAGCTGCCCTCTAAAATGTATAGAAGATCAAATTCTTTTTATCAACTTGTTCATAACAGTATGCTTCTATCAACAATGTCAAAGGCAGACTTTACTTTTCTGAATAACTACTACAATGTTGATTAATAGTATATTCTTAAGATATAAAACTTCTTAGGTAGTTTTCTAAATGAATTGTTGTCATGTCAATATTTTCTCTTTCCACACAGATTTTTAAATGTATAATACACATTATCTCTATAAATTTTATACTATTTATAAATTTTACACTCATCTTTAAAATCTATTGAAATATTTTTCTAAATTATGATTCTTTCATATAACCATCCTTTTCAGTCTTGTGTTACTATGGATTAGACAGACGTTTGATTAAATGTCTCCTACACTTTTTATAAACAAGTCAAGATATAAGTAAATAAATATATTCTAAGACTAAAAGACAATTTGCATTTTAAGAAAAATATCATTATGTTACAGAGAAATATAAAAACCTTAAGGTTCACTAAAGAACACCAAGATAATTCGATCTTCCCTAATAAAACATTTTTCTTAAACCATTTTTTCCTATTGTTACATGCTCTGTGAACTAGCTTTTGTCTAGATCTTACAAAAACATTTTAAATAAAAAAGCCATTTATGTTCCTAAAAAACTCAAAAAATTGTTTTTCCCACAAAAATGATACATATAAGCTGAACCAAAGGAAACTGCCATTATTTAATCAAGTCTAACCTATAAATACAGGAATTTAAATCCATTCAAACAGTTGTTTTAATGTAACTTTATACTGTAAACTATCAGGTATAAAGTATCTTAGCCCAGAGTTGGTAAAGTAATATATGGTATACTTATAGAAAGTATTAGATAACAGCAAATATACATTACTAAAATTACCACTTCTTTCATTCCTTCCTGAGCTTTCAAGTATGCATTTTCAAAAGCTGTTTGCTGGAGCTTCAAAGGAAGTGCTTTCAGTAACGTCAAAGAACCAGCTTCTTTCATATCCTGAAATAATCTTTAAAAAAGCAAAAAGTGAAATTATTTTTTTTACCTTAATCTTACTGTCTAAAACACATTATAGGACAAAAATAAGTTACTCTGTGAGACACTGTAACATACTAGGTCTTCTTTCAAAACACCAAGAAAATCTGAGTCAATTTAAAACAAGTTCAGAATTATTTAGTTCAAGATTCAGAAATGATTGTTTTTAATTATAGTTGACATATAGCATTAGCTATTTTTTTTAAAGATTTTATTTGTTTTTAAACAGAGAGAAAGGGAGGGAGAGAAAGAGGGACAGAAACATTGATAGGCTGCATCTTCTTCATGTCCCGACCAGGGACCGAACCTGCAACCCAGGCATGTGACCTGACCAGGAATGTAACTGGTGACCCTTCACTTTGTGGGATGAAACGCAACCAACTGAGCCACACCGGTCAGGGCTGTGTCAGCTATTTTTAGTATCACAACTAAGTAACCTATGGCTATGCTAGACATTGCACTGATATCTGCAGCACCCAGACATTCATAAATACCTGACACATTACCTATTGATTGACTCCGCAGCCAACATGCGAACTTGGTGATCGTTATCAGCAAGAAACTGTGGAAAGACTTCATTTACAGGAAAGTCTTCATCCATCACCTTAAGAATACCCCATTTAGAGTAAGGATCAGCCTATGGGAAAAGAACAACCTAGGTTAAATATGAAATACTAAGCAAAAAATCACCCCAAAACACAAACAAAAAAAGGCTGCTTAATTTTTTTAAATTATGGAACCTTTAATAATACTTAATGTAGAGAAACTCACCTCAAGCAAAGTTTTAAGGCATTTTACTAGGGCCATTCTTACAGAGAATGTGCATTTCCCCTCCTTTGTTAAGTGCCTGAAATAAAGTGTTTCAATGTCAAGTATTTATTCCAATAAAAGCACAGTAAAAAAGAAAATCACTGGACATTAGGGTTATTTTAAGTTACTTCCAAAATTTCTTTCCATGCTAACTTTAATTCTCATTATGTGGCACATGCCATTATTCTAAACCTTCCAAAAATATTCCACCTACAAGAAATGCTAGAAGTTCATTTTAATGTATATTATTATGTTTATGATATTATGACTCACTTGGGGGCTCTCTTACTTCAGCTAATCACATTGTAGTAAACGTAATTTAAAGGGAAAAAATTTTAAGTCTTTGTTTTTATATCAAAGATTTCAAAATCATATTCTATATTGATTTAGAAGTCCTTATCAAATGGTATGACAGCTCTAAATTATATATATGTGCTCCTCCACAGGTATCATGGTGGTATATCACACTATGACTATATACATGAAATAACCAGACAATGACTAGTCCAACTCTTTCATTTTAGGAACATGAACAATTCAACTATTTTAGACTTATTACATTTTGCTTTATTCACCACACATGCCAGACTACTAAGTGATTCAAAATTCGCAGGGAAATATACTAAACACACTTTAGAAAGCCAAGCCTTAAGAGGGATACAACGTAATTCTTCAAGAAAGTAAGGAAGAGAACAGAAATTACATTCTACTATTGTTAAAAGACGTTCATAGTTACATTTAAGGATCAGAAGAAATCACTAACACAGAAATGCAAAATTTGCATCTGTATCAGAAGAAGCTAAAGAAAAATAAGAGCTCCACAGAATAATCTGTACCTACCAAAATGCTCCAATAACTGTTAGAAATTGTCCTTGAGCATCCCTTGTGTTCTCTGCATCCATACTGCCTTGACATAGGCTTGTCACTATGTAAAGGGTGTGGTTTAAAATTGTTTTACAAACATCTTGGTCACGACGATACAAAGAACACACATTGCTAAGGAGGGAAAAGTTTAACTTTATAACAGAACACATCACTCAGTTTAGAAGTTTAAAGTGAACGTAATATGGTTTTAATTTCTTACGATAGTGGTTTCAGAAGTTCAACAAGATCTTCCACTGGCAAAGGATATTCTTCTCCAGGAAGCTCCTTTAAAAGCACTAGATACTAAAATAATTGGGAGGGAAATCAGTTTTTTTTTTTTAATACGTCACTTACTTAAGTATGTATGTAACCAAAAATTCATATATAGACCCATGCATGCATACACACATATACCAGGGAATTCTTTTAAAAGGCAATATAATTTACAAAAAAGAAAAGTATCTCAAGTCAAACAGAACTGATTCAAATCCTACCTCAACTTACTACTTGTATGGTTAAAAAACTTGCCCTGTCATCTGAGCCTTTGTGCCCTCACCTGGAAAATGGGGATATAATACTTAACTGGCCGGATTACTGTGAGGATTAAAGGAAATGAATGTACAGCCTAGCATTTACTAGAGGAATTCAATAAATGATAGTTATCAACGTTGGGGTTAAAAGCCTGAACAAGAATCTGGAACCACCTTATGTTTCTACTCTCCCAAAATAATGTTTAGGGATAAGACTTCAACGTTTAAAAACTATTCTATTAATACATTTTAGAAAGCAGAGATAATAATGGGCAGAGAAGTCAAATACACTGACCTATCTTCCTATAAGGCAATCTGGTAAGGTTCTCTATGGTATTATGACTATTTCTGAGAGCCAACCAATCATTTTCTGGCTCTAGTAAAATATCAGAAGACTTTTATTCTTAAGTGTGGGAGGAATTCCAGCTCACAGAATCCTCCCATCCACCGCAGACGAGAAATAAGTCATCCCAGACACAATCTTGCTGTTCTGGCAAGAAAGGGGTGGCAATTCCCTCCAGTGGGGCTCCCTGAGCCCTTCTCACAAATGGCTTTTATTGGGAATGGTACATGTAGGTGTAGACGTGCATAGCTTATCAATCAATGTCAAAAGGCTACAGTCATACAAACAGGTATTAAATACAGATAGCAATTGAGGGAACACATAAATTTGTCATAGGTCAGGGTCTGTTAGTTATGCTGACGCCACAGGGTCTTTAAGACATATTTCATGAGATAAAGAGTTTACTCCTTATGCCTTCAACTTAAACATCTGGTTTATATCACCACGGCTATACAAAACAAAGTACAGCAAGCTTCAAAGGATACAATGTATTTATCAGACCAGATTTCCACTGGAACCCTTGGTGTTAGTCAGGACGTGTCTACCACGTACATTACCTGGTTTTCCACGGAGACTTACTAGCCCATTTCAGAGCCTGCTCTTGAGGGGCTGCAGTCTCGGAAACCACAGAGTGGTCCCCAATATCTCCCCCTTTTTGTTTGTTATGGTGGTATAACCAAAAGCACTGGTGCCGCTGTAATCAACAGGGTTATCCTAGGCAGAGCAGGCTTCAAAGGACCAAATATACATTCTTTCTCAGGCCAGATTTGCCCCAGGAAGCCATTCGTTCCAGTACAAGGCCACAGTTGCTTCTGGCATTATTTTCAGGCTGAGTCAGGTTGCGGGGGGCGCAAAGCAGCCAAGAGCTTAGGAGACTTTTTACAGACAGAATGAGGACTTGGGCTATGACAAAGCCGAGGGGTGAGAGTCTTTCTGCCCCTTCTCTGTAGACCCCTAAGTCCTCCCCAGATGGCCCTTTGTGACCGTGTCTGTGTTAGGTTGTCCTTCCCTTGAGGAGTCTTACCCCCATCATTGGCTAACCAGCCATCCACCCAGGGCCAAGCAGGGAGAAGTGAGAGAGGCAGGGGCTGCAGTCCTACCAGGAGAGTAGGTTCTGTCTCCTTAGTGGCTCAGGGCCCCAAAGCCTTTTCACTCAGCCCTATCCATGGGACTCTTTTGTCCGTTAATGAGGCTACGGTCCCTGAAACCAGACAGGACGGCTCCGAGCATCACTTATCTATATGTAGAAAAATGTTTCTTACTCCCTGTCATACATAATAAAAGAACATTACATTGGATCATTTTAAATATTTTGACATGAAAGTGATGTGTATGATGTTAATGAGTGCCTTGAAGTGCCTTAAACATTAAGCATCAAGAAGAGCACACAGCACTGCTCATTGATCAGGGCTAGACTTGAGCAAGAATACTAACATGGACTCAACCTGCACATTTCCAAGAGATTCTAATTATTGGATGACTGGCATGTTTCCCACAGCTCTGACTGGAAATCACCAGACCTGTTTGCCAATTTGCTGGGCCAGGGACTCTCCCCACATGTTCAGCAGGGCTAGGGCTGAGGGGATGGTGTGTATGGTCAGGAGATTAGTTACACGTAAGAATACTGAATAAACATTAAATGCATTAAGATTAAGCAGAAAACCAGGTTTCCTAGTGTTGAAAGAGGGAGCTAAAAATACAGAGGGGAAAAAAAAAATAAATCCTATGCTGTTGGACTGGAAATGGAGATACCTACCAATAAACAGATGAAGATTTATGGGGGTAGGGCAGGAGGGGGAATTATATCTTTAATATTTTCACCAAAGTCAAAATATAAATCTAATCCTGAGGAAACATGAGACAAACCCAAAGTGAGAAATTCTAAGTAACAAGAGACTACTATTAAAATATAGGAAGATCAAGGGCCATGATAGAGGTGTAGGTAGATACACTTTGCCTCCTTGCACAAACAAAACAAAGACAACAACAAATTTAAAAACAAAAAATAAGCAGAACTTTCAGAAAAATTGAACTGTATGGAAGTCCAACAACCAAGGTGTTAAAAAAGAAACATTCATTTAGACTGATAGGAGGGCCAGAGATGGGCAGCCAGGGCAGAGAGGACAAATGGCAGGGCAGTGGCTGGCAGACCAGATGGTCCCATATTTGTGTGTAGATAAACCAGGAAGAACAACGGGGGAGCAAGACTGACCAAGCAAACCAGGGTTCCAGTGCAGGGAAATAAAGCCTCAAAACCTCTGGCTATAAGAACTTGTAGGTGTTGTGGTAGCAGGAGAAACTCCCAGCCTTACAGGAGAGTTCACTGGAGAGACCCACAGGGTCCGAGAACATACACAAAACCACGCACCCAGGAAACAATACCAAAAGGGCCCAATTTGCTTGTGGGTAGGGGGGAAGTGAGTGAAGGCCAGCTGAGAGCTGAGCTAGCAGCATTTTTCCCTCTCTGATCTCTACCCCACATACAGCATCATAGCGCAGCAAAGAGGGTTGCCTGGCCTTGGGGGATACCTAAGGCTCTGCCCCTTACAACACAGCAGGCGGGTGTAGACAAAAATATATGATCCAAATGAAAGAACAGATCAAAGCTCCAAAAAATAGAACTAAGCAATGAAGAGACAGCCAATCTATCAGACGCAGAGTTCAAAACAGTGATACTCAGGATGCTCACAGAAATGGCTGAGTATGGTTCCAAAATAAAGGAAAAAGGGAAGACTATGCAAAGTTAAATAAAGAAAAATATACAGGGAACCAACAGTGAAGGGAAGGAATCTAGGACTCAAATCAATGACTTGAAGCAGAAGGAAGAAATAAACATCCAACCAGAAGAGAATAAAGAAATGTCAATTAAAAAATGAGGAGAGGCTAAGGAACCTGTGGGACCACTTTAAACATTCCAACATCTGAATCATAGGGGTGTCAGAAGAAGAGGAGAGCAAGAAATTGAAAACTTATTTGAAAATAATGATGGAGAACTTCACCAATCTGGCAAAGAAAATAGATTTCCAGGAAGTGCAGGGAGCTCAGAAAGTCCCTAAAAAATTGGACACAAGGAAGCAAACACCAAGGTACATCATAATTACATTACCCAAGATGAAAATAAGGAGACAATCTTAAAAGTAGAAAGAGAAAAGAAGAGAGTTATCTACAAGGGAGTTCCCATTAGACTATCAGCTGATTTCTCAAAAAGAAAGCTTACAGGTAAGAAGAGGCAAGAAAGAATCATTCATAGTCATGAAAGGCAAGGACCTACATCCAAAATTGCTCTATCCAGCAAAGCTGTCATTTAGAATGGAAGGACAGATAAAGTGCTTCCAAGGTAAGGTAAAGCTAGAGGAGTTCATCATCACCAAGCCCTTATTACATGAAATGGTAAGGGGCTTATCTAAGAAAAAGAAGAAAATCAAAAATATGAACAGTAAAATGACAACAAACTCACAAATATCAACAAATGAACCTAAAAAAAACAAAAACAAACTAAGTAAACATGTAGAACAGAAACCGAGTCACATAAATGTAGATCACATGGAGAGTTATCAGTGGGGAGGGGTTGTGGGGAAAATAAGGGAAAAGGTACAGAGAATAAGAAGCATAAATGGTAGGTACAAAATAGACAGAGGGAGGTTAAGAACACTATAGTCACTTCTGGCCAAGATGGAGGCGTAGGTGGACACACTGTGCCTCCTCTCACAACCAAAATCAAGGACAACAAATATTTACAAACAAGAAAACAACCAGAACTGATAGAAAATTAAACTGTACAGAAGTCCAACAACCATTTATCCAGACTGGTAAGAGGGGCGGAGTCGCAGCAGGAAAAAGTGGAGGTGCAGACCTGGGAACGCAGGCCGCAACGGCTGGCAGTTCCCAGGTGCACAGGCAGCAGCTGGCGGACTCTGGGCCCACAGGTGGCAGCTGGCAGACCCCAGGTACGGGGTGGCAACTGTGCAGACCCAGTGAGGCAGCACAAGGTGGATGGCTGACCAGGTGGTCTCACATTCCCGCGTGCAGACAATCCAGGTGAAGGGGAAGCAGCGGAAGGAACTGGAATCCGGAAGAGAGTGGAGCGGACGCCATTGTTCCCTCTCAGACCCCACCCCCACATACAGCGTCACAACTCAGCGAGTGGGCTGCCCCGCACTCAGGAACACCTAAGGCTCCACCCCTCACTACGTAACAGCCGCAATCAGACCAAAACCAAACCAAAAAAGAAAACACCAAAAATGGCTCAAACCGGAGAACAAATGAAAGCCCCAGAGCCAATTCCTCTAGCCGTGAAGAGATAGCCAACCTATCAGATGCACAGTTCAAAGCCCTGGTGATCAGGATGCTCACAGAATTGGTTGATTTTGCTCACAAATTAGATGAAAAAATGCAGGCTACAATACACGAAATGCAGGAGGACGCATGGGGAACCAATAGAGATGGAAGGAAAACTGGGATTCAAATCAATGGAGTGGACCAGAAGGAAGAAACTAACAACCAAACAGAAAAGAAGGAAGAAACAAGAATCAAAAAAATGAGGAGAGGCTAAGGAACCTCCAGGACATCTTTAAACGTCCCAACATCTGAATTATAGGGGTACCAGAAGTGGAAGAAGAAGAGTAACAAGTGCAAAACTTATTTGAACAAATAATAAAGGAGAACTTCCCCAATCTGGCAAAGGAAATAGACTTCCAGGAAGTCCAGGAAGCTCAGAGAGTCCCAAAGAAGTTGGACCCAAGGAGGAACATGCCAAGGCACATCGTAATTACATTAGCCAAGATTCAAATGAAGGAGAGAATTCTAGAAGCAGCAAGGGATAAGGGGACAGTCACCTACAATGGAGTTCCCATCAGACTGTCAGCTGATTTCTCAAAAGAGACTTTACAGGCAAGAAGGGGCTGGAAAGAAATATTTGAAGTCTTGAAAGGCAGGGACCTACATCCAAAATTGCTCTATCCAGCAAAGCTATCATTTAGAATGGAAGGGAAGATAAAGTGCTTCTCAGATAAGGTCAAGTTCAAGGAGTTCATCATCACCAAGCCCTTATTATATGAAATGTTAAAGGGACTTATCTAAGAAAAAGAAGATAAAAATATGACAGTGAAAAGACAGCAAACTCACAGCTATTAACAACCACACCTAAAACAAAAGCAAACTAAGCAAACAGCTAGAACAGGAACAGAACCACAGAAATGGAGATCACATGGAGGGTTAGCAACAGGGGAGTGCGAGGAGGAGAGAGGGGGGACGGTACAGAGAATAAGTAGTATAGATGGTGGGTAGAAAATAGACAGGGAGAGGGCAAGAATAGTGTGGGAAATGTAGAAGCTAAAGAACTTATGACCCATTGACATGAACTAAAGGGGGAGAATGTGGGTGGGAGAGGGTGTGCAGGGTGGAGGGGAATGATGGGAGAGAAATGGGACAACTGTAAGAGCATAATCAATAAAATATATTTAAAAAAGAACACTATAGTCAATCTAGAAGTCAAAGAACTGTACATACAACCTATGGACATGAACTAAGGGGGGAAGGGCAATGCTGGTGGGAGAGGGTGTGCAGGGTAGAGGAAAATAAAGGAAAGAGAAGAAATGGGACAACTGTAAGAGCATAATCAATAAAATATATTTAAAAAATAGGAAGATCAAGAAGGATAAGGAAAGACTAAGGAACTATTCCAAATTGAAAGAAACTGAACAGACCTGAAAACTAAAATCGATAATACAATATTATATTTCTGATGATGATACCATGGTTATAGGACATACACACTGAAGGGGCAACTTAACCTCAGATGATTCAGAAAAAAAGATGTGCGTGCAGAGAGAAAGAGAGAATGATAAGGCAAATGTGATAAATGTTAACTGTAGAAGCTTATGACAGGAATATGAAGTTCTTATAATACTGTAACTTTACTGTCACTTTGAAATTACATCAAAAAATTTAAATCATTTAAGCTAAAGTTAAGACAAGATTCAGACTTCAAGTGCAATGTTGTATCAGCCTCATTTTACATTTAGAATCTGTGTTTCTTGGCCTGTTTAAAAAAAAAACAATTAATTATACCTAAAATAATAAATCTATCCAAAGATCATCTAAGTTTTAATATTTCAGTTTCCACTTACATTCTTTTTTCATAGTACATTAAATGAAAAAGTATATTTGCAACTAGTCTCAGATTCATTTTTCAAGAAAGCAGTTTCAAGTTTGTAAAGGTACTATGTGATTCTTATGTCAGTCCATTATATTTACCAGCAAAGCCAGACAGAACTGAAGAAAATTTTCATTTCACTTAACTCACCATGTGTAGGTGCAGAGGTTTAGCAGGGTCTAGGATGCTAGAATCGGTTAACAGTAACAATTTCCTCCGAATATCCGCTGCTCTAAATGACACAGTAGTGGTCTGAGCAGTAGTTACACACACACACAAGAACTTGAGCATGTCTAAAAAAAGTAGATCTTGCTTTGATAGATGTTCTTCAGCTAAAGGACTCATGGCACCTAAAAATAAAAAGCACTTACTAAAACGTAAGAGAGGGGCACAATAACCACATACATGGAACATTAACTAAAATATCCTCCTATCTAAAAAGAAGAATTATATGAAAAACAAAATTATGTTTAAAGTGATTGATTATACACTAAAAGCTTCAAAATTCTTCATAAAACGTTACTGTAGGATTCTATCATCAAGAAACGACCTATGGATAATCTATGAAGACAAACATTCACAGCTATACTGTTAATTATAGGAAAATAGAAAGGAATCTAAATTTGTAAAAGTAAACTATAGTCATATAAATTATAGTATATATGTTAACTGGGATATTATGGAGCCATTAAAAAGTATGATTATCAATACAAATAGCTAAACGAAAAAAGGCTCATAATTAATGTTAAAGCAAACAAGGTATAGAAAAGACATATGAAAGTCAACGTTGATTATTATTTTCAAAGGGTCCAGAGAGAAATAACAGAAAAAGGTTAAAAGTGATGGCATTATGGGTGCTTTATCATTCTCCTGCTTTCTATTTTGAAAAAAACTATCATATGATTTTTTACTAATTATTTTAATTTTCCCAATGAAGAACCGAAAATAAATTCAATTAAAAATTAGAGAATCTAAAAGGTATGAAAAAAAAAACCCCAATCTAATAGACTACACCAAAAGGAAATAAAATCACCATAAAATAAGTATGTGTGATTTTGGAATGCCAAATCAATATGAAGAGGTAAAAGAAATCACACATCATAAATATATATTTACCAACACTCAGCTGGGTCTCTCCAGATTCATTTGCATCACTAACACTGCTAGCAGGGTAATCATTTTCATCAGTGTCATCCTCCATTGATTCTACTTGTCCATTTTCAGGTGGTTTTTTGATAAAGGATACCTTCAAAGGAGAAAGATGTTTTTTAAAGTTGGCTTCTTTCAGAAGGAAGCTGTAGCTAAAATTTACCTACTCAAATGATTCAACATTCATGTGTGCGAACACTGCAGTATTATTTCTATTACATCTACAACAACAGGAAACAAGAAAATGGATATAAATTGTAATTTGTCTATGGTAACATAATAAAATTCAATCCTTACAAATAATTTCTTAGACTAAGACATTTTATACCACCCCAAAATTGATAAGGGTGTGGAAAAAGTTTAAGCTTATATGACTATTTGAAGATAATTACTATATCCATCCAAAATAAAATTCATATTCTTTCTGAACAGGATATATTTCTAGAATACATCTACATCCTTCATAGGTATAAATGTAAGTAGACAAAAGAATCTTTGCCACTCTATATAACAAACAAAAAAAAAGAAACTAATTAAAATGTTAATTAATATTTGATGTGCTAGGCTTCCAGTTAAGATGTCAGACAAGGTAAATGTGGTACTCACATCCTCCCAGGACCACAAAAAAATTACAACTACAAAAAACCATTATTCAGAACCACCTGAAATCTAGCTGAACAGGAGTCCTATAACTAAGGATATACAAAAGAAACCACATCCAAACTGGTAAGAGGGGTAGAGAGAGGTGTGCGACCAGATAGATTGAGCTGATCCCACATACACATGTGAAAAATCAGGAGGGATATCTTGACTGCAGAGATTCCCCAAGGGGCTAAGGGTCCCAGCCCCATACCATACCACCCAGCCAGAGTTCTAGTGCCAGGAAGAGAAGTCCCCATAAATTCTGGCTATGTAAACCGGCAGGGATTGCGGCCAAGACAGAGGGCTGAATGGTCTCACTTGCTCTAAGCTGCAGCACTGGGGCAGCAGCTAAAAAGGCACCAAGGACACATGAGGAGAAAATAAATTGTCTGGATTTGGAGTGAGGACTAGAAGAGCAGCTATTACCTAGACAGAAGTATTGGCAGAAGTTATTGTTCCTTTCTGAACCCTCTTGAACAGAGCCCTCAGACAAGAACCATATGTAAGTCTCCATAAACCTAAGACTATTCACCCCACTCTGGTGATTCCCTAAAACTGTGTCCTACCAACTTGTGAGTCCACCCAAGCA
Organism: Glossophaga mutica; assembly: GCA_039655065.1. Taxonomy (NCBI): domain Eukaryota; kingdom Metazoa; phylum Chordata; class Mammalia; order Chiroptera; family Phyllostomidae; genus Glossophaga; species Glossophaga mutica. The sequence continues at coordinate 78,474,375 of CM077308.1, read as the reverse complement.
ATTTCTAGTGGCTTTTACATACAAACGGCTTGTCTTGGCTCATGCTGAGAACTTTTCTAAAATCTGTAAAAGGTTCACAAACACTAAACAAGCAGAATCTGGCTTCAGCATGCCCTGTACCTGTTGCCAGGAAATTGTGACACTGGCCTCAGTTCACGGCACACATTCTCCCCATCCCATCGTAAGCCCAGCACAAGTAGCAGCCATAAGCAAATCACTTTCAAGCAGGGCATAAGTAGCAGCTGACCTTAGTCTGCTCATCTCAGGAGGCCCCATAGTCAGTGCACCAGGGGGACAGTTTCAGACCACGAGAAAGCACCATGCAACCACCTGGTGCAACCACCTTCATGAGCAACACATTCAAAGGGTGAACTCACTGGGCACCTGAGCCTCGTTGGAGTGCGTTCTGCTTCATAGAGTTGGACCCTACACAGCAGCTCTTCCACTGTAGTTATGCATGTCCTCACAGCCAATTAATTGGCTTGGGAGTAAATCCCTTCCACTGACTTGCCAACAACAATCAAGGCTCAACTACAACAGGAAGATGCACACAGCCCAGGAAAGGATGCATCTGAAGCACCCAAATGGAGTGACCAGGGTGGCTATGTCAGTAGGCCCCTAGAGCACTTCTATTAAATAAGAACACTCTACCATGACTAGGAGAGGTAGCACCTCTAATTAAAACTTAACATTTAGAGGCAGACAAAATGAGAAGACAAATAAACATGTCCCAAATAAAACAATAAAACAACATACCAAAAAAGAAATAAACAAAATGAAAACAAGCAACCTATCAGATGCGGAGTTCAAAACAATGGTTAAAAAGGATACTCAAGGAACTTAGGGTAAGAGTAGATGAATTCAATGAGAACTTCAATATGGGATAGGAAACATAAAAACAGAAATAGAAAATATTAAAAAGAACTAGACAGAAATGAAAAATATATGAAACAAAATGAGTAATACATTAGAAGGAATCAACATTAGATGAAGCAAAGGACTGAACCAGCAAATTGGAAGATCAGGAAGCAAAAAAGAATCAAAATAGCAAAAGAAAAAAGAATCCAAACAACTGAGGATAGTCTAATGAGCCTGGGACAATATCAAGTGTACTACCATGCATATCAAGGAGTCTCTCCCAGAAAATGAAGAGACAGAGCAAAAAACTGAAAACCACCTTGGCTGGTATAGCTCAGTGGATTGAGCACAGGCTGTGAAGCTAAGGGCCGCAGGTTCAATTACCAGCCAGGGCACATGCCTGGGTTGCAGGCCAGGTCCCCAGTGGGGGCATGTGAGAGGCAACCACATAATTGATGTTTCTCTCCCTCTCTTTCTCCTTCCCTTCCCCTCTGTCTAAAAGTAAATAAATTAATAAACTCTTATAAATAAATAAATAAATAAAAAATGATAAGATCTTTAAATATATATATATATAAACCAATCCTATTTAAAAAAAATTGAAAATCCATTCAAAAAAATAATGACAAAAAAATTCCCTAACCTGGTGAAGGAAATAGACATACAAGTACAGGAAGCACAGAGTCCCAAAGAGGATAAATCCAAAGAGGCTCACATCAAGACACATAATTAAAACACCAAAGGTTGAAAATTCTTAAAAGCAAAAAGATCCTTAAAGGCAGCAAGAGAAAAGGAGCTACTTATCTACAAAGAAAGTCCCATAAGACTTGTCAGACAATTTCACAACAGAAACTTTGCAGGGCAGAAAAGACTGGCACAAAATATTCAAAGTGATTAGAAGGAAACAAGAACCTACAACCAAGATTATTCTACAAAGCAAAGCTACCATTTAGAATCACAGAAGAGATACACAGATTCCAGGACAAGAGAAAGCTATAGGAGTTCATCACCACCAAACCAGAAGAATAAAAAATACTGGACAGTATGAAAATAAAACGGTAATAAATACATATCTACTATTTATTATGTTAAATGCCCCAATCAAAAGACATACAGGACACACACAGACTGGAAAAGTGTAGGGATGAAAACCGATATTTTACAGGAAAAAAAAAAAAAAGAGTAGAAATACTTAAACCAGATAAAACAGACCTTAAAACAAAGGCTATATATAACCAGAGACAAAAAAAGACACAGCAGTTCCATTTAAGGGTATTTATCCAAAGAAACCCAAAACACTAAAATGAAAATACATATGCATCCATATGTTGTTCATTATAGGATTACCTACAATAACCAAGATATTAAGTCATCTAAGTGCCCATTAATAGATGAATGCATAAGTAAAACTGGTATGTGCATACAATGGAATATGGCTAGGCCATAAAAAAAAATGAACAAAATATTGCCATCTGCAACAATATGGCTGGACCTGGGGGATATTTCATTGAGTGAATTAAGTCAGAGAGAAGGACAAATGCTATACGATTTTACTTATGTGTAATCTAAACCACAAAAGAAATGACCCTGAACAGAAACACACTCATAGATACAAAAAAAACATTTTGACAGTTGCCAGATGGGAGGAGGATGAGGGAGATGAGTGAAAAAGATGAAGTGATTAAATACAAATTGGTAGTGACAGAACAGTCATGAGGATATAAAGTACAAACAGAAAATATAGGGAGCTACCCAAGAGACTTCTGGCCAAATGGAGGCGTAGGTAGACATACTGTGTCTCCTCGCATAACCAAAAGAAGAACAACAGCTAATTTAAAAACAAAAAACAACAGAACTGACAGACAATCAAACTGTATGGAAGTCCAAGAATCAAAGAGTTAAAAGAAACATTCATTTAGACCGGTAGGAGGGGCAGAGACAGGCATCTGGGTCGAGAGGTCTTATAGCAAGGCTGCAGCTGAGGGACCAGAGGAGGTGGTGGTTTACGGACTGGGCAGTCCCACATTCACATGCAGATAAACTGTGAAGAACTGGGGAGCGATATAGACCACACAACCAAGGATTCCAGTGCAGGGAAATAAACCCTCAAAGCCTCTGACTGAAAACACCCGTGGGGGTTAAGGCAGCAGTGGTTGTAACTCCTAGCCTCACAAGAGAGTTTGTTGGAGAGACCCACAGGGTCCTAGAACATATACAAACCCACACACCCAGGAATCAGCACCAGAAAGGACCAATTTGATTGTGGGTATCTGGGGAAGTAACTGAAAACTAGCAGAAAGAGGAGCAAACTGCACTGTTGCCTCTCAGACCCTTCCCCTACATACAGCGTCACAGCATAGCAACCTGGGTTGCCCCGCCCCGGTGAACACCTAGGGCTCTTCCCCTTACTACGTAACAAGCATGCCAAGAAAAAAAATGGCCCACATGAAAGAACAGCTCAAAGCTCCAGAAAAAATACAATTAAGCAACGAAGAGACAGCCAACCTACCAGATGCACAATTCAAAACACTGGTTATCAGGATGCTCCAGGAACTCACTGGGTATTCAATAGCAGAGAAAAGACTCAGGCAGCAAGGAAGGTTGTATGATGCAAAATGAAAAATCTACAGGGAACCAACAATGATAGGAAGGAAACCAGTACTCAAATCAATGGTTTGGACCAGAAGGAAGAAATAAACATCCATCCAGAACAGAATGAAGAAACAAGAATTCAAAAAAATGAGGAGAGGCTGAGGAACCTCCAGGACATCTTTAAATGTTCCAACATCCAAATCATAGGGGTGCCAGAAGGAGAAGAGGAAGAGCAAGAATTTGAAAACTTATTTGAAAACATAATGAAGAAGAACTTCCACAATCTGGCAAAGGAAATAGACTTCCAAGAAGTCCAGGAAGCTCAGAGAGTCCCAAAGAAGTTGGATCCAAGGAGGAACACACCAAGGCACATCATAATTACATTATCCAAGATGAAAGATAAGGAGAGATCTTAAAAGCAGCAAGAGACAAGGAGACAGGTACCTACAAAGGAGTTCCCATTTGACCATCAGCTGATTTCTCAACAAAAACCTTCCAGGCAAGAAGGGGCTGGAAAGAGGTATTCCAAGTCATGAAAGGCAAGGACCTACATCCAAGATTACTCTATCCAGCAAAGCTTTCATTTAGAATAGAAGGGAAGATAAAGTGCTTCTCAGATAAGGCCAAGTTAAAGGAGTTCATCATCACCAAGCCATTACTATATGAAACGTTATAGGGACTTATCTAAGAAAAAGAAGATCAAAAAATATGAACAGTAAAATGATGACAAAGTCACAACTATCAACAACCGAACCTAAAAAAAAAAGTAACAAAAACAAACAAAGCAAACAATAGAACAGTAACAGAATCACAGAAATGGAGATCACATGGAGGGTTATCAGTGGTGGAGTGGGAGAGGGATAGAGGGGGAAAAGGTACAGGGAATAAGTAGTATAAATGATAGGTAGAAAATAGACGGGGGGAAGTTAAGAATAGTATAGGAAATGGAGAAGCCAAAGAACTTACATGTATGACCCATGGATATGAACTAAAGGTGGGGAATGTGGGTGGGAGGGTATGTGCAGGGTGGAGGGGAATATGGGGGGGAGATAGGACCATTTTAATAACACAATCAATAAAATATATTGAAAAAGAAAAAAAGGACTTACACCTATCCTTCTCAAACTATTCCAAAAAATTGAAGAAGGAACTCTCAAGTTGATTATATTAGGATAGCATTATTCTAATTCAAAAAGCAGATAAAGACACTACAAAGAAAGAAAATTATAGGCAAATACCCTTGATGAACACAGATGCTAAAATCCTCAACAAATTATTAGCACACAGAATCCAGCAAAAACATTTAAAGGATCACACACCAAGATCAAGTGAGATTTATTACGGGGATGCAAAATTGGTACAATATTTTCAAAGCAATAAGTGTGATACACCACATAAACAAAATAAAGGATAAAAATCACCGATTGCATTAATAGATACAGAAAGAGAATTGGATAAAATGCAGCATGTATTCATGATCAGTACTCTCAGCAAAAAGGGAATAGAGGGATCAAACCTCAACACAATGAAGGCCATGTACCACAAAATCACAGCCACTATCATATTCCATGGGCAAAACTAAAAGGGTTTGCCTTAATATCAAGATCAAGACAGGGAAGTAAGCTTTTAACTACTCTTATTTAAAATAGTACTGAAGTCCTAGCCACAGCAATCAGACAAGAAGAAGAAATAAAAGGCATCCAAACTGGAAAAAAGGACGGTTAATATTATTCACAGATGATATAATACTGTACAAAGAAAACTCTAAAAACTCCACCAAAAACTACTAGATTTAATAAATAAATTTGTCAAAGTAGCAGTATATAAAATTAATATCCAGAAATCAGTGGCATTTTTATACACCAATAGTGGACTCTCAGAAACAGAAATTAAGAAAACAATACCATTTACTATTCCAACAACAACAACAAAATAAGGTACCTAGGGATAAATTTAACCAAAGGATGTTAAAGATCTGTACTTAGAAAATTATAGGATACTGCAGGGAAAAAAAAAAAAAAAAAAAGGAATACACAAGTAAGTGGAAGCATATACCATGTTCATGAATTGGAAGAATTACCATAATTGAAATGTACATATTACCCAAAGCAATCTATACATTCAGTGTAACTCCCATTAAAATATCAATGACATATTTCACAGATCTAGAATATTCCAAAAATTTATATGGAACCCAAAAAAACCCTAAATAGCCTAAGCAATCTTGAGAAAGAGGAACAAAGTTAGAGGTTTCACAATACCTGATATCAAAATATAGTACAAGTCCATTGTAATCAAAACAGCCTGGTATTGGCAGAAGAACTGGCAGATAAATCTATGGAAACAGAACAGAGAGCCCAGAAATAAACTCATGCCTTTATGGTCAAATAATATTTGACCGAGGACAGAAGAGCATACAATAGACTAAAGACAGTCTCATCAATAAATGGTGTTGGAAAAATTGGACTGCTATATGCAAAAAAAATGAAACCAGACCAGCAACTTACTCCATAGACAACAATAAACTCAGAACAAATAAAAGAGTTAAATACAAGTTGTGAAACCATACTAGAAGATAGGCAGTATAAAATTTGACATCCCTCATAGCGATATTTTTGCCAATATATCTAAGGTAGAAAAAACAGGAAAAAAACAACAACAAATGGAACTACATCAAACTAAAAAGTTTTTCATAGCAAAAGAAACCATCAACAAAACAATGGGTTGGCCAAAAAGTTCATTTGGTTTTTTCCTTAAGATGACTCTAATAGCGCTTAGTTGTCTTTAACACCATTCAAAACAATTTTGTTAGACTGTACTGTGACAGCTGTCATATCAGCATGAATTTTTTTAAAAACTTATCGAAATTGGTGAAAATTTGTGTAATCATTTTAATATTGAAGATGGAAAAACTATGCAACATTTTTGGGAAATTATGCTTTATTATTTCAAAAGAGGGAAAAACGCTACTGAAACACAGAAAAGATTTATGTAGTGCATGGAGCAAGTGGTGTGAGTGATCAAACTAGTCAAAAGTGGTTTGCAAAGTTTCATGCTGCAAATTTCTCGCTGGATGATGCTCCACAGTTGGGTAGACTAGTTGAAGTTGATAGTGATCAAACTGAGATATTAACTGAGATTAAAATCATACCACAGGGGAGATAGCTGACATACTCAAAAGTATCCAAATCAATGAAGTTATTGGGGAAAATGAATCTTTTATTTTACAGTTAAAGCCTTACGGACTTTTTGGCCAACCCAATAAAAAGGCAACCCACTGCAACAGAGAACATATTTGCCAATGATACATCTGATAAGGGGTTAATTTCCAAACTATATAAAGAACTTATACAACTCAACACCAGAAAGACAAACAATTGTATTACAAAATGGGCAAAGGACTTGAATAGACAGTTTTCCAAAGAGGATATACAGAAGGCCAACAGACATGAAAAAATGTTCAACGTCAGTAGTCACGAGAGAAATGCAAACTAAAACCACAATGGGATACCACCTGACAGCTGTCAGAATGGCCATCATCTATAAATCAACAAACATCAAGGGCCAGCAAGGATGTGGAGAAAGGTCAACCCTCATGTATTATTGGTGGGAACGTGGACTGGTGCAGGCACTGGGGAAAACAGTATGAAGATTCCTCAAAAAATTAAAAATGGAAATGCCTTATGACTCAGCAATTCCACTTCTGGCAATATACCCTAAGAAACCCAAATTACTAATTCCAAAGAATACATGCACTGCTCTGTTCGCTGTAGCATTATTTACAATAGCCACGATCTGGAAACAACCCAAGTGTTCAACAGTAGATGAGTGGATAAAAAGTTGTGGTCCATTTACACAATGAAACACTACTCAGCCATATAAAAGAAAATCTTCCCTTTGCAACAGCAGGGATAAATCTGGAGATTATTATGCTAAGTGAAAGAAGCCAGTCAGAAAAAAAAAAAAAACAAATAACAAATGATCTCATTTATACATGGAATCTAATGAACAAAATAAGCTGATGTACAAAATAGAAACAGAGACATAGACACAGGAAGAGACTGACAGCTGTCAGATGGTAGGGGTTGTGGGACTGAATGAAAGAAAGAGAAGGGATTAAGCAAACACACACATATTTATAAAACACAAAGATATAGACAACAGAGTGGTGACAGCCAGGGGTAAAGTGGAGTGGGGGGTTGGTGAAGGTTGGCACTAGGGGAGAAATGGGAAAGGAAAGAGACTCTGCTTGGGGCAATTGGAGCACAATACAAGCTGCAGATGTTTTATTGTGTTGTACACTTAAACACTGTATGGTTTTGCAAATCAATGTCACCCCAATAAACTCAATTAAAAGAAATAAAAGAAAAAATTGTGACACTTGCTCTCTCAATTTCTCTCACTCCCCAACTCACTCCAATCTAGCTTCTGCACCCACAACTCATTTTGGTCACAACATTAGTCTCAAAGTCACCAGGTTCTTCGCACATTTTGGTCTTAAAATTCATTAGCATTCAACCCAGTACGCTTACAACCCTTCCAGAACTTTCCCTTGCCTTCTACTGTTGCACCCTTTAGGTTTCCCTTTACTCTTTCTGCCTGTGACCTGCGACCCACCACCTTTACCTCACTAACACCTAATCATCCTTCAGTCACCACTGAAACTGCACATCCCCCAAAATCCTTTCCTACCACCCTGATTGGTTCAAGTCCTGGTAGATGTTCTCCTTGGATCTCATACTTCTCCTTTAAGATACTTATCAAAAATATAATGAATAATTTGGGTAATTTTGTTACATGTCTTTCTTGTCCATCAGCTTGCATGCTCCATGACATCAAATGCTATGTTTCATTCTCTGCTGAAATCCCAGTATTAGGCAGCACCTTGCCTTATTCATACCATGAGTTTATTATCTATATAATGGATTAACAAATATATAAAGAATAAAAAAATTCAATGAAATACGTTAGTAAAACAAAAAGCATACTTACTAAGCTTCTACAAATATCTGCAATATCATTCAGTAGCTTTGATGTTAACAATCGTAGGAAAAATCTAGATGCAATCTTATTTGGACTGTGCTGTAATGAAGACAAACAAAAAAAACAAGCAAACAAACAAATAAACAATTATTCTTGGTAGATAATATTTTATCTTGAATGAAATGCAGATTTTCCTTTACACTAAAAATTCTTTAACATGAAAAGTATGGATAAAAAGTTTATTGTGGGGTAAAGTTATAAAGGACTTCAAAAATAGTAACCTCTTTTTTTGGAGTAATAATAACTACAGCACATCTCTCTCACTGTGCATAAATAGCATTAAACTAAAATATCTGCTATATGACCCTAAGCATAAGCAAGCAGTAATTGTAGCTTAGAGTTTATTCTTACAATTCTCTCCTTCCCACTTACGCCAAAACATAGAAACACACATAACAAAGCCTAAAATACATGTTAATAATATTGATACATGGCTATATATTTAATATTAACTTTAAAAAATGTTTCCAATTATTATCGACACCCTAAACTGGTTCAGCTAACCCTCAAACTTGCTCCAAATCAAGACAAAGACTACACACAGTAACACTATTCCCGTCAAACGTTGTGAAAGACTATCTGGGCAGAAAGAGAGTAATGTATATGCTGAACTTATTTATCTTTGTGGTTCTCACTAGCCCTAAAATAATGGCATACACATCACATAGCTAGCAGTCAGCACATATTTATTAAATGAATGAAAACATGCCAGCAATAAGGGTCATATATGTAACATATAATAGTGGTAAAATAATTCTTAAACTTCCTGAAATGATGAAATTAGTTTGATCAGTTACTCAGATTATCTATTGCTTTATTCTTCTGGATACTACCATTTATTTTCCATTCAATTTCATTTTAAATCAGTGTATAAACTTATAATGGACCAAAAAAGAATTAGCACCATCAATCAGTTATCAACCCTCTAGATAGGCTATACTGTCAAGTAGGAAGAGCATCTTACCTTGGTACAGTTACATAAGCAATGTGTACATAGATGCATCATATTTCTCAATGAAGTAATTCTAGATTCCCCATCTGTTTTATTTTTAAACAGAGTGATACTTTCTCCAGCACACTGCATTAGACACTATTAAGAATAAAAGATGAAAAAAATCAAATTTCAGTTAAAATTATAGGTTAGTGATTGCTTTTTAAAATTTTAATTAAAGGTAAAAATTAATGAATGCCCAGGCTGTAGCTCACTGAATTGAGCACAGGCCTGAGAACCACAGGGTCCAGGTTCAATTCCCTGTCAGGGCGCATGCCTGGGTTGTGGGCCAGGTCCCCAATGAGGGGCATGTGAGAGGCAACCACACATTGATGTTTCTCTCCCTCTCTTTCTTCCTCCTTTCCCCTCTCTCTAAAAAGAAATAAATAAAATATTAAAAAATGAAAAGAAAAAATGTCCCCCCCCAAAATAATAAAGTAAAATAAAGGTAAAATTAAGTTTTTTAAGAAGTTATATTTGACTTACAATTTATGTAATTTATTAAAATTTATGAACCTTCTTATTTTTTATTTTTTTAAGATTTTATTTATTCACTCTTAGAGAAAGGAAGGAAGGGAGAAAGAGAGGGAAAGAAACATTGATGTGTGAGAGAAATATCAATCAGTTCCTTCTCATACACCCCCAACCTGGGGGACCTGGCCTGCAACCCAGGCATATGTCCTGACTGGGAATTGAACATACGACCCTTCAGTTCACAAGCCAGCGCTCAGTCCACTGAGCCACACCAGCCAGGGCATGAACAGTTTTTTTTAAATGGCAAATCTTATACCCTGTTCTTATAAATCACACAACTGACAGTAGTACCAAGATGAAAATGAGTTTCATGCTTAGCATCTACTTGATGAACACTCTTAGTCAAGGATTCTTTAGGATAATGGATCACAGAAAAAAGTTTTAAAAGTACAAATAAAAATCAGGAATTTTTGTTATTAAACTTTAATATAATATTACTTCAATAACTATATTTATAGTTGGCCGAAAATAATTTCAAATCTGAAAAGAAATGACATAATATCATTTCTTCTCAGACTGCATCAATAAAACAGAAAGAGTTAACCCACATAAAAATTTATGTTTTCCAAACAAATACACCAATTTCTGCAAGGATATATTTCATTTAATTAATCCAGAACTTATTCACATTAATTCTCTTACCTTGGCTTTATGGAATAATTCTGATTTATATACTTCTTCTTCAGTTATTACACCCACATAACAATAGCAACCAAGAACACCCACCAAAAGACTTGAGCACCGGACAAGCGTTTCTGTATTTGTAGTCTTAAAGTAAAACACAAATAAAACATATGGTTCATAAATACTTTCCGTAATCTATGATTATCTCTTATAAGAACAAATTTTATATACATATTAAGAAACAAAAGTTAGTTAATTAACAGTGGTATAATTCTGATCATCTCTGAAAAACATCTAAGGGATCCTTGCAGAGTTGCGATAATCAGGGTTCTCAAGAAAAACAGCAGAAGTATTTCATAATGACCAAGTAAGACAGCTCCTCTTAAAGTAGCACAGTGTAGTGCAAAGGCCCTTAAATATCTGAGGTACAAAGAAAAAAATAAATAAACTAATAGGCAAATAAACGTCTGTAACTCTTAGAACATACTCAGAAAAAACTCATATAAAGAAATATTAAAATGACCTTCAGAGCTTCTAAAAGACAAGAACCTTGACTTATTCAGCTTTTAAGATTCCAAAGACTAATGCAACTATTTTTGCAAGTAGCTAGTCCTTAAGCAATTTTATAAAATTTTGTATGATTTTGCAAAGGTTACATAGAAAAACAAGATTTCTGGATTTTTTGTTCCTATATTGTAGGGAATAGCATTTTAGGGGAAAACACAGAACACCATATTACTTTCTAAGGAAAGTGGTTATACCTGTAATACAGAAGAATGCCAGTAATTAAGGTTAAGGCACATGAAATGTCCCTTCTCTGGTTCTTCAGCTCACTATTCCTGGCTACTGAATTCACTCCTTTGAGTAGCTTGCAGTTTTTATTTTATTCAACAAATATTTATCACCTACTATTTAACAAGGCATCATGGCATATACAAAGATTAATTATATATATAATTATATATATATATCCCCCCTTTAAGGAGTTTATAGCATGGTTTTAAGAGGTATTTGTGTGTAAGACACATACACAAATTTTGGTACAAGGAAAATGCAAAGTGACCTTTAAAAATGGAAACATTAGTATTATGAAAATTAAAAGATGAATTATTGTGGCTGAGATTATCTACGAAAGGCTCTAGCAAGGATTTTGATATGTAAATGATTTGAATATACAGCAATGGGTAGAAAGACATGAGAGTTTTGGCATGGGAAGAGAATTTGTGAATTAACACCACAAAGGAAATGATATGAGAAATTACTGCATGACCTCTAAAATATGGGTGACTGACAGTTCACTTATTACATTTATTAATCACTCTCTGCACTTCAATTACCACCAAAATTTATGAAAACACGTATTTTTCGGACCATAAGATGCACCTAGGTTTTAGAGGAGGAAAATAGGAAAAAAAATTTCAAAGCAAAAAGTGTGGTAAAATATTTAATAACATAAATAACATAATATTTCACCAATGTAAATGCAAACAGAACTCGACAGCAGCTTTAACAACCATTATTCTTCCCAGATTGGGGGGAAGGGGGAGTGCGTTTTATAGTACGAAAAATACGATATATCAGTTTCAATTATGTCAATAATGTTGCTGTTATTGTTAACACTTCCTTCCAGAAAATCCCTAAACAAAATTGAATCACTTTTTCCTAAAATAATCGCTGTACTCAAAAACATTATCCACCCAAAGAATTCTACTTCTATAGTGTCATCCAGAATTCTTGGCATAAAAAAGTATTGAATTATTATTCTTCAGTTTTCCTTTTTTTCATGCTATTTTCACTATTAGCTGACATGTACTGTTACTTTGCTTTTAAAAGTAAGGTTCTTACCATCCTTAGTGCCTTTCCTTTCCTACCCATTTCTCCTTCTTACCAGTCTACCAAAGTGGAAATACAGGCCTTGGTTCTTTTTAAAAACTCACCTCAGATGAATAGTTACTTAGAAGCCGTTCTGACAGTTCCAGAAGATAGCGATCCAGTGATTCCTTGAGATTTTGGTGGACAGAAAAGCCTATAACAGATTTAGGCTTTTCTATAGCACATTCTTTCACAACGGTTAAAAAATCCATTTTGTCAAATGTTGTCTGAAGAAATAGTTCTTCCACTGCTGAGAACGAAGGCTCTTGTTTCTCTTTCTGGTGGTATCCACTTCAAAAAAGTAAGATCTTTAATTTATAATCAAACTACATAAATACTTCATCTTCATATAGCAGATTCTACTACAAATGAAAACATTAACTTATTCAAAGACTGCCTATACAATCAATGGGTTAGTCGTTTAAATGCTCCTCTTCTTTGGACTTTGATACCTACTTGTATCAAATTTCATTATTCAATAACCAATTTTACTAAGAGATGGACAAAAGTAATACAAGTAACAATCTCAAAGGCAAATTCAAAATGTATTAAAAGAATATATTAATAACACTGGATATAAACATGAAGAATAACATTAAATCATTTCCTTTTTTAACCTTTGATTTCTCTAAGATGTAGCATTTTTTTTTTTTTTTACTAATGCCCTCTTGATGGATATTAGAAACCTTCATGTCAGTGAGTCATTTTCAGTCACAGTGAAAAAATAAGCCTTTGAGTCAATTAACTAAAAAGAGGTTTAAAAATTTATTTTGTTTTCCTTTTCCTCAATTATCATTGGGATTTTTTTATCATTAGTTTTTAAAGCTAGCATAGTCAGATTTTATTGTACATATAAAAATGGGTCATATCTTTCCCTGACCAGTGTGGTTCAGTTGATTGGGCATGTTCCACAAAGCTAAATGTCACAGATTCAATTCTCAGTCAGAGCATATGCCTCGGCTGTGGGTTCTCAAAGCGGGGACAAAGAGGCAATTGATCAATGTTCCTCTCTATCACATCGATGTTTCCCTCCCACTGTTTCTGTCCCCTTACCCTCTCTAAAAATAAATAAATAAAATCTTTTTTTAAAATGGGTCTTACCACAAAAAACTCATGTCATATAATTTTTAATTCCCCATCATAATATTCTATTTCTTCCATTGACAAATGTCACATTACACTATACAGCATTTAAAATAGTAAACTGGACTTAAAATTACAGAACATAAAGAGTAATCATTAATTAAAAGAAGCATTTCTTGGGTTAATAGTTGTAATTTTTTTACTTGAGAAATTTCTTCAAAATTTTAAAGATGTAGCTACTACTCTATGTAATTAAAGATATAACTTAAAAGAAAAACAGAATTCTATTAGATAACATACCATTCTGGTACACTCTGGAAAAAATTCATTGTAGCTTTACAATTTTTCATAGTGAGACTCACAAGGATTTTCTCCAGTGAAAGATGTGGAAAATGACTATAAAGAAAAATAAAATCTTCGCTCAAAACACCAAAAGCCATTTAAAGTCTTCTTTAAACTTAAAACATCAATGTTTGGCTTTAGTATTGACCTCTAAAATTTGGATCCAAAATTAAAATTGCTTTCATCTATACTGAACCTTACCATTTGAAAGAAGAATTTAAAGAGCATAATTTTATGTCACTATTATTTTTAACATTTCGTAAACACAAAATTGTGTGGACTTTTTAAAGCTCAGTTCTGAAATAAAACAATTATGAAATTAAAGCACTGGGATCCAGAGATCTGTCTTCCAATCACTCAGTTCCAATTACTGGTTATGGAAAGGTTAAGTGGGCAAGCTGCTCTCCCCATTCTAGTCCTTCAGTCCCATTTTATCTTTCTCATTTCAAACTCCCATTAACATATTTCACACAGAAGATACTCTCATTATGATACCAGGATACGCATGAGTTAAACATATGTTCAGATGATCACAAAGGAACACATAAGTGCTGAAAGAGTTACATGCATATTCTTTGCACACATCCCCCTTATTGTCCTCTTAGGACAAAGACACAGGCACAAAAAGAAAGAACACCGTAACAACAAAGGGACTATTTAATATTTAGAGGTAGCTCTGGGAAATGCTCCATTATCACTGTAAAATAAAGCCATCTAGCATCAAAGAGTACTAGATGGAGCCTCGCTAAACAAAACCAAAAAAACAGCAGCATGCTACTGAACACAAATTACCCGTGAAGAATTGGAGGCAACTCTGTACTATCTTCAAAGTCATCTTCTAACTGATAGAATAGGAGCCATTTCATTATCAATTCCCTTAAAGAAAAACTTCTATTTACTTCACATGTATTCTGCTCCATTCCCATTTTTACTGTTTCTGGAACTGCATAGATGGTCAGTGCCAAAGTCAAACAGCATGTAGCAGGACTATAACAAAACAAAGAATGATTAATGTTAAAAGTAATGTCTTCAGGCACATAGTATTACAAAAAAAATATGGTATATGAATATTGAGCAAATAAATAATGAATTGTCAAACTACACATAAAAAAATTCAAACATTTAATTCTTTAATATTAGCCTTAGTAAATCTCTCCATTTAAAACTAAATTTACATTTATTTATTCATTTATTAAGACTATGTGAACAAACAATAAAAGTGCCTGAAACAGAATTTAACAATCCTTAACTGAACTTACAGAATCCAAAATTTGGTGGGAGGGAGGTAAATGAATATATAGTGTGTGTACTTATATATATAAAATATTAAAACTGCAAAATCTGATACAATACAGTCAACTTACCATGAAGGTCTGCAGGCTGACCCACTAAATAACTTCCAGAATTCTCTGTCAACCTCAACTAAACTCCCTTGAATTATGGCTCCAAGTAAGCCAAAATTTTCAGCCTGTATTTGTTCAAAACTAATATTGCGTAAGGTAATAGACCAAATTTTCATCCAGAGTTTCAATAAATCTGACTTTTGTGAGCCTCCTAGGTTTGATTTCTTGCCTTGACACAATGCAACTTCCACAAGGCATCGTAACACATATGGTGTGCGTTCCCCACGTCGTTGCTGAGGTAGAAGCTGGTACAGTATCATCAATAATGGTAACAGCTCACAGTCAGGTAAACTTGCAGGATATTTTAATATTAATTGGGTTGTAATCTGTAGCCTGAAAGAAAAAAGTATATGTAATTAATTTGAAAATTACTCAATTCTATTACCAAATTAAAAGACAATATACAGACAGTACTATTATAATATCCTAAGTAGAGTATTCCCATCTTCGTTTTCCATACTACTCTCACAATACACTGGCTCTTAAAACTTATGGGGCCCTACTTCCTAAAGTGGCAAGAAGAGGCAACTCTCTGCATAGCTGGGTAAGTTATCATATTTCCCTTACACAGAACTTTAAAGAATAACTAAATTATTAATATTATACTGTTGAGTTATCACACCCATTCCTGTTCTTCTACCACCAATAATATTCCTCCAAGATAAGAAAACAAACAAAAACTTCAAAAAACTGGTTTCCTTAATATAAATTCCGTTATTTCAATAAATATTTGTTGTGAGTTCTCTACAATGTGTCCTACTCAAGAACAGAAACTTTACTTATCTTTGTATCCCTAATGTTTGGCACACAGCAGGTATTCAATTAATAACTCTTTTGTTAAAAAAAGATTTTATTTATTTTTTTAGAAAGAGGGGAAGAAAAGGGAGAAAGAGAGAGACACACTGACTGGATTCCTCTTACACACACCCCAACTAGGAATGAGCCCACAACCCAGGCATGAGCCTTGACTTGAGAATCAAACAGGTGAATTTTCGCTTTGCAGGATGATACACAACCAACTGAGCCACGTAAATCAGGGCTAATAAATAACTCTTGCCTAAATGGACAAATTAATAAATCTGAAGTAGGAACCCTGAACTATAGAAAACAAATGAGTTTAAGCAATAGGAGTCTAAATCAATACACTTTTACCACATAATTCAATTATATTTAAACATTACATCAACACAGTAAATATCAAAAGAACACTAATCATAAGTTTCATTATAATCTACAAATTTCTAACTGTCCTTAGGCAAGTTACTTAACCTTTCTCAGTTTCAGTTGTTTTTTAGTGAACCAAACAGGCTGAACTGGATGAATTCTTAAGATTCCTGCCATACCTAAAATTTTGTGATTTCACAGAATTCCATACTTTCTTTAATTATTTATGCTGTATGAGAATGCT
This sequence comes from Glossophaga mutica, assembly GCA_039655065.1. Classification (NCBI taxonomy): domain Eukaryota; kingdom Metazoa; phylum Chordata; class Mammalia; order Chiroptera; family Phyllostomidae; genus Glossophaga; species Glossophaga mutica. Next base: position 78,457,625 of record CM077308.1, on the reverse strand, counting down.
ATATGAGAATAAAGAACATAGCAAATAAGAAAAAATAACCTTGCCCTGGCCAGTGTAGCTCAGATAGTTGGAACATTGTCCCCTGCACCAAAAGGTTGCAAGTTCAATTGCCAGTAAGGGCACATACTTAGGTTGTGGATTTAGTTCCAGAACGAGATAAGCAATCAATGTTTCTCTCTAACACTGATGTCTCTTTCCTTCTTTTCCTCTCTCTCTAAATCAATAAATCTATGCTTGGGTGAGGATTAAAAAAAAGAATAACCTTTTGTCATGGCATAAAGTCCAAATTATTCTGTGATTTCTAAATGTTATCTTTAATTTCTTCCTAATCTCATTCTGCTAAAAGGTGCTTACCCATACTAAAATCTCTTTGTTTTGAGTTGTATGACTCAGGGAATTCCATGACACATATATTAGTGATTACCTACCAGGCAGCTATTCTCTCTTTTTCCCTGCTATGGTAATATGCTTAAGAAAGGTGGCCTGGTCCCAGGAACTAGCAGATAAATCATGGTGATCTCAACATGTCCTGGCAATCATATTTCCCTTTGTCAGTGACTAGTTTGGGAGTAGACAAATGACCTAGTTCTGGTCATTGGGATTAAAAGATTCTACTGGCTAGTAAGATTAAAGGAGGTTTTTGTGAGAAAAAAAAAAGAGACTAAAATGACACTGAAAGAGGAAAAATAGTATTTTACCAAGGCACAAGCTCAAAATCATTCTGTGACTTTTGAAGATGATCTTTTATTACATCCCAGCCTAATTCTATTTTTCTCCTTTTGCAATGTACACTATAGTCACTAACTTCTCTTTGTGTGGTAATATAAGACTGAGAAATCTCCAAAGATCCGGAAGCTTCATTAAAAACCTATAAAATAAAAAAAAAAAAAGAAAGAAAGAAAGAAAAACTTAAAATTTTTTATATTACTATTATTTTCTAATAGTTCATTAAAAAATGTGTTCCTCCTCAAATGAAGAGAAGGAAAGTCATAAAGCGAGAGTAATAAATCATAGAAATATATGAATATCATAAGTTAGTAACAAACATTTTGCATGACTGTAATGGCTGTCTAGAAAGTAAATATTACTAAGAAGAGTATTAGTTTATTTCCTCATAACATTTACAAAAAGAAATCACCAAGATGTGTAAAGTAAAGGAAAAAACCCTATTTTCAAAGTAATGAAATCATAAATTTTGACTTCTGGTCAAGATGGAGGTGTAGTTAAAAAGAGCTTGTCTGCTCATACTACCCAAGCAAAATTACAACTAAATTACAGACCAATGATCATGTAGAACGATCAGACATCAAGCTGAATGGAAGTCCAACAACTACAGAACTAAAGAAACCACATTAATCCAGAAGGGTGAGGGACACAGTGATACAGAACAGGCAGGTCCCCAGACCCACACGTGGTAGATAAAAATTCGGGAGGAATATCTTGGGAGTGAGTGGTCCCAGACTCACATCAGGCTCCTAGCCCAAGATTCCAGTACCAGGAAGATAAGTCTCTGTAACTTCTGGCTGCAAAAACCTGCAGGATTAGAGTCTGTGAAAAAAAACTACTCAACTCCCTGGCAGTTCCTTTAAAGTGCCCCCACTGAAGTTAAATAAGACGCATTCCCTCTGAGCTCCATCATCACCCAGGTAGCAGCTTGAAAGGCACCAGTGGCATATAGGGAGAAACTGAAGGGTCTGATGTCAGTGTGAGAGCTGGGGGACAGCTCTCTCCCAGACAGAACAGCAAGCAGAGACTACTGTGCCATTTCTGAGCATTCCCCCCATACAGCCACAGAACAGGCAGGCGGGAGCCATATCTGAGACTCCATCAACCTGGCTTACACTGTTTACCCTGTCCTGGCATTTACCTGAGGCTCCTCCCCACCCAACTTATGGCCTGCTCTCACAGCCCACCTACTGCTGGCTAAACACCCCAGGCCTGGCACTAGCAGCAGCCAGCTTTAGATCAGAGTTTGAATCTGCCTGGGAATCTCCAACCCAGCATAAGTAGCAGCTATGTGCAGGCTGCATTGTAGCTCGTGCTGGGTTGCCCAAAGCAGAACACAGGTGGTGGCTAATCCTGACCTGCACCACCTGGGAAACCCCATAACCTGAGAACCCACTGGACAGCTACAGACCACATAGGAGCACCATCACTCTGACTGTGAGCAGCCAATCCTCCATGGAGGGCAGAAGCTGGTGGTCAGTGGTCACAGTCAGTCCTTGCAGCTGACTGGCTTGGGTATATCCCTCTCATTGACCTGCCAACAGCAATCAAGGCTCAACTACAAAAGGAGGGTGTACTCAGGCCACCAGAAAGGTATACCTCGAGTACCCAGCTTGGGCAATAGGGAAGGCTGTGCCACTGGACCCTACAGGACACCTTCTACATTAGGCCACACTACCAAGACAAGGAGTCCTAACAGGTCTACCTAATACATAGAAACAAACACAGGGAGGCTGCCAAAATGAAGAGATAAAGAAACAGGGCACAAATGAAAGAACAAATCAAAACTCCAGAAAAAGAAAACTCTAAACAAAAGGGAGATAAGCATGCTATCACATGCAGAGTTCAAAACACTGGTTATAAGGATGCTCAAGGAACTTAGTAAGGAACTCAACAGTATAAAAAAAATCCAGTCAAAAATGAAGGTACACTAACTGAAATAACAAACAATTTACAGGGAAACAATAATAGAGTGGAGGAAGCTGTGAACCAAATCAACAATTTGGAACATCAGGAAGCAAAAAAAACAAAAACAAAAACAAAACCCAAAACACAACCCATCAGTACAAGAAGAAAAGAGAATCCAAAAAAGATGAGGACAGTGTAAAGAGCCTCTGGGACAACTTTAAGCATTCCAATATTCACATCATATGGGTACCAGAAAGAGAAGAGAAAGAGCAAGAAATTGGAAATATATTTGAAAAAATAATGAAAAAAAAACCTTCCCTGATTTGGTGAAGGAAACAGACATGTAAGTTCAGGAGGCACAGAGAGTCCCAAATAAGATGGATGCAAACAGGTCAACACTGAAACACATTATAATTAAAATGCCAAAGGTTAAAGATAAAAAACAAAATCTTAAAAGCAGCAAGAGAAAAGAAGTTGGTTACCTACAGGGGAGTTCCCATAAGATTGTCAGCTGATTTCTCAAATGAAACTTTGCAGGCTAGAAGGAACTGGCAAGAAATATTCAAAGTCATGAAAAGCAGGGACCTATAGCCAAGATTGCTCTCCCCAAGCAAAGCTATCATTTAGAATTGAAGTGCAGATAAAGAGTTTCCCAGACAAGAAAAAGCTGAAGGAGTTCATCATCACCAAACCATTATTATATGAAATGTTAAATGGGACCTACTTAAGAAAAATAAGATCAAAACTATGAATAATAAAATGGCAATAAAGAAATAACAATCAACAATTGAATCTAAAAAACAAACTTAGCAAACAAGAAGAGCAGGGACAAAATCATGGATACGGAGAGCAGTTTGATGGTTGCCAGATGGGACAGGGGAGTAAGAAAAGGGGTGAAGAGGTGAGGGGATTAAGAAGTACAAATAGGTAGTTACAGAATAGCCATGGGGATGTAAAAAGTACAGTATAAGAAAATGGAGTAGCCAAAGAACTTACACACATGACCCATAGACATGAACAAAGGTGGAATGATGCCTGTGGGAAATGGAAGGTGCTAGGTGAGGCGGACAATAGGTGAAAAATTGGGAAAACTGTAATAGCACAATCAATAAAATATTTAAAATACAAAAACACACTGCCCTAGCTGGTGTGGCTCAGTGGATTAAGCACTAGCCTGCGAACTGAAAGGTTGCCAGTTCACTTTCCAGTGAGGCAGGGCACATGCCTGGGTTGTGGACCAGGTCCCCACTTGGGGATGTGTGAGGCAACTGCTTCTCTCTCATACAACAATGTTTTTCCCCTCTGTCTCCTTCCCTTCCCCTCTCTCTTTTTTTTTTTTTATTTTTTTAAAGATTTTATTTATTTATTTTTAGAGAGGGTAAGGGAGGGAGAAAGAGAGGGAGAGAAACATCAATGTGTGGTTGCCTCTCATGTGGCCCCCACTAGGGGCCTGGCCTGCAACCCAGGCATGTGCCCTGACTGGGAATTGAACCTGCGACCCTTTGGTTCGCAGCCCGCGCTCAATCCACTGAGCTACACCAGCCAGGGCCCTTCCCCTCTCTTTAAAAGCAAATAAATAAAATCTTAAAAAAAGAAACAAACAAACATAAAAAATCATAAATTTAGCATTAAGAAAATACTGATAAAGTGAAATTATCTAGGATGTTAACCAAACCTCTGATTAAAAAAGTTTTACTTCAGAAACATTAAGCCATCAAATGAAGAATGGATAGTGAAAATATGATATATCCATACAACTGAATATTATTCAGCAATAAAAACATAAAATACTGATTTACAGTAAACTTGAAAACACACTAAGTGAAAGCAGCCAGACAAAAAAGACCAACTATTGTGTGATTCTTCTTATATAAAATGTTCAAAATAGGCAAAATCAATAGACAAAGATTATTGGTTAGTTGCTAGTTACTGGAAGAAGTGGAGAATTAGGACAAAGTTTAGGGAAATGTACTGTAATTAACTAGAGATGATGGGTTTAAAACAGTGAAATTTCTTAAGACCACTGAATTGTATACTTTAAAATAGTGTATTTTATGCTATGTGATTTCCAACTCAGTAGAACAAAAGAAAGAAACATTATAGTTAGGGTAATCTTATTACGTACAGGCAATATTTTAAGAGTGAAAAAGTTCATCACTACTTTCACTAAGTTCATAATATGTAGAACAGTTATCTTTCAAGTCAGAGGCAATTCTAAATATTTATGGTATTTTGAAAAGAGAAGTTAGTTACATGCACAGAGTAATTTTATAGGATCTTTATCAGAACAGTTTTTAAGAGACCAGTTAAAAAAATTAACAGGAAATTTCAAAATGTGACAAATACCTGGTGACAAATATCTGCCATCAATTCAATCAAGTTTTCTTTGACGGCAACATTACGAGATCCTGAAGAATATTTTCCTCTGCTTCCAATATGACTTATCTCATTAACTAGCAGATCATATAAGTTGTATAGGATACTTTTCCATTTTTTTGATTCATAAGCACCTGTAATTCAAGAAATATAACTTTTGTATACACTCCATATGTACTGCCAACTCCCACCGAATTATTCATCTGTTAAAGTGAAAATAACATTAGAAGACAACTGGTCCAACCTCTATTAAGTACTAATGCCTCTTTTGACATTGTCCTTGACAAACTCTATTAACGGTGTCCATTTCACACTCAGTTAACTGTATTTGCTCAAAAATTTCCCCATATGCTGACCTAACATTCTCTAATCAACTCAATTGAAACCTCAATCAGCCCTGACTGGTGTGGCTCAGCAGGCTGGGTGTCATCCTGCAGGTCAGGTTCAATCCCCAGTGGGCAGATGCCTGGGTTGCAGGAGGCAGCCAATCGACATTCTCTCACACATCAATGTTCCTGTCCTGTCTTTTTTCCCTCCTTCCCCTCTCTCTAAAAATAAATAAATAAAATCTTAAAAAAAAATCTCAAACTTTCTCTAATTTCTTCTCTCCTATGAAGCAAATAGTTACTAAGTTCCCTCTTTTGCATGAGGACCAAGTTCTTTGTATGTCTCTTTTAAGTGAAAAACACCTTACTAGTTCCTTCAATTATGGTACAAATGACATGTTATCCACAATTCTCATCATCCCAGTCCACTTTCCCTAAACACACTCCAGTCAACCTATGTCCTTAAAATGTTGACTTTACAATATCCAGTGAACATCATACTCCAACTGTGATCTGACCAGTATGGGGAACAATGGGCTAGTACTCCCCAAACAAACAAACTACCCTCATCCCCACAAAATCTAATATTGTAGCCTAAAACTACATTAGCATTTTTGGCATCCTCATCATCCTACCAATTTTTAAATTCATCCTAAATATGCAGTTAACTAAAACCCTAAACATGTCATGCCATTTCTTCACAAACCTGATTTTCATCTTGGTGAGAGCTATGTGAAAAATGAAAAACTAAGAAAAGCCACCATTCTTTGACTCACAGAGGTTTCATGGACTACTGAAACCTCTAACCGTACATACTAGACTCATGCACACACACAGCTATTTCTTTTTTTTCTTCACACATCCTTTTTTTTTAAAAAAAACCTTTTCAAAAATATATTTTACTAATAATGGCATTACAGTTGTCCCATTTTTTCTCCCCTTTATACCTTTCTGCCCTGTACTCCCCCTCTCAACATCATTCCCCGCCTTTAGTTCATGCCCATGGGTCATACATATAAGTACTTTGGCTTCTACATTTCCTATACTATTCTTACCCTCCCCCTGTCTATTTTCTACCTACCATCTATGCTACTTATTCTCTGTACCTTTTCCCCCTCTCTTCCCCTCCCACCCTCCTCTCAACATCCTGTTGATAATCCTCCATATGATCTCCATTTCTGTGGTTCTGTTTCTATTCTATTGTTTGCTTAGTTTACTTCTGTTTTTGTTTTAGGTGTGGTTGTTAATAACTGTGAGTTTGCTGTGCTTTTACTATTCATACTTTTTATCTTCGTTTTCTTAGATAAATCCCTTTAATATTTCATATAATAAGGGCTTGGTGATGACGAACTCCTTTAACTTGACCTTATCTGAGAAGCGCTTTATCTGCCCTTCCATTCTAAATGATAGCTTTGCTGGATAGAGCAATCTTGGATGTAGATCCTTACCCTTCATGTCTCGGAATACTTCTTTCCAGCCCCTTCTTGCCTGCAAGGTTTCTTTTGAGAAATCAGCTGACAGTCTTATGGGAACAACTTTGTAGGTAACTGTCTCCTTTTCTCTTGCTGCTTCTAGGATTCTCTCCTTCATTTTAATCTTAGGTAATGTAATTATGATGTGCCTTGGTGTGTCCCTCCTTGGGTCCAACTTCTTTGGGACTCTCTGAGCTTCCTGGACTTCCTGGAAGTCTATTTCCTTTGCCAGAATAAGGAAGTTCTCCTTTATTATTTGTTCAAATAAGTTTTCCATTGGTTGCTCTTCCTCTTCTCCTTCTGGTACCCCTATGATTTGGATGTTGGAACGTTTAAAGATGTCCTGGAGGTTCCTCAGCCTCTCCTCATTCTTTTGAATTCTTGTTTCTTCATTCTTTTCTGGTTAGATATTTCTTTCTTCCTTCTGATGCACACTATTGATTTGAATCCCAGTTTCCTTCCCATCACTATTGGTTCCCTGTACATTTCCCTTTACTTCACTTAGCATAGCCTTCATTTTTTTAAATATAATTTGCAACCAAATTCAACCAATTCTGTGAGCATCCTGATTACCAGTGTTTTGAACTGTGCATCTGATAGGCTGGCTATCTCTTCATCACTTAGTTGTATTTTTTCTGGAGCTTTGATCTGTTCTTTCATTTGGGCCTTTTTTTTTTTTTTTTTGTCTTGATGTGTCTGTTACATAGTGAGGGGCAGAGCCTTAGGTGTTCACCAGGGCGGGGCAACCCAGTTGCTGGATTGTGATGCTGTATGTGGAGGAGGGGTCCGAGAGGGAACGATGGTGCTTGCTCTGCTTTCTGCCCGGGTTTCAGTCACTTTCCTCGCTTGCCACAAGCAAATTGGGCCCTTCTGGTGCTCATTCCTGGGTGGGTGGGCTTGTGTATGTTCTAGGACCCCGTGGGTCTCTCCAACGAGGATGGGAGTTTCTCCCGTTGCCATCTCAACCCTCACAGGTGTTTTCAGTCAGAGGTTTGAGGTTTTATTTCCCTGCACTGGGACCCCGAGTTGCACAGTCCGTCCCACTGCTCAGTTGTTCTTCCTGGTTTATCTGTGCACAAATGTGGGACTGCCTGCTCCGCCAGCTGTCCACCTTGCTGCAAGGGCACCCCTCTTACCAATCTGGATGAATGTGTCTTCTTTAACTCCTTGGTTGTAGGACTTCCATACAGCTCAGTTTTCTGTCAGTTCTGATTGTTTTTTGTTTTTAAATTGTTGTTGTCCTGCTTTTGGTTGTGTGAGGAAGCACAGTGTGTCTACCTACACCTCCATCTTGGCCAGAAGTCACACACAGCTATTTCTGATGAAGAAAAGAATAGTAGCTACAACAGTTCTTTCTTGTTTTAGCTGCTATTACTCAATGTAACATGATTTCTTAATAAGATCATTAAACTAGCCATAATGAATTGGTCTGAAGGCTAGTGCAAGCCCAAAGGGAAACTCAGCCTGAACGTGAGGAAACTTGGTCAGTTTCACCCAAGAAAGTTCCTGTGTACTCAATGGACCTAGACCATTCAAGCAATACTCTGTTGATGAAAAGACAAATGTGAAGAAACCAAGGGTGAATGGGTCATTCATTTCTGGTTTTCCCAGTAAACAGGGGCTTGGAGTAACTGTGAAGTCTAAGACTATATGTAACAATCTTCCTTGGGAAGTGACTAATCTGACTAGCTATTTTCAGTCCACATTTATCTATTTTATCTTCTAATAAAAACAATACGTAGGTAAACAAGACCCTGCCTTCTTGAAATTCTTTTACACTTGGTCTGTGTGTTATCTCTTGGCAATAATTATTGCTGCCTAATTAACTCCTAGAGGGAACAGTGTCTCATATTTGTTTGTATTCCTCATAATAACTAGCATTGTGCTAAACACATGGTAAGGCATAATACAATATGCTACCACAGCTTCAAATTCTAAAAAAAAAGTATGAAAAATATTATCATGACTAATATCATTATCAAGCACAGCAATCCAAAGGAAGGTCATCACCTCCTACCAAATAGAGATTTCAGGCTTAAGCCTGTAAGTTTCAATGAAGAAGCAATTCAAAACAGCAAAAACTTCTTTTATACCTTTTTCTTGGGTTTTGGCTCCCTTTGGATGATGGATATAAATTTGCAGTTGAAATAATTCAATAATTACTTCTTTTAAGGAGTCACTAGGTCTGTGTTGAGTCCAAATATAAAGTAAGGTAGGAAGAATTTCATCTCCTAAATCACACACTTGAATTCGAAAGTTAACAGCCCAAGTCTTGAGGAAGATAACAAATGCCGCTAAGATATGATTTAGACCAGCAGAAGTCTTTTCTTGCCTGTGATAAAAAAATAAACAGGCTCAACTTGGTATAATGGGAAAAAAGTACACAAACTGAAGACAGTTATTAACTGCATGCTGAAAAGAATCTAATTTTCAAAAACAATAACCTTAGTCTCAGAATTATTCAGAATAAAATCCCAGCAGTACTACAGAGTAACCAAAAAGAGTTCTTTGGTGCTAAGGGATCAGTCCTGTTAGCTCTCCCTACTAAATTATTGTCTCAAATTATACAAAACTGATTTGTAATGCCTATCATTTACAAAATGTTTAACATTAAAAACTGAGTAATCCCACACAAATGTAAGATATTGATACTTCCAAAATACACTACTTTATTTTATTATTACCATCAAAAATGTGGAAAATAAAACTACTTAGAGGGTATGGAGGTTTCCCTGTCATTAGAAAAGCAAGACAGATCTCTCACTTAGGAACATCATTTCCCATTCTGCATACTGGATATTCAGCAATTGTTGGACCTAACTAATATTTTCTTTGGGAATCCACTAGTTCTACTATAAAGAGCCAAGTTTTTAAAGTTAGTAGTATTTTTAGCCACTGAATCTACAACATAGTCTTTCAAGATCAAACTGAAATGAAACAAAACAAAAAGAGGTTAGATTACCTTGCATTCCGAATAGCCCTGGAGAAAAAATCCAAAAATTTGGAATTTAATCCGTCAGTTTGTGAACAGCATCCTTTAGTCACAGCTTGAATGATTCTAGCCACTAAAATTCTATTTATGTCTTGTGAAGATTTAAGATACAGTGTGAAATACACAGAAAGCAATTCTTAAAAAACGAAGAAACAAAAATGTATTAGTTATGGTTTTTAAAAAAGAAAACTATCAAATCATGTAACTTAAATGTCACAATTCAGTTTAAAATTTAATAATCTCACAGAGAATAAAGATTTAAATTATGATAATTTATATTTAATACAATAAGGGCATTCCATCCTTATGTAATTGTATTTTATATAAATTGTGATCAAGGCAGGAACAACGGGCAGAAGAATGGACACTAAGAGCCAGACTTCAGATAAGCTACTTAACTTCTCTAATCCTATGTTTCTCCATCTAAGCCTAACAAAGTACTTGACACAGTGCACACTCCACAGTTTTATTTTGTTTTAATGTTATTCGACTAATAATGGGCAATTTATCTCTCACAATGTAGGGTACTTTCATTTTTGCATAAATTAGTCCCAAAGGCAATCTGAAGAGTGACAGGTGAAATAGGTGTAACCAGTGAGCTCTGTTACAGGAAAGAAACCCCAAGCTTTTAATAGTTAATGATCTGCAAGGAAACCTGTCCTTTGCTCTGGAGGAAGCCATTAATCATCTCTATCATCATCTCTACGTCCCAAGGCTCACTATACAAACATACTAAAAACATAGTCTGGAAAAAAAGCAGTGTCTCTGCTCATAAGATGTGCAGAAATGTGAAATGTACTGAGAATTATCTCCCAACACAGTGAAAAACAAAGTTGTTAATGCAGGTTTTTCACATAGAAATAATCAGAAAGTCTTCAGTAAAGTGAGTAATAACACCTATGGGTAGCTTCCTTTTCAACTGTATGTCACATGATTCTGCAGAAATACTTTAAATACAAAAGAATAAGGACAATATAAATACCTCCAACAATAAATAGAAAAATGAGTTTTCAAAGGATTCCTATCATATCTGACATTAATTTATATAGGACTCTATACCAGTGCTTCCCAAACTTTTCCGACTACATACAATACCTAAATAATGGTAAACACTTGAGTTAATACACACACGTTGGAGATTAGAAAAGAGGAAGGTTTATCTTTATCATTTCCTTCTTACTACTTGGCAGGAATAGAGAGGTAAAACAGGAAAAGTTAACAATGCAACTGTGTCTAATTAAAGCTCAAGTTTCAGGGTTTTTATGTTAGTTGGGAGAAATGATTCCAATTGTAAAAGAATCCCACCTAGTCCCCTAGTAAGTGGTAAAAAAGTTGGTATAAGACATTCAACAAAAGTCTCAGAAGAATAGAGTCCAACTTCAAAAACGGCTGCAGCGCAGGCCTCCAGATGAATTCACTTCCTCCGTGAATTCAACAGGAAAAGATCAAAGAGCAGATGGTAAAACAGCATATTGAAAGGGAGTTTCTGGAGTTAAGAAAATAAAATAAACCCCAAATAACATCATTAAATGTAGATTTCTTAGGACTTTATTTATACATAGACAAGCACGGCATCTGCAAATAGCACAGTTTTATTTCTTCCTTTCCAACCTGTATGCCTTTTATTTCCTTTTCTGGCCTAACTGCCCTGACTAGAACCTCCACCAGTTCAATGTTGAGAAAGTGGTGAGCACTGATATTTTTTTCTTGTTCCCAATTTCTTTTGTTAAAAGATTTAAATTACGAACCTAATTTCATTAATAGTTATAGAAGTATTTAAATTATCTATTTCATATTGGGTGAGTTTTGATAGTGTGTGGTTAAGAAATTGTTCCATTTAAATATTCAGTTGTCAAACTTAAGTGTATAGAGCTGTTCACAAGTATTCTCTTGTTATTCTTTTAATAGCTGCAGGATATGCAATTATGTCCCATTTCATTCTTAAATCAGTAATTTGTGTCTTCTCTTTTTATATTGTCACTTCTGCTAGCACTTCTAAATTGTATTGATATTTTCAAAGAATTAGCTTTGTTTCATTAACTTCTCTTTTTTCCTGTTCTCAATTTCATTTATTTCTGCTCTTCTGCTTGAAGTTTTAGAATTTGTTTTTATAGTTTCTTGAACTAGAAGCTCAGATTATTGATTTCAGATCTTTCCTTTTTTAAAGGATTAATATTTTTGAAATATAACTGACATTAGTTTCAGGTGTACATGATTTGTATATATTGCAAAATGATCACTACAGTAAGTCTAGTTAACATCCATCACCATATATAGTTACAAATTTTTTTCCCTTGTGATGAGAATATCTAAGATCTAGAAATTAGAAACTTTCAAATATACAATATTATTAACTATAGTCACCATGCTGTACATTGTATCTCCATGACTTATTTATTTTATAGCTGGAACTTTGTTCTTTTTAATCCTTTTCACCCGTTTCACCTGCCCTTCAGTCCTCTACCTTTGGCAACCACGAATCTGTTCTCTGTCCAGCTAAAGTCCAGGAGACTTTTCTCTTTTCTAACACAGGAATTTAATGCTATAAATTATCCTCTCAGCATAACTTTATCTGCATTCCACAGAATTTGAAATGTTGTCATTTTCATTTTCAACCACTTCTAAATAAACTTTGATGTCTAGATGTTTCCTTCAACCCATGAATTATTTAGAAGTGTACTGTTTATTTCCATAAAAGTATTATGAAGAAAACAGAGTGCTATGATAGAAAAAAAGAAAGGAACAAATTTAGAAGGAGCAATCAGGAAATAGCAGTGATGTGTAAGCTGAGACCTGAAGGATGAAACAAAACCAGCCATAGAAAGGGTAGCCTCTGACAAGTGGACAAAGTGCAAGTTAAGGGCTTGCACTCCCTAAATAGGAGTGTGTGAGATGATCCTTAGCAGTGTCAGATCAAAATAATGAAATGCTTTATTTTTTATTAAAATTAATTACGAATAAAAAAATTAAGCTTTACTGATATTTAATATACAAATTACCAATGGCCATTTTGGAAGACAGTTTGGCCATTTCTTACAAAACTAAACATACTTTTACTATACAATCCAGCAATCACACTTCTTGGTATTTACCCAAATGATTTGAAAACTTATCTGCTCACAGATGTTTATGGTGGCTTTATTCATAATTGCCAAAACTTGGAAGCAATCAAAATGTCCTTCAGAAAGTGAATGGATAATTAAATTGTGGTATATCCAGACAATGAAATACTATTTAATGCTAAAAAGAAATGAGCTATCAAGCCACAAAAAGACATGGAGGAAACAGATGCATATTGCTAAGTGAAAGCCAATTTGAAAAGACTACATCCTGTATGATTCCAACTATATGACATTCAGTAAAACGACCAGTGGATGCTAGGAATGGGGGAAAGGAGGGATACACAGAGCACAGAGGATTTTTAGGGCAGTGAAAACTATTCCTCTGTATGATACTTAAATGGTGAATAAATGTCATTTATACATTTATCAAAACTAGAGTTTGTCAACACCAAGAGTGATGTTAATGTAAACTATGGACTTCCGGGGGTTGGAGGGGTATGAGGTGTCTACGTAACTTCACTGACTAAAACAAAGTTACCACTTTGTGCAGAATGTTACCACTTTGTGCAGAATATTGACAGTGGCGGGGCCTGTGCCTGTGGGAGGTCAGGAGGTTTCTGGGAACTCTATATTTTGTGCTCAATTTTGCTATGAATATAAAACTGCTCTAAAAAAGTAAAGGCTGTTAAAAAACAAGTTTGGAAATCACTTGGTTAGAAAATCCAAATAATGGCCACTATAGTTACAGCACAGCAATCAGAAAAGTGGGAGTAGGCTTTTAGTTAAGTGAGGTAACAGGCCAGAGAGGTAGGCAGAAGCAAAAGTATGCAGCAATTCCAAGGCTTGGGAGAGGAGTCCAAATTTTATACTATTGTGCAGGTAAGTCACTAAAGATTTCTAACTTTTCTTCTTTCCTACCTTATTAGAAAAACTATCTTCTTCCTTGGGACAATCCTAGTGTTCTTGTTTTGGAACCCCTTCTTCTCAGGAAACATACTAATCGACTTTCTTTGTATTCAACCACTCTCCATTAAATCCTTCCAATTACATTTACATATATTCCAGTTATTCTCCTCTTTAACAGGGCCCCTCTTTCCCTTCCCCTGACAACCAAAGCTTTTGAAAGTGTTGTCTGTATTTGCTAATGCATTTTCTAACTTGGCATTCACACTTCCACACCAGTCTGTTAGAGAACTGAATACTATCAACCAATTCTATAATTGGCATTTATAGAATAATTCATTGTCAGCAGATACACATTCTTTTCAAATGCATATGAAGCACTCACCAAGTTGGACCTTATTCTGGGTCATAAATCATAACAATTACAAATAATTTATAGTATAAAGAGCATCTTCTTTAACCATAATACAATTAGACTGAAAACCATAAAAGGGAAAATTAAAAACCCATAAAGATTCCCCAAACAACTGGAGATCAAACAACACGTTTCCAAATAATCTATGGGTCCATGAGTAACTCTCGGGAAAAACTAGAACATATTTTGAATTGAAGAAAAATGAAAATACAACATTATCAATATTTGTGAGGTGTGACTACAGCAGTATTTAGAGAAAACATTATACTGAATGCACATATTAGGAAAGAAATTCTCAAATCAATGACCTAAGCTTCTATCTTAAGAAACTAGAGAACAAATTAAACTCAAAACAGAAGGAACTAATAAGATCAGAAATCAATAATGAAAGATGCAGTATCACATATAAAAGGATAATAAGGCAATAATAATAATGTTCAAGAACAACTGTATGCTCAATACATTCAACAACTTAGATGAACTATACAAGTTCTTAAATTACCTAAGCTCACTGAAAAAGAAATATGTAACCTACATAATCCTTTATCTATTAAAGAAATTGAATTCATAGTTAAAAACCTCCAACAACAACGACCTCCAAATTCAATGCAATAACATATAAAATGGATAATGCATCATGTCCTACTGAGAAATATCCCAAGAATATAAGGTTGACTCAACCTGTGGAAAATTCATCAACATAATTTACATTATGAATAAACTAAAGAAACAAACCCCATATGATTATCTCAACAGATGCAGAAAACATTTAACAAAATTCTATGTCCATGCATGACATAAAGAATAGAAGAGAACATCCTCAACCTGTCCTGACAACTAATTCCATGCATGCTTAATGGCCAAACACTGAATAATTCCATCTAAAACCAGGAACTGGACAAGGATGTCTGCTCTCACCACTCCTATTTAAAATTATACTGGAGGAAAAACTATAAATCTCTTAGAAGAAAGCATAGCAAAAAAGTTTCATGACTGGATTTAGCAATGATTTTTAAAAAAAATAATACCAAAAGCACAGGCAACAAAAGAAAAACATAAATTGTACTCATCAAATAAAAACTTTTATGCATCAAAGGACTTGGTCATCAGAGTTAAAGGTAACCCATGGTATGGGAGAAAATATTTGAAAACCATTTATCTGATAAGAGATTATTATCTAGAATATATAAAGAACTCCTACAATTAAACAATGAAAAGCCCTGGCTGGTGTGGTTCAGTGGACTGAGCACTGGCCTGCTAACCAAAGGGTCGCCAGTTCGATTCCTAATCAGGGTACATGCCTGGGTTGTGAGCCAGGTGCCTGGTTGGAGACGTATGAGAGGCAACCAGTTGATGTAGTTCTCACACATCAATGTTTCTCTCTCTCCCTTCCCATTTCTCTAAAAACAAATAAGATCTTTTAAAATAAATAAATAAATAAATAAAACCCTGATTAAAAACTGGACAAAATACCTGAATAGACATTATTCTAAAGATGACATGCAAATGGCCAATAAGTACTTGGAAAGTTAACATCATTGATCATTAGAGAAATGAGAATCAAAACCAAAATGACATATCACTTCACATACATTCACATCTGATCACTATTATGAAAAAAAAGAAAGAAAAAGAATTGAAAGCAAGGACTCAAAAAGCTATTTGCACACCCATATCATAGCAGCATTATTCACAACAACCAAAAGGTGGAAGCAACCCAAGTGTCCAATGACCAATGAATGGATAAACAAAATGTGGTCTATACATACAATGGAATATTATTCAGTCTTAAAAAGGAAGAAAATTCTGAAACATGCTATGACATGGGTGAACCTTGAAGACATTATTCTAAGTAAAATAAGCCATTCAAAAAGGACAAATACTGTACAATTTCACTTATAGGAGGTAAGTAGAATAGTTAAATTCATGCAGACAGAAAGTAGAACAGTTGCCAAGGGCTGTAGGAGGGGAGAAGGGAGAAGTCTTCTTCGCTGGGACAGAGTTTCAGTTTGGGAAGGTGAAAAAGATCTGGAAATGGATGGTAATGATTACACAGCAATGTGGGTAGAGTAGTTATACGCTTATTTTCAATTGTGCAGGAGGTCAACACCCCCAACCCGCATGTTGTTCCAGGGTCAATTATATGCTTACTGCCACTAAACTGTATACTTAAAAATGGTTAAAATAGTACATTTTATCATGTGCATTTACCATGAAAAAAATCATACTGGAGGTCCTAGCCAAAAAAATAAAACAGAAGAAGAAATAAAATCACAAGGGTTGGAATTAAAGGAAAAAACTCTCTAGTACTTGTAGATGACATGATTGTCTAAACAGAAAATCCCACAAAATTTACAAAAAAACTCCTAAATCTAGCAAGTGATTTTAGCAAGGTCCCAGGATACAAGGCCAATATACAAAAATCAACTGTACTGTGTAACAGCACTGAGAAACATGAAAATAGAAATTTTAAAACCAGTATAATTTAAGAACTACTGCAGTATAAATCTAACAAAAATATACAAATTCTATATGCTGATCATTTTAAAACATCAACTTCTAGAAATCAAAAAACCTAAATAAATGGATATGTCATGTTCATGGATTGGAAGACTCTATGATATTAAGATGTCTATCCTTCCTAAATTACTCAATATATTCAATGCCATTCCTATGAAAACCCTAGCACTATTTTTTATAGAAATCAAAAAGCTGATTCCATTTATATGGAAATGTTGGCTCAGTCTTAGGCCATATTTTCATCTCACTCTAAACTCTCCCTGGACAATCTAATCTGTAACCTATCTTTCATCACCACCACTAGCAAATATACATGTATATTTTGAACATTAACTTCATTAACTTCACTTCTTGAGCAGAGTCCTCATTAGAGAAGCAAGTTTCAGAGAAGGGAGCTAACTAGAGAAGTAATTCAACAAAAGGGCACATTATTAAACAGGTAGTAGCTTGCTTAAAAATAAAAAAGGATTGCCCTGGCCAGGTGGCTCAGTTGGTTGGAGCATTGTCTCGCACACCAGAAGGTTGAGGGTTTGATTCCCAATCAGGGAACACACCTAGGTTCCGGGTTTGATCCCCAGTTGGGGCATGTTACATCAATGTTTCTCCCTCATATCAACGTTTTCTCTCTCCCCCTACCTTGTCCTCTCTAAAATCAAACATGTCTTTGGGTGAGGATTTAAAAATATAAAAATAAAATAAACAGGATTTCTGAGAACATGATAAATGATGAAATCACAGTACAGAGACTAAAGGAAGGGCTACCTTTTTTATTCAGTGATACCCACGGTTACAATAATCTAATATCTGCAAACATCCTAAATACTTAGGAGTAATTCTTGGATGAGATACTTGTTAGAGTATCCTAGACATCACTGGCCTATTCTCCAACAACTGCCACTAGGTTTGTTGAGGGCTGTGTTTAGGATAAAGCCTTCCTACGTTCAGAGCAACAGCAAAGGACCCAGATGATGCCTTAGAAATTAAAGCAACTGCTTGAGAAGGCCTTGATTCATGTAGGAACAGTACAGTGTAATACATGGCACTGATTAGGTCATGGTTTTATGGCCTACATATTTCTCACTTTGAAATGATAAACTGACAGTAAAAGAAATAGATAAATGGCTTTTAATTGAGTTAGCATAATTTATCTTGAATACTTTTCAGTGAAAATACTGACTTTCTAAATTTTCAGAGGTGGTTATATTAGAAGACTTTGACACCTGGCTTAAAGTGATGTCATTATAGCTATATTCCACTTTCACCCATTAAAACATTCAGACCCTGAAATGCCCCCACCTTTTATAAATCAATAAACTCAAATGCTTCACTTTGTGGTCACACCATATCTCTCATCTAACAAATTGTCACAATCCTAACTTACTTCCTGGTACCCATTAAAGCAATTCAGACTCAGAAATGTTCCACCTTTGAAATTAATAAACTCAAATATTTCAGACACTGACCATAACTTTATTTCTTTGTGATCTTTATTCCTTCATGATCCTTTATTTCCTCTGTTAGGAACCACCCTGCTTAGTTTCAGGAGTTGTAACCCCCCCATGACTAAGGGTGAGTGAGCGACCTTCCAACTGTAAGCCACTAAGGAAACAAAGCTTATCTCCCTGGCAGGTTTGCCACTTCTGCTTCATCCATAACTGGCCCCCAACGCTTGGTCAGTTAGCCAATGACAGGTAAGACTCCCTCAAGGGAGGGGTCGCCTAAGACAGGCACAATCACTTGGAGGGCCCTTCTCCTTTGAGAGATTGGCGACCTCTCCTCCCCGAGATCATGTCTTGGTAGTCTTATTTTCATCCGTGGTGGACAGATGCAGAGCCCCACCACAATCTCTCAGTACTGCTCACCTACAAATTGTCAAAATACACTAGATTCCTCCCTGATACCCACTCTACTTATCTTGTAAGTCACTGGGTCCTATATCATATAGGTCCTATACACTCATATAGTGTCCTACATATCCTATGCTAACACTTTTGATTTCCATTACCTTATCAGTGACCTGCTAATTGCCTAGTCCAATGAATACTTATATGTCTTACCAATTCTATAATACTGAAAATGTCTCACCCTTTTCAATTTGAAACTCTTTTGCTTTCACTTTCATGCCATATCTCTCTCTTGGTTTTTTTCATCCTATTTTAACCATAGTTGAGTTTAGGTGTTACTGATATGTCAACTCACTGCACCCAAACATGTCTATATCATATTGTATTATAATTTTGGTTTACTTGATTTTCATTTTCTGCCATTGGAAAGTCAAGTACTTAAGGACAGGGGATGGCATCTTTCAATTCTATAATTCTAGTTCTGATAGCAGGCACCTAATATATTGTCAGTGAAAATAATTCAGGAAGCACATAATAAGTAAAAGCTTAGGGTCAGATTCTGTAACTACTTAATTTTACTAAAGTACTGTTAAACTGTAAGGTCATTTAGGGATACAGAAAGACTGACTATGCTTTTGGTGAAATACCATTTCACAAGGAAAAATTCACTAAGAACAAACTTCACAACATACCTAGCCACTGTTGCTGAGATATTTCACACCAGTATTTTCTCACTGAAAGAATGTCCTTGAGCAGTATATTGCTACAATCAGCTCCATAAATGGCACCATTAGATGAATCTTTCACTGTATCCAGGATATAATTCAAGAGTTCTTGACATTTTAGCCTGGGTGCTCCTATTTAAAAATAAAATAAATAAATGAGTAAATAAAAACATATAAATCTTCAGATAAGTAAGGACCTTGGAATGGCAACTATATAAAAAAATTCCTTTTTGGAAATTACTATTAGTTAACCTCCTTCTCATAGAGCAGGAGTTAGCAAACAATGGCCCACGGGCAAAATTCTTCAAGCCACCTGCTTTGGAAATAAGGTTTTACTGGACCACTGCCATGCCCATTCATTTATGTATTGCCTATGGCTACTTTCAGGCTAAAACCCAGAGCTCAGTAGTACAGACACTATGTAGCCTACAAATTCAAAAACGTATACTATCCGGTCCCTTTACAAAATGAGTTTACCAATTCCTATAGGAATATTCTCGTACAGCAGAACAATCATTCTCTCATTAGTAATTCACAATTTCTGGAATTAGAACTAAAAAGACCCACAGTTTCTTGGTACTTTCTATAAAAAATAAATTTATTAGAATAACAAGATTATAAGGAGGATATTTTCTCTGAAGAGCAAAATTACTTCTAAGACCTATAACAGTATTTACGGTACATAAACATGTAAGGTTATAATTTTGAATGAAGATGGTGACATTAAATGCATTTCCACAAAGGAATGGGTTAAATCAACTGGACGGGATGCATTTAAACTTTTTACCAAGCTTTTTAAAGATACCAGGTATCTGTTGACAATGGACAAACTATGTGGAAAATAAAACCTCCAGGACTGTTGGACTGGGCTAAATTAAAAACTCAGGAAGAAGAAACCAATGCACCAGATCAACAACACGAACCCCAGTTAGGTCTGACAGACCAGAAGCTTCTATACGTAAAGAGGAACACATGTCTTCAAAGAGCATTGAGACTTTGAAGGTTCATTCAACAGAAAAAGGAGATGGAGCTGAGCTAGTATGGGACAAAGATGACCCACTGGCAATAGATTTTGTTACCTCTGCTACAAACCTCAGGATGCATAGTTTTAGTATAAATATGAAGAGCAGATTTGACATAAAACCAATGTCAAGGAACATTACTCCACTATCATTACTGCTAATGCAGTGATTGCTGGGTTAATAGTATTGGAAGAATTGAAAATTTTATCAGATAAAATAGGCCAGTGTAGATCAACATTTTTTAATAAAAAACCAAACCCAAGAAAGCAGCTCCTTGTACATTATGCACTAGATCCTCCCAACCTAATTGTTATGCATGTGCCAGCAAGCCAGAGGTGACTGTGCAACTGAATATTCATAAAATGACCACTCTCATATTACAAGACTGTGAAAGAAAAATTTGCTATGGTAGTACCAGATGTTCGAATTAAAGGTGGGAAAGGAACAATCTTAATATCTTCAGAAGAGGGAAAGACAGAAGCTAATAACCACAAGAAGTTGTCAGAATTTGGAATTAGAAATGGGAGCCAGGTTCAAGATGACCTCCTTCAGAACTACACTTTACTAATCAACACCCTTCATAGTGAAGACCTAGGAAAGGATGTTGAATGTGAAGTTGGCAGAAATGCCTCAAGAAAAGTACAGCATAAAACAATGGAGGTGATGATGGGGCTCAGACTTCCACATCCACAGCACAAGAGGAAGATAATATATGTGCTCATAGTTGATTCAGATGAAGAAGGTCCTTCAAATAATGCTGTCATCAGTGAAGAAAGAAGTTGCAAGAAGAAATTATGAGAAAGAATGTCAGAACAAAGAGGTCACTCACAGAACAGACAAAAGAGCTTGATGTTATAGCCACAAATTGAACAAATATATCTAAACAGAAACATCTTACTGCACTAGGTCATCTGGGCAGAACCAAATTGTTTGTTATATCCTCTGCTCTAAGGGGAAAAGATTGACACCACTGACTGAATCAAAAATGATTCTGCTTCCTTTGAAAGAACGCATTTTGCTAGAACTGTCACACATGTTGCAGTAGGCTGTATGGAAAGTACGAATATAGTTTTAAAACCCTTTGAACAAAGCAGTTGCATAACCATTCATGAGATGAAACGACACAAAGCACGTTGCCTTTTTATGTAAATACCTTTGGATATCATTTGGTAGTTTTTAAATATTGTGGTTTAGGACTTCCGGCCAAGATGGAGGCGTAGGCGGACACACTGTGGCTTCTCTCACAACCAAAATTAAGGACAACAAATATTTAGAAACAAGAAAACAACCAGAACTGATAGAAAATTGAACATACGGAAGTCCAACAACCATTCATCCAGACCGGTAAGAGGAGCGGAGTCGCGGCAGGAAAAAGTGGAGGTGCGGACCGAGGAACGCAAGCAGCAGCAGCTGGCAGTTCCCAGGTGCACAGGCGGTGACTGGCGGTCCCCGGGCCCACAGGCAGCAGCTGGCAGAGCCCGGGCACAGGGAGGCAACTGTGCAGACCCAGTGAGGCCCTGCAAGACGGCTGGCTGACCAGGTGGCCCCACATTCGTGAGCACAGATGGTCCAGGCAGAAGGGAAGTAGCGGAAGGGACTGAATCCAGGAGAGAGTGGAGCAGGCGCCATTGTTCCCTCTCAGACCCCTCCCCCACATACAGCGTCACAACCCAGCGACTGAGTTGCCCCGCACTGGGGAGCACCTGAGGCTCTACTCCTCACTACGTAACAGCACACGCGTGTGCGCAAATAATCTAGGCGAAGGGGAAGCGGCAGAAGGGACCGGAGTCCAGGAGAGAGCAGAACAGGCGCCATTCTTCCCTCCCGGACCCCACCCCCACCTATAGCGTCACAACCCAGCGACTGGGCTGCCCTGCCCTGAGGAACACCCAAGGCTCCACCCCAAATACATAATAGCCCCGACCAGACTAAAACTAAAACAAAACAAAACAAAAAAACACCAAAAATGGCTCAAACCAGAGAAGAAATTAAAGCTCCGGAGCCAATTCCTCTAAGCCACGAAGAGATAGCTAACCTATCAGATGCACAGTTCAAAGCATTGGTCATCAAAATGCTCACAGAATTGGTTGATTTTGCTAACAAATTAGATGAAAAAATGCAGGCTACAATACGTGAAATGAAGGAAGATGCATGGGGAACTGATAGAGATGGAAGGAAAACTGGGACTCAAATCAATGGAGTGGATCAGAAGGAAGAAACTAACAATCAAACAGAAAATGAGGAAGAAACAAGAATTCAAAAAAATGAGGAGAGGCTTAGGAACCTCCGGGACATCGTTAAACGTCCCAACATCCGAATTATAGGGGTCCCAGAAGGGGAAGAAGAAGAGCAACAAGTGGAAAACTTATTTGAACAAATAATAAAGGAGAACTTCCCCAATCTGGCAAAGGAAATAGACTACCAGAATGTCCAGGAATCTCAGAGAGTCCCAAAGAAGTTGGACCCAAGGAGGAACACACCAAGGCACATCGTAATTACATTAACCAAGATGAAAATGAAGGAGAGAATTCTAGAAGCAGCAAGGGATAAGGTCACCTACAAAGGAGTTCCCATCAGACTGTCAGCTGATTTCTCAAAAGAGACCTTTCAGGCAAGAAGGGGCTGGATATTTGAAGTCTTGAACGGCAGGGACCTACATCCAAAATTGCTCTATCCAGCAAAGCTGTCATTTAGAATGGATGGACAGATAAAGCGCTTCTCAGATAAGGTCAAGTTCAAGGAGTTCATCATCACCAAGCCCTTATTATATGAAATGTTAAAGGGACTTATCTAAGAAAAAGAAGATCAAAAATATGACAGTAAAATGACAGCAAACTCACAGCTATTAACCACACCTAAAACAAAAGCAAACTAAGCAAACAGCTAGAACAGGAACAGAACCACAGAAATGGAGATCATATGCAGGGTTAGCAACAGGGGAGTGGGAGGAGGAGAGAGGGGGGAAAAGGTACAGAGAATAAGTAGCATAGACGGGGGGTAGAAAATAGACAGGGGAGGGCAAGAATAGTATGGGAAATGTAGAAGCTAAAGAACTTATGACACATGGACATGAACTAAAGGGGGAGAATGTGGGTGGGAGAGGGTGTGCAGGGTGGAGGGGAATGATGGAGAA
The DNA here is from genome assembly GCA_039655065.1 of Glossophaga mutica. Classification (NCBI taxonomy): domain Eukaryota; kingdom Metazoa; phylum Chordata; class Mammalia; order Chiroptera; family Phyllostomidae; genus Glossophaga; species Glossophaga mutica. The sequence continues at coordinate 78,434,201 of CM077308.1, read as the reverse complement.
ATGGGACAACTGTAATAGCATAATTAATAAAATATATTTAAAAATATTGTGGTTTAGTAAAGTTGATGCCTGGTTATAAATATAAATAAAAGCATATTATATCTTGATTTAGGATTAAACAAAGAATTATTTTTAGCCTAGATCTAACCATTTTCATACTTTTAACCAACTGAAACAAATTCAAAAAGTATAAAGTGCTATGAATTGAAATTTGTTTTTAAATACTAACTGGTACTATGTATACTGATGTAAAATAATGTTAATTTACTAAAGTTTTGAGCTTGTACTCCCTGGTATCTGTGTAAAAAGCCAATTTCAGTGTACTGTTACAGTTTCAGGTTATTTATAATTGATGTTTCATAAAACCCAAATATGACTATACTGTACTTCTGAACCAAATTAACAGCCTCTGAATACTTGTTACACATGCCTGAACAGTTTATGTGTCTGCTGCCTTGTTGGGTTTATCTACTGTATTTACTGGAAGCATGCTAAATTCTTTCTTTTTAAAAAACTAATTTGTAATTTGATGTGAAGGTTAATAGATCTACACTGTTTGACACAGATGCATACTTTCTAAGATTAAGTTTTCACAGTGATATTTCTTTTTAAATTTGAAAAGTATTTATTTTGACCAAATCATATTGATGTCACAAAGAAAATTTTATATCTCAACATTAACAATTTAAAAATCATATATAACATTTTTTCTATAAGCTATGAGCAGGGTACCCCAATTCATTATGTATATCTGAATATATTCTACTTTAGAATTTTCTTATGATGAAATTAGTTAAGTATCAGACTATGCTAAATTAATATACACTGACTGATATAACTGGAAAATCATTTTTCTTAAGGTTTGTATCATTACTTCAGTCATCTGGTCAATGATCAAACAAACAACCATATGTTCCTTTGCTACCCTGTGCATCTCTCTCTTACAGTCCTCATAACATTTTCTTATCTCTAACAGGTTATATTATTACAGCCTTACAGAAAGGAATTAATGTCTATATCCCAACATACAGTCCAGTGATTGGTTAGATGGTTAGAATAGTAAATGGTAAATAAAGATTTGTTGTTAACAATATAAATTAATATCAGAATGAAATATTTCCCTGTGGCCTTATCCCAATATATTTCTTTTCTCTACCAAATTTGAGAAGTGTTTCAAGACTAACGCTGACAATTCTTTTCTAAAGAACTGCCTCAAAAGGATACCTAAGTTGGCTGCAATGACTTTAAGGAACCTCATGGAATGTAACATTTTTCCCAGTTGGATTTTCTGTTCTCTAGAATGTGTATACATTGTACAGAAGGTGACAAATGCCTAGATCGAGGAATGAACGATATTTGCTTCCTGATTATCTTCCAGCTGACTCTTTTTTAAATACGTTTCTTTCACCATACCTTGTTTACCAACTGCTAAGCAAGTCTGGCAAAGTCTGGACCTGCGTTTAAAATCCCATCAACTCTCTAACCCTTTGAAAAAAGCAACTGAAGAAGTAAGATGACATGGTAACACTGCCCTGGTTCTACTTCAAGATGAAAGCTGTTTTTAGTTACAAAGTCAAACTTGAAAGAAAACAAAGCCTTAAATAAAAACAGCACTTTTTAACCATATGTTGATAATTTCATCCACTCATTCCTATAAGCCAACATATTGATACTTTCATATATTTTTCAAAGGCAATCTCCAGTGTTAATTTTGCAAATGAAATTTATTTTCTTTTGTCATCATAAAATAAAACTATAAGCTGCAAACTATTCTGGTAGGCTACAAATGAACGTACATAAAGATCTATAAAAAACCCAATGTTAGCAGCCAAAAATACAAACTTTAAATCGATGCAAGGCCATCATACAGGGCAAGAGCAGGTACAGAATATTTCAGTGTCGCTTTCTTTTATCTATGCTGGAGTCCTTGACAAGGGCTAAAACTATCCACAGGCATCTCAGAAGAGCTAGCAAACTAAATTTTTGCAAAACCTTGTTTTTTAGACTCAAGTCTTATACTACCATTCTGAAATATCATCCGCTAATAACCTATGTCCTTCTACTTAATAATGTTTACCAACATTAGGCTTTTCTGGTTTTTTAACTAAACTATTACTGCAAAGCCAAGTCCTTATCTGTGAAGAGTAAACAAAGTCTAACACCAAGAGTCCCTTACCAAATATTTGTGATTTAAATTTTTTAGCATTGTGGGAAGCCCATTTCTTTACATAAGCCTATTCGGATCCTGCATTTTGGTTTAAAAAATGTCAACTTTTCAAACTATCAACTGTACAAGTTTAATGGGAGATATGCAGTTTTTCAGAAACAAAAAACAATGTTTTTCTGTATTTTTAAAAAGTCAATAGTAAGCACAGTAGTTTTTAATGTGCTCTTAGAATTAAGTAGTAAAAGTATAGAACAAAAGATGTCAAGTCCTGATTTGTTCTGTACCAATAAAAACATACCTATGAGAATGAGTCCCACACTTTAAAAGAGGTAGAATTAAACTGAAGAATATCCAGAAGAGAGTGACACTCACATGCAGTGAAGGAAGTAGGTGTGTTTAGCACAGAAAAGGGGACTTAAGGGAAATATCATCACTAACTTGAAATATCTTAAAGAAAGTCACATGGAAAAAATCAATTAGAATTTTTTTTTTAGTATCTCAGAAACCAGAAACAAGAATAAAAGAAGACAAGTTTTTGCTACTATTAAAGCTATTATCAAAGATAGAAAAGAAAGCTGGAAAAGGTATGTTTAACCACACAGTTATCTAAGTGCTAAGGACATAAAGAAGTGATCCAAGAAGAACAGATGTTGAAATGGTAATTTTAATCCTTTTAATCCTGAGATTATATCATGCCATGCTTATATAAATTCCTCCAAATATGTGAACCAATATTAAAAATCATTACTTATGTACTATAAATTAGAGTTAGCACTCAACTTTTATCTCATCATATTTGGACCCAGCTCATGCAACAATTATTAAGCCAATTATTTATAATAAATAATATAGCACTTACTTTTATTTGCACACTTGATGAAATATTTGAGCAAGCTACTGATTTCCTGCATTTTTTTCTGCCTGGTGGCTTGTGTTGAGGCAGACACATCTGATCTTGCCGTTTTCAGACATTCTGTTTCTTTCTGAATATACTTCTGTAAAAATCTTCAACAAAACAAAATGGAATTTCAGAAAATCATTAAATGTTTAAATTATTATAATAGCTTCAGACACTTCCGGCCAAGAGGAGGAGTAGATGGACACACTGTGCCTCCTCTCACAACCAAAATTAAGGACAACAAAACTTTAGAAACAAACAAACAAAAAAAAAACCCCAACCAAAACAGATAGAAAATTGAATTGTACGGAAGTGTGACAACGATTCACCCAGACCAGTAAGAGGGACGGAGTCGGCAGCAAGTGGAGAGGGATCTTGGCAGGAAAAAACAGTGGCTAGTGCTCCGACACTCGTAGGCAGTGGCTGGCACACCCCAGGTGCATAGGCGGCGGTTAGCAGACCCCGGGCACGGGGAGGCAACCAGTGGACCCAGGCGCACAAGGCAGCTGACCACGGTGACACATTTGCGACCGGATAAACCAGGCGAAAACAGGCAGTGAGACAGACTGCACAACCCAGGGCTGCAGTGCTGGGAAATGAAGCCTACAAGCACTGATTGAAAATACCTGTGGGGGTTGAGGTGCCAGGAGAGACTCCCAGCCTCAAAGAGGGGACTGAAATCTGAGAGAGAGCAGAGCAAGCGCAATTCTTCCCTCTCTGACCCCACCCCCACATACAGCATCTCAACTCTGCTACTGGGTTGTCCCGCCCTGGTGAATACTTAAGGCTCCGCCCCCATACATAACAGGTTTGACCGAACCAAAAAAAAAAAAAAGAGAGAGAGAGAGAGAGAAAAATGGCTCAAATGAAAGAACAAATCAAACCACCGAAGCCAATACTTTTAAACCACCAAAAGACAGCCAACCTATCGGAGGCACAATTCAAAACACTGGTGATCAGGATGCTCACAGAATTGGTTGATTTTGGTCTCAAATTAGATGAAAAAATGAAGGCTACAATAAGTGAAATGAAGGAAAATGCACAGAGAACCAATAGTGATGGGAAGGAAACTGGGACTCGAATCAACAGTTTGGAGCAGAAGGAAGAAAGAAACGACCAAACAGAAAAGAAGGAAGAAACAAGAATTCAAAAAAATGAGAGGCTTAGGAACCCCCAGGACATCTTTAAATGTTCCAACATCCGAATTATAGGGGTACCAGAAGGGGAAGAGGAAGAGCAACAAGTAGAAAACTTATTTGAACAAATAATAAAGGAGAACTTCCCCAATCTGGCAAAGGAAATAGACTTCCAGGAAGTCCAGGAAGCTCAGAGAGTCCCAAAGAAGTTGGGCCTGAGGAGGAACACACCAAGGCACATCATAATTACATTAGCCAAGATTCAAATGAAAGATAGAATTCTAGAAGCAGCTAAAGATAAGGGGACAGTCACCTACAAAGGAGTTCCCATCAGACTGTCAGCTGATTTCTCAAAAGAGACCTTACAGGCAAGAAAGGACAGGAAAGAAGTATTCCAAGCCATGAAAGGCAAGGACCTACATCCAAGATTACTCCATCCAGCAAAGCTATCGTTTAGAATGGAAGGGCAGATAAAGCGCTTCTCAGATAAGGTCAAGTTCAAGAAGTTCATCATCACCAAGCCCTTATTATATGGAATGTTAAAGGGACTTATCTAGGAAAAAGAAGATAAAAAAACATGTATAGTAAAATGAGAGCAAACTCACAATAAATAAAAACCACAGCTAAAACAAAAGCAAACTAAGCAAACAGCTAGAACAGGAGCAGAACCACAAAAATGGAGATCACATGGAGGGTTAGCAACAGGGAAGTGGGAGGAGGAGAGAGGGGAAAAGGTACAGAAAATAAGCAGCATAGACAGTAGAGAGAAAATAGGGGGAGAACAAGAATAGTATGAGAAATGTCGAAGCTAAAGAACTTATGACACATGGACATGAACTAAAGGGGGGGAATGGGAGGGGTTGTGCAGGGGTGGAGGGGAATGAAGGGGGGAAATGGGACATCTGTAATAACATAACCAATTAAATATATTTAAAAACATAATAGCTTAAAAAACTCCTTTATGCTATCATAGAGAGCATCTTTTAAACCATGCTGTTTCAATCAATGTACCAACTAAATGAAACAAATTTCTTGTTCAAGGCCTAAGCCCCCACAATACCAATTGAGAGTCTGGTCTGCAAAGCTCTTAATGTATAACCTCCACGATTTTCTATTGATTTACTTCCTGATTTCTCATTTTATCATTAAAAGCTTGCAGTCCTATTAGGGGCTCTCAATTCTCTGTCACGTATTCCTGTTATTCTAAGCATGATCTATCTCTTTCCTAGGCAGCTGGAAATGTTTCTAGCATTTAAATAAAGCTTGCTTATAAAATACTTATGATTATTTGGTATTGCCAGGTGCACATTTGGCCTACTTGATCAGCTTATGCACGGGAATATTCACCTTTAGATAATAACTATATTTGTGCTATCTGAAATAAACTAAGTATCAAAAAAATGGCATGCATTTTTCATGTTATTCACACTGAAATTTGTAATAGTGAATATAGTACCAAATAAGAGGTAAAAAGAAAATAGATTATCTGCTCCAAAAACTGGAAAACAAGTAAATACTCATACTTCCTCTTGACTACAAATATTTCAAGTTTCTCAGTATTCTACTTTAATTATCTTATTTGTCTTTCCTACATTTTATAAAATATTTCTAGTTATAAAGGGACTTAGTAGTTGAAAATTGTCTTAATGTAAAAATGCATTAATTCTGTTTGCCACACCAGTTCAACAACCAATTGCATCTTCTCAATGCCTGGATTTTGTTTTTTTTTAAACTACATTCATACAGAATTATTCTAAAATTCCGTTAACTTTTGTATTATAGTTTAACATCTGACAGTTACTTAAAATAATATTTAAAGACATCAGGCCCTGCCCAGGTGGCTCAGGGAATCATCCCATACACCAAAAAAAAAAGGTTGTGGGCTTGATCCCACATAGAGGAGCATATGGGAGGCAACCAATTGATGTTTCTCTCTCACATCCATGTTTTCCTCTTCCTTTCTCTCTCTCTCTCACCCTTCCTCTCTCTCTAAAATCAATAAGCATATTCTTGGGTAAGGATTAAAAAACAAAAGATATCGAAGTGGTAATAAAGCACTTGTTATAACTTTATTCTCTAATTTATAATTAAGTTTTATGAACTAACTGATATGAAAGGAATTCTATTTAATCTTGAGTGAGATATGTCTAAGTCATTTCACTGAACAATTTAAAATTAACTTTATATATAAACTTCTTTTAAAAATTATGTTTCAAATAAATACTAAGGGCCAACTTCATATACAAGGAGCAATGTTATATAGAAGACAAAGATAAATAAGACCTAAATATATAACAACAAAAAATTCACAACAGAAATAAAAATGGAAAAAAATACAGTAAAAAAAAAATTAGAATGGAATACCTAAAAACAGCATCCCAATTCAAGTATTTCCCTTGTTTGGAATCTGAATGCCGATCTAAATGTTGAATGGTTTCAGGATTCCGAATCAGACGCTTAAAGTTCTCAACTTCTTTCTGAAAATGAAAATGAAAAAAGGAAGATAATAATGGGTAATTAATCACTTATTTCAAAGAAAAATTAAATTTAAGTAATTTATTACCCTTCGTTCCGTAGCTTTATCATGTCCTAGTTGACGGCAGCAAATAAGCAGATCATCAAGTGCTAGACTCATGGTTCAGATTTTCAGAAAACACATCATTGCCTGTAAAAATGCATACATAAAATTATTTGAGACTGTGGTTAATAATATATAGTTGTATCTAACTGTACAACTAGAGGCATATTGTTATCAAAGGCAGGATGGTTTTTCTTAACATTTCCATATTTAAATGAGATTTTCTTAGTATGTCACAACAAAGCTTCAACATGCAAATGTGTACTTTGTGTGTAGCAGCAAGATAAAATTAGGAAACATGTAATTTACTTTATTGTTCTGGGACCTCTTCTAAGAAACATGACATTTAAACTGAAATACAGAAATTAATGGAAGCCAGCCAAACAAAGAATAAGGAAAAGAGCACTGAACAATTTAACAATGACCACCTAAACTATTTAAAAGTACTTTTTCTATATGTCATGACTTATGTAGCTGAGCCAAAAGCTTAAATAGCATATGCTTTGAAATTAAAATGCAGGAGGTTATCAGAGCTATTAAGCCTTGCCTAGCACATCCATCATAACTGGCTTTATGGTTCTCATTTAATACATAAAAGCAGAAGGAAAATGATATTCCTATTTTAAAAGGAAATTGTAAACTACAATGCTATCCCTTACAAATGTCAAAAGATCAACTATACTTTACTGTGCCTTAATGCCACTGAGGTAGCCCTCCTCCGTTTAGATTTTCCAGTATAATCAAACTTGCTTTTGATAATCTTTAAAAAAATCTTATATAAGTATTTTGTTTTTGCCCTGGCTGGTGTGGCTCAGTGGATTGAGTGCCTACCTGCAAACCAAAGGGTCACCCCTTTGATTTCCAGTCAGGGAACAGGTGTAGGTTGCAGGCTGGATCCCCAACTGGGGGCATGGGCGAGGCAACTGATTGTTGTATCTCTTGCACATTGATGTTTCTCTCCCTTTCTCCTCCCCTTCCTATCTCTCTAAAAATTTAATTTAAAAAAATCTAAGAAGCTTCATTTGTTATACAATGTTAACAAGCAAAGAAAAATATACATATTTATGTCCATGATATCTACACATACATGTATCTCAAAAGAAAAAAATGGTAGTCTTTTTTTCCCATCTATGTATATATACTATGTATGTTTTTCTGGCTGTGTTTAATCTCACAGAATCTTAAAAGTGGCAAGAAGAGGCCATACTCCATCTTCCTACAAAGGAAGAAATCCCTTCTAAAAAGTTATTGTCCTTTTTTTTAAACACTCACAGTAAAAGAAAACCACCTAATAAAACTACCTATTTCATTGGCAGATAGCTGCAATTCTCCTCCACTTGTATTCACTGGTTGTTCTGACCCCTTCATCCCTATTCCAACCTCCTTAACTCTGCTGTTGGTAACAAGATGTTACTTACTTGATAGTCTTTTTCAGTTGATTGTATACTTGTTCAGAAAGGGACTCTCATGTTTGTTTCCATCCCTTGCAGTTTTATCTAGGACTTTTCCCCCTCTTTGCTCAATCTTAGTTTAAAGCCCTCTTAATTGAATGAACAAAGAAAATCAAACACCTTAGCAATATTCAAAGAGCCATGAAACTAGGCATCTGAGACTTCCAGCCAAGATGGAGGCATAGTAGGTACACTTTGCCTCCTCACACAACCAAAAGGACAACAACAAATTTAAAAACAAAAAAATAACCAGAACTGACAGAAAATAGAACTGTATGGAAGTCCAACAACCAAGGAGTTAAAGAAGAAACATTCATCTGGATAGATAAATGGGGTGGAGAAGGGCAGCTGGGGTGGAGAGGACATGTGGCCAGGCAGCAGCTGGCGGAGCAAGTGGTCCCACATTAGTGTTTGGATAAACCAGGGGAAACAACAGGGAAGTGAGACAAACCATGCAACCCACAGTTCCAATGAGGGGAAATAAAGCCTCAAAACTTCTGACTGGAAAAAACCTGTGGGGGTTGAGGCAGCAGGAAAAATTCCCAGCCTCACAGGAGAGTTCATTGGACAGACCCACAGGGTCCTAAAACGTACACAAAACCACCCACCCAGGAATCAGCATCATGAGGGCCCAATTTGCTTGTAGTAGCAGAGGAAGTGACTAAAAGGTGGCTGAGAGGTGGGCAAGTGGCATTGTTCCCTCTCAGACCCCTCCCCCACAAGGCAGCCACCTGGATTGCCCCACATTGGCCAATACCATTACTACTTAAGAGCTGCGCTGGGACAAAGAAATATGCACTGAGATAAAGAAATATTGCCCAAACCAAAGAACAGATCAAAGCTCCAGAAAAAAATACAACTAAGCGATAAAGAGATAGCCAATTTATCAGATACACAGTTCAAAACACTGGTAATCAGGATGATCACAGAAATGGTTGAGTATGGTCACAAAATAGAGGAAAAAGTGAAGGCTATGCTAAGTGAAATACAGGAAAATACACAGGGAACCAACAGTGACAGGAAGGAAACTGAGACTCAAATCAAGAGTTTGGACCAGAAGGAAGAAAGAAACATTGAACCATGACAGAATGAAGAAACAAGAATTCAAAAATACAAGGACAGGCTTAGGAAACTCCAGGACATCTTTAAACGTTCCAACATCCAAATCATAGGGGTGCCAGAAGGAGAAGAGGAAGAGCAACCAATGGAAAACTTATTTGAGAACATAATGAAGGAGAACTTCCCCAATCTGGCAAAAGAAATAGACTTCCAAGAAGTCCAGGAAGCTCAGAGAGTCACAAAGAAGTTGGACCCAAGGAAGCACACACCAAGGCACAGCATAATTACATCACCCAAGATTAAAGATAAGGAAGGAATCTTAAAAGCAGCAAGAGACAAAGAGACAGTTACCTACAAAAGAGTTCCCATTAAGAACTACAAGTTTCCCAAAAGAAAACTTGCAGGTAAGAAGAGGCTGGAAAGAGGTATTCAAAGTCATGAAAGGCAAGGACCTACATCCACGATTACTCTATCCAGCAAAGCTTTCATTTAGAATGAAAGGGCAGATAAAGTCCTTCCCAGATAAGGTAAAGCTAGAGTTCATTATCACCAAGCCCTTATTATATAAATGGTAGAGACTTATCTAAGAAAAGGAAGATCAAAAATATGAACAGTGGAATGACAAGAGACTCACAGCTATCAACAAATGAATCAAAAAAAAAAAAAAAAACCAAACAAAACCCAAACTAAACAAACTAGAATAGGAACCAAATCACAGAAATGGAGATCAATCACATGGTGGGTTACCAGTGGGAAGGGGGTAGCGGCAAATGGCGGAAAAGGTACAGGAAATAAGAAGCATAAATGTTAGGTACAAAATAGATAGAGGGAGGTTAAGAATAGTATGGGAAATGGGAAAGCTAAAGAACTTATGTTTACAACCCATGGACATGAACTAAGGTGGGGGAATGATGGTGCAATGGGGGTAGAGGGCAGAGGGGAATAAAGGGGAGAAAAAAGTGGGAAAACTGTAATAGCATAACCAATAAAATAAATTAAAAAAAAAAAAGTAGGCCCCTTTATTCCTAAATATACTAAAGATGTTATTTGTAATGTGAATAAAATGCATGTTTACTAAACATGTGATGCTTCCAGGAAGAGGCAACTCCAAATTTCTTTTCTAAAAGCTGTGGCTCACTTGCCTTTCCTCCCTTCTATTTCTCAAAGATTGATCACTTTCAAAAAAAACAAAGCAGTGCAGTATTATGTACATGAATAGGAGATACTCATTCTCTGATACATGCAACAGTATTTATTGGGCAACTGCTATGTATAAGGTATTACATTGGGGGAGGGGGTCTAGACTTATAATGAACCAAACAGACACAAATTGTATCTTTGTGGAGTCATAACTAGTGGGAGAGAGTGACAGTAAACAAGTACATGGATAAAGCAAGGCATAATTCCAAGTTGTTATATATGATTCAATAGAAGGAAATATGCATTAATAGAAAGGATCATTTTTGATAAACTATTAGGGAACACATCTCAGAGGTTACAATAAAGCCAAGATCTGAATGAAGTAGTACCAATCATAGAGCTGGAGAACATTTTAGGGAAGGAGAGGATCATAACAACCTAAGGTTCCTAAGATGGAAGAACACATGGTATATTGGAGGAACTAAAAGAAAACCAAAAGAACTAGAGAGTAGTCAGCTACGGTAAGTGTCACTAGTTAAAGCTGAACTCAACTAATGTGCTAATTCGGAAAGATCTAGGTTCTGCTCCCAACATGCAACTAAATGATTCATACATATTTTTAAAGATTTATTTATTTTTAGAGAGGGGGAAGAGAAAACAGGGAGGGAGAGAAACATCAATGTGTGGTTGCCTGTCATGCGCCCTGCACTGGGGACTAGGCCCGCAACACAGGCATGTGCCCTGACTGGGAATTGAACCAGCAACCCTTTGATTCCCAGGTCCAGGCTCAATCCACTGAGCCACACCAGCCAGGGATGATTTATATTTTTTAAGTAACAGCCTCTGAATTCGTCAATCCAATGGTGATCCCTTTGCAGAATTTGACAATGCCAAATCCCATCTTTCTGGATATAATTCTGCCCTTGGCATGCCATTCTTTTCTAGTGGTAAGAGTGTGGGCTGTGTACTCACATTTTACTGACGCTGCTACTTACAAGTTGTATAACCTAGGGCAGGTTAGCTAATCTCTCTTAACCTCAGTTTTCTTAATGATAAAATGAAAAATAATACTAGCACCTATCTCAAAGAGGTATTGTAAGGATTCACATACATGTTTTACAGTGCATGGAACATAACAAACGCTCAATAAATTATCATTAGCAGTTAAGAATATTCACACTTCCTTTTCTGTTTTATGAGTTTGATGCTGCTTCTTTCACCCAAACCTGAAAAAACATCCTTGTCTCCTTATTTCTCACTCTATGTTTCTCCCAGTGTCATCTTATCCATTCCTATGACTTCAACATGTTGCAAATGCCCAAATTTATTTCATTCAATACCAGATCTCACTTTTGAGCTTCAGGAAGCTTCTACACTTTGTGGCTTTACACGCACTCTGTCTTCTCTGCAGAAGGCTCCTACCATCCTCCAAGGCAATTTAACACGTGAGGTCTCAGCACAAACTGATTTGATTCTCCCGAGGTGTTTCCACAGAACCTCACTGACACCTCTACTGTCGCAGTACTCTTCTATCACATTATCATCCTGAATTTTAACAGTCTTTTTACTTAATCTGTGCCTGGTAAAAACAGCAGCGAACGCTCTTGAATGCTCACCGCAGGAAAGGATTGTCACAAGGAAAATTGTAGAGCGAAGTCACACAGATGACGGCCAGAATTTGAACTCCGGCAGTGTGATTCCAGAACCCAAGATCTTAACCACACGACTGTAGTTTAAACTTCAACAGATGCTCGCCGATTAAAACTAATTATGAGAGGGAAAAAATGGTATTAGTCAAGTCATCTAGTTTTCTTTAGAATAAGGTTCGTGGATAAATTGGCTACGGGCTCAGCGAGCCCGGGAAAGATGACATGTGAAGAGGTGTAAAGGCCGCTCTGGAGTCCTGAGACCTAGTCTCTGAAGGCTGGGGCCAAACGGCTCGAAAACGACTGAATCCCCCAAGAGGATGGCTTCCGCGTCCTTACCGCTGCACTCCGACAGCCAAAGTGCAACTTCTCGAGAAGCCAGTGATTGCAACCCAAATCGCCTAGGCCCAAGGCCGCAGACCGCTCCGGCACGCTATCCACGCACTCATCCCGCTTCCGGTTCAAACCTGGCGCGACCTCTCAGCGCCGGTCTCCACAGGAAGAAGTAAGCCTGAGCGGCGCACCCGGCACCGTCTGCCCATGCGCCCCATCTTCACCGGATCTCCGTTCCGAGGCCTCGCTTCCCCAAAACATTGGGCACGTCTAAAGCCACGCGCCTGCGCCTTGCCCACCAATGGCGTGCGCCCTTGCCTTTGCAGCTCGCTCTCTGGCACCTACTCCTGGGCCTCCACCCCACCTCCTCGCCCCCTTCAACCTCACTCCCGCAAATATGAGGGAGGAAATGACGACAGTTTCAAGGAGAACGGAGGCGGGTTTCATTTCGGCGCCTTTCTTTCTCCTGCGGAAGCGATTGGCTGGCGTGAAGTGAAAGAGGCGGGACGAATTGCCGCGGGTTCAGTGCCGCCACTGGAACCGGGAGATGCGGCACAGTAGCTGCTGCTGTGTTGGCTTTTACGCGAGCCTCGTATCTTGTTGGGGTTCCATCTGCAGCTTCGATTATGTTGTTACCTTCGGACGTTGCCCGGCTGGTACTGGGTAAGCTCGAACGCGGGCGGGAGGAATATTGGACCAGTTAAGCTGGGTGGAAGGACCCTTGGGGCCAAAGGTTTTCCCAGGATGGGGAAGCTTTGGGGTTTTGCTTCCCCACGACAACTTTAACCTGACGGTGACTCTTCTTAAGCCGGAGGCTCGGGCAGTTAAGCCTCTTTGTGTGCGGATGCTCTTCTCAGTCTGCGTGGCGGGGGGTAGGGGAGTATTGCTGAGGAGAAGCTTGGGTGGGACACCTGAGGCCTGGGTTTGGAGGGCAAGTCAGGCCTGAATACTTAATTCGGACCTTTGAGGAGCGTTGGCTACCTGATGGAGGGAATGCATGTTTTTCAACCTTGGGTGCACTTTCTCTTGTTAGAGCTGGGGCCAAAACAGGAAAAAATGAGGACTTCCTCAGGCACCCAGCGTTGTGGAAAGACCTTCCTGACGCCCTTCTGATAACTCGCTTTTAAAACTACGAATTTGGGGCGAATGGTGTGTTCTTCCCTCTCTACCGACAGCAAAAAGTCGTCCCGCGTAGAAGTTTGAAATGCCAGCTGCATATTTTAAAACAACAGCAATTCCAGTTTTTTGTTTTGTTTTGTTTTTTTTATTTTATTAGCAGGAAACTTCACATGGGAAATGACTTTCAGTTGACTTTTCTAGTCTTGGTTAGTTTTTCCTCCGTTTGCGGAGGATTAGTTCCTCGGGCCAGTTGTCAAGGTGTATTATTGTCTGCGTGGGAAACAGGTTTTGCTATTGTTTGTACCCTGAAAGAATAAGGGTGGTACGGCTGGGAGCGAGAGCCACATAAAACTCAAAATTCGAGCAAATGGTTTACAGACATCATATGCGACATCCCTGAAAGTAAATGATAAACTCCTCTGTTGAAACTGCCCGTAGTGTCTGCAGTCATTGCTACCATTGTTTTATTCTTAGATAAACCCATTATCTTGTTTCTTTTTAAAATACTCAGCTCTGTCCAAAGAAATGATGTTTGTGCACAGACTCTTGATAGACACATTTTGCAGGAAGTACTGGATGGTAAGTGGCTCCATCACATGTTTTTGGAGAACTAAGTAAATGGCTTAAATGTAAACTAATATTTTGTTAATGTTTGGCTCATATTTCACCCACTTTATCAGAATTGAGTACAGTTAACCTGAATCTATATCTGTATCTGTGAGGAAAAGGTGTCTTGTAATTGTTATATTAGGCTTACATGTAAACCAAGCAATCCGAAGTAGACTTTCACAGTGTTCATGATAACATTGACATACTTTATATTTTCCCTCCATGCAATGTTTGCTTAAGAATTTTTGAGTTTTGGCACTTTGGTAATCCAGATGCACTTCAGTAACCCAGTCTTCAACAGGGTTTCTCATTTCTCACCCTTGGTGCTGTTTTTGTTGTTGTTGTTGATTGTAAGATTTTATTTATTTTCAGAGAGGGAGAAAGAGAGGAAAAGAAATATCAGTTAGTTGCGTCTGGCAAGCCCCCAACCAGGGACCTAGCTGGCAACCCAGCACTTGCCCTGACTGGGAATCGAACTGGCGACCTTTTGGTTCACAGGCCACTGAGTCACACCAGCCAAGGCTCATCCTCAGGAATGTTGACGTTTTGGGCCAGATAATTACTGGGAACTGTCTTGCGCATTGTGGGATGTTTAGCAGCATCACTGGCCTCTATCCTTTAGCACTCCACTCTCCATCCTCATCCAGATGTGACAACAAAAAATGTTGCCAGTGTGTTTCCTAGAGGGCAAACTTATTCTCAGTCAAGAACCACTGGTCTTGAAAAAGCAATATGATTTTCTAACTGGAATAATTCACACCAACTTGTGAGTCTTTATCCTGCACAAACCAGCTGCTCTGCTTCCTACTTTTTTTTACCAATGGACAGAAACTCCAGCCATTGTTTCTTATCCTAAACTAGTTTTTTGCCATTCACATTCCATTTTGAGTGCCACATATCTTAGCAATATGCCTTCCCATTACTTCTCCTTTGGAATTTTGCCATTGCTTTTTCTGCCTAAAGCATTCACATTCTTAAAGGTGAAACAGTTGTGCACTTACCACAAATTTCAAGTTGTGCAAAAGAATATCTAGTCTCCCCTCACTCACTGCTCTTGCTTTTTTTTCATTTAGCATTATATATCTTGAAGCTACTATCAGCACATAAATATCTACAATTACAAAACTTAGTGGCTTAAAATATTAATTATCTCATTATTCACTCATGATTCTTCTAAGTACTCCCCATCTTCAGCCCTTCTTTGTTGCCTTCTTTTCTTCATAATGTTCTTTCAGCAAATCTTTGGATTTTGGTATGTTCCAGACATTGCCAAATGCTAATTAAGAAGTTCTCTTCTTGGAGTTCGCATACTTAGAGATTTTTACCCTTACACACACACACACACACACACACACACACACACACACACACTAAACGCATTCCTACACCCCACCGCATATTCTATCTAATGCTGTCACCCTTTCACAATTCAAATTTATTCAAAGAACAGTAAATTTTACTTAGTTGCTCTACTTCCTTACCTACTTTTTGTTCTTCAACATACTGCATTGGCTTTTTTACCTCACTGTAGTTAAATAGCCCTTCTTGCTACTCAGCTACAGCCAGCTGTTACCTTGCTAGAATTTCTTTAAATATTGTGCAGGTCAAAATATGTCAAAGTGTTGTTTATTGCCTCTGCATCACCAGTTTAGTTTTTATCAGTATGTCATTCAAAGTGCTCTATGGAATCACCCTGCTTTATCTCAACTTCTCAACATCTGCCCTGTGCACCAGACGTACCAAACTACTTACAGTTTAACCAATTTTTCCTTTATATTTTTTCCCTCTGCCTTCAGTGTTTTTTCTCCCTGTCTTCCTAGTATTCTTACATTCACAGTTCAGGTTAAATGTAATCTCTGAAACCTCTTCCAGCAGGTATAGTTAGTACTTTCTTCTTAAATGTTCCCACAGAATTGCACATTATTTCTGTTGTACCTTTACCATGTTTTATTGTAATTGAGTGTTTCCTTACCTTTTTTAAAAAACATGTGCAAAATTTAACCATTTTAGTGATTTCTAAGTGTATAGCTGTGTGGCATTATTTACATTCACATTGTTCTGTAACCATCTTATCTCCCCTAGAATCTTTTTTCCCCCTAAAAACTTACCTTTTTGTATATTCACTGTTTTTAATCTGGGATTAATGGACAGACTTCAAGGGTTCTGGTATCCCCTAAAACTATCTGTAAAGGTTTATGTGCAGGTGGAGTGTTTTAGATTCCTAAATAGGCTTGTTTCTGTTTGTGTGAGTCAGCATTCCACTTAGGAAGATTGAAACCAATCTGAGTATTTAACATGAAGGGATTAAATGAGGGAATTGGTTACACTGGAGATAGAAAAGCTAAGAAGGGTAGCTTAAGTGAGGCCAACTCAGAGGGTAGCAGCAACAGCTGAAGGCTGCAGCGGTAGTGAGGACAAGGAGTGATGAGGCAACCCAGAGGCTGGGTTCACTACGTGGAAGATGGAAGGTAGATTTGTCTGGTAATGGAGCAGTAGTCATAGTGAAGATTCTACCAAGACAGAGAGTGAGTGGGAGGGAAAAAAAGTGTGGCTTCCAACTGCTCTTCAATCTTAACACTGGTGCTTCCCATTTATTAAACCCAGCCACTAGCCAGGTGACATGGAGCCTAGGAAACATTGCCTGCATGGAGTCAGGTTTCCTATCATACAGTGCGGAGCAAGAGAAGGGGGAAGAATAGATTCAAAAGCAAACAACCGGGACTGACACACCTCCCCCAAAAGTCAAGACCTACTGTTACTCAACATTGCAGATATTTAATTCTTACTTACAGAAGTTTAATTGTGATTATGATATTCCCCTTTGTCTACTTAACACCATTTATTCAGATTCTGTATATTCATACTTCTATTTATTATAATACTATTGCCATTGCTGACATTTACAACTTTTTATGGTCCTTACTCATTCTGTCTTCAGTTGTATCTTCACCTATTCTCTGTCATATACATTGTGCTTCATCCAGCCTGGGTCTATTCCCCAAACATGCTCTTCTTATATTTTCCGTCAGCTTCTTTGGGATTTTGCAGCCATCCTTCAAGACTCACCTCTTCCTTGAAATAGTGCAAATTTTCCCCAAATCTGATAACATTTTCTCTAGCCCCTATTCTCCCATGAAATAAGTCCTAGTATCTCACCACCTTTGCGTTATATTTGTATTTATGAGTCCTGGTTAACCATAACTTGTTTATTAACACAGACTTTGTTATTTGTGGATGTAATAATACAAGGAATCATAAGTTCAGTCTTCCCATAAAATATTTACATTTTTAGGATCATTAAACCATGAATATTGGGGGATAATTATTAGGATACGTGAACGGTATATTTTCAGGTAGAAGGATTTTCTGTCTCTTGCTTTTTTCATCAAGCACCTCTTTTTCAACTTTCCTCTCTATAAATAGGAAGAGAGGCCAGACTCTTGGCATCCCAGTTCCTAAAATTTGAATACCCTTGATATATTTAGAATTTTATCTTTCCTTCTCTTTTTCAGTTATGTCTCTCCTTCAGTCTGTTTTGTTATTCATTACCATCTCTGCTGAAAAGCAGGCAGAAGACAGTGTTGTGTTAAGAAAAAAGGGAACCCAGGCTTACTTTCTTACTTATTTGAACAACTTGGCCACTAAGTTTACACAAAAGGTACAGTTGTTTATTCTGAAGTTACTTTTAGAAATAAAGAGAAACAGTAATTAATTTTAGTTGAAGAGTAATTATTTGTATTATTATTGTAATGAGATAATTGGCCCTGGCTGATGTGGCCTAGTGGATTGAATACCAGCCTGTGAACCAAAAGGTTGCCAGTTTGATTCCCAGTCAGGGCACATGCCTGGATTGCAGGCCAGATCCCCAGTTGGGGGCGTGTGAGAGGCAGCCTATCAATGTATCTCTCACACATTGATGTTTTTCTCCCTACCTTCCCCTCTCTCTAAAAATAAATAAAATATTTTTAAAAGAGAGAGATAATTGATCTTGTTTATATTTTCATTGTGACTTTTGAAATTTAGAATAATTTGTACCTAAACTTCCTCTATTATTATAGTTGAGAATTGATTTCAATCAGGTACTTAATGATGATAAATAAGCCTTTTGTGGTCAAGTAACTAGTTTACTATATCTATAAAATGATAAATGAACATGGATGTGGTTAACTATTACTTTACCACATTATTTTAGAACTTCTGGGACAAAAGGGAAGTAAAATACATCAAGTCTAACTTAAAATGGGAACTCTAGATTGTCCAAAGTAGAGCATGAACACTTATTATAGAAGTAATCCAGCTTTTTTAATGGAGCCTTTTCTCAAATGTATGTTATACAAAAGTGTAATGTATTGTGATAAATCATAAACTATATGATCTGTTATGATTCCTTTCCCAGCATATTCTAACACAAATGACCATGATTGCTAAGAAAGTTTAACTGTATCACTACATTCCATCTAGGATAGTGTTCTCAACCTTTATTTCAATATCACACTCCAAAGGAATACTTTCAGACTTTCTTTTTCTAATTACCCCTCCCATGTGAAATTTTGATGCCACAAGTATACTGCTTATATATTGTGTATATATCTGTAATTTATGCCTTAAAGAGTGGGATTTTCTAAATCAAATCTACTTTAAGGAATTAGATTTCATACCACCTGTTAGAATTCCCAAGTGGTTATGAAAAAGCATCTGGGGTGGTTAGTAGTTTGGAAACTCTCCACCATGAAAAGAAACTGTTTATTTGGAGTTTTCGATTTAAATCTTGAAGCACAAAAAAACCTCCAACTGCCCTGATTCCAGGGTGAATCTAATGGTTTGTACACGTTTTAAATTTCTATATTCATGAAATCCTAGTAGCATCTGACTTGCTCCAAATAATGTAATTGTCAGAAAGCCAACGATCTTAAAAATGCTTTATTTTCAGTTGACTATAGTTTTATAGGGTTGTTTGTGAAAAATGAAGAAGTAAAATATCAATTTACCTTTTGGTCTTTCACATAGGAGGTGATTTCACATTTTCAGTGATAGGGGTATTGCAGTAGTAATATCTGAGAAAAAAGGTTTTTTTTTTTTTTGTTTTTTTTTTTAAATGCTCACCCAAGGATATGTTTATTGATTTTCGAGAGAGAGAAAGAGAGAGAGATACATCAGTGTGAGAGAGAAACATCAGTAGGGTGCCTCCCACATGTGCCCCAACCAGGGATCAAACCCACAACCTTTTGGGGCACAGGATGGCATTCCACCTAACTGAGACACTGGCCAGGGTGCTTCTTCTGGTTTATAAATGCTTTCCCATACTTCCAAGGACAGTGTCTTTGGTGTTTTATATGTATATTTGTTTCTTTCTATTGCATTAGTTAGCAAGAAGTTGGAAAACTGATTCATCAATAAGTAGAAGGTAGTGAGTTGGTTCCCACATTCCAGCTAGGGCATTTCCTAAAATGGGGTGACAGTTTCCTTCCCTTTCCTTTTTATAACATTTAGACACAGTGACTTTGTAGGCCCACTCATTAGGTTTTTGAGTTGTAAGGCCTGGTTAGTTAAACATATAGTTTCAGGTGAAAAGACTGTATAATTTTAAAGTTTGAATAGACCTTAGAAATAATTGCTTTAGTACAGCAGGTCCTTGAATAATTTGATTCAACGTTTTTTCATTACAGTGTTGATGGGATGCCAATTCTTCAACTAACTCTTGTTTATATCAGTTAACCTATGGTAAAATTAGTTTTATTATACAACACATCGTTTTGCTTAAAATCATAGAACGTATCAATTGGCTTAAAGGCACAAAACCTATTGATGATGTTAAGTGAAGAATTACTATAGGTAAACACTTATTGACCAGTATACCAGCTCTGAGATACGTATACTACAAAAGCAAGTATTGGATTGGCCAAAAAGTTTGTTTATTTTTTTCAATAAGAAGGTTCTAGTAGTCCTCAGTTGTCTTTAATCTCATTCAAAACAATTTTGTTAGATTGTATTGTTACAGCTGTCATATCAGCAATTTATTTTTTTTAATTTATCAAAATTGGTGAGTTTTTGTGCAGTTTAATAATGAAAATGGAAGAAGATACACAACATTTTCAGCATATTATGCTTTATTATTTCAAGAAAGGTAACACTGAAATGCAAAAAAAAAAAAAAAAAAAAGATTTGTGCAGTGTATGGGGAAGGTGCTGTGACTGATCCAACATGTCAAAAGTGGTTTGCAAAGTTTCTTGGTACTACTGACATTTTGACCAATTACTTCTTTGCTGTGGAGCTGTATTATGCATAGGAGGATGTTTAGCAACGGTCCTTTCCTCTTCCCACTAGAAGCCAGTAGCAGGAGATAACTGACATACTCAAAATATCCAAATCAATAAAGTTACTGGTGAAAATAAAAAATATTTCTTTTACTTTACAGAAAAGACTAAACAGATTTTTTGGCCAACACAATATCAGGTACTAGTATCCCGTAATAGGTGTATAGTACATAATGAGAGGATTAAAAATAAAAATTGTCTGAGGAAGTGATAGTTAGGCTAGACCTAAAGAATGAGTAGAAATTAGCTATGCTAGGAAAAAATAAAGATGCCCAAGCAAAGCGAGTAAAGTATACAGTGGCCTTGAAATAAGAGCATTTGTTTATTTGCAGAATTGAAAGACCAGTTTTGGCTAGGAGATATGGAATAACCAGACATATGGCTAAAGAGGAAAGTAGGATGCAAAACAAGCTGAACCACATGACATGTTAAGGAGTTGGTATGATTTTTTTTCACTGATATAATTCACATACCACAAAGTGTAAAATTTAGTTGTTTTTTATCATATTCACAATTTTTTGCAGCTGTGACCACGATCTTAATTTCAGAACATTTCCCTCACTCCAGCAGAAATCCCATGCCTGTTAACAGTCAAACCCAATTACCCCGTCACCCATCCTCTGGCAACCACTAAACTACTTTCTATGTCTATGGATTTTCTTATTCTGGACATTTTATGTAAATGGGATTGTATAATATGTGGACTTTTGAATCTGACTCTTTCAAGATTTTATTTATTTTTAGAGAGAGGAAAAGCGGGGGGGAGAAGGAGAGGGAGAGAAACATTGGTAGGTTGCCTCTCATGCGCCCCTGACCTGTGACCTTTCAGTTTGCAGGATGACACCTAACCCACTGAGCTACACCGGTCAGGGCTTGTGTCTGACTTCTTGAACTTAACATAATGTTTTCAAGATTCATCCATGTTGTAGCAAGTATACATAGTTAATTCCTTTTAATGCCTGAATAATACTCTATTTTATGGATGTATCACATCTTGGTTTTCCATTTACTGATGGACAGTTGCGATGCTTCCACTTTTTGACTGTTACAGAAAGTGTTACTGTGAGCTGCATGTACAAGTTTTGTTTGGACCCATGATTTTAATGTTCTTACATATATATCTCAGGGTGGACATGCTAGGTCATATCGTAATTTAGTGTTTAACATTTTTAATAATGTACCAAGTGTTTTCCCAAAGTGGTTTTATCCTTTTTATTATCCTACTAACAATGTATGAGGTTTCCAGATTCTTCACATTTTTGTAATACAAACAGCCCACAACTTACGATGGTTGGATTTATGATTTTTCCACTTTGTGATGGTACTTTGAATTTTGAATTTTGATCTGTTCCCTAACTTGCAATATGCTGTACTGTATTCTTGTGATGCTATGAAGCAGCAGTGAACTACAGCTCCCCATCAACAACATGAGCGCAAGGGTAAACAACCAATAAGCACAGTGTATTGTGTTGCTAGCTTGTTTTGGATATTGTGTTTGCGTTTTAACATCTCATGTCTCTGAAACACCTATCTGTATCTCCAGCTTCTCGTGAGAAGGGAAGGCAATTACTCTTGAGATGAAACTCAAGTAATTGCCCAACTGTAGGCTAATGTAAGTGTTCTGAGCACATTTAAGGTAGACTGAGCTAACTATGATGTTTTGATAGTTGAAGTGTATTCAATGCATTTTCAGCTTAGGACATTTTCAAATAATAAGGGTTTATCAGGACATAACCTCATTGTAAATCATGGAGCATCTGTATTTAACTACTGTCTCTCTTTTAAATCTAGCTGTCCTAGTGAGTATAAAGAGGTTATATTTCATTGTGGTTTTGATTTTACATTTTTCTAATGACAAATGAAGTTGAGCCTCTTTTCATGTGCTTATAAATTGTTTGTATATCTTTCTTGGAGAAAGGTCTATTCAAATCTTTTGTTGCTGTTACCTTGTAAGAGTTCTTTATATATTTTGGATTCTCAACTCAGATATATATGATTTGCAAATATTTTCTTCCATTTTGTTTGCTGTTTGTCTTACTACTTTCTTTTTAGGATAAAGAAGAAAGCACAAAGTTTTTAATTTTCTATTTCTTTTCCTTGGTGGTTCTTTATTTATTTTTTTACCTAAATGAATCTACAGCCTCTGCTAATGTCACCCTTAGTTATTTCTTTTTTATCATGTTTTTTCCATTGCGATTTAGCCCCTTATACTCCCCTCCTGCCAGCAATCACCAAACTGTTGTCCATGTCCATGAGCCATTTTTCCTTTTTGCTCGATCAGTCTATCCTCTAAACTCCCCCTCCAGATAGCTGTGATCCTGCTCTCTGTGAGTTTGTTTCTTTTGCTTGTTAGTTTTGTTCATTAGATTCCACATATGAGTGAAATTACGTGGTATTTGTCTTTCTATGACTGGCTTATTTCTCTTTTGGTTGTTCTTTACATGTCATATCTAAGAAACTATTACCTAATCCAAGGTCAAAAATAAAGATGTACACTTGTGTCTTTTTCTAAGCATTCTATAGTTTTAGCTCTTACATTCATTTCATGTTAGTTTTTGTATTCAGTGTGAGGTAAAGGTCTAACTTCATTCTTTTGCATGTGACTATCCAGGTGTCCTAGCACCACTTGTTGAAAAGGGTGTTATTCTTTTCTCCCATTTAACTGACTTGGTACTCTTTGAAAATCAATTAACCATAAATGTCTGGACTGTTAATTCTCTTCCATCTGTCTGATCTGTGTCTGCCATCATGCCAGTAACACATTACCTTGATTACTTGAGCTGTGTTTTAGAATGAGTGAATGTGACTCCTCCAACTTTTTCATTTTCAAGATTGTTTTGGTTACTCTAGGTCTCTGACCTTTTTGCGTATATTTTAGGAACAGTTGGTTAATTTCTGCACAAAAGTTAGATTTAAAAAAAATTTATTAATCCTCACCTGAAGATATGTTTATTGATTTTACACATAGAAGGGAGGAAAAGGGATTAAAAAAATAGGATGTGTGAAGCATCGATTGGTTGCCTTACATACATGTCCTAACTGGGGATCAAACCCTCAGCCTTTTGGTGCATGGGATAACATTTCAACTAACAGCCACACAACCAGGGCACAAAAAGTAGAGTTTTTACAGGGATTGTGCTGAGTGCATAGATGAACTTCAGGAGTGTTGACATCTTAACAGCATTTTATGATTATGAATAATGATACCTATCTATTTATTTAGTTTTCTTTAATATTTTCTAGTGATGTTTTCTACTTTTTAATATAGCCTCTTTATTTTGTTGAACTCACTCCTATTTTTTCTTTTTAAGTTATTACAAATGAAATCATATTAATTTCATTTTCAGATTGTTCATTGCAAGTGTGTAGAAATAAAAATCATATTTGTATATCCATCTAATATCCTGAAACTTTACTGATATCACTTATTGGCTTTAATAGTTTTTCTCTGTGTATACATTGTTTCCTTAAAAGTTTTTTTTTTAATATTTTATTTTTATTTTATTTTTTCTTTTAGATTTTATTTATTTATCTTTAGAGGGGAAGGGAAGGAGAGAGGGAGAGAAACATCAATGTGCGGTTGCCTCTTGTATGTCCCCTGCTGGGAACTGGCCTGGCAACCCAGGCATGTGCCCTGACTGGGAATCGAACCGCGATCCTTCGGTTCGCAGGCCCGCGCTCAATCCACTGAGCTACACCAGCCAGGGCTGTTTCCTTAAAAGTTTTTATATTCAACTCCATGTTATCTGTAAATAGAGATATTTAACTCTTTCCTTTTAGTCTGGATGCTTTTTATTTGTCTTGTTAGTAATTACCAGGCTAGAACTTTCAGTTCATTGTTGCATGGAAGTAGCAAGAACAGAAATCCTTGTCCTTGATCTTGTGGAGAAAACTTTGAGTCTTTCACCATTAAGTATGATGTTGTTGTGGGATTTCATGCATGCCTTTACTCAGTTAAAGACATTGCTCTTTAGTATTCTTATTATGAAAAGGATGTTGTAGTTTGTTAGTAGACTTCTCTGCATCTGCCAAGATGATAATGTGTATTTTTTACCTTTGCTTTATTAATATAGTGTTTACATTGATTTATTTTTGTTTTATAGAATCAACCTTGCATTTCTTTTTCTTTTTTCCTTTTTTTTTAATTTTATACTTCTGTATTTTCATGGCAGATGTTGACATTTTACCATTGTTCCAGAATCAAGTGTCTAGTTGTTCCTGTTCAGAATTTTCCATTTACATTTTCTTTTTTTATCAGTATTTTTTAATTGTTGATATCGTACAGTTTTCTGTCTTTTACCCCACCCCCAGCCCACCACCCCAGCCCTCCCCACCTTCCTCCCATTTCCACCCCCCATAGTTTTTGTCCATGAGTCCTTTATACTTGTTGCTCTAAACTGTTCCCCTTTTCCCCTGAAATTCCCTCCCCTCCCCCTCTGGTTACTGTCAGACTGTTCTCAATTTCAGTGTCTTTGTTTATATTAAGCTTGTTTGTTTGTTTTGTTGATTAAAGGTGAGATCATAT
The DNA here is from genome assembly GCA_039655065.1 of Glossophaga mutica. Lineage (NCBI taxonomy): Eukaryota > Metazoa > Chordata > Mammalia > Chiroptera > Phyllostomidae > Glossophaga > Glossophaga mutica. The sequence goes on along the minus strand of CM077308.1, from coordinate 78,409,226 downwards.
GGTATTTGTCTTTCACTGCCTGGCTTATTTCGCTTAGCATGATGCTCTCCAATTCCATCCATGCTGTCGCAAAGGGTACGAGCTCCTTCTTTCTGCTGCATAGCCAACCTTGCATTTCTGGCAGAATCGCATATGGTCATGGAGTATAGTGACTTGAGTGGTACTGGATTTAGCTGGAGTTTCAGTCAAGATGGTGACGTAGACAGTATTTGGAACTTCCCACAACCACATCAAAATTACAATTAAATTACAGAACAACCATTATTCATAACCACCTGAAATCTAGCTAAACAGAAGGTCTACAGCTGAGGATATAAAGAAAAAAAGGTAGGAGGGGCAGACACATGGAACAGGCTGGTCCCACACTTGCATGTAGCAGGTAAAAATTGGAAAGGAGCCCTGGCTGGTGTGGCTCAGTGGATTGAGCACCAGTCTGCGAACCAAAGAATTGCTAGTTCAGTTCCCATTTTGGGCACATGCCTGGGGTGTGGGCCAGGTCAGGTCCCCAGTAAGGTGCACATGAGAGGCAACCACACATTGATGTTTCTCTCCCTCCCTTTCTCCCTCCCTCCTCCTCTGTCTAAAATAAAATCTTTTTAAAAAATTGGCCTGGCTGCTGTGGTTCAGTGGAATGAGCACCAAGCTTGGCCGGTTCAATTCCCAGTCACAGCACATGCCTGGGTTGCAGGCCAGGTCCCCAGTTAGAGGGCCCTTCAGAGACAACCATGCATTGATGTTTCTCTCCCTCTTTCTCCCTCCCTTCCCCTCTGTAAAAATAAATAAATAAAATCTTTTTAAAAAATTGGAAAGGAGCCTGGGCTGGTGTGGCTCAGTGGATTGAGTGCCAGCTTACGAACTAAAAGGTCACTGGTTCAATTCCCAACCTAGGGTACATGCCTGGGTTGGGGGCCAGGTCCCCAGCAGGGGGTATGTGAGGGGCAGTCACACACTGTTTCTCTCCCTCTCTTTCTCCTTTCCTTCTCTGTAAAAATGAATGAATGAAATAAAAATTAAAAAATCCTAAAACCTTCAAAAAAATTGGAAAGGATATCACAGCTGTGGAGCAAGGGGTCCCAGCCCCACATCAGAACTCCCAGGCCAGGGTTCCTGTGCTAGCAGTAGAAGTCCCCATAACTTCTGGCTGTAAAAATCAGTCAGGATTGTAGCTGAGTGAGACAAGAGGACTTCTGGAGTCCTGAGCATTCCTCTTAAAGACCCTGTTCAGTGCATGGACTTACGGAGACTCATGCACTCTGAGCTCTGACACTGGGGCAGCTGCTTGAAAGGGGCCAGGAACATATGGGAAGGAACTGAATTGCCTGGCTCAGGGTCAAGGCTAGAGGGGCAGCTTTCTCCCAGATAGAGGTGTGGTGGAGGCCCTTGTTCCTTTGCTGAACCCTTTGCCACATAGGCTACAGGCAAGTGTCATATCTGAGTTTCCATCAACCTCACCACCACTTTGCCGTGCCCTGGTGATTCCCTGAAATCCTGCCCCAATCATGTTGTGGACCCACCCAAGCCATTTTCAGTGGCTTTCTATACAAATGACTTCTCTAGCCTTGTGCTTTGGACTTCCCTAAAATCTCCCAAACAAGCAGCATCTGGCCTTTGCATACCCAGTATCTCTTGCTAAGTGGTCCCAGGCCTGACACTAGCAGCAGCAGGCCTTTCTTGGTAGCTTGGCCTCCCCTGGGCATCTCCAAGCCCAGTAAAAGTAGCAGCCATTATCAGATTGCTCTGTAGCTCTTGCTAGCTGGCACCAGGTAAGGCGTAAACCATGGCTGATCTTGCACCTCCCAGGAGGCCCCAGAGCCAGTGCACCTGGTCGAGAACTGCAGATCATGCCAGATTACCACCCTACCACCTGCACGAGCTAAACACCAAACAAGGGTGTTTAAACAATGGGCACCAAAGCAAGTCCTGCATGGCCCCTGCAGAGCAGCTCCTGTTGAGTCACAGCTTGTCCTTGCAGCTGATTGGCCTGAGGGTCAATTCCTCCCATTGACATATCAATAGCAATCAAGGCTCAACTACAACAGGAGAGTGCCACACAGGGGGCACCCCGGAGTCCCCAGCTTGGGTGACTTGGGAGGCTACGCCACTGGGCTCTACAGGACATCTACTACATATGTACCAATCCAGGAGACATAGCAGCTTTACCTAGTTCATAGAAACAAGCACTAAGAAGCAGCCACAATGAGACAAACAGTACCCAAATGAAAAAATCAGGAGAAGTCTCCAGAAAAGGAACTAAATGAAGTGGAGTCAAGCAAATTACCAGATATAGAGTTCAAAACAGTGGTTATAGGGATGCTCAACAAACTTAGTGAGAATTTCAACAGCATAAAAAAGGACATGGAAACCATTTAAAGAAAAGATGAAGTATACACTAACTGACATGAAAAATAAACTACAAACAATCAATAGTAGACTGGATGAAGCCGAAAATCAAATCAAGGATTTGGAATATAAGGAAGCAGAAAACACTCAATCAGAACAGCAAAAAGACAAAAGAATCCCCCAAAATGAGATTATTGTAAGAAGCCTCTGGGACAGTGTCAAGCATAGCAACATTTGCATCATGAGGATGCCAGAAGGAGAACAGGGAGAGCAGGAAATTGAAAACCTATTTTTAAAAATAATGACAGAAAACTTCCCTAACCAGGTGAAGGAAATAGATGTATAGGTCCAGAGGCCCAAACAAAATGAACACAGAGAGGCCCATACCAATATGCATCATAATTAAAATATCAAAGGTTAAAGACAAAGAAAGAATCTTACAGGCATCAAGAGAAAAGCAGTTATCTATAACGAAGCTCCCATGAGCTTGTCAGCTGATTTCTCAACAGAAACTTTATAGGCCAGAAGGGACTGGCACAAAATAGTCAAAGTGATGAAAAGCAAGACCTTAACCAAGATTACTCTACCAGCAAAGCTATCGGTTAGCATCTAAGTACAGATAAAGAGCTTCCCAGACAAGAAAAAGCTAAAGATGTTCATCACCACCAAACCAGTATTACAAGAAATGTTAGTCTTTTTTAAAGCAGAGGGAAAAAATATAAAAAATATGAATAATAAGTGGACATAAAAATCTTACCATTTGCAACAGCAGGCATGGACCTAAAGGGTATTGTGCTAAGTGAAATAAGTCAGTTACAGAGAAATACCTTAGGATTTTATTCATCTGTGGAATCTAAAGAACAGTGTAAAGGAATAAATAAACACACTGACAGAACAGATTGATGGTTTTCAGAGAGGAGGGCTATTGGGGGACTAGGTGACAAAGGTGAAGGTATTGAGAACTAAAGATTGGGCCCTGGCTGGTATGGCTCAGTGGATTGAGTGCTAGCCTGTGAACTGGAAGGTCACGGGTTCAGTTCCCAGTCAGGTCATCATCCTGGTTGCAGGCCAGATCGCCAGTTGGGGATGTGTGAGAGGCAAACCATTTGATGTTTCTCCCTCTCTTTCTCCCTCCCTTCCCATCTCACTAAAAATAAATAAATAAAATCTTTGAAATGAGAGAGAAGTAAAAATTGGTAGTTACAAAATAGTCATGAATGTACAGCATTAGGAATTATACTCAATAATATTGTAATAAATACTTATGGTGCCAGTTGCGTGCTAAAAATATCAGGGGGACCACTTTGTAAAGTATATGATTATTTAACCACTGTGCTGTACACCTGAAAGTAGTACAAACTGATACTGAATGTAAAAAAATTAATTAATAATGTTTCCAGGTTCAGTGTTCTACAATTTTAGTGAAAACTTATTACATTTATTTTTACATAAGTGATATGTGTAATTTTCTTGTGATGTCTTTGGTTTTATTTATTATTTTTTATTTCTTTGTCTGGTTTTAGTATCAGGTTATTATTAGCCTCAGAGAATTAAGACAGAAGTATTCTCTCTCGTTTTAAAAGTTTGTGAAACATTGGTTTAATTCTTTTTTAACATTTAGTAGAATTCATTAGTGAGACCATTTGATCATAGGCCTCTTTGTGAAAAGTTTCTTTATTACTGTTCAATCTATTTATTTTTTTAGTTCTGTTTAAACTTTCTATTTCCTCCTGACTCAGTTTAGCTAGTTTGTGTCTTTGTAGAAATTATCCACTTCACCTGGTCTCATTAAATTCTTGACATAGAACTGTTCATAGTATCTCTTTATAATCTGATTTATTTCTGTAAGTTTGATAGTATTGTCTCTTCTTTCATATTCTGATTTTAGTAATTTAAGTCCTCTCTTTTTTTATTTGTTTGGTTAATCTAGCTAAATATTTGTCTTTTTTGTTGATGTTTTCAGAGGACTAATTTTTGGTTTCCTTGATTGTTCTCTTTATTTTATTCCCTATTTCATTTTTTTCTGTAATAACCATTATTTCCTTTTCCTTCTTTGAGTTTACTATGCTGTTTTATTAGTTTCTATTAGTGGTTGAATATGCTATTGATTAGCTATTTTCATCTTTTTAATACATATATTTACAATTGTAAATATACCTAACCACTAAGGAATGCTTTAGTTGCAACCTATATATGTTAGATTGGAATGATGTGTTTTTGTTTTCATTTATTTCAAAACTCTTTCCATTTTTCGTGTGATTTATTCTTTTACCTTTTGGTTATTTAGGAAGGTGTTGTTTAATTTTCACATTTGTGGATTTTTCCACATTTCTTATTAATTTCATTTCACTGTAGTCACATACTATACTCTGTATGATTTCTATCTTTATAAATTTTTTCAGACTTGTTTCGTGTCCTAATAATGGTTTATCTTGAAAATTGTTTGTATGTTTTTTAATATATTTTATTGGTTATGCTATTACAGTTGTCCCATTTCTCCCCCATCATTCCCCTCCACCCTGCACACCCTCTCCCACCCACATTCCCCTCCTTTAGTTCATGTCCATGTGTCATAAGTTCTTTATTTTTTTAAAATATACTTTATTAATTATGCTATTACAGTTGTCCCATTTCTCTCCCATCATTCCTCTCTACCCTGCACAGCCCCTCCCACCCACATTCCCCCGCTTTAGTTCATGTCCATGTGTCATAAGTTCTTTAGTTTCTACATTTCCCACACTATTCTTGCCCTCCCCCTGTCTATTTTCTACCCACCATCTATGCTACTTATTCTCTGTACCTTTTCCCCCTCTCTCCTCCTCCACTCCCTGTTGCTAACCCTCCATATGATCTCCATTTCTGTGGTTCTGCTCCTGTTCTAGCTGTTTGCTTTTGTTTTAGGTGTGGTTGTTAATAGCTGTGAGTCTGCTGTCTTTTTATCTTGTTTTTCTTAGATAAGTCCCTTTAACATTTCATATAATAAGGGCTGGGTGATGATGAACTCCTTGAACTTGACCTATCTGAGAAGCACTTTATCTTCCCTTCCATTCTAAATGACAGCTTTGCTGGATAGAGCAATTTTGGATGTAGGTCCTTACCTTTCAAGATTTCAAATACTTCTTTTCAGCCCCTTCTTGCCTATAAGGTCTCTTTTGAGAAATCAGCTGATAGTCTGATGGGAACTCCTTTGTAGGTGACTGTCCCCTTATCCCTTGCTGCTTCTAGAATTCTCTCCTTTTGAATCTTGCCTAATGTAATTACGATATCCCTTGGAGTGTTCCTCCTTGGGTCCAACTTCTTTGGGACTCTCTGAGCTTCCTGGACTTCTTGGTAGTCTATTTCCTTTGCCAGATTGGGGAAGTTCTCCTTTATCATTTGTTCAAGTAAGTTTTCCACTTGTTGCTCTTCTTCTTCCCCTTCTGGGACCCCTATAATTCGGATGTTGGGACATTTAAAGATGTCCTGGAGGTTCCTAAGCCTCATTTTTTTCAATTCTTGTTTCTTCCTTGTTTTCTGTTTGGTTGTTTCTTTCTTCCTTCTGGTCCACTCCATTGATTTGAGTCCCAGTTTTCCTCCCATCTCTATTGGTTCCTCATGCGTTTTCCTTCATATCACGTATTGTAGCCTGCATTTTTTTCATCTAATTTGTGAGCAAAATCAACCAGTTCTGTGAGCATCCTGATCACCAGGGCTTTGAACTGTGGCTCTGATAGGTTGGCTATCTCTTTGTTGCTTGGAGGAATTGGCTCTGGGGCTTTCATTTTTCTCCCGTTTGAGCCATTTTTGGTTTTTGTTTGTTTGGTTGGGTTTGTTTTTTTTTGGGGGGGGGCGGTCTGGTCGTGGCTGTTATGTAGTGAGGGGTGGAGCCTTAGGTGTTGCCTAGGGCGGAGCAGCCCAGTAGTTGAGTGGTGATGCTGTAAGTGGGCGTGGGGTCCCAGAGGGAACAATGGCACTTGCTTTGCTTTCTCTTGGATTCCAGTCCCTTCTGCCGCTACCCCTTTGCCTGAACTATCTGTGTGGGAATGTGGGACCACCTGGTCAGCCAGCCTCCATGTGCGGCCTCACTGGGTCTGCACAGTTGCCACCCTGTGTCTGGGGTCCGCTAGCTGTCGCCTGTGCACCTGGGGTCTGCTGGCTGCCACCTGCACGCCTGGGAGCTGCCAGCCGCTGTTGCCTGGGTTCCCCAGGTCCGCACCTCCACTTTTTCCTGCCATGACTCCACCCCCTTACCGGTCTGGATGAATCATTGTTGGACTTCCTTACAGTTCAATTTTCTGTCAGTTCTGATTGTTTTCTTGTTTGTAAATATTTGTTGTCCTTAATTTTGGTTGTGAGAGGAGGCACAGTGTGTCCACCTACGCCTCCATCTTGGCTGGAAGTCCTGTTTGTATGTTCTTGACGAAAGCATAAATTCTGTTGTTGAGTGAAGTATATTATAGACGTCTCTTAGGTCTAGTCAGTTTATAGTGTTCAGGTCTTCGATTTCTTTCTTGATCTTCTATTTGTGTATTATTGAAGGTGTATAACTTTTATTGTTGAATTGTTTATTTCATCCTGCAGTTTTGTCAATTTCTGCTTTATGTTTTCCAGGCGTCTGTTGTTAGGTGCATGTATGCTTGTAATTCCGATATCTTTGTCACTAGTAACAATGATTGTGTTAATGCATAGATTGTCTGATATGGTGTAGCCTCTCCAGTTCTCATTTGGTTACTGTCCAGATGTTATGTTTTTTCCATCCTTTGATTTTCAGCCTGTTTCAGTCTTTGACTCTAGTTTGTCTATTATTGAAAGCATATAATTGGATTATGTGTTTCATCTGTTTTATGAATCACTACCTTTTGATTGAGCATTTAATCACATTACCATTTAATGTAATTACTGATTATGCATTTGGTCTCCCAGTTAGAATATTCATAGTCCATATACTTGATGTCTTTGTTCTGCTCTTCCTTTATATTACTGCCTTTTTTTTGTATTACTGTATTTTGCCATGTATAATGCACACTTTTTGCCTGAAATTTTGAGGGAAGAATAAGGGTGTGCCTTATTCATAGGTAGTACTAATTCCTGTCTATGTGTTTTTAATTTGTACTTATGCTCATGTGTTAAAAGTGTAACTCTAGAAAGCAGTAATGATACCTGTGTGCAAAATAATCCCCGGGATACAATAAGCAGTTTTATATATAAATTAAAAATTGAGTTGAAAATTTAAACCGAAAGTTTTTTTTCTGAAATTTTGGGCCAAAAACATGGGTGTGTGTTAAACAGAGCAAAATGCAGTAAATATTTTCAGTTTACCATTTTAATTCATTGTTTTCTTCAGATGTTTTATATTTGAGTTAACCTTTCTGGGATTAGAATCAACTTAATTTCAATACTACATAAAAACGTTACGTGATGGAACGAGACTAGATTTGGGGTGCTGAACACACAGTGCAGTTTACAGATGATGTATTACAGAATTGTACACCTGGAACCTATTTAATTTATTAAGCACGGTGACCCAAATAAATTCAATCAATCAATCAGTCAATCAGTAAAATGAATAAAATATGCTCCTGTAACTACATTCTCTTCCCACTCCTTTTTATTGTTAAGGGCATATAAATTACATCTTTATTTATTGTATGCCCATCAACCCAGATTTATAGTTATTGCCCTATGCATTTAAAGCAGAGAGGAGATGATGGTTACAAGCAAAATCATTTTTACTGTTTTATATTTACCTATGTAATTACCAGTGTTCATTTTTTTTATGTGAATTTGATTTACTGTCTAGTGTCACTTTATTTTACCCTGAAGAACTGACTCCCTCTAATATTTCTTATAGGACAAGTCTGCTAGCAACAAATTCTGTTTTGTTTTTTTTTTTTGTTTTGTTCTTTTTTAAATCTGAGACTCTCTTAACTTCCTTGTTTTGAAGGAGTTTTGCTAGATAGAAAATTTTTGATTGACTTTTATGTATCACCATTTTGAATATGTTATATCTCACTACCTCTGGCCTTCCTGGTTTGTAATAAAAAATCACCTGTTAATCTTGAGGATTCCGTGTATGTGACAAGCTGCTTTTCTTTTTATTTCCAAGATGGGTCTTTGTCTTTTGACAGGTTAATTATGATGTGTCTTGGTACGGATCTCTTCAAGTTATCCTACTTGCAGTTTGTGGAATTTCCTGTATAATAAGTAGATTGAGCTGTTTCATAAAATTTTGGATGTTCTTGGATATTGTTTCTTCACATATTCATTCTGCTCTTTATTTTGTCTTGTCTCTTTCTGAGGCTCCCATTATTCTTTTTATACTCCCATTCGATGTGTCCCACAGTTCTCTGAGACTGTTCACCTTTCATCAGTCTTTTTTTGTTTCTGTTCCTCATACTGGATAATCTCATTTGCTTGTGTTAAACTTCACTGATTCTTTTACCTGCCTCAAATCTGTTGAGCCCCTCTAATGATTTTTCATTTCAGTTATACTTTTCATGTCCAGAATACCTACTTGATTTTTCTTATAATTGCTACATTTTATGTCCTTTTGATGAGACATTGTTATAATTTCCTTTATATATTTAAGCCTGGTTTTCTTTAGTTCTTTGAACTCATTTAAAATATCTGATTTGAAGTCTTAAGTCTAGTGTCATAGCTTGCTTAGTGGTAGTTTTTATTAACTACTCTCCCCACTCACCATTGATGAGCCATACGTTCTTGTTTCTCTGCCTGTCTCATATTTTTTGTTGACAGCTGGACACTTTATGTGACATTTCTTGAAATCAAATTTTTCTCCCTCCCTCCTGTTTGTTATTAGTCTTTGTTGTTGTTTAGCAGTTGTTATTTGCTTAGTTTCTTGAGCTAATACTGTACTAAAGTCTCTATTACTTGAGTTTATATTCTATGATTGGATGGACATTGTTATCTTGAAATGATTAGAGTCAGTTCGTTTCCCATTGTTTGCCAGGGGCTCTGTGTATTTGGGGCCTGCTTAAACATTCATCTAAGGAACTCACAACTCTGCCTTAGTATTCACTTGCTCAACCAGAAGTGAGGGTTTAGGGCCTTCTCACGTCTTCTAAGTATGTGCACTGCCCTACACTTGCACATGACCTAGTATTTTAGTACCACGTCAGACCTTTTTCCAAACCCCTGTGGACTTCTCCCCAGCTTCTCTTTTTCATGTTGTTTAGCTTATTGTTTGTCTCAGCTGTTATTCTATGTCACAGGCAGCTATGGTGTTAAGCAATTCCTGTTGCTTATTTTAAGCAAGTACCTTAAGAGAAAGACTGTTTGCACTGGAGGCACACTGATTAAATTCAAAAACAGGCTATACAAGTGGGATTTTACAGGGAATTGTCACACAGGTCAAATAATGACAGTTTCTGGGAATGGAGCTTTGGGAAAATTCCAGCTTCATCTGATTCCTGCACTGGCTGCTAGGCTGATGGTTTTCACAATGATTGCAAATTGTTTATTTTCAAGTGTACTACTAAGCTGGGTTAATGAGCATGGAAATAGAGCAATTTAAAATACCACAGTGTTCACTGTACTTACTAACTTTTAGCCATTTTTTAAAAATAAATGATCCTAGATCTTTGCAAAACTTACTATTTTTGAGAGTTCTGTAAAAATTGATTTTGATCATTTGTATAAGTGTTGTCATTGCTTTTATGGTTGAAAGGTCCTCAATTCACTATTCCTACTGAAACTGCTCAAAATTTAGAAGTTTAACTGAAAACTATGCAAAGTCATTGAAGGTCTTTACACAAAACAGTAGTAATTTAACTAGATTTGATCCACAAGTCAAGGCAAGTGTGATGCTGTATAGATGAAGCATCTTGAGTCCAGAAGAATATAGGTGATTTTTCTCCCAAAGTAACAATTCTTATTTTAATAAACTATAATAAAAATGGGTTTCCTGCCCTGGCTGGGTTGTTTATTTGGAACATCATCCTGTACAACAGGCGGTTGCAGGTTCTATTCCCAGTCAGCGCCCTTGCGTGCGTTCTCTCTCTCTCTCTCCCCACCTCCCCCTCTCTCTCCGCCCCCGCCCCCAGCTCTAAAAAATAAATCAATGAATATATCTTGAATGAGGATAAAAAAGAAGCAGCACCTGGTTTCCTGATTTCCTCTTCATTGTTCTTTTTATGCCATACTAGTATTTTTAGTGGTTGGTTTAGTTAAACCTTAGTAATCCTAAGAAACAAAAGCACAAGGATAAGCTTATAGTACTAATACATATTTGTAAAAATTCCAAGCACTGCTTTATAATATTGTTCCATCAATGTCAGTTTTGTGTGAATGTTAAAGTTCTTGTTGAAATAATGAATGCTTTGATTCCCAAAGAGTATAAAATAAAAAAAAGAGCGTCTTTGTTATTCATGAAAAGTAGTTTTTCAATTTTTTCTAAAACCATTAGGCAAATAAATGAAGTATACAAGTAAATAACAACACTTGAAGAATGAGGATTTTTGATAATTTACAGAATTAATATATGCCATCTACTGACTTAGTTGAGATGATACAGACCAAGGTTCCACAACCCACGGTGGATTCTTGGCTTCAGGCAGCACAGAACTCAAATATTAGCCAGCATTTAAGTTTATTAGCAAAGCAGTGAGACAGAGTGGGCTACTCCACAAACAGAGGCACCCCCATTAGCACAATTTGCTTCCTTTATTGAGGTTCTTGGTGGGGGGATAGGGTGTTCAATAATGGGGAGGAATATTTAAAATCTTCCCAGGAACAGGGTGGAGACTTCTCCAAGGAGCTCTATAGGTCACATGTGACCCTTATGTGGGCTTTCCGTTTCAGAGCATGGTCATTTAGCATCCTAATGTATTACAGTGAGCATATAATGAGGCAAGGTATTACCGTTAGGTGAAATAGGTCGCTGTGTTGGATCCAACTGGTCTCAGCCAATTTTTAGCCATAAATCTGGTGGGGGGGGGGGAGTGGGTATTTCTTGTTGACAGTTTCTGTAGCTTTTATTGATTGCAGCTGTTTTACCACATATCCTATCTCAAATACGGAGGCTATGAAGCAGAAGAATAACACTTCCTTTTTTAGTTATTTACCTGTTACTTTATTGATTCTCATGTAAGCATTAATGTGCAGCAGTTATACTTTATTAAACACCTTATTTTTCTACTTTATCTAGAGTTTCTCCCATTAAAAAGCCATTTATTTTATATATTTTACTTTGTGGCTGTATAAACTTGTGTTTCTGAGCAAGTCTGTAGAATCCCAGCATCTTCCACCTGAGATTCTGCTTGTGATATGACCCTTCTCTGGAGTGTATGTGTGAGTGTGTGTACCTATTGGGTTGGCAAAAAGTGTTAGTTTTTTCCTTAAAATAAAAGACACATTTTTCATTTTCACCAATAACTACTGACTTGGATATTTTGGGTATGCTGGTTATCTCCTGCTATTGGCTTCTAGTGGGTGGAGGACAAGAGTGCTACTATATATCTTCCAATGCATAAGACAGCCCCACAGCAAATAATTATTTGGCTAAAATTTAGTCTGTAGTACCAAGAAACTTCGCAAACCACTCTTGACACATTCTGTGAGTCACAGCACCTTCTCCATACACTGCACAAATCTTTTTATGTATTTCAGTTGCGTTTTTACTTTTCTTGAAACAATAAAGCATAATATGCTGAAAATGTTACATATTTTCTTCCATCTTTAATATTAAAATGGCTGCACAAAAATTCACCAATTTTTTTTTTTTTTTACTTCTTTTTATTGATGTCTGAATACAGTTGTCTCCCATTTTCCCACCACCACTTTCCCCTGCCCTACCCACGCCCACCTCCCACCCTCAATTCCATCCCCGCCTTGGCTCCATCCATGGGTCCTCATACATGTTCATTTACATCCCTTTCCCTTCTTTCCCGAGTTATTTCCCTCTCCCCTCCCCTTTGGTTACTGTCAGTTTGTTGCCTATTCAATGTCTCGTTGTATTTTGCTTGTCTGTTTGTTTGTTTTGTTGATTAGGTTCTACTTATAGGTGAGATCATATGCTGTGTATCTTTCACCACCTAGCTTACTTCACTTAGCATAATACTTTCCAGTTCCATCCATGTTGTTGCAAAGGGTAGGAGCGCCTTCTTTCTTTCTGCTGCATGGTATTCCATTGTGTAAATGTACCATAGTTTATTGATGCACTTATTTACTGATGGGCACTGCGGTTGCCTCCAGCACTTGGCCATTGTAAATTGTGCTGCTATGAACATTGGGGTGCTATGCATTTGAACAATGTGCATAGGTTCTTTTGAATTAGTGTTTCCGAATTTTTAGGGTATAAACTCAGCAGTGGAATTGCTGGGTCAAAAGGCAGTTCCATTTTTTAGTTTCTTGAGGAAATTCTATATACTGTTTTCTACAGAGGGTGCACAAGTTTGCAGTTTCTATAAGTATTCACCAGTTTTGATAGGTAATTTTTTAAATGCACACTGATGTGACAGCTGTCACAATATAGTCTAACAAAATTGTTTCAAATGAATTAAAGACAACTAAACACTATTAGAGCCATTGTACGGAAAAAAACTATATGACCTTTTTGGCCAACCCAAAAAGTATGTTTGTGTGCCCAGTGTGGGGCTCTAGCATTTTTTAATAGCTCTTTTATCAGAAGTGCAGAATTTACAAAAATTACCTAAACTTTCGTTTTTCATTTAGGTTACTTACAACAGGAAAACCTCACTTCTACCTGCCAGACTTTTATTTTGGAAAGTTCACATTTAAAAGAATATGCAGAACACTGTACAGATGAAGGTTTTATCCCAGCCTGCTTACTGGTAAGTGATTTGTTTCTTAAGGGAAATATTTCACCATTGATCAACATAAGAGACTACATACACAGTCTTAATATCACCTCATTAGCAAAATCAAAATTGGCAAATATTTGATAGTTTGTATTCATTCATGCATGACTGGAAAGACCCAAAAGCATGCCAGCTCTTCTTTTTCACAGGTGAATTACAGCATTGCACTTGAAAATCAGTTTGGAATGATACTGTCATTTCTTACTAGTTTCACTACACTTTGTCTGGGGCTCGTTTACTGCCTTTTATGGATTGAATGTTTGTGTCCTTTCGAAATTCATATGTTGAAACCCTAACCCCCAGTGTGGTTTAGATTAGATCATGAGGTTGAGACCCTCATGATGTGATAAGTGCCTTTATAAAAAGAGTAAAAGGGAGAAGTCTTTGCACATTCACACATCAAGGCCATGCGAGCACACAGCAAGAAAGGGGATGTCTGCAAACCAGGAAATTGGTTCTCTCCTGGAACCAAATCACCCATCACCTTGTCTCCTAGACGTTTTAGGCTCCAAAACAATGAGAAGTAACTGTTATTTAAGCCACCTGGTCTATGGTATTTACTAGCAGCCCATCCTTTCCTATTTTGTTGCTTACTTCAGACAAATATAACACAGGGATTTTGATATCTTGTTACTACCTTATAAAATACCACTAGAACAACAGAATATCATTTAGTGTGTATATCCTGGAACTATATTTTAAATGGTATTTTGTCATTATAAACATGGCTTCTTAGATTCATTTCATCTGTCATACAACACGATTATCTGCGGAGGAAAAATAAATCTACAAAGCTCGATAGTATTTAGGAAGGTCACAGTATGCAAAATACACAAAAGTTCATCATATTTCTTTATACCCACGATGAATTATTGGAAATTGAATTGTTAATTTTATTTAAAAATTATAGTTTATATTCAGTATTTTTCTTTTATTATTAGTTTCATGTTTGCAGCCTAGTGGTTAGACAGCTGTATGTTACAAAATGTTCTCCGCAATATTTTCAGTACCCACCTGGCACCATACATAGTTAATCCAGTAGTATTAACTATATTCCCTGTGCTGTTCTTCACATCCCAGTGACATTTTTGTAACTACCAATTTATACTTCTTAATCTCTTTACCTTTTTCACCCAGTCTCCAAACACCCCTCCCCTCTGGCTGCCATCAGTCTGTTCCATGCATCTATGAATGTGTTTCAGGAAATTGATTTTTTTTTTGTTACAATAGTAACAAACAAACAAAATGAATGTACTTGGATAATAAACCTGAAAAAAGTTTTATAGGATCTGTATTCTAAAATCTACATAAAAGAAATCAAAGACTTTAATAAAAGAAGAGATATACGATGTTCATGGATTAAAAACCCCAGTAGTGCCTTGTTAGTTCCCTCCATTTTAATCTATAGATTCATTAAAATCAAAATCTCCACAAGTAATTTTGTAGATAACAATAAGCTTAATTATAAATGTTATATTGAAATGCAAAGGAACAAAAAGGATAAGTTGTAGGACTCAGATTACTTGCTATTATGACTAACAAGCTATAGTAGTCAAGATTGAGTAGCATTAGAAAAAGGTTACACATATGAGGTCTGTCCAGAAGGTATCCAGCCATATAATATGAAAAATAGAGACTTCCGGCCAAGATGGAGGCGTAGGCGGACACACTGTGCTTCCTCTCACAACCAAAATTAAGAACAACAAATATTTAGAAACAAGAAAACAACCAGAACTGATAGAAAATTGAACTGTACGGAAGTCCAACAACCATTCATCCAGACCGGTAAGAGGGGTGGATTTGTGGCAGGAAAAAGTGGAGGTACAGACCGGGGAACACAGGCAACAGCGGCTGGCAGTTCCCAGGCGCACAGACGGTGGCCAGGGGACCCTGGGCACAGGAGGGCAACTGTGCAGACCCAGTGAGGCTGCACAGGGCGGCTGGCTGACCAGGTGGTCCCACATTTGTGCGTGCAGACAGTCCAGGCAAAGGGGAAGTGGCGGAAAGGACTGAATCCAGGAGAGAGTGGAGCAGGTGCCATTGTTCCCTCTCAGACCCCGCCCCGACATACAGCATCACAACCCAGCAGCTGGGCTGCCCCGCCCTGGGGAGTGCCTAAGGCTCCAGCCCTCACTACGTAGCAGCACACATGCAGGCAGATAATCCAGGCAAAGGGGAAGTGGCAGAAGGGACCAGAGTCCAGGAGAGAGCAGAACAGGTGCCATTCTTCCCTCTCGGACCCCGCCCCCACCTATATAATCACAACCCAGCGACTGGGCTGCCCTGCCCTGAGGAACACCTAAGGCTCCACCCCTCACTACGTAATAGCCACGACCAGGCTAAAACCAAAACAAAAGAAAAAGAACCACCAAAAATGGCTCAAACCGGAGAACAAATGAAAACTCCAGAGTCAATTCCTCTAAGCCATGAAGAGATAGCCAACCTATCAGATGCACAGTTCAAAACACTGGTCATCAGGATGCTCACAGAATTGGTTGATTTTGCTCACAAATTAGATGAAAAAATGCAGGCTACAATACGTGAAATGAAGGAAGATGCATGGGGAACCAATAGAGATGGGAGGAAAACTGGGACTCAAATCAATGGAGTGGACCAGAAGGAAGAAACAAACAACCAAACAGAAAACAAGGAAGAAACAAGAATTTAAAAAAATGAGAGGCTTAGGAACCTCCAGGACATCGTTAAACGTCCCAACATCTGAATTATAGCGGCACCAGAAGGGGAAGAAGAAGAGCAACAAGTGGAAAATTTATTTGAACAAATGATAAAGGAGAACTTCCCCAATCTGGCACAGGAAATAGACTACCAGGACGTCCAGGAAGCTCAGAGAGTCCCAAAGAAGTTGGACCCAAGGAGGAACACACCAAGGCACATCAGAATTACATTAGCCAAGATTCAAATGAAGGAGAGAATTCTAGAAGCAGCAAGGGATAAGGGGACAGTCACCTACAAAGGAGTTCCCATCAGTCTGTCAGCTGATTTCTCAAAAGAGACCTTACAGGCAAGAAGGGGCTGGAAAGAAGTATTTGAAATCTTGAAAGGTAAGGAGCTACATCCAAAATTGCTCTATCCAGCAAAGCTGTCATTTAGAATGGAAGGGAAGATAAAGTGCTTCTCAGATAAGGTCAAGTTCAAGGAGTTCATCATCACCAAGCCCGTATATGAAATGTTAAAGGGACTTATCTAAGAAAAACAAGATAAAAAATAGGACAGTAAAAAGACAGCAAGCTCATACCTATTAACAACCACACCTAAAACAAAAGCAAACAGCTAGAACAGGAACAGAACCACAGATATGGAGATCACATGGAGGGTTAGGAACAGAGGAGTGGGAGGAGGAGAAAGCGGGGGAAGGTACAGAGAATAAGTAGCATAGACGGTGGGTAGAAAATAGACAGGGGGAGGGCAAGAATAGTGTGGGAAATGTCGAAGCTAAAGAACTTATGACACATGGACATGAACTAAAGCGGGGGAATGTGGGTGGGAGGGGGTGTGCAGGGTGGAGGGGAATGATGGGGGAGAAATGGGACAACCATAATAGCATAGTCAATAAAATATATTTAAAAAAAGAAAAACAGAGACATTTATTGAAGATAGAAGAAACATTGTACATAGGACAATGATCCATCAGTACCCTTCAGAGTAGGCACCTTGGGACCTCACACAGTTCTCCCATTTGCTACCAGCTGCCCTGTCATATTTTCCTAAATCTCATTGACTGTGTGAAATATCTTCCCTTTCACAGGTAATTTTAGTTTGGGGAAAAGCCAGAAGTCACAGGACACCAAATCTGAGCTGTAGGGGACTGTGTCACCTGGGTGATTTGGTGTTTTGCCAAAAAACTCTGCACAAGAAGCAATGCATGAGTGGGTACATTGTTGTGATAAAGCTGCCAATCACTAGTTGCCTGTTGTTGCAGCCTTCTGAATTTTTTGCATAGTTTCTTTGGAGGAATGCTCAAGTGTAATGCAGAATTTGATGCAGATTCATTGCTGTACTTGCTCAGTCATTTTGAATGAGATGGCTACACAGTACACTCAGTGGCATGCTCACTCAGTGGCACCTACCACCCCCAGTGACTAGTACAGTAAACTCATCATTGTTCACACATGGGCATTCCAGTCAACTCTCTTTGGCTGCCAAATTACATTATGTTGTATAAAGTGTTCTTCTTATATTAACAATGCTGGAAAGGGCTTGAGACCTGTGTTAGTTTTCTATTGTTGCTTTAAGAAATTACCACAAGCTTACTGGCTTAAAACACAATTTTATCACCTTACAATTCTATTGGCCAGAAGTCCAACAGCTCTCAGTGGGCTTACCTTCAAAATTAATTTATTAGCAGGTCTAGTCCCTCTGGAAGCTCCAGGGAAGAATTCCATTCTTTTCCTTTTCCATCTTCTAGAGGCCGCCTGCATTCCTTGTCTTGTTTTTTTTCCTCCATCTTCAAAACCAGTGACACAGCTTATGGAGTTTTTCTTGCAACTCTCTTCAACAGTATTGTCTCCCTCTTCTACATTAAAGATCTCTTGTAATTAGATTGGGCCCACCCAGAAAATCTTATTTTAAGGTTACCTGATTAACAACCTTAGTTCTGTCTGCTACCTTAAACTCTTAAACTCCCTTTTGATTTGTATTATAATATATTCACTGGTTCCAGTTATTAGGATTTGGGTATCTTGGAGTGGTGGGAGGGCGGGGGATAATATTCTGCCAATCACAAACTTGAATACTTTCAAGTTTAGATAGCTGAATATATAATTTCTTTTATGGAAGAACTGTGTCTATTTGGGAAATACTCTGTTTAATTTTAGCTCTGGAATGTAAAGTTCTTTTTAATTAAAATATAGTTGACATATACTATTGTATTAGTTTCAGGTGTATAACATAGTAGTTTGACATTTACTGTATTTTGTTTTGTATAACGTGTACTTTTTGCCCAAATTTTTAAGGGAAAAATAGGGATGTTCATTATATATGGGTAGTACTAATTCTGTATCTGTATAACTTTTTAATTCTTTTATTTATGCTGATGAGTTAAAAGTGTAACTCTAGAAAGCAATAACGATATCCATGTGAAATAATACTCTGGAATATGATCATTGTTTTTGTTTCTAAATATAAGTAAATTAAAAACTAAATGAAAAAATTAAAACGAAGGATTTTTTTCCTGAAAGTTTGGGCCAAAAATGTGGGTGCATATTATACACTGGAGCATGGTTATACACAGGAAAACATGGTATGTAACTTACAAAGTGATCAGCACAGAATGTCCAGTAACCATCTGTCACCATATAAAGTTACTACAATATTGTTGACTGTGTTCCCTGTGTTATACTTTACATCCCTGTCATTTATGTATAAGTTTGTACCTTTTAACCCTTTGACCTTTTTGCCCCCAACACCCTGCTGCCCAAAACTCTGATAACTTTTTTCCCTCTGTATTTTTATGAGTCTTTTTGTTTTGGTTTCTCATTTATTTACTTTTTTAGATTCCACATATAAGTGCAATGATACAATATTTGTCTGTCTCTTGCTTATTTCACTTAGCATAATACCCTCTAGGTCCAATCGTTTTTGCAAAATTCAGGGTTTTATTCTTTTTCATGGCTGAGTAATGTGTGTGTGTGTGTGTGTGTGTGTGTGTGTGTGTGGCGTCACTTCTTTAACCAGTCATCTGTTGATGGATACCTAGTTTGCTTCCATATCACGGCTATTGGAAATTATACTGCAGTGAACATAGCGGTGCAAATATCTTTTCAAGTTGTTGTTTTGTTTTCTTTGGATAAATTCCCAGAAGTAGAAATGCTGGGTTCTTCTTTTCTCTCTTTATAGCCTTTGTTTTAAAGTCTATTTTATCTGATATGAGTATTGCTATCCCAGCTTTTTGTTTCCATTTTCATAAAATACCTTTATTATCCCTTTAGTTTCAGTATGTGTGTGTTTTTCGATCTGAAGTGAGTCTTGAGTAAGCAGCACATTTAAGGGTCTTGTTTCTTTATCTACTCTGATACCCTATGGCTTTTGAATGAAGCACTTATTTACATTTAAAGTAAATATTGATAGGTATGTACTTAGTGCCATTTTAATTGTTTTCATGCTAGCTTTATAAGTGGTCAGTCTACTACCTGTATTATACGTTTGGTTTTACTAGTGAGATTTTTTCTTTCATATATTTTCTTATTTGTAGTTTTTGCCTTTTCCTTACTATTTAAAAAAATTTCCTGTAACATTTCTTGTAATACTTGTTTAGTGGTGATGAACTTTAGCTTTTGCTGGTCTGGGAAGCTCTTGATCTCCTCCAATTCTGAATTGATGACCTTGCCAGTTAGAGTATCTTTGGTTATCTGTTTCATCATGTTGACTGTATTGTGCCATTCCCTTCTGGCCTGCAAAGTTTCTGTTGAAAAAACAGCTGATAGTCTTATGAACTTTTCTTATATGTAACTATTTGTTTTTCTCTTGCTGCTTTTAAGATTTTCTCTTTCTCTTTAACCTTTGCCATTTTAATTAATGATGTGTCTTGCTTTGGGTCTCTTTGGGTTTATGGTTTTTGGACTCTGTGCTTCTCACAGTTAGCATGTCTGTTTCTTTCATCAGGTTAGGGAAGTTTTTGGCAATTATGCAAATGGGTTTTCTGTCCTTTTCTCTGTTCTCTTTCTGGGACCCCTATGGGTATGAATGTTGTTCTGCTTGATGTTGTCCTAGAGGTCCCTTGTGCTATCCTCATTCTTTCTCTTTTTTTGTTGTTTTTTCAGTGGGGTGATTTTTCACTATCCTGTCTTCCTGATTGCTGATACATTCTTGTGTATCCTCTGATTGTCTTCTGATTCCCTCTAGTGTATATTTTTTTTTTTTTCCATTTCAGTTGTTGTATACTTTAGTTCTGAAAGGTTATTTTTACAGTTTTTATCTCTGTTGAAGTTGTCACTGAGTTTATCTGCAGAGTTTGGTGAGCATCTTTATGTGTGTTACTTTGAACTCTTTAGTAGACAGATTATCTCTGTTTCATGGAAGTCATTTTCTGGAGTTTGTCTGGGTTTTTTTGTTTTTTCTTGGAACATATTCTTTCATCTCCTAATTTTGCCCATTTTTCCTATGTATTAAGCAAGCTATGTCTCTTGGAATTAAAAAGTTGCTTTAATTAGAAGGTGTCTTATAGGGCCCAGTTGAGCATCCCTCCTTGTCACCACAGCCAAGGGCTCCAAGGGTGTTCACTTTGTGGACTAATGTTGTCTCCTTTTTATGATTGGGTCACAGCTTCTGTGGACACACTAGCAGGTGTGGCTGGTGCCTGGCCTGGCTGGCTGTGAGGCCTGGCTATAGTTGTTGTGGCAACATTGGTGGACAGAGCAGGCCTTCGATGTGGCAATCTGCTACACCTGGCTTCAACTAATGCAGACACACTACTGTGTACTAGCTTGTGTGGCGGGACAGCAGCTGCTTTGTAGAGGTGGTAGCCTGGGTGGGTCCTCAGGAGAATGCCAGGGTGGGGTGAGCACTATCAGCAAGGTTAATGGAGGGTGTCAGAAATGGTGCCTGCCAGTGTCAGACCAGAAAAGGGGCGGAAATGTCACCCACCAGCACTTCTGAATCTGAAGACAATTTCAACTAATTTTTATTGCTCCAGCACATGCCCTAAAATTAGTCAGTATATGACCTTCACATATGACCCAGGTACTTTTCAAGTAGCTGCCTCTGTACTGCTTTTTCTATAGCCCATTGACTCTCCCAGACATAAGCCCCACTGCTTTTCAAAGCCAGTCACCCTCTCCCCTGTGCAGGCCCCCGAGACTGAGGCTCAGATCATTTGCTCTTCCCAGGCAACTTAATGCAATTGTGATATCCTTCTCACTTGTGGGTCACCGCACAGGGAGTAGACTGAGTCTCTGCCCCTCCTACCTATCTGTATCAGTGAGGCTTCTTTATATTTGTAGCTGTAGAATATCTGTTGTACTAGTTTTCTGGGCGTTCATGTGTTGTAGTTCTGGTGCCAATGAGAGGAGGTGAGCTTGGGCTCTTCCTACTTTGTCATCTTGAACCCAAAGCCAGGAACCTCTCTTGAATGCCAAATGCGGTTCCTTGAGAATGTTGTGCTGTCTCATAACAAACATATTGCCAAATCTCAGAGACACTGCCCTTGCTGTTGTGCAGGAATCTCACGTCTGCTTTCCTCACATTACTGGAAAGTACTTTTGATGGGACAATCTGGTTGTAGAAAGGGGCCTAGTGGATTAAGGAAGAAACATCAGGGATCATCTCAGAGAAGAAAGTGGCTAGCAATCACGACGTTTGGGGACAACTGGGTAAGGGTGATTGTAAGGAGCAATTGTAAGGACCTTGCCATAGAAGGAGGGTCAGCCACTGAGAAAGCCCCAAGGGAGAAAAAGTCAACCAGTTTGAGAAGGGGGCTGTTAAATATTCATCCAAGACCTTGGCCACGCTAGATCTCCCCTGCCCCTCTCCCATATTCTGAATAAAAATCCAAAGCTGCCTGTTCCATTTGAGACAGACTGTGTTCCACATGGAGTCAAGATATGAAGAACAACATGGAAATCACACCCCAAAAAAAAAACTTGTAGATGTTTGAGGAGGACCCTGGGCAAGAGGGACAGGGCTGGCTCAAGCCAGTGTGGTTTAATTTACAAAGGAGAGGAGCCCAACCAACACCAGAAGGTCAGACAGTCCACCCAAGACTGCAAACTGTCACAAGACAGCAACCTATTCCCCTGAGTCATGGCAGTCTGCGCAGACAACAGCAGCAGAAACAAGGTTAAGTCCATTAGGGGAACATGTGACATCTTAATGTCTTGGCTACTCAGCCTTTTTGGGTAGACCCTACTTTAGGAACAGACTTCAATAAGCCTTCCCCTGAAGACTTGATTACATGACCTTTGTCCTTTAATAGCAGTGGAAATAGGGGCAGGGAGGATGAGTTTATGAAGTGATCCAAGTGAAGATAAGAAAGTACTGATTCTTGGAAAGGGTATCTCTTATACTTAATGTTTTGCTTTGTTCACTAGGCTTGCTAGATAGAAAAGGGGTCCTTACTGTTTTTCAATAGTTACAGGACAGGATCCCTGTTTCCCAGGTAAAAATTGCTTTTTATGCCTTAGGGCTCTTACTAGCCAAAGGAAACACAGTAACAATGTCTTATTCAAACAGACAAGGTTGTTTACCCCAACTTTAGTGACTATTTTCATTTTGGATAATCTGCTCTGTACACTTTATCACCTATTCTGTAATCCAGATCGTTTACTTTACATGGTAACATGTTTCATGGTGGGATGTTATTGGTCATACTCAGTGGTTTTGGTAATGCTAGATTCTTTTTCTTTCAGTCTTTATTTGGAAAAAACTTGACAACAATTTTGAATGAATATGTAGCTATGAAAACAAAAGGTAAGAATTCATGTTCAAGGATTTGTTTTTATTTGTTTTTACATACTATCCATTTAATTGTTTTAATTATAAATAATTTTTAAAGGCTAGTAATGCCTCATAAAAGTCATAAGAAAACTTGTCTCAGTTATAATGACATAAATTTATGCCTGGCAAGTATCTAACTAAATAGTATGTGTTTATATTAAGTGACAAATAGCAAATCTCGATGTTAAAAATAATTTTTTTAAGCTGTAGAATAAACCTACTCTGGATGAACAGATTATGTATTATAAAATTTCAAACTAATATTTTAATTTTAAGTTTGTAGTGTAAATCTGAATACTGGTACAGTCATAAAATCCTAGCTTATATTTATCAGAATATAAAATAATTCTTTCCTAAATTAATGTTTTAAGGACAATGAATTGTTTATTTTATTCTCTAATAGTTATTATTTCTGTAGCTTACAACATTAATGAAAGAATTAGCAATATAGAATTAATTTGCATAAAATGCTAACAAAAAAGGAAGTAAGTTTAACATTTACTGAGTACTGACTGTATGCAGCATGTGCTAAGTGCTTTCATATGGTTTATCTTAACCCTTAAAATAATTCAGTAAGAGATATTACTTGTTTTGACCCATTTTTAAGTATCAGAAAACTGAGGATTAGATGGGCCAGATAACTTTTCCAAGGTCAGAAAACTAGAAACTGCTGAAAGTGATAAGCATGGAAGTTTTGGGCCTGAATTTCATTTCTAACTCTTCAAGAAGGTTACCTGATCTTTCTATCAAAGATATATTTTCCCAAAGTATCTCAACTATCTTATAGAAATATTTAGTATGTAAGTGACATCAGAAACAATATGCTGTTGCAATACAATGGTCTATATCTCACTTTTATGTTGTTAACTTTCTCTGTTGAATTTTTATAAATATGTGGTAAAGATTTTAAACATTTTACTGAGTTTTCCATCAGTGTGGCTTTAGAACACATCTAAACAAAAGACTAATTAATCCTCAGGAATTTTCCTTGTAATTCTAAGCACAGTAACTGGTAAGACTTTTTTTAAAGAGTTGCTGAGCAGAGTGATTTGGACATGAAAATACTGCATGTAAAAAACTAATTTCCATACTCCCAGTTTGCATACCCTTTGTGATTACTAATAGAACAGAGATTTAAAATAGTTTGTCTTTAATTCAAAGAAGATACAAAATTAATCTAAAAAACCCTCGGATTTCACAAGTGTCCGTTTTCATTCATATTATATCTGGCATGCAGTGGGTTTGGGAAAAGAAAGCAGTCTCGTTATAGCTTCAGTTTCCAGCATCAGGTCAACAGCTGAGAGAAAAGTGTTCCTCATTCATTTTCTGTATATATTCAAATTGAATGATACATTTTTTCCAACTGGGTTTTTAAAGAAACTTTTCCTCTTATTATTTAGAAACATCAAATCATGTCCCAGCAATTATGTCATCTCTGTGGAAGAAGTTAGACCATACACTTTCTCAGATCAGGTAATAAAAAGCTTATATAATAAGTTTATCAGAATGTATACATAATGATTTTGGGATGCAAACATACAAGAATAACTTTGAATTTTAAATCTTCTTTTGAACCACATGGAGAATTTATATAACATAGATCTAATTTTGAAATTACCGTAGAGGTTATTGATGTTTCTTTGTCTTTGATTGGAATAATTTGAAATAAATTGCATAGTGTAATAAAATGCTTAGAAATGAGGAAATTGAGACTTAGAGAAGTTTAATGATATTTTCAAGTTTCCATAGCAACTTACAGGCAGATATATGGCCAGAATATACATCTACTAGCAGTCTGGTGTGAATACAAATCTCCTAATCCCAGTCCTCCGTGAATTCCCTTATACAGTTGAATTTTCTTTACATTTGCAAAGAATTAATGTGTGGAATCCATGCTTCATTGGTTTTTCCCTTGTAAATCATCAAGTTTTAGTAATAATACTTATGGAATCTTTTATTGATATTGATGTTATAAAATCTTTTATTTGAGTGTGGTATGAAAACCTTAGTTTTTTACCCTTCTCCTATAGCTACAAGTGAATACCCCACCTAAATTCAGTAGTGGTTTCATTTTCCATCCTCAGTTTAAACTTTGAAATAGTTCCAAACACTTTGTATCTAACTGTGATACATTATATGATAGTCTTACCTTTATTTCCATTTCCTGACTCTTGTCCTTTCTCCCCTTGCCAGTAATCTTCCAGACATTCACAATTTAATTAATACCCTTAAATACTTACAAGTTATTGAGATATTATATTAACAGAGTGTTACATATGAAAGAAGGCTCTTAGCCCAGTATTCCTAAAGATTGGTTTCTCTGTTACTAAAAATGCTTATATGATTCAATAAGTTTTGTGGCTCTTCTTGGCAGCGACTTGATGGATTTCTAGGACAATGGCACAGTGTCTGTGATTGTTTACCAAGTACAGGGGTAACTCCAAACCACAAAAGGAGAATCAGCTTGTATTACGAATTTTCTTATATTTTTGCTTTGCTCCTTTGGAGGTTGGGTGAAATAATTTTACAGTCATAAATCTGATAAAAGTAGGATGTCCTTCCTTTCAAATCAACTTTGGGATTCTGAAGTATTTATGTATGGAGTGATATGTGAAATCAGAAATTCTCTAGGAAGGCATCTCTGTAGTTATAAGAGGTAATTGGTAATTATAAAATTCTTAAACGTGTGGGGCTCCTAAAGGCAAGTGAAATGCATATTGCATTAGACAAAAACTTGGTTGTGAAAATTATTTGCATGAGTGTTTACATGCCACTACTTTTCCACTAAAGCAAATAAGATTTGGTTCTTTCTTCCCCCTCAACCCCCAAGAAATGTACTTGGTATTTTTGTTTGAAAGAAATCTATTGCCTTTTTTTTTTCTTTTTTTACTCCTCAGCAGAGAATATATTTACTGGGTTTTTTTGTTTTGTTTTGTTTTGTTTTGTTTTGTTTTGTTTCTTTGTTTGTTTCTGAGGGGGAGGAAGGGTAGAGAGAGAGAGAAACATAGATTGGATACCTCCTGTATGTGCCCTGACTGGGAAATCAAGCCTGTGATCTTTTGATGTATGGGATGATACTCCAACCAACAGAGCTGCCCAGCCAGGGCCTATTGCTTCTTTTTTTCTTTTTAATCCTCACCATAGGACATTTTTTCATTGCTTTTAGAGAGAGAAAGGGAGAGAGAGAAACATCAGCTGGTTGCCTCCTGTAGGCACCAAACTGGAGATCAGACACACCCAGACTGGGGATCAAACCTGCAACCCTTTCGTTAGGAAACAACACTCCACCCAGCAGAGCGACACTGGCCAGGGCCCAGGGCCTATTGCCTTTTAACTCAGAATTCATGTCTGACTGCAGCTAAATCAGAGTGTGTCTTGCCAACTGAAGTTTTTTAATATCTAACTACTTTATTTTATTTGTTAGGAGCATGCAAAGTTCCCCAGGGTTTGCTGCCAATCAGAGAGGTTGGTATTAAACTTTAAATTAAATGTTTGGAATTACTTCTGACTCTGTCAGAAGAACATTTTTGATTAAAACTACATGTGTACTAAGTATATATTTTGTTTACTGCTTTTTTAAGTGTAGTTGTTGTCATAACAGGAAATATTTTTATTTCTTGTAAAAATATGCATTTTAGATGCTCCTGTTTTTCCTCGTTAGCTTTTATGTATTTACATCTTTTTGTTCTTGTTCTGTAAGTTTGTTTTCCAGGTTTTAGAGTTGTCATCAGTATGAATTATTACAGAAGAAATATACTCTTAGATTTGTAATTTACTCATTTTAGTTTGTTTTTTATGACATCTCATAAACTTAGTTGATATTTGTGAGGTCTGTGTTTCAGTCTGTAGATTTAATATGCTAAGTAGTAGGGTATGTATTATTTAGACTTTTTAAAATTCCCAGACTTCTCTGACATTGAGTTACTTTTTTAAATTCTCCTGTGTTTCAGCCCGAACAAGAAGTGGAATTGCAGAAATCAAGAGGCAGAGAAGGCTTGCATCTCAAGTAGCTCCCGTCAGTTCAGAGCTGCTTACTTTACCGTATCTTTCTGGACAATTTACTGCTGCTCCTTTGACAGCTACACAAGTTATTCGACCAACTGGCCAAACTTCAGTTCCTTTGAGGTCCAATTTTGTAGTGGTTAACCATGCACAATCACAAGATACTGTGACCAGTAAGTTTAAATTTTAGTCTCATAAATTTTGTTTTTAATCAAATTGTATATAAATGAGATGACATATTAATACTATTGTCTTTATACTCATAGTGTGAAATTACAGCAAAAAATAGTCTAGAAAGACTTTCAGTAAATTTGCCATGAAAAAGAAATATTACTGCCCTAGCTGCTGTAGTTCAGTTGGTTGGGTGTCATACCATAGGGTGAAAGGTCACCGGTTCAATGCCAGTCAGGGCACATGCATAGGTTGGGGGGTTCAGTGCCAGGTTAGGGTGTGTACTAAAGGCTGCTGATCGATGTTTCTCCCTCTCTTTCTCCCTTCTTTCCCCTCTAGAGATAAGTGAATAAAACCTTTTAAAAAAAAAAAAAAAAGGAAAAACTGTATTATTAAATCTACGAGACATTTTAATCGTGGATCTTTATTTCTGTTCTGATGTCCAGCCTTGACCTTCAGTTTTATCTCAGTTATCTCATTAATAGAAAAGGTCTCGTTCTATTTGATTTTAAAAGGAATACACATTATATTTCACCATCTCCTTATTTTTGTTTATGCTGGCCTGCCCTCCTGGAATGAGGAGTATTTTCCAGTCCATCTCCCTGTCTATATGTTCAAAATCCTTTATACTCCTAGCTCAATCTTAGACTAGACCTAGGGATAAACTTGGAAATCATCTGGGTACGTCTTGCTTGTTATATATTTGAAACTTTAGAAAACACTTAATATTAAGGGGCCAAAACCTAATTAATAACGGTTGGGGTTAGAATTGTGGTGTCAGATCTCTGTTTTTAGACCAGTTTTCTTTCTCTTCTGTGCAGCTAAAATTTATTGCCATCCATTACATTCCCCTCATTTCCATCTTTTCTTCAACTTCTTTTATACCTCTTGGTAAAAATACTTAGTATATATACACTATAGTATATACTTAGTTTACACTTTTTACAATTCTTCTATTCTGCAATGTTATTTGAGACTATACTGTACTTTTTCTTTGGTTGCAAAACCTTAAGTCACAAGTACTGTATTTTATTCATCTTAATATCTTCTACAGTATCTTGCATATAGTAGACTCTCAATGTATGCTATGCTAACTGAATTACATATAAAATTTTGTAATGATATGTATCCTATTCATGTTTAGAAAATTATTGCATTTCCTTGACTTAATTGTTTTTGTTTTCTTGGAATACAGCGGGTGAGGCTTTAAATATCATTCCTGGTGCTCAGGAGAAGAAAACTCATGCCAATTTAATGTCTCCTGGAAGACGCAAAAGGTACATGCTTTTATTTTTGAAATCTTTAAAAATTATATTTTATTGATTATGCTATTACAGTTTTCCTGACTTTTTCCCCTTTTCACCCCCTCCACCCAGTGCCCCCTTCTCCCTCAGGCAATCCCTAATCATCGTTCATGTCCATGGGTCATGCATATAAGTTCTTTGGCTACTCTATTTTCTATACTGTACATTCTTACGTCCCCATAGCTATTCTGTAACTACCTGTTTGTACTTCTTAATCCCATCACTGCTTCACCCATTCCCCCACACTTCCTCCCATCTGGCAACCTGCCAGTAACTAATGTCTTTTCTCTTGCTTTTAAAAGTCTCTCTTTATCTTTAATCTTTAGCCTTTTAATAATAATGTCTTGGAGTACATCTCTTTGCATCCATCCCATAATTGGGACATTCTGCACTTCCAGGACTTACATGTCTATTTCCTTCACCAAATTAGGGAAGTTTTCTCTCATTATTTTGCAGATAGATTTCTGATTTCTTGCTCTTTCTCTTCTTCTGACATCCCTGTGATGAGAATGTTGGACCTCTTGAAGTTGTCCCAGGGGATGCTTACGGTGTCCTCTTTCTCTTGGATTCTTTTTTTCTTGTTGTTCTGCATGGTGGTTTTTTGCGTCCTTATGTTCCAGATCATTGATTTGGTTCTCAGCTTCATCCATTCTACTGTTGTTTCCCTGTAAACGTTCTTTTATTTCAATTAGTGTATCCTTCATTTCTGAGTGGGTCTTTTTTATGGTGCTAAGGTCCTCACAAAATTCCTTGAACATCCTTATAAACAGGTTTTGAACTCTGCATGTGATAGATTGCTTATCTCAATTTCCTTCAGCTCTATTTTTCTGGAATTTTTATCAGTTCTTTCATTTGGGCCATGTTTCTTTGTCTCCTCATTTTGGAAGCCTCCCTGTTTTTATTTCTATGTATTAGATAGAGCTGCTTTGACACCATGTCTTTGTAGTGTGGCCTAATGTAGTAGGTGTCCTGCAAGGTCCAGTGGCACAGCCTCCCCTATCCCCCAAGCTGGGTCCTCGAGGTGTGCCCATTGTGTGGTCTGAGTAACACCTTTCTCTTGTAGTTGAGCCTTGGTTGCTGTTGGGAGATCAATGGGAGTTACTTACCCAGGCCAGTCAGCTTCAAGGACTGGCTGTGACCACTGACCACCAGCCTCAGCCACCCATGGAGGATCAGCCATGCAGGGGTAGGATGGTGGTGCTTCTGTAGTTGTCCACTGGGTTCATTGACCCTGAGATTTCTCGGGTGTTGCAGGCCAAGGTCAGCCCCCACCTGTGTTTTGCCTGGGGCACACTGTCTGAGCTATAATGCAACCTGAGATGGCTGCTGCTTGTGCTGGGCTTGGATATTCCCAGGTGAAGCCAAGTTGTGACTCTAATCTGGCTCCTGCTAGGGCTCACTGAAGCCAGCTGTTGCTTGTTTGATAGGATTTAGGAGCCAAGATTGCCATTCTTACGGAAAAGCAGCTTGGGTAGGTCCCTAAATTGGGTGGGTAGAGCCTCTGTGAGTCTCCAAGATGGGTCACACAGTGTTAGCCAGGTTGATGGAGTCTCAGACACGTCACCAGCCTACTGGCTCTGTTGGGGGGAGGGCTCAGCAAAGGACAATGGTTTTTGTTCACCCGGATGCCGTACGTTTCAATCTCTGGCTGTATGCCATGGGTGCCCTTCAAACTGTCACCCTGGTGCTGGAACTCAGAGGGAGCAAGTCTTACTAGGTAAGTCCTCTTGGGTTCTAGCAGCATCCTCCACCAACTGAATCCCTGCTAGTTTTCCCAAGCAGAAGTTGTGGGGAGTTATCTTCCTGGCACTGGAATCCTTAGCTAGGGGGCCTGGTTTGGGTCTGGGACTCCTTGCGCCCAAGATATCCCTCCTAAATTTTTATCCACGTTGGTGTTGGGGCCAGCCCATTCCATGACCCCCCCCTTCTACCAATACAGATGGATGTGGTTTCCTCAATTCCATAGTTGTCTGACTTCCATTCGACTCAACTTTATAGTTGTTAGACTTCCACTCAACTCAGTTTCTGATGTTGCTGTGTGACAGTTGTTCTAAATTTTAGTTTTCATTTTTTAAGTATACTTTATTGATATGCTATTACAGTTGTCACATTTTTTTTGCCTTTATCCCCCTCCACCCAGCACCCCAACTCCCTCCAGCATTCCTCCACCTTTAGTTCATGTCCATGGGTCGTGATCAGGTTCTCCATTTCCCAAACTATTCTTAACCTCCCCCTGTCTATTTTGTACCTACCAATTTTGCTTATTCCCTATACCTATTCCCTCATTCTCTCCCTTTCCCCTCCCTACTGATAACCCTCCATGTGATCTTCATTTCTGTGATTCTGTTCCTTTTCTGGTAATTTGCGTAGTTTGTTTTTGTTTTTGTTTTTTTAGGTTCAGTTGTTGATAGTTGTGAGTTTGTTTTCATTTTTCTATTCATACTTTTGATCTTATTTTTCTTAGATAAGTCCATTTAACATTTAATATAAGAAGGGATTAGTGATGATGAACTTTAACTTCACCTTATCTCAGAAGCCCTTTATCTGCCCTTCCATGCTAAATGATAGCTTTGCTTGGATGTAGGTCCTTGCCTTTCAAGACTTGGAATACTTCTTTCCAGCCCCTTCTTGCCTGTAAGGTCTCTTTTGAGAAATCAGCTGCTAGTTTTATGGGCACTCCTTTGTAGGTCACTATCTCCTTTTCTTTTCTTGCTTTTAAGATTCTCTCCTTATCTTTATTTTTATTTTTTTAATATATTTTATTGATTATGCTATTACAGTTGTCCCATTTCTCCCCCATCATTCCCCTCCACCCTGCACACCCTCTCCCACCCACATTCCCCCCTTTAGTTCATGTCCATGTGTCATAAGTTCTTTAACTTCTACATTTCCCACACTATTCTTGCCCTCCCCCGTCTATTTTCTACCCACCATCTATACTACTTATTCTCTGTACCTTTCCCCCCTCTCTCCTCCTCGCACTCCCCTGTTGCTAAACCTCCATATGATCTCCATTTCTGTGGTTCTGTTCCTGTTCTAGCTGTTTGCTTAGTTTGCTTTTGTTTTAGGTGTGCTTCTTAATAGCTGTGAGTTTGCTGTCTTTTCACTGTCGTATTTTTTATCTTCTTTTTCTTAGATAAGTCCCTTTAACATTTCATATAATAAGGGCTTGGTGATGATAAACTCCTTGAACTTGACCTTATCTGAGAAGCACTTTATCTTCCCTTCCATTCTAAATGACAGCTTTGCTGGATAGAGCAATTTTGGATGTAGGTCCCTGCCTTTCAAGACTTCAAATATTTCTTTCCAGCCCCTTCTTGCCTGTAAAGTCTCTTTTGAGAAATCAGCTGACAGTCTGATGGGAACTCCCTTGTAGGTGACTGTCCCCTTGTCCCTTGCTGCTTCTAGAATTCTCTGCTTCATTTGAATCTTGGCTAATGTAATTACGATGTGCCTTGGTGTGTTCCTCCTTGGGTCCAACTTCTTTGGGACTCTCTGAGCTTCCTGGACTTCCTGGTCGTCTATTTCCTTTGCCAGATTGGGGAAGTTCTCCTTGATTATTTGTTCAAATAAGTTTTCCACTTCTTGCTCCTCTTCTTCCCCTTCTGGGACCCCTATAATTCAGATGTTGGGACGTTTAAAGTTGTCCCGGAGGTTCCTAAGCCTCTCTTCATTTTTTTGAATTCTTGTTTCTTCCTCATTTTCTGTTGGTTGTCAGTTTCTTCCTTCTGGTCCACTCTATTGATTTGAGTCCCAGTTTTCCTTCCATCTCTATCAGTTCCCCATGCGTCTTCCTTCATTTCACGTATTGTAGCCTGCATTTTTTCATCTAATTTGTGAGCAAAATCAACCAATTCTGTGAGCATTTTGATGACCAATGCTTTGAACTGTGCATCTGATGCTATCTCTTCACTGCTTAGAAGAATTGGCTCTGGGGCTTTCGTTTGTTCTCCGCTTTGAGCCATTTTTGGTGTTTTTTTGGTTGTTGTTGTTTGTTTGTTTGTTTGCTTTTTTGGTTTTGGTTTTAGTCTGGTCGCAGCTATTATGTAGTGAGGGGTGGAGCCTCAGGTGCTCCCCAGTGTGGGGCAGCCCAGTTGCTGGGTTGTGACGCTGTATGTGGGGGTGGGGTCTGAGAGGGAACAATGGCGCCTGCTCTGCTCTCTCCTGGATCCAGTCCCTTCTGCCACTTCCCCTCTGCCTGGACTGTCTTCGCGCACAAATGTGGGACCACCTGGTCAGCCAGCCGCCTTGCGCGTCCTCACTGGGTCTGTGCAGTTGCCCCCCTGAGCCCGGGGTCCGCCAGCCGCTCCCTGTGGGTCCAGGGACCGCCAATTGCCGCCTGTGCACCTGGGAACTGCCAGGCGCTGCTGCTTGCGTTCCCGGTCCACATCTCCACTTTTTCCTGCCGCGACTCCGCCCCTCTTACCGGTCTGGATGAATGGTTGTTGGACTTCAGTACAGTTCAATTTTCTGTAAGTTCTGGTTGTTTTCTTGTTTCTAAATATTTGTTGTCCTTAATTTTGGTTGTGAGAGGAGGCACAGTGTGTCCGCCTACACCTCCATCTTGGCTGCTCCTTATCTTTAATCTTAGGTAACGTAATTATGATATGTCTTGGTGTGTTCCTCTTTGGGTCCAACTTGTTTGGGACTCTCTGATCTTCCTGGCTTCCTAAAAGTCTATTTCTTTGGCCAGACTGGGGAAATTCTCCTTCATTTGTTCAAATAAGTTTTCAATTTCTTGCTCTTCCATTTCTCCTGGCACCCCTATGATTTGGACATTGGAATGTTTAAAGTTGTCCTGGAGGTTCCTTAAGCCTCTCCTCATTTTTTTTGAATTCTTGTTTCTTCATTCTGTTCTGATTGTATGTTTATTTCTTCCTTCCATTCTTAATTGTTCATTTGAGTCCCTGATTCCTTCTCTTCACTGTTGGTTTTCTGTATGTTTTTCATTTTGCATAGCCTTCACTTTTTCCTCTATTTTGCAATGATACTCAACCATTTCTGTGAGCATCCTGATTACCAGTGTTTTGAACTCTACATCTGATATGTTTGCTCTTCTTGTGGCTTAGTTCTTTTTCTGGAGTTTTTATCTATTCTTTTCTTGGTCCATATTCGTTGTCTCGGCACACCTGTTACATTGTAAATGGCAGAGCTTTAAGTATTCGCCCAGGTGGGCCAACCCACATTGCTGTATTGCAGTGCTGTATGTATGTGTGGGAGGGTTCGGAGAAGAAACAGTGTTGCTTGTTCAGCTCCCATCCATCCTGCTCTGTCACTTCCCCTGCTTCCCAGCATAAATTGAGCCCTTTAAGGTGCTTCCCTGGTACTAAATCCCGGGTGGGTGGGATTGTGTATGTTCTAGGACCTTGTGGGCAACTCCAATGGACTCTTCTTTGAGACTGGCAGTTTCTCCTACTACTACAACCCTCATAGGTTTTCTGCAACCAGAGGTTTTGAGTCTTTATTTTCCCATGCTGGAACCCTGGGTTGCATGGTCTCTCTGGATTCCCAGTTGTTCCTTCCAATTTATTTGCCCACAAATGTGGGACCACCCTGTCCACCTGCCAGTGCCTTGCCTTCTCTCCCTCTCCACCCCCATGGCCCGTCTTTGCCTCTTGTGCCGGTCTAGATGAATGTTCCTTCTTTAACTCCTTGTTTGTTAGACTTCCAGACAGTTGGATTTTCTGGCTTTTCTGGTTGTTTTCTGTTTTTAATTTG
The DNA here is from genome assembly GCA_039655065.1 of Glossophaga mutica. NCBI lineage: Eukaryota > Metazoa > Chordata > Mammalia > Chiroptera > Phyllostomidae > Glossophaga > Glossophaga mutica. The sequence continues at coordinate 78,375,424 of CM077308.1, read as the reverse complement.
TTTGTTACTTCTTTCGGTTGTGTGAGGGAGTGAAGCATATCTACCTCTGCCTCCATCTTGGACTGAAGCCTCCCAGTTTCTGTTATTATGTCAGGTTTTATGAAATAAATGTTTTTGAGTGAATATAAGTAATATTGGCATGTTTTAGGGCATACAAACATTTAAAGTCCTAAATCAATGGATAGCCGTCTTCTCAGGTTCAGTCTGAGAAGAGTACTTTCTGTCCCACTTAGCCCATGTCTCTTTGTTTGGAGTATATTCAGAAAGAGGGGTATTAATATAAAGTTGGTTTATTCCCAGTTTCTCAACTGCCATGTCATAGGTATTTCTGTTGGAATTTTTACTGTTGGTCTTCTCTCAATCAAGGTTTACCTCAGACTTCTTTATGGCAAGCTTTCTCACCTAACCATATAAAATAGTAAATCAGATCTAATAATATATAACATTTATAGGAACCTTGACCTGTTTATAACATCTTTCATATACTTTATTTCATTTAATTCTTTCATAAACCCTATAATGCAATTGGTCTCATCCCATTATAAAGTGAGTCAGAGGGTTATAGCATACCTTGCTACAGACCAGATAGCTAATAAATGATAAAGATAGACTTTACCTTAATTTTTCTTTTTAATTTAAGTCTAGGAATACTTTTCTACTATATTGCCCTTTGTTCTTACCAAAAATTGAGAAAATATCTGTTCTACCATGATCTTAAGGTTTATATCTGTATTCATAATGTACATATTTTGTCAGTGTGTATAATGATCATTGAACCTGTTAACCATACTACTTAAAAGACAATCTTTTAAAATGTGTTTCAGTGAATCTCAGAGGAAAAATACCACTTTGTCTGGGCCTCAGTCAACAATACGGAATTTCCAGGATCCAAATGCATTTGCAGTAGAAAAGGTAAGTGACCTTGCTAAACTTTGCAACCTAAGATATTCCTGAGTTTTAAGATACTGATATATATAAAGACTGTGCATTAGAATTCCTTTGTGATAGAGGGTGGCAAAGTTTAATAGTATGAGACAGTTCATTCAGAATAGATAGCAAGTGTGAATGCACCAAGTAAGAAAAAGCTGTGTGTTTAGGAGACAATAGTACAATATTTTTGAATTATGTAATACAATTGGGCATTTTACTGGAGTCAGATTCTTAAAAACCTTCTATGAAAAGGTAAATACTTTTTAACTATGTTATGTAATCACTGAAGTAACTGTTGGTGAAGGACCTGTGAACACTTACAAGTTGTAAAATGTAGTATTCAGATGTTAATATGGAAGAAACTACCATAACTTCTGAGTTTCCACGTAGATTTGTAAAAGCTACCCATCTTCCATTAATTTTTTTTAAAGAAATAACATAATAGTCTGTTATTTTGCTGATATTGACTTTATTTTCCAGCAAATGGTTATTGAAAATGCACGAGAAAAAATATTAAGCAACAAATCTCTTCAAGAAAAGCTTGCAGAGAACATTAATAAATTTTTGACTAGGTAAGCTGTGTGTATTTAAAATGTCTGGTTCTTTTTGCTTAATTGAGAAGTACACTAAAATTTTTCCTTTCTGCCCTGACCAGCATGGCTCAGTTAGTTGAGCGGTGTCCCACAAAGCAAAGGGTCGCTGGTTTGATTCCTAGTCAGGGCACTTGCCTGGGTTGTACGCCTGGTCCCCAGATGGGGCATGTGCAAGAAGCAACCAATTGACGTTTATCTTACACATCAATGTTTATCTTCCCCTGTCTCTAAAAAATAAAAAGTAATTTTTTCTTTCTATATTATAGTGACAACAATATTGCTCAAGCACCTAAGCAAACAGATAGCAACCCTACTGAACCAGAGACTTCAATTGATGAACTTCTGGGACTTCAGGTATGGGTGAGGATGGTTGTGTACTACACATACACGGTTGTGTATACTGTGTACTACATAACTATGTAGTACATAGTTAAAAATGATGGTATTTCGGTTTCATTCCAAAACCATTGCCAACTAATTAGATACATAAAATTATTCAAAATAATTATTTAAGAGATAGACTTACTTTATTACGTGAATATAATCTGTTCCTGAAAATGTGTTTGTGAATTTTCAAATAATTAGTCAAAATTGCATTATAGTCATGTGCTACATATGTTTTGGTCAGTGATGGATCAGGATCACGTATAGAAAGTGGTTCCATAATAAGATGACTAATGGAGCTGAGTGTTCTGTAAGAAATGGAAGGAAATGTGGTTCAGAAGGAATTTTTTTTCTGACAGAAGCAATATCTGTGGAGGTTGGCTGTAGGTTCCCTTGCATCCAAAGCACCTCAATTTTGAGGTTACATCCCAGTCAGCCACCAACCTGATTCAGCACAGAGGAGCCTATTCTCAACACTACATACTCAGAGGGTCGCTACAGCCCTCCTAGATCTACCCTGATGGAGTTCAGAGTACATTTGTTACAAGATCGTCATTGAGGACCTAAAATCCTGTACAAGCACACAGGTCCACAGGAGCTACCTTAACAGGTATTGAGTGTCACTGCCACTTTCATAAAAGCTTTCTGCGATAGTGTGGAGCCAGCCTGTTCTTGTACTTTGAGAATATTTTCAGATTGTAATGCTGTAAAGAGTAGATAACCAGAGAGAACCCTCTGTATCAGATAGGGTCAGTAGAACCAAAAACAAATTTGCAAAGTCAAAATATTGAGTCCTCAGTACTACACAATCTCCCTGTTAAATACCCTCATTTTTTATGACTACCACAATGTTTATTTATCTTAATCTAACTACTGGTCCAACATGCAGTAGCCAAAAAAAAAAATCACATTATCCTGCCTGTGCCCCTATGGTCCTTTATCTCTCTATCTTGATTTCTTATTCTTTTTTCTTTTTTTTTTAATACATATATATAAAAGATTGGTTCTATGTTCAAACATTAACTTTAAAGATTTTTATTTATTTATTTATTTTTAGAGAAAGAGGAAGGGGAAAGAGTGGGAGAGAAACATCAATGTGTGGTTGCCTCCTGCGTGCCCCGCAATGAGGACCTGGCCCGCAACCCCATCATGTGCCCTAACTGGGAATCGAACCTGCAACCCCTTGGTTTGCAGGCCCGTGCTCAAACCACTGAGCTACGCCAGCCAGGGCTGATTTCTTATTCTTACTGATTCTCAGATCACCTTTCATTTCCTCTTGGTGTAGTCACTTTCATGTTGATTTTTGCCTTAACCCAGCCAGTTTCTCCTCTATATTTCCCTTCAGTCTAGCCCACATCCCTGTTCGTGGAGCTGAACAACATTGACAGCTTTGATGTTCTGTTGCTGGTCCTGTTGGAAGGAAGCACAGGAAGGGCCTGTGGTACAGTGTGCATAAAGTCTACAATAGTGTACAGTGATGTCCTAGGCCTTTATATTCACTCACCAGTCACTAACTGATTCATCCAGAGCAACTTCAGTCCTGAAAGCTTCATTCAGACTGAGTGCTATATGTAGATATACCATTTTTTACCTTCTAATGTGTTCATACAGTACATTTTCTATACTTATTGTGTTAAAATTCCCTATAGTTTTCAGTATAATAACAGGCTATATAGGTTTCTAGCCTAGAAGCACTAAGCTATAACATATAGCCTATGTGTGTAGTAGGCTTTATCATCTCGATTTGTTTAAAACGTACTGTTAGGTTCGTACAGCAACAGATGTGACTAATGATGCATTTCTCAGAACATGTCCCATTGTTAAGTGTCACATGAGTACTTTTTTCAAGTTTTATTGAGAAATGATTGACATACATAACTGTGTATCTTTAAGGCATATAGCTTGATGATTTGATTTATATATATTAAAATTGCCTTATTTAAATGGTAAAACTTATAAGACATTCCTAACCCATCTTACAACTTTAACCACCTCTTCCAGATATCAGTAAAATACCTTCCCTATTTCCATACAGCAGTCAGTCATGCGTTTCTAAATATTTTAATACTCAAAGATTCATTAGTGGGTATATATGTTATATGCAATAAGCAGCAGTACCATACAGTGTATAATAAATTAAGTTCCTCTATACTGCTATAAACTGTGTAAGAATTTTAAAAAGCAATGAAGTGATATGTTAAAGATACTGGATTGGCCAAAAAGTCCGTTTAGTTCTTTCCATAAAATAAAAGACACATTTTTCATTTTCACCAATAACTTTATTAACTTGGATATTTTGAGTATGTTGGCTATCTCCCACTGTTGGCTTCTAGTGAGTAGAGGTCAGGGACCTCTACGTGCTAAATATCTTTCAATGCATAAGGCAACCCCACACCAAAGAATTATTTGCCCAACATGTCAGTAGTACCAAGAAACTTCACAGACTACTTTTGACACATTTAGTCAGTCACAGCACCTTCTCCATACACATTATCTACCAATACCGCATTTCATAGCCTCTTCTTTCTTAATGTTTAACAAAAACATGTTGCCTGATCTAAATTTTATAGTCTTAAAATCCTTGCTTATATTTTCTCCACAAACACATCAAAATGCAGGTGGTTCCTGTAAACAGGGCACTGTGTTAGGTACTATGAGAGGTTATATTAAAATGATGATACAGCCCTCTGCTATTGGTTGTTTATAATATTTGCAAGTCTTTGTGACCTTGGGGCAAGCAAGATTTCTTAGGCTATACAAATCACTAACTGTAATAATAGTTTTAAAAGGCTTCCTTGAAATTTAAAATACTTGCCTATTAAAAGTATTATAAAGAAAAGGCAAACTACCAACTAGGAGGAAATATAATACATATATCTGGCAAGGAACCTATATCCACAATATATAAAGAAAGAGCTTCTACAGATCAATAATAAAAAGATAAACCATCCCATTTTAAAAGGGGGAGTGACAGACTGGAGCAGACACAGGAAGATACGGGAATTACCAATAAGCCCATAAGAAGATACTCTGCATTCCAGTCACTTGGGAAATGAAAATAAGAATAAAATAAGATGTCATTTCACACTTAACTTAGAGTGGCTAGAGTAAAAAATCTGACATGACCAAATACTAGAAAGCATATGAAACAACTGGATCTATGAAAAAATTGCTGGTGAAGAATGTAAAATAATATTGCCAATTTGGAAAACTAACATAGTTTCTTACAAAGTCATATATACACCTATATACCTAACTTATGACCTGCAATTATACTAGGTTTTTACCCAAAAGGAACAGATATGTTCACAAAAAGACTTATACAAGAATGTTCATAGCAGCTTTATTCATAGTATACAAACACTGAATACAAACCAGATGTCCTTCAACAAAAAGTAATAAATTTTGACATGGTCATAAAAAAGAATGCCATTGAATAATACAAAAGAATGAGCTAGTAATACACATAACAACATGGATGAATCTCAGAGTTATGTTGATGAGAGAAGATAGACATAATGGAATGCATTTTGTATGGCTCCATTAATATAAAGTTCTAAAACAGGCAGTAGTAATGTATGCTGAAGGAAAATGTTGCCTAGGTGAGGGTAAGGTGCCTAGGTGAGGGTAAGGTAAGTATAAGTTGAAATTGTTGCCTAGATGAAAGTAAGGTGAGTGATTTGCCAAGGGGAGGCATTCTCTAGGAAGGGGAATTGTGTTGGGGGAGGTGTAATTATTGGGCAATGGAAATGTTATACATTTTCGTTTTGATTGGGGTGATTATACTGTCCATGCAGTTGTCAAAGCCTGTTGAACTTTGGACTTAGCATCTATGCATTTTATTGTGCATAAAGTATACCTTGATTTTAAAAAAAAATTTACAAGGTTGATTTGCAAGTACCTGTGGAACAGATTTCAGGTTTCTTTTGATCCTGATTTTTAAAGTTTAGAATAAATTGAGATTTACTAGAAAAATGTGTTTCTTCAACAATAACTTTTATAAAAGGAGGTATGGTGCACCGTGTCATACTTTGATTAGTACTGACTTGACATCATTTACATTACTGTAAATTTTCAAGTTATTAGATATAGAAATATCAGGTCAAGCTTCTAACTTTCTCTTAAGTCATACTTTATCAGAATTATTGATGTTCTCTTTACATCCTCGTAGTCCAAAGTTAACTGGTTCTTTTACTTCAAACAAAACATTTTTTTAAATTTCATGGCCATTTTTGTTTTAAAAATCCAAATTTTTATCACCTTGTGAGAGTTCACTTGACCTGTTTTTCTGTATGAATTTTTTGTCCTATGTGATTTAAATGTATGTTTCACCAACATTGAATAATACAGGATGGCAGAATGATATATAGATAACTGAAATTAAAATTTTAAATTTCTAACTATAAAAGGAGAGTAAATAAATACCCCTAGCTAGAATACTGAAACTTTTTTGAAATCTAATATTTTAGCTGAAAATACTCTGTTTTGCTTTTTCTGTAATATGTTCCTAGTCCTTTTTTTTTTAAATATATTTAATGTCTTAAATCTTCACTGTGGTCAGTGTGGTTCAGTTGGTTGGAGTGTTGTCCCGTAACCAAAGGGTCGCAGGTTTGATTCCCAGTCAAGGCACATAATCTAGTTTGCAGGTTTGATCCGTGGTCCGACCCATACTGCAGGCAACCAATCTAAGCTTCTCTCTCACATCAACGTTTCTCTTTATCCTGTTCTCGCTCCCTTCTTCTCTAAAAAAGCAATCAAAAAACAATGTCCTCAGATGAGGATTAAAAAATATCTCTTAAATCTTCATGTAAAATTGATGCAATTGGAAAAGTACATTCTTTTTATATGGCTACTTTGCATGCCCTTTGGCTTACTCCAGCTCCAGTGAGAAGTATTCAACCTACTCTGTTTGCATTAACTTACAGGAAATGTGGTGGTGATGGTGTTTTAACCCAGTAGCTTGTAAGCATGGGTAGGGGACAGTCTTTACCCACGGTCACACATCAGCTTTGAATGAGTTATTTTAAAGTGCATTCAGTATCATTTCATTTACATCATATTGGTCTCCATAAAAAGTACAAATGTCCAGCCCTGGCCAGGTAGCTCAGTTGGTTGGAGCATCATCCAGTATACCAAAGGGTTGTGGGTTTGATTCCCAGTCAAGGCAAATACCTAGGTTGCATGTATGGGAAACAGCCAATCCTGTTTCTTTCTCACACTGCTCTTTCTCTTTCTCTGTCTCTCTCCCTTCCTCTCTAAAAAGAAGAATAAAAAGTACAGATGTCCAGTAAACATGAAAATATATTCAACTCAGTAATAAATATAAAGACAATAGACTGCTTTTATTTATTATGCTGATAATGGCTAAAAATTCATATTACCCATTATTTGTAAGGGCATGTGCATCATTACACAAAAGAGAGAAGGCATCCTTATACAACTTCTCTGGAATGCTGCTTAGCAAGAGTTGTCAAAATTTTATCTTATTTATTATCCCTGGCTGGTGTGGCTCAGTGGATTGAGTGCCAGCCTGCAAACCAAAGGGTCATCAGCTCTATTCTCTGTCAGGGTATATGTCTGGGTTGTGGGCCGCGTCCCCAGTTGGGGGCATACAAGAAGCAATCACACATTGATATTTCTCTCCTGCTCTTTCTTTCTCCTTTGCCCTCTCTCTCAAAATAAATAAAATTCTTTTTTTTTTAAATTTTTATTTTTTTCTTAGAGATGTTGTTGTTTATCTATTTTTAGAGAGGGGAAGGTAAGGGAGAGAAACATCAATGTGTGGTTGCTTCTCATACACTCACTACTGGGGACTGGCCCACAACCCAGGCATGTGCCTTAACTGGGAATCAAACCAACTACTCTTTGGATTGCAGGCCAGCGCTCAGGCCACTGGGCCATACCAGCCAGGGCTCAAACTTTTAAATGTATGCATCTTTTGACCTAGTAATTCCAATGAGAAGCATTTAACCCAAGAAATGAACAAGTGCTGGGTAAAGATTTTCACTGTAGTTTTGTTTACTGTAAATAAAAATTAGGAAAAGTTTAAATGGTCCAAAGTGGGAATTGGTTGAGGTTTTTATCCTACTACTAAAAGGACAGTGTAGGAAATTTTTTTAAAGCTTAAACCACAAGGACAAAGAAAGAGGACATGACAGAAAAAAATTTTATTTGCAAGTTGAAATAGACAAGTGGTCCCAGACTTAGCAGGACAGGCAAAGCTCAGGTAAAAGCCACTTTACAACACAGAAGTCTGAAAAGACTTGACACCAGTACTTTTGAAAGTAAAGGATAAGATAGGGCTATAAGTAGAATTCAACGGTGCAAATTTTAGGAATTGGTTAGTCTCTGTATCTTCCCATACCACACTATCCCCCAGAAAAATTATCTGTCATAAATTCTCCCAGGAAGATATCTAACTCACCGAAAGAAGAAAAAAAAACTAAAAATATAGATGATTCTGTACGATTATTCTACTGCTTAGATTGTAATTGCCAAGCTCCCACTTTCAGCCAAGAAATTTTAGGTAGCTTATGGCATGGTAATTTTAAATATGAGCAGGCAAGCAAGGCTTCTCTAAGGTTTGAAGACAGCATTTAATACGAAGAGACCGAAGCAAACAGCTAAAAGGAGTGAGCTAAATGTATATTTGGAGAACTTAGAAAGCAGTGTACAATAAGCTAATGTAAAAAAAAAAAATTAAAGAACATTATAAAACCAAACTCATAGAAAAGGTGATCAGATAGATTCATGGTTACTATAAGTAAGGGGGAAAGAAGTGGGAAAACTGGACGAACATCAAAAGGTACAAACTTCCAGTAATAAGATAAATAAGTACGGGTATTTAATGTACAACATGGTTATAGTTAATACTTCTGTATGGTATACTTGAAAGTTGTTAAGAAATTAGATCCTAAGAGGTCTCACAAGGAAAAAATAATTTTCTTTTTTTTTCTTTTTTTAATCTACATGAGATGATGAATATTAACTAAATTTATTGTGGAATCATTTTATAATATGTAGGTCAAGTCATTATGCTCTACACTTTAAGCATGTTTTCATTTTGTATTTATATGCATATATAATTCCTATGTTTATTTTAACTTTTGAAATGTATTTTGCTGGTATTAAACCATATTAATTTAAATAGGATTTTTTTTTTCCTTTTGGTTTGGTAGAGTGAAATTCATATGTCTGAAGAAGCTATACAAGATATATTGGAACAAACAGAATCAGATCCAGCTTTTCAGGCACTCTTTGACCTCTTCGACTATGGTAAGAAGACTGTTTCTTTCAAGGCAGTTAGAAGAAAAAACTTTCTTCATTTCTTTGGAAACTTAAGCAAAATGATGCAACATTCCCCAAAGCATCTGAAAACAGTTCCTATTTTTATTAAACATTATATGGATATGAAGAGGATTTTGTGTTTTTTTGTTTTGTTTTTTCTTAAAGAAACTTTAGCTAAGTTGTAAAAGTGTCAAACAGTTTTAGTTTTGTTTTCATGGGCATTTTTGCTAGTCAAAACAAATGTGTTGAAATCTGCTACTATACATTATACCAAACACAATTGGATAGAACAAAAGGAATACAAAAAGTTGACTGTTTGCCTCAATCTTATGGCCTGGTGCAGTAATTCTCAAAACATAGTCTTTCAACTAGCGGTACCATCGTCATCTGAGAACATGTTAAAAATTCAAATTCAAGACTGCCCCTTTCCCCCAGGTGATTCTGATAATAGGCTAAAGTTTAAGAACTACCAGTCTGGTGGAAAAATCTTTGTTCTGGTCATTGATAAAAGGCAATATATTAAAAACATCCAAAAGACCATAATTAAAACCACAGTTTAACATTTGCTTGACCACTGTCAAGCTTCATTAATTGATGCTCATTTTTATTTTGGTCATTTAACCAATTGTTTCCCTGTTCCCTTTTTAACAGGTAAAACAAAGAATAATAAAAATTTATCACAAGGCATGTCCAGTCAGCATATGGAAACCAATCCCAATGTAGTCTTAGCAGATGAAACTAATCTAGCAGTTAAAGGTTCTTTTAAAACAGAAGAATCTGGTAAGAATTTGACTTTGTTGATATCATCAATCCAAACCCTAATGTCAGTCTCAAAATTTCAAAGGCAAAAAATATTGTTTAATTTAGAAATTGTTCAAATTACTACATAGGTCATTTTGTATTTCTAGTATTCTCTCTTCATTAGAAAAAATAAATAAAAAGAAAGTTACTCCCCAGCCTGTAGTACTTTGAAAAGGTAAATTTTTAGTAGTTACTCTTTCATTTTACAGTAGATTCTTAACATGCACAATTTGGTATTAATAGTATTGACCAATTTGACCAAAGTCTATATAATATTTGACCTTTTTTTTGAGCCACAAATTCAGATCCCTCATATGTAAGGTTAGTGTGTGGTATTAATCATTCAGCGTAGTAAGCAAGTTTAGCTGACTGCCCAATATTCATATCTGACTTATTTAGAGGAAATTGTGTGTGATAGTCTTGAATTAAGGATTTTATGAGGTTTTAGTAATATTCCTTTGTGTCCACTAACTCAGTTCTTTCTGTTTCTGCCTCCTATAGAGTGCCAGTATGGCACATAATTGCCCTGCAGGAACTACTTACTGAATGAGGGAAGACAGTGAATATGTCCATCTTAGATCTTTTAAATATTTGCCAATTTCCTTTAAATTTTACTTTGGTAAAATGTAACACATGTACAGAAGTGCACAATAAAAAACGTATATAGCTCATAGAGTTGTAATCCAGCAAATACCACGTAACCATCTCTTAAGTCAAAAAACAGAACACCACCAGCACCACCAAAACCTCTCTTCCTTTTCCCTTCCCAATCAATATTTCCTCAATCCCTGTTCCTTAGAGATAACCATTATCCTGGTTTCTCTCACCATTATTCTGTTTAGCATCAACAGTTCTTGCTAAACTTTAGACCTCTGTAGTACCACCTCTAATCCATTTCTATCTCGAACAGGCCATGCTGAAGTAATTGTTTCTGCTGGATTATAGTGGGGTATATCTGTGTGTGTGTGTGTGTGTGTGTGTGAGAGAGAGAGAGAGAGAGAGAGAGAGAGAGAGAGAGAGAGAGAGAGAGAGAGAGAGAGAGAGAGAGAGATTGAGCCTCAATTAAGGTCTTCACAAAATGAAATTTGAGATCTTATTTTCTCAGAAGGTCTTCCTGCTTCATGGAAACTGACTACTCCTGCATTTGGCCTGGGTGTAATCTCCACTAATCTCCCCACAATAAGGGTGCAAAGTTTGTGCTCTGTACCACTGTTATTTTAGCACTGTCACATTAACAGAATTACATGATTGTTGATAAACATTTTCTGGATTTTTCCCTGTATTTTTTATATTGTTAATTGTACTGTTTTCTCTCCTAAAGTGTGAATGCTGTGTGACACAGTTTATCAGTGCTGTATTGTTTTCTGAAATGCCCTTTCTTCTTATTCCAGCTGTCACACTTTTATTAACTCCTTTATAACACATCCTCACATCAGCAAGCAGAAAGAGGTGCCTTTTGTTCCTATACTTTTGCAGTTTTTACCATGTTTTATTACTACCTTTTGTTCTATATCTGCTTCCTTTATTAGACTAGTTTTTTCAAAGTCATTCATCTTTGTTTCCTAGTACCAAACATGGTTCATTTGCAGTAAATGTGTATTGAATATTGAGCAGTACACAATAGTACACAATGTGTTGATTGCATAAAATATACTGGGCCCATTTCACTTTTCAGAATGCATCACAAAGTAAGGTCAGTAGAAATGGTAAAATTAGAAAAGTCGAGTATCTTGAAGAAATCTGCATGTTTGGAGCCATCTTTTTTTTTTTTTTTTTTTTTTTACATACTGGTAAATATTAGATGTTCTTAAACCTATGTACTCTGTCCTTCTTCACTGTGTCATCTGTTTTCCAAGAAGCTTGAAAACAATTTGGGACTTGTTTAAAAAGGCAACAGTAATAAAAAAAAGTACCTGTGTGTTCATACTCAGAAAATGGTAGATAACGATTTTTATATCACACTTTACTTACTGGTATGTCAATGATTAGTTCCTTCCATGGCAAAATAGGTTTTATGGTAAAGATGACTGACTCAGAAGCTGTACATACTCACCATATCTTTCTACTCTCCTAATATTTTGCAGATGATCAATCTGGTCAACCCCCACTATGTACATCTTATCAAAATGAAGACACATCAAATGCTTTGAAGAATGGCAGCAACCATGAAGAGCTTAGACATGAACACCAGGAACATTTTTCCCAAATAGGCTCTAGCATCCAAAAAAAGACCTTCAAAACAGTTGTACCTACTGAACAGAAGGGTAACCTTGATATTACCTTTGAGTCTGTGCCTAATTTGAATGACTTTAACCAAAGAATAAATTCTGATGCCAAATGTAATCAGCATTGTGCTGAATTATACACCAATCAGATGTCCACTGAAACTGAAATGGCTATAGAAGTTGAAAAGAATTCTTTGTCTCCAGATGTGCCGAATGAATCTCAGTTACAGCCAGATTGTTCTGATACACCAGTGACTTCATTTGTTGCCCTTGGTGGTGAAACTAAAAATGAAAACTTAACTCTCTCTGGGAAAAGTTCTCAACTTGTATCCCCAAATATACCATTAACTGGAAAGCCATCTAAAAAAATTCAATTTTCTGAAAGTTCAAATGATACAGGAAGACTGAAAACTAATTTCCATGGTTCCAAGTCACCTGATTCTAGAGAAATTCACCAGAGTAAAGTTGAAATTAATGATGTATTACCAGTAACATCACAACAACTTTCAGATTGCCAAGATAATTCTTCACTTCAAAGTAAAATATTATCTGTGTCTGTTGAAAGTTCAGGTTTAAATGTATCTGAACAACAGGTAGAAATTTGTCTTGGAGATTCAGTATCTTCAATTAAACAGCCATCTAGTGATTCATCATGTGTTGAATTAAATCATACAGAACATGAAATTCAGCCCTCCAATTCTGAGAAAGTTGCTTTGGATTCACATGAGCCATCATCTTCTGTAAAAGAAGATGGAGATAGTATTTTTCTCTCTTTAGGTAAAAATGGTAACTGTGGGGAGGTTACATTGATGCCTCCTGAAGGTAATCTTGTAGAAGATAGACATTCTCTTCCTTCGGAATCTGTGTGTTCAGTGGTAGAGTCTCACCCTGAATCCCAAAATACTAGTGATAAACCTGCTAGCAGTAACTCAACAGAGATAGATGCAGCAAATATTGTCTCTCTCAAAATTATCATCAGTGATGATTCATTTGTTTCCTCAGATACTGAACTTAACAGTGCTGTTTCTAGTATCAGTGGAGAAAACGTGCCAACTATAATTTTGTCTTCCTCTAAATCACCTGCCAGAAATGCAGAATTAGTTAAATGTCTGTCTTCAGAAGAAACTGCAGGTGTTATCACATCTACTGAAGGAGATTCAGTCTCAGTGGAACAAAGTCTTTTGGCGCTTAAACCTGAAGATACTGCAGTAAACAACACTCATAGTGAAGACAGCATTGGTTTTTCAGCCAGCGTTACACCATGTGTTTCCAAGGATGGAGGGTATATACAGTTGATGCCAGCTACAAGCACAACTTTTGGCAATTCAAATAACATTCTGATAGCTACCTGCGTGACTGATCCAACAGTCTTAGGGACAACTGTAAGTCGGTCTAATGTTGTAGTGTTGCCTGGAAATTCTGCACCTATAACTGCCCAACCTTCACCACCTCAACTACAGACACCACCAAGATCAAACAATGTATTTGCTGTCAACCAAGCTGTGTCCCCCAACTTTTCACAAGGTAACTTTAAGAACATACTGAAGTGGCCCTGTGTGGTATGGCTGAGTAGATTTGAGTGCCGACCTGCAAACAGAAGGTTTGCCAGTTCAGTTCCCAATCAGGGCCTGTGCCTGGGTTGTGGGCTGGTTGGGGGTGTGCAACAGGCAACCACACATTGATGTTTCTCTCTCTTTCTCCCTCCCTTTCTCTAAAAATAAATAAATCTTTTTCTTAAAGGAGGACATATGGAAGTTTACTTCTATGAAATAGGATTTAGTTTCTCTTGTGTATGTAGTTAATGACTAGGTGGTAATAAGTCTTAGTATGGGAAAAGATTCTGAGACATCTTCTGAGCTAATTAATTCAAACTTTTTTTTTTCTGATAAGCTATGGAATTTGGTGGTTTACAGTTTTTTTTTCACCATTGCTTTCCAATCATGTTCTAAACTACAAAAGAGAAAAGACTGATTTATCAGATAGCTACATATATACCTACCACAACCCGATGTTGTAGGAATTTAAAAATATATATATTGCTTTAATTTTTTAAATTTATCTGTTTGGAGAGACTTTTTTTTTTTTTTAAGATTTTATTTATTTATTTTTAGAAAGGGAGGAAGGAAGGGAGAAAGAGGGTAGGAAACATCAATGTGTGGTTGCATCTCACGCACCCTCTACGGAGACCTGGCCCACAACCCAGGCATGTGCCCTGACTGGGAATCGAAGTAGTGACTCTTCGGTTTGCAAGCCATTGCTCAATCCACTGAGCCACACCAACCAAGGTTGGAAAGACTTTCAAGACACAACTTACTTCTCTCTATAACTTCTTTGTAATTTCTCACTGTCTTCCACCTTCCGGAATTGAACCCTCTCTTTAGAATTCTTTGTTTGTAGAACACTTGTTGCATTTAGTACATGCTATTTTGTATGTAGTTGATGATTGACATGCCTATCATATTGGGCATTTTTTAATTTATGTCATTGGAAGATAGAACTTACTGCACATTCATCTCCATTTAATTACTGGTTCCCACTTTTTTCCCTTCTTGCATTATAGGTATACAATAAAATGTGATTAATTATCAGCAATTAAATGCAAAGCCTGATGGCTCTGTATCAAGTACTTTTTAGAAGGAGGAGTCAGAATTGGTAGAGAATGTGGAACTTGAGATGAAGCTTAGAAAAATAAGGTAGTATTTGGAATAAAAAGAAGGGAGTCTTAAGCAGCATAAGTGTAGGTAGATGTTTGAGATACTGAAGTAGGTGTGAGATTAACCTAACAGGAACAGTTAGTGAATGTGTGTAAGGAAAAGGATTCATTTTAAAGGTAGGGTTGAATTATGATGGCCACAGACTACATTGTTGACTGCTATGGACCATACAAGCATTGTATTTTCTCTCATAGTTTTGACTGGACCCTTTTTAGACACATACTATTGAGATAATATGTTAGGGTTTATGAGCATATCTTGGACTATTAACATTTAGTTGGGACCCTAATTTTTTGGTATAAGATTCAGACTTGAAACCTTCACCAACAATTTTATAGTCAGTTTAACTATTTCTACAGAAATTAAAATGTAAGTATTAATATAATTTCTTGGCTGTAGGATCTTTTTTTAATATATTTTATTGATTATGCTATTATAGTTGTCCCATTTTCCCACCTTCACTCCCCTCCGCCCTGCTCACCCCCTCCCACTTACATTCCCCCCCTTTAGTTCATGTCCATGGGTCATACATATAAGTTCTTTGGCCTATATATTTCCTATACTATTCTTACCCTCCCCGTATCCATTTTATACCTACCATCTATGCTACTTATTCTCTGTACCTTTTCCCCCTCTCTCTCCCCCTGCTCTGTTGATTACCCTTCATGTGATCTCCATTTCTGTGATTCGGTTCCTGTTCTAGTGTTTGCTTAGTTGGCTTTTGTTTTTGTTTTAGGTGTGGTTGTTACTACTTGTGAGTTTGCTGTTGTTTCACTGTGCATGTTATCTTTTTCTTAGATAAATTCCTTTAACATTTCATATACTAAGGGCTTGGTGATGAGGAACTCCTTTAACTTGGCCTTACCTGAGAAGCACTTTATCTGCCCTTCCATTCTAAATGAAAGCTTTGCTGGATAGAGCAATCTTGGATGTAGGTCCTTGCCTTTCATGGCTTGGAATACTTCTCTCCAGTCCCTTCTTGCCTGAAGGTCTCTTTTGAGAAATCAGCTGACAGTCTGATGGGAACTCCTTTGTAGGTGACTGTCCCCTTATGCCTTGCTGCTTCTAGAATTCTCTCCCTCATTTGAATCTTGCCTAATGTAATTACGATGTGCCTTGGAGTATTCCTCCTTGGGTCCAACTTCTTTGGGAATCTCTGAGCTTCCTGGACTTCCTGGAAGTCTATTTCCTTTGCCAGATTGGGGAAGTTCTCCTTCAATATTTGTTCAAATAACTTTTCCACTTGTTGCTTTTTCTCTTCTCTTTCTGGTACCTCTATAATTCAGATGTTGGGATGTTTAAAGATGTCCTGGAGATTCTTAAGCCTCTCCTCATTTTTTTGAATTATTGTTTCTTCATTCTTTTCTGATTGGATGCGTCTTTCTTCCTTCTGGTCCACACCATTAATTTGAGACCCAGTTTCCTTCCTGTCACTTTTGTTTCCCTGTACATTTTCCTTTATTTCACTTAGTATAGCCTTCATTTTTTAAATCTAATCTAGTTTGCGACCATATTCAACCTATTCTGTGAACATCCTGAATACCAGTGTTTTGAACTGTGCATCTGAAAGGTTGGCTATCTCTTTGTTGCTTCGTTGTATTTTTTCTGGAGCCTTGATCTGTTCTTTTGTTTGGGCCATTTTTTTTTTTCTTGAGCACCTGTTAGTAGTGAGAGGTGGAGCCTTAGGTATTCACCCGGGAGGGTTAACCCACGTGGCTGTGTTGTGGCGTTGTATGTGGGGAAGGGGTCCAAGAGGGAACAGTGGCACTTGCTCTGCTCTCTGCAGGCTTTCAGTCACTTCCCCCGCTTTTCCCACAATCAAATTGGGCCCTTCTGGTGCTGATTCCCAGGTGGGTTGGCTTGTGTACATTCTAGGACCCTGTGGTCTCACCAACAAAGTCTCCTGTGAGGCTGGAAGTTTCTCCAGCTGCCACTTCAACCCCCACAGGTGTTTTCAGTCAGTGGTTTGAGGCTTTATTACCCTGCGCTGGAGCTCTAGGTTGCAAAGTCTGTCTCACTCCCCAATTCTTCCTCCCAGTTTATCTGTGCGAGAACATGGGACCACCCACTCTGCCAGACACTGCCTTGCCGCTAGTCCTCTCCACACGCCCATCTCCGCCCCTCCTACCAGTCTGGATGAGTGTGTTTTCTTTAACTCTTTGGTTGTTGGACTTCCATACAGTTCAATTTTCTGTCAGTTCTGGTTGTTTTTTGTTTTTGAATTGTCCATATTTTGGTTGTGCAAGGAGGCACATATGTGTGTCTACCTACATCTCTATCGTGGCCGTTGGCTGTAGAATCTTATGCTTGCTGATAATATTTCTCTTGACTAAATGCCAAAACTACTTTAATATTCACTTTTTCTTAATTTGTTAGCTTTACTATTGTTCCTCAACTAATTTTGTAAAAAGAAGGGTAAATTATAAAGGAAAAGGGATTATAATTTTAGAAAATTTATTTCAAATGAGTAATCATTTTGGTGCCTTATGTTCGTGAGAGAAAACCTTCTTTTATTGAGTTTGTTTTGTTTTTCGTTGTTTTGCTTTAGGATCTGCCATCATAATTGCTTCTCCGGTCCAGCCTGTACTCCAAGGAATGGTAGGAATGATACCTGTATCTGTGGTTGGACAGAATGGAAATACATTTTCTGCTCCTCCTCAACAGGTGAGATTTATGAACTAAAAATGGTGCAGTGATGCTTTTCAAACATAATATAACTTATGTCCTTTTCTTTTGTAGGTCCTTCATATGCCTTTGGCAGCACCTGTGTGCAATAGAAGTATCCCTCAATTCCCTATCTCTCAAAAATCTCAGAAAACCCAGGGACTAAGAAATAAGCCTTCTACAGGTACATTTTTAAGTTCATTAATGTCAACTTTATTTCTCTATGATTTGTTAGCAACAACACCTCTATTTTTGGGGGGGGGGTTGTTTAAAGATTTTATTTATTTTTTAGAAAGGGGAAGGGAGGGAGAAAGGGAGAGAAATATCGATGTTTGGTTGCTTCTTGCGCACTCCTTACCAGGGACTTGGCCTGCTACTTACACATGTGCCTTAGACTAGGAATCGAAGCAGCAACCTTTTGATTCACCGACCAGCACTCAACCCCTGAGCCACATCAGTCAGGGCCCTCTATTTTCTTTTTCAATACTCATTCCATTCCTAACAGGTAATCACCCATTCTTTGCTTAAAGCTTTTTTTGTAACAATTTAAAGAAAAAGATAAATGGAACAAAATAGTTTAGAAATTGACCACATACTTATAGGAAGTAACATCAGAAGTCAGTGGGGACAGGGTGGATTAATAAATGAAATTTATTGATTATTACGTATATTTCAGAAAAAATTAAAAGGTGAAAGATTTATACGATCTGGTGAAAAACCAGAGTATCAGTACAAGAAAAATTAGATCCCTTCCTTGTGCCATATAGAAAGGTGAAATTCAAGGTGAATAAAGATTTAAAGTGAAAAGCAAAACAAAAACAAAACTAAATGTAAAAGAATATTTTAGTATTACTGGAATAAAAAGAAATATCAGCCCTGGCTGGTGTGGCTCATTGGATTGAGTGCAGGTGTACAAAGTAAAGGGTTGCAGGTTCAATTCCCAGTCGGGGCACATGCCTGGGTTGTGGGACAGGTCCACCATAGTGGGCTTGTTTTCTCCTTCTCTTTCTTCTTCCCTTCCCTTCTCTCTAAAAATAAAATAAAATCTTTTAAAAATTTTTCTAAAAAAAGAAAACCAAGCATCAATGTATGCTTGCCTCTCATGCACCCCCTACTGGGGACCTGGCCCCCAACCGTGCAACCTCCAACCCAGGCATGTGCCCTGACTGGGAATCTGGAAATCAAACCGGCAATCCTTTAGTTTGCAGGTCCACACTCAGTCCATTGAGCCACACTAGCCAGGGCAAGAATTGCATCTTAAGAATGCATAATTTATAAATGGAAAAGTATGATGGTATTGACTACAAAATTAAAGGTTTTTGTCGGCCAAAAATACCATATACAAAGTAACTTGATTTTCATCCAGAGCCTTGATGAATGCTGCACCTAGTTCTCAGATTTCTCTACCTCAAATTCTCCTCTTTGTGGATGACAGCATGCCCATGTAGCTAACCTACCAAACACTCTAACCCTCAGAATTTTCTGACCTTTTCCATTTCTACATCTTTAATCTTTACTTCATTCAACCTGTCCCATAGCTTCATCTTTAATTTTTCACTTATTCTTATTAGACCTATATGACTTTTATTTTAAAGTGTATTTTATTATTTATGCTATTACAGTTGTCCCATTTTTTTCTCCCCTTTATCCCTCTCCACCCTGTCCCCCTACTAACATTCCCCGCACCTTAGTTCATGTCCATGGGTCATACACATAAGTTCTTTGGCTTCTCCATTTCCTATATCTTCTTTATCTCCTCCTGTCTATTTTGTACCTACCAGCTATGCTTCTTATTCCTTGTACCTTTTTCCCACATTCTCTACCCTCTTCCTTCCTGCTGATAACCCTCCATGTAATCTCCATTTCTGCGATTCTGTTCCTGTTCTGGTAGTTTGCTTAGTTTGTTTTGTTTTTTAGGTTCAGTTGTTGAGAGTTGTGAATTTGTTGCCATTTTAGTATACATAGTTCTGATCCTCTTCTTTTTCTTAGATAAGTCCCTTTAATATTTCACATAAGGGATTAGTGATGATGAACTCCTTTAACTTTACCTTATCTTGGAAGCCCTTTGTCTGCCCTTCCATTCTAAATGACAGCTTTGCTGGATAGGGTAATCTTGGAAATAGGTCTTTGCTTTTCATGACTTGGAATACTTCTTTTCAGCCCCTTCTTGCCTGGAAGGTCTCTTTTGAGAAATCAGCTGACAGTCTGATGGGAACTCCTTTGTAGGTGACTACCTCCTTTTCTTTTCCTGCTTTTAAGATTCTGTCCTTATCTTTAACCTTGGGTAATTTAATTATGATGTTTCTTGGTGTGTTCCTCTTGGGTCCAACTTGTTTGGTATTCTCTGATCTTCCCGGCTTCCTAAAAGTCTATTTCCTTGGCCAGGCTGGGGAAATTCTCCTTCAATATCTGTTCAGATAAGTTTTCAACTTCTTCGTCTTCCTGTTCTCCTTTTGGCACCCCTATGATTTGGATTTCGGAATGTTTAAAGTTGTCCCGGTGGTTCCTAAGCCTCTTTTCATTTTTTTGAATTCTTGTTTCTTCATTCTGTTCTGGTTGAGTGTTTATTTCTTCCTTCTCCAAATTGATGATTTGAGTCCCTGACTCCTTCCCTTCACTGTTGGTTCCCTGTATATTTTTCACTTTTCTTATCCTTCACTTTTTCCTCTATTTTGCTATCATACTCAACCATTTCTAGGAGCATCTTGATTACCAGTGTTTGGAACTCTGCTTAGCACTTTTTCTGGAGTTTTGATGTGTTCTCTCATTTGAGCCATATTTCTTTATCTTGGTCCACCTATTATGTTGTAAGGGGCAGAGCCTTAGGTATTCACCAGGGTGAGGCAACCCATGTTGCTGTGTTGCAGTGCTGTATGTGGGTGGAGGGTTCTGAGAGGGAACAATGCTGCTTGCTTGGCCGGTTTTCAGTCACTTCCCCTGCTACTCACAAGCAAATTGGGCCCTTCTGGTGCTGATCCCTGGGTTGGTGGGTTTGTGTACATTGTAGGACTCCATGTGTCTCCCCAGTGAACTCTCTGGTGAGGCTAGATGTTTATTCTGCTGCCACAGCCCCCACAGGTTTTTATAGCCAGAGGTTTTGAGGCTTTATTTCCCAGCACTGGAACCTTGGCTTGTGCATCTGTCTCACTCCCCAGTTGTGCCTCCCAGTTTATCTGCAGGCAAATATGGGACCACCAGCCACTGCCTTGCTTGCCCAGTCTACACCTTGTATCATGTCCTCTACACCCCAGCTGCCCATCTCCGCCTTTCCTACCAGTCTGGATGAATGGTTTTCCTTTAACTCCTTGGTTAATGGACCTCCATACAGTTCAGTTTTCTGAAAGTTCTGGTCATTTTTAAGTTTGTTATTTTCTTTCTTTTGTTTATGTGAGGAGGCAAAATGTATCTCTATGCCCCCATCTTCGCCGGAAGTCTAGACCTATATGATTTTTAAAGGTCAGTACACCTCTCTCAAGATATTCTCATTTCTGCCATGACTGATGTGGCTCAGTGGATTGAGCACCAACCTGTGAATCAGAAGGTCACTGATTTGATTCCCAGTCAGGGCACATGCCTGGGTTGTGGGTCAGTTCCCCAAATGGGGGCATGTGAGAGGCAACCAATTGATGTTTCTCTTCCTCTTGTTCTCCCTCCCTTCCTCTCTCACTTAAACATAAATAAATCTTTTTTTTAAGATACTCTCATTTCCATATGTCTCTTGACCGTCCCTTCACCAATGAGAAGCTCCTATTATTTGAGTACTCACTTTCTACCTGAACTTTCAGTTTCTTTCTATATTTTCTTTCTTCACTCTTCAGGCTAGACCCTTCAATCTACCACAGCAGTTACTTTTCCCAGTATAATTAAAAACCTTCACATCCACATTTTTGTACCATGCCTAATTGCTGCCCTCCATCCCTGGATCTAATCCACCATCCATCTCTGCCCTCACACATGAGCTTCTTAGCATTGTCTTAGAAGTGATACCAGGCCCTTCAGTACCACTTAAAATTTTTTCACCTTTGCTGCCACTTAGGAGACATTTATTTAGTTTTATTTTTATTTATTTATTTTTCCCTCACCTGAGGACACTCTTGAACTGGAAGGGTGGGAGAAAGAGGGAGAGAAACACCAGTTGGTTGCCTTTCGGCCATGACCCCAATCATGTACCTGTATGTCTTCAACTTTTCGTTTTTGGCCCCTTTCCTCCCTGGCTGAAAAGTTCATTAGGTTTGTTTCACCTGCCAATCCTTTATTCCCACTCCCTCTTATCTGTGTTCTTCTTTATCTATATTATTGTCTTTTCTCATGTTTCCACTAAAACTGTTTAAAATGAGGTCACCAGTGATGTTTTCCTTTTTTACTGTACTTTCCTCTAAGTACTGATGGCTTCTGGAACCATTATGCTATGCTTTTCCCTCTCTAACTTCCTGTCTTGAGACCTTCAAACTCTGCATATCCATTTCCCCTTTTCTTCCTCAAAGACTTCCTCTGCCCACTTTTGCCCCTTTGGTTAATGTCACCGTTGATTCCTCCTTTACCCTTTACATCTATGTGAATGCTCTGTACCATCTCTAAGATCCACATAGTCTCTTACCTGGAATATCTAGAGCCATCTAATTACATCTAACTAGAATTTCTGTTCTAGTTTTCTTTGTTCTCTAGTTCATCTTCTATACTAGTTCGAGAGTGACTCTAAAACGTGAATCTATTAATGTATGTTTCATATTTAAAATTCTCAAGGGTTCTCTATGAAACCTTCTGCATAATACATAAGGTCCTTCATGATCTGATCTTTTCTTTCCAGCTTCATGTCTTGCAGCTCCGTCACATAAACTACATGGAAATCAAAATGTAGTTACTAAAACTCCAGAGCATGTTATCTAAGTGACAGACTTAGTGACATGACAGTTATATGTACAAATTTTTAGTGTCTTTCTGAATCTAAGTAGAACTCTTAAGTGCTATATTGAGTGTTGTAATTCATAAACCAAAAATGGGATTCATAATATTTGCCTGAAGTTGAAATCTCCTTAATGGATGAGTGATTGTCTTGTATATATTAAAAAGGTGCTTTTAAACTTAATATTTGAAAATATTTCATTTGTACTTTAGCTGCCTTTAAAATTTTTTCTTACGATGTATGGTACATAGTCTGTTTTCTTTCAGAGGATTATACTGTTCTTTCAAGAATGTTCTTCTTTTCTAATTAATTCATTTACAATTCCAGGAAAGCAGGTAAATAATTTGGCAGACTCATCAAGTCATTTAGTTGGATGTCATGCACAAAGGTGAGCATAAAAGTAGTTTCTGTCAGATTATTTGAATGCACAGATATAAAATAAATGATTTATGTTGCTAAAAATAACTTTTTGTTTTTTTAAAGAATTGAAGTTTCTGATAAGAATATGGCAACGGATCATGGAAAAAACCTGGAAGAAATCACAGTTCCTTTCTCAGTAGAGAATGTAGTTCCAACTAGCAAGCCATTTGAAAGCCACAGACGTGTGCTCTGTTTCGATAGCACTGCTTCCTCTGTGCCAGATGCACAGGGGACAAACCAGAAGACAGTGTCCCAAAACAAAGAGAAGAATGAGATTTCATTTCCTAATCTTGACTCACCCATGATGTCCTCTACCTTGAAACACTCTTCTAATAATGCTCTCAAAAGAGAGAGAGAGAAGCCTCCTGTGCCTAAGATTTTATCTAAATCAGAAACTGCCATTAGCCGACATACCACCATAAAAGAAGTTCAGTCAGAAAAGAAAGTTTCACCAACAGAAATTGGACTTGAATCTTTCCATAAAGCAACAGCTAATAAAGAGAATGAATTATGCAGTGATGTGGAAAGGCAGAAAAATTCAGAAATTTCAAAACTGTCTAATGGGCAGCAATATGGGGGTTTACGGAATGAGAAAACTATAGCTTCACTGCAAGAACTAACCAAAAAACAAGGTACATCCTCAAACAGTAAAAATGTCATTTCAGTGGGTGCATCTGTGAAGGATCTAAAACAGGAACAAACCAAATCTGCCAGTTCTTTGATTAACCCCCTAAGCAAACATACCACAGAAATGTTACCGGATGCTCAGCGACATAGCCCGGTAAATAGGCTTACAGACAGTACTCATTTATCTGTACCCCGGACGCCTGGCTCAGGAGCAGGGGAAAAACATAAAGAAGAACTTTCAGATGGTATCAAGGTCCCCTCTAGCAGGCGTTTCACCGAAGACAATAGCACACCCAAAGTAATGGTCCCTCCTGTCACCCCAGACTTGCCAGCCTGCAGCCCTGCCAGTGAAGCAGGGAGTGAGAACAGCGTAAACATGGCTGCCCACACGTTAATGATTCTCTCCAGAGCAGCCATCTCCAGGGCCACTTCAACAACGCCTCTAAAAGACAATACACAGCAATTTAGAGCATCTTCGAGGAATACTACAAAAAAGCGAAAAATTGAAGAATTAGATGAGCGTGAGCGGAACTCCCGTACTTCCAATAAAAATCTTTCCAATTCATCAATACCAATGAAAAAGAAGAGAATTAAGGCAAGTTTAAAAGTCTTAATTTGAAAATCATACCTTTGCCCTTCCTTCAGTGCTCAGGTCAGAGAGCTTGGCATTTTTTTGCCATAGGTAGCTAAACATTCTAAGGAAACAGCTTTGAGTTTTGATTGACAAAAAATGTATAGCTGTGTCTCTCAGCCACTGTGATACCAAGAGTTGTCTAGGTGAAACAGCATTTTCAAACCAATTGCTAAGGCATTTATTATAAACATCTTCCTTGGAAAAAGGTGGCTTTGGTTTCAGTCATAGTAGGATCCAAATTTGGGGACAGAGGGTGACATAAGGCATGAAAAATTGGGAAGCCACTATTGTGTGTGGAATCATGAAGTAAAAAGCTACTTTTAACTTTTAGAACTACTTTTAATGTGTGGTTTTTCCCACATGCCCTGCTATATCTGTCATGGGATTTTACAGATGTTAATATGTGGAGCAGTATAAAAACCGTTTACCTGGTTTTTTCCTTAACCATGGTTATCTTTAAAAACGCAATGCAGGGATAGCATTAATAAGTGAAACCCATTTTTTTCCTAATCTTTTTAGCCATTTAGTAAGTGGATTGAAGAGAAATAAAGGTGTCTAAAATATGTATCAGGGAAGGAGTCTTGGCTTCGGTACCATGCAAGCCTGGGTTTGAGTCCTGCATCTCCTGCCCACTGGCTCTGTGACTGTGATTAAGCCCATAGCCTCTCTGAGTCTCAGCTGCATCATGTAACAGAAGGTTACCACCCATCTTACCTGATATCTGTGAGGACTACATGTAGTGCTTGTAAAGTGCCTGGTGTATATTAAATGTTTGGAATTTGAAAAGTACCTGTTACTCTAAAATCTTAGTAAAGCTTTCTAAGGTTTATGGTTTAGCAGTGATGGGCACTTTATAGAAAGGATATTCTATCTTGATTCATTTGGCATTAATATACTCTGGATTTGGATAATGTCTTTTGTCCTACCTAAGCTAATGCTGGAAGAATAATTGGAAGTATATTTTATTAACTTTGAATTTATTATATTTTTTTCTCTACTTCACTGTGAAACTGAAATAATGAACTGAAAAACAATTTGTCAACAATTTTAGTATATGGAAGAAACTGATAAAAGGTTCTAAGTGCTTTAACAAATTTTTTGACCTTGTTTGAGTTCACTATATTAACTTAGGTTTATTTTTTTTCTTTCTCCTTTTTATTTTTACCTTTTTTTTTTTTGACAGAAAAAGAAGCTGCCCAGTTCATTTCCAGCTGGAATGGATGTGGACAAATTTTTGTTATCCTTGCATTATGATGAGTAAACATTCTGAACATAAAAGAACAAAGGCTGTTTAAAACTCATATCCCTTAAACTATGAGTGTAGGGAATGAGGTATTTACAGAGTCTAAAAGTATGGTCTGCACTTTCATCATACTGAAATTTCACTTTATATCTAAATCATGCTGTTTCAGAAGCAGCTTCCTAGTCTGTAAATAGTTTTGCCTGGTATATTTTTATTTTGGAAAAAAATTGCAAAAATGTAAATGAAGCTAATCTGCAGAACTGTATAGCTTTGATAATTGCATATTGTAAATATTTTGTAAATATTGTTGAAATAGAGGTTAAATCAACCCAATGTTCTTACACTGTGTTTTTTGACTTCTTATGATCCCCAATTCTGAGGCTTATTTATCTGGAATTGTTTCTCACTGTTGGGGGGAAATAATGTTTTTCCTTATAAATTGCCTTCAGTAACTTTCCAAGAAGACATTTAAAGATACAGCCACTAAATAGTACAAAAGTGATAACCACCTCAAATGGTAATAAAGTGATCAGGAAATAACAGTTTGGTTTTTTTCTGCAGTGAATACTTTACAGCCCCTTCTTATCATTGCAGTAAAGATTATGTTTCTGAAATTTATACTTCTGATCATTCTTGTCTCTTTGTTTTAAAGAGAGACTTTTGTAAACCATTTGAGTGTTCTCATCTTTTGTTTATAATTTTCAAGATGTATTACAGAACTTTGAGTGTTTAGACTGTTGAGCCATAAAACATTCGGTTATGTACTAGTTGAGATTTCTCGGGATGTATATACTTTTCCCCTAAGTACTGGGGATTTAAAGAATTGCACTAATTCTTAGACCTCCTTACATAGTAGTGACCAATTCACATTTAATTTAAATGTTGTATTCTATTTTAAAGCTTATGTGGAGGATTATTTTCTTGTGTCCTTTTAGAAAGCCATGTCCATCATAAGAAGAGAAATAATAGTTTTATATTTTAATGTTTCTCCTAAAATGGGCTGTTAAATAACTATATCTGTACTTAGATATAGTGCATTGTCTCTGTACTCCTTAAAATGTTATAGAGTTACTCTAAAAAGGGAAATGAGAGGTGCCTTCTCTGTATTAGACTTAACACATCAGTCAAGTTGATGGATTGCTCTAAACCTTTAAATGAGAACAGAAATTATAATTAGTACCTGACCAATTGTGCCTAGATATTAAAGTATGTTCTCTTAAGTGTTTTCTGTTTGGTTAAATTTCAGTATATTAAGATTTTTTTCCTACAGGTGTATGTAAAAGTGTAATTTTCCTCAACTTTT
This sequence comes from Glossophaga mutica, assembly GCA_039655065.1. Lineage (NCBI taxonomy): Eukaryota > Metazoa > Chordata > Mammalia > Chiroptera > Phyllostomidae > Glossophaga > Glossophaga mutica. Next base: position 78,348,696 of record CM077308.1, on the reverse strand, counting down.
TTTTTTTTGTACTGAGCCTTTAAAAAACTAAATTTATCCTACTCAAAACAACATTTCTCCATGTGGAAATAACATCTTAATTGCCAACACTTACTGCAGCAGAAATTTATTGTAAAATAAATTTCTGTATTGTAAAATAAATTTCTGTATTATAAAAATTACATGATGTGGCAGTAGTCTATCCCTAAGGAACTAAATATCATACAGTTAATGTTTATTTAATTCAGCTTGATACTGTAATACAGTTAAGTTTGAATAAATATTTTCATTAACTTGAAATTTGAATTGCCAAAAAAAAAAAAAACTTGAATTCCTTCATATTGGCAGTCATTCTCATTTAGATATGTTGATTAAATATCTTCGAAGTCAATTCTTGCATACTTTTTCAGAAGTCCACATAAGGTTGAAAATTATAGATTTTCTTTTCATTCCATTATGCATTTATATGTGCTGAGTACTAAGAATTCATTTACAAATAAGTTCACTTTCTTCAAGATTCTTAGTTCAGTAGCCAGCAGCCACTAGATATGTCCAAAGACTTGGAGCCTTCATTTATGTTCAAGAGCAAAACCACAATCCCCATTTTACCCTAAAAGTTCAGGCATGCTGGACTTAACTGTAGTGTTCTACCTGGAAACCTATTTTAGCAGTCAAATACCTAGTGATGGTATTTTAGGGTTCAAGTATACCACAAAAAACTTGTAGCTACTTCTACAACTATTTGTAAGTATACACTCTTTTATTTTGGACAATACTTAGTGGTTGATGTCAGTGTATGCCAAATCTGAAAAGTCTTATAGTTAAAACATTTAATTATTTTAGCCCTGGACATTGTTAAAACTCTCTAGTATGTTGAAACTGTACGTGAGTAAAGCATCCATTAGCATTCAGCCAAAGGCTAGATGTTGTGACTATTAGGAGACCGCAATTTCAACTTTGAGAGGAGTAATTTTAGTGACTTGTTACTGTTTTCTGCTTCCATTCATTTCTCACACCACCATCTTTCAGCCGTAGGCCCACCTTGAAGTTAACCAATGGTAACCAATGAAGTTTTGACTTCATTCTTATGCTTCCTCTTTGAATATACTTTTTCTTTTTATAAACATTGGTTAACATTTTGACACAGTTTACTGGTCTTTTTTCCTAATTAGTTTTTCTACATAGTTGAATTTTCACTGTAAATATGACTTTCTAATGCTTTTTTTTACCTCATAATATGAAACATTTTCCAGTTTTTAGCTATTATTTTTTTTAAAGTAGTGAACATATTTGCAAATAAGTATTTGTTTAGGTTATTCGTTATTTCCTTGGGAGACATTTTAGACCGTTGGAATTACCAAATCAAAAATGAGTGGGTATTTTTAAAGGATCTCAATACATTTTGCCAAACTTTGCCAGAAAATTACTTCAATTCCTGCCAGCAAATTGTCATTTCTTCCATACCATGCTTATTTCTTACTAGAAATACATGTATATTCAGCCATATCATCATTGGTTTCTAGGCTGTTATTTCTTGATTTGTTAAAATTAGTAGTTAGCTCATAATCCGTATATAATTTGTTTTGGTACCTGGTGTGAAACAAGAATGTACTTTTTCCCCCCTAAATATCTAACCACTTGAGTCAGTTTAATTGGTTAAAATAAGTTTTCTCTTCCCCAATACGTTTACTTATAATTCCTCTTCTTATTTTATACTAATGCATAATCTTGTATTTATAATTCTAAAGTCCAAAGGTTCTTACCAACCAGTATTTTTCCCTTAAGTTTGGCATCAAAACCCATTTCGTGGCAAAATCTGACCTGGTTTGACGTGAGACTTTGAGAGTCGTTATCTCGTTTGGTATAAACATTCATATTTTGCTTGAAAAGCAGTAATATGTTTAATTAGGGTGAAATTTTAGATTCAACTTGGAGTTATATGATATATACATTATGTTATTTTTAAAAAAATGCCAAATATCTTAATTGCGAAACCCAGCTAACCATAAAGGTATAAAGTCAAATTTTGGACCTATATTAAATTTATATAAATACAGTATATAATGTGGTGTATAGACTATTTTGTGTCACTGATTAAACAGTTACAGTTTTGTGTGTATTATGACTTCTTATATTTTTTAAGTCCTCCCCTTCTTAAACTTCTTGATTAACTGTAGAATCCTTGTATTATTTCAAGTTAAAATTCTGTTGGATTATTTGTTTGAAGTACATTAACCCTATAAGTTACCTGATACTGAAAGAAAGAAAAAATAATGGTAATATGGTATGTATAATTGTTTTATAGTTATTGCTGTCCTCATAAATTTCTTGCTAAATTGGGTATTTTGTTGCTATCTTTGGGGAACTCTTCATTACTTTATTTTAACTGATTATTTTTAGTTAATGTTAACATTTTATGAAGCATAACATGGAACAAGTGCACAAACCATAAAGTTCAAACAGTTGAATGAATTTTCTAAAAGTACACTCATTCACTTACTCAGATCAAGAATACAACATTGCCAGTATCCCTAGAATCCCCTCATACTTCCTTTTCATAACTGCTGGCCTGAATGGTAACTATTAACCTGCGTTCCAGCACCATAGTTTCTGCTTTTTATGAACCTTATATAATGGATTCCTACAGTATACAGTCAGTCTTGCATAACTTCTTTTGCTGAACATGGTAAAATATACTCATGGATATTTTAGTCTCATTCTCAACACTGTGTACTCTCATTGTGTTTATCCACATTGTGTTACACCACAGTTAATCCATTTTATAGTTTAACATTTAGGTTATTTACAGTTTGGGGCTGTTAAGAATAGAACCTCTTGTATACTTTTGAACATGTCTTCTGGTGAATGTATTGCACTTTTCAGCTGGATGTATAATTAGAAGAGGAGTTGCTGGGTGCTAGGGTTGTGTATATCCAACATTATTCAGGGTTTTATTTTTTTTTATTTCTTTTTTTTTTTTTAGTTTTGCAGAGCAGCTGTGCCAAGTCATACCATCAACAGTGTAAGAAGAGTTCTGGTTGTTTTATGTTATTGTTAATACTTGATCATTTTGTTTAAGCCATTTTTGAAGTATGTTGGTGGTGTCACACTGTGGTTTTTTATAGCTTCTTTTTTTAATTGAATTTATTGTGGTGACATTGGTTCATAAAACCATATAGGTCTCAAGCATACAATTCTGTAACATACCATCTGCACACTCATTACAGCATGAACTCATGACTCAAAGTCAGGTCTCTTTCTGCCACCATTTGTCTGCCCTTAGCCCTCTTCAACCTCTTCCCAGTCCCCTTCCTTCTGGAAATCACCATGTTGACTGTCTGTGAGGTGTTTTTTTTTTTTTTTTTTAATTGCTTAATCCCTACACCTTTTTCACGCAGTCCTCCAACCCCTCTCCCCTCTTGACAGCTTTCAGTTCGTTTTCTGGATCTATGGGACTATTTCTATTTTGTTCATTACATTCCACATATAAATGAAGTCATAGGGTATGATTTGTCTTTCTCTGACTTATTTCGCTTAGCATAATATTCTCCAGGTCCATTCATGCTGTTGGAAAAGATTTTTGTTTTACTGCCCAGTAAGCATTTTATTATGTAAATATACCACAGCTTTTTTATCCACTCATCTGCTGATGGGCACTTGGGCTGCTTCCAAATCTTGACAATTGTAAGTAATGCTACAATGAATATAGGGGTGCTTATATTCTTTCAGATCAGTGTTTTGGGTTTCTTCGGATACATTCCCAGAAGTAGAATGACTGGGTCATCTGGCAGTTTCATTTTTAATTTTTTGAGGAAACTCCATACTGTGTTCTACAGTGGCTGCACCAGACTGCATTCCCACCAATAGTGCACTAGAGTTCTCTTTTCTCCACATCTTCATCAACACTTGTTTGTTGATTTATTGATGATAGCCATTCTGACAGGTGTGAGGTGATACTTCATTGTGGTTTTAATTGTATTTCTCTTATGATTAGTGATGTTGAGCATTTTTTTCATGTCTGTTGGCCATCTGTGTATCCTTTTTGGAGAAGTGTCTATTCAAGCCTTTTGCCCATTTCTTAAGTTGGTTGTATTTCTTCCTGGCACTGAGTTGTATTAGTTCTTTGTGTATTTTGGAGATTAAACCCTTATCAGATATATCACTGGCAAAAAAAGTTCTCCCTTACAGGGGGTTGGTTCCCTATGCATCTTGCTGAGCAGAAGCTTTTTAATGAACTCTCATTTGTGTGTTTAAATCCATTTTTTAAAAATTTTAATCCTCACCCAAGTGTACGTTTAATTGATTTTAGAGAGAGAAGAAGGAGTAGAGAGAGGGAGGGAAATATCTATCGGTTGCCTTCTGTACATGCCCCAACCAGCGATTGTACCTGCATCCCAGGTATGTGCCCTGACCGGGAATCAAACCCATAGCCTTTGGTGCACAAAATGATGTTCCAACCAACCAAGCCACCCAGCCATGGCTAAATCTTTCATCAACTTTGTGTTTATTTTTGTGTATGGTGTAAAGAGGTGGTCTGGTTTCATTCACATTGTGATTTGGATTTGATGGTTCCTGATAAACTTGAACACTGTTTCAAATGATTATTGGCCATTTGTATTATCTCCTCCTGTGTAGTATTTATTCGTGATTTTTGCCCATTTTTGTATTGGATTGTGCCTTTTATTACTGATAGGTAGGCATTCTTTCTCTGTTCTACACATAAGTCTATTTCCAGATGGATAGCAGATAATCTAAATACTTTGTCATGTTTTTCTTGAAGTTTTCTTGTTTAACCTTTTGTATTTTCAGGATCATCTGTCTGGAATTGATATTCCATGTATATATCCTGTTAACCCAGCACCATGTATTTGGGAAAGAGTCTTTCCCAAATACATGTTACCATTGTCATCAGCTGGTAAACCTGTGTATGTTTGGTTCTGAATTCTAGTCTGTTCCACAAGTTTATTTTCTAAAGAGCTGCCAGTAAAATGCCGTATTAATGACTAAGAAATCTATTTTATGTTTTATTTTATATTTGGGCCCCTCACTGAGGAACTCTACTGAACTGATGGCTTTCTTTTATGGTCAATTTTTATTTACTAAGGATATCACCTTTAATTATTTTCCAAATTTATTTCTTCTTACTATACTGATAAACATTTTCAGTACAACTAATAATAAAGTAGGCTTCCTTATCTTATTCCTCATTTTAATGGGATGTTAAGTGTAATGTTGACTTTTATTTATAGTCCTTCACATATTTACATTAGGAGTGTCTGTTTAACTTAATTAAGTGCTATTCCAATATCAGGTAAAATATTTTTATTAATAATGCTAATATGTATTTTGTAATCTTAGTGATTCTTCAAATATAACTAAATTTGATTTTTCAATATTTAAATGTTTACTAATAATGAGATTGGTTTCAAGCTTATTCCTTTTTTTAATGAATTTGAAAATTTCCATCCTTTTCTACTTTATTGAATATTGGAATGATAAATAGTACCCATTTTAATTTTAATGCAATATTTAAGTAAAACAATATGCAAAGGATTTATGTCATTGTCTGGAACATAGTAAGCATTCTAAAAACTAGTTGCTATTCTAACTTACACTGTTTTTTATTTCTACTTTCTGCAGCAGTTTATTTAGAATGGGAAATAACTGTTTCTTGGAACTAAATCACCAACAAGACATTTAGACCTGGAGATTTTTTTCAGAAAAAATAGTTTTTTTCCCCAGATTCCTTCGAGGTTAATTGGTCTAGTCAGGCTTTGAGCTTTATCTGAATTAAATATATTTTCCTCTCTAATATTTACTTGTGTTCTCTTTAAATTAGATGTGACTACTTTTTTACTGACAAATTCCCTCTTATATTTGACAGTGATATATTTTAACCTAAATTTAGTAGAGAGTTTTCTGGTGTTTTCCTTTTAAAACTATGTAAACATTTAATTAAGGCAAGGAATTTAGTTCTATTTCAACTTTAGACAGTTTCTTCAAGTTAATTACTTAGAATAAGGTAGCATGCTTTTTTACTTACCATTTGTTTTTATTTTGGTCAAAGAACAAGTTAAAATTTCAGTGAAAGTTGCGTGGGTGTTTAAAAATAGGTATTTTGTTTATAAAATTAGAAAGTTTGATATTTATTCCATTTTAAACTATCAAATCATGTCTGACTTTATTTTTAAAGTTTTTGTTGTAAATGTTTAATTTCCTATGATTATCTTGGCAATAGTTTTTGCTTCAGTTGTTTTGGCATTACTGCTCAGGTATGGTCTGTAACTGTCACAACTTTATTTTTTTGCAGGTTGGTGGAGATAAAATTAACAAAATTGTAAGGTATTAAAATTATGTCTTACATCATGATGATTTTCTCTATGTGTACACTGTGAAAGGGTTCATTCCATCTGGTTAATTGACACATTCATCATCTCACATGTTTATCTGTCTGTGTGATGTTTGAGTTCTGCACTGTTGACAAATTTCAGTTGTGTAATACAGTATTCTCCGCTGTGCCCACTATGTCATACATTAGACACTCAGACTTGATTCACCTTTTTAGCTGGTATTTTGTACCAACCTTCCTTTTTCTCCACCCACATAGCAGCCATTTTCTTACTCTGTTTCTATGAGTTTGACATTTTTTTAGATTCCAAATAATGTATTACCATGCAGTACTCGTCTTTGCATGCCTTACTTCATGTAGCTTGATTTCCTCAAGATTGAATCATGTTGTCACAAGTGGCAGGATTTCCTTCTTTCTTATGGGTAAATATTTCATTATATATATTTACCACATCTTTATCCATTCATCCATTTACCTCCGCTTAGGAGTTTCCATATCTCAGCTATTGTGAATAATGCTATAATGAATATTGGACTGCAGATATGTTCTTGATATCCACTTTTTATTTCCTTTTGATATATACTAAGAAGTAAGATTACTGGATCATATATTTAATTTTTTGATAAACATTAGTACTGTTTTCCGTAGTCACTGCACAATTTACATTTTCACCAACAGTGTATAAGAATTCTCTTTTCTTGCCCTGGCTGGTGTGGCCTGGTGGATTCAGCACCAGATTGCGAAGCAAAGGGTCACCAGTTCAATTCCCAGTTAGGGCACATGTGTGGGTTGCAGGCCAGGTTCCCATTATGGGGTACATGAGAGGCAACCACACATTGAAGTTTCTCTCCTTCTCCTTCCCTTCCCCTCTCTCTAAAAATAAATAAAATCTTTTTTTCAAAAAAAAAAAAAAAATTCTTTTCTCTACTTCCTCACTGACACAGTCTTGTCTTTTTGATCACAGCCATTCTAACAGGTACAACGTGATATCTTGTGGTTTTGATTCACATTTTCATGATGACTACTCATGTTGAGCACTTTTCATGTACCTGCTGGTCATTCCCCCCCTCCCCAAAGGAGTTTTTATTTATTTATTTATTTATTTATTTATTTATTTTTAGAGGGGAAGGGTAGGAGAGAGGGAGAAGGAGAGAAATGTCAATGTACGGTTGCCTCCTATGTGTCCCATGCTGGGAACTGGCCTGCAACCCAGGCATGTGCCCTGACTGGGAATCGAACCGCGATCCCTTGGTTCACAGGCCCGCGCTCAATCCACTGAGCTACACCCCTGCTGGTCATTTTTACGTCTTCCTTGGAAAAATGTCTTTAGCTCCTCTGCCTGTTTTAATTCTGTGTGTTTGTTTATTTTTGTTATTTAGTCATGTGGGTTCTTTACGTATTTTGGATATTAACCCCTTATTAGGTATGTTTTTTGCAAATATTCTTTCCATTCCATCCATAGCTTGCCTTTTCTTTGTGTTGATGATTCCCTTGGTTTTGGAGAAGCTTTTTAGTTTGACACACCCACTTGTTTATTTTTGTTTTTATTACCTTTGCTCTTGGTTTCAGATCTAGAATATCATTGTCAAGACTCATGTCAAGGAGCTTACCCTTTTGGTATTCTTCTAGGAATTTTACAGGTTCAAGTTTTAAATCTTTGACTTTAATCCAGTTCGAGTTGATTTCTGTGTTGGTGTAAAATAAGGATGCAGTTGCACTCATTTGCATATGGCTGCCCAGTTTTCTCAGCACCATTTATTGTCCTCTCCTCATATAATTCAGCTCCTTTCCCATAAATTAGTTGACCATACATGCATGGGTTTATTTCTGGGCTCTCTACTGTATTCCACTGATCTGTGTATAATAATACCATACTATTTCAGTAACTATAGCTCTCTAATTCTGGGTGTTACATGGTTCCATACAGATTTTAGGATATTCTGTTTCTGTGGAAGATGCCATTGTTATTTTGATAGGCATTGCCATGGGTAGTTTGGACATTTTAACAGTATTCTTCCAGTCCATGAGCACAGAATATCTTTCTGCTTATTTATGTCTTCAGTCTCTTATGTCTTATAGTTTTCAGTATATGTATTTTTCACCTCCCTGTTAAATTTATTCCTATTTTCTTTTTGATGAAATTGCAAATGGGATATTTAAAAATTTTATGGTAGCAGTAGTGTTTTGGTTTTTATATAACATATATATTATAGAGGATTTTTTTTAAGATTTTATTTATTTTTAGGGAGATGGGAAGAGAGGGGGAGAGAGAGAGAGAAATATCAATATATGGTTGCCTCTCATGCACCCCCAGCCTGATACCGGGTCTGCAACCCAGCCATGCGTCCTCACTGGAAATTGAACCACCAGCCCTTTGGTTTGCAGGCCACCCTCAGTCCACTGAGCCACACCAGCCAGGGCAAGTTTTGTTGTGTGTGTGTTTTTTAAAATATACCTTAGGAAAACAAATACAAAGCTGAACTTCTCCACCATTTCAACTAACAGTAGGAAGCTCCAATTATGTACATTTAGCATTTTGTGATGGCTAAGAACAGCAGTCAGCACCAGACTTGAACAGGTAGCCAACACAGAAGTCCTTCAAAATGAAATGTCATTATAGCAAGACAGGTAAACCAGGGATTAACAAATGACAACCACTTGGGAAGTGGCTGTCATTCTTGTTGAATGTTTTATTTCATTAAATATCTTACATACATTTCCTATTACTATGCTTTAAACAAAACCTCCCTTAAGGACTTATTTCAGTATTCAACAAGAATTGTTCTGATAAAGAATCCCCAGGTAGTTCAAATTCTAATATGTATTTGACTGAAGAAAAATAACTATTTTCACATTACTACAATAGATAGCAGTTCACATTGGACTAGCTGGTTTCTTCTTTCCCCTCCTACAGCCTTGTTCATTGGACCACTTCCTTACATGTGAGCATTCAGTGTACTTTCAACGCGTATGCCCAGCAGTATTTATAGGTCTATTCCATTCTTACTGGGTGTAAACAGATTTCAGTAATTTATACAAGCAAGCGGGCTATGTTCAATCACTGTAATTTTAAGCTTTTGTACACCAGAATGAAAAGGTTATAGAAAAGCACCATTGCAACAGTGCCTTGAGGGAGAAAAAAAAGACGTGCCTTAAAAAATGGATAAAAGCAGATCAAGTATTTCAGAGAGAAGTGGAACACAAAGTGAAAAAACATTTCTCTGCAAAACAAGCTGTGCTCTTCATCAGGCTCAAGTTTGGAAACAGTTGTTTCACTGCTCATATGGTTCAGACTTCTGTCTCCTTAGATGTAGATTGCCCAGTTCTTTTTTTTTAATATATTTTATTGATTATGCTATTACAGTTGTCCCATTTCTCCCCCTTAATTCCCCTCCACCCTGCACACCCTCTTCCACTCGCATTCCCCCCTTTAGTTCATGTCCATGTGTCATAAGTTCTTTAGCTTTTACATTTCCCACACTATTCTTGCCTTCCCCCTGTCTATTTTCTACCCACTATCTATGCTACTCATTCTCTGTACCTTTTCCCCCTCTCTCCTCCTCCCACTCCCCTGTTGCTAACCCTCCATATGATCTCCATTTCTGTGGTTCTGTTCCTGTTCTAGCTGTTTGCTTAGTTTGCTTTTTTTAGGTGTGGTTGTTAATAGCTGTGAGTTTGATGTCTTTTTACTGTCATATTTTTATCTTCTTTTTCTTAGATAAGTCCCTTTAACATTTCATATAATAAGGGCTTGGTGATGATGAACTCTTTGAACTTGACCTTATCTGAGAAGCGCTTTATCTGTCCATCCATTCTAAATGACAGCTTTGCTGGATAGAGCAATTTTGGATGTAGGTCCCTGCTTTTCAAGATTTCAAATATTTCTTTCCAGCCCCTTCTTGCCTGTAAAGTCTCTTTTGAGAAATCAGCTGACAGTCTGATGGGAGCTCCTTTGTAGGTGACTGTTCCTTACCCCTTGCTGCTTCTAGAATTCTCTCCTTCATTTTAATCTTGGCTAATGTAATTACGATGTGCCTTGGTGTGTTCCTCCTTGGGTCCAACTTCTTTGGGACTCTCTGAGCTTCCTGGACATCCTGGTAGTCTATTTCCTTTACCAGATTGGGGAAATTCCCCTTGATTATTTGTTCAAATAAGTTTTCCACTTGTTGCTCTTCTTCTTCCCCTTCTGGGACCCCTATAATGTGGATGTTGGGACGTTTAACGTTGTCCCGGAGGTTCCTAAGCCTCTTCTCATTTTTTTGAATTCTTGTTTCTTCCTCATTTTCTGTTTGGTTGTCAGTTTCTTCCTTCTGGTCCACTCCATTGATTTGAGTCCCAGTTTTCCTTCCATCTCTATCGGTTCCCCATGCGTCTTCCTTCATTTCACGTATTGTAGCCTGTATTTTTTCATCTAATTTGTGAGCTAAATCAACCAATTCTGTGAGCATACTGATCACCAGTGCTTTGAACTGTGCATCTGATAATTTGGCTATCTTTTGATTGCTTAGATGAATTGGCTCTGGGGCTTTGATCCGTTCTCCCATTTGAGCCATTTTTTTTGTTTTGCTTTGTTGGTCTGGTTGCGGCTGTTACGTAGTGAGGGGCAGAGCCTTACGTGTTTGCCCGGGGCAGGGCAGCCCAGTTGCTAGGTTGTGACACTATATGTGGGGGTGGGGTCTTGGTGTTTTTAGGTTTTATTTACCAGTCCTGGAGTCCCGGGTTGCGAGTTCTCTCTCGTTCCCCGTTTTTGCCTGGATTATCTGCATGCAAATGTGGGACCTCCTGGTCAGCCAGCCTCCTTGCCCCTGGGGTCTGCTAGCTGCTGCCTGTGCACCTGGGGCCTGCTAGCCACTGCGTGCAAGCCCAGGTCCTCCAGCAGCTGCCTGTATGCCTGGGTCTGCCAACCTCCGCTTCCTCCTGCTATGACTCCACCCCTTCTACCAGTCTGGATGAATGGTTGTCGGACCTCCGTACAGATCAATTTTCTCTCAGTTCTGGTTTTCTTGTTTCTAAATCCTTATTGTCCTTAGTTTTGGTTGTGCGAGGAGGCACAGTGTGTCCACCTACGCCTCCATCTTGGCCGGAAGTCTGATTTTTTTTTTTTAATTCAAAATAAGGATCCTGTATACTTTCAAGTCACACTCCTCATGTGATACTTAAAAAACCCAACATCATTGTGCCGGATTCTTAAAAGGACATGTGCTTATTTTTAAAGTGACGTATTTGACACAGCTCCTCCAGAGTCATGCTCCGTGTGGTGGGGGGGAAAAAAACAAGAAACCCTAGGACTTGGTGTGTTAGCAACATGAATTGATGTTTACAACACTGAATAGAAGTTACAGACAGTCACGGCGGTTTTGAAATTCAACATGATTCCAAGTAGGATCATTATTTATTGCTCTATTAAGAAAGACCCAAAAAATGCCATTACCCATATATTTTAAAGTATATTTTATTATGCTATTAAAATTGTCCCAATTTTTTCCCTTTTGCCCCCCTCCACCCAACACTGCCCACTTCCTCAGGCAATTCCCCCACCATTGTTCATGTCCATGGATCATGCTTATAAGTTCTTTGGCGTCTCTATGTCTCATACTGTACTTTACATCCCCATGGCTATTCTGTAACTACCTATTTATATTTCTTAATTTCCTTACCTCTCCACCCATTCCCCTACAGCCGCCTCCATCTGGCACCATTAAAACACACTCTGTATTCTGTCTCTACTTGTCTTTGCTTGTTTTTTTAAATTCAGTTGTTGTGCATTTTTTGACATTTTGTTAATAATTTTTTTTTTTAAGATTTTATTTATCTTTAGAGGTGAAGGGAAGGAGAGAGGGAGACAAATATCAATGTATGGATGCCTCTCATGCGTCCCCTGCGGGGAACTGACCTGCAACTCAGGTATGTGCCCTGACTGGGAATCGAACCATGATCCTTTAGTTCGCATGCCCATACTCAATCCACTGAGCTACACCAGCCAGGGCTTGTTGTTAATAGTTTTGATCTTTTTCTTAAATAAGTGCCTTTAACATTTCATATAATAACGGTTTGGTGGTGATGAACTCCTTTAGTTTGTTCTTGTCTGGGAATCTCTTTATCCGCCCTTAGATTCTAAATGATAGCTTTGCTTGGTAGAGCAGTCTTGGCTGTAGGTCCCTCCTTTTCATGACTTGGAGTGTTTCTTACCAATCCCTCTACCTACCTGGCCAGGGCTAAAAGTCTACATTTTCACTCTTCTCCCCAAACCTTCATACTAGAGTTATAAGTGATATGCTCAACACTGTTACCTAAGAGCAGTCTGAATTTATCTATTTTTCTTTAGCAGTGAGAATTATACCTTCAAATGTTTGGTGCCTTTTTGTTCAGGGTGAAGTTTTGCTAATATTTTTTATAAAGCCAATATACTAGTAATGGCCTTCAGCCCTTTCTTATCTGAAAACAGCCTGTCCTTCAATTCTGAAGGACGGGCTTTGCTGGTAAAATTGTTTTAGCTGGCAGTTTTTTTCTTTCAGCACTTTGAATATATCATGCCACTCCCACCTGGCCTATAAAGTTTCTGCAAAAAACTTGCTTATAGTCTTACTGTGGTTCCCTTGTACTTAACAAATTGTCTCTTATTTTGGCAATTTCATTATAATGTGTATCAATGTGTTGCTCTTTGCATTCTTCTTTTTTTGAAAACTCTGGGCTTCCTTGTGTGGATTTTCATTTCATTTCCCAGATTATAAAAGTTTCCAGCCATGATTTCCTAACCCTGTCCCTCTTTTTCTGGTACCCTGTTAATGCATATATTTGCCCATTTGATGGTATCACACAAGGCCTTTAGCCAGTTAACTGTTTTTCTTCTGATGACATTTCACTGCCCAGCCTTGAGTTCACTGATTTTCTCTTCTACTTGAACTAGTCCAATACTGAACCCCTCTGTTGAATTTTTCAGTACAGTTTTTGTCTTCAACTCTGTGATTTGTTTGTTACTTATATTTTCTGTCTCTTGAAATTCTCACTTTTCTAATGCATTACTTCTTAATTGATTTGAGAGAGAAACACTGATTCTTCTATGTATCCTGACTGGGGATTGAACCCACAACCTTGGAATATCCAGACAACGTTCTATTCATCTGAGTTCCCCAGCCAGGGCTTATGCATTATTCTCCTCATTGAGCATGTTTATAACCATCAATTTGAATTTTTATCAGGTAAGTCACTTACCTCTTTTTCATTAACGTTTGTTTCTATAGTGTGTTTTATTCTTTTATTTTGAACACTCTTCTATTTCTTCATTTTCCTTTACTCTGTGTTGGTTTCTGTGCATGAGGTAAAAGAGCTACCTCTCCCAGACTTAACACAGTGATTTGGTGGAGGACACAATCAGCCTGGCCAGAGCTCCTTAATCTTTTGTGACTGTCCATGCTGCCTTCTTTGTAGTGGTTCCCAATGGTTAAAGGTGTGCTGAAATCTATCAATGCCTAAAGGGAGAATTGCAGTGAGCACTTACATGCAGGCTAATTATAAGCTGCACACCACCAGGCACCAGCTGGGAAAATATGTAGTTAGGGCCCTTCCAGGGATATGGGCTTTTTTGCCTGCTCCCTCTGCACAGGGCCCGAGTGTATAGCTGTGGGTGAAAAAGGGATATATCCTGCACCTAATAGCTGCTGTTTTGCTTTAATTTTTATTGGGCACATGCGTGTAAGGCCCTGTTGGCTGTCAAAGCTGGTGATCCGCGGGCGTATTCCTTGGGTGTCACCTGCAAATCTGTGGTGTCAAGACGTGTACCTGCACCTTCTAGGGAGATGCTGGTGATTTGTAATGGTCTTCCTTCAAAGGGAAGGTGGCAGCTGCTGGGTGCCCTGTTCTTCAGGGAAGATCACAATCAGCTCCCAGTTGTGTGCTAACTTTTCTTGTACTCCTCTACTTCTCTTTGGATTCTCTCTAACTATGAATCACCTTTTCTTTATACAGAATAGTTCTTGTCCTATTTTAAGTTTAGAAGTCAGCCTTTCTTTTTACTTTATAATTCGGCTTTTCAGCTCTTACCTTCTATAGTAATTTATATGGGCATTTGCATGTATTTAGCATATACAGAGGACCCTTGAATAACATGGGTTTGAGTTGTGTGGATCCCCTTATATACACAGGTGTTTTTTTTTCCCCCAGTAATTACCTGTACTGGGAGTCAGTGGATGTGAAGAGCTGACTGTATGCAATGACCTATGCCATTTCATGTAGGGCACTTGAACATCATTAGGTTTTTTTTATCCACAGGGGATCCTGGAACTAATCCCCTGCAGATACTGAGAGACAACTAAGTTCTTGGAGAACCGAAAGTTGCATGCAGATTTTTGACTACACAAGGGGTCACAAACCCCTAATCCCTGCATATTTCAACGAACTGTAAAATTTCTCTCCCTACATGACCAGGAACTAACTTTCATCCCCAGCCAGCCTTTAATCATTTAAAAATGTTTTAATTTTCACATCCCTGAATTCTTAATTTTTATTCTTTATTCTGTTATTTTTCAAAGAAACATAACAGTGCTGTATTTTCTAAGCTCTTGTGTCCCTAAACACCTTAGTGTCTGACTTTTTGCCATTAAAAATACTATGCAGCCCTGGCCAGTGTGGCTCAGTTGATTGGAGCATTGACATCTAAACCAGAAGGTCACAGGTTCAAATCCTGCTCAAGGCACATACCTAGTACAGGTTCGGTCCCCAGTCAAGGTACATACAAGAGGCAACCAGTCCATTTTCTTTCTTGCATCAGTGTTTTGCTCCCTCACTCTCTCCCTCCCTTCCCCCTCTCTAAAATCAATAAGCATGTCCTCAGGTGAGGTTTAAAAAATACTATGAAGATGTTGGTCGCTTATCTTCTGACATTCACTATAATAGAAATTAAGTCTGAGCCTACCGATTTTTTTACCTCAGTGTTTGAAGAATTAGTCTCTTCATTCTGTTTTCTCCAGATTGTCTTCACATGATCCTCTTACTTTTTGCTAATGAAATAAGACCTTCAACATCTGCCTGCTTAGCACTAAAAAAATAACTTTTAAAATTTATATTGTAATTATTGCCTCAATACAATTTGCTTTTATTTCTTTTTAAAGAAATGCCACTTGTTGATTCTATATTATTTTTTGATTTCCTCCTTTTTTTCTTCCCATATATTTTTTTCCCCAGAATTGTCAAAGAGCTTTTTAAGACATTTTCAGGTCACTGACTTTTGGATGCATTGTTAATTCTGCATATCTTCAATGAATTGTTCTAATATATTTTGGGTTTCCTTTTTTTCATGTATTTTACTAGTTTTTAGTACAGTAGGGCAGACACTGGAGTACAGAGAAGCTAAGCATAATGAGTTGCATGGGCTCTGGAGTGACACTGCTTCAATTTGAGTCAATCTCAGCTACCAGATATTTGACCTTGGGATTTATTTAGCCATCCAATGCCTCAATTTCCTTACCATCTAGTATGATAATAGATAATAATGGCACCTACTCTCTTGAATTTTTGTGAGGATTAAAGGAGTTAAAACAAAGAAAGCTTCTAAGACGGTTCTTAGCAAAGGAGCCACAAAAGTTAGCTGTGATAACCATATGAGTATTTTGGAAAGTTCTCTTGGACGACAAAACAGTATTTTTTCCCCACAATTGTCTTCTTGTTGCTTCAAAGATAAGAGTCCACAGTGAATTATTTGCCAAGAGTTGTGTGTATAAATGACATTTCTGCGCCCCCCCCCCCCCCACTCTCCCACTACTGTCAGTCAGTCTCCACTTGGGTAAGAGCTTTCCCTTCCCAGAGCTGCCGCTGCAGTGGATGTGCATAGTCCCTGCCTACAGTGTGCTTTTTCCCCAGATGAAATGCAATTGGAAATACCTGTGCTGCATTTTATCCTGTTTAAGAACAGGCATTGTGGCATATTGAAAATAGGAACCCCTTTCCTTTATAAATCCATTCAGGTGAGCAGTTTCTACCTTCTTTCCCGTTCTGTGTGTTGCTATGGTAATTAAGAGCTCAAACCCCAGGATTTTCTCAGTGTGACCTGACCCCAAATCCCAAATGCTGAGCTTACATGAAATTCTACCCACCTAGACCTGAGCACATACGCTTCTCCTTTTCTAACAACACTGCAGTGACTGTGGCTTCTTAACTAATGGTATGAGGCACTGCTAGTTTGCCCACTATAGCCACTCTCACATTAAAGAGTCTGCTAAATCTAAATTAGCTACAGTTGACATTCACTTGATCTTATAAAAATCCTAAAAAACAGAATTCATTCTCTAAAATGGAAGGTCCTGCTACTTACAAGTCACTAAGTTTACACACTGATATTTCAAGTATTGTAGCTTTATAAAATAAAAATATTAATCTTCAGATTAACAAAAATTTAAAGCTGAAAGAAGAATTTATTTCAAAACATTTTGGGATTTGGTTTTTCAATCTTATTTTTAAAAGTTAAGTAGAAAATAATAAAAAATGATAACATTATTTTGAATATAAGCTGACCCCAAGGAAGCTGGTCACACTGATTACAGAGGTTGTCTTACAGCTTCTGGATGAGAATAGCAGAAGCACCTCCTCCTCCATTGCAAATACTGGCAAGACCATATTCTCCTTGCTTCAGGGCATGAACCAAATGAGTGACAATCCTGGCTCCAGACATCCTAGGATTAAGAAAGCATTTTGGTTCTTTAATAAATTAGAATTTATAAGTAAAAAAAGGTTCTATTCCAAATTATCTTTTTGAAAAGCTTATTAGCCTTTACTTATAGCTGAATTTCATTACTTAAACTTGGGAGAGTTGTTTCAAGAATGATTACAGCTTTTTTAAAAGTCTAAGCTTAGACTTTAATCTGAAATCATCTTCAGAATAAAGAAATATTAATTTCAAGAAACAAATGTCACAGATCTGTGTTCAGTGTTCAGTCCTATAACAAATGGTGTTTGCATTACAAAGGACAGGAAGGAAATCTTTACACAGAGTAATAGGACTTACCATGAAAGACACACACACACAAAGGCAGCCATTAACCTACTTAGAGTATTTTTCTTTGATTTTACCTACCCAATTGGATGTCCCAAAGAAACAGCTCCTCCGTTAATATTCACTTTTTGAGGATCAATCTGCAGCATTTTAATGTTTGCTAGTACAACCAGACTAAAGGCTTCATTGATTTCCCACATTGTAACATCTTCTTTTTTCAATCCTGCATCTTTAAGAACCTAAAAAATTTTTAAAATACAGATTACATTTCAATAATTAAGTCAAAATTTCATTGTTTTGCTGAAATCCTGCAATCTGGATTAAATTTTATTTTTTCAGTTACACGTGACATACAATCCTATATTGGTTTAAGATAAGTCTGGCTAAAGGTTTATTTTGTCTTTTCAAAGAACCAGCTCTTGGGTTTATTGATATTTTATATTGTTTTTCTAGACTATTTTGTTTCTTTCAGCTCTGATCTTTATTATTTACTTCTTTCTACTCACTGTGCTTTGTTGTTCTTTTTCTAGTTCCTTTAGGGATAAGGTTATTTATTTAGTATTTTCTTGTTCTTTGAGGCAAGCCTGTATTGCTATTAATTTCCTTCTTTGAACTGCTGTGGCTGTGTCTATAAATTTTGAGTTGGTGTTTTTCTTTTGATTTGCCGAAAGGCAACTTGATTTCTTCCTTGATCTCATCGTTCACTCATTCATTGTTTAGCAGCATCTTAGCCTCCACATGTTTGTGTTTTTCGGTGTTCTTATAACTGATGTCTAGTTTCATACCATTGTCACTAGAGATGATGCTTGATACTTCAATTTTCTTAAATTTATTGACACTGTTTCTTGCCTAACATGTAGTCTATCTTGAAAAATGTTCTATACAAACTTGAGAAGTTATATTCTGCTACTTTGGAGTGACATCCTTAAAATATCAATTAAGTCCTTCTTTCCTAATGTATCACTTAAGTCAGTTATTTCCATGTTAATTTTGTCTGGATGACCTTCCTATTGATGTCACTGGGGTATTAAAGTCCCCTGCTGCTACTGTATTAGTGTCAATCTCTCCGTTTATATCAGTCAATACTTATTTTATAGCCCTGGCTGGTGTGGCTCAGTGGGTTAAGTGACAGCCTGTGAACAAAAGGGTTACCAGTTCAACTCCCAATCTAGGGTACATGCCTGGGTTGCAGGCCAGGTCCCCAGGAGAGGGTACAGGAAAGGCAGCCACACACTGATGCTTCTCTCCATCCTTCCCTCTTCCCATCTCTAAAAATAAATAAAATCTTTTTTTAAAGTATTTGCTTTATATACTTAAGTCTGCCTATGTTGGGTGCATAGATGTTTATGAGATGTCTATCCTCTTGTTGGATTGTTCCCTTTATCATTATGAAATGCCCTTCTGTCTGTCACATCACTTCAAAGTCTTTTGTCTGACATGAGTACTGCTACCCCAGGTTATTCTTTTTACAATTTATATCAAATATCTTTTCCATTCCCTTATATCCAGACTTGTCTTCCAAATCGCTGATTGGATCCTCTGCTTCATCTAATCTAATGTTGATTCCCTGTAAATTATTCTTTATTTAAGTTATTGTATTCTTCATTTCTAATTGGTTATTTTTTTATGTTTTCTATCTCTTTGTTGGAAGTTCTCGCTGACTTCATATAATCCTCTCATAAGTTAATTTAATATCCTTATAACCAGTGTTTTCAATTCTATATCTGATACAATGCTTGTCTCCATTTCATTTAGTTTTTCCTGGACTTTTGTCCTGTTCTTTCATTTGGGTCATATATCTTTGTCTTCTCATTTTGGCAGGCTTACTGTGTTTGTTTCTGTGTATTACGTAGATTTAGAACATCTCCTTGTCTTAGCAGAGTAGCTCCATGTGGAAGGTGTCCTGTAGGGCCCAGTGTCCCTGGTCATCTGAACTGGTTGCTCCATGTGTAGGTTGTGTGTGCCTTCCTATTGTAGTTCCACCTTATTTACTGTTGCTATGTCAGTAGATGGGATTGACCCTGATGAGGCATAGACATGACTACAGCAGACAAACTTTTTTTGCAGGGGCAGACTCCACAAAGCAAGAGATGCTTTAGTGGAACTCTGCTGCCAGCCAAGTCCACCCTTTGGTGAGTCATTTGTGGAGTTGGTTGGGTGGTGTCCTGGCATGGTCTGAAGCTAGCTACCAGGTACAATGGTGGTGGAGGCTCTTAGGAGGGACTCTGGTGATGTCAAGGTCAGCCATCCTTTGTTCCTGGCTTTGTGCTGCCTGGCAGGAGGTTGAAAGTGGTCTGCAGTTGGTTGACACTTTTACTGGGCTTGAAGGCACTGGAAGAGGCTGTCCTGCAAACTAAGGCTGTCTGCCACTAGTGTTGGGTATAGGATCCATTGGTGGGCAAAAGTCAGCTGAGGCCAGCTGCCACTTGTACTTTGCTTGTGGCTGCTTAGTTGAAGCTGATTTCAAGCCAAAACTGGCCATTCTTTATGCTAGATTTGGGGCTATCTGATGGGTGTTGAAATTCAAAGTTGAGATCAGTCACTTCCTCTGCCAGGCTTGGCCATTTAACAAGAAGTACAGGGCACACTGAAGCCAGATGATGGTTGTTTGGGTTTTATGGACCTTTGTGATTTAAAGTCCACAGTACAAGCCAAGGTAAGGAAACAAGGTAAGGCACATCTGTGGAAAAGCTGCTGGAAGAGATTCGGACCAGTTGCATGATTTAGGGGAACAGGGTCTCAAGGAATCTCCAGGTCAGGGTGAACAATGTTAGCTAGGTTCATGGAGAGTTCAGTTTAATGCCTTTCTGCCAGCTATCCAGAGGGAGGGCTCAAAGGAACAGTGGTGCCTGCCAATGCTTTCATGCGAAGCACTGCCCCTCCAGCCCTGTTCCTGAATCCAGTCAGTTTCATTCCTCCCCATGTGTCCTCCTGTTCTGGAGCCAAGAAGTGAGATTGTAAGCAGTCAAGCCCACACATGGGCCCTGAAGAGGAACACCTAGGAATCCAGCAGCCTTCCTTCTTCCTTGGTCGCAATCCCCACTGATTTTCACAACCAGATGTTATGAGGACCTCCACTTCCGGGCCCTGGGCTGTGACCACTCAACTCCTCAGAAGGGACCTGCGCAGCCGAGGTGTCACTCCAACGCTTAATTGCCACAGCATGGGTGTAGGAGCTACCCATTCATTGTCTCCACCTCCAATAGTCTTGACATGGCTGCTTCTGTATTATCCGTAGTTACGAGTTCTGTTCATCCAGTCTTCAAGTGGTTCCCAGCAATGGTTGTTCTATAATCCAATTGTAATTTTCATGTGCTTGTGGGAAGAGGTGAGCACTGTATTTATCTACTCCACCATCTTGACCAGAAATTTGGTTTGTTTCTTTTTGATGCAACAGATATTTAAGCACTGAGTTTCTTAGCTTCCAGGAAGAATGCCCCTGTTATTTTCAGATTTTAATTTCTCAACATACTGCATTTTAATCAAAGGATTTTCTTTCTTTCTTATTTCTATTTTGGAGAGAGAAATGATCTTTCAAATAAAAGAGGTACATTAATCTGTACTGTTGATATGTTAATGTTTTCACTGCATTTCTTACAGTTTCTGCTTATAAAAGTTGCTGTGGAGTTATTTGAGGCACAGATAATCAGAGTTATTGTAACTTTAAATTATTTATTTAAATTATTTTATCTCATTAAAGTGTTTTGAATGTCTGTTTTGGCAGTTCCTTATAGGCAGGAAGGTGTTGTGAGGTAGTAATTATCTTTATAAAATAGTGCTAGTGCTGTTTTCTTTAGAAGTTTTTATGTTGTAAGCAACCATAAAATTAACATGGAACTATTCCTGACCCCTGCTGTCTTCCTCCACTGGGTTCAGGTAACTTTTAAGCTGTGGAGTTCAAACAGCTTCCTCTGTTCCACCTGCACAGGACACAACACAGTACCCAAGTGTAACCACTTTTCCAGCTCTCAGAATGTCGATTGGGTCAGGCGTCTACCTACGGGATCCAGAACTGTTGATCACACTTGCTTTTCAGTGTGATACATTTACTTTTTTTTTTTAATGTATATCTTATTTTTTTACATATATTTTATTGATTATGCTATTGCAGTTGTCCCATTTCCTCTTCATTCCCCTACACCATGCACAACCCCTCCCACACACATTCCCCCTCTTTAGTTCATATCCATGTGTCATATAAGTTCTTTAGCTTCCACATTTCCCACAGTATTCTTGCCCTCCCCCTGTCTATTTTCTACCCACCATCTATGCTACTTATTTTCTGTACCTTTTCTGCCCCTCCTCCCACTCCCCTGTTGCTAACCCTCCATGTGATCTCCATTTCTGTGATTCTGTTCCTGTTCTAGTTGTTTACTTAGCTCGTTTTTCTTTTTTAAATTTAGTTAATAGTTGTAAATTTGTTGTCATTTTACTGTTCATAGTTTTGCTCTTCTACTTCTTATATAAGTCCCTTTAACATTTCATATAATAAGGGCTTGGTGATGATGAACTCCTTGAACTTGACCTTATCTGGGAAGCACTTTGCTCTTCCATTCTAAATGAAAGCTTTGCTGAATACAGCAATCTTGGATGTAGGTCATTGACTTTCATGAATTGGAATACTCCTTTTCAGCCCCTTCTTGCCTGTAAGGTCTCTTTGGAGAAATCAGCTGACAGTCTGATGGGAACTCCTTTGTAGGTGACTGTCCCCTTATCTCTAGCTGCTTCTAGAATTCTCTCCTTCATCTGAATCTTGGCTAATGTAATTATGATGTGCCTTGGTGTGTTTCTCCTTGGGTTCAACTTCTTTGGGATTCTCTGAGCTTCCTGGACTTCCTGGAAGTCTATTTCTTTTGCCACATTGGGGAAGTTCTCCACTTGTTGCTCTCCCTCTTCCCCTTCTGTTACCCCTATAATTCAGATGTTGGGATGTTGAAAGATGTCCTGAAGGTTCCTAAGCCTCTCCTCATTTTTTTTTGAATTCTGGTTTCTTCATTCTTTTCTGTTTGGTTGGTTGCTTCTTCCTTCTGGTCCACTCCCTTGATTTGAGTCCCATTTTTCTTCCTATCACTAACGGTTCCTTGTGCATTTACTTTCATTTCACTTAGCATAGCCTTCATTTGTTCATCTAATTTGCAACCAAAATCAACCAATTCTATGAGCATCCTGATCACCAGTGCTTTGAACTGTGCATCTGATAGGTTTACTGTCTCTTGGTCACTTAGATGTGTTTGCTCTGGGGCTTTGTGTTCTTCTGTTTCAGCCATATTTGTGTGTGTGTGGGGGGGGGGGGGTCTGGTCCAGGCTGTTATGTATGAGGGGCAGAGCCTTAGGTGTTCAGCAGGGCGGGGCAACCCAGTTGCTGGGTTGTGTTGCTGTCTGTGGAGCCAGGGTCAGAGGAAACAATGGTGATTGCTCCGTTCTCTCATATTTCAGTCCCTTCCGCCGCTTCCCACAAGTAAATTGGGCCCTTCTGGCTGGTTCCCAGGTGGGTGGGCTTGTGTACGTTCTGGGACCCTGTGGGTCTCTCCAATGAACTCTCCTGTGAGGCTGGGAGTCTCTCCTGGCACCTCAACCCCCACAAGTGTTTTCTATCGGTGCTTTTAGGCTTTATTTCCTGGCACTGGGGCCCTGGGTTTCAATCTGTCTGTCTCACTGTTTTTGCCTGGTTTTTCTGCACACAAATGTGTGTCCACGGTCAGCCAGCCACCTTCTGCGCCTCACTGAGTTTGCCCATT
This sequence comes from Glossophaga mutica, assembly GCA_039655065.1. Classification (NCBI taxonomy): domain Eukaryota; kingdom Metazoa; phylum Chordata; class Mammalia; order Chiroptera; family Phyllostomidae; genus Glossophaga; species Glossophaga mutica. The sequence continues at coordinate 78,325,646 of CM077308.1, read as the reverse complement.
GCCACCCTGTGATTGGGGTCTGCTAGCCGCTGCCTGCATGCCTGGGACCGCCAACCACAGCTTTTTCCTGCCTCGACCCCTCTCTGCCAGCTGCCAACTCTGCCCCTCCTACCAGTCTGGATGAATGGTGGTTGGACTTCCTTACAGTTCAATTTTCTGTCAGATCTAGATGTTTTTTTTTGTTTCTAAATTTTTGTTGTCCTTAATTTTGGTTGTGTGAGGAGACACAGTGTGTCTACCTATGACTCCATCTTGGCCGGGAGTCTCAATACATTCACTTTCAATTGTCTAATTGCCCCTTTCTGAGATCTGCCAGCTCTGGACAGGTCATCACTCCCCACTGTTTCTGACCCTTCTCTACACATAATCTTTTTTTTTTTAAATCTCCGTGCAGCTCTCAGAAGTTCATTCTCTTGCATGAGGTCCTCTCTCTCCTGAAAGAGTATACTTATTCAGTCTTCAGAGATTCCTCAACATGAACCTCCTCAAGGGTCTTTTTTCTTGTGACTCACTAGCAACTTTCCATGAAGATTAGACTGACAAATTGGATTAGGTAGGCTCTCTGTGTCTCTAGTTTTACTGTAAGACCCACGCCCAATGGTTCCCTTTCTAAATGAAGACCTCTTCCTGTGATGAGTATTTACTTTGACTTCTAGAATCAGGACCATCAGCATTCCCTTTTTCTCTCTGCCATGCCACCCTCCCACTTTGTGGTTACCACACTGGTATATGCTTACAAGTAATTCAAGATTTTGGACATGAATAACATTTAAAATATAAAACCTGCAACCTTGGTATGAGCAAACCAAAAGCTGGCAGACTGGAGTATGTTCTCACCTTAGGTACAGCATAGGCAGGTGCAATTGGAAAGTCAATAGGTTCTACAGCAGCATCAGCAAATGCTTTATTAAAAAAAAAAGTTTTAAAAATCATTTTTATAAGCACCCAAAGCTATATCTAATAGCCTTATATATAATATGCAAAAATACAAGTTACCCAATCCCTGTAATATATGTAAATATAGTTCTTACTTTTCTAAGATTCTACACTTTATAAGCTATTGATTTTCACGAGTAGGGGGTTGGAGGGATTTGCTTCCAGGGACACTGGGGTTACACATAAAGTGGCACTGTACCGACGGCTGTTCTGGCATTTATTATTGGTTGTTGCTGTGGGTACGGTGCCACTTTATGTGGTAATTAATGAGAGAGGCCAAGGATACCTACAATGCACAGAACAAACCCCAAAACAAAGAATTATTTGTTGTGAAATGTCAGTTGGTAGTGCTGAAGTTAAGAAATCATGACCTAACATGGGTGTCAGTCTCATTTTCACTGGGGGCCCACATCAGCCTTGCGGTTGTCTTCAAAGGGCAGAAACAATATTAGGACTGTATAAATGTAACTACTCCTTAACTGTTAAGGAGCTGAAATTACATTTGGCCCTTTAAAGGCAACCATGAGGCTGATGTGGCCCCCAGTGAAAATGAGTTTGACACCCCTGAACTAAACAAAGAATAAAATGCAGTAACAAGGTTTTTGTAAATTAGCAAAATATCTGTTTAACTCATTTCAAAGAAAGCAAGGTAGATTTTATAGCTAAAAAGAGGTTTAAAGAGAGTGAGGGTATGCCAAGGCCACACAGTTAATAATAAATGCCAGACCATCTAGATTTCATAATTCTAGACCCCTAATCCTATATTCTTTTTATGTACATGGGATCTTATCTGGCTACAACAAGTACTGCATATTCTCACACTCATATTATAGGACAGGAAAATACTTTTAAGCTTTTATATTAAGCAAACTATAACAAAAATATTAAAGGAGTTTCTTTTATTTTTAAAAAAATAGTTTATTTATTTTTAGAGAGGGGAAGGGAGGGAGAAAGAGAAATATCAATGTGTGGTTGCCTCTCACATGGCCCCCACCGGGGACCTGGCCTGCATGTGCCCTGGACTGGGAATTGAACCAGCGACCCTTTGGTTTGCAGCCTGTGCTCAATCCACTAAGCTACACCAGCCAAGGGTAAAGGAGTTTCTCTCTCAGCTAAAATATGTACTAGTTATGTCCTGTCACAAAGCACAACCTATAGCTAGAAACAGCTTCAATATTATGTATTACTGACCAAGTACCTCAGTTTCAGGAATGGCTTATAGAGGTTGAGGAATAAACAAGTTCAGAACATTTTCTACCTGCTATTCTTGCCAATGGTTTAACGTTGAGTCTCCTGGCTGCATCTGCAGTCATCAGAACCACAGCTGCTGCTCCATCATTCAGGGTGCTGGCGTTGGCAGCAGTTACTGTGCCTGAAAGTCATCAATGAGCATGGAGTCCAAACATGCTTCACACTGAGTTACTTTGGTTCAATTAAACGAATTCCTACAGAGTACTGCCTGTATTGCTAGATGCATGGAAAATTAGAAACACAAATGGAGATAACTCCTACCCTGGGAAATATATATATCTAGCTAACTATAACACAGTTAATGTAACAGTTTATATTCAAAGCTAGCTCAGAAACACATGCTTGATGGCACTGGTAAATGCTAGTTTACAATTCTTCAGAGGTGAAGACTAATTCATATTTCCCCCCCCAAATCTCTTTGCTTATCCACCGTAGAAAAGACACTCATATGTTTTTTAAATCTGTCAAAATCAGGTGTTTCTTCTTCTCTACAACTACCTGAAGTTAAATGTCAATGATACCAAAAATCAGTGAGCTATATTTCAAAAAGAATTTTATGGTATGTAAATTGTCAATTAAGGTGTGTTTTAAAATATCAGTGAAGACCCTATTATAGACTGCTGCTAATATTTTGATATATACTTCTGCAATATAAGTTTTTATGATGCTTTTTTAAAAAAATACACCATTCCTATAGTTGGTTTTGGGAGATTCAATCAAGAAAGACTTTTTTTGGTTCATTAGCACAACTATATAGAGCCAATTTTAAAAGCAGAACCGACTTTCCACAAAAGGTTATCAAAATCATTAAGAACACTGAAATCTTATTTGTGCTAACATTCAACAATCATTTATTGAGGATGTACTCCTACATGCCAGGCACCAGGAATACAAGTGAACAAAACAGTTGTCATCTTAGTCCTCAAGAAGCTTACAGACATTTAACGTAATATGTCAACTTGACTTTCATATCACAATAAACTTTCAAGATGAGCTGCACATGAAAACCAATTTTAAAGTCATTCTATAATCTCTTTCCTAGGACTGTATATATTAACGGTACTGTTAAGCAAGTATAAATATACTTTGATCCAAATATTTTTGTTAATTTCACTTGATCTTGATGTACTGAAAATGTTAAGTATTAAGTAGTTCCTAGATGTTTTCTAGAATTACTTCTTAAAAATCCTTATGCAATTCCAAGACTAGATATAGTATTAAGGACTCCATGTTTTTCTTATGCTTCATTTCTTAATACTAACCATTTTCTTTTTGGAAGACTGTCTTCAGCTTTGGAACTTTGCTAAAATCAACACGTTTATACTCTTCATCTTCTTTCACCACTACATCTGGTTTACCTAAAACAAAAATCTTTTAAAAAATTTTTAAAACATTTCTAGAGAGAGGAAGAAAGGGGGAGAAACATTGATTTGTTGTTCCACTTATTTCTGCATTCATTGGTTAATTCTTGTAATGTGCCCTGAGGATCAAACATACAACTCTGATTGACTGGGGTGATACTCTAACCAACCGAGCTACCGGGCCTGGGCCAAAAATCTTTTAAGTAATCATCAATTAAGACAACAATTAGTCGTTCAGTAAGAAACTGTTGCAGAAGGTATCTGGTAGTCTGTGGCTCCCTTATATGCCTGTAGAACATACCATCTCTAATCCCTTATTGTCTTAAAGATTAGTAAGTAATTTAACAATTTAAATCTCTTCAGCCACGTCCCATCTCTTCTCTCTCCACCTCCTTCTGTGATCATGGATCCCACTCTCCTATTCCCAGGGGTAGATGTCCTATCTATGCTGGATAAGCTCTAGTATTCCATTAATCTGGGCACAGTAAACATTCCTAGAATGGAGATGCAACCTAAACCAGGTTAATGAGCTTTTACTGTGCATTTATTCACCTGGAGTTGTTCAGGAGGTCTCTCTGAGGTTTACATATGTGAAGAGAAATAAAGGCAGAAACAGGAAGCCTGGGCAAATTAAGCACAAAAGCATGCAGCACTGAGAATCCAAGAGAGCGTGTCCTGACAGTACTGAATACCCAGTTCAAATCCCTGAAACTTAAGGAGCTGACTGGTTGCTGCCATACATCTGTCAGTTCTAGGAGGTAATCTCAGAACCCTTCTAATAATTCTTTTTCACTTAAACTAATGGGTTGTCTGTCACCTACTTTAAGTTGAGTTGACTATATTATCTGGCAACATTTCCCTTAATTAAGCAGAAGGGTCAGTGTCCTCAGTTGAAATAAAAGATGAAAATGTACTAATCTAAAATTTGAACATAAAAAATTTACCAACATGTAAAGTCTACTAAAAATTAAAATCTATTTTGGAACATTATCCCTCTACCTTTTACTGTGATTGTGACAGGAATAACTTCATTTCCAAACTTTCCAGCTTCCCATGCTGCTTTACTTCTGGTGTAGGAGCTAATAGCGTAAGTATCCTGTTCCTCTCGTGGGATGCTCATCTTCTTTGCAGTATTCTCAGCACAGTTACCCTGATAAAAGTTGGAATTTTTAAAAGACTAATTAACTTTGTATAACTTAAAAAATATCTATTACCTTTGGATAACATAAAATAGCAGTTAAATTTAGTTTCTTAAAATATGCCCTTCTGTACTAGGCATCTTTTCCCTCGTGTCTCATCTTCGAATACTTGAATTAGACCAGAAGTTGCTTTTTCAAAGGCAAATAATTAAATAGTTATGGAACACATTACTACAAGTCATAAAATGCCCAATTCCATGGTGGCAATTTATTCAATAATTAAGCCAGGCCGATGTAATGCACATATAAAAATATTTCCCTAAAATCAATGGCTAAAATCAACATTTACAGAGCCCACCCTTCAGTTCAATTTCTAAAATAGATACAATTTTAACAAAATAAGCAGTATTATATACTACATGGCATTTCACTAGTAAAAAGAAATAACTACCATATGGATTTTATTGTAGACATCTGTTAGCCCATCTTTTACAATCAAATCTTCAAGTTTTACCCCACCGTATGGTGTGGCTCCTCTGTTCATCACGTAGGGAACGTTGGACATGCTCTCCATGCCCCCTGCCACCATCACATCCTGGTCAGCAGCACACACAAAGAAAACCAACGTCACTTCAGACAGTTGTGGCAAACAAGTAATTTACATGGACTTTATTAAACATGTTACATACGGAACACAGGAAGTACCCTCTTGACCCTGATGAAAGGAAATGGTCTAAAATGTGTAATGATATTAAGATGAGAGTCAGAGGGGATCTAAGATGGCAGCAGAGTATAGAACAATCAACCTGAATAACCAACTGAAGGCTAGCTGAACAGAAGACTTACAACAAGAATTTACAGAAGAAGCCACACGAAGATTGGTAGGATGAGCAGAAACACAAGAAGGGCTGATCCTACTTGCACATGTGGCAGCTGAGAATTCTCAGGGGTATCAGCTGCAAACTGCCCCACCCCGCCTTCTGAAAAGTGTGGAGTCTAAACCCAGCCAGGCTCCCCAGCTCAGAGCACCAGAGTTAGGAAGAGTAGTGCACACAACATATGGCTGTGAAATCAGCAGGGATTCTGTCTTCCAGGGAGAGACAGGAGTCAGCTAGAAACCCAGGAAACTTCTTAAAGGGAAAATGCACAAAATCTCGTTAACACCAACTCATCCTGGGCTCTAGTGGAGGTAAGGCACCTTGGAGCAGAACAGACTCAGGTGAAGAGAGAATGAGTAGTGTGGCTTAGGAAAGCTGAAAGAACAACCATCAGTGTCCCTGTGCTGAGTCCCTCACCCCCACTGCCCACTAATGCCATCTTTTTTGGGTAGAGTACTACTCTCGGTACACCATCAGTGCAATAGCCCCACACTTCTGATTCCCCATGGTCCCACCCTGGGAAGTTCATGTTCTGCATGGAAGTCAGGGGACGAGACACATGGTATACAGGTCCAGGCGGACTCAGGATGTCAAGACTGAGTAGTGTGACTCTAGGGCAGGGGCCATCTTTCTTTTGCACACCAGCCTGGGACAAAGCCCTCTCTTCACATAGCCAGATCTTGGTCTGCTTGGGCCTGATAAACTGCTGTCCTCACCCTGACAACTGCCTGAGACACTGCTGTACTGTAAAGGTCTATGGGCATCTAGCAGGTGGTAACTGATCTTGGTGTATCTTAGGAATTATGCTGAGTGGCCTCGGACCCAACAATAGCACCCAAGTTTGAATCTTTTCAGGTAATCACGACTCATCCTGGTGTTTCACTGAGAACCCACCTAACACAACTTGCATACAGCCAGACTCTTCCAGTGACTGAGCCTAACAGGCAAAGGCAGGCAAGGTGGATCTCAGGGTGCTTTGGACCTTTTGCTGACCTTCCTCCAGGCTCAGTGCTGGTGGAACCCGGGCTTGGTGTACAACTTGGCCTTACTCACATACACCCAAGCTGGGCAAAGGCAGCCACAAACTGGATCACTTTCTAGCTCCACACAGACTGCTGAGGGCCAGTCACAGGCAAAGTGTGACACTGACCTGTGCCAGAATTCCTCCCAAGAGGTGCCAGAACCAACACACTCAGTGGTACGCTTCAGACACCAGAGCAGGATCCAATTAGTTCCACAAGCCCCACCTCCAAAGGGAGATCTTTGCATGGACTGGACCATACTGAGGCAAATCTCACATCATGTGGTCAGCACCCACTCAGCAGCTCGCACACTGTGGTAGGGGTCAGTCCTCACAATCAGCTAGCCTGAGGGTTGACCCTACAGATGGACAGCCAACAAAAATCAAGACTCAACTACAGATCCCTTGCGAGGGAATCCCCTGTAAGGCAGCCATCAACAAACCAGGACGCAAGCCCTCACCAGGACTGAATTTGTTGACACATTGATGTATTTTTCTGCCTATCAAACTGTGAGAAATTAATGTTTCTTTTTTCAGGTCCCCCCAAAAAGACAACTACTATAGGAAGGCTCACATAACCCACACCAGGGATATTTCATGGAGAGCACCAGCTCAGTGATCAGGGAGACAGCACCACTGGGTCCCACAGGACGTCTAGTACATGAGGCAACTATACTGAGACTGGGAGACAGCAGATCTACCTAATATAGAGAAACAAACAAAACAAGGAGATGGCCAAATTAGGGAGACAAAGACACATGCCCAAAATAAAGGAACAGGAGAAATCTCCAAAGAAAGAAATACATGAAATGGAGACAGGCAATGTACCAGATCCACAGTTCAAAAATACGGTTCTAGGATGCTCAGTGAATTTAGTGAGAACTTCAGCAGCATAAAAAGGACAAAAACCATAAAGAACCAGTTATAAATAAAAAACACAATATTGGAAATGAAGAAGACTTTAGAGGGAATCAACGTTAGTTAGATGAAGCAGAGGATCAAATCAGTGATCTGGAAGACAAGGTAGCAGAAAACACCCAATCAGAGCAGCAAAAAGAAAAAAGTTTTTTAATAGTTTATTTTTTTAGTGCATTTTTCCTCTTACACCCTTTTCCACTTGGACCCACCCCCTCAGACCCACAGTCACCACCCAGTAGTTCATATCCATCAGTTCTTTTTCTGCTCTATCCCTCCACACCCAACCCCCCACAGAGCTGTCAGCCTGCTCTCTTGAGTCTATTTTGCTTGTTCAGTTCTTTAGAAAAAAGAATCTTAAAAAAATATTTTTAAAGGATTTATTATTTTTAGAGAGAGGAAGGGAAGGAAGAGAGGGAGAAAAACATTGATGTGAGAGTGAAACACTAACCAGTCACATCTTGCACATGCCTCAACAGGGACCAAACCTGCAACCCACACATGTGCCCGGACTGGGAGTCGATCAGGCCTTCACTCTGAGAGATGATACCAAACCAAGTGAGCCACACTGGTCAGGGCAAAAAAGGAATTTTTTTTAAAAAATGAGGATAGTATAAGGGGACCTTTGGGGCAAATGATGTGTAATACATACATCACAGGAGGAAAAGAAAGAGAAGACAGAGCAAGATGTTGAGAAGCTACTTAAAAAATAATGACTAAAAACATCCCTAACCTGGTGTAGGAGAAAGACAAGTCCAGGAAGCACAAAGAATCCCGAATAACATAAACCCAAAGAGGCCCACACCAAATAAAATACCAAAGTTTAAAGACAAAGTAAGAATTTTTTTTTTTTATTTTATTTTTATTTTTTTAATTATTTATTTATCTTTAGAGGGGAAGGGTAGGAGAGAGGGAGAGGGAGAGAAATATCAATGTATGGTTGCCTCTCGTGTGTCCCCTGCTGGGAACTGGCCCGCAACCCAGGCATGTGCCCTGACTGGGAATCGAACCTCGATCCTCTGGTTCGCAGGCCCGCGCTCAATCCACTGAGCTACACCAGCCAGGGCCAAAGTAAGAATTTTATAAGCAACAAAACAATAGTTAACCCGTAAGAATGCCAGCTAGTTTCTCAACAGAAACATTTCAGATCAAAAGGGATTGGCACAAAATATTCAAAATGATAAAGAGCAAGGAGCCCTGGTTAGTGTAGCTCAGTGGGTTGAGTGGCGGCCTGCGAACCAAAGGGTGGCTGGCTGGTTCAATTCCCAGTCAGGGCACATGACTGGGTTGCAGACCAGGTCCTCAGTAGGGGTTGCATGAGAGGCAACCACACATTGATGTTTCTCTCCCTCTCTTTCTACCTCCCTTCCCCTCTCTCTAAAAATAACTAAAATCTTAAAAAAAAAAAAAAAAAAGCAAGGACCTACAAGCAAGACACCAAACAAAGCTATCATTTAAACTCAAAGGAAAGATTAGGAGCCTCTCAGAAAAAGGGCTAAAGGAGTTCATTACAAGCAACCAGTATTACAGGAAATGTTAAAGGGACTTCTTTAAGAAAAGTAAAAAAGGACTTCCAGCCAAGATGGAGGCGTAGGCAGACACACTGTGCCTCCTCTTACAACCAAAATTAAGGACAACAAATATTTAGAAACAAGAAAACAACCAGAACTGATAGAAAACTGAACTGTACGGAAGTCCAACAACCATTCATCCAGACTGGTAAGAGGGGCGGAGTCGCGGCAGGAAAAAGTGGAGGTGCGGACTCCGGAACGCAAGCAGCAGTGGCTGGCAGTTCCCAGGTGCACAGGCGGCGGCTGGCGGTCCCCAGGCACAGGGGGGCAACTGTGCAGACCCAGTGAGGCCACACACGGTGGCTTGGTGACCAGGTGGTCCCATATGCGCCCACAGATGGTCCAGGCAGAGGGGAAGTGGCGGAAGGGACTGAATCCAGGAGAGAGCGGAGTTGGCGCCATTGTTCCGTCTCAGACCCTGCCCCACGTACAGCGTCACAACCCAGCGACTAGGCTGCCCCACACTGGGGAGCGCCTGAGGCTCCACCCCTCACTACGTAATAGCCACGACCAGACTAAAACCAAAACAAAACAAACCAAAAAAACCACCAAAAATGGCTCAAAGCAGAGAACAAATGAAAGCCCTAGAGCCAATTCCTCTAAGCTGAGAAGAGATTGCCAACCTATCAGATGCACAGTTCAAAGCACCGGTCATCAAAATGCTCACAGAATTGGTTGATTTTGCTCACAAATTAGATGAAAAAATACAGGCTACAATACATGAAATGAAGGAGGACGCATGGGGAACTGATAGAGATGGAAGGAAAACTGGGACTCAGATCAATGGAGTGGACCAGAAGGAAGAAACTGACAACCAAACAGAAAACGAGGAAGAAACAAGAATTCAAAAAAATGAAGAGAGGCTTAGGAACCTCCGGGACAACTTTAAACATCCCAAAATCCGAATTATAGGGGTCCCAGAAGGGGAAGAAGAAGAGCAACAAGTGGAAAACTTATTTGAACAAATAATCAAGGAGAACTTCCCCAATCTGGCAAAGGAAATAGACTACCAGGATGTCCAGGAAGCTCAGAGAGTCCCAAAGAAGTTGGACCCAAGGAGGAACACGCCAAGGCACATCGTAATTACATTAGCCAAGATTAAAATGAAGCAGAGAATTCTAGAAGCAGCAAGGGACAAGGGGACAGTCACCTACAAAGGAGCTCCCATCAGACTGTCAGCTGATTTCTCAAAAGAGACCTTACGGGCAAGAAGGGGCTGGAAAGAAATATTTGAAATCTTGAAAAGCAGGGACCTACATCCAAAATTGCTCTATCCAGCAAAGTTGTCATTTAGAATGGAAGGACAGATAACGCGCTTCTCAGATAAGGTCAAGTTGAAGAAGTTCATCATCACCAAGCCCTTATTATATGCAATGTTAAAGGGACTTATCTAAGAAAAAGAAGATAAAAAATATGACAGTGAAAAGACAGCAAACTCACAGCTATTAAGAAGCACACCTAAAACAAAAGCAAACTAAGCAAACAGCTAGAACAGGACCAGAACCACAAAAATGGAGATCATATGGAGGGTTAGCAACAGGGGGGTGGGAGGAGGAGAGAGGGGGAAAAGGTACAGAGAATAAGTAGCATAGATGCTGGGTAGAAAATAGACGGGGGAGGGCAAGAATAGTGTGGGAAATGTAGAAGCTAAAGAACTTACGACACATGGACATGAACTAAAGGGGGGAATGTGGGTGGGAGGGGGTGTGCAGGGTGGTGGGGGGAATGATGGGGGAGAAATGGGACAACTGTAATAGAATAATCAATAAAATATATTAAAAAAAGAAAAATAAAAAAACCACAGTTATAAAGAATAAAATGGCACTACATACATACCTATCACTAATAACTTTAAAAGTACATATCTTAAATGCTCCAATCAAAAAACACAGGGAAGCTGAATGGATAAGAAAACAACATCAGGGCTGGCTTTAACTCAGTGGGTAGTTTGATTCAAGAAAACAAGATCAGCCCTGGTTAGTGGCTCAGTGGATTGAGTACCAGCCTGTGAACCAAAGGGTCACCAGTTTGATTCTCGGTCAGGGCATATGCCTGGGTTGAAGGCCAGGTCCCCAGTGTGGGGCACTCGAGAAGCAACCAGACATTGATCTTTCTCTCCCTCTTTCTCCCTTCTTCCCCCTCTCTCTAAAAATAAATAATATTTTTTTAAAAAAAGAAAAGACCATATATATGCTGTCCCCAGGGGACCCACCTAAGAACAAAAGATACACGCACTGAAAGGATGGATAGATATTTCATGCAAATGGAAAACTTTAAGAAGCTGGAGTAGCTACACATATCAGAAAAAAAAAGAATTTAAAACAAAAGCCATAATAAGAGACAAGGACACTATATAATAAAAAAATGGATCAATCCAACAAAACATTTATGGATCAATACTATGTAAACAATTATGCACCTGAAGATGGAGGCGTAGGTGGACATACTGTGCCTCCTTGCACAACCAAAATTAAGGACAGCGAAGATTTAGAAACAAGAAAATAGCCAGAACTGGTAGAAAAATTGAACTGTACGGAAGTCCAACAACCATTCATCCAGACTGGTAAGGGGCGGAGTCATGGCAGGAAAAACTGGAGGCTGGTGGACCAGGCGTGCAGGCATCAGCGGCTGGCAGATCCCAGGCACACAGGCGACAGCTAGTGGACCCCGGACACGGGGTAGCAACGGTGCAGACCCAGTGAGGCCACACAAGGCAGATGGCTAACCAGGAGGTCCCACATTCACGCACAGATAATCCAGGTGAAAGGGAAGTAGCGGAAGGAACTGGAATCTGAGAGAGAGTGGAGCAAGCACCATTGTTCCCTCTTGGACCCTGCCCCCACGTACAGTGTCACAACCCTGCAACTGGGCTGCCCCGCCCTGGGGAACACCTAAGGCTCCACCCCTCACTACATAATAGCTGCTACCAGACCAAAAAAAAAAAAAAAAAAAAAACACCAAAAATGGCACAAACGGTAGAAAAAAATCAAAGCCCCAGAGCCAATTCATTTAAGTGACCAAGAGATAGCCAACCTATCAGATACACAGTTTAAAGCACCGGTGATCAGGATGCTCACAGAATTGGCTGATTTTGCTCACAAATTACATGAACAAATGAAGGCTACAATAAATGAAATGAAGGAAAACGCACAGGGAACCAATAGAGTTGGGAGGAAAACTGGGACTCAAATCAATAGAGTGGGCCAGAAGGAAGAAACAAACAACCAAACAGAAAAGAAGGAAGAAACAAGAATTCATAAAAATGAGGAGAGGCTTAGGAGCCTCCAGGACATCTTTAAACATCCCAACATCCTAATTGTAGGGGTACCAGAAGTGGAAGAGGAACAGCAACAAGTGGAAAACTTATCTGAACAAATAATAAAGGAGAACGTCCCCAATCTGGCAAAGGAAACAGACTTCCAGGAAGTCCAGGAAGCTCAGAGAGTCCCAAAGAAGTTGGACCCAAGGCGGAACACACCATGACACATCATAATTGCATTAACGAAGATTAAAATGAAGGAAAAAAATTCTAGAAGCAGCTAGAGATAAGGGGACAGTCACCTACAAAGGAGTTCCCATCAGACAGTCAGCTGATTTCTCAAAAGAGACCTTGCAGGCAAGAAGGGGCTGGAAAGAAGTATTCCAACTCATGAAAGTCAAGGATCTACATCCAAGATTGCTCTATCCAGCAGAGCTGTCATTTAGAATGGAAGGGAAGATAAAGTGCTTCTCAGATAAGGTCAAGTTCAAGGAGTTCATCATCACCAAGCCCTTATTATATGAAATGGTAAAGGGACTTATCTAAGAAAAAGAAGATAAAAAATATGAGAGTAAAAAGACAGGAAACTCGGTTATTAGTAACCACATCTAAAACCAAAGCAAACTAAGCAAACCACTAGAATAGGAACAGAACCACAGAAATGGAGATGACATGGAGGGTTAGCAACAGGGTCGTGGGAAGAGGAGAGAGGGGGAAAAGGTACAGAGAATAAGTAGCATAGATGGTGGATAGAAAATAGATGGGGGAGGGCAAGAATAGTGTGGGAAATGTAGAAGCTAAAGAATTTATGACACGCCCTGGCTGGTGTGGCTCAGTGGATTGAGCGAGGGCCTGCGAACAAAAGGATCGCGGTTCGTTTCCCAGTCAGGGCACATGCCTGGGTTGCAGGCCAGTTCCCAGCATGGGACAGACAAGAGGCAACCATACATTGATATTTCTCCCCCTCTCTCCTACCCTTCCCCTCTAAAGATAAATAAATAAAAAAAACTAAAAGAAAACAAAACAGTGAAAATTAAAAAAAATATATTAAAAAAGAAGAACTTATGACACATGGACATGAACTAAAGCAGGGAATGTGGGTGGGAGGGGGTGTGCAGGGTGGAGGGGAATGATGGGGGGAAAATGCGACAACTGTAATAGCATAATCAATAAAATACGTTAAAAAATATATAAAGGCAAAAAAAATCAATAAGCTCTTCTGAATCCAGAAACCCTGTTAAATCTGTTTTCATGTCTTTGGTGCCTGGCATATATAGAAGTTTAATAAATATTTATCAAGTAACCTGTTATTACAAATCAACAAAAGAAATTTGTTTACATTAAAGGGGTAATTAAAGCAAACATTATTTTCTCACAGTCTTTTGATCAGGAATAAGGAGAAACAAGTTGTACACCAAAGAAACCTAAATATTTAGCCTATTTTGAAATATTGAGATTTCTCAATTAGTTCTGATGTATGTTTTATTCAGTTATCCTGAAATATTAAATATCTTTTCTGGGGATGATGGCAGTAAGTGACAGAAAATAAGGTATCAATCATTCAATATAGAATAAAATTCATCATAAACAAGATGTGGAACATATATATGTTAGAATATTACTCAGCTGTAAAGAAAAAAGAAATCTCACCATTTGTGACAATATGGATAGATCGAGGGGGCATCATGCTATGTGGACTAAGTCAAAGATAAAAACCATATGATTTCATTTGTATGTGGAGTCTGAAGAACAAAATAAATGAACGAACAAAACAGAAACAGTAAGCTCGTTATAGTATCATTCTGATTCATCAAGGTTGTGGGTTTGATCCCCAGTCAGAGCACATACAAGAATGAACCAATGAATGCATAAATAAGTGGAACAACAAACATGTTTCTCTCTCTCTCTCTTTCTCCCCCTTCCCCCTTCCTCCTTCCCTCCCTTTCCCTCTCCCTCTATCTCTAAAAAAAAGAAACTCAATAAAAAATAAATTTAAACAGAAAGGTGAAGGGATTAATAAGTCCAAACCGTTAGTTACAGAACAGTCACTGGGACATGAAGTGCAGCACAGGGAACACAGTCAGTGACATTATAATAATTATCCATGCTGCCAGATGGACGCTAAACTTATCAGGGGGATCATGTTGTAAATTATATGTCTAACTTATGCCAAACACCTGAAATTAATACTGAACATCAACTGTAATTAAGAAAGTAAAATAAAATTGACCATTTTCCAAAATTATAGAAAATTATTTAAAATAAGGCAAGTCCCAATATTCCTGTATGTCAGATATATACATACACATATACATGTCATATACATGCACATATGAATCAAATAACAGTAAGTAAAAGCATCTGAATGTGGTGCAAACAGCATTTGGTATCGAACCGCAATAAATCAACTGAGACAAAACTCGTCATTTGAAGTTTTGGAAAATCTAAACAGTCTCATGACCGTCCAACACCCACTGTTTCCACCAGGGTTTGGAAATATGCAATGTTTGTGTTACCTTACACAAAGGCAAACATGCTCTCACAACCCTTGGAAAGTGTGTAACTGGTTCAACTTTTATGAAAAGCATTTGAAAATACCAAAGTTTTTAAAATATCTGACTCAAAAATTTTCCTCTTAGGAATGTTTCCATCAGACTTCCACATGATGAGATTTTTTAATGTTTTATTGTCTGATCTCCAGTGAATGTCACACAGAAAGTTCCCAGCTAATGCGAGACAGAGTAGAATTTGGAATCAGCCTGGCTGTATACTTCATGGGTTTTTTTAAAAATTACTTTTTACTGATTTCAGAGGGAGAGGGATGAAGGGGGAAAGAAACATCAATTTGTTGTTCTGCTTATTTAGTCATTCATTGGTTGATTCTTGTATGTGCCCTGACCAGGGATCAAACTCACAACTTTGGCATATCAGGACGATGCTTCAACCAACTGAGCTATCCCACCAGTGTGTATTTTGCGTTCTTAACCACTACAATATACCACCTCAATGAGGTGATTCAAGTATTTATAAGTACACAAAGATATATGTATAGGGATACTCACTGCAGCTTTATTTAAAATAGTGAAGAACTGAAGACGCCTAGATGTTCATTCAACAAGGATCCATAAAACAATTGTTCCGTTCAATAGAATACTACCTTCTATGCTGATACAGAAAAATCTCCAAGACATTAAGTGAGGCACAGAGTTTAACCAACTTGCCCAAAGTTTTCTGCTTTTTTAATCATTTTTTATTTTCAATTACAGTTGACATACACTATTATATTAGTTTCAGGTATACATCCCCGTGATTAGACACTATGAAACCTACTAAGTGATCATCCCAATCAATCTTGCACCCCCCCCCCCAACCCTAATCGCGGTTCCTAGACTATTACTGACTCTGTTCCCTGTGCTGCACTTTACATCCCTGTGACTGTTGTGTAACAACAGATTCGTCCTGTTTAGTCCCATCCCCTGCTCTTAGGTGCAGGATACACAAGTGTTGAATACGTCAGAGGCTCAGAAGAAGGTGAGAAGAAAGACTTATTTTTCATTTTATACGTTCCTGTACCGTCAGATTTTAGCATGTGCATATATAACAACATCTTTGATACATTCATTCACTTAGATTATCACAATTTTCCTCTCTTTGGCTTGTCTTACAATTGGAAACAAAGCAACAGAGGAATACCATCAATGGTACAACATATGGTTCCTGTATATGTAGGAAACAATTTGCAAACACCTCAACTGATTTTTACCCTGCCATGTTATGTCCTCCTCAGCTGGAAAGCACTAGATAGGGAGAGAGATGTCTGTTTTCTCATTCCAACCCTCTAAGTTTGTGTTTGTGGTCATCTCAACCTCACGTCCTTCGACTGAAAAAAGAAGGGCTTAGATCTAATAGTCTTAGTTCTATGAATCTAGGTCTGGTCTTCTAATACCACAGCATATATTGCAATCTCTTGCGTGATCTGAGGTACGATGAGATCTAAATCAGCAAGGCTAATAGAAAGTCTGCATAGTTTAATGACTGAACCCAGGCAGCACCTGGGAGCTACAAAGTAGTCATCGATTCTGGGCTCCATTGAGTTTGATTCCCAGGGTCAGCACCATGTTCTCATATATAATGAAAACTCTCACTCTGGTAAATACAAAATTTATGATGTTTGAAATTACCAAAAATCTCAGGGAAAGACCATAAGAATCACCCAAAGACTAAAATTTCTTGGCTGAAAACTACTCTAAAAAATTTTTAATAAGTTACTGATTTTAGAGGGAGAAGAAGAGAGAGAAACACTGTTATGAGAAATGAATGGTTGCTTCCCATTCGTGCCCCAACCAGGGACTGAACCTGCAACCTAGGCATGTGCCCTGACCAGAAATGAACCCCCAACCTTTGGTGTGTGGGACAATGCTCCAACCAACTGAGCCACACTGGCCAGGGCTGGAAACTACTTCTTAACACAAAACACTTACTATCATTTTGACTTCTACTTCAAAGGAAATTAGCACATCCAGACATTCCTGAGTGTCTGAAACATAGCAACTGCACTTCTAAAGTATGAATGGGCTTAGATTTTTGGTGTCTTTTAGCAGTGGCTATTATTTTAATTATGAAATAGAGAAGAAGGTGCTTCTTACCTGATGTCCACACATAAGACTCTGAGAGGCCATCATGATGGCTTTCATTCCTGAGGCACAAACTTTGTTTATGGTGGTACATGGAGTAGAAATAGGTAAGCCTAAAACCAACACATATGTCATACTTTTGAAAAACAAAGATACCCTTCAAACACAGCTATAGATTTAAAACTAATAAAATGAAGCATATTAAACTATAATCTGCAGTGACATTACTTCTACCAATACAAGGCTATAAATATTAAATTATATTATGCATTTAATATTTTATTTAAGCTGAAGTGAACTTCATTTTCCCATGTCAAACACTTTAAGTATAAAAGTAGGAATGTATTCCTAGTACCTGCACCCAGCACTGCTTGCCTTGTAGGGGCTTGTCCTTCACCTCCTTGCAGAACATTACCCATGTATGCTTCTTTCACTTCTTCTTTTGGTATCCCTTTTTAAAAAAATCAAAAAGGCATTTCCAATTTAATAATTAGTCATTACCTAGTAAGCTACATGACATTATATAGCAGGAATTGTTTCTTTTTCTTGTCAGTTTTTGAGTTTCATTCCTAACTGTATAATACAAGGACTTCTTTAAAAGGGAGTTCATTTCTAAGTGTTATGTATTTAGCAAATGCAAAATAAATATCTGTTCCATTGAATCACCACCCACTTAACACAAAAAGCAAAGTGAATACTGACCCGCCTTTTCAATGGCTCCCTGAATGGCGATGGAACCAAGCTTAGTGGCTGGCAGGGAGGAAAGGCTGCCTAGAAAGGACCCAATAGGTGTTCTGGTGGCACCTGCTATGACCACTTCCTGGTAAGAGAGAAGATGATAAAAATTATTATATTTAAGTATTTTACCCAAGTCATCTTTTATTAAATAATAATTCATAGATATTATTTCTAAGAAAAACTTTATATCAATGGTTACTCATCACAAATTAAAATAATCTCAATATTTGAACAGCAATAAAACTAATCCATTTAATGCTGGTAAAGACTTAAGATCTAATAGAAAATCTAAGACAAACTCACTCCAAAACAGGCATTGATCCTTCTCAATTCTCCACAGGAGGTTTGAAATGTGAAGCTTAAATTTCAATTCTACTCCTCAGTCAAAATTTAAGAGATGATAACTTTATCCTTGTTAACTGCTTAACAAACAACCCTAACCAAAGGGCTTCCTTCCTGAAGGGGAGTCTGGACTAGTGATTGGTACCTGGAGGGCCATTCCACAGCTGGGACAGGGCCAGAGCCGTAATTTCTTAAATGATTCACAAGATAATATTAATATGAAATTCAAGATAAAATAGACGAAAGCTTTCAAATATTATAAAACTGTTGCAACAATTGTCTCCTTACACTTGCCTTGCACATTCCCATTTTAAGTTCATAAATGATTAATTGTTGCTTAGATCTTTGGTAGAAGGCTATTATGAAGTCATTTTCAGGACCCTCCTGAAACCAAGAGATGACTCCCTCACAAAGCACTAGGTGATGAGGTGGTGTCCTTTCTTTCCAATATTCAGCCTGGTTTGGTGTCTTTCTTCTGGTATCTTTAAGGGGCCTCTGGAATGTGTCACACACAATATAATGAGAGTCCCTGAGAGTAAGGGAAGAATACTGTCCAGTTTTTGAGAGAAGGGATTTTTACAGTAGACAAAGAAAAGCAGCAGAAATTATGCAGGCCACTAAATTAAAATTTTTATGGTAACTTGGGTGTTAGTATGTCAATAATTAGCTATTTCTAACCAATGCATCATCCTGAGCTGACCCTTTCATGTAAACAAATTATAAAAATATACATTTGTATTAACTATATTGCCTTTAAATTCTTTAAAGCTTTATTTAATATTTAATTTAAATTAAATATTAAATTTACTTACATTTAAAGCAGGTTTTGATACATAACTTCGTTCCACATATCTTATTTCCTGTAATATAAATATTTATAATGCTATGATGTAAAAAATATTAATGTATGTCATTTTATACTTCTCAGTGACAAGGTTATGGTGATTTCTCTGCTCTTTTACACTTCTATTTCCAGGTTTTCTAGTTAGCATATATCAGTGTTACATTGAGGAAAAAAATTACTTTGTAATATTTATATTCTTCTGATTAACTGTTCATTGGAAATGTAAGTTTATCTTAAAATTGTTCATCTTTAAGTTCTAAATTAAACAATTTAAAATTGTTTTTACAAGAAAATATTCACCCTGGCCGGTGTGGCTCAGTGGATTCAGTGCCAGACTGCGAACCAAGGGTCAATGGTTTGGTTGCCAGTCAGGGCACATGCCTGGGTTAGGTGCCAGTACCTCAGTAGGAGGAGTGCAAGAGGCAACCACACACTGATGTTTCTCTCCCTCTCTTTCTCCCTCCCTTCCCATCTCTAAAAGTAAATAAATAAAATCTTTAAAAAAAAATCCTCAAGACTTCAAAAGATATGTAAGTAAAACTTGCTACTTCTCCCCATCCACTCCTAACAATTATCTCTGTTTTATGCAAGGAAAACACACCTCATATAAATATGGTCTATATTAACAGATAAATGCTTTTTGAAGAAAGAAAAGAGCAAATATCTTGCCCCTACATCTCAGTTTCTCCCACACTGTTCTTAGAAACAAATGCCAACAAATTCTAAAAACACAGGTTACAGTTCAGAGACTTAATTAATCTGAAGTTGGACAATTTATAGGACAAATAACAAAGAAAAATTTTTGTCCTCTAATGTCAGAAAGCATAACTATTCAGCCCTGGCTGGTGTGGCTCAGTGGACTTAGCACCAGCCTGTGAACCAAAAGGTCGCCTGTTTCATTCCCAGTTGAGACACATGCCTGAGTTACGGGCCAGGTCCCTGGTTGGGGGGTGTGCAAGAGGCAACCAATTGATGTTTCTCTCACACATCAGTGTTTCTCTCCCTTTCCTTCTTCCTCCTTTCCCCACTCTCTAAAAATAAATAAATAAAATCTTTTGAAAGAAAAAAATATAACTCTTCAAACATAACAACCCATATTTAGAACTTAATCTTGTTGATAATTATGTACAAACATATCTCACAGAGTAATAAAACAAGTATACAAACATCTGAAAACTTTAAACTGACCAAAAAACTTAGCTTTTCACAGATTAAACAAGCTTTGTCCTGACTCACTGCAAATAATAAACTGAAAAGCACAGACAAAATGCAGGTATATTTGACAAATACTGGTTATAAGCAGAGATAACCAGAAGGTGTCCCCACAAAATTGGTTTTCATAAAGCGTTCACGTGAGAATAAATCATGAAATGGCAGCTTAAAGACAGAATGCTTTCCTTGGTAACAGAAGAACAGAATTTATTTAAGGTAATCTTTTTTCCAATGTTAATATGATTAAAAAAAAAGGTCACTTTTATGTAGAAAGTTTACATAACTTTGCTGTAAGAAATAATTTAGTCCTGATTTGATTGAAAAGTATCATAATATTCAATGGAGCCCCTATTCTGAAGATATGCCTTTACAGCCTTTGTAAGGGAGAGGTGACTGTCACACATAATACTATTTGATCCTTCACTTGATCAATAAATGTGTTGAGATCATTTACGTTACAGAAGGCATTATGGGGAATTTGAGATCTGTAAGATATGATCCCTATACTCAAGCAGCATTATAATCTTATCAGGGAGAAATGTTAAAGTTATCTGTACATATTCCTGAGGCAGAATTTGGTTAAGAACTGTAAGAGAGCCCTGGCTGGTGTAGCTCAGTGGATTGAGTGCGGGCCTGCAAACCAAAGGATCGTGGTTCAATTCACAGTCAGGGCACATGCCTGGGTTGCAGGCCAGTTCCCAGCATGAGACACACGAGGGGCAACCATGCATTGATGTTTCTCTCCCTCTCCCTTACCCTTCCCCTCTAAAGATAAATAAATAAAAATCTTTAAAAAAATTAAAAAAAAAAAAAAAGAACTGTAAGAGAGACAAATAAGGATGCCATCCCCAGGGTTCAGGAGAAAGATCACTTGGCATTCTACAATGGACATCAAATATGGGATTCCACTTAAATGCTTCAGGCAGGAGTTTTATAAACATTGTTTAAATTCATCTCCCTAATACATCAAGTATAAACACAATAGAGATCATCAACATATTATTTGCTAGTACCAGATTAACCTGTTTGTGCAGACCTTGAAGTAAAATGTATCCGCTGTCTCTGTATCTATTTGTACATGTCTACCCAGGTGATAGTGCACCTGCTGGCCCAGGCCAGCACAGGCCTGTACTGGGTAGGCAAGGCCTCAGTGCATCTGCTTCATGGATGTACTCAGTATCAGCTGTGCAAAAACAAGTGCACCTTCACGTGCCATATAATTTAGGCTGCTGCTTATACAACCTACTTTTCATGAAGGATTCTAACATATTATCTGTATTCAATGTTGAATTAAAAGGTCCTACTTGTAATAAACGTGCCACTCATTGCTATCCAACTTGAAGAGGTCTGTAACAGACAACCCTAAGCACATGAAACATGACTCCCACCCTCCTCCCATAGGACCAAGAATAGAATGGACTTTGAGCCTTGTTGGCTCCCTGAAAGACTGGGTCAACTGGATGATAACAAGCACTTGAACTGAAAGGTCACTAGGAATGGGAGCTAGTCAGCATCATGGCAAGCAAATGCCATGTCAAAGCAGAGGCTACAGCAAAAAGTCATGAGTAAGCAGAGAAGCAAAGGAATGGAATATACACACTCAGAGAAGAGGAGGAAAATGATGACACACGACAAGAGACAAAAGAAGAGTCTTGGACCTGGCTGGTGTGGCTCAGTGGACTGAGCATTGGCCTGTGAACCAAAGGATAGCCAGTTCGATTCCCAGTCAGGGCACATGCCTGGACTGCGGGCCAGGTCCCCAGTAGGGGTAGCATGAGAGGCAACCACACAAGGATGTTTCTCTCCCTCTCTTTTACCCTCCCTTCCCTGCTCTCTAAATAAATAAATAAATAAATAAATAAATAAATAAATAAATAAAGGATATTTTTTAAAAAGAGCCTCGGCTTAATGATCTTCTCACAGGTTTTCTGCAAAGCCAGCTGTACTTTATTTTCTCTCCTTGAATGTCCAAGAGCTTGCCTGTTGTATATCTTCAAAAATGTCGTTTTATACTTAGCTAGTTTGAAATGGGATGTTATTCCTAGCAATCAAAAGGCTCTTTAAGCAACATCAACTCTTCTCCAAAGTTTCCAGTTCTGTTTCATTAGAAGTTCCCTGGTCTCTTCACTCTGCTCTGGATGCCACCTCCAGTTGCCTGAAGATTCCACATCTTTAGTGATCCCTTTCCTCTCCCCTACATCATTCATCCCTTTTGCTCCTGATCATTCCACAAGCATACAAACAGGCTCTGGTTCCTCCCACCTAAAAAACGAACATCCTTGAACCCACATTTCCACTGAACTTTCACCTCATTTCTTAGCTCCCTTGCACAATGTAAGTTCACCCATGTCTGTTTCCTTATCCTCACCTCCTGTTTACTGTTCAATCTCCTCCAATGTGGCTTTTATCTATGCTACTATTGACTCTGAGCAAGGTGGAGCAACACCCAATAAATACCATAATCACCTCCTGGCAACACTGGGTCTCACTTTCCTTCTTTGGGAATTATGCACAGTAGGTAAGAGCCAGGGTTTACCTTGGTTTTTCCAAATACCCTCATGGGCTATTGTGAGAATGAAATGAGGTAATATGTGTAAGCCACTATGCAAACCCTCCCCTTTCTTGGCTTCTATTTTAATACAATCTTGAGGTTCCTCTTATACCTCCCTAGTTATTTTTCTGTCTCCTTTGCCATCTCATCCTCCCCCTCCCAACCTCTAAGTGCTGGAATGTTTTAGGACTTTGTCCTAGGCCCCTTTAACTTTGCTACTACACTGTCTCCTTAACCATATCTAGTCCCATGGCTTTAAACAGTATTTATGTCCTCTCAATTCACCTCCAGGCTCATTTGAGGTCTGTCCAGAAAAAGTCCAGCCATTTTTAACATAACATGAGCAGTTTGCAAGACATGGAAGTAACCTGGCAGCCAAGGAGAGAGGGCTGGAATGAGCATGCATGAACAATGATGACTTCAGTGTACTAGTCAGTGGGGGCAGTAAACACCGTTGAGTGAGCATGTGTACTGTGTGGCTGTGGCATTCAAAATGACTGAGCAAGTAGAGCACCAAATCTTCAGATTTTGCATTAAGCGTGAACATTCCTCTGCGGAAACTATTTGGATGATTCAGGAGGCTGCAGCTATGGGCAAATGGTAATTTGGCAGCTTCATCAAGACTACATGCCCACTCATGCATCACATCTCATGCAGTTTTTTGACAAAACATTAAATCACCCAGGTGACTCAGCCCCACTACAGCCCAGATTTGGTGCCCTAGGACTTCTGGCTTTTCCCAAAACTAAAATCACCTTTGAAAGGGAAAAGATTTCAGACTGTTGATGAGATTCAGGAAAATATGACAGGGTAGCTGATGATGATTGGGAGAACTGTGTGAGGTCCCATGATGCCTACTTTGAAGGGGACTGAGGTGTCATTGTCCATGTACAATGTTTCTTGTGTCTTGTATCTTACTCAATAAATGTCTACTTTTCATATTACATGGCTGGAAACCTTCTGAACAAACCTTGTATATCCAAGTGCTGACTTAATAGCTTCAGTTTATTTTTTCTTTCTTTTTTTTTTTTAAATAATAGCTTCAATTTAATGACCACATCATAGCTCTCAATTTCCACCCGTACAAAACTAGTCTCATCCCAGTATTTCCCACCTTGGAACATTGTATCACAATTTACCTGGGTGCTCTAGCCAAAATCTTAGGACTCACCCTTCATCTTTCCTTAAAACAAACCCAGATACTCCATCATAAATACTATCAATACTGTGCCCAAAATTTACCTGAATCCTTCCACTTGGCTTCGTCACCGCTACTGCCATCTAGTTCCAGCCACCACCTCCTGCTACTATAATGGACTTCTACTTCATTTCCTACTTCCTGACTTTCCTTCCAGTCCACCAGTTTTTAAAATGTAAGTTGGATCACATCACTCATTACTCCCCTGATTAAAATCTTTTGATGGCTTTCCATTGCCCCTGGAATACTATCCAAACTCCTCCCCTTAACCTACAAGGCCTTGCATGATCTGACTCCTGATTTTCTTTCCAAAGTCATGTCACTCTTGCTGCACCAGCCGCACCAGCCCCCTCCTTCTACGGAACCCATCTCCACCTTAAGATCTTGCAGTGTGCCTCTGCCAGTAAGAGTGTTTCTTCAACTCTTCATGGCTGGTTCATTTTTACTCCTTAGTTCTCAGCTCGAAAGACACATGCCCTAGACAAGTTCTCCCTAGCTACTCTATTTAAAGTTGGCCTCCAAAAATAAGTTGGCCTCCCTTATTTCAACATGTTTACTTTCTTCAAAGCACCTCTCACACTGTGTAAATATGGGGTTCACATTGCTTCCCCAAGAGCAGGGCTGTCTCATTTATTCCTATAGCCCTGTCATGTGGCACTGCGCCTACTATGCATTAAATACCTCAGGAATGGATGACAAAATCATAGCACAATCATCTTTCAAGGAGAGCTCAGCTGTACTGCCTCCTCAGCGGGAGGGAATCCATCCCAGCATCCACAGCACCCTGTCTGTGCACACTCTCACTTTTCCTACAATACATAATTGTGTAACCTTCAATGACCTCCACAGAACTGTGAGTTCCAAGAAGAGATTGATGGCAGGAGATGCTATACAAATATTTGAACAAAGCAACTCAAAACCATTTCAGGGAAGGTAAATACCTTATGAAGCCACAAAGTGGGATAATGAGCTAGCATGAGGGCCTATTTTACATGGGATGGTCAAAAAAGGGCTCTCTGGACATGTCACTGGAGCTGAGAAATAAATATTAAAGAGTCAGCTTCGGTAAGATCTAGGGAAAGAGCACCAGAGGCACAGGGAAGAACTAAGACAAAGGCCTTGAATTAGGAGCAAGGCTGGCACATAACAAGGGTAGAGAGTGGAGTAGTGTGTCAGGGGTCACACACTCAGGAAAGCACAGCCAGAGCTGAGTTCAAGTAAGCAGTGACCCAACAGGCCACAAGATGGAGTCTAGATTCTGGTCTGCGCACTAAGAAGCCACGGACGGCTCTTCTGTTATAAAATGATCACTTTGGCCACAGTGGAGAACTGACTGTAGAGGAGCAGGAATTGAAAAAATAGGTGCCCAGGCAGGAGCTCGTGTGCTAGTGCCAGAGATGTCACAAGAGGCTGGATACAAATAGAGAGATTTGGAATATGTTTTAGAGCAGTGACTTTCAACCTTTGTCATCTCATGGCACACAAACTAGGCACTGAATTCTGCAGGACACCAAATAATATATTTTTTGCCTATCTGACAAAAAATAGGCACAATTTTGATTCATTCACACTGGACAGCTATTGTGTTGGCTCTTGTCATGTTTTTATTTGACAATCTAAGGGGAAAGAAGTCAGTGCCCCTGACTAAACAGTCACTCATGTTTTACAAATTCTTGTGGCACACCAGTTGAAAATAGCTGTTTTAGAGGTAGAACCAGCCAGTGGTACTATTATTCTTGTTTTACAGGTAAAAAACCTAAAAGTCCAGACAGATCAAGTCCCATTCTACGAAATGGCACTTAATACTGAAAATCTTGTCAAAGCAAACAGATTTCCATGGTTAGTAAATGACCACTGAATTCAAATAACCAAAACAGGCAAAACTTGTTTTGTTAGACAGCAGTTAGAAATGGGCGGTAGGAGGAAGGAGGCCCACCACACTTGTGGACCCAAGGCAAACAGTTGAAATAGTTTCAGTTGACTGCCCTTGTTAGCAAAATTTCTATTGCAGTTTTACCCATCCCACTCTGTGTGGGCAGTCAAGGAGAATCATAGGAAAGGGCCTGCGCAGAAGAGACTAAAGTCGTATCACCAAAGTATCTGTCAATCAATATAGAACCCCTCCCCTGTGCTAACACAATCATGCACATACTTAAAGCAGCAGATTTGGGAGACTCATGCCCTTCTCACTCTCACTCTCAGCAGGCCTTTTCTCTCCCTTTAGGATACACTAATAAAATTCTTACTCATTCCCTTTCACCCCGCTGTAACTCTTTACTGCATCAGTGAGAAGAACGGCGCTCCAGTAACATCTTTTGGTGCGTGACTCAGATCACTGGATCGTGCAAGTCTCTTCCATTATGATTTTCCTTTCACCACAGCACCACAGATCCTTGATCTTTTCATACTCTTTTACGCTGCCTGGGCCCTCTTCCTGGTCAGATGGCAGGCCTACCATTTTTGCTTCTGCTGAGAATATCTTGCTTTCTCCCTCTTGAGAAATTTTTGCTGCACCCCGTGGGCACAGGTCAAGAATTTAAAAGCCACTAGGGGGGACTTCCAGTCATGATGGCAGCGTCGGCAGACAAGGCTCGCCTCCACACAACCACATCAAAACTACAATTAAAATACAGACCAACCATCACTCAGAACTGTCAGAAATTGAGTTGAATGGAAGTCTGACAACTACAGAATTAAAGAAACCACATCCATCCAGACTGGTCCTGGCTTCTGTCTACAAGGCCCTGAATGACCATCATGTTTACCTGGAAGGCACCCTGCTAAATCCCAACGTGGCGACTCCAGAACATGCCTGCACCAAGAAGTATACCCCAGAGCCAAGTGGCTACGGCCACTGTCACAACTCTCCACTGTACTGTTCCTGCAGCTGTTCTTCACATCTACTTTTTGTCTGGTGGCATGAGTGAAGAGAATGCTATCTTCAACCTCAATGCTATCAACCTCTGCCCTCTACCAATGTCCTGGAAACTAGGTTTCTCTTACAGATGGGCCCTGCAGGCCAGTGCACTGGCTGCCTAGAGTGGCAAGGCTGCAAACAAGAAGGCGACACAGGAGGCCTTTGTGAAGCAGGCCACGGCTAACTCCCAGGCAGCCCCAGGCAAGTACATTCCCGAGGGCTCTTCCTGTGCTGCGCCCACCAGTCCCTCTTCACAGCCAACTATACCTACTAGTTCTAGCAGGCAGGGTGGCTGGCTACAGCCCAGCTAGGTGTGTTGGGAGGTGGGCTGAACAGGAACAACAGCCTTTCCACTGACCATGGATTAGACTGAACTACTGGATACACAATGCATGTTAAATTCTTAGACGCAAGAAAAAAAATCACTTATTGAAACAAGTCTGAATATCAAAGATCTGATGAAATTTTACACAATGGTTTTCTTACCACAATTCCAGCTGCCCATGCCCCAAAGTATGTACCTAAAAACAGACTTTGAAACAAAATCAGCTCTCCATTCAAATAACGACTACGGAATAACACATCTCAGAAGGTGATGGCAGAGAAGTGCATCTTATTAAACAATCTTAGGAGTGATAGGTTATGAAGGAGACAGCTGCAACCCAAAAAGAAGTAAAACGCATTATAAACCTAAAAAAAAAAAAAGAAAAAGAAAAAGCTCGCCACTAGAAGACTCCCGTGAAAGGGTAAGCTGATCATGGACTGGGGAAGACACACTAGGACCCCGCCAGTCGCAAGCAAGCGTGCATGCAACGAAGAACATTGTAACGGCAATCACAATCCCACCCCTACAGCACTTTCTCTACTTAGGTTTCATTCTCGAGAGGAGGAGGCAAGATTTTAACCTTCAGCAGAAAATTCTGTCCTTTCTAAGCTCCTTTCTTTGGACCATGCCTTCTCATTCCATCAGCCATACTCATAAGTCCTCATCTTTCCTTTTAGGTCTAGCTTTTCCTGTTGCCTTTTGGCCACCTTACTCCTCTACCCTCTCTGCTTATCCTGCAGGCAGGGAAGCTGATGCGCCTGCTCTCTTGCCAAATGATGGCCATGCTCCTCCAGGTCGTGCGTTCACAAGATACTACACCGTGGATGGCAACCCTATCCCTCCCCTCTTGCCTCTGTGAACATTGCTTACACCACCATTGGCCAGAGGCTATCAAGAGACAACTCCTGATACTCTGTGGGTAGCTGTGGACCCACCTAATGTTAGTCCACTACATTGAATCCCATGTTCTTAGACTCTACCCGTCTGCTCTGAGCCCTGCATTTCAAAATGGGCTTGGCCCCATCATGCCCATATCATGTGGGAACAAGGGACCTTTTGTACATACCTCCTCAGGGGCCTCCTGTACACTTTCTGAATCAGGCCCACTTCCTAAAGTATCTTGAAAGGGCAGACAAGTTGGCACAAACGTGTCCTTTGTGTGCCTTCAAGAGGCAGAGAGGACAAATTCGGGTTTGCAACCTGCCCCTCTGATTGTTTACTGAGACAGGGATCCTCCTCCTCCTCCTCCTCCTCCTCCTCAGACATGTCCTCTGTTTAAGGCCTGAGGACCCGCAAGCCTGGGCCAGTCCATACTACTGGTCCTGAAGAGTATTTCCCCATTCTGAGAATCATTACAGGATTACTCCGTACAATTTAGACCTACAATCTTATCAGGACACCTGATTAATGACTCGCTCGTACAGTTACCAGCATTACAACTTTTAGAAGAATCTAGCTCATAAAATGCCTCCTGCAAGCAGGCCAAATACCATGGGAGCACAGTCTTCACCTCCACTACTCTGGTACCCAGGCTCTGCATGACTCCACTCTTCCTATTTTCCCTTTAGCCCTCTGTAATTTCCTCCTCAATCCCTGGTTAAGTGTCTGGCTCCCACATGGCCACACCTTTGCAGCTCCCAGTACACGGGAACTGCCAAGGCTCTTCTATGAGTGAGTGGTGAGCAACTCCTTAGGAAGAAAGGAGCAGACTTGCCTCTGCCTCCACTCTACCCACAACGGAGACATCCATTTTAGATCCCAGGGTCTCTGGACACTGAGGCCCAGATCACCGAGTTTTAGGAAGCTGAAACCCTCAAGTTAGACCCCAGGACACTGGGCTCTCTAACCTCACCCTCACGGTATCTCTCCCTTCCAGATGGGAAACCAAGAATCCATTCCTAATGGCATCTCTCTAGACTGTATCCTTTCCAATTGGCCTCAGCGTGATCCCCAAATCCTGAAGAAAAGTCAACTTACCTTTTTCTGCAACACTGCTTGGCCTCAATATCAGCTAGGGGATGGGGAGGTTTGACCACTCAATGGGACTTTAAATTAGAATACAATTTTATATAGCTTGACCTTTTTTGCAAACAGCTTGGTAAATGGTCCGAAATTTCATGAACAGGCATTCTGTTATCTAAGGGGTTGTGGAGATTTATGTTGTGAATGGAAGCTTACTCTCAGTACTACTTCACCCAGTGACTTTTCCTCTAATTCCCAGATCCCTTCAGAGACTACTCCAGCTGTAGAAACTCAGGAAAAAACTCTCCCACCCTCTTCTTTACCGCCCCCACACCTAGGGCCCCCAGCCCAACCAACAGCCCCTGCTTTCTCTCCCCCTAAGACTTCCCCATCCGCAAGGTTCTTACCTCTAGTAGAAACTGTGGGAGAATTCAGTCCCTAGTTAATCCACCAAACCCGTTCTCTTGTCGAGCTTAGGCAAATTAAAACTGACTTAGGAAACTATTCTGACAACCCAGATAAATAAATAGATGCTTTTCAACACCTCACCTTGGCTTATGAGTTAACTTGGAAGGATGTCATGGTTTTCCTGGGGTGGACCCTACCAGATATTGAGCAGTAGATAGTAATAAAGGAGGCCAGACAATTTGCTAACAACTTACCTTTATCAGATAGCAAATACCTCATAGGAGAAACTGCAGTCCCACCAATGGATCCTGAATGGGATTATAACAGCTCTTCCCAGATGTGGGAAAGGAATCATTTCCTACTCTGCATGACCCTATTGCAAGGTCTCTGCCATTAGTCAGGGTCCGGGTGAAAAAACCCAGCATATTTCTGGAAAAACTAAGATCATCAAGCACACCAATCTAGATTTAGAGACATACGAGGTCCAGGTTACACTAAAAGACAAACTTTTAACTCAATCAGCCTCTGATATTAGGAGAAGGTTACAAAAGTTCATTCAGGAAACCAGTTTCCTTGGACAAAATGTTAATGGCCAATGCAGTCTTTCACAACCGGGACCAGGGCTCAGGTGGAGGAGAAAGGAAGGAGACTGGACATGCCCAGATTCTAGCTGCTCTTAAGGGACAATCATAGCCATTCTCCACAGGCCCTTCCAAGTCCACCACCCAGGACACCAAGTGTCACGTGTGCCAGAAGGTGAGGCACTGGGCTAAGGAATATCCAAATCATAATAAGCTACCTCAGGCACCATGCTATCAGTGCAAGAAGGCAAGCCACTGGGAGGCTCTCTGTCCCTTAAGTCGGTGGACTCTTGGGCCCGAGTCTACAGCTGCCTTGTAGATGGTGGCACAGGACTGAAGTTGCCTACTCCAGCTGGCCCTGCCTCAAGAGGTCACTGTTACTGGACTGGAGCCTAGAGTAACACATGACAGGTAGAACAATAACTTTCTTACTGGATACTGGGGCCACCTACTCTGTCCTTACTTTCTTCTCTGGACCCCTCTCCTCACAGTCCTACACTGTCTTGTCAGCAGGCAGAAAGCCTACAACCAAAAACTTCACCCTTCCTTTGGGCTGTCTCTGGGACAGGTATTATGTCACTCATTCTTTTCTCATAATCCCAAAGTGTCTTACCCCTCTACTCAGAAGAGACCTCCTTCAATTATTAGGAACTAGAATAATTATAGCGGACAACCCTACATCAAGGCCCCCACTTCAAATGTTAGTCATTCGAGCTAGGGATCACTCAGATACCCTTACTGAAAGGACAAAGTGTGTACCACTTGCTGTCTTGGCACCATTTGCCCAGCAAGCCTATGACCCCAGGACTGGAAAGCAAGAACAGAACAGGACTACCCACTTCCCACAGTGACAGGCAGAAGATAACATTGGAACAAACAAACTGCACCTTATGCAAAACCAATCAAAACCTCCTCTGTTGCAACATTCCTAACAGCCCAGGGGCCACACAACACCAACACACCCACCCTTTCATAATCCAATTACAATCCAATGAAACTCAAAGCCCCTACATTTGCTGCTGGCATCTCTCCTCACCATGCCACTTTCCCCTCTTGGAAAGTGAACAAAACCTCACTTGCTGCCTTTTCTTTTTTGTGAATTCTTTCACAGCCATGTCACGGACCACCCTGACACTTACTCCTTCATGGGGGTGCCATATCGACCTGGCAGTACAGGATAACGGGGTTCCTGGCCAAACTCTTTACAAACTTTTGAGCAGTGACCCAACTGTTCAGGTATTTCAAATAACTATCTTTGTTTACAAATGAAGTCTTTACAGGGCCAGAGGTGTAGCTCCAGATCATCAAAGCCCACCAAATCTTCTATCTTTCCAAAACTTCTTCTATTCATCTTAAAAGACTTATAAGTTGCTTTATGAAGCAAGCCTTTCTAGGAGAGGCTTGCTTTTCTTTCCCTACATTTCTCAAATGCAATATCCAGTCTTCTTCAAGAACTCTTACTATGAGATGGAAATAAAATTGACAGGAAGCCAAATGCCTACTTATTAGAACTCTGGAAACAATTGTGAGTTGATCAACGTTTAATGCAGCCCGGGAAGAAGTCGGCAGTGAGGAGGAAACCCTGGGATGTGACCTGAGAGGCCCATCTAGTCTGGCTGGAAGACCACCTGGCTGTGCCAATCTCCTGAGAAGGAGGAGATATCCTTTAAACATCTGAATAGGGAGAAGGTCAAGGAACCCATCAACAGGGGTTGGATGGGGACCAGAAGCCACATGTAGAATCGGCTATCCATTGGTCCCCTAAAAATGTCTAGCAGGTCCTGGCTCTAGTAGACACAGGGGCAGAATGTACTCTCCTGTATGGTAACCCTGAGAAGTTCCTGGGGCCTCAGGCCTCTACTGATGGTTACGGGGGGCACAGTGTAAAGCTGAAGGCCGAGCGGCTCTCCCTAGGTATTGGGCGACTGGCCCCCTATGAATATACTGTCTATGTGTCCCCCATTCCTGAGTATATCCTGGGTACTAATGTGCTCCAAGGACTGTGGCTACACTCCACTGCAGCAGAGTTTCGCCTGAGAGTGCAAGTGGTAAAAGCCATTATGCAGGGACATGCTGGACATCCCCCTGTTCAGTTGAAGTCCCTCTGACGGGTGACGGTAGTGAAGTACTACTGGCTGTCCAGAGGACGTGAAGAGATCACAACTACTATAGGGGAGGTGGTAAAGGTGGGGGTAATTAGGGCCACTCACAGTCTCTTTAACTCCCCTGTGTGGCCAGTGAGAAAGCCAGATGGCACATTGTTGTGGACTGTTCAGCCTGGTTTCAGGAGTTGTAACCCTCACCCCATGGTGGGCTGAGTAAGAGCCAAGGGACCCACTTCATCTGGGTCTGTTCTGTCAAGAGGACATGACCTACTACAGAGACAAAGCTTATCTCCCTGGCAGGAGTGCTGCTTCAGAAGCCTACCATTCTTCCATTGTGTAGCTTTTGTATCTCATGTTGTTTTAGTTTGTAAATTAATCTCACAGAAATAAGATAATTAAAAACAGGGGAAAATGACAGAACTCGGGTGTGAAAGAGTTTAGCATTAATTGATAGGTTTAAGTGATTAAAGATGTAACTAAAGAGTTAAAGAGCCCTGGCTGGTGTGAATCAGTGGAATGAACACCAGCCTGCAAACTAAAGGGTCGCTGGTTCAATTCCCAGTCAGGGCACATGCCTGGGTTGTGGGCCAGGTCCCTAGTAGGGGGCATGTGAGAGGCAACCACATATTGATGTTTCTTTCTCTCTCTTTCTCCTTCCCTTCCCCTCTCTCTAAATAAATGCATAAAATAAAATCTTAAAAAAAGAGAGAGAGCCTTAATTGATGGGCTTAAGTGACTAATGCATATGGAAAGCTGTTATTCCAAAACTGTGTAGTTTTTGAATAAAAATTCCTTTCCTTTATCACCAAACCTTTGCCTCCAGAATTTTGCTTAGAGGGTGGCTGCTGTCAGCAGGACCCCACTTGCTGTTCAGCAACACTAAAATGTGTTCATAAAAGTCAATCTAGGAAATGCTGGTTGCTTACTTTTTGGTCATCATTGAGTTAAAAGTTCAAATTAAGTTGGAAAGAAATTGTGTGAATTTAGTAATAGAAGGCATAAGGCATGGAGATGCAATTTTAAAGGACCAGAACTGAAAGCGAGTTTTTCTAAAGATGGTTATTTCTGAATGGATAAAAAAGTTTGTGAAAACTGCAGAGAGGTTTGTGAAAGTTGTACAAGTCTGCCGAAGTTTTAAATTTGTGAAGAAAAATTACTCAGGAAACCTCTCTCAACTGGAAGGAGTCTCTACCAATCTACTCCAGACTAGAGTAGCCCCCAAGGCTCAGCTAATGTTTAGTCCTTTTGAGGCCTTATATGGCGACCCTTCCTATATTCATAACTCCTACTAGACAGAGATTTCCTCCCTAGAAGCCAAGTTTCAAACCATCCTGAGGGAATTTGGCCTGTGACAAAAACCTAGCCAGGACTCCACTACCCCACTGTACCCTCTGGGAGCCCAGGTCTTAAGAAAGGTTTGGAATGATGATTCCCCCAACTTTTAACAGCAACCCTGATGGAAAGGGCCTCTCCCTATTCTCCCTATTAAATCCTCTCCAACAGACATCAAGGTCCTGAGTATCTCCAACTGGATCCACCATTCCCGAGCTAAGTTGTGAAAAGAGCCAGCTGAGCCAGCTGAATGACAAAATGTTCCACATATTTCTGTGAGCCACTAGAACACAGGTAGCAAACACAAGGCCCACAGGCCGAATCTGGCCCTCCACCTTGTTCTATCTGTCCCGGCACCTTGTTTCTACCTGGAGGCGGCACTGAGCTCCTTGCCCCTAGTTAAGGAGTCGTTACATTTTTATAGTCCTAAAATTACATTCGGCCCTTTGAAGGCAACCACGGGGCTGATGTGGCCCCCAGTTAAAATGAGTTTGACACCCCTGCACTAGAAGATCTGAAACTCGTCTTTTGAAAGTAGCCTACTCTTTTTCTCTCTTTTCTTATCTACTCCCACCCAGTCCCAACATGAGATAGCTTATGATCTGGAAAACCACACAGTCCAATTCCTAAGGCTAAACACTTCTTGCTGTCTTTGCCTTCCCACCTGCAGCTGGGGATATATCCACTCCTACTCCCATATCAGTGGGGAAATGTTTCCACCACTCTAGACCAGAGAACTCCATACTCCAATCCATGTGATGTTTTCACATCCCAAAACCTCCTTAAACAATGTCCCAAGACCTTCTCTACCAGCAGTGAGAGCTCCCCACAATGGGCCCTATTTTCTCACATAATCCGCCTGGTTGGCTCCAAGTCAGCTATCCCTGTTACACAATTAGTAATACCTCGGGGGTACACTGGTAGGAAGGCTTTCTGACAGTCAGTTTCAACAGAGTTTCCTAATTCCAGATTCTCATTGCAATAACACTGTCCATGGAATTGCCCTACCCACAATACCACACATTTCTGGAGGGAGATCAGACAAACTTTTTACACAACTGATTTCCAAAGCCAGTCATTCTTACTCTTCCCTTAAACAGAAGCTCACCAAAAGTGTCTATTGGCAAGGCAGACCCTACTTTCAAGTCAACCAGTTTCTTCCACAGAAAACAGATTCTTACACTACTCTCTTTTGCAATTCCCAAAGAGCTATACATTTTGGATCAAAAATGGGTTCTACCTTCACTAAATTCATAAACGAAACCCAATTCCACAACCCTACTGTTGATCTTCTAGTGGCAGCCTCTCTAGTAGCCTAAGGGGTCCAGTAGTAGGGGACCAAATACACACACACACACACACACACACACAAACACAAAAAAAATTAATGGCAATTATGTCTCTTGAAACCTGCCTATTAAGCTCGTTGATATCACCCTGGCAGCAGACTACCCCAGTCAGAAAGAGTATACTGGGTTTGCAGGTCTAAGGCACATGGACCCTCCCTTCATAGTAGAGGGGAATTTGCTCCCTTGGGTACGTCCTTCCTGATGTCTCCATAGCCTGGGAAAATGCCAGTCTCTCATTCCCATTAAGGGCACAGGGACACTTAATCAAGAGGGCTGATCCCCTCACCCCCCCAGTATCACTCATAGGCATTCTCCCATCTACGGGAACAGCAGTACACAGACCCTCTTTAGGCATCCACCAACACCTGTCCCAGGACACTGCCCAAGCACTAACTGGAACAGGGGAGACTTTAGTATTCCTTCAGGAGCAGACAGACTCCCTAGCAGGGTCACCCTCTAGAATAGAAGCGCATTGGATCTCCTCACTGCCTCAGAAGGAGGCATGTGTCTGTATCTCAAGGAGCAGTTTTGCTTCTATGTCAACAAATCAGGACAGTACAACAGAACATTCAAGGTATCCTTGAGTCCACATCCAAAAGTAAAACTTCAACCTCATTTTGGGATACAAAGTCATGGCTCTTGTCTTTGCTCCTCCCTTTTGCAGCTCTCCTACTAATTGTCCTAATAAGACTAATGTTTGGGCCAATGATAATTAACCTATTAACTAAATTCATTTCTTCCAGAATAGAAGCCATAAAATTACAAATGATCATTATGGAAGGATATTAGCCTCTGGGACTACAGTCTTCGACCATCTGTTGCAGACAGTTCATTCACCTGACACCTCCTTTCACCTCTCCTGACCAGCAGTTAGCAAGCATGTGAACACAAGATTACTATGATGCCTCTGTCTGGCAGGAAGCAGTGAGAGCAGTAGTCTCCAAAGATTTGGGTTCCTATTGTTTGATGGGGTAACGTTAGGCAGCAGTTAGAAATGAGCAGTGGGAGGAAAGAGGAAGGGGGCCACCACATTTGTTGACCCAAGGCAAATAGTTGAAATAGCTACCCGCCCATATTAGCAAAATTTCCATTGTGATTTTACCATGCCTCCATCCCTAGCCCCCGCCCCTGTATGGGCAATCAAGGAAAATCATGAGAAAAGACATGCACAGAAGAGACTAAAGTTATATCACCAAAGTATCCATCAATCAATACAGAAACCCTCCCTTATGCTAATACAATCACACGTGTACCTAAGGCAGCAGATTCAGGACACTCCCCACCACTCACCCTTCTCACCACTCTCAGCAGGCCTGCTCCTTCTCTTGAGGACATACTAATAAAACTCTTACTCATCCACTTTCATCTGACTGATCTGTAATTCTTTCCTGAATCAATGAGAAGAACCAAGCTCCACTAGGTTTTATTGTACCTCACTTTATTGTGCTTCACAGATGTTGTATTTTTCACAAATTGA
Source organism: Glossophaga mutica (assembly GCA_039655065.1). NCBI lineage: Eukaryota > Metazoa > Chordata > Mammalia > Chiroptera > Phyllostomidae > Glossophaga > Glossophaga mutica. The sequence goes on along the minus strand of CM077308.1, from coordinate 78,289,340 downwards.
AGGCAAGGTCCTTCATCAACGAAAAGATTACAACTCACTTTACTGTGGTGGTCTAGAAAGAAACCTGCAATATCTCCAAGCTGTGCCTGTACAAAGAATTCCTAGAGTTCAATGAAATGAACAGAGTAATGGGCTTCTGGTCAAGGTGGTGGGGTAGGTAGACACACCTCACCTCATTGCACAACCATAAGAAGTGACACAACTAACTTAAAAACAAAAAAAACTCAGAGCTGCCAAAAAAGCACCCAGAAAAACACTCAGAACTATACGGAAGTCCAACAACCAAGGATTTAAAGAAGCTATGTTCATCCAGACAAGTAGGAGGGGCGGAGATGGGGAGTTGGAGTGGAGATGACTCAGTGTGGCAGCAGGGAGCCAGGGGCAGAGAGAAGGAGAGGAAGAGAGATAGCCACACAGTAGCAAACCTCGGAATGGTTTCAGCCCGGCATTCATGTGCGGTGGATAAAAATCAGAAAGACACCTTGTGAGAGAGTGAGCCCAGCCCCAGGCCAGACCACATAGCCCACTGCTCCAGTGCTAGGAAAAAAGAAAGACTCATAGCTTCTAGCTATAAACCTGCTGGGGTTTGGGGCAGTGGAAGAAACTGCTGGTTTCTCAGGAGAGTTGAACGTCCACAGACCCACCCACCCTGGGAACCACAATCAGCAGCTGAAGGGGCGCCAGTCATTTATGGGAAGTGGGAAAAGTGAATGGAAACGGGATAAGAGCTAGGCAAGCCCCCAGAAGTCAACCAACAGAAGCAGAGTCCCTTCTTTGACCCCTCCCCCACACATGGAGCCACAGTTGCCCCACACAACTTAACAGGCGTGTTAAAATGTAATCAAAGTAGCTCTATCTAGTATACAGACACAGGGAGGCTGCCAAAATGAGGAGACAAAGAAATATGGCCCAAATGAAGGAACAGAACCCCAGAAAAAGAACTAAGCAATGCGGAGATAGCAAACCTATCAGATACAGAATTCAAAACACTGGTGGGTCAGAATGCTCAAATATCTCATTAAATACAGCAAGAGCGTAAGAGAAGAAATGAAGGCTCTACTGAGGGAAATAAAGAAAAATCCACAGGAAATCAACCAACAGTGAAGGGAAGAAAGCCAGGATTCAAATCAATGATTTGAAACATAAGAAAGAAATAAGTATTTAATCAGAACAAAATGAAAAAACAAGAATTCAAAGAAACAAGGAGAGTTTAAGTTAACTCTGGGACATCCCCAAAAGGACCAACATCAGAATCATAGGGATGCCAGAAGGAGAAGAAGACAAAGAGCAAGAAATTGAAAACGTATTTGAGCCCTGGCTGACATGGTTCAGTGGACTGAGTGCCATCCTGCAAACCAAAGGGTTGCCATTCTATTTCCTGTCAGGGCACATGCCTGAGTTGTGGGCCAGGTTCCCAGGAGGGGGCGTGAGAGAGGCAACCACACATTAATGTTTATCTCCCTCTCTTTCTTCCTCCCTTTACCTCTCTCTAAAAATAAATAAAATCTTTTTTTCAATATATTTTATTGATTATGCTATTACAGTTGTCCCATTTTTCCCCCTTTATTCTCCTCTGCCCTGCACCCCCCACCCGCATTCCCTCCCCTTAGTTCATGTCCATGGGTTGTACATATAAGTTCTTTGGCTTCTCTATTTCCTATACTATTCTTAACCTCTCCCTGTCTATTTTGTACCAACCAAAATAAATAAAATCTTTTTTAAAATATTTTTTAAAGAACTTATTTGAAAAAATAATTAAAGAAAACTTCCCCGATCTGGGGAAGGAAATAAACATACAAGTCCAGGAGACTCAGAGAATCCCAAACAAGTTGGATGCAAAGAGGGCTGCACCAACACACATCATAATTAAAATGCCAAAGATCAAAGATAAAGAGAGAAGCTTAAAAGCAGCAAGAGATAAGAAGAGTTACCTACAAAGGAGTTCTAATAAGACCATTTGTTAATTTCTCAAAAGAAACCTTGCAGGCAAGAAGGGATTGGCAGGAAATATTCAAAGTCATGAAAAGCAAGGACCTACATCCAATATTACTCTATCCAGCAAAGCTATCATTTAGACTGTAAGGACAGAAAATGTGCTTCCCAGACAAAGTAAAGTTAAAGGAGTTCATCATCACCAAGCCCTTATTATATGAAACATTAAAGGGACTTAATTTAGGAAAAAGAAGATGATCAAAACTATGAACATTAAAATGACACCAAATTCACAACTATCGACAACTGAATCTAAAAAAACAAAAACAAACTAAGCAAACAACTAGAACAGGCACAAAATCATATATATGGAGATCATCTGGAGGGTTATTGGCTGCGAGGGGGAACAGGGGAAAATGGGGGAAAGGCACGGGGATTTAGAAGCATAATTGGGTAGGTACAGAATAGAAAAGGGGATGTTAAGAACAGTATAGACAATGGAGAAGCCTAAGAAATTATATGCACAACCCATGGACATGAACTAAGGGCGGGGGGGGGGGGCGTGCATCATAGGAGAGAAGGGAGGAACTAAGTAGAGAGGGCCAAAAGGGGAAAAACTGGGACAACTGTAATAGCATATACAATAAAATATACTTTTTAAAAAGATTTTATTTATTTATTTCATGAGACAGGGGAAAGGAGAGAGAAAGAGAGGAGGGAAACATCAATGTGTGGTTGTCTCTTGTGTGCCCTCAGCTGGGAATTTGTCCTGTAACCTAAGCATGTGCCCTGCCTGGGAATTGAACCAGAGACCCTTTGGTTCACAAGTTGGCACTCAATCCACTGAGCCACACCAGCCAGAACAATAAAATATACTTAAAAAAAAAAATGAACACAGTAAGACATATGGTATATAAGCTACAGCATCATTTTTCTCATTAGCAACACTTACATTTAACTGTAAACTCAAGCTGTAAGAAGGTTCTGCTCTTGCTTCCCCACCCCCTCCCCCCACATTTTTTACACAGAGCACTTAGTTCACCTAGTGCATCTGGTCAACATTGGTTGAAATGTAGCTTACCCTAATAACATTTTTTTAAAGATTTTATTGATTTATTTTTAGAAAGAGGGAAAGGGAGGGAGAAAGAGAGGGAGAGAAACACCAATGTGTGGTTGCCTCTCACGTGGCCCCCACTGGGGACTTGCCACCCAGGCATGTGCCCTGACTGGGAATCAAACTAGTGACCCTTTGGTTCACAGCCTGCGCTCAATCCAGTGAGCTACACCAGCCAGGGCACCCTAATATTTACCAAGTCATTCCATGAAATTAACAAATATGCTGATTAAGAACTCATCTTTCCTGGACACCTCCTCCTTCTCCTCCTTATTTTTCCATTATCTCAATCACCGGAATTAATTTTAGACTCTTCCTTTTCCTTTGGCTTCACACTCTCAATCTGTTCCTTATCAAGTTCTACATTTATTTTTTCACAATCTCTTGCATAATTCTCTCGTATTACCAGCATAGTAGTTACTTCATATCCAGGAGGAAAACTATTGTTACACTATTGTTTTCTCCCTCATCAATCTTCCCTGACCTCTGATTATGACAAAAACAAAATATCAATCAACCCCAGTGACTTGGGTCAAATCTGAACTGTTCCAAAATAACTAGAATAAACTTTGGAATAAATAAATTTCAAAGTTTATCATCCCAACCGAAGTGGGAAAGCTCACAGTTCACCAACCATGCTCTCTACATCCTCCTTAGGGCACAGGTTGCAAACACAAGACCCAGGGGCTGAATCCAGCCCTCCACCTTGTTTTATCCCATCAGGATCCTTGTTTCTACCCAGCGGCAGCACCGAGCTCTACCTTAACTGTTAAGGAGTAGTTACACTTATACAGTCCTAAAATTACACTCGGCCCTTTGAAGGCAATCACAAGGCTGATGTGGCCCCTGGTGAAAATGAGTTTGACGTCCCTGCCTTAAGTTGTGTTAGATACTAAATTTGTGGTGTAAGCTACCTTGCTTTGATACACGGGAAACAAATTTTTTTTCCAAGGACGTCATGCCTGTATTCCCTAAACACAACATCCAGAGGAGAAACACCTCTCTGGACACCTTCAGAATGTAAGCTTTAGGACTTCCGGCCAAGATGGAGGTGTAGGTGGATACACTGTGTCTCCTCTCACAGCTAAAATTAAGGACAACAAAGACTTAGAAACAAGAAAACAACTAGAACTTATAGAAAACTGAACTGTACGGAAGTCCAACAACCATTCATCCAGACTGGTAAGAGGGGCGGAGTCGTGGCAGGAAAAAGTGGAGATGCGAACCCGGGAACACAGGCAGCAGCAGCTGGCAGTTCCCAGGTGTGCAGGTGGCGGCTAGCAGACCCCAGGCACCGGGTGGCAACTGTGCAGACCTAGTGAGGTTGAGCAAGGCAGCTGGCTGACCAGGTGGTCGCACATTCGCGCACAGATAATCCAGGCCAAGGAGATGCGGCAGAAGGGACTGGAATCCAAAACAGAGTGGAGCAAGCGCCATTGTTCCCTCTCGGACCCCACTCCCACATACAGCGTCACAACTCAGTGACTGGGCTGCCCCGCACTGGGGAACACCTAAGGCTCCACCCTTAACTACGTAACAGCAGCAACCAGATCATATATTCATTCATATACACACACACACACACACACACACACACCAAAAATGGCTCAAACCGGAGAACAAATGAAAGCTCCAGAGCCAATTCCTCTAAGCAACGAAGAGATAGCCAACCTGTCCGATGCACAGTTCAAAGCACTGGTGATCAGGATGCTCACAGAATTGGTTGATTTTGCTCACAAATTAGATGAAAAAATGCAGGCTACAATACGTGAAATGAAGGAAGACGCCTGGGGAACCAATAGTGATGGGAGGAAAACTGGGATTCAAATCAATGGAGTGCATCAGAAGGAAGAAACAAACAACTAAACAGAAAACAAGGAAGAAACAAGAATTCAAAAAATTGAGGGGAGGCTTAGGAACCTCCTGGACATCTTTAAATGTCCCAACATCCAAATTATAGGGGTCCCAGAAGGGGAAGAAAAAGAGCAACAAGTGGAAAACTTATTTGAACAAATAATAAAGGAGAACTTCCCCAATCTGGCAAAGGAAATAAACTTGCAGGAAGCTCAGAGAGTCCCAAAGAAGTGGGACCCAAGGAGGAACACACCAAGACACATCGTAATTACATTAGCCAAGATTCAAATGAAGGAGAGAATTCTAGAAGCAGCAAGGGATAAGGGGACAGTCACCTACAAAGGAGTTCCCATCAGACTGTCAGCTGATTTCTACAAAGGGACCTTACAGGCAAGAAGAGGCTGGAAAGAAGTATTCCAAGTCTTGAAAGGCAAGAACCTACACCCAACATTGCTCTATCCAGCAAAGCTGTCATTTAGAATGGAAGGGAAGATAAAGTGCTTCTCAGATAAGGTCAAGTTAAAGGAGTTCATCATCACCAAGCCCTTATTATATGAAATATTAAAGGGACTTACGTAAAAAAAAGAAGATAAAAAATATCACAGTAAAAAGACGGCAAACTCACAGCTATTAACAACCACATCTAAAACCAAAGCAAACTAAGCAAACAACTAGAACAGGAGCAGAACCACAGAAATGGAGATCACATGGAGGGTTAGCAACAGGGGAGTGGGAGGAGGAGAGAGGAGGAAAAGGTACATAGAATAAGTAGCATAGACGGTAGGTAGAAAATAGACAGGGGGAGGGCAAGAATAGTGTGGGAAATGTAGAAGCTAAAGAACTTATGACACATGGACATGAACTAACGGTGGGGAATGTGGGTGGGAGGGGGTGTGCAGGGTGGAGGGGAATGATGGGGGAGAAATGGGACAACTGTAACAGCATAATCAATAAAATATATTTAGAAAAAAAAAGAAGTACAAGTTGCCAGTTATAAAAACAGTCACAGAGATGTAAAGTACAGCACAGGGAATAGTCGATGATATTGTAGTAACTATGGATGGTATTAGGTGTGTACCAGATTTATAAGGGGATCACTTCATAAGTTATATAAATGTCTAACCACTATGATGTACACCTGAAACTAATAATATTGTATGTATGTCAACACTAACTGGAAAAGAAATAATTTTTAAACTAATAAAATAAAACAAATAAGTGCAAAAAAAAAAAAAAGAATGTAAGCTTTATTCATTTATCAAGTACAATGGGTCCATATCCAGGGGTTCTGCATCTAGGGATTTAGCCAACCGCCGATGGAAAATATTTGGCACCCAGTAGGATACATGCCTGGGTTGAGGGCCAGGTCCCCAGTGGGGGGTGCTCAAGTGGCAACCACACATTTATGTTTCTCTCCCTCTCTTTCTCCCTTCCTTCCCCTCTTTCTAGAAATAAATAAAACCTGTTTTAAAAAATTGGCAAAAATGTTACACTGTTGTTAACGTGTACCATGTAGTTAAGCCTAAAACGATTAATGGCTGCACCTGTACTAAACATTTACGGACTTTTTTTCCTTGTAATTATCCCCTAAATCATACAGTATAACAACTATTTACACAATATGTACCCTGTTTTAGGTGTTGTAAGTATTCTAGAGGTGACAAAATATACAGGGAGGGTTGCAGTTATATGGAAATGCTATGCCATATTTTATAAGGGGACTCGAGAATCACGAGATAGGGAACCAATTCTCCCCATCACCCAGCCCTCCTCCCCACCCCGGCCCCGGCTCGCAGATATGTTATTTTAAAAATGGTTTTAGGAAACGGTTTTATGATATTATGGGCGTTGGATACAACCAGGCAAGGCCAGAGCCAATCCATATTTCCGCCTGCTAAACTACGTGGCCCCTTCCAGAGACCTACCAGTAAGCGATTATTACGATGACAGAAGAAATCCTAGGAAGGGAAACGCGCTTTGTACCAGCACCCAGGCTGTGCGTGCCGTGGGGGATTGGGGGAGGGTCCCGGACGTGGGTCACGAGGAGGGAGTCCCCTGAGGCCTACTACTCCGGCTCCCTCTGGCCCGCAGGCCCGACCCTGCCGAGGCCCGGAACCGCACGCAGAGACCCGGTCCCAGACCCTCTCACCTGACCTGCATCCGAAACAGGAGGCTTCTCCCGTGGGCGCCGCAGCGCAAAAGGGCCACCAGTACAGCCATGGTCGCCAAGTACAGTGAGAGGACGTCAAGGGCACTGACGAAGGGAGTGCGGCAACCTTCACCCCATCCGCCTCCTAGCGAGAAGGCCCGGGAAGGCAGCCCGTCTGGCCAGGCCTCCTCCAATTGCAGCCTTGGCTGGTGGCGGCCCGGGGCTATTGGCCCGCAGCCAAGGAAGGCGAGGCGGAGCCTGACTGCCCCGCGCCCTGGTAGTCCCGGCTGCGGCTAGGCTGACGAAAGATTCGCGTGGTTTGAGAGATCAGGGAACCCTTCCCCCTATCCCCACCCCAACACTTGCCACGCTGCTGGTGAACGGCTCTACCACTTTTGACCTTCCAAAGTCAGTGGTTTAAATTTAATCTGGACCCTTTCCTTTCACTGAGCCCGTTGTTTAAATTATAACTACAAGTTACAAAGGAAAGTCATGAAAAATATTTTTAAGCAACCTGATTAGCTTTAATATACGATGAGATAATTTGGCAGTTGTTTTTCAGTAGATGGAGGGAGGCAAGAAACAGAATACATATTAATGGCTAACTTTACTGAACAATTAATAAGGGTTAATATTCACCATAGTTCAGATGCTAATATATACCCCTTAACTAACAAGATAATATGGGGGATGATGAAACTTTCCTCTACAATCAAGGTTCTTCTGGCTGGCCCAATAATCAAATATGGATGAGACAGTTTAATAAGAGAAAATAACCAAATTTAAGACTCATGTATGGAAACTTTGAGAGACTCCCATGCACAAGAGGTTCCAAGACAGAGGAAACATGGATACATATATGAGAGCCTGAGGCCCTGGCTGGTGTAGCTCAATGAATTGAGCTTGGACTGCAAACCAAAGGGTTGACTGTTCAATTCCCAGTCAGGGCACATGCCTAGTTGCAGGCCAGGTCCCCAGTGGGGGAGGCATGAGAGGCAACCATACATTTCTCTCCCTCTCTTCCTCCCTCCCTTCCCTTCTCTCTGAAAATCTTTAAAAAAAAAAAAAGAAAGAAAGAAAGAAAGAAAGACGGACATCCTGAGCTAGACATGAAGGGGCTTTGGGGTCTGGCGGGAGTGGGGAGAGCTTCAAAGATGTGATAAAAGTTCTTCCAGGTAGTCAAGGGGTTTTCCTAGCTTCCTCCTTACTATGCCATTGATGCCTTCAGTCTTGCTGACCCTGCTGACCTTACTCTAGGTCTAGGCAGAGGATCTTTTCATACTTATTGCTTCAATAGCTATTGAAAGGAAATCATTATTACAATGATTAAGCACAGAGTATATCAGTGCTTAAACTCTGTGTGTGTGTGTGTGTGTGTGTGTGTGTGAGAGAGAAATGTACAGAATAACAAAATTAAACAGTCGGTCTGACAAAATAGTATGTAGGCATTACCAGTTGTGAGAGGCCAAAGCTGATGATCAAACTGCAAAAAATGACTGATTATAATAAGCTAATTACATAAGTCTTAGTATGAGACAGTTTTTTCAGTTTAATTCATTCTATCCACATTTTGTAGATGAAGAAACTCAGATACAGAAGTTACATAAGATGTCCAAGGTCACAGAACAAGTCATTCATGAGAGCTGCAATCTGAACTCAGGCAGTCTGGGTGCCAGGAATTAGCTGTTAACCTCTACACTAATTTTGCCTAAGGAGAGATTTGCTTTATAAGCAGAGGAGTCAGCTATGATTGGACGATTCTGCTATCAAAAGCACTGCCACTATGGAAATATTGCTACTATGTTGGACAGGACAGCTTCTAGTGAAGTTCACAGAGACTTAGGGCTATTTGAGGGAGAATACCAAACTTCCTCCTGAGCTACAGCAGACAGCTATTCTTCAAAAGTGAGCTTCAAAAAAAATTAGAGGAGCTTCATCACAATATGAGCAGCAGACAAAAAATGTAGTTGATAATTTCATTTAAAAATTATAGATACACCACTGGCTAGTGTGGCTCAGTGGACTGAGTGCCGGCCTGCGAACCAGAATAATTATAGCACTAGAGTGGTCTATACTTGGGGCAGTTTAGACTCCTAAATAAAAACTAATTCTGATCTTTATTACAGTTGTCAAAAAAATTAGAATCAATTCAGGATTACAGTATAGAATTGGGAGTTAGAACATAAAGGCAGTTGTTAAGTAGAAGACATTACCCCAAGGAAGAGTCTCACAGAAACTTGAGAAAACCTGCATTTATGCGGAGGAAGAGGACACGCCACAGTAGACAGAGCAAGAGCTGTGAAAAGAAAGGCAGGTAGCAGAGAACCAGATTACACTGTGATGTGCTGCACTCTCTACCCCTATTTCTTTTAAAATCTATGGAATCAACTCCCACTCACACCCAGCCTGTGAAGGCATAATCACCTGTGGGGAAGCAGAACCAAAACAAAAGGACACCACATTTTTAATTCTAAAATTCTCAAGTCACAGTTTAGGTGAGAGAAGAAAGATTTGAAAATGCTTTTCTCCTGCCACCACCCAATACTGGTTAAGTGGTACTCTGGGGAGAAAGGTTAGAGCAGGAGAGAAAGCCAGAGGAATAGCCATTGATGAGCATCCCTGAGGCAAGGCCCTGACCCTGTGCCCTGCAGATTAGCCACAGGGGTCCATAGCAATAGAAACACTCACAGGATAAATTCGGTGTGATGAGAGGAGACCAGAGTCCCCTGATTTAGGCTGGTTTGATGAAAAAAGTAGCCCACATGAGCACTAGAGGTTAAACAGAAGTTTGAGGTGGCTGCTTAAGAGTGCTTGGATACAAAGGGCTTAGGGTAGCCTCACACAAAGTCCCCATAACCCAAAAAGCTGACAGCTAAATAGGTGATTTTTCCTCTTGTAGCTGTGAAGAGTACAGAAGTTAGCTGTGCTGGAGCTGGTGGTACTCAAGCAGCCCCATTCTTAGGAAACTGGGCATCACTTCACAAGTCAACATGGAGGTGCGACCACGTCTGGGAACGAGGTAGCCCAGGACCATAGGAAAGCCTAGAACAGAAGTGTGATGGAAACACTCCTGAAAGTGACAGATCATAAACCTAAAATTCATGGAAAGATAACAATTTGAGTTCAGATGAATATGACTTAATTTAGTGAATATGATTTAATTAACATGAATATGATTTAATTTAAATTTCTCCCATGAAATAGAAATGGAGTGTTGGCATAAAAAATTTAAGTCCAGTTAAAAAGAGAATTAAAAATGTTCTTTGCATATCTGAATTTGTAGCTTTGAGTTATCACCCCTGCTCCAGGAATCTCCCTCCTGGTAAAGGCCCATAGTGTATTTGTAAGCCCCAGAGTGGTTTTCTAGAAGTTAGCTTTAGAAATCAGGAATCAAACTGAAAAATTGAAAAAAAAATGTGGGTATTAGATTCATAATACAAGGATGCTTGTTATTCACTTCTAATTAACTTCCATGACAAGTAACTTCTGTCCTAGTCTATTGGAATAACTCCTTGTACTATGTTGGACAGTGCCCCCCAAAGCCTCACACTCATACCTGGGAATGTGCCTTTATTTAGGGTCTTTGCAGAGAAAAGCAAGTTAAGATGAGGTCATACTGGAATAGGGTGGGCCCTAAATTCAATGACTGGTGTCCTTTTTTTTAAAAAATATTTATTTTTAGAGAAAGAGGAAAGGAGAGAGGGAGAGAAACATCCATCAGTTGCCTCTCATATGGCCCCCAACAGAGGACCTGGCCTGCAACCCAGGCACATGCCCTGACAGAGAATCGAACCAGAGACTTTCAGGACAATGCTCAGCCCACTGAGCCACACCAGTCAGGACCAATGACTGGTGTCCTTTCAATAAGAGAAACAGACACACAGGGAGAGAGCCATGTGGAGTTGGAGGAGACTGGAGTGATGTATTTATGAAACAAAGGCCAAGGTCTTCTGGCAACCACCAGAAGCTAGGAAGGAGACAGGAACAGCTTCTCTCCAGAAGTTACAGAAGGAACCAATGCGGCTAAAACCTGTGATTTCAGACTGTGAGACGGTAAATTTCTGTTGTTTTAACCACCCAGTTTGTGGTACTTGTTGTAGCAGCTGTACACAGGAAATTAATGCACTCATCCTGGGTCAAATTATACATGCTGTTTCCTTGTGTTTTCCATTGACTGTATATGCCCCATAAAACATCTTCCTTGAAATCCGAGGAAGTACAAAATCTGAAGAGAGCATCTTTACTAGGCACATGGAAATGTTTGTACTCCAATGTGGAAATAAATCTCTAGGTCCAAGATGAAGCCACTCCTGCCTGGGGTGCCAAGTCAGCAAACTAAAACTTAGGTAACTTTTATGTGCCTGTAAATGTTCCCCTTAACCAGAACCACAGTATGTCCAGCCAGCCGATCCCCAACTGTACTGATTTTCTTGTTCTAATTAAGACCAGATACGTAACCTTAGTCAATTAATTCAAGTCAAATGCTCTTTCCTTATTCTCTGAACTGCTAGCTTTATAAGGAAACCTCCTAGCCAATCATTCCTTGTTTCCATGTTGCTGTTCTAACACTCTTTAATTCATTCTTGCCCAAAATCCCTTGGGAAGAATGCTTGTGAGGTACTGCTTCCTCCAATACATAGATTGTTTTCCCTTGAATAAAGAACATCAAACTTGTTACTAAATTTTTTATTTTGTCATTTGACACCATGTATCTGGGTAAGAAAATAATTATAGTAGGAAGATACACAAACAATAGTACACAGCTCCTAAAAACAACTTTCATGATTTATCTTGGGATGTAGACAAAAAGATACAAAAGAAGGTATCTTAGGAAGTTCTTAATGAGTGTGAGACAGAAGTCCTACTTGTCCAGAGAATGATGTTTAGCCTTGTTACATGTTCCTCCACCTTTAGAGAATATGGTTTTGTCAAGAGTGGTTCCCAAGCCTATGATTTCAATTTTACAAGTAGTGGGCCCCTAATTGAGCATGGAACTGCACTGGAAAGTGTGAGAAATTTTTCAATGATACAAATACTTTCCCTGCTTTTATGCTTTAGATTTGGAACGATCCCTCAGCCACAGGCTAAAGGGAATGATTCATGTCACATCCGCCGCATCAGGCCTCAGACACAGGGATTGGCTCAATGAAGGGAAAAACTGGAGATAGGCTAGTGGTCCAGAAATGCCTGATTTAAAGCAAATGTATTCTTACTGACCACAACTTACCATTCTGTACATTGAGTCTACTTCAAAACACAGGCCAAGAAGCAACCCAGCACCTAGTCCTTACCTCAGATGGTATAAGCATACTATAAAATGTTCTTTTTTATTCAGTGAACTAAATAGAAGGTAAACGAAGGTCAAAATCTAGAGATAATACAGAAGTGGAATTATAATGTGGTATGAGGAGGGGAGCAATAGAAATTACATCAAAATTCCTAACCTGGGAGACTGAGATAGTTGTTAAGTACAGCAAGTTTGTGAAAGATGAGTTGTTCAAGAAATTTCTGGAAACACACGTTGATCTTAGGAGGGAAAGTTGGGCTGGAGACAGTCTGGAGGATCAACATGCAGAGAGTGACTGAAGCCAGAGAAGTAGATGCAATCACCCAGGAAGAGGCAGCAGCTCAGCGACAGTAGAGAACTGAGATGAAATCCTGAGGTTCGCACTGAGAAAAAGGACAGACGATGAGGCAGAGAAAGCTGAGAGAGAAGTGTGAGACCAGGAGAGAATGGCACCTTCAAAGCTACGGGATGAAACAAATTCAGTAACTAGGAGTGTTCAAGGTGCAAATAGGCGTTCACTGATAACCTTGGCAAGAGGACCAGTGGGAACATGAAATCTCTGAGTACCAAGCAGAAGAGAGACAATCAGACTATGGACTACTTTTAAGATGTTTAGCAAAGAGTAGAGGAAAGGGGAAAATAAGGTCATAATACACAGTGTGATCAGGACGCAGGAAGGCATTTTGTTTAAGGATGGTGCACACTTGATTATGTTCATAAGCCAGTGTGTATCGGCATCACCTGGAGGGGTTATTAAAATTCAGATTGCAGGGCCCTGCCCGGAGAGTTCTGAATCAGTAGACCTGAAGTAGGGCTCAAGAACTTGTATTTCCAACAAGTTCTAAAGTGATGATAACGCTGATGGCCTGTAGATCAAAACTTTGAGAACTCCTGTTGTCAAAAAAAACTCTGCTTGGAAAAAAAATCAGCTTTGTTTTTTCAAAGCAAAGTCTCTGTTGGAATGCAGAGGCTAATATAGAGCAGAAGAAAAAAATTACAGTCACAGGAAAAGAACCTTGTAAAGAGATATTCCTAAGCCCCACTCCTTCCAGAGGGGAGAGGGGAGGGAATTTCAGGGGAAAGGGGAAGGGTTTACAGGAACAAGTATAAAGGACACCTGGACAAAAACTATGGGGGGTGGAAATGGGAGGGAGGTGGGTAGGGCTGGGGTGGGAGTAAAAGACAGAAACTATACAAGAACAACAATTAAAATAAAATTAAAAAAAGAGGTTTTCCTAAGTCCCACTCCTTCCTTCCTTCCTTCCTTCCTTCCTTCCTTCCTTCCTTCCTTCCTTCTAACCTTATTACTAAACTATCTCTAGCTTCAAAACTTAAATATTTCACAAGTTTTCAAATATATACCAAACATGGAATAATTTATATTTTTAACTTTCATCTAATATGAAATTTAAATTTTAGTTAGGACAAGGCCTATCCAAACTGATGAATGAATGTATTAACCACTTCCAGGTTTGGAATTTTTCACCTCTTCTAGGCATGAGAGGCATCTGCTGAAATCAATGCCAAAGCTACATTTCCTGACGGCTTTCATTTTGACCTAGACTTTAAAATCTAAGAGAAATAAATGCATTACTTTTCATATTTCTGATTCCAAAGGCTGGCTGAGATTTACTATTTTGCCATGAACTATATAAATATGCCTATTATAAAAATTTTAATTAAACTCTTAAAAACTATTTTACAGTAGAACATCAATATTTTCTGGGTAGGTGGAAGCTTTTATATTACATTTTTATTTTGCAAGAAAATAAATTATACAACTTAAAAATAAAATTCAAAAATTAAGCAGTTCATCAAAATATTTCAGCCTACTGCATACAGAAACTGCTACTATTTAAAATTGTACAGCATTATCATCTCAGTATGTAGTGGCACACATTCAAAATCGTATATACCATCCGAGGATAGATTACAACTTAGGAACTCAAATTTGTTCAACACTCCAGAAGACATATATAGTGTAGATGACAGGAAAGCCCTCATGTAATGTTTAACTCACAAACATGACCTTGGAAGAGTTTGTAAGATAGCATTCCAGTCATTTACATGAAAATAGAAAAACCACCTTGAGTTTAAGATAGCAAATCTTTCTGGAAAATTAGCAAATCTTTCACCCAAACTGAATTTTTTAAATTTGCCCTTTGAGGGCTAATGAAATCCTCCTGCAAATAACACATAATGCTTTTAAACTTCCCCAGTCATATTTTGTGTTAAATTTAATAGGAAGTAAAAACGAAAAAGCTAAATTCCATTTTTTAAATTTTGACATTTATGCACAAAGTAGAAGAGACTTAAACAGGCTGACAGAATGCAGAGACCCCTCTGATAAATGTAAAAATTGGAAGACTTCAGAATTTATTTCAAGATCCTCATTAAATCACTGGAACAATAATGGTCTAATATTTATCTCATTGTAAGCATTAAAATTGTTCTATATTTTTAATTTGTAAATTTATTTTCATTCTATTTACTCTGGCAATGAGATGGCAATAAAGGTTAACGTTTTGGAGATGACTCCAGCTTTAAATTAGAAGACAAATGTTCAAAGCTTAAATTAACCTGTGAAGAGTCCTACTGCCATACTACTTGTGGGAAAAAAAAGATATATACGTTTTATCCCTTAACTATGTCAGGTTTCATTCCTGCTCAGATAGCGCTAATTTTACGTGCACATTATAAAAAAGGAACCTGATAAAGAATACTAACTGTGATTCTGTCTGTAGCAAATTGCTGGTAAGGTTTTTTTTTTTTTAAGATTCTTTTTATTTAAATTAGCAAACCTATCATTAAAACATACTTAAAGGAAATTCAGTAATGGTATAGGCACCTTGTCAACTGAATGGTTTTGATATACACCAAAAAGTACTTAAACATTTGTGTATATAACAAAAAAAATTATGAAAACTGTGAACCTACAGTATTTACTGCTGTTATGTTCCCCCAAAATACAATTAGGACATAATTAGCTATTTAAAAATTTATAAAATTTAATAGAAAAGTTTGCTATGAGTTACCCACTTTTGCATTAAATTTGCCTTTATTAAATCAAAACATCATGGCTTTCACTCTTAAATTTCTTTCTTTAGAAATTCCACAAAAGTTCTGAGAACAATTATGATTTAAAACAACAAATCTTAAACTTTAAAAAATAGCCTGTAACATTTCCTTCCTTTCTTTTTTCCTTTGGCATTCTTATATTGGACAAGCAAATATGCCAACAGCAAACTATTTGTTAAGCATGAGGACCACAATCATTACAGTTTGTAAAAAATTTCTCCACTGTTAGCAGTCATTTAATTAGAGAAAAAGGTGAGCACTAATTTAAGTTTTCACAATATACTTGGTCTAATAATTTACATATGCAACCTTAGAGCTCAAGTGTAAGATTTTAAATTAGAAACAAAATTCCAATTTCTTATCAGTTTCAGAACAGGCATTTGAGTATAACCAACAAGACAAGACCTTAAGTGTTTTAAATTTGCTTTCCTTCCTTTCACCAGGCAGCTCAGAGCCTGCGGAGACTGGGGCAGACTCCACGGAGCACTCTCCAAAGCGCCCTGCAGCGCTCCGTACTCCATTCCCTACTCTCTTCAAAACCATGCGTTAGAAATTTTACTCAGTATCAAACAAGATATACTATAAGGTCCAAGAAAATTTGAAATGTGTACCATAATGAATAAAAATCCATTGCACCATCCTTTCCCAATGGAAAATATGTTTTTCTCTTTTAAGTTGTTCATGTTGTGAAATCCGAAACTTTTTACTACTCTGGATATTCAGTTACCGGCAACTAGTAAGTTGCTACTTTGGATTGACTAGAAGGAACAAGGTAAGAATTGCCTTCTGAACATTTAAAAATGTTTATTTTTAAAATATATAAATATATATGTACATATATTTGGCAAGTTTACTGCTCATATTAAGATTGCAACAATTTTGCTTATGCTTTTCAGGTCTTTCCTATGTCGTGGTTTTTCTCATCCTAAATGACTAATACTTACTACTTTGAAAAACAAAATGTCTTCCTTTCCAGAAACCTGAGGCTACAAATCCCTAACCAAGAGACTTTAAAATACCAAAATATTTCTATGCTACAAATTAAGGGATCAGTTACATAACTGTATTATAGGAGAGCAGGAGATTCTGCCTTGTTTTTAATAAATTTGAATATGACATATATATTAGGTATACATATATTATACATATATTAGGCATACACATATTATACCATGTATTATACATATATTATATGTATACCTAATATTTGTTTTATATATGTAGTGTATTAATAAGTACACCTAATTTCACTATTTTGACTCTGCAATCAAAATGACCTACCTACCTCCATACATTTTTTAAAAACAATTGAAGAAACCATTAATATAAGGCTCATTTTTTCCAAACAAGCTCTCCAACCATAGAAGATAAAAAATACTCCTTATCATTTAACAACAAACAACTAAAACAATAGTCTCCTGATTAAAGCTAGCCAGTATCTGTGAGTTGGAAAAATTTAACACCATTTTTAGGCCACCATTAAAATCCAGTTATTATGCTGAAGCAGTGTTTGAACAAACAACTTGGTACTTACTAAATACTTATCTTCTCACCTACACCTGCCCTCTCCCAATGTTGGGTAGACCAGCTCACTCTTCTGACCAAAAGAAACCAAGAGTGCTATTTCTGGTTTTAATTGCATTGTAAAAACAAAACATAACAGCATTTTTCAGTGCACAAATATGTGTAGATCCTTCCTTGTGCAAGTACATTTTTGTGAGAAGGGGAAAAAGGTCAAAAAGCAGTAAGAACCCCGCCCTCACCCTTCCCAACTGTATTTCTTCTGGTGGGTATAAGTCAAATTTTACTTTTAAAAGTTCATAAAGGGTTCTTCATGAATGCAAGTGTCTCCACAAAACAGCATGCTGTTAAAGAGTGTGTAACATGAAGGGAATGCCATCATGCTAACTAATGTGATTGGCAAAATAGAGTTGTTTTGTTAGGTAAGGCAGAGATTTTAATATTTATGTAATCAAAGTCCAAATAAACCTTTCCCCAGCACAAACTGTTACAACTTTCTGCCCAAGCACTTCAAAATTCGGGTTCTTATTATTGTCCATGATATTCAAAATTATGCCATATATATGAAAGTGTTGATATCAGATTCATCTCTTCTGATGTATTTGTGCTCTATTAGCCATTCTATTTGCTCTTTTATCATTTTCTTTTGTGGCAAGAACATGTTTTTCAAAATTTCTACTAATTCAGTCTGCAGCTGAGCATTACTAATTTTCTTCCTCATCTTCATTATTTGTATGATAGCTTCCTAAAAGAAAAAATAAAAATGAAATAGAATTAATATACTAAATTGTTTTAAGGAAAACAAAACAAAAAAGGACTTCTGATGTATTTCATTTTCTATACAGCATCTACCCAAAAGATGACAACCACTAAGACAGCAATTTTCAACTGGTGTGCTGTAGTGTTCCACAAGAATTTTTAAAACATGCAAATATCTGACTCTTTAGTCAGGGACTGACCCCTTTTCCCTTAGACTGACAAATAAAAAAATGACAGTGCCCAACACAACAGCAGTCTGGTGTGAATGCCCTGTTTTGAACTATAAATATATCGGTCATCTGACAGAGTTATGTCTTACTGGTCATGTCACATCATTAGGTCGAGTCTGAGTGGTTAATTCTTGGTATCAGAAATCCTTATATACAAGTACAAGCACCTGACTTTTTAAAAAGTCACTTTGGGAAAAAAAGTGTTGGAAATTACTATTACTATTACTATTATTAATTGTAAATCAATCAAAATTATACCTATTTTTTGACAGACTGGCATATATATTCTTCTGGTATGCTACAGAATTTTAGTAATTACATGATATATGTCATGAGATGAAAAGGTTAAAAATTACTGCAATCATAGATTAAAATTGAGACCAGTATCTTTTACTTAACAAATAAAAATATCTTTTTTCACCCACTGTAAAAAAATCTGATTACAGGTTTTGAAAAGTGAGGAAAAGCGAAATTATCTATAATCTCTCTGCTGAAAGAAAACCACACCTAATGTTTTGACCAAGTCCTTTCATTGCTTTTTCCACACTATATACATTCAGAAAATTTATCTTACCTGTGAACGTAATATGTATATAATCCGATATTATGTTAAAAATCAATTACAATACAACAAACCCCTTCCACATAATTTTCCCCTTGTATTCAGTTATTCCTGTTTGAAGTAGCAGAAAGTAGTTGATGTCTGTTTTAAAAAATCAGTGATTACTACTCTTTTCTATTTGTCAGATTAATAAATTACATGTTATAAATATTATCTTCAATTTGTACTGATTCATTAAATGTTTTCAGTTTTGTCAGGAGTAAGCATTTTCATCCACGTCAATGCTATCAACGTTTTCCTTGATGGTTTCTTTAATTCCTACGCTGTTATTAGGAGGTCGGTTGAATTCTTCCCACTGTCAATACATCCAGACGCCAGGCTCTTGATCACAGGTGTCTGTGTCAAGGGTCCAAACAGAAAGAAGAAAGAGGGAAAGTCTGTCTCTTCAAGCAGTTGAGGATTACTGGAGGCAGGGAGAAGATGAACAACTATAAATGCCCTAATTTCTCCCTTCTAGATTTGGTAGAGGTGAAGATGGTGGTTGTGTTAAAGAACTAAAAAAAAAAAAACAGAAAGCACAGGGATTCAGGCTCTGGTCCCCATCTAATGTGCTGGGGGTCGCTTGAAGAGTGGAATGATATGGTGAAAATAATTTGCACTTCTGAATCTCTCTCAGTTCCCTCACACGATGCAGATGGAGTTTAGAGCTAACAAACCTGCCCCAGGGCCTTGAGCGGCAGGAGAGGATGAACCTGCAGCAGCAGATGATAATGACTGCGTGATACAGACCAAGGGGCCACAGAGAAGATGTGGTGGTACAGTCTCAGAAAACACAAGAGCTCGGTGAGAGCACAGGACAGGTGAGGGCAGGGAAGTGGCTATGTGGTCCTTACCAATTGGGAAAAGAATACATCATAGTTCATCTGCTACACACATTAGCAGTAGATAGCAACAGAAAGCCAAATTCCTATGGGTGAAAGATAAAGCTCTCCACAGCAAGAACCCAGGACACTGTCACAACTTATAAACATGACAGTCCTTTTATTGTCAATACAAGCTCAAATGAGTTCTTCTAAACCTCAATACATCCCGATGCTATCCGTGAAAAGAGCAAATAATGAGGATGGGTGGAATGGGATCAGGGAGAAATAAGAAAGTCTCAGCATTACCTAAAGGAACAGCTAGGATTACTAGATTGGGCATTACAATGGGTCAGTTTGAGATAAAACAAAAATACTTCATTTTCTCTGTACTCCTTACAGTATTACATGACTATACCTGCCATCCAGTTATACATCTCAACTCAAATCCATCTGATTTTTATCCTGGGGTATAAACTAGGATTTTTCCTCTAAGAAGTACAATTTCCTAAAACTTCTTAGTGAATAATCCAATCCCTTTAAATTGGCCATAGATTTCTTTTATTGTAAAGTCAGTCTATATTTATATAGGAGTTTTAATTCTGAGGTTTTTTCCAATTAATCTGCTTGTCATATTGTATTTTTATAGATATTTTACATGTTCTGAGGAACTTTTCTAGTAACGAACTATAGAATAACGATCCTTGAAAGTAGTCTTTATTTTTGTAGATATTTGAATAAGCTTTAATGTTTGGCAGGGCAAGTTCGACCACCATCACCTTATTCTTTTAAAGTTTTCAATCATATTTATTCTTTCTGATAAAACTGAAAATCAGTGTACAATTCCAAAAATATTTCTAGTTGAATTTTTATATGAATTCAGAAAACTTGATATCACTATGGAAAAAACTGACTCATTAAGTTATTTAGCCTTATCATTAAAGAATGTTATTTCGCCCTGGCTGGGTAGCTTAGTTGGTTAGAGAAACATCTGGATACTCTGATGCTGCAAGGTTTGATGCCCGGAGAGAGCACATAGAAGATTCAATCAATGAATGCATGAAAAAGTGGAACAACAAATCAATGTGTGTCTCTCTCTCAAATCAGTTAAAAAAATACAAATAAAGAATACAGTATTCATGTTGAGCAAAAAAAGCTGTTAGACACAAAGAGTACATACAACTGATTCAATTTATATGAAGACCTGTAATAGGCAAAACTAAGCAATGGTGATAGGAATGAAGTGGGTTGGAAGGGAGGGACATTGGCTGGATGGGAGACATGGGGAAATTACCAGAGTGATAGAAATGTTTTATATTTTAATGAAGTGATGGTCATACAGGTATATATATTTATCAAAACTCATTGAAAACTATACTTTGAAATAAATATTCTATCTTATATAAATTACACCTCACTAAAAATTTTAGAAGAAAAAGAGCATGATCTATTTATTCAAATCTTTTGACGCTCTCAGTAAAGAGCCACTCTCTTCACATAAAGACCTATAAACTACTTTTTAAAGAAATGCCTATGCACCTTGACCCAGTAGCTCAGTTAGTTAGAGCATCACCCTGACATGCCAAGGTTGCAGGTTTGATCCCCAGTCAGGGCACATACAAGAATCAACCAATGAATGCATAAATAAGTGGAACAACAATCCAATGTTTCTCTCTCTCTAAAATCAGTAAATAAAAAAAAAAATAAAGATAAAATCTTTGAATTTTTTTGTGTCTTATTTTCCTTTTAAGTTTTAAAATTTGTTCAATGAAAACAAATGAAATTTTTATTTATTTATCTTTGTTCCTTTATTATTATATGATCTCTAAGCAATAAAAAAAGATTTAACCATTTTCCTGTTATCTGTTTTGTATTTCACTGCATGGCCAATAGTTTCAAACAACACTAAGTAAAGACTGTAAAAGTGTGACACATGGTTTTAACAGAATTATTTCTAAAGTTAAAACAACCATGTTAACTTGCAATAGGTATTCATTATCATGTTCAGAAGGTATCATAAGCCTAGTTTTAAAATGTTCCCTAATGTCATATTACAACAGAATAAGAAGTCAAATAAAAATTTAAATATATCAATCCTAGAACTGTAATTTGTTGCTGTGACACATTTACTCAGGTATGGTCAAGACATAACCTAAAATCAAGGTTTTCCCAACCAAAAGAAACTACCAGAGTCCACAAAGCCATATAGACATCTTTTTCTGCAGCTAAGAGAACACCATCGATACAGTTTTTAAATTCTAGTAAAATGAAAAGTAGCTCTACCTTACAAAACGTTTGAATACCTACATGCTTTTACATTCGAAAAAAATGTTTGAAGATTTAAACAACAAAATGGCCAACATTGTTCAAA
Source organism: Glossophaga mutica (assembly GCA_039655065.1). Lineage (NCBI taxonomy): Eukaryota > Metazoa > Chordata > Mammalia > Chiroptera > Phyllostomidae > Glossophaga > Glossophaga mutica. Next base: position 78,267,623 of record CM077308.1, on the reverse strand, counting down.
ATTTAGACATTCTGTCTTCACATTACAAACCTGGGTCCTCAGTATCCGTAACTGAACTATCCCTTCATTCTCTTCTTCTCTCATTCGTTCTGTGGTGAGCTGCAAGCGTCCAATCAAGTTGATTTTACCCCTCTTCTGAACTTTTGCATTTTTTCTATAAAAAAACATTGAATGAAATATTTTACAGGAGAGGCCTTGTAAACATCATACTTACAGCAACATCTGAGAGAAGAGTTAGAAATATTCTAAAAATTAATATCCAGAATTGCTTGAAGAAAAGTAACAAATAACCAACATATGTAGCTTTATTTGAAATGAACGCTGTGATTTCCCTTAAACACAATAAAGACCCTGCTAATAAAATATGCGTGACTATACTTCCTGTAATAACAAAGTTAATATAATTTACATTGCCATGAAAGCAATTAGATAATTTAAGATACATAGCTTGTAATTCAGCATTATCTTCTAATTGGATCTTAAGGGGGGAAAAAAAGCTTTGTGTGGCTAAAGATGCTTTAAAATGCAAAAGGATGGTTTACTTTAAACATGAAAAGCAATACACTATAATGTTAGACACCAAAATGTACCCATGAAAAATATGTAAAGAAGTAAACATCTCTAGCTCATTAATGTTTAATAAACAACTAAATGGCATAAATCTAGAGCAGTGATTTTCAACCGATGTGCCACAAGAATTTTTTTAAAAAGATTTTATTTATTTTTAGAGAGATGGGGAAGGGAGGGAGAAAGAGAGGGAGTGAAACATCAATGTGTGATTACCTCTAGCACACCCCATACTGGGGATGTGGCCTGCAACCCAGACATGGTGCCCTGACTGGGAATCAAACAGGCGATGCTTTGGTTCGCAGGCCTGCATTCAATCCACTGAGCCACACCAGCCAGGCCACAAGAATTTTTAATATGCAAAACCTGACTATTTAGTCAGGGGCACTGCCCTCCTCTCCTTTAGACTGTGACAACAGCCAATGCAACAATAGCTGACCAGTGTGAATGAAGCAAAATTATGTTTTTTTTTCTGTCAGATTGGCCAAAAATTATTATTTTGGGGTGTGCCATAGAATTTTAGTAATTAGTTTATATGTGCCATGAGATAGATGAAAAAGGTAGAAAATTGCTGAGTTAGAATAATGAGTACACAGATGTGTTTTAAATATCATGTAAGAAAACGAATTACTTTGTTAAAAATAAAGCACTGAAATTCAGACAAGGTATTTCTATTTTAGACCAACCAACATAAACCTACATTAAACTGAATTCCTGGTTCACTGAGAAGAGGGTACCTTCTGTAAAGTCTTTGGGTGAGTTGACTTGAGGTTCATACAGTAAAACTTGACGTTTGAGCTTTGGGAAAGCTACTAAAGACTATAAAGTAAAGAGAAAAAAATTAGCATTTGTTAAAAGCATTAAACACTAAGATCAATTCTCCAACATGACTAATAGCAGTAAGAAAGCATTATAAGCACAAATTCACAATTCAAACTTTTATTTGGTACCTCCATTAACATAATAATGTAAATGCATAATAAGGACAGAGAGAATGAGAAGAAAAGAGTTGGTTATGAGGAAACAAATATTCTCTTTACAATCAGAAGCTAGAGAGGCTGGTCACACGCGACCCACAACAAACACTGCTTACCAGTTATATACCAGCTGTTTCTCTCTTCAAAATAATTTATTTTGGAACTTTTAAGAAGTCTATAGAGTAGAGATAAAATGTAGTTACGAGCAAGAGGCTACTGAGTACATTTTACAAGCCCACAAAAGGACCAAAGGTGTCTAATTTTCTTTAATTGATTGATTTTAGAGAGAGCAGGGGATGAGGAGAAAGAGAAAAAAAAAGAAGACTGAGAGACTTCTTGTTCTACTTATTTGTGCATTCATTGGTTGATTCTTGTATGTACCCTGAACTGGGACTCGACACCACAACCTTGGCATATCAAGGTAACGCTCTAACTAAGGTAGCTCTCCAGAGCCAAAGTTGACTAATTCTTAAATTTTTGGTCGTCATAAAATCTTTAAACACATTCTCATTATGAACCTTTCGTCACACTCCTCACAGGTAATATTTAACTACCAACTCAATCTTTTGCTCTTTTTATTTTTTGCCCTTGTCCACTTTAGTAACCTGTTTATTTTTAATTTATTATTGTCTATAAATACCTCATTAATGTATTTTTTTGGTCAAAATGAATGTGAGAATGTTGTGAGTTCATAAATTTATTACAAGCAAGCCAACATATTTTCTGTTGACAGGACATAATTTTAAAATAAAAAAACAAACAAACCCATAAAGTCCTTCTAAGCTCGGCATCAGGGAGTTCAGTTGCAAGTTTTAGATTTTCAAAGCTGATTTTCTCTCTGGGTCTTTGGTTCCATGCAAACAACACAGCCAGCTGAAACGTTGTTACCTCCAAATCATATTGACCTACTTCATTCTTAAAGGTTATCTATAATAGATAAAATAAATTTTTAAAAATAAGAATCTTTTTCATATTGATTACCATCTCTCTCCTACAATATCTCTTACATGAGATTATATATGGAAAAGACTGGTAGATGTCTTCCAATATCCATTCTCAATTTCTTACATGGTACGAACACGTTTAATAGACCTCAATGACTATCCAGAATAGAGGCTTATCTCTCAACTTTCCCTGGAACAAAATGTAGCCATGTGACTGAGTTCTGGCCAATAGGATACAAGTAGAAATGATGGGGGGGGAAACTTCTAGAAGTTGCCCTTACCTGAACGTATATACTCATGTTTCTGTTGTGCTGAAAGACATAGTAGTAGGGTTCATATTGAATATCTTAAGGATGGTGCTATTACCAGAAGCTTCTGTCCCTAACAAGTTCATGGAAGAGATTTCCTATTCCTGCTCAAACTTTTACAAGTGAGAGAAGCAAATTTATCTTGTTTAAGTAACTCTTATTTGCTACTTTCAGCCAAACCAATATCTTGACTAACAACATTATCTACTTACAATTCCATTTGACATGAGATGATGCCAATGTAATTTTCTACCACTGTGATTTTTTTTATAGAATTCTTCTACTTCAGGTATCAAATCCTCCAGTTCAGTAGGAAGTGAGACAAAGACTTTCTCAGAGCTTCTTGACCAGGCACCGGCATTCAAAATTTTTATATTAACTGAATCGGCTATAGGCAAGAATATCAAATATAGAGTAAATCTGGGCAATGGATAAAATTCAATATAAATAAACACATACATACAGCGTAAGCTTTGGTGAAAAATAAACAAAACTAAAGATTTTGTTAAAAGTATACTTTTGTTTACAACATAAGGATCAGCAAATCTAAATTCTGTTTTGCAGAATGTCTTCAAGGAATGTGGTATTTGCAACATCTTTGTATCTATTACTGCCAAGGTTTATTTTTATTTTTAAGATTTTATTTTTACTATTTTTTTTTTTTTTTTTTTTAGAGAGAGGGGAAGGGAGGGAGAAAGAGAGAGAGAGAAACATTAATGTGGGTTCCCTTTCACATGCCCCTCACTTGGGACCTGGCCTGCAACCCAGGCATGTGCCGTGACTAGGAATTGAACTGGTAACCCTCTGGTTTGCAGGCTAACACTTAATCCACTGAGCCACACCAGCCAAGGCCCAAGGTTTATTTTTAATTTGCTGGAAAACAAAGATATTCCTTTTAAAAAAGTTTTTAAAAGTATAATGTGTATTTTATATATATATATATATTATAAATAATACCTGGTAATGCCAATTTATTATTTTTGTGCATTTCCTTAAAAGCTTGGTTCAAATCTTCAGATACTTTAATGTCCTGAAACATTCTAGCAAGCTTGTTTACATAATCTGCTGGCATACCAACTTCCTATGAAAACCAAAGACAGAAGAGGTAATAAATAATACATAATGTGATATATTATTATAAAAATTTTAAATAGAAAACTAAAATGCTTTAATCTTAGATGCATCAGTACATCTTAGGTGATAAAATATATTCATATATATTAGATCCTTTAATACAAAATTCTTCCTCTTATTTACTACAATGTTTATAGTCTAATATCTATTAAACTTGATTCTTAGAAACTAAATAGAATTGCACAGACAATCCTGGCTTTCTTTGCACAATTCCAATATGCATAATTTGGGTCACTACAGTATAGATAATAAATAACATCAATCTCCTAACAACACAGTTCAACTTTCAGTTACCACGATATGTTAAATACTAGTAATGCATAAAGTACAAACTTCACTTCTAGCTCCTCAATCTGCAAATCACTACACAAGTGACAGAGCACATCCCAGTGACCAATCACAATATTTAAGATCTGTTCATCATCTTTCAGTTCACCCACAGACAGCAAAACATGTAGTCTTGCCCTGTGTGCCAATGACAAATCCACGACATTTACAAAAATGGACAGTCAAGAGGTAACTTGCCAGTAAAGATGATAAAAGTATACCAATGATATGAAAGTAATGCTGCAAATGAGCAGCTGGCTGACCAGGTGGTCCCACATTTGCACACAGATAATCCAAGTGAACGGGAAGCAGTGGAGGGGACTGGAATCCAGGAGAGAGCACAGCAAGCGCCATTGTTCCCTCTCGGACTCCACCCCCACATAGAGCATCACAACCCAGTGACTGGGTTGCCCCACCCTGGGGAACACCTAAGCCTCCACTCCTCACTGCGTAATAGCCACTACCAGACCAAAAACAAAACGACAACAAAAAACACCAAAAATGGCTCAAACCAGAGAACAAATGAAAGCCCCAGAGCCAATTCCTCTATGCAACAAAGAGATAGCCAACCTATCAGATGCACAGTTCAAAGCCCTGGTGATCAGGATGCTCACAGAATTGGCTGAGTTTGCTCACAAATTAGGTGAACAAATGAAGGCTACAATACGTGAAATGAAGGAAAACGCACAGGGAACCAATAGAGATGGAAGGAGAACTGGGACTCAAATCAATGGAGTGGACCAGAAGGAAGAAAGAAACAACCAAATAGAAAACAAGGAAGAAACAAGAATTCAAAAAAATGAGAAGAGGCTTAGGAACCTCCAGGACATCTTTAAACGTCCCAACATCCAAATTATAGGGGTCCCAGAAGGGGAAGAAGAATAACAAGTAGAAAAGTTATTTGGGCAAATAATAAAAGAGAACTTCCCTAATCTGGCAAAGGAAATAGACTACCAGGAAGTCCAGGAAGCTCAGAGAGTCCCAAAGAAGTGGGACCCAAGGAGGAACACACCATTGCACATCGTAATTACATTAGCCAAGATTTAAATGAAGGAGAGAATTCTAGAAGCAGTAAGGGATAAGGGGATAGTCATCTACAAAGGAGTTCCCATCAGACTGTCAGCTGATTTCTCAAAAGAGAACTTTCAGGCAAGAAGGGGCTGGAAAGAAGTATCTGAAGTCTTGAAAGGCAGGGACCGACATCCAAGATTGCTCTATCCAGCAAAGCTGTCATTTAGAATGGAAGGGAGGATAAAGTGCTTCTCAGATAAGGTCAAGTTAAAGGAGTTCATCATCACCAAGCCCTTATTATATGAAATGTTAAAGGGACTTACCTAAGAAAAAGAAGATAAAAAATAGGACAGTGAAAAGACAGCAAACTCACAGATATTAACAACCACACCTAAAACAAAAGCAAACAACTAGAACAGGAACAGAACCACAGAAATGGAGATCACATGGAGGGTTAGCAACAGGGGGGTGGGAGGAGGAGAGAGGGGGAAAAGGTACAGAGAGTAAGTAGCAGAGATGGTGGGTAGAAAATAGACAGGGAGGGCAAGAATAGTGTGGGAGATGTAGAAGCTAAAGAACTTATGACACATGGACAAGAACTCGGGGTCGGGAATGTTGGTGGGGGATGTGTGCAGGGTGGAGGGGAATGATGGGGGAAAAATGGGACAACTGTGGTAGCATAATCAATAAAATATCTTAAAAAAAACAGAAAAAAAGAGAAAGTAATGCTGCAAATGAAAAAATAGAACATAAATAGAGTTATGGAAGAAAGAACTGACTGGGATGTAATGTTGATACTGTCAATGTTGAAGACTAAATATGCAGAAGCATAGAAACTTTGTGAAGGTAAATGACCAACATAAATGAGAAAAGCCATAGTGACAAAAAAGATTAGGATGCCCCAGTGGAAGTGACGCAAGCAAAAAATTTCACAAAACTGAAAGCCCCAAAAGAAAAAATGCTGGAAGTGGATCCAAACTTACAGAAAGTATGACAACTCCCCAAGGCATACAAAGATGCTCACTCTGTACTGGAAGTTATATGATAAGAAGGTAAATGCTAGTCAATCTACTCTTCATTTTAATAACAATGTTATTGAGATATAATTACCTGCCACCATATTTACCCTTTCAATGTGTACAATTAACTGGATTTTTGTATAGCATTTATAGTGTTTTGCAACCATCACCACTACCAAATTTTAGAATATTTTCATCATCCCAAAAAGAACATCCATACTTACTAGAAGTCACTCCCCATTTTTCTTTCCTCTAGCTCCAGGAAACCGCTAGCATACTTTCTGTCTGTACAGAATTGGCTATTTTGAACATTTTGTATTAGTGGAATCATACAATATGTGCTCTTTTGTGACTGACTTTGCAGTTAGTGTAATGTTGTCAAAGTTCATCCATGGTGTAGCTTGTATCAATTCTTCATTTCTTTTTATTGCCAAGTAAGAGTCCATTTTATGAAAATACAATGTTATTATTCATCAGCTGATTTACATTTGGGGAAGTTTTTGGAGATTATGAATAATGCTGCCAGGAACATTCACATACAAGTTTTTGTGTGGTCATGTTTTTATTTCTCTTGAGTGGAACTACCTAAGAGTACAACTGCTAGGTCAACTCTATGCTTAACTTTTTGGGGAACTACCAAACAGTTTTCCAAAGTTGCTGTACCATTTTATACTCTCAGTAGCAATGCAATAGGGTTCCAATTTCTCCTCTTCCTTTAAAATTTTTAGCTATCCTAGTGGGAGTAAAGCAGTATCTCATTGTGGCTTTATTAGTATTTCCATAATGATTAATGATGTTGAGAATCTCTGCATAAACTAATCGGCCATGTGTGTACATTCTGAGAAGAAATGTCTATTCTAATCTTGAGTGCAGTTTTAACTGAGTTGTCCTTTTACTGTTAAACTGTAAGAGTTTTTATATATTTTAGATATGGCAGACACAAGAATTGAAAACGCTTCCCTAACTACTCAAGTTTTTTCACAAATAAAACACTTTAACTCTTAAAGTCTATGTTTTAAATTATGGTATACTAAATACACACTAATTTTGTTAATTTTTCCTTTTTCCTACATATTTATAATAGATGGTGAGAGTTTTTAATGTTTTGACAAAAATTTCTGAAGTCAGTCACAAAACAGTAATTGTTCCCACTGATTGTTAATATTAAGATCACTTTGCCCAGTATCAGTCTGCATAAGTTTTACTATCCCACACAACAAAGCAGGGTTCTCGGCAAACTTTTAATTTGAAACATATAAACATAAATGAAAAAGATACAAAGAGGGACCCTAATAATCTTCTGGAGGGTGGTCCCCTTGTATGTAACACTAGGCTGGTGTTCAAGGAACCCATCTATATCAGTGCACCAGCTGGCACTATTGTGAGAGGCTGCTTTTGGTTTTGGTGAATTTTTTCTGAAGAGTCTTTCAGCATGTTTGCCCATTTCATGATGGGTGATTTATGAGTGCACCTGCCCACACCATGCTGAGCACTCAGCAGTTTTTGACCAAAAACAATATGACCTCTGTGCTCACCCTCCCTATTCAATATCTCACCCGAGCGACTCCTTTTTCTTTCCCTGGATGAAAAAATTATTCAAAGGGAAACATTTTGCCAATGTGGAAAAGGTGAAACAAAAAAATGGCAGAAACACTAAAAGGCATCAAAATTGTTGATTCAAAAACTGTTTGGAGCAGTGGAAAATACTGCATCAAATGGAGAGCACACTGAAGGTGACTGAAGTTTAAACATGTAAGAATAATTACACAATTTTTAATAAATAAATTCCAGTTTTTATTGCATACCCTCTCATTATAACAAGGTATATAACAACCAGATAATTCTTATATATAAATTTGTTTATATATTAATCTAGTAATACAATATGTAATACCATATATAAAAATAAAAACCCCATTTTAATATAACTCAAATTCCATTAAAATGACCTGAAAGGAACAAAAACATTTTGACAGAGGAATTTAGTCAAAATTAGTTATGAATACCCTAAATAAGCCATCATTATTTACCTATTGGTTCTTTCTGCTATACAGAAGTATTTACAAACACATCAACAGTTAAGTATTTAGTACAAAAAATACCTTAAAAATGAAATAATTTGTCCTATAGTATTATTTAATAAGGTCAGTACCAATGGGAGTGAAGGTACTTCACTAAGTCTTTACTTAAAAAATATACTTTATTAGATAACACATTTTTAATAGAATTGATGTTATATGCTTATAAAATGTTCCCTATTTCTTTGACATTAAAGATATCACACCAAAATGCATCACTTAACCACACATATGAACCATGTGCTATATTAACAATATTAACAAAAAATTACTTACTCTTAGCCACTCTACCATATTCTCCTCAATTTCACTGTCAGCAGAGATATCTAATATAAGACGCCTTGTCAAATGAGCTTTGTGATATCTCATAAAAACATCTTTGTTTTGCACGTATTTGAGTACCAAGAGCTGTATAGAAAACAAAGTTACTGTCAATTCATATATATGCTTAGCCATTTCTTTCATTTAGACCTTTCTATATCTCCCAATTGTCAAAATTAAGAAACTTATATAAGCATATATAGAGAGAGGCCAACTAATTGCTCATCTCTGAAAATAACCAGTTCTGATATACTACCTCACAAATTAGTACATTTGAGACAATAACTAAACACCTTTAAATACTATAAATATCAATTTTTGAAACTTTATGTAAATGTGATAAAACTTTACATGATAAAAAATAAACTTTACACGCAAAGCAATGGTCCTTCCCAATATTCTCTTCTATAGTTCTTCTTCACTTTTTTTCTTATACTAATGTCTCTACGCTGTTTTGTTTATACTCACTCTATATCTTTACTTATTATTTTCCTCTTTGTGTTACTGGGCTTATATTACATTACACTAACAACCAGGAAAAAAACAAAAATAAAAGCAATTCTTTATTTACACTCACTAATTCCTAGTTACCTATTTCGGACTCGCAAAAAGATGAGAAAAACTTCCTGTCTCTCAACAATCATCCCATCATCATCAGCATGATTCCCCCCACCCTTTTTTTTTCTTTTTTTACCTTTAACAGGCACTATAATTTAATTATCTAAAGAGAATCAATAAAGGGAGAGAATTAAATGCCACTGCCCTTTCTGGAAGCTATAGAATAAAAATTTTCAGGAAGAAAAAAGACTACCCTACAGACATCTTATACTGTAAAGTTTCTTATTAGTTGCTTACAGATACACATTTTAAAAAATTGATGCTATCACATAACATCTTACAAGCAAAACACAAATTCAAAGTAAGGTCATTAAAAATTCTGAAATAAAAAAATGTACCACTTCTTTAAGTTTTGCTTCAATCTCTTCAGAGGTTAGTTTTTTGCTCAATGGTGTTTTCCTTAGCAACATGTCACAGTAATTGGCAAGCAGCTCAGGGCATTTTGATTCAGGCTGAGTTTTTAATCCTACCCTAAAAAACAAATAAGAAATGATTAATATCTGCAAATATTTTTTCTGGAGCCCATTTTCCACAAATTCCTTATGTTGTAGTAATCCAGTGATCAGAGTTGAGACTAGGGGGAGCAAAAAGACACTTCAGGCATGCAATTTAAGGAGGCACACACTCTTAGGTTCTCTGAGAATAAGACTTTAAGTTTTGAACCCTAGGTGCCTCCTTGCCTCACTCTAGCAATGGTCTTGCCAATGATTTTTAAAAGGTTTTATTCATACAGTTGCTAAAATACTTTTAAACTTAAAAAAATTAATAAATTCACTGGGGTAACACTGGTTAACAAAATTATGTTTTAAACGTATAATTCTGTAATACATCATCTGTGTATTGCACTGTGTAAATCTGCACATGTAAGTTAACATCTAAACTTTTTATTACTAATGTTAACATCAAATTGTCCTTCCAACCCTCTGAAATGTTTCCACTGTCAACTAAACCCCACAATGATGTGATATTATCATCCATTTTTAAAAACTGCAAACCACCTTTTCTCAATTAAGAATTTGTATCTATCTTTTACTTTCTCAACAAAATTTTAAAACCAGTGTATTTTACCTTTATGCTTGAACATTTTGCAATTTTTATTTTACTTCTTTAAATTATGTATGTACATTCAAGATTTTAAAATTTCTTGTGTATATAAAATCCAAGAGTTATTTTACCAGAATTGAGTTATCCAAATCATCGTAAGTATATACCTTGCCAAAAACAACATAATTATAGGGTATATATAAAACATATAAATACGAAATATTTTACTGTATGTGTCAACTCTTAATGAGGGGGATGAGGCTTTTGCCCCTTCCAATTATGAATCCAGGAATCACAATTGTGTTTCTACTTTTATTTTTATAAATTTATGTCTTTGCCCTCAAAAATCTTACTCATAAATAGGTAGAACCGAGAGAAGTTTTTCTTAGTATGTTACTCAATTCATTGAGCACCTCCTGAGTTATTTGCTAAAAAAATATATGATGATCTAAGAAAAAAGTTACTTTTAATAATGCAGCAAATTAGCCATTGTGTTGAAAGCAAAAACTGAAAACCATCTGACTTACAAAAGAATCTGACAACTAGTCACTGAAATTCACTTTCTGTACATCAATACCAATGTCTCAAAATACTCCTTTCTTATGCAACTTGGAGGCTTTTTGTCTTTAGCTGCTGTTTTTTTTTTTGTTTTTTTTTTTAAATTAAGAAGTACTCATTTGTATCTATCCTGTATGGGATTAAAGAGATGTTTGGATCTAAGAGTTGGTAAGTTTAACAATTTTGGAAAATTATGGTCAATAGCTCCATTATTGCTTATGTTCCCCTTTCTATTTTTTATGATTCCAATTACATTGTTATAGATCTTTTACCTTTTCTCAGGTAAACATTTCCACCTTATTTGTTCATTAATATTAATACTATCTATGTAAGATTATTACTATTGAGATATAACCCACATACTATAAAATTCATCCACTTAAAATGTGCAATTCAATGTCTTTTTAAGTATATTCTCAAGGTTGTAGAACCATCGTCATAATAAAATTTTCAAACATTTTCATTAATTCAAAAAGAAAACCCATACTTGTTATCATTTAAATCCCATTCTGCACCTATCCCTTCCTCACAACCTCTGACTACAAAAAATCTATACTTTGTGTCTCTGTGGATTCACTTATTCTGGACATCTCATATGGACAGAATCATACAATATGTGGCCTTTTGTGAATGACTTCTTTTACTTAGCATAATGTTTTTAAGATTTATCTATATCATAGCATGTGTTAGTAGTTCATTCCTTTTGAAAAATATTTATCTTTTTATTGTGGTAAAAATAATATTAAGCACCTTGGATGATGTGGCTCAGAGGACTGACTGCTGGCCTGTGAACTAAAAGGTTGCCAGTTTGACTGCCAGTGAGGGCCAGGTCCGCAGTTGGGGGGATGCGAGAGACAACCCACTCATGTATTTCTTACACACTGATGTTTCTCTTTTTCTCTCTCCCTTCCCCCCCTCTCTAAGAAACAAATACACTCTTTTTAAATAAATTAAGTATTTTTCCTATTTTTAAATGTAAAAGTCAGTGGCATTAAGTACATTCACAAATGTTCTGCAAATACCACCACTATCTATATCCAGAACTTTTTCATTACCTCCACAGAAATCCCATACCCATTAAAAAATAACTTCCTACTCCTTTCCCTCCCCCTAGTCCTTGGTAAGTCTACTATTTCTATCAATGACTTTGACTGTTCTAAATACATCATATAAGTGGAATCATAAAAAATTTGACTTTTTGTGCACAGCTTATGTTGTTGAATATTCTCAAGGTATCATTCATGTTACAGCATGTATCAGAATTTCATTCCTTAGTTTCATTCCACTCATAGTATTTTGCTGCAGGGATATATCCTTTTTAAATTGATTTTTAGAGAGAGGGAGAAAAAGAGAGAGAAACATCAGTCCATTGTTCTAGTTATTTATGCATTCACTGGTTGATTTTACGAATTCAGTGGTTGACTCTTGCATGTTCCCTGATCAAGGATGGAACCCAAAACTTTGACATATAGGGACAACACTCTAACCAGCCAAGCCACTCATCCAGGAAGGGGATACATCATCTTTTGCTATCCATTTATCAGATAATAGGCATCTGGGTTATTTCTACTTTTCGACTATTAAGAATGATACTGATATAAATATTCATACTAAGTGCAAGTTTTTGAGTGGATGTATATTTTCATTTATCTTGAGTATATACCCAAGAGTAGAACTGCCATGACATATGGTAACTCAACGTTTAACTTTTTATTACAGTGTTAAATATTTCTATTTAAAATTAGCCAGCTGTACTCAGTGTAAATGATCCAAATAATATTTATTGGCAACATCCAAAGCCTTAGGAACCAGCAGAACATATGCCTTCTGCTCTCCATCAGGTCTGATCAGGGTGTTGACCTTGTCACTGAGCCACATCAATGTCACTGAGCTTCTTCACATTGTGTTTGATCTGGTGCTTGTTGGCCTTGACATGCCCGGTGAACACAAGTGTATTGTTGGCTTCTACCTTCTGCATGGCTGACTCAGTAGTCAGAGGGAATCTGATGATAGCATAGTGGTCAAGCTTACTTCTCCTGGAGGTGCTCTTCCAAGGATATTCAGGATGCCTTCGGAGCCAGTGTCTTCCGCTGTTGGAAGGTGGACAGTGTGCGGGAATTCTTTTTTGTGGCTGTGAATGTCTATCAGCACTGCTTTCTTTGCCTTCAAAGCATTTGCTTTGGCTTTCGTTTTGGCAGGGGCAGGGACTTCCTTTTTTGTTTTCAGTGTCATATTCCTCACATGGCTACATTTAACTTCTTGAGGAAATATCAAACTGTTTCCAAAGTAGCTGCACATCATTTGTGTATGATTACAACGTCTCCACATCTTCACCAACACTTGTGAACACCCTTTTTTTTTTAAAACTACTTTTTAATTTTAGCTATCCTGGTGGGTGTGAGTGGTCAAGCTATTGATCTTAATTATTTTAAACTACTTACATGCTAACTCCAATACTGCAATAATCTGAGAGTCTGCTTCTAAAATGAGTTTTCTCTTAGTTGATCATACACTGCTCTGTCTTCACAGGACTGGTAATGTTAGACTGAATACTGGGCTCTACACATAAGAGAATCACAGAGGCACCTGATGATGTTATCTCCCATTAAGAGCAAGTTCACCCTTCTTACCTCACACCTATAAGAAGGACTATCATCAATAAATAAACAAACAAGTGTTGGTAAGGATGTGGAGAAAAGGAAATCCTCATGTACCATGGATAGGAATGCAGACTGGTGAGACCACTATGGAAAAGAGAATAAAGTTTCCTCAAAAAATAAAAAATTAAACTGCCTTATGACTCAGTGATTTCGCTTCTTGGAATACATCTGAAGATACCCAAAACGCTAATTTGAAAGAAGAGATGCACACCTATGTTTCTTGCAGCATTATTTTTCAATAGCCAAGATATGGAAGCAACCCAAGTGCCAATCAATAAACGAGAATAAAAAAGGGGACTTCCGGCCAAGATGGAGGTGTAGGTGGACACACTGTGACTCCTCTCACAACCAAAATTAAGGACAACAAGGATTTAGAAACAAGAAAACAACCAGAACTGACAGAAAATTGAATTGTATGGAAGTCCAACAACCATTCATCCAGACCAATAATCCAGGCGAAGGGGAAGCAGCAGAAGGGACTGGAATCCGAGAGAGAGCGGAGCAAGCGCCATTCTTCCCTCTGGGACCCCAGCCCCACATACAGTGTCACTATCCAGCAACTGGCCTGCCCCACCCCGGGGAGCACCTAAAGCTCCACCCCTTACTACATAATGGCCGCAACCAGAAAAGAAAAGAAAAGAAAAGAAAAGAAAAGAAAAGAAAAGAAAAAAAAGAAAAGAAAAGAAAAGAAAAGAAAAGAAAAGAAAAGAAAAGAAAAGAAAAGAAAAGAAAAGAAAAGACCAACAAAAATGGCTCAAACAGGAGAACAAATCAAAGCTCCAGAGCCAATTCATCTAAGCTGTGAAGAAATAGCCAACCTATCAGATGCACAGTTCAAAGCACTGGTGATCAGGATGCTCACAGCATTGGTTGATTTTGCTCACAAATTACATGAAAAAATGCAGGCTACAATACGTGAAATGAAGAAAGATGCATGTGGAACCAATAGAGATGGGGGCAAAACTGGGACTCAGGTCGGTGGAATGGACCAAAAAGAAAAAACAAACAACCAAACGGAAAAGAAGGAAGAAACAAGAACTCAAAAAAATGAGGAGAGGCTTAGGAACCTCCAGGACATCTTTAATCGCCCCAACATCCGAATTATAGGGGTACCAGAAGGGGAAGAAGAAAAGCAACAAGTGAAAAACTTATTTGAATGAATAATAAAGGAGAACTTCCCCAATCTGGGGGAGGAAATAGACTGCCAGGAAGTCAGGGAAGCTCAGAGAGTCCCAAAGAAGTTGGACCCAAGGAGGAACACACTAAGGCACATCATAATGACATTAGGCAAGATTAAAATAAAGGAGAGAATTCTAGAAGCAGCAAGGGATAAGGGGACAGTCACCTACAAAGGAGTTCCCATCAGACTATCAGTTCATTTCTCAAAAGAGACCTTCCAGGCAAGAAGGGGCTGGAAAGAAGTATTCCAAGTCTTGAAAGGCAAGGACCTACATCCAAGATTGCTCTATCCAGCAAAGCTTTTATTCAGAGTGGAAGGGCAGATAAAGCGCTTCTCAGATAAGGTCAAGTTCAAGGAGTTCATCATCACCAAGCCCTTATTGTATGAAATGTTAAAGGGACTTATCTAAGAAAAAGAAGATAAAAAATATCACAGTAAAACAACAGCAAACTCACAGATACAACCACACCTAAAACAAAAGCAAACTAAGCAAACAGCTAGAACAGGAACAGAACCACAGAAATAGAGATCATATGGAGGGTTAGCAACTGGGGAGTGGGAGGAGGAGAGAGGGGAAAAGGTACAGAGAATAAGTAGCATAGACAGTAGATAGAAAATAAGGGGAGGGCAAGAATAGTGTGGGAAATGTAGAAGCTACAGAATTTATGACACATGGACATGAACTAAACGGGGCGGATGTGGGTGGGAGGAGGTGAGCAGGGTGGAGGGGAATGATGGGGGAGAAATGGGACAACTGTAATAGCATAATCAATAAAATATATATTAAAAAGGGGGGGTGCATATATACAATGAAATATTACTTGGCCACACAAAAGGGTTGACTGGCTGGTGTGGCTCAGTGGATTGAGTGTGGGCCTGCAAACCAAAGGGTTGCAGGTTCAATTCCAACTTAGGGCACATGCCTGGGTTGTGGGCTAGGTCCCTGGTAAAGTGTATGTGTGAGGCAATGACATATTAATGTTTCTCTCCCTCTCTTTCATCCTCCCTTCCCCTCTCTCTAAAAATAAAATAAGTAAAACCCTTAAAAAATAAAGAACGGTGGACCTAGAGAGTATTATGCCAAGTGAAATAAGTCAGAGAAAGGCAAATACCATATGATTTCACTCATATGTACAGTCTAAAGAACAAAATAAATAAACACACAAAATTGAAAAAGACTCATAGATAGATACAGACAGCAGACAGATGGCTGCCAGAGAAGGGCATTAAGGAGTTTCAGTGAAAAAGACAGAGGAATTAAGAACTATAAATTGGGTCCTAGCTGATGTGGCTCAGTGGATTGAGCGCCGGCCTGTGAACCAAAAGGTCACTGGTTCGATGCCCCGTCAGGGCACATGCCTGGGTTGCACGTCAGGTCCCCAGTTGGAAATGTACCAGAGTCACCCTATCGATGAATTTCTTGCACATCAATCTTTCTCTCCCTCCCCTTCTTTCTAAAAATAAGTAAGTAATTTTTTTAAAAAAGAACTACAAATCGGTTGTTACAAAATAGTCATGAGGATGTAAAGTACATCACAGGGAATATGGTCAACGATAGTGTAACAACTATGTATGGTGCCAAGTGGGTACCAGAAATAAAAGGGGGATCACTTTGTAAAATATATGATTGTCTAAACACTCTGCTCTACACCTGAGATTAGTACAAGATAATATTAAATGTAAACTGGAATTGAAAAATAAATTTTAAGAGAGGTTCATCCTTTTTTCTACTATGAAAGAGTCTGATAACTTTAATCTAATCAGAAACTCAATTGGTTCAATCAATCCACCTCTGGTTAGCCACTGAATGTAAAGAATGTCCCTCCTGGGCTTTCAATTAAGGGCCTAGACGGTTTTATCATCCCAGACCTGTGTGAGCACCAAAAGCTCTACTGTTCTCCAGCAGTAAAGCTCAGCCTGAGGTAAACCCAAATCTGAGCTGCATCTTTCAGAGAAACATAACTACAAATCTCGCTAACATCTGAAAGATTCTCTCATTTCTGTAAGTTTCCAACCTTTTGTCCTACTTGTTTCTGTAGTTCTTTGGTAATATTAAAATTACTGTTTTCTAAATTTACCCGATTTTTCTGGTTTTTCTCATTGAAAGCATAGGTCCATCACAAACTACTCTATTTCTCCTCAGAAGTGAGTCTACAAAATAACTGGATACTACAAGCAGTTTGATTTTTCTAAAACATTACTTCTGCCATTTCCACTAGCCACAACACTCATGTTCTGATACTTAGATCAGCTAATAATACTAATTTTATTCCACAAAAAATTGAAAATCAAGTGACAGTAAATTATAACTCTATGATTAACATAGAAAACCATGAGTGCATACTAATGTGATAATGAATGTATAAACTGGAAATCTAATGAGCAACAGGATCTTTACATAGTTTTAAAGTACCAGTCACAAAATAATTACAAAGAGAAAAAAAAAAAAAACTTTGCAGAGAACTTAAGTGACCAAACTAAACAAGAACTGTAATGTGACAAATAAAAATCATGCACCATGAGATTCAATGAGAAGAACAAAGTTTCACTTCCAATGAAGATATAAACCTGAATATAACTACAAAAAAATGTCAGATTAACTCAAACTAAGGGATATTCTACAAAATAACTGGTATATCATCTTCAAAGGTCATAAGAGTCAAAGAAAATGTGAGATATGCTTCCAGACCAAATAGAACCAAAAAAATACAATAACTAAATGCAACACGTGATTCTGTACTGGATACTTTTCCTAGTGAAAAATACATTATATAGTCATCAATGAAATTTAATAAGATCTGAGTAGATAGTATGATGCATCAAAGTCGATTTTTTAAGTATATTTTATTGATTATGCTATTACAGTTGTCCCAATTTTTTCCTCCCCCTTATTACTCTCTACCCTGCACTCCCCCTCCCACCAGGATCCCCTCCATTAGTTCATGTCCATGGATTGTACATGCAAGTTCTTTGGGTTCTCCATTTCCTATACTATTCTTAACCACCTCCTCTCTATTTTGTACCTACCATTTACCTGTATTTTTGGGACCATAAGACGAACCTAGGTTTTAGAGGAATATAGAGAAAAAATTTTTGAAGCAAAACATGTGTTAAAATATTTAATAACATAAATAACATAATATTTCACCAATGTGAATGTAAACAGAACTCAACAGCAGCATTAACCACCATTATTCCTCCTAAATTGGGGGGGGGGTGTACATCTTATAGTCCAAAAATATGGTATGCTTCTTATTCCCTGTACCTTTCCCCCATTCTTTCCCCACCCCCTCCTTGCTGATAACCTTCCATGTGAGCTCCATTTCTGTGATTCTGTTCCTGTTCTAATTGTTTGCTTAGTTTCTTTTTGTTTTCCTTTTAGGTTCAGTTGTCGATAGTTGTGGGTTTGTTGTCATTTTAATGTTCCTAATTTTGATCTTCTTCTTTTTCTAAGTCAATTTAACATTTCACATAATAATGGCTTGGTGGTGAACATCTGTAACTTGACCTTATCTGGGAAGCACTTTATCTGCCCTTCCATTCTAAATGATAGCTTTGCTGCAGGGAGAAATCTTGGATGTAAGTCCCTGCCTTTTATGAGTTGGAATATTTAGTTCCAGCCCCTTCTTGCCTGGAAGCTTCCTTTTGAAAAATCAGCTGACAGTCTTATGGGAACTCCTTTGTAGATAACTTTCTTCTTCCCTCTTCCTGCTTTTAGGATTCTCTCCTTATCTTTCATCTTGGGTAACTTAATTATGATGTGCCTTTGTGTATTTCTTCTTGGATCCAATTTCTTTGGGACTCTCAGAGCTTCCTGGACTTCCTGGCAGTCTATTTGATTTGCCAGATTGGGGAACTTCTCTTTTATTATTTGTTCAAATAAGTTTTCAATTTCTTGGTCTTCCTCTTCTCTTTCTGGCACCCCTATGATTCGGATGTTGGAGTGTTTAAAGTTGTCCCGGAGGTTCCCAAGGCTCTCCTTTTTTTGAATTCTTCTTTCTTCATTCTGTTCTGGTTGGATATTTATTTCCTCCTTTTGTTCCAAAATGTTAATTTCAGTCTTGGTTTCCTTCCCTCTACTGTTGGTTTCCTGTATATCTTCCTTTATTTCACTGTGCATAGTCTTCATTTCTTCCTTCATTTTGCAACCAAACTAAATCATTTCTGGAGCATCTTGATTACCAGTGTTTTGAACCCTGAATCCGATAGGTTGTCTATCTCCTCGTTGTTTAGTTCTTTTTCTGGAGTTTTGATCTGTTCTTTCACTTAGGCCATATTTCTTTGTCTTCATGCGCCTTTTATATTGTAAGGGGCGGAGCCTTAGGTATTTTCTAGGGTGGAGCAACCCTCTTTGCTGCACTGTGGCACTGTCTGTGGAGAAGGGGTTGGAGAGGAAACAATGCTGTTTGCTGGGCTCTCACCCCACTTTCCGTCACTTCCCTCGCTTTCCGCAAGCAGATTGTGCCCTTTTAGGTGCTGATTCCCAGGTGGGTGGATCTGTGTACATTCTAGGATCCCATGGACCTCTCTAATGAACTCTCCTGTGAGACTGGGAGTTTCTCCTGCCTCCGCAACCCCCACAGGTTTTAACAGCCAGAGGTTTTGCATCTTTAGTTTCCTACACTGAAACCCTGCAAAACCCTATGTTTTGCAGTCTGTCTTGCTCTCCAGTTGTTCCTTCTGGCTTATCCACATATGAATGTGGGACAGCTTGGTCCACTAGCCCTGCTTTGCCTGCACGGTCCACTGCCTTGCTACATGCCCTCTCCACCCAGCTGCTTGTCTCTGCCCCTCCTACCCATCTGGATGAATGTTCTTTAAATCCTTGCATATCGGAGTTCAATGCAGTTTGAACTGGCAGTTCTGGTTGTTATTTTCTGTTTAAATTGGTTGTTATCCTTCTTTTGGTTGTGCGAGGAAGCGAAGTGTTCCTACCTATGCCTCCATCTTTGCCAGAACTCCCAATTTCTTGATTTTGCTAGTTGTAACTATATTTCTAAAAGTATATACTAGTGTACGTAGGATGATGAACAACTTACTCTCAAATAGTTCTTAGAAAAAGTTTTAATGTATTTCCAAACAGAAAATAATAAAGAGTACTTACAACTTCATATACATAAATTTGACAACTTAGAAGAAATAAACAAATTTCTTGCAAAACATAACTTACCAAAACTAAAACTAGATTAAATAAAAAATCTGAAGAGCCTTGTATCTATTCAAAAATTTCATGTGTGATCAAAATTTGCCCTTAATGAAAATTCAAGGCCCAGATGCTTGTAATTATGAATTCTATCAAACATATAAGAAAGAAGTTATAGCAATTACACTAATACTTTTAAAACATACAAAGGAGGGACTAACTTCCAATCCATTTTATGATGCCAGCATAATCCTAATGCTAGAAAATGAAAAACAATCACAAAAATGAAAATTGTACAAAGCACAAACAGCACAAAGAGATAAATCCTTCATAAACATAGGCAAAAAATAATTTTTAAAAAATTAGTGAATTTTTATGACTTTCTATAAATCTATAATCACCTCAAAAAATTAGTGAATCAAATTTAGGAATACTTAAAAAGGAAAACAATGCATCATGACCAAGTAGAGTTTACCCAGAAATTGAAACATAATTTTTTAAAAATTAATGTTTATACATCTTCATTTTTTCTTTTTAGTTTATTTTCTTTTATTTTTCTATTTATTCCCTTGATACACTCTTCACCTCCACCCACCACGTGCCCCTATAATCACCATACTGTTGTCAGTGTCCATGAGTTCTCTTTTTTCCTTCTTTTTGGCTCAACTTCCTTGTGAGTTTACTCTGTTCATCAGATTCCACATATAAATGAAATCATATGGTACTTGCCTTTCTCTAACATGCTTATTTTACTTAACATAATGTTCTCCAGGTCTATCCATCCTATCACAAAGAGGAAAATGTTCTTTTTCATGACCAAGTAGTATTCCATTGTGTAAATGTACCATTGGTGCTTTGTCCACTCACCTGCTGCTGGATATCTGGTTTGCTTGCAAAACTGGGCTATTGTAAATAATGATGCAATAAACATAGGATTGCATATATTACATTGAATTGATGTTTCAGATTTCTTCAAATAAATTCCCAAAAGTATAATTCCTGGGTCATATAATGCAGTTCCATTTTTAATTATTTGAGGTAATTCCATACTGCTTTCCACAGTGGCTGCACCAATCTGCATTCTCACCCAAAGTGCACGAGGGTCCCCCTCTCTCTACATTCTTGCCAACACTTGCTGTGTGTTGATTTATTGATGATAGCCATTCGGTCAGGTTTGAGGTGATATATCATTGTGATTTTAATTTGCATCTCTGATGACCAGTGACACTGAGCATCTTTTCATATGTCTATTCACCATCTGCATATACTCTTCAGAGAATTGTATATTCAGGTCCTTTGCCCATTTTTGAAATTGCATTGTTTGTTTTTTTGTATGTGTTGAGTTTTAGAAGTTCCTTATAAGTTTTGGATATTAACCCTTTTTCAGATGTATTGGCAAATATGCTCTACCATTCAATGGGTTCTCTTTTCATTTTGTTGATGGTTTTATTTGCTGTGTATAAAAATATTATAGTTCATGTAATCCCATCTGTTTATTTTTTCTTTTGTTTCCCTTGCCTGAGGTGATATATCAGAAAAAAAAAATTTCTAGGAAAAATGTCTAAGATTTTACTGCCTATGTTTTCTTCTAGTATTTTTATGGTTTTGAGACTAACATTTAAGTCTTTATTCCATTTTGAGTTTATTCTTGTATATTGTTTAATAAGTTGGCCTTATTTATCATTTTACACTTATCTGTCCAATTTTCCCAACACAATTTATAAAATAGACTATGTTTAGCCCATTGTATGTTTTGCCTCCTTTGTCAAGTATTAAGTGACTATAAAGTTGTGAAATTATTTCTAGGCTACCTATTTTGTTCCATTAATCTATATTTCATTTTTTATGCCAGCACCATGCTGTTTCTGTTACTATCGCCTTGTAGTATAGTTTGATATTAGGTAGCATGATTCTTCCAATTCTGTTCTTTCTCAGGGTGACTATACTTATTCCGGGTCTTTTGTGGTTCTACATAAATTTTTGAAATATTTGATGTAGTTCTGTGAAATAAGCAATTGGTATCTTGATAGGAATTGTACCGAATCTGTAGAATATTTTCAGTCTCATGGGCATTTTAATGATGTTAATTCTTCCTATCCATGAACACTGTATATGCTCCCACTTATTTGTATTTTCTTCAATTTCTTTCTCCAGTGTCTTATAATTTGCTGAGTATAGGTCTTTTACATTCTTGGTTAATTTTATTCCCAAGTATATTGTTCTTTTTGAAGCAATTCACAAAATTGGTGAATGGGATGGCTGTCTTGATATAATTTCAATCTTCTTAAATTTATTGAGACTTGTTTTGTGTCCTAACATGTGGTCTATTCTAGAAAAATGTTCCATATGCACTTGAAAAGACTATATATTCTTCTGCTTCAGGATGAAATACTCTGAAGACACCAGTGAAATCCATTTGATCTAGTGTGTCATTTAAAGCCATCTCCTGTTGCTTTTCTGTCTGGAAGATCTATCCATGGATGTCAATGGGCTCTTACAATCTGCTGTTATATCTCTATTACTATCAATCTCTCCATTTATTTTCAAAAAGATTTACAACACATCTTTAGTTGCTCCTATGTTGGGTGCATAAATGTTTACAAAGGTTATATATATCCTCTTGTTGGGCTGTTCTCTTTATCATTATGTGGTGTCCTTCTTTGTCTCTTACAATAGCCTTGATTTTAAAGTCTATTGTGTCAGATATACGTATTACTACTTCTCTTTTTTCCCCTCTCCATTTGCATTAAATATCTTTTACCATTGATTCACTTTCAGCCTGTGTGTTTCGTTCTGAGGTTGGTCTCTTGAAGACAGCATATACGAGGTCTGTCCAGAAAAAGTCCATCCATTGATAATATAATGAGAATGGTTTGTGCAACACCGATGCAACCTGGCAGCTAAGGAGAGTGGATTGGAATGCGCATATGTGAACAATGATGACTTATTATACTAGTCAGTAGGGGTGGTAGATGCCATTGAGTTAGCATGTGTACATGAGGCCACCACATTAAAAATGAGCAAGTTGAACAATGAATCTGAATCAAATTCCGCATTAAGCTTAAGCATCCCTGTGTGGATACTATTCAGATGATTCAGAAGCCCACAGCTTTGGGCAACTAGTGATTGGCAGCTTCATTATAACAGCACAGCTGCTCATGCATCACATCCTATGCAGAGTTTTTTGGCTAAACATCAAATTACCCATGTGAGTCATCCCCCTGCAGCCCACCCTGTGCCTTCCTGCCTCTTCCCAAAACTAAAATCACCTTTGAAAGGGAAGAGATTTCAGACCATTGATGAGAGTCAGGAAAATACAACGGGGCAACAAATGGAAATTAGAAGAACTGTGAGGTGCCAACTTGCCTACGTTGAAGGAGACTGAGGCGTCATTGTCCTATGTACAATGTTTCTTGTATCTTTTACCTTCTTCAATAAATGTCTCTATTTTTCATATCACATGCCTGGATATCTTCTGGACAGACCTTGTATACTGGTCTTGTTTTCTTATCCATTCAGCTACCCTATGTCTTTTGATTGAAGTATTTAAGCAATTTACAATTAAAGTGATTACTGATTAGTACATCTCTATTGCCATTTTCTTTTTTTAATATATTTTATTGATTATGCTATTACAGTTGTCCCAACATTTTCTTTTTTAATTATGTTCCTTCCTGTTCGTCTCTAGTTTATTATCCTTCCTCTTCTTCCTAAAGCAAGCTCTTTAACATTTCTTGTAATACTGGTTTGGTGGTGATGAACTCCTTTAACTTTTTCTTGTCTGGGAATATCCTTATTTCTCCTTCAATTTTAAATGACAGCCATGCTAGGTAAAATAGCCTTGGTTGTCAGTCATTACTTTTCATCATTTTGAATATTTCATGCCAATCTCTTCTGTCCTAAATCCTTGTGTTAAGAAATCAGCTGACAGTCTTATGGGAGCTCCCTTATAGGTAACTAACTGTTTTTTTCTTGTAGCTTTTAGGATTTTCTCCTTGTCTTTAAGCTTTGCCATTTTAATAATTTTTCCAGATTTTATTATTTATTTGTTTGTTTGTTTGTTTATAGAGAGGGGACAGGAGGGAGAAAGGGAGAGAAATATCAATGTGTGGTTGCCTCTCATTTGCCTCCTACTGGGGACCTGGCCCACAACCAGGCATGTGCCGTAGACTGGGAATCAAATGGGCAACCCTCTGGTTTGCAGGCCAGCACTCAATCCACTAAGCCACACCCGCCAGGGCTATTTATTTTTATTTTTAGTGATGGAGAAAGAGAAGGAGAGAAACATCGATATACAAAAGAAACATCTATCTATCGGTTGCCTCTCATTCACCCTGAAATGGGGACCCAGTCCACGACCCTGACTGGGAATCCAACTGGCAACTTTTCTGTTTTGCAGGCTGGTGCTCGGTCCACTGAGGCACACGAGCCAGGGCTAAGTTTTGCCATTTTAATTATGATGTGTTTTGGTGTGGGCCTCTTAGGGTCTAACTTGTTTTGGACTCTTTCTGCTTCCTGGACTTGTGTGTCTGTTTCCTTACTAGGTTAGGGACATTTGTGTTCGTTATTTCTTCAAACAATATCTCAATCCCTTGCTTTTTCTCTTCTAGTATCCTTATGATGCAGATGTTGTTATGCTCTATGTTACCCTAAAGCTCCCTCAAACTATCCTAGTTTTTTTTCATCTTTTTTGTTTCTGCTGCTCTGATTGGGTGTCTTTTTCTGTATTGCCTTTGAAATTGCTGATTCGAACCTCTGCTTCATCTAAACTATTTATTCCTTACAGTGTATTCTTTATTTTAGATATTGTATTCTTCATTTCTAACTAGTCCTTTCTTATGTCTTCTACGTCCTTTTTCATGCCGTTGAGCGTCCTTATAATCATTACTTTCAACTTCGTATCTGCTAACTTGCTTGTTTCCATTTCATTTAGCTCTTCTTCTGGAGAATTGTCTTATTCTTTCATTTGGGACTTGTTCCTTTGTCTCCATATTTTGGCTGCCTCTTTGTGTTGTTTCTATGACTTAGGTAGGTATGCTATAATTTCCAGTCTTGTTAGAATGGCCTTATGTAGTAGGTGTCCAGTGAGACCCACTGAGGCATTCTCCTTGATAACTCTACAAGTGGCCTCTGTGCATGTTATGTGGGTTTTCCTACTATAATTGAGTCTTGATTGCTCATGGCCCCTTCATGCATGGGGTTGACCCTCAGGCTGGTTGGCTGTGAGGCTCACCCCCCAACACAGTGTGCAAGCTGCCATGCAGGTGCTGATCATACAAAGCAGAATTCACTTCAGCATGTCTTGGTGCCTGCCGAGATCTCCCTGTGGCTATGCTTCTTGTGAAGCTTAATGGACCCTGTTCTGGATATGTTGGTTCTGGGGATCTTCAGAGGGACTCTGGTGCAGAACTATATCAAATGTAGCCTGTGATTGGCTCTGGGCAACCTGTCTGGAGTTATCGGTGATCCACAGTTTATGTCTGCCTCTGCTGGGCCTGGGTGCATGTGGAAAGAACCAAGCTGCATACCAAGGCCATTTTTTACTGGCACTAGGCCTGGGGTTAAGTTGGCAAAAGTCTCAAAGCATCCAGAGATCACCTCTGCCTGCAGGCTGCCTATTAGACTTAGTCCTTGAAAGATCTTCCAGCTGTCCTCCTCAGCAGGGCTTACAACTCCACAGTTGGGGCAAGAGGGATTCTACTCGGTGGAGTTACTGTTTCCCCCAGACTGATGCTGAAGGGAGGGGAATGTTCAGATTCAATGCGGCTTCTTCTGTCTATCCTGGGTTATAAGGCTTCTCTCTAGCTAGTCTTCAGTTTATTATTCAGGATGATTTTTCTGTAATTTAGTTGTAATTCCAGTTTGGTCCTGGGAGGAGTGTAGCTTCCACCTACTCTGCCACTATCTTGGATCTCTCACAGTTTTTTTCCAAACCACTGTATTTCATCATATCAAAAGAATAAGGAAGAAAAACCTTATGATCATTTCAACACAGAAAAAGCATTTAATGAATGTTAACACCCATTATAGAAACTTTGAGCAAATTAGGAATAAAAAGCAATCTAATTAAGGACATCCATGAAAACCCTCCACTAACTTTGTAGTTAATGTTGAAATATTAAAGAATTTCCTCTTTAGCTTGCCAAAAAAGGCAAGAATGCCTACTCTCAGCACTTTCATTGAACACTGTACTTATGATCGTAGCTAGTACATCAAGTTAAGAAAAAAAAAATAAGTGGTCTAATTTTCAGAAAGGAAGGAGTAAAATTATCTTTATACACAGATTACATGACTGTCACATAGGAAATCTTAAGAAATCTACAAAACAACTACTATAACTTTAACATGGTAATAGGATATAAGATAAATATACAAAAATCAAGCATATTTGTAAATACTAGCAAATACTAGAATAGCAAAGGCACTCATGGGAAAAAAGAATAAAATTATATCACCTGATCTCAAGATTTATTACAAAACTATATTAATCATGACTATGTAGTAATGGCCTAAGGATACCCAAACAAATCAATGGGATAGAATAGAGAGCCTTCATGAACAAACTGAACAACAAATAAAATAGAGACAGACTCATAGATAGAGGGCAAGCTGACAGTTCTGGGATAGGAGGTTAGAGGGATGGAGGGATTGAGCGTAAAAGAAAAAGAACTCATGGACATGGACAAAAGTGTTCTGCTTGTGGGGGAAGGGGGTGGGTAGAAGTGGAAGAGGGTACAGAGGGATAAATAGTCATGGGAAAAATACAATAAAAAATGAACATTTCAAAAAAAAAGAATCAAGAACCTAAAATAAGTACATATATTTAAGTCACCTGATTTTTGATAGGGGGCACCATAGCAATGCAGTGGGAAATGGAAAACCTTTCCAGCATATGGTGATGCAACCACTTGCTATCCATATGGAAAGAAAAAAATTTAATGTGTAATGTAGACTATATATAAACTTTAGTTTAATATTTTATTTTATTTTTTTTTAATTTATTATTTATTTATCTTTTAGAGGGGAAGGGTAGGAGAGAAGGAGAGGGAGAGAAATATCAATGTACGGTTGCCTCTCGTGTGTCCCCTGCCGGGAACTGGCCTGCAACCCAGGCATGTGCCCTGACTGGGAATCGAACCGCGATCCTCTGGTTCACAGGCCCGCGCTCAATCCACTGAGCTACACCAGCCAGGGCTATATATAAACTTTAGTTTAAAATGGATGTAGACCTAATGTGAAAACAAAAATTAGATAGCTTCGAAAGGAAAAAGATTATTTTCATGACCTAAGGGCAGAGGTAGACAAAGGTTTTCTAGACAAAACACACAAAGCAGCAACCATAAAAGAAAAGTATGTATTTTACAAAGGACCTGTATACAGAACATATAAGAAGTCTTACAGTTCACTAACGAAAAAAACAACCCCTGGCTTGTGTGGCTCAGTAGATTGGGCACCAGCCTGCGAACCAAAAGGTCACCAGTTCAGTGCCTAGTCAGGGCATATGTCTGGGTTGCAGGCCAAGTCCCCAGTTGGGGGCATGCAAGGGGCAACTGACTGATGTTTCTCTCTCTTTCTCCCTCCCCTCTCCTCTCTCTAAAAGTAAACAAACAGCCCTGGCTGGTGTGGCTCAGTGGATTGAGCACGGGCCTGCGAACCAGAGGATCGTGGTTTGATTCCCAGTCAGGGCACATGCCTGGGTTGCAGGCCAGTTCCTGGCAGGGGACACATGAGGGGCAACCATACATTGATATTTCTCTCCCTCTGCCTCTCTCCTACCCTTCCCCTCTAAAGATAAATAAATAAAAAAAATCTTAAAAAAATAAAAGTAAACAAATAAAATCTTAAAAATACCAAACTGGGGAAAAAGGACCAAAAATTTGAATGGTTTATACAGGAAAATATAACACACCAAAAAATACACTCAGTATCAATAGTCATGAGGGAAATGGGAATTAAAACCACAATGAAATATCACTACTTAGAGCCATCATGACTAAAATTAAAATGACAACACTACACAATTGGAGAATGAGGATCAACTGGTACTTTCATACTTTGTTAGTGGGAGTGTAGAACAGTAAGTACAACCACTTTGGAAAAGAAATCAATGTGATATGCAAAAACATGGATGAATCTCAAAAACACTACGCCAAATTGACAGACACTTCACACAAAAAAAGTATGTATTATATATTTCCATTTATATGAAGTCCTAGATGAGGCAAAACTAACCTATGTTAAAATAATCAAAACAATCGTTGTCTCCAGAAATAAGTGGAGGTGGGACTGACTTAGAATGAGCATGAAGTAACACTCCAGGATGAAGATACTATTGTATATCTGAAGAGAGGTACAGGCATTTGCCAAATCACACAAAACTGTACACTTAAGATTTATGCCTACGACTGAAGGTAAATTTTATTTCAAAATATAAACACCAAATGTAATTTATGACTGAATGTTGAAATGTTTAGGGAGGAAAGGTTATTGATGCCTAAAACTTCTTCTGAAATGTATTTAAAAAGTTGACTGATGAATAAATGTATAGGGAGATATGCATTTGATAAACCAATAGAGTGACTTTACTATAAATTTGAAAAATTTTTTAAAATGCTGGGGCAGGGAAGAATGAGGAAGACCTTTATGTATTAATATGAAGAGATCGCCAAGATATAGTGCAATATGTTTCATATATTTCACAATTTGTAGAAAACACAATATATATCCTTCTAAATTATATCAATTACTAGAATACTATATGACCCAGGTATCTTCCACTGTAATATCACTTAAATAATTTATACAGCTAAAAAAACAAACAAACAAAAAAAACCCCTAAAGATGATTAAAATTAAATTAAAAAACCCTAAACTTTTCAACCTAAGAAAAGCTATTTTTTTTTAAGTCTCCCCCAAGGATACTTTTTCATTGCTTTTTCAGAGACAGGAAGTGATAAAGAAAGAAAGACTGACATCAACGTGAAAAAGAGACATCGACTGGTTGCCTCGCCTACGTGTCCCAACCTGGCATTGAACCTGCAACCCAGGTATGTACCTGATTGGAAATTGAACACACGACTCTCTGGTGCATGAGACAACACGCCAACCAACTGAGCCACCCAGCCAGGGCTAGAAAAACTTTTTTAGATATTTTTAAAATATTTTAGCATTAAGTGTAAAATCTGTTTAAAAATCACAATTCTCAGCTAGAAATTACATCAAAATATTTCCAATTAACCTGTAGTGCTATTTAGCACTACTGTGAAGATACTATAAGTACCTTAGATTTATTGCTATTTCATTAAACTCTGATATTCAGATTTCCTATAATAGTACTTAGCATAAGTAAATTCATCTTACCAATGACAGATCAATTTTTAAAAATGTTAAATATTTACATTAAAATTGATTTCCATAGTTTATCCTTATTGTGAATTGAGTAATATTCTATGCTTCTGTAGGTAATAAAATAACTTTAGTGACTAATGAGAAAGGAAAACAAACAAATAGGGATTCTAAAAGGAAAAGAACTAAACATTTCTCACTTAAGTACTGGAAATATTAGGGGTAATGCTTTGTAAAGTAGGTGACTGTCTAACCACTATCCTGTACAACTGAAACTAATACAAAATATTGAATGTAAACTGTAATTGAAAAATAAAATAAGCCTTGGCTGGGTGGTTCAGTTGGTTGGAACGTCATCCCATATACCAAAAGGCTGCGGGTGTGATCCCTGGTCAGGGCATGTACAGCAGGCAACTGATTGATGTTTCTATTCCATCAATGTCTGTCTGTCTGTCTGTCTGTCTGTCTCTCTCTCTCTCTCTCTCTCTCTCAAATCAAAAAATTACATATCTTTCAGTGAGGATTTAAAAACAAAAAGAAAAAAGAAAGAAAAACAACACATTTTTTTCTACCTAAAAAGTAAATTTTTTATCACGAGAAATACTATAAAATTGAAAATTGAGACAACTTCTTATAATCAAAGACTGCAAAAATCATAAAAGTAAAACAAAAAACCTAATAGGATTAGAAAATAAGGCACTTTGAATTCCCAATAATATATATGACATGCCAAAATATTAAAAAATTTTAAACATATGATTATTTAAAAACTTACCCTTTCTGCTTCAAAGGTAATTCAAGTTTAAATATGGTAGCATCATTAACAACAGCTTTATATGCCTGCAAATAATTTAAAACAAAATATAAACATTCTCTTTGATATTTAAAACAGTTAAATTCCAAAAATACATAAAAACATAGATTTTTTTTTTAAAGATTTTTTATTTATTTATCTTTAGAGAGGAAGGGTAGGAGAGAGGGAGAGGGAGAGAAATATCAATGTGTGGTTGCCTCTCGTGTGTCCCTTGCTGGGAACTGGCCTGCAACCCAGGCATGTGCCCTGACTGGGAATCGAACCGCGATTGTTTGGTTCACAGGCCCGCGCTCAATCCACTGAGCTACACCAGCCAGGGCCATAGATTATTTTTTATTATTAATGGTATATCTGGCCCGATAGGATGTTTCAAGTCAATGACTTCGATATCCTTTTTGTTATTTTATGATTATTGTTATTTTCAAGTGGGAGCTTAAAGCCACCTGACAACCACACCATTTTCTCTTGCCCACACATTATCCTGGGTAACATTTTCATACTATCACTTCTCTCTCCAAACCTCCAATAATTCTTCTTCCATATACACTCTTGGCTGATAATGTAGCTTCTTATTTTACTAAGAAAGCTTTAATAATCAGAATTCCCTCTTATTTCTCTTGCATCAATAATTTTTTCCTTCTCCACTGGTTTTATAGCCTCAACATACAAACATATTGTCATTTTTTAAATCTTAAAGGTCCTCTTTTGGCTTTGTCCACCTTCAGCTACTCCCCCATTTTTTTCTCTTTAAGCTAAACTCCTGGAGGAACTATCTAACTCCCTTTCTCTAAATTCTTTACTGCCATTCTTATTAGAAAACATTCCAACCAGGCTTTCACACCACTACTCCACCCTACCTAATGGTTACTTCTCATTTTATTTGGACCTTTCAGGAGCATTTTTAAACAGCAGCTCATGCCTTCTTCCTCAAAGTGCTTTTTCCACTTGTGTTCTAGCACAACACACTCTCCTTGTCATTCTACTCATTGTCCTCTCACCTCATGAAAGATGGTTTCATCTTTCTGATAACTAAATTTACAATGCACCAGGTCAGTCCTTGGATCTCGTTTCTATCCTCACTCATTTTGCTGGTATCATAGTCAGTGTCAGTTCTTTAAATACTATCTGTATGCTGAAGCTCTCAAATTTATTTTTTCGAGGCCCATTCCCTCCCTTAAACTCCAGACTTGACATTGCCAAATGGATGTTTGATAAACATGTCAAAGTTAACTTGTTTGGAACTGAGTTCCTATCCTCTCTGCAACCATCTCTCCCAAACCTGCTTCCTCCAAAGTCTTCCCCATCTCATCAAGAATATGTTTTTAGTTGATCACAACAAAGATCTGAGCGCCATCCTGGAATGATCTCGTCCTATCACATTCCACATCTGATTCATTATCAAATCTTGTATCGTCTGTTTTTGTAATAAAATCAGAATTCTACCACTTTTGACTACCTCTACCCACTATTTTTCTGGGCCAAGCTTCCATCATTACTTAATTGAATTACTTGAATACGTTCTTAACTGATATTCTTGCTTGTTCTCTTGCCCCCTTTAGTCTATTTTTCTTTTTTTTACAGCAGCCAGGTGATCCTGTTAAAATGGTTAGCCAGGTCCTGTCATTCTGTTCAAAAGCTTATTATGACATTCCAAACCCTACTGAGAGTAAAAACCATGGCTCACAGAGTCTTACATGACCCAGCGTCCTGTCACCTCTTGACTTTATTTTCTACTATTACGTCTACCATTCATTCAGTCCACTCTGGTCAAAATGACCTCTTTTTTCTATGTTCCTGAAACATCACTGATGTGTTCCTGCCTTAGAGCCTCGGCAGCCTGCTGTCCCCTCCAGCTGGTACACTCTCCCCTCAGATAGCCACATGACTTATTCCTAATCACCTGCAATCCTGATTCAAACTTCACCTCAAAGAAGCCTTAGCAGGTCATTTAATTTAATATTTAAAAACACCTCAATACTGTCATTACTCCCTTAACCCCTTTCCTACTCTATCTATATCTAACTCTATCTATCTACCCACCTTTAAAACAAATGGATGAAAACAAAAGCCTACTGGAGGAAGTTGATGTCTTTTTAGAGTCACAGGAAAATAAGCTAACTTGGGAAGTAAAGAAAGGTAATTGAAGAGGGGAAAAAAACAATGGTAATTTCTAGTAATAGGTTAGCAATGCTTAAAAAGACACAACTGTAAGGACAATACTAAATTTTACTATCATTATCCTCTTCTAGTGAGGATGGAAGAAAAGGAGCGGGAAGTAAGGATATTGTGACACACTCTCACAGAAGCCCAAAGAAAGGACAGAAGAATCATATCTGCTTGGGATAGGATGGGGAAAGTATGGTATTAAGGAAGTTTCAGATGTATACTTTAAGCTGGGTCATAAAAGAAATATAAATAGGAAATCAATAATATTAAAAAACAGAAAAACATTATTTGGAAAATGAAAAAGAGCAACTTTCTGGCTAAATTCCAGTTCACAAATGTACCCAATGCTTATAAAAACATACGATAAGACAAATGTATTTAATATGGTGGCCCCTGACTGATTAAAAAAAATCACTCTTCCTAGGTTTTTAGTTTGTAATTTCATAGCATAATGATGTTTCTTTTTTTTTTATCATTTCTAATTGTTGTTTTACTTCAGTTTTTCCAATTCCCCCCCGCACCCTCTTCCACATATCCTACCCAAGCAAATTTCTTATTAAAATTAAACTATGATGTTATACACAAAGTATAAAATGCATATCCTTGCCCTGGCTGGTGTAGCTCAGTGGATTGAGCGCGGGCCTGCGAACCAAACGATCCAGGTTCGATTCCCAGCCAGGGCACATACCTGGGTTGCAGGCCAGTTCCCAGCAGGGGACACATGAGAGGCAACCATACATTGATATTTCTCTCCCTCTCTCTTTCCTACCCTTCTCCTCTAAAAATAAATAGATAAATAAATAAATAAAATATTTAAAAAAAAAAAAATAAAATGCATATCCTTTGTTTTCCATCAACAAAATTATGCTATATTCTTTTCTGCATTTTGCTTTTATACAGTAAACAATTTATCTTTCCAAATCTAAAAAAAGTAAATCATAAAAGTACTGTTAATGTACAAAAATATATACCTTATCTCTTGCAGTAAGAAATCGTGGATCATCTTGAAAAGCTTCTTTGACGAGTTTACTAAATCTATTAAATAGCGTAAGTAACTGCTCGACATATTTCTCAGAGTCCTAAAAAGAAAATATTTTATATTTGAGTTTTTTTTTAGTATATGTGCTGCCGAAGCGAGCACTATATTTGAGTTTTTTTTAAAAAGAAAATATAAACATAATTTTAATAAAACACTAGAGCCTTTAGGAATTTTTGTGAAAAATTGTTTCCTTAAAATTAAAAGGTGTTCCAATATCACCCTTTTGCTATCAATTACTATTTTAAACCCCCAAACTTCCATTTAAAAGATAAATCTGATTTATATCTATCATTGCCATTGAGGAAAACTTACAGTAGTAATAGTTTCAGCAGCTGCAACCATATCTGCAAGGCCAGCACTAATGATATGTTCTTCCAAGTCTTTCAACATTGGCTCTATCCCATTAGGGACTTTGTCCATCAATGAAAACATTAAGTGTAATTCTGAAAGGATAGAACATACTCATGTAATCATTTCAACCAATAGAATATATTTTCTCTTTGATTTGTATCATGGATCTAGAATGCCTATGATAGTAAGAGTTTGGAGAAATACTAGTTTGAAGTTGACAGTATCTTGTGGGTATAATTAGTTTAGGAGTTGTTATAAGAAGTACTGTAACTTCGTGATCTACCTTGTCAGTCCAACAAAAATTATTTTTAAAAGAAACTCGAATTAAAAGTGATCACACAGAGCAGGGCAAGAGGGAAAGATGGGGGACATCTGTAATAATATCAACAATAAAAATTTTTTTCAAAAACTCATCACACACTGCAAAACCCAATTCTTTTAAAAGGTGAGTCACATAGAACAAACACTTCAAAAATTTATATGGAACCATAAACGACCCCGAATAGCTGCTGCAATTTTGAGAAAGAAGAACAAAGTAGGAGGGATCACAATACATGATATCAAACTGTATTAAAAGTCCACTGTATTCAAAACAGCCTGGTACTGGCATAAGAACAGACACATAGACTAATGGAACACAACAGAGAGCCCAGAAATAAACCCAAGTCTCTAGAGTCAATTAATATTCGACAAAGAGGGAAGAAGCATAAAATAGAGTAAAAACAGCCTCTTCAACAAATGGTGTGGGGAGATCTGGACAACTACATGCGAAAAAATGAAACTTGAGCAACAACTTACACCATACACAAAAATAAATTGAAGGTGGATAAAAGATTTAATATAAGCTGTGACACCATTAAAGTCCTAGAGGAGAACATAGGCAGGAAAATCTCAGATATTTCACACAGCAGTATTTTCATTGATATGTCCCCTAGAGCAGGGGGCATAAAGGAAAGAATAAACAAATGGGATCTCATCAAAATAAAAAGCTTCTGCATGGCTAAAGAAAATGATATTAAAATAAAAAGAGAACCAACCGTATGGGAAAACATATTTGCCAATGATTCCTCAGACAAGGGTTTAATCTCCAAAATATATAAAGAACTCACATGACTCCACTCTAAAAAGACAAGCAACCCAATTAAAAAATGGGCAAAGGACTTGAACAGATATTTCTCCAAGGAGGACATACAGAGGATCCAGAGACACATGAAAAGATGCTCAGTATAGCTAGCTATCAGAGAGATGCAAATTAAAACCACAATGAGATACCACTTCACACCAGTCAGAATGGCCATCATAAACAAAGCAACAAACAAGTGTTGGAGAGGTTGTGGAGAAAAGGAAAACCTAGTGCACTGTTGGTGGGATTGCAGACTGGTACAACCACTGTGGAAAACAGTATGGAATTTTCTCAGAAAACTAAAAATGGATCTGCCTTTTGACCCAGCAATTCCACTGATAGGATTATATCCTAAGAACCCTAAAACACCAATCCAAAAGAACTATGCACCCCAATGTTCACAGTAGCACAATTTACAATAGCCAAGTGTTGGAAGCAACCTAGGTGCCCATCAGTAAATGAATGGATGAAAAAACTATGGTACATTTACACGATGGAATTCTACACAGCAGAAAGAAAGAAGGAGCTCCTACCCTTTGCGACAGCATGGATGGAACTGGAAAGCATTACACTAAGCGAAATAAGCCAGGCAGTGAAAGACAAATGCCATATCTCACCAATTAACAGGAACCTAATCAACAAAACAAACAAACAAGCAAAATATAACCAAAGACACTGAAACTGAGAACAGGCTGACAGTGACCAGAGGGGAGAGGGGGAAGGAATTTCAGGGGAAAAGGGGAAGGGTTTGCAGGAACAAGTATAAAGGACACATGGACAATAACAAGGGGAGGGTGGAAATGGGAGGGAGGAGGGGAGGGCTGGGGGTAAAAGACAGAAAACTGTACTTGAACAATAATTAAAATAAAAAATAAAATAAAAGGGTGAATCATGTGACTGTCAACACATGGAATATTTTTTATTTTAAGTACAAAATTTATACGGAACATCAGTACATTTTATGAGGTAGATATAATATTGAATACACAACCATATCAACAAGGAATAAAAAAGATCATGTCATCAGATTATTCAGAGTAATGATTATAAAATAAAAGTACATTAGAGATAATGGAAAGCTGTATTTATACAGAATTTTTCAGCATTCAAAAGTATTTTTGCCTGTTATACCACTTGACCTTCACAAAAATCTTACCTCACAAAGCTGGTTATTACTAAGTAAATCCTTTGGGAGGGAGTCCAAAATGGATCAGATATATCTCTACTTAGCCTGGCATACAGAAATTCAAATATTTCATTTATTCCAATGAGCATTTCACTACAAAACTACTTCTAAAAAGTGTATGAACTTAACAGAATTGAAATACATACTTTGAATGCAACTAAAAAATTAAATGGGACCTTACAACTCTACACAATAAAATCTGGAAAGGAATACATCAGAATATCAGACGTGGTTACCTCTGGGTAGTAGGGATATGGACTATTTTTTTTTTATATTCTTTTTGGTTGTAATGTACTTGCCACCCCTCAAATATATCTTTATTAAGAAAACATTCAAGTGATTTAAAAAACACTCCTGTAACCTTAAATTATAACATATTTTGGGGGTCAGGGGTAAATATTAACACGGAGAGTTTTATGACTTTCTAAAAATACCATAAGGTACCATATACAAGTCAAATACCCAGTTCTACCCTACGCCATATGTTTACCATTTAAATTAGCCTTTAAAAGAAGAGTCCTACTTTGGAGAACAAAATGAAATACACATATGCATTCATGTACATAATGATACTACTAAGGGGGGTTATAAACATCTAAGTTTATAACCTTCTTTACAGTGCTTCTAACTATGCTAAATATTTATCCTTTTCTTTAAGCACAGTTTAACAAATATAATGATCTAAGAGCAATTTATTAAAAGAGATCTGCCTCAAAAATACCCCTTAAAAGATTATGAGAACTTTAAGTGATATTTTACCTACTTTCAGTTTCATTTCGCTTGATCATGCCTTGACACTCTGCTAAGATAGTCTCTTTAAAGGATGTCACCAGGGCATTTACACAGCATTCCATCAGCTGAAATATATCAAAAATTAGTTAAGGCTATTATAAGTACAAATTTATTACACTTCATTTTGCTTTATAGCTCCATAAGACTATATTTTTCAGTAACAGCAAAAAGTTAAGTATACTAAAAGAAGATTTTACTTACCTTTATCACAGTATAGTTCCCATTAGAAATTTTAGCAAAAGTCTCCAAAGGAGGGGAGAGAAAAAATAACACTCATGCAAAACAAAATGAAAAAATAAACTTTTGTCTTAGGAAGACAAACACTTCTGAAGAAAACACTAGATTTTCAAATTCTAGACATATCCATACATTCATTCAATAAACCATCATTGGATGCCTACTATGTATGGGCACCAAAGAAGTGTTTAGGAGACTAAGATATTTAGGGGAGATCACTAATTAAGGGTGAGGAGGGAGGCAAACATAGATTAATAAATATGACACAGTTAATTGGTGAAACACACACACACAAAGCAAACAGAAGCAATTAAAGGAACTATATACTTTTTTCTGAAGAAGTTAAAAACATCTCATCGATAAGATGAAGTTTATATTGAATCTTGAAAAAATAAGTACAAGTCCAAAGTGAATGGAGTATTCTAGGAGTAATAAGCTAAATGTGTTAGGGGCGAGACAGACACTAGAAGAGAAAGCCAGAAAGGTAGGCTGGAGCTAGATCATGAATGAAAAAATCTATGGTTTGGGACTTTATTCCATAGAGGAAAAAGAATCAAAGGTTTTAAACAGAGGATACGTATAACAAGATTCTATTTCCCACAAGTCATTTTGAAAAGATCAGTCTAATGGCAGCAAGGTAGGTGATACTGAGTGGTAGGCAGGAGGGGGACTGGCAAACATTTCAAGTTGAAATATTTCAAGTAAGATGGCAAAGGTTTAGTGTTTTATAAGGCCCTCAGGACTTGTGCCATATAATTATTTATTCTTGTTTGCAAGTATCATATAAGTGGATTGATTGTTGGTACTAAAGCAAGGGATACTAAGGCTAATATATCTCTTCTGAAAAATAGATCATCTATCTGTATTGAAAAGAAATTGTGATTGCCTTAAAAGTTCTTTGTTAAAAATTCCTCTTGGGATTAACATAATGTTGACAATTATAGACATTTTATTTAGGCAACAGACTCACTATACTATTCTTTCTACTTGTGAATATAGTTTAACATTTCCACAATAAAAAGTTTTTTCAAGTCCCTCTTTGAGAATTATGCTAAAATCTATGTATTTCAATTTCTGTCCTATGAAAAGCAATATACATACAAAGTGGCTGAGAAATTTCTGTCCCACCAACTACTGAGTAACCTCATTTTATACCATTCTATATGTGGAAAATACACAACTAAACACTCCCACCTTCAGCAGCAAAAACAGACTGAGAATAGGTAAATTAACTATATATAACTAATGGAGAAGAAAGAGAAAGTGCAATTGAAATAAGCTCCCAGCTTGTCACTTTATCTGTTTTCTATTTCATTAAAAATTTTTACACTTGAAGGACATACAGACAGCCCATAAGCATATGAAAGGATGTTCAGCATCACTAGCCATCAGAGAGCTGCAAATTAAAACTGCAATGAGATACCACTTCACACCTGTCAGATGGCCATCATTAACAAATCAACAAAAAACAAGAGTTGCCAAGGTTGCAGAGAAAAGGAAACCCTAGTGCAATTGTTGGTGGAAATGCAGACTGATGCAGCCACTGTGGAAAACAGTATGGAATTACCTCAAAAAATTAAAAATGGAGCTGCTTTTTGATGTAGCAATACCACTGCTGGTAACATACCCTAAGAATCCTGAAGCACCAATTCAAAAGAACCTATGCACCCCGATGTTGATAGCAGCACCATTTCCAATAGCCAAGTGCTGGAAACAGCCTAAGTGCCCAGCAGTAAATGAGTGGATCAAAAAACTGGTATATTTACACAATGGAATACTACACAGCAGAAAGAAGGAAGGAATTCCTACCTTTTGCAACAGCATGGTTGGAACTGGAGACCATTATGGTAAGTGAAATAAGCCAGTCGGTGAAAGACAAATACCGTATGATCTCACTTATAAGAGGAATTTAATGAACAAAATAAACTAACATTCAAAACAGAAGAAGAGACATGGAAACATAGAACAGACTGACAGCTGTCAGAGTGGACGGGGGAATAATGGTGGAAAGCGGAAGGGATCAAAGAACATGTATGAATGACCCATGGACATGGACAACAGTGTGGTGATTTGACTGTGGGAGTGGGGAATGGGAAGGGTGGAAGAGGGAAAAGAGGGGAAAATTGGGACAACTATAACAGAGTAACAATAATAAAAAAGGAAATTACTGAAAAAAAATTTTTACACTTCAACATATTCCAGTTCAGTAACAGTCCAAATTTTGCGGATTCCAAAAATCTAGACAAGTGTTTTTCAAACTATTTGTTACGCAATCAGTTTTAATGGCTGTGACCAGCTATTTTAAAAAATAGTACAATAAGGAACAGAAAAAAAACAGAGTGCATCACAAATAATATTATGTCATAAAACGTCTGTTTCAAGTATTTGCAAATGAACATAATACACAATATTAAATGTATTTCTTATTGTGTGTTATGATGAGGATTAAAAGGACAGGCTAACCTGACAAAATAACT
The DNA here is from genome assembly GCA_039655065.1 of Glossophaga mutica. NCBI lineage: Eukaryota > Metazoa > Chordata > Mammalia > Chiroptera > Phyllostomidae > Glossophaga > Glossophaga mutica. The sequence goes on along the minus strand of CM077308.1, from coordinate 78,228,205 downwards.
GAAATGCTAAATTGACAAAACAATTGAAGTAAACAGAGCAGAATCTGCTTAGCTGTTTAGATGAAAAAAACTTAGGGAAATAGAAGGTTGATGAAGCAGTTCCTAGGTTGGGAGGTTAAATGAATTGTAATAACAGGTATGTTTTAAAAAACACTTACTCTGAACCAAGCATTATGCTAAATGATGTACATACATTATCTCATTTAACCCACATGAAATTATGAAGCAGATATTTAACATATGAAGAAACAAGCTTAGACAGGCAAAGTAACTTGTAAATGCTGTACAGTTACTTTATAAGGTCTTCAGCTACAATATGCAGTCATGTATGTGACTCCACAGCCTACATTAGCAGAGCAAGTATGTACTTAGTAATCACTACATGCTTAGAACTGAGTTAAGTGTTGTGAGGAATGGAAAAGTGTAAAATATGGTGGTATATCCTCAATGATTTTACAATCCAGTTGGGAAATATAACTAACTACATATCTAAAAATGTGTACATACTTCATATATAACAGAGGTATATGAAAAGAAGTTCAGCTTCGCTAACAAAGCAAAGAAGTGGAAATAAATCCATATTACCACACTATAAACTTTATAAGGAAACTGTTCTATCCATGTTACATATTAATTCATGGCCTCACACACAGTTCATATTTGATAAAATAACACAACAAAGCAGTCTACAATATGCTACTAAATCAAGTGGTAGAAACAATAAATAGGTACAGTGAGAAATCAAGTAAGACAAAATTTATAAAAGCCAGAGAATTTGGGGCAACTTTATTACATAATGGACTATATAAGGATTCTGAAGGATTTAATAGGAAGGAAAAATTAAGAAGAGTAGTAAGTAAAACATTAAAAAAAGTAAAATGTTATTCAGAAGTGAGTAAAAAATAAATAGAATGAGGTATTTTAATGAGGAAATACTCTTTATTGAAGTAGAAGGACTCTTACAGAACAGTATTAAGTTAGAAAAATAAGTTAGAGCCAATTATGAAGGGTCTTGAGAACTGGAGACAGAAAATGATACTATAGCTTTTGAATGAAGAAGTAAAGTAATGAAAGTGATGTTTATAAAAGATTAGCCTGAACACAGAAGGGGAGAAATACAAATGGTCCATAATATGAATAAAGGTGCCCAAGCCTTGTTAATAATTTTCCACATGGACATAAAAGTCTATGATACTAGGAGATTGGCAAAATAAATACACTGACAAAACTCAGATCAGCGAAGATTAAACAGACACACTGTTGATGGGAGTAAGAATTACTATAACATTTCTGAAGATCAGTTTGGGGTTATGTAGCAATTTGTAAAAGGTGCATACTCTTTGCTTTGGCCATCTCTTTTCCAGGAAATTTTATTCCAGGAGAATATCACATGTGAGAAAGATGTATGCATAAAGATGTTAAAAAGATACAGGCATAAAAGGACATTCCAGAAAGTATTATTTGTAAAAAATAAACTATAATAATGAATAAGAATTAACATGCCTATCATTAGAGGACTAGTTAGTTATCAATATATTATAGTACATATACAATAAAATATATACAGCTATTAAAAATAATGTAATACAGAAGGGTTTAGAGTTAAAATGCATGATGTTATAAATTTCTCTTAAAATGCTAGAGGAAAGAGAACAGAAGGGAAGGTGGGAAGGGGGAAAAGAGGGATCAACCAACCCAATATGATAAAAATGATGATCACTGTTAAGTCTGAGGGCTGTGTATGGTGGGTTGGGTTCATTTGACTATTTTCTCAAATATACATATTTGAAAACTTTCATAACAAAGCTTTTTTTAAAAAAGAGAGTAATTATGGTATAGATCTACGTGTGTTGAAAAATCCTTTAGAAAACTTTTTTTTTTTTTTTAGATTTTGTTTATTTTCAGAGAGAGAGTAAAGGAGACAGAAAGAGAAGGAGAGAAACATCGATGTGTGGTTGCCTCTTGCCCTCCCCCAACTGGGGACCTGGCCCGCAACCCAGGCATGTGCCCTGACGGAGAATTGAACAGGTGACCTTTTTGACACTCAGTCTACTGAGGCACACCGCCAGGGCTAGAAAACTATTTTATGTAGGCAAAAAGAAGAAAGGGAGGTTGCTTGATAGAGTTCTCTCCTTATTTCAAATGAGTCTTATCTTAACAAATGGGTCAGTTCTTAGAGGGTAGAGACCATGTTATTCCTCTTTTGTATTACTTCCCCATCATTTACCAAAGTACTATATACAATCAACCCTAAATATATTCTTGTTATTTGAAAAATACATCTTGAATGGAAAGGATAGTGATAAACCAACTCTCTCACCTTGTATTCCCTTTCTGTCTCCTTTTGCTAGCTTCCGTGAAGAAAAAAACCTTTTGCCATATGCCATCAATTTCTGTATTTTGCCTGAGATGAGCACAACTTCTAAATCCATAGCAATCTCTCCCCAGAGGTCTGCAAGGTGAAACACTTTAACTATCAGTGTGCTTGATGTTTTACCTTCCTCTATAGCAAAACTCTTCAAAGATGATGCCTGCCATAAAACACAGCAGGCACTCAGTAATTGTTGAATGAATGAATGAATAGGTCTGTGAAGATGAAAGGTGGGACAGGCAGACTAAGTGATAGAGCAGAGTCTTCTTTAAGCGGTATTTAGTTTGAACAATTACTTCTACTTCACTGAAATTTAGTAAAAGGCAACAAGTACAGCTCTGATTTTCATTAATTTTGTAATTCCAATAATTAATAAGTTGCTTTTCCTCAGCTACTATAAAGCAGAAGTTGAACTAAAAATTATCCTACATCTCTCCACTTTAAGATTCTACTTTTTCATTATCAACTAGTTATTTAACCATACATGGATATCTGTAACATATTCAACAATTAATTTATTCCATGTGTGGAAGGTTATTCTCAAAATTAAATTATCTTGGACTTTCTAGCTTGATTTAGATTTCTTTCTTTTTTACCATCATAACTAGTGGTACTTGCTTCATTTCTAAACTAGTTACACATGTAACTCTTTACACAGAACAATGAAGAGTCAGATCAATTCACCCTTAATATACTAAAATACTAAAGGCTAACAATCAACTCACTTTAGATAATTTATGACTGTGACCTAGTACTAATCCAGTTTTATCAGTGCTTTGTACAGACAGTAAAATAGTTCTGTCTTAGAATCAGTAAGCAACTACCTCCAAACCAGAGCCCTAACAGTAAAAACTACCATGCCAGACACAGTGCTTAAATATTTTCTATACAGTCATTTCATTAAACTGTGACAGCATAAGTGGGTATTATCCCCTTTTACAGTTAGAAAAACAAGAAATAAAAACTTTGAATAATTTGCCAAAGGGCACGCAGCTGGTAAAATAGTAACAGTGAAATTCAAATCCTCATCTGGTTCCAACATGAAAGCCCCACACCACTATAATATACTGCCTCTGTCTCCCTATGAGTGCCCTAGTCACTGTGAAGAGATGAAAACTTGCCACCACCAATCAACTCTCTATTCCACTACTCTGTTATAGAAACAATCCATTTTATTCTAGTGTCGCTAAGAGGATAGGAACAAGGTCTGTCTTCTTGTCCCCAATTAGCATGAGGCCTGACATATTTTAGGTGCATAATACATACTACCTGAATGTCTTCAAGGAATACCAAGATATACTGGACCATTGCCTAAACTACTAATAACCACAGAAAAAAAGTAAAAAAGTTATTCTGGTTAAAAATTTTTCCTCATTTTTTTTTTACTGTTACGTGTCACTTTTTGCTGTCACTAATGCCCCTTCCGCGGCACAGCTCTGAAGCCTCTTACCCAGTTTTACTAATACACTGCTGCTCCTCTGCTACAGGCCCACCCAAAGATAATCAAGCTTATTAGAATAGTGTGTCTAATTGGATCTAAGTGGGGCTAAGTTGCTCTCCTATAAGTAAAAGTAGAAGAGGGCCTGATAACATTCTTTATAAAAGAATAAGCGAATACTCATTTAACACAGTAAAATGCATACATCATGCCAAAAAACCCCACCATGTGTAAGAACTCCCATCAAAGATTAGAAGACAAGGATTCTCAATATTATTAACATTTCTGTTAAATTTATCATTTAATATTAGATAGATTTTTAATCCACTGAAGGAAACAGAAGATATTAATATTAGAATAAAAGAAGCATCACTATTTGCAAATGATATGATCAGATGCTGGAATACCCAAGAGAATGAAAGAACACTCTTATAAACCATAAACAAATTCAGTAAGATGCTAAACTCTTGAAGAACTCTACTTGAAATGTACATCTGGCCTTTCTTTATTAGGCCTGGCCTCACAACTGGGTACTACCTAGGTGAGACTTTCTCTATTATACAGAATACAGTCCAGAAACTAACTTTCTGTGTATACTGAAAACTAATCAGGTTTAGATGATTAAGACTGACCCATACTAACTAAATTCAAGGAAGGTAATTAATAAACCATAATAATTTCCTCATTTTTAGAGAAAAACATAAGTACCAAAAATGTACATACTTTAATCTTAAATTCTGGTGAGTAATGCTGTGTAGGCCCATTTAAACTGATATGTAATTGTCCACCATTAACAAGAATAGCCTAGTAGAGAAATACAGACTAAAACTAGTATCAACAAAGCATTAAGATGTAGCATAACATGATTCTGAGGGCTGATAATTCCTCTAAGAGGAAATTTAGGACAGTAAGTCTATTTTCAATAGTTTTTAGTATGAAAAGTGACTTGTGTCTTAGTAGCTATTCAAATAACAGTGTTTATATTTTAGAACCTAGGAGTTGGTGATTTTCAGTTTACTGTTCCTTCCATTACAATATACTTCACTTTAACACATTATTTCTCTTTCAAAACAAAACTGTAAACTAACGAACACATAATAAATATTATGTATATAGTATAATGGCTTTAGTTCAGTGAGGTATATAATATAATACAACATTAAGCCTTACATTCTCAATGTCAAAATTAACTCTAGAGTTTTGGTGCTTGATGTCACCTCTGCACCAAACTTTGCTATAATCAATGTTGTTAAAAGTTAGGAAAGTGATAACTTTTAAAGAAAAAGATATTAATAGTCTTGTACCCCCTCTGAAGGGGGTACGATAGAAGGTTTCCAAATTGCTATTAATTATTTTCCTGTTAATTTTACAGTTATGTTCACTTTGTAATAATTAACTTATATATACACTTTAGAATTTGTGTACTTTTCAGTACATATGTCATATTTCAAATAGAAAGGTTGATTTTTAAAAAGAGCAGAAAATAAAAACAAACTACACCTGCAGACCTCTAACATCCCCAATAAAGTACAATTTCTTTGGAAGCATGCTATGCTGCACTTTGTGTCTTTGTTGAAAAATAACAAAACAAAAATTTATCTTTAAACTCTCCTATCATCCAGTTGGGTGAGACGCTCACACTATGTGGTAGCTGTGAAAAAGAAATTCACATCTCCTATTTCAAGTTTCTTCCCGCTCTGTGTGTACTTAAAAAATTTTTTTTAAAATTCATTTTAAAGAGAGAGGAAGAAAGAAACGTTGACTTGTCACTTCAACTATTCATACACTCAGTGCCCAACTGGATGAAACACACAACCTTGGTGCATTGGGACAATGCTCCAAACAACTGAGTAACCCAGCTAGAGCTATATGTGTGTTTTCAAGTAGAAAGGGGGTCTTAACTATTCTATTCAGGTTGTCATGTGTATTTGTTTATCTCTACCTTTTTCATTCTCTTTTTCTTGCTCTCTCTTATCCTTTTTTAGATGGACCTTTATAGTTGAATTTCCTTATGTTTAGTATGGATATGCTCCAATTAAGCTGTATAAACTAGAATAGAAGAATAGAATAATTCTATCTTACAAAATTGTAACATTCCCCACCCAGATGAAATGGACACAAAAAAAATCAACTCAAAATACTCAAATCCTGCCCTGGCCATGCAGCTCGGTTGGTTAGAGCATCATCCCAGTATGCCAAGGTTGCAGGTTTGATCCCAGTCAGGGCACATACAAGAAGCAAACAATAAATGCATTAATACATGGAACAATAAATAGATGTTTTTCTCTCTCTTCCTCCCTCCTCCCATCCTTCCCTCAAAATCAATTTAAAAAACAACAACAACAACTTCAAATCCCTCTAACTAAACTCATCTTTCTCCAGCTGCATTCTCATGTGTGCCCTAATGGGGGAATCCATTCAGCAACCTTGGTATGTGCCCTGACCAGGAATCGAACCTGTGACCTCTAGGTCTAGGGGACAATGCTCTAACCAACTGAGACACACCGGCCAGGATCTAAGATTTATTCTTATACCTGATCTTTCTGTAGCAGCACAATTCTCCCAAGCCAAAACCTTAAAAACAAAATTGACTCAATTCTGTCTAGTATCTAGCCCCATCCATATGATACAATGTTCTACTTCTGGAATTCTTTCTCCCTACCCTTGTCATTTCCATTCCCTTTGCTGCAACCCTATTTGGTACTCCTAATACTTTCCTTGGAGTACTGTAAAAACCTCCCAACTACTTCCTATTCCCAGTTCTTCCCCACTACTTGTATACTGTCACTAGATTAATCTTCCTGAGGGATGACTTTGAGCACAGCACATTTGTTTAACAAGCATTCAATGGCCTTCCCTACGTTCTGAATAAAGCCCAAGCCAGCTTTAAATTTCTATAGAGAACTTCTATAAACAACCGCTAAGACCTCTTTTCTGGCCAATATCAAAGTTATTTTAACCTCTGAAAAAGGAAATATACTGGACATTATGAAAAGCAACATAAAACAAAAACAAGGGGGGGAAGATACAACCCAACCCAACTCCTGAACAAAGCATAAACATTAGACTACCATTCAAGATGGAAGAAGCCAAAGAAAAGTTAAAAGGGAAAAAAAATAATCATAGCTGAAAAATGTCTGGTTTAGGCCAACTAGAATGTTACTTCTTTGAATGTTAATCTAAATCTAATTTCTAGGTTCCAAAGACTGAAAGGAAATGGAGGAAATATTATTGTTATATTTTCCTTATAAAGGCTGTATTTTCCTTATAAGGTCATCCTCCATGTAAAAGAAAATACCCAGGACAGACATTGTAGCATGGCTACTACCTCTGATCAATTTTTTTAACCAAGGGACTTCAAATATAGATAAATAAAACCACATAAAAACTGATGTTTGCTTATCAAATAATATTTTATCTCATGACAAGATGAAGTTTGAAATCATCCTCCCGTAAGAAGAACTATCCCTCAGTAGGAATGATTCAGTAATCAGTAACGCAGTGTTTGCAGCCACTCTATGGAACACAATCACTGTAAATAACAAGAAACAACTGTGTCTTCCCAGAGCATATTTTACATTCCACACAAAAGTCACTAAAATGGTTAACCTCAGCTATGCATAACAAAAAATAAAGGAGACTGATTAAAACTTAAGTACATTAAATATAGTAAACTCTAGTACAGGGATGGCAATACTGTATTTTTCAGACCATAAGACGCACCTAGGTTTTAGAGGAAAATAGGAAAAACAATTTTGAAGCAAAAAATGTGGTAAAATATTTAATAACATAAATAACATAATATTTCACCAATGTAAATGTAAACAGAACTCAACAGCAGCATTAACAACCATTATTCCTCCCAAATTTGGAGGAAGAAGGAAAAAAAAGGTGTGTCTTATAGTCTGAAAAATCTTGCATGTCAGCTCTGAAAAACAGTAAGTTTCTAAATAAAGTGTCTAGAAAAGCTGTGCTTTGGTTCATTGGGAAAGAGTACTATAATCAATTAGTAATGTTGGTCAGAGACAGATAAAGGATAAATAATGTTACTTGCATTATGTTTTTGCCATCCAACTGTACTTCAAATAATCCCAGAAAATATATAATTACAAAAATTACTTACTGCTTCAACAGAATTACATTCCCGTCTTGTTTCTAAATAACGTAGAGCTCGTTTTTCTTCTTCTTTTAATTTAGCATCTGCCTGTCCAGAGGCAAAATAGCAATCATTTTAAGAACATCAAGATAATAGCTCAAATTAGCACACACATTAAGTTCTAACTTACATATTTCATATAATTCTGTACACCATTTTGCTGTAAATACGAAGGTGCCTGTGTTCTATAAAATCTCTCTGTTGAATCCAAGTATGCCTTCTCAAAATTGTCCCTATAAATTTGAAGCTTATCCTCAGGATTAGAACAAAGGTTAACTGAAAAACAGAAAATAAAATTTTACTCTAATTATGATTCAAATCAGTATTTTGAGTAAGCAAATGAAATAACAAATATTGAGGAGTCATTATTTGCAAGGGACCGACAATACTCAAGGGAACATAAGAACATGTAATACAAAATCTTCTCTATAAAAACAGCTTAAAAAGATAACAGCACAAAGTAGTAAAGTGACAAACAGAATAGAGAACATGGACTAGTTTATTTCTGAATAGGAAAAACAGTGACATCTAATTGGATCAAGAAACCATTCCCAAAAGGGGTGAGATCTGAAATGCATCTTAAGCAATAAACTAGGATTTACATAGCTAGATCTATCTAAAGTAAGTAAATGTTCAGAAGGAGAAAAGCACAGGCCAAGTCAAGGTACAGTGAAGAGGTTGTCTGAGGGGACTGTAAGATTACTAGAAGATAAGGGTAAGTTAGGACAGCCTCAAAGCTCAGGCTAAGTAACCTGAATTTAGCACGGTAAAGCACTAAATGGGTAAGAAAAATACCATTTGCCCTGGCTGGTGTGGTTCAGTGGATTGAGTGCCAGCCTGAGAACCAAAAGGTTGCTGTTTTGATTCCCAGTCAGGGCACATGCCTGGGTTGCGGGTCAGGTCCCCAGTTGGGGGTGTGCAAGAGGTTGCCTCTCCCTTTCTTTCTCCTTCCCTTCCCCTCTCTCTAAAAATAAATAAAATTTTAAAATGAAAAGAAAAATACCAATAAAATAGTACTTAAAATTCATCTTGTGATGAGTATATGGGTAAAATGATAGTAAAATGATCCCTATAAGAAAACTTTCAAAATTCCAGAAGTAGAGTTTAAATAAGCCCAAAATGGTGGCAGTTGAAATCAAAAGAAATGTCAGGGACTTGGCTAATGAAAATCTAGATCTGATACCTAAAGAAATATGATGGCAATAGAGAAAGCAAGTCAAAGATAACTATAGGTTCATTAACATAAAAAATTCTCATCGACAACTACTTTGTGCCAGGTATTCTATATTCAGTGGAGATACAATGTCAACAACACAACTAATTACACTAAAGTACAATGACAGAGAAGCATAGGTACTATAAAGCACTATGAGAGGATCTAACTTAGTCTGGGTTTTAGGAAAGGACTCCATAAGGAAATAGATGATGAGAATGAGTTAGAAGATAAAGAAGGAGGAGGAAGAATATTTTAGTTAGAGGAACATCTGATTGAAAGAACAAATAAGAATGTCATTGTCAAAAACGGATAAGATTGACGACAAATGTACACATGGAATCAACTTACATCCTAAAAATATAAGTAGAAAACCAGTTGTCTCTTATAAGCTATAGATTCAAATCTACATTTCTGTAACTTAAGTCGCTAAAAAGATTCAGCAGTCAAGAAATGAGATGGAGAAAATGAATTATTAACCACACAGATATGAATTTTTGTAGGTTACTTTAAAGCAGAATACTTTTTGTGTACTCTTAAAAGCATCTGGCACTATAAGTAGATGTAACTATATGCTAATAAATATAATTTTGATAGCAGTACTCTATAATTGTCTTAGAATTTGCATGGAAAGGAAATTATACTCATTTAAGTTCAGAACATACCGTAGGATTCTCTTACTCCAATGACCAGCTGAGAATCAAAAGCTTCTCCTAATCTTTCAGCATGCACTAGCTTCATTGCACTATCTTGGAGTCTGTTTTTTATATTGGAAAAGATTGACTCATTCCATGTATCAAGCATGAGCTAGAAAAAAACAAAAAACGAAATACGCAATCATTACCATTATTAATATACAAAGTATGGGGGAGGGGAGGGAATTTCAGGAGAAAAGGGGAACGGTTTAGAGCAACAAGTATAAAGGACTCATGGACAAAAACTATGGGGGGTGGAAATGGGAGGAAGGTGGGGAGGGCTGGGGTGGTGGGCTGCGGGCGGGGTAAAAGACAGAAAACTGTACAATATCAACAATTAAAAAATACTGATTAAAAAATAATAATAATTAAAAAAATATATACAAAGTATATATCAGGTCTGTCCAGCAAGTATCCAGCTATGTGTTATGAAAAATAGACATTTATTGAAGAAGATACAAGAAACATTGTACACAGGACAATGACACCTCACTCCCCTTCAAAGTAGACACCTTGGGACCTCACACAGTTCTCAGGTCTTTGTAGATTGCAACCTATACACGTTCAACATTGTCAGGTGTTCTGCTTGTTGCAGGCCTTCCAGAATGTGGATCACTTTTAACAGATTCTTAACCATCTTTGAAGTGTTTGTGCCACACTTTTATTTGTGTTGCACTTTTATTTGTGCTGCACTCATTGCATTGTCCCTGAAGGCCTTTTGAATCATCCAAATAGTTCACACAGAGGAATGTTCAAGAGTAACGCAAAATTTGATGCAGATTCGTTGCTCTACTTGCTTGGTCATTTTGAATGTGGCAGCCACACAGTACACATGCTTACTCAACAGCCTCTACTGTCCCCACTGACTACTACAATGAAGTCATCATTGTTCAAGCAAGTGCATTCCAGTCCACTCTCCTTGGCTGCCAGGTTATATCAACATCACAACCATTCTTGTTATATTAACAATGGCTGGACTTTTCCCAGACAGACCTTGTATACAGAATTCCTTTTTTTGCAGGGGGAACAGCACTTTCTTTTATTTGGGGAGGACTTGGGGAATGGATCTGGAGTTTGGAGTTTAGAGGAGTTAAAATTAAGATGAGTGTCTGTCTTGGAAAGAGAGGGGTGGGTAATTTGATAGCTGAGCTAGGGTAAAAAAAAAATAAGTACAAACACTAAAAAAGGAATTCAAATTCTTAGGTCTACATTCACTTGAATACTTCAGGGAAGCAATATATTCAAATGTGGTAAAGAATATATGGTAAAAAGTCCTGGCTGGTGTGGCTCAGTGGACTGAGCACTGGCCTGTGAACCAAAGGATCATTGGTTCAATTCCCAGTCAGGGCACATGTCTGGGTTACAGGCCAGGTCCCCTGTGGGGGGCACATGAGTGGCAACTATACATTGATGTTTCTCTCCCTCTCTCTCCTTACCTTCCCCTCTCTCTAAAAATAAGTAAATAAAATATTTAGAAAAAAGAACATATGGTAAATAATGGTAAAGAGTATGTTTTTCAATGTCAAACATATTTGGATTGGAATTCCAGGTGTTACTTACTTACCTGCTTTTCCATGTATAGTGAAAATAATAATACAAATTTCAAGTGGTTGTAAAAATTAAATATGGTTGTACCTAGAAAATGTTACTTCTCTTATATTTCCAAGGTTGAATTTCAAAAATACTGGTATGTATTTGATATGCTCATGCTCATATTTGTACAAACACATAATAAATGTGAAAAAAACAACTGAAAATCTGTCTGATAGGGGACCTTAAAAAAAGTATATGGCAAATTCACCTTACAGATGTTCCATTTTTTTTCCAAAGAATGTCTTCTTGTCTTTTTTTTTTTTTTTAAGATTTCATTTATTTATTTTTAGAGAGTGGGGAAAGAAGGGAGAGAAAGATTGATGTGCAAGAGAAGTGTTAACTGGTTGCCTCTCGCACACCCTCAACCGGGGACCTTGCACTCAACCCAGGCATGTGCCCGGACAGGAATCAAACAGGTAACCTTTTGGTTTGTGGGATGACGCCCAGCCCACTGAGCCACACCAGTCAGGGCCAGAAGTTCCACTTAAACGATGGAAATGATATATACATATTCACAAGTATGTATCACCTCTCCAAGTAACCTTGTCAGATATAGGAAATATATTAATAAAAATAGCAGCAACAGCATACAAGAATAACAGTTATATAACATTCACTACATACCCAGCAGTGCTCTAAATACTTTCTTCATATGTACAACTCATTTAATTTTCACAACTTATATTTAGGTGCTATTACCTTCCTTTAGATATGAGGAACCTGGGGCACATAGAGGAAAGCTAACTTTCCCATATTTACACAGGAAACAATTAGTGGCAACACTGGAACCTGAATCCAACAACTGTAGTCCTAGAATCTGTGCTCTTAATCACTAAGTGATGCTGATTCTCACAATCCATAGGGAATAGTAAAAATTAAAGAAATAACAGAAAAATAAGAGTGAACAAGATTATGGAACTGCAAATTAAAAAGCATCTAGAAGAGCCCCAGCTGGTGCAGCTCAGTGGACTGAGCACAGGCCTGCAAAACAAAGTCACTGGTTCGATTTCTAGTCAGGGCACATGCCTGGGTGATGGGCCAGGTCCCCAGCAGGGGGTGTGCAAGAGACAACCACACTTTGATGTTTTTGTCCCTCTCTTTTTCCCTTCCTTCCCCTCTCTCTAAAAATAAATAAATAAAGTCTTTTAAAAAATAAAATAAAAAGCATCTAGAAGTGTTTTTCCTTGGGGGCAGGTGGTGGAAATGTCTCATATTGCAGTTATTTCTACCACTGAAGAACCACTGGATATCTAAATTTTACAATAACCCTGTCAGCATTAGTACAAATTTTAAGGCTGGGGCAATAATGCCTAAGACGCTACTTGAATGTCTGAATGCCTGAATGCCTGAGTTTGTTGCTATAAACACTGTAGCAAGTAGTGAGCTGTTTAAAGATCAAGTGGCCTTTTTTAACTTTTCAAATCTGTGGTTCCATTTGAATCTGACAAATAGGAAAATACACAATAAATGAGGACAGAGAGGTTAGTTTATTACTGACTGAAGAGCTGAAGGGGAAATCTGGGACTCCAATTTCAGAGCTTAGCTTTTTCAATTAAATCATGAGTTGTTACTGGGCACACAGCTTTTAACTAGAAACTATGCAAAATATAAAAATAAACACAGAACATACTGAGTTTATTACAACTATAATCAAGTAAAAAAATTATAAAGATGATAGTAGTTTAGTCATGATTAAATACAAAGATAACAGAAGGTAACCTAATAAAAGGAGAGATAGAATAAAAGCAACTGAATTTTTGAGATAGAATAAAAGCAACTGAATTTACAGCAAGGTCAAAGTACAAAGATTGAATTAGGAAATAAAATCTCAAAGATAAAACCAGGAAAAGGAGAAAGTGAAAGGAAAAGCAAAGGAGACAGTGTTTGAAACACAGTTCGAAAGCTTAACACCACACAAAAAGATGAAAGAAATTTAAAGCTAAAAATGGATGAAAGAAAACAAATACCATTCAACAAAACCCAGAAGAGCTGGAAATTTATATGTGAAGTAGAAAAACCCACTTATGTAAATTAGTTTTAAAAGTCTTCAAATCATCCTTTCTAAAGAATATTAGGGGAAAAAAATAGGAAAACTGACCTTTCGAACAATACCGTCTTCTACATTTGATTTTTTATTGCCGCCCTGTTTACCCAATAAAGTAATCTCTAGTTGACAAAAAGGCTTCGGTAAAATATCACATTGTGTAAAGAATTTTCGCCATTCAACAATATATGCTTTTAGCAAAGCTGTATCATCTTGATGGCTCAGTACTCGCTGGAAGAAAAAAAAAAAGAATTGTACCAATTTGAAATACAGGTCCTTTAAAGAATACTAGAAAATTTTTATGCTACAAATTTAAAATACTTTACTTACTGTACAAACTATCTTATACTTAAATGAAATTAAAACATACGTTTATATCCAAGGGAAAATTAAAATGTTCACATAGGCTTGTGATCATTTCACAATAAATACACATACCTAATCATTGTTGTCTATAGGAAACCAATAAAACCATTATTAGTTAATAATATGTCAATTAAAACAGAAACCCTGTATGTATTAGCTGTCACCTTATCTTCCCCTTTGTCTCTCCCTTCTTCAACCTCCCAGCCCTAAGGAACTACTAGTTTACTTTCTATGGCTATAAATTTGCCTGTTGTAGCAAGTATTAGTATTTTATTTCTTTTTATGGCTAAATATTAGTTCATTTGATAGATGTACCATATTTTGTTTATGTATGTCCACTGGCAGACATTTGGGTTGTTTTCACCTTTTGGCTATCAGGAATAACACTGCTATAAATATCTGTGTACCAAAAATATTGGCAAAAAACTTGTCTATACTCACAAGAATAAAAGAGGGAGGGCTCACACAAAATCAGAAATGAAAGAGGAGACATTACAGCTGATATCAAAGATATACAAAGGACCCTGAGGCTACTATAACATTATATGCCAACAAATTTGACAACCTAGGAGAGATGAATAAATTACTAGAAACATACAATCTACCCAGAATGATTCATAAAGAAATAAAAATCTGAACGGACCAATTAGTAGTAAGAAGATTGAATCAGTAATCAAAAATTTCAACAAACAGAAGTCCAGGCCATGATGGCTTCACTGGTGAATTTTATCAAGTATTTAAAGAAGAATTAATGCCAATCCTTCTAAAACTCTTTCCAAAAATAGAAGAGAAGGAAAAAATTCTAAACTCTTACAAGGTCAACATTACCTTGATTGCTTTCCAAAAACAGACAAGGAACCCACAAGAAAAGAAAATTACAGGCCAATGGCCCTGATAAATATAGATGCAAAAATCCTTAAGATATTAGCAAACCAAATTCTACAACACATTAAAAAGCTTTTATACATGATCAAGTGGGATTTATTCCAGTCATGCAAGAATGGTTCCACATTGGCAAATCAATCCATGTGATACACTACATTGACAAAAATGTATAAAAATCAAAGCACTTAACAAAATTCAATATCCTTGTATGACAAAAACACTCAACAAGGTGGGTACAATGAAACCATACCTCAACATAATAAAGGCCATATGTGACAAGCCTACAACTAATATCACATTACATTCAATGGTGAAAAGCTGTAAGCCTTTCACCTAAGGTGAGGAACCAAACAGGATGCCCACTCTCACCAATCCTATTCAGTACAATACTGGAAGACCCAGCCAAAGAAATTAGGCAAGAAAAAGAAAAACAAGGTCTCCAAATTAAAAAGGAAGACAAAAAACTGTCACTATTTGAACGTGATATGATTCCACAAATAAAGGTAGACTAAAATTTCAGTAAAGGATACCAAATCAAAACCCAAAAATCTGCTGTATTTCTATACTGTTTGTGTTTCATAGCAAACTATCAGAAAGAGAAATAAAGAAAACAATCCCATTTACAATGCATCAAAAAGAAAACAATACCTAGGAATAAATTTAACCAGAAAGGTGAAAGACCTACATTGAAAACCATTAACACATTGATGCAACGGAAGACACAAGAAACGGAAGACACAAAAGTGAAAAGATATTCTGCACTCATGAACTAGAATATTGTTAAAATTTCCATACACACCAAAGCAATTTACAACGGGGAACAGACAGTCTCTTCAATAAATAGTATTGAGAAAATCGGATAGCAACATGCAAAAGAATACCCCTTGATCACCATCTTACACCATACACAAAAATTAACTCAAAATGAATTAAATAATGGGGCGGGGAGGTGGATGGAGGTAGAAGAACAATATGAGGGATAAATGGTAATGGAAAAAATATGTTTTTAATGAATTAAAGACTGAAATTTAAGACCTGAAACCATAAAACTCCTAAAAGAAAATATAGGTGGTAAGCTCCTTGACATTAGTGTTGGTAGTGATTTTTTGCATTTGATATCAAAAGCAAAAATAAACAAGTAAGACTACATCAAACTAAAAAGCTTCTACACATCCCCCTAAAAACAGCAACAAAATAAAAAGGCAATCTACTGAATGAGAGAAAATATTTGCAAGTCATACCTGAAAAGGGTCAACATCCAAAATAGATTAAAAAACAAACAAACAAAAAACTCATACAATTCCACCACACACACAAAAAAAATTTAAAAATGGGCAGAGGATCTGATTGGACCTTTTTCCAAAGACATTCAGATGAGCAACAGGTACATGAAAAGATGCTCACTATCATTAATCAGGGAAATGAAAATCCAAACCACAATGAGATACTAGTTCGTACCTGGAAGAATGGCTATTATCAAAAAGACAAAAAATAAGTGTTGGCAAGAATGTGAAGAAAAGGGAACCCTTGTACACTGTTGGCAGGAATGTAAGTTGGTGCAGCCACTATGGAAAATAGTTTGGGGGTTCCTCAAAAAATTAAAAATAGAACTACCATACGATCCAGAAATTCCACCTCTCACTATCTACCCAAAGAAAACAAAAACACTAATTTGAAAAACTCTACAGTCAGCCTGCCACATCTGTGGGCTCTGCATGTGCAGATACAGAAGGCTGACTAAGGGACTGAGCATCCATGGATGTTGGTGTCTGCTGGGGGGATCCTTGGACCAACCCCTATAGATAAGGAAGGAGGACTGAATGTACCCCCCATTTTCATTGCAATATTATTTACAATAGCCAAGATATGGAAAAAACTTAAATGTTTATAGACAGATGAATGGATAAAGAATATATGGCTGAAATATTATTCGATTATAAAAAATGTCTTGCCACTTGGAACAATATGAATGGAACTTGAAGGAAATTACTATCAGCTTGTAAAGAGGTATTAGTTCTGAGAAAAAAATAGATTTATGTGGGCTGACATATGGCCAAAAATAAATGGTAGTGGGGACATCTAAAAAACTAAATTTCTTTGTATCTTTTTTCTTTGCTTTTTTAAAAATTGAATTTATTTGGGTTAAATTGGTTAGTAACCTTTATATAAAGTTTACCCTCTTTAACCTCCCCCCCAGCCCCTTTCCCTCTGGTAACCACCATACTGTTATCCATGTATATAAAATTTGTTTTCATTTTGTTGTTTATAACACCTTTTAATTGAGGATAATAATGTACTCTCTTGAAAGAAGTGTCACTGAGGGGGGAAAAACAAATGACAATCACTTCATTAAAAAATTTATTTAACAAATGTATCAAAAGTCAATGACATTTTAAATTACTTTAGGAAGTTCTACATTTAAAATATTTCTTATAATATTCCTTGAGTAAAATCTTAAAACAAGCTCAACATAAAAATATGGAACTTACTGCCTGTGCTTGCTTAATAAACTCAAGAATATCTTCTTTTAAAGCCTGATGAATTTTTGCTGGACCTTTATCATCCCAGAGACAGACTGCATGCACATCCCTATAAAAAGAAAGCAGTTAAACAAACATTAACACTGGAACAAGAACAAAGACAAAACTTCTGTTAAGTTCCATTTTAATACAGTTTCCATGGACCATGCTAGACCAAGCTAAAGGTGCTTGAATCCATTCACATGAACCAAGCATTTTTTGTTAAGTTGTCTCACACATTCTTTTGTTTATATAGTTATTTGTTACTCATTCTTTTCTTTAAATCTCTGCTACTTACTGCATAAAATATTTTTAATTATAAAAGTATACTACTTCCTCCCCAAAGTGAACAACTGGACTGGCCAAAAAGCTCATTTGGTTTTAAAGTAAAAATAAAAGACACATTTTTCATTTTCACCAATATCTTTATTGAATAGTGTATTCACTGTTTTGTTCCACTACCTTCTGCCATCTTTCAGGCAACTTTGTAATTCCATCTCCCCAAAACTTTTTATCTTTTTGAGCAAAGAACTGTACCAGGTGCCTTTTACAGTCTTTAAGGGAATTGAAATATTCTCCATTAAGACAATTTTGTAATGACCGATATAAATGGAAATCCACAGGTGCAATGTCTGGTGAATACGGTGGATGAATCAGAGCTTCCCAGCCAAGCTGTAACAGTTTTTGCCTGGTCATCAAAGAAACATGCTGTCTTGTGTTATCTTGATGGAAAATTATGCATTTTCTGTAGACTACTTCCAGACGCTTTACATTGAGTACTTTTGGTTGGTCTAATTGGGAGGAGTACTTGATGGAATTAATCATTTGGTTTCTCAGAAGGAGCTCATAATAGAGGATTCCCTTCCGATCCCACCACACATCAACTTCTTTGGATGAAGACTTGCCTTTGGTGTGGGTGGTGGTGGTTCACTTTGCTTGCTCCACACTCTCTTCCATTTCACATTATTGTAAAGTATCCACTTTTCAACACCTGTCACAGTTTGTTTTAAAAATAGGACGTTTTCATTAGGTTTAAATAGAGAATCGAAGGTGGAAATACAATCAAGAAGGTTTTTTATCTCTGCTTAACTTATGTGGGACCCAAACATCAAAGCAATTAACATAATCAACCTGTTGCAACTGATTTTCAACACTTGAATTGGGTATTTTGACTATGTTGGCTGTCTCCTGTGTGGTATAACAATGATTCTTCTCAATTAATGTCTCGATTTGATTGCTATCAACTTCAACTGGTCTATGCAACCATGAAGCATCATCCAGCAAGATACTACCAGCAAGAAACTTTGGAAACCACTTTTGACACATTTGATCAGTCACAGCACCTTCTCCATACACTGCACAAATCTTTTTTATTTTTCCATTTCAGTTGCGTTTCTTCATTTCTTGAAGTAATAAAGCATAATATGCTGAAAATGTTGCTTATTTTCTTGCACTTTCAATATTAAAATGACTATACAAAAATTCTACCAGTTTTGATTATGAAATGAGTACCAATTTTGATTACATTGTTTTTAAATGCACACTGATATGACAGCTGTCACAATCTACCAAAGTGTTTCAAATGAAGTTAAAGACAACAAAGCACTATTAGAGCCATTTTATAGAAAAACAACAACAGAACGAACTTTTTGGCCAACTATTAATATTTTCTTATGCAAAATGAGTACAATTCTCTTCTTTTTTAAAATTTTATTTATTTTTAGAGAGAGGGGAAGCGAGGGAGAAAGGGGGAGAAACATCAATGTGCAAGGGAAACACTGATTGCCTCTCACACCTGCCCAAGCAGGAACCTGGCCCACAACCCAGGCATGTGCCCTGTCCAGGAATCGAACCCAAGGCCTTTTGTTTGCGGGACAACACCCAATCCACTGAGTCACACCAGTCAGGGTCTTTTTAATTCTTTAACACAATATATGTACACTAGTCTATCTTTTATAAAAAATAGTAATTTAATTCTCATGACAGCGAATCTCCTACCTTCGCCATACATTCATTACATTTACACATTAATTACTATAGTCTCCTTTATTTAAAAAGACATAAACAACAACAAAAAGCCTTTATAAACTAGTAGACAAAAACTCTAAATTTATAAAGTTGACATATTTTACCCCAAGGACATTCATTACAGAAATATATTTAATATTAATATATATTCACAAAATTAATTTCTTAATTACCAAGTTGTAGAACAGGGAAACATAACAAAAGGTAGTCTTACACTGAGCATTCTTTTATTCAATAAATACTCCCCCAGTGACTTATTCAGTACCTTCTAGAGTCCCTGCTATAAAATATCAAAGAAGTCTAAATAAAACATCTCCAAAAGCTCCAAAACTGTAACATACCAATGGCCAAATAGTTTGTTTTATATTCATATTCTTAGGAACATTATTATAACCCAAAAGTTTGTCTGCATATTAATTTGAATTTGCATTTGTCAACTGTTAAATTCAGCTTAACAGTAGTAACTAGCCCAGTGCCTAGGGTGCAGTAAGCACAGAAGTATTTGTAAAGTAACAACATAATAGGTAACATCTGACAGCTTAGTATGTGCCAAATTCTAGTCTAAGCTGTCTTTAACTCATTTATTCTTCCCAGCAGCTCTGAAGGAGTACTATTTTTATTGCCATTTTATAAATGTGGAAACTGAGTCAAAGAAGAAAGCTTAAGGAACATTCCCAAGATTACACAGCTAGTATATGGTGGAACCAGGCAATTGGGCTCCAGAGCCCACACCAAACCATTTCCCCAAATTTACTCCTGCAGTCCTCCAACCCATCTAACAAATGTAGCCAAAGAAATCTTTACAAAACTAAAAAATCCTGTCATATTACCTCTATTATTAAAATCCTCCAATGGTTTTCCATTTCTCTTTGAATAAAGTACAGAATGGTTAACTGACCCCTATAATATGGCTGCAATCTCACCTGACAACTAAAGGAATCTACAGTTGGAAAGAAGAAACTCACACAAACATAGATTGATTATAATTCAATATGTTTACAACTATTACTATGCATAGAAACACAAGGTGTAAGAGGGAAGTGGAAGAATATTTTATGAAGAAACAATGAGTAAAGAACTGTGGATTACTAGATAGAATGTTTACAGTAAACTATAAACAAATCAATGCAGTTACTGTGTGAAGTACAGAGTGATAAGCAAGAAATTAAGTGAACTAACCTTATTTTATCCCCTATGTTCACTCATGGTGCTATTATACCTATTGCACCTATTGCATAAATGCCACTCCAATTTGAATATTTCCATCCATCACCACCAGCATAATCAAAATCGTCATCATTTCTTGTTTATTATAACAAAAACTAATATTAATTGACTGCTTACTATGTGCCAGGCACTTTACAAACACTGACTTGTGTTCGTTTAGGTTTTCCAAAGAGCATATGGGATTAGAAAAGCAAGAGATTTACCCAGGGAAATGCCTGTGAAGGAAAATGGGAGGTGAACTACAGGAAGCTGGGCAAAGGATAAGCCTACAATGATGGTCTACCAGGGGTGTCCAATATTATGGGATCTCTGGGCCACACCAGAAGAAGAAGAGTTGTCTTGGGCCACATGTTAAATACACTGTGACACAAAATCACCAAAAAATCTCAATGTTTTTTTATAATAAATTTATGATTTTGTGTTGAGCCACATTCATAGCCATCCTGGGTCACAGGTTGGACACCCCTGTATCCCTGCAGGGAAGAACAGAAAGGAAGGTTATGTAGCAAGAATACTAGACTGCAAGTGTAGTTCTAAGACAGTCTGATAGAGCTTGAAGAATCGTGGAGCAAAAGTTACTAATCAGAGGAGACCCAGGCCTCCCTGAAATAAGACTACCTTAGTATCCCTGTATATTCAAACCACTGCTGGGTACATGTCAGAAGGGCTCAAATGTGACTTGCACCTCATAAGGCAAGAGGGAATGATGTGGTGAAGGATGTGGGGTAGAGTATCTACCAAAAAATCTTACCCAAGGAAGAATCAAACTCGATAACTTAATATACGTCCTCTAGTTCCCTGTTCTCAACCTCCAGGTATTCCCATGTGTTGCTATATTACAGAGAATGTCCTCAGTATACTCTTTTCTTATTCAAAACACAATACTACTCACACAATAGAATGTGTCAAATATCCTGGCCAATTTTCATATTCATTTTGAGGAACATGTTATATGGGAGGAATGCACTATGATTATACCCTTAAAGTCCTCCATGTTCTACTCCCTAATCCTACTACATCCCTCCCTAGAAGTATTTTATTATACTGAATTTATTTTATCCCAAATTTTACAACATGCTATAAGGATTTCTAAACTTGATAGAAATTTTACTAGCTACTTCCAGTCAAGATGGAGGCATAGGTAAACACAGCTTGCCTCCTCACATAACCACATCAAAATTACAACTAAAATATAGAACCATCACTCAGAACAGTCAGAGTTGACAAAATTGAGTTGAATGGAAGCCTGACAACAAGAGAATTAAACAAACCACATCCATGCAGACTGGTAGGAGGGGAGGAGATGCAGAACAGGCTAGTCCTGCATCTCATGTGATGGATAAATTGGGAGCAAGGAGTCCCAGACCTACACCAGGCCCCCCAGCCCAGGGATCTAGTACCAGGAAGATAAGTCCCCATAACTTCAGGCTGCAAAAAAACAGTGGGGACTGAGTCGGGGTAAGAAACCCAAGCAGTTCTCCTTAAAGAACCCATACATGAACTAACACAGATTCAGTCCCTCTGAGCTCCAGCACTGGAGTAGCAGCTTGAAAGGCACAAGCAGCATACAGAGAGGAACTGAAGTGTCAGGCATCAAGGCAGGAGCTGAGGGGCAGCTTTCTCCCAGACAGAAAGGCAGGCAGGGCCATTGTCCTTTTTCTGAGCTTTCCCCCCAGAGTCACAGAGATGGCAGGTGGTTGCCATATCTGAGACTAATACTGTTTGCCCTGCCCTGGAGATTCCTCCTTAGCACCCAACTTACTGGCCCACCCAAACTATTAACTGTGACTTTTCCATATGAATGGCTGGTCTTGGCTCATGCTTCACAACTTCCTAAATCCTATCAAACAAGCAATAGCCTCCAGCCCCCATACATTTGCTAAGTTGCCCCAGGTCCAGCACTATCAACACCAAGCCTAGATTCACAGCTTGGCTTTGCCTGGGAATCTCCAAGGCCAGCACAAGTAGCAGCCATCTCAGATTCCTTTATAGCTCATGCAGGATGGCTCCAGGCAGAACAAAGGAAGGGGCTGACCTTGGCCCACACCACCGAGGAAACCTAAGATCCCATGCACCCAGTGGACAGATGCAGACCATACTAGAGCATCACCACCCTGATCCTCTATGGAGGGCACAGGTTGGTGGCCAGTGGTCACAGCCAGTCCTTGCAACTAACTGCCCTGAGTAAATCCTTTCCATTGACCTGCCAACAGTAATCAAGGCTCAAATACAAGAGGAAGGTGTACACAGCTCACACGAAGGGCACACCTCAAGTACCCCACTAGGGCAATAGGGGAGGTTATGCCACTGGACCTTACAAAACATCTATTCATTAGGCCACATTACCAAGACAGATAATCATAGTGGCTCTACCTAATAGATAGAAACAAACACAAAGAGGCTACCAAAATAAGGAGACAAAGAAACATGGACCAAATGAAAGAAGAGATCAAAAGTCCAGAGAAAGAACTAAACAAAAGGGAGATAAGCCATGTATCAGATAAAGAGTTCAAAATACTTGTTGTAAGGATGCTCAAGGAACTTGGTGAGGACCTCGAGAGCATAAAAAAGATTCAGTCAAAAATGAAGGATATACTAAATGAAATAAAGAATGATTTACAGGGAAACAACAGTTAATTGAATAAAGCCAAGAATCAAATCAATGATTAGGAATATAAGGAAGCAAAAAACAACCAATCAGAACAACAAGGAAAAAAAACGAATCCAAAAAAAACAAGGACAGTGTAAAGAACCTCTGGGACAATTTCAAGCCGTCCAACACTCACATCATATGGGTGCCAGAAAGAGAAGAGAAAGAGCAAGAAATTGAAAATATATTTGAAAAAATAATAAAAGAAAACTTCCCTAATTTGGTGATGGAAATAGACATATAAGTCCAGGAAGCACAGAGCCCAAACAAGATGGATGCAAAGAGGCCCACTCCAAGACACATCTTGATCAAAATGCCAAAGCTTAAAGATAAAGAGAGAATCTTAAAAGCAGAAAGAGAAAAGCAGTCAGTTACCTACAGGGGAGTTCCTATAAGACTGTCATCTGATTTCTCAAAAGAAACCTTGCAGGCTGAAAGGGACTTGAAAGAAATATCAAAGTCATGAAAAGTAGGGACCTACAGTCAAGATTGCTCTACCCAGAAAAGATATCATTTAGAACTGAAGGGCAGATAAAGAGCTTCCCAGACAAGAAAAAACTAAAGGAGTTCATCATCACAAAACCATTATCATATGAAATGTTAAAGGGACTTATTTAAGAAAAAGAAGATCAAACCTATGCACTATAAAGTAACAATAAATATGACTCTATCAACAATTGAATCTAAAAAACAAACTAAGCAAACAAGGTGAAGAGAGACAGAATCATGGATACAGAGAGTATTTTGATGGTTGCCTGATAGGAAGGGAGACTGGGGAATGGGTGAAGGTGTGAGGGGATTAAGAAGTACAAATAGGTAGTTACAGAATAGCCATGGGGCTGTAAAACACAGTATAGAAAATGGTGTAGCCAAAGAACTTATACACATGACCCATGGACATGAACAATGGTGTGGGGACTGCCTAAGAAAGCAGGTGTGCAGGGTGGATGGGGGCAAAAGGGGAATAATTGGGGCAATTGTAATAGCATAATCAACAAAATATAATTAAAAAGAAAATTTACTAAATGGTAATATTTTCAAGTAATTTTTCACTCAATATTGCTTCTGATATTTACCCACATATAAGTTTACATGTTCTACTTTACATTATGTTATCTACTATATCAAATGGCACTCCAATGTAAAAGGGAAGAAGCAACAGCAAACAATATATACATATAAAATTAAGTCGGAATCAATAAGAAAACACTCTTTTGGAATATATTACCAAACTACATTTTAAAAGGAACATGCTGCCCTGCCCAGTGTGGCTCAGTAGGTTAGAGAGAGAAATATCGCTGTGAGAAACATTGATCAGTTGCCTTCTATATGTGCCCAGCCCAGTGATCGAATCCATAACTCAGGTATGTGCCCTGACCAGGAATCAAACCTGCAACCTTTTGGTGCACAGGACAATGCTTCAACCAACTGAGCCTCTGGCCAGGGTGGTATTTTGCTCTTAATTAATAGTAATACCATATGCCTTTGACTGACAGTGAGAAACAGAAAAGTAATCACTAATGCAAATGAAATTTCAAATTAACAAAAATAAGGAAAAATAGTATCTAATAAGTGATAATTTACAGAAGCAGTAAAAATAAGAATATCAGTTACAATATTAACCATCAACTGAATAAACGATCCCATTAGAAGATAGTATGCTTTTCAAAAAGGCAAACGTTACATGATTCCACTTACATGAGACAATTAGAACAGGCAAATTTATACAGACAAAAAATTGAATGGTGTATACCAAGGGCTAGGGAAAGGGGGTACTGGGAATTATTGTTTAATGGGTATAGATCTTTTGCTTAAAATAATTAAGAAGTTCTAACAATAAAGATACTTTTTAGTTTTTTAGTGTTGTAAATTTATTGATTTTTTAAAAAAGATTTTATTTATTTATTTTTAGACAGAGGGCAAGGGAGGGAGAAAGAGGAGAGAAACATCAATGTGTGGTTACCTCTCACACTCCCCACACTGGGAACCAGCGACTCCCTGGTTCACAGGCCCAATCCACTGAGCTGCATCAGCCGGGGCTAATTTACTGATTTGAGAGAGAGAGAGAGAGAGAGAGAGAGAGAGAGAGAGAGAGAGAGAGAGAGAGAGAGAGAGAGAAGGGGAAAAGAGGGGGGAGAGAAAGGAGGAGAGAGAGAGAGACCGAGAGAGAGAGAGAGAGAGAGACACTGATCTGTTGTTCCACTTATTTACGCATTCATTGGTTGATTCTTTTATGTGCCTGGTGGAATAGAACCTGCAACTTCATTGTATCAGGACAACACTCTGAACTGAACTACCACGCCAGTAGGATACACATACTGTTATGTTTGCACAACATTGTGAATGTACTCAATGTCACTGAAGTGCACACTTTAAAATGAATAAAACAGTAATTTTTTATGTAATGTACATTTTACTAAGTTTTTGAAAAATGACTGTTTTAAGAGATACTAGGCAAACAAAAACCAAAAGAAAGCAGCATGACAATATTACTATCATCCAAAAGGGAATTTATGGTTAAAAGAACTACAAGAAACATCATGTATGTAATGATAAAAAGTGTTATTTCTTAACACATGTCTGTCTAGAAACTGCTGAGCCCCTGTCGGTCCACAGCCACCTGGACACAGAACATCCAGTCATGGATAATAATGAGCTATCTAGCACAGAAGGCCAAACTGGCAAAGCAGGTTGAGTGAAATGATGACATGGCAGCCTGCCTGAAGTCTCTGAGTAAGGACCTGAATTATTCAAAGGGGAGAGGAATCTTTTCTTAGATGCTTATAAAAATGTTGTAGGAATCCATAGGTCATCTTGGAGGGTTGTCTCAAGTATTGATCAAAAAATGAGAGATACTGAGAAGAAACAGGAAATGACTTGAGAATGCAGAGAGAAATTGAGACCGAGCTAAGAGATATCTGCAATGATGTATTTCTCTTGGAAAAGTTCTTGTTCCCCAATGCTTCACAAGCAGAGGGCAAAGTCTTCATCTGAAAAGGAATGGAAACTACTATCATTACTTGGCTGAGGTTGCTGCTGGTGATGACAAGCAAGCAATCGTGGATCAATCACAAGTATACCAAGATGCAACCAACACATCCTATCAGATTGGGTCTAGCCCTTAACTTCTATGTGTTCTATCATGAGATTCTGCACTCTCTGGAGAAAGCTTGCTTTCTTGCAAAGAAAGCTTTTGATGAAGTCTTTGCTGAACTTGATAAACTGAGTGAAGACTCATACAAAGACAGCATGGTAATAATGCAATAGCCAAGTTATTGAAGCAACCTAGGTGTTCATCACCAGATGACTGGAGAAAGAAGTGGATGTGTGTGTACTCATGTGGGGGCCCCTGCCCTGTCTCTGCACGCAGAGCCCCATCCCTCCATCACGGATGAAAATAAAACTACCAAGACATGATCTGCTTGGGGAGGAGAGGTGGACAAACTCTCAGAGGAGAATGTCCCAGAGCCCCTTCCTCACTATGCTTTTATTGGGTTCCAATACACTGGAATACAGGTTTCACGTGTCAAAGAAATCTGAGGGCTTAATCTGAGTTGGTGTCTGTCAGTAAAGGGGGTTGCAAAACTTTGGGAGACATACTCATTTCCTCCTGGGACCCTTATCATTTAAATGAGAGCACTCTTAGCAAAGCAGGTTTCATGGGACTTGAGGAATTCTTTCTTATGCCCGATCACCCGGGGAGCCGTCCTGGACGGCACAGGGCTGCACTGCTTGCCCTCATAGTTTCAGCTTTAAGCCGATTAGGAAGCGGAAGACATCTCCCAGATGGAAATGAGGACTCAGGCTATGTCAGAATAGTCAGGGCTTAAGGGTCCAGCACCCCCTCTTGGCTGCAGCCCCCCGAGTCCTTCCATGAGGGCCTCCCAAGTGGTTGTGTCTGGCTTAGGTTGCCCCTCCCATGAGGAGTCTTACCCGTCATTGACTACCGACCAAGCGTTGGGGCCAGAGATGGATGAGGCAGAAGCAACGCTCCTGCCAGAGAGATAAGCTTTGTATCCTTAGTAGTTCACGTCCTCTTGACAGAACAAATCCAGATGAAGTGGGTCCCTTGGCTCTTACACAGCCCACCATGGGGTGAGGGTTACAACTCCTGAAACCAGGCTGAACGGTCCGCAACATACACATGCACATAACCCACTGGAACACTCTTCAGCCATGGAAAAGAAATAGATCTTGTCATTTGTGACAACATGGATAGAACTAGAGGGTATTATGCTAAGTGCAGTTAAGTCAGAGAAAGACAAATACTCTTTCATTTCACCTAGGTGTGAAATCTAAAAAAATTTAAAAATGAACAAATAAAACAAACCAACCTATAGGTACAAAAAAAAAAAAAGATAATTGGGACTTCCGGCCAAGATGGAGGCATAGGCAGACACACTGTGCCTCCTCTCACAACCAAAATTAAGAACAACAAATATTTAGAAACAAGAAACCAACCAGAACTTATGGAAAATTGAACTGTACGGAAGTCCAACAACCATTCATCCAGACCGGTAAGAGGGGCGGAGTTGTGGTAGGAAAAAGTGGAGGTTTGGACCCGGGAATGCAAGCAGCAGCGGCTGGCAGTTCCCAGGTGCACAGGTGGTGGCTGGCGGTCCCCGGGCCCACAGGCATCAGCTGACAGACCCCAGGCACAGGGGAGCAACCGTGCAGACCCAGTGAGGCCGCACAAGGCGGCTGGCTGACCAGGTGGTCCCACATTCGCGTGCCCAGACGGTCCAGGCAGAGGGGAAGTGGTGGAAGGGACTGAATCCAGGAGAGAGCGGAACAGGCGCCATTGTTCCCTCTCAGACCCCGCCCCCACATACAGCGTCACAACCCGGCGACTGGGCTGCCCCACACTGGGGAGCGCCTGAGGTTCCACCCCTCACTACGTAATAGCCGCGACCAGACTAAAAACAAAACAAAACAAAACAAAAAAAACACCAAAAATGGCTCAAACCGGAGAAAAAATGAAAACTCCAGAGTCAATTCCTCTAAGCCGTGAAGAGATAGCCAACCTATCAGATGCGCAGTTCAAAGCCCTGGTCATCAGGATGCTCACAGAATTGGTTGATTTTGCTCACAAATTAGATGAAAAAATGCAGGCTACAATACGTGAAATGAAGGAAGATGTATGGGGAACTGATAGAGATGGAAGGAAAGCTGGGACTCACATCCATGAAGTGGACCAGAAGGAAGAAACTAACAACCAAACAGAAAACGAGGAAGAAACAAGAATTCAAAAAAACGAGGAGAGGCTTAGGAACCTCCGGGACATCTTTCAACGTCCCAACATCCGAATTATAGGGGTTCCAGAAGGGGAAGAAGAAGAGCAACAAGTAGAAAACTTATTTGAACAAATAATAAAAGAGAACTTCCCCAATCTGGCAAAGGAAATAGACTACCAGGACGTCCAGGAAGCTCAGAGAGTCCCAAAGAAGTTGGATCCAAGGAGGAACACACTAAGGCACATCGTAATTACATTAGCCAAGATTAAAATGAAGCAGAGAATTCTAGAAGCAGCAAGGGACAATGGGACAGTCACCTACAAAGGAGTTCCCATCAGACTGTCAGCTGATTTCTCAAAAGAGACCTTCCAGGCAAGAAAGGGCTGGAAAGAAATATTTGAAATCTTGAAAAGCAGGGACCTACATCCAAAATTGCTCTATCCAGCAAAGCTGTCATTTAGAATGGAAGGACAGATTAAAGTGCTTCTCAGATAAGGTCAAGTTAAAGGAGTTAATCATCACCAAGCTCTTATTATATGAAATGTTAAAGGGACTTATCTAAGAAAAAGAAGATCAAAAATATGACAGTGAAAAGACAGCAAACTCACAGCTATTAAGAACCACACCTAAAACAAAAGCAAACTAAGCAAACAACTAGAACAGGAACAGAACCACAGAAATGGAGAGCATATGGAGGGTTAGCAACAGGGGCGTGGGAGGAGGAGAGGGGGGAAAGGTACAGAGAATGAGTAGCATAGATAGTGGGTAGAAAATAGACAGGGGGAGGGCAAGAATAGTGTGGGAAATGTAGAAGCTAAAGAACTTATGACACATGGACATGAACTAAAGGGGGGATGTGGGTGGGAGAGGGTGTGCAGGGTGGGGGGAATGATGGGGGAGAAATGGGACAACTATAATAGCATAATCAATAAAATATATTAAAAAAAAAAAGATAATTGCCAGAGGGTTGGGCGGTGGGGGTATGGGCAAAAAGGTTAAGGGGATTAAGAGGTACAAACTTATAAGTCATGGGGATGCAAAATACAACATAGGGAATATTAATAATATCACAATAACTTTGTACACTGACAGATGGACAGTGGACTTTTCATGGTGATCACTCTGTAAGGTAATAAATGTGAAATCTCACTATGTTCTATACCTGAAACTAATATAATATTGTATGCCAACTACTTTAATGCAGAAAAGCTTTACATTTCAGAATAAAAGTTAGACATGAAAAAAATTCAAGTAAAACTGCTTCATGTCTAAGCAAAGGAAACTACCTGCATATTGTTTGTCCTAGTAGGGTATAAAGGAGATAACTGTTTCCAGTCACAGGTGGAGATGTTGTGGGTATTTAAGTTCTGTAACACTTAAAGGATAGAAATAGATATCCCATAGATGAGTACACTTTGAATCACATGTGTACCTGTGGAATACTCAATCTCAACGTGCACACCTTTGACTACAGCTCCAGAAAGTGGTCCCTTAGTTGTGACCCAATGTACTCTGGATGAGGGCAAATGGTTCACATTCTATTATTTTTAAAGTTACCTCCTGTTTGTTTACATTATTTTTGCCAAACTCACTGTATTTGTATTTGAATGTTTTTGAGAACCCAAGAACAAACGTTCAAGATGCAGTAAAATGAACTGCTTGATATCCATTACTTCATGTATATCAAACACAGCATAAAACAAAGGAAAAGAGCCCATGTATTTAACTTTAAGTTTTTTCTGCTTTTGTGTGATTTTTTTTATACTTGCCTAACATGTGTATGCTGTAAAATAGTTAACATGGAAATAACTTGAGATGACTGCTAGCTTTATTTAATGTCTTATGAAATTTTTGTGAATAATCTAATAAGAATAATTGTTAAGAAATGTCTACTAAGTCCATGTAAGTGGAATAAAAATTTTATGAATGGGAAAAATATGTCCACCTATTTATACCAGAAAGTATATATCAAAATATAAAACAAAAATAATTATATATATAAGAACTTATACAGATACAGTGGAATGCTTTAACATATCCTTACTTCAGTTAAGATGTACTCAGCTAAAAATAACATTTAACTCAATCAACAGTGGCTTGGATCAGCAATGTTCAACCATTGTGCCACAGCAGGCGCACTGGTGTACTGCAAGAATTTTTAAAACATGCAATACATGACTATTTAGTCAAAGGCACTGATTTCTTTCCCTTTAGATTGACAAATAGAAAAAAATGACAACAGCCAATGCAACAAAAGCTGTCCAGAGTGAATGAGTAGATGGGTATAATCAAAATTATACCCATATTTTTTGTCAGATAGGCAAAAAAATGTTTTGGTGTGCTGCAGAATTTTAGTCATTAGTTTATGTGTGCCATGAGATGAAAAGGTTGAAAATTGCTGGCTTGGATTATTAGGTTTTTTCTTATGCAACAAGAAGTCTAGACATAGGTGATCGCTGGTGTTTACTTCGATCCTCACCAGGATGTATCTCCACTCTGTCATCTTAACATGTTAGCTTCTTATCTACATGATTATTAAAGGGGGGAAGTGAGAACAGTGCCAGACACATTAATTTAACTCATCTGGAAAGTGAAACCTTTCCTAGAAGCCTTCCTGTAGAACTATTTGCCATAACTGTGTAACATGGCCACCCTGGCAAGAAGGGAGGCCAAAGAAGGGAATAAATTACCTAGCCTCTAACGTGCAAGGCACACAAGGCAGAGAAAACAGGGAATGAGTATGGCTTGGCAAATCAATTGTTTCTCAGTGACTATCACGAAATCTCTCAACATTCAAAAATCTAGGAGAAAAAAATTAAGGACACAGAAGAATGTAAGAATATAATTAATCAATATGATTTATTAGATATTCATGAAACTCAAAAAGATAATTTTTTTCTAAGAGTACATGCACACATACAAAATTTTTAAGAGATATTTTTAAAAGATATTTTTATAGGCTAGTTCTGTGATCATAATCCATAAATATATAAATAACTCAAAAAACTTCACTATTTAGAAATTAAATTCCTATGTAATGCATGGATTTAAGAAAAAAATTATGATCAAGAAATCAAAAAAAGGGGAGAAGAGTTTCCAAGTTCCAGCCAAGATGGAGGCATAGGTAAAAACCCTTCGTTTCTTTGCACAACCAAAAGGAGGATAACAACCAATCTAAAATCAATAAACAATCAGAAGTACCAGAAAATCAAATTGCATGGAACTCCAACAATCAAAGAA
The DNA here is from genome assembly GCA_039655065.1 of Glossophaga mutica. Lineage (NCBI taxonomy): Eukaryota > Metazoa > Chordata > Mammalia > Chiroptera > Phyllostomidae > Glossophaga > Glossophaga mutica. The sequence continues at coordinate 78,196,546 of CM077308.1, read as the reverse complement.
TTAAAGAAACAGCCAACTAGACCAACCAGACCAGTAAGATGGGCAGATGGAGACAACCCACAGCAAGGCTAGGGACTGTGCAGGTGGGACCAGCTGACAGAACCCGGCCAGGCAGCGAACCATGAGGGCAGAGTTGGCTGGGCGAGGCGGGGCTGACTAAATGAGAAACTCAGACTCACAGCTGACTGTGGACTATGGCAGGGGTTGCCGTAGTGGGAGAAACTGCTAATCTCACAGGGAGTTTGTTGGAAAGTGTGCTAGAGACCAGCAGGCGAGCTGCATTGTTCCCTCTCTGGCCCCTCCCCCACAGGCAGAGCCACAGCGCAGCAAGGATGGTTGCCCTGCCTGGGTGAATACCTAAGGCTACACCCCCTTACAACTTATTAGATGCACCAAGACAAAGAAATGGGCCCAAATGAAAGAACAAAGCAAAACTCCAGAAAGAGAGCTAAGCAATGAGGACATAGTCAACATATCTTATGGAGAGTTTAAAGCCCTGGTAATCAAAATGCTCACGGAACTGATTGAGCTCGGTCAAAAAATAAAAGAACAAATGAAAGCTACCCAAAGTGAAATAAAGCAAAATATTCAGGAAACCAACAGTAACAGGAGGGAAACTAGGACTCAAATCAACGATCTGGAACAAAAGCAAGAAATAAACATGCAACTGGAACAGAATGAAGAAACACAAATTCAAAAAAAGGAGGAGAGGTTTAGGAACCTCCAGGACAACTTTAAATGTTCCAACATCCAAATCATAGGGGTGCCAAAAGGAGAAGAGGAAGAGCAAGAAGTTGAAAACTTATTTGAACAAATAATAGAGGAGAACTTCCCCAATCTGGCGAAGGTAACAGACTTCCAGAAGTCCAGGAAGCTCTGAGAGTCCCAAAGAAATTGGATCCAAGAAGAAATACACCAAGGCACATCATAATTATGTTACCCATGATGAAAGATAAGGAGAGAATCTTAAAAGCAGCAAAAGGAAAGGAGAGAGTTACCTACAAAGGAGTTCCCATAAGACTATCAGCTGACTTCTCAAAGAAACCTTACAGACAAGAAGGGGCTAGAAAGAAGTATTCCAAGTCATGAAAGGCAAGAACCTACATCCAAGATTACTCTATCCAGCAAAGCTATCATTTAGAATGGAAGGGCAGATAAAGTGCTTCCCAGGTAAATTCAAGTTAAAGGAGTACATCATCACCAAGCCCTTATTATATGAAATATTAAAGGGACTTATCTAAGAGACTGAAGAAGATTAAAAACTATGAACAGTAAAATGACAACAAACTCACAACTATCAACACCCAAACCTAAAAGAAAAGAAAAACAATGAAAACAAAAACTAAGCAAACAGCCAGAACAGGAACAGAATCAGAGAAATGGACATCATATGGAGGGTTTTCAGTGGGGAGAAGAAGGGGAGGTAAAGGGGGAAAAGGTACAGGGAAGAAAAAGCATAATTGGTAGGCATAAAATAGACAGGGAGAGATCAAAAATGGTATAGGAAACAGAGAATTCAAAGAACTTACATGTATAATCCATGGACATGAACTAAGGGGGAGGAATGATGGAGAGCTGAGGGTTGCAGGGCAGGGGGGGATAAAGGGGAAAAAGTGGGAAAAGTGTAATAGCATAATCAATAAAAAATAGTTAAAAAAATAGAAAATACTTCATAGCCCAAAAGCTGTAATAAAAGCAATATGAAGAAAAAATATAGCCTCAAATGCTTTCATTTTAAAGAAAAATATACAAATAATAAAGGAACTAAGAATTCAACAAAAAACTAAGACCCCAGACAAAGAAAAAAAATCAAAGAAACCAGAAAAAAATAAAGAAGCAAATGATAATCTGATAATGAATAAAAACAGAATATTATTCTTTCCAAAGACCTAATTTTTGTCTTTTTTAAATTTATTTTTAGGGAGAGGGGAAGAGAGAAAGAAAAAGAGGGAGAGAAATATTGATGTGCAAGATAAACATCGATTGGTTGCTTCTCACACGCTCCAACTGGGAACCTGGCCGGCAACCCAGGCATGTGCTCTGACGGAGAATCGAAGTGGCCTGGAATCCACTGAGCCACACCAGCCAAGGTTAATTTTTGTTTTTTTTTCTTCTCTAATGTACAATTATTTTGTGTTTCATTAATTTTGGCTTTTGTCTTTCCTTCCTTCTACTTTCTTTAGGTTTAATTTGCTGGGGGTTTTTTCATCATTTCTTGCAACAAAAGTTTAGATAACTAATTTTTCACCTTTTTCCCCCCTAATATACGCCTTACAAGCCATAAACACCTTACCATTTAAGCACTGCTTAGGTAGATCCAACAAGTTTTGATAGGATATACTGAAGTAGTTTTTACAACTTAGTAATATGAAAAAACCTATAAAGCCATCAAATCCTTAAAAGCCAGATAAAAGAAAAATAATTGGGATTAGGGATGAAAAATGAATATAACCACATATACAAGAGAAGTATACTATTTGTAATTCTATGGCAAAAAAATTCTAAGCCTAGAAAAAATTGAAATAAAGTGTGTATATATACTTTGTCTTATTCCCAATTTTAAATGGAATGCTTCCAATCTATCAGTACTAGGATGTTTTACTGCCAGTGCATATGTTTACAGATGACCTTCACTGGAATAAAGAATAATCTTTTTAATTTCCTACTTTGTTTTGGAAAGACATTCTCTATCTTTTATTTTTATTATTGTTGTTCTTTTACGGTTGTCCTAATTTTCCCCCATTGCTCTCCCTTGCCCCCGCCCTCCCGCACTCCCACCGCCGCACCTCATGGAAAGATTCTCTTTATGTCTTTTCTTTCACATGCTGAGATGATTGATTGGTGACAGGATTTTGTCTTTTTCTATTTGTTTCCTGCATTTCCTCTTACTTTTTTGATTTTTCAGCTTTTGAATTTGGGATTTGAGATTTTTAATTAAGCCAAAATGGTTGTGTAAGGATACTAAAGTCTGTTTGGACTTTTGTGTTTGTTCTTTGGTTTCATAGTTGGTTTCTGTGGGACAATTTTTACCATCTAAAAAATGTTTTGACTTGTACTTTTTGTATTTTTGGATGGATAATGTCTGCTTTTTTCTATTTATATTCACCTTATGGTCAGGATTCCTAGTTCAAGAGCACCTCTTTCTGTTTAGTTTCATAAAGCTCAATTTGTTTTAACGGCTGATATTGGCAATGGTGGAGGAAAAGATATGTCTCATTTCTGCAGAATCCTTAAATCCTCTGTATCCTTAACTGTCTGGAAATATTGCCATTTGGCTTAATTGAAAACTTGACTAGGTATAGTATACTAGGTTCGAAATAATTTCCCTTCAAATATTTAAAGAAAATGTTCCTTCAACCCCCTGCATCCCATTTGTCCAATAAAGAGTGGGGATAATCTGTTTTGTTTTGAAAGGTAACTTTTTTTCTCTGCAAGAACTATTATTATTTTCTTTATCCTTGGAATCCTCAAATTCTATGAGGATGTATCTAGACATTTTTTATAGCACTTTCAATATGAAATCTTGTAGGAATGGGTGGAAGGGTAAGAGTTTTTAGCCCTGGGAAACTTTCTTCTTATACTTTGACTCTATCCTCTCCTCTCCTATTTCTGTTTTCTTCTTCTGGAAGTCTTTTTAATAGAAGTTAACCTAATTCTAGATCTAGCCTCCATAATTATTAATTTTTATTTAATTTTCCATAATATGTCTTTGCCCCACACTCAGGGAAAATTCTTTCGTTTTATTTTTCAAATCCCTAATTTATTTTTTTTTATTAACTCTTTTATTTTTTTATTCAAAGATCTCTTCTTTATTTTGACTATTCATTTTCAAAGTAATCTTTTTCCCTTTAATCCTCACTAATGATAGAAACTAGAATTTTTTTGGAGTTTTTTCTAAACCTTGCATCATCTATTTCCCCTAACTCTGAAATACAGCCTCTAAGATGACCCCCAATGATTCCTGTCTCCTATTATTCATATCTGTGTACAGTTCCCTCCTACAGTGTATAAGCATTTGTCTGTATGGTCAAAAGCATATGACAGAAGTGACTGCTTGTCATTTCCAAACTTATGTTATAAAACACGATGACTTCTGTCTTGGAAGCTCTCTCGCTCTGGGGAAAAAAAGCCACACTGTAAATGGCCTTATGGAAGGTTCCATGTGGTGAGGAACTGAGCAGCTAGTGAAGAATTGAGACCTGCCACCAATCATATGAGCTTGGAAAAAAATCATTCAGCCCTTAGTTGGATAGAGGCACAGATCTTCTGCTGAGAGCTTGACTGCAACCTCATGAGAGATCCTGAGCTAGAAACACCCAATTAAGCTGCTATTAGATTCCTGACCCTCAGAGACTATAATAGATTTTTTTTTACTTATTTTGAGCTGCTTAAGTTTTAAAGGAGTTTTGTTATGCAGCAAAAGAAAACTAATATGCAGAGATATGACAAAGAAGGTATGGATGTGTAGGACTATTTTAATTATTCAGATGAAGACAATGCAGGAAAAGATAGCTGAAATGAAATTCAAGAGATATTTACTAAATATCTATGAAACTTCCCTGGCTCAGTGGATTGAGTACTGACCTGTGAAACAAAAGGTTGCCTGTTTGATTCCCAGTCAGGTCACGTGCCTGGGTTGTAGGCCAGGTCCCCAGTAGGGAGCACACAAGAGGCAACCACACATTGATGTTTCTCTTCCTCTCTCTCTACCTCCCTTCCCCTGTCTAAAAATAAAATAAATAAAATCTTTTAAAAAAATCTATGAAATCTAGTAATCAACTGGATATGAAGAAGTGAAAAGACAAAGGAAGTTCATGGTATCTGACAGATTTTGGGCTTGAGACTATGAATAACAGATTTTTATAATTCTAAATTTGGAGTACTTATTGAACTTAAAAGACAGACATATGCAGGAAACAAAAGGCCTCATGAGCGTAGAAGGTCTACTCAGAAGAATCATCTGAACTGCTTATATGGAGATGAAAACACAGGTAAAAGAAAAGGAAAAAATGGAACTCTGGAGGCACACAGGATGAGTCAGCTAAGATGACTGAGATGAGGCAAACTTTAGACAAAAGATGAGATAAAAACAGAAGAAAGTATTGTCATAAAAATCAACTCAGGAACAAGAAAAACATCTATTTAAAAATTTTTATAGTAAAGAGGGATTTTCATAAAAAATAAGGTCTCACAAGTTGAAAATAATTTATCATTTAATATTGGCTTCAATTTCACATACCAGAGTCAAACTAAACAACATGTTATCTAAAGCAGCAATTCTCAAATAAGTAAGGTACTGCCCCCTCAGGTCATTTGGAAACATAGGAGAGCTTTTTTTGTTTCAATATTGAGGGGTAAAAAGGAGAGTACATAGGGAATGTCCACTACTAGACTTTATGAGGGTGAAGACCAGAGTGATAACCCAAAACATGCAGGACAATCTTTTATAACCACCCAAAATGTCAACAGCACTCCTACTAAAAAACAAGGATACAGATTATGAGAAAAAGGAAGCAATACTCAATGTAGTTTAATATTGATACATCGGACTTAGAAATAAGCAACCTCTATTATTAATATGGTTAAACAGGCTAAAGTCTGGAAAAGTTTTAAACAATGTAGGTTACCATTTTGGTGATGGCAGGATAAGACATACAGAAATCCTAAAAGGACATCCTATTAACCAACATTGGGTAATTCTAAGGAGACCAAGGTTTCTAAAGACAGTATGTTGAGACCACTAACTATAGCAAGTATAAGGTTATTGACTATTTCTTCTTATAAGTATACTTTAAGCAAACAACAGCATCACACTATGTGCCTGTTCCCAGTCAGGAGTGCAGAGAATATGCATTATTCTAAGCCAGGGGTGTTAAACTCATGTTCACCAGGGGCCACATTAGCCTCGCGGTTGCCTTCAAAGGGCCAAATATAGAGCTCCTTGCCCCTGCCTAAGGAGTAGTTACATTTATACAGTCCAAAAATTACATTCAGCCCTTTGAAGGCAACCGTGAGGCTAACATGGCCCCCACTGAACATGAGTTTGACACCCTGTTCTAGGTGATAAATCATATTATCAACACAATTGGTAAAAATAAAATATAAAGAAACCCTACAACATCCAACACATTACTTATAATTTAATCAAATGATTTAAGAAAAATACATGCATACATGAACGCTTTGAAGTTTTAAAAGGTCGCTGCTGTTTCTCATTGAGTATTAATTTATCAAAAGGCAGAATTGTGGATGTAGGTTAATTAATATTATGCAACAAGTTCTACATTATTTAGGGAAATTAGATTATTTTTATGTAATAAAGAGAAAACACTGAGCATAACAGTTTAATGTTTATTTATAGATTATTCAGTCACACATTTATAACTCATTGATACAGTATTTCACTAGTGCACACACACACAAATTATAGCAGGTGTGAGAGAGCTATCCTTAGGAAGACATAGTTGCAAAGTTGACCCTTGGAAGGCATCTGGGAATTTGAATTTTTGGAGAGTTCTCACCATTTCCCAGTAAGAATGGCTTATTGTACCTATACTTTTATGTAAAAAATCTGATTTATATTAAACACTTGCTTTTGTCTAGGAGTCTGGAATTTTGGTTCGTGTCAGGCAGAGGACCTAGGTGACCAACTCCTGTAAAAAACACAGGCATTGAGTCTTTAGTGAGTTCCACGGTAAACAAGATTCCACATGTGTTTTAACAATTAGTTGCTGAAAGAATTCAGTATATCCTGTGTGACTCTACTGGAAGAAGATGCTTGGTTTCCCCTAGACTTTGCCACATGCATCTTCATGGCATCTTGTTATGTATCCTCCATTGTAATAAATCATAGCCATGAATACAACTATATGCTGAGTCCTATGAGTATTCCTAGCAATCTCTGAACCTGGGGTGGTCTTGAGACTGCTGACATGGTGGTGTCAGAAGTGGGATTCACTAGAAAAACTCCTACTTATTGAAAGAGAGTGAAAGCACTGTTTGGGAAAGGGAGGGATGAAATGGTAGGATGACAAAACTTTTCTGCTTGGGTGGCTATGCAATAGCAGCTGAGCTGGTATCGGTTGTGAGAGGGAAAAGCTACCTATCAAATTTAAAAGTAATAGCTCTAACCCCAGAATTGGCTCGCTTAATTCCCTGGCTACTTTTGGCCGTCAGATTAAAGTGGGTGATGCCTTTAGTTTTTGTTCTCACCTCCAAGTAGGAGAAAGGCAGGCTTTGGGTGGACCACAGATGTTAAACTTTTGTGTTGCTCTTTCCTCCAAGCATGAGGAAATAATAGTTAAATTAGATCCCAGGGATGAAGAAAGCTTTAGATAAACCAAGGGAGAGGAAACCACTCCAACTGTTTCTTCAGCCTAACTGTTGCTGCTGCATCAACCCCTCCATACCTCTTATTATAGTATTAACATACTATAATGTTAATGTTATAAATGCTGAATCTTACTAGTGGATTTAAGTAAATTTGTAATTAGTATAAAGAGGCAGGGGAAGTTTAAAAAGATGGCTTTGTATTCTGTGGCTATCACATCTGGATGTATGATAAAGATATAAAATAATGTTTGTACTCTCAAAAATGCTAGAGAGATCATATCACTCAGGAAAAACTGCATAATAAAAAGTTAGTGATGGTGAGACTACAGCAGGGGTGGAGGTGGAAGAGGGTATGGGGGGATAAATGGTAACGGAAAAAGTACAATAAAAACCAAAATTTTTTAAAAAGGGAAAAAGTGAGACCCAACTGCCTTGCTTTTTATTGCTGGTGAGGGGACTGGAATTTAAACTGTTTAAGTATTGGAAACAGAATAAATCTCTGTAATGAATGGTATTTACTGTTATTTTTACCTACTGATGTCTCTGAGAAAAAGGAGACAACATGGAAACAAAGAAAATCTTCAACTGGCAATGCACTTTTAGGGTTTAAAAAAAGCAGTTTTTAGTTGTTACTAAGCCCTTTTGAAATCAGATGTCTGACCCTTAGAGGCCAATGATCTTCCAGTCTGAAGTACATGTTTTTGAGTGGATCAATTTGGATTCTAAGAATGAGTCCAAAATAAAATAGGCTTAGAAAAGTCTTGTCACTTGGACTCGGAATATGACTGTCTGTTCTGCCACATCTTGGCTTTGCTGACTCTGAAGAAAAGTCATCGGCTTTTTTTGAATTCTGAATTCACACACTCTAATTATGCAGATCTGAATCTAAGCTAAAATTTGATAATGTCTGCTATTGGGCTGTTTACACCTCAACACAAGCTGCATTGAGCTACAGCAGGCATATGCTCAATGAACATGACTTTGACTTGAGGACTGCTAAAGATTTAAGACACTTGGTGGAGCCATATACTGAAAACATCACACATTCTGGTTGGACCATTTGAATCACTTGCAATACCCACAGAAAAGGGCTTATTTTCTGATGGGCCATCTGAAGTCAAGCGGTTGTTTGGTTCAATATATCTGATATAGAGACTAAATACATTTCCAGCTTGTGGTTACTGACAAAAGCTGCAAGATGGAAGAGAGTACTCTACTCACTCCTCAGACTGGACTCTCAATTCCTCTATGGATCTCTCACTGCTATAGACTTGGGTTCAGCTTTCTGGACTAGTTCCAATTTTCAACAATATATTAATAACTTGCCTCTATTTCTCTTTCATTCACCTCACCCCTCCTTACACACACACCTTAGTAAGAAAACTTGATTATTAAACACAGATGTCTCCAGAGGAACTGATCTTTTCCAGGTTGCTCACTAAAGAAGTGATCAGGACAAAGGGGTGTGAGGTGACATAAACCTATTTTGAAAGTTTTTGAAAATTTGGGATTTCATCCAGACCAATTCCTTAATATGATATATCTTCTTAGTTAGATGGTACAAAAATATCTTTCTGTACAAATGCTTTTGTTTCTCTTGCAGGTCTGGGTAACCAGGAAAAAATGAATAGTTTTCATTACTGAATTGGACATACTGATTTTATAAGGGAGAGAAAATGAAATCCAGTATCAGAGGAAAAAGAAGGACATTAATAATTTTTATTTTTTGGAACTATTCTTAAAGGCTTTCCCCTCTTCCTGAAAAAACAAAAACAAACAAACAAAAAAAAAACCCTCCTGGTGTTGACTTTCCACACTGCTGTGAATTCATTCAATTCAAACTGATTGCCAAGCTTCCAATCACACCTACAGTGCTCTTGAGATGGCAGAGAGCAGCCCAACTCCTACACTTTTCAAATGAACGGAACACCTCTAAATGTCATCCGCACTAGTGAGGCAAATGAACTGTGTCCTGTAAGTGAAACTGTTAGGAATCAGTTGCCTTCAGGCAGCCCACCTGAAATCAAGGCCTGAAATGAACTGACTGGATTAGGAACTCCACAGAGAAAGTCCCAAGAAGGCACACTGTAGGGGCCTTCAAAACCTATACTACCTGGCCAATATATGTCTTGCTTGGGGTACCCTAACAATTATAAACTATTTGTTTCCAAGGGTACCATATATACCGTTTGAGATTTTACTTCTCTTTTTTCTTTTTTTTTTTAAATATTTTATTTCTTTATTTTTAGAGAGAGGGGAAGGGAAGGAGAAAGAAAGGGAGAAAAACATCAATGTGTGGTTGCCTCTCACATAGTCCCTACTGGGGACCTGGCCTGCAACCCAGGCATGTGCCCTGACTGGGAATCAAACCATGACCTTTTGGTTCACAGCCCACGCCCAATCCACTGAGCTACACCAGCCAGGGCTGAGGCTTTACTTCTTTATGTGTGTAGCCTATCATGACACTGCTAGAATCCTGGAAAGTGTTCAGGTCTGCTTCAATTTATCAGCCAGACTGTACTTGCTTAAACCAATACTTGAGGCCATGTACAGGTCCATACAGAAACTGAAGGAGACAGCCATCCAGTTTTCTAAGATAAACCTCATCGTTAATGGGTTTTATTTTAACTGGCTACTTCCAGGACCTCTAAAAGGTCTAACTGAGATCAATACTACAGGTTGGTCTTGCCTGTAAAACCATCTGGCCAAAGGCCACCGGTTAACACAGCAGACCTGGGATTGTATTCCTTGGGAAAAGCCTTCTTGGCCTTGGCTGACATCTGAGAACCTGAATGGTCAACAGTTCCCTACGCTGACATAAAACTTTCCTGAAATGATGAGAATATCTAACAGTGTCTAATAATCTGTATAAACAGTATGGTTTATATTAAACACCTCTCTTTTTCTGAGGGACTGAAATTTTGGTACATGACAGGCATATGCTGCCTGTGTGACCAGCCTCCAATAAAAACCCCAGGTACCGAGATTCCGATGAGCTTCCCTACTAGACCACACATCACATATGTTGTCAATCTTGTTGCTGGGGAAATTATGTGCCCCATGAGTACTCCTGGCAGTTTGTGCCTGTTTTTCTTCAGACTTCATATGCCTTTTCCCCTTTGTTGATTTGGATTTATATCCTTTTGCTGTAATATATCATAGCTGTGAGAATGTCCTGAGTTCTCGTTGCAAATCACTGAAACTATGGATGGTACTGAGGACCCCCAACAAAAGTAGTAATAATTTTAAACAGGTAAACAGATCAACCTAGAGTAAACATTCCGTTTGGATATATAAATACATCACCAAAATTTCCTTTGGTTAACAGAAAGTTAGAATTAATGGATTACTTACGAAAACAGATCAAACCACTGCTGTTTTGTAACAGATTCCTGGCGTAAAAGCTTCAAAACAATTGGACGCATGAAATCCCATTTGTCTTCAAACTGAAGAGAACCTTTATTCTTTGGTAAAAAAAAAAAAAAAAAAAAAAAGGATAAACAATATTTTAATTTAAATGCAGTCAAGTCAAAACTGTTATTTTAATCTTTTAAGAGATAGTAAGAAAAATGTAAAAAAATCAGGTTTCCATAGTGGAATCCCTATGAACTTAATCTGATATCAAGGATCACAGGAAGACAACCATAAAAAAAAAAAAAGAAGAAGAAGAAGAAGAAGAAAGAAAGGAAAAAGAAAAGAAAAGAAGAAAGAAAATCAATTGTCAAACTGTATAATGAAGAATTTGGTCTTGTCCAAAGTAAAGATCTTTGCCCTCAGCTTTTAGTAGATAATTTCTGGGCCCTTGGGGACCTCAGGACATACTGAATAATCTAACAATCTGACTTAGGGAGGGAATTAACATTACCCATGTAGTCCTGCACAGTGGAAAAAAAATCTCAATGGGTGTATTGCATCACATGGAGAGTACTTTGAAAGTGACTAAAGTTTAAACATGTAAGAATAAATATACAATTTCTTATAAATAAATTCTGGGTTCTTTTGCCGCCCCCCCCCCCCCCCCCCCCCCAGTATATGCACTGTCACACATTGAAGAAAAGAGAAAAATGAGGCCTAAGTACACGGGAGAGGACAAGGGAAGCTCTAGGTTCAAAACCCGCCTGGACTTTGCCCTATGTGTCTCTTCCTTTAGCTAATGTTAATCTTTCCTTTCATTGTGCGTTTTTTTTTTTTAAGATTTTGTAGATTTTTTTAGAGAGAGGGGAAGGGAGGGAGAATGAGAGGGAAAGAAACATCAACATGCAAGAGAGAAACATTGATTGCTTGCCTCTCACACTCCCCCAATTAGGGACCTGGCCTATAACCCAGGCATGTGCCCTGACCAGGAATCAAACTGGTGACCCTTCGGTTTGCAGGCAGGCACTCAACCCACTGAGCCACACCAGCCAGAGTCTTAAACTTTTCTTTCTTTGTAATAAACCATACCCATGAATAGAGCAGCTTACAATAAGATCTGAGTTTTTCTAATGAATTATGAAACCTCATGCTGGTTCTGGGAACCCCCAAATACGCAGCTGATGTGAGTGAGAAGTGAAGGTAAGTCTTGTGTGTAGAGAATATGGCCTCTAATTTTATAGATGACATAAACTTCTCACAAAAAGTGTATATAAAATCTCTACAAACTGTTAACACTGAGACCAAAAAAAAAAAAACAAAAAACCCAGGAAGATACCCATTTCATTTTATAGTGCTAAGACGACACTGATATCAATAAGGTGAGAAGTAAAAATGGAAACTCTAGACCAATCTAACTAGAGAACATAAATATAAAAATCTTAAATAAATAGTAAATTAAACAAGTGGCATATCAACAGAATGCTACCTCAGTCATACACAATTTACCCCAGGAATGTGAATATTAGAAAATATTCAATATTGGGAAAAAAATCATCAATTCACTATGTTACTAAAAACAGAAAAGGAGAGACACCATATGTACTAGTCATTAGTACTGCTTCCTTTGAAGTTAAATATGGCCATGTAACTTCCTTTTGCCAATAAATTTGAACAAAAATCATTAATTGTCTAATATAAAAATATCATACACCCCTAAGTAACTCATTATTGTTTTCACCATATGAGTGTTGTTGAGGGTGTTGCTCACTTGAATCAGAGAAGGTTCACATACTGCCTACATAGAATCTGCCAACTCCCCAAAATTATAAGCCCAGAAGCAGTTTTTAAACATGTAATCTAACAGGGACCTACATCAGAATCACCGAGGATGGGGGTAGACACACAGATTATTAAAACCTACCTCAGACCTGCTGGATCAGAATCTTTTCAGGTGAGTTTAAAATTTACATGTTTAGCAAATACATGTATGTACAAATGTTAAAGAGCTTTGCCCTGGCTGGTGTGGCTCAGTGGATTGAGTGCCAGCCTGCAAGCCAAAGGGTTGCCAGTTTGATTCCCAGTTATGGCACATAACTGGGAATGCAGGCCAGGTCCCCAGTAGGGGACACACAAGAGGCACACAAGGCACACAAGAGGCAAGAGATACACAAGGATGTTTCTCTCCCTCTCTTTCTCCCTCCCTTCCCCTCTTTCCACAAATAAATAAATAAAATCTTTTAAAAAATGTTAGAGGCTTTATGGCTCAAAAATGTTTAGGAATGACTAACTAATATTAAACTTTTGTGACAGCAAGTGATGCTTCTTACATTTACAAATACAGGTGATCCTAAAAGATACTGTACTGTCTTGTCCCAGGTACCTTACTTTACCACACAGAATTTTTGTTAAAGACCCACAGAGGATATTCATTCAAAATTTAATATTAGGATTAGCTGTGCTTCTCCCCTGAATAACTAGTTTGTTTTTTACCTTATGTACATAGTTGGTTAATGAAAAATTCATTCAGATTTGTGACCCTATGGCATACATTTTATGTATTAATCTTTTTGTACTATTATTATTTTCCTATAACCCTCATTTCTTCATTTACTCTTCCCTCTGAAGAAAAGATGTACAAACAAATATTAAAGAACAATAAAAAGCACATACAAATCTTTTCTACCCTATGACATAGAGAAACACAATTTCCTCTTTATAAAGGGATACTTTATAATGTCAATTAAGTCTATTTCCATGAGCAATTTTGGCAATTTATAAAATTAAACATAGTATAAATCCTTCAATTAAAAATCAGAAAGGGTACAGCCAAGACGGAGGCATAGGTGGACACAACCATGCCTCAGTGTGTCCACTGTGCCTCCTCACACAACCAAAATGAAGGACAACAAAGATTTAGAGACAAGAAAACAATCAGAACTGATAGAAAATTGAACTGTACAGAAGCCCAACAACCATTCATCCAGACTGGCAAGAGGGGAGGAGTTGCGGCAGGAAAAAGTGGAGATTGGTGGACCCAGGTGTGCAGACAGCAGCTGACAGACCCCAGGCGTGCAGGCGGTGGCAACTGTGCAGACCCACTGAGGCCGCACAAGGTGGCTGGCTGACCAGGTGGTCCCACATTTGCACGCAGATAATCCACGTGAAGGGGAAGCAGTGGAAGGGACTGGAATCCAGGAGAGAGCAGAGCAGGAGCCATTGTTCCCTCTCAGACCCTGCCCCCACAGACAGCATCACTACCCAGCAACTGGGCTTCCCTGCCCTGGGGAACACCTAAGGCTCCACCCCTCACTATATAACAGCCGCAACGAGACCAAAAAAAAAAAAAAAAAAATCCTAAAACCAAAAATGGCTCAAACTAGAGAACAAATAAAAGCCCCAGAACCAATTCCTCTAAGCAATGAAGAGATAGCCAACCTGTTGGATACACAGTTCAAAGCCCTGGTGATCAGGATGCTCACAGAATTGGTTGATTTTGCTCACAAATTAGGTGAACAAATGAAGGCTACAATAAGTAAAATGAAGGAAAATGAACAGGGAACCAATAGTGATGGGAGGAAAACTGGGACTCAAATCAATGGAATGGACCAGAAGGAAGAAACAAACAGCCAAACAGAAAACAAGGAAGAAACAAGAATTCAAGAAAATGAAGAGAGGCTTAGGAACCTCCAGGACATCTTTAAACATCCCAACATCTGAATTATAGGGGTACCGGAAGGGGAAGAGAAAGGGCAACAAGTGGAAAACTTATTTGAACAAATAATAAAGGAGAACTTCCACAATCTGGCAAAGGAAAGACTACCAGGAAGTCCAGGAAGGTCAGAGAGTCCCAAAGAAGGTGGACCCAAGGAGGAACACGCCAAAGCACATCAGAATTACATTACCCAAGATTCAAATGAAGGAGAGAATTCTAGAAGCAGCAAGGGATAAGGGGACAGTCACCTACAAAGGAGTTCCCATCAGTCTGTCAGCTGATTTCTCAAAAGAGACCTTACAGGCAAGAAGGGGCTGGAAAGAAGTATTCCAAGTCATGAAAGGCAAGGACCTACATCCAAAATTGCTCTATCCAGCAAACCTGTCATTTAGAAGGTAAGGGAAGATAAAGTGCTTCTCAGATAAGGTCAAGTTGAAGGAGTTCATCATCACCAGGCCCTTATTATATGAAATGGTAAAGGGACTTATCTAAGAAGATAAAAAAATATGACAGTAAAAAGACATCAAACTCACAGCTATTAAGAACCACACCTAAAACAAAAGCAAACTAAGCCAACAAGTAGAAAAGGAACAGAACCACAGAAATGGAGATCACATGGTGGGTTAGCAACAGGGTAGTAGGAGGAGGAGAGAAGGGGAAAAGGTACAGAGAATAAGTAGCATAGCCGGTGGGTACAAAATAGACAGGGGGAGGGCAAGAATAGTGTGGGAAATGTAGAAACTAAAGAACTTATGACACATGGACATGAACTAAAGGGGGGGAATGTGGATGGGAAGGGGTGTGCAGGGTGGAGGGGAATGATGGGGAAGAAATGGGACAACTATAATAGCATAATCAATAAAATATATTTAAAAATCAGAAAGGTACACAGGACTAGAGTAAACAGGTATTTGAGGTAAATTAAATTGTGGTTAGGCTCTGAAATCAGTGTGGCAAAACAGCAGGAAAACATATTTTGGTTCTCCTGTTTTATGAAACATACAAGATTAACTACAGAAATATTTCCCCCAATACTCAATTAAAGAATGAATTTAATAAGTAAATGTTTTCTATCAAGCTTTCATAATAGGTTCCAAAAAAATGATACTCAAGCAGTTCTTTGACCTATTCTCTGTTAAATCAAAGAGCATATCATTAAGTCATAACTAAGTAGCAGAACACTAAACCTACTATTTACAAAACAGAATGCCTTATTAAGTGTAGGGACCTTCAAATTATGAACCATGATTTATGAATGTTTCTAATGGTTAAATGAAGGCTGCCTCATTTCTATTAACATGCTACAAAGTATCTTCTGTTTTAATTCTTTCATTATTACTCACAATAGAAATTACATTGTTACTCAGAACTCGCCAATTGCTAGTAAATTTCGGATTATCTCACCCACTGGCTCTTTTTCATGGAGAGGATTTCAACATTTACCACACTCCTGCCCCTCTATCATGCACTCCTTATGGCACAACTAATTCTTTCACAGATACTCTTCTCACACAAATGGGCCATGGGGAAGCCAATGGGACTTTGCCATGGACTATGTGGGGGGAGTGTATTGCAGGCAGAGGAAGCAGCCATTCCAAAGACCCTAATCCAAACACAGAAGGATGTCCGATGTACTCAGGGTAGAGCAAAGTAAAGACAGAGGAAAGCACTGATGAGGTCAGAAAAATAGCGGGTTGGATCTTGCAGGGCTGTAAAGGCCATTACAAAGACTTTGGCTTCAATATAAGAGAGAGGGGGAACCATTAAAAATTTCTGAGCAAGAAATAACAAGATCTGATTTCCATTTTAACACCTCCCTGATTGTTGTGTTAAGAATATATCACAAGGGGCAAGGGTTAAAGCTGAGTGTTGGGTTAGGAGGCAAGGTGAGAAATGATAATGCCTTGGACCAGGGTAGTAGCAATGGAGGTAATGAGTAGTAGTTAGCATGTCTCTAATAAACTTAATTCATACATTGGGACCCAGAAAATGGAGACTACCCCAGTGGCCCAGCCCACATCATAAATCTAAACCTAAGTCAACCTGCACATATGGAAATGCCTCACTGTGATCACAATCCTTCAACACAGCTAGCTAGCTAACCTTAACTACAAAAATAGGACCTGCTACACTTCCAAGGAAATCCCTGACCTCCCAGCCAATCACGCCCTGTTTCCATTTTGCCTCTTTTAACATCCTATAAAACTTGCTCTCGCTCAAAATTCCTCAGGAAGAATGCTCCACTGCTTGTTAGGCACTGTACTCCCCTAATCCATGAATTTTTTTCCCCTTGAATAAGGGACACCACACCAGTTACTAAATTGTTTTAGTTGTGTGATTTGACATGTCTGAGAAGTATGGCATTGCTATTAACTGGAATGGAAAACTGCAGGTATAACAGGCTTAAGAGGAAAGCTCAGGAACTTGGGTTTCAGACATGTTACATTTGATATACGTATTAACTAGCTATTTGAAGACATTGAATAGGCAAATTGATATGTAAATCTAGAATTTAAAAGAAAGATCTGATCAGGAATTATAAATTTGGAAGTCATTACCATACAGATGGGTTTTAAATCTGTTTATGAATAAGATCACTAAAGGAGTGAATATAAGTAAAGAAAACCCACGTCTGGTCCTTAGGTATCCAACATTAAAAAGTGGGGAGAAGAGTAAGACCTACAAAAGACAGAAAAAGCAACCAGAGAGGTGGCAAGAAAATCTAGAGTAAGGCATTCTGACCCTGGCCAGGTGGCTCAGTTGGTTGGGGCATCATACCGTACACCAAAAGACTACGTATTTGATTCCCGGTCAGTCCATGCCTGGGTTGTGGGTTCAGTTCCCAGGTCAGGGTATGTACAGAGAGCAACTGATTGATGTTTCTCACATCTATGTACTCTACTCTCTAAAATCAATAAACATATCTTTGGGTAATGGCATTCTGCAAACATAGGACAAGTTGCTCAACATCACTAATCATCAGAGAAATGCAAATCAAAACCACAGTGAGATACCACCTCACACCTGTCAGAATGGCTATCATCAATAAATTAACAAACAAATGTTGGCAAGGGTGTGAAGAAAACAAAACCCTTGTGCACTGTTGGTGGGAATGCAGACTGGTGAAAACATTATGAAAAACACTGTGAATGTTCCTCAAAAAGTTAGAAATGGAACTACCTCATGATCCAGTGATTCAACCTGTGGGAACATATCTGAAGAGACCCAAAACACTAATTAGAAAGAATATACGGACCCCTATGTTCAATGCAGCATTATTTACAATAGTCAAGATTTGGAAGCAGTCCAGGTGCTCTTCAATAGATGAGGGGATAAAAAAAGCTGTGGTTAAAAAAAAAAACACAACAAACCTGTGGTACATATACACACAATGGAATATTACGCAGCTGTAAAAAACGAAATCTTACCTTTTGCAACAGGATGGATGGACCTAGAGGGCATTATGCTAAGTGAAATAATTCAGACAGAAAAAGACAAATACCATATGATTTCATTTATATGTGGAACGTAAAGACAAAATAGACTCAGATACAGAGAACAGTTAGAGGGGAGGAAGTTTCAGGGGCTAGGTGAAATGGATGAAGGGATTAAGCAGTGCAAATTGTGGGTTACAGAAGAGTCACCGAGATGTAGATTACAGCATCGGGAATACAGTTAATAGTATCAAGATAATTATGTGTGGGGCCAGATGGGCACTTGCAGCAGCAGGGGAACCACTCTGTAAAGTACATAACTGTCTAACCACTTTGCAGTACATCCAAAACTACTACAGAATAATACTGAATGTAAACTGTAATTGAAAAAATAATAAATTAAAAAAATTTTAAATGACATACACAAAGAGTATGACATTCTGGAAACCAAGTGAATAAAGCATATCAAGAAAAGAAGGTGCTCTATACTGCAAAAATCTGAATATTTATATTTCTTGGTTTTTTTCTTCATATATTTTACATTTTAATATGTTGAATCACTGGAAATTTGTAACAGATCAATTTTGATAGATATTTAAATGTGTTGTCATTGTTTCTATTGTCTTAACTTTGTCCAGAGCCTATCATTAAGTAAACAATAAAATTTATTGTGTCAGTTGCTTTAGAAAAAAAGAAGAGGGTGATCAACTTTAGCAAATACTCTTGAGAGACAATATAAGATAACCGCTGAAATAGCAACATGGCAGTTACTGAGACTTTATCAATAATTTTTGTGCAGTGATAAGGACAAAAGTCAGACTGGAGTAGAATTAAAAGAGAAAGAAAGGAAAAAAAGAGAAAAATTAGAAAAAACTCAACAATTTTTGCCATAAAACAAAGCACAGAAATGGTATCATAACTGATATATTGAGAGGGAATCAATTTTTTTTTTTTAAAAAAAGATGGAACACAAACGGCTCTGGCTGGGTAGCTCAGTTGGTTAGAGCATCATCCTGACACATCAAGGTTACAGGTTTGAGCTCCAGTCAAGGCCCACACAAGAAGCAACCAATGAATACATAAATTAAGTGGAACAACGAATTGATGTTTCTCTCCCTCTCTCAAATCAATAAAAAAAATTTTTTTTAAAGAAGACAGAATACTGATGGGCCTGTTCCGGGACATAATATTAATGATACAGGAGAAAAAGGAACAACTGCCATAGAATTTAAATTGCTCTGGAGAGGTGAAAGCAATGGAATTTAATGCATAGGTGGAGGAACTGGCTATATGCCAAGAGAGAAAGACAAATATGTACATGTAGATACTGGTTAGGAGGATAGATGTGATAACATGCTGAGAAGTTCATCTTCTTATTGGTTCAATACTTCACTGATGTGGAAATAAAGGAAATATTTGGAAGATAGGGAAGGAGATGCTGGAATTTTGAGAGAAAATATGTGAAATGGATATCTAGAAAAGTGGAAGAAAAAAATTACTTTGGAAGTGTAGTATGACTGGGTTCAATCACGGTTTGTGGTCATGAATTTAAAATTAAAATAGTATGACTGTGTCTTTTTCTTATGCAACATTCAACTACACAGGTGCTGGCACCAAAAGGTGAGGAAATGATTTACCCCAGTGAAACAAGAAAGGAGCAAAGATTCAAAACTGTATTCATAGATGTGATTATAATGAGTGAACAAAGAATTTATGCTGGGTAAGAGGGAGAGAAAGGACATCATGATGACAAGAGACAAGAGATCCCTGCTTCCAACTGCAATGGAATAATAACAGGAATTAGATTTCCCTACATGCTTGAACATCTACAAAGCCAAACGGCAGTGCATGACAGTTCTTCCCCAGGAGGGAAAGAAAAAAGCAAGTGATGTGAGCCCTACAAATGCCCAACCATACTGCCTAGAGAGTTTCCAGGCCTTAGCACAAGCAAGGGGAATGAAAACAGCCTGGTGGTTCCACAAAGCTTAGAAGACAGGTTTCAGAATTTGGGCAGGCCAAAGCAACAAAATTTTGTGGTACACAGTACCAGAAAAAAGCAGCTGCACAAAGAGGGAGTTATGAAGATATGTAGAGGGGTCCCCTAGGGCCTTTGACTGAATATCGACCTAAGTACATGTGTGAGAAAACTCTCAGATTGGGGAAAGAACCATTAGAAAGGAGGAGACAAAACAGTCACCAGAGCCAACACAGGGCTAGGAATAGTTTGTGTTCCCACCAGCCAGAGTGGAAATATTCCTTAAAATGTGAGGCATGGGGTAGAGTTCTCAGAAAGATACTGCATCTGCAGTAGAGCTGAAGTAGCCCTACCATGAACAGCGTTCTAGACTCACTCTACCAAAACTGAAAAGCAGGGTTCAAAAGGATCAAACTGATTTCAAGTAACTTAACTGTGTCACAGCCAAATCCAAAAATATTTAAAGAAAAAATTTAAAAGCCAGCCTCCAAAACATAAAACTAACAATGTCTGGCATCCAATAAAAAATTACCAGGTAGTCAAAAAAGCAGGAAAATATAAGCCACAGAGAAAAACCCATCAATAGAAACTCACCTAGAAATGACATTGATAGTTTTAGTAGACACAGATGTTAAACCAGCTATTATAATCCCCCACATTTGAGAAAACAGAAGAACACATGATCATAGAAACAAAAGATTTTAAACATGAGTATCAGTGACCTATGGGGCAGCATCAATGACCTAACCAACATATAACTGGAATCTCAGGGTAGAGAGAATATGTGAAAAAATAAAAACCAAATGTTTCTTAATTTGATAAAAGCTAAAACCCCACAGACCTCATATTTAGTAAGAGACTTGAGGAACACTGTGCATAGGTAAGCATACTGTGGCAAAAGTAAAATACTTTTGCCTCCTCCACAACCACATCAAAATTACAACTAAACTGCAAAACAGGCATCATTTAGAACCTCCTGAAACCTAGCTGAATGGAAGTCCTACAACATGGGAATTAAAGAAATCACATGGAGACTGGTAGGAGGGGCAGAGAGGCAGAACAGGCTTGTTTCACACCCACGTGTGGCAGGTAAAAATTGAGAGGGACATCTTGGCTGCAGACATTTCTCCTGAGGAGTGAGAGGTCCCAGCCCCACACCAGCCGTCCCCCAGCCCAGGGTTCCAGTGCCAGGAAGAGAAATCCCCATAAATTCTGGCTGTAAAAACCAGTGGGGATGGCTGAAGCTACTGGAGTCCCAGGCAGATCCTCTTAAAGGGCATGTGCCCAGACTTACTCAGACTTACTCCCTCCCTCTTAGCTCCAGCACTAGGGTAGCAGCTTGAAAAGACATGCAGAGAGGAACTGAATGGCTGACATCAGGACAAGTACTGGAGGGCAGTTTTCTCCCAGAGAAGTGATGGCAGAGGCCACTGTTCCTTTTCTGAGCCCTCATCCAACCATATCTGAGACTCCATCAACTTGGCTCTCTCTTTATCCCACCATGGTGATTCCCTGAGGCCCTGCCCCACTCAACTTTCAGTCCCAACCAAGCAGTTTCCAGTGACTTTTCCATACAAATAGCCTTTCACAACTCATATTTCAGATTTTCCTAAAACCTCTCAAACAAGCAACATCTGGTGACACCTGACCTTGGCCTGCACCTCCAGGGAAGCCCCAAAGCCAGTGCATCCAGTGGACAGCTTCAGACCATATTGAAGCACCGCCACCCAACCACCTCCACAAGTGAAACCCTCAAGAGGTAGACTCCACAGGTACCAGGGTCCTGATGAAGTAAGTCCTGCTCTGTGGGGTAAGCCCCTGCACATCTGATCATCTATGGTGGTCAGACATCACAGCCAGTTCTTGAAGCTGATCAGCCTGGGGGTAAATCCCTACCATTAACATGCCAACATCAGTCAAGGCTCAACTACAACAGAAGGGTATACACAGGCCTCACATGGGAGCTCATCTCAAGTGCCCAAGTGCCCAAGAGCCTTGGGTAATCAGGGAGGCTGTGGCACTGGACCCTACAGAACACCTACTATATTAGGCCACTGTACCAATCCTGAGAGACGTAGCCACTCTACCTAATACACAGAAATGAAAACAGGGCGTCTGCCAAAATAAGACAAAGAAAAATGTCCCAAATGTAACAATAAAACAAAACTCCAGAAAAAGAACTAAACAAAATGGAACACACAATCTACTAGACACAGAGTTCAAAACACTGGTTCTAAGGATCCTCAATGAACTTAGTGAGAACCTCAACATAAAAAAGGACCACTCAGAAATGAAGGATACACTAACTGCAATGAAGAATAATTTACAGGTAATCAACGGTAGAGTAGATGAAGTGACAATAAAATTAGCAATTGGGAACATAAGGAAGCAAAAAACACCCAATCAGAATAACAAAAAGAAAAAAGAATCCAAAAAAATGAAAATAGTGTAAGGAGCCTCTGGGACAAATTCAAGCATACCAATATTCACACCATGGGGGTACCAGAAGGAGAAGAAAGTGAGCAAGAAATTGAAACCCATTTGAAAAAATAATGACTTTCTTAACTTATTGAAGGAAATAGGTACACAAGTCCAGGAAGTACAGAGTCTTAAACAAGGTGAACTCAAAGAAGCCCACACCAAGATATATCACAATTAAAATGCCAAAGGTTAAAGACAGAATCTTAAAAGCAGCAAGAGAAAAGTCATTAGTTACTTACAAGCGAGCTCCCATAAGACTGTCAGCTGATTTCTCATCAGAAACTTGGCAGGCCAGAAGGGACTGGCACAAAATATTCAAAGTGGCGAAAAGCAAAGTCCTACAACCAAGATTACTCTACTCAGCAAGGCTATCATTTAGAATTAAAGGACAGATAAAGACCTTCCCAGACCAGAAAAAGCTAAAGGAGTTCATCACCAACAAATCTAAATTATATGAAATGTTAATGGGTCTTCTTTAAGAAGACAAAAAGAAGGTCAAAACTATGAACAATAAATGCAAACTATCAGCAATTGAATCTAAAACAAAATAAACTAACAAGCAGAACAGAAACAGACTCAGATACAGAGAATATTTTGATGGTTACTAGATGGGAGGGGGTGGGGGGCCATAGGTGA
This sequence comes from Glossophaga mutica, assembly GCA_039655065.1. Lineage (NCBI taxonomy): Eukaryota > Metazoa > Chordata > Mammalia > Chiroptera > Phyllostomidae > Glossophaga > Glossophaga mutica. Next base: position 78,173,622 of record CM077308.1, on the reverse strand, counting down.
AAAAGGTGAAGGGATTAACAAGTACAAATTGGTAGTAACAGAATAGTCATGCAGATGACTATTACAGCACAGAGAATATAGTCAATAATATTTTAATAACTATGTATGGTATCAGATTGGTTGTGAGATTTATCAGGACGATCACTTAGTAAGTTATGTAATGTCTAATTACTGGGGTGTTCACCTGAAATTAATATAATAATGTATGTCAACTGTAATTATAAAGTAATAATGTTTTAATAACGAAAAAACCCACAGATCTAAGACATTAAAGTGCTAGAATCAATGAGTTAGAGGCCCTAGCAGAGTTAGATTATCAGAATAAGTGCACTAGAGTGAGTTAAAAGGATAGGAGGGGGTATTTAGACTAGGATGCTTGATATTGAAGTTATGGAAGAGTGGAATTTTAAAAAGTCTCTCATTATATTATTATTGTTCTGTTTAATCCAGGGGTGTCCAACCTTTTGGTGTCTCTGCACCATACTGGAAGAAGAGTTGTCTTGGGCTATACATTAAATATAGTATAACACGTAATCACAAAAAAAAAAAATAAATCTCATAATGTTTTAACTAAATTTACAATTTGGTGTTGGGCTGCATTCACAGCCTTCCTGAGCTGCATGTGGCCCACAGACCACAGCTTGGTTGAACACCACTGAATTTCACTACAAGATGTTTTATTATTTCTTTCATTACAAATATATGGCATCTGTCTATTCTATACATGTGATATCTGTGGTACTAAAGAGAATTTTCTTCTATCTTTAATTAGTTTCCTTTATAATTCCATGGGTAGTTCAAATTTCTGGTATCTGTAAACAAATTTGAGTTATTTATACCTGCTATTATTTAACTTCAGTATATGAATATGTAATCTTCAGTATAGATCACTCCATCACTTTGATCATTTTACTTTACAGTACCTGATTGCTAATTATGTATCAAGTACTGTTCTAAATACATACAAGTACTAATTCATTTATTCTTTACAACTATCCTATGTGTTAGGTGATATTATCAGTTTATATATGAAAAAAACTGTACATTTTAATCTGAGATTAGGTTAGGTTATTTCCCTAAGGTTACAGGCTACAGTGGCAGAGCAGAAGTTCAAATCCAATTTAGTTTGCTTACAGCCACATTCTTAACTACTACTTGGATCTTTCCTGGATGAAGAATAGAGGAACTTCTAATCTATAGGCCAGACCCAGCTTTTGGTTCAAATTCACTAGATTTGTAGAGTAAATTGCAAAAATCTACAATTACAAAAATTTAGTGGCAATTATCTAGGAGCCATAAGGTGAAAGTATTACTATGTAAAAGATATATTTCTGTTTAAATATGGTGGGAGAGGGGGAAAAACACTATTTTCCTCAAAAGTTAAATATCTGTTTCCATGGAAGTAAGAAATATCACAGTACACTTTCCTTTAAAACCTTTAGGTTTCTCTTACAGACAAAAAAATTTTTAAACAAATTCTGACAATGTGTATATTTTTAGAAACCCAAATAACTTATTTTAAGGGAAAAAAACCAAAAAAATAATAGCACTAATGGAAGAGTTTATTTTAGGGGGCTTCTTCATCGTTCATTTATTACATTTATTCATTCAATCAAGCCCTGAGTGCCTACTATACATGAAAAATTACACTAGTCACTGGGGCACAAGTGAAAGGCCCTCAAGAAATTCACATTCTAGTACTGTGCTTCTTAAATTGTGGTTCACAGACTCCTAAAAGGGTCCAGGATGTATTCTTGAGGCTCAAAACTATAAAAATAAATTTTAAATTTTCTTTTTGTTCTTAAAAGTTAAATAAAATATTAATATAAGTAGAGGCTGGGTCATTCATATGACCTAATAACCAAGACTAACCATAAAAAAATGACAAATTATACTATATTAAAATTAAGAACTTTTGTTCCTTAAAAGACACCATCAAAAGAGTGAAAAAAAAGCAATCCGCAGAGTAGAAAAAAATATTTCTAATACATATACCCACAAAACACTCTTAACCAGATATGTAAAGATTCCTAAAAATTATTGAGAAAGACAATTTAATTAAAAAACTGGTACAACAGCCCTGGCTGGTGTGGCTCAGTGGAATGAGTGCCAGCCTAAGAAGCAAAGGGTCACTGGTTTGATTCCCAGTCAGGGCACATGCATGGGTTGTGGACCAATAGGTCCCCAGTAGGGGGCATACAAGAGGCAACCACACACTGATGTTTCTCTCCCTCTTTTTCTCCTTCCTTTCCCCTCTCTAAAAATAAATAAAATATTTTCAAAAATTAAAACTGGTAAAACATTTGAACAAACCATTCACAAAGACAATATCTAAATGGCCAATTATATGAAAAGGTACCCATATCATTCATTCATCATCAGGAAAACACATATTAAAACCACAAAGAAATATCACTACATACCGCTGAAAAGGCTGAAACAGAAAAGAATGACAATACCAAGTACTGGAGGGAATTTAGAGAAATCAGAACTCTCATCTCAGAAAATTATTTGGCAGTATCTATGAAAGCTAAACATATGTATACCATATAACCCAGCAATTTCACTTTTAGGTATACTTCCAAAAGAGCTACATTACATGCGTATGTCTACCAGAGGACTTGTAAAAGAAAGTACACGGTATCTTTATTCTCAATAATAAAAAGCTGGAAACAACCCAAATGTCCATGAACAATAAGATGGAATAATTGTGGAATAGTCATAATAGTGGAATAGGAAAAAGCAACAAAAACTTAACATGTCATAGTATAGATGACACGATCTTATAGACACAATGTTGAGCAATGAAGTCAGACATGAGTACATACTATGTTCATGAATACGCAAAACACATCTATAGTTATTAGAAATCAGAACAGTGATTATCATGGGGAGGGAGTAGGAAGTTACAGACTGGGACAGATAAGAGAAGGGCTTTTAGGGGTACTGTTAATATTCTATCTAGCTGTGGGTCTGATTATACAGGTATGTTTACTTTATGAAAAATCCACGTTTAAAGATCATAATTCAGTAGTTTACTTTAAAAAATTATCATGCTGGTGTTATCTAAATCTTGAGTTTTTAGTGCTGCATTTACTTGGTAAGTCTATTTTTTTAATTATTAAAGAATTTTGCAGAGTTTCACATCTAACATATTAAGAATGTTATAATAGCTTCCTTTCTTCCTTCCAACTGTCATCCCTCCTTCCTGAATAATTCAGTCCAAAAGCCAGATTTTCCTCACAGCCAGAGATGGAAGTTATATATATGAAAAGGGAAAAAGACAGAATTCAATTTATTGGAATTGGAGGGACTGGGGTGAATTCATGGGTTTCAACTAACACAGACACGGAAATAAGTATAGGGGTGTGGCTATGTGTTTGTGTGTGTACCTTAGTTCAGTCCACTGAGAGCGCCTGAAAGGAGTGATGCCGTAATAGACACCAGCATACCTAGCATCAAGATTTTGATTTCTCAATACTTGATTCCACAAAAGACTTCTTAGAGAACGTGCTAATTCCAAGGTTGGGGCAGGGATGATTGTGGAACAGATTTTTGTACCAGAAAGAAAGTATTCAATCTAAGCAAAATAAATGATAGTAACAATCTGTAACACATTAAATAATTCTTTGGATGGTGGGAGAATGATAGCCACTGGCTAATGACATGATTATATTTAACTTCTAGAAAGATGATCTATAAATTAATGGAAGGAAAAACTGGAAGGGAGTCTACAGGAAACAACTGCAATAGTCCACAAGGACAATAAATGATGAAATCCCAAACCGACCCAATGAGACAGAAAGAAAGGTGGTAATGGTAAGATGCTCAGTAAGCAGACTTTCTAAGAACAAAATTATAACTTAGCCACTTGCCAAATGTGTGGCCTTCAGTAACTTTTGTGCTCTGGCTTCATCAATATAAAACAGATATAATAAGCATGTATTTGAAAGGGTTGTTATGAGGATATACGTGTAACCTCCCCACACAACAGTTTTTTTCCCCCCTGTGGGGTAGGGTATCCTAAACAAGTGCTTGTTCTGCCTATTTGATAATACAGTAGGGCTTTCAGTTTCTGACTTGAGTGAATGGCCGGTGGAGTCACTGACCATAGAAGAAATGCTGGGGATGAATGCATTTTAGTTGGATGGTTATAGGAGTGTCACACTCATTTTCACCAGGGGCCACATCAGCCTTGAAGTTGCCTTCAAAGGACTGAATGTAATTTTAGTTAGGACTGTGTAAATGCAACTACTCTTCAACAGTTAAGCAAGAGCCTGGCACTGCTACTGGGTAGAAACAAGGTGCCAGGCCAGATAAAACAAGGTGTAGGGCCAGATTCAGCCCTCGGGACTTGTGTTTGCCACCAGTGGTTGAGGACAAGAGATGAGTTCAGTTGTAGATGTATTGTCAGATAAAAGCAGTTATAACTCATAACCTTCATTTCTTTTTCCCTGTGTTCTCCCTTTCATTCTGTTAAATAAAAGTTTATTTCCTACTAAATTACTTTTTACTTAATGTCTCCCTCACAGGGTTGAGGGGTAGGGGTGGAATCGGTTTTAAGATTCTCAGAAATAATCAGGAGAGAGGATGAAAACAGTATGAAAAAAAGATGAAAGAAAAACAGGTGAGCAAAGGTTCAGCTCCTTTTCCCTGCTCTAATCAGTGTTAAAAAATCAGAATGTCTTAACACAACATGTTGGTTGCCTAGACCCAAATAAAATATATTCAGCTTTATCTAAATACTTTCATTAAAGTATTCCTTAATGAAAGAATTGGTTCTAGAACAGATTAACAAAAAGTCCCACAATCTCTTACCTGTAGTCATGGTTGTTTAAAAGAAAAAACAAAAACAAACAAAACAAAAAACCCATGCATTTGGAAGAAAATCAATTACAGAAAAAGTTTAACTTTTTAATAACGTGTTTGGAGTGTGGGGAGGTGTTATAGGCCAGTGATGAAAGATGCTATATAGATCTTTCTGGAATATATAAACAAAAACAGAAAAGTCCACTGGCTTGCAAAATGTTTTAAAATAGAATCATTTTTAAATGACTCACTTACTTTGAAACAAAAACACAAGTAATGATTTATTAGTTTGCCTGAAAATGTCCAGAAATCCATATATAACATATAGAACAAAACATAGCTTATTAGAAAGTAGAAGCAATATTATGTCAAACATTGCATTTAAGAGAAAATAAAGTAGTTATCATCACTGCACATCATTTTGCTACATCTTTTTCGTGGTGACAAGGACGCAAGAATAATTACGGTGAAAGGACAAGCTGAGGGCAAGACTAGAAATAGTAACATGTACACAGTAAATAGCAATTATTTTCTATCATTTGTATTTTTTCATGCCCATAGTTTCGACCAGTTTCACAATGAGCTAAGGAGTTTAGTTGTTTTAAGATTTGTCTTTGGACTTTCGGCCAAGATGGAAGCATAGGTGGACACACTGTGCCTCCTCTCACAACCAAAATTAAGGACAACAAAAATTTAGAACCAAAAAAATGAGAACAGATAGAAAATTGAATTGTACGGAAGTCCAACAAAGATTCACCCAGACTGGTAAGAGGTGCGGAGTTGGCGGCCGGCGGAGAGGGACTGAGACAGGAAAAAGCAGTTGGCACACCCCAGGCACACAGGCAGCAGTTACCAGGGGTGGGGAGGCAACGAGCAGACCAAGAGAGGCACACAAGGTGGCTGACTGCAGTCACACATTTGCTCCCAGATAAATCAGGGGAAAACAGGTAGCAAGACAGACTGAGCAACCCTGGGCCCAGGCGCTGGGAAATAAAGCCTAAAAGCACCGACTGAAAACACTTGTGGGGGTTGAAGTGCTAGGAGAGACACCCAGACTCACAGCAGAGTTTGTTGGAGAGACCCACAGGGTCCTAGAACATACACAAGCCCACCCACATGGAAATCAGCACCAGAAGGGCCCAGTGTGCTTGGGAAGAGCAGCGGAAGGGACTGGAATCCGAGAGAGAGCAGAGCAAGTGCCATTGTTCCCTCTCAGACCCCACCCCTACATACAGCGTCACAACCCAGCAACTGGGCTCCCCTGTCCTGGGGAACACCTAAGGCTCCACTCCTCACTACATAAAAGCTGCAACCAGACCAAAAACAAAACAAAACAAAACCAAAAATGGCTCAAACAGGAGAACAGATCAAAGTTCCAGAGCCAATTCATCTAAGCAACCAAGAGATAGCCAACCTATCAGATACACAGTTCAAAGCCCTGGTGATCAGGAGGCTCACAGAATTGGTTGATTTTGGTTGCAAATTAGATGAACAAATGAAGGCTACAATAAGTGAAATGGAGGAAAACACAGGGAACCAATAATGATGGGAGGAAAACTGGAACTCAAATCAATAGAGTAGACTAGAAGAAAGAAAGAAACAACCAAGCAGAAAAGAAGGAAGAAACAAGGATTCAAAAACATGAGGAGAGGCTTAGGAACCTCCAGGACATCTTTAAATGTCCCAACATCTGAATTATAGGGGTACCAGCAAGGGAAGAAGAGCAACAAGTGGAAAACTTATTTGAACAAATAATAAAGAAGAACTTCCCCAATCTGGCAAAGGAAACAGACTGCCAGGAAGTCCAGGAAGCTCAGAGAGTCCCAAAGAAGTTGGACCCAAGGAGGAACACGCCAAGGCACATCATAATCACATTAGCCAAGATTAAAATGAAGGAGAGAATTCTAGAAGCAGCAAGGGATAAGGGCACAGTCACCTACACAGGAGTTCCCATCAGACTGTCAGCTGATTTCTCAAAAGAGACCTTACAGGCAAGAAGGGGCTGGAAAGAAGTATTCCAAGTTATGAAAGTCAAGGACCTACATCCAAGATTGCTCTATCCAGCAAAGCTGTCAATTAGAAGGAAAGGGAAGATAAAGTGCTTCTCAGAGAAGGTCAAGTTCAAGGAGTTCTTCATCACCAGGCCCTTATTATATGAAATGTTAAAGAGACTTATCTAAGAAAAAGAAGATAAAAAATAGGACAGTAAAAAGACAGCAAACTCACAGATAATAACAACCACACCTAAAACAAAAGCAAACAACTAGAACAGAAATAGAACCACAGAAATGGAGATCACATGGAGGGTTAGCAACAGGGGAGTAGGAGGAGGAGAGAGGGGGAAAAGATACAGAGAACAAGTAGCATAGCCGGTGGGTAGAAAATAGACACAGGGAGGGCAAGAATAGTGTGGGAAATGTAGAAACTAAAAAACTTATGACACATGGACATGAACTAAAGGAGGGGAATGTGGGTGGGAAGGGGTGTGCAGGGTGGAGGGGAATGATGGGGGAGAAATGGGACAACTATAATAGCATAATCAATAAAATATGTTTTAAAAATTAAAAAAAAAAAAAAAAAAAAGGATTTGTCTTTGTTCTGCCCTGTCTGGTGGATTCAGTGGCTCAGTGGATTGAGTGCTGGACTGCAAACTAAGGGGTTGTGGGTTCAATTCCCAGCCAGGGCACATGCCTGGGTTATGGGCCAGGTGCCCAGTTTGGGGCACGCGAGAAGCAGACGATTGACGTATCTCTAAAACATTGATGTTTCTCTCCCTCTCTTTCTCCTGTCCTTCCCCTCTCTCTAAAAATAAATAAATAAAATCTAAAAAAAAAAAAAAAAAAAAAAAAAAGGCCCTGGTTGGTGTTGCTCAGTGGATTGAGTACCAGCCTGAGAACCACAGCGTTGCCAGTTCAATTCCCAGTCAGGGCACATGCCTGGGTTGTAGGCCAGGTCCCCAGTAGGGTGAGCCCAAGAGGCAACCAAACTTTGATGTTTCCCTCCCTTCCCCTCTCTCTAAAAATAAATAAATAAATAAATCTTATACAAAGTTGACCAAAACAATAGAGTACAAGGCTACTGTACCCTTAAAAAAAAATTGTTCCTTTTTTGAAGTTCCTAATCTATTGATTATGGATTATATCCAATGATGGCATTCTAATAATTTACAAAAGGAATCAAATTTGTATATTGTAGGTTTCATGTAAATTATAAGGTTAGCTATTTGAATGTGTGGGTTCCCATATTTTCAATAACCCACCAGTACTCCCAGTTATGTGATTTTGAAACCACATTTGCAATCACCATTAACCCAAAGAACCACAATCTACAGCATACACTTTAATCCTAGCAATTCTAGGGAAGCCACACCACCATTTTAAAAGTATTCCTCAAATATGGCAAGCTCATCATTGCACCTTACAGCCTTTGCCTAAAATTCAGATCATTCAGGTCTCAGCACCCATGTTATCTCAGAGAGGACTTCCCAAACCAATCTAAGAAATGCCCTTCTCCCTTTCTTCCTTGCATATCCAGAGCCAAGGTCATGAGCTGGTAGGAGAGTTGCTTTGATATGCTATGAGACTGAAATTTTAATTCAGACTAAACATAACATTTTAACATCAGAAATCCATGGGATCTGACTGAAATGTCATTTAGTGCCAGGGAAGGAAAATTCAACAGAACATAGCTGAAAGCGATATTTAGAGGAAAAAAATAAGATTATTTTCTGTCATAAATAAGTAAAATAGTGTCCCCATCTTCTGAATACTCAACCACACTGTCTTCTTCACAGCCCTCATTGCTACAAAAACTACCCAATGTGTTACTCATTTCTTTAGCTTGTCATATTCACTACTGTATCACTGACACTTACAATAGTATGTGGCAGAGTAGATTCTCACATATTAGTGGAATGAACAAACCCCTGTAGTAGAGGTCAAACATCCTTCATATTACCTTTATGTACTCCAGGTATTATGTTTTAACCAGGGCTGTAACTTGTTAATTTGTTTACAGAGCCTATCTGGCACCAATTTATTCTACCTACTATACTGAAGCAAGAGGCAGATGACTTTCTGTGACACGACTAGGATCACCAGGACCCTAGCAAAACATTTAATGAGAAATACCTGTCTTTGTCTACCTCTCTTCTCCACCCTTCTTCTCTGTCCACCAGATAGAACCCTAGTGCCCTCTTGATACCCTCCTGCAGTGTGAAATTCTCCTCTTCTAATTCACTGATGACTTATCCCTCCAAGTTCATCTTTAATTGTAACTTCTTATTAGTAGCTTTAATTAACACACATCAACGGATTATGGTAACTATGGGGTTGGCCAAAAAGTTCGTTCTGTTTTTTCCATAAGATAGCTCTAGTAGTGCTTAACTACTAGGCTCGTGGTCGTGTACTTAACTACTAGCAGTTGTGTAGTATTTAACCTCATTTGAAACAATTTTATTAGATGGTATTTGATAGCTGTCATATCAGTGTACATTTAAAAAACTTATCAAAATTGGTGAATTTTTGCCCTGGCTGGTGTGGCTCAGTGGATTGAGTGCCTGCCTGTGAACCAAAGTGTCACCGGTTTGATTCCCAATCAAGGCACATGCCTGGGTTGCAGGCCAGGTCCCCAGTAGGGGGTACACGAAAGGCAACCACACACTGTTGTTTCTCTCCCTCTCTTTCTCCCTCCCTTCCCCTCTAAGAAATAAAATAAAATCTTTTTTAAAAATTTGTTAAAAATTGGTGAATTTTTGTGTAGCCATTTTAATATTGAAGATGGAAGAAAATAAGCAACATTTTCAGCATATTATGCTTTATTATTTCAAGAAAGGTAAAAATACAACTGAAACACAAAAAGATTTGTGCAGTGTATGGGGAAGGTGCTGTGACTGATCGAACGTGTCAAAAGTGGTTTGTGAAGTTTCATTATAGAGATTTCTCACTGGACAATGCTCCATGGTCGGGTAGAGCAGTTGAAGTTGATAGCAATCAAATTGAGAACAGTCAACGTTATACCATGTGGAAGATACTCGACATACTCAAAATATCCAAACCAATAAAGTTACTGGTAAAAATGAAAAATACGTCTTTTATTTTACAGAAAAAACTAAATGGACTTTTTAGCCAACCCGGCACATGACGTATTTATTACCTGTTTCATTCAGGTGTCTCCTCAAATATCATGTCCTTAGAAACCTTCCCTAGTCATCCTATCAAAAATAACACCTATCACTCTCTACCCTTTACCGTGATTATTTTTCTTCATAGCATTCATCAAAACCTGACTTTACAGTATATATTTGCTTATTTGTTTATTGCCTGTCTCCCCCACAAAAATGTAAGTTACATTAAGGGCAAGAATTTGTCTGCCTAGATCAACATAACCTGATTGGAATTAGAAAATGCTAAATACTTGTTGAATTAATTTATTTTCCACAGACTTAAAGACTCCTGTTTGGTTTTAAGAAACGTGGTTTTATTAGCACAAATGCCCCTCATACATGGCCACCCCACAATCATATTTTTGAATACATACAAAACAGAAGTAATGATGAGTAACATGATTTATGTGTAAGAGCCAAGAGACTGAGGGCTTAATAATATATATGCTCACATATTCTTTCAAATATTCCTCATTATCTATGGAATTTTATTTCAAACTCCCTTGTCTAGCATTGAAGACCTTTCACAATCTAATCTGACCTTCCTTTGTATTCCTGTCTCCCACCATTTCCCATATTCTGGGCTACTATGCTGCAGACTTCATGAAGAACCGCTCACATAGACACAGCATGTACTCCTGCTACACTGCAGCCATAATGATCTAGTCTCCTTTCCTGCCAAATTTTCTGCTAACCACCACTTACAAAAAGCCTAAACATTCTTCAAAATCCAGATCTAATGCTTTCTCCATAAAACTTTCCTTCATCATCCCACCAAAAATTATCTCAGTCTGTGAGGTACAGCATGTGGTAACACTCTTTAAGTTCTTGCCTTAAAGGAAATTATTAGTACTTTTTAATCTCCTTTAGCATATGGTAAATTCCCAAACAGGCTGGTCATTGTTTTACACATCTGTGTACCCTTCGTGATGCCTTACACATGTGTCTAACAAAATTATTTTAATAATGAATAAATTCTACACAACTCTGATTCATTCCTTTGCACTAGATGGTTAAGGCATATCAAAAGATTAATAAAGTCCCAACACTAATGGGGCTTACAATCCAGAAACAGAGGTATGTGAACAGATCCTGTAACTAACACATAAGGTATATTGTAAGTGCTAGAACAGACTGATGGCAGTGCTATAGTTGTGCAGAGCAGGCAACAATTAATTCCAAATGAGAGCACTAAAAAGAAAAGGGTTGTCTGGGCTGAGTGTTAATGAATAAATAAGATTTTAACAGGAAAACATCAAAGGGAGGGGTCATTCCTGACAGAAGAAACAGCAAAGATAGAGTTTTGAAGACTCTAGCATGCTAGGGAACCAAAAAATAACCAGCCGGAAAGAGAGAGAAAGGGGAAGAGGTGGAGAGGGGGGAAGGGGGGGAGAGAGAGAGAGAGAGAAAGAGGAGAGAAGACAAGGAAGGAGGAAATATGAATACGAATGTGTTACTAAGGAGAAGACCCAGCTGGACGGACCTCAAAGAATTTGAACTATCAAAGGTATCTAAGCAGGAAAGCGATATGGTTAGTACTGTTTTGGTTTACAGCTCAGATCAGGACTAAGCAATAAAAATAGTGAAATCATGGGAGTTAAAACTCTCCAAGAGCTCTGGATGGTGCGCCTCAGGGGATTGAGCATGGACCTGCAAACCAAAGGGTCACTGGTTCAATTCCCAGTCAGGGCACATGCCTGAGGGGGCACGTGAAAGGCAACCACACACTGATGTTTCTCTTTCTCTCTTTCTCCTTCTCCTCTTTCTAAAAATAAGTAAATAAAATCTTTAAAAAACATTAAAAAACTGTCCTGGGGGGAGTACAAAAGCTAAAAACTAAATCCTGAGAAGTAATTATATTGGGGAGGAAAAGAGAAAAGAGGAAGGAGGTCAGTGAAAAACAGAAGTTACCTGAGAGACCAGAGACCGAGGAAAGAATGTCATAAAAACCAGAAGGGAAGCAGGGGTAGTAACCAACAGTAAAAGAAGAGAGGATGAATGTATGAGAAGGATCTTACTTGACAAACAGGAGGTTGCTAAAGCTCTTAAGACTAAGAGTTTCAATATAATTGCGTGAGGGCTAAGAGAGAGCCAATTCACAGTAAGTTAAGGGAAAAGGTGAAGAATTAGAAAGACAGCAAGTGGGGGCTGCTTTTGTAAGAACTGTGATAGTGAATGGAAATAGAGAAAATGGCGAAAGTTTGAGGCCAAAGCAGAGCACAGGTTAAGTTTCTACGAGGAGTTACATGAACTTTTTTATCCCCACAGAATAAAGGAAACTAAAATGAAACAACAGGAAACATGCTGCCAAGTCCTGAGAGGTGAAATGAAGGCAGGAAAAGTGGAAGAAGGCAATACAGAAGGTACCTTGAAAAAGGAGGACACGGGAAACTAGAAAAATTTGTGGTACTGATAAAGGAAATTAAGGGCACTCCAATAATTGGATAAAGTAAGGAATAAAGAATTAAATAGGATGATGCTCAGCAAAATAAGATTTAAGCAACTGCTATTTAGAAAAGGACACTCAATTGGAAATAAAGAAAATGAGCACTGAAGACCTAGATGATAACTGCAAAAGTAAAGGAATGAGATAAAACGTTAAAACGAAAAGTTAAAGTAGTAATATTAAAAAGTTATAAACTCCCCAAGCAACTGGTAATTGTATATCAACATGTACAACACAAATCTTTGTATTATCCAAAATATTTCCAAAATCCAGCAATAGTCTACTTGCTTTAAACAGAGAATACAATTGTATTACAATCAAATCCCAATATTTAAAAAAGTAGGTGTTTTTTACTGCATTGAGTTCTGACTTATACGTTTCATATCAAAGTTTTGAATCTTATCTTTCATAACACTAACTACCCTCCTCTGGATCATCCACAAATTCAATAAACTTAACCCAAAACAGGAAGTGGACATTTTCCTTCAGTAGGACACTAAAAAGGCCTCTTTCAGGGTTGATGATAATCAGTGTTGTTTAACTGATAATGAATCAAATTCTAACTATATTCACATACAGCCTACATCTCTCTATTTTGACCACAGAACATGATAATTCTGTCAAATATGCTCTGGTGAAATCTAATTGCACAATGTCTTAAGCATTTTTCTAATGATCCAGTCTATTAATTCTCTCCAAAAAAAAAAAGGAAATGAGGCTAATCTGGCCACACCCTAGCCAGCCCTGTCTCTATTCAAGGTACCACCAGCTTTAAATTTAAATGATCCTATGAATCATGTTAATGGCTCTATCCTTACAGAGCCATTTCTAAATTTCTCCAAGGAAGACAAACTTCCCACTTTTTAATTACCTACTCCTAAATGTATGAACATAAAGAAATCTCCCCTCCCCAAACAGGGAGAGAAAAAAAAAATTTCTGGCCAATTTAAATATGTAAACTTTTGGTGATACAGATAAAAGGATCAAATGTTTCTCTATAATGTCCATTATATTACATTAGTTGTACATATTTAAAATCATATACTATATAAAAAAGAATACTTAGAAGTCCATTTCCCCCTTTCAACATTTCATAAAACACTTTTATTGAAATTTTCCCACTGTAGCTTTGGTATGTTTTCATGTTCACTAGAATGACCGAATCATTTACCAGTTTTTTTAAAGCATTGTGTCCTTCCTTTTATTTACAAAAGTTGTTTGGGTTACAAATTTTTTGAATCCTTGTTATCTTTTTAACTTGAATACTAATTGCTCATTTTTTATACATTCAGGCAATTTTTTTCATTCTGTAGATGTGTGCTGTAGATGTAGATTCATAATCTCTACAAGGTAAGCACTTACTAGTGTGGACTGAAATAGTTTCAGACTTATACCTCCTCCAGTCAATCCTTTGCCAGGCTTTGTATGGGGTAAAATAAAGTGCCTTACACTTTTCTGAGAAATAATTTCTTGGGGGAAAAGACCTTGTTGTACATGCAGGTAATCAAGTCAAAAATTCACAAAGATTTAGGAACCCAATTATTTCTTAAACACATTTCAATTAATAACAAGCTATTGCTTAAGTTACATGCGGATGCATTAATAGTCTGTAGATGTCAAACAAATTTTCCTTCTAAAGTGGTATATTAGAACTTTGTTATACTGTTATAAAAGAAGAATAGAGTAGGACAGGTTACTCAATTTTGTGAATTATTTTTCTTAGAGAAACAGCAAGAGTAGTAATTCTAGTAACTTATGTGTATTGTTCAAGAATTAAATACCAGTCACTGTTTTAAACATTTTACACTCATTAACTCAACCTTCGCAATGCTCCTATGAAACAGACACTATTGATAATTTCACTTTATTGATGGGAAACCGGGCAGAGAGGTTAAGAAACTTGCCCAAAGTCATACAGCTTCTAACCAACCAAAATTCAGTTCTAGGCCCCTCCTCCTTTTAAAAGAAGATATTGCCCCTTAAGTTAGTAAAAATAGGTCTACAATCTAAGACAGTCCATCTATCAGGCAGTTAATGTAAAGTAGTGTAGAGAAGACATGAGAGAGGTTTTAGTATATTTTAACATGTTTCCTATTCAATTATTTTCTATTATCCATCCACACTGCCTAAAGGCATAAATTTTGGTTTGAGCTACGAGTACTTCATCCGTTGCATCTATGTTCCTTGAGCTAATCAGACCCCCATCTCAGTAAATACTTTTAAGGCAAAACGGTCCTACTATAAACACAAGCATAGAATAAGCAAAGTAGTGCTCTGTCTTCCTCATTCTCCTCTCAACATTTTAACTAATAGAGAACCTGCCCCTCTGGGCCCAAATCTCCCTTCCTATCCCAAATATATAAAACTAACTTTAAACCGTTTTCTTGGATACGGTAACTTTCCTAAACCCTAAAATTAGAGTAGCACTTCCTGAGTATTCAACTGGTTGTGTGCTGTAATGGAGCTGATGAGCAGTTTCCCAAGGAAAAAAAGGGTAAAATAGGAACTGAAGAATGGGAGAACAGTAGAAGGGAAAGTACAGCGTGCAGAACACGGAGTGGGGTGGAAAGTGCTGCTGTCTGACATGGAACTCCGTGCAGAGAAAATGAGAACAGAAATTGAGGAGGAGAGATAGTCATGAAACCCATGTTGGGCAGCATTTTTCTGAGATTTTCCTTTTATGCGTTTTAGATTCTCGTTTCGGAAGAAACTGAGACCTTCAGAGTAGCAACTGCTTAATCGGTGAGGGCACATTCACCACCTTTCCGCTCCCGCCCGAGGCCAGACCTGGTCCCTTGCAAGCTTCGCTTCCCGTTGGACCGCAGCCGGGCCTTTCTAACATCGGCCAATTCGCGGGAGGGACACCCAGAACCTCTCGACCCCAAGGCCAGAGACCCGCGTTCTGGTCCTCAGCGGCAGCCTCCCTGGTTTCCCTTCCGGTAGACAACTCGCACATTTCCCTCCAGAACCTGAACCGAGTCTTTACCGAAGAGCTGAACCCAGCGGTCACGGACTAAAAACCAAGCTGGACTGAAGGTTTTACCTTTAACAGATTAGACGTCGCCATGTTCCTTCAACTTAGAATCTCGCGAGAGGGCGCGAGATTTCGTGGCGCCGGAGACCAGGCCACTACTGGAGGCCGGAGTTCCCACCAGGTCCGAGGGGCCCACCGGCCGCACCGGGGGTGTGGTGGGAGGTGGGCGGCGTGCCGACTGCGCTGACTTCGTCCCAGGTACTTGGAGCTTTCTCTCTTTCCCCCTACATGGTCACCGGAGCTTCCCCACACGGAAGAACTCATGCAAACGCTCAGGGAGCTGGCTACGGCGAATGGTGAGAGGGTAACGGGAGCCGACCTGAATTAGAAGTGGAAGCATCGACTCTACGAGCTTCCCCACTCCTTCGGATTAGCCTTTGTGGCTGCACCCGCAGAGGCCACCGGCAACGAATTTAGCTCGGCTTAGACCCGGCAGCTCAGGTTCCACGGCTGCATCACGTGACAAGGCGGGCGAGAGCGCGCTCGGGAGCGAGGGTGGGAACCTGGAATCCTCGGTGGGTCTGGAGGCGCGCAGGGGGTGTGAGCAGCGCCCTCTGCTGGCGGGACCATACAGCTTCCCTCATCCAGCGCACCAAATCTGGGGTCTCGATTTTAGGGGAGGTCTAATGAAATGTTTGTAACGGCAGTCTTCAGTAAGAACTGGCCCATGGAAGCTGCCCAATAAATACTTGTTGAATGAATACACGACTGAATGCACAAAAGTATTGACTATTAAAGAGGGCCTGGCACTCGCCTTGACCAGTTTGGCTCAGTTCATTGAGGGTGTCCTGCAAAGGGAAAGGTTACCTGTTGGATCCTGAGGGGTCAGGAGGCATGCCTGGATTGCTGGTTTCGTCCAGATCCGGGCAGTTACTAGAAGCAGCTTATCGTGTTTCTCTCCCTTTCTCTCTCCCTTCCTTTCTCTCTAAAAATGAATGAAATATTTTTTAAACATATTTTATTGATTATGCTATTACAGTTGCCCCAATTTTTTCTTCCCTTTATTCCTCTCTGCCCTGTACCCCCCTCCCATCCCACAAGCATTCCCCCACCGTAGTTCATGTCCATGGGTCATATAAGTTTTTTGGCTTCTCCACTTCCCATATTATTCTTAACCTCCCCCTCTCTATTTTATGCCTACCATTTATGCTTCTTACTCCCCGTACCTTTTCCCCCATTCTCTCCCTTACCCCTTCCTGCTGATAACCCTCCATGTGATCTCTATTTCTGTGAATCTGTTCCTGTTCCAGTTGTTTGTTTAGTTCATGTTGGTTTTGTTTTTTTTTTTAGTTTCAGTTGTTGATAGTTGTTTGTTCTCATTTTATTGTTCATATTTTTAAAATCTTTTTCTTACATAAGTCCCTTTCATATAATAAGGGCTTGTTGATGATGAACTCCTTTAACTTGACCTTATCTGGGAAGCACTTTATCTGCCTCCCATTCTAAATGATAGCTTTGCTGGATAGAGTAATTTTAGATGTAGGTCTTTGCCTTTCATGACTCTGAATACTTTCCAGTCCCCTCTTTCCTGCAAGGTTTTTATTGAGAAATCAACTGATTGTCTTATGGGAACTCCTTTGTAGGTAACTGTCTCCTTTTCTCTTGCTGCTTTTAAGATTCTCTCCTTTCATCTCGGGTAACTTAATTATGATGTGCCTTGCTTGTGCTTCCTTGGGTTCAACTTCTTTGGGACTCTATGAGCTTCTTGGACTTCCTGGAAGTCTGTTTCCTTTGCCAGATTAGGGAAGCTCTCCTTCATTATTTTTTCAAATAAGTTTTCAGTTTCTTGCTCTTACTCTCTTCCTTCTGGTATGCCTATCATTCGGGTGTTGGAATGTTTAAAGTTGTCCCAGAGGTTCTAAGCCTCTCCTCATTTTTTTTTGAATTCTTGTTTTTTTATTCTGTTCTGGTTGAATGTTTATTTCTTCCTTCTGCTCCAAACCATTGATTTGCATCCCAGTGGCTTACCTTCACTGTTGGTTCCTAGACATTTTCCTTTATTTCACTTTTTTTAGCCTTCACTTTTTCCTCTACTTTGCGACCATACTCAACCATCTCCTTGAGCATCCTGATTACTAGTGTTTTGAACTGTGCATCTGATAGGTTGGCTATCTCTTCGTTGTTTAGTTGTATTTTTTCTGGAGCTTTGATCTTTCATTTGGGCCAATTTTTTTTTTTTTTTTGTCTTGGCATGCCTGTTATGTAGTAAGGGATGGAGCCTTAGGTATTTGCCAGGGTAGGGCAACCCACCTTGCTGTGTTGTGGCAATGTATGTGGGAGAAGGGTCCAAGAGGGAACAGTGCTGCTTGCTCAGCTCTCAGTGTGCGTTCAGTCATTTCCCCTGCCACCCACAAGCTAATTGGGCTCTTCTGGTGCTGATTCCCAGTGGGGGGGGTGGGGTGTACTCTAGGACCCTGTGGGTCTCTCCCACAAACTCTCCTGTGAGTCTGGGAGTATTTCTTGCTGCTTCAACTCCCAGAGGTTTTAAGGCTTTATTTACCCCACTGGAACCTTGGGTTATGTGGTATGTCTCACTCCCCACTTCTTCCTCCTGGTTTATCCATAGGCAAGGGTGGAACCACCCAGTCCGGCTGCCCATCTCTGCCCCTCCTGTCAGTCTGGGTGAATGTTTCTTCTTTAACTCCTTGGTTGTCAGACTTCCATACAGTTTGATTTTCTGGCAGTTCTGGTGTTTTTTGTTTTTAAATGTGTTTTTCTACTTCCTTTGGTTGTGCAAGGAGGCAAAGTATATCTACCTACACATCCATCTTGATCAGAAGTCTCTAAAAAAAATTCAGTAAAATCTTTTTTAAAAAAGTGTGGCTGGCACTGAATCTATAAATGCTTGATTAGGCAATGAATATTAATCATGGATTCCTGAAGGCACATTATTTTAGAAGATCTTAAACCATAAGCCTCTAAGGTTTATCCCTTCAGACCATAAGCCACTGGAAAAGGGAAGAGAATATAATTTATAGGTAGAACCTGCAGTATACCTGATACTGTATTGTGCATGTTTACAAACATTATTCACTCATAATATGTTAGAAATAGATAAGAGCTATAGAGTAAAATAAACCAGGGAAGGGAGATGAAGTTTGAAATTTTAAATAGAGTGATTCAAGTAGGACTCACTGAGAAGATGGCGTTTGAGCAAACACTTGAAGGAGGTGTGGAAGAAGGCCAGGCCTGTGTGGGAGAAGAGGATCCCAGAGGGGACTCACAGGTGGCAGGTTGCCAAGAATGTACAAGGAACAATGAGAGGGTTGGTGTGTTCAGAGCAGAGAAAGGAAAGAGAGCATAAGACTGTATATGGCTTTCTTGACCACTGTAAAGACTGGTTTTTATTTTGAGTGAAGTGGGCATCATTGCAGGCTTTTGAACAAAGGACTGGCATGGTCATACTCTCATTTTAACATGATTACTCTGTTGCATAGTGAGTAGAAGCAGCAAAGTAATTTAGAAAGCTTTTGTAATGTTTCATTAAATCAGCACAATAATCATGCCACCTAGGTGTCTCCATTTTACAAATGACTTAGTAGAGAGCAATCTAGGCACTATTAAAAACAGTGAGTAAGTGGTACAACCAGGGTTCAGAGCTACTATGCCCATAAGGTCCTGGAAGAATATTAACATAGGAATGACTCTTAGAGGCCATCTTTGTTTACAGATTAGAAAAAACGAGACTCAGGTGATCTGGCCAAGGTCACTCAACTGGGTCAGAGAAGACCTAGTCCAGAATAAACTGTATGTAATTATAGTTCCCTTCTCCAATGAAACTAGGTTATCTTCAAACCTAGTCAAACTCTTCTGCCTAATTTAAAATGTAAGACTGTAGCCCTGGCACATGTGGCTCAGTGAATTGAGTGCTGGCCTTCAAACTAAAAGATCACTGGTTCAATTCCCAGTCAGGTCACATGTCTGTGTTGCGGGCCAGGTCCCCAGTTAGGCATGCATGCAAGGCAACCACACATTGATGCTTCTCTCCCTCTCTTTCTTCCTCCCTTCCCATCTTTCTAAAAATAAATAAAATTTTAAAGGAAAAAAAGAAGAGAGGTTTTCCCTCTGTTCCTGCCTTTAAAACAATAAAATGCAAGACTGTAGAGTAAATAATAATCAGCTTTATGTACTCTAAAAAAAAAAAAATAGGTGGCAAGTCATGATATAATGAATGAACAAATGTATGACACCACTTAAAGAATCCAGTTAAGTATTTAATACTTCTTCGAGTACCTACAATAGGCATACCTTGTTTTATTGCTCTTTGCTTTATTGTACTTCACAGGTGTTGCATCTTTTCACAAATTGAAGGCAAGACCCTCCACCAGCAAAAAGATTTCTACTCGCTTTATTGTGGTCTAGAACCAGACCCACAAAATCTCCAAACTATGTCTGTATGTGTTAAGCACTGGAAATATAAGAAATAAATGGGACAGAGAACCCTGCTGTTTGGGACCTTATAGTCTTAAAAGGGAGGCAGCTATTAAGCATAGTTACACAAATCAAATATTGCTTAATTGGAATTTTGATAAATATTCCAAAGGAAAACTGTAACATGCACTTGAGACCATATGGTAAGGAGGGGGACCAGTATCCTAATTGCCATCATTCTGTGGTCACACTCTGAACCTTACGGGTACTTCTTTTTTTGTTTCTTCCTTCTCAGAGACAACTGAAGTTGTTTCTTGCGAATCCTTAGGATGTTCTGTGCATATGTAAACATTCACATATGTATTTTTTTCACTCCCCACAGATGATGGCATGCTATTTAGGCTGTTAATATCTATTTTCCATTCAGCCATATGATATAAATCACTGAAAATATGTTTGTGTTTATTTTCTTCACACTTTATTATAGAAATTCAAACAATTACTCACAGGCCCTAATGCATCCATTGCCTCCAGGATGTTTGGGATTATGAAAATAGGCTCTTGAAGTCCACTTTAAATACATAAACTAACTATTAAGTCAAAGCTGTTCCAGGGAATGCCACACATTGCCAGTGCTGAGGGGGATGTTAGTTGTCTCTCTTGGAAGAGGGTATCTCAGAGACATCTGCCTTCTCCACATTGCCTGTAAGACAGTCACCTGTACCTTAAGTCTACACTGAGCCCACAAAATTACTGTTCTTGGATAATCCCCTCTCCCACGATCCAAAACACTTCTAAGCTTCATTCCTACCTCCGGAAAGTGGAGCCCTGGACAACATGGGTGGCTGGGGAAGCTAAGGAAGTGAAGGCTCCACTAGCAACTCTGTGAAACCAAAGAGAACCATCCTAGATTTCCATGGGACCAGGCCAGGAGTGACACTCCCACAGTCCAATTTATACATTTTACATAATTTGCAAATGTCTTCAACAACAGGTGTTGTGAAGTTTAGGAAGAAATGAGAAAGAAGATAGGAAATTATTGTCTACAATGAAGGGAGAGCAAAGAGACTGGAAAGGCTTTGATTCCTGGGTAGCCCCAAATACCCAACTGAGAGCAGTAATCATAAATTTTTGTTGAGACCACTTGGCATAGCTAAGGAAACTAAAACAGCAGGGTTAATCAAGGTGCCCAAGACCTCTTGGCTTTTGAGTGGCAGGACCTGTTTGCTTCTAAAGCCACATCAGATGCTGGCACTGAATAGGTATAGAATAGAATGTAACCTGAGTTGGGGTTTTATTGAGAGGATGTTGCAGGGAGTTGAGCATATATGTAAGAGAGTATGATGATTGACCATGGGATGAAAGCTGAATCCATGGGGTAAAGAACAATGAAAGACAGTAGGATCAAAGTACTGTCTGCCTAGGTGAGAGTCTCAGGACTGTCAGAATGTCTATACTGGAGGAAGGGAGTTGGAAAGACAGAAGGAGGTGGCTGGAAGGTGAAGTTGAGACTGGGTTGTTATTGTTTGCAGTTACTGGTAATGACAAGGGCTAAGTTAAGAACAAAGGAGAGTAGTTGAGGTAGGGCAGAGAACAGGATCCCTGGAAAACAGAAGGTCAGGGAGCTGAGAAATAAGGTATTCCAGATACTTTTGGTGTCCTAGTCACATCCCCTTGACCTACCTCTGATTTCAGCAGCAGCTCAAGAGGACATTTCAGATGACTCCTGACAGCTTTCCACCTGAAAAGGGCACCTCTCCTTTCTTCTTTCACCCCAGGTCTTCTCCAAAGGCCTGGGAACCTGCTAGGTTCACAGGCAAGTATGGCAAAGTATAGGGAAGATAATGGTTTAGGGGAACAACTTTTAACCAGTTGGGCCAAAAGCAATTGAATATCTCTTCCAGCCTCTGGTCCTCTGGCAAACAATTCTGTGGGACACTCAGGATATTTCCCAGAGATCTTAGTGGATTTAAGTCCCCTTTGTTCATGGTAGAAAAAATTTTACAGAGGTTTTTCTTCCTTCTGTATCTTATTTTTCTTGCTCCTTGGTTCCTGCTTCCTGGTTTATCTCCTAAATAAACCAATTATGTCCCAAGTCCTTGTTTCACGGTCTGCTTTAAGGAGAAAACTTACTAAAACACGAGGGCATTAATAAATTTTTAAAAAAGATTTTATTGTTTAGGGAGGGGGAGGGAGGGAGGAAGAGAGGGAGAGAAACAAGAATGTGTGGTTGCCTTCCTGTACACCCCATCCTGGGCACCTGGTCCGCAACCCAGGCATTTGCCCTGACTGGGAATCCAACCTGTGACCCTTTGGTTCATAGGCTGGCACTCAACCACTGAGCCACGCCAGCCAGGAGGTATTAATAATTTTTATGTGAATATTGAAATCTGTAAGAATTATGCCAGGAGCATGTTGGAGAGAATGATGATGAGTCAGGATCTGAATTAATTAAGGAATGAGGGAGTTTGACCTGGGGGGGCAGGTCAGTACATGACAGTGACAAGGAGAGTTAATGAATGGAGAGTTCATTGACACCACAGTCCAAGCTGAGTGCTTTTATTTATTTATTTACTTATTTTATTTATAGTGCTTTTATTTATTTATTCCACTTAGAATAAGTAAAGGAACCATTATAGAAGAGTTTGAAGATGCAGAGGATTTTGCTGCCTGTGCAGAGGCTTGGAGGTCAGGGAAATGAGAGATGGACTCAGAAAGGGTTAAGCGCTGAGGTGTACTCAAATGAGGGGTAACCTAAGTGTGGAGACTTCTTGCAGAGACTGAAATAAGACTAAAGGCATAATGAGATCAATCTTAATGGTGGAAGGGCAGACAGTGGGGGTGTGATAGGGAGGGGTGTCTTGTCAGAAACACACAGATCTCTAAGGTCCCCTCTTCTCTGCTGCAGTTGAAAGGAAGCTGGAGACAGGCACTCCTACTCCACTAAAATTCATAGGGTTTTGGGGAATTCTCTTGGCCATTACTGGAGGAGTAAGAGAACCCAGGGAGAGACATAAGCTTATCTGATGTACTGAGAATTCTGAAGAAAAAATTTAATGACTAGTTTGGTGCTAGTCTTCTCAAAGGAACTGGTGAATAGACACCTATTAACTTATTTACTATTATAAATAACTTTAACAATGCCTGAGGTTTATGCCTCAATTATATTTTCTAGATGAGGATGAATTAAATAATTTGAGACTTATTATATATCTATAATGGAAAATAACCCCCAAATGCTGAAAATTAGGAAAAGTGTCTAAAAATTTAAAATATATTGCAAAACAACACTGTGAAGCCCCAGAATTATTAATTGTTGAAAAGATCATTTATTAGGTACATGATTTCTGGAACAGATAGACATTTTAACCAACCTGAGTTGACCAACCTACATTCTGTGAACTTGCTTGGGGTCAAATACCTTCCACCATATCAATTATTATTGTCAGTTGTCAGAACTTGGACTAGGTCCAAGTCCTCCAATCTGTGTTTCAATGCTCTTGTGTGAAGGATGGTTTCAGGAAAAAGCATCAAAGAGAACAGAGACAAAAAGCTCAAGTAATGTTTTGCTTGTCTAGAAGGCTTAGACTCTAGATTCTCTTTGCCCCATCCACAGCTGTGGATCACATTGACTTTTTGGCTTAAGGAGGATTTCAAACACCCAGAAAAACACACACACACATGCACACACCTAATACTTGTTTCATTATCTATAATTACACAAATGATTATTCACTTTCGCAATACCAGAATAAACAACTTTATCTCACCTAATTAGCACTAAATAGAAGAAACAAAAATTAGCAGCTCTTGACCAATTATAACCTTCACTATAACCAATAAAGGTTATAATTATAACCTTTATACTATCACTTGGAGACTATCTCATTAGAATTTTACATTAAAATTCTACAATAGCACCTTTATATTCAACCCACTGTCATTCAAAAGTCTTGTTTAATTTATTTTAAAATTTTCTCAGTTTAGATAGTTTACAAGATAAGAACAGACTATAAAAATAATAAAATGTTGACTTCCAAGCATGATGGCAGTGTAGGTAGATACATTGTGTCTACTCGCACAACCAACAGAAGGACAAATTTTAAAACAAAAAGCAACCAGACCTGACAGAAAATTGAACTGTATGGGAGTTTGACAACCAAGGAGTTAAAGAAGAAACATTCATCCAGATGGGTAGGAGGGGTGGAGATGGGAAGCCAGACAGAGAGGGCTCCAAGCAAGGTGATGGCTGGTGGATGGGCGAGGTGGTGGCTGGCGGACTGGTTGGTTCCACATTTGCATGCGGATAAACTAGGAGGAACAACTGGGGATCGAGACAGACCATGCAACCCAGGGTTCCATTGATGGGAAATAAAGCCTCAGAAACTCTGACCGAAAAAACCTTTGGGGGTTGAGGCGGCAGGAGAAACTCCCAGCCTCACAGGAGAGTTTGTTGGAGACAGGGTCCTAGAACGTACACAAAACCACCCCCCTCCCTGGGAATCAGCACCAGAAGGGCCCAATTAGCTTGTGGGTGGCAGGGGAGGTGACTGGAAGCCAGCAGAGAGCTAAGGAAGCGGCATTGTTCCTTCTCAGACCTCTCCCTCACATAAAGTGCCATAACACAGCAAGGTGGGTTGACCCACCCTGGCAAATACCTAAGGCTCCATCCCTTACTACATAACAGGCATGCCAAGACAAAAAAAAAATTGGCCCAAATGAAAGATCAAAGCTCCAGAAAAAATATAACTAAACAACGAAGAGATAGCCAACCTATCAGATGCACAGTTCAAAACACTAGTAATCAGGATGCTCAAGGAGATGGTTGAGTATGGTCGCAAAGTAGAGGAAAAAGTGAAGGCTAAAAAAAAGTGAAATAAAGGAAAATGTCTAGGAACCAACAGTGAAGGTAAGCCACTGGGATGCAAATCAATGGTTTGGAGCAGAAGGAAGAAATAGACATTCAACTAGAACAGAATGAAGAAACAAGAATTAAAAAAAAATGAGAGGCTTAGAACCTCTGGGACAACTTTAAACGTTCCAACACCCGAATGATAGGCATACCAGAAGGAAGAGAGGAAGAGCAAGAAATTGAAAACTTACCTGAACAAATAATAAAAGAACTTCCTCAATCTGGTGAAGGAAATAGACTTCCAGGAAGTAATAGACTTCCAGGAAGTCCAAGAAGTTCAGAGAATCCCCAAAAAGTTGGACTCAAAGAAGCACACACCAAGGCGAATCCTAATTACATTAGCCAAGATGAAAGATAAGGAGAGAATCTTAAAATTGGCAAAAGGAGACAGTTACTTACAAAGGAGTTCCTGTAGGATAATCAGCTGATTTCTCAATAGAAACCTTGCAGGCAAGAAGGGGCTGGAAAGAAGCGTTGAGAATCATGAAAGGCAAGGACCTACTTTTAGAGAGAAGGGAGTGGGGAGAGAAACATCAATGTGTGGTTGCCTCTCATGTGCCCCCAACTTGGGACCTGGCCTGCAACCCAGGCATATGCCCTGACTAGGAATTGAACCTGCAAACCTTTAGTTTGTAGGCCAGTCACTCAGTCCACTGAGCCACACCAGCTAGGGCTCTCTTGCTGTTTTTAAGATTCTCTCTTTATCTTTAATCTTTGGCATTTTATTTATGGTGTGTCTTGGTGTGGCCCTCTTTGGGTCCATCTTGTTTGGGATTCTTTGTGCTTCTTGCACTTGTATGTCTATTTCCTTCACCAAATTAGGGAAGTTTTCTTTCATTATTTTTTCAAATAAATTTTTAATTTCTTGCTCCTCTTCTTCTGGCACCCATATGATTTAGGTGTTGGTACACTTAAAGTTGTCCCAGAAGTTCCTAAGCCTCTCCTCATTTTTTTTTTTTTAATTCTTTTTCTTCATTCTGTTCTGGTTGGATGTTCATTTCTTTCTTTTGTTCCCAATCATTGATTTGAATCCCAGCTTCCTTCCCTTCAATGTTGGTTCCCTGTATATTTTTCTTTGCTTCACTTAATGTAACTTTCATTTCTTCCTTTATTTTGTGGCAGTACTCGGTAATTTCCCTGAGCATCCTGATCACCAGTGTTTTCAACTCTAGATCTGATAGGCTGGCTATCTCCATTTAGTTTCGTTCTTTTTCTGGGTTGTTGTTCTTTTCTTTCGTTTGGCCCATATTTCTTTGTCTCCTCAATTTGGCAGCCTCCCTGTGTTTGTTTCTGTGTATTAGATACAGCTGCTTTTACTCCCTGTCTTAGTAGCATGGCCTATGTAGAAAAGGCACCTGTAAATTGTGTGGGGCAGAGCCTTAGGTAATTGCCAGAGCAGGGCAACCCGCTTCACCACTCTGTGGCTCTGTGTGGGGTAGGGCTCAGAAAGGGGCAGTGCTGCTGCCTGACTTCTGGAGGTTTGTCTGGCATTTGCCCTGTTTCTAGTCACTTCACTCTCTTCCCATGTGCAACTGTGTTTTTCCTGGTGCTGCCCTGGGGTTTGTGTATATTCTAAGACCTTTCAGGCCCTTTAGTAGCAAAAATCCTGCAGTTTCTTCCACCACCCCAAGCCACTGTTTTTACAGCTGGAGATAATGGGGGTTTATCTTCTCGGTGCTAGAACCCTGGGTCACTGCCACCTCTCCTTCCTTTCTCCCCAACTCCACTCCTCCTAATGCATTTAGATGAGTGTGCCTTCTTTACATCCTTGGTTGTCCATGTAGCTTAATATTCTGACAGTTCTGGGTGTTAATTGTTTTTGAGATCTGGTTGTAAACCTTTCTGTGGTTGTGCAAGGAGGCGAAGTGTGTCTACCTACATCTTTGTCTTGACCAGATGTCAGTGAAATGGTTTTGCACCATTGGGTGATCCAGTGCCTCAGCTTCACCACAGTGAAGTTGCCCTTGCCCAGCGTGCCCTCCATGTCATAGAACCTCACCTGGACCAACCAGCTCTGCAGGTGCCTTGGACCATCTGCCATGACCATGCTGGGCCCTGCTGCTAGACTCCGTGGACTGTAGCACAGGCGGGCAGCGTGGTTGAGCTCCAGCAACTGCCACTGGGCTAGCTCCTCCACTCTGTCCCTCCAAACCCACAGGGCCCAGCCAGGCATGCCCACTGTTGATTCTTGTACGTGCCCTGACTGGGTATTGAGCCTGCAACCTTGGCATGTTGAAACAATGCTCTAACCAACTGAGCTATCCAGTCAGGGAGTTTTATTTTTTTTTAAACTTGTTATTATAGAAAATTTCGCAATTGTAGGAAAAATAGCACATGAAATTCCCATATGTCTACTGTATTAGATAGTTATTGCTGCTATAACAAGTTACCATAAATTTAGTGGCTTAAAGCAATACAGATTTCCTCTTTTACAGTTCTGGAGATCAGAAGCCCAATCTCAGGGTATTAGTAGGGCTGCATTTCTTCTGAAGGTTGCAGGAAAGAATCTGTTCCTTGCCTTCTCCATCTTCTAGTGGCTGTCTTCATTCCTCGACTGGTGACTCCTTCTTCCAAATTAGTAGCATAGCACCTTTTTTCCTTGACTCTGCTTCCCTCTGCTTTCATTGTGATAAGATCTCCTTTTTCAAAACAATATTTATTTATTTATTTATTTATTTATTTATTTATTTTAGAGAGAGCAGATGGGAGGGAGAAAGAGAGGGAGGGAAACATCAGTGTGCAATGGGGTTGCCTCTTACATGCCCCCTAACTGGGAACCTGGCCCACAACCTAGGCATGTGCCCTTACTGGGAATCAAACTGGCAACTTTTTGGCTTGTAGGACAATATTCAACCCACTGAGCCACACCAGTCAGGGTACGTGTCTGTCTGTCTGTCTCTCTTTTTTACTTTGGCCTTCTTGCCTCCCTTTTATAAGAACTTTTGTGATTATATGGGTCCCACCTGGAAAAATCCAGAATAATCTTCCCATGTCAAGATCCTTAACTTAATCACACCTGCAAAATCCTTTTTTGCCATGTACATTAACGTAGTCACAGGTTCTGGAGATTAGGACATGGCCATCTTTGCAGGTGGTGAGGCATTAGTTTGTCTTCCATCGTATAAGCAACCTATAGTCACTCTTGTTCCATGTATATTCTAACTGGTTTCAACCTATTAGTTTGAAGCAAATCCCAGATAGCCTATCATTTCATCCATAAACATCTGAGCATGTATTTCTGAAAGGTGAGAAAGAGCTCATTTTAAAAACATGAATATGTACCATTATCACACCTAAAAAATCAACATGTCAATGACGTTGTTCAGTATCCATTTTTCCCTGGTTCTCACATAATAATTTTTACAGTTGAATCAGGATCACTTGATCAATACAACGCATATGCTTGATGTATCCCTTAAGTCTCTTTAACTTATTAGCTTCTTTGGTGGGCTCTGGTGGGTATTCCATGCTGCTTCCCCTTCTGTGAAGGGCTTACTGTCTCAGCTGCTGTCAACAGGCAATGTTTAGCCATCAGTTCCCACAGGGATTGTCTCAGCTCCAGAGAGCCTCCTCACCCAATGCCACACCTCTTCTGGAAGGCCCATCTCTGACAATTTCTGTCAACAAAAGTAATGAAGACCTGACTGTCTCAACCAGACTTTGTCTCAGAGTCAGCTTCCTGAGAAATCCATCCTGTGACAGTTCTTACCAGGAAGGTTTCAATAAAGGAGCAGTTATAGTATGAAATTTTGAAACTGAATCACTTCTTACTTGTGATAAGGACATATCACAGGTTGTTAAAACTTCCTTTGGTGGTGAATTGTTTGACATATGGTGGAAGAGAATTCATTATCTGGTGAGATACATGAGGCACTTGAAGAATATAAGCTAACAATATGGGAGGTAATTATAGTAACCCTAAGGACAATGATATTAGTTATCACTAAGAAGTAGAAAAAAATATTGAAAAGCTGAGAGCATTAATCACCAATTGGAAACTAAGTGTGAAATCCAGGTCTCCCTGATAGCTTACAAAGAGGCTTTCATCTCCTACAATGGGAGGATAAAGAAAGCCAAGGACCAGGACCAAGACTTAATCATTAGAGTAGCCAAGCTCCAAACAGAGTTAATTGGAAAACAAAAAAAGCAAACAAACAAACAAAAAACAGAATCACTAGATTCCCTTGAACTCCCCAAGCCCAGGAAACCCATACCTGGTAGTTCACACATCATATCAGGTTATTAACCTGTAATGGGGTAAAATTGAGCACAGTGGTGAAGGGCAAATTATAGGCTCTCAAAGTGCACATCTGCCCTGGCCAAGAGAATATTATATCATGAGGGAGATGGTGGGAATTAGGGCTATTCTTAAAGATTTTAAATTTCAAGGGTGGTAATTTTCATCACATCTCCATTTAATTTACCAGTCTTGCCCCTGAATACTCCAAATAGATTTAGGAGTGTAGGGAACCACTTTGCAAGGCATGGCGATGTAGCTCAGCACCCACGTGGAAAACCAGCGGGGAACGAGTCAGCACGCAGGACCATGCCTGCGAAGAAGTTCTCTCGTGGGAATTCAGGCCTGCATTGTACCTAGGCTGCTTTGTGACTTGCTCTTGCTAAAACTCTCTCACCCTGAGTTCAGGCAGCAAGCGCTTGCTGCATATCTTTAAAGTAACTTCCTGAAGTCTGTGCTAATTCTCCCAAGGACTGAAGTGTAACTAGACATGTTACTCTTATCATTCCCTTGCATTTGCAACATTTTTTCCTTGTTAATCTGTAAGAAGTAACCAGTAACATCCCTTCCGTTGCTATCTGTAAAAAGTAATTAACTAAAGCAAACCTAAGTATAATGAATGAAAACCTTCTTTGATGTATGCTATTAGAAAGCCAATAAAAGCCTGTTACGGTGGACTTCCGGCCAAGATGGAGGTGTAGGCGGATACACTGTGCCTCCTCTCACAACCAAAATTAAGGACAACAAATATTTAGAAACAAGAAAACAACCAGAACTTATAGAAAACTGAACTGTACGGAAGTCCAACAACCATTCATCCAGACCGGTAAGAGGGGCGGAGTTGCGGCAGGAGAAAGTGGAGGTGCGGCCCCAGGAACGCAAGCAGCAGCGGCTGGCAGTTCCCAGGTGCACAGGCGGTGGCTGGAGGTCCCCGGGCCTACAGGCAGCAGCTGGCGGACCCCGGGCACAGGGGGCAACTGTGCAGACCCAGTGAGGCCGCACAAGGCGGCTGGCTGACTGACCAGGTGGTCTCACATTTGAGTGCGCAGACGGTCCAGGCGGAGGGGAGGTGGTGGAAGGGACTGAATCCAGGAGAGAGTGGAGCGGGCGCCATTGCTCCCTCTCAGGCCCCACCCCCACATACAGCATCACAACCCAGCGACTGGGCTGCCCCGCACTGGGGAGCGCCAGAGGCTCCACTCTTCACTACGTAACAGCACGCGCGTACGCAGATAATCCAGGTGAAGGGGAAGCAGCGGAAAGGGCCGGAGGCCAGGAGAGAGCGGAGCAGGCGCCATTGCTCCTTCTCAGACCCCGCCCCCACCTATAGCGTCACAACCCAGTGACTGGGCTGCCCTGCCCTGAGGAACACCTAAGGCTCCACCCCCTCACTACGTAATAGCCGCGACCAGACTAAAACCAAAACAACAACAACAAAAAAAACGACCAAAAATGGCTCAAACCGGGAAACAAATAAAAGCCCCACAGCCAATTCCTCTAAGCAGTGAAGAGATAGCCAACCTGTCAGATGCACAGTTCAAAGCACTGGTCATCAAAATGCTCACAGAATTGGTTGATTTTGCTCACAAACTAGATGAAAAAATGCAGGCTACAATCCGTGAAATGAAGGAGGACGCATGGGGAACCGATAGAGATGGAAGGAAAACTGGGACTCAAATCAATGGAGTGGACCAGAAGGAAGAAACTAACAACCAAACAGAAAACGAGGAAGAAACAAGAATTCAAAAAAATGAGGAGAGGCTTAGGAACCTCCGGGACATCGTTAAACGTCCCAACATCCGAATTATAGGGCTCCCAGAAGGGGAAGAAGAAGAGCAACAAGTGGAAAACTTATTTGAACAAATAATAAAGGAGAACTTCCCCAATCTGGCAAAGAAAATAGACTACCAGGATGTCCAGGAAGCTCAGAGAGTCCCAAAGAAGTTGGACCCAAGGAGGAACACACCAAGGCACATTGTAATTACATTAGCCAAGATTCAAATGAAGGAGAGAATTCTAGAAGCAGCAAGGGATAAGGGGACAGTCACCTACAAAGGAGTTCCCATCAGACTGTCAGCTGATTTCTCAAAAGAGACCTTACAGGCAAGAAGGGGCTGGAAAGAAATATTTGAAATCTTGAAAAGCAGGGACCTACATCCAAGATTGCTCTATCCAGCAAAGCTGTCATTTAGAATGGAAGGGAAGATAAAGTGCTTCTCAGATAAGGTCAAGTTCAAGGAGTTCATCATCACCAAGCCCTTATTATATGAAATGTTAAAGGGACTTATCTAAGAAAAAGAAGATAAAACTATGACAGTGAAAAGACAACAAACTCATAGCTATCAAGAACCACACCTAAAACAAAAGCAAACAGCTAGAACAGGAACAGAACCACAGAAATGGAGATCATATGGAGGGTTAGCAACAGGAGAGTGGGAGGAGGAGAGAGGGGGAAAAGGTACAGAGAATGAGTAGCATAGATAATGGGAAAAAATAGACAGGGGGAGGGCAAGAATAGTATGGGAAATGTAGAAGCTAGAAAACTTATGACACATGGACATGAACTAAAGGGGGGAATGTGGGTGGGAGGGGGTTTGCAGGGTGGAGGGGAATGATGGGGGAGAAATGGGACAACTGTAATAGCATAATCAATAAAATATATTAAAAAAAAAAAAAAAAAAAGCCTGTTAAGGTGAGGGTCGGTGCACTCTCCTCTTGAGAGAGTGACCAAGCTGCTCCGAGGCACTCTTCCCCTTGAGAGAGTAGCCATGCCATCCCTTTTCCCCCACAGGACTCAGTAGTTGATGTGAATTTATCTCGTCTCATCCATAACACCACAGACACTGCCCGCATCATGGGAGAATGATAGTAGACTACCAAACTCAACCAATTGCAACACCAATAGTACCAACTGTAGCATTGTCCCAGGCGGGCTATCTTTGCTAGAGTAGATTCACAGGGACCTAGATACATGGTATATGGCTTTTGATTTTGTGAATACCTTCTTTCCTTTCTACATCAGAAAAGAGAATCAAAAGTTTGCACATGGTATGGACAACAATTAAAACTTACAGTTTTTCCCTAGGGCTGTGTTAATGCTCCTGTCCTTTGTTATACTGCAGTCCAAAGATGTGTAGACTGTCTTAGCATCCTACAAAATATCATTTGGTTAATTGATAAATGACATAGTCTATGATAAATGAGTGGCTATTATGCTGGAAGCCTTTATAAGCCACATGTACTTCAGAGGTGGGAAATAGACCCTATGAAGACTCAGGAACCTTCCACAATGTAAGAGACATTGCCTCTTACCATGCAGAGTAAGATGCAATATCTCAGCATGAATCTGATCACTGACCCTTTAAAAAATTGTACTAAGAGACATTGCCTCTTACCATGCAGAAGGAAGAGCAAATACTGGAAGGCCTCTCCGGTTCTGAAGACAACTTAAGTTCACACTGGATAATACTCCTCTGACCCATATACCAGATTTCCAAAAATGAAAGTGGTCCAGATTGTGGTGCAAGTGGCCTTACTGCTTGGACCAGAAATCAGCAGACTCTATACTCTTAGATCAGTAGTGGAAAAGACATACTGTGGAGTTTACGACAAGACCCAATAGGAGAATCACAAACAACCCTTAGCATTCTGAATCAAAGTTGTTCCATCTATAGCAGGGAATTTTATGCCTTTTAGAAAACAATTTCTGGCATGATACTTGGCACTGGTAGAGGTGAAGAGCCTGACTATGAAGCACCAAATGACCATGTATTGTAGCTACAACTGCTCTTCATGAATTGGTTTCCATTAGAGCCACCAAATACAGCAGAACTTTCACAACAGAGTATTCTATCCCATATTGAGCACAAGAGAGACCAGGAGCAGAAGGAAGCTGTGTAGGCAGGATGTTTGGAATCCTATGTCATCCACTGCTATTGCACCAGTACCTCTTCCTTTGCTCACACCTATGTCACAATTTCCATAAGTCACACTTATCACTAACTGAGGAAGAAGAAAAAAAAAACCTGCCAGGCTTGATTCATGATGGATTGGTTCAGTGTGTGTGTGTGTGTGTGTGTGTGTGTGTGTGTGTGCAGGCCAAAAATGAACAGCAGTTGCACCAAAGCCTTGAAAGACAGTGGTTAGGGAAAACTCCCTTATGGACAGAGCTTTGTGTGGTGCACTTTGACAGAGATGCTCTCTTCGACCAAACTTAAGTCAAGTTCCTTTGAGCCTGAGTAGGCCTCATCCTTGGGCATGTCTCAGAGCCCAGTTTTAGTAAGAACCCTGCTGAGTCAGTTTGGCCCAAATCTCTTGACTCTTGATATCTGATTAAATTACTCATCCCTTATCATCTCCCAGGTAATATCTGGTCACCCTGGTCCACCTTCAGCAGTCCTGTTAGGTCTATTTGGTCAGAATCCCCTGATATTTCTTAGTTATTTTCCATCCACTGGTCCCACCCTGCTGCTTGTCTATAAATTCCCATTTTTCTTGTTGAATTTGGAATTAAACCCAGTTATTTTTTGTCTTTTTTATTTAATTTATTGGGACAACATTGGTTAATGCAGTTATGTAGGTTTCAAGTGTACAGTTCTATAATGTGTGGTTCTATAATGCATCGTTTATAGATGGTAGTGTATGTCTGCTACCCCAGGTTTAAACCCAGTTCTATATGGAGGATTCTTTTCTTCCATTGTGTGGTTACTCAGTAAAATCTGTTTTTACTGTTTTAGTTGCTATTCAGTTCTTGTTTTTCTCTGACAAATTGGTTCTACACTTTATGTAGAATGAGAAATGGAATGAAGTTAGAATAAACAGACCCTTGTGCAGTATTGAATGCCTTGGCTATTCATTAAGGGTGTGAAAGTAGGATGATTTAGGACAAAGAAGTCTGGGTAGAGGTACAGGATGAACATATGGGGTAGGGTGCAAAGTACAAAGGTCTTTTTACTATATTAATGTTGACAAGATCAGCTACCTCAGAAGAGGCACTAAACCAAATAGAGAAAATTACCCTACCAGTTGGCATCAACCAATCTTTGCCATTGGCTGCCCAGTTCTGGCATGAAGGACATATGAGCAATGTGGCCATGGTGGCAGGAATGGAGGCTGTGTTTAGACCAAACAGCATGTGCTACTACTTATTAAGGATGAATGTCCATCATTGATAGTTGAATCTACTAGCAGAAGAGACCAACATGGAGTCATTTATAATTGGCCCCTTTGTGGCAAGTTGACTATGTTGGAAAAGTCAGCTGTTAATTCTAGCAGGAATAGACACATATATTGGTATGGGTTTGCCTTTCTTGCAGTGATTCATCCTGACATGCCATATATTAATTACCACATAGACTAGGGACCCACTTTATATCACAAGATGTGTAGGAGAGGGCCCATGATGATGTATTGCACCACCCAGAAGCTGCTGACATGACAGAACACTGGAATGGCCTGTAAAAAGCAGAGTGAGGGAGCATTTGAGACCTGGCTTCCCAGCAAGTCATCAATTTGGCTCAAATAAACTCTTATGAAAATTCTCTACAGGTTTAGAAGTTTCTTATGTGGACAACCTCTAGATCTTTTCACTGCAATTTCCTCTGCTGGGAAACTCCCATGTCTGCCTCATTTCTTTTAGTTGGTCCAGTCATTCCTTACTGTCTGGTTGAAGAAAACTTCTCTGACTATGAAACCTGCCATAGGTCTCTTCTTTTATCCATCACATTACTGTGTCCTAAGCTCTCGTTTGTGTTATAGTTGAATGGCTTTTCTGCTCTTTAAGATAACTGCCTGCCCTAGCTGGCGTAGCTCAGTGGATTGAGCACGGGCTGCAAACCAGGGGGTCGCAGGTTCGATTCCCAGTCAGGGCACATGCCTGGGTTGCAGGCCAGGCCCCTAGTGGGGGCCACATGAGAGGCAACCACACATTGATGTTTCTCTCCCTCTCTTTCTCCCTCTCTTCTCCTCCCTAAAAAAAAAAAAAAAGGTAACTGCCTTGAGTGAGTCTGCTTTCTTTTCATTGTTGACACTTCTAATCTTAACACAGTGCTTGACAGAGCATAAATATTTTAGGAAAAGGTTATTGATCATCTAAACTATAGCTAACTTTTACTATATCATTAAAATGTACTGATAACTGTACAATATTACTTGTATCCCTCAATTCCTTGCTTCAATGAGAAATGTCCCATAAATATAAACCTGTACTATAGATTTTTATATGTGTATTACTTCCTAAAAATGAAATTATATAAGCAAATTTGAGTTAAAATATTTTGAGGAATACTTCTTTTTTTTAAGATTTTAGAGAGAGGAAAGAAGAAAGAGAAGGAGAGAAACATCAATGTATGGTTGCCTCTCACACACCCTCTATTGGGGACCTGGCCCACAAGCCAGGCATGTGCCCTGACTGGGAATCAAACCAGCGACCCTTTGGTTCCCCACCTTTAGTTCATGTCCATGTGTCATAAATTCTTTAGCTTCTACATTTCCCACACGATTCTTGCCCTCCCAGTCTATTTTCTACCCACTGTCTATGCTACTTATTCTCTGTACCTTCCCCTCTCTCTCCTCCTCCCACTCCCCTGTTGCTAACCCTCCATATGATCTCCATTTCTGTGGTTCTGTTCCTGTTCTAGTGGTTTGCTTAGTTTGCTTTTGTTTTAGGTGTGGTTGTTAATAGCTGTGAGTTTGCTGTCTTTTCACTGTCATATTTTTTATCTTCTTTTTCTTAGATAAGTCCCCTTAACATTTCATATAATAAGGGCTTGGTGATGATGAACTCCTTTAACTTGACCTTCTCTGAGAAGCACTTTATCTTCCCTTCCATTCTAAATGACAGTTTTGCTGGATAGAGCAATCTTGGATGTAGCTCCTTGCCTTTCATGACTTGAAATACTTCTTTTCAGCCCCTTCTTGCCTGGAAGGTCTCTTTTGAGAAATGAACTGATAGTCTGATGGGAACTCCTTTGTAGGTGACTGTCCCCCTATCCCTGGCTGCTTCTAGAATTCTCTCCTTTATTTTAATCTTGCCTAATGTCATTATGATGTGCCTTAGTGTGTTCCTCCTTGGGTCCAACTTCTTTGGGACTGTCTGAGCTTCCTACACTTCCTGGCAGTCTATTTCCTTTGCCAGATTGGGGAAGTTCTCCTTTATCATTTGTTCAAATAAGTTTTCCACTTGTTGCTCTTCTTCTTCCCCTTCTGGGACCCCTATAATTCAGATGTTGGGACATTTAAAGATGTCCTGGAGGTTCCTAAGCTTCTCATTTTTTTGAGTTCTTGTTTCTTCCTTGTTTTCTGTTTGGTTGTTTGTTTCTTCCTTCTGGTCCACTCCATTGATTTGAGTTCCAGTTTTCCTCCCATCTCTATTGGTTCCCTGTGCATTTTCCTTCATTTCACTTATTGTAGCCTTCATTTGTTCACCTAATTTGTGAGCAAAATCAACCAATTCTGTGAGCATCCTGATCACCAGGGCTTTGAACTGTGCATCCAACAGGTTGGCTATCTCCTTGTTGCTTAGAGGAATTGGCTCTGAGCTTTCATTTGTTCTCTGGTTTGAGCCATTTTTGGTTGTAGTTGTTTTTGTTTTTTTGTTTTTTGTTTTGGTCTGGTTGCGGCTGTTACGTAGTGAGGGGTGGAGCCTTAGGTGTTCCCCAGGGCAGGGCAGCCCAGTTGCTGGGTAGTGATGCTGTATGTGGGGGTGGGGTCTGAGAGGGATCAATGGCATTTGCTCAGCTCTCTCTTGGATTCCAGTCCCTTCCACTGTTTCCCCTTCACGTGGATTATCTGCGTGCAAATGTGGGACCACCTGGTCAGCCAGCCACCTTGTGCGGCCTCACTGCGTCTGCACAGTTGCAACCCTGTGCCCAGGGTCAGCTAGCCTGTGAGCCTGGGCACTGCCAGCCACTGCTGCCTGCATTCCCGGGTCCACCATCCTCCACTTTTTCCTGCCATTACTCCGCCCCCTTACTGGTCTGGATGAATGGTTGTTGGACTTCTGTACAGTTCAATTTTCTATCAGTTCTGGTTGTTTTCTTGTTTCTAAATATTTGTTGTCCTTAATTTTGGTTGTGAGAGGAGGCACAGTGTGTTTACCTACACCTCCATCTTGGCTGCAAGTCTGAAATTAATTAATTTAATTTTATTTTAATTGTTGTTCAAGTGCAGTTTTCTGTCTTTTACTCCCATCCCAGCCTACCCACCTAGCCTAATTGTGCATTTTAAATGGATAAATTATATGATATGTGAATTATGTCAATAAAGCTGTACCGAAAAAACTTTTTAAAAAAACAATGATACTAATAATTATTTTATAGAGCAAATAATTATTTTATAGAGTAATAGACTTGCCTGGGCCTGGTTGCTCAGTTGGTTGGAGCATCGTCCCATATGCTAAAAGGTTGTGGGTTTGATCCCTGTTCAGGGTGCCTAAGGAAGACAACCGATAGATGTTTCTATCTTACATAGATGTTTCTCACATTGATTTTTTTCTCTTTCTCTCTCCCCCTTCCTCTCCCTCTCAAATCAATAAAAACAGATTCTTGTGTGAAGATTAAAAAAACAAAGTATTTTTAATATATAACAGACTAAGAAGCCCAACCCTTTGACCCATAGCTCTCACCGTACTATGCACATACATTTACTGTTCCTGGTGATAATTGTTTCCAGCACTGCTGTTAAGACATGATGGCCTACGTGCATTTGAGCATCTACCCATCGGGTCAGATGATGTTGGTCATTGCCAGCTATCCCCAATACCTGTATTATCTCTCTTTGTCATATTAAAACATTCTTCCTTTAATCGCTTCTCAACCTTTTGGCTAAGATCAAGTGTAGTATCTGTTCTTATCAGTTTAAAACATTCTTCCTTGACTCTAACAATGGGACCATTTCAAAGAGTCATGACCGTTTACAATGAACCAGCAAGACAACCATTATCGAAAGTTAGTTTTTGGTGCCCTGGCTCAGTGGACTGAGTGCCAGCCTGTGGACTGAAAAGTTGCCAGTTTGATTCCCAGTCAGGGCACATGCCTAGGTTTGGGCCAGGTCCCCAGTTAGGGGCGTGAGAAAGGCAACAGTCAGTTGCCTCACCCTGTATTTGAGATGTGCAACTGGTTATAGGTGTAGAAGTCATGACATTTTGTGTGTGTGATTTAACATGTCAAGTCAAAATTTAATAAGCTCCTACTGTATGCAAGTCTGAAGCATGGCAAAGATGAACCAACTCGAAAATAGTCACACATTCTGAATTATCTATTAAGCTCCAGTACATGACCATGATCCCTTTTCTACCATTCCGAAATCCCCAAAGCTCTGAAAACCCAAAATTCTTTTGATAATTCATTTGGCAGCAAAAACAAATCTAACCTGAACTCATTAGATTTTGTCTTTTCTATGTGAATATTCATACATTTTGCTGCATATATGATGTGGACCCCAGCTTGTGGGGTCCGCCACATTGTGGATAGGGCACGAGAAATTCACATGGACTACCGAGTCCTGTGGAGGAAAAAGGACAGCATGGCTTCTCTCTCAGGAGGAGCAAAAGCCACGGCCCTCGCTGTGACAGGCCTTTATTTCTTTTCTGGGCACATTACGTGATGGTCCTCATTTACTATGCACAGGTTCACTTTAGGTGGTTACCTTTTACAGAAAACAAAGGAGCCCATGCTGCTAATCACATCACAGCAGAAGGATATTTGCAAATGAAAAGGGAAAAGTGGTTGAACCAGTTACACTTATCCTTGGAAGATTTAGCATGGATTTTAGGAAGTTACTTTGCAGTAAATGTTTGCTGCCTCAATTCCCGGTAAGGGAGTTTTAGGAAAAGCAAGTATCATAGCAGTCTAGGTACAATGCAGGCCTGATTCCCCATGGGAGAACCTATCTGTGGGCGTGGGTCCTGTGCATCGGACCTTGCTTTGCACTGGGAGCTGGGCCCACACCATGCAGAATGGTCTCCTACACATATAGATTAATATTTGGTTATAGGGTTCTACCCCACAGTTTACTAGGGTATTATGTAATACATAAGAAATTTCAGATGCTTAATTGGTTCTTTTGTGCACTTCATTTGTGAACACATACACATGCATTTAATTGCAGTTAAATAGTTGCTTCTGTTTTAAAGAGCACCATGAAAGATAATGTAACAATCCTATGAAAATCATAGTTCTCATTCTCATTCTTTTTATTCATTATTTAAAATAAAAGAACACTATAAAATAAAATAAAAGTAACAACATACTTAAAAAAGTTTATACCATATCTTTCTTCCATTGGCTGTCATTCTTTAAAAAAATGGCAAGGTATAATTGTAGCAAAACACGTTTGTTCCATGAAATAGAATGGAATGTATAAATTAAAACCATGTATATGGAACCCCAGTTTAATAAGACTAATTCAATCTAATAACGATCGATTAGAAGTCACTGAATGTCACAATGTTTGAGGCACTATTTTAAAAGAAGACAAAAAATGTACCCAGAGAGATAACAATAAAGAACACTACTTTTAAAAATCTTAAACAATTTTCTTTTCATTTATTCTATACCATGATTACTTGTAGTAAGTGAACTAGATAGTTAATGATTGATAGAGATCGTCAAGCTCATCACTCATGTCTACTTTCATTGTTATTAAGATTATAAAAATACCAAGTCATGCAGCAGTACATTCAGGTTTAGAATAGTTTGTTATTTTAAGATCATGTGAAGATTGGTTGCTCAGTAAAGTTTAATAAAAACATTTGGATTTAGAAAGAAGCAGAGATAGCTATTTATCAGCTGTAGAATTTCCAAGAGTTAGCTTCTGGTTGGGAAGGTATTCTATATTAAAACATAAAGGATCTAAATTTAAAGCCTTTATAGTCTTTTTTTTCCTTAAAGATAACATGTTTCCTTTGCATTTCCAACTAAATCTCTGCAGGCAGTTACTTGAGAACAAATGGGTTAGCTTATGAAATGGGCCTGTAGTCTTTCAAATCCTTCTCTCTGTCAGACCTAAGGATAGTATTTAAACATAGTGCACTTTTTGAAGTCAGTGGAAGCTTTGTAATTAATTGAACCAGGGGCAATATAAAACCTGATGAAAACACTCTTAACATGATTTTATTAATCCATAGGTTTTTTTTTTTATGATATAAAGTTGGATAAATAGATTGGTGAGGTTATCTTAATAATAAAGATGGCTTTTGTTGCCACACACAAAAAAACCATAGAGTTCTTTGCAGCTTTTTGAAACTAGAGTAAAATTTCAAGTTTCTAGACTCAAGAAATCTTGTTTGCTACTATTATGTATATAAAGACCAGATTTAAAAGCACTCTGCTTACATAATCATTTTGGCTTAAACTTATTACCATTTAATAAATCATCACATATACTAAAAGTATAAATCATCACATATACTAAAAGTGTTAATGCAACTCAAAAGGATCAATAAAATATACTTTAAAAAATGAGCAATTTCCGTCAGGAACAAGTTTATCATACAATTGGATAGTTTTTCATTTCTTTTTTAAAAGTGATATTTATTTAAAATAATAACTAGCTACATCATTCAGTAGTTTAAAAAATTTTAATTTAAATGGATTTAAATTTAAACTAAATAGATTTTAAATTAAATAATTTCAATTATATCTGATTCATGTATATCTGTCTTCTAAGACACTTAGTCAAAATGTTTTGCCTGGAATAAATATTTTTACTGTTTTGGCATTATTACTCATATACTCTATAAGGATATGTAAGAAAATAGGTCAACTATTTTATATATATATGCATATATATCTGGATAAAGATATCTGGTTAAGGTTATATACATGTTTGGCGTATAAGAACTCAGATCTTTGTGTCACTGTTCATTTTAAAATTGTTTTACCACATATGGCTCCTATAAAACATCAGAATGATTTAGCCCAATTTTAGTATTTTGTGGATTCAGTTAAAATCAATTTCCCCTTTTCTTCTCCCCACACACAAACACATACACACCCAACACAGCATGGTAATGGAAGGAACCCTGACCAAGGTGGAAGGAAAACCAGAATTCTAGGCTTGCTTCTGCTCATGTGTGGCATTGGTAATTATCAACTTTTGGAGGCTCTGCCTTCTCATTTGTTTTTACTGATTCCTTAATTCTATTCTGAATCTTGGAACACATCACACCATTTAGCCCAAATATTAGCCTTAATTAGCATCACAAAGGGTGTCCACTAAAAGTTAAATCACATTTTGTATTTTAGCTGTTTAACTTTATAAGTAGGAACAGGTGACTATACTTTAAACTGCTGTTACATATTCAGTTTTTGAGTTTATGCCATTTTGGGCTGATGGAAAATTGTAATATAAGATGTAAAATTTTAACAATAAAAATATATTACTTCACATTTTGGGGAACAGGTATTTTCTTATCTGGTCAATTATAGTTTGAACTTACTCAAGTGAAATTAATCTAAGGATATCAAGAAAATATTGACAGTATAAATATACAAAAATTTTATTGTTCTCTCTATAAATGCTATTAAAAATACTTACAGAACCTTACATGTACAAGTATTTAAAAATATAATTAAATATCTACTTTTAAGATGCACAGAATCTAGATTTAAATATGATTTTGATTCAATTAAGTCTCCTGGGATTTCCCTTTCCATCATTTGCACTTTGGAGGATCAGTGTTCCAGGTTAAGAGGGTAGAGGGTGTACATCAAACCAAGAACTCCCTCAGGTCCATGAGAACATGCACCTTTTCTGCTCTCTCTGCAGAATGTGGGAATGCAGGGAAAGAACATGAGAAATCCAAATTCTTATCCACTGTAAATATAATAGTATGCCCATGAGCCGCTGATACCAATCTAACATTTGTATGCTGCTTTCTCTATTTATAAAGCTTTTTCACATGGCTCAATTGATTCTCAAAATAATCCCATAAATGGGGTTATTAGCCTCATTTTACAGATGAGAAAGTGGGTACTTAAAGAGATTAAGTGACTTATTTACACAAATGCTGGTACAGCAAAGGCAAGCTTAGAACTCAGGTTTTTTTATTTCTCCTTAAATATTCTTCCTACCATACCATTTTGGTTTTCAAATGAAGCTACTACAGTTTAACAGTAAAAATCTCATGATTCCAAAAAGGCAGCTTCATGGTGCCCCTTTGTGATAGGAATGGTTTACAGAACAGAATAGAAATGTATGTTATAAAATATTTGACGTTATCATCAAACTGTCTCTTCCAGGAGAGGAATTTAACCAGCAAGTTAAAAATTCAGAAACTCAAAAGTCATTTTGTAGCCTTAACTCATTATTTTATCTTTACCTTGACTGATGAGATGTAAAATACAATTTGAATGCTAAATGTATCAAACATCTAATCTTGTCCAGGAAAATCTTTACTACAATTTTCTTCTATTGGAAATGGGGAAATTTAGAAATTTACTTGGACAAAAAGCTATTACTAAAAACATTCTATATTTACTTATATTGATAATTTTGACAATAGTTCAAGGTAAATTGCATTTAGTTCAAGTAAATTTCATTTACTTCTGTGAGAATGTCAGTGTATAAATAAATTTGTTTTTCTTGTCTAAATAAAGACAGTGTAATATGACATCAAAACATTTGCTGATAAGTGGTCCTTTGTTTTTATTTTTACAAATATTTGCAATAAAATATTTTGCTTGGATCCTTACATAGCTTCATAAAACATAAAATTTTCAGGAGCAATAAATCAGAGAACAAAAATTAGTATAGAGCTTGTTTTCTTATGTTCTGGCAAAATTAAGGGAAGACAAATATTTCAGAGAATAGTTAAAAACCTGGTAGCTTAAACAAAACACTGCTATTTTAGTCTTAGTTGATACCTCTGAGATTGTTTAATTTGTAAGTGAACAGTGCACTTTTAAATCCACTTTACTATTCAATATTAATAAATTAACTCAAGAGAATGTAATTCTTGATAAAATCTTTTCAATCAGACTATATTTGTACAAAAACCTATTTCAATCTGTCAAGAAAAATGAGTAATATTGACATATTTGGACATTAAGCCAAGCTATATGCCAACAAAGTGAGAACGGGGGTAATTTGGTAGTTTCAAGAAAAAGTTGTCTTCTTTGCCTGATATTTTAGCAAAATACTCAGTCTCGTAGTGTTACAAGTAAGTATCATGCTCTGAATCAAATACATTACAAAACAGTGTTAACATGGGTTTAGCACTTTTTTATAAATGTTTCATTGCATCATTTTCCTAGTAATGTTGGTGTTTATCCTGAAATGAAATCCAATCTGTTCTTGTTAGTTCTTTGGCATGTTTGAAGTCAGCAGAAGCACTCTTTCCTGGGCTTCACTGCTTCTTCAGAAGAATGCACAGTATTTGGAACAAAACCACTTTTAACCCCTTCCCAGCCATCCTGAATACAAATCTCTCCCCTTTTGATAAGTTCATATATGTCTTTTGTTAAGATAGTGAAGGATTCTTCAACATTTGTAGCATCTTTTGCTGAGGTTTCTATATACTTCATACCACAGTCTGCTGAGAGTTTTTCAGCTTCTTCTCTTGTAACTTGACGTTGTGAAGCTAAATCACATTTGTGTCCCACTAGCAGAAATACAATCTGAAATGGCTGTACATGCATTTTTGCTTCTTCTAGCCAATCTTTCACATGTTCAAAAGATCGTCGGTTAGTTATGTCAAATACTAAAAATCCACCAACTGAGTTGCGGTAATAAGATCGAGTTATTGATCTGAAAAATAAAAAGAAAAAATGGTTGTAAAAGAACAAGTTGTTCTTATTCCCACTTTTCAAATAATCTACCACCATAATAAAATTTGAATAAGCCTTAA
This sequence comes from Glossophaga mutica, assembly GCA_039655065.1. Lineage (NCBI taxonomy): Eukaryota > Metazoa > Chordata > Mammalia > Chiroptera > Phyllostomidae > Glossophaga > Glossophaga mutica. The sequence goes on along the minus strand of CM077308.1, from coordinate 78,129,801 downwards.
TGTGATTTAATTAGAATGTATAAATCAAGTACAAAGTATCTTAAGTGAACAAAAATATTGAGACTAATATGCAAGCCAGTTTCAACCACTATACAAGAAGTTATTTTTATTTATTTTTTAAATTACAAAATTATTTATTTCTGCTCCTTTCATATACCTTATTGCTCAGGAAACAGTCTTACATACACTCTGAAATAACATCCTGCCATCTACTCCGTTCAAGGGCAAAGCACCACAGGTGAAGCTGATCAGCTGTCCAGAGTTCTCAGCTTATGGGATCTTGCTTCCTGATTTTACACTGATTTCTGAAAGTCAGAAATGTCATCTCCAAAAAATGTTAAGAAGGTTGTAAAAAATAATCACTCTATTCAATATTGTACTTTTGGAAATGGAATATATTTTCAAGAAATTAAAAACTGAGGAAAAAATGCCACTTAACATCATTGGTATGTCAGTTTAGGTCAGCAGGAAAAAGTGTGATAAGCTTGTTTCTCTGATACCAAGAATATACTCTAGTCCAAGCTTTAGTATGCTTCCCATGTTTTCTACTAGATGCTTCTTTTCTACTGCTTTTCATCTTTTTCCATGTATCATATCAGAGGATTGGTTCAGCCTTTAAAACTGCAGTAACAGGAACAAATCCAGTAACCACAGATTTCTTTTCTGTGGGAATCTAACCCATCAGATAGCCTGGCAGTTTCATTCTCATGAATACTCTAGCCATGAAAAAACTCAATAGGACACAGACAAATCCAACGAATAGAGGAAGAAATCTATTGAGTTTTGGAATGTTTGGAGCATTGGATCAGTCTAGGATTATGAAACCTAAACCTCCCATTGTAAACAGGAAGCTGGATGCAAGTCCTTCCATAATATATTGTCCATTTACTCTGTAGGCCAAGAAAGCCACTGGTCCCTGATGGCCATGTTCATCGGTCATAGAGCCAACAATTGGAGGTTCAACAATAACATCATAAATTATTCCTCCGGTGATGAGAAAGTAAGACACCACCACCAGAGTGTACACTGTCATAGCCGAGGGCATATGCACCCAGGGCGGCTTCTTCAGCTTCAGGTTGGGGCATTCCAACACTAAGAATGGGACTTGGTACAAAGTCTCCATGTTGGTGGTGGCAAGGACAGCTGTGGGTCTCAAGAAGTTATTTTTAGATAGACAAGTACTTACATGGTATGTCTTCTCACACTATTTTAGGATTATTTGTTTTTATTTTTAAAATATCTGAAAGAATAATTGTAGTTCTACAATAATCATTACATCATTGTAGTTAAACATTGGCACCCACAAAGATCTGGTGAAGGGTAGTGGCTGCCAGCAAACTTGTTATTATGTTAATCACAGTTAGAGTCCCATCCTAAATTTATTCAAGAAAAAAGAGATTGTTTGGATATGGGAGGAGGTATGCTAATTAGTTTTGCCTCTCCAGATCTAGTCTCCACTCCCTGAGCCTCAGGAAGCTGACCCTTTACGGAAAGCTTTCCCAAACACCCCTGCCATCTGGCTCGCAGTGGGGTCCAGCCAATGTGAGGTGCCAGCTGGGGCCTAGAAGAAAGAGAAGATAGGTATTGACACCCCTATACCCTCAGCCCCCACCAGTCTGTGACTTGGCAGTGGTTATGTTCCTCTGCTTCTGGCCAAGGTTCCTGTTGGGTAGGCCCATTCCCATGGCTTTCACCAGGTTCTGCTGACTTCATCCTCTTCTACCATGTCTGGCTTCCCGCTGTAGCTATCCCTGAATGCTTCACCACATTTGATCTTTACCACATTTCTGTAAACGGTTACTTCATTAAACTCTTTTCAGTTAAACTTCACTTGTGCCATTTGTTTCCTGATTGAATCATGAGGCAAGGTGACAAGGCCATACACTGTTTCATATTTCTTGCCTTTACAATATGTTATTTTTCTCTACCTAGAATGTCTTCTCTCCATTTTTGCCTAGCAAACTTCTGTTTCTCCTTCAAGTGTCAAATCAACAATCATGTATACGAGAAGCCTTCCCTGCCATTGACCTCCCCACCTCCAACTCTCTTGGGTACTCCTCTTATATTCCATTAGACCTTAGGGACACTGCCATTATGATTATATCAATTTTCATAATGTTCTGATTGGAGGTGCTGATATGTCTCCCATTAAGTTCAAGGCTCCTTGAAGGTCAAATATTTTTCACCTATTTTGTACCTAACAATTGCATAGTCTGGCAAATGATACTATTTGTTATACCCAATTAATTAATTTTATTGGAGGGAAAGCGCTAAAAGTTGTATGAGTCAAAGATAGCATGTATCTCAGTTTCCAAGTTGTCAATGATTCTGAGCATTGAGATTATCCATAAGCAAACTTGTCTGTTACTTGCCTGACTCATCAAAGGTCTTTGTGGAGGACCAATGGATTATCAGGTCCTCTCAACCTCTGCATACTTTCATCATTTCATCATCCTTATTGCTGAAATTATAGCTCAGTTCTGTTACCTGATACCACAAGTACCATGTATTGTGGGAGTGTGAAGGATTTCACCTTCCCTTTCTTGCCATTTCTTCTGCTTTCCTGTTTCTCCTCAGAATTTCCACCAGAGATTCTCAAGTGATTACACTTAAATATTTTTTCTCAAGGACTACTGTATTATATTGCCATTGACAACAAAAATTCACCTCCCACTATCTTTAGCAGGCTACAAATAATGGAGTTCATTTAAGTTGTTGCTTTAAACATTTTTTTGAGGGATAATTAATCTGTTATTGTTTTGCTACTCATCTTTATATGTATGAATTTAGGCAGATGTACAGTGCCTTAAGACAAAATTAAAGCTATGTTATTAGGCTGAAAGCTTTAATTTATTCAGTACCACATCTTCATTAATTTTATTTCCCTTCCTAGTTAATTTACCATTCGTAAGATTTTCAAAAACATGCTTTTGTGGTTGAAAACTCAATCTTGAAATGCTTGTATATTAGGCAGAGATATGTCTGACACTCCAGGAAATACCATGTTTTCTAATACCATGTTTTCTGGTATTTAATTTTGAAAATATTTGGAATACAGTTGGCAAATAATTCTATAAAATAAAATACAACAAAGTACAGTATATGCAATTATGCTATACAACAGCCCTTGTTAATGGTTAGCTAAAATAAAGGGTCTCAATATGACATCTACCACTTTCTCTGTAATTAGTTGATCTCCAGTTTCTGGGTGTAGGTATGGATATTAGGTTTAAAATTCTGATATGGTTAGGCTTCAGATTAAGATTTTATTTGTCCTACCGGGTAGGTTTTCCCTAAAACAATTGGGCACCCCTGCTGTCAATCATTTAGGGGAGTGATTTTCAACCTTTTTCATCTCATGGTACACGTAAACTAATTACTAAAATTCTGTGGCATACCAAAAAAAATATATTTTTGCCAATCTGACAAAAAATACATATAATTTTGATTCATTCACACTGGACAGCTATTGTTGTGTTCGCTGTTGTCATTTTTTAATTTGACAATCTAAGGGAAAAGAAGTCAGTGCCCCTGACTAAATAGTCAGGTATTTCATGTTTTACATTTTTTTGCAGCATGCCAGTCGAAAATCACTGATTCTGGGGAAAAGACAGTCCTTCAGACTGAAAATTGGAACTTGAAAGGCAGCTCTTACAGAGAGGGTAAGGGAGAGTCTATTTTTCTTTGGATCTCCTCTCTTGAGTCAGGACACTTAGATCTCTAAAAGTTCTTAAAGGTATTCTAAAGAGATAGGGAACAGATCCTAAAAGAACTAGATAGGTAGGCCTCCCTATAAAGAATTCAAGGGTTGATGATGAGTAACAGTTCTTTTTTTTTTTGGCTTGTTTTATTTTTTTATTTTTTAATATATTTTATTGATTATCCTATTACAGTTGTCCCATTTCTCCCCCATCATTCCCCTCCACTTTGCACACCCCCTCCCACCCACATTCCCCACCTTTAGTTCATGTCCATGTGTCATAAGTTCTTTAGCTTCTACATTTCCCACACGATTCTTGCCCTCCCCCTGTCTATTTTCTATCCACCGTCTATGCTACTTATTCTCTACCATTTTCCCCTCTCTCTTCCTCCCACTCCCCTGTTGCTAACCCTCCATATGATCTCCATTTCTGTGGTTCTGTTCCTGTTCTAGTGGTTTGCTTAGTTTGCTTTTGTTTTAGGTGTGGTTCTTAATAGCTGTGAGTTTGCTGTCTTTTTCTGTCCTATTTTTTATCTTCTTTTTCTTAGATAAGTCCCTTTAACATTTCATATAATAAGGGCTTGGTGATGATGAACTCCTTGAACTTGACCTTCTCTGAGAAGCACTTTATCTTCCCTTCCATTCTAAATGACAGCTTTGCTGGATAGAGCAATCTTGGATATAGGTCCTTGCCTTTGAAGACTTTAAATACTTCTTTCCAGCCCCTTCTTGCCTGTAAGGTCTCTTTTGAGAAATCAGCTGATAGTCTGATGGGAACTCCTTTGTAGGTGACTGTCCTGTTATCTCTTGCTGCTTCTAGAATTCTCTCCTTCATTTTAATCTTGGCTAATGTCATTACGATGTGCCTTAGTGTGTTCCTCCTTGGGTCCAACTTCTTTGGGACTGTCTGGGCTTCCTACACTTCCTGGCAGTCTATTTCCTTTGCCAGATTGGGGAAGTGCTCCTTTATCATTTGTTCAAATAAGTTTTCCACCTGTTGCTCTTCCTCTTCCCCTTCTGGGACCCCTATAATTCAGATGTTGGGATGTTTAAAGATGTCCTGGAGGTTCCTAAGCCTCTCATTTTTTTGAGTTCTTGTTTCTTCCTTCTTTTCCGTTTGGTTGTTTGTTTCTTCCTTCTGGTCCACTCCATTGATCTGAGTCCCAGTTTTCCTCCCATCTCTATTGGTTCCCTGTGCATTTTCCTTCATTTCACTTTTGTAGCCTTCATTTGTTCATCTAATTTGCAACCAAAATCAACCAATTCTGTGAGCATTCTGATGACCAGTGCTTTGAACTGTGCATCTGATAGGTTGGCTATTTCTTGGTTGCTTAGATGAGTTGGCTCTGGGCTTTGATTGGTTCACCTGTTTGAGCCTTTTTTTTTTGGGGGGGTCTAGTTGCTGCTGTTAAGTAGTGGGGGGCGGAGCCTGAGGTGCGGGGCAGCCCAGTTGCTGGGTAGTGAAGCTATGTGGGGGCAGGGTCCGAGAGGGAACAATGGCGCTTGCTCTGCTCTTTCTGGGATTCCAGTCCCTTCTGCCGCTTCCCCTTCAACTGGATTATCTGCATGGGAATGTGGGACCGTCTGGTCAGCCAGCGGCCTTGTGTGGTCTCACTGGGTCTGCCTGTTGCCACCCCATGCCCAAGGTCTGCTTTCCACCGCCTGTACGCCTGGGACCCGCCAGCTGCTGACTGAGCACCCAGGTCCACCAACCTCCACTTTTTCTGGCTGTGACTCCACCCCTCTTACAGGTCTGGATGAATGGTTGTTGGACTTCCATACAGTTCAGTTTTCTATCAGTTCTGGTTGTGTTCTTATTTCTAAATCTTTGTTGTCCTTAATTTTGGTTGTGTGAGTGTGTCCACCTACGCCTCCATCTTGGCCAGATGTGTTGAAAAATTGGTGGTGTGTCTTATAGTCCGAATGTAGCTTACCTGGCTTACTGTGGGTGGGTGGGGGCTTCAGTGGAGCAGGTCATAGGTTATTAAATATTGTACTACATTTTTTGCTTCAAAAATTTTTTTTCCTATTTTCCTCCTCTGAAACCTAGGTGGGTATTATGGTCCTAAAAATATGGTATATTTGCTTTAGAATAGAAAAAAAAATGCTCACCTTGTTTATGTAAACATTTCTAACTGTTTTTTCTCTTTTATTCCTGAAATATACAGACAAATGATATTGAGAGCACTGATGTTTGCTTACATTTACAATGAGTCATTTAATATACAAGCAATGCAATCAAGTGTGAATGATATTCCTTAGTGAATTTGGATTTTTTTTTACACAAACGACATGATTACTAAGATTCTAAAACATGTAAATGATATCTCAAATTAAACAGTTATCTAGTTTCCCGAAAGGTGTTAAGAAATAAGATGCTGTTGTCATATGAAGGATGAAAGCTCATAGGCTATAGAATGTTCAATATTATTTTTACTAGTTATATATAAAATTTTATCTGAAAGTGGCAAGATTATATACAATTTACATGCTGTTATTATGAATGTAATTAGATGTATACAGACCTCTTTAAAAAGCAACAAAACATAGAACACTTGTGGACTGACTTAGGTAAAATGAACCAGATGTACCATCCTGGAAATGCCCTTCCTGTGGCTTTGCCAATTGTAAAATAGGCACTTAGAGGATAGAAGTACATTGATGCCAAAGGCTGTTGGCAGCAAGCACCCAAGAAAGCATTAGTCTTGTGAGAGCCTCTGTTCATCATGACATTACACTCCTGCCTCCCTTCTGGGAACAGTCATTGTGTTTTATTTAACTGTGTCACTTGCCTCGTGATCTGGGCCTTTTGAACTGCTTTCATGAAACTAAACAAGTCTTACTGTTCTTTTTATCATTACTGACGTTAACAGTCCTACCACTTGCTTAAGATTCTGAAACTTGAAGCTTATAACTTATATTTTTCTTTATACATACAAACATTAAAATTCATTTTCTTTTTTCTTTTCTTTTTTTAATCATTTTTAAAATATATTTTATTGATTATGCTATTATAGTTGTCCCATTCCCCCCATTATTCCCCTCCACCCTGCACACCCCCTCCCACCCACGTTCCCCCTTTAGTTCATGTCCATGTATCATAAGTTCTTTAGCTTCTACATTACCCACACTAATCTTGCCCTCCCCCTAATTTTCTACCCATCATTTACGCTACTTATTGTCTGTACCTTTTCCCCTCTCTCCTCCTCCCACTCCCCTGTTGCTAACCCTCCATATGATCTCCATTTCTGTGGTTCTGTTCCTGTTCTAGTTGTTTGCTTTTGTTTTAGGTGTGGTTGTTACTATCCGTGAGTTTGCTGACTTTTCACTGTCATATTTTTTTGATCTTCTTTTTCTTAGATAAGTCCCTTTAACATTTCATATAATAAGGGCTTGGTGATGATGAACTCCTTTAACTTGACCTTAGAAGTACTTTATCTTCCCTTCCATTCTAAATGACAGCTTTGCTGGAAAGAGCAATCTTGGATGTAGGTCCCTGCCTTTCAAGACTTGGAATACTTCTTTCCAGCCCCTTCTTGCCTGTAAGGTCTCTTTTGAGAAATCAGCTGACAGTCTAATGGGAACTCCTTTGTAGGTGACTGTCCCGTTATCTCTTGCTGCTTCTAGAATTCTCTCCTTCATTTTAATCTTGGCTAATGTCATTACGATGTGCCTTGGGGTGTTCCTCCTTGGGTCTAACTTCTTTGGGACTCTCTGAGCTTCCTGGACGTCCTGGTAGTCTATTTCCTTTGCCAGATTGGGGAAGTTCTTCTTTACTGTTTGTTCAAATAAGTTTTCTACTTGTTGCTCTTCTTCTTCCCCTTCTGGGACCCCTATAATTCAGATGTTGGTACGTTTAAAGATGTCCTGGAGGTTCCTAAGCCTCTCCTCATTTTTTTGAATTCTTGTTTCTTCCTTCTTTTCCATTTGGTTGTTTGTTTCTTTTTTCTGGTCCACTCCATTGATTTGAGTCCCAGTTTTCCTCCCATCTCTATTGGTTCCCCATGCGTCTTCCTTCATTTCACGTATTGTAGTCTGCATTTTTTCATCTAATTTGTGAGCAAAATCGACCAATTCTGTGAGCATTCTGATGGCCAGTGCTTTGAACTGTGCATCTGATAGGTTGGCTATGTCTTCGTCGCTTAAAGGGATTGTCTCTGGGGCTCTGATTTGTTTTCCGTTTTGAGCCATTTTTGGTGTTTGTTTTGTTTTGGTTTGGTTTTGGTCTGGTCGCGGCTGTTACGTAGTGAGGGGTGGAGCCTTATATATTCCCCAGTGTGGGGCAGCCCCACCGCTGAGTTGTGATGCTGCACGTGGGAGCAGGGTCTGAGAGGGAACAATGGCGCCTGCTCCGCTCTCTCTTGAGTTCCTGTCCCTTCCACCGCTTCCCCTTCACCTGGATTATCTGCAAGCGTGAATGTGGGACAACCTGGTCAGCCAGCCGCCCTGCAGCCTCACTGGGTCTGCACAGTTGCCACCCCGTGCGACAGCCTCCGCCTGTGGGCCTGCCAGCCTCCTGCACACCTGGGAACAGCCAGCCACTGCCTCCTGTGTTCCCGGGTCTGCACCTCCACTTTTTCCTGCTGCGACTCCGCCCCTCTTACCGGTCTGGATGAATGGTTGTTGGACTTCCTTACAGTTCAATTTTCCATTAGCTCTGGTTGTTTTCTTGTTTCTAAATATTTGTTGTCCTTAATTTTGGTTGTGAAAGGAGGCACAGGGTGTCCACCTATGCCTCCATCTTGGCTGGAAGTCAAAATTCATTTTCTTTTATAATTCCACAAGATTGTACTTTCAGGGATCATTTCTATAGTTTGTTACTAAAATTCCAGGGTCTTTTCATTACAAACCAAGTCTGTGGCTGTGAGAACTATATATAACACTGATAAGACCTAAGGGGCCATATTCTCTCTTTGAACATGTGAATTTATTCCCTTGACCACCTTGTATTTTCCTTTTATGACAGATCATCATTTTATGATAGTGAGCCCCTCTTGTCATCCCCAGTGTGCTCTATTTATCTTTTATCCTCTATTTTCCTCTGTAGCAATTACACATGCTGATATCCTATATAGTTTTTTCCAGTTTGTCTCTGATCATAGCTTTTCTCTCCCTATTAGAAGATAAGTTCCATGAGAGCAAGGATTTTTGTCAGTTCTTTTGCAATGTTGCATCTCTAAGTGTCTAAAACAGGCTGGGCACACATGAGTCCTATCAGTATTTGTATATAAAGAAAGAGACAGATTAATAAATTCAGATTCTCTCAGATCATGCCCAGCCAGCATGTGAATGCTGAGCAAATGGGAGAATAACAGAGAGAAAAAAAAATTTTTATCTCCTTTTGATATTTATAGTAAGGATCTGTAAAGTCAAAAGGAGAGAAATAAACTGAAGAATTACAAACACCATAAGCATGTAATTGAAGTAATCTACATTTTCTAAAAAACTGCTCTATTTAAATTAGAAGTAATTAGTAATTCAAACTGTTCTTTGCAGTGGATTCTGGAAGGCAAACAAGTTTATGTGAAAATCAAAATAATTTGTACAGAAATTAGTAAGAAATGTTTCCAGCTTCATTAATTGCCTAGAAGGTGATTATGAAAGGATGCTTATTTTCTATCTGACATTTTACCAGAAAGTGTTAATAACAGACTTTACTTATCCCAATGCTTCCTGGCATGCTTTTGCAGAACAAAGATGAGACAATGGCCAGCTTCTCATGATTATTTTATTTTCCATATAATATAGTGCTTTATGCGATCTAACATCATTAAAGAATATTTTTTCCTTGTGTTATAATTCTCCAACCATTTTTGTGATTTCTGTCTGTTTTCATATCACTTCCTCTACACTGTTTTGTCCCATTTGCTTCAGTATATCTGTCCACATCTCGGAATTTATAACTGATATTTATACTTTCCTCATTTTGCTCTACCTCTTTAAGTTAGTGTTTTTATCAAATTTACATGGGCACACTTACCACATATTCTTACTCTTCCCATTCCTCAAACTTGCCAGTATCACAGAATCATAATTTTAGAAAGATCATTTTTAGCACTTGTGTTATTCTGACCATGTAGATTTTTTCTATCACTGATCCTTGGGGTAATCTATGACTTCTTTTCTTTAGAGTTAATAATTATCTTTCATATTATCTTTCAAGATAGACTAGGTTATGGACAGTAACAACCTACTTCTCGATAGGAAGATTGTTAAAGAATCTGGGCTATATTTTAAAACCATCACATGAGACTTCTGCTCAGATCCACTGGCCACAGTTTGTCATATAATTCTGCTAAATACAAAAGGAAGAGAAATTTGGTCCTCTCATGTGTCCAGAAGCGGCATCAAATGAGTGAGCACTAGGTCTCTACATTTTTTTCTTCCTTTCTTTTGCTAAGTTTTCCATGGAGTTTTCAATAACCCAACCCCAAATTCTCTACCAGTTGTCTTCTTTTAAGACGTTCATTCCCATTAGCTTTTCTGCCAATTTCCTCTTTCTGAAGAGGCCTCTCCTACAACCTTTTGCTTCAATCTGGCCTTGGTATCTGCAGCAGAGAAGTCATCCTAGGGTCTCTCTTCACCATCTTCCTATGTATTTAGCTTTGCCTTTCTTCACACGTAGCTCTTCTTCATTCCTGGTTTACTCCCTTATTGGTATGTGTGTGTGTGTAGCACTTCCTCAAGTAGCTACCTAAAAAGGATTTACGAAGTAATATTTTGAAATCTTTCATGTTTGATTTCTGCTCTCATAACTGAACAATAATTTGGTTAGATACAGAATTCCTTCAGAATTTTGAAGTAATTTTTCCATTGTCTTCTAGCTTCAACTACTTTAGGGAAGTGTGAGGTAATTTGATTCCTAATCTTTTTTAAAAAATTTAAATCATTTTTTACTTTGCAATTACAGTTGACATACAATGTTATGTTAGTTTCAGGTGTACATCCCAGTGATAAGACATTACATAACCTATTAAGTGATCATTCTGATAAATCTCCTGCTCATCTGACACTACAGTTAGAATATTACTGACTATATCCACTATGCTGTACTTTACATCCCCATGACTATTCCGTAACAACAAATTTGTACTTTGTAACCCCTTCTCTTTTTCAACCCCGCCACTGCATCATCTTTCTCATCTGTATCTCATCTCTCTGGCAACCAACAAAATGTTCTCTATCTATGAATCTGTTTTTGTGTTTTTGTTTATTTTGTTTACATTCAATTGCTAATACATATGAATTTATTGCCATTTTGATCATATTTTTAAACCTTTTCTTATTTTCTTATTTTATTTTTTCCATCACCATTTATCCTCCCATACCCTCTTCAACATCCACCCAACCTCCTCCTGTCCTCAGTCACCACCCTGTTGTCTGTGTCCATGAATTTTTTTCTTTCTTTCTTGCTCAATCCCTCTCATCTTCTTCAACATCCTTTAACATTTCATATAATAGTGGTTTGGTGGTGATGAACTTCTTTAGCTTTTTCTTGTCTGGGAGGCTCTTTATATGTCCTTAGATCCTAAATGATAGCTTTGCTCAGTAGAACAATCTTGGTTGTAGGTCCTAGCTTTTCATCACTTTGAATATTTCTTGCAAATCCTTTCTGGCCTGCAAAGTTTCTCTTGAGAAATTAGCAGACAGTTTTATGGGGGTTCCCTTGTAGGTATCTAACTGCTTTTCTCTTGCTGCTTTAAGATTCTTTCTGTCTTTAACCTTTGGCATTTTAATTATGATGTGTCTTGGAGTGGGCCTCTTTGCATCCATCTTGTTTGGGACTCTCTGTGCTTCCCGGACTTACATGTCTATTTCCTTCACTAGGTTAGGAAGTTTTCTGTCATTATTTTCTCAAACAGGTTTTCAATTTCTTGCTCTCTTTCTCTGTCCAGCAACCCTATGGTGTAAATATTGGGATGCTTGAATTTGCCCCAGAGGCTCCTTACACTATCCTCATTTTTTAAAATTCTTTTTTATTTTTTTCTCTTCTGATTTTTTTTCGGGTTTTTTTTTTTTTTTTTTTTTTTTTTTTTTTTTTGCTTTCTTATGTTTCTAAATTGCTGCTTTGATTCTCTGCTTCATCTACTGTTGATTCCCTGTATATTATTCTTCAGTTCGGTTAATATACTCTTCATTTCTTACTGGTTCTTTTGTATGGTTTCCATGTCCTTTTTTTCTCTTTTCTTTTTTTTTTAAATTTTTATTTTAATTGTTGATCTTGTACAGTTTTCTGTCTTTTATTCTCACCGAACCCACCACCCCAGCCCTCCCCACCTCCCTCCCATTTCCACACCCCCACATAGTTTTTGTCCATGTGTCCTTTATACTTGTTCCTGTAAATCCTTCCCCCTTTCCCCTGAAATTCCCTCCCCTCTCCCCTCTGGTGACTTTCAGCCTGTTCTCAATTTCCATGTCTTTGGTTATATTATGCTTGTTTGTTTGTTTTGTTGATTAGCTTCCTGTTAAAGGTGAGATCATAGGGTATTTTTCTTTCACTGCCTGGCTTACTTCGCTTAGCATGAGGCTCTCAAGTTCCATCCATGCAGTTGCAAAAGGTATGAGCTCCTTCTTTCTTTCTGCTGCATAGAATTCCATTGTGTAAATGTACCACAGTTTTTTGACCCATTCATTTACTGATGGGCATCTAGGTTGCTTCCAACACTTGGCTATTGTAAATTGTGCTGCTATAAACATAGGGGTGCATAGGTTCCTTTGGATTGGTGTTTCAGGGTTCTTATACCTGATACCAAAATGTATTACAAGGCCACTGTAATCAAAACAGCCTGGTACTGGCATAAAAACAGGCATGTGGACCAGTGGAATAGAACAGAGAGCCCAGAAATAAACCCTAGTCTCTATAGTCAATTAATATTTGACAAAGGGGGCAGCAACATAAAATGGAGTAAAAATAGCCTCTTCAACAAATGGTGTTGGGAGAACTGGACAGCTTCGTGCAAGAAAATGAAACTTGAGCACCAACTTACACCATACACAAAAATAAATTCAAGGTGGATAAAAGATTTAAACATAAGCCGTAACTCCATGTCCTTTTTTAATGCTGTTAAGTTCTCACTAAAATCAACTACTCTTATCCTAAGTACATTGAGCATCCTAATAACCAGTGTTTTGACCTCTGTATTTAGTAGATTGCTTGTCTCCATTTTGTTTAGTGCTTTTTCTGAAGTTTTGTTCTGTTCTTTCATTTGGGACATGTTTCTTTGTCTCCTCATTTTGGCTGCCTCCCTATTTGTTTCTATGTGTTAGGTAGAGCTGCTACATCTCCTGAGCTTGGTAGAATGGCCTAATGTAGTAGGTGTTCTGTAGGATCCAGTGGCACAGACTCCCCAGTCACCCAAGCTGGGCACTCCAGGTTCACCCACCCCATCCATGTGTGCCATGTACACCCTTTGTTGTAGTTAAGCCTTGATGGCTGTTGGCATGTCAGTGGGAGGGATGTATCCCCAGGCTGATAGGCAATAGGGACTGGCTATGAACACTGACTACTGTGGAAGATCAGTTGTGCAGGCACCCAACCCCCAGAGCAAGACTTTCTTCAATGGGGTTCTGATGCCTGCTGAGTCTGCCTTTGAGTGTGTCGTTTGTGGAGGTTGTTGGGTGGTGCTTCCATGTGGCCTGAAACTGTCCACTAGGTGTGCTGGCTCTGGGGCTTCCTGGGAGACATAGGCCAAAGTCAGCCACTGCCTCTGTTCTGTGAAGGGCCACCAGGCATGAGCCTACAAAGCAATCTGCAAATGGCTGCTACTAGTGCTGGTCTTGGAGGTGCCCAGGTGAGCCCAACCTGTGTAACAAGGCTGGCTACTGCTACTGCTGGGCCTGGGGCCACTTAGCGAGAGGTATGGGGCACACGGAGGCCAGATGCTGCTCGTTTCAGATATGGGGAAAATCTGAAGTATGAGCTGCAACAGGCCATTTGTATGGAAAAGCTACGGGAAACAGCTTGGATTGACCTGCAAGCTGGGTGGGGCAGGGGTTCAGGGAATCACCAGGGAACGGTGAATGGTGTGAGCCAGCAATGGAGACTCAGATTTGGCTCCTGCCTGCTAGCTCTTTGGAGGGCTCAGAAAAGAGACAATGGCCTCTGCCAGCACTATTATCTAGCAGAAAGCTGCCCCTTCAGCTCTCAAGCTGGATGCCAGACAATTCCATTTCTCCCCATACGTCCGTTGCCTTTGGAGCTGCTGCCACAGTGCTAGAGCTGAGTGAGTCAAAGTATGTGTTTGTGGGCCCTCCTTTAAGAAGAACTGTCTAGGGCTCCAGAAGCCTTCTGCCTCATTCAGCCACAATCTTTGCTGGTTTTTAATAGCCAGAAGTTATGGGGACCAGGGATCCAGTCTCTTCCTGACACTGGATCCCTGGTCTGGGACCCTGCTCCTCAGGGGAGCTTTCACAGCAGATATACTCCTCCCAATTTTTATTTGCCACATGCAAGTGTGGGACCAGCTTGTTCTGTGGCTCCACAGCTCCTATCATTCTGTGTGGCTTTTTCTTTAAATCACTACTTGTAGGAATTTCATTCAGCTAAGTTTTACACGGTTCTGAATGATGGTTGTTCTGTAGTATAGTTTTTGATGTCACTGATCTTTTTTCTATGTGACCTTTTATTCCCTTCTGAAAGTTTGTAGGATCTTCTCTGTGGCCCCAGTGTTCTCAAATTTCATGACAATGTGCCTTAGAATGTGTCTGCTTTGATCTATTTTACTGGGTCTTTCCAATCTGAAAACTTGGTCTCTAAATCTTGAAAAATTGTTTTGAATTGCTTCCCTGATAATCTCTCCTCTCTGGATCGCCCCCCCCCCCCCGCCGTTTTATCTTTTCATAATGCCAGTTATTTGTGTATTGAACTGTTGGATTAGTCCTCTAATTTTTAATAAAAACTTTTTCCTATTTCTAAGTTTTTATCTTTTTGTCCTACTTTTTGAGAAATTTCCTCAACTTTACATTGAGTGTTTTATATTTTCTACTGTGTTTTCAAAGGGTCTTTTGTTTTCAGAATATTCTCTTTAAAAAAATAGTATACTGTTTTTCTTTTGTGATTACAGTATTTTCCTATTACCTCTCTGAAGAAATTAAAAATAGCTTTATTTGTTTGTATCAACATTCCTATCTTCCTTATTAAGTTGTTTCTCCAGTTGCTTTTGGTCTGTTTGTTTTGGTCTGTAGATTCCATATTAAAAGAAATGTTCATAATTGAGACTAAATACCCCACTGTAAGATGGTCAGACTGGATTACTTAATTCAGGAAACTGTAATGTTGCTATCATAAGTCTTTTGTCTTGGCCTGATCAGATGTTTCAGAAATGATTTCACCATGTCTTGTTTTAAGAGTGAAGGCCTGACTGGCAGCATTCTGGGAGCTGAGTGACAGAAAGGACTAGACAGTCTTAACCCCCAACATACATACATGTACTGAAAGTCCTTACTTTTTTGTCTTTGTTTTATTCTTTTTCCCCTTTTTATTGAATTTATTGGGGTGATACTGCTTAACAAAATTATATGTTTCAGGTACACAATTTTCAATGCATCATCTGTACATTGTATTGTGTGTTTACCACCCCAAGGCAAGCCTCCATCTATTCTTTATTTATTGGTCCTACCAATGTGACCCTTCACCCAGACCCATTGTTCCAATGTGCACTGGCTTTGTAGACTTTCATGCCATGTCTGTGTTCCAAGTCATGACTGATTTTTCTTCCTATTCCTTTTCTATTCTCTGCCTCATTTTCTCAGAATCTAAAGGTACTTTTGTTTATTTTTTTTGTTTGGGTTTGTGTAAAGTTTCCTTTGCAGGAGAACAAGCATATAGCCTTAAAGACAACATTCTGATAGTAAGGCAATGCACAGAAAAAAAAATACAGTATTCAGCTATGACTACAAATGAATAGCTCATACAGATGAAGTTACTATAAATGTAACATTATTTCTAACAAATCAAAACTGGAATAGAAAGTAAAAGTAGGGGTCCCTACAGCTAGGAATAAGAAATGCTTGTTCCAAGAAATAGAATTCTTTGACTCTTACTACATTTTTTAAAAAACAGAAAGAAAAGTGTGAAAGCCCCAAAATACCCAAAATGAGCTTCACCTACTTAGCAATTTTTCCTACTGCTGGACCAGGCCCTTTAGGCATTTGGTGTACATTATTTAGTTTACTTTAGGGTGTATATTGCAATCCAGCATTGAGGCAGTGTCTACATATGCTGAATCAATAAATTTATTGAAGAAAAAAACTAAAAAAAAAATGATTACAGGTTTTTCAAATTACTGGTTAGTTTCTTGACTGTACTGATGATGCAGTCACTCAAAATGGTTTGAATTGCCTGAGTGGACAGTGAAAATCTTTAGAGTATAAAATACATTTGGCTACATGAGTCATCCTTCCACATTCTGTCTCACTTGTTAGAAATTACGCTGGCTTATTCTTACATATCATTTTACTCTGAAACACCACAAAACAGACACTTGTGGGGATGACTGCTCACTTCCTTCTTCTGTGAATTTCTCCTTCCCAAAAGGTAGACTGTCACAGATTCTCATTTGCACTGTACCTGCACATATGTACATAATACATACCTAATATGTTTATATTATAATAGAATTGTATTATATGTAAGTACATCTTAATAACTAACTGTGGGGGAGCTGATTCACTGGTCATTCAAGTAGCCAATGAGATGTTTTCATTCAAGAAACTGAATAAAAGGCTCAGAGATTGAAATAATTTAGAGCCAACAAAGTTGGAAAATGAAAATAAACTAGAAGGAAAGTCCACAAACTCTTGTTGTTGGAGTTTCCACGCTTTCAGACACCTGTGTAATCAGGTTTTGTTTTTCATAAGATCTATATTATTTATAATTTATTCCTTATTATCTAAACTAATATGGCTAGTCTCTGGCCAGTGTGGCTCAGTTGGTTGAAGTTTTGTGGTGTAACCAAAAGGTTGAGGGTTCAATTCTGGCCAGGGCACATACCTAGGTTGTGGTTTGATTCCCTGTCCAGGTGTAGGTGCATGTGACACCCTGGGTTCAGATGCTGACGATCCCTGGCTCAGACATGTGTAATCAGACATGTGTGGGGACCTGGGGGCCCATCCTTGGTCTGCACATGTTTGGGAGGCAACCAGTTAATGCTTCTCTCTTGCATAGATGTTTCTCTCTCTTAAAGCAATGAAAAAAAAAAGTCCTTGGATGAGGATAAAATAAAATAATTTGCCTAGATTTCTGTTACTTATTATATATTACAACTTAATTTTAACCAAGACATTATATTATCTGGTTTTTCAATATAAAAATATAGCCTAGCTTTCTATTGTTTCTAATAACTTGGAACTACAGTAGACTGCAATGATAATGGTACTTAATTGTGACAATCTCTACTTTGTTAACTATGCAATTATGAACCCGCCAATCCAGGATCAGAAAATCTTTTTTTATATTGAAGACTGTTAGCTACAATAAAGAGGGTAGGTATCAAATGTGGTCCCTTTAAACAAAACACACAAAACTGTTCAGTATAGGCATTTTAAAAGGCCACTTAAGGAGAAATATAAAATGTTCACATTGCTTATTTTTAAAAACAAGAGCAGAAAACATAAAGTAAACCACCTTTAAACATTAATTTCATATTTTGAAGCGGTAGAGTAAAAAAGACACAGAGAGATAAACAAGGGGAGATAAGCTAAAAAGAAAATGCAAGTATGAGACACATTAAAATTAAAAAGAAGAGAAAAAGAAGGGTGAAAGGAATATATGAGTAGAAACAGACGGAAAAACTAAAATAAGGTGAAGGACAGGTAACACATATGTGGAAGAGAAAGATACACAGAAGAGCAGCTAAAGGAAAAGAGAAGAAGCAGGCAGAGGGCGAGGCAGAGGCCTAGTATGCTTAGTAGAATTAGTGGCCAACCTGAGGTTTTTTTTGTGGGGTACAGGGGGAGGCTGTACTGTATTTAGCACTTACTGCTTACAACCCTTTGCTAAGCTAAGTTTGCTGGGTCACTTATAATGTCTGCAGGTCTTCTATGGCTCCAAACCTCCAAAGTTTAGTGGTTTTGCTCAAAAACGTGACTAAAGCATCGCATTAAGGCAGTATTTCTCATATTATACTCCTTAGAACACCAGTTATCATAGATTTCTTCATTTCAAGAATTGTCCCTCAAATAAATTTTGAAAGATAGTTTAATCAAAGTTAAACAGATCTCCTTGCCATAGTACTTCTTAGAGCCCCAATGATATACATTTCTAAGACAGTGCTATATGGAATACAGGGATTTCCAAACTTATTTGATCACAGAATCCATTTTTTTAAAAAACATTTTATTTATTTTTAAAGACAGGGTAAGGGAGGGAGAAATGGGGAGAGAATCATCGATGTCAGAGAGAAATAATCACTTGCCTCTTGCATGCACCCCAATGGGGGACCAAACCCACAACCCAAACATGTGCCCTGACCAGAGACATTTTGCTTGCAGGACAATGCCTAACCAACTGAGCCACACCATTCAGGACACAGAGCCCATCTTTTAAAATGAATCCCAAGTGATGAGTGTTCAACAGAACATGCTTTGAGAAGCACTGCATTAGGAGGACATTATTTTCTGAGCTTTATAACTAGTAGCTGTAAATATAACACCTCAAAGTTCAGACAACATGAAAAGAAAACCAAAAGGCCAAATCTGGTTTGAAGCCTCGAAGTTTCTTATTCCCTATAGCCAACATTTCTATTATTTATCTCATTTTATTTTCACATTGCCCTAAGTGTGTTTGAATCACACTACCTGATATCAAACTATATTACACAGCCATGGTAGTCAAAACAGCATGGTATAGGCCCTGGCAAGTGTGACTCAGTGCAGCCTATGAACCAAAGGGTCACCAGTTTGATTCCCAGTCACAGCACATGCCTGGGTTATAGGCCAGGTCCCCAGCAGGGGGTGCGTGAGAGGCAACCACACACTGATGTCTCTCCCTTTCTTTCTCCCTTCCCTTCCCCTTTCTTTAAAAATAAATAAATAAAATCTTTAAAAAAAATACCAAAACAGCATGGTATTGGCATAAAAACAGAGACATAGATCAATTCGCAGAAATGAATTTATGTCTATACAATCAATAAATATTTGACAAAGGAAGCAAAAGCATACAATGGAGTATAGACAGTTTATTCAATAACTGATGTGGAGAAAATTGGAGAGATACATGCAAAAAAAATAAAACTAGACAATCTTATACCACACACAAGATTAAACTTAAAACTGATTAAAGACAAATGTTAGGCTCAGAACCATAAAAATCTGGATTTCTGGCCAAGATGGAGGCATAGGTAGATATACTTTGCCTCCTTGCACAACCAAAACAAGGACAACAGCAAATTTAAAAACAAAAATAACCATAGCTTCCAGAAAATAGAACTGTATGAAAGTCCAACAACCAAGGAGTTAAAGAAGAAACATTCATCCAGACCAGTAGGAGGGGTGGGGATGTGCAGCTGGGGTGGAGAGGATGTGTGGCAAGGTGGTCGCTGGTGGAGCAGGTGGTCCCACATTTGTGTATAGATAAATTGGGAGGAACAACTGGGGAGGGAGACAGACTGCGCAACCCAGGGTTCCAGCGCAGGGAAATAAAGCCTCAAAACCTGTGACTGGAAAAACCTGTGGGGGTTGAGGCAGCAGTGGGAGAAACTCCCAGCCTCACAGGAGAGTTTGTTGAAGAGACTCACAGGTTCTTAGAACGGACAAAAAACCACCCCCACCCCCGGGGAATCAGGACCAGAGGGTCCCAATTTGCTAGTGAATAGCAGAAGTGACTAAAAGTCGATTGAAAGTTGAGCAAATGGGATTGTTCCCTTTTGGACCACTCCCCCACAGACAGTGCCACAATGCAGTGATGAGGGTTGCCCTGCTGTGGTGAATACCTAAGGCTCCACCCCTTACTACATAACAGGCATGCTGAAACAAAAAAATATGGCCCAAATGAAAGAACAGATCAAAGCTCCATAAAAAATACAACTAAATGGTGAAGAATAGCCAACTTATCAGATGCACAGTTCAAAACACTAGTAATCAGGATGCTCAAAGAGATCAAAATAGAGGATCTCTGTATGGTTGCAAAATAAAGGAAAAAGTGAAATTAAGGAAAATGTACAGGAACTAACAGTGAAGGGAAGGAAACTGGGAGTCAAATCAATGGTTTGGTGCAGAAGGAAGAAATAATATTCAATCAGAACAGAATGAAGAAACAAGAATTTAAAAAAATGAGGAGAGGCTTAAGAACCTCTGAGACAACTTTAAATATTCTGACATCTGAATCGTAGGCATGCCAGAAGGAGAAGAGGAAGAGCAAGAAATTGAATATTTGAAAACATAATGAAGGAGAACTTCCCTCATCTGGCAAAGGAAATAGACTTCCAGAAAGTCCAGGAAGCCCAGAGTCCCAAAGAAGTTGGACCCAAGGAAGCACACACCAAGACACATCATAATTACATTAACCAAGACAAAAGGTAAGGAGAGAATCTTAAAAGCAACAAAAGAAAAGGAGACAGTCACCTACAAAGGAGTTTCCATAAGACTATCAGCTGATTTCTCAAAAGAAACCTTGAGAAGGCAAAAAGGGGCTGGAAAGAAGTATTCCAAATCAAGAAAGGCAAGGACCTACATCCAAGATTACTCTATCCAGCAAAGCTTTCATTTAGAATGGAAGGGCAGATAAAGTGCTTCCCAGATAAGGTAAAGCTAAAGGAGTTCATCATCACCAAGCCCTTATTATATGAAATGTTAAAGGGACTTATCTAAGAAAAAGATCAAAACTAGGAACAGTAAAATGGCAACAAACTCACAACTATCAACAACTGAACCTAGAAAAACAAAAATGAACTAAGGAAACAACTAGAAAGGAACAGATTCACAGAAATGGAGACCACATGGAGGTTATCAGCAGGTAGGGCAAGGGGTGACAATGGGAGAAAAGGTACAGGGAATAAGCATATATGGTAGGTACAAAATAAACAGGGGGAGGATAAGAGTAGTATAGGAAATGTAGAAGCGAAATAACTTATGTACGACCCATGTACATGAACTAAGCGGTGGGGAATGCTGGTTGGGGGGGTACAGGATGGAGTGGTATAAAGGGGAGAAACAATGGAACAACTTAAATAGCATAATCAATAAAATATGTTTTAAAAAAACATAGAAATTCTAGAAGAAAACATAGGCAGTAAAATCTTAGATATTTCTTGTAGCAATATTTGTTTCTGATAGATCACCTTGGGCAGGGAAACAACAGAAAAAAGCAAACAATTGAGACTGCATCAAACTAAAAATTTTTTGCACGGCACGGGAAACCATCAACAAAATGACAAGACAACCCACTGAATGGGAGAATGTATTCACCAATGATATATCTGATAAGGTGTTGATGTCCCAAACTTATAAAACTCAACACCAACCCCCCCCCACCCCCGCAAATCCAATTAAAATGGGCAAAGGACCTGAACAGTCAGTTTTCCAAAGAGGACCTACAGATGGCCAATAGACATATGAAAAAATGTTCAATGTCACTAATCATCAGAGAAATGCAAATTAAAACCACAATGAGATATCACCTCACACGTGTCAGAATGGCTATCATTAATAAAGCAACAAACAAGCATTGACGAGGATGTGGAGAAAAGAGAACCCTTGTGCACTGCTGGTGGGAATGCAAACTGGTGTAGCCATTGTGGAAAACAGTATGAAGTTACTTCAAAAAATTAAAAATGGAACTGCCTTTTGGCAAAGTGATCCCATTTCTACGAATATATTTGAAGAAAACTGAAACACTAATTTGAAAGAATAAAAGCACTCCTATGTTCACTGCAGCATTTACAATTGCTAAGATTTGGAAGCAGCCCAAGTACCCATCAGTAGATGGATGAGTGGATAAAAAAGCTGTGGTACATTTACACAATGGAATACTACTTGGCTGTAAAAAGAAGGAACTCTTACCTTTTGTGACAGCATGGATGGACTAGAGAATATTATGCTAAGTGAAATAAGCCAGTCAGAAAAAGACAAGTACTATATGATTTCACTTATATGTGGAATCTAATGAACAAAATCAATATGCAAAATAGAAACAGACTCATAGGATACAGACTGACAGCTGCCAGAGTGGAAAGGTATTGGGGAGCTGGGTGAAAAAGATGAAAGTATTAAGCAAAGAAAAAACCTCACAGACACAGACAACAGTATGGTGATTACCAGAGGGAAAGAAGGGTGGAGGGAGGTAGAAGAGGATAAAAGGGGGATAAATGGCAATGGAAGGAAAATTGACTTGAAATGGTGAAGACACAATACAATATACAGATGATGTATTATAGAATTATACACCTGAAACCTACATAATTTTATTAACCAATATCACCCCAATAAATACAATAAAAATTAAAATAAATATATCTATATTCATTTTTTTAAAAGAATTTTATTTTATTTTTAGAGAGAGAGGAATGGAGAGGGCAAGAAAGGGAGAAAAACATCGATTGGTTGCCTCTGGTACATTCCCAACTGGGGACCTGGTGCACAACCATGGCATGTGCCTTGACCTGGAAATTGAACCAGTGAACTTTTGGTTTGCAGGCCGGTGCTCAAGCCACTGAGCCACACTAGCCAGGGCTAAAACCTATATTCGTACATTTGATTCCCTCTATACTTCTAGCCCTTCCAATATTTATCCTTATTAACACTGTATTAGATAATATTCTTGTTTCCTTTCCTGCTAAGTCTTTTCCACTATGATAATTAAAAAGTTAAACGTGGTGATTGCTAGTCTCCCTGCAACCCGCCCAAGGCAACATCCATCTTCCTTTCCTCCTGGGCACATGGTGGTCCAGTCTACGTCTGACCTTATAACTAACTAGTTTCTTCTCAATGAATTGAGAGCTGAAGTGATTTGTACCACTTAATTTCACTTGCTTAAAAGGAACATCGCTTAATTTAGATCTTTTCTTTTCCCTTCCCCTGAGCTGGAACACAGTGTCCATGAAGATGATTATGTCCTAAGGATAACAGAAAGATGAGAGGGAAGGTACCTGAATGGCAGCCTGAAGGAGAGCCACTCGACCAACTGGGACCCCTTCACTTAAGACCGTTATGCAAGAGAAATAAACTTGTATCTTTAATGAAAAAGCTGTAATTTTGATTCTCCTTTAACATAGCAATTTAACATTTATCCTCACTAAAACATAGTGTTAACAATAAAAACTTAACATTTGAATGTTATATCACAATTTACAGTATGTTCACATACACATTATTTTTCTAAAGCAGCAATTTTCCACCCTTTTCATCTATCTCATGGCACATGTAAAGTAATTACTAAACTTCTGCGGCATACCAGAAATATAATTTTTGCTGATCTAACAAAAAAATAGGTGTAATTTTTATTCATTCACACTGATGGTTATTGTTGTGTTGGTTCTTGCCATTTTTTTAAAATTTCACAATCTAAGGGAAAAGAGGTCAGTGCCCCTAAGTAAACAGGTACTGCATGTTTTAAAAATTCTTGTAGCATATCAGTTGAAAATTACTGTTCTAAACCTTCTTAATTTTTACTTTATCCCCTTTTATTTTTTCAAGAAGTTATTTTCTGCCAGCATATTAATCAGAACATTGAAAACTAAGGAATAAATAAGTAAATTTGTCAATTATATTTTAATAAAGCTGGCAGGGGGAGAAAACTAAGACTAATTTTGGTTACAATTACTGGCCCACTCTTTAGTTATTTTGTAACATATTTATCTATGTTTTCAAGCTACACCCCAAGCTGTCTAAAGGAGGTTCATTTTTGTTAGTTTCCAACTAATCACTAATAAACCTCCAAATATTAAATTTCCCAAATTCCTAATGTCATGATTTATGAATGACAGAAATATATCTTTGTGAGGTATAGTATCTTTCTATGAAATACATGTTCAGGGATATCTATTATGCAAAATAAGTATCTGTCTCTCCCTGAAGATACAGAATGTTTTACATTGAATTTTATGGTGAAACATTCTACTAAATGAGAGAAAATCAAGTAATTGGATGTAGTTACTGAAATATGTATGTATGGGAGGACCCCCCCCCAAAATGGGAATTATCTCCTAGAGGGTGGGTCCCTTATATTACAGGCTTCCCCCACTAGGTGAGTGTTCTAGGAGCCCATCTGTATCAGTGTATCAGCTGGCATTGTTGTGAGAGGCTGTGTTCGACTTCAGTGAATTTTTTTTTGAAGATGCTTTAAATGCGTTTGCCCATTTCACGATGGGTGATTTACAAGTGCACCTGCCCACATCATGCTGAGTGTTCAGCAGTTTTTGACTAAAAATGGCATGACCCCCATGCCCCATCTTCCCTATTCACCCGATTGCACCCCAAGCAACTTTTTTTGTTTGAAATAAACAAATAAATCCTCAAAGGGAAATGTTTTGCTAATGTGGAAGAGGTAGAACAAAAAACGGCAGAAGCACTAAAAGGCATCAAAACCAACAAGTTCAAAAACTGTTTTGAGCAGCAGTGGAAAAAAATGTCTCGATAGGTGTATTGCATCTATGGAGAGTACTTTGAAGGTGACTGAAGTTTAAATATGTAAGAATAAATACTTTTTTATAAATAAATTCTGGGGCTTTTTTGGGTACCCCCTCTTATTTATAAACATACCTTTGGTAAAGAGCCAGACAAAAATAAGGTATGATTCATCATCGATAGACATTTTGTACATGTCCTTGCATTATTATGGGAGTTACTGTCTGCTAACTCCCATAATAATGTATATAAAATGGTTTTAATAACATATTAAAATAAATTACTATTTACATTCTTCTTAAAGGTAATTATCTATCTAGCAGAAAGGTCTTTAAGATCTATCTAATTATCCGTTACTTTTTTTAAGTATATTTTATTGATTATGCTATTACAGTTGTCCCATTTCTCCCCCATCATTCCCCCCACCCTGCACACCCTCTCCCACCCACATTCCCCCCTTTAGTTCATGTCCATGTGTCATTAAGTTCTTTAGCTTCTACATTTCCCATACTATTCTTGCCCTCCCCCTGTCTATTTTCTACCCACTATCTATGCTACTCATTCTCTGTACCTTTTCCCCCCTCTCCTCCTCCCACGCCCGTTGCTAACCCTCCATATGATCTCCATTTCTGTGGTTCTGTTCCTGTTCTAGCTGTTTGCTTAGTTTGCTTTTGTTTTAGGTGTGGTTGTTAATAGCTGTGAGTTTGCTGTCTTTTCACTGTCATATTTTTTTGATCTTCTTTTTCTTAGATAAGTCCCTTGAACATTTCATATAATAAGGGCTTGGTGATGATGAACTCCTTGAACTTGACCTTCTCTGAGAAGCACTTTATCTGCCCTTCCATTCTGAATGACAGCTCTGCTGGATACAGCAATTTTGGATGTAGGTCCCTGCTTTTCAATATTTCAAATACTTCTTTCCAGCCCCTTCTTGCCTGTATGGTCTCTTTTGAGAAATCAGCTGACAGTCTGATGGGAACTCCTTTGTAGGTGACTGTCCCCTTATCCCTTGCTGCTTCTAGAATTCTCTCCTTCATTTGAATCTTGGCTAATGTAATTACGATGTGTCTTGGTGTGTTCCTCCTTGGGTCCATCTTCTTTGGGACTCTCTGAGCTTCCTGGACATCCTGGTAGTCTATTTCCTTTGCCAGATTGTGGAAGTTCTCCTTTATTGTTTGTTCAAATAAGTTTTCTACTTGTTGCTCTTCTTCTTCCCCTTCTGGGACCCCTTATAATTCGGATGTTGGAACGTTTAAAGATGTCCCAGAGGTTCCTAAGCCTCTCCTCATTTTTTTGAATTCTTGTTTCTTCCTCGTTTTCTGTTTGGTTGTTAATTTCTTCCTTCTGGTCCACTCCATTGATTTGAGTCCCAGTTTTCCTTCCATCTCTATCGGTTCCCCAGGCGTCTTCCTTCATTTCACGTATTGTAGCCTGCATTTTTTCATCTAATTTGTGAGCAAAATCAACCAATTCTGTGAGCATTTTGATGACCAGTGCTTTGAACTGTGCATCTGATAGGTTGGCTATCTCTTCACGGCTTAGAGGAATTGACTCTGGGGTTTTCATTTTTTCTCCGGTTTGAGCCATTTTTGGTGGGGTTTTTTTTGTTTGTTTGTTTTGGTTTTAGTCTGGTCTTGGCTATTATGTAGTGAGGGGTGGAGCCTTAGGTGTTCCTCAGGGCGGGGCAGCCCAGTTGCTGGGTTGTGACGCTTTAGGTGGGGGCGGGGTCCGAGAGGGAAGAATGGCGCCTCTTCCGCTCTCTCCTGGACTCCAGTCCCTTCCTCTCCTTCCCCTTCGCCTAGATTATCTGCACACACTTGAGTGCTGTTAAGTTGTGAGGAGAGGAGCCTCAGGCGCTCCCCAGTGTGGGGCAGCCCAGTCGCTGGGTTGTGACACTGTATGTGGGGGCAGGGTCTGAGAGGGAACAATGGCACCTGCTCCGCTCTCTCCTGGATTCAGTCCCTTTCGCCACTTCCCCTTTGCCTGGACCGTCTGTGAGCACAAACGTGGGACCACCTGGTCAGCCAACCGCCCTGTGCAGCCTCACTGGGTCTGCACAGTTGCCCCCCTGTGCCCAGGGTCCGCCAGCTGCTGCCTGTGGGCCCGAAGACCGCCAGCCACCGCCCGTGCACCTGGGAACTGCCAGCCGCTGCTGCTTGCGTTCCTGGGTCCGTACCTCCACTTTTTCCTACCGCGACTCTGCCCCTCTTACCGGTCTGGATAAATGGTTGTTGGACTTCCATACAGTTCAATTTTCTATCAGTTCTGGTTGTTTTCTTGTTTCTAAATATTTGTTGTCCTTAATTTGGGTTGTGAGAGGAGGCACAGTGTGTCCGCCTACGCCTCCATCTTGGCTGAAAGAAATTATCCGTTACTTTCTTGTCAATAAGTTCAGGGGTTACTTTTAAGAAACAATTAAATACAATAAAATTTTACTACTCAATTTGCAGTTGGCAGTTCACAGTAGAGGCTAGAAGTTTAAAGCATGAAAAACATGTTCTTATTATATTCACTTTAGAGGGGCAGAGCAAGAGCTATTAGTGAATGCTTTTTTTCCTGACCCTGATATATCTTTTTAAAAAATATTTTATTTCTTCATTTTTTAGAGAGAGAGGAAGGGAGAAAGAGAGGGCGAGAAACATCAATGTGTGGTTGCCTCTCACATGGTCCACACTGAAGACCTGGCCTGCAACCCAGGCATGTGCCCTGACTGGGAATCGAACCGCGATCCTTCGGTTCGCAGGCCCGCGCTCAATCCACTGAGCTACACCAGCCAGGGCTGAAAATTATTTTAAAGGGAGCTTCTTGAAATGGAAAAAAATTCTTCATGAAATTCTAGGTATTGTGTAATTCAAATCAATAACCTTCAACACCTTTTTGAAGGGCTGGTCTTACCATCTTTCCACTTCATACCTAGGAAAACTAAGGAATAAGCAAGGTAAGGAGTTCACTTATATTCTCTCTATGAATCAGTGTCAGAGCTGGGAATGGAAGCCAAACTTTAAATGTTGGAACAATCTCACAGAAGTAGGCTGATCTCATAGAGAATGGGATGCTGGCTGGGGGTGAGGAGGAGCCATATTTGGGAAGTCCCCTCATGGGGCACTGTATTTCACAGGCCATGTAGTTGCTGAAGATTGCAAAATGTTTGCTTACCGATTTGAAATCTTTAAAAAACAAACAAAAAACCCCCCCCAAAGACCAAAATATATCAGATTCCCCACCTTCCACTAAAAAAAGTATCCCCGAATCCTAGAAATTTAAAATGTGATTTGTCTCTGGTTTAGCCTTAAATATCCAGAAAATACCTACAATTTACATTTGGTTTTATTTGCATACCATGAGTCAGTCATCTTTGTGAAATCCTTCTTTCAGGGTCTCAGCGAACATTTGGAGTGAGACTACTCATTTGGATCCCCCCTTCTCTGTTTACAATATATATTCGAATGTATTATTACCCTGGAACGTTAAGTACACATTATAAAAGAATAAACAAAAGTTCCCGAAAAACCTCAGCATCTCTTTTTCCCACCAAAGCACCAATGACAACAAACTTCTAACAGAGCTCAACCTTTAAAAAGCAAAACAAAACAAAAATCCCTCAGCTGTGCCTGTGCCCCCGATGTTACACCTCGTTGTTGTACAAGACTCATTCCTACGGGTGACGGCCCGATATTTCTGACGACCACATTCGGTGCTGTGAGGTGCTCGAACCAGTACCGCATCCATCTCCCTCTGAACGCTGCTCAGTGAGCTCAAGCAGTAACGTGGGCTTCAGCATTGCTTGCTGTGAAGCTAAGGGGATCAGTCACAAACCTGGGAACCCTACCTTGCAGTTCTCCTGGGCCGCACAGCGGGGAAGCAGCTTGGTTAGAGGAGGAAAAGGTTAGAGCTCAGAGGAGGGTGTGCGCAGCGAGGCAAGCTGAGTTTGGGGAGAAGGCAGCAGCGGGGCCGAAGAGTTGGGGACCAAAATACCAGCTGGGGCTGAGGGAGCTGGGGAAGAGGGGGGTCCATGAGGGTGACCCCATTTCAGGGGCGTAGGGAAAAGCCGAAAGGGCGCTCAGGAAATGGGCGCGAAAGGAAGAAGTGAGTAATTGCGGAGGAGGAAGTCGTTCCTGGAAGAGGAGGGGCAAGGGGAAGCGAGAATGGAGTGTTTGCACTTTCAAGAGGGAAGGGCCAGAGAGCCTCTCCGGCCCAGGGCTCCTGCGGCCGAAGCTCGGGGATCGGGCGCCCGGGCTGACAGAGGGGGCGGCGCGGTCCCTGAGGTCCCCGGGTATCCTGGTGCCGGCGGCCCTACCTGAACCGCTCCTGACCCGCCGTGTCCCAGAGCTGCAGCTTGATCCTCTTGCCGGGTTCGATCTCCAGCAGGCGGGAGAAGAA
This sequence comes from Glossophaga mutica, assembly GCA_039655065.1. Taxonomy (NCBI): domain Eukaryota; kingdom Metazoa; phylum Chordata; class Mammalia; order Chiroptera; family Phyllostomidae; genus Glossophaga; species Glossophaga mutica. Next base: position 78,101,162 of record CM077308.1, on the reverse strand, counting down.
GTCCACGCCGACGGTGGGGTCGCAGGCGGGGGAGCGCAGCCCGGGAAAGCGGCCCTGGGTGAAGCGGTGCAGGAGGCACGACTTGCCCACGGTGGAGTCCCCAATCACGATGAGGCGGAACTGGTAGATCCATATAGTCTCCATCCCTCACGTGCCCCGCGGCTCCGAGGGCCGCCCCACCCTCCCAACAGCCCTCGGCGAGTTCGGCCGCGGGAACTGTCCCTTCAGCACCTCTCGGGTGCCCGCCCGCTGGCTTCCAGCATATTCCTGCAGCTGCGGCGGCCGCCGCCTGGTCCCCACCCTCTCTGGGGGGAGAGGCGGGGCCGGGCGGACCTGGGCCAGGGGGCGGGGCGGGGCGGGGCCGCGGCGCTGGGGAGGAGCAGCGCGCCTGCCGCCCCCGGCTCCCGCCCTGACTTCTGTAAATCACTATCCCGCAGAGCTCACTGGGCCCGGTGGGAAGGTGGGTGTGGTGAAAGTACGTGACGGAAGCAACAACCAGTGAAAATGAAGCAAGGTCCTAACTCCAGGACGGTCGGTCAAGGAAAAGTAAGAATCATTTTCTTGCGAGCGTCGGGGCGGGCTTGTCAGATTCCGGCTCTGATTTTGGAAGTCACAGGGCATAACTGAGTCTGGGGTCAGTGCTGGTGGTTCTTCTTTAATAGGGTTTGACCAGCTCTGTGGCCTCCGTTATTTTCCAGATTTCTGAAGATTCTCGTTGCGGTGTCCTGCTCTCTAGTCCTGCTGAGCGTCACCTCCGAGGCGTTCTAATGTGAAGGAGTTTGAGAGCACAATCGAAATAAAGCTGCAGAGAAAGTTAAGGATGCTTCTGTCAGGGCTTTTTCCATTGCTCTTACCAGCATCTTTTCCTCACTGCTTTCCATTACCACAGACGAGTAAGAAAAATGCCAAGTATCATCTCCATACTCTCGGGGCTCTCCAGCCCGGGAAAGGAGAGGAGGGGGAAAAAAAGTGAAGTATTGAGATGCTAAAAAAAAAAAAAATCCCAGAGGGCTAGGCAGGGTGAAGTAAAGTGCGCAGAGGCAGTGCTCCTGGCAGGGAGATAAGCTTTGTTTCCTTAGTGGCTTAAGGTCCTAAGGTCTCTCACTTGGCCTTAGCCCTGGGGGGTTACAGCTTTTGAAACCAGGAAGGGCGGTTCCCAGCACTTTTGGATTGGTGTTTCAGGGTTCTTAGGATATAATTCCACCAGTGGAATTGCTGGGTCAAAAGGCAGGTCCATTTTTAGTTTTGTAGGAAAATTCTGTACTGTTTTCTATAGTGGCTTCACCGGTCTGCATTCCCACCAACAGTTTTCTCTACATCCTCTTCAATACTTGTTTGTTGATTTGTTTATGATGGCCATTCTCACTGCTGTGAAGTGGTATCTCATTGTGGTTTTAATATGCATCTCTCTGATGGCTACCGATACTAGCATCTTTTCATGTGTCTCTGAGCCCTCTGTATGTCCTCCTTGGAGAAGTGTCTGTTCAGATCTTTTGCCCATTTTTTAATTGGGTTGTTTGTCTCCTTAGAGTGGAGTCATGTGAGTTCTTTATATATTTTGGAGATTAAACCCTTGTCTGGGGTATCATTGGTAAATATGTTTTCCCATACAGTTGGTTCTCTTTTCATTTTAAAGCTGTTTTCTTTAGCTGTGCAGAAGCTTTTTATTTTGATGAGGTCCCATTTGTTTATTCTTTACTTTATGTCCCTTGCTACAGGGGACATATCAGTGAAAATATTGCTACATGGACTATCTGAGATTTTCCTGCCTATTTTCTCCTCTAGGACTTTATGGTGTTATGGCATATTTAATCCTTTACTCCACCTTGAATTTATTTTTGTGTATGGTGTAAGTTGGTGATCCAGTTTTATTTTCTTAAATATATTTTATCGATTATGCTATTACACTTGTCCCATTTCCCCCCCTTTACTCCCCTCCACCCTGCACACCCCCTCCCATCCACATTACCCCCCCCACTTTAGTTCATGTCCATGGGTCTACATGTAAGTTCTTTGGCTTCTACTTTTCCTATACTATTCTTACCCTCCCCATGTCTATTTTCTACCTACCATCTGTGCTACTTATTCTCTGTATCTTTTCCGCCTCTCTCTCCTTCCCACTCCCCTGTTGATAACCCTCCATGTGATCTCCATTTCTGTGGTTCTGTTCCTCTTCTAGTGGTTTGCTTAGTTTGCTTTTGTTTTTGTTTTAGGTGTGATTCTTAATAATTGTGAGTTTGCTGTCATTTTACTGTTCATATTTTTTATCTTCTTTTTATTAGATAAATCCCTGTAACATTTTATATAATAAGGGCTTGGTGATGATGAGCTCCTTTAACTTGACCTTATCTGGGAAGCACTTTATCTGCCCTTCCATTTTGAATGAAAGCTTTGCTGGATAGAGTAATCTTGGATGTAGGTCCTTGCCTTTCATGACTTGGAATACTTCTTTTCACCGCTTCTTGCCTGGAAGGTCTCTTCTGAGAAATTAGTTAGTCCTATGGGAACTCCTTTGTAGGTAATTGTCTTCTTTTCTCTTGCTGCTTCTAGGATTCTCTCCTTCATTTTACTCTTGGTTAATGTAATTATGATGTGCCTTGGTGTGTTCCTCCTTGGGTCCAACTTCTTTGGGACTATCTGAGCTTCCTGGACTTCCTGGTAGTCTATATCCTTTGCCAGATTGGGGAAGTTCTCCTTCATTATGTTTTCAAAAAAGTTTTCAGTTTGTTGCTCTTTCTCTTCTCCTTCTGGTACTCCTATGATTCGAATGTTGGAACGTTTAAATATGTGCTAGAGGTTCTTAAGCCTCTTCTCATTTTTTTGAATTCTTGTTTCTTTATTCTTTCCTGGTTGAATGTTTCTTTCTTCCTTCTGGTCCACACTGTTGATTTGAGTCCCAGTTTCCTTCCCGTCACTGTTGGTTCCTGTACATTTTCCTTTATTTCACTTAGCATAGCCTTCATTTTTTCATCTAATTTGTGACCAAATTCAACCAATTCTGTGAGCATCCTGATTACCAGTGTTTTGAACTGTGTATCTCATAGCTTAACTATCTCTTTGTCACTTAGTTGTATTTTTTCTGGAGCTTTGATTTGTTCTTTCATTTGGGCCATTTTTTTTTTTCCTGACACCCCTGTTATGTATTAGGGGCAGAGCCATAGGTTTTGACCAGGGCGAGGCAACCCAGTTGCTGTATTGTAACGCTGTACGTGGGGCAGGGGTCCAAGAGGGGACAGTGGTGCTTGCTCCGCTCTCTGCCGGATTTTAGTCACTTCCCCGGCCACCCACAAGCAAAGTGGGCCCTTCTGGTGCTAATTCCTGGTGGGTGGGCTTGTGTTCATTGTAGGACCCTGTGGGTCTCTCCAATGAACTCTCCTGTGAGGCTGGGAGTTTCTCCCACTGCCACCTCAACCCCCACAGGTGTTTTCAATGAGTGGTCTGAGGCTTTATTTCCCTGAGCTGGAGTGCTGGGTTGTGCTGTCTCACTCCCCAATATTTTCTTCCAGTGTATCTACACATGAATGTGGGATCACTGGCTCCACAATCCACCTTGTGTGCCCTGGTCCACTACCTGCCACCTTACCACAAGTCCTCTCTGCCTTGGCTGCCTGATTCTGCCCCTCCTACCTGTCTGGATGAATGTTTTTTCTTTAATTTCTTGGTTGTCAGACTTCCATACAATTTGATTTTTCTGTCAGTTCTGGTTGTTTTTTGTTTTTAAATTGTTGTTGTCCTTCTTTTGGTTGTGCAAGGAGGTGCAGTGTGTCTACCTTATACCTCCACCTTGGTCGGAAGTCCTTCAAGTTTTATTTTTTTGCATGTAGCTGTCCAGCTCTCCCAACACCATTTCTTGAAGAGTCTATTTTTGCTCCATTTTATGCTTCTTCCTCCTTTATCAAATATTAATTGACCATAGAGACTTGGGTTTATTTCTGGACTCTGTCTGTTCCATTGATCTATGTGTCTGTTCTTATGCTAGTACCAGGCTGTTTCGTTTACAGTGGCCTTGTAATACAGTTTGATATCAGGTATTGTGATCACTCCTACTTTGTTCTTCTTTCTCAAAATTGCTGCAGCTATTCAGGGTCATTTATGGTTCCATATAAATTTTTGAAATGTTTGTTCTATATCTGTGAAATATGTCATTGGTACTTTAATGGGGATTGCATTGAATCTGTAAATTGCTTTGGGTAGTATGAACATATTGATGATGTTAATTCTTCTGATCCATGAACATGGTACATGTTTGCATTTGTTTGTGTCTTCCTTAGTTTCTTTCTTCAGTGTTGTGTAGTTTTCTGCATGCAGGTCTTTTACCTCCTTGGTTAGGTTTATTCCTAGGTATTTTTCTTGTTGCTATATCAAATGGGATTTTTTTTTCTGATTTCTTTGTCTGATATTTCATTGTTGGTATACAAAAATGCCTATGATATCTGGATATTGACTTTGTATCCCAGTATTTTGCCAAATTCGTTTATTAGGTTGAGCATTTTTTTTTGACAGTCTATAGGATTTTCTATGTACACTATCATGTCATCTGCAAACAATGACAGTTTTGTTTCCTCCTTTCCAATTTGGATGTTCTTTATTTCCTTTTCTTGTCTGATTGCTGTGGCTAAAAATTCCAATACTATGTTGAATAGAAGTGGTGAAAGTGACAAACTTGTCTTGTTCCTGATCTTAGTGGGAAGGATTTTAGTTTTTGCCCATTGAGTATGATGTTGGCTGTAGGTCTCTCAAAAATGGCCTTTATTATGTTGAGGAATATTCCCTCTATTCCCACTTTGCTGAGTGTTTTTGTCATAAATGGGTGTTGTACCTTATCAAAAGCTTTTTTCACATCTATTGATATGATCATGTGATTTTTGTCTTTGCTTTTATTTATGTGATGTATTACATTTACTGATTTGTAAATGTTGAACCATCCTTGCATCCCTGGGATGAATCCCACTTGGTCATGGTGTATGATCTTTTTAATGTATTGCTGGATGTGGTTTGCCAATATTTTGTTGAGGGTCTTAGCATCTATGTTCATCAGCAATATGGGCCTGAAGTTTTCTTTCTTTGTTGTGTCTTTATCTGGTTTTGGGATTAGGGTAATGCTGGATTCATAAAAAGAGTTTGGGAGTCTTCCATCATTTTGGATTTTTTTGAATAGTCTGTGAAGGATAGGGGTTAGCTCTTCCTTAAATGCTTTGTAGAATTCTCCTGTGAAACTGTCTGGTCCAGGGCTTTTGTGGGGGGGGGGAGTTTTTTGATTAATGGCTTCTATTTTGCCATCCATTATCAGTCTGTTCAGGCTTTCTGATTCTTCTTCATTCAATTTTGGAAAATTATATTTTTTGAGAAATTTTTGAATTTCACCCAGGTTTTCAAATTTCTTGGCATATAGTTCTTCGCAGTAATTTCTTAAAATCCTTTGTATTTCTGTGGTATCAGTTGTAATGTCTCTTCTTTCATTTCTGATTGTATTTATTTGGGTCTTCTCTCTTTTTTTCTTAATGAGTCTCCTTAAAGGCTTGTTGATTTTGTTTATCTTTTCAAGAATCAGCTCCTGGATTTATTGATCCTTAGAATTGTGCTTTTAGTCTCTTTGCCATTTAATTCTGCTCTGGTCTGGTTATTTCTTTCCTTCTACTTGCTCTAGGCTGTGTTTGTTGTTGTTCCTCCAGTTCTTGTAGGTGTAAGGTTAGGTTGTTTATTTCAAATTTTTTTATTTTTTTTTTCAGGTAAGCCTGTATTGCTATGAACTTCTTTTCAGGACTGCCTTCGCTGTGTCCCATAAATTTTGGATTGTTGTGAGTTCATTTTCATTTGTTTCCAGAAACTTTTTGATTTCTTCCTTGATCTCATTTTTAACCCATTCATTGTTTAATAGCATGCTATTCAATCTCCATGAATCTGAGTGTTTTTTTTAGTTTTTTCCTTGAGGTTGGATTCTAGTTTCAGTACCTGATGGTTGGAGAAAATGCTTGGTATAATTTCAGTTTTCATGAATTTGTTGAGGCTTATTTTTTGTCCTATCATGTGGTCTATCTTTGAAAATGTTCCATGTGCATTTGAAAAGAATATGTGTTTTTGCTTCTTTGGGATGAAAGCTTCTATATATATCAGTTAATTCCATTTGATATAGAATATTGTTCAATGCCACAATATCTTTGTTGATATTTTGTTTGAAAGATCTATCCATTTTTGATAGTGGGGTGTTAAAATCCCCTACTATAATTGTGTTGCTGTAAATATCTTTCTTGAAGTCCTCCAAGATTTTCCTTATATATTCGGGTGCTCCTTCGTTGGGTGCATATATATTTATAATGTTTATGTCTTCTTGATGGATTCTTCCCTTGAGTATTATGAACTGACCTTCTGCAAACCCACATTTTCAACTACTTCTCCTCTTAAATGTTGGATACACATTTCAGACTCAACACCTCTGCCTTGATTAGGGTTCTTTGAAACAAACTCCAGTTGGGGGGATTTAAAAAGATGAATGAACTTATCATAAAGATACAGAGGTATTTTTATGGACTCCACAGGAAGGAATGTAACTGGTATTAGAAAGGAATTGGAACCAGAAAAGGGAAAGCTGTAAGGAACCCAAGCATCATGTGTCTTTGTCTCTAACATCTACTTAATTCTTCTCTCTCTGCAAACCAGTTTTCCTTGCTGCTTAGTTTATATGAAAGACCAAATATTCTGCAGTTTTCATGTTAAATATGTAGATACATATGGAGAATGACTTCCACTTCTCTGTAGAGACAGTCTAGTTGTCCCAGTTTGAAACAGGTGTTCGTGGAACAGGAATATGCAGCTGGCCAATCCTTGAATGGTGTATATGGAGTATTAGCAGACCTGGAGAAAATGTAGGTTAATACCTTCCTTTCCTTTGTGTCAAAAATATATTCTCACTCTAACTGGTGTGGCTCAGTGAGTTGGGCATCATCCCACAAACCAAAAAGTCACCAGTTTGATTCCTGGTCAGGGCATATGCCTGGACTGCAAGCCAGGTCATCGGTTGAGGGTGTGCTGGAGATAACTGATTGATGTTTCTCATGTTGATGTTTCTCTCTGTCTCCTTTTCTGTGCCTTCCCCTCTCTCTAAAAATAAATAAATAACATCTTTAAAAATATATTCTCTATAATGTCCAAAAGCGAACTCATCAGCTTTCTTGCCATGTTTTCTTTTTCTATATATTTACAAGTTGAAAGACTATACTTTCAGGGATCATTTCTATAGTTCGTTACAAGTTGATTGATGGCTTTAGTGCCTATTCTAGCTCACTATATAAGTGAGAGCGTGTGGTGTTGAATTTGGAGGCTGAGGATTTGTGCTGTATCCATCTTGGACTCCTCCCTCTCTTTGGGCACATTCAGCCAATCATTAAATCCTATTGCTTTTATCTCATCAATATCTTTCAGATTTATGATACTTCTGAACATCCCAATGGCACTGTCTTTGTTCAGTCCCATCACTTTAGGCTGCACTGCTCAATAGCCTGTATTAGTTCCCTAGGGCTGTTGTATCGAAGTACCAGAAACAGAGTAGGTTAAAATGCAGTTGACTCTTTGTATATGTGGGTTCCATATCCACAGAGTCAACCAACCTTGGATCAAAAATACTTGGATAAAAAGTTACCTTGTGGTTGACATGTACTATGTAGTTAGGTCTCGGATAGTTGTGTCTGTATTGTACTGAACATATATAGACTTGTTTTTCCTTGTCATTATTACCTGACAATACAGTATAACAACTATTTACATAGAATTTACATTGTATTAGGTATTACGAGTAATCTAGAGATGATTTAAAGAACACAGGAGGATACGTGTGGGTTACATACAAAAATGACACCATTTTATATAAGGACTTGAGCATCCTTGAATTTTGGTATTGAGGGTCTCCTGGAACCAATCCCTTGCAGATACCTTGGGACAACTGTAACAGAAACTTACTGTATCACAGTTTGGGAGGCTGGAAGTCCAAAATCAAGTTGTTGGCAGGATTGGTTCCTTCTGAGGGCTGTAAGGGAGAATGTTCCATGCCTCTTCCCTCGCTTCTGGTGGTTTGTTGGCAATCTTTGGCATTCCTTGGAGTGTAGATGAATCACTCCAGTCTTTCACCCTCACATGACATTTTTTTGTGTCTCTTCACATAGTCTTCCCTCTGTGCATGTCTGTGTCAGTGTCCAAATTTTCTTTTTTTAATAAGGACACAAGTCATATTGGATTAGGACCCACCCTGATGACTTCGTCTTAACTTGATTATCTGTCTGCAAAGAATATCTCCAAATAAGGCACATTCTGAAGTACTGGAGGTAGGACGTCAACATATCTTTTTTTGGAGGATACAATTCAGCCCATAATATCTTGCCATTTAGTATCTACATTTTTCCCAGAATTAATTTATTAAACACCTTTGATGAGTCATTCACCCTAGGATAAATTCTAGGATAAACATAATACCTAATTATGTTACATATGACCAATCATAATGTGGCATCTGTGATCTAAGCAGTGATTCCTCTACATGATGTGCTATTCATGTTTTACTTTTTTTCCTCCCAAAGCTATTGTCTCCTCTCTTTATACCCCTTTATCTGGTCAGCAAGTTTCTATTCATCTTTCAAGGCACAGAAAAAATTTGGGGGCTTTTTATAAATCACCTACTCTGAGTTTCTGTTTCTTCATTTAGACAATAAAAAGGTTGAGCTGCCTCCATGTTTTTGAAACTGGGGGTAATAAAATCAATTTGGTGCATAACTACCAAGCTTTAAAGCAAAATAAAACACCGAGTACAAAATATATAATAGGAATGTTTGTTTCATAAAACTTGTGTTTCAGTGATATATGCATAAGTGTGAGTGTAAGTGTGTGTGTGTTCATGTGTGTGCTCTGAGTCAAGATGTAAATCTTATGGTTCAAAGTAAAAAATTTCAAAAGTCAGTGAGCTAGATGACCTCTAATGTATCTTCTGGCTTTGGGAGTCTCTTAAAATGCTCAGAAATTCCCCATGTGTTCTTTGTATTTACTGTATTAAACACTAAGAATCGCTTTGTATACTCACTATGGGTGTTAGAATACACACATGAGAAGACAACAAAAAGAATCTGCTCCTCTGTTAGTTTTTGTCAGCTTAGTAAATGAAAGTAGCATTCTTTTAGACTTTGTATGAAAGAAAAAAGTTTCTGGGTATGGAGAGTAGAGACAGGGATTTATCAGTTATAATTTTGTATTTATAAATTGAGGGTTTCATAATTTTTGCTACCAAAGAATAACTTGATAATAAATTAAATTTGATGTGAAAATTGGATATTTTTCTAGTGGTTCCACCAGGGAGTCATGGGATAAACTATCGTGGGGTCCATATGACACGATTAAGATCCTCAGTACCCTAAATATTCTGACCCTCACAATCAGAGACAGATTAAACTAGAACCAAACTTCTGATTTCAGCTAGTTAACTAGCTTCATTTACTCTTGTTTAACTCTCTAATGGGACTGTTAGAGAAAACAGAGTTTTCCAGAGTATATGAATAGTGTGAATGGAAATAACTGTATAAAATTAGAAGTCAGCTTGGAATGTATGTTCATGCCACTATCAATAAATACTCTAAAAAAATTGTGATTCCAGTCTTTTTCCTGAGGAGGACAGACCATCCAAATGAATTAGAAGTCATCTTATGCTTTAAAAATGTAAAAAGATAATAATAAGTTAAAAATGTTTTTTAACTTGTGTAGGCATTATTTTGATTTTATTTTATTTGTAGTGAGGGGCATCTGATGGTGGAATTTCCTCTAGATACTCCTCTGTACTTAAAAGATAAGACTTTACAGCCATTGCATTAGCGAAGGCCTTTGTCATCTCTCAGGTGGACCAATGTTCAATTCTACACCCTGCCTCTAATACAATGAATGCATATAAACATTCAAGAGCTTAAATGATCTGAACAAATATGGGGAAGGAGAAAACATCCTGAACTAAGAAGAGTTTAAATTTACAATGGCTGGGAAAAGATATCCTAAATAACTACATTAGGTCATTAATTGGAATAGAGACTAAGAATAAAGACTACATTGAGTTGTAGGAGAATAAAGTTACAGCTTATTTGTATGCCTGGGACAGTAGTTTGAAGACATCTTGCCTGCTCAAAAACACTCCAATATATTATGCACATGCATTCAAACACAATATGCATGTGAATCTCAGGACTTTTATGAGAACTAGTCACGAGTGGTAAATAAAAAATCTACAACATGCATAGCTGCGTCTTTTCACATCATCTCTCTCAAATGCCCTTTTGGACTCCTTACGTCAGCCAGTTGTACTCTTGTTAATTGTGCCTGTTTGCCTCTAGTGCTTCATAACTTGCTCAGGTTGACCAAATTCTGGCCCACTCTGCTTTGTATATATATTTTAAAATCTGTCTCTTTGTTGCCTCCCCAACACTGTTTGCTCTCATTTTGATCCTTATTCCTTGCTAGAGTTGCTAGGGGGTTGGCCAACAAAGTTTGTTTAGTTTTTTCCATAGGATGGTTCTAGTAGCACTTAGTTGTCTTTAACTTCATTTGAAACAACTTTGTTAGATTGTATTGTGACAGCTGCGCATTAAAAAAAAAACTTACCAGAATTAGTGAATTTTTGTGCAGCTATTTTAATATTGAAGGTGGAAGAAAATACACAACATTTTGGGTGTATTATGCATTATTATTTCAAGAAAGGTAAAAACACAACTGAAACACAAAAAAGGATTTGTGCAGTGTGTGGAGAAGGTGCTGTGACTCACCAAACATGTCAAAAGTGGTTTGCAAAGTTTCTTGGTACTGTTGACATTTTGGCCAAATAAGTCTTTGCTATGAGGCTGTCTTGTTGTGGACTGTTCAGCCTGGTCTCAGGAGTTGTAACCCTTACCCCATGGTGGGCTGTGTAAGAGCCTAGGGACCCGCTTCATCTGGGTCTGTTCTGTCAAGAGGACGTGAGCTACTAAGGAGACAAAACTTATCTTCCTGGCAGGAGCGCTGCTTCTGCCTCATCTATCTCTGGCCCCAATGCTTGGTTGGTTAGTCAATGACGGGTAAGACTCCTCATGGGAGGGGCAACCTAAGCCAGACACAACCACTTGGGAGGCCCTCATGAAAGGACTTGGGGGGCTGCAGCAAAGAGGGGGTGATGGACCCTTCCCCCCCCCCCCCCACCGGCTATTCTGACATAGCCCGAGTCCTCATTTCCATCTGGGAGATGTCTTCTGCTTCCTGAGGCTAATCAGCTTAAAGCCTGAAACTATGAGGGCAAGCGGTGCAGCCCTATGCTGGCCAGGATGGTTCCCTGGGTGATCAGGCATAAGAAAGAATTCGTAAAGTCCTGTGAAACCTGCTTTGCTAAGAGTGCTCTCATTTAAATGATAAGGGCCCGAGGAGGAAATGAGTATGTCTCCTAAAGTTTTGCAACCCCTTTCCTGACAGACACTGACTAAGATTAAGCCCTGAGATTTCTTTGACATGTTAAACCTGTATTCCGGTGTATTTGAACCGAATAAAAGCCCAGTGAGGAAGGGGCTCTGGGTCATTCTCCTCTGAGAGTTTGACCACTTTTCCTCCCCAAGCAGATCATGTCTTGGTAGTTTTATTTTCATCCGTGATGGAGAGATGGGGCTCTGTGGGTGGAGCCCCCCAACATCTGGCGCCCAGGACAGGGCTCCCCCCTCTGCACTGTCTTATGCATTGGAAGATGTTTAGCAGCATCCCTGGCCTCTACCCACTAGAAGCCAATAGCAAGAGATAGTTGACACACTCAAAATATCCAAATCAATAAAGTTATTAGTAAAAATGAAATATGTGTCTCTTATTTTACGAAAAAAACTAAACAGACTTTTCAGCCAGCCCAATACAAACTCAATTCCTCTTTTCTTGCCCACCTCCAAAATATCCATCATTTCACTTGAAGAATCTTTCTAACATATATAATAATCCAATCACATTATGCCTGGCTTAAACTATTTTAAATTCCCCTGTAGGTACACACACATACTGCTTAAAGGATACAATTTAAATTAATTAGGATGGCATAAAAGATGTTCTTTAGTCACCACCGGGCTTTCTTTCCTTCTCGTACTTCTGTTTGCCCTTATGTTTTTATACTATCCATGGCTCCTGAAATGTCATGGTCTATCTCAACACCATACACTTTGAATGGTTGAGGATTAGATTAGACTGTGAGTGAAAGAAAAAAGAAAAATAATAAAATAATGATGGCTTAAACAAGGTGAAAGTTTATTTCCCTTTCATGTAAAAGAAGTATAAAGAGGTGTCCAAGACTAATAGAGCAGCTTCTCAAAGGTAGGGACCCAGGCTTTGTGATACTTGGCCATGCTCTCCACGTGGCTTTTACCTCCAAAATGGCTGCGTGAGCACCAGCCATTATATCCATATTCTAGTAAGCCAGAAGAGGGAAGGATGAAGTGTGCACCCTCTGGTGACTGATTCCTAGTGAATCCCAGAATTGTAGTGAAAACTATTAATAAAGGAAATAGCTCTTTTAGTTGGATTTGAAATTTTGAGGCTGAATGCATCCTCCTTGCCATCATGAAGACTGAGCCAGCCTAAGAGTGGAGCCAACCTGGAGGAAGCAGAGATTCCTAAACCTAGAAAAGAGACTAAGATCTCTTGATATTGTCTGATGCCCAGCATCAAACTATAGCTAAAGGAAGATGTACCCTTGCATTTTTAAATTACAGGCATAGCTTATGCTATTGAGCTTCCCTTTATTGTGCTTAGTAGACATTGTCTTTTTACTGATTGAAGGTTTGTGGCAACCTTGCATCAAGCAAGTCTATTGGTGCCATTTTCCCCAAAAGTATTTGCTTACTTTGTGTCTGTGTGTCACATTTTGGTAATTCTTGCACTATTTCAAACTTTTTGTTGTTACTGTATTTGTTATTGTGATCTGTGATGTTATTATTGTAATTGTTTTGGGGCAGGCACCACAAACAATGGGCATATAAGATGGTGAACATCATCAATAAATGTTGTGTGTGTTTGGACTGCCCCACCAACCAGCCATTCTCCCCTCTTTCCCTCTCCTCAGGCCTCCCTATTCCCTGAGACACAACAATATTGAAATTAGGACAATTAATAACCCTACAATGGCATCTAGGTGTTCAGAATTCATTGTTGTCTCATTTTAAGAAATTGCCACAGCTGCCCTAACCTTTACTAACCATCACCCTCATCAATAGTCACCAACACTGAGGCAAGGCTTCACTGGCCAAAAGATTACAACTTGCTAAAGACTCTGGTTAGCATTTTTTAGCAATAAAGTATTCTTAAATAAGGTAGCTACATGGTTTTTTAAGACATGCTATCGCATACTTAATGGACTACAATGTAAACATAACTTTTATATGTATGGAAAACCAAAAAATTTCACAGGACTTGTGTTATGATAATATCAGCTTCATTACAGTATTTATTTTATTGTGGTGGTCTGGAATCGAACCAGCAATATCTCTGAGGTTGCGATTATAAATTTTGGCCATGGTACCGAAGGCGGATAAGAAAGAAAGAAATTAACGACAAAAAAACAACCTTGATAGGTCATGAGTGGTGCTGGTGGTCTTGGTGGTGTCAGTGGATAGGTGCTCTGTGTGAGGCGGAGAGTGTGGCAGTGTGCTACTGGAGTAAAGGAGCTGGGTGGATGGCAGAGAGGTTGAGATGTTAGATTTGTCACTGTGGAAGTGGTACAGCTTCTGGTGATGACATCTAGAATGTGACTCTGGAAAGTGGTTATACCTCAGGTAGTGCAGATAAAAAATGTCCATGGAGATGAGGAGGTCAGAAAAATGAAAGGCCAATGAATTTGATTATTTCACACAAAACTCCTTGGTGTAGGCCAATGGCATCAATATTGGAGCTTAATTCAGCAAGAACAGCTGATAAAAGGCTGAGGTCCAGCTCCCTTCTGGTTTGGTCTTTCCTAATAATAGATCTGAGCATAAATTAGAAGAACATATCATTCAGTCAATCTTCCATAAAATATTATTTGCCTCATTTGGACACATATTATGAATTTAATGTTATTCTCATTGCCAGGCACCTGGAGTGTAGTTAAAGGTAAAGCCATAAAACTTAATAGTCAGCTGGGCTGGAAATAGAGCTAAATCTTTTAAAGGCAGAAAAGCCTTATAAAGGCATAGAGTAGGCCAAGAGACTACCTTTGGGTGGGGACTAGATTTTCCTCGGGAACTAGTTTGTTCAATATAGTAGAGCATGACTGTAATAACTTAACCTGGAAAACTTTCAAATTAGATGAAACTAATATCTATCTCAACTAATCAAAGTGAAAATATGTGTAGGTAACTGAATGAGTTAACTTGTATATGTTTATGATACAAGTTAAACATTGGCATCTGTCTTTCAAGGGTAAGAATTTACTTTTAGAACAGTTGACTTTCCAGAAGCATTTCTTGTCTGAAAATAGAGAACAGATCAGTTATACCAAAATACTAAATTACTAAATACTAAAAAAACTAAAAGTACCTGGCTGGTGTAGCTCAGTGGATTGAGCGCAGGCCCGCGAACCAGAGGATCACGGTTCGATTCCCAGTCAGGGCACATGCCTGGGTTGCAGGCCAGTTCCCAGCAGGGGACGTATGAGAGGCAACCGTACATTGATATTTCTCTCCCTCTCCCTCTCTCCTACCCTTCCCCTCTAAAGATAAATAAATAAATAAATCTTAAAAAAAAAAAAAAACTAAAAGTAATTTACATTTGAGATAAAGGCTGGTATTTTGTTTTGTTTTATTTTATGGCTAGGGTCCTGTAATCTACTCATCCAAGAGCATTATCATTAAGGAGCAAAGTTAAAAAGAGAGGGACCAGTTTGTCTTTACCTCACTGGAAATTGTCACCTGATTTATTAAAAGACGACTCTACCTTTGAAGAGGCTATTTACAGATGAAAAATAACAATGGCCATTAAGCTCTGAAAAAATGCTTAACCTTACTAGCAATCAAAAAGATGTAAATTAAATCAATGATATGCTGTTTTTACCTATCAAATTGACAGTTTTGCTGAGGGTGACTAACTTGATGATCGATCACTCTAGTTTTTCCTTACCTCACTTTTCCCATCACTGGAAATTAAATGAATCAACGCTCACGGTGTATGAATCATCACAGTGAATTTCAAGATTGTTAAGAAAGCAGTTTTGTTAGAATTTCTGAACTGTGAAAGTAGACACAGATTTTCCTCTAGTAATCTAAAACATTTAGAAAATTTTGCTTCACAAATATGTTCCAAAATCAATATTATTGAGGAAGAGGAAAGAGAAAGAATTGGCTCTCTTCCAATTCTAAGCCTTCTCAGATGCCAGTTATTTCTGATTGGAAATCTACCAAAGAGTGTTCAGGACCTATTCACCTCATCAAAGCTAAATGCTTGGGCTCCGATGATTCTTTAAGAAATGATTTACTACATTTGCTACCAAGCAACATTTCATTAGGAATAGGCAACCTGAATATAGCCTGCATTCTTCAATAATGCATTCATGGAGTTACTGCAAAAGAGTACCCATTTATTTTTATTAAAAATATAGAGACCTAGCATATTATAAAAGAGTCATTATTATGGTCCTCTCTAGTGTTAAATATATTGAACTGCATTTTCCTAACA
Organism: Glossophaga mutica; assembly: GCA_039655065.1. Classification (NCBI taxonomy): domain Eukaryota; kingdom Metazoa; phylum Chordata; class Mammalia; order Chiroptera; family Phyllostomidae; genus Glossophaga; species Glossophaga mutica. Next base: position 78,085,496 of record CM077308.1, on the reverse strand, counting down.
TCCTAAAGATCTCAAAATGAAGAAGAAAAAAAGCTTATTTTCCCCCCAAACCACCTTCTTAACATATATTCGAATGAGAGTGGCTGAACAATCATTCTTTGCAATCTTTTATGGTCATCTTTTTGGCCTCATCCTTGGAGGCTTTCAGGGACAGGCAACAGCATGTTCAGCATGGCTGGTTGCTACACTCTTCCCTGATCACATCACCCCTACACATTTGTACCCCCTTTCCTCCTCTTCTATTCATATACACCTTCCCTCACCTGAAAACATACAGTTTTTAGAGCTGGAAGAGACCTTAAAAATTATCTAGTATAGTGAAAGCCCATCATTTAAATTTAAATTTTTGCCAGAATGCAACAAGATATAATGCCAGTTTTGACAGAATCTCCTGTACGACAGAGACCATATTCCAAAATAAGTCTTCAGACCAAGATTGAAAAATTTCAAAGAAGACAGCCCCACACTGGTCATTTCACTCATAAATCCCTTCCTATATAGAGAATATTAAAAAATCAGCTATAAAGAGAATATAAAAAGTTACAGGTTGTTAATGTTGAGAGTTCTGGAGAGAGCTGGTAGCACTCTGTGTGTTCCTCGTCCCCTTGCCAGGGATGCTACCCCTGCTCTCACTGCAGGGAAAGGGCCTCAACAAGACCACTTACAGAGCTCAACACTACCCCCCAGTGTGGGGATATTGAGCTTCCTCTGAGAAATCTAGAGTGACAGCCTTGCTGGCTCTCTATTCCAATGCAAGAGCAAAGGAGAGGTTGCTGATATGTTGGGACTAACCTGCATTTCTCCTCTTGATTTGGGCAAAAGATGAGGAAGTGTTTTCTATAACGGGAAGGAAATGTTTTGCCATATCACCACAACAGTGCCAGTTAGGTATGAATTTATCTGCTTTCCTTTCTTCTTCCCTTTTCATGCCCTCACACCCTAGAGGAGCCAAAACCCAGGATGGGCAAGATGTGGGAGGAGAAGGAGCAGCACTAGGTGGCACAGGGGGAGAAGCTGCCTTCCTCCTCTTCCCTGATTGCAGCCTTCTCATGCCATAGGCCAGAGCAGGTGTGGGTGGGGGCGGGGGGGGGGGCAGGAGCCGGGGAGAAGCCACAACTGAATCATGGAACAGGAGATTTTTATTATTGAATTAGTGTGTGTTGTGTGACGTGGAGTACTACAAGGGTGGCCTGAAAAGTTCATGGCTTCAGTTTTTACCTCGAGGTGGACAATAGAGTGTATTTAAAGGAACCCAGGGAGTCAAAAAATAACCTAAAACTCTCAGTCCTTATATTTTTTGTGTTCACATCACACTGTACTATGTATTATGAGGAGCTTTGGCTACTCATTCCATCAAAGCTGTAACTACAAAAGGCACTTCATTGTAACACAAGTGACAAGTTATGTAACATGCTGTTGGGTGGCACAGACTATCAGTATCCCATCTTCCAGTTGCAACAGTTCCCCACTCCTTTCAGATATATCCAGGTCACATAATCCCAGATACTTCCTTGAATGCCTGTCACCTACAATCCTTTTGGGTACAAATAGACAACAGAAGTCACTCTAGCTATTTAAAGCAGAAAATTATTTCCTACAGGAATTCTGTGGTGAAGGTGATTGCTGAGAGGGCTGGAGGAGTAAGCTCTAGGCTGGGCCTCCAGAGATGACCCTCAGAACAAGAACAAGACTAAGTGCTGCCACACCTGCTCTGACCAGGACGCTGGTGACTCGGGAAGCCTCGTTGCAATGATCCTCTCCAGGAACAGATCCTCTGAGCTTTGCACAGAAATGAGGATGCTGCCACAGTACTGTCAGAGCCATGTCACAATTGCTATAGCCATGCCAGCAAAAACAGATGTCATGCATGTAGTATACCCCTTCTCCACTGAATTCAGTTCTGAATTCAAGTCTTACATGTATGCATATTCAAGAGAATCGGGCAAATAACAATTTTTAACTCCCTAGCCTTTGCACAATCAGAGAAGCACACTAGGGGGAGGTCAGGACAGTTATTTAGGGAGCCCATCACTGCATCTAGCATACCATAGCTCCTTATTTCTTGATACACTTTTTCATTTGGGGGATCACATTCTCCAACAGCTTCCCCCCAAAACATGCATTGGCAGGAATTTTTGGAGAATTTTCATATCTTAAAATGTCTTTATTTTACCTTCGTATTTACTTAATTGTCTGCCTGGATGTAGTATTTTATTTTTGTAAATAATTTCCATAAGAATTTTGAAGACATTTTTGCACTGTCTCCTGGATTCCAGTGTTGTGGTTGAGAAGTCAATGCCATGTTCATTCTTTTTTTAAAAAGATTTTTTAATAAATAATAAAGTTTATTTATTTTTTGAGAGAAAGGAAAGAAGGGAGAAAGGGGGGAACATTGAAGGGTGAGAGATACATTGATTGGTTGCCTCTCGCACACCTCCAACTGGGCACCTGGTGCACAACCCAGTCATGTGTCCTGACTGGGAATCGAACTGGTAACCTTTTCATTTGCAGGCTGGCCCTCAATCCACCAAACCACAACAGCCATGGCCACGTTCATTCTTAAATATTTCTGTGGAGACTACCTGCTTTTCCTCTCTGGAAGCTTTTTAGATCCTTTCTTTATATCAAATTTTATAAAGTTTACAATAATGTTATTTTTTGTTTGCTTCACTATGGACTCTCATTATTGATACTCTTAAGTTTCAGTTCTAGGGTTTTTGTATTTGTTTTTTTCTTTGAGAAATTCCTTTTCCCCATTTCTTTGTTCTTGTTCTGCAATGCCTGGTGTAAAAGTTTGATATAAGATCTTTTGGATATATCTTCTGATTGTCTTATTGTTTTTCCCCCATTTTCTATCTCTACTATTTCTTAGTATATTTCCTCAACTTTATCTTTCAATATTTCTGTTGCATTTTTAATTTTGCTATCCTACTTTAATTTCCCAAAAGCTTTTGTTTTGTTGTTGCTCTCTGATTAATTTTTAACAGCATACTGTTCTTGTTTCATGATACATTATTGTAATATCTCTCTGATGATATTAATTATTATTTTTAAAGTTTTCTTTTGTTGTCTGCTTAGTTTATATTTCCTCCAAGTTCCTTTTATTCTCTCTGATGGTTTGTTTTGGCCTCTAACTTTCCACACTGAGGTTTCAGTTTCCTCAGTTCTATGCAGTTACCACTTATTCACTACTTTTATCTCCCAAAATTTTATGGACACCTTTTCTGCTGTTGTCTTTTCTTCTCTTATCTTTGTCCTTGAGGTATTAGACTTTTTTGTTGTTATTAATCTGTTTACTACGTCACTCACTGAGGCTTTAGAAAAGAACAAAGATAAACGTATCTGAGGTCTGTCTAGAAGGTATCCAGCCATGTAATATAAAACACAGACACATTTATTGAAGAAGATACAAGATACAAGAAACATTGTATATAGGACAATGACACCTCAGTCCCCTTCAAAGTAGGCACCTTGGCCCCTCACACAGTTCTCCCAAGAGCCATCGGCTGCCCTGTCATATTTTCCTGAATCTCATCAATGGTCTGCAATCTCTTCCCTTTCAAAGGTGATTTTAGTTTTGGGAAAAGCCAGAAGTCACAGGGTATCAAATCTGGGCTATTGGGGCCTTCATAATATGGGTGATTTGATGTTTTGCCAAAAAACTCTGCACAAGACGTGATGCCTGAGTGGGAGCCTTGTTGTGATAAAGATGCCAATCACCAGTTGCCCATAGCTGCAGCCTTCTACTTTTTTTATTATTTTTTATTTTTTTAATATATTTTATTGATTATGCTATTACAGTTGTCCCATTTCTCCCCCATCATTCCCCCCACCCTGCACACCCTCTCCCACCCACATTACCCCCTTTAGTTCATGTCCATGTGTCATAAGTTCTTTAGCTTCTACATTTCCCACACTATTCTTGCTCCCCACCCCCCCGTCTATTTTCTACCCACTGTCTATGCTACTTATTCTCTGTACCTTTTCCCCCTCTCTCCTCCTCCCATGCCCCTGTTGCTAACCCTCCATATGATCTCCATTTCTGTGGTTCTGTTCCTGTTCTAGCTGTTTGCTTAGTTTGCTTTTGTTTTAGATGTGGTTCTTAATAGCTGTGAGTTTGCTGTCTTTTCACTGTCATATTTTTTTGATCTTCTTTTTCTTAGATAAGTCCCTTTAACATTTCATATAATAAGGGCTTGGTGATGATGAACTCCTTGAACTTGACCTTCTCTGAGAAGCACTTTATCTTCCCTTTCCTTCTAAATGACAGCTTTGCTGGATAGAGCAATTTTGGATGTAGGTCCTTGCCTTTGAAGACTTCAAATACTTCTTTCCAGCCCCTTCTTGCCTGTATGGTCTCTTTTGAGAAATCAGCTGACAAGTCTGATGGGAACTCCTTTGTAGGTGACTGTCCCTTACCCCTTGCTGCTTCTAGAATTCTCTCCTTCATTTTAATCTTGGCTAATGTAATTACGATATGCCTTGGTGTGTTCCTCCTTGGGTCCAACTTCTTTGGGACTCTCTGAGCTTCCTGGACGTCCTGGTAGTCTATTTCCTTTACCAGATTGTGGAAGTTCTCCTTTATTGTTTGTTCAAATAAGTTTTCTACTTGTTGCTCTTCTTCTTCCCCTTCTGGGACCCCTATAATTTGGATGTTGGGACGTTTAACGATGTCCCGGAGGTTCCTAAGCCTCTCTTTATTTTTTTGAATTCTTGTTTCTTCCTTGTTTTCTGTTTGGTTGTTAGTTTCTTCCTTCTGGTCCACTCCATTGACTTCAGTCCCAGTTTTCCTCCCATGCGTCTTCCTTCATTTCACGTATTGTAACCTGCATTTTTTCATCTAATTTGTGAGCAAAATCAACCAATTCTGTGAGCATTTTGATGATCAGTGCTTTGAACTGTGCATCTGATAGGTTGGCTATCTCTTCACGGCTTAGAGGAATTGACTCTGGGGTTTTCATTTTTTTCTCCGGTTTGAGCCATTTTTGGTGGGGTTTTTTTGTTTTGTTTTGTTTTTGTTTTAGTCTGGTCGAGGCTATTACGTATGAGTGTGGAGCCTTAGGTGTTCCTCAGGGCGGGGCAGCCCAGTCGCTGGGTTGTGACGCTATAGGTGGGGACAGGGTCTGAGAGGGAACAATGGCGCCTGCTCCGCTCTCTCCTGGATTCAGTCCCTTCTGCCACTTCCCCTCTGCCTGGACCGTCTGCGCGCACGAGTGTGGGACCACCTGGTTAGCCAGCGCCCTGTGCGGCCTCACTGGGTCTGCACAGTTGCCCCCCTGTGTCCGGGGTCCGCCAGCTGCTGCCCGTGGGCCCAGGGACTGCCAATCGCCACCTGTGCACCTGGGAACTGCCAGCCGCTGCTGCTTGAGTTCCTGGGTCCGCACCTCCACTTTTTCCTACCTCGACTTCGCCCCTCTTACCGGTCTGGATGAATGGTTGTTGGACTTCCGTACAGTTCAATTTTCTATCAGTTCTGGTTGTTTTCTTGTTTCTAAATATTTGTTGTCCTTAATTTTGGTTGTGAGAGGAGGCACAGTGTGTCCGCCTACGCCTCCATCGTGGCCCATAGCTGCAGCCTTCTGAATCATCTGAATAGTTTCTGCAGAGGAATGTTTAAACTTAAAGCAAATTTGCTGCAGATTTGTTGCTCTACTTGACCAGTTATTCTGAATCCCACAGTCACGTAGTACACATGCTCACTCAACAGCATCTACAGACTCCACTGACTAGTACAGGGAAGTCATCATTGTTCACGCGTGTGTATTTCAGTCCACTCTCCTTGGCTGCCAGGAGTGTTGCACAAATTGTTCTCATTATATTAACAATGGTTGGACTTTTCCCAGACAGGCCTCATATATTCAATACATTTGGTTTTAATATGACTTTCATTTGGTGTGCAAGTAACTAGGATCCAGAGGAGCTAGGTGCTTTGCCCAAAGACCAAGTGCTAGTCTGTAGCAAAGCCAAACTAAAACTTAGTTCTTTTGATTTCAAGTTCAAGGCTATTTCCAAATTTTTCTTTCCCCTATTCTTCTACCTCCAGCACATATCTGATGTGCTTCCTGTTTATTTTATTCATTCATTCATTCTTTCATTCATTCTTTCACTTCCCCACTCCACCTTTCATGCTGTATATATGCAATACTAGAATAGTGCCTGGCTCAGAGTAAGCACTCAGTATTTGATTGTTAAATGAATTAGTGAAAAGGTAAGAGAATTGTACCTCTGATTTCCCCTCACTTAGGATTAGGCTTTTGGAGAGGACAAACTCTTCTCTAGGTGATGGTGGATGAGAGGCATTTAGATGTTTTGACTTGGGGCTCTGGAAGATAATATCTAAACTTCTTTACTAAAAGATAGAAAACAGGGTGAATGAGAGAATAAAATTTAAAGATATAGGTAGGTTTTTGATCAGAGAAATGCAAATTAAAACCACAATGAGATATCATTTTGAACCTGTCAGAATGGCTATCATCAATAAATCAACAAACAAAGAGTAAGATAGACTTCCGGCCAAGATGGAGGCGTAGGTGGACACACTGTGCCTCCTCTCACAACCCAAATTAAGGACAACAAATATTTAGAAACAAGAAAACAACCAGAACTGATAGAAAATTGAATTGTATGGAAGTCCAACAACCATTCATCCAGACCAGTAAGAGGGGCAGAGTCGCGGCAGGAAAAAGTAAAGGTGTGGACCTGGGGATGCAGGCAGTACTGGCTGGCAGTTCCCAGGCCTGCAGGCAGCAGCTAGCAGACCCTAGGCATGGGGTGACAACTGTGCAGACCCAGTGAGACCGCACAAGGCGGCTGGCTGACCAGGTGGTCCCACATTCGCGCACAGATAATACAGGTGCAGGGGAAGCAGCAGAAGGGACTGGAATCCAAGAGAGTGGAGCAAGCACCATTGTTCCCTCTCAGAGCCCGCCCCCACATACAGTGTCACAACTCAGCAACTGGGCTGCCGTGCACTGGGGAATACCTAAGGCTCCACCCCTCACTACGTAACAGCTGCAACCAGACCAAAACAACAAACAAATTAAAAAAAAAAAAAACCACCAAAAATGGTTCAAACCAGAGAACAAATGAAATCCCCAGAGCCAATTCCTCTAAGCAATGAAGAGCTAGCCAACCTGTCAGATGTACAGTTCAAAGCCCTGGTGATCAGGATGCTCACAGAATTGGTTGATTTTGCTCACAAATTAGATGAAAAAATGCAGTCTACAATGCATGAAATGAAGGAAAACGCATGGGGAACCAACAGAGATGGGAGGAAAACTGGGACTCAAATCAATGGAGTGGACCAGAAGGAAGAAACAAACAACCAAACAGAAAACAAGGAAGAAACAAGAATTCAAAAAAATGAGAGGCTTAGGAACCTCCGGGACATCTTTCAACATCCCAACATCCGAATTATAGGGGTCCCAGCAGGGGAAGAAGAAGAGCAACAAGTGGAAAACTTACGTGAACAAATAATAAAGGAGAACTTCCACAATCTGGCAAAGGAAATAGACTACCAGGACGTCCAGGAAGCTCAGAGAGTCCCAAAGAAGTTGGACCCAAGGAGGAACACACCAAGGCACATCGTAATTACATTAGCCAAGATTAAAATGAAGCAGAGAATTCTAGAAGCAGCAAGGGGTAAGGGACAGTCACCTACAAAGGAGTTCCCATCAGACTTGTCAGCTGATTTCTCAAAAGAGACCATACAGGCAAGAAGGGGCTGGAAAGAAGTATTTGAAGTCTTCAAAGGCAAGGACCTACATCCAAAATTGCTCTATCCAGCAAAGCTGTCATTTAGAATGGAAGGGAAGATAAAGTGCTTCTCAGAGAAGGTCAAGTTCAAGGAGTTCATCATCACCAAGCCCTTATTATATGAAATGTTAAAGGGACTTATCTAAAAAAAAGAAGATAAAAAAAATGACAGTGAAAAGACAGCAAACTCACAGCTATTAAGAACCACATCTAAAACAAAAGCAAACTAAGCCAACAACTAGAACAGGAACAGAACCACAGAAATGGAGATCATATGGAGGGTTAGCAACAGGGGCGTGGGAGGAGGAGAGAGGGGGAAAAGGTACAGAGAATAAGTAGCATAGATGGTAGGTAGAAAATAGACAGGGGGAGGGCAAGAATAGTGTGGGAAATGTAGAAGCTAAAGAACTTATGACACATGGACATGAACTAAAGGGGGGAAATTTGGGTGGGAGGGGGTGTGCAAGGTGGGGGGAATGATGGGGGAGAAATGGGACAACTGTAAAAGCATAATCAATAAAATATATTAAAAAATTAAAAAATAAACACACACAAAAAAGAGTAAGATAAAAACAAACAAACAAACAAACAACAAATGTTGCCAAAGATGTGGAGAAAAGGGAACCCTCATGCGCTATTGGTGGGAATGCAGCAATTGGTGCAGTCATTGTGGAAAACAGTACGGAGTTACCTCAAAAAATTAAAAATGGAACTGCCTTATGACCTAATTATTTCACTTCTAGAAATATATCCAAAGAAACCTGAAATGTTAATTTGAAAGAATATATGCACCCATGTGTTCATTGCAGCATTATTTACAATAGCCAAGATTTGGAGGCAACCCAAGTGCCTATCAGTGGATGAATGAATAAAAAAGCTGTGGTACATTTTTACGATGGAATACTACTTGGCTGTAAAAAAGAAGGAAATCTTACCTTTTGCTACACAGCATGGATGAACCTGGATAGTAGTATGCTAAGTGAAATAAGCCAGTCAGAGAAAGGTAAATACCACATGATTTCACTTACTTGTGCATGTGGAATCTAATGAATAAGATAAACTAATAAATGAAATAGAAACAGACTCACAGAGAACAGACTGACAGCTGTCAGAGGGGAGGGAGTGGGGGCTGAGTGAAAAAGATGAAGGGATTAAGAAAAAAAACAAACAAACAACAAAATCCTCACAGACAACAGTATGATGATTACCAGAGGGAAAGGGAGGTGATAAATGATGATGGAAAGAAATGACTTGGGTTGGGGAACACAGAGTACAATATACATATGATGTATTATAGAACTGTATCCCTGAAACCTATATCATTTTATTAACCAATATCACCTCCCAATAAATTCAATAATACAAAAAAGAACTAGATTTTTGTTTTTGCGTTCAAATCCCAGCTACCTTACTTAAAAATCTGCAATTGCTTCCTCCTTTTCAAAAGTCTTAAAAGGTAAGAAAGTTTGAGTTTTAAAGCCTCAGATCAGTTAATTCTTTCAAGTTTGCCCTTTTCTCTCCTCATCATCATTCTCCCTTTTGGAATTCTATGGTGTCTATGTTTGAAGAAAGGAGGCATTTCTTCCTCATTTATTATGGATAAGTGCTAACTAACTATATTTTGTAGAACTTGTGTGAGTTTACTTCCTAAAGGTTAGAAAGTCATTCTTTATTGTCTTGGTGTTTTTCCCTAAATCTTCAGACTGTGATGACTATAATGATGAGCAATGCTTTTGTCTTTATTTCTTTATTTCTTACTTTATAAAATCATATTTTATTGATTATGCTATTACAGTTGTTCCAATTTTTCACCTTTGTCCCCTGCCACCCAGCATCCCCATTCCCTCAAGCAATTCTCACACCATTCATTGTTCATGTCTATCGGTCATGCCTATAAGTTCTTTGGCTACTCTATTTCTTATACTGTACCTTACACCCCCATGGCTATTCTGTAACTACCATTTGTACTTCTTAATCCCCTCACCTCTTCATCCATTGCCCCAAATCCCCCTCCAATCTGAAAGCCATGAAAACCCTTTTCTTATCGATGATTCTGTCTCTGTTCTTGTTTGCTTATTTTGTTCTTTTACATCCAATTGTTGATAGGTATGTATATATTGCCATTTTGTTGTTCATAGTTTTGATCTACTTCTTTTTCTTAAATAAGTTCCTTTAACATTTCATATAATAATGGTTTGGTGATGATGAACTCTTTTAGTTTTTTCTTGTCTGGGAAGCTCTTTATCTGCTGTTCAATTCTAAATGATAGGTTTTCTGGGTAGAGCAATCTTGGCTGTAGATACCTGCTTTTATTGACTTTGAATATTTCTTGCCAATCCCTTCTAGATTGCAAAGTTTCTTTTGATGAATCAGCTGACAGTCTCATAGGAACCCCTCTGTAGGTAATCAACTGCTTTCTCTTGCTACTTTTAAGATTCTCTGTTCATCTTTACCTTTGGCATTTTAATTATGATGTGTCTTGGTGTGGGCATCTTTGCATCCATCTTGTTTGGGACTCCCTGTGCTTACTGGACTTGTATGTCTATTTCTTTCACCAAATTAGGGAAGTTTGCTTTCATTATTTTTTTTCAAGTAGATTTCCAATTTCTCTTTCTTTCTTTTCTCCTTCTGGCACCCCTATGATGCAAATGTTGGAAGGCTTAAAGTTGTCGTAGAGGCTCCTTACACTATTTCATTTTTGGGGGTTGTCTTTTCTTCTTGTTGTTCTGATTGTTTGTTTTTTCCTTCCTTATGTTTCAAGTCATTGATTTGATTCTCAGCTTCATCCACTCTACTGCTGTTTCTTTGTGAATTGTTCTTTATATCAATTGGTTTATCCTTAGTTTCTTACTGGATCTTTTTTATGCTGCCAAGATCCTCACAAAGTTCCTTGAGCTTCCTTATAAACAGTGTTTTGAACTCTGCATCTGATAGATTGCTTTGTTTAGTTCTTTTTCTGGAGTTTTGATCTGTTTTTTGTATTTGAGCCAGGTTTGTTTGTCACCTCATTTTGGCAGCCTCCCTGTGTTTGTTTCTATGTATTAGGTAGATCTGCTTTGACTAAAGTAGGTAGTAGGTGTCCTATAGGGTCCAGTGGCACAGCCTCCCCTATCACCCAAGCTGGGTACTCGAGGTACACCCTTTGTGTGGGCTGAATACACCCTCCTCATGTAGTTGAGCCTTGATAGCTATTGGCTGATCAATGGGAGGGATTTAGCCAGGCCAGTCAGCTGCAAGGACTGGCTGTGATCACTGACCACCAATGTCTGCCCTCCATTGAGGATCAGCTATGCAGGGGCAGGTTGGTGGTTCTCCAACGTGGTCTGTAGCTGCCTACTGGGTGCACTGGCCCTGGGATTTCCTGGGTGCTGAGGGCCAAGGTCAGCCCCCACATGTATTTTCTGGGGCACCCTGCCTGAGCTGTAAAGTAACCTGAGATGGCTGCAACTTGTGCTAGGCTTGGATATTCCCAGGTGAAGCCATACTGTGACTCTAATATGGCTGCTGCTAGGGCTCAATGAAGCTAGTTGTCTTTTGTTTGATAGGATTTAGGAGCCAAGATGAGTCATTCTTTGGAAAAGCAGCTTGGGTGGTCCTGTAAGTTGGGTGGTATAGAGCCTTGGTGGATCTCCAAGGTGAGTCACACAGTGTTAGCTAGGTTGATGGAGTCTCAGATATGGCACCAGCCTACTGGCTTGGGCACCGGGGGTGGGTGCTCAGCAAAGGGACAATGTTCTCTGCTCGTCCTGATGCCAGACATTTCAGTCTCTCTCTGTATACCAACTGGTGCCCTTCAAGCTGCCACTGTGGTGGTGGAGCTCAGAGGGAGCCAGTCTGAGTAGGTGTGTCTGTGTGTGTGTTCCCCAAGAGGAAGTGCTTAGGGTTCCAGCAACCTCCCCCACCAACTGAATCCCTGATGGTTTTCGCAACCAGAAGTTGTGGGGACTTAATTTCCAGGCACTGGAACCCTGGTCTGGGGGGTGTGGTGTGGGTTAGTACTCCTCACTCCCAGGCTATCCCTCCTGAATTTTTATCCATGTGGATGTGGGATTAGCCTGTTCTGTGCCTGTGCCCCTCCTAGCAGTCTGGATAGAAGTAGTTTCAATTCCATAGTTGTCAGACTTCCATTCAGCTTGATTTCTGATGTTCTTGAGTGATGGTTGTGCTATATTTTAGTTGTAGTTTAGATGTGGTCGTGTGAAGAGGTGAGCCATGTTTGCCTACATTGCAATCTTGACCAGAGAAATATCACTCTCGATCCCTCTTTTATCCTCTCAGTGCTGTCTCTTGACTCCCTGCATCAGAACCTACTCATTTCTACTTCCATAGCACCTTCTATCCAACTACATCAGGAGATCTGTGTTTAAGAGCTCAGACTGTGGAGTCAGCAAATATGTGTTTGAATGTATCATTTATTAGCTGTAACATTGGGCAATTTATGTAACCTCTCTAGACTTTAGTTTCTTGTTCTATAAAGTGGGGATAATAATTTACCCATGGTAAGCACTTAGTAATAATGATAATAATAAGGTACTGTTATTATTGCATTTATTTATTTATTTATTTATTTATTTATTTATTTATTTATTTATTTATCTTCGGTGGAAGATATGTTCATTGACTTTAGGGAGAGGAAGGTGGAGAGAGAGAGAGAGAGAGAGAGAGAGAGAAACATTGACTGGTTGGTTGCCTCCTGTATGTGCTCTGATTGGGAATCGAACCCACATCCTAGGTATGTGCCCTTACTGGGGATCGAACCTGCAACCTTTTGGTGCAGGGATGACACTGCAACCAACTGACCAACCTGGCCGGGGCTATTTTATTGTATTTTAATTGGTGACTTATGTATCTGGTTTCCTCTATTGCCCATGAGCATCTGAAGTCAGAACTTCCTTAACTAATTATTCAACAACATTAACTAATCACTTTTTATGTGCATATATTCACTCCTATACTTCCAATGTTCTGTCTGGGTCTAAGTCTGCCTGCCTCCCAAATCCATACTATTTTATCAGACAGCATCCTGGTTTTAATATCAACCTCTTTAAATTCTTCCAATAATTTGGTGGTTCCATAAAAGTTTATTAATAGTCTCATGCTTATAATGTAATTATTTCTAAATATTATGTTATTGCTTGATATACTGTGGAAGTGGGATCAACCCAGTCAGAGTTCAGGGACTCACACAGAATAGGTTTGAGGAGTATTTATATAGTGTCAGTGAATAATTAGGATTTAAGCATATATTTGAATATGTTTGGCTTTGTCCATATGACCATATAATTCTAAACAAGCAAATACATTAATTAATCAAATACATTAATTAAATTGGTCAATTTATTGACAAAACCCCCCATTAGTTAATTGAGTTAGGTAGCTAGCACAGGTGATTTATTTCCTATACATAAATGTCATCATTACAGATAATTGCATCTTACCCTTCCTAGAAGTTTTATATTCATTCTTTACCCAAAATGTTTGTTTCATTCTTTACTCAAATGTTTACTATTTGTTTCAAATACTAACCTTTATCTCATTTAAGTGAGGAATACACATTTGATTTGAAAACATTGTGACATTTATCTTTCTCTTACCATGTTATAATTTCTATTGGCAGGATTCATGAAAAAGAGTCATGCTTGTCTTTTTATTATTTTTATTGCCGTGTTGTATCACAAATTTTCAATATCATATATTTTCTTGAGTAATATGGAGAAATAAACTTCTAGGATAATAATCATGATTGTCATTCATGTTAAAAATGTTCATTTTCTAAGCTGACATCTATGACATGTTTTGACCTTCACACTAGCCTCTCCTCTGTCCTCTTTTCCATACTCTAAGTGAGGGCTTTGTTAGGTTGGTTCTGTTTTTCTTTGTTTACATTCTCATCCTCGGAAATTTAGTTTCATTGTTTCAGCTACCACTTCTAGACAAAAGAATCCCAAACATCTTTTTCTAGTGTTGTCTTCTCCGTATATCTTAATCAGGCCCAGACGTGATGAAAGCTTAGTTGCTCCTTGAAGTGTGGCATGTTTGAAAATCAAACATTCTGTTCTTCACAAATTGAATCCTCCTGATTTCTCTTTCTCTGTCAATAGTGCCATCATTCTCTTGGTCACTCTCAAATCACCAAACTTCTGTAGATCCTATAGGTACCTCTTTTGTTTTGATTTTTTCCTTTGTATTCCTATCACTTCTACTCAAGTAGACCCTATTACTGAATGTGGTGCTACAGTAAGTACCTTCTAATGGCTCTCCCTGCTTTCAGAATCCTTTCTTTTAAAATCATTTTACATGAGCAACCTTCTTAGTATGACTCTACTGCTCAAAAAGTTCTAATGACGGCCCATAGAATGAAATTGAAACTAGTGGACTGAACTTCAAGGCCCTTCACAATCTGATCCCAATCTACCTACCTTTCTTTCCTTCTCTCTTCCCATTTCTTATCACGAAATCTCCTCTTACAGCCAGGCTCTTTTGCTTATTCGTTCATGGTCACACATAATGCTCTACTTTTTCCTTGCTTCCAAATGCTGTCCTACTTGTCACCTATCCAAGGTCATCACCATGATTTAAGTTCAGGAAAAAGGGGTATTTTTTTCCCTCAGGAAGTTTTCTCTGAGCCTGGAAACATCTCACCTAATTCTGAATCCTTGTGGAGTTTATGGTACTTGATATTTAGTGTCTTATTTTGTCAGTTAACTTTTATTATACATTCTCTATTTTGCCAATAAAGTGCTAATTTCTTGATGCCAAGGACACATATGTATATTAATACATATATTAATGTCTTGTGCCTAAGGATTGTATACATTAAACTAAAAATTGGCACAAACGGTTTGTGAAAATGTGTCCTTATGGGCAGGGGAGAGGACTGCTATTTGAAAATGGGCCACTCGTGACTTGTGGAAATCCACTCCAATGTCAAATTTTATAACTCCTTTTTGTTGATGCACTGAAGTCTATTTTCTAACAATTAAGTTTTGCAGGACAGTAAATGTGATGTTATTTGTCATATATGGGTTAAGAGTTTAACTGTTTCATTAATTTTATTTTATCTGATAGTGAGAAAACAAGTAAATCAAAGCATGAAAATCAATATATTAGACCTCAAAATATTCTTAGCTGATTTATTTTGACAAATGTTTAAATTATTTAGCTATTTTGAATTTATTTGATTTTAATTATTTATAAAAACACACTGTAGTGCATTAGTAAATGTCTTGAAGAGTGTTTTGTAAAAGTAGGCAGCATTTCAGTAATAATAGCACTATAACTCTGCCATTTAATTTTTGCTGACAAGTGGGTTGAGCTTGTGAGGATAATTGTAAGAAACATTAGGAGACAGTG
Organism: Glossophaga mutica; assembly: GCA_039655065.1. Lineage (NCBI taxonomy): Eukaryota > Metazoa > Chordata > Mammalia > Chiroptera > Phyllostomidae > Glossophaga > Glossophaga mutica. The sequence continues at coordinate 78,070,388 of CM077308.1, read as the reverse complement.
TCTAGGCGATTGATACAGGATGGCACTCTAGCTGCCTTTTCAATTCTTTGTGCTACTATAGTTTTTCAATACTTTTCAAAACTGTCAGCAGTTCAATAAGACATTTAGTTCATTCTTGAGCTTAAAATATCCTCTTTTATATGCACTGAATGCTATATGTCCAAATTTCTCAAGTGCTTACCTACTTACTTTTCAACAACAGTACTTTAAATGATGTTCCATTACATCCTGGATGTTCAAATCTCTTCCTTTTTTACTTCTGCTTGGAATTTTTTTAAAGCACTTCAGTATTTGAACAATAAATAATGTACAAAGTAGATTTTACATAGAATAACTCTACATAATGAACCTAGCTTCCCTATGCATTTTTCTATTTAATTTCTTTCCCTTTGACATTTTCAATACAGGCAACTTCATTCCCCAGTGAGAATGAGATAAGTATAAAGAGGGCTATAGTAAGGCATTTCCCAAAGTTGGTTGGCTTTGAGAGTGAAACCAAGAAGAATCAATGCATTAATTATTTATATACTGCAGTGGATACCACCTGTGTTTATTGTTGATAAACACTGCTTAGACTATAATACTAGTGCATAAATAACCCAGAAAGTTATAACCTTGAGCACTATCTAAGATAGAGAGTCACTGTATTTAACAGATATAAATATTCCAGTTACTGGAGAGATGGAATCTTGCAGGGCAAAGGCGTCTTAATTTATGTAGGGACTCTTCTGTGTTTCATTTATGTGATACCATCATGGCTTAGCACTTGATCTCCATCCTTTCTTCCTAGCACTTCATTTCCTCCCTGTGAGTTTTCCTGGTTAGCAAAGGCTGGAAACATAAAAATTAGATTTTCAGATTATTTGGTGGCTGTGTTTAAAAAAAAACAAAACTTTAACATGGACATTTTCAAACATTTACAAAAGTAGAAAGACTGGTATTTTGGACCCTGCATATCTATGCATCATCCAGCTTGAACAGTTATCAACATTTTGCCAATCTTGTTCCATCTATCCCCTCTACTTTTTTTTTTTGAATTTTTAAAAACAAATCCAAGATATCATTTCTTCACACCTATAAGCATTTCAAAAGGTGTCTCTAACTGCTAAGTACCTTGAACATATGACAACAGCTAATCTCTTGCAAGATGTATGTGATCAAGATGCGAAAGGTAGAGGGGAGGTGGAGGTCATCTGTGTAACTTCTCCTGGTGGGTATGGGTGATGAAAACACTGAGTTTATTTGCAACAGCAGTCTGGTGTCTAATTGCTACTATCGGCCAATGGAAAGTCACTACATTTTCTGAAATGAATGATCTTTATCATCAAGGAGATATAGGGTTGCTGCTAGCAATACAGGGGAAAAAAGAGGTTTTCTGGAATCTAGGGAGTCCTCTGGGTTGCCTCTTATGTGCCATGCCAATGATAAAATTTAATCATCATTGGCTAAGCTACCTGGGAAAACTAAGCTACCTAATGCAGGTAGGACTCCTCAGGAAATGAGCAACATCTTGTATTTAGATGGCCTTGACTATGTGTCATCTACTGTTCTAAGCGTTTCACATACATCAACCCATCTAATTCTCACAATCACCCGTGATGGAGACACTTTCATTATCTTTGTTTTACAGATGAGCATACTGAGGTACAGAGAGATTAAATAACCTGACCAAGGTCACAGAATTAATAAGTGGCCAGAGCTGGGCTTCAAACCCAGAAAGCATAACTCCAGAGTCAAGACCTTACCAACGGCATTTTACCAGCTATTAGTTTGAATCATCCTACCAGGTAAGACCCAAACCAGTTGAACTTCTTACAGGGAACGTGGAATGAGTAATGAAGAAGAAATTTATGAATACCAACTACAGTTTTAGGACCCGTAACAGAAATAGGACCTATAGTAGCAACCCAGACTTTTTTTCCTTTTGATATTACATATTGTTGCAGACACCTTTGGTGTTCTCTGATTTCAGCTGCAGTTGTTGTGAATAGTTCCTCTGGTAGACAATTCCTTTGCTTGCTGACATTGTCTCCCTTCAAGTATTTCTCTGTTTTCCTGCTCAGGGTCTTCTCTGAAGTTGTGGGAGTTTGCCCAGCTCATGCACAGGGCAGCCCAGAAAGGGAGATACATTAACACCCCGGGGCAACTCTCTACCCTGGGGAATTGGACTTGTGGGATAAATGCCCCCTTCCATCCTTCAGAGGGACGACTTGGAGTTACATTTGATCTGTTCCTCAGAGGATTCCCAGTAGAACCCGCTCTAGTTGCCCCCAGTAGTAACCAGCTAAATAATGAATACTTTATAATATTTCCCCCTTTCCTGTCTCACCCACCCCACTCTTTCATTCTTCCTTTGTGGGATCAGCACCCAAATAAATACATGCACCCATGTCCTTGTCTTGGGTATAATATTTATACACCTGAGCCAATTTTCATAATTTTTTCTTCCTTTTTTCTTATTTGTGTAGGGTGAACTGGTTAACTTCGTAATTTAGCCCACTGCTTATAAACATGATGGCAGGATTGGGATTCAACCAGATGAAGATTGAACATCACCCAGAGATGGATGCAGTGATTCTTGAGAATTTGAATATACACTTCTTGTGAGAGATTTTGCACGCCTTTTTATTAGGAAGGGAAATTGCATCATATTAGGTAGAAGCAGGTTGTTATTGCTCTTTCCATTGTTTAGAAGTTTATATATGGCTATGGAGTAGCCAAAGGGTTAAATTATGGGCAACATCATTCATAATTCAACCTTATTTCCAATGCCTTTCCTTTCCCTTCTTATACTTCAGTTTGAAGAGTTACAAACTGCACATTTAAGGCTCTCTTGTATTTATGATTATTGTTGTGATATAGTTTCCACAAATTAGGTGCATTTGTTATGCTTTAAAGTGGAAGTGAGGCAAAGTCCATCTGTCCATCACTTGTAGAATTTTCTGCTACCAACTGTAGTGGAGGTGCTGGTTTTTTCTTCATTTTTTAGCTTTGCTGGTAGCAAGAGGCAAGGTGTTGGGCATATGACAGGCAGGAAGCGAGCTCACAATCCCCACGTGTACCAGCAGGGACTTCGTGATCCATTATGGTTTCCACACTGTGTTCCAGAGGCAGCCTTGGATTCTCCACCTTCCTGACTGTGGCAGAGGCTACAGCTCCCCTGGTGGGATAGTTCTATGGTGCTGTTCTCTCTAGATGTCCTGGAGACCTGACTAATGTCTGCTTCTCCAGGCACTCTAAATATTTTCTTTGTAAGAACCTAAAGTACCTAATGCTCCCATTTATACCATTTTATGTTTAAAATAGTTCCTAGTTACTGTTTTGTTTTGTTTTTTTTCCCAACTAAACCCTGCCTGAAAAAGTTAGAATGGGACATGTCTCTGTGTGGTATCATCTCAGGGTTTGGACCTGAGACCTGAGCACTCTGTGAGACCTGGCCTGAGATGTTACCTGGTTCCCTTCATGATTTGTATTCTCTGCTAAAATAAAAGCTCTCATTAAGAATTTTTAAGTCTGGAGGCATATAGAGATAACCTTTTTCAGCACCCTCATCTTACTTTACTTTACAGTATGTACTATGTTTTTTCTGTCTAGTTTCCTTTTTATCTACCTTTTAAATTTTAGTATAACTTAAAGTGCATATAAAAGTGTACCTCTGTGAATTTTTATATATGTCTATACTACATAGCCACTACTCAGATCAAGATACAAACATTTTTTAAATATATTTTATTGATTATGCTATTACAGTTGTCCCATTTCTCCCCCATCATTCCCCTCCACCCTGCACACCCCTCCCACCCACATTCCCCCCTTTAGTTCATGTCCATGTGTCATAAGTTCTTTAGCTTCTATATTTCCCACACTATTCTTGCCCTCCCCCTGACTATTTTCTACCCACTGTCTATACTACTTATTCTCTGTACCTTTTCCCCCTCTCTCCTCCTCCCACTCCCCTGTTGCTAACCCTCCATGTGATCTCCATTTCTGTGGTTCTGTTCCTGTTCTAGTTGTTGGCTTAGTTTGCTTTTGGTTTAGGTGTGATTGTTAATAGCTGTGAGTTTGCTGTCTTTTTACTGTCCTATTTTTGATCTTCTTTTGCTTAGATAAGTCCCTTGAACATTTCATATAATAAGCGCTTGGTGACGATGAACTCCTTTAACTTGACCTTATCTGAGAAGCACTTTATCTTCCCTTCCATTCTAAATGACAGCTTTGCTGGATAGAGCAATTTTGGATGTAGGTCCTTGCCTTTGAAGACTTCAAATACTTCTTTCCAGCCCCTTCTTGCCTGGAAGGTCTCTTTTGAGAAATCAGCTGACAGTCTGATGGGAACTCCTTTGTAGGTGACTGTTCCCTTATCCCTTACTGCTTCTAGAATTCTCTCCTTCATTTGAATCCTGGCTAATGTAATTACCATGTGCCTTGGTGTGTTCCTCCTTGGGTCCAACTTCTTTGGGACTCTCTGAGCTTCCTGGACTTCCTGGCAGTCTATTTCCTTTACCAGATTGTGGAAGTTCTCCTTTATTATTTGTTCAAATAAGTTTTCCACTTATTGCTTTTCTTCTTCTTCCCCTTCTGGGAACCCTATAATTCGGATGTTGGGACATTGAAAGATGTCCCAGAGGTTCCTAAGCCTCTCCTCATTTTTTTGAATTCTTGTTTCTTCCTTGTTTTCTGTTTGGTTGTTTGTTTCTTTTTTCTGGTCCACTCCATTAATTTGAGTTCCAATTTTCCTCCCATCTCTGTTGGTTTCCCATGCATTTTCCTTCATTTCATGTATTGTAGCCTGCATTTTTTCATCTGATTTGTGAGCAAAATCAACCAATTCTGTGAGCATCCTGATCACCAGTGCTTTGAACTGTGCATCTGATAGGTTGGCTAGCTCTTCATTGCTTAGAGGAATTGGCTCTGGAGCTTTCATTTGTTCTCCGGTTTGAGCCATTTTTGGTGTTTTTTTTTTTTATTTGTTTGTTGTTTTGGTCTGGTTGCAGCTGTTATGTAGTGAGGGGTGGAGCCTTAGGTGTTCCCCAGTGTAGGGCAGCCCAATCACTGAGTTGTGATGCTGTACGTGGAGGCGGGGTCCAAGAGGGAACAATGGCGCTTGCTCTGCTCTCTCTTGGGTTCCAGTCCTTTCCACTGCTTCCCCTTTACCTGGATTATCTGTGTGCGAATGTGGGACCACCTGGTCAGCCAGCCGCCTTGCATGGCCTCACTGGGTCTGCACAGCTGCCACCCCATGCCCGGCGTCCGCCAGCTACCTCCTGTGCATCTGGGAACTGCCAGTCACTGCTGCCTGGGTGCCCGGGTCCACACCTCCACTTTTTCCTGCCATGACTCCACCCCTCTTACTGGTCTGGATGAATGGTGTTGGACTTCCGTACAGTTCAATTTTCTATCAGTTCTGGTTGTTTTCTTGTTTCTAAATATTTGTTGTCCTTAATTTTGGTTGTGAGAGGAGGCACAGTGTGTCCACCTACACCTCCATCTTGGCAGGAAGTCCAGGATACAAACATTTTTAGTAACTCAGAGGGTTTCTTCGTGTTCTCTCCCAGTTGATATCTTCCTATGATGTTTTAGTTTCTTAGGGCTGCCATAACAGATTACTTCAAGCAGAGTGTCTTAAACTACAGAAATTTATTCTTTCATAGTTCTGGAAGCTAAAAGTTCAAAATTAAGGTATTGGTAAGATTGGTTCCTTCTAGAGGCTCTGGGGGAGAAAATGATCTCTCTCTCTCTTAGCTTCTGGCAGCTGCCAGCAATCCTTGGAGCTCCTTGTCCTGTAGCTGTATCACTCTAATCTCTGCCATCCTTCTCAGATGTCACTCTCCTTCTATGTCTCTGTTCTCCTAAGGACATCAGTCATTGGATTAGGGTTCAGCCTAATCCGATATGACCTTATCCAACTTGATTACACCTTCAAAGTCCCTACTTCCAAATAAGGTCACATTCACAGGCACCTGACTTAAGACTTCAACCTGTGTTTTGGAGGGGGCACAATTCAACCCATAACACCAAAAGTAACCACTATTCTATTCCTATTATAATAGAGTAGTTTTACTTTTCTGAACTTGAAATACATATGAGTGAAAGTACAGAGTAGTTCAGGCTATTTCTACTCCATATACATTTGTGAGATTCATCCTGTACTGTTTTACATATCAGTACTTTTTCACCCTCAAATGCAATATAGTATTTCATTGTAGATATTTATATACACTACTGTTGATGCACATTTATATGTTTTCCAGCTTGCAGGTACTAGAATATGTTTTTACCCACAGAACACTTCTAACACCAAATGGGTAGATTTTCCATATCAATGACCCATTCTACCACTCTCCATTTACCCACAGGGTGTCCTACAGTTCAATTCAATTCTGATGCTAACTGCCTGGAGTTAGCACAGATCCCACAGGTTAATGGCTAGGTCTCACAAGACTTCTCCCACTTCAGATGCCAATTGCAAGTCTGGGCCACCTGTACTTCTGACCAGCCAGCTATAAAGTCAAGGAGTTCTCATGATGCCCTCCTCAGGTTTTACAATTTATAAGAAGGGTTCACAAAACTCAAAGAGTTTACTTACTATTATTAGTTTATTATAAAAGATAAAACTCAGGGAGAGCCAAATAGAGGACATACAAAAAGAAAGGTATGAGAGGCAAGTGGGTACAGAACTTCCATGCTCTCTGGGTGCATCAACTTCCAAGAACCTCCTTGTGATCACCAAACTGGAATGTCACTGTTTCAGTGTTTTTATGGAGGTTCTATTATGGAGCTACAGTTAATTAAATCACTACCCATTGGTCATATACTAAATTTCCAGATCCTCTCTCCTCCCTGGAAGTCAGAGTGAAGCTAAGAGTTCCAACTCTCTAATCAAGCTGTTGGTCTCTCTAGCAACCAGACCCCATCTTCCAAGATTCATCACTTTAGCATAAATTCAGATATGGTCTAAATAACAAAAGATGTTCCTCTAATCCCATCACTCAGGAAGCTTTAAGAATTTTAGGAGCTCTGTGCTAGGAACTGGGACCAAAAATGTATTACTTATTATAGCATCATATTATAGGGATATTATTGATAAAGATGCTATGAACATTCTTGTATATGTCATTGATGCAAATATGTATTCATTGTCCCTTGGCTTTACACTAGAATTGGGGTATGCACATGTTCAGCTTTAGTGTATATATGAGAGGGGGCCCTCCAAAAACCCAGAATTTATTTATAAAAATTGTATATTTATTCTTACATGTTTAAACTTCAGTCACCTTCAAAGTTATCTCCATTTCATGCAATACACCTGTCAAGATGTTTTTTTCCATTGCTCAAAACAGTTTTTGAACTTGTCAACTTTGATGCCTTTTAGTGCTTCTACTGTTTTTTGTTTCACCTCTTCCATATTGGCAAAACATTTTCCTTGGATGACTTTTTTCACCCAGGGAAACAAACAAAAAAAAGTTGCTCAAGGTGAGATTGGGTGAATAGGGAGGGTGGGGGCATGGAGGTCATGCAGTTTTGGGTCAAAAACTGCTGAACAGTCAGTGTGATGTGGGCAGGTGTACTTGTAAATCACCCATCATGAAATGGGCAAATGTGTTGAGTCTTCAGAAAAAAAATTCACTGATGCCCAACACAGCCTCTCACAACATCAGCTGGTACAGATACAGATGGATTCCTAGAACACTCACCTAACTGGGGAAGCCTGTACTACAAGGGGCTTGTCCTCTAGAAGATAATTCTAGTTTTTGGGGGGTTCTCCCCATCATACAGTTTTCTAAAGTGGTTGTACTTATTCATATTTCCACCAGCAGTATATGAAAGTTTCAGTAATTCTACATCCTTATCAATGCTTGTTATTGTTGTTTTAAAAAGTTAGCAGTTCTGTTGGATCTGTAGTAGAATATATTTGCATTTCTTTAATGAATAATGAGGGTATTTAATATTTGTGCATCATTTGGATGTCCTATCTTGTGAAATGACTATAAAAATATTTACCTGCTCTTTATTTGGGTTGTCTTTTTCTTCTCGATTTGTAGGAGTTTTAATTTACTGTGGATTTCAGTTTTTTGTCTGATACACATAAGTATTGTAAATATCTTCTCCCCCAAAAATAGTCTGTTGCTACTTTTTTCTTAAGTTATTCCAATGGTTCAATATGTTCATGCTATAGATTAAGTAAATGCAGTGTTCCATTTCAGGCACTGTTGCCAGTTAGAGATCCTAAATAACTGTACAAATTAAATAAATAAAACAAAGAATACAAAAATCATTTAAAATCCATTGCTGAGGTGGTGGGAAAGTAACACCTCTGCAGAGGCCTCTAAACAAAGTGCACTTAGAGATCCTGGGAACTAAGGAGATGCTAAAGCCAGTTTTTGCCCTGAAGATTTTTGCTAAATCTTGAAGAATATGAGCCTCTGCTTTGAAGCCCCATTACCTCTTTTAGTGCAGATGTTAAGGTGCAGGGCATGACTAAAATGAAGGGACTAGTGATAAATCTTCTGTATAAGGCGGGAGGCCCGGAGAACTATACTTGAAAAATGAGAGTGAAAGAAAAATGAATCCCATATGCTGAAGGGATCAGAAAAGAGAGTTGCCTGTCTTGAAACTGAGACTTGGTGGAAGTGAAAAATATTCTTTGAAGATTAAAAAGGTAAACAAAAGCCCAGAGATAAACTTTTTTTTTAAAAAGAAATTTATAGAGAGTTTATTCAGGTAATGATTTTCAAACTGGGAAACATAGTCCCTTGGTATGAACTGAGAATATGTTTAAAAATGGATGGGTTGGGGAATGGTATATAAAGGCAAAAATTGCAAGGAGCTAATGATCAAAGAGATGGATTTCTAGGGGAAAAAAGACCATAAACTTACATCATTTGTTTTCTGACTGGTGGGGCTAACTGGACTTTCAATGGTTGGCTGATTCAGTGATCAAGCAAGTGGGGTTGTGATGTGAGAACAATGGGTAATATGTGATGAAGCATTTTTCAGTCTGGGCCTGTAGAACAAAAAGGCTGTCTTTGATCACCATCATAGTACAGTGAATATTATTCAACAACAATGCAAGGAGTACAGTTTATCAAAGTGCAATCAGCACAGTGTGGCTGCTGGCTCTGCAGGCCGATCCAGAGCCCAAAAGGGCAGAGTTATACTCTGCAAGCAGCTTCACAGCTCAGCCTGTAAAAATTCAAATATTGGGCCACAAATTATGAAATTAAAGTTCTTATAAGTCCTTAATAACACAAACTGGCCCTTATGAGTTTTACAGTTATAACTAATGCTACTGTGTGACTCAAAAAGTCTCCAGTATAGAATTTAATTTAAAGCGATCCCAGTTTGATAGCTGCAATCTAGATATCAAAATATTCACAGATACTTCTGGTCAAGATGGAAGTGTAGGTAAACACACTTCACCTCCTTGCACAACTATGGAAAAAATTACAACTAGATTACAAAACAAATATCATACAGAACCATCAGAAAATCAAGCAGTATGGAAGCCTGACAACCAAGGATTTGAAGAAGCCACATTCATTCAGACAGGTAAGAGAGGTGGAGACCCAGAGATGGGGGCGGAGAGGCATATGGACACAGAGATGTGATGGAACAGGTGGTCCCACATTCACCTGTAGTGGATACAAATTGGGAGGGATTCCTGGGGAGTGAGGAATCCCATTCCCAGGCCAGACCTCACAGTCCAGAGTTCCAGGGCCAGCAAAATAAATCCCCATAACTTCTGGCTGTAAAAACTAGTGGGGGTTAGGGCAGTGGAAGAAACTGCCTGATTTTCAGGAGACTCCTTAAGGGGCCCACATGGACTTAGGACTTATGCAGACCCACCTCTCTAGGATTCAGCACTAGGGCAACAGCTGGAAGGGCACCAGTGGAATATGGGGAGAAAGTGAAGTGACTGGAAACAGGGTGAGAGCTGAGAGACAGCTTCCTCCTGGGCAAACCTCCAGAAGCCAGGCAGTAGCATTGTCCCCTTTCTGAGCCTTCCCCCCACACAGAGCCACAAAGCGGTGAAACAGGTTGCCTCACCCTGGTGATTACCTAAGGCTCTGCCCCACATAATTCACAGGTGCCTTTTCTATAGCAGGCCATGCTACTAAGACAGGGAGTCAAAGCAGCTCTGCTTAATACACAAAAATGAACACAGAGAGGCTGTCAAATAGCGGAGACAAAGAAACATGGCCCAAAGAAAGAACAGAACAGAACTCCAGAAAAAGAACAAAACTCCAGAAAAAAACAAAATGAAATGGAGATAACCAACCTATTTTCAGATGTAGAGTTCAAAACACTTGTTATCAGGATGCTTAAAGAACTCATTGAGTATGGCAACAGCATAAACAAGACCAAGGCAGAAATGAATGTTACACTAAGTAAAATAAAGAAAAGTCTATAGGGAATCAACAGTGGAGGGGATGAAGCTGAGATTCAAATCAACAATTTGGAACATAAGGAAGAAAGAAGCATTCAGTCAGAACATCAAGAAGAAAAATTTTTTAAAAAATGAAGATAGTCTAAGGAGCCTCTGGGACATCTTCAAATGTACTAACATCTGGATCATAGGAATGCCAGAAGGAGAAGAGAAAGAGCAAGAAATTGAAAACCTACTTGAGAAAATAATGAAAGAAAATTTCCCTATTTGGTGAAGGAAATAGACACACAAGTCCAGGAAGCACAGAGAATCCCAAACAAGTTGGACCCAAAGCAGACCACACCAAGACATCATAATTAAAATGCAAAAAGTTAAAGAGGGAATCTTAAAAGCAGCAAGAGAAAAGCAGATAGTTACCTGCAAAGGCGTTCCAATAAGAATGTCAGATGATTTCTCAAAAGAAACTTTGCAGGTTACAAGGGACTGGCAAGAACTATTCAAAGTGATAAAAAGCAAGGACCTACAACCTACATTACTCTGTCCAGCAAAGCTATCATTTAGAATGGGAGGACAGATAAAGTGCTTCCTAGGCAAGGTAAAGCTAAATGAATTCATCATCACCAAGCCCTTATTTTATGAAATGTTAAGGGATTTATTTAAGAAAAAGAAGATGATCAAAACTATGAACATTAAAATGGCAGCAAATTCACAACTATCAAAAACTGAATCTAAAAAACAAACTAAACAGACAACCAGAACAGGAACAGAATCATAGATATGGAGATCATTTGGAGGGTTATCACCTGGGAGGGAAAGAGGGACAATGGGGGAAAAGGTGTAGGGATTAAGCTGCATAAATTGGTAGGTACAAAATAGACAGGGGGAGGTTAAGAATATAGCAAATGGAGAAGCCAAAGAACTTATATGCACAACCCATGGACATGAACTAAGTGGGGGGGAATTGCTTGAGGGAATGGGGTACTGGGCAGAGGCGGACAAACAGGGAAAAATTGTGACAACTGTAATAGCATAATAAAAATATACAGATAATATTTCAAAGGAAAGAACAGTTTGAAGAAAAAAGCCATCGTTAGTGAGAAAAGATAGAATCAATGAACAGCAGAAATAGGTCTACAAAAATTTCAGCTTTTAGAATTTTAAGACAGAATATAAAATAACTTTGTATAGTGTTTAAAGAAATAAGAGTGAAGCTTCAAAATATTAGGAGGAAACAAAGATAGGTTTGCAAAATAACCTCTAAGAAATAATTTAAATGAAAATTTCAAAATTGGTTTAAACCACCATTAAAAAGAGAAGATAGAGTTGAAGTAATTATCCAGGATAAGTTCAGAGACAAAGATATGGAAAATGTGAAAGAAATGAAGAGATATGGGGGAGAGAATAAGAATGTCTCATCTACATTTAAAAGGTGCTCTTAAAGAAAATAATAGAGTGAATAGAAAAAGGGGAGTCTCCAGAAAGATAATGGCTAAATATTTTTTTTAATTATTGAAAAATATCTTTAGATCCAGGAAGCCCAACAAAGCCAAACAAATCCCATGCAAAAAACCTAGACACATCATAATGAAATGTACAACCCTCTCCCCGCCCCCCCCCAAAAAAAAAGGGAAATTAGGAAGAAGTTGCAGTATGAGAGTCAGATCACCTACACAGAAATGATAATTAGATGGCTGGGTGACTCTTGATTTCAACAGTGAAGACAGAAAAAATATATTCAAAGCAGTGAGAGGAAATATTAGTCAATCTAAACTTCTACACCCACCAGAGCCATCTTAAAAAACAAAGAGGGTAAAATAAAGATATTTTCAGAGACAAAAGTAGACTTTACCATCAAGAGATATCCTCTAGGAAGTTCTACAAATCTAACCCAAGTAGAAAGAAAATAAATTCCCAATGGGAGATCTGGCTACATAACTTTTGGATCTCAGTGCAAGGCCCCCCAAATTCAGGGGCCCTCATTAAAAAAAAAACAAAACTATTAAGAATTTCAAGACGGCAACAGCAGAGCATGAAATCAAGCATGGGTCCCTTCTGAGCAGGTGTCCTCTGTCACCCACCCATGCATCTGACCCTAGGTACATCTGCAATCAACTGCATGAAACAATAATAAATTTATCCACTTTGTGGGAGAGAAAAAGCAAGCGAGAATTAAATTACTAGACGACAGCATATAATTTGGAGGAGTTGTTAGGGTTCAAGTATTCTAAGGTTCTTGTATTATTTGGGAAGAGAATGAAGACAAATTTTAACTTTGTTAAGTTTGCATGTTAGAATAGGTAGGGCAACCATAAAAGAATAGACATAGTGTATATAACTTTCAGATAAGTAGAGGAGAAAAAATGTAGCCAATCCAAAAGAAGGCTAGAAAGTACCATTAAGTGAGACAAGTTGAAAACGCATACTTTTTAGCATGAATTAAATCCAAATATTCCAGTAATCACTCTATAGGTAAATACACAAAACTCTAATGAAAAGACAAAGATTATCAAATTGAAAATTAAAACAAAATCCAGCTATATGCTATCTTAAGAGATGTATAAACATCGTTATTGTACAGACATATTGAAAGGCAATGAATGCGGGGGGAACGCCCCAGGTCAATACTAACTACATAAAAAGAAGCTACAGATGATACTGATAGAGTAGCACCAGGAAAAAACTGACTCTATCAAAAAAAGTATTGCCATAGGTAAAGAGTCTCAGTTCATAACAGTACTATATTCAATTCATTAAAAATAAGTAAAAACTTTATTTTTTGTCCTCACTCAAGGACATTTTTTTCTTTGCCCTTAGAGAGAGATGAAGGGAGAGAGAGAAACATCAATATGAGAAAAGCATGGATTGGTTGCCTCCTGTATGTGTGGAACTGGAGATCAAACCCACCACCCAGGTATGTGCCCTGACTGGGAATTGAAACTGCAATCCTTTAGCTACAGGACAACACTACAACCAACTGAGCCACACCAGCCAGGGCAATAACAATGTGCAAGTACTAAATACTTAATAAGAAAAAAATTAAAATATACAAAGCAAATATTGGCAAATCTGCAAGGAGAAACCAACAATGCCCCATCACAGAGGGACTGTGGAATGCACTGGCTCTCACACTTGAGCATACATCAGAACCCAAGGAAGGCTTGCTAAACGTAGTTTGTTGGCCCCACCTTCAGAGCTTCTGATTTAATAGGCTGAAGGTGGAGTCTCAAAATTTCCACTTCTAACAAGTTCTCAATGCTATTGATGTCTATGATTCCAGAACAACATTTTTAGAAACACTAGTTTAACAAATGTTTCAATAATTGATAGATTAAACACACAGAAAATCAGTAGGAGATGGAATATTTGAAGAGCACCGTTATTAAGCTTGATCTAATGGATGTATTAAAACATTACAGCATACATATTATTTTAAACACACATGAAACATTTATGAAAATTGACCATGTACTAGGTCTTAAAGCTAGTCTTGGCAAATTTCAAAGTGTTGGCACCATCTAGGCTACATTATTATGCAATTAAGTTAGAAATCAATTGTAGAAAAATAACTAAAAACATCTTGTGTTTAGATATTAAGGGATATCTTAACAATTCATGGGCAAAGAAGAAATCACAATGGAAAGATGGAAGGCAGGGTAAAAGCATCTTCCATGTCTCCAAATAGCACTGATCATCTAGAACTGTGGTCTGTACATATGTTTTCAACCAATACTGGGTGATTGATTTGCAATATGACCTATAATAAGACAATGGTAATAACGTGAATTCTTCAAACAAAGTTGCCACCTAAACACACAATATTATTGATTTAGTCTGCTTAATGACAAATAATTCTGACATTCTCATTTTGGTCCCTTGCATACTTTTGGTAATTCAAATTGAAGACAGATTGACACCAAGATTCTTAGAACACCTCTAAAACAGCAAATAAGAAGGTTTAGCTGGTACAAGACAGCTATTTGTCTTTGTCAGTCTCAAGTACAATGGCAACAGATGTATACAAACAGGATGCTACAAACAGGATGTTTTAAAACAACGGATTTTCTCTTAACATCTCACAGTTACCATTTTTGTGGGTGTGGTGAGAACATTTAGGATCTACTCTCTTAGTAAATCTCAAGTTTATAACAGTGTTGCTAGCTGTTGTCATTATGCTACATTTGTCTTACAACCGAAAGTCTGTACTTTTTGAACAATGTCTCCCCATTTCCCCCAGCACCTGGCAACCACCATGCTACTCTGGTTCTCCATTGAGTTCACCCGTGAGATTTGAAAGTATGTTCATTTACAATTACTTTTACAAACAGGGAGGTGAGAGAGGCTCAGGAATGCTTGTCAGTTAAATCAGAGAGGTAGCTCAGTGACTCTGATATCAGAGTCAGTTACTATTCTGAAGATCTTGTGCTGAAGATCTTGCACATGTTCCTTAATCTTTCTGAGCTTTGGTTTACTTATCTGAAAAAAATAATGCTAATAAGTTAACAAGTGTTAATAAGCCTAGCAGTTTAGAAAGCAGTGTGGCAGACTATATTTTTCAAGGACGGCTGCAACAGTATCTTCTATGCCTCGTGCTCTCTTCCTTGTGACTCTGCCGCATCTCCACTGCCACGTGGGAGTTGTCTTAGTTTATTGCGGCTGCTGTAACAAATGACCATAGATGTGCCTTAAACAGCAAACATTTAGTTTTTGCAAATCTGGAAGTTGGAAATCTGAAATCTGGGTAACAGCATGGTCAGGTTCTGGTGAGAGCCTTTTCCTGGGTTGGAGACCTCCAACTTCTCGTTGTATTCTCACGTGGTGGAAAAAAGAGTGACCTTGCTCTCTGGCTTCTCAGAGTGTTCAACCCTCATGCCTTGTAACTTCGCAAAGTTCCCAAATATCATCACATTTTGGGAATTATATTTCAACCTATGAATTTTGGAGGGTCACAAATATTCAGTCCATAACAGGGTCTCCCCTTGAATCTGGAAGGGCTTGTGATTATGGTAAAAATGGTGCTATGTGACTTCTGAAGCTAGGTTATGAAAAGAGATACTAAGGGGGAAAAAAGCAGTCTTTAACATTTTGAAGCTGAACTGGCACTCAGATGCTAGGCCATATTTTTTCTTACCAAACATCTTAAGAGTACCATCCTCACACAAGATTGCTCTGAGATCATGATGAAATGAGACAAAGCAAAACTACTTCATAATTTTATCTAAGCTCAACACAAGGTCACTGTGCCACCCACGAAATACCAGCTTTCCTCCTCTTGGTCAAAATGATGAGGGCTACTTCTTCACCAACTGCAGTTTTATCCTCATCTTATTCTGCTCTCCAGTAGGTAAGACAGTCGAGATACCCATCAGAATTGCATCCAATCCGATAGCATTCAATCTGGAGGGATGGATATCCCTCCTTCTTCAAACTCTCCCTCAAATAACTCAGTCAAAGCCCAAATCCTATAATAGGTTCTTTCCATCTTCCTCTTACTTAGATAGCCCATAGTTCTCCCAGGGGATGTGTTCTTCCTCACTGCAAGGAGTAATACATTCAACTTATTTAACTATATGTATATTCATGAAAGTCTAGCTGGAAGACAACAATTACATTTTGTCTTTTTTCTTAGAACAGTTGCTTGGGAGTGGAGGTTTAGGAGGGAAACCAGCTTCCATGTAAGCAGACCAACTTCCCTAAAGTCACCAGGTTGTGAGGACTAAGTGGAGAGAGAGATGCTGGTCAGTCCCTAGATGCTCCAGCCCCAACACCCCTCCCCACTGCCCCCTGCCCCTGGACTTCTAGCTTCAGCTACCTTGTGACCGCAACCACGTAAAAGACCCTGAGCCAGATCTCCTAGCCCAGACCTTCCAAATTTCTGACCACAGACAACACCACAAGAGATAATAAAATGATGATTGTTTGAAGCCACTAAAACTTTGGGTGATTTGATACATTCAGTAGATAATTGGAACAGTACTGAAAATGTCTATAAAATATCCAGCACAGTAGGTGCTTAATAACTGGTACCCACCCTCTGGTACTTGTAAGAAGGTTATTATGTGCAAAATCTCCAACATCTAAATCATTTTTTTCCAGTAAATTTCAGTAAATTTGTGGATTGGTGCCTATGGATCCACTCAATTTATTTTAATCCTGATACCAAAATAATGTAGATTGAGCAATAATCCTCAGTAAAGGGATGAACTTATTTTGGAGTAATGCTAGAACATCACTACCATTGCTACTTAAAAAAAATTAAATCCACAAAATTATGGGTTGCTTACTATGTGCAAAGCATTGATTTAAGCACAGGGAATATATTAGGAGCCTTTATGAAGCTTACATTGTAGAGAGGATACAATAAGCAATGACCAATAAACAAATAATTAAGAATATATGTAATATGTCAGATGGTAAAATGTTCCGAGGAGACGAAGCAGGGAAGGAGAGAAGTAGTATTTATGAAGCTTACATTGTAGAGAGGATACAATAAGCAATGACCAATAAACAAATAATTAAGAATATATGTAATATGTCAGATGGTAAAATGTTCCGAGGAGACGAAGCAGGGAAGGAGAGAAGTAGTACTCGTAAGGCACTAGGGGAATAGCATTTGCCCACTTTGATAGGGTGATCAAAATGTTTTATTGAAAAAAAAATGCTTCATTGACAAGGGGCCACTTGAGCAGAGACTTGAAGGAGGTGAAAGAGCAAGTCATGAGGACGCATGAGAGAAGAGAATTCAAGGCAGGGAGATGAACACAGAGGCCTATGATAGGAGTGTACCTGGTCTGTTTGATGAGCTGAGTTGAAGGCCATTGTGGCTGAATTACAGAGATTAAGGGGGAATAAAAGAGATGGGGTCACAGAGGCCACAAGAGACCAGATCACATATTCTCTTACAGGTCATTGGAAGGACTTTAACTTTTATTCTGACAGTATTTTAAAAGACAGTATTGAACAGATGAGTACCATGATCTGACTTGTATATTACAAGGCTTACACTAACTGCTGGGCAGAGAACAGACTGTTGAGAGCAAGTTTATCCCAATAGTCCAGTTAAACAGTGATGATGGCTTGAACCTGGGCAGTAGGAGTAAAAGTGGTAAGAACTGTCCACTGGTATTTTTTGAGGATTTTCTGTTTAGAAAATATTACCTATAATTTTGTTCATAACTTTAGAATCCACATATAGTGGTATACTATATTTCCTGGCTCCTTTTTCCTGTGGGGATGATATGCTGAATCTAACATGTTTTGAATTAGGATTAATGTGATTTAACTGCATATTAATGTATCTTAACTGATTATTTTTCAAATTGCAGAAGTAGAATATGCCCATAGTAAGAACATGAAAAGAAGGTGTATAAGACCTTTCTTCTCTGTATTCCTCTCCTCACTGTTCCCACCGTGACTCCCATGACCTGAGCTACTATCAGTAGCCTGCCCTGTATTCTTCCACACCGTTCTTGTTGCTCATATAAACACAGGGAAGCATAAAGATATACATATAGATATATGTACATATAAAGATACTTAGTGATTTAGTTGGTGGTTTTTACTGAAATGGAATTATGTTATACAATTGTTCTGCAACTCTGTAACTTTCTTTTTTTTTTCACTTGAGCTCTACACATTAGCACATGTGCATCTGCTTTTGTTTTCTATGCCTGCTATAGCAAGTTACCACTCACATAATGACAAAACAAATTTATTCTCTTACAGTACTGGAGATCAGATGTCTGACATCAGTTTTACTGGACTACAGCTGAGGCTACAGTTTGGAAGGCTACTTCCTTTTCAAGGCTCTGAGCTTCTAGCGGCTGCCTTTATACCTTGGCTTGTGGCGCCTCCTCCATCTTCAAACGGCAACACCCTAATCTCTGCTTCCATCATCGTGTCGCCTTCTCCCTCTGCTTCCTTCCCTCTTATATTATGGCCAGTCATACAATTCAGATAGTCTCCCTCATCTCAAAGCATATAATGTAATCACATCTGCAAAGCCCCTTTGGCTATACAGTCATCCTCTTTATCCATGGAGATATGTTTCAAGGGCCACAGTGATACCTAAAACTGTGGAGGGTACCAAGCCCTGTACATACTGTGTTTTTTCCCTATCATACATACTTTTTGACTTAAAGAAAGCACTTTATGGCTTCTTTTTGGCATATTAGAATTGCCATTACTCTTTGTACTTTGTACTTTGTACATCATTGTACAAATGATGTACAATGATGTACTTTGTACATCATTACTGTTGTACTTTGGGGCCATTAAGTGAACTAAGAGTTACTTGAACATAAGCACTGAGATACAGAAAGAGTCCGTCTGATAACTGAAAACTAAATAAGGAACAGGTAGTATATACAGCATTAATACTGGGGACAAAGGGATGATTCACAATTTAAAATTTATGAATTGTTCATTTCTGGAATTTTCCATTTAAGATATTTGGACCGTGGGTAACTATGGGTAACTGAAACTGTGGAAAGTGAAACCATGAATAAGGGGAGACTACTGTATAAAGGAACATTGTCAGGTTCTAGGGATTAGGAACTGGATATTTTTGGGGTGACATTATTCAGCTTGCCACATCTAAATCCATTTTATAATCATATGTATTTATACAAAATGCACACTTCTACATAAAAGGAACCTATCAGACATGCTGAAGGGCTTTAAGTTGAGTTTTCTTATTTCTGTATTCCTTAATTTTTTGAAGATTACCTACACTATTCTCCTTGCTCACTAACCACATACATATTGTGAAATAAAAAAAACAAACCTGATTTAGGTAAGGAGAGGCTTTATTTGAAAGGATTGCAAGGTGTGTGTGTGTGTGTATGTGTGTGTGGTGGTGGGGTTATTGCAATAGGAAGTTGGAGAATATTCCCTGTCTGTGGGGAGTGGAATGAAAGGGTTGCTAGACTGCATAGTAGATCAGGGAATGTTTTACCCTGAGGCAAACATATTCATGGTGGGGGCACTGTTAAGGAAGGGTTGCATGTGATGGCTCAGGCCACACTGGATACAAGTTCCCAGGCCTGGGGGAAGAAGAGGAATTTAACCAGTTTGGTTAAGGAGCATTTTGTTCCTATTAGTCAGGGGGAATAGGTAGTTCAGCTAATAACTTATGAGGCAAGGGTCTGGCCTTGTCCTAGGTGACAAAGTGAGTACCTCTGGGTTTTATATGAGTCACATGGGGAATGGCGTTTCTTCGCAGTATGCCACTTAGAGAGAGAGTGAGAGAGAGAGACGCACTTCAGGCTGGTTCCTTGGTCTTGAGGGGTTTTATCTGGAGGAGTCAGAAGAGGGTCTCAATAGAATCTGTATCAGCTTTCCAGGTGTGCAGGTGTGTCCCTCGTGGTTTTGGTCTCCAGTGATTGGTCTTGATGTTAGCCATGACGTTGCCCCAGCTGGTCTTGCTGTTTTTCTGGGCCTGGAGCTGAAACATGCCTAGATGTTATCTCTAAGGCTTAACGCTTAAAGGAGCAGTCATGCAAGGTCTTGTATGGGAATCATGTGAGGGTATTCGTCAATTCCCTTTGTTCCTCCTCTAAGGAGGTCTACTGCATGGCTGGCGCCATGCCAGGGAAGAAAGGTCAGGGGAGGGTCTAAATCATATGACCAGTGATATGGAAGGTCAGGGGGTCTAAACCACATGACCAGCAATATGCTGGGGGAAGAAAGGTCACCCTGGATAAGGTCCCACCTTATAATTGTCTGTTGCTAGGCTCCTGGTGACCTTCTATACCTGGCCTGTTGTTCCTACTCTGCTCCAGCCTGGCTAACTGCCTACTACAGAAGTTTTCTTAACCATCACTGTTTTCCAGGGGTACAGTGCTCAGGTAAAATTCAACATCAACAATGTCCAAGGTTTAATGGCTTGTTGGCTTTATAAAAATGAGATCATATTAAATGTACTTACTTTTCTGCATCTTACCTTTTTGCTCAAAAATAACTAGTGAAAATTCCTTTCAAGGCCAGGTATAGCTCTTTTGCATTGTTTTCAGTGTTGTCATAGTGTTTCACAATGAGGTTGCACTGTACACACTATTCAGTTAGCCCTCTGTTGATGACCATGTTCTTAATTTTCTGTTTTTTTCCCATATCACTTCAACAATTACAAAAAAAAAAATCATTTCACTTAGAATTTAGGGTTCCTGTAGTTGCTGAACTTGGGGTTTCTAAAGCTGCATTTAGTTTTTTTTTTTTTTCAAAATTTATTTTCTTTCTTAGAATCTTCTCACAGAACTGTCAACCCATTTGAAGTTACACTTGTAATGCTTCTTCCTCATCTCCACGCCCTCCCCTTTTGCCCAACGAGGTAGTTGGGAGTAAAATGACCCCAGTACCTTTTCTTTTGTGTTCCTGATCTCTTTTCCAGAAGCAGGAGTCTCCCAGGCCCACAGAAGTCCTGCCAGTGAGAGGAACTTCTGTACCCCAGCTGCCGGTCCCTCCTGGTCTACAGAAGCCTCGGGAGGAAGGCGTGGCCCGGGCCGTGGGGCCTCGGGGCCCAGCGCGCGGGTCGCGTGGCGCCCTCGGCAGGTGTCTCCCAGATACACTGAAAAGCAAACCGAACACGTCGTGAGGAAGCAGACACACCACAACGACATGTTTCAGGATCCTTTCAAGATTTTACGCATGTTTTTCGAGGAAAAGAAAAAGAACTAAAGCGCCTTCAGTTCCTTTAGATGGAAAATATGTTTTCTAAATTAGTCAGAGGGAGGGAGTCTGGGAGATCGAGGGAGCGGCCAGCCGGTTCTTTCCAGTTAGCAAAGTTCAGGCAGCTGCTAAATCAAGGCTTCTTAAGTTAGGACGCGCGGGCATAACCTCGTATCACTTCATTTGCTCATTTTTAATAAGGGACCATAAAAACCTGAAATGCAGATTGGGTGTCACCCAATACAGAGGCTCGACAGCTAAGGCGGAAAAAAAGCGCCCTTTCTCCTCCTGCTCCTGCGGAGGTGCCAGGTTGCAGTCTGCAAATGTATTCTCGTCTGGCCCCAGGGTCTTGACAGTTAATGATTTGCCGCAGAAGCAGCCCTCGGGAGAAGCGGAGAGAGGAGAGGACCGAACAGGCGCGGGAGCGCGGGCGCAGGGGCCGAGCCGAGCCCCCGCCGGCCCGCAGGCACCGCCTCCCGTCTTCCGGGCCCCGGCACTTCGGGGGGTTCCGGAGACCGCAGGCGCCCCGATGGAGGTAGTCTCGCCGCCCGTGGGACACGGCGCCCAGCCGCCGCAGGCTCAGGGAGCGAGGGGCACAGTCGCCGGCCTGCTGCGCAGGATAAAAGGCAAACTCTTCACCTGGTGAGTGGAACGGGCGGCGGGAGCGGGCGGGCGCGCAGCGGAGCAGCACCCGGGACCAGCCGACACGTGGCTGCGGAGCACTCGGCCCGGCAGCCGGGGAGAGGCGGCGGTGCGCGGACTTTGGAACTGGTTCAGGCGACTCAACATGTGCGCCAGGGATGGAGCTCTTCACCTGGCTTTGTGAAGCTCTTGGGGCTCCTCCCTCGGCCCCTTCTTAGAGATCAGGGGCATGAATGTCAGGATTGGGGGAAATTCACCCTGTTGGCGCTGTCAGATCGGTCCCCAGTGGCCTACCAGAGGGGAGGGGGCGAAGTCCCCAGGGATGCTGTGAGGGAGGGATGCCCACCCTTGGGCTTGGCAGGTGGGTGAGCTCCTTCTGTTGGCGCCAGCACCACTGGTTGTTCTGCGGCCGAGCACGTCTGACAGGGCCCGGGATTCACCCCTAACAGATGAGTTCACCCAAGTGAGAAATCTGGGTTAAGTTTTGTGGTGCCGCCCGAGATAGTCTAGAGCCTGCCTCCTTCCCCGGCCTGGGGCCTGAGCGAGGCGACATGGCCACCTCCGGGCTGGGGTCCAGGGAAGCCTTCCTGTAGTGTCACTGGGCTCTGTGGGAAATAGAAATGCGCTTAAGGAATTGATAGCGATTCTGAGACAGAGAAAGCATTTCTGGGGCTACTGGAGGACTTGAATTCTGGAAATAGAAATCACTCCAGATCTGAATAATGAAAGCCAACATCTATTTAGCATTCACTGTGTCAAATCCTGTGCTTAGTTAGCAATTTAAATGGTTAATATCAGCTAGTCCTTATCACTTCATGAGACCCCACTGTTCTTAGGCCCACTTTGCAGATGCAGAAGTAATAAACAAGGCTGAGCTATTTGCCTGAGGCCATGAGATGACTTACAAGGAATGGCATAGCGCAACCGTCTAAACTGCAGTTTTAACCACGCCTGCCCACTGTTACTTCTGATGAAACAGGCATTTGATTTTTTTCAGATTAACAAAGAGAATTTCTCTTTAAAGATTGTGAAAACTATGTCCTGAAAAGCCATATCATTTTCAAAACTAGATAAATAATGGTGTATGTATTTTTTGTTGTATATATGTTAAGTATAGTGTTAAATAGATGGATGCGTTTAAAGGGGAAAGCTGACCAAAAATCACCTGTATCATGCAGCTGTGTAAGTCCTGAAAAATTTAACCCCAAGTTCTCAGCTGACAGGCAGTGTAGTGTAAATGGCTAAGGCCACAGATTTTGGATTCCAATCCTGTCTGTGCTGCTTACCAGCTGGGTGACCTTGGGCAAGTCACTTATTCTCTGCCCCATTTTTCTTTGTCTTTTTTTTTTTTTAAGATTTTATTTGTGCTCTGGCTGGTGTAGCTCAGTGGATTGAGCGCGGGCCTGCGAACCGAAGGATCGCGGTTCGATTCCCAGTCAGGGCACATGCCTGGGTTGCCAGGCCAGTTCCCGGCAGGGGACATACAAGAGGCAACCGCACATTGATGTTTCTCTCCCTCTCTCCTTCCCTTCCTCTCTAAATATAAATAAATAAAATCTAAAAGGAAAAAAAAAAGTACTTAAAAAAATCTTAAAAAAAAAGATTTTATTTGTTTATCTTTAGAGAGAGGGGAGGGAGAAAGAGAGGGTCAGAAACATCATCATTGTATGGTTGTCTTTCACGTGGCCCCCACTGGGGACCTGGCCTTCAACCCAGGCATGTGCCCTGACTGGGAAGCAAACTGGCGACACTTTGGTTCACAGTCTGCACTCAATCCACTGAGCCACACCAGCCAGGGCCGCAGTTTTCTTATTTGCTTTTTCTCTCTCTCTCTCTCTCTCTCTCTTTTAATTGTTGTTCAAGTACAGTTGTCTCCAGTTCCCCCACCACCATCACCACCACTCTCCTCTTATTTGTAAAATGGAGATAATAACAGTACCTACTTTGGGGATGTTGTGAGGTTTAAGTGGCTGACTCTGCAGGAGTGGGCAGACAGCTGTTTCATGCTACTACACGTTTCATCATCAGCTCTCTGTTCCTTGGTGATGGGAAAATGTGGTGTTGCCCCAAGAGATGCCAGCAGCCCTGATGTTGGGACACACAATATGGCAGATGTCATTTAAGCAAGATGTAACAAGGATTAGCATTGATTTTTTTCTCTTAGTGTTCTAATATTTTATTTATTCATTTAACTTTAAAGATTTTATTTATTTATTTATTTATAGTTATTTATTTATTTATTTATTTTTAGAGAGAGAGGAAGGAAGGGAGAGAGAGAGAGGAAGGAAGGGAGAGAGGGAGAGAAACATCAATGCACAAGAGACACATCAATCGGTTGCCTCTCTCATGGCCCCAACAGAGGACCTGGCCTGCAACCTGGGCATATGCCCTAACCAGGAATTGAACCGGCGACCCTTTGGGAGACTGTTTGGGTTCATAGGCCGGTGCTCAATTCACTGAGCCACACCAGCCGGGTCTTAATATTCTAAAATTTTAAAAATCCTGGTATGTTTTACAATCAGGAGTATCTAATAGCTTCCTAAATATGAGATTTCTTCTGTCTCTGAACATACTTTTACGGTATCTCCCTTGTGGATCTTTACTTTCTTCCTTGTGTAATAACTATTTGTAGGTGTCTTACATTCCTGATAAGGAAAGTGCTTAACAACAGAATTGTCTTTTTCATTTTTTATTTTCCACAATCCTTAGCACATGAATGAGTGAATGAATAAATGAGGGATGACAAAAGCTCTTGAGGCTTCCTTTCCCTCTATACCATACACCCTGCACTTTTCCCTTTATTAATGTTTATTTATTCTGAGAGGCTTGGGCTGGAGCTTTTTTTGTTGCTGTTGTTGGCAGAGATCTTCACTTCATTAAGGGTGTCAGTCTTAACTCTGGCAATAGTCCAGATGATAGGGAAACTCAAGAGTTAAAGACTTTAGCTTCAACCATAGTTGACAGGCTTAAGTGATTAATGCACATGGAAAGCTGTTATTCCAGCAACTGGAATGCATGACCACATGGCTCCAGAGGGGTCTGGGTATCTGAACCATTGTGTTCCAGGGAGGGAATGTCTGTGACACAGGTAAAGAGTTGTTGATGAACAGGTAAAGAAGTACTAGGAAAATTGCTGTAGATCTTATCCAATTAATCTTTTTTTTCCAAACTGCTTACCTACCCTTTCTTCTCGTTATAAAAAGATCAGCTTGAGATGAGATTTTAAGATGGTTTTTAAGGGTACCTAAACCACTGTCTCCTCAGATTTCTGGCATCTGAATAAAGTGCTCATAAAGATTCTATCCTTGTCTCTACTTATTGGTTCTGGTAGTGACAGGCAACACAAACACCAACTTTTCTGGTTGCACAGACATTTGAATTCTGGTTCGTATTTTCTCCTTGTCTTACCCATCAATCAGAAAAGCGCATTTTACCAGATATCCAGTACTCCTTATACTCAATATTTTAAACTCTCAGTATTAAAATTCATCTCCTAAATTTGAGTTTAGCTCCATGAGTCACCAACCCTGGTGAGGGAACCATGGGGGATGGAGAGAGATTGGTAAGTTAGATGTGTTATTATCACATGCATGAGATATAGAGGGATAGTTTGTGACCACACAATTCTTCTATTCCTTACACCAAAAGTGGGCAACATGGTGCTCAAAACGGGAAAAGTTCAGGGCCTAGAGCTGGTTCTGTTTTCATTATGAGAAGGATATATTCTAGGTAACCCTGACTGCTGATATACCTGCCTTACTAGCACAGAGATAACTTTTCTCTATGATAAAGAATATCAGATCACTCATTCAATAAAAGTGTATGAGTAATTAGTTACTATGTGCCAGGCATTCATAATAATGAACACTATATGTTTCCAAGTGGACTCCGCGTATAATTTTGTCTTTTGTCATTTATTGTGATCAATTCAAATGACAAACACTGTGGGAGGAGGATATGTGGTTCCAGGAATACCTGGAGATTTATTTAACTGTGTGCCATCTAGCGGTTTACATTGCAATACATTATTTTAGTTCATATCTAAAAATGCATATTCCTTATAATGACTATCAAGTTTATTTCTCTAGCAAAAATCATTAGTTATTATTTGATATATTTACCCTTTCCCAATGAATATATGGTAAGCTTTTTGAAGGCATAAATTTTGTCATGTTCTTTTTGTAGCACTGTACAGGACATGAGTTCATTCATTCATTTGTTCTTTCATTTGCTAAACCTTGAATATTTATCATGTTCTAGGTTCTAGACTAGTCCTGGGCTACAAAGATGAATAGGCTTTGGTCCTGTTCCTAAGAGAGCTCATGGTTGAATTATGGTAAGAGGTTATCATAAGTGCTTTAGAGATGAGGCCAAAATACAGGTAACATTAGGGCAGAGACAGAGTCCCCCAGGGTGAGGTTGGGTTCGGGAGTTCAACAAGGTGATAAGAATTTTGAAGCATGAATAAGAGTTTTCCAGGTGGACTAGGTGAGGAAAGGGCAGTCAGCCTTGGAGGTGCTAGAGAGTTTTACGGAAGGAACTGCAGTAGCTTGTTATGAGGGGGCACGGGCTTGTGGAGGAAAGAACTACAGTAGCTGGTCAATCTACACATGTACTCCTTGTTATTGTCTAGCAAAGAGTCTGGCCCTTTGATTCCTCCTTTCTGTTCACTTTCCTGTTTCAAAGGTTGAGCCCAGAAATTTTTGAAGGAGTCGTTTAGTGGTGTTTAACTGTACAGCCCTCATCTATTTATTCAGCAAACATCTATGGAACTCTCACTGTATGGACAGCACAATCCTAATCTGGTGTGTAGCCCTGCTGAAGGTTACTGTTCTGTAGTGTTATTTAAGCAAAGATGTAAATTGAGGGACTTTTTGTGGCCTGTTCAAGTGGAGGATTGGGAAAATCTAGATCATACCAGTCTCCAGAATATCTCCTTCCTTCTCCCTTTTATTTGGAAATTATTTCCTTAACATCTGCCTCTTCTACTAGACTCCAGGAGGTAAAGAATCTTTAGAATTGATCAGTCAGTTTAAAAAATTTTTTTTGTTTCTTGTTTTAAAGATTTTTATCTATTTGTTTGTTTGTTTGTTTGTTTTTTAGAGAGAGGGGAAGGGAGGGAGAAAGAGAGGGAGAGAAATATCAGTGTGTGGTTGCCTCTCCCGAGTCCTCTCACCTGGGACCTGGCCCACAACCCAGGCATGCGCCTTGGTGGGGAATCGAACTGGCAAGCCTTTAGTTCGCAGGCTCGTGCTCAATCCACTGAGCCACACCAGCCAGGGCTGATCACTCTGGTCTACTCTGCCAAGCACAGCATCTACCTTGCAATAGATACACAATGAATATTAGATAATTGAATGAATGAATTGAATGAGTGAATGAATAATTGAATTTGGAATGAATGAATTCCGAATAGGAATTTTTATAATAGATCTCATATTTATTTATTTATTTATTTATTTACACTGCCCTTCGCATTTTACTGAGAGATTTCAAAAGCAACAGATCCTTAGATTATAATGTGCTCAATCAAATCAGTAAATTTTAATGTCTGACATTATGCTTTGCAGGTAAATACATTGTAACATGTTCTATTACAGCTCTAATTTTAAATTAATAAGGTAGATTTGATAATCTTTCATTATAATAGCTTTTATAAGTAATAATTTTATTAGTCTCTAAGAGTGACCATTTCACAATGTATACAAACATTGAATCATTATGTTGTATACATGAAACTAATATAACTTTATGTTAATTATACTTCAGTTAAAAATGAACTCATTGGTAAATAAAAACAAAGTTTTCCTTGGAAGGATAGCTATTTTACTCACAGGTGCTCTTATAGATACTTTTGGAAAAAGAGTCACTATTTCCAGGCTAAATTTGATCATCTCTTTTTTAAAATTAAGTTTTTTATTCAGTGCTATGTGACTCAGTCATGTCGTTTTGTTCGTCTAGTCCAGTATTTCCCCGTTGCAACTGTACCAGCATTTTGGGTTGAATGATTCTTGCTGTGGGGGACTGTCCTATACCTTGCAGGGAATGGAAACATCCCTGGCCTTTATCCACTAGCTGCCAGACCACCCCTGACCCCTCACCTCTGAGCTGTGACAAGCAAAAATCTCTCTAGACATTGTCAATTGTCTCTTTAGGAGATAAAATCACCCCTGGTTGACTGATTTAGCCCATTGTTTCTAAGTGCTGTAGACAATTCTGTGCTTCTGTGGTACTCCAGTGATGGACACTTAGGTAGTTTCCAGCTCCTAGTGTTACGGGACAGGGGTCTAGCCCTGGGTGGGTTTGCCTAGGGGTGGCTAGTAGTGTGTGGGTTCTTTGTGTAGGGAAGATTTCACAACACTGATCAGTTCTCCAGGTGCGCCCTTTCAGAGTCATGGTCTCCACTGATTGGTCAATGCCAGGGCAGGGAGTCCTTAGTCATTGTAGTTGGTCCTGGGGTCACTCACCTGGTTTTGCTGCTTTCTGGGCCTGGAGCTGAAATAAAACTGAGGCTTAGATGCTTTCTCTAAGGTGGTAACCCTCTGCATCTGGCTGTAAATTGCTCAGCCAGTTTCTTCAGCTATCTGTCTCAGGTTCCCCATTCTACTTGCCAAGCAGCTTTCCTAGCTTCTTACTGTACTGCTGCACCAGCCTCCACAAACAACACTGTGATGAGCAATCTTGTGCATGTCCCCTTATGTCCTGGGAGAGAGCCAATGGCCAGGCCCAGTTCTGACTCCCTCCAGATGACTTTAAGTAGAATGGAGGGGTGAACCCCAGGATGCAGAATCCTTGGGCACCACAGAACCACTGCCCGTTGCATTGCCCAGTGCCCCTTCATTAGGTTATGCTACGATCATGGCTTTATCCTCAGCTGCTCTGGAAGAAGGAGTAGGTGTGGGGGAACTTTGTGTGCAGAGCCCCCTGTCCACCACGGATGAGAATAAGACTACCAAGACATGATCTGCTTGGGGAGGAGAGGTGGCTGATCTCTCAAAGGAGAAGGACCAAGAACTCCTTCCTCAGTGGCTTTTATTAGGTTCATTTTACACAGGAATACAGGTAAAGCTCATCAATCATTGTCAGGTGGCAAGGATCAAACAATACATAACATTTCAAAGAACTCAGAGGGCTTAATCTGAGTCAGGGTCTGTCAGCTAAGGGGTTAC
Source organism: Glossophaga mutica (assembly GCA_039655065.1). Classification (NCBI taxonomy): domain Eukaryota; kingdom Metazoa; phylum Chordata; class Mammalia; order Chiroptera; family Phyllostomidae; genus Glossophaga; species Glossophaga mutica. The sequence goes on along the minus strand of CM077308.1, from coordinate 78,041,528 downwards.
AAAACTTTGGGAGACAAACTCATTTCCTGTTCGGACCCTTATCATTTAGTTAAGAGCATTCTTAGCAAAGCAGGTTTCACAGGACGTTACGAATTCTTTCTAATGTCCGATCACCCGAGGAGCCTGCCCTATCCAGCACAGAACTACACCACTCTCTGTCAGTGTTTCAGCCTTAAGTGGAGCAGAGCCAGGAAGCCAAGAGATAAGGAAACTTCTCCCAGACAGATTGAGGACTCAAGGTATGCCAAGATAGCCAGGGGGCCAGGCTCCATCACCCCCTTTTGCTGTGGCCCCCGAGTCCTTCCTTGAGGGCCTTCCACATGGTCGTGCCTGTCTTAGGTGACCCCTCCCTTGAGGGAATCTTACCTGTCACTGGCTAACCGACTAAGCATTGGGGGCCAGATATGGATGAAGCAGAAGCGGTGCTCCTGCCAGGGAGATAAACTTTGTCTCCTTAGTGGCTCACAGTCTGAAGGTCGCTCACTCAGCCTTAGCCAGCGGGGCGGGGGCGTGGGGGGGTGAGGGGGGGTGTTACAACTCCTGAAACCAGGCAAGGTGGTTCCCAACAAGTAGGCATTCTCTCTGGGGTTTAGCCCATTACTATTAGGAGCTTGGAGGTGGTGGGTGGATTCCTAGGTGGACAGCCTGGACCTTTTTATTAACTTCTCAATACAGCAAGGAGTTGTTAAAGGGACAGTCAGTAATTGTCCCCATGGAATATAGGGGAAAGGTAAGGGTGGGACTTTAGAAGCTCTTTTCCAACCTACACTCCACTGGGCCTTGGGCTGTTCTCTGCCCCATGCTATAGTCCTCTCCCATCTACCAACCAGACCAGTTCTAGACAACCTTTGGATTTTTCCTGCTTATCTCTGATCCTTTCTTCTGGTTGATTCAGAGGAAGATGAAATGGCTGCCAGTTCTTGTCCCCTATCTCTACAGCACTTCCAGTAAATTTTGGAGTCCACCCCCCCCCCAATGAAATTCAGGCTTTTTTGACTTCTCATTGGACTCTTGTCATAGCTTCTGTCCATGCCTCCAAATCTTCTCACTAACTGGGAACCAGAGTGATGCCAAACAAAAGTAAAGGGTAGCAATAGCTGCCATCAAATGATAATTCACCCTTATCATTTGGGGCATCCTAAATGATATGGGGCATTTAGGATGTAATGCTCCAGATGGGGCATCCTAGTCACATTTCATCGGTCCTTAGACAATCCTACGCAAATAGTTTTCTTAGTTCTTTTGACAGCCAGGTAAGGAACACACCACAGGGCACGTGGCTGCTAAGAGGCTGAGCTGAGACAGCTCCTTTGATTCTAAAGACCAGACCCACTTTACTGTTTCAAAAATCTCACTGCTTCTTGTTCAGGCTAAAACATTTCAGCTTCTTCCCATCACCTGTACCAGTGGCTTGCTAACTGGGGAAGCTCTCTGGGTTTCCTGGAGGTTCCTTAGGGTCCATTATGGAGGCAAGTTGGGAAATACTTGCTGGTAGGCTTCTGGGCCCACTTCTGGCACCCACTGGGCCTGTTGCTTTGCCTGTTTTATAGTTGGACTTTTATGCAGGATGTTGAAGAAAGGGTTCTGCTGCTGAAACAAGTCTGAGAGCCACTAATTACTGGATCCAGCTTAAGCTGTGGCTGTTGCTACTGCTTCTGGCTGTTGTTGTTCCCGCCTCCTCTTTGCTTCCTGTCCTCCACTCACCCCTTTCTCCTTCTCTACCAGAACACAATTGTTATAGTTTTAGTGGTTTTTTTTAAAATATTTTATTTATTTATTTTTATTATTTATTTATTTATTTATTTACTTATCTTTAGAGGGGAAGGGAAGGAGAGAGGGAGAGAAACATCAATGTGCGGTTGCCTCTTGTATGTCCCCTGCCGGGAACTGGCCTGGCAACCCAGGCATGTGCCCTGACTGGGAATCGAACCGCGATCCTTTGGTTCGCAGGCCCGCGCTCAATCCACTGAGCTACACCAGCCAGGGCAGTTTTAGTGGTTTTTATCATGGTAAAATAAATATAACACAAAACTTACCATTTTAATTATTTTATTTATTAAAAATTTTAATTTATTGATTTTAGAGAGAGAGAGGGAGGAAGAGAGAGAGAAACATTGATTTGTTGTTCCACTTATTCATGCCTTCATTGGTTCTTGTATGTGCCCTGCCTGACCAGGGATTGAACCCACAACCTTAGTGTATCAGGACTATGCTCTAACCAACTGAGGTACCCAGCCAGGGCCATTTTAACCATTTAAAAGTGTGTAATTAATGACATTAAGTATATTTAGAATGTTGTGCAATCATCACCACTCTCCATTCCCAGAACTTGCTCATCATCCCAAATGGAAACTCTGAACCTGTTAAACACCAATTCTGCAGTCCCTTCTCCCTTTAGCCCCTGGTGACTAACTACCATTCTACTTTATGCCCCTATGAATGTGACTGTTCTAGATCTCTCCTGTAGAGGGAGTCATGCAATGTTTTTCCTTTTGTGAGAGCTCAAGCTTCTTGACATGAACTACAACTTCCTCTATCACTGGTCTTCTCCCCTCCGTGGGCTCATATCCCAGCACGTCCATCTCTCACATGGCTCTCCACCTGCACAAGCCTTGGTTTCCTCACACACACCATAGTCTGCCCCGTTACACCTGTTTTCTCTCCTTGAATGCTTTTGCTATCAACCCCTTCTCATAGCTGCTTTAAGACTCTTTGTAGACAGCACCATGTCAGGCAGTCTTCCCTGACTCCTTTCTGTCACTCTTCTTATATGTCTTGGGTTGCGTGTCCTTCCTCTGTACCCTTCAGGTATCTGTTACTAACTCATTACATTTACCACGAAGTAAAAGGTGATTATCACTAGCCTGGGAGAATGCCTTATGGCCAGAGATGGTAGTTCATCTTTGACGTATCTGTACTACTTTGTGCCTGGTGTTGAACTGAAATGGTAGTAATTGATTTCTAGGAACAGTAAAAACCTATTTACAACCAGATTTGATAACTAAGATGTAGGAGTTAGGACTGAAATAAAATTAAGCTATTTCCAAAGAGGAGTTTTCAGAGATGTTTTGAAGGTAGCCACATCTGTGGAAGAAGTGAATTGCCTCCCAAGGTAACTATTTATATATCAGTTTTTGTAGGTTTATTTAAAAAGTATAAAAAAACTTTCTTGTTATTTATTGAGGATTATCAAAGAAAACAAACCATTTCATCCAGGTGAATTTTATAGGTAACTTAAAACTCACTTTTTTAGATATTAAAATTTATTTTTAAATTTAAGTGAATCAGACTATTTATGTAATGGATTACTCACTTCTGTTAATTAATTTATTCAAAATTTTCAGTAACAGTTCTAAAGCACTTAATTGATTTGTATCAAACAACTTTACTGTGTAGGCCAATCTAATCACTTACTCAATGGGTCCATTTGCAACCTACCCTGGAGATTTTACCAAGAAAAAAACTCATTATTTAAAAGTCTTAATAGCTGTGAGTTTGCTGTCTTTTCACTGTCATATTTTTGATCTTTTTCTTAGATAAGTCCCTTTAACATTTCATATAATAAGGGCTTGATGATGAACTCCTTGAACTTGACCTTATCTGAGAAGCGCTTTATCTGTCCTTCCATTCTAAATGACAGCACCTAAAACAAAAGCAAACTAAGCAAACAGCTAGAACAGGAACAGAACCACAGAAATGGAGATCATATAGAGGGTTAGCAACAGGGGCGTGGGAGGAGGAGAGGGGGGCAAAAGGTACAGAGAATGAGTAGCATAGATAGTAGGTAGAAAATAGACATGGGGAGGGCAAGAATAGTATGGGAAATGTAGAAGCTAAAGAACTTATGACACATGGACATGAACTAAAGGGGGGAATGTGGGTGGGAGAGGGTGTGCAGGGTGGGGGGAATTATGGGGGAGAAATGGGACAACTGTAATAGCATAATCAATAAAATATATTAAAAAAGAAAAAATAAAATAAAAATAAAATAAATACAATCTTTTAAAAAATAATAATAAAAAGTCTTCATGGTGAATTCAAAATAAATATGAGACTACTTGCATTTTAATAAATGTATCACCTTTTCTTCATGATTTAGGATTACCACTGAGAAATTTATTCTGATGAGTGGCAATAATGCTTTTTTAAAAGAATTTCCTTCCATTCTTTTTTTAATATATTTTTTATCGATTATGCTATTACAGTTGTCCCATTTCTCCCCCTTCATTCTCCCCCAGGGCAGCACCTCCACTTTTTCCTGCCGTGACTCCGCCCCTCTTACTAGTCTGGATGAATGGTTGTTGGACTTCCATACAGTTCAGTTTTCTATCAGTTCTGGTTGTTTTCTTGTTTTTAAATATTTATTGTTCTTAATTTTGGTTGTGCGAGGAGGCACAGTGTGCCCACCTATGCCTCCATCTTGGCCTGAAGTCCAGCAGTAATGCTTTTAGGGGCCATTTAAATGAATTTTTTTTCTGACTTTTTTCTCACAGTTGTCACTTGTGATTTTTTCTGTTAGTAAGCATATTCCTGGAAGCCTGCATTCTTTCTAAATTATGACCTTTAACTTGTTAACTGTAGACACCAATTCCTTAGAATTGCTTATACTGATGGCATAAATAGTCCCTGTATAAAGATTTAAATGATTTTTATTTTAATAAACTATAGAAATTTTTAGCCCAGATTTTAGGATATATATATATATATATATATATATATATCTCCTAAATATATATATATTTGGATGGTTACAGGAGTCTGTATTAATTAAAGTCATCAGATATGTCATGAACACTTGGTTATTTATGTTAATGATGCAGAGATTGATTCCGTGAAAAACTACAGATAAGTCCCAAACATATTTCTGGTCACTCCTTGGAAACCAGAGCATTTAAGGAACAAATCCTTTTTGAGAGCTTGAGGCTAGTATTTTGCTGTGATTTAGAGTTTCCCTGAGTAGTACTGGGATTAGTTTGCCCAGAAGTGTTTAGAATTACATTTCCTAAGCTTTTCACAGTAGTATCAAGCCAGAGATAAAAATAAGCTAGCCTTGACTGGTGTGGCTCAGTGGATTGGGGGTTGTCCTGGGCACCTAAAGGTAGTCCGTTCGATTCCCAGGCAGGGCCCATGCCTGGGTTGAGTGCCAGGTCCCCAGTTAGGGGTGTGCGAGGGGCAGCTGGTCAATGTTTCGCTAACACATTGATGTTTCTCTTTTTCCTTCCCTTCCCCCTTTTCTAAAAAAAAAAAAAAAAAAAAAGGCGACTTTCTTTAGTACGGCTTACCTAATACATCTAGAGCAACCCAGTATTCCAAGACCTGAGGGGAGATTAACTCATGCAATCTTTACAATAATTTTCTGCAGTGTTATAAAACTATCATTGCCAGCCCCATTTGGCATGGAAGCTGAGGCAGGTTAAGTAATTTTCCCTAGCAGGACTAGTCACACAGTAGTAAGAAACACAACCAGATTTCCTTTTCTCCCTGCAAGGCAGTCTGGCCCCAGGACCTATATTCCTAAACATTGTGGCACCCTGCCTCTTGTGAGCTGGGTAGTGAGCCTGGGACAATTTACACCGCCTCCCACTGGCTTTTTGCTCTCAGCTGTTTGTCTCTTCAGGGATTCCAGAGAGTATGTAAAGTCACAAAGATAAATATAATTCATCTTCCTGAAGCATCATTCATCTAGTTTTTTAGAATTCTGTTGCATACAAGTAGATTAATCATAGTCCCTAGCTCATGATACACTTTCATTGTAGGCCCATGAGTGACTAAATTAAATTTCTTGTTAATGCAATAAGGTCCTGTAAATCACCAGCAGTCCTAAAACTAGAATTGTGATGGTAATGTACATGTACCTACTGGTCATTTCTTCCTCCCTCCCCTTCTTCCCCAACCAAAGACCATCACCATTCTGAATCCCCTTTCATTATTTCCTTGCTCTTATTTTTGTATGGTTTTTATACCTCTGTATTTTTAATATGCTTTTGTTATCATTTTTTACTTTATTAAAAGGATATTATTCTTTTAATAAGTATGTAACTTATTGGGATTTACTCTGCCCCTCATATCACATTGCTGAGATTCATTTCTATTGTTGCCTGATGCTGCAAAACACTCATTTTGGCTCTATATTCCTGTGCAATACACCACATTTTATTCATTCATTCTGTTGATGGGCACCTGGGTTTTTTGCAGATTTTTGTTATACTGAACAGGACTTCTAGAAACATTCTTTTACATGTCTTCTGTGGATCACGTGTAAGAACTTCCTGTATACACACACATTCACATTGCACACATCTAGGAGGAAAAGAGTGGAATTGTAGGATATGTGATTCTTCAGCCCCATCAAATAACGCCCAACAGTTTTTTCGAAGTGGTTGTACCAATTTACACTCCCATCAGCCAAGTATGAAACAAACATCTTTTCTAACACTGGGTATTATCAGTCTTTCACATTTTTGACAAATGAGTGTAAAAGAGTATTTCTGAATTTGCATACCCCTAATGACTAATGAAGTTGGGTCTCTATTATATTTACTGGCCTGCGTGTTTCTACTTCTGTGAAATACCCATATTACTTGTGAAATATATGCATTTTTTAAAGGTAACACCTGACAGCTGAAAAAGGTGGGGCTGCATCAGGTTACCCACTAATGCTCATTTATTTCTCACCTAATAGTGGCAGTTCAGTTGAAAAGTTTGAGAGTAATTGAGAGTTCGCTGGGTTAAATTAGAGCAGCTAAAGCTGACTGAGGAGGGGAGTGAGCTTTTCTGGTTTGAGGCCTGCGGAGTGCTGAATGGCTAACATGACTCACAGGAAATCTCCCTTACGCCTGTTTCCGGCTGAGTCCCCAGGAACTTTCTCTGTCAGGCTTAGAGTCCTGTTTTCTTCTAGTTTTTGGGGGGTGTTTGATGAACATATTAGTTTGGTTTTTAGCAGAGAAACTTTTTGTACCACTGGCATAGGTGAAAAAGAAGATTTACTACTTTGCAGAATTCAAGGAGGGTTAAAGTAGCAAACTACAGAGAGCAGAGAAGCAGCTGGAGCCAGGAACCCAAACCACACCAGATTCTCTATGTGCTTTGCTTTCGCTTTTGAGTTCATTCTTCTGACTTCAGACCAGTTGATGATCTTCATCAGAGGATTACATTTATTACAGCTTAAACCACACAAAAAAACAAACAAACAAAATCCTCAAGGTTTGAAACTGTATTTTTGTTTTGATAATCCACAAGGAAATTCATTTAAATATTACAATAGTTTTAAAAAATAGCCCTTCAAAATATCCTATTCCACCTCAATGGGCAGGCTGCATTAGGAATTTAAAATGTTATGGGAATGAGCCCCAGCTGGGTAGCTCAGTTGGCTAGAGCATCATCCCAATAAACTAAGGTTGTGGGTTCAATCTCGTGGTCAGGGTACAAAGAAGAATCAATCCATAAATGCATAAATAAGCACAACAACAAATCCATGTTTCTGGATTCCAAATCAATAAAATTTTTTTTTTTTTTAGTTTATGGGCATGGCTTCTTGTCTGCCTGTTGAGAACAGGGTGCCTGTGCTCTTTTTGGCACTGTGCCAGACTGGGGTGGGTAGAGAGAGGGTTGTGTGTCTGTCATGGTCATAAATTCTCATCATCTAGACTCTTGAAATGTCAGTGCACTCATTACCCAATACTAATCCCATCCTTCTCAATCTACTCTCCCCCCATCCATACAATCACCTTGTCAGCCCTTCTGGAGCTCCTATTCCTAAGTTTTGGAGTGTGCTCACATTGGTGCCCCTCTTAGAATTTTCACAGAAGAGTCTGGGGGGAAGGAGGATCTAGAGCAGGGGTGTCAAACTCATTTTCACAGGGGGCCACATCACCCTCACAGTTGCCTTCAAAAGGCCAAATGTAGTTTAGGACTGTATAAATGTAACTACTCCTTAACAGTTAAGTGAGAGCTTGGTGCTGCCTCCAGGTAGAAACAAGGTGCTGGGTGGGATAAAACAAGGTGGAGGGCTGGATTCTGCCCACGGGCCTTGTGTTTGCCCCCTGTGATCTAGAAGTAGAGGTCAGGTTCTCCATATATTGCTCATAGTTTAGTGTAGACCCTCCTTCCATCTAGACTGTAGGACTTGAGTTCCTTTTACCTGTATCCAAGGAGAATAGGTGATTTGAAAATGTTTCACTGTTTTTCATTAACCTCATCAAAAATCAGAGGACAAACTAGAAAGAAAAACATAAAAGAAAAAAAAAACAAAAGAAAAAGAAAAAAAATAAGGAAACTATCAGAAGACAGAGGGAGAATATCATAAATAGATTTTATGTTCTCTCAATTTCATAAGGACACTCCTGATTAAAATAATTAATTATAGGACATATAATCAAATGAGTTTTGGTAGTCAGTACCCATTGTTGGAGATACAGGATAATTTGTATCAGTTGATTTCCCTGCGTGGTATCATAATCCTTAGTGTTTTATATATAAACACACATACATGCACATGAGGCCTGTCTAGAAAGTATACAGCCATGTACTGTGAAAAGCAGAGACATTTATTGAAGAACATACAAGAAACATTGTACATAGGACAATGATGCCTCAGTCGTCTTCAAAGTAGACACCTTGGGACCTCACACAGTTCTCCCAATCACCATCAGCTGCCCCATTGTATTTTCCTGAATCTCAACAAATGGTCAAAATCTTTTCTCTTTCAAAGGTGATTTTAGTTTTGGGAAAAGCCAGAAATCACACGCCACCAAATTTGGTTCATGGGTAGCAGTTTAAATCAAGTCATTAGCAACTGCAGCACAATGTTCCTTCTGCTCTGTATGCAGAAGCCAGAACAAATTTTGCCACAATGTGTTTCATGCCCAGATCCTACATCAAAATCTCAGGAACAGTAGTTTTGGAATCCCAGGATGAGCTTCTAATTCTCTCACAGTCAGTTGCTGATCGTTGTTGATCACAGCCTGAACACACTCAACATTCTTACGTGTTCTACATGTTGCAGGCCTTCCAGAACATGGATCACTTTTAACAGATTCTTGGCCATCTTTGAAGCATTTGTGCCACACATTTATTTGTGTTACACTCATTACATCATCCCTGAAAGCCTTCTGAATCATCTGAATAGTTTCCACAGAGGAATATTCAAGCTTAACACAAAATTTGATTCAGATTCACTGCTCTACTCACTCAGTCATTTTTAATGTGATGGCCACACAGTACACATGCTCACTCAGTGGTGTCTACTGCCCTCACTGACTAGTATAGTGAAATTGTCATTATTCACACATGCATATTCCAGTCCACTCTCCTGGGCTGCCAGGTTACATCAATATCGTGCAAACTGTTCTCCTTATATTAACATGGTTGGACTTTTCCCCAACAGACCGTGTGTGTGTATGTATGTATGTATGTATGTTTTAGGGAGGCAATGTGTAGAATGGGAAAAACATACTAATTTTCTGACCTCAGGCAAGTTATTCAACTTCTCTGAACAGCTGAAACTCAGTTTCTGACTGGTAAAGTTACAATTTCTATCTCAAACACTCAGCAAAGTGGGAACAGAGGGAGCATTCCTCAACATAATAAAGGCCATATATGAGAGACCTACAGCCAACATCATACTCAATGGGCAAAAACTAAAATCTTGACTTTTTGTCGACTTCCGGCCAAGATGGAGGCGTAGGCGGACACACTGTGCCTCCTCTCACAACCAAAATTAAGGACAACAAATATGTAGAAACAAGAAAACAACTAGAACTTATAGAAAATTGAACTGTACAGAAGTCCAACAACCATTCATCCAGACTGGTAAGAGGGGTGGGGTCACGGCAGGAAAAGGTGGAGGTGCGGACCCGGAACGCAAGCAGCAGCGGCCGGCAGTTCCCAGGTGCACAGGCGGCGATTGGCGGTCCCCGGGCACAGGGGGGCAACTGTGCAGACCCAGTGAGGCTGCACAAGGCGGCTGGCTGACCAGGTGGTCCCACATTCGAGCGTGCAGATGGTCCAGGCAGAGGGGAAGTGGCGGAAGGGACTGAATCCAGGAGAGAGCGGAGCAGGTGCCATTGTTCCCGCCCCCACATACAGCGTCACAACCCAGCGACTGGGCTGCCCCGCACTGGGGAGCACCTGAGGCTCCTCTCCTCACTGCGTAACAGCAGGCGATAGTGCACAGATAATCCAGGCGAAGGGGAAGCGGTGGAAGGGACCGGAGTCCAGGAGAGAGTGGAACAGGCGCCATTCTTCCCTCTCGGATCCTGTCCCCACCTATAGAGTCACAACCCAGCAACTGGGCTGCCCCGCCCTGAGGAACACCTAAGGCTCCACACTCATACGTAATAGCCGCGACCAGACTAAAACCAAAACAAAACAAAACAAAAGAACCCCACCAAAAATGGCTCAAACCGGAGAAAAAATGAAAACCCCAGAGTCAATTCCTCTAAGCCGTGAAGAGATAGCCAACCTATCAGATGCACAGTTCAAAGCCCTGGTCATCAAAATGCTCACAGAATTGGTTGATTTTGCTCACAAATTAGATGAAAAAATGCAGGCTACAATACGTGAAATGAAGGAAGACGCATGGAGAACCGATAGAGATGGAAGGAAAACTGGGACTCAAATCAATGGAGTGGACCAGAGGGAAGAAACTAACAACCAAACAGAAAATGAGGAAGAAACAATTCAAAAAAATAAGGAGAGGCTTAGGAACCTCCGGGACATCTTTAAGCGTCCCAACATCCAAATTATAGGGGTCCCAGAAGGGGAAGAAGAAGAGCAACAAGTAGAAAACTTATTTGAACAAATAATAAAAGAGAACTTCCACAATCTGGCAAAGGAAATAGACTTCCAGGACGTCCAGGAAGCTCAGAGAGTCCCAAAGAAGTTGGACCCAAGGAAGAACACACCAAGGCACATCATAATTACATTAACCAAGATGAAAATGAAGGAGAGAATTCTAGAAGCAGCAAGGGATAAGGGGACAGTCACCTACAAAGGAGTTCCCATCAGACTGTCAGCTGATTTCTCAAAAGAGACCTTACAGGCAATAAGGGGCTAGAAAGAAATATTTGAAATCTTGAAAAGCAGGGACCTACATCTAAAATTGCTCTATCCAGCAAAGCTGTCATTTAGAATGGAAGGACAGATAAAGCGCTTCTCAGATAAGGTCAAGTTCAACGAGTTCATCATCACCAAGCCCTTATTATATGAAATGTTCAAGGGACTTATCTAAGAAAAAGAAGATAAAAAATATGAACAGTGAAAAGACAGCAAACTCACAGCTATTAAGAACCACACCTAAAACAAAAGCAAATTAAGCAAACAGCTAGAACAGTAACAGAACCACAGAAATGGAGAGCATATGGAGGGTTAGCAACAGGGGCATGGGAGGAGGAGAGAGGGGGAAAAGGTACAGAGAATGAGTAGCATAGATAGTGGGTAGAAAATAGACGGGGGGGGGGACAAGAATAGTACGGGAAATGTAGAAGCCAAAGAACTTATGACACATGGACATGAACCAAAGGGGGGATGTGGGTGGGAGAGGGTGTGCAGGGTGGGGGGAATGATGGGGGAGAAATGGGACAACTGTAATAGCATAATCAATAAAATATATTAAAAAAAAGACTTTTTGTCAACAAAGCGACAAAGTCACGAATTTCACATTGCTGATGTTCTACAGACATTCTTTAAAGTTAATGACTAATCAATATGTTTTTCTATGTAAAAAAAAAAAAAAAAAACCTAAAATCTTTTCCACTGAGATCAGGAACAAGACAAGTTTGTCACTTTCACCACTTCTATTCAACATAGTATTGGAAGTCTTAACCATAGCAATTAAACAAGAAAAAGAAATAAAAGGCATCCAAATTGGAAAAGAGGAAACAAAACTGTCATTGTTTGCAGATGACATGATAGTGTAAAATCCTATAGACTCAACCAAAAAAATGCTCCACCTAATAAATGAGTGTGGCAAAACAGCGGGATACAAAGTCGATATTCAGAAATTGAAGACATTTTTGTATACCAACAATGAAACATCAGAAACAGAAATCAGGAAAAAAATCCCATTTGATATAGCAACAAGAAAAATAATATACCTAGGAATAAACTTAACCAAGGAGGTAAAAGATCTGTACTCAGAAAACTACACAACACTGAAGAAAGAAATTAAGGAAGACACAAACAAATGCAAACATATACTGTGTTCATGGATGGGAAGAATTAACATCATCAAAATGTCCATACTACCCAAAGCAATTTATAGATTAAACACAATCCCTATTAAAGTACTAGTGGCATATTTCACAGATCTAGAACAAATACTTCAAAAATTTATATGGAACCATAAATGACCCTGAATAGCTGCAGCAATTTTGAGAAAGAAGAGTAAAGTAGGAGGGATCACAATACCTGATATCAAATTGTATTACAAGGCTACTGTAAACAAAACAGCCTGGTACTAGCATAAGAACAGACACATGGACCAATGGAACAGAATAGAGAGGCCAGAAATAAACCCAAGTATCTAAGGTCAATTAGTATTGGACAAAGGGGGCAGCAACATAAAATGGAGCAAAAATCGCCTCTTCAAGAAATGGTGTTGGGAGAGCTGGACAGCTACATGCAAAAAAATGAAACTCAATCACCAACTTACACCATACACAAAAGTAAATTCAAGGTGGATAAAAGATTTAAATATAAGTTGTGACACCATTAAAGTCCTAGAGGAGAACATAGGCAGGAAAATCTCAGATATTCCATGCAGCAATATTTTCACTGATATGTCCCCTACAGCAAGGGACATAAAGGAAAGAATAAACAAATGGGATCTCATCAAAATAAAAAGGTTCTGAGCAGCTAAAGAAAACAGCATTAAAATGAAAAGAGAACCAACTGTATGGGAAAATATTTGCTGATGATACCTCAGACAAGGGTTTGATCTCCAAAACATATAAAGAACTCACACGAATCTACTCTAAGAAGACAAGCAACCCAATTAAAAAATGGGCAAAGAACTTGAACAGACACTTGTCTAAGGAGGACATACAGAGGGTCCAGAGACATATGAAAAGATGCTCAGTATCGCTAGCCATCAGAGAGATGCAAATTAAAACCACAATGAGATACGACTTCGCACCAGTCAGAATGGCCATCATAAACAAAGCAACAAACAACAAGTGTTGGAGAGGTTGTGGAGAAAAAGGGATCCTAGTGCACTGTTGGTGGGATTGCAGACTAGTGCAACCACTATGGAAAACAGTATGGGATTTTTCTCAGAAAACTAAAAATGGATCTACCTTTTGACCCAGCAATTCCACTGCTAGGATTATATCCTAAGAACCCTGAAACACCAATCCAAAAGAACCTATGGACCCCAATGTTCATAGCAGCAAAATTTGCAATAGCCAAGTGCTGGAAGTAACCTAGGTGCCCATCAGTGAATGAATGGATCAAAAAACTATGGTGCATTTACACAATGGAATTCTATGCAGCAGAAAGAAAGAATAAGCTCCTACCCTTTGCGACAGCATGGATGGAATTGGAGAGCATTATGCTAAGTGAAATAAGCCAGGTGTTGATAGACAAATACCATATGATCTCACCTTTAACAGGAACCTAATCAACAAAATGAAAAAGCAAGCAAAGCATAGCCAAAGACATCGAAATTGAGAACAGGCTGACAGTGACCCGAGGGGAGGGGGCTGAGTAATGGGGGAAAAGGGTAAAGGGTTTGCAGGAACAATTATAAAAAACATATGGACAGTAACAAGGTGGGGGGTGGAAACGGGAGGGAGGTGGGGATGGCTGGCATGGTGGGGAAGAGTGGGGGGGAGGCAGAAAACTGTACTTGAACAATGTAAAAAAAATATTATGGAGGGAAAAAAACAATTTCTATCTCATAAGAGTTTTTGTGAGATTTAAGTGAAACAACATACAGGGTGGGGCAAAAGTAGGTTTATAGTTGTGAGTATGTGAAACACAGATTTTATTCTTGTATTATTATTAATTATTGTATTATTTTTCAGTGAACAACTGTAAACCTACTTTTGCCCCATCCTGTATATAAGTGCGTAATGTGGCACCTAGCACTGGTATTTTTATTAAACCACCTCACTTTTGTTAGGATAATAAGAAAGGTGTTCAGAGCCCCTAAAGGTGCAAGTAGAGTACTTCCAATACAACAGTCATTGTGGGCCACACCGCTTGAGTTGCTCTCCAGGTTCTATCGTTTGCTCCCTGTGTGTGTTATTGGGCAAGTTGTCTATCATCTCTGTGCTTCAAGTTTCTTTACCTATAAATAGCAGTAATAATAGTACCTACATCATAGGATTGTTCGGAGGATTGAATGAATTAGGACTGTGAAATTGTGAAATGGTTAGAACACTCCTTGGTACATAGTGTGTACTCAGTAAGTGTACGTATTATTGTTCATAAAAATAGTAACAGTAATAGTATGAATAGTAATAATAACGGTAACAACATTAATGATAACAGTACTAGACATTGTGTCAATATGTATATAAGGGAGGGGCACAAAAATATCCATGACAGCTTCTGCATTTTTAATCTACTAAATCAAACACAACAGACATATGAAACACTACAGGCAGCCCTGGCTGGTGTAACTCAGTGGATTGAGTGTGGGCCTGTGAACCAAAGGGTCACTGGTTCGACTCCCAGTCTAGTGCACTTGTCTGGGTTTTGGGCCAGGTTCCCAGCAAGCAGGCGGTGTGCAAGAGGCAACCACACATTGATGTTTCTCTTCCTTTCTTTCTCCCTCCCTTCGATTCTCTGAAAAATAAATAAATAAAACTTTTTTTTTTTTTTTTTAAAGAAAGAAATACTGCAGGCAAAAAGTGGAAGGAAAATGGAGAAAGAGGGTTACAATCCAAAAGCCATAGAAACTGAGAGGTCATCCTTCTGGAATTTTGGTCTTTCCTATAATTTTTCTTTACACAATAGAGTTTTATTTGGATTTTAGTTTAGTGCTGCTATTTATTTACCATATGAAGTTGGTTAAAAGACTTCAACTTTGGCAAAATGATACTTACATTTTAGTGTTGTATGAAAATCCAATAAATTAATATACCAGGTCTGTCCAGAAAAAGTCTAGCCATCGTTAATATAATGAGAACAGTTTATGTGACATTGATGTAACCTGGTAGCTAAGGAGAGTGGACTGGAATGTGCATGTGTGAACAATGATGACTTCATTGTACTAGTCAGTGGGGGCAGTAGATACCACTGAGTGAGCATGTGTACAGTGTGGCCATCACATTCAAAATGACTGAGTAGAGCAACAAATCTGCATCAGATTTTGCATTAAGTTTGAACATTCCTTTGTGGAAACTATTCAGATGATTCAGAAGGCTGCAGCTATGGGCAACTGGTGATTAGCAGCTTCATCATAGCAATGTGCCCTCTCATGTATCATGTCTTGTGTAGAGTTTTTTTGGCAAAATATCAAATCACCCAGGTGACTGAGCACTCCTACAGACCAGTTTTGGTGCTCTGAGGCTCCTGGCTTTTCCCAAAACTAAAATCACCTTTGAAAGGGAAGAGATTTCAGACTGTTGATGATATTCAGGAAAATACGACAGGGCATCTGATAGCTATTGGGAGAACTGTGTGAGGTCCCAAGATGCCTACTTTGAAGGGGACTGAGGCATCATTCTCCTATGTACAATGTTTCTTGTATCTCCATCAATAAATGTCTCTATTTTTCATAGTACATGGCTGGCTATCTTCTGGATAGACCTTATATGTAAGAGCTTAGTTCAGTCACTGACACTTACCTCTCTTTTACTGTGTAGAGGGTGAGTATTAATGTTTCCCCTGTGTTCTCGACTACCTTAGAGTCATGGAGGACATAATATATAAGGAAAAATAACAGGGCTTACAATTTTTACCCTTGTTGGTTTACCTAAAACTATTTTTATAGTTTCTGGTTTGATGATGTTTTTATTTTCCTCCCTGCAAAATGATGAGAGTCTTTTAATCCAGAATAGCTCCTGATCAGCTTTGACTGCAGCTCTTTAATAGATTCTGCTCATTTGATGTGATTATCTCATTACCAAGGATATTCATTTAGATGAATGTACATAGTTGTAGCTTTATGATTCAAGTATTGTTTAAAGTATCATCAGCATTGTTGACGTAGTTTATTAGTTTCTATTGCGGGCATAACAAGCTAACACACATGTAGAGGCTTAAAACAGCACAGATTTATTGTTTTACAGTTCTTTAGGGCAGAGATCTAACACAGGTCTCACTGGACTAAAACCAGGGCGTCAGCAGGTTGTGTTCTTTTCTGGAGGTGTGGGGGGATTGGGGTTCCTGCCTTGCCAGCTCCTAGAGCCTGCCTGCATCCCCTGGCTCGTGCCCTTCCTCCACCTTCAAAGCCAGTCATATATCTCTCTGACTCTTTTTCTGTGGTCACATCTCTCTCTGATAACAGATTGGAATGGTGGTCCTTTAAATGGGGTTTACCTGGATAATCCAGGATAACCTCCCCATTTCAAGGTACTTAACCATAATTACATCTGCAAAGTCCCTTTGCCATGTAGAAGTTTCCTGTGCTCAATACTTCTGACAAATGTGTGGGTTTTTTCTTACATCAGCCAGTTCCCCAACTCTCCGGATGAACTGAATATTTTATGATTCAGTTATGACACTAATCACCTAGAGTTACACAGACTCTACAGGTTAAGGTCTCAGTCCCACAGGATTGCCCTCCTACTCCCCCAAATCCCATTCCAGACAGCAGTTCCAAGTACCAGGTAGTCACCTCATACTTCTGACCATCCAAGAGCCAAGACCAAGATGTACATATATATATGTATATGTATACATGTGTATATATATATATATATATGTGTGTGTGTGTGTGTGTGTGTGTGTGTGTGTGTGTGTGTGTATATCACACAATATTACACCAGGTAAGGTAACCTGTTCACAGGTTCCAGGGGACTAAGATGTGGACATTTTGGGGGAACCATGATTCTGCTTCCTACGTTAGATGATATAATCTAAAAATGGTTCCAATAAAAAAAATAGCTTTGCAACACAAAGACCACCTGGATACTGGTAAAAATGTAAGCAATAATTCATAAAATGTCAAGGAAACCTTTGTCCTCTAACCCACAACCTTTTGCACATGGTTAGTGTTTAAAATAGTCAATCAAAAAATGCTGCACTCTTTCCAGTTGTACCACAGGTTTAGAAGAGACTTGGTGGCTGCTTATTCCTTTGAATGAGTTGTATCTACAGGCTTCAGTCACGCTGGAGAAATCACAACACTGTCCCTCTGCTGGGAGCACAGCAATTCCTATTCCCTTTCTCTTGACCTGAACAACTTGTCTTCATTCTTCAAGCCTCCCCTGAAATATCACTTCATGAGTAAAGCCTTCCATGAAATCTCACATTAGGCTAGGTCCTGTCCTAATTGTTTCTTTACTGTTTTTCTTTACTGCTGCATTGTGAATTCCATGAAGGCAGGGGCTCCGTTCACTATTTCTCTATATTCCCAGAGCCTGACACAGTGTCAGGAATCTGCCAGGCACTCGAAAAATATTTGCTGACTTGAACTGGGTACCATTAAGAAGATGGTTGTAAGGGTCACCGTGGGTTGTTGAAGTTGCCTTGTCAGTTTGGACTATTTCCACTAAGCAGGCAAAGAGAATTCCCACACATTCTGGTCCCTAGGTAGAAGGCTTAGAGTGGTGTACTACTGCAAAAGCTACCCCCTCTCCTGAAAAAAGACAGGTATAAACTTGATTTGATCATTCCTGAGACAGATCAGCTCCCTTGGATAAGGCTGCAGTTTTCTAGGTGTTTTCTATCCAGTCCCTAGGTATGGTTACCTTCAAATACCTCAAGTGGCTCTACTTTTTCTCTCCACACTTCTGTGTGTGTGTGTGTGTGTGTGTGTGAGAGAGAGAGAGAGAGAGGGAGAGAGAGAGAGACAGAGAGACGGAGAGGGAGAGGGAGAGGGAGAGGGGGAGAGGGGGAGAGAGGGAGAGAGAGAGAGAGAGAGAGAATATTTGTTTTAAGTTTCAGTAGCCAATCAAGGCATTGAGTGCTGGCTCCTCAACTAGCATGCATTTGATTTTCTGTTTAACTCTAATTTTTAGAGGATATGATGTTGGTAGGTATCTCTCTTATAGGTTGTGGGATGATATGGTGATGACTAATGTTGCCAGGTGTTGCAGAAGGTTGTATAATTTAGTAGTGTGGACAATATTTATTAAACTGCTTTAAGTATTTTAGGATATATTTGCACACAAAATTTCAAGTAAAATGTAAAATAATTATAACTCTGATAACTTACTTAATTCTATAATAACTGAGTCTATAGCTATAATGGAATACATTATATATTGTAAATATATGGGAAAATATAATAATAAAGTCATACTGAATGATCACATAAAAGGTCAGGCATTTATAAAAAGGGATGCATTAAAATCAATCAACTTGTATTTTTGCACCTTTATCAATTTCATCAAATAATTCATTAGAGGGGGAAAAAGAAAGGATAGATGCTCTATTTTGAAATTATTTTAACAGAATCTTGTTGGAGGGAGCATAGTGGGCTAGCAAATGCACTCTTCTTAGGGCCAGGAGCTTATTCTGATGCTTTTGAACAATGTCAGTCAGTGACTCATTTCCACTCTCTCAGCCTCAGTTTCTTTGTAACCCCACAGGAATGTCAAATGATCAAAAATCAAATAAGATAGGGTATAGAAAACTTTTTCTAAATTGCGAGGTACTATAAAAAAACATAAAGTAAGGTATTCTGATGGGGTCCATTAGCGTGAATGTAATAAATAAATAATACGTGATGATGGATGCCCCATTGGTAAGTCCAGGGAGCTTTAAGTCAGCAGTCTGGAAACCTTGAATTGTCAACAGAGAATCACAGGGGTTAAGGAGGTTGGGGGAGAGAAAATAGAGGGAAGGTGAACTGCCAATCTAAATTAGCACAAGGATTCAAAATGAGGCATCAGGAAGTCTTCTAAACTACCTTGCGTTTTCTTCTGGTCCCTTCAGTCCTGGTTCTTTTAAGAAAGAAAAATAGATTTCTCAATGGTAGAAAACTAGGTATGTACAAAACAGAGAAGAGAACAAAACAACAAAATGTCCTACATTGCCACCCAAATTCTCTGTTAATTTTAAGACATTCAGTTAGTCAGTTTGATCCACAGTCAATCTAGTCATTGACTTCTTACCCCTTCCACTCATATCCTTTGACTCTAGGACTTCTCTTGTTCTTGCAAAGTCAGAAGAGAACAAAACAGTTCCAGGAGCTAGCGGAGTTGGGAAGGCCCAGAGATGGAAGTTCATTTTGAATATCCTGATTTGCCATGAAAGTGACTGGATGTAATCCTGTAGGTCACTTGCTGGATTTAGACCCACACTAAGCTTGTTCTTCTCTAAACTTCTCTTCTATTGTTAGAGAATACTGTGAAATTTGTTAGCTTTCCCTCCCTTCTGGTCAAGACATTCAAGATGACATATGGTGAAGAAAAGTAAAGAAAATATATCTTGCTAATTTCAGAAGAGTCCTGTTCCATTTTTCTATAATGATAAATATAAGAAAATATAATGGGTATTATAATTTATGGGGCAACTTTTGGAAAAGCTTATTCATTACTTCATTAAATACCAGGCCATGGTCTTGGCAGAACTTTATGAACATGCTTCTAGAATTGTAAAGAAGAAGGCTGACATCGGAACCCCTGGATTCCTGTTTGGTAGAATTTTCCAGTTCTACATATCTGCAATGTCACCCTCAGTTCATTTGGGGGTGACCAGGCTCTAGATAAAGTGGCTCTTGCTATTCGAACTCATGATTTATACTTGAAAATAAATATATTAATTTATAATGAGAATTTTTGCTGTTAAATCGGACAGCTGGTCACAGTAACACCATCCCAGCCAAAAAAAAAAAAAAAAAAAAATCTACTTAGGAAATATAAGATCTGAAGTTGCTTGGTGCATCTAGAACAAGGACTAAAGGAATTACATGTCCCCATCGCCTTCATGACACTCTTACACTCTTGGTATCGGTCTTGCAAGCAGTTAAGATTGAATTGTTACTGTAACCAGGGACTTTTATTCCTATCTTACACTGGAGAAACTTGGCAGGTTTCCTTTCTCTAAAATTTATATTGCCCAGCAGGACAGATCCCCATCACTCTTTCCTGTTTCAATATACATTGCAACTTATTTTGTATTTTCATTTTAAAATTGAATGCTTTCTGGTGGAATTTGGATCGACAATGTTTCTAGGTTACACCGTAGAGAGATTTCTTTTTGTAGTCAATGGTAGTTCCACCTGCTGCGGACTAATCAGGGCTTCAGAAAGGCCGCCTTCACTGTTGGCATTCTTTCACCTTTGCAGCCATTCAGCAGTCCATATTAATTCACTCACTGGAGGCACAAAGATGAACATGACATTGATTCTGCCTTTCAGGAGCCTACAACCTACCTGGGGAACCTGAGACATGCACCAAGTAGAATACAGTGTGAGGCATTTTATATTAGATGAGCTATCTTCAAGGTTTTCCCCTACTATAACCCCCCTTTTACTATTTTTCTGCCAGGAATTATATATTTAGAAAGGTTTTGCAACTCTTTTACATTGCAGTTGTTAAGTAATAATGAATGTATTTTCTCTCTTTTAACTAACCACACACTAAAGCTTCTGAATAGCAAGAGGAAATGAGTGTTACTACACTTGATTTGTGTAGTTATATCTGAAAGCAAATAAATGGGATGTTTTGGTTTGTCTGTACAGCCTTATCATGGGTAAATGCAGGGCTTCTGTTAGGTTTTTAAAATTATTTATTCATTTATTATTTTTTCAGTTTTTAAATCCTCACCTGGTGACATGCTTATTGATTTTAGAGAGAAGGGAAGGGAGGGAGGGAGGGAGGAGAGAAACATCCATTGTTGCCTCTCTTATGTGCCCTGACTGGGGACCACTGAGTCCACAACCCAGGCATGTGCTCTGACCAGGAATGAAATCTTCCACCTTTCAGTTTACGGGGTGACACTCCAACCAACGGACCCACACCGGCCAGGGCAGTTAGGCTTTAAAAAAATTTTTTTTATTATGGGAATGTTCAAATAAAATTAGCAACTATTATGTATTGAGATGTACCTATCACCCAGTTTCAATAATTATCAACTCATCTTATTTCATTTGTACCTTTCTGTTTCATTCTTCTAGACTACCTTAAAGTAAATTTCAGGTGTCATATAATTTCATGCATAAATATTTCAGTATTAATCTCTAAAATATAAGGTTTTAAAAATAGTAATATACCATTACTTCACCAAAGAATCAAAAATTAATTCTTCATATCAGATATCTAGTCCACATTCAAATTTCCCCAATTATCACATAATTTTATAAGTAGCTTATTCAAATTGTGAATTGAAAAGGAGCTGAACAGCGGATCTGACGAGGTCAGAGGAGCCACAGAGGGGGATGTGATCGTAAATTCCAACTGGGCAGGTCATGGTGGCAGCCACACCAGGGCCTATAGCTTCCTTAGTTTTGAAACTTCTCATTATTACCTTGTTGCCCACATATCCTCTCTATTTACTGTAAATGTTAAATATTATCTATCCTATATTCACCAACGTAAAAGAAGTATATATCTCTCTATTTTACTTTTTATCCAATCTTAGAGATCTCCCTGCTTTGCTTTCTGCCATCTCCTTAATCTCCCACCAATGGATTTCATGTAGCCTTTCTTAGCTTTTCTCATTTGATCTAAATGTATAAAAATAACTAACAACATATTGTCATTCTCAGATGCCTTTCCTCATTCCATTGAGATCTTGCTTCCTAAGTTAGTGGTGTAAATAATAAACTCTTATAAAGTTTTTTTATAGGTTTGGACTTTCTTTCATTGACAAAATCAAGATGCACATAAGGCCCATGTATTTCAAGGTTATTACATCTACATCTCTTCCTTCTGTAGCCTTTCCCTTATTCTTGCAATTTATTTTCAAGGATATAGTCCATTTGTCATGTGGATTTTTCCACATTCTGAGTTTTGCTGATTGTATCTTTCTGGTGGGTTTCAAGTATTTCCTTCTCAGAATAATGTTTTTAAAGGCGTAAAGTAAAATACATAGGATTATAATAGCAACCAATTACATCTACTAAACTATTGAAAACACATTGTGATATGTTAATATATGTGCTTCTAAAAAAATCTTCTGAGGGTTTTAAAGTTTTCGTCTTACATTTAGGTTTTCCATTTATTTTGAATGCATTTTAATTTTTTTACCTTATTTTTTAATTATTTTATTGTTGTTCAGTTACAGTCGTCTGCATTTCCCTCCTCTCCTCCCCCCACTATATGTGCTTCTTTTATTTAAAAACAGCCCACAAATTAAATAAGATCTCCCAACAGGTCTGTAACTACTATGATTTTGGAGGACTGATGAATGTAAATGATATTTTGATTTCAGCAACAGTTGTTGCATGATACAAAAATATCTGTGAATTCTTTTGTAGCAAACTCATAGGTCCTGCTAGTACTATCATGGTTTGTTGTCTGTGTTCATAATTGAAGAGAATACTAAACTTTAGTAAATGCTACTGAAAATAAGGATCTGTTTTTTCCCATCTAAGTTCATCGATTCCCCAGAATATTCTCATGGACCATGTACTTATTAAAAATCCTGTGGTCCTATATTTTTCTTTTTGGCAAGAATGTTTCATTGATACTGTGTACTGCTGTCACAAGGTATGTAATGTTTGCCTGTCTCTCTTTTTGTTGTATTAGGATCTATTGGGGTTTTTACCTAGATTCATTATTTTAAAAGAAAATTAAATATTTTCTTTATTTATTTTTAGAGAGAGGGGGAAGGGAAGGAGAAAGAGAGAAACATCAGAGTGTGGTTGCTTCTCCAGCACCTCACCCACAACTCAGACATATGCTCTGACTGGGAATAGAACTGGTGATCCTTTGGTTTGCAGGCCGGCACTCAATCCACTGAGCCATACCAGCCAGGGCTAAATTCATTATTTTATTAGTGGTTATAAAATGATATTCTATTTCTGTCATTTTATTTTTATTTATAATCTACATACTTCTACAAAGACAAACTCTCTATCATCAATTTATTACTCTGAAGTATAATTTATATAGGAAGGGCAGGATAAATGTTTGCTTTTTTTGCCTTTATTTGCCAGTTTTCAAAATAATCTGTTGGTTCCCTGACATCCTTCAAAGATGACCAATGAGTTCTTTTTAAAAAAATTTAAGTATTGTGATTAACTTGTGGATTTAAACATATTGGAGGTGTTTCAGTCCATTGTAGTTGCTCTTGTGGATGCTCAGAACATCTTTCTGTCCTGACCCACGGCCCTTAGGGGTGACAGGTGTTCCAGGCCTATTTTGTACTTTTCTCGCCCGGGTCTGAAATCACTGTCTGAGGAGCCCTCGTTCTTTTTAGTGCCAAGTATTATTGAGCTGCTGTATTCTAGGCACAAGAGTGTTCATGATTGTTGGTTGGTCATTGTTTCAGGGATTTACTGTGAACAAAGATAGGAAATCCATACCTACAAAAATATAAAATGTCTTCTGAGTTTATTCATTCAATAAAATTCAGAACTATACATTTTTTAACTTAATGTCTTTAATCTTATACCTTTTTTCCCCTGTATCAAAAATTAATATATTAATATAATTTCTTGCTTTATTCCACAACCGGAAAGTACTTTCAATACCTCCTCCAAACAATTTAAGATATTTTATAATTCTTACACTATATTCTAGTAGGATGTATTATCTAATTAGTGTGTTTTAAAGTTACCTGGAGTAATTCCTCTTTATTTCATTTGACAGACCGACTTAAAATATCCTTAAGTTTACTTTAAAATCTGTTTTTTTATTTTAGATGTGGCTTTTTAAGAAACTCATTTTTGTTTTATAATTATGTAAAATGTTTACATGGCTCCAAAGACAAATCTATGAAACAAGATATGTTTAGACATGTATGCCTTTTCCTTTGCTTTCTTTCCTGATCTATAGGTGACTTTAAAAAGTTTCTATTTTATCTTTACATTTAAAAATATTAACAAAGATAGGTAAATGTTAGCATCTCATACCCATTTTTCCTCCATATTTGCTTCTTTTTAAAGCATATCCTGGCAGTCTCTTCACAGCAGCATATAGAAATATTTGTCTTGCTTTTCATAGCTACGAAGTACTCCTTTTTGTTCATTCAACTAGTTCCCTATTGGTAAACATTCAGTTTTTTCTTTAGTTTTTTTTTACTATTATAAATTATGAAGCAATGAATAGCCTGCATATATACCTTTTGTATTTTTGCCAAAGTATCTAAGGAATAGATTCCTAGGAGTAAGATTTAGAAATTATGCCCCTCTCCACCACCCTTGTAAGGATTGCATCGTCTCGCATTCTTAGCAGTAATGGTTAGCAGTACTGCTGAGCTTTTGAAGCGTCAAAGACAGCTCCTGAGCAGCCAATGGATTTCTGTCACAATTCCATGGGTCCCCAGAGTTCAGAGACCTCAGAATTGGAAACTCAGCTTTGGAGCTGTGCTCCTCAAGGTGTGGTGCCAGGTGTGGCCCATGGAACGGCAGCACAGGCCTCACCGGAGAGCTTTTTGAAATGCAGAAACTCAGGCTTCTCTCAACCTACTGAATCAGAATACACAGTCTGACAAGGTCCTCAGGTGATTCCAAAAAGCACTGGTCTAGAGCGGTGTAGCCACCAGCCACGTGTGGCTGTTTAAGTGAAAATGAATTACAGTGAAGTAAAGGGAAATATTTAGTTCCTCATTCACACTGCTAGCCACATTTCAAGTGCTCAGGAGCCGCTTCTCAAATGTTTCTGTCACCGCAGTAACTTCTGGTGCGCCATGCTGGCCGTGGCTACACTGTCCAATATGGTCATAGCCTGTAGCCAACTGTGGCTCTTACTTTAAATTGCGATTACATACATTTAAAAATTCACATTATCTCTATTTCAAGTGCTTGATTGCTACATAACTAGAAGCTACTGTATTGGATGGTGTAGTTATAAAACATTTCCGCCATCGCAGGAAGTTCTATCCGACTGTACTGGTAAAGATGTTTCCAAAGGCTGGGTGAACCAGAGGAAGGAAGGAAAGAAAATTCACTGAGTGTCTAAGGTGGTAGGCACTTTTACATAGGTTATATCAGTTAGTCCTTAAACCTGTACAAGTGGTATTACACCCATTAAAACAAAGCAAAACAAAGTTTTTGAGAGGCTAGCTAATTACTCAATTCATAACACTAGTGAGAGATGGAGTTACTCTAAATCAAAGTCTAACGTACTTTCCACTGTGTTCAGAATGAATATTCCTTTCCCAAAGGCTATATCTGGGGTGCAATCTCTATAGCCTTTTATACAACAAAACAAAAAATGATGTAGACCACTGTTTGCACTTGCCTGCTCCTGTTTCTTGTCTCTCATGTTTGAAATTTGATTTAGATCCCTCTTTTATCTAACTCCTGAGCTCGTCTTTGTTCTGCTATGAATGCCTTGAGTTCACTTCTATCAGGGTCTCCTACCTTGCATCTTAACGTTATGGTGTCTCAATAATTTATTGAAGCATTTATTCATTAATTTAATACACATTTACTGAGCACCTACTGTGAATAAGATATAACTCAGTGGGGGAAAAAAAACCATAAAAATCTTTCCTTACTTGCCTTCCTTTGAAGGTAATAATACTTACACAGTAATACATTTTCTGTTCTTTGAAATTTGAATTTCTTGTCCACTTTGCGTGAACATCCTAGTACATTAGAGTGTGAGTTCTTCAAAATAGCTAGTTAGCTATTTACACTAATTAGAATTAGGTGATACACTAATGGCTAAATTTCTGAACCATAGAAATGTAGATATGGAAAAAATATAATGGTCAACCAGGCTGCTACTCACTCTGTGAAGAAAAACTACTTGTTTTCTAGCTTGCTTCTAATATGATTTAAAATGCTCCAGTAATAGACACTCAGTAATCTATGTGCTAAATATGAGGATTTGCTCTAAATGAATATTTCTTTTCAGATGTGTAATAGGACTTTTATAGAAGTGCTGAAGTTATTATTTTGTACCAGGTATTTACAGGTGGCGGATGTAATGAATTTTAAAATCTCCCCCGAGAAGCTATGTTCTGTAGAAGTCTTTTAGCTCTACTGCTAAATCCTACCTTTAGCTGACAATGTGCGATCTAGCAGCACAGATTTATTGACACATAGTGTAAAGAAAAACGTGTGATTTGCATGCAGACAATGTATTTTATCAGTTATTTGGAACACTTTCTTTCTTCAAGTAAAAGGGTAAGAATAATTCAGCAGTTTGCCATCCTTCTTGCATATTAGATTCATCCAGGAGACTTTTTAAAAATAGGCTGATATTTGGACCCCACTTCCAAAGAATCTGATTCAGTTGGTTTGGGCTAGTCTGGATGTCATTTTTTTTTTCTTTTTAAACTCTCAATGATTATTTAGTGTACACCCAGTTAGAGGACTGCTGGTCTAACTTGATGTTGCAAATGAAGAACTAAAGAAATGAATCAATTCCATCATTGTGTCTCATATATTTTATGTAAAACTAGTGTTTGCATTAGGCAAAACTCTTTATTATAGCCTTTCTTTCATTTTGGAATCTTTCTGGAAATAGTTCATGTTGCTGGTCTGTGATCAAGGGTCTTTAGGTTTCCTGAAAGGAAGCTGTGGGGAAATAAAATGCCTTAAAATACTTCTTTTTTCAATCCTTCAATTCATACAATATATCCAAATAGTAAAGTAGTCAGAAGTGACCTGACTCAGTTTATCTCCTTCCTGTTTTCCTAAATCTGCCCCAAATGATCCACAACTCTTGTTCTGCTTTCTCCTGACGCCACCTTGGGAAACGTGTCTTAGGGTCGAACCATATCCTGCCTTTGAAGTGCACTTCAGAGGTGGTTCCGTTTGAAAACAAAACAAAACAAACAAAAATAAAACAACGGTGACAGGATGTATCCTGTGGCTAGATGCACATTGTTCCTGGCAGCTTCCTTTAGAGAGGAACAGGTTTTGTTATGGTGTAAAGAACCCCTGGGTTCAGTTCACAATTCACATGAACGAGGACTTTGTGGTGAAGTGCAAATGCTTAAATATGAAACCATAAGTAACAAAATTGTTTTGAGGCGTTTGCTGTCTCTCTACAAGTCTGTTTTTCTCTTCTTCCTCCTTTTGTTCAGTCTCCATCCCCCTTACCCTTTCGGCCTCCCGCCCCGCCTCTCCCTCTTGCTCTTCCATTATAGATGAGGTCATTATGATTTGGAGCCAAGAGAAGTACATTCCTGTAACTTTAAATCTCCATACTCAATTTGTGACTCTTATTTTTTAGAAGATGGTTGTACTTTATTGTTGGAAGACAGCTTGCTTAATTGTGCTGTGTTAGAATGCACATATGAGCTGAACTGGAGGAATTTTGTCAATTTGTGAACAGGGCTCAGTGCTTCCACACTTCATTTCCAAGTCCATTATGGGATGTGAAAAATGTTCTGAATTTGATTAGGTTATCGGCCACTTGATTAGCTTTACAGCAACCCAGAGTTTGGACAGCAAACCTGCCCCCTGCTGCACAGGAAAGCAGTGTTAGTGGTGGGAGAGAAGTCAGGCTAGAATCATCTCCTGATGGCGAGGTGGGTTGCAAGGATCCTTTGAAGAAGGGGTTTATTTTTTTATTTTATTTATTTTTTTTAAAGATTTTATTTATTTATTTTTAGAGAGGGGTAGGGAGGGAGAGAGAGAGAGAAACATCAATGTATGGTTGCCTCTTGCATGGCCCCCACTGGGGACCTGGCCCACAACCCAGGCATGTGCCCTGACTGGGAATCGAACTTGCGACACTTTGGTTCGCAGCCCGCGCTCAATCCACTGAGCTACGCCAGCCAGGTTGAAGAAGGGGTTTAATAATATAAGCGCTGTCATAAAATCATAATGGAGAAGTAAAGGAGGGTAAAGAGGGGTGTTTGGAGGAAAGAGAGTGAGGAGAAAGAGAGACAGAAGGTAAGACGATATCAACTTCAAGGGATGACCTCAATTATTATCCCAAGACCATATGCTGTAGTGGGACAGCAGATGTTTGATGGTCAGAAATGTGGGCATCAACTCTGCTTCTGTATGATCTTCAGCAAAGCCCTCACTCTTCCGGGCCACAGTTCCTTCACCTAAAAGAGTGGGCATTAGCACCAAAGTTTTCAGTTCTGAAACTTTCTTCCAGATATAAGCTTTCTTTAAGCTAATTTGAACTCTCTGTGCTCTTGTTTTAATAGCTAAGAGTGCTGACTTCCTCTGCCTTTGACTAACTGTATGACTGTGGGCGAATTACGAACCCACTCTGAGTCCCCTGTTCCCCACCTGCGATAGGAGTATAGCAAGACTACTTTCCTCGGGGTTGTTGTGAGGTTCATGCTGGAAATGTATGCTATGATGGTACCACTTGATCACGAAATACAGAAAAATTGGAACCATGTACTCGGTCAGGTACCCTTCACCACAAGTTTCCTGAGGGAAGTAGGTGGCTAGGAACAATGACACTTGTGCCCCTAAAATATACTTTTCCATTCTGTGGCTTTGGCTCTGTAGACTCCTAATCTACAGGGACACGTGGTGAATTTTTGCCTAGGATAGGGCAGCCTGAAATCCAGAATCCATGCCTTCTTCAGGAAGAAGTGAGCACAGAGGCAGAGGTAATAAACTGGATCCAGGTTGCCCCAGCAGCCTGTGATAGGTAGAGTGTCCTTACACAACTACTGCCTACGTGGAAGCGAGTTGTTAACCCTTTGCTCACAAATTTCCTTCCCTAGCCTAATGTCTACACCTGGCCAGTTTGTGATATTGTTCCTCCCCCTTGAAGGGTGGAGGTTTTCAGCTCCTTCCTTTTGAGAGTAAACTAAATGAAGTAATATAACCTTTAAAAAGATGTCTATCGAAATGAGTGAGATTGGAGATGCTTATGCCCTAGGACCAACAATTCCACTCTTAGATATATCTTCAAAGCAAATGATTCCTTTAAACTTCACATGGTATGAATAGACAGTCATAACATTTGTAGGTGCTCTTGAGTGCCCTGCCTCCAGCAGATGGATGCCTGCTGTGGTCCCCAGCAGGCCATCCTGAGTGGCCAGGAGACTGCTCCTTAGCACATCAGTAACCCATCCGTACCAGCTGGTTAAAACCAGAAAAATATCTTCAAGGAATGGATAAAGTTTGATGTATCATGTTGTGGAAAGGAATGAAGTTTAGTATAGAACTAAAAAAGTATCACTATAGAAGAATCCCTCAAACAATGTTGATCAAAACAGCCAGATGCAAAAGTACACATATATTATGATGCTGTTTCTATAAAATTTAAAAACAAGGAAAGCAGTGCTATTTATAGTTTAGAGATACTCATAAATATTAAATTATAAATATTATAGTAAATATTGAATTATATGGAAACCTGTGGAATGATAAATGCCAAGTTCTGGAAAGTAGTTACCTCAGGAGGGCTAAGAGATTGGAACAAACACAAGGGGGATATGTCGATGTTGCCAATATTTTATTTCTTTTTTTAAATTATATTTTACTGATTGTGCTATTACAGTTGTCCTGATTTTTCTCCCTTTGCCCCACCCCCCCGCCCGCCCCAACACCCAGCACACTCCCTCAGGCAATCTTGACACCATCATTCATGTCCATGGGTCATGTCCTCTGGTCTCTCTGTTTCCTATACTGTACTTTACATCCCTGTGGCTATTCCATTTGTACTTTTTAAAAAAATACTTTATTTATTTATCTTGAGAGGGGAAGGGAAGGAGAGCGGGAGAGGAATATCAATGTATGGTTGCTTCTCATGTGTCCGCTACTGGGAACTGTCCTGCAACCCAGGCGTGTGCCCTGACTGGGAATCGAACCGCGATCCTTTGGTTCGCAGGCCCGTGCTCAATCCACTGAGCTACACCAGCCAGGACCCATTTGTACTTTTAATTCTCTCACCTCTTCACTCATTCTTCCCCTCCCCGCTTCCATCCATCTGGTAACACACTTCTGGTAACTAACTTCTCTTGCTGCTTTTAAGATTCTCTCTTTATCTTTAACCTTTGGCATTTTAATTATGGCATGTCTTGGAGTGGGCCTCTTTGCATCCATCTTATTTGGGATTCTCTGTGCTTCCTGGACTTGCATGTCTATTTCCTTCAGCAAATTAGGGAAGTTTTCTTTCATTATTTTTTCAATTAGATTTCCAATTTTTCGCTCTTTCTCTTCTCCTTCTGGCACCCCTCTGATGTAAATGTTATAAGGCTTGAAATTGTCCTACGGTCTCCTTACACTATCCTCATTTTTGGAGGCCTTTTTCCTGTTCTAGTTGGTTGTTTTTTGCTTTCTTATGTTCCAAATCATTGATTTGAGTCTTGGCTTCATCCATTCCACTGTTGTTTGCCTGTAAATCGTCCTTTATTTCAATTAGTGTACCTTCATTTCTGACCAGATCTTTTTTATGCTGTTGAGGTCCTCACTAAATTCCTTGAGCATCCTTATAACCAGTGTTTTGAATTCTGCATCTGATAGATTGCTTATCTCCCTTGTGTTTAGTTCTTTTTCTGGAGTTTTGATCTGTTCTTTCATCTGAGCCATGTTTCTTTGTCTCCTCATTTTGGCAGCCTTCCTGCGTTTGTTTCTATGTATTAGGAAGAGCTGCTATGACTCAGTGTCTTGGTAGTGTGGCCTAATGTAGTAGGTGTCCTGTAGGGCCAGTGGCACAGCCTTCCCTATCACCGAAGCTGGGTACTCAAGGTGCACCCTTTGTGAAGGCTGAGTACACCCTCCTCTTGTAGTTGAGTCTTGGTTGCAGTTGGCAGATCAATGGGAGGGATTTAGCCGGCCAGTCAGCTGCAAGGTTTGGCTGTGACCACTTATCACCAATCTCTGCCCTTCATGGAGGATCAGTTGTGCAGGGGCAGGGTGATGGTGCTCTGACATACTTGGTAGCTGTCCACTGGGTGCACTGTCCCTGGGTTTTCCCTGGTGGTGTGGGCAAGGTCAGCCCCCGTCTGTGTTTTGCCTGGGGCCAACCTGTCTGAGCTCTAAAGCAATCTGAGATGGCTGCTACTTGTGCTTGGCTTGGAGATTCCCAGGTGAAGTCAAGCTCTGAATTTAGGCTGGCTGCTGCCAGTGCCTGGCCTGGGGCTCACTGAGGCCAGCTGTTGCTTGTTTGAGAGGATTTAGGAAGTTTTGAAGCTTGATCCAAGATGAGCCATTCATATGGAAAAGCAGCTTGGGTCCAAAAATTGGGTGGGGCAGAGTCTCTGGGGATATAGGTCAAATAGTGTTAGCCAGGTTGATGGAGTCTCAGGTATGGCACCAGCTTGCTGGCTTTGTGGAGGGAGGGTTTGGAAAAGGGACAATGACCTCTGCTCACCTTGATATCTGACACTTCAGTTTCTGCCTATACACCACTGGTGCCTTTCAAGCTGCCACGCCGGCACTGGAGTTCAGAGGGAGTGAGTTTGAGTAGGTGAGTCCATGTGTGGGCTCTTTAAGAGGAACTGCTTGGGGCTCCAGAAGTTTCTTCCACAGACTCAATCCTTGCTGGGTTTTGCAGACAGAAGTTATGGGGACTTATCTTTCTGGCACTGGAAGTCTGGGCTAGGGGGATTGGTATGGGGCTGGGACTCCTTGCTTCTGCGATATCCCTCCTGAATTTTTATTTACCACACATGGGTGAGTGACCAGCCCCATTCTGTGTCTGTGCCCCTACTACCAGTCTGGATGGATGTGGTTTCTTTAATTCCGTAGTTGTTGGACTTCTTCTGTTCAGCTTGATCTCTGATGGTCCCGAGTGATGTTTGTTCTATGTTTTAATTGTAATTTTGATGTGGTTATGTGAAGAGATGAGCCATGTCTGCCTATGCCGCCATCTTGACCAGAGGTCATAATATTTTATTTCTAAAGCTACCAGGTGGTGTTGCCATCCTTCAAGGCCAGGCAGGTTCATGGTATTCATGCAGATGGAAAAATATTCACAGAGCCGTTGGGATGTCTGGCATGCCTTTATTCACAGGTGGGCAAGCCACGCATGCTGCAAGCTGCGTGTCTACCTGCATGTCTCCTGTCATGGCCCTTGCTCCCCAGCGTGGCCCCCATTATGGCACCTATCCCCTTGCGTGTCTTTCATCATCATCACCTCCAGCAGGGAGTCCCTACCTGTTTAAGTACTAGAGGGGAACAAAGCTGGCAAACTGCCAGATCATTACATAACTTAGCATAATTCTGTGCATGTGAGCCCGCTTCATGTTATAGGAACAGTTTATCCGACCCAGTCTGAAGGCTATGAGAACACTGGTTATCAGGTCCCTCCATGGCCGTGGGAACACTGCTTCCCTTAGCTACCCAGACACCTGGGTGAGGAAGTCAGACTGCCTCCACTTACCCTACAATCTGCCTCTTCTGGGTTCCTCACCTTACAATCTACGAGAGGAAATCTTCTGCAAAGGTGCCTTGGTGAGGAGGACAGAGCCCTGTACACATAACCCACAACAGCAGTACAGGCTATACTCACTACAGCAACAAGCAAACAAAACCAAGTGCTGCTGCAGCAGCAGTACAAGCTTCAACAGCACACAGCCAAAACCAGGTAATCAGGCCGCTCCTAGGTACAACAGCCTGTCCAATTCCCACCCAGAGGGTCCCAGTGGGAACAGCAGCCCACACACCATTCTGCTCCTCCCAGCAATGTCCAGGAATATGGGTCTGACACAGACCTGTCAGAGTCCAGCCCGCCTGGGCTTGTCCTTTGGAGTTCTCAATGCAAAAGGGCGCTGGTCCAGCCAGCTCCACAGCCTCAGCTGTGAGCCATCCTGAGCCATCTCATATGGAGTAGCCACTTAACAGCCTGGGCCGGTCATACCACTGCTTGGCCCCAGCATAAATGTCAGTCCAGGTAGCATTCCACAAGGGATGTTTACTGTTCCACTGCTTCTGAAGCCAAGCCGAATTTGAGACAGAAGCAGGAGAGATGCACCATGGGAAATTGGCCAACGTGTTCAGGGAGAGTTAAGTGCAGACCCAGTGCACTGAGGCATAGGTATGAACCTAGTCCACTAAGGTGTTACCTTGCACTCTAAGGGCGAAAAGACAGAGCAGTTATAGGCACCAGTAAAGGCAAGTCACAACCCTCAGGCAATGTGCAAGCCAGCTTCTGGTCAGCCAGTGAGACAGTGGCTGGCAGAGGGGTCTTCCTGGGCATGAACACCAGACCTTTTGTGCCTCAGCTGGGGGATCAGCATCTACTTGCATTAACAGGGGAGAACTCATAATGGGCCATAGGGAAATCACAAAGGCGCCACAAAGAAGCATTTTGTGGTCTGCTGACCCTGGATATGTCACCTTTAAGACAGGGGGCCAGATCCCAATCACCCAGGGCACTGTTTGTAAGTTTCTCTCGACCCCTTGACCCCAAGGGGCAACAAGAGCCACCCAGCACATGTGAGAGGCTTTTATTTCCCAAGGCCATGTCCAAGTGGCTGTGTCATCCAAGAGGCCCTCCAGATCAGGCAGGAGAATATTCCTCTGTTTTTCCGCGCCTGATTTCAGCAAGGCATCCTTAGTCTGTGCCTGTAGCTGAATAGGAGCAGCGGTCTGTTGGGTGGAGCAGCACTTCCACCAGAGCTGTGCCCACCTTTGACTCTCATTTAGAGTCTGGAGGACAGTCCATTAGCATTTCATCTAACCCCTCAGAGTAGGGGTGGCAGTTCCAGCTTGCAGGCCCTGCTTTAAGAGACCATTGTACCATTCAGTCATTCCAGCAGCTTGGGGATGATAGGCCACATGGAACTTCCAGTCAATCTGCAGTCTCAGACCCATTGTTGCACCAAGGCCCCAGTAAAATTCGACCCCTGATCACTTTTAGTGATCAGGGGTCACCCATAAGCAGCACATAAGCACTCCAGTGCAGCAATCACTGCTTTCTGATCTGGATGCCATGCGGAATAAGCAGCTAAAAGTCCTGTGGCCGTGTCTATTCCTGTAATAGCATACTTATACCCCTCTGAAATAGGTAGAAGCCCAATTACATCCACCTGCCACCGGGTCAGTGGTACCTGTCCCTGCACTACCTGTTCAGAAGTTCCCACAGGCCTTCAGGGATGCTCTCATGAGCAGACGACACAGGTCTCACAGGCTTCTTGTGCCTCTACTAAGGTGACAGGTAACCCTCAAGTTTTGATAGTGGACCACATGGTCTTCTGCCTGGCATGTAAGAGGCGGCAGTGTAGCCACTGGGCTACTTCCCTTCCTGAGGGACTGGCAGGTACCGTTTCTAGCCACTGCACCTTGGCTGGAGTATCAGTTTCATCATTCCCAGGGGAAACAAGAGGTAATGTCCAGTAACATGATATTCAGTGATTTGTTTCTGGTGGCCTAACTCTCGTAAGTCTTTCCAAAAAGCGTGTCCCCACAATGGTCTATGCACAACCATCCATTTATTTGTATGCCAAGTAGAAATCCATAACGTTAGTCCCTGGTACACCGCCCAACTATCTGTGCAAATAGTCAGGGGTGGGGCTTCATTGACCACCACGAGCCATATGGGTCAGAGTTCCGCCCACTGGCTGCTCTGTCCCATGCCAGTGTCAAACCAGATGGTCTCTGCCTCTGGTTGAACTGCCACAGCGGTCCACACAGCAGGCTGGCCCCTGCTGGACCCATCAGTGTACCATGCATCTGAGGGAATAGGTGCCTTCCCTCCCTGGAAGGGGCTAGCTTCTCTTTCTATAGGGACAGGAGCAGTAGATTTCTCATCTACATAAATAACTGGACCTAACACTTCCTGTAGCTCAGCCCACAAAGGGCTAGTGGACAGAGTGCACTTTTGTTGCAGACAGGCCACCACTTAGCCAGTGTGGGCATCTGAGCTGCCCCACTGTGAGGGTTGGCCATTCAGTCCCGGGCCTACCCTGCAATGGGATACGTGGTCCTAACTGTCATGAGGGCAGTTCCCGTTATGGCCTCAGTGGCCAACAGGGCAGCATATACTGCAGCCAACTCCTTTTCAGTCAAGGAGTACCCTACCTTTGCTCCCTTGTATCGTTGGGACCAGAAACCCAAAGGTTGACAAAGCCGTTCTGATTGCTGCCACAAACCCCACCCAAAGCATTCCTGTATCACATGCACATCTAGCTCATGGGGTCTAGCAGGATATTTCCTCCCTCTTCTTGGGATGCTGGCACAGCCAAATGGCCCTTTAGACACACAGGACAGGCCTTTTTGGGTCACAACCCCGGGGTTTGGACAGGTAATTTAGGCCTGTGCCGGAAGCTGGTGTGCTGGCACCAGGAGCTGCCTTTGCAGAGCACCGGTGCACGCCACCCAGGTGGGCGCTGGTTGCTGGTGCCACCACTGCATCCCCTTGGATCACTGGGCCACTGTTTCTGCGACTCTGGTGACAACCATCTCTGTGGCTCCAGGTGCTGCTGTCATCTTCCTGGGCCTCTCTGACAGGCGCTGAGATCACCTGCCACCACTGCCACCTCAGCTCTCTGGCCCCCTCCCTATCAGTGAGCTTTCTGGGTGCCAGCACCTGCTTCCCTATCTCGTGCCAGCTCCAGCCTGCTCTCTCTCAGCCTCCTCCATCGCACTGCCAGCTCTAACAGCTTCCACGGCCACCGCTTCCCCTGGAACACTGCTGCAAAGCTCTGCTCTGAGCACTCGGCCTTGACCCACAGGCACAGCAGCCCACGCTGCTCACCTGCAGGGGTCCCTGCCCCTTCTATCAGTGTGCTGGGACCAGAGCTTTCCAGGTGCTAGCGCTGCTGCTGCCAGTCACTCTCAGCAACTGTGTTCCATATACAGGGGTGGGGGGGGGCGTGGGGGGGTGCAGGGAAGGGGATTCCTAGACCCAAACTTCCCCCAGGAGCCTTAGGTTGCTTTCCTTAGGGAACTCAGTTCTTTTTCCCCCCACCGTTTCCCCCTGAATCACTCAGTATGAGTGGGGAGGAGGACTGCAGCAGCTCAGCTGCTCAGAGGCTTTTTACCAGGGCGCAGACTCAAGCCTTCAAGGCTTTTTTTTTTCCTCTGCCTCTGTGTTCAACTTTGCAGAGGCAAGAAGTGCAGCCTCCTCTTACTCAGCCTTCAGGGCTTCTGCTCCCTCTCAGGGCTCTTGAAACTTCACTGTATCTCAAAGCGTAGTCTCCCTCTCAGCTTGCAAAGCTGAAAGAAACACCAAGCCCACAGCCCCCACGGCTGCAGAGGCACTGGGCTTTTCTAGGGTCTTCCCCACCACCCACAGGATTTCCTCCACTGTGTCTGTGCACCGCTGACGTAGAACCAGTCATGGGGTGGGAGGCCAAGCTGCCAGGAGCCTGGCCACCGAATACTACCTGCCAGTGACCAGCCACTCCAAGCCAGGGGTGCCAGCTCCATAGCATTCTGCGATGAATCCTGACAGCTACGCCAATTGTGCTGCTACCCTTCAAGGCCAGGCAGGTTCATGGTATTTGTGCAGACAGAAAAGTATTCACAGAGCTGTTGGGATGTCTGGCATGCCTTTATTCATAGGTGGGCGAGTCATGCAAGCTGCAAGCTGCACACCTATCTGCCCATCTCATGTCATGGCCCCTGATTCCCAGTGTGGCACCCATCGTGGCACCTGTCCCCTTGTATGTCTCCCATCATCATCGCCCCCAGTGGGGAGTCCTTACCGGTTTAAGTGCTAGAGGGGAACAAAGCTGGCAAACTGTCAAAACGTTACATGACATAACATAATTCTGCACATGCGAGCCCACTTCATGTTATGGGAACAGTTTATCGGACCCAGTCTCAGGGCTGTGAGAACACTGGTTATCAGGTCCCTCCAAGGCTGTGGGAACACTGCTCCCCTTAGCTACCCAGACACCTGGGCGAGGAAGCCAGACTGTCTCCACTTACCCTACACTGGTAGGCATATGAATACATGTTGGTTATGTATTATACTTGATTATATTTTAAATATCCTATAAGAAGTTTAAAAAATTAAAAATGCAAGCTGTGAGAGAGTAGTCCGAGATGAGGCTGGAGAGCTAGGCAGGCGTCAGATGGTAGGTTGCCTTATAGGCCATTTTATTTTATTTTATTTTATTTTATTTTATTTTATTTTATTTTATTTTATTTTATTTTATTTTATTATTTTATTATTATTTTTTACTGTCATATTTTTCTTTTCTTTTTCTTTTCTTTTTTTAATTTTATTTATTTTTTTAATCAGTATTTTTGTAATTGTTGATATTGTACAGTTTTCTGTCTTTTACCCCGCCCCCAGCCCTCCACCCCAGCCCTCCCCACCTCCCTCCCATTTCCGTCCCCCCTAGTTTTTGTCCCTGTGTCCTTTATACTTGTTGCTCTAAACCCTTCCCCTTTCCCCTGAAATTCCCTCCCCTCCCCCTCTGGTCACTGTCAGACTGTTCTCAAATTCAGTGTCATTGTTTATATTATGCTTGTTTGTTTGTTTTGTTGATTAGGCTTTCCTCTAAAGAGGGCAAAGGGGAAGTACTGAAAGGTGTCAGGCATGGGAGCGATCCCATTAGAGGCAGTGATTCAGAGCACTGACTCCTGCTAAGTGTGGGTACTGGGTTTGCCAGAGGGAGAGTGGAGCCAGCGCGGCAGTGGGGTTTGCTGCCGTCCAAACTGAAGAGCACCTCCCCCTTAAGACACCATTTTCTTTTGCTTCCAGAATGTTCTTCCTGCCTTGTTCTCTCTCTGTCTCTCTGGCCAGGCCTGTTCGTCTCCATCTATAATTCTTCCTCCTCCAGCCCCTTCAGTGTTACTCTTTTGCAGGCTGTTTTGTTTTTTTAAACCCTCTTTTCTTTTCATTTTTTATGCTTACATTATAGTGACCTCATTTACATCCCAACCTCAGCTACCACCTTTGTGCTCATGATCCCCAAGTCTGTTTCTTCACCTCAGTCCTTTTTCTCAGTCCCAAACTGCCTACTGGACATTTCTTCTTAACTGTCTCATAATTTAGCAAAATCCAGCATGTTCCAAATGGAGTTATTCTCCCTTCCAAGTGTGCCTAGTCCTCCTGTTTGGGGGATCCTGACAAGCCATACTGCTATCTATCCAGTTGTCTGATCCAAAAAACTGGGTATTATTCTACACCCCTCTGTCTATGTCAACTGTCCTGTTGTGTATGTTGTTTTCATGTTAGGAGTTGGGAAGGCATTGGTGCTATGTGCCACGACGCAATGGCATTTCCAGAAATGCTCAATTCCCACCTCGCTAGTCACTTTACTGTTTAGAAGATTTCGATGACTTCACCATCCTTCTTGACCTGGCTTCTGTTCTGAGTGTTCCATCCTCATCTGCTGTTGTTTTACTTCTACACCCTGTGCTGCAGCTACACCAGCCCACCTGAAGTCCCCGAATGTACCATACCGTTTAGCCCTGTGCCTTGGTATATGCTATTCCTCCTGCTTGGAACGCCTTTCCCCACTGTGCCTATCTTGTGAACTCTTGAAGTTTTTTTGTTTGTTTGTTTTGAACTGGTCTGTTTTCACACTTTTCTGGCTGTGCCTTAATTGCTACTTTGCATGCCTACTTATTTCCAGACATATCTGAGCCTCCAAGGCACAGAGAGAGCCCGTTCTGTTTCATATCTGCATAGCCTCCCACAAAGTAGATGTCCTGCAAGTGTATTGAGGGTTGTCTCACCCAGCAAACTTTCCCTTTCTTTTTCTGCCCTTGTGCAAGGATTGTTTGAGGTTGGTTGCATGTTACAGAAACAACTAGTCCAGAGAAAAGGATACTTTGTAAGCTTTTAGGGTAGATATTCTCTGTCTTCTGCTATTTTGGTGTTTTTTACTTTGTGTAGAAGAGCTCTGGAAGGACATATTTATAGAGATAACATTTTAAATAAAAATTGCAACATTCTCAATCCCTGTCCCTAAAGCTTCCAGGAACTGTCTGTCAGTCTTCATCATCTCTTAGATTATTTTGTCAATCTTCAAGGTTTTACTCTTACTGCTTCTGCTCATTTCCCAAACATCTGTACCAAGTATCAAGTTTCCTTGATACTTTAACAAGATAGTATTATTCTCCACACTGTTGCCACATTCCTGTTCTTCTCTTCATCACTTAAAAAAGAGCTGTGTATGTTTGGTGCTCATCTTTTACTCGCCCAGCCAACTAAAATCTGACTTGAGGCTTTACCACTAACAAAAAGCTTTCCTTCAAAGATCTCTAGCAACTTCCAGCTTGCCAGGCCAGCTGTGTCTCTTTAGCTATAATGTCACCTCTTCTCTCTGCAGTTTTGCACACTACGGTATTGATTTCTTCCTTCTTAAACCATTTTTCCACTCTTAGCTTTGGTGTCATGGCACTCTCGTAATCTGTCTTTCTCTGCCTGTGGCACTACACTGGAAAAGTGGGGAAGAATATTATATTTAGGGTTACCATATATTTGGGTATATATGGTAATTACTTTATCCATTTATATTCATTCAACAAATATTTACTGAGCGACAACAAAATACCTGGCACTGGGTATGTAGTGGAGAGCAAAACCGATATGGTCTAACTTTCTGAAGTCCAGAGTTTCAACCTTGTGTTTGTTATCTATTTGCTCTGTAACAAATTACCACAAACTTAACACACATTTATTATTTCACAGTATTTTGGATCAGGCATCTGGGCATGGCTTAGCTCCACCCTCTGCTTTGGGGTCTCAAATAGGCTGCAGTCAGGGTGTCATCCAGGGCAGGTCTCACCTGAAGCCTGGACTGGGGAGGGATCTGCTTCCGAGTGCATTTTGGTTTGGCGGGATGCATTTCCTGGTGGATTGCAGCACTGAGGGCCTCAGCTCCTTGCCTGTTGTTGCCACCCTCAGTTCCTTGCCATGTGAGCCTCTCTATATGGCAGCTTGTCTCATCAGAGCCAGCAAAGAAGAGAATCAATAGAGAGAGTTGCCTAGCAAGATGGAAGTTATAACCTTACGCAACATATTCGTGAAAATGACATCCCATTACTTTTATTGTATTCTAACGGTTAGAAGCAAGTCACAGATCCACCCCACACTCGGGAGGGGGAGATTACAGGGGGCAGTAACACCAGCAAGCAGAGATTCCCTGGGGGCCATCTCAGTCTGCCTGTCCCAAGTCTCTTACTGTTCTTCCTCTCAAACGTTTCAGCCACCTCAATTTCTTCTCTCAAATTGCACTCACTACTCTTCCCTTGCCCCAAAGCTGCTCTCATCCTGCATTCCCTGTCCTGGTCAGTCCATCCAGTCATCTGGTCTAGAAACCCAGATATCATTTTCAACACCTCCTCCAGAGATTTAATGGTGTACTAGGCTCTGAGGAGTCTTTTAAATCATTCTCTACTTGCCATTTATGCTGACATGGCTTTCGTTCAGATTTCACTTTGGCCTGGGTCATTATGCTGGATTTACTAGCTTCTCTGCCTAATTTTCCATCTCACGTATCCTTCTTTTCCTAAACACTAGAGTTACTTTCATAAATCTCTCTGTTCAGAAACCTCCATGTCCCCTACCTGTCTATGGCACAAAGGCCTAGCTTCTTGGTGTGCCATTCAAACCTTTTGACCAACTGGCCTCAGCATACTTTTCCACACGTCTCGCCTACTATGACTCTCTGCTGTGGCCTTTGTGCCCCAGGCACACTGAGGCACTTGGTGTTTCCTGAGCCCACCCCTGCATGTTTGTGCCTCTCTGCGTTTGGTCCTAGTTATTGCTTTCTGAATTCCCTTTCCCCTACTTCTTCCTCTAGAAATTTATATACTTTATAAATTTCAAACCTTTATATACTTTCAAACCTGCCCGGAATGTCACCGCTTCCACGAAACCTTTCCCAATTTGCTCTGCCAGGTAGTCCCCAACGCAGAATTATTTGGAAGTGCCTGCTCTTCTAGCCCTTTGGTTGCACGACTGTTGCGAGACTGCTGTTTTGTAGTTGGTTCTTAAGGTGCCTCTCTCTCTTAAAATGCTAAAGGAGAGAGTCTGGGTTTTATTTTTTTTTCAAGTATTTTTTTATTGATTATGCTATTACAGTTTTCCCAATTTCCCCCACTTTATCCCCTCTCCATCCTGCCCTGCCAACCCTCCAGCATTCTCCACTCCCTTAGCTCATGTCCATGGGTTGTACATATAAGTTCTTTGAGTCCTCTGTTTCCTATACCATTTTTTATCTTTCCCCGTCTATTTTATGCCTACCAATTATGCTTCTTCTTCGCTGTACCTTTTCTCCCCTATTCCTCTCTTCCCCCTCCCCACTGAACTCCCTCTGTGTGATGTCCATTTCTCTGATTCTGTTCCTGATCTGGCTGTTTGCTTAGTTTTTGTTTTCATCATTTTTCTTTTCTTTTAGGTTCATTTGTTGATAGTTATGAGTTTGTTGTCATTTTATTGTTCGTATTTTTTATTTTCTTTTTTCTTAGATAAGTCCCTTTCACGTTTCATATAGTAAGGGCTTGGTGATGATGAACTCCTTTAACTTGACCTTTTCTGGGAAGCACTTTATCTGCCCTCCCATTCTAAATGAAAGTTTGCTGGATAGAGCAATCTTGGATGTAGATCCTTGACTTTCATGACTTTAAATACTTCTTTCCAGCCCCTTCTTGCTTGTAAGGTTTCTTTTGAGAAATCAGCTGTTGGCCTTATGGGAACTCCTTTGTAGGTGACTGTCTCCTTATCTCTTGCTGTTCTTAGGATTTTCTCTTTGTCTTTAATCTTGGGTAACTTAATGATGATGTGCCTTGGTGTGTTCCTCTCTGGGTCCAACTTCTTTGGGACTCTCTGAGCTTCCTGAACTCCTGGAAGTCTATTTCCTTTGCCAGATTGGGGAATTTTTTCTTCATTATTTGTTCAAATAAGTTTTCAATTTCTTGCTCTTGTTCTTTTCCTTCTAGCACCCCTATAATTCAGATATTGGAACATTTCAGGTTGTCCCAGAGAGTCCTCAGCCTCTCTTCATTTTTTTGGATTCTTGTTTCTTCATTCTGATCCAGTTGGATATTTATTTCTTTTTGTTCCAAATCGTTGCTTTGAATCCTGGTTTCCTTCTTGTCACTGTTGGTTCCCTGAATATTTTGCTTTATTTCATTTTGGGTATCTTTCATTTGTTCTTTCATTTTTCTACCAAGCTCAATCAGTTCTGTGAGCATTTTGATTACCAGGGCTTTAAATTCTCCATCAGTTAGGTTGGCAATGCCCTCATCGCTTAGTTCTGAGGTTTTGCTGTGTTCTTTCATTTGGGCCATACTTCTTTGTCTTGGCACACCTAATAAATTGTAAGGGAGAGGGGCCTTAGGTATTCACCCAGGCAGGGCAACCCTCTTTGCTGCTTCGGTACTGCCTGTGGGGGAGGGGCCAGAGAGGGAACAATGCAGCTCACCTGCTTGTCTCTAGCGCACTTTCCAACAGACTCTTGAGTCAGACTGGAAGTATCTCCCACCGTGGCAACCCCAGCCGTAGCCCACAGTCAGCTCTGAGTCTCGGTTTCCCCCTTAAGTCAGTCCCTCCAGCTCAGCTCTGCCAAACTCGGCAGTCAGCCCTGCTCCTCTGCCGCCTCGCCTCCTGGGGGTCGGCCTTACCGGTCTGGTTGATTTTTTTCTTTAATTCCTTGGTTGTTGGAGTTCTATGTAGTTTGATTTTCTGGTGCTTCTGGTTGTTCATTGATTTTAGATTGGTTGTTATCCTCCTTTTGGTTGTGAGAGGAAGCAAAGGGTTTCTACCTACGCCTCCATCTTGGCTGGAACTCTGGGTTTTATTCTTTTATAGATTCAAGGTGCCAGCCTCTAGAGCAGCGATTCTCAGTCTTAGCTGCATGTTGGAATCACCTGAGGAGCTTTGACCATCACTGACGCCCACCTGGGATCCACTCCACAATGTGAGGACATAATTGGTCTCGGGTCATCAGGCACAGCCAGATATTGGCATTTTTAAAAGCGCTGTGATTCTAACATGCAGGTAACATTGAAAACCATTACTTCTAGTTGAAGAAATCAAGACTGGGAGAATGAAAGGATGAGTATATGTTAAACATTTAATGAGTAGGAAGACTTTAAAATGAGTTAAAGCTGAGTTTTTTAAAACCATACACATAAAACACACACTCACTTCAAATAGTGTATGACATAGCTAAGTAATCAAAATGATTTCTAAATGGATGGTTAATAAAGTGGGAGAATATGTATTTTTGTGGTAATAATGGGGAAATTAGAAATATAAAAGAATAAAAATGTAGTCTCTCAAAACCCAACAATTTAGCCCTGGCTTGTGTGGCTCAGTGGGTTGAGTGCTGGTCTGTGAACCAAAGGGTTGCTGGTTTGATTCCCCGTCAGGGCACATGCCTGGGTTGTGGGCCAGGTCCCCAGTATGGGGTGCATGACAGGCAACTGCATATTAATGTTTCTCTCCCTTTCTTTCTCCCTCTTTTCCCCTCTCTCTAAACATAAACGAATAAAATCTTTTTTAAGAAAGCCAACAGTTTAATTTTTGCGCATATAAAGTAAGCAATAAAATGAAATAATTAATCACCTAAAATAATTAACATTTTCTTTTTTTGCTGATCACTAAAGTGTGTGTTGTGTGCTGTGTGTGTTGTGCATGTTATGTGTTTGTGTCCAAGGTACGTAACTTACTTGCAAGTTATTCAGATTTCCTTCTTTACTTTCTAGGAATATTTTGAAAACAATTGCCCTGGGTCAGATGTTGTCCTTGTGCATATGTGGAACAGCCATTACGAGCCAGTATTTGGCAGAAAAGTACAAAGTGAACGCCCCCATGCTTCAGAGCTTTATCAACTATTGCTTGCTGTTGTTAACTTATACCGTGATGCTGGTATTTCAATCAGGTATGCCAAATGTGGGAATTAACCTTTTCAACAAATTATCTTCATTTAAAAGGTGGCTTTTAGACCTTTAAAAATAAAACATTAGGCAAAACTAAGAATAGGAAAAACTATTGCTGTTTTTATAAAAGTCATTAGAAAAATATAATACCTGCTCTGTGAAAGTAGTGACTAGAGAGTTATGCATATTCTCTGAAATTGTTGATTAAAATAAGTAGCACCAAACTGGAATAGAAGTTGTCAAAAAATTTAAATGCTATTACAAGTTAGGTTTTATTTTGTTTCCTGTTGTTGATAAGATTAAGAGGCAATATTTAAAACACTTAAAGTTAAAAACCTCACTTTCCAAAATCTGTGTTTCCAGCTAAGTGGAGAAACCACTAAATGGAGCATCAATTGCGCGTAGATCAAGTCTATGTTAGGAGAGAAACAAAGACAAGCAATTGGCAAGGAGTTAGCATCTTTATCACTGGCTGGTTAAGTTATGTTAGAATCAGTATAGAGTTATCATTTCTCACTGGCTACACGAAAATGGGAAAAAACTAGGTTCTGAGGAACATTTTTGCGCCAGGCATCATTTTAATTGCTTAACTTTTTAAGATTTGGTATTAACTCATTGAAGCCTCTCAACAAGTCAAGTGAGTATTATTATTATTCCCACTTTACAGATGAACAAACTGAGGCATGCAGTACTCAGATAACTTGCCCTAAGTCATACAGGTAGTAACTGGCGGAGCCAGGATTCCAACCTGGGCAGCCAGCCCCAGAGCCCACGTTCTTAGCACCATTCTGCATTAGGGGCTGCTAGTCATGATAATAACAAT
Source organism: Glossophaga mutica (assembly GCA_039655065.1). Classification (NCBI taxonomy): domain Eukaryota; kingdom Metazoa; phylum Chordata; class Mammalia; order Chiroptera; family Phyllostomidae; genus Glossophaga; species Glossophaga mutica. The sequence continues at coordinate 77,996,811 of CM077308.1, read as the reverse complement.
TCTTCCCACAAGAGAAGAGCCAAATTAGATTGAATTTAGGAATGCAAAGATAATGGGTAACCCAAATCAATTGGGAGGCTACAATCTTTCCATTTTTATCATATCTCAGGCACAAAATAAAAGCCTCAATGTCGTATTTGCTAACCCAGTTTTAATACGAACCCTAAAGCACTGATAATATTCCTATGCGTCACGATAAAAAAATTTTTTTTGAAAGAAAATAGAAATCAGTTGTAGGAGTGGGGAAATCCTTCAAAGGGGAATGTATCAAATTTGGCAGGAGGCTTAGGAACTGGAAATAGAACTGGTACATGATCAATAGCCCTGGACTTCACTCTTCTCTGTGAGCATTGGCTTTAGGAAGTCAGCGTGACTCGAACATGGCAGTACGGTCTCCAGAAGGGATGGCTCTTAGGCGCCTTTCATACCATCTGGTGTTGAGGAAGACTAACTCTGTGTTTTCAGGACTTTCCTGTTAATTGAGTTTTAATGATAATTATCTGGTTATGATTCTCATTACCTTTATTTCCTTGTAGGTTATCTTACAATAAGCCTTCTCATATACGTGCCAACTCTCTATTTCCAGTGATGCTAGATTCTCCAAAGAAGTGAATCACAGTTAACTTGAATAAATAGGATTTGGTGAATATAAGGTGTTTCTTCAATGGTGCCACTAAGTCTTTCTTCCAAACTTATCACAGACAGTTTTCTCACATGAGTGTATCTCTTCCAAAAGAATGACCACATGCAGAGTTTCCTGTGAAGAAGCCCATGAATGGAGGTTAAATAGCCAATGACTTCATTAGAAAACATTTCATTTCCCAGGATAATCTGTAGCTTGTCAAGAATGGCAACATCCAAATCCATATCTGGATACTGTATTTCTATCACAATGGGAAAGGGAATTTAACCACTTTTCTCCTTATTTTCTCTCTGATGCCTTCACTGAACACGTGGTCTGTGATGACACCTTAGCTGGGGCCTCATCCTGGAAAAATCTGACTGACTCTGCAGAACTGTTGTAGGAATTTGGGTTATGAGTAATGGAAATTACGGGGGTGGGAGGCACACCCAAAATACACAGCAAAATACACTAAAAATACACTGAATCAGCATGCACGGCCTCATTTCCAAGTAATATGTACTAATCCAGATTTCTTTCAACCAGGCAGTGATAACCTTTTATACATCTTGAAAAGAAAGTGGTGGAAGTACATCCTGCTGGGACTAGCAGACGTGGAAGCTAATTACTTGATCGTCAGAGCGTACCAGTACACTACCCTAACCAGTGTCCAGGTGAGAGGGAGTCTTCCAACCAATGTGGTTTTTACAGCTTTAAGAGAAGAATCCGAACTCACATGTGTTAACCTAACTTTAGTGAAAACCTGTTCACTTGAAAAACCTCCACACAGGTGGATGCTGTTTTCCAGTAACACATATGTGCTAATGAGTAAGGTTTCCTGGAATTAGTGAAAATTACAAGTTAATGAGTTCCCAAACCAAAAATGCTATAGCAGGTTAGAACAGTTTCTACCAAAATAAGCATAAACATTTTGTTGGCAGTTGATGTTGTGAGTTCTGTTTATGTGTTGCTCACACATGGCATATAGCATGGGTGTATCTTGGTACTACAGAAAAATTGGAGGTCAGTGCGTAAAGTACACATTCAAGACAAAGGAGCAATGGCAAGAAACCTACCAGGCATCTTGGGAAGAGATGGTAGCCAAAGGCAAAACTTACATTCTTATTTATTAGTTTATTCTCAATGGATTGAAAGAAAAATATTCCTGTATAGCAGTATACCTGTATACCTTTTCAACTTGGTGGAGTTGAGGAAGACTGATTCGGTTGTCTTAATGTTTGGACACTATGGGATGTATTGTGGCACTGACTAATCATTACCAACAACACAACGTCTTATAAGTACAGTTACAAGTAAGATAGACTCCATTCCCAGGTTTAGATTTCACCATTTAATGAATTTATAACTGACAAAAAATTTTAAATTTATTAATTTTAGTGAGAGAGTGGTAGGGAGAAATAGACAGATAAACATTGATTTGTTGCTCCATTTATTTATGCATTCATTGGTTGATTCTTTTATGTGCCCTGACCAGAGATCAAACACTCAGTCTTTGCCTATTGGGATGATACTCTAATCAACTGAGCTACCTGGCCAGGGCTGAATTTATAATTTTTTTATACACTGCTTTTCTCACTATGTAAAAGAGAGATGTTCACATTTGATCTCCAGATTTTAAGAATGTGGAAAAATTAAAGTGAGATTAGACTTATTTCACTTGGAAAAGATAAGAATTTTTCCAGTGTGATTATACATTAAATGCTATTAATACCAGAATACATTTTATTAAATAATTTATTTTCTGTAACATTGTGCTGTCCACAGCAAGCCTCTTAGTTTTTGACTGGTGTGGGTTTAAAAGCCCAGATAGGAAATATTTGTTAAGACAGACATTATAAGAAGGTACATGAAGAAACCCAGAATTTCATAAAAATTGAAACAAGGAGTTACCTGAAGGATGAAGTTCATCACAAATGATATTAATTGTACTTTAAACAATGGGCAGTGAGGGTATAAGTATGTAGAAAATAGCATTTTTGTAGTCACAGCTACCCTAATAATCTCACACAGCATTCAATGAGTTGATTACAATTTCCAGAAACTTTGATCTCTGACTATAGATGATTAAAAGGTTCGAATTCATGCAAGATCTGAACACAAAGTTGTGTTAAGACACATTTTGCACACATACTTGCACTTGGGTTTTGGTGACTGAAGTTCATGTATTTCATTTTGGTCTCTTAGAAAAACCTAAGTATTTGGTTGTCAAAAGTTTTGCATTTATGGCTGTAGCAAGGAGAATGTTTTTTAAAAGCCATCTAACAACTAAAGCCCCTCCAGCAGTGGAGAGTGCCTGTCACTGGAATTCTGATTCTCTGCCTGAGCACATCTCTGGCCTGGGTGACCTGAAAGGGTGGAAGTTTGGATCTGATGGTCTTTGAACCTCCTTCTTAAGGATTCCGTCAAAGATTCTGTAATTACAAGTAGTAATGCCGTAGTTTACAGGAAGGTCATAATGTGGCCCAGGACATCCTGTGTCTCCTCCCACATGGCAGAGGCTTCTGCCACATGGACACGGTCCCCACCCACAGGCGGAGGCTTCTGTCTTGTGCTGTTCTCTTCCTCCTAGAATGTAACCCTTTTTGAAGCCCTCTCCTCCATTCTCTAAAGCCTAATTCAATTCCACCTTCTCCTGTACTCCATTGTATTGATAATACAGTCTAACTCATTTTTATATTTGTGCCTTCCCCATTCCCCAGGGTCTTACTTGATACCTTGCTTACTGTGACTACAAGATAATTTTTAAAGATTAAATTAAATAGGAGAACTCCTGGAACTGAAAGCATAAAAGAGTCACCAAGAGTACATTTCGAAAAGGAGATTCCATTTCGAGATTTAAGTCCTAGAGTTTTGGAGTGGGAAGGGACTTCCTTGTGAGGTCATTTGGTCTGATCTCTTCATGTTTTGGCCCAGGGTGACTAGCTGTCCCTCACACAGCTGGTCAGGGCCCAGGGAGTCTGGAACTCTTACCACAGCACAGGCAGCTGCCTTATATGGTCACTCATCGCCCATCAAAATTGTTAAAAATAGAGCAAATCTAAGTTTGATTTTTAAGATACAATTTGAGGACAGGGAATCTCCTGTGACAGTTTTTGGAGTTACTTTCTCTACTTTTTGTGTGTAAGGAATGTAGTTCAGACTTTGTTAAGTCATTATGGCTGGATTCTGCTGGTGTCTTCCAGGACAGACTATTATCATTTGCATCATTTAATGTTTTGTTATTCAGGGAGGCTCCAGAAAGCATTTAAGAGATTAGACTTCTGCTGCCGGAGTAAATAACAAGGCAAGGTGCCCGTGCCTGCACACGGGCGGGCGCAGGCTCCAGTGATGGCATCGCAGCGAAAGACAATTAGTAAACAACTGTGGACAGGATCAGACAGGTTGCTGGATGTTGCTAGGGGCCTGCCTTGTCCAAGATTAAACAGATTCAGAGACAACCAGGGACAATGTTAAAAACAACAGGATGAGCCATGAAACAGCAGATTGAGAAACATCATTAGTGTAAGCACTATCTTTTATCCTTGAATGCACTTTATGAAATTTGTGAAGAATTGAGTGAATGAAATCTCCATTTTTCTTTTATCTTTACAAATGATTTTGGACTTGCTATAATTTTGTCACCTTTAAACCCCTGCCTTTCAGACTGGCAATATCAGAGGTGTAGTACATATTTTCTGGACTCAAGATCAACAGGTGGTAGAGGAACATACGATGACAAGCACCGGATTTGCTGTGACCAAATGTCTGTCTGACATGATGGGGTCAGGGAGATTGGGGCCTTCTTGCTTTCTCATAATAACCAGCCCAATTGCAATGAAATATCTGGCTGTGTGACTATTGGTTCTGTGTCTGTCCAGCCTTCTGAACGCTCCTGAGGGTAGGGCTTGTCTCTTTTTTCCTCCACATTCCAGCTCAGTACCTCCCAAGCTTAAATATTTATTGATTGAGCGAATGGGGACATGCAGGTAGGAAAGCGTCTGTATTGAATTTAAGGATCCACCCAGGTGGACATGTAGAGGTAAATGGCACAGGCCCTGGGGCAGAATTCCTGGGTTCAGCAACTTCGGGTAACTCATCGAACCTCTCTGGACCTTTATTTTCCTGCACGGGATTTTCAGTTTCAATCTCATAGCCTTGCTGTGAGGATTAAATCAGTTAATGCAGGCAAAGCATTTAGTACAAGGCTGGCAATCATCCATGCTCAATAAATGCTAACTTCTATTATTATTTACTGGTAATTACCTACGTGCTAGCTAATGACAGATGTCATAAGCTGTTTATTTTTCCTTCCATGCAGCTTTTGGATTGCTTTGGGATTCCTGTGTTGATGGCTCTTTCGTGGTTTATTCTTTATGCAAGATACAGAGTGATCCATTTCATTGCCGTGGCTGTCTGCCTGCTGGGTGTAGGAACTATGGTTGGTGCGGACATATTAGCAGGGAGGGAAGACAGTTCAGGTAAGACTGTGTTACTCGTTTCTGGTTCAGTCACAGGGAAACGTTTTGCTTAGGTTTTCGCTTTTATTTTTCAAATACATAGTAAAAGGCAGGAAACATGTCCTGGTTAACTGTCTTTTTGAATTTATTTATTTATTTTTAAAGATTTTATTTACTTACTTTTAGAGGGAGGAGGAGAGAGGAAGACAGGGAAGAGAAATGTTGATGTGTGAGAGATGCATGATCAGTTGCTTCCTGCGTGCCCCCAACTGGGGACCTGGCCAGCAACCCAGGCAACCCTTCCCATTCACAGGCTGGCGCTCAGTTCACTGAGCCACACCAGCAAGGGCATATCTTTTCAACTTTTTTGTTCAGATTTTCTTGCTTCTTCTGGCATTGTAATCACTTCCACAAAATACTGTTTATGTTCCTACCCACCCGCAGTCCTTGTTCCTTTTCGTCATACTTATTTCATTTCATGAAAAAGTATCTTTATATATTTGCAATCTTTTTTTTGTCCCATACATTTGGATTAGTTACTGGGAAACCTACTATAGGTTCTTTAAAAAAAAAATGGAGACTTTGTGTCCACTCTATCGATGAAAACACTTCGATACTCTTTGGATCAAAGTTCAGGCAGTTGATGGTATAAAATCTCAGTGAGGTCTCTGAATTCACTCAATCCACAAGTGACTCCAGTATCTCCTTTACAAGAAAAATTACCTTGCTTACTTTGCTTCCTTCCCTTTGATTTTCAATTAATTCCCTTCAATAAATTCCATTAATTTTTCATGTCATAGACTCATTTTCTGAGACCTTACGTTAAGGCAAATGCCACCATCTTCTAGTATGTTAGCCTCTTGTGGAGTCCAAATATGAAAAATGACAGTCGAACTGTGCCAGAAAGTGAGATCAGGAGTCTTTAAACTTCTAGAAGTCAGGGCTTCTCCTTCCAAAAATCTTAATTTCAACGAACACAAGCCAGATAAACTCCTGGAAGCAAGCTAAAGAGGTTTCCTGTTGACAACATGCTCCTGTCTGTGGCTTGTCTCCCTGCAGGCAGTGACGTGCTGATCGGGGACGTCATGGTCCTCCTCGGGGCTTCCCTCTACGCCATCTCTAATGTGTGTGAAGAATACATCGTGAAGAAGCTGAGCAGACAGGAGTTTTTAGGAATGCTGGGCTTATTTGGAACAATTATCAGTGGCATACAACTGTAAGTCTAAAGTTTTCCTTAAAAACAAAATAAGCAAGTATATCAAATGATTACTTTCCAGTTACTAATATCCATTTTTTATTTGGCCCAGGTTCACTTTTGAAATCAGTTACATGCTAAAATATATGAGATTTTTGAAATGTCAAGAACTATACCTTGTTTTCTCATACATGTGGTAGAGATGTTACCAGTAAAGACTTTCTTTTTCAATTATTTCTGGAAAACATTAGCTTTCTATCCAAAGGGAAAACAGAATGTCTGTTTTCCTCCTGTAGCTGACTGCTCTGGGAGAGCGCTTCTCGGGGAGGCCAGCATGTGTTTATGGACTTCTCTGGGGTTATTCTTTGTCATCTTTATTTTTAAAAAGATAGTTATTTTTACAGTCTAAGAAAAATTCAAAAGTCAACATAATTCTTCATCTTATCTGAAGTATAGTAACTACATACTTATAAAACAGTGAGAATTAGTATGTGGATCTTTGTGACCTCTTGTTTTGATCTTAGATTGCTTGTGGAATATAAGGACATCGCCAACATTCATTGGGACTGGAAAATTGGTATGTACATAAATGCTCATTCTTTTTAGTCAGTATCCGCTTCTCTGACAAAAACACACATCAGGAAATAAATGCGTCCTTTTAATAATACTTAGGCATTTTTGTAAAATCACAGAGTAATTCAATACACAGAGAGCTGTAGTGGTCTGCATTGAGTTTTCTCTGAGAACATGTAAATGAACCTCTGTGGACATTAATTTTTAACCTAATAGCCTTTACTAGGAATTCTGAAAAGGCTGACCTCGGTCACATGAGCTTTCAGTTAGATCTGTATCTCGCGTTTTCCAATTTTTGTGAAGGTCGTCCGCTTGGCCATTCACAACTTGTTGGATTTTTGAAGCCCTTCACCTATATCATGTCTTCTTGTTATTTTTTTTTCCTGAGAGTTTTGTATGTCTCATTTGCAATGCTGATAATAACTAGGAGCTTTGTAGATAGTAAGTTAAAAGGTTAGGCAATTTTATGTGGCAGCAGGACCTTAACTTAAGCACCTTGTCTTCTGATTTCTTTGTGTTTTCACAGCCCTGCTGTTTGTGGCATTTGCCCTCTGCATGTTCTGCCTGTACAGCTTCATGCCACTGGTAATTAAAGTTACTAGTGCCACTTCGGTCAACCTGGGCATCCTGACAGCTGACCTCTACAGCCTTTTCTTTGGACTCTTTCTCTTTGGCTATAAGGTGAGGAAATAGAAATCATGTTCAAGTAACAACACTTGCTTAGTTCAAATGAAGTAGCAGGTTTCTTCAAGATTTTAGATTCAAAATAAAACCATCTCATCCTCCTGGTGTGAATTTCACTGAACAATCCTCACTTCTTTTCTTACTGCTTCCCAATTAGAAAATTGGCCCAAATAAGAGTTGATCTAGTTTTTTTTTTCCCCTAAAGGGCAAAATGCAATGGACCTCCTCTTTGGTATGGCCTGGGACACTACAGCATGGAAGTGCTGATACGTGTTGCCTGGTGATGGACAAGGAATCCCAGAGCTGCTGTTGGCTCTGAGAGACCATCTAACCTACGCTGGGTGTCCTGAGCTTCCCTTTTTTCCCTTTAGATTAATTGAGATATAATTGGCAAGTGTGTAAATTTAAGGTGTACAACGTGTTGATTTGATACATTTATATATTGCAAAGCCCTAGTACACAGATAAAAGGTTTGTGGTGCCCAGTGGAAGGGAAGGAGGTACTTGTATTATGCATGCAGTGGGCTGGAATGGTTCCATCTTTGATAGTAGTTTTTTATTGGAAGGGACCTTAAAGGTAATTCAGTCCAGTGGTTTTTCAAACAACTTCTGTCTCCGCAGCCTCACAGCATTCCCAAGTGTAACCTGCCCCCATCAGTAACAGCTCTTAGTAGATGTAGTAATTCTCAAGGAGAGTGGGGTGGGAGGGAATGGATCCGTGTTCCCCAGGGAAGCAAGACAGCCAGCACAGTGTCTCCGGAGAGTCTGATGCACCTTCCCTTGAAAACTGTGGAATAAATCATCTTAGTTTAGAGATGGGGAAACAAAGGTCCAGGGAGGTTCATGCAGTTAAGCGACTTCCCTGAGTGAGCAGCGGGTTAGTGGTAGAGTCAACACTAAATCCTCGTTATCAGTCTTATGCTCTAGTCTTTCCACGCACATTCCCCTCTATTTTCATTATTAAGATGAGAATCTCAAGCTTGTAAATGTATTGAGTTAAATAAAATCTCATGCATTAGAGATTTTTTTTTTTTTTTTTTTTTGTATTTCACAGCTAATTTGAAAACTCTTAGGACAACAGTTCTCATGCTCTTTAATCTCAGGATCCTTTTAAAAAACGCTTAAAAATTGAGGACTGCAGGTCACTTATTTCTGTGACTTATCATATTAGAATTTAAAACAGATGTTTAAAAATATTAACTCATTAAGAAAATAATAAACTGTTAGCATAAACTATTTTTGAAAAACACTGTATTTCTCAAATTAAAAGAATTTAGTGAAAATGGCATTGATTTACACTTTTAAAAATCACTTTAATGTATGGCTTAATGGAAAACAGCTGGATTCTCGCATCTGGTTCTTCATTCTGCCTTGTGATACCACATTTCATATAATATCTGGAACATTCAATTCTGCATTTCTAAGAGAATGAAAATGAAAAAGGCAAATAGCATCTCAGTATTATCTTAATGAGTTTTGAACTTACAGACTTCCTGAAAAATTCTTGAGTACCTTCAAGAGTCTTTGGACCACATCTGAGACCTGCCACCTTAGAAGTCCACCTTTCCTTCAGTACACCTTAAGTAAAGGCTTGTCAACCTGTCTTTTCCCGCAGTCGTTTGAACAAATAGGACATTGGCTGTGATTTGATACTTTTGGTTTCAGGAGGCGATAGCAGTGGTAAATTTTGTATCCAGGCAGAAATCTTTGGCATTGATTTGCACTATTCCCAGGAATTGGCTTTGAACTTACAATATCTTGTTCAGGGGGTTCTCAGAAATTTCTACTCAAGGAATGTAAACCATTTTGATTTGCATGGTTACTTGTGACAGGAACCAACTGTGATCTTTGCACACTTGCCGGTTAAAGTATTCCTGAACAAAGACTGAAGGTTTTTACTAGCATCATTAAAAAGTTAAAAAAAAAAAAAAAGGTCAGAGTGAATCAGAGGGATCCTGATAGGACGGGATGTTTTTCCCGTGGAAGAGCGTTGTTCCGTGGTGCTGTGCTTGCGTGTCCCGTGGCCAGCAATGGAGAGGGCGGTGTCTCCATTCTGCAGTTCAAGGCCACCCGAAGGAAGCCTGAGAGCTCGCAGTGTAACTGCCGGCCCTGCTCACCTGTGCCTTTTTTTTTTTTTTAACCAAACATACTGAGTTAGCTTTAGTAATTTAACTTCAGCTTTTGCTTATAAGTAAAATAATGTCAAAGGAGGAAGTAAGGGTAAAGAAATGAAAGCTTAGAGGTAAAAGTAACTTGTCACTACCAAACTGTTATAAGCTCCAGAATGTAAATAGTTGCCCTTTAACTGCTCTGACTTTCCTGTGCAAAGCCCTTGTGTGTGGCATTAGCCCTTGTGTGTGGCATTTTTTTGGCCACATGACTTTAAACTGTTCTCAGAATTGGAGACTATGTCAAATTCTCTACACTCATCTGCATCAGACTCTGCCTCCTTTGGAACTGACCTTGAGTAAATACCTGTTGAACAGAGTGGCCACAGAAACTTTCTGTATAGATCCTCTAATATTCTCTGAATTTCTTTTAAAAAAAGAAAAAAGTTAAGAGTCTCTAATTATGGAGGCTTACCTCATTCCCTCGCAATCTCTCCCTTGATATAATACAGGTGCCTTGATATAATCACCTGCTTCTTAAGAGGGATAAGATACTTTTTTCCCTGAAATATTTAAAACCGCCAGACCAAGACATTTTTTGAATAAGTTAAATAGTTTTCCCACAGGTAACAGTGATCATCTTATAAGAGCATAATTAACTTCCCTAATACCAACTTAAAAAGTTTAGGGTTTCCTATAGTATTCTCTGAATTTCTCCCCCCAGTAAACATTATTAAACACCAGCTATGTATTGGTCACTGTGCTGAGTATTGGATCGAAGAGTTAAAGCCAGTAGTAGGAAATTAGTTGCATATCTCAGCTTGACCTAAACACTGGTTTTGCATCACCACTGAATCCCGTGATGGCTTTTCTGCCTTAGGGAGTGCTGCGGCTGTTCCATTCCTTAAGGAGTTCTAAAGGTTTAGGTCACAGGTAGCAAACACAAGGCCTGCAGGCCAAATCTGGCCCTCCACCTTGTTTTATCTGGCTGGCACCGTTTTTCTACCTGGTGGCAGCACCTAGCTCTCACTTAACTGTTAAGGAGTAGTTACGTATATACAGTCCTAAAATTACATTCGGCCCTTTGAAGGCAACCGCAAGGCTGATGTGGCCCCTGGTGAAAATGAGTTTGACACCCCTGGTTTAGGTGAAGAAGTAATTGAGCACCTGTAAAATATTAACACGTCGAAGCCAGGGGGACCCACAGAAGTCCACTTAATGAGGAGACCACCAGCAGTCTACTTAATACTCATTTCAAAAACCTATTTAGTTTTTCCTTCTACCTTTGGGAGTGTATTTTGCCTTTTCTTTTCTCTCTCTGTGTCTCTCTCTCTCTCTCTCACCCTCTCACCTTTCTCTTCTCCTTCCCCAACCCATCCTGGTTTGTTATTATTTTTCTTTGTTACCACCTGATTACAATCCTTTTTATTGGTCATACTATGAAATATAAGCTAATTTAAAAACATTTGTTGGCTTGAATAAAGTAGCATGCTCCATTCTTAATTTTAAAATTGGTTTAGCAGGACCACTTATAAATTGTGTTTCCTTGTTTGAAGGAAAAAAAAATGATCCTGGGCATGTAATCACACATCATTATGCAACACAGTTTCCCTGACTTTTACTGTGTCATTGTTGGTCAGCCCTTCCCTGTTCTCTGTGTTTTACTTTTCTTGCTGTTAAAAACAAATATTAATTTCCTTAACACTTGAGCGTTTATATGGGTCTTCAAATAAAAGCAAATGTACAGAGCACTTATTATTTATTTAAACTTTGCAGTATGTCAAAATGTTATTTTCAGTAAAAATACACAACAAATTAGCATTTTTTTCTTCCTGCATTTTGTTCTGAATGATTGTTTTCATCCCTGAGAAAAGGACAGGTTGGGGAAGGTCAGCAGGGACTCCGTCCATCCTCATGGTGTGTCCGTCAGAATGGACTCGAGCTTATTATTGGTCCTGCGGGCTCCATTCTTTGTGGTTGTCCACCTGGACCTTATACCAGGAGCCTCTTTGGGCTTCAGACTCTCCTGAAAAATGCCGTCTGAGGCTCTTTCCAGCTCTAATAATCTAAATCTGCTCAGTCCACCATAAATTTTACTATGTAACACTTACCTATGCAAACAAGGTATTTATTACATTTTAACAAAATGCATTTTACTGGAATAGCATACTCGAGGGATTGATGACAAGGTGTGCCATCTGCACGTCCACATTTTATCTGCGGTCCTGGGTGCCTCTGTTTCATACCAATATTATAAGCTGTGCCTTGGGTCAGAATTGGGTGCTCCCCTGGTATCCATACTGACCTCTTATTCTTTCAATTAAGTGTGACTAGTTGCAAGGTGGGGCGGAGCTGGATTGCCACAGAAAAAGGCAAAAGTTCCATTTCCTAGCGATGCAAGGAGCCAGTTGGCTGATGTACCAGGTGGTGACATCAGAAACCAGGCATTCACCAGTACACACGCGCAGGAGGGTTTTGGCCAATGGCAGCTGCAAAGATGTGTATGTGAGGGAGCATAACCCGAAGCTCTTCTTCTCTCCTCCTAGTTCTCCGGGCTCTACATCCTGTCTTTCACCATCATCATGGTGGGGTTCATTCTGTTCTGCTCCACTCCTACACGCACGGCAGAGCCGGCTGAGAGCAGCGTGCCCCCAGTCACCAGCATTGGAATCGACAACCTGGGACTGAAGCTTGAGGAGAACCTCCAGGAGACCCACTCTGCAGCCTTGTAGCTGGAAGAGAAGGCGCACATGTACACCTGTGGCTTCCTGGGAAGCGGGGCGCTGCCACAGGATAAAGCTGAGCCTGCTGAGTGCTGAGGGGACACTTGGAAAATTATGACTTAAACACACCATAGCATTGGATTGGATCCAGTGGTTAGATTTTACAGGGGAAAACAGAATAATGCATTAAAAGTAGAAATGCCAAGATTAAGCAGAAGCCAAGGCTAGGATTGCGTTTTTGTGTGTTGGAGGACCAGTGGTTGCCGGTGTCAGGAGGCAATGTGTGGGCCCCTTCTCTGGGGTTCTGAGGAACAGGTGGGCAAGCGGGATGGGGCAGATGCCCCCATGAGCCAGCCGTAGGACACGGCTGAAAGCAGGCTGTCTCGGCTGGGCGGTCAGGAGTGGGGGCAGTCCAGGGTGGTGTTGGAGTAGGTTTCCTCAGTTAGAGACTTCTGAGTTTTGTCCCTCTGAGGAAGCAAGCCATTGTCCACAAGCCACAGCTGAGGTCTGGTGACTGGGTGTGTCTGGCAGGGAGGTGGGTGGGGCAGCATGGAGGAAACCTGAAGTACAAGTATGGGTGCCATGGAAACACTGAAGTGGAGTGCAGCGAACCCAGGAGCTCTGTCCTCCTCCTTAAAGGAGGATACGGCACTACTTCCTACCAAATATTTATGCGTCACGAGATTTTTACAACACTTCTTCAATAAAGGTGTTCATAGGCAGCATCATTATATCAACAATCAGTATACCACTACAAAAACTCTGTATGTAAACTTCTTTTTGATAAAAATATAATAAAGAAATCGATGATAAGTGTTCATTTTATTAAAAGATTTTGATTTCATGGAAATACATCCACTGCGTGATTTCTTTGATTAACCAGTTTCTCTGTTGATTGTACATGACTTAATATATTCAACATTTTTTCATATCCAGCTTTTCAGAACCATGTCTTTGGTAAGGTAAAATAAAGCTATCTTTTGGGGGTTACATTGTGATAAAAGGAAATTTAGATTCAGATCACAGATTACTTGCCAGAGTAAACATTTTAAAATTCTCTTTTTTCTTTTTAGAGTAAAATAACCTCTCATTCTGTGAAGTCAGTTAAAATGGATGTTTGGTTTTCCACTTCCTACCAATAACAACTGTCAGTCAGTGAAAAAAGTTTATGTTAAAATGTTTGCCATTTTGGGGAAGACTTTCAGTTTGACTAACACAGATTATTTCTTAAAATACCTAAGAATAAACCTGTATAGATAGGGATAGAGGTGATGTAGGGAATCCCAGGTGACAACCTCCCACATGTTGGTCAAGGCTGCGCTCCAATGCTGCCCCTCCTATGCAGCCTTTCTCAGGCCATCCCGACCAGGTCCCCCTCCTAGGCACCTGGGGCGCTTGTTCACGTCTCCCCTGTGGCTCTCACTGAAGTGCTTCCCGTTGAACCGCCCCTCCTCACCAGGGGTTGAGCTCTTCAAGGTCAGCAACAGCCTTTCACCATGTTTCTAGTCCTATGGTTGTCTCATTTGTTGGGTGTTTATTAAATGAACTTTGTCTTTGGTCTCAGTTCAGAACACTTGAAGGGAAATTGACCTAAAGTAAGGCCTTTTATGCTGGCACCTGTAGGAGGTAAGTTAGTTTACCCTGCTCTGCTCTGTCCACTCCTCCCCCTTAATCCTAGTGTTTCCCCTGGCCTGCTCCCCCGGGAGGGGCAAGCAGCTCTAATCTGGAACTGTGAAATTTGTGTTCCGGAGAAGCAATACTGTGCATCACATTCGGCAACTAAATAACAGTACATAATAACTAAATAAGGCATCCTGGTTTAAATAAGTTTGTAAAGACTGCGGAGTTTCTTAACCAGCATGGACAATGTGCTTTTAAACATCTGGCCTATATACAAGCTTTTGAAACACAACATGTTCTTTATTTACCCTCCTGTAAATTCCTTTTCTGCACATTAGAACAATATTCATTTTTCAGTGTTTTTTGTAGAAATTTATATCATTAAAAAAAGCCCCTGCTCAGTAGTTTCCTAGTGTTGTATAGAGGTTATGAATTATGCAGTTGGACTGTGGGAACACTGTAAGAAGAGAGGATTTGCTGGTACCATTTTCACTACTCGCATTTTGAAACTAGGTTCTCTTTTGTGGACAGGAACCGACAATTCTCATCTTTCAGATACCAGCATCTCAAAGAGAATTGGTATGTATTATGAAATGTTTCCAGCAGGTGGCATTTAACAACTATAACAAAGACCTGTGACAATAATCTCTTGTTTTATGGAGCCAACATAATGTCCTGTTAAGTCAGAGCGTTTGGTTTTAAAAGAGGGTATTATGCCTACTACAGGGTCATAGTGGTCATCGTACTGGTCTGTGACATCACCTTTGACAACATTCAGAACTGGATTTGAAACACTGAGCAGCACGCCTCTACAGATGTTGAGAAGATGATACTTGGGAACAAGTGTGACTTGAATAACAAAGAGACTAGTATCCAAGGAACCAGGAGGGAAGCTGGACCTGGACTATGAGATCAAGTTCATGGAGACCAGTGCAAAGGCCAACATCAATGTGGAGAACACATTTTTCACTCTCCCCAGAGACATAATGGATAAAAAGTTGGAAGGCAGCAGCCCTCAAGGAACAACCAGGGAGTCAAGGTCACGCCAGACCAGCAGAGGACCAGCTTCTTCTGATGTGTTCTTCCGTGAGGAACGCCACCTTCCTCTGAGGCTGGCTCAGCCAAGCTGACCTTGCCTGTCCTTGGTGAGCCCCACCTTGTCTCAGCTTCCCTCTTCCACCACCCCTGTGGTGGCCACTGGGCCCAAGGCCACCGGAATACATTTGAGAAATTGTTTATTTTAGTAACTGTCTGATCTTTTAAAACTTTGGAGATGAAATAAGAATTTTCTATTTTTTCTGCAATGTCCTCAGAACTGGCCTATGCAGTGTGTACCTGGAGAGAAAGATGGATGATATGACTGTTAACAGTGACCAGTATGATGAGCCTCCATTTGGGGGCATGACATAACTGAAATGCCACTGCAAGGCTTGTCTGCATCTCCTCCTGCAGAAAGGAGGCCCCCAAAGGCCAGAGTTGGTTCCAGGAGTGCTGAGTCACCTTGCACCCCCAGCAAGGTGACCCACACCAGGCCCAGGAAGCATCTGCCGACACGTCTGATGCCCACTGTCACCTTTTCCCTCAGTTTTGGACAAGTGACAAAAAGTGTGTTTCTTTTTCCCGCTCTCTCTTCTTTTTGACTCAAACCAGAGGGAAACACAAATTAAGGACATCCCATGTACAGTATTCAGAAGGAAAGAGGAGTGGAGGGGCCTTCCTGTTCATAGCCAGGATTTGGTCTGCAGTCCAGCCAGGCCTCAGGCCTGGGCAGCAGGCCTCTCAGCAACCCCTGTCTGATTACCAAGGGGACACCATGCATCCCAGGGGTGACCTACAATTAGGGTGTCTGTCTCTTGATCCCCAAACAGCCCCCACTCTGCTTCCGCCTCTCACACTCTCCAAATCCAACACCCTTTGTAGCTGAGATTTTTATTTTTCCAGATCTATAGTGCCATGAAGTGATCTGTCTTTGCATTCCAGTGGGGGGCCCAGGTGGCCAGGGACACATGTGCACTTGTGGCTAGGTGTGGCTGAGAGCATGGAACGTCCCTGGTGACAGAATGTCTGCAGAGCTGTCTGGGCTGGTTGTTAACTGCTGTCATTGGTTCTGTTTTGACAGCTCTGCTTTCCTGTACAGAGTGTGCAGTTGAGACCAGGTCTGAGGGGTGTCACCAGGGAGCCTTTATATTTCTTTTTCTTACCCTTCTGCCACGTTGCTGTCCACCAAAGCAACTGGCATCATAATTTCTTTTTTTGAATGAAAAACCAATGTGTCCGCCATAGTCTTCTGTTCCCTGGAATCTCTCAACATGCTCTGTTTACATCAAAAAACTCACTTAAGAAAAAATAAAAACATAGAAGAGTGTCATGATGACTGTCTTTGGCAGGGATTGCCCTTGATCAGCCCATGAAAAATGGAGGTCTTGAAGAAAAGTGGAAACATCCTTTTTTGCAAGTCACACAGTTGGTGGCTAATGTGAAAACAGAATCCAGGATTCCTTTCAGCTTAGCTAGGAGCTTACATTTTGCCGCTGCTTCTCTGAGACAGTGAATTTGGAGTGTGCCATGGTTCTTATGGAACTATTGAGCCAGCAAATGCAAATGCATCTCTAATGAGAGGAATTGGGTAGATTTTTGTGTAAAAACTAGCTAGACAGGGCAGTTTCCTCTGCAGCTCTGGAGCCTGCCCTTTTAAGAAGCTGTCTGCATTTATCTCTGTGAGGTCTTATGCATGCCTAGTCACGACTCCCTTTTCTATCATTATTATGGTGATGTGCCATTTTCATCCACATTTAATCACTTAGTATCTGGACATATCCTCAGCCCTCATAAGATGTCAATAAATCAGGGACATTTAGCAGATAGCCACTTAGCTGATTAAAAGGCAAGAGATTTATGAGGAAATTAGGTAATGCTGAACATGCAGTTCTCCCAACAGTCTGATAAAAGGTGTTTTGAGAGCCTGGCAATATGTAAGTGGTATATCAAGGGGGAAAAGCCTCTTCAAAACAGCAAAATTTTACCTATAGGATTTAATGCCCCAAAATTTCAAAGTGTAAATACTTTTGGAGAAGGAAATTAAGTTGAAAAGGGGAGAGAAGTGATACCAATAATAAAACATGAGCCATTTGAACAGTTATTGGCTCCAATTGAGCATAACAAGCACCCAGATGATGCCCTACAATCACCATTCAACTACTGGTATTCAGGGCTTGCCCTGTGGGGAGGCCAGGTTCCATATACAAAGTGTGATGTACAGGGCTTGTAGTGCTAGTAGCTGGAGTGTCCATGCGGGGTCCCACCTCCCCTGAAGTCAGATGTTTCTGCCTGGTGACTGTGTTTTTCCACTTTTGCCTGAGTATTTCTCATTCTTTCAAGTTCCTATCCTGACATCGGTCTTATGATCCCATGTGGGACCTTATCCACCTTGGTTGTCATGAAAGGCCTGCTAGTTCAGTGCATGCACATTTATATGGGGGGCACACACAGACACACTTCACTGTCACAATCATCCCGTTCCCTCTGCCCCCAACATCTTATTTCTCCAGAAATTGATGTTGATAAGACTGATTGGAGCAGCTTTGTAACTTAATGCAGGTTCGGCTGCCTGCCACTTTGAAAGCCTTATACTCAAAAGGCAGGTGCTGATGTAAAGGAAAGTGGTTTTATTCCGGTGCCAGCAACCTGGAAGATGGGAGACTCTCATCTCAAAGCTACTGGACAAAACCACTTTCCTTTACATTAGCACCTGCTCCTTGAGTATTGGCTTTCAAGTTGGCAGGCAGCCAGACCTGTGTTCAGTTACAGTTTTGACACCCCAGATAGGACAATGTGGACCCCTTTAAGGCCTGGGCAGCCTGGGCTGAGGTCCAAGCTGCTTGTGGCAGGTCGATCCCATGGCAAGGATTGCAGGAATTTCCCAGCAGCTGCCCAGTTTTCTTTATCTTGGGCACTTTTCCGGCTCTCCCTCTCAAGGCAGCAGCTGCCTTTAAACATTTTACTGGTGAAAGGAAATGGGTCTCTGGGAGTCAATGGTCTCCAGTTGGGGGAGTCAGCAGAACAACCAGGAGTCCCTGCCCCGCCAATTGGGTTCTTTAAACCATCTTGGGTTATGTAGAAGTCAACATGCCCCACACAGCAATGGGCACAGGTCAGTGACTAGGAGAAATCCCAGTTCTCTGGTGTGAGACTCAGAGTGCACTTCTGGTGTTCTGCTTTATGAATTTCTGGGTTTTGAATATTTGCTCCATTTGAGAGCTCTTATCTGTCTGAAATGAAACTTTGGCTACAGCTATTCTCTACTGGCTTCCTTATCTTTTAAGGACTGAGCTTGCTCTTTGCTGTTTTGTTCACACAGGGAATCCTCTGTCTTTATCATCGGGCATTCTTCCAATTAGACCTCGTGAAGGCCATCTGAGCTAATGTCTCAGTCTCTCCTTTTAGAGGATTTAGTTGGAGAGTAGTCATTTGTTTGAGGTTTGTCTTTGCTTTAGATGTTGTTTTGTTTCTGTTTTGAAACAGGCAGCTCAGTCTTGATGCCATCAGAGAATCCATTAGGTTGCATTTTAGCTGACTGGTCAATTTACAGCTCTAAATCAATGGCAAATTAGAATTGTTTTTGCCAAAGGTCTGGTAAATGGGATAGGATCTCTTATGTGCAAGCTTTCATATTGTTACATCACAAGGATTCTATTCAGAAAGGATTTGAATTGATGGCTCAAAGTGAGGGAAAAGATCTCATTCCCCTCCCAGACAGACTGTAAACTCAGGAAGAATAAAATAATGAGGAGATAAGTCTTTTAAATACTTTAATTCCTCCTCCTGCAGGTTTAGGAGCTACTGAAGTCCTGGTAATAATAGGGCAATTAACACCACTCCACAAACTTTGCAGGTTGTGGAAACAGCAGGGACAAGTACTTCACCTCAAGTGAAGGAGAAAAAAAGGTCCTTTTAAACTCAAGCTACTTTCTGCTGAAGCCCCTGATACCTCCCCCACCTCTTAAAGTTGGTAAGGACAAATTTAAAAAAATCTTTAAAAATCTTGTCTTCACTACAATTATTAATAATACTGTTTATATGTATGGTAAAAAATTAAAGATAAGAACTATCTCAAATATTTTTTCAGGATTGTGTGTTCTGGAAAAATATTTCATATTAAAGCTGGTTTGAATATAATTTATATCTTTTAAAGTTATTAACATAAATTATATGTTTGTTTTGCCTGGGTTTACAGGAGTAACTTTATGTTATTGATCTTTGTTGCAGAATTTGTCATGAAAATGACTTGGATAATAAATGACTTCATAATCTCATAAAGTGGTTAAGAACTAATAAGTAGATTTAACTAAAATGAAAAGTTTTTGATAAAGCCTTTCAGTAATAATTATACCTAAACATAATTTTCTAAAGTCCATCGTGACTTGGAAATTTGGAATTTTGCTGGGTTAAGTGATGAAAATGATTAAATATATAGATATTTTAAAATAATAGGGTACTAAAATATTAACTGCTCCAAGTTTGCCTACTTTGACTTCTTATTGCAGGGAAGCTAGAAAATGGATTTGGATCTATTAATGAATATATCTTGTACTTTATTTAAAGTATGTCTCTTGAAAATGTGAATGTATTGGCCAGTGTGTGTGGGGGAACCCTGTTTCTAAACATTAATAAACTATATTCATAAAATTATCAAAATAAAAAATGCTAATTATTCACTTTTATTATTATTTTTAAATTATTATTTACTTTTAGAGAGAAGGGAAGGGAGGGAGAAAGAGAGGGAAAGAAACATCAATGTGTAGTTGCCTCTCACGTGGCCCCCACTGGGGACCTGGCCCGCAACCCAGGCATGTGCCCTAACTGGGAATCGAACTAGCGACCCTTTGGTTCACAGCCTGTGCTCAATCCACTGAGCTACAACAGCCAGGGCAGCTATATTCTATTTTTGTACACATATTTTTATTATTAAAATGGGTGTTCTAGAGATTATATAAAAATCTCCAAGAGTCTACAAAGTTCTGATATACTTTCATTTGTAATTCTAATTGTTATCTTAAAATGTTGTTATAGAAAAGCAAATTTCTTCATCAATTGCATTATAATCAGATCTATAACCATGTCATTTTAAGTTTTTTGTCACTTAGTGACATTGTTTTACTCTGATGTATTTACAAATATATTACATCTTCAGAAAGATCCATGTAAAAGACTTTGACTTATTCTAAATTATATATTAAAGATAAAGGTTTTCATATTATATTTTTGAATTAGATGAAGATTACTAGAACACTGTAGAATAACTGGATTTATGGAAATACTGGCAAATAATTAGGATAAACAAAAATTGATTATGGGACAGGGTGAACTAAAGATGATTGTAGTTTTTTGTAACTTTTTGTTGGAAATATTGCTAATTTTTAAATTTTTGTTTTTCAGACATAAGGAAACTTGCTTTTTTTCCCTTAAAGCATTTGGTAAATTACACTTTCACAAGCAATATTGAGACATTCATATTTTTCTTTCTACCTGATCCCTCTGGAATTTGGAAACTCTTAATGAAAGAGTAGTATTATTTCCTGGCAATATGTTTGTTTACATAAATCCAATTAGAATCTGATTTCTTCATAACAGGACACATAAAGCCAGTTTCCAATTATGTTTTTATTTACCAAGACTTTGATGGGAATGTCATGACATGACTAGACTTTGGATGTTAGCAAAAGCTTTAAGGAATGAAGATTAGCTTTGAAGCCAATAAAAGCCCTTTGGAGACATAGCCTGGTACCTTGCTTATTGATAAGGTTCATGGCAGTCTTTCCAGGTAAAGAGTGGAGGTTGCTGGGAGATGGCAAGGAAATACCTCAAGACATTTTGGGGATCTCAAGAACTTGAGGAAGTCACCCAAAGTTATAGGTATTGCAGGCAAAGCCTTATGGCAACTGGGTGGCTTTACTTCTCTACCCTGCAGAGCTAATTAAAGCTCAATCTGGAAATTCCTTATAAGATTCCAGCAGAGCACATTTAAGAAAGCCTAAATAATCACCTACTATTCTTATTGTGTTTATGCAAAATGACACTCGACTTAATGGAGTAAATGAATTATTCTTGATTTGGTTCTTTGATTAAAATGAGTGTAATTTTAGGGGGGAGAAATGTGTTTCAATAGACTTTATAATACACCATTATGGATACTAAACTCTAGTTAGTTGTTTTCAAAGGTTAATTTTCACTTATGCACAGATAAGATCAGAGCAAATATGATAGATCAGGTGCAGAAGGTCACCAAAACAGAAAGTTTGGGGGCCTAGCAGGGGTATAGAAAAAAGGAATTAAAAAAAAAAAAAAAGACAAATAGGCAGATGGTGAAATACAATGATGACTTAGATAATGAATGAGAGGGCCCCAGGGTCTCCTCTAGACCTGCTGACCAATCATTATTTCCCCACCGAGCCTCAGATAAAACTGACAATGGGGAACAAATTGATTGACTTTTAACAGACTCAGAAGCCACATACTCAGTATTGAACAGCAAATTGACTGAAAGGAAAAGACCCACAACAGTTTCAGTCATAGGGGTAACAAGACAATGCAGCAACAAGCCTCCCTCCAGCCTTTAGGACACCAACTCAGAAATCTTAAGTTATCACACAGCTTCCTCTATTTGCCTGATTGTCCCATCCCTCTGCTGGGACGGGATTTACTCTGTAAATTGCCCACCCAAATAACCTTTTCTCCTGAAAAACAGCAGCTCCACCTGCAGGCCCAACTGGAACATGCATGTCAACTCCAGATGCTTTTGACCTGTTCAGGGGGACTGGGAAGAGAACTGTGATCTACAAGGAAGTAACTCAAACTCTTTGGGCAGATGGGACTCCAGTTCGAGCAATCAATGTTTACCTGAATGGCCTGAGATCTCCCTGGGGAAATCCCAGATGGTGATGAATATTTCTTTAGATGTACTCTATTACCCTGGTGGGGAATAACTGAACTTCAGCATGTACTTTGGAATCTCTCCAAGACTTTAATCACCATAGCCAATAAAACTGCCACCTCACTTGCTAATATTCAGAAATCTCTGGACTCTATAACTAAAGTTATCTTACATAATCAAATGGCCTTAGACTACATACTAGCAGGACAAGGAGGAGTTTGCATGAGTAGCAACTCCTCTCTGTACTTACTTTGACACTTCACCGCAGGTGGAAATAGGCATCACCAAAACCAGACGACAGGCTACCTGGCTTCAACAAACATTGGACCATTACACCCCTCTCTTTGAAGGATCTAGAGATTGGCTTATGAGTCTATTTTCTTTTTTTTGTTGTTGTTAGTTCTTTTTTTTAAAATATATTTTATTGATTATGCTATTACAGTTGTCCCATTTTCCCCCATCATTCCCCTCCACCCTGCACACCCTCTCCCACCCACATCCCCCCCTTTAGTTCATGTCCATGTGTCATAAGTTCTTTAGCTTCTACATTTCCCATACTATTCTTGCCCTCCCCCGTCTATTTTCTACCCACTATCTATGCTACTCATTCTCTGTACCTTTCCCCCCTCTCTTCTCCTCCCACACCCCTGTTGCTAACCCTCCATGTGATCTCCATTTCTGTGGTTCTGTTCCTGTTCTAGCTGTTTGTTTAGTTTGCTTTTGTTTTAGGTGTGGTTCTTAATAGCTGTGAGTTTGCTGTCTTTTCACTGTCATATTTTTATCTTCTTTTTCTTAGATAAGTCCCTTTAACATTTCATATAATAAGGGCTTGGTGATGATGAACTCCTTGAACTTGACCTTATCTGAGAAGCACTTTATCTGTCCATCCATTCTAAATGACAGCTTTGCTGGATAGAGCAATTTTGGATGTAGGTCCCTGCTTTTCAAGATTTCAAATATTTCTTTCCAGCCCCTTCTTGCCTGTAAGGTCTCTTTTGAGAAATCAGCTGACAGTCTGATGGGAACTCCCTTGTAGGTGACTGTCCCCTTATCCCTTGCTGCTTCTAGAATTCTCTGCTTTATTTTAATCTTGGCTAATGTAATGATGATGTGCCTTGGTGTGTTCCTCCTTGAGTCCAACTTCTTTGGGACTCTCTGAGCTTCCTGGACATCCTGGTAGTCTATTTCCTTTGCCAGATTGGGGAAGTTCTCCTTTATTATTTGTTCCAATAAATTTTCCACTTGTTGCTTTTCTTCTTCCCCTTCTAGGACCCCTATAATTCGGATGTTGGGACGTTTAACGATGTCCTGGAGGTTCCTAAGCCTCTCCTCATTTTTTTGAATTCTTGTTTCTTCCTTGTTTTCTGTTTGGTTGTTTGTTTCTTCCTTTTGGTCCACTCCATTGATTTGAGTCCCAGTTTTCCTTCCATCTCTATCAGTTCCCCATGCATCTTCCTTCATTTCACGTATTGTAGCCTGCATTTTTTCATCTAGTTTGTGAGCAAAATCAACCAATTCTGTGAGCATTCTGATGACCAGTGCTTTGAACTGTGCATCTGATAGGTTGGCTATCTCTTCACTGCTTAGAGGAATTGGCTCTGGGGCTTTTATTTGTTTTCCAGTTTGAGCCATTTTGGGTGGGTTTTTTTTTGTTTTGTTTTGTTTTGGTTTTAGTCTGGTCGTGGTTATTACATAGTGAGGAGTGGAGCCTTAGGTGTTCCTCAGGGCGGGGCAGCCCAGTCGCCTGGTTGTGACGCTGTATGTGGGGGCGGGGTCTGAGAGGGAACAATGGCGCCTGCTCCGCTCTCTCCTGGACTTGGGCCCTTTCCATCACTTCCCCTTCACCTGGATTATCTGGGCACGCGTGCGTGCTGTTACGTAGTGAGGAGTGGAGCCTCTGGCACTCCCCAGTGTGGGGCAGCTCAGTCGCTGGGTTGTGACGCTGTATGTGGGGGCGGGGTCTGAGAGGGAACAATGGCGCCTGCTCCGCTCTCTCCTGGACTTGGGCCCTTTCCACCACTTCCCCTTCACCTGGATTATCTGGGCACGCGTGCGTGCTGTTACGTAGTGAGGAGTGGAGCCTCTGGCACTCCCCAGTGTGGGGCAGCTCAGTCGCTGGGTTGTGACGCTGTATGTGGGGGCGGGGTCTGAGAGGGAACAATGGCGCCTGCTCCGCTCTCCCCTGAATTCAGTCCCTTCCGCCAACCCCCCCCGCCCCCGCCCGGACCGTCCGCAAGCTCGAACGTGGGACCACCTGGCCAGCCAGCCGCCCTGCGCAGCCCCACTGGCTCTGCACAGTTGCCCCCTGTGCCCGGGGTCCGCCAGCTGCCGCCTGGGCACCCGAGGACCACCAGCCGCCGCCCATGCACCTGGGAACTGCAAGCTGCTGCTGCTTGCGTTCCCGGGTCCGCACCTCCACTTTCTCCTGCCGCGACTCCGCCCCTCTTACCGGTCTGGACGAACAGTTGTTGGACTTCCATACAGTTCAATCTTCTACAAGTTCTGGTTGTCCTCTTGTTTCCAAATATTCGCCGTCCCCAATTTTGGCTGTGAGAGGAGGCACAGTGTGTCAGCCCACGCCTCCATCTTGGCCGGAAGTCCCTTATGAGTCTATTTTCATGGATACCACGAGGGCTCAGGTACATATTAGGAGAAATTTTTAATTTAGGTTTAACCATTCTTTTCTTTATAATGCTTGTCTATTGTTACCCAAGCCAGAAAAATTGTATCTGCTCAACAGGCACCCTTAAGAAATATGTCTGCTTTTAACTCTTTACAACAGTTTCAGGTAATTCACTCCTGAATTACTCAGAAGATTCAGAGGACATCAATAGCTCCTCTGAATTACTCAGTTTCAGGTAATTCACTCCTGAATTCACTCAGAAGATTCAGAGGACATCAATAGCTCCATAGATATGGAGGAAGAATTGACAATGGGGAATTGTAACGATGATTGAAGTGAACATAATATATTAATCAGGTGGTAATTATAGAATAGGCTGTACTAACAAACTCAGGAGATTCGTGTATTAAAAGCTTCCTTGTAAGGATTTTGTAGACATCAGCAGTTGCAGCTCCTGCTTAACCAAGGAATGACCCTGATCACAAGATATTGGACAAGTGTCAGTGACTCACGTCAGAACTAGCAGAAATGCTGCCTGCAAGTCCTGTTCCCAATATCAGTAAAAACTGCAGATGGATCAATGAAACTACATGATGATGCACACAGGAGAGAACATTGAAACCACCCAGGAGCTGAGAAGCTGTACATTGCCAGAAATTCCTTAGTTCCCCTCTTCCCATGGTTCCCCTATACAAACTGGCCAGGATGCCTAAGATGCTAAGGTGGGCTTTGAGATAAGAGTCCCCCATCTTTCAGATTGCCTGCACCTGAATAAAACTGCTTTCCTTTACATCAGCCCCTGCCTCTCAATTATCGGCTTTTGAAGTGGTGGGCAGCTGGACCTGTGTTTTATTATAGCTTCAGGGAATCTGCCCTACCCCTGACAAATATACAGAGGCATCTCTTGCATTGAATGTATGTGGTACCTTTAGTTGGACACAACTGGTATATAACATTTATTTGATCCCTGCTGTCAATTTGGAGGATTAGACAGGAGGAGAAGAAGGGCCAAGGCTTGATCACTGATCTGTTAATTAAAGTGTCAGGCATTCCAAAGCAGGGGCATGTCGCTTGATTGAGAGCCATATTTGGCTTGTCTGCATGGTGAACTGTCTTGAGAATTCTTTGGCCATGATATAGGAATATGGTTCAAGTCCATGTCTCATTGTGGGGAGAAGAGTGGGAGGATTGAAGGACAGGCCAGGAAACACTAGGAGATCTGTTTGTAGAGAGAAGCTCTCTACAGAATTGCCTGGAGTTCAGTGACTTCTTGCTAATTTTTCAGAAGAAGGCTGGTGAGGGCGTGGGAGGACACTCAAATAGACCTCCAAGACGGAGATGCATGGGGCAGGGAGGAGACACAGGAAGGTAAGAGTCCTAGGCCTTTGGTAGCAGGATGAGCTTAAGAAAGGTGACTAGACAACTTCATTTAGCCCAAACAATAAGCCTGTGCTCTAGAATATTCTTTAACCTTCTAGAGTGGACATTTCTCCAACTCACTAGCCTACCATTGCCTCAAGTTTAGTAAGTTGAACCAAAGCCCGTCATGGTTTCTGTCCCCTTCACATCCTCCATCATCTGCTCTCAGCTTTGAGTTTCCACTTCTGATTTTGTATTTTATTAACGGCGCTGCTCTGGTGCTGCTCAGATTCAAACATCTGAGTTTATACTAGACTTATTTCTCACCCTTAGCATGCAGTTGGGCACAAATGTCTGTTAGTTTTTGGCAACATCTCTCATGACTGTGTAGGCATCTCTCCCTTTCTCCTTGTTCTCACATCATATTGAAGCTTTATTACTTTTGTTTGGACCAGTTCTGTAGCCATCTATCTTGAGTCTCTGTCTACAGTTTCTTTTATTCTCTATATATTGCTAATATTCTTGCAGTCCTATATATTACTGCCAGAGAAAGCTTTCTAAAACACCCCCAGTTGTCCCAGAAACCTTCAATGGCTCCTAATTACTCTTTGAATAAAGTCCAAGCCGAGCCTAACCGACTGTTTTTTACCACCCCAGTATGGTTACCTGTTACTGCCTGTTCACATGCATTCAGCCAAGAAGCCTCTCTGCCCTGTTCTGTGCTCACAGCTTGGTGGATTCTGCCTCCAAATGCTTTTCAGGCACTTCTCCTTAGGTGCAACTCCTCCTTCCACTTCGTCATTGTAGATCTAGCGCTTACTTCATTCTCCAAGCTTCAGCTCAAGCCCATCTCCTCCTTCCTGGTGATGGAGTCTGCAGGATCCTCACTGTCTCCAGGGTGCCCACAGCACTTCCTCTTTTCTCCCACTCCGTTGACACACACCAACTGTTCGGTAGCCCGGACATGCTGTATTCATCAGCATGTGTATGACAGTTGAATGTGGAAGTCAAATGACACACTTACATCTTATAAAGGGTGAGAAGGTTCATCCCAAGAGAGCTAAAAAACCCAAAATATCCAACTATATCTCACATTTTAGGCACATAAATTGATGATACATTTCCAGCATTTCGTATTTTGTATACATTTTAGAAAAGTTTTTCCTCTTCACAGCTTCATAGACTAGTGATCCGGATTGAGGTTATAGATGCAACACTTTGGTGATTTCATTTTTTTTTAAATAGAGTTTCCATTTTTGTTCCAGTACAATTACATTTATTAAAATTACATTTATCATTGACATGTTATTCTCACTCCTTTTTATAAAATAGGATGGGCAATATGAGGTAAACTAGTCAAACAGTTATGTAAATACCAATTGCCCAGTGCAGACAAAGAAACTATTCATTCAAAAATATATTTATCAAGCAATAGAGTCAGGCACTGTTTTAGGCTGAGGCACCACAGAGTTTTCAAAAGTTGATTTGTAGTATTAATCTAATATAAGAAAATGGAGATTCTATGAAAATACCAAATTTGAGGTCTATTGCCTTATATAGCTAACTTACCTAACTAACAGTCCATGGGAATATATTATCTTCCTAATGTAATTATAAGATCCTTCTGGACAGACCTTGTCTTTTGTAGTATACTGAAGCCTTAGTGGAAGGATAAAGTACACAAGTACATAAGTTTTTAATTAATTAATTAATTAATTAATTAATTAATTTTTAGAGAGAGGTAACGAGAGGGAGACAGAGAAGGAGAGAAACATCGATGTGTGTGAGAGATACGTTCATCAGCTGCCTCTCTCACACCCCCAACTGGGGACCTGACCCACTACCAAGGCATGTGCCCTGACTAGGAATCGAACCCAAGACCCTTTGGTTCAAGACCCACAGGCTGGCCATTCAATCCACTGAGCCACACCAATTTTAAACATTCAACATAATGCTAAACATAAAATCTTAAAAAAATAACATGAATTCAATAATGCTGCATTTGTATTTGTTGATTATGTTTTCCTCACGTTCAAGCCAGTCCTAAACTTGTAATCATTATTTTTGGTTTGGTAAGTAGTAATAATTCTGTGATGTAAAAAACCAAAAGATGGTTTACTCTTTAGGATGATGCATAATGGTGATTTCTATTAACTGCATGTTAACTTGTCCCAGGAAGTCTCATTCTTGGCATCAGTTAAAATGGAGCAGAACAAAAATTTTAGAAAATACTTCATGAGGAAGTCCTACTCCAGTTGGAAGAAGAGAAAACCTAGATCAGTAGGTTATATTTTCTGTGGTTATACCACACATGTCACTGAGAAGTGACAACCAAATTAAATAGAAAAGGAATTAGAGGAAATTATGATCACCGCAGTGTTAACATGAACTAATTTGGGAGAATCTGTATATCTGTATATCTGAATAGATAATTAGCATGTTTATAGACTCTCCAGGTGACTTCTTGGAAGAAAAGAAACTGATTCTATCATTAAAAATCTGGATGATCTTCGGCAATTCTTCACCACTTTCCATTCTCATAGTTCATTGATTTAGAAATAATATGTTTGGGATTGCACTAAACTTTTTGTTAAACATGCATTATTTATTTAAACTCCCCAATATCCTAGATGGCAGATTCAATTTATATCCCCATCTAACAAATGAGGAAATTTGCCTCGACCAGAGCGGGCAGGAGGTTCCTGAGGTGGGGCGATGGGAGATCAAGAAAGACATAGACACGGGCCGTTTAAGGAAAAGGGGGCCCAGGTGGGGCATCGTCCTTTCATGGAGAGATAATGACCCTGAATATGGTCTCCGTGTTTATTTTATAAGGAGTAGTTAGATAAAGCTCAAGAACGTTTTGCAGACTCGGGGAAAAACTGCAGGCATAATTGCTCCATTCCCAGGCTATCTAAATGATAAATATTTCTTCTGCAAAAGCTACAGTCGCGTTCAGCTGAAGCTTGTGGTTAACTGTCTCCTTCTTAAGCCCTGAGGGTCCTGGCTGTGTGACGTCACCTTCACGGTCCTCCACAGAAACTGAGGCTCCTAGCACTTATATTATTGGCTTAAAACAGCAAATATTTGATTTTGGTCATTGCTCTTGTCCTCCGTGGGTCTCCAAGTTTTCCCCACTCTGGGACCCAGGCTAATGGAGCAGCCATAGCAGAGGGAAAGAGGAAAACAGAAGACCCCTTCCTATCTATCTCTTAGAGACTGCCCAGAGCTGACATCTATCACTTTCTCTTATGTTTCATTGGGTGAAGCAAATTACGTGGCCGCCTCCAAATTTGAAGGGATATAGAAAAGCATTTCTACTATGCACTTGGACAGGGAGGGACCATGGAAGTTGTGCTCAAGTCACCAAGCCCCAGATCCTCCTTTGTTAAATGGGAATGATGGCAGCCTCATCTTCAATTATTTATTTTAAATATGTGTTGGTCCGTATCCTGAGCCCAGGCAAGCATCAGGCGGAAGGAAATCTGGGCTTTGGAGTTAGTCAAGCCTGTGTTCAAAGTCCAGCTTTTTCATTAGCCTAAGTCTTGGGCAAGTTACTTAGCTTCTCTGAACATTTTCTTCATTTGCAAAATGAGAAGGATAATCATGCCTATTACCTCATGGGATTGTTTGGCGCATTAAATTGATTGACACATGTTAAATTCTTAGAGAAAGGACATATAGCCAATGCTCAGGATCTCTGCGACCTTAGGTAAAGTTATATAAAGAGGGACTTTAGCTTATTTCTAATGTAATTGCACTCTAAGAAATATCTACTTCATAGATTAAAAAATGGTGCTTGACACTTAGCAAGTATTCAAAAAACTTGACTCCTTTTTCTGCTCCTTGTACGTAATGTGGGGGAATTTCTCAGAAAGTTGGAGGGAACTTGTAGAGTGGCTCAGTGCTCAGGTTTGGCAGAAATGCCTGAGATTGAATCTCATCTGTTGTTGGCGACGGTGGGTGAGTTACTTAATCTCTCTGAGCCTCAGCATTCCCACCTCAGTAGTTTCACCTCCAGGACTATTTTAAGATTCAGAACTCAAAGAGCTCTAGGCACAGGGCCTCACACATAGTAAACATTCATTAAATAGTGGCTAGTATAAGGGGAGAAGGACATTACCTAACTTTGCTGGTGTACTTTAAGATCAAAAGAATATATTGCTCAAAATATTTCTGTTGAATATATTGCACTTCATAAAATAATCTTTTTTTTTTTTTTTTGGTAGATTCTCATTTTGGGGCCTCCTTTGGTCCTTTCACAAATTAAACTTTTCCCCTATTTACATGAATGATTGATTATTGTTATCAAAACTGAAGAAGTACAGATAAGAATAAGGAAGTAACAAAAATTCTCCCAAATACTACCCCCAGAGATACCATCAATAATTTGGAGAATATTTTTCCAGATTTTCATGCATACACATATAAAGTTTACAAACACACACACACACACGTCTACATGTATAGAACTGTATAGTACATACAATTTAAAATTTTTCTTTATTTCATTTAACGAAGTTTCATAGGTATCTTTCCAAGGTGGAGAATATTGACCTTCCTGTATAGGCGCTCAAGAGCTCTTCCTTGAAGGGTTAACCAGAGACCTGGTGAATCACAGAACTGGACACTAGATGGCAGTGTTGAAATGAAAATTTTGGAAAATAAATACTGCTGTTTACACAGGAACAAGAGTCTCCTGAGACTTTCTCTGTACAGCAACATCTTGTTATTGACATTCTGATAATTAATAAGTGGTGAAAGGACATTTATCTGATTAAGGTTGTATTACTTTGGAGGCTCCATATTCCCCTGGCTTGAGATGCAAACATCAAGCTTCTAAGACAAAGATTTGTAAGACAGCACTCAGATTTGTTTTATCATCCATCTGTGGAAGTGAAAATTTGCTCTCTGTGGAAGGAATAAACTGCATGCCACCCCTATCACATTCTCTCCCCAGCCTCCACACCAGACACAAAAGATAGACTGACACTCTCGCTGCCTCCCCACCCCAAGAAGAAAACCTGATTCTTGTACTCTGTCCATTGCAGCAGAAGAAGCCATACTCCTTGGCAGTTAGGCAAAAACTGGTTCCCTGTCTGGCCTAAGGTCTCTGGGTGGTGCTTCACCCTGAGATTTCAAGACCCAGAGCCCTTGGTCCACATCTCCTGAGAAGTTATGCTTCCTACAGCAACTGCATCTACAGAGAGAGAGCAGGTCAACCCAGACCTTTAGAATGCCAGCCTTCCTTGGGTTAACATGTTATTTGTGAATACTTTCCACTTCTGACCCAAAGATGTATCACACACATGCATGCACACACATGTGCAAGCATATACACATGAACACATGCACATGCACACACACATTTGATGACATTGTTTTTACCTTGCACTGCACTGACTTCTCAAACCACTCCATGGTTAGAGGCTCCTATGAGCTTATACCATCAACATACTCTGTGATTTAGGACATGAGGGTATATTCAGAGCTCAGCCATGTTACCTTTACTGACAGTAACCCCATGGGTCTATTATAGCACTGAGTCACAGACACAAATTTCATTTTATGAGAAGGCTTTGTTCACGCAGACTTTATGAAAAGCCACAAGAGACACTTGCTCTGGAAACTGACCCTTCTTGCTTTTACTGGAGAAAATGTCTGTCTTAATGCAGAGCCTGAATAGGAAAGCTTAAAGAGATGACTTGGGAAAGGCCATTATTGAAGATTTAAAGGCAGCTCTGGCAGCTCTGGCTGGTGTGGCTCGGTGGATTGAGTGCTGGCCTGTGAACTAAGGGGTCATCAGTTTGATTCCCAGTCAGGGTACATGCATGGGTTGCAGGCCAGGTCCCCAATAGGGGGCATACAAGAGGCAATCACACATCGATGTTTCCTCTCCCTCTATTTCTCCCTCCCTTCCCCTCTCTTTAAAAAGAATAAAAATAAAATCTTTTTAAAAAAGATTTAAAGGCAATCTAGCTCTCTTCCTTGTCACAAGCAACCAAAATAAGAGTTAACTAGTGACCTAAATGACATATTGTCAATTTGATAACACTTGATTCAACTCAAATATATTTCACCTCAATTAGCAGCTTCTGAGTGCCTACTGTGACTAGAACATGTGAAAGATGAAGTGAATGTGACTTCATCCCTGCTTTCAGGAGATATAATCTAGAAGAGACAAGCATATACTCAAGTCTCTTCTTTACTATAGTCCAGTAAGCCCATGGACTTTGAATGTCTTATCCATTGCCCTTTATTTATCACTTGCTTTGAACATAGCAGAAGTTCATTATTGTTTTTTGATGAATATATATAGGACTATATATGAATATACTAAGTCTGTCTGGAAAAATGTCCAACCATTGTTAATATATTATGAGAATGGTTTGTGCAACATTGATGTAACATGACAGCCAAGGAAAGTGGACTGGAATGCACATGTGTGAACAATGATGACTTTGCTGTACTAGTCAGTGGGGGTGGTAGATGCTGTTGAGTGAGCCTGTGTACTGTGTGGCCATTGCATTCAAAATGACTGAGAGAGCTGAGCATCAGATTTTGCATTAAGTTTGAACATTGCTCCACAGAAAGTATTTGGATGATTCAGAAGGCTGCAGCCATGGGCAACTGGTGATTGGCAGCTTCATCATGACAATGCACCCGATTGTGCTTCTCATCTTGTGCAGAGTTTTTTGGCAAAACATCAAATCACCCAGGTGACTCAGCCCCCTACAGCCCAGATTTGGTGCCCTGTGACTTCTGGCTTTTCCCAAAACTAAAATCACCTTTGAAAGGGAACAGATTTCAGACAGTTGATGAGATTCAGGAAAATATGATGGGGCAGCTGATGTTAATTGGAATAACTGTGTGAGGTTCCAAGGTGCCTACTTTGAAGGGGACTGAGGTGTCATTGTCCTATGTACAATGTTTCTTGTATCTTGTATCTTATTCAATAAATGTCTCTACTTTTCATATTACATGGCTGGATGCTTTCTAAACAGACCTCATATATTATCCATGCAAGACAGAATGTGACAACTGCTATTGAGGAGATAAATAGTGATGTTAGAGTGCCAATTAAAATAAAAAAGGAAGAGGCCCTAGCTAGGTAGCTGAGTTGGTTAGAGTGTTGTCCCGATATGCAAAGGTTTTGGGTTTGATTCCAGTCAGGGCATGTCCATTTTCTCTCCATAACTATTCTGTTACCAATAAATACATAAATATGTGGAATAACAAAATCTCCCTTGCCTGTCTCTCTCTCTCCAAATAAGACATCAATAAGAGAAGGAAGGAAGGAAAGAAAGAAAGAAGGAAAGAAAAAAAGAAAAAAGGAAAGGAAAGGAAAGGGAAGGAAAGGAAAGGAAAAAGGAAGAGTGGTGAGGGAAAGAAGCATTTGAGCAGAGCCTTTAGGGATGGGAAAAATTTTGATGGGAGGAGGGAGGGTAATAGAGATTGATCTCTTGTGCCAGGAGGGAATATGACGAGCCCAGTCAAGGTAATAAAGACAAAGGGAAGATAAAACAAAATAAAACACATGTAGGCTTTCTGTGATGGGCACTGCTTTAAGCACTTTATAAGCATCAACTCATTTAATCTCACAATTCAATGATATATGTACTGTGATTATCTCCATCAAACAGATGAGGAAATTGAGGGACAGAGAGGTTGAGTAATGTCCGAGGTCACACAACCATTTGTGACACAGCCAGCATTCAAACCTAGGCAATTAGTGTCCAGAGACTGTGTTCTTAGTCACTTGTGGTGGATTGCAAATGTGGATGCAGACTGTTTTTCTCTGTATCCGAGGCCTTGGATTGTGACTTTGTACTTCCTTCTATCAAGAAGGGAAGTCTTGCCCTGGCCAGCGTGGCTCGGCTGGTTGTAGTGTTGTCCTGTAGACCAAAAAGTTGTGGGTTTGATCCTTGGTCAGGTGCGTACTGGAAGGTGGCAAATCAATGTTTCTCACATCAGTGCTTCTTTTTTCTTTCTCTCCCTCTCTCTCTGAAAGCAATGAAAAAAATGTCTTTGGGTGAGGATAAAAAAGAAAAAAGAATGACTTCTGGCCAAGATGGAAGCATAGGTAGACACACTGTGCCCCCTCGCACAACCAAAATTAAGAACGACAAAAATTTAGAAACAAAAAAACAACAAGCTATGACAGAAAATTGAACTGTAAGGAAGTCCAACAACCATTCATTCAGACCGGTAAGAGGGGTGGAGTCAGCAGCCAGCAGAGAGGGGTCGTGGCAGGAAAACAGCAGTGGTTGGTGGTTCTGGGTGCACAGGCGGTGGCTGGCAGACCCCGGGCATGCAAGGTGGCTGGCTGACCTTGGACACACATTTGCACGCAGATAAACCAGGCAAAAACCGGGAGCACAACCCAGGGCCCCAGCTCCAGGAAATAAAGCCTAAAAGCACCAATTGAAAACACTTGTGGGGGTTGAGGTGCCGGGAGAGACTCCCAGCCTCACAGGAAAGTTTGTTGGAGAGACCTACAGGGCCTTAGAACGCTCACCCACCTGGGAACCAGCACCTGAAGGGCCCAATTTGCTTGTGGGAAGTGGCAGAAGGGACTGAAATATGAGAGAGCAAAGCAAGCGCCATTGTTCCCTCTCTGACCCTGTCCCCACATATAGTGTCACAACCCAGTGACTAAGTTGACCTGCCCTGGTGAACACCTAAGGCTCCACCCCTCATACGTAACAAGTGCGACCAGACGCCTCCCCTCACCCCAACAAAAAATGGCTCAAATGGAAGAACAGATCAAAGTTCCACAGCCAATACAGTTAAGCGACCAAGAGATAGCCAACCTATCAGATGCACAGTTCAAAGCACTGGTGATCAGGATGCTCACAGAATTGGTTGATTTTGGTCGCATATTAGATGAACAAATGAAGGCTACACTAAGTGAAATGAAGGAAAATACACAGGGAACCAATAGTGATAGCAAGAAAACTGAGACTCAAATCAATGGAGTGGACCAGAAGAAAGAAAGAAGCAACCAAACAGAAAACAAGGAAGAAACAAGAATTCAAAAAAATGAGGAGAGGCTTAGGAACCTCTGGGACATCTTTAAATGTCCCAACATCTGAATTACAGGGGTACCAGAAGGGGAGGAAGAAGAGCAACAAGTGGAAAACTTATTTGAACAAATAATAAAGGAGAACTTCCCCAATCTGGCAAAGGAAATAGACTACCAGGAAGTCCAGGAAGCTCAGAGAGTCCCAAAGAAGTTGGACCCAAGGAGGAACACACCAAGGCACATCATAATTCTATTAGTCAAGATTCAAATGAAGGAGAGAATTCTAGAAGCAGCAAGGGATAAGGGGACAGTCACCTACAAGGGAGTTCCCATCAGACTGTCAGCTAATTTCTCAAAAGAGATCTTACAGGCAAGAAAGGGCTAGAGAGAAGTATTCCAAGTTATGAAAGGCAAGGACCTATGTTGCATTCACCGACGCGAGAAACAGATGCTCAGAAACTTTCAGGATTCAAAGGTGTTACTTTATTGGCCAAAAGTTTAACCTGCGCAGGGGCGGACTCCCAGAGTGTCCGGAGACACAATGCTCAGAAGAGCTACAGACGAGAACCGCGCCTAACGCTTACAGATAAGCCTTTTTATAGACGCAGGCAAGCAAGCATTTCACAGAAGCAGATGTGGCTGTTAGCTATTGGCTATCTTTTAGCGCGGGAGGGATCTATGCGTTGCAGGGTTTGGGGAATGGGAAATTTAAACCTAAACATCTCCTTAAATGGTAATCTGCCTCAAGTTCTTTGTTCTCTGTCCTTGGAGAGCCAAATCTCACAGGGACAGTCCTTTAGCTATTTTCCTGGTTCCAACACCTACATCCAAAATCATTCTATCCAGCAAAGCTTTCATTTAGAATGGAAGGGCAGATAAAGCGCTTCTCAGATAAGGTCAAGTTCAAGGAGTTCATCATCACCAAGCCCTTATTATATGAAATGTTAAAGGGACTTATCTAAGAAAAAGAAGATCAAAACTATGAACAGTAAAATGGCAACAAACTCACAGTTATTAACAACCACATCTAAAACAAGAGCAGACTAAGCAAACAACTAGAACAGGAACAGAACCACAGAAATGGAGATCATATGGAAGGTTAGCAACAGGGGAGTGGGAGGAGGAGAGAAGGGGAAAAGGTACAGAGAATAAGTAGCATAGATGGTGGGTAGAAAATAGACAGAGGGAGGGCAAGAATAGTGTGGGAAATGTAGAAGCTAAAGAACTTATGACACATGGACATGAACTAAAGGAGGGAAATGTGGGTGGGAGGGGGTGTGCAGGGTGGAGGAGAATGAAGGGGGGAAATGGGACAACTGTAATAGCATAATCAATAAAATAAGAAAAGAAGACTTAAAAAAAAAAAGAAAAAAGCATTGAAGTCTTGATAAAGCCAGTATAGGAAAAGGCAAAGTACATAACCTCTTCCTTTCACAGCGAGCTCCCAGGAGACAGTCTAAAGATCCTTGACAGCCAATAATATTTATACTTGTTTTTTGAGTTTTTCTATAAAATGCAACTACTTATGTTTACTGAAAACATATGTGTTAATACTCTTTCATGGTTTATGTAAATGTTTTACTAGATGCAAAATACAGAAAAATGAGATGAATGGCGAAACTTGAATTATGATAGTTCACAGGATAGAAATGATCTGGATTGCTTTTCACAATGAATGTCATAAAATCCTACTGCCTTCCCTCTACCTGTCCTTTTTCTTTTGGGGGAAATATTCCCTCAACTTGCATCCTATGGTTATGACATTGCCCCATTCCCAATGGTCCACCATTGCACCAAGATGACATTTATTATGAGAATTCCTGGGAATCAGCCTTCCTATTGCTCTAAGACCACAATATCTAACCAAAAAGTTGGTCATCAATGCAGCCATCATATTGACTTATAATCAAAAGGGGGAAATTGTACATGAAAAAAGAATTCTATGGAAAGTAACCTTATGGGATGATTTGATCATAAATTCCTAAATGAGTAGATCATGGTGGAAGTTATATGCTGGGCATACGACATTTTTAGTAAAAGGGTTATCTTTGCCTTAAGCAAGCCCTGTCATTATTCTAGTGCTTCTAGGTTAACACACCTTTGAAATGCAGAGTAATTCTCTTTTTCAGACTCCTCAAGGCATAACCACCCTCAAGGGATCGAATAATCTTGTTAACCATTCTGTAATTTAATCCCTACCTTGCTTTCTTTCTCCTTCCTTTAAGCTTCCCTGATTCCCTCCTTAATAGCAAAGGCATAGAAGAAACTGCAGATTACTTTTGGCCAAGATGGAGACATTGGTAGATACACTTTGCCTCCTCACACAACCAAAAGAATGACAACAAATTTAAATACAAAAAATTATCAGAACTTCCAGAAAATGGAACTGTATGGAAGTCTGACAACCAAGGAGTTAAAGAAGAAACATTCATTTTGAACGGTAGGAGGGGCAGAGATGGGAGCTAGGGTAGAGAGAACTTGTGGCAAGGTGGCAGCTGAGCTACCAGAACAGGCAAGGTGGAGACTGGTGGAGCAAGTGGTCCCACACGTATGTATGGATAACTGGGAAGAACAACTAGGGAGCAAGACAGATCTCACAACCTGGGGTTCCAGCACGGGGAAATAAAGCCTATAAACCTCTAGCGGTAAAAACCTGTAGGGGTTGTGGCAGTGGTATAAACTCCCAGCCTTAGAGGAGAGTTCGTTGGAGAGACCCACAGGGTACTAGAACATACACAAACCTACCCACCTGGGAATCAGAACCAGAAGGGCCCAATTTGCTTTTGGGTAGGAGGGGAAGTGACTGAAAACTGGCTGAGAGCAGAGCAAGCAGCATTGTTCCCTCTGTGACCCCTCCCCCACTTGTAGCACCACAACACAGCGACATGGGTTGCTCCATCCTGGCAAGTACCTAAGGCTCCTCCCCTTACAACAGACAGCTGCACTGAGATGAAAAAAATATGGCCCTAATGAAGGAACAGATCAAAGCTCCAAAAATAGAACTAAGTGATGAAGAGATGGCCGACCTATCAGATGCACAGTTGAAAACACTAGTAGTCAGGATGCTCACAGAAATGGCTGAGTATGGTTGCAAAATAGAGGGAAAAGTGAAAGCTGTGCAAAGTGAAATGAAGAGAAATGCACAGGGAACCAACTGTGAAGGGAAGGAAACCAGGACTCAGATCAATGGTTTGGTGCAGAAGGAAGAAATAAACAGTATGGGGGATCCTCAAAAAATTAAAAATGGAACTGCCTTGCCCTGGATGGTTGGCTCAGTTGGTTGGAGTGTTGTCCCATACACTGGTTCGATTCCTGGTCGGGGCACATTTCCAGGTTTTGGTTCAAACGCCAGGCATGGCGTGTACAGGAGGCAACTGATCAATGTTCCGTTACTGAGGAGACCCAAGTTAGGTGCTCCCCCTCCTCAGTTCTTGACTTGCTGAAGAGAAAAAAATCAGGTGAGAGACAGCATGTGTAGTGGAAATTAGATAGCAAGTTCAGTTATGAGATACACTTGAGCATGAAACTACAGGCAAGCATCCTGCTAGCCTGAATGCCCCATGGATAGAGGAAATTAAGTTGTCAGTAAGTTTGTCAGTTTGTTCTACATACTTGAGTGCCTGACTAAAAGTGCGCACTCAGCTGATCTGAGTGTGCTATTGGAGTTCAGGGGTTATATGCTTTAGTCAGCTTCTAAGTTCCCCCTCCTTCTCCCCATCCAGACCTTGGGATCAATACACAGTTTTTAAAGGTTTTCTTTCCTGGCTAGTGGAGATGATGCATACAGAATTTCAAGGGCTTCTCTCCTCCTGCATTATCATAGTTTTGGCTATTTTAGTTTTGTTTATGATGTTCAGAACATCTGGCAACCTTATCAAAGCAGGCTCAGGGCTGCTGAATTAATTGGTGAGGCATGCCTCCCTTTTGTTTCTAGCCTGCTGTTTTAAGTTTTATGTTAGATAGTAACAGCAGGAACCCAGCTTTAGTTCCCCCATCGGCCGCCGATTCCTAGCTGCTACCTAACAGTTTCTCTTTCATACCAATGTTTCTTTCTCTTTCTCCCTCAAATCAATAAACATAGCTTCAGGTGAGGATTAAAGAAAACCTTAAAACTAGGACTGTAAAAAAGCAAACAAAACCCCCCCAAAATGTTGTGCGATTGATTCCCAGTCAGGGCACATGCCTAGCTTTTGGGTTTGATCCACAGCTGGGGCCTTTACAGGAGGTGGCGGATAGATGTTTCTCTATCACATCAATGTTTCTCTCTCTCCCTCCCCTCCTCTCTCTCTGAAATCAATGGAAGTGTCCTTGGGTGAGGATTTAAAAAAAAAAAAAAGGGGGACTTCCTTATGACCCAGTGATTCTACTTCTGGAAATATACCTGAACAAACCCAAACAGTAATTCAAAAGAATATATGCACCCTGCAGGCTAGCCAAGATTTGAAAGCAAAACAAGTGCCCATCAATAGATGAGTGGATAAAAAAGGAGTGGCACATATATGCGATGGAATACTACTCGGCCATAAAGAGAATAAAATCTTATCATTTGTAACAACATGGATGGACCTGGAAGCCATTCTGTTAAGTAAAGTAAGTGAGACAGAGAAAGACAAATACCACATGATTTCACTTAAATGTAGAATCTAAAGAACAATATAAACAAACAAAACAGAAATAGACTCATAGATGCAGAGAACAGATCGATGGTTGCCAGAGAGGAGGAGATTGGGGAACTGGGTGAAAAGGTGAAGGGATCAAGAAGTTCACGTTGGTAGTACAAAATAGTCCCAGGGATGGAAAGTACAGCATTGGGATTATAGTCAATAATATTGTAATAACTATCTATGGTATCAGGTGGGTACTGGAAATATTAGGGAAACACTTTGTAAAGTATATGATTATCTAACTGTTATGCTGTACACCTGAAAGAAACTAATACAAAATAATATTGAATTGCTGGGGACCCTGGCCTGGGCGCCAGATGGGGGGGGGCTCTGCCCGCGGAGCCCCATCCCTCCGTCACAGATGAAAGTAAAAACTACCAAGACATCTTGTGCTTGGGGAGGAAAGGGGTCAAACTCTCAGAGGAGAATGACCCAGAGCCCCTTCCTCACTAGGCTTTTATTGGGTTCCAATACACCGGAATACAAGTTTA
The DNA here is from genome assembly GCA_039655065.1 of Glossophaga mutica. Classification (NCBI taxonomy): domain Eukaryota; kingdom Metazoa; phylum Chordata; class Mammalia; order Chiroptera; family Phyllostomidae; genus Glossophaga; species Glossophaga mutica. The sequence continues at coordinate 77,956,738 of CM077308.1, read as the reverse complement.
ACATGTCAAAGAAATCTGAGGGCTTAATCGGAGCCAGTGTTTGTCAGGAAGGGGGGTTGCCAGACTTTGGGAGACATGCTCATTTCCTCCTGGGACACTTGTCACCTCAGGAAGAGCACTCTTAGCAAAGCAGGTTTCACAGGACTTTAGGAATTCTTTCTTATGCCAATCACCCAAGGAGCCATCCTGGCCAGGACAGGGCTGCACCGCTCACCCCCACAGTTTCAGGCTTTAAGGCAATTAGGAAGCAGGAGACATCTCCCAGATGGAAATGAGGACTCGGGCTATGTCAGAATAGCCGGGGGGCGAGGGTCCATCACATCCTCTTTGCTGCAACCCCCCAGTCCTTCCATGAGGCCTCCCAAGTGGTCGCGTCTGGCTTAGGTTGCCCTTCCCATGAGGAGTCTTACCCGTCATTGACTGCCAACCAAGCTATGGGGCCAGAGATGGGTAAGGCAGAAGCAGTGCTCCTGCCAGGGAGATAAGCTTTGTCTCCTTAATAGGTCACATCCTTGTGACAGAACAGACCCAGATGAAGTGGGTCCCTTGGGCTCTTACACAGCCCACCATGGGGTGAGGGTTACAACTCCTGAAACCAGGCTGAACGGTCTGCAACATTGAATGTAAACTGTAATTAAAAAAATAAAATTAAAACATGTTTCTGGGAAAGGCTGATAGCAATTAAGTCAGGTATTAAATCTAGGTTTAGTGTCATGAGCTATAATTAGCACAAGTGACACTACCTGAGGCTTGTGATTTTCTCTTTAGCAAGTGTGAAACAGGAACTAACTCTTTAAAATAAAATAAGCTTAATAAATGTCCTCAAAGAAATAGTAATGTGAAGCAGGGACAAAAAACAACCAAGAAGAACCAAGTAGATATCCTGAGTATAAAAATTTAATGACTGAAAACTGGATTCAATAGATATGTCTACGAAGCAGAACAAATACAGACAATAGTTACTGAGCAAGACGGTCAGGTCAAGATTTACTCCTACAAGCATGAAGAGTAAAGGCCCTGACCCTACTCTAGTTTGAATGAAAGCCTGGAGAGTTTTTTTAAATTATATTTTATTCATTGTGCTATTACGATTGTCCCTATTTTTCTGCCTTTGCCCCACTCTACCACCCAGCATGCCCCATACCCTCAGGCAATCCCACACCATTGTTCATGTCCATGGGTTACGCATATGAGTTCTTTGGCTACTCCATTTCCTATACTGTACCTTACGCCCCCATGGCTATTCTGTAGCTACCTATTTGTACTTCTTAATCCCCTCACCTCTTCATCAGTCCACCACACACCCCTCCCATCTAGCAACTATCAAAATGCTCTTCATATCCATGATTCTGTCTCTGTTCTTGCTTGCTTAGTTGTTTTTTAGAGTCAGTTGTTAACAGATATGTATTTATTGCCATTTATCGATCATAGTTTTGATCTTTTAAAAAATAAGTCCTTTTAATATTTTATAAAATAATGGTTTGGTGATGATGAACTCCTTTATTTTCTTCTTGTCTGCGAAGTTCTTTTTCTACCCTTTAATTCTAAATGACAGCTTTGCTGGGTAGAGCAGTCTTGGCTATAGGCCCCTGCTTTTCATGACTTTGAATATTTTTTGCCAATCCCTTCTAGGTTGCAAAGTTTCTTTTGAGAAATCAGCTGACAGTCCTATGAGAGCTCCCCTGGAGGCAACTAACTTGTTCCTCTTGCTGCTTTTAAGATTCTCTGTCTGTAACCTTTGGCATTTTAATTATGATGTGCTTTGGAGTGGGCCTCTTTGGGTTCACCTTGCTTGTGTCTTTCTGTGCTTCCTGGACTTGCATGTCTATTTTCTTTCACCAAATTAGGAAAGTTTTCTTTCATTATTTTTTCAAATAGGTTTCCAATTCCTTGCTCATTCTCTTCACCTTCTGGCACTCCTGTGATGCAAAAGTTGGAATGCTTGAAGTTGTCCCAGAGGCTGCTTACACTACCCTCATTTTTTAAATTCTTTTAACTTCTTGTTCTGATTGTTTTTATTTTCTTCCTTATGTTCCAAATCATTGATTTGGTTCTGGGCTTCATCTATTCTACTGTTGTTTGCCTGTAAATTGTTCTTTATTTCAATTAGTGTACCTTCATTTCTGACTGTATCTTTTTTTATGCTGCTGAAGTCCTCACTAAGTTCCTTGAGCATCCTTATAACCAGTGTTTTGAACTCTGCATCTGATAGATTGCTTATTCCAATTTGTTTAGTTCTTTTTCTGGAGTTTTAATTTGTTATTTCATTTGGGCCATGTTTCTTTGTCTTTTCATTTTGGCAACTTCCCTGTGTTTGTTTCTATGTATTAATTAGGTAGAACTGCTATGGCTCCCTGTCTTGGTAGCATGGCCTAATGTAGTAGGTGTCCTGTAGGGTCTGGTGGCATAGCCTCCCCTGTCACCTAAGCTGAGTACTGGAGGTGCACTGTTTATGTGGGCTGAGGGCACACTCCTTTTGTAGCTGAGCGTTATTGCTGTTGGCAGGTCAATGAAAAGGATTTAGCCAGGCCAGTCACTGCAAGGATTGGCTGTCACCACTGACCACCAACTTCTGCCATCCACGGAGGATCAGCTGTACAGGGGCAGGGTGGTTGTGCTCTGATGTGGTCTATAGCTGTCCACTGGGTGCACAGGCTCTGGGTTTTCCTGGGTGGTACTGGCCAAGGTTAGCTCCCACCTGCGTTCTGCCCGGGGCCACCCTGCATGAGCTATAGATACTCTGAGATGGTTGCTACTTGTGCTGGGCTTGGAGATTTCCAGGTGAAGCCAAGCTGTGAATCTAGGTTGGCTGCTATTAGTGCTGGGCCTGGGGCCACTCAGCAAGAGGTATGGGGGTTGGGGATATACTGAGGCTGGCTGTTGCTTGTTTGATAGCATTTAGAAGTTGTGAAGTATGAGCTAAGACCAGCCATTCATATGGAATAGTCATGGTTAATGGTTTGGGTGGGCCCATAATATAGGTGGGATGAAGTCTCATGGGATCTTCAGGGTGGGGCAAACCATGTTAGCCAGGTAAATGGAGTCTCAGATATAACATCCTCCTGCAGATTCTGTGGCTCTGGGAAAAGGGCTCAGAAAAGGGATAGTGGCCTCTTCCCACCTTTCTGTCTAGGAGAAAGCTGTCCCCCACCCTTGCCTTGATGCCAGATACTTCAGTTCCTCTCTGTATGCCACTGGTGCCTTTCAAGCTGCTACCCTGGTGCTAGATCTCAGAGGGAGAACATCTGAGTAAGTCTGTGTGTGGGTTCTTTAGGAGGAACTGCTTGGGACTCCAGCAGTGTCTTTTACTGACTCAGTTCTTGCTGGTTTTTGCAGTTAGAAGTTTTGGGGATTTATCTTCCTGGCACTGGAACCTTGGGCTAGCATTCTTGGTGTGGGTGTGCCACTCCTTGCTCCCAAAATATCCCTCCCAAATTTTTATCCACCAAGTATGGATGAATGACCAGCCCGTTTCTCACCTCCACCCCTCCTACTAGTCTGGATGGATGTGGTTTCTTTAATCCTGTAGTTGTAAGACTTCCATTCAACTCAATTTCTGTTTCTGAGTGATGTTTGTTCTATATTTTAGCTGTAATTTGATATGGTTGTGCAAGGAGGCAAGCTGTATTTATCTATGTTGCCATCTTGACTGGAAGTCTGGAGAGTTTTGTTGAATTAAATTTCTAGGCTAAGATGGAGCTGTTCCTGCCTGGGGTGTCACATTACTAAATTGAATCTTAAATTGAAAGATAACTTTCATGCCTTATAAATGTTCTGCTTGATCAGAAAATTTTTGTATTCAGCCAGCCAATTCCCATACACCAAGTCAACTCTGGGCTCTATACATCCTTGCTCCTTATTCTTTATCCTATAAAAGCCTCCTGCCTTCTGCCTCATGTTACAGATCTCTGGACCCTTGCAATAGAAACTGCCTGCCTGACGTTAGTTTGTTGTTAATCATTTTTAACAGTTTGTGGAGGCAAATCTTCTTTCTCTCTCCTTCATTTGTATCTCTTCTTTCTTAGGTAAGAGGAAGCACACTATACACTCTGTTCTGAACCTTGCTCTTTCATTCAACAATATATCCCTGCAATTATTCTATAATAAAATAAGAGATCTTCCTCATTTCCTTTTATAGTTCATTAGTACTCTATAAAATCATGTGGATGTATTATAGTTTATTTAATAGTTCCTTATTGATGGGTATTTGGATTCTTTCCAGTCTTTCACTGCAATAAATAGCTTTATTCACCAGACTTTTTAATGATGCAAAAAGTACTGGACAGGTTCAAAGCAAGAAAAAGACATAAAAGATACCAGGACCAGAAAGAAAGATACAAAACAATCTATTCAAGGGAGTTCAGGTCAAAATGGAGATGTAGGTAGAAACCCTTCGCTTCCTCCCACAACCAAAAGGAGGATAACAACCAATCTAAAATCAATAAACAATCAGAAGTTTCAGAAAAATCAAACTACATGGAACGCCAACAACCAAGGAATTAAAGAAACTGTCAACCAGACCAACCAGACTGGTAAGATGAGCAAATGGAGAGAATTTGAGGTGAGGCAGCAGACTATGCGTGTGGGGCTAACTGAACAGGAAACTGAGACTCAGAGCTGATTGTGGACTACGGCTGTTGCTGAGGTGGGATAAATTCTCAGTCTTACATGAGAATGTGTTGGAAAGTGGGCTAGAGCCAAGCAGGCCAGCTGTATTGTTCCCTCTCTGGCCCCTCCCCCATAGGCAGTGCCACAGAGCATCAAGGAGGGTTACCCTGCCCCGGTGAATACCTAGGGCTCCACCTTCTTACAACATAACAGATGCCCTGAACAAAGAAATAGGGCCAAAATGAAAGAACAGAGCAAAACTCCAGAAAGAGAGCTAAACGATGAGGAGATGGCCAACATATTTGATGGAGAATTTAAAGCCCTGGTAATCAAAATACTCACAGAACTGATTGAGCTTGGTTGAAAAATGAAAGAACAAATGAAAGATACCCAAAGTGAAATAGAGCAAAATATTCAGGGAACCAACAGTGACAGGAAGGAAACCAAGACTCAAATCAACAATTTGGAACAAAAGGAAGAAATAGACATCCAACCAGAACAGAATGAAAAAAGAAGAATTCAAAAAAGTGAAGAGAAGCTTAGGAACCTCTGGGACAACTTGAAATGTTCCAATATCTGAATTATATGGGTGCCAGAAAGAGAAGAACAAGAACAAGGAACTGAAAACATATTTGAACACATAATGAAGGAAAAATTCCCCAATCTGGTGAAGGAAATAGACTTCCAGGAAGTTCAGGAAGCCCAGAGACTCCCAAAGAAGTTGGACCCAAAGTGGAACACACCAAAGCACACCATCATTAAGTTACCCAAGATTAAAGACAAAGAGAAAATCCTAAAAGTAGCAAGAGATAAGGAGACAGTTACCTACAAAGGAGTTCCCATAAGGCTCTCAGCTAATTTCTCAAAAGAAACCTTACAGGCAAGAAAGGTCTGGAAGGAAGTATTTGAAGTCATGAAAGGCAAGGACCTACATCCAAGGTGACCCTACCCAGCAAAGCCTTCATTTAGAATGGCAGGGCGGATAAAGTGCTTCCCAGATAAGGTCAAGTTAAAGGAATTCAGCACCACTAAGCCCTAATTCTATGAAACGGCAAAGGGACTCATCTAAGGAAATGGAAGAAAAGAAAAAATATGAACAGTAAAATGACAACAAACTCACAACCATAAACAACCGAACTTAAAAAAACAAAAACAAAAACAGAAACACACTAAGCAAACAACTAGAACAGGAACAGAATCACATAAATGGAGATCACATGGAGGGTTATCAGCTGGGAGGGGGGAGAATGGAGGAAAAAGTACAGGGAAGAATAAGCATAATTGGTAGGCATAAAATAGACAGGGAGAGGTCAAAAATGGTATAGGAAATAGGGAATTCAAAGAACTTATATGTACAACCATGGACATGAACTAAGGGTGGGGGGAATGTTAGAGGGTTGGGGATGCAGGGTGGAGGGGGGATAAAGGGAGAAAAACTGGGAAAACTGTAATAATATAATCAATAAAATGTACTTAAAATTGATCTATTCGACATGCAAATATATGGGAACTAATACAAATATTTGGCAAAATTGTTGGATACAGGTCATATTATAAAAAAATCAATATCGTTTCTCTAAGCCAGTAATAACAAACTTGAAAATAATATAAAAATAAGATTCTGTTAAAATAGCAATAATATTTGCACAAGAGGATAGATAATGAAAATGTAGTGGATACAGACTAAAATAAAAGCTTTTAACTATGTATTTATGCAGGAATAAATGCATTTTAAGAATGGCATCGAAGTGCCCTGCCTCGTGTGGCTCAGTGGATAGAGTGCTTGGCCTATGAACCAAAGGGTCGCTGGTTCCATTCCCAGTCAGGGCACATGCCTGGGTTGCAGGTCAGGTCTCCAGTAGGAGGTGCGCACAAGGCAACCACTCACTGATATTTCTCTCCCTCTTTATCTCCCCCACTTCCCCTCTCCAAAAATTAAATAAATAAAATTAAAAAAAGAATAGTGTCAAAGTGAGAGAAGTAAGAAACAAATTGAAATTATATTAAAATGACATAAACACAGCGTTGGGGGTGGGAGGTTGCATGGAGCGGGTGGAAGGATTGAGGGGAAAAAAAGAAAAAAAAGAAAAAACTCACAGACACTGACAGCAGTGTGGAGATTGCTGGGGAGAGGAGGGTGGGCGGAGGCGGAGGTGGGTGTGGGGAGTAGATGGTGATGGAAGGAGACCCGACTTGCAGTGGTGAATGACAACACAGTGCACAGATGCCATGCTGCAGAGCTGTGCACCTAAAATCTGTGTAACTTTCTTAACCAGTGTCACCCCAATAAATTCAATAAAATGGAAAAAATGGAACACCACAAATTTCATAAGGATATATGCCTAGTTGAGAACATTATATAAAATATTTTATAGTGACTTTGAGTACCAGGAATGAAAGGAAAGAGTAAAGAGATACACCAAAAGAAGTGTTTTACATGGAATGATAATGATAATGTGTTAAGAATTAGGGTTGTGCTTAATTTAATTCTTCATCTAAAGTAAAACCAAACCAAACCAAACCAAACCTCATAAACAGGCATCCCTGCAAATCCACAGGGACGAGGCTCATGTTACCCTGGGCAAGCGAAGGTTACATAAATGGATCATTGGAGATCGCGTGGCATGCTGAGAAGCTGTAGGACAGATTTCCTAAGCCTGTGAGTACTCTGTTGAAATAAATTCAACAATTTGTTAAATCGAGGTCTCTGTGCCTTAACTGAAATGGCAGGTGAAGCGCTATAACATCTTGCTTCCCCTGAGACCTGATCAGAAGAAACAGGTCTCACACGAGACCTGGTTAGATAAATGTTGGGGTTCCCACTATCACGTGGTGACTGTCACTCCACAGGATTTAAAGTGGAAAGCAACTGCGAGTGACCTTGAGTCACAGAGATTCATGGTTAGAATATTTCTGCCTGGTGGAATATTCCACACAAACACCACCCCTCGTTGCTGGAATTGACATCAGAGCCCCTCCAGGTTGATGGTATTTAAAATGTTCATAGTCCTATAGAGGGTTGAGTTTCAACTGGCTTAATCCATTTGACTAAAATATGAGCTCCAGCCACTGTGGTCAAAACAAAGTATCCACGGGAACTGTGTTCCTTTGACTCATAAATGTTATTTTTAGAAGGTCCCTAATTAAATGGCCATCCTGTCCAGTTCTCCATCTGATGCTTGACACTGCTTAGCAAGATTCCATTAATTAAGTCATTTAATTATGATTGAACACCCTGTCTGAAACACCCATTAATCCAGCAACAGAATTGTATTACCTTTTTCATACAATAATATATTCATTAACTCAACAAATATTTATTGAACACCAACTATGTGCTAAGCACTGCACATACACGGTTGAACAAAGCACAGACTTCCTACTCCGTGTGTCTTACTCTCTGGATAGAGAGAGGAATTGCATACAGATGAAGAAAACTATATCACTGAATAATAAATGTAAAACAAAAATAAAACAGAGTGGTGTAATAAAGAATGATGGGGCAGGCAGTAGAAAGGCTGTGTTAAGTGGAATGGGATAGAAAGACCTCTTTGAAGAGAGAACATTTAAACTGAAATCTGAATAGCAAGAAGGAGTCGGTCACAGGAAATTTTAGAGAAAACAAACACTCAAGACTGAGGCAATGGCTGGTGCAGAGACTCAATGGCCAGAACAAGAAAATCAGATGTGTTGGAGGAAGAGAAAGATTGTGAGTTGAGGGCCATACATTTGCCAGTCATTTGTCTTTTGTGAACTTTATTATTTACTCATATTATTTACTTATTCATATTATTTATCTTTAAAATTTTTATGTCTCCTTTTTTTTTCAGGTGTTCCTTTAAATTAATTCCTTGTTGCTTTTACAGTAGCTCCTTCTTATCTGAGAGGGACATGTTTCAAGACCTTAAGTGGACATCTGAAATGGTGGATAGTACTGAACCCTATATATATTATGCTTTTTTGTATACATACATATGTATGATAAAGTTTAATTTATAAGTTAGGCACAGTAGGAGGTTATAGGCATACTTTGTTTTCTTGTACTTTGCTTTATTGTGCGTCACTGGTGTGCTTTTGTAGATTGAAGGGTAGACATTTCACCAGCAAAGAGATTATGATTCGCTTTATTGCTATACTCCCTTTATTATGGTGTGATCTGGAATCAAAGCTGCAATATATCTGAGGTATGTCTGTACTCTATTTATTTAGTGGTCTAGATCAAACCCACAATATCTCTGAGGTGTGCTTTTAATACAAGTAACTAATAATAAAAGAATATAAAACATTATATTCTTTTATCACAGTATATTCACAATATACTGTGATAAAAGTTATGTGAATGTAGTCCCTCTCTCTCAAAATATCTTATTGTACTATACTCACCTTTCTTGTGATGATGTAAGATGATACAATGCCTATGTGAGTACATGAGGGGAGGTAAATGATCCAGGCATCATGACTTAGAGTTAGGCTTCTATTCACCATCTGACAAGAGATGATAGCACTTTACAGCTTCTCTTTGGCATATCCGAACTGCCAGCACCACTATTCTTGAGCTTTGGGGCCACTGAGTAAAATAAGGGTTACTTGGGTTACTAACAGTGGATCTGATAACCAAGATGGTTGGTAGTGACTAACCAGCACAGCATGGATGCACTGGACGAAGGGAGGAATTGCATTCCCACAGGATGGAGCAGGAGTCGCGAGATTGCATCATGCTGTCAGAACCACACACATTTTTAAATTTATGAATTGTTTATTTCTGCAATTTTTCACATAATGTTTTTGGACCTTGTACACTGTAAGTAACTGAAACCTCAGAAAGTGAAACCGCAGATAAGGGGGTCTAATGTATATATTGCAAACATTTTCTAATCTGAAATCATACCACTTGGTGCTTAATTGACACGGAAATCCTTAATTCTGATGTAGTCAAGTCTTATAAACTTTTCTCCGTATGTTTTTTGCTTTCTGATCTTATTAAAAAAAAATTCTTCACTAAGTGCATAAGGTGATTTCTTATTTGCTTTATAGATTTACCTTTTACATAGTTATTTAATACATCTGGATTTACCTTGATTAATAGTGTGAAGTGTAGATCTATGTTAAAATTTTTTTCCCCAAGCCCTGGCTGGTATAGCTCAGTGGGTTGAGTGTGGGCCTGCAAACCAAAGCGTCACCAGTTCAATTCCCAGTCAGGCCACATGCATGGGTTGCAGGCCATGTCCCCAGTAGGGGGTGCACTAGAGGCAACCACACATCGATGTTTTACTCCCTCTCTTTCTCTTCCCTTCCCCTCTCTCTAAAAATAAATAAATAAAATCTTTAAAAAATTTTACCCATTAAAAAGCTGAAAATGGTGTTAAATATCCCCTTTTCTTCAACACCATTGCCCCTTCTAATTTGGTGATGCTACTTATATAAACCAAGATTTGGGCACTAGGAATGCTCATTGCTGCCGGTATGCTTTAGATATCATGAGTTCATATGTATACCTCCAGTGCCAGCTCAGCATCATGAGGGGCTTCCTTTCTTTTGCCCATTCCATAGTTGTACCTCCTTTCTTCCACCATGAGAACTCTAGCTTCCTCAAATATAATGACATTTACTCAGTCCTACAGAGAATACAAAGTAGATTCAAAACTGTTGTATCCATACCACTTCAGGTCTCTCTCTCTCTCTCTCTTGCTCTCGCTCTCTCATTTGAAATACAATTGATTTCATTGATTTCTCTTTATACTCAGTTTCAGTCTCCTCTATTCTGGTGGGTTTAACTTCATTATTTGAATATGTAGAACACTAACATGCTTCCAAAAATAAATACTGCACTCAAGAGAGGCATTACTGCTCTTTCTATCCATTTCTCCTAGGATCTCCCCACTCCTCCTGTGCAATCCATTTCATTTTTTGGTTACTTTTTATTTGAAAAAATAAATAGATACATGTGTATTTCTTGTCTCCCTCTTTTAACATGAAAGCTAGCATACTACATCTTCAATTTAGTTTTTTGCTTTTTTCACTTATTATATCCTGGAAAGCACTCCTCAACTCCACAATTTATGTAATGCTATGATTAGTGTATGTATTGTATTTACTGTGTTTATTTACTATTTTAAAACATTTCTTTTGGTATCCAGGAGTGTTTGTATTACTAGTTATAATAGTTGTCTTTGTTGTGTTTAAATTAAGATATAATTGACATATGACATGATATTAGTGTCAGGTGTACAACACAATGATTTGATGTTTGCATATGATGTAAAAAGACCACCACAGTAAGTCTAGTCAACGTCCATGACCATACATAGTTACAGTTTTCTTTTTGGGATAAGAACTTTTATAATCTACTCTTAAAACTTTCTACCCTTTAAAAAACTTTCAGACACACAATACAGTGTCATTAACTATAGTCACCATGCTATGTACATTGTATCCTCATGACTTATTTATTTTACAGCTGAATGTTTGTATTTTTGACAATCTTCACCCATTTCTCCAACCCACCACCCTTCACCTGTGGAAACCACCAGTCTGTTCTCTGTATCTATGAGTTTGGTTTTTGTTTGTTTGTTTGTTTGTTTAGCTTCCACATACAAGTGAGATCATAGGGTATTTGTCTTTCTCTGTCTGACTTATTTCACTTAACATAATGCCCTCATGGTCCATCCACGTTGTCACAAAAGATTTCCTTCTTTTTTTATGGCTGAATATATTTCAGTGTGTGTGTGTGTGTGTGTGTGTGTGTATCTCACATTTTCTTTCTTCATTTATCAATTGATGGGCATAGTTTATCATATTTTGGTTATCATAAATATGCTACAATAAACATGAGGCTACATATAATAATTTTCTTTGTCTTAAAGTCTTTTCTTGTTTTCCTAGTTCCTCTTTTTAAAACTAATATTATTCTTTTGGTTTAAAATGGTATTTTTTTTCACCAGAATGAATCATCTTTTTTGGGGGGGGGGTTTCTTCTTTATCTCTTCTCTTCCCATTATTTGAGTTGCATTGTTTATGTTTTGTTTACATACGATTCTTACACCTATTTTTCAACCCTTGTTTTATTCTTATTCTACAATTAAATATATTAAATGCTCATCATCAGTTCTTTTGCTGAAGTTTTCTTAGTTCTCTCTTGGTTGAATGAAACTTATCTCTAGTAGATTTCTCCAGAAGATTTTTTGTGCACTTGAAGGACAGCTTGAATATTTATGAAATTCTTGGTTCTTCCAGTCTTTCCATGTAACCTGTTAACTGTTGTGGGGTTTTTTTTTTTTTTTCATCTTTTCATAAGACTGAAGATTTGCTGGGGCAATCCTGATTGCAAATATTTTATCCTATGGTCAGACCTGTTTCAGATCAAAAGTTCTACTTTAGGCCCTGGCTGGTGTGGCTCAGTGGATTGAGTGCTGGCCTGACAGCCATAGGGTTGCCGGTTTGATTCCCAATCAGGACACATGCCTGGGTTGTGGGCCGGGACCCATGGGGCGGGGGGTGCAAGAGGCAAACACACATGGGTGTTTCTCTCCCTCTCTTTCTTCCTTCCTTCCCCTCTCTAAAAATACAGAAATAAAATCTTAAAAAAACAGCAACAACCCTACAAAAAGTTCTCTAACCAAAAACAAGAAAATGGGAAGTTCCAAATAAAAGTTCTACTTTAGGGGTAAATGGTCACCAAATTTCTAAGCCTAATGTTTTATACAAGAATTAGTGATAATGAAGTTTCATGTCAAAGTTTACAGCTTGGGGTGAGGGGAGACAAATGGTATGGGGAAGTCCAGAATCCATCACCTTGTAAATCTTGTGTGAAAGCTTAATCTAGATAGGGTTCTCAGAATATAAATATATAAGACACTAACTGAGGAATGCCTCTGGGGTGAGGCTACTGTAAAAAGAAGCAGCTTTCATAGTTTAAAAAAATGTTCTAGGGCTTCCTTCCCTTGTAACAGCTGACAGTGTGTTCCCAGCCCCTTTCCAGATCTCATTCAAACAAAAGGTCACTCATCTGCAATCTTTTCAGTCTTTAAGATTTCATAGGAGGATAGTGAGTCAAGGCAGAAAGGAATCTTAGAAGTGATCTAATCTACCATTTCGTCTTTTGACAGGGGGAAACAGGGGTTAAGTCTGGGGTAGAAGAGAAAGTATTTGAAATTTACACGTGAAATATAAGGCTTATTAAGATGTTTTAAAAAATAACTTTGGTGCAGAAATAAAGAATTACAATATATTTCTTTAGAATTATAATATCTTTAAAATTCTAGATACACATTTAGAGAAAAAACGCCCAACAGAGTTAAAGGTCTTATGTTCCCTTCTCTTAATCTTATTTCTCTCCTTTCCTAGAGGAAGCCGTTATCATGGACTTGGGGTGTATTTAGTCCCTGCTTTCACACTGTTGTCTATACATATGTATTGAATATCATATAATTATTCTCATTTATAGAAATGGTAACATGGTACATAGCATTGTGAAATTTGCTTTTTAAAAGTTTTGGTGGCAAACATTGCTTTACCGAACCTCCTTCTACATACCTCTGTGCGTGTGTGATTACCTAGCTGTCTGTCTGTCTGTCTATCTAGCTACATGGGTCATAGAGTATTTGCAATTTGACTATATACTGCCTGATTCCCTCCCAAAGTGGAGTTCTTTGTTGTCCCATCTTCAAGTTTATCTTACTATTTTCCTGTGCATCTCTTGATTTACAGTGAACATTTTTCATGTGTTTGTGGGCCATTAAGTCTTTTCATTTTTTAATAAGCTGCCTATTCATATCCTTTGTCCATTTCACTATTGGGTTATAAGTCTTTCTTATGGACTGGCAAGAATTCCTTGAATTATGGATGCTATTTCTTTGCTTTTATATGCAATTACTATTTTCCCCAGTCTGTGGCTTATCTTTTAATTCGTTTATAAAGTTTCACTTTTATAGACATTTATATCATCAAAATTAGTAATTTTTAATGTGTAACGAGGCTGATCTATTATAACCTGACACCAAGTGAAGGCAAGGCCAAGTAAACCCCAATTATTTCAGTGTCCCCCAGGCTACTGGCCAAGTCATTCAGTGTTCTTGTAATTGGGACACAGTGTGATAATTAGCAGTGTTCAATCTGTATCAGGTGTCAGGACGCTCTTGCCTTCTGGAAGGAGTTAAGTCTGCTGCTGGCTCTTTTTCTAATGGTGTGACTTTGGTAGAGGAGCTGAGGTGTAGCACACTGAATATGACACCAGAAGACCTGGCTTCCAGCTCTACCAGTAATTCCATTTGAGCCTCAGTTTCCTGACATGTTAAAAAAAAAATTAGGCTGCTTCACCGGGCTATTGGGCTCAAACTGGATAGGAGTGAAAATGCTTTGTGAGACGAGTGATAAAAGCAAAATATTATTACTAACTTCTGTGGGGCTTAGTTTTCATATTTGTAAAATAAGAGGGATAGAGCTAAGTATGATGGTCCCTTTCAGCTCTATAGTAGCCCATGCTTTTGTGATTGGGGTAAAAACAGATTCTCCAAATGAAATGGGGTAGGTGGCAATTTTAGGACTCTCGGGAAGGTCACCTGATGAAGAAGTACTACAAGGCAAATAAGATATTACAGTGTTCCTTCCTTCTTCCCTTCATCACGTCTTCCATCCTTTCCTTCCTCCTGCTCATCCTTTTCTCCCTTCTTCTAATCTTTCCTTTCTTCTGTTTCTCCATTCCTTTTTCATTTCTTCCATTCCCCAAATCAGCTATACTTCCTGTAGCACTCATTCTCACCCTTTCTGGCTAATTTCTATATATTCCTCAGATAGTCTTTGGTTTTATGAGAAGCCTGCTTGTGGAGGCGTTTCCTGATTCCTCGAATTTTGAATGGGATGCCCTTCCCTTGGGCTTCCATAATGCACTCACAACCTCTGTCATTTCACTTACCACACTAACTGTAATTGCCCACAACCCTTAATAGAATGTAAACTTGAGGACATGGAAAGCTCATGTCTTGTTCACTGCTGTATCCACAGACACATTCTAGTGCCTGGAACACAGCTAGCACACTAGCGCAGCAGGTACTCAAATCCTGTTGAATGAATAAATAGATATGCAGGCACTATGCAAGGTAGCAAGGATGCAGAGATAAACGAGGCAAAGCCTTAGACCTCCAGAAGTTAAAAGTTTTGTAGGGAGGACAGACATGTAACCAAGTAACTGCAATACTGTGTTATAAGAACAAGCAACAGAAGTCTGTTCAATTACTGCTATACATAGAGGAGGGTGAGTGTGTCAGAGAAAGTGTATAAGAGATAGGTGAACCGGATTTTGAAGGATGAGCAGTAATGTGTTAATCTGAGAAAAGTATAGGTATGCCAGAAGGAGCATCAGTGTATTTATTTGATAATTTACTCAACAAATATTTATTGAACCCCTACTATGTACCAAGCACTGTTGTGGATGCTGAGGTCCTCCTTCTGTCTGACGCATGTCATCCTGTGTCTCTGCAGGTCTTCTGGGAATGTGAGTGTTTCCTGCATATGAGGACCTACAGGGCAGTTGGCACAGCTTTCCTTGATCCAAGAGAACATGGTCCTGGCTGTTTTTGTGCAGAGGAGGACGTGAGGGTTTGTGTGTCTCAGTATTTTGATCAAAGGCACACAGCTGTTATATGAGAACGCCTTGGAAATGTAATCTGAGTTCCCTAAGGCACTGACTGGGCCTCACCATCTGTTTCAGGCCACTGACTGAACACTGAGGACTTTCTTTGGCTGAACACCTTTCTCATGGGTCAAATATTAACACAAGGATCTGTCAAGGGAAATAACAAGATAAACAAATATAAATGGAGTAAAGGCTGGAAGGAATCTCATATATCAACACATACCATTACGTAGAGCTTTTATGGAGAAGATCAGCAGAAATAAATACGGGGTTACCCAAGGGTAAAAAAGAAATTGTCAAAGGGATTGTTTCATGAGAAAACTAGAATTTACATTTTCAGCAAGCTTTGGACCCATTTATATAGAATGCTGGAAAGGCAATCATGTTCTTTATTGTGTAATTGATTTCTACTGATATACCAGAGTAAGTCACCTTCCGTGTTTAAAACAAGCCCAATTTCCTCTCCAGGCGACTGGCTGGAGGAGCTGACATAGGTTTATAATGAGGAGAGAGAGAGGGAGAGAGAACATATTTTACCATTAAAACATTTATCTACACTAAAATTATTTTTGTTGCTTTCAGTTTTTAAATTTATATATGCAGTAGTGTAAAGTGGTTAACAGCTTTACAAGACACCAAGCAGTCCTGGACTTACTCCAGCTCTCCTCCCTCTGGAAGCCTTTTTGCTGATTCATTTCACATTTACTTACAGGTTTTTAAATAATATCCTTGTATTATTCTTTGAATTTTCAGTTTTAAGCATTATAGGGACCTCTCACTATAGTAGAGATAACTTCATTTTTCTTTAACCAGCCTTTCCTTGGTGTCCCAGTTGAGTTACATTTTATTTTATTAGCCAATAGTCATTGTTTACATTACAGTTATGAAAATGATATGTCTGGTTGAACTGTGTATTAAACTGTGACTACTTTTCATTTTCTGTCCCAAATTTATTTTTTTCCAGGGGGTTAAAATTGTCATTTTTTTTTGTTGTTGTTGGCTTGCTTTTCTAATACTTATTGCTTATTCAACCCCAAACTTTGCTGATTCTTGAAAACTCCTCCCAGTGGTTTGCCTTTTCCTGAAGGCATCTTCCATGGCCATCTGACCCACTCCAGTGTGTACCAATTGTTCTTTTATTCCAGGCATACATAAGGGACTTGGAGACGATAACCCTTTTATGATTATTTTGCTATTTCCTTGCACTCTCCCATTTTCTGAACCCCATGTCTTCTTTCATGGGTACCCCCTCATTTTGTAGAGCACAAACAACATCTGGGGCTGAATTATGGGAGGTGAATTGCTTGAAACCAACCATGTCTGAAAATAGCTTTATTTTACCTTTTCACTTGATTGATAGTCGACTGGGCATAGAATTCTCTGTGGGACATAGGTTTTCTTCAGAATTTTGAAGTATTTTCTCCATTGCCTTCTAGTTTCCAATGTTGCTGATAAGTTGGAAACCACCTAATTTCATCTTCTTTGCATCTTTTCTTTTCCCTATATAATTTGTTTCCTTCAAGTGCTTTTCTTCTTTTATTTTGTACTCTAACTTCCATGTTTTTGTTAATACTTAAGTACATAGGACTAAAAACTGCCAAGACTCTCTGAGAACATGAGTGAGGCTTGCTGATTGTGCACTTCTCTGTAAGATGAGCCCTTGGAGGTGTTTCACTGGGGGACTTCCAATGTCAGCGTTCTTTCCCCTTGGGCTGGGCAGAGTCCTCAAGAAGGCTCTTCCAATCTTCTGCCTGGAGCTTCAGGTGAAGCTTAGCGTCCCCTCATCTGGAACCTGAGAAGGGGAAGAGGGATCAGATAGGAGATGGGTTCACCATTCAGATGTACATTAATTTAAATCCCCCTATCAGTAGGATACTTCTGTCTTTAACCGTGCCTGGGTTCCCCAGAACAGAGACTCTCTCCAGGAAATAAAACACCAGTGTGCTGCTTAAGTGGGGAAGGTCAGTTGTCAGCTATGCTGCATGGGGGTCATGGTGGGATCTTGGGACCTAACGATTTCTTGAAAAGCACCCAACTAATTCTTTGTATTTTAGCTACTCCACTCTTCATCTCCACTGCCAACAATCTGTACAGTGTAAGTCACTTTGGCTCTTGGCATTCCCTACTACCAGTTTAGAATTCAGCTTTCTTAGCTTCGCTAAATCAGTTACACTCGTCCTTTTGCTTTACAGCTTCCAAATATATTTGCTGCTTTCTCCTCTTCCATTCTCCTTATCTTTATGACTTTATTCCTTAAAAAAAATCTCTCTACGGTCATTTTAAGTAGGGTTTGAAGAGGGAGCAAAATTAGATGCATATGTTCAATCTGGTATCTTAAGCCAGAAGCCCAGAAAAAATTTAAATTGAGGATAAAGTGTAGCTATTCTCATTTTACTGAATCTTGAACATCAGTCGAAGCCAGGAAATTAGAAGCCAGATAGGATAAAGGTTCAGAATTTAGACCCTGTTATTAAACCTGAGATTAAGCCCTGTGTCTGCCACTTACTGGGTTTCTGACCTTTTGACATTTAACTAATTTCTCCCAGGTTCGGTCTTTTTAATCTGTATAACAGATAATAAAATAGATAATTTATGAAATTAAAGTACATTTACACATATGATTTGCTTCTTACATTGTGTAAATTCTAAAACAGCAAGTGCTCAATAAATTGAGGTAATTCGGGTGCCTATGAAAGGATGGGCAATGAAGATAAACCACAGTAAAGGACTTACGACCTCCCGCCTGCATGTAGTTGGGCCGTCATTATATACCAGGCACCATGCCAGGCACTAGGTATGTGATGGAGAACAGAACCCATACATGTGTTAGCTCTGTGGAGTTAGAGTCCGGTGAGGGCTGTTGTGGACTGTTCAGCCTGGTTTCAGGAGTTGTAGCCCTCACCCCATGGTGGGCTGTGTAAGAGCCCAAGGGACCCACTTCATCTGGGTCTGTTCTGTCACAAGGACGTGACCTACTAAGGAGACAAAGCTTATCTCCCTGGCAGGAGCACTGCTTCTGCTTCACCCATCTCTGGCCCCAATGCTTGGTTGGCAGTCAATGACAGGTAAGACTCCTCATGGGAGGGGCAACCTAAGCCAGACACAACCACTTGGGAGGCCTCATGGAAGGACTCGGGGGGCTGCAGCAAAGAGGATGTCATGGACCCTCGCCCCCCCAGCTATTCTGACATAGCCCGAGTCCTCATTTCCATCTGGGAGATGTCTCCTGCTTCCTAATTGCCTTAAAGCCTGAAACTGTTGGGGCGAGTGGTGCAGCCCTGTACCGGCAAGGACGGCTCCCTGGGTGATCCGGACATAAGAAAGAATTCCTAAAGTCCTGTGAAACCTGCTTTGCTAAGAGTGCTCTTCCTGAGGTGATAAGTGTCCCAGGAGGAAATGAGTATGTCTCCCAAAGTTTGGCAACCCCCCTTCCTGACAAACACTGGCTCGGATTAAGCCCTCAGATTTCTTTGACATGTTAAACTTGTATCCCGGTGTATTGGAACCCAATAAAAGCCTAGTGAGGAAGGGGCTCTGGGTCATTCTCCTCTGAGAGTTTGACCCCTTTCCTCCCCAAGCAGAAGATGTCTTGGTAGTTTTTACTTTCATCCGTGACAGAGGGATGGGGCTCCGCGGGCGGAGCCCCCCCACATCTGGCACCCAGGACAGGGTCCCCCACACACCGTAATCAAATTATATCAGGACTCTTCTAATTTTTTGAGAAATTCAGGTAGAGTTTCATTATGTAATATTGTTGATGAAATTTTTGGAGACTGAGGATGTAGATTTGTTCAATGCTTGGATGCTGTGGAGTAACCATCAAGGTCTGTGAATTCTTATTTATACCAAGTATAACCTATGAACTGAATATGTAACATTTATTACTATTTTCAACATTGGTTGATGTTACAGAATTTAATGTAGTATGAATTCATTTAAAGCTATTACAACATTTTATCAGTATGTATTTTGTCAACAAATATTTTCTAAAAGTTTGGGTGTCATTTATCTAGTGAAATGAGCACTTGATCTGGAATATATATCTTTGAATAACTGTTGTTTTTATATATAAAAGGTAAGATTGCATCCTGAGTTGACCATTTAACTAGCTGTGTGGATTATTTAACTTTACTCATTGGAAAAATGGAAATAATAATTCATACTGTATTTATTCCTCCAGGAATTTTGTGAATCTCAAGTGCTTTGAAGAAGCCACATACTTTGAAAATATCAGATGTCATTATGGTAACAGTTATTATCTCAATTGTTCATATAATATTAAGCACAATGAGAAAATTGAAAAAAATCATTTATCTACCTTTGTATGTCATGGTCAGATAATTGGGTAAAAGTTTTTTGATTTTTAAGTTCATAAAAGTTTCCTTTTTGTTCTTTGCTTCAGGAATAATTTATGTAAAAAATAGAAGCAAAATTTCTGAGTCAGTATAACAGAACGAGTACATGCAGAAATCTCCACTTTCTGTTCTAAATACATAGGATGAGAGATAAAATATTAGATATTACATACAATCACATTGAAAAGACAACCGAAGTAACCACTATGAGCAGATGCGGAGAGGAGAACAGCAGAGGTGAGCGGGGCCTGCAGGCACATAATTCTCAGGGAGCTGGGACTGGAAACAGGGCAAGCACATCAAGGCCTTCATGCTCCAGTCATGATGTGGGTGGAGATCAAGTTATTTTTCTTCACCATGGGTGGACAAGAGCTATTTTATTTGCATTCAGATATCCCGTCTGTCACATGTTTAAAGGCAGGAAATAAATTCACCTATCCATCTGAAATTTTCTGTCCAAGCTAGAAGCTGAGACAGGTTTCCACATGAAAAACCTGGTGAGGCAAACATGAGGTACCTAACTTTGTCCTACATGCTGGCAAATCTAGGAGAAATCCTGAAAATTATTTTTTGAACAAAAAGAACATGAGGACACTCAGTGTCAGGAAAAAACAGTCTATAGAATCCATAAATAATAAAATTCATAACCATGGAAAGAGAGCTAACAGAATAATCTAGAAGAAATTTCAACTTTAAAACTGTCACCACCACCCCCAAAGAAAAATGCACAAAAAACAAAACCCAATTCCCACAAGGCAAGATTATCATCCATAAAACAAGGTCAGTCAGGGCACATGCCTGGGTTGCCAGGCCAGTTCCCGGAAGGGGACATACAAGAGGCAACCGCACATTGATGTTTCTCTCCCTCTCTCCTTCCCTTCCCCTCTAAAGATAAATAAATAAAATATCAAAAAAAAAAAGTTAAAAAAAAAACAAAACAAGGTTAGGATATTATGAAAGCAGAAAAGTCAGATATGAAAAGGAACCTATTGAGTCCTGGCTGATGTGGCTCGGTGGATTGAGTGCCAGCCTGCGAAACAATGGGTCGCCAATTCCCAGTCAGGGCACATGCCTGGGTTGTGTGTCAGTTCCCTAGTGGGGGGCACATGAGAGGCAACTACACGTTGATGTTTCTCTCCCTCTCTTTCTCCCTCCTTTCCCCTCTCTCTAAAAGTAAATTAATAAAATCTTTAAAAAACATTAAAAGAAAAGGAACCTATTGAAAATCTTGAAAATAAAATATAGTCACAAAATTCAAAAAATATAATGAATGAGCTAAATAGTTATTTTGAAAGAGACAAAGAGAGAGTTAATGAATTGGAAAAAAAAACATAAAATACCTCCTAGGATGCAAAGACAAAGATGTGAAAAATAGCAGAGAATTTGAGAAATATGGAAGGTACAATGAGAGGCAGAGCATTAAAAAAGTTAAAATTTTGGAAGTCACTAGGGAAAAAGCACAGATTACCTACAATGATACACCAGCCAGATCAATAGTAGACTCTTCAGCAATAGCAATAAAAGCTGCACAACAATGCAGCTATTACTTCAAAGTACTGAGGATAAATAAATGTAAACATAAAACTTGACACTTAGAAAAATTATTTAAGAGAGACATGTAAAAAAGCACATTTTTAAAGCTATATGAGGATTAAAAAATCTTTCTACCCACAGACTCTTATGGAACCCAAAGGGGGAAAGGATCGAGCGTGGGAGGGGGAAGGTGGTGGTGGGAAAATGGAGACAACTGTACTTGAACAATAATAAAAGAAAAAATAAAAATAAAGCTGATAATATGTAGCACCCCTCCCAAAAAAAAGAAAAGAAAAAACTACTCAAAGATAAATTTCAGCAAGAAGAAAAGTGAACCCAGAAGAAGGAAGTGTTATACAAGAACCTTGAGTGTGCTAATTAATCTGGAGAGTATCTTGATAAATCTAATAAGTATTGGTTGTATAAATAGTAATAATGACAATAATAACAATAATGTTGACATTAAAACATAGAACTAAAGATCTAAACAATAATGACACGAATAGTAGAAGATATCAGAGGAAAAGAAAGGTTTTAATGTCCCTTTCTTATTTAGAAGGAAGATACAGAATGCTGCGTAAGTTTAGGTTTTAATGCAAAATATATATTTAAATATATATTAAATTACTGAGTTAATCTTTCAAAAAATAGAAATAGAATATATAATTCCCAAGTCAACAGAGGGAAAATGAACAGAAGAACAAAACAAAACAAATTTATTAGACCAGGCAGTATGGGAAAAGCTAGTAAGGAAAAATGTGGAAAATATAAAATAAGTTGTTAGGAATATTTCAGAACAATCTCATAAATATAAATAAGTTGAACCTAGCTATTCAAAGATATACACTCAGATTAAATTTTAAAAATTCAGCCATCTGCAGTCCAGAGAGACAGAGATAAAACAAATTATGCAGATGCTAAAAATAAAGTTATGTGAAATAAAGACTGTGAAATAAAGACTATGAAAAAAACCCAATATTATAAACTAAACATCAATATGAAATAATCATGATTTCTAGGATTTCCATTAAAGTATTAAAGTATTTAGAAGAAATAAGGAAAGAAAGAAAGAATAAAGAGGAAACAATAAAATTAAAATGATAGGGATAAGAAGAAATTAACAAGATTGGCAAAATATTCATAATTGCTAAAACTTAAGATTTGTTATATTATTTCTTCTATTTTTGTGTGTTAAAAAGTTCTAAAAAGGGAGGCACGTAAGAATAGATAAAGGAGAAATTGAAAAAAATCTAGGAGAGTACAATGAAAAGTGGTGCTAATGAAATTACAAAATGATTAAATGGACAATTTTCTAGTAATATAATAAATTGCCAGAATTGACTTAAGAACAAATGGAAAACTTATTAAATAAAATCTATAACCATGAAAAATGAAATCAGTAGTCAAAAATGTCCTCTGACTCTTCAAAAACATAACCAGGCCCACAAAGCATTGTTTAATGGACAAGTTGTTGCAAACCTTAAAAAAAAGTTATCTATTTTACACAAACAGTTTCAGAGGGAAAAAAAGAGTAAAACCTACCTGTTGGGCTCATATAATCCGGATGCTGACTCTGAAAGGGTTGACCATAGCAGAACTTGGATTACACACCAACCGCAGATCACCCGTTTTATCTGGGGAGGTGGGAAGGAGCACAGGGTGGGGAATTGCGGTTCAGTGAGACCTCAGCTTTATCTATAATATTTTAATTCTCTTCTTTAATAAAGACATGAAACAATATGACAAAGATATTAAGAATTGTTAAACTGTGGAAGGAACACATTATTTTTTATATTTCTAAATTTTTTGATGTTCTCAAAAATCATCTACAACAAATTACATTGTTTGCTGCTCAAGTTCAACAGCAGAGAAAAATCACCCCTTTAAAGCATATTACATGCCAATCGTCAGATTTGGTCAGTGGGGAAGACTAGAATGTGCTATTCCTAATTAAAGAAATCATGAGTAGTTCAAGTATCAACCATCTTTTCTCACGTACATTGATGAAAGGTGAGAGTTCTGTTTTGAAAATATTCATTAGCCTATGACTCTCCAGAGTGGAACAGTTATTAATTAATCAATCACTTTACATTCAGACATATTTTCATTCAACAAACTTTTATGGAGTGCCTACTACATTCTGTGCACTACATGACTAGGAACTGTTTCTACAGGGTGGAGAGATAAATCCTGTTCTTAAGGAGGGGAGATGGACAATGATGTGAATGCAATAGAGAGAAATCAGTGGTGTCTAGGGCTACACAGATCACAGAGGTCCGTCCATCTCAGCCCCAAGTATCGGGGAATGTGATGCTTGAATCAAATATTACTTTTTAAAAAATATTTTATTTATTTTTAGTGAGAGGGGAAGGGTGAGAGACAGAGAGGGAGAGAAACATCAATGTGTGCTTGCCTCTCATGTGTCCCCCACTGGGAACCCCCACACAACCCATGCGTGTGCCTTGACTGGGAATCTAACCGGCAACCCTTTGGTTTGCCGGTTGGCACTCAATCCACTGAGCCACACCAGCCAGGGCAAGTATTATTGTTAATCATCAAACAAAGGTGGGAGGTGTTGAGGGGAGGAGAGGAAGAAACTTAGAAGCAAAAGGAATGGCATATGCACACATGGAGAGAACATCTGAGGAGGCACAAGTTTTGGGATTGCTAGAGAGGAGGGTGATGAGTTTAGAAGTGAGATCATGATAGGGTCTTGCCTCTGCGGCTGAAGACTTTGAACTTAATTTGGGAGCTACAGCAAACCACTGAGGTAAGAAATTACATGCAAGGGTGAAGAGAAGCCCGTTTTCATTCTGGCCCCAATGGCAAGATAATTGCTAGAAAGGATGACATGTTGCACTATCTGTCCAGGGACACTGATGGAGTAGGGCCTCAGTTTGAGCCTCAGCTGTATCTAGTGCTGCATCTCAAGATATGTCAGCACATACGGATGCAGCAGGTCAGATAACAGTTGATTTGCTCTGGGAACCTAGACACCTCCTGAGAGATTATTCATCCGAAGAAAAGGAAGGTTTGATATAGTATGAAATCTTAGAGGTAGAAGGTAAAAAGTAGGATTAAAATAAGATTTCTATTAATTCTATGCATTCTCTTGGTTAACTACCCTGTTAACTCTTGCTTGGGAAGACACCAGCATGATAAGAAAAAGAAGTATTTCTTTGGTACTCCTCAACAGGGTGCGATGCACAGAAAGATGCATACTTCCTCACCTCCGCTCCTCACCTTGCTCTGGAGGAGGTAAGTGTAACTTTGGTACCTCCAGTGGTCAGAAGCTGTGGCACCCAGCAGTAGAGGCTGCAAGAGAAGGGGTGTCTTGTGTTAACACTCAGCAGGGATGCTTGACATGTGAGTGCCTGGTGAGCCTTGTAACATCCAGCAAAAGAGGAATAAAACACAAGAAGAGGAAGAAAATATTAGCCTGTTGGACTTTTGTTAGCAAAAAAGGCATTCCCCCAAAATGACACCGATATAATTGGCTTGAGGTATGGGGCTCCCTTTTCAGTTCTACACTGGCAAATGAGGGCAGGAACCAACACAAGAAAGGCTAAAGAGAGTAGCCCTGATCCACTTTTCCCAGATGCGGTGCTCAAATTCATGAATACTAGCCCTGGCAACTCCACGTTCTTACTGTAAAAGTGTAAAAGCTTAGGTTACTCCCCAGGCTGTAGAGCAAGTGTCCAGTTGCCCTCAGAGATAGCACATCTCTCATCGAAAAGGAAACCTAGCCTGTAGCTTGCATCCAGCTAATCTTCCACATTGCTGCATCTAGGCACTTCCGTTCTCTCATTACTTTCACAGAGAGCAGAGATAGATTTTCATGGTTCTTCACGGCACTGTTCTCTCTGCTTTAATAGCCAAAGGCTAAAGCCAAATGAACTCGGCAGAGAACAATATGCAATTTTGTCTGATTCCTATTATTCTTTCCAAAACTGCAATGGTGTTATTCTGACTGACAGATTTTCAAAAGAGATTCATCGAAAATACCCTTGATCAAATTCAGTAAGAAACAGAATGTTTTAAGTGGGCGTGTCTGACTAGAAGCTCCCTGAACGATTTGGTAACAGTACATCAAAGGATGGCTGAATCCTTATTTCCCATCAGAAAAATAAGGCCAATCTGAAATCTGAGTGTTTTGAGGACAGATGGCATTAGCCTAGTAGTAAACATATTTTTGGCTGCTTCCCCATCCACCCCCGTCCCGCCCCCAGCCCACAGTAGCTATGTTTAATGTGCTGAGGGGAAGCTGTTGGCTTACAGACTTTTATTATAGAGCAGAAATATACTTGTTCCAGAGAAGAGGAATTAAATTGGTCCTAAGTCAAATGATGTTAACAGGTGTCACTTCACCAATCCAAGACTAAAATGGGTTATTGTAAAAAGGACTCATATGTCTTTTTCTGGCTCTTGCTGCACCTGTTATGCAAAACTGCATGCCCCTGTCATGTTCCTCCTGATTATTTCCTGAGACTTGAGGGTGTGCTACGCATGTGCTCACACACACATACTGTTGGAGAACACACAGTGCCTGCCATTTTCTCGCTCTTCAGCTCAAGCTCCTCTCTGCTGCTAGTTAAGGCCCGCACAGCTTAATATAAACGTCAAATAAATCTCAATCAGTATTGCTGCTTCTGCCAGGCTATGTGACACTTCAACAGCATGCCATTACATCGCTGGTTCCATGGATGAGCTGAGGTCCGTGACAAGGCACAGGGAGAGGAAGGAACTCTCTCCCTTGGTCAGCATTATATCCTGTTGATTGAGGTTAATGGCTAAAAGAGTTATGGCATTTTTATCCATAGCTCTCTTCTTCTCCTAGAACCCAGTCTCCAAGCTGGAGAAAAACAGGAGGGCAGTAGTGGGTATGGCGGCCACAAGGGTATATGCCTCTTAGATCTGACAGCATAGTGACTGAGGTGGACCCCAGTGGCTGTGCTCTCACATTGTAGGCACGTCTGAACAGAGGCTATGCTTTCCACAAGCAACCCAGTCCTTGGAAAACATAGGACACCTCTGACAGGTGACTCTGACTTGAGGTTTCCTAACACTTCTCAAAATTTCCTTAAAACTGAACCGCAGTCTGCGGTGTTTCTACCCAATCATCCTTTTTTCTTTGTCTTGTTGTTTAATGACTCTCTCAGTTTCCTCCTTGTCTCCATATAATTTCCTCACAGGCATTTCCCCTGATAATACATTTTCTTTTTGCACGTTTAGTCCCATCTTAGCATCTGCCTCTCACCAGACGGGAACTGACACAGTGAATTTGTGCTATGTATAATGGAATGACAATCTGTTCTCCCTGTTGCTGGACCACATTTGTCTTCTTGATAATTTCCCTCCTGAGCTTTCTCTCCCGAGTGGCTTCTAGGTCCTTTTATTAGTAGATTTGATGTTGGCCTTAACTTCCCCCACTCGTGTTCACCAGGCACACTCAGACATATCCACATCTCAGTGGGAGATGTGATGGGAGGAGGCTCAAGCCAAGCCCCTTGCTGTATACACTCTGCAGCGACTATTATGATTCTTTGCTGGTTCAATGCACAGCTACAGAAACAAAAGGAATACATGAAATTGCCCCTCCTTTGAAATGAAAATCCAGTTAGTGAGACAAAATCACACTTGTGCCACAAGTGGTTAAGGATACCAATAATAATCATTAACTTTTCAAAGACAGGGAAAGAACTTCAAGAAATAGGGCTTCCTCTTTCTCTGGCCTTGTATTCCTGTGTTTGGAATAGTGAAGAATAGCAGAAAGCTGTTTCTTTCTTTCTGAGCAGCTTCATGACCAGCTGGATGTGAAGATGTGAAGGCGAGAAAGGCACCTTGATCACCGTGATGTACTAAGAGCTTATCACCCTTCATGAAGGTCTTGCTGAATTCTCCCATTGTGTCACAGACTTGTAGAATTCATGGATTGACATGAGGTTTTCAATTTTCACTTCCCAAAGAATTATTTCTAAGAACATATGTGGTGGTGATGGATGTGGACGAGATAAATGCCAGTTAGATCTTCAGTGCCAATGTCAACGTAAATATTGTTTTCTTGATATTTTTGGCCCTTGGCCAAATTCTAGATTAATGGGCATAGAAACAATACCAATGATTATTTAGTATGTTCTCCTTATGATTGGCAGAACAGCCCCTTGAGAGAAAGTTGATATGGAATAAATGCTGTTAAGTCATGTGAATTACTCCCAGAAAGGAAAGTATCACACAATTAAGTAAACCAGCACAGTTGAAAGGGATGATTTTGCTTTGGCACTGAGGTTTGAAATCTTGTTATTCTCAATTTTTTTAATGAGAGAGAACAATGTTGATATTTTTAAATTTTAATCTTAATTGTTTTTGTTTGTTTTATTTTTATTATATTTTTTCCATTATGACTTATCCCCCTTCCACCATCCTCCCACCCCACCATCACCATACTTTTGCCCATGTCCATGAGTCCTTTTTTCTTTTTGTTTGATCCCTCCACCCCCAATATTTTTTTAATGGCTGGTAGATCCTCAGGGTTATTCTTCCTTGGGCCTGGGTGACTCTGGGTGGCTTGCATAGTTTTCTGGAGAGAGTTCTGTCAAACGAGCGACAAGTTAAATTACTGGTGTAATTCCACTCTCTGATTATATCACTGGCTAAACCGCTAAAATGCAGAAGCTTCTGAAGTCTCCATCTGGGAATTTGTGAAGGTACTGGGTATAACAGTCCCTGGTATAATGTTGTATGAACTTAAACAGGACAACTAAGCAGACAAATTGAACTGACTCACAAATAAGCAATAAGCATCCAAGTTACATTGAAATTGACCAATTCAACTGAATTGACAGATTGGTGAACTGTTTTGTGATATGTTAATATTTCCATATTATAGTTAATGTTTTCAATATTGTAGCGCTAATTCCTATTCCTACATGGACAAAATAAATGCTTGTCCCATAAACCCAACACCAACACATGGTATAGTATAAATAATTTGATTCTACATGAATTAAAGAAAAGGGTTTTTCAAGTATCAAATTCCTTTACCAAATATTGATGTCTTGGGAATTTGAGATTGTATCTATGCAACTTCCAACATGAATAAAAATGTAACATAAAGATCTTTTCCCTTTTGGGTGGTGAAATTAAAGATAATTTAAATTTTCTTTATACTTTTACATTTTCAATTTTTACAGTAATATATATTTTTAATTGGACCAAAAATAATTTTGAGTGTAAAAAGGGACAGGTGTCTTTTGATGGCTAGGAAAACATTCTTAGCATTTGAAACAATCTGGCAAGGGCTTAGAGGCAAAAGACAGAAATCTGACTACATTTGAGGAGTTTGCCAGATGGCAACAAGTAACTGCCAGTGTTCGATTTGGCTATGATTACTATATACTATTTGTCACTTCAGCAAGCTATCTTTTTACAAGGCATGTGGCAACAGAATGTTGTTTTAAGATTACCTATCATTGGACTTATTATATTGAAATGAAGATATGGAATGGGAAGTCTTTCAGTAATGTCTCTGAGGTATGAAAATTTTGTTTGTGCCTTCTGGGAATGAATTATTTTGCTTGACCCAAATTGTGAATTCAGAGGGGAGATTTACTCTATTAACTGTAAAGAAGGGGTTTGCTGAGCAAACGCAGTTTTGGCGATCATGTTCACAGTGCTTAATTGATGTGCTTTCAAGTCTAGTTAAACATTTCAGAGGCTCCCTTTACCTCCACACATCTGGAACACTGATTACAAACTCATCTCAAAAGTCTAGTTTTAGTCAGTGCTTATATTTGAGAGTTACACAATTCTATTTCTTTCCAATATGTATTCTATATAACATGTATTTTACTGGTTTTGACCAGTTCTCCTTCTCCCTCCAATCTATCCAAATGACTGAGTTTTGATGTATGAGTTTGCTGCTGTATTAATTTACTGACAGTGATATATACACCATGGCTTCCACAGCTGTTTAGATGAAACTGTATATTAATGTGTAAACTTGCAACATACAGCTTAGCTGGAAAGGTGTGCGGAGCAGGTGACTGAGGAGATAACTTTCACTGCTTGGACCAAAGTCAGTTTTGAAAGAGCTAAAGATGCCCGTTGAATTTTGGTGTGTGTGTGTGCAAGGCAAGAGCTCTTCACATTGTAAAGAGCTAAAGATATGGGTAGTGAAATGGAGTCCCATTTTACACCCTCAATGCATGGTGAGTACGGGGGTCTCGAAATGCAGTCCTGGTTTGTTAACATTAGTCTCTCACTCTTGGTTTATGATGTTTTAAAACATGTTAGAGATATTCATGAAGGTATAAAGGATAAAATTAAAACCTGCATCAATTGTAGCAAAAGTCAACTGGAAAGAAAATATTTTAAGTCTGTGGGATGTTAATACAAATTGGCAGCCAAAGGTACTGAGTCTTAGTCAACATATTTCACGTTCCCCTAAACACAAATAGCTCAAAACCTTTGGAGGTTGTTCCTTTGAGATGTTTCATTAGTGACATCACAGTGATTGCCACCTCCCTGGGGCTACTTTAGGCCCTGCCCAGAGTCCAGGACTCCACACAGCCCAGGAGACCCACAGGAGTTGGAGCCTGAGTCAGAGAGAGAGAGAGAGAGAGAGAGAGGAAGAGAGAGAGAGAGAGGGAAAGAGGGGTAAAGAGGAGAAGCCTACTGCAGCAGGTATGTTCTTGACCCAAATCAGGGAACAGTGTGTGGTGGGGAGGGGGTGTGCACAAGTTGCAAATGAGAAAGGCAGAGAATGTTTACGTTTCTTAATGAAATAGGCAATGCTTATTGTACACAGTGTTTCTTACGATATAAAGGGACTATTATTGATTCCTGTTTTACTTTTTTCATCTCATAATATGCATTTTCTCTCTTCCTCTTTAAGGACAATTTTTTATATCATGGAAGAAAGTTTGTCTTTTCTCTGCTCAGTCTCCATTCAAAGGAAGTCAGTATCAAACAATGTATTCAGAATGTTTTTGGTTTTTCTTTCATCCATATGGCAATCACTTTGGATCAGATGGTGTGATCTTGACTCAAGTGAAAATTTAAAATAAAGCCAAAACTGTCTTTGTGGCTTCACAGCAGAAAAATGAAGTTTGCTGATATGAATTTCTGACTAACTCTGGTATAAATATGTGTAAAAGTTAAGTCAAGTTCACACCTTACAATGAGCAGCTATTGATTGCGTTGGATTCATTGGAAATTCTCACCTTAACTCTGTGTTTTGTTCATTTAAACTATATAAAACAACAAATATTTAAGTGTACCATCAAAGCACAAGAAAAAGTATGAGGTAAATCGCAGGAAAAACAGAAGTGTGGTGGACAGCCTTTCAATTCAGAGACTGCAGAAAAAATGTAAAGAGTGCATAAAACACAGTTTGACAATAATTATAATGCAACACCTATGTAACTATCACCCACATCAAGAACCAGATCATTGCCAGCACCCTATAAGTTCATCCTGGTCACCCCACCTTCTGCCCCACCATATGTAATCACAATCTCGATTGTTGAGATAATCTTATCCATGTTTCTCCTGACATTTTTATCATCTACACCTGCACTCCTAAGCCATGATTAAGTTTCCTGTTTTTGACTTTGAATAGATGGAATCATATTCTATGTTTCTTTTGTAAATTCTTTTTTTGCCCAACAATTATATTTATGAGATTTACACATTTTGTTGAGGATTGTTGTAGTTCGTATATTTTCTTAATTTATTTTAATTTATTTTCTCAATAGCATTCGAGTATATGAATATACCACAACTCATCATCCACTGTACTGTTGATAAACACTTGACTTGTCTCCAGCTTGGCCATGTTGTGAAATGTTGCATGAATTGAATATACTTGTGGAAGCATCCTGGTGCATACGTGCTTGAGTTTCCAGAGTAGAGGTGAAATCGCTGGATAATAGGGAATGAGCATTATTAACCTTGATAAAGGATGTTGAATTGTTTTCTCAAAGTGGTTGATAATTTACACCAACTTTGTTTAGCCAGGACAGTTAATGCCAGTAATAAGTCACTCTTGTAACCACTGCCTTGGGGTAATCAAAATTCTAGCAACTAGTTCTAATCTGTCAGTTCTAGCTCTGCTTCTAATTTGCTGTGCATCATCACACAATTTAACCTTTCTCTAAAAACCTGTAATTTTTTTAGCTGTAATCTAAGATAAGAATCACAATAATACTGGCCTGAGTTGTTGTGAAGGTCGCATGACCAAAGGTGTTGATGACGTTCAATAACATTTTCCCAATGTGTTCCTGTTGGGACACTCTCCATGATGCTCTTTATATAAGAGCTTAATCTAAAGCAGATTTGATGGGACTGTTATTTTGCTCTCCCTAAATTATTTTGATCATTAGAAACAGTCTCATATTTTTTGCATATCTCTGTATTTCTTCAGAACATAAGGGGGTGTTTGGGGTGTTTGGGCCAGGATTTTATTTTATTAATAAATTTATAAGGAAAAGTCTGTCTATGATTCTCATGCCTATGCCTCCAGGCTCCCTGATTGGACTCATCACCTTCCTGTTCCCCTCTGCTCTTGTGTACATTTTTAAACCTTCTCTCTATTTCCTTTATCCATTTATTTTCTTCTGTTTACTTTCTACTTCAGGCAAGTGTTGGTATAAAGATTTTCATTGTCAATCTACTATATCCTTCATGCAGGATGGGTAAGAATTAAAAGGAAAATGAAATGTATGTCAATCATCACTGGCCCCATTTTAAACCAAGATTTAACAACATACTGGTTGACACCATCTGATTTCAACATGCATGTTATACTAACAATGAAATAATATGAAAAATGATTATTCAGCTAGTTTATTATTTGATCAAATTATTAATTTGATTGAATAATAATACATCAAGTGTAGTAATTACAATTAATAATTTAGTCAGGTTAGATAGTTAAAAATACTAGTCAGGCTATAAGCTTGCTAAGAACCCTTTCTGCTCCCTGAACTCTCACCCTTGGCAAATTAAAAAACACCCTTTTCCTCTAAACTTTCCACTCTATAGGCAACTTTGTACTAAGTATCTAAAATATTAACTTTTATATTTAATTTCACTTGCTTTTCATACAAAAAGTGTCAATTATGCCTCACACTGAAGGCAACGTTTTGTCTGACTGCATTACATAGGCTCCCAGAGCACGGTCTCCTAAGTGTACTGTATGTACGAACTTTAAAGACACCGTCCCTGCTCTTTGAAGTGTTTACAGTCTAAGCACATCCTAGACCCGACTAAAAATAGCTGGCACAAGCCCTTGATGAAATAGAAGTAGCCATGTGATTAACACTTGCTCTCTGGACTGAGTGCCTGTTATGTGAGGGACTTTGGTTTGACTCCACTAGGCTCTGCGCCCAACACAGCACTTACAAAAGACCAAGCAGATGTTGAAACTACTTCATGCTTTCACAGGGTTAGATGGAGGCTTGCAGCAACCCCAAACCTGCAAAAGTATGACATCCTCCTTCTGTATGTAATTCAAAGCAATTGAACAATAGTAAAACATAACTTTTTCCCCCTGTTTTGGTGACTTTACTGGCTGGTACTCTAAGTTAGCAAAGGAAGCACACACATACGCACAAACACTGAAGTTGGAGAGAGAAAAAAGTAATATTTTATATGTTATCAAAAGTACCAGTACACACCCTGGCTGGTGTTGCTCAGTGGATTGAGTGCCAGCCTTCGAACCAAAGAGTCACTGGTTGGATTCCCAGTCAGAGCACATGCTGGGGTTGCAGGCCGGGTCCCCATTGTGGGCACGTGAGAGGTAACCACACATTGATGTTTCTCTCCCTCTCTTTCTCCCTCCCTTCCCCTCTCTAAAAAAATAAAATAAATAAAATCTTAAAAAAAGTAACTTGGATATGATTTACAAAAAAGATTTCTACATATTTAAAAAAAGTACCAATACCATCATTACAGGAAAAAAATCAGGACTATATTGGTCTTTTTGACATCAGGCAGAAAAGGCAATCTGTATTAGTCAGGATTCTTCAGAGAAACAGAACAAATAGGATGCGTGATTATCTATCTATCCGTCCATCCATCTATCCATCCATCCATCCATCCATCTATCCATCCATAATTGGCTCACGTGATTGTGGAGGCTGGCAAGCCTAAAATCTGGAGGGTGGGTGGGCAGGCTGGAGACCCAGGAAGAGTTACAGCTGTCGTCTAAAGCTATAGTCTGGAGGCTAGAACTCTGACATCAAGGTGTTGAAGAGCTGATTTCTTCTGAGGCCTCTCTCCCTGGCTTGCAGATGACTGTCTTCTCCCTGTCTTCTCATGGTCTTCCCTCTGCACAGATCTGTGTCCAGATCTTCTTATAAGGGTATAGAGCATATGGGGTTAGAGCCCATTAAGTTAAAACGTATGACCTCGTTTTAACTTAATTACCTCTTGAAAGACCCTGTCTCCAAATACGATCACATTCTGAGATATTGGGGGTTGGGATTTCAACATACAGATCTTGGGGGCACATAATTCAGGCCATACACTGTCATCTTCCACAGTGTTCCTATTTCCTTTGAGGAAAGAGTGCTCATTGATCTTTGCGTGTTTTCTTTGTTACTTTCTGTCAGGAGGTGAGGACAAGCAGGAGGTCTTTGGTGTGCCCTCGGAAGCCTGCCTTTGGTTCTCACTGAGCCACCCTGAGGATGGAGCGATCTGGCCGGGAGCTGTGTCTCAACTTCACCATTGTCCTGATTACAGTTATCCTTATGTGGCTCATTGTGCGGTCCTATCAGTGAGACAGCATGCCACTCCCCTGGGACTGACTGCCACGCTCCAGAGCTGCCTGCTGTGTGCCCTGAGATCCCACTGCTGTAATGGGATGCCTCTCTCAGCACCCCGAGGCACCTCTGACCCACACACACAGTATCTGAGGTGCCTCCAGTGATAGGATCAATTGTCTGTTCGCTAAAGATGCTGCCCTCAAGGGCTGCCTAGCATTTGCCCGTGAATGTTAGATTTATTCCCCAGCTTAGATAAGCCATGAGGTTAAACTGAAACTGGATTCATGATGACATAGAATTGTAAAAAGCCCATAAGCTGTCTCACCACACATCCCTCAACCCACAATGTCTGCAGCCACACTTTAGATCATCCCGCCAGAAGAAAGAAATGGTAGAGGAAGTCTTTGTCAGCCCCTGTCATAGCTATCATGCGAATAAAGTTAAGTCAACCACAAAAATGACTTTTGGAATTTATTTTAGCTTTTATTTGTGATACTGCATTTGACCCTTGGCTGGGATTGAAGTGACAAATGTTACCGTATTTCTAGCATTTGAGCTAAGCCAAGATGCTCCAACTGCTGCAGATTTGAAACTGAGTCAATTAAGAGTGTCACATTTCAAACAATTCCATTGGCTCAGTGCTCCTCGAACTTTCCTTCTGAACTGGTCTCAAGGGCAGAACGAATCCATTCCAAGAGGCAGGGGGCAGAGCCTGAAGGGTCCACCAAAAACACAAACTTTCTTTGAAGTTTGTGTGTTCTCTTTAAATTTCACAAAAATGCATATTCTATCCTATAATAGCTCCATGTTTGTTTTAATATACATATTTAGCATTATTCACCACCGAGTAAAAATAGAACATGAGTCATGTTCCAAGTTTGGTTATTTATTCCAGTGTGGTTATTGTTGTTATGCAAGTAGAGCTGGCCATTAATAAACTACAGTTACAACAAGAAGGAAAATAGAAAATACAAATGTACACAAATGTTCATAAGAGACTTATGAAATAGACGTTTCTTAAACACATTGCTGAAAAACCCCACATAAACAGACCAAATTTATTCTTTGTGCCAATTCTGAGGTGACCGAGGAGCAAGGGAATTTTGTAAACCTCACCTGTCGGAGCATGCTCCTGAAGGCATTCCTTGCTGGGAAGTGGCCCATCACTGTGGCATAGCCTACCTGGCGCTGTGGTTCTCAGCCCTAGTGCGCAGTTTATGCACTCGGGGGTGATTTTTCAAAACATTTATGCTCGGTTCCATTCAGACCACTTAAATAAAAACTTAGGGCGTAGATATGCATTTTTCCAAAGTCCTCTAGAGTACTGTATTGTATAACCAGAGCTGAGAATCACCAACACCTACCAGTACTTCTCAAACTTTGATGTGATTATGAATCACTAGGAGTTCTCTTTTAAGTGCAGATGCTGATTCAATTCTGATTACGATTCAGTCTGGACTGGGTCTGAGATTCTGTGTTTTGAACAAGCTCCTAAGTGATGCCAGAGCTGTGGTCCATTGTCTGCCCATGGGTTAGCATGTTAGAATCACTTGGGACTTTTAGAAATCCAAGCTTGAGTCCTATTCTCAAGAGTTTCTAATTTAGTTGGTGTGGGTGTAAATCTTTTTTCGGGGAGGACTTGTAATGTGTAGCCAGGATTAAGAACCCTGATACTACAGTTAAAGGAAAGAGTGTCATTATTTTGAGAGGTTTCCAGCCAGAGTTGGGAAATAGCAGTATATAGCCTTCAGTGGTTTGTTCTTAATTTCCGAGTCAGACTGGACACATGGGTATGAAATTGTTGATGATTTGGTGTGTGGCACACCCATACATGGGCTTGCGGCTCTAGGTCCTGTGGCAAGGGGTACTAGTCTTTTCCTCACTCAGAAAAACAAAGCAAACAAACAATAGAACCCTCAGAGAATCTACTGATGTTCAAGAAGATGTGCGTACAATGGTAGGGAGGGGAATGAATAAAACAAGTGACATTCTTTCACCTATATCTGAGCTCTTGTACCAACATTTACAGGTATAATTTGTTGAATATACTGCATATGAAATCCTGGACTAGGCACTTTTTATACATTATGCATTTAGCAGATACGAGAACCGAGGATCGTAAACCTCACTTATATAACCAGATGTAAGTGGTGAAGCTAGGATGACAAAAACATCATCTTAATCTCTGTTGGGGACTGCATCCAAATTATGTGTTGTTAGGGATCCCCGAACCATTTGATTATAAGTTTTTACCCTCATATTCTTTAGCATTCTAAGATAGCCTAATTAGACAAAGGTAACCGTTGTAATTCTCTATGGAATTTCTCTTTGCTTGTCAGTCCTTACCTCCTTTCTCCTGCCTTTCTCTTCCTAACTTCCTGTGATGGGATCTACTGATAAAAGTCATTAATAGACCACATTAGGGACCATGTTTTTAAGTAGGACATCCATTAGCAATCTGTCGTGTGGCTAGCAATGATGCCTAATTTCTTCCACATTCAGGCATCCTAGTCACGATGGCTAAATTCCAGTCTGATTTATAAACCTCCTTTTATGTATAACATTTCCTGGGACCTCAGGGAACAGCATGAAGAAAGATCCAAAGGTCAGAGAACATGACAAATTCAGGAAACAGAAAATATCTGTGTAGCTGGAGCTTGGATCGCCTCTCCAGCCACTGGCAGAAGTGATGCCACACAGGGCAGATGTCAAGATTCCAGTTGCATCTGATCTTCTAGTTGGGCCACCTTGGGGATCCCTCACCATCACTTCTCACTCACTGGAAGAGACCTCCTGCCATCAACGACTGTCCAAACAATGTTTGAGCTTGCACAGAATGTAGGCACCGGGCCTTGCAACACCTGGCCATCTTTATCAGCAGCAGCCAGGTCAGTTCTCGCACACTTACCCTGTTACCCTTCAAGCAGCTCTCTGTTGAGTGATGGTCTCTTTTTGCCATAAGCCCTGGGCTGCTGAGATCCTAGCACGTCTTAAAGTTGAACTGCTCATATTGCAATGCCAATGAAACATTAACATTTCATTTTATTTTTTTATTGTTGTTCAAGTACAGTTTTCTGCCTTTTCCCCCCACTCCTCCCACCACCCTAGCCCTCCCTCCCCCATTTCCACCCCACCTTGTTATTGTCCATGTGTCCTTTATAATCGTTCCTGTAAACCCTTTACCTTTTTCCCCCATTATCTACCCTGCTCCACTCTGGCCGCTGTCAGCCTGTTCTCAATTTCAATGTCTTTGGCTATGCTTTGCTTGCTTATTCATTTTGTTGATTAGGTTCCTGCTAATGGTGCAATCATATGGTATTTGTCTTTCACCACCTGGCTTATTTCATTTAGCATAATGCTTTCCAGTTCCATCTATGCTGTCGCAAAGGGTAGGAGCTCCTTCTTTCTGCTGCATAGAATTCCATTGTGTAAATGTACCATAGTTTTTGATCCAATAATTTACTAATGGGCACTTGGGTTGCTTCCAGCACTTGGCTATTGTAAATTGTGCTGTTATGAACATTGGGGTGCATAGGTTCTTTTGGATTCTATCCTAAGAACCCTGAAGCATTAACATTTTAAAAAGAGGTTATCCTGTAATTCTGGCTTAGGCTTTTCTACCACTCTTCTCTAAACTCACTACTAAATTGGACATCCTTTTTTTAATGTATTTTCTTACATTGAGAAAAAACCCAAGGTTTTACCAGTTTCTGGTAGTCCCAATGCCAGACTCCTCTCCCAAGGAGCACCTATAGTTTCTCTCATAGGCATAAGTAATTACCCAGATAATTCACACCCGAGCCATGACTCTAAGAGCAGAGCCCCAAAGGATGTCCACCTGCTCAGCTTCTGTAATCACATTTCCTCTTTTGCTCCATGGATTCAGACAAGGATAGGTGAAAATTGTCATAAAATGGTAGTGCTTCCACTGTTCTCTTTTCACTTGGGGCAGTCAATCAATCTGGAAGGCGCCTTCAAAGGACATCCCTCTTTCACTTCTATTATTTTCTTATTGCTAAGCTGTCGCTTTTGCTCCTCCAAGACAGAGCTCTTTCTGATTTACTTCCACAGCTGTTTGGGCACCTGACCTGTGCTGTTCTCAGAGGGAGTCCCAGAGTCTTCCTTGGCAGGCAGGGTGGGTCTGTTACCATCTGGAAATCCCACCCAGGAAGTATTTATGGGCAAAATAAATTAATTGGTTCTGCTCCCCTTTCCTCTGAATAATTTTTATCTAGCATTCTCCTAGGTATAATTTATTATTTTTCTGCTTTCAGAATGTCTTTTTGAAAAATTTTGGCATAGAAGACCCTTCTTAGCTGATCCATGTCTGTCTGCAGTGTCTCTTCTGGCTACTTGCCCCACATGCCTCACCCAACCCCTCTTTTCAGCTGTCTCCTACTATTTTCAGTTTCCCGGTATGCTGTGCTGTGGCCTGGCATACCTGTCCCCTTTGCCCAAACTTTCCTCTTTTTCTGGTTAATTCACTTGTTAAGATTTCCATTAGGTTTTGTGACCTCTTAGAAGTTGTCCCCGGATAACTCCCTTCTCTGAGCCTCATGCCTAACAGGTCAATAGTACTTTTCACATTGTATGGTGTGTTTGTGCATCTCTCCCACCTTTGCTGCTTGCCTATGGGACTCTCTTCAATGCTAAATTTTAGTTACTAGGTGGTCCATCATTAGATAAGTATTTATTAAACACATCAATAAATGCTCGGCTAGGTATATGTTTGGAATAGACATGTACTCATTTCTTTTATTTTTTGAATTCTCACCAGAGTATATACATTTATTGTCATGATTAGGTACATGATCTGTGCTGACCACAGTGTAATAAAGAAGGGACATGAAATCTGTAGTTCTAAAAGTTCTATTACATTAATGAGTGAACTAAACCTTGCAAACTTTAGGTAGTAGAAACAGCTTTCCTGAATGTAATTCGCCTCTTTATAAAATATGCATGGTGCTTATTATGTCTCTCTATCACCACCCTGAGAAGTCTGACAATGTTTATGAATGACTCACCAAAGCCCAAAGTATTGAGCATATTGTTTAGTTTATCTACAAACGAGGTGATACTGGAGAAATTTCCATTTTTTCAAGCTGTGTAAAGTTAGGGTTAAAATTTCATTTATAAAAAAAACTATTTAAGCCCTGGCTGGTGTGCCCAGTTGTTTGGAGTGTTGTCCCATACACCAAAAGGCTGGGACTTGAATTCTCAGCTGGGGCACATACCTAGGTTGCCTGGTTCGATCCCTAGTTGGGGCATGTAAGGGAGACAACCTATCGATGTTTCTCTCTGTCTCTCTCAAATCAATAAATGTATGCTCAGGTA
Organism: Glossophaga mutica; assembly: GCA_039655065.1. Taxonomy (NCBI): domain Eukaryota; kingdom Metazoa; phylum Chordata; class Mammalia; order Chiroptera; family Phyllostomidae; genus Glossophaga; species Glossophaga mutica. Next base: position 77,917,511 of record CM077308.1, on the reverse strand, counting down.
AGAATTTAAAAAATACTTAAACAAACCTTATTGTACAGTTACTGTGTGTTAGAAAATTATTTTAATTCTCTTTAGTCTTTTGAATTATTTATTCTTATTCGTATCTTTTTTTTTAAATTTTTTTTTCCTTTTAGATTTTTTTTTTTATTTATTTATCTTTAGAGAGGAAGGGAAGGAGAGAGGGAGAGAAACATCAATGTGCGGTTGCCTCTTGTATGTCCCCTGCCGGGAACTGGCCTGGCAACCCGGGCATGTGCCCTGACTGGGAATCGAACCGCGATCCTTCGGTTCGCAGGCCCGAGCTCAATCCACTGACCTACACCAGCCAGGCCCTTATTTGTATCTTAAAAGCGAGATGACTAAGGCTCAGAAAAGACAAATGACCGGCCCCCAGACACAGAGCTAGTGAGAGGCAGAGCTGAGCTGCAAAGGCAGCCTCTCCAACTCAGCCCAGGCAGAGCTCTTTCCAGTCACCAAGGCTGCTCCCCTGTGCTATTAGGTAAGCGATTCTAGGGCAGAAGAATGTTCCTTTACTCTGGGCAGGAAATGCCAAAGGTATGGTCTGCCTCAGAGGCCTGCAGGCAAATAAATACTTCAATCTCTTCACAGCTCAGTCATATGGGGTGTGCAATTTACACAATTCTGTCTCTCAAGAGTTTGAAACAAAGCCCTGGAATCATCTTTTCTTCATTAGTCAACTGAGCAGTGATAAGAAGGGACAAGGATGCTGATGGTAATTAAGCTGTTTTCAATGCATCGGTTTTATCTGAAGGGAGGGATTAAGCGGCAGTGACAGCTCCATCTACAGCTTTGGCTAGTTACTTATACACGACTGCAGGAATTTGTCACATGGAGATGTTTTCATCTCACACTTCTTAGAACATTTTAAAATAAAACATTGAAAAAAGCAGAGGCTTTGAGTTCACAGACTGTATTTTGCTTATTAATATGTAACCTCAGACAAGTTATTAGACTTTTGTGAACCACCATTTTGTTCACTGTAAAAACAGAGAATAAGCCCTGGCCAGATACTCAGTTGGTTGGAGTGTTGTCCTGTACACCAAAAGGTTGAAGGTCTGTTCCCAGTCAGGGCACGTACCTAGGTTACCAATTTGATACCTGGTCAGGGCATGTCAGGGAGGCAACCAACCAACCAAACAACCAACGTTTCTCTCTCACATCAATGTCTCTCCCTACCCACCCCACTTCCTGTCTCTCTGAAATCAATAATCATATCCTTGGGTGAGGATTAAAAAAAGAGAGAGAGAGAGAATAATACTTTCTGTGTAGGAAGAAAGTTAGACAGTAGATATTATTTAGATATCCTGTGTTTAATTACATTACAGTGTCTGGCAATTTGTAAATACTCAATAAATGGTAGTTAATATTACTATAACATAAATAAAGCATCTACAATGCTTGGAACATAATAGGTCCTAAAAAGTGCTAAGGATTGTGGGTAGATAATGCTACCACTGATGTTTCAATGCTATCTCTTTTAAGAGGGAAAATAAAACACTGTGTAAGTTGAGAATTTCCCCTGCCCCCCTTTTTTTTGAAAGCAGGGGCAAAGGGTAGAAGAATCTCAGATTCTTTTTTTCCTGAAGAGGAGAGTGTATTTCTCAAAATGCAAGGACCACTTTGATCACAATATTTAAAACATTTATTCAATTGCACATTCCTGTACCAACTACAGACCTACTGAAAAGGAATCTCTCTAAGAGTGGGGTCTGGCTTGGTACAGTATAAACCAGCTCCCCTGATGATTCTTCCACTCACTGAAGTTTGAGAACCATTCATCTACAGCATGCTCCAACGCCAGCCCCAGGATTTGCATTTCTAACATTACCAAGGATTCCGACACAGGCTGGACTAAGTTGAAATATTTCTACTTTCACAGAATTTTCACCCCTCCCTCTTGAACTACAAATTTACATTCTTCTATTTTCCCATCTCTCCAGGGAAGCCCTCCTTGTGCCCTCCCTGCCACCCCTGTTCCTGGTCAATTTCCACACTGGAACGCATATTTTCTCCCAAACTAGTGTGCTTCTTTTACAAGCTGATTCAGACCTTACCGATAGCTATCCTTAATAAAAGTTAATTTTCTTAAACCTGAGGTTATATGGTGTTATTAGTGTGCATCCAAGAGTTCTAGTTTGATATATTTGCACAGGAAATATTGGAACTGTCATTCAAATTTTAATAGTTTTAAGAACATAAAATGCTAATAGACCTTTCCAAATCATGTTCCCATTTGACTCTCACCTTTCTCCTAGTAGTCAGACTGCATCCCAAGACTGAAAATCAGTGTAAAGCAGTCTTTACTTTAGATCTCATTTAAAAAATTCAGAACTTGGCTACTTCCTCCCCAGGTAGGTGACAAAAATGAGTGTTCGCAGCAGTAGGGTCCGTGTGACGTGATATGGGCCGGCAGCCGGGCTCCCGGGCTCCAGCCCGTACGGTCTGACCCAGGCCCAGCTGTGAATTGCTTCTCTTCCAACCACTTAACCACTTTATACTCCTCTGCCATGGCCTCAAAAAGGCCAGAAGGAAACAACTGTCTATTTTCAACATGTGCTGTGTCTCCAACGGTGGGATGTATCATGGTACCCACCACCCACACTCACATACACATCCTGCCAAGTCCCAAAGTTAATTTGTCTTCACAATGGCAAACTTTTCAACTCTTCAGAGGTTTCATGTGATTATCTGACAAATTAACATGAAAGCTGCTCCTGTCCTTTGCTGCACCCTCGTTGAACTTTCTGTCTCCATTGAGAATGACAAGGCACTCCGAGTATCTTAAAATCAGTTTTGAGATGTCTTGTGCACGGCAGAGCGCCAACTGGAATCAGGCAACATTGCAGAGCCCCTCTTGTTAAGTTACCACTCCCAGCCCCGCCCATCAGAATGACTGGATTGCACTCTGCTGCAGACGAAAAGAGTCTCAGCAGGAAACTCGGCTTGTGAGATTTGATTTTGTCGCATGTGATAATACCACCAAACCTTGATTTTGAAGATGAGAGACAACCATATGCCACTTGAATGACTGCCAGCCTGAGATACATAATGCATTGCACCATATGTCACGGACTTTAATGATGGTTTTGGACCAGTTCATTTTGAATGTCACTTATGACAATTTAAAGTCATATCCGACATTTAGTATTATTGATGATTGATCACTGAGCCATAAAGCATTCTTGTCCTGAAAAAGATGCATATGCAAAATATATTTTTCTTAAGATCTCTGCATTTGGTTCCACGTTCTCTTTTTCCTCTTTTGCTGGTATTTTTAGTGTCCCAAATATGCTTATTCTGATACCATGCTGATTAACATAAATGTTCAGTTGAGGCTGTATTTAATCTGTAAATTAACCCCCCAACACAAAAAGACATTCTGTCCATAGTAAAAAAGTGGAGCAAGCCCAGAGCTTCAGACCTGGCTGCGCAGACCTCATGGCCGCTCATCTGTGGGGATTATTTTTTCTCTGCTGGGAAAAAATAATGTAGTAACACCTAATGGCAGGGTGCATGTTTTGATAAGCACTATTTTTTATTTGCAATTCAGAATTGGCAACTGTTCTTTTGAATATTAGGCATGATGACTTCAAAAAAATACCAGAAGTGTTTTTCTATATCAGTACCAATCAAAACAGAACTTCACTCTAAAGTATGAATTTTTGTGTTATTATACCACTTTAATCACAACTGGTTATATATAACTTTTTATTTGAATGTTCTATATTTTCCCTGAAGAGATAAATTTATTCAATTTTTGTTTGGCTGGAGTTTCCCTGAGCCAGTTAGCACCCTTTGGTAAAGTGAAATTAGCAATCATTATTTTTCTTTCATCAAGAAGAAAAATATAGAATGGATAGTGGAAGAAGGGAGTTACAGATACCAGCTATGACTGCGTGACCAGTGACAGAAAAGTGGCCTGTAGTTTTTGTGAGTGTTCCTCTTTATTTTGTGATGGAAATGTTTGAGTGGACGCACACATATACAGATGCACAAGGCCTCTGTAGCCATACATGCAGCGTGGGGCAAAGTAGGTTTACAGTTGTGAGTACTGGAAACACGGGGTTTATTCTTGTCTTATTATTTATTGATTATTGCATCATTTTCCACATGAATAACTGTAGACCTACTTTTGCCCTACTTATGAAATGTACACACCTTGTATGTATGCACAAAATACATAAAGTCAGTATATCTTATGCCACATGATGAGGAAATGAGAGAGGGAAGAAAACAAAGATGTATAAAATTATATATCTCATTATTAGATATATAAAGTCATCTTGTTTTCTTCCCTTTCTTATTTCCTCATCATGTGACATAAGATATATTGACTTTATAGGATAGTAGTTAAGTACACGTATTATTTATTTTCCAGTGTAGTATTTAAGTTGCTGGATATGAAGGAGAAGAGTAAACATCTCTCAAGGTCTTTACTTTCTCTTTTGGGGATAAATGATTGGTTCTGTTACTCTGGAAAACCCTGACTAATGCAGACATATTTCATTACTTTTAGTTTTAATATTTTATGTCTTCAAATGTTTGAGATCCAGGCCTCCGTAGCCTTATCTGTGTGGTTAAGTTTCACGGAGTAATACAAGGAAAGAGGGGGCAAGGGGCTGGCCTATGTGTTTTAATGTAGTGAAAACCTTTGATATAGAAAATGTAGGATCCTTTCAAATGACAGCTTCACGTTGGACGGCACCCAGCGATGGCACGTAAACTTGACCACGTGCTGCAGGCATAAGGTTCGACAGAGAGGGCAGGAGAGATAACCCTACAATAATTTGGAGCTGATTTCAAACAGAGGGTGTAATTGTCTCTTCAATACCTGACCTCCAATAAGGTTTCTGGAATGTTTCAGCTAGAGGGGACCTCAAAGATACGTGATTCAACAGTGAAATTTTATAGAGGGGAGATAGGCTCAGAAAAGTTAAGCAACTATACTCATGATTTTTATTGATAATGATGGGGTGAGCAGCTGGATACCTGGATGTTTAGGCCAACATTTTTCAACCAGTAACTCTGAATATGTGGATTCCTTTACTAGAATCTCTCTTCGTAGCTCTCAGATGGGGAAAAAGGGGGAAATCTAATTCTTTTAGGCTGTGGCTCAAGGAGTTTATTTTATTTCACATGTATACAACTGAATGTGTGTTGTTGCGTGGTTCTTTGTGTCCAGGTTTCTCTTGCTATGGGCTGCAAAATACGTTGGCACTTTATTTTGGATAGATGTCCAGGCCCCTCTGCTTAAGATGCAGCTTTCTAATATAATAGTGCAGTTATCTGCAAAAGGGGGTTCAGAGGTGCTGCAATCAGAAGCCTGTGGAACCTCTCAGAATCCTTCTTATGGTTATTTAATGATAAACACTTTAGCCTTCATTAAGGCTGAATGTGGAAAGAAAATTTCAGCAAGGATTAAAATTTTAGCTGCGGGGAGGAATAAATAGCACCTATGACCTCTGAGATTTCCTGCAATATCATGGGATGGTTTCCTTGAGAACTTTCTTTACAACTCTCAGATGCTAAAACCAGCTGCTTACAGATATCTTTCCCACTCTCAAGGAATATGATCTAAATGTGAATCATCATAGGCACAAAGATCTTGGCTAGAAAATCTTCCTAGTGACACAGTGTCCTATTCCCTGAGAGGTGCCAAAGGAATTCTTTCCACAGCGTCTTCCTCAGAAGAGAGACGACAGGCATAGTGGAAAAAGCACTGGCTTTGGCAACAATTAGACTGAATCCTGACTCAACCATTTATTAACTGTTTGACCTATGACAAGTAAACTCTTCGAGCCACATTTTTCTACTCTAAAATTGGAGATATTACTTACCTCAGAAGGTGGTGGAAAAAGTAGGGTTAGTGCATATAAAGTATCCAATCACAGTGGATTCTACATAAATTATAACATGTAATTATGATTTTTAGGTTGAGTCTGATGGTTAGAGTGGAGCAGCGCCATCTCTCTCTAAAAGGTAAATTTTGAGAGCTTAGTGTCTCATCAAGCCTCACATACTGATCAGTGCATACGTGTGTATGTTGGGGGGTTGGGATATGGATGAGAGACGGCAAGAATAATTGGCATGAATACACTTCCTTATTTTGTTATAAACATATATACGACCTAAACAAGATATAAAATCTAAGCCAAAATATTCTGTTTCTTCAGAAAACAGTAACATGATGGTGGTGTCTATAAAACAAATGACCCCATGCACAGCAATGGAGAGGGGAGCAGTACCCCTTGGTAAAGGAGGTGGGCTGAAATGAGCCTTTCTAGCTTTATTTGTAGTCAGTCTCACCCAGATGTGCGAGCAGACTCACACGCAGCAGAGGGCGCTCCAGTATAACATAAGAACCCAGGGCCCCTGCACCCCTCTGGGATAATTGGATGTGTGCTCAGTTCTTACACATCTGGTGATATCTGTTCAACACACATCTGGTGAGTGTTTACTATGTGCTAGGCACATATATGCATTAAGCACTTCGGGTATAATAATGAATTTGGCTCAGTTTCTGCTCTCAAGAAACTTATATGCAGTCAAGTGGGCGGGAGTGGGGTGGGGTGGAGGGGACAGTAAGTGCTAACTCAAAGTCACAACTGCTGACATTTATTTCCCACTTACTACGTTTCATGCACCATGCTAAGGGTTTTCCTTGATAACATCATCTGTCTTTGTAAGATTTCTTCATGTTAGGTACTGTTATTACGGCTGGTGTGAGAAGTGCTGTAATTGAGGAATGACAACGGTTGGGAAGAAATAGAAATGACTTAAATCTGTCTAAGGGAGTTAGGGAAAGGAGTCGGAAAGTGATGTTAGCTATTACCATATTTTTAGGACTATAAGATGCACCTAGGTTTTAGAGGAGGAAAATAGGAAAAAAATTTTTTGAAGCAAAAAACATGGTAAAATATTTAATATTCTGTGACTCTGCTGCACCGCTGCCCCGCCCCCGCCCCTCCCACAGCGAGCCAGGTAAACTACATTCGGACTATAAGATGCACCCCCATTTCCTCCCAAATTTGGGGTGGGGAAGTGCGTCTTATAGTCTGAAAAATACAGTAACTTGTTTGCCTTTTCCTCAAGTGTGAGCTGACTGAGTGAAGACTGTGTTTTGCTCGGTTTTGAAACCTCAGCGCCTAGCTTCAATTAACATCTCATGAAAGAAAGACTGATATTTGGACTTCCGGCCAAGATGGAGGCGTAGGCGGACACACTGTGCCTCCTCTCACAACCCAAATTAAGGACAACAAATATTTAGAAACAAGAAAACAACCAGAACTTATAGAGAATTGAACTGTACGGAAGTCCAACAACCATTCATCCAGACCGGTAAGAGGGGCAGAGTCGAGGTAGGAAAAAGTGGAGGTGTGGACCCAGGAACGCAAGTAGCAGCGGCTCGCAGTTCCCAGGTGCACGGGCGGTGGCTGGCGGTCCTGGGGCCCACAGGCGGCAGCTGGCGGACCCCAGGCACAGGGGGGCAACTGTGCAGACCCAGTGAGGACGCACAAGGTGGCTGGCTGACCAGGGGGTCCCACATTCTCGCACGCAGACGGTCCAGGCAGAGTGGAAGTGGTGCAAGAGACTGAATCCAGGAGAGAGTGGAGCAGGCGCCATTGTTCCCTTTCAGACCCCGCCCCCACATACAGCGTCACAACCCAGCGACTGGGCTGCCCCACACTGGGGAGCGCCTGAGGCTCCACTCCTCGCTACGTAACAGCACGCGCGCGTGCGCAGATAATCCAGGTGAAGGGGAAGCAGCGGAAGGGACTGGAGTCCAGGAGAGAGCGGAACAGGCGCCATTCTTCCCTCTCCGACCCCGCCCCCACCTAAAGCGTCACAACCCAGCGACTGGGCTGCCCCGCCCTGAGGGACACCTAAGGCTCCACCCCTCATATGTAATAGCTGCGACCAGACTAAAACCAAAACAAACCAAAACAAAAAAAACCACCAAAAATGGCTCAAACCAGAGAAAAAATGAAAACCCCAGAGTCAATTCCTCTAAGCAACGAAGAGATAGCCAACCTATCAGATGCACAGTTCAAAGCACTGGTCATCAAAATGCTCACAGAATTGGTTGATTTTGCTCATAAATTAGATGAGAAAATGCAGGCTACAATATGTGAAATGAAGGAAGATGCATGGGGAACTGATAGAGATGGAAGGAAAACTGGGACTCAAATCAATGGAGTGGACCAGAAAGAAGAAACTAATAACCAAACAGAAAACAAGGAAGAAACAAGAATTCAAAAAAATGAGGAGAGGCTTAGGAACCTCCGGGACATCGTTAAACATCCCAACATCCAAATTATAGGGGTCCCAGAAGGGGAAGAAGAGCAACAGGTAGAAAACTTATTTGAACAAATAATAAAGGAGAACTTCCCCAATATGACAAAGGAAATGGACTGCCAGGACGTCCAGGAGGCTCAGGGAATCCTGGAGAAGTTGGACCCGGGGAGGAACACATCAAGGCACATTGTAATTACATTAGCCAAGATTGAAATGAAGCAGAGAATTCTAGAGGCAGCAAGGGATAAGGGGACAGTCGCCTGCGGGGGAGTTCCCATCAGACTGTCAGCTGATTTCTCAGGGGAGACCTTGCAGGCGAGAAGGGGCTGGAGAGAAATATTTGAAATCTTGAAAAGCAGGGACCTACATCCAAAATTGCTCTTTCCAGCAAAGCTGTCATTTAGAATGGAAGGACAGATAAAGCGCTTCTCAGATAAGGTCAAGTTCAAGGAGTTCATCATCACCAGGCTCTTATTATATGAAATGTTAAAGGAACTTATCTAAGAAAAAGAAGATCAAAAATATGACAATGAAAAGACAGCAAACTGACAGGTATTAAGAACCACACCTAAAACAAAAGGAAACTAAGCAAACAGCTAGAACAGGAACAGAACCACAGAAATGGTGATCATATGGAGGGTTAGCAACAGAGGCGTGGGAGGAGGGGGGGGGGAAGGTACAGAGAATGAGTAGCATAGATAGTGGGTAGAAAATAGACAGGGGCAGGGTAAGAATAGTATGGGAAATGTAGAAGCTAAAGAACTTATGACACAAGGACATGAACTAAAGGGGGGAATGTGAGTGGGAGAGGGTGTGCGGGGTGGGGGGAATGATGGGGGAGAAATGGGACAACTGTAATAGCATAATCAATAAAATATATTTAAAAAAAAGAAAGACTGATATTTGAGCTCAATCTTGAATGATGAGTAGATTTTCACAAGACAGGAAAGAGAAAAGGGCCTTCTAGGCAGAAGGTATAGCATGGCAAAGGCAGTGAGACACAATTGTGAGATATTCAGGCAATGTCAAGTAATTTGGGTAAAGGAACATTGGGGTACAAGGTGGGGAGTGGGAGGAGAAGCTTGAAAGCAATTTGGTGTCTCAGTTAGCTATTGCTGTGTAACAAATCATGCTACATGGAGTGGCTTAAACAATCAGTATTTATGATTGCTTGTGAGTATAGAGGCCAGTTGTGGGGAGTCTGCTGATCTGGGCCAGACGTGGCTGATTTCAGCTTGGCATGGTCATATCTCTGCAGTGACCTGATGGGTGGGCTGGGGGATGGCTAGACTAGGATGGCTTCATCCACACATGTGGTTGGATGGATGCTGGCCAGGTAGATAGAGGTGATTGCGGCATGTGTCTCTCATCATTTAGCAGCCTACCCTGAGTTTCTTTACCAGGCCAGGGCAGGATTCTAAGAATGTGAGTGGAAGTGGGCAAAGTCTCTTGAGACTCAGGTTTGGTATTGCTACTCTGTTATTTTTGCTACACTTTATTGGCCAGAGAAAGTCACAAGGCCACTCAGAATTCAAAGGGTGAGAAAACAGTCTCTATCCTTTGCTGGGAAGAGCTGCAAAGTCAAATTGCAAAACTGGGGAAACAGAGAGGGGTGAAGAATTGGAGACATGTTTACACTCAATCTATTGCAGCGGAGGTCAGATAACAAAAGGTCGTCACCATCTGAATACCAAATATGGACTTTATGGACTTTATACGAATGGAAAGCTTTCAAAGGCATGACATAGATTTGTGTTTTAGAAAGATATCTCTGGTAGTGGTATGATACAAAGTTTGGAGGGAGGAGAGATTAAAAGGCAAGGTGCCTTTGAGGCAGCTAAGGCAACAGTCTAAGATTATGCAGGTTTAAATAAAAACTACAACATTAATTACTTCATTCTAGTCTGCCAAATTAGATCAAGATTACCTCTTCTATTCTCTGCCCTCACCAACTCATTTTGCCTAGAGATTTAAGGATTTGAGTTTAAATATAATTTATGGACTTATAAATTAACTTAGATGGTCTCTAAATTTCTCCCCTATGTTAAGTTCCTATCATTCCAAGAAGAGCCTCATCTATGGTTGTTCCAAATGCCTTTAAGATAAAAATATTGTCTAAAAGTTATATATATCTATATCTATATCTATCTATCTATATATATATCTATATTTACATAAAAGAAATATGGGTTGTGAGGAGCCAAAGAAGATTTTTAAGCAATGGAAAAACATGATGATAGAATCCACTGGGAAGTAAAATTCTCAATGAAGAGGAGGATAGATTGATGGGAGAAGGTCGTGGTGGGGGAACCATTTGGAACACATTGAATTAGTTCATACCAGAATTCATAAGGCCTTAATTAGACAGGGGGCAGAGGGTCAGCCCTGGGAGTGGGTGGGGTGGATCAATCTACAGGATGTTTCTATTTAGATTGGAGGGAACTTGTAGCCTAACTGGATGTGGAAGTGGAACAAGGGAGAGGAAAAGTTGAAGCTAAGTTCATTGATTAATATCAATCTTCAATATGAGCCATTATATCTCCAAGGCTGTATTTTCTAGAAATTAAATATTATCATTTATAAAAGTAAGACTAGGTATCATGGAAAATACATTTATTTATTTATAAATTCCTCACCTGAGGATATATTCATTGATTTTAGGAAGGGGGGGGAGAGAGAGAGAGAGAGAGAGAGAGAGAGAGAGAGGGGAGAGAGAGAGAGAGAGAGATCAAACATGCCCCAAATAGGGATTGAAGTCTCAACCTAGGTGTGTGCCCTGACTGGGGATCAAAACTGCAACCTTTTTGTGTACAGGATGATGCTCCAACCAACCAGCCGGGGCTTGTGTTCATTTACTGAACAAACAGTTAAGGAGTGTCTCCTACGGGCCAGTCACTGTTCCAGGCACTAGCGATATAGTAAAACATCAAATGAAACAAATTACCACACTCATAGAGCTTGCATAATAAGGAAAAGGAAGGGGAAAAGTAAGAAAAATCCCCCAGGTCCTCCATCCTGCCCCAACTCTCCATTGTGGAGTATCTTCATTCTCTTTCCCTCTCCTTCTTCCACTTTCTCTGTCTTCTCCTCTTACTATCTGTGTGTAAGTGTCCGTATATATGTTACGTGTTTAGCAGCCTTTGGTCACTACATAAACATACTGCTTTTCTCACGTAAATATAAATATTTATTTATTTTTAATTTTTTAAAAATATATTTTATTGATTATGCTATTACAGTTGTCCCTTTTCTCCCCCATCATTCCCCTCCACCCTGCACACCCTCTCCCACCCACATCCCCCACTTTAGTTCATGTCCATGTGTCATAAGTTCTTTAGCTTCTACATTTCCCACACTATTCTTGCCCTCTCCCTGTCTATTTTCTACCCACCGTCTATGCTATTTATTATCTGTACCTTTCCCCCCTCTCTCCCCCTCCCATTCCCCTGTTGCTAACCCTCCATGTGTTCTCCATTTCTGTGGTTCTGTTCCTGTTCTAGCTGTTTGCTTAGTTTGCTTTTGTTTTAGGTGTAGTTCTTAATAGCTGTGAGTTTGCTGTCTTTTCACCGTCATATTTTTGATCTTCTTTTTATTAGATAAGTCCCTTTAACATTTCATATAATAAGGGCTTGGTGATGATGAACATATACTATATATTATATTAAATATAATATAAAATTTTCTTCCCCATGTTAGTACTTACTTTTCTCACTGTTCATACTAGTTGTGTAAATGAACCTGGGCAACCTCTGTGCCTCGGTTGTAGAAATAAGATAATGGTGATACCTCCCTCATACGTAGCATTGTTGTGAGGACTGTCAATACATTTAAAATGCATAGCGCAGTCTATATTGCAGTGCACGTACTTAATGAATTTAGCTATAAATATTATTTTTGTCATTAATATTTAAAAATATTATTATTTACCACTATACTGTTTTTAATTATTTATATTGCTTTTATTTTAAAGTAACAATAAATGAACATCTCTTTTTATGAAGCTTTTTCTTTTTTTTTTTCCAGATTATATCCTAGGGACTGATTCCTAGGAGGTGAGTACATGCTTAACAGTTACAAATGTTTTTCGGGCTCAGTGGACTTCTGATTTGATTTTTGGGGGATGGCTGCCCACATAGAGTAAACTGATTACTCACAAATTTCTGCATTGCTCTGAGGAATCACAGAGATTCTGGCCTGACTGTCATGCAGGACAGGACATGACCTGAACTGTGGGAGCACCAGAGAGCCCCCACAACCCCGATGTGCAGTTCAAGGCTTTCTGGAGGAGATGAAATGAGAGTTGAGGCAGGCAGTAGAGTCAGTCAGATACTGACATGAAATTGATTCTGCCCTGTTACTACAGTGCAACCCAAAGCAAGCTTTTAACCTCTCTGAGGCTCAGTTAGTCTCCTTATGTGTACGATGGGAATGATTGTGGGTGCTTGTTAAATTGTTGTGAAAGGCATGGAGAATTTTTTGTAAAGTACTTGGGTATATAATGACAATAGTAAACAGTTATATAGGCTTTACCAGACATTGTTCTTATTCAATATATTACTGAATTTCTCAGGCAATTATCCTCAGGCAATATAACTCACTGATCCTCCTAACAACCCTACGATGTGGATGCTTCTATTAAATTTATTTTGCAAATGAAGAAGCTGAAGCCACAAGTGTTAACAACTAGCTCATTACATATTTTATAAGTGGATAGACTGGAATTTTAACATGTGCTTTAAACTGCTACCCTATAGACTCTCCATAAAAAATGCAAAAAATAGTCAATTATTATTTAAGGAGGAAGAGCACATGACTCAGGGGAAACAATATGTAAAGGGACAGGAAGTAAGAGACAGCATAACATTGACATACAAGACTGGTTCTGGTGGAACGTAATTGTATCAGTCAGGATCCACAGTTACCCACAGCAGACACTGACTCAGAATAGCTTAATCTAAAGGGAATTTATTGATAGGATGTCAGGGGGCTCACAAAGTAGATGGGAGGCTGAAGAACTGGCTTGGAAACATGTAGAATCGATGAAAACCCACAGAAATCTCAATAGGTATGTGGGGAAGAAAGAGTTAGGTGGGCAACACCTGGAAGGAATAACACCCCACCCTCACCCAGCTGACTCAAATTCAAAGTCCTCAGAGAGTGCCTTATTGGCTAAGCTCAGTAACCTGCACCTCCTATGCCTCCACCCCCAGGGCCAGGGGGAAGGAGGATCTGAGTTCTTCATCTTCTAATATGGGAAATGGTTTCCAAGAATTTTCCTCTTTCCAAGACTACATGTGGGTCCGAGTTATTTTCCCACAAGAAAATTGGCATGCAATTAGGTTGGGAGTGGGCATTGGAAGCTAAATAATGTGGTCCTCTGAAAGTGTTGAGAGCAGTGACAGTTGATATTAAGGTAGCATTCCTTACATCATCAAACACTGAGATATTTGAATGCCGAGGCTTTGCATTCCAAGGAGAGAAAGCCACTTGATCATTTTCACACCTTTAGAAAGGTAGGCAGAGGCACTTATTACACTTGGGAGACTCAAAACATTTCTGGAAAAAGATAGTAGCCAAAGATCATTCTTTTTCATTCTACATTTGAAGCCTAACATGTATCTCCCCCTCACTGTCAGCTTTTAAATGACTGTTAGCTAGGTTTTTCTCTTCTCTTCTAGCTTCCTGGTGAAGAGCTGACTCCTGGACCAAAATTAAGGTAGATGAACTATTGTAGAAATCGTTTTCTATTTTTTAGTTGGGTGCTTCTCTCATACAGAGTTGGAGACTTTTAGAAGAGTAGGAAATGTTAGAGATGACCTAATGTCTTCATTTTATAAAAGATGAGGAAACTTAGGTGCAAAGACATTCTGTGTCCTGACCAAGGTCGAGCGGAAGAAAACCCATGTTCCCTGATCTCAACTCTCTGCTTTTCTCATCTAGCACATAGCCATTAGATAATTTTTCCAGATTTAAAAAAGAAAATGGTTTGCAATGTAACTGCAATTTTGCAATGTAAATTTGAGCTTCTAAATTTCTGGGGATTATATTTTTCTCATTTCATGGAAAGAGATGGCTCAGTTTTCTCCTTCAATTTTGCTGCACCCCAGTGCTGTCTCCCTTCTCCCGTGCTGAGCTCCTGCATCTCTCCAGTGCGCACTTGGTTATATCGCAAGCATCATTATGCTCTGCTCATCTCCCCAGTACGGAGTCTCCTCTCCTCAGTTTCTTTATCTTTACCCAAGGGCCCAGACCATTGCATCACCTAATAGAGTTCAATGAATGTGTGAATGGAAACTTGTAGGTTGACTGGTTTCATTCATCAACCTCTGTGTTTTGCAACTTCTGCCTTTCGGTACTTCTTGTCTCCGCTCTCTAAGGCCTCAGGCTGCCAGCGTGCCCACTGTAGCAATCTACTCGGGCCACAGTCACACGCCCATCTCTTTCCTGTTATCTTCCTAGCTACTCAGATTAGCCCATTAGTGTCTTGGGCTTTGTTGCCTTGTTAACTTTGATTATCATATTAGACATAAATGGAGCAGGTGTGATATTGTGATTTATAAGAAATACATGTGGGTGTTATGTGATCAAAATATATTTCTCATATGTATTTATTTGGTTTTCCTCCACAATTCCTGACTCCCAGCTCTGGGGACTCTTGGAATTTCCTAAGGTTTAAGAGTGAAAAATACGTCTTTTGTTACGTTAACAAGGTGACTTTTGGAAAGCATCTAAGGATGGGAGCTCTTTGCCAGTGGAACCAACCAAGTGATTAAAGTTCAGTCCCACTCCTGACCCCCAGGGAGGTAAGGAGCCTCCATAAGAACCTAAGGGGATAGGTTTCAGAGAGCTTCCAGACTGGTGAAGATGTGGGGAGTGCGATGCACCTGGAGAAGGCATAGAAGCTCTGCACCCCTCTCCCCATACCTGGCCCTATGCTTCTCTTCCATCTGGTGGTTCTTGAGTTATATCCTTTAACAATAAACCAGTGATCTAGTGAACAATATGTTCCTCAGAATTCTGTGAGTCTTTCTAGTAAATTAATCAAACCCAAGAAGTGGGCTGTGGGAACCGCTGATTTATAGCCAGTTGGTCAGAAACACAGGCACCCTGCGTTTGCAGCTGGCATCTGAAGTGTGTGTATGTGTTTATGTGTTCGAGGGGGACAATCTTGTGGGACTGAAGCCTATTGTGGAATCTGATGCTGTCTCTGGGTAGACAGTGTTGAAAGTAAGTGTCCAAGAACTGTTTGTTGGTGTTGGGTGAACACCCACCCACATTGGAATTGGGTCCAGGAACCCTAATTTAGTCTGTTTTAGATACCTATTGCTACATCATAAACCACCACAAAACTTACTGGCTTAAAGCAACCATTTATTATTTCTCATGAATTCATGTCTAGATTGTTTTGCTGATCTGGCAAGTCTTGGCTGGGATTGTTCATGGATCTACTGTTAACGGGCTGGTCACTTGGGTTGGCTGGTCTAGGACAGCTTAGCTGGGACATCTGGACTTTCCTTCACATGGTCCAGCAGGCTAGCCCAAGCTTGTTGTCCTGATGGTGGCGAAGTGGAAAGTGACGAGGAGGCAACTCAAAGGTTTTCAAACCTCTGCTTGTGTCAAGTTTGGTATTTTCTCATTGGCAAAAGCAAGGCCCAAGGCCAGGCCCAGTGTCAATGGGGAGGGCAGAGAGATCAGATTCAGGAAAATAAGAAAATTTGGGCTCTGAATGCAGTCAATCTAGGACAACAGCCAAGTTAAAGTAACATTGAAATGATCCATTCTGGTTGGTTGTTACATATATAAATACATGTATTTATATATTTAAAATATATGCAAATATATAGGGGCGTGTGTATATGTGTGTAGTTTTAATCCAAGGTAATAATGGTAATCGACAGAATAGTAACCAATGGAGTAAACACTGGCTGCTCCTTGCTACCCTGCCTCTGTGTCCATTTCTCCTCCTTGCAAGAATACCTGATTTCTCTGGGAGTGAATGACTCCTCCCCTGTTCCCTGTATGTGCAGTTTTGGGAGAGAGGAACATGACCTCATTTAGTGAATCAAACAGCACTTCCCCTACTAATGGTGATAGGCGCATGTCTGAACTTGGGCTAGGTAAAGACTCAGTATCTGGGTTTTTTTGAAGCAGGCTCCCCACTAAGCCCCTCATTAGGTCCCGAATCTAGAAGTATACAGTATGGGGGCTGTTTCAGTCACGGCCGCTGTGGAACCCAGAGATGCAGACAAATTTGATCCCAGTGATGATTTCTGAGCTGCTGGATCCATCTGCAGCTGAAGCCAGATATATGACTCATTTTTTCATTTACATGAGCCAATACATCTTTTAAATGAATTAAAAGATTAATTCATATGAAGGACTTAGATCAACATCTAGTTATAATAAGCACTCAATATATACTATTATTTGTTTATGACAGCTTGAGTTGGATTTTCTGCCATTTGCAACAAAATAAAACTTAACTTGATGCAACCAATGAGAAAATATCATGTAAAAAAAAAAGCCATTTTATAGTAGCAACAGGGAAATAGGAAACAAATCTCTATGTATAAACTTAGTAAGAAATAAGTGAGACCCATATGAAGGAAATAACAAAATGTTATTGAGGGGCCAGAAAGAGATTTGAATATTTGAAGAGAAACAAGAAACTGGATGGGAAGATTTCGTATTTTAAATTGATAAAGTTTCCATAAAATAGTCTAGAAATTTTTCAATTTATTGGTGCCTTCTTCTCCCACTCCCATACTCTGATACTCTTATCCCAGCTTTTCCAAATGCATACTCTCTTCCTCCTGTAATCAGGTACCGATCCCTTCTCAGTTAATATTTGAAGGTTCCTGAATCTGTTTTCTCTTCCAATACCTACCCCCACAACTCCAGTTTGGTCCCCCCAAACGTGTTACCTGGACTGCACTACCAGTCTCCCAATAGTCCTGCTGTCCTACTTTTCGACTTCTCAAGTCCCAGCGCTTTAATGAAGGCTTCACAGCTGTTCTCATCCCCTGCCCACTGCTCCCTGACCACACTGAGCTGCTTGTGATGCTCTCCCCAGACGGAACTCTTTTCACCTTCGTTCCTGTGGTTTGTTAGTGGCAAACAGCACCTAAGACTTGGTGCCAACCATCAAACTCACCTCGCTGTCAGGCGGTAGACTGTTTATGTGTCTACCTCCTGATGAGACTTGCAGGCAAGGAGCATGTCTTATTCTTCTTTGTATCCTGGCAGCTGCACACATACAGCAGGTTGTCAGTGAACATTTGCTGATGAGTGGGTGAGTGAATGCATGGTTCTCTAGCCCCCTATTGCACACGAAAGGAAAAAACATGTTTTTGAGGGCTATTCTACCTTAGTAACAGGACCATAAGCAAACCCACTGCAGGGTGTGTGGAGCTGCTGAGTTGGAGGGGACAAAATCGGCACATTCAGGGCTGAGCAGTGAGAAGGAAATGAATATGGTCACTTGTGTGGAACTGTCATTCCGCGCAGCAGTGATAATGAGACATAAATATTCATGGTGCCGTTATTCAGAGTTACAAAGTGTTGGCAGAGGATGCACCGTCTGGAATTTTTGCTTCAGTGCCTGAAGTTATTATTGATATGAATTTTTTAAAAAGAAAACCCAACAAAACTACTGGTCTCTGAGAACCAGTGAGATGATGAGAAACTCTAAGGTAATGGCTAAGCCAAAAGGAGGGTCGCGGCCAGCACCTGCCCAGGGAGCCGCTATCTGACAAGACCTTTATTGGGAAGTCCACTAGGGCTGGCTCTGACTCCTAGGGGCAACCAGGCCTGATTATTCAAGACAGGCTCCTCTTTCCTGCTTCAGAACACCAGTGAATTTAGACTCCCAAGGCCATTCTTTCACTCTCATAGGGTGTCATTTTATTATTTAAATAAAAGCATTTATTATTTTCTTCAGATTATGCAGTAAATATCATGCATCCTCATGGGAGAAAATCTAGAAACATAGGTATGTATAAAATAAAAATAACATAATTCTGCTACCCAAGGGTAACCATTTTGGTATCTTTTCTTTTAGATTCTTTTCTGAAAAATATAGAATTTAAGTCCTGAACTGGTGGGATATAGCACAGGGTCGTATAATAGAGTCCTGGGGTGTCGCTTGTGTCTTTTCCTTATGAGGGCTCTAAATCCATTCCTGAGGGTTCTGCCCTCATCACCTAATCACCCTCAAAGGCCCCACCTTCTAATGACAAGCAGATTAGGGGGTAGGATTTCAATGTGTGATTTTGGGGGTCACAAACATCCAGTCCATAATAGCCTTCCAATTCTTGTTTACCCTCTGGGTGGGTGACAGCAGAACATGCTAGGTATGGTTATAGGGTCATATTATACTGACAAAGTAAGTTGAGGGAAAACAAAGGAATGCTTGATTTATTTCTAAACCATTGACAGCTGAGGCTAAATCCTATCAAGTTTCAGTGGAGAGGGACCAGATCAGTACCCTGTAGAGCACTGCTTCTCAAACTTTAATGTGCACACGAATCATTTGGAGAGAGTGATGAAATGAAGATTCTCCTTCAGCAGGTCTGAGGTGGGGCTGCAGTGATTCGTTTCTAACAATGTCAGCACACAAAGATCAGACTTAGAGAAGCAAGGCAGATTTACACTATGAGGTCCAGGACAAAAGGACACTGTCTTCTTCCCCATTTCATCCCCAGACTTGGCATGATGCCTGTGGCACAAAAGTAATTCTCAATAAATATTTGTTGAATTGAATTGATGAGGGACATGGGCTACAAGGATGAATTTTGTAGCTGAATTTTCTATTAGAGTAAGATCATAGCCAAACACCAAATGGATAAAAAAATCATAATCAAACATGTGTTCATCTAGTACTCTGGAGTTTCCTAAGTGCTTTAATTAATGATTGCTAATTTGATTTTTACTCTTAAAATAATCCTCTGAAGAGGAGCTGTCATTGTATTCTTCCATTACAGATGGTAAAAGTAAAGTTGGAGAAGTGAAGTCACTGACTAAGGTACGCTAGCAGCACATACCCTGGAACACATGCCATCAGGCCGTTGGCCTCATCCTGCCATACTCAGAGGAAGCAGTAACTTGACCAAAAGTTATCTTTGCATCATGTAGCTTGAGACTATTGATGTGCCTATTCCTCTGTAATTGCTACACGCTTGGCACAGAAAAGCTGCTACCTCTAAAATGTAAGTGTATGGGTGTGATATGAGATTTGCCCAAAAATAACTCACAAGCTTTCTCTGGCCTGCTGGAACAAGCCAGCTGTGTCTGAAGGCTCATTTCTCTCCCAGCAGAAGGGTTACATCCAAGCTCAGCTTTCCTTAGGACCAGAGATTTCCACCCCCATGACAACATCCCTCAGACCCCAGAGTCTGCAGGGGCAGAGCAGTGAAAGCTCCCACGGGGCTTCCAACTGGCAGGCAGCCAGATCCAGACTGCCTGGCTCCAGAGTGGGCCCATCGGATCATCACCTCTCTGCTAAGCTTTCTTTCTGGCTTGCTCTAGAAGAAGGGAGAACAACAGTGGGCCGGGGCTCTCCCCTGAACTCAGACCTACCGTGTGTGTAGCCCAGCACACAGGCCCTGGCGTACCTTGGGACAAGGGCAAGCATTCACACCTTCTTTTCATTGCTGATCCTTGCTTTAGAAATTTCCCTAGTAAAGTCTATTCCCAAACCCCTGCCTTGTGATGCTGTGGAATTCATCCAGGCCCTTGTGCGGTAGGTGGCAATCCTGAAGGGATCCACCTTGACTCACCTTGTATGACAGAGGGTGTTTAGCTGTGATTTTACAGGTTTAATTTTAGCTTTCTCTTCTCTTTGGCACATTATCCCAGTTGCCACAAACTTTTCTGCTGTGGCCTGTCTCCTAAGGCAGACCATGTTGGAGATTAAATACATAAGAGATAAAATAACAGAAAGGTACCAAGCCAATATTTTATTTTCTGTAACCCTGTCCAGACCCCCACTTCTAACCATTTATTCGGGGTTTCTGTGGAGCAACCAGGCTCTTTCTTCGACGGTATTCTGCCTGCCCGTGTGCCTGTGAGCAGCAGCGCCCTGGAGGCTCAGTTAGGCCGATACGGAGCAAGAACCTCAACCATGAAAGGGATGCTTCATTTAAAAGTTCACATGTCCAAAGCCCAACATGTTTCTCTTTCCACCGAAATGCCCTAAAGCTTCTGGCCTGAGCAGAACTCCAAACAGGCTGTTTAAGCCCACCACCTTGAGGTTTCCCATATGGCAGCGAGAAGAGGGAAGGCAGGCTCTTATGGCCAGCAGGTTAATTCTAGTGGGATCTTTCAACTGCTGGTGAGTTCCCCCTGGGAAATGTGGGGTCTGAGCCCCAAGCTGGCATCCACAGCCTTCAGCACCAGCACTAGGGAAGGAACCCAAATAACATCAGGCTGTGAAAAGCAGCGGGGTTTCTGTCTACCACAGACAGAAGACTAGAGGTGCAGAGAGCCTCTTAAAGGGCCAGTGTACAAACTCTTATTTATAGCCACTTACTCTGGTCTCTGGCAGAGGGAGGTAAGAGTGAACTAGAGATGCCTGTGGAGAGTCTGGGGTTGGTAGCTCTGGGGAGAGAGCTGAAGGTCATCCACCAGAATCCCTGTGCTGAGTCATTCCCCACACTGAAGAAGCCATCTTTCTCAGGTAGAGAGCACTCCTCTCCAAATGGCATCAGCCTGAGGGGTAGCAACAGCCCTGCCCACAGAAAACACTCTTGCCCCACCTTGTGGAGCATAAGCCTGGCTGTTAAAGGGTAGAGCTGGAGGCTGTTTCAGAGACAAAGCCTTTAGGCAAAGGCAGATTTCTGGGAGCTCTGAGACTTTAGCTGACCCTCCCCCAGGCCCAGTGCTGGTAAAAGCCACTTTTGGTACACAACCTGGCTCTTTCTGCATACACCAAGGCCCAGCAGAGGGAGCTGCAAGCTGTGGATCACTAATAGCTTCAAACCGGTTGCACAGGGCCAGTCACAGGTAGCGTCTGACATAAGTCTGAAGCACAGTCTTTGCAGATCTACCTAATACATAAAACAAGCAGCGTCTAACAAAGGCCTATACCAGAGTCTTTGCAAATCTACCTAATATGTAAAAACAAACACAAAGAGGCAGCCAAAATTGGAAGACAAAGAAACAAGCCCCAAATGAAAAAATTCTCCAGAAGAACTAGAACTAAATGAAATGGAGGGGAGAAACTGATCAGATATAGAGTTTAGAGTAATGATTACAAGGATACTCAACAGCATGAAAAAAGACACAGCAACAGTAAAAAAGGTCCAGTCAGAAATAAAAAATGCAATACCTGAAATAAATAATACATTGAAAGGAATAAACAATAGGTTAGATGAAGCAGAGGACTGAATCAGCAATTTGGGAGGAAAGATAGAAAAAAACACCCAAGCACAGAAGCAAAATGAAAAAATAATTTAAAAAATGAGGAGAGCTTAAGAAATCTTTGAGACACCATGAAGTGTAATAACCTCCACATCATGGGAACACCAGAAGGACAGAGTGGGCAAGGGACTGAGAACCTGTCTGAAGAAATAATGACCAAAACCTTCACTAGTCTGGTGAAGGAAAAAGACATACAAATCCAAGAAGCTCAGAGAGTCCCAAACAAGACGGACCCAAAGAGTCCTACAACAAGACACATCATAATTAAAATGTCAAAACTTAAAGACAAGGAGAGATTCCTAAAAGCTATAAGAGAAGAGCAGTTACCTACCTACAAGGGAGCTCCAATTAGACTGTCATCTGATTTTTCAACAGAAACATTTCAGGCCTGAAGGAAGCAGCATGAAATATTTAAAGCGATGAAAAGCAACGACCTACAACCAAAGCTACTTTACTCAGCAAAGCTATCATTTAAAATTGAAGGAGAAATAAGGGGCTTCCCAGATAAGAAAAAGCTAAAAAAGTTTGTTACCACAAAACCAGTATTGCAACAAATGGTAAAAGGCTTGCTTTAAGAAGAAGAAGAAAAAAGAGGAAAACAGTTTAAAAATAAAATGGTAATATACGTATCTATCAATAATTAGCTCAAATGTAAATGTCTTAAATGCTCCAACCAAAAGATACAGGGTAGCTGAATAGATAAGAAAACAAGACTCATATATATACTGCCACCTCAGATTGAAAGATAAACACAGACTAAAAATAAAGGGATGGAAAAAGATATTTCATGCAAATGGAAAGGACAAAAAGGCTGGAGTAGCGATACTTATATTAAAAAAAAATAGACTTTATGCCCTGGCTGGCGTAGGTCAGTGGATTGAGCTTGGGCTGTGAACCAAAGTGTCGCAGGTTCGATTCCCAGTCAGGGCACATGCCTGGGTTGCAGGCCAGGCTCCTAGTGGGGGGCCACGTGAGAGGCAACCACACATTGATGTTTCTCTCCCTCTCTTTCTCCCTCCCTTACCTTCTCTAAAAATAAATAAATAAAATCTTAAAAAAAAAAGACTTTAAAACCATAGTAAGTGACAAAGAAGGACACTACATAATGATAAAGGGAACAATCCAACAAGAGGACATAACCCTAGTAAACATTTATGCACCCAACATAGGAGCACCTAAACATATAAAGCAAATCTTGACGGACAAAAGGGAGAGATGGACAGAAATACAGTCAGAGTTGGGTATTTTAACACCCCATTGACTTCAATGGATAGATCTTCCAGGAAGAAAATCAACAAGGAGACAGTGGCCTTAAACAACACACTGGGTCAGATAGATTTAACTGATGTCTTCAGAGCATTTCACCCCAAAGCAGGAGAATACACATATTTTTCAAGTGTACATGGAACATTTTCTAGGATAGACCACATGTTAGGACACAAAACAAGTCTCAATAAATTTAATAAGACTAAAATCACATCAAGCATCTTCTCTGACCACAGTGCTATGAAACTAGATGTCAACCACAAAAACAATGAAAAATACACAAAGACATGGAAGCTAAATAACATGTTATTAAACAATGAATGAACCAACAATGAGATCAAGGAAGAAATCAAAAGATACTTTGAAACATGAAAATGAGGACACAACAATTCAAGGAAAAGGTCAAATAAGCAATCAAACTTTGCATTTAAAGGAACTTAAAAAAGAACAAACAAAGCCCAAAGTAAGTAGAAGGAAGGAAATAATAAAGATCAGAGCAGAAATAAATGAAATAGAGTCTAAAAATAATACAAAAGATCAATGAATCCAAGAACTGGGTCTTAGAAAAAATAAACAAGATTGACAAACCTTTAATCAGACTCATCAAGAGAAAAAGAGACGGGACATCCCAAAAATTCAAGTCAGAAATGAAAGAGGAGAAATAACAACTGATGCTAAAGAAATATAAAGGATTGTAAGAAACTATTATAATCAACTATATGCTACCAAACTGGACAACCTGGATGAAGTAGATAAATTCCTAGAATCATACAATCTTCCAAAACTAAATCAGGAAGAATCACAGAATCTGAGTAGACAGATTACACCCAGTGAAACTGATGCTGTAATCAAAAAACTTCCAACAAACCAAAGCTCTGGCCTGGATGGCTTCATGGGAGAATTTTATCAAACAATCCAAGAAGACTTAACACCTCTCCTTTTCAAAGATTTCAAAATATTCCAGAGGAGGAGCGACTTCCAAGCCCATTTTACAAATCTAGTGTTCTCCTAATTCCAAAACTAGATATAGACACATAAAAAGAAAATTATAGGCCAAAATCCCCGATGAACATAGATGCTAAAATTCTCAACAAAATATTTGCAAACCAAATACAGCAATACATCAAAAAGATCATACACATGATCAAATGTGATTTATTCTGGGACTTCAAAGTGGGTACAACATTTGAAAATCAATAAAATGTGATTCACCACATAAACAAAATGAAGGATAAAAACCACATGATCATACCAATAGATGTAGAAAAAGCATTTGCTAAAATCCAGCACCCATTTATGATTAAAAAGTCTCAGCTAAAGGGAACATACTTAAACATAATAAAGGCCATATATAACCAACTGCCAACATTATACTCAACAGGCAAAAACTTTAAGCATTCTCCTTAAGATTGGGAACAAGACAGGAATGTCCACTTTCACCTGTCTTATTCAATATAGTACTGGAAGTCCTAGCCACAGCAATCAGACAAGGAGAAGAAATAAAAGGCATTTGGAAAGAAGTAAAACCATCTTTATTTGCAGAAGACATGATTCCTTACATAAGAACCCCAAAGATTCCACCAAGAAATTACTAGAAGTGATAAATGAATTCAACAAAGTAGCAGGATACAAAATTAATATCCAGATATCAATTGCATTTTTATATGCTAATAATGAACTAACAGAACGGGAAATTATGAAAAAAAATGCCATTCACAACTGCTTCAAGAATGATAAAATGCCTAGGAATAAATCTAACCAAGGATGTAAAAGAAAATTATAAGACACTGAAGATAGAAACTGAAAGATACAAACAAACAGAAGCACATACCTGGATAAGAAGAAGTTAACATTATTAAAATGTCCATGCCACCCAAAGCAATCCATAGATTCAATGCAATTCCTATCAAGATTCCAATGACATATTTCAGAGAACAAGAAAAAATAATCCAAAAATATATATGGAACCACAAAAGGCCCTGCATAGCAACAGAGAACCTAAGAAAGAAGAACAAAGGTGGAGGAACCACAGTACCTAGTAGCAAACTGTAATATAAGGCCATAGTCATCAAAACAGAATGGTACTGGCATAAGAGCAGACACACAGATCAAAGGAACAGAACCCAGAAATAATACCGTATCTTTACAGTCAATTAATATTTGACAGAGGAAGCAAGCACATACAGTGGGCTAAAATATAGTTTATTCAATAAATGGTGTTGGGAAAATTGGACAGATACCTGAAGAAAAATGAAACCAGACTACCTTCATATACCACACACAAGCATAAATTAAAAATGGATTAAAGACTTAAATGTTAGACCTGAAACCATACAAATCCTAAAAGAAAACATAGGCAATAAAATCTCAGCCATTGCTAGTAGCAATATTTTAGCAGATATATCTCCCCAGGCCAGGGAAACAAACAAAAAAAAATGAACAAATGGTACTACATAAGACTAAAAAGTTTTTACACAGTGAAGGAAATCATCAACAGAATAAAAAGACAACCCATGGAATGGGAGATCATTTGCTGATATACCTGATAAGGGGTTAATATAAAAAATTTATAAAGAATTTACAAAACTAAAAACAAACATTCAAACAAACAGTCCAATTAAAAAATGGGCAAAGGACCTGAACAGACACTTTTCCAAAGAGGACATACAGACGGCTCATAGACATATGAAAAGATGCTCAACATCAATAATTATCAGAAAAATGGAAATTAAAACCACAGTGAGATATCACCTCGCACATGTCAGAATGACTATCATTAATAAATCAACAAACAATAAGTGCTGGTGAGGATGTGGGAAAGGGGAACCCTTGTACACTGTTGGTGGGAATGCAGACTGGTGCAGCCACCATGGAAAACAGTGTAGAGATACCTCAAAAAATTAAAAATGGATCTCTCTTTTGATTCAGTGATTCCACTTCTGAGAATATGTCTGAAGAAATACAAAGCACTGGTTTGAAAGAACTTAAGCACCTCTATGTTCATTGCAGCTTTATTACAATGACCAAGATATGGAAGTAGACCAAGTGTCATTCAGTAGATGAGTAGACAAAACAACTATGCAACATTTACATGATGGAATACTACTCGGCCATAAAACCCTTTGCAACATATGGACAGACCTGGTAAACATTATGCTAAGTGAAATAAGCCAGTCAGAGAAAGACAAATACCATATGATTTCACTCATATGTGGAATCTAATGAGTAAACTGAACAAGCAAAATAGAGACAGACTCATAGATAGAAAGCAGGATGACAGCTATGGGTGTGTGTGTGGGAGGGAGGGCAGGGGCTGGAGGGACTGAGCAAAAAGGAGAAAGAACTCATGGACATGAATGACAGTATGTTGATTGCAGGGGGAGGGAGGCATAAGAGGGCTAAATGGAATGGAAAAATACAACAAAATATTAAGAAAAGATTTTGGGTAGTATTCTGGTTATCACAATGTCTATGTCCCTGTGGTGTATGTACTACTCCTGCAGAGGTTGGAAAGTGAAGAAACTGGGCTGTGTTTGTCTAACTGAGTTGTGGGTAGGTTATCCCTACTTAAGTCTCTAGGGCTCTCTTAATCACCCAACATCTCAGTTTCCTCAAACTGTCCTAGTTTACCCTGTTGTCCTAGAGAAATTTTAATAACATCCTCTTCCTCTCTCAAGTGTTCTGGTCTGGAAGATACATTGAAAGAGCATCCTGTCATTTGGAATTGGCATATACAGGGGTACGCAAAAGTAGGTTTACAGTTGTGAGTATGCAAAACAGTTTATTCTTGTATTACTATATATTATTTATTGTATTATTTGTATTACAACTGTAAACCTGCTTTTGCCCACTCCATATTTAAGCCTCTTTTCAAATAGAAAAGATGATGGGTTATCAGACAAATGATATTTTTTCAATACAATAAGATTCTAAGAAGGAAAGTCAGATTGAAGCCATAATTTTCAGAAATAGTGCTTCAACAAGTTTTTTCCTGTAGCGTGAACTGAATGTATATGAACGGGAATGTGTTATTATGGTAGCAAGTAGTGTTTTGGAAAACTTGGAAGAAGCTTGCTATATCATTTACATTTTAAGTGGTCAACTGTGGTTTAATGGAATACATAAAAACAAGCTAAGAATGCTCAAGGGAAACACATCATGCATTTTTAATACTTTTTAAACCTTTTCCTTTTCTTTTTCTCATCTCACTTCATGTTACTAGGTAGAATGTATCTTCCACAAAGAGGTATGAATAGAAAGTCTAGTAATGCTATGAACTAGAAGGAAGTGGCAGAGTTTTTTTTTTTTTTTTCCCCTAAAGTTGTGCAGCCATGATCAGATACAACAGAGAGAAATCATTCAAGGACCTGGAAGGGAAAACTCCCAGCGCTGTCACTGCCAACTCTGTCTACACGAAAAGGAAAGGCATGTGCTGGTGTAAACGCTACACACTGTCAAGCCGTGTCAGTGATGCAGGGCCACAGGGGATGGAAAGAGACAACGTGTGCACATGTGGCTGACAAAGGATGGACTGCACGTGGCATAATGCTCTCTTCTGTGGCAGTCGCAACTGCAGTAGAAATTCAGGGCTCCCAAGACAGGCCATTTACCTGGTTCACAAGTTCTCACCTCCCCCAGAGAGGAACAGATATTCTTGTCATTACTCAGGGTGCACATCAATGCGAGAACCAACCCCTTCCCTTCCCCATTCTGGGGAGGGGCAAAGGGCTGTAACGGATGGCATGCAAAATGCTGCCGCCTGGTACAGAGCCGAGAGGGAAAGGATAGCAAAATCCCAGAGAAGCCAGAATGGACAAGGAAATGACAGGCAGATTGTTTCCTTTGTCAGTTGTCTAGCAGCAGACAAACCAGTCTTTATAGGAAGCTACAAAGAAAAAGGTGGATATTATTCTTTCATTAAAGCAGCACTGGGCCTCAAGATCAGTTAAATAAAAGAAGTTCCTCAGACATGACACAATCTCATTTATTCCTGGTTGCTCTGAATGATGGCATGATTTATATTCAGCCCTGGGTTGTCTGTCTTTGATATTCTACCCACTCACATATTTGCATATTCAGAAGTTGTATTGGCACTAAGATATTAAAATGGAATCCACGATACATTAACAGTAGAATGACATGTAATTTATTCATATAACTGACAGCCAGTACTCAAATTCATTTAAATAAGCAAGTGATTACACAAATATCTAATAATACTAAAATTGATAGAAGGTATAAAATACCATGGGTATGAAATGCCATGGTAAATACTATTCAACAGACTACAATCATAATTCCAAACAAATCATGGTTTTTTAAATGATTTTCAGCAGTTTTGGAATGATTTGGTCTTTTCCTTCTTTCAAGCAATTTACTTCTTCTATCAATACAAGGTCATTATTTCCAAGAAATATTGCAGAATCACATAACTTAAATTTCTCTCTTGCAACACATTTTCTTACAAATTGTTTTTTAATATTGCCTCTTGACAGAGAAAACAAACCAGTCAGCACTCAAGTTCCCCAAGCAAAGATGCCTGGATCAGAACAGTGCCAGGGTATGACTCTGTATTAGCAAGAGGCAGGCAGTGAAAGTCCTTTTGCAGCTTTTGAAGTACATATGCATACTTCTTTTCTGAGGCTTTAAGCATCACAGGCATATTTAGGCATCCAAGCCTGTGAAATTATGGGAACAAAGTAACTTGATATCTAAATGAGTATGACAGACTTGGGGGTAAGTTACAATACAATTCAAACAAACAAAAAAACACCTATCTAAATCTGCTCCTTGTAAGCTTCGTTACATTTCCGTGAAGCGCAGCTATGTTTGCAGGAACGATTTGGCTTATCATGTGTCTGTCTGTCTGTATTATTTTAAGTCTTATACTTTATTGGAATGAGTCCCAAGCATGAACCTGGCTTGAAAAGCTAGCAGCAGTGGTCATGAAACATATCAATAAATTAAAAGGCTTCCACAGAATAAAATTCAGATAAATCTCTTACATAGAAAATACAGCTACAGAAATACAGTTCTTCAATGCTGAATTATGAGAAGGAGGAAAACAATCTAAAAAAATAGAAAACTCTCTCCATACCCAGTGTCAAGGCAGGATGTAACACTGCATAATGCCACAACATGGGCAGTCACTGGCTGACAGGTATTCAGAAAGAGTGGCATCTGGGGATCTGTAAGGATGACCAAAGGATGAAAATACTGTACCAAAAGGCATGCATACAATCACTGTGTGCATTCAGTGTGTGAGCTGGGACAAAGCAGAGATCTAACACGACAACGAGGCAGTGTTCCGGGGTATCCACTAAAATCAGTGTGGGCGATTACATGTTGATTAAACCTTCTGAGGCAGCAAAGTGTGGGCATAATGCCATGTCTGGGTTCTGCAGCTGTTTTACGATCCTCTTGCGGAATTTCTCCCGCACACGATTAAATTCCATTATGTCTATGGGGTCCTCTTCAATCCAGAACTTATGAAACTCGTGCATCAAATAGCCTGGTAGAGATAAAACAGTGGTAAGAATGCGGGAGGGAAAAAAATTCTTAATCTCATTCAAAATCACCATGAATGACTCAAAGAGAGGTGAGACCAAGTAACAGCCATGTGGAGCTCAAAGAAGTGATCAGAGTATTTAAATAAAAGTATTTCACCCAAATACTACTGTCAAAAATTATTCTTTGAAACCAGTGCAGTAGGAGCTACTACTCTGCAAGATTTTTGCAATTAGTCCTGGAATTATTCTCACTCCTTTCAAGCAGGAATACAAATCCATTCTGCATGTCTTGAATATGAATCACATCTGGAACATATTCTGAGAGGCCAACAGTGATCACTTCATCCTTCCCTTTTGATTACATTAACATAATGGTCTAATTTTTCAAAATTACTCCCCTCAACCTTTTTTCTCTTGATATTTGATTTAAGTTTTAAATTATTCCGACACATTAAACAAATACATTCTGACTATTATGAGAAAATAAAAATTGTAAATCAACTCTAAACAACAGACTGGTCATTAAACTACATGAAACTGTTAATAAGACTTCCTTGCTCTGAAGGATAACTTCATATTCAAATACTTTTATATCTCATAAATGTTGTCTATGAATGATCTGCATTGGAAAATTTTTGGAATAAATGTTAAGTGTTTTATATGAGAATCTATTCATTGTGCTCTGTTTCTCCACTGTGTTCTCTCCCTCTACCACATTCAGAATGGATATGTGAACAGCTTTTCAAAAAGATAGCAATAAATATCTGTATGTAGTAAACCCACTGCAAGGTCAAATGTCTCTATATATTACAAAAAATAGTTGAGGAAATAATCCGAGTTAAAAAAAGAAAACCCAACATTACACAAGCTTTTCTTTGTGTTAATGTTAGAAGGCAGTAGAACGCAGGAGCGAGGATTGTGGAACCAGACACCTGGTTAGCATCCTAGCTTTTTCACCTCCGTGAGAAAGGAGTGAGCAGCAGAGACGACAGGGGGCATGGGAAGAGAAATTTGGAACAAACATACTTGAACAGCAATAAAAAAATAATAATAAAAAATTAAATACCTTTTGTTTTTCTGGTAACTATCTATTTACAAGAAAACCTTGAACAGTTTCATAAGCAGAATTTTAAAAATCTTCATTCAACACTTACTATAATATAAAATTAGAATTGACACCTTTGCTCCCATTTATCCCAATACACACTACCAGATGTTGGTCCACTTTCACAAACTCACCTGATTACTCATTATTACACTGTTAAGTGTTTAACAGTATAATGTCTTTAAGTATACGGTCTCTCCACAACTATAGGAGGAAGGGTACTAAGGAGAGAGTGAATTTATATTACTTTTTTGGTGTTTTGACTGCTCCATTTCTTTTAGGATTGGACTGTCTTTGGCCCCTCTGCACACAGTACTATGTTACATTAATTAGTGTTAACTCAACATAACCATCTCTGACAGGGACACACACCAACACTCATCTAAATGCCTCTGGGCTGCACAAGACACTGTTATGAGAACTTGACACCATCTGAGAAGACCCAGATCAGAGATGTCCTGAGGTGACCCCAGGACCTCTCCCATCCATCCACCTCTCCTCTACCCAATGCTTGGATTCACTGAGGCATCATCCAGCCTTGAACTCTTCTGGTGGCAACACTGACAGTAGTCTGTTCCATGGATGAAGAACCTGATTCTTTTTTTCTTTTTCCCATTGGATTTGAGGAATTTATTTTCAGAAAAAAAAAGAAAAGTTCAGATGAGAGTAAAGTTATTTGAAACCTACCAGTTCCATCTAGGTGTACTGTCTCTCTCTGTGGGTCCTCAACAGGACCTCTGGGATGGATGTTTCTATCTCCTTCTCCCTCTCTCTCTCTCTCTCTCCCCCCACCCCTGTCCCTGTCTCTCTTTCTTTTTCTTTCAAATTTATCAGGGTGACATTGGTTAATAAAATTACATAGGTTTCAGGTGTACAATTCAATAATACGCCATCTGTATACTGTACAGTGTGTTCACCATCCCAAGTCAAGTCTCCTTCCATCACCATTTATCCCCTCTATACCCTCTTCTACCTCTCCCCAATCCCCTTTTCCTCTGCTAATCACTATACTATTGTCTGAGTTTTTTCTTAATCTGTTCACCTTTTTCACCCAGCCTCCCAATGCCCCCCCACCCCCCGAGATAGCTGTCAGTCTGTACTCCATGCATCTGTCTCTATTTTGTTTGTTAGTTTATTTTGTTCATTAGATTCCACATATGAATGAAATCATAGAGTACTTGTCTTTCTCTGACTGGCTTATTTCACTTAGCATAATGTTCTCCAAGTCCATCCATGCTGTTGCTAAGGGTAAGATTTCCTTCTTTTTAAAGGCTGAGTGGTATTCCAAGAACCTGATTCTTAAAAGGCTCTTCTCATGGAGCCAAACTATGTTGCCTTGTATTTCTTGGAACAAATCCCATGACTCTCCAATTCAAGTATCTGAAGTGCTCTTTATGCCCTGAGCTTACTTCTTGTCCAGGTTAAGCATCCTTATTTCTCCTTACCATTTCTCACATGCTGTAAGTTGGTGTCTGTTTACCATGGTGGTTGTTTTAGTGCACACCGACAGAAACTTGTTTCCTCTAATCTCAGTATCTTATTTATCCCAAACAATGCAATCATTCATACATCTCAGGGACTGGGTGAATTCTTAAAGGTATCTCAAGACTGGTATGAGGGTCCCTTTTAAAAATATAGACTCTCCCAGATTCAACCAGACATTACAGTTTAGTAAGATGAGTCTCATTCATGTCACTCAATTCTGAGAACCACTGGTCTAAAAAACACTCTTTTTTAAAGTTCCCTTGGCTTTTTAAATAAATATATTTTTTATGGTTCTAAATAAAATTTGAGATCATTTATAATTTCTTCTTTCCTTGCTACATAAAATACACACATAATTTTCCTGACCTAGCCTCTGAGCTCAAATAAAGACATCTGAGCTATGTTGTATATAGTCAGGTTTCCAACATTATGAATTAAAATCATCCACAACGAATTGAAGGCATTTCATTAGCCCTGGCCGGTGTGGCTCAGTGGGCTGAGTGCTGGCCTGTGAACCAAAGGATTGCCTGTTTGATTCCTAGTCACATCACATGCCCGGTCACATCGCAAGCCAGGTCCCCAGTAGGGGATGCTTCAGATGCAACCGCACATTGATGTTTCTCTCCCTCTCTCCCTTCCTTCCCCTCTCTCTCTCTAAAAAAAAAAAAGGCATTTCATTAGTATCTCATGAGTTCTACTCTTATTAACAATAATAAACAAGCACTGTGCAAAGTTATCTTTTAATGAAGGGTTCACTTTTTCACAATGTACATAAAACTTTCTATTCTTCCACAATGCGCAGGTAAACTGGCAACTCACTCTAAACATGATCTAGTGTAGTACAGAGTTTTAGAAGAATGCAGATCCATTTGGTTTCCCTATTTTTCTACCTTATATTCAAAAATACACATCTACAGAAAAACATTGAAGACAGAGGAGGATAAGAGTAGAGGTGAGGGTGGTTAATAATCTGACTCCATTCTCAGGATCCTTCCTCTTTCAGGCTACAAAAGTCAAGCTGTAGAGCTTATAGACTGATTTCCTGGGACTCTGCACCATCAGGAAAATAACTAGAGACTGTATAACATGATTTTAATCAAATGCAGAAATGGTGGCATGGCTTCCAAGTTACATATTATAATCATAAACCTCCACTCATTCATATAACATTGCAGAATGTTCATCAGTCTGTTTGGTCATTTGGTTGTTGGTCCATCTTTCAATGAACAAATATGTAAAGATACAAGACAAGATAGGATTTTTATGCTCCCCAATTTTTGGTCTTTTGGAGAGAGGGAGCCAAGTAGATAATTCCAGATCATTATTGATTAAGGAAGGAAGCTAATAAAATAGTGTGGAATGTAGAGGAAGGAAACAGGCCAGACTATTGTTTATAGTCTCTTACTTAATTCTCTAAACAGTTTTACAGAGTAGGTAATGCTGATATATCTTCATTTTATAGATAAGGATGCTCTACTTAAAAAAATCTATTTGGATGGGGCACAATTAAACAGTTATAGCTGGAGGCTGGGAGCCAGGACCTGACATCAGCTGGCTTTCCAGTTTATTCTCTTCCTCTGGTTCTTATTGCTACCGAATAGTTCCTTCTTTTGAAGGTCAAAGAAAAGTAATTCTTTTTCCTCTTCTGGCCATTATACTTTCCTTCTGCTCATTACAACTAACCTTACTTCATGTGAGTGGAGCTGTGTGTTCAGTGGAGCTTTAGATTAAATTCAGTCTTTGTAGAGCACTGACTCGGCAGTGCAGTGTTCACTGAATAACTGTAAAGACAGGCTAATAGAGCTATTATATTCTTACATTCTTTCACCTGGATAAAATACCTGTTTTGAATACTAATTTGGCCTTCCAATCTGAGCCTGTAGCGTATCTGTTGTTGCTTGAATGTGTCTTGGTTTTGCTTCACTGTGTTCAGTTAGTAGACAGCAGAGACATATGCAAGGACACGGGTAATTGCAAGTATATTACAGAAGAAACAGGCAGAACTGATCATGTCTGATGGAGAAATAATGAATTCAAAGCACTGCTTTCTTCTACTACAAAGGCCCGAGTACCTCTGCCTACATCTCAATCTATAGGGGGATTTCTGTTCTTTCTAAAATCTGGTGAGGGCCTTGGGAAAAGTAATTTAATTCTGTCAATTTCATATTCTTCAAAGAGACTCTCCCAGAGACTTCTGACCTGCTAAGATCTGGATTTATTATTCTCAGACTATTGCATAGATATCATCTTGGGCTTTCCCTTCACCTTAATCCTGAAGATTTTCCTCATTTCTCTTTTATGACATTTTATGCTTTCTGGACCCAATACATTTCTTTTAGGATTACACTTTTACTTTGTGGAAACATATATTTTAGGAGCTTCCTGATAAAGTTAGAAGAGGGTAAAATGTTTTAAGACCTTGCATTAAAAATATGTCCTCATTATACTCCTATACTTAATTGGTAAGTTAGACTGGGCATAGAATTCTAAATTGGAAATCATATTCCTTTAGGTTTTAAAAAACAATCTCTTAAATATTTGAAGAAACTGTTAATTTCACTGTCTTATAGAATACAATGTTGCTGTTAAAAAGTCCAATGTTGTCTTGATTCTCAGTTCCTTATTTAATAGCTTTGAAGATTTTTTAGAATAATCTTTTCCCAATGTCATAATTTTACAATGGTATTGATCTTGGTGTGATACTATTTTAATGCTGGTCTATTGTGTGATCTATTATGCTGGTGCTTATTAGCTTAAATACAAAAACTCATCCTTTACTTCTGAAAATTTTTCTTTATTTCTTTGATTCCTATACTTTAGCTTCACTCCTCTCTTTCTGGCACTTCTATTATTCAGTTAGAAGTCTTCTTAGAATGGTCCTTTAATTTTTCAACCTTTTTTTCCTATTTTCATTTTTTAAATATTTAATTTATTTATTTTTAGACAGAGGGGAACAGAGGGAGAAAGAGAAGGAGAGAAGCATCAATGTGTGGTTGCCTCTTGAAAGCCCCCCAACTGGAGACCTGGCCTGCAACCCAGGCATATGCCCTGACTGGGAATTGAACTGGTAACCCACTGGTTTGCAGGCTGGCACTCCACTGAGCCACACCAGCCAGGGCTCAACCTTTATTTTTTATTTTTCACCTATACTGTTCTATTACATTCTAGGAATATTTTCAGCTTTATTTTCTAATCCTTCCTGGTGATTTCATTTCTGTTATGTGAGTTTTAATTTTTTAATTATTTATTTATTTTAATTAGATTTTATTAATTATGCTATTATAGTCCTGATTTCTCTGCCTTCACACCCTATCCCCAGCAGGCCCCACACTCAGGCAATCCTCCACCATTGTTCATGTCCATGGGTCATGCGTATAAGTTCTTTGGGTGCTCCATTTCTTATACTATACTTTACATCCCCATGGCTATTCCGTAACCACCTATTTGTACTTCTTAATCCCCTCACCTTTTCACCCATTTCACCACATTCCTCTCCCATCTGGCAACCATTAAAACACTCACTGCATCCATGATTCTGACTCCGTTCTTCTTATTTGCTTAGTTTGTTTTTTAGATTCAATTGTTGATAGATATGTATTTATTGCCATTTTATTATTCATATTTTGATCTTCTTTTTCTTAAATAAGTCTCTTTAACATTTCATATAATAATGGTGTGGTGATGATGAACTCCTTTGGTTTCTTCTTCTCTGGGAAACTTTTTATCTGCCCTTTGATTCTAAATGATAGCTTTGCTGGGTAGGGCAATCTTGGCCTTTCATGACTTTGAATATTTCTTGCCAATCTCTTTCTAGCCTGCAAAGTTTCTTTTGAGAAATCAGCTGACAGTCTTATGAGAACTCCCTGTAGGTGACTAACTGCTTTTCTCTTGCTGCTTTTAAGAGTCTCTCTTCATCTCTACCTTTGGCATTTTAATTATGATGTGCCAACTCCAAGAGTTGGCCTCTTTACATCCATCTTGTTTGGGATTCTGTACTTCCTGGACTTGCATTATCTATTTCCTTCACCAAATTAGGGAAGTTTTCTTCATTATTTTTAAAATGGATTTCCAATTTCTTGCTCTTTCTTTTCTCCTTCTGGCACTCCTATGATGTAAATGTTTGAAGGCTTGAAGTTATCCCAAAGGCTGCTTATTCTATTCTCATTTTTTTAATTCTTTTTTTTCCTTGTACCGATGGGTTGTTTTTAGCTTCCTTATGTTCTAAGTCATTCATTTAATTATTGGCTTCATCCACTCTATTGTTGTTTGCTTATAAATTGTTCTTTATTTCAATTAATGTATCCTTTGTTTCTGACTGGATCTATTTTATGCTCTTGAAGTCCTCATTAAGTTCCTTGAGTATCCTTACAACCAGTGTTTTGAACTCTGCATCTGATAGATGCACTTATTTCCACTTCGTTTAGTTCTTTTTCTGGAATTTTTATTTGTTTTTTTCATTTGGGCTGTGTCTCTTTGTCTCCTTGTTTTGGCAGCCTCCCTGTGTTAGTTTCTATGTATTAGGGAGAGCTGCTTTGACTCTGTGTCTTGGTAGTGTGGCCTAATGTAGTATGTGTCCTGTAGGGTGCAGTGGCACAGCCTCCTCTATCACCCAAGCTGGGTACTTGAGGTGCCCTTCTTGTGGGCTGAGTACACTCTCCTCTTGTAGTTGAGCCTTGATTGCTGTTAACAAGTCAATGGGATGGATTTCCCCAGGCCAGTCAGCTGCAAGGATTGGCTGTGACCACCGACCATCAACTTTTGCTCTCCATGGAGGATCAGCTGTGTGGGGGCAGGGTGGTAGTGCTCTGACATAGTTGGTAGCTGCCACTGGATGGGCAGGCTCTGGGATTTCCTGGGTGGTGCATGGCAAGGTCAATTCCCACCTGTGTTCTTCCCAGGGCCACCCTGTCTGAGTATAATGCAATCTGAAAAGGCTGCTAGTTGTGCTGGGCTTGGAGATTTCCAGGCTGTGAATCTATGCTGACTGCTGCTAGTGCTATGCCTGGGACTCACTGAGGCCAGCTGTTTCTTGTTTGAGAGGGTTTAGGAAGCTGTGGAGCTTGAGCCAAGACCAGCTGTTCGTATGGATTAGCAGCTTGGCTGGGCTGGTAAGTTGGGTGGGGCTGAGTCTCTGAGGATCTCCAAGGTATGCCAAACAGTGTTAGCCAGGTTGATGGAATTTCAGGTATGGCACCAGCTTGCTGGCTCTGTGGTTCTGTAGGGTGAGGATTCAGAAAAGGGACAATGGCTTCTGCTTGCCTTGATCCTAGACACTTGAGTTTCTCCCTGTATATTACTGGTGATTTTCAAGCTGCTACCCTGGTGCTAGAGCTCAGAGGGAGTGAGTCTGAGTAGGTGAGTCCTTATGTGGGTTCTTTAAAAGGAACTGCTTGGGGTTTCAGAAGTTTTTTCCACCAACTCAAACTGTGGAGACTTATTCTCCTGGCATTCGATCCCTGGGCTGGGGGGCCTGGTGTGCTGCTGGCTCCTGAGATATCTATCCCTCCTGAATTTTCATCTACCACAAGTGGGTGTGGGACCAACCTGTTTCCCACTTCCACCCCTCCTAGCAGTCTGGATGGATGTGGTTTCTTTAATTCCGTAGTTGTCAAACTTCCTTTGAACTCAATTTCTGACAGTTCTGAGTGATGGTTGTTCTATACTTTAGTTAATTTTGATGTGGTTGTGTGAGGAGGTAAGCCAAGTCTGCTTACACCACCATCTTGACTAGAAGTCTCATGATTTTTAATTTCTAAGTGTGTCTTATTTTCTTGGAATGTTCTTTCTATAGTATCTTGTTCTTGTTTCATAGTTACAATGTCTTATCACTTTGGGGATATTAATGATACAGATTTTTGCCTTTTTTCTCCCTGTATTTTTTCTATATCCTTCTAGTGGCTTTATTCCTGCTTGTTTTGCAACTCTCTTTCATTCTTGAAGCTTTCCTTACCACTCCTGTTTTCAAGTGCTGCTTAAGAAATTATTTCAAAATCCAATGGTTTAAAACAGCCATTTTAACATACTCATGAATTCAGTGGGTTAGGAATTTAGGAAGGGCACTGGAGGGGATCCTCTACAATGTCTGGAGTCTCAGCTGGGAAGACCTGAAGGTTGAGGTGACTTAACACAGCAAGATTGCAGGAATTATTTTGAGACATCTTTACTCACATGTCTCATGGTAGATGCTGGATAACAGGTGTGATCTCATCTGATGCTGTCAGTCAGATCACCTACATAGACTGCTGCACGTGTTGTGTCCTGGACTTCCTCACAAGAGGAATCAAGATCCCTTTTATAGTGGCTCATGCCTCCATGCCTCCAAAAGTGGCCCAGTCCCAGAGAACCAGGCAAAAGCCTTTTCTGATCTAGTCTCAGCAGCCATATAGTGTCATATAGTATAGTTCTTCTATACTCTGTGGGTTAACCAAGCAGTCCGCCCAGAATCAAGTAGTGAGAGGGACAAATAAACCTTACTTCTTAGTGGGAGGAGTGTCAAAAAATTTGAGGATATATGTTTAACTATCACACTCAGGCATCTGATAATCCCTCGCTGTCTATAAATATTTTTGACTGAATAAAAAGCTGGTTGGACTAAAAGCTGACTGGGAAGCTCTGAGCACACAGGTAGGACTTGGTGACTACAAGCATGACCGTACAGTGATATTCCTGGACAACTTTACTGGGGAGACCTAGATCAGTATCACCCACTAAACCAAGACCTCCTCTTTCTAATATTTACTGAACACTAACTATGGGGCTAGCTAAGAAAAATATTTTATCCATCATCTCATTTTATCCTCATAGCAGCTCTATAAGGAAAAAATAGATAGATGACCCATTTTATAGATGAAATAACTGAGGCTTAGAGAGGTTAGTAAACATAGATCTAGAAGTCAACTCAATTTGTTGTCAAAGTCTGTACTCGAGTGCTAGGCCATGCTGGATCAAGGGGAGACACCCATAATGTCTGGAGGAGACATGTAGGAGACACCCCTATTTAAGTATGACCAGAAATAGATACATTGGGTATCATTCAAGGGCTGGGAAAGATGATAAATCCACAATGCCTGAAAACATAAGTGCAGGCTTTCAAAGGAGAAAAACAATAACAAAAATCAAAACCATAAGAGAAATTTAAAGTCCCCAAAGCAACTGAATCACAAAGAGATCTCAGCTTCAACACTTGTCTAGAGTGTTCTATAGAAAACTACATTGATAATTAAGCAACAGGACACTTACAGAATGTTTGTTGGAAGTGAGACAATGTTGGAGCTTCTGGGGCGATGTTATAGAAATGAGTTTTTAGAGCTCCGCTCACCAGTAGATTATATGTCAGATCAGTTATGTTGATGCCCACGATGGCAAAGGAGTACCTGTAAAGAGCAAACCACAAAACCAATCTTGTGTCACACATGGGAAACAAGATTTAAAAATACAGTAATCTGATTTTTAATTACTAAGTTATTAGAGTGGCAGGTTTCCCTTACCTCTAAACCTTACTGAAACCCTGAATTTTGTAATTTATCAGAAAGAGAATTGAGGGTTCATATACTTTGACTTGGTAATTCCATTTCCAAATATATGAGAGAAAAAATAAAAACCTGACAAAGCTTCATATGCAAGGATATTCATTACAGCACTATTCATACTGGCAAAGAAATAGAAACTATTCAAATATCCTAAAAAAGTGATTGGTGAAATAAATTATGGTTATCTCATGTAACATATTTAGCCAATAAAACTATATTCCTAAAGACTATTTAAGCAAAATATAACACATTATCTATTGAACAAAATAAGTTTTATTATATATACACACAAATGTGCACAGAAAGTAGGCTAGAATGAAATAACACAAAATATTAATATAAGTATGTTAGAGTAACAAGGGGTGATTTTTTTGTTTACACTCCTATATTTTCTAAATTATCTATAATAAATCATATACTACTTTTAGATTTTATTTACTTATTCTTACAGAGGGAGGAAGGGAGGGAGAAAGAGAGGGAGAGAAACATCAATGTGAGAGAGAAACACATTGACTGGTTGCCTTTCATACATTCTCCAACCAGGAACTGAACCTGCAGCTCAGGCATGTGTCCTGACTGGGAAGCAAACCGATGACCTTCTGCTTTACAGGACAATGCCCACCTAACTGAGCCACACTGGTCAGGGCATCAATCATGTATTATTGTTAAAAGGAAGAAAAATGTAAGTAAGTATCTTAATGATCAGGGTATTTTCTACTCCCTTTTCTACATGTCTATCATGGTAGCACATTAAAAAAAGGAGATTTCTATTCAAAATGTTTTAGATGAAATGGGTATTATTAAAAAAATCCAAACTTTCTAGCCCTGGCTGGTGTGGCTCAGTGGATTGAGTGCCAGCCTGCAAACTAAAGGGTTACCTGTTCTATTCCCAGTCAGAGCACATGTCTGGGTTGTGGGACAGATCACCAGTAGGGGGTGCTCAAGAGGCAATTACACATTGATGTTTCTTTCCCTCCCTTTCCCTTTCTAAAAATAAATAAATAAAATCTTTAATAAAAAATATAAATTAAATAACAGCTAAAGTAAATTTTTATCTAATAGCCTGATACTTGATAGAAATCCTTAAAAGAAAACAAATTCTAGATGATTTCCATATGGCTATAACTTTCTAAATCTTGCAGTTGGTGACAGGCAAAGTAATTATATGTAATCATACATATATAAAGATATCCATAAACATAACAGATCCTTTAAAAAATGTAACTGGATTATATATTTTCATCAGGACAAGTAGATTTCATTTTTGTCATCTCTCACAGGGCTCTTAGGACATTTTTGTCCTGGTTCAGACTGACAGTCTTTATTATGAAATCCCATACTCACCCAATTGCTTTGTCCATCCTTTTCTGCTCCCATTCTGCTTTGCTGAATTTGCTGAATGAATAAATAATGAGAGTTAATCTCTAATTGGTACTTGTTCTCTTTTAATATTCATGTGAAAAATGCTGACTCAATGAAGAGATGTTTGTAACTCAGTTATCAGACACAAACCAATGAAAATGTTATCAATTAAAAAGCCACAGAACAATTTATATGGAGCTCAGAAATGGAATTATTTAAAGCCATGTTACTTATCCCCTATTCACTTTAGTTTAGCAGTGGGAGACAGCCTTAAAGGACAAACATTATGAGATTCTTTTATACTATCGTTACTTACCAAATGACATTGCTTCCATGAAACCCTTTCTGGTATCCCTCCCCTCTAACTAGGTGCTACCTCACTCTCCCCTGACTCCCCACGTTTGGTTTTATCTCATGACATTTATCCTACTCACCCTTGTTTGTGACGCCTGGTGCACAATAGGTGCCAAATAAATATTTACTGATAAATACATAATTGAATTAGTGAACAAAAGGAAGGAATGAAAGAAGGAAGGGAGGAAGGAGAGAATACTACATGGGTTTAAAAAATTCTGTTTCAACAAGTGCTATGGTATTTCCTCTGGTTAAGGTAGGATAGTTAAACCACAACAGTTCCACTTTTATTCCATTTTATAATTTGAGCTTCTCAATAAGACTGTTTGAAGAAATGGTTATATCATAGAAGCATTCTGAAAATAATGCCTTGCATTTCATTACTGTGTACCCGCTCATTCCCCTATCCTCACCTCCCTCTGTACTGCCCACGTCTTGTAGGCAGAAACGATGCTCCACTCTTCATTGTGGCTAATGGGACCTTCATTCAGTGTAACTAGACTAAAAAATGTGATTATTATTTGAACTAAATAAAATTTAAAACTAGAGTTATTAGGAGCATTTAGCTTCCATCCAAGTAGGAATTTTCTATAGCACACTGCAAACGCTGTGTGAAAAGACAAACATGTAATATACACAGCACAAGACCACAAAAACACAATACAAAGCTTTTATTTAACTATGCGTACTTTCTACTCTGTAAATGACTACCTATAATTCAAAGTAACTGTCTTTAATTCACGTTAAAACATGTCACCTCTTTTTAAAGTGTAACTGCCAACCAACAAACCAACTAACCCACTGAAGAGGCAACAGGAGATTTTCACCTTAAAAGACTCATATTCAAATTAAAATGAGTTGTGTTTGAAACTTAAGAAACTTTGCATAAATTAATTTATAAGCACCTATTTTCTCTTCAACAAAGCTTTGTAAACAGATAATTTGTCCATATTTGTCAAATCTCTATCTGCATTGAAAATAGAAGAAAAGGCCAAACAACCTCCACTCATCTGATTATCGACACAATATCCTGGCCCCAAAAGAATGAATCCTTCTCTTCAGGAAACACACACACACACAACCAAACAAAAAACCTAACAGTCAAAATTCTCCTTTTAAACTTGAACCTACTTTTATCCCTCAAGTTACTTTAGGACTCAATGGATGGATGTTCACAAGAACAATAATATATAATGCTTGCTAAAGGACAGATAAGAGTTTTCCTAGTATACATAGGCTTCTCCCTGTTGAACACCTAAAACATTCAGAGCCTGACAGAACCTATGTTTATATCACAATCATTCAATGTGTACTTCTTGCAGAGGTTAGTGAAGGACAGTAACATTTTCAAAACACTCTGATTTTTATTCGGCGACATTTACTATCAATTTGAAGTGATCAATGCTTGGACTCCATCTCATCAATATTATTGTAACTTGAGGGACAAAGCATGGTAGTTTTATCTACATGCCTTGCGTGCATGTGCACACACATGCAAATGCCAGTCTCTTCTTAAATAGGAGTAATCACATAAACCACCAAATCCTCTCTAATGGCTGATATGGGAGATGAAACTATAAAGTCTTTCTCAAGAATGGCTGAGAGACAAAATCAACCCCTCTCCAATGCCTAATCAAAAATATTTTAAGCTTATTGTTTCTTCCCAAGGACCATGGAGGAGTCATGTCTCCTGACTGATGCTCCTCCAGGAAATGCCACCTGATGGTGCATATACACCCTGAGGTCAGTTTGACTAGAGGGAGTTCAGAGTCTCTGCATTACAGAAACATGCAATGCAGAAAACCTTGTTAAAAGTTAAAATAGCTTGATTTTAACCATGTAATATACCAAGAAAGATCTACATGGTTTTAGTGTTTTTCCAAAGTAAATAAAAGATAAAAAATAATTTAATCTTATGAAGGATTATAAAGATAAATTTGAGAAGTATAGTATAATTAAATGAACCTTAGTCAACAGAAGCTAGAATAAGTATAATAGTAAGGTGGGAGGGGGACCCCAAAG
The DNA here is from genome assembly GCA_039655065.1 of Glossophaga mutica. Lineage (NCBI taxonomy): Eukaryota > Metazoa > Chordata > Mammalia > Chiroptera > Phyllostomidae > Glossophaga > Glossophaga mutica. The sequence continues at coordinate 77,874,144 of CM077308.1, read as the reverse complement.
TCAATCTGCTTCTGAATTTCTGAATAATAAAACTTAGGACTTAGTTAGACAACATGAATACTAACAAGGAACTTGCCATGCTCAGGAGAAAAAAGTGATACAAAACCATGACTGCAAATACCAGAACTCCTTATAAGAAGAATGACTAAAGTATATATAACTATTTTATTTAATAAGGAAATGAGAAATACATTAATAGAAGAGCATATCTGTTCTCTGCAACATAATTCCCAAATAAAATGTCACTCTCTGGGGAGTAGATGGGATCAGAGCATGTGTGGAGATGTGATCAGCCTTTAGATGTGTTCAAAATGTTTCTCCAACCAGGTACGGCCATGGTTGTAGAAAAGGTTTTTGACATTTTCTATCAGGTTGGTCTAACCCAGATTTTCTCTCCCTAAAACAGAACCCAAATATAAAAAACTACATTAAATTAAAAGATAGGAAATGCTTGCTTTTGGAAAAATTTTCATAAATTTCTATTTCTTTTTTCTTTCTTTTCTTTTTTTATTTTAATTGTTGATCTTGTACAGTTTTCTGTCTTTTACTCCCACCCCAGCCCACCACCCCAGCCCTCCCCACCTCCCTCCCATTTCCACCCCCCATAGTTTTTGTCCATGTTCCCTTTATACTTGTTCCTGTAAACCCTTCCCCTTTTCCCCTGAAATTCCCTCCCCTCTCCCCTCTGGTGACTGTCAGCCTGTTATATTTCTTTAAAAATTATTGTTCATACATATTTTGAAAGAAAATAAAAGCAACAAAACACAAAAGCAAAGAAAAAATACCTTATTTCTTCTTTAGTGATATCCCTTCATGAAATCAGTTAAACAAAAAAAAATGTAGAAAAGTAAATGAAAATGCAAATAATTTAGAATCTAGAATTTTATTTTTTAAAAAGCCTCAACAACTCCAGACTTTTTCAGTGAGCCCCTGACTTCATGACTTTCATTCTCCCCTCTACCCCCACCCCCATCATGCTCTTGTCTCTGAACTTTTTCTTCCAGACTCTACTCTCTCCTTCTATGCCCACCTTGTCAGTCTTCCTGGACACCAGTGATGTTATCAGTCCCTTTAAATATGTATCTCACTCTAACGGCTCCATTTTATATCATCAATCCCATAAGTACCTGAAAGTTTTTTTTTTTTTTTGTAGGTTGTATCACAAAGAACAGCATGTTTCAGGCCTACGATTCCATTTAATATCAACAACAACAAAAATCTGTACAGAGAACCCTAAGGCAACCATTTAATATAATGTGCAAATATACTTTAAAAATGCAAGTCATTCCATAGTATTTGCAAGGCAGAACTTTATAGTAATTAAGGGAATCTACCTCATGCTAGCTAAACTAATAATCCTTCGCATGTATAGCCAATGCAAATAAGAACCTGAAGGTTTAACCATGCTATTCTGAATTTGTCAGAGGGTTTGTTTGAAGGAGCTTTAAACCTCACTTCTGGTGGTTGACTTCTAAGAATTTCATCAACAGATCCATGTAGAAGATGATGTTAATTCTACTTCATTCACAAAGTGTAATCCACCTTTTATTTTCAAGAATTACCTGCATTTTGGATGAAGAGAGTCAGAGAGGACCTGCTGAGCAGCTGTACCATCCCTTTCTGCAAAATACCTGCAGTTGGAGGAAAAGGAAACCATAACTCCATGCCTGTTGAATACATGCATTTAAATCCAGTTTGAGGCCATTTGGATTCAGAGATGGACACTAGTATAGGATTATCATGTGTCTCAGCTTCTCCAGAGAACAGCTCTCCCTAATAGAATTTTCCAAATATAATGACAGTAGAATAAAGCAGTTGTAAAACTCAACATAGATTTAAGAATTCTAGCAGAATTCTACTAGATTCTAGTAGGTCTGAAAGTTTAATTTTGAATTTTGCCATTCCTCAGAGAGCCAACCATATTATTAAGAGGGGTCATCAATGAGGGGGCAGAAAGAGGCCCCTCAGAAGGCAGAAAAGACTCGATGAAGGGACCTGGTGAGGGACTGTGATAGCCAAGGGCACAGAAAAGAGACCCTCTAGAGGATAGAGGATGTGTTTCAAAGGCATTTTTCTTGGAGAGTATTCATGGCGTATTTGAATTGTGAAAACAATGGAAAACACAGAACTCAGAGATGCTATAAATTAAATTTTATTCTAGAGAAAAGGGGGGAAATGAAGTTTTCTAGAAAATAAAGCTACAGCATGTTATTTAATTTGATGTGAATATATTTTCTGCATAAATCTAAATAATAAAATAAACTCTTGAATTTTGTCTCAGAAAATTTCAAACCAAAGTCAGCAAATTTAATTCACATTGTTGGGAACCACCCTGCCTGGTTTCAGAAGCTTGTAACCCCACATAGCTAAGGCTGAGTAAAAAGACCTTGGGACTATAAGCCACTAAGGAGACAAAACTTATCCTCCCAGCAGGGGTGCAGCCTCTGCCCCCTTTACTTTACCCTGCTTGTCCCCAGGCAGATGACTGGTTAGTCAATGACAGGTAAGATTCCTCAAGGGAGGGACAACCTAGGACAGGCACAGTCATGAAGGGGACATCAGGGAAGGACATAGGAGACTATAAAAAAGAGGTTATGGACCCTTACCCCTCACCTTTGTCATAGCCTGACTCCTCATTCTATCTGTAAAAAGTCTCCTAATCTCTTGGCTGCCCAAATCCCCCACCTGACTTAAGCCTAAAACAATACTGGAGGTGGATGTGGCCCTGTGTTGGAAAGGGTGGTTTCTGGGGTCATCAGACCTAAGATGAATGCATAAAATCCTGTGAAACCTGCTTTGCTAAGAATACCCTCAATTCAAATGATAAGGGTCCAAGCATGAAGTAAGTTTGTTTCCCAAAGTTTTATGGCTCTTTGACATCAATCTATCTATCTGACCCTGACTCAGAATAAGCCCTCATAGTTCTTTGAGTGTTATCTATTGTTTGATCATTACTGTCTGGAAGTGATTGACAAGCTTTATGTATACGCCCTGTATTCCTATGCAAATTAACCCCCCAAAAAGCCCATTAAACCCAAAGCCCAAAGCCTTGAGCCTGTTCCTCTAAGAGATTGGCCATCTTTCTTCCTCAAGCAGATCATGTCTTGGTAGACTTAGTCTTATCTGAGGTGGCTGGGGAGCTCTGCTGGACAGAGCCTTCCTCACAACACATGGCCATGATTATTAATGAAATTGAGTCTGTTTTCATACTTTTGTTGGTCAACTAGGTTTCCTCATTTATGTCTTACCTGTTCACATTTCTTGGCCCGGTATATGTAAAAGTGTCCTCAAATAAAGACAAATAACCCTGTAGAGAATAATGCAGTCCTGGATATGGATCCTTTATCATTTATGTGAGTGTCCGTCTTGGCTTGTCTTTTTACTTTATTTATGTTATCTTATCTTATGGAAGTTTTCAATTTTAATGTGTGAAATTTATTGATTATTGATTTTTCTTTTATGGTTTATATCACAGAGGTAAGGTATAGACTGAATTTTATTTTTCTAACTGGTAGGCCAAATGTCCCAGCTCTAGTTATTCAAAAGCCACTTTTTACCAATTAATTTGTAACATAACCTTTGTCATCAAAATTTATCAATACTTTTTATTTATTTATACCATATAATAATGTAGTATTTGTTTGTTTATTTAAATCCTTACCCAAGGATACATTTGATTTTAGAGAGGAAGTGGGGGAGAGGGAGAAACATTAATTGGTTGCCTCCTATAAGCACCCCAACAGGGGACTGACCCTGAAACCAAGGTATGTGCTCTGACCCAGGGTTGAACCTGAAACATTATGGTGTATGGGATGATGGTCCAATCAACTGAGTTACATGGCTAGGGCTCTATAGTGTAGCATTTAAAGGATTTCATAAAATAATGAGCGATTATAAAACTTCTTAAATTTAATATAAAAGTAAAGATCTAGGAGGAAAATGGGGTACCATAAAAATGACTAAGGCTTAATTTCTTTTAAAAAATAATATCACTAGTATCACTAATAGGGTGTGTCAGAGAATACATGAACCAACCTAAAAGGACTCCCTTCTCCCAACAACTATGGGAAGAAAAATGAATTAGAAAAGATTTTGCATAATTAAGTAATTGGTTCAGTGAAGACCACTGAAAGAGGGTATGATTAGACAAAGGGCTAATGGGGACTTTACAATGCAGCCACCAGACTGTGATGCCTCTGGCCCATCTCAGCCTGGGAATGAGAGTGGGGACAAGACAGGCCTCTCACTGTGATGCCAACCTGATTCATGCCTGTCTGGATACCAACTATTTTCAGGACATACCAGGGATGGGTATAAATCAAAACAGACACATCTACACCATGGGACATTTTACAAGACAACTGACTGGGAATCTTGAACAAGTTAATGACAGGACAGAGGGGGCAGAGGGAGAGAAGCTGCTTGAATTAAAAAAGTCCAAGAGACATAATAATTAAACTGTGAAGATCTTGTTTAAAATTGGATTAGAACAAACCAGCTTTAAAAAGAAATTTTGGGAGAATTGGTAATTTGAATGTGGACTGACCATAGAGGACACCAAGGAATGTTGTTAATTTTGTTAGGTGTGATGGCATTTGGGTCAATGTAAGGTAACACTGATGTTTTTAACAGCTTAAGAGTGAAATGAAGAACAGTATAAATTTTCATTAACATGCTTCTACCTCCTAAAAAACAAACATGACAAGTATTTCAAAACCTTGATAATTACTAAATCTGGGTGATTGGTAGAAGGGGAGTTCTTTAATAATCTTCTGTTTTTTGTATATATTTAAATTTTTTCATAATAAAAAATAAAATACATAAATTTGAGATTTGTTTAAAAGAATTCATGAAGTTTTCCAGATAAAAAGGAAGATGCTAGTAGCTTTTTAAATTTTCCAAACCTGAGTTATCTCTCAGAGGACTTGAATGTTTTCTTGGAGTCTTTTTGGAAGTGGCTTTTGGACCTAATAACTCAATTTTGTCATTTCGATACAAGGAGACAAGATCACTTTAATACTTACCCACTATTCATTTTACTTACTGCAAATTGTACAGTCCCAGAAGTCCCATTCCTCGAAAATCTGTTTTAGGATCATCACCTTGGAAACCAATTTCACACCATTGCTTAGAAATCCGAGATTCGAGTGGAGTATTGGGCTTCAAGAATTTCCACAGCTGGGAACAAGAAAGAAAATTAGCTTGTTGGAATGCACACATAAATATTCTTTTTCATTGGCTCAGATTTTGTAAATAATATCATTAGGAGGAACTTTGCAAAAGTTGAATACATGCAAACATACAATTAAAGATTTGATCATCTTACAATTCCCTGTAATAGTAGTTCTCAAAATATTGTCTGAACACTCTTGGAGGGACACCATGACCTTTTCTCAGGGTCTGGGAGGTAAAACTTACTTCATAATAAAACTAACAGGTTTTTGTTTTTTCATTCTTGTCTTCTCATGAATATACAGTGGATTTTCCAGAGGCTGTATGACATGTGACCACATAACCCCACTGAAAGCAATAGAATGTGTATTTTTATATTTTGGTGTTTTAAATATTTCTGTTTTAACTTCTAGTCAGATATTTATCTCCCATAGAAGCTGTTTGGAGACCTCCAAAAATATACAAAAGAGTAAAGGGAAGGAGAGAACAGGGAAAATTTTGAGGCCATGCATTATTCAAATCCTTAGAAAATGCTTATCTTACTTTACAGCAAAACTTTTAGCAGAATTACTAACAAAAAGAAAAATAGACAGACTTGAGTTTTATTTCTTAGGGCTCATCTAGAATAAGGTGAGAATAAATGTCACATAGCTAAACAAAAGGTCAGTAATGTTCATGAATAACCTCAAAATATATTATTATCTTTAAGAGTTACCTAAAAATGTTTCAATTATAATTAATTTTACATTAATGGACAAGTATAAATTCAAAGCACCATGTTCTTCACTGCTTAAGAAATTGGTTCTATTTTTCTAAGTTTTCTATAGAAATATATGTTTAACACATATTGTTACTTGAGAGAGAAAGGGAGACAATCACAGCTGTACATAAATGTAATGCTTTATTAGTTCTTTCTAATAAACAGAGATAAGCATGTAAGCACATTTGCCTTTAAGAACATTAATAATATTTTCTATTATATTTTTACTATAGAGACAAAAATAAATGTAAAATTTCCTTATTACTATTTCAACATAATTCAACTTCTAAACTGCTTGTTATATGTTATGTAGATTTTAAAATGTAAGCACAACAGGAAATATATAAACACCTTGCTTTACAGTGAGCTGTCACATTTCTGACACAGAACAAAACAATGTTCAACAACAGGAAATACAAAAACTTCACAGAAGTTATTTTAGGTACTAATCCAAAATTACGTGTTATTCAAATGATACAATATTTTACCTTAGTAGCATAACCAGTTAGTTCAATCTAAAGAGTGAGAGAAAAATTTCAGAGTAAATTATGTCATACTTGAAAGGAAAATATAAAACAAGGGCACAAGAAATCTCTTTTTATATTATCCACATAAGAATTTGCCAGTGCCTAAAGAAAGGAGTATTAAAATGAAAAGAGAACCAACTGTATGGGAAAACATATTTGCCAATGACACCTCAGACAAGGGGTGTCTCCTTTCTTAAATTTAATCTCCAAAATATATAAAGAACTTACAGGACTCCACTCTAAGAAGACAAGCAGTCCAGTTAAAAAAATCGGCAAGGGACTTGAACAGACACTTCTCCAAGGAGGACATACAGAGGATCCAGAGACACATGAAAAGATGCTCAGTATAGCTAGCTATCAGAGAGATGCAAATTAAAACTACAATGACATACCACTTCACACCAGTCAGAATGGCCATCATAAACAAAGCAACAAACAACAAGTGTTGAGGAGGTTGTGGAGAAAAGGGGACCCTAGTGCACTGTTGGTGGGATTGCAGATGGGTACAACCACTATGGAAAACAGTATGGAATTTTCTAAGAAAAGTAAAAATGCATTTGCCTTTTGGTCCAGCAATTCCACTGCTAGGATTATATCCTAAGAACCCTGAAACATCAATCCAAAAGAACCTATGCACCCCAATGTCCTCAGCACCACAATTTACAATAGCCAAGTGCTGGAAGCAACCTAGGTGCCCATCAGTAAATGAATGGATCAAAAAACTATGCTACATTTACACAATGGAATTCTATGCAGCAGAAAGAAAGAAGGAGCTCCTACCCTTTGCAACAGCATGGATGGAACTGGAGAGCATTATGCTAAGTGAAATAAGCCAGGTGGTGAAAGACAAACACCACATGATCTCACCTTTAACAGGAACCTAAACAACAAAACAAACAAATGAGTAACATATAACCAAAGGCACTGAAATAGAGAACAGGCTGACAGTGACCAGAGGGGAGAGGGGAGGGAATTTCAGGGGAAAAGGGGAAGGGTTTACAGAAACAAGTATGAAGACACATGGACAAACACTAGGTGGGGTGGAAATGGGAGGGATGTGGGGAGGGCCGAGGTGGCGGGCTACGTTGGGAGTAAAAGACAGAAAACTGTATAAAAACAATAATTAAAATAAAATAGAATAAAATAAAGAATTTGCCAGTGCTCTGCATTGGCATCAAAACAGGAAACATTTCTGAGTTCGTCAGAAGAGTGCTTAAAAAATTAGAGAAAAGGGTCTCTTTTAAAAGTTCCTTTAGGAACTAATTTGGTTAATGCCACAATAAAAAAATAAATAAAATGTTTTTTGTATGAAGGACACATGGACAAAACCAAAGGGGGGCAGGATCGACGGTGTGAAGTGGGGATGGCTGGGTTGGGGGGGGAGTTGTGGGGGGAAATGCATACAACTGTACTTGAACAACGATAAATAAAAAAAGAAACAGACTGTAAATCCCATCACATTCATGTGGATAATAATTTGAAATAACCTCAGAGCCCTACATAATTAAATAAATGAAGTTTCACCAAGTGAATGAAATAAAAGAGCAAAAACAAGCATTTTATTTCTACAGGTAAGTTATAAACCTGGTTCACTGGGGGAATACTTAGTCTGACAGAGTGAAAAGTTTAAATAATAAAATGTTTTTAAAAGAAATTTCATTTTAATAATTTCATATATTAAGACTAGACTAATAGCTAAAAATTGTCCTTTATTAAGTTCTTAATCTTAACTGCTTTAATAAGGGTACTTTCTTGGTAAATGGAAGTTGTTTATGCTAAAATATTCATATAATGAGCTACAATGTATATATTTCCTGTAAGAATGCTTGAATTACTGGATTCTCTTCTGACAGACAGGCCAGTACCTGAAACAATTAAGAATCAGAGGCCAGGTGCTCCTGAAGTGTGAAGTGATTCTTACATGTTGGAAGTTGACTGGAAATCTGAACTTAAGTGGTGGGCCTCTGGTCAGAGCCTCAGAGGAGTTGGCCATCTAAGACTGTGAGATGGGAGTAGAGTTATTACAAAGCCACCTGCCAAGTGCAGGAGATTAGAGTTAAAAAGGGTGATTTTCTGGCAGATGACAGGCTACAACGTGGAAGCAGCATGCTGCATCAGACTATTATCCATCGGGGCCCGTGCTCTGTTTAATTCTGCTCTCTTTTGTGCTGAACCTTTACTGCAAGCTTATTTGAACACTTCTGTCTTGTCTCGGGTCTGCTGCAGAACAGAAAGCTCAAGGCCATTCACCCATCCAGTCATTCAAAAACAGCTTTTCACTGAAGTCTCCAGGAGACTATCTCTTGCCTATAGGAGAGCATCTTTTAATTCTGGGTTATATTTTTCCTATTAAGCCATGAATTCCCGTAAAATTTTTCTTTTATTATCAATTTCATTATAAACATTTAATAGAAATGTCCATTTGAATAATTCATATGGATAGTGCTACATGAGTATAAAGTGTTATTACTCAGTATCATTCCAGCCTATGTTTAAATGATCATAAAATCCAAATTTTTTTATCCTTTAAGTAGAAACACGGATAATGGTCTCCTATGTTTACAAATCAAAGCACTTAAACATTATAGCAATATATGAAAGTTTTTAAACCAGGAGTCAGCAAACTTTGTTTATAAAGGGCCAGATAGTAAATACTTTAGGTTTTGGTGGCCAAACCATCATTTCTACAACTACTTAATTTTGCCATTGTAGTACAAAAGTGGCCACAGATAATATACAAATGAATGAATGTGTTTCAACAAAACTTTATTTTTATTTTTTTTTAAAGATTTTATTTATTTATTTTTAGAGAGGGGAAGAGGGGGAGAAAGAGAGGGAGAGAAACATCAGTGTGTGGTTGCCTCTCACGTGGCCCCCACTGGGGGCCTGGCCTGCAACCCAGGCATGTGCCCTGTCTGGGAATTGAACCTGCGACCCTTTGATTCGCAGCCCGCGCTCAATCCACTGAGCTACGCCAGCCAGGGCTCAACAAAACTTTATTCACAAAAATGGGAGGCTGGCCAGATTCGGCCCACAGACTTTATCGTTTTAAAAAATCCTCAACTAAGGATATGTTGATAGATTTTTTAGGGAGAGATGAAAGTCGGGGGGCTGAGAGGGGAAGAGAGAGCAAGAGAGAAATACTGATGTGAGAGAGAAACATTTATTGGTTGCCCCTTGGGTATGCACCCTGAATGATGATCGAAACCTAGGTACAGACCTAGGTTATGTGCCCTGATTGGGGCTGGAACCTGCAACCCTCTGTTGCATGAGACTACACTCCAACCAACTGAGCCACCCAGCCAGGACTGGCCCACAGACTTTAATTTGCTGACCCTTGCTCTAAACAATTTTATAAAGTAGGTAACAAGGTTATTATCAGCCATATTAAAGATGAAGAACCCTAACCTCAGACAGTTAAGCACAAACTATGGGCCAGACCCTGGAAATACAAATGTGAACAAGACATGGTGTCTCCCTCAAGAGGTAGTGCAGTAGAGCAGTGTAGAACCCTTCCTAACTGTGAGCTTGGGCCAAGCCTGCTTCCTCACCTAAAAATGGGTTTAAAACCAGTATCTCACCATAAGGTTATTGTGACACTTACTGACATGACTGGCACATACTTAACACTCAATGAATGTTTTATTATTACTTATTTTGTTATGATCATACTTATAATTTATATAAATTGAAGAGGAGAATAGAGACCCTACTAATAAGTTTGCTTGGGGAGGATAGAAAAGATTTCTAAATTCAATAAATAAGGGCTTAGAAAATTTGAGCAGCTTCTGCTATGAAAATAATAGGTAACAGGGGCAACAGCAGGAACAAATACCTGGGCACAGGGGATGGCACAACCTATTCTGGGCCAGGGTGAATGACCAAGCATGGTGGAAATGTGCTGTACATGAAGCTGTGCAGAAGCTTTTTACTTTGAGGAGGTCCCATTTGTTTATTCTTTCCTTTATGTCCCTTGCTTTAGGGGACATGTCCGTGAAGATATGGAATGTCTGAGATTTTCTTGCCAATGTTTTCCTCTAGGACCTTTATGGTGTTACAACATATTTAAGTCTTTTATCCATCTTGAATTTATTTTTGTGTATGGCGTAAGTTGGTGATCAAGTTTCATTTTTTTGCATGTAGCTGTCCAGATCTCCCAACACCATTTGTTGAAGAAGCTATTTTTACTCCATTTTATGCTTCTTCCCCCTTTGTCAAATATTAATTGACCATAGAGAGTTGGGTTTATTTCTAGGCTCTCTGTTCTGTTCCATGGGTCTATGTGCCTGTTTTTATGCTAGTACCAGGCTATTTTGATTACAGTGGCCTTGTAATATAGTTTGGTATCAGTATTGTGATCTCGTCTACTTTGTTCTTCTTTCTCAAAATTGCTGCAGCTATTTGGGGTTGTTTATGGTTCCATATAAATTTCTGAAATGTTTGCTCTATATCTGTGAAATATGTCATGGGTATTTTAATAGGGATTGCATTGAATCTATAAATCGCTTTGGATAGTATGGCCATTTTGATGATGTTAATTCTTCCAATCCATGAGCATGGTACATGCTTCCATTTGTTTGTGTCTTCCTTAATTTCTTTCTTCAGTGTTGTGTAGTTTTCTGAGTAGAGGTCTTTTACCTTCTCCGTTAGGTTTATTCCTAGGTATTTTATTTTTCTTGTTGCCACATCAAATGTTTTTTTTTTCCTGATTTCTGTTTCTGATGTTTCATTGTTGGTATACAAAATTGCCTTTGATTTCTGAGTATTGACTTTGTAACCAGCTGTTTTGCCAAATTAATTTATTAGGTCAAGTAGTTTTTTGGTGGAGTCTATAGGATTTTCTATGTACACTATCATGTCATCTGCAAACAGTGACAGTTTTGTTTTGTCCTTTCCAAGTTGGATGCCTTTTATTTCTTTTTCTTGTCTGATTGCTGTGGCTAGGACTTCCAGTACTATGTTGAATAGGAGTGGTGAAAGTGGGTATCCTTGTCTTGTTCCTGATCTTAGTGGAAAAGATTTTAGTTTTTGCCCATTGAGTATGATGTTGGCTGTAGGTGTCTCATATATGGCCTTTATTATGTTGAGGAATTCTCCCTCTATTCCCACTTTGCTGAGCGTTTTTATCATCAATGGGTGTTGTACCTTATCAAATGCCTTTTCTGCATCTGTTGATATGATCATGTGATTTCTGTCTTTCATTTTGTTCATGTGGTGTATTATGTTTATTGATTTGCAAATATTGTACCATCCTTGCATCCCTGGGATGAATCCCACGTGGTCACGGTGTATGATCTTTTTAATGTATTGCTAGATGTGGTTTGCCAATATTTTGTTGAGGATTTTAGCATCTATGTTCATCAGTGATATTGGCTTGAAGTTTTCTTTCTTTGTTATGTTATCTTGTTTTGGGATTAGGCTGATGTTGGCTTCATAAAAAGATTTTGGAAGTCTTCCATCTTCTTGAATTTTTTGAAATAATCTGTGGAGGATGTGGGTTAGCTCTCCTTTAAATGCTTTGTAAAATTATCCTGCGAAACCTTCTGGTCCAGGGCTTCTGTGTATTGGAAACTTTTAAATTACTGTTTCAATTTCATCAGGTGTTATTGGTCTGTTCAGGCTTTCTGCTTCTTCTTTATTGAGTTTTGGAAGATTATATTTTTCTAGAAATTTGTCCATTTCACCTAGGTTTTCAAATTTCTTGGCATACAGTTCTTCATAGTAATTTCTTACAATCTTTTGTATTTCTGTGGTGTCAGCTCTAATCTCTCCTCTTTCATTTCTGATTGTGTTTATTTGGGTCCTCTCTCTTTTTTTCTCCATGAGCCTTCTTAAAGGCTTGTCTATTTTGTTTATCTTTTCAGAGAACCAGCTCCTGGATTCATTGATCCTTAGAATTGTGCTTTTAGTCTCTACATCATTTAATTCTGCTCTGATCTTGGTTTTCTTTCCTTTTTTTTTTAGGTTGAGTTGTTGATAGTTGTGAGTTTGTCATTTTATTGTTCATGGTTTTGATTTCCTTCTTTTTCTTAGAAGGAAGTCAAATGTTAAGTCCCTTTAACATTTCATACAATAATAGCTTGGTGATCATGAACTCCTTTAACTTGACCTTATTTGGGAAGGACTTTATCTGCCCTTCCATTCTACATGACAGATTTAATTGTTAGATTAATCTTGGATGTAATCTTGCTTTCCACGATTTTGAATACTTCTTTCCAGCCCTTTCTTCTTCTTTTTTTGGCACTAATAGTATTTATTTTTATTTTATTTTTTTTAATACAGCCTCTTCTTGCCTGCAAGGTTTCTTTTGAGAAATCAGCTGACAGTCTCCTGGGAACTCCTTTGTAGGTAACTGTCTCCTTTTCTCTTGCTTCTTCTAATATTCTCTCCTTATCTTTCATCTTGGATAATGTAATTATGATGTGTCTTGGTGTGTTCCTCTTTGGGTCCAACTTGTTTGGGACTCTCTGAGCTCCCTGGCCTTGTATGCCTATTTCCTTCATCAGCTTGGGGAAGTTTTCTTTCATTATTTTTTCAAATAAGTTTTCAATTTCTTGCTCCTCCTCTTCTCTTCCTGGTACCCCTGTGATTCAGACATTGGAATGTTTAAAGTTGTCCAGGAGGTTCCTAAGCCTCTCCTCATTTTTTTGAATTCTTGTTTCTTCATTCTGTTCCTGATGAATATTTATTTCTTCCTTCTGGTCCAAACTGTTGATTTGAGTCCTGGTTTCCTTCCCTTCACTTTTGGTTCCCTGTATATTTCTCTTTATTTCACTTTGTACAGCCTTCACTTCCTTTATTTTGCGGCCATACTCAACCATTTTTGTGAGCATCATGATTACCAGTGTTTTGAACTCTGTATCTGACAAGTTGTCTATCTCTTCATCACTTAGTTCTTTTTCTGGAGTTTTTAAATATGGCCCTTCCATTTGGGCCATATTTCTTTTTCTTTGTGTACCTGTTATAAGAGGTGGAGCCTTAGGTATTTGCCAGGGCAGGACAACCCACTTTGCTGCCCTGTGGTGCTATATGTGGGGGAGGGGTCAGAGAGGGAACAATTCTGCTTGCTGGGCTCTTGCTCTACTTGCTGTCACTCCCCCCCCCCCTACCTACAAGGAAATTGGGCCCTTCTGGTGCTGATTCCAGGGTAGATGGGCTTGCAAACATTCTAGGACCCTGTGGGCCCCTCCAATGATCTCTCCTGTGAGACTGGAAGTTTCTTTTGCCACTGCAACCCCCACAGGTTTTTACAGCTAGAGGTTTTGAAGTTTTCTTTCCCAGGTTCTGGACCCCTGGTTTGCATGGTGTATCTCATTCCCCAGTTGTTCTTCCTGGTTTATCTGCATCTGAATGTGGGACTGCCTGGTCTGCCAGCTGCTGCTTTGTCCACCTGGCCTGTCAGCTGCTGTTTTGAAGCACGTCCTCTCCGCCCCAGCTGCCCTTCTCCACCTCTCCTACCAGTGTGAATGAAAGTCACGTCTTTAACTTCTTGGTTGTCAGACTTCTATACAGTTAAATTTTTTGATATCTCTAGTTGTTTTTTTTTTAATTGATTGTTGTCCTTCTTTTAGTTGTGTAACGAAGCAGTGTATCTATCTATGCCTCCATCTTGGTGAGAGCCTTGGAATTTTTCAATGAAATAAAGTTAGGGCAGCTAAACAAATTCTTTCTTCCAATTTTGTTACTGCCTTTTTGAATTTTAGGCACTGCTCTGGACATGGGGTCACAAAGATGAATAAGACACAAGCAATGAATTCGTTGGTAAAGCCTATTTTTCTTGCTGGTTCAGATGTTAGAGGTAAAATTTTAATTAGAAAATCCATGTGAGAATTTAGATGCAAAGCCAATTTTCTTTTGTAGTCTAAGAAAGCACCAGAGGTGATTTTTGTAGGCTTTCACATTTGGCTCAAGTTTACATTGTTTAACTGTGTCAGAAGCCATAGGAGAAACAGCATTTGTCAAAGAGTGACCTGGGGTTTCCATTTATGACTTTTAATAGACATCAAAGAAGATGAAGTTGGTTTCTGCTTCAGTGATAGACCTCTTGGGAAATTACTCAAGACCTTAATGATGATTATTTATTCATGTAACTTGGAAAGTATTAGAAGAGGAGGTAAAGATTTATATCTAATGTATTAAAACTGTTGAAAGACTAGTATGCAATTCTTTTTTAAAAAATATATTTTATTGATTATGCTATTATAGTTGTCCCATTTCTCCCCCATCATTCCCCTCCACCCTGCACACCCCCTCCCACCCACATTTCCCCCCTTTAGTTCATGTCCATGTGTCGTAAGTTCTTTAGCTTCTACATTTCCCACACTATTCTTGCCCTCCCCCTGTCTATTTTCTACCCACCATCTATACTACTTATTCTCTGTACCTTTTCCCCCCTCTCCTCCTCCCACTCCCCTGTTGCTAACTCTCCATGTGATCTCTATTTCTGTGTTTCTGTTCCTGTTCTAGTTGTTTGCTTAGTTTCCTTTTGTTTTAGGTGTGGTTGTAAATATTTGTGAGTTTGCTATCTTTTTACTGTCATATTTTTTATTTTCTTTTTCATAGATAAATCCCCTTAACATTTCATATAATAAGGGCTTGGTGATGATGAACTCCTTTAATTTGACCTTATCTGAGAAGTGCTTTATTTTCCCTTCCATTCTAAATGACAGCTTTGCTGGATAGAGCAATCTTGGATGTAGGTCCTCGACTTTCAAGACTTCAAATACTTCTTTCCAGCCCCTTCTTGCCTGGAAGGTGTCTTTTGAGAAATCAGCTGACAGTCTGATGGGAACTCCTTTGTAGGTGACTGTCCCCTTATCCCTTGCTGCTTCTAGAATTCTCTGCTTCATTTCAATCTTGGCTAGTATAATTATGATGTGCCTTGGTGTGTTCCTCCTTGGGTCCCACTTCTTTGGGACTCTCTGAGCTTCCTGGACTTCCTGGAAGTCTATTTCTTTTGCCAGATTGGGGAAGTTCTCTTTTATTATTTGTTCAAATAAGTCTTCCACTTTTTGCTCTTCCTCTTCCCCTTCTGGTACCCCTATAATTCGGATGTTGGGATATTTAAAGATGTCCCGGAGGTTCCTAAGCCTCTCCTCATTTTTCTGAATTCTTGTTTCTTCCTTGTTTTCTGTTTGGTTGTTTGTTTCTTCTTTCTGGTCCACTCCATTGATTTGAGTCCCAGTTTTCCTCCCATCTCTACTGGTTGGTTCCCTGTGTGTTTTCCTTCATTTCACTTATTGTAGCCTTCATTTTTTTCATCTAAGTTGTGAGCAAAATCAACCAATTCTGTGAGCATGCTGATCACCAGAGTTTGAAGTGTGCATCTGATAGACTGGCTATCTCTTGGTCGCTTAGATGAACTGGCTCTGGAGCTTTGATTTGTTCTCCCATTTGAGCCATTTTTGTTTTTGTTTTTTTGTTTTTTTGGTCTGGTTGCAGCTGTTATGTCGTGAGGGGCGGAGCCTTAGGTGTTCCCCAGGGCAGGGCAGCCCAGTTGCTGGGTAGTGACGCTGTATGTGGGGACAGGGTCCAAGAGGGAACAATGGCGCTTGCTCCGCTCTCTCAGATTCCAGTTCCTTCTGCTGCTTCTCCTTTGTCTGGATTATCTGCTCACAAATGTGGGACCACCTGGTCAGCCAGCCGCCTTGCGCAGCCTCACTGGGTCTGCACCATCGCCACCCTGTGCCAGGGGTATGCTAGCTGCCACCTGTGCACCTGGGGTCTGCTAGCTCCCAGCTGCATGCCTGGGATCTGCCAGCCGCTGCTGCCTGTGCACCCAGGTCCGCCAACCTCCACTTTTTCCTGCTGTGACTCTGCCCCTCTTACCGGTCTGGATGAATAGTTGTTGGACTTCTGTACAATTCAATTTTCTATCAGTCCTGTTGTTTTCTTTTTTTCTAAATCTTTGTTGTCTTTAATTTTCATTGTGCAAGGAGGCACAGTGTGTCCACCTACACATCCATCTTGGCTGGATAATATGCAATTCTAAATATTCCTTCTGGCTATCAAAATGAGACCTTAGGAATCTTATATGATCTGATGGTATATTATGAAACATTAATATACCATACCATATGATCTCACCTTTAACAGGAACCTAATCAACAAAATAAACAAACAAGCATAATATAAACAAAGACACTGAATTTGAGAACAGTCTGACAGTGACCAGAGGGGGAGGGGAGGGAATTTCAGGGGAAAAGGGGAACGGTTTAGAGCAACAAGTATAAAGGACACATGGACAAAAACTATGGGGGGTGGAAATGGGAGGATGGTGGGGAGGGCTGGGGGCGAGGTAAAAGACAGAAAACTGTACAATATCAACAATTAAAAAATACTGATAAAAAATAAAAAAAATACCATCAGATCATATAAGATCATAATATTAAAATGTTACCTTAAAGCACTGAATTTTGAATTAAAAACAACAGAAAAATTTTAAATCAACCTTTAGAAGTAAACTAGTAATCTAAAGTGTTTTCTAAATTAACTTCTGAAAATAGATGATGGAATGCCTATTATATAGCAGGTGCTTGGCAGACATTAGCTGACCCAAGCAAAGGCCTAAAATGTGCTCAAGAACTAACCTTCAAAAGCATTTCCTCATGTTGGGGATTATCAGAATCATAGGGTTCTCTGCGTAGTTTTTCCACATCTGCAATAAGGTTTCTGTACCCAACGATCTGCAGAAGACAAGCCTGAAGAGAGATTCCCAACCTAAGGTGTTCAAAAAGAAGAAACACATATGAAGAAAAACAAAACATACTTTGGCATCTGTTCACTCAATGTATGCACAACAGGACTTTTCCTGTTCATTTAATATGTAGGAAATTGCGCAAACAGGATCTAATAGAAGCACAATTTCTTACTGAAACTCATGGACAGTTGTAGAACTTGGCTGAAACTTCCCTCTCATTCTGGCCTTTTCTTAAGCCATGTGCAACGATGTGGTTTAAAAAACAAGGAAGCATTTTAGGCAGGTGATTTGTGTAATATAGAAAATAAAGGTGATAATGAGTTCTTAGGGATCATGTAGCCCCCACTAGGTGGGCATATCAGAACACTTCAGAGGGGTGCGTGTGCGTGTTTAGAGATAGTGACAGAGGGAAGAAATAGCTCTCAGGGGCTTAGGAGTAAAAAAATTTTCAAAACAACAAAACATCTCTGTTTGGGAACATTCCTGAACAGATGAGGCAATTCTAAGAGAAAGAACTCACTACTTTACAAGATTTCCCATTCAATTTCAACTCCTCTAGTTGTCTGAACACTTTTTTTAGACTGAAACAAAATCTGCTTTCCTTATCACCAAGTGGCTCAAATTCTGTTCTCTGAGCAAATGTATTTCCACATTTCCCATGTCTGTTTATTTTAAGATAGTGATTCTTTCTTCTAGTTTCATCTCCAGGGTTAAAAAAAATCCTCTGTTCCTTCAATTCCTTCTCATGCAGCAGGTTTTGAGATGTTTTACTATGTTGCTCAGTCTTCTCTGAATGTACATGTTTAACAGTCCTATTACAACACATGACTGGGACAGGAAGCATGCTGGCAAACGTGACACACAGAGGACATTAATTCCTGTGGTGTAAATGCTGTTTCTCGCCTGGAACTTAGAAGGTAAAACAGGGTCCCTTTTAGCAGTCACATAACAGGTTTATTAAACAGATGGCTAACTAATCACCAAGATTCTTTTTTCATATAAACTACAGTCACATAAATTATTCTCCTACATTCATTTGCTGGCATTTTAAAGTCTAAAGGAAGTATTTATTTCACATTTATTTATTCATGCTAGATTCTTCACAGTCATTAGTTTTTGTGATTCAAAATAGTTGAATGTTGGCAATTTCATATGATTTAACCCAAGAGTTACTCTCCCATATACTCCTATACCTAATTTACTCACTAAATTTGAACATTCTTGTTGTTGTGATGGTCATTATAATCACAATGACAGTGTCATTATCATCTTTTTTCAGGGGGACAGGAATAAGATGTATAGAAAATTAAGACTAAAGTAGGGGGAACAGAAAATTATGTCTTAGGATGTACTTATTCCTGATGTAGAGGGCAGTGTCAGATAACCCAGAATACTAAACTTACATAAAACTGAATGTTCAATTAAATGACCCTTATCACTACTTGTTACCATAGCACCAAAAAAATAAATTGGGTATTTTAATATAGGAAAAGTGAACAGTGGTACTGGTCACCCAGGAAAACAGTGCAGGACTGAAAAGAGTTAATTCTGAGGAAAAGAGGAAAGTGGGAAAAGTAAAAGAAGAGGGAACAAGAGAATCTAATTCAATTTTTACTGTAGTAATTCTTACCAGCAGCATAACCAACATTTGGAAAAAATATAATTAAAACAAAGTGAGGTTAATAGTAGTAATGGCTTGATAAATTATAAAATATTTCCCCTTGCTCTATTTCTTGATTTTTTCCCAGAAAATTATTTAAATTAAAAAAATCACATTTTGTGAATGTCAGTATGGAAAAAAAGTAGCAAAATATAGTCTACTACCTATAAGGTTTTATTTTCCTAAAGACAATCAAAAGAATAGATAGCAAGGAAATGCTCTTGAATGAAACACATAACTTTCATAAAAGGAACAGAAAAGATCTGCTATTAAATTAATACAATCTCTAAATGTGATTATAAGTCTAATATATCCTTCATGCCTAATGGTAGTCTTAAATTTTTGTTCAACTTAATTTAAAATAAATTGTCTTATTATCACCTTCCCAGAGAAATAAAATATATGTCAGAAGGTTTCAAAAAGACTTTTACTGCATAACTAAATCCCCTTTAATGGCTGAATAAGAAAAAGGCAGCTAATTAGCTGGCGAGTACAGAAGAATGCTATAGAGACCACATAGAAATGGAGTTTTGTGATGAGACTCAATTAGCTAGTACCTAGAATCCTTCCAAGAGACAGACATATGCAAAGTGAACTCTGAAATTCCCTTTAACTATAGCTTCCAGTCTTTGGCAATTAAAAGCCTTTTTCAGTGACAACACCTGAAGTTCTCATGAATATCTAAAAGACAGTTTGTTACCTACCGAAGCTGTCTCTAAATATATCCTCATGCATAATTTATTCTACGCAATATCCTTAGCCTAATTTTTTACTGAAAAATTCCTCTTCCCAATGGAAAATATAAAGCTAATTTTAAATCTCATGTACATTGCCAAGTACATTTTAATACTTCCAACATGAGATGAATAAAGTACAAAGTTCTAAAGTCTTCATATAAAAACCATCTCTCCCTCCCACACATGCCTGACTTCTTGACAGCCATGTAGGAACTGTCTCCAAGATTTTCAGCCTGTTATGAACTGATGGAGCAGAATCAGCCTGGGCACATTTACAATTTGAACTTTTACTGTAAGGTAAAACACAGGCATCGCATGAAGTGGCTGTTGATGAAATAGGCTCCCTTTAATTCATCTGATACCAAAGGCATCCATTATATTTCTTACATTCATTGCATCTCAAAGCATAAACATGAATCACAAAATGTACAAAGTTGCTGCTATTTACAAACATGAAAAAGGTGCCCTTTTTCTTTATTCTTCATCTGAAAGTCAAAACATTGCAGATGATTCGGGACTGGGGAGGTGGAGAGATTGAGAGAGAGAGAGATTGAAAGAGAGAGGCAGACAGACTGAGAGAGACAACAAGTGCATTATACAAATAATAAATGCATAGCCATGACTTGTGTTCTACGTTTACAAAATAATAAAAATAATTCTTACTGTGGATTTATGTCAGGGTTAATTTTTTTCAGTTCCATGATGTCTTCTATAGTTTTTTCAATAGCATCAGGGTGAACACTCACTGAAGTCTGCAACAGCTGGAAAACATGTCTCAATCATTTTCCTTGTCATGAACACCAGAGCTTAAGTGGGGTCCATTTAGGGTCTATTTAGATAGGGGCTTCAAGTATTGTTTGAAGCTTCTCTATGAAGATACTAAACTAAACTAAGAGCAAATATTGTTTTAGTATTTTCATTCTAGTAAATCTAACATTTTCATGATGATGGTAGTACAATTTTCCTGATTAAAGTAATAACATAAAATAGAATAAGGTTTTTTTTACCATTTTCATCTGTTTTAAACTACTTACATTAAAATGTTTTCTTTTTCTCTCTCAACACACCTAGTTTCCATTGTTACTGGGCATATGTCTATGACTGAATGAAGTTCATGGGGGATACAGTCTTAAGGATGCCAAAAATAAATAATAATATTCAAGTATCTTGAAAAAATAGGTTTTATCTCTTATGTGGATACTTAACTATGTGCTATAAAAACTAGAATAGTGGCTTCTTTGATTTTCCTGGAAAATCCTGAGTATAAAGTTAAATGATTTGGATATTGAGAGTTAATGTTGCTCTTATTTCAAGGAATATTTATTTTATGATTTGGGAAGAGGTATAAAAAAGGATGATTCGATAGTGGAGTAATAAGTATATCTTACATCTGCCTAAAAAATTCACATTCAGTGGCTATTTCCATGTTAAAAGCAAAGGCAGTTCTTTCTTTTCAGATTTTTTTTCTCTTAGGAGAGAGAGAGGGAGGGAGAAAGTGGGGGGAGGAGGAAGGAGAGAATATGAATGTATGTCCAGGGGAAAAAAGGGGGATAGGGAAAGGTGTGGGTGTACTCCATAGAGAGAGCCACCTCAGTTTTTATAGCCAATGGTATATTTTGTTTCTTGAAATTTTTACTTTTTAATGATGGAGAGAAGCTTCCAAGTGAAAAGTTGCTGAAAAATATAGAGTCAATTTTACTTACCTTACTTTTTGAATCCTTCAGTGATGTTTCTATAAAAGATAATTTTAAAAATCATTCAAAACTTATCCTTTACATGTGGTTTAAAATTACTATGCTGAACTAAAACACTGAATCCTCAGTGCCACCAAGCTTCTATTTTGCTTACTTCCTTGTTTCATACTTACCGATCTTCATGGTTCTAGACGCTCCAGGCTTGGTATTGTAACAGATCCGCTGTAGTTCACATCTTCCAGTCAGCTTCCTCATTACAAATTTCAGGCAGCGCCACAAAAATTTACAGTAAAAATACAGGCACACCTGGATCAGCATTCTGTCAAAAACAAAAGATAGCACCCTTCCACTAGAACTCTGGAAGAGAACAGAAAGCAGCCACCACCAGCAAGAAAAGAAGCCCAGAAGAAAATCAGCCATTAGACTTCTGGTTTACACACTATTCCATTTGTCTGACCCCATGTTCTTTTATTTGAGGTAGCTACAAACTCATCATTGGGAAGTAAGCCCAGGTCTGTGAGGACACACCATGACTGCAAGCAACTCCAGAATGCCCAACTCTAGTAAATAAAAATTCCAACAAACTAAGTGCAAGGCCCAGGAATCCGTTCCTTTCCTATCTTTGCCTAAATACAATTTAAAAATAAATCAGTAGCTTTAAAATAGTATCTAGAAGTTGTTGCTTCCTTAGACATTGGGAAAGAATGTGCCACAGCAACTATCCTCTTTCTGCCACTGTGGACAGCCTCTTAGTTCACCTTGGTTCATTTCCAGCGCATCCTTAGTGCCCCCCTTTTAGCCATTATTTTATTTCTTCCCTATTTCCACTCTTTTCTCCTTCCCTCTGCTCTCTTTTAGGTACTGTTGTCCTCCTTGAGGACTTGGTTGCGTGGCTACCTGTCTTCTCTGCTGACCAATTCCAACACTTCCTGGACTTGCTAGAAGGCCTTCTTAGCAGTTCACTGACAAGCGTGTTGACTTTTGGTTCTTCTACAGCCTCTGACTTAAACGTTCCCCAAATTCCACCTTTTGACAAGTTTGTTCCTGGCTCTTGCTAAACAAAGTTTTGTTCATTGCACACCCTATCTGATTCCAATAATACCTCAACAGATTAGGAAGTATATCACCACAATCATGCATATTTTCACAATGTCTCTGGCATATGAATTTGTGTTTTATGTTGATTTTTATTTTTAATATGTCAGTGCCTACTATTTCATGGTACTGTTCAAAGTCTCAAAATAACTCAAGCTATCGAAATAAAGAGGACTTAACAGCCCCAAATTTATATTTAACCCATCTTCTCTTAACACTATACATTCCTAGTAGGCAGAGTTATTTATATTACTTCCTATTGGTGTAATTCCTAAAAGATGTTTCTTCTTCTAAAATATTCACTCATCATCCCTCCAGCTCTAACATAAGATGTTCCAGGGTCATTCAGGTAAGTTAGGGTAGTTAATCAATAGCCTCAATGATGTGATCCATCCTTGAATATGAACCAACACCTTTATAGTTTTTCTTCATTCAAACTGCTCTGGCTCTAATACCTTGAGCAGCCTGTGTTAAAAATAAAAATTCCCAAAGGCTAACTTGAACAAAAGTACAGGATCTGTATCATTTAAATGCAAAGGGAATGGAGGAAACGGTGTAAGTAACCAAACTGCTACACTAAGATAACACAGTGGGATCCTCTGTGGGTGATAAAATCATGTTCTAGAATATGTAATAACATAAGAAAATGT
Organism: Glossophaga mutica; assembly: GCA_039655065.1. Lineage (NCBI taxonomy): Eukaryota > Metazoa > Chordata > Mammalia > Chiroptera > Phyllostomidae > Glossophaga > Glossophaga mutica. Next base: position 77,851,150 of record CM077308.1, on the reverse strand, counting down.
CCATAAAATGCTTATCAAATAAAAAGAAGTTAGAAAGAAATTAATACGGGATAATCTACATTTTCTTTAAAAATCAAACAAAAAATGTTAATGGTGATGTAAAAACAAGAAATAAAAAGAATGGCAGGATACACAACAGAAATGTTAACAGTGGTATTTTGGGATAATAAAATTATAAGTAATGTTTATTTTCTTCTTTTGGTTAAGTATATTTTCATATTTTTCTATAATAAGTATATGTTATTTTAGTTTTAAAAAAGAAAGTTTCAACAACAATTAAGGTATATAAAATGATCACCAAGGCCATTATAAAAATATATATACAATATCTATGTGAATGAAGTCAGTTAGATTCTGCTGACCAACAAATTTACTATGTTGTAAAGTCTGAAATTCCAGCATTTTAGTCAAATATGTTCCAAGATCGATTAGGATTTAGGTTATCAGGCTCCAAAAAAAAAGTGATTTTAAAAATAAATTTAGTGGAACATTTTAATTAGTTGAGTGAGAAATTTTATTAAACTTCAACTAGTTTTCTTGGAAAAAGTTTTCCATTTTTCCAACTAATGGATAGCTATGCCAGAGAAAACAACTGAGCACTATCTCTGAACTGCTCACCAGCTCAATAGCAATGATATTAATTACTGCTTGGCACTGTTCCTATTATTAAGTCAAGGATAAAAAGCTTTCCATGATATCCATCCTTATGGTGTTGTGTGCTATTTCCAGTGAAGCCTGCCTGGCATGTGGGCCAGTTCCTCAAATGAAGCCTCTTTTAAGTCTGTCAGGACTCCATGATAATCAGGTTCTTATGGTACTAATATTTAGTACCACAAGAATCAGATGGTTCTAATTAATGTTTAAGGTAAATCCTTGTACTTACCCTACTAAGGGTATAAACAACCAGATCCTATTATAGCTTAAACTACAGAAAGCTTTCCTCATACAACTTCTCCATCACATCTATACAAAGATGTGGCTTGAGACCTCAAAGTGTCATCCTAGGTGGCAGGAAGTATCCAGATGGAATGACTTGGAGGCCATCTGTAATTTCTCCCACTGGCCTTCTTGTATATGAGAAAAAAATGCCTGGGGAACTGTTTTGCATCAAGATAGCCTTATATAAAAGGAGAGAAAAGACATCATATTCTATTTGTTTTTATCTTTTTTTTCCCAACTCCCCTGAGGATGTTCAAACTGTCAAAGACAGGGAAACCCAGTGGAAATCTACAGCGAGGGGTTAGAAATGCTGCATCATTTCTCAGGACTCACCACTCTATGAGGTGTTCCACATCCCTCTCGCATAGTCACATAAACAATGTCACAAATCATGAAAGAGAAACTCCATTTCAATCGTGAAGTGACATTTATACACTACGTCCTTACCCTTTTGTAATTTCTGGGCCAGCTGTCCTGATAATGCTATTTATTATCAAGGATATATTTTTCCCTTGTTTTGCTAATGGGTCAACATACCCACAAATATTTCATTTAAAGGTCAGCTCGCTATGCCAGGCACTATATTTTCCTGCTATGCTAGGAACTGTATTTTTTCAAGCTTCATGGGACTGAACAGTGTTTTGACAGATATAATTTATCTTGCATTTAGATCATAAACCTAAAGCGTGGTCAGAGGTGAAAACACCAGTGCTTCTCCCTTTCTTTAAAAGGCGTATTTTGATGTCAGAAACAGTACCCAGATTGCTTCCTCATGAAAGGACCAGAGCAGCAAAACCTCTGTATGAGTGCCTCAGAATGGCTGTTCTTCACCATCAAGTGCTGGCAGGAGCTCACTTCTTAAGTTTTTACATCTGTTTAAGTCCCTACATTGTAAAGCTTATGGAAAAACTGCTGAAGGTCCAGAGGAGAGCTGTAAACATAATGAAATATTTTGTGAGAATGTTGAATTGGTTTGGCATGTCTACCTGAAAAGGAAGAAATTAAGAAATGAATCTTTAAATGCTCCTAAGCTAATCAGTGTTTGGTGTAGAAAAAAGAAAAGGAAGGAAAGAAGGAAGGAGGGAGGGAGGGAGGGAGGAAGTATCTGTTTCTCATCTGAGCTTAAGGACTTTTGGATTTATAGTACCTTTCCTCCTTTTAATTTTGTTCATCTTATTTTGGCATGCCTTGAGTGGAGGCATCTGAAATGTACCTATGAGGCATATCCCATTTGCTTTCTTTAATCCCATTCTTCTGTTCCTACTCTTAAAATAAGAATTACAGCCACACCCTCTTTACCATCTGAACCCTATGTTTGGGGGGTTTGTAGCTGTGTTTTTAACTCCTGTCCTGAATCATCAAACTAATAAGCTTCGTTTCAATTACGGGAATATTTTTCTTTTTTTCTTCATAACACTAGACTTAGTTTTCTTAGTTCTACTGGCAGATTCTCAACTCACTACTGAAAAGATGTGCTGCACTTGCTAGAATAACAATCAAATTTTCAATACTATAAGGAGAAAATACTGATTACAATTTCTTATTTTTAAAACTACTTGAATAGACAGAAGATTTTTGTATTTGTTTCCATTTGTTTAGTCATAGCTTTTTTTTTTTTTTTGGACAGTGTTCCAAAAGGAGTTACTGCAGGAGGAACTAAAGAGTCTAGTAAGGAAAATGACAATAAGTTGAATGACTTGCTTAAGCATTGGGAGATTCTTATGTAATCATAAGAGCTATTTACACATTTTCTACTTCCAATATTCTCTCTTACTGCCATTTACTAGTATGCTGCAGAGTGAAGTTTATGGCTGAGTTCACAGCAGTATGCTTCTTAAAGACAATATGATCACTTTTATTATTTAACATTCATTCTCTAGCTTGAACCAGAATAGTCACCCAATGTAAATTATTCAAAATGGATCATATCTCTGCTACAAAATAAAAACAAGTCCCTGTCTTATGCTTTGTTAGAAGAATCCATTCAGCAGGGATGGAGCCTCTGAAACAGGAGATGCACCTAGAACCATGTGGCCTCCTGCCTGTGGGGTAAAGGGGTGTGGATACCTGCAATGCAACACTACTCCATCATCTTAAATTTGTGACTCTGACATCTTCTTCTGGAATAATAAAGAGAGAAGTGGTTTATTTTGAACAATTTCAGTGAATTTGCTAATGAATGTTAATTCTTGCTTGAAGAAATCCTCTAATAAACAAGAAATGTACTATTGGCGAGGAAGGAAATGTACAAAATAATCACAGCTCTTTGTTCAAACCACAGTTTCCTAAACAAAATACTTCTCATCCAAATGGCCATGAAGAACAATAGCAAATTGCTCAACATTTCTAGCATTTCATTCACTTTCTAAAATGACTTTTTAAAAAATTTCAGTTGCTTTTAATGAGAGCCCAATTTTGTTTTGTGGTCAAATATATCAATATTTTACCTTAAAAAAATTTCAGTTGCTCTATTGAAGTTTCTAATTAGGGGTACTAGCCTTCAAGTGGAAATTTACTTGCCAATTGGCCTAGTAAATAGGACCCTCTCTATAATAAGCTTCCTAATGTAAAGAGAAGCTGCAGAACACTTGATACATAAACTAGAATTGTGAAATCACACAAAGAAACTGTTTGTGGTTCTCTGGAAAAATGAGTATATTTTCTCCATTGTGCCCAGGCATGTGAGGGCCCTGCAGTCTTTTCCATCATTTATTATCCAAAGAGACCACACTGGTTTTGAAAAGTGCTGGGTGTAAATCTATCATGGATATGATTCCAAATTCTATTGCTTTAGCAAAGGGCACTGTTTTTACATTCCAGGAAAATTTTTTCTGAGGAATTAGAGAGCACTGACTGTAAAAATCTAATTAATGAATTATCTTTTTTCTTTTGAAGAAAAGGAGATGCAGGTTTATCTTAATTTATTAATTATATCACAATTCAATTAAAATTTGACGATTAAATACATATATTTTACAAGTTTTATTTTTAAAAATCAGAGTTTTTGGTATTTGTATAATATTTTTATTGACTTATTTATAAAGCAGCAAACACATTACATTTAGCAAACACGCTTAAAAAGTATTTAAATGTAATCCAAAATATAAACTTTCATTGTAAATAAAAATACCTTAAAAAACAAAATTAAATAAATCTATAAATAAATAAAGTAGTCATTCATAATGAGCCCCAAAACCTCTATAGGGAGATAAGGAATGGGCCTTTTATTTAGTATTATAGTTACACTATACAATGTAGTTAAAAATATGTGTGTATATACACACACACACATATCATCAGGACCAGATTAGAGGATATTCTCAGTATTATGAATAAATTAATTTTTGATGAATTAAAGACCTAGAGTTGTTGAAGGAGATAGATTTTAATCTTTATTACATTCTTCCATTACCATTTAGTCCCCTTATACTCCCCTCCCATGCATTGTGGAAAAAATTAAAAGTGATCATTGAAAAATACTTTACTCATTCCTTCACTAAACTGAACAAATACAAAATGAGAAGACTGGCTGTAGTATAGGAGGAAAAAGCATGGGGATTACATTGAGGAAAAAGCAAACACGAGTCAAGAACTTAATTTTACCACAACCACATGCCATCTCTGTCTAAAGGAACTTATAGTCCAGTTAGAAAAATGACAACCCCCCCAAAAAAGTACAAATACTGTGATAATTCTATAAAAGAAATTGTTTAGAATGCTAGAGAGGCAGAGGAGAGAGTGCCTTCTTTTGAGATTGGACAGTACAGCCAATCCTTGATTATCCTGACAAGGATAGAGGAAAATCAGCATGCCTTACTCACTTCAGAACAAAAGTGAAAAATACAGTAGTTAAAGGAATGAAATTAGAACCAACATTTATTGAGTGTTTAGGGCTTTCACTTATCTCCTGCTCTGTGGGAGGGGCTGAATGATCAGTGAAGTGTCCAGGGGCTGTCCCTGAAAGGCTGAGGGAAACCCAAGGAGCAGCAGAGCTGGGTGCTGGTGATCAAGCTCTAAATAAGTCGGTCTCTGATGGAAGCTTGATGGCATGGGCAGGCTATGATGGGGTCACCTACAAAATATTGCCTAGAAAACTATTCAGGCTAACATATTTCAACAAGAGTGTGCAAAGTTTTTGTTTAAATGCAGGGAACAAAATAAGTTAAAATATGGGTATGTGTAGATATATGTGTAGCTGTGTGTACACAGTGTGTATTCACATACATATGCATGTATGTGTGTATATACCTACATATACATGATGTGTGTGTGTATCCTAAAAAAGAAAAAGTTATGAATAAGTGCACCACTCTAGAGTGAGAGTGGTATTTGGATGTTGGGACTGTAACCCCCTTTTCAGGGTTTAGCTTCTTCATCTCACAAGCTCAGTTAATGCCTAGAGTAATGCTAATAAAGTTCTGGAACAACTATGTGATCCTGAACCTTCTGCTCCTCAAAAGTAATGGAAATTGGTAGGTGCTGACTGGAAGTACTGCCTAACTAAAAAGGGGAGTGTTTGGAAGTCTGACTTTAAGTCTAGGGTCAATTTGCCACTATGAGCTGTATGACTGTGGACAAGCTACTTTGCTTCTCTGGGCCTCTCTCTGCCTTCCCATTTGTAAGGTGAAGGGAATGGACAAGATTTCTAGCTCTGTGGGAAGTCTAGATTTATGTTGGAAGGGAAAATGATTTTTCACCTGACTCTCCCATCTCTTAAAGGTCTACCTTAGGTTTCCTGTGCTTACAAAGGTGTCCAAGAACTGCCCCTAACTGGATCTTTGCATCTTATCTTCTACTCACCCCAACAGGGTCTACAATCAACAAACCTGAACCACTTGCTGCTTGTGGCAGCTGGTCACATTTCCTCAGGCTTTGTTGACAGCATCTTCTCCACCTCCCACACCTTCTATTCTTATTTAACAATATGAACGTCTTAGTCCTCCTTTTCCCTCAATATCACCTCAGCGAAGCCCCAAATATTCCTGTCACAAAATGTCTATAGACTGTCACTAACCACATTCCTTTTCATATCTTAGTTTTGCACATGTGTGCCTCATCTCCTTACTAGGAGGTATGTTACTCTGGAGCAGAAACCGCCTCATGTTTACTTTTGCATTGCCCACTACAGCTCACAGTAGACACACACTGAAGAAGTAACGATGCAGAAAAAATGAGAAACAGCTTTCAAGTCAGACAGGCCTGCATTCAAATATTAGTATGCCCTTGGATGAGTAACTTAACTTTGCTAAGCCTTTGTGCCCTACTCTGTAAGATGGGATATTAATTCCTAGTTTCTTACAATTGTTATTAATAGAAAATAATAATTTAAAATGTGGCACAGTACTACAACTGTTAGCAGTAAATGCTTACTGACTGAATCAGTGGACTGAGATGTTAAGCCAGGGAGAATGACTTATAAAACCCAATTTACAGATATTTTTGCTCATTGGAAGCCTTTATTTACCTAATTATAATAGTAAAATATTTTTTTCCTCTCAGTTGCTTCACAGCCAGAACTTGGGTACAAGTCTGCTGTATTGCTCAATGTCTTCCTTGGAGGTCTGAGTTTGGCAGATGCTTCCCTTTCTTCTCTCCTGCTTCAGGAAGTAAAGTAGGCAGTGAAGTCCATGGCCAAGAAACTGAGATCCTGAGGCCAGGATTGTTGGAAACAATTATTTACATGTGTGACTTAAAAGATTCCCTGTATCAGAAGTTTTCAAAATTAATAATGTCTGATGGCTTTAAAAATATAACCTCAATAAGTAAATCCTATCAAGGGATAAGATCTTCAGTACAAGTCTTAGGACTTCTTATTATATACATCAACTGAGTTAAAAATTAATAAAATATATTATACAAACTAAACCCTAAGCTTCAGTTCTATTTGTGGCTTAAAAAGGGACCTTTCTTTTTCTGATAATACACAGACACACTTTCTTCCCTATTTAAACTCTGATTTTCTTGTAATGCAGACCCTGGCTAAAGTTGTATTGGATGACTATGGTGTACTTATCTAATATCCTATCTCTATTGTTAATTCAAAACACACCCTTCAGCCAGGGGTACTAACCTATAGCATTTATTTAGAATATCTCATGTAATTTTTAAAAAACAAACATCGAATATTTTCTCACTCCTTTATACTCTGAGTAGCTATACCATTAATATAGCTGATGGTAACAGTAAACTGGAGAGAGCAGAGTGTGGGTACCATGTACCGTAAATGTGGATTAATATCCATTCTTTCCCACAACCGGGATTCTTTATGATTAACCTCATTTCTTCTGTGGCTGTACATGGAGCATTTCATTCTGGAGCAATTCAGAAGCTGACAGGTTAATCACTCCGTGGGCTTTTAAATAATGCTGAATTTTTCTCAGTGAAAGTCAATTCCTTATTCTACATAATATATTTGCTGAGTTCAGGAATTAACACCTGATTTATCCAGGCTATGTTTGCATAACCTTCTCTTTGGTTCAAATAAAAAGACTGCCAAATTGTCTAACATCTGTGGGGACAGACTACAGGGAATAAAAGGCAATTTAAATTACCTGATACAACTTGTAATGCAGGATTATTACTCCTTGCCCTCTTAACCTTCCAAATTCCATACAACATATAATGAATACATACACATTATAATTTAATTAAAAGCATTAAGAACAAAAACTAAAGCCAAAAGTAATAATCATCTGAGGGGCATGATTGCATTTCCTTTTATTATCAAAACCAATGCTCAATGAAAACCCTCAAGTTTCTTTCTTGATGTGCAATCTATTACTGTAGCCTTGGTTTCACACAATGTCAAGTAATATTTATAAAATATATGTGCCAAGTTAAAAGAGAAAAATTTGCATCAAAACACACAACTGACAGATGTGCTGTTTCCATTATCCTTGATGCTAGTCTATGTGAAATTAGAGTGGAAGGTTTTCCCTATACCAGTCATCAAATACAACTTAATTTTAAAATGCCATCATCTGCACCAAACACAGTGTTACACCTATTCAATTTAACAAAAAACTAACAGAAACAAATGCTCCTATTCCTCCTAAAATGGCTGTTTTTTGAGGGTGCTCAAATTTTTCTAAAGCCAGTAAGACACTGAAGAAATCCAGTAGCGCACGTCTTGGCACAAACCTGACCACTACCATCTCCCCTTTCATGAAAGGAGCCCCTGATGTCTAACCTTCATTTAACACTAGAGTTTGCAGTTAACATTATTCTGTGACTAAAATGCATCACGTTTATACGCAGGAGGGATTCAACTATACCAATATTTCATGAATGTGTAAACAGATGGGTTTATTACCACGGCAACCAAAAACCTATCAGATCAAATAAATACTTTGCTGGCAAATCTAGTGATTTTTCAAATGCTCTCCTTTACTTAGCTGAGATAAACAGGCTAAAGACTATGCTTATAAATGCTAATACCCATAAACAATTTAATAGTGACCTCCAGAGAGGTTTTCACAATTGCAAGATCCAGTAAACATCAGTAGCTACACTGAAACACAGTGAATCCCACACAAATTGATCTAGTTGCTCCAGAAACAATGGTGCAAACAAAACCAGTGGGGAAAAGAAAATCTTAAATTGCAGCCACCGAAAGAATTAAGACATTGCCTAAAAGAAGCAGGCCCGCGAATTATTTGCTCAGAGAAAAGAAGCCAGTGCAAGGGACAAGAATGCATAACAGAAATAGGCCTCTGTCTTGAGGGAAAGAAACTGAATGCTCTGGAAAGTGTGTTTTTCTCCCCTAATCTTCTGGGCAAGACTAACATTATTTTTGTCGTATTTTAGTATAATATAAAATTTCTTTGACAATTTCATTAATATATTGTGAATAGTGGTCAATACTCTTGAAATAATTAAAATTACAAGTCCAGCTGAATGGCTTTCAAAACAAAACAAGATTACCCCAACATGTACCAACATACACAGTACTCAACACAGCAGTTTTCAGGGAGTCAACAATTAATGCAGGTTTCAGGAACATCAATGAGGCAGGAAGAGCAGAAGCTTGGAATGTCTATTGTTACCAAAAAGGAACATTTGAAAATACCTGTATGAATTGGCCAGCCAACCAAAATCTAAATTAAGGGATATTTAAAATGACTTATTTCAGGAAAATGATTCTACACAAGTGATATTGATTCTTTGACTACTAATCCTCAGACCTCAACTTTAAGGCCAGCAGCATGCCACTCTTTAGAGACACATAACATCAAAGTCATCTGAAGCACTCCCTGCCCTGCCTGAGCTTCAGTGCCCATACGCTTTTGCAATCTGTCACTTGTAAGTGTTCTCTTTTAGCATCAATGTGCACATGGAGTTAGCAGAGGAACCTCCTGACCAAATTATTCTTAGCCAAAATACAATGTAAGACTTGGTTACTGGATCACAAATAGTGAACAGAAATATTATCGTAATTGGTAAAGAAGTTTCTCCATTTTAGAGGGTGTGTCTAGGGAACTGGAAACACTTACCTCAAGAAGTGCTTCATTGTGCCTGTTGTGATTATCCAGATGTTATCCAAATGGTCCTCAAGTAATTACTTTCAAGTTTGCTTTTGTCAAAATAAATGCAAGCTGTGGGAAGAAATTAGTTATATTTACTATAAGAGGGGCTGGAAATCCCAACCCCCAAATTTCTGTTTACCTTAGTAAGTGGACAATGTTACATATATATGGCAATAACAACCAAACTGCCCACAAAGCAAACTCAGTTCTGTGGAGATTAGAGCTAAAGCTTTTAACTTCATAATTAACAACTAGCCTTTCATTTTAAGTCACTTGCTAGAGAAATTATCTGTTTCATGAACAAGCTCTTCAATAGTAAGCCTTTTCTCTATTTGGGATATTACTACATTTGGAAGAAGAGTATTTATTAAAAAAATAAAATAAAAATGAAGAACCATAAAATTAATGATCCCAATTTCCAGATACCCAATGGTCTTAAATCTGTCAGCCCCAAACTTTCATAAGTAGAACCCAAAATACCTAGAAGAAGCTGCTAATGTCTTCAAGCCAAAAACTGCTGTTAAAGAGCCAACTACTCCAAGCAAATGAATGATATACTTCATCCCCCCCCCCCACAATTGTTTTTTGCACTGTGAATAGAACAGTGAGGTTTTATAATTGTTTAGCACTCTTCAGTTTACAATTTGCTTTGTAAAAAGTTATTACAAAGTCTGTAATGCCAGGTTATTTGTCTTCTCCCTTTTGATGAGGAGGACACCAGAAACTGCCTTCAAAGCTGGGATGAAACAGACTAGAGAAGAGAGAGGCTGGAAACAATAGCAGAGACAATTTACCGCAGGAGATAAGTGATAAATGTAACACCAGCTGCAATGGCAATGCAAGGGACTGAGTGTATGGACAAATGGCTGAGGGAAGAGACAAAACTATCAATTAGAACAGCCCAGAAAATGTTGGTCACTCAACCCAAAAGCCAGTCTTTTCTTTAACACATATTTGTTTCTGTAAATATTCCACACATGCTTGGGAAAAAAAGTGTACACATCAATTTAAGATTGTAGTTGCTTCTGGGAAGACAGGGAGAGGTTTAAGATTGGGGAAGGGAAAACTGGCCTTCAACGTGGTAAGTTTTATTTCTTAAAATATATCTTAAGCAAAATAAAGGGAAAAAACAACATTTGTTCATTTTCAGTAGTAGGAATATACATTTTTCTATGTACTTTTGTGGCTTTTAAAGATAAATACAAATTTCAACTAAAAACTGTTAGTGTCCACCCAAAGCCCAGATTATAGTTTCTAAAATATTCTGAAATATAAGGAACCAGAGCTCCTTGGAGAAATGGATGATTATAGGGATAGGGCAGAGAATATACAAGGTGATCCTGAAGTATTTTCTTGTACCAGAAATAAGGAAGTGCTCAAAAGACAAGCAGTGTCCAATAAAAGACAAGACGTGTCCAATAAACTCAGGAGCCAACTGAAAGAAATCCTAACAGCCAAAGCTGGAATGATTTGAGTTCCAAATAGGGTAGTATCGGGTTACAACTCAAAGCATAAAATAAGTATCGATGATTCCATACTGATACAAATAAATGTCTGAATAAATAAATAAATGGAGAATAATATATTGGGTATAAATCTCCTGTACAAAAGACTTCCAAATAATTTATGTAGATACTCTGCCCTCAAAGAAGTGGAGCATAATCCGTAATCCCTTAAATAGAGTCTGGACATAGTGACTTCCTGAGTACAGTATAGAAGAAGGGAGGGAAATGTGTAACTTTATGGTAGAGAAACCTGACAAATACTGTATCAAGTAGGTGATCAAGTATAAGATCACAGTGATGTCATGGTGTCAGAATGTATTCTTCACATGCTGTGATGAAAATGGCATTTTACCTCCATGGTCTTCCTCCTCCCAACCCATTATACCAATCTTATTATGATCAAAACATCAGACAAACTTCCACTGCAGGATATTCCATGAAATGCCTAACCAGCACTTTTCAAAATTCTCCAAGATCATTAAAAAAAAAAACAAAAAAACAAAAACAAAGTCTCAGAAACTATCACAGCCAAGAGGTGCCTAAGAAGATATGACTGCTAAATGTAATGTGGTATCCTGGATGGGATCCTGGAACAGAAAAAAAACATTAGGTGAAAACTAGAAAATCTGAATTTCCAAAGTATGGATTTTAATTAATTAGGTATTAATATTGGTCCATTAGTTGTGATAAATGTATCATATTAACATAAAAAACTGCAAGCCAATAAAAAATTCTCTGTACTATCATTGTAACTTTTCTATAAATCTAAAACTACTTAAAAATTAAAATCTTATTTTAATATGTTAGTGCCGACTATACTCTAGGCACAAAGTTAGGCATTAGGGATACCAGGTGAATAAGAGAGGTATTGGTTCCACTCTCCAGACCCAAAAGTTTCGAGGAAGGATTGTAGAGAAGATGATACAGAGAAACAAATAGGTACTTAAACAGTTTTACAAGTGGAAATGGGTGCTGTGATAGTGAGGACAAGAGATGCTTATCTTAGATGTAGGGGTCAGGGAGTTCCCTAGCACATGCAAAGTACTAGAAGCAAGAGAATACAGAATGTGTAGAGTGAAAAAATGTTCAACATGACCTAGTGACCTTGTGCTTGGTAAAAGGGACAGGTGAAAACAGGGATGGCACAATATGGAAAAGAAAGAAATAGTTAGATTATAAAAAATTCTGTAAGCAATATTAAAGAAGTTTGAACAATGAGAAACTACTGAAAATTTTCAAACTGAGATGTGAAATGATCCAATTTCTAGTTTTAAAAATGCACTCTGCCTTGGCCAAGTGGATCAGTTGGTTGGAGTGTCATCCTATTCACCGAAATGTTTTGGATTTGATTCGCAGTCAGGGCACATGCCTAGCCTGCGTGTGATCCACCCTGGGTCCGGGCACATGTGGGAGGCAACGGATCAATGTTTCTCTCTCCTTCCCTCCTTCCCTCCCTCCCTCTTCCTTTGCCTCTCTAAAATCAATAAACACATCCTTGGGTGAGGATTTTAAAAATGCACTCTGATTGTAGTATGGAGAACAGATTGGGTTGTGGTAAAATTATTGGAAGAGACATCATTTAAAAGGTTGTTACAATAGTCTCGGCAAACATAATAATGCAGGATAAGGCAATTTACAGAGACAGAAGTGTGATGGGATTTGAGAGATACTTAGAAAGATACTCAGTAAGACTTTTGTTGATTGATTGGGGAATGGGTCGGTGAAGGTAAAGGAGGAGCCAAAAGTTATGACCATGTTTGCGGCTGCCAGAGATGAGTGAGACAATAGACTCTTTCAGTAAAATGTAGAATTCTGAAGGAGATGATTTGGGGTTTGGGTGTATCTGGGGGTCTTTAGAAGCATTTTGAATTTACAGGGTCAAGTGGTAGTATATGGATCTAAAGGTCAGGAGAGAAATTCCCATTGGAGACAAAGATTTGGGCTTCATTTTCATAAAGATAGATGGTAATTAAAACCATAGCCCTGGGAAATAAAGAAAAAACAAACAAATGGTACTACATCAAATTAAAAGGTTTCTGCACAGCTAAAGAAACCATCATCAAAATGAAAAGGGGACTGACTGTATGGGAGAACATATTTGCCAATGATACATTGGACAAGGGTTTAATCTCCAAAATATGTAAAGAACATATATGACTCAACACCAGGAAGAAAAATCACCCAATTAAAAAATGGACAAAGGCGCCCTGACTGGTGTGATTCAGTGGATTGGATGACATTCTGCAAACCAAAAAAATGGACAAAGGACCTGAACAGACACTTCTCCAGGGAGGACATACGGATGGCCCATAGACATATGAAAAGATGCTCAATGTCGGTAGCCATCAGAGAGATGCAAATTGAAATCACAATGTGGCTTCTAGCCAAGATGGAGGCATAGGTAGATACACTGTGCCTCCTTGCACAACCAAAAGAAGAAAACCAACAAATTAAAACAACAACAACAACAACCAGAACCGACAAAATCAAACTGTATGGAAATCCGACAACCAAGGAGTTAAAGAAGAAACATTCATCCAGACCTGTAGGAGGGACAGAGATGGGCAGCCAGACAGAGAGGACTCCCAGCAAGGCCATGACTGGTGGACCCAGCAAGGCACCAGCTGGGTCCACCAGTCATGGATGGTCCAGTGGATAGTCCCACATTTGCATGCAGGTAAACCGGAAGAAACAACTGGGGAGCAAGATAGACCATACAACCCAGGTTTCCAGCTTGGGGAAATAAGGCCTCAAAACCGCTGACCTGTGGGGGTTGAGGCAGCAGCAGGAGAAACTCCCAGCCTCACAGGAGAGTTCATTGGAGGGACACACAAGGTCCTAGAATGTATATAAGCCCATCTACCGGGAATCAGTACCAGAAGGGACCTATTTGATTGTGGGGAGCAGCAGAAGTGACTGAAAGCCGACAGAGAGCTGAACAAGTGGCGTTGTCCCTCCTGGACCCCTCCCTCACATACAGCACTACAATGCAGCGTGAGGGTTACCCTGCTCTGGAGAATACCTAAGCCTCTGCCTCTTACTAGTGACAAGCCATGAAGAAAAAAAAGGCTCAAATGAAAGAACAGAGAAAAGCTCCAGAAAAAATACAGCTGAGTGACAAAGAGATAGCCAAGCTATCAGATGCACAGTTCAAAACACTGGTAATCAGGAGGCTCACAGAATTGGTTGAGTATGGTCACAACATAGAAGAAAAAGTGAAGGCCATGCTAAGTGAAATAAAAGAAAATGTACAGGGAACCAACAATGATGGGAAGAAAACTGGGACTCAAATCAACAGTTTGGACCAGAAGGAAGAAATAAACAGTCCACCAGAACAGAATGAAGAAACAAGAATTCAAAAAAATGAGGAGAGGCTTAGAACATCTGGGACAACTTTAAATTTTCCAATATCTGAATCATAGGTGTGCCAGAAGGAGAAGAGAAATTGAAAACTTATTTGAAAAAATAATGAAGGAGAACTTCTCTAATCTAAAAAAGAAAATAGACTTCCAGGAAGCCCAGGAAGCTCAGAGAGTCCCAAAAAAGTTGGACCCAAGAAAGCACACACCAAAGCACATCATTATTACATTACTCAAGATTAAAGATAAAGAGAGAACTTTAAGAAGCCAGAGAACTTATATGTATGACCCATGGACATGAACTAAACGGGAATGGGGAAGGGAGCAGGTGGGAGGGGTATGGAGGACAGAGGGGAATAAGGCGGGGAATGGGACAACTGTAATAGCATAATCAATAAAATATATTTTAAAATGGTAATTAATTAATTAATTCAGGGAGGAAAAAGAAACACCACAATGCGATACCACCTTATACCAGTCAGAATGGCCATCATTAACAAATCAATAAACAACAAGTGCTGGCAAGGTTGTGGAGAAAAGGGAACCCTAGTGCACTGTTGGTGGGAATGCAGGCTGGTACAGCCACTATAGAAAACAGTATGGAATTTCCTCAAAAAATTAAAAACAGATCTGTCTTATGACCTAGCAATTCCACTTCTGGGAATATAAGAGTCCCAAAACACCAATTCAAAAGGACTTATACACCACTATGTTCATGGTAGCACTATTTTCAATAGCCAAATTTTGGAAACAGCCCCAGTGACCATCAGTAGATGAGTGGATTAAAGAACTGTGGTACATTTACACAATGGAATACTATGCAGCAGAAAGAAAAAGGAAGTCCTACTCTTTAAGACAGAATGGATGGAACTGGAGTATATTATGCTAAGTCGAATAAGGCAGTTGGTGAAAGGCAAACACCACATGACCTCATTTATAACTGGAATCTAATGAACAAAATAATGAGAAAAATAGAACCAAAGACATGGAAACATGGACCAGACTCATAGCTGTAGGAGGGGATGGGGGAAAGGTAGGAGGAAGGTCAAGGGATTAATCAAGGAACATGTATGAAGGACTCATGGACACAGACAATGGAGAGGGGACTGACTGTAGGAGAGAGGGGTGGGCTGGGTTGAGGGAAGCAAGAGGGAAGAATGATTGGGACAACTGTAATAAAATAAACAATAAAAAAATAAAGTAAAAAAAAAAAAACATGGCCCAGAAGGAAATACTGAAGAAGCAGCATATACACACTTGTTCATAACAGTAGTTAGTTCCTTGTCATTAGGATAATATTAAATTAGAATTGTCATACTACTAAGGCAATAAAGAACAGAATGCATTTCAGGGAGACTTTACCAGCATTTTAAGAAAACTCTTTAAGTGATTTAAGTTTATTTAAATGGAAAACTTGATTTACCTAAAAAAAAAAAAAAACTTCATAATGACAAGGGATAAATGAAGTAACACAATACTTCAGCTTCTTGCCTTCTACATAGAGATTCCTGAGTCTATATATTAAAAAAGTATTTTCTTGACTGCTTATGTGCATGGCATTATGCTGGGTAATGCAACGTATTTTATACCACAGGGGAGCCTTACAATTTAAGAAAATTGGGCAAATATGGTATGAAACGTGCATGGGGTTAAGAGCACAAGCTTTGGAGACAGAGAATTCACATCTGGAATCTGGTGCAAGCCAAGCGGCTTTAGACAACCTGCTTAACCCCTCTAGGGTTTCGGTTTCTTCCAGTTAAATGGGAAATAATTATAACCACCTTGTAGTGTTGCTCAAAGAATTACAGGTATGGAATACACATTCAATGACTGGTACTCATTATTAGTTTACTGTTTTGCCATTCTTATTATATCCTTCTCTAAAGTAAAAGGTCATTTTGTTAAGTGAATCACTTAGAAAACTGTTAAGTTTCAGCAAGCTGTGACTTAAAGTGGGACAATGATAGTGGTGATGGAGAGAAATGAACAGAGGTAGAAAATATTTGGAAAGTAGAATCACTTGGACTTACTGATTGGATGGGAAAAGTGAAGGGAAAGAAAATAACAATTAGTTCCAAATTACTGTCCCCCAAACAGGAAACAAAGACAACAATTAGTTCTAATTGTCCCCCAAATAGAACACAACAAAAATGCCTTGGGTGTTAGACAAAAGCCTGTGCAAATACTATTTAACTCATTGCTCACTGGGTATTAAATAATTTCTCTAAATATTTTTGATATAAAAAGAAAAAGAATTACTGCTTACTTTGTTTTAAAATATAGTTTTGTTTTAAAAGAAGCACTCCTGTGCCCTGGCTGGTGTGACTAGGCTGCGGGTTCCTTGCCTGGTCAGGCTGCCTATGCGAAGGCAGCCGAAGTTTCTCTCTGATGTTGTTTCTCTCTCTCTCCTTTCCTCTCTTTCCCTTTCTTTCTCTTTAAAGGCAATGAAAAAATGTTCTCAGGTGAGGATAAAAAAAAAATAAAAACAGGCACACTTGTTAATGTTCTACTTATTGCTAACTAGATAGTAAAAGACAGGAACATGCAACAAATCATAGTTGGTGTGCAACGAATGATACTCTGAGCCACTCACTACTGATGAATGTCCTTTGAGTTGTTTTTCCATGAGTGGTGCTAAGTTCATCTACTCTTTGTCAGAGCTCCTTCGTAACCAAAGCAGCATTTCTCAAGTGGCTGGGCAGGGCCTAAGTTCAGAGAAAATTTGAGTTTGTTTCTTGCCTGCCCAACCCTCTAATGAGACAGCAGTAGCCCTGATAGAATGCTCAAGTATTTTAAACAGAGCCTGTTGACATTAACTGGATTAAATGTAAGTTTCTTGCCTTGTTTATATCTGTCTCATTAATTGAAAAATGAGGAAAAGAAGGGGAAGAGTTGTAAAGAAACAGGTATAAAGTACCCATGAACAAAGCGAAGAGGGGGTAGGATTGAGGGTGGGAGGTAGGGGTGGGTGGGGTGGGGGAGGGTGATGGTGGGGGAAGTGGAGACAACTGTGCCTGAACAACGATCAGAAGAAATAAAAAAATTTTTTTAAAGGAAAAAAGAAAAATGTGTATATTAACTTTGGGGTTAATTCAGATTTACTGAGGTATTATTTACATAAAGTTTACCGCTTTTGTGCTCAGACATGAACTTTAATGCCACCTGTTTCACAGCATACAAGGAGAACATGAAAATACTCTGAGTGCTGTCTCTTCCCTGTAACTGACTCTCTAAGGGTACATGTCTGTACCATGCGGACATAGGAATTACCGACTGTGTTTAAAATCTTTCCCACTGTTCTACGGTGGTCCGTTTCATGTTTCTTTTCTCTCTGCACTGCAAGCTCTGCAGGGTACCAGGGAAGCCCCAGGGACTTACACAACGTCCAGTACACTGAGGGCTTAATTCAGATTTGTTTAAATGAACTCTGCACACTTTTAGAGAAATGCACTTCTTTAATAGCACTAATAAAGCCAATTAAAAATCTCTCCACTGAAAGGAAAAAAAAACCAGATCTCCCTTTTAACAAAAAGAAAGAATGTGATTATAAATAAACCTGGATTTCCTGACTCAGCCTATGTGTACTAATTTCTTTTTGTGTGTACAGGGACACTGCCCTGACCTACTCCCAAGGGAAGGATCAAATGATGGTGCTTGATGCTTGAAACACCTCAAGAGATCAATGGATACTTCAATGCGGTGTGTGGGAGGAAAGGGGCAGCAGGGAGTGGTCTGCAACTTCTGAAAACACCATCTGCCTGGCCTCACGGAAGTTGCTCTGCCTCCTTTGAGCAAGAGGTCCCCTGCAGCTCTTTTGTAAAGTACCACAGGGTGACCCCATGTCTTAGAAGCTGATCTATCTATTGAGCATCCCTGGGAATGAATTAGAGGGGACAGAACTCCTTTCTTTAAAATCTTAATCCCTGCAGGAGATGAGAAAAGCTATTTTCTATGTAGCCCTTCAAATTCTAAATGACTGCACCCCCAGTAAAAAGCAAAATGCTTTTGGACTCATAATGTTAATACATAAATAAAAGACAACCCATGGAGTAAATTCTATTCCACTTTTAAAATTTGCCTAATTTGAGATTATCCCTGTTTTATTTTTTTAATATTTTTTAAGTTTTTATTTATTTTTACTTTTTTTAGATTATTTATTTATCTTTAGAGGGGAAGGGTAGGAGAGAGGGAGAGGGAGAGAAATATCAATGTACGGTTGCCTCTCGTGTGTCCCCTGATGGGAACTGGCCTGCAACCCAGGCATGTGCCCTGACTGGGAATCGAACCTCGATCCTCTGGTTTGCAGGCCCGCGCTCAATCCACTGAGCTGCACCAGCCAGGGCGAGATTATCCCTGTTTTAAAAAAAAATGTTTCATAAAGCAGATTTAAAAATAAAATGTAATTAAAAAATTATTCTCAGCTTAAGGTCTTATGAATAATAGCTAATATTTACTATGTGCCAGGCAATGTTCTACGGCCTTTATTTATAACTCATTTAACAGTCATCCTGTGAAGTGAATAAAAATTATCTCTATTTTATAGCTGAGAAAACCAAGCAAGCTTCCAAGGTCACACAGCTAGTGCTAGGCAGAACTGAGGTTCAAACCCTTGAAGCCTGGCTCCTGAGGTGGTATTATCATTTACTCTCCTGTGCTGCCTCTGGAAACCACAGAGGTAAACTTTGTAATTAACTTAAGAACAAAGGGAATAAATTGTGTATTCAGTTCATATTAAACTACAGTGCTGGGAGTAATCCAGGCCTGGGTGTATACCTGTTCTTCAAAACCTATGAGTGCTCCTTTGGGAGGTAGCTGGAGGATTCTTGTCTAACAAGGGTTACTTTGAAGGGCTAACTGAAAATTAACTTCTTTCCTTTCCTAAAGAAAATATACTAGAGATCTGAATTTTTTTAAACAATAAAATTTCATGGGAAGAAGTTATATAATAGAGCCTAAAAGTGTGGGTTTTAAATATTCTTATTGAAGCCACATATCCAAGCAGACAAGAATCCTCGGCAGTGTAATTCTGAAATAACTAGTAGTAAAAATATTACCCCCCTGCCCCATGTAAATCTATTGCTCCCTTGACTTAGAAAATCTAATGAAATTTAAGCTCCTGGTCCACTCTGCTATTAGTGTGGTGCTTTCATTCTCCCCAAATTACTCCGAGTCATTAGTCAGAGTGACAGTGTCTTCAAATCAGCATTTTCCCTCATTTTTCTTTCCCTTTATCTCTGTGTTTTAACTTTCAAAATACATTACACTTTTTCCTTTGTAGATAAAAATATTTGTTTACCATTTTTAAGCCAAATATAAACTATATCTACCGGTTGGAAATATAATCCAAATCTACTCAGAAGACATATACTAACTTGAATGAGTTTTCTTGAATTGATTGAAAAGGAAAATAAGTTCCACTTTCTCTTAGATTTCCCTAATTTCTTCTTGTTGTTATTGTTTTCTTTCCATGCTACAACCCCACAAGGAGAAAATAATTCAATCAAATGGGTCAACTTCAAAATACAACTTAGTGTGATTAATAATAATTGGAAGATGAAATACTTTCTACTTCCCTTCCCCTGAATCTAGATTAAAAAGTAAAAGTTCAGGTAGCATTTTTTAGCAGTAGTGAAACAAAAAAACTTTATTGAGCAGTTCCGGGAGGGAAGCACACACAACTTTACTCTGCAGATGATAAATTCAAGATCAGCAATATTAAAATTACTTGTCATTGATTTAATTTTCTCAGTTTGGGTTAGTCTCATTTCAGGTGGAAAAAAGAAAACAATGATATGTGGAACCATAATATCCATAAATGATAATTTTTATAGTTTTCTTCCCTAAAAATTAGTTTGAGCCAAAGCTTCTTTGGGTATCAGAAGAAAACCTGCTATTAATTTGGTTGGATTCCATTTATCGTGTGTCTTTGCTATACTATGACACTAAATATTTTCTAAAGGCAACTGAGAAAACTTCTTGATGACGATAATAAACTCCAAGTAAATTATCTTAACTACGTGGAAATTTCAGTTTTCCTTTTGAATGGTCTCGCTGTATGTACTTGTGCCCTGCTGGAGTCTAATGAAATCATAATAGTGACATCCCTGTCAGTCAAGTAGCAATTTGTGACTATTGAAAAAAATGATATATGCTTCTCTTTTCCACCCTTTCTTCAGCCAGGGCTATAAGGTGGAGGAGGTAAAATGGAGGAAAAAGGCAACTATTCTGAAAAAGGCCAAAACTTACTGATAACCAAAGCAAAGGTGATTTAAGATGTGATGAATTCAAAGACATACAAGGACTTCTGGCCAAGATGGAGGCATAGGTAGACATACTGTGCCTCCTCACATAACCAAAAGAAGGAAAACAACAAATGTAAAAACAGAAACCAACCAGAACTGACAGAAAATAGAACTGTATGGAATTCCAACAACCAAGGAGTTAAAGGAGAAACATTCATCCAGACCATTAGGAGAGGTGGAGACAGGCATTGGGCAGAGGACTCACAGCAAGGCAGAAGCTGGCGGACCGGCCAGTCCCATATTTGTGTGCAGATAAACCAGGAGTAACAACCGGGGAGCGAGACAGACCTTGCAACCCAGGGTTCCAGCTCAGGGAAATAAGGCCTCAAAACCTCTGACTGAAAAACCTGTGGAGGTTGAGGCGGCAGTGGGAGAAACTCCCAGCCTCACAAGAGAGTTCATTGGAGAGACCCACAGGGTCCTAGAATGTACACAAACCCATCTACTGGGAATCAGCACCAGAAGGGCCCAATTTGATTGTGGGAAGCTGCAAAAGTGACTGAAAACTGGCAGAGAGCAGAGGAAGCGGCATTGCTCCCTCTCAGACCCCTCCCCCACATACAGCACCACAACGCAGTGTGAGGGTTGCCCTGCCCTTGTGAATACCTAAGGCCCCGCCCCTTACTACAAAACAGGCACAATGAAACAAACAAAAAAAGTAGCCCAAATGAAAGAACAGATCAAAGCTCCAGAAAAAATACAACCAAACAACAAAGAGATAGCCAAGCTATCAGATGCACAGTTCAAAACACTGGTAATCACGAGGCTCACAGAATTGGTTGAATACGGTCACAAGTTAGAGGAAAAAATGAAGGCTATGCTAAGTGAAATAAAGGAAAATGTACAGAGAACCAACAGTGACAGGCAGGAAACTGGGACTCAAATCAACAGTGTGGACCAGAAGGAAGAAAGAAACATTCAACCAGAACAGAAGGAAGAAACAAGAATTCAAAAAAAAAATGAGGAAAGGCTTAGGAACCTCCAGGACATCTTTAAATGTTCCAGCATCTGAATCATAGGGGTGCCAGAAGGAGAAGAACTACAGCAAGAAATTGAAAACTTATTTGAAAAAATAATGGAGAACTTCCCCAATCTGGCAAAGGAAATAAGACTTCCAGGAAGTCCAGGAAGCTCAAGAGAGGCTCAAAGAAGTTGGACCCAAGGAGAAACATACCAAGGCACAGCATAATTGCATTACCCAAGATTAAAGATAAGAAGAGAATCTTAAAATCAGCAAGAGAAAAGGAGACAGTTACCTACAAAGAAGTGCCCATAAGACTGTCAGCTGATGTCTCAACAGAAACGTTGCCGGCAAGAAGAGGCTGGAAAGAAGTATTCCAAGTCATGAAAGGCAAGGACCTCCACCCCAGATTACTCTATCCAGCAAAGCTGTCATTTAGAATGGAAGGCAGATAAAGTGCTTCCCAGATAAGGTCAAGTTAAAGGAGTTCATCATCACCAAGCCCTTATCACATGAAATGTTTGTTGCGGACAGTTCAGCTTGGTTTCAGGAGTTGTAACCCTCACCCCATGGTGGGCTATGTAAGAGCCCAAGGGACCCACTTCATCTGGGTCTGTTCTGTCACAGGACCTGAGCTACTAAGGAGACAAAGCTTATCTCCCTGGCAGGAGTACTGCTTCTGCCTCATCCATCTCTGGCCTCAATGCTTGGTTGGCTAGTCAATGATGGGTAAGACTCCTCATGGGAGGGGCAACCTAAGCCAGACACAACCACTTGGGAGGTCTCATGGAAGGACTCGGGGGGGCTGCAGCAAAGAGGATGTGATGGACCCTCGCTCCCCAGCTATTCTGACATAGCCCGAGTCCTCATTTCCATCTGGGAGATGTCTCCTGCTTCCTAATCGCCTTAAAGCCTGAAACTGTTGGGGCGAGCGGTGCAGCCCTGTACCGGCCAGGATGGCTCCCTGGGTGATCGGGCATAAGAAAGAATTCCTAAAGTCCTGTGAAACCTGCTTTGCTAAGAGCGCTCTCATTTAAATGATAAGGGTCCGAGGAGGAAATGAGTATGTCTCCCAAAGTTTGGCAACCCCCTTTCCTGACAAACAGTGACTCAGATTAAGCCCTCAGATTTCTTTGACATGTTAAACCTGTATTCCGGTGTATCAGAACCCAATAAAAGCCTAGTGAGGAAGGGGCTCTGGGTCATTCTCCTCTGAGAGTTTGGCCACCTCTCCTCCCCAAGCAAATCATGTCTTGGTAGTTTTTATTCTCATCCGTGACTAACGGGGGGTTCTATGGGCGGAGCCCCCCGCAAATGTTAAAAGGACTTACCTAAGAAAAAGAAGATAAAAATATGAACAGTAAAATGATAACAAACTCACAACTATCAACAACTGAACCTAAAACAAAAACAAAAACAACTGAGGAAACAACAAGAACAGGAACAGAACCACAGAAATGGAGATCACATGGAGGGTTATCAGAGGGTGAGAGAGGGGGAAAAGGTATAGAGAATAAATAACATAAATGATAGGGAGAAAATAGGCAGGGGGAGGTTAAGAATAGTATAGGAAATGGAGAAGCCAAAGAACTTACATGTTTGACTCATGGACAGGAACTAAAGGTGGGGGAATGTGGGTGGGAGGGGGTGTGCAGAGTGGAGGGGAGTAAAGGGGGAAAATGGCACAAGTGTAATAGTATAATCAATAAAATATATTTAAATAAAAAGATGTGATGAATTCAGCTTATAGCGCCCATTACTTCGCTACTGTGCTCTGCATGTAAGCATGCCCATGGATGGTTTTCAAGAAATTAGAGAAAGTTCTCTAGAATAAGCCTGAGCTCTCGTCAGGAAGCATGTCGCTGTGGGAACACCAGGCAAGGGCACAGGGGCTTGTGAATAAGGAGTAGCTTGTCAACTACCTGCCATGTAAGGGGCTGGGCTCTGGCCGAGTTGGCCCAGAAAATAACAAAAGGAGATCAGTCTTTTAAAATTAGGTGGACCACGTATCAGATTAAAAATTTATTTATTTATTTAAAAAAAATAAAGCTGAATTAGCAAATCCAGGTATTGGTTAACTGTGCATCATGCTTCATATTTTGTCAAGACCTAAGAACCACAGTGTTAGTACAGATGAGGGACTCAGTCTTCAGAGGACTTACCCCATGAAACAAGAAGTGAATAGGAGAAAATGGGAGGGGAGGGAAGAGAAGGGAAAGAAAGATTTCTAAAGCTTTTTATGAGCATTTGAAACATGTATCAAATATATTTAATACAGCAGTGATTTTCAACCAGTGTGCTGCAAAAAATTTTAAAACATGCAATACCTTACTAGTCAGGAGTGCTGGCCTCTTTTCCCTTAGATTGTCAAATACAAAAATGACAACAGCCAGCACAGCAATAGCCATCTTGTATAAATACATCAAAATTATACCTTTTTTGTCAGATCAGCAAAAAATATAATATATTTTTGGCATGCTGCAGAATTTTTACTAATCAGTTTATGTAAACTGATTAGTAAAAATTAGTGGCAGGAGAAGAAAAAGGCAGGAGATGAAAAAGGTTGAAAATTGCTGTTATAAAGGTATGCACATGAGGGAAGAGAACAAACAATATGTAAATTTACCATTCCAGAGAAATGAAAAATCTTTCAAATTATGCATTTACATTTCACACAAGCTATCCAACATGTCATATTAGAAGTATAATGCTCATGTATAACAATCTCCCTGAGGCCATATTCCAGAACTTTCCTTTCTTCCTTCTCTGGTGATTAGTTTGAACAATAATCTGTTGACACTCACCAAAATGACAACCAAGAAGGGCTCTTTCCCCCTTCTTCAGGAATAAAATACTCATCCAGGGTTTGTTTTTGTGATTTACAGCAATGGAGGTCCACACCAGCCACAGAACTCAGGACTGCCTGCAAATGTATTTATGATCTGCTTTAAAGGTACAGTGATCTTCTGGCTTTCACTGTGTTCACCTGCATGAATGTACTATTTTCACAGTGGGAGCAAAAGTGTGGAGAATAGAATTGATGAAATTTGTCTTTATAAAAGAATAAGGAAATTTCGAAAATCTAAGTATTAATCCCTTTTCACAAAAATATTTAATCTAGATGTTGTACCTTCTCAATTACAAATTTTAGTTTAAAAATGGTACTTATGTTTGCATAAACAATAAATGAATATGGTTTTACCAATCTAAACTGATTCTTTCTGCAAAATTTTCACTTTCATAGAATCAGAACACAGTGAGGGCATCTATCTAAAAACATTTGACAGGAGAGTCCAAGTCAACTGGCTCATTTCCAGGGGCCTGGAGGCAAGCAGGGTACCCTGCTCAAAAGGTATCTGCTGACCCTGACATCACCAATGAAATAATAGCATTCACTTATGAGAAGTAGACCATTTAGGCTGGGCTTCTGCAAAAAGTTATACTGTAAAACAAAAAAATAGTTTTGAATTGAGTGAATGTTATTTTACTCTTCCAATGGTATTCCATCAGTGTCATCAATGGTAAAATGCACCATTATATCATGTGCCCTTAAGGAAGAATAAAATTGTGCTAATTAAACTATGATGCATCTTGTTTCAGTGATGTTAAAAAAGCATCTTAGAATTTATGAAATATAGTAAGACTAAAGTCTACTCATTTCCAAATTCCAGGCTATAATGTTTCTGCAGAAGAATCCAATGGTTGATGACAAAGAGAACTGAAGGCCTGTAGCAAATCACACTGGAAGATTCTTATTCCCTGACTCAAACATTCAGGTTAAACAAGGTTAATTAAGTAATTCCATGATATGTTATAGATTGATTATATATGAGCAACTCACGTCCTTCTTAGCCTCACTGGAGATCCTCCCAACTGCTTACTGCATAGTCTCTGGACTCTAGGTTCCTTCTCCTGTCACAATATCTCATTATACACACAACATACACAAGTCACTTACATACACATTCTCACATACACACAGGGCTCAAGACAACTTCCTTAAACTACAAAGGCAGCTGTGACAATAAACATCTCAGGAGAGGAAAGTACTCCCTATTACACAAATAATGAGTTTGTAAATCCTT
This sequence comes from Glossophaga mutica, assembly GCA_039655065.1. Lineage (NCBI taxonomy): Eukaryota > Metazoa > Chordata > Mammalia > Chiroptera > Phyllostomidae > Glossophaga > Glossophaga mutica. Next base: position 77,825,474 of record CM077308.1, on the reverse strand, counting down.
GGTTGAAGGCTCAGTATGGTCTAGTTCAAGCTGCATTTTCCTGTCCTTATCTTTTTTAACCCCCATCTGAGGATATGCTTATTGATTTTAAAGAGAGGAAAGGGCAGAGAGAAAGAGAAACACTGATATGAGAGAGAAACGTTGATCCATCTGTTGCCTGCCATATATACCCTGGCTAGGAATCAAGCCCACAATCTAGGTATGTGCCCTGACCAGGGATTGAACCCACAATGTTTTGGAACACAGGACAATGCTCTAACCAACTGAATATGCGCCCTGTCCTTATTTTATTTGACATGATTCCATGATTCCACGTCCTCCTGGTTTTCCATCTATCTCCCACTCCTCCTCTTCCTGCCTTTTAAGTGTGGTCATTTCCCAATGTTCCGTTGTTTTTTTTTTCTCACTTTTTAAAAGTACATTTTATTGTTTATGTTATTACAATCATCCATTTTTTCTCTCCTTTATCCCACTCCACCCTGCACCCCACTCCTTCCAGCCCTCCCCCGACTTAGTTCATATCCATGGGTCATACATATAAGTCCTTTGGCTTCTCCATTCCCTATACTATTCTTAACCCCCCTCCCATCTATTTTGTGTCTATCAATTATGCTTCTTATTCCCTGTAGCTTTTCCTCCCATTCTCCCCCCACCCCTTCCCTGCTAATGACCCTCCATATGATCTCCATTTCTGTGATTGTGTTCCTGTTCTAGGTGTTTGCTTAGCTTGTTTTTGTTTTTCAGTTGTTGATAGTTGTGAATTTGATGTCATTTTACTGTTCATAGTTTTGATCTTCTTTTTCTTAGACCAGCCCTTTTAACATTTCATATAATAATGGCTTGGTGATGATGAACTCCTTTAACTTGACCTTATCTGGGAAGGACTTTATTTACCCTTGCCTTCTAAACAATAGTTTTGCTGGATAGAGTAATTCGGGTTGTAAGTCCTTGCCTTTCATGACTTTGAATACTTCTTATCAGCCCCTTCTTGCCTGTAAGGTTTCTTTTGAGAAATCAGCTGATAGTCTTCCAGGAGCTCCATTGTAGATAACTGTCTCCTCTTCTTTTATTGCTTGTAAGATTCTCTCCTTCTCTTTAGTTTTGGGTAATGTAATAATGATGTGCCTTTGTGTGTGCTTCTTCGGGTCCAACTTCTTTGGGGCTCTCTGAGCTTCCTGGACTTGCATGTTTATTTCTTTTCCCAGATTAGGGAAGTTCTCCTTCATTATTTGTTCAAATAAGCTTTCAGTTTCTTGCTCCTCCTCATCTCTTGGCACCCCTATGTTTCAGATGTTGGAACGTTTAAAGTTGTCCTGGAAGTTCCTAAGCCTCTCCTCATTTTTTTTGAATTCTTGTTTCTTCATTCTGTTCTGGTTCAATGTTTAATTCTTCCTTCTGCTCCAAAGCTTTGACTTTGTACCAGTTTCCTTCCCTTCACCGTTGGTTCCCCGTATATTTTTCTTTATTTCAGTTTGCATAAATTTCACTTCTTCCATTATTTTGCAACTGTACTCAGGCATTTCTGTGATCATCCTGATTACCAGTGTTTTTAACTGTGCATCTGATAGGTTGGCTATCTCTTCATTGCTTAGTTTTTTTTCTGGAGTTTTGATCTATCTGTCCTTTCATTAGGGCCATATTTCTTGTGTTGGCCCACCTGTTACATTGTCATGGGCGGAGCCTTAGGTATTCCCCAGGGCAGGACAACCCACTTCACTGTGTTGTGGTGCTGAATGTGGGGGAGGGGTCAGAGAGGGAACAATGCTGCTTTCTTGGCTCTCACCCTGCTTTCAGTGACTTCCCTTGCTACCCACAAGTGGATTGTGCTGTTTCAAGTGCTGATTCCCAGGTGGGTTGGCTTGTGTACATTCTAGAATCCTGTGGGCCCCTCCAGGGAACTCTCCTGAGATTGGGAGTTTCTCCTACCTCCACAACCCCCAGTTTTGACAGTCAGAGGTTTTGAAGCTTTACTTTCCTGGGCTAGAACCCTGGGTTGTGTGGTCTGTCTCTCTCCCTAGTTGTTCCTCACAGCTTATCCACACACAAAGGTGGGATCACCATGTCTGCCAGCTACTGCCTTGTTGCACATCCTTGCCTCCCTGGTTTCTCTGCCCTTCCTACTAACCTGGATGAATGTTTCTTTAACTCCTTGGTTGTCAGAATTCTGTACAGTTTGATTTTCTGGCAGGTCTGGTTGTTCTTTGTTTTAAATTGGTTGTTATCCTTCTTTTGGTCGTTTAATGAAGCAAAGCATATCTACCTATGCTTCCATCTTTGCCAGAAGCTTCCCAATGCTCCATTGTTGACCCTTTTCTTCCTCTACAGCTCTACTAAGTGAACTCTCTCGGGGCTGCTTAGCTCAACCTTCTCCAGTAGATGACTTGCCCAAGGGTAGACAGCCAGTTGGTAGGAAAAGACCTCAGCTCTTTTAATTCTAGTCAATAAACATTTATTGTGCATTTATTATGTTCAGTTCTTTCTAAGCACTGAAGACACAAAATAAGTAATACATAGTCTTTGCTCTGGAGGAGTTAGGAATATTGCAGAACTAATACATGGAACCTAGCGCCATTCTGAAGCCAGTATAGAAGGTCTGTGCTGTCTCAAATGAAAACGAATTTCAACCATGTTATACTGAACCAGACTATACTCCAAGATAAGTGTTCCTAACTAACATGTCACAGTTTTATGGACTCTTCACAGATGTGTGACAAAATTTTGATTACTAATTGTATGAAACTCTCTTCATCTCTATCTTTTTACAATAGGGGGTAGGTATTATTTACAGTAGTATGTGTTAGGTGAAATATTTTGCTAAGAAGGTCATATGAGTACCTTATACAAGAAACTCTCCAAAAACTAAAGAATATGATCTAAAAGGCCCACAGATACCCAGCTCCTTAAATAACAAAAGATCCTCACCACAGTATGTCAGGATGAAATTTCCCAATGTAGAAGTTTCCAGAGGGGGAAGAAACAAAGAAGCTAAGAACCAGAAGCATCCAATTTGTCAACAAGAACATGGAAGCAAGAATAAAAACTGAGAAAAATTCTTTGCAATTCAGATTTCCATACCCCCCGCAAAATTTCAAGTGTAAGGGAAGAATGACGAAAATTTCAGACATACAAAGCCTTCCACATACCTTCCAAACACATCTTTTCAGGAGCTCTGAGAGAAGCATTCCACGAAAATGAAGGCAGAAAATGAGAAAGACATTGGACCCAGGAATCAGAAGATTCCATATTGGAGAAAGGTGAGAGATTCTCAGGATGATGGTGAATGAGGCTTAAGGAAAAAAATCTCTCTATGAAAAAACTGGCACTGACATTATTTGTCATGTATGAATGCACAGAAAAAATATTTTCAGTTCTATGGGTTTAGTGATAATTTTATGATATGCATAATAGAAAAACAAGCAAATAAGAACAGATCAATTACTAATTATTGAGAAGACAAAAACTGTACAAAAAGAAAATATAATCAACTGTAAATGAAATTTACATTGTCAAATTAAACATCAAATATTTATTTAATCAAAAAGAGTGGTATTGGGTTTGTTAAGGAAAGACAAATATATGTGTATAAGGGAGAGAGATTAGGTATAAAAGTTAAAATTTCACTTCTATAGTAGAAAAAAATCAATGGATCTGATACTTAAAATTATTGGGAAATAGTAGCATAAGCAGATTATTTAGAAGGAAGGTAGAAAACACCAGAAGAAGCAGGTAAAAGAGTTAAAGTGGGTGTTTCTCAGAAACAAATCTGAAATGGTGATGGATTAAAGCAAGAGGACTGCCATTTTTTGTTAAAATGGTTTGTAATTACATGCTGTCTTAAATGATGTGCAAGTATTACCTTGCTAAAAACAAAAACTTAAATTTAAAATAGATGACACAGATAGGGTGGCACTTCTAACCTCCTGAGTTCCAGTACCCGTAAACACTGTGAACCCACACTTAAAAAAAAAAGGAAAAGAAACTAAGGCTCAAGGAACCAGAGTCATGCTTGTGACAAGTGGGTAGATTCAAAAAGCACACACTACTTCTAGAACAGTAACAGACCAGGCTGTGTATTGCAGATTGTGTGAATTTGACATAGAGGAAGACACAGTGGGAATATTTTTAATAGGAAAGTGCAACAGTTTGAGTTAACAAATGTTGACATAGTTCAATGTGATATGTGCTCATTATCTAATGGAATGCCCAAATCAAATGATACTGTAATTATGAATCCTCCCTTTGTGAACAAAAATAACAAAGGAATAGAAATGACTTTTCTGAAGATTGGTTTGGAAATGGCAAGAACAGCGGTATATTGTTTATGCACATCTTCAACTATAGAACATAATCTAAATAAATCTGTAAAAATGGAAAATTAAGGTAGATATTACAGAGCTGAGATATGGCCTACCAGCATCATATAAATTTCTTAAAAAGAAATCAGTGGACACTGGAGTAGACATAAGTCAGGTTTCTTTTTAAAAACTTCCAAATACTTAATAAAAATGAAAGCAAAATTTATTTTAAAAGGGTGCCACAATTTACAGACATTTTTTCTGGAAGTAATAATGATATTGTGATTATGTGTCTTTGAAATGTCACTATATTTTAGAGATACACACTGAAATATCTATAAATGGGAGTATACATGTCTAGGATTTGTTCCAAAATAAAATAGGGGTAAATAGAGAGTAGGATTAGAAATCAAAACAGCACTGGGCATGAGTTGATGATTATTGAATATTGGGATCCATCATACTGTTCTGTCTACTTATGTATATTTTTGAAATTTTTCAAATAAAAAAATGCCAAAAAAAGGTGACATCCACAAATCTGATAATCACTGTAAGTGTACTAAGGTGTTTTTATAGCCAAGCAAAGCCATGATGATCAGCATCTGAATATATTCATTAATAAAAGTTAGAGGTAAATCTATTGCTGTTTAACAGCTTTGTTGTTTAACAACAACAATGAAAAGGTATTTGGTATTTAATCCACAGTATTTCCATAACTGACTTAGTTCTCTGTATGGTCTTTTTAAATTTTCTACTCTAGAGCTCCCGATATGACATTAGGCATCATCATTTTTAAAATATTACTTGCCAAGATTTTTTTCTTACTGATAAAAAATATAATGGTATATATCAGTGACACTTAGGTTTGATAAAATATGATGGATGGGATGAGGAGAAAAAAAGGTAACAATTGAAGTAATACACACTCTGCCCTGGCCAGTGTGGCTCAGTTGGTTGGGTTTCATCCCACAAAGTGAATGGTTGCTGGTTCGATGCCAGATCAGAACACATGCCTAGGTTGCAGGTTGGGTTCTGGAGAGGCTACCAATCGATGTTTCTCTTCCTCTCCTTCTCCCTCCATTCCCCTCTCTCTAAATAAGTCTTTTTAAAAAATACAAGACACACTCTAACAGTGAGTTCTAATTTCATAAATGTTAAACAAAAATATTTGCATCTTGAAATTGATGAAAGGCAGTATTTCCCCAAAAAGTATCCTTTCTTTTTTTAGGATTATTTGTATGTTAGGTTTGTGTAACATTCATTTCTTTAAATTTATTTATTTATTTTTTAAATTTTATTTTATTTTATTTTAATTGTTTTTCAAGTACAGTTTTCTGTCTTTTAATCCCATTTCTACCCCCACTTAGTTTTTGTCCATGTGTCCTTTATACTTGCTCCCCTTTTCCCATGAAATTCCCTCCCCTCTCCCCTCTGGTCACTGTCAGCCTGTTCTCTATTTCAGTGTCTTTGGTTATATATTGCTTATTTGTTTGTTTTGTTGTTTAGGTTCCTGTTAAAGGTGAGATCATATGGTATTTGTCTTTCACCATCTTGCTTATTTCACTTAGCATAATGCTCTCCAGTTCCATACATGCTGTCACAAAGGGTAGGAGCTCCTTTCTTTTTGCTGCACGGAATTCCATTGTGTAAATGTACCACAGTTTTTTGATCCATTCATTTACTGATGGGCACCTAGGTTGCTTCCAACACTTGGCTATTGTAAATTGTGCTGCTGTGAACATTGGGGTGCATAGGTTCTTTTGGATTGGTGTTTCAGGGTTCTTAGGATATAATCCTAGCAGTGGAATTGCTGGGTCAAAAGGTAGATCCATTTTTACTTTTCTTAGAAAATTCCATACTGTTTTCCATAGAGGTTGTACCAGTCTGCAATCCCACCAACAGTGCACTAGGGTGCCCTTTTCTCCACAACCTCTCCAACACTTGTTGTTTGTTGCTTTGTTTATGTTGGCCATTCTGACTGGTGTGAAGTGGTATCTCATTGTGGTTTTAATCTGCATCTCTCTTGATAGCTAGAGATACTGAGCATCTTTTCATGTGTCTCTGGATCCTCTGCATGTCCTCCTTGGAGAATTGTCTGTTCAAGTCCTTTGCCCATTTTTTATTTATTTTTATTTTTATTTTTTTATTTTCCAATATTTTATTTAGAATTATTGTATCTATGCTTATGAATAAAATTCTTGCATTATTTTTCTTTCCTCAGTTGTTGATATCTAGACTTGTATCAAGGTTTTTATCATCCTCATACAATGACTGTAAATACAGGCATCCTTCGTGATCAGTATCTAAAATGTACCTGGTAATATGTTGGACAGAACATTTTTTTGCATATTACGTGCATATTCCAATTTTTAAATGCTACAAAAATGCATTCTTGGGTCATCCAAAGCCCTCAATCAAGTTTATCCACCTATTATTGAAGCTTTCTTTTTGTGTGTGTGTGTGCTTTTTTTAATCAGTATTTTTTAATTGTTGATATTGTACAGTTTTCTGTCTTTTACCCCGCCCCCAGCCCACCACCCCAGCCCTCCCCACCTTCCTCCCATTTCCACCCCCTATAGTTTTTGTCCATGAGTCCTTTATACTTGTTGCTCTAAACCATTCCCCTTTTCCCCTGAAATTCCCTCCCCTCCCCCTCTGGTCACTGTCAGACTGTTCTCAATTTCAGTGTCTTTGTTTATATTATGCTTGTTTGTTTGTTTTGTTGATTAGATTCCTGTTAAAGGTGAGATCATATGGTATTTGTCTTTCACTGCCTGGCTTATTTCACTTAGCATGATGCTCTCCAATTCCATCCATGCTGTCGCAAAGGGTAGGAGCTCCTTCTTTCTTTCTGCTGTGTAGAATTCCATTGTGTAAATGTACCACAGTTTTTTCATCCATTCATTAACTGATGGGCACCTAGGTTGCTTCCAGCACTTGGCTACTGTAAATTGTGCTGCTATGAACATAGGGGTGCATAGGTTCTTTTGGATTGGTGTTTCAGGGTTCTTAGGATATAATCCAAGCAGTGGAATTGCTGAGTCAAAAGGTATGTCCATTTTTAGTTTTCTTAGAAAATTCCATACTGTTTTCCATAGTGGTTGTACCAATCTGCAATCCCACCAACAGTGCACTAGGGTGCCCTTTTCTCCACAACTTCTCCAATACTTGCTGTTTGTTGCTTTGTTTATGAAGGCCATTCTGACTGGTGTCAAGTGGTATCTCATTGTAGTTTTAATTTGCATCTCTCTGATAGCTAGCGATATCGAGCATCTTTTCATGTGTCTCTGGATCCTCTGTATGTCCTCCTTGGAGAAGTGTCTGTTCAAATCCTTTGCCCATTTTTTAATTGGGTTGCTTGTCTTCTTAGAGTAGAGTCTTGTAAGTTCTTTATATATTTTGGAGATTAATCCCTTGTCTGAGGTATCATTGTCAAATATGTTTTCCCATGTGGTTGGTTCTCTTTTCTTTTTAATGCTGTTTTCTTTAGCCATGCAAAAGCTTTTTATTTTGATGAGATCCCATTTGTTTATTCTTTCCTTTATGTCCCTTGCTCTAAGCGACATATCAATAAAAATGCTGCTGCATGAAATATCTGAGATTTTCCTGCCTATGTTCTCTTCTAGGACTTTAATGGTGTCACAGCTTATATTTAAATCTTTTGTCCATTTTGAATTTATTTCTGTGTATGGTGTAAGGTGGTGCTCAAGTTTCATTTTTTTTGCACGTAGCTGTCCAGTTCTCTCAACAGCATTTGTTGAAGAGGCTATTTTTACTCCATTTTATGTTGCTGCCCCCTTTGTCAAATAGTAATTGACCTTAGAGACTTAGGTTTATTTCTGGGCTCTCTGTTGTGTTCCATTGGTCCATGTGCCTGTTTTTATGCCCGTACCAGGCCGTTTTGATTACCATGGCCTTGTAATACAGTTTTGTATCAGGAATTGTGATCCCTCCTACTTTGTTCTTCTTTATCAAAATTGCAGCAGCTATTTGGGGTCATTCATGGTTCCATCATTTCTTTAAAATTTGTAAAGTTTTTAAAATTACATTTTATTGATTGTGCTATTACAGTTGTCCCAATTTTTCCCACTTTGCCCCCTTCCATCCAGCACCCCCACTCCCTCAGGCAATCTCTACACTATTGTTCATGCCTACGGGTCATGTAAATGACTTCTTTGGCTGCTCCATTTCCTATGCTGTACTTTACATCCTCATGGCTATTCTGTCACTACCTATTTAATCGTCTCATCTGGCAACCATTGAAACTCTCTCTGTATCCATGATTTTTTTTTAGATTCAACTGTTGATAGATTTGTATCACTGCCATTTTATTATTCATAGTTTTCATCTTCTTTTTCTTAAAAAAGCACCTTTAACATTTCATATAATAATGGTTTCATTGATGATGAACTCCTTTAGTTTTTTCTTCTATGGGAAGCTTTTTATCTGCCTTTTCATTCTAAATGATAGCTTTGCTGAGTAGAGCAATCTTCGCTATAAGTCCCTGGTCTTCATGACATTGAATATTGCTTGCCAATCCCTTCTAGCCTGCAAAGTTTCTTGTGAGAAATCTGCTAACATTTTTTGGGAACTCCCCTGTAGGTTACTAACTGTTTTTCTCTTGCTGCTTTTAAGGTTCTCTCTTCATATTTAACCTTTGGCATTTTGATTATGATGTGCCTTGGAGAGGGCCTCTTTGCATGCTTCTTGTTTGGGACTCTCTGTGCTTCCTGGATATGCATGTCTATTTCCTTCACCAAATTAGGGAAGTTTTCTTATTTTTTCAAATGGATTTCCAGTTTCTTGCTCTTTCTCTTCTCCTTCTGCCTCCCCTTTTGATGCAAAATGTTGGAACACTTAAAGTTGTCCCAGAGGCTGCTTACACTACCCTCACTTTCTGTATTCTTTTTTCCTCTTGTTGTTCTGATTGTTTTTTCCTTTCTTATGTTCTATAACATTAGTTTGAGTCTTGGCTTCATTCACTCTACTGTTGTTTCCCTGCAAATCTTTTATTACAATTAGCGTATCCTGCATTTCTGACTGGATCTTTTTTAATGCTGCTTAGGTAGTCATTACATTCCTTGAGCATCCTTATTACCAGTGTTTTGAACTCTGCAATAGATTGCTTGTTTCCCTTTTGTTTAGTTCTTTTTCTGGAGTTTTGATCTGTTCATTTATGTGGGCCATATTTCTTTGTCTCCTCATTTCAGCAGCCTCCCTGTGTTTGTTTCTATGTATTAGGTAGAGCTGTTTTGAGTCTAGGTCTTGGTAGTGTGGCCTAATATAGTAGGTGTCCTGTAAGGTCCAGTGGCACAGCCTCCCTTATCACCCAAGCTGGGTACTCCTGGTGTGCCCTTCATGTAGGTTGAGTACGCCTGCTTCTTGTACTTGAGACTTGCTTGATTGCTACTGGCAGATCAATGGGAAGGACTTCCCCAGGCCAGTCAGCTGCAAGGTTTGGCTGTGACCACTGACGACCAACCTCCACCCTCTGTGAAGGATCAGCTGTGCAGCGGCAGGGTGGTGGTGCTCTGCTGTGATCTGTAGCTGTCTACTAGGGTGCACTGGCCCTGGGGTTTCCTGGGTGGTGCAGGTCAAGGTCAGCCCCCACCTGTATTTTACCCAACCCTATCCTTCCTGAGCTATAAAGCAATCTGAAATGGGTGCTACTTCTGCTGGGCTTGGAAATTCCCAGGCAAAGCCAAGCTGTGACTCTATGCTGGATGCTGCTAGTGCTAGGCCTGGGCCACTTAACAAGAGGTATGGGGGCTAGGGGCTCCCCAAGGCTAACTGTTGCTTATTGGAAAAGATTTAGGAAGTTGCAAAGCATGATTGAAGACCAGCCAGTCATATGGAAAAGCACTGTAACACTTATAATTTGAATGGGATGGAGCACAGGGGATCTCCAGGGTGGGCAAACAGTGTTAGCCAAGTTGATGGAGTCTTAGGTACTACACCTGCCTGCTGTCTGTATGGCTGTGTGTGGGGAAAGTTCAGAAAAGGACAGTGGCCTCTGTCTGCCTTTCTGTCTGGGAGAAAGCTGTCCCTCAGCTCTCACTTTAATGCCAGACACTCCCTGTATGACACTTCAGTTCCTCCCTGTATGCCACTGGTGCCTTTCAAGCTGCCTCCTGGTGCTAGAGCTCAGAGGGAGAATGTCTGAGTAAGTCCATGTGTAGGTTCTTTAAGAGGAACTTCTTGGGAATGAAGCAGTGTCTTCCACCGACTCAGTCCTTGCTGGTTTTTACAGCTATAAGTTATGGGGACTTACCTTCCTGGCACTGGAATCCTGGACTAGAGGGCCTGGGGTGGGGCTGGGACTCCTCACTCCTGAGATATCTCTCCCCAATTTTTATCCACAACATGCAGAGGTAAGACCAGCCTGTTCCACACCTCCACCCCTCCTACGAGTCTGAAAGGATGTGGTTTCTTTAATTCTATAGTGGTCAGACTTCCATTCAACTCAATCTGATGGTTCTGAGTGATTATTGTTCTATATTATAGTTGTAATTTTGATGTGGTTGTTTCATGTGTGAAGAGACAAGACATGTTTACCTATGCTGCCATCTTGACCAGAAGAGTATCCTTTCTTATCACAACCCCTCATCCCTACACTAAATCAGGAGATCCACATAAAGATATGTGCCTACATCTTAGTTTGCCAGTGGTATTCCCACCACTCCCACCTCCTCCTCCTTGTCCCCATAGTATGAATTTGGAAATAGCAGCTTTGTGTGCCTCACCCTCTGCCCATTGCCAAGCACAGTGACTTGTTCCAGAAAAACTCAGAGAATGAATAAACATTTCCTTTTGTGCCTTTCAGAGTGCTTTGTGCTGAACAGTTCCTAGTGAGTAACATGTCAATGTGAGCATGGACTTGCACCCTGTAATAGTCAGGGTTTATAATCACAAAAAAACAGAAACTAGCTCTGCCTATTTAAGCAGAACAGACTTCGTTCTAAAGGTAACCTACAGAATATCCAGGAGGGTTAGAGAACTGCGTTTAGAGGTTATATAACCAAAAATAACTTTTGTAATGATGACACAGAGCTGGTCCAGTATGGACACTTCTGCAGCCATCAGGTCCAGACTCTGAAGTTGGACCCACTGATTACCCACCTGCCCTCAGCACTGGTCAAGGGGCATTGCTGACTGGAACATTTGGGGCAGAGTCTGGGCCATGGGCCCACGGCTATGATGCAAGTATGTCTGAGAAAGAAAGCATCTGGCAATTTTGGTTCCTATAGTGGGGAGTGAGCTCTGCCTCATAATGTGGGAGAGCCCCCAACATGGGAAAAGGGTTCAGAAAGCAGTGTTCAAAAGGAATGACAAGTGTCCACTCAACACTATAAACAACTACATTTGAAAGCCACAATGCAATGGAGAGTAATGAGGGAATAGAGTACACATAGAGCGCACAGAGTGAACACATTTGCCTTTCATCTTTGTCTAATCTGATTAGGTGTACTATGCAATTTTATTTTAGAGCCTGGACACCTGACTATGTTATGGCTATTCAAAATACATATTGTTTGAGTTAATTTCAAGTATGATCTGAGACAGTTAAAGAATAACTGGAAATAGCTTGTTTAATTTAACCCAGTGATGCTCACAGAGTAGAAGCATTTATTTTAATTGATGACTGATTACTTATCTAGGGAATAATCATTAAGTAAATCAGGAAAAGATGTAAAATAGTTATATTTTTCATAAATGTGGCTAAGCTGAATTAGACATTGGCAGAGTCATGTATAAGCCTGGGAGCTCAATTTAAATAAACTGCATAATGAAATTTAGGAGGTATTTTTAAGGTCATGTGAGCCAACTTCCTACCCAGTAAAAGCATTCCCTCTTATTATATTCCTGACAGGTGGCCCAAAATGCATTACATTCAGGACAATTTGTTATATTGTTTGTTTCTGACCTTTTTGATGTAGACTCTATTCATCCGTGAATCCAATCAAAGACAGCATTAATTTCCTCTGTACTTTTGGTTAATACTCAAGTGAACTAAAATTATTTTTTACAGCCCAAACTGTTGTTAAGCTCCTATCATTGGGAGTGGATCTAAATGAAGCCAACATGTATTCTCTTTAAAATATAATCTTAATTTTAGCCCTTGCTTTGGGATAAGGGATATCAAGTGTAATCATGATTGTCATCCAAATTCACTAGTGCTTTGAGCATTGCAGTATCAACAAACCTGATATAGAAATATGTATATGATCTAAGTGTATCTGAATTGTTAACAAAATTGTAGAAAAGTCAGGGTCAAGGGAAGAGCTGTGACTCAGGCCAACAGAAGCCACCTTCTAGACTGGCTTCCACATCTATGAACATCCTTTGGGTACAGCTGATCAACCCAGTTACTAGAGCACATCCCAGACCTCATTTCTACATGTCACCCACAAAGATGACTGAATAGCCTAGTTGACAGATGTGTCCCAGAAGAATTGTGTAGATGTAAAAATTTGATTTGTCTGGCTCTATTTTAAATATCCTAGGTTATCTACAATTTAAAGGAATGGTAGGAGCAATTTTTGCTACAACACAGAACTCTTTAGTGAAGCCAATACCGTAACCCAATCCTTCTGTTTTGTAAGTCTTCACTTCCATATACTGGATTCACATACACAATACACGTGAGACTGAATATGAAAAAATTCTATGCTAGGTATTTTAATATTAGCTTTAAAAATTCTGACTAATAATATACATAATATACATTTTAATTAAAACAGCTTGATAAGTGTTGGCCATTTCAAGAAAATGCATGATTTAATTTCTTGATTAGAATCAATTGTTTTAAGTTTCTTTCTAATTTAAATGGATTCTAAGACCAAAGAAAATCTCAAATTAAAATCTAAACATTCTTTTGGAATATAGAATCTTCAGGAAATCTGGCTTCCAAATTCTGAAGGGTAAAACATTTATTCTATTTCTAAAGGGAAAAGGAAGAAATGTACTTGCATAGTAAATTCATTCCAGTGATCGAGTCACACAATACTTTTAATGCCAACTGGAGATATAAAATAAATTAGGGAACAGAGTTTATGATGTCATAGATGATAAATTATTAGTTTCATCATGAACGAGACCTTCAAAACACATGGCAGCTTTTCACCATGTATTTGTATAAGGGAAATAGGAAGGGAAGTTACAACAGCTGAAGTAAGCTCTGTACCAAGCATTCTAATTAACCAAGTCCTAATTCCAATAATTACAATGGAAACTATGTTTAAAAGTTACATAAAAACCTTTGAATCTACAGGCATCAGCTTGCTTGAAACTGATTTTTTTAAAGGTGTTTAATGAGCTCTCCTTAAGCATTTACAACAATCTTCTTGCTTTGCACTAAAAAAGAAAAAAAAATCAAACATAGCAAATTGTGATTTATTCCTGGCATCTGAAACATCATAGAGAATGCACAGAAAATATACAAACTGTCTAGTTACATTGAGAATGAAATTATTTCTCCCTTAGAACAGTAGTAACAACTAAAGTTTATTTTATAGACGGAGGATTGGATTTGTTGGCACAATATTATTTTTTAAAATGTGCTTATCTTCCATTTTAGAGCACAGAAACTGATGTATAATAAAACTTCCTCATTGTTAGCATAAGTAAGCTGAAGGGTTAAAAGTTCCTGAGATGCAAGAACATACTGTCTTTAGATTCTTTAAATTCAGAGTATTTGCTGAGGACTTAGAATGTGAATTGAGCACACAATTTTGGTTAAAGCTCTCTCTGGGTGATAGTCCATAAGTCGTTATTACAGATCACTGCAGTAAGCCTTTCTTTAACAAATCATATCTAGGTGAAATCCCACTGAAAATAAAACCTAGAGTGTAATTGCCTTGAAAGTTTAGCAATGTCAATGTCCTTGATAACTTTTTTTCTTATAAACCACCAGAATTATAAGGCAGGACATGTTTGGCAGAGACTATAAGGAGGAACAGTAAAAATACCTGAAATAGAACTATTTTCTGTCTTGGCTGGTGTGGCTCAGTGGACTGAATACTGGCCTGAGAACTAAAGGGTCACTGGTTGAATTCCAGTCAGAGCACATGCCTGGGTTGCAGGTCAGGCCCCTAGTTGGGGGTGCGTGAGAGGCAACCACACATTGATGTTTCTCTCCCTCTCTCTTTCCCTCCCCTCCCCTCTCTCTAAAAATCAATTAATCAATCAATCTATCTATCTATCTTTTTTAAAAAAGAACTGGTTTTTTTTTGCTGTATTTTAAAGGATAATCATTTGATAAGAGACCTTAACTACTTCATTATACATTTTATTACAGAATAATTTTCATGATTTTAAGAACGTATTGTAAAATATAAAGAAGAAATTTAACCATACATATAGATATGAGGCTTTTCTGTAGATGGTCTCTAAGATTTGTTGGCAGAAGTGCAATCTAGAATGGCATTCAATCTTCATTTGCTTGAGATTGGCAAACTGGAATATTCAAGAAATGAAGACCTATTCTCTATATGGACTGCACTGGTTTGCTTTTCAACTTCCTTGGAAACTTCCTATGCTGATTAGTAGTGAAAGGATCTATTGGGTCTTCAAAGACACAAATGTAACTGGTGTGAGATTTTTACAAATTAATTGCATTTGGAACATTGTCAATAGGTACTCTCTGGTGCTACAAGCATATGGTCATTTTTACATAGTGCTATTCCTATAAAATCTACTTTCCTTCCATTATCAGAATCTGCTTCCTTAAGAATAGCTGGACAAAATCTGGAGGTTATCGCAAGTTAATATCTTTTTCTACTTGATGGAGTAGGTTTGCTAAAACCAAAACATCTCATTATTTTATTTCAGAAATTTGTGCCGCAAGTAATTGAATATTCATTAGCATCTCAATATTACATTTAGCTATCTACTTTAATTTAAAAATAGTAAGACTTTAAAATACTGTTTTCCAGTATTCTTTGGCCTTTCACCTGAGGAAACCAGGATGGTAGCAAAACTGTAAAGGAAAACTTTGGGTATTAGTCAAAGGGCAGAAGAGCTGCTTTGTAAAATGCAATGAGATGCACTCATTCAAGTACCACTTACCAATCCCTACACTTGTCCCTTTTCAGTTCTCTCTTCCATTCCCCCCAGCAACCACTTAAAACCTTTGTTTTAGAATCCCCTCCTCACTTCTCTCATTCTCAGCAGGCCACTCTGTCCTCTAACTGAGGCCATCAGGTAAAATCCTTCAACTTCCAGCTCCACTCCATGAAGTATAAATGCATGGGTTTGTCCTCCTCCTTTCCTTGCAGGATAAGATCTCACTTTCTTATTCAAGACCAGACGTGTCAAAAGCTGCCCAGCAGTATTCAGTGTCCCTCTCAGACTCCTGTGGACCCACGGATACTTGGCATAGCAAGTCTCACATCTCACGGTGTAGACCCCCTCCCTTTTTCTACTCACCTTTGTGTTTCGGCGCCTCTCATTAAGCCTAGCAAGCAGAGTACTCAAGAAGAATATGTTGAACTGAAACTACTTACTTTTAAGCATGAGCTATTTTCAATAGCTTGAACCAGCACTGAGCTTGTCCCAGATTGCAAAACAGCATATCATTTCTGCTCCACTTTATTTTTCAACCCATAAGTGACCCAAAGAAGAGGAATGAGAAATTTCCAGTGACTAGAGTTGTCAGGAAAAATACAGGCTACCCAGTAAAAGATGAATTTTAGATAAACAATGAATTATTTTTTTAGTATATGCAAGCATAAAATAATGCATGGGTCATACTTATGCTAAAAACAATTATTTACTGTTTTCCTGAAATTCAAATTTAACTGGCAACCTGTATTTTTATTTGCTAAATTTCACAGCTTTGCCAGTGACTACAAATTCTCAGAGAACTCAAGGAATACTGCTTTAGAGCTCCTGGAGGTTTGTATGCAAGCTCTGCAAACTTCTTGATTGGCCCAGTTTTATTTCTGTGCGTGCAGCTCGGTATCTCTCTGAGCACGTCAGTCACATCTTTTAGGAAAAGCTGTTTATTATGTAAATTTTTCATTTATTTTTCTATTTCAAAAAATTCCCTTCTAACACCATCTATCAATTTTAGCAAAAAGAATATCTCTTGGAAAGCTGATACTCACAGTTATTACTATACATGAGTTAAGTCCTAGCTATGTGTACTAATAATGAACGATTTTTGAAAATGTCATATTTTTAATTAAACTAGCAAAACACAATAAGAGAAATAAATAAGTCTTTCATTTTGGAATTTCCTTTCTTCATTAATCAAGCACAGGGAGATATGCAGTCCCCACTAACAGGCGGGGGAGAAGCAGCCTGACAGCTGGAGGTGGAGCCTGTGATGTAACCGTAATCGTTCTTTGTTGGAAAAAGCCTTCCCTAGATGCAAAACATCTGTAAATCCAAGCGCTTCAGCTTTGCCATGCCTGGGCTGGCAACAGGAAGAGTTGCCTCCTTTACAATATTGTAAATTTTGGAGGCTTGAAATCTTGGTCAACAGAGGAATTCCTCACAGGTTGTTTGGAGACATACCTGTCTCACTAACGGAGAAAAAAAGCAGGTTTCTTCAGCAAAGGAGTACCATTTTGGAGTAAAAACTGCTGTGTGCCAGTTTACATGCTTCATGGTGATGGTGCAATGGAAGTTAAAACCCAGAGTGGAAGGAAACGGGCCCTACAACTTGCTCCAATCCTGAAAGTTCCCTACATTAACGCGTTTTTCTTTCAGTGTTCTTTACACTGATTACAGAAAAGACAGTCATTTCTTGTTCCCATGAAAGAAACAAGGAGAAATAAATACCTCCCAATGTAGAGGGATTCAAGAGAGTGCGCCTTTTTCAAAATTTTAACTGGAGTGGTCTCAGAGACGAATTCTAGGGAGGGAATGGCCAAGTCCGCTGTAACTCCCCGTCACCCTAAGACGATAATGAATTCAGGCGTTTATCCCAACCCCAGCACACTACCTGCCTGCCACCATATTGGCAGCTCGAGTTAAGGACGGCTGTCAAGCTACCGCACACACGCACACACTGCAGAAATGCAGAACAATGTCTGGATGCCTGCCCAAAACTGGTCTCTCCAAATGACACTCAATTTGTTTCCAATCTAAAACTCACTGGGGACTAGTAGCGTCTTTGCCTAATTGCTGTGGGAAAGGGATGAAATTTGGAAAGCTCAAAGCACGGGGCTTCCACCTGCCTGTGTAGAAGAGAAGGTTGACAAACATATTCCTTAAACTTGATCTGAAGCTAGTGAGCCTGCGAGATCGTTCCTAAAATATTCATGAGGTGTGTTACCGGACTCGCCACTTAGAGGTAGAGCAGAAACCCTGTGAGGAGCAGAGGAGCCCGCACCCACACCTGGAAAAAAAGGCACTCGCAACAGCACACCCCACCGCCGCACTCCGCTGTTCCGCTCTTAACAGCGCTTAGGCAGTCGCCCCCCGTTCGCCCGTTCAATTCTACCTGCCCAGGAAAGAGATGCTAGAATTAGCGAGGAGTTTCCCAACTCTCGGAGCAGGAACCGCGCGCCGGCCCCAGGGCAGCTCCTCCCGGCTCGCAGCGCGGACGACCCGCAGCCCCCGGCTCCCCAACCCCCAGCCGCGCCGCCCGGAGGGCCGCGGGGCCGGGGCACCCCAGGGCCTGGCAGGGTGGCCCTGCGTCCCCGCCTCCCATTCTGGCCTGTACGGAGAATGCCTCCTTCAGAGCCCTCGGCGTTCAGTTGCTAGGTGACTCGCTCCGAGGCCGAGATGCAAACATCCCCTTGGGCCAACCTGCGGCTCCGCGGTGTTAATTTTGGGTACAGGGCGGAGGTATTACGGTCCTCGAACCCCAAAGCCCCTGCTCTAGGAGAGGGTGCACTTTCATTCCGGTCTCTCGGTCCACGACCTCACATTTCTGCTTCGCCCCAGACGCAGCGCAGCTGGAACGGCGGCGCCTCGCGCTGTCGCCGCCACCTCCCTCCTCCCCCAAGGGCATTCGCCCCATCGCCCCTCGGTGCCTCTGGGGTGGGTTCCAGGTTCCGCTGCTCACCTGGACTCCGGCGGCGGCGGGAAGCTCAGCAGGTCCCGGCACGCGGCAGTCGGATCTCCATCTCCGCCTTCCTCAGGCGCTCCGACTGCGCGCTCCGCAGTGGCGGTGGACGCGGTCGGTCCGCGTCCGGGAGGCTGGACAGGGGTGTCCGCTGCTGCCGCACTGGCAGCGGGCGCGGGAGGGGCGGGGGCGGGGCAGGAATCTGGGTCGCGGAGAGCCGAGCAGGCCGGGACGCGCCCGGACGGCTGGCGGCGAGGAGGCGACCGCGGGCAGCCGGGGAGCGAGGGCGCGCAGAGGGTTCCCCGGGAGCACGGCGCGGGCGGCCACTGAGCATGCCCAGTCCCCGAGCCGGGGGCGCGGGCGCGGGGCTGCGGCGGGGAGCGCGGGCCCCGCGCGGGAGTCTGTGGGGAAGGGGTTAAATCTGCGGACCCGGCGGCTGGGGGCTAGGGCGGGGAACTGGCTGCAGTGGCCCAGTTTAATTGCTCCTGGGTCGACCCCCCGGAGGGACTGAAGACGGTGAACCTCAGGAGACTCGCCAGTGGGATTCCAGAAGAGCCCTAAATGAGAGAGCAAGGTGTGTTCCTCGCTCTGTCCCCAGAGAATTGTATGAAAGTCAAAGTTTTTTTTGGCTTAGTCCTAACCCCTGCAGGCTTACAGAGTGACTCCCCCAATCCAGTCATCCACCCATCAGCTTTCCTCTGCCTGGGGACCTGCCCGTAGGGGTGCCCCAGCAACCCCGCCTTGACCGATGCCTGGACCAGTCGGGTTGAGTTCTCAAAGAGCCAGCTCTTTAATTAGGTGTTATTGAGAGATCGTGTCAGCCTTCCCAGGTCACATATCTGCATTTCAATTAGGGCTTCAGAAACAATACCTAACCCCGGGGTTAATTATAATGGATGAATTATAGACAACGTTGCGTAGGGCTATTTGGGAAACGTTGCTTCACAGTGCAATAGGCCTGGCCCAGAACTCACGTATTTACACGCACACGCACTACAGACTTGTGTCTTTCTTTCGTATTGTATTTTATGTTTGATGAAGAACGTTTTCTCTAAATAACAACAACCACAACAACAAACACCTTCTTATGTTAGGGCAGCACAGGGTCGGGGAAGGAGGGTGAGGTTGGAGGTCAGCCTTGATTTCAGTGCCATTCACCACCCCAGCAGGTTACCTAGCCATTCTGCACCTCTGTTTGCTCTTCTGTAAAACCGAGGGTGGTTATCTGTGTCTCCGGAGGTCGTAAGGATTAAGTGAGGCAATGTCTGGAAAGCACCGGTTACACAGTAGATATTCACTGAATAAAAGTCACTGCGGGTCCCATCTCCACTATTCTGTTTATATGAAAGGTTGGGTTAGTGATAATCCTTAAATAGTGAACATTTGTCATGGTCCCTCCTTGCATTAAATAACCTTAAACCCTTGTTCTAATTTTTATCATTATTAAAACATTGGCCACTATTACCTTTTCTTTCAACTTACCAGTTTCTTCATACTTCCTTCCTTGAATAAATCTCTTGGAAAAAGCTAGACCAAGGCCATATGTCCATCCTCTTTGGAGGGAAAAGCTTTTCAGGAGAGATTCTCTATGGGCAGTTTTATCCACATGACAAAACAATTTCACTCCGTAGTCTTTCAAAAGCAATTTAATTTACACGCATTCCCCTGTGGTCCTTATTTCACAACTATTACAAAAGTAAGGTACGTTTGTATGGAAGGAAACTTACTGCCCACTAATACCATCCACATTTTAAAGTATCAATGTTCAAAAAATAAACTTTTCACTATCTGCCAAACATACCATGCCCTTCATGTACACTGCTTTTATTTATGGTGTTACACCCGTTCTGGAATATTGTTCTCTTTCCATTCTACCTCACAAAGTCCTACCCACTCTCCAAGCTCAAATGCCACCTTCTTTCTGAAGGCGTCCCCAAACCCCAAGGCAGAGTTCATGTTCTACTGCCATAACACTAGTGCATACTGCTGTCACAGCACTTATCACAATCCATTACTATTGTGTAAGCAATATAAAACAATTTACTGAGCAACTATTGTGTACAGCAGGCACTATTCTAGGTATTGGGAAACAACAAGGAACGAGGCAGGCAAAGTCCCTGCCCTCATGAACTTAGAACCTAGTTTGAAGAAGATAAGCAATAAACACCAAAACAATAAATTATCACCAAGGACACAAGTCGGGTATTTCTTTTTGGCCTTTGTGTTATTTACCAAGTTAATCTAGATGGTCTTGAGTCATCCTTCCAAAAACATTAATAAAAATGTAAATAGTGGTCCTAGGACAACCACACTACATGGACTTGGGTCCCTGCCAGTTGGTTGCCGAACCCAGGGTTTATAATCCTTTCATTTGACTCTCTCAACTCATTTGACTCCTCCAGGTAGGTACCTGTTGTCCATAGGATGAATGTAAGCTGATGGGAGAAGGCTCTAGAGTTTATTCCCCACACCAAATTATAACCTTTCTCTAACCTCAAGGAATAGCATGTCTCTAATGGCCAGGTTGAAATTGGACTCTCAGATCCCCTGCATCCCAAACATCTATTCCAGAATCATGTACCACTCCTAAACCCTCACACTTTTTACCACCTTTGGCCTTTATATATGTCAATAGTTATTCTTTGTTGTATAGCATTTGATTGTTTGCAACTACCTACTGTCTGAATAACTTAAGCTTTTCTATTTCTCTTATTGCCCAAGTGTGAGACAGACTTGGCACCACTTAGAACCTGCTCTTCCAAAGCATATTTGTACACACGTATTCCATAGCAATTAGTAGCAACCTTGCTGCTGTTTAATGTTTAACTTCAGGGCAGATTCTCATTCATTTTATATTACAGAACTTAGCAACAACCAGTAAGCAATAGATTCACAATAAAAGATTGTGGAATGAATGAATGAATGGATGGATGGATGAATACAGGTTCTCAACCTTCTTGCTTTCTCAGCCCATAGTTATTTTCTAATTGGTCTTCTTACCAACCCCAGGATTTTCTCAGCTTTGTCCTTTCCTAGTCTGCTAATTTCCCTCCAGCTACATATCCATAGATTTCTACATGTCAGGGCCCACTGTGGAAGAAAATCGTAGCCATAATTCATTACAAATTTGTGTGTACAGCTGAAGCCACAATGTATCATCTCTAAATCAGTGCCATTATTGCTTTCTCCAGTCCACAGCAACTATCTTCATTTTTTTCTCTTTTCCATCTTTCCAACCCACTGTGCTTTTAACAGTGTACATCTGGCTCTCATCACTGCACCAGAGAAGAGACCATCAAGTATCATCACACTAGGAATTAGCTCATTATTATAAATATATTCTTTTTTATTAAATACTTTTGAATTTTATGTTCAAGTACAGTGTTCTGCCTTTTTTCCCACCCCTCCCCACCACCCTAGCCTTCCCCACCTCCCTCCCTTGTTTCCACGCCCCTGTTTTTGTCCATACTTCCTTTATACTTGTTCCTGTAAACCCTTCCCCCACATTATCCCCTCCCATCTCTCCTCTGGTTACCATCAGTTTGTTCTTAATTTCAATGTTTTTGGTTATATTTTGCTTGCTTGTTTGTTTTGTTGGTGAGGTTCCTGTTAAAGGTAAGATCATATGGTGTTTGTCTTTCACAGCCTGGCTTATTTCACTTAGCATAATGCTCTCCAGTTCCATCCATGTTGTCGCAAAGGGTAGGAGCTCCTTCTTTCTTTCTGCTGCGTAGAATTCCATTGTGTAAATGTAGCATAGTTTTTTGATCCATTCATTTACTGATGGGCACGTGGGTTGCTTCCAGTACTTGGCTTTGTAAATTGTGCTGCTATGAACATCAGGGTGCATAGGTTCTTTTGGATTGGTGTTTCGGGGTTCTTAGGATACATTTTAGCTAGAAGCCTGTGACTAGTACATCTTTGGATTAATCCAGGAAGCCCTCATAGGCTTTCAAACTGGCAGGGATCCTGTTTGGAACTAATATTTTGGGAGCAATGAGTTGTTTGTGTGAGGGAAATAAGTTTCTGGTGACATTGCTAGAGCAATATTGCATAATGTTAAAGCACCAACCTATAAGTTAAGGGATCTGGACTTAACCTCTTTTAGTTTTATATCTAAAGTAGAGACAATAATAGAAACATTTACCTCATAGTGTTGCTGCCTGGATTAAATTGGTAATGACTTATAAAATGTTTAGTATAGTGCCTGGCCCATAGTGCTCAATAAATGTTAGCCCTGAACCCATCTGCATATTTCTGGATAAAAAGTCTGTTTAAGAGAATACTATGAGATCAACAGATGCGGTAGTTAAGAAATTGAGCTCACCTGATGTAGCATTTAGAAGTAATGAGTGGAGAACTCATGGAGGAGGAAGGTGTATCTCTAAATTCTGCCCCAGTTACAGCAGTGGAGCTGAGGATGAAGGAAAGACCTAGGAGATGCTGTACTCTATCTACCTGGACTCCTCATGGCCCATTACAAGTGACACAGGGTTTGGGTCTTTTCCAGACACGTGGATGTGTTGTTTTGCTGAAGAGATCTCTCATTGAACATCATCCCTAGGAATTTATTTGAATAAAAACTTCTCCACCCAGAGGTTTCTTTCTTTTGCAAGGTTACGTTGAGCAACAAGCAGGTAGGAATTTCCTGCCTAGACCATTTTGTGGGTGGGGTAGAAGTCATGGCCCATTTATTTATTTTTAATCTGGTCTTAGGTGTCTGGTTTAAAGAATTGGTAGTAGGAGATGTATGTATTATAGGAATTTGCCTTATAATGAAATTGGAAAGGAAACCTCAGGGCCTAAAAATTATATTAGGCCTTGTCTCATTTTACTTAATTGTTATATAAAGTTTAAAAATCAATATATAAGGCCACTCTGTTTCCAACAGGATGAATTTTATAGGCCTACGGAGTTCTTTGTATAAAACTGAAGTGGTGGTTGAGTCCAATGTGTCTATTAATATCTATGTTGATACAATTATGACTGGATTATGTAAGAGTTAATCATTGTGCTGGAGAACAAAACCAAAACAAATAAACTAAGACTGAGACATGCAGCTGAGGCAGTAATCTAAAAATGTGACCTAGAGATGGCTTTCCAGTGACTTAGACTGGTCCAAGATGCAATTCATTTAATAATCATTTATTGAGCAACTAGTATAGTTGCTGCACTATAGATACTGCACTATGCTAAATACTGGGGATACAAATATGGGTAAAACATTGACTGTGATCTTGAGGAACTCATTTCTAGATGGAGGTGCAATCATACACACACAGTGTGGTCTTTTTCTTCAGGTTTGTTTCCAATACAGAATTTATCATACAGATTTATGTGTATGAAGCTTCCTCCTCCCATCTCAACCACCTAGTCTGACTTCCATGTGCCTGGTGTTTAAGATGTCGTTTCCCCATGACAATGCAGGCCAAAATCATCTGTGAGTTCTGGTGCTCAGGACCCCAGTTCTGTCAGTTAAGCCAAGGGAGTTTTAGTGATCTCCAAAATATGTGTGATTCCACAACAATCCAAGAGCAAGAAAGTGATGTCTGACATCAAGGTAAAAGTTCAAAATTTTAATGAGCCCATCCTGCAATGGCCTTTACTGATGGGCAGTTTTGGGGGGCAGGCGGGGGAATTGACATTTAATGGGTGGCAGCTATTATAACAGAATGTATTTTTTAAGGAGCAAGTTTTACATTTTTGAGAGCTGTTTTGAAGAACAGTCTGGTTTGTAGATGGGAAAAAAATTTAGGCTTCTGTGTGTCTATAAAAATCAAGCTGTGAACCAAACTAAGCGGCTATGTAATTCCTACCTGGGAATCTATGTGACTTAGGTTGAAGTGAAAGCCTTTGGTGAAACTTTGGAAGAACAAGTTATCTGTTTTGATACCAAGATAAACTTTGAGGACAATTTAAGATAACTATAAAGACATATTTACTATGAAAAACATAAAAAATGGATCAGTTGAAAATGAAGTCACCAGATATGACCTCAAATACATAAAACTAAATGGGAATACCACTTGCTTTGTGAATGGTGCTGGATTAGATATAACTCCCTATGACATAAGTTCCAATAATGGTCCAAAGCCACCCAACTTTTTGGGTCTTAGTAGTTGTATAAGGGAAGTGCAGGTGTAGTAAATGTTTAAATTGATTGTGGCTGATCCTAAGGTTGAAACCACTCTCAGCATTGTTTTAGGAGGAACAGTGACATTTCCTGTCATTGCTGACTGGCAGCATGAGAGACTGCTGAAAACTAGAACTCATGGCTCTGGGGGTCAGACTTGAAGGAATCAGTGTCTTGAAGTCTCAGAACATACTCAACAATATTCATTTCCCTGTCACTTCTGGCATTGACTTAAAGGATGTAGTCAAGAAGGCTGTGGCCACCAAGGCAAAGCTGTTCTTTTTTTTTTTTTCTAATCCATTGGGGATAGAAGTCTCCATTTCCAGAAAAAGGGATAGTTTTCATTACCAGGAAAAAAAGTAATCTCTGTGACCATGCATTTATTTTCAAAGCAACACATCCCCCCATTTTGGAAGTATGAATTGAAAGTGTACTTTGAATAAATAACAAGATGAATGGATTTATGAGTGTATACATAAGTGTGGATAAGTGGACAGACAGAGGGGAGGAAAGGATGATGAACAAATAACATGGATAGGGCATTTATCTGTTCTGAATTTTCTGAGACTATCCATATTTCAAATATTTACTATCATTGTCAAATTGTGCTTCATATGATGTGTCAGTTTTTTTCCCCCAGAAAATATGTTGCCATGGAGACATTTCACCTACTAATTTAATATGCAAACTAAAAAAGATGAAGATTACCATAACATCCTGTCTTTATTCAGCACTTACTGAATGCTATGTGTTAGGTTCGGATGAGCAATGACATTATAAAGGTAAATGATGTGGAGCCTGCCCTCAAAAAGCCCACTGGCCATTGGCAGAAAAGGTCATGAGAACAGGTAAATTTAATGCGAGAGAGTAAGTAGTACACTAGAGATATAAATAGATTTCTGATGGAAGCCAACTAGAAAGAGTGTCTGTGATATATATTTCTTTAGTATGCCCAGGAGTTTCCTACACACAATAAAAACATTCCACTGAAGAGCACGTGTCCCCTTGGCTCAGTGGCATGTCAGTACAGTGCCCTCTCATTCATGAATGCATGACAGGTATGCACATCACGTCAATGCCTGTTGCTCTACATTTTATGGCATCATGTGTTTAAGTGTATCACATATTACCATATAGAACAGCCTGGAGTGATGTGCCTTTGAGAGTCTGACTTTTCAGCTCTTGCAATTCCATATAACAGTCAAGCTTAAGTACCTGTTCTTTCTTTTGTTATTGTAGAAAAGGCATTTCTTTTATGAAGCATCTTGAAAATGCAGAAACATTACTTCTATATTCACAATCCATTAACTTCCTTCACTTCAACAAGCATCTCCTGAAAGTCTACTGTGAGTAAACCCATAGTTTCTAGGGGAGAATCCACATATTTAGGTCCTAAAGATTAGTTGTAGCTTAAGGATAATAGCACCTGATGATCATAGAAATAATGATAAAAATAACTAATACCTGCATGTTGCTCTCATTATGTACCAGGCATTATTGTAAGAACTTTACATATTAACTAAAACAACATAGGGGTTCTTACAAGTCTCTGACTTAACCGATTTCTTTGGACTTAGGAGTAAAGAAGATGAGAAATTGTGTTTGAATGTGTGAGGAAATAAAGTCCTCTTTTCAAATCCCCTTTTTATTTGCTAGATCACTTGAGCCAGTTTTTCCTTAGAGCCAGTATAGAAGGAGCTGTTACAGACAGATGGCAGAATTATCAACAAACATTAAAGGCAGAGAAGCAGCCAGTAATAATTGGGAGAACTTTTGAGGCTCAGAAGTCACAAGAAGGTGAACCAATGTCTTTTTTATTTATCAATCTATCATTTTATGAAACTAGAAAAGCATGCTTTAGTTAAACAGAATAGGATTCAATTATATTTTTCCTGTTCCCTGTTCTGATCTTGTCTTTAGATTTACTGGTAAGTGCTGAGTGATTGGGACACCTACCATATATTAAAGTAGACAAGTATTCTAAAATAGGAAAGTAGGGAGGAAAGCATTCAAGAGAAAAGATAAAAATTCCAACAAGCCATGCCATCATGCTTTCAACATCCCAATGTAGAGTAAGCTTCAGGTGAATAAAGTGAGTTGCAAAAGTATCCACAAATGTTCTTCTTGCTTTTATTTTTTCTCATTAAAATGGCTGAAAAACTCACTAGAAGAGTTGCTGGCAGCTCAATCCTGATGGAATATAATTTATAATTTTGTGGTTATGTTATGAGCAGGAACTAAAGACATTTTCTTCTGCAAGTGAAGAATATGAAGAAATCTCTAGTATACCTGGTTATATGAACAGTGTCTTCAAAACTGTGGATGGTCTTTTACAAGCCAATTGAAACTGGCTTTCATCAATGGGAGGAATGGGGCCAGGAATACTTGGAACAGTAGTTTTGCATAAGAATCACTTGGGTAACCATTTTCCAAATAAACATGCCAAAACATCACCTGGGTCTAGTGAATTAGAATCCTTGGGGGTGGGGCCCGTATATGTGTATGTTTTCTGAAAATTCTCCCGGGTGATTCTAACATGCATACCTAATTAAAAACCACAAATTTAGGAGGTAAGCCAAATTCTATAAAAACATCCACTGCAGCTCATTTATTTTCTATTTTAGTATGCTCTTGCAATAAAATAATAAAATTTGTAATCTTACCTTAGGCTGAACCTTCTAAACAGGACTGTTATGAATAGGCTACAAAATGGTTGTCTCCTTTTTTTAAAAATATATTTTATTGATTATGCTATTACAGTTGTCCCATTTCTCCCCCATCATTCCCCTCCACCCTACACACCCTCTCCCACCCACATTCCCCCACTTTAGTTCATGTCCATGTGTCATAAATTCTTTAGCTTCTACATTTCCCATACTATTCTTGCCCTCCCCCTGTCTATTTTCTACCCACTATCTATGCTACTCATTCTCTGTACCTTTTCCCCCTCTCTCCTCCTCCCACACCCCCGTTGTTAACCCTCCATATGATCTCCATTTCTGTGGTTCTGTTCCTGTTCTAGCTGTTTGCTTAGTTTGCTTTTGTTTAGATGTGGTTCTTAATAGCTGTGAGTTTGCTGTCTTTTCACTGCCATATTTTTATCTTCTTTTTCTTAGATAAGTCCCTTTAACATTTCATATAATAAGAGCTTGGTGATGATGAACTCCTTGAACTTGACCTTATCTGAGAAGCACTTTATCTGCCCATCCATTCTAAATGACAGCTTTGCTGGATAGAGCAATCTTGGATGTAGGTCCCTGCTTTTCAAGACTTCAAATATTTCTTTCCAGCCCCTTCTTGCCTGTAAGGTCTCTTTTGAGAAATCAGCTGACAGTCTGATGGGAACTCCCTTGTAGGTGACTGTCCCCTTATCCCTTGCTGCTTCTAGAATTCTCTGCTTCATTTTAACCTTGGTTAATGTAATTACGATGTGCCTTGCTGTGTTCCTCCTTGGGTCCAACTGCTTTGGGACTCTCTGAGCTTCCTGGACATCCTGGTAGTCTATTTCCTTTGCCAGATTGGGGAAGTTCTCCTTTATTATTTGTTCAAGTAACTTTTCCACTTTCTGCTCTTCTTCTTCCCCTTCTGGGACCCCTATAATTTGGATGTTGGGACGTTTAACGATGTCCCGGAGGTTCCTAAGCCTCTCCTCATTTTTTTGAATTCTTGTTTCTTCCTCGTTTTCTGTTTGGTTGTTAATTTCTTCCTTCTGGTCCACTCCATTGATTTGAGTCCCAGTTTTCCTTCCATCTCTATCGGTTCCCCATGCGTCTTCCTTCATTTCACGTATTGTAGCCTGCATTTTTTCATCTAATTTGTGAGCAAAATTGACCAATTCTGTGAGCATTTTGATGACCAGTGCTTTGAACTGTGCATCTGATAGGTTGGCTATCTCTTCACTGCTTAAAGGAATTGACTCCGGGGTTTTCATTTTTTCTCCGGTTTGAGCCATTTTTGGTGGGGTTTTTTGTTTTGTTTTGGTTTGGTTTTAGTCTGGTCGCAGCTATTACGTATGAGGGGTGGAGCTTTAGCAGCCCAGTCGCTGGGTTGTGACGCTATAGGTGGGGGCGGGGTCCGAGAGGGAACAATGGCGCCTGCTCCACTCTCTCCTGGACTCCAGTCCCTTCCGCTGCTTCCCCTTCGCCTGGATTATCTGCACGCGCACACGTGCTGTTACTTGGTGAAGAGTGGAGCCTCAGGCGCTCCCCAGTGTGGGGCAGCCCAGGCGCTGGGTTGTGATGCTGTATGTGGGGGCGGGGCCTGAGAGGGAACAATGGCACCTGCTCCGCTCTCTCCTGGATTCAGTCCCTTCCACCACTTCCCTTCTGCCTGGACCGTCTGTGTGCGCAAATTCGGGACCACCTGGTCAGCCAGCCGCCTTGTGCGGCCTCACTGGGTCTGCACAGTTGCCCCCCTGTGCCCGCGGTCCACCAGCCACCGCATGTGCACCTGGGAACTGCCAGCCGCTGCTGCTTGCGTTCCTGGGTCCGCACCTCCACTTTTTCCTACCGCGACTCTGCCCCTCTTACCTGTCTGAATGAATGGTTGTTGGACTTCCGTACAGTTCAATTTTCTGTAAGTTCTGGTTGTTTTCTTGTTTCTAAATATTTGTTGTCCTTAATTTTGGTTGTGAGAGGAGGCACAGTGTGTCCGCCTATGCCTTCATCTTGGCCGGAAGTCTGGTTGTCTCCTTCCTTTGCCTGAGTGAAACTAGTTCTTTACAAGCCCAATAGCAAGAACATTTAATAGGCACTCCACAGAGACAAACAGTGTTTGCCATTAACATTTTTTAGGCCATGGTAGATATCGTAAGGCCACAAGAGACTGGGTCTGATTCCTTTACAAAGGAACAAGATGTAGCAGACAGTGATGAGGGTAAGGCCCCAAAGCAAAACATTTTAAAATGAATAACAGCTTAACATTTACAGAGCCTTGCTTTGTGCCAGGCCATCTGCCAAACACTTTGCTTGCATTATCTCAATTCATCCTCACAACAACTCTAAAGGTGGGTTCTATTATTATCTCCGCATTAAAGTTGAGAAACCTGACATGGAGAGGTCAAGGTCACAAAGCTGGACATGATGGGCACAAAGCTCTCAGGGTTCCAGGCAGTCTGGCTGCAGACCCCACATTTGAACTACTACGTGGTAATCGTGTCTCAAAGTTACAGTAACTGACTGGTATTTGTTGAGAAGGAATAAAGAGTGCAAATTTTATTGTTTTGTTTTTTACTAGATTGTTAATCAAAAGCAGCGTCATACATAGTGGCAATTGGGATGTATTTTAGAAAAAGGGCAAGAGGAGTGGATATCGCCATATGCCAAGAGACCATACACACCTCCTTCCTCTTTCACCCCTCTTGCTCGCCTTCCCTCCTTTGATCTTTTCCTTTTCTTTTTCCGCATCACTTTTCCTTCTTCATTGCTTAGATCATTGGTCTATAGACATCATCTACAGAAATTTCATAGTGTTCTTGGAAAACCTCAGGTATAGAGAGAGGATAGAAAAAGCCAAGAGGTATGCCAGGCAAAGAAGGAATAGTAAGAAGTATGAAGTGAGAATGCTATGAGGGGAAAAGTTAAAAAAAAAAATCTAGGGATGTATTCAAGCTGTGGGGAGGGTGCCTTAGGTGGCTCTCCCAACAATTAGGGCACAAATTAGGTTCATAGGGAACTGGAGGAAAGGGAGGTGGCTACACATTTGAAATGGCTGAGCTAAGAAATATGAAAGAGGTATGCAGCTGGACACAAACAACACTGCTATCTTTATTTCCTCTTTGCCCAAGTGGGAGAAGTCACCAGAACCTGGTAAGGACAAAAGGTCACCCAGTTTTTTAACTGGGAGGGACCACTACTTAATAAGATACTTGTCCCATGTAAATGTCAATGGAATTACAAAACCAATGTCTAACCACTATACTGTATACCTGAAACAAATATAATATTGAATGCCAACCATCATTAAAAAATAAAAAATATAGGCTTCCGGCCAAGATGGAAGCATAGGTGGACACACTGTGCCTCCTCTCACAACCAAAATTAAGGACAACAAAAATTTAGAACCAAAAAACAATCAGAACAGATAGAAAATTGAATTGTACAGAAGTCTGACAACAATTCACCCAGACCAGTAAGAGGGGCAGAGTTGACGGCCAGCAGAGAGGGATTGAAGCAGGAAAAAGCAGTGGCTAGTGGTCCTGGACTCTCAGGCAGTGGTTGGCACACCCCAGGCGCACAGGTGGCAGTTACCGGGCACAGGGAGGCAACGAGCAGACCAAGTGAGGCGCACAAGGTGGCTGACCACGGTCAAAAAATTGTGCTCAGATAAACCAGGCAAAAATGGGCAGTGAGACTGAGTACACAAGCCAGGGCCCCAGTGCTGGGAAATAAAGCCTAAAAGCACCGATTGAAAACACTTGTGGAGGTTGAAGTGCCAGGAGAGACTCCCAGCCTCACAGGAGAGTTTGTTGGAGAGATCCACAGGGTCCTAGAACATACACAAGCCCACCCACATGGAAATCACCACTAGAAGGGCCCGATTTGCTTGTGGAAAGCAGTGGAAGGGGCTGAAGGGCCAGAGAGAGAGTGGAGCAAGCGCCATTCTTCCCTCTCGGACACCGCCCCCACCTACAGCATCACAACCCAGCAACTGGGCTGCCCCACCCTAGGGAACACCTAAGGCTCCACCCCTCGCTATGTAACAGCTGAGACCAGGCCCCCCCCCTTCAAAAAGAATCCAAAAATGGCTCAAATGGGAGAACAGATCAAAGCTCCAGAGCCAATTCATCTAAGCGACCAACAGATAGCCAACCTATCAGATGCACAGTTCAAACACTGGTGATCAGGATGCTCACAGAATTGGCTGATTTTGCTCACAAATTAGATGAGCAAATGAAGGCTACACTAAGTGAAATGAAGGAAGATGCACAGGGAACCAATAGTGATGGGAGGAAAACTGGGACTCAAATCAATGGAGTGGATCAGAAGGAAGAAAGAAACAACCAAACAGAAAAGAAGGAAGAAACAAGAATTCAAAAAAATGAGGAGAGGCTTAGGAACCTCCAGGATGTCTTTAAACCTCCCAACATCCGAATTATAGGGGTACCAGAAAGGGAAGAAGAAGAGCAGCAAGTGGAAAAGTTACTTGAACAAATAATAAAGGAGAACTTCCCCAATCTGCCAAAGGAAATAGATTTCCAGGAAGTCCAGGAAGCTCAGAAAGTCCCAAAGCAGTTGGACCCAAGGAGGAACACATCAAGGCACATCAGAATTATATTAGCCAAGATTCAAATGAAGGAGAGAATTCTAGAAGCAGCAAGGGATAAGGGGACAGTCACCTACAAAGGAGTTCCCATCAGACTGTCAGCTGATTTCTCAAAAGAAACCTTCCAGGCAAGAAGGGGCTGGAAAGAAGTATTCCAAGTCATGAAAGTCAAGGGCCTACATCCAAGATTGTTCTATCCAGCAAAGATTTCATTTAGAATGGAAAGGAAGATAAAGCACTTCTCAGATAAGGTGAAGTTCAAGGAGTTTATCATCACCAAGCCCTTATATGAAGTGTTAAAAGGACTTACCTAAGAAGATAAAAAATATGAACAGTAAAAAGACAGCAAACTCACAGCTATTAAGAACCACACCTAAAACAAAAGGAAACTAAGAAAACCACTAGAACAGAAACAGAACCACAGAAATGGATATCACATGGAGAATTAGCAACAGGAGAGTAGGAGGAGGGGAGGGGAAGGTACAGAGAATAAGTAGCATAGACAATAGGTAGAAAATGGACAGGGGGAGGGCAAGAATAGTGTGGGAAATTTAGAAGCTAAAGAACTTATGACACATGGACATGAACTAAAGTGGGGGAATGTGGGTGGGAGGGGGTGTGCAGGGTGGAGGGAAATGGTGGGGGAGAAATGGGACAACTGTAATAGCATAATCAATAAAATATATTTTAAAAAATAAAAAAATAACATGACCCGTGGACATGAACTAAAGGGGGGAATGTAGGTGGGAGGGGGTGCAGGGTGGAGGGGGATGAAGTGGGGGAAATGAGACAACCGTAATAGCATAATCAATAAAATATATTAAAAATATATTATTATGCAGGGGAAAGCATTTAAAATTGAAATTATAAAATCATGTCATGTTAGAATGAAAAGGAGCTTCGAAGTAAGTGAGTCAGGTAATTTTTTTAAAATTTTAGCCACAGAACTCCTATAAATGACTTTCAGCTGTGAACCCCAAGATGTGAAACTGACAAAGGCAGACATGCTCTCAATGAAGCAGTCATGGGCTAGTGTCCCTCTCCTCTCCCTGTTCCCACTGCATCACAACTACCTGAGACATCTCTAAGAAACCCTAAGGCTCAAAGAGACACAATTTAAGAATCAACCATTTGGGCCTTGGCTGATATGGCTCAGTAGATTGAGTGCCAGCCTGCAAACCAAGGGTCGCTGGTTCCATTCCTGGTCAGGGCACATGCCTGGGTTGCAGGCTAGGTCCCCAGTAGTGGGTGTGTAAGAGACAACCACACATTAATGTTTCTCTCCCTCTCTTTCTCCCTCCCTTCCTCTCTCTAAAAATAAATAAAATCTTTAAAAAATCAACTGTTTGGTGCACCAGCCCCCTTCTACAGAGAAACAGTTGAGGTGCAGAGAGGTGACAAGACTTGCCAGAAAGAAATACTCCTCACTTGTGCCCCATGTAGTGTGTTCTCTGCAGTACCACCCTGCCTTCGAATCAGTGAACAGAATAAATCAACAAATGTGTGTGTGTGTGTGTGTGTGTGTGTGTGTGTTTGCATTAGCACTTTTTATGTGCAGTACTTGATCCTGGATGCTATAGTTTAGTATACAAAAGTATAAACTGTGGGCTTCAAAGAATTTATAACTTAATTGGGAAAACTTGAATTAACAATGTAAAAGCTGAATAGCTGAAAGAGACTATGAGGTGGGACCTAACTGACCACTGCAGGAGTGGCATGTGTTGGAACTCACTGATCTCTGTTCCCTGAGGGTTCAGTTATTACCCACAGTGGGAACCTTTTGAGCACACCTGGGGTCCCTTGACTTCTCCCCTGCAGGCTCAAACTGCCCCAGCTGCTCCCCACGGGAAGGATTTAAAACCCCCTACAGGCCTCCTTCCTCCTGCTCAGTCTCAGGCTCAGTCTGTGATCTCCTCGGAAGTACTTTCTGCTCACTGCTTCTGAGCCCATGTCGTGGGAACTTGCCTTCCCTGAGAAGTGAGGCCCTGCTCTGCTTTTTCGAGTTCTCCTTGGGAGTGGACTTTGCCCTTAAACTCTGGTGGCTGAGGCCTTTACATCTTGATGAACTTTACTGAAGATGCTTGCTGGAAATTTCAAGAATTGTCTGTTGTTGGACCTCTCTCTCTCTCTTTTTTTTTGTCACCATGTTTTGTGATGATTTTGTTACTTTATATTGCTTGCATGTCAAGTCCATGTCTGCTGCTTTTCGGGAGACAGTGTTAAACCTTTAGGTTTAAGTAGACCTTGTCCACAATGGCTGAAGAGGTCCTGACTCTTCTTGCTGCTGGCTTTTCCTGGTCTCAGCTGTTACCAGACTAACTGAATGTACTCTATCCTCATTTGAGTGCATGTGTATATTTCAGGTCTTTATGTTCACTAAGGGGTTGGAAAGTTGCTTTACAACCTGACTTGCAAATAGGAACATGAGTGAACTAACAACCTCACCTATACCTCCAGAACATGACTTTACCCTGGTAACACTGTGGCTGTGTGGGATCTAGATGAGGAGTTCCTAGAGGAAAATGTTGCTCTGAGACCTTACATCTCCTTCCTCACTGAGGAGGACCAACTCTTGAAGACCAAGTGTATGGGACATGTCATACAGGATGGCCCATCTCACTGACAGTTTGACATGTGTGGAGGAGTTACCAAAGTCCTGCTTAGCTTTTTGGGGGGGGGTGTGTGTGTGTTTTTCTAGTTTTCTAGAGCCTAGAACCTACTGATCATATGAAAATCAGGCTGGATCATTTGACTTAAGGGGTAAGGAACCTACTATGTGAGTAACAGACACCATGCCAGCATTTATGGGCAAGCCTTGGCAAATTTGCAGGGAGGAAAACAGTGTTGGTGTGAGAAGCAGTAAACCATCTTTTTAATTCTAGGCTGGAAGTCTTTCTCCAGTGGCAAGTGAAGTGTATCACATCAGACAGGAGCTCGCACCCGTTATTTACTGCAAACCTGTGTCAGCTGTGGCAGTGTGAGAATTTTTCCAGCTGTATATCCAGGGTACACCAAGGATGAAGATGGCTCACTTCCATGTTAAAGGCCTAACAGCCCTGCTTTATGTTGTCTGCTTTCAGCACCTGCACAGGACCTGGAACTCTGGCTTCCTTAAGTCTGAAACCCACATCCTTAAGAACCCCTTCATTTCAGACTGCACCATTCGTGTAAGAAAAATACTTTGGCTGTGGAATACTCTGATCTCAGCTGCCTGCCATCCTTTACCTTGGGCAGTCTCTGCCAAACACTTGTTCCAAACCTGACCTAACCAGGAGAGTGTGAGCTTGGATCCTGACATGAAAGAGGAGAGACCAGAGAGCACAGCTGTGCACTTGGCAGGACTGTCCTGAGGCTGTGCTGTGCCTCTGATGCTGAGTCCTAGATCATCTTGAGACTCAGCCATACTTTTTCAAATGGCATGACCAAGAATGCAAGGCATTGTACAGAAGTGAACTCCTTCCTATATCTCTCTTTGTGATAATTAGATCTGACCCCTTCCTCCCTCCCCAACCACTTCTTCAAGATATTGGGAAAATCATTCATTAGACTTCTTTTATCTGATTAATTGACACCCTGGTTTCACTCATCATCACTGTGTTCACTTCAACAGCTAATGAAAAGGAAGGGGGCATTTGTGATCTATACTGTTCCATTTTATCTGCTCTCATAGACACCTTCAGTATGGCCCAAGGACTAAACTACCCCCAAGATGTGATGGTGCTCCATTGCCAAAATACCTCCTAGAGCAGGTCCCAGTCCTTGCAGGGCTCCTGCCAATGTGCTCCCTTCCACTACTTTATTAACTGGCAGGTCCAGGGGGCCATCTTAGATCTTTGAAACTGGCCACTGTGTCAACATTTTTGATTCCCAGTTTGCTATTTGTTCTGTGACTTGTGGCTCTTTTAAGGCCTGTTCAACTTTCTGCATCTTATTGTAGTGCTTTAGATTCTATAATTTCTAGTTAATTTTTCTTGGTATAAAACTGGACTGATTTTTGAGTGACCCTTTGTTACCAAGGCTTGTAACATCTCAATATTCCTAATCTTGGTTTTAGTTTTTAGACTCCTTTTTGGACTGTGAATGGGCGAAGCCTGGGATCACTTCAGTGATGAGGTATCTCCTCAAGGCTTCCCTATGAGTCGGATGTCTTTGGTGATCCCCCTGCTCTCGAGGCGGGATCTTGATTTCTTAGTATTGATATTTGTCCAGGATGACTTTTTCTGGAAGTTGCTGCTTCCACTGCTGCCATCTTCTGGTCAAAGGTGCTCCCTGCATTGAAAGGAATGTGGTGATGAACTCACTGTATATCTTTGGGTCCTACACCCCCATATCTGTAACAATTTATCCCTAACACCTTTTGTTTCCTGAATTCTCAGGCAAGGCTTGACTAACTGCCTCACCCCACCCCTGTCTCCATGGGTTAGACTAGAATCAATGAGCACAAAGCTACCATCACAATAGCATTTCTATTCATTGGACTGAAAGAGAATTTAAAACTACAGAGGAATTTGTAATAAAGGGGATGACAAAAGGAGTCTGTTAGAGACTCAGAAGCCCCAAACAATTATTCTGATAGAGATGGAAAATATTTTTTAACTTGAGATCATGTTCTACCTGTATCACCGCCTCAATAATTCAACTTCACTAAGTTTCTTATTTCAAATGATTTTTCAAAGCTATCTATTTCCATTATAGTGTGTTAAATTTCATGTAGAGTTCCATAATCAATGCTAATTAATTATTAATTCTTCATCCTGAGACTGTCAACAGGCTTCCTAAAGATGTTGAAAAGTAAATTCTAGGTGTAGTTAATTTCCTATTAAACTCTTGACCCCCCTAAGCCATGATTTCAAACAGGAGTGAAAATGGTAACAACCAGTTTTATTCCTGACACCAAAAGCTGGACATAATACAATTGATGCTGTTTGTCTTTTTAAAAATTAATAATATAGGGACTTCTGGCCAAGATGGAGGCATAGGTGGACACATGGTGTCTCCTTGCACAACCAAAATTAAGGACAACAAAGATTTAGAAACAAAATAACCAGACCTGATAGAAATATTGAACTGAACAGAACTCCAACAACCATTCATCCAGATCGGTAAGAGGGATGGAGTCTCGACAGAAAAAAGTGGAGGTTGGCGGACCTGGTCACACAGGCAGCCACGGCTGGCAGATCCAAGGCATGCAGGTGGCTAGCAGACCCTGGGCATGGGATGGCAACAAGCAGAACCAGTGAGGCTGAGGAAGGTGGCTGGCTGGCCAGGCGGTTCCACATTTGCACGCAGATAATCCAGGCAAAGGGGAAGCGGCAGAAGGGACTGGAATCCAAGAGAGAGCAGAGCAAGCGCCATTGTTCCCCCGTAGACCCTGCCCCCACCTACAGCGTCACAACCCAGCAACTGGGCTGCCCCGCCTCGGGGAACACCTAAGGCTTTGCCCCTCACTATGTAACAGCCGAGACCAGACAAAAAAAACAAAAACAAAAACAAAAACAAAAACAAAAACAAAAACCACCAAAAAACCCCCCAAACAACAAAAAACCAAAAATGGCTCAAACGGGAGAACAGATCAAAGCCCCAGAGCCAATTCATCTAAGTGACCAAGAGATAGCCAACCTATCAGATGCACAGTTCAAACACTGGTGATCAGGATGCTCACAGAATTGGCTGATTTTGCTCACAAATTAGATGAACAAATGAAGGCTACACTAAGTGAAATGAAGGAAAATGCACAGGGAACCAATAGTGATGGGAGGAAAACTGGGACTCAAATCAATGGAGTGAACCAGAAGGAAGAAAGAAACAACCAAACAGAAAAGAAGGAAGAAACAAGAATTCAAAAAAAATGAGGAGAGGCTTAAGAACCTCTGGGACATCTTTAAACATCCAACATCCGAATTATAGGAGTACCAGAAAGGGAAGAAGAAGAGCAGCAAGTGGAAAAGTTACTTGAACAAATAATAAAGGAGAACTTCCCCAATCTGGCAAAGGAAATAGATTTCCAGGAAGTCCAGGAAGCTCAGAAAGTCCCAAAGCAGTTGGACCCAAGGAGGAACACATCAAGGCACATCAGAATTACATTAGCCAAGATTCAAATGAAGGAGAGAATTCTAGAAGCAGCAAGGGATAAGGGGACAGTCACCTACAAAGGAGTTCCCATCAGACTGTCAGCTGATTTCTCAAAAGAAACCTTCCAGGCAAGAAGGGGCTGGAAAGAAGTATTCCAAGTCATGAAGTCAAGGGCCTATATCCAAGATTGCTCTATTCAGTGAAGCTGTCATTTAGAATAGAAGGGAAGATAAAGCACTTCTCAGATAAGGTCAAGTTCAAGGAGTTCATCATCACCAAGCTCTTATTATATGAAGTGTTAAAGGGACTTATCTAAGAAAAAGAAGATAAAAAATATGACAGTAAAAAGGCAGCAAACTCACAGATATTAACAACTACATTAAAATAAAAGGAAACTAAGCAAACCACTAGAACAGGAACAGAACCACAGAAATGGAGATCACATGGAGGGTTAGCAACAGGGGAGTGGGAGGAGGAGGGGGGAAAGGTACAGAGAATAAGTAGCATAGATGGTGGGTAGAAAATAGACAGGTGGAGGGCAAGAATAGTGTGGGAAAAGTAGAAGCTAAAGAACTTATGACCCATGGACATGAACTAAAGTGGGGGAATGTGGGTGGGAGGGGGTGTGCAGGGTGGAGGGGAATGATAGGGGAAAAATGGAACAACTGTAATAGCATAATCAATAAAATATATTAAAAATATTATAGTATCTACACTTTCAATTAAGACTCAGAACATACTATTTTATTGAAGGTTTAAAACTTACACTGTATAAATTATTCTTGCATGTATAATACTTGCTTAAAAGATGCTACCATTTGCTTAAAACATTTCTCATGTTTGCCATGTCCATATCTGTTTTATAAATACTTGGATAGACTTCAAAATTTCCAAAAAGACATTTTCTCTTCAGTGGTGTCCCTCAGCATAATACATGCAATTGGGAAGAGGAGGGATCTTAAGTTGGATTCCTGCCTCTGTAGTATCTGTGTAAGCCTGGAAAACCTGGCTAACCTCCCAGAGTCATGGACCCCACATTTGTAAAACTGAGAGCATAAAACTTACTCCTAGAGTTGTTTTGTTAGGACTGAATAATAATAATGTATGTTAAGTGTTTAGTACTTTAATATCTCACTGAAAGGTAGTAGTAGATAATTTTTAACTTATAAAATAGAGCCCCTTTATTCATGTGAGAACACAGACATTAATGTAAATCACTCCTAAAACTGCCTCCAACTACATTTGCCCCCAAAAGGCTAGTGTTAGCAAATATTTGTCCTTCAGAATTTTGGCAAACAATTTGGTATGTTCTTCCAACTGGCAACACACTGGGGTCCTTACACACATGAAATGATCCTTTCTGAAGCAAATGTGTCTCTGGGTGTGCCTGTGTGTGCACATGCCTGTGTGCACATGTGTCTGTACACATGCCTGTGTGTGTGCATGCCTGTGTGGATGTGTGCCCGTATGCGCACCTGCATAAGAACTAACAAGTATGTTTAGATTCCTTGGTAAAGGAGTGTTTAAATAAATTGTTATCTTGCCTTAAAAACATATTTCCTACTTAAATAGCTTATGCACCTTAAGTCACAATCACTATATTTATAAAATGGAATATGGACTTGCCAATAGTTAGAATTTTTGAGACATAATTTTATGCATCCTTTAATAATTTGATAATCTGAGCAGTATATTATCTGGCTTCTTGGTCCCTTCTGTTTTATAAAATTAAAACATTTCACGTAAAATAAAAGTTCCAAATATATTGAAAACATAGCCATTCGTTACTCTGGGGCAGATTTTTAAAGAGCTCTATGTTGATGAATAATACAGAATATTTTTTAAAATATATTTTATTGATTATGTTATTACAGTTGTCCCATTTCCCCTACTTCATTCCCCTCCACCCTGCGCACCCCTTCCCACCCACATTCCCCCCTTTAGTTCATGTCCATGCGTCATAAATTCTTTAGCTTCTACATTTCTCACATGATTCTTGCCCTCCCCCTGTCTATTTTCTCTGTACCATCTATTTATTTGCTACTCATTCTCTGTACCTTTTCCTCCTCTCTCCTCCTCCCACTCCCCTGTTGCTAACCCTCCATGTGATTTCCATTTCTGTGGTTCTGTTCCTGTTCTAGTTGTTTGCTTAGTTTCCTTTTTTTTTTTTTTTTTGGTGTGGTTGTTAATATCTGTGAGTTTGCTGCCTTTTTACTGTCATATTTTTAATCTTCTTTTACCTAGATCAGTTCCTTTAACATTTCATATAATAAGGGCTTGGTGATGAGGAACTCCTTTAACTTGACCTTATCTTAGAAGTGCTTTATCTTCCCGTGCAGTCTAAATGAAATCTTTGCTGGATAGAGCAATCTTGGATGTAGGTCCTTGACTTTCATGACTTGGAATACTTTTCCAGCCCCTCCTTGCCTGTAAGGTCTCTTCTGAGAAATCAGCTGACAGTCTGATGGGAACTCCTTTGTAGGTGATGTCCCCTTATCCCTTGCTGCTTCTAGAATTCTCTCCTTCATTTCAATCTTGGCTAATATAAGTACGATTACATTACATAGACGTAGGAATGCCTTGGTGTGTTCCTCCTTGGGTCCAACTGCTTTGGGACTCTCTGAGCTTCCTGGACTTCCTGGAAGTCTATTTCCTTTGCCAGATTGGGGAAATTCTCCTTTATTATTTGTTCAAGTAACTTTTCCACTTGTTGCTCTTCCTCTTCCCCTTCTGGTACCCCTATAATTCGGATGTTGGGAGGTTTAAAGATGTCCTGGAGGTTCCTAAGCCTCTCCTCATTTTTTTTGAATTCTTGTTTCTTCCTTCTTTTCTGTTTGGTTGTTTCTTTCTTCCTTCTGGTTCACTCCATTGATTTGAGTCCCAGTTTTCCTCCCATCACTATTGGTTCCCTGTGCATTTTCCTTCATTTCACTTAGTGTAGCCTTCATTTGTTCATCTAATTTGTGAGCAAAATCAGCCAATTCTGTGAGCATCCTGATCACCAGTGTTTGAACTGTGCATCTGATAGGTTGGCTATCTCTTGGTCGCTTAGATGAATTGGCTCTGGGGCTTTGATCTGTTCTCCCGTTTGAGCCATTTTTGGATTTTTTTGTGTTTGTTTTTTTGGTCTGGTCTCGGCTGTTACATAGCGAGGGGTGGAGCCTTAGGTGTTCACTGGGGTGAGGTAACCCACGTTGCTGGGTTGTGATGCAGTATGTGGGGACAGTGTCTGACAGGGAACAATGGCGTTTGTTCCACTCTCTCTCTCATCTTTCAGTCCCTTCTGCCACTTTCCACAATCAAATTGGGCCCTTCTAGTGCTGTTTCCTGGGTGGGTGGGCTTGTGTACATTCTAGGACCCTGTGGGTCTCTCCAATAAACTCTCCTGTGAGGCTGGGAGTCTCTCCCAGCACCTCAACCCCCACAAGTGTTTTCAATTGGTGTTTTTAGGTTTTATTTCCTGGCTCTGGGGTCTTGGGTTCTGAGGTCTGTGTCACTCCCTGTTTCACCTGGATTATCTCTGCTTGCGAATGTGGGAACGCCTGGTCAGAGAGCCACCTTGCGCAGCCTCACTGGGTCTGTCCATTGCCACCCCATGCCCAGGGTCTGCTAGCCACCACCTATTTGCCTGGGGTCTGCTAGCCACTGCCTCCACACCTGGGGCTCCTGCGCACCCAGCTCTGCCAACCTCCGCTCTTTCCTGCTGCAACTCTGCTCCTCTTACTGGTCTAGATGAATGGTTGTCGGACTTCCGTAGAGTTCAATTTTCTGTTAGTTCTGATTGTTTTCTTGTTTCTAAATCTTTGTCGTCCTTAATTTTGGCTGAGCGAGGAGGCACAGTGTGTCCACCTATACCTCCATCTTGGCTGGAAGTCCCTAGAATATTTTTATTCAGTGGTTGAACACTTGCGAAAGCAGCAGGGTTGATTGTTCAGTATACCAATTGCTGTGCCCTGGCCCGAGATTCTGAAATGCACACTATAATTAATTGTGGTTCAGAGACCATTATGATTTATAATTACTTTTAGTTGACTCATGTCCACTGGGGTCTAGAACTCTGCATTTTAAAAAATCTTCAACTGAGGATAGGTTTAAGTGATTTTAGAGATAGAGAAACATTGACGTGAGAGAGAAACATCAATCAGCTGCCTCTAGTAGGCACCCAGACTAGGGATTGAACCAGCAACATAGGTATGTGCCCTGACAGGGGATCAAACATGCAACCTTTTGGTGTATGGAATGATGCTCCAGCCAAGTGAACCATCTGGCCAGGGATGGAACTGTGTGTTTTTAACAAGTTCTCTGGTGACTTTAATGCAGCATGTCTAGGGACCATCCTCTGAGAAACATGCCTTCGTGCAGTGGCCTCTAACGTGCAGGACGTACAAATCTGGATTCTGGAAGACTGTGTTGGAAATTCTATTTACAGTTTTATCTAAAGCAAATTAATCTTCATTCACCTTTAGTATACTGAAGGCTTCATTAAGTGTGCATGTCTGCTTGCCAGGTGTCGCAGACTTTGAGAGGAGCTCTAACAGAAGAGTGGAGTGGGAGTGTGCCGGCCGGGGAATTGCCTCTGGCATTCTCCCTCCTTTACTTTAAGCAAGCCATGATTTTTGTGCCTGGTAAATGCTTGTATAATCAAAAAACTATTTTTGCAAAATGAACAAGTGGGTTAGAAAATTTTAAATTTCCTACAGTGAAGATGAATAAAGATAATAATTCAAGTACAAATATCCAATAGAAAATGGCAAAATTGAGGCTCCTACCCTAAAGTCTTGGTTAGCTATAATACGAGTAAAAGCTAAGATCATCTAATCAGCTGTAAAAAAAAAATCTGCTCAAACAAAAATAGAGATGATCATAAAGAAATGAAATGACTGGCATCCAGTATTGTTAGTGGTGAAACTTGCCCTCTTTGAGCAAGTATCTTTGCATTTTTGGATCTTTGAGAGATTAATGACACTATGAAACCATCAAAGTAGTTAGACATTTTTTATGAATTGTTTACAAACTTTTAAGAGATTTTTTTCTTGTAGAGTTAAATAAAACATTTTTTGAAAATTGTTCCATTTTATCATAACCTTTAAAATTCCACAAATCCCACTCCTCTGGCCACCTTAAAGATTTTCCTGCACCTTGAGTGTCTCCCTTAATTCTCTTCTACTTGAAAGTCTGATGCAAAAAACAATTATGAAGTAAGTAGGACTTCAACTTCAAGAATCAATAAACCATTTCTGGGGTAGAGGTTAATGCTTTACAAATAAATCTTGTTTTGGAACTGACTAAATCTTCAAAGCAGAGTTTTATATATTCTGTATTACAAATTAGAAGGCTGGCCCCTTTTCTTTTCTCATATATATTTTTTGGTTACTTTTCCTCTACTGCATGGGATTACTTTCACCATATGACTTGTAAAACTACAAATTTTCATTGAACTTTTA
The DNA here is from genome assembly GCA_039655065.1 of Glossophaga mutica. Taxonomy (NCBI): domain Eukaryota; kingdom Metazoa; phylum Chordata; class Mammalia; order Chiroptera; family Phyllostomidae; genus Glossophaga; species Glossophaga mutica. Next base: position 77,782,250 of record CM077308.1, on the reverse strand, counting down.
TCACTATGGCATGAATAATGAATGCATTGAGTTCTGATATGTCACAGTGAACATCAAATGGTTTTATATAATGCATTCTTGCTGCAGTTTCAAGAAGCCAACAATCCAGGGAAGCAGCAGAGAAGACAAAGGTTTGAAAAGGGAATTTGATAAAAATTTGTCATTTACCCAGGAGGGATAAAGTGAGTAGCAAAAGAATAAGTGGAGAGGAAAGATTGCGTAATGAAAGTGTTAGTAATTTTTTTAACCATAAATAAGAAAAAAAGCAAAACTACTACACTTGCCACTGGGGACAAGTGGGAAAAAAACAGATGATAGCCAAAAACAAACATGATCTGGGTTGAGGAGAAGGGGAAGGGAAATTAGAAACTTCATGAGTACAGGAAGTGAATTTGAAACTGCAGTGAAACTGCAGTGAAACAGTATCACATTTTGGAGCCATAGTAAAAATATAAGTTTTCAGGAATTGTTGGGAACATTTTTGACCTTTCCTGATTGATGAACCTTGAAGTAGAAATATAATAGCTATTGGAATTCTACCTTTGAATGCTTTATTAGTTGTGGGAGTGCTTACCCTTCTAGCATCCCCTTCTCTTAGGTTTTGAGACAGATCAGATTATAAAAACCCAGCCAGCTGGTATTTAACTCCCTTCTGAAACATCCTGTTGACTGCCCACATTTTTCTTGCTAATAGAACCCTAATTTTATTTTTCTGCAGATAGAGTGCAGTCTATCAAAGTGTCCACAGGCCTTATCCCAGCCCCATGGAACTAAACATGACTGTCCTAAAGCAACCACAGTAATTCTCCTTCCTTTAGCTAGTGATTGGTCTGGGGTGAGCATGCGGAATAGTATCTATTGCTGCTGTAACAAATCAGCACATTTATTATTTCACAGTTTTTTGTTATTAGTTTGGGTTGGCTTGTTTGGTTTCTAATCTTTGAGTTTCGTAAGGACAGAATTAATTCATCGGCTGGCCAGGCTCTTATCAAGATGCTCAGGAAAGGATCTACTTCCACACTTATTCACATTGTTGACAGAATCCAGGTCTTTGTTGGATTCTTTGGTTGTAGGATTGAGGTCCCCATTTCCTTGCTGGCTATCAGCTGGGGGCTGCTCCTAGCTCATAGAAGCCTTTCTCCTGTCCTTGCACATGAACTTCACCTAATGGTCCTTCACACTTGGAATCTGACTTCTGCTTGATCTCTCTTGCTCAAGTCAGAGAAAATATTCTGCTCTTAAGAAATCATGGGGTTGTAATGTGCCTCTAGAAAATTTATTTTAAGGCCTGTAGACTTAATCATATCTGCATAGTTGCAGTTTCCAAGGATTAGTGTGTGGTTATCTTTGAGGCCCATTATTTTACTTATGATGTAACCCATGTGTGATCAAAGTAACAGCAGGGCCCAATGGCAGCTTTATTTCTTGGATGAAAAGACAGAGATTCCCCTGCTTTTTTCCAGCTAGAGGTGCTAGTATGTGGACAAGTTGTCTGGAGTGGCAACAGCCACCTCACACCAGCAGACATCAAGAATGAGGATAAAAAATTAACATACCAAGGATGGTGGAGCAGGAGACTAGAAAACAGCTGAGTTCTTGATGACATTTTTGAATAGCAGAATCAAGGCCAGTGATTACTCTTTCCTGATAGCTTGTCATATGAGGAAAAATAGCTATTTATTTAAGCAATCAGACCAGTTTCCTGTCACTGGCATCTAAAAGCAATTCTAAATGATACGCTGCTCCTGGCCTTAATTTCCGGAACTTGACTGTGGGACAGACCTCAACTTTTCCAAGCTTTAAAATATAGCGTCAGCTAATCTAATTAAATTCATTTATACTGTAATTCATAACAAATGTCTTCAATGGTGATGCCAATCTTAGCTTCACTGTGAGACTGTACTTAGGATTATAGAGTCCAAAAAGAGGGTGCAGGGGTAAGCAAACTATAGTCCATGAGCCAAATCCCACTGGTATAAGCCAAAGGAGCTAAGCATGCTTTTTACTTTTTAAAAGGGTTGTTTATACAAAACAAAACAAAACAAAATAGAAACAGAATATGTGACCAGAGACAATGTGTGGCCACAAAGCTGAAAATATTTATTATCTGGTTCTTCACAGAAAAATCGTGCCAACCGCTGCAATAGCTACCTATAGGATTGAAGCTGAGACTAGCGTTTTACTAAGAGTCATTAGGTCAGCATGCAATACCTTTGAAGAATTATACATCACCATGGAAAGCTTTGGGCACAGGTGAAGATAAAATTTATCTTCAAATTAATTTCCTTTTCAGTTCAACATTTACTGAATTCCTATTATTACAAGACTATGGAAGACACTGGAATGTTATAATAAATAAAACAGGGTCTTAATGTAACTAAAAAATGGCTCAGGTGGCTCAGGGAGTCACCTGCTCTGAGAGAAAAGATAAAGGCCTGCAAAAAAAGGGTTGCATGCAAAATTTTACATGTATCCACCTTTTCCTAAGGACACGGAGGCAAGGACAAACAGTAGGTTGTTGGAAATTTGGGCCTGTAACTCAGGAGTGGAAGACTGGAAAAGGAATGAACAACCATTTACAGCTACTTTAGGTGTTGTAGTTAATTATTACTTAAATCCCAAAATGTAAATGCTACTTTGCAGTTTCTACTTCAGGTCATACTCTAATGTCCATATTGTTTTTACTAAACTAAATTGCCTCCTAAATGGAAGCCTGGGCTGAAGAAAGGGAAGTCAAGCCTGAAAATAAGTATTAGGGAATGATCTGCAAATCTCATCAAAACTCGGGAGACACCCAGGGGAAGACTGCGGAATAAGAAAAAAGGTTCAAACACAAAACCTGAAGCACTGCCTGCCTTTAATTGGGGAAATAGGGAGGGAAGCTAGTGAAAAACTCCAAAAACAATCGATTAGAATGTGTAGAGAGCTAAGAGAGAGTAGTTTCAAGGAAACTAAAGATTTCAAAAGTTTTAAAAGCTTCAGTACCTTCAAGTAGGATGGATACAGAAATGAAATCATTGAATTTGGCCAATAGGAGACGGGAATATTTTACATGCTGTTCAATTTGGTAGCCAGTAGTCATATGCAGATATTTATAATTAAAAAAAATTCAAACTTCAATTCCTTAGTTGTACTAGCCATACTTGAAATGCTCAAAAGCCACATGTGCCTGTGGCTACCATATTGGACAACTCACATTATAAAACATTTCCATCATAAGAGGAAGTCCTATAAAAACGTGTTTTTGAAAGCAACTGGTAGTGTTGAAGCAAGACCGTGATGAGGGGTTTTCCCTATGCCCTCTTCAGTAGTTTGCAAAGTCTGGTGGATCTGACTTCTTCAGCCTACATTTGCTAGTTTCACTTTTGCTATTCAGTTCTAACCTCACTGCTTTTCCTGGACTATTGCAATGGCTGCCTATCTGCCTCCCAACTTCTTCACTTCCAGTCTGTTCTTCATACAAATTATTCCTCCGAACAGTGGTCTTTTGTCAGTGCCACTAATGGCACTGATTGATCAGCCAGACTTAATTTTTTTGATAGTCCATTGTGGTGCAGGTGTGGATAAGGATATTGCATCGAGACTTCAGGGAAGTACGGCAATTTCCTCTCCATTCCCAAATTTCCTTCCCTGCACTTAATAGCTCATAATCCAATGTGGGCACAATGATTAAAACATATTTATATCACACAAATAACATTAGAGCAGGAACAATGGCTAATCATCACTCTCTTCTGTGTCTTTCTATTTCAAATTTTTCCTTTCTGTCTGCCACTGCTGTGTTCCAGTTAATAATTTGTTGCTTTCCACTTTACCATTGCAACAGCCTGTTAGACTCCTTACTTCCAGTCTTTCCCTCCACATTCCACGAGAAGCTCTGGTTATATTGTTCCATTCCTTCCAGGAACCCCCTTACACCTGCAGAATAGAATTCTGTAATCTTCTATAATCTGGTGCAGCCCACCTTTCCTGTCCTGCTACTCTCTACATTCTTCCTACCACTCTGTGGTACTCACCATTCCCCTGGCACGTTCACGTATATTCACCTCCCTCTCGCCTATGCAATGTCATCTTTCAGACTCCGGGGCCCTCTCCCATTCCTCGAATATTCAGGAGGAGAGGTGCACAAAGAGCCCAAGAGCGGGGCGCGTCACTGACGGACCGAGAAACACAAATCTGCTTGACCGTATCTCTCTGGGGAGCTACCCTAAATAAGCTGCACTCCCAACCCTTTCTTTTCCCGAAATAAGACAAGCGAATTTTCACCGTTACGGAAAGATTTACTGGCCAAACGTATTAACACAGAATGACTTCTTCTGGAGCTCTCGGAGAGGTGAAGGGGATTGTGGGAGCTCCCTTCCTCGCCCTGCAGACTCATGGGAAATGTAGTGCTGTCTTCTCCAACATGGCTGCGCCCGGGTGAGGTGATTTATGAGTACTCTCGACAGCTTTCTGGGGTTAATGGGTGAGGCTGGCGAAGGAGAGAGCACCCACGTGGGGAGAACCCTCCCCTAAGCAGAGGCGGAGGTTTGTGGCACTTCGTACTCGCAGGCATGACTGGAAATCGTCGCTCTTTCCTGTCGGCCTGTTCCGGTCTCTATCGGCTTCACCGCGTTGGGCTGAAAACCTAGGAATCAGACAAGGGATGATGTCCCCAGAGTTACTCTGGTGCGGTCCCTGGGCACTAGGTTGTGTTTCGGTTGGGTGGTTCTGTCAATGTTTGAAGTGCCTGTGTTTGTGTTTAGTGCGGATGCCCATGTGACGTCTGCGTCAATCAGTTTTTCCTTTGGGAACTGGTGGTTGCAACGTGGGTAGTATTATTTCGGCGCTTCTTGGGGTTTTGTGACCCGTGCCAATCCAGTGAAGGAAAGGCATTTCTAGAGGTCTGGTAACTCACACAGCTGAATGTTCCTGTGGTGTTGTTTGAGTAATCCCAGAGACCCTTGGGCTAGTGTCAGCTTTTGGTTTTGATTTCAGTTAACAGATACTTAACGCCTGCTGTATGCCAGTCTGTCAAGTCTGTGCCCTTAAGTTGGTGACAGCCTTCTGGGTGAGCTCAACACACAAACAGGCAGTTGTACCACAAAGTGACAACTACAGAGATAGAGATGCTCACCAAGTAGTAATGAAAGCATTTAAGGTGGCCACCAAATTCAGAATTATGAAGAGATTTAGGAAGTAAGATGGCAAGGTTAGTAACTTTAAGTTTAGGCTTTCACAATAAATGTTTATGAGGTGCTAGATTCTGTTCTAGGTGCTGAGTGCTACAGTGTGAACAATCCAGACAAATTTCCCCTTTCACAGAGCTTCTCAGTAAATTAGAGGAGGAAAATGGAGAATAAACAAATTAGTGAGGGCATAAAAATAGAGAGTAGGTGTTCAAAGAATTAAAATGGGGTAATATGAAAAACGATGGGGTCAATTTTTTCTAATTATTTTAAATTTTTAAAATTTTAAATAGGCAATGCAATTTGATTAGCTACAAAATTCAAAAGTTACAAAAGAAGAAAGCTCCCTTTCATTCCCATACCAATCTACCCATTTCCTTTTTTGGAAGGCAACCCATATCACAAATTTCTTGTATGTCCTGGAAATTTGTATGTATACTCTATATATCTATCCTATATTTCATAATCAGGCCTCATTTCATAGGAATTTAAGTTCTTCCTAATCTTTGCTGTTAATTAAGTATAATTTATATACAAGTACAGGAATGTTTGTCTATAGTGCTTGGTTCATTGTAGGCATTCTGTTATTCAAGGAGGGTGTGGGCACACTATTGTTACCACTTAGGGCAATATCCAATTGAGTATGTTGGGGTTAAACTTACTAGCAGAGCATGTGTGATCTTTGAACTCTTGTTATTCTACAGAGAGTGTGCTTAGGCTGGACATGATTAGACTTGACTCTTATTGGTAGTATTCCAGTAAATAGTGACCTCACACCTGTAACATCCCATAACACTCCCGTAAGATGGCAAGGAGCATCTGAGCCTTTGTGCAATAGTGGAAATTCCTTGGCCAGTGAAGTGGCCTTGTCAGAAAGGGAGCATCTCCAGAGCTCAACAACTGGTATCAGCCTATTATTCCTTATTGAGGTGACTCAGACTTGCTGGGCCAGTGCATTGCCAAGTCACTGGAATGGGGAACAAATGAGCCTCCAGAGCTGTTGGGATTTGTTTCTTCACATGTAGTGATGATATTGCATGACTGAGTGAAGGAGAAGGGAAAGGGAATGACAGAAATGTGATTCTGAGGCTCCACCTGCTGGTGCTGAACTCTTAATGTCAGACTTTGTAAAAGATGTTTGCAACATTTTGCTTTCTCATTTCTCCCACTTTGCAGTCTTTGTTCATGTTACATACTAAGAAAAAAATTGGTGCACTCATCCCTTGTTCTCCATCACATACAGCAAAGATGCCGTTGCAAAGATGATGACCTGGGAATGGAGGCAATAAGATAGTTCCTTTGAGGGTCCTCAGCTTTTCTTCTTAAACCATTCTGATCTGGCTGTTCTGGAAACTAATTTAGTAATAGATGTATTTAATCCTTTTAACAGTTATATGATAGTGTCAAGGATTAACACAGCTAGACATGAGTTAAAGTGTTGTGGACCATTCAGCCTGGTTTCAGGAGTTGTAACCCTCACCCCATGGTGGACTGTGTAAGAGCCCAAGGGACCCACTTCATCTGGGTCTGTTCTGTCACAAGGACATGAGCTACTAAGGAAACAAAGCTTATCTCCCTGGCAGGAGCACTGCTTCTGCCTCATCCATCTCTGGCCCCAATGCTTGGTTGGCAGTCAATGACAGGTAAGACTCCTCATGGGAGGGGCAACCTAAGCCAGACACAACCACTTGGGAGACCTCATGGAAGGACTCGGGGAGCTGCAGCCAAGAGGGGGTGCTGGACCCTTAAGCCCTGACTATTCTGACATAGCCTGAGTCCTCATTTCCATCTGGGAGATGTCTCCTGCTTCCTAATCGACTTAAAGCCTGAAACTGTGGGGGCGAGCGGTGCAGCCCTGTACCAGCCAGGACGGCTCCCTGGGTGATTGGGCATAAGAAAGAATTCCTAAAGTCCTTTGAAACCTGCTTTGCTAAGAGTGGTCTCCCTTAGGTGATAAGTGTCCCAGGAGGAAATGGGTATGTCTCTCAAAGTTTGGCAACCCCCTTTCCTGACAAACACTGACTCAGATTAAGCCCTCAGATTGCTTTGAAATGTTAACCATTGTTTGATCCTTGTTGCATGACATACCTGTATTCCCGTGTATTTGAGCCCAATAAAAGCCTAGTGAGGATGGGGCTCTGGGTCATTCTCCTCTGAGAGTTTGAGCCCTTTCCTCCCCAAGCAGTCATGTCTTGGTAGTTTTTATTTTCATCTGTGACGGAGGGATGGGGCTCAGCGGGCGGAGCCCCCCCACATCTGGCGCCCAGGACAGGGGCCCCTGCATTAAAGCAGTGAACTTTTTATTCAGTAACCACTGACAGTAGGGAAAGAACTGCACAATTTTTTTTTCAGGCTTTGGTAACTTTTATTGGAACAAAATTTCAACAAGAAGTGTCTTTTATTTACAGAATTTAACATGTGTGGGCACTGTCCAGCCCACTTGGACACAAGTGAAGATAACCATTAAACCTGTTTCTATATTTTCTTATTTTCAATTTGCATACAAAAAATGTGTTTGCTTCACATATGTAAAAATTCTGATATTGTAAATGACAACCCCCATTACCGATCCATTAATTAGATATAAAAACAGCTTTGAAAACATATAATTTAGATTGTTTAATATTGAAATGTAATCCATTAAGACTGAAAACTAAACATTTCAGGTCCTGTACCAAATAGTAAAATACTTGAAGGCCTTTAGGATCCTTTGACTGACTTACATCAATGAGAGAACCTATTTTTGTTGTAGTATAAGAAATGTGTTCATCTCCAATTACAATTTCAAGCTCCTGTTGGCCAACCCTGTCAGGGGAAGGCCACAAAGCATCATCTTCCTTTGTAATTTCACTATCATCAATAATTCTCGTCAGTTCTTCCATTACACTCTTGTGTATGTAAGCCTCTTTTCTGATCATGACATTATTTTTATAATTGCTGTTGTTGGCATATCTAAGTTTTCCATCTGGCTGGAACTTGAACTCCAGAAACTCATGTCCAAACTTGCCCTTGTGCCTGCCACAGTAGTGCCAGTAGAAATCGCTGGCCAAAGCCATTTTTGTCTGCAGAAAGCCTGCCAAAGGCTCAGCCCTCATTTTGTTTTATAGGGAGAAGGGGGAGAGCGTAGAATAAGGTGCTTAACAGAGTCAGAGAGAATTGAAAATACGAGGAGGGACCCCTAAAAAAGCCCCTGGAATTATCTTCTGGAGGTTGGGCCCTTTGTAGTATAGGCTTCTCCCACTAGGTGAGTGTTCTAGGAACCCATCTATTTCGGTTTACCAACTGGTGGTGTTGTAAGAGGCTGCTTTGCCTTCAGTGAATTTTTTTTTTTCAACGTGTTTGTCCATTTCTTGATAGGTGATTTTCTAGTGCACCTGCCCATACTGCGCTGAGTGTTCAGCAGCTTTTGACCAAAACCAGCATAACCCTGGTGCTCCACTTTCCCTATTCACCTGATCTTGCTCTGAGTGACTTTCTTTTGTTTCCCTGATGAAAAAAGTCCTTAAAGGGAAATGTTTTGCTGATGTGGAAGAGGTGAAACAAAAAAACTAAAAGGCATCAAAATCAATAAGCTCACAAACTGTTTTGAGCTGCGGAAAAAACATCTTGATAGGTGTACTGCATCAAATAGAGAGTACTTTGAAGGTGACAAATTTAAACATGTAATAAATACACAATTTTTTATAAGTAAATTCCAGTTTTTCTTTTTTTGGTTCCACCCAACTCCTCCTCGAATGGAAAGGGTTGGTCACTGCAAATGCAAGTTGGCCAGCTGTGTTTGCTACTGGCAATTATCAGAGTTTGATTCTACCCTGCCGCAGAGACTGGGAACCAGGCCTATCCTTTCTGATTGCATTTCAAAGGAATGGCTCTCAGAGACATTTCTGAGTTGCAAGAGATACATACTTATAATTGTAAGCCCTTTTTAGTGAATGTGCTAAGAAAGGGAGGTCAGGAGTCTATGGTCAGATTTTGCTGGAATTAATAGTGAAATGTCCTGGCAGCATTTTGAGTTTTCTCAGGCAGACATTTTAATGGGTAGCTGGGGTCATTCTAGGGACTTGGCTTTATGCTGCTGTAAGCCGTGGTAGAGTTTGGTCAGATTTTTTAGTCCAGGGTTTGGATGGAGTTGTGTACCAAATAGGCAGTATTCCTATTTTATTGGTGAAGAAACCTGAGCACAGAAATAAATAATTAACTCAACACTGGATCAGCTTAAGTGGTAGAGCTGAGGTTTGAACCTGGAACTTGAACCCCTAAACTTACTTATACTGTCTTATAGCACTGCAGAAGGCTCTGGGGAAACAAACAAAAAAAATCCAATTTAATCCCTGTTTTCAAGGAACTCATAGCATGATAGAAGGGGACATACATTAGAAAAAAACATTATAATTAGTGCAATGTTAAAAATATCCTTATAGCAACAAGTATAAAGGACTCATGGACAAAAACTACGGGGGTGGAAATGGGAGGAAGGTGGGGAGGGCTGGGGTGGTGGGCTGGGGCGGGGTAAAAGACAGAAAACTGTACAATATCAACAACTAAAAAATACTGATTAAAAATAAAAAAAAAATTAAAAAAATATCCTTATAGCTACCTCCTTCCCATGTAATGACAACTCCTACAGCTTTCTAACTGCTTGAGATAGATGTTAAAAAGGAGAGATATCCCTCTCCTTTTAACACTCTCTAGCTTAAGAAATACCTAGGATGACTTTATCTGTCTCTTTCATATCACATTCCTCTTTTTTCCTCCCAGAAAAGCTTCTCTCCTGAACTTCATGTTTATCATTTCCTTGCATTTTGCTATATATATTTCTAAACACTCTATGCTTTACTTTTGGGTTTTGAACTTTATGTAAATGGAATCATACTGTATATTCTTCTGTGAAATTTTTGTTTTGTGTCTTGTTTTTCTTTCCTAACATGTTTGTGAAATTTGCCTGGGGCACATTTTACCTAGAACTTTATACATCACTTACAGTAAAATAGCTCACTTAATAGAACTGGAGCACTGGAATGTTTTGTAGAACCCCAAGAGATGCTGTTTGATGTTCTTGCTTCTTTGTTACCTAAGTATTTCTTTATTGTTCATGCATCTGTTTGTTTTCATTTCTTTTGGTTGGTAAAAGGTAAGTAAGCATTTAAAAAAATGTTATGTAGAAATATTTATGAACTACAGAGTACTTATATATGAATGGCATCAATATAACTGCCCCTTCAGGACTCTTAAGGTTGACATTTTGTGCCTTTTTTCCCCCCAGTATTGCCATGGATAGCAACCATCAAAGTAATTGCAAACTCAACAAAACTGAGAAGAAGTTCTTAAGGAAACAGATTAAAGCCAGGCATACTTTACTGAGACATGAAGGCATTGAAACAGTATCCTATGCCACTCAGGTGACCTACAACTATTATTACCATTTGAATGTAAATGTATTGCCATGTTAATATGTTAGAGTGATATTTGTTAATAATTGCTCCGAGAAGAAGGCTGTAATTGTTCAGTCATGTATTATGTATTTATTAAATATACATGTTAGGACCTGGTAACTTTTTATTTTTGGACAAAGCCTTAGTGTACATGGAATTTCCATTGATTGTGTTGGTTGATTGAGAGGAAGTTGTGGGTATGTATTAATTGTACCACTGTTTACAATTTATAAAGCGTACTCATATCCCTTATTATATTTAATTTCCTAAAAATCCCTATGAGATAGATGAGAAAACTAAGGTTTTGAGGGGTTGTGATATGTCCATTGATATTAGGTGGCTGAAACCTAAAGCTAGATCTTTTGTAGTCTTCTCTCTTTTCTTCTTACTTCATCTGTATTATAAAGTGTTTTGACTATATGCAAAAACCACTTTTTATGTATTAGATTTTATTTACAAAGCCTTTTTATCACCTTATGGCAGTAATTACATATTGTGGGACTGAGACTTCCTCGGCCATGTAGATCTTCCACTTATTTGGACATGAGCAGCATCTTTTAACCTCAGCTTTCTTAATTTGAAAGGACATAGTATTGCATATTTTTTATCCCATTGGGTTGTTAGATTCTAAGAACATGTACATGATAGTACTTATTAAAGTACCGTGTGAGTATCAAGTATTCTTATGATACAGGATAAGAGTAGGAAGGAAGCTTAGCCATCATTTAGCTGAGGACCGAAGACAGCAACTGAGAAGGTGAAGCTGGGATTAAAATTTAGGTCTCTTGTCTCTTAGACCAATACTAGTATCTTCCTTTGTATCATGCGTGTGCTGTCTTCCATGCTGCATCACAGTTTAGGAGTGAGTACTCTGTTGAGGAAGGTTGAAATTCAGCAGGTTAAAGGCCCTTACTTAAATTTTGTTACGTATGAAGGACTTCAGAGAATTTAAACCAAATACCTTTAAAAAAGTTGGGATAGACAATAGATTAGGGTTAATATGTCTGCAAACATTTTCTTCCAAGAGCCACTGAAGCTGTATGGTATTCAGAAAACTATACTGACATACCCTGTACTCATTTCTTCCCAAGTGTAACTTGCTTTCTCTTCCCTACGTGGCTCATGAAGGGAAGTGGTAAGAAAAGAAATGCACTCAGGGTCTTTGCTGCCACTGAAGCTTGTTTTTGGTTGGGCCGATCTTTTCTCTCGTATCTCTAGAAGCTTTCTTCTTACCTTTGGGGTTTCTAAAGTGTCATCTTATTTAGGCTTGATATTTTTCTCCACAATATTTTTAAGGGAAAAGAATACAATTACAGGAGGACCTCTAATTTTATGTTATCTATCCAGGGGAGAACAAATGCTCTTTTTACCATGTGTTATAAATGTAGGGGCTTTTGTGTAAATTTATGGACATTGTGAGAGTTTTCTAGAGCAGTGACCTTAAATTGTCAGGACTGAAGATAACTTTTAAAACATTTCTGGATTTCCTTCTTCATATTTTTGGGAAACTTGTTTGGCCAAAAATTATAAATAAAACAGTTACTGCATGTAATTACATTGTATAACTCATATGTAATAGGAAACACTGAACTTTTTTGTTGTTGTTGTTTGCCCTTAGAATTGCCTGCAAATCACTTAGACAGCATCTTTCAGTGCCACTAGTCTTCTCTGAGTCACACCTCATCACCTTCCTCAGTTCCTCAATGGACACTTGCCAGTTACAAAACCTTTGCAGTTTCTTAGATTTGGAAATGTTTTTGTAATTATGGATGCATATAACCAAATTATTTTGGTATTTTAATTTATGAACCTCACTGAATGAGGTCTAGGACAATCCATCTGAGGCTAAATTTTATACTGTATTTTATAGTTTTGTATTAGTGTGTTTGTTTATTATGGTACATGTATACTTGCTTATATAAAGTATTGGTTGTCCCAAAAAAGAATAAAGTTTTACTTTTCTTATTATCCAATTTTATAACAATTCTATTACATACTTTTAAAACAAAGTTCTACGTATTCCCATTTTGCATATAATGAAACTAGTGCATTATGTTCTAATCTCCAACTTAGTATAAATCAGGTGTGTCAGCAAACTACCATCCTCAGGCCAAATCTGGCTTGTGAGGTAAGAGTGAGTTTTACATTTTTTAAAAAGATTTTATGTATTGCTTTGGCTGGTGTAGCTCAGTGCACTGAGTGCAGGCCTGCAAACCAAAGAAAGGGTTGCCAGTTTGATTCCCAGTCAGGCACATGCCTGGGTTGTGGGCCAGGTCCCCAGTAGGGGGCACATCAGAGGCAACCACACTATGATGTTTCTCTCCCTCTCTTTCTCCTTTCCTTCCCCTCTCTCTAAAAATAAATTAAAAAAATTAAAAAAAAAGATTTTATTTATTTTTAGAGACAGGGGAAGGGAGGGAGAAGGTGGGAGAGAGAAACATCAGTCAGTGACTCTTACACACACCCTGACCAGAACTGAACCCACAGCCCAGGTGTGTGCCCTGAAATGGAGACTCTTCCATTTGCGGTACAGTGCCCAACAAACTGAGCCACACTGGTCAGGGTGAGTTTTACATTTTTAAATGTTGTTAAATAAAAACAAGACTGTGTGACAGAGACTTATATTACCTGTGGAGCCTAAAATATTTACTATGTGACCCTTTTCAGGAGTTGGCCAATATCTGGTATAAATGATGGAACTGATGAGAGTAGGCTGTCAGTGGTTTATTTTTGTTATGCTACAAAGTTTTTAGGAGTCATGAATCATAAATGAAAGCTCTTAACACCATGTGGAGTGTTTTTTTTTTTTTAAGTACAGAGATTCGAAGGGTACTAGGCTATAATCATCAGAATCCCTTGAATGAAGTTTAGTGCAGGACTGCAAATTACAGGAAGTAAGCATGAAGTTTTAGAAAGGAAAAAATTTTAATTACAAAATGAATGGCTCAGGCCTAGAGGAAAATTTTCCTATTTTATATTTAATATAATCTGTAATTGGTTTTTCTTTGAGACAGTACCTTTACTTTTAGTTTTTACTAAACACTCTATAATGGTGATACAAAAGTGTGAATTCTGGAAACTGACAGTAATAAGTTTGAAACCCAGCTTCTTCAAATCAGTACGCTAATCTAATTTTCTGATGTTCACTTTCTTTCTTGATGAAGTGGGGCTAATGTTACACAGTTTGTAGAATTGTTGTGAAGATTATGTTCATGAGGTTTAAGTAGGACAACGTATATAGCCTATGTCTGGCAAAAATCAAGTATTAGTAATTCCTTGTTCCTTCTCCTTTTCCCTTCTTCTTTCTCTTTTCATTAAGTTTTATTTATGAACAGTAAAAAGTTATGTTTTAATTTGTATGTAGGTCATAAAGAAATGAATATTTTATGGAAAAGACTATTTAAAAAATCAATATTATTTAAAATATAGGAGTATTTTTAATCCCCAAGTATAGTAAATTAATTTACATACTTTGTATGACATTAGAAAACCAAATAACCACTGTAAGGAAACCCCCTTTTTTTAGTAATTACACCCTTGTAGAAATCTTAAAATAATTCTATTTTATAATATTTAAAAATATTCTTTCAAAATAAACAAGTTGATATCAATTTTTCATGTTAACTATCTTTTTTTGTTTGTTCCTTAAAGATTCTGGTTGTTGCCAATGGTGGTTTGGGTAACAGTGTGAGTAGGAACCAACTGCTTCCAGTTTTGGAGAAACTCGGACAGGTGGATGCTCTCTTGATGCCACCCAGTAAGCCCTACTCATTTGTGAGATACAAAACTGTAGAAGAATCCAAGAAAGCCTATGTTACCCTCAATGGAAAAGAAATAGTTGATGATCTAGGACAAAGGATTATTCTATACTTGAATTATGTGGAGAAAGGTATTACCATTTATGTATCTTTTTAAAATTAGTTCTTGCTTCTGTCTGAGTTTACTTTTCATACATAAGTTGGGAGTTTCAGTATGTATAGACAACCTAATGTGTTTATAGAGGGACCTATTGTAGATATTATGAGAAACTTTGTTTGTTTCTCTTTTTTTGGCTTTAAATAACTTCCCTTTTTTAATTACAGTTGATATACACTATTATATTAGTTCCAGGTGTACCACCCAGTGATTAGACATTATATGACTAATTAAATGATTACCTTGGTAAATCTAGTACCCGTATGATACCATACATAGTTATTGAAACATTATTGACTATATTCCCTACACTGTACTTTACATCCCCATGACTATTCTGTAACTTCCATTTGTACTTCTTAATCCCTTTAACTTTTTTTACCCATTTCTCCAAATCCCCAGCCATCTGCCAACTGTCAACATGTTCTCTCTAGGGGGCTATTTCTGTTCTTCTTGTTAGTTCAATTTGTATTTTAGATTCCACAAATAAGTGAAATCATATGGCATTTGTGTTTCTCTGTCTGACTTATTTCGCCCAACACAATAACATCTAGGTTCATCCATGTTGTAGATGGCAATATTTATGGCTAAGTCATATTCCATTGTATATATGTACCACTTTATCCATTCAACTATTGATGGACACTTAGGTTGCTTCCTTATCTTGGCCATGGTGAATAATGCCGCAGTGAACATATGGATGTATATGTCTTTTCACTTTAGTGTTTTGGGTTTCTTTCGATAACCACCCAGAAGTAGAATTGCTGGGCCTTTCTTTGTCTCTTGTTATATAGCCTTTGTTTTGAAGTCTATTTTGTCTGATGTAAGTATTGCTACCCTAGCTTTTTTGTTTGCTTGTTTCAATTTCATGAAATATATTTTTCCATCTGTTTACTTTTAGTCTATGTGTAATTTGAATCTACAGTGAGTCTCTTGTAGACAGCATATGTAAGGGGCTTGCTTTGTTATCAGTTCAGCCTCTGTATGTCTTTGGATTGGAGTATTTTTAAATCCATGTGCATGTAAATAATTGTTGATAGTTATATATTTACTGCCATTTTATTTAAATGTTTTTCTTTCTACTTTCTTCTTCTTGAAGAAGACCCTTTAACATTTTTTGTAATACTGGTTTGGTGGTGATGAACTCCTTTAGTTTTTTCCTGTCTGGGAAATCTTTTATCTGTCCTTCCATTCTAAATGATAGCTTTGCTGGGTAGAGTAATCTTGGTTGTAGTTCTTTGCTTTTTATTGCTTAAATTTGTCTTGCCAATTGTTCTGGTCTGCAGAGTTTCTTTTGAGAAATCAGCTGACAGTCTAATGGGAACTCCTTTGTAGGTAACTCTGTGCTTTTCTCTTGCCGCTTTTAAGATTTTCTCTTTGTCTTTAACCTTTTGCATTTCAAGTATGATGTGTCTTGATGCGGTCCTTTTTGGGTTCATAATGTTTGGGACTCTGTGCTTCCTGGACTTGTATGTCTATTTCCTTCACCAGGTTAGAGAAATTTTCCATCATTATTTTTTCACACAAGTTTTCAATTCCTTGCTTTCTCTCTTCTTCTTTTGGTACCCCCAAGGTGCAAATATTGGTATGCTTGAAGGTGTTTTGGAGGCTCCTTACACTATCCTCATTTTTTTGTATTCTTTTTTTCTTTTTGCTGTTCTGATTGGGTATTTTCTGCTTCTTTATTTTGCAGATCTCTGATTTGATCCTCTGCTCCACTGCTGATTCCTATAATGTGTCCTTCATTTCAGTTAATGTGGTCTTCATTTCTAACTGGTGCCTTTTTATGTTTTCTCTCTCCATTTTATGTTTCCTGTTCTTTGTTGAAATTCTCACTGAGTCCATATACTACTCTCCTGAGTTCATTAACATCCTTATAACTAGTGTTTTGAACTCTGCACCTGGTAGATTGCTTGTCTCCATTTTGTTTAGTTCTTTTTCTGGAGTTTTGTTCTGTTCTTTCATTTGGGATGTGTTTTGTTATCTCCTCATTTTCTTTTTATCATTGTCTATGAATTGTTTTAATATCAATTAGTGTAACCTTTGTTTCTGACTGGATCTTTTTATGCTGTGAGGTCCTCACTGAGTTCCTTCAGCATCCTTATATCAGTGTTTTGAACTCTGCATCTGATAGATTGCCTATCTCCATTTTGTTTAGTTCTTTTTCTGGAGTTTTGATCTGTTCTTTCATTTGGGCCATGTTTCTTTGTCTCCTCATTTTGGCAGCCTCTCTGTGTTTGTTTCTCTGTAGTAGGAAGAGCTACTTTGACTCCTTGTCTTGGTAGTGTGGCCTAATGTAGTAGGTGTCCTGTAGGGTCCATTAGGACAGCCTCTCCTATTGCCCAAGCTGGGCACTCCAGGTACACTCCTTGTGTGGGATGTATACACCTTCCTATTGTAGCTGAGTTTTAATTGTTGTTGGCACCTCAATGGGAGGAATTTACCTCTATGCAAGGACTAGATTTGACTACAGTGGAGGGTCAGCTGTACGGGGACCCAGCAGCCTTACTTCAGCAGGGCTCTGGTACCCACTGAGTCCACCCCTTGAGTGTGTTGCTTTTGGAGGTGGTTGGTGATACCGATGTGATCTGAAGCTGTCTACCGGGTGTGCTGGCTCTGGGGCCTCCTGGGAGGTGCACGCTAAGGTGAGCTGCCACCTGGCATGAGCTATAAAGTGACCTGCAGATGGCTGCTGCTGTTGCTTGTCTTAGAGGTGACCAGGAAAGGGAAAGCTACAAACTCAGCGTGGCTGCTGCTTGTGCCTGGCCTGGGGCCACTTAGTGAGAGGTATGGGGCAAGCTGAGACCAGATGCTGCTTGCTTAAGACATGTTAGGAAAGTCTGAAGCATAAGGTAGGGCAAGCTGTTTGTATGGAAAAGCCACTGGCAAGGGCTTGAGTGGGCCCACAAGTTGGTTGAGGTGAGGTCTCAGGGAATTTACAGGGTGGGGTGAACAATGTTAGTTAGGTGGTTGGAGACTCAGATAGGGTGCTCACCTGCTGGCTCTGTAGGAGGAGGGCTCAGAAAAGGAATGGTAGCCTCTGCCAGCACTTCTGTGTGGGAGAAAGCTGCCCCTCCAGCTCTCGCCTGGATGCCGGACAATTCAGTTCCTCCTCATGTGTCCCTGGTGCCTTTTGAGCTGCTGCCCTTATGCTAGAACTGGGAGGAGCAAGTCCCAGTAAGTCTGTGTGTGGCCCCTTTAAGAGGGATGCTTGGCGCTCCAGAAGCCCTCCCTCTTACTCAGCTGAAGTCCGCACTGGTTTTTACAGCCAGAAGTTAAGGGAACTTCTCTTCCCACCACATGTGGGTGTAGGATTAGCTCATCCCATGTCTCTGCCCCTCACACAAATCCTGATGGGCTTCTTCTTTATATCCTGAGTGGTAAGACTTCTGTTCAGCTAGATTTCAGGTGGTTTTGAGCAATGGTTGTTCTATAGTTTAGTTGTAATTTTGATGTGGTTGTAGGAGGATGGGAGTACTGTGTTTAGCTACGCTGCCATCTTGTCCAGAACCAAGAAACTTTGTTTCTTAGTGAGATTTAAAACATGACTCGATCATCTTCAAACAGAATATTTAAGTAACTACTATTCTATTTGCTGTGGGTAATTGCAGTGGATAAAATATGCCATAATTTTTATCTTGGTCTTTGTTTTGCACTTTTAATATGTTCATGCCTTTTAGCATTTATTTCATAAAATGAGGATTGGGAGTTTTTTGAACTGATAAATGGCTATTGGATAGAGTTATTTGTATATAGGAACTTTAAGTTTTGTATGTGACTGTTTTAATTTGGTTTCCCACAGCACAATGGAAAGAGTTGGGGCTTCAAGCCTTCCCTCCAGGCCTCAAAGTAGTGGAAGAAGTTATTTCTTCTGAGGATGAGAAACTGCTTTTGGAAAGCATTAACTGGACAGAAGATAAAGACAATCAAAATTGTGAGTAAAACCTTTTAAATTTGGTTTTTAAAAGTGTCTGCAAAATGCTGTGTCACTGATCCTTCTTTTCTTTTCCCTCTTTGGTTTATTAAAACTCTGATATTTCCTCAAAATTACTTGAAGTAGCCTGGACCCAATGTTAGGCACGTTTTACCAACAAATCTTGGTAGCATTAATAATAAATCATGTTTATGTAGCTATTAATTTTAAACTCCAAACTGATTAATAGAGACTAGCCAACGTTGGCTGACCTAACATTTGTAAGCAGTTTTATATATATATCATCTTACTTGATCCTCTCCTTCAGAAGGCAGATTTCCTGTGAGGAATCAGCATGTCATTCACTGTCATTCCTTTATTATGCAGTTAACAGCGTGTGGACATATTTGCAAATTAGTTACCCTGACTCTTTCCAGATCATTAGCAGTCTTATGAGTAGCAGTGTACATGTCTTTCAAATTGATTGGGTGAAAAACTCTTAAGTTATGAGATAGAATGATTAATTTTATTAAAGACAACAATTTAACAGTTAACAAAAGTTACTATTACTAAAGTAATCCTTACTCATAATGTTGACTTTGAAATACATGAAGGAATGAAATTCTTTTTTAGCAAATAGTTTACTTTCTTCTCTTCATACAGTTCAAAAATCCTTAAAACACAGAAGAGTAAAGCATTTTGGTTATGAATTCCACTATGAGAATAACAATGTAGATAAAGACAAGCCATTACCTGGGGGTAAGTAATTATTAATCAATGCTGGTCCAGAAAAAAATTAATATATTAGAAATATATCATAGTTTAGGGTGTTCCATTTGCCATTTTTAGGTAAACTTTCAAAACAGTTGATTAAACTTAAAACATTTTAATTAGCTAGATAATGCAGTTTTGTGTTAGTAAACTTCATGCATACAGATAAAGCTACAGTTTCTCTTGAACACTGTTTGTACTTACGTACTTCTTCTTAAAAGTAGTGCTGTTAACAGTTTAGCATATGTTATTCCAAACCTTTACCAAGTGAGTTTACATCCAAATTAAAGAGTGTATAGTTATAAATATGTACCATTATATTGTATAAGTTGTATATTCATATATTACATGTAGTGCTCCAACTTGTTTTTTGACCCTTTATAATATATCTTGGAGACCTTATATAGTTTTTCATTTTGTTGAATGATAATAATAGCTTGTTCAATTAGTTCCCTTTTGATAGACTTTTTTCTGGTTTTTAGCTTTTTTACAAGTAGTGCTTCAGTGAATATCTTTGTACATGCCTCTTTATGCATCAACCAAGAGTTTCTAAAGGGAGATCAGTAAATTAGAATTATGTCAGTTATGTTTATTTAAAAATGTTAATAGAGCCCTGTCTGGGTGGCTCAATTGGTTGAAGTGTCATCCTATACACCAAAGGGTTGCGGGACCATTTCCAGTCGGCATGTACCTAGGTTACGGGTGAAATCCCTGGTGAGAGCACGTATGGGAAGCAACCGAATGATGTGTTTGTTTGTTTTTTTCTCTCTCATTGATGTTTCTTTCTCTCTTTAAAAAATTGAGAAAGGCATATCCTTGGGTGAGGATTTAAAAAAATATTACTATATACTGACAAATTGCCCCTAAAACAACTATAACATGCTATTCTTACCAACGGTGCACCCCTTCCCCCTTCCTAACCAATATGTGATAATTGTTAAATTTTTAAATTTATAATTACTTGATTAGTAGTGAGATTGGTCATTTGTATGTCTTTTCCTGTGAATTCTTTTTCATATTTTTACCAGTTTTTTTCTAATGTTTAATTTATTATTAAGAATTTACTATATAATATAGATATTAATCCTTTGATTGAATTGTTTGTTGAGTTTAATTTATCTATATTTTTATGACTTTGGTCTTATTTAAGGGTTACCTCCTGCCATGAAATAACATTTATGACTTCAGTGAAAATTCCATTTTGAAAAGTGTTTTTTTTAAGAGAAATAATTTAAAATAGATTTAAAACATATTGAATGATTTAAATTTAAAAAGTGATCAGTTTAAATTACAGCATAGAACATGGTAAATTTTATAATTTTATTGCTATTTTACAAAATACCGAAATTACAGTCAGCAAAATTATTATTTTTGGATGTTTAATTTGATAAAATCAATATAACTTTATTTATTTATTTATTTGAGCATTCATCTGTATTCACATGCGCATAGGTTTCTTAATTTTTTCTTTTTTGAAAAATATATTTTATTGAGAGGGGAGGGAATTTCAGGGGAAAAGGGAAAGAAGGGTTTACAGGAACAAGTATAAAGGACACATGGACAAAAACTATGGGGGGTGGAAATGGGAGGGAGGTGGGGAGGGCTGGGGTGGTGGGCCAGGATGGGAGTAGAAGACAGAAAACTGTACAAGAACAACAATTAAAATAAAAAATTTAAAAAAAATTTTTAAAAAAAGAAAAAAATATTTTATTGATAATGCTATTACAATTGTCCCATCCCCCGCCCCCCGCCATACTTTAAAAGATTCTTAGGAAGGTTTTCTTTCTATTTTGCTTTGCTTGTGAGTTTATTGTTATATTTGGATCTGATTACTAAATTAAAAGCTGCTTGATTTTTATCACAGTGAGTATTTTTTATTCTTGGGTAAAATATGCAAAGTAAATATTTTAATGTGTTTCACCTTATGACAAATGACTTCAGGTCTTCCTGACATTTGTGATAGCATTTTGGAGAAATGGTTGAAGGAAGGTGTCATTAAGCATAAACCTGATCAATTGACTGTGAACCAGTATGAACCTGGGCATGGTGAGTATATCTTCTTTTAAAATTACGGTCAGTTCATAACTAAGCAGAATATAACTCTCTAAGATCAAAGATACTATTTTTTAGCCCAAACTCTAAGAATAATTTGCTTATGTTTTGCTGTGTTGACTTCAATCTCTTGCAAATCTGTGTCAGTCTCTTGAGAAACTTGCATCTCAAAGTGTAAAAAGACCCAATTGCTATTTTTGACTTTTTTTGTCCCCTTCTCAGTATTTTGTTTAGAGAGGGAGAAGATTGCTTTAAAAACATAGGAGACATGTGTAATGGAAGAAACCAAATAATTTGCAAATGCCGGCATACCTTGCTTTATTGCCCTTTGCTTTATCATGTTGCAGATGTTGGCACTTTTTACAAATTGAAGACAAGAGACTCTGCCAGCAAAAACATTATGACTCACTTTATTGCAGTGGTCTGGAATTGACCTATACCTGTACAGAGAAGAAGGCTAACTGGTTGGATTATGATGTTCTTTTTTTCTCTGTTGAGAATGTGGAAGACAATTCTAGGATGACATGTCACTGAAAAATCTTTAGTTTATTGATTTTTTTATGCTTGTTGGCAGCATCTTCATTTGATATTTGTAGTAATCAAAATATCTTAAAAGTTTTATTAATGGCAGCAGTTATGGATTTTTTCCCTGCATTTATCACCCTGTATTATGATTGCTTGTTTGCTAAACAGTCTTAACAGTGGTCTGTAGGCTCCTTGAGAACAGCCTTATTTGCTTGATGTAGTCTCACCAGGTAGCAAAGTTCCTTTCACTTAAGAGATGCTTAGTTAACATAGATTGAGAGATTGGTGGAGGAAACCATATCTTAATTATTTATATGCTTAGTGTTCATACCTGGCTATTGCTTTTGTCCTTGGGAATTGAGTGTTTAAGGGAAAAAAATGACTTTGTTATTTATTTCTCATAGCTTTCTCTTGGGCCGGGGTTGAGTAAATGTTTAGTTAAGCGGTGACTTTCAAGCCTTGCTTTTAGAATTAAGTCTCACTTGAACATGAAGTTAAGATAACTTTTAGTGTATATTTAGTTTAGTTTATGTATTTAGTTACATTGACCCTAAATGTTTCCTTTTAACTAAAATTATAATGTATTCCCGATTATCAAACAATGTTTTCACAATAATAGTGTGAGGCTATGTGTAGAGATGTCTTGAATCTATTAAAAGGAAAAATGAAGTAACATATTATCCTATCTTCCATCTCAGGAATTCCTGCTCATATTGACACACATTCTGCTTTTGAGGATGAGATCATTTCTCTCAGTTTGGGGTCAGAGGTAAATATTTAGATTTTTTATTAGCTATCAACAAATGTCTTACCTTTTATATAGTGTCTTTTTCGTAGGACTTCCCACATTTCTTAATTCAGATGAAGATTTTTAAAATGATAAGTAAAGGCACCATTAGCACTTTTATTTCTTACAGACTGTGAAATTATCACAGCTTCTTTTAAGTTTCAAAAGTTTTATCTATAAGCTCATCAGATGCCAGGAAAATTTCTGTAATTTAATTTTTTACACATTTTACTTTTAAAAGTTGTATAAGATCCAGATTTTTTCCTTGGTACAATAATTTACTGAAGCAGCATTGCCATCTAGTGGCAAAGGATAGTAGCTGTAGGCTGTAGAAAAGTGAATCAACTAAAAATGTGTCTGAAATTTTGTAAACTTTTTCACCTGTATTACCTGATTCACTCCCTTCAAAAGCTTTGAGTAGTGCAGGGTAATGACTTTATTTTTACAAATGAAGAGCAAGAGACTCATCTTTATTCGTTGACTTGTTGTTTGTATAGCTGCATTTTACTGAACTGCTAGAGAAGCTACCAAAAAAGCAAAAACAAAACCAGAAAACCTCATAGACAGACGATAGTATGGTGATTAGCAGAGGGAAAGGGGGCTGGGGGGAGGTAAAAAACCATAAAGGCAGGGTACGTGATGGAAGGAGACTTGACTTTGGGTGGTGAACACACAGTGTAACAGACTATGGAATTGGACACCTGAAACTTACATGTCATCCCAATAAAATAAAAAAAGAAGCATGATTTAAAATGATCCATACAAACTTCAGATAGGAACCAGAATTTTACATCTAGAAGAATCCTTTTAATATGAGGTCATCTAATCTAAGTAGAGTTGCTTCAAAATCTGATTTTGTTCCTAGAGAAAGAACTATTTACTATAGTATTTGTATTTTGTATTTGTGTAGTTCCCATCACTAGGTCTTCTGTTATTTGGCTATTTAACCTTTGCTGAGCTTGTGTGATCATATTGATACTGTGACAAGAGAGTAGTGCTATTTGTTTGATAAGACAAAACTGTCTTATTAATTCATGTGTGGATTCTTATTAAGTGCTTTCAAAGATAATGAGGATGGGAAGGAAAAGGAAAAGGAAAGAGCTCATCTCGGTCTGGTGGTTTCATTTTATCTCTTGTCCTGGCTTGTAGCTTTAGGGGCTCAGCAAAGTACACTTTGTCTTTTCCTCTCAATTGTGTAATCTTCTACAACACTTTTGTGCCTCCAAAAGTATTCCACATAATGTTATAGGATATATATATGTTAGGATGCTTTTAGCTGCAGATTACAGCAGGAAACCCAATTAAAAATGATTATAACAAAAACAAGTTAGTATCTTATAAAACAACATGTTTTAAAGAAGGCTAGATCCAAAGTTAATTTACTGGCTTAGCTCAGTGATGTAATCAAGGAACCAGTTTCTTTCCCTCTCAAATGCTCACTGTCTCCCTACCTGAAGGCCAGCACAGGGGAAGTATCCAATAAAGGGTAGGATGCATCAGGACATGTGAGAATAATATACCCCCTGTGAAGTCAAGTAGGCTTTTGCTCTTATATACTCCTTCTCTGATAGGTTTTTCCGCTGTAAAATACAGCCTGCATTTGTTATACATGCATATTTTGAGATACACCCTTGACATAAACCTCCTTGTGGTAATGAACTAGTGATGTTATTGGACAAGTAATTAGTTCACCAACTACTATAGACTTGGTCAGCTAAGGGTGAAAATGACCATTTAATGTGCATCTACTTAAAACCAGAACCAAACCTGTATTGTAAATAAGAAAAAAACCCTTTTTTTGATTAGTACTTATCTGGAAAAAATGAAACTAAAAATTGTGAAGATAGTTTAAAACTTTTTTATTCAACAAAATTTAAATTATATTTCAAGTTATAAATTATATATTTCAAATATGTAGTAATTTTTAGAACAGAATAAGTCATATACCTTTGTTTTAGTATTGTTTTTCTAATAAAATATGATAGTTCACTTTTTAAAGTATATTTTATTGATTATGCTATTATGGTTTTCGCAATTTTTCCCCCTTTATCCCCCCTCCAACCTGTACCCCCCTCCCTCCAGCATGGGATGTACCTATAAGTTCTTTGAATTCTCTTTCCTATACCATTTTTGACTTCTCCCCACCTATTTAATGCCTACCAATTATGCTTCTTCTTCCCTGTATCTTTCCCCCCATTTCTTCCTTCTGTGTCCCAACTGAAGACCCTCCATGTGATGTCCATTTCTCTGATTTTGTTCCTGTTCTAGTTGTTTGCTTAGTTTTTGTTGTTTTTCTTTCTTTTTTTTAAAGGTTCATTTATTGATAGTTGTGAGTTTGTTGTCATTTTACTGTTTGTATTTTTGATCTTCCTTTTCTTAGATAAGTCCCTTTAACATTTCATATAATAATGGCTTGGTGAGGATGAATTCCTTTAAGATAACCTTATCTGGGAAGCACTTTATCTGCCCCTACATTCTAAATGAAAGCTTTGCTGGATAGAGCAATCTTGGATGTAGGTCCTTGCCTTTCATGTCTTCAAATACTTCTTTCTAGCCCCTTCTTGCCTGCATAGTTTCTTTTGAGAAATCAGCTGCTAGTCTTATGGGGAACTCCTTTGTAGGTAACTGTCTCCTTTCCTCTTGCTACTTTTAAGATTCTCTCTTTGTCTTTAATCTTGGGTAACTTAATGATAATGTGCCTCGGTGTGTTCCTCTTTGGGTCCAACTTCTTTGGGAGTCTCTGGGCTTCCTGGACTTCCTGGAAGTCTATTTCCTTCATCAGATTGGGGAAGTTCTCCTTCATTATTTTTTCAAATAAGTTTTCCATTTCTTACTGTAGTTCTTCTCCTTCTGGCACCCCTATGATTTGGATATTGGAATGTTTCAAGTTGTCCTAGAGGTTCAAAAGTCTCTCTTCGTTTTTTTTGAATTCTTGTATCTTCATTCTGTTCTGGTTGGATGTTTATTTCTTTCTTTTGTTCCAAGTCATTGATTTGAGTCCTGGTTTCCTTCCTGTCACTGTTGGTTCCCTGAATATTTTGCTTTATTTCATTTTGAGTATCTTTCACTTGGCCTTGCTGTGGGTCCTCTCCCTCCACTGCCTTATTGGTCTGGTTGTTCAGTTTGACTGTTTCTTTAATTCCATGGTTGTCAGAGTTCCATGTAGTTTGATTTTCTGGAACTTCTGATTATTTATTTATTTTAGATTGGTTGTTATCCTTGTTTTGGTGTGCAAGGAAGTAAAGGGTTTTCTACCTATGCCTCCATCTGGGCTGGAACTCCAGCAGTTCACTTTTATGGCTTGATTATAAAAGAGCTTCCTCCTCCCAAATTATTAAAGTCTTTATCAGTTTTCCCAAAGTCTCTCTTAATCCTTTGATAATACAAATGATTTCATTTTGAAGGACCATTTGTATGTCATTGTTATTTTATCTCTTTTCTCTAGTTATAAAAGTCCTGATTCTGCCAGATCTTCAGATATTAAGTGGTTCAGTGACATCCCTTTCATCATCTTCAGAAGTCTTCTATCTTTTGCAAGAATTTTGAT
Source organism: Glossophaga mutica (assembly GCA_039655065.1). NCBI lineage: Eukaryota > Metazoa > Chordata > Mammalia > Chiroptera > Phyllostomidae > Glossophaga > Glossophaga mutica. Next base: position 77,756,140 of record CM077308.1, on the reverse strand, counting down.
TTAAATTTTTTTTGTATTTACATTGCACTGGCTAATATTTATAGCATGAAGATTCACTGAAAGACTGACCAAAGGGGTTACCACAATGAGTAGAGGAGCTGATGGTATCGAACTAAGAAATATTTGGGCAAGTACTAATTTTATAAGAAGTTGGTTCATCAGAAAGTATTTCTTATTATGACTTTTACCACTGAGTGACCTGGGCAATTAGGTATTTTGCTAATGAAACTCTATTTTTTGAATGCTTACTAGGGGGCTACATCTTTTATTGTATTACCTGTTCTTTTTCTAGGCTCATGTAAGAAGTTATTGAGTCCTGCTTGATCTCATGAAATAGGGTATTGAGTACAGATTTTTTGTGAAATGTCTTGAGCTACCCAGTTTCTCTTTTACCTCCTGAATGGTTTTAGGGCTTCTTTGGGTTTTCTCAGGCAGGTGTCTGTGTAGTTTTCCCCAGAGATGTTCTGCAGCTGGAGCAATTCTCATCACTTTTATTTGTCAGGAATGACTCACAGAGTATTTCTTTTTTAGGAGTTTATTGCTTTAACAGGCAAATGTTTCATTGTTTTCTGATATTCAGCACAGATTGGGGAAAAAAGATATTTTATTTATAGAGCTTAAGAAAACAAATTCAGTGTGGACCCTGGGCATATTAACCACATCTCCAGGTTCATATTCAGCCCTCACAATTTGCATATATAAACATTATTTATAGCTTCAGAAGCCAAGTAGTTTCTCCTTCCCATTTTTATCTTGATCCCAGGACCCAGACTTTATTCTTACCTGCTAGTCCTTGGAATGTTTACACTTATGTCAAATGGATTGTCTCTGCTGTGCAGCTTTGATCTCTCTACTATCTTTTATAGGTTATTTATGATATTTTCCATCTTTTCAGTAGTGCCCTTAGCATTAAAAGGATAATGGTTTGCCACCCTAGTGCGAGTATATTTCTTTTTCATTTGAGTATGTGTGTACCTGTGCGTGCTTTGTATCTGCCATGGTTATTTTTTAAAAATATTTTATTTATGTTTAGGCAGAGGGGAAGGGAGGGAGAGAGGGAGTGAAACATCAGTGTGTGTTTGCCTCTTGTCCCCTGCAACCCAGGCTTGTGCCCTGACTGGGAATCGAACCAGCAACCCTTTTGTTTGCAGGCCAGCATTCAATCCACTGAGCCACACCAGCCAGGGCTGCCATGGTTATTTTTATATGGCTGTGTATATTGATGTAGATGAGGAGAAAGAACATAACTCTGACACAGGATATTTAGTTGAATCATAGTACAAGTGATGTGGCATTGGATGAAATCTATTTTTCTTTTACCCAATATGTCTCTTACATTCAAACTTATAGGGACAAATAGATCTGTTTGTGGGCCAGAAATAATGCTCTGTCTTATTTGATCATGTTTGCTTTTATACATTGAATTCTATTTTCACTTTTCAGCATTTTCTCTAAAGATCCAGCTTTTGTATAATTTTATCATCTTTTAAGATCTCTTGGAAGCTAAAATTCTCTTTGTGTAAATTGGGCAAAAGAGACTTTGCTGACAGTTCTTAAAGTGTACTCTTTATCTTGCTTATATGGAATCAGATCTCCTTTATTCATGCTTCTGCAATAAGGATAATGATAAACCTATTAGAGATAAACCTATTTCAGCCAGTGATCTGCTATCAGTCTGTTTCATAGTGTGACATCATAAAATAGAACATTTTGTTTTACTTGGAGCCTTCAGAGTATCAATTCTTCTGTCTTTTTAGTTATAATTTGTAGCAACTTTCATTCAAGATGGTGGCATAGGTAAACATGGCTTGCCTCCTCACACAACCACATCAAAATTACAGCTCAAATATAGAATAACCATCATTCAGAACTGTTAGGAATCAAGTTGAATGCAAGTTTGAAGATTACAGAGTTAAAGAAACCACATCCATCCAGATGTAGGAGGGGCACAGATGAGGAACAGTCTGGTCCCTTATCCATGTATGGTGGATAAAAATTTGAGAGGGATATCACAGGAGCAAGGAGTCCCAGGCCCACACAAGGCCCTCCAGTCCAGAGTTCCAGTGCCGGGAAGATAAGACTCCATAACTTCTGCCTGTGAAAACCAGTGGGGATTGAGTTGGTGGGAGAAATTTCTAGAGTCCCGAGCAGTTCCTCTTAAAGAACCCATACATGGACTTACTCATACTTATTCTATCTGAGCTTCAGCACCAGGGTAGCAGCTTGAAAGGCACCAGTGGCACAAGGGAGAAACTGAAGTGTGTGGCATCAAGGTGAGAGATGGGGACAGCTTTCTCCCAGACAGAAACATGGGTAGAGGCCAAAGTCCTTTTTCTGAACCCTTCCCCTGCAGACACACAGAGCTGGCAGGGTGGTGCGATATCAGAGACTCCCATCAACCTGGCTAACACTATTTGCCCCACCCTGAAGATCCCCAGAGACTAAGTCCCAGCCAATTTACAGTCCCACCCAAGCTGCTTTTCCATATGAATGGCTGGTCTTGGCCCAAGCTTCACAACTTCCTAAAGATTCTCAAACAAACAACAGCCAGCCTCAGCGAGCCCCCAGCCACCATACCTCTTGCTAAGTGGCTCCAGGCCCTGCACTAGCAGTAGCCAACCTATATTCACAGCTTGGCTTTGCCTGGGAATCTCCAAGCCTAGCAGCCCTCTTAGATTGCTTATAGCTTGAGCAGGGTGGTCTGAGGCAAAACACAGGTGGGGGCTGATCTTGGCCTGTACCACCTGGGAAACCCAGATACTTTGTACCCAGTAGACAGCTATAGACCACATCAGAGCACCACCACTCTGCCCCTGCACAACTGATCTGCCACAGAGGGTGGTGGTTGGTGGACAGTGGTCACAGCCAGTCCTTGCAGCTGATGCTTGGGTAAATCCCTCCCACTGACCTGCCAACAGCAATCAAGGCTCAACTACAAGAGGAAGGTGTATTCAGCCCACAGCTAGGGCACACCTCGAGTACCCAGCTTGGGTGATAGAGGAGGCTGTGTCACTGGACCCTACAGGACACATACTACATTAGGCCACACTACCAAGACAGTCATACCAGCTCTATCTAATATGTAGAAACAAACATAGGGAGGCTGCCGAAATGAGGAAACAAAGAAACATGGCCCAAATGAAAGGACAGATTAAAACTCCAGAAAAAGAACTAAACAAAAGGGAAATAAGCAATCTATCAGATTCAGAGTTCAAAACACTGGTTATAAGGATGCTCAAGGAACGTAGTGACTACCTTAGCAGCATAAAAAAGATCCAGTCAGAAATGCAGGATACGCTAATTGAAATAAAGAAGAATTTACAGGCAAATAACAGTAGAGTGGATGAAGCCAAGAATCAAATCAATGATTTGGAACAAAAGGAAGCAAAAACCAACCAATCACAATAATAAGAAGAAAAAAGTGCAAAAAAAATGAGGATCATATAAGGAGCCTCTGTGATAACTTCAAGCATTCCAACATTTACCTCATAGAGGTGTCAGAAGGAGACAAGAAAGACCAAAAAGTTGGAAATCTATTTGTAAAAATAATGAAAGAAAACTTGCCTAATTTGGTGAAGGAAATAAACATGCAAATCTAGGAAGCACAGAGAGTCCAAAACAAGAGTGATGCAAAGAGCCCAGTCTAAGACACATAAAAATTAAAATGCCAAAGGTTAAAGATAAAAAGAGAATCTTAAAAGCACCAAGAGAAAAGAAGTTATGCTCTGGCTGGTGTGGCTCAGTGGATTGAGCATCATTCTGAGAACCAAAGGGTTGCTGGTTTGATTCCCCATCAGGTCACATGCCTGGGTTGTGGTAGGGGGCGTGTGAGAGGCAACCACACATTGATGTTTTTCTCCCCATCTTTCTCCCTCCCTTCCCCTCTGTCTAAAAATAAATAATAAAAAAATAAATAAAAGAAGTTAGTTGCCTCCAGGAGAGTTCCTATAAGACTGTCAGCTGGTTTCTCAAACTTTTCAGGGTAGGAAGGATTGGCAAGAAATACTCAGTCATGAAAAGTAGGAACCTACAGCCAAGAGTGCTTTACCCAGCAAAGCTATCATTTAGAATCGAAGGGCAGATAAAAAGCTTCCCAGGCAAGAAAAAACTAAAGGAGTTCATCATCATGAAACCATAATTATATGAAATGTTAAAGGGACTCATTTAATAAAAAGAAGGTCAAAACTTTGAACAATAAAATGGCAATAAATACATGTCTATTAGCAATTGAATGAAAACAACAAGCTACACAAATAAGAACAGAGAGAGACTCATTGATATGGAGAGTGTTTTGCTGGTTGCTAGATGGGAGGAGGGTGTGGTAGAATGGTCAAGATGTGAGAGGATTGAAGTACAAATAGGTAGGTACAGAATAGCCCTGGGGATGTAAAACACAGTATAGGAAATGGAGTAGCCAAAGAACCTATAGCTATAGTGGGACCCCTAAGAGGTGAACAATGGTGTGGAGATTGTGTCAGGGACTGGGATGTGCTGGCATAGGTGGGCAAAGGGGGAACAATTAGGACAACTGTAATAACATAATCAGTAAGATAGAATTTTAAAAAGAATTTGTAGCAAGGCAATATTATACCATTCTATCTATAGTACAGAACTAGAATGAAATTTATCATTTGAGTGGTTGTTAATTGAAAAGTCATTTAATTTTGGAAATAATAATAATAGAAGATACATACAGATTTCAAACATTATGTTTTAACTTATAAAGAAATTTACTCACCAGTGTATCATAGACAGTCTTTCCGTGAGGGTCCACAGTCTGCCTCTGCTTTCCAGTTTTTATTTAAAGTGAGACAAAAGCTTAAAGACATCCATCTGAGTTTTTATTTTAATTTCAAAGATTTTATTATTGAATCACATGTTACAACAGCTTATTAATTTATTTTCTTTGACTCTTTTAACAACATTCAACTTAGTTTATACAGAAAAAAAAACCCTGCCTTTTCATACTTAATTTTCATTGGTTTACATAATATTTAATTAAATTAAATAGTTGCAAACCAGCGTAGCCAGCACAAAGAGGTTTGGGAACATAAGCATTGACTTGTTAAGCATATGACTCAACTGGTAAGAATAGAAGTACATGAACCTATTGGAGAGTTTCCTATTATCAATAAACAGGGCATGAATATGCTTTAGAGAAGAAATGGAGCATATTGATTGGTTAAATGGATGTCTGTTAAAATAGCTTTTATTTATATGACCAACATTGCCTCAGGCACTGTGGAGATACCAAAACATTTCCAGCCTTGATTATTTTTCCCCTCAGATTTTGGACCTGAATATCCAGCTCTCTAAAAGACATTGTCTCTCTAAATCAAAACTCATTATCTTTTATTTTCCACCATTTACCACCCACTGTTATTCTTTTACACAAAATAAAACAGACTTTTGCTTCCTGGGTCTCCTGCTCTGGCTAATTGCGCCCCCCTCCCCCCCCCCGCCCACCCCCCATTGATTAATTGAGAACCTGGGAAATATTCTTAACCTGTATTTTGAAGATTATGAATTGCGCTCTCAAGCACTGTTTTTACTATATCCCACAACATTTTCTTAAAAAAAAAAAAAAAACCCCACAGCATTCTAGAGGTGTAATTGTCATACAGTAAACCACACATATTTATATATATACTCTCATGAAATCTTCACCACACTTGACAGTGAATATGTTCATCATCCCCAAAGGTTTTCTCATCTCCCCCTGTTACTCAACACCTTAGATTATTTTGTATTTCCAGAATATTTTTATACAGAAATCATACAATATATACTCTTGGCTGTGTGGCTTCTTTCACTTGACAAGATTATCTGAGATTCATTCAAAGTCTAAGCTTAATTGGTATCTTTACTTCCTGATGAACGATGCAAGAACATTAGTACACTTTAACTCCATTACTCCTGTGTATTTTATATCCTACTATTATTGTGTGTTTGAATTCTCTTAATTTTTAAACATATTTCTTTGGTTTAGATAGATTTCATTTGGTTTCATTTAGACCTATTTACCGTTTTCTTTGCTCTTCATTCGTCTATCTCACACCTTCTGTCTGGGATCATGGTTCTTTTATATAACATACAACACTTAAATTCCTTTATTTTAGATCTGCTGTTAGCTAACTTCATTTTATTTTTGGTTAGCAAGTGTCTATTTCACTTTCATTCTTCAAGGCTATTTTCACTGGGTGTAGAATTTGCAGTTGGCAGTTATTTCAGTGCACAAAAGATTCCATTTATTTTCTTCTGGCTTTCGTATTGCCCTGTTACCTTTGAAGGTGGCCTTTGGTTATTTTTCTCTGGCTTCTTTTAATGCTTTTTATCTTTTCCCCCTGCCACAGTATTATTTTGCTTATTTTGATGGGTTTGTTTATTCTGCTTAGGATTTTTTGGATTCCTTGTTTTTTTCCATCAGTTTTGGAAAACTCTCATCCATTATCTCTGTAGATTTTGCCTCAGTTCCATTTTCTCTCTTTATCTACTTTTTCTCTATATTCTCTGTTTCATTTACCTTGTCTTCTGTGTTTTCTGTATTATGTCTCCCATGCTTTAGTTCAAATAGGTTTTTCTGTCACTAATTCTTTTTTTAGTCTTGTCTGATTTGCTGTTAAATCTATTCTTCAGTGGCCTAATTCAGTCATGGTATTTTTTGTATTTGAGGATATCTGTTTGGCTTTTGTTCAGTGTCTTTTTAAAAATATCATTTCCAGTTATCTGCTGAAATTTTTGAGCTTAGCATTTATATCTCTTAACACAATAACCATCTTTGCTTTATAGCCTCTATCTGATATTTGAATACTTGAGGTTTCTGTGGTTCATTTCTGTTCTCCCTGCTAGACTATCTTTTTTCAGAGCAGATTCAGAGAGCCTGAGATGAAGGCTGGTTTTCTATATTTATAGAAAGCTCACAGGCAATTGTGACATTTAAATAGGATTTTGAACCATTGAGTTAGAAAATGCTGAAATGCTAAATCTGTATAATATCAACTCCAAGGATAGTAGGATTTCAGATTAATCTTTCAAAGAGTAAATTGAAATGAAGTAATATAGGTGCCCAGTGGCAGTTCTAATCATTATTCAATTAAATATTACAATACAGTGCTAGAAATGGAAAAAGTTAAAGCCTGTGTTATTGTTTTCATATGCTTAGGTGTTTGTACTGGGACTGGATTCAGCTTTGGATAAGTCAGGAGACTTGGGTTCTGGGACATTCCTATTAGTAACTTTTAATGGACTGTGGAGTGCTTTCATTTCTGTGCTTTCTGTCATAAATTGAAGTTGGCATACAATTCTTAAATTTTAATTGTTGTAAAGAATTAGTAAGCATTTAATAGTAATAATAGCAGCTACTGTTCCTTCCATGCCTACCTCCAACACTGCCATTACCATGGTCGTCATTACCAGCAACCACCTGTTCTTTGCGTATCTCACAGTTATATTTTAAATTGAGATGTAATTGACATATAACATTATATTAATTTCAGATAGTAATGCTTTGATACATGTATATATTATGAAATAATCACCACAATAAGTCTGGCTTACATCCATCACCATATATAGTTAGAATTTTTTTCTTCTCATGAGAATGTTTAAGATCTCTCTCTTAGCAACTTTCAAATACACGATACAGTATTTTAACTATAGTCACTGTGATGTACCTTACATTCCCAGGGCATAGGAGGTTTGTACCTATGACCACCTTCATCCATTTTACTTCTCCCTAACCCCCGGGTTGTGGCAACAGCCAATCTGTTCTCTGTATCTCTGAGTTCATTTTTTCTTTTTTTTTTACATTCGCCACAAAAGTGATATTATATGGTATTTGTCTGAGTTATTTTACTTAGCATAATGGCCTTACAGTCTATCCATGTTGTCGCAATGACAGAATGTCCCTCTTTTTCATGACTGGATAATATTCCATTTATGCACCTAACACTTTTTATTTAGTCATCCATCAATAGACATGTAAAGTTGCTTCCGTGTCTTGTATTTTATAATGCTGCAGTGCATATGGGGATATGTATATCTTTTCAAGCTAGTGTTTATGTTTTCTTGGGATACATACCCATAAGTGGAATTGCTGGATCATGTAGTAGTTCTATTCTGAAATTTTTGAGGGTCTTCCATACTGTTTTCCATAGTGGCTGTACCAATTTGCATTCTGCCAACAGTGCACAAGCGTTCCCTTTTCTCCATATCCTCACAGACACTTGTTATTTCTTGCCCTTTTGTTAGCCATTCTGACAGGCGTGATGTGATATCTTATTATGTAAATACCATCTATTTCATGCTACATCTTGGTAGGTAGTATAGCAAGTTCATTTTTTCTTATAAGGAGCAATCCAGGGCCTCAGGAATAGATACACAAATACCTGTTATTGTTCTTGTTACTTTGGCTGCCTCATTTTGGTTCTCTGTGCATGAGAATCTGTTGAGTTATTTTGCCTAAGGAAGAAAGCCCAGAAAATAAATAAATGGAATTTAGGAAGCCTTCTACCTCAAAATGTAAGATATATCACCCTCTTTTTTCAACTAAATTGTTTACAATGCATTCATTTACTTATTCAAAAATATTCTTTGAGTGTAATCTAGTAGACAGAGTCTAACAAGTAAATAAGAATTAAATCTAAAAAAAAAATTTAAGCTACAATGTTTCATTACCTTTGTAGCCTTATCATGTAGGAAGTAAAACTTAATTTTACTGAAGTGGTTAGTGATTGACTCTTCTTTTGAGAGTCCATTTTTGGATGGTGGTGGATTTCACTTCACAGTTCTACCAACAAATGAAACTACGTTGTGATGAGAGCTGATAGCAAGTCTGTCAGTGCAAGCACATAAGCCCGATCATATTATCTCGTGGGCATTTAAGCTTAGCATGTATATATTGAATATTGAATATTCAGAGGTGGCTAAAGTGTCTCCAATTTAGCACCTTTTCTTTACAAGCTTATTTTTCTTTTACGCATTTTTTATTTTGTTCTCTATTGTGCCATTTAGCAGTGTGTTTAGACTATTAAACTAAAAGATCCTTTCTCTGTTTATTGTAAATTTTACTTGAGCTCAGCCAGATAAAAATAGATCAAAATCACCTGTACTGGGAGCAAAAGAGGAAGAGATAGCAAATTCTATTCATTCAGCAGCTGGGACCTAGTTTTTTGTTAGGCAGAATTTGCTGACATGTGCTATAAAGTAGATTTGTTTGTGGTGTTCCCTTTTAAAATTCTAGCCTTGTCTAAGTTTGCTTGTTTCACATATGTGGTACTATAGACAAGTTTCCAGGTATGCTCTAACTGTGTACATGGCACCTGATGAACTAGGAAGCGTTTTCACACCACAAACATGAAATAGTGCTCTGCTTCTTGCATCCTTTCTTAGGAGCAATGAGAAATAAGTTCCTGTGGCCTACAGTGGTATTTAGCTGCTGCGTGTTATTTCTTGCTGGACCACTGTTCTATGTCATAAGGTGCCCTCTCATCTTCATGTGCTAATGTGAGATTTTTTCCTCTCACGACAAGAGTATTGAGGCCTATCCTTTATAAAGTTACTTCTCACTAGTAGACAAGGGAGCAGAACTTGGTTAGTCATTTTAAAATGGGAGGTCTTGTGTCTTGTGCATTGATTTCAGGGAGTGTTTGCTGCCATTGTCTTCTTCCTTTGAGTTTCACAAGATTCCATTTTCAAGAAACTTAGCAAATGGATTCAAGGCTGTTGTTTTGTTGTTGTTTTAAAACATACTTTGCTAGTAGGAATGAGGGAGGGGAAATGGGTTTGTTGTGGTTTTTGATTTTCGCTTTTCTACAAGGATGGATACTAAGCCGGCTTACATTGCATAGGCAGGTGATATAAAGGTCACTGACATTAGCCTTTGGTCTCCAAGGTGTCCTAGGGGAAGTTTTTATAAATTCTTCTGTCTTGGAAAAATATGGCATACCAGTAAGCTTCTCTTCCAGCTGCTTCTCAGGTTAGCAAAGTATACTTCTAGGAGTATCATCTTTTGTAGAGAGATAGAAAACTATATTTATTTTACTAAAAATACTCAAATTTCTTCTTCTCCCCCACAGTGGACTAATTATCTTATTTGTAAATTCAGGGTAAGTATGTAAACAGACATTTTTGACATTGTTGTGTTTTTTCTTGAATGGTTTATAGCTTCAGTCTATGCCCTTGCAATTGTGCTGTCTCCCTTTTTCCATCTCTTGTTTCCCACTGTTCAAACAGGGTAGACACGGCCGTGATGAGGCATGTGGAATCATTTGTTTTCTCTGTAAAATAAAAAGACAAACTCATTTCATTTGAGTCCAGTGAAGACATTAGTGCAGCTACGGAGGATTTACATTTGTCAGGCTGTGGGCAACAGATGGACATCTCTCTATTCTACTAAATTCTCAGCTGTGAATTATGTTCTGCAGTTACACTCACTTCTGTCCTCATTGCTTTCATCATTCTCCATGGCATACTTCTTCACATTCTGCCGTCTCTTGCCTATGTGCCCTTCAGGATTTCAAAAGATGAATGACTCAGCCCATTTCTAACCAAACAGGATCAAGATAAAGTTTTTCTTCTTTCTCAGAAATGTACAATACATTCTTCAGTTTCCTATTTAGCCACCATGAAGATCTGTTTATTCCTTCATGTACTTTTTAAAGAATCTTTACTTGAGTCACAGAGTGATAGCTCTGTCTAGGGTTTAATGTTGTATTTTGGATGTGTAAAGGTTTTATAAGATCAGAATGTGTAGGGTTTTATGTTTGTTTGCTTTGAACTGAACGTTATCTTTAGTCATGCCCTGTGAGCTTTCTGGAAACTTGTTTTTTATTGACTCTGCCATCTCAGAAAATAAAGAAAGTAGGTAAAACCAAAAGGAGTAATTGGAGAAAACTCCTGTGGGCAAAGCTATTACATGGCAGGGTGATTCAGCAGTTACAGGGAGCTTTACTGATTGTCAATCTGTAGTGAATTTAAAAAATTTTTTTTGTCTTTTAACAAGCATTATTTAGTTATATACAGATACTTTAAGTATGATGATACTGATAATACTTCATTTTTGTGGTGGAATGCTTTAAAAAGAAAATGTGCATTTAATTCATAAATAAATTAGTTTCTAATTAAAGATATTATACTCTAATATTATATACCTGTGAAATAATAGAAAATAGATATATTGGTCTCTGCCCCAGGCTCTTGGCACAGAACTTCTAAAACCCTTATAATTTCCCAAGTGATAAGAGACTGGGAGCGTCTTTTGTTCTAATATTTTGTCTTTCACTCTAGTTCCTAACACAGAGTTTCTAAATCCCTTTGAATTTCCTGGGTAATAGCAATATCTTTTGTTTAATGAGATGACTGTAATTGGCTCCTGGATGAGGGCTGGTCACCAGAAAGCCCAAGTAATGATTAGAAGCTTGGAATTTTCAGTGCTGTCCCTCATTTTTCAGATAGGGAAGAGGGGCTGGAAATGGAGTTAATTGATCCTGCCTTACATGGTGAAGCCTCCGCGAAAATTCCAATAGCGTGGGGTTGGGAGAGCTTCCAGGTGGCTGGAAGAGTGGGGAGCCCAGAGAGGACTTGGAGGCTCCATGCTCCTTTCCACATACCTTGCCCTATGCACTTCCTCCATCTGGATGTTTATTTTATCCTTTTATAGTAAACTGGCAAATAGTAACTGAAGTGTTTCCAAATTAATTAGTATTATGTTCACACTTTTCTTGTCAGTTCTAATCATTTACTGAAACCAAGATTTCCCTGTTTTGAAATCATAACTCTACATAGTAGGAGAAAATATATTTAAATTTCACAAATATTATAGTGGTGTGTATTTGTAAAACATGTTGACTGTTAATTAGGTAGAAATTTTAACCTCTAGGTGCGCAGAGAACATGTCTCTTATTCACCACTGCAGCCTTGGATGCCTCCCATGGTGATTACTGTATACACATTTGTCTAATGAATGAATTGGGGTATAGTCTTTCAGAATATTTTCCCATCAACAGCTTTCATACAGATAGTTTTCATTCCTTTAAGCCACAAATGATTGTCTCTCATAAAATAATAAATATGCTCATTATTCTTTGCTGTGTTTAGACCTTAATGTCTATTCAGAAAATTGAGACCTCTATGCATTGGTTTAAAAAGAGGCCACAGTGAGTTTTTATTCCCAACATTTTATTATGAAAATTTTCATACAGAGAGGTTGAAAGAACTGTACAGTAGATACCCATATACCTACCACCTGGATTCTACACTTAGCATTTTAACGTATATGCTTTATCAAGTATCTGTCCATCTATCAGTCCTCTTTAGTTCACCTTCTTTTATGTATATATTTCAGGGAAGTTTCAGGCATTAGTATACTTATCCACAAAACTTCACAATTCATCTACCATGTTTATAAATGGAATGCATTTGGAGTAGACTATTTGAAATTATATGTTATCATTTGGAACAATTAATTGTTGGAAAATTAAATTTATCATTTTACTTTATTTTCAATATTTAGATTGGAAGGTCAGATGAGAAAAGGATAAACCAGCTTAGATCTGTATAATTCTTTATAGTTTCTAAAAATATTCATGTGTATTATCTAATTTGATACAATATTATTAATAATATCAGTAGCTAAGAGTTACCAAATGCTTATTTTGTATCTGGTGCTGTGCTAAATTCTCTTCATCCCACTGATTTGGTTGTTGTATTTATTTTTCAAGTGGGTTGGTTTATTCACTTAAATATTTCTAAGCCCTGAGGCATGCTTTTTAAATTCACATTTGTCAAAATGCTGCTGTGTTTAGTCTTAATTCTTTTGGTGTTTGGATTCCTGAGAACAAAAATATTTTCTTGGGTATTGTATCTTTATAAGTTGCTATCCATAATAATGTTTGAGCACAACTTGGGAAGAGTGACTGAAGAAGTTTATGTGTTCTTTGATGATCTCTTGTAAAGTAGCCTCTAATATCCAAAATGTTGCATGACTTTAAAGGCAAAATAGATTATATGAGAATCTGCATCTAATAATTACTTCTCCTTGGATTAGTAAGTGTTACAATTCTATCAATGATAATTGTCACTATTTTTTATATTTACTGTGTGCCAGATACTGTGATTTGTATCATTATATGTTTAATTTATTGAAAACTGAGGCACAGAGATTAAATGGCTTACTTGTCCCCTAGGTAATATGACTAGTAAGTGGAGGAGCCAGACTGTGAATGTTTCAGCTCCCAAATCTTTGCATTTGACCTTCGCCCTAGTGCTTTGTGTATGATCCTCAGGCCACTTGCATCATAATTTCCTAGGGTGCTTGCTAGAAATGCAGATTCCTGAGCCTCTCACTCGAGACCTTGCTGAGTTCCCTCTGGATCAAGTATGCTTTTTAGTTGTTCAGTTGATTTTTATGTGCACCAAAGTTTGGGAACCACTGTGCTATGCTATCCTATAAGCATTATCATGTTTTAATCCCTGTTAGCCTAGAAAGTTAGCCAGAATCAGTGACTTGTTCTTATCTTTGGAGTGCATGGCACTTTGGATTAATCTTTTTTTTAAGTTTTTTTTTAAGATTTTATTTATCTTTAGAGGGGAAGGGAAGGAGAGAGGGAGAGAAATATCAGTGTATGGTTGCCTCTCCTGCATCCCCTGCTGGGAACTGTCCTGCAACCCAGGCATGTGCCCTGACTGGGAATCGAACTGCGATCCTTTGGTTTGCAGGTCCGAGCTCAATCCACTGAACTATACAGCCAGGGCTGGATTAATCTTTATGCTTTTGTCTTTACTTCAAGATTGTCATGGATTTTAAGCATCCAGATGGTGTCACAGTGCCAGTGATGTTGCCTCGTCGGAGTTTGCTGGTGATGACAGGAGAATCCAGATACCTTTGGACCCACGGGTAGGTACTGAAATTACCTTGATGACAGGATCCCCTTTGCTCTGTGAGACTTCTCTTCTTTCCTGTGGGAGCCACCGGAACCCTGCTCCATACCTGCACATTGTGTCCTCTGGGGTTAAACCCCCAGGGACACATACGGCGTTTTGTTTTTTTAAATATTAAACTTTTCTTCTGAAAAAAATTCAAATTTAAGGAAAAGTTGCAAGCATAGTATTGTGAACTCTCTTCACCTTTCACTTAGATTTACCAATTGTGAACATTTTGCTATGTGTTTTGTTTCTCGCTTGTTGTCATTATTATTTTTGCTGAGTCTTAGGAGGATAAGTTACTTTATTGCGTATTTCCTAAGAGCAGGACACTTTCTGTATCGGAGGTTGGCAAATTATGGCTTGTGGGCCAAATTCAGCCCTTAGTCTGCTTTTATACAACTCTGTAGCTAAAAATGGCTTTTAGATTTTTAAAGGGCTATAAAAAACAAAACAAAACAAAAAAACAGTATGCGACAGAGACTGGTTGTGGCCCTCTGTGCCTAAAATATTTACTGTGTGGCCTTGTTACAGGAAAAGTTTGCCAATCCCTGTTCTATAAAGCTTCAGTGCAGTCCTCAAATTCAGGAAATTCAATATTGGTAAAATTATCATACCAGTACTCTTATCATACTTTTATTCAATCAGTTTTTAACTTTTGCTAGTTATGCTTTAACTGCACTTGCTAGTACTGTTAAAGAAAAACCAGAGCCTACCAGTAAAGTAGCAAAACCAGATTTTACTCGGGAATTATTGCGATAGGGGATAGAGACCTCAACATAGAACTGGGCTCAGTTTTAAATACAACGAGGAGAAATGGAGATCTATAACCAGAAAGCCCAGGGTTGGGGATGGGGCTTGTTGGATGGCAGGTTACTAAAAGGAAACCTCAACGGTAGGTAAGGAGGGGATTCTGGCTAAAACAGCCATGTGATTCTTGCTGAAGGCAGGCCAGGGTGATCAGATAGTGGGGGATAGGGGGAATGAGGAATTCGGTCAGCTATCAAGGGTGATCAGATATCAGGGGTAGGGGATTCTGGCTCATGTTGACTTTGCAGGATTCTTGTTAGACTCTTGGAGGACATGCCCAAATAGGAAACCTGGTCAGGCTCAGAGGAATACAAACTAAACTTTGCTCAAGCAGAGAATCTTTGTCAATAGTCATGGTTAGTTTTCCCTCTGATCTAGGATTCTGTCCATGATCCTGTATTACCTTTAGTTGTAAATTCTCTTTAGTCTTCTTTAATATGAAATAATTCCTCAACTTTTCTTTGTCTCTCATGACATTGACACTTTTAAGGAAGCCAGTTGTTTTTTAGAATACCCCTCAATTTGAGTTTGAACGATGATTCTAATCTGAAAGAAGTGGGTTATGCACTTTTGGCAGGAAGGTATCTTTCAGCCTTTGAGAAGGAAGCATCACAGTTCTGAAATTTAAATGCATTGTACTTAAAATACCGCTGAGTTCTGTATTTTTAATACTGACCTGCTTGGAAATTTAGTGGATGTATTTATAAGAATTCAAGGAAATGACCATGTAAATGAATTTGTAACCTGTCCTAAATGTGAGCCATAAAAACAGATGGCCTGATTTGGTGCACTCACTGAGGCTTAAATCTGCCTGACTTCTTTTTTTATGGTTGTTTAAAATATTTTTACTTACAGGAAATAAAAATGGTGATATGATCCAATAGTTTCAATTATTCTTAGAATTTTGAGAATGTTTACATTTTCTCTTTTTAGGTTCAAGTATTTTTACTATTGGTAACATTTAAACTTAAGAGTAATGGCATTATAGCAACCACAAAATAACAAATTACTTTTTATAGGCTTATGTTTTAAAAATATTTTAGTTTATTCTGGCTAACGGTACAGATTAATTCTAAACATCATTTTGATCACATTATTCACTTGTTCAAAGCACATTGTGTTGTAAATGTTAAGAGTAGTATCTCTGGAAGATTGAATTGCAGGTAATCTTTATTTTTAAACTTCTCTCTAGAATCAAAATTCTCTACAATAAGTTCAAGGGAAATAAGCTCTGTATTATTTTTAAAAGCTCTAATTGATAGTAGTATTATTGCACGTAATTTGATTGTATGTGTGTATTAGGGAGAGATCGAGAAGCAGGGGGTGTGTAGGGAGGGAGGAGGCACAGACAGAGACAGGAACAGAGAGAGACTGACCAAATGAATGGTATACCAGCTATTGAGGAGCTCACCAAAATTTCTGTGTAGAAGGGAGAATAGACTGAAAAAGCACATTTAATGTCCTTAAAACTACAGGGTAGGGCAAAAGTAGGTTTATAGTTGTGAGTACATGAAACAGAGTGTATTCTTATATTATTCATTAATTATTGTATTTTCTGTATGAACAACTGTAAACCTACTTTTGTCCTGCTTGTATGTATAAATTATAGGAAATAAACCTTGATAAGACATTTTTTTATCTCTATATTATCTGTAGTGCTATAAAAAGCACTAGAAAGCCCTGTTGAATAGAAGGTTGATTAACATGGCCCTATAAAATTAATTCCAAACACTTTTAATTTGATCTAGTTTTAGTTTAGTATTCTAGCCACCATGCCCTAAATCAGCAGTCAGACTCTTTGGCTGGGGCAGTGATGATCCACATGGTAACATTTTAAAAAATGTCCTGCATATAGAGGACTGCCGGCCAAGATGGAGGCCTAGGTAGATATGGTTTGCTTCCTTGCACAACCAAAAGAAGGACAACAACCAATTTAAAAACAAAAAACAACCAGAACTTCCAGAAAATCAAACTGTATGGAAGTCTGATAACCAAGGAGTTACAGAAGAAACATTCATCCAGATTGGTAGGAGGGATGGAGACAGGTGGCTGGGGTGGAGAGGACCTGCAGCAAGGCCATGGCTGGAGGACCAGTTGGTCCCATATTTGCATGCAGATAAACTGGAAGGAACAACTGAGGAGCAAGACAGACTGTGCAACCCAGGATTCCAGTGCAGGGAAATAAAGCCTCAAAACCTCTGGCTGAAAAACCTGTGGGGGTTGCAATGGTGAGAGAAACTTCCAGCTTCACAGGAGAGTTCATGGGAGAGACCCACAGGGTCCTAGAATGTACAAAAACTCATCCACCTGGAAATCAGCAGTAGAATGGAGCAATTTGCTTGTGGATAGTGGGGGAAGTGACTGAAAGCTGGCAGAGAGCCGAGCAAGCAGCATTGTTCCCTCTCTGATCCCTCACCCACATACAGTGCCACAATGCAGCAAAGAGGGTTGCCCCACCCTGGCAAATACCTGAGGCTCTTCCTCTGCCAGTGTAACAGGTGCACCAAAAAAAGAAATATGGTCCAAACAAAAAGACAAGATCCAAACTTCAGAAAAAGAACTAAACAATGAAGAGATAGCCAATCTATCAGATGCAGAGTTAATAACACTGGTAATCAGGATGCTTACAGAAATGATCATATGGCTGCAAAGTAGAGGAAGAAATGAAGGTTATGCAAAGTGAAATATACAGGGAACCAGTAGCAAAGGGAAGGAAACCAGGACTCATATAGATGATTTGGAACAGAAGGAAGAAAGAAACATTTAACCAAAACAGAATGAAGAAACAAGAATTTTTAAAAAATGAGGAGAGGCTGAGGAACCTCTGGGACAACTGTAAACATTCCAACATCCGAATCATAGGGGTGCCAGGAGAGGAGGAAGAGCAAGAAATTGAAAACTTCTCTAATCTGGGGAAGGAAATAGACTTCTAGGAAGTCCAGGAAGCTCAGAGAGTCCCAAAGAAGTTGGACCCAAGGAGGAACACACCAAGACACATCATAATTACATTAGCTAAGATAATAGATAAGGAGAGAATCTTAAAATCAGCAAGAGAAAAGGAGACAGTTACCTACAAAGGAGTTCCCATAAGACTGTCAGCTGATGTTTCAAAAGAAAGCTTGCAGGCAAGAAGGGGCTGGAAAGAAGTATTCCAAGTCATGAAAGGCAAGGACCTACATCTAAGATTACTCTCTCCAGCAAAGCTATCATTTAGAAAGGAAGGGCAGAAAAAGTGCTTCCTACATAAGGTCAAGTTACAGGAGTTCAGCATCACCAAACCCTTATTATATGAAATGTTAAAGGGACTTGTCTAAGAAAGAGAAGATAAAAAATATGAATAGTAAAATGACAACAAACTCAACTATCAACAGGGGAACCTAAAAATACAAAAACAAACTAAGGAAACAGCTAGAACAGGAAAAGAATCACAGAAATGGTGATCACATGGGGAATTATCAGTGGGGAGAGAAAAGAGGGAGAATGGGGGGAAAGTACATGGAATAAGTAGCATAAATGGTAGGTATGAAATAGATGGAGGTTAAGAATAGGTATAGGAAATGGAGAAGCCAAAGAACTTACACGTATGACCCATAGACATGAACTAAGGGGTGGGAGTGCCTGAGGAGGGGGATAAAGGGGAGGAAAAAATGGGACAACTGTAATAGTATAATTGATAAAATATACTTTAAAAAATTTTCCTGCAGATAAAAATCAGGAGCTTTTACATAAAAATCTGAATTTTCTGCTTTTGAAAATTGGGAAGGTCTGACACCACTGGGCTACAGATTCATTTGGCAGCAGTTGCCAGGACTGTCAATGGTTGTCTTTTTCTTTTATTTTAAAGATTTTATTTATTTATTTTAGAGAGGAGAAAGGAGGGGGAAGGAGAGGGAGTGAAACATCAGTGTGCATTTGCCTCACTTATGCTCCTTGTTGGAGACCTGGCCTGCAACCCAGGGATGTGCCCTGACTGGGAATCGAACCGGTGACCTTTTGGTTTGCAGGCCAGCACTCAATGCACTGGCCACAACAGCCAGTGCAACAGTCATCTTTTGATGAGTCCTGCATTTTCAAGTTCTCTAAAGTTCGTACCACTTCCTAACCCTTGAAATAAGGCTCAGTATCACCTGTCACTTATCACTGTGCTTGCATAATTGTTTTATAAAGAATTAAATGAAAATTAAATATTTCTTGAACTCATGTTGGTATTAAAAGTAGGAAAAGGTATAGGGGGCTACATCCGCAGAGCCCCATCCCTCTGTCACGGATGAAAATAAAACTACCAAGACATGATCTGCTTGGGGAGGAGAGGTAATCGATCTCTCGAAGGAGAAGGACCCAGAGCCCCTTCCTCACTAGGCTTTTATTGGGTTCAAATACACAGGAATACAGGTATGTCAGGTGGCAAGGATCAAACAATGGATAACATTTCAAAGAAATCTGAGAGCTTAATCTGAGTCAATGTCTGTCAGGAAAGGGGGTTGCAAAACTTTGGGAGACATACTCATTTCCTGCTGGGACACTTGTCATTTAAATGAGAGCATTCTTAGCAAAGCAGGTTTCACAGGACTTTATGAATTCTTTCTTATGCCCGATCACCTGGGGAACCGCTCTGGCTGGCACAGGGCTGCACCGCTCCCATCATAGTTTCAGGCTTAAGCCAATTAGAGCCAGGAAGCAAGGGATAAAGGAGACATCTCCCAGATGGAAATGGGGACTTGGGCTATGTCAGAATAGCTGGGGATGAAGGTCCATCACCCCCTCTTTGCTGCAGCCCCCCCCAGTCCTTCCATTAGGACCTTCCAAGTGGTCATGTCTGGCTTGGGTTGCCCCTCCCTGGAGGGGTCTTATCCGTCATTGACTAACCGACTGAGTGTTGGGGCCAGAGATGGATGAGGCAGAAGCAGCGCTCCTGCCAGGGAGATAAGCTTTATCTCCTAAGTGGCTCAGGTCCTCTTGACAGAATAGACCCAGATGAAATGGGTCCCTTGGGCTCTTACTCAGCCTAGCCATGGAGTGCAGTTACAACTTCTGAAACCAGACTGAACAGTCTTCAACATAAAGGAAACCTAGAATGAATGATAATGTGTGTTTTAAGAAAAATGGAAGAAAATACTTCGTTTTTTTGAAATGAGGACTATCCTTGTGTGTTTAATGGCAACAATATATTTCTATATAAATTCACCTGCTTCACTCATTTATGTTATTTGACTGGCCTTGAGGGGCATTATTTCATGAGTTTATGTGAACTGTCCTTGAAATTATTTTTGCAGTTTTTGTGCCAGGCACTGTTGTAAAAGCTCTACATATATTAACTCATTTAACTCACATAGTCTGAGTGAAAAGTTTCTTCCATGGTTTGGTCCCCATTTTTAAAGGAAATTGGAGCATAGGGTGGTTACATAACTTGTACAAACTCACAAAACCATTAAGATCAGAGGACAGGCAGTCGGGCTTCAGGATCTGTGCTCTTAAGCATGATATTATAGCTAAACTTGCTTTCTCCCTTTCCTCTGATAGGCCTTCTTGCCTTCACACTTTAGCCAACTCTGAATGCAGTAAATTTCCTTTTCTTTTCCATTTACTTTTTTAAAGATTCTATACAGCTCAACTTTTACTTCCTTTAAAATTTGTAAAGCTTTTTCTGACTACATTGGCCTGAAATAATTTATCCTGTATCTTAACTCCTAAAAGACTATAGTATTTTCTACTATTTTTATTGTATTGAACTACCATATTTTGCCGTGCATAATGTGTACCCCTGTTTTTGGCCCAAACTTTAAGGGAAAAACATTTTTGTTTTAATTTTTTAATTCAAGTTTTTATTTATTTACTGTATTTTGCCATGTATAATGAGCACTTTTTTGCCCAAATTTTTGAGGGAAAAATAAAGATGTGCATTATGCATGTGTAGTACTAATTCCATATCTATATACATGTTTTTAATTCTTTTATTTATGCCTATGTAGAAGTGTAACCAGAGACATCAAAATAAAGAACAAAGTGACAATAACCAGAGGGGGGGGAAAGGGGGGAAACGGGAAACAAGGGGAAAGGTCATCAAGGAACATGTATAAAGGACACGTGGACAAAGACAAAGCGGGTAGGATTGAGGGTGGGAAGTGGAGTGGGTGGGGCAGGGGAAAGTGGTGGCAGGAAAATGGAGACAACTGTACTTGAATGACCATTAAAATATATATATATATTTTAAAAAGAATTGTAGCTCTAGAAAGCAATAATGATCTCCATATGCAAAATAATACCCTGGAATATGATGATTGTTTTTGTTTCTAAATATAAATAAATTAAAAATTGAATTAAAAAATTAAAACGAAAGTTTTTTTTCCTGCAAGTTTGGGCCAAAAATGTGGGTGCACATGACATGGGAGCTTGTTATACATGGCAAAATATGGTGTATTCAGATACTTGTTTTTTGTATTATAAAGGAATTTTAGCATTTATTTTTAAACGTATTTTGGTACAAGGAATTTTATGTAACAAATCATTACAAAACACAAGAACAGATACAAAGTACAAGAAGTTTTATGTGCTAGCAACAAATTTACAATATTTATACATCATAGAAGGGCAAGAACTCTTCATTGCTGTCAACATCAGAAGTATTGTCTTCTTCAATGTCTACATTACTGGTGTCTTCTGAAGAGTAGTTTCCTCATCCCAGTAAATTTCTTTGTCCTCAGTTCCATCCATAGCATTGCTGATGCCATATTTTTTTAAACAATTTCACAGCCACTCCCTTCTTGACACCATTCTGTGATCTCAGGATCCAATCACGTACCTGGGGCTATGGATGATTTCTTGATTCTCCCTGTAGGTGATAAATCATTACCAGCTGATTGCATCCATGTCGACCACTCTTTCTTCATTAGGGCTTTGAAGGGCTTGTTTACTGAACATTAAGAGGTTGCTACTGGCTGGTTAGTCCAATAGGTATCCAAACAAGTTGGGTTTTCAAGTCTGCTTCAATTACTTTTGCACTTTGTGTAACATGGGCTTTGAAATGATCAAAAGCAAGCAAAGCTGTTTTTTTAAGTAATGCTCCAGGCCTTCATGACCGGACTTTGTTAAACGAGATTTTCATACTCTCTTCACTCATCCATCCTTCCATCCTTTTTCATGCACATGGACAATAACTACACTTGGAATCTTTTCTTTCAGAAATGTTTTTCTTTTTAGAGATGATAATAGGTGGTAGCCTTGTCCCACCTGCACAACAGGCTAGAACAACAGTGAAGTGTGTTTTCTCATGACCACTGGTTCTAACAGCCACTGTCTTTGCTCCTTTGATGTCCACAGTTCTATTGGATGGCACATCAGTGTGAGCCGGACCTCATCTCATCCATGTTGGCGATTTGGGATAGCTCAAAGTTTTCAAAGATTGATAACATAAGAATGAAATTCCAAAATTTGATCTCATAGGCTGCTGGAAGTTTTGGGGCAAGTTTAGCTCATGCCCTCATGCTCAGACCTCTCTTCATAAAGTGAAAGTACCATTTAGGTCAGGGGTGTCCAACCCGTGGCCTGTGGGCCACATGTGGTCCAGGATGACTATGAATGTGGCCCAGCACAAATTCATAAATTTACTTAAAACTGCTTAGTTTTATTACTAAGTTTTATACTAAGTTTTGTTACTTAGATATGTACATTTTATATATTAGTGGTTACAAACTTGGGACCTGCTTGATGGGACCTGCTCAATGATTTTAAAAAGATTATTGAAAGGGCTGCTACATAATTAGGGTTATTTAAGGATTTTTTGCTTCTCTGTGGTGGCAGATATCATGAAAATTGTGCACAGACCTTTTCTCGCTCATCAGTTTTCGTTAGTGTTTGTGTATTTACTGTGTGCCTCAAGATAACTCTTCTTCCAGTGTGGCCCAGAGACACCAAAAGGTTGGACGCCCTGATTTAGGTGTCCCTGAAAAACCATCATGTTTTTTCTCGTACAGTCCCTTTACCTTCTTCTTGTATCATCTTGGTCGAAACAGAGATGCCAGTCTGACACTGCTCCAGAATCCAGGTCTTCACCTCCATCCACTTTGGAAGTTTACCTTGCATTGCCTTCTTCTGTCTTGGCATCTGAAGAAAGTTTCCTTCCTGTTGTCTCCACAGTCTGATGGCACTCTCTGTGGGAGGAGGTCCAAAGTGTCTCTCAGCAGCTCTGTTGCCAACCTTTTTAGCATATTTAATACCTTGTAGCTTAAAGCTTGCGGTGTACAAAAACCGTTTCAACATTTTCCAAGGGATTTTCCAATAATTTCTCCTGCCTAAAGTTTATGAAAAGAAATGTTGTGCTGTTCACCCTATGGTAATGAAGTGGGCATCACCTATCTTACCAGGTGGTTAATAATTGGCACCATCTATCTTATCAAGGGGATAACAACCAGCATCATCTGTCTTACTCTGTGGGTAACAATACCTCACTTTTCCTTTCATTTCATTGAATCATTGGCTAAAACTGCTTTTGTTGCAAGTTCATCTTAAGTTCAACAAAATTGTAATCCAGTGTATTATTTTTGCATATGGATATCATTATTACTTTCTAGAGTTACACTTTTAATGCATAAGTATAAATAAAAGAATTAAAAACATTTATATAGATACAGAATTAGTACTGCCCATGTATAATGTACATCCTTATTTTTCCCTTAAAAGTTTGGGCAAAAAAGTGTGCATTATGCATGATAAAATATGGTATTTAATATATAAAAATGTTTTCATCTTTATATTTAATATTTTCCCAACTGGATTATAACTTGAGTGCAGGGGTAAAAAGATATTCAGAGATGTTTAAAGAATTCATTATTCTTAACATGGATTACCTATTCCTAAAAGGTTCCACCAATCTGAGATTGGTGCCGGAAGTGGTTGACCTTTGCATATGATTTAACTCTAGGCAAGTAAAGTAATTGACTTCAGAGAACTGTATTAGAGAACTACTTAGTCCCCAAGAGAGAAATTTGTTTGCTAACAAGAGATTCAAGAGACTCATTTTTCTGAAATATCTTGACTTTATTCAACATCATAATTTTAATAATTTTAAGCTATCCGAGTAGCAGTCATATAAATTCAGGCAATAATTGCTTGCTTTTACTTCTAAAAAATTTCCTTTAGGGCCAGTTTTTTTTTTCAATTTTTAAAAATATATAATCCTTATTATATTTTTCCCATTACTATTTAGTCAGTCCCCTTATACCACCCTCCCCACAGCACTTATCACACTGTTGTCCATGTCCTTGAGTCCTTTTTCCTTTTTAGGGCAAGTGTTTTAAGAGAGCCATCCTCACAACTTGTTTTATGAGGTTGGCATTACCCTGACACCAAAATGTGTCTAGGAAAGGACAGCAAAAGAAAATTATAGACCAGTTTCTCTTAGAGATGCAGAAGTGCTTCTTGAAAAAATGTTTATTGATTTTAGAGAGCAAGGAAGGGGGAGAGAGAGAGAAACAAACATGGACATGAGAGAGAAACATCAACTGGTTGCCTCCCACACATGCCCGTACTGGGGATTGAACCTGCAACCCAGGCATGGACCCTGATCAGGAATTAAACTCCCAGCCTTTTGGTGTATGGGATAACGCTCCAACCAACTGAGTCACACCAGCCAGGGTAAGATGCAAAAATTCTTTAACAAAATGTCAGAAAACCCAGTCCTGTGATACATCGAAAATATATCAAGACCGAGGGGAGGTTATCCCAGGATTGCAAGATTGGCTTTAACTAACATCTGGAAACCAAACACTATGATTCATCATATTAAAAAAATGAAGGGGAAAAATACATAATCATCTTGATTGATACCGAAAGTGTTTTTGACTGAACTCAGCATCCATTCATAATAAAAACTTGGCAGACTAGGACAAGAAGTAAACTTCTTCAATCTGATAAAGGGCATCCGTGAAAAACCAATAGCTGACATCGTACGTCATATGTAGTACTGAATGCTTTTTCCTAAGATACTGAAGTGGGCAGGGATGACTGCTCTGACCACTTCTGTTTAATATTATATTGGATGTCGTAGCCGATATAAGTCTAGAAAAAGAAATAAAAATCTTACAGATTTGGAAGGAAGTAAAATTCTTCATGATTGCAGAAATAGAAAATCCTAAGAGATCTACAAAACAAGTGTTAGAACTAATAAATGAATATAGAAGGATTGTAGCATACAGGTCAATATTCAAAACTTAATTTTTGGAAAATGAAATAAAATGCTTTTAAAAATAGCAACATGGAGGAGATTGACTGTGGGAGTTGGGGGTGGGCTGGGTAGAGGAGAGCAAAGGGGGGAAATTGGGACAACTGTAAAAGAACAATAATAAAGTATTTAATAAAAAATAAAATAAAAGAGCATCAAGACCTGTAAAGTACTTCTTTTCAGTACTCTGAATAAATAAATTAATTAGTTAATTATGATATGATTTTAAAAGCCCTCAACCTGGGAATTCTAATTCTTTGTCTTAAATCTTAAGTTGAGATTTAATTCTTACACAGGCACACACACATAACATTGTATTAGTTTCACATGCACAACGTAATGATTCACTCTATGTATATATTGTGAAATAATCATCAGAGTAAGTCTAGTTAACACAGCTATGAATTTTTTTCCTTGTGATGAGAACTTTTAAGGTTTAGTCTCTTAGCAACATTCAAATTTACAGTATAGTTTTATTTAACTATAGTCACCATACTGTATATAACATCTCTGGGATTTACTTTATAAATGGAAGTTTGTACTTTTTAACTACTTTTCATTCATTTCACAACCTTCTCCCTAGTCCACCCCCTGCCCACTCACTCCAGATCACCAATCTGTTCTCTGTATAATTTTTTTCTTCGCTCTTTTCTTTTTTACTTTCCACATATAAGTGAGATCCATGGTATTTGTATTTGTCTGACCTATTTCACATAGTATAATGCTCTCCAGGTCCATCCATATTATTGCAAATGGCAGAATTTGCTTTTTTAGTGGCTGAACATTACTTCATTGTGTGCATGTGTGTGTGTATCACATTTTCTGTATTCATTTATCCATCAGCGAACCCTTAGATTTTCTCCATATCTTGGCTGTTGTGGATAATGCTGCAGTGAGTATGGGGTACATGTATCTTTTTGAGTTAGCCTTTCCATTTCCTTTGGATGGATACTCAAAAGTGGAATTTCTGGATATATGGTAATCCTATTTTTAAATTTTTGAGGAACCTTCATACTATTTTTTCATAAGGAAATATGTTGTTTTTTTTCACATTTTTAAAATATATTTTATTAATTATGCTATTACAGTTGTCCCATTTTCCCTTTAGTTCATGTCCATGTGTCATAAATTCTTTAGCTTCTATATTTCCCACACTATTCTTGCCCTCCCCCTGTCTATTTTCTACCTACCATCTATGCTACTTATTCTCTGTACCTTCCCCCCCTCTCCTCCTCCCATACCCCTGTTGCTAACCCTCCATATGATCTCCATTTCTGTGGTTCTGCTCCTGTTATAGTTGTTTGCTTAGTTTGCTTTTGCTTTTGTTTTAGGTGTGGTTGTTAATAATTGTGAGTTTGCTGTCATTTTACTGCTCATATTTTTTGATCTTCTTCTTCTTAGATAAGTCCCTTCAACATTTCATATAATAAGGGCTTGGTGATGATGAACTCCTTGAACTTGACCTTATCTGAGAAGCACTTTATCTTCCCTTCCATTGTAAATGACAGCTTTGCTGGATAGAGCAATCTTGGATGTAGGTCCTTGCCTTTCATGACTTGGAATACTTCTTTCCAGCCCCTTCTTGCCTGGAAGGTCTCTTTTGAGAAATCAGCTGACAGTCTGATGGGAACTCCTTTGTAGGTGACTGTCCCCTTATCCCTTGCTGCTTCTAGAATTCTCTCCTTCATTTGAATCTTGGCTAATGAAATTATGATGTGTCTTGGTGTGTTCCTCCTTGGGTCCATCTTCTTTGGGACTCTCTGAGCTTCCTGGACTTCCTGGAAGTCTATTTCCTTTGCCAGATTGGGGAAGTTCTCCTTTATTATTTGTTCAAGTAAGTTTCCACTTGCTGATCTTCTTCCCCTTCTAGTACCCCTGTAATTCGGATGTTGGGATGTTTAAAGATGTCCTGGAGGTTCCTAAGCCTCTCCTCATTTTTTGGAATTCTTGTTTCTTCCTTGCTTTCTGTTTGGTTGTTTCTTTCTTCCTTCTGGTCTACACCATTGATTTGAGTCCCAGTTTGCCTCCCATCACTATTGGTTCCCTGTGCATTTTCCTTCATTTCACTTAGTGTAGCCTTCATTTGTTCATCTAATTTGTGACCAAATTCAACCAATTCTGTGAGCATCCTGATCACCAGTGCTTTAACTGTACATTTGATAGGTTGGCTATCTCTTCATTGCTTAGTTGTATTTTTCCTGGAGCTTTGATCTGTTCTTTTGTTCGGGCCATTTTTTTTTTTTTTTTTTTGTCTTGACGCACCTGTTACGCAGTGAGGGGTGGAGCCTTAGGTGTTCACTGGGATGGGGTAACCCACGTCTGCTGCGTTGTGATGCTGTATGTGGGGAGGGGTCCAAGAGGGAACAATGGCACTTGCTCTGCTCTCTCTTAGATTTCAGTCCCTTCCACCGCTTCCCCCAAGCAAGCTGGGCCTTTCTGGTGCTGATTCCCATGTGGGTGGGTTTGTGTACATTCTAGGACCCTGTGGGTCTCTCCAACGAACTCTCCTCTGAGGTTGGGAGTCTCTCCCAGCAACTCAACCCCCATAAGTGTTTTCAATCGTTGTTTTGAAGCTTTTATTTCCCAGCGTTGGGGCCCTGGGTTGTGCAGTCTTTCTCGCTTCCCATTTTCGCCTGGTTTATCGGTCTGGATGAATGGTTGTCGGACTTCTGTACAGTTCAATTTTCTGTCAGTTGTGATTGTTTTTTTGTTTCTAAATTTTTGTTGTCCTTAATTTTGGTTGTGCGAGGAGGCACATTGTGTCTACCTACACCTCCCTCTTGGCTGGAAGTCTCTGCTTGATTTTTAAGACTTTCTATAAAGTTCCATAATTAAAAGAATATACAAAGAGAGACTAATGGGATATATTATTTCTATACATATAATGAGTTGGTTTTTGACAAAGATACCAGTGCAATTCAGTATGGAAAGGACAATTTTCAACAGATAGTGCTGAGGCAATTGGATATTCATGTGGAAATAAAATGAAGCTTAATGTACCTTACCCCATTCACAAAAATTAATATGAGGTCATCATAAATTTAAATATAAAAGCAAAAACTATTAGACATCTAGAAGAAAATACAGGATGATGTATTTGTAACCTTGAGGTAGGCAAAGTTTTTCTTAGAAATGTATCAAAACACAGTTACTGTAAAAGAAAAAAAAAGACAAAATAAGTGCATCAACATTAAAAACTTCACTCATCAAAAGATACCACTAAGAAAATGAAAAGACAAGCTACCTGTGAGTAGAGAATATCCATAATACAAATATCTAATAAAGATTGGGCATAAGATTTGAACAGATCCTACACACAAATAAAGGATCTATGAGTGGCTGGTAAGCTCATTGACCATTCATTGGTGGGGGAAATTGACTGGCAGGGTCACAGGGGAGTTTTCTTGGGTGATGGAATGCTCTATATCTTGACTGAGGTTGTGGTTACATGGGTGTATTCAGTTGTCAAAAGCCATCGCACTGTACACTTAAGATCTGAGCATTTCACTCACTGTGAATTTAACTTTAAAAGGGCCACGTTTCCTCACCAGATCACTCCTTTTTTCCATTTGAAAATTTGCTCTTGATCCAAAGACCCCTTTAAATTTTCTTAACAATCCACAATGGCTTATACTTCTCTCTTTTAATTTTTATTTATTTTGTTTTTTTTATTTTATTTATTTTTAGAGAGAGAGGAAGGGAGAGAGAAAGAGAAGGAGAGAAACACTGGCCTGCAAACCAGGCATGCACCCTGACCAGGAACAGAACTCGAGACCTTTTGGTTTGCAGGCTGGCGCTCAATCCAGTGAGCCACACCAGCCAGGGCACTCTCTTTTTATTTTTTAATCTTTGTTTTTTAAAAAATTTAAAAGTTAATCATGCACTCTTTATCTGTTCCATTATCTGTTGTTTTCTGATGTTGATGTCCTTGACCCTTTATTTCATGTATTAGGAAAGTTGTGTTTGAAATTCCAATGATGATTATATAGTAGTCTATTTCTGTTAGATTTTTTTCAATTTTCCTTTATTTTGTGTCTGTGTTATTAGTTATGTGTATTAAAAAAAATAGGGTTTTTATGTTTCTGTTGGATTAACCCTGTTACCATTATGAAATGCCCTTTTCTTTATCTCTAACAATACTTATTCCTTAAAGTCTACTTTGATTGAGCTATGCCATTTTTCTTTTGATTTTGCTTGTCATGTATAAAATTTATTTTTTTTTTTGTATTTTTTTCTGTCTTTTTATTTTCAACTATATTCTGTCCCCATATTTAAGGTGTGTCTTTTGTAATATAGTTGGATTTTGTTTTTTTCAATCTGGTCTGAAAACCTTTCTTCTTTAATTGGACTTTTAATCCTTGTACATTTAACATAATTACTGATATTGGATTTAAATTTGCCTTGTATTTGTTTACTTTTTTCCCTATTGTTCCATTTTTTCCTCCTTCTTGGAATTGGTATTATTAAATATTTGTTATTCCATTTTTTCCCTCGAATAATTCATTAGCTGTACATTCTTTTAATATGATTATCCTGAAGATAACTTCTTAAAAGATAAGAGACTTCTATTTCTTTGTTTTTTTCTGCTGTGCTTAACAATTCAGGGAATCCAATCGATATTTGTAATATATTCTTCTAGATCTCTATTTACTTAATGTTTTTAAGGGACCTGAAATATTGTTATGAATGCAGTGCTAAATAAATTATTTCACTGTTGCTTTTAGAATAACACCTAGAAAATTTGATACTGTTCAAGCATCCAAGGGTCACAAAAGTGGAATTATCACCCATGATGTTGGAGACTTAACTTTAAACAAGAGGGGAGTACGGACATCGTTCACATTTAGGAAAGTGAGGCAAACACCTTGTAACTGTAGTAAGTATATAATTTTGATTCTATTGTAAAATGGAATAAATCTAGTATGAAAATCTTTAAAGTCCCAACAGAACCAAGGGGAGCTTTGTTTCAACTTCTCTAATGGCATGTCCCACATTTGCCTGGTAACGTACTTGAGTATACTTTTCTTAACCACATTAGAGTTTACATTATTTGAAGGTAGGGACTGCATCTTATTCATGTTTGTTCTCTGCAAACAGTGCTTGAGCATAGTTGGATACCAGATAAACATTTTTTTTATTGAAGTTACAGTTTAGAGTGCAACAATTACAAGACATTGCAGGACTCCTTACTTATTGTTTTCTGTTGATAAATTGTCTTTGTGTCAGCTAAAAAAAATCACAAAAGTAGGTTTTCTTGGAAATAGCTTGTCAAGTTGTTAAATTACTTTTCATAAACCCAAAAGGGAAGTTAGAGATGACAGATTGTTTATAGTGAGCAGATAACTCTAGGGGACAGACTGGTTTCCGTTAGCTTGGAAACCTGTGAGGGAGTGAAAGTACTCCACACTTTGGCAAGAGGGTGTTATTTGGAGATGTCTGCATGACTGTGTCATGACCTGTGTTTCTTAGATTCAAATAAAAACTCCTTTCATTTTATAAATAGTATTTTTAATGACAGTAAGGTAAGATCTTTTTTATATCCTAGGGGTTTTTATGGGAGATATCTATCATTTGTTTTTGGATTTAATCATAATCTTAGAAACATTTAAAATTAAACACCCTTATTATGTCTAAAAGACATTATCCTGTTAGACAACTTGAAATCTCTACTGTGTCTCTTGATCTCAAGAAACTTAAAGTCTAGTTGGACAGACAAGCTAGTTTTCTTATGCAAATATTTCTTTGTTATGGGTATTCATTAAATGTAAGGGATCCTATAAGAAGCTCTGATGATATAGTCAGTTTACAGATTTTTTTTTTTTAAGTTCAGGGCCGTCTTTTGGATACTTTTGGTCAAAATTTATGGGTTTTTAAATTGTAAGGGTTGCTACTCCTTTACATAACTTAGATGTTCATAATTTCCAAGAGAATAAAATGTTACTAAGACCAATTTAGGATAACCGTAAGTATAGTGTAGTGTAGTTGTAATTCTGATTTAATGAACATAATGTAACCTATCTGTTTTTACATCTGTGTTTTAGAGTCCTCAAGCTTTCTGGGGCCACCCTTTTTCTTAAACGTCCACTTAAAATGTTTAGAGCTTCACTTCACACATTAGTAGGGACTAGATACCCCAGACTCATTTGAGGCTTTCTCAAGGATTGGCATACTCTAGTTACTGAAAGTTTCTGAAGCCATCAATGCCGCAGCCCAGTTCTGTTTCTAATTGTTGTCCTAGTCTTGTCTGTGGTTTCTCTGGGAGCACTACCCTTTTACTTGGTAGAATACTACTCATGAAAAGATGTCTGTCACAAAGTTTGGCTGAAGACAAAGGAAAATTATAGCATAATAGAGAACAGCCAAAGATTTATAATTAGTATTAGCCATTATTGCAGGGAACAACTTCAAAATAAATTTGAGTCATTGTAAACTAAATGTCACATCCTCTACTTGGTGGTGTTCTTAGGATTTGCTCATTCTATTGAAGGAGGCAACCCAGTGTTGTCATTGAGAATGTAGGTTGCGGAGTCTCCACTGCCCAGGTTTGAATCCGGGCTCTAAGATTTATTGTCTTTATCACTTTGGGATGATTATTTAATATTCTGTGCTTCAGCTTCTCATCTGTAAAATGGATGTAATGTTAGTACCTATCTCATAGTGTTACTATGAGAACTGAGATGCTTCATATAAACTGCTTCGTACAGTGTTTATTAAATACTGTGATTATTACCAAATGACATGTTTCTTCTAGATTTTGTTTTTCTAAGAGCCCTAGAGCCCCCAGAACTTCTATCTCCTTCACCCACCAGGAGTAAAACCCTAAATCTTGTTAATGTAGCTAAATTTCTTCTGCTTATGCCTAGCCCATCAAGATGTTTTCCTAAAAGGACCCTTAATGCCAAGATGAATAGGCATATTCATTATAAAGCATTCGGAATTGCAGTCATGTTTTCTTGCAAATGGGTTTTCCCCCTTCTTTTTCTATTAGATCCATCATGCATATAATAATTAGACTTGCTAGGTAATAGCTATTTTTTCACTGATGAATTGTAGGCTTCTTATCCCTAGTCACCAAATTTGAATTGTTTTTCTTTTTAAGAAAGCATAAGACCTTCGGAATCATTTGGATAAAAATAAAAGGTTTATATTGCCTACTTTTTCATTAGGTTACCCTTTGGTTTGTGACAGCCAGATGAAGGAGCCTCCTCCATCATTTCCAGAGAATGATAAAGAAGCCTCACAGTTGGAGCAAGAATATGTCCATCGAGTTTATGAAGAGATCGCGGGACACTTCAGCAGCACAAGACATACTCCTTGGCCATGCATTGTGGAGTTTTTGAAAGCTTTGCCGCATGGTTCATTAGTAGCTGATATTGGATGTGGAAATGGAAAGTATCTTGGCATAAATAAGGAGTTATATATGGCAAGTAATTGTTGCTTCTGGCTTTCTTTCTACAATATTTATAAGGGTATTATCACCTTCTCCCTCATGATATGATGGGCTTTTTTTTTTTTAGGTTGCAGAAAGATTATAACCAACAAATTGAAAATTATTGAATACTCTCATTCTTTTTTACTCCCATAGATATACATGGGCATGCCGTTGTTTGCATTTTTTTCTCCCTTTAGACTCTGCTTTGTAAGAAGATTATTTTATCAGTAAAAGTCTTATATTTATAAAAACTCTTTATACATTAGAATGGATTTTTATAGAAACCATTTTCTTTGCTTAATCCTCCTAGATATGAGAAAGCAAATATTTTCATCTGTATTTTTTGTAACTGAGGAATCTGAGGCTCACAGAGGTTATGTTGTTTCCCTGATGTCATATAATATGGGAATATAAGTTGAACTTGAAACCATACCTTCTAACTCCAAATCTAGTGTCCTTTTACTCATAGCAGAACAACAACAAAAAAGGTTATTATGTGTTGGTATCTTATTTTTAAATAAACTCAGGCTGAAGCAGATTAAAAAAATTGACCATGGTTACAGTGCTGAATGCAGGATATGAACCCACTTCTTGTCTGATGCCACAGTTTCTGTTTTCAGTTGCTTAATTTCCTTTTCTGTGGACCACTCTTTTTTCCCCCCTGTTGTACTACCAAATAGGAAGTTCTCCTTGCACTAGTTCATAGTTGTAAATATTCATGTCAGCACTGCTCTTGAGTACTGGAGCTTCTTTTTCTCAAAGTTAGGGTAGGAAGGACTAGAACGTAGGAGTAGGTTAGGAAAATGAGAGCAGTTTCGTTCATGGGCTATGGTAATATGTCGGATTGCTTATACTTTATTTTTACCTCATCCTAGATCAGGGATGTCAAAATCATTTTCACCAGGGGCCACATCAGCCTCACGGTTGCCTTCAAAGGGCTGAATGTAATTTTAGGACTGTATAAATGTTACTACTCCTTAACAGTTAAGCGAGAGGTCAGTGCTGCCACTGGGTAGAAACAAGGTGCTGGGCCAGATAAAACGAGGTGGAGGGCCGGATTCTGCCCATGGGCCTTGTGTTTGTTTGACCCCTGTGCCCTAGATATTGCGCACCTACATGAAGAAAGAAATTTACTATTGCAATTAGTAGGAAAGGTATAGTTTGTACATTCAGGTAAAATAACTTTTCATCAAGATCAGACATTAGTATTTGTATATTGTTATCATGCTTATAATTAAATTTCAGTTTTATAAACAATAAGGTCTAGTCAGTTAATTTTTTAAAAAAATTTAAAAATGTGTTTATTGATTTTAGAGAGAAATGAAGGGAGAAAGAGAGAAACATCAATTGGTTGCCTCCCACATGTGCAACTGCAGATCAAACCCACAGTCTAGGTATGTGCCCTGACTGGGAATCAAACCCCCAACCTTTTGGTGTAAGGGATGATGCTCCAACGAACTGAGCCACACTGGCCAGGTCTAGTGAGTTAAGTTTTGATGTGTCACTTAAAATCACGACTCTAAACACAGTTCCAAACAAGGATCATGCTATCTTGTGGTGTTTTAAGGTGCTGTACAAAAGTGTCTCCCAGTAAGTTCTGCTTTTATACTTTCTTGATGCTAACCCCGTGGCTTCATCTAGTTAGGTATCATTTGTGACAGTAAAACTAAGTTGAAGTCAACTTCACTGATTGAGTCATGATAAAATTTTCCTGTTACTGTTGAGGAAATGATTACTTGATAAACAGGTAACCAAACCAAAATCTGAAGGAAGCTGATTCAAGAAGGAATATATTTAGAAGGACTGGAAAATCTCAAGTACAATCACTCTCTATTGTCTACATTCTTTTTAACAGTGGCAGTCTGTATGTATTCCTTCCTATTATTCTTGGAGCATACTGCATTGTCTGATCTGTAGGGAAGGCTCAGGAAGTGTTGTTTAAGTAAATGAATGAAAATTACATGTCTGGTTGTAGTTCTGGTTTTTATTTGATCAGAAATTGAATTATTTATGAAAAAAGGGGAAACCTGCTTTTTCTAAGTTGCTGAGGCTCCCATGTGGATGGAACCATGATGCTTGAGTGTATTTCAAACAGCCATCTTTGACTATGAAAATGTGTGTTTTGACATTCATGAGGGGGTGTGGCCTGTGACATTCATTTTAGGCATTCAAATGTAGGCTAGTCTCATAATCTAAAAAATTACTAATATCACTTTATATATAATTTCTTTAGCAAAATGCATTTTTAAAATACCAGCTTGGGTTCTCATGAAAATAGTTTTATGAACTGCTTTTAATTTCTGTCAGAAGTGCATGTGGTGAATTTGTTCTTATATGATTTCAACCATACCTGGGCTTACTCTTCTCTTTAATTCAAAACTTTTACATTCTAAGAACAATTTCTTTTTTAGATTTTTTCAGGTACTTTTCATTTTTATCAAGTAACTATTGGCTATATTTTCAGAGTTAAATTTATAAGCAAAGATTTTATGCTTTCAAGAAACCAATTGCCTTTAGAATAGTAACAATGATAGAGGAGATGTACGTGGCCTGCCTCGTTCTCTAACGTGATTGTTCTGTGTATGCACATTCAGTCCAGATGTGTTCCTTAGGCAGTTACTTAATATGTGGTATGGACTTTCTTGGTTGCTGTAAATAGTTGGGATTACAAATATAATAATAATGCCATAAGTCTATTTATAATTATAAGAATTGGAGATATGTTTACATAGGCCTCTTCTGTGCATTTTTTCATCTTTTTTTTATTGTTGACTACCCTAGGAAAGAGCAGAAAGGAAACTAACAATGTCAGATACTTGTGTGCTAGTGCTGTGCTGTGTGTTTTCTCATGTACATAGTTCATGCCATCGGTATTACTGTCTCTATTTTACAAATAGAAAAACTGATGCTCAGGCCTGACCTGATG
The DNA here is from genome assembly GCA_039655065.1 of Glossophaga mutica. Taxonomy (NCBI): domain Eukaryota; kingdom Metazoa; phylum Chordata; class Mammalia; order Chiroptera; family Phyllostomidae; genus Glossophaga; species Glossophaga mutica. The sequence continues at coordinate 77,720,836 of CM077308.1, read as the reverse complement.
AAGGGTAAGTGATATCAGAGTAAATATTAGAAGCTCATTTCCAACCCCAGAGTCCATATGCTATGGTGCTCTGCCAAGACACACTCTAAAGGCTATCTGTGGTGACAGGGAACACCAGACTATACTCACACATGATAGGAATTGTGTTTGTTTTGTTGTCCACTTACTTGGCACATAGTAGAAGCCTATTAATTGTTGAACAGTTAGGCAGGAGCGCCCTGACTGGTGTTGCTCAGTGAGTTGGGCATCTTCCCACAAACTGAAAGATCCTCTGTTCAATTCCCAGTCAGGACACATGCCTGGGTTGTGGGCCAGGTCCCTGGTGGGGGTGTATGAGAGGCAACTGATCGATGTTTCCCTCACACATTGGTGTTTCTTTCCTTTTCTCTAAAAATAAAGAAATAAAGTCTAGCCCTGGCTGGTGTAGCTCAGTGGATTGAGCGCGGGCCTGCGAACCAGAGGATCGCGGTTCGATTCCCAGTCAGGGCACATGCCTGGGTTGCAGGCCAGTTCCCGGCAGGGGACACATGAGAGGCAACCATACATTGATGTTTCTCTCCCTCTCCCTCTCTCCTACCCTTCCCCTCTAAAGGTAAATAAATAAAAAAATAAATAAATAAAATTATAAAAAAAATAAAATAAAAAATAAAAATAAAGAAATAAAGTCTTAACAAAAATTGGGAGGAGCAAGCCTGTGAATTCACATGGTTTCCTATTGGCTTGGCCAAAAGTCCATGATATTTTTCCGTATGCTGGCTCCAGTAGTGCTTAGTTGTCTTTAACTTCATTCAAAACAGTATTGTTAGATTGTATTCTGACAGCTGTCATATCAGCATGCATTAACAAAAAAAGTTTATCAAAATTGGTGAATTTTTATGTAGCCATTTTAATAATTGAACGTGGAAGAAAATATGCAAAATTTCAGTTTGTTGTGCTTTATTATTTTAAGAAAAGTAAAAACACAACTGAAATGCAAAAAAAAAAAAAAAAAAAATTGTGCAGTGTATGGAGAAGGTGCTGTGACTCACCAAACATGTTAAAAATGGTTTGTGGTGTTTGTACTATTGACATTTTGGCTAGGTAATTCTTTGCTGTGGGGCTATCTAATGCATTGAAAGATATTTAGCTGTACCTGTGGCCTCTACCCACTAGAAGCTGATAGTGGAAGATAGCTGACATACTCAAAATAGCCACATCAATAAAGTTATTGATGAAAATGAAAAATGTATCTTTTATTTTACAGAAAAAATGTAATGAACTTTTTGGCCAACCCAATACATGAAACCAGAATATACTAGTGCTGTGTTCTGCAGCCTTGAAGGAAATGTGACAGCCTCAAAATGGGTGGGCCTTAACTCAGAGTGAGGTGCCTTTAGGCTGCCTGGATTCCTCTGCGTATCTAGAATCCAGGACAAGGGTTTTGGGCCACTCTGTCTTCCATATGCTAATAATAACTAAGATTTGCATAGTACTTTTATCATTAGTAAAATATTTATTATACATTATTTTATTTGATTCTCATATTAACCCTGAGAGGTAGGTATTTTTATGAAAAGGAAAAACAGGCTCTGAGATATTAAGTAGCTTTCTTATGTTGTTCAGCTAGCTATTGCTGAAGCCAGAATTTAAATTTAAATCTAGATTTTAGTATGCATTTTACTGTACTTTACCTTCTTTGCCTGTTTGCCTGCACTTTAAACTCTGTGCTACCAGTGTGATTTCCTGTAGTTGTATATTTTGTTAGAAGTTTTAAAAATGTATATTTTAAGAAATAAAAATATATATAGTCACAATTCAGAAATTGAAAGGAAAAGTATTCACCTGTTATTCTAATACCGTAATAAAGCAGTTTATTGTGAGGAATGTCCTTTCAGTATTTGTCCTATAAATTCTTTTTATAGTTGTGACTTTGCAGACAATTTGATGATTCATTTATATTAATACTTCCATTTTGATTTGTAGTCTTATGTAATTCTTGGACTTTATAAGCTTCTAAGAGGTTGATACTGTTCCACATTTGGTTGTGTTCAGTTTGGAGCTATTATAAACAACATTGTAATGAACACATTCATTGAGACAATGTGACACAAAGGAGGAACATGGATTCTTGAAGTGAGGAAGACTTAGGTTTAAATCCTTGCTCCACCACTTAACTACTGCTCACCTTGGGGCAAATTACTTATGTTCTTTGCAATGAAGTCTCCTTATTTGTAAAATGGTGGTAATAATACCTAATTCAAAGTATGTTATGAGGGTTAAGTACATTAATACTTTAATACTTAGTGGTACTTGGTAAAAGGCAATTAAACTAGCCTGTTTAGCCTTTTCCATATTTTGGACCATTTTCTTAGGATAAAGTTTTAGAAGAATAATTACTGGGTCAAAAGTTGTGAACATTTTTATCTTCCTTAAAAAATGTTTGCAAGATTGTTTTTTAAATTGAGTGAGCCAATGTGTATGGACCATGACTAACTTTATGAGAGCAAGTTTTATCACGTTGTTATTACTGTGGTGTGCTGTGGTTTTAAAATGTCTTGATACTTTGATAGGAGAAAAGTGGAACCTTGTTTTAGTTTGCACCTTTGACTGTTCAGTTGAATAGTTCAGTTGAATCTTTTCATTTTTACCTGTATTTTCAGAATTATATGTGTATGTTTTGTTGAAAATTTAAAAAATTATATAGGAGTATACTTATCCATTTTAAGACCAACCAATATGTGTTTTTTTTTTTTTGTCATTGATCTCTACCCAACACATAGAGGTATGTGAGTCTTTCAGTATCTATGAGTATTTGTAAATAAGCCGTTTTCTGTCCTGTTGTTGATGTTATGCAGTATTATTAGGAAGAGCTTAAAATACTTGGCACTGTCCTTGGTATAAGAACTTAGGGAATTTAAAAATAGAAAGGAAAAGACAGAAAATAGTGATGATTCAGCTGTACTGTATGGAAGACTCAGTCAAAGTAAGTGGAAGATGAAAGTGCGGGGCGCTGCATGAGCCGGGCCATTGGTCCGTGGGTACTCTTCATTAGACCTGGGGCTTTATCACTAAAATTGCCCCTGCTCTTTTGTTGGTGAAAGGAGTGAGGAAAAAGTACATTTTCTCCGATTTTGTTTGGCTGCTGTTCTCCTTGTTCTGTTTTATCTGTGTTTCTCAGATAGTAACTTTCCTCCTTTGAGTAACTATGGAGTTCTATCTCTGGAGATTTGTTTTATAGGCAAGTTGGATTTCTTCCTGTTGACTTTTAGCAAAGTACAGCAATCTCTCAGAATTGGGCACTGGAAACTTCTATTTCTATAAACTAAACTTTACTGTAAGATAAGCTAACAAGCACCAAAACCTAATATACATGTTCCTTGAGTAGAATTGTCATCTTGACATTTTGACTGTTGGCTCAGTGGCACAAAATACCAGTGGAGAGAAATCAAGGTGTAATAAGCCAGTTAAGTACCTTAACCTGGTAAAAGGAGCAGCTAGTTGGGAATTGTGCCACTATTGTTACTATGGGCCCTTAGTACTTTTCCATTATAAAATACATCAGGGGGAAATTGCTATACTTTGCCTCTGACTTGACACCTTATATTATACCTCAGAAATGAATGCAGCCCTGGTATAGAATGTAGAAGCTGTTTAATGCCAATTAGAAATTGAGGAAGTTTATATTAAGTATGACTGTCTTGGCAGCGTGATTTAACTCAGTAAGAATTGCTTTGATATGAAGATTCATATTCTTTGTTCTCCAATGGAATGAGAGAATCCAAATGGTCAATGTCCACTTTACTGATAAGTGAGTAAATATAAGGTAATTGTTAAGTGAATAAATATAAGCTTGAGGTGGCTACTTCTGTTTGATGAAATCTACTTGTACATATCATTTCTCTGTTCTAGAGACTGGGTTAAGCAGAAACATTTGGGGATAATTATTAGCTAGTGATTTAACATTTCTTAAACACTCCCATTCTTTCCTCGGTTTACACATGCACATTGTGCACAAGCGTGCTCGCTCTCTGTGCACACACACACACGACATTGTTAAAACTAAACAGCAGTATTGTGTATGAACTAGCAACAGCAAAACTAGAGTAAAAATAGGCAGTCTCGACCCCCAAACACTTCCACAGGACTAGACACACACACAGATAATGTGGGAGACCTCACGGGCTTGGGAAGGTGAAAGGATGCCACTCACTGCCCTCAGTGTGGTCATTCCCACAGGATGGTTAGGTTATACTGACAGGTTTAATTAAATGTCATTTTACAAATTTTGAATCCAGCACTTCATTCCTGATATGTACAGGGGGCTGGCACAAATAATGGCTGTTTTCATTGCACAATCATAAACATGTAATTCTATAATGTAACAATATCAATCTCAAGCACATCATATGACATTTATGTGAAATGTTCAAATTAAAACTATAAATTATTATATCCATATTATTACACTATCTACCATACTCAGGCAGGCCTTACCTCTGCCAGAATATATATATATATATATATATATTATATATATATATATATCTCTTTCTATATATATATAGAAAGAGAGAGAGAGAGAGAGAGGGAGGGATTGGTGTTTAGTAGAACAAATAACAATAACTTTAAACATGAAGTAAATTATTTTACTTTTTTATTTTTTTGGTATTTTATTTTCTGACTGCACAAGTAATGTGAAAGTAAAAAGAAGCAGGAAAAATTCAGCTGTTTTTCTGCTATCTGGGCCATCAGAGTGTGGTTTCTACAATAATGAGAGATACCTTAGATCCTCTTATTTGTAGCTCCCTAAAAGACTGTCTATGTTTATGGGATAGTTTCCACTTTAAGTGTGTGATATTACAAAGAGATTGAGATTCCTAATGCTGATCAATTAAATACCAATTAGGACTTCCCATTTACACCACTGTCATTGGTTTCTACTCACTAATTTGAGGTCTGTTTGATACCTGTTAAGGTAATAAATGCTCTCCTGTGAATGGTATATTCTGACTTTGTACTAGCTGTAAAAATTGATAATATCATCGTTTTAGATCATTTCACAATGAATATGAAATCTGTCTCATAACTTTGTGGTCAGGAATAAATTAATTGCTCTTTATTTCTCATGACATTTAAATAAGATGTTATGACTTTCTCTATTATAGATTGGTTGTGATCGTAGCCAAAACCTTGTGGACATTTGTAGAGAGAGGCAATTTCAGACCTTCGTCTGCGATGCACTGTCAGTGCCAATCCGCAGTGGGTCTTGTGATGCCTGCATTTCCATTGCTGTCATTCACCATTTTGCAACACCAGTAAGTACTGTTTTTCTCTTTCCCAGAACTTGTAACTCAAATGGCAGGAAATGTCATGGGTTTCACTGGTTTGGACCCTGTACTAGCTTGTCTTTCCTTTCCTTTCTCTTATCATCACATTTTGTACCATTTGCTAAAAAGAATGTGTGGAATGGAGTTAGATGGGAGTTATACAAGGGGGGACCCCCCAAAACCCTGAATTTATTCATAAAAAAATCGTGTATTTGTTCTTATGTGTTTAAACTTCAGTCACCTTCCAAGTACTTTCCATTTGATGCAATACACCCATTGAGATGTTTGTTTTTCCATTGCTCAAAACGGTGTTTGAATTTGTGGATTTTGATGCCTTTTACAGTAGTGCCTTGGTACTCATCATTAATTCGTTCCAGAACTTGTAATGAATGTTGAAACTGATGAGTACTGAGCAAGTGATGAGTGATGAAGCATTTTCTCTGGAGGGGCAGTGTCTTGATTCATATAAGTTCTAGCAAGTGCGATGAGTCCTAAGCAAGCACAGAGTGCTGAAACATTTTTTCTCATGAAAATGCAATAAGTATAGGGTTTGATAAGTGCTGAGGCCAACGAGTACTGAGGTATGTCTATAGCACTTCTGCTGTTTTTTGTTTCACCTCTTCCAAAATGGCGAAATGTTTCCCTTTGAGGACTTATTTCATTCAGGGAAACAACAAAAATGTCACTTGGGGTGAGATTGGGTGAATAGGGAGGGTAGGGCACAGGGGTCATGCTATTTTTGGTCATAAACTACTGAACACTCAGCATGGTGTGGGCAGGTGTGCTCGTAAATCACCCATCATGAAATGGGCGAACACATTGAAAGAGTATTCAGAAAAAATTCACTGAAGCCAAAGCAGCCTCTTACAATAACGCCAGCTGATACACTGATACAGATGGGTTCCTAGAACACTCACCTAGTGGGGGAAGCCTGTACTTACCAGGGGCCCACCCTCCAGAAGATAATTCCAGTTTTTGGGGGGTTCTCCCTGTACTTGGTTAAATTGAAGCCTGATGGGACTTTATGCTTTAATTGCTTCATGTTTCTGCCTTTTTCCTATCTTGAGTCTTACTCATCTTTAAATTGTTTTTCACTATATCATTTTTTTTTAATGTCCAGAGTTTATAATATGAGAGTCAGAAGCGCTTTCTCCCAGACTCAAGTTTATAAATTCTCAGTTGGCTTGTGAGGCCAGTAGGGATGCTTCTTCTTACATAGTTTGGTTTCTGGGAAGACTTCATTCAGATCCTCAATGGTCATTTGATCAGGTGGAATTATGTTCTTCATCTTCTCCATCTCTTTCTCTTGTTGCTCAGTCCTGGTCTTTGAGAGAAACAAAAACTCAGCAGTTTTTCACACCTCCTTGTTCTTCAGCATCCACCAGGGCGGGGGTCCCCAACCCTTGGACCATGGACCGGTAGCAGGCCATGGCCTGTTAGGAACTTGGCTGTACAGCAGGATGTGAGCAGCTGGTAGTGAGGGAAGCTTTGCCTGCATTACTGCCTGAGCTCTGCCTCCTGTCTCCCCGCCCACCCCCTTCCCTGTCTGTGGAAAAATTGCCTTCCACGAAACCAGTCTCTGGTGCCAAAAAGGTTGGGGACCACTACACCCCAGGGCATTATATTTATCCTCTGGCACAGAAACCTTTAGGGCATTAAACTTCTCAAAGCCATCTACCAAGCTGTCCTTTGCTACATTGGCCTTGTAGTAGGCCCAGTTGATAGCACGTGGATTCTCAGGTAGCGTAGCCAATCTGGAGGTGAGGGTCTCATTTCAGGAGTTCAGGGAGCTAGCAGTGGCCTGTTTTCAAAGTATGATGTCCCCAAAAGCTTCTCAGTCAGTGTTCTTTATAGCAAGTTTTCACCCAGCCATCTTGAGATCCTTCAGACCTCAGTGGCCCATGGACCACAGCAGCCTACTCATCTTTAAATACTACCTGTAAGACTAAGAGAACATCAGCTCTGTGCCTCTTAAGTATACCTTTTTCTCAGCCTCTGAGCCTCCTCTCTATTTGTTTCCCATCCTTTCTTCTCAACTCTCACTCTCTTCCCTAATATTGGAATCTCACTTCCTTCCCATTCTGTTTCTTCTCTTTTCAAAAGTTGGGTACCTAACTGGTAGTAACACGTCACTGATGTATGTAGGTATGTATGTACGTATATATGTATGTATTTTAGCATATTTATTAAGTTATCTCAGTTCTACTCATGCCTTTAATCAGTCACGTATGCTCCTAATTTTAAAATAAGGGAATTTTATGTTTTTATAGGGAAAAAATCTATTTTTCTTGCATGTCAGTGATTTCTGCCCAATCTAAGCAATAGCTTTATCAATGACCCTGTGTGGGGTCACCAGCAGTTTCAGTTTATCTTGTGACTTTCACTGAATTCAAAACAAAACAAAATGGAAAACCCTCTATGTCTCTATTTTATTAACAGAAATAAAAATTTCCTTTTCCTTCTTTCTTCAACACTGTTTAATAGCCTCTCCATCACAGAACAAAATTCCCTTTACCTTTTTTCCCTTTTTTAAAGTTTTATATAAGATATTTTATTAGATTTTCTAGGCTGTTTATCTTAATTGAAAACAGTTCTATAGTCAGTTATATTTCTCTGTTTTATCTCTGTCCTCCTGGCTGATAAATGGTAATGTTTTTTGTTAGGAGCGCAGAGTGGCAGCTCTTCAAGAACTTGTTCGACTCCTGAGACCTGGTGGGAAGGCACTCATTTATGTTTGGGCAATGGAACAAGAATATAATAAGAAGAAGTCCAAGTATCTCAGAGAAAACAGAACTAGCCCAGAAAAGAAAGAGATCAGCAGTGATACATCAGTGCAAGAAATGTTTGTGGAGCAAACACCTGGCATAGGCAATCAAGATTCAGCATGCTCTGTCCCCTCCATTAATGACGTTCAGAACGGAAGATGTAATTCAAAGAAAGGTGCTAATTCCAAGCTGCCTATTCACACCAACAGGACTTCTTTTTATTCTCAAGACTTACTGGTTCCATGGCACCTTAAGGGAAACCCTGGTAAAGAAAAATCTATTGAGCCATTTGGTCCAGTAGGAACCCATGACGCAAGTCCTGTGTTTCATCGTTACTACCATGTGTTCTGTGAGGGAGAGTTGGAAGCGGCCTGCCAGACTCTGCGTGATGTCAGCATTCTTCAGAGCTACTATGATCAAGGGAATTGGTGTGTGATTCTTCAAAAGGTCTCATCGTCCCTGTGAACCCATCATATACAGGAAAGAAATGCTCAGCTTTCTTCTTTTTTTTTAAAGGAGAATAAATTAATTGGGTTTTTAAAGAGAAAACTTGTGGTTAAGTACCAAAGGAGTGCACCTGAGAGAAATTTGATGTAGAGATCAGTTAGGAAACATTCGGTCTAGTACTGTTGCTGACCTCATTTTACCCATAAACATAGGCTTCTATAGGGAGGAACAGGGATGGTTTTTTAAAGTGATTGAAATGGTTTATGAAGTATTTGGGATCCTGGGGTAAATGTACAGCATTTTGAAGATAAACTTTTTAAATAAAATGTTACTAAATGAATTTAATTTTGTAGAATCTTAGTGAAGAACTCATATAACACTTTAATAAAGAAAATTCCTTTCAGAAGTAAATTATCTGAAATTTTATCTCTGATTTTTAGCTCCATAAAATCATAAACAATAACCACTGTGTCATCACATCTGACCAGCAAAGAGCTTGACACATAGTGGGTGCCAGTAATTTCAGCCAATCAGATAATATCCATACATTAGAAGGAGTTTCACCAACAAACAGTTCCTGGGCTTCTGCGTACCAGTTACTCTTTTCAGCACTGGGAGGGGAGCAGTGGGCAACAATGGACAAAGTCCTGGTCATCGTGGAGCTTAGGTTTTAGAAGGAAGTCAGACAATAAGCAAATAAATAAATAAATGCTTTGTGCCAGATAGTGATAAATGCCATGGGCGGGGGGAAACAGGAGTAGAATTTCACCTGGCAACAAAAGATTATTTTTAAAGGGCTAAAGTAACTACTAATATTACTACGAATTAACTGGTATTCCTAATGCTTCAATCTAGGTGTTAAAGGCAACCCAAATATGCTCTTTTAACACCTGTAGGTTTTTTTAGATTTTATTTATTTATTTTTAGAGACAGGAAGGGAGGGAGAAAGAGAGAGAGACATCAGTGTGTGGTTGCCTCTCATGTGCCCCCTACTGAGGACCTGGCCCACAGCCCAGGCATGTGCAGTGGACTGGGAATCCAACCCGCAACCCTTTGGTTCCCAGGCTGGCGCTCAGTCCACTGAGCCACACAAGGCAGGGCAAAACTCCTTTATTTAAATAGAAAAAGTTAGAGTTGTCAGTCGGACCTAATTATGCTCTTATAGCCAAAGCTGTGGTTTCATTAGTGGGTATTTGTAGTTTATTCACAATTTGTTCCAGTCCATGTGCAAATAGGGGTTATTTTTCACCTACAAATATTTCAGTTACCCAGTTAACTTACCACTTAGGTCAGGCTTCTAGGAGGACCAAAGGTAGAAAGTTCCTCAAAGAAACGGACATACAGCCTTTAAACAGGACTGCACTGGGGAAAAGGAAGTAATTGGACCTTTTGAGGATTACTGGATTCTGATTGTGATCTGACACTAATTCCAGGAAACCCGTGACATCACTGTGGTCCACAGTCAGAGGTGGGACTTATGGAGGTCAGGTGGTCAGTGGAGTTTTGCCCATCTTGTAATATTTTCTAGTTCCAGAATAAGTAATTGGAATAGACATACTCAGCAACTGCCAGAATCCCTGCTTGGTTGTCTGTGGAAGGAGGGCTATTGTAGCCGTACTAGAAACCACTAGACCTGCCTCCCTAAGGAAAACCGCTGACCAAAGGCACTACCACGTTGCTGCAGGGATTATTGCTACCGTGAGGGACTTGAAGAATGTAAGGGTGGTGATTCTTACCGTATACTGATAAATTTACCTTTTTGGCTGGTATAAAAAACATAGATCTCAGAGAATGACTGTGGTTTTTGTAATCTTAATCATAACTGCAATTGCAGCTGTTTTATTATTTTTTTAATTAAAAATTTTTTTAACCACAAAAATGGTGTTATTTTGTCACTGACAAAATGCTCAACAATGATTATATCATTATTTTGTTATATCATTACATCATTATTTGTTTTACTTAAATACCACTTAACTATGCATTATAAGTATATATTTTTATTTAAGAAATATATTAAAGAAGGCTTCTGTAAACCTAACTCCTCAATGTACTTCCCTGCTTTGTTTCATACATTAATAGTATACAAAATCACAAGTAAAATTGTTAACTCTTATAGCCTAAAGAGTATACACAAATTTTGGAGCTTGACAAAAGTGTTTTATGACTTTATAAATAATAACAGTTTTTATTATCAGATAGATGACTCATCATCACAAAGTCTTATTGTTTCCCAACCAGTTCTCCCAATAATAGACCATGCATTTAAAATTCAAAATGGTCAAAAGACTAGATTTTTAAACCAGTACAGAAGGTTGCCATTTAAATAACACTAACCTTTCTAAAATCATTTCAGTTTGTCCAAAAAAAAAGAAAAAGCTACTAAAGAGTACTTGCTTCTTCTGTTACTTAAATGGAAGCTAACAAAGTCTAAAATAAAACCAGATTAAATTTGCATTGCTCTTGGGGAAAACATTCCATCGAGATTTTGTGATAGAAACAGAATCAATACTATCCTAAATTTTGTAAAGTTTATTTTGAACCAAACTTTTATTAGTTATAACTCCCAAGGTAAAAGTAGGCACACATGAACATGATCTTAGACATTATGGAACATTTAATTATTTGGTCTTTCTTTAATAACTAGAAATGTTTATTCCTTTAGAAAATAGAACATATCTATTAAATGGCATCTCCCACTTAGTGCTTAGATGGCCACTAGTTACCTGTTGAGTAATTAGATAACCACTCAGGATATATTAGGTAAGCATTGAAGTTATTTTTAAATTCACAAATGGTGGCTGAAATTCCATCAACTCTCAGCCCAGTGCAGAATAAATCCACCATTATTTTGCATAAATGATTCAAAATTAGTTTATAATGGAAATGTCAACAAGTCATGACTAGTACATTACTACTAATGACTTCCACTGCACTGCAGCTGAACAGCAGATGTGCGCATTGACGGACTGCTTAGAAAATTAATGCTAACAGAGCTGTAAATAAAGAACCGTGAATATGAGTGTCGCAGTGCCAAAGCATTTGAGCTGTTTTAAAAAGTAAGACGTGACATAAACACACCTGATGGTTCTCTCTGTAAGCCACATTTCATTAATTTATAAAGCTATGGTTTTATAATTCCTTTAAAAAGGGAAAGGTTGCTACACTGCTGCATGCAGTAATTCCATTGTACATTCGTGGCTACAATGGGATCTTCAAATCCTCCTGCAGAGCTCATCCTCTCAACAGGATTTCTCCAGAAAGCTTGTCATATTTCAGCAGCCTTTCATGCTTCAGTGGCCTTGGGAAGTTCCTTAATAGCTGATGATAAAGCTTTTGGATTAATTCCTTGTTCATAAAGTCGTATACAAATAGACAGAGTCTCCATAGAGCAGAACATCCATGATCTCCCTCATTCAGATTCACCATGGCTACTACTGGTCCTGGTGGAGGCCAAGGGAGGTGGAAGAACGGTCTGACCTGGAACTCAGCTGCAGCTTTAGAAGTGGTTTAATTCCTTCAGCAAATTAACACATCCCCTAGTCCCTGGTTTGCAGCTGGTTTAACTATCAAAATACATCCCCAACTTGTACTTTTTCTTAGTTTATTCTAGCTAAGTACTGTATTATTTGAGTAGTTCAAAAAATGTAATTACTTAGCCACATTTTGGATTCTTGATATATACTTCAATAAAAAGCTTAGTTCTTTAACACTGAAATTGATTTACATAGCAACAGGCAGCAGCTTCCAAAGGACATACAGAAGATACAACTTCATAACTAGGTATTCAAAAATCTTTTCAGGCCTCTCCAGCTCATTAATTATCTCCTGCCCTGAGCACCATACCACCTACAGCCTATACCTCAGAATTTATTACTGTGAATTGATTCTGCTTTGTGCTGTTCACAATCATTTCTTGCATTTTAGGTCACCAAGCCCTGCTGATTCCTGCTTCTAAATATTTCAGCATTGATTTCTTCTCCCCTGTCTTAAGCCTCACCTCTGATTATCTACACTGCTACCAAAATGAGTCTTATAAAATCTGAAGATTGGATTCTTTACCTCTTAACTGCTGTTTATAACAGATGCGACTTGTTCGAACTCTTCTCTCTAGGCCTCTTCTCTTACATCTCTGTGGTCCCCACCTCACACCCAGGGCTCCATTCGCACCAAATTATTTGCTCCTTCTCATGCACGCATCACATTTCCCCCCGCCGCCGCACACCCCCCCCCCCGTATTGCTTACTGCCTCTTACGCTTCCTACTCCCAAAGTGTTCTTTCCTGTTATTTTCACAGACTCAAATCTTACCTATTATTTGAGACCTACTTTCAGTATCTCCTCCATAGAACTCTTTCCCATTCCCCCCAAATAATTTCTTTTTTAATTAATAATTTCATCTGGGGTACTCTATTCCTTTTACCTTATTTGTGTATATGAATTATCTTCTTTATTTTAGAATGCAAGCTTACTAAGAATAAGAAGACATAGTTGAGAATCAAGAATTATTGGTTGAAAGTATGTTGTAATTAAAGATATTAGTGCTAAAGTTTGAGAAGGAAATTTTATATATATTATACTTCTTGCATCAGGTTTAATTACCCTCTAAGAATCACAGATGTGTAAAAGATAATCTGGCATGATAGAAGTTTAGTAATGGGATGAGAACTGTATCATGCTATTGGGTTTTAAAGAGAACACATTGTCGCTCCTAGTGCTTGAACAAACCATTCATTGGTTTGCTCAATGTGCAATGTAAGTATTAAATGCCTGCTGTATGCCAGGCACTGGACTGGTCCTAGGTAATACAATGGTGAATGAAACAGACTTGGCCCTTCTCTATCTAAAGCTTAAAGTGTTGTGAGGTGTATAAACAATAAATTGATATGCAAATGATTATATAATTGCAAATTCTGGTAAGTGCTGTAAAGAAATAAATTGGATATGTGGACAGAGAATAAAAGCTGGAAAGCTCCTATAAACTGATGAGGCTACCAAAAAAGTAAATACATTTTTAATTTAAAAACTTTAATAAGGAATATATTCACATCATTCAAAAATTTAAAACATGAAAAGGTATCTTACCACTGTGTAGTTGTCCATGAAAACCTTTTCATTACTTAAAAAATTTTAAAATATTACCAATTCAACACCCATCATCTGTATGCCCAGTCCCCAACGTCCTGCTGTTTTCAGTTGTGGCAGCAAATGGCCCCCAGTGATCCCTGCCTTCCATCTTCATGCCCGTGTATAACCTCTCCCTCTGGATGTGGACCAGCCCCTGCAACTTGCTGTGATGTCACATGATGGGATGTCATTTCCATGATTAGGTTATAAAAGTCTCACTTGTGCCTTGCTAGCACACTGTCTATTTCCTTCTTGATTAACATGCTTTGATGCCACCTGCTGTGTGTGAGAGACCACATGGCAAGGGTGGACTTCGGCTAACAGGCAGTGATGAACTGAGGCCTTTAATTCAACAGCTCTTCAGCAACTGATGCTGCTAACAATCACTGAATCAGCTTAGAAGCAGATTCTTCCCCAGATGAGGTTTCAGATGAGACTGCATTCTAGGTTGACCACTTGATGGCAGCCTGGTGAGCGACAGCAAGCCAGAGGACCTAGCCAAGGTGTTTCTAGATTCCTGACACATGGAACCTGAGATTAAAAAGTACATTATTTTATCTCACCTTTAACAGGAATCTAATCAACAAAACAAACAAGCATAATATAACCAAAGACATTGAAATTGAGAACAGGCTCAAAGTCACCAGAGGGGAGAGGGGAGGGAATTCCAGGGGAAAAGGGGAAGGGTTTAGAACAACAAGTATAAAGGACACATGGACAAAAACTAGGGGGGGTGGAAATGGGAGGGAGGTGGGGAGGGCTGGGGTGGTGGGTTGGGGTGGGACTAAAAGACAGAAAACTGTACAAGATCAACAATTAAAATAAAAATTGAAGGAAAAAAGAAAAGAAAAAAAGTACATTATTTTAAGCCACTAAATTCTGCAGCAATAGGTAACTAATACACCAATCTGTAGCTATTACAAAAATATTCATCTACATGTATAAATTTGCATATATCTCAGTAATATATTTAGGAACAACTCCACAGTGAGAAATTTCTAGCTCAAAGGGAATGTATATTTGTAAATTTCTTTGATGTTTTTATATACCCATTAAGGAGTTGGTACCGATTTATAATCCTACCAGCAATATGAAAATAATTCCCCATCTGAATTTATTATGAAAATGTTGGATTTTGCTAATTTGGTCTTTTAATTTTATTTATTTACTTTTAGAGAGAGGGGATGGGAAGGAGAAAGGGAGAGAAAGTGTACAGGAAAGGCTGCCTCTCACATGTGCCCAACTGGAGACCTGGCCCTCAACCCAAGTATGTGCCCTGACTGGGAATTGAACCAGCGACCTTTCTGTTTGCAGGCCACTGCTCAACCCACTAAGCCATACTAGCCAGGGCGAATTTTGCCAGTTTAATAAGTGGAAAATTGTAGCTCAGAGTGTTTAATTTGCATTTCTCTTAGGGTGAAATTGAATGTATTTTCATGTATTAAGTCATTTTTTTTAATTGTTGTTCAAGTATAGTTGTCTCCATTTTACCCCCACCCCACACATCCCTGCCTTTCACCCTCAAACCGACCACCCTTTGGCTTTGCCCATGTGTCCTTTATATGTGTTCCTTGACAACCCTTCCCATTATTTTCCCCCATTATCCCTCTCCCACCTCCCCCCACCCTGGTTACTGTCAGTTTGTTTTTTATTTCAGTGTCTCTGGTTATAATTTGCTTGCTTGTCTGTTTTGTTGATTTGGTTCCACTTATACGTGAGATCATATGGTATTTGTCTTTTATCGCCTGGATTATTTCACTTAGCAAAATGCTCTCCAGATCCATCCATGCTGTGCAGTCTTTGGCTTCCAAACTTCACATAAGCTGGGATTCCGTTGGCTGTTCACTCTGTTCTTCAGAAGATAGGCTAGGTATCCCAGTTGGGTGCCTGAGCAAATGGATTTCGGCTCCCCTCTACATTGCCGCCATCTTCCAATCTGTATTAAGTCATTTATAATTCCTTCTCTGTGAATTGTTTCCACATCTTTTGATCATTTTTCTGTTGACTTAAGTTCTTGTCTATTGACTTTTAGGTATTAGCCCTTTGTGTGATGTGGAAATGATTGTTGCGGTTTCCATGGAGCACATTGCTGGTTTGGAGACTAGCGTGGCTGAAATTCTATTTAGTATCTAGCCTATTTCTGTTTTAGTTTGTTTAATTTAGCTCCTTATTGAGTTTTGTTTAAACAAGAATGTTAATTTCTAAAAATGCTATTTCAGCACCCAAGGATATGAATGTAATTATCTTATAACTATAATCTGATAAATTACTTTAATAGATTTGTTAAGAGTGAATCATTTAA
This sequence comes from Glossophaga mutica, assembly GCA_039655065.1. Taxonomy (NCBI): domain Eukaryota; kingdom Metazoa; phylum Chordata; class Mammalia; order Chiroptera; family Phyllostomidae; genus Glossophaga; species Glossophaga mutica. The sequence continues at coordinate 77,704,890 of CM077308.1, read as the reverse complement.
CATTTTTTCAGGTGAACCCCACTTGGTCATATTCTACTTTTTCTTTTAATAGACTAATATTTTAGTCAGAATTGTTGGATTGAGATTTATATATGAAAATTGTATGGGGAGTTCTGGTCAAGATGACAGTGTAGGTAAACATGATACTGGCATCCTCTCACAACCGTATCAGAATTACAACTAAACTACAGAGCAACTACCACTCAGGTCTGTCTGAAATCTAGCTCAACAGAAGTCCTACAACTAAGGACATAAAAAGGAAATTATATTGAGACTGATAGGAGGGGTGGAGACACCGAAGAGGTTGGTCCCATACCTACATGTGTCAGATAAAAATTGGGAGGGACATCTCAAATGCAGAGATCCTCCCCTGAGGAGTGAGGGGTCCCTGCTCCAAACCAAACCCTGCAGCCCAGGGTTCCAGTGCCAGGAAGAAAAGTCTCCATAACTTCTGGCTGTAAGAACCAGCAAGGATAGTGGCTGAATGACACAGAGGCTTCTGGAGTCCTAGGTGTTCCTCTTAAAGGACACCCAGACAGACTTATTGGACTGGCTGACTCTGAGCTCTGGCTCTGGGGCAGCAGCTTGAAAGGCATCAGGGACACAAAGGCTGGAACTGAAGTGTCTGCATCAGGGTGAGAGTTGGAGGGGCAGCTGACCAAAGTGCTAGCATAAGCCATTGTTCCTTTCTGAGCCCTCCGCACACAGATCTGGTAGGATCCATGTCTGAATCTCCATCAGCCTGGCTAATACTGTTGACTCAGCCCTAGGGGATTCCCTGAGATCCTGCCCCACCCATCTTTGGGGCCCATCCATGTTGCTTCTAGTCGTTTTTCCATTAAAAATGGCCTTTCTTGACTCATGCTTGGGACTTTCCTAAAATCTCTAAAAAAAGCAGCACTTGGCCTTGGCATGCCTTGTACTTCTTGCTAAGTGGCCCCAGGCCTGGCACTAGCAGCAGCCAGCCTTGATTCATAGCCTGGCCTTTCCTAGGCATCTCCAAGCCCAGCACAAATAGCAGTCATCTGCAGATTGAATTGTAGCTCATGCTAGGTGGCCCTGGGCAGGACACAGAAGGTGGCTGGCCTTGCCCCACACCTCCCAGGAGGCCCCAGAGCCACCATGGTAAGTGACACACTCAAGGAGTGGCCTCAGTGGGCACCAGAGCCCTACTGAGGTGAGTTCTACTCTATGGTGGGGTCCCTTGCACAACTAATCCTCCATGGTGGTCACAGCCAGTTCTTACAGCTGATCAGCCTGGGGGTGAATCCCTCCAATTGACATGCCAATAGCAATCAAGGCTCAACTACACCATAAGAGTGTACACAGCCCACATGGGGGGCACACCTGGAGTGTCCAGTTCTGGTGAATGGGGAGGGTGTGTCACGGCCTATAGAACACATACTGCATAAGGTCACTCACTCTATGAAGACTGAGAGACTTAGCAGCTCTACATAATACGTAGAAACTGACACAGGGAGGCTGCCACACTGAGTAGACAAAGAAACATGGCCCAGTGAAAGAACAGAACGAACTCCAGAAAAAGAACTCATCAAAATGGAGACTAGCAGTCTACCAGATGCAGAGTTCAAAACATTGGTTATAAGGATGTTCAATGAACTTATGGGAAGAGTAGAAAAACTTAGAACTTCAACAAAGAGATAGGAAACACAAAAACTGAGATAAAAAACATAAAGAACCAGTCAGAAATGAAGAATACATTAACTGAAATGAAGAATACGTCAGGGGATCAACAGTGGAGTAGATGAATCAGAAGGTCACATGAGAGCTTTGGAAGATAATGAAGCAGAAAACACCCCATCAAAACAGCAAAAAGAAATAAAGAATCCCCCCCAAACAAGGATAGTTTAAGGAGACTCTGGGACACTTTCAAGCATACTGACATTCACATCATGGAGGTACCAGAAGGAGAGCAAGATATTGAAAAAACTATATGAAAAAAATAATGATGGAAAACTTCCCTAACTCGATAAAGGAAATAGGCATACAATCACAAAAAGTCCCAAATAAGATGAACTCAAAGAGGTCTGTGGGGGCCCCTGTCCTGGGCGCCAGATGTGGGGGGGGGGCTCCGCCCACAGAGCCCCATCCCTCCATCACGGATGAAATAAAAACTACCAAGATGTGACTGCTTGGGGTGGAGAGGTGGCCAAACTCTCAGAGGAGAATGACCCAGAGCCTCATCCTCACTAGGCTTTTATTGGGTTCCAATACACCGGAATACAGGTTTAATATTTCAAAGAAATCTGAGGGCTTAATCTGAGCCAGTGTTTGTCAGGAAAGGGGGTTGCAAAACTTTGAGAGACATACCCATTTCCTCCTGGGACACTTATCACTTAAGTGAGAGCACTCTTAGCAAAGCAGGTTTCACAGGGCTTTAGGAATTCTTTCTTATGCTCGATCACCCAGGGAGCCATCCTGGCTGGTACAGGGCTGCACCGCTCACCCCCACAGTTTCAGGCTTTAAGCCAATTAGGAAGCAGAAGACATCTCCCAGATGGAAATGGGGACTCTGGCTATGTCAGAATAGCCGGGGACGAGGGTCCATCACATCCTCTTTGCTGCAGCCCCCCGAGTCCTTCCATGAGGCTTCCCAAGTGGTCACGTCTGGCTTAGGTTGCCCCTCCCATGAGGAGTCTTACCTGTCATTGGCTGCCAACCAAGCAATGGGGCCAGAGATGGATGAGGCAGAAGCAGTGCTCCTGCCAGGGAGATAAGCTCCTTAATAGGTCACGTCCTTGTGACAGAACAGACCCAGATAAAGTGGGTCCCTTGGGCTCTTACACAGCCTACCATGGGGTGAGGGTTACAACTCCTGAAACCAGGCTGAACGGTCCACAACAGAGGTCCACACCAAGACACATCATAGTTAAAATGCCAGTTAGAGAAACTTAAAAGCGGCAAGAGAAAAGCAGTTTGTTACCCACAAGGGAGCTCCCATAAGACTGTCAGTTGATTTCTCAACCTTTGCAGACCAGAAGAGATTGGCAGGAAATACTCAAAGTGATAAGTCATACAATCATGATTACTCTATCCAGCAAAGCTCTCAGTTAGAATGGAAGGAAAGATAAACAGCTTCCTGGACAAGAAAAAGCTAAAGGACTTCCTCACCACTAAATAAATATTAGAAGAAAAGTGAAAAGGTCTTCTTTAAGATAGGAGGGGCTTTATGAATATGGGTGGAAAAGGTGAAGGGATTTAGAAATGCATAATACAAAGTGAAAGTTACAGAATAGTCATGGGGATGTACAGTACAGTATAGGGTGTATAGTCAATAATATTTGATAAATGTGTGTGGTGTCAGATGGGTACTATATTCATCAATGTGATAACTTATAAGTTATATAATGTCTAATCACTGGGTTGCACACCTGAAACTAACATAATATTGTAAGTCAACTGAAACTGAAAAATAAAAAATTATTTAAAGTAAAAAAAAGCCTGTTTGTAGTTTTCTTTTATCTGCAGTCTTTGTCGGGTCTTAGTATCAATGTGATATTCTCTTTATAAAACTAATGTGGAGCTCTGGCCCAACAGCTCAGTTGGTTGAAATGTCCTTCCATACACCAAAAGGGCTGTGGGTTCAATTCCCGCTGAGAGCACATATCTAGTTCCATCACTAGTCAGGGTGCACACGGGAGGCAATCAATTGATGCTTCTCTCACATTGCTGTTTCTCTCTCTCTCTCTCTCCCTCACCCCCTCTCTCATTCTAAAAATCAGTAAGTATCCTTGGGTGAAGATTTAAAAAAATAAAAATTTTTAAAATAAAACTAATGTGGAACTTTTCTCTCTACTTGTCCATTTTCTTCCACCTCATTCTCAAGCTCTAAGGTAGTTAAATAATACTGGCATCATCTGCTCCTTAAAGGGTTGATAGAATTCTTTGTGAAGTTATCTGTGTTATTCTGTCTTGTTTTGTGTGTTATATTGATTGGGGATTAGCTCTTTGACAAATTCTCTATTTCTCCTATGAAAATATAATTATATCTTCTGCTTCTTCTGGGGTCTTAGAAAGTTTTCATAATTATTTGCACAGTGTTCAATAAAGTGATCTTTCACGATTTTTTAAAAAGCCTCACCCAAGGGTATGTTCACTAATTTTAGAGAGAGAGGAAGGGGGGTTGGGGAGAGAGAGACACACATTGATATTAGAAACATCAATTGGTTGCCTTCTGTATGTGCCCCAACCAGGGATCAAACTGCAACCCACATATGTGCCCTGACTGAGAATCCTGAAGCCCTCTGGTGTATGGGACAATGCTCTAACCAACTGAGTCACTCAGCCAGGGTTTTTTTTTATGATTCTTTAAAGTTTTTTTTTTTTTCCCAGTGGTTACTTTTTCTTATTGTTTTTTATTTTGGTTTCTGTACTTCTCCCTTTATCACTTGATTTAGTTAGTAGTTTGTCTAACTTTTCTTCAAAGAATTAGCTATTGAATTTAACCGTTTTCTTCTATTTACTACCTCATCAATATCCTTCCTTCTGCTTTCCTTTTTGAAGCACATAGCTAATTCATTTATTTTATTTTCCCTTTTATATTGGTATAAGTTTTCCATTTCCTCTAAGCTCTTATTTAGGTTCTAAAACCACTGATTCCATCTTGATTGATTTTAAGAAATCTGGCAACTTTCATTGATTTTTTTTTTTTTTTGATCAAAGAGTTACTTACATAAAAGACCTTTAAAATTTCCAGGCACACTGGAAACTTTTATTTTCTGATTTTCCAATACATTTTTAAAAATTCCCCAATTTTTTTTCTAATTGCATTTTTGATCAGAGAATGTTGTCTGAGCTGTTTCCACTTTTTAAATTTTACTGAGACTTAGTTTGTGGCCTAACATATGATTAGTTTTTGTGAATATCTGAGCATCTACAAAGAATGTGTTTATTTTAGGGGTATAAAGTTAGCTGTATGCAAGGTCTGTCCAGAAGGTATCCAGCCATGTAATATGAAAAATAGAGACAATTGAAGAAGATACAAGAAACATTGTATGTAGGACAATGACACCTCAGTCTCCTTCAAAGTAGGCACCTTGGGACCTCACACAGTTCTCCCAATTGCATCAGCTATCCCATTGTATTTTCCTGAACTTTATCTATAATCTAAAATCTCTTCCCTTTCAAAAGTGATTTTGGTTTTGGAAAAAGCCAGAAGCCACAGGACAGCAAATCTGGGCTATAGGGGGGCTGAGTTACCTAGGTGATTTGATGTTTTGCCAAAAAACTCTGCACAAGACGTAAAGCACCAGTGGGTATGTTGTTGTTATGAAGCTGCCAATCACCAGTTTCCCATAGCTGTGGCCTTCTGAATCATCTGAATAGTTTCTGTGGAGCAATGTAAAAGTTTAATGCAACATTTGATGCAGATTCATTGCCCTACTCACTCAGTAATTTTGAAGACGATGGTCACACAGTACACATGCTCCTCAATGGTGTCTACCACCCCCACTGACTAGTACAATGAAGTCATCATTGTTCACACATGCTCATTCCAGTCCACTCTCCTTGGCTGCCTGGTTACATCGATGTCACACAAACTGTTCTTGTTATATTAACAATGGCTGGACTTTTTCTGAACAAACCTCACATGTATATCAATCAGATCTGTTTTATTTATCACGTTATTTGAGATCTCTCTGTACTTATCATGTTGGATTAAAGCCATCATTAACTTTTTTACATCAAGGTTAGGGTCCAATATTATTAAACACAGTCTGTTTAAGGGTTGCTCTCCTTATAAGTCAGCGTCCAGCAAACAGCCCAGGTGACACACTCAGTTAGTTAATAGGGAAAGGTTTAATGACGGGGCTGTTTACAAAAGTGAAAGCAAGGGTAAGGAAAGCCATCAGAGAAAGGTGAAGTGCCCATGCTGGCAGCAGCTGGGAGCCATTATTCTCCCTGGGCACGAAGCAGCAAGGCCAGGGAGAAGGGAGGAGTTATGGGAACCTGGAGAAGGTGGCTGAGGAGACAGCAGCTGTGGCCTTTGATAAGAGAACACAGACTATTTAATTAACAGCCAGACAGGTATGGAGTTAGGGGAATAAATACCCTCACTTCTCTCTTTCCCTGTCCCCGGTCTTCTGTCTGTATCTCTCACTGGCTGAACCCAAGAGGAAACCAGAAAGCAAAGACTTCTGGTAAGGCAGTCCACAAAAATCAGCTTCCTGGGGCACAGAGTTGGGTGAAAGTCCAGAATGGATTTCCCCACACCTGACTGACAGCTCACTGCCATTTGGCCCAAAACCCAATAGTTAATTAGTTTCCTCCTTCCCTTTCCAAGGACCTAATAAGCCTGGATATCATCTTGGAAGTGATCAAAATTCTTGTCAGAGAGAAAGACACAGAACTAGGTAATTTACCAGAACCAATACTTTGTAAGCTTATACTAGGTATTACTATTACTGGTCAGATACCTCTGAACTTCCTCAGAAATCAGAGGATAATGAGGGGTAGGAAGGGAAAAGACAGAAGTTCTCTGAGCTCTAAAGCAGAGAATGTCTACTTTAAAGTTCAGTGTAAACGAGACACAGGGGCTCATCCGATAGTGTTCTGTCCTGTCTCCACAAAACACTTCATAGGTTAAGGAAGATTTCATTAGGGAACAAAAAAAGGTACGTGCCTCCAATTAGAGAATAATTTTGATAAAAATTCTGCTTGAGAAATGAATAGACCCAAGTAATCTTGGATTACACAAAGTTCATACATGCAAGCTAGGGTACTGTCCACATATTTGATCAGCATGAGAAACTTTACGCCAAGTGGCCAAATGACAGTTTTTATCCTTGGTTCCACTAAAAGGACATCTTCAGATTGTCAGGACTCTTGTGAAATTGTATCATTTAAAATACTGGAAACTTCCCCACAGAAGCAGATGGTCCTGCTTCTATCTAGGCAGAGGGTTTTTTTTTCCCCCCAGGCAGTCTGGAACATTTTCTTAGCTGAACAAAATGTCAGTGAGAAGTCTCTCATGAGGAAAAATTGGGTTTGAAAACTCCAAGCCAGATGAGTTCCTCCAAAGCCCTTCTGAAATGAGAAAAGCCACCAGTGATCTCCGTGCTTCCCAGAAGAGAAAGACAAGGCAAGCACACCTGTCATAGTCTAGAGAGGGGAGGTTTGCACTGACCACCAAATGGACTCTGGTCTGCCGATTACCTACTGGTCTAGAAAACCAAATGATGTTGTTTTAAGAAGCAACTTTGACAATCACAGAGAAAACACTCTGGCACAAAGTAAATCTCTGCACAAAGAATTACCTTGTGGTGCCTGATGGAAATCCAGGTTCCTGGGCCTGGGCAGCTAGATAAACTAGAATCGCTGAGGCTGGGACCCAGGTCTGTGTGCATTTTGACAGGCTCCCTAGATGATGGTTGTGCTTTAATGGTAAAAGAAGATTTGATTCTGTGTCTGTTGTAAATACTTCCAATGAGCTCGGGGACCCAGGCTCAGCTTGCAGCTTCCATCAATTTTACCAACTGTGTGAGCTTGGGGCAAAAAAACAAACCACATCCACTGTCTGAACCAGAGGTTCTTCATCTATAAGTTGAGGGGAGATAAAGCCTCCATTATTCAGCAAATAACAAAGGTTAGAGGAGAGATTTATGGAAGAACTTTATGAATTGCAAAGACCTAAATAAATGATCATTGGTTAGTTATAACAATAAGAGATAGTGGGAGTGGAACAGATTGGCGTAGGAATTGAGAGAAAGGCAGAGAAACATATTTGGCTAGGGTAACCCGGGAAGACATTCATGGACAGGGTGGTGTTTTAGCTACCCTGTGAAGAATGGGTGAGGCTTCCAATAGGTGAAATGGTGGGGTTACAAAGAGGTGAAACCACAAGGCGCATACCTACAATATGAGTCTGGTTTGACTAGAGCAGTAGTTCTCTACCTCACTGCACATCAGGATCACTCGGGAGCCTTTCAGAAATACAGAGGTCTGGGCCACACCCCAAGCTAGTGAAGCAAGATTCTCTGAGAACGTGGGCCTAGGCATCCCCAGATGATTCTACTGGGTAGCCCAAGCTGAGAATTATTCCTGACCATGTCGTCCATATAGAGGAGAGGGGAATGGGAGATGAGGCTGGAGAGGGAGGTTGGGGTACGACTACACAGGGTTTCACATGCCAGTTAAGGAGAGTGGAGCTGATGTAATTGGAGCAGAGTCCTATAGTGTTCTGAGCAGCAGAATTTACATTACAATGTAATTTTGATTACATTAAAGCAGCAATTCATGGAGGTCAATCGGATGTAGGTGTGTATTGTAGAATGGACTGGGCTGAGGGAAGGCAGAACAGGGTGCAAGGAGACTAGTTAGGAAGCTAGCAGAGTAGTTCATGGATGAAGCAAAAGAAAGATATGTAAGGCTCTCTGAGCAAAAATAAGATAAAAATGAATTTTTTCTTTAAAGGGGATGTACAGCTTCAAAGCACTGTAGGGCTTGACAGCTAGACTGAAGGGTAAAGAGCAGGTGTCAATACCTATGTATTTTTTGTTCCTTTCCATTATAGTAATTGATCTGTAATCACCTAACTGAAAAAGGAAAGAAGGTATTCTTTTAGCACTCGGAAATTTGAGGGCTTACTGTTTGTTTTTTTAACCCCTCTCTCTTCCTTCCTTCTGACAGATTAAAGACCTTTGGCGACTTTTGTTTCAAACGCTTCTTAAATATTGTTCAGATAATTATACTTCAGAGAACAATCATAAATGTGAAAATTAAAGATATTTTTTAAATGTATTAGTTAATTTTAAAAATGTAAAACTTACCAAGCTTTCTTAAAGAGGCAGGGTATTCATGAAGTAAGAGTTCCACTGGTCTTTGTGGTGTTCAGTGAAGAGTTTATCACAGTAGAGACAGAAAGTGATTTGAGATGTTTTTCTGAATCTTAAACGGCACAGAAAACTTTTGTTTGCTTAACTGATTTTGACAATGAAATGATAAGAAACTTAAGTGATTGGGTAGCAGTGGGAAGGAAAAGAAAGTACTGGCTGTGAAAATTCTATTAAAAAAAGACTTACAAGTATTTTGGTGGGTGAAAGCCAGGGCAGAAGGGCATAGCTGGTGTCCTTGAAAGAAGTCCAGATATTTGAAAGAGATGCTGGATGTCAAGAAGGATAAATCTGATGTCAGTTGCTCCACTGTTTGAGGCACCATCCTTCCTTCCTTCCTGATTTCCACCTGGGTCTCTTCCTTCTTTTTGGGTCAGATAGAGAAGCTAACCCCAAAGATTAAAATTTTGTTGCCCTGGAGAAGACTAACCAACTTTGTATCTAACTTAGCAATCTTATTCAAGCATTTCTTTCCTACCAGTCTATAAATTTCAGTTATTCACATGATTCTGCAATGAGTGATCTTGTCCTCCTGCTGGTTCTCTCATTAATGGGTTGAGTAAAACTGTGACGTGTGCTAAAAATTATGTCTGAGTATTTTATATTACAAGATCTGACTATTGGTAAACCCAAGCTGTAAATGTCACATTCAGGAGACCTGCTTCACCTGAGCCAGGCTTTTGTTTAAGAAGCAGCATCCGTAGGTAATAAACATACTTAGGTCTTTGGCAGCTGTTGGTGTCTTACAGTTCACTGGATGACAGAAAGAAATGGCTAACTACTGTCATCCCCCAGTCCTGGTCACCATGAGTGACATTGTCGTTATTTTTCAATGCGGGATGCTATGGAAGCAGGGAAAGAATATTTCAATGGTTTTCTGACACAGACAATTTTTTAAAAATCCTCTATTTCCTCTAGAGCTGCATTGTCCCATATGTTAGCCACTAACCACATGTGGCTATTAAAATTTAAATTAATTAAAATAAAATTTTAAAAATTTAGTTTCTTAGTTAGACTAGTCACATTGCAAGTGCTCAGTAACCACTTTGTAGCTTTGGCTACCATATCAGAAAGTGCAGATAAAGAACATTTATATCATTGCAAAAAGTTCTACTGGACAGCGCTGGTATAGGAAATTTCAACCTTATGTGAAAACATACAATAACGCGGACTCCCCCAATCCTAGGAGTACTTCTCTGGAAATCTGGCTTGAGAGATGAAATATCTAAAAAAGCATCATTATTCTACACCACGCTGTGATGCACTTTTCACATCCCTCCCCTTTGGTAAATGCTCTCTTTTTCAGTGACACTTGTTCATGAAAACAACTGGATGTCAGATACAACATGAGCTCTCGGTACGTACTGCAGCCCCCTCGTGTGAGCTGAGGCACTTGGGAGGGAAAACGTGCTACAGCCTAGCAAGTGGGGTGGGGTTTCCTATTGGTACAATTTTGTTTTCTAGAGGTACGTTGACACTGAACTGTACAGGTTTTTGTTAAGTAAAAGAAAAAGAATGCCGATCACTGAGTTTCCCTTCAAGATGATAAGTCATGCTGAAAAATAAGCTAGAGTTTGAGGAAATAAGCAGAAGCCATAGAGAAGTGGCAGCACACAAACTTATACATTATAGGCCTCCTAGCGTCTGACTCTGGTAACACTGATATCTTTGGAGAGTTGCCCCTTTAGATTACAAATTTACTGGGGAATAACCATGTTTACTTTTTGAGATATTTAGCACATCCCCACTAGTGCAACTCTATTAGTATAACCTAATATAAAGTAGAGGATGATAAAAGTTGTTGTAGTTACAGAGGAATGAGGGGACTCACTGCCACTCAGAAAGGGGCTCCTACCTGAGGTGGAAGGTGCACTGGTCGTTATTATAGTCTAGGTTTGGGCTTCAGGTTTGCATGTCCGGAAGCTCATTTTTGATAGGGAGGCCAGAGTTGCTCAGGAGCTCAGTGCCCAGGGTCGAAAGAGACTGATCAAGTCCTTTTTATTCCTGTGCAATGGAAGACATTTCTCTCCAGAGACTAGACTTCAACAAATAATGCATGTTATACACATGTTCTTGCTTGTAGTTCCAGGCACTCCCTTATCAGCATTAAAGTTCTTAGGAGGTAGCAATAGTCCTTAAAGACTCTGTGGAATCCATAGAATAAAGTGAAAATGGTGTCCCCTGAATTTGTGCCCCATGACAGCCTGGGAATCCTAGCCCAGATAATTGAAGAGTTTTGAGGGACATTTTTATTATGCCATGATAAAAATTGACAGAAGAACAGATCATGTCTCTCTGGCAATTGGCATGTCAAAGTCTTCTCAGCTTTTGCCTCTTGGACAATGTGGCTAATGAGCTGTGGTTCTTAGCTTTTTTCTTTTCTAGGCTCCCAAAGACTGTTCACTTTCTATCACATGATTTTTCCTCAGATGTAGTTCACCTCAGTGCAGAGCAGAAACACTTTTTAAAAACATAATATGCTTTGACCTGTAAGTAATAAAATTGGACTAAAATGGACATAGAAATATGTTTTCCACTATCTACCCCTACTTTCTACGTAGCACCTAAATAATCTTTTTTCTGAGATTAAAAGTGCTCAATTGTTACAAGAAATGTTTTTCCCTTTGATGTTTTATTAAAGTTATGCTTTAACATCACTGCCTTTTCTACTGTGAAAGGCAGTAGAAAGTAAATCATTGGTAGTAATATTCTTATTGAAATAAGATTGCCTGGGGTTGGTACATAACTTAAACTCTCTGTGCTGCCCATCTGTGAAAAGAGAATAACACTAGTACCTTTTTTATAGGGTTGTTACCAGGACTTAAAAGCTAATGCATATGAATTGCTTGGCACAGTTCTTGGCGTGGACAGCACACTCAGTATGTGTGAGGATTTGTCCTCCCTCTCTGTCTTTGTCTCTCTTTATCCTTCCTCTCCACCCTCTCTCGAAGTTTTGATGGACTATTTCACTATAAATCACTTTTACTATGAAGTACACAGCCCTGTAGCCTAAACATGTAACATTGCATCATGCTGTCATTGAATAAATGTATTCTCTAATATTTTCCTTTCTGTCTAGGTTCTTCTCCTATTAGTGTTTGGTTACCATAACTATCTGCATGCTATTTTTTGTTTGTTTTTATACTCCGAAATGTAGTTACTACTGAATTTAAAATTACACACATGGCTCCCATTATATTGGAAATATGGCCCCTCCAATATTTCTGTTGGGTGATGCTGCTACAGATTTTTCTCTTCTTTGGATCAATTAATCTTTACTCTCTTTTTGTGCTTGATATGCTCATCAGAGGTCCAGGGATATAGCTAATCCAAGTCTTTTCTAAATTCCACCTGAATTCAGATGGCAGCTGACTTTACAACCCACTTTTTGCTTGCTACTATTTAGAGGGGCCTTTGACTCACTTCCTTGGATTAACTAGTGAATATTCGCCATAAACCATTTGGATTGGCAACCTGCCAGTTATGCAGGAGCTAAAAATCTGACCCAAACAATGAAATTGGTTCTTTCTATATGCTGAGCTGATTCTCTCTTATTGGAGATAGACCTTTTCTTTTTTATCAAATTTGTTGGGGTGACACTGGTTAACAAAATGACACAGGCTTAAGTTGCACAGTTCTGCAGCACGACATCTGTGCACTGAGTTGTGTGTTCACCACCCCAAGTCAGGTCTCCTTCCATCACCATTTGTCCCCCCATATGCCCACATGCTTAACGCCTCACTCTAACTTATATCCCACCTGCATCCTCATCCCAGAAATGATCTTGTCACCTGATGTCTAAGGTCACAATGACTGACTCTTCAACACATGCATGGGATTTTTCTGTGGTAAGCAGCCAATCAAAATATCTAAACCGAGACTGACTGGCTCTGGCCACCAAACAGTCTTTTGTGGTGTCTCCTTATACAATTATAAGGTGCAGTGCTCAGGGAAGGCACACTCATTTTAATAAAATTACAAGCACAACATAACTAGTAAAATAATCGTGCTCCAAAGCATATGTGATTTAGGACAATACTGCATAGAAATATGTCATTAGTCCCTTCCATTACTCCCTTCCATTACTCAGGATAATTAAGAGTTAATCGCTACTCAAAACACAATGACGCTTTTGTATGTGAAAAATAGAAATTCACAGTTTGTTATTCCTTACATCCTAGCTTAGAGCGCTAAAAATCTGAAGATTATAGGCTCAGCCATCCCAGGTCCCAATCCAGTGAAAGCAACTGGCAAAACCTTGGAGGTCTCAAACCTACCGAGACGGAAGGGATCAATTTTCTTGACCCCTTGCCACACAACATATCAGTGTTTCTATTGAGTGGAGAGTGCAAGTCTGTACCAGCAAGAGCTGGAGAAACTAACAGAAGCAGAAGATATGGCCACCTCCATGGAGAAACAAAATTGTTAAGTTACAAAGATCAAGGAAGTTTAACCAGTTCTGCTCTCAGTAGGGCAAGTGTCAATAGCCAAGGATTCAGGCCAAGGTGGAGACCATGGGGATTCTTAGTAATCTGTATGGGTCAGAGTCACACAGTTTGGGAGGTCCTTTCAAAATAGTGTGAGAGATAACAAAAGCAGGGGCCAACCCCAGGAGAGGCTGTCAGGTAGGGGAGTTCGGCTCAGGGCCAGGTTTCAGCCTCAAACCCAGCCCCGGTTGTGCCCCAATGGAGGAAAAACTAGAAAATGGAGAGGACTAGTCATGCAGATAAACCACATGGAATGGGGATGTGAAAGGAAATCATCGCATGTGCCAGATTCAACCCAGGAATGCCAGGCGCTTGGTGAAACAGTAGTCACCTACTTCCCTAGGCTCCCAATATCCTGCTAATTTAGACTTTGGCAAAATATTGGGTAGAGCCAAACTTATTGTGTAGCAGACCTCTGATGTTCTCAGTAGTCAGGATGCATCAGACAGAGGGACAGAGAATATTCTCAAAGCAATTCTACTACAGCCATAGGCAATAAAGAGTTCATTATGGTGACACCTCTAACCTTATATTCAATTATTAATAAGTCAATCAATTAAAATTAGATTAAACACATTAGCACTTAACTAATGTGGACCAGGGGAAATGAAGATGATTTTCTGACTACATGGTCTTTTAATATAAGCTGGCTACTTTGGTGCTAAACCAGAGAACCAATGATCTGTGACAATTCCGGAGAAGTACTGGCAGGTAGACTTACAGGGGAATGGTTTTGTTAGTTTTTCTACTTGACTTGTAAATATAAAGGCAATAAAAGCTAGCCAGTGCATATGCCATAAAGATTTTAAAAAATGATTTGGTGTGGTATCAGGTACTTAACAAGGATATAATAAGGCCTCAGTGAAGTCTAAAAATAATTGTTGCTGATACACAACACTGAGCACTTACAGCTTTGAGACACTGTTCTCAGGTTTATGTTTTAACTCAATTCTCACAAAAGTTCTATAAGATACATATAATTATTTACATTTCACAGATGAGGAACCAAGGCATAAAGCAGATTATGTAAACCCACACAGCTATTAAGTGGCAGTTAGCATTTAACCGGGGAAGTCAAGCGTTAGAACCTGGCATTTAATACCTCACTGATAACCTTTATTACAATAGTGGCTAGAAGTCAGGGGCTTTTAAATCTGCCATTGACTTCAGCACATTGTTAGTAAAGACTCTTGGCTTTTCCTTGAACTCTACTTTAATCTAAAGACAGGCAGCCTTATGTCGAAGAAGAATTAAGATTGATTTAATGTTAGCCCTGGCCAGGTTGCTCAGCGGGTTGGAGTGTTGTCCCATACACTGATGTTTGTGGGTGTGATCCTCGGTCAGGGCACATACTTAGGTTAGGGGTTTGATCCCTGGTCAGGGCACAAACAAGAGGCAACCATTCAATGTTTCTATCTCACACTGATATTTCTGTTTGTCTCTCTCTCTCTCCCTTTCTCTCTCTGCAAATAAAATAAAAAAAATATCTTTGGGTGAGGATTTTTTTAAAAAAAAAGATTGGTATAATGCTAGGATGCCCACATGCTATATTATCTTAATTGGGACACTTTCAAAAATAAAAAGGGGTACTATTAATAACTTCACTAGGACAACTAGAACATACATCCAAGGTATGTTTCAATTTCAAAGACATACAGAGTACTGGTGAGGTTGCCAGTACTGTACACATTACATATTAATACATGCGTATTATTATATGTGGGGTTTTTCCCTCCAGACCCTGTACCTATATTTTAAGGGAAATTTGAAGGATTTTCAAGAATGATCTTGACTGTGTTTGACATTTGCCTTACTCTTGGATGATGGAATTTAACCACTAGAGAATGTGACCTCACTATGTACATAGGTTGAACTTTTTCAAACAAGTTCTCTCTTTTTTCTTAAAGATTTTATTTATTTATTTTTAGATAGAGGGGAAGGAAGGGAGAAGAGACACAGAAAAACATCAGTGTGTGGTTGCTTCTTGTACGCCCCACACTGGGGACCTGGACTGTAACATGTGCCCTGACTGGGAACCAAATTGGCGACCCTTTGGTTAGCAGGCCATACCAGCCAGGGCTCAAACAAGTTCTCTTATCCAGCAGGCTAGCCAATCTGTAGAAAAATGTTTATTGAGATATTCACTATGAACTGATAACTTGACTTCCTGTAAGAAATAACATGAATTCTAAATAAATGGTTTGAAAAGAATGGGTTTAATTTTTTTTTTATCTATTTATTGATTTTTTTCATAGAGAGAGAGAAAGGGAGGGAGGGAGAGAGAGAAAAGGTGGGTGAAGAGAGGGAGAGAGAGAGGGAGATTTGTTGTTGCATTTATTTATGCATTCATTGGTTGCTTCTTGTATGTGCCCTGAGCAGAGATTAAACTCACACCTTGGCTAATCAGGACGATGTTCTAACCAACTGAGATACCTGGCCACGTCCTCTGAAAAGCGTTTTAAACTGCAAGTAGATTAATACATTTCTTTAGATAACTCATTTATTCACAAAAGTTGTTGAGCTCCCATGTGCCAGGCACTTTGCTAGATGCTAGACATACAGTAGGACACAAGCAAATAAGCAAGTAAATAATCAAGATAATTGCAGGTAGAGATAAGTGCTCTAGTGAAGATAAAACAGGATGATGTCATAGAGTAATTGGAGAGTAGTGTCAGGGTATGGAAATTAGATTGTGTGATAAGGGTAGGCTCAGGGAAGGGACATTTGATCTCAGGAGCAAATGAGCAAAAGTTGAATCATGTAAGAGTTCCTGGCAGAGAGACCACCAAGTGCAAAGGCCTTAGGTGGGAAAGAGATCGAGAGGGAGTCTAGTGTGACTGAGGCAGCAGAGTATTTGTGAGGTGGGGAGGTGAGGCGATGGAGGCTGTGAAAGGATAGCAGCTGTGTAGCCCCTTCGCCCACCCATCTTTCAACACCTCGTTATGCTTTGAGATTTGGCGGTCTTTAGAGAGGAATGGAACTGAATAATATCAGCACCGGCAGGAGTCAGGTCTCACTGATCTTCCTTTTTCTTTCCATGGTGGCGGGGACAGGGCAGAGCAGACCCTGCAAGACAGATTCAGGCAGCTCGTGAGGGTGAGGCCGGGCGTAGCAGGCAGCTTTGATTTCAGCTGTAACAATATCAGATTGTCTTTTCCCTACAGTGCCTAATGGGGTGGGGGTGCAGGAATATCAAGAGAAGAAAGATCAAAATCTAGTCTTCACTGTCCTGATGTGCCCACTTCTGTTATTCTTCCAGTTGAAGGGCTATTTCCTTCTCAATGATAAAAAGACCCTTCAAAGTCTTGTGACTGATAGTGATACAAATTTTCTGTGTAAACCATACAAGAGTTGTTAGACAACATTTGATATATTTGATGACATACTGTCTGTGATGCTTTAGGTGCCAGGTGAGCAGGTGCGGCAGCCTTGCCAATCAACTCTGCCTTGGCTTGTTACCCTGGCCTGAGACGCACCAGGTGTGCAGTCACCCTAATCAGGTGAATCAAATCAGACACTCTTCAAGAGGCTGCCACTTTTTTCCCCCTTAAAACCTACTCCAGAGCTTAAAAGATGACATTCATACCCTAGAGGAGTGAAAAGCATGTGGCTTCTTACAAATTCTTACCTTATACACATAAGTCCAGCTACCAATCAGATCTCTCCCCTTAGATATATATGCTCCAGGTATCCCTGAGTTGCCAGAGGCAAAAATGAGAGGGAAATAGCCTACCCCAATCTTCCTTTACCCACACATGGGCCAACTGGATTAAGCACTCATGCCCAGACTCCTGATGCAAAGAACTATTTATTGGGATGTAAAGAAGACAAAGGGGGAGGTCCTTTGGTCCCTTGATGAGAGATAATCTCATAACTGAGACATCTTTCCTCATGGTGATGGAAACTACTCTTGTACCCAAGCTTAAGCAATAGTAGACCTCGAACCTCTGCAAATTTTTCAAGGGAAAAGCCCAAGGAGTAAAGTCGGGTGTCAGAGTGCCATTCAAAGAAGCAGGATTCTTCCAAGTTTGCTACGTCAGGAGAAGGGATCACTCCAATTCACTCCTAGTGAATTTGTTAGATGTAGGGGCAGGTGGTTTACCTGTTTTTTTTTTTTTTAACCTCCTGAATATGCCATGTTTTCTCATGCCTCCGCACATTTAGTCACACCGTGCTCTCTTTCCAGAAGTCCCCCTCCCATCCATTACTCTGCTAAGTGTTATGGGTGTTTCAAGATTCACTTTAGATTACTGCTTTTTCAGAAATCTCAACACTGAGCTAAGAGCATCCTTCACCCCATCCCAGCATCTGCAGTCCTAATCACCGTAGGCATTTCTCTGTCAGAGCCATTACACACCTTGAAATTTATTCAACAAAAGTGTATTTAAGGTAGACACTGTTTTAGGCACTGAAGCAAAAATGAATTAAAATTCCTGCTCTAATAGGACTTATTTTTGGGGGTGGAGAACAGGCCGTAAATGAATGAATACATTCTGTAATAAGATACCACGCAGGTGTAAAAAGGAATCAGGAAGAGATATAGATCTTGCTATGGAGTGATCTCCAGGATGTATTATCAGCATTTGGTGTAATTCTGGATGCAGTCCACTGCTTCTGTGCGATGTCACTTAACTTGTTTTTCAATTAACTAGTTACATCTAGATGTGGGATTGAATTTGTGTTTTTGTCTTTTGTTTTTCGCAAAAAAATGTCTTGTGATACTACGTACTTCCTACTGTATCACATCATAAAGAACATAATGGTACGTTTCCTTTTGTCCTTATAGTTTTAAAAAAGAAACTAAAAACAATGACCAAAGGCTAATAAAAATGATCACCTATAGGGAAATGAGTGAACAGGAATATAAATAAGACTCTGAGTGTGTCTTCTGGAAACTGTATAAATATTTACATAATTTAAACAGAGCGTTCCCACCTAAGGAACAGCATGTGCACGTGACCTGCACACGCTCGGTCCACTCAGGAAGAGCAAGGATGTCGGTGAATAATTTTGGTTTGCTTGTTTGCCTGTGCTGCTAGACTGCAAGCTTTTAACAACATGGCTGATGGTTTTTATCTGCATAGACTCTGATTTTATATAGAGCCTGGCTCATATTCTACGTCTGATACAAGTTTGTTGAATAAATGAGTGAAGGTTGTTTGAATCCAGTCATTCAGTGTCCTGAACAGGGAGTGAAAAGAGAAGAGTAAGGCACTCTTGGGTTCTCAGTGCCATAAAATAATGAATTTATAACTTTCCTCATCAGTCTTCTCTGAATCAGAGAAAGGTCATAAAGTCTCTAAAGCAGGATAACTAAGGCAAAATTAAAATATTAGCATGCTATTACAGATCTTCAATGTATATTGGAAACTAAAAAATACATGCTCCTTGGAAAGTAACACTTTATTAGTTGTACCTACATTTTATTATTACAACTATTTAAAAGCACAGTTTAACAAAAATAAAACATAAAAACTTATGATAAAAATTATTAAACAAAAATTTTAAATAAGTAACATTAAAATTATAATTACATAAGCAAATCATTAAAACCATAAATTCTTTAAATGTACAAATGTGTTTACTTCCTAGGTGAGAATAAAGTAAACATCTCAGTCCTTCACTCTTTTTTTTTTTAAACAGATTTTATTGATTATGCTATTACAGTTGTCCCATTTCTCCCTTATCATTCCCCCCACCCTGCACACCCTCTCCCACCCACATTCCCCCCTTTAGTTCATGTCCTTGTGTCATAAGTTCTTTAGCTTCTACATTTCCCATACTATTCTAGCCCTCTCCCTGTCTATTTTCTACCCACCGTCTATGCTACTTATTCTCTGTACCTTTCCCCCCTTTCTCCTCCTCCCACTCCCCTGTTGGTAATCCTCCATGTGATCTCCATTTCTGTGTTTCTGTTCCTGTTCTAGCTGTTTGCTTAGTTTGCTTTTGTTTTAGGTGTGGTTCTTAATAGCTGTGAGTTTGCTGTCTTTTCACTGTCATATTTTTGATCTTCTTTTTCTTAGATATTTGCTTTAACATTTCATATAATAAGAGCTTGGTGATGATGAACTCCTTGAACTTGACCTTATCTGAGAAGCGCTTTATCTGTCCTTCCATTCTAAATGACAGCTTTGCTGGAAAGAGCAATTTTGGATGTAGGTCCCTGCTTTTCAAGATTTCAAATATTTCTCTCCAGCCCCTTCTTGCCTGTAAGGTCTCTTTTGAGAAATCAGCTGACAGTCTGATGGGAACTCCTTTGTAGGTGACTGTCCCCTTATTCCTTGCTGCTTCTAGAATTCTCTGCTTCATTTTAATCTTGGCTAATGTAATTACGATGTGCCTTGGTGTGTTCCTCCTTGGGTCCAACTTCTTTGGGACTCTCTGAGCTTCCTGGACGTCCTGGTAGTCTATTTCCTTTGCCAGATTGGGGAAGTTCTCCTTTATTATTTGTTGAAATAAGTTTTCTACTTGTTGCTCTTCTTCCCCTTCTGGGACCCCTATAATTCGGATATTGGGATGTTTAACGATGTCCCGGAGGTTCCTAAGCCTCTCCTCATTTTTTTGAATTCTTGTTTCTTCCTCGTTTGCTGTTTGGTTGTTAGTTTCTTCCTTCTGGTCCACTCCATTGATTTGAGTCCCAGTTTTCCCTCCATCTATATCGGTTCCCCATGCATCTTCCTTCATTTCACGTATTGTAGCCTGCATTTTCTCATCTAATTTATGAGCAAAATCAACCAATTCTGTGAGCATTTTGATGACCAGTGCTTTGAACTGTGCATCTGATAGGTTGGCTATCTCTTCACTGCTTAAAGGAATTGACTCCGGGGTTTTCATTTTTTCTCCGGTTTGAGCCATTTTTGGTGGGGTTTTTTGTTTTGTTTTGGTTTGGTTTTAGTCTGGTCGCAGCTATTACGTATGAGGGGTGGAGCCTTAGGTGTTCCTCAGGGCGGGGCAGCCCAGTCGCTGGGTTGTGACGCTTTAGGTGGGGGCGGGGTCCGAGAGGGAAGAATGGTGCCTGTTCCGCTCCCCTCTGGACTCTGGTCCCTTCCGCTGCTTCCCCTTCACCTGGATTATCTGCGCATGCGCGCGTGCTGTTACGTAGTGAGGGGTGGAGCCTCAGGCGCTCCCCAGTGTGGGGCAGCCCAGTCGCTGGGTTGTGACGCTGTATGTGGGGGTGGGGTCTGAGAGGGAACAATGGCGCCTGCTCTGCTCTCTCCTGAATTCAGTCCCTTCTGCCACTTCCCCTCTGCCTGGACCATCTGCGTGCGCGAATGTGGGACCGCCTGGTCAGCCAGCCGCCTTGTGCGTCCTCACTGGATCTGCACAGTTGTCCCCCTGTGCCCGGGGTCCACCAGCTGCCGCCTGTGTGCCCCAGGACCGCCAGCCACCGCCCGTGCATCTGGGAACTGCGAGCCGCTGCTACTTGCGTTCCTGGGTCCGTACCTCCACTTTTTCCTACTGCGACTCCGCCCCTCTTACCGGTCTGGATGAATGGTTGTTGGACTTCTGTACAGTTCAATTTTCTATAAGTTCTGGTTGTTTTCTTGTTTCTAAATATTTGTTGTCCTTAATTTTGGTTGTGAGAGGAGGCACAGTGTGTCCGCCTACGCCTCCATCTTGGCCGGAAGTCCTCAGTCCTTCACTCTTTATTCCTCTCTCTCCATGCGTGCTACATGTACATCATCCCTACATGTCCACCCGTGTATAGGGACCAAAGAAGAGCTGAATGAGGTGGGACCCAATTGTCACGCTGTTCTTTTAGTTTACCTCTACCTATGTTGAGGCATCCAATTTAATGCATAAAATACATGCACAATAATGGAAAGGAAATGTTTTATTGGCCTCTGAGTGATTGGAGATGCATCTTTAGAATTTCTGGAAATAGGAGACTAAAGAAAGGTGAAGAAAGATTCCTTCTATCTGCTACAACCTAGGCTCCGTGAGGGCAGGGGCTCTCATAGCCATGGGCCTAGCAGAACATTTAGTTTGTAGATGCTCAGTTGATGGTGAAGATGTGAATGAATTCAGTGTATCCACTGGCAGCACTCTTCTACAATATGCTGCTCCATTACATTCTATTCTGATGTGAAGAAGGAAAGAGGAGAAATCAGAAGTGTTTAGGGGTTATCTGGGGTAAGAGAACTCATTTCTTTGGAACTCAGTTTCCTGCTCTTTGAAGTTGTTGGACAAGATTATTTTAAAAATTCTTTCCATTTTTAATAGACAAGTTATCAAGGCATCCGCTTAGTACCACTGTACTCATCCTCTCTGTTTTCCCTTTTAAAGTTGATGACTGAGAAACCAACACATTGTAGCAATCTATGGAGAATAGAATCATAAAAAGGCAAATAAAATTTCTAGACCATTGTTCAATAGAACTTTCTGTGTTGATGGAAATGTCCTATATCTGCACTTTCTAGTTGCAGAATGGAGGAAATGAACACTAGTAGTCATTCATTAGATGTGCCTATTTTAAATTAAATGACTTAAAATGGGATAAAATAGAAAATTCAGTTTCTCAATAAACTGAAATCCAGAAAACTGGGTTTCTTTCTTTCCTTTCCTTCCCTTCCCCTCCTTCTTTCCCTCCCTTCCCCTTCCTTTCTTCCCTTTTTCCTTTTCTTTTTCTTTCTTCTCTCTCTCTCCCTCCCTCTCTCTCCTTTCTCCTTACCTGACAGAGGAACAGAGAGGGAGAGGAGAAGAGAAAGAGGGAGCGATCAATCAGTTGCATCCTGTATGTGCCTCGACCAGGGATTGAACCCTCAGTAGCCACATGTTGCTAGTGGTTATTCTTCCTGTGGGCTGCAATACAGATACTGTGGTTCTGGGCCACCTTGTAGATGAGGACAGTGCCCTAGATGTTGGTTAAACAACAAAGAATCTGGGTCTCACTTGGATGATGGAGGAGTTCCACCACTTGTGTTAACTACCTTCATATAGTCAGGCCATTATACAACTGCAGGTTAATTTCTGTCTTACTTGAGCTGTTGTAATTTTGGGTCCCTTTGTTATAGCAGCTTACTCGGTATTAGAGTACAGTAATATGACAAAGGAAGAAAAAGTGGTATGGGAGCAAATATTCCAATCCTGAAGGGTGTGGAACATTCATTTGAAATAATGCTTTTTTAAAAAATTTAATCTTTCTTGTACTTTTTTCCTTTACCAATTAACCCCCCTATATCCCCTCCCTGCAGCAATCACTGCACTGTTGTCCATGTGCATGAGTCCTTTGTCCTTTCTGCTCAAGTACGGATTGAGACAGTGGTCACATGTATAAGCAATATCAACAAAATATTTGTTTCTAAGGTTCTGAATACTGAATATGAACTTTAAAAACTTCTAAGCTTTATATTTAATATAGACAACAGATTTCAAATCTTACTCTGAAAAAAACATGAACTCTTTGGTGCCAAAAGAGCAGCATCTCATAGGCAGTAGTCTTCAAGAAGGAAAAGGTGCCCCTGTGATCATTTTGCTGCTGTAATACCTTGTTGTGTAAATGTCATCACAAAAGGACTTGCACTAAGGGAACGTGATAAATGACACAAGAAGATTTTTTTTTTTTGTCCCTGATAACTGAGCCCTCATTCTCCTCCCAGGGCCTGGTTCTAGAACATGTGTTGGCAATTATCTTGGAGAAACACAGATTAGATATAATCATCTGTTGAGGGTGATAATATTAAAATGGAACAAACACAAAAGACTGTCTCATCATTTAAATTTTGAGCCTAAGTAATCAAGTTGAAAGCCTTTTTCTCTGACTCGTAATTATATATATATATATTTTTTTAAAGATTTTATTTATTATTTATTTATCTTTTAGAGGGGAAGGGTAGGAGAGAAGGAGAGGGAGAGAAATATCAATGTACGGTTGCCTCTCGTGTGTCCCCTGCCGGGAACTGGCCTGCAACCCAGGCATGTGCCCTGACTGGGAATCGAACCTCGATCCTCTGGTTCGCAGGCCCGCGCTCAATCCACTGAGCTACACCAGCCAGGGCAATTATATATTTTTTTTTATCATACAAAGCCACTGAATGGGTTCTACAATGTGAAACTCATTTGGCATGATTAGGTTGATTAACTCATTTCTGTAACTATTAAAAAGTAGTAGAAAAAAAAATCTGGAGAATGAGTTGTAGATGGTGCACCTCTCAGATATTTGTAGAAAAAGTAAATGAATGTTATACTTTGTTAAAATTATTGTTAAACAATTTCACTCATTAACAATCAAGAAATGACTCATGACAGGCTGAAGTTTCTCGTTTGTCATTGACAGGCAATATAGAATAGCAGTTAAGCCCACACACAGGAACCAGAGACTATTTGAATTCAAAAAGTGGCTCTATAATTTTCTCGCTATGTGAACTTTGCAAATTATTTAATATTTCCATGTCTCAGTTTCTCATCTGAAGAATAGATAATAGTAAGTCCTACAGCACAGGGTATTGTTCAGGACTAAGAGAATAAACTTTTATAAAATACTTAGAACAGTGCCAGGTACATAGAAGTCCTATGTGTGTTTGGTTAATAAGCTGTTGGGTTGGCCAGAAAGTCCATTTAGTTTTTTCCATAAAATAAAAGACACATTTTTTCATTTTCATCAATAACTTTATTGAATTGATTATTTTGAGTATGTCAGCTATCCTCTGTGTGGTATAATGTTGACTGTTCTCAATTAATGTCTCGATTTGATCACTATCAACTTCAACTGGTCTGCCCAACCATGGAGCCATCATCCAGCGGGAAAATCTCCAGCAGGAAACTTCATAAACCACTTCTGACACGTTTGATCAGTCACAGCACCTTCTCCATACAATGCAATCTTTTTTTGTGTTTCAGTTAGTTTTTTCCTTTATTGAAATAATGAAGCATAATATGCCAAAAATGTGTATTTTCTTTCATCTTCAATATTAAAAGGGCTACATAAAACTTCAGCAATTTTGATGTTTTTTTAAATGCATGCTCATATGACAATTGCCACAATACAATCTGACAAAATTGTTTTGAATGAAATTAAAGACAACTAAGTGTTACTAGAGCCCTCTTACAGAAAAAAAACAAACGAACTTCTTGGCCAACCCAATACCTTCCAGAGAAATAATTCTGTGATAGCAACAGGTGATGTTTCTGAGTGGTATGGAAGGTTTAAATCACTAATGCTCAATCAGAGGTTCACATCCCTGGGGCGGGCACAGAATCTCTAACTTTAGATTGAAGAATTATATTTAATACGTGCATGTTTAATATAATAACATGTTGCGGGCCGTTCAGCCTGGTTTCAGAAGTTGTAACCCTCGCCCCATGGTGGGCTATGTAAGAGCCTAGGGACCCGCTTCATCTGGGTCTGTTCTGTCAAGAGGATGTGACCTACTAAGGAGACAAAGCTTATCTCCCTGGCAGGAGTGCTGCTTCCATCTCTGGCCCCAATGCTTGGTCGGTAGTCAATGACGGGTAAGACTTCTCACGGGAGGGGCAACCTAAGCCAGACACGACCACTTGGGAGGCCCCCATGCAAGGACTTGGGGGGCTGCAGCAAAGAGGATGTGATGGACCCTCGCCCCCCAGCTATTCTGACATAGCCCGAGTCCCCATTTCCATTTGGGAGATGTCTTCTGCTTCCTGGGCCTAATTGGCTTAAAGCCTGAAACTATGATGGTGAGCGGTGCAGCCCTGTGCTGGCCAGGATGGTTCCCTGGGTGTTTGGGCATAAGAAAGAATTCATAAAGTCCTGTGAAACCTGCTTTGCTAAGAGTGCTCTCATTTAAATGATAAGGGTCTGAGGAGGAAATGAATATGTCTCCCAAAGTTTTGCAACCCCCTTTCCTGACAGACATTGACTCAGCTTAAGCCCTCAGATTTCTTTGACATGTTAAACCTGTATTCCCGTGTATTTGAACCCAATAAAAGCCTAGTGAGGAGGGCGCTCTGGATCATTCTCCTCTGAGAGTTTGACCACCTTTCCTCCCCAAGCAGATCAAGTCTTGGTAGTTTTATTTTCATCTGTGACAGAGGGATGGGGCTCTGCTGGCAGAGCCCCCCACATCTGGCACCCAGGACAGGGCCCCCCCGCAATAACACATCTCAATATGTGGAAAATTTCATCTAGTTTTCTAAAAATATAGACTATAGAAATTGTGAAAGTACTCCTAGCAGGCTATTTGGTAGATACTGACAAACTGACTCTAAATTTTATAGGGAAAGGAAAAAGTCCCTTGATTAGCCAACACAATACTGAAAAATAAAGTGGAAGACTCACATTTCCCAACTTCAACAATTACTATAAAGCTACATCAATAAAGGCAGCATAATAGTGGTGAAAAATAGACATATGAATTAAAGGAACATAAAGAGCCCAGAAATAATGGACAGAAATGTAGTCAATGATCTCTGAAAAGGAAGCAAAATCAATTCAATGAAGAACAGTCTTTTCAATGAATGGCACAATAACAATTGAATGAGCACACACACAAAAAAAGAAAAAAAATGAACCTAGGTACAGACCTTATATTTTTCACAAAAATTAACTCAAAATATAGTATAAACCTAAATGTAGAGTGCAAAAATATAAAGTATTTCTAGAAGGAAACACAGGAGAAAAATAAGCTATGTTACCTTAGACTTGGTGATAGGTTTTTAGATACACCAAAAGCCCAATCTGTGAAAGAAAAAATTAATAAGTTGTACTTTATTAGAATTAAAAATGCTGCTCTGCAAAAGACATTGTCAGGATAATAAAAAGACAAGCCACAGAACTGGAGAAAATATTTATAAAACACATATCTGATAAAGGACTTCTATTCAAAATATGGAAAGAACTCTTAAAACTGAACATAAGAAAACAGAGCTGGAGAGACACTTCATCTGATATACAGATAGCAAATAAGCATATAAAAAGATCTTCACCATTATTTGTCATTATGTAATTGTAAATTAAAACAATAAAGATATGCATAACAGACTTCTAGCCAAGATGGAGGTGTAGGTGGACACACTGTGCCTCCTCTCACAACCAAAATTAAGGACAATAAAGATTTAGAAACAAGAAAACAATCAGAACTGATAGAAAATTGAACTGTATGGAAGTCCAAAAACCATTCATACAGACCAGTAAGAGGGGTGGAGTCGTGGCAGGAAAAAGTGGAGGTTGGTGGACCTGGGCACGCAGGCAGCAGTGGCTGGCAGATCCCAGGCATGCAGGTGGTGGCTAGCGGACCCCGGGCATGGGGTGGTGACGGTGCAGATCCAGTGAGGCCGCTAGCTGACCAGGTGGTCCCACATTCGTGCGCAGATAATCCAGGCGAAAGGGAAGTGTTGGATGGGACTGGAATCTGACACAGTGGAGCAAGCACCATTGTTCTCTCTCGGACCTCACCCCCACATACAGCATTACTACCCAGTGACTGGGCTGTCCCGCCCCGGGAAACACCTAAGGTTCTGCCTGTCACAACTACTGCAACCAGATTTAAAAAAAACAAGCCACAAAACACAAAAAAACAAACAAAAAACCCAAAAACCAATGGCTCAAACAGGAGAACAAATCAAAACCCCAGAGCCAATTCATCTAAGCGACCAAGAGATAACCAACCTATCAGATAAACAGTTCAAACGCTGGTGATCAGGATGCTCACAAAATTGGTTGATTTTGCTCACAAATTAGATGAACAAATGAAGGCTACAATAAGTGAAATGAAGGAAAATGCACAGGGAACCAATAGAGTTGGTTCCCAATAGAGATGGTTCCCAATAGAGATGGGAGGAAAACTGGGACTCAAATCAATGGAGTGGATCAGAAGGAAGAACCAACCAAACAGAAAACAAGGAAGAAACAAGAATTCAAAAAAATAAGGAGAGGCTTAGGAACCTCCAGGACATCGTTAAATGTCCCAACATCGGAATTATAGGGGTACCAGACGGGGAAGAGGAAGAGCAACAAGTGGAAAACTTATTTGAACAAATAATAAAGGAGAACTTCCCCAATCTGGCAAAGGAAATAGACTTCCAGGAAGTCCAGGAAGCTCAGAGAGTCCCAAAGAAGTTGGACCCAAGGAGGAACACACCAAGGCACATCATAATTACATTAGCCAAGATTCAAATGAAGGAGAGAATTCTAGAAGCAGCAAGGGATAAGGGGACAGTTACCTACAAAGGAGTTCCCATCAGAATGTCAGCTGATTTCTCAAAAGAGACCTTCCAGGCAAGAAGGGGCTGGAAAGAAGTATTCCAAGTCATGAAAGGCAAGGACCTACATCCAAGATTGCTCTATTCAGCGAAGCTGTCATTTAGAATGGAAGGGAAGATAAAGCACTTCTCAGATAAGGTCAAGTTCAAGGAGTTCCTCATCACCAAGCCCTTATTATATGAAATGTTAAAGGGACTTATCTAAGTAAAAGAAGTTAAAAATATGACAGTAAAAAGACAGCAAACTCACAGTTATTAACAACCACACCTAAAACAAAAGCAAACTGAGCAAACAACTAGAACAGGAACAGAAACACAGAAATGGAGATCACATGGAGGATTACCAACAGGGGAGTGGGAGGAGGAGAAAGGGGGGAAAGGTACAGAGAATAAGTAGCATAGACGGTGGGTAGAAAATAGACAGGGAGAGGGCAAGAATAGTGTGGGAAATGTAGAAGCTAAAAAACTTATGACACATGGACATGAACTAAAGAGGGGGAATGTGGGTGGGAGGGGGTGTGCAGGGTGGAGGGGAATGATGGGGGAGAAATGGGACAACTGTAATAGCATAATCAATGAAATATATTAAAAAAATGCAGAGTACTGCTGAACTTAAAGGTTTATACGTAGGTTCTCTTGGTCATTGAGCACATCCTGGTGAACATAGCTTAATAATTAAACATACTTAAATATGAGGATATAAAATGTTTAGTCATGTTATAGAAGAGCAGTAAGATTACAATTAGCACAACTAGAACATATAGTAGGATTTTCACATCAATGAGGGAAAGCGTGACCAAGCCAGTGAAAGTAAGGGTAAAAAAATAGAAACAGTAAACCTAATAGTAGAGAGTAAAATTTAAGATAAATATAAAAGTGTTATATCTGATATAGCAGTTATTACACTAAAGGTGAATGCACATATTTCTCTAAGAAGATAGGGTTAAAATTTTTATTTTCATTAAATAAAATTTACAACGGCTTAAGTAAGCACCGATAAATAATAGTACAATGCAAAATTTACATGAGGTTTTCCACATACTGGAAAAAAAAATCCACCGAAGCAAAACACCAACCTTCAAAATAATTTTGCCTTGTTATCTACCTTTCAGGCCAGTCTCCCTGAAGCCCATTCCTCCAGCCAGGGAAACACTTTGGCAAGAAAGGCACTTTGGTGGAAAACTCTTGAGATGTATAGGCTTAAACCCTATAAGCTTCTAACGTACTACGGTGATTTTACGAGGAAATAGGTGAGAATATTGTTGGTATCGTGAAAGAGCTTAATTAATACAGTGAATTAATCTTGCTTAGGGTGACCTGAGCACTCCAAGGAGGACACCCACTCAGTCCAGTCTTCAAGCTCTCTCTAAATCCTGGTGTTAGAGTAATCACCGGAACCGTAAGAGCCACTCAGATCCGCGCATGCTCCCTTGGTGGAACAGCCCTGTTCTCTCCCAAGTCGGAAGTCCTGTTTGTTGATTAATTACGACAGTCGTAAACTAAGATTTCGTGATGGCTTCCTAACTTTACGACGGCAACAACTATGGCGGCTGCCAGTGGTCGTTTTGAAAGTGCGAGAAGTATCGAAGAGCGTAAGGAGCAGACTCGGATTGCCAGGGCCGAGGTGTTGCGCCAGGTACCTCCGTTTTGGCGCTTTTGGAACCACGTAGAATTGTGGGAATGGAGGTTTTCTGGGAGCTGGGCCTCTGGCTTTTCTCCCTAACTCCTCTCTTCTCTTTCCACCTCAGTATCACCTCATCTGGGTTAGAAGTGGGTCTCTCTTTGGGATGCGTGCGAACTCCTGGGTATCTCCCGCCTTCTAGATGCTCCGGCAGGCTCCAGTTGTTCGTTTTCTTTTCAGGAAACCCTGTTTTTGTCCTATTTTTCTTCTTCACATAACCCGTTCCTAGTATTGCTGTCCCATCGGCTGCTCACTTTCGAGGGACCTGGCCACTAAAAAACGAGTCTCCCCAGAGTATTTCACAGCCCCAGCCCTGTCTCGCTGTATGTGAAATGAAAACTTTGATTTCCATAACATATGTGAGACGCATTGGAGTAAATTGTGTTTGACCGTTTCACTCTCCTGTCGTACGTACTATTGGTATCAGTTCCTGGCTCATTATACATCCTTACTGATGCAAACAAGGGTTGACACAAGAGACCAAGAAAATTTTACCCCTCGGAAAAAGGTTCAGAACCATTTTATTTCTCGTTAAGACAGATGCAGAGAGGCACCTTACAAAGAATGAAGGAAGTAAGTTTTATTGAATTATCTGAAAAGATGTAAGAAATGTGGCAATGAAGGGGGAAATGAAAGGGAGAGTATCATAGGGTATGTGAGGGTTTCTGTTTTTATTTGTTTGAAGATGGAAGATTTTAAACAGGTTTAAATGCAGATGAGAAGGAGCCAGTAGAGGAGACAGGAAGGAGAAGGCATAATGATACAGCCAGATTTTAAAGGGAAAGAGTGGGTGATTAATCTTTGACAGATGAAAGGTCAGTATTGTTCTTTGTTTTGAGAATATGTAACATATGTATAATAAAATATTTTTCATTCTTGTCTCTTTAGTACTTCAGGCAGTTTTAGGAGAGAGTAAGGTTTGTAAGCTGTGATAAATATTACAATAGAGTTATGCATAGAGTTTGAGAAGCCCATATCCAACTTTGGCGTTTGGGGAGAGAATGAAGAGTCAGGAACAACCTCCTAGTAAGAACTTACTTTATTGTTGAAGCATGAATAAAAACTAGCAATATGATTGTTTGTATTTAGAAAGATGATTCTTCCTGAAGCATTTTTGGGGTGTGGGTAGAGGGTTATGGGCATTGCAGATTGAAGGTATGGAGGTCAGTCACTTATCAATTACAAAAGTCTCAGGCAGTAGCATTGGGATGGTGAAGGGGCAAGAGATTAAAGTCAGACTTTAAGTTGGGAGCTTAAGGAAAGGGGAAAGCCTATAATAGGCCCCAGGATTCCATCCTTGATTGGTGGCTCAATTTACTAGAGATTGGTAATGTGATCTGTAATGTGGAGGGAGAGGGTTTTTTTTTTTTTTTCCTTTTCTTCTCCTGAAATCTTCCCAAATGCTTTGGTAGAAGCGAATTCCTATCAAGGGAAAATTGATTTGTGAGAACATATATGAAAGTGAGAGAATTTGTTTTACTTTTTTGCGAAAAGCAATTGGATCAGTGTTAATTCCCCCCCCCCCCCAACATTTTAGGCCAAAGCCAGTTTTGAAAAGGAAGAAAGGCATAAAGAACTTAAACGACTTCGGGGTGAGGATACATGGATGCTACCTGATGTGAATGAGCGGATTGAACAGTTCTCACAGGTGAGTACTAATAGGTTTATTTGATTTAAGCATGTCTGACTTTTGTTTTGTACTTAATATTGGAGGAGCTACTTTATAGACTATTTTCAAAAGTCACAGAATGAATATTACATAGTGGGTATTACAGAATAGTTTTATCTCTGGCAAAAATAATATATTTTGATATTTTGGACATTATGACATTGGACAGATTTTGTTACTTGAATTGGCTGATAGAAAGTTTAGCTTCAAATTTTTGAACCATTTGTACAAGCTTATGCATTTTAAACTTAATGTCATGTTTTTTATATTAATTCTTGTTTTCTTTTTTCATAATTTATGCTATCTTGTATTTTAAATGGCCTAATAATCTATAAATTTTTGGGGGGCCATAGAAGGCTACATGTATACATATGTTTGTGTATATATGTGTTTATTTGATTTATATATGTCTGTCAAATGAATCTACAAATAAATTAAAACTTCCCTCGTATTTTCAGATATGATATCTCAGCTCTACGATTTATTAGTAGTGCATATATTTTAGAAGTATGCTAAGGTTTCTTAGAAGATCTTATTCATGTAGTTATGTTTCTTGTTTCATTTCCTGAAAAATTTAAAGTTTTTTGGAATGTAGATTTTTTTCCCTTGAAATATTTCTTTTAAAGTAAGTTAAAATTTAAGTCCTTTTTTCTTCAAAATGATTATTTATAGGAACACTCTGTGAAGAAAAAGAAGAAAAAAGACAAGCATTCAAAAAAAGCAAAGAAAGAGAAGAAAAAAAGGAGCAAGAAACAGAAGTATGAAAAAAACAATGAGTCCACTGATAGTTCATCAGTAAGTATGTACTAAAACTAACCAAAGCATCTACTTGACAAAATTTAGTTTCAAGAATAATGTATGGGAACTTAATAGATATGAGAACTTAAAAAATATTACTGGTTGGGATATCAAAATGTCTGGTAGACATCTACTTGGGAAATGTTCAGGGAATATTAGAAATATGGATCTTAGGTTAAAGAGAGAGGTAAGAAGGTGGAGACGAGATTTGGGAGCCATTGCTTATTGAAGCCATTAGAATAAATGAATTGTCAAGGGGAACTGAAAAGAAAACACCAACAATGAGGAGCCAATAAAGATGTTAAGTAGAGGCTGTTGGAAAGTTAAGAGAAGCAGGGAAAAGTAGTGCTATACAAATAAAGGAAAGAAGTTCCAAGACATTTGAAAGTCTATTACCCCTATTTGCTTTTTCATAGAAATCAACATTTAAGTCTTTATAGTAGAACATGTTTATATATTTATCTTTGGGGCCAACAGAAAGAGAATGCTGGGTCTGCTCTGTCTTTAGCTGGTTCTGGGATGAGAACACTTACAAAGGAGAGGAAAGCAGGCCAACCCTTCAAACTTGTTTCCAGGAAGAAATGGGTATACTGTGCTTACAGAGCAATGAGCCAGAGATGTTAGGGATAATTGGTCTCTTAGGTATGATCTTTAGAGGCTATGTTTTCAGGTGAATCACCATATTCCAAAGTCTGGCCCTCTTGTAGTTTCAGAAAGTAAAGTTTTGGCAGCATACCCTGAGATGATCATTGGCTCATGTAAGCCTATCTTAGGAGAATGCAGTGTATAAATTCATAGTGAGAAGTACAGCTGGATAGTTTTGTCAGGTAGCCAGCATATTTTGTAATGGTAGGAACATTTGAATTATATAGAAAAAAATGTTTTTGGAGTATAACTCAGGGCAAGTACAGTTCGAAAATCTTAAAGTGAAAAGAAGATAAAGACACTCTTCACATTTGTGGGTTTGGGTTGTGGACTCCATGGAGAAATCGATAAAAGTAAGTGATCCTTTCTTCAAAAAGAAATTAATATACAAAGTTATTTATTTCAGTGGGGTTTACAAAACTCCCTTGAGTTTATGTGGGATCACAGGTTAAGAACTCCCATCCCCTGGGGCTAGATCTGCCAGGCTGACTAAACATTGTGTCATTTGGTCAGGGACATATCCCTGTATTAGAGACACATTATCCTGTTCTTTGTTCTTTCTGGAAATGTGTATAAGTTTTCTTGTTGCAACATACGATATGTACATTTATATATACCTGTTAAGTTGTATAACATATACTTTTTTAGAGAGAATAGTTTGAACGCATGCTCAGTACTCACCTCATACTGAAGTGAATTTAGGAAGGGAAGGGAAGCCTATACTGACAGTGAAGGGAAGGAAAGATGGAAGGATAGTTAGAGGAGTATATGTATTTGGGGGTCTTTTTGAGAAAATATTTTTAGGGAAAAAAGGATAAATAATGGAGAGAATGACAGCTGTGAATTAGCAAGGCCCCAGGGAAAATGCTTTGATTGGGAGTAGCAGCATCTTCTGAGCTAGAAGGGAAGTTGTAGAGATGTGCACAAATCAGGGAAATGAGGAGGTGTGAGGGGGAAGGGAAGCAGATTATTGACTGTGTTTCTGCTGTTCTCCGTTTTGTGGAGAAGATAGAATCATCTGAGTAGATAATTTGGGAATGGAAGTAGGAAGGAAGGATTGGGGAAATAAT
Source organism: Glossophaga mutica (assembly GCA_039655065.1). Taxonomy (NCBI): domain Eukaryota; kingdom Metazoa; phylum Chordata; class Mammalia; order Chiroptera; family Phyllostomidae; genus Glossophaga; species Glossophaga mutica. Next base: position 77,671,510 of record CM077308.1, on the reverse strand, counting down.
GTAAATTTGAAACAACTTTGCTTCAGCAATAAAAGCAGCAAATGAATTGCTGAGGATCCATGTGAGGTTGTAAAGTATATCTTGACTTTATCAAGGCCTCTATTTTTTTTAACACCAACTTTACTGAGGTATAATTTACATATAATAAAATGCTCCTATTTAAAGTGTACTGTTTGGTAACTACACCTGTTCAACCCTGTTTATTAAGATACTCCCCCCTCCCCCCTCTGGGAATGGGCATCCATATATCTGCTTTATGACACAATAGATTAGTTTTCCTTGTTCTAGAATTTCATATAAATTATTCATATAATATGATCTTTTTTGTGTTGGGCTTCTTTGGCTCACTGTAATATTTAGCACTCATGTATATAGTTGCATGTTATCAGTAGTTCTTCCTTTTTCTATATTTTAGTGTATGAATATACCACAATTTGTTAATCAGTTTACCTGTTGAAAATCATTTGGGTTGTTTTTCAGCTTGGGGCTTTTATGAATAAAGTTACTGTGAATGTTTGTGTACAAATCTTTTTGGGTACATGTTTTTATTTCTCTTGGGAAAGTGTCATTGTTTTTAAAAGTGGTAGGACTATTTTACACTCTTATCAGCAGTGTGTGAGATGAGAGTTCCAGTTATTCTGAATTCTTACCAACACTTGGTATTCTCAATTTCTGTACTTTTGTCCATCCTACTGTGTGTAGTAAATTTCGTGTGAAGTCATCCCTGAAGATTAATGATGATTGTAAAGCATCATTTTAAATCTTTGTCATTCTCTGTTTTCTGTTGTGAAGCTGATTTTCTGCTATTTAACAACTGCACAACATTTTTATATGAAAGTGTGCAAATTTGATAATTTACTTATATGCTAAAAATTCTTAGAGCTCTGAAGATGAGTGGGTTGAGGCTGTTCCATCCCAGACTCCTGGTAAGGAAAAAGCCTGGAAACTGCAAAGTAAAAAGTCAGAAAAAGAAGATAACAACCAAAGTATTCAGGTAAGCCACCCAATTTTAAACAAAGAAGTATGACTTATAAGAATAGATGAATATTAAATGAAAGATGATTGTAATTTCTTATGTAGAAAAACTAGATTTTGAAAATAATATACTTTATGAATAATTTTGGCAGTAATGCTATTTACTGAGCCTTTAGACTCCCCTTCTCCTTCTGTGAGAAAGTCAGCGCTTATCTCCATTATGGTACCTCTAGAAGGGTTCCTCCCTCTGGTTCTTGATGGAGAAGTGGGACTTTCCCCATGTGTACTTGAAGCCTTTACTATTACCTTTATCTGCCCTTTCTACAGTGTGTAGAGTTCAATCATAGTTTTTCTTTTCCTTCTCCTCATGGCATAATTTTTGTAGCAAGCTTATAGTTCTGTGGTTCCTAGATTTTGGGTTATAGTTCATATGCCTGAGGAATAATGCTATTTATACACTATTAGCCACAGGGAAGAAAGAAAGCTGAAAAGGAGCTAATGTTTAAGTGACAGTTGAGTGTCAGGCTCTAGTCTGGATGCCTTAAACCTCTTTTTTTGTAACCCCTTAAAATAGTCCTGAAAAGTAGGGATTTTATTTCATTTTATAGAGGAGAGAATAAGACTGAGACTAAGAAACTTGTTTCATGTTGGATAGTCATGTAGGATTAAACCCAGGTTTGAGTGCCTCTTACTATTAAGTGCTTAGTGTTAAGTTTGATTTTAGATCAAAATGACTTTTTTTTTTAAACAGAGGGATGAATGGATGACTGTGGATTTTATGTCGGTTAAAACTGTGTCACCATCATCACTCAGAGCTGAAAAGGAAACTGTAAAGAAAATAGAGCAAGAGAAAGCCCAAGCACTTGAACAGGTAAGATATTGAAAATAGTTTAACTTTCTAATTTGCCTTAATAAACTGATAAGACATTTATACACATACAATTTTACTTGTAAGATATTATTTGTGGTATTTAATAAAAATCAGTAGGAACAACTGTGAAATATAAGTTCTTTTAAAATAAGTTTCCTGTAGGAAGTCAGTTTAAAAATATACTTGACTTATTAATCAAGGGCATATATAGTTAATTGGGTTTGGTTTATGGCCTGGATTCATAAGGGCTTGAACTGTGCTGCCTGTGTGGTTTGGAAATCTTTAAGGAAATAATTTATTTGAAATTATTCTTCAGTCGGTAGTGCCTGGAGTGCTTGGCAGCAGTAAGCCCCAGTCCTTTTGGAGGACCACACTGCTGACTTACACAGCATAAGTGTGAATATAGTGGGAATATAAGTGTGAATTCTGGGGAACCCCAGGAATAAGTTCTGGGGAATGTGTGCTCATCATCTAAAGTGGTAAAGTACATGAAAATACCAGGGTGGTCCATGAATAAGAGCCATCTGAAACAGCGAACAACAGAATCAGACCCGTAAAACCTTTATTTGTTAGACTGTTGAATAGTTTTGTACAGTAACAGGTATAGAAAATATGAATAAAACATTACTTAGAAGGCAGATTTGAGTAAGAGCAAATAAGAACTTAAAGAAATGAAAATTATTGCAGTTGAAATTAGAAAGTCAGTAGATTGTTTAACAACAGATTAAATCCAGCTCGAGAGAATTAGTGATAAAAAAGAGTCTTTAAGAATTTGCCTTGGATGAAGCATAGAGGGACTAAAAAAGGAAAAATATGAAGGAGTGATCATAAGAGTCTGGTGATCAGTGTTGTTTCTGTTTTTATTTCCTGCAGTTTAATTTTAATTCTGAAAATGTAGATGTGGGTCAATAGTATTGGCTTATAATTAAGCAGATGTCCATATGAAACATTGGAAGCTAGGGGTTTCAGGAATATCTCAACAAGTTCTGTAAAATGTCTTTGTCTCTGAGTTAGACCTGAAGGAACTGAGACTCATTGTACTAAAAGGAAAAGGAAAAGTACAACAGAAGGGTAATCAGTGGGCAGCAGAGCTGGAAATGGGAGCTGTCCGAAGTTGTTCTCACCTATTGGCATTACATGCCTGCTCCTTAAGTAATGCTCTGCTGTGTGTGAGCATTGATGGTCTGCTTCGTTAGTCCTTGTTGACTCGGGGCCTTTTGTTTTGCTGTATTCAAGCCTGTTCTCCATATCAAACAATAGAACATAGTGATCTCCTAAATGAATAACTTTAATAGATTGAAATAGTGATTAGTTTTTCTTAGAAATACTTTCAATAAATCTGTTTTTGCTTCCTAAGAATCTGATACTTTTGTGCTTATTATAGCAACTTCCCAGCTTTGAATTTCAGGCTTTCCAAATTAATGTATGTTTTCTTACAAATTCTTATATGAACTTCTGATTTAATTAAATCAGCATATAATAATGATTTACTCATTTGCCATTCGGTTTTTGTCTTTTGCATCTGTATCTTTTTCACTCCTGTTGCTACGGCTCTAGTTTGAATGCTACTTCTTAGATGTCTGTCTTCCCTCTCTGAGCCTCACTTATCTCATCTCTACTGGAGTTGAGTTAACCATGTGTAATGAACTGAGGACAGTCCCTGGAACTCAGAACCATTTAAGGTTAAATGTTATGGTTCAAGCCCTAATTTACTCTTACCTGGGCAGTTACAGTCACCTCTTTGTTTTCCAGCACCCTACAACTGATGTCAGGTTGTTTTTCAAGGTACAGTTCGATCATGGTGTTCTGTATAGATGTGTTCAAGTTACAGAGAATGTGTCGTTGCCATTTCTGATGTTTCTTTTCTGGTGGAAGAAGCTCCACTAGTGGTATATCATGCCACCCTCCTTTCTCATACTGTTCTTGAGGATATGGAGTAAATTATGTGTTTTGAATTTGGAGAGAATAAACTAGGTGTGCTTGGCTTAGTTCTGCCTTTCCTGCTTGTGGAACATGCTGTCTCCAGAGACCATGTGGGGAATGAGGTGAGGTGGGCTTGGTTCAGTGTATCTGTACCTGGGAAAGTCTACCTTGTTGTTGGGGTCAGTGAACAGGCCCATTTGACTTTAACTGAAAGGAAAATTCTCTTCCAAGTAAGCCTTCATCAGCAGTGAAGGTAATTTGTCTTTTAGCTCCCACATTTGTTATTGTATTTTTTAAAAAACTTTTTCAGGGCCTAGATTAGAAAAAAAAGTTCAGCATTTATTGTTTTACTTTAAGGTTCCCCCAAAAGCTGCCTGCAACTAGAGCCCGTACACATTAGATTGGCCTCTTTCTTTCAGGTAATTTGTACCTCAACCAAACCAGGCTAATTCCTTCATATTTCTCTGGAAATTTCTATCTTTGAATTTTTGTTCATCTGTTTTTTCTGAGTGAATTCCTTCTCTATGTCTGCATTCTCTTTATCCTTCCAGGCCTGACTTGATATATACTATGAAATTCTTCCTATTTCCTTTGACTGAAATAAATTTCTTCCATTTCGTTTTGATAGCACTTTATTTTTTTCCTTTCCTATATAGTATTTGCAGTTTTCTGTAAAGTACTGTAATTTAAAAGTTTTAATCCTATTACGAGATTATAATTCTCTTACGAGATTATAAACTTTTGAGAAACCATTTTGTTTATATTTGTGTCTTCCTTAGTGGCTAGTATAAAACTCTGCATATGGTGGTGCTTTTAAAATATTTTATACACTTGAAATTGTAGAAGATTTATTATTATTTACCCCATGATTTTACCTTGTTGCTGTCTGGATTTAGTTCCGCAGTTCACAATCTGTAATTTTTGATTTTTGCTTCAGTAAGAATTCCAGTTGTTGTGTGCAGAAGTAAACTACTGAGACTAGTGACTGAGACTAGCCAGTTTTCAAATATCTGCATATCAGTTTGAGTGTGTTGGTCCTTGCATGTCATCATATTCTTAACACATGATAAATACTTGGCTTGAGAAAAAAATGGCCCTAGCCTTAGAACCAAATGTTAATTCTTATAATGAGAGTGGGGACAAAGTGAAAATAATGGGGAGAAGTCTAAAATGATGGCCCTTAACAAAAGCTTGGTATGAAGCATGTTGCTTTATGTCGCTTCTTGATTTTAAGGATATAATTTCTTTTGTTTTCTGTGCTATTGTTTTTCAAAATATGGATCATGAACTTAATTTATTGAAATCAGTATTTAAAAATATAAGATATCAGCATGTATTTATTATGCAGTAAAGATACATTTTGTTTCCTCAGTTTTGGAGACAGACATGCGTGCACATACACAATGTCTCTTTGGGTCAAGGTCACAAAAAAGTTGAAAACCAGTGCTTAAGGTTATGTCTGGGTTCTCTGGGCCTCTTATGCCCACATTGTGATATATATGAACTATAGACCTGTAGCACAAACCTATAGAATGGGTCTGTATTATTGAAGAGATGTGTACCAACTTTTCAGTCTTGTGTTTACAAGCAAGAGATCACCCCGGCTCAGTGCTTGGCCTTGTGTGATAAGACTGGCTTCATTGTCCTGTTTCAGCAGGAGCACTTTTAGTGCTGATCTTCATAAACTGAACTCAGGACTATCATTTTCTGCTTGCACATAGAGTCCAGTGGGCCTGTGGCTTCTGCTTATTACTTCTTTGCATTTCGGTTCTGTTCTGGGCCACAGAACTATTTATCTTTTTTTGAACCGAAGTGTGTTTTATATTTTGTATATCTTTTCTGTTTGTCCTGATCAAGGGGGGCTTGTGATGATTGGAACTTTAATGAGCCATTTTGACTAGAAGGCCTGAGAGCGTTGTAGAGATTGATTGATGTTGATATGTTTTATTTCTCTTTCACCTTTTAACTTGCATAGTCTTTCATTGTCCATGACATACTGTAAATATTTATTCCTTTAGGGAATCTGTAAACATCTACATTGTTTGCTGTTTTTCATTATTACAGATAGTGCTAAATGAAGGTCCTTATATACAGAGTGGGCAAAAGTAGGTTTTATAGTTGTTAGTAAATGAAACAAACACAGAGTTTATTCTTATTATTTATTTATTTATTGCATTTTCCACGTCAACAACTGTAATCCTACTTTTGCCCCACTCTGTGTTTTTTCTCATGCACACGTGTGCAAATTTCTCCACTGTGCGTATCTAGAAGTAAATTGCTGCTTTATGGTATGCATCTATCTTACTAATATTTTGAAAGAGATTGTAGCAATCTATACTGCTCAAACAATGTATCTTCTTTTACCTTACTAAGTATTTGTATCGCCAGATGTGAACATTTTTGTCATGCTAATTAATAGGTGAGAAATGGTATTTTATTGTTTTTATGTATATCTGTCTGATTTCTAGGAGAGAGGTTTTTATTTGTATTGGGTCATTTAGATTTCTTGTACTATGAACTGTTTATGTTCTTTTGCTTATTTTTCTTCAGTTTTCTTTTACTGACTGATTTGTAGTAATTCTTTATATACTCGGTCATTTTTCATTGGTGTACTTTTAGGTAGTGTCTCATAATTTGTCTAGCTTGTCATCAGTGTCCTCCTCAGTATGTAATGCCAGCCTTTTTTATCCTGTTGAGTATCTGATGTGTATCTCTGAGTGTCTAGATAAGACCACTGGAAGAAATTCCTTGATTTTAAATACTATGAGATATTGTAGTAGAGGTGACAGAATCTTTTTTAGTACAAAAGAAATCAAATCCTATGGTTTTGCTTATCCAAGTTAAGCTTTAATTTAAATTTTGTCCTTTGAAAATGTACATTTTTTGTCTATCACTTTTCTTTTTGATAATGTAGCTAATATCTTTGGAAACTATCATTTAACTCTTTCCATTCATCTAATTGCCATTATGAATTCTAATAATTGCCATTATTAGTTCTCACATTTTCTGACCTCCTAAAGTAAAGTTAGGAACCCCTAGTATGTTGTTCCATAGCATCCTTTATCTTCATAGCACTTAATGTATTGATACTACTTACTTCTCTGTCCCCTTTCTCTAGACCATAATTTCTTTCTTGGCCAGGACTGTGCCTGGCTTATTCATTGTAGCCCCAGTGCCCAACGTAGGCTTGGGACACGGGAGGCACTTGACTTGTGACTAGGTTACCGTTCCTGATTTTTGCTACCATCTTCAGACTGGATCCCTGCTACTAATCATTAATTTTTTTTTTAAATTTATTGATTTTTAGAGAGAAAGGAATAGGGTGGGGGAGAGAGGGGGTAAGGAAGGCAAGGGAAAGGAGACAGAGAGAGAGAGAGAGAGAGGGAGGGAGAGGGGGGGAGAGAGAGAGAGAGAGAAGGAAAATAGGAGATTGAGAGAGAGAGAAACATTGACTTGTTGTTCTACTTATTTATGCTTTCATTTGTTTGATTCTTGTGTGTGCTCTGAACTGGGATCAAACCAGCAGCCTTAGCTATTGGGACCGTGCTGTAACCAACTGACCTACCCAGCCAGAGCCTCCTGCTTCTCACCTTGCTTTTCTTTACTCTCTCCTCTGAAACAAGTTTGCTCTTTGTGTAATACAAAGCCAGTCTCTTTTATGGCTCACTGTTCCTCAGCATAAAACATTAACAGTAGTTTAAAATGGTTTATGTGGCCTAGTTGCTGGTTATAGTACAGCCTAGTCTCTTAACCACTGTTTGCTTATACTACTAATTACTTTAAGGTCCCTGAAAGTGCTGTTTTCACTTTTGTCTAGGGTTTTATGTGCATGCTGTTGTTCCTTTTACCTGGAGCACCTCTGTGCCTTTTCCCTCCACAAATAAAATTTGGCTAATTTCTGCTCATTCTTAGGTCTAAGACTGCATATATTGCTTACTCTAGAAAGCCTTTAATCCTTCATTGTGAGAGGAATTTGAATTGTGTGTGGCTTTAGCACTCTGTACTTTTAAAAAGCATTTGTCATTTACTTGTTTTTTTGCATGCATTCTTATAAGCTAGCAAGGACAGAGTTAGGCATATTGATTGTTACATCTTCTGTATCTAGCACTGTTCTGATTCATAGTATAGGCTTTTAATGGAAGCATTGGATGAATGTTATTTAAACATTATTTCCTGAAAGTTGCAAAAGAGTGTCTTAAGAATGTTTTAACTATTTGTACAAGGTTACAACTGTTAACTGTGTCTCAGATATATTATTTATTAATACATTTTTATGGTGGGATTATTTTTAAATTACAACTTCTGAAAATGTTTTGCTCTAGTCCAGACTGCAGGAAAGAGAATTGAATCCATACTGGAAGGATGGTGGGACAGGTCTTCCACCAGAAGACTGTAAAACATCATCAGTTACTAAAGGTATCTCTATAATTTTGTTGTAGCCACATAGGCATTTCTTATAACTTGGTTTTCTGAGGCAGTGAACTGAGTTTGTGGGCAGATTGGCAAGATGCATTATAAATTTCAAAAATGCTTAATAATCCAAATCAGATTTTCGGATGTAGTAAATCTAAATTTTATCACTGGTCATATTAATATTTCTGTTTGATGCTGTAATTTTGATCATGTTCATGATTATTTTTGTATTTTCAAAACAACTCTTAAGTGTATTGATTATTGATGTGAAATTTGTATGGTTTCATGTTATGAGCATCTATGAATTATTATTAAACATTCAGTTTCCATATAACAAGCAGTGATAAAATGCTTGCAGTCTTTTTGAGGCCTTATTTAAATAATTAGTAATTGGGAGAATGATACATTTGGGAGCAAACTAATTATATTTTTATATTAATGATTTTAATTTTGAGGTTTATTTTGAATGTATTAATACAAAGTATGATTCTGTGAGAAAATAATAATGCTTTGGTGCCGCAGCCCACTGCGGCAAGGGTGGTCGTGAGGCTGGGCAAGGGACTGAATATAGGAGAGGACCAAATGCTCTGCTGGCATAAGGCAAGTTTATTGCGCGGTCTTCAGGCTTAAGTACAATCATGAGTGCATAGTAAACAAAGGAGAAGCTTTCTGGCACGATTATCTACTCCCTCAAGGTCGGGAAGTTCTCAGGCTAACATTGCTACCGGGTACGTGATGCACAGGCCAATGTTATGAGAACAGTCAGAGCCCAAGATAGCCCCAAGGCCGGAAACCAGGCCCAGTCACCACACCTGTGGTGCAGGACCCTATCCTCTACCCCTCACAGGCCTCTTGGTCTCCAACACTTTGGTATGTTACATTAGATAACAAAATATAAAAAGTATTAAGTCTGAAATTTCATGAAACTAATGTATAAACATTAAAGATGTCATTTCATCTATATCAGAAATTTCTACTTTTTCAGCATTTGTAATAATTTGTATTGACCTTAATTAAGATAGTGATATAGTGCTATTATTCCAGCAGATGGAAACAAAATATTTGTGTCACATAATTCTACTTGATACAGTAATTTAAAAAAATACTTATGTGCCAATTAAGTATTACATTGATATAAAAATCAACTAAAAGTTTATTTAACTATAGTTAACCTAGTGTACAGGTAAATACTATTGTAAATCATGATACTATTTTTTCGTCTTAGTAATTTATTAGAATATATTTTTGCTTTTTATACATAGTGTATTTGTAGTTGGCCATTGAAAATACTTTTGTATTTTTTTAAAGATTTTATTTATTTATGTATTTTTAGAGAGTGGGGAAGGGAGGGAGAAAGAAAGGGAGAGAAATATCAATATGTGGTTGCCTTTACACACGCTCCCTCCTGGGGACTGGGCCTGCAATCCAGGCATGTGCCCTGGCTGGGAATCAAACTGGTGACTATTTGGTTTGCAGGCTGGCACTCAATCTACAAAGCACACCAGCCAGGGCTAAAATTCTTATGTATTTTATGTATACATTCTCTAGAGCCAGCTTATAGATTTTTAAAAAATGTATAGTTTTTTCTTTAGTAGTTTACTAAAGGTATTGGGAATAACAACATTTTCTTTATTGCCTTTCAGCATGGGTAGAAATGTCTCTGTTGGTCTTATAATAGTAACTGTAGTCATACAAAGATCCCTTTAAAATACTGTTTTCAGAAACTTAAAAACAAAAGTTTGGGGAGTAGTAAGTTAGCTCAGTAACCATTACTATGTAGGGCTGATTTTATGATCCAGGCATGTGTCACCAGTATTATCATAGGACAATCAATGGGTTCATCTGTGGGAAAACGTAGAATTAACAAAACCAATCTTTGGGTGTTTGCAGTCAACAGCTTCTAACTTCACTGAGTGTAGAAGACCCAAAGTTCTACCTTAGGTAGGATCTTTCAGTGGGATGAAAGACACTAGGAGAAAGATGACCTTTCATAAAGCTTTTTTTAAAAAAATGACTTTATTGTTGTTCAATTACAATTGTCTGCATTTTCTTCTAACCCCCAGCCAAGCCCACCTCCCTCTCTTGCTTCTACCTTCCTCCTAGGTTTTGTCCCTGTGTCGTTTATAGTAGCTCCTGAAAACCCTTCTCCCCATAGTCCCCTCCTCCACTCCCCTCTGGCTGTTGTTAGATTGTTCTTAAGTTCAGTGACTCTAGTTATATTTTGTTTGCTTTTTTCTTTTGTTGATTATGTTCCAGTTAAGGGTGAGCTCATATGGTATTTGTCCCTCACTGATGCAGACACCAGCCCACAGTGTCTGCGTCATTATGGATGAAATAAGACATTCACACGGACTAATGAGTCCAGTGGAGGAAAATGGACAGCATGGCTTTTCTCTCAAGGGGAGCAAAAGCCCGTGGCCACCATGAACAGGCCTTTATTGGGTTTCTCCCCACACTACATCATGGCCCTCACTCACTATGCACAGGTTCACTTTAGGGAGTTACCTTTTACAGACAACAAAGGAGCCAATGCCGCTAATCACATCACAGAAGAAGGGTATTTGCAAATGGAAAAGGGAAAAGTGGTCGAACCAGTTACACTCATCCTAGGAAGGTTTAGCATGGATTGTAGGAAGTTACAATAAGCACTTGCTATCTCAATTCAGGATGAGGGAGTTTTAGCAAAAGCAAGTCCCAAAGGGGCTTAGGTACAAATGCAGGCCTGATTCCCCATGGGAGAACTTACCTGTGGGAGTGGGTCCTGGGCATCTGCAAGTGGGAGCTGGGCCCACGCCACACAGAACAGTCTCCTATATCTCACCGCCTGGGGTATTTCGCTTAGTATAATACTATCCAGTTCCATCCATGTTGTTGCAAAGGGTATAAGGTCCTTCTTTCTGTCTGCTGCGTAGAATTCCATTGTGTAAATGTACCATAGTTTTTTGATCCACCCATTTGCTGATGGGCATGTAGGTTGCTTCTAACACTTGGCTATTGTAAATTGTGCTGCTATGAACATTGGGGTGCATAGGTTCTTTTGGATTGGTGTTTCAGAGCTCTTAGGGCATTGGAATCGCTGGGTCAAAAGGCAGTTCTATTTTTAGTTTTCTGAGGAAATTCCATTCTGTTTTCCACAGTGCAGGCTGCACTACTCTGCAGTCCCACCAACAGTGCATTAGGGTCCCCTTTTCTCCACAACCTCTCCAGCACTTGTTGTTTGTTGATTTGTTTATGATGGCCATTCTGAGCAGTGTGAGGTGGTATCTCATTGTGGTTTTAATTTGTATCTCTCTGATGGCTAGTGATGCTGAGCATCTTTTCATATATCTCCGGGCCCTCTGTGTGTCCTCTTTGGAAAAGTGTCTGTTTAGGTCTTTTGCCCATTTTTTAATTGGTTTTTTTGTCTTCCTGGAGTGGAGTTGTGTGAGTTCTTTATATATTTTGGAGATCATACTTTTGTCCAAAGTATCATTGGCAAATATGTTTTCCCATACAGTTGGTTCTCTTTTAATTTTAATGCTGTTTTCTTCGGCTGTGCAGAAGCTTTTTAATTTGATGAGGTCCCATTTGTTTATTCTTTCCTTTATGTCCCCTGCTTTAGGGGACATACCCATGAAGGTGTTGCTTCATGAAATATCTGAGATTTACCTGCCAATGTTTTCCTCCAGGACTTTTATGGTGTTATAACTTATATTTAAGTGTTTTAAAGAGCCATTCTTTCTTCCCCTTCATAACATACTTTCACCATTTCCCTTTCCCACATTGTGTTTTCTTGGAAAAGAAAAAGGACAGAAATCTTTTGTGTGTCAGAGGTTCAGACGCCAAAGTTGAACGTAGTTTTAAGAAGTGATCTGTACTTTTTACTGCATATGCTGATAGTGTTGTCTTTCTGTTTAGACCACTGGTAGAGCTGAAATAGTTAGGCACCTAAAAGTATTATAAGGTTAGTATTGAGGTATGTAAAGGTGATATGCTATTACAGTTTAGGACTCAGACTTGGGAGATAGCGTACTTGGGATTTGCATTTCCACTTACTAGCTTCATGATTTTGGGAAAGTTTCCTGATCTCTATGAGTTCAGTTCACTCATCTGTAATAGGGACTAATGATAGTACCTACCATATAGTTATTGTGAGGATCAAATGAGAAAATCTATTAGCACAGTATCTGGAATATGGTAAATACTTAATAATGATGATGATGTCAAATACTTTCCTTATGATTAAATGTTCTGGGAAGATTTATCAATTTTTCTTTTTTGGTAATGATAGAGGTGCTGTATTTTTTTTTTTTAAATATATTTTATTGATTGTTATTACAGTTGTCCCGTTTCTCCCCCATCATTCCCCCCACCCTGCACACCCTCTCCCACCCACATTCCCCCCTTTAGTTCATGTCCTTGTGTCATAAGTTCTTTAGCTTCTACATTTCCCACACTATTCTTACCCTGACCCTGTCTATTTTCTACCCACTATCTATGCTACTCATTCTCTGTACCTTCCCCCCTCTCCTCCTCCCATGCCCCTGTTGCTAACCCTCCATATGATCTCCATTTCTGTGGTTCTGTTCCTGTTCTAGCTGTTTGCTTAGTTTGCTTTTGTTTTAGGTGTGGTTCTTAATAGCTGTGAGTTTGCTGTCTTTTCATTGTCATATTTTTTATCTTCTTTTTCTTAGATAAGTCCCTTTAACATTTCATATAATAAGAGCTTGGTGATGATGAACTCCTTGAACTTGACCTTATCTGAGAAGTGCTTTATCTGTCCTTCCATTCTAAATGACAGCTTTGCTGGAAAGAGCAATTTTGGATGTAGGTCCCTGCTTTTCAAGATTTCAAGTATTTCTTTCCAGCCCCTTCTTGCCTGTAAGGTCTCTTTTGAGAAATCAGCTGACAGTCTGATGGGAACTCCTTTGTAGGTGACTGTCCCCTTATCCCTTGCTGCTTCTAGAGTTCTCTGCTTCATTTTAATCTTGGCTAATGTAATTACGATGTGCTTTGATGTGTTCCTCCTTGGGCCCAACTTCTTTGGGACTCTCTGAGCTTCCTGAACTTCCTGGCAGTCTATTTCCTTTGCCATATTGGGGAAGTTCTCCTTTATTATTTGTTCAAATAAGTTTTCTACTTGTTGCTCTTCTTCCCCTTCTGGGACCCCTATAATTTGGATGTTGGGATGTTTAACGATGTCCTGGAAGTTCCTAAGCCTCTCCTCATTTTTTTGAATTCTTGTTTCTTCCTCGTTTTCTGTTTGGTTGTTAGTTTCTTCCTTCTGGTCCACTCCATTGATTTGAGTCCCAGTTTTCCTTCCATCTCTATCGGTTCCCCATGCGTCTTCCTTCATTTCACGTATTGTAGCCTGCATTTTCTCATCTAATTTATGAGCAAAATCAACCAATTCTGTGAGCATTTTGATGACCAGTGCTTTGAACTGTGCATCTGATAGGTTGGCTATCTCTTTGTTGCTTAGAGGAATTGACTCTGGGGTTTTCATTTTTTCTCCGGTTTGAGCCATTTTTGGTGGGGTTTTTTGTTTTGTTTTGTTTTGGTTTTAGTCTGGTCGCAGCTATTACGTATGAGGGGTGGAGTCTTAGGTGTTCCTCAGGGCGGGGCAGCCCAGTCGCTGGGTTGTGACACTATAGGTGGGGGCGGGGTCCGAGAGGGAAGAATGGCGCCTGTTCCACTCTTTTCTGGACTCCGGTCCCTTCTGCTGCTTCCCCTTCGCCTGGATTATCTGCGCACGCGCGCGTGCTGTTACGTAGTGAGGGGTGGAGCCTCAGGCGCTCCCCAGTATGGGGAAGCCCAGTCTCTGGGTTGTGATGCTGTATGTGGGGGCGGGGTCTGAGAGGGACCAATAGTGCCTGCTCCGCTGCTCTCTCCTGAATTCAGTCCCTTCCGCCACTTCCCCTCTGCCTGGACCGTCTGCGTGCGCGAATGCGGGATCCCCTGGACAGCCAGCCGCCCTGTGCGTCCTCACTGGGTCTGCACAGTTGCCCCCCTGTGCCCGGGGTCCACCAGCTGCCGCCTGGGCGCCCGAGGACTGCCAGCCACCGCCTGTGCACCTGGGAACTGCGAGCCGCTGCTACTTGTGTTCCTGGGTCCGCACCTCCACTTTCTCCTGCCGCGACTCCGCCCCTCTTACCGGTCTGGATGAATGGTTGTTGGACTTCCATACAGTTCAATTTTCTATAAGTTCTGGTTGTTTTCTTGTTTCTAAATATTTGTTGTCCTTAATTTTGGTTGTGAGAGGAGGCACAGTGTGTCCGCCTACGCCTCCATCTTGGCCGGAGAGGTGCTGTATTTTTTAATAATTCATTAATCTTAGGTTGCCTTTATTTAGACAAAATTAAGTGGAAAAGAAAGTAAACTTCTTAGCATCCATACAAAATTATTTTAAATTATATTTTAGTAATGGGAATATTTGTACATTTTAAAGTATACCTGGCATATTTATATACCAGCTTATTTTCATAGCAACCATGTGAAGACAGTAAAGTAGACATTATTGTTTTAACTTTAAAGCTCCGGAAACTAAGGCTTAGAGTAGCCAGGTAACAATTTGCTTATAGTAATGAGTAATACTAGAGCCCGGGTTTTCTGATTTCTAGTCCGGAGTTAGTTAATCTAGATTCTTCATGAGAAGACTACGTTTGTTACCATGTAGTTGCTAAATACTTGCTCACAAAACTCTTTTATGTTTCTGTTATTTTTGTAGATTCTGTTCCCTCTATTTTTGGAATGTCTTTTAGAATCTTGAGTTGGAAGAAATTTCAAAGGTGGTTTAAATCTGCTGTCTTTTATTACACATAAACAAAGATTCAAAGAAGTCAGTGACTTGCTTAAGATCTTTGAACTATTAGTAGCAGCAGCAAGTCTAGAAATCTAGGTTTCTGAATCTTTAAGTTTATTGCTCTAGTTATATTATCCTGTCTTCTGAGAATAATGGGGAGTGCAGCACTGATTCATTTCGTTGCGTATGGTCTATAACAATGTAACTTAATTACGATGGAAGCATACCTTTTTTCAGTCTCTTAATTTTTGACTTATAAAAATAATTTTCAATACAGGTATATATTAAGTGTTGCATACCAATGAATTTCTTTTTCTTTTTTTTTTTTAAGATTTTATTTATTTATCTTTAGAGGGGAAGGGAAGGAGACAGGGAGAGAAATATCAGTGTATGGTTGCCTCTTGTGCATCCCCTGCTGGGAACTGTTCTGCAACTCAGGCATGTGCCCTCACTGGGAATTGAACTGCAATCCTTTGGTTCGCAGGCCCGCGCTCAATCCACTGAGCTGTACCAGCCAGGGCCCAGTGAATTTCTTATAACTATTTGATACATGTTTATCTCAGCACAGAGGATTGGGGCTATGTTTCATTCATGTTTTTGCTCCCTGCTATGTGCAACAAATTTTCATATTCATAGTAAATTTCACTAAATATTTGTTGAATTGAATTTCATGATTACTGGTGCTGCAAATTGGTATATTTATTTGCTTTTTAAATATGAAATCTGGTGATTTCTCTTGTTAAAAATATTGTATTTTCACCATCTCTAATAAAATTATTAAGACTATTGAAATAGAATGAATATGAACTGACTGAAGGGGACATTATTATATAAATACTAATAAAATTGTGGATTTTACTCATGACTGAATGGACTGAGAATTTTTATTCTTGCTAGATTTTCATAATTGTCAACACTGATTTTAAAACAGTCTTACTTTCTCTATTTTTTTCTCTGAACTGTTATATATTGGTGAACATTCAGGAAATTTTTACTGTGCCCATTATCATTTTATCAGTTTTACAAATAAGTGTTTAGAATAAAAAATTTAATTACATAGTTGGGACATTGACATAGGTATTCATTTTAAGATGCTTCTCCTATCCCTGTAGAAATTGCAGATTTAAACTAACTTCCTTAACTAGTTGCTTGTTAATTTTGAGCTCGTAGACTAGAAAAAATAAGAAAAAAAGAGCAAGAGCAAAATAAAAAGTGAATTATTGAGTTCACTAAAGATGTAGGTTTTGAAGTACAAAGTATTTTAGACCCGTAAGGAAAGACCCATTATCTTAGAACAAATTGCTTAGTAAAGATAAACTCAGATTTGAATGATGGACTAGAATTTGAGGGTTGAAAAATATGTCTTTTCAAGTAACCATGATATTTAACACTTACAAAAGAGTACACAACTCATAAGTATAGTGACTGATCATTGTCACAGAGTGAAAACGTCTGTGTTATTGGCACACACAGTTTGAGAAGCAAAATGCTATTAGCATCCCCAAAATTCCTTTGTGTCCTTCTGGTCCCCATACTCTTGCCAGAAGGGTTACTACTGTTCTGGTTTCTAGCACCAAAAATCAGTTTTTCCTGGAATCATACACCGTGCCCTCTTCTGTTTCCTGCTTCTTTGTCCACATTTTCAGATTTATCCATGTTCGTGTAATTCTACTCACTCATTCTCATTGCTGCATAGTAGTCTTTAGAAATACAATTTATAATATATATCCATTTGATTAATGGTAAATATTTGGGTTGTTTTCTAGGCTGGTGGGATTACCACATATTTTTAATGAAGATTCTTATATGTCTTTTGGGGTCTATGTGTGTCTATTTTTACTGGTTATAGAACTGGGATGATGTAAAGTAATCCTATATTTGTACAAGGAAATCAGGAACAGGAGTTTTACTTAAATAATTGATTAGATGTTTCTTTATGCATATCAAAAGTGTGATATGTATAGAAGGAAGTATAAGTGACTTAATAGAGTTTGTTGAAGGCATTCAGATTTTCATAGTTGGTAATCACGACTTAGAATAATTTGAATTAATATACATTTAAGCATTATCTATGATTTCCTTATTTCTTTTTGTGATGTATGGAGGTAGTTTCTCCGTGCCCCCCCGCCCCCAACCTCCCATGTGTGTACCTTTGTTTCTTATTTGTTTCTGGGAATGTCTTGCCTGCTCTTACCTTTGTTTGAAGAATCCCAACTCATTTTTTTGAGCCTGGTTTGTGAAAGTTTTTCTTACCTTTCCTTTAGAAATAATCCTCCCTTTTCATTTTTTCTATAATTCTATCTTTTTAATAATATTTGGCCAATATTATCTCTGTTGTTATTACTTATATCCTTTTGTCCTCATTCTTTTAGATTGTAGTTTTTTGAGGATAGTTTTATTTATTTTTTCTTTCTTGTAGCCACAAACCTCTGTACTTTGCGTATGCAGGCACTCAAATATATATTAAATTTCAAATACACTTATGCCTTTTATGTTCAAGAAGAATATTCAATTTTATACTTAAGAAGTGATTTTATAGGCAATAAATATTAATACTGTTATACGACATGAAAAGAATAACTGACATTTAGTATTGAAATTTAGTTTCAGTAATAGAAGATGGTGGATTAAGCTGGCTAAGGAAGTCTTATCAAAGAATGAAGGAACAAGCTGAGAGGCAAAATAGAAATTTTGAAGACATTGTAGCTGAAAGATATGGGGTGAGTATTCATATTAAGGAGATCATGTGTTATTTTCAGAGTTATATGGAAAATTGTGTCCTTTCTTTAAATTTTTTTAAAATTATGTTTAACTTTGTCATGTTTTGTACCATGAAATACTTTTGCGTTGATTTGTTATTAAATTTTTTTTAAAGATTTTATTTATATACTGTTTTAGAGAGGGGCAGGGAGGGAGGAAGTGAGGGAAACATCAGCGTGTGGTTGCCTCTCATGCACCCTGCACTGAGGACCTGGCCTGCAACCCAGGTATGTGCCCCTACTGGGAATTGAACTGGTGACTATTTGGTTCTCAGGCTGGTGCTCAAGCCACTGAGCCACACCAGCCAGGGCTGATTTGGCATTAAATTTTAAATCTATATACTGTTGAAACCATTTTTCTGCTTTTCCTTTATTATGTAAATTTCCATGACATTATCAATATAAAATTGAAGTTATGTGCCTGTTTCATGTAAAAATAATATCTTTTCATTGTGAGGAGATCCTCCATTGTATACCTTTGGAGATAACCACTGTTGAAATTTTGATTTATATTTCAGTTTTTCCTCCCAGAGTTTTTGTTATGTTCCAGAGTTTTGGAATATAACCGTTTTTTTTTTTTTTTAAAGAATATATATATATTTTTTTTGGAACAATAGAACCATGCAACAATACATGATATTTTAAGACCACTTCTTCTATTCACCATCTGTGAATAATCTTTCTGTTTCAGTAGTTACTGATATCTATTTTTTTTTTAATTTCCAGAAGAAGAGGTTTAGAAAGTACTAAGGGTTTGAAAAAAGAGGGAAAAACTATCCTTTAAGGTAATCTTTGTGAACATTTTGATATACACATTTTTCTAGATAAAAATAGTTTTGTTAAATTAGGCTTATAATTTTATTAAATAGGCTTATAGAATATATCCCGTTTCTTTCGCACTTGCTGATATAGACATAGTTGGATGTCAGTAAATATATACAATTTAATTACCTTTTAGTATTTTAATTATATTTACCATATTTATTATGTACCATTATTTAATAGTCAGTGGAGGGACATTTATATTTTAATTTTTTTCTCCTGTTAAGTAGCACTGTGCTGACCATCTTTTTATAATACATTGCATATTTATCTGTATATTTTCTTTCCTTTTTTTAAATGCTCACCGAGGACATGCTTATTGATTTTAGAGAGAGGGAGAAAGAGGGAGGGAGAGAAAGAGAGAACCATCGACGCAAGAGGGAACATTGATGGGTTGCCTCTCGTACTCACCCCAGCAGGGCACTGAACCTGCAACCTAGGCATGTACCCTGCCCAGGAATTGATTCTGTGGCCTTTTGCTTTACGGTCAACACTCTACCCAACTGAGCCACACCAGCCAGGGTTTATTTGGATATTTTCTTCAGATGAATTACTAAAAATGAAATTGCTGTTTTAAAGTATATAGCAAAGTGAGTTATAGATATAGCCAAATTTCTCTACAGAAAGATTGATCAAATTATATTTTCAGTAAAATGATTTTGGTAAACTCATTTTTTTCTTTTATTTTTTATTATTTTATTAGTAAATTGGAATTTTTTTCTCTTTTTTTAAGGATTTTATTTATTTATTTTTAGAGAGGCAGAGGGAGGGAGAAAGAGAGGGAGAGAAACATCAATTTGTGGTTGCCTCTTGCTCACCCTCTACTGGGGACCTGGCCTGCAAGCCAGGCATGTGCCCTGATTGGGAACTGAACCGACTACCCTTTGGTTCCCAGGCCGGTGCTCAGTCTATTGAGTCATACCAGCCAGGGCTGGAGTATTTTTCCATATATTTTCTGGCCATTCATATTTTTTTTAAAGATTTTTATTTATTTTTAGAGAAAGGGGAAGGGGAAAGAGTGGGAGAGAAACATCAATGTGTGGTTGCCTCCTGTGCGCCCCACAATGGGGACCTGGCCTGCAACCCAGGCATGTGCCCTGACTGGAAATTGAACCTGCGACCCTTTGGTTTGCAGGCCCGTGCTCAAACCACTGAGCTATGCAAGCCAGGGCCCATTCATATTTTTAAGTGAATTGATTATGGATAGTATTTACCCATTTTTTCCTTTGGGAGATTGATTTATTTAAGACCTTTTAATAAATCTATATTTCTTCCTCTTAGTTTCATTAAAAAAATAATATTTAACAAAATTTATTGATTGACTACTATGTGTAAAACTATACAGATAAATCAGATGTGGTCCTGGACTTCTAAGATTTGAAGTTCATGCTCTAGTAAGGGAACAAGAGGTATATAAATGACTTTTAACACCAAGCCAACTGTAATAAGAATAGTAATAGAAGAGAAGAATTCTATCAGGGTGTGTTGGGGGATGAGAGGGAGGAAAGATTATATTTGTTATGGATAAGTTTATTTGTACCTTACAAAATACATTAGATTTTTCTTCCATGATTTAATATTCTTGATATAATTTACTTATAGGCCTTCTTCATTCCCCAAATCATAAAAATGTGCATCTACATTCACTTAATTTGTTCAGTTTTATTTTTTATGCATTTATTATTTCTGTAATATATATTTGTATATGGTATGAAGTTGACATCTAACTTTCCATAAATCTTCAGATTGTTGTTTATAATATATTGAATGAATTATTCTTTCCTAATTTGAAATGACAGATTTATTATATATTAAATTGTTTTTTATAAAACAAGTTTATTCTTTTACTCTCAAATCTATTAATTTTTCTGTTATTTACTGGAATTGGTGTCATACTGTTGTAATTATTATAATTTTTAGTAACTGATGCAAATAGCAAATAATTAATGAATACCTACTATATAGGGGAGTCTTTTATTAGTCATTAAAAAATTAGTTTTCCATTCTTGTATGTTTATGTATTTACTTATTTTGCTAAACTTAGAATCATTTTGTTAAGTTCAAGCTCAATAGAAACATTTTCCAAAATTCATTATAACCTTTCAACTCTTTTAGGCATTATAATTTGAATTTAATTAAATGTATAGATAAATTAAGGATAATTAATACTTTATTATGTAGAGTCATATTATCCTGGAATACTAGATATTTTTCTATTTAAATTTTCATTTACACTCTTTAGTAAATTTCCCTGTACAGTTTTTATATGTGTGTCTTTAAGGATATTTTAAATATTTTTTTCAATTGTATATTGAATCCTTTTTCCCTTATATTTTCTGATGTGCTGTTGGTGCTAGTCTGCCAATATTCTAAACTCTAATGTTTTAAGGCTTATTAAACCTAATTCTTAATTGGGTAATCTGGGAAGATAGTTATATGCCATTGACTACTACTTTTGGCTTTTCCCCTCTAGTATTACAATATTTGAACTTTGTTGACTTCTCAAGTAGAATTTCAGAACTTTGATAAAAACGCTGGGCTCTGGCTGGTGTAGCTCAGTGGATGGAGCGTGGGCTGTGAACCAAAGGGTCGCTGGTTCAATTCCCAGTCAGGGCATATGCCTGGGTTGCAGGCCAGGCCCCCACTGGGTGCCATGTAGGAGGCAACCGCAGATTGATGTTTCTCTCCCTCTTTCTCCTTCCCTTCCCCTCTCTCTAAAAATAAAAAAAAATAAAAAATAAATAAACCCCCCCAAAACGCTGGAAGCTAGTTTTCTTGTTTTTCTGTGTTTAATTGATAACTTCCTGTACTTAAGTCAAAGGTAATCATCTTTAAAAAGTATGTATTCAGAGTTTAGTCAGAGATGCTTTTTTGTTTGGTTGCCTTTGTTTTTAAATTAGGAAAAGGTGACTAATTTTTATGAAATAACTTTATAGTTGTCCTTTGAGATGATATATTTTTTTCTTGTTAATGAGATGAATCATATTAATAGATTTCCTAATGTTTGACCATTCTTGCATTCTTTGAATGACTCCTATTTAAAAAAATTTATTTTTTTATTACAGTTGACATTCAATATTAGTTTCAGGTATTTATATAACTTATGAAATGATCCTCAGATAAGGCTACTTTGCAACCCAGTACTATACATATAGTCATTACAACATTATTGACTGTATTCCCTATGCTGTACTTTACATCCTTGTGATTATTTTTGTAGCTGCTAATTTTTAATTTGTAACCCTTTCACCTTTTTTACCCATCTGGCAACCATCAGTTTGTTCTCTGTATGTGAATCTATTTCTGTATTTTTTTATTTGTTTATTTTGTTTTTGGATTCCACATATAAATGAAATCATACGCTATTTGTCTTTCTCTTTCTGACCTATTTCACTTGGCACAATACCCTCTAGGTCCATTGGTGTCATAGACGGTATGATTTCATTTTCCTATTTGGTCATGACATTACCTTTGATTACTGAATTTATATCTTTTTTTAATATATTTTATTGATTATGCTATTACAGTTGTCCCATTTCTCCCCCATCATTCCCTTCCACCCTGCACACCCTCTCCCACCCACATTCCCCACTTTAGTTCATGTCCATGTGTCATAAGTTCTTTAGCTTCTACATTTCCCATACTATTCTTGCCCTCCCCCGTCTATTTTCTATCTACCATCTATGCTACTTATTCTCTGTACCCTTTCCCCCTCTCTCCTCCTCCCACACTCCTGTTGCTAACCCTCCATATGATCTCCATTTCTGTGGTTCTGTTCCTGTTCTAGCTGTTTGCTTAGTTTGGTTTTGTTGTAGGTGTGGTTCTTAATAGCTGTCAGTTTGCTGTCTTTTCACTGTCATATTTTTATCTTCTTTTTCTTAGATAAGTCCCTTTAACATTTCCTATAATAAGGGCTTGGTGATGATGAACTCCTTGAACTTGACCTTATCTGAGAAGCGCTTTATCTGTCCTTCCATTCTAAATGACAGCTTTGCTGGATAGAGCAATTTTGGATGTAGGTCCCCGCTTTTTAAGATTTCAAATATTTCTTTCCAGCCCCTTCTTGCCTGCAAGGTCTCTTTTGAGAAATCAGCTGACAGTCTGATGGGAACTCCTTTGTAGGTGACTGTCCCCTTATCCCTTGCTGCTTCTAGAATTCTCTCCTTCATTTGAATCTTGGCTAATGTAATTACGATGTGCCTTGGTGTGTTCCTCCTTGGGCCCAACTTCTTTGGGACTCTCTGAGCTTCCTGGACTTCCTGGTAGTCTATTTCCTTTGCCAGATTGGGGAAGTTCTCCTTGATTATTTGTTCAAATAAGTTTTCCCCTTGTTGCTCTTCTTCTTCTTTCCCTTCTGGTACCCCTATAATTCGGATGTTGGGACGTTTAATGATGTCCTGGAGGTTCCTAAGCCTCTCCTCATTTTTTTGAATTGTTTCTTCCTCATTTTCTGTTTGGTTGTTAGTTTCTTCCTTCTGGTCCACTTCATTGATTTGAGTCCCAGTTTTTCTCCCATCTCTATGAGTTCTCTGTGCGTCTTCCTTCATTTCACATATTGTAGCCCTCATTTTTTCATCTAGTTTGTGAGGAAAATCAACCAATTCTGTGAGCATTTTGATGACCAGTGCTTTGAACTGTGCATCTGATAGGTTGGCTATCTCTTCACGTCTTAGAGGAATTAGCTCTGGGGTTTTCATTTGTTCTCCAGTTTGAGCCATTTTTGGTGTTTTTTTTTGTTTGTTTTGTTTTGGTTTTAGTCTGGTCGCGGCTATTACATATGAGGGGTGGAGCCTTAGGTGTTCCTCAGGGCGGGGCAGCCCAGTCGCTGGGTTGTGACGCTATAGGTGGGGGCGGGGTCCGAGAGGGAACAATGGTGCCTCTTCTGCTCTCTCCTGGACTCCAGTCCCTTCCGCTGCTTCCCCTTCGCCTGGATTATCTGCACGCGCGCACGTGCTGTTACATAGTGAAGAGTGGAGCCTCAGGCGCTCCCCAGTGTGGGGCACCCTAGTCGCTGGGTTGTGACGCTGTATGTGGGGGCGGGGTCTGAGAGGGAACAATGGCGCCTGCTCAGCTCTCTCCCGGATTCAGTCCCTTCCGCCACTTCCCTTCTGCCACTTCCCTTCTGCCTGGACCGTCTGCGCGCGCGAATGTGGGACCACCTGGTCAGCCAGCCGCCTTGTGTGGCCTCACTGGGTCTGCACAGTTGCCGCCCTGTGCCCGGGGTCCGCCAGCTGCTGCCTGTGGGCCCAGGGACCACCAGCCGCCGCCTGTGCACCTGGGAACTGCCAGCAGCTGCTGCTTGCATTCCCGGGTCTGTACCTCCACTTTCTCCTGCCACGACTCCGCCCCTCTTACCGGTCTGGATGAATGGTTGTTGGACTTCCATACAGTTCAATTTTCTATAAGTTCTGGTTGTTTTCTTGTTTCTAAATATTTGTTGTCCTTAATTTTGGTTGTAAGAGGAGGCACAGTGTGTCCGCCTACACCTCCATCTTGGCCGGAAGTCCTGAATTTATATCTTAACATAGGTATATGGCCTTCAGTTATCTTTTAATGTTATTTTTATTAAGTTTTGATAGTAGGAGTTATGATGTTTATTATTTGGATTTTGACATTTTATGTAATTTATTAATTCTTTAGAACAAACAGTTAAGAGTCATCATAGAATGAGGCATTTTGACCTGGTAGTTAAGAACATTGGCTTTGTAGTCAGATGGTCCTGAATTTCAGTGTCAGGTTTATTACTCTATTGCTTTGTGACCTTAGCTTCACTGCTTTCCCATTTTAAAAGCATGACTATTAGTATCAATCTCATAGAATTGTTGTGAATGTTAATAATTATTTGAGTGCTTTTTATATGCCAGGCACTGTTAAAATCTTTGGGTTAAATAAGTTAATTACTCATTTAACTTACAATAACAGCATGATTATTCTTCTTTTGTAAATGAGGAAACTGAGGCAAACACAGGTTAAATAACTTAAACAAGATTACATAGTCAACACATAGATTTGAACATGTAGAACCTGCTAAAATTATGCAAACAATTAATATAATAAGCATTGAATAAGTTCTGATAATTGCTGTTATTGTTGTCTGTATTTTATCATATTTCACTGAATCTAAGAAGCCACTAATTCTAACTGCCTATGAGAAGGTGCTTTCATTATGAAAATATTTCCCCACCTCACTACCATCATTTCTGTTCTATATATGTTGTCATTGAATTTAAGAAACAGTTTAAATCTATATTAAAATTTTTTTAAAAAAATGAAATGTTATAGACTATCTCTGCCTAGTGTAAGGTAATAACTTCAGCATGTTTTGATTCCCCATCTTACCTGTTAGATTTTATTGAAATTTTAATTTGAAATTTTAATTCGTTTGTTATAAATTTAAAAATATACATCTTATTCTTGACAATTATATTAAACTTCTCAACTACCAGAACAATTATTTAGACTTACTCATTACATTTGCCATTTGGTTTATAGCATGTCTTCCTTTTTTCAGTGATCTTTGCTCTGATTCATTTCTGCTTTGTCATTCTGATCCTGAGTAATTTCCTCTGTCCCCTGCCCCCTAAATTAGTAAGTGATTTGCTTTCTGACCTTCTGCATTTTTGAAAATGATTTTCTTTTGTCCATACCAGGGTAGAATAGTTTGATTGTGAATGGAATATAGAATTATTGCCTTAGAATTTTTTAAAAATTGATGTTTATTCCATTATCTTACAGCATTTAGTATTGTAAATGAGAAGTTGTTAACAGTCTTACTTTTTTTTCTTTGTAGGTAACGTGTTATTCATTTACCTACTCCCATCTGTTTATGCTCCTTATGTGAATTTTGAGACTCAGGAATTAGGGTTTTTAATGTACGAGTCTTTGTATGCTTCATTTTCTTCCCTCTCCTAAGGATATTGGGTGAGCCCTTTGGATCTGGAAAATTAGTTAGGGAAATTTTCTTACATTATTATATTTTGTTAGTGCTTTCTTTTGTCTTTGTTCTTTCTTTCTGGAAATACTAATCTTAGATTAAGTGTCCATATTTCTTTTTCCTTATATCTATTTACCATCTTTTCCTAAGTATAGGGAATTCTTGGGCTAGTGTTGAATTCACTAATTTGCATTCACTACTTTTGATTCATCCACTCACTGTATCTGCATGCTTATAGACACACAATTTTATTTATAAGTATTTCTTGCTCTTGAACTCTGCTTTTTTTCATGGAGTCTGTTATGTTTTTAGCAATGTACAATAGAAACTGCTTGTATCTCACTGATGGTAGGAATTATTTTAAGTAATTATTTTACTGTTTTCTGTATCATATATTTTACTTAAGAGGCTTCTTTTCACTTCCCAGATTTTTTTAATTTGGTAAATTTTCATTGATTAATCATATTTTTAAAAGTACTCATTTTGAGGTAGTATATTAGTTTGCTTGGGCTGCCTTACCAAAGTTCTACAGACTGAATGGCTTAAACAACAAAAAATTTATTTTCTCTCAGTTCAGGAGAATGGAAGTCCAAGATCTAGGTGTCAGCAGGTTTGGTTTCTTCTGAGGCCTCTCTTTTTGTTTGCCTTCCCAAGGTGTTCTCACATGTTATTTTCTCTTTGTGTGTCCAAATTTCTTTTCACAAGCACATCAGTCAGATTGGATTAGGGCTTAATTTAACAACCTCATTTTAACTTAATGACCTCTTTTAAGGCTCTTTCTCAGTATGGTCATGTTCTGAGGTACTGTGTGTTAGAACTTCAACATATAACTTTGGTCCGGGGGAGGGAGGCACTATTCAGCCCATACCAGCTAGGACGATTGACCACTTTTTCCCTTTTGTTGGGTTTTTCTTTCATTGTGCTTCAACAGTGCATCATGGCACAGAGTCATATGGGATATAAGTCATTGAACCTTTTAAAATTTTATGTATCTTCAATTTTTCTCCTTTTTAGTCAATGGAAATATTTCAGTCGAAATTAGAAGAAGCTGAAAAAACTGCATCCGCAAAAGAAGACTGTAGACGAGAACGTTGGAGGAAGCCAGCATATTCAGAAAAAGTACAAAGTGGTCAAGAAAATAGAAAATCAGACTTGATACAATCTAATAAAAGTTCAAGGGATAGATACAATTCAACAGGTATTACTAGTAATGAAGATAAGTTTCATGGTGATGAAAAAGATACTAGATCTGGGTCTTCAGAAACATATAGAAGAGACTTTAATTCAAGGCAAAATAAAGAGTGTTCTCTTGGAAATTTGAGAGCTAAATTTTTAAGACCCTCTGATGACGAAGAACTTTCATTTCACTGCAAGAGCAGAAATTTTGAACCATCTGGTTCATCTTCAGCATTGGCTACTAAGGGTTCTGTGCATTGTGGTTTTCAAAAACCCACAGAGAACAGCGAACAAAGTTTATCACAGGTTCGATCTGATGAGAGAGGAGAGAGGATACATTCAAATCAAAAGCTATTAGAAGCCTGTCACAGTGTTGACTATGGACACATTTCAGAAGATGCAAGAGAAAAATCACAGAATGAAAGGAGGGATGACTCTCTGAAAAAAGAATATCTCCAGAACACCAAGTCTTCATTTGCTGGGTATTTTGTTATTTGTTTTTTAAACTGATAATATTAAGGTCTATACGATTCAAAGAAGTGAACTGTATTTTTAGGATATCTGTTGTTAATTAGATGTGAGTTGTGATCTCTTTTTTAAATTTGATGGAAGAGATAAGTATGCACATTTAATTTTTATGGATTGCGTTTCATTTCACAGTTTTATTTAACATAAAAAGCTGGAAGAATTCAGTAGCTGTATTTGCTTAAAACTTGTTGCTTTTTTGCAACTTAAACTGAATGAGTTAATAATCCTTTTAAGTGGACACACTACAGGAAATATTTTGGTATGTTACTGTTTCCATATTACTTTCAAAGGGAATTATTCTGTTGTTAAGAATAATTATAATTGTAAATATCGCATGTCTACTGGAGGTCTGGAAGACTGAAGGAAAATATGTTGCCATAGCCCAAATGAGAAGTGAAAAAGGAATGTGAAGGATCCTGCACAGGGCAGCATGAATTTTATAGCAGTGGTTTTACAGAGGAAAAAAAAAAATCTGCTTTTGATAGTTGACAGGTTTTAAAGCTAGTGTTTGAGTTTTCAAAGTAAAATATAGGTAGGATAGTGGTTGTATCTGTAATGATTAGAGAAATAGGTAGTACTTACTGGTTTTATTATTCTTGTACTTATTATATACTGATATACAGGGCTGGGTCAGTAGAATAGGAAACCCAGGTAGAGTGGAATCAGACCTAGGAAAACTTGATTTAGCCATAGAGGTGTAAAGAGAAAACTAGTATCAAAGGGTAATGACTAAATTACACTTGAACGATCAAAATTTGTTTAAAAATACCACTAAATGAATACAACACTAAAGGAAGAGGTTTTAGGAAATAATAGGATTCAGTGGTGGCAGGCATAGGTTTAAGTGTTGTCCTGGGTCATGAGTCTGATAAATTGCTTTTGTTAATGACTCCATCTGAAGCTGTGCATTATAAAGCACAGTGTGCTGCTTTCAGTGGGAGGAAGCTGGCAAAATCTAGACAGTTAAATGGGCTCTGGTTCAAGTCAGGGCTTTGCTCCTGGGAAACCAAAGGAGAAACCTAATTGTATTGACTTTATAAAGATGGCAGGGATTAGAGAATGTTTGAGGCTGTATACATGTATACATGTACAATTGTCCAGGCTTTGCTCCACGTACTCAAGAGGGTAGGCTGTTTCCAGTCCCCACCCATTAGTGAGGTGAAGCTCTTATTTCCTGATTTCATTAGGATTGGCTTGACACTTGGATGTTGTGTAGGTCTTGAATTCTGTGACTGTAGCTAAACAGATTATGTGCAACAGCCATACACTCTCTAAGTATTCTATGACTTTCTCTAATTGCTTCATATTTGCATGTTATATTTAAATGGTAAGCTTCTGATAGATATATTCTAATACAAGCACTCACTAAAAGCTGTATTTTTTTTTTTTGTATGAAGACAGTATTCTTTGTTAGCTGCAGTAATTTTGATGTTGCAGATGGTTTGAGGCTTTCCACAAATTCCTTGATTAACTGGAGAGGAAAAGAACAATCTAGGAGTCATCCACACGTGTACACACTGAGGTCAAAGTAAGAGACCAACGCAGGACCTTGAAGAATGCCTATTTTTAGGGACTGGAAAGATTTCAGTGAAGGATTGTTAGGAGCTCTTAGTTTATCTCAACATTATCCTGGTCTGGTATATGTTGAATTCTTTATAAAATGTCAGAGTTGTAGGGAGGTTTAGAACTAATGAATTTTAGAGCTAGAAAAAAAATCATAGAATTGATTTTAGAGTTAGAGGAAATCATAATCTGACCCCTACATTTTTCAGATGCAGAAATTAAGGCAACTGAGGTTGTGAACTGCATACTGTTATGTAACTAGGGCTGCTAGATTTAGCAAATAAAAAAAAGTTCCTTGCAATATTTGGACATACCTAGACTAAAATATTTATTGTTATCTGAAATTCAAATTTAACTGAGTGTAATGAATTTTATCTGCGACCATATATAACGGTCATTTCCTGGGCCTGTGATCTTTTTACAAGAGAGAACATATGTAATATAATTACATATAAAAAAACTTCATATGTATCTGTGATGTGGTTTCACAATGCATGTACTGTTTTGACCCTTGTTTTTTTTCCAGCCAATATATCTTAAAGATCTTTTTACATCAGCCTCTATGTGTATACTTTTTTCATTTTAAAGGCTCTTTCATATTCTATTGTAAAATTTCAGTAGCTCCTGTGGTTTATAGTTTGTTGTTCTTACAAATAATGTTGCAGTGAATATTTTATATGTGCCTCTTTGCACACTATTTAAGTATAGCTATACAGTGAATTCCAAGGAATGGAATTATGTTTTGTTGTATTAACCAGTTTACACTCTTACCAATTGTAGATGAGAATGACTTTTTTCCTTCCTTGCTGATTTGTTATTGAACTTGTTAATTTTTGCCATAGACATTGTTGAGAAACAGAAGCTTTCCTTGATTTACATTTAAGTATGAGTGAAGTTGGGCATATTTTTATAAATGTTGATCATTTGTATTCTTGTTAACTAGTGTTATGTTTTGCCCATTTTTTTAGGTTTTTTTTTTTTTGTGAGAACTCTTTATAGTTGTCATGCAATGTATATAGTTTTTTTTATCATTTATAGTTTTCCATTTCTTTATTTTTCTTTTTTTTATTCATTCATTCCTAATGTGATCATATTTATCATTCTTTTTTCTTTGTCCTTTTTGGTCCTTATCTAAAATGGCCAAAAAACACCCTGTATTATTGGCCCACATGATTAAGAACTTTAAGCTTATTATCCTTAGAAATAAAATGTGTTTGCATATAGTTTTGTTTTGTGGGAAAATATATTAGCTATGTATTTTGAGGAATTTGAAACCTAGAATAGCACATAATATGAACAAAACAAATGTGATGTCCTTAATTTAGATTTTATAAAGTTAATATAAGGAACTAACTCATATAATATTTTAATCTTTGGATATCGTTCTTGGCAGTTTATTATTGTGGCCTGGATACACAAAAGAAGGATGTCAGGTTCTAAAGGCTTTGAGTATAGTCATGAGATCCTTAGACCAGAGAGAATATTTGAGGATAAGTGGTGAGAAAAGAATAATTAAAGGAAAGAGATCTGTGAACACTGTCAGCATGCAAAAAAATTGCAGTATGATATACTCAAGGTTTTAGAAAGGTCATTGGGCTGCAGCTCTTTTAGGTATTTGTTCCTCTTTTAGGTACTTATTCATCAGAAGTTTTCAGCCAGAGGGGTATTTGTGTGTATGATATAAAGGGAATACATTTTAATGTGAAAATAGGACTTTCTTTTTAGACAATAATTATGAAGAAGACTTCTGAAATAGCAGTTATCCTGGAAAATGAGAAAAGCTTGTCTTTTCTCTTTTTTGTAGGATAATTGCAGATGTCATGGAGATGTTTCTTTTAGAGCACCTACTCATCCTTGTAAAAGCTTATGGAAAATGAGGGTCCATTCCGTGCTGTTTGCTGCTATTAGCAAGATGAAGTAATGTATTCTTTGGTCATTGTATGCCCAACAATTCTTATTTAATGTCTTTATGTGATACCTATTACTGTCCTTTCAAGTATATTAAGTATCTATTAATATTTAAAATATTAAGATTAGACTTTTTAGCATTTTAATATATCCTCTCATTTATCCTCATTTATTATTCATCTACTAATAAACAGTGTAATTTCTGTTAGAAAATATTCCCATTCCTCAAACTGTTGTAGAGTGTGAATTTCATGACCGTGAATGTAGCCTCTTTTAAGGGTCTCTTGTGCTTCCAATTATTGTCTTGAAACTTGTGAGCTTTGGCTGGATTTTAGCATATCTTCATTTTCCTGATTTGATTGAATTTTTAAGCTTGTATCAGAAAGTGAAGGGGAAGAGTAGCATTTCTCAAAAAAAGGGTAGAGTCAAGTAAAATACAAAGATGTACCTTTGGATAAACAATAATAGAGGTCACTGGCAATTTACTCAAGAATATTATTATTGGCCCTGGCCTATGTGGTTCAGTCACTTGGAGTGTCATCCTATGCACTGGAAGGACACATGTTTGATTCCCAGTCAGGGCTCATGCCTGGGTTGTGGGTTCAGTCCCCGGTCAGGGCACGTAGGAGAGGCAACTGATTGATGTTTCTCTCTTGTATGGATGTTTCTCTCCTTCTTTCTCTCCTTCTCTTCCTCACTCTAAAAATCAAAAAGCATGTCCTCGGGGGAGGATTAAAAAAAACATTATCATTGTAAAAGAGGATTTATAAGCCAGATTTTGTAAGACTGAGTTATGATTATGGGTTATGAAATGATAGAGATAGAAAGTATATGTGGCATCCATGGATTAAATGAAGTGCCTCCTCACTACCTTTTTTTTCTTTTAAGGTGAAAATGCTTGAGTATGTTTATATTTTAATGGGAGAGAGTCAGTGTCATTTTTAGAAGAAGCTAATACGTGGAGAGATGATAGATGAACTAATTGAGCGAGACCCCAAGATTAGTGTGGATGAATTCAGGATCCAGTGTACTCTTACAGAGTAGAAGTGTTAGCTTTGGGTGGCAATGTTAAAGAAATGGAAATTGTGACTACAGATTCTGGGTGACAGGAGAAAATTATGGGAATTCTTTTCTGAGGACTTAGTGCTTTTCAATATACAATCCCCAGAGTATTAGTGTTCCCTTTTTGGTCTATATATGGACCACAATGAATATGGTAGCTTCAGGGGGAAAAAGGTAATATAAGAAAGTTCACACATAGCTCACACAGTTGATATGTTCTCCCCTTGTTTAGACTTACTGAGATTAGTTTATTTTATTTTTACCAAAAATATTGTTAAACCTTTGGAGCACAATTATCTTAAAATTGTTAGTCCGCTTGTACATCATGTTTGCTTTAAGTGTTCCTTGGAAACTGAAAATTGGAGAAACAGACTTTTTTTTTACTCATTCAAATTTGAGAAAAAGTGCTCTGAAGGGAAGGTTATTTTTGTATCAGAGATGTCTCTTGGAACTAACTAACATGACATTGACAAATTATTTTTGCTTTTCATCTTATATTTTGTGGATGCTTCTACTTCCTAAATCTGGTTATATAAAAATAATCGACATGGTATCTTCCTTCAAAGAACTCACAATATGGAAGAGGCAGTTATATAGACATGTGAACAAATATGGTACATAAATGCCAAGATACTTATAAGTATAGGTGTTTAACAGTTACAGTACTTGCATACCAGAAGGGGTGATTTAACTCTTTCTGGGACAAGATCAGGAGGAACAGAATCCAGGAAAGTTGTATAGGGAGGAGTAGTGAGCTCTTGAAGGGTAACCCATTGAGCACTAGTTGAGGAAGGGCAACCAACATTGCGGGAAAATGTGTAGAGAGAGGGCATGATATAGTTTAGCATTTGCAAATAGTAATTTGGAACATAGGTACAGTAGCATCTTTAAATCTTGTTAGAATGCTTAGCATGCATTAGCCTCTCTACTGAGTGGGAGAAAAATGGGTAAGCAGATATTGCAAATATTGCCTTTTTTATCCTATCAATGGCTCCAGGAACATTTTTATGAGTTGGACAATAACCAGTAGTGATAGGGAATAAATATCTCAAGGATTTAAAATAGATCATACTTCGATTTTAGATTCCAAGGTAGTGCGAAGGTTAGTTTGGGAAGTGAAACAGATTTCAGGCTGATATTACTGCTTGGGAGAGTATAGCTGAGAGAGAGGCGGTCACGAACCAGAGGAGTGAATGTAGAGAGGAGGAGCTCGAGTTGGCAGCCTTGACTCAATGAGGAAGCTTTTAATTTTGTGGCCCCTTGAAAGGGTTTGGTTACTTCTTACCTGTGTACTAGCTCTAAACCCTGTTAAACTGTTCTTGACCAGATTTCACAATTGGATTTGAAGCAGGGTGAACAAAGAACTGATTGGAGGATTCTTCTTTGACTCAGTAATTGGCTTTCACTGGCAAAAGGAACTAACCTTTCTGAGAGCACCAGGTTAAGTGTTCTGTTTGGAATGTTTGTTTCACTCATTCAGTTGTGAAAAAAAAGTATCTGGTCTGAACAGGAGCTTATTTTTATATCTGATGTGTCCCTTGGAATTTAAATTAGATAACTTTACAAATTCTTTTTGCTCATATTTCTATAAATACTGCTACAGTTACTATAATTTTTATACATTATTGCATTTAATCCCAATAAGGTGAGGGTAACTATTAATCATTTTCTCAACTCTGTAGCCTCCAGGAGGTTAAGATACTTGCCTGACCATAAAGCTAATACATGATGGAGTCTGGATTTGAACTCATGAGCTTGACTGCAAAACTTCTTTTCTCATAATACTAAGAGAGATTTTTTGAAGGGATGGTGCAAGATAATGATTGGTGTTCTAAAGAAGAAGCTTTTAGTGCTTTATGAAAAACTTGCATTCAGAACTCTTAGAATTTAGGAGTCTGTTTTGAGGTATTTATACTTTTATTTTGGTGAATATCTATTAGTAGACGTGAATCTCTTGACATTTGATGTAATAGTTTATTAACATTTCTAGTCCTTCTCCTCAGAAGGAAATGGATTGATGGATGCCTTTTGGCCTTCATTTTTTTTTTTTTTTTTTGACCCTATCAAACAAGCTTACTTGCAGAATGGCTGATTTTCTAAATAAGTGAACTCAATAAGAACACCTGTATGGACTTGTGTCTGGATTATGATAAGCATCCACTGGATTAACAGAGAAAGGTTTCGAGAAATATTGGGGAAACCACTCCCTCACCCATTTTCTTCTTCCTCCATTTTTTAATTTTCTCGGTTGGTGTTGAGATGAAAATGGATGAACTAGAACGGAACTTTGTAGGGGAAAAAACCCCTGGTCACTGAAGAAAAGCAGAAAAAAGAAAGAAAAATTGCCAGAAAGTTTCTCACTTAGGAATATGGCAGTGGCAGCAGACAGTGGGGCAGTCTGGCTTCTGAGGGCATAATTGCACTGATACTTTTTGGAATGGGCACAACTGTTAATTTGTTTTACATTGTACATGCATATAAAAAATTTAATATTTATAATTTCCACATAAAGGACTGGAATAGTAAATTTCAAAGCAGAGAATTTTGGAATTAACTGAATGGGAAAGAATGCCTATTGAGAAAATTATGTTGATTAGTAAGTCAAAATTTTTACTGAAATATGATTGAGTTGCCTGGAATTCAAACAAATTACATTTACAAGACAATAGAAATGACTTGTACCTCAGAATTTAATTTTAAAAAGTGATTGGAGACTATTTCCCATATGAAAAAAGTACAACTAATGATACCAACAGTACCTCAATCCACAGAAGTGTATGAAAAATAATGAAGTTATCCTCTTCACACAAATGCAGTGCCTGTACTCTTTGTCTTGATTAGTTTTTAAAATGTAGACTGAAAGACCTTGAAGGGAACACAAATATGTTACTTTCTAATGACGTTTTACATGAAATATTTTAGGTGTCTTAGTTTCAGCACCAGAATATTGCCTTTCCTTTCACCAATATGAGAAGAAAAGCTCAAATGCTGTCTCTGAAAAGATTTTATTTTTTGCCTTAAAGGAATTCACTATTTAAAAATAATTTCTGTATATAGTTGGTTATTAGGTCAAGTTTTGATTTGGAGGTCTGTTTATGTATTTTTCTATTACTTTGTCACAATGTATGTTGAAAACTCAGATTAATTTCAGTAGAGTATGATGACATCAAAGAATTCATAGAAACTAGTAATATCGTAGATATACTCTTTATATTTGAAATTTATGACAGAATTTTTTCTGCTTTTTAAATTTTTTACCACTGTCCTGTGATGGTTTTTAAAAACAACTTTACTGAGCCCTGGCTGGTGTAGCTCAGTGCATTGAGATCAGGCCTGCGAATCTAATGGTCGCCAGTTCAGTTCCCAGTAGGGGCACATGCCTGGGTTGCAGGCCAGGACTCTCCAGTAGGGAGAGTGTGAGAGGCAACCACAGACTGATGTTTCTCTCCCTCTCATTCTCCCTTCCCCTCTCTCTAAAAATAAATAATTAAAGTCTTTAAAGAAATAAATAAAAACAACTTTATTGAGGTATAATTGACATATAATAAGTTGCACTTATACTCTAAAGTGTGCAATTTGGTAAGTTTTGAAATATGTATAGTCTAGCAAAGCCATTGTTCCCAAAAGTTTCCTGGTATCCTTTCATAATCCCTCTCCTCACCTTCCCAACCCCCCAACCCCTTTAGACAACCATTTATCTTCTTTGTTTCATTAAAGACTTGTTCACATTTTTAAAAGTCTTACATACATGGGGTCATATTTCACATTTTCTTTTTAGTCTGACATCTTTCACTCAGCATAATTTTGAGTTTTGTCCATTTTGTTGTTTATAACAGTATTTCATTCCCTTTTTTTGGGAGGGGGTGGTAAGTAGTATGCTACTGGTAGGTATATCACAATTTGTTTTTCCGTTCATACATTGGTGGACGTTTAGAATATTTCCAGTTTGGAGCTATTGTAAGTAAAGCTGCTTTGAACCTTCAGGTACAAATCTTTGCAGGTATGGGTGCTTTTTTTTCTTTTGAGTAAACACCTAGGAGAGGAGTGGCTAGATCATATGGTAACCACAGGTTTAAATGTTAAGAAACTGGATGTTTTACCATATGATTATATCATTTTACATTACCACCAACAATACATGAGACTTTTAGTTCCTCCACATCCTTCCAGGAACTTGTAATGGTCAGTCTTTTTAATTTTAACTATTCTAGTGGATGTGTAGAAGTATCTCTTCATAGCTTCATTGCATTCCCCTAATGACTACTGATGTTGAGCATCTACTGCTTATTTGTCATCCGGATATCTTTTTGTAAGTGCTTAGACTGTGTAGTAATTTTAGTTCTCTCAGCTCTTCATTGGTAATTTGTATCTTCTTAATTTTGTGATCAGTAAGGCTAGAGGTTTATCAGTTTTATAGATTGTCTTAACCAGCTTTTGGTCTCATTGCATGTCTTTATTCTGCTTTTTATTAGTTTCTACTCTGATCTTTATTTTTTCTTGTATTATGCTTATTTGAGATTTATTTTGCTCCTTTTTCTGCTTTCTTAATTATAAACTGACACTATTAATTTGAAAGCTTTTCTAACAGAAATATTCAGTGTTATATATTTCCCCATAAGTAGTGCTTTAGCTGCATCTCACAAATTCTAATATGTTGTATTTATATTTCTGTTCCAAATACTATAAAATTTTTCTTTGATTTTGTTCTTGTCCTATGGGTGATTTATAGGTAAGCTATAGGTATGCTATTTAGTTTCCAAATAGTTGAAGATTTTCCAGTGATCTTTGTTGATGGTTTCTAATTTAATTTCATTGTGGTCCGAAAACATAGTTTGTATGACTTGATTCCTTTACATTTATTGAGACTTGTTTTATGACTCAGAATATTGTTTATCTTGGTAAATATTTGGTATACACTTAGGAAGAATGTGTTTTCTACTGTTTTTGTGTGGAGTGTTCCTGAATGTCTGGTAGGTTTAATTGATGGTGTTATGCTCATCTTCCGTATCTTTGCTGATTTTTTATTTACTTATTCTATCAAGTATTGAGAGTAGAGGGTTGAAATCAACTGTGATTGTAGCTTTTTCTGTTTCTCTTGACAGTTTTGTCAATATTTTGAAACTCTGTTATTAGAGATCTTCTGTGCACTTGATGTCTTGACCTCTTCTTTATGAAATGACTTTTTTTTGGTCTCTGGTGATATTTTTTGTTCTGTACTCTAATTTATCCGATATTAAAGAAACCGCTTCAGCTTCTTTTGACTAGTTTTAAAACATGATGTATCTTTTCCCATTCTTTTATGTTTAACATATTTATGCCTTATAGTGCATTATTGTAGTTGAGTTTTGCCTTATTATCTATATGACAGTTTTTGCTTTTAATTCAGTTGTTTAGACCATTTATATATAATGTGGTATAATTAGGTTCAAATCTGTACTTTACTTGTTTTCTATTTATCTTGTCTATTGTATTCTTTTTCCTTTTTATCTGGCTTCTTTTGGATTGAGTATTTCTACGATTGTTTCATTTCCCTTATTGTTAATCTTTCTTTGGGCAGTAAGCCAGGGCAGCCTTATATTCCAGGAATATGACATTGGCTTGAAATTTTTCTTTTCTTCTGTGAAGCTTCCATAATATAGATTTGGTACATTACATTAGTTGTAAATTAGTTTAAGTTGTCTGAATAATTCTGGGTTGACTTTGCAAAAGGACACATGATCATTGTTTTTATTCTTTGAATGCAGTTAAATATGTTATTTCTTTAGATTATCAGTGGTATCACATGGGATGAAAAGAGTTTCTGCAGATGTGTGGAATGATGGCCTGATTCTAGTGTTTCTATTCATTTTTATTTGCTTGTTTTAGAATGTGTCTGGGAAGATTAAATAATGGAGAATAGTTGACATATTATTTACCTTATTGTTAGTGGGCCTTTTTCAGTTATCATTATGACTGTCGCCAACCATCATAGCATTGTGACAAGAACTTTAAACTGTTAATTTATGGTGGAACATTGAGATTATATGTATTTATTTATGAATCACGATCTCTTGGTATTGATGCTTTGCTGAGGCTACTTATAGTAACGTTTGAGTCTTGATGCTGTTATTTGCATTGTAGCTGTACTTCATATGCTCTTAATCTCCCCTTTTCAAATAGAAGTAGTCCAGAGGATGAGTCGGTCCACATCCTGAGTGTTGATGAGAAGAACAAGTTGGGAGCCAAGATTATCAAGGCAGAGATGATGGGAAATATGGTAAGGCTTGTATGTTGTTTTGGAGAATAGCAATTAAATATTTAACTTCAGATGAGTAATTTTAAAATTTCCTTAGCAATGTGGATATAACACACTTTGAGGATAACTGCTGCTTGTTGATCACTTAAATTATTGAACACTTCTAAAAACAGAGCTGTCTGTCTGCTTCTAAATAAATTACGTGTTTATCAGATTTCTGAAATTTTAAGATTCTAGAGAACTAAATGCTTTTAATTTCATTTTTACTATTTGCTTTGTTCTTGCATTTCTAACTTGGAATTCAAACAAGTTACACTGAACAACTTATTGAGCATTTTTGAAGGAAATGAAGATATCACGGACTTCTTTCCCTTTTTAAGTTTATTTTTATTGTTGACACTATTACAGATGTCCCCGTTGACTCCACCTCCCTTTTCCCACCTCCACCCAGCCCCCACCTGCTCCTCCTCTTCCCTTCTGGCTATCGTAACACTGTCATCTGTGTTGATGGGTTATGCATATATATATGTTTTTTGGCTAATCCCTTCACCTTTATTCATCTAATCCTCCCTTTCCTGCCCCTCCGACAGCTCTCAGTCTGTTTCATATATTCATGCCTCTGTTTCTATTTTATTTGTCAGTTTATTTTGTTCATTAGATTCCACATATAAGTGAGATCATATGGTACTTATCTTTCTTTGACTGGCTTACTTCACTTAGTATAATTATCTCTAGTTCCATCCATGCTGTCACAAAAGGTAAGAGTTCCTTCTTTTTTTATTGAGTAGTACTCCACTGTGTAAATGTACCATAGCTTTCTTATACTCATCTACTGATGGGCATTGGAGTTATTTTTAGATCTTGGCTATTGTAAACAACGCTGCAATGGACATACGGGTACAAATTGGTGTTTTGAGGTTCTTAGGATATATTTCTATAAGTGGGATCCCTGGATCAAAAGGCAGTTTCATTTTTAATTTCTTGATGAAACTCCAGACTGTTTTCCACAGTGGTTGTACCAGTCTGCATTCCCACCAACAGTGCACTAAGGCCCCCTTTTTCCCCATTCTCACCAGCACTTACTGTTTTATTGTGGCTGTTCTGGCAGGTATGAGGTGACAATCTAATTGTGTTTATTTTTTATTTTATTTTATTAAGACCACAACACATATAACCATTTCACATGACATTATAATGAAATTTTTGCTTGTATTCTTTACAAATTATAAATTATATTAATGGTCATAGAAATAAGTTTACAAAGTACTAGATAACCAATGCCAGATACAGTATGAATGTTTTAAAATATTAAACTGGGCATAGTTTGCTAAAACTATAATAATATGGTTGTTTTTGAAGCTATTCTTTTGTGTTTGTTTTTTTAAATATATTTTATTGATTATGTTATTACAGTTGTTCCATTTTCCCTGCTTTATTCCCCTCTTCCCTGCACACCCCCTCCCACCCACAGTCCCCTGTTTTAGTTCATGTCCATGGGTCATACATATAAGTTCTTTGGCTTCTACATTTCCTATACTATAATTAACCTCCCCCTGTCTATCTTCTACCTACCATTTATGCTACTTATTCTCTGTACCTTTTCTTCCTTCTCTCCCCTGCCACTCCCCTGCTGATAATCCTCTATGTGATCTCCATTTCTGTGATTCTTTTCCTGTTCTAGTTGTTTGCTTAGTTTGTTTATTTATTCATTGTTAATAATTATGAGTTTGTTGTCATTTTACTGTTCATATTTTTTATCCTCTTCTTTTTCTTAGATAAGTCCCGTTAACATTTCATATAATAAAGGCTTCGTGATGATGAACTCCTTTAACTTGACCTCATCTGGGAAGCACTTTATCTGCCCTTCCATTCTAAATGATAGCTTTGCTGGATAGAGTATTCTTGGATGTAGGTCCTTGCCTTTCATGACTTGGAATATTTCTTTCCAGGCCCTTCTTGCCTACAAGGTTTTTGAGAAGTCAGCTGAAAGTCTTATGAGCACTCCTTTGTAGGTAACTCTCTCTTTTTCTCTTGCTGTTTGTAAGATTCTCTTCTTATCTTTAATCTTGGGTAATGTAATTATGATGTGTCTTGGTGTATTCTTCTTTGGATCGAACTTCTTTGGGACTCTCTGGGCTTCCTGGACTTCCTGGAAGTCTGTTTCTTTTGTCAAATTGGGGAAGCTCTCCTTCATTATTTTTTCAAATAAGTTTTCAATTTCTTGCTCTTCTTCTTTTTCTTTCGGCACTCCTGTTGTAACAGGGTGCACAAGAGGGGGGCCCCAAATAGGGGTTTGCAGTGGAGTCCAGAACTCAAGGTGTCCAGGAAATATTAGAAAGATATATAGGATGTCCTTACCCACCCCCCACAGGTGTGAGTTGAGGGAAGGGACACATGGAGCAGGAACATGGAGAGCTGTTTTGAACAGCAACAGCTTAGCAACTAACCTCTGGCATGGTCATTTAACATTTGTAACCTTTAACTGGTTGCATAGATATGTTGAATAGCTGTGGCCATGCTCTGAGCCAGGGCGATGGAAATGACTTCCACC
This sequence comes from Glossophaga mutica, assembly GCA_039655065.1. Lineage (NCBI taxonomy): Eukaryota > Metazoa > Chordata > Mammalia > Chiroptera > Phyllostomidae > Glossophaga > Glossophaga mutica. Next base: position 77,631,009 of record CM077308.1, on the reverse strand, counting down.
CAAGACATAACTGGGAGGCAACTCCCCCTGGTTACAGTGCCTGTGTGAGAGCTTGGAGATGATTGGCTCCACGCCAGGGGGCCGTGCCTCCCAGTCAGACCCACTATGGCAGCCCAGAAAAGCTGGAAGGATATGGGAGTGCTGGCAAGTGTAGCTGATTGTGGGAGGAGTCAGAAATGGGGCTGCAGAGGAAGATTGGCATGGGGATTTAAACCCAGATGTGGCAGCCATTAAGGGGAGAACCACGTGGTTTTGGCAGAGTGGAGACCCCCACAGCTTTGCAGAGGAGAACCATGCGGTTTGATTCTAGCTGATGACACAGATGATGGTGTCGGGAGCCTGAATATACTTCTTTTCCTGAGATATGGTACTCCAAATTAGGGCAGAGGGAGAAGGAAGGACTGTGTGTGTCTGTGGGTATCCTAAAGGACTTTGATATTTTAATGAAGATATTAGGTCACTACTTTAAGTGTGTATAGCTTTAAATAAACATTTCCTTTCCTTTTCACAAATCTCTGGCTTTGAGAGACGTCTTTCCTCTGGCAGTGGACAAGTGAACCTAGTGCGGGTGGGGGGGGGTCCTTTCGGTAATAGTATATTGTACCTCCCCTTGGCTGTGTTCTGTAACACTATGATCTGGAATTTGGAATGTTTAAAGATGTCCCAGAGGTTCCTAAGCCTCTCCTCATTTTTTTGAATTCTTGTTTCTTCATTCCGTTATGGTTGACTATTTCTTCCTTCTGGTCCAAACAATTGATTAGAGTCCTAGTTTCCTTCCTGTCACTGTTGGTTCTCTGTACATTTCCCTTTATTTCACTTAGCATAGCCTTCATGTTTTTCTCTATGTTTTGACCATTCTCAACCAATTCTGTGAGCATCCTGATTACTAGTGTTTTGAACTGTGCATCTGATATGTCGGCTATCTCTTTGTTTCTTAGTTGTGTTTTTCCTGGAGCTGTGATCTATTCTTTCATTTGGGCCATTTTTTTTTTTTATCTTGACACACCTATTATGTAGTAAGGGGTGGAGCTTAGGTGTTCACCAGGGCAGGGCAACCCATAGCTCTGCCTCATGATGCTATATGTGGAGGAAGGGGTCCTAGAGGTAATAGTGCTGCTTGCTCCATTCTGTGCTGGCTTTTGGTCACTTCCCCTGCTTCCCACAAGCAAATTGGGCCCTTCTGGTGCTGATTCCCCTGTGGATGGGTTTGTGTTCGTTCTAGGACCCTGTGGGTCTCTCCAGTGAACTCTCCTGTGAGGCTGAGAGTTTCTCCCGCTGCCTCAATCCCCACAGGTATTTTCAGTCAGAGGCTTTGAGGCTTTATTTTTCTGTGCTGGAACCCTGGGTTTTGCTGTCTATCTTGCTCCCAGTTGTTTCTCCCAGTTTATCTGCATGCAAATGTGGAACTGCTCGGTCTGCCAGCTGCCGCCTTGCCATGAGTCCTCTCTACTCAGCTGCCCATTTCCACCCCTCGTACTGGTCTGGATGAATGTTTCTTCTTTAATTCCTGGGTTGGAGTTCAATTTTCTGTCAGTTCTGATTGTTTTTTTGTTTTTAAATTTGTTGTCCTTCTCTTGATTATGCAATGAGGCACAGTGTGTCTACCTACGCCTCCATCTTGTCTGGAAGTCTAATTGTGGTTTTAATTTGCATCTCTTTTATGACTACTGATGTTGAACATTTTTTCATACGATTTTGGCAATCTGTATATCTTCTTTGGAGAAGTGTCTACTCATATCTTTTGCCCATTTTTTAATTGGATTGTTTGTCCTCCTGATATTGAGTTGTGTAAGTTCTTTATGTATTTTGGAAGTTAACCCCTTATCAGATGTATCATTGGCAAATATGTTCTCTTATAGAGTGGGTTGCTTTTTTACTTATTGATGGTTTCTTTTGCTGTGCAGAGGGTTTTTAGTTTGATGGAGTCCCATTTATTTTATTTTTTGTTTCCCTTGCCCAGGGAGATAATGGCAAAAGTACTTCTACAAGAGATGTCTGAGATTTTACTGCCTGTGTTTTCTTCTAGGATTTTTATGTTAATTTTTTAGTCATGTGTTGTTAAAGACATATATTACTTTCTCAAATTCCCTTACATAGGAAGCTAAAATATGAGCTCCTTATAAGGCTGGTTAATTAATTTATTCAAATTTTAAGGCAATATGTTTGTGTCTGATAATGTGTTAGATACTTTCGTATAGGTTAGCTCAGTGATTTTTCAACTGGTGTGCCACAAGAATTTTTAAAATGTGTAATACCTGACTATTTAGTCAGGGGCACTGACCTCTTTTCCCTTAGATTGCTAAATTAAAAACATTACAACAGCCCTGGCTGGTGTAGTTCAGTGGATTGAGCGCGAGCCTGCGAACCAAAGGATTGCGGTTCGATTCCCAGTTAGGGCATATGCCTGGGTTGCAGGCCAGTTCCCAGCAGGGGATGCATGAGAGGCAACCATACATTGATATTTCTCTCCCTCTCCCTCTCTCTCTTTCTCTTTCCCTTCCCCTCTAAAGATAAATAAATAAAATCTTTAAAACAAACAAACAAAAACATTGCAACAGTCACTACAACAATTGCCATCCCAAATTATACCTATTCTTTTGTCAGATCAACAAAAAACAATATTTTTTTTGGTTTGCTGCAGAATTTTAGTAATTAGTTTATGTGGAAAATGGTTGAAAATCGCTGGATTAGCTCATTTAAATTGTGTAATAATATGATTTAGACTGATTTGCCTCAAAATTGAATAGAAATAGGGATGATTTGGTAAGAGCCACATTTTTCTCTCCATCTGTTATATTGTCACATTTCTGTTACACTGATGCATGTTACATTGCACATGGCAGATTAGCAAAGTCAGATAGCTTTTTATGTCTTGACAGAAGAAATTCCCTCATGGTCATATGAATGTACTCACCTCAAACTGAAATATAAGTAGTCTTCTGTTTTGGTATGCTATCAGTTCAACACTTTTTAGTAGAACTGAAGGTAGCCAAATAATATACTTCTATTTTTATTCATTTGTTTGTCTAATAAAAGGCATATCTTGCATATGCTCTTCTCCCTCTTTGCATCTGGTCCTCGGTAACAATGAACTTCAACTCAGAACTTTAAACCAGAAATTGATGAGATGAAAACTGACAACAAAAACAATAGCAAGAAAATAAAGTTTGAGTTTTGAAAGCAAGGGGGTTAATATGTTAAAAGAAGTGTTTCTGTGTACTACAGTGGAGAATGCTATTTTTTGCTTGTCATATAAATCTACTTATATGTTTATGATTTATTGCTTTGATGCAGTTATTTTATATAAATTCCTATAGAGTTCCTAGAGTAAAAATAAAATATATTTAGAATTTTTATCTAAATTATTTATCATCAATAAAGAAGGTCATATTTTAAGTCTTGTGATGTCTCCCATCTTACAAATAACTAAGCTTTTGAGGATTGGAAGTTTATAGTACCTAAGAAACTATAAAAATGTAATTCCTAAGGTTATATATTTCTCCTATCTTCCCTAAAATATATATTGTTATAATTATTTACCTTCAAATGCAAACTAATGCCATTGGTATTTGAGAAGTTTGTAACTGAAATAAGTTTGTTTAGAAGTAATATACTAGGCTGTGATTTGGTAACTGAATTTAGGTGATGGCTACATGGGCATTTACTGTGCTCTTTTTCATTCTATTGTATAAATTTGAAATATTGCACAATGAGGTATTGAACTGTATATATTCACACCTGTTTTTCCTGCGTTTCTGTTTGAAGGAATTAGCCAAACAACTTAAAGCCCAACTTGAACAGGCAAATAAATTCAAAGAAACTGTAACACAGGTATCATCAAAAAAATCTGGGGTAGAGGTAAGTAATAAGAGTTTGTTTGTAGGTATAAAATTACCTTGTACAGTACTACTTGGCAGTGGTAGTATTTTAATATGAAAGGTGTCTAACTGTTAAGTGTTTTTCTGTGTGTGTGGTATGTGATTGCTTGCTTGTTTTTGAACTTTATTTTCATATGAATTGTTTTATGTTCCACTAGTGCAGGGGTGTCAAACTCATTTTCACAGGGGGCCATGTTAGCCTTGTGGTTGCCTTCAAAGGGCCGACTGTAATTTTAGGACTTTATAAATGAAACTACTCCTTAACAGTTAAGCGAGAGCTCAGTGCTGCAGCCAGGTAGAAACAAGGTGCTGGACCAGATAAAACAAGGTGGAGGGTTGGATTCAGCCTGCAGGCCTTGTGTTTGCAACCTGTGCACTAGCGCGTCCTGATGGGAAAAAGTGCAGGCCAAGGAGACCTGCTTTTGTTGTTGACTGTTGTTTACTGACTCTTTGTACAAGTCACACTGGTTTTTAAGTTCTTGCCCTTTATAGTGAGAGACTTGGGTTTGGTGTGCATGTTATGTAAAACAAATTAGTTTGTTCCATGATTCATTCATCCATTAGTGAATAAAACAGATAAAAACACCTCCTGCACGGAGTTTCATGTGGGTGGGGAGAAAGAAACAATAAATAATAAAATAATAAATTAGCATGTTATGTAGTTACTTGCATATAGGTGGTATTTGAACCAGTGTTGCATGAAGTCACCATGAGAATAAAGGTAGGGAGAAAAAGTTGAAGGACTGAGTTGGGTGCATTAGAATGTCGAGAAGTATACAGTGAGTTTTATAACTAATTTTAAAGGGCTGTACTTAAAGATTAATTTACATAATTTAATGTCAGTATGAGAGGAGATGAGAGTGTTTGCAGTGGAGATGAGAATGTATTAAGTCAAGTTCCATAAAATTTTCTTCAAGCTAACGTTATTAATGATTTAGACAGTATTATAGGGTATATATTTATCAGATTGGCTGTTTTTACTAAGTTGTACTAGCTAATGTTTTTAAAAGTTGATAATTGAGAGCTTCTTGCACAGGTTAAGGAATTGAGAATGAGAAACTGTGGGATTAAAAAGTAGGGACTAAAGGAAAAAAGCTAAAACTAGGTACTGTACAGTCTGTCATATACTTTTGCCAGATTTATTTTCCCAGGTGTCACTGTGGTCATAGTACTTTTGTACTCTGAAACTTTTGTGGTTTCTTAGTGCTGACTATATAATACTAGATCTTCCTGCAGTATCGCCTCCCGCAGTATCGCCTCCCGCAGTATAGCCCCGTTTTTCAACCCCACCTCCAAAGCTGTCTTATATGTAACCTACCTGTCTCTTCGACATTTACATATGCTATTAATTACCTGTGTCAGATCCACCCTCTTGAGCCTTGTCCACTTTTCAGTTTCTCTCTGCCTCCTTTATGAACCCTAAGAATTCTCAGTGGACTTTATCTGTTCACATTTGTATTCTTGTCATTACCTTCTAATCTACCTGTCTTTTTTCTGACACTGTATATGAAAGGTTCTAAAGTTGTGGCTGAACTTCAGGCTATCCTTGAAATTGAAAGCACTTCAACTGAAAAAAATTAAAGCAGATCTTCTGTTAAATAACATTTCTTCTGATTAAGAATACTGTAGAGTAATTGACAGATTGTATCTCATCCCTTGAATTTATAACTCTGTATTATTGCTGATGCCCTTAGGTATTTTAGCTCCTCCTAGCTTTTGAATATCAGACCTCATAACTCAGTGGAGTAGGATTCAAACCTGTGTTTAAAGTAGTGTACGAAGTAGAATTTCTATTTGTCAGCTGTTTTTGGAAACTGTTTAGTTCTTTGATGCTCTCAAAGAAACAATTTTATCTTAAGGATTCTTTGACCAGAAAGAAAATTTATCTTTTTCGCAGAAGTGAGATACTTTTACGTTTAGTTCAGGTTTTATCGAAACAAACCCCTGCCGACAATTCTGAAGTAATTTTCTACTGCCATTATTTATTCCATCAGGGTCAGGGCCTGATGGCTCATCTGCCTTTCAAAGTACAGTAGTTTTGTTAAGACATGAGAATGGAATTCAGATTTATTTACTACACCACAGAAATGTGCTGACTTTTAGAGTAAAATCCTGGAATACTCCTGATAGAAATTTCACCCTTTCAGAGGAAAGAAAAATCCCATTCATAGAACAGTTGAACTGGGAGGAATCCTTTCATTTTTTAGCTTGTTAGAAATGTTAGGTTATATCAATAAGGTAAATCTCTTGATTAATGATCTATGAATATCATTTGGTTTTAGTGAAAAACAGGCAGCACTTACAATTATTGATTTGCTTACTTCTGTTCCCCTTTACTGGATGAACTATATAGTATGTAGGGGAAGGGCTCTTTCTTTTAGTCCATTCATAGTTCCTAAGTTAATGGTTGACACATTGTAAATAACCAGGAAATACTTAAAATATTTGTTGTACGAGTGTCTACAGTTTATCTTCTTCCATAGTTTTCTATGGGAAACCCTAAAACTCCATGTACTTAGTAAATCCTCTAGTCTGGCCTTCCTAAGAGTGTAGCTTCCTTATCTAAATAATCACCCAGTTGCATAGTATCTTCATCTGACTTGTGCTTGGGCACTGAATGATGAGATCCATTGACTTTGGGAGGATTGCCAGTTCTGTATCAGGACAAATCTAATCTCTTTTTTTTTCCTCTCTTTTAAAAATTTTATTTTAATTGTTCATGTGCAGTTTTCTGTCTAAGTCTAGCTTTATTCTTTAATATTAGTTGATGCTAATCTGCCCTTCTTTAACCAGTTAACAGTCCTTCGGGGGAATCACATCATGGACACATTTAATTTAAGGGAATTCAGCTCTATACTTTCTCTTTTTTCTAGCAGTGTAGAAAATTCAGTGTACTATTTGCAGTAAATAATGAAATAGCCACTGCATAATGAATAGTGCAATGGCTTACATGTTTAGTTCGCACTGCTGGCAAAGAGAGAAATACATTATTATAACCCCCAAGCAGCTGTGTGGAGATGGTTTCATAGACATTCTCTTGGAAGCAATTGGAGAAATTAACTGAAGGCCTTAGAGGGTCATAGAGAAACATTAACTAATAACTAATTAAAGAAATAGATCAACTCTGTGGCATTTTGTACATAAAGTCAGGCACTTGAAAGTACTTTCAATAGTTTGACCATAATTCATTATTACTGTAACACTGTGTTTTCAGTTGGATTCTTAGATACATTTTAAGTTCACTATATTACCATTGCTGTGATTCATAGACTATGTGTATGCCTACACTATTTTTCTATGTTTTGGCATCCCAACCTCTGCAACTGATACATGGAAAAACTATAAAACAGAAAAAAAGAAGTTTTTATTATAAGATAAAAAAAGTACAGTAATAATTATTTGCCTTTCATTTCTAAGCAGTGAGGTTTGACCTTTATTCAACAAATATATTTTTAAAAATTTTTATTTTTTATTGTTGTTCAAGTACAGGGATCTCCATTTCCCCCCACCCCTCCCTGTGGCCCCACCCATCCCCACCTCACACCCTCGATCCTACCCGCCTTTGGCTTTGTCCATGTGTTCTTTATACATATTCCTTGATGACCCTCCCCTTTCCCCTGCCCCCACTGGTTACTGTCAATTTGTTCCTTATTTCCATGCTCTGGTTATATTTTGCTGCTTGTTTGTTCTCTTGATTAGGTTCCACTTATAGGTGAGATCATATGGTATTTGTCTTTGACTACCTGGTTTATTTCAGTTAGCACAATGCTGTCCAGTTCCATCCATGCTGTTGTGAAAGATAAGAATTCCTTCTTTATTTCTGCTGCATAGTATTCCATTGTGTAAATGTACCACAGTTTTTTTATCCACTCATTTACTGGTGAGCATTTAGGTTGCTTCTAGCACTTAGCTATTGTAATTGCACTGCTATGAACATTGGGGTGCATAGGTTCTTTTGGATTAGTGTTTCAGGATACTTAGGGTATACTCTCAGCAGTAGACTTGCCAGATCAAACGACAGCTTCATTTTTGGTTTTCTGAGGAAATTCCATACTGTTTTCCATAGTGGCTGCACCAGTCTGCAATCCCACCAGCAGTGCACTAGGGTGACCTTTTCTCCACAACCTCTCCAACACTTGTTTGTTGATTTGTTTGTGATGGCCATTCTGACCAGTATGAAGTGGTATCGTATTGTAGTTTTAATTCGCATCTCTCTGATAGCTAGTGATACTGAGCATCCTTTCATATGTCTCTGGATCCTCTGTATGTCCTCCTTGGAGAAGTGTCTGTTGAGGTTCTTTGCCCACTTTTTAATTGGGTTTTTTGTCTTCCTAGAGTGGTGTCATGTGAATTCTTTATATATATTGTAGATCAAACTCTTGTCTGAGGTATCATTGGCAAATATATTTTCCCATATGGGTTGTTCCCTTTTCATTTTGCTGACATTTTCTTTAGTTGTGCAGAAGCTTTTAATTTTGGTGAAGTCCCATTGCTTTATTCTTTCCTTTATGCCTTTTGCTCTAGGGGACATATTGGTGAAAATATTGCTGCATGGAATATTTGAGATTTTCCTGCCTATGTTCTCTTCTAGGAATTTTATGGTGTTGCAACTTGTAGTTAAGTCTTTTATCCATCTTGAGTTTATGTACAAATAGTTTTTTAAAAAACTTCAATTTTTAATTTTTTATCATTTATTTTATTTTATTAAATTTATTGGGATGACATTGGTTAATAGGATCATACAGGTTTCAAGTGCACATTTGTATGACGCATGATCTCCACACTGCACTGTGTGCTCACCACCCAAAATCAGATGATCTTCCATCAACACATATTTGGCCAGCCCCCTTTACCTTTTACTATTCCTGAATCTCCTTCCATCTGGTAACCACCATTCTGTTGTCTGTGTCTGTGAATTTCAATTTTATATCCCATATATGAGTGAAATCACATGGTTTTTATTTTTTTCTGACTGATTTCTTTCACTTAGCATAATGTTCTCAGGGTTCATCCATGTTGTTGCAAATGGCAGTATGTCATCTTTTTCTTACGCCTGAGTAGTATTCCATTATATATAAGGTTGTCTGGAAAAAGTCCAGTTATTGTCAAGAACAGTTAGTGCAACATCGATGTAACCTGGCAGCCAGGGGGAGTGGACTGGAATGTGCATGTGTGAACAATGATGACTTCACTGTACTAGTCAGTGGGGGTGGTAGATGCTGTTGCGTGAGCATGTATACCGTGTGGCCGTTGCATTCAAAATGCCTGAGTAAGTAGAGCAATAATGAATCTGCATTAAATTTCACATTAAGCTTAACATTGCTCCATGGAAACTATTTAGATGATTCAGAAGTCTGCAGGTTTGGGCATCTGGTGATTGGCAGTTTCATCATGACAACACACCTGTTCATGAATTACATCTTGTGCAGAGTGTTTTGGTGAAACATCAAATCACCCAGGTGATGCAGTCCCACCAACAGGCCAGATTTGGTGCCCTGTGACTTCTGTGTTTTCCCCAAAACTAAAATCACTTTAGACAGGGAAGAGATTTCAGACAATTGGGAAAATACAACAAGGCAGCTGATGGTGATGGGGAGAACTGTGTGAGGTTCCAAGGTACCTACTTTGAAGGGGACTGAGATGTCCTTGTCCTATGTACAATGTTTCTTGTATCTTGTATCTTCTTCAATAAATGTTTCTATTTTTTCATATTTCATGTCTGGATACCTTCTGGACAGACCTCATATATGTACCACATCTTCTTTATCCATTCCTCTGTCAAAGGATACTTTGGTTTTCTTCATGTCTTGGCAACTGTGAATAATGCTGCAATGAACATAGGTGTGCGTATATTTTTGTGAATAAATGTCTTTGAGTTTTTCAAGTAGATACCCAGAAGAGGGATTGCTGAATCACATGGTAACTCTCTTCTTAATTTTTTGAGGAATCGCCATAGTGTGTTCCATAGTGGCTCTACCAGTTTACATTCCTACCAACAGTGAATGAGGGTTCCTTTTTCTTCACAGTCTCTCCAGTACTTTCTATTACCTGTCTTATTGATCATAGCCTAGCTAACAGGTGTGAGGTGGTTTATCATTGTAGTTTTGATTTGCATTTCTCTAGTAGCTGGTGAAGTTGAACATCTTTTTATGTATCTGTTGGTCGTTTGTGTATCTTGGGAGAAGGGTCTGTTCAGGTCCTCTACTCATTTTTCAATTGGATCATTTGTTTATTGTTGAGTTGTATGAATTCTTTGTATATTTTGCATATTAACTACTTGGCAGATCTATTTGTAAATATCTCCCACTTGCTTGGTTGCCTTTTTGTTTTATTGTCAGATTCTATGCTGTGCAGAAGTTTTTAATTTGGTGTAGACCCAGTCATTTATCTTTGCCTTTACTTCCTTTGCCTTTGGGTTCAAAATCATAAAATGTTCTCTATGGCCAAAGTGTATAAATTTAGTACCTATGTTTTCTTCTATGTAATTTATTATTTCAGATCTTTTATTTAGTTCTTTGATCCATTTTGAATTAATTTTTGTATATGAGGAAAAACTGTAATCTAATTTCATTATTTTGTATGTGGCTTTCCTATTTTCCCAGCACTATTTATTGAAGAGGCTTTCTTTTTTCCATTGTATGTTTTTGGCTCCTTTGTCAGAAAATATTTGCTATGTACATGTGGTTTCATTTCTGGGCTTTCAGTTCTCTTCCATAGGTCTTTATGTCTGGTTTTTCTATCAGTACCATGCTGGTTTGATTGTCATGGCTCACTAGTATAATATGAAGTCAGGTAGTGTGATACCTCCAGCTTTGTTCTCTTTTCTTGGGATTGCTTTGGCTATTCAGGGTCTTTTGTGGTTCCTTACAAATCTGATTTTTTGGTTCTATTTCTTTAAAAAATGACATTGGAATTTTGATGGGGATTGCATTAAATTCAAAATATTGCTTTGTGTAACATGGCCATTTTAACCATATAGGTCCTTCACATCCTTTGTTAAGTTTATTTCTAGATATGTTATTCTTTTGCTTGCAATTGTAAAAGTTTCATTGACTTTTTAGTGAATTTGACTTTCTTTATAATGATAATTCATGTAGAGAATAATTATTTCAATAGGTTATAAGCTTCTTATAGGTAGCGACTATATATTTTTTAGTTGCTACATAGGGTAGGCATTTAAAAAATAATGAATGAATGAATGAGTCAGAGAGGTAAGGCAGAACCAGGAAAGTGAGGTGCTTAAAATAAGGAAAAAGGACTTTTAGGCAGATAATATGGGGTCTGGCAGAAGTAATAATGCCCAATTGAGTGTGACTGGTAGGGTAATAATATGGGTGTAATAGTTTATAGGTTTAATTTGAAAATTTCACCTAAAATGTCATATGGTGTGCTTGCATGTGATATTGTTATGTTACAGAACTACATGCTTATGATTTTGTAATAAAATTTTTTGTAATAAGAAAGGGGCATTATTTGTGCTGGCCCCCTTATAATAACCAGAATCAAATCCTTTCCAATCAAGTTAGATGATAATTGGTATTTATTAAATTTAGTAATTTGAGAGCCCTTAGGAGATTAGCATTAGCAGTAATATAAAGTTAGAAACCAGATTATAGTGTTTTGCCTATCTCTGTTACCCAGTAAGAAAGTGAACAGAGAGATGCCCTTTAAAACATGATACTCCATTAATTAATTAAATTAGAGTTTATTAATTAATTAATGAAGAGTAGTGATAATTTTTACCATCCACTTAATAATATTGTGTGTGAATGCAAGATCTAGAAGAAAATTGAAATGAGAATAATTTGCTTTGTCTTGTTTCAGCTTGATTTTTAATACAGTAGTTTACTAATAGTCTTTATGTAGTTCCTTATTAAAACCTTTCCAATAACATTCTCTTCATCACAGAATAAAGTTTACTCTTCTTATTCTACACTGTACCAGGCATGTATGTATTTGGCTAAAAATATGTAGGAAAATATTACACGTTGGAAGTATGTGAGATATAAGTTCTTCCAAAGATTCAAGAAAGTGGAAAGCATTTCAGAACTGATAATGAAAAAAACAGAAGTTGTGTGGAGTAGTTAATTTAACAGTTGTATAGAGTGGCTGATTTAAAAAGCTTGTTTTGTCTTTTAGTTGCTTTATTTCTTATAATTGAGTTTTAGGATTTTTTCAAATTGAAGAAACATTTATAAAAATGACATCTACTGCATAAGTGATAGACCTTCTCTTACAGTGTCTGTTTCAATATTGGTTCTTTATCAGCTTAGTTGATCACCTTATTTGAAGTTTGCTTCTATGATTCCTTTAAAAAAAAAAACAGTAAACTTTTGGTATCTTCCATCACTTTTTCCCTAAAAAGATTATGATTGTATTACATCATGGTGGGTAATAAAAGTCTATGAGACTTAAGATAATCCATAATATTATGTGAAAGCTAAATCATTTTTATGCTTTTATGTCCTTGTCATTGTTAAATATACTCCTTCAACACTCTTTACAGTAGTTTTGAAAGTTATCTCTAAATATTTCCATAGGGTGAAGACCAGCAAGAAGTCATTCTTGTCAGAACAGATCAGTTGGGAAGAGTTTGGCCTGTGAACCCACCAGGAAAAGCTCTGGAATCTAAAGGAGGAAGAAGGAAGAGACAGATGGTATGTGTAGCACACGTCTTTGTTTCTTCAGAATTCCTTTTTTTCTTCTTGGGGCTTCCCTTTCATCAGACTACTTCAAATTATTTTCTGAAAAGTCGCTGCATAATGCAAATATTAGATGGCAGTAAATTATATTATGACTTTTATTCTTAGATCCTTTTGCCTTTTATAAAATGGAATGTAATTCACTACAGCTTTCAAAAAACTCTGAACATTGACTTTTTAAGGCAATTTTAATTTTAATGTACATTCTTTAACATTACTTCTAGCTTCCTTTTATATACTTTCCATAGGTTTTATGGAAAACTTTGGTCTCCTCGGCCTCTTATCTGTGGTAGCCACTGTGAGACCTGGTGGTAGGACAGCCATGCACTGGTCTTCATTATGTGGTTGCTGTGATCTTCATAAACCTCATTTTCTTCTCCATCTTTCAGCTCTAGCAATTTGTTTTTGTCACTACCTTGAGGCTCCTGCGATGGCAAAAACAATGTATTCAGTTTTCCCAAATTAGGTTTAAAAAAAAAAATTGTAAGGTCATACAAGTGGTGGTTTAGTCCATAAAAGTTTAGTTCATTCAGTTGTTCTGTCAAGTGTTTATTATTTGTACTGTTGAGTACCTATGCTGCTAGAGATAATAATGACCTCATTCAGCAAATAGGCCTGGAAGAGGTAGCTCTTCTTCTAATGAAATGTGGTGGATTCTGGGTTTGGAGGTGGGATGTGGGAGGAAAATAGGCAAAATTTGAACTATATGAAATGGTAGAACTGACTAGAGACCCATAGTTTCATTGCCAGATGGCACCGAGGGCTCTTTTAGAATTGCTTGCTACCAAACAGTCTAGGCATAGGAGTAAAGAGGGTAGACATACTTATTTAAGATTGAGGCTTTCTTTTTAAGTACAGCGAAAGGAATACAGGGCCAGAAATTAAGGACCTGGAGCCAGAGAATGACTGAAGTCATGGAATATGAGATTTAAGCTGCTAGTGAAGACAGGAATAGTTGGGGAAAAATACTGGAATATGGCTCCAAAGATTTTAAAGAAATTAAAGAGTGGGTTTTATTTGTATAAGAAAATGTGAAAATAGTATTGGGGGGATTTGATTTGGGAGGAAATAAATAGCACTTTTATTTTTCACAAGTAGGTATGGAACCATCTGGTAGGAAAACACAGGATTGATTTAGTTAAGAACCAAAATATCTGCTTTGTTTCTGATAGAGCTGTTCAATTTGGGTTTGCTAATACTTCTGTTTTCAGCGTGCTTACTTAATTTCTGGATAACTGCAGACTTCCCTCCATAGTGGTGGGGAATTTTTACTACAAGGAGGAGATGAGTAGAGGGGACAGAAGGAATACAGTTATTCTCCCTTTTCCCCCAAACTCAGAAATCCGATAATGTCGTGCCTCGTTCCCTGGGCGAGAATAAAGGAAAGGGGCAGAAAAGTAGGGAGTGTTACTCTAATGGAAATTCTTCTACATGGAAGCAAACAGAATGGGAATTTGATACTTCCAGCCAAGATGGAGGCGTAGGTAGACACACTGTGCCTCCTCGCACAACCAATTAAGGACAACAAAGATTTAGAAACAAACAAACAAACAAAAAAAAAAACAACCAAATCTGCCAGAAAATTGAACTGTAAGGAAGTCCAACAACCATTCATCCAGACCAGTAAGAGGGGTGGAGTCAGTGGCTGGCGGAGAGGGGGCGCAGCAGGAAAAAGTGGTGGTTGCTGTCCTGGGTGCACAGGCTGCAGTGCACAGGTGGTGGCTAGCTGACCATGGCACCCAAGATGGCTGGCTGACCATGGACACACATTAGCGCGCAGATAAACCAGGTGAAAACGGGGAGACAGACCACACAACCCAGGGCCCCAGTGCCGGGAAATAAAGTCTAAAAGCACTGATTGAAAACATTTATGGGGGTTGAGGTGCTGGGAGAGACTCCCAGCCTCACAGGAGAGTACATTGGAGAGATCCACAGGGTCCTAAAATGTATGCAAGCCCACCCTCCTGGGAACCAGAACCAGAAGGGCCCAATTTGCTAGTGGGAAGAGGCAGAAGGGACTGCGATAGGGGAGAGAGTGGGAGCAAGTGCCATTCTTCCCTCTCTGACACCTCCCCCACATACAGCATCACAACCCAGGGACTGGGCTGCCCCATCTTGGTGAACACCTAAGACTCCGCCCCTCACTACGTAACAGGCGTGACCAACCACCCCCCACCCCCTGCCAAAAAAATAATATGGCTCAAGCGGAAGAACAGATCAGAGCCCCAGAGCTAATACACCTAAGTGACCAAGAGATAGCCAACCTATCAGATGCACAGTTCAAAGCCCTGGTCATCAGGATGCTCACAGAATTGGTTGATTTTGGTCACAAATTAGATGAAAAAATGAAGGCTACAATAAATGAAATGAAGGAAAATGCACGGGGAACCAATAGTGATAGGAAGAAAACTGGGACTCATATCAATGGAGTGGACCAGAAGGAAGAAACAACCAACCAAACAGAAAACAAGGAAGAAACAATTCAAAAAAATGAGGAGAGGCTTAGGAGCCTCCAGGATATCTTTAAACATCCCAACATCCGAATTATAGGGGTACCAGAAGGGAAAGAAGAAGAGCAGCAAGTGGAAAACTTATTGGAAGAAATAATAGAGGAGAACTTCCCCAATCTGGCAAAGGAAATAGACTACCAGGAAGTCCAGGAAGCTCAGAGAGTCCCAAAGAAGTTGGACCCAAGGAGGAACACACCAAGGCACATCGTAATTACATCAGCCAAGATTCAAATGAAGGAGAGAATTCTAGAAGCAGCAAGGGATAAGGGGACAGCCACCTACAAAGGAATTCCCATCAGACTGTCAGCTGATTTCTCAAAAGAGACCTTCCAAGCAAGAAGGAGCTGGAAGAAGTATTCCAAGTCATGAAAGGCAAGGACCTACATCCAAGATTGCTCTATCCAGCAAAGCTGTCATTTAGAATGGAAGGGAAGATAAAGTGCTTCTCAGATAAGGTCAACTTCAAGGAGTTCATCATCACCAAGCCCTTATTATATGAAATGTTAAAATGACTTAGAAAAAGAAGATAAAAAATATGACAGGAGAAAGATAGCAAACTCACAGATATTAACAACCACACCTAAAACAGGAGAAAACTAAGCAAGCATCTAGAGCATGAACAGAACCACAGAAATGGAGATCACATGGAGGGTTAGCAACAGGGGAGTGGGAGGAGGAGAGGGGGGAAAAGGTACAGAGAATAAGTAGCATAGACGGTGGGTAGAAAATAGATGGGGAGGGCAAGAATAGCGTTGGAAATGTAGAAGCTAAAGAACTTATGACACATGGACATGAACTAAAGGTGGGTAGTGTGGGTGGGAGGGGTGTGCAGGGTGGAGGGGAATGAAGGGGGGAAATGGGACAAATGTAATAGCATAATTAATAAAAAAAAAAAAAGCCATAAAAAGAATAGGGATTTGTAGGGAGGTAAGATTGCAATACATCATAGTGGGATTTGTACATTTAATAACAAATTTCTAGGTAATTCATTGAAGTGCTTCAGAAACTTACGTTTTCTCTAAATTAATGTTCATTTTGTCATAGGCTTCAACCCATGAGGAAAAAGAAAGGGTCAGATACTTTCATGATGATGATAAACTAAGCCTAAATGATTTAGTGAAGAACGAAAAGATGGGAACAGCAGAAAATCAAAACAAACTTTTTATGCGAATGGCATCTAAGGTAAGATATATTCTTAGATACCTTTGGATTTTGAGAAGCTGGTTACTGGTTACTCAATCTAGTATTGATCCACTTTTCAGACAGAGCTGGTTCTTTCTAATCCTGATTAATTCTATTAAATTAAAACCTGGGTAAGACATATTAGAAACATGCATTTTGGAATTGATTTGATTGGGAAATATATATTTAGGATTTAATTTGTTTTTAAATATGAACTGTGGTTTAGTTTTTTAATGTGTTCCCTGAAATGTTAATTACATATTTGATCTACCATTTAAAGGTAAGTTTTAGGTCAGAGTTTAATGTTGACAGTGTGATGTTATTAGGTTAGCAGTCTGTTTTGTCATAATGTTCCTCCAGTTCTTCATAATTATGCCACGAGAGTATATTTGGTATGATATATTAGATGTTATAGAGAAGACATCTTGGAATAATATTGTCTATTTATATGAAAATTTTATTTTTACTTGAGAATGTATATTAATGCATAAGTATGGGTAGTAGGATGAATTTTTGTTTCAAATAGCATTTTTTGTTGCAATCTGTTCCACTGCAGTCCTTTCCAAACACTACCATTAAAGATTTTTATAAAAGTAAATTATTTAACTTAGCTCTATAAGAAAGTTTTACTTATCTAAAACTGGATAAGTAAAACTTAATTTTCCACTGGAAAAATTCAGCTCACCACCTGTATTTGCAAATAAAGTTTTATTGGGATACAACTCTGCACATTTGGTTACATATTGTGTATAATGGCCAGGTGGAATAGTCATGACAGATTTTAATGGCCTACAGAGCTGGTATTATTTACTATCTGGTCCTTTACAGAAAAAATTTGCCCATCCCTGCTTTATGATACCAGTGTTTACTTTGTGATAGTAGAAATTTGAACTAGGTATCTGATGGACAGGAGAGACACTTTGTATTGTACTTTTTCGGACTTTTTAAAAAACTGTGTGAACATATTACCTGGTGAAAAAAATTAACTTAAAACTGGAATAAAGGTAACCAAGGTACCTGAGTGTGGGAGGGGTAAAACAGTTTTGGGTTTCAGTAGAAATGCTCATTCTTCCCATCACCAAGAAGTGTGTAGGATCTCAAGGTAAGCACATTAAGATCATTTTACTTTTCTTTGTTTTGGGGTAGATACTAGAAATTGCCTTAGGTCTGGAAATTCAATGCAGAAATAAAGATATTTTTATAAATGTTTTCTCAGAAATGGGACAGATTACTTAATGTGGAAGTCTGAATTAAATATAGTTTTAGTAATCTTATCATAGTCCATTTAGGTTTATACACAAGATAAAAACTTGTTAAAAATTGTAATAGTCATTTATAGATTCAACAGTGGTTTATTTGAACACCTAATTTGTGCTGTATGTAGAGAAGTGGTCAGGTCAGATTACTCCCCTCAAAGGATGACACAGAGAATGAACAGATACATGATATAACATACTATATAACAAATAATGTATCACAAAGTAGAATTTTTTTTTTAGGGAATAAAATAAAATGGAGATAGGATGGTATCTTTAGTAGAGTGTTGATTGAAGGCCTTTGGGGGTGATATTTCAACAGACTATGAACAAAGTGAGAGAGTGGTCCATGTGACTATCTAGGGGAAGAATATTCATGCAGAAGAAACAGGGAATGCAATGTATCTGAAGCAGAGATAAGCTTGAAGAGCTTTAAAAGATAGCAAGAGGACACATGCACCTGGTAGTAGGGGAAAAGGGAAGTAGAAGATGAGATGGGAGACATACTAGAGGGCAGATCATGTGATGTCAAACAGGCTGTTGGCATAAGGACTTTTGTTTTTGTTTAAATGATGGGAAGCCTTTTGAAGGTATTTTACTAGGACTGTGGCATGATCTGGTTTATGTTTTATAGTTGTCCCACAGATCTCGTATATTCTGGGGTTTTTTTTTCCAGTCTTTTTTTTTTCTCTCTGCTTTTCAGTTGTGGAAGTTTATACTGCCCCATCCTCACACTCAGAGATTCCTCTGCTGTGTCCAATTTACTAATAAACCTATCAAAGGCATACTTCATTTCTTTAACAGTGTTGTTTTTTTTTTTATCTCTAACTTTTTGTTCTTTCTGAAAATTTCCCATCTCTCTTCTTATATTATGCATCTGCTCTTGGTGACCCTGTGCCCCTGGCTCACCAGTATTTCTCACTGTTTTCTGAGCTTAGTTGGGATAGGATGGCTAGTGGAGTCTGGAGTTCTACAGGTAGGTTAGGCTCTGATAAAATCCTAGCCAGCTAAGCTTCAGTAAAACAGTTTTTACTGAGGGCAGAGCTTGCTAAGAACAGAATGTTCTGGTATATTTTTAAATGGTTCCTTTTCTCTGGGAAGCAGGAGTGGATTTTTTCCTAATCATTACTGAGGACCTGGTAGAGCTCCTAGAGGTAAAGTTTACAAAAGCATGGGGTGGAGGGCCCTGTGACTGGGTTTTCTGGGAAGTTTTTAATTCTCAGGCTTGTCCGCACTGAGCCCCCAGCAGTTGGACAGTTACCCTGGCACTGCCACCTGCAGAACCACTGGTTTCTGCACGGATGAACTGGGACTCTTTGTGCCCACTTTCCCGTCTCTTCAACCCCGGGGGCAACCACTTTCCTGATGGGACTTAAGAAATTATTAATGATGAAAGTCTGAAGACTGAGCCGTGGAGCACTGTGTGGAAGAGGATAAAAAGGACTTAACAAATGAGATTGAGAAAGGAGGGAGGGAGAGGGAAAACTGAGGGTGTGGTATTTCAGAAGCCAGAGGAGATAGCAAGGGGGTTTTGAAACTGTCAACTGCTTGTGAGAGGTAAAATGCATCCATATTGGTAAAGAAGAAATAACATTTTCTCTGCTGATGTTATAATCTTGTATGTAGAAACCCCTAAAGATTTTACCAAAAAGGTGTTCAAACTAGTAAATGATTGAATAAAATTTCAGGACACAAACTCAACATACAAAAGTCAGTTGTATTTGTAGATACTAACAATAAACTATCTGGAAAAGAAATAAAACAATCCCATTTACAATAACATGAAGAACAATAAAATACTTAGGAATAAATTTAACAAGGAGGTGAATGATCTGTACACTAAAAACTGTAAGACATTGACAAAAGAAACTGAAGACAAAAAGAAATAGATACTCCATGTGCATGGATTTTAATACTGGTAAAATATTCACACTACCCAAAGCCCTCTGTAGATTGACTGCAATAACAAAATTCCATTGGCACTTTTTACAGACATAGTGAAAACAATTCTAAAATTTGTGTGAAACTACAAAAGACCCTGAATAGCCAAAGAAATCTTGAGGAAGAAGAAAGCCGGAGGCATCACACTTTCTGATTTTAAACTATAATATAAAGTTATAGTAATCAAAAACAGCATGACACTGGCATAAAAACAGACACATAAAACAGTGGAACAGAATTGAGAGACTAGAATTAAATATTTGTGACCCGTATATGGTCAACTAATATTTGACAGTGGAGCCAAGAATACTGAATGGGGAAAGGTAATCTCAGCAAATGGTTTTGGGGAAACGATGTCCACATGTAAAAGAATGAAATTGGACATCTGTCTTACACTTACAGCAAAAATTAACTTGAGCCCTGGCTAGTGTGGCTCAGTGGACTGAGTGCCGGCCTGAGAACCAAAGGGTTGCTGGTTGGATTCCCAGTCAGGGCACATGCCTAGTTTGTGGGCCAGGTCCCCAGTATGGGGCATGTGAGAGGCAACCACACTTTGATGTTTCCTTCTCTTTCTCCTTCCCTTCCCCTCTCTCTAAAAATAAATAAATAAAATCTTTAAAAAAATAACTTGAAATGGATTAAGGACTTAAATTTAAGACCTGAAACTGTAAAATTCCTAGAAGAAAACGGAATAAGCTCCTTGATGTCTGTTTGACAACAAATTTTTCTATATGACACCAAAAGCACAAGGAACAAAAACAAAAGTCAACAAGTTTGACTACATCAAACAAAGAGGTGTCTGTACAGTAAAAGAAACTCAACAAAATGTAAAGGAAATCTACTGAATGGGAGAAAATATTTGCAAACTCTCTCTCTTATGACAGATTAATGTCCAAAATACATAAAGGACTCATCCAACTCAATAGCAAAAAAAAATAATAATAATACATTTTAAAATAGGCAGAAGTATTGAATAAACAAATTTTTGTAAAGATGACTCACAGAATGTCTAATAAGTACATGAAAAGATGTTCAGCATCACTAACCATCAGGGAAATACAAATCAAAACCAGAATGAGATATCATCTCATACCTGTTAGAATGCTGTTATCAAAAAGAGAAGAGATAAACGCTGCTGAGGATATGGAGAAAAGGAACTCTGCACTGTTGGTGTGAATTCAAATTGGTGCAACTGCTGAGGAAAACAGTATGGAGACTCCTCAAAAAATTAAGAGTAGAACTACCACATGATCCACCAGTTCCACTTCTGGGTATATATACAGAGAAGATAACATCTGCAGTTCTGTATTATTGCAGCATTTTTCACAATAGCCCAGGCATGTAAATAAACTAAGTGTCCACCAACAGAGAAATGGATAAAGAAACTGTATATATGTATGTATGTATATAGATACATATATGTTTATGTACCTATAGACCTTGAAGGCCTATGGTAAGTGAAATGAGTCAGACAGCAAAAGACAAATAGTATGTGATTTCACACATATTTGGAATCTAAAAACATCACACCGTAGAAGCAGAGTAGAGTGGTGGTTGCTATGGCTGAGAGGGAGGGAAGAGAGGAGATGCTGGTTAAAAGGTGTATAACCTTTCAGTTATAAGTACTATATTGTATACTCGAAAGTTGCTCTGAGAGTAGAGTTTTAATAGTCTTAAAGCAACAACAATTATAAAATGGTAATTATATAATGTAAAAGATATGTTAATAAACCTTTTTGTAATAAATGTTTTACAGTATGTACATGTCAGATCATCACATTGTACATCTTAAACTTACACAATATTATATGTCAATTATATCTCAGTACAGCTAGAACAATTTTTTATCAATGATATTTGATCCTTATAAGTTTTGTTCCAGTCTATGTGAGCTACAACAGAAATTTTTGACTTAGAAAATTATGTCCTAATTCTATAAAATGACATTTTGGATTAAATACTCCCATGAAATCATCCTTACTAAACGAATTTATAAGAATTCTCCCTAGTATAGATAGCAGGCACTCATTAAATATTTTTCCTGTCTTCCATTCAGTTTTTACACTATTCATAAATAAATACTTCTTTTTAAATGATTTAGAAATTGCTTGATAATTGGCAGAATTCAGCCAGAAGTGATAGCAATAAGTAAACGTACAAACTGGACAAACTTTTTAGTGTGTAACTGATACACATAAAATTCAGATTTTAAAAAAGCATTGATTGACCAATTTATGTATTGTTGAATTTGTACTAGTGCTATTAAGATTTTGAAAAGCGTGTTGTTTTATTCTGAGCAAATTATTTCCTATGTATTATTTCATGGAGTTGTTACTTCTGTTGAAGCAGCTAAGGCAATGAAGTGCCATCCTACTGTGCTCTCCTGCAGTCAGTTGTTTTAACTTTATCATATCTTCTCTTTTTTGGCTAAAGGTTGATTTGTATGTGATAACAAAAGGAAGAGGGTTGGCTTGAATCATGTTAGGTAATTTCTTATAGAAAAGTATAAACTTTTATTTTTAAATACAAAAGTAATGCCTGTCCCTACCCTCTATGTGGTAGAACTAATAGAATTACAAATTACTACAGAAGAAATGTTGATTTGGCATTGTGATTTTTGTTCGTCATGACTAATAATTAACCATAGCATAGTAGCAATTTTTTTCTATGTTTAATAATTAGAAGCAGCTATGCTAAAAATTTGAAGTAATGCTAAAAGTTTATAAAAACAAATTATTTGGAATATTGACCATTTCTGTTAATGCTGTGCTTAATCCCTTCACTCTTAAAAATTTATCAGCTAATGTAGCTGTTATTAAATGTTTAGAGATAGTAGTATCATTGGCGTATAACTTAGATATGTTAAGTATTTTCTTGAAGACACCACAAGAGCTCATTACCCTATGCTTTTTTTATTAGTTAAAAGGCATTGGTCTAGGGTAGATGTCGGCATGCTTTTCCTTAAATGGTTAGATAGTAACTATTTTCAGCCTTCTGTTGAAACTACTAGCTCTGTTCTCTGGCATAAAAGCAGCTGTAGGCAGTATATAAATGAGTCATGTGGCTATATTCCAATAAAATTTTATTTACAAAAAAACAGGTGGCTGTTCTGATTTGTGCACCATGGTCCTATCCATCTTTGGCATGGAATATCTAAATGTTATGTATTTTTTATGGCAGATGTCTTTGAATTTGGGTGATTCCTTTAATTAGTAGTTACCATGAAAATCGATCTCTTTTTTTTTTGGCGTTGCATTTTTTTCTTTTTTTTTATTGGTGAATAATTTTATTTTTTAATTTTACTGATTATGCTATTACAGTTGTCCCATTTCTCCCCCATCATTCCCCTCCACCCTGCACACCCCCTTTCACCCACATTCCCCCCTTTAGTTCATGTCCACGTGTCATAAGTTCTTTAGCTTCTACATTTCTCACACTGTTCTTGCCGTCCCCCTATTTTCTACCCACCGTCTATGCTACTTACTCTTTGTACCTTTTCCCCCTCTCTCCTCCTTCCACTCCTCTGTTGCTAACCCTCCATATGATCTCCATTTATGTGGTTCTGTTCCTGTTCTAGTTGTTTGCTTTTGTTTTAGGTGTGGTGGTTAATATCTGTGAGTTTGCTGTCTTTTTACTGTCCTGTTTTTTTATCTTCTTTTTCTTAGATAAGTCCCTTTAATATTTCATATAATAAGGGCTTGGTGATGATGAACTCCTTGAAGTTGACCTTATCTGAGAAGCACTTTATCTTCCCTTCCATTCTAAATGACAGCTTTGCTGGATAGAGTAATCTTGGATGTAGGTCGTTGCCTTTCATGACTTGGAATACTTCTTTCCAGCCCCTTCTTGCCTGGAAGGTCTCTTTTGAGAAATCAGCCCACTGTCTGATGGGAACTCCTTTGTAGGTGGCTGTCCCCTTATCCCTTGCTGCTTCTAGAATTCTCTCCTTCATTTGAATCTTGGCTAATGTAATTACGATGTGCCTTGGTGTGTTCCTCCTTGGGTCCAACTTCTTTGGGACTCTCTGAGCTTCCTGGACTCCCTGGCAGTCTGTTTCCTTTGCCAGATTGGGGAAGCTCTCCTTTATTATTTGTTCAAATAAGTTTTCCACTTGTTACTCTTCTTCTTCCCCTTCTGGTACCCCTATAATTCGGATGTTGGGATATTTAATGATGTCCTGGAGGTTCCTAAGCCTCTCCTTATTTTTTTGAATTCTTGTTTCTTCCTTGTTTTCTGTTCGGTTGTTTCTTCCTTCTGGTCCACTCCATTGATTTGAGTCCCAGTTTTCCTCCCATCTCTATTGGTTCCCCATGCGTCTTCCTTCATTTCACTTATTGTAGCCTGCATTTTTTCATCTAATTTGTGACCAAAATCAACCAATTCTGTGAGCATCCTGATGACCAGGGCTTTGAACTGCGCATCTGATAGGTTGGCTATCTCTTCACGGCTTAGAGGAATTGGCTTTGGGGATTTCATTTTTTCTCCGGTTTGAGCCATTTTTGGGTTTTGTGGGGTTTTTTTTGGGGGGGGTCTGGTCACACCTGTTATATAATGAGGGGTGGAGCCTTAGGTGTTCCCTAGGGTGGGGCAGCCCAGTTGCTGGGTTGTGATGCTGTATGTGGGGGCAGGGTCTGAGAGGGAATAATGGCACTTGCTCAGCTCTCTGTCCTATCTCAGTCTCTTCCACTGCTTCCCACTAGCAAATTGGGCCCTTCTGGTGCTGATTTCTGTGTGGGTGGGCTTGCGTACGTTTCAAGACCCTGTGAGTCTCTCCAACAAACTCTCCTGTGAGGCTGGGAGTGTCTCCTGGCCCCTCAACCCCCACAAGTGTTTTCAATTGTGTTTTTAGGTTTTATTTCCTGGTGTGAGGCCCTGGGTTGCGAGGTCTGTCTTGCTCCCCGTTTTCTCCCGGATTATCTGCGTGTGAATGTGGGACCTCCTGGTCAGCCAGCTACCTTGCGAAGCCTCACTGGGTCTGCCCATTGCCACCTGGTGCCCGGGATCCATTAGCCACTGCCTGTACGCCTGGGATGGCTCCCAGGATCTGCCAGCCACTGCTTACGTTCCTGGGTCCTCCAACTTCCACTTCTTCCTGCTGCGACTCCTCCCCTCTTACCCGTCTGGATGAATGGCTGTTATACTTCCATACAGTTCAGTGTTCTATCAGTTAAGCTTGTTTTCTTGTTTCTAAATCATTGTTGTCCTTAAGTTTGGCTGTGTGAGGAGGCACAGTGTGTCCACCTATGCCTCCATCTTGGCTGGCAGTCCGAAAATTGATCTTAAGAGACCTTGGGAGGTGACCCAAGTCAGGAATAGATGATATAGATCAAGTTCCTGTTTCTTTGTTTATTCAGTCAACAAATGTTAATTGATTGCCTTCAGCGTGTGAGATGTTCTACCGGGGAGGGAATTCGTGGCACCTTAGGGAGTCATGATCTTTGCTTTTAGGGAGCTTGTGGGCTAGTGAGGAAAAAGAAGCATTCAATAAATAATTATGGGACATGAATCCAGTAACTATAGATGCGAAAACTACTGTGAAAGACAAGTGCAAAGTCTTTTGAGAGCAACACCAGGGTATCCTGACCTAAACTGGGAAGAAGGAAATATTTCTGGTTTTACAAAAAATTTGATACTACGTAATGGTTCATATTCAGTTCTGTCCTTTTGTATTATATGTATTTATTTAATTTTTACTGTCTATTCTTTTTTTTATAATTCTGAAATTCAGATTATGTTCACTTTGCAGTTTTTTTACCATTAAAATTCTGATAGCATCTCTTTCTAATGACCAGGTTAACAAAACTGACTCATGTCAAATATAAACTGGATTATATTTTTATATTTGGATAGGATGATTATAGTTGGTGGTTTTTTAATCCTTTCTATATTTTTTTGAATATCTACAATATAATTAATGAAAAGGAATAATAAAAATATATCCTGACAAAAAAGAGTACGTGCATCTGTTATATAGTTTGTATGTAACTTAAAGTATGGATGATTGTATTTATTATGATACCTTAGAAGAAAATAGGTATACAGTAACTTTTTGGAAGTATCTTCTTTCAAAATCATAAATCTAAAGAACATTTAATTCTAGAAAGGGACTGTACTAATGTTGCTTAACTTTCCACATTTTACTAATGAAGAAATGAAGCCTCGAAGAGAATTAAATGGCTTATGCAAAGCTAAGTAACTTTTCCAAGTTCACATAGCTAATGAGTTGCAAACACAAGTACCAGAAGCTGCAACCTTTAACTCCCAGTCCAGCATTTTTTCATTAAACAGTACTGCCTTTCGAATGACTCAGGTTAATGGATAGTTGTTGATTGTTGCCCAAATTTAATTGTCTTTGTACAATTTTCATGTGTCATTTGTTGGTATTTGGGAATAAGTGGTATGTGCTTTGCTCTTTCTTAAAATACATTCTATTGACTCCAACAGTTTTTAAATATAAACTCTTCCATTTAAAATCTAAGACGTCAGTGTTTCCTTGGCAATGTAAACTTAGGCACATCTTCATGAGATCTATATACATCTTTCCTCATTTAATTTTGTTAGCACTGTGGGCAGTAATTTTTTACTTTTTGTACTGGCAGTGTGGTGAAAATGGACTGCAAGGGAGGGAAAATGGAAGATACAAGAAAAGAATAGGAAAGAGAAAGACTCAAAGTAATTAGGGTTTTACCTTAATTTGTAAGAAAAGATTTTATTTTCTAATAAAAGATGCTTCTGTTTCTGTTTTTATTTTCATTTGAGTTTTACTTTTCTGAATTTGTGACACTCAATGCTTGATATATTTTCTGATGGAAGTAGTCTTTAAAATACCAAGTACATATTTCCATAATATACACTAGAACCTAAATCCTTTATGTTTTCTTTTTGCATGAAAAATAATACAGTAATTAATAAATAATAATACAAGAATAAACTCACAACTGTAAACCTCACTTTGCCCACCTTGTATATTTTCTTGTGACCATAATCCTTCTGGAACAGCGTTTCTCAGCAGTGGCATTATTGATATTTTTGGCTGGCTGACTCTGTTGTGGGAGGACAGTTTGTTTACTATAGAATGTTTAGCAGCATTTCTGCCCTCTACTCAGAAGATGCCAGTAGCATCCACACCCACCCCATATTATGACAGCTGAAAATGTCTCCAGATATTGCCACATGTCCCCTGCTAAGAAAGTCACCCCCAGTTGAGAATACTACTCTAGGAGAGAATAGTAACTACTGTTTTTTTAGGGCTTGCTATGTATCAGGCTGTTTATATACATTGATGCTTAGAATTATCTGACGGCCTTGGTATCATTAACCCCATTTGATAAATAGAAACTGATGGTCAGAGATACTCAGTATGCTGCCTGGTTCATTTTCAAAGCTTTTCCAGTATCAGTAGATGATACTACTATTTACCCTGGATCAGAAAGTTAGGATTTATCAGTGACACACCTCTCTCCCCTGGTTTTCCACATCAAATCTGTCACCAAGTTTGTCCTTCCCCACTCTTGATCACTCTGCTTCTCTTCATTGCCATTGCTGCACCAGGTGTATGAAAATAGCCCTGTAACTGGTTTGCTGGCATTTCTTACCTTTTTCTGGGTCCTTTTTAACTCTACCTTACTGAAGGCAGAGTGATTTTTTTCCCCAAAAAATGTATATCTGATACTTTGGCCTCTATGTTAAGACATTTCAAATGGCATTTGGCTGCTATTAGGTTAAAGACCAGATTTTTAAACATGGCCTAACAAGACCTTGAGTGATCTGCTCTTTGCCTCTTTAGCCTCATCTTGAATCTTGTTTGCTTTGCTTTGCTGTCTTGGTTCCAGTCATGCTGATTTTCACTCGGTCACTCAAATGTACTTTCCCCTCTGCTGCCACAGACTCTTTGCTTGTGATGTCTCTGCTGTCCTTTACCACCTTCCACCTAGTTGACTCTTCCTGTTCATGCACACTCTTTCAGGGGAGCTTCTTTCACTGGTGTCAGTTCCTGCTATTAGGATTCCAGATTGCCATTGTAGCTTTAATTTGACTTTTTTACTGAGCAACTCTTTAGTTAATGTCTGTCTTTCCCACTACTATATAAATTCTATATTTTGGAGATTATGTTTGCTTTGCTCACCATTGTATCCTAGCTATCCATTAGAGTCCTTAGCACATAAGAGCATTCAGTAAGTATTTGTTGGCCAGAATCACATACTTGAGACTTGAAGTTGAGTGCAAAAATACCTTTTTCACTACTATATTTCATAGAAAATTTAGATATTTTCTGTTTTTCTCAATAATGCCTGTTGTTTTGATTTCCAACAATATTATTTTTAAAAGAAGCACAATCTCTCATCTCTGATCATTGTTGGCCATCTTATTATCAACCTTTTCTACATCTCTAACAATTTCGAAGTGGTCATACCGCTGAACTGCAGAGAAATAGTTCAAGTTTTATCAGAAGAGGTGAGGTCATAGGGATAGTCAGATAATGGGACAACTTTCCTGGAATGTGTGGGTAATTTGTAGTACACAAAATCAAGAATTGAATATATGCTTTTAAATTTCAAAATAGTGATATGTTTGAAACTCAAACACTTAACGAATAGCATGATGAGAATGTGTTAACTATTAAGCTGCATGAATAAAACTAATAAAAGTTTAATAGCACCCTTTTAAAAAATAAACATTTGTCTGTAACCCATGCATTCATTTGAACATCTAATACATGGAATTACACATCAGCCAATAATACTATTTTGGAGAATATTCTTGAGTTCTACCTCTAATACTTATTATACTTGCTGGATTAATATACATGACTCAATAAAACGATAGATGGAAACACTGGAAAAGTAAACTTAAAATTATGCAATACCAATTTTAAAAAATGTGAACAAACCTTTTGGAATAGTTCTCTTAAAGGTGTTGTACAGAAATGTTAAATTATTTATACAGCAAAACAAGGATGAGAGGTATTATTTATAATGTTCTCAGGTCTTTTAGACACAGAAAGATCCTAATGAAAAACATTGCCAGTTGTTTGTAAAAGCGAACATTAAAGTTTATTTTTATTTCTGTAGATAATAAGAGATTGTGAAATTAAAAACTGCCCTGATTTTGCTTTTTGATAGGTCAGATCTCTTATGCTACTTACGGCATCAGAAATGCCAACTTTAACATTCTGTATTTAAGATGAGGTTTTCTTAATTCTGTGATTCAACATCAGCGATTCCTTCTCTTTTCTTAGGCATGATAATTTGTTTGCGTGTGATTTTTTCTTCCATGAAGAAAACAATCACTTATGAAAGAGTGACTCATTCTTGTGCCATTAAAAGCTTGCATTTCTAACAAGGTAGTTTTAATTCTTATGTGTTTTGTGAGGAGCAAAGATAATAAGTAAGAAATCAACTTCAGGATTTAATCATCTGGAAGTAAATGATTTGCTAATGTTACCTCATCATATTTTAATATGATTTATTGGAATTCCAGTTTTTTTAAATAGATTTTGATAGTACCTAAAATTATGTATGGTTCATTTGGCATACTACTTAGCTGCTGACTTTCTAGCATTGCTGAGGTACATGATTTAACAGAAGAGCAATTTTTAGAAAGTTTTTCAGCTGAGAGTTGCTATAGTAGGATATATTTCATTTGAGATTTTTACCTCAACTAAAACTTAAAGTTAATGGTTATTTAATTGTCAGCAGGCAGTGCCTCAAAAGATTGACTTTCTTGTACGCTTGCTTACATTTATAACTGGAACATGGGTATATTTTTAGTCATTTCATAAAGCTGACACTTGAAAATATTCGTCAGTAAACTAGTTGATAATGATACTGGTTCTTTATGAACTATGAGGGCTTGAATTATGTGTAAAAAAGCTAGGGAATATGGTACTTCACATATTATGAATGTGTAAGGTGAAGACCAAAATCATAACTCAGGTTATGTTGTCTTAATACATTATTTGCTCTTATTTATCTTTGCCAGTGGCTTTAGTTTCACTTTGAAAAATAATTCCTTGTTAGTCTTTGGGCTTTAAATAATCTTAAAAAATGTATGGAATCATTTTCTTATTTTATTCCTCTAACAAACTATAGTAAATATTTCAGCATCATAGTGCTACAATATATAAATGGTAATTGGTAATAGGAGAAATAGGATTCAAAAAGTTGCTACAAGGTAAAATGTCATTATAGACCACAGAATAAGACAGGGATGCGAATTGTTTCCCCATGATACGTCATGGTTTTAAAATATAGCATTTTGTGCCTTGACTGGGTGGCCCAGTTGGTTGAAGTGTCGTCCTGAACACCGAAGGACCGTGGGTTTGATCCCCAGTCAGTGTTCCTCCCTCACATCTCTCTCTCTCTCTCTTTAAAATCAGTAAATTTATCCTCAGGTGAGTATTAAAATACAGCATTTTGGTTTTCTTCTCTTGATACTAATCAAATGTTAATAGATCGTAGGCTAGCTTTTTAAAATTTCTGCTCTAAATATAACAATCAACTATCAACTATTTATTGATTACTTGGAGAAGGTACCTTAGGAACCCTATTTTTTATTACTGTTTTTGCCATGTATAATGTGCACTTTTGCCCAAATTTTTGAGGGAAAAATAAGAGTGCACATTATACATGGGTAGTACCTGAAATAACTTGTATGTGTTCTTGTGTTTTGTAATTATTTGTTACATAAAATTTCTTGTACCATAATATATTTAAAAAATAAATGATAAAATTCCTTTATAATGCAAAAAACAAGTTAAATATAAATGAATAGAATTGAATTAAAAAATTAAAATGAAAGATTTTTTTCCTGAAAGTTTGGGCCTAAAATGTGGCTGTGCATTTTACATGGCAAAATACGGTATATATAATGCTAATGTACTGGTTATCCAGTTTTTGACAAAATGTATAATCAAAGCAGCAAATTAAAAGTGGGGAAACAGACTACCACAAGAAATGCTTGCAGCAATGGAAACTGACAGCTGACTCTATTGAGAACAAAGAAAAAGATGGAAAAATGGAGGGAAATCACTAACAAACCATGTACATCTTAGTTGATAGAGCTCTCATGGAAGCAACCAGTCTTCCAGAGGGCAGTTCTGGAGTTATGACACATTATATAGTGATTGTCCCAGTCACTATTCTGTATTGCTAGGGAAGATTTACGTTTCCATACACTATACTTTAAAAGGCAGGAAGGTTTATAACATTGGGAACATTTCCTTTCAAAATAAAATAAGAAGTGTTTTTATAATTAAATGGTAATCCATTAGCTACTTGGAAATTTGGCTGTTCAGAAAGACTTACTTTACTAGTTCACAATAACAGTTGTATTATAAACTTCAGTCATAATTTGATATCTCCCACGTTTTTACCAATTATGAGTCACTATTTAATAAAATCCTGACTTCTCTTCCCTTGAAAATATATGTAAGAGGTTTAGCTCTTGCTTGTGATATGTATTCCAAAGGAATGTTTAACAGAATCTTCTTTAACATGCTTAAATACTTAAATTCTGATTTGGAAGAGTTGCTGGCAAGGGAAAGAAAGGACAGAAAGGGAAATAAAGGAAAAGAGGGAGAAGTTAGGAGTAGTGTGTCTGAGCAGACTATAGAGAGTCAATCCTATCCAGAGTATATAGAGAGGGGTTAGGGTTCAGTGTATGGGTGGCAGGATTAGTTTAATAAGAGCACATGTGCCCTTCCATTATAGCAGGAGGGAGGACGTACAAGCCCTGTGTTTGGATGGTTTGCAGGTTTAGTGTGATAGGAAGATGAGGAAAATCTTTTCTCATTTTAATTCTTGAGGCTATCTACTGAGAGTGAGAGGGGAGTTGGAGGGGTGCCCAAAGTTTAACGGTGGTCTTCTGCAGTAGCCACTGTGGAAATGGCAGGTTTTTCTGTGTTGAAGAGCCAGTTCACCTTATGCATTTATAGTGGAACTTGTAGCAAAATTTAGTGACTTTTCTGTAATAACATATATAGGACCAGAAAACGAAGATGATTGATTGCATTCTGAATAGTCTAAAATAGTATTGGATTTGGTCATTAGGAACAGTAGACTGAAGCAGAGGAGTGGTTTTGCTTTATTTTCAGCCATCATATTATACAATTGACATTTGAAATGTCTGAATTGTAATAGTGTTATATATTGTTTGCGAACAATGGTTAATGATATTAACAATAATTATTCTTGGAATATTCTTGAAAAAATGTTGTACAAGCAGAGCCCTTGAACAAAAGCAGCTTGTTACTGCTATTTTTAGAAGGTTAAATCTGCATCAGTCACCTTTCAGTTACAGAAACAGAACTACAAGAGATACACAGACATGGGTTTCTTACAGGGATTTGACCTGAAGAAATTGTGGAAGCCGGTTAAGCATTCTCTTGAAGGCTTTTGTGTTTGTATCTGATGTGGGAGCTTGAAGTTCAGAGGGCAGGCACTTCGGAGGGAAAAGTGAATGTAAAAAGAAGGAGAACAAGTTGGAATCCACAAGCGTGAGCTGGAACTGCTAAGGATGGACAGAAATGCGTGCCAGTTCTTACTGTCTCTGTCGTTGGTGGTATGGATATTCTATAGCCCAGGCCAGGAGCTAGATGCACACAGCTGGCCTGAAAGTTGAAGCTGCAGGAGGATGGAAGGAAAGATAGAGCAATTGCAGCTGCAGCTGCTGCCTTATAGCAAGAGGTGAACTGCAGCAAAGTGACAATGTATGCAGTGTTGCTGCTTCATTTCTATTCTCCAAGCCTCCTATAAGAATCTCTTTTGTTGCCTGCCCTAACCATAACACAGATAAGGGAATTCTGGTAAATGTATGACAGATCAGTCAGATTGACAGTGACCATGACCCATGCCTTGTTACCTTGGTACATCTCTTTAAACTATATTTAATTTCCAAATAAAGAAAAGAATGAAGTCATACTTCTAACATGTTATAACTATTCCATAAACAACCAAAAGCTTTCCAGCTCTTTTCCCAGAATAGAATACAAAACTACTATTAATATATTTTTGTGTTAGATGGTAAGGGGAGAAGAGGAGAAGAAAAGGAATGGCTAATATTTACGTGTATATTTACATATATATGTTCATATAAAATATTGAAAGGCTATTATAACTATTATAGCATTAATTTCTGAAACTGGTTATGTGGTTTCAGCAGAATGATGGGGAACGTGGTGGATTAAATGGTCTGGGTCATTAACTGGTGGTCATTTGATCTCTTTTCCTCCCACAATTTTTTTTTTTTTTTTTTTGCTTTTCCCCCTTCCTAGACTTAATGCATTCCCAACAATTTATTAACAATTTGTCCATTAAAAAATGTATTTTTTAAAAATGTTGAGTATTGTTGCCAAATATAGGAAGATGATGTAGGAGGAGGGAATTATAGTTTTTGTTCTTGGATAGACGAGTATCATATTTTATTTTGGTTGTGTTGAAATATCATTCAGACATAATTGGCAAGACCATACCCTATTTAATTCAAACACGATGAATAAGTCAGAAAGTTTGGCAGTATCCATGAACACAGATATTAAGAATAGGATGGAACTTGAGAGCATCATGCTAAGCGAAATTAGCCAGGCAATGAAAGACAAATACCATATGATCGCACCTTTAACAGAAATCTAATCAACAAAACAAACAAACAAGCATAATATAACCAAGGACATGGAAATTGAGAACAGGCTGAAAGTCACCAGATGGGAGAGGGGAGGGAATTTCAGGGGAAAAGGGGAAGGGTTTGCAGGAACAAGTATAAAGGACACATGGACAAAAACTATGGGGGGTGGAAATGGGAGGGAGGTGGGGAGGGCTGGGGTGGTGGGCTGGGGTGGGAGTAAAAGACAGAAAACTGTACAAGATCAACAATTAAAAATTAAAAAAAATAATAGGAATACTGTCTTCTATGTACAGAAGATTTTATTTATATTGAATAATATTCTCGATTAGTTATGAACGAATTTTTAGTAACAATGTTTTTGTAGTATATGAAGTCTCAGTTATGTATAAAAGTGCATATTCTTTTCCTCCTAATATATTTTTAGAGAAGATAAATATTTATTATTACAATTGGGTATGTTTATTTTGGATGAAATTTAAGTTTTCTTTGAATTTTCTATTCTGCTTGATAGACTACTATTCAAAGTATACTCTCTCTTTTTTTAAAGATGGGTTTCTCAAGTATGAGAGGCCCACTACATATAATACTAGGCACGCTTCAGTTTTACAGTTAGATTCACCTGTGTTCGATTCCTCGCTCTGCCTCTCAATAGCTGTGATTTTGATTGTTATGTAGTCTCTCTTAGCCTCAGCATTTTAATCTGTC
This sequence comes from Glossophaga mutica, assembly GCA_039655065.1. NCBI lineage: Eukaryota > Metazoa > Chordata > Mammalia > Chiroptera > Phyllostomidae > Glossophaga > Glossophaga mutica. The sequence goes on along the minus strand of CM077308.1, from coordinate 77,597,212 downwards.
AAGGGAGAATAACAGTTCCTATGTTGTAGGGATATTTGGACGAGAGAGTACTTGAAAGTTTTTAGCATTACCTAGTGCATAGTTGCTCAGTATTATGAAAAAGATCGGTTATATTTTTAAATGGTTGAGATATGGGTCTGAAGTTAAAATAATAATTTGTAAGTTAGGGAAGTTTACATAAATAGACAAACCTGAAAGAATAAAGAGATATACCAGGATTAATATAGATAAAAAGAAGATACAAATAAATTCCTACTATGGACAAGGAAGCTAATGTGCTCTGGGAAGTACCTAAGTAGTAATCTTTTTACCTGGTTCTCTCAATGATATTTTAGACATTTTCTTCTGTTTACATTTTGTTCCATTTTGTCTTATAGCTATTTAAGGTAAGAGTTGACATTTGAGGCCTTGTTTTCTAATACAGGTGTTGAGTGCTTTCATTGCCATAGGGAATTCTGTTTTACCAACATGCCACATGTTCTTATATGTTGGGGTTTTTTGGTTTTGTTTTTGTTTTTTTTTTTTTTTTGCCATTCAAAAATACTTTCTAATTTTCTTTTTTTTGTTGTTGTTGATCCACGGGCTATTTGAAAGTGTGCTATTTGGTGTCCAAATAGTTGGCAGTATTCCACATATCTTTATGTTATGAGTTCTAATTTAATTTTATTATATTCAGTGTACATACTTTATGTTACCTGAATTCTTTTAAATTTATTGAGATTTGTGTTATGGCCACGAATGTCATCTATCTTGGTAAATGTCCTGTGCACTTGAGAAGAATGTATATTCTGCTGATGTTGGATAGAATTTCTGTCATTGTCAGTGAGGTCAAGTTGGTTGATAGTTTGTTCAAATCTATACGCTTAGTGATTTTATACTTGATCTATACATTTTTGAAACAGTGGTGTTTAAATTTCTGACTATAATTGTGGGTTTTCTCTTTATCCTATAGTTCTGTCAAGTTTTGCTTTATATATTTTGAAACTGTTATTAGGTAGATAAACTTTAGGATTGTTATGTCCTGTTGATGGTATGATTCCTTTGTGATTATGAAATAATCTTCTCTATCCTTCACAACATCCTTTACTTTGAAATCTATTTTCTTTGACATTAATAGAGCCACTTCAGCTTTCTTCAAATCTTTTAAAATATCTGCTAAGATCTGAGCATCTTGCTTTTGCTTTGTAGTTGATGATAAAAGGTAGTGCTCTTTTTGGTGCTTAGTAGACTAAGTAGAACTTAGAACTGAGTCTAATGGAAGTGAAAACACAACTTAATGGGCAGTTACAATACAGGGTGGTCATCGTAAGACTGATGGGAGTACAATACTGGAGGAGTTTAGAAGATCCGGGAAAGTTATTTCATGAAGGTGACAACTAACTCTAAGCCTCATATTGAAATATGAGTAGGACTAGATTGGCAAATGGGTCAGAAGGTGGTATGTGCAAAGCCTCAGCGTAACAGTACTTTTGGGGACTAAAAATAGGGTGGCTGGAGCATAGAGTTTGCATAGAGATGTGATCAGATGTGACTGGAGATGTGACTGATTATCAATTCCAAATCACAAAGAAATTTGTAATAATAATAATGGTGGTTTACATTTATAAGTCCTTACTGTGGGCTATGCATGTGTTGTGAGGATTAAGTGTGATAACCCTATTAGATAATATTATTATAACTATTATAAATGAAGAAATAAAGCATAAACAGAGAGCACAGAGAGATTAAATAACTTGCCCAAGGTTATATAGATAGGCAATAGAATTTTACCAGGGTCATTCTATCAAGTTCAAGCTTTTAACCATTATACCTTTCTGTGTCTATGATTTAGTAGACCAGAGTTTGGACTTGATTCTGTTCACAATGCAGAGAGCTCTTTGAGAATTTTAATCAGGAACATAAATTTTTGTTTTGTGTTGTAAAAGCATCACCCTGGGCACAGTTTATGTTGGGGGTGGTGTGGAGAAGGCACCTAGAGATACAGTTGAAAAATGTTTCATGTTCTGTGTGGAATACATGCAGATTTTAAAGTGAAAGTGGTTATCTGTGGTTCAGTTTCTCATCTAGTAAATGGAAATGAGAATGGCCCTCTCTTCACAGGAATGGAAAAAAGTCCCTGTACATAGAACTGCATATAGTAATTACTCAGTAAACTTTAGCTGTGACGGCGACGATGATGACGGTGGTGGTGGTGGTGGTGATGGATTGACCCTTGAAGGTCAAACTGAAATTTTAGTCATGTTTTCTTTTTCTCTTGTTTTTAATGTAAGAGTTTTATCGTAGAATTTACAGTTATGACTTAAATATGCTATAGTACAATAAAATCTTAACTACTACCTTTTACCTGCCACTACTGTTTTGGTTTTTCAGTTTATGGGAAAAACAGATGGAGACTATTATACTCTGGATGACATGTTTGTCTCCAAAGCAGCTGAGAGAGGACATTTTGGCAAAGAGGAAGAGAACCAGAGGAAAAAAGCTATTGCTGAACACCGGAGTCTTGCTGCACAAATGGAAAAATGTCTGTATTGTTTTGACAGCTCTCAGTTTCCTAAGCACCTTATTGTTGCAATAGGTACTAAGGTAAGAAATATAACATTTATTGTTCTAAGGAAGCAGTTCAGTGGTGTAGGTAGATTTGCTTCTTTTTTCATACTCATACGATTCCTAAGGAATCTGTCTTCTCTTATTCTGTGTTTCAGATATTTTTCTTTTCTAGGGCCTTGTGACCCACAATTCTTAAAATCATTTTTAGAGTGAGTGTACATATTTAAATGACATGATTCTTCTCTTTAGAGAGGCAGCATTGGGTAGTAGTTGAGGCCCTGGGCTTTGGGAGCCAGACTATCTCAGTTCAAACTCTAGCTCTGCCATTTACCAGGTGTGTGACCTTATTTTTATGATTGGCACTTGATTCTCCTTATTAAAATCACCTCAGAGATAAACTCAGTCTAAAGTAGCTTCTTCTTCTTCCCTTACTTTCTCATAGAACCTATTTATTTCTTCATGGAATAGCTCATGAGTTGAAGAAGTTTACTGTATTTTATTTTACTTGTTTATTGTGTCTCTTCCCCAATAGTTTATAAGTCCTATGAGGATATAGATAACTTTTTCTCATCATTGTATGCCAAGCATACATGTTTATAATATTTCAATAAGTTTGTATGTTGTTGAAATCACTTATTTCAATAAATTTAATAATTACTTAGTCACTTATTTCAATAAATATTTGGTGGTTTGATTCTTATGTTAGGTAAATCATTATTATGTACCTGATATATGCCAGACCCTAATTAGCCACTGGGGAAAATAGAGACTCAGATACGATTGTGGAACTTGTTATTCTAGTGAATTAGGGAAGAAAATAAACAAAGTAATAATTTCTCTGATCTAAGAAAGTGTTACTTGTCACAAAGCAGATTAAGCGAGAGAATGGGATGAAATGATGGGAAATATTTTTGAGAAGGTGGTAGGAAAAGCTTCTGAGGAGGTATTTTGTAAAGATACAAAAGATGAGAAGGAGCAAACGACATGACGATACGACTGAATAATGTTTCAGGAAGGGGCATCAGTGAGTGAAAAGCCTTGAGGAGGAAATGAACTTGGCATTTATGGAACCAAAAGAGGACTAGTGTAGATGGAGTGGAGTGAGTGAGAAAAAGTGATGGGAGAAGTAGAATGAATGAATGCTAATTTTAGGAAATCATAGTTTGGGGACCAGACATATATATTCTTCTTAATTTAATTAGTTTGTTTTGTATACACAGATAAACACCCCTATATATCCAATGGCTCTTCAATTCCACCTTTAGTATTTAGGTCATTAAGATAGTCAATTTATTTTTTTCTTCTTTTCCTCCATACTTTATGAAAAAAGATAAATGTAAAAATTTCATTCAAAATTTGGTCAATTAAAGCAAACCGATGTTAACTGGTTACTTGTATAAATTTTTGTTAAGTTCTTTTCCAGACCATTAGATAAAATTTTATATTTTTATAATTATGACATTATATATAAACATTTCATTCCCCTCTAGTCTGATCCCTACCTTTAAAAAAGTGTAAGAATAAATTAGACATAGAGTAACACTTCAATTTTTCCTGCAGTGTTTGAGGAGTAGTGTGGGTTTATTTTCAGTGGCTTCACTTCCCTTGTGCACGAAGACAGTCTGGATTTGGGGTGATTTGGGGTGTGCAGACCTTTGCCAGTCTTCAGTTTTATAAAGCCAGCAGTGACTTTGCTGTTAAGCAGAAATGATAAATAGTATTTCAAAACAATTCAAATTCTCACTCTGCTTGATTTTCTAATATTTAATGTTAATGTTTTTAAATCCAACTGTATTAATGGAAGTGTATTGGTACTCATTAGGGCCAGACAGTTAAATAACATGCTGGTCGTCAGCTGTCTCTGCCTTCTCTTCCCTTTTTGTAAAATAAAAGTCACCTCGCTACTTTTGTGTATTACCACTATGCTTTACTTTAAAAAAAAAAGAATTGACTTTTTTTGAGAGTTTTTTAATAGTTTATTTTTTATTGTATTTGATTTTTTTGACTTTGTTTTTTTAAGAGCAGCTTTAGATTTATAGAAAAATTGAGAGGATAGTACAGAGCTCCATATACCTCACACCCAGTTCCCTCTGTTATTACATCTTATAGTAAGTATGGTAAATTTGTTACAATTAATGACTCACTGCTGATAGTTTTTAATTGTGAATATGTTTGTGATTTTACTGTAAACTTAGGTATTTATGGTATTTATTTTAGGTATTTATATCTACTTCTGCCTTGTCCTTTCTCACGAAAGTTTTTAAAATGTGCATTATTTTGTTAAATAAATACAGAAATATTGTTTGCCATACAAAATATTTCTAGCTAAAATCTAGCAAAAAAAAAGTAGAAAATGAGGTCAAACCCCTTTGCGGAATATGTTTCTCGTGAATACTTTTTGCTCAGTATGCATGAGGTCTGTCCAGGCCATGTAATATGAAAAACAGACATTTATTGAAGAAGATACAAGAAACTTTTAACATAAGACAATGATGCCTCAGTCCCCTTCAAAGTAGGCACCTTGAGACCTCACTGAGTTTTCCTAGTTGCCATCTGTTGCCCCGTCTTATTTTCTAGAATCTCATCACCAGTTGGAAATCTCTTCCCTGTCAAAGGTGATTTTAGTGTTGGAAAAAGCCAGAAGTCACGGCACCAAATCTGCGTTATAGGGTGCTGAGTCACCTGTGTGATTTGATGTTTCACTTAAAAGCTCTGCACGAGACGTGGTGCCTCAGCAACCGTGGTGTTTGATGAAGCTGCCAATCACCGGTTGCCCGTAGCTGTGGCGTTCTGCATCACCCAAGTAGTTTCTGTGGAGCAGTGTTCAAGCTTAATGCAAAATTTGATTTGGATTCACTGTTGCTCTGCCTGCTCAGTCATTTTGAATGTGATAGCCACACAGTACACAAGCTCACTCAGCAGCATCTACTGCCCCCACTGACTAGTACAGTGAAGTTGTCATTGTTCACACATGCGCATTCCAGTCCACTCGCCTTGGCTGCCAGGTTATATCAATGTTGCGCAAACCATTCTTGTTATATTAACAGTAGCTTGATATTTTCTAGATAGACCTTGTACATACTAATTGACCCTTTTAAAAAAAAACGATAGCTTATAATGGAAAAATAGCACCAGCTTATAGGTAATACATCTATGTAAATAAATGGAACTTAGCCAAAGAAGTAAAGCCATACAGAGGTTATTTCCATTTTCTCTTAATTGGGTTAATTCTCTTTTCTCAGCCAATGAGAGGAAGAAGGACTGAATTAATAAGCATTGATTAGACATCTCTGCTATTACCCAGGCCATGTTTTTTTTTTTTTTTTTTTTTTTTTGCAAAATTATCTCAAGGGCTTTTAAAGCTTGTAGCTTTCCCAGATCAAGGAAAAAGTGTCATTCATTCTGCCCTTGGGGAAGCTTAATCTCTGCTATGTAACAGTTAAAACAGAAACTTGTGTTGTTACTTTGCAGTTGATTAAAAGCTATCTTCATGGCTTATAAAATATTAAATATCTTTAAAATATTAGAATATATTGCTTATAAACAAGTGTGCTTTATTAAATGTTAGTCATATTTCTCTACTAAGGGTTTATCTGTTGCAACTGAGAATAAATAGCAATAACATTTCACATTTGCAATTTTTTTTCTTTGTAGGTATACTTGTGTTTACCCAATTTTCGATCTCTTACTGAGGGTCACTGCTTGATAGTCCCTTTGCAGCACCATAGAGCAGCTACCTTATTGGATGAAGACATCTGGGAGGAAATTCAGGTTAGTATGATAATGTTCATTATTATTGTAACACTCATGAGCAATATTTACAAAACTGTTGTGATAAATCCGAACAGGTTTTATACCTTCATTGACTTTAACTTTCTGAACTTAAAATCTTGTATACATTTCTGCATTTGTGCATATCTGTGGATTATGATGTTTTTGCCATGATCCCTCATGTGCTACAGGCTTTGAAAACCTTTTAAAAAATTTATTGAGATATATTGACATATAATATGTAGTTTCAGGTGTGTGGCTGAAAGTGTTTGTCTACTAAATAAACTGACAAAGTAATTACTATTTTTACTTTTAAAAAATCAGTGTAAGATTTTTAATCTGTGCATTTTTGAAACATGAGATAATCATTCTTACTACAGTAAGATAATACAATGCAGCCAAAAGAAAAGACATTTTCAGAAAATAAAAAATAAATTTTGGAAGTCAGATGTGTATATTCAGCAGTTACTGTATTTTCATAATGGAACTGGCTGTCTCTGCTGCTGTGATTTTTGTGGGGATTTTATTACCAGCTTTAATTTCTGTTCTTTAATAATCTGACCTATAGTTTGGATTCAGGGACTCTTTTTTTCTTATCTTTTTTTGTGTGGGGGGCCTCAAGAAATTGAAAAGCACAATATAGCTGAAATTGCTGCTAAATTATTTCAAGACCTCATAGTGGGGGGGGGGAGGACAGGGGGGGCTGGGGGGGCAGGGAGAGAAAGGGAGAAAGGTGAGGGTGAGGTGGCGGGAGGGAGGAAACGGAAAGGAAACTCTTGTTTTTCTGATACCTGACAACTGAATAGGGGCCACAGGGACTCCTAGTTAGAAAAAGGCGTGAGAACGTTTAAGACTTCAAAAGAGACAATATACTGGTTTCTTTCATCATTCTGATAAAAGTCTTTTCATCATGCTGATAAAGATGCCAAAAGAGGGGACACTTTGACTGCGTTCCTGAAATTCAGTCTCTTTCTCTCTGTAATATTTAAGTTTATGCTGTGAAAGTTAAAGGGCAGACTATTTTAATTCATCTATGGCTAAGCAAGGGTAAGAATGTGGACAAATATATTTGATGTGAAAATTTGCTTTCTCCTAGTATTGGATGCCAGTGCAAAAAACAATTTAAAGTAGGAAGGATGCAAATTTAGTTTTCACTTATTTTTGGACTTTTCTAAAATGCTTTTTAAAAATTTAAATATGGAAAGCGTATTTAACTTAGAGCAAAATATAGTGCCAAACAGATTTTAAGTAATACAGAAATCAAGTCTGTGTTTTATATTTCTGTAAGAAGTTAAGCTACTTGGTGAAAACATTGGGGTGGATAAAGAAGAAACTTGTTCAGTATAATATATGTGAGTGCATGGGTATAAGATAATCCAAGTGTTGTGAGAAATGCGGACACAAAAGCATTTATTAATTCTGCCCAAAGGTATGGTATGTTCTAGTACAGGTTACCTGATAGGTTAGCAGATTTTGTAAGCCATATGCATTACAGAAAATTGAGTGAGGGAGGAAAAGCCAAACTGTTTTGTGTTAATAATGGTATTATAGCTCTTTTTATGTGTGTGATAAAAGAATATGTTGAAGTTGTAAATTCCTGTAACATAGTAAATGAATGAGATACCTGAATTCTAGCTTATTTAAAGAAATAGACTTTTCTGCCCTGGCTGGTGTAGCTCAGTGGATTGAGCGCGAGCCTGTGAACCAAAGGATCGCGGTTCGATTCCCAGTCAGGGCACATGCCTGGGTTGCAGGCCAGTTCCCAGCATGGGACACATAAGAGGCAACCATACATTGATATTTCTCTCCTTCTCCCTTTCTCCTACCCTTCCCCTCTAAAAATAAGTAAATAAATAAATATTAAAAAAAAAAAAAAAAAAGAAATAGACTTTTCTAATTTTTATTTTTACTTTCAAATATGTATAAAAACTCAAATTATGTCCTGGTGAATATGGTCATTCAACTCTTTTAGAGAACATATTTACAAAAATGATTAGATTTAGAAAGATCCATTCTTGGTAAACGCAGGAACCATTTCAAGTGATTTTTCTCACCATCCTCTAGTAACATTTAAATTTAATTTTATATTTAATAAAAAATACAAATGTAAGTTTCAGCAGAGCCTATGGGAATAATCACAAATTTTGAATAAGTTCCATTTTTTCTAGTTTTTAAAACATAGTGAAACTCTCTCTCTTTTAAATTTATTTTTTATCAGTTTGACAAATATGCTTGATCATATGTTACAGCCAGACACTGCAGGTCCATTTTTAAAATACCCAGAATTAACAGTATGGTGGTGGAGTTGCAGATTCTTCTCTACAGAACGCTTCACTTTGGAGTGATGTAAATGGACCTGTTTCATTAGGAAACCTCCAGTGTTGGTACCTTTTGGTCTTTTTCTTTGGGCCAATCAGAATCTCTAGAAAAACCCTTTTATTCTCTTACCTGCAGCATTTGAGCCAGTTTACCAGTGTTCTGGAAGTTGAGTTGGGGAAGAAGGCTGGGTGGCAGGATGTTGGACATTTAAGAACATTAAGTAACACTTCCTGTAATGCCCCAGTTTTCAGACAGTATATTCTCAATTACCTGGTTTTCCCAGCCCAGCTACCTTCTCCAAAGGCTAATCCTACAGGGTTCAGCTGGTGTGGAGGAGGGGCTCTGGCTTGTTAGTTGCTTTTCTAAAGACTTTTACCTAGCCATCTGTTTTTCACAGCACTTCACTTTTACTTCCACAGTTACTTAGTGTTACCAGTTCCTAACCTTTTGAGGATCTGCATCTTGGCTTTCTTCTTTCCTATCCCTCATAAGCCCTTCCCTCTCTACCACCCAGATATGAACCAGCTTCTTGTGTTTAAGTCAGATAGTCATGGGTGATCTGATTTTCAGTTTATTTTCTCTCATTCTTTGTTCTAGTAGTTTTGTGCTGTTTTAAAAAATTAATATTGTTTTTGAGAGGTTCCCTTGTGAAGGGCATAGAATTAAATGTGTACATTCTATTCTGTCTTATAGATTTTTGTATATAACTTTATCTTTACAGATGTTCTATTTAGGAAACTTGAGTAAATAATAGTATTAATATTACATGATAGCATTGATATTTTTAAGGAAAATAATTTTTTATTTCAAAATTGTTTACTCATCTCTTGATATTTTGTACTGTGACTGGATACATATTAAGAATTCTAACACCCTGTAGTATAGTTTATTTAAATATATTGTAAGGGGACTATATAAAAAATGTTTAAAGAAAAACAAAAATTTGAACATTGTTTTTACCACACAAAAATATATTTGTAAGGAATTTTAGTCTAGGTGTGTTAACTAAATGAAGAGTGGCAGTTAGTTTAGAAATGTGGAAAATAATGATTATACCTAAAGGACGAAATATTTGCTACTAGGGATTTGGAAATTTTATGTCATCCCCATAGCATGGGGTGTCTGTATCTCTCTGAAGCATACAGTGGTTCTTGATAATGAACTAAAAAGCTTTCTTTATTGTTTAGTTGTCATATAACTATAAAAAATGCATATTTAAATATGTACATTTTATTTATTATCTCAGACTATAGCATTAAAATTTATTTTAAAATTGAAGCCTTTTATGTAGAGGTGAGAAGTACTTAAATGTGTATGTATGTCCTCTTTGAAGATATTAGCGTGATGTTTATATATTCTATAATAACTATTCTTGTATCATCACTAATTTAGTACTTTTGAGGTTTCATTTATAATCTGTGACATCTTGAGTCTGTCTGCATTTTTTCCAACAGTTAAACTGGAAAGGATTATGAACAAACATGAAAGAAGAAAGTTTGTGTGATAATCTTTGGATTGCCTAAATTTTGATTTTTGATTATTATTGTTATTGTTGCTTTTTATCTACTTTTCCTTTTCTTTAAAAATGTTTGCTTTTCAAATATATAGTTCCACTCTGGTAATAATCTTTCTTTCTTCCTTTCTTCCTTTCTTTCTTCCTTCCTTCCCTTCTTTCTTTCTTTCTTTCTTTCTTTCTTTCTTTCTTTCTCTTTCTTTCTTTTTCTTTCTTTCTTTTTTTCTTTCTCTCTTTTTTTCTTAAATGGGGGTACGTTACCCTGCCCCCTCCTTTTATTTTTTAAAGTATTTTTTATTGATTATGCTATTACAGCTTTCCCAGTGTTTCCCCTTTATCCCCCCTCACTCTACCCCCCCAACCCTCTAGCATCACCCCCCCCCTTAGTTCATGTTCATGGGTTGTACATATAAGTTCTTTGAGTCCTCTGTTTCCTATACCATTTTTTATCTTTCCCTGTCTATTTTATGCCTACTAATTATGCTACTTCTTCCCTGTACCTTCCCGGCTATTCCTCCTTTCCCCCTCTCCACCCACTGAACTCCCTCGGTGTGACGTCCGTTCTCTGATTCTGTTCCTGTTCTGGTTGTTTGCTTATTTTTGTTTTCGTTGTTTTTCTTTTTGTTTAGGTTCATTTGTTAATAGTTATGAGTTTATTGTAATTTTGTTGTTTGTATTTTTGATCTTCTTTTTCTTAGATAAGTCCCTTTAACATTTCATATAATAAGGGCTTGGTGATGATGAACTCCTTGAAGTTGACCTTATCTGAGAAGCATTTTATCTGCCCTTCCATTGTAAATGACAGCTTTGCTTGATAGAGCAATCTTGGATGTAGGTCCTTGCCTTTCATGACTTGGAATACTTCTTTCCAGCCCCTTCTTGCCTGGAAGGTCTCTTTTGAGAAATCAGCTGACAGTCTGATGGGAACTCCTTTGTAGGTGACTATCCCCTTATCCCTTGCTGCTTCTAGAATTCTCTCCTTCATTTGAATCTTGGCTGATGTAATTATGATGTGCCTTGGTGTGTTCCTCTTTGGGTCCAACTTCTTTGGGACTCTCTGGGCTTCCTGGGCTTCCTGGACTTCCTGGAAGTCTATTTCCTTCGCCAGACTGGGGAAGTTTTTCTTCATTATTTGGTCAAATAAGTTTTCAATTTCTTGCTGTTGTTATTTTCCTTCTGGCGCTCCTATAATTTGGATATTGGAACATTTCAGGTTGTCCCAGAGAGTCCTCAGCCTCTCTTCATTTTTTTGGATTCTTGTTTCTTTGTTCTGATACAGTTGGATGTTTATTTCTTCAAATCGTTGCTTTGAATCCTGGTTTCCTTCTTGTCACTGATGGTTCTCTGAATATTTTGCTGTATTTCATTTTGGGTATCTTTCATTTGTTCTTTCATTTTTTGACCAAGCTCAATCAGTTCTGTGAGCATTTTGATGACCAGGGCTTTAAATTTTCCATCAGAAGTTTGGCAGTCTCCTCATCGCTTAGTTCTGAGGTTTTGTTGTGTTCTTTCATTTGGGTCATATTTCTTTGTCTTGGTGCAGCTGATAGGTTGTAAGGGGGCAGGGCCTTAGGTATTCACCCAGGCAGGGCCACCCTCTTTGCTGCCCTGCCTGTGGGGAAGGGGCCAGAGAGGGAACAATGCAGCTTGCCTGCTGGTCTCTAGTGCACTTTCCAACAGACTCTGAAGTCAAACTGGAAGTATCTCCCACCTTGGCAAACCCAGCCATAGCCCACAGTCAGCTCTGAGTCTCAGTTTTCCCCTTAAGTCAGCCCCTCCCTTGCACCTCTGCCAGCTCTGCCAGCTCCTCCAGCTCCACCCCTCAGCCACCTCGCTGCAGTTTTCTGAGTCAGCCTGCTCAATCCACCTTACCAGTCTGGTTGTTCTGGTTGATTTTTTCTGTAATTCTTTGGTTGTCAGAGGTCCATGTAGTTTGATTTCCTGGTGCTTCTGGTTGTTTATTGATTTTAGATCGATTGTTATCCTCCTTTTGGTTGTGCGAGGAAGCAAAGGGTTTCTACCTACACCTCCATCTTGGCCAGAGCTCCTGATTTTTCTTTTTCTAGTATATAAAATTACCTTCTCACCACAGAACTAGATAATGAAATAAATAACAATTAATTAAAAATAGTCATAATACATAAAAATTTACAAACATAATAACTTAAAATAGAGACAATCTAAAAAACCTATTTTATAAAACCAAATTTGTATATTTGCCCATTGATTTTGTTTTTTAGTTGTTTTGTGCATGAAATATTAGGCAGATGAAGGTAACTACCTGGGACGTGCAGTTGAGTAGAGGGAACTGTAGGGCTAACTGTTGTTACTTTCTGGTTCATCAGCAGTTTCAGTCATATCACTGTTGTCAGCGAATTGACTATCTTAGTATTATTCACTTCTCTTACAAATAAACCTATTTCACAGTACCTTCAGGCAGCCAACGTTAATTTCTTATATCACAGTCCAATGTGGATTGGACACACAGTTCTCTGAGGCAGATTACCTATAAGCAGCAAGTCAGGCATCCAGGCCCCTTTCCTGGTCTGGCTGTCCTGTGGTGGAGTCCTTCTCTTTCAGCACCTGGGATGGAAGAAAATGAACATGAGAGGCTCACTGCTTCTGCACTGCTTCAGCGGGCAAGCAATATATATTATTTCTACATACACTGATTGCTCAGAGCTAAATACAGCCCCACCTAAGTCCTAGAGAGGCTGGGAAATTTAGTGTTATTGTTTGCCCAGGAAGAGGAAAGAGTTTAGGTAACACAGTCTTTTGGGGAAGCATTTTTATCTGCATAAATCAGATTGGGGCATGGCAACTATAACATTTGAGTAATCAGTTTTACCATGTAGATATCTATACCAGCATTTTATATTGTATTATTTATCATAATTTAGCTTCAGTTGTGTGCATGCTGTATCTGTTAATGTGATTTTATCAATTATATTTAAGTCAGAATTTTTTTTTTTAAAGATTTATTTATTTATTTATTTATCTTTAGAGGGGAAGGGTAGGAGAGAGGGAGAGGGAGAGAAATATCAATGTACGGTTGCCTCTCATGCGTCCCCTGCTGGGAACTGGCCTGCAACCCAGGCATGTGCCCTGACTGGGAATCGAACCGCGATCCTCTGGTTCGCAGGCCCGCGCTCAATCCACTGAGCTACACCAGCCAGGGCTTAAGTCAGAATTTTTAAGAGGAAATAATCATCTATAATGATTTATCTCACAATCACCTATAATGAGATTATAGGTGAAAAGTCAGCAGTCCCTTACATTATTAGCCAAAGACTTTGAATTTAACAACAAATCGAGTGTCTCAAGAGGCTATGTTCATTTTAATAATATTGCTGTAGTCAGAAATGAAAAGTGAACCCCATTATCTGTTGCTTACTAAGTACCTCTCTAGTTCACCTCAAATTGTAATTATTTGCCTCCCTCCCTCCCTCCCTCCCTCCCCCCCTCCCTTTCTCTGTTTGCTCTTACTTTATAAAATGAGTGGAAAACAGAAACGTGATCAATAATAGGTAATCAGTGGAGGCCTGGCAGGAATCCAGAATGTTCATTCCCTACCCAGCAGTAATAAGTGGCCTCTTCCATTTTAGGGTGTCAGCAGAGGCTGTGGGGGACCTGAACTTCTAGACTGTCTCAATAGCATCCTGGTTCAATGTCCAGAGAATTATGTTGAGTGAAGAATGCCAACCCCAAAAGATTATGTGATTCCATTTATATAACATTCCTGAAATGACAAAATCAAAGAAATGGAGGACAAATTGGTTGTTGCCAAGGTTTAAGAAAGGGGCCAGCAGTGGGAGTGAGTGCAACTGGAAAAGTTGGCAATAGTATTGGAATTGCTCTGTGTCTTGACTGCACCAATATTAATATCTTGGCTGTGTGTGGTTTTATAAAATGTTACCATTGGGGAAAATTGGGTTAATTGTACATGGGATTGCTCTGTATTATTTCACATATTGATATTTTATCATGTTAAAATAATTTTAATTAAAATATTAAAAAGTTATAAATCAGACCAACAAATCTAAATAAAAAGTGTTTCATCCTCCCACTCAGATGAATATACTTGCATAACACCTACAAGGCCAAGTTTGAATCTGTATTTCTCAGACACTGTGGGGTCTACACATGGTGCTGTGGGAAGTTGGCTTTTGGCTCCGGGTCTTCAGTCTGCTCCTCGTTCTTCTTATCCCTGGCTTCATGCTACACTGTGAGGGAGGGGTGTCCTCTAAATACATGTTAACATTGTGGACTCCATGTTTAAGCTCCTCTACAAACAGCTGTCCCTCAGGTCTAGTACTGTAAAATAAATAGTGACTAAATAAATAAATAAATAAATAAATAAAACGTAATAAAAAATAGGGATTTTTAAATAATGAGTTATTTGAGAAAAGAAGAGTCTTTTCAGCTTTAGTTTATTTGATTTTCATATACTGGTAGGACTGAATTATATGTGAAAATAGAGGATTGCTTGAATGTACAAGGTTACAAGTGAAGGGTCAGCAGACCTATAAGGGAACCAGCAAATGAGGAGGCCATGAGCATAGGAAGCAATTAGAAGTAAATTCTCTTTGTCTGTTACTGAATTTAAAGATGCCTACCTGCTCAGAGCACCTTTTTGTGGCTTATGAATGTTTTTCTATGATTTTACTGTCAGCTCTGCATCTTTTACTACCTGAATTTGATTTTATCTCTCTGCTTATTTTAGTTTATTGGAACCAGTTAATATATACATAAAAATATGCAGTGTGAGTTTCAATTTTTTAAAAAAATGTTTATATGTGTGAAATTATGTAGTACCTTATTTACCTAACCATTTTTCTTTCTTCAGTTGTTTAGAAAGTCATTGGTAAAGATGTTTGAAGATAAAGGATTGGACTGCATCTTTTTAGAAACTAATATGAACATGAAGAAACAGTATCATATGGTTTATGAATGCATTCCTCTTCCAAAAGAAGTGGGTGATATGGCGCCCATCTACTTTAAGGTATTTATAGATAATCTTTACATGCATACATATATTTTGCTACAGTGCTGTTTTATAAATACAGTCATCTTTATTCTTGTATTTTTCTTCAATATATTTACATGAAATTTTATATTATATAAACAATTAAGTAAATAAATAATGCTATATAAATTTCTATAGAAAGAAATTTAGGATTTTGACCTCTAAAAGCATGCTTTTTTAAATAAGTGTGAATATACTAGCAAATGGTAGTTTATAATTACTATTTCATTTTCTCAAATGAAAAATCAGTTTTATCTTGGGTACTTCCACATCGAAATTATAGTCATAACTCTAGAAAACTTATCATTGAAATTCATGAGAGCCTTAGTTACATATAAACAGTACAAATAGCAATTGCTGACAGAAATTATAGCTGTAAGTTTTAATATTTAGTACCTCATTATGCTATTTGTAAAAAGAAACGAGTATCTAACCCTGACATACACTTTTGGATATATAGTAAATGACTAGAGTTCTTAATTAAGTGTCATAATATTCAAGCAATTTTTACTAAATAGCATGTGTTTGATGCTGATCTGAATATGATATATTGATAGTTCATAGGTAAATATATAAATGTAGAACCATATATGAAATGGTAACATGCACAATGAAAAAAAGGAGGTAATATTTTGTGTGCTGGTGTTGGGAGACTTACAAATGCAATGTTTAGACAGTATAGGATGGTAATGTTTATTAATGTGAACTATACATTTCAATAAAAAAGATTATAAAATGTTTTAAGGCTAGTGAGGTGGTGAAAATCTACTTTTTCTCTAGACCTTTTTAAAAAAATCTGAATATTTGATTTAAAGAAAAAAGACAGAAAACTGTACAAGATCAACAATTAAAATAAAAAAATAAAAAATACTGATAAAAAATAAAATAAAGTATCAAAAAAAAAAAAGAATTATGCTATTACTGTATAGGAGGATAAGCCAGATAATCCCCAAATCCCTGTCCACCCTATGTTAAAAAAATCAGTTGAGTCAGTTGAGAATGAGATTATTATACTGGTCGTGAGTGGGTTTTTTTTGCTACTTCCTCAGTATGGTCTTAGGTGATTGTGAGTATAGGCATTGAGGTATAGGGTACAACATATGGTCATTAAAAATGCATTTTTTGGATTCAGTTTCAATTTTATGTAGAATGGGCACATTGTAGTGTCAACACAAGCAACCCATGTCTTTTAATTGGGGAACAGTATATCTGATGCATTTAAGTTGTCCTTATTTGAATGTTAATTTCATCATTAAAATTGGCTTTGTTAATAATGATCCTGTACAAAAATGAGATTATTTTGTGCTCATCACCCTGGCCTTTCTTTCTATTAAATATTCCTTTACCATAAATATTAGTCATATTACCTAGCCTAGAAAGTCTTGTAATGCCATTTGTATGTTTTTTCCCCTGCATTTTTTTACATCTTTGTTATATAGCCAGAAATAGTTCAACTACTTGGTTGCTAAAAAGCATATAAATTACTCTTTTCATACTGGGAAGAAGAGCTGTAAAACTAAGTGTATTTATTTGAGTAGATTTCTATGAATGGAGTAAGGAATTTGTAAACTTTTATATTCACAGTTTATGTGCAATATTAAATTGCCTTGTATTATTAAGGATTTTTTTTATCATATAAAGTTCAGCTGAAGTTAACATCAGTACAAGAGTTAAGAATGAGAAAAATATAGCTTGGCTAAAGGGGTAAGACTTTAAAAAATCAAGGAGTTACAATTTTAAATAATAGAAATTAAAGTCTGTCCATTCAAAATCACTTAACATGTATAATATACCCTGTAGTTAATTTACCTACCCTGTGTTTTAATTTACCTACCACATTTACCCTGTGTTATTTTATTTTCAAATTGTCTTATTGTATTTGCATGTATGTTATTTTTCATTAACATGGCTATTTCTTAGAAAGCCATAATGGAATCTGATGAAGAGTGGTCTATGAACAAGAAATTGATTGATCTCTCTTCAAAAGATATCAGAAAGTCTGTAAGTATCTTTTTTCCCCTAATATTAGAAATTACACTTAAGGATCCTCATTAATTTCCATATCTTATTTGAGAAAGACATTTGTCTGGTTCTACAAATAAAGAAGATATTCTTTTCATTTTGCTTGATCTAGCAAATGCACACTTGTTCAAATGCTTGTTTGAATGTTTCTTTGGGACCTCCTGGCCCTCTGTTGTGGTCATGCCTGTAACTGGCTGTGATAGCCCTCAGACTCTGCCATGGGAGCTCCGCTTCGCTCATGGGCTTCTCAGCCTCCATGGGACGCGTGGTGCAAGAGGCTTTCTTGTCCATGGAATTACAATGAAAGACATTTTCCTAGAGGTTCTATTTTGAATTTGGAACTTGTTTTTTGTTTTGTTTGTTTGTTACACAAGGTTTCCTGTTAAATCCCTTTAAAATAGTTAAATATAAGTAGGTAGTTACAGAGTAGCCATGGGCGTTTAAAATACATTATAGGAAATGGAGTAGCCAAAAAACCTACTAATGACCCACGGACATGAACAATGGTGTGGGGACTGCCTGAGAGAGGAAAAACTGGGACAACTGTAATAGTACAATCAATAAAATAGAATTTAAAAAAGAAATATACAGACTGCAAAAATTAATTGATCTCACATATAACATATAAGTGCATTTTTGTTCATGAGAAGTAGACAGTATTAAGTAAAATAAGATGAAATAAAAAATAAAATGCACTACAGGTTCATTATTCTGTTGGGGAGTTTTTTCACCATTTTTCTTAGTTCAGTGTTGACTTGCAGAACAAGTTTTAGATACAAGGTTCACGTAGGTTGAGTTCTTTTGTGATGAAAGACTTCTCTCTTTTCTAGAAATATAAATTAAAGGGAATAGAGGTAGAATTGTGACTTCAATTTTTTTTTATTAAGGAAATGATTCAGTTGACAAACGTTTATTGAGTGTCTCCTATTTACCAGGCACTATTTAGGTGCTTCATGCATAGTGGAACAAAACAGAAGATCCCTGACTTGATGGAGCTTACATTTTAGTGCAGGATTTGGAAACCTCCAGCCCGGGTGCTAAATCCAGTCTGCTACCTGTTTGTATAAACGAAATTTTACTGGGAGATGGCCACACCCATTTGTTTATGTTTTGTCTTTGGCAGATTTCATGCTGCAAGGGCAGACAGACAGTTGTGACAGAGACTGTATGATCTGCAAAGCCTATCCCTTCAAATATTTTATTGAAACTTCTATAAGCTTTTTTTAAATTTGCTGACCCCTGTTCTAGTGGTAATTGTCACTAGAATATTTCTCTCCCATTTCTTCTTTGGGGAAGCTAGACTCTTCTTACCTGTGACTGATAGGGTTCCTTATTACGTTTGTTATATCCCAGTCAAAAGATTCAAATTCCATTGCATTACTGAAGTTAGTTTTAACTCAAAGATAAAATATTCTTTACCATCTTTTTTCTTCCATTTCTGGTGAATTGAGCTAGACAGTATGTTTAAAAACAAAACATAAAAACTCTCCTAAAGGTCCTGTGTACTTCTGTCTTACGAGCCTATAGAAAAATGTATCTCATGTACGTACAGTTTTTGTGCCTGTTTTTTTACTTGTCATACCATAATTTCCAGTGCCATTAAATGTTCTTTTAGAACATGATTTTCATGGCAGTTGAAAATATTTTGAAGAAGAAATTTTGAAAGAAATATATTCTCCATTTGCTACATTGCATATGCAGGTTTCTTACTGGTAAACCACCACCTACCTAGTATAAGTTTGTTTTTTAAAAATCTAGATAAATACTTAAGAACCCAGAGGGTTCTAATATTTTAACTTAACCCATAGGAAAATAAGAAGCAGATAGAGATTCTTGGTAGTATAGTCAACTTTGAAGTATTTCAAATATACCACCAGTTGCATTTTCTAAGTTACCACATAGCATTGCATCTGAGAGTCACAGCAGATGGGGAATGAGCCAGGTGACTTGTTAAGGTCCTTTTTAGCTTTAGGATTTAGTAATTAGTGGGTGGAATTGTGGAGAGAGCTTGAGTATAAGAATAATTTCAAAGCAGGTCACTTTTTAGGTTAATAAGCTTTCCAGTATCTTTTTTAAATTCTAAAGGTGTTTTGAGCATGAAATGAACAGTCTTGAGTTATTTTGACATTATTTTTATTCTGAAAAAAAAAATCTCACCATCCTTCTTCTAAGAGTGCTACATCCTTGGGAGTTTCATGAAGTGTTTTACCTGCCTTATTGTGGGTGGGGTATCTTTATTTTCCCTACAGAAGAGTCTTAGCTTTTAGTAGAGATTCACATATTTGTAATTCATTCTGATGCTTTGTTGATTTATGTTTTTCCTTGCTGTGTGAGTATAAGCTTCTCTTTTTATGCCCGTTTTGTTTCCTCTCTGTGGGTCTTCTGATATCTTTGCAGTGTAGTCTGAAGTTTATGGAAACGTACAAGGGAGGCAGATCTGAATATTTATTGTAGAAGAGTTGACATGATATTAAATAACTTGTCAAAAAGTGGTCATTTTTTACATAGCCATTTTATTGAGATTTCATATAAGTTCTTTCTGAACTTTTAAATGTTGTAATTTTCAAGTTTAATTTTGTGAAAAACATCTAACACTTTAGGGGCTGATTTTTTAAAAAGACATCTAACACATTTAGAGACTGATATTTTTAAACTAAGCAAAGTCAGTCTCAAGAAAATTTTGGATTTACCCAGAGACCTTCAAACTCAGAGACAATTATATGAAGTCAGGAGTAACATCTGGAATACTAAAAGAATATTAAAAAATTACTGTTTTTCTACCATAAATAATTTTTTTGCAATTACAGTGATTATAAAAAACAGGTAACTCTCAGTACCTTTTCAAGAGTGGTATCAAAGTTTTAACTTCTTTCCCTCTGGCTGGTTAGGCAAGAAGAGATAAGTGCTAACTATGCATATATTTTGATACTAGGAAGACCACAGCTTGTACCTGAGGCAGCAAGAGCACAGAGGAGGAGTTGTGGTAGAAGTTGTTCTTCATATAGAAGTAGTTCAGAGTTCGTTGTGTCATCTTGGCAATTTTGCCATAGACTGTTGACATTTGGTGTGTATATTAGTTTCCTAGTGCTGCTGTAACAAATTACCACACACTTAATGGTTTTAAACACCACAGATTTATTATCTTATAGTTCTGGAGGTCACAAATGTAAAATGAGTTTCACTGGCCTGAAATTAAGGTGTTCAGCAGACCTGCATTTTTTCTGGAGCCTCTCGAGTAGACTTTTTCTAGCTTCTAGAAGTCACCTGCATTCTATGGCTTCATCTTTAAATTCAATGGTGTGTGATCTTCTAATCTTTCTCTGAGTCTCACCCACCTTTTTCTCTCTTGTAAGTACCTTTGTGATTACAGTGGGCCCACTGGATAACCCAGAATAATATCCCAATTTCAAGATTTCATAACTTAATTGCATCTGCAAAGTCCCTTTTGCCATATATAGTAGCATGTTCATGGCAAAATAATGGATTAGATTATTGGTATATTTAGGGGGTCATTATTCCCTAACACAGTATGATACAAACAAAAGGCAAGGGCACTGTCATTACGAATTGCTCTCTTAAGTTATCTCTCCTTCCCAGTGCTGTCCTTTAGTTGATGTATTTCTGTAATACTGTTTTAGCCATTCAGGTTTGTGTATCACACATGAGGATCTACTTCAGAGAGCAGAAGTACTCTCACGGAGCCTTCCATCCTTTTTTTCTTTTTTCCAACAGTTTGGCACAAGACAGTAGCATTTGGGAGACAGAAATACAAGTGATATTTGAAGATCTTGACTGTGCCAAACACTGGGCCGCATACTTTATGTGGACTTTCCCTTTGATTCTCACAACAAACCTCTGAGCTCTTCACAGTTCTCATGAGACCCAGAGATGTCAAATAGCTTGCCTGTGGTTACATAGCTGTAAGGATCGGACCTGTGATTAGAGCTTGTCTCTTTATTTTTTCTTAATTATCTAGGTCATACATGTTTATATTTAAAAAATGTGAAGGTATACAAAATACAAAGTCATAAAACAGTAATCTATTTCTTTGCATATTTTATAAACTGATTGGTTTTTACTTATATTTTTCCTATGACATGCATAACTCTTTACTAGCCCTAATTTTAAATGCTTTATGTTATTTCAAGGTGACTACTTTCTTCTTCCACTAATTCCGCCATACTATACTAGCTCTCTTCAAGTTGTGCCTTCTGGAGGACACAATACAAAAGACATAGATGTGATTCAGAGTAAATGCTGATGGTATGAGGGGACTAGAGGGGACAGATAGTACTATTATGTGACTCACTCGAATAATTTCTACTGACAGAATTGGAGCTTGGAGGGAAAATTTGCATGGACAAAGATTTACTTAATTGATAAAAGATACAGTTTAAAATACAGCGTGTGCATGGAAAGACAAAGGGCAAGGAAACAGGGCGGGAGGGAGGGTAGAGACTCTTGATCAATGTAGATTTGAATTGCGTTGGTTCATTTAATGTAGAATTTCTAAAATAAATCACTGTATTGTTTTTGATCTGTGGTTGGGAGTCCATGGATGCAGAGAGCCGACTGACCATATGCATTGATCTGTGCCACTTTATAATAAGGGATTGGAGCATTTTTAGATGTTAATATCCATGGGGGCCCTGGGGTAAATCCCCCAGGGGTACTGAGGGTAGTTAAGTTCATCTGGAGTCAAGATATACATGGATTTTCAAGTGTTTGGGCTCAACACCCCTAACTGCTGAATTGTTCAAGGGTCAACTATAGTTAATTCTGGAAATACTTTGAAATGAGGTTGGTAAACTAAGTATTGCCATACCCATCTCACTAGTTAATAAAAATTATGATTGTTCGAGTTTAATTTATCTTTGATAAATAAATAGTAATAAGGTCTCAGTGGCATTATAAACAAAGCTTTATATATATGGCTAGGCCCCTCTTCCTGTTCTGCATTGTGAGAAAAAAATATAAGAAAGCTTATTTTTATTCTCTATTTGTGTAGTCTAAAGGAAAGTATTCTGCTGTTGTATTTTCAGAATATACCTTTCTTTTCTGTTTTTCCCAAAGACAGGGTAATAATTGGCTTTGATTATTATTGTTGAATGTCGTGAAGAGCTGTCTGGACAGAAGGCTACCAAATGGAAGGTTTTAGAAAGTTAGGTCGTTGCTTCACTATCGACTGTCATTGAATCAGTATTCAGTGATTTGGAAATTCATTGTATACCTTTTCTTGAGGGATACTTAATTACTGCCATTCGAGAGAGGAAGAAGAGGGATTAAGCATGGCTTTCTGATTTCACATTGTATGCATGTGCAATTTATCTGTTTATTTAGGTACCCAAAGGCTTACCTTATTTCTCTGTGGATTTTGGCCTCCAAGGAGGGTTTGCCCATATCATTGAAGATCAACAAAAATTTCCTCATTACTTTGGAAAGGTATGTTCATAAATTTAATAAATTTTCAATTTTAGCCATTTGGTAGCACTTTTCTTTTGAAGGGAAGTCAAAACTTTGGTCACAATATACAGTGAGGTTGTTCAGTACTGTTCTTCCCAGGCTTTAGAGGGAAAACCTAGAAACTATTCATACAATCACCCCAGGATATTTGGTACAGTCAGGAATGTCACTTTGGAATGAAAGATTTGTTAGAGTGTCAACAGTAACTACAGTGGAGTCACCCAGCCTTGTGCTGAGAATGATACTTAGCAACATTTATTGAGGGCTTACACTGATACGGGTATTATTCTAAGCACTCACTTAATTTTCACAATAATTCTGTTATGTAGATGTTGTTATTACTTTTATTTTACAAGTAAAGAAACTGAACTGCAGAGAGGTTATATAATTTGCTCAAAGTCATTTGTTTGTTAGCAAATGAGAGAACCAGGGTTATATGCGCTCATGATTTAACTAGAGAACAAATGATCTCATCTCTTCATTTATAATTAAGCACCCTGTAGTTCAAGAATTATATGACTCTTTTCATGCATAGTTTCTGGCCAAATACTAGAGTACAGACCTTTTGATGGTCAGTAGGTTCTTTTCAGTACTACAGACTGCCTTCTAGGGCCATAGCTCTTGCATGTGTCTACTGAGCATGTGGGTAGTGTGTAAGTAGTTTTGGAGACTGGAATGAATTAATATAGCCATCGAAGCACTCTAAGGAAGTCCGGGCAATAAGAGCTCTAGAAATGACCTTTCAATCTAGTGTAGCTGGACCTTTCTGCTCAGGTCATCTCCTAAGTCCTCGAGGAGACTTGATGAGTTCCCAGGGTTCCCAGTTCTTCCTCCCCACTTTCATCTCCTCTAAAAGACCATCAGCCACAATGAATAGGGACATGTCAAGGTGAATCTCAACTCCAGGAGTTGGGGTTACAAACTTCATGCTGTTGCCCTTAAAGGATTAACCAGGGGCCCCAAATCTCATGCACCTTTGAACTATTAAAATATATTACAGAAAGTAGTTTGAGAAATTTTCAGAATATTTTTTCCAAAGTTAACTAGAAAGAAATTTGTTTTCATTGCTCTGAAAAAATCTGTTGTTATTCAATGATGAAAGAATTTTGTCATTGAACATATCTGTGGATTTACTTTTTAAAAACTTGATTCTAATGAAAATGAGGTAAATTATCATTTACTGGTGTAAATTTAATTGAAAATAGTCCTCCCTCAGATGTTATGCATATTTATAGTTGATATGATACTGTTTTAATGCTAAAATGAAAGCTTCCTTGGTTAACATTGCATCACTGATTAATTTTTCACAAAAATTGCTTTTGAAGAATCAGCTTGTGAGCCCAAGAATTCCTTTATTCTGCTGCCTCAGCAGTTGTTCACAAAGCAAGAAGGGATCGTCTCTTTCCATTGACAACTGTGTTAGTAACAAACAAGAGTCAATCCTATATGGTACACATAAGACAAAACTTGATGTTTTATAGAGACAATATTAGGTCAGTTTATAAGCTAGGCTTTCTTAAACTATGTTGCTTACTTGGGCTGATGCCAAGAAACTCTTGCATTAAATCTAAATTTACCTTATTTCCCCTGATGTCTTCTACAAACTATTAGCTTATTTCCCAGCCTCAGTGACGGAGATTCCCATTTCCATGAAACTTTTCCTGATATATTTAACAAATAGAATCTTTTTTTTTTTTTTTTTTTTAGTCTCCTTACAATTTGCATTTACCTATCCTACTTTGTAATACATTCCTTTTTATAGTTGGGTTATTACTCTGGCTCCCACCACAACTCCACATTCTGTTATGAGCTCTCTGAAGACAAAGAGCTCATATGTATGTTAGTTTCTTTGTATCCCCTAAGTATTTCACTCTTCCTTTACACAGTAGGTTTCCTTGGTATGGCTGTTGAGATGAAGAGTCTATGTCTTAGATTATGTCCAAGATCTTACCACCACAGAGCTGGACTGAATATGCAGAATTCAACCCTTAGCCCATTGTTTACCTAGACTGCCTCTCTGTAAATATTACAGTCTTCCTGTACCTTTTTGTACGTGGATACTCAAAAGCACATATTTGATTAATTTCTGTAGCTAATAGCATAGAGAGAGGATCATGAAGGAAATAATGTAGAATAATGAGGTAAAATTCATTTTGTTTAGGGATTGGGAGTGTGACTTTAAAATGAAGATGATTTATACTTTTTAATTCTTGATTTATATGTATTATATTAAAATTTGCTTTTGATTCCTGAAAAAGATAATAGTAGAAGAAATTGGTTTATAAATACACTGGCTAGCAGAGAGAACATTAATCTGAGATTCAGCTGCAGTTGAACAACAAAGTTAATAATTATTAGATGTTGATTAACTCTTTCTTCACACTGGAGCAGCTAATAAGGAGTAAATTAATTAAAATTCACTTTCTCTTTCTCCACTTGGCTGCTGTCTGGTCAATGTGGTAATGAGCAACAAAATAGACAAGCTGCTTGACAAGGAGACACAGCCAGGACTCCTAGGTTACAGGGTTTGCATAGTTAGAACTAATTGAAAACAAGATATGTTTACCTTGAAACTAATATTTATGTAAAATTTGAACATTTTCAATGGAGAACAATTTAGTGCTGTATTTAATAGCAGAATAAGCAAATAGTTTCATTCCTGTTTTCAGGATTTATACATATGTGTTTGTATTTTTCTCATCCTTTAAAAGGAAATCATCGGTGGGATGCTGGATATAGAACCAAGACTTTGGAGGAAAGGGATTCGAGAAAGCTTTGAGGATCAGAGGAAGAAAGCGCTGCAGTTTGCCCAGTGGTGGAAACCATTTGACTTCACCAAAAGTAAAAAATGTTGAGTCATACCTTTCATGTTTTATTTCCTCTTCAGATTTTTTTCAGCTTTATTTCCATAGCGCTTAACTAAACTACTGACCCTCGGGTCACAGGAAAAGTCATGCTGCGGATCTCTGACAACTGTGCATCATTGGATTGTGTTGTTTCCTTCCCCGCCTGCTCCTGTGGACTCTGTGGACTTCATTACAGTCACCGGGACTAAGACCAGATATATTGGGTGACCTGCTCACGTTCCTGTTCTATACCCACACCTTGGTGTTCTGAACTCACTGGTGAATATGTGGAAAGACTTTTCCAGAGGATTAGCTAAGAAGTATAACAAATCATTGGTTGAGAAGGAGATGGGTTGGCTTCAAGGTTGACTCTATTGATTGACTTCTTTTGCATTTTTAAAGTTAAGAGTTGGCATATTCAGTAATAATACTTGAAATTTCTTTTCATAGCATTTTATAGAAGATCTCTTAATCTTCTACCAGTTGTGTGTGTGTGTGTGTGTGTGTGTGTGTGTGTGTGTATAATCACTGCGATTCTTTTTATTAAAGGGAAAAGAATGTTCCAAAGGTAATAAAGAATTGAATGAAGGCCCTGACTGGTGTAGCTTATTTGGTTGGGTGTTGTTCCGTGGAGTGAAGGGTCACCAGAATGCTTCCTGGTCAGGGCACATGCCTGGGTTGGAGGTTCAGTCCTCAGTTGAGGTGTGTACGAGAGGCAACTAGTTGATGGTTGATTCTCTCTCACATCAATGTTTCTCTCCCTTCCCTTCCTTTCTCTCTAAAAATAAGAAATAAATAAAATCTTTAAAAAAAGACATTAATTTAAAAAAGAATTACATGAAGTATATATAACATGTTCATGATTTGTTTTTAATTAGTAGATTTTAAAATAGTATCTTTGAATTTAGTGACTTTAAAAGTAATTGTTCTAAACATACAAGTTTTTAAAATTATATTTTATTGATTATGGTATTACAGTTGTCCCAATTTTTCCCCCTTAGCCTGCTTCCACCCAGTATCCTCCACTCCCTCAGGCAGTCCCCACACCATTGTTCAAGTCCATGGGCCATGCATGTAAGTTCTTTGGCTACTCTGTTTCCGATACTGTACTTTACATCCCCATGGCTATTCTGTAACTACCTATTTGTACTTCTTAATCCTTTCACCTCTTCAACCATTGCCCCACAACCCTCTCCCATCTGGCAGCCATCAAAATGTGCTCTACATCCATGATTCTATCTCTGTTCTTGTTTGCTTAGTTTGTTTCTTAGATTCAACTCATGATGGATATGTATTTATTGTTACTTTATTCATAGTTTTGATCCTCTTTTTCTTAAATAAGCTCCTTTAACATTTCATATAATAAGGGCTGGGTGATAATTAACTCCTTAAGTTTTTTTCTTGTCTGGGAAGCTCTTTATCTGCCCTTCGATTCTAAATGATAGCTTTGCTGGGTAGAGCGACCTTGGCTGTAGGTCCCTGCTTTTCATGACTTTGGATATTTCTTGCCAATCCCTTCTAGCCTTCGAAGTTTCTGCTGAGCAATCAGCTGACATTTTTTGCGAACTCCCCTGTGGGTAACTAACTTCTTTTCTCTTGCTGTTTTTAAGAGTCTTTCTTTATCTTTAACCTTTGGCATTTTAATTATGGTGTGCCTTGGAGTGGGCCTCTTTGCATCCATCCTGTTTGGGTCTCTCTGTGCTTTCTGGGCTTGCATGTCTATTTCTTTCACCAAATTAGGGGAGTTTTCTTTCATTATTTTTTCAAATAGATTTCCAATTTCTTGCTCTTTCTCTTCTCCTTCTGGCACTCCTATGATGTGAATGTTGGACAGCTCGAAGTTGTCCCAAAGGCTCTTTACCCTGTCCTTGATTTTTTTTAATTCTTTTTTCTTCTTGATGTACTGATTGGGTGTGTTTTTCTTCCTTATGTTCCAAATCATTGATTTGTTTCTCAGCTTCATCCACTTCACTGTTGTTTCCCTATAAATTGTTCTTTATTTCACTTAGTGTCTTCTTCATTTCAAATTGGATCATTTTTATGTTGTTGAGGTACCCACCGACTTCCATGAGCATCCTAATAACCAGTGTTTTGAACTCTGAATCTGATAGATTGCTTATCTCCATTTCGCTTGTTTTCTGGAGTCTTGATCTGTTCTTTTCTTTGGGCCATGTTTCTTTGTCTCCTCATTTTGGTAGCCTCCCTGTTTGTTTCTATGCATTAAGTAGAGCTGCTTTGACTTCGTATCCTGGTAGCATGGCCTAATGTAGTAAGTGCCCTGTAAGGTCCAATGGCACAGCCTCCCTTATCACCAAAGGTGGGTACTTGAGGTGCACCCTTTGTGTGGGTTAAGTACACCCTCCTCTTGTGGTTGAGCCTTGATTACTGCTGGCAGGTCAGTGGGAGGGATTTACCCAGGCTAGTTAACTGCAAAGACTAACTGACCACTGACCACAAACCTCCACTCTCTGTGGAGGATTAGCTCTGCAGGAGCTGGGTGGTGGTGGTGCTCTAGCATGGTCTGCAGCTGTCCACTGGGTTTGCAGGCTCTGAGGTTTCCTGGGTGATACAGGCCCAAGTTAGCTTCCACCTGTGTTCTGCGTGGGGCCATCCTATGTGAGTTGTAAAGCAAACTGAGATGGCTGCTACTTGTGCTGGGCTTGGAGATTCCCAGGTGAAGCAAGGCTGTGAATCCAGGCTGGCTGCTGCTAGTGTCAGGCATAGCGCCACTTAACTGTTTCTTGTTTGAAAGGATTTAGGAAGTTGTGAGGTGTTAGCCAGGTTGGTGGAGTCTCAGATATGACACCTGCCTGCCGGCTCTGTGTCTCTGTGAGGAGAGGGCTCAGAAAAGGGACAGTGGCTTCTGCTTGCCTCTCTGTCTGGGAGAAAGCTGTCCCTCAGCTCTTGCCTGATGACAGACACTTCAGTTCCTCCCTGTATGCCACTGGTGACTTTGAAGCTGCTACCCTGGTGCTGGAGTTCAGAGGGAGTGAGTCTGAGTAAGTTCATGTGAGGGCCTTTTAAGGGGAACTTCTGGAACTCCTGGAACTCGAGAATTTTCTTCTACCCACTCAATCCCTGCTGATTTTGACAGCAAGTAGTTGTGGGGACTTGTCTTCTTGGTACTGGAGCACTGTGCTGGGAGGCTTGGTGTGGGGCTGGGACGCCTGGTGTGGGGCTGGGATGCCTGGTGTGGGGCTGGGATGCCTGGTGTGGGGCTGGGATTCCTGGTGTGGGGCTGGGACTCCTCGCTCCCTACCAAATTTTTATCCACTACACATGGATGTGGGACCAACCTGTTCCGCAACTTCACCCCTCTTACCAGTCTGGATGAATATGGTAATTGTAAGACTTCCGTTCCATTTGATTTCTGATGTGGTGATTGTTGTATATTTTAGTTGTAATTTTGATATGGTTGTGCAGAGGGGCAAGTCATGTTTACCTATTGAAGATATCAGAAATTAACAGGTCTAAGTAACACAGTGTATATAGTTGTTTGGGATTTGCATGAAAGTTAATTTTAGCCAAATTATCATCTTTGCACTGTATTGATTACTATATAGTCTTATATGATAAGAGGGTGCTAAATGTCAGAAGCATGTTCTGTTGTCCCCCACTTGATCTAAGTTACTTCAGTTTTCCTTGTTCTTAACACTTGGTGTCCCTATAAAATATGGCCGTGGTGTAAGAGTTTTCCTGCTGTTTTTAATGTGGAAGATATTTTTGTAGTACTATTTTTGGAAGATATTGGTTTTTTGGAGCTGATCCTTGACATTTTGTAATGAAATGTTAAATTCCTTGGATCAGTGTAATGTGTGTTCTAGATTAACTTACAATTGTATATAGTAATTTTTAATATTGACATCTTATTTCATTATGTTAAAAAAGAAGTGGTTTTGTTCTATCTATAGTTTTTAAATTTCACAATAAGTTGAAGTTTAATAAGTTCAGTTTCTCAGTATTTGCAATTTAAATATGTTTATCAAATAGGTCCTTGATAGTATTTTCTTTATTGCTGTTTTTAAAATTTTGGCTTTGCTGTAGTACCTTAGAGGAGTCTATAACACTCATTTATTCTGTATTGGTAAGTCAACAAACAGTGTTGGCAGGGCATTTTGTTATATGCTAGTAGTGCAAAACTAAAAACTACTTTCCCTACCTTAAATAATGTTAAGGTTTAGTGGAGAGACAGTTCATCAATAATTACAGCGCAATGTAAGTTCCAGTGAGATATGTGCCCGGTGCTTTCAAGCACAGGGCTGAAGGACTGTTTTACATCTCTTCTGTCTTCGTTCTTAGCTGATGATCTTGTCCTGTTTTACTGAGAAAGTAGAAGCAAATAGAAGGAAATTTCTATCACTCTACCTGCAGTCCATACCCATATACTATACTTTTCCTCTTGCTAAGTGTAGATAAATTATTTTGTTATCTTTATCTAGGGCCAATCCACTCATTTATTAAGTGGATTTCATCCCTTTTCACCTACTCAGTTGCCCCTACTCTCTCAGTGTTATTAGGGTTTTCCCTCTCCATAAGATTATTCCTATTTAGCATACAAATCATTGTATTATATATCAACAACAAATTGTGGTATCATATCCCCCTTTAACCATTTCTTTTCTCCAGTTGACAGCAAAATTCATTTTTTAAAAATCTGTTTCTACTAAAACAAATTATTTTAAGCTTTCAGCGAACTTTCTACAGGGACTAATCAAGTAGTTGGTGATCAGTATTCATGTTACCCTACCCACCAGCATCAGTGATGTACATGGGCACTTCCCCTTCTCGAAACACTGTCTACTTTGCTTCTAGAGCATCATTTCTTATCCTCCTTTCTTAGTGGCTGCATCCTCTCAACCTCCTTTGCTGGTTTTTCTAATCTTTTCAACTTCAAAGTGTTGAAATGCCCATTCTCAAACCTATCTTTGATATACTCACTCTTAAAGTAGTTTCATCAGTAAAGCGGCCTTAAATAACATTTTAACTTGGTTCATTTACTCAACAAATATTTGAGTGTCTCTTTCTTTATGGCAGTCACTGTTTTGCATTCAGCAGATGTGCTGAATAAAACAAAAATCCTTACCTGTGTGGAGTTTACATTGTATTGGGGGAAGACAGACATTAGTCCTTAGACATAATAAATAAATTAACTAGAAAATGTCAGAGGTGAAAAGTGCTATGGAAAAAGGAAAAGTAAGTAGAACAGAACAAAGGGATGTCTCCCAGATTTGTATCTTCACTCTGGAGCTCTTCACTGAACTTTATAATCATATACCCAGATACCATATCAGCTTGACATCTCTGTTTCATCTGTATCTGTCATAGGGACATCCAAACCTATCTCCATTTTTCCCATTTGTTATTTATAATAGTTGTTATATCTCATAGTTTCATACATGAGGAATTTGGTCAGGGCTCAGGTAGATGATTTGTATGGTGCCTCAGCTGGAGTTGCAGAAGCATCTGGAATGACTGAGGCCGTGTGTACAGGTATGCGCTGGAGCTGAAGAGTCGAGATGCTCTTTCCCTCACACACTGGTGTCTGCACTAAAATGACTGGAGCAGGGAGGGCTGGGCTGATAACACTTCTTTATGGAAATTTCAGGGTCGTTGGACTTGCTCTGTGGCTTTTGGTTTTTTTCCAGAGCAGTCATTCCAAAAGACAGTTCCAAGAGAGAAGAGGTGGCAGGTGCCACATTTTTAGGAATGAAGCCTAGAAATTAGCACAGCTTCATTTTTGCTGTATTCTGTTTGTCAAAGTTGTAACTTGTTTTGTAGTTGTCAGCCCACCTACATTCAAGAAGAGGAGTCATAACCCTACCTCTTGATAGAAGTAGTGTCAAATAGTTTGTGGCCATCTGTAATTCCCCACAGTCTTTGCATTGGCCCCAGTTCATACTCCTCTTCCCTGCATGACAAATACAGGATCTGGCAGAAATAACACCCCCTTTTTTATTACAAAATCTTTTGTAATTCTGTAACATAACAATGTCACACTCAAGCATACTATATGACATTTTAAGTGAAATGTTCAAATTAAAACTATAAATTATTATACCTGTATTATTATCCTACCAACCACACTCAAGCAGGGCTAACTTCTGCCAGACCCTGTGTATTCAAATCCTTCAGAAAAGCCTTATCCCAGTAGGATGTTAAACTGAGGCTTGAGACTGAAGATCCTGTGTAAATCAGTCCAGATGTAGACGAGGCTGTTCAAGTGCTTCATCTCTGAAGACCTGTGAACTTCAGAGGTAAATTATCTGCACTACACACACAGGCACCAAACATAGAATAGTAAGAGAAGCATACAACAATAGCAGTGGGCACATTCATTGGAAAAGACTATAACCTGAGGGACATCGTGATCACTGTTCGCTAGTATTCTAAAATTAAGTCAAGCCTGTGTTGTCAGTTGCTTGATTAGGGTCATAGTCTTGCTTCTTGAGAATGATTTTATGGGCTTCTTGCTGGGCCATTGTGTACCTTTGGTACAACTCTGAGTCAGCCTTTATTTTTCATTAGAAATAAATCAAGACTTATGTTCCCACCTAAGGCAGAGTAACCATATTATCTTCCTGATTGAAACAACCTAAAAATAGACAACACCTATGAAATGGTGGTTTTCAAGACATGGGATATCAGGCAAAAAGTTATAATGATCCCTAAGAGGTGGGAAACAAATGAGATGAACCCTGAGATTGTCCTTTCTTATTACTTGCAGAGCGTTCCAATCTCGAGTAAGGTGGGGGAATCCAGGCAGAGCCTATTGAACTAACTGAAGTTAGGAAATAAGAGTTATGAGAGTCTGAGGAAATCAAGACAACAAAACAGGTTCATAGAGAAGGGACAGCTACACAGACAGAGAGCTCCAGAAATTTTCAGAAGGTCCCTTTCAAGTATTCATATGCTGGTTGGTGCATACATGTAAGAAAACTATTGAATACCTGAGAGACAAAGATTGACCTACCTGAGTGGAGAAGAGTATTTCCTACTAGCTGGAATGGAAAATTTCAAGATTGAAGAGGAACTGGGTAGAAAATACAGAATGGTAGTGGGTGGTGGAGAAGACAAATCTTTTTTTTTAATTTTATTTTAATTGTTCTTGTACAGTTTTCTGTCTTTTACTCCCATCCTAGCCCACTGCCCCAGCCTTCCCCACCTTCCTCCCATTTCCATCCCCCCTAGTTTTTGTCCATGTCTCCTTTATACTTGTTCCTGTAAACCTTCCCCCTTTTCCCTTGAAATGCCCTCCCCTCTCCTCTCTGGTGACTGTCAGCCTGTTCTCAATTTCAGTGTCTTTGGTTATATTTTTCTTGTTTGTTTTGTTGTTTAGGTTCCTGGTAAAGGTAAGATCATATGGTATTTGTCTTTCACTTCCTGGCTTATTTCACTTAGCATAATGCTCTCCAGATCCACCCATGCTGTCCCAAAGGGTAGGAGCTCCTTTCTTTCTGCTGCATAGAATTCCATTGTGTAAATGTACCACAGTTTTTTGATCCATTCATTAACTGATGGGCACCTAGGTTGCTTCCAGCACTTGGCTATTGTAAATTGTGCTGCTATGAACATAGGGGTGCATAGGTTCTTTTGGATTGGTGTTTCAGGGTTCTTAGGATATAATCTAAGCAGTGGAATTGCTGGGTCAAAAGGTATGTCCATTTTTAGTTTTCTTAGAAAATTCCATACTGTTTTCCATAGTGGTTGTACCAGTCTGCAATCCCACCAACAGTGCACTATGGTCCCCTTTTCTCCACAACCTCTCCAACACTTGCTGTTTGTTGCTTTGTTTATGATGGCCATTCTGACTGGTGTGAAGTGGTATCTCATTGTGGTTTTAATTTGCATCTCTCTGATACCTAGCGATATCGAGCATCTTTTCATGTGTCTGGATCCTCTGTATGTCCTCCTTGGAGAAGTGTCTGCCCAAGTCCTTTGCCCATTTTTTAATTGGGTTGCTTGTCTTCTTAGAGTGGAGTCATGTAAGTTCTTTATATATTTTGGAGATTAAACCCTTGTTTGAGGTGTCATTGGCAAATATGTTTTCCCATACAGTTGGTTCTCCTTTTATTTTAATACTGTTTTCTTTAGCCATGCAGAAGCTTTTTATTTTGATGAGATCCCATTTGTTTATTTTTTCCTTTATGTCCCTTGCTCTAGGGGACATATCAGTAAAAATGTTGCTGTGTGAAATATCTGAGATTTTCCTGCCTATGTTCTCCTGCAGGACTTTAATGGTGTCATGGCTTATATTTAAATCTTTTATCTACCTTGAATTTATTTTTGCGTATGGTGTAAGTTGGTGCCCGAGTTTCATTTTTTTGCACATAGCTGTACTTCCAACACCACTTGTTGAAGAGGCTATTTTGACTCCATTTTATGTTGCTGCCCCCTTTCTCAAATATTAATTGACCATAGAGACTGGGATTTATTTCTGGGCTCTCTCTTGTATTCCATTGGTCCATGTGCCTGTTTTTATGCCAGTACCAGACTGTTTTGATTTCAGTGGCCTTGTAATACAGTTTGGTATTGGGTATTGTGATTTTTTCTACTTTGCTCTTCTTTCTCAAAATTCCAGCAGCCATTTGGGGTCATTTATGGTTCCATATAAATTTTTGGAATATTTGTTCTATGTCTGTGAAATATGCCATTGGTACTTTAATAGGTATTGCATTGAATCTGTAAATTGCTTTGGGTAGTATGGACATTTTGATGATGTTAATTCTTCTGATCCATGAACACAGTATATGTTTCCCTTTGTGTCTTCCTTGATTTCTTTCTTCACTGTTGTGTAGTTTTCTGCATACAGGTCTTTTACCTCTTTGGTTAGGTTTGTTCCTAGGTATTTTATTTTTCTTTTGCTATATTGAATGGGATTTTTTTTTCTTGATTTCTGCTTCTGCTGTTTCATTGTTGGTATACAAAAGTGCCTTTCATTTCTGGATATTGACTTTGTATCCCGCTGTTATTGCCAAATTCATTTATTAGGTCAAGCAGTTTTTTGGCCGAGTCTGTAAGATTTTCTGTGTACACTATCATGTCATCTGCAAACAGTGATAGTTTTGTTCCTCCTTTCCAATTTGGATGCCTTTTATTTCCATTTCTTGTCTGATAGCTGTGGCTAGGGCTTCCAACACTATATTGAATAGAAGTGGTGAAAGTGGACATCCTTATCTTGTTCCTGATCTTCGTGGGAAAGGTTTTAGTTTTTCTCCATTGAGTATGATGTTTGCTGTAGGTGCCTCATATATGGTGTTTATTATGTTGAGGAATGCTCCCTCTATTCCCACTTTGCTGAGTGTTTTTATCATAAATGGGTGTTGTACCTTATCAAATGCTTTTTCCACATCTGTTGATATGATCATGTGATTTTTGTCTTTGCTTTAGTTTATGTGATGTACTTCATTTACTGATTTGCAAATATTGAACCAACCTAGCATCCCTGGGATGAATCCCACTTGGTCATGGTGTATGTTCTTTTTAATATATTATTGGATGTGGTTTGCCAATATTTTGTTGAGGATTTTAGTGTCTATGTTCATCAGTGATATGGACCTGAAGTTTTCTTTCTTTGTTGTGTCTTTATCTGGTTTTGGGATTAGGATGATGCTGACTTCATAAAAAGAGTTTGGGAGGCTTCCATCATTTTGGATTTTTTCGAATAGTCTGTGAAGGATAGGGGTTAGCTCTTCCTTAAATGTTTTGTAGAGTTCTCCTGTGAAACCATTTGGTCTCACAGGAGAGGGCTTTTGTGTGTCAGGAGTTTTTTGATTACTGCTTCAATTTCATCTGCTGTTATTGCTCTGTTTAGGCTTTCTGCTTTTTTATTGAGTTTTGGAAGATTATATTTTTCTATAAATTTTTCCATTTCACCTAGGTTTTCAAGTTTCTTGGCATACAGTTATTCATAGTAATTTCTTACAATCCTTTGTATTTCTGTGGTGTCAGCTCTAATCTCTCCTCTTTCATTTCTGATTGTGTTTATTTGGGTCCTCTCTTTTTCTTGAAGAGCCTGCTTAAAGGCTTGTCTATTTTGTTTATCTTTTCAAAGAACCAGCTCCTGGATTCATTGATCCTTAGAATCGTGCTTTTAGTCTCTATGTCATTTAATTCTGCTGTGATCTTGGTTATTTCCTTTGTCTACTTGCTCTGGGCTGTCTTTGTTGTTGTTCCTCGAGTTCTTGTAGGTGTAGGGTTAGGTTGTTTGTTTGATATGTTTCTATCTTTTTTAGCTAGGCCTGTATGGCTATGAACTTCCCTCTGAGGACTGCCTTTGCTGTGTCCCATAAGTTTTGGGTTGTTGGTAGTTCATTTTTGTTTGTTTCCAGAAACTTTTTGATGTCTTCCCTAATTTCATTCTTGACCCATTCATTGTTTAATAGCATGCTGTTCAATCTTCATGATTTTGAGTGTTTTGGGTTTTTCTCCTTGGGGTTGGTTTCTAGTTTCAGTCCCTTGTGGTCAGAGAAAATGCTTGGTATGATTTCAATTTTCTTGAATTTGTTGAGACTTATTTTGTGTTCTATCATGTGGTCTATCTTTGAAAATATTCCATGTGCGTTTGAAAAAAAAAACGTATATTTAGTTTCTTTGGGATGAAGGGCTCTATATATATCAGTTAAGTCCATTTCATCTACGGTATTGTTCAATGCCACAATATCTTTGTTGATATTTTGTTTGGAAGATCTGTATGTATTTGACAGTGGGGTGTTGAAATCCCCTTCTATAATTGTGTTGCTGTCAATATCTTTCTTGAAGTCCTCCAAGATTTTCTTTATGTATTTGGGTGCGCCTATGTTGGGTGCATATATATTTACAATGTTTATGTCTTCTTGATGGATTCTTCCTTTGAGTAATATGAATTGACCTTCTGGGTCTCTCTTTATGGCCCTTTTTTCGAAGTCTATTTTGTCTGATATGAATATTGCTACCCCGGCTTTTTTTCCTGTCCATTTACTTGGAAAAATTGTTTCCAGCCTTTCACTTTGAGTCTGTGTAGGTCTTTTGTCCTGAGGTGGGTCTCTTGTAGGCAGCATATGTGTGGGTTTTCTTTCTTATCAATTCAGCTATTCTGTGTCTTTTAATTGGAGCATTTAATCCATTTACATTTTAGGTTATTATTAATAGGTACTTAATCACTGCCATTTTCATACCTGTGGCCCTCTCTCTCTCTTTTCCTTCCTTTCCTTAAAGCAGTTCCTTTAGCATCTTTTGCAGAACTGGTTTGGTGGAGGTGTATTCTTTTAGACTTCTTTTGTGTGGGAAGCTCCTTATTTGGCATTCTATCTTGATTGAGAGCCGTGCTGGGTAAAGTAGTCTTGGTTGGTGGCCTCTGGTTCTCATTACTTGGAATGTTTCTCTCCATTCTCTGCTGGCTTGGAGCGTTTCCATTGAGAAGTCAGCTGCTAACCTTATCGGGGCTCCCTTGTATGTTACTTCCTGCTTCTTCCTTGCTGCCTTTAAGATTCTCTCTTTGTCTTGGATTTTTGCCATTTTAATTATGATGTATCTTGAAGTGGGCCTCCTTGGATTTCTCTTGATTGGGACTCTCTGTGTTTCCAGGATTTATATGACTTTTTCTACCATCCAGTTAGGGAAGTTTTTATCATTTTCAAATAGGTTTTCTATCTCTCGCTCTTCTTCTTCTCCTTCTGGTATCCCTATTATACGGATATTATTACATTTCATATTGTCTTGCATTTCTCTTAATCCCTCTGCATTCTTTCTGAGCCTCTTTTCCTTTTTTTGCTCTTTCTGGGTGTCTTTTTCTACTTTGTCCTCCAAATCGCTGATCCGATCTTCTGCTTCATCCATTCTGCTTTTGATTTCTTCTACTGTATTCTTCAGCTCAGAAATTATATTTTTCATTTTCTCTTGGCCCTTGTTGGTAGTTTCTTTTTCCTTTTTCATGTTGATATAGTTTGCAGTGAGTTCATTGTAGCTTCCCTGTAGTTTCTGGTAGCTCATTGTAAGCTTGTGGAACTCCCGATAACCATTGCTTTGAAGTTGATATCTGATAGTTGAGTTGCCTCTATTTCATTTAGCATTCTTTCTGAGGATTCTTACT
Organism: Glossophaga mutica; assembly: GCA_039655065.1. Taxonomy (NCBI): domain Eukaryota; kingdom Metazoa; phylum Chordata; class Mammalia; order Chiroptera; family Phyllostomidae; genus Glossophaga; species Glossophaga mutica. The sequence continues at coordinate 77,559,638 of CM077308.1, read as the reverse complement.
TTGCTTTCATTTGGGGATTGTTTCTTTGTTTTCCCATTGTTTGTGAGACTCTTCTTGTTAGCCTCAGCTTTTTAAATTGATCTGTTCTGGCTCCCTGTGTTTATGGTATGAACTTCTGTGGTAGAATACCTGTGAGATTCAGTGGTGCTGTTTCCTTGATCTTCTGAGCTCACTGGTGTCACTGTTGTTTAAGTTGGGTCTGTGTTTGTCTTTGGGTTTTGATTTTTATTGGGTCTTTGTTTTGTGGGTCCTTGCCACCAGCTAGTTAAGTGAGGGTCACTTTGTCTATCACCTCTTGTATTTTGTTGTGCAGGTGTGGGCAGGTTGTGTTGAAGCTGGTTCTTCCATGTGTACAAGGTTTTGAGGATTCTTTCTTGCTCTTGTTCAGTTGTTTGTACTGCGTAGTTTCTCCACTATTTAGTTGTATTTCCAGATAGGTCCTGGATCAAGGTTTGTGTGGTTTCCACTCCCTCCTTCACCTTCTATTGTTATCTGTTGGTGGTTCCTTTGTTGTTGGGTTTCCTCTTCCAGTGGGTATCCTGCTATTCACTGCTTCCACCTACTCCTAAGTTCCAGAAAAGGGACAGCAGCTGAAAAGGCACCAGGAACTCAGGAAAAGTACCTGACTTTGGTGCAAAGCCTGCCTCAGCAGCCAAAACAATCAAATCTTAAAAGCAAGAGGCGAGAAGGATCAAACTGTTTCTAAGTAACTTAAATGTATCCCAGAATGAAGGTCAAAAATATTTATAGGAATATAAATAGATCTACTAGTCACAGCACAAAATTCAAAGTGCCTGGCCTCTAGTCAAAAAGTATCAGGCATACAAAGAAGCACTGAAATGGTAACTGCCTGGGTAAATACATGATCTTATTTTATTCTTTAAATTTCTTTGATATTTTACTGTTTAAACAAAAAGAATTAGTGTGAGGTTTATAACATGTAAAACACACAAATGACAAGAATACAAAGGTGGGCAGGGAGAATTGGAAGTGTACTATTATAAAATACTACACTTGAAACATTATAATATAACTTAAATTTAGAATGTGATAAAGATGTATAGTTTTGAACTCTGAAGCAGACCCTAAGGTGAAAAAATAAGCAAATAAACATTTTTAACAAGCCAAAAAAGAAGATAAAATGGAACATAAGATAATATCAATCCAAATGCAGAAAAAGAGGAATAGGGAAATAAAGTACATGTAGGACAAATAGAAAACACACAAGATGATAAATTTAAAACTAAACATTCTATCAATATTCACTTTTTGTCACTGCATGTCAACCACAGTCGAAGCCTACAGCAACACATGCATATTCTCTCCCTGCTCCTGTGGGTCAGGAGTTCAGGCACAGCCTGCTGGTCCTTTGCTTAGGGGTGTCCAACTTTTTGGTGTCTCTGCACCACACTGGAAGAAGAGTTGTCTTGGGTCACTCATTAAATACATTGTGACACTTAATCACCAAAAAATCTTATAATGTTTTAAGTAAATGTATGAGTTTGTGTTGGGCTGCAATCACAGCCATCCCGGGTTGTGTACGGTCTGCAGGCCACAGGTTGGACAGCCCTGCTTGGACCGTAATCAAGGGGTCGGCCAGGACAGTGTTCTCATCTACAGGCCGAACTGGGAAAAGGTGCACTTGCCCAACTACGTGGTTCTTTGCAGCATTTAGTTGTTGCAACTAGGACTAAAAGCCTCTGGGCTTTTTTTGTTTGTTTATTTGAGGGTTTTTGTTTTTGTTTTTTTACCAGCTGTTGGTCAGAGGCTGCCCTCTGGAACTATAGGGCATCACTAGTTTCTTACCATGTGGGGTTCTCCAGCATGGCCACTTGCTTCCTCACAATCAGCAGGGAGAAAGGAGATTCCAGCAAATGGCCACTGAACTCCTTCTTGATGCAATCACATAATCACACAAAATCACATACATCCATTGCCATACACTGTTGGTCAGAGGCATGTCACACTCGGGGGTGGGATTGCACAAGGATGTGAACACCAGGATTAGAGCATAATGGAGGCCACCCACCCTAAGAATTTGTCCGCCAAAAGTACGCCCCTTCACATTTTAAGAACCTTAAAACTTTCATTTCTCTGATTTTGTTCTTCTCCTACATTTTACTTCTGCATCTATTGTAATCCACAGAATACATTATTATTTTAGCTCCAAACACCGATTTTCATTTCTATTTCAAAGTAATTTTTCACGAGAAAAAACATATTCTACATATATTCAAATACTGGCAATTCCCAGTACTCTGCATTCCTTTGACTTGATCCAAATTCACATTTGGTGTCACCTAAGTAAGTGGGCATAAAGTCATTTTATTCCCAGCCTTGCCTCTTCTGTTTCCTGCCATTTCAAATTCATTATGTAGTGATGTTTGCTCATTTTTTATAGCTTGATGATCTCACAAATTTTTTGTTAAATCATCTTGTTTTTGAGGTTGTGCTTATTACATTCAAATTTTCATCAAGTTCCTTAAGAAGCGGTTTATAGAAATTTATTACTTTTGTGTGAGTTTTCTTCTGGTGATGTTCTTTGCAGTTTGCATGCTGTGTTCCGGTTTATTTATACATTTATTCTTTCATTAATATTTTTGTCACAGTGTGTATGCAGTGTTACTGGGATATTACTTTTCATCTTGCTCATGCTGGAGATCTGTGCTGTGCGTGCTATGAGAAATGATATCACTTGATTTTCTTCACACTTGAACTTGGATCAGTTTGTTTTCCAATCAGTTCTATAGTTTGAGACCTGGATATTTTATATTCTCTACATTTTTTGTAGCCTGAGGGAATCGTGGGGCAAGGTGGAGAGTGGAGGTGTGGTTAAGATAGTTTCTTGTTTTGTTAGAATTACTGATCTCTGTGTTGTTTCTCTGAGATATTAAATATTTTGTGTCAGAGTTTACATTATCTGGGTAGGAATCTTTCCCATTAGGGAAGATCTGTGGGATTTAAATTATTTCCTCAGTATCTAGCACTGGACTAGTGACTTCAAAAGTCACTTCCATTGTCCACATTTTCATAGCTTAGCCTGTTTATCTCCAGCCATTTGCACTATTGTCTCCAGTAGCTACTTATTTTTGAAAGCCGCAATAGCAGTGTTGATCCAGTTACCCAATTCAAAGCAAATTAACTGCGAAGACTTTTTTTAGTCTTCATCTTACTTATTGGGTTGGCCAAAAAGTCCACTTAGTTTTTTCCATAAAATAAAAGATACACTTTTTATTTTCACCAATAACTTTATTGACTTGGATGTTTTGAGTATGTGGGCTAGCTATCTCCTGCTATTGGTTTCTAGTGGGTAGAGGCCAGGGGTGCTGCTAAACATCATCTAATGTATAAGACAGCAAAGAATTATTTGGCCAAAATGTCAGTAGTACTGAGAAACTTCACAAACCACTTTTGACATGTTTGATCAGCCACAGCGCCTTGTCCGTACACTGCACAAATCTTTTCTTGCATTTCAGTTGCATTTTTACCTTTCTTGAAATATAAAGCATAATATGCTGAAAATGTTGTATATTTTCTTTGATCTTCAGTATTAAAGTGTCTGCACAAAAAGTCACCAGTTTTGATAAGATTCTTTTAAATGCACCTGACATGACAGCTGTCACAACACAATCTAACAAAATTGTTTTGAATGAAGTTAAAGACAAATAGCACTACTAGAGCTATCGAGTGGTAAAAAATTAACAAACTTTTTGGCCAACCCAGTACTTCCTCTGTGGGACTGACTATTGTTGAATATTACTTGAAACTCCTGTTCTTACTTCATTGGAGTCTTGCCTCTATTTTCTTATTCTCTGACTGTTTCTTATTGACATAGTTTCTGGTTCCTTTTTCTTTGTATAGTCCTTAAATGAGTTCTCTATCTAAACACCCCATAAGGCATATCAGAACCAACGTATCCAAAAGGAAACACATTTTACTCTTCAATTTTTTTTCTTCATATAGTTCCAGACTTGGTGAATGACCCCATAAACTCAAAAGTCATCTTTTGCATCTTCTACATTCAGTCAGCAATCATGTCTTGAATAATATACTCTCTCAACATCTCTCAAATAGCCTCCTTATTTCTATGTGGTAAGGCCTCTTCATCCCTCTTACTGTAATGGTCATTTCCCTTCAGTAAATCAGAATTATTTCTCTAAAAGGCACACCTCTTCAAGGGTTCTTCTTCACCTATAGAATGAAGTCCAGGTTCCTCAACATGAAACAAATATTCTTCAAAATGTGACTTTATCCTATACTTCTGTTGTCACTTCTTTCTTTGTATGCTCATCTCACTCCTTCCAGCGAGTGAAAACCGTACTAAGTAAACCAAGCCCGCTGTTTGAAGGTATAGAACGACTCACAAGGCTGTGAAGGTGTAGGAGAGATGAACATTTTGAGAAGTCCGGCATTTGATATTACTTGACCTCTTCTGGGCTTACTGATTCCAGAAACCTTGCAGCATTGCATCTGCTGCATTTTTTATTCAGGCAGCCACACCAATCGTCCCATTGCAGAGGGAGGCGAATAGACTCCTCATTTTACTAGGGGAATAGCAAGATACTGGAAGAGCATGCAGAATTTGCATTGAAGCAGGCAAGAGTACCCACTAACATTAGACTTTGAAAAGTCAAGGATACATAGCATAATGGCTAATTTAATCTCTATAACAGTTAAGAATGTATCTTTACTAAGCGAATAGATGGGGAATATTGGATAACGAGAAAATAAAAAGAAGAGAGAAAAGAACATAAGGCATATGGTTAAATAGAAAACCTATAGTAAAATGGAAGTTTTAAATCTAAATACACCAACGGAAAAAATTGTCAATCTGTATTTAAAGAGACAACCACCAAATTTGACCGATTTTCTATGAAATGTGGACCTAAGGAGGAAGGTCATGGTTTGTGCTTTGCAATGTGGTCTCCTTCCATTTCCTAGTTTATTCATTAAATAAGGGTGGAGTCAAATAAGCAAATATTCACCAAGTACCTGCTATAAACACCAAACTATTTTGGGCACGGTGGAAATGTGAAAGAGTAGGATGGCCTTTCTATCTTCAAGGCGATTAAAGTCTAAAGACATTAAATTATGAAAAGTTTAACCATGTTAAAATAGTTGATACTTTAAAAAAACTAAGAACTTGCAGACCACATCAAAAGTTTCTTAAGGGAATGAGAGGTAGTTTAGGATGGAGAAAGTTTAGAGAACTATGGAATTTCTAATAAGTCAAAGGATAAGATTTCACTAGACAGAGTTGTAGGATAGGATGTTCTGGTTGGGTGGCACAGTGTAAGAACAGTACAAAGGTGGGAAATATAAAAGACATTTTTGGAGGATAACAAATAAACCAACTATTTCTACAAAAGTAATTTGGGGAAATCTTGGCGATAAAAATACCCTGAAGGATTTGGGACCAATTTTGGAAAGTCTCAGTCTAAGTAATTTTGGTTTTTTCCTATCAGTATTGTGGCATTGGTGCAGGCTTTAAAAAGATGATAACCTACCTGAAGTAGTGTATTAAGAAATTAACCTGGAAGGGAGTATGTAAAAATCATGAAGGTCATTTGGAAGGTCTTGCAATCTTCTTGTTATAACAAAAGAAGAGCGGGAATAAGTGTTGCAATTTTGGCCAAACTTCTCACAGACACACCAGTGTAGCGATAAAGGAACAGAGTGCTGCTGAAGGAACAAGGAAACAGTGCTCCTTTTGAGATACTGATCTGTGCCTCTTTTGTGATACTGGGTTGCTCAAAAAGTTCATTTACTTTTCTCTGTAAGATGGCTCTGATAGTGCTTAGTTGTCTTTAATTTTATTCAAAACAATTTCATTAGATTGTATTGTGACAGCTGTAACATCAGCGTGCATTTAAAAAAACATCAAAATTGGTGAATTTTTGTGTAGCCATTTAATATTGAAATGGAAAAATATGCAACATTTTCATAGTGTTATGCTTTATTATTTCAAGAAACGTGAAAACACAACTGAAATGCAAGAAAAGATTTGTGCAGTGTATGGAGAAGGTGCTGTGATTGATCAAATGTGTCAGAAGTGGTTTGTGAAGTTTTGTGTTGGAGATTTCTCGATGGACAATATTCCAGGGGTGGGTACATCAGTTGAAGTTGATAGCAATCAAATCGAGACATTAATTGGGAACAATCAACGTTATACCATGTGGGAGATAGCCAACATATACAAATATCCAAATCAATAAAATTGTTGGTGAAAATGAAAAATGTGTCTTTTATTTTTATGGAATAAACTAAATGGACTTTCTAGCCAACCCAACACATGCTACATTCTCCCTGTTTAGGTAGAAAGGATTGGAGCAGGCTTCTGTGGCCCCATGGTATTCATAAAGAGCAGCACTTAAATGATATTTCATCACTTACACTTTTCCTTCTTTTCTTTAATCACTTGCATTTTTATATCATTAAAAAGGGCCAATTAAAGTACTTGAGAGAGAATCTGTGAGCTATTGACCTCAGCACAACTGTGGAGAGTCAGCTTTTGGACGGAATAGGTGATTGCCTGAGTTAAACATACCCAGACAATCCTGATCTCTTAAACATCTAGATAAAAGTTGATAAAACTTTGAAATCTTTCAGTAGTAACTTTTAAATATCACAAACCCTGTTGGTAAAAAGGGTATTTCTTTCTTGATGATTTATTGGTATCTCTGTGCTTCATAATGATCATCCTGGATTTATCTCTATGAAATCTGCGGTAACAGAATTTATTGCATAGTTAATGCTTTTCATCAATCTTACCTTTCTAATTAGTAGTCTTGATTCAGAAACATTTTAATGATAAACAGTAAGACACACCAACCTTACTATTAGTTATCTTTTATGTACGGAATAGTAAGGTGTTGATTATCATTTGCACAGCGGTCATATTTCATTATATTTAGCATTATTAAGTGCCGTTCAATGTCAGACTGCCCACTGGGTGCCTTATACAGGTCAGTAATCTAACAGCGTTGTATTTTTTGGATTTTAAATGAAAGTATTGTAGCAACAAGTTAAATGCAACCTCTTTCAGTTTATTTAGATTTTTACCACCAATACAAAAGTCTTATTTGAAATCATTGTAAAGAGAATTTTTTTCTTTAGGATGTGTTTCTTTAGACTTTTTTTTTTTTTTTTTTTTAGAATGTAACTCGAGAATAAAGAAGAATGCGTCATTGAGATGTATTAAATTATTGGCTGATATAATTTTTGAGATTTCTATATCACTATACAAAGTGTTCATAATATTCGAAGGAGCTTACTTTTCTAGTAAGTGGGAAATAAACTCAGTTTTTTAGACCTTAACTTGAATATTTCAAATTATTATGGTCTATTAAGATTCACCTTTAAAACTTCTAAATGAGAACCAAATGGGTCATATCAGCAAATCAGTGATCAAGGAATTTGAATGCCCATGGTAACATTCTGTTAGAAGACAAAAACTATTTTTTTCTCAAGTGGCTTAATGTGATTAAATCTTCTGAACTGTTCCTTGAATTCAAAGACCTGCCCCCAGAGGGTGTAGTCTTCCAAGAGATTTTACATAACAGTGATAAGATTCTGCTTGTCTAGTTACTTACTAATCTGGCACTTGGACTTAAAGTGTGCATGGGCCCAAAGGACCTAGACGTACAGTAATACAAAGACATAAAAGGCACAAAGGGGCTGGTGAACTGGTTAGATTGGAGGAGACTTTAAAAAACAACAATTAAATGCAGTGCATGTTTCCTGAGTAATTCCTAGATAAGAAAAAGAAAACAACTATAAAGGAACAGTTGGCAAAATTCGATGGGAACAAATGGGTTAAAAAGAGGTTGTATCACAAGTACTAGTATTTTATCAATGTTGAATTTCTAGAGTACAATCATTGCATTGAGTTATGTAGGAGAATGTTTTTGGAGATGCATGCTGAAGTATTAGCGATGAAAAGTCAAAGTCTGCAAGTAGCTCTCAAATGTTGGGGGGATATCTATATATCTATATCTATCTGTTTATCATCTATCTATCTATCTATCTATCTATCTATCTATCTATCTAAAGAGAGGGACAACACTTGCACAAATGAGGCAAAATGTGAAAACTGGTGAATCTAGGGAACAACATCAAACAGATATTCAGTGTAGTATTGTTCAAATAGTGAATGCGTGAAATTTTTTCATAATAAAAAATTTGGAAATGTATACACAAATCATAGGAAATTAGATTGGGTGAGCAATGTAAAGTAGTGAGCGTCCAGTTATAAATCATATCATACCCAATTCTCATTTTCATAATACATATTTCTTTTTTTAGTGTTAGTTTTTTTCATTCTTTACAATTTTATTGTTGCTCAAGTACAGTTGTTTGCCTTTCCCCCCCACCCCTCCCCCTGACTCCAGCCATCCCCACCTCCCTCCTCCTATCCCCCCCCCCCCTTGGTTTTGTCCATATGTCCTTTATAGTTGTTCCTGATGACCCTTCACCGTTTTTCCTCATTATCCCCTCCCACCTCCCCTCTGGTTACTGTTAGTTTGTTCTTAATTTCAATGTCTGGTTATATTTTGCTTGCTTGTTTGTTTTGTTGATTAGGTTCCACTTAATGGTATGATGATATGGTATTTGTTTTTCACCACCTGGCTTATTTCACTTAGCATAATGCTCTCCAGTTTCATCCATGCTGTAGCAAAGGGTAGGAGCTCCTTACTGCTGCATAGTATACCATTGTGTAAAAGTACTGCAGTTTTTTGACCCACTCAAAAGCAATGGGCCCATCACTAAGTGATGGGCATTTAGGTTGCTTCCAGCACTTGGCTATTGTAAATTGTGTTGCTATGAACACTGGTGTGCATAGGTTCTTTTGGATTGGTATTTCAGGATCCTTAGGATGTAATCCCAGCAGTGGAATTGCTGAGACAAAAGGCAGTTCCATTTTTAGTTTTCTGAGGAAACTCCATACTGTTTTCCATAGTGGTTGCACCAGTCTGCATTACCACCAACAGTGCACTAGGGTTCCCATTTCTCCACATCCTCTGCAACACTTGTCTTTTGTTGATTTGTTTATGATGGCCATTCTGACCGGTATGAAGTGGTATCTCATTGTGGTTTTAATTTGCATCTCTCTGATGGCTAGTGATGCTGAGCGTCTTTTCATATGTCTCTGGACCTTTGTCTGTCCTCCTGGGAGAAATGTGTGTTCAAGTCCTTTGCCCATTTTTTAATTGGGTTTTTTGTCTTCCTAGAGTGGAGTTGTGTGAGTTCTTTATATATTTTGGAGATCAAACCCTTGTCTGAAGTATCATTGACAAATACATTTTCCCATATGGTTGGTTCTCTCTTCATGTTTTCTTTAGCTGTGCAGAAGCTTTTTATTTTGATGAGGACCCATTTGTTTATTCTTTCCTTTACGTCCCTTGCTCTAGGGGACATATCTGTGAAAATATTGCTGCATGTAATATCTGAGATTTTCCTGCATGTGTTCTCCTGATGACTTTTATGATGTCACCACTTATATTTAAGTCTTTTATCCACCTTGAATTTATTTTTGTGTATGGTATAAGTTGGTGATCAAGTTTCATTGTTTTGCACATTGCTGTCCAGCTCTCCCAATACCATTTGTTGAAGAGGCTATTTTGACTCCATTTTTATGCTGTTGCCCCCTTTATCAAATACTGATTGACCATAGAGACTTCGGTTTATTTCTGGGCTCTCCATTCTCTTCCTTTGGTCTATGTGTCTGTTCTTATGCCAGTACCAGACTGTTTTGATTTCAGTGGCCTTGTAATACAGTTTGGTATCAGGTATTGTGATCCCTCCTACTTTGTTTTTCTTTCTCAAAACTGCTGCAGCTATTCAGGGTTGTTTATGGTTCCATATGAATTTTCGAAGTGTTTGTTCTATGTCTGTGAAGTATACCATTGGTACTTCAATAGGTATAGCATTGAATCTATAAATTGCTTTGGGTAGTGTAGATATTTTGATGATGTTAATTCTTCCAATCCATGAACATGGTATATACTTCCATTTGTTTGCGTCTTCCTTAATTTCTTTCTTCAGTGTTGTGTAGTTTTCTGAGTACAGGTCTTTTACCTCCTTGGTTCAGATTATTTCTAGGTACTTTATATTTTTTGTTGCTATATCAAATAAGATTTTTTTCCTGATTTCTTTTCTGATATTTCATTGTTGGTGTACAAAAATACCTCTGATTTCTGAATATTGACTTTGTACTCCACTGTTTTGCCAAATTCACTTATTATATTGAGCACTTTTTTGGTGGAGTCTATAGGATTTTCTATGTGCATTATCATGTCATCTTCAAACAATGACAGTTTTGCTTCCTCTTTTCCAATTTGGATGCCTTTTATTTATTTTTCTTGTCTTATCACTGTGACTGGAACTTCCCATACTATATTGAAGAACAGTGGTGAAAACAGACACCTTTGTCTTGTTCTTGATCTTAGTTGGAAAGTTTTTAGTTTTTGCCTGTTGAGTATGATGCTGGGTGTAGGTTTCTCATATATGGCCTTTATTATGTTGAGGTATGCTTCCTGTACTCCCATTTTGCTGAGTGTTTTTATCATAAATGGGTGCTATACCTTATCAAACACTTTTTCATCATCAATTGATATGATGATGTGATTTTTTTGTCTTTGTTTATGTGATATATTACATTTATTGATTTGCTAATATTGTACCATACTTGCACTCCTGAGAAGAATCCCATTCTATCAAGGTGGATGATCTTTTTAATGTATTTCTGGATGTGGTTTGCCAATATTATGTTGAGGATTTTAGCGTCTATGTTCATCAGTGATATTGGCCTGTAGTTTTCTTTCTTTGTTGTGTCTTTATCTGGTTTTGGGAGTAGGATGATATTTGCCTCATGAGTTTTGGGAATCTTCCCTCTTCTTGAATATTTTGGAATAGTTTAGGAAGAATTGAGGTTAGGTCTTCCTTAAATGTTTTGTAAAATTCTCCTCTGAAACCATCCAGTCCAGGGTTTTTTTGTACTGGGGGTTTTTGATTACTGCTTCAGTTTCACTACCTGTTATCGTTCTGTTCAGGCTTTCTGCCTCTTCTTCATTCAGTTTGGGAAGATTACGTTTCTAGAAGTTCATCCATTTTACCCAGGATTTTATATTTCTCGGCATATAGTTGTTCCTTGTAATTTTTTATAGTCTTTGCATTTCTGTGATATCAGTTGTAATTTATCCTCTTTCATTTCTGATTTTATTGATTAGGGTCCTCTCTCTTCTTGAGGAGTCTGCTTAAAGGCTTGTCAATTTTGTTTATCTTTTCAATGAACCAGCTCCTGGGTTTATTGGTTCTTCGATTGTTATTTTAGTCTCTGTTCATTTAATTCTGCTCTGATCTTGATTATTTCCTTCTTTCTACTCAGTCTGGGCTTTGTTTGTTGTTTTTCCTCCAGTTTTTGTAGATGTAGGGTTAGGTTGTTTGTTTGAAATGTTTCTATCTTTTTTATGTAGCCCTATATTGCTATGAACTTCCCTCTCAGGACTGCCTTTGCTGTGTTCCATAGGTTTTGGACTGTTGTGTGTTCATTTTCATTTGTTTCCAGAAACTTTCTGATTTCTTCCTTGATCTCATTCTTAACCCATGGATTGTTTAATAGCATGCTATTCAGTCTCTGTGAGTTTGAATGTTTTTGAGTTTTTTCCTTGGGGTTGGATTCTAGTTTCAGTCCCTGATGGTCAGAGAAAATGCTTGGTATTTCAGTTTTCTTGAATTTGTTGAGGTTGTTTTGTGTCCTATAATGTAGTCTATCTTTGAACATGTTCCATGTGCATTTGAAAAGAATGTATATTTTGCTTCTTTGGTATGAAAGGTTCTGTATATATCAGTTAAGTCCATTTGTTGTATTACATCATTCAGCTCCACAATATCCTTGTTGATTCTTTGTTTGGAAGATTGTTCACAGTGGGGAGTTAAAATTCCCTGCTATAAGTGTGTTGCTGACTATATCTTTCTTGAAGTCCTCCAAGATTTTCCGTATATATTTGGGTGCTCCTATGTTGGGTGTATACATGTTTACAATATTCATGTCTTCTTGATGGATTCTTCCATTGAGTATTATAAAGTATCTTTCTGTGTCTCTTTTTATGGCCTTTATTTTGAAGTCTATTTTGTCTGATACAGGTATTGCTACATCAGCTTTTTTTCCGTCCATTTGCTTGGAATATTTTTTTCCAGCCCTTCACTTTCAGTCTGTGTATGTCTTTTGTCCTGAGGTGGGTCCCTTGTAGGCAGCATATGTGTGGGTCATGCTTTCTTATCCATTCAGCTACCCTGTGTCTTTTGATCGGAGTATTTAATCCACTTACATTTAAGATTATTATTGATAGGTACTTACTCATTTTTTCCCATTGTACCTGTGTTCCTGTCTCTTGCTCTTCTTCATCTTCTTCTTAATGCAGTCCCTGTAGCATGTCTTGCAATGCTAGTTTGGTAGAGGTGTATTTTTTTAGTCTTCTTTTGTCTGGGAAACTGCTTATTTTGCCTTCCATTTTAATTGAGAGCCTTGCTGGGTGGAATAGTCTTGGTTGCAGGCCTTTGCTTTTCATTACTTGGAAACTTTTTTTGCCATTCCCTTCTGGCTTTAGTGTTTCTATTGAGAAATCAGCTGCTAGGCTTATTGGAGCTCCCTTGTATGTTATTTCCTGTTTCTCCCTTGCTGCCTTTAAGATTCTCTCTGTCTTTGAATATTGCTATTTTAATTATGATGTGTCTTGGAGTGAGCCTCTTTTGAGGTCTTCCTCATTGGGACCTTCTGTGCTTCCTGGATTGTGTGGCTTTTTCTTTCACCAAATTAGGGAATTTTTCCATCATCAGTTTTTAAAACAGGTTTTCGATCCTTTCTCCTCTTCTTCTCCTTCTGTATCCCTGTTACACAGATATTATTACATTTCATGTTGTCCTGCAGTTCTCTTAAACCCTCTTTGTTATTTCTGTGTCTTTTTTCCTTTTCTTGCTCTTTCTGCGACTTTTTTTCCTACCTTATCCTCCAGCTCACTGATTCAATCCTCTGCTTCATCTAGCCTGCTTTTGATTTTTTTTACTGTGTTCTTCAACTCACAAATGGTATCCTTCATTTCCTCTTGGGTCTTGTTGATAGTTTCTATGTCCTTTTCCATGCTGATGTAGTTCACAGCAAGTTCCTTGTAGCTTCCCTGTAGTTTTTGGTAATTCTCTGTGAGCTCATTGAGCTTCCTTATAACCATTGTTTTGAAATCAGTATCTGATAGTTGACTTGCCTCTATTTCGTTTAACCCTCCTTCTGGAGATTCTTCCTTTCGTTTTGATTGGGGTTTATTTGTCTTCCCATTTTGGGGGAGACTCTTCTTGTTTGCTTCTGTGATGTGGATCCTGCCCAGCAGGATCCATGTGTTGTGGTGGCTATGAACAAATACACATGGACTATAGAAGTCCTGCGGATAAAAAGGGACGGCATGGCTGCTCTCTAAGTGAGAGAGAGGGCCCCAGCCCCTGCCTGGACAGGCTTTTATTGCTTTTCTGGGTACATTACATTGAGGATGGTCCTCATTTACTATGCACAGTTTCACTGTAGGTGATTACCTTTTACAGATAACAAAGGAAAGAATATTGCTAATTACTTCAAAGAGAAGGATGCTACAGATTGGGGGGAGAGTGGTTGAACTGGTTACACTCCGTACTTCGGAGGTTTAGCACAGATTTTAGGAAGTTACTTTAGAGATATGCAGTAAGTATTTGCTGCCTCAGTCCACGGTGAGGGAGTTTTAGCAAAAGCAAGTCTCATAGCAGACTAGGTACAATGCAGGACTGATTCCCCATGGGAACATCTATCCATAGGCATGGCTCCTGTGTGCCAACTCACTCCCCACTGGTCTTTCTGAGTGGGGGCTGAGCTATATTCCCATGCCATGCGAAACAGCTCCCTGCACTTCTGCTTCTTAAATTGATTGTTTTGCCTCCCTGTCTTTGTTTGTGAACTTCTATGGTAGGAGACCTGAGAGATTCAGTGGTGCTGCTTCTTTGATCTCCTGAACTTGCTGCTCTTGGGATGACTTTTATGCCATTTATGTTGGCTTTCTGGATTTAATTGGGGTTTGAAAGAACCACTGAGTGATTCTTTGGTGGGTCCTTCCCTCTAGCTGGTTGACTAAGGGCCACTCTGCCCACCACCTGCTGTTGTGCAGGTGTTGCCAAAACAAAACCACACAGCCCAGGAAACAAACCCACACCTGCAAAAATAACTCCCCACCCCCATGCAATACCACTATCAACAGCAAATGAATCAGTATTAATAGAAGTGTAAAGAGATTAAGACAATTGTAAGAAATGAAAGCTAATATGAGATGACCTACTGAAAAAAATGATTTTGAGAGGGTACAAGGAGGAGCACTAATAAGAGTTGGAAATCAGAGCAATGGGAAGAGATAAAGTAAAATTTACATCATAAATAAAAAAGGGAATAAAGAAGGTGGAATGGAGTGAGAGAAAGAAAGCATATAGTATTAGGTTTAAACAGAAATTTAAAAAATAAAATAAGGAAGAAAAAGGAAAATAAGTAAATAAATAATTTGAAAAATAGGAGCCAAATTGGAGAGAGAGATCCACCACAGCACTATCAACAACAAATGATCTAAAATTAATATAGGTGGGATGGGAACGAGAGGAAGAAAAGAAGAAAGAAAAGACTAAGATGTCTAGAGGAATGGAAAGTGATTTTGAGATGAGAGAGGGAGAGGAACAAAACCAGGCTAAGACAGGGAAAAATTAAAATTTGAGATGAAAAGAGTAAGAAAAAAGAAAAACAAGGTGCAAAAAGAAAGAAAAGTGTAGGATGGAAGAAAAAGAAGAAGAAGAAAAAGGCTAAAATGGAAAAATTAAAATTAGGGACAAAAAAGTAGGAGAGGGGATTAGTAAAATTTGAGATTTGAAATAAAAAAATTAGTGAAACTTTAGAAATAAAATTCAAAAAATGCAACTACTATCCTATCCATATGAATGTGCAAGAATTCCTAAGTTGGAGAGAATGCAGATACTTTAAGAATGGGGAAAAAGGATGTGACATGACCTAAAAGCTATGCAGGAAAGAAAATATCGCAAATCATGGAGAAGATCATGGCAGATTTCGTCTCGGTAGCATTTAGTATTTACCATTGTGTTTTCTTTCTGGCTCTGCCTCTGGTGATGTCAGATGTTGACCCCGTCTGACCATCCATAGGCAGCCTGTTTGAGACTTCCAGGGATCAATTCTCTGTGGCTGACTCCTTCAGTTTTTAATATAGTCAAATTGCAATCAGCCATCAGGCTTAAGCACCACATGGTGGGGCAGAATCCCTCCTAGGGTCAGGGCTCTTGTCTCCCCTTAGGCCGCTGCTTGTAGGGGAGTGGTCTGCCTGAGCAGGATGGCTGCTGCCATATGGGTGATGACTTAGCACCAGGATCCCAGCGTCTATTCTCTCAGTTCTCTCCCCAGAGTGTCTGTACCCAGTCCCTCCTCAGGCATCTCTAGTCCTCTGTACTCCAACCCAACCTTTGCTGGAGCCCAGGGTAAGTGACTGCAAATGAAAACTTGTGCATTGGCCCTTTAAATGGCTCTTTGCATCCCCAGCTGTCTGTCTCTGGCAGAGAGCAACTCTGCTGCTTTTCTCCACTGGATGTTATCTGTGTACTTTTCAGGCTCTGGTGTTCTGGTGTGGGGATCCCAGCTTAGGGTTTAGACCTCACTCTTCTCAGGGTGATCCAACCAGCTGCTTAATTATCCCTCTGGCGCTACCACCTGTGGGCACCCAGCCAGCCCTCTTGCATCTCTACTGCACTTCTTACCAGTCAGGTTGAGCTGAAGCTGATTCTTCTGTCTGTCTGTGGTTACAAGACTTCTTTCTTGCTATTGTTCAATTGTTTGTTCCGGGTGATTTCTCCACAATTTAGTTGTAATTCTAGATTGGTCCTGGAGAGAAGTTAGTGTGACTTCCATGCATTCCTCTGCCATCTTGGGAGCTGAAAGATTATGTTTTCAATGGTTTATTTCTTGGGTACAGTCACAGTTAGAATAATGTCCCCATAGATCTCTAGAATTTCCGCTAGGGGTCAGTACTGCCCCTGTTAACAACTGGGTTGACCATTTGCTAGCACAGCAGGGATATTACCCTGAGATATCACTGTGATTAAACAATGACTATATGTGTTTACTGAGTGGGTGCTGAGGCTCATGAGACATCAATCTGTATGCATTACTTTGCCTGAACTTTTTGAGTTTTTTGCTGTACTGCAGAGGAGAATAAGTGGGTGACTGAGTTACAGGTGAAAGTACTGCAGGGTGTCTATTTTCCCCCTTAGTTCCCGTAGATTTTGTTTAAGCTCCATGGAGCAATAAAGTCCTATGTAAAAGTTGAGGAAACTTTTTTTTGTACAGTTTCTGAGGGAGGGTTAGACACCAATGCATTATTTGTGTATTGATTCATTTGCAAGACTCTTGAATGCAATTTTTTTAGTCTTCCTTAGTCTCTTAAAATTTACACAATGGAGGAAGTTTTCCCCAGGCCACTGGATGAAACTCAGGTGGGCTCATAGCTTTCCTGACTAGTATTAGGTAATGTTACCTAACACTAGGTAACTCCAGGTTGCTCTGATTCCTTAGTTTAAAATGCTTAGTTTGATATATTAGAAAACTCTTTATTCCAAGGTACAGACTTCCTATTCTCTGCTCAGGCCCTGTAGTGGGTGGACCCCTACCCTGTCTGGAAGAGGGTGTGGTTGACTTTTGATCTTCCCTGTCCTTTACTAGCTACTCTTGTTACTGACTGTTCCTGATGGAGTTGGAACTGTGAGTGGGAAAGGGGAAAGGAGACAAGAGAGTTTCACTGAGTAAGTCTTGTGGTAACTTCAGGCTTTTTGGGTCTGGCAGATGTAGAAGGCGGACTGCCCTATGGCCGCATTCAGGGCCTTTCGGAGGGTCCCCTGCTGGGCTGTACTGACTGTCATGTGTAATGAACTCTCCTCATTGTCACTTGCCTCTCAGCCCTAATTTGGGCAGGCTCCAGTCTGGTGTCTGTCCCACTGGAGCCCACAGTTGGTCTGTGGAAAACAGTCACGAATCCTTTGAATCACAGAACTTTGGAGGGCAGGGCAATCCCCGCACGGCTGCCGCTGTTTTGCTGTGACCCTTGGACACCAAGCTGGTCACATTGTAATGGAGGAGAAGCCATTAGATTTCTTAGTCAGGTGTCAGATTTTAGTTCACTGTTTCTTCCACACTTTAGAAGATACCTGTCAAGCTTTTCGAGTGATCCCACTGAAGGTCTCCTCCACAGACTCAAGGGAAGGAAGTGGAGCTGCCCCTTCGCCCCTCCCCTTTGGGAAATGGATGGTTCTCATCGTGCTCTCTTGCTCTCTCCAAATGTTTTCACAAATCCTCTCTGGCTCTCCACTGTCTCTCCACTTTTATGTCCTTGATGCAAGTTTAGAGTTGTCCAACTTTCTTGCAAAGTCTGCACCTTGTAACAAATCACTATGGAATTTTATGCCTATTTTATGGTGGAGCCTCATTTAAAAACTTGCAATTTAACATTTCATTCTCCTTAGGTTCCAGGTGGGAAAAGGAGGCTAGATGTGAAATTAAATTTAAATTTGACTTTGGACTTCACCACTAGTTTTGTGATCTTGGACAAGTCACTTAACCTGTTTGTAAAATGCAGGTAATATATTAATAGGATTGTCATGGGAAATAAATGAGATACCCTGTATAAATCATTTAGGCTGGGGCATGGTAAGTACTTAATAACTTGTAATTATTCTTATACTTTTCATTATCTATGTATAACAAAGTGCTGCTCTGATGGCTTCAGAGTTGGCAGATTTGGGAATTGCACAGGATATTTTCCTGAAATGTATATCAGCACCCTTATGGTAGGCAACTCATAGCAATGATGAGGTACCCTCTGTGGTGTTCATGGGTAGCAGACACCAACCAGGGGACTGGAGTAGTAGAGATGATAAGCTGGACTGTGAGTATCTGTGAGATACCCCTAGAGATGCCTAGATAACCTGGTGAGTTGTAGCAGAAAGAGAAGTCCTGTATGAGCTTTCTGTGGAAAATTACAGTGGAATCTGTTATTACTGATAAAGAGTCCATTAGCCAAATGACTCAAAGTATCGAACAGAGCTTATCAGGTATACTTTCTAAGCTTTTATTGAATTTATTAGGATGACATTGGTTAATAAGATTATATAGGTTTTGAGTGTACAATTCTATAATACTTCATTATATATTGCATTGTGTGTTCACCTTCCAAAGTCAATTCTCCTGTCAACATATGTACAACCCCCTTTACCCTCCTCTACCTCTCCCACCTCCTTCCCCTCTGGTAACCACCACACTGTTGTCTATGTCTATGAGTTTTTGTTAGCGTTATGTGTTTATTTGCTGCCTTCTGTTTTATATTCCATATATGAGTGAAATCATATGGTTCTTGATTTTTTCTGACTTATTTTGCTTAGCATGAGATCAGATTTGTTAAGGCATATCATTGTATTTTCTTTTGATAAGACAGAAATACTGAAATGGTTAGAATGTATTCAGCTGCAACTGGAATACCTTACTGGGACTTGTGAAGTAAAACTTAATGTTCTCATGTAACTACAAGTCTGAGTGTAGGCAACCACTTGTATTAGTTAGCTGACTCCAAATTCTTATGGCCAGCCCTCTGCAATTCTTTAGCCTTCCATTCTGATCACAAGTTTTCTGCCAGGCAATTGATGGCACACCAAGGCTAACATGTTACCTGATGCCAAGGGCGTTGTCACATCATAGCCTAGGAGACAGCACCCTGGAGCGGAGCAGTTCACACGTTGCACAGTTATCACAGTGGTCCTGTTGGTAACGTGTGGGCCTAACATTCAAGTTCTTATTTATTTATTTATTTTTACTTCAGAGACCACGTGTTCTCTCTGCTATATATAGTTGGGGTTGTGGGCCCAGCTGGAAGGAACAAGCACAGTTCTTAATCCTAGAGAGCAGGAAAGCAAATTTAGTTAATAAGTCTCAGCCTAGAATGTAAACGGAATTTGTGTTATGTCAGGATCTTCTGATTTGGAAGTGAAAATAATCACACTCATCCTGTTTCTATGACACAAGGAGCTGGTAGGTACTCAAACATTTTCCAGGAGCCTTCAAAGTTATAATCCAGCTCTACCTGGGTAGCTCAGTTGGTTAGAGCATCATCCCAATATGCCAAAGTTGTGGGTTCAATTCCCAGTCAGAGCACATACAAGAATCAGCCAAGGAATGCATAAATAAATGGAACAATAAATTAATGTGTCTCTATCTCAAATAAATTTTTTAAAAGATTAAAAAAATAAACTATAATCCAGAAGGACCATAATCCAGGTGTGAATGCTACAATGAGTTCCTTTATAAATTCTCTTTGAGTTCATTGACAAACCTGACTTATGCTTAATTCGATATTATTGTTAAGAGATAACGTCTAGAGAATCTCCCATGTTTGTTATTCTAATAGTGACAAATGCTAGGATTTTTAATTTACATACTTCATTTCAACACCTTTCTTGTAAGACTATTGGACCTTGAGTTGACTGGGAGCATGCATGGAGTGTGTTTTTATTTATATATCACATTTCCTTGTTAGCTATCTAAATCTTCAGTTGTTTGACTTCCACATTAGACAAAATAGTTTACACATTGGTAAAACACCATTCATTGTCTTTCAAAGCTAAGAAAAGACAATAAATAGTCTGGCATTTTCATTAGATACCTGCCTTCTTGTGCATTTCAGCAGCGATGTAGCAAAGCTGACTGATTGTGACAGTTTGACCTGATTTCAGACCAGCCCATCCCTCTGATTACATCACAAAAGACAGCATGGGAAGAGGGTTGAGAACAATGTTGTTTATTTTTTTCTTAAGTCATACCTTGGTGTTCTTTCTTATGCTTATTCCAGTTCACTCAATGGTTTTCTGTCCATTCAGCGGTGCAGTGATGCTTGTCAGCAGAGCACCTGCCATCTTAATACACAGTTGTTTTCCAAAATGTTGCCATTAGAACATGAGATGCGACCATACAGTCCAAGTTGTTCATCCTCTCCCTCTCTGTTCTTTGTCTCTCACACCTGACGGGGGGGTGCTCAGAGTGCTGGGGCTGGACCGCTCTTCTAGGAACCTGGGACTGGGTACCACTACCCTCTCTCAAAGTGTGGAGCTGAATAGCAGCATTCATAGGCTGCCACCTTGTGCTGACCTCTATCAGCTGACACAGACCATCCAATTGGGTTGTTGACCCAAGAAGGCTAAGCTGAGAGGGAGAATCTAGGTGGGAGACAATGGGTCAAAAGACCAGGGAAACCAGATAAACGCTAGGGAATTTGAAGCAAATGGTGGAGGCCAGATGCAGAAATTACTGAGGACTTGCAAGACATGCATGGTTCCTATCCTTAGAAAGGCTGAGACACATGACAGTGACAATAGGGGGACATGTATGTTGGGATACAGGTGTGCACAAGGTGTTGTGAAGGAAATTAAAGGACTTGAGGTAGGTGGGAACAGAAGGTAGGTCAGGGGCCATGTGACAGGGAAGAAGATGGGGAAGTGAGCCTTGAAGGATGAATGGTGTTTGAATAAGCAGAAGACAAGGGACAACATTGCAGAAAGGGACAGCCTAGTGCAAACTCATCAAGTTGTCATTTAGCAAGTAGAGATGACAAATATTCAGAATGGCTGTAACCCAAGGCGAGAACGTTGGAGACCCAAAAACTGATACTGGTGAGGACATTTATTCTATACTCACAAGTTAGGACTTTATCTGTGGGCAAAGAGAATGATGAACAGTTTTCAGGCAATGTAGAGAGATCTGATTTGTTGTTCAGAAAGATCACTTGGTCACCCATGTGGAAGATGCCTCAGGAGGACCTGACATGAGAAGGGAGATTAATTTATAGGCATTGGCAGTATAACCCGCTCAAGAGATGAAAAGGACGTGGACCAAGGAAGTGGCAATGGCAGGTAAAGATATATTTGAGAAGTATTTTGGAAACGGGTAAATAGATGGACACCAGATTTTGGATGGGTGGAGGGAACAGAGGAGGAGAAAGAAGCAGTTTGGAGCGTGATCAGGGGAGATAAACCAAATGTAGTCGGTTTTAGATTTTTTGAATTTTGTGAGCTCTAGGACATTCAAGAGGAGAGTTTTAAAAGTGGAATAAGCTTAAGGAGAGTGGTGACTCTAGAGATAAATCTGCCTGTCATCAGCTCATGGATAGTAGTTGAATCCATAGCCTGGATGGCATTAACCAAAGTGATGTGAATAAGTTCTGGAGATGTAGTGTATAGTGTGATGGCTGTAGTTAACAATACCATACTGTACATTTGGAAGTTCTTAGAGCGTAGGTCTTAAAAGTTCTCATCACAAGGAAAAAAACGTGTGGTTATATGAGGTGATGGATGTTAATTAAACTTGTAATCATTTTGCAGTATGTACATATTCTATCAAACCATTATGTTGTATACCTTAAACTTACACATGTTACATGTCAATTTATCTCAATAAAACTGGAAAAAGTCAGTATAAATCTAGAGGCCAAGGACAAAGCCATGGAGCAGTGTTCAGTGTTGGTGAAAGTATCTGAGAGTAAACGAAGGGTTGCAGGGTGTTGTTAGATTTGACAACAGTGATCTCAAGCAGAGCATTTACGTGGAAGGTTGGTTTTATGTTTGGGAGAGGTAGAGAAGTAGAAATTGTGACAGCTCCATTTTTCTAGAAGTTTGAGTGTGAAAGGAAAGAGAAAAAGATTTATTATAGCTGGATGCGATAGGTAGGTTGTGTATTATCTTTAACAGATACAAAGCTGAAGCTCTGAGAGGTTGTAATTTGCCTAATGCTGCCAACTGGTCAGTAGCAGAGCCCAGATGAAATTCCTGGTCTTCGGATTCTGAATTCGATGCCCTTCAGCTTGCCCACCTGAGTCACTGAAGGATAATCATGCAGTGCACTTAGTCATAATCAGTGTAAATGTGACTACGGTATTTCATCCAAAGTGGAAAGTTTTAAGGTGCAGGGGGGAATTATTCCCTGTTGGTCTGAACTTGTGGAATATGGACAGGAAAACTTCCTTTCAAGCCTCATTGGGTATGTTTTCTTGACTGGGTATGAATGTTCCCAGAAACAACTCCTGTTTTCCTCCTTAGCTACACCCTGGTAGCCTTGTGCTCCTACTGTGATTTCAATTCATGACCCACCCAAGGATGATAAAAAGTAAATTGCATTCTCAAGTATATTCATAGTACAGGCCAAGTACTTAGCTGCCTATTATACTCTGTCATTTGGAAACATGCATCAGATGGAACCTTACTTCCTTGATGAAAGAAATGCATTTACTTGGTGTTTTCTTTGGCAATGAAAGCAGCTGTTCTTGCAGTGATAAGCAGGCTGTTGGACCCAGAAGAGCCATCTGCACACATGAGGACTGTGCAGTGTTCTTTGCTTCTGTGTAAAGGTGAACTTCGCAGACAGACGTGATGACACCAGGTCCTGTTCTGAACTCAGGCACTGTGCACTATGGTTGTCAGCTCGGGCCCTTCTCACCAAGGACCCAGAATCCTGGAAATTGGAATTAGATCCATTGCTTGGAGACAGAATTCACCTGGAAACATGGTATCCACTTAGAAAGGGTTAAGCCAACAAGAGTGTGTTCACACATCTTGTGAGTGAGCCTGGCCCAGAGATGGACTTTTGTCATAATTACTCAAACCCAAATGTTCCTCAAGCAGCCAATTTGCCTCCTCCTATAAGAAGCAGCAAGTTAAAGAATATTCTTGAAATAGATGCTAAGCTTCTTAAGAGTAGGAATCGTGTCTTATACTTGTTGTCTAATAAGTATATATAATTATTTTATCTCATAGACTAGTAAATGGTATGAGGTAATACTTATTACTTATTTAACATATACTCATGCCCAGTAAATAATTGCTGATTGACTTTATCCCATTTTAGGCACCTTAGCAACCTAAGTGCAATTTTTGAGTCAACCTAATGCCTACTCAATCCAAGAAACAGTACTAACAAGCTTCAAAGAAGGCTGCCTTCAGGGGTTACTGGCTGAAAAGCTGTGCTGAGTGAATGCAATGCATCTAGGGGGAAAAAATAAAAAGATGAGTGTTTCCTCTCAATATTTTCTTTTTCTTTTTTTGGCCTCTTAATTGTATTTACTATCTAGTTACATCTGATCACAGGTGCAAATAAAATAGATGTTTATGAGCTTTGTTTATTTTACACCCTGTTGTTAAATGGTTTTATGAAATAAAAACTTAGCAATGGTGAGATTTTTCTTCTCTCTTTCTGCATCCCAGAGTTGTCCTTGCCTGTCACAACCAGTTCTTCCCCCATCCCTTTGCACATTAGGAGGAAATGAATCTAATATTAAAAGCCCTTATGTGGAGTCAATGAGCATTTGATATTTTTTATGAGAGCATAACTTTTCCTGAGTCAGAAATTCTCAGCTTTGTGAAAAATATTCTCATCTCCAGATCACCAGCCAACCTTCTGTCCTGACCAAGGCTGTGGCTGAACCAACTTGAGTTCACAAGACTAATTAAGTGAGACCCTAAGTCAGAGAGGAGGCACTGTGCTGCTCGTGGAGCTAACGCGCCCCAGAATTGTTACTGAGTCCACAGCTGCATTAACACTATACTCGGAATCTTCATAAGCTGCACACTCAGGCAAGGAATACTGATAGACTAAACATCTTCACAGATCTGATTGGGTGACGTGGCTTGAATCCTGATTTCTATTCATTGTTAGGAAATGTAGGAAAACTACATCTTTGAAACAGTGGCAGATTTTGCCATCTGTAAAAGTGAAGAATGCTGCTATTTTATTTATTTTACTTTATTTAAATCCTCAGTTGAGGATACAGTTATTGATTTTAGAGAGAATGGAAGGGAAAGAGAGGAAGATATTGATGGGAGAGAGAAACATCCATCAGTTGCCTCTTCTCTGTACCCTGACTGGGGTCGAACCTGCAACCTTCCATTGTATGGGACTATGCTCCAACCAACTGAGCCACCCAGCCATGCTGATGCTGCTATTTTAATGAACAAATCCAGAGACAATATTAAAAGTCTTAGTCTGGTCAGTAAGGCACAGAGCCTAACATATAACTGGTGCTCAGTAAATAAATACTTGTCACTTGAATAATGAGTGGATGGATACCTTGCTCATTGTGTTTCCCATTCCCCCACAGCCCACCCCAACCAACTAGATTTTTAACTTGGAAAGAAATGAATGCCCTTGAGCATCATTTGTGGCCTTCCTTGCTCTTTTTCCAAATTTAGTTTTTGGAAGCTCTACATTGCCAAAAAGTATCAAAGGAGAAAAGCAACGGATCTACCTTTTCCCCAGTCTTTATAGTATGTTTATAAACAAGTTCAATTTGGTTGCTCACACATACCAAAGATGAAAAGGAATTTTTAATGCTAAGGCTCCATTTCTGGCTTCTTTTTCTTCCCCATTCTCTGAAGAAAATGATGAATATCCTAAAGGACTCTGGCCACCTAGTAGCTAAGATCAAATGAAACAGAGAAAATGATCCTTCACTCTAAGAAAGAATTGTCAAGTTTCTTTTACAAATACAATAAATAAGTTGTTAAAGGGGACATATGCCTTTGCCTCCTAATATCAGCCGAAGCCTCACAGCTAAAGATAGGGGAGGTATTCTCTCACTTTCTAAGAAGAGATGTTAGACTTGCCCATACAGGACCTGCACGAAGATGGAAGAAGGGTATCTATCACTTGCCTCCAGTCTGTGTAGGAGGAGAGCAGGAGTGTCAAAAAGATTCACTTAAAGAATCTATAAGAGAAGAATGCTTTGTTTTTTTTTGTTTTTGTTTTTTTGTTTTTGTCCTCTTTCTCCCCTTCCAGCCAAGTGATAGACGTTTCCAAGAAAAAGGCTCAGAGGTTAGGACTTCTGAGAGGGAAAAATTGGAAGTTGCAAGAAGGGAAACTGGTATCTCACTCCCTGGCTAGAGGCTTACCTAGCTGTAGAAATACCTAGGTCCGTCCTGGAATGGCTGCAGATTTGGAGCATGGTGAGAGTTTTTGGAAGGTGCTAAAACAGATCCCCATGAGTTTGAAGGTACATATGAGCCAGAGCACCCCGTGCCCCACCACCACCGCTATGGGCTGTCTTGGAAACAGTAAGACCCAGCACCAGCATAATGACAAGAAGGCGCAGCGTGAGACCAACACAAAGACCAGGAAGTGGCAGCAGAAGGCCAAGCAGGTCCACTGGCCATGCACTCCCTGCTGCCGTTGGGTGCTGCTGGGTGCTGCTGGAGAACCTGCTAAAAGCACCAGGTGAAGCAAATGAGGATCCTGCATGTTAGCAGGTTTAATGGAGAGGGTGGCGAAGAGGACAAGAGGGCCTGCAAGCTACCAGGAGCGACAACGGTGAAGAATATTATCCTTTCATGGCTCCCGTTTCTCTTCTTCCAGGCTGTGTCCCTTCACACTTTGCATGCTGGAATCGCTGCTGTATCAGGAACTTCTAATAAGGATACTATTCTGTTGTGGGAGGAGGAAGGATGGGCCCTACCACCTAACCTCTAAAGCACAGGTGGCAAACACAAGGCCCTTGGGCTGAATCTGGCCCTCCACACTGTTTTTATCCAGCCCAGCACCTTGTTTCTACCTGGCTGCAGCGCCAAGCTCTCACTTAACAGTTACGGAGTAGTTACATTTATACAGCCCTAAAATTACATTCGGCCCTTTGAAGGCAATTGGGAGGCTGATGTGGCCCCTGGTGAAACACCCCTGCTCTAAGATAACTGCGCGCGCGCGCGCGCACACACACACACACACACACACACCAACCAAAAAAACCTCGAAAAACAAGCAAAAAATGGAATAAAACACATCATTGCCCAAATTATAGTGTAACATCCAAAATAGGCATCAACGTAGCAAGTGACTGTCAGTTTAACGTACTGAAAGTTGGCACAGAAATAATGATGGGTCCTCACTGAACAACCTACTGTGCTCCAGACGCTGTACTAGCCCCCGACCCCTTGACTCTGATCTGAAGTAAATGCAAATATTAGTATACACAACAAATAAAACTTCTTTGCATGTCCCAACAAAAATTAAAATAAAAGGTAACCGCCCCCTGTACGGAAGACAGGAAGCTGGCTGAAACTGCCTGCCCTCTGGCAGCAGGTCATGAAAGCAGCCTTCGGTTGAAAGATGAAAAAGGTGTGAGTCCCCTCAGGCCAGTGGCTGCCAGGGAAGAGCTAATCCTGGCCTCGGGGCTGCCAACAACCAGAGTGAGGGGTCCTCAGCAGAAAGTGGCTGTGGTGTATTGCTGGGTGGCATTGAGGAGGTGAGGTGGGGGACAAGGGTCAAAGTTGAGCCAGAGAAATAATCCATATCAGAAAGAACAGTGCAAAGTTGCCACGGGTTGCTCTATTTTTGGAGAACCTACAAATGTGCCCCACATTTTCTCTTTTTAAACTTTATTTATTTTTATTTTATTGATTTTTAGAGAGAGAGAAACATTGATTTGTTGTTCCACTTATTGATGCATTCATTGGCTAGTTCTTGTATGTGCCCTGACTGGGAACTGAACCCACAACCTTGGCATGTTGGGACAATGCTCTAACGAACTGAGCTGCGTGGCCAGGGCTGAGAGGGCCCACTTTTCAATGTCTATCATAACAAGTTTCCAGTAACCAGAATATGACAGTCCTAGCCACTTAGATCTCAGCTCCATGTTCTGTAATCCCCCTGTCCGTGACACTGTCCTGGGAAGCACCCAAAGCATCAGAACTTGGGGTGGCAGGGGAAAGGAGCACAAAAAGTCAGGAACATAAAGCAGACTCTGAACGCTTCCCCCTTCCCTGTGGTGGGTCTCAAACCCTCAGAGTCAGACCCAAACCAACTAGGAAGGGGACAATATGCAATTGGAAGACAGATTTAAGTTTGATTGAGGTGGACCAGCCATTTTCATTCCCAAATAGATCAAAGAGCTATGAGACCTGCCTTACCGTAAAGAGACAGGGAGGAGAGCTAAGTAAGCAGGTTGATGGCAGCGGTGGGGGAAAGCTTTTTCTTTATGTACCCCTTCAAGTTCAGTTTGCTTAATAAACTGGTCACACAGAAAAAGTGAAAGGTGAAAATAGTGCATGTAAGTGGGATGTGGTTGTGCTGGTGTAAGCGTGAGCATCTAGAGAATGAGATTTTCTTGTATATTGGGTAAAACCATTGTTTTTATTAGCCGCTGTGTTAACATGAGCAGTTTTTATTTAGCAGTGCTTCCCTCTTACAGCAGAGTCTACCAGTTGCTAGTTACCAATGTAGCTTCTTTCCTTCTTAATTTAAAAAACTACCCACATTAGACCAGATCATACTTAATCTCATGCAATAAGTCTTGGCTATAGAATTTCATTCTTGACATTGAGATTTATTGGAACTGATTGAGAGGAAATTCCAGAAAAGCTTTTAAAAATAGAGTAAATTTTTCTGTTTCCTTCTACTTGCATTGTAGATATGATGGCTGGAGCTCTGGCAGCCATAGTGGTCCAGGAGTGAATTGTTAAGGAAAGCCAGAGAAACATGGAAGGAACCAGTGTCCTTGATGACTCCATGGAGCTATCACACTGGCCCTCTTTCTCTGTAAAGCTACTTCTTTTGTGAAAATAAATAAATGTACACCATTTATTTATTTTGAAAAAGATTTTATTTATTTTAAGAGAGAGGGGAAGGCAAGGAGAGAGGGAGAGAAACATTACCTTTTGCACACTCCCAACCCGGGAATTGAACCAACGTCCTTTTGGTTTGTGGGATGACACCCAACCCACTGAGCCACAGCAGTCAGGGCTAAACATACACTTTTTAAAAAAGCCTTTTTGATTTCTATTCTCTGTTATTATTATCTATGCACATTCCCTACCTCCTTACCAGCACTTGTTTGTTGATTTTTTTGATAATAGCTGTTTTGACTGGTGTGAGGTGATATCTTATTGTAGTTTTAATTTGCAAATCTCTGATGATTAGTGACTTTGAGTATCTTTTATCTGTTGGCCCTCTGTGTGTCTTCTTTGGAGAAGTATTTATTCAGGTCCTTTGCCATTTTTAATTGTTTGGTGTTTTGGTGTTGAGTTTTATAAATTTTTTATGAATTTTGGATATTAAGCCCTAATCAGATGTAGTGCTGGGGAGGATGTGGAGCAAGGGGAACACTTTTGTACTGTTGGTGGGAATACAGATTGGTGCAACCACTGAGGAAAGCAGTGTGGAGATACTTCAAAAAATTAAAAGTGGAACTGCCTTATGACCCAGCAATCCTACTTCTGGTAATTTATCTGAAGAAATCCGAAACACTAATTTGAAAGAACATAAGCACCCCATGTTCATTGCAGCATCATTTATAATCACCAAGATATGGAAGTAGCCCAAGTGTCCATCAGTAGATGAGTGGATAAAGCAACTATGGGACATTTATACACAATGTGATACTACATGGTTGTATAAAAGAAAATTTTACCCTTTGTAACAGTAAGGATGGACCTGGAGAACATTATGCTAAATAAGATAAGCCAGTAAGAGACAGATAAATACCATATGATTTCACTCATCTGTATATTCTAATGAACAAACTAAACTAACAAAATAGAGACACACTCATAGACAATAGGCTGACAGCTCTGGTGGAGGGCGGGGCATGGTTAGGGGATGGAGGGATTGAGCAAAAAGGAAAAAGGACTCATGGACATGGACAACAGGGTGGTGATTGTAGGCAGAGGATGGGTATAAGGGGGATAAATGGTAATGGGAAAAATACAATAAAAATAAATAAATTAAAAAAATAAATGCACATTCTAAGTGATACATTTCCCAAGGCATCACATCATACCATTACTCGGCAACACTGGACTTCACCTCCTAACTACATCTTGAGTTTCCCTCCTTCCTGGTACCCCTGCCCTCATAGTCTCACTTCAGAGCCTCATCATTTCTCACTCAGGTTACTGCCACATCTTCTTAAATGGGCTTACTGCTTCCAGTCCTGGTCTCATTTCTGTTGGATGAGTTTGCTAGGGCTGCCACAGCAAAATACCACAGACTGGATGGTTTAAACAACAGAAGTTTATTTTCTCACAGTTCTAGAGACAGGAAGTCTAAGATCAGTGTCAGCCGGGTTGGTTTGTCCTGAGGCCCCTCTCCTTGGCTAGCAGGTGGCCGCTTTCTTGCGGCGTCCTCACATGGCCTTTACCTTGTGTGCACGCATCCGGCATGGCTCCCTTTTTATAAAGACGCCAGTCTTCGTGGGTTAGGGTTCCACCTCTGTGACCTCGTTTAACATCAATTAACCTTTCCAAAGGCCGTATCTCCAAATATAGTTACACTGGGGGTTAGGATTTCAATATAGGAATTTTGGAAATTGCAGTTCAGTTCATAACATCCTCTACTTCATTCTCTGGATGTCTATCAAACTGATCTATGTCAAAAGCAAATTTTGGGAAAGGGACACTCTTGGTGAGAGTACAAACTGGAACATTTCCAAAGGACACTCGAAAGTTGAAATGTGCATATTCATTGACCTGGTAATTCTGCTTGTAAATATCCTAAGAAAATAATTGTACAAGTGTTCTACTGTGGCCATTGTGTTTAAAATAGTGCAAAAGTGGAACCCGTACATATGTATGTGTGAATTGCAGTTAAATTATGGTATATTTCTCTTACGGTGTGCTATGCTACTTTTAAAAATGATAATTCAGAGCTCTGTCTGTTGACATAGATTAATATTCATGATATATTGTTATAGAAAAAGGCAGTTTATCATCATTTATGACTTGGCATAAATGCTACTTCTCAGGCAGTCCTGTCTTCGGTCGCCTCCCACCCACTACTTCCCCCTGAGTGGGGGCGCCGCTTCCCTTTCCGTTATCCCTTCAGCCGGTGCTTACTGAGTGCCAGCTATGTGCGCTGTGCAAATCTCCATTCTTGCACTTTTATATCCTTTTTTTAAAATATTTTATTTCTTTATATTTTGTAGAGAGAGAGGGGAAGGGAAAGAGAAAGAGAGGGAGACAAACATCAATGTGTGGTTGCCTCTCACATGGGACTTGGCCCCCAACCCAGGCATGTGCCCTGACTGGGAATCGAACCATGACCCTCTGGTTCACAGCTCACACTCAATCCACTGAGCCACACCAGCCAGGGCGCACTTTTATATCTTAATGATTCATTTATGTGTCACTTTCCCACTAGAATGGGAATTCCTTGAAGGAGGAGATGGTTTTATTTGTCTTTGTTTCCCAAGATATTTTGGTACTTGATAAATGTTGACTAAATGAATGAGAGGAAAAGAAATGAAAGTAACAGAAAGTGTGAATAATACCAATATAAAACAAGGACATACAGTTATGGAGAAGTTTGCAATGACAGTCATGGATATTGTATATATAATGAGAACCCTGCTGAATCACTTGAATTTTTGTAGCCCAGAAGAAATGTTTGTGGCTTCTTACAAGTGGATCTCATATATTCTCCACTGTTCCCAATACAAGTACGTGATGTATTTGGCATGCAGTTTAGGTATACGTGTATACACACACACACACATATATATATGTATACACACACCTAACTTCTGTTTATTGAGCTTTATTTTCTACACACTGGGCCCTTACCAATCACTTCTTCCTCCATTACCAAATTACTTGTCCAAGGAAAAGAGTATTAGAGTATAATATCCTTAACATTTGCAGTCTCTCCGGAATTGTTGAAAACTATATATATTTATTCCATGGCAACTATGGCATCATGATGTCATGTGAGAATTTTTCTGTTGTCCTAAGATTTCAAAGTTAGGAATAAAAAGGTCCACGAACACCATTAGCCTAAATCCAGAGAACTGCCAAAATGGACAATGGCCATTTATTCATAGAGCTTACCAAAAAAAATTCTAGTTCAGAGAATTGGCCTAGCATTACCTCTCCATTCCTCCAACTGCCTTTCCCTGTCTCCTACTTCTCTGCTTCCTAGACAGAGAGCTATTTGGGAGGGCTGCCTTTGGGAAGTGTGATGCACTGTACCTGATGAGATGGTGTTTTTCTCCCCTCAAGACCCGCTGGTATAGAGAGGTGATGGGGGGCGGTTGCAGTGAAGAGGGAAGGGTTCCTTGTAAAGACGGGGCAGAGGGGTTAGGAAGAAAGGGAGACTGGCACGTTATCCCCTAGTTGAGTCTTTGCCTAAATAGTGGGCTTGCTAATTTGCCTCTGTGTTACCACAGCCGGGGACAAAGAGAATCAAGCGAGGCACCACCTTGGGGAGGGAGCTGCCAAACAGAGATGGGCAGTCTACGTGGAGGCAGAGACGATGATTCCCACATGGGCTGATGGTGTCCAAAATGAGGGGACATTGCTCAAATCATGACTGAAGCCTAGAGTTGCTGCTGGGGGTAGGACTGCTCGTCAGAAGGGTGGGTTGCAATGGTCACCAGCCCACAGGGAGCCCACAGTCTATGCCCTAGAAAAGGGGCCCTGGATGCAGAGGACTGAGACCCCCACTCAGTCGAGGATGGAGACGTCTGTTTCTCTCTCTTCCTCTTGCCTTCCCTGACTGGAAGGAGGAATGTAAGGAGGTGCGGGAGAGGCAGGCATGCCCCATCCTCCACCACAAGCTGCTAGAACCATAAGGCGAGCCTGAATTAGGGCTGGGAGGGACGGGGCTAGGAGAAAAGCTTCGAATCATAGATGAAATTGAAGTTTAAAAATGAACAGAACTGATTCCCAGACATTTTTCTAATGTTGCAAGTAAGACATTTTTAAAAACCAAAAGTGACTGAAATGTTATGGAACCTGGTCAATAGAAAGATAGGTATGGCATAGTATCATTGCTTGGCAATTTTTGGGGAAAAGGAGGTTTCTTCTTTTTTTATACCAACAATTGAGACTCCTCAATAAACTCGTTGCAGCATGTGACATTCGTCTCCATGGGAAGCCACCCTGATTTTCAGGGAAAAGCTACTCTTTTCCCTAGCTGATCTTAAGAACAATTGCTACTGGGTGACAAGCTCTGCTTTCCACATGACACTCTTAAAAAGGTGCTCATTAGCAGTTGATAGTTAATGTGAGTGCTTTCTAATGTACCTTTGTTTAGAGCTATTTTTATGTAATGAGCCCTGGAAAGCTGTGATGAAGCCACACACCCCTGTCGTTCTCACACTTCCTGTAGCAGAGAAATTAGCACAGGGCCTCGTTGTCCGCATGCGCAGCAGATGTGGGACCAACAGGGCTGCAGTTGGATCACAGCCAGTAGAAGCTGCCTGTCTTCTTTAGCCTCCATATAGAAAGGAATCAGCAGTTTCAAAAATTATGAATTTTTAGAACTGAAGTTGGGTAGATGGAAGTGGGGGGTTGGTCCCACAATCAAGTATGTGATTTGATGCTTTCCCTTCTCCCTCTCGCCTCACAGCCTGTCTAGATTCCATCTCTTCTTCTTCTTTTAAATCCTCACCCAAAGATATATTTATTGATTTTATAGAGAGAGAAAGGGAGGGAGGGGAAGAGAGAGAGAGAGAGAGAGAGAGAGAGAGAGAGAGAGAGAGAGAGAACAGAGAGAAACATCAATTGGTTGCCTCCTATTCATGCCCGACCGGGGATCAAATCCACAACCTAGGTGTGTGCCCCGACCGGGGATTGAACTCGCAATCTTTTGGTGGACAGGATGATGCTCCAACCAACTGAGCCACCCAGTCAAGGCTCATCTTTTCTTTATTAGGATAGCTCTTCTATTTACTCAATCTGTCATCCCTCAACTAGAAACAGTATTCTTTTTTCTTGCTTAAGGGAATCATAGGTGTAACAGAAGCCTATTCAGGCAGAAATATACAGGGCGCTCATTGAGAAAGGTTTTTTAAATGCACAGGGTGGAGCGTACTGATCACTTGAAACAGATCTTGGTCCGGGGAGTGTCACTTAGCTGCCTCAACTTACTTAGGGAAACTTAAGTCAACTAGACCATGTTGAGAGTCTCCTTCAGTTCTACATGGATGGAGTTGGTAGCCTTGTCTTTGGAGGTAGATCTGAGAAGGCCTTACTGAATGTTGGGTGGCTAAAGAAAATGCCTCAGTCCTGAGGAGAAAAGATGGACAGTAACTGTGGGGACTGCAATTAGGGCCACACTGACCCTATCACAGTGCATACTCTTCCTGGGCCCCACTTGTCCCTGGGCTGGACTGTGAGGGTCACCCCTGAAGCCACACATGAACCTAGCCCCAGTGTGGGGAGAAGCCCACGGGACTCTGCCGGCTTTCATTTAGGCTGAACTGAGAAAGGCACAAGGAGAAAGCAGCTTTATTCTTTCACACAACTGTCTGTAAACAAGATTCAGAGCAGCTTTTTTTTTTTCTACTTCTGGATGATATCTTGGGTAAATTCTGTAGCCTTATCAAGTCATTCTCATGCATTAATGAATTATTCCATTTTGCTGGTATTGAAAGTACAAGCCAGTCTAATGTATAACTTCCAGCCTCTCATCCAATTCATGGTTTCTTCCCTTTTCCAGCTAAGCCCTCCCAGACTGGGAAACTACCTGAGAAAAGAAGGTCCTGTTGATGCTTTAGTTAGGTCCTTCCCCAGGCTCAATTCGCTGAGTTGCCTCTGGCTCCACCACAGTTGGAGTAGGACAGAGAAGACAGGTAAGGAGCAAAGCAAAGCAAAGCAAAACAGAACAACTCATGTGGCTTAGTGTCAGGTCCCTCTGGGGGTGTCAGATGTGCCAAAGCTGATCTTTTATTGCTATTCCCAAAAGATGGTTCTGAGGGCTCTTTAGAGAATCTCATCCCTAGGGGCTCCCTTCTCCTCTGCAGTCTGTCCACCACACACACTTCATTTGGGGGGTTACTCAGCCCCTCAGGGTGGCCCCCTTGGCTGGGATTTTTCTTTAGAATGACCAAAATCCACCTCTCTTCTAGAGGGTCTGTATCTTGGGAGGTACTGATGATTGTGGAAGCACAGGCTATTTCTGAAGCAGCCCTGGTTCTTTTCTTTGTCACTAAAGGCTGGTCTGGCCAGCTTCTCACTTTTAGAATAGCTTATTCCCCTGCCTCCTCCACATTCCAGGAGAAATGTCATTCTCTTAGTGCTTCCCTAAACCCCCGATAAATCTGCAACATACAATCGCTACTTCTACTACTAAAGGTCCCTCTTCTGTGGGGGGTAATGTCTGCTGGATTGGATTTTAGAAATCAACCTCGGTTTTGCAAACATTGGTACTTCTCTTTGGAATGTGTGGGTACTTAATATCCTTCATTCTTAGCTTTGTAATATGAGCCTTATCTGAGAACACAGGAAATGTTCCATTTTCATGTCATTTTACACTAAGATGCCTTGGCAGGAAGCAACAGCAGTTCTTGCCCACCCTCCTCACACTTCCCTCTGACCCCCACCAGAGGGTACATCTACGCTTTTGTGGCACCAAACAATAGGAGGATGAGCCCAGTAATTGGCCCTCTGGTCACACTAGATCTTGCTGATGTACCACCATCCCACAGGGTCCCTTGTGGTCCAACACTGTGTGCTCAGGGCTGGGAATCTTTGCGAGGACGTGAACCCCAGGGCCTGAGGTGCAGTGGTTTCCTGGGAGGGGCCCCTGCCTCCTTCGGGGCTGGCAGGGGGTGGAATGGGTGCTGCACCCCTCCCCGAATCACTGGGGAATTGTGCTTCCTCTGGCTGCTGCTCTCTCCCAGCAGTTTGGGCTGTAAGGAAACGAAATGGAATAAAGACCAGTTTTTGTGGGTTTTTTTTTTTTTTTGAGAAGAACAATAGAGGAATTTTTAGACACAAACATTAATTAATATCTCAATAAATTGTTCTGCCTCACTTAGGTGAGAATATGTTTTAATTAGTACTAGGAAGGGAAAGCGCCTGAAGTTGGCTGTATGTGGGGGAGGGGCCTCACTTAGCTTTAGAATGGGGGTAGGGCGTCATAGATGGCTGCTCTGAGGAAGTCACGTTAAAGCCCAGATCTCAGGCATTGGGGGAACAAGGAGTGTCCCAGGCAAATGGATTCTATTAGTCTCCTTGGCTGCTGTAACAAATTATCACAAACCATGGACATTTCTTCTCTCGTGGCTCTGGAGGCCCAAGTCTGAAATTGGGGTGTTGGCTGGTGGGGACACAACCCCTCCAAGGTGCTCAGGGAGAACTCTGCCTTTTTCATTTCCAGCTTCTGTTGGCTATACCACTCCAGTCTCTGCCTCTGTCTTCATATCATCTTCTCTTCTCGCTTCTTAGTCTCTTATAAGGAGGTTGTCACTGGAGTTAGGGCTCACTCAGGTAATCCAGGATGATCTCATCTCAAGACCCTAAGCTGAATTACATCTGCAAATACCCTTTTCCCAGATACAGTCCTATTCACTGATTCCAGAGGTTTGAACATATCTTTAGGGGCCACCATTCAGCCCACTACAGGACCCAACAGTATGAAGTCCCTGAGGCTGTCTAGCCTGAACTCATCGTGCAGCTCATGTCGGTATCTCCAGTTTGACATGCCGTGTGTTTTTGTATTATTGTCTTCAGTTCGAGAGACGTTTTCTACCTCCAGAGTATGCATGCACTGAGGGTGAGGACCTTGTCTCTGCTCCTCATGCATCCCGCCCCCACCTCCAGTGCCCAGTCCGCAGTGGACTCACGGCACTCGAACTCAGCTGCAGATTCAGAATCATGTCTATTCCAACCATTTGGGGAACAAGTCAGGAGATGACAGTTCTTGAAACTAAAATTAATAAGGCATCATAAATGAATTAGATTGCCTATCTGTAGAAATCTTTTCAGGAGGACAGGGTTTCGATAAGTGTTTCTGATAAGATCAGGGAGCTTCTTAGTTCCCAGCCAGGGACTTAAGGTGCCTCTCTGGAAAAAGTAATCATCAATTTCAAATGCAACCAATGAAAGAGAGGCTGTCATCTTGGAAATAATGGCATGTCTATCGAGAGGGTATGCAATGACAGAGTCTTTGGTGGCTGTTAAGGAACACAGACAAAGCAAGTGTTTGGGATGAATCTATAATTGCTAATCTATCATCATCACAGGCATGGAGACACTGTGTCTGGCAGACATGAGCATTCTGTCACGTTAAAGCCTCACTACCCTTTAGGTCTGGGATGAAACCCAAAATGCCACCCAAATCCCTTTGTTTCTGATAGTCTGCTTACCACAGACCCTATGGGGACAAATCAGTTTCCCAGGTAATTTGACAGCTGGAAGTGAGGTGACAGGGGCAGAGGGACTGCTGTGCCCTGCACCGTACTCATGAGCATGCCAGTCACCAGTAAGGTCTGCTCTCTGTCTGCACTGCATCGGCCCTCGTGGCAGCGCCCTGGAATCCAGAGAGCAGGCAGCAGGTCACAGAATGGGACTGATTCTAAGGCAAACCGATGAAATGATCAGAACGTGCCAGACTTGAGATGAGATCCTACTTGTAATCTCTTGGTTGTCCCTCTGTGAGGAAGGTGTCCCCCCTCTATCTACCCTGAGGTTTGCTGTTTAGGAGAGAGACTGGGTGGCAAGGCTAGGGAGGTGGAAGGAGCAGCCCATAGATGGGCCTTTCTAGCCTTGACAATTGGCTGCCAAGGAAAGGATGGGTTGAGCGGGGAGGAAGGAAAGGGAAGGGATCAGGGAAGGCAGACACAGTATTTTACATGGAAGGTTGCTTGGAACTGAGGTTGCTAACGTTCCCTTCCTTTAAAGCACAGGTGACAAACACAAGGCCCGAGGGCAGAATCCGGCCCTCCACCTTGTTTTATCCAGCCTGACATCTTGTTTCTACCTGGTGGCGGCACCAAGCTCTTGCTTAACTGTTAAGGAGTAGTTACATTTATACAGTCCTGAAATTACATTTGGCCCTTTGAAGGCAACTGTGAGGCTGATGTGGCCCCCGGTGAACATGAGTTTGACACCCCTGCTGTAAAGGTGGAGATCATCTGCAAATAAATCAGACTAGAGGCAATAATTCTCAGATGCCAGATTCACAGACAGGCATCTATGGCAGCAGGATCCCAGGGTTCTCTTCAATTTTCTTTAAGAAGCTTGGATGCGTGAGTTCCATTGGGCCCTAGTAGCAATAAGGAAAGTGCTCTTGGATTTATGGTTACATGTCATCTACTTAAACAGCCCGGGGAAAATGTGAAAAGCAACAGAATACAATCGGCTCCATCACAGACGCTCTGCTTTCAAGCAGATGCACATCCGATTGCAGACTTTGTTTTTCCCCCAATTAGTCTCCAAATGAGTAACTCACAATTTCCATTTGCATGGTTCATTTTGTTTCGTAATGAAGTAAATGATTATTTCTAGGTTCAACGAAAGTCTTTTCAAGGACGCAAGATTGATAGCATTTTAATCTTTTAAAAATGAAAAACTTTTCCTTTTAGTAGTATAAACATTTTGAACTGAGATTCCAAGGTATCTGCTTTCCCCGCCCGCCCCCCCCCCAGCCCCAGTGTGTGGATGGGTGTCATGTACCTCTCAGGAAGAAGCGGGGATGGAGCCAGGGATTCCCCTCTCTGGTTACACATGACCAAAGGGCTGTCAGCCCACAGGACTGTGAGGTGGTCTGGTGTGAGGAGCTCTGTTCAGAGCGGAAGAAGCTGGGCTGGTTGGATTCCCACTCTCTGCAGCTCAAATGGGCAAACACGGGGATAACTGGGCAGTCAGGAGTACAACCTGACGCTGAAGAGGAATGTGATAGAAAGAGGCCGATCTGAGAGCCATGCTGGGCCATGAAGTAACTGAGCCAAAGTTGCAAATAACAGTTATTCTATAGAAAAACATGTATATAGGGTGGAGGACAAACAAGCCAGTTGCAAGTAGAGAAAGAAGAGTTGAATTATGTTAGGGGCAGGATAATAGTGTGAAAATTCATGAAGAGTTGGAGGAAATTACATGGTCTTTGATCTGATTACCTTCCATTTTTGGCTTCAAGGGGCCCCGTGGCTCCAAGTGGAACCTCCTCCTTTGCCTCAGGTCTGATCACTTGTCTCGGTCACCTGGCCAGATTCCCATTTCCCTAGTTCCCTGTTAGAGAGCTCTACAGCTGAGGTCACCATTGTTCTTTTTGTTTATTTTTAATCATGGGCGAAATTTGTTGGCTTGTACCCAGTGAGTCCCCAGGTGGGGCAGGCTTCAGTGGGTGTTCCCAACGGGAGCAGGGCCGCTGCCCCATCTCTGCTAAGTCTCGCGGGGGACCTCTCATGTGGGCCTCCTTCCTGATGGTGAAGAGGCAGCAGCTCCTGAGGCCATGTGCCTCTTTGGGCAAGAGACGGGTTTTCTCTCTTCTCTAATTGTGAAAACGAATTCTCAGAGTTCACTCCAATTTGCCAGTTGGGGTCCTGATCCAGTAACTGCCCGCAGATGGGCCAGTCTCACCTTTACCTGAGGGGAAATGGAGTAACTGCGAAGGAGGAAACTGCGGTGTTCACTCAAGTCTTTGTTCACTGCAGCCGTTTGAGCTTAAAACCATCAATGGCTTCCCATGGCACTGAAAATAAAATACGAACATTTTTGTGTTGGCCTGGGAGATCCTGCGAGATCTGGCCCACACCTGTTTCCCTGACTGTGTCCTGAGTGCCTCCGACTCCTCGTCACTTTGCACACCATCCACAGAGTTTTTAATTCCTCAAGAGGTCCAAAATCCTTCGCACCTCAAGGGCATTACACAGGCCGCTGGAATGTGCTCTGCTTGGAACTTTCTTCACCTACTTTTCATCTAGCTATCAGTGAATGAACCTAGGTTTAAAATGAAGACAAGTATCTTGAAGGAAAAGTATATAGAGCTATGAGAGAAAATAAGCGGGGGGAGAGACCTAATCTAGACTGGGGAGGAAGCAGAAAGGAAAAACCTTCTAAACTGATAAAGGAATAGCTCTCGTTTGTTTGATACCTGATATTCTTACCAGACAGCTCTCTAGAGGATGTTGATAAATTTGACTAAATGAATATTCAAAGCCCTCAAGGTCAGTGTTATTGTTTTCATATACCAATGAGAAAATCAAGACAGAATGGTGGCCCTGACTGGTGTAGCTCAGTGGATTGAGTGCAGACTGTGAACCAAAGGGTCACCGGTTCGATCCCCAGTCAAGGCACATGCCTGGGTTGTGGACCGGGTCCCCAGTAGGGGGCACG
Organism: Glossophaga mutica; assembly: GCA_039655065.1. Taxonomy (NCBI): domain Eukaryota; kingdom Metazoa; phylum Chordata; class Mammalia; order Chiroptera; family Phyllostomidae; genus Glossophaga; species Glossophaga mutica. The sequence goes on along the minus strand of CM077308.1, from coordinate 77,520,452 downwards.
AAAGAGGCAACCACACATTGATGTTTCCCTCTCTTTCTCCTTCCTTTCCCCTGTCTCTAAAAATAAATAAATAAAATCTTTTTTAAAAAAAAGACTCATGAGGTTGTTATTGGTGGAAAATGAGTTCTTGCAGTGTCCAGAGGAAAAGAATTACCTGAGACCCGCATGGGAGAGTGGGGCTCTGTGAACTTTACCGATGATGTAAAATTAAGGGGGTTCCCCTCCTGACATCCCAATGTCCCATCTCTGTCTGTCTCATCATGGAAAAAGTCTAGTCTGTCCTCAGCAAACCAAGACAAAAGCCAGTGACCAGAGTTTTGCTCCATATTAAAGTTCAGTCCAGCCCAGCATCTGGCTGCTTAGTGTGTGTTTCCAGCTGCAGTCCACTGCTGTGCTGTGGTGTTCAGGCTCCCATCTGGGGCCTGCATGTGGAGTCCCCTTTGTGCCCCCCAACAATTGGGTACCAGAGGCTGGGGAGGAGGAGTGTTAATCTTGGGAGCACGCTGCTGTGGCCCCCTGGAGTGCGAAGTTGTAGCTTTCCGGCTAGCAAGCAGGCTTAAGCTCCCCAGTTTATTAAACTCAATGTCTAAGTCCCTTTGCTTCCCTTTCTTGTATAAATAATTAAATACTGGTGGTAACAAAGTTCCTTGCCCAGTGTCATCTGGACTTGTCCTCTAAGAGGTGACTGAGACAGGATTAGATCCCAACTGCAATGCCAAGGCCCTGTTCTACTGCTGAGTGGGCCCCTCAAACAGAAGCTGAAAGTGGATTTGCGCCTTGTGTCCAACAGGCTAAGAGCACCCTGACCTCCAGTCAAACTGGTTGTCCTCTCAAACCTGTCCTGAACTTTTCCAGTCCGGCATCTCTGCCCCTTCTTTTTGTTCCACCTGGAAAGACTTTCCCCTCTTTCTCTGTTCAAGTCTCACTGTTAAGAGGCAACCTCAAATATATCTTTTAAACTCTGTACTCTTTTTATGATGCCTCCATCTACCTTATTTTAGGGTTATTTATGTCTACTTTCTCTCTCCTGTCAGTTAACTTCCTCCTTCAGAGAAAATGTCCTTCAATTTGTATTTGTAACTCTTAAAAGTGTTGCAAAAGAGAGCATAGGAAGAATCCTGAGGCAACGCTACTGCTACTGTTGCTGGCCAGTGGCTGGCATCCTGGTTGCCAGGCAACACCTTTTAGTACTTAGGTAGCAGCTAAGAATGAGTGGCCAGAAGGAAAATAAAAGCAGGGCCCTCACCATTGCAAACTAACAAAGAACTTAATACAGGAGGCTAAAAGCAAAGGAGGGCATGTTTCACCCCTGACCCAGCAGTCCTGAGCCTGGTTCATTAAGGCTGCCAGGCATTCCGAAAAATACAAGTAAACTATGATAGTGTGAAGAGCAGGGAGCCCTTGAAAGTCTGTGTGTATCATCACCACTAGCTGGGAAAAGGAAAACCTTGAGATGGTGTATTCATCCCAAGGCCTAGAAGGGAGGAGGGGAAGGCGTCCACAGTGTCCAAAGAAAAGAATAAACAATTTTGGTTAATTGCCTGCCTCCTGTCACAGGTACAAAATGAGCAAATAGACCCTGGCTGGTGTAGCTCAGTGGATTGAGCGCGGGCCTGCGAACTAAAGGATTGTGGTTCGATTCCCAGTCAGGGCACATGCCTGGGTTGCAGGACAGTTCCCAGCGACAGTTCTTAGCAGGGGACACACGAAAAGCAACCATACATTGATATTTCTCTCCATCTCTCCTTCCCTTCCCCTCTAAAGATAAATAAATAAAATCTTAAAAAAAAAATGAGCAAATAGAGTCTGAAGCAAGATACGAATTCAGGCTAACAGACCCCCACCCATACCTACGTTTGGGTAGTCGTGTCTCTCCAGGAAAGGGGGCACCACCTTTACCTGTCAATAAATATGTAACTCCCTCGCCCACACACCATCAACTATATAAGTCCTCAGAACAAAGGACTTGCTCTTTTCTCTTGGCATGTGACTCTTTTGCCACACTGGGGGCCCCTGGACACTTGGCTTCTGGCCAGAGGGTCTCTGGCCACCAGGCCCTCAGCCACCCCTTTTTAGCCACTCAGGCCTCTGGCTAGCATAATGCTGGCCATCCTTTCATTTGCTCTCCCATTCACTAATAACCTTTCCTTGCACGCTATTAGGCTTGCTAACCTGTAATTCTTTACTGCGTTGGTGAGAAGAACCAGGGTTTCTCTAGCAACAAAAGCGTTTAGCACAATGCCTTGCACGTGCTCATTAAAAATGATAAATCTTGATTCCGAAGCCTCACACTGTGCTGTCTTCCACAGATGTGTTTCTCACTCAAGAGACAACATGCTTGACAAGCGTTTCTTATGAAGAGTGTGGCTAGAAAACACTTTGCTCGGCTTCCAGCCTTGTCTCTGCTGCTGCGCAGCCAAGTCATTTAGTCTGTCAGGGCTTTTCTCCTCTTTGAAAAAGAAAAACACCTGGGAAATGTACGATGGTATGTGTACATATAAATTTAGATATGTATGTAAACGAGTGTATAAATTAAATCTGTTATAAAGTTTGACGACTGCCTCTTGAGGGTCTTGGAGGTGCAGGCTGATCAAACGTGTTGGTGAACCAGCTTCATGCTCTGATCGGCTTTCTCCTAGTGCTGTCTTTATTCCAGCTCTTCAGCACTTAAGCGAATGCATGGCTCATGGTTTGTTGAATAAAAAAAAAGAGAGAAAACATATTCCCTTCCAACACTGCCTATAATAATCTTGTAGCAAACTCTTTTATGGTCCCGTTATTCTACTCTTGTTCATTAGGCTATAAACCAAGAAGCCAGACTGGATGAGGCAGGTCACGCATTTCTCAAGCTTGCCTCTTGGCAGGAAGCCCAACACACACACATGCCACGTCATTGTCATCGGAATGGCCTGGCCCGTGTGTAAAATCCTCATGCCCAGTGCTCAGGAGCAGGCCTGGGGCTCTGTCCCGATGGCCTGTGTTCCACGTTGCCTGCTGTGCTCTGTGGAACTGCATTTCAGGGAGAGGCTTCTCTTTGCCTCTCCAGAAAGCAGTCTTCCTTAACTGGCCATATGTGAGATCTGGCTGAGAAATGTTTTTACCGTAGTCACATTATAACGTTAGAGGCAAACAGAAAGCATCATTAACTCTTGAAAGGAAGTTTTTATGACAGATATGCATCAAGGCCCAAAAGGGACAATCTGACCAATTCTGTTAGCTAGTGAGAAAAAAAGTTTTGCAGATTACCGTCACTTATTTTATAGGCCAATGTTACACTTGTCATTCCGAGAAGAAAAGTCTCTTGTGAAATTTCCATAATACTGCATTTGAATGACGCATATTCTTGCCTAACTATTATAAAGCTTTTTGATAGAATTCTGTCTGGTCTTAAGTGATGTGTAGGGAAACTTCGGCCTCAAATGTAAGAAACCTGACATCACCAGCGAAGCAGTTTGCATCTGAGCATACAATGCGACATTGTAGCCTAGGGCTGATATTCTGATGAAGAGGCTATGAATGGAGTCATGCTGATGTTAGCTCCAGCAAGAGCAGAGGCCGCTGTTCAACCTCGGTGAGGCCTGGCCTGCGGGGCAGTGAGAGTGGGCTGTTAGGGCAGGGAGGAGAAGAAAGTCAAGGTCTACCACTCAGGACTTCCCTACCCCACACCTAGACTCTCCAGTGAGCTAGTAGGAGTCCATCTATCCAAATCTGTATTTTCCCAAGTTCCTCTTCAAAATTTTAAAACTGTGGTTGAATACCCCAATGGATATTAATTAAGGGGAGTTTGGAGAACTGTACCTTTAAAAGCTGATAACTACAAATCTTATTTCAAAAATAACGCATGCTCACTTTAGGACATTCACATGAAATAGATAAACAAGAAGAAAAATATTAAAGTCAAATTAGTCCACCACTCACAGGAAACATTGTTTAGGTCCTTTCTCTACATACAGACATGTAACTTATTTTTAAAATATAGGGTGATACTGTCCATATGGCTTAGAAAACTGTTGTTTCACATGATATATGATGAACTCATTTCCTGTTTTATATTATTTTGAATTATAAAATATTTTAATGAATGTAAGAGTATTTCATTGTTAGGAATGTACAACTATATGTTTTGGAAATATTCTATTATTGAACATTTAGACAGTTTAAATTTCCATGTAAGGAAGGAAAAGTAATTATTAAAATCTTTCCTAATTAAATAGTAGCAATTTTTGTTTGAATGTATTTAAAACCATAATATTGTATAAGTTGTCATGTGTTTTTTAACCACTTAAAGTTTAATTTTTTGGGTAATTTTCCCACGTACTATATTTATATAATGTATTTTTTCAATAGACATCAAAGAAACATGTGCTGTAATAAGAATACAGGAATCACACATAGACACGCACACACGTACATGCATGTAATGTATTGTGTTTGCATGTCACACCTGTTGCAAGTGTTCCAGTGTGCACTTTGGTTTTCATTTTATTTATGAGATACTTTTTTAAAAGAAACTATTGAAAAATCTAAAAATTAGTTAAAACTATTAATCTGTCTTTTTCCAGATTTATTGAGATGTAATTGATAAATGAAACTACGATATTTCTTATATTGTTTTTTCCTGTTGTGAAATACTTAGAAAACCTTTAATCAAGACTGTTTAAATATTAACCTATACTTTTCCCTTAGTTTTGATATGGGGTTGGGTAGGGCTTCTACCACATTGCTTCAGAGGTGTTCCCATACTATTAATTACATCATTCAGACTTCTCCACATTATTTAAAATCCAATCATGCAGAATTGGTTGGCTGTTGCTGAGTACTATTATAAACTGGAGAGAGGAAACAACAAGTTTAGGTCAAGTCCAATTCTGGTAAAGACCAGGCCCAACACCTAATTGTAAAATTGGCAGAACTTCATAGAAGGCTGAATTTGTTGCCTTACAAAATCATCTGCACTGAAGTCAGAGCTCTAGTAAGAAGGAGACCCTGGGATTAGGGCCGGGGTCTTCTGGGTGGATGCACCTGAGAACTATCAGCCCCCAAGTTTCTCTGAAACATCTGGCCTGCAGCAGTGGTCAGTTGCCCTTCATAGAAAGAAGATCGCAGCACCCCCTTGCTCCTCATGGCCAGGTCTGAACTAAAGCAGATGCCATGCCAGAAACTTAAAAGCTTAATAAACTTGTAGCTTCATGGAAAAAGTACAGACTTTGAAATTGAAGTGCATGGGTTTGACTCCTTACCGGGCTAGGACCATGTGACCTTGGGCAAATTATTAATCCCCTATGAGCCTCAGTTTCATCATCTGTGAAAAGGGAATAATAACAGCTATTTCACAGCATCATAATGAAAGTAATCGTTATTATGAAAGGAGGATGGAGATAAGATAAGCTCCATGCCCAGGCACAAAAATAGCCATATTGACTCTTACAGAGTCAATATGTCTAAATGTGGCTATTTTGGTCTATAGAAGAAATAATTGCTTGTTATAATGTCTGAAAAGTATTTTAAAAAATTACTCATAGTTCCACATGCTAAGCAACCAGCACAGCAATTGGCTTTCTGGCTTAAGAAGTGACTGCAAAGTAGAAAACCTGAGTTGTTTGTTGGTACCTGTCTGGGTCACTTTTACAACCTCGGTCAAGGCACTACACCTCTCCATGCTGTGGGTGTGCTGACCTCCACAGGCAGAAGAGTGAACTTGCTACCTGATCATGGAGGGCAGGCCTGTAGCAATTTCACCTCTAGAGGCCTAGAGAGAGTTTTTTCCAGAGTGTTTTTTGTATGCCAGTCCAGGAAGAATAGACTTCCTTTCACACAATTAGAACCCATTCACAGGTGTCTGAGGGGAACATTATACACAGGGGCTTCTGCATTAATTTTCTGGCAGTCAGATGCAGTAATCATTTTTGTTCTGGCTTATTGGTATGCATGCAAAGTGCAAGTGATGTCTCCTATTTAATTTTGCTGGAACCATCTGATCCAGGAAGACACATTCTGACCCTACATTGTCTGCCTCTGAATGAGAATCTTTGATGGTTTCAAAAGGCAATTCAATTTGAGGGTGTTCCACATTTTTAAAGCGTAGAAACTGACACGTACAGATACATATGGAAGAGATATTCTGAAAGTGAATTGCTGTTTACATGAAAGAGGTAGAGAAGAGACCTGTTACCCGCCAAGGGGATCATGGTTCCAGTGAATGAATGGCGGTGGGGTCGGCGGGGTGTGGCTTTTCCAGAGCAGAGACTACATGATCTCCCAAACATACTGAATTGAGTGCAGACCAGCATGAATGGCCTGAGTAGCTAGCTGTACACCAGAACATTCTCCAAACCAAATATTTCCTTGCCTATGTATGTGGCCTTCTCTTGCACCATTACTGAACAGAATTTAGCAACCCCCGCATACTCTGTTAACTTTTGTTCTTCTCTCATGCTATTTTATTACTCTGCCCTGGAATGTTTTTCTTTGCCTCACCAAATCCCACCTAACCTTCCAGTTTCCATTTCACTGTTGCAGTCACATGGGCACTGCTTCCAGCCCTCGAGACATGGTTGGATCCCCTGTTTCACACTCCCAGAGCACTCTGACGCTCCTGTTTAGTAGCATAGTTACACATATAACTGCTGGGTCCTTTTTAGGCACAGCAGGAAACTCTTTTAAAATGTACACACTCTGGGGAAGAGCTAATTTGCAGTTATACCTGATTGTGAGTAAAGATAAGGAGCTTAGTCCGTTTAGGTTAACAGAGATACCCAGTCATGTGGCAGACCTGGGTGCCTTGATGGAAGGGCCGCTGAAACAACAGGAAGGAAAGAATCCACGTAGGTGCCTTTGTGCACAGAACACAGAGCAGCTGCACACTGCTGTCTGCGGAAGGCCTTCCTTGGGCTTTTCCTCTTGTGTTTATCTTCTAACCTCTTACAGAGACACAAAGTTCACTGTAGCAGACATCTTGAGGATTTTTTCCCAATGCTAGTGGGATTTAGCACACGTGCTACCTCTACTCTCCTTCATCTGCAAAGAGATGGCAGTAAAATTTGGGGTCTGGCCCGAGAAGACAAGAGTGACTGTTGGGGCTACAAAATCTGCGTTTCCCTGGGCTCCATCTTTCTATTACTTTTTGTCCATCATTTAATGTCACGTGTCCATGGTGGAATATATGTATGTAGAGGGGACAAGAAAGTGTGCTGAGGGTGTGGGAAGTGCCTTTCACAAGTACCACTTTTGCTTATAAAGTAATTTTAAACATTATTTTAATTAAAAATAGACATAGTATTGATTTGATTAGAAACTATGTATACTTTGAAAAACCTGTACTTCCAAAATATTTTATATCTCCAAGGTTCCAGAGTTACAAATTTATTTCATTTTTATTTATTTATTAGGAGTATTTGAAAGGAAAAACTTGAGCAGCATTACTTTAATATCATTCACCCATTTCTAGTCACCTGTTTTGGAATTCTTGCTCACTTTAAGGGAATTTTTTTCCCCTATAGAAGTGGTCTGTCCGTGATAGTCATTGACTACATGTGGCTATTTAAATTAAAATCAAACATAGTTGAAAATTTGGCTCTTCAGCATCATTAGCCACATTTCAAGTGTGTGGTTGTCCCATGTGGCTAGTGGTTACTATAGTGGACAGTGCCCATATTGAGCATTTCTATCATTATAGAAAGTTCTATTAAAGCGGGCTGATAGAGAAGGGTTACATACAATGTATTTGAACACTTTGGGTACAAACACCTGGGTAAATAGCCTGATGCATTTAGGGGCTTTGCTCTAAGGAGATATTTTGTAGAGTTTTCAGAGGACCCAGTTATCTCCACTGCAGGGAGCAGATGTATCTAGTGGTGCACGACAGGCTCAAGAATGTCGCCATTCTGACATGCAGCAACAGAGCTTTCCTTTTTTGAGCGTGGGTGGTCAGGGGTTCATTCTGGTGCTGATGACCTTTCTTTTGTACCTGGAACAGCCCCACTCACATGAATGCGGGGCCTGGGAAAACAGGCTGTGAGGGAGAAAGGGACAGTTATTTTCACTAAGAATTGTGTAAAATGAGAACCATTATCTCACTTTACTTCACTCCATTAAACACTTCATTAAAGGAGCACCATGGCCAAAATGATGATGATGAGTTTTCCTAAATAGAAAAATTCAGGAGGTTTAACTTTTGTTTTATTTCTACCCCACTTTTGGAGAAACAAATGAAAGAACACAGATGAACAAATGGAGGCAATTCATGTTAATGCACTTTCTGCATCATTAGCTAGTAAGGACATTTCACATTTCTAATTAGGCATAAACAAGCGTCATTTGGCTATGACCACAAGGAGCTGGGCTCTCCAGCTGTGAGGCCAGAACAAGGCTGGGCTCTCATCATCTCCGGAAGGTGATATATGGCCATGGTTACCTTATTCAAATTCCTCAGGGAGCTTGAGAGTAATTCTTCTAAGCTGGGGCACCCATCCCCTTGCACCCCACTTGGAAAGGCCTTTAGAAACAGTAACCTTTCTGCTTGTCTGTGACCGAGTCTCTGGTGACTTGAGGGAGAGGGAAAAACTGAGAGAGACCATTGACAGCTGGCCCAGCTTCTTCCTCAACACTTAGAGATAGGTGCTCGGACTCCCAGAAATGACTGGGAAGAGGGCTCTGGGGTCTGGTGTAGTGGTTCAACTGAGTTCCCTGCTGGCTGTTTCACAAGGAGATGCCGCAAATCCTCAAGGCCTGAGCAGTTGTTCTCATAAGCACTAGCAGAAAAATGGTAAGGAGAGGAAGAAGAGGAAAATGCGAAAGGTACTGCTTTTCTGAGGAAGGGTTTGTCTTCAACTACACTAAATCTAATCAGAAAGTATATGTGGGGTTCCTGTAGTTTACAAGGTGAACTACACCGAAGTTTACTTCCCCTTGCACCGAACCTTTCTGCTACAGGGAATTGTAGTAGGAATGCTTTCTCCTGCAACCTGACCACATTAGCCTGCACTCTGATTGAGCTGTAGTTAAGTGCCCTTCATTCTGACCAGAAGTAAGAAACTGTGCCAGGCAGAGCCTACCAAAATCACATGGTTGGGGACAAGAAGGAACAGATCCACAGAATAAGGGAGGTGCTGTTCTGAGCCGATAAAATGACAAATGTCTACTAAACAGCCTTATATAAAAACATTTCCTTAAAAGTATGTGTTAAAGAAATATCTATTAAAAATACCACCCACTTATGGCCAAGATGGTGGCCTAGGTACACATGGCTCACCTCCTCGCACAACCACAGCAAAAATTACAACTATGCTACAAAACAACTATCACCCAGAATCTCCAGAAAATCAAGCTGTATGAAAATCCACCAACCAAGGAATTAAAGAAGTCACATTCATTCAAATGGGTGGGTGGGGGGGGATGCAAAGACAGGGAATGGATGGTCCCATACCCACATGTGGTGAATAAAAATTGGGACAGATATATTGGGAGCGAGGGATCCCAGCCCTATACCAGACCACTCAGCCCTGGGTTTGAGTGCCAGGAAGCTATGTCCCCATAACTTCTAGCTGCAAAAACCAATGGGGGCTGGGCAGCAAAAGAAACTGTGGGATTCCCAGGTGTCTCCTCTTAAACAGTCCATAACGAACTTAGGATTTAGGCAGGCTTACTCCCTCTGGGCTCCAACACCCGGGCAGCACCTTGAAGGGCACAGTGGCATATGGGGAGAAAATAAAGTGTCTGGCATCAGCACAAGTGCTGGGGAACAGCTTCCTTCCAGGCAAAACTCCAGAGGCCAGGCAGCAGCCATTGTCCCTTTGCTGAACCCTCCTTCATACAGAGCCACATATCTGAGACTTCATCAGCATGGTTCACACAGGTTGTCCTGCTCAGGTGATTACCTAAAGCTCCACCCCATCCAACTTGCAGGTGTGCTTTTCTACATCAGGCCATGATACTGAGACAGGGAGTCAAAGCAGCTCTACGTAATACACAGAAGCAAACACAGGGAAGTGCCAAAATGAGGAGACAAAGAAATATGGCCCACATGAAAAAAAAAACAAAACAAAAGTCCAAAAAAGAACTAAACAAAATGGAAATAAGCAATCTATCAGATGCAGAGTTCAAAACACTGGTTATCAGGATGCTCAAGGAACTCATTGGGTACTTCAACGGCATAGAAAAGGCCAAGGCAGAAATTAAGGTTACACTAAGTGAAATAAAGAAAAAATTACAGGGAACCAACACTGGAGTAGATGAAGCCTAGAATCAAATCAATGATTTGGAACACAAGGAAGATAAAAAATTCAATCAGAGCAGCAAGAAGAAAAAAGAATTAAAATGAGGATAGGGTAAGGAGTCTGTGGGACAATGTTAGACATGCCAACATTCAAATCATAGGGGTGGCAGAAGGAGAAGAGAAAGAGCAAGAAATTGAAAACTCACTTGAAAAAAATAATTTGGTGAAGGAAATAAACGTACAAGTCCAGGAAGCACAGAGTCCCAAATAAGATGGATGCAAAGAGGCCCACCCCAAGACACATCATAATTAAAATGCGAAAGATTAAAAATAAAGAGAGAGTCTTAAAAGCAGCAAGAGAAAAGAAGTTAGTTACCTACAGAGGAGTTCCCATAAGTCTGTCAGCTGATTTCTCAAAAGAAGCTTTGCAGGCAAGAAGGGACTGGCCAGAAGTATTCAAAGTGAACAAAAACGAGGACCTACAACCTAGATTACTGTATCCAGCAAAGCTATAATTTAGAATGGAAGGGCAGATAAAGTGCTTCCCAGACAAGGTAAAGCTAAAGGAGTTTATCATCACTAAGCCATTATTACATGAAATGTTAAAGGGACTTATTTAAGAAAGAGAAGATCAAAACTATGAACATTAAAATGGCAATAACTATCAACAATTGAATGTAAAAAAAACTAAGCAAACATGCAGAACAGAAACAGAATCACAGATACGGAGATCATTTGGATGGTTACCAGTTGGGCGGGGGAAGGGGGAAAGTGGGGGGAAAGGTGCAGAGATTAAGAAGTACAAATTGGAAGGTACAGGATAGATGGAGGAGGTTAAGAATAGCATAGGGAGTGGAGAAGCCAAAGAACTGATATGCATGACCCATGGACATGAACAAAGTGGGGAGATTGCTGGAGGGGATGAGAGGTACTGGGTGGAGGGGACAAAAGGGGGAAAATTGGGAAAACTGTAATAGCATAATCAATAAAATAGATTTAAAAACATCACTGATGATTCTACAATGGCAATATGATAATTTTCATTTCCAATACATTTTTTCATTTCCTTCTGCTCTGTTATTACATTGCAGACATTTAAAAATTTTCATCAATTTAGGCTAAATATTATTCTATCTTTTGCTTTACCTTGATTTTTCCAGTGCTGCCTTTGGTAACTGTCATCCAAAATTAATTTTAATGATTACAGCTGAGGAAACATGTAAATTCAATAGGCATTCACTGAGGCCAGCTTTGTAGATGATATAAAAAATAAGATGTGATCTTGCGTTCGAGGGACTTATTATCTAATGAGGGAGACAAGTGTTTGGGGTAAAGATCACTACGTTGGCTTCATGTTCCTGTGTGGGGGGAGCCCCGCCAGAACGACCCACATGGCCTCTTGCCCCTCACTCCTTCTCTCACTCCTTCTGGCTGAGAAGGGCTGGCTTCTTTTGAGAAGGAACAGAGCCTGAGTGGTTCTGCCCCTTTCTCTTTCTTCTTTTCTTTGGGCTTTGCTTACCTGAAGAAAGTATGCAATGTTTTTGACTCCTCCAAGTGACTTCAGGCCAGGCAGACCCTTATGAGGATGAGTGTTGGGGGAGGCTTGTGGTTGCACAGGCCACCAGAACCTGGTTGGGGGTCCATCTAACTCCTAGCCCATCTGGCTCACAGACCCCTGCCGCATTCTCCAGTGTTAGCTTTCTCAGTCATAAAGGTCATATTTTTGTGTTCAGCTCCCTGGGTCTCTTATTTTTCAATTGCTGTGTAACTTGGGTGAGAGAAAGATAGTTGTTACTTACTGACTGCAAAAGCCCCAGAAACGTACATAGATCATTTTAGTACACTGTTGTGCATTTAGAAAAAGATAGATATAGGTGTCAGAGAGGTACAGGGCGGAAAGGGGAACTTGGCAGGAACTGGAGGTTCAGAAGGTTTTAGAAATAAGTAACACCTGAACTGAATTGTGATGGATGAAAAAATATTAGAAGAAAGTTGGAAAATATATTCTGGACAAAGGATATATATATAAAGTCACAGAGATTTGAATGATCATAGAATGTGGAGGGATAAGTGGTTTGCTGACTAGAACTTAAAAAGTGAGGTAGAGATAGAAGTTTTAAGAGGTATGTGGGCACCCGGTATTGGAAGGCTTCTAAGCCATGCTAAGGAGGTTGCATTTTATCCTGTGGGCTGTGGGAAATTGCCAAAGAGTTTAAAGCACAGGAGGTCAGATGTGCACTTTAAATAGATGACATTGTTGGACATGAATTTAAGGGACCCAAATTAGGGGTAAGGAGACTTGCTAGAAGATTGCTTCTGTAGTTCAGATAAGAATAAACTTACAAACAAAATAGAAGCAGAGGCTTGGGTACATGGAACAGACTGACAGCTGTCAGAGGGGAGGGGCAAGGCGGGATCCCATGAAAGGTGAAGGGATTAGCCAAAGGACATAAATGCATAACTCGTAGACAAAGACAACGGTGTGGTGATGGCCAGAGGGAAGTGGGGGCAAAGACAGGGAGGAGGTGGGCAAAGGTGCGGGATGGGGACATCTGTAATAGTGTCAACAATAAAAAAGTTAAGAAAAAAATGAAGGAGAACTCCAACTAGAGTAGTGTTAGGAGTTCAGATTCATCATCACGTAGAATGTTAAATCAGCAGAACCTGGCAATTGATGAAATGTGTAAGGGAGGGGGCTGCCTAGGGTCGTTCTGAGTTTTCTGGATTGGTACCTGGGGAGATAGTAAAAGTGCTAGTAATGATAATTGGACATATCGGAGGAGGAACATTTGAGGGTGGGAATAGGTAAGGAAGATAATAAGTTCCATAATATTTTACTTGGGTTATATTGATTTTGAAAAGTTTATGGGACGTTTCATGACTGTGACTGGCAGGCAGTTGGTTGAATGACGAGTTCATGGAGTGGTTAGGGCTGGAGATACAGATTTGGAAGTCATCAACTTAGAAACAGTAAGGCAAGAGCAGGAGACGTTTTGTGGAGATTGTGGGGAGTGGGGAGAGCAGGGTGCCGAGGACAGCCCCTCAGTTTTGTTGGGGAAGAGAAGTGAGAGAAGGGCAAACACTACCCTGCTCAAAGATCTTTCCTGTCTCCTGAGCCCAATTTTAAGGAAGCTGTGCTTATATGCAAGATGAAGTCAGCTTCTTATTCAGGTTACTACTGTACCAGATTCTTCTGGAATCTTCCTTGTAGTTGACTGCACTGTTAGAGAGGTGATAAGGGGAAATGTGCAGGTTCCCATTCTCATTATTCAGTGGAGAGAGAAACTCTCACTCCCCTTCATACTGGCGGTTATATTGAATTGAACACTTCCCTACTTAATCACTTGCTTCTATCTCACAGAGACAGGAAGAGTAGCTGACACACTTGTGCAGGGATTAGGGGGTATGCATTGATTACCATTTTTACTGGGGGAAAGGGATAGAGGCACTGAAAAAAATAATACGGGCCCATCTCTTGATACTTTTTCTCTGTATTTGCTTGTAGCTAGGTTTGTGCGCCTGGATGTGGAGGTAGATTAAATTTTCTTTGCAGGCCAAGCTCTTTCCAGTGTCTCCCAGGAAGACCTCTAATTAGTTCTCATTTCCAAGCCGCATTTTCCAGGCCAGCCGAGTCCTATCCTATGAGGTTCTCGAGCACTTGCTAGACCAATTAATGCAGTCAAATGCTTTGACTTCCATCTGACTCTCAGTTTTCTATGGGCTCCCTAATGGCTACAACTGTAAAGACGTTATGAGAACTGTATTCCAATTACCAACAGGAGATCCCTAACTCCCCTAGTCACATTCCTAATCTTTGCATATTTTAGAAACTATAACTAATTGACTTCATACGTGGTTTCCTTTGATCTTCAAAGGAACTTTGGCTGCTCTCTTTCCACTGTAGCTGCTATTTTAGATGTAGAATGACCTGCTATGAAGAGAACTGAGCAGGCACGTATTAGCCTGAAACTGTAAATGGGTGATTTATCTGGTGAACAAATGCTAAAGGGGGAAGTCAATCTGAATTTTACAAAAAAGAATTCTAACATATTAAGATGGTACATAACTAGTAACCACCAAATTATTTTTGCCAATTATTTTTGCAGAATACTTGAAGCATAAGCATTCAAGTATTGAATGCATCTTGCATATGAGAACTAAGAAGCATTCTTGGGATGAGAAAGGGTTAGAAATAAAGGACATGACAGAGGAATCTGGGGGGGTGTTTGCAAGGGAGGATGGTGGACAGTGGGTGGCAGGTGCAGTGGGAGGAGATGCTGAAATCCAGGGCCATTTGAGCAGAGGCCAGAATAGACGGTTTGCCATGCCTCAGGCACCTCTCCCATGATGCCAGAATGATGTAGGGGCCTTGGCCCCTTTCAATAACTTAGTTCCATCCTTAAGGAAGAGAAGGTAAGATTAAGAAGGAGCTTGAGAATCTTAAATTAACTGAATTTTAAAAAATCTTATTGCATTTATTGAGGTGACATTGGTTAATAAAATTATATAGGTTTCAAGTGTACAATTCTATACACATCATCTGTATGTTGTATTGTGTGTTCACCACCCCAAGTCAAGTCTCCTTCCATCACCACTTATCCCCCTTTACCTTCTTCTACCTTCTCCCATCCCCCTTTCCCTCTGGTAATCACTGTATTGTTGTCTATGGCCAGCAGTCTTTTTTTTTTTTTTCCCTTGCTTAATCCTTTCACACTTCTCACTCGGCCCCCAAACCCCTCGCCTCTGACAGCTATCAGTCTGTTTTCTGTATCTATGAGTCTGTTTCTATTTTGTTTGTTTATGTTGTTCATTAGATTCCACATATAAGTGAAATCATATGGTATTTGTCTTTCTTTGACTGGCTCACTTCACTTAGTATAATGTTCTCCAGGTCCATCCATGCTGTTGCAAAGGGTAAGATTCTCTTCCCTTTTATGGCTGAGTAGTATTCCATTGTGTAAATGTACTACAGCTTTTTTATTCACTCATCTACTGATGGGCAATTTGACTGTTTCCAAATCTTGGCTATTGTAGATAGCACTGCAATGAACATAGGGGTACTTACATTCTTTTGAATAGTGTTTCGGGCTCCTTTAGATATATTCCCAGAAGTAGGATTGCTGAATCAAAAGGCAAATCCATTTTTAATTTTTTGAGGTATCTCCATGCTGTTTTCCACAGGCTGCACCAGTCTGCATTCCCACCAACAGTGTACAAGGGTTTCCCTTTCCCACATCCTCGCCAGCACTTGTTGTTTGTTGATTTAGTAATGATAGACATTCTGATAGGTGCGAAGTGATATCTCATTGTGGTTTTAATTTTCATTTCTCTGATAATTATTGATGTTGAGCATCTTTTCATATGTCTATTGGCCCTCTGTGTGTCCTCTTTGGAAAAGTGTCTGTTCAGGTCTTTTGCCCATTTTTTAATTGGATTGTTTGTGGGGCGTTTTGGTGTTGAGTTGTATAAGTTCTTTACAAATTTTGGATATTAACCCCGATCAGATGTATCATTGGTGAATATGTTCTCCACTCAGTGGGTTGTCTTTTAATTTTGTTGATGGTTTCCTTTGCTGTGAAAAATCTTTTTAGTTTGATATAGTTCCATTTGTTTACTTTTTCTTTTGTTTCCCTGGTCTGAGATGTATCAGAAAAAATATTGCTACAAGAAATATCTGAGTTTTACTGCTTATGTTTTCTTCTAGGATTTTTCTGGTTTTGAGTCTCACATTCACCTTTAATCTCTTTTGAGTTTATTCTTGTGTATGGTATAAAAAGATTATTCTTCTAGATTGATGGCTAGATTCTAGACATTATTCTTCTAGATTGATGTCTAGATTCTAGAAGATTATTCTTCTGGATAATGTCTAGATTATTTTTTTGTATGTTTCTGTCCATTTTTTTTCAACATCATTTATTGACTAGACTGTCTGTACTCCATTGTATGGTCTTGTCTTCTTTGTCAAGTGTTAATTAATCATATAGGTGTGGGCTTATTTCTGAGGTCTCTATTCTGTTCCATTGCTCTATATGTCTCTTTTTTTATGCCAGTACCATGCTGTTTTGATTACTATGGCCTTGTAGTATAGTTTGATATCAGGCAGAGTGATTCCTCTAACTTTGTTTTTCTTTCTCAAGATTGCTGTTGCTGTTTAGGGTCTTTTATGGTTCCATATAAATTTTTGGATTTTTTTTTCTAGTTCTGTGAAACACACCATCGATATCTTAATAGAAATTGCACTGAATCTATAAATTTCTTGTGGTAGTATGGACATTTTAATGATGTTAATTCTTTCTATCCATAAACATGGTATGTGTTTCCACTTGTTTGTATCTTCAGTTTCTTTTCTCAGTGTCTTATAATTTTCAGAGTACAGGTTTTAAATCCTTGGTTAAATTTATTCCTAGGTATTTATTTTTCTTTTGATGAAATTTTAAATTTAATTGTTTTCTTAGTTGCCCTTTTGGATAGTTCATAATTGGTGTATAAAAATGCAATCAATATCTGAATATTTATTTTGCATCCTCCTACTTTACTGAGTTCACTTATCAGTCTAGCAGTTTTTTTGTGGACTCTATATGCATAATCATGTTACCTGCTTAAATTAACTAAATTTAGCTCAGAAAAAGCCATTTTGAGTTCTAAAGCAGAAATGATTGAATTTATGTTGAATTGTAATATTTGGTTTTCTGCTTTTAGTGAAAGTGGGATCCTGGAACCTAAGCAAAGTAAGTTGCATTCATGCAAACTTGAGTCCGTGATTATGTTAAAATTTACAGTCTATAAAATGTTTACTTTAAAGTTTGCATGTGTATAGACGTTGGATATTCATTACATGTGTTTCAGTCCTGGCTGTTTTTCTGCAGGTGCTCAGAGGACTTGGTGACACTGAATGAGATAACTGGGTCAGGCTGCTTGTTCAAAGTGAATGCCAAGGTTAAGGCAGAATTTGGCTTTTCTTTATCCTGAGGCTTTGGAAAGAGAGAAAGAAAACACTTGTGTTGATTTAGAAACATGATGAAGGGAAGTTTTTTCCTTTGATATCTTTATTGTATTCGTCTGTCTTTAAGTAAACCTATTAAAAATCAGACTGTAATAGGAAGGACAGAAGAATTAGGGTTCATTATTTGAATTAGAAAATAATTCTTGGTAGTACAAAAGCAGGGTTTTTTTCCCCTTAAATTCTTATTTATGGATCATTGGTCACGTGAC
Organism: Glossophaga mutica; assembly: GCA_039655065.1. Lineage (NCBI taxonomy): Eukaryota > Metazoa > Chordata > Mammalia > Chiroptera > Phyllostomidae > Glossophaga > Glossophaga mutica. The sequence goes on along the minus strand of CM077308.1, from coordinate 77,503,027 downwards.
AAGAGAGATTTGGAGAAGATAAACTAAAAGCTAACATAGTAAAGATAAATAGCCAATTGAAGGTAAGTCATAAATGAAAAAGTACCCTATGGTAATTGCCATTCATTGAGAAAATATAATTTAATTTACGAAGTTATCCATTTAAATTTATCTGTTGGAGAGTGGCAGGAAGATGACCTTTTAGTAATAGCACATATTTCTTATTTTGAGATTTTATATGAAAATGTAGGGAAATCTCTCTGCCACGATAGTCCCAGCATCTGGCACCCTCTCCCAACTCACCAGGTAACTATCACTTTGTAGAGAGACCTGTATTGGTATCAACCTGGAAAGTGTGTAGTTAGTTATACAGGGGTGACATTTGTTATGACAAAGGTTATTTTTTTCATTAAATTTCAGTGACATTTCTGCAGCCGCAGTTTGTCCATGCCTTACCTTTCCCCTGTGTCTTCACGTGTGTGGCTCTTATCCAATGTCTTACATTATTATTTCTGCCAGCACTGTCCTGAGAAAGATGTTGTATTCAACTAGAGTTTTGAGGACTCAGTGAAACATTATTCTACCCTAAGCAAAACACAACAGCTGCTATGTTCACTCACTTTTTCTTTAAGTTTTTAAATTTATTTGTTGAGCTGAGAGAGAGAGAGAAACATCAGTTTGTTGTTCCACTTATTTATGCATTTGTTGGTTGCTTCTTGTATGCGCCCTCACTGGGATCAAACCCACAACCTTGGAATATTGGGACAACACTCTAACCAACTGAGTGAGTAAGAAGATTTTGGCTAAGCACTCTAGCCAAATCTTCTTACTCACTCTTTATTTTCTTTCTCCTTGAGACTGCAGGGAGGAAAGAGGAGGATATTGGTGTGGGAAAGACTTGAAAGAGGTGAGGGACTGGGAAGAGGAATGCTGAGGGATTGCAAAGAGTTTTATCCAGAACACTGGTAAATATTACCTTTAAATAGGGCAAGGGGCAAATTTTCCTTTGAGAAAAGAAAATTTCTCAATTAAAGAACATTCTCAGTTAAGGGGTAGATGTTGACCTGGCCATTTGACACAGCCAGTCAGACACAATGATTTTTACAAAGACAAGAGACGTGTTGAGAAATCCCCAATGACTGGAGCTCATTCCTTGCAAAGAGGCTGCATGTAACTTCTGCATGGCGAGCAGAGGGCCATAGCACCTACAACTCTTCCTCCATTACTGTCACCGCAGATGAGAAGAGTGGAACTTGGAGCTTCTGCTTTGACACAGTTATTGCACAGGTGAACATCAATCAAATAGAATTGTTTTATCTCTTTGTTCTAAAGGTAAACATTGAGGTTTACTTAGTCTTAACTCATGTGGGAGGTTAAGGGTTTTACAAATTTTTAAAAAAAGTTTGAATTCTTGTTTGGCAAAATGTAGCCAGTGAAATGTAAGTATCTCAGTGCTGATTCTTTTAATTCAGTGAAACTTCTCTGAAAAAGGTGAAAAAGAAAATACAGGTGCTTTATTAGGAATCTTGCTGGGCTTTCAGTGCTTACAGACACTTGGATTTGTACAGGAGAAACTCTGGAGCTGTCCACTGCTGCTTTCAGGCTAGAAATGGAAGGAGGCAGTGTTAGATTTGGCTAGAAATGGAAGCAGGAAGTGCTTAGATTTGCAAACCCAGGCACAGAAAGGATGTTGTCATTCCATCTGAGGCATGACAAAATGTGCCTAGATTTTTTTTTTCCTGAAGAAAAACTAAAGCTAGTGTGTGGGACAAGCATGCAAAAACAGATATGCAGATCTCAAAACCCAAACCATAGCCCTGGCTGGTGTGGCTCACTTGGTTGGAATGTGGTCCCATAAACTGAAAGGTCATGGGTTTGATACCCAAGAAACAACCAATTTCTCTCACATCGATGTTTCTCTCTCTACCTCCTGTGTCTAAAATAGATAAGCATGTCCTCAGGTGAGGATTAAAAAACCAAAAAGCAAAAAAACAGTGGGCAAAATCCTAAACCATAGTCTGCTTGTCAAAGGTAAAACTGATGGCATTGAAATTTATTTGGGGGAGTCTCTGACTTTGCTTTTCTTGCTCTTTTTTTCCTGCTGGGCCTCCCTACTCCACCTCATTCTTACTCCAACCCTAGCATCCTTATACTGAGAGCAGATGCTCCCTCAAGTAATTTTTGCCTTCTTATATACTATGACTATAGTAATTATATGTTCTAGACAAAAATTATGTTATGTGGTTTGACAAGAGATTTACAAATGTATTTATATAAATATCATACAAATTTTAATTTTTGTAAATATGTAAAAATTCTGATTCAAAATGACCTCTTCCCCTCACCAGTAACATTCTCTTTCCTCAGCCCACTAGTATCATCTACAATTGATTTGGTAAAATAATATACTTTAAAGTGCTTTTGGTTGATAACACTTATTGTGGGATTAGTGATGTGTGAGTGTCCAGGAACTCTTCCTTCTTTTGAGACTCTCGCTCTCTTTGTTTTAGTGAAACACTTTTCTAACTCACCCTCACAGTTGTATGAGATAGATGAGGGTTTTTATCTTCACATGATTCTGCCTCCCTGGCTACAGAGATTGGTTCAGAAACAAACAAAAAACCCAACAATCTAATCTAAACTGACCATTCAGAGCCCTGGCCAAGTAGCTTGGTTGGTTGAGCCTCATCCCATACACCAAGGTTGTGAGTTTGATCCCTGGTCAGGGCACATAAAAAAAACAATCAGTGAACAAATAAATAAGTGGAATAACAAATCAATGTCTTTCTCTCTCTCTATTTCTCTTTCCCTCTCTCTCCCCCTTCTTCTCTCTCTACAAGCAATAAATGGGCCAGAGTCCTTCCTAGGATTTTTTTTTTTAACTATCAAGGAAATAGTATTCTCTTTTTGCTCCAATTTTTGAAGGTGAAAGAATAGAATTCTAGAGAAGTCTGTAATTGCTAGAGTCCAGGTTTTCAACTGTAGAGACTTTGAGATCAAAAGCCAACACATTGGAGAATTAGAGCGAGTCCTATAGATGTCAAACCCCTGCTTCCAATTTTCTCATGGGCCTACCTCAACCCTGTCTTTTTTGTAATCTGCTCACATTAATCAAGAGGTATCTATTCTTCTTTCTCCACATTTTTCTCATTTTTCCTTGAATATTAATCAGAGTTTCAACTAATATAATTCCATAATGAATTAACCCCTCTAGGACATTTGTATTTTTCAAGAGGACATTGCACTAAAATTAATAAAGCACACTTGGTGGCATCACAGGCAGTGTGGTGACTGGAAGAGAAGCAGTTTAGAACAGAGGATCCCCCCGATGCCTGTCAACTCCCACCAGAGCAGTGCTAGTCTGTGACACTCACCAAAAAGCTGGCTTCACCAAGGGTCTTTTTAGCACTTAGAGGTAGAGGGACTGGTGACGGCTTCCTGAGTGTTCTGAAGGAACACAGGAGGAACGAAGGTGAGCCTGCCTTGAGCAGTATTTCCATATTTTGCCCCATGGGTCTGATGTTCCTAACAGATCTGTTTAGGCTTTGATGCCAAAGTGTATGTGGCAAGAGCCTGGGAAAAACCTTTGCACTTGCAGAGAGGATGTGACTGTGGGCCAGCTACACCAGGGATTTCCTCAGAGCTGTGCAGCTTTTCAGCTGTGCAGAGCCGGGGGTGATTTTCTTTTCTTTTCTATTTTTTTCCAAACAGAAACTCAGCTGACTAGTTGTACAGAAAGTTCTCAAGCTTGGGGCCAAGGTTCCTGGGAACCACCAAGCCCTTTCTTACCCTCAAGACTTTGAAGCTGACCTCTAGAGGAACAGACATCCTTAGCCTGGGTCCAGGAGAGGGTGGGAGACGCTGTACTGCCAAACAGACTCGTGTGGAGCCGTGTTTAAAATTGTGAAGACAGTTGGTGAACATGCTTCTTGATCTTCCTGCCTGACAGCCTGTGGAATATGGTTGGCTTTGAAGTATGTTCATCGAGAGTTCATGTTGACAACAAGTGACAGCATTTTTGCATCTGTTCATGGTGGGAATGAACCTCATGGGGTGTAACAGAGGCTTCCCAGGGAGCTCTTGTGAAGCTCCCTGTCCAAGAATGCCCAAGGCCCTAGCGATGGTCTTGTAGTGTGTGCCTGAGGCACATGGTGGGTGTAGAGTGACAGTGTCCCAGTATCTAGAATAGGGTCCCTAACAGAATAATAATGACAACAATGTAACTTTCACTGAGTACCTGTTATGTGCTAGGTGCTCTTCTAACTGTGTTATAGGTGTCACTTTATGGACTGCTCACAATCCCATCCAGCAGCCACCATTATCACCTCTGCTTTGTGGATGGAGAAAATGAAGCACAGAGAATTGGAATAAATTGCCCCGTGTTACTGTGGTAGCTTGTCTCCAGAGAAGTCTTTTTATTACCCATGCCTCCTGATACCTTGCATGTCTCCAGGCCACTGTGGCTCATGTATGACCAACAAAATATGGCACAAGTGATGTCACATGACTTCCAGGGCTAGTCATAAATGGCCTTACAGATTCTTTTCAGTTTGCTTGGAATACTTGCCCTTGAGCTCTTCCTCTCTGTACCCAGTCACCTGTAAGAGGCCTAGGAATTTAGTGGGAGGCCCATGTGAATGTGCTCTGGTTGATAGCCCCAGCTGATCTACCTGCCGTAGAATCCACGTTGGATGTTTAACCCAGTGGGACATTCAGATGACTAACCGTAGCCTCATTCAACATCTGATTGCATTAGAGACCCTAAGCAGGAACCACCCAGCTAAACTCAGCCAGCCCGCTCAATCATGAAAGCTAATAATTAAGAATTGTTTTAAATAACAAAGTTTTAAGGTGGCTTATTACACAACAATCAATAACCAGAAACACTCACACAGCTGGTAAATGGCTGAGCTGGGATTGAAACCAGGCTGCTTCAGTCTAGACCTATTGTTCTCAAGCAGTATTCTACACTGACCCTCCAATGCTTCCGATGCTATGGTCCTGATGGTGAGGATTACAGATGCATTGTCCTCAAGCAGGCAGGCGTGCAAACCTGTAAGCATAGTGGGTTTTTGGAGAAACCATACATATAGTGGAATGAATGATGCGTGGGATATTGAGTCACCACCATTTAGTTTTGTGACCTTACATAATTTATGGCCATGTGGGGCCTGATGGTGGGGACAATCAGGTTCTCAAATCAGTGTGGATAGTCAAAACTACCTTTGACCGTTCTCCACATTCTTTCAATATAGACTCAGGTGTCTCTGTGTGGTCATATACTCTTTAAGGTCAAGTCTATTTGTAAGCTACTGTTTGCCATCTGAAGCAAATGTTCATTGAGTGAATTGTGTGGAGGTATGAGCACTGTTAAAAATAATAAGTATTTTGTTTTAAATTTTGACTGAATGTGTATATTGGAATTCATTTAAGTTGAATGTGTTAAGGAAGAGCCTTCATCCTACTTTTTTCTGCTTCAGTTTCCTCATATGAAATATGAGATTTAAATTAACTGCACAGGGTCCATGTGGTATCAAATGAAATATTGTATAAGTGTGTCTGACACTCAGTTCAGAGCAGAGGATTCCTTGAAGGCTTTTAAGTCTTGGCTGGCTGTCCCACCACTTGCTAGGCTCTTGCGGGGAGAAAAATAGATTGATGATAACAAATTATTTTTAGAGATTAAAGAGGTCAATTTACTTCACCAAATATCAAATTAACCTTTTTATTTTGTACCTGAAATTGAAATTTTTTATTTGCAGAATTTCTTATTGCATAGTGGATGAACCAAGAACATGACATGACAATTGTGTAAGTTAAGAGGACACTTGCACATTAATCACACAGGAGTTGGTTTATAGCCTGAGAATATGCTTGTAACAAATGTAAAGTTTTTCAGTTTTACACTTAGCACTTTCATACTTAACCTGAAGAAAACCGTGATGGGAATCCCTGAAAATTCTTTCACATATGAATATTCAGTGGAAAGAGAAGATGGAGAAGCATATATTTTAGGGCCATCTTTCATATCTCTGTTTTTCAGAGGACTTGATTGCTAAATCCATCTGTATTACCTCTAACTATTTAACTAATCACCCTTGCCCTAATAACTTAAAATAACAACTATTCATTGCCTCTCATGGTATCTGTATCAGGAAATCAAATAGGATAAAATGATGACTTGCCTCCACTTCACATGTCCAAGGGTTTGTCTGGAATATTTTAAGGCTAGAGACTAGAATCATGGGTGTCTCAAGGACTCAGGTGTCTGGTCATAGATGCTGGCTGTTGGCTGGGGTCCTAGCTAGAGCTGTCACTATGTCAGCTGGAACATGTGTGTGTGGCTATTTTATGTGGCTTGTGCCTCCTCAAGATGTGTGAGCTGCATTCCAAGGGCAACCAAGCAAGTGAGAGACAAAGAGATAGAGATGAAAGGGACAGGTGGAAATCATATTGCCTTTTATAACCTAACTTTAGAATTCAAGCGTGTTTGCCATGCTTGATTGGTAAGGCAATTGTAAAGATCAGCCCAGATTCAAGGTAAGGAGAAGGGGTGTGAGTGTAGACTCTACCTCTCAGTGAAGGGGTGTCAATGTCATAGTGTAAGAAGAGTATCTGGAATGGGATGTGTGTCTGTGTGTGTGTTAGTATGTATATGTATGTGTGTATGTCCTCTTTAGTAATGACAATCTCCCACCCCAAGTTTGAAATAAGTTTTTCCATAGGTCCCAGAAAAGTACTCTCATGGCTCATGTGATTGCAGGTCTGTCTTTGAACACTGGGGCCAGATGCTAAGTGGATGGGGCCACAGCAGCTAAAGTGGTGGAAGGGGCTGGGTCTCTCAAACCCTGAGCTTTAGCAAAAAAGTGGAGTGTTCGAAGGATAGTGTGCAACTCAATAAAGAGGAGAACACTTCAGTGGCCAAGAAGGCCATTTATTTTCAAACCCGATGCAGATATGGAGATGCAGATGTGGAGGCAAGTTGCCTCCCCAGATCTCTCACAATATTTCCCTTTTCACTTGATATTCTACTGTTGAAGGGATGCCCGACTGAATCATAGTGTGGCATACCTGAGAGGAGAGGAATGAATCAAAGGACTCATATGGAAGGCAAACTTGTGATGGATCTGATACTTGGCTCCACTTGTATTTTCTGTTAATAGTGCACATCTGGAGAATGTTCCGTACTTTCTAACCACCCATGCATGAAAACATTTTCTTAATTTTGTTATTAAACTTTAGTTTGAAAAGGAGAAAAGTATGACTTTTTTAAACAAGTAGGATTTTTCTATAAAGGTAGAGAAAAGGGGAGTTGTCAGTCAGATAGACGTAGGTTCGAATCCTGACTCTGCTATGTGTTGTCTGTGTGATCTGGGGTAAGTTCTTTAAACTTTCAGCAAGATAAGGAAGAACATGCAATGGTTGGCCAACCGCAACAAAATAAGAATTGTACCATAAGTCAGCATGTAGTTGGAAGTCATCGAAATGTCACAGGAGTTTCAAAGAAGGTGCCAAATATTATGTTGTGCATAAGCTCTTCCCAACTGCTGAACTGTCATGTTAATGACATACTCATGAGAGAGTCACAGGTAAATTAAGTATACCAAATCAGGGAGGAGCAAAAGGTGGGATATCCTGCCGCCCCCCCCGCCCAATCTCCCTTAGGGAGCAAGAGCAGGGAGGAGTCTGGGAAGGGTGCGAATAGTGAACACCCTCCCTAGGGTGTCACCATGGATGGTCACTAAGAGTGAGCAAGTGTTGAGACTGAGCAATTCAGAACTTCCTGCAACTAAGTGTTCCCATCGTGCTGGCTGCTGCTGAGCCAGTGTGAATACACGTAACATCTCACCCATCTGCGTGGTCTTGCCTGCTCCAGCTCTTGGCATCTCTGAAAAAAGGCCGTCCTATCTGAAAGAGGAGGGAGCTCAGTATCGGTAGGCTGGAGCTGTCAGCAGTGTCTAGCACCAGTTTGCTGGCTGTCCTTGCTACTGCCCGAGAGGGTATTCCCTGTGGTGGCAGGAGGCTGAAAAGGTGCAATAATGTGAGCAGATTTGGATTTTACTTCATAATTCCTGAATGTGACAAATGTTACTTTATTCTCTTCAGTTTAATTTATTCCTGCAAGTCATTCATTTATTCATGCACGTATGGTGCTAAGAAAAGTGATCCAAAAGTTGGAAATGAGAAAGAAAAAGAAATCAGCTCTTGACATTCACAGCTAGGCTATGTTATTTTCCTATTAAATATAAACAATCCTAAGAATTTTAACTTCAGACAAGGTTACTCAGAGAAAAATGACATGGAGCTTACTCTGATAAAATGAGATGAACCAAGCAAAAACAAAGGGCACTGTACCATTGACAAAATAAATAGCAAATACTCTGTTTTGGCCAAAGTGAGTGTCTGCTGCTTCTTTACCAATCATACCTCTGTTCCTGATCTAGTTCTTCTCCCTATAGATATGACTTAGTGAGACACCCAATCAAGGAATGGTGATTCCTGCTTTCTGACAGCACCCAATCTAGGGCAAACCCTGGCTTTCTTAGGCTCCTTACCCCAATACTTGACCACAACCCAAATCCTGTAATAGGTTCTTCCTCATATCCCTTTACTGAGACACCCCACAGTTCTCCATGGTGAGCATTCTCCCTTGCTTCAGTGAGTAATAAACTGAACTTGTTCAACTCTAGGTGTGTTCTTGGTGGATTTTGGCTGAAGGAAATCAATGGAATTGAGGCCAAAAGATGATTATGTGGTTTTAATACCATGGAAAGAGCATTGTGTAATGGATCTTAAAAGATACTTTGACTCTTTAGGAGAATAAACCTGGTACAATTGAGTAAACAATACTGTAAACTTAATAAGATACAATAATTTTAGATGACATTTTTATTTTTCTGTAGAGAAGGTAACACCAAAGGTTCTGGTTTTATTGTCCTGAGAGATACTAAGCAGTTTTATATTTAATGTAGCAATCTAATTTTAGAATTTCTGTTTTCCACCCACAATGAAACTCTTAGTTTTTTCCATTCCCTTTGAATCAACTTTGTTATTCTTTTGGTACCTGCATTAATGCTCATTCTCTATTTGTATTCAAATTATGTTGTTAACATTTTGAGACTTATTCACAGACAGTTTGGGCGCTCTCCTGGAATGCCCAAATATGGAATTGCTTCGGAAAAACAATCCAGGATGTTGATTATACCTCACCTATAAACACAGGCTTGTGGGTGGAGGTATGAAGGGGATCTGTGAAGTGGGGAAAGAAAGGGAAGTTGAACGTGGTGGTGAAACAGTTTCTTTTTGACAAGTTTAAATTTGCTCTGATTCAATTTTCCTTCCCTCTCCCACTCCCATAGTGCCCAGACCCTAGGCCCTATCTATCTCCAGCCGCACAACTGCATGTCTTAGAGGCTGTGATTAAATCACCCTTAGACTTTTCTTGTCTGCTGTAAATAATGTAGGAACTCATCAAATATGTATCCACATTTATATATCTGGGAAAATGTGCCGAGGTTTTAAAAGAATGATCATATAAATGATGTGACTGTCACAGTGATCTTTGACCAAAAGCAATAAAATCTCAGCTGGGTCAAGAATGAAACAACTGGAAGTTTTGTTCCCGAAGGACAGGGTGCAATCCTGGTTCCTTAACATGTAGAACAGCAATGAATATAAAAGCACTGTGGTTTTCCAGCAGAAAATAAGTGAGTATACACACAGCAAACAAAGCTGTAAAACACGTAACTACATTCTAAAAAGGTTTATTTAAGACATGCTTTAAACCTTGACATTGTAGTGAAACTAGAGGTTCTATATCCAGATTAACAAAAAGGTAAATGGCTGTAGGAGATTGGATTCAGGAGACCGATTCGTTGTCCCCTTACTTTTCTGTGAATGACTGTTTAAAGCAGTCATTCTTGCCCAATGATTTATTATCATCTTAGATTTTCAGAACTGTACCTCTTGTAAGACACTGTGGAAAAGGACTTGGGAGATTTATACCCTAGGTCTATCAAAAACAAGTTAAAGTACTTTGTTTTGTGTATGAGATTTTTTTCTTTCGTCTTTACTTTCTTCTGTCGTTAAATAAGGGACTGGAACAGATGATCTCATTATAAATCAGGCTTTAGCCTCTCGGTACCTTGTGTCATTTGCCTGTGTCCTGGAGATAACACAGGTGGGCCCGCAGCAGACTGCAATGAGACATCGTTATTTGCCTTTTCATTACTTTAACAAATATTTTTGGGACCTCATTAAATGTTGGGCTTTGGACTTGGTAATGGTAATACAGTGGTAACTGAGATTGGCAATTTACTGTCCCCATGGAGATGAGTGGGGAAAGATTAAAAGGTAAACTTAACGAAGTGGCTCAGGGCCTAGGTTCATATACCAATTCCACCCCCTGCTGTTTTATGACCCAGGCAATCACTTAGTCTGTGTGTTCGTCCACTCAGGCCACTGTGACGAAATACCATAGCAGAAATTTATTCCTTACAGTTCTGGAGGCACCAGCAGATCTAGTGCCTGGTGAGGTTCATAGGCCACCTAGTTCACAGGCAACTGTCTTCTTGCTGTCTCCTCCAAAGGTGGAAGGAGGCCAGAGCTCTCTGGTGTTTTGTATGGAAGGGCACTAATCCCATTCATGAGGGCTCCACCTCCCAAAGGCCTCCACATCTTAATATCATCACCTGGGGCGTTAGGTTTTTCATACATGAATTTGAGGAGGACACAAACATTCATTCTACAACAATGTATGTGGAGGGGGTAAGTAGTAGATTGAATGAGGGGGAGGATGGGGACTGTGGGAGCATAAAAAAGGTCATCTAACCTAGACTTGAGATAAGGGTTCAGGGGGGCTTACTGTAAAAGGTGATAGATAGACTGAGACCTGAAGTGCCCAAGCGATAGCCAGGCTAAGCGGCAGAAAAGGGCATGGAGGTTGAGCTATGCCAGACTTGGCTAGTTCTCTCTCAGTCTATTTTCCTTTTCTTCAATCACAGAATAGTAGAATTTTAGGTAGGCACATGGCTATCCGAAACAAAAAACACATTTCTCAGCCTCCCGTATAGTTAGGTCTTGCCTGTAACGATACTCTGGCCAATGAGATAAAAGCACAAATAATGAGAGCTACTTCTAGGATATATTTTTAAAGGAAAGAACGCATCTCTTCCCCATTTTTCATTCCTTCTCAATGCAATGCCGTTGTGATGACTGGAGCTGGAGGAACTTATGTTAGACTTGAGAGTAAATTGGGCATGGAGGCCATGCCTAGCAGAACAGCACAGATGGTGCTCAGCTCTGATACCTTGAAGCAGAGTTTCCACACCAGCCCTAGGTGATCACTAGGCTATGTGAGCAAGATATAAACTATCTTGTAAGTCATTGTCACTTGTAGCACACCTTAATTCTAACTAAAACATAGGTTAAAAAAAAGGAAAACATTTACGAAATCTGAAGGTGAGTATGAGCATGGTACCTTCCAAGGAGTGAAAATAGTTGAGAACAGCTGAAGCATAAGGTGCACACAGTGCTGACCGACTACAGATGTAGACGTGGGCAGGGTTCAGGTTGAGAAGGCCTTGTCTTTCTTGATAAGACTTTATTCTCAGAATAAAAGTCATTATTGAAGAGTTTGAAGCAGGGAAAGAATCTGAGCATGGTTTCCAAATAATTTGGGAGAATGACTTGACTGTGAGTGGCTGCAATCCAGGATGCCAAGGGAGGAGTTAGGGAGCTGATGCAGTGATTCTGTGAACTGACGCTGGTGGCCTGAGGAATAGAATGGCGAGAGAGAGAGAAACAGAACGACTGCAGGATGACAGCAGGAAAACAATGGCCTTCATTCAGTTTCTTCCTCTTCTGTAGTTCTCACCACTTCACACAGGCACAGCTTGCCTTAACCTGTGGATCCCTATTTCTATCTCTTTTCAATCAGTGGGATGTATTTACCTACTTAGGGGGAATCTACATCCCTTCCCCCTCAGCTTTGCTCTCTCCTGTCATGTTCCAAATTGTTTTAATTTGTCCAATAGCTTATTCATTAAGTTAGCAGTCTGATTAGATTCAAAGGCAGTTTTCAATTAGTCCAAGATGGATTTTTAAGAGCTAGAACTAAAATTTTTCATAGTGTATTCGGAGGAGTGAGGAGCCTCTGATTGCCCAGATCCAGCGCTCAGGTCAACCGAAGGTCAAGTGCTTCTTTTTTAAAAAATATTTTTTAATTTTAAAATTACAGTTGATATACAATATTAGATTAGTTTTGGGTGTACAACCCAGTGATTAAACATTTATATAACTTACAAGGTGATCACCCCTATGAATCTAGTACTCATCTGACATCATACACAGTCACTACAACATTATTGACTACATTCCCTATGCTGTGCTTTCCATTTCGATGACTATTCTGTAACTACCAATTTGTACTTCTTAATCCCTTCACTCACCCTCCCATCTGGCAACTGTCAAAGTGTTTTCTGTTTCTATTCTGCTTGTTCATTGATTTAGGTTTGTAGATTCCACATACAAGTAGAATCATATGGCATCTCTCTTTTCCTGTCTGACTTATTTCACTCAGCACAATGCACTCTAGGTCCATCCATGATGTAACAGATGGCAAGATTTCATTCCTTTTTATGGCCGAGTTGTATTTCATTGTATATATGCACCACTTACTCTTTATCCATTGATCTATTGAAGAACACTTAGGTTGGTTCCGTTTCTTGACTATCATAAATGTTCCTTGTTCTTTCTCTTCCCCTTTAGGCATCCCCATGATGCAAATGCCGGTACACTTGAGGTTGTCCCAGAGGATTCTTAAATTATCCTTATTTGTTTTGTTTTGTTTTGTTTTTTGATTCTTTGCCATTCTGATTGGGTGTTTTTTGCTTCGTTATCTTCAAAATCACTGAGTTTATCCTCTTCTTTATCTACTCTGCTATTAATTCCCTGTAATGTATTTTTTCATTTCAGTTAGTGTATTCTTCATTTTTGACTGTTTTTCAAACATGTTTCTATCTTTGGTTTTGTTTCTCATCTCTTTATTGAGGGTCTACTAAGTTCCTCTACTCTTCCCCTAAGTTCATTGAGCAACCTTATAACCAGTGTTTTGAACTCCTTATCTGATAGATTGCTTGTGTCCATTTTGTTTAGTTCTTTTTCTGGAGTTTTGTTTTGCTCTTTCATTTGGGACTTCTGTTCTTGTCTCCTCATCTTGGCTTCCTCCCTGTGTTGGCTTCCATGCACTAGGTAGAGCTGCCATGTCTCCCAGGCTTGGTAGATAGAGTAGCCTTTTGTATTAGGTGTCCTGTAGTGCCCAGTGACACTGGCTTCCCAATCATCCTAGCTGGGCGCTTCAGGTGTGCCTCCTCCTCCCCTTGTGGTTGTGTACACCCTCCTGTTGTAGTTGAGCCTTGATTGCTGTTCGCACATCAGTGGGAAGCATTTACCTCAGGCCTATCAGCTTTGAGGACTGGCTGCTATTACAACACAGGAGTTCCTGTGCAAGGTCAACCCTATGTAGCAGGACTTGCTTCAGCAGGGCTCTGGTGACCTCTGAATCTGTCCCTTGATTGTGTTGCTCATGGAGGTATTTTGGCATGGTCTGAAGCCACTCCATATGCTGGCTCTGGGCTTCTCAAAAGTTGCAGGCCAAGGTCAGCCACTGTGCCCTTTTGGGGCTACCCAGCATGAGCTGCTGAGTGATCAGCAGATGGATGATAGTGTTGGATTTAGAGGGCCTGGGAGAGGCCAAGCCAGGAACCAAGGCCAGCTTCTGCTAGTGCTAGACCTGGGGTCACTTAATGAGAGGTACAAGGCACGCTGAAGCAAGATGCTGCTGGTTTGAGAGATTTTAGGAAAGTTTGAAGCATGAGCCAAGACAGGTTGCTGTATGGATAAGCCATTGGAAATGCCTTGGGTGGATCCAAAATTTGGGTGGGTAGGGCCTCAGAGAATTTCCAGGGTGGGGCTAACAGTGTTAGCCAGGTTGATAGAGACTCAGATATGTCCCCTGTCTACCAGCTCTGTGGGGTTGGAAGGTGCAGCAAAAGAACGATGGCCTCTACTAACACTTCTGTCTGGGAGAAGGATGCCCCTCCAGCCCTCATTTTGATGTCAGGCAATTCAGTTTTTCCCTATATGTCCCTGGTGCCCTTTGAGCCGCTGCCCCAGTGCTGGAGCTCAGAGGAAATAAGAGTGTGTGGCCCTTTAAGAAGAACACCTCAGACTCCAGAAGCTTTCAGTCTCACTCAGACATAATTTCCACTGGTTTCACAGCTAGAAGTTATGATGACTTCTCTTCCTGGCACTGGAACCTGGGCTTGGAGGCCTAGTGTGTGGCCGGGACCCTCACTCCGCAGAAGGACCTAGACAGCTGAGATTTCTCTCAATTTTTTACCAGCACATGTGGGTGTGGGACCAGCCACTTCCTCATCTCTGCCTCTCCTACCAGTATCCTTGTGGCTTCTTCTGTATATCGTTAGTTGTAGGACTTCTGCTCAGCTGGATTTCAGGTGGTTCTTAATGTTGGTTGTTCTGTAGTTTAGTTGTAATTTTGATACGGTTGTGGGGGAATATGAGTATTGCATTTACCTTCGCTGCCATCTTGACCAGAATCTCTGTAGGTTAAGTCCTCTTGATGACTTCCTCCCACACTGACTAAAGCAGACTGGCCCCTCAGTTAGTTGAAGGCCTGAATAGAACAAAAAGACTAAACCTTTCCTGATTAAGAAGTCCTTTCTGCCTAGTTGCTTTAAAATTAGAACACTGGCTTTTCCCCCTACTTTTTGGACTGGAACTGGAACTTTGACTCTTTCTGGGGCTCGAGCTGGCTGCTCGTCTGGTTCTCAGGCCTTTGGACCCTGATTGGAACTAAACATCAGATGGAACTAAACTCTCCTGGGTCTCCAGCTGGCCAACTCCCCTGTACATGTTGAAGCTTGTCTGCCTCCATAACCATGTGAGCCAATTTCTTGTAATAAATCCAAATACATATAGTTCTGTGTGCGTGTGTATATATATATATATGTGTGTGTGTGTGTGTGTGTGTGTGTGTGTGTATACACATTTCTGTTTCCCTTGGGAACTCTGATTAATACAATGCTCAGTTGGCTACAGGTGATTGATAAACTGTCTTTTAAAGATGGAAGGCAGGAATTTTATGCTGCTGAACAGACCATGTAAGTTGGAATCAGACCTGGATTGCTTGGTATAACAGAAAACAGATTGACCTGCTTTTTCCACTTGTATCAGTTTAGATATTTTAAACTAAAAGTTAGAGAAAGTCCTTCTCAAACTACCTTAAGCAATAATGTAATATTTACAAAGCTAGAAGTTCAGAGGTAGAGTAGGCTTTAAGTTTGGTTGATTAGCAGCCCAACTATGACATCAAGAACCCAGGTTTTTTTTTTTCTGTCTACAGTCCATAGACTTGGTGCCATTGCAGCATAATTCCCATTGTGGGAATAGTATGGTTCCACCATTAACACTGCAACAAGGCTACATGCCTCCTTGGAGAGAGGGAGAGAGAGAGAGAGAGAGAGAGAGAGGAGAGAGAGAGAGAGAGAGAGAGAGAGAGAGAGAGAGAGAGAGAGAGAGAGAGAAGGTGCAAAGAATGCCACAATGATGGAATGAATGAGTCACCTTTTTTAAAAAAAATATATTTTATTGATTATGCTATTACAGTTGTCCCATTTCTCCCCCATCATTCCCCTCCACCCTGCACACCCTCTCCCACCCACATTCCCCCCTTTAGTTCATGTCCATGTGTCATAAGTTCTTTAGCTTCTACATTTCCCACACTATTCTTGCCCTCCCCGTCCATTTTCTACCCACCGTCTATGCTACTTATTCTCTGTACCTTTTCCCCCTCTCTCCTCCTCCCACTCCCCTGTTGCTAACCCTCCATGTAATCTCCATTTCTGTGTTTCTGTTCCTGTTCTAGTTGTTTGCTTTTGTTTTAGGTGTGGTTGTTAATATCTGTGAGTTTGCTGTCACGGTTTTTGGACCAATTTAGATTGAGCTTATCTCTGGACCATTAGCTTATGTTAGAGCAATGCCATGAGTTGACTGTGTGTCTAGGTTCCCAAAATAATCTGACAAAGGGTTACCAAGGTTGTCATAGACCATATCATGGTTCTCATGGGAAGGACACTGTTCACTTCAAGGAAATTTGGAAATTGGTAGTGAAATCTTTTGTTTGCCATAATGATTGAGACATTAGCATTTCATATTTTCATTTCATGAAAATGGCAAAAGATGATAAATATTCTATAAATCTAGGACAATTCTCACAGTAAAAATTGCTTCATATTCCAAGCAATTTCAAATGTCCTGAAATACCAAGTCCACTTTAAATAAAATTATTGGTAGAATTTTTAATACATACAATGAACACTTTTTAGTGAAGTTACTTGACATTTTTTACAGAAAGAAAAGGTTAAATTAAGTAAAAACAATTATGATGGAGTAGCTTGTGGCAGATGTACTTTTACTGAGAGCAACTAAAAAAGCCACATACAATAAAGAAGAAAATGTTTTTGAAGGCTTTGAAGGATTGCTGAGGAAGTCAGAGTTTTCTGACTTTATCCCAGAGATAAAGTAAGCGGCATACAAGTTCTGCCCTCAGGCCATTACTGATTCTTGCCTTGGGGACAAGATGCTGAGAGTTTGGGCAGAAGTGCAAGGTCCCTTTTGTTATTGTTGGAATGGATTTCTATTTTTTTACTATGACCTTAGCTGGTGTGAATTGAGCCTGTCATTTTCTTTCTTCAGTGATCAGTGGCACTTAAGAGCAACCCACCAACTCCAGAGTGCTTAAAATTATCATGTATCTAAAATACTGGAGGGATTGCACAAGCTGGTGTGTCCCCTTCCATCTGGGTCCCATCTCCAACTCGGGTGACAGTTTTAGTAACTGATGCTATAACATGCGAAGCACCACCAAACCCTACTTGTCAACAGCAGTGGTTGTCACCTGGTCTTGAGTGATCCAATCCTTGAGGCTCTTCTTAGGAGCACATATGCTACTGATTTAGATTTGGTTTCCCCCATAAGTGGGTTTCTTAAGCCATCTACCAAGTGGCTCAATCCCATGGAAAAACTCTGAAAAAAGAAAACAGGACACACACGTCAGTATTATCTCACCTAAGAAGGAAGGGAGTTGGAGTATTTTTACATCAGCTCCCAAGTATCTTTCATGGGGAGAGGCCCATAGGGCATGATCATTTCCTGTTGTTTTTTTTTTTTTAATAGGTAGAATAGCCTTCAGAAGAGTCCCTCAAACAGAGGGCAGTATAGATGGAAGCAGTTAGAAGTTGGCCAGACCACAGTGAAAGGGCAGAGACAAGGTCTGCAAAACCTGGGAAAGCACAGTGGTCGCTCAAGCTCCAACCTGAAGATTCGGGAGAAGAGAAAAAAAAATGATTCAGAGTATCCTATAAAAGGTTTTAGAGGAGAATCATGGTTTTAAATTGGAATAAAGATATTTCTACTACCCCTCTTCTTAGAAAAAAAAACCAAACAAACAAAAGTTTAAGACAAACCAAGGAGAAGAAGATGTAGGTGCATCTGTAACTCTAAACCAGCATTTGAGGATGAAAGGCAGGTGAAGGGATAAGTTGGCAGCAGGATGGGAGTCAAGCTCAGGTGCAAACAGAGAGGATACAGATGAGAAGCAAGCCAATTCATTCCGCTGATTCCCAGAAAGTTTCAGTAATTGGATGCACCAGGTGCCAAGAAAGTATGAAGCCAGAGGTAGAGGAATGAATGAGTTAGGGGGCTGAGAAGTTGGGGTTATTGGAAAGTTCTATAAGGAGCAAGAATCCTCATTTTGCATACTGACTACATTCCCTCACCACCCTCACTTAGCTGAGCTTTAGGACACTAAACCTAGAGGGGCGCAGGGATGAGACATCAGGCCTAAAATTATGAGGAATTATACAAAAGTGCAAAAATGGAAAGATGAGGCCTGTTTCCCCAGGCAGCTCTGGAACATGGAAGGCAAAGTACAAAATAAGTAATAGTGAAAAAGCAGGGAATGAGTCCTGGCTGGTGTGTCTCAGTGGATTGAGTGCCAGCCTGTAAATCAAAGGGTTGCTGGCCCGATTCCCAGTCAGGGCACATGCCTGAGTTGGGGGCCAGGTCCCCAGTAGGGGGTGCGTGAGAAGCAACCACACACTGATGTTTCTCTTCCTCTCTTTCTCCCTCCCTTCCCCTCTCTAAAAATAAATAAATAAAATCTTTTTTTTTGATAATATTTATTTTTATTCTTTTTTATCAGTATTTTTTTTAATTGTTGATCTTGTACAGTTTTCTTTTACTCCCACCCCAGCTCACCGCCCCAGCCCTCCCCACCTTTCTCCCATTTCCACCCCCCCTAGTTTTTGTCCATGTGTCCTTTATAGTTGTTGCTCTAAACCCTTAGCCCTTTCCCCTGAAAGTCCTTCCCCTTTCACCTCTGGTGACTGTCATCCTGTTCTCAATTTTAGTGTCTTTGGTTATATTATGCTTGTTTGTTTGTTTTGTTGATTAGGTTCCTGTTAAAGGTGAGATCATATGGTAATAAAATCTTTTAAAGAGAAGCAGGGAGTGAAAGAAATGTTAGAGAGGCTCACAGAGAAATGACACTTTTTTCTTTGTACTCATAAGCAAGATTTAGGATGTTGTAAGATGATCAGAAAACAGTAAAGGACTGAAAACAATAAAAAAATAGTAACAGGACTTCCGGCCAAGATGGAGGTGTAGGTGGACACACTGTGCCTCCTCTCACAACCAAAATTAAGGACAACAAATATTTAGAAAGAAGAAAACAACCAGAACTTATAGAAAATTGAACTGTACGGAAGTCCAACAACCATTCATCCAGACCGGTAAGAGGGGCGGAGTCGCGGTAGGAAAAAGTGGAGGTGCGGACCCAGGAACGCAAGTAGCAGCGGCTCGCAGTTCCCAGGTGCACGGGCGGTGACTGGTGGTCCTCGGGCGCCCAGGCGGCAGCTGGCGGACCCCGGGCACAGGGGGGCAACTGTGCAGACCCAGTGAGGATGCACAAGGCGGCTGGCTGACCAGGGGGTCCCACATTCACGCACACAGACGGTCCAGGCAGAGGGGAAGTGGTGGAAGGGACTGAATCCAGGAGAGAGCGGAGCAGGCGCCATTGTTCCCTCTCAGACCCTGCCCCCACATACAGCGTCACAACCCAGCGCCTGGGCTGCCCCACACTGGGGAGCGCCTGAGGCTCCACCCCTCATACGTAACAGCACGCGCGCGTGCGCAGATAATCCAGGCGAAGGGGAAGCAGCGGAAGGGACCGGAGTCCAGAAGAGAGCGGAACAGGTGCCATTCTTCCCTCTTGGACCCCGCCCCCACCTATAGCGTCACAACCCAGCGACTGGGCTGCCCCGCCCTGAGGAACACCTAAGACTGCACCCCTCATACATAATAGCTGCGACCAGACTAAAACCAAAACAAAACAAAAAACCCCACCAAAAATGGCTCAAACCGGAGAAAAAATGAAAACCCAGAGTCAATTCCTCTAAGCAGTGAAGAGATAGCCAACCTATCAGATGCACAGTTCAAAGCACTGGTCATCAAAATGCTCACAGAATTGGTTGATTTTGCTCATAAATTAGATAAGAAAATGCAGGCTACAATACGTGAAATGAAGGAAGACGCATGGGGAACCGATAGAGATGGAAGGAAAACTGGGACTCAAATCAATGGAGTGGACCAGAAGGAAGAAATTAACAACCAAACAGAAAACGAGGAAGAAACAAGAATTCAAAAAAATGAGGAGAGGCTTAGGAACTTCCGGGACATCGTTAAACGTCCCAACATCCGAATTATAGGGGTCCCAGAAGGGGAAGAAGAGCAACAAGTAGAAAACTTATTTGAACAAATAATAAAGGAGAACTTCCCCAATCTGGCAAAGGAAATAGACTACCAGGATGTCCAGGAAGCTCAGAGAGTCCCAAAGAAGTTGGACCCAAGGAGGAACACATCAAAGCACATTGTAATTACATTAGCCAAGATTAAAATGAAGCAGAGAATTCTAGAAGCAGCAAGGGATAAGGGGACAGTCATCTACAAAGGAGTTCCCATCAGACTGTCAGCTGATTTCTCAAAAGAGACCTTCCAGGCAAGAAGGGGCTGGAAAGAAATATTTGAAGTCTTGAAAGGCAGGGACCTACATCCAAAATTGCTCTACCCAGCAAAGCTGTCATTTAGAATGGAAGGGAAGATAAAGCGCTTCTCAGATAAGGTCAAGTTCAAGGAGTTCATCATCACCAAGCTCTTATTATATGAAATGTTAAAGGGACTTATCTAAGAGAAAGATCAAAAATATGACAATGAAAAGACAGCAAACTCACAGCTATTAAGAACCACACCTAAAACAAAAGCAAACCAAGCCAACAGCTAGAACAGGAACAGAACCACAGAAATGGAGATCATATGGAGGGTTAGCAACAGGGGCGTGGGAGGAGGGGGGGAAGGTACAGAGAATGAGTAGCATAGATAGTGGGTAGAAAATAGACAGGGGCAGGGTAAGAATAGTATGGGAAATGTAGAAGCTAAAAAACTTATGACACAAGGACATGAACTAAAGAGGGGAATGTGGGTGGGAGAGGGTGTGCAGGGTGGGGGGAATGATGGGGGAGAAATGGGACAACTGTAATAGCATAATCAATAAAATATATTTAAAAAATAAAAAAATAAAATCAAATTAAAAAAAAAGAAAAAAAAAGTAAAAAACCTGAGCAGTGAATGAGAATTAAAAGCTTACCTTCAGGGTGTGAACTGTTCTAATGTCCATTTTCTAATGAAGCCCTATTCTCCCCTCCCGCAATATTCCTGCGAATACAGGTATAGATGAGGCCCTCCGCCCAGGAGACAGGAGGGCTGAGTGAATGGCTCCTCTGTGCGCAGTGCCCTCAGGAGAGGCGAGGGGGCGCCACAGAGCCGATCACTGGGCCACGCAGAGGCAGCAACCTGCCCTTGGAAGGCTCCCTCTCACAGGGTCGGCCCTTTCACGTGCAGAGCAACTCTCAGGACACCCTCTCACCAGACACAGCAATCTGGCAACGACTTTGAAAAGCCCGCCTGTCTGCACTGTTGGGACTGAATTCACCTTGTGATTTTTCCCCCTTATTTCTTAGGGACTAGAAATTGTCTTTTTCATAATTAGAAATGAAATAAGTCGCAGGAGTGACTGGGGTAAAAGACAGGCAGTACGAGACAGAAGACATTATCTTTAAAATTTGTTCGCTGATTATGAAAGAAATACATGTCATTTAAGAAAATCTGGATCACACAGAATAGAATAAAAGAGGGGGGAAGTCCTGGAACAGTCTATCCTGTCCTACAAACATGCATCTTGTGGGGCATGTTTCCTTCCAGTGTCCTTCCCATGCACGTCATTTTCAAGTGGTTGTGGTCGACACTTTTACACAAATTGTGGGCTCTTTTCTCAGTGTAATGTTTTAAATTAATTGTATTACATTAAAACATTTCAGTGGTGACATAATTGCTCTTCTTATAGATGTTGTCAAACAATTTAACTAGCCCAATGTGGCTGGATGTTGGGTTCTTTCTTCCTTTCCCTTTTTTTTTGTTTTTGTTTTTTATTTTTTGTTATAACAAAGAATGCTGTAATTAAGTTGGAAAAAAAATTCCGATAATTGCCCTAGCTGGTGTGGCTCAGTGGATTGAATGCCGGCCTGCAAACCAAAGGGTCACTGCTTCGATTCCCAGTCCAGGGCACATGCCTGGGTTGCAGGCCAGGTCTCCAGTAGGGGGCGTATGAGAGGCAACCGCATATTGATATTTCTGTCCCTCTCTTTCTCCTTTCCTTCCTCTCTCTCTAAAAATAAATAAAAATTTAAAAAATTTTTGGTAAAAAAAAAATAGTAACATGTAAAAACTAAACAGATCCCCCAGAAACGAGATTTAAAAAGAGTCAAAGAATGAACAATAAAGGAGAAGAGTTACTTGAACAACAATTAAAAAGAGAGAGAAAAAATAAAAATAACTTAAAAAAAAGAAAATTAGAGAATCAATTCAACATCGGGGTAACAGGAAATTCGGAAAGGAAAAAAGTAATAGTGAAGATGAGATCAAACACAAGGAGCTTTCAGGAAGGCGGAAACAAAGAAGCGGGCAATGGGAGAGGAGACAACAAAGCCCAGGGGATCAGCCCAGGGGTTCTAGCGCCAAAGTGAAGGGCTCCAGATGGTAAGCAGAGGGAAGAAAGGAGCTAACGTAATAATACAAACAATTCCCCTAGAACTGAAAGATGAATTTGCTGATTGAAAATGTTTGTATAAATGAATGAAAGGCACAGCATCATGAAATTTTGCAACACTGGGGTTAGAAAGAGATTCGAAACTTGCAGAGAGAAGAAAGAAAGATCACATACAGAGGACTGGGAGTCGGAATGGTGTTGCGGTGTTGATACCAACACCGGATGTTGGAAGATAGTGGGAAAGCTTTCAAAATTCTGAAGGCAATGATTTCAATATAGAATTCTAAACTGAGCAAAATTATCAATTTAATATGAGGTAGAATAAAAACATTTCAGGCATGAACAATTTCACATGTATGTCTGCCAAGTGCCCTGTTTCAAGAAGATCCTAGAAGAAGTGCTCTATTAAATTAAAAGCTAAAGCAAGCAAGAAGAAGACAGCAGAGTATGGAAACAGAGAATTTAAC
Organism: Glossophaga mutica; assembly: GCA_039655065.1. Classification (NCBI taxonomy): domain Eukaryota; kingdom Metazoa; phylum Chordata; class Mammalia; order Chiroptera; family Phyllostomidae; genus Glossophaga; species Glossophaga mutica. Next base: position 77,480,341 of record CM077308.1, on the reverse strand, counting down.
ACAAGAGAGAGGCAAGGAGGAGTTCAAGTCCATACCAGGGCTGGGGGCTAGCCTGTCCAGACTAGGTCAGGAATAGGGAGGTTCTCTAGGAGGGGTGTCCCCAGGAGACAAATGGACTTGATAGTTATCTGACAGGTTTGACCAAGGGGAAAACTGTATTAAGCAGCATTTTATAGAGCTTTCAGAGGATGTGGAAAGAAAATTAAGACATTTTAAAAATTAATGACAAAATGAGGTAATTATTAAGTCTAGGGGAAAATTTTTGTTCAAGGAAGGAACCATAATCATAGTTTGCTGCTTGACTCAGCATGAACAATTTTAACACAATTACTGACTTAAATTTGTGATTTAAAATATTGAGGATATAGTAAAAACTAAAATTCTACTGTAAGAACAAGTCAGTAGATAATGTTTAAAAATTCAAGAGATAATAGTATGCATACATTTTTTAGGAACATGGAAGTAATTAGAATGTATAAACAGCTGAGAGTTATGCCTCTGAGGAATGAGGTGGGGTGGTGGGGACAGAAATGGTACTTCTGCTCTTCCCTGTCCCTGTTCTCTAGGACTGCGGCAGTTTACCTGCTTTACTGCATTGATAAAACACAAATGCAGATGGTGTGTTCAGGAAGTGGCAACTTGGCCAGCAAAGGCATGGAGACCAGTGTGATCCCTATTGATTCGGCACATGTTTAGAGACCAACCTGATAGGTGAGAAGGGAATCTGGAAAGGATAGGAAAGTGTAAGTAGTGCAATGAGATGGCTGGAATGAAGGCAACAAAAACAACTCCATCCTGGGCTTTTGAACTGATGAAAGTCTTCCCAAGTTCAATTCATCTCTAATTTTATTTATTCCTTCTGCTGCAAAATGTTGATGCTAGAGTTCAATCGATTTCAACGCAGCAGTACTATGTGGTCTCTGCTGCCACATGGACTGTTCTAGACTGGACAGCAGCACCTGAAATATATCCTCCCCGAGACGGGCACTGTAATGAGGTTGAGCTGATTTCCCATCTTCTAAAGTAGCTCCAAAAAGACAGGGTAGCTGTGACTTGGTTTGGAATAAACCTTATTGGACACATTTATCTGAAAGTGTTTGAAGGCATATTTTCCTGAGCACATGCTCTTCTTTTATGCTTCTAAGAGAAGATTCAGCAGGGCAGACAGATGTAAGGACGCGAAATGAAAAGAGTGACTTTTCATCTCCCAGCCTTGTCTCATTTGTCTGTTCTCACACAGTTGTGTGGTCACCAGTCTAAGTTGTCTTGCCCCATTTTAGAAACAATAGGATCCTCTTTAAGACCATTCCCTCTTTAAATTAGCATGTGCTCTACAAGAATTGTTTGAATTCTCTTAGTTGCTAAGCGGCATGCAGATACCTAAAAGGGAAAGTGGTTTCCAACAAGCCAGGACCTTGAATTCCTAATAGACAAAGAACCAATAACAAGGAATCTATGATATTTTTTGCCATACCAACACCATTTTTTTTTTTTTCACAAATGAAGGCAGACTCTTTTGCTAAATCTATGCTGTTGCGGACTGTTCAGCCTGGTTTCAGGAGTTGTAACCCTCACCCCATGGTGGGCTGTGTAAGAGCCCAAGGGACCCACTTCTTCTGGGTCTGTTCTGTCACAAGGACATGAGCTACTAAGGAGACAAAGCTTATCTCCCTGGCAGGAGCGCTGCTTCTGCCTCACCCATCTCTGGCCCCGTTGCTTGGTTGGCAGTCAATGACCGGTAAGACTCCTCATGGGAGGGGCAACCTAAGCCAGATGCAACCACTTGGGAGGCCTCATGGAAGGACTCAGGGAGCTGCAGCAAAGAGGATGTGATGGACCCTCGCCCCCCAGCTATTCTGACATAGCCCGAGTCCTCATTTCCATCTGGGAGATGTCTCCTGCTTCCTAATTGCCTTAAAGCCTGAAACTGTGGGGGCGAGCGGTGCAGCCCTGTCCTGGCCAGGATAGCTCCCTGGGTGATCGGGCATAAGAAAGAATTCCTAAAGTCCTGTGAAACCTGCTTTGCTAAGAGTGCTCTTCCTGAGGTGACAAGTGTCCCAGGAGGAAATGAGCATGTCTCCCAAAGTCTGGCAACCCCCTTCCTGACAAACACTGGCTTGGATGAAGCCCTCAGATTGCTTTGAAATGTTAACCATTGTTTGATCCTTGTCGCCTGACATACCTGTATTCCCGTGTATTTGAGCCCAATAAAAGCCTAGTGAGGAAGGGCCTCTGGGTCATTCTCCTCTGAGAGTTTGACCCCTTTCCTCCCCAAGCAGAAGATGTCTTGGTAGTTTTTATTTTCATCCGTGACGGAGGGATGGGGCTTTGCGGGCGGAGCCCCCCCACATCTGGCACCCAGGACAGGGGCCCCCGCACTATGCTTCTTTCCTTTTAAAGAATTGTGTCAGAAAGAGCTGCCCGAGGCATTACTGCCTGGTCTGTAGTAAGCACTCACACATGGTAGTTTTACTCTTACTCTTTTGTCAGCTCCTGGACCTGGTCGTGTCCCTGGGACGGCTCAGTGACAACAGGGAGCCTCGTAAGCTCTTTGGACTTCAGACTGTTCATCTGTAAATGAGGATGTTAGATAAAATTCGATCCTTAAGATTACTTCAACACTAAAATTTTGTTATTTAATATTGTAGAGATGCAGAGATGATGATTTCTGCAGCATTAATTTTCTAAAGATTATATACTGTTGCCATTAATTGGAACTTCTCAGTGTGATGAATATAATATATTGCTTTTACATCTTCAAGCAGGGAAATAGAATTAGTTATGAATTGGAGTCAACTGGCCTTCGAGGCAAAGTAATCGGGTCTGCATCCCCTTATAATTCCAGCAGACTCTGAATCCAGCTCCTTCTTCTAGTCGTGGACAAAATATATTGCCCACAGGCTCTGGCTGGTGTGGCTCAGTGGAATGAGTGCTGGCCTGTGAACCAACAGGTGGCCGGTTTGATTTCCAGTCAGGGCAAATGCTTGGGTTGCAGGCCAGGTCAGGTCCCCACTGGGGGGCGTGAATAAGGCAACCACACATTGATGTTTCCCTCTCTTTCTTCCTTCCTTCCCCTCTGTTTAAAATAAATAAATAAAATCTTTAAAAAAAACATTAAAAATAAATATTGCCCATAGATCCAGAGATTGAACAGAGGGGCCTCTTCTCCCTTGAGAGCAATTTATTCTTGGCACTGGAAGATGATAAGGAGACCTTTTACTAAATTTTGGTTTTAAGTTTCAAAGTATGTACTTATTTCAGTGAATCCAAGAAATTAGTGTAATGCCACTTTTCCTTTATTCGTGACTTTAATAAGCAATAATTAAACATCTATTATGTTCTAGGTATTGCTGTGAATTTCCTGAAGAGATTGAGCCCTATTCATTGTCATCTTCACAGTACCTAGAAAGACAGAGGATGTGTGATAGGCAAGACAGGAAAATCAAGAACTCTTTTGAACAATGTCTAAAAATATGTTATCAATTCAAGTACATGGTAGTCCCCCCAACTCAGAGGGTATCTGGTTGACAAAGCAAAGAGCTTATTAAAAAGCAAGATATTCATGTGAGAACTTTAAATATGGGAACTCACAAAATAATGACAATCAGCATTCAGCTTTCTCCATACCACCCTGGGCATGTTCACTCTTTATCTTCAACACAGGTACTGTTATTATTTCTATTTTACAAATCAGGGAACCAAAATGTATAGAGATGCAGTAGTTTGTCCTGGATCATACAACTATTTCGTGGTGGAGCTGGAAGTTGGAGCTGGATTTGCTATACTACTTGCCTCACCAGCATGGGTTGTGTCCCCATTTCCCTTGGGCACAGTCCCATGCAGCTCAGTTGAATCAAGGTGGAATGTTGAGGTCTCTGGTTCTCTGATTCCACCCAGCATCTGAATGTTTATCCTCATAGTGGCCTGCAAAAAGTGACAGCACTTACAAATGCCAACTGTCTCCAGGAACAAAGGGCCATTGCTGGTTCTCAAACACCTGTGTGTGCAATGATACATGTCATCACCAGCCGAGTCTTCAATTAATCAACAAATGTGAGCTAGGTGCTGGCGTGCTGCTCGCTACTTTCGCTGCTCTGTTCTGAACTTTTGTTATCAGTAGAAACACAGCTCCTCCACAATGAACACTCCACACTTTGTCCCCTTTTGCTTTGCAATGGTAATCCACTCTGGCTAAAGGATGTTCTGAGTTTTATGGAGGCTTTTTCTAGTCCTTAGATCTGTAGGCACTTGGTACGGGATAATGTAAAAGAATATATAAAAGAGCAGGAGGAGGAAGATGGTGGCGAGGTAGGAGGGAGCAGATTCCACTTCTCCCTACACATGGGAGAAAAACCTAGCCGATCTACGAAGGAATGGAGCAAACAGCCAACAGTACCCCAGCATATATGAAAGTAAGAGACGAAAAATTGTAGAGGACACTGAAAAACCAGACAGTAAGGAGAGTGCTTCAGGACAATAAAGTCCCAAGGACCAACATGGGGGGCCAGGGTGGCTGCAGCCCCAGGCCCAATGCCTGCCAGGTCTGCCATAGGGTCCTTGGGAGAGAGCCAGGTCAACTGCTCCCTCCCTGGCCAAACAAGGTTTGAGCAGCACCAGGAGAGACCTGGTTGCTTAGAGTTGCAGAGAGGGGAATAAGGACTAAGTGGCAAACACACACGGGCTTTGAGCACTCATGGAGTCTGTGGACACTGGTTGGGGAGAGTTGAGAGTCTCGCAGTGATGGGCTCTGACCCCAATAGTCACCAGTCTGGCTGGAGAATTGGGCTGTGCCAGAGGCCAGGCTGCTGTACAGAGCAGCAGGCTTGAGTAGGAGGAATTTCTCAAAAAGAAAAGGTGAAAAAAGAGAGACACTGGGCAATTCTCCTGCAGCAGCCAGCCCAGCCTCCTCCCCACCCAGCTGGGCAGCGACCCAAGGTTGTGCAGAAGATTGTGTGGAAGCCCCCATAGTACTGGGAAGGGTGTGTGCCTGAATCTGTTGGACTAAGACGGCCTGGCCGAGTGTGCGCACCCGCACCCCAGCCCACAGTGGTAACCCCAGGGAAAGTGCACTCTGAGGAAGGCCTGGATCTCACATCCAAGGCACCTGGGAGAGGCTCCAGGCTAGCTCTGGGGAGAGTGCATGTGAGGCTGACTGAGTGCTGATTGTGAAGGGAGAAAAGCCCCTCAGCTTGCTGCAGCCAGCAAGACCAGAAAACCCAGTTTGGTCAGTTTGAAACCAGCAAGAAGTTTTGTTTGTTTCATTTTTTAAAGTAATTTTTTATTTATTATTATTTTTATCTCTCAATTCCTTTTGCTCCTCTTTCCTTCTTTCTTGTTTTATTCCTTCTTCCTTTCTTTAGAATTTTACCTCTTCTTCCTTCCTTCCTTCTTCTGCTTTTTTTTTCTTTTTAAATACCCACAAGTGAGACAAAAAAACCCAGAACTGTGAAAAGACCAGAGTTAGACCCAAAGAGGGGCCATCCCAACAGCTGAGACAGTGAGACAAATTTCACTTTGCTATTACAGGGAATCTGCAAGTTATTGCATATTTGTATTATTATTTTTTCATTATTTTTACATCTTTTATTTGAGTAGTATTTTTGTATTCCTCTTCTTGCTGTTTATAATCGTCTTCGCTTGGCTGGTTATATTGTATTGTTTGACAGGTTTCCCTGTTCTCTCATTCATAGTATATTGCTAATTTACTGTTCTTCATTTCACTTGTGTCCCATTAGCACACTACTCAAGGTCCTATACTCCCTATTCTTCTTATCTAGATCTCATAGATTCTGTCATATGATTGTTGCTCTAATATTATTGTAAATAATAGCTGTTCCATACAATTGTAAATACTACACAGCACCCCTCCCAGATCTTAGTCCACTTCATGGATTCCTGAACTCTATTACTGTAGTGGTTAACACTATTCTCTCAAACACTAAACCTATTTACTATCCTTTACTCTCACCTTACCTCAGAATCTGACCTCCCACAACCTCACTGCTTTCTAGATCCAACTCACAATCCTTCCCTCCCCAAAAAGAGTCTTAACTTCTTTCCATCCTTTCTAAAAATTGCTAGTTGGGCAGAAGATCACAGTTAACACTATACATAGCCAAAGGATCTCCTATCTCTTCTCTACTGGCTGCTACTGGAAATATCATAGAATACTTTCTTGCTATCTTAAACCATTTTCCTTTACCTCTCTAACTGATCACAAAAAGGAATAGGTGGAAGCTGTGAACACCAGGATACCCGAAGGAGACTGCACCACTGAATCTCACAGGTATTCTACCACAGAAGTTCACACCATAAACCCAGGGAGCCAGAACAGATCAATTTAAGAAGCCGAGGCTAACAAGAAGAGCCTCAGAAACAATGGGAAGACTAAGAAACAATCCCCAAATGAAAGGAAAGGAGGAGGACCCAGAAAGAATGCTAAATGAAACAGAGGCAACTCAACTATCAGATATTGAGTTCAAAGCAATGGTTATCAGGAAGCTCCATGAGCTCACGATGAGCTACCAGAAACTACAGGGAAGCTACAATGCACTCACTGCAAACTATATCAGCATGAAAAAGGAAACAGAAACTATCAACAGGGACAAGAGGAAATGAAGAATACACTTTCTGAGCTGAAGAACACAGTAGAAGGAATCAAAAGCAGAATTGATGAAGCAGAGGATTGAATCAGCGAGATGGAGGACAAGGTAGAAAAAAATCTCCCAGCTAAAGCAAGAAAAAGAAGAGTTCCAGAACGAATGAGTAGGTGGTAAGGGAACTGAAAAATAACATGAAACATAATAATATCCACATAATAGGGATACCAGAAGGAGAAGAAGAAAAGCAAGGGATAGAAAACCTGTTTGAAAAAGTAACAATGGAAAACTTCCCTAATTTGATGAGAGAAAAGGTCACACAAATCCAGGAAACACAGAGTCCCAATCAAGAGGAACCCAAAGAGGCCCACTTCAAGACACATCATAATTAAAATGGCAAAATTCCAAGGCAAAGAGAGAATCTTAAAGGCAGCAAGGGAGAAAAAGGAAATAACATACAAGAGAGCCCCGATAAGGCTAGCAGCTGATTTCTCAATGGAAACACTCCAAGCTAGAAGAGAATGTCAAGAAATATTCCAAGTAATGAAAACCAGAGGCCTGCAACCAAGATTAATCTATCCAGCAAGGCTCTCAATTAAGACAGAAGGCCAAATAAAGAGCTTCCCAGACAAAAGAAGTCTAAAAGAGTACACCTCCACCATACCAGCTCTGCAAGAGATACTAAAGGGATTGCTTTAAGAAAAAGAAGAAAAAGAGAGAGAGAGGAACAAGAGTATGAAAATGGCAACGAATAAGTACTTATCAATAATAACCTTAAACGTAAATGGATTAAATGCTCCAATCAAAAGACATAGAATAGCTGAATGGATAAGAAAGAAAACCCACACATATGCTGCCTACAAGAGACCCACCTCAGGACAAAGGACCTACACAGACTGAAAGTCAAGGGATGGAAACAAATATTCCAAGCAAATGGACAGGGGAAAAAAGTTGGGGTAGCAATACTCATGTCAGACAAAATAGACTTCAAAAAAAGGGCCATAAAGAGAGACCCAGAAGGTCATTTCATAATACTCAAGGATAGAATCCACCAAGAAGACATAAACATTGTAAATATATATGCACCCAACATAGGAGCACCCAAATATATAAAGAAAATCTTAGAGGACTTCAAGAAAGATATTGACAGCAACACAATTAGAGTAGGGGATTTTAACACCCCACTGTCAAAAATGGACAGATCTTCTAAACAAAATATCAACAAAGATATTATGGCATTGGACAATACTCTAGATAAATTGATAAATTAACTGATATATATAGAGCCCTTCATCCCAAAGAAACTAAATATACGTTTTTTTTTCAAATGCACATGGAATATTTTCAAAGATAGACCACATGATAGGACACAAAATAAGCCTCAACAAATTCAAGAAAACTGAAATCATACCAAGCATTTTCTCTGACCACAAGGGACTGAAACTAGAAACCAACCCCAAGGAGAAAATCCCCAAACCCTCAAAAACATGGATATTGACTAGCATGCTATTAAACAATGAATGGATCAAGAATGAAATTAGGGAAGAAATCAAAAAGTTTCTGGAAACAAATGAAAATGAACTCACAACAACCCAAAACTTATGGGACACAGCAAAGGCAGTCCTCAGAGGGAAGTTCATAGCAATACAGGACTACCTAAAGAAGATAGAAACATTACAAACAAACAACCTAACCCTATGCCAACAAGAACTCGAGGAACAACAACAAAGACAGCCCAAAGCAAGTAGAAGGAAGGAAATAACCAAGATCAGAGCAGAATTAAATGACATAGAGACTAAAAGCACAATTCTAAGGATCAGTGAATCCAGGAGCTGGTTCTTTGAAAAGATAAACAAAAGCAACAAGTCTTTAAGCAGACTCATCAAGAAAAAAAGAGAGAGGACTCAAATAAACACAATCAGAAATGAAAGAGGAGAGATGAGAGCTGACACCACAGAAATACAAAGGATTGTAAGAAATTACTATGAATAACTGTATGCCAAGAAATTTGAAAACCTAGGTGAAATGGAGAAGTTTCTAGAAAAATATAATCTCCCAAAACTCAGTGAAGAAGAACCAGAAAGCCTGAACAGATCAATAACAGCAAATGAAATTGAAGTAGTAATCAAAAAACTCCTGACACACAAAAGCCCTGGATTAGATGGTTTCACAGGAGAATTCTACAAAGCATTTAAGGAAGAGCTAACCCCTATCCTTCACAGACTATTCCAAAAAATCCAAAACGATGGAAGCATCCGAAACTCTTTTTATGAAGCCAGCATCATCCTAATCCCAAAACCAGATAAAGACACAACAAAGAAAGAAAACTTCAGGCCCATATAACTGATGAACATAGATGCTAAAATCCTCAACAAAATATTGGCAAACTGCATCCAACAATACATTAAAAAGATCATACACCATGACCAAGTGGGATTCATCCCACGGGTGCAAGGATGGTTCAACATTCACGAATCAGTAAATGTAATACATCACATAAACAAAAGCAAAGACAAAAATCACATGATCATATCAATAGATGTGGAAAAAGCTTTTGATACGGTACAACACCCATTTATGACAAAAACACTCAGCAAAGTGGGAACAGAGGGAGCATTCCTCAACATAATAAAGGCCATATACGAGAAACCTACAGCCAACATCATACTCAATGGGCAAAAACTAAAATCTTTTCCACTAAGATCAGGAACAAGACAAGGTTGTCCACTTTCACCACTTCTATTCAATATAGTGTTGGAATTCCTAGCCACAGCTATCAGACAAGAAAAGGAAATAAAAGGCATCCAAATTGGAAAGGAGGAACAAAACTGTCACCGTTTGCAGATGACATGAGAGTGTACATAGAAAATCCTATAGACTCTGCCAAAAAGCTGCTCAACCTAATAAATGAATTTGGCCAAACAGCTGGATACAAAGTCAATATGCAGAAATCAAAGGCATTTTTGTATACCAACAATGAAACAGCAGAAGCAGAAATCAAGAAAAAAATCCCATTGGATATAGCAAAAAGAAAAATAAAATACCTAGGAATAAACCTAAGCAAGGAGGTAAAAGACCTGTATGCAGAAAACTACACAACACAGAAGAAAGAAATCAAGGGAGACACAACCAAATGGAAACACATACTGTGTTCATGGATCGGAAGAATTAATATCATCAAAATGTCCATACTACCTAAAGCAATTTACAAATTCCATGCAATACTTATTAAAGTACCAACGGCATGTTTCACAGACATAGAACAAATATTTCAAAAACTTATATGGAACCATAAATGACCCCAAATAGCTGTTGCAATTTTGAGAAAGAAGAGCAAAGTAGGAGGGATCATTATACCTGATACCAAACTGTATTACAAGGCCACTGTAATCAAAACAGCATGGTACTGGCATAAAAACAGGCCCATGGACCAGTGGAATAGAAGAGAGAGCCCAGAAATAAACCCAAGTCTCTACGGTCAATTAATATTTGACAAAGGGGGCAGCAACATAGAATGGAGTAAAAATAGCCTCTTCAACAAGTGGTGTTGGGACAATTGGACAGCCACATGCAAAAAAATGAAACTTGAGCACCAACTTACACCATACATAAAAATACATTCAAGGTGGATAAAAGATTTAAATATAAGCTGTGACACCATTAAAGTCCTAGAGGAGAACATAGGCGGGAAAATCTCAGATATTTTATGCAGCAACATTTTTACTGATATGTCCCCTAAAGCAAGGGACATAAAGGAAAGAATAAACAAATGGAATCTCATCAAAATAAAAAGCTTTTGCATGGCTAAAGAAAATAAAAGGAGAACCAACTGTATGGGAAAACATATTTGCCAATGATACCTCAGACAAGGGTTTAATCTCCAAAATATATAAATAACTTACATGACTCCACTCTAAGAAGACAAGCAACCCAATTAAAAAATGGGCAAAGGACTTGGGCAGACACTTCTCCAAGGAGGACATACAGAGGATCCAGAGACACATGAAAAGATGCTCAGTATTGCTAGGTATCAGAGAGATGCAAATTAAAACCACAATGAGATAACACTTGACACCAGTCAGAATGGCCATCATAAACAAAGCAACAAACAGCAAGTGTTGGAGAGGTTGTGGAGAAAAGGGGACCCTAGTGCACTGTTGGTGGGATTGCGGACTGGTACAACCACTATGGAAAACAGTATGGAATTTTCTAAGAAAACTAAAAATGGATCTACCTTTTGACCCAGCAATTCCACTGCTAAGATTATATCCTAAGAACCCTGAAACACCAATTCGAAAGAACCTTTGCACCCCAATGTTCATAGTAGCACAATTTACAATAGCCAAGTGTTGGAAGCAACCTAGATGCCCATCAGTAAATGAATGGATCAAAAAACTGTAGTACATTTACACAATGGAATTCTATGCAGCAGAAAGAAAGAAGGAGCTCCTACCCTTTGCAACAGCATGGATGGAACTGGAGAGCATTATGCTAACCGAAATAAGCCAGGCAGTGAAAGGCAAATACCATATGATCTCACCTTTAACAGGAACCTACTCAACAAAACAAACAAACAAGCATAATATAACCAAAGACACTGAAATTGAGAACAGGCTGACAGTCACCAGAGGTGAGAGGGGAGGGACTTTCAGGGGAAAAGGGGAAGGGTTTAGAGCAACAAGTATAAAGGACACATGGACAGAAACTATGGGGGGTGGAAATGGGAGGGAGGTGGAGAGGGCTGAGGTGGGAGTAGAAGACAGAAAACTGTACAAGATCAACAATTAAAATAAAAATTAAAAAAATAAGACATACTATATTCATGGATTAGAAGAGTCAATATAGAAAAGATGTTCATTCTCCCTAAATTGATATATAGGTTGAGTGCAATTGCTATCAAAGTCCCAGCAAGATGCCATGTTGATATAGATTATTCTAAAATATCTGGGAAAACAAAGGAACTAGAATAATAGACAAAATAATCCTGGAAAAGAAGAATAAAATTCTACAAAAAAGAATCTAATCAATAAATTAAAAAAGAAAAAATACATAAAACAATATATAAAAGAGCTGTTTTGTCATTAGGTTTAATGGCCAACTTATTCATACTTATGTAGAAGGCTAGTTTTATGAGTAATTAAGACTGTCAGACCTCCAAACAAACGACCCATTCATAGAAGTCATAGGACCATAGAGGAGGAAGTTTGGTAAGGTCTCCTAGGTTTGAAACAAAGGAGAACTAACAGAACTTGAAGGATATGGCCTCAGTAACCCTAAGAAATGAGAACGTTGACACAACAATACTAAGGAACTAGACGTTTCCAAGGTAAAATCAGGACACAAGCCAGGACCCTTACGTTTCCAAGGTAAAATTAGGACACAAGCCAGGACCCTTGTGTACCCTAGCAATAACCGCAACTTCTGCTTCTGTAAACTGCTTGCTTGCTAATCATGCATAAAAGGAGCTCACTACAAGTGCAGGGTGAGACTCCCATTTGTATCTCCTGCTTAGGCAGTCGGGAGTTCGCCCCTGCGCAGGTTAATAAATCCCATCCTCACTTTCACCTGTCTCGGACTTGGTCATTTGTCTCGCGATCGGGATACAACACTTACATGTATATTTCTTTGCAATTCACCATCTGTGTGATGCTCTCAAGACATTAGTATCAAAAGCAATTTATCTGCATGTAAAAAGGTAAGAGGTTTAAGCACTGTTTTTTTTGTTGTTTCCAGAGGGCATCTTGTTTACAAATGCAGATAGCCAGTAATAATGAACATCTGTGCTAAAATTGTTATAGTTCTTTATAAAGTAAACCATGTACTCATTACAAGCTCTCTGTGAGGTAGGGACCATCCCATTGTTTTAGAGATGAGGAAACAAAGGCCCAGAGGAGTTACATCATTGATTATTTATTCATTTAACAATGTGTAGAATAGCACAGTGTTGGGATCACAGGATTTGAAATCAGACCAAATTTTTAACTCCATTTCTGTCTATTTTAGTAGCTGTGAGGTGCTGGTGAAGTTTCTTAGCCCTACTAAATTGTGTCTTTCTCAAAGTATCTACTCATAGGGCTGTAATGAGAATTAAATAAGGTAATTTGTGTAAAACATAAGCACAGTATTTAGAACATAGCTGTTGCTCAAGTGGTGGCTGATATTGCTATCATATTCATATTGCTGCTTTTCTGCCTATGTGCTGAGCATTGTGATGGGTGCTGGTGACCTAACAGCAAAATACATGATCTAGTATGCTTGCATAAATAGTCCCAACTAGTAGGCAAAAGAGACAACATGTTTTCTGTCTCTTAATATTGAAACTAATTTAATTTTAAATTCATTAATCTCTCTGCAGTGAGGAGCATCAATAAATTTTTAAAAGTGCAAATAAAAGCTAATTAGTAAAATGCTGGTGTCTCATCAGTTGTTCAGAGTAAAAATGTTATTCCTGGGTGCCGGGCAGAGTCCCTTTTCCTAAGTGAAGACCATCCTGATTTCCAGCGCATGGACCTGAGTGCCATGCAACTTGTTTGCATGGTGCCCTGTGATCCTTTTCTTCCAGAGTCATTGCAGCTTTAGAATTTTCTCAGGCAGATGTTGGAATACAGATTGAAAACTTTATCAATGATGTGTTGCAAAACTATTCAACTCGAATAAGACACCATGTTGCAAACTCTCTTGTTTAACAGATTACAGAATAGTTATGGTTTCCATAGAAACTAGACTAAATCCTCCCTTTAATACAACCCCAGAGGTGTTAGTCGACCTGCAAAATATGCCACAGACTGTTAAAACATTGCTTTTGCTGACGTACAGAGAGCAGCATTTATGGTTCCATTAAGCTATCCTTGTGTGGCATGATACACTGGAAATTTCAGTTAAGATTTCGACTTTTGTTTGTTGATAGTTGTGAGTTTGTTGTCATTTACTGTTCATAGTTTTGATCTTCTTCTTTTTTTAATTATTTTTAAAAATATATTTTATTGATTATGCTATTACAGTTGTCCCATTTCTCCCCCATCATTCCCCTCCACCCTGCACACCCTCTCCCACCCACATTCCCCCCCTTTAGTTCATGTCCATGTGTCATAAGTTCTTTAGCTTCTACATTTCCCACACTATTCTTGCCCTCCCCCTGTCTATTTTCTACCTACCATCTATGCTACTTATTCTCTGTACCTTTTCCCCTCTCTCCTCCTCCCACGCCCCTGTTGCTAACCCTCCATATGATCTCCATTTCTGTGTTTCTGTTGCTGTTCTAGCTGTTTGCTTAGTTTGCTTTTGTTTTAGGTGTGGTTCTTAATAGCTGTGAGTTTGCTGTTTTTTCACTGTCATATTTTTTATCTTCTTAGATAAGTTTCTTTAACATTTCATATAATAAGGGCTTGGTGATGATGAACTCCTTGAACTTGACTTTATCTGGGAGGCACTTTATCTGCCCTTCCATTCTAACAACTGAACCTAAAGAACAAAAACAAAAACTAAGCAAACAACTGGAACAGGCAGAATCACAGAAATGGAGATCACGTGGAGGGTTATCAGTGGGGAGGAGGAGGGGGAGAATGGGGGGAAAAGGTACAGAGAATAAGTAGCATAGATGGTAGGTAGAAAATAGACAGGGGGAGGGTAAGAATAGTATAGGGAATGGAGAAGCCAAAGAACTTATAAGTATCACCCATGGGCATGAAGTAATATGGGGGCACGGGGGGAGGGAGGGATGTTGAAGGGTAGGGTGGAAGGAGGGGGAGAAAATGGAAAAAAAATGGGGCAAGTAAAATAGTATAATCAATAAGATATACTTAAAAAATAAAAAGATTTAGGTTTTTATAAAGAAAGTGCATCTTCCTCAAATGTCTCCTTCACTCTTTCACTGCAATATTCAATGGGCCAATAATGCAAGGAGTTAAATCTTTTTTATGCACTGTGCATGAAATTTCTAAGAGCAGAGTTTTTCAAATGCAAATTCACCTGCTACAGTTTCTTCATACACTTGTCACTTCATAGTAATTACACTTTGTTTTCAACCTACAAGGTAGGTCATATAGTTCATTTTTCATTTACTGGAAGGAAGCAGCAAACCCCTGGGAATTTTAACCATAGCACTGCCAGAAAGCCCTTGGAATCAGTTAATTCATAATTCTCTTATTGTAAATAAGAATAAAAATATTGATTGATCCATGCTATAAGGAAGCTCTGAAATACATAGAGAAGTAACTGAAAGGGATAAAAAAATTCAAGCTTCATTGTTTTGTTTTTAAACCAAGATGGAATCAATAATCTATTAGAAATTGTCAATTACTATGCCTAGCAATAATAAATTCTTAATGGTGCAATTAGAGTGGTAAGACCAGCTCTTGTGATCATCAAAGTGGATACCTAAGGCAGGTAAAGAGGTGGTTAACTAGATAAAACAGAATGTGAACAATACATAATTTTAGTATAATTTTCAAAAGTTTCTTTGTGTAATAGTCAATCTCTGGACTAGGCCAATGACCTGTTTGTGAATAATTTTTACCATTTATTACTATTTTTTTCTTTTTACCTTTGGCCACTTAGTTGCTCATTAGTGTTCCAATGAATGAATTTTATACCATTTTTTTTTTCTGTTTTTAAAAGAAATACATACTTATTGCAAGAAGTTATAGTGAAACTCAGTAAATTACAAACAGGAAAGCAAAGGCCAGCCATAGCTGATTACTACAGTACTCTTACCACTTTGGTGTCCATGTTTTCAGAACTTACACATACATAGTCACATAAATAGACAAACTTTTTAAAGACAAAAACAGGGGTCACATTCTTTTATTTTGTACCGATTTTTAATTTAACAATTTGTTCCTGTCAATAAAGGACTTTTATACATTTGTATTGTATTTTTCCCATTACCATTTAGACCTCAGCACCCCTCTCCACCAGCGTCACCATACCGTGAGGACTTGCACGCAGTCTGAGGGCTAAACCGCACTCCATTGGTCCACTCATTCTTTTAACAATAATGTTTGAGTCTCTGTACTAGTTTTGAGATACAGCAGTGAATAAGAATAAAAGTCTCTTTACTGTCCTATCTTTTATCTTCTTTTTCTTAGATAAGTCCCTTTAACATTTCATACAATAAGGGCTTGGTGATGATGAACTCCTTGAACTTGACCTTATCTGAGAAGCACTTTATCTTCCCTTCCATTCTAAATGAAAGCTTTGCTGGATAGAGCAATTTTGGATGTAGGTCCCTGCCTTTCAAGACTTCAAATATTTCTTTCCAGCCCCTTCTTGCCTGGAAGGTCTCTTTTGAGAAATCAGCTGCCAGTCTGATGGGAACTCCTTTGTAGGTGACTGTCCCCTTATCCCTTGCTGCTTCTAGAATTCTCTCCTTCATTTGAATCTTGGCTAATGTAATTATGAGTAAAAAGACAGCAAACTCACAGATATTAACAACCACACCTAAAACAAAAGCGAACTAAGCAAACAGCTAGAACAGGAACAGAACCACAGAAATAAAGATCATATGGAGGTTTAGCAACAGGGGTGTGGGAGGAGGAGAGAGGGGGGAAAGGTACAGAGAATAAGTAGAATAGACGGTGGGTAGAAAATGGACGGGGAGGGCAAGAATAGTGTGGGAAATGTAGAAGCTAAAGAACTTATGACACATGGACATGAACTAAAGGGAGGAATGTGGGTGGGAAACGGTGTGCAGGGTGGAGGGGAATGATGGGGGAGAAATGGGACAACTGTAATAGCATAATCAATAAAATATATTAAAAAAGAAAAAAGAATAAAAGTCTCTAACTTCTTTATTCTCTTATCATTAGCTAATTGGATTGTTTCAGAAAAATTCATTTTTAAATGGATTTTTGTTCTTGCTAAGAATACTTGCTTACTGGCAAAGAAATTGGGAGGAGGGTAACATTATTTTGGAAAACTCTTTCAACATTTAAGGCATTGAGCAAAATCTCCAGAGAAGCTTTTGCTGCCCTTGAGAAAATTAAAATAAAATTATTTCTCCCTGCATTCAATATAGCAACAATAATTATAGGCACTTAATGTGTACAGTCTGAATATGTTCTATGGAAATCTCTCACAAAAACCCTGTGAGGGCCACAGAATTATTGGTTGTGCTATTATTTTCACTTGCCAGCTGGGGGAAAAGGAGACACAGCACATTGCCTAAGATTACAAAGTAAAGAAATAGAAGGACTGAGATTTGACAACGTAAATCCAGAAGCCCTAACCTCTTGTTAATCCTGAACTTAGTGTAAACTATATTATTGAAACATTATATGGGTTGTAATTAGTTTTCATGTCTGACTAATAAATATGAGTGGACTTCTTGAGGGCCATGTTTTTAATTTTTTATAATATATTTTACTGATTATGCTATTACAGTTGTCCCATTTCTCCCCCATCATTCCCTTCCACCCTACACACCCCCTCCCACCCACATTCCCCCCCTTTAGTTCATGTCCACGCATCATAAGTTCTTTAGCTTCTACATTTCCCACACTATTCTTGCCCTCCCCCTGTCTATTTTCTACCCACTGTCTATGCTATTTATTCTCTGTACCTTTTCCCCCTCTCTCCTCCTCCCACTCTCCTGTCGCTAACCCTCCATCTGATCTCCATTTCTGTGGTTCTGTTTCTGTTCTACTTGTTTGCTTAGTTTCCTTTTGTTGTAGGTGTGGTTCTTAATAGCTGTGAGTTTTCTGTCTTTTCACTGTCATATTTTTATCTTCTTTTTCTTAGATAAGTCTCTTTAACATTTCATATAATAAGGGCTTGGTGATGATGAACTCCTTGAAGTTGACCTTATCTGAGAAGCACTTTATCTTCCCTTCCATTCTAAATGACAGCTTCTCTGGATAGAGCAATTTTGGATGTAGGTCCCTGCTTTTCAAGACTTCAAATATTTCTTTCCAGCCCCTTCTTGCCTGTAAGGTATCTTTTGAGAAATCAGCTGATAGTCTGATGGGAACTCCTTTGTAGGTGGCTGTCCCCTTATCCCTTGCTGCTTCTAGAATTCTCTCCTTCATTTTAATCTTAGCTAATATAATTACGATGTGCCTTGGTGTGTTCCTCCTTGGGTCCAACTTCTTTGGGACTTTCTGAGCTTCCTAGACTTCCTGGAAGTCTTTTTCCTTTGCCAGATTGGGAAAGTTCTCTTTTATTATTTGTTCAAATAAGTTTTCCACTTGTTGCTCTTCCTCTTCCCCTTCTGGTACCCCTATAATTTGGATGTTGGGACGTTTAAAGATGCCCTGGAGGTTCCTAAGCCGCTCCTCATTTTTTTGAATCCTAGTTTGTTCATTCTTTTTTGTTTGGTTGTTTCTTTCTTCCTTCTGGTCCACTCCATTGATTTGAGTCCCAGTTTTCCTTCTATCTCTATCAGTTCCCCATGCATCTTCTTTCATTTCACGTATTGTAGCCTGCATTTTTTCATCTAATTTGTGAGCAAAATCAACCAATTTTGTGAGCATCCTGATCACCAGTGCTTTGAACTGTGCATCTGATAGGTTGGCTATCTCTTCATGGCTTAGAGGAATTGGCTCTGGGGCTTTGATTTTTTTCTCCGGCTTGAGCCATTTTCGGTGTTTTTGTTGTTGTTGTTGTTGTTGTTGTTGTTGTTGTTGTTGTTTTTTGTTTTTTGTTTTGTTTGGTTTTGGTTTTGGTCTGGTCGCAGCTGTTACATATGAGGGGTGGAGCCTTAGGTGTTCCCCAGTGCGGGGCAGCCCAGTTTCTGGGTAGTGACGCTGTCTGTGGGAGCGGGGTCCAAGAGGGAACAATGGTGCTTGCTCCGCTCTCTCTGGTATCCCAGTCCCTTCCGCTGTTCTCCCCAAGCAAACTGGGCCCTTCTGGGGCTGATTTCTGTGTGGGTGAGCTTGTGTACATTTTAGGACCCTATGGGTCACTCCAACAACTCTCCTGTGAAGCTGGGAGTCTCCCCCAGCACTTCAGCCCCCACAGGTGTTTTTATTCGGTGATTTTAGGTTTTATTTCTGGCGCCGGGGCCCTGGGTTGTGCAGTCTGTCTCACTGCCTGTTTTCACCTGGTTTTTCTGCATGCAGATGTGTGACAGCGGTCAGCTGCCTTGTGCGCCTCACTTGGTCTGCTCAATGCCTCCCCTGAGCCTGGTAACCGCCGCCTGTGCACCTGGGGTGTGCCAACCACCGCCTGCACGTCCGTGACCACTAGCCGCTGCTTTCTCCTGCTGGCAATCCCTCTCCACCAGCTGCCGACTCCGCTCCTCTTACCGGTCTGGGTGAATTGTTGTTGGACTTCTGTTCAATTTTCTATATGTTCTGATTGTTTTTTTGGTTCTAAATTTTTGTCATCTTTAATCTTGGTTGTGAGAGGAGGCACAGTGTGTCCACTTACACCTCCATCTTGGCCCATTTGGCCATGGACTCTGAAAATGTCCTTGTCATCGAGGCAGTGTGGGTAGCATGGTGGGAAAGCCTGGGCCCCAGCATGAAATTGATGCTCAGCTTCCCTGCCGAGCCCTCTGTCTCCAGGGGCAAGCAGAGTGGCACTCAGTAAATGTCACTCTCCCTTCTGATAGCAAGCACTGGACATATCAGTTCTCAATGTGCCTCACTTTTATTTCCCATCTTGGATGCTTCACCTCAGGAAGGCCACAGTTCACTAGGGGAAATCCATTCATTCAGCTTATCCTAGAACTCCTGGGGCACTGCTAAGATTACCGCCTGGGGACAACTGCAGGCTTCCAGCCATGTCTTAATTTTTATATGACTGATTTGTAAGAGGTATTCAGTAAATTCTGGAATATCAGTGAATGAGTAAATGAGTACATGAATGAAAGCTGTCTTAGAAATGTAACATCTCAAAAGAGGGTAAGGTTGAGTTGGGGTATAGGTGTTCAGGAAACGATGAAAATACAAACTTCTTCCTAGAAAAGCAATCTGTTTCCATGTGTAGGAGGCATGTCTGTTCCTGGATTGGATGTGCACTGACCAGCCTCAGACAGACATTTTCACTTATGTCTATAAAACTTGAAACTTGAAATCTAGATGAAACATCATTCACGTTATGTGGACATTCATTATCTAGATATTGGATGAAAGACCTATATTTGGAAATATTCAGATGTCTGGTGTAGTAACAACTCAATTTTTACTGGACAGTTTTACTTCTCATCTTGAGATTTTCAGTCACTATTAACAGTCTTTTAAAAACTTTTATTCAGGGCTGAGCGGCAAGATCAATTCAGCAGTCAGAGCCAAAGCCTCAGCTGTCCAACAATGCTGCCTGCCTTTCCTTGTAGAATGGGGCCTCTGCCCCACAGCAGCGAGTTAACCTCTGACACTCAGCTGTCGTGTCAGGCAGTGTTTTTGCAGAGCAGCGAGGTCAGTGATTCTCCACAGAGCTGATAGGGCCTTTAGGAAACCTGTGGGAGGACGAGTGCTGCTGGCACTGCAGCGCTCTGGACCGGGGAGGCTAGGCAGCCCTCACTGTGTGGGGAGTTGGCACAGCTGAGATTTGTCCCACATCCCATGTGATTCTAAACATTAAAAATCTATTATCATAAATGAATTTCCTTTTATTTACCTTTGAATGATATAGGTGCCTTAATAGACAAATAATCTTAACTTTAGGTCTGGAGAGATAAGGGGCTTTAGAGAATATTGGTTTGGGGGAGCATTGAGTCTCAAACAACCAGACCACTCATTTCCAGAATAAAAGTGTTCTGGAAGATTACAGGATTTCATTTTTCTTAGAAATTGAATTCTAGGTGAAATTTAGTAGATGAGATGTTTGGTAAAGATCCAGAGGGAATTTTTGAATTAACGCTTAGCCATTTAGAGTTTGCAGTTCCCCACGTCTGTTGTTTTCCTCTCCTCTCTCCCCGGCGAGCATGAAACGTGACAGCTTTTGGGGAGGGTGGATTGTTCTAAATGAGATGAGAAGAATGCAGATTGTGTAGCCTGGAACCTTCCTGCCTTATGCCTGACATGATCAGATCCTTTCTTGAGGAAGATAAATCTGACAGCAAGATATTGCATAATTTCAGATAAGAAAAATCACATCTCCCAGGTTGCGTCACTCATTCTAGAAACAAGTAAAATAAATAACATTTGCTGTATTTCCTCAGATCTTACAGATCTTTCTTGTCCCTTTCTGATCATGCTTCCTGATTCTTAGGACTCTCTCTCTCCTTTCCTGAAATCTTCAAGGAGAGGATTCTATATTTGGGCTTATATAGATAAGAAAGTAGAACGTTTGAGATTGATATGGCAAAGCTCCTAGTCTTGGTTCATCACCTTAATTTCTCAATTTGCCCTGGGGGCATCAAATGCAAGCCTGTTTCTTTACTTTTCAGACTAACTCTTCTTTGGAGCCTGTATCCTTGGTGCTGTGTGAATATACAATTCTATACTGGTCTGGCTGGTGTGGCTGAGTGGATTGAGCACCAGCCTGTGAACCCAAAGGTCACCGGTTCAATTCCTAGTCAGGGAACATGCTTGGGTTGTAGGCCACGTCCCCAGTTGGGGGCATGTGAGAGGCAATCAATCAATGTTTCTCTTGCACAGTTTCTTTCCCTCTTTCTCCCTCCTTTCCTGTCTCTTTAAAAATAAATAAACAAAATCTTTTAAAAATTCTATAGCTGGTGATTTCAGGATCTTAACTATTATCCTATTAGAGTGTTTTGGAAACCATTCTCATTCTGCAAAATTCAGACTAAATTTCAATTTATAGCACCTCTGCCTCTTTGCATTGCCCAAAAGGCATCTTATATCTTTTGCATGGAGGAAAATCTGGGTTGATAACTAGCTACATTCTAATTTACTCCTCATTATGTAACAGTTTCAGTGATCTTGGTACACTTTAGACTGCTGTATAAGAAGGCTGGGCACACCCTGCTTGCATCAGTAATTAAACTCCTAAACCACACTTCTGCCTGCACAAGGACAGATTCCTAACTCATCTCTTTGTGATGTTTGGTTGACTCTTTTGTCCTCTCACATTTATAAGAAAGTAAACTTTGAAAAACAAACAAAGTCTTGTGAATTTTCCTGATTGTGTTTGTTTTGTTTTTGCAAATACAAAGGCAAAAACAAAACAAAAACAAAATTACCGCTGTAGAGATAAAAGCCAAAAAGCTGCAGAGGAGATGAGGGCAGAGGGTTCCCGATGTGGGTTGAGAATCTAGTTTGAGACTTATGTTCCTAATGACCTTTTCTATCATATTAAAAAAATGAACTCGAGGCCACCCAATACTTCAAGATTTTAAACCAAGGCAACTGAAACTGACTTGAACATCTATACTCTTTTATTTCTTGATTTATCATTGGACCAAAAATCCTATCAGAAGTGAAGGCCTTGAAAACTCTGGAAGGCCAAGGTATATTGAAGTATAGTCTGGGGAGGGAAACTCAATAATACATTACAGTCTATCAAATTCTTGATCTGATTAGTGTCACTAGCAAGACCTTGGGGCAAGGGCATCGGGAGAAGGAAAGAGGAAGAAAGAGATCAGCAAAGCTCCAGAGATAACTTTGCTGGGAAGGGTGGGCAGAACTCACTAGCAAATGACAGAGGTCCCTGACTGTTGGGGGACAAGGGGCTTAGGGAGGTATCAGAAGGATGACCAACAAAAGGGTCATGAAGGACTCAGCGGCAAACTTCTGCAGTGTGCATGCTGCTTGGCACAGTTCATAGAGCATAGTACTGACTCCACAGATTAGTTTCTTCCTTCTTCTCTCAGCTTCCTCCAAGATAGGCCTTCCAGTACTTTCCAGGACTTGCACTGGTGGGACTACGATGTCCTTTGTGCTCCCAACCCTTCTGCTTGGTCAGCTGTGGGACTCAGGGTGACGTTGGCACCACTGCTTTCCCTGGTCCTCACTCACATGCTGTAACCTCACTCGGGCCCACGCTAGCCATTCCCTATGTGTGCACCTGAGTGATATCCTCTTCCCTCCCAATCTGCCCTCTCTCTGAATGAGTTCTTGTGTTTTACCTGAATGCAGGTCCCACTGCCTGCTGCTTTGCAAGCCAGTACTTGAGAGACAGGTGCTGGACTAAAGGAAAGGGTTCAATTATCAGGTGCCAGCAACCTGAGAAGATGGGGAACTCTTGTCTCAAAGGCCATGTTAACACCTCAGTACAGGCAGAGGTTTTTATGAGGAGGGAGAGGGGAAGCAAAATGAAGAGATCAAGGGAGAGGGTTGAAAAGTTCTCTATGTGCAGATGAGCACAGTCCATTTTGTTAGGGCAAGTGGTCTGGTGTGCATCATCCTGGCTTCATGTCATCATCACTTTGTATCATCCTGGCTCCAGAGTTAAAGGTCAGCAAATGTTTTACAGCTGGGGTGCCTGAAGGTTGGAGTCTGTATCTTTACAAGTTAGTTTTTAGGATTCTTAAATAAACATGCGTTTATCTATAAGCTACATATTAGTCAGAATCAGCACTCACAGAAACAACGTCAAAAGACTGGTGGGGTGGGTTACAATTCCCCAGTGTAATAGTGTCAGGACCAGAGATGCCCACTCTTCCATGATTAATGCATGGAGTTCTGTCCGTATAATAAAGAGCCTGATTTTGCATAAACTGCTCAACTATTTTCAGATTATTTCATCCCAAGTAATTCAATCTTTTAAAAAGTGTTAAGTTTGGAGCTAGGGTATAAAAAGAGCTGTCTTCATTAAGAAATGCAACTCAGAAATCTCTAAATGTTGCTTTGGGTGGACCACCTAACCCCTTGACCTGATTTTCTTTTCTCTAGGGGTTCCCTTGTTTGGATTATTGTTGCCAACACTTTTGCCTCAAAAGGAGCACTGGTCCTCTTTGACACCCTCTGCCAGGTATGGACAAAGCCTTTTTTAAGAGCTCTTTTAAAGTGGCTGAGTGAGGGTGAATACTCATAATCACTTTATTAAATTGTAGGAAATAACAAAAGGGAAATAAAGAGTTCAAAATGCCATAGTTAATGGCATCCTTACAAGGTGTCACTTTTTTAAAAAAAGACTTTATTTATTTATTTTTAGAGAGGGGGAAGAGAGGAAGAAAGAGAGGGAGAGGAACATCATTGATCAGTTGTCTCTCATTCACCCCCTACTGGGGACCTGGCCTGCAACCCAGGTGTGTGCCCTGACCAAGAATCAAACTGGGGACCTTGCAGTTTGTGGAAAGACACCCAGTCCACTGAACTACACTAGTCAGGGCCTCGGTTTTATTTATTTATTTGTTTGTTTGTTTGTTTATTTATTTATTTATTTAAATGAGGTCTGCAAAATGTTGGTTCTGCATGATACTTATAACCCTGGAAATGGCTTGTCTGAGAGGGTAGGCCCTGCAGCTCTGATCCATAACCTGCGCATTCAGGACTCTATTTTCACAGGCTGCTTTCCTCTATGTCCCCTGCCGCACTGTAGTCACAGAAAGGGGCTATTAAGTGCCTCAGTAAGAATTCAGCTCAGCCTCAGAGCTGAAAATGGAATCCTCCTTTAGTGGAAGATGGGGAAGCCACTATGACTTCTGGGTACCACTGCTACTATGTGTCTCACAGGCTACCATGAATCAGAGTTATGATCAGAGTTATGTAAACTCTGATCATAAGTGTTATGTAAGAGATAAGTGTTATGTAAACACTTTAGACCAAAATTTTCGAGAACTGTCCTTTCACATTTTGTCTCACAGTTGCTGTTCACTGGGAAAGTTGGTGCCATACAGAGTAGTCCTGTACTTGAATAGGGTCTTTGCCCTCACTAAATACTTTCCTCAAAAATTCATTAGTCTCTCCTGTAGGCCACTAGCTTATGAGTTTGTCTGTTTCTGGTACTTAACAAACTTAAGATTCAGAGAATCCTTTCACAGCTGATGAGCAGAAAGGTAAAAGTTCATTAAGAGTACTAGTTCCAGCCCTGGCTGGGTGGTTCAGTTGGTTAGAGCTTCATCCCCATTCGCCAAGGTTGCAGTTCATCCCCAGTCAGGGCAAGAAGCAGCCAATCAATGCATAAATAAGTGAAATAACAGTTGATCGATCTCTCTCTCTCTCTCTCATCTCTGTGTCTTCCTCCCTCTCTGTCTCAAAATCAATAAGTTAAAATTAAAAATAGATGTTAAAAAAAAGAGTACTAGTTCTAGATCTAGCCTAACCATTTTGGTGGGCTCTGTAGAAAATTGCTGCCAGTTCTCTGAGTAACTAGAAGTTGAGATTAACGGTGTGTATTTCACCCTGTAGAATTGCTGAGAAATGCTGAGATTCATATTTAAGTAACTGTTTTGGGGGGTGCTGCCCCATGCCCAGGATGGGGTGCCATTTTCACACTCAGGTTGGTGAGTACTGGGAAAATGTAGTTTGTACTTGGACTGAGAAATCTGCTCTGTAAACCCACCTATCTGTATCCTTTTGCGTATTTTTTGCTTTCCGTTTTTTTGTTAGTGTTCCTGTTGAAAAATCTTACCTTGCCTTGTTTCATTAGGCCAAAAGGAAAGGAATTTTTTTACTCATGCCTCCCCATCATTTACAGCCCACATTCTAAGACATTCTTGGGGATCATTAACAAAACTCCCTTTTCAGCATTAGAATAATGGTCTATTCCATTCTCCCTCCACCTTCATCCCCCCATTATGCCATTTCTTTTTCTGGACAGGGGTTGGAATGATAGATGTACGCCTTAGATGACCTCTTGTTTGTAAAATGTAAGGGTCCGTTTGTAATGGAAGAGCAAAACAGGTATATTTTGCTCTTGGAGGACTGGGAGAGGTTGATTTCCTCATCAGTTTTTTCCATACTGAAAAATAGTGCTCATCCTACCCTTTACAACAGCATGGATGAAACTGGGAATTATTATGCTAAGTGAAATAAGCTAGACAGTGAAAGACAAATACCATATGATTTCACCTATAAGTGGAACCTAATCAACAAAACAAACAAGCAAGCAAAATACAACCAGAGACATTGAAATTAAGAACAAAGTGACAGTAATCAGAGGGGAGGTGGGAAGAGATAATTAGGAAAAAAAGGGGGAAGGTTTTTCAGGAACATCTATAAAGGACACATGGACAAATCCAAAGAGGGTTATGATGGAGGGTGGGAAGCAGGGATGGCTGGGGTGGGGTGGGGAGTGGTGGCGGGAAAATGGAGACAACTATACTTGAACAACAATTTATTTTGAAGTTAAAAAATAAATTAAAAAAAATAGTGCTCAGATAATTTAAGAACTCCTGTGTTGATGGGCTTACACTTCTTTTGGAGGTAGATAAATCACTTAATTTCATCTTGTGCAGGCATCTCAGTAGGACTAGAGGGTTCTAATTATTAGTTAGTGAAGCGATTCTATAGGGCCCCGTGGAGCCTGCTTTTAGGGAAAGGAAATTGCTTTTCTTCTGTTATTGGGTTCATAATAATGTAGCAATTGGCAGACCTGAATTTCTCAAGTGCCCGATTTTATTATATATTACTGAAATGCTTATCTTCTGTTCTTTTGATATGGTGGGTAGTTCCACACAAAATGAGAGTCAAAAGGAAAACTTAGGTGGCACATACTTATCTAAAGAGAACAGAAATTCACATTTATCAGTACAATAACAGAAGAACTCCAGTTGGCTTTGTCCCACATTCATGAAGTAACTGGCATTGTCCCAACTCTCTCTTGGTGTCTCTCTCTTTTTTTAAATTGTAAGAAATGGTGCAGAAAAGTAATATATTACACAGAAAAATAGAAATAGATAAGACAAGTAAAATACTACTCAATAAAACAATTTACTACATGGGCTTATATTAATGGTACCTGGCTTCAGGCTGGCGTTCTCTCGCCACCTTCTGCCATCTGTTCTTGCTGTTTGAGTTCAAATGCTGGCCAGTGATAACTTATGCAACCAACCTTAGCCAGAGAGGCTGGTCAGATATTCCTTTTTTTTTTTTTTGAGAACAAAAAATTAACACAATCACTTGAGCTTAGACAGGTGTTACTCGTTGTGGAAGGGCTCCCGCTTGGTGCTCTAGGCTCCACAGGGTTACATTTCAGGTAGGACGTTGTTTTTTAAGTTTTTGGCTTCAGCCAGAGTAGTTCTCTCTCTCTACCTCTCTCTCTCTATTGAGATCCTATCTATTATTTGGTCTGAAGGAAAGATTTCTGCTTTTAGAACAAGCACATATCTCACTGCTTTAGTAATGAATATATATTTAAAATAGTATGTATGTTAATTTGTTTTCTGAAAATCAAACACTTAAATTCTGGAAGGGAGTTCATTATTTCAAGGTAACCTCTTTAGTTTATTCTTCTGAGAAGCAGAGTACTTTTGCAAGCATAATGATGATTGCTAATTTTTTTCCCTGAAAGTCCAGATCTTTCTTTACATGTTAAATTTCCCTAAAGGGGGTATGTCTGTAAAGATACATCAGAGCAGTCGTGTAGATTTCCAATTCCCTTCCCTTCCTCCAGGTTCCATGTTTGTCTATGCTCCATGCCTTTCCTCATGATTCTTCTACTTTTCTGAAATGCTGACCTGCCCCCTCTGTCTTTTTGAACCCACCCTTTCATCAGAGCCCAGCCAGAAATCCACTTCTTTAGTGAATTTCTCCCATTGATAGACACTTCGTTTTCTTCCTTTTGATTTTGTCATATAGAATGTATAGTGTTTATGCATGTAAGCTTTTATTATGGAGTATAGTAGGTGCATTGTTATTTATTACTCAACGTGTCCACCCACACAGGAAAGACAGTGGAATTAGTGTCTGAAAGAAAGGAATTGCTCATCAGCGAGCACCTACTCAGCCACCGGCAGTGTGGTAGATGCCTGCCTATGCTTGATCTCCTTGTGCAGAAGTTACACTTAAGGAGTCTAGTTTAAAGACTAGCTCCTTTGTTCACCAACTGTGTGGCCTTGGACAAGCTTCCTTATGCTTCAGTTATCATTTGACATGTGAATTGGAGCTAACAATAGCCTCGTTTTGTTGTTGTGAGGATTAAATTAGATTACACATGTAAAAGACTTGAGGACCTCGTGCACTGTAAGCCCTCAATATAGATGAAATATTACTAAAGAGCCACCCTATGAGGTAGACATGCTCTCCATCTTGCAGGTGGAAAAATCTGAAGCTGACAGGTTAAAGAAATTGCCCAAATTTGTATTCTTCAGTGGTAGAGCCATTATTGACAAACAGACATCTTGTATACTGTATCTTTAATTCTTCTTACTAACTACATTGTTTTGCTTTAAATTTATGTAGAATTACCTCTAATCTATTACCTGGTTACATTCTTTGTGTACTTCCTATGACAGCTGGTGTAGTGGTGGCAAATTGATAAAGGCAGCAAATACATGTCAATTAAATGAGGTCATGAATGTGAAAGCATCTGGCAAAATGCTTAAAACTTTTTCTGTCAAGGACTATTAAATGCCCTTGGTGGGAAGTCTACACAAACATAATGAATTTGCCATTGTAAGCACACTCCTTACAGTTATGAAGAGTGCAAAGGGAGAATTTAGTTTTTAGTGAGATTAGAAGCAAGAAGTGTTATATTATAAAGGGATGGTAGACCACTGGTTTTCAAATAATTTTTAGGTATTGAATCCTTTCTTTTCTTATTTTTCTTGGTCAAATTAAATCTTTCTCAGAAGCCCAACCAATAATAAAACAGACCAAGGTGAAGTTCTGGTTGGAGTTGAATGTAGGAACCACATTCTCTCTGGAAATGTGGGATGTGGAGAGATGCCCCCTCATCCCTTGAGGCATCTCCTCAGAACTTTAGATGGCTTCAAGACAAAATCCTACCCTTATTTTTTACTGTGAAGTAAGTGGGGCTGAGAGAGGTGGATGAGGTTATTGGTCCAATATCCTAAGCACAACTCAAAAACTTGATTTCTTCTACTCTGCCATTCTGCCTCAAGGAGATACGTGGTCACCTCTTCTACTTTCCTTGTCTAGATTCTTATGACTGTTTCTTCTAATTGGTGTACTGAACAACCAAAGTTACCTCTCTCATGTCCCAAGTAGGAGAGTGCAAATGCAACCAGGCACGTGTCAGAAGCCGAGTGCTAGGAATTGGTGACTCACCAATGCAAAAGTTTTCAAAGGAGAACAAGTTTTAAAAGTCTTTTGTTTCAATGATTATATGAAAAGAAACAGAATAAAATTAGTATTTGAATTTGTCTTCTAAATAACAATACATTTCAAGGATTTTAAGCTTTAAGCTGATGGTAACAATCAGGTAGGTGACTGAAGCACCTCAGTTTTTCAGTGGTCTAATTATGAGGATTGTACTTCACATTAATTGGCCCTCCTTGGTGTAATTATTGTAAGAGACTTACAATAATTGAGGAAAGACAATTTCTTAAAGGGAAATATAGTATGTGAAATAAAGCCCTAGTCTGCAGAACCATAATAATATCAGGGAAATAATATAAAACTCAATCTGATAAATTGGGATTCATTGAACGCCATCAATAAATAAATGATTTTATGCCCTACGAGGTCAGAATGGGAAGTCACAAGCAAGTGATACTCAAGGGACAATAGGAGATGGTACTGTTTATCAACAACTGGATAAGCATCTAGTTCATCCTGGGAGCTCTCTGTAAAAAAACTGGTAGGCGAACATGCTTAAATGCAGAGATCTTTAAGTGAGGCCTTCTGAATCAAAGATGGTTAGGTCTGCAGAGCCTTTCCTGGCTTAACTTGCCAATTTAGTTATAGAGGGAAAGCAGATGTTTTACACACACACACACACACACACAGACACACACACACACACACACACACACACACTTGCAGGTTTTTGTTTTTAAATCACAGAGTCATAGAAGTGAGCCAAAGGGGAGCTCTTTAAGGAATAATGACTTGATTCACTGGGTAAATATGTCACAGTGGCCATTCGGAGCTCTGGCCAATCAAACAACAAACCACCCCTTCCTAGGAGATGTTTGAGAGGAAGTATACATGGAATTAGTAAGATGAGCAGAAGGGTAGATACATTTTTATTAGAAAATGCATGGATAGAAGAAAGGCTGGAAGCATTTACAGCAAATGCCACAGTATTTTTGTTCTTAGTGGTGGGATTATAACTGATCACAATTTTTAGAAATTGATGACTGTTTATACTTTCTGGGTTACATGGACTTTTCATAAAAAAAGCCATACACTAAACTTTAGCTTTAATGTCATTTGAAACAAATGTTCTCCCTGCAAACATTTATGTTCAAAATATCAGCAGGATATTTTGTCTCTAATCATCTAGAGGTATTCTGAAGAAATAAGCTCTTTCCTTTTACAGCCTTAGGCTGCTCATTAGCCAGCCTGTTTTTCAGGTAAGGCTTAATCGAATTCTCATGAGCTCTGATCAGAGCCTTTACTGAATGCTCGTAGCATTGGCAGCCTGAGAGGCAGCACATGCAAAGGAGGATTATGACTACACTGAAAACTTCAAGGAAGAGAACTGAGGTGAAATAAAACCAATATTAATAATTATAACAAAAATTATACTGAACTAGGGCTTGCTGAGAACCAGGGCCTATTAAAAGCTTTACCTAATAGAATCGGTCCTCACAACTCCATTAATTAGAAATGACTGTAATTCTCACTTTATAGATAATGCTTATAGGGCCAGATGATTTGCCAGAGTTCACACAGCTCATAACGGGCAGAGGTGGGATGCAAACCAGGCAGGCTTTCCCCAGTGTCTGGAAGTCAACAACTCTGTGGTGTGTTGGTGGGGCCTCTGTGCCATGGCTTACTCCTACTTGTTCTTTAAGCTAACCATCATCCCATCAGTTCATCTAGGGGGGTTGCAAATTTTATTCACAGTACCTGAAGCACTTGTCTCAGTGCACTGTGTAATTTTTTTCTTTTTACAGTTTATTCCCTCTCCTAGACTGTGAGGTCCCTACAAATAGGAGTTATACCTTGTTGTAGTCTCTCTAGAAATTATTACATTGTCTGATTCATAGAAAGTGCTCAATCAAAATTATGTGCATGTTTAATTCGGTGGGTATGGTGGATGCACCAATTTCACAAATTGCAAAGTTTCACTGACTCATAAGAGCTGAAAATATACCCAAGGGACAGAAGAATTTCTTCCAGTGATGTGACTATATAGCAGAGTGTCCTTCAGGAACTGGCTCAGTGAGTTGCCCTTATATATAGTCCTGGACTTAGTTTAACAGAGAAATGATCTGGTATAATCTCTGCTTTCTAAGAATTCATAGTCTAGGGAGTCAGATATAAAATTACCATTATATGTTGCCTGTAGAGGAAAAAGCAATTTTGCTCTGGCTTGAATGTCATGTTTAGTATTTTGCAAACAAAGAAACAAAAGAACATGATTCCAATGTTAAAAATAAAATCATTAAGTAAAAAAATGTTGTTTTGCTTTTTTCTTTTTAATTCACTTAATTACGCAAAAATAATTTTGTTATTTTTGTGATAACAACAATGGTTATAGTTTGTATTTCTTATCAATAATCATATTAGTTTCTTTTATTTACTTTTATGTAAGTGCATTCCATATCTTGTCATATT
This sequence comes from Glossophaga mutica, assembly GCA_039655065.1. NCBI lineage: Eukaryota > Metazoa > Chordata > Mammalia > Chiroptera > Phyllostomidae > Glossophaga > Glossophaga mutica. The sequence continues at coordinate 77,449,266 of CM077308.1, read as the reverse complement.
TAGTCCTCTCAATAAAATAGTCTGAGGTGGATACTATTATTATCCCCATGTTATAGATGTAACTTTAGAATTTCCCCAAAATACAATCAATTTATTTATTTTAATAATTTTAACTGACAAAGTAATAAAATCATATTTCAGAATTTTGTAAAAGAACATAGAGTAGAACTGTTACCGGAAGTATTTAACTAGAAAAGGGGAGCAAGTGGAACCAGAGTTTAATAAACTGGGAAGCATGAGCTTGGGGGGAAGTGCTGGCTGATAGAGGCCTGACAGTCTAGCCTGGGAAAAGAAGGGATTGAATGGGAGGTGGGGCCCATCTGAAGCTCACGGAAGCTTGGAATGTTGATTGGTTCTTTTGAAAGGGCACCTGGTCCGTCCTACATCCAAGCTAATATAACCTCAGGGGAACAAAGAAACTCTCCTTCACTTGCCCAGGTGACCTGCACTTGTCCTATGAGTTTGTGTGTCCTCTCTCCAAGGCCATGTGGCCTTAGCAGCTATGTGGCCCATGGCCATGCAACTCCACATGCAGACTCCAGGAGGAAGCCTGAAATGGACTGCAGCTGGAAACAAATGCTAATAAGCTGGCTGGATGCTGGACTGAACTGGACTTTGATAGGAAGCATAAACTCTGGGCAGTGGCCTTCAGCCTGGCCCTATTGAGGACAAGACTGGACCTTTTCCATGGCTAGACAAACAGAGATGGTACATTGGGAATTCAGGAGGGGAACTCCCTTAATTTTACATCATCAATAAAATCATACCACAAAGCCACATCTTATGTGAGTCTTAGGAAATTCTTTTCCTTTAGATACTGCGAGACCCCCACTTCCACCAGTAACAGAATGTCTCATTGTATTCCAAATCCATCATAGAGACATACTATGACCAAGTGCTTTACTCTGCTTTGATTTTTAGAGCTAAACAATCACCTTGATTCTAAACACATGAGGGGTTCTGAAGAGGACTTGGAGGAGATGACTTCAAGTTTGTTCATGAAAGATTAAAAAGACAAGTTTAATGTTTTTTAAAAGACGTTTATTTTCAATTTAAAAAAAATTTATAATCATGCACTTCTTTGTTGTTGTTGACCAGTCTGCAGACGGACAGAGGATTCTGTTAAAAGGGATTAAATTCTCCATAGGTTGAAATTTATTTATTTCCCAGAAGTTGTCCTCCATCACTAAGAATCAGAATGTCAGTTCCACAAAGATATGTCTTTCTCATGAATCTTTTTAGTTACTAGTATTAAATAGCTAAACTAAAAGCAAAACTGGAGGAAAATCTGTATTTAGTGCCTGTCAATAGGAGGAAATAAAAAACATACCAATTCTGTGACAAGTTCTTATTGGAAATTCTGAGACAGTGTGGTGGAATGCTGTCTTCCTTAGATTTTTCTTAAAAAAAAGAAAAATCCTTGAAGCCCTGGCCAGTGTGGCTCAGTTGGTTAGAACATTGTCATATAAGCCAAAAGGTTGGGGGTTTGATTCTCGGTCAGGACACATGGCTAGGTTGGGGGTTTGATCCTGAGTCAGGGCGCATGCAAGAGGCAAGCAATAGTTGTTTCATACATTGATGTTTCCCTCCCTCCCTCTCTCCCTCCCTTCCCCTCTCTCTAAAATCAATAAGCATGTCCTCCAGTGAGGATAAAAATAAAATCTGTGAAGATATACAAATTTTCTTTTCCTCTAACAAATTTTTCAGCCCTGGCCAGTGTAGCTTGGTTGGTTGGAGCATTGTCCCATAACTGAAAGGTTGCAGGGTCGATTTCCAGTCAGGGCACATACCTAGGCTGCAGATTCAATCCCTGGTTCAGGTGCATATGGAAGGCAACCAATTCACGTTTTTCTGTCTCCTTTCCTTAATCTCTCTAATAAAAGCAATTTTTTGAGGTAACCCTACCTTTAATCCTAACTGAAAAATTGATCAGATTCAATTGAGAAATATACTTCCAAGGTTACACATTTTGACTCTGCACGAGAATGTCTTGAGTCATTTTTCTGTCTTTCTCTAACTCAGGAACAAATGGTATACTAATCAGGCAGGTCACACCCATACTGCTCAAAGGAAATAGTCTCTGAAGCAGTAAAGGTCTTATACCATTGTCCCAGTATTCCAGCTCCCACTCTAATCCAAACAAACTAACCATCTTTTTCAATATTAATTTTATATGGCAGCTTCCAGAAAATCACATCAGGGAGAGGAAATGTGCATTAATTTCTTGTATTAAGGATTTGGGTTTGTATTGGGTTTGTATTTTGTTAGCTAACATGGGGAGTCTAACAGCAAAAGATAACATTTTAGCAGAGCCACACAGATAAATGCTTCCTATACCCCATAAATTGGATCAGGTATATGCTTGTCATTATGTTTCAGAGTTTAGATTTTAAATAAGCCATTTAATGCCATAATGCCCATAGAGGAGCTGCTTGAGTACACACGATTTACCACGTTAGTTGTCAACACTAGGCTTGAATAGTCTCAACCTAGTCAACCATGAATATAAAAACATGAACAAAGTGAAGCAAAATAATTGGCCTGTGAAATATTCTCCAGCACCAAGAAAAAGTAATATTAACTTGAAAGCTCAAAGGAAGAGTATGACTTAGAAAATTATTTATGATAAAAAATAGAAAAATATGTGGATAATCTATTTAGTGTTTTCATTGAAAGGTTTAAAGGTATGACTTTTATGAATCACAAGTAACCAGTAGTAAAGAGAAAATGGTCTGGGATAAAGAATGATATGGGATGGAAGGTAGTGATGAAGAAAGAATGCAAAAAAAATTAGTACATGGGAGCAGGACCAAATTATCTTTTGGAAGCAGAATTGACAGTCTGGAAAATTGAATCATGAGATGAAGAAAAACGTTCAAAATTTCCCAGATTAAAGTAGAAAAGGACATATAAAGAGATAGAAAAAAAAGCAATAGCAAAAGTTGATAAATGGAGTGTCTACAAATTTTGTATTCCCAGAGGTGATTTTTATATATATATATATATATATACACACACACATACATATATATATACACACATGTATCTATATGTGTATATATGTATATATACATATAGATATTTATATATATGGCAAGCATTAATATACACTAAAATAGAAATATTGTAGAATTGCCTTTTAAATTGCCTTTTAAATGATCATGGATCACTGTTTTCTAGGTAAATTAATGGTAATATAACTGAGTAGGCATCATAAAATTTCAAGAATAATGAAAAATATCCATGACCATGAAGGTGGAATATAAAGTCTAGGTTTTTTTCTAATAACATGGAGCAGATTGACTTCATACTTTTAAAATACCACATGTCATTAAAAACTGAGGCAACATAGAGAGAAAGTACCCAGTATAGCTGTCCTCCATGAGCATACAGGGTCTGACAGTAAGTGTGGTCAATAGGGTAATAATATGGGTGTAATAATTTATAGTTTTAATTTGAACATTTCACCTAAAATGTCATATGGTGTGTTTGAGTGCTATACTGTTTTGTTACAGAATTACATGCTTATGATTTTATAATAAAAGATTTTATAATAAAAAAGAGTGTTATTTGTGCTGGAACCTGTATATTAAGGCAACAGGTAGATGTTTAATGCAGTCAAAGCTCTAGCATGTGCCAGTTATGGAAAAACTGCATAAAAAATTACTGAAATTTCTTTGACTGAAAGTATCTTTTGATTGAGAGATGAATTATCCAAAACCAAAAGTGGAAAATAATTAGGTGAGTTTTGAAACAGTATAAATATAAAGATCAGAATTAAAAATATTTTAACTAGAGAAAAAATGAAGTTCAACTATTTAAAAATTGTTAGAAAGAATAATTGCAGAACTAAAAATATTATAAATAAGCAATACTATATACTGGAACTTTACATTAAGTAAAAATGTCCCTTAAAATTTAAGAGATAAAAAATTTCAGGTAAACAAAAATCTGGGACAATTTGTTGCTATCATAAAGAAACCACAAAAAACAGAAAATGAAGTTCTTTAGCCCGTAGAGAAATTATTCCAAATGCAAGCAGAGCACTAGAAGTTGTCAATGTGTGCATTTAAAAAGACCATTTAAACATACTTGATGATTAATGATTGTTTGAAGCTGAAATAATGAAGATGTATGGTAGGATTTATATTAGGTTTAGAGGTAAAATATGTATGACAAAAATGACGCAAATGGCAAGGAAAATTAAAAGAAATTTTACTGTTAGAGGTTTTTACATTTCATGTGGAGTGGTAGGTCAACAATTTTTATTGTAATCTGTAGTGCAGTTATCAAGGAAAACAAAAAGAAGTATAGACAAAAAACAATAAAAAAGTTAAAATACTAATGTACTCAATTAACCTATGTATATCAGTAATTAAATTAAATGTAAATGGACAACACTCTAAGATGGATATGTCAGATTGTGTATTATAAAAATCCAGACTTCCAGTCAAGATGGAGGTGTAGGTAAATACAGCTTGCCTCCTTGCACAACCGCATCAAAATTACAACTACAATATTGAACAACCATCACTCAGAACCATCAGAAATCAGGTTGAGTAGGAATTTGAAAACCACATCCACCCAGACTAGTAGGAGGGGTGGAGATGTGGAACAGGCTAGTCCAACATTCATGTGTAGTGGATAAAAATTTAGCAAGGATATCTAGGAAGTGAGGGGTTCCAGCCCCATTGCAAGTCCCCCAGAGCAGGGTTCTAGTGCCAGGAAGATAAGTTCCCATTACTTCTGGCTGCCAAAGCCCATGGGGATTGAGTCAGTGCGAGAAACTTCTGGAATCCCAAGCAGTTCCTCTTAGAGAAGCCATACATGGACTCACCTACTCAGATTCACTTGTTCTGAGCTCCAGCACTGGGATAGCAGCCTGAAAGTCACCAGAGGCATACAGGGAGGAACTGAAGTGTCTGGCATCAAGGCAAGAGCTGAAGGATAGCTTCTCCCAGACATAAAGATAGTCAGAGGCCATTTTTCATTTTTTTGAGCCCTGCCCCAGAGAGCCACAGAACTGGCAGGCAGATGCTGTATCTGAGACTCCATCAACCTGGCTACCATTGTTTGTCCCACCCTAGAAACCTGAGGCTCTGTCCCACCCAATGTAAAACTGTTATAAGTGGCTTTTCCATGAATGGTTGGTATTGGCTAATACTTCACAACTTCTTAAATTCTCTCAAACAAAGCAACAGCTGGCCTTTTTGAGCCCCCAGCCCTGGTACCTCTTGCTAAGTGGCCCCAGGCATGGACCTAGCAGCCAGCCTAGGTTCATAGCTTGGCTTTGCTTGGGAATCTCCAAGCATAGCATAAGTAGCAGGTATCTGCGATTCCTTTACAGCCCATGTAGGGTGGCCTTGGGCTGAATACAAATGAAGGCTGACCTTGATCTGCACTACCCAAGAAACCCCAGAGCCTGTGTACCCAGTAGACAGCTAAAGAACACATCAGAACACTATTATCATGACCCTGCACAGCTGATGCCCCACAGAGGGCAGAAATTTGTGGTCAGTGGTCACGGCCAGTCTTTACAACTGACTCGCCTGGGTAAATCTCTCCCATTACCCTGCCAACAGCAATCAAGGCTCAACTACAAGAGGAGGGTGTACTCAGCACACATAAATGGTGCACCCCAAGTACCAAGCTTGGGTGATACAGAGGCTGTGCCACTGGACCCTACAGGACAACTACTACATTAGGCTACACAACCAAGACAGGGAGTCAAAGTAGCTCTATCTGAAAAATAGAAACTAACACAGGGAGGCTGCCAAAGTGAGGAGACAAAGAAACATTGCTCAGATGAAAGAACAGATCAAAACTCCAGAAAAAGAACTAAACAAAAGGGAAATAAGCAATCTTATCAGATTCAGAGTTCAAAACACTGGTCATAAGGATGCTCAAGGAACGTAGTGAGTATCTCAGCAGCATAATAAAGACCCAGTAAGAAACAAAGGATACACGAATTGAAATAAAGAACAAAATACAGGGAAACAACAGTAGAGTGGATAAAGCCAAGAATCGAATCAATGATTTGGAACATAAGGAAGCAAAAAACAATAGTCAGAACAACAAGAAGAATAAAGAATCAAAAAAAAAAAAAAAAAAAGAGCATAGTGTGAGCAGCCTCTGAGACAATTCCAGGTGTTTCAAAATTCATATTGTGTGGTACTAAAAGGAGAAGAGAAAGAACAAGAAACTGGAAATCTCTTTGAAAAAATAATGAAAGAAAACCTCCTTAATTTGGTGAAAGCAATAGACATGCAAATCCAGGAAGCACAGAGAGACACAAACAAGGTGAACCCAAAGAGGCCCACTCCAAAGCACAATATAATTAAAATGCCAAAGTTACAGACAAAAAGAAAATCTTAGAGGTAGCAAGAGAAAAATAGTTACCTACAGGAGAGTTGCCATAAGACTGTGAGCTAATTTCTCAAAAGAAACTTTGCAGGCTACAAGGAATTGGCAAGGAATATTCAAAGTCATGAAAGCAGAGACCTACAGCCAAGATTCCTCTACCCACCAAAGCTATCCTTTAGAATTAAAGGGTGGATAAGGAGTTTCCCAGATAAGAAAAAAACTAATGGGGTTCACTGCGGGGGCCCCTGTCCTGGGTGCCAGATGTGGGGGGGGGCTCTGCCCGCAGAGTCCCATCCCTCCATCACGGATGAAAATAAAAACTACCAAGACATGACTGCTTGGGGAGGAAAGGTGGTCAAACTTTCAGAGGAGAATGACCCAGAGCGCCTTCCTCACTAGGCTTTTATTGGGTTCCAATACACCGGAATACAGGTTTAACATGTCAAAGAAATCTGAGGGCTTAATCCGAGCCAGTGTTTGTCAGGAAAGGGGGTTGCCAAACTTTGGGAGACATACTCATTTCCTCCTGGGACACTTATCACCTAAGGGAGACCACTCTTAGCAAAGCAGGTTTCACAGGACTTTAGGAATTCTTTCTTATGCCCGATCACCCAGGGAGCCGTCCTGGCCGGTACAGGGCTGCACCGCTTGCCCCCACAGTTTCAGGCTTTAAGCCGATTAGAAAGCAGGAGACATCTCCCAGATGGAAATGAGGACTCGGGCTATGTCAGAATAGCCGGGGGACGAGGGTCCATCACATCCTCTTTGCTGCAGCCCCCCGAGTCCTTCCATGAGGCCTCCGAAATGGTTGTGTCTGGCTTAGGTTGCCCCTCCCATGAGGAGTCTTACCCGTTATTGACTGCCAACCAAGCATTGAGGCCAGAGATGGATGAGGCAGAAGCAGTGCTCCTGCCAGGGAGATAAGCTTTGTCTCCTTAGTAGCTCATGTCCTTGTGACAGAACAGACCCAGATGAAGTGGGTCCCTTGGGCTCTTACACAGCCCACCATGGGGTGAGGATTACAACTCCTGAAACCAAGCTGAATGGTCCACAACAGTTCATCATCACAAAACCATTATTATATGAATTGTTAATGGGACTTATTTAAGAAAGAGAAGGTCAAAATATGAACAATAAAATGGCAATAAATACATATCTATCAACAACTGAATCTAAAAAACAAACTAAGCAAACAAGAAAAACATAGAATCATGGATAGTGAGAGTGTTTTGATGGTTGCCAGATAGGAGAGGGGTGTGGGGGAATGGGTGAAAAGGTGAGGGGATTAAGAAGTACAAATAGGTAGTTACAGAATAGCCTTGGGGATGTAAAGTACAGTACAGGAAATGGAGTAGTCAAAGAACTTATACACGTGACCTATGCACGTGAACAGAGGTATGAGGATTTCCTGAGGTATTGGGGGGTGCTGGTTGGAGGGGCATAAAGGTGTATATATAAAATATAATCAACGTAAATAAATAAAAAATCCCACTATATGCTGTTTATAAGAATATCACCTTAAATAAAAAGACACAGATAAGTAGAAAGTGGAAAAATATATCATATAAATACTAATCTTTATACAGGTAATGTGTCTTCATTAATTTCAGATAAAATAGATACCAAGACAAAAAGTATTACAAAATATAAATAGGGTTTCTTCAAATGATAATAAATCATTTAATGAAACGATATAATTACAAACATCTGACTTTATTTTAAGTTATTTTTAATTTTTAAATATTTTTTCTTTTCCTTTTTTATTGCTTTTTTCCCCTTACCTTATCCCCCTTATCCCCTTCCCACCTCCATCCACCCATCTCCCCCACTTCAACCACTGCACTGTTGTCTATGTCCATGGGTCCTTTTTCTTTTTTGCTCAATTCCTCCTCCCTGCAACTTCCAGAGTAGTCAGCTTGTTGTCGACCTATGAATTTGTCTTTATTTCACTTGTTAGTTGTTTGTTCATTAGATTCCTCATACGAGTGAAATCGTATGGTATTTGTCTTTCTCTGACTGACTTATTTCACTTAGAATAATGTTCTCTAGGTCCATCCATGCTGCTGCAAGGGGTAAACTTTTCTTCTTTTTTTACAACCAAATAGTATCCCATTGAAGAAACGTGCATAGTTGTTTTGTACATTCATCTACTGATGGATACTTGGGCTGTTTTCTGTATTTGATGATTGTGAATAACACTGCAATGAACATAAAGGCACATATATTCTTTTGAATTAGAGTTTCAGGTTTCTTTGGAAAAATTCCCAGAAGTTAATCACTGGGTCATAAGGCAGCTCCATGTTTAATATTTCCAGGTAACTCTCCACTGCTTTCCACAGTGGCTGCACCAATCCGCATCCCCATCAACTGTGCAAAAGGGTTCCCCTTTCTCTACATCCTCTCCAACACTTGTTTGCTAATCTATTGATGATAGCCATTCTGACAGGTGTGAGGCAATATTGCATTGTGGTTACAAATACATGTAACAGTAATTTGTCACTCTGAAGAGTGACATTGAGTATCTTTTCATTATGTCTATTGTTCTCTTTGGAGAAGTGTCTATCCAGGTCCTTTGCCCATTTTTTAATTAGATTGTTGAGTTTTTTTGATGTCGAGTTTTAAATGTTTTTATAAATTTTGAATATTAATCCCTTATCAGATGTGTAGGTGAGTATGTTCTCCCACTCAGTTGTTTGTCATTTTATTTTGTTGGTGGTTTCTGTGTTTTGCAAAAAATTTTAGTTTGATGTAGTTCTATTTATTTATTTTTTCTTTGTTTTCCTTGCCTGAGGTGATATATCAGAAAAAAATATTGCTATAAGAAATGTCCAAGATATTACTGCTTATGTTTTCTTCTAGGATATTCATTGTTTTGGGTCTAACATTTAAGTCTTTAATCCATTTTGAATTTAACCCTGTGTTTGGTATGAGAAGGAGATCTGGTTTTATTTTTTTGCACATATCTGTCCAATTTTCCCAACACCATTTATTAAATAAACTATCTTTAGCCAATTGTATGTGCTCGCCTCTGTCAAATATTTATTGATTATAAAGATATGGATTTATTTCTGGGATCTCTCTTCTGTTCCATTGATCTATGTGTCTTTTTTATGTCAGTATCACACTGTTTTTATTACTATGACCTTATAATATAGTTTGATATTTGGGAGCATGACTCCTCCAACTTTGTTTTTTTTTTTTTTTTTTTGCTCAAGATTGCTTTTGCTATTTGGGGTACTTTGTGGTTCCAAAGAACTTTTTGAAATTTTTTTGTTCTATGTCTGTGGAACATGTCATTGGTATCTTGATAGGAATTGCATTGAACCCATAAATTGCTTTGGGTAGTATGGACATTTTAATGATATTAATTCTACCTGTCCATGAGCACAGAATGTGCTTCCACTTATTTGTATCTTCTTCAGTTTCTTTCTTCAGTGTCTTACAGTTTTCTAAGTGCAGGCCCTTTACATCCTTGGTTTTCTTTATTCCTAGGTATTTCATTATTTTTTAAGCAATTGTGAAAAGTGTGTTTTCTTAGTTTTCCTTCCTGAGAGTTCATTATTGGCATATAAAAATGCAAAAGATTTCCAGCTATTAATCTTGTACTCTGCTGCTTTACTGAATTCATTTATCAATTTTAATAGTTTTGTGATATAATCTTTAGGGTTGTCTATGTACAGTATCATGCCATGTGCAAACAATGACAGTTTTACTTTTTCCTTTCCAATTTGGATGTTTTATATTTCTCCTTATTGTCTGATTGCTGTGGCTTGACTTCCAGTACTATGTTGAATAAGAAAGGTAAAATCAGACATATCTGTCTTGTTCTTGATCTTAAGGGGTATGTTGGTAATTTTTGAGTACACCATTGAGTATGATGCTGGCAGTAGATTTGTCATATACAAGGTCTGTCCAGAAGTTATCCAGCCATGTAATATGAAAAATAGAGACATTTATTAAAGAAGATACAAGATACAAGGAACAATGTACATACAGCAATGATGCCTCAGTCCCCTTCAAATTAGGTACCTTGGTACCCCACACAGTTCTTCCATTTGCCATCAGCTTCCCAACAATTTTCTTGAATCTCATCAATAGTCTGAAATATCTTCCCTTTCAAAGTGGTATTAGTTTTGGGAAAAGCCAGAAGTCTCAGGGTGCCAAATCTGTGCTGTACAGGGGCTGATTCACCTGAGTGATTTGATATTTCACCAAAAAACTCTGCATGAGATGTAGTGCATGAGCAGGCACATTGTCCCGATGAAGCTGCCAATCACCAGTTGCCTATAGCTGTGATCTTCTGAATCATCTAAATAGTTTCTGTGGAGGAATGTTCAAGCTCAATGCAAAATTGATGGAGATTCATTGCTCTACTCAGTCATTTTGAATGTGACAGCCACACAGCACACATGCTTGCTCAATGGCGTCTACCACCCCTACTGACAAGTACAGTGAAGTTGCCATTCTTCACAAATGTGTATTCCAGTCTACTCTCCATGGCTGCTGGGTCACATCAATGTCATGCAAACTGTTCTCATTATATTAACAATGGCTGGACTTTTTCCAGACAGACCTCATATGGCCTTTATTGTATTTAGGTATAGTCCCTCTGTTCCCACTCTACTGAGAATTTTTATTATAAATGGGTGCTGGATTTTATCTAATGTTTTTTCTGTATCTATTGATATGATCATCGGGTTTTAATTATCAATTTGTTTATGTGATCTATCACATTTATTGATTTGTGAATGTTGTATCAACCTTGCATTTCAAGAATAAAACCCACTTGATCATGGTGTATGATCTTTTTGATGTATTACTGTATTCAGTTTGCTGATATTTTGTTGAGGATTTAGCATCTATGTTCATCAGGGATATTGGCCTGTAATTTTCTTTTTTCTAGTGTCTTTATCTGATTTTGAAATTAGAATAATGCTGGCCTTGTAAAATGAGCTTGAGAGCCTTCACACCTCTTGAATTTTTTGAAATAATTTGTGAAAGCGAGGTGTTGGTTCTTCTCAGAATGTTTGGTAAAATTCTCCTGTGAAGCCATCTGTTCCAGGACTTTTGTTTGTTGGGAGTTTTTTGATTAGTGCTTCAGTGTCACTAGGTGTAAACTGTGCATTCAGATTCTCAGATTCTTCCTCATTTAGTTTTGGAAGATTGTACTTTATAGGGATTTAGCCATTTCATCCAATTTTTTGGTATATGGTTGTTCATAATATGTTTTTTTTTTTTTTTTACAGCCCTTTGTATTTCTTTGTTGTCAGTTGTTAGTTCTTCTCTTTCATTTCTGATTTTATTTGGGTCCCGTCTCCTTTTTCTTGATGAGTCTGGTTAAAGGACTCTCAACTTTTTTTCAAACACCAGCTTTTTCATTCATTGTTCTTTGGTATTTTTTAGACTATATTTCATTTACTATTGCTCTGATCTTTATTATTTCCTGCCTTTTATGCACTCTGGGATTTGCTTGTTCTTTTTCAAGTTCCTGTAAGTATAAAGTTAGATTGTTTATTTGACTTTCCCCTTTAGGATTGCTTTCCCAGTGTTCCACAGATTTTGGATTGTTGTGTTCTCATTTTCATTTCTTCCTTGATCTCATTGTTGACCCATTCATTGTTTAATAACATGTTATTTAGCTTCCATATCTTTGTTTATTTTTCAGTTTTCTTCCTGTGATTGATTTCTAATTTCAAAGCATTCTGGTCATAGGAGGCTTGATATGATTTCACATTTTGAAAATTTATTGAGACTTGTTTGTACCCTAACATATGGTCTATCCTAGAAAACGTTCCATGTGTAGTTGAAAAAGGCATATATTCTGCTACATTGGGATAAAATGCTCTGAAGATATCAATTAAATCCATTTGATCTAGTGTGTCATTTAAGGCTGTTCTCTCCTTGTGAATTTTCTGTCTGGAAGATCTATCCACTGAAGTCAATTGGGTGTTAAAATCCCCTACATTGACTATATTTCCTTCAATCTCTCCCTTTATGTCTGTTAAGATTTGCTTTACATATTTAGGTGATCCTATGTTGGGCTATATCCTCTTATGGGATTGTTCCCTTTATCATTATGTAGTGTCCTTCTTTGTGTCTTACTATAGCCTTGGTTTTAAAGTCTTTTGTCAGATGTAATAATTGTCACCCACGTTTTTATCCCTTCCATTTGCATGAAAATTTTTTTCCATCCCTTTATTTTATTCTGTGTGTGTCTTTCAATCTGTGGTGGGTCTCTTGAAGGCAGCATATATATGGGTCTTGTGTTCTCACCCATTCACCTACTCTATGTCTTTTGATTGGAACATTTAAGTCATTTACCTTTAAAGTGATTGTTGATAGATATGTATTTATTGCTTTTTTATTTTTAAAATATTTTCCTCTGTTATTTTCTTTTTTTTTTCTTCTTCTCTTTCTTAAAGTAAGCCCTTTAACATTCATTGCAATACTCATGTGGTGGTAACAAACTCAGCTTTTTATTGTTTGGAAGCTCCTAATTTTCCTTCAACTTTAGATGATAGCTTTGCTGGGTAAAGTAAGTAGCCTTGCTTGCAGGTCCTTGATTTTCCTCACCTTGGATATTTCATGGCAATCCCTTCTGACCTGAAATGTTTCTGTTGAGAAATAAGGTGAGAGACTAATGGGAGCAATCTTGTAGGCAACTAACTGCTTTTCTCTTGAGGCTTTTAAACTGATAAGAACAGATACTACACTTGATCTTAGCCAAAAGGCCAAGAAGCGATCTCTCTTGAGGCTTTTAATATTCTCTCCTTGTCCTTTATCTTTGCCATTAATTATGATGTATCTTGGTGTGGGTCTCTTTGGGTCCATCTCATTTGAGACTCTACATGCTTCCTGGACTTGTGTGTCTTTTCCCTTTACAAGGTTAGGGGAATTTTGGTTATATTTCTTTAAATAGGTTCTTGATCCCCTGTTTCTCTCTTCTTCTGGTATCCCAATGATGTGGATATTGTTATGCTACATGTTGTCCCAAAGTTTTCTTAAACTGTCCTCAAATTTTTAAATTCTTTTTTCTTTTTGCTGCTCTGCATGGGTGATTTTTCTATTTGGTCTACCAACCTACTGTTTATTCCTTCCAGTATATTATTGACTTCAGATATTTCATCCTTTATTTCTGACTGGTCTTTTTTATTGTTTCTGCATCTTTTTTATGCTGTTAAGCATCATTACAATAATTTATTTAAACTCTGTATCTGATAAATTGCTTGCTTTGATATAATTTAGCTTTTCTGGAGAATTCTCTTGTTCTTTCATTTGAGGCCTATTTTTTTTTGTACATCCATTTTGGCTGCCTCTTTGTGTTTGTTTCAATGTATTACATAGATCTGTGAAGACTCTGGTATGCACCTATATTACACACTGCTTGTGACTTGCCCTGGGCTACCTGTTTGGAGGTATCAGTGGTCCCCAGCTTGTGGCTCCCTTCTCTGGGCTTCAGGGTGTGCAGAAAGAACCAAGCTGTGCACCAAAGGCAGATTTTACCAGCACCAGACCTGGGTGATGATCAGCTAAAGTCTCAACACTTTCAGAGATCTGCCTCTACCTGTAGTCTTTCTGTTAGGTTTAATCACTGAAAGTGCCTCCACCTCTAGTCCTCGGTAGCAGGGCTTACACTCCACAGAGTGGAGAGAAAGGGGTTCCTGCAGGTGGCGCTATTGCTTACCCCCAGGCTGATGTAACATGGATGGGAGTGCACTGCCCACGAAAGATGGCTACTACAGTATGGGGAATGATTGAGCACAGAGATCCTGGTAGCCAACCCTCCTTCTCTCTCCCCACAGCCGCCAAATCCAGACTTTCTTCACATGGCTCTAGTCTGCTCTGCCCTTCCTCTGCTGAATCCCAGGGTAAGTGGCAGCAAAGAAAATTTTGTGCATTGGCCCTTTAAGAGACTCTCTGAGTCTATAGCCATCTCTCCCTGGTGGACAGAAACCCTGCTGATTTTCACAGCTGGATGTTGTCTGGGTTCCTTTCCTGGCTCTGGTGCTCTCGGCTGGGCAGCCCAGACTGGGGTTTAGATCCAACACTTCTCAGGAGGAACCCCCTGGCCACTGAAACATCTCTCTGTTACTTTAGCTGCTGCCCTCTTTTGTCTCCTCACTTTCTACCAGTTTTGATGTGATGCGGTTTATTCCACAAATCCTTGGTTTTAAGGCTTCCCTCCAGCTAGTGTTTACTTGTTCTTCAGGAGGATTTTTCTGTAATTTAATTGCAATTCCAGTTTCATCCTGGGAAAAGATTAATGTAACTTTCACCTACTCCACTGCCACCTTTGATCTCTCAAACATTGGACTTTAAAAAAGGTAGTTTCAAAATACATGAAGAAAAAATGACTTAATAAAAGAAGAAATAGATAAATAAACCAAAATAACTGGAGATTTAAAAACTCATCTCTCAGTAATTATTTGAACAAGGAAAGTGAATTTTATCAAAATAAAAAGCTTCTGCATGGCTAAAGAAAACAGCATTAAAATGAAAAGAGAACCAACTATATAGGAAAACATATTTCCCAATGATACCTCAGACAAGGGTTTGATCTTCAAAATATACAAATAACTCAACACGAGTCCACTCCAGGAAGACAAACAACCCAATTAAAAAAATGGGCAAAAGACCTGAACAGGCACTTTTCCAAGGAGGATGTATAAAGGGTCCAGAGAAATATGAAAAGATGCTCAGCATCACTAGCCATCAGAGAGATGCAAATTAAAACCACAATGAGATACCACTTCACACTGGTCAGAATGGCCATCATAAACAAATCAACAAACAACAAGTGTTGGAGAGGATGCGGATAAAAGGGAACCCTAGTGCACTGTTGGTGGGACTGCAGACTGGTGCAGCCACTGTGGAAAACAGCATAGAATTTCCTCAGAAAACTAAAAATGGAACTGCCTTATGACACAGCAATTCCACTGCTGGAATTATATCCTAAGAACCCTGAAGCGCGAATCCAAAAGAACTTATGCACCCCAGTGTTCACAGCAGCACAGTTTACAATAGCCAACTTCTGGAAGCAACCTAAGTGCCCATCAGTAAATGTGTGAGTTAGAAAGCTGTGGTACATTTTTACATGATGGAATACCATACAGCAGAAAGAAAGAGCTTCTACCCTTTGCTACAGTATGGATGGAACTGGAGAGCATTATGCTAAGTGAAATAAGCCAGGTGGTGAAAGAAAAATACCATATGATCTCACCTTTAAGTGGAACCTAATCAACAAAACAAACAAGCAAGCAAAATATTTCAAGAGACATTAAAATTAAGAATAAACTGATAGTAACCAGATGGGAGGTGGGAGGGAATAATGGGGGGCAAAGGGTGAAGAGTTTACAGGAACAGCTATAAAGTACACCTGGACAAGGGGGAGTGGAATCAGGAGAGGGAGGTGGGTGTGGCAGACCCTTCTGCATGGCATGGGCCAGCTCCCACTCGGAGATGCACAGGACCCACGCCCACAGATAGGTTCTCTAGTGGGTAATCAGATTTGCAATATACCTAGGCTGCTTTGAGTCTTGCTTTTTGCTGAAAACTCCCTCACCCTGCAAGTGCTTACTGTAACTTCCTAAAATCCATGCTAAACCTTGCAGGGACCGGGCTCAACCAACTTTCCCCTTTTCATTTGCTAATATCCTTCTTGTGTGATGTCATTAGAGGCATTGGCTCCTTTGTTGTCTGTATAAGGTAATCACCTAGAGTGAACCTGTGGAAAGAGGGGAGGACGATCTTGTGATGTGTTGAGAAATAAAATAAAGGCCTGTCATGGCAGAGGCTGCGGCTTTTGCTCCCCTTGAGAGAAAAGCCATGATGTCCTTTTTCCTCCACTGGACTCAGTAGTCTGTGTGTATGTTTTATTTCATCCATAATGACACGGACACTGCTAGCCGGTGTCTGCATCAGGTGGGGATGGCTAGGGTTGGGGGAATGGTGGGACAAAAATGCAGCCAACTGTACTTGAACAACAATAAAATAATTTTTAAAAAAGAACATAAATTTGAATACTACTTGATCTAATTGTCAATTATAGAATACTATATTCCAATAACCATATATTATATATCATTTTTAGTGCATGTAGAATATTCACCAAAATATGGTTCATATACTGGGACATAAATAAATTTTAACAAATGTGAAAGAATGGAAATTATACTGCATACATTCATTGCCAACAATGTAATTTTCTAGAAATAAATATTTTAAAAGATATTGGAATATCTCCAAATATTTGGAAATTTAACAACATATTTCTAAATAACCCGTAGAAATAGAAAGTATTTTGATCCTACACAATCACAAAGACCCTGCTTCAAAGTATGAGAACTGAAACAAGAGGCTTCTCTTTCTTCCTCAGCTGGTTTTGCCCTTTAGGCCACTTAATATTGTTTCTGCTGTGCACATGTCTACAGATGACAACAAAGACATTCTGAGTATTGTTGGGGGGGAGTTACACATAAATTTTAATGAGAAGGTACATTTGCAAATTCAGAATCCATGAATAATTAGGATCAACTCTATCTGTGTATCTTTTTTTCTTGGCAAATATAACTAGGAACAAAAAGACCCTTTTACAAATGGATAAAGTGAAATTCAAAAATAAAATTAAGGAGAAATCTTAAGAAAGACAAAATATTAGAATTATATAACTTTATAGTTAGACTTTTCATAATCTTGCAGGAATTGACCATTTCCTGGTAAAATATAAAACACTAAAATTGACACAGAAGTAGAACAGCTGAATAACCATGGAATAAATTGGAAATGTTTTCAAAGAATTGTACCCCTGAAGTTTTCTCAGCAAGATAATTTTATCACTTTCTATATCAAAAAGCTTTTATTAAATTTAGTAACTGTTTTGGATTTTAAAAAGTCAACTCTCAGTAATTAGAAGTATGTATTTCTGTAGATAGATAATATCTAACCTAAAGCCAGTAATATGTTTAGTCATGAAATATTGCAGGCACTCCTATGTAAATCAGAAGCAAACTAAGAACGTTGTTTCATATATGCTAATTTTTTCCTAACTTCTAACCCATTGAAGATGACCTGAAACAGTATATAAGCACACATAAAAGGAGAAAACAAAATTATAATTTCCAGAAGATATTTTTACACCTTATTTAGACGTACAGAAGAATACACCAAGAAATTACTAAACTAAAAATGTTTATTAAGATAGTTGTATATAAAATATTTAAAAATTCCTCAATTTTTCTATACCAGAAGAATTATAACAATGTGTGAAAATGATACAACAAAAATGGAGTAATATAAGAAAAATACATTTGATGTAAATGAAAAAAACATAAAATTTTATTAAGTGACACAAAAAATCCAAATTAAATTGGAAGACTGAATATTCATTCAAAGTAATCTAGAGGCTAGTGCAATGGGATTTTTAAACTTTCCATATTTTCTAAAATTTCATTTTGAAGATAAACAAAAATATTTAAAAGAATACTGAAATAAAAAGTATTGATAAGGTACAATGGAATTAAAATAGACTGATTTGTAACAGATTCAATTCCTGATATTGAATAGATGAAGAAAACCCTTGATAGAACAGTCTTCATCAGTGGGGAAATGAGAAATTATTTTTAAAATGGTGAAAACACTGATTTTCACCTCATACTGTATTTTATTATTTTAGGTTTAGAAAGAACTTATGTTTAAAATAAAAATATAATAGAAGACTAGAATGCAGAAAGATTACTTACAATTGAATAATTTAGCAATAAGATGATAACCTGATTTTTTAGAAATGGCAAAATATTTGAACAGACACTTCATCAAAGAATGGAGAATAAGCACAAGAAAAGATGCTCAACAGCATTACTTATGTGAGAGATGCAAATTAAAATAATGGTGAGATACCTTTACATAAACACTGATAGGTACTCAATGGAAGGGTCAGAAGGCCAATCTGAGAAGAGCATGCAAGGGTTGGTGTGGGGCTTTACAGGCTATTTTGCCAATGTGTTCAAGAAGAGAGTAGTAAGATCAGTATGGCAAATTACAGCCGGCAGGACAAATCTAGCTACAATATTCTGATCTGAAGAACAAACAAGCAAGAAGAACAAACAAGCAAGAAGAACAAACAAGCAAGAAGCATAGGGAAATTAGAAAATAAAAGAGCAATTCATGGAACGTAGCCCTACTAGGTATTAATGGCTTTATAAATAAAACAGTGTGGTATAGGTGTGAACAGACAGACTAACAAAACAGAATGAAATAGAAAGTCCTGAAATAGACTCAATTACATATAAAAGTTAACCATATGATAAAGCTGGCACTTCAAATAATAGGAAAAATGGACATTTTAGCAAGCACAGATATGATAACTGAAATGTCATGTAGAGAAAGACCAAATTAGATCTATTCCTCAAATTATAAGCAGGGTAAATTCCAAAATGGATCAGGGACTGAAATGTGCCAGTCTAGTCTTAGAATCCACCATTTCCCAAGGAACCTGGCTGTTTTCATTGTAGAATGACATTGGAAACTAAGATGTGGGCACTAGTTGGGCTCATTGTAACTGAGTATATTTTTAGGCTCTCTGCCGACCACACGAAGAAATATATAGATGTACACTAACACATGTACATACACATATCTACAAGTATTCCCATATGTGATTATTTGTATTTATATTATGATAAACATGAGTTCATACTCATGCCTCCAAATCTGATTCATTATTCTAGCCTCCTTTCCCTTTTGTCTGTAAATTCCCAATCCAACAATGAGAAACTCCATTTAGTTAATTGTTCAGTTCCAGTGTACACTTATAATAGCATCAGAATTTTTAAACCATATCCTGGTAGAAGGTAACTTTGTTAACTAGAATACTATGCTTATGTGCTGCTACGTTAGCCTTTAGTCTCACAGAATCCACTTATTTCCAAAGTTTTTAAGGTTGGCATCATTTTCCCCCACTCATTCAGTGAAATTGATTCATACACTTGTTGTACAGTTAGAGTCTCTTGTCACAGTCTGCATTTCTTTCTGGGACCATCTAACCACTGAAAGGATTTTTAAAAAATTTGCATACCCTAAGGTTTAAGCCCTGTGCTTCACAGTTCTATGGGTTTGAAGATTAACATACCACAGAAAAAAGGCACAATCATGGTAAGCAAGGTCTTTGTCTTTTATAAATGTTAGGGCTCAGTATGTGGTTCTGAGTTCTTAAAAGGTGCTCTTTATTTCAGATGCTTTGTTCATGCAGAAAAGCAAAGAAGAAAACTTCTTACTCAGGCAGAACTTGGGGTTGTCAGGTATGATTTATGACTATTTATTTTAATTGCAGTATGAGTAATAAAATATTTTCTTGACAATCTACACTATTGTTTAGTTTTGCCAAGTTTTTAATAATGAATAGAACTGGATTTGAAAATTGAAATGCCTCTAGCAGTATATGTGAATGAGCAGGAAAAGATATAAATGAGAGGAAGGGAGTTCTTTAAAGAAGGCAGCTGTGTCTTTCTTATTTCCTATCACTCGAGACGTAATAGGTGCTGAAAAAATCACACTGAGTGAATGAAATGCTACATCACCTGGAGTCATCTTTAAAGAATGGTACTAGGAATGGAGATGCACCAATATATGTCCATTGAAGTTATTTAATAATTCAGGATTGGGATCTATGGGAGTTTTCCTGGCAACCTTTCCATGCCTGTAAGAGCTTTTCTCTCTGATAAGTCAGGACTCTTGGTTGTAAGTGGCACAAACACATTCACTATAGGCAAAAAGGTAGATTAGTTACTGCCGTGGACTGAATGTTTGTGTCTCCCACCCTACATATGATGAGACCTGTCCAGAAAGTATTCAGCCACATACTATGAAAAATAAGATACAAAATAAAAGAAACATTGCACACAGGATAATGACACCTCAGTTCCCTTCAAAGTAGGCCCTTGGGACCTCACACAATTCCTCCAGCATCTCTTCCACTGTACAAAACTCTCTGCAAAATCCTTTGTTGGAATCGCCATCCCTGTCCCATTGTATTTTCCTGAATCTCATTGATGATCTGAAGTTTCTCCCTTTTCAAAGGTGATTTTAGTGTTGGGGAAAGCCAAAAGTCACAGGGCACCAAATCTGGGCTGTAAGGGGGCTGAATCACCTGGGTGATTTGATATTTGGCCACAAAACTGTACATAAAACGTGAAGCATGAGTGTGCACGTTGCCGTGATGAAGCTGCAAATCACTAGTTGCCAATAGCTGCAGCCATTTTCATTGTATTGCAGCTCTCAACCAACAAAGAACTCCTTTTTAACTGTTTGGCATGGAAGGGTGTCTTGTGATGGGCAACAACTTCCCAATCTGAAAACACAGTTAACATGGTTTTGATCTTGCTGCAACTTTGCTACACCTTCTTCAGGTGTTGAGGACCAGGTGACTTCCATTGGGATGACTGGACCTTTGTTTCTGGATCATAGCCATTGGCCCACAATTAATCTCTGGTTATGACCTTCTTGAGGAAATCTGGTTCATTGGTAGTGGTCTGAATCACGTCATTAGCAATTGCAGCATGATGTTCCTTCTGCTATGGTAGCAGAAACTGTGGAATGAATTTCGCCACTTGTTTCATGGCAAGATCCTACATCAAAATATCGAACACTGTAGTTTTTGGAATCCCCAGATCAGCTTCTAATTCTCACACTGTTAGTTGCCAATCTTTGTTGATTGTAGCCTGTACACATTCAACATTCTCAGTGTTCTGCTTGTTGCAGGCCTTCCAGAACAGGGATCACATCAACAGATTCTCGGCCATCTTTGAAGCTTTTAGTGCCACACTTTTATTTCCATTGCACTCATTGCATGATCCCTGAAAGCTTTCTGAATCATCTGAATAGTTTCTGTGTAGGAATGTTTGAGCTTAATGAGAAATTTGATGCAAATTCATTGCTCCACTTGCTAAACCATTTTGAATGTGACAGTCACACAGTACACATGCTCAATCAACAGTGTCTACCACCTCCACCAACTAGTACACTGAAGTTGTCATTGTTCACACATGTGCATTCCAGTTCACTTTTCTTGGCTGCCAGGTTACATCAATATCACACAAATCATTCTTTACATTAACAATGGCTGAACTTTTTCCAGCCAGAGGTCATACTTATGTTGAAGCCCTAAACTCTGTATTTGGAGATAAAGCCTATGTGGGAGTAATAAAGTCGTAAGAGTAGGGCTCTGGTATGATAGGATTTAATGTCCCTAGAAAAAGAGAAGAAGGACTAGAGCTCTCTCTCTTTCCACATACATGTGGGAAAGGCTTTGTGAAGACACAGACACAGCAAGCAGGTGGCCATCTGCAAGCCAGGAAGAGAGATCTCACAAAAACCTGAATTGGCCGGCACCTTGATCTTAAGACTTCCCAGCCTCTATGGCTTAAGTTTCTGTTGCTTAAGACACCCAGTATGTGGTATTTTTTGTTACAGCAGCTTGAGCACACTAATACAGTCACGTGGTAGAAAAAGATCATGACAACTCTCCTTGTTAAAGAAGAACTGTAAGAAGTATTGCCTCAGGAAAAGCCACCAAGAATTGCTGTCTCTGTCTTTTGTGTGTGGTTTTGTCTGCTTCATTTTATCCTATAGAAAGACTTTCCACATTGCAGAAAAAGACTACTCAAATTTAGACTTACATTATCCTACTTCAGCAATCCCAACAGAAAAAAAGTTCTGAAAATCATATCTGAAATTCAATTCCAGAGAAGAATGCTGATTGTCACTGCTTAGAACACAGGATCACAAATCAGGATAAATCTCTTTTGTTGGGAAGAGAATTACTATTGACAAGGCCTGGGTCACATGCCTGGTGCTGTCACTGTGAAGAAGCACCAGGTACAACCCCATCAAAAACATACATAATAGATTAGTGGTGGTTCTTTAAAGAAAAGCAATATGAAAGGACATATGTCCTCTGCATACAGGCTGGGGCGGCCATGCCTGTGATTTGGGGGTTGATTCTGAATCCCTCCAGCAATGCTCAGGGATTCAGAATCAAGCCACATTTGGACTGGTGTAGCTCTGAGGGTGCTTCCTATTTTCATAAAGCAGCTTTCCAGCTAGTTCCTGAGATAAAGTTTTGCCCAATACTTTGGCTCTGAGTATCTTAACACTGTTCTGTCAATTGGTAGTTACAAAATAGTCATGAGATCATGAAGTACAGCATAAGAGATGTAGTCAATAATATTATAATAACTATGTATGGTACCAGGTGGGTACTTGAATTATTAGGGGAACACTGTAAATTATTTAGTTGTCTAACTACTATGCTGTATACCTGAAACTAATATAAAATATTATTGAATGTCAACTGTGATTTAAAAATAACATAAAAAGCTTACTATTTTGTTTACATAGGAGACAAATATATCATCATGACATCTCTAGTATTTCTAGTTCTTGGCTTGAAATGACCAGGAATTAGAATCGTATAATTGGATCTGCTTATTTGAGGTCAAGTTTCTGCCTTTTTGATTCCTGAGCATTATTCACTTCTGGATTTCATATTGCCATGTTATAGCCACTGCTATGTCCACTGTATGTTTATTATAAAAACCCATTTTCCTCATGTTAGACTCTGTGAGGCTGGCTGATGTCCTGGACTTGTTACTGGCATTTGATCAGGCTGGAGGGGGACTCTAGAAGTTTGCTGTGCAGTTGACATTCTCCCGATTCTCTTCCAGCCCACATTTATAGGTGGACTGATGCTGGGTCCTCTCAGTTCTCTTCTGCCTCATTTCTTATTCAGATTGTATAGTGTATGCAATGCCTTTTGATCTTTACATTTTACATTGTTTTCTCAGACACTGACTCTGGGCTTTGGACATTAGCAAACATAACAAGCAGAGGTTTGAAAATCATTTGCATTTTAGGGTATTATACTTTTGGACTGTTCAGTCTTGGAGTTCTAAGCCACTAAATAAAGAAATCTGGCTGCTCTGTTGGAAAGACCATGTGGAGAAAGAGATGCCCAAACAACCGGAGCAGCCCCGGTAGTCCAGCCCGAAGGTACCATCCATGTGAGAAGTCATCTTGGATAATCCAGCCCCAACAGAATAAATGCCAGCTGAAGCATTTTGAGGAATAATAAATCATTATTATCTTAAACCACCAAGTCTTGCAATGGTTTGTTATGTACAATAGATAAGTAAACACTCTGCTTTTTGACAAATATGGAGATGTTAATCTTTGTCTTTGCCTTGCTTTGCTTCCATTCCAGAGTCAGGATGAGTGCTCAGTTATCAATACATGCCTTTGCCTTATATCTGGTGTGATAAGGAAGTAGCATGTCAGTGTACCATGAACCTTCACTCTACAATGGGGCTAGAGATATCCAAGTCTATTTTCTATCCAGTGGTGGTGATGTCTGTACAACCTTTTGTAAGCTGTGAGGTGTTGGCTCTTAGAGTTTCAGTTCTTTCTTACGGTGGTTGAAAGGATTTAATGCAATGATGCACATCAAGCATCAGGCTGAGATTGGACTATCTGTAGCAACATGCTCATCAATCTTATCTAAGCTTTCTGAGGCTCCTGAAATTTCTCTGTGGCCCCCAAAACACAGACAACTGACCAGGGGTTTGTTACAGGTATGATGAAGCTCCATTTCCATCTAACTGACTGAGGATTTCGGGCTTCTTTATCTTTATTTTTATAGGTACAAAATTGAGGGACTAATTTTCAAGGATTTTTTTAACCTGATTTTTTTCTCACCTTGTCTCTCTCCACACTTCTGAAACTACACTGCCACCATGTTTTTGTGGATGTGGTCTTTCCTCAGGCTTCTACTCCTTGCCCTGTCATCAAGGTGGATCCCCGTATCTGGACTTGGTCTTTTAATATCCAACAAACCCTTACTATGTGGATTTATTTTCCCAGCTTTGTTTATGTTTAGCTGGGGCTGTGACACACTTCTGAAAATATGTTTTTTGAGAGATTCACACATAGTTCTGAAATATGTTGTGGAAAGATAACTGGCTAATGCCCATGTGATAGCTCTCTCTTCTTCAGGGATTAAGCACTGAGAATATTTGAAGTAAAATGAGCTTGGTAATGCACAATATGATTATGAAACTTTTTGCCAAAGGTTATGCTAGCTGAATATACAATCTCAAATAATATTTAATTAAAAGTTAGAATTTCTAGTCTATAGTTTTGGGAACATCAGAATTTTTACAAAAGCTTTCTTTGCACAGATGTATTGTCAAATGTTATTAACCAAAAATACACTTTGAAAACACTTGATTCTCTTAAAAGATTTTATTTGTTTGTTTTTGGAGAGGAGGAAGGGAGAAAGGGAGAGGAACATTGATTGGTTTCCTCTCACACCCCCACCCCACCCCCCCGCAGCTGGAGACCTGGCCTGCATCCCAGGCATGTGCCCTGACTGGGGAGTAGAATAGGCGACTCTTCAGTTTGCAGGTCAGTGCTCAACTTTGTGCCATAACAGCCAGAGTGAAAAAACTTGATTTTTAAGTCAAGCAACTAGTTTATGCCATTAAATAGGTCACTTAAGTTTTCTGGGCTTCAGTCTGATTTGATATGAAAGGACAGGTTACAAATGACAATAAATTTGATTGGATAGGATAAATTCCTTAAAAAATAAAAAATAAAAACCAGAAAAGCTGAATACCTTTATAACTATTGTATTAGTCTACTCAGGCTGCTATAACAAATATCATAGACTGAGTGACTTAAATGATAGAAATTTATTTTCTCAGAGTTGGGGAGGCTGAGAAGTCCAAGATCAAAAGGTGCTGGTAAATTTGGTTCCTGGTAACAATTCTTCCTGGCTTGCAGATGACCACCCCCTCGCTCTGTTTTCTTGTGGTAGAAGGAGAGGCTAGCTCTCAGGCAGCTCTTCTTATGAGGACCCTAATCCTATGGTTTCAGAGCTCCACCCTTATGACCTAATTTAACCTTTATTACATCCTTACTATAAATGCAGCCAGCCACAGTAGGGGTTAGGTTTACAACATATGGATTTGGAGGGAAAATAATTCAGTCCATAAGAATCATTAAATAAATTAAATCTGAAGGCTTTTCTTATATGGAAAATATATTTTCTACTAAATTTTCAATGAAAAGATCATTTCAAACTAATGTAAGTTCTTCAGAGTCTAGGAAAAGACTGAATGTTTCCCAAATCATTTTATAAAACTAGGTAGAACATTAACAGCAAAGCCAGAGAAGGACAGCATGAGCAAAGCTCTCTCATGTACATAAATGTATAAATTGTACAAAAAATAGCAAATCAAATTCAACAGGACCTAAAAATACATCATAAGTTTCTAGTACAGAAGTAGTTTATTAACAGAAAATCTACAAATGTCATTTATCTCATTGAGAGATGAAAAAGGATATAGAAAGACATTTTTAAATCAGTGTCCTTTAAAAAAAGTAAAAAATAAAATCAGCACCCCTTAATGAAAAACATCTTTAGTAAAATCTGAATATAAAGAAACTATCTTAACCTGTTACAGGGCATCTAACAAAAACTGAATGCAAACATTTTTTTCCATGGAAAAATGTTCAAAGCATTACTTTTATAATAAAATTAGGAGTAAGATAAAAATGCTCATCATTACCATACCTTTTCAGGAGGGCCTAGCTAGCATGGAAAGTAAGGGTATTAGACAAAAATGCATAAGAATTGAAAATAACAAATCTGTCCATATACAAAGGTACTATGATTGAAAATATATGAAACGTAAAAGAATCTACATTCAAATTATTATAAATAAGTGTTTATTAAGGTGACTATTTTTGGTTTTATCTGGGTGTGGAGTCTGAAAAAGGAGCTAGGGTGCATGTCATTTATTTGAAACGGGATCTCAGAGAAGCAGCAGTGAAGTGGCTGGAAAAATGAGACAGGGAGTAAGAAACCCCAATACATGGTGTGTTTTTGAGTTAGTTATTGCTATGGACAACTGTAGTTTAATCTCACTGGTGACTTTCTGAAGATCTGTGTAGAATGTGACTTAGAACTGTCTCTGTAAAGGACAGGGATTGGTGGAGAGGCATCATAGTATGTGCTTGAGGTGGGACTCTGGAAGTGTGCCCACCACTGGTGTGATAAGATTGGAAGCAGTATGAAAAAATGTGGTGCAGGGCATAAATGCATTTGTGGCACTGACAATATCAGACAGGAATAAAAAATGAATTAAATTTTTATATGAAAGAAATAAACAGAAAGCAAAAATATGTACTAGATATGTATGGAGAAAACTATAAATATATAAAAACATTACTGAAAGATAGTATATATGTATGAATAAATGAACAAATTTAACATTCATGAAAAATGTCTTATTATTGTAAAGATGTAAATTCTTCAAAAATTGAACCCTTGAAGTGAAATCCTATCAATATTGTTTTCCATTTTTCTTTTCGCTCTTTTTGTACTCCATATGGATTCTCTTCTCTTCCCAAGGACAATACATTATGTGGAATTTATATCAAAGCAATAAAGTGAAAAGAACACTTTGTAGTAAAATAAAAATGTTTTAACTCTGTTTTTAGCAAATGCTTAATCTAAGAGAGGTTATTTATTCAACTTTATGAAAGAAGAGGTAATGCTAAAACTCAAAGAATAGTGAGAACTAAGCGAGAAAAATGATTGAGAATGTAACTAAAAGTGCTTGCCACGTAGTATGTATGCATGTAGGAAATGTTCTTTCTCTTCTTTTTCCTTGAAGATTGACTTTCAATTCTGTGACTTTCATGGTCTCCATTCAGTGATTAATAAACTCAGAAATAGGAATTGAATTTTACCAGCTGTTAAGTTTTTGAATATTTTATTTATTTATTTTTAGAGAGAGGTGAAGGGAGGGAGATAGAGAGGGAGACAAACATTGATGTGAAATAAAAACATTGATCAGTTGCCTCTTGCACGCACCCCAGCCAAGGACTGACCCTTCAACCCAGGCGTGTACCCTGATTGGGAATCAAACCCATGACTTTTCTCTTTGTGGAACCATATCCAACCAACTGAGCCACCCCAGTCAGGGCTAGCAGCTGTTAAACTTTTAACAGCTGGTACAGTAAAGAAGTAAATAAATATCAAGGGGTAAAGCAATTAAAAGTAATTTTTTAGGAAGTAGACCAAATGGTAGTGTTATTTTATTTTTTTAGATTTGTATTGATTTTATTGAGGTTACATTGGTTAATAAAATTATATAGGTGTTAAGTGTACAATTCTATAATACATCATCTGTGTATTGTATTGTGTGTTCACATTCCACAGTCAAGGGTCTTTCCATCATCATTTATCCCCTTTGTACTCCTTTCTACTACCCCCACCTCCTTTCTCTCTTATAATCACCATACTGTTGTCTGTGAGTTCTTTTGTTTTTGCTTAATCCCTTCACCTTTTCCACCGAGCCT
Source organism: Glossophaga mutica (assembly GCA_039655065.1). Taxonomy (NCBI): domain Eukaryota; kingdom Metazoa; phylum Chordata; class Mammalia; order Chiroptera; family Phyllostomidae; genus Glossophaga; species Glossophaga mutica. The sequence goes on along the minus strand of CM077308.1, from coordinate 77,421,486 downwards.
CCTCTTCTCTGAGAACTGTCCACCTGTCTCTGTATCTGAGTTCATTTCTGTTTTGTTGGTCAGTTTATTTTGTTTATTAGATTCTACATATAAGTGAAATCATACAGTACTTTTCTTTCTCTGAATCTTCCACGTAGCATAATACTCTCCTGGTCCATCCATGTTATCACAAAAGGTAGCAGTTCCTTTTTCACAGCTGCGTAGTATTCCACTATATATAAATGTAGCACAGCTTTTTTTAATCCACTCATCTCCTGCTGGGCGCTTGGGCTGTTTCCAGATCTCGGCTGTTGTAAATAATGCTGAAATGAACATGGGGGTGCATATATTCTTTAGAATTAGTGCTTTGGGTTTCTTCATATATGTTTCCAAAAGTGGAATTACTGGGTCATAAGGGAGTTCTATTTTTCATTTTTGAGGTAACTCCATACTGTTTTCTACAGTGACTGCACCAATCTGCATTCCCACCAGCAGTCCAAAAGGATTCCCTTTTTTCCACATCCTCACCAGCACTTGTTGTTTGTTGATTTATTGATGATAGCCATTCTGTCAGGTATGAGGTATCTCATTGTGGTTTTAATATGCATTCCTCTGATGATTAGTGACATTGAGCATCTTTTCACATATATGTATATGTATAATAGCCACCTGTATGTTCTCTTTGGAGAAATGTCTATTCAGGTATTTGCCAATTTTTAAAATTGGGTTGTTCATCTTTCTGGTTTTGAGTTGTATTTCAGAAATTATCCACTAATCAGATGTGTCATTGGTGAGTACGTCCTCCCCTTTAGCGGGTTCCATTTTCATTTTGTTGATGGTTTCCTTTGTTGTGTAAAAGCTTTTTAGTTTGATATAGTTCCATTTGTTAAGATATTGCTACAAGAAATATCTGAAATTTTTCTGCCTATGTTTTCTTCTAGGATTTTTCTGGTTTTGAGTCTAAAATTTGTGTTTAATGTATTTTTAGTTTATTCTTGTGCATGGTATAAGAAGGTGGTCTAGATTTATTTTTTGCATGTACCTGTTCAATTTTTTCCAACGCCATATGTTGACTAGACTGTCTTTACTCCATTGTATGCTCTTGCCTCCTTTGTCAAATAAAAGTGTGGGTTTATCTCTGGGCTCTCTATTCTGTTCCATTGATCTACATATCTGTTTTTATGTCAGTACCATGATGTTTTGATTACTATGGCCCTGTAGTATAGTTTGATAGCAAGTAGCATGAGTTCTCCAACTTTGTTCTTCTTTTTCAATATTGCTATTGCTGTTTGGGGTCTTTTGTGGTTCCAGATAAATTTTTGGAATATTTATTCCAGTTCTGTGAAATTTGCCATTGGTATCTTGATGGGAATTGCACTGAATCTATAGATTGCTTTGGGTAGTATGGACATTTTAATGATGCTAATTCTTCCTATCAATGAAACAGTATACGTTTCCACTTGATTGTTTCTTCAATTTTTTTCTCAGTATCTTATAATTTTCCAAGTACAGCATTTTTACATCCTTGGTTAACAATTATAGGTATCAGTTTAAAATGCTAACATTCCTTGAAAAGTAGACTTCTTTTTTTCTATTTTACTGTCACCTAAATTTTTGTTGTTTGTCACTTTCTTTATGGTGCTCTTTTAGACAGTTTTGATTTTAAAGTGATCAGTTTTATTAAATTTTCATTTATGCTTAGTGCCTTTTGGGTATTATTCAATAAATATGTTAATTATTATAGCCTTATAAGAAATCATATCACTGGGAGAAATTTTTCTATCCATAACCACTAAATATATCTAATTTACTCAGCTTTACTCAATGTTTTATTAGAAAGTTTTAATATTTTTAAGTTGCATGTTCAGTTAGTGGGTGTACATTTTATGGTTATGCTTCATAACTTACATATATGCATTATGTATCAAGCATAACATAACCTGTTTTAAAATGTGGAAATATGCCTTAAGTGGAATTTAAACATTAAAAACGATGCTAAAGTTATAGGTATAGAAAGACCTATAGCATATTAACAAATGATAAGTGACTTTTCATAATAGAAGGTTTTCTGTAAATGCAATTAATTTAAGTATATTAAAATTGTAAGCATACAATAAAGAGATATTTGGATGGCTGTTAGACGTGCACAGCAGAATATGAGTCAGATAGAGAAGCACGTCCAGAATTGTAGAGTAAGGACCTTTGAAAATCGGCTCCACCTCAGAAAACAGCAAGAATACTGGCAAAATTTTGAAAATCAAACTTTTCAGAACTCTAGAAATTAAATGTTTGCCACATTTGACAAGCATTGTTCAAGAAAATCAGTTGGATCATGGTAAGAACATTGAACTTTATGGTGTTTTAATGCACTCTCTTCCACCTCCCTCTCCCTAGACTGGTAGTAGCTTTAAAAACCAATTCTCTGACCATCATCACACTGGCTATAATATCCAGAAAACTAGTAGTTACTTGAGGGGATGGTGTGGGTTTGGAGTTTCCTATAAGCCTCATTCTCCAGAGCTTGATATTCCTTGACCTGCCTGGTAGCTCACTAAACAGCTCCATTTCCAGGGCTTGTCTTTATTTGACCTGACTCAAAACTTACTGTATGTGAATAGCTCTATCCCTGAGGCATTTGTCAGAAATAATCAGTAGCAATTGTTTAACGCTGACCAAAGTGGTATTACCTTGGGGCCAAAAGAGGCAGACAACAACACTTATAAGAAAAAAGTTGGGAATAAGATGAGTACACATGGGGCTATGGAAATCTCCACCATATTCCTATGACTCTAGAAGGTCACACACATATACCTGGAAATGTGCTTACCTAGTAAAAACCCGAGAAAGCACTAATCTCTCACTGATCTTGGGACAGCGCAAGCAGAAATTAAAGGCTAAGGAAGAATTGTGAACTGCCTTCCAGAGCTAAGGCATGTCCCAATACTCAACGAAGTTTGGGACACTTAGAGGATCAAGGTGGTTAGAGAAATCATTAGCTGACCATTAAGTTAGTCAAGCAGAGACTTCACTGGCCACATACAACAAAGAATATATAGTCTTTAGAGAATTAGTTCAGAAAAGTCAATAAACACACAACAACAACAAACACTGGGTAGGGCAGGATCAGATTTTTATATAATTAAGTGTTGGGCTGACCCCAAAATTTGTTTGTTTGTTTTCTATAAGATGGCTCTAGTAACACTTAGTTGTCTTAACTTCATTTGAAACAATTTTGTTAGATTGTATTGTGATAACTGTCGTATCAGTATACTTTTAAAAAAACAATCAAAATTAGTTATTTTTTGTGGGGCCATTTTAATATTGAAGATGGAAGAAAATATGAACATTTTAGGCATATCATACTTTGTTATTTCCAAAAAGGTAAAAGCACAACTGAAATGCAAAAATATTTGTGTGGTGTATGGAGAAAGTGCAGTTACTGATCCAATGTATCAAAAGTGGTTTGTGAAGTTCTGTGCTGGAGATTTCTTGCTAGATGACCCTCCATGTTTGGATGGACCAGTTGAAGTTGATAGTGATCAAATAAAGACATTAACTGAGAATGATCAACATTATATCATGCAGGAGATAGCAGACATATTCAAAATATCCACATCAATAAAATTAATGGTGAAAATGAGAAATGGGTCTTTTGTTTTATAGAAAAATCATATGGACTTTTTGGACAACCCAATAATACACATATTATTTAAAATATTTAATATATATTGAAAATTAAGAGAACATGCAAAGAAATAAGAAAAATGGCCCATACACAGGAAAAAAATGTAATCAGTAAAACACTATCCCTAGGAAAACTGGACATTGGGCTTACTACGTGAAGATCTTAAATCAGGTGTTTTAAATATGTTCAAAGAGCTAAAGGAAACTGTGTCTAAAAAACTAAAGGAAAGTAAAAAGAAAAACTAAAGGAAAGTAAGAGAGCAATGTTTTGCTAAATAGTGAATATCAATAAAATATAGAAATTATCAAAAAGAACCAAACAGAAATTCTGGAGTTGAAAAATACAGTAGCTGTCCCTTCTCATTAGCAGCTTTAGGTGACCTCTGGAAATGGTTTACTATTCACTTGACCTAGAAAACACCACGAAATTATGTAAATTAAGAGTTTCAAATCTTTTTGTTCACTTTAAGAATACTTGTGAAACTGCCCAGCCCATCAAGGGTATGCATATCCAAAAAGCCACTGAGTATCTGAAGAACATCACTTTTCAGAAGCAATGTGTGCCATTCCACTGTTACAATTGTAAATTTGATTGGTGTGTCCAGGCCAAACAATAGAGCTGGATGCAGGGTCAGTGGTCCAAAAGAGTGTTGAAATTTTGCTGCACATGCTTAAAAATAGGGAGAGTAATGCTGAACTTAAGAGTTTAGAGGTAGACGCTCTGGCCATTGAGCACATCCAGGTGAATGCAGCTCCCAAGATCTGGAGCAGAAAAGAGAGCTCATGGGTTCATTAACCATATAACAGCTTTCCCTGACACATTGAGGTTATTCTCACTAAAAAAAGAGAGCAGATTGTTCCTAACCCTGAAGAAATAATAATTTAAAACTTTTGACCTGGGAGTAAATTCAGCATGAAATAAGTGCTAATAAAAGTAAAACTTAAAAAAAGGAAGAAAGAAAAGAAAGAAAGAAAGAAAGAAAGGAAAATACAGTGACTGAAATGTTAAATTCGCTAGAGGAAATTGAGAGCATATTTGAGCAAGAAGAAGAATGTGTCAGAGAACTTTAAGATTGATAGATAATGATTATCAATCTGAGGAACAGAAAGTAATAAAAAATGAAAAGTAATAACAGAGTTTTAGGGATCTGTTTGATACCACTGAATATGTCAACATATGCATAATGGGAACACCAGAAAGAGAGGAGAAAGAAGAAAGGAGCAGAAAGAATATTTGAAGGATCAATGATTTTCAGTCATTCCCAAATTTGATGAAAATATTAATTTATTCATCTGAGAAACTCAGCACACACCAAATAGAAAAAACCAAAGGGATGCACACCTAGACACATCAGAGTCAAACTGTAGAAAGTCAAAAACAAAAAGAGAATCTTGAAAGCAGTAAGAGAAAAGTGACTCATTGTGTACCAGGAATTCTCAATAATATTAACAGCTAACTTTTCTCATCAGAAAACATGAACATCAGAAAACAGTGAAATTACATATTCAAAGTGCTGAAAGAAAAAGATTGCCAACCAAGATTTCTATATCAAGCAAACCTAAGATTCAAAAATAAGGAAATTAAGAGCTTTCCAGATGAACAAAAAGTGAGAGAATTTGTTGGTAGCAGACCTTCCCTACAAAAAATATTAAAGAGAGTATAACAGGCTGAAAGGAAAGGATAATAGATGGTAATGAGAATAGACAAAAAGATGTAAAGAATATTAGTAAAGGTAACTATAAAGATATAAATAAAATACAGTATAAATATATATAGGTTGTAATTTTTTTCTATCTATTTTGAAAAAGAGCTCCACAAAGTAATAAGTATACAATTGTGTTGATGGACTTACCATGTATAAAAAGGTGTGATTTGTATGACAATAATAATAAAAAGGAGGTGGGATCAAAGCTATATATTACAATAAAGTTTTCTGTACTATGGAAATTAAGTTGTTCTTTTTTTTTCCTGTTGATCAAGTACAGTTGTCTGCCTCCTCCCCCAACCAATCCCCCTGACTGCAGCCATCCCCACCTCCCTCCTCTGATTCCACTCCCCTTGGTTTTGTCCATGTGTACTTTATAGTTGTTCCTGTAAACTCTTCACCCTTTCCCCCCCTTTATCCCCTCCCACCTCCCCTCTGGTTACTGTCAGTTTGTTCTTAATTTCAATGTCTCTTGTTATATTTTGCTTGCTTGTTTGTTTTGTTGATTAGTTCCACTTAAAGGTGAGATCATATGGTATTTGTCTTTCACCACCTGGTTTATTTCACTTAGCACAATGGTCTCCAGTTTTACCCATGCTGTCACAAAGGGTAGGAACTCCTTCTTTCTTTCTGCTGCATAGTATTCCATCATGTAAATGTATCATAGTTTTTTGGTCCATTCATTTATTGATGGGTTGCTTCATCGGCTTAGGTTGCTTCTAGTAGTTGGCTATTATAAATTGTGCTTCTATGGATATTGGGGTGCATAGGTTCTTATGGATTGGTGTTTTAGGGTCCTTAGGATATAATCCCAGCGGTGGAATTGCTGGGTCAAAACGCAGTTCCATTTTTAGTTTTCTGAGGAAATTCCATGCTGTTTTCCACAGTGGCTGCACCAGTCTACATTTCCACAAACAGTGCACTAGGGTTTCCTTTTTTTCACATCCTCTCCAATACTTCTTGCTTGTTGATTTCTTTATGATGGCCATTCTGACCAATGTGAAGTGGTATGTCATTGCTGTTTTAATTTGCATCTCTTTGATGGATAACAATGCTGAGCATCTTTTCATATGTCTCCGGACCCTTTGTATGTCCTCCTTGGAGAAGTGTCTATTCAAGTCCTTTGCCCATTTTTTAATTGGGTTTTTTGTCCCCCTAGAGTGGAGTTGTGTGAGTTCTTTATATATTTTGGAGATCAAAACCTTGTCTGAGGTATCATTGGCAAATATGTTTTCCTATATGGTTGGTTCTCTTCATTTTAATGCTGTTTTCTTTAGCTGTGCAGAAAATGGAATAAAAATAGCCTCCTCAACAAATGGTGTTGGGAGAGCTGGACAGCTATGTGCAAAAAAAATGAAACTTGATCACCAACTTACACCATACACAAAAATAAATTCAAGGTGGATAAAAGACTTAAATATAAGTCATGATACCGTAAAAGTTATACAGGAGAACACAGGCAAGAAACTTTCATAGTCTGTGCAGCAATATTTTTTTAAAAAATACTATTTTATTGTTGTTCAAGCGCAGTTGTCTACGTTTCTCCACCCACCTTTGCTCCCCCCTCCCCAAGGAAATTAAGTGGTTCTTATCTGAAGTTTGCATTAAGATTTTAATTTTAGACACAACAAAGGAAATGATAGGTCAATATCCTTGATGAACACCGACGCTAAAATCCTCAACAAAATATTAGCAAATTGCAGCAATACATTAAAAATACAACACACCATGATCAAGTGGGATATATTCCAGGGATGAAAGGTTGGTACAATATTTGAAAATCAATAAATGTGATACATTGCATAAACAAAAGGAAGGATAAAAATCACATGATCATATCAATAGATGCAGAAAAGTTACTTGATAAAATCCAGGACACATTTGTGACAAAAGCTCTCAGTAAAGTGGCATTAGAGGGAGCATACCTCAATATAATAAAGGCCATATATGAAAAACCTACAGCCAACATCATTCTCAATGGGCAAAACTTAAAAACATTTTCCAGAGATCATGAACAAGATAGGATGTCTGCTTTCACCACTCTTATGCAGCATAGTATTGGAAGTACTTGCCACAGCAATCAGACAAAAAAGAAAACATAAAAAGAAATAAAAGGCATTCAAATTGGAAACAAAGAGGTAAAACTGTCATTATTTGCAGATGACATGATATTGTACAGAGAAAACCCTGAACATTCCACCAAAAAAATTACTAGACCTAGTGAATGAATTTGGCAAAGTAGCAGTATACAAAATCAATACCCAGAAATCAGTGTCATTTCTATACATCAATAATTTTTATACACCAGAAAAACAAATTAAAAAACCATCTCATTTATTATTGCAACATAATGAATAAGGTACCTAGGAATAAATTAAACCAAGGAGGTAAAAGATCTGTACTCAGAAAACTATAGGACATTGAAGAAAGAAACGGAAGAAGATAGAAGTAAGTGGAAGTATATACTATGTTCATGGACTGGTTTCTCCCGGGAATCTCTAAGACCAGCACACGTAGTAGCTATCTCAGATTGCTTTATAGCTCAGGCAGGATGGCCCCACAGAACAAAGGTGTGGGCTAAGCCTGACCTGCACCAACTGGGAAACCCTAGGGCCAGTGCACCCAGTGGACAGCTATAGACCAGGTCAGAGCACCACCATCCTGTCTCTGCACAGCTGATCCTAATAAAGGGTGAAGGTTTGTGGTCAGTGGTCACAGCTAATCTTTGATGCTGACTGGCCTGGGCAAATCCCTCCCATTGACCTGCCATCCATCAAAGATCAACTACAAGAGAAGGGTATACTCAGCACACATAAAGGGCACACCTCTGGTACAGAGCTTGAGTGATAGGGGAGGCCATGCACTGGACCCTATAGGACACCTACTACATTAGGCCATGTTACCAGGACAGGGAGTCATAGCAGCTCTACTAATACATAGAAACAAACACAAATGGCTGCCAAAATGAGGAGACGAGGAGACATTGCCCAAATGAATGAACAGATCATTCTCCAGAAAGAGAACTAAACAAAATGGATATAAGCAATTTATCAAATGGAGAGTTCAAAAGACTGGTTACAAGGATGCTCAAAGAACTTAGTGAGGGCCACAACAGAATAAAAAAGATCCAGTCAGAAACAAAGGATACACTAATTGAAGTAAAAAAATAATTTAAAGGGAAACAACAGTAGAGTGGGAAAGGCTGAGAATCAAATCAACAATTTGGGACATAAGGAAGCAAAAGACAAATAATCAGAACAACAAGAGAAAAGAATCCAAAAAAACTAGGATAGTGTAAGCAGCCTCTGGGACAACTTCAAGCATTCTGATATTTGCATCATAGGGGTGCCAGGAGAAGAGAAAGAACAAGAAATTGGAAATCTGTTTGAAAAAATAACGAAAGAAAGCTTCCCTAATTTGGTAAAGGAAATAGACATGCAAGTCCAGGAAGCACAAAGAGTCCCAAACAAGAAGCGTGCAAAGAGGCCCATTCCAAGACACATCATAATTAAAATGCCAAAGGTTAAAGATAAAGAGAGAATCTTAAAAGCAGCAAGAGAAAGGAAGTTAGTTACTTACAGGAAAGTTCCCACAAGGTTGTCAGCTGATTTCTCAAAAGGAAACTTTGCAGACTAGAAGAGACTGACAAATATTCCAAGTCCTAAAATACAGGGATCTACAGCCAAGATTGCTCTACCCAGCAAAGCTGTTATTTAGAACTGAAGGGCAGATAAAGAGCTTCTCGGACAAGAAAAAACTAAAGGAATTCATCATCATGAAACCGTTATGATATGAAATGTTAAAGGAACTTACTTAAGAAAAAGAAGAAGATCAAAACTATGAACAATAAAATGGCAATAAATACACTATCTATCAACAGTTGAATCTTAAAAAAAACAAACTAAACAAATAAAAAGAATATACAGAATCATGGATCTGGAGAGAGTTTTGATAGCCAGATGAGAGGGATTGTCAGGGAATGGGTGAAGATGTGAGAGAATTAAGAAGTACAAATATATAGTTACAGAATAACCATGGGGATGTAAGTACAGTATAAGAAATGTAGTAGCTAAAGAACTTATATGCATGACCCATGGACATGAACAATGGTGTGGGCATGGCATGAGGGAGTGGAGGGGAAAATGGGGGAAAACTGGGGCAAATGTAATAGCATAATCAATAAAATATAATTTTAAAAAAGAAAAAAACAAGTTGTGGTATATTTATACAATGGAGTACTATGCAGTGGTAAAAAAGAAGGAACTCTTACTTTTTGCAACAGCATGGATGGACCTGGAGAATATTATGCTAAGTGAAATAAGCCCACCAGTGAAAAACAAATACCACATGATCTCAATTATCTGTGGAATGTATGAACACAATAAACTAATGAACAAAATAGAAACAGAGGCATAGATATATAGAACAGACATTGTTGGAGGGGAGGGCAGCAGGATTGGGTTTAGAGGTGAAGGGATTAGCCAAAGAACATTCATGCATGACCCATGGACAGGTACAATGCTATGGGGCTGGGTGGAGGTGGACAAAGGGAAAAATACAGGGGTGCCTATAATAGCATAAACAATAAAAATTAAAAAAATTAAAAAATAAAAACATTTTAATTTTAATACTCCAGGGTTAACTAAAAAAATCTCAGAAGAAACAACAAAAAAATTTAAATGGTATAGTAGGAAATATCTATTAAATATAATAGAAGTATTAATGGAAGGAAAAAGGAACAAAAAAACAACAGAGAAAATACACAGTAAAATGACAAATATATCTTGTTTTACCAATGATTAAGAATAGTAAGAAAAAATTGAAAAAAAGAAGATTAAAAATATGACAGAAAAAGACAGCAAACTCACAGATATTAACAACCACACCTAAAACAAAAGCAAACAAGTAGAACAGGAACAGAAACACAGAATTGGAGGTCATATGGAGGGTTAGCAACAGGGGAGTGGGAGGAGGAGAGAGGGGGAAAAGGTACAGAGAATAAGTAGCATAGATGGTAGGTAGAAAATAGACAGGGGGAGGGCAAGAATAGTGTGGGAAATGTAGAAGCTAAAGAACTTATGACACATGGACATGAACTAAAGGGGGGGAATGTGGGTGGGAGAGGGTGTGCAGGGTGGAGGGGAATCATGGGGGAGAAATGGGACAACTGTAATAACGTAATTAATAAAATATATTTAAAAATAAAAATAATAAAATAAAAAAGAATAGTAAGAAAATGGAAAACAAGAAAATGAAAAAATCTTCACTTACAGTAAACTAAAATACATAGGAATAAATTTAACAGAAGTATTAAAAAATCTCTATATAAGATTATGGATGTTAACTAAACTTATTGTGGTAATCATTTTACAATACACATAAGTAAAATCATTATGCTGTACACTTAAACTTTTACAGTGCTCTATGTCAACTATATTTCAATAAACTTGACAAAAAACTATAAAACATATACATCAAAAAATACAAAATGTTGTTGTAAGGAGTATTGGTGAGAATGCAGAGAGATTGCAATCCTCATCTACTGCTGATGAAATGCTGTAGCTGCTTCCGAATACAGTTAGCTGTCTCTCAATAAATTAATCATAGAGTTAGCATATGACCCAGCAATTCTAAGTATACATCCAAGAACACCGAAAACATATGTCCATTCAACAACTTGTATACAAATGTTCATAGCTGCACACTATTCATAATACTGAAAAAGTGGAAACAAATCTCATGAATTGAGAAGCAAAATGTATTATATCTATACGAGGGAATATTACTCAGCTGTAAAATGAAATGATGTCCTGATACATGCTATAACATGGATAAACCTTGGAAACATTATGCTTGGTGAAATAAGCCAGTCAAAAAGGCATATCATATTGTACAATATTATTTAATTTCATTTATATGAAATATCCAGAATATGCAGATTCTTAAAGACAGAAACTCAGTTGCCATGACTGAGAGAGAGGAGACTAGAGTGACTGGTAGGTATGAGGTTTCTTTTGGGGTCGATGAAAATTTTCTTGAATTAGGTTGTGGTGATGGTTGCACAACTCTGTGAAATACTAAATACCATTGACTTGTACACTCTAAAACGTTGATGACTATGTAATGTAAATTATGTCTCAATAAAGCTGTTATTTAAATAAGGTGTTTCAAAGTCCTTTTTAGTCTCATATTTTGTTTTAAGATGCTTTACTCAAACATAACAGGCACCTATAGCAAACTTATATGATCACAAAACCATCCCTGAAAGTGAGCTTCAATCTTTTCTTAGTGCTGTACCCACAAAAAGAATTTATTGCAGTTTTTTTACCTGTACAAAACTGAAAATTCTCAATTGGAAGTCCCTGGCTGCTGAGGAGGGACTGCAGTTGGTGGACCTGACTCATTGCGTGGCCCAAGAATTGGAAGATCACCTTCTTCTTTGCCTGGTAGAAGATGGAGTGTTTCCTAATTTTGAAAACGTACACATTTCACATCCCTATTATGTTGAATTTCACCTCCTCTAACTGGGCTGGGTCCTGTGATTGTATCTGGCAGTTATGGACTCTTGGCAACAAGAGGAGTGAACATCTGGATACCTGGTCTCTTAAGTGGGAGAGTTCTTTTAGTAAAGCACCATAAGCTTAAGTGATGCAATATGAAAATGTACATACAATCTTTTCAAGCAGCAATGTATTATATTAAATTTTTATTATGTTGAAAATAATATATGCACTTTTAAAAGTATTTAACAAGTACATAAGAAATGTCTTCTTTTGTCATTAAACCCATTTCATTCCACAGTAGAGGAGTTATTGTGATATTCTGCTAATCAATAGCCCATTTGTTCTTGATTTCATCTTTCCTTTGTTCTATATGGCAGAGAACTCATTTCCTATCCTCCGGTTATCCTCAAGTTGCCAAGAAGTTTCAGCCAGTGGAAAACACTGGTGGGAGACTGTACTGGGAAAGAGGGAGAAATCCACCTCAGCTTCAGGTGGCATTTCTAAGGCAAGTTCATCTCTTCTGTGGTCCTGTCTCTTCGGAGGTCCATCATGGTCCTGGCTTCCTTTGGGTGGCTTCAACACCTGGAATTTGGTAATACTGTCTCTTTCCTGTGCTCCTTAACTTGGGGATAGTAGTGATTTATCGCTTTTGCTAACCCCCACATCATCTACCCTACATTGTTTAGATTCTCAGGTTTTTCATTATCTGTTATACAGATGTTTTAGATTTCTCTATTTGACATATCTAGGGTAGTTTATTCTCTCTCTGGACAGAGATATGGTATTCTTCCAGAAATTGTTTTAGCATTTTAAAAATATTTATTTATTTTAGAGAGAGAGGGAAGGGGAGAAGAGAGGGAGAGACAGAGAGAAAAGGGCAGAGAGAGAGAGAGAGAGAGAGAGAGAGAATTTGTTGTTTAACTTAAGCATTCACTGGTTGATACTTGTAGGCAGCCTGACTGGAGATCAAATTTGCAACTTTGGTGTATCAAGGCTATACTCTAGCCAATTGAGGTACCCAGCTAGGGACTTCCAGAAATTCTTATGATTATATATTCATATACATAAATATCCTTTTAATATAAATGACATTATACTATTTATACATATTTTTGTTTTACACTATATCTTAAAGATCTTCCCTATTAACTTATGTATATTGATGTCTGTCTCTGAAATTACTGCACATATTTCATTGTAGGGATATACTATAGTATATTTAATCAGTGCTCTATTGGTGGAATTTTAAGTTGCTTCGAATTTTACATTAGTACAAACATCGATGTACATACACATCATTGTATATATGGGAGTGTTTGAAAATTTGAGAAAAATCTGCCAATTTAGCTTCCAAAGAGATTCACCAAACTTCTACTCCAGGCAAGTGTGTATTCTCACTCTGTGTATTATTGAATCTTTAATCTTTTCCCATGTGATAGAGGTGAAAAAGTGACATCTCACTGTTTTAAGGACAAATTTCAAATAATAGACATGATTAAGGGGCGTTATGTCTTTATGTAGAGAAACCCTGGGGCATGAGCAGGAGTTCAGAGGTTGAATAAAGCAGGTGACTGTGGGTCATAACCTGAATGAGAACAAACACCCAGAGGCAGGGAGATTGTGATTATGGAAGTATTCTTTCTTCAATGCAGGTCAGTATCAAACTGACTGTGAGAACAATGCTAGTCTTGTGGAAGTGTAGCGTGTGTGGGGGGGTGTGCACTTGCACTTAGCATGCTTCTTTCTGGTGCACTGGATTTAATGACACTCCCTAGAACACGAGGCAGAGCTCTCATTTGGCACCACATACTGACTTGGAGGGTAAAAGCCCACGCTAGACCCACTTGCTGCAGCTTTTCTGTGGAATCAGTCTTTAGCAGTGTAGATTTCCAGAAGAATTAACCACTGAAGATTAACTCCCGGAACAAGAGCAGCCCCTAGGTGAAGTTGTGGTTTTGGAGGACCCAGTCAGGGAGTTTTTTCTTAATGAGACTGAGAGTTATATGTTGGAAGCTTAATGAGTTAGTCTCTCAAACGAGAGCGGATGCCAAGAAAGGAGACCAAGACTTGCATTGGACTTGGGGCCTAGAGTTACAGGTTGTGCCAGTCAGGAGGTGGACAGTAGAGGGTGGGAGCAGGGGTGGGGACACCCCTGCGACTGCAGGAAAGAAGCTTCCCAGGGGAACCCAGAAGTAAGGTATTGGGAAAGAATCTGCTTCAGGGAGGCTGATACGCAGCTTCAACATCTCTGTCCCTTTTCACTAGTAGCACTCCCACTTGTAGGTTGGCCAGGGAGGGACAGGGTGTGAGACGATGGTTAGGAAAAGGTGGGTGGCTGATCTTCTGAAGGTCACATTTACCTGCCTGAGGGATTTACTCTTGATCCTGCCTTGATAGCCTTTAAAAGCTACAGATTGATGTTTCTCCATTTTAAATATATATATTTTTGCCTCCGGAGAGAGCTCATTCTTTGCCTTCTGCGTGGTCTCCTGGTACCTTAAATGAAAGGGGAGCAGGAGAAAGGGGAGTTGACTGGAAAATAGAAGAGCCATGAGCATGGGAAAGAGGAAGGTGTGATGCCCTGGGTAAGTCTCTTACTCAAGGCTAACTGCCGTTTCAGTACTTTCTGAACCTATTCCCCTGCCAGTTTAAGTCGTGTAGATGAGAATCCCTTTGGTTTTTCTCTTCAGTTACCATTCACCCCCAGCTGTCTCTAATTTTGAAGAGCAAAACTCCTTTTCCCTCGATGTTAAAAGTGGAATTGCTTCTGTGTTGTCTATATAGATAGAACTGTTTCTGACTATCTAAAATCTATCCAATCAGAGAGAAACTGCTACTTTCCCAAGCATCCTCTTCCCCTTAACGGAAGGAACCAACAGTGAAAACATCCCTGTTTTCTGAGGGGCACACACGACCCCTCAGAGGTCCCCACTGACCTCGAAACCTTGGAGACCCTGAGGTAACAGTCCCATCTTCGCTTTGACTCCACAAGGACCTTCCAGGAGGAAAGAATTCATAGCTTCCTAGTGGAACAGGCTAAAACTGGTAAGAAAATAAATGGTATTTTCCTGCTTCTAGGAGCATATTATAAAAATAGAAGTGATAAGTTAAAAAAATGAAAAGAATTCTCAGCTACAGTGTGATAAATTGAAATTTCCCTTAAGAATTTTGGTTTCAGGAAAACAAATTTTTTGCAACTTTTCACAACATCCTGAGTGTGGGACGTTAAAACCCTTAATAAATATCATTGCTAATTTAGGACAGCCGACTCAAAAAAATGTGACTGTCAATCTTAGTTTCCTCCTTGTTGCCATCTTTTGATTAAGAGGAATTTTCAGCTAAGCATACCTGAACTCCTTTCTAGCTAACCTTCAATTGCCTTAGTCTCTAGGCTAGGTAAATTGCTTAAGTGGATAGTATGCCATTTAAAATATTTTGCATACTCCACTGCAAATTATTTAAGAATAGAAGCAATCAAACCAAGCAAACCCACGACCCCTGCTATTGCTATTAGAAAGCACAGCTGCTAAAGGGAGGACATTGATTTCCAGGTGGTATATCATTTCCATGATTGCACTAAGCAGTGTATTCCCCCGCTGTAGCTGGGACAAGTCAGGCAGCAGGCAGCTTGACTGTCAGGGATTCAGAGGTAATAGGCTGGCTGAGAAGCAGGGACACGGTTCTTGTACCAGGGGACTGTGTGCAGCTAGAATTAACACGCATCAGATGAGATGTCACACTTTCAGAAGCACTGGAGAGGCATTTAACTGAGGCCAGATCTCTGCTGCATGCTCCCCCTTTCCCTGTTCTGTGTGTCTGCTCTGAGAGCTGAATTTATAAAACCACACAGTGGGACTGGCAGGCTGACAGCCAGTGGGAATTAGAAAGAGAAGAGGTGAGACTGTCTGTGATACTGGGACCTGGTGGAAGTGGGGTTGGCCTCGTATTGCTGTTGCATTAAGGTAATGTGTTGGAACAAGGATGTACTCAGGACTTAGACTGCTCTGGGTTGCCTGTGTGCAGAGAAGGACCTACAGCTGGTCCTTTGCAAAATGCAGAATGAAAGATGCTAAAGGACCAGATATCCCTAGATAGCATGTTTTATCTGTGGACTTCTGGAAATATTGTTTCTAGCTCTGCCACCCAGCCTGGAGAGAGACACACAGTGGAGATTTCAGGCCAGAAAGAACAGGGTACTTTTCATGCAGAGCAAGCTAATTGCCCAGGCCTCCAGTTTTGTAATTCTTGTGGCAGCCTCTGCTCTCTGTAGGGCAAATGACAGTAACCACCTAACCAGAATCCTGTCTCAGGGTTTTCCCTGTTCCATGCTACCTGCCCCATGTGCCACAGATTGCGCTTAGTGCCGGGGATACATACAGAGGTACGGTCTTTTCCCTTAAAGATTCACAGTGTTGGTGAGAAACTACAATTCTATGAATTGCCAAAGAGGTGGACAAAGTGCTGGGAGAGTATTGAGCGTATTTTTCTCTAGTAAGCCCTTGAGGTTGTTAACTACTGATTTTAAATCAAGGGAGGTAATTTTTCTTATCTGCAAATAGCCAGTTAGTTTTAGTGTCTTTTCATAAAGGAGTGGAGTTTATGGTAATTTATAGGCAGTGGTAAATAAGAACAGTCATTTTCAATTTATAAATTGGAGACAAGGCATCCATACAGCAAAAAATATCATTGATTACATTTTAAACCGTTCTCAATATATGTGTATAGCCAGCTACATAAGCATATATCAATCATCAGAAGCAAACCTATCTCCATAAACGTAACAGAGGAACTCCAATTTAAAATTTATATCAAACCTCTGTACTTACATTAATAGTGTAAGTCAGGACAACTCTTCCCTTATACCCACGGTCCCTTTAAATTGAAGGTACTAGGTGCAAATTTCCGTCCCAGCACCAGCAGCAAACTGGAGAGGGAAAGAGAAGGTTGGGAAGACCTGTGGCTACACAGCTATGGCTTTACTCACAGGTGGGAACTGAAACCCCGATTTGTCTTCGGAAAACCAGAAGTTCAGTTCTTGGTAAGGCTGATTTCATTTCTAGCCTTTTTATTAGGATTCGATGACTCTTTAAATACATTTTTAATTAGATACCCAGGTAACCAGAAGATGTATGGTACTAATGTTTCCCTGGCCTTTTATGAACAGAAGCAGCTGGTTAGCAGAACAAAAATTATTTTTCAGAAGAACAAGTAAGCCTCAAGGGATTGAAATTGTTATCAATCAGTCTGAATTCTTCCAGCTTCATTCATAACTTGAACTAGCCAGGGGGATGGAGAGAGTACAGAGGACTGGCTCTGTTTTGAAGAGCCTGGCTGGGCCATGTATCACCGGTGGAAGGAACAGATGGGATCCTCACTGGGCCTATGGGCTCTGTGATAATATTATGTTTATTATATATTTCTAGATGTATTATTCAATATGTAATTTAATATATCTAGAAATTCTGTTTCTAGAGGCAAGAAGCTGTGCAAGGACTCCAGGGAAGGAGGAGGGATGTGACTTCGGTTGGCAGTGGGGGTGGAGTGGGGGCAGTACAGGGTGCTTGGGAGTGCTAAGGGTTCATCAGACTGCCTTGTGTTGCTCTGTTAGTTCTCAGAAGCAGCTCACATCTCATTTTGCAAATTAAAACTGTGGTAACTAAACTTGGAAAAAATTCAATGAACCAAGTGGAATGACTCACAATCTAACTGAGAGGTAATTTTTTCTCAACCAACTAACTTCATATTACATTAGGCTCCATTTCTGTTCCTTGTTTTGCTTTCTCTATTAGACAAATTTCCAAAGACTTCTGGGATTATTTCTCTTTCATTTGAAGCCCCTTTTATGATAAATGTATTATTTACTGAATGTTGGGCATGTAGGAAATGTCTAATTTGAGTCTTGTAAAGAACATGTTGCTCTTTTAGAGATAAGGAAACTAAGGCTCAGAGAAGTTAAGCAAGTTGCCTGATGATGTACCCTGCTAACAAATGATGGAGCTGGATGCTAACCCCAACTTCCCTGACTCAGAAGCTATTCTCTGACTTCTGTCATTATCAGTATTAAAGGAATCATAATTGCTGAGGGATTTCCATGACCATCAATGTGATCTTGGAAAAGATTGCCAAGGCTGTGTATTCTAATACTGAAAAGGATGAGGATACATTTTACAGAGAATTACGTAAACCTCAAATGATTCTGAGAGTGGGCATCAGCTTGAATTTCGTATCTTTGTCAGTGAGATTCAGGGCAGCACTTGTTTAGTGCTCCTGGAAGTTTGGCCTGATGGGAGAGGGGGCAGAGACCAACTTCTACTTGGAGTATGTTCTTCGACTTGAGTTCTGAAGGTATGAGGGGGCTTACTGCCAAAGCTCCAACTCTACATGCTCTGGAAACCATTCTCCTCCAAAAATGGTTTTTCAACATGAGGTGAGAGGTCC
This sequence comes from Glossophaga mutica, assembly GCA_039655065.1. Lineage (NCBI taxonomy): Eukaryota > Metazoa > Chordata > Mammalia > Chiroptera > Phyllostomidae > Glossophaga > Glossophaga mutica. The sequence goes on along the minus strand of CM077308.1, from coordinate 77,403,176 downwards.
TAAAGGAGAAGGTGCATTATTCTTCTGAAAGGAAAGAAAATTTCAACATGCACTGAGAGACTGTGCTCTGTGAAACAGCTGAAATAAATAAAACTGTCAGTTGATTTCTTTATAAATTGTCCAGAGCAGTGCTGCTGGCCTCTTCCTCTCCATCTGCAGGTCCAGACAAGAGCTTTGCTCCATCTCCTTAGCTCCTAGTCCATCTGAGGAGAGGAGATGATCAGACCTGGTGCGTGAAGGAAACAAGAAGGAGTCCTACTCTCTCTAAGGGTTTAGCCCTTAGAGTCTCTCTTTTTTCTGCTACTTGATTTTGAGAATAAGTCATCTTACTGACAATGCCTGACATATTTTGTCCATTCGTACATGATCACAGGTTTAATTCCTGTTAAGCTCTAGCTTCCTCCAGTGACTAATCCCTCACACTTTTATACTGCTATTTATCTAAATGCTTCCAAACACACTGTCTCATTTAAGCCTCACATTAATTCTATGAGGTAGGCAATAGTATCCTCAGGTAATGAGCCTCAGAATCTAAGGCTCATGGTTGTGGAGTTTGCAGGATGCAGGGCTGGAATGCAAATTCAATACTATCTGATCCCAAGGGTCCAGATATGGTAGGCAACCTGCTTGACACAGAACTAGTGAGGGGACACGTGATTGATTTTCTATTATTACAACTCTCTGTTTTTCTCTCTTATAAAAGACAGTGGCCCCCAACATCCTCCCCTCTGACAGCTGTCAGTCTGTTTCTATTTTGTTTGTTAGTTTATTTTGTTCATTAGATTCCACATATAAGTGAAATCATATGGTACTTTCTTTCCCTGGTTGGCTTATTTTGGAGGGTGTTGGGGGCTGGGTGAGCAGGGTGAAGGGATTAAGCAAAGAAAAAAAGGAAAGATTCATGGACACAGACAACAGTATGGTGATTGCTAGAGGAAGGGTTGGTGCAGGGAGGTAGAAGAAAGTAAAGGGGGGATAAATAGTGATGGAAGGAGACTTGACTTGGGGTGGCGAACACACAATACAGTGTATAGATGATGTATGGTAGAATTGTATACCTGAAATCTATATAATTTTGTTAACCAATGTCACTCCAATAAATTCAATAAAAATGAAAGTGGCGTTTTGTTTTTTATTCATTTATTAATTTCTTTTAAAAATAAACTTTACTTTTTTTAATTTTTATTTTAATTGTTGATCTTGTACAGTTTTCTGTCTTTTATTCTCACCCGAACCCACCACCTCAGCCCTCCCCACCTCCCTCCCATTTCCACCCCCCCATAGTTTTTGTCCATGTGTCCTTTATACTTGTTCCTGTAAATCCTTCCCCTTTACTTTTTAAAACAGTTTTATATATACAGAAAACTTTCAAACCTGGTACAAAAAGTTTCCATATACCTCTCACCCAGTTTTTTCCATTACTAGTATGTTGTATTAGTGTGGTACATTTGTTATGATTAATGAATAAATGTGGATGCATTATTATTAACTAATGTCTATATTATACTTGGATTTCCTTAGTTTTATCTATTTTTTCTGTTCAAGTATTCCACCCAATATACCATATTACCTTCAGTTGCCATGTCTCTGTAGGCCCCCCTGGGCTGTAACAGTTTTGAGGAGTACTGGTCAGGTATGTCGTAGGATGCTCTTCCATTGGGATTTGTCTAACGTGTTTCTCATGACTAGTCTGTTGGGGTATTCAGGAGGAAGATCACAAAATAGTGTCATTTTTATCACATATCAAGGATATACACTATCAATATGTTACTGACATTGATGTTGACTTTGGTCACCTGGCTGAGGTAGTTTATGTCAGGTTTTTCTTGTAAAGTTGTCTTTTTTTCTCCCTTTGCATACTGTACTCTTTGGAAGGAAGTCACTGCACAGCCTCTATTGAAAGAGTGAAAAGTTATGCTTCATTTTCTTGAAGGCACAGTATCTACATAAATAATTTGGAATTGTTTTGTACAGATTTGTCTGTTCTACCCATTTATTTATAGAATGTTTACTAATATCAGTATGGATTTATGGATACTTATTTATTTTTGACATTAAAAATTATCTAGTCTATTGCAGCAATAAGAAAGTAGGTTAGTAGGGCCCCTCTTTTTCTAGTTAAGTAGTAAAATTTTCCGATTACTTTGAAGAGGCAGTGGTATACCTGAGGGGCGTGGTCTTCCTGTGGGCTGTTTGTTGACTCATGGAATATAGACCCTGGCAGGTATTATCGGTATGCTTTGTTTTACTGATGAGGAGATGTAGTCACAGCTCTTACAGCACCACTGACTCACTTTGCTTTTACCTGCTCCATCTCTCTCCACTGCCTACATCATGGCTGGATACCTAGGAAGCCCAGAATCTTTTCTGTCACTCAGAGAACTATGTCCATTCCTGATATGAATTAAGACAAGCAACTTACACTTCATGGCATGCAGTTCCAACCAGGGAACTTTGCAACATAGGAAGGACCAGAAAGCCAAGCTCTCTCCTTTTAAGGCACAGAGGGAAGGATAGGAGAATCTTTAATGCTCCAAAGCTATAAGAAGGATGTGGTATTTTTGTTTTCCCTTAAGTACCTATTGTGTTGTGTGGGAACCATTTTGGCAGGAGGAACCAAATATATCTGGGCAGCACACTTTAGTGTGATTTGTGCAGATTTTCAAATTAAAATGATAACAACTTGGGATTCACACCAGCCCAGCATGGAAGAAACCCATTAGTAAGCCTTGGCAGCAAAAGTGAAATCGTATCCACCTACCCCTGCTGTCCATATTAATCATCTGTTCCCGGGTTGTGCTGAACGAATGTCTCCTCAGCCTGCTTGATACTTGCTGGCACTACCTTCCCTCCCTCCCATTGATAGACAGGATCTGTATCAGACCTGGCCAGACCATGGAGCAGAGGAGGGGCTGAGTGAGGGAAGGGTCACAAGAAATGCTGGAGGTGGGGGTGAAGCCGCACTGCCAGCCCGGTTCATGAAAGATTCCCCTACTCCAGGCCACTGTGCAGAATCTGACTGCACCAAGATGATGAAGGTGATTGACATAAGCAAAAGCCCTCCTACTCCTTCCCAGAACATGTCAGCAAAGGGAGGTGCAGACCTGCCAGTCTAGCCTGGAAAAATGACAGGATTGGCTGGGGAAGATGGATGCTTCCGGAGCACATGGAAGTTAGGGCAGGAAGATTTAAATGGATGGTAGGAAGAAACATGTGGCTTCTTCCTCTTGCATGCCCTGTCATAGGGCCAGAGTGCTCAGGGGCTGGCTGGCGCTGGAAGCCCATGTGGCCAGGTGGCAGGCCCTCCCTCAGCCAGCACAGGAAGTTGTAGTAGCACAGGTGACTGGTGCTGTGGGGTCCTGTTCTGCTGGGCACAAAGACACAGCAGCGATCCAACAGCCAGAGGGACTGGATACAGGCGCTGGGCTGGTGGGTATCAGCAAAAGAAAGGGCAGTGTGCAGTGAGATGGATGAGGGCTGCAGGCTGAAGACTCCAGAAAGGAGCCTGAGGCCAGACAGTGAGGGGGGAAGAAGTGAAGTAGTTTGGGGGATGACTCAGTGGCCACCTGCAGTTTTCCAAAGGTCAGTATTTTTAAATGGGAGCAGGAACTCTGGGCGCTGCCTCAGATTGGTCTGGCAGAGGGTGGCAGGTTTATTTTTCTCTGGGTGTTCTAGAGGGGATGGGCTGTGAGGAAGAAGCCTGCCATTCTTCCAAAATGATGTAGCTTTAAAATAAGCAACCTCTTTTATTTTTCACCAACCTCTACCTCTGGAATTTGCCTGTGGGTGGTGGGCAGCAGAACCCCATTTCTGTTCAGAAACACCATGGCTGTTAGGGAAAAATGGCTTGTTATCAAGAAACAGATCAGTTGTCTGTCATTTGGAAAATCTTCATACACAGCTAATTCTTATAAAGATAATTTGGCTTTTAAATATCACCGTTTGGGTAAAATCACTCTGCTGATCCAGAACCTCCCTAGGGTGTCAGAGATTCCTGCCATATTTGCTTTCTTGTCTGGTGCTGCTCCAAGACTATAATTGTTTTGTATCTTTATTTCTGTGACATGGTCTACCTTTCTGGGACACATGAAGAGTGTCTGGTCAAGTGATGCAGACAGTCCTGTGGAGGCAGAAAGCTGTCAAGTAATATTTGATTTCTTGGTGGAAGGCCTTCAAAGGGTGATGTGGGGCTGCCTCAGTCAGTCTGCACTTGGGAAGTGGAGGGTTCCAACACTAATGCTAGACAGTGTAGACTAGGGGGGAGCCACCGACATATGAATGTTACAGAATAGACTTGGGGTGGGGGGTGAATGATACACTATTACCGAATGGACCCACCCTGATGCTCCGGGGGTCCCCCACCCCTTACGAGGTTCACCTGGCCCGCTGCGAGGGAAAGACGTCTCTCAATGCCAGAGATTGGTGAAAAAGAAAGGAATTATTTATTTAAAGAGTTATACAAACTTAAGAATGATGATTTAATGTCTTCTTTGAGGTCTCAAAGTCCTTTAGAATACCCACAAATGCACAGTCCTTCCTTCCCCCTCTGCCCAGTGTGGGGTACCATATCTCAGAAAAAGAAATAGGAGTCTGTGGTTCTTCTCCGCCCAAGTTGCGTGATCCCAAAAGGACCGCTGCACGGCTGCCACACCTGGGTTTAAATCCCAGCACCAATCTTCCTCTGCTGCACCATTTCTGACTCCTTCCGCAACTGGCCACAGCTGCCAGCATGCCTGTATTTTTTTCAGCTTTACTGGGCTACCATAGCAAGTCCAGGCAGGTGTGGCCCCATGGCATGGAGCCAATCGTCTCCAAGCTCCTATGCAGGTACTGTAGCCAGGGGGAGTTGCATCCCAGTTACATCCTGGGTTGAAGTCACTCCTGGTTCAAAGCATGGCCACAACTATTTAACATATGTATGAAACCACTTAAAGGTTATAGATACGTTAAACGACCATTCTAGAGGTTATCTGCAAAACTGTTGCTATGTAAAACAACTCTTAAAGGCCCTGCTCCATGTGTCCCATCCCCCAGCTCAGAGTTGTTGGGGTGAGGACATCCTATATATACATATTTTCTAATATTTCCTGGACACTGAGTTCTGGACCCCATTACAAATCCCCATTTGGGCTCCCCCTTGGCCCAAACAGGCTGCACCTGTTAAAATAAGAGAGATTTGAGTTGTAACTGTCCTGTCCCTTATTAACCAAGTCACCTGGGGCAGTTCCTTTGCCCCTGTGAATTTCTGTTTTGAAATGTCCAATTGATTTCTATATGTTTAAATGAGACAAAGTACATACAGAGCCTGAAGAATAATCAGGACTTCTATAAATGATAGGGGTTATCATTCCCATCATCAAAATATTGTTATTATATTCTATATGATTATAATTCCAAGATTCTGAAATCCATTTGACTTTCAACTTCTCTCATTTTGGGCTTGGCTTCACTAAGAACTATTACCCTTCACAAGGGAAAATGTCTCCTCTTACCCACCATCATTACAGCATCACTTTGAATTATTTTCCATAGTAGGCTAATTTGTGCAGACACATTCTCTCTTTCTTTCTCTCCTGGTTTTATTTATGTTCAGCAATGAACATTTTTAAGATTGTTGGCCCTGGATGTGGTGGACTCACAGCTCAAATAAAGGAGTGGATATAGTTACAAAGGGATTGAAACCAGGACCATGACCTCGCTACTTTGAGCAGAACTAAATTATCTGTTCATTTACTGGTTGATTCTTGTATGTGCCCTGACCAGGGGTTTAACCTGCAAACTTCACATATCAGGAAAATGCTTTAACCAACTGAGCTACCTGGCTGGGGCTTCAGAACTAAATTATCACACGTATTGGTACATCATGGCAAAATGTTTCTGAGCCTGCAGATGGTTCACTTGCTTTCATTATCTTGGGTGGTTCCTTTTCCTCTGTGGCCCTGTAGGCAAAACAAGGTCAATTCTTATTGATATATGATCTCTGGTGAACAGAGATTAAAGGTACTTTAAGGTTTTACCTGTTATATATGAACAGAGACATTGAAGGCTCAAGGAGACCTCACTAGCCCTTTCATCCTAACTACCTCTATAGTAGCCCTAACTAGCCTTATAATAACCACTTGTGTACAGCTAGGGTATGTTTTCATGTTTTTGCTGGGTCGGACTAAAGGAATATAAGCATTCACTTGCCATAAAAATGCTTTTGACTTTCACCTAACAATTTCTTAGTAACCTCTCCATATTCCTTGTTAGCTTCTCATGTTATCATATTGTACCATTTTTTTTTTTTGACTTCCAAATTTCACAGGAGAGTAGACACTGCCCATCCACTCCTTATCCCATTTATATTCTGCCTTTTGTCTCCATCACAATTACGAAGTTACTCCTTGGAGGGCCGCCTTCTCCATAGTCTCACAGTGGTCTAACAAAGGACCTTCCCTCAATTCCATCTTCCTTCCTGGTGTATCTGACACTCTGCCCCACCTTTCTCTTTCTGCAGCTGCTTCCTTGACTTCTAATATTTTGGACTACTTAGATTCTCATGCTACTTGTCAGAGTATTCATCTGTCTACTAGGCTGCTTACCCCTTCTTTGCACACCTTAGAAACATAGGCTTTCCCAGAAGTCTGATTTTTATCTGTATTCTTTTATTTTCCTCCTCACTTATTTTCTCACTCATCTCATCCCTTTCCATGGCTTCAGGTATCACCTTTTTACTGAAGGCTCCCTAATCTTTATCCAGACATTAACTCTCTCCCAATTCCTGTTCTCTCTGCTCAGTTGCTTGCTGAACTTTTTCATCTGTGGGTTTGTTTCTTGGTACCTCAAAAGCAATATATCTAAATATTATTCATCTTCAAATCTTGGTTTCCAGATCCCTAAGGTTCATGAAAATACCTTAGATGCTGATTGGGGAAGGGGCTGGTGGTTGTGAGAAAGAGTGCCCGAGTCCTCCAATTTAACTAACTTTCATTTTTCTGTTTTGTGTTTTCTGTATATGTGGAACTTCCAAGTAAGATTTCATTTTTCTCAAGGACTGTGATGCTGAAAGAATGTCTGGAATCTATGAGTTACCCAAATTTATCCTGAACTAGATCCTTTTACTTTTGATTTTGTAATTTCAGGTATTGTTACGAGGAATCACAAAGTCAAATGCCTACAGGGGCAGGCAGGAAATGTAAATGCGTGAGGTTCCCCAAGTCTCACATCAAAGACCGTAGTGGCAATTCTGGGGTACTGAAGATAACACAACTCTAAGGGCCCTAGATAGAAAAGTTAACTCAGTGTAGGAGCTATAAATCCATCCTGTAAGGTTCTTCTTCTCAAGAGTTGTACATTTGCAATCTGTGGGTAGCAATAGTATCCTAAATACCCAGGCTAGACACCTTAGAGGGATTTCTCTTCTTCCTTTTTCCTTGCCTGTCCTTAGTTTCCTTTCTTGTCATTTCATCTGTGACCAAATATAAGCTTCTTCTTCTCAGTGATTCCCTCATCTGTCCTTTTCATTTTGTTCTTATCGATCCTGGTTTGCACTCCTTATTAGTTTGTTCATGGATGTTTTCTCTTTATTTCCCTCTGAGCTCTTTTGCACTCTGTTCAAAATGTGTCCACATTGGCTATGGTGAGAAGTCAGCTACTTCAGCTTGGTTTTCAAGGCCATTCACCTTTCCACCTTATCTTTGCAATTCCACAGAACCTAATTATAATCATCCTCTGATATTTACTACCTTCTGTAGGTTCTATCTTATAATATAGTCACTTACAAAAACATCTCATTTATCTTGCTAGATTGTGAACTTCCACTGTTCCATTTAATGCAAGTGTGCATTTTTTAGTACCTATCATGTCTAACAGGGAGCGTGCTAGGTGTTTTGGACATAATCTTTATCCTCAAATAGATCACAGGTGATCCATGAAGACAGTCATGAAAGTGAATAATTAAAACATTAAATAATGATGGTTTATACTAGAGATATGTACAAAATGCTATGTGAATATAGGAAGACAGTAGTGAATTCTGAATAGGTTGTAGAGTGGGTGACAGATGGGTCAAGGAAGGTAACGGGAGTGCTGAGCCTTGAAGGAGGTCCCCTGGATGTAGCCTCTCACTGGGATGTGTACAAGAGAAGGAAAAATAATTGTAGCCCTTCCACATGGCTGAGGCAGGATCTTAGAAGTAATGTTATATAAGGAAACGTGGAAGGTATTGGGGCTGTTTGTCTGGAAAACAGATAACATATATGAAGAGAAAATAGAATCTTTCTTAGGAAATGGAAGAACTAATACGTGGAATTTTCAGACAGAAATTTTAGATTTAATATGATAAGGATGAATTTCAAAATGGACACCACTAAAATGCTTTAAAAATAATTTTAATGGTGTTTCTGAATCAGCCAGTGTGACTATTTTGGCCAAATTGATTAGAGCATTATCAGACTAATTAAATGTGTTGGTTCTATCTATGCTGCTGAGCACAGAAAAGGTTCTCTATAATTGTAGAATTGAATCCAAGTGGCTGAATAGACTGGTTTCTAAATAGGAGCGTTGTAAAATATTTTCAATTGCTTGGCTTCAAAAACTTTCAGCAGGGAATTGGGATAGCAGCACTTTTACCCTCTGCTGGTGGGAATATAAATTAACAAAACCTTTCTACAGGTCAATTTACATATAAATTGCATATAATTAGCTTCAGTACATTCATATCTTTTGACCTAGTAATTCTATGTGTAGTAACTTCTTTTAAAGCAACTATTACATATTGTCAATTTTATCTATAAGGATGCTCATCATAGAAGTACTATTAATAGGAAAAAATTAGAAATAATCTAAATGTCCATCAATTTGTAATTGGTTAAATAAATTACAATACGTCTGTATAATTAAATATTATTTAGCTACTAAAATTAACATTAGTAAAAACATTTAGCAACATGGGCAGACACAACCTGTTATTAGCCTTGATAAGGCAAGTTTCCTAAGTACCGTAGTTCTACCTTTATCCTATATATGCACTGATTTTTGAGTTGTGTGATTATGGAAGATTTTAGTGTTTTCCTCTTAATTTATTTGTAGTAAACAGTTCTCTACAATATACATATAGTACTGGTGTAATAATTAAAAAGGGTATGTAAAAAACAGAAAAATCTGTCCCTGCTCCCTTAGAGTCAGAGATACCGAATCCGTGATACAGAAGCCACAGCAACACAAAAACCCAGGAACCAAGCCAAGCTGGAAAGTCAGGGAGCTCCCAAAGGTAAGTTCAGTCTCGCTGGCCAGGAGGACCTCCTCTCTCTAGCAAAAGGGCTGTGCTCCTTATCGGTACTGTATTGAACACAAATTCATATAAGGAATTTTCCTTTTTCAGTAACTTTTCCCCCAAAATGACTCAGCTCATTAGAACTTCCTTAAGTCTTTCTGTGCTTCTCTTCTTCTACCTTTTTTCCCTTCACTCAAGTGCAGGTTATCTCACTGCATGTAACAAGCTCCTGGTAGGTGAGACCTGAACATGCACAGACCAATGGAGTAGGTGTGCTCAGGGAGGAAACATACTTCCTCTGCTAGAGACTTGGACTTCTCCTGCTTTTGCTTCTGAAGTGGGCCTACTGGCTTTCTTACCTTTGCTACTGGCTCTCTCATGGACCTAAGGAATAAAGGGACATATCGGAACAAGCACACAGTATAAGGAGCTGAGCTACTTACTGTTCCTCTATCTACCTCTATGACAAAGTGACAGGAACATAAAGAGAGGCCTGCCTGGGCAAGCTAAGACGGCTTATTCTTTTTCTGGTGGCTGGAACTTGAGCAAAATGACTTCCCTATCCCTGACTTCATGGTAAAGTATATATATTTTCTCCCTTACTAGAAAAAAAGATCACACTCAATATAAACCACTCTGTTTTAACTTTAGCACTATAGTTAGGTAGAAGCATTTTCTTCATATTTGCCCCTCTCAGAGTGAGAAACTCATTTGTGGGCTCACATCCATTTTCTTTTATTTAAAATTTGAACTATTTGGTGGAACAGATAACATGCCTGGGCAGCAGCAGCAAAGAAACTGGGAGCTTATGGGAAGGGTACAGTATAGCAACCATTCCTGCACTTATTCAAGCAAAACTTACGCAGGCACTTTTGGGCCATGGACACACAAAGGAGATGGAGTTATAACTGCTGCCCTTCAGTACTAGAAATAGACTTTTCCAGGTAATTTGAGATCATTAGAGTCTGTGTTAACTGCTGGGGTGAAGGAAAGCTCATAGGCTGGATGAATGTGAGAAGGGACTCCTGGGCTGCTTGTGGTGGGGCTGAGAGTAGGATTTGGGGATGAGGTAAAGGCTGATTGAGTCTTAAAGGGTGAAAGGAGACAGCAAAAGAGAGAACTGCGGGGGGCGGGAGGGATGCTCCAGACAAAAATGCAGTATGAACAAAAGCATGAAGTGTGAAAGTGCAAGATGTGTTTAGCGATTTAGAATGTGCGTGATGCTGGCTTTGGTAAGAGATGAGTGTGCAGAGACTTCCAGCCAAGATGGAGGTGTAGGCGGACACACTGTGCCTCCTCTCACAACCAAAATTAAGGACAACAAATATTTAGAAACAATAAAACAACCAGAACTGATAGAATATTGAACTGTACGGAAGTCCAACAACCATTCATCCAGACCGGTAAGGGGGCAGAGTCGAGGCAGGAGAAAGTGGAGGTGCAGACCCAGGAACGCAAGCAGCAGCGGCTTGCAGTTCCCAGGTACATGGATGGCGGCTGGCAGTCCCCGGGCACAGGGGGGCAACTGTGCAGAACCAGTGAGGCCACACAAGACAGCTGGCTGACCAGGTGGTCCCACATTCGCGCACACAGACAGTCCAGGCAGAGGGGAAGTGGCGGAAGGGACTGAATCCAGCAGAGAGTGGAGCAGGCGCCATTGTTCCCTCTCAGACCCCGCCCCCACATACAGTGTCACAACCCAGCGACTGGGCTGCCCCACACTGGGGAGTGCCAGAGGCTCCACTCCTCACTACATAACAGCACGAGTGCGTGCAGATAATCCAGGTGAAGGGGAAGTGGCGGAAAGGGCTGGAGTCCAGGAGAGAGCGGAGCAGGCGCCATTGTTCCCTCTCAGACCCCACCCCCCAAAACAGCATCACAACCCAGCGACTGGGCTGCCCCGCCCTGAGGAACACCTAAGGCTCCATCTATAACTACATAATAGCCGCAACCAGACTAAAACCAAAACAAAACAAACCAAAAATCCCACCAAAATTCCAGGCTCAAACTGGAAAACAAATAAAAGCCCCAGAGCCAATTCCTCTAAGCAGTGAAGAGATAGCCAACCTATCAGATGCACAGTTCAAAGCCCTGGTCATCAAGATGCTCACAGAATTGGTTGATTTTGCTCACAAACTAGATGAAAAAATGCAGGCTACAATACGTGAAATGAAGGAAGATGCATGGGGAACTGATAGAGATGGAAGGAAAACTGGGACTCAAATCAATGGAGTGGATCAGAAGGAAGAAACTAACAATCAAACAGAAAACGAGGAAGAAACAAGAATTCAAAAAAAAAAAATGAGGAGAGGCTTAGGAACCTCCGGGACATCGTTAAACATCCCAACATCCAAATTATAGGGGTCCCAGAAGGGGAAGAAGAAGAGCAACAAGTGGAAAACTTATTTGAACAAATAATAAAGGAGAACTTCCCCAATCTGGAAAAGGAAATAGACTACCAGGATGTCCAGGAAGCTCAGAGAGTCCCAAAGAAGTTGGACCCAAGGAGGAACACACCAAGGCACATCGTAATTACATTAGCCAAGATTAAAATGAAGCAGAGAATTCTAGAAGCAGCAAAGGATAAGGGACAGTCACCTACAAGGGAGTTCCCATCAGACTGTCAGCTGATTTCTCAAAAGAGACCTTCCAGGCAAGAAGGGGCTGGAAAGAAATATTTGAAATCTTGAAAAGCAGGGACCTACATCCAAAATTGCTCTTTCCAGCAAAGCTGTCATTTAGAATGGAAGGACAGATAAAGCGCTTCTCAGATAAGGTCAAGTTGAAGGAGTTCATCATCACCAAGCCCTTATTATATGAAATGTTAAAGGGACTTATCTAAGAAAAATAAGATAAAAATAAGACAGTGAAAAGACAGCAAACTGATAGCTATTAAGAACCACACCTAAAACAAAAGCAAACTAAGCAAACAGCTAGAACAGGAACAGAACCACAGAAATGGAGATCATATGGAGGGTTAGCAACAGGGGTGTGGGAGGAGGAGAGGCGGGGAAAGGTACAGAGAATGAGTAGCATGGATAGTGGGTAGAAAATAGACAGGGGGAGGGCAAGAATAGTATGGGAAATGTAGAAGCTAAAGAACTTACAACACAAGGACATGAACTAAAGGGGGCAATGTGCGTGGGAGAGGGTGTGTAGGGTGGAGGGGAATGATGGGGGAGAAATGGGACAACTGTAATAGCATAATCAATAAAATATATTTAAGAAAAGAGAGATGAGGGTGCAGAGTTGGGCATTACTAGGTCTTGGAGGACCTTGTGAGCTTTATAGCAAGCTGGGGTTTTCCTGTAGGTAGGAGGGAGCCTTTAAGGAGTTTAAGCAGGGAAGCCACATAATGTTTGAGCTTGAGAAAGGTCATTTGATTGACATGGTATTGAATAGAGGTAGACTGGGTTAAGGAGCCAGTTAGGAAGCAGTTGTTATTAGCTCAGAGAGGGATGGTATATAATAGCTTTAATGAAAGCAAAGATGGTTAGTAGTTTGAATGAATATTTAGGAGATAAAATTAACAGGATGGGATTGCTTAGCTGTGTGTGTGTGAGAGAGAACACACAGTTGGGAATCAAAGGCGACCAGAGCTGATTAATGAAAGTCACATGCGTCTTGGGTTCCGTTTTACCAGAAGCAGTTGTTCCGCAGTCAAAGCTGTGGGTGTCAATCTGTTTGTCTCAGAATTGGGATAGATTGGTTGAAATCATTTATTTTTATTAAAATAATACAACAAGATCTTGGCTGTTGTAAACAACATTGCGATGAACATAGGAGTGCATGTAGGTTTATTTTGAATTCATGTTTTGGGTTTCTTCAGAAAAACTCCTGGAAGTGGAATTGTGGGGTCATAGGGCAGATCCATTTTTAATTTTTTGAGGAAACTCCGTACTGCTTTCCACAGTAGCTGCACTAGTCTGCATTCTCACCAATAGTGCAGAATGGTTTCCCTTTTCTCCACATCCTCACCAGCACTTTTGGTATATTGACTTATTGATAATAGCCATTCTGACAGGTGTGAAGTGATATCTCATTGTGGTTTTAATTTTCATTCTCTGATGATTAGTGACATTGAGGATTTTTTCATATGTCTGTTGTCCATCTGTATGTCCTCTTTGGAAAAGTGTCTATTCAGGTCTTTTGCCATTTTTTAAATTGGATTGTTTGGTTTTTTGATGTTGAGTTTTATAAGTTCTTTTGGAAGCAGCCCAAGTGCCCATCAGTAGATGAGTGGATAAAATAGCTGTGGTACATTTACACAGTGGAATACTACTTGGCTATAAAAAAAGAAGAAAATTTTACCTATTTTGAGAGTGTGGATGGACCTGGAGAACATTGTGCTAAGTGAAATAAGCCAGCCATAGAAAGATAAATACCATATGATTTCACTCATTTGTGGAATCTAATGAACAAACTGAACTTACAAGCCAAATAGAGACAGGCTCACAGAGAGTAGGCTGACAGCTCTGTGTGTTGAGGGGCAGCTTCTGGAGGAAGTCGTGGAAGGATTGTACAACAAAAGCAAAAGAACTCGTGGACATGCACAGCAGTGTGGTGACTGTGAGGGGAGGGGGAGGGTGGAAGATGGTATAGAGGGGGTAAGTGGTAATGGAAAAAGAATACAATAAAAATAAACTATTGAAAAATATATGGTGAGCCAAACATTTTTTGGCTGAATTTTCTTTCTTTTTTATCAGGGTTGGGGCAAATTTTTTAATAAAGAAAAAAAACTATTTTTAAACAAAAAGAGATACATTTAAAACAATTTTAGAATGGGATTATAGCTTTTTAGGCATCAAAGCATTAGGGATTAGTGGCCCAAATCAGTTTTAATTTTAAATGTGAAGAATTAAATGTTCACAAGCAAAATGTCTGTTACTAAAGTAGCACAGTAGCTCCCCCTTTTTCATAAGTGAAATGTGCCAAGAGCCCCAGGGGATGCCTGAAACTGCAGATAGTACTGAACCTTATATACACTCTGCTTTTTCTATATATATATTGGGTTGGCCAGAAAGTTTTTTTTTCATAAGATGGCTCTAGTAATGATTAGTTGTCTTTACGTCATTTGAGACAATTTTGTTAGATTGTACTGTGACAGCTGTCATTTCAACTGGCATTTAAAAAAAATCAAAATTTATGAATTTTTTGTAGCCATTTTAATGTTGAAGATGGAAGAAAATAACAACATTTTCAGCATATTGTGATTTATTTCAAGAAAGGTAAAAACACAACTGAAACTCAAAAAAAGATTGATACTGTGTGTGAAGGTGCTGTGACTTATCAGATGTACCAAAAGTGGTTTGCAAAATTTTGTGGTGGAGATTTCTTGCTGGACGATGCTCCATGGTTGGAAAGACCAGTTGAAGTTGATGGCAATCAAATCGAGACATTAATTGAGAACAATTAACATTAGACCATGTGGGAGATAGCCGACATACTAAAAATATCCAAATAAAGCTTTAAAAGTCATTTTCACCAGCTTGGTTATATTAATAACTTTGATGTTTGGGTTCCCCATAAATTAAGTGAAAAAACCCTTCTTGAATGTATTTCCACATGTGATTCTTTATTTAATTGTAATGAAAATGTTCTGTTTTTAAAACAAGCTGTGATGGTTGATGAAAAGTGGGTACTTTTACAATAATGTGGAACAGAAGAGATTGTGGAGCAAGCTAAATGAACCATCAGCACCTACACCAAAGGATAATCTTCATCCAAAGAAGGTGATGTTGTGGGATTAGAAGGGAGTCTTCTATTATGAGCTCCTTCCGGAAAACCAAACAAATAGTTCCAACAAGACCAACTGAAAGCAGCACTCGATGAAAAGTGTCTGGAATTAGTCAACAGAAAACATGTAATCTTCCATGAGGCTAATGCAAGATGGCATGTTTCTTTGATGACGAGGGCAAAAACTGTTACAGCTTGGCTAGGAAGTCTGATTCATCATCCACCATATTCACCAGATATTGCACCTTCAGATTTCCATTTATATCGGTCATTACAAAATTTCCTTAATGGAAAAAATTCAATTTCCTGGAAGACTGCTTAAGCACCTGAAACAGTTCTTTGCTCAAAAAGATAAAAAAGTTTTGGGAAGATAGAATTATGAAGTTGTTTGAAAGATGGCGGAATGTAGTAGAACAAAATGGTAAATACGTTGTTGCGTAAAGTTATTGGTAGCATTTAATTGTCTTTAACTTCATTCATTCATTTTATTTTTACTTAAAGATCAAACATTTTGGCCAACTCAATACATAGCTATGGTAAATTTTAATTTATAAATCAGGCACAGTAAGAGATTAACAACAATGTACTATAATGAACGTTATGTGAATGTGGTCTCTCTTCCTTTCTCTCTCCATCTCTCTCTGATAAACAATCTGGTAACCAAAGTGGCTACCAAGTGCCTGACAGATGGGGAACACACACAGCATGGAGAAGTGGACAAAGGGGTGGGTCACATCCCAGGCGGGACAGAATTGGATGATGTGAGATTTCATCATGTTACTCAGAATGGATTTAAAACTTATGAATTTTTTAGTTCTGCAATTTTCCATTTGATATTACAGACCATGGTTGACTGCTGGTCACTGAAAACATGGAAAGCAAAACTGTGGATAAGCAGGACCACTGCATTTTGAATGCCTAAGTGGATAAAACCCACAGTGGTTAATTAGACTAAGTGCTGCTGGGGAAGGTACTCCTCTGGAGCATTGCCAGGAGGCATGATTAAGGATTTAGAAAAATTAATTTTGCATCTAAGGAAAGGTGAAAGACATCCAATGATTCATTCAGTAGCTGTTAAGGACGTGTTGGCATCTGAGCTGTAAAACAAAATACTGTCTTTGTGTGAGCTGTGTTTCCTTGATGGATCCCTGGCAAATGCTGCGAGGCCCAGGGCTCACCTTTCCTTCTACGTGTTCTTTCAATTGCAGGGGTGGAGAGGGGAGGATGGGGGAAGATTATGAATAAATGCGAAAATATGAGGAAGCTGTACGTATTTTAAGGACCCTCTTTGGATGGGGACATCCCTTTTCTTTGTAATAGTGCTTTACATCACAGTGGAATCATGTTTCTAAAATCTGTTCATCTTTCTCCTTTTTCCTTTCCCTTTTCTCATTTCTCCTCTATTGCTCCTTTCTGCAAACCTCTTTCCCCTTTTTTCATAAATCCAAATACTGTTTAATACCATAACATGTCAAGCAGTACAAAAGTTAATTTATTTGACAACTGTGCAAAGTAAAGTGGCACAATCTGCAAGTTTTGGCTCAAGGGCTCAGTGTTCTTAGCTTTGTACCTTTCAGCCAGGTAATTTTTTCTCTTTCATTTGGGGAATACTGACAATAGTCTTTAGCTACTAAATTCAAATGTCTGTATAGTTACACTTATTACTTACTAACTTTATAAATATATGGAAAAGTACACCAGGGAATGAATTCACATTTATAACTTCTAACTGTAAAACTAGACATACTATTTACCTATTCAAAGCTCTCATGATTTCAGAGTAATTTCTCTAAGCAAATGCAATTAGAAAATGCTACTAATATGTCAACAGGACAATAGGTCTTTGAGTTCAGAAAAACCATAACAGCATGATGTTGTCAGTGTTCAGCTCAAAAACCTGTTTCCTGTGGCTCTAAATGCCAGTTAATATGATGTAGGAATTGGTAACACAAATGAGGGGTGTAAATGTCAACATCATTAATTATTTGTAGCTGTTAATTAGGCAGTAGATACATTACTAGAAAAAACTCAGAGTGTACTGAATCTGTTAAATGAATGTTAAATAAAATTTCATGCCCTATTTTGATTCAGCAATGGCACTTTCAGTGAAAAATACATATAAACAGAAATTTTATCATTATGGTCTCTTTGGATCCAACTGGTCTTGTTTTGGTTGGTTACTATCCGTTTCCCTTACCTACAAGTATCCTGATTTACTTTCATCCTCATTGGGTATAATTTGATTGAAATGTTAAACATGAATTAAACTTCCTAGCCAAAGGCCAAGCATTTCACAATCGGTAGACAATTAGATGCTTTCTCCCTTCTTTTTTTAAATTAAAATTTATTATTTTAGAGCAGTTTTAGGTTTACAGCAGCACTGAGGGGAAGGTACAGAGAATTCCCATATCTCCCAGCCCCGATGCATGCATCTCCTCCCCCATGATCAACATCCCCTTCAGAGAGGTACATTTGTTATAAACAATGAATCAACACTGATACATCATAATTACTCAATGTCCATAGTTTACAATGCAGTTCACTCTTGGTGTTGCACATTCTATGGGTTTGTGTTCATCAGCATAGTATCATACAGAGTATTTTCATTGTCCTAAAAATCCTCTGTGCTCCACCTATTCATCCCTCCCCTGGTCCAACCCCTGGTAGCATTGATCTCCATAGTTTTGCCTTTGCCGGAATGTCATATAGTTGGAATCATACAGTATGTAGCCTTTTTGGAGTGGCTTTTTTCACTAAGTGACATGCATTTAAGATTCCTCTATGTGTTGCCATGGTTTAATAGCTTATTTCTTTTCAGTACTGAATAATATTCCACTTCCACATGTACCAGTTTATTTATCTATTCACCTATTGAAGGACATCTTGGTTGCGTTCACATTTTGGTAATTATAATAAAGCTGCTATAAGCATCCATGAGCAGATTGTTGTGGACTTATTGTCAACTCCTATAGGCAAATACCAGGGAGTGTGAATGCTGGATCATATGGTATGAGTATGTTTAGTTGTGTTAGAAACCGTCAGATGATCTTCTAAAGTGGCTGCACCATTTTTCAATACAACTAGCAATGAATGAGACTTCCTGTTGTTCCACATTCTTGCCAGAATTCAGTTACCAGTGTTCTGAATTTAGGTCACTGTAATAGGCATATGGTATCTCATTGATGTTTTCATTTGCATTTTCCTGATGGCATATGATGTGGAGCACCTTTTCATATGCTTATTTGCCACCTGTATGTCTTCTTTGGTGAAGTGTCTGTTAATGTCTTTGGCCCATTTTTAATCAGGTTTTGTGTGTGTGTGTGTGTGTGTGTGTGTGTGTGTGTGTGTTTGTATTCTTTTTGTTGAGTTTTAAGGGCTCTTTGTGTATTTTAGATAACAATCTTTTATCACATGTATCTTTTGCAAATATTTTCTCCCAGTTTATGGCTTTTCATCTAATGCGTGTGAACTGATTATTGCAGAGCAGCAGTTTTTAATTTTAATGATACCCAGTTTATCAGTTATTTCTTTGATGAATTGTATATTTGACGTTGTATCTAAAAGGTCATCATGAAATAAGCCAGTTAAAGAAAGACAAGTACCATATGGTCTCACTTATCTGTGGAATCTAATGAACAAAATAAACTGACAAATAAAATAATAATAGAGGCATGGGCATATGGAATAGACTGACAGCTGTCAGAGGGGCAGGGGAGCTGCATGAAAGAAGGTGAAGGAATTAGTCGAAGAACATATATGCATAACTTACAGACACAGACAACAGTGTGCTGAAGGCCAGAGGAAAAGAGTGGGGGCAGAGGCTGGCTAGAGGTGGAGGCAGGCAAAGTGCAGGGGAGGTGCGAATGGGGACATCTGTAATAGTGTCAACAGTAAAAATAAAAAAAAGGAAAGGTCATCACCACACCTAAGGTCATCTTCTGAGTTATATTCCAGGAGTTTCATAGTCTTCATTTTACATTTAGTTCTATGATCCATTCTGAGTTAATTTTTGTGTAGGATATAAGGTCTGTGTGTCTGAGTGTTCCAGCAGCAATCTGTTCTTTCATTTTGGCCATGTTTCTTTGTCTTCTCATTTTGGCAGCCTACCTGTGTTTGTTTCTATGAACTAGGTAGAGCTGATATGACCCCCTGTCTTGGTAGCATAGCCTAATGCAGTAGGTATCTGTAGGATTCAGTGGCACAACCTCTGTATCACCCAAGCTGGGTACTCGAGGTGTGCTGTTTACGTGTGCTGAGTATACCCTCCTCTTGTAGTTGAGTCTTGATTGCTTTTGACAGGTAAATGGGAGGGATGTAGCCAGTCTAGTCAGGTGCAAGGATTGACTGTGACCACTGACCACCAACCTCCACCCAGCATGGAGGATCAGCTGTGAAGAGGCAGGTGGTGGTGCTTCACCATGGTCTGTAAATGTCCATTGGGTGTGCAGGCTCTGGGGTTTCTCGTGTGGTACAGGCCAAGGTCATACTCCACCTGTGTTTTGCCCGGGGCCACCCTGCATGAAGTATAAAGCAATCTAAGATGGCTATAACTTGTGCTGGGCTTGGAGATTCTCTGGAGAAGCCAAGCTGTGAAACTAGGCTGGTTGCTGCTAATGCCAGCCTGGGACAACTTAGCTGTTGCTTGTTTGATAGGGGTTAAGAAATTGTGAAGCATGAGTGAAGACTGTCCATTCATATGGAAAAGTCATGGTTTGCAGTTTGGGTGGGCCTGTAAGTTGGGTGAAATGGAGTCTTAGGGGATCTCCAGTGCAGGGCAAACAGCATTAGCCAGGTTGATGGAGTCTCAGATATGGCACCTGTCTGCCGGCTCTATGGCTCTGCGAGGCGGGGCTCAGAAAAGGGACAATGGCTTCTGCCCACTTTTATGTCAGAAAGGAAGTTGATCACTAGGTCCCACTTCAATGCCAGATATTTCATTTCCTCTCTGTATGCCACTAGTGCCTTTCAAGTTGCTACCCCAGTTCTGGAGCTCAGCAGAAGTGAGTCTGAGTAAGTCTGTTTGTAGGTTCTTTAAAGGGAACTGCTTGGGGCTCCAGAAGTTTCTTCCACTGACTCCATCCCTGATGATTTTTGCAGCCAGAAGTTATGTGGACTTATCTTCCTGACACTGGATCCCTGGGATGGAGGGCTGGTGTGCAACTGGGACTCCTTGTTCCTGAGATATCCCTCCCAAATTTTCATCCACCACACATAGATGCAGGACCAGCCTGTTCCATGTCTCTGTCCCTCCTAGAAGTCTGGATGGATGTGGTTTCTTTAATTCTGTAGTTGTCAGACTTCAGTTCAATTTCTCATGGTTCCAAGTGATGGTTGTTCTATATTTTAGATGTAATTTTTTTGTGTTTGTGTGAGGAGGCAAGCCATGTTTACCCATGTTGCCATCTTGACTGGAATTCTACCAGCAGCTTCAAAGTTATCCAACTATCATTTGTTTTTATCTTCTTATGACTCCATTCTCAATATGTCCTGGCTCTTGTTTTAGGGCATGACTAAAAAAAGATATTATCACACTTACTTGAATAGCAAGAACATATTGAGAAAATAACAGCAAAATAATATTGAGAAAATAATAATATTAAGAAGTAACTACCAAAAATCTCTTCAAGCATTCATTTCTGTTTCACCAGAATAGACTTTCAGGTGAAGCAAAAAGTCAACCAAAGTGCAATAATGGGTGATGGCCTATTTTGCTGAGAACACTACTAAAGTGGAGAAGGGAGGAGAAATTGAACAAATGAAATCCTTGAATAGACAAGAGGAGATTGGACCTGCTGTATGTGGAAGAGTGGCTTTAATAATAGCACAGACCCTTCACACACAACGATAGGGAAAAAAGCAGAGAATGTGGATAAATGTGCTCAAAGGTGGGAGAGGAGGGCATTCCTATGTGTTTTTAAATTTATTTTTCAATGAAATTTGAGTGTAGGGCATGAAGGTAAAGAGAACTGTCAGAGGAAATTTTGAAAAGGTTATTTTTTAGAGTGAGAGTGTCCATATGTTAGAGAAAATTAATAGGAGTGCAAGGCCATGATATGTGCCCACTTAAAATTGGTGGTCATGAATTCAAATGAAATGAAGATCATTCAGAATAGTGTTTTATTATCCCCCGCCCATGTTCAGGTACTGAGATAATGGCTCAAAGGATGTAATATTTGAGATTAAGCAGAATTGATGTTTTTTCAGGTTAGAAAACATAGGAAGAGAAATGAGAGTGATTACCCAGATGGATTGTGTCAGGTGAAAGTAAAAAGGAGAGAAGAGACAGATAATAAACAAGAAGTTGGGGTCAATGTATGAGATGTCTTGATGACAATAGCAGGTAATGGTCAGAGAGTGTGAAGCTTAGAATCTAGATTTCAGACCCAACACTGTTATTAGGGAGATATGGGTCAGGAATACAACTATGAAATTGGGTGGCTGAGGAAAATTGTACAAGTAGTGAACTCTTGATGACCATATATATTCATATATAGCAAATCTGAACAGAAATAAAAAGCAAGTTCCTCCCTATGTTTATTTCTGTTTTGGTTCTCCAAGTATGTCATTAGGTGAAATACATGAGAGTTTTACACCAATATGATAAACCCCTGATCACAGTAACCTTACAGATGCAGGATTCTGTAGAATTGAACTTGGTTCCATATTCAGAAAAAATTGTCCTTTCCAAATCTGTGTACTTTGAGCTGTGTAGAGTAGAAAGGCATTAGCATATCCATCACTTCACATATCTATCTTTGTGTGTGTGTGTGTGTGTGTGTGTGTGTATGTGTGTGAACATTTAAGTTCTCTTCTTTCAGCAAGTTCCAACTGTACGGAACTAGAGCCAGACAGGAACTCACGAGTAATGAAATGCATCGAGTCCCTGCATTGTCATTGCTGAGAAAACTGTTACATGTCCTTGCTACTGTGGTCAGGAAATTTTTGTCAACTATATAAATTGAAAAAGAAAGAAAGATAAAAGGTCTCATTAAATAACTTTTCGATATTAAATAAGGGCAGGTAGTTTCAGTGTACATGGTTAGCATTCGTTCTGGGTGCTACTTCACACTCATATAATGTGCCTTTTAGACAGACTCCTCCACCAGTAACAACCCCACAGATGGAGGGGTGAATTCTCTTTACTTCAACTCTACTCACATCTGTTGAGCACCTTTTGATATAAGGCATTTTCAACATACAGGACTTACAAAAATAAAAATAAAAACAATTCCTTGTCTTTGTGATAGGTATGGATGTATATGTATGTATGTATTTAATTCTTATATAAAATAATTTTGATGTTAATATATGACTGACCATATAGATTAGGTGCCATTGATTAAAAAAATCTTATTATCTTTCCTCAAGAGGAAGCAAGTTAGTGAGGAGATAGATATGCAAACCAATTATTATAAAATAATTATTGCTATAATTGAAGTTGTTATCAAGAGTAGTGGAAACAACAGAGAAAGAGTCCATGTCCCTGGGAGAGTCGGGAACTTCCCACAGCAGGCAGCTCTGCACCTGAGTCTTGAAGGAGCTGGCCCTTGAGATGTCCAGTTAGCTGAAGGGGTAATTGTGTATTTAAATAGTGAATTCAATGCACCTAAAATATAGGTATATATAAGGTATTGTGGAAGCTAATGCGAAAGGTCAGTTTATTTTGCCTGAGTGAGGATCAGAGAAACTCACAGGCAGGAAGTGGCACTGAAGCTGGGCTTAGCAGGATGAGCACGTGGAAGCGGAGGATGCGGCCCTGTGGCCATTATCTATGGAGTACAGGTCGGCAGTGAGGTCGGGCAAACACAACTCACCCCCACCCAGGGGCTTATTTTCCAGTCCACCATTTCAAGCAATCACAAATTAGTACTCCCCATGGCGGGGACTTTATATTAATCTTTGGCATCATGGCATTCTGGGGAATTTTCTTAGGCTCACCTTTCAAAACTTCAAGTATTTAATGAAAACTATTATTGAGAATGACATGATTTAAATTGAAACGAAACACACACAAGTTCCTCACATCTAAGAATTCCTTCTAATATTCATTGGACATAACACTTTTGTAATGCCATCTAAAATCTTATTATTCATACTTTATGGGAAGATTAATTCAAAGACGAAAATGGGTGGACACGTGAATGAACATAAGCACTGTGTTGAAATGCAGAAATCTATGCATTCATGCATTAAAGTGTAACTATGGTGCACTGGGATGGATCTTGTAAACACATTTGAATACAGGAGCATAAGTAAGACTTGCCAAAACTGGGGAAGGAAAAAAGTATAATACTTTTTCTTATGCTTGAGGAAATCCTCCTCTACAGACTATATGCTCATATAAATTGTTAAGGGCACTGCTTATGGCATTGAGTCATTCACGGGATAAGGACACTGTGGGATTCTGAAGTTTAAAGAGCCTCCACAGCAGGTATGTTATGCAAAGGGCCCTCTCTTGCATAACTTGTGAGGAATCTTTGGAAGGCATGAAACAGTGTGTTCAATGAGCACAGAGTTATTTTTAACCACTTTATCTTCAGGGGTGGCTATAACCATGGATTATGACAGCTTTATTTATATCTTTAACTATTTTTTTAATTGGTTAAGGCTTGAGCTCCTGAGATAAGAAGAAGTAAAAGGACTCTCCTTGAGATGGAAGGCTTCTGCCCATGGCTTGAAACCAGGCTCTGGAGTGGGACTCTGCAACCATCAACACGTAAGAAGAGGCTACAGCTGCCTGCTCTAAACTGATTGATGTCCAGGGCTATCACTCCTACACACTGAAGATGTGAGGAAGCAGGAGGGTACGGACACAGTTCCTCTATAAGAATCTGAACATTCCTGTTTCTCCCTTGCTGCCTGCCCTTTGAGACAGCATGGTTTGAACTGGAGAGCATTATGTTAAATGAAATAAGCCAGGCAGTGAGGGACAACTACCTTATGATCTCACCTTTAACTGGAACCTAATTAACAAAAGAAAAAAGCAAGCAAAATACAACCAGAGACATTGAAATTAAGAACAATTTGAGATTAATCAGAGGGGGGGTGGGAGGAGGTAATGGGGGGAAGGGTTTTTAGGAAAAACTTTGTCCTTTATAGTTATAAATGACACATGGAAAAAACCCAGGATGGGGAATGGAAGCAAGGGAGGGAGGTGGGTTTGGCTGGGGTTGGAGGAGTGGTGGTGGGGAATGCAGACAACTGTACTTGAACAACAATAAAATAATTAATTAAAGAAGAGAATATGCACAAAGGCATTTCCTGGCTCTATGGCTTGGCATCCAATATTTTCAATATTATCATGGGGCAGTTACCCTGAAAAGCCCACTTTAAGCCCTGGTTCTAGTTTAGTGCCTCAGAAGCCCAGGTAGAGATAACCATACAACTAGCTTAGTGGATGGGAGGGAGAAAGAGGGGGAAGAAAGAAAATGTGTAAAGCAAAGAAACAACACTTTCTATTCAAAATAAGGCTGAAAAGAAAATTCTCCAAACTCAAGAGGCAATCAACAATCCGATGTTGAAATTAATCGAGCTAAAATTAATATAATGTAACCTGACAAACATTCAGAAGAAGTGTTTTGAAGGTGCTCAAAGGTCAGTGCTGGCTGATCGCTCAGTCGGTTGGACTGTTGTCCGGTACGCCAAAACAACTGCCGTTTTGGTTCCCGATCAGGGCACATACGGAGAGGCAAAAATCAATGAACATATCCTTGAGTGAGTATTAAAAAAATGTTCAAAAGCCTAAATGAAAGCATGCCTTTATTTAAAAAGAACCAGAAAAGTTTGAAACAAACAGTATACAAAAGAAGAATGACATGTTTGAAAAAATAGGTACTGAAATAAAAATGCAATCAATGGTATAAATTCTAACCAGGTCATAGTTTCCAGATACAAGGAAGTAAACTTTCAAAAGAATGGATAAAGGTATGGAAAATAGATTAAGAGGCTCTGTATTAGTTACATATTACTGTATAAAAAATACTCCAAAACTTAGTGATTTAACACAATATTTATATCTCAAAGTTTCCGTGGGCCAGGATTCTAGCTTGGTGGTTCTCGAGTACAGATGCTGGCAGAGGATGCAGTCATCTGAAGGATTGACTGGAACTAGAGAACTACTTCTAAGCTCACTCAGCTAGCTGTTAGCACAAAACTTCAGTGCCTCATCAGCTGTTGGTCGGACACCTCAGCACATAGGATTCTCCTGACAGAGCAGCTGTCTTCCCTCAGAGCATGTGATCTAGGGAGAGACATCAGGACAGAAGCTGCAATGTCATTTATAATGTACTCTCTAAAGTGACATACTGTTACTCTGGCACATTCTAATGTGGGAGGGGACTACATAAGGGTATGAATACCAGGAGTTAGGGACCTGAGGGAGTCATCCTGGAGGCTGGCTACCACAGTCTTTTCTCTAATTATTCACGTCCCTCCCACATGCAAAATACACTCACCCCACCCAAGGCCTCTGAATTCGCATCTCATTACAGCAACAATTTAAAGTCCAGAATGTCTTTGTCTTTCTCACCCATTTTGTTACCTTGATCCTGCAATTCTCCTGTTTTGTTTAAGCCATGATTATTGCTTGTCTGAGTTATTGCCATATCTCCTAAGTGATTTTTTGACTCTTGCTATTGCATCTGTGAAGACTATCCAGGATAATCTTTTTATTACGTAAGTCAGATCACACTTAAAAATTCTCCACTGATTTCCCATTCCATTCTTTAAAAAGTTAAAATTCTTGATATAACCCACTATGCCCCACAATATCTGGCTCCTCTTGCCACTAAGACCTGCTTTGCTCTTTCTTACTCTTCCTGCATTTTCTCTACCAGTCTTGCTGGCTTTCTTGTTCTGTGATGTGCTATGGACACTCGAGTGCTTGAATTTAAAGTTCAAGGAGGAAGAAAACTCAGGCTCTAGTGGAAGCTAGGCTGTACTAACTTGGGACCCTAATGCATCTTCAGGGAGGTTGTCCTTGACCATCTTATACAAATTAACCTATATCCTGATTGCTCTCTATACCATTGACTTTTTTCAGCTTTTATCTTCATAGTATTTACTGCTGTCTGGTTTTATCTCATACGCAGTATCCCCCTCTTACCATGGTTTCGCTTTTTATGGTTCCAGTTACCTGTGGTCCACCATGGTCTGAGAATATTAAGTTAAAAATTCCAGAAATAAACAATTCATAGGTTTTAAATTGTTCACTGTTCTGAGTAGTGTGACAAAATCTCATGAGTCCCACTTCATCCCACCCAGGACATGGATCATCCCCTCGTTTAGCGTCTCCAGGCTGTACGTGCTCCCTGCCCTCAGTCACTCAGTAGCTGTCTTGGTTATCAGATGGACTGCCATGGTATCGCAGTGCTTGGGTTCAAGTAGCACTTGTTTTATTTAATAATAACCCCAAAGCACAAGAGTAGTGGTGTTGGGAATTTGGATATACCAAAGAGATGCTGTGAAGTGCTTCCTTTAAGTAAAAAGGTGTGCGCAAGTAGGAAAAAACAGTTTATGTAGGCTTCTGCATTCTCCTTGGTATTAGGCATTCACTGGGGTCCTGGTATATGTCCCCTGGGGATAAGGGGGTTACTGCATTTATGTGTTTGTTATCTCTCTTTACTGCCATGGAAGCAGGGACATGCTGTTTTCTTCCGTTTAAGTTATGTCCCTCCATCTCCCCTCAACTCCCTCCCCCTATTCATTCATTCATTCATTCATTCATTCATTCATTCATATTCTCTCTTCTCTCTCTCTCTCTCATTGTATTACCAGCATCTAGAACAATACCTGACTTGTAATAGGCACTCAATAAATATTTGCTAAGTAAATAGATGCATTTTGTATAATTGAACTCCACAATTATATAACCCACCCTCTGTTGATATATATTTAGTCTTTTGAAAAGAGCATCCTTATACATTATCTTGGTACATATGTGCAAATCTGTTGTTAAGGACAATTCTTAAGGTTGCAATAGTTATATTCCTCTAACAATGTATAAAAACACTCAATTCCCTATACTCTAATCTACATAGAATGATCTTTGCAATTGATAGATGAGAAAATAACTTTTCAATTTTACTTCTTTAATTACAAATGAGGCTGGACATCTTCATGTTTGTGTATTCATAAGTCATTTTGGTTTATTTTCCTGTAAACTGTTTGCCCATTTTTCTTTTTGTGTTGTTGGTATTTTTTTTCACAGTCATTCAGCAAGTATTTTTGAAGCAAGTATATTACATTCTAGGTACTTCTTAAAGTGCTGTAAATATAGCTGAGGACAAAATAAGCAAAAGTTTCTGACCCTACAAAGCTTACATTCTAGTTGGGGCAAACAAATATATAAATAAAATATATAACATTCCAGGTAAAGAAAGTAAATGAGGAAAGGAAGAGAGGAAGTACTGGGAATAGGAAACAATTCTTTATTTTAAAATAAGAATAATTATACCTTGCTAATTCAAAAGGTATTTGAATACAGGTGTAAAGATGAGAGCACAATCCACAAAGGTATTTAGAAGGATAGGACACTAGACAAGGCACCAACTGCAGAGGTGGGATATGCTTGGCATGTTCAAGGAACAACCATGAGACCAGTGTGGCTGGACCACAGTGAGTGAGGGAAGTAGGAAATGATGCTGTAGGAGTGAAATGGAAGTCAAATTGTGTAAGAATTTAAAATGTTTTTTTTTTTTTTTTTTAATTCTGAAAAAGAAGTAAAAGCCATGTGAAAGGGAAGCCTTCGGAAGCTTTTGAGAAGAGTGAGGTTTTAACTGGGTTAAAACTGGGTTTTAACATTTTTTAATTAGCTACTGTTTGAGAATAGTCTGAAAGGAAGCAAGGGCAGAAAGAGACCAGGTAGGAGACTGTTGCAATAACACAGGTAAGATATGGTAAGAGGACCAGGGAGCGGAGGTGATGAGAAGTGTTCACATGTGAAATAAATGTCGGAAGTAGAACCAAAAAGATTTGTTGATACATTGGACATAGAACTTGAGTTATTTCTATAATAATAACATTAAATCTTTGTCAAATGTATTGGTGTTTTTATAGCCTTTTATTTCTATACATTATATATATATAATATATATTGTTATATATATACTTTTTTTACTACTAATGCATTTAAAAATTTTTATGTTGATTTGATCCATTTTCTCCTTTGTGATTTCCAGGTTCTATGTGCTCTCTACAAAAGCTATCCTCTCTACGTATAATCACACAAAATTTTATCCCTTTTTTCTGTCTGCAATTTATTATAGTGTTGGGTGTAAAGTAGAGACTTAATGTTATCTCTCCTCAAATCCCAGTCATCCCCTGAACAATCATATTTTACCCATTTGAATGCAAATGCCTGATTAAATTGTATTTTTTGTTGATATTGATTAAAACTATAGACATATTTGGGGATATTTTATATCCTTTCCCTTATCCAAGAAAAAAATCATATCTCTTTATCCATCTAAGTTTTAGACAATGTCCCTCACAAAATCTGCCTTCACATTTTTAAGTATTCCGCTTTTTTTGTTGTTACAATGAGATCATTTAACTGTTATAACTGTTATTTCTAACAGTTTTATTGAAGTACAAATATAAAGTGTAAAATTTATCCATTGTAAGCATACAATTTAGTGATTTTTAGTAATCTATAATTTGTGCAATTCATTACCCCCAAAAGTTCCCTCATGCCCATTTGTATCAATTTGGGAATGATTAATATGCTGTCTCTAGTTGTTCCTTTTCTAAAAATTTTATATAAATGGAATCAGACAATACATAATCTTTTGTTCATATGTCAGGTATTTATTTTTTTAAAGAAACAATTTTAGTGTTTATTATATGTTATATATAGTGAGTTATCTTTAATCCCTTAATCTTTTATCTTTACTAAGTGCTTTCTTTTCTTTTCCTTGGCTTTACTTTGTTGCTACATTCCTAATTTATCGAGCTGAACTATGAATGTATTTACTATTATCTTCCTTGCTTAGTAATTAAGTATTTAGGTCTACAATGTCTCTCAAATTCAGTTGAATTATATCCCATAGGTTCAGATGTCTATCATTTTATTTTCTCAACTTTCAGTGCTTTGATTTTCTCTTTGGCCCAAATTGTTTATGATTGAGTTTTTAATTTTAAGCTGGTCAAGGTTTCCTTCCTTTCTAAAAACATACATGTCTAATTTTTGCATTTTTTTAAGAATTGAAAAGGTTGTGGGCTCTATTGTTTCTATTTTTTTATTTAATGACACTTTCTGGTAAATTTTTGCAAGCATTCTATGGTCATTTTATTATAAATTATATATTCTCTTGCTCTGGCTGGTGTAGCTCAGTGGATTGAGCGCTGGCCTGTGACCCAAAGGGTCACAGGTTCGATTCCCAGTCAGGGACATGCCTAGGTTGCAGGCCAGGTGCCCAGTAGGGGGCACTCAGAAGGCAACCACACATTGATGTTTCTCTCCCTCTCTTTCTCCCTTCCCCCTCTTTAAAGATAAATAAATGCAATCTTAAAAAAAATAAGTTATGTATTCTCTTTAGTGTATGTTTATATACAAGTACTATATACATATAGTACACTTTATAAAGTGTATCATTTATACCCTGTGTGACAGTGCAAAAGAATCTTTTAAAATGCTTGCTCACATGTAGATTTCTTGGAACCACTCCCAGAATATCTAATGCTGTAGGGCAGTGCAGGGACTGGGAATATACTTTATTTTATAAGAATCCCAACAAAGTTTGCTGCAAATGATCCTTGGGCTACACTTTGAAAAACTGTTCTGTATATTATTTCTCATTTGTATTATTTACTTAATTTTTTATCAGTTGTAGAGGCCAATTAAAGTACTTTAATATTGTTCTACTTTCTGTTGTTTTGGTTGGCATTTTGAATTATGATGCTCTGCTGTGTAATGCAGCAAAATGTATAAAAATTTATACTTTACTACTATCAGTTGCCCTTTGTTTCCCCATTTTTCTTTATAAACTCAGTCTGATATTAATATCTAACTTCTAGTTTCCTTGTGGGCTTCTCTGCATGTATATTTTCCTAGGATGATGCGGCCCATTTTTAAAAATACTTTTAACCTTTCTAAATGAGTGCTGAAAATGCATTTCTTATGGACAACAAATATTGTTTTATATCTCCCAGTCTGATAGTGTTTTCTTTTTAATAATTTAGCCTTTCTCATTTTCATTATGACATATGTGTTATCGGGGCTGTCAGAGTATTTTGGAAAAATGAGAATTTGTGTTGGCTTTAGGTTTAGAAATTGTCAGAAGCACTTCCATTTGACTCAAGCTCATCACAAACAGCCGCAGCAGGAATCACAAATGATAAAACCTATCTCAACCACCAGAAGTTACTATGAATTTTTATAGTGTGTGTCAAACAGAACTTAATCTAAGGTGAAAAAGGAGAGGGAAGTAAAGGAGATTTGCAGTAAATTCTCTTGCATTTAAAATGATTGACAATGGACATAGTTATGAGTCATCAAATTTTTCTATACTAAGTTTATAAAATTATTTAAAATGTTTGACAAACCTTGAGAAACATATACTCAGAATACTACTTTCTTGGCTATATAGAAGTATGTGATATATAATAAACCATATCTATTTAAACTGTACAATTGGATAATTTTAAAATATGCCTAAATCCACACCACAAGTTAAAGAATACATCCATTATCCTTGCAAACTTCCTCATGCCCCTTTGCATTCCTCTTCTTTGTCTCCCTCCTCCCCACTCCCAGCATCCACTGTCAACCACTCACCCGCCTCCTGGCACTGTAAAATACTTCCCATTTTTTCGAATTTTAAACAAGTGAAATCATTCATGAGATACTCTTGTGTCTTTTTTCTGTCACTCAGCATGTAGTTTGAGATTTGTTTGTTATTCCATGTATCAATGTTGGATTGTAGTTTTGTTTTCCAGGGTTTCAGTTACCCGTGTGCAACTGTGGTTTGAAAGCATTAAATGGAAACATGTGGAAGTAAATAATTCATAAGTTCTAAATTATGCTTCATTCTGAGTCATGTGGTGAAATCTCTGGACAGTCCAGCTCTGTCCTGTCTGGGATGTGAATCATTCTTTTTTCTAGCATGTCAACCCTTATATGCTACCCACCAGTGGGCCATGTAGTGTCCTTCTAGGTTATCAGATGGACTTTGTGTTAGGACAGTGCTTGTGTACCAGTAACTCCTATTTTACTTAATAATGGCCCCCAAACCATTTATATAGCTTTTATCTGAATATATTGTTATACTTGTTTGGTTATTATTATTGTTGTTAGTTTTTTACTGACTAATTTATAAATTAAACTTTATCGTAGGTATGTATGCGTAGGAAAGAAAACATAGTATATATATAGGGTTTGATACTATCTGCAGTTTGAGGCATCCATGAGGGTCTGGGAATGTATTAAGAGGGAAATTCTGTACCATGATTTGTTTATTCATTTACTTGCTGATGGCTATTTTCAGTCTTTACCTATCACAAAGAAAACTGCTAAGAATATTTGTGTACAGGTCTTTGTGTGGACATTTTCTTATACTTTTCTTAGATACACACACCTAAGAGTATAATGACTGGGTCACAAATTTGGTGGCTTATTTTAAGAAACTGAACAACTGTTTTCCAAAGAAGTCATACAGTTTTACAGTCCAGCAAGCAATTTGCTGACATTTAGTATGATCAGGTTTTTAAATTTTAGTCCTCCTAGTGGGTGATATGTCATGGTGATTTTAATTTCTATTTCCTTAATGGCCAGTGATATTGAGCCTTTTCTTATGTGCTTATGTTCCATGCATGTATTGTTTAGTGAAGCATCTGTCTACATCTTTTGCCCATATTTTTTGTTGGGCCTTTTGCCTTCTCATTGAGCAGCAAGAGTTCTTTGCATATTCTAGGTACAGATCTTTTGTCTGATAAATGTTGTATAAATATTTTCTTCTAGTCTGTGGCTTTTCTTTTCATTTTTTAACAGTATCTTTTGAAACTAGAAATTTTTAATTTTACTGAAATTCAGTTCATCATTTTTTCTTTTATGGTGTGTGGTTTTGTGTCATATTTAAAAAATTGTTATGAAAGTGAAGGTAACTAAGATATTCTCCCAAGTTTTCTTCTAGATGTTTTGTAGTGTAGCTCTTATATTTATATCTATGATAAATTTTGATTTAAATTTTGTGTGAGGGTGTGGGGGAAGAGTCCATACTGATTACACTTCTTGCATAATCAGTCTAAACTTTATTTAATTATTTTTTCAGTCATTAAAATATCTTGTTAGCATTGTAAAAAATCAATTGACTGTACACATGTGGATCCATTGTTGGATTTTTAAAATCTGTTTCATTGGTCAATTTGTTCATTTTTACATCAATACCATACCTTTTTGATTAGTGTAACTTTATGATAATCTTGAGATCAAGCTGG
Source organism: Glossophaga mutica (assembly GCA_039655065.1). Classification (NCBI taxonomy): domain Eukaryota; kingdom Metazoa; phylum Chordata; class Mammalia; order Chiroptera; family Phyllostomidae; genus Glossophaga; species Glossophaga mutica. The sequence goes on along the minus strand of CM077308.1, from coordinate 77,370,751 downwards.
GTACGTTCTTTCAATTTGTTCCTCTTTTTCAAAGTTGTTTTGTATTTTTATACAAATCGTAGAATTAGCTTTCAATTTCCACACAAATGCTTGTTGGGATTGTCATTCAACGTTGGACTGAATATATAGATCAGTTTCACAGCTATAGGAAATCTGATTTATGATCATGTTTCAGACATTACTGATATCTAAGCAGGTGCCAAATTTGGATACCTGGTATTTGGGGGAAACAATGTAAGGAAAAGAGAAAGGGGACAAGCTAGAGGAGTAAGCAATTTTAGTTACTGACAATAATATATGTCCCAGGGTCTTTCAGGTATAGCTCTGCTCTGTGTAACCTGGAGATTTGCCTGGCTAATAAAGAAGCTATGCATCTCACTGGCCCTTAATATGACAATCTAGTATTGATTTTTCCATACACTGCAGAAATGATTGCTACTCTTTCTCTTCTAACCTGCCTACTTGTTTGATAGATGGCAAGTCTGAATGAATTCTCTTTATGCCTTGGTTCTTCTACCCCATGGGTCAGTGAATTTCCTTTTGCTCAGGCTTCTAGATCTTGCTAGTTCAAATAGAGGCTCACTGGTTCATCAGAATTTGGCCACCCACTTTAGGTGGATTTGGGTAGTACTAGAATTCTACAGAGGCATCCATCTGTTCTCAACATCTTTTCTGTATTTGGTTCAAATTGTACTATATTTGAATACTGTCCTTCATGCATTGTGACTTGGAGTTGTAGCTATTTCAGTTTTATCAGAGATGGGCTAGGTTCTTGTTATTGATTTTTGTTTCTTTCTTGCTTTTGCTTCTCATTCCTTTTTTTAAAATTAGGTTTTTTCCTCCATATTAACATCTTTATTTAAAGCTGGCCAACTTGGAGCTATTTTGAATTTCATAGAAGCCACACTGCATAGAAAAAAACACCAAGACTGTGACAGCTGTTTCAAATGGGCTTTCTAGTACAATATTTAGTTTCTCATGAGAAAGAAATGGATCTGATAATTTGTAAGATCTGATTTTACCATACCTTTCTAGAACTTCGGATTCTGTATTTCTTCTCTTTGTCCAAAGAAAACTCAGATGTGACCAATTTGAATATTTGACTTTAAAGTTTGGTAATCTCTTAAAATATATTTAGTCTAATAATATTAGTTAATACCTAGAGATTTAGTTCATTTATATTTATTGTCATTACTGATATATTTGAAGTTATTTCATTTCATTTTGTCCTTTTTACTTGACCTATTTTTTCCTACTCAATTGAATAATTTGCTTTTTCTCTTTAATAGTTTGGTTTTTTAAGCAAAATTTTGTTTATGAAACAACAGTACTTAATATTTTTTGTCTCCCCCCATACGCTCCTCCACATATCCCCCTCCCCAGCAATCACCACACTGTTGTCCGGGTCCATGAGTTCTCTCTCTCTTTTTTGCTCAAAGAGATTGCATCAGGGGACCCCACAGGACACCCACTCCGTGCGGCCACACCATGAAGACAGAGTAAAGAAGATCTATCTAATACATAGAAACAAATGCAAAGAGGTAGCCAGAATGGGGAGACAAAGAAACATGCCTCAAAGGAAAGAATAGGAGAGATCTCCAGGTAAAGAGCTAAATGAAATGAAAGCAAGCAATCTACTGGATATAGAGTTCAAAATAATGATTATAAGGAAAATAGGTAAAAGAATAAAATGGCAATACATACATAACTATCAATAATCACTTTAAATATAAATGCTCCAATCAAAAGACATAGGTTAGGTGACCGGATAAGAGAACAAGACCTATAAATATGCTGTCTCTAAGAGACCCACCTCAGAAAGAAAGACATATAAACTGACTAAAAGTTAAGGAATGGAGACAGATATTTCATGCAAATGGAAAGAAAAAAAAGCTGGGATAGTAATACTAGTTTTGGTTTTAGAAAGGACAGTGTGAAAGGGTAAAAAACACAACTAATCAAATATTTGAAATCTTGAAAGCAGGGACCTACATCCAAAATTGCTCTATCCTGCCCTGGCTGGTGTAGCTCAGTGGATTGAGCACGGGCCTGCGAACCGAAGGATCGAGGTTCGATTCCCGGTCAGGGCACATGCCTGGGTTGCCAGGCCAGTTCCCGGCAGGGGACATACAAGAGGCAACTGCACATTGATGTTTCTCTCCCTCTCTCCTTCCCTTCCCCTCTGAAGATAAATAAATAAAATCTAAAAGGAAAAAAAAAAGTACTTAAAAAACAATCTTAAAAAAAAAAGATATTTAAAAAAACAAACAAAAAAAAAATTGCTCTATCCAGCAAAGCTGTCATTTAGAATGGAAGGACAGATAAAGCGCTTCTTAGATAAGGTCAAGTTCAAGGAGTTCATCATTACCAAGCTCTTACTATATGAAATGTTAAAGGGACTTATCTAAGAAAAAGATAAAAAATATGACAATGAAAAGACAGCAAACTCACAGCTATTAAGAACCACACCTAAAACAAAAGCAAACTAAGCAAACAGCTAGAACAGGAACAGAACCACAGAAATGGAGATCATATGGAGGGTTAGCAACAGGGGTGTGGGAGGAGGAGGCTGGGGGAAGGTACAGAGAATGAGTAGCATAGATAGTGGGTAGAAAATAGACAGGGGCAAGGTAAGAATAGTATGGGAAATGTAGAAGCTAAAGAACTTATGACACAAGGACATGAACTAAAGAGGGGAATGTGGGTGGGAGAGGGTGTGCAGGGTGGGGGGGATGATGGGGGAGAAACGGTACAACTGTAATAACATAATCAATAAAATATATTAAAAAAAAAACCTTTGTTATTGCACCTTGGTTAACTTTAAGATGTTAAAGCCATCTTTCTTCATGCTTGTGTCAGTGTTTGGCTGAGGAGAGAGAGGAGGGCAGAGATGGGGAAAGAACTTTGCTATAAAGAACTCTGCAGCAACCTCTGTTTCAATCTACCTGGCAGGGACTTTCTCAACATGGATCCCATTTGCACCCTGCAAAGGTCACCACTCTACCTTATCAAACGGATTTATCATACACTTTGTTTCTAAGCCAACTGAGATTAAAAAGGACCGCAAATTCCCAGTATAGGTAAATTCACAAAGTTGCAATTGACTTCAGTCTTTAGGAACTTTTCTTACAGCAGATATGCACCAGTGTTCCCTGTCCGTTTAGCCTACATCATTTCTGGCTCTGGTTCTTCCAGTCTGGACCCCTGGGTGTGGATCTTGTGCTTGTTTGCCTCCAGTAGCCTGTCTGAGCACCGGAATTTTTTTATATGTGGTATGAAGAAACTGAAGTTCAGAGATGTTAAAGGACAGATTCAAAGACATTAATTCAGACACTCAGAGCCAAGACTGAAATCTGTCTTCTTAGCCAAAGGTGCTTATATTTTATTTTTCAAAAAATATCACCTCCAATAACTGTCCTAGGAGGATTACATTATTTTTTTTTTATAAACTGAATCAGAGAATATAGTTACTTGCCTTGGGTCATGTAGATGATAATTGTAGAGCTGAGCTAGGACTCAGATCTGACCTAAATCCAGGGCACTTTCCAGTGCGAAAGTCTGCAAATGGGCTAAATTGGCTAACCAGTGCTTTCCTCCTCTCTCAACCCAGCAGCTCTGACCACACTTCTTTCTATATTACTACTCTTTAACTCTTGTATACACTATATGCATTCCTCAGATAATTTCTTGAATTAATCAAAACAATATAGTTCAATTTCTCTCTATTATGTCCCCAGGTTCTGGACCATTGTGCCTTTTGCTTGTGAATATTTAAAACCTTTCAGTTCTTTTCACTCATACCAAAGCAGTTGCAGACTTTGAATGAGGCCAATGGGGAAAAAAATCTGTGCTTATTTACAAACCTTTTATTGATACTGTTCTTAAAAAGTTGTCAAGAACTTGAGAAATAGAAATTTGGAAAGTTCCTACTATAACTAAGGTATGTTAATTATCCAGCTGTGAGGTACTGAGTCAGAGGCTCTCAAAGTTACTAGTTTTATGCAGTACGTATCACAGTGCTGAGTTTAATTTTCTGATCTTGTTTCAGTGTTCACCCTACCTAGAAAAAGACTGGGCTGCTTATTTCCTGGAATGGCAGAGTTTTCATGAATTATCAGAAGTACTATGCTGTATCTGGTGGGGAGGAGAAGCATTTTCTTGAACTCCTTAAAAGGCATCTTTGAAAGATGTCCACCTGTATTTGAAGATATTAAAAAGGGACCTTAGCATTTCATGAAAGTCAGAGGATTTAAGGTCAGTCAGTACATGGGGCAGGCCTCATGTGGAGAATGTGATGTGAGGCTGAGCAAACATCTTAAACCAAATTCTAACATATTTAGTTAAACAAAACTTCTATTCAAAACATCTTTGTTATTTAACACTCAAATAAATTTCAACCTTACAGAAAATGTTTTTTCCACTTATAGTTATCAGACTGCCATATCATGTAAAATGAATATTATCTTTTTGCTTTTAAAAAAGAGCATGGATATGAATAGCACCTAGTGAGTTTAAATCCTGTAACATGTAAAATCACTTGTTCTTAAGGATTCTGAATGATTTAGAACTGTTTCATCAGTCTCCTTTAATATCCAATAATCGGGGTGAAGTTTAAAATGGCCAACCTATTTTTACATAATTTATATGCTATTGCTGTACCTACTGCATATACCTTTTGTTGTTACTATATGGATTATATTATATAAGTAATTCACAAAGATCAATCTGTATCTTAAATGGCAATAATTTAAGTATTACAAATGTAAAGAATATTCCATGTTTACATAGTGAACAAAGCCCCATTGCCAGTATAGAATGTGAGGGTTTAAGAGCTTTGGATAACAGAAAATGAAGTATGATAACTTTCTTTTTTTTTTTTTTTTCACTTTTTCATTGCCTCTTTTATTTTTTAATTTTATTTTAATTGTTGTTCTTGTACAGTTTTCTGTCTTTTACTCCCATCCCAGCCCACCGCCCTAGCCCTCCCCACCTCCCTCCCATTTCCACCCTCCCTAGTTTTTGTCCATGTGTCTTTTATACTTTTTCCTGTAAACCCTTCCCCTCCCCTGAAATTCCCTCCCCTCTCACATCTGGAGACTGTGAGCCTGTTCTCAATTTCAGTGTCTTTGGTTATATTTTGCTTGTTTGTTTGTTTTGTTGATTAGGTTCTCCTTAAAGGTGAGATCATATGGTATTTGTCTTTCACTGCCTGGCTTATTTTGCTTAGCATGATGCTCTCCAGTTCCATCCATGCTGTTGCAAAGGGTAGGAGCTCCTTCTTTCTTTCTGCTGCATAGAATTCCATTGCGTAAATGTACTACAGTTTTTTGATCCATTCATTTACTGATGGGCATCTAGGTTGCTTCCAACACTTGGCTATTGTAAATTGTGCTGCTATGAACATTGGGGTGCAAAGGTTCTTTCGAATTGGTGTTTCAGGGTTCTTAGGATATAATCTTAGCAGTGGAATTGCTGGGTCAAAAGGTAGATCCATTTTTAGTTTTCTTAGAAAATTCCATACTGTTTTCCATAGTGCTTGTACCAGTCCGCAATCCCACCAACAGTGCACTAGGGTTCCCTTTTCTCCACAACCTCTCCAACACTTGTTGTTTGTTGCTTTGTTTATGATGGCCATTCTGACTGGTGTGAAGTGATATCTCATTGAGGTTTTAATTTGCATCTCTCTGATAGCTAGCTATATCTTTTCATGTGTCGCTGGATCCTCTATATGTCCTCCTTGGAGAAGTGTCTGCCCAAGTCCCTTGCCCATTTTTTAATTGTGTTGCTTATCTTCTTAGAGTGGAGTCATATAAGTTCTTTATATATTTTGAAGATTAAACCCTTGTCTGAGGTATCATTGGCAAATATGTTTTCCCATACAGTTGGTTCTCTTTTTATTTTGATACTGTTTTCTTTAGCTGTGCAGAAGCTTTTTATTTTGATGAGATCCCATTTGTTTATTCTTTCCTTTATGTCCCTGCTTTAGGGGACATATCAGTAAAAGTGTTGCTGCGTGGAATATCTGAGATTTTCCTGCCTATGTTCTCCTCTAGGACTTTAATGGTGTCATGGCTTATATTTAAATCTTTTATTCACCTTGAATGTATATTTGTGTATGGTGTAAATTGGTGTTCAAGTTTCATTTTTTTGCACATAGCTGTCCAGTTCTCCCAGCACCACTTGTTGAAGAGGCTATTTTTACTCCATTTTATGTTGCTGCCCCCTTTGTTGAATATTAATTGACTGTAGAGACTTGGGTTTATTTCTGGGTTCTCCGTTCTGTTCCACTGATCCATGTGCCTATTTTTATGTCAGTACCAGGCTGTTTTGATTACAGCAGCCTTGTAATACAGTTTGGTATCAGATATTGCGATCCCACCTAATTTGCTCTTCTTTCTCAAAATTGCAACAGCTATTCGGGGTCATTTATGGTTCCATATAAAATTTTGAAGTGTTTGTTCTATGTCTGTGAAATATGCCATTAGTACTTTAATAGGTATTGCATTGAATCTGTAAATTGCTTTGGGTAATATGGACATTTTGATGATGTTAATTCTTCCAATCCATGAACATGGTAAATGTTTCCCTTTGTTTGTGTCTTCCTTAATTTCTTTCTTCAGTGTTGTGTAGTTTTTTGAATACAGGTCTTTTACCTCTTTGGTTAGGTTTATTTTTCTAGGTATTTTATTTTTCTTTTTGCTATATGGAATGGGATTTTTTTTTCTTCTTGATTTCTGCTTCTGTTGTTTCATTGTTGGTATACAAAAATGCCTTTGATTTCTGGATATTGACTTTGTATCCCGTTGTTTTGCCAAATTCATTTATTAGGTCGAGCAGTTTTTTGGCCGAGTCTATAGGATTTTCTATGTACACTATCATGTCATCTGCAAACAGTGACAGTTTTGTTTCCTCCTTTCCAATTTGGATGCCTTTTATTTCTTTTTCTTGTCTAATCGCTGTAGCTAGGAATTCCAATACTATATTGAATAGAAGTGGTGAAAGTGAACAACCTTGTCTTGTTCCTGATCTTAATGGAAAAGATTTTAGTTTTTGCCTGTTGAGTATGATGTTGGCTGCAGGTCTTTCATATATGGCCTTTATTATGTTGAGGAATGCTCCCTCTGTTCCCACTTTGCTGACTGTTTTTATCATAAATGGGTGTTGTACATTATCAAATGCTTTTTCTGCATCTATTGATTTGATCATGTGATTTTTGTCTTTGCTTTTGTTTATGTGATGTATTACATTTACTGATTTGTGAATGTTGAACCATCCTTGCATCCCTGGGATGAATCCCACTTGGTCATGGTGTATGATCTTTTTAATGTATTGTTGGATGCAGTTTGCCAATATTTTGTGGAGGATTTTAGCATCTATGTTCATCAGCAATATGGGCCGGAAGTTTTCTTTCTTTGTTGTGTCTTTATCTGGTTTGGGGATTAGGATGCTGGTGGGTTCATAAAAAGAGTTTGGGAGTCTTCCATAATTTTGAATTTTTTGGAATAGTCTGTGAAGGGTAGGGGTTAGCTCTTCCTTAGATGCTTTGTAGAATTCTGTGAAACCATCTGGTCCAGGGCTTTTGTGTGTCGAGAGTTTTTTGATTACTGCTTCAATTTTATCTGCTGTTATTGGTCTGTTCAACCTTTCTGCTTCTTCATTGAGTTTTGGAAGATTATATTTTTCTAGAAACTTGTCTATTTCACCTAGGTTTTCAAGTTTCTTGGCATACAGTTCTTTGTAGTAATTTCTCACAATCCTTTATATTTCTGTAGTATCAGTTCTAATCTCTCCTCTTTCATTTCTGATTGTGTTGATTTGGGTCCTCTCTCTATTTTTCTTGATGAGCCTGCTTAAAGGCTTGTTGCTTTTGTTTATCTTTTCAAAGAACCAGCTCCTGGATTCATTGATCCTTAGAATTGTGTTTTTAGTCTCTATGTCATTTAATTCTGCTCTGATCTTGGTTATTTCCTTCCTTCTACTTGCTTTGGGCTGTCTTTGTTGTTGTTCCTCATGTTCTTGTTGGCGTAGGGTTAGGTTGTTTGTTTGTAATGTTTCTATCTTCTTTAGGTAGGCCTGTATCGCTATGAACTTCCCTCTCAGGACTGCCTTCGCTGTGTCCCATAAGTTTCGGGTTGTTGTGAGTTCATTTTCATTTGTTTCCAGAAACTTTTTGATTTCTTCCCTAATTTCATTCTTGACCCATTCATTGTTTAATAGCATGCTATTCAATCTCCATGATTTTGAGTGTTTTGGGTTTTTTTCCTTGGGGTTGGTTTCTAGTTTCAGCCCCTTGTGATACAAGAAAATGCTTGGTATGATTTCAGTTTTCTTGAATTGGTTGAGGCTTATTTTGTGTCCTATCATGTGGTGTATATTTGAAAATGTCCCATGTGCATTTGAAAAGAATGTGTATTTAGCTTCTTTGGGATGAAGGGTTCTATATATATCAGTTAAGTCCATTTCATCTAGGGCATTGTTCAATGTTACAATATCTTTGTTGATATTTTGTTTGGAAGATCTGTCCATTTTTGACAGTGGGGTATTAAAATCCCCTACTCTAATTGTGTTGCTGTCACTATCTTTCTTGAAGTCCTCTAAGATTTTCTTTATGTATTTGGGTGCTCCTATGTTGGGTGCATACATATTTACAATGTTTATGTCTTCTTGGTGGATTCTTCCCTTGAATATTATGAAATGACCTTCTGGGTCTCTCTTTATGGCCCTTCTTTTGAAGTCTACTTTGTGTGATATGAGTAATGCTACCCTGGCTTTTTTCCCTGTCCTTTTGCTTGGAAAATTTGTTTCCAGCCCTTCACTTTGACTCTGTGTAGGTCTTTTGTCCGGAGGTGGGTCTCTTGTAGGCAGCATTTGTGTGGGTCATGCTTTCTTATCCATTCAGCTATTCTATGTCTTTTGATTGGAGCATTTAATCCATTTACATTTAAGGTTATTATTGATAGGTATTTACTTATTCATTGCCATTTTCATACCTGTGTTTCTCTCTCTCTCTCTCTCTCTCTCTTCCTTCCTTTCCTTAAAGCAGTCCCTTTAGCATCTCTTGCAGAACTGTTTTGGTGAAGGGAGGTATATTTTTTTAGACTTCTTTTGTCTGGGAAGCTCCTTATTTGGCATTCTATCTTGATTGGGAGCCTTGCTGGGTAAAGTAGTTTTGGTTGGAGGCCTCTGGTTCTCATTAGTTGGAATATTTCTTGACATTTTCTTCTGTCTTGGAGCGTTTCCATTGAGAAGTCAGCTGCTAACCTTCTCGGAGCTCCCTTGTATGGTACTTCCTGTTTCTCCCTTGCTGCCTTTAAGATTCTCTCTTTGTCTTGGAATTTTGCTATTTTAATTTTGGTGTCTCTTGAAGTGGGCATCTTTGGGTTCCTCTTGATTAGGACTCTCTTTGTTTCCTGTATTTGTGTGACTTTTTCGCTCACCAAATTATGGAAGTTTTCCATTATTACACTTTCAAATAGGTTTTCTATCCCTTGATCTTCTTCTCCTTCTGGTATCCCTATTATACAGATATTATTATGTTTCATATTGTTTTGCATTTTCTTAATTCCTCCTCATTCTTTCTGAGCCTCTTTTCCTTTTCTTGCTCTTTCTGGGTGTTTTTTTCTACTTTCAGCGAGTCCTCCAACTCGCCGATCTGATCTTCTCCTTCATCAATTCTGCTTTGATTCCTTCTACTGTGTTCTTCAATTCAGAAATTGTATTCTTCATTTCCTCTTGGCCCTTGTTGATAGTTTCTATTTCCTTTTTCATGTTGATATAGTTTGCAGTGAGTTCATTGTAGCTTCCCTGTAGTTTCTGGTGGCTCATCATGAGTTCTTGGAGTTTCCTGATAACCATTGCTTTGAACTCAATAACTGATAGTTGAGTCACCTTTGTCTCATTTAGCATTCTTTCTGGGTCCTCCTCCTTTCCTTTCATTTGGGGATTGTTTCTTTGTCTTCTCATTGTTTGCGAGACTCTTCTTGTTAGCCTCGGCTTCTTAAATTGATCTGTTCTGGCTCCCTGGGTTTATGGTGTGAACTTCTGTGGTGGAATACCTGTGAGATTCAGTGGTGCAATCTCCTTTGGGTTTCCTGGTGTTCACACCTTCCACTGTTTCAGCTGTTGGGATGCCCCCTCTTTGGGTCCAACTGTGTTTTTTTTCACAGTTCCAGGTTTTTTTGTTTCACTCATGGTATTTAAAAAAAGAAAAGAAAAAAATCAAAAAAAAGGGAAAAAAGAGGAGGAAGGAAGAAGAGATAAAATTGGAAAGAAAGGAAGAAGGAATAAAACAAGAAAAGAGAAGCAAAAGGAATGGAAGGATAAAAAATAAAAATATATAATTAAAAACACACACACACACACAAAACCTCTTGCTGGTCTCAAACTGGCCAGACCAGTTTTTCTGGTCTTGCTGGCTGTAAAGGGCTGAGGGGCTACTGGTATTGCTTTTCTCCCTGTTCAGCACTTGGTCAGCTTTTGGCTATCTCCCCAGAGCTAGCTGGTGCCTCTCTACGCAGGGCCTTAGGTGTAGTTTCTGAGCCTCCTGCAGAGCGTGTGCATTTCCGAGTTTATGGGTGTGAGCTGGGATCTCCTACGGATCAAGCACTCCTCGGGTTTATGGGTATGAGCTCCAGGTCTCCTACGGCGGGGGTGGAGGGGGGTGGTGGTGGTGGTGGGGGTGTGGTGTATGCGCTGACTCAAGTTTATGGGTTTGGGTTCTGCAGGTTTCCTGCCTTGCATGCACTCACCCTAGGTTCACAGGTATGAGCTCTAGCTCTTCCACAAAGCCCCCTCCTCTGGTTGCATGGGCACCTCCGGTTGTTAGACTGCCTCTGGTCACAGGGGCTTGGGTGTGCACTCCTCCCAGGGTTATGCATGGGTGCTCACAACCCCTCCATGTTTGCCGCTCAGACCTTAACTACCCTCCCTGCGACTTCAAGCAACCAGGTCTCTCCTGGGGCTGCTCCAACCTTGTTTGTGTGGGGAGGGAGTGGTTGACCCAGTTCCCTCCCTAGAGCCTTGTGGCAGGCCTGGCGAGTGCCAGGCCCAGGGTTTCAGCCACTCTGGTCTTTGCACTAATACCTGGGCCCTTATTGTCCTGAAAAACTCTCCTTACTGTCTGGTTTTTCAATGTCCGCTATAATTTTTGATCTCCTGTTTTCGTCTATGCTGTGGTACTGTTGGCTGTTTGCTCTGTTCCTCCATAGATTGGCTTGGTTTTTTTCCTGTGTGTAGGAAGAAGTGGAATTTGCTCCCTCCTACCATGCCACCATCTTCCCTCCTCAATGATAACTTTCTTAAAGGTCAAAAAATAATAGCAAGTACAATAAGAGATTATCTGATCTCATACTTGTCTAATAAAAATTTGAAAAACATGGCATAGATTCTTAGAGGTTTTCATGTCATTGTCAAACAAAAAAATGGTTTCGTCTCCAGTAAAATAATTTTTTCTTTTTAAATAAGCATAACATATTGCTTGCTGTATAAATTGATACATGTTAATGTTTAAGGCAGAGAAGAAATCAAAACAAAATAATAGATTGTAAAAGGACTTGTACTCCATATAACTCCTAAGAAAGCTTGTGTTATAGTATGGCCCAGAACCTTAAAAAACCAGCTGCATAGCAGCAATATTTATAATAGCCAAACAGCCTATATGCCCACCAGTAAATAAGTGGGTCAAAAAACTGGTATATTCACACAACAGAATTCTACCGAGCAGAAAGAAAGAAGGAATTCCTACCTTTCATGACAGCATGGATAGAACTAGAGAATATTATGCTATGTGAGATAAGTCAGGTGGCAAAGGACAAATACCATTTGGTCTTACCTATGAGAGGAACCTAATGAAGAACAACAATAACAAAAAAGAGCAAAATAGAAGTAGAGGCATAGAAACAAGAAACAGACTGACAGTGACCAGAGGGGAGGGGAGGGGGGATAATGTTGGAAAGAAGGGGATGGGACTAGTGAAGGAACATGTGTGAATGACTCATGGATGTGGACAACAGGGTGGGGACTGACTGAGGGAGCTGGGGGTGGGCAGTGGAGCACAATGGGGGAAAATTGGGACAACTGTAATAGAACAACAATAAAATATTAAAAAAATAACAGTTGCAAACTTAAGTAAAATGATTTTCCCAACACAGTAACCTAAAGTCACATTCATTTAATGGGATTATTGAAAAACTCCATTTTTGAAAAGTAAACTAGGAAATGAAGGGAAAAAAGCTCTGCATACCATCCTTGAAAGCTGAAGTATGGATTTATTTTTATTCATCTGGTCATAAATCTGATGGGCGTAGAAAAAAGTCATTCCTACAAAAATCATCCACCCACCTTAACCCATAGATGGCATAGGTATATGTTTAAATTTAATCACACATGATGTAAGTATACCAAATTGAGAAATAATTAACATAAAACTACTCTGAGAAGGCCCTGGCTGGTTTGGCTCAGTGATTGGAGTGTTGCCCCATAAATTGAGAAGTTGTGGGTTTGATTCTCAGTCAGGGCACATACCTAGGTTGTGTGTTCAGTCCCTGGTTGGGGCATGGGAGAGAAGCTACTGATTGATGTTTTTTTTCCTTACATCAGTGTTTCTCTTCCTCCCTTTCCCTCTCTCTAAAATCAATAAGCATGTCCTTGGGTTAGTATTTTTTTAGAAAAGCTCCCAAAACCCTACTCTGAGAAGGCTTCTCATTTGGCCAAGAAAGAGTAACTGGGAAAGAATTTATCCTTCTACCCGAAACCTCTAAAAACACAGACAAGATATATAAATCAAAGTCTCTCAAGACATTGGGAATTAGGCAATTAAGGATGTTGATCATTAGACATGGGAAAGAAAGTAGGTGAGCTGTATGATTGTCCCAGCTTATTGCCTGGAAAAAGTTTCCAGCACAGGCCCAGAGAGGTGCAGCTTCCTCTAGGAGACAGATCTGGAAATTTGTATATGCTAAAGCAACTGGAGTTTGCAGGACAAAAGAACAGAGAGAAGAAAGCTGCACAGAGAGAAAAATCCAGAAATCAGCAGAGGAACTTTTTAAAAAGAAATCGTCAGCCCAGAATTATATATCCATCAAAAGTATTTTTCAAAAAAAGAATATTAGGATACCAATTTTGGCTATTCATAGGCTTCCCTTGCTGGGTCTCAAAGTAAAGCAAGATGGGCAAGATATGTTAACAGAATTCTTCTTGTGTACATATGTGAGATATTCCCTAGGACAGATACCCACCTGTGATTGAAATTTTTACTGGATTGAAAGGCATTTCTTCATATGGCTTTCAAGGAAGTGACCGTTACAATTTCACCTCATTCATTCTTGTGATTATTGCAGTTTCAAACCTGTAGTATATCACAGAGTTAATTTGGACAAAACTGTAAAGAAATTAATAGTATTTCCAAATGAAGATACCTATTTAAGGACCAGTCTGCCAACAACAATTCAGAAATTATAAGTATAATAAACTAGGTATAATTCATCAAACACAAGTAAAAAGAAAAATGAACTTGTGTTGAGATTGGAAGATGACAACAAATTCTTTTAAAAAAAGCACTCCAAAAGCAGAATTGCCAATGAAACTAAAATTGCATTCTTCTGCAAAGAAGGTTGTAAGAGCTACAAAGATAATTCCATTTTACCCTGGTGAAAACCTCACAGGGACTTCGTTTTTGCCTACCTTTTTAAAAGTCTTTATTCCACTAGTGAGCTTTTGAAATTGACAGACTTAAATACCTTTTTAAAGACTTTTAAAAAGACGTTTTTTTCCCCTACATACACAATTTGCAATAATTCTTCACACAGAGACCTGTAGTGCAAGAAATGTTAAGAGAAGTCCTTCAAGCAGAGGTAAATTACATCAGAGGGAAAACTGGATCTACACACAAAAAGGGAAAACAACAGAAATGTTAACTACACGGAGAAAAATAGAGACTTTTCTTTCTTTAAACAGTTTTTCCTTAAAAGATATATGTAAGGAAAATGTATGAAAGCAAAAGTGGCAAGGCTTGATATTTCTGTAAAGAACTTTTGTAAACAATGTCTTTAAGGTTTAATATCTTTAATACGTACATTAATTCTCTTGGCAAGAATCTTGCCCTTAACTTGTTTGTTCACAACAGTGTGCACTGCATGCTGGGTGGCACTGCAGACTCCTTCCCTTTTGCCCTGGTAACAATTGCGGGGCATTCCTTTTTGAACAGTACCCATTCCCTTACTGTCTACAATATCACCTTCCTCATAGATTGGCACATAAGTGGCCAAAGAAGCAAGCCCATGTTTTCTAAAAGACCTAGAGAACATATAGTGGGTGCCTCTCCTATTTCCCATTGTGTTGGTCATTTTGAAGAATTACTGGCATATGCTGGTGCCAACCAAAAGTCTAGTCTGAATACATTTTATTTATTTTTAAAGAGGGAGAAAGTGAAGGAGAGAGAGAGGGAGAGAAACACTGATGTGCAAGAGAAACATTGATTGGCTGTCTCTGACGTGCCCCCAACTGGGTGCCTGGCCTGCAACCCAGGCATGTGCCCTGAGTGGAATGGAACTGGCAACCTTTCGGTTTGCAGGATGATGCCCAACCCACTGAGCCACACCAGCCAGGTCTGAATACATTTTAAAGGAGCTTTTGTGTATAAAAATGCTGTGAATCAGCTGATGTTAAATTAACTGCATTCATGCATAAAACTGCCAAAGGCAGAAGAACAACATTAAAACATCAGGAGATAGTACAACAATGCCATTTATAGGAATAAATGGATATATTATATTCAGTTCAATATGGAAAGAATTTTAGAGAGAGCAAGGTGCAGCTATCAAAACTGATCTTTGATCAGGACATAAAAGCTAAAAACGATTATTAAAAACTACACATTTCATACTTTCTGTAAGCTCAGATTGGAGACAGCCTATAGACACGATGTAAACAATATTTGAAAGCTTCCATTCCAGAGTAATTTTTTTAAACTTTATTTTTTTATTCATTTTATTTTTAGAGAGAGGAGGGGGGTGGGATAGGGAAAGAAACATCAATGTACGGCCACCTCTTGCATGGCCCTACTGGGGGACCTGGCCTACAACCCAGACATGTGCTCTAACTGGTAATCGAATCAGCAAACTTTTGGTCTGCAAGCTGGCATTCAATCCATTGAGCCACACCAGCCAGGGCCCATTCCATAATAATTTGAGTTTCAGAGAAGAAATATTTTCTTTTTCCCAGCAATGTTGCCAGAAATACTTTAAGCACAAGAAAGTGACCTACTGACCTTTGATGCTCTCCACAGATTGGGTTGTTTTGGAAAAAAGTCAAATGCTGTCTTCTCATGGAAGCCAGAAGTCAACACTTCTTACACATAGTTGTGTAGTCACTGCCTGGTCTTTTCATCAGACAAGCATTTAGGGACACTCCTCCCCCAGAAAAGAAGGAGATCTGAGACAGGCCCATCAGTGCACAAAAGCAGCTCTGGATAACATGAGGCATTTGTCAGAGAGGTCTTATTTCACATGAAATAGAAAGAGAGTGATATCATCAAGCAAAACTTGTGTTTACAAAAGATATGGGAAAAATGTCATAGGTTCATGAGAATTTAAGACACACCTCTAGGAAGGGGAAAAAATATTTATTGGTTATTTGCTTTGTATTGGGCACTTTATATACCCTACTACATTTAACATAGAGATAACCTCTTTTCCATATGATGAGAGGTGACAGCTTTACTGCACTAATGAAATCTTTTCTTATTGTTGACATTACAGATGGTCTCCCTCACCTCATTTTGCCTGCCTCTATCCAACCCATAATCACCTTCCCCCTGGCCTTCGCCACACTGTTGTCTGTGTCTATGGGTTATACATACATGTTCTTTGACTGATCCCTTGAAATTCTTTCATCCAATCTCCCCTCCCCTCTCCCTTATGACAGCTGTCAGTCTTCTCTTCATAAAGCCTCAAGGACTTGTTGCTACTTGCTCATGGTCTCCTCTACTGCACCGTTATTTTTTTACTGTCAGGACTATGACCTGTGTTCACTGTGGTGTTCAAGAGTCTTGTAGACCAACTTGGTAAATGTATGTTGAATGACTGAACACACAGGAAAGCAGCCAGGCTGCCTTGGATTGGCTGCCCCAGGCAGCTGTGGTATGTTATTGTATCATGGGATTATCCACAGAGTGCTTCCTCCTCCTTCAAGACTACTTGGGTCTTCTGTTAGAGAAAGCCAGATACTCTCCTAAATATACTGAATCAGCATAACAACCTGTGAGATGGTTATTGTAATCCCTCTTTTGTAGACAATGAAACTGAAGCCCAGAAGGGTACAGAAATTTTCTCAGGGTATCTCAATGAGTTACTAGTGATTGAGTTGGGATTCAATACCCAGATCTGTCTGAGGCTGAAGTCTTCTACTCTTCGGTACTAAATTCTCAGGAAGGCTTCCATTTTATTCTGTGGCTTCTTAAGATTTCAGCTTATAGAGACTGTCAAGGAACTGTTTTCCAAACTGGGGGTAGGGTGGGGGAGCAGGCACTGCTGTTTCTATTGTGTGTGGGTTAAGCTCCATCAAGGGCTTTGGGAACTTCACAGCTCTCAGGAAATACAACTCTCTCAGCTACTTAGTTAACATCAATCAGCCTTTGATCTAGATACAAGTTCTGCCATTTCCTATAGAGTTTTCGTTTATCAAAAGAGGCTACTTCAGAAATCACATTTTTAAATTTGGAATTTGTTTTTCAAGTTACATCACTTTTGCCATCTCCCTAAGTTCCTGACTCCCAAAATATCATTGGCTTCTCTCTGCCTCTAGTCAAAGAGTTAGACATTTCCAAATTGGATCCTGCTTATCTACATCTGACTTCAAGCGCCAGCGTTACTTAGGCAGTTCCTACCTTCCTCTGCCATCTCGGAAAAGTCAGAAAGACAGAATTGTTTACTAAATTCTAACAATTCCAGTCTCTTCTTTTTATTTCCCCAGTCTTATAGAAGCTAATTCCAAAATCTGTTGCTTCCATGATGTCTCTGTGTTCTCTTTTTACCTTCCCAGTTCTTCACTTCCTGCTTAATAATTCTGCATATGGAAGTCTCTCTGCTGAAATTACTGGTGTGGATTTTTCTCATGACAATACTGATTGATCCAGGACTCAGCAGCGAGAGATTATATATATATATATATTTTCCAATCTAGAGCAGAGCCATCACAATTACTTAGAGCAATGAAACTTTTTTTTCTGGCCCTGTTTTATTTTTTCAAATGTTCAGGACAGATTGACTAGTATGTATCAGGGGTCTATTCTTGAATCAATCAACTTTGGTAGCTGAGAAAGGGCCAGGTAGTTTAAATATGTTTCATTGGGCCCTGGCTGGTGTAGCTCAGTGGATTGAGCACGGGCCTGTGAAGCAATGGGTCACTGGTTTGATTCCCAGTCAGGGCACATGCCTGGGTTGCAGGCCAGGTCCCCAGTGGGGGACACATGAGAGGCAACCACACATTGATGTTTTTCTCCCTCTCTTTCTCCCCTTCCCCTCTCTCTAAAAATCAATAAATAAAATCTTTAAAAAAATAAGTATGTTTCATTGGGAGTTGGCCCCAAAGAAAGACGAATTATAAAAAGGGCATCTACTGTGTAATTATGACTTTGGGTAATTAAATAATCCTAAAGGACTCTGAATCCTTTTGAATCACAAAAGGAAGAATACAGTATTCAATGCAGAATTAGTATTAATTCTATTATACCACATTCTTTTTCATGAGAACATATCACTAATAAACTTTGCTTCCATGCTAATAGACTTGCTGATCTGTAATTCTTTACTGTGTTGCCAAGAAGAACTGAGTTTCTCCTGTAAGGGTTTATGTATTGTCAAGAAGTAAAGAAGCCATTAGTAATTCATGGATTCTTATCACTACCCACCAAACTACATTCATACTCAGAAATATAGTCACACTGTAACCTAGTGAGTTCTGTGAAGGAAAATTTATAAGAAGTCTTAGAATTTACTAGTCCAAAATCATAGAACTTAAAAGCTGGAAGGAATCTTATGATTTAGGCCAATTCCTTTATTTGGCAAAAAGAGAAAGTCAAATTTAAAGAAGTTTAGTAGCTTGCCTAAGGCCATAAAATTTGCTGGTAGAAGGTTAGAGACTACATAGAATCTCATCAGTTGAAGTGAGCTAAATGTTTAATAAATATTCATTTTGCTATGTACTGTATCTATTTAAAACATAATTAATGATATTTATCATTAGTATAATATAAACAAAGACACTGAATTTGAGAACAGTCTGTCAGTGTCCAGAGTGGGAGGGGAGGGAATTTCAGGGGAAAAGGGGAACGGTTTAGAGCAACAAGTATAAAGGACTCATGGACAAAAACTATGGGGGGGTGGAAATGGGAGGAAGGTGGGGAGGGATGGGGTGGTGGGCTGGGGCGGGGTAAAAGACAGAAAACTGTACAATATCAACAATTAAAAAATACTGATTAAAAAAAAAAAAAGAAAAAAAAAGAAAAAAAAAAAGAAAAAAAAAACATAATTAATGATATTTAAAAACATACATAAAAGCATAATGAACCCTCATGCACTCATCACCCAGCTTTAAGAACACATACTCATCATAAATAATCCATAAACAAAACCTTTATCTATTTCTTCTTGAGTGAGCTTTGACAGTTTGTATATTTCAGGGAATTCATCCATTTTATATTTTATTATCCTTTGAATAGATGGAAGATCTATGGTGATGTTACCTCTCTCATTTCTGATATTGGTAATGTATGAATTCTCTCTTATTTTCTCTTTATTGTTCTTATGTTTTATACATCTCTGAGGCACTGTTCATTTTTCTTCATTATTTTGTTTTTCTGTTCTTTAGATTTAATAATCTCTATTGACCTATCTTCAAGTTTGCAGAGTATCATTTTTTTAACCAGCTTAGATCAGTTGTTTATCCCCTGTAGTGACTTTTTCATTTCAGTCACTGCAGTTTCAACTCTAGAATTTCTGTTTTTATAAGCCAGATGATCTCTATCTCCTTTTTAATTTTCTTATTACTTATTACTTCTCTCTTTGGCACATAATTTTTATTTTTCTATTTGACAAAAAATCATTCTTGAACTTTTTTACATTTTTAAACACATTTTATTCCTTTTATTAAAAAGATAAAGCAAATACTGAAAAATGGTTTATTTTAAAACTGGATAGCAGGCATATACACCCTCATTATATAATTCTACCCTGTTTTATTTATTAAATATATTTTATTGATATGCTATTACAATTGTCCCAATTTTCCCCTCAGCCCCTTCCCCTTGGTAATTCCTATTACCTCCAGTAATGCCCCTCTTAATTCATGTCTATGGGTCATATAAGTTCTTGAGGCTACTCCATTTCCTATACTGTTCTTAACATACCCTTGTCTATTTTTTACCTACCAATTTGTACTTCTTAATCCCTGTACCTTCCCCCCATTCTCCTCCTTCCCCCTCCCTACTGATAACCCTCTCACTTATGTCCATATCTATGATTCTGTTTCTGTTCTGTTGGTTTGCTTAGTTTGTTTTTTTAGATTCAGTTGTTGATAGTTGTGAATTTACTGGCATTTTAATGTTCATAGTTTTGATCTCTTTTTTTATTTTTTAAAATATATTTTATTGATTATGCTATTACAGTTGTCCCATTTTCCCCCTCTACCCCGCACATCCTCTCCCACCCACATTTCCCCCCTTTAGTTCATGTCCATGTGTCATACTTATAAGTTCTTTAGCTTCTATATTTCCCATACTATTCTTGCCCTCCCCCTGTCTATTTTCTACCTACCATTCATGCTACTTATTCTCTGTAACTTTTCCCTCTCTCTCCTCTTCCCATTGCCCTGTTGCTAACTCTCCATATGATCTCCATTTCTGTGGTTCTGTTCCTCTTCTAGTTGTTTGCTTAGTTTGTTTTTGTTTTTGTTTTAGGTGTGGCTGTTAATGATTGTGCGTTTCTTGTTACTTTACTGTATATGTTTTTATCTTCTTTTTCTTAGATAAGTCCCTTTAACATTTCATGTAATAAGGGCTTGGTGATGGATGAACCCCTTTAACTTGACCTTATCTGAGAAGCATTTTATCTGCCCTTCCATTCTAAATGAAAGCTTTGCTGGATAGAGCAATCTTGGATGTAGGTCCTTGCCTTTCATCACTTAGAATACTTCTTTCTAGCCCCTTCTTGCCTGTAAGGTCTCCTTTGAAAAATCAGCTGACAGTCTGATGGGAACTCCTTTGTAGGTAACTGTTTCCTTATCTCTCACTGCTTCTAGGATTCTCTCCTTCATTCTAATCTTGGGTAATGTAATTATGATGTATCTTGATGGGTTCTTCCTTGGGTCCAATTTCTTTGGGACTTTCTGAGCTTCCTGGGAGTCTATGTCTTTTGCCAGATTGGGGAAGTTCTCTTTTGTTATTTGTTCAAATAACTTTTCCACTTGTTGCTCTTCCTCTTCTCCTTCTGGTACCCGTATAATTCAGATGTTAGAATGTTTAAAGATGTCCTTGAGGTTCCTAAGCTTCTCCTCACTTTTTTGAATTCTTGTTTCTTCATTCTTTTCTGTTTGGTTGTTTCTTTCTTCCTTGTGGTACACACTGTTGATTTGAGTCCCAGTTTCCTTCCCATCACTATTGGTTCCCTGTACATTTTCCTTTATTTCACTTCTTGTAGCCTTCATTTTTTCATTTAATCTGCAACCAAATTAAACTAATTCTATGAACATCCTGATCACCAGTGCTTTGAACTGTGCATCTGATAGGTTGGCTATCTCTTCATCACTTAGTTGTATTTTTTCTGGAGCTTTGATATGTTCTTTTGTTTAGGCCTTTTTTTTTTTTTTTTTTTTTTTTTGTCTCAGCGCGCCTGTTATTTAGTGAGGGGTGGAGCCTTAGGTGTTCACTGTGTTGTGATGCTGTGTGTGGTGGTGGGGTCCGAGAGGGAACAACGGTGCTTGCTCCTTTCTCTGCCTGATTTCAGTCACTTCCCGCACTTCCTGCACGCAAATTGGGCCCTTCTGGTGCTGATTCCTGGGTGGGTGGGTTTGTGTATGTTCTAGGACCCTGCGGATCTCTCCAGCGAACTCTCCTATGAGGCTAGGAGTCTCTCCCGGCACCTCAACACCCACAGGTATTTTCAATTGGTGTTTTGAGGCTTTATTTCCCCGAGCTGGGGCCCTGGGTTGCACAGCCTGTCTCGCTCCCCAGTTTTGCCTAGTTTATCTGTGCACTAATGTGGGACCATTCAGTCTGCCAGCTGCCTTGGGCAGCAGTGCCCCTCCACAATCCACTGCTTCGCTGGGCCCACCCACTGCCATCTTGCATGCCCGGGGTCTGCCAGCCACCGTTTTTTTGCCACGAACCCTCTCTGCCCACCTGCCCGATTCCACACCTCCTAGTGGTCTGGATGAATGTTTCTTCTTTAACTCCTTGTTGTTGGACTTCCATAGAGTTCAATTTTCTGTTAGTACTGGATATTTTTTGTTTTTAAATTGTTGTCCTTATTTTGGTTGTGTGAGGAGGCATAGCGTGTCTACCTGCGCCTCCATCTTGGCTGGAAGTCCTGTTTCTTTTTTTTAAATAAGTCCCCTTAACATTTCATATAATAATGGCTTGGTGATGATGAACTCCTCTAGCTTTACCTTGTCTGGGAAGCACTTTATCTGTCCTCCCATTCTAAATGATAGCTTTGTTAGACAGAGTAATGTAGGTTGTAGGTCCTTGCTTTTCATTACGCTGAATACTCCTTACCAGTCCCTTTTGGCCTGCAGTTTCTTTTGAGAAATTAGCTGACAGTCTTAGGGGAACTCCTTTGTAGGTAACTCTATGCTTTTCTCTTGCTGCTTTTAAGATTCTCTGTTTATCTTTAATCTTTGGCATTTTAATTATGATGTGTCTTGGTGTGGTCTTCTTTGGGTCCATCTTGTTTGGGACTCTGTGCTTCCTGGACTTGTATGTCTATTTCTTTCACCATATTAGAGTTTTCTTTCATTATTTTTTCAAATAAGTTTTCAATTTCTTGCTCTTTCTCTTCTCCTTCTGACACCCCTGTGATTCAGAGGTTGGTACGTTTGAAGATATCCCAGATCCTTCTTAGCCTATCCTTGTTTTTTTTTTTTTTTTCTTTATTTTTCTTTTTGCTGTTCTGATTGAATGTTATTTTCTTCCTTATGTTCCAAATCATTGATTTGAATCTCAGCTTCATCCTTGTCACTGTTGGTTCCCTGTAAATTTTTCTTTGTTTCACTAAGTGTGAACTTTATTTCTGCCTGGGTCTTTTTTATGCTGTTGACGTACCCAATGAGTTCTTTGAGTATCCTGATAACCAGTGTTTTGAACTCTGCATCTGGTAGATGCTTATCTCCATTTTGTTTAGTTCTTTTTTTCAGAGTTTTGTTCTGTTCTATCATTTGGGCTGTGCTTCTTTGCCTCCTTTTTAGGCAGCTTTCTTGTGCGTTTTTCTGTGTATTAGGTAGAGATGCTTGACTCCCTGTCTTAGTTGTGTGGCCCATTGTAGAAAAGTGTACTGGTAATTGGGTGGGGTGGAGCCTTTGGTAATCACCAGGGTGGGGCAACCTGTGTTGCTACTTTGTGTGTCTGTGTAGGGAAGGGCTCATAGAGGCTAAAATACTTCTGCCTAGCCTGTGAAGTTTTTTCTGGGAGGAAGCTGTCTCCTGGCACTTGCCCTGATGCCAGTCAGTTTCTCTCCATATGCCACTGGTGCCCTTCCAGCTATTACTCTGGTGCTGAAGCCTAGAGGGAGTTAGTGTGCATAAGTCCTAGTCCACTGTGGCCCTTTAAGTTCAGACTCCCGAGAATCCCAGTTTCTTTCACCTCCCAACCTCCACTGGTTTTTACAGCCAGAAGTTATGGGCACTTATCTTTCTGGTGCTAGAACTCTGGGCTGGATGGTCTGGTGTGGGGCTGCGATATGTTGCTCCTGAAGTATCCGTCTTGATTTTTATCTACCACGCATGGGTGTGGGACTACCCATTCTCTGTCTTCACACCACTTTACACCTCTCCACATCTCTGTGTGTCTCCACATTTCTGCCCCTCCTACTCATCTGGATGAATGTGGCTTCTTTAATTTGTTGGTCATTGGACTTCTACACAGCTTGATTTTCTGACAGTTCTTGGTGATAATTTTTTTGTAGACTAATTGTATTTTTTGCTGTGGCTGTTCTAGGAGGCAAGCTGAGTTTACCTTCATGTCCATTTTGACCAGAATTCTCCTTTAATTTTGTAGGTATGGTTTGTTTTGAGTTCTTTGATCATATTTGATATGCCTGATTTCAAGTGTATGTTGCCAGTAAGAGAAAGACAAGTACCACATGATTTCACTCATATGTGGAATCTAATGAACAAAATAAAGTAACAAAATAAATAGAGACAGACTCCTAAAGAGCAAGTTGACAGCTTTTGGAGTGGAGGAGGGATTGGTGTGGGAGTGGAGAGATTGAGTTAAAATGAAAAAAAAAAAAGCAGAAAAAAACTCATGGACATAAACAACAGTGTGGTGATTGTCAGGGTTAGGGGAATTGTGGGTGTGGAGGAGGGTAAAGGGGGGATAAATGGTGATGAACCTAGACTTGACTTGGGGTGGTGGACACACAATACAGTGTGCAGATTTCAGGTTTTTTTTCCACCTGAAATCCGTATAATTTTGTTAACTAGTGTCATCCTGATAAATTAAATAAAAAGGGGGCAAAAAGTATATATCAACTAATTCTAAGATCTGGACCCCCTTAAGAACATTTTCTGTTTGCTTTGTTTCCCCCACCAGGAATATAGTAAATATTCTAATTTCTTTTCATGCCTCATACCTCTTGTTGAAAATTAGACATTTTAAATCATAATTATAAAAATACTGGTTTCAGACACCTCTATTCTTCTTGAGTTGGTTGTTATTTCTGGGCTTTTGTTGTTTCCCTAGTTGCTGCTTATTTGTTTAGCAAATTTCCTGGACTAATACTGTAGATTCCATAGTCTCTGTAGTGTACAGCTAATGAATTCCTTGTTAAATATTAAAAATTTTAAGTTACAACTTTTAAATTTTAAACATAGCTGTCTAGCATCATGCTTGGGACAGTGTAATTTAGTGATAAGCCAATTATCAGTCAGAAGATTACCTCAAATGCCTTGTCTGTCTCTCTTCTACCCCTTATAAAGGGTAATTTTGTGTGGGGCACATGTTCAATCTTTCTGAAGTGTACAAAATAGCCTTAGATTTCATTTCCTACTTTTGCAGGTCTTGAAGATGACTGGTAACTACTTTCTTTCCTTCCTTTCTTTCTCTTCCTTCTTTCCTTCCTTTTCCTTCCTTCCTTCCCCCCTTCCCACCTTCCCCCTTCCTTCCTTCTCTCTTTTCTTCTTTTTCTTTTTTCCAGGCCATGCACATAGCTTTGTACATATACACAGCCTTTAAGATACTCAAGAAATATTATAGATTTTCAAAATTTCCTATGGATATTTACTTTTCCAAGATTTTCTTTAAAATTCACATTTAGACCCAGGTTTGCCTCACCCAAAATCACAGCCTTAGATAGTGTTGTCAACATTTTGCTATTGTTTCTAGTAGGCTTGGAGCCTGGGATTTTTTTTTTTTTTTTTTGTGCCTTAGTTGAGCTCTTAATTAAGTCAAATAATCACATCATCCTGGGAATAGAGGTTTTCCAGGGAGCTGCAAGTTTGTAAAAAATATTTACTGTTCTCTGAGGATAGTGCTTTTAGTAGCCTCTCCATTAGCTGCAAGAGAACAGGGATGGAGAATAAAAATAGCCCCAAATTAAAATTTCACATACCCAAATATTTTATCAAGGTTCAGTAGTTTCTTTTGGATAGACCCCCCTCCCCCCACATTTATCTATGATGTTGATGAATTTTTAGAGTTCTGAAATGTTTGATTTAAGTTGTTCTGCCATTACTTTTATTGCTTTCAGGGAGAACTAGTTCAGCAGTGTTTTCAATCTATCATTCAGGAAGTCAATACACTTGTTTTTCTTTTTGGAAGATATTTTAGCTGAATGTATAATTTCAAGAGCATAGTCCGTTGTCTTCTGACTTGCGGTTTCAGATAAGTTGTAAAACATAATTCTTTTATTTATTCATTTGTGCATAATGTATTTTTATCTCTCTGCTTTTGCTTTTACAATGTTTCTTTTTCACTGATTTTAGTCATTTTATTATGATTTGCTTTGGGGTATATGTGTGTGTTTCCCTGTTTATTCATTTTAAATTCTTTGGTTGACCTTGGATCCAAGGGCTTTTAGTTTTTAGGAAATTTAGAAAATTTCTGGAGTGTTATTAATTTTTTGTCCCTACTCTTCTCTCATTCTTGGATCCTGGATCCCAGTGAAGTAAATTTAGTTGGCTTGTTAATATTTTCCATGGGTTACTTATTTTGCGTTCTTTTATTTTTCCAGTCTTTTCCACTTTTCAACTGGGATAGTGATTATTGCTATGTCTTTAAGGCATGTAATATTTTCTTCTACAATGTTTAATACTGATAAGCCATTTAGTACATGATTTATTACAGATATCATTCTAGAAGTTCCTTTGAGTCTTTTTTCCTTCTTTCTTTTTCTCCTTATTTATGATTTTTTTTACATTCTGTGCATACAGAACATATTTAAAATAGCTGTTTTAATGTCTCTTGTGTTTTATCTTCATCATTTTGCTTATATTTAGTTATTCATTTTTCTGGTTGTGGGTAATATTTTCTACCTTCTTCATATCTCCAGTAATTTTTATTGGATTGTGGTCACTACAAATTTCATTGTTGAGTGCTGTATTGTATTCCTTTAAACAAATTACAATTTTCCGGTATACAGTTTCATTATTTTGTAAGTTTGATCCCTTTGAAGTTTGTTTTTAAGCTCTTTTAGAACAGATGTAGAGGAGACTTTACTCCTGGGCTTACTTAGCCTCACACATAATCCATGATTCTTCTGAGACCTCATGTGACTATCCATTATATTGAAAATGGTCTGCTCTATGACTTGAAAAAAGTTGAACAATTCCAAGCCCTTAGTGAGCTCTGCAAGTTGCACATCTGACAGCTTTCTCATAATTGTTCTTTTGTCAGAATTAGTCCTTTTCTGGCTTCAGTGGGATTATATTGAGAATATAAAAAAATCTCTCAAAGCTCGATAATAAGAAAATAAACAGTCCCCCAACTGGGCAAACTTTTTGAACAGACATTTCACCAAAGAAAGGATAGCAAACAAGCACATTTAAAAATGCTCAACATTATTAATTATTAGGCAATGCAAATTAAAAACACAATGACATTCCACTATACACCTATTAGGATGTCTAAAAGAAACAAAAATACCAAGTGTTAGTGAGAATTTGGAGCAGCTAAAACTATCATATACTATTGATATGAACATAAAATGGTACAAGCACTTTGGAAAATATTTTGGCAATTTCTTAAAAAGTTAGACATACACTATTATATCATCCAGACATTCGTGCTGAGTCATTTACCCAGGTGAAATGAAAGCATAGGTCTGTATTGATAGTTGTTCATTCATGTTTATTTGTAATAGCTCAAAACTGGGAATAACCGAATGCCTAGCAGCAGTTGGAAGAATAAATAAATTGTGATGCATACATGTATAATAGAATATTAATTATCATTAAAATCATAAACTATTCATGCATGCAATAAGATAGATAACATCCCTGAAAATGCAAACTATGTAGTGATGGTTACACTTATCATATTGTACAATTTAAATATAAAATATTTTTGTGATCTTAGAAAAAAGCTTTCAACCTTTGATCATCAAGTATGTACTTGTGAGTTTGTCAAATACACTCTTTTTTAACTGTTCATACATAGAACTTCCATACCCAATTTGTTGAGTTTTTAAATCATGAAATGGTGTTGTAGTTTGACAAATGCTTTTTCTGCATCTATTGAGATGATCATACAATTTTCATTCTATAATTTCATTCTATAATTGTGGCAAATCACATTTATTGAACTGTGTACATAAAACTATCTTTTTTGAAGTTCTTAGTTATTTTTAATACATTTTCTTTGATATGTGTTCATAAGTTTACCTTTCACATTTAATTCTTTGTCCATTTGGAATTTTTTTTTTAGCTGAGAGTTTTTTTTTTCATTGTTGTTCAAGTACAGTTGTCTCCATTTTCTCCCCATGTACTCCCCTCCACTCCACCCACCCCTGCCTTCCACCCTTGATCCTACCATCCTTTGGCTTTGTCCATGTGTCCTTTATACATGTTCCTTCATTACCCTTCTGCTATTTTCCCCTGTTATCCCTCTCCTCAGTCCCCTCTGGTTACTGTCAGTTTGTTCTTTATTTCAATGTCTCTGGTTGTATTTTGCTTGCATATTTGTTTTGTTGATTAGGTTCTGCTTATAGGTGAGATCATATGGTATTTGTCTTTCACTGCCTGGCTTATTTCACTTAGCATAATGCTTTCCAGATCCAATCATGCTGTTGAAAAGGGTACAAGCTCCTTCTTTCTTTCTGCTGCATAGAATTCCACTGTGTAAATGTACTGTAGTTTTTTCATCCATCCGTTTACTGATGGGCACTTAGGTTGCTTCCAACACTTGGCTATTGTAAATTGTGCCGCTATGAACACTTTGGAGCACAGGTTCTTTTGATTTGGTGTTTCAGGATTCTTATGGTATAATCCCAGCAGTGAAATTGATGGGTCAAAAGGCAGTTCTATTTTTAGTTTTTTGAGGAAATTCCATACTGTTTTTCACAGTGGCTGCACCAGTCTGCATTCCTACCAACAGTGCACAAGGGTTCCCTTTTCTCCACAACCTTTCCAGCACTTGTTTGTTGATTTGTTAATATGGCTATTCTGATCAGTGTGAAGTAGCATCTTAAATTTTATTATCTATGTTCATCAGTGATATTGCTCTAGAGTTTTCTTTCTTTGTTGTGTCTTTATCTGGTTTTGGAATTAGGATGAGGCTGAATTCATAAAAAGAATTTGGGAGTCTTCCCTTGGATTTTTTCTTGGAATAATCTGAGAAGGGTAAGGGTTAGATCTTCATTAAATGTGTTGTAAAATTCTCCTGTGAAACCATCTGGTCCAGGGCTTTTGCATGCCAGGAATCTTTTGATTACTGCTTCAATTTCACCAGCTGTTATCATTCTGTTCAGACTTTCTGTTTCTTCTTCATTCAGTTTTGGGACATTATATCTTCCTAGAAATTTGTCCATTTCACCCAGGCTTTCAAATTTCTTGGCATACAGTTCTTCGTAGTAATTTCTTACAATCCTTTGTATTTCTGTGGTGTCAGTTGTCTCTTTCATTTCTGATTTTATTTATTTTGGTCCTTTCTCTTTTTTTCTTGGTGAATCAACTTTAATTGTCAATTTTGTTTATCTTTTCAAAGAACTAGCTCCTGGATTTATTGATCCTTTGAATTGTTCTTTCAGTCTCTATGTCAGTTAATTATGCTCTGATTTTGGTTATTTCCTTCCTTCTATTTGCTCCGGGCTTTGTTTCTTGTTGTTCCTCCAGTTCTTGTAGATGTAGGGTTAGATTATTTATTTGAAATGTGTTTTATCTTTTTCAGGTAGGCTTGTATCACTATGAGCTTCTCTCTCAGTACTGCCTTTGCTATGTCCCATTATTTTGGACTCTTGGGTGTTTATTTCCATTTGTTTCCAGAAACTTTTGATTTCTTTCTTGATCTCATTATTAACCCACTGATTGTTTAATAGCATGCTACTCAGTCTCCACAAATTTGGGTGTTTTGAGTTTTTTCCTTGGGTTTGGTTTCTAGTTTTAGGCCCTTATGGTCCAAGAAGATGCTTTCTATGATTTCAATTTTCTTGACTTTGTTGAAGCTTGCTTTGTGTCCTATCATGTGGTCAATTTTGAAAATGGTCCATGCGCATTTGAAAAGAATGTACATTTTGCTTCTTTGGTGTGAAAGGTCATATATACACACACATATTATATATATACATATATAATATATATGGGTGTATATATGTGTGTATATATACATACATACATATATACATATACATATACATATACATACATATATATATATATATATATATATATATATGGTTACATATGTTTGATTTAGGGCAAATGCCACAATATCCTGGTTGATATATTGTTTGCAAGATCTAGCCATTGTTGATAGTGAGGTGTTAATAACTCCTTATTTCACCTTCTATTTTAACTGAGAGCCTTGCCAGGTAGAGTAGTCTCGGTTGCAGGCCTTTGCTTTTTATTACTTAGAATATTTCTTGCCATTCCCTTCTGGCTTATAGTGTTTCTGTTGAGAAATCAGCTGCTAGCCTTAGCAGGGCTCCCTTGTGTGTTACTTCCTTTTTCTCCCTTGCTGTTTTTAAGATTCTCTCTTCATCTTTAACACTTGGCATTTTAATTATGATGTGTCTTGGAGTTGGCCTCTTTGAGTTCATCTTGATTGGGACTCTCTGTGCTTCCTGAAGTTGCATGGCTTTTCCCTTCTCCAGGTTTGGTAAGTTTTCTGTCATTATTTTTTCAAACAGTGTCTGTCCATTGTTCCTTTTCTTCTCCTTCTGGTATTCTTATGATTTGAATGTTGTTATGTTTCATGTGTTTTGAAATTCCCTTAAACTATCTTCATATTTTTTTAGTCTTTTTTTCATGCAGCTGCTCTACCTGGGTATTTCTTTCTACCTTGTCTTCTAGCTCACTAATTCAGTCCTCTGCTTCATTCAGCCTGTTTATAATTCCTTCTAATATATATATATTTTTTCAGAAATTGTATTCTTCATTTCTTTCTGGTTCTTTTTTATAGTTTCTATTTCCTTTTTTCATACTGTTGTAGTTCCCGCTCAGTTCCTTGTGGTCATCTGTGAGTTCCTTGAGCATCCTTATCACCATTCTTTTGAATTCTATGTCCGATAGTTTGTTTGCTTCCATTTCATTTAGTTCTTTTACTGGGGAATCTTCTATTCCTTTTGAGTGCAGGTTCTTTTTTGTCTCCCCATTCTAGGTGACTGTTTTTGTTTGTTGTTGCAATTCCCGATGCTATGCATTGCCTGCTCTCTTCATAGGGTAAACTTCTGTGGTGGGAGTTCTGTGGGACTCAATGGTGTGGTCTCTTTGATCTCCTCATCTGGATGTTTTGGGGTTGCCCTTTCTTCTGTATGTGTGGGCTCTCTTGCTGTACTTGGGCCTGTTGGTGATTCCTTTGTTGGTGGGGTCTCCCCTCCAGCAGGTTTACTGGTATTCACAAGTTCTACATTGTCTTGTATGTGATCAGGGGCAGGGTGAAGACAAAATGGAGTAAGACAGTAGGAGAGTTTTCTATGAGATTTAAAGTACTAACAAGAAGGACAGCAATAACCATGGTATGTCCGCCCAACTAGTCACTTTTTATAAAATGTGAAAAAGAGATAAGGCCCTTATTAGAAGGGAAAAAGAATGTGAGCTGACTTTGGAAAGCAGAACACTTATGGAAGGTTAGGTATAGCTAGAGTAAGGGATAGAAACTTGGCGTAGTGTGTGACAGAATAAAGTTAACCACAACAGGGATAAACCTCAGGAAGATGGTGAAATGGATTAAGACCAGGGAAGGGTACTGTGTGAGAGTTGGAATAACAATAATATGATAAGAAATATATAATGTGAATAAAAAAATAAAAAATAAAAGACCAAGAGTAGTGTGTTATTGGAATATGACTGAAGTGAAAGAAGAAAAATTAAAATGCAATATGAAAAGGAGGATAAAGAAAACCAATCAATGAAACCAAACAAAAAAATAAATAGAAAGAAGAAAAATAAAAAATAAAAAATAAGAATAACCAAACAAAAAATAAAATAAAATGCAAATTCTGAAGGATAGCAAAGTGATGTTTGCCTCAGCTGTTGGTATTAGCATTCTGAGTTCTTTCTGGGTCTGTCTTAGGTCTACTCACAGCTCTAGGTCATATTGTCTCACACTAGAAGGAAAAAAAGCCTCCCGCTGACTTTAAACCCCCGAAGCTTATTATGCTGGTCTTCCTGGATGATGCAGGCAGAGCGGGTCTGGGGTCTGTTTTTTTCCCTTTCCTGTGGTTCCGTGAGGATGGGGTTTTGGGCTGGGCTGCAACATTCATGAGTTCCCAGTTTCAGGCTCATGCCCTCAGAGAGTTGTGCGTCCCACACTGTCCATTGCATGAATGTGCCAGGATGGCACCTCGAACCCACCTCGTTGATTAGTCCATGAGGTGCAATGAGTGGAAGCAAATCATACCCCTCCTTCTCCCTCTTTGTTGGCCTGGGCCTGCGTGTGCAAAGTCCCTTCCGGGCAGTTTACTTACCCTATTAAGTCTTTCTGGGGGCTGCTACCTCTCTGAGTCCCTGCTGCACCCCTTTGATCAATCTGTGAGGTGCCCTGCATGGGAGCAAATCTCTCCCCCCTCCTCCCTCTTCACTAGCCCAGCTGCTTCATGTGAGAGGTCCTTGCATGGTGGCTGAGATCCTTTTTTGAGCAAATTCCCCTTGTTTGTGGCTGGCTGTTCCTAACAAGCACCTGACTTTCCACCCAGACCAACTCTCTGACTAGTCCCATGACTAACTGGGTCATGGCCAGTCACAGCCCATCTCTTCTCCCATCTCCAGGTGTCACCTGGCTCCCCAATTTCTCTGGTACTGCCCCAGCCAGTGACCACAGTCCTAGCTGGGTTATGCCGCCAGCTGTGTGTCTTACTGCATCTTTTTCCCTCTAGCGACTTTAAGTGTCCAAGTCTCTCCTGGCATGGGTCTGTAAACTTGCCGCTGTGGGATGGGAGGGAGCTGCCAAGTCGTAATCACTCCTACAAAGCTCTCCTCCAAAGCTGCTGTGGTAGCAGTGGTCTTCAGTACAGGGCCAGGGGGCCCTCCCATTTGTCTAAAAAATCTCCTTACTGTCCATTTTCAAACGACCTCTGCAAACTTTGGCTTCCAAACTTTCTATCAGCTGGAATTCTGTTTGCTGTGCACTCTGTTTCTTGTAAGATCGGCTAGGTGTCCCAGTTGGGTGAACAAGCAAGTGGGTTCGGCTTCTACCTCACCACTCTCTTCTCACCAGTATGTTAAATTATCCTTGCCTCCCATGGATACATCTTGGTTGATCATGGTGTGCGATCATTTGATGTGCTGTTGAATTTAGTTCGCTAATATTTGTTGAAAATTTTTGCATCTGTATTCATCAGAGATACTGGCTTGTACTTTTCCTGTAGTGTCCTTATCTGGCTTTGGCATCAAGGTAATGGGGGGCCTCATAAAATGAGTTTGAGAGTGTTTTCTTCTCTTCAATTTTTTGAAAGAGTTTGAGAAATGGTGTTAATTCTTTACATATGAGTAACAAGATTTTTAGCAGTGGAAAGTTGGAAGAGCAAAATAATTAGAATAAATCTTATAATAGGGCCTGTACTAGTGAATATTCTTTGAGCTCATAGAGGTTGTGTGAGACTGTTGGTCTCAGGTGAAAAGGAGAGCAGGCTGAAAGGCCGATGTTGCAAAGGGATTTTGTGGGTATCTAATTCACTAACCTGACAGATTTGGTAACTGCCTACTTCGTATTGTTAGTTTCTTTTTTTTTTCTTAAATCTAATTCCTACCAACATTTTCTCTTTGCCACAGTGTGTAGATTTCTTTCAATTTTCCCTTCCATAGCCACTCTCCACCCTGTCTTTGCCCCAGAATGCTGACCCACAGCAATAGGCTCCCTGTTCCTCTGACTTCAAGTTGAATTTGGCTAGCAGGAAGAGTCACAGAAGTTGGAAGGAGGGAGAGTGAAACATCAGGGTATTTACTTCCTGGCTCCCACTGTTTAGGAGTGGGCTTGTTGGTTCCTCCTCCCATTATGAAAGGCCACTGGTGACTCCCAGCGGCTCGCCACATGATTTTCTTTGTTTCCAGGTTTGAGTTTCCTCTCCATTTCCTGACTGTTTCATGCCCTCAGGGATGAGTGGAATCTTATTACATGTGATTTCCTTGATGCCTGCTTAAACCTTTGCAAATAACCCTTTAAACTCTACATAAATTCTCCAGTTTGAGTGTGCCAGCTGTTTCCTTCTGGGACCCTGACGGATACAATGGCTATGCTCCCTGTCCTGCTGTCTTCTTCACGTAGTATTCATTCTTTATTTGAAGAAAACAATGGATGCCTTTCTCTTGTGACAACATAGATTTTAGTTAGGTTTTTGTTTTGTTGTGATTTTAGGTTTCAGGGAGCTGAGACATATTATGTTACCTTAAATAAAAGGAGTTTATTGTGAGGTCATAAGCAGAAATAGGGAAGACAGAAATTCTATCACAGAATTAGCCTTTACGGAAGAGCTGACGCTGCACAAAGTTGGATCACAAGGGAACTGTAAGGCAGTTCAGTTTCTATTAAGTCATAATCCTTTCTCACACTTTTGCAGAGCACCAGGGACTCCTATACATATTTTTCCAGGTTCTCTCTAGACATTAACTGTCCTTGGGAGGTTTAGGGGCCATGTGCATACCCTTTGAATACGTTCAAGGCCATATGATTAGTGGTTAAGTGCTCTGGATCTGGCATTTGGTAGCCCTGGCTTGAATCTTGACTACTTACTGGCTGTGTGCCTTTGGGAAGGTTACTTAGTATTTTCTAAGACTTAGTTAGCCCACTTGTAAGATGGTAATAATGACCAATCTTAATTCATTTGAATTTTGGAAAAAGTCCTATCTGAAAAGATGGGCTCAGTAAAGAATAAAAGCTAAACTTATGTAAGGTACTGCTCCTATCGTTTTCATTCGAAGGAAAATTGTTTTGACAGCGACTTGGGGGAAAATAAGATACTGAATCCCCGGTCTGGATAGCTACCCAAGGCAATCAGACAAGTCTCCAGTGCTTGCATGATGTGATCAAATGAGTTTGTGGACAAAGACTGTGTACAACGGTGCTGAAATGGGTATAGCCAGGGTCAAGGTCAACTATGATTAGGGTATCTCAGGAGACTAGTTGCAGCACCAGCTAAACAGTGAACCCTGGTAAACTTTATATCTCAGTTACTAGTTAGGGCTCCTTCACTTCTCCATAGAGTAGGTTTGGAATAAATAGTCTTTTAGCTCTAGGAAGCAGACACTCTGATTTATCTCTCACAGCAGTGATTCTACAGTTTCTCCTTTAGTGTGATAACATCTTTACATTTTTGTCTATGCTGTATTCTGGTGTTGAAGTTTAGCTTTCAGGTTGTCAATTCATTGTCTTAAGCTTAAATGCGGAGAATATATACAGGTGGTCACCATCTTCACCACTTGGCATAACTTTTCTGTTATTTTACCTCGTGGGCTAAGGGAAACTTGAGGACTGGCTGTCTTTGGATTTGAGTTCACTCCTTATTGAGTCAGCCAATAGCTAGTTTGAGGGCTGGCTTATGTGAAAGCAGTGAAGAAGGAGACGCTAGGCAAGAAGTCCTTAGAAGGACCTTTGCAAGTAATAGATATTTCAGAGATTGGCCAGTAAAGGATATAAAATCTACCACCTGAATGAATTTTATTGTATGTAAATTGTACCTGAATAAAGCTGTTTTGTGGGAATGGAGCAGAAAAGTCAAATGATATTGAGCAGAGTGTATGTACTGACTGTTCGGGGCATCATCTGAAGACAAATATTTGTTGACATCTACTATGT
Source organism: Glossophaga mutica (assembly GCA_039655065.1). Classification (NCBI taxonomy): domain Eukaryota; kingdom Metazoa; phylum Chordata; class Mammalia; order Chiroptera; family Phyllostomidae; genus Glossophaga; species Glossophaga mutica. Next base: position 77,336,100 of record CM077308.1, on the reverse strand, counting down.
GTCATACTAGCCATTGAATATAACATATAAGTAGATATATTCCCTGACCTTGTTGAGATAATGCCTGGGCTATTAAACCTACTTTTCAGTCCTTGGTGGAGGTGCCATGTAAATGGAATTGTACTGCAGTGTAGATTTTGATGCTCTGGGCATGTGATAAAAAGCTGTATTTCGGCCCTGGCTGGTGTAGCTCAGTGGATTGAGCGCGGGCCTGCGAACCAAAGGATCGCGGTTCGATTCCCAGTCAGGGCACATGCCTGGGTTGCCAGGCCAGTTCCCGGCAGGGGACATACAAGAGGCAACCGCACATTGATGTTTCTCTCCCTCTCTCCTTCCCTTCCCCTCTAAAGATAAATAAATAAATAAACAATAAAAATAAATAAAAAAATCTATTAAAAAAAAAAAGCTGTATTTCTGTATCTTGTCCAACAAGTTCAAAAATATTTATGGAGTAACATAGAGTGTGTCAAGAAAAATTATGTTTCAGATCAGGCAAAATTTTCTCTGGGCTATCACCTCAAGTATTGAGCAGAATTAAATTTTGGTGACTTGATATCTAACTCACAATATAAAACTAACTGTACTTTTTTTTCATTTACTGAGATGTCAAAGAAATAGTTCTTGCCCTCATGACAAGAAAAATACTTTTGAACTTGTAACTGTCATAGGTGTATATCTCATGATTCTTTTCATGGTCTTAGAGCAATCTGTTTAATTTATCATTCTTCATGATTCATTTCTTTTCTTTTCTTTCTTTTTTTTTTTGTGGATCTGAGTCAACAATGGATAAGAGTACATAACAGGCCTCTGGCTATCTTGTTTTCCTAAAAATTCCTTTCCTGCTACACTTTCAAGCAGATAGTCCTATCACTTTTTCTTTATGGAGGTGTACATAGTTGATACTTTAACATATTTACATATCACTCAACATTTTTTAATTTATCTATTTAGCAAACATTTTTGGTACTATGGTTCAGGCTGTGGTCTTGCTACTGGGTATAAAAATGCAAAACATAGTCCTTAAAAAACTTGCTGTCCAGTGAATGATAAACTGTGTCCTGCAGATGGTCTTCCCCTCAAACTTTGTAAATGCCTAAGTGTTCTAGTGTTTCAAAACATGAAAATAATAGTTTAATTTACAGAATCAATCAGGGGCTCTATCATTCCAAAGTCAAAGAGTGTGCACTCTCCTAGTAAATGTGTCACCCTGTGTGAGTTTATGCTGCATCAGATTTCAGCTGTGAGCCCTTTGTGGTACTCCAGACACTGAAACTTGGGGACAAAAAATATTGAGTCAACTTTGGGTAGATTATGTCAAATTGCCCTCCAAAACTGTAGTGATAATTTGCATTCTTACATGCAATGCACAAAACTGCACTTCTTATAAACTTGCCAGTACTGGATATTATCAATTTTAGATGACATTTTAAGCTAAGTCCGATGTTGAAGCACATCGAGGCCTGGCTGCCGTGACAGCAGGGAGAGGCCGGCTAGGGAGGGCTCAGAGTCCTGTCAAGATGGCTTTCCCTTTCCCTTCCCTCTGGGTCCTTGGTGGCATCTCTGAGGAATGTAAGGACTCTATTAATCATAGTTTGAAAATCATGGTTTTCTAGTTTGTCTTTTGTGGCTACAATTGGTTGGTTTCTCATGAGTAATAATGATATATCTTTTATGGTGTTTGAAGCAAAGATACTTAGCTTTCAAATTAACAGTGTGTTTCTTTTGTTAGTAATGTTTAAGTTGTAGTGGTATTTAAATATTATTTTTAGTTCTCTAGGCATAAAATAAAAAGTCATTATGTAATGGGGTGTTGGCTGAGAGGCTCCAGGGACTCCCACAAGCCTAGCTTGGGGACTAGAAAAAGCAGCAACACAGGGATTGAGAGTTATTTTACATATCAATAACAACAGGCTAGCTTCACAGCCTGCTGGGAGCCAGGGAGATATGCATGACTTTGACCTGTGATGGAGCTGGGAGGCAGCTCCCCAGTTACAGTGTCTGCGTGAGAGCTGGGAGGTGGTTTGCTCCACACAGGGGGCCACGCCTGCCTGAACTAACAATGACAGCTGAGAAAGGCAGAAGAAACCAGACTACTGGCAGGTGTAGCTGACAGTGGGAGGAGTCGGAAATGGGGTTAGAGAAAAAGGTCCACAGGGGGATTTAAACCCAGGCACAGCAGCCCTGCGGGAGGCTTAACCATGTGGTTCTGGGAGTGGAGCAGGGCTCTATTGACCAGGGGGCCTTAGGAAACTGTAAAGCAAGATGCAGCAGCCATGTGGAGCTCTATCTTAGTGGTTTGAAAGAATGCAGAAGGGCTTCCACCAGCCCACCATGAGGATGAGGTTTTGCTTTAAGAACGGGAGTCTAGCTGAGCTACATACGGACTTCTATTTCTTTTCCTGAGATGTGGTCCCCTGACTGGCCTGGTTTGGCAAGGGGGAGGCAGGACTGTGTTTGTGTTTGTGGGTGTTTTAAAGGGACTCAGGGATTTAACAGGGACAATCTGCCATTGCTCTAAAACTGTATAACTTTTGAATAAATAGTTGCTTTCCTTTTTGCCAAACTCTGGCGTTGAGAGCCCCAGTTCCTAACAGGGCAGAGAGCAAAGAAGAACCATAGTAAAAGAAAGACTGCAAGGGAGGGGGGTTGTTTCTATAAAAATTTTATGCTTATGCATTGTTTAAAAAACTTACTAAGATTGCAGTAGGGTGCCAATATACAGCTTTAGTATCTTTAGTGCTCAAATGTCACCTCATTACAAATTAAGCCATGTATGTCCTATTAACTCATTTAGATCACAAGAGAAACATTTAGCAAACTCCAAGGGTTACATTTCTAAATTTAATACATTAGTGTATTCCACTGTGGCCTGAAAGGATTTCCAAAGGATTGAACTAATGTTTGTGGAAATATTCGTGATTGGGTTGGAAGACTTGTAAATATGAGGACATCCAGGGAATGTACAGGGCACTAAATACTCTACATTAGCTTGGTCGAGGGTAGAATTTGGACAAATGCACCGTGACAAGGACAGATACACCCATGACAATGGATCTTGCTCTCCACTCACACTTTCCACAAAGGCACATCCTGAAATTGCACATTACAGTAAGTATGCATTGGTTTGTAAGCGTGGTCTGAAGCACTGTGATGTGCTTACTGGATATGAACTCTCCTAAAAGATATGGGCTTCCAGTACCTCTCAACGTGGAAAAAAAAAGTGGAGGACAGAGCAGTAGTGTCCTGCCATCCAGAAACTTAACTAAGTGGCCATTATCACAGAGCAGTCACCTAGTCTTGCTACCCAAAATAAATGATAGTACCGATGACTACAGGGTGGCTAGGCCCACAATGATCCCCTCCTCCTGGCATTTACGCCCATGTGTCAATCTCTCCCAGTGAGTGGGCCGGGCTGGATAACTTACTTGTAATAAATCTAGAAAAAGTAATGGGCTGTCCCTGACATTGGGTTATAAAAACACTGCACTTCTATCTTGGATACTCTCTCTCTTTGTCAGATCACTTGTCCTGTGAAGAGACCCTCATGGTGAGAGGACAAGTTTTCTCAACAACTATGTGAATGGGATTGGAAGTGGATGCCCCTCAATCCCCTTCTAGTCAAGACTTCAGAGGAAACATGGCCCTAGTTTATGGTTTGAATGCAACCTCATGAGATATTTTGAGGCAGAGGTCCCCAAGTAAGCTATTCCTGGATTCCTGACTCAAAACAGAACCAAACAAAACAAAACAAAAACAAAAAAAACCCCTGCTTTTGGGTGCTTATTTTGTTATTTTAGGCTGCTACATTTTGGGGTTAATTTTTTTTTACAACAGATGAACAATACAGACTTTTAAAAATATAAGTCATTTCTACAGCATTATGAACAGAGCAAAGATGAAGAAAGTTCTATGCTAAATAGTCCTCTCAGTAAAACTTTAGCAAACTTGATCTTTGATGATAACTCATCCAACAGAGGGGCAATGAACTTGATCAATGTGATTGTCTCCCCACATCTCAGGACAGCCATCATCACCACTGATTTTACAGCCTCTTGGGTGAGAAAAAAGCAGAGAGTGTTTAACTGATACTACCCTAAGTCTCATGTAAGACCAAGGTCCCAGGAGGCAGTCTGGGGACTGGAACTTTCTCTTGAATTTAGAAGTTGGTAGCCCCATAATTGGGATGCTCTATATACTAGCCTATTTAATCTTCAGAGGAGCACTCAAAATAACCATCATCATTATTTTAAAGATGTGGAAACAAGTAGATGTTGAGATGTTGATCAAAGAATCATAGGGAGAAAAGCTGAAGGGAGAATTGAAAGTCAGGTCTGCCTGGCTCCAAAGCCAGTATTCTCCACTTTATTATTTCTCCTTCAGATGTTGGGCTGGCACTTCAGGTGAGCAGGATGAATGCAGGTGATTATTCCAGGTGTAAAGGGCTTCAGAGAGGTGCACGAATTTGAGCTTACATGTTTTGCAGGGAAACCGAGAAGCCTGTGAGAAAGGAAGGGTGCCCTTCAAGAGAGGCACCATGAAGCCCTGGGATACGCATCAGTGCAGCCAAGAATCACAAGAAACCAACCTAATACCATTTGCTGATGTGATCTGACTCAGCTCTGCCGATTCTAAGATAAAATAAACTGCCACCTACACTCACTTGACCTCTTTCTATTCCTGACTTGTCCTAAGGAGGGGTCTTGGAGTAAGAAGCTCTTGCAAATCTAACGTGCATAATCTTTATAGCAAACAATTTACTTACATATAGGCTTTAGCATATTCTATTTTGTTAGCCAAAAATATGAGCAACAGTTTTTGTAATTATTTTCCTTTCCCCCAAGCAGTTACACTTTTTATAAAATTGAATTTAAATAATTATATCCTTCTGGGATTTATTTTTACAAAAGCGTTGTGTGTGAGGCAGAATTTGTGATGCTTCATTTAACATTGCTGAAGGAAAGAACTTGTATTAAAATATTTTGAGCTGGAGCTTTACTTAGACAAAGAGAAACTTCAAATACTGATTACTAATTACATTCATAATTTGCACTAAAAATTAGGGGAAGTTGCAAATACATTTGACAAGATTCCAGGTTGGGCATTAACTCTCTTGTGGAATTTTTAAAGTTTGAAACTGATTGTTTTGGATAGTAACAATATCAGCAGGTGAATTCTAATCTGAGAGGCTGCCTCAGGAGTTCTAGAAAAACTGGGGATCTATTGTGAGTCCTATTTGCATGAGAATGCACAAATGTGACTGACGAGGAACTCTAAAACACTGGGGATGAGGTTTTTAAAGAAGTGGTATGGGGGAGGAAGAGTCGATGCTGCTACCAACAGGTAAACTTGAGAGTTACCGTTTCTAAACTTACTTTTGGAACCCTGGACTTGAATAAGACTTGGTGTTGTGTCCTATAAATGGTAGTGACTGCAGCCTGATTCCAAGTGCTGTAAATTTAAAGGGCCAGGCGACTGCTTGGAAGCCTTGTAAAAGGGACAATTTTCCCTCTTCTGCCTGAGATCTGTGGTCAAAGTGGTTGAGGTTGAGAGGCATCCATGGTCTTTATAGGAGTTGTTGAAATAGGACCTTGGATGTGTCTGATGTGACACTACAGAGATCTCTTGACCTTAAAAACAACCTTCAGGTTCCAGCTTGCGAGATGCCAAGCAGCACCAGCTGACACTTGCACTCTCAGTCCATCCAGGCCTTCCACCCACCTTTGCCCCTTTCACCACTGCTGATAGACCGCCTTTGGTTTTTACCCCATCGCAGATTCTCAGGGATGTCCCTCAGACCTGCTCAGCATGAGGAAGGGGGTTCTTTTACATTGTGATACTTTATATTAAAGAACTAAACATATAATTTATATCTGAGGGTCAAGATAAAATGTAAACCATGTACCTGTATTAACTTGATTTGTCAAAACAACATGTGTCTGGAAGTCGCAGCTACTAAGGAAAGGATCTCACGAGTCAGAGTCGGGGTACACAGGTAGTAGTGGCAAGAAAGCAAAACAGTTCCACAAGGAAAATGGAAGTCCCTGAGTAATTGCTGCCCTTTCTTCCCCTCCAGCTCCTGTTCCCTAACAAACCTCCTTGCTGCCCCATCGCACTGCATTACACTGATGCGGCCTGTGGAAATGATGCTGAGGTCTCCTGTGCAGGTTTAGGGTGGGGAGATAAAGTACAAAAAAGGCTAACATTTATTGAACATTTACCAAATGCCAGTTACTGTGCTAGTTGCTACTTGATTTCCACTTAATTTCCACAAAACCCACAAGTTAGATGACATTGGCCTCATTTGGAAGAATTAGAAACTGAAGGCTAAATATTTCTATAGATACTGTTTGAGCCTGGTTTGAACTTAAGTTCATCCAACTCATGCTGTTATCTCAAAAATCTGTGAGGAAACATACCTGTCCTCTTGAGATGTTTAGACATTCTGGAGTTTTAGGAATTACACTCTTGAGGGAGGTGACTGTTACTGTGGGTGTGTCTGCATGTGCATGTGGGTGTGATAGCTTTGCTAAATGAGTGGAGCTCCAGGGTGTTGTGGAAGGCTGAATTATGGAATGATCATGGCAGATATGTGACTAAATCTTTACTGATTTATAATATATTCTGGCCAACTGGTGGGAAATAAAATTGATTTTCATTAATGTAGTTATCACAATTTAGGGGGAATTGATAACATATTTAATTGTGGTTCAGAGTTTTGCCTTGAGAGAGCCCCACCTAAGTTAGGAATGTTTTCTTGAGGACTCTTTGCATGGTATTATTTTTCAGTCAAAGGCAGTCAAGAGGTAGCAAATGGAATTAAGGAGAAGAATTATAGATTGAGGCAGATCCTATAGATTAGCTGGCTGAATTACATTTGAAGGTCAACTTGAAAGGAAAATTGGAAGTATTACCACTCTTGTTTATGCCTTTGGGCAGCATAAAGGGAAGGGAGGAGGATATCAGGAATAACTCTTTATAACAAATTCTTAATGTTTGCCTATTTTGTTATCTTTTTTCCTCATAAAATCTTTAATCTTTTCATTATCAATGGTCATGCATGCATTTTTAAGTGCTTTTTTGATAACATTAACACTTTTAATGTTATCTGGATTCTCCTGTTTATTTTTATGGCCCTAAAACAATTATTAATCTCTACCTTTCTTTCTCAAACAGGTCCCTCTTAGGATGATCAATTATATGTTCACTTTATTTATTGAACACCTACTGTGTGCTAGGCCCTGGGGATAGACACATAAGTAACAAAATAAACATGGTTCACTGTCCTTAAGGAGCATATGTTCTAGTGGAATGTCCAGGCCCCTCCTCCAAAAAAAAAAAAAAAAAAGTCACAGAAAAAAAATAAACTAAAGAATTACAGGGTAATATGAAAGAATCAAAACAGACTCTGAGCTAATAATTGAAAATGGGGGGACATTTTTAGTTAGAGTAACTAGAAAAAGACCTGAGGAGGTGACATTTGGCTAAAACCTGAGGGATGAGGAGTTAGCCACACAGAGTCAGGGGAAGAGTATCTCTGGCAGGGGAGTGGCAGACACAAAGGTCCTGAGGCTCTCTAGTTCTATGGCATATTTGAGAAACTGAAAGAATATAGTGAGGATATTGCTTAATAACAAAGAAGGTTGGTATAAGGTGATAGATGAAGCAGATCATGCAGAGTCTAGAATTCAGACTATAGTAAGAACCCTGCATCATATTCTAGACACAATAGAGAGTCCTTGAAGATACTTTAAATAATTTGTGTTGTCATTTCTAAGCACAAATTTTCTTTTTAAAAATTGTACAGCATTTAGTTGTTTGTATTTTAATACATAGAGGTATAGAAATTAAATGATTTGTAATCTTTCTGCCCAGATAGCCTAATATTTTGATTAAAAAGAAAGTTTAGTTTTACACATTTTAATACACACATACTTCTCTTTCTACCTGTCTTTTTTCCCAAAGTAGTCGATATTAATTTTTCTTATTTCCTTCAAAATTTTATGAAATACCAAATTATTTGCATATATAAAGGCAAATGGGATCATGTCGATATTATGTTCCATACTTTATATTTTCACTTAATATGAACACTCAATACCTCATTTGTATATAAAAACTGTATAGTCTATTTTATGGGTATACAATCTTTCCTTTTTAAACTATGACCTATTGATTCATATTATTTTTATAGCTTTTCTATTTTTGTTGATATTTTGTTTTGTTATAACAAACAATACTGCCTCAAATGTCCTTGATTATAAATCTTGGGACATTTTTACAAGTGTCATTACTGAGTGATATTACGATGTGTTTTTATAATTTGAAATATGGCTGATTTGATAAGATTCTCTCTCCTTATCTTTAATCTTGGTTAACATAATTGTGATGTGCCTTGGGATGTTCCTCCTTGGGTCCAGCTTCTTTGGGACTCTCTGAGCTTCCTGGACTTCCTGGAAGTCTATTTCCTTTGCCAGGTTGGGGAAGTTCTCCTTCATTATTTTTTCAAATAAGTTTTCAATTTCTTGCTCTTCCTCTCCTCCTTCTGGTACCCCTATGATTTGAATGTTGGAATATTTAAAGTTGTCCTGGAGGTTCCTAAGTCTCTCCTCATATTTTTGAATTCTTGTTTCTTCATTCTGCGCTGGTTGAATGTTTCTTTCTTCCTTCTCCAAACCTTTGATTTGAGTCCCAGTTTCCTTCCCATCACTGTTGGTTCCCTGTACATTTTCCTTTATTTCACTTTTCATAGCCTTCATTTTTTCCTCTAATTTATGACCACATTCAACCAATTCTGTGAGCATCCTGATTACCAGTGTTTTGAACTGTGCATCCGATAGGTTGGCTATCTCTTTATTGCTTAGTCATATTTTTTCTGGAGCTTTGATCTGTTCTTTCATTTGGGACTTTTTTTTTTTTTTTTTTTTTTTTGTCTTGCATACCTGTTACATAGTAAGTGGCAGAGCCTTAGGTATTCACCAGGGCAGGGCAACCCATGTGGCTGCATTATGATGCTATATGTGGGGGAGGCGTCTGAGAGGGAACAGTGCTGCTTGCTCTGCTCTCTGCCAGTTTTCAGTCACTTTCCCTGCTATCCACAATCAAATTGGGCCTTTCTGATGCTGATTCTTGGGTGGGTGGGTTTGTGTATGTTCTGGGACCCTGTGGCTCTCTCCAGTGAACTCTCCTGTGGGGCTGGGAGTTTCTCCTGTGCTGCCTCAACCCCCACAGGTGTTTTCTGTCAGAGGCTTTGAGGCTTTATTTCCCCACACTGGAATCCTGGGTTGCACCATCTATCTCACTTCTCAGTTGTTCCTCCCAGTTTATCTGCACGTGAATGTGGGGCCGCCGGCTACTGGCCTCTAGCTGCTGCCTTGCCTAGAGTCCTCTCCACCTCGGCAGCCCATCTCCGCTCCTCCTACTGGTCTGGATGACTGTTTCTTCTTCAACTCCTTGGTTGTTGGACTTCCATACAGTTCAATTTTCTGGAAGTTTCCATTGTTTTTTGTTTAAATTTGTTGTTGTCCTTCTTTGGGTTGTGAGAGGAGGTACAGTGTATGTATCTGCACCTCCATCTTGGCTGGAAGTCTCTCCTGGGTAATTGTTTTCATCGATTTATACAAACTCCTTGTGAAGTGACTAATTTGTAATTAAGGAAACTATGCCTTGTGATATTGCAACATATGTGTTTCCCCAGCTTGATATTTTGCAGTCCAAAGTTTTGATATTCAGGTGGTCAAATTTATCAAGTTCTTTTCGGCACCTAGATTTTATGCCATGATTAAAAGACATTTTCCATAAATAAATGATAAGCAAATTAAACATTTATTCATCTGGAACTGCTATTTTGAATAGTTTTAAGCCAGAAGTATGGTGCTGAGGAAAACAAGAGTGGATATGGGGAGACTATTTAAGTGGCAATGAAGTGAAAAGAGATGATAAAGAGATGATAGGGGTCGGCTTAATGTGCTAGTAGAGAAGCTCCAGGAAAGTGGATACTTTGGAGATTGTATTGTGAGTACTTAATTATGTACCAGATATGGCTTCTGCAGAATATGGAGGAATCAAGGCCAAGCAGTAGGTTTTTTTGTTTTGTTTTGTTTTTTGTTTTTATTTCTGCAGTTGGGTGGATATCATGTTACTCACTGAAATGAAGAAGGTTGGCATTGGTGGTAGAATTGTTTTGTAAGAGAAAGGCTAAAGTTCTAGTTTAGACATGTAAAGTTTGATATGTTTAAGAGACATTTACTTGTCACTGTTCACTATTAGGTTGGTAACCAAATATATTAATCTGGAGCTGAGGGGTAAGGTCTGGCTTGGATGGTATTTCAGTCATTGAGATCAACCTGAGAAGAATCTAAGAAACCAACATTTAGGTAGGATAAAGGGAGGAGAAAAAGCTAACAAAGAAGGCTGAGAAAAAAATGACTAGAAAAAGAAGAGAAACCCTTAGAGAGTGGTTATGCTGAAGCCAAGGGAGGAGATTCTGTTGATTCTGTGATAAAGGGAGAAGTCAAGTCTATGAAAGGCTGGTGAACAGGCAAGTGATAAAGAACTGGATTTGGTCCATGGACGTTATTGATGATCTTCATAGGAAAATCTCACTAGGGTTGTGGTGTGGAAGGCAGGTTTGATTAATTAAATTTGGATGGTGACTACATATTTATTTATATTGTCCCCCATTCTCCAACTCACAGTATCATCACAACACTATCTGCTTTGAATTTATAGGAACAACCTCCTTATGACCATTACCCATGTTAGGTCTTCATTAGAAGCCTGGCTCTCTTGGTGCACTCTCATGTTCCATACTCTAATTTTCATCAGCACCTGTGCATCTTTTATTATGTTATCTTCTACCTCCTCAACCTCTGAAGTACTTTCACTGTGTCTGCTGAAAATCACAGTCCATTATTGGCAAAATTTTCTGTATCTTAACCATTTCTCAGAATACCTCTTTTTCCTTCTTGCTCTAACAGAAACCTGACCTGCCCAGAGGACCCTACATTCCCTGCAGTCACCCTAAATTATGGCTGTTATTACTCCCATAGCCCTACCAGGCCTGGGGATGGGATGGTTGACCTCATTGCTCTCCCTTGGTGTTTTCAGACCATGCTCACTCTTCTAAAAATTTTTACCTTTGACTCTCATGTCATTAGATTATGTTACCTACTACCCCTTATTGTTACTTTCTTCTTCACACTCCTAAGCATTTCCCCTTATTTTCCCATCATTTTATCTTCCGCCTAAATGGAACTCTCTAATATCACTCATTGTAATTCTTAGTTGTTTTTTTTTTTAAATAAGCCTGATCCTTTTAATACCTGTACTGTCATTCCTTGAAGTTATTTCCTCCAATGTCCTCCACTCCATCTGAGCAGTGCATTCCCACAGGTGTATCCTAGGGCATGTGATATCAGTAACTGCAACCTATCCATCAGGTCTGCCAATTACATCCTCTTTTCCTTCTCACTCCTATTGGTACTCCAAGCCTAAGAATTCATTAGTCCCACTAGAATCACCAATCCAATGGTTAGTTTTATCTCTTTTTTACTGATCTTCACCCTATTGCTGCCTTCTATTTCCTCCTTACTCAGCTTATATTTTATGGCCGATTATTATAATCACTCCCTAGTATACTCTTTGACTCTCTTAACTGTCGTGAAATTCATGGCCATGAACCGCAAGCATTCCCTTAACACTGCTTGGCTCTCTTGCTGTATTTTCCTAGTTATGTTCACTCTCACACTCTCTACACAAGTACTTCAGACCTTTTCTTTCCTTAAACACCTAATATTGCCTTCCCAAAACTACACTCAGCTTATGAAACATTTTACTTCACTAAAAAACTGTAGCACTCAGACAAGACCTTACATTCCCATTCTCACCCTAACTCACCTACCACCACTGGCACCCACACTTTCTGCTCTCTCTCGTTATAAATGACATATTCAGAGCAAAACCAGTCTTGCCAGTTGTTTATTATGCACCTCTTTCATCCCTCTTGCCTACTCAAAAAAATTGCTCCAGTCTCTCCCCTTCTTTCCTATATTATAAATTTTTACTCTTTACTCATCAGTGTACAAACATAGCATTATTTACCCTTTAAAAAAACACAAAAAAGAAAACAAAGCAAAAAAACCCCATACAGACATTTATTTGCAACCGCTTTTTAAGGAGCTCCTGACAATATACTCACCATTGCCACTGTTTCCAATTCCTCTCTCCTTCTCTCTTACACACAATTCCAGTTGTGCCTTCATCCCCACTACTTCACCTAATCACTCTTGTCAAGGTCACCAATAACCTTCCTGTTGCCAAACTCAGTAGTCAATTCTCATTCCTCATTTTGGTTGAATTTTCATCAGCATTTGAAATCATTCACTCTCTTCTGCTTCTTATTATACTTCCTTCATTTGTCCCCCAGTACACCATACTATATGGTTTTTCTAACTCCTTTATGGTCTCTTTTGGCTGAATCCTCTTTTCTCTTTGACCTCTTAATGGACTATCTCTTGCCTCAGTCCTTTGTCCTTAGTCCTTTGTCCTTTTTATTTTTTTATGTACATATACTCCTTTGGTAATCTCTTGGTGATACTAATTCCCTGTTGTATTCCTCCAATCTAGAACTCTCTCCCAAACTCTAGAAATGTATACAATTATCTACTTCTCATGTGCACTTAGAGACTTCCTATTCAGCCATCCAGAAATGAACTCGTTGTCCTCCCAAACCTGCTCCTCCTGCAGCTTTCCTTATTTCCATAAGCAGCAGCAGTGTTCTTTCCTGAAATAGCTCAACCCAAGTGAAGTTATTCTTTTCTTCTTTTCAGCCCCCAGATCCAATCTCTCAGGATTTTTTTTTTATTCTACTTTCAAAATACATTCAGGATTAGATCCTGTCTCACTATCCCTAGTGGCACTAGCATTGTGCTTCTACAGATTATTAATATAGCCTCCTAATAAATCTCCTTGTTTCATTCTTCCCCAACCCCCTCCTGCAGTCTGTCCTTAACAGAGCAACTAGAGTAACCCTTTAGAGAGTCAGTCAGATTATATCACTCCTCTGCTTGAAACCACCAGTGCCCCCCATTCTTATGATATCCTTCAAGACCCTACATGATCTGCACACCCAACCCTTCCCTTTACCTTCTTGACCTGCTTTATTACTAGTTGGGCCTTATGTCACTCTGCCTGGGCAAGTAGTTTCCATTATGTTCCTTGAACTCTTCACACATGTCTAAGTTCCTCACCTCCTTCATAGTTTTCTTTGAATGCTAATAAGACCTACCCAGACAGCCCTATTAAAAATGACAACCACTTTACCTTATTGTCCCTTTCATCCTACTCTGTATTTTCTCCTGCATTACACTTAACACACTCCAACATGCCCTGCATAGTCACTTACCACTTTATTATAACTATCATTTATTTACTCTTTCTTCCTGTTACAATATACCCTCTAAAAGGGCAGGGGCTAACTTTTGTTCTTTGTTGTATCACAAGAAATTTAAATGGTGCCTTGTGTTCAATAAATATTTTTGCATGATTGAATAATATTTTTTGAAAAATTTTTGAATAATATTTTTGAATGAATAAATAAATAGTTCCAAAGTTACCAGAGTTAGGGTTCCATTATTAGGGTCAGTTGTTGTAGCTTGAGCTCTTTCTTAATCAGTCAATTCTAATTCCTTTCAGACCCTGTATTAGACAAGGAGTAGATGGTACATGTACAAAGGCAAAGGAAATTGGCCCAGACACTTATTACTCTGTAAGACATGATCAATGGGCCTACTTATCATTCATAAAATCTCAAATATCTACTAGTGTCTCTAGAGTCTATTCACTGCAATCAATACTACAAGCCACATTATTAAGGAATTATGATGGCAACATTGAGTGCTGGAGCACTTTGATATCCAGCCAAAGATGTAGGCAAGTGAAGCCAAAAGCAGACTCACTGTCCCTTTTTAATCTTCATGATAGATTAAGAATGATCAGTGAATTTGAGTTCTACCTAAATTATTTTGTTAACTGGAAAGAGAGAAAAATAAATAGTATTCAACATTGTGAGTTTGTGATGAACACAAATGGTTCTGGAAGGCTGTGTAGACTAGATAATACTCCATTCTTTTTCCCTTTGAAAAGGCGATGATAGTGATGATGATGATGATGACAATGACAGTGATAGTTATATCAATAAGGGTGAGAAATAATTCAGTTCTACCTTTTAGTTAGATGGCTAAATAAAATGGTACATTTAAATATTTCTCATATTGTCAAGAGAGGCTGTGTTTTCTTTCACACTGTCTTTGAAGATTAGACACTGATTTATTATTTTTGAAACAAGTCTGGCAACATTTTAGAAGTAGAAATGTTTTCAAGTTAATTCCTAGGGTTCTAATCTCTATTCTTCTAGCAACTTTGGGTGTATATATCTGTGTGTGATGGGACATGGCATACAGGTAGGTGGTACTTACTGAGAGAACAGAATATACAAGGTGGGGCAAAAGTAGGTTTACAGTTGTTGTACGGAAAATCATACAATACTTAGTAAATAATAATAGAAGAATAAAATCACAATTGTAAAACTACTTTTGCCCCACCCTTCATTTGTTACCATCTCTTTTCTAAAATACCTCATAATTCACTAATTAATATTTAAGAATTTATATGTTCCCTGTGGGTAAAATTTTTGTAGTTATTTACAGAATACTTGCCTGCAATGTGATATTCAGCTAGCTGAAGAGCTAGAAGGGGTGTGTGTGTGTGTGTGTGTGTGTGTGTGTGTGTGTGTGTGTTGGGGAAGAGCTGTCAGAGCTCACGTTTGGAACTTAGAACATGTCGGGGAGAGCAAATCTGGGTGGAAACCTATAAAAGAGGTCTTCAAAAATCACTGTGGTATCAGAGGGGAACTAGACTTAACAGGGTAGATTGCTTTGTAAGTTATATGAATGTTTAATTACTATGCTATACACCATAAACTAACATAATATTGTATGTCAACTATAACTGAAAAAATTTAAAAATTATCAAAAAAGGAATGAAAGGAAAAAACCATTATGAAGTTAGCTGGTGGTGTTAGGAGCTCCTGGTGATAGAGGGTTCTAGAATTTTTGATGTGGGAGAGAAGGGAAAGGACATCTTTAATAAATACTTGTTGAATAAATAATTTTTGTGTCAATAAAAGAATGAATGATTGCACATTCTCTGAGTCCAGAGGGTGGCACTAAAAATTATCTAACACATTCTTCAAGATGCCTGTGGGTGCACATTTCAGAAACCACTGGTGATCCAACTGGGTCTTTTGAAAATCAACAGTACACTTTTAAAAGAAGATCAGCCTCTACTTTTTTACCCTCAACTCTATGGAAACAATCTTGCTATTGACTTTTACCTTAAAAGATTTTTCTTTGTTAAGATTTTAAAACTTTCTTTATTCCAGACTTGTAAGTAAGAGATAAATCTACTTTGACTTAATAACTTTAAGTTGACCTACCTTGTGGGCAGTGGCTGGAAGGAAGGTAACTTTAAAACTCTCTTCTCTCTTGGATTTAAAAAGTTGTTTCTTACCTTTACAAATGGTGATTTGGTGCTTTGAGGCTAAAATATAAAATAAATTTAATGTTCATTTTTTCTTGGTGTGGGAATTTAAAAAAAGATGCTTGTAATTAATGTTTATGCTATTGTCTTGTTCTCTTTCTCACCATGCATAAATGAATTTAGTTTTACATTGGTATAGGAAGAGGGGATAGATTCTTAGGGTTTGTACTGGAAGTAAGCAAAATCCAGGACTTAGTCAATTTGTTGCTTTGCACACCCCCAAACCTAAAGTTTATCTTAGAATATTGATGAGGTTTCATCTGGTTATGACACTTCATTTGGACTAATTTGAGGGTCCTGCTTTGGGTACAGTGAAGGGAAAGACTTGAACTTGAATAGAGCTCTGTCAAATTCTTAATAATCTGCCATGGTTTTAGTTCAGAGCTGAATATTTATGCATCCAGAATTTTATTTATCCCAGAGCTATTACATTTTAGTTCTGTCTTAGTTACTAAAACAACTCCTTCTTAAATAAGGCAAGCTTCAGTTTAAGTTTGAGGATGTTTAAATCTGTTTTACCAAGCATTTTGAACAAAGGGTGTATTAGTCAGGGTTCTCCAGAAAATCAGTACCAAGAGGATTTGTGTGTGTGTGTGTGTGTGTGTGTGTGTGTGTGTGTGTGTATGGAATTAGCTCATGTGATTGTGGAGGCTGGCAAGTCCCAAGATGTATAGTTGGCAAGCTGTAGACTCACAAGTGCTGATGGTGTACTTTCAATTTGAAAGTGGGCAGGTTTGAGACTACGGAAGAGCTGATGTTTCTGTTTGAGGCTGAGGGAGAAAAAAACAATATCCTAGTTCAAAGGCAGTCAGGCAGGAGGAATAAACTTTCATTTGGGTGTGGGTGGGGTCATTGTTTTGTTCCAGTCAGGCTGATCAGTTGTGGCCCACCCACATTAGGGAGGACAATGTGTATTACTCAACCCACTAATTTAAATGTTAAACTCATTCCCAAACCTGCTCAGAGAAACCCTCCTAATAATGTTAAACCAATGTCTGAGCACCCCACATGTCCTATCAAGTTGACACATGAAATTAACTAATACAAGCCCTGGTCAGGTGGTTTGGTTGGTTGGAGCATTGTACCATACACCAAAAGACCGTGGGTTCGATTCCTGGTCCTGGCACATACCTAGGTTGTAGGTTCCATCTCCAGTTTCGGTGCCTACAGGAGACAACCAATCCATGTTTCTCTCCAACAATGACATTTCTTTCTCTTTCTCTCCTGCTTCCTCTCTCTCTAAAATCAATATACATATCATTTGGTGAGGATTAAAAATAAAAGCTAACATGAGTCCACCTCTTGTTCAACTTGACTACCAAGTACATTCCCTTAAACCATACTTAATATCCAAATGAAGATGATAACAAAGTCAGAGTTCTGCCTAACATGATATAGCAACCACGTGTATGGGTTCAATGTCATGGACTGAATGTTTGTGGTCCCATTTCCCCCCAATTCATCTGTTGAAGGCCTGATTCCCAGTGCAGCTGTGTTTGGAGATAGGGTTTCTAATGAAGTAATCAAGGTTAAATGAGGTTGTAAGGGTGGGGCCCTGATCAGATAGTATTAATTCCTTGCAGAACATTCTAGTTCTGCAGAACTAGAACATTCTCTTGCAGTTTCTCTCTGTGTGCATGCACCAAGGAAAGGCCATGTGAGCATATGGTGAGAAGGCAGCCAATTACAAGTCAGGGGATGGTCCTCACTAGAACAAGGTTCTCACTAGGTCAGAACCTTGATATTAGACTTTCAGCCTCTGAAACTGTGAGAAAATAAACTTCTGTTATTTAAGCAACCCAGATTATGGTATTTTTGTGTGGTGCCCCAAGCAGACTGAGACAAAGGAAACTTGTGGATGGAGAGAAAATCTAATCTCCAAGCTTCTTGCTATCAGGGGTATTTTTTTAAGAGCACATTTATTGCAGGTTTCATGACACATTATTAAATGACATCAGTTATTAAAGAATAACGGTGAGGAATAGAGAAATCTTTTTGGAGTAACTGTTTCTATCTGCACATTGAACAAAATAGTAAGTGGATAAATGAATGAATCTTTTCAAATGAATAAAGAACATTTACAAAGAGAATAGTTCACAGGAAAAAATTTTAAAGTTATATTCACATTGTATTCATGTACATATTTTACAATTTACTCAAAATAAACATACAACAAAAACAACCTTAATTATCTCCCAGATGTGGAGAGTTACATAATTTATGGTTCATTTCCTTAGTGGAATCTTATGTGATAATAAAATATGACAGTTATGAATGCCACTTGGAAAACTGTTTATCATTTGTGTTATATGAAAAATATACAATGTATTCTGCTATGATTATACTTACATAAAATTGTGCATGCATATCAACAAGGCATCTCTATTTGTTTTCTGGTAATTCTATACCAGTAATGCTTTTAAAATGATGTTTAAAATAATATTTACTTAACAACAAAAGTGCCTCAAAGCTGCCAGTGTCTATCATGCTCTGCAGCCTGTTCTTTAGCATCTTCACGTGGGTTACAGGTTCCTTTGTCTGGCTGAGCCAGGTGACATGCATACCTCAGAGAGCTAAGCTTGACATCACAGGAGTCATACTAAAATGTTTGGTTAAATATTTTGCTGCTCTGTTTAAATCATTCACATTAAGAACTTTCTCCAAAGAACACAGCTTTCCTTTTTCCCTCTGCAGAAGCATAAGTTATGTTGAAGGGAAGGAAATGTGGCTTAAAATGGTTGGTTAAAGTAGTTAGGTAGAAGAAAACTTTGAAAAACTAAAATGACATTTGGAATCATAAACTTCATTGTTGAAGGGACCATAGTCAACTTTGGCATTAGATTATTACTGCTTAGCAAAATAATTCCCCCGCACTACTATCCTTTCACACTCATGCACAGACTGTTTTAAGTGCTTTAAAATGACTCAATGTGTCCTTGGAGTTTATTGACTATAACATTAAAGAGGTCATTAACTGTTTTTAATGGCCATTCTTGCCCCTTCTTGCATGCTATTCATTATTGTCCCACCTGAGAGGTCACTTGGGTCCTGGCATTAGCTTCAGGCCTTCAGTGCCACAGGGATATTTCAGGTGAAGCTTAGGGACTGAATGAGGAGATTGGGTTAGAGGGTTATGGAGAACATTACTACACAGGTAGTGTAAGTCAAGACAGTGAATGTGCCAACTGTCCATTAACTTTATAGTCTTTAATACATGTTTATGGAACAAAAAAACATTCTGTCTGCCCAAAAAGAAAGCTAGAAAGTCCCTAAAGATAAAGGATAATAAATGTTAGCCTTTCTTCTGAGAGTTTTCCTAGTCATATCATCTATTTGTCATTTTCATAGATTTGTAGCCTAATTATTTCTTTGGCAAAATTTCCTTCTCAGGAACATTCTCCTTCATATATTCTGACATTTTTTTTCTCTGACATTAAGTGGATGGGGAAGAGAACTCCATGATATTATACCTTCTGGACATCTCAGGCACTATGCCAGGCCCTTGATACATTCATTCAACTGATCATTAAATATCAATGAGATCAAGCACCAATTCAACAAATACTTATGAAACTTCTGTTTGGTTCCAGGCACTGTTCTGAAGCTGGGGATACAGTGGTGGGTATGCCAGAGAAGACCAGATTGGAGAGGGGAGGATCTTCATACCTTCATCCATTGACAAACACTTAGGTTGCTTCCATAAATGTTTATGAATAATACTTCAAAGACTTTAGATTTTCATTTCCTAATAAGAATGGGAGGCAGTTTCTACAGGAGTGTCTAGGGATGGGCATGGAGAGGAGACCCGAATGGAATCTATCCTTTTGCTTGCTGTGCTTGGACTTGTGGTCAGATTCCACGCAGAGAAGGCTCCAGACAGGTGCTACAGAACCTCTTTTAGCAAAAGATACCTGTGAAACCTGGGGATATAAACTGTGCTTCAATCCAGATGGGCAGGATGGGTGCCTAGCTCTAGAGAACTTGCTGAACACAAGTGTAAACACCCCAAGGACACTTTTCTCAGGTAGAGAGGGGCCCAACAGCTGCTGGGATTTGCATTATTATTACTGCTATTCTTTAATCTAGAGGCAGACAGGTGGAAAAGAACTAAAAACATTTAAACATAAATCAGATGTTTCCTGTTATTGTAAACTCCGCTACGTAATAGCAGCTTTTTTTTTTTTTTTTTCCCCCCAGGGATTAGGAAGCCAGGTAACACAGCTAAATTAGATGTCTACACCAATTTTAAGGGACATCCTGATCCCAGGAAATTTGAAATGTGGGAGAGAAAATGGTTGTTAGCCTTATATGTAAGCAAGAAGATAAGGTACATAATATGGTATTCCGAATATAATGATGTATTTCACTGGTATCAACTCTATTGTATGACTTTCCAGCAAAAGCTTTGGACTCCAAGACACCTGAGTTTGTATCTTGGCTGTTCATCTGCTGTAAATTACTTAAGGATTTATTTAGGCCCCCCTGCATCTCAGCTTTCTCTTTAGTAAACTGAGATAATAATGATTGAGTAGGTAAGCATCATAAGAGATAATTCTTGTAAAGCATTTAGCAGACTGAATGGCACACAGTAGGAACTTTATGATATGTGATTCATAATAAGAAATATGTATTTGTTTTTACTTCCATTTCTGATACAGAGCTCCTAACACCCTTGGAATTTTCTAAGAGAGCAATAAAGGTGTCTGTTGTTTATTAATAAGGTGACTTTTGGACTGCACCTAAGGATGGGGGCTGATTACCCAAAGAACCAACACTGTGATAGGAGAGTTTGGAACTGTAAGTATCACCCCCAGCCCCAGCTCACCTCCAGGAGGGGAAAGGGGCACGTTGAATCAATTACCAAAGGACTAACTTAATCAATTGTGCCTACATAATGAAGCCTCCATAAAATAAGGGAAGCCTCCTTATTTTTGCTGTTATCCCCCATGCCTTCCCCTCTAGTCACTATCAGTTGGTTCTTTATTTCCATGTCCATCATTCTATTTTTCTCACTTGTTTGTTTTGTTGATTAGGTTCCTGTTAAAGGTGAGATCATATGGTATTTGTCTTTCACTGACTGGCTTATTTAACTTAGCATAATGCTCTCCAGTTCCATTTGTGCTGTTTCAGAGGGTAGGAGCTCCTTCTTTCTTTCTGCTGCATAAATTTGGTGTTTCAGGGTTCTTAGGATATAATCTCAACAGTGGAATTGCTGGGTCAAAAGGCAGTTCCATTTTTAGTTTTTTTGTTGAAATTCCGTACTATTTTCCACAGGGACTGCACCAGTCTTTATTCCTACCAACAGTGTACTAGGTTCCCTTTACTCCACAACCTCTCCAGCACTTGTTGTTTGTTGATTTCTTAATGATGGCCATTCCGACTGGTGTGAAATGGTATCTAATTGTGGTTTTAATTTGCCTCTCTCTGATGGCTAGTGATACTGAGCATCCTTTCATATGTCTCTGGGCTCTCTGTACGTCCTCCTTGGAGAAATGCCTGTTCAGGACTTTAGCCCATTTTTTTAAATGGATTGTTTGTCTTGCTGGCATGGAGTTGTGTGAGTTCTTTATATATTTTGGAGATCAAACCCTTTTCCAAGGTATCATTTGCAAATATATTTTCCCATATGATTGGTTCTCTTTTCACTTTGCTGATTTTTTTTTTTTTAGTGGTGCAGAAGCTTTTAACTTGATGAAGTCCCATTTGTTTATCTTTCCTTTATGTCTCTTGCTCTAGGGGACATATCAGTGAAAATATTGCTGCATGGATTATCTGAAACTTTCTCCTCTAGGACTTTCATGGTGCCATGACTTATATTTAAGTCTTTTATCCATCTTGAGTTTATTTTGCGTATGTTATAAGTTGGTGGTCAAGTTTCATTTTTTTGCACGTAGCTGTCCAGATGTCCCAACACCATTTGTTGAAGAGGCCATTTTTATTCCATTTCATGTCCTACCCCATTTGTTGTATATTAATTGACCATAGAAACATGAGTTTATTTCTGGGCTCACTCTTCTGTTCTATTAATCTCTGTGTCTGTTCTTATGCCAATACCAGACTGTTTGGATTACCATGGTCTTGTAATATAGTTTTATATCAGGTATTGTGATCCCTCCTACTTTTTTCTTCTTTCTCAAAATTTCCATGGCTATTTGAGGTCATTTATGGTTCCATATTAATTTTTGAAATGTTTGTTCTACATCTGTGAAATAAGTCATTGGTATTTTAATAGAGATTGCATCGAATTTATAAATTGCTTTGGGTAGTATGGGCATTTTGATGGTGTTAATTCTTCCAATCCATGATCACAGTATATGCTTCCATATTTGTGTCTTCCTTAATATCTTTCTTCAGTGTCGTGTAGTGTTCTGAGTGAAGGTGTTTTACCTCCTTAGTTAGGTTTGTTCCTAGGTACTTTATTTTTCTTGTTGCTATAACAAATGAGATTCTTTTCCTAATCTCTGTTTCTGATATTTCATTGTTATGCCTTCGATTTCTGAATATTGACTTTGTATCTCCTTGTTTTGCCATATTCACTTACTAGGATGAGTAGATTTTTGGTGGAGTCTGTAGAGTTTTCTATGTACACTATTATGTCATCTGCAAACAATGACAGCTTTACTTCCGCCTTTCCAATTTGTATGCCTTTTATTTCTTTTTCTTGTCTGATTACTGTGGCTAGGACTTCCAATACTATGCTGAATAGAAGTGGTGAAAGCAGACATCCTTCTCTTGTTCTTGATCTTAGTGGGAAAGCCTTAGATTTTGTCCATTGAGTATGATGTTGGCTGTAGGTTTCTTGTATATGGCTTTTACTATGTTGAGGAATGCTCCTTCTACTCCCACTTTGCTGAATGTTTTTATCATAAATGGATACTGAACCTTATCAAATCCTTTTCTTGCATTTCTTGGTATGATCCTGTGATTTTTGTCTTTCCTTTTGTTTATGAGATGCATTATGTTTATTGATTTGCAAATATTGTACCATCATTGTATCCTTAGGATGAATCCAACTTGATCATTGTGTATGATCTTTTTACTATATTGCTAGATGTGGTTTGCCAATATTTTGTTGAGGATTTTAATGTCTATGTTCATCTGTGATGTTGGCCTGTAGTTTTCTTTGTTGTGTCTTTATCTCATTTTGGGATTAGGATGTGCTGTCTCATAAAAAGAATTTGGGAGGCTTTCCTCTTTGATTTTTGGAATAGTCTGAGAAGGCTAGGGGCTAACTCTTCCTCAAATGTATTGTAAATTTATCCTGTGCAACGGTGTGGTCCAGGGCTTTTGCCTGCTGGGAATTTTTTGACTACTGCTTCCATTTCACCAGCTGTTATAGGTCTGTTCAGGCTTTCTGCTTTTTCTTCATTCAGTTTTGGTACATTATATTTTTCTGGAAATTTGTCCATTTCATCCAGGTTTTCAAATTTCTTGGCATGTAGTTGTTCATAGTAATTTCTTTCAATCCTTTGTATTTCTGTGATGTAAGTTGTAATTTCTCCTCTTTCATTTCTGGTTTTATTTATTTGGGACCTCTCTCTTTTCTTCTTGATGAGCCCACTTAAAGTCTTGCTGGTTTTGTGTATCTTTTTAAAGAACCAGCTCCTGGATTTATTGATCCTTAGAATTGTGCTTTTAGTCTCTATGTTCTTTAATTCTGCTCTGATTTTGATTATTTCCTTTCTTCTATTTGCTCTGAGCCTTGTTTTTTGTTTTCCATTCAGTTCTTGTAGATGTAGAGTTAGGACATTTATTTGAAATGTTTCTATCTTTTTTGGGTGGGCTTGTATCACTATGAACTTCCCTCCCAGGACTGCCTTCACTGTGTCCGATAAGTTTTGGACTGTTGTGTGTTCATTTTAATTTGTTTCCAGAAACTTTTTGATTTCTTCCTTGATCTTGTTCTTAGCCCATTCATTGTATAATAGCATGCTATCCAGTCTCCAAGAATTTGAATGTTTTTGAGTTTTTTCCTTGAGGTTGGTTTCTAGTTTAAAGTCCTTGTGGTCTGAGTAAATGCTTGATATGATTTCAATTTTCTTGAACTTGTTGAGGCTTGTTTTGCATCCCATCATGTGGTCTATCTTTGAAAATGTTCCATGTGCATTTGAAAAGAATGTATATTTTGCTTGTTTGGGATGAAAGGCTCTATATATATCAGTTAAGCCCATTTGATCTAGTGCGTTGTTCTGTGGCACAATATCCTGGTTGATATTTTGTTTAGAAGATCTCTCCATTTTTCAGTGGGGTGTTAAAATCCCATATTATAATTGATGCTGTCAGTATCTTTTTTGAAGTCCTCCAAGATTTTCCTTGTATATGTTGGTGCTCCTATGTTAGGTGCATATATGTTTACAATGTTTAGGTCTTCTTGATGGATTCTTCCCTTGAATCTATGAAGTGTCCTTCTGTGTCTCTTTTTATGGCCTTTGTTTTGAAGTATATTTCATCTGATATAAGTATTGCTACTCCAGCTTTTTTCCTCCCTGTCCAGTTGCTTGGAATAGTTTTTTTTCCAGACCTTTCACTTTTAGTCTGTGTAGGTGTTTTGTTGTTTATTAGGTCTCTTGTAAGCAGCATATGTGTGGGTCATGTTTTCTTGTCCACTCAGCTACCCCATGTCTTTTAAAAATATTTCATTTATATTTATTTTATTTTGTTACAGAGGGGAAGCGAAGGAGAAAAAGGGAGAGAAACATCAATGTGTGGTTGCCTCTCACACATCCTCTACTGGGCTGCTCTACTATGTTGCAGACACCAGGTGGTCTGCAACACAGGCTGGTGCACTAGACTGGGAATCAAACCACTGACTCTTTGTTTCGCAGGCTGGCACTCAATCCACTGAGCCACAACAGCCAGGGCTCCCCTATGTCTTTTGATTAGGGCATTTAATCCATTTATATTGAAGGTTATTATTGATAAGTACTTATTCACTGCCATTTTCCCCCTTTGTAACTGTTCCACTCTCTCTTTTTCTTCACCTTCTTAAACAGTCCCTTTGTTGTATCTTGCAATTTTGATTTGGTGGAGGTACAGTCTTTTAGTCTTCTTTTGTATGGGAAACTCCTTATTTCCCTTTCCATTTTAATTGAGAGCTTTGCTGTGTAGACTACTCTTTATTGCAGGCTTTTGCTTTTCATGACTTGGAATATTTCTTGCCATTCCTTTCTGGCTTGAAATGTTTCTGTTGAGGAGTCAGCTGTTAACCTTATCAGAGCTCCCTCGTATGTTATTTCCTGTTTCTCCCTTGCTGCCTTTAAGGATCTCTCCTTGTCTTGGAAGTTTGTCAATTTAATTATGATGTGTCTTATTAGAGTGGGTCTATTTGGGTTCATTCTGATTGGGATCCCCTGTGCTTTCTGGACTTGGATAACTTTTTCTTTCATCAAATTAGGGAAGTTTTCCATCACTACTTTTTCAAATAGGTTTTCTATCCCTTTCTCCTCTTTTTCTGGTATCCCTATTACTCAGATATTGTTACATTTCATGTTTTCCTGCAGTTCTCTTAAACCTTCTTTGTTATTTTTGAGTCTTTTTTCCTTTTCTTGCTCTTTCTGGGAGTTTTTTTCTACCTTGTCCCCCAGCTCACTGATTCAGTCCTCTGCTTCATCTAGCCTGCTTTTGACTTTTTCTACTGTGTTCTTCAATTCAGAAATTGTGTTCTTAATTTCTTCCTGGTTCTTGTTGATAATTCCTATGTTCTTGTTCATGGTGATATGGTTCGCAGTAAGTTCCTTGTAGCTTCCCTCTAGTTTTTGGTTCTGTATAACCATTGTTTTGAAATCAGTATCTAATAGTTGACTTGTCTCTATTTCATTAGCATCCTTTCTGAGGATTCCTCCTTTTCTTTAGATTGGGGGTTGTTTCTTTGTCCTCCCACTTTTTGGAGACTCTTCTTGCTTGCTTGTGCTTCTTAAATTGATCTGTTTGACTCCTTGTCTTTATGGTGTGAACTTCTATGGTAGGAGACCTGTGTGATTCAGTGGTGCAGTCTCCTTGATCTCTTAAACTTGATGCTCTTGGGATGCCCTTTATGCTGTTTATGTTGGCTTTCTGGATATAATTGGGTTTTGATTGTTGGGTCATTCTTTGGTGGGTCCTTCCCTCTAGCTGGTTGACTGAGGGCCACTCCACCAGCCACATCTTGTTTGGTATTGTGCAGGAGCTGACAGAAAAAATCCATAACACCCAGGGAACAAACCTGCACCCACAAAAATCACTCCCCCCCCACAATCCCACTATCAATACAAATGAGCCAGTATTAATAAGGGTATAAAGAGGTTAAGACTATTATAAGCAATTAGAGAAAATATGAGATCACCTACTGAAAAAAATGATTTTGAGAGGATAGAGGGAGGAGCACTAATAAGAATAGTGAATCAGAGCAATGAGAAAGAGAGAAAGTAAAATTTACCACATAAATAATAAAGGGAATGAAGAAGGCAGACTGGAGTAAGAGAATGGAAGCATATAGTATTGGGTTTAAACAGAAAATATAATAAAATAAAATAAGGCTAGAAAGAAAAAGGGAAAAAAGTCAATAAATAATAAAACCATAGGAACCAAATTGGAGAGAAAGATCCACCTGAGGACCATCAACAATAAATGAGCTAAAATTAATATAGATGGGATGGGAATAAGAGGGAGAAAAAGAAAGATAAACCTTAACAGATGTCTAGAGGGAAGGGAAGTAATTTTGACATGATAGAGGGAGAGGGAATGCTAAAAGTGAGGTATGAAAACTAGGCTAAGACAGAGAAAATTAAAATTTGAGACAAAAAAGAGTAGGAGAGGGGAATGGTTAAATTTGAAATACAAAATTAGTGAAGACCTAGAGATAAAATTGAAAAAAGTGCAACAACAACTACCCTATACACAACCAACATGCAAAAATTGCTAAAGGTGGAGACAGAACACCTGTATTTTAAGAGAGAGAAAAAGAATGTGAGATGATATTTGACCAAAATGTTGGTTTTGGGAGGATGGACAGTGGAGAAATAGTAAGAGTGCAGAAGTAGTAAGAGTGCAGAATGGAAACAAGTTGTAGCAAGAGAGAAAACAAAATTTTAAATGAAAATAGTAAGAGGAAAGAAGAAGGTAAAATGGGGTATGAGAAGGGAGGGGTAAAACATGTGAATTGAAATAAACTATAGTATAAAATCTAGTGACTTAATATGCACAATCTTGGAGGACAAGAAATGAATGTTATAAAGCTATGCAAGAAAGAAAATATTGCAAATCATGATGAAGACCACAGTAGATTTCATCTTGGTAGTGTCTAGTGTTTACCACTGTTTTTTCTTTCTAGATCCTCCTCTGGTGATATCAGATGGTGACCCTGTCTAACCTTAGGCAGCCTGTTTGAGACTTTCAGGGATCTACTGTCTGTGGTTGTCTCCTTCAGTTCTTTTTTTAAAATATATTTTATTGATTATGCTATTACAGTTGTCCCATTTCTCTCTCATCATTCCCCTCCACCCTGCACACCCTCTCCCACCAACATTCCCCCCCTTTAGTTCATGTCCATGTGTCATAAGTTCTTTGGCTTCTACATTTCCCACACTATTCTTGCCCTCCCCCTGTCTATTTTCTACCCACCATCTATGCTACTTATTCTCTGTACCTTTCCCCCCTTTCTCCTCCTCCCACTCCTCTGTTGCTAACCCTCCATATGATCTCTATTTCTGTGGTCCCATTCCTATTCTAGTTGTTTCCAGCAAAGCTGTCATTTAGAATGGAAGGGAGGATAAAGTGCTTCTCAGATAAGGTCAAGTTAAAGGAGTTCCTCATCACCAAGCCCTTATTATATGAAATATTAAAGGGACTTATCTAAGAAAAAGAAGATAAAAAATAGGACAGTAAAAAGACAGCAAACTCAAAGCTATTAACAACCACATCTCCTTCAGTTCTTAATCTAGTCACTCTGCGCTCAGCATTCAGGCTTAGCACCACAGCTGCTGCTGCTCCTCGCAGGGTGGGGGAGGGGTGGTCTGCCTGAGCAAGATGGCTGCTACAGTATAGAGAATGACTCAGCACTGGGATCCCGGCTGCTACTCTCTCAGTTTTCTCCTCAAAGCCTCCATCCCCAGTCTCTCCTCATGTGTCTTTAGTCCACTCTGCCCACTGCTTTCCTGGAGCCCAGGGTAAGTGGATACACATGAAAATTTGTGCATTGGCCCTTTAAATTGCTCTTTGTGTCTCCAGCTGGGCTCTGGTGCTTTAGGCTGGGGAGCACAACTTAGAGTTTAGACCCCACACTTCTGAGGGGGTTCCCTCTGGCACTTAAATGTCCCTCTGGAACTTTAGCTGCTTCCTGTGGGCACCCAGCCAGCCCTCTTGTGGCTCCACCGCATTCCCTACCAGTCAGGCTGTGCTGAAGCTGATTCTTCTGTCTGTCTATGGTTATAAGGATTCTCTCTAGTTATTGTTCAGTTGTGTCTTCCGGGTGATTTCTCCACAATTTAGTTGCAATTCCAGATTGGTCCTGGGAGGAGGTTAGTGTAACTTCCACTCACTCCTCCACCATCTTGGGTCTCCCCATTGCTTTTCTTGACTGTACTTGCTGCTGCCTGTTGCTTTTGCTTGTTTTCAGCCTTGATCGGCACAGAGGGAGCGACAGTATGACTTCATGAGTTCAGTGCCTTAGAAACGTGGTTGTTTTAGTGGCTTTTAAGAGCCTTTATTTGGGGCCTTTTATATAGGGAAGAAGCTGAGTATCATGGAAAAAATATTGAATGGTGGCTGAGGCAGGCCTAGTTTTTGTTCTATTAATCACCATCAGTAGAATGTTAGGGAATTCCTTCCAATCTTTCATAGTACAAGCTGTTTCTCTATTGAAAGAAATTAATAAATACAGTGCTGGGACCTCATGTAAAAGAGCTATTTTCATCTAGGTCTTATCAGTGACAACACACTTAAATGAGCGGCAGTGAAAGAACAAAGCTTAGAGTTCATAGTATGAGTATCATGATGCCAAGATTACCAGTGTATTTAATATTGCTCTCAAAATAGCATTATCATTTGTGATTGACTATGAGCAGTGAATTGTATTCTTTAAATGCAACCATACTCTGTGGCAGAGCTGTTATTTCATCTGTCTCTTTAATAAATCTGACCCAAATGTAGCATTAGTAAAGTGCTCTGTGTGAAATGATGGGTGAATACAGAGTTTCTTAATAGTTGTACATCTCCTTCTGTCACATTAATGACTATGTTTAGTAAGTTGATATGTTTGTGTTGCATTCCTGTGATGGGAACAGGTGCAGGTTTCAGGAGCTTCCAGGAAAAAATGGCAAGCACAAGGCAAAGAAGAAACATTTCCAACCAAGCGCTTGGGTCTGGGGAAGCTTCACTGTAATAACTGCATTGCTCCTGTGTTTTTGGCCAACCTAATTTCCTTGCTACAGACAAGTAGCTAGATTGATCTGTTTTCAGTGTTTGTTCCATTGTTGATCTGTCATGTTTGCAATAGTGTAAGGATGCATAATGTGGACAAGGAGCTGAGGGCGGTTTTGTATGTGCCAGATGGAAATATGTGATATGGTCTCTTCTGACTGCAAAGGTGCCTGTCTTAGAATGTTCTTGAACTGCAAAAGCATCTCATTACTGTGTAATATTAATTACATGCCATCAGCTTATCATTTGCTATAAATAGCCAGAGAGTTGTCTTCAATTTTAAAAGGCTTACTCTTTGCCCAGCAAAGCATCATTTTTTCATAGGAATATGTGTTGGAAAGAAATGCAGACACATCTCCTTTGGAGATGTGGCAAAATCCTGGCAGGACACTGGTGTTTTTAAACAGTGATTCTTAGTTACAAATTTTCCTCTCTTTTAATCATTAAGGACCTCTTTTATTCCTTATTTTTGTCAAGCATAATATATTTGGGAAATTGTTGTCTATCACACTTTATGTAGAGAAAAATTTCTTCCCATTTTAGTTAATTACAGCAGCCATAATTCAATAGTTTTGATTAGTTAATAGAATTATACCTAAGAAAGAAAAAAAATGATGTAGTCAGGTTTCTGTTGATTTCTTGGAGAAATACTGTTGTTTCCATTAGTTATTCTTTAAAAATAATGAGAAACAGCTCTACAACTTTTACTAATATCTTCAAAGTTCATGAGGAGTCCAGGAACCATAGACTAGGCAACTTGGACTTACCAATGTCCTAACATCATATAGCTGTTATAGTCTTCTTATTAATTATAATTATAATAAATAATTTGTTATACAGATTTTTTGTGTTATCTTATATGTCATCAAAATAATTTCTTCAGTTAAATATGTGCCCATAATATGAAGAAGCTATAAGTCAAAGAATACAATGACTTGTCCAATATCACATAGCCATTCTGAGACATCAGCTTCAAAATTAAGCTCAAAGCTCCCTATTCAAACATTGTAGCCATATACATTCATTCTAAGTTTTGAACATCTCTGTACCCCTTTATGCATTTTAAGTGTATATGTAAATTTTTTCATTACATGTTTTAAATAGTTTCAAAGGAAAAGGTTCCAGGATATTGTAAGTGTTTCCATTTTAACTAGAAAGCTGTTCCACCAGTTTTCTGAATGTGTCCAGTAGTATACTGTGACCATCAACCAGTTAGAAAATACATGGACCCTTTCTTCTTTAATAAGAATAAATTATATATCATTCCTTCTTTTCCTTAACTTGTGTTCTTATTCCATTTTCCCCATAGAATAGTATCTTAAAGTTTTTATGCTCAAAGATATTTTATTAACCATAGCATTATATTTCCTTGCAAGGAATGTACAGTTAATACTCATTATTTGCTAATTCTGTATTTCCCAATTCACCTACTCAGTAAAATTTACGTTTAACCTCCAAATGAACACTTGTGACACTTTTGCAGTCACTTGTGGACATGTGCAGAGCAGTAAAAAATTTGATCCAGCCATTGAGCATGTGCCCAGTTGTGGTTGTGGAAGGCGACACTCTACTTTATTGTTTTACCTCTCATACTGTGTATAAACAAGTGTCCTTTTCATGGTTTATTTTGTGCCACATTTTTCATATTTTGGTGCTTTTATTGGTGATTTCCCTGTTTAAAGTTGACCCTAAGTTCAGTGCTTAAGTGCTGTCTAGTGTTCCTCAGCACAGGAACACTGTGGTATGAATGATGGAGAATACAGATATGTTAGATAAGTTTCAGTTGGACATGAGTTATAGTGCTGTTGGCCATGACTTCAATGGTAATGAATTAACAATATATTAAATAAGATGTTTTTAAACAGAAATACCATGAAACAAGGTTGTACATGTTGGGCAAATGTAGTTTACAGTTGTTCGTATGAAAAATAACACAATAATTAATAAATAATAATACAAGAATAAATTCTGTGTTTCATATACTCACAGTTGTAAACCTACTTTTGCCTACCCTTGTATATCAATTAGCTGATAAAAATACTCTGAGCAGAGTCTCACAGAGACTCACAGAGACTCACAGAGACTCTACTCTGTGTTTTCTGTGAGCCATGGTTCAGTATTTGCTAATTCAGTGTTCCCAGCAACTTTATAGAACATAACTACCACAAGTAAGAATTGACTATCTATATGTGTTCGTACATATATGTGTGTGTGTTCATACATACATATAATTTTTAAGTATTTTAAAATACTCTACAATCAGAAGCTCTATGTGTAAATACATTTCTTCTATACTAAGCTATCGTTAAATTTGTTGTTAAAATGTTATTAATTACTTATTGAATCAATGTTATAGTAAGAGAAAGCAGAGGACCATAAAGAGAAAAAGTGAGATCAAAAGAAGGAGAGAAAAGAATCATGCAATTTATTGAGTTTTTACTATTTCTTAGTAAAAGAAAGGAAGAAGAAACTGGGAAGGGATGGAAGAAGAGAAAATGAGAGAATCAGAGGATGAGTAAAGCGAGAAGAGAGAAGAATCTAGGGAAAAGGGGAAAGGAAAAGGGATTTTATGGCATATTTTGGGAGGGTTGAAAGGTGTAAGAATTATACCCACCCATGAAATGGAAGTCAGTGGAAACACACACACACACACACACACACACACACACACACAATGTCTAAAATGTATAAGTAAAAAATCTCATTCATTTTTTTGGAAGAATACCCCTAGTTAATTTTATAGCTTTATTTAAATATAAGTACAGATGATATAATTCATGTAAAGTATCCAATTCAACCCTAAAAGAGGCCTCCTATCCATAAACAATCAATGCAATCTCCACTACCACCAACCCTAAGAAATACTAATATACTTTCTCCCTAGTATTATTGGGATATATTTGACATATAACATTGTATTAGTTTATGGTTTATAACATAATAATTTGAAATATGTATATATTATGAAATGGTTACCACAATAAATTTTGTTAAATCCCATCATCACGCACTTACAAATTTTTTTCTTGTGATGGCAACTTTTAAGATCTACACTCTTATCAATTGTCAAATATAAAATACAGCGTTAACTATAGTCACTATATTGTACATTACATATCTAGAACTTATTTATTTTTTAATGGGAAGTTTGTACCTTTTGACCACCTGCACTCATTCCTCCCTACCCCCCACTCCCTACAACTATCAATCTATTCTGTGTGTATGAGTTCGCTCTTTTTTTTTCTCTGTAGATTCCACCTATAAGTGAAATCATATGAGAGGAGACCCAAAACCCTTGGAATTTATTTATAAAAGGTTGCATATTTATTCTTACATGTTTAAACTTCAGTCACCTTCAAAGTAGTCTCCATTTGATGCAATACACCCATTGAAATGTTTTCCCACCGCTCAATACAGTTTTTGAACTTGTCGATTTTGATGCCTTTTAGTATTTCTGCTGTTTTTTGTTTCCCCTCTTCCACATCAGCAAAATGTTTCCATTTGAGGACTTTTTGTCATCAGGGGAAACAAAAAATGGTTGCTTGGGGTGAAATCAGGTGAATAGAGAGGGTGGGGTATGGAGGTAATGCCATTTTTGGTAAAAAAAAAAAAATACTGAATTCTCAGCGTGGTATGGGCAGGTGCACTCGTAAATCACCCATCATGAAATGGGCAAATACTTGAAAGAGTTTTAAAAAAATTCACTGAAATAAAACGCAGCCTGTTACAACAACTCCAGCTAGTACACTGACACAGATGCATTCCTAGCATACTCACCTAGTGGGG
This sequence comes from Glossophaga mutica, assembly GCA_039655065.1. Lineage (NCBI taxonomy): Eukaryota > Metazoa > Chordata > Mammalia > Chiroptera > Phyllostomidae > Glossophaga > Glossophaga mutica. The sequence continues at coordinate 77,303,322 of CM077308.1, read as the reverse complement.
GAAGCCTGTACTACAAGGGGCCTGCCCTCTAGGAGATAATTGTGGCGTTTTCTGGATTCTTCCTTGTACAGTATTTGTCTTTCTCTTTCTGACTTATTTCACTTGGCATATATGCCCTCAAAGTCCATCTGTTGTGGACCGTTCAGCCTGGTTTCAGGAGTTGTAACCCTCACCCCATGGTGGGCTGTGTAAGAGCCCAAGGGACCCACTTCATCTGGGTCTGTTCTGTCACAAGGATGTGACCTACTAAGGAGACAAAGCTTATCTCCCTGGCAGGAGCACTGCTTCTGCCTCACCCATCTCTGGCCCCAGTGCTTAATTGGCAGTCAATGACGGGTGGCACTCCTCATGGGAGGGGCAACCTAAGCCAGACGCAACCACTTGGGAGGCCTCATGGAAGGACTCGGGGGGCTGCAGCAAAGAGGATGTGATGGACCCTCACTCCCTGGCTATTCTGACATAGCCCAAGTCCTCATTTCCATCTGGGAGATGTCTCCTGCTTCCTAATTGCCTTAAAGCCTGAAACTGTGGGGGTGAGAGGTGCAGCCCTGTACCAGCCAGGACGGCTCCCTGGGTGATTGGGCATAAGAAAGAATTCCTAAAGCCCTGTGAAACCTGCTTTGCTAAGAGTGCTCTCATTCAAATGATAAGTGTCCCAGGAGGAAATGAGTATGTCTCCCAAAATTTGGCAACCCCCTTTCCTGACAAACACTGGCTTGGATTAAGCCCTCAGATTTCTTTGACATGTTAAACCTGTATTCTGGTGTATTTGAGCCCAATAAAAGCCTAGTGAGGATGGGGCTCTGGGTCATTCTCCTCTGAGAGTTTGACCCCTTTCCTCCCCAAGCAGTCATGTCTTGGTAGTTTTTATTTTCATCCGTGACGGAGGGATGGGGCTCTGTGGGCGGAGCCCCCCAACATCTGGCCCCCAGGACAGGGTCCCCCACATCCATCCATGTTGTCACAAATGGCAGGATATTCCACTTTTTAACGGCCGAGTAATATTCCATTATATGTATATCTCAATAAATATATTGCCAGAATTGCAGGATCATATGGTAGTTCTATTTTTAGTTCTTTAAGGAACCTCCTGGCTGCACATTTCTATCAGCAGTGCGCAGTGATTCCCATTTCTCCATATCCTTATCAACACTTGTTATTTGTTGTCTTTTTAATGCCAGCTGTGGGGGGCTCTACCTGCAGAGCCCCCCCCCCCCCCATCCACCATGGATGAGAATAAGTCTGCCAAGACAAGATCTGCTTGAGGAGGAAAGGTGGTCAATCTTTTAAAGGAGTAGGGCCAGGAACCTGTTCCTCAATGGGCTTTTACTGGGTTCAGTTTGCACAGGCATACAGGTAAAGCTCATCAATCATTGTCAGGCAGTAAGGATCAAACAATAGATAACATACAAAGAAGTATCAGGGCTTATTCTGAGTCAGGGTCAGATAGCTAAAGGGCCATAAGACTTTGGGGAAACAAACTCATTCTATGCTTGGACCCTTATCATTTAAATTGAGGGTATTCTTAGTGAAGCAGGTTTCACAGGATTTTATGCATTCTTTCTTGGGCCTGATTGCCCTGAAGAATCGCCCCTTCCCAGCACAGGGTCACCCGCTTCTGGCATTGTTTTAGGCTTAAGGCATTGTTTCAGGCTTCAGTCAGGCAGGGGAAGTAAGGCAGCCAAGAAATTAGGAGACTTCTTGCAGACAGAATGAGGACTCAGGCTATGTCAAAGCAAGAGGCAAGGGTCCATCATCTCCTTTTTCTATAGGCCCCCTGAGGGCCTCTTCATGACTATGCCTGTCTTAGGTTGTTCCTCCTTTGAGGAATCTTACCTGTCATTGGCTAAACAGTCATCTGCCCACGGCCAAGCAGGGTGAAGTAAAAGGGGACAGAGACGGAGCCCCTACCAGGAAGATAAGCTTTGTCTCTTAGTGGCTTATGGTCCCAAGGTCTCTTTCTCAGCCTTAGCCATGGGTGGTTACAGCTTCTGAAACCAGGCAGGGTTGTTCCCAACAGTCAGCTGTTCTAACAGCTGTAAGGTGACATCTCATTGTTGTGGGGGGCTTCGCCCGTAGAACCCCCCGTTCGTCACGGATGAAAATAAAAACTACCAAGACATTACTGCTTGGGGAGGAAAGGGGTCAAACTCTCAGAGGAGAAAGACCCAGAGCCCCTTCCTCACTAGGCTTTTATTGGGTTCCAATACACCGGAATACAAGTTTAACATGTCAAAGAAATCTGAGGGCTTAATCTGAGCCAGTGTTTGTCTGGAAGGGGGGTTGCCAGACTTTGGGAGACATGCTCATTTCCTCCTGGGACACTTATCATTTGAATGAGAGCACTCTTAGCAAAGCAGGTTTCACAGGGCTTTAGGAATTCTTTCTTATGTCCGGATCACCCACGGAGCCGACCAGGCCAGGACAGGGCTGCACCGCTCACCCCCATGGTTTCAGGCTTTAAGGCAATTAGGAAGCAGGAGACATCTCCCAGATGGAAATGAGGACTCAGGCTATGTCAGAATAGCCGGGGGGCGAGGGTCCATCACATCCTCTTTGCTGCAACCCTCCGAGTCCTTCCATGAGGCCTCCCAAGTGGTTGTGTCTGGCTTAGGTTGCCCCTCCCATGAGGAGTCTTACCCGTCATTGACTCCCAACCAAGCTATGGGGCCAGAGATGGGTAAGGCAGAAGCAGTGCTCCTGCCAGGGAGATAAGCTTTGTCTCCTTAGTAGGTCACATCCTTGTGACAGAACAGACCCAGATGAAGTGGGTCCCTTGGGCTCTTACACAGCCCACCATGGGGTGAGGGTTACAACTCCTGAAACCAGGCTGAACGGTCCGCAACACATTGTGGTTTTGCTTTGCATTTCCCTGATGATTTCGGATGTTGAGCACCTTTTCATTTACTAATTGACCTTTTATCTCTACAAATTTGCCTATTCTGAACATTTCATATAAATATAATCATATAGTATGTGGTCTTTTGTAACTGACTTTTCCCCTTGCACCTTCATTGATATTAAAATTGAGAAATAAAAGTTGTATATGTTTAAGCTATACATGTGATCTTTGATATACATATATGTTGTGAAACGATGACTACAATCAAGCTAATTAACTTATTTATCACTTCACACAGGTAAGATTTTTTTTGTGTGGTAAGAACACCTAAGATCAACTCTCTTAGCATATTTCAAGTATACAGTACAGTGTTTATTATTACTATAGGTCTGTGTATTATATCTCCAGAATAATCCTTAGTTACTTGATTCATTTATCTATAAAAGTGATTGTCCAACGATATCATTAGGGATAAAATTTAGTGATGAGAAATTTATGGAAATTATAGCAGTATAGATTTGTCTTGCTTTAAGAAATCCTACAAAAGATAATTCAATGCATTAAGCTGGTAAAATAAGAAGAATCTTTTAAATCCAAAGTTATTATTTTTTTAACAAAGATTTATCAGGTGAGCATCTCTTATGGTGTGCATATTTCGTACACTTATATGTCGATTTATGATCAGTTAGAAATAAAAATAAAACATCTGTGGAAATATGACTAAATGTACCATTTAATTAAATATTAAAATATTACCCACCCCACAAAGGAATTGGGTATGATATTTTAGGATTCTGTTTTATTGCATCAAATGTGGTACCTCTGTTTTTTTCCAAGTTTTGCCATTTACATCAGCTGCAGTGTTTTATTTTAAAGATAAATGGATAGCATATGAAAGGGGTTCTTGGACTGTGTGGTAATATGTCATATTAATGATGCAGTAAATTGAGTCCTGGGTAATATTACTTGAAGAATGTTCATAATTCATACTTTATTTTTATGCTTAAATTTGTAGACCATCTTGACACCAATCCAAATACAAATATTTTTACAAATTACTGAAGTATCTAATTCAATCAATTCAGTACATGGTCATATCTAATACTCATTTTGATAGTTATGTATGAGTAACCATGCTATTCAGAACCATACTATGGTTAACTGTCTAAATTAGAAAGAAATGTCTATTTTGAATTTCATAGAATAAGTTTCATTTAGCATTGAAAGGTCAGGCTAAAGAGATTTCTAAGTGGTACTTCCAGAAACTGCAATGCTTTTATTGCCAAGTTACAGTAAAAATGTATTTCTCACATAATTTTGATTGTAAGAAAAAGGAAATTAAAAATAAACTTCAAGTTTTTTTTAGCTTAATGTCACTCGAAAATTTTAATTGTTGTAGAAATGGTAGAACATCATTCTGTTCTTTTTGAATGGTTTAACTTTCCCTATCTACTTCCTAAAGATTCCTTTTGAGCTTTTTTTGCTTCTGAGCCAGAATAAGAAAGTTACATGAAGACTTGTTTTACTAAGCACTGGTCTGTGAAAATTCTAATGAGAGAAGGGGATTGTTTAAGGAATGCAAAGTAGTGCATAAACACCTTTGAATGTCTTTATTATATAGCAAAAGAGTAGGAAACCACTCACTCATTGGCCATGTCCTTTCCTTATCGCATTTTCTTTTGGCCTAAATGTAAGTATGGGTAGTCTCACTTACACCTAGAGTTTCAAGAACATTATAGGCTAGTGAGAGCCTTTAGTCACAGTCTCCTAGGTTACCACAAGATGGGGCTAAATTTTCAGTAGACAGCTATTTTTGTGGTCTACCAGAGCAAGCCCAATTTTATTTTTGTTATTATTATTGCTGTTGTGAGAGGGGAAATGATTTTGTAGCAATGTAAAAGTTACTCACTTTAATTAGTAACAAATACTTTAAAGCAACTCTAGAAGAAATGTTCTTTTCAGATGATCCATTTTAGTGTATGTACACACTTTTTTCTCCAAATAGTAAGTGTGAGCATTTACTATATAGGTACCCAGAATTATTGTACAGATTATGAACTGCATATATAACATAAAATGGTACTTTAAAAGAGATTTGTAAAGCATTCCATAAGATAAAAGGACTCTTACTAGTCTTCGTTTCTTTCTCCCTTACCCTCCCCTCTCCCCCTTCCTCCTTGTCCTTTCCTGTCCTTCTTCTCGTTCTCCTTCTTATTCTTATTCTTTCTTTGTCTACTTCCTACCTTTGCATCTTTCTCCAATTTTTACCAGATAACAATACACTTGGGGTGTTTTTCCATTTCCAGTACTTCCGGCCACCACTGTGATGGTGGGGAGGATGAGTCAGTCGTGCTAAGATAGAACTGGAGGAGTTTTCTGAGTTGGAAAAAGTATACCCAGAGGACTTGGGGTCTGATATTATATACCAAATATTGATAAAAATCAAATTATATTCATAATCATTCATTAATCAACTATTCATTGAGCAATGGCTCTGGCCTAGGTATTAAGTATATATTGGTTAATAAGACATACATGAATTCTTTCCTAATCCAGTTTTTGTAAACTCAGATAGTAAGTTTTCAATTGATGGATTCTTACAAATATGTTTATCTGTGTACCCAACATCCAGTCCAGATATGGGATATTTTCATCACCCTAGAAAGTCCCCTCGTGCACTATTAGCACATTTTAAGACAATTTTCCCTGACCATCCCTTGTCCCCAGCAACCATTCTGATTTATATCACTATGAGTTAGTTTGGCCTCTTCTTGAACTTCATGTCAATGGAATGTGCTTTTTTAAGTGTGACTTTTTTCCCCACTCAGCATATCTTTTTGAAGTTATTCATGTTGTTAAGTGTATCAATAGTGTGATTCTTAACTGTGAGCAATATTCTATTGTATAAATATACCACAAATTGCTTGTCCATTTTATAATTAGTGGACAGTTCAGTTGCTTACAATATTTGACTACCATGAATAAAGATGCTATGACCCTTCTTGTATTTTTGTAGACATGTGCCTTAATTTTGTTTGGTTTTATACTAAATTATAGAATTACTGGGTTCTAGTGTAGGTGTATTTTTAACTTTACAAAAAATTGCCAAATAGTTTTTCAAGGTAGTTATATCATTTTATACTCCCAAGGATAGTGTCAGAAGTTTCTAGTTGCTCAACATATTCAACAATATTTGGTATAACCAGTCTTAATTTTAACCATGCCAGTGAACATTAATTAGTATTTCATTGAGAAGCTATGCCTCTAACCCAGTTATTAGCAATAAAATAGAGCCCTGGAGTGCATGGTGGGAAAAACTTGGGAGGTCAAGAATGAAAAGCGGAATCTTGGAGAGTAAAAACAAAATAGTGTGGGAATGACACTATGTGATAAGAAGGGATAGATGAGCAGAGTTTTTCATTTCAAGCAGCTGTCTAAGAAAGAGAGGTAACGTCATTAAAAGTGCACTAAGAATAGGGAGAGACTTCAGGTCTGAGGTGCATTGTGCTGTGTGTAACCCAAATGATAGCTTAAACTTTATAAAGATTCTACACGGTGGTGGAATGTTTGAATTATCCTAGCCCAGAACCTCTTCTGGATCTCAATCTTATGGTGTCTTAAAATGTTGGTCATACTCTGTTAGAACAATTAAACCTAGTTATAGAAGACAGTCCATTCTGAAGAGCACCCTAATATTAAATATACCCTTTGTTCAGACTCACTTACAAACGGGGTATTCTGGTTTGAAACTTCCTTTTAATTATAGATGGGAAAGGGAGCTTTATCTAGATCATCTCTTAGTGATATGAATACAATGTCCGCTAAAAGGGAAATATAGAATTTATTGCTACTATAGGTCATCAAAAGAGTTTGGAAAACTTTTACTGGTCATAGATATGGCAGAGTTAGTATATTCAGATCTTGATATAAAAAAACTCATCATTTTATGATCTCAAATGTTAAATTCAGCATTTTAAAACTTGCTAACAAACTTTATAAAAATAAATATGGTATTTTAGAATAATAATTTTATGTTTATAGAAAGTTGTGAAGATTACACAAAGATCTCATGTACCCCTCATGTTAATAACTTAAATAACCATGGTGCATTTGTTAAAACTAAAAAATTAACATTAACACTTGGTACATTACTAACAACTCCCCAGATCTGTAAGAATTTCTTAGTCTTTTCTTGTTTTTCATGATCTTGACCACTTTGAAGAGTCTGATCAAATATTTTGTACAAATTTGTGGTGTTTAATGCTTTTCACATGACTAGATTAGGGTTATGGTTTTTAGAGACAAATACCACAGAGGTAGAGAGCTCTTCTCATTCCATCATATTAGGGTTACACAATATCCACATGACTTATCACTGGTGATGTTTGTTGACTTTGATCACTCAGAAAAGGTGTTGTCTGCCAAGTGTCTCCATTGTGAGGTTGCTATTTTTCCCTTTTCATACTGTTTTTTGGAAGTGGGTGGTTAGGTCTGGTCCACACTCAGCACCTGTGTGCCTATGGTGGAGGCAGGGGATTCAGCTTCATCTCTTGGAAGGGGGCTACTTACATATGTTATTTGGAATTTTTCTGTAAGAATAACTTGCATCTTATCTTCATGTATTTATTTATTCACTAATTTATTTGTATCAATTATGAACTTATGGATATTTATTTTATACTTTGGGTTATAGTCTAATAATACAGTATCTTTTTGATATAAATATGTCCTATTTATTTATTTTCAGTGTTAGTGCTTTCTTAAGTTCGGGCACTAGAAAATGCTCTAGAATTGTCATGTATTTTTTTCTGTACCAGCCCCAGAATCAGCCATTCCTTCAAGAATTCCTAGTTCCTTTTATTGGAAAATTGTATTTTGAAACCAAGACCGGAGTACTGGGTGTGCTTAGTGCTTCTGTGGTGTCATTGCTAGATTCTCTGAGGGCAGAGCTAGGAAATGTGTGTGTGTTTTCTATCATCTACAACCTATCTTAAACATACCATAGGAATTATCCTATATCTCCCCTTTGCTTATTTGTAATTTTTTCTCTGATAGTAAGAAACCTAGATCCTATTCACCTAGCATTTATTCACTTATTTTTTCAATCCTAATTGAACTAAATACATTATGAACTAAATCCTAATTATGAACTAAATACATAAATTAGTTCCAGAATAGCTAACTGATACTCCTGTGAGAAACACATTTACTAACTAGCAGACTAGATTTGTGTACATTTTTTGTCTTTAGTCTTAGAGTTTTTAGTCAAAACACCATTTTCCTAAGTTAATTAGGTAAGTTCCTTTTTTCCCCTCCTACTTTTAGTGAGGTTACATCATACATGTATACTACAAATGAATTCATATGCCAATCAACTTTTATATAAAAAGCCACTGTGGAAAACAGTATGGGGTTTCCTCAAAAAATTAAAAAAGGAGCTGCCTTTTGACCCAATGATTCCACTTCTGGGAATATATCCTAAGAATCCTGAAACACCAATTGAAAAGATTATATGTACCCTTATGTTTGCAGCAGTTTATTTACAACAGCCAAGATCTATAAACAGCTTAAATGCCCATTAGTAGATGAGTGGATAAAAAAAGCTGTGGCATTTACACAGTGGAATGCTACACAGCAGTAAAAAAAGAAGGAATTCCTACCTCTTGCAACAATATGGATGGATCTGGAGACTATTATGCTAAGTGAAATAAGTCAGCCAGTGAAAGGCAAATACCACATGATCTCACCTATATGTGGAATGTAATGAACAAAATAAACTAATGATCAAAATAGAATCAGAGGCATAGAAACATGGGACAGCAAGCTGTAAGAGAGGAGGGAGAAGGTTGGGACTGGTTGAAGGGATTAGTCAAAGAACATATATGCATGACCGTGGACATGGACAGCAATGTGGAGATTGCCTGAGGGAGTTGGGGGTGGTTGGGTGGAGGGCAGCAAAAGAGGAAAAACTGGGGCAATTGTAATAGTGTAAACAACAAAATATTTTTTAAAAGAATTATTTTTCTCTCTTGCTTTTCTTTTGGTTAACACCGTATCAATAAATTGTTATGGGATATAGGTACCCTTCATATTTCAAAAAGATTTTAGTAGTCAAAGTACAATTTTCACAGTAGAGTATCTGGGCATGCATTTTAAGACTGACTCATATAAAATTTAAAATTCCCTATGAAATCTGTATATTATGGAATTTAAAAAACAGAGAAGATTTTTTACAATGGCTTAGGAAATAACTTGGCATGAAATACTGGACATACTAATATATGGAAGTCAAAAGATATGGTGGGAAGTATCTATTCCATGCCAGATATTTCTCCTGTAATGCTTCTTTTGTAGACATAGGAGCTAGAGACTTGATAAATCACTGATGGACCAACATGCTAATTTTTCAGATAACTGAATCATGTTTTGATATTTATTTTTCAGGACAAATTTTATTACTCTTCATGTCTCCTTTTCCTTCAAGATTTTAATCTGAAAATTATCTGTACCACAAGTAGTTCTTCCTCTAAATATTCAGGCTGTTCCTGTAATTATTTGCCACATTTTATTATTTTTTGCTTCCATATTTGACTACAGTCATGTGTTTCTTAGTGATGGGGATATTTTCTGAGAGAAACATTATTAGGCGATTTCATCATTGTGTGACCATCATAGAATGCAAGTACTCTAACATAGATGGCATAGCCTCGTACACAGCATGTGGCCTATTGCTCTAGGCTACAAATCTGTACAGCATGTTACTATACTAAATACTGTAGGCAATTGTATAATTATTTGTGTATCTAAACATATCTAAGTGTAGAAAAGGCATAGTAAATATACAGTATAAAAGTTAAAAAATTGTATACCTGTAGAGGGTACTTATCATGAATGGGGCTTAAGGACTGGAAGTTGCTCTGGGTAGGTCAGTGAGTGAGTGTCGAGTGAATGCAAAGGCCTAGGACATTACTGTACATTACTGCAGACTTTATAAACAGTGTCCCTCAGGGCCTCCCTCTGTTTCTTTCTGACAGGGTCAGAAATAGAATATCGAAGTTGTCAGTGCTGCTTCATAAACGGGGATGTGGGCTGAACTGATTGGAAATAATCAAGGAGAAACTGGCTGAGTGAAGTGTGGATCACCATAATGGTGACTGTCAGGAGGGAGTGAAAGGTGGGCTGAGGATCAGTAGGAAAAGAAATCAATGTGAAAAGATACAGGAACATAGGGAATAGTTACGGTGATGTGTTTTGGCTACTGCATGTTGGAGCAGTTAAGGGACTTTGTGGCAGTCATAAAAAAAAGAGGGTGCTTAATATGGAAAGGGTATAGTATTCAGAGTCTGATGTTTCGATTTTGGAAATTTGTTTTTGGTCCATTGACTCTAACTAGCACAGAGGGCCATCACTAGCTTTGAATTGGTGGAGGAAATAAAAATGATCTATGTTTTATATCATTACTACTTGAAAGTACTTCTAAAATACACAAACAGGCTGGCTCCACACTACCACAGAAAGCTTTTACTAAAGTGGTAGTGGCACTCAATACCTGTTAAGGTAGCTCCTATGGACTTGTGTCCTGGTACAGAACCTTAGGTCCTCAACAAAGAACTTTCACAATGTACTGTGAAGACCATCAGGCTAGATCTGAGAGGGCTGTAGTGCCCTCTGAGTGTGTAGTTCGGCCGGGACCAGCTCCTCTGTGCTGAAACAGGTCACGGACTGATGGGGATGTAGCCTGTACACTCAAAACTGAGGTCTTATGAGTGAGAGGGAATCCATTGCCAAGCCCCAAAGATATTGCTGCTGTGAGAGAAAAAAGATTCCTCCTGCACCATGGATCCTTACGTTTCTTACCAGAAATTCAGCTCCATTGTCATGTATGCAGTCTGTTGTTGACAGAAACATTATGTGCAACATGACTGTATTTTTTCTTTACCTAATAAGTCCTGATGTTTTTCTACTTTTCTTTAACTATTAGCCTAGCTAGTTAAACCAGATACAGTCACTTGATCATGTTTCAGTACTGCCTGCTTTACTCCAGTGATTTCCTAGCATTAAGATCTTTAAGACATTCACTTTTTCTTCTCCTTTCATAGTTAATTTTGGATATCTGAGGATTTTACCCTCTACCAATTATTTTTGACATTATTGCTACAATCTTAATGATTTTAAAAAAAGTTTTAAAGTTATTTTATTGTTGTTCAATTACAATTGTCTGCCTTTACTCTCCCCACTCCCCTCCCCAACCCTCCCCACCCCAGCCAAACCCACCTCCCTCCCTTGCTTCCACCCCCACTTTGTTTTGTCCATGTGTCCTTTATAGTTGTTCCTGAAAACCCTTTCCCCTTTCTCCCCCATTTTCCCCTCCCACATTCCTTCTGATTACTGTCAGATTGTTCTTAATTTCAATGTCTCTGGTTATATTTTGCTTGCTTTTTTCTTCTGCTGATTAGGTTCCAGTTAAAGGTGAGATCATATGGAAAGAGGGAAAAAATGAGAACAAAGATGCACAGTATAAAGGGATATATAAAAAATTGATTTTTTATTTTCCCTCTTTCTTCTACAGATTCTTATTATGCACATGTTCAAAATCCTCTGCTGTCCTATTGTATTTGACTTGATTCCCAGGGCCTTCATTTGTTGACTATCACTTGTTGGAGTAGTTGGGGGTTCCATATTTATATTTTATGTTATCTCCATATGAAAATAATGGTAGAGTATAAAATAGTCTATGCTTGATGTCTCCATATACTTCACTTTCATTTTGCTCAGCTTATTGCAAACTGACTTCTATTCTAAAATTGCTCTCTTGAATTTTCTAAAGGTTTCTAATTGCTAAACACTAAATGTTTCCATTTAAAAAAAAGGTGTGATATAGATCCATTTGTTTACTTTTTCATTTTTTCCCCCTTGCCTGGGGAGATATATCTGATAAAATATTGCTACAAACAATGTCCGAGATTTTGCTGCCTGTGTTTTCTTCTATGATTTTTATGGTTTTGGGTTTAACATTTAAATCTTTGATCCATTTTGAATTTATTCTTGTGTGTGGTGTAAGAATGTGGTCTAATTTCACTTTCCTGCATGTATCTGTCCAATTTTCCCAAATTATTTATTGAATAAACCATCTTTAGCCCATTTCTTGTGCTTGCTTCTTGTGTTGAATATTAATTGACTACAAAGATGTAGGTTTATTTGTGGGCTTTCTATTCTGTTCTATTGATCTGTGTGTCTGTTTTTAGGCTAATACCATGCTGTTTTGATTACTATAGTCTTGCAGTATAGCTTAATATGAGGTAGTGTGATTCCTCCAACTTTGTTCTTCTTTCTTAGGAATTCTGTTGCTATATGGTGCCTTTTGTGGTTCCATATAAACTTTTGAAATATTTGTTCCAGTTCTGTGAATTATGTCATTGGAATCTTGATAGAAATTGTGTTGAGTTTATAGATTGCTTTGGGTAGTATGGACATTTTAACGATGTTAATTCTTCCTATCCATGGACATGGTAAGTGCTTCCACTTATTTGTATCTCTTCAATTTCTTTCTTCAGTGTCTTGTATGTTTCCAAGAATAAGTCTTTTATATCTTGTTAGGTTTATTCCTAGGTATTTTATTCTTCTTGCAGCAATTGTGAATGGGATTCTTTTCTTAATTTCCCTTTCCGTTAGTTCATTATTGGCATATAAAAATGCAACTAACTGATTTTTGGATATTGATATTGTAGCCTACTACTTTACTGAATTCATTGATCAGTTCTAGTAGTTTCTTGATGGAATCTTTGACATTCTCTGTGTACAGTATCATGTCATCTGCAAATAATGGCAGTTTTACTTCTTTTCCAATTTAGATGCCTTTTTTCTTCTTTTTGTCTCATTGCTGTGGCTAGGACTTCCAGCACTATGTTGAATAAGAAAAGTGAAAGTGGATACCCCTGTCTTATTCCTGATCTGAAGAGGAACACTTATAGTTTTTGCCCATTGAGTATGATGCTGGCAGTGGGTTTGTCATATATGGCCCTTATTGTGTAGGTATGTTCCCTCTAATCCCACTTTGATGAGAGTTTTTATCATAAATGGGTGCTGGATTTTATCAAATGCTTTTTCTGCATTTATTGATATGATCATATGGTTTTTATCCTTCATTTTGTTTATGTGATGAATCATGTTTATTGATTTTTGAATATTGTACTAACCTTGCATTCGCAGAATAAATCCCACTTGATCATGGTATGATCTTTTTGATGCATTGCTGTATTTTGTTTGCTAATATTTTGTTCAGGATTTAAGAGTCTATGTTCATTGGAGATATTGACCTATAATTTTCTTTCTTTGTAGTGTCTTTGTCTGATTTTGGAATTAGGATAATGCTGGCCTTGTAAAATGAATTTGGGAGCCTTCCCGTCTCTTGAATTTTATGAAATAGTTTGAGAAGCAGAGGTGTTAATTCTTATCAGAGTATTTGGTAAGATTCCCCTGTGAAGCAATCTGGTCCAGGGCTTTCGTTTGTTGGGAGTTTTGTAATTACTGTTTCAATTTCATTAGATGTAATCTGTTTATTCAGGTTCTCTGATTCTTCCTGATTTAGTTTTGGAAACATTGTATGTTTCTAGGAATATATCCATTTCATTCAGGTTAACCAGTTTGTTGTTATCTAGTTTTTTATAATATTTTTGTATAGTACTTTGTATTTCTTTGGTGTCAGTTGTTATTTCTCCTATTTTATTTCTGATTTTATTTATTTGGATCCTTTATTTTTTTCTTGATCAATCTGGTTAAGAGTTTGCCAATCTTCTTTATCTTTTCAACGATAAATCTCACTTGATCATGGTATGATCTTGGATTCATTGATCTTTTGTATCATTTTTTTAAGACTCTATTTTGTTTATTGCTGCTCTGATCTTTATTTATTTCCTCCCTTCTACTTACTTTGAGCTTTGTTTGTTGTTCTTTTATGAGTTCCTTTAAGTGTAAAGTTAGATTATTTGAGCTTTTTCTTCTTTTTGAGATAGGCCTATAATACTGTAGGCCTATCTATGAATTTCCCTCTTAAAATTGCTTTCCCAGTGTCCCACAGATTTTGGATTGTTGTATACTCATTTTCATTTGTTTCAAACTAAAAAGTTTTTGCCCATCAAAGGAAATTATTAACAAAATAAAAAGACAATCCACAGAATGGGAAAGCATATTTGCTTATCCATGTGTTAAAGGGTTAATATCCAAAATTTATAAACAACTTAGAAAGCTCAACACCAAAAAATCCCCAAACGACCCAATTAAACAATGGGCAAAGGACCTCAATAGACATTTCTCCAAAGAGGACATATGGATGGCCAATAGACATATGAAAAAATGCTCAACATCATCAATCCTCAGAGAAATTGCAAATTAAAACCACAATGAGATATCATCCCCTACCTGTCAGAATGACTATTATCAATAAATCAATAAACAACAAATGTTGATGAGGATGTGGAGCAATTGGAACCCTTTTGCACTGTTGGTGGGAATGCAGATTGGTGCAGCCACTTTGGAAAGCAGTATGGAGATACCTCAAAAAATTAAAAATGGATCTGCCTTTTGACCCAGTGATCCCACTTCTGGGAATATATCTGAAGGAACCCAAAACATTCAATCGGAAGAACATAAGCACCCCTAAAATCATTGCAGTGTTACCTACAATTGCCAAGATATGGAAGTAGCCCAAGCGTCCATCAGCAGATGCATGCATAAAACGACTATAGGACATTGACATGATAGAAAACTGCCTGGTTGTGAAAAAAGAATAAAGTTTTACTGTTTGTAGCAGCCTGGATGGATCCGGAGAATATTATGCTAAGTGAAATAAGCCAGTCAGAGAAAGAAAAATATCATATGATTTCCCTCATATGTGGAATCTAATGAATAAACTGAACTAACAAGCAAAACAGAGCCAGGCTCATAGATGGAGAGCAGGATGGCAGCTAACTGGGGTTGGGAGGTTAGGGGGGTGGAGGGATTGAGCAAAAAGGAAAAGGACTCACGGACATGGATGATAGTGTGGTTATTGCTGGGGGGGTGGTAGAAGGGCACTAAATGGTAATAGAAAAAAACAATAAAGAGTAAATTGAAAAAAAATAGATGTGATTGAAATACTTTGCCATGTTTAACGACTGAGTCCTCTATTCCTAAATTCTTTGGCATGACATTCTTTTAATTCTTCCTAGTCTCTGTCATACTGTTCTGAACACTGTCCTTCTTAGATGTTGGTGTTGCTCAAATATTTTTGATTCTATTCACACTACATTTTCTCTGTGTATATTTCTTATCACTGATGTAACAAACTACCACAAACTTAGTGGCTTAAAACAACAAAGTTCTTTTCTTTAGATTTTTGGTGGTCAGATGTCCAAGATCTCTTTCAATGGACTGACTCTAAAGAGTGTCACAAAAGCTGGAAGTGATGAGGGAGGATGCTTCTTGTGTCTTCCAGCCTTGAGGAGCTACTTCTATTCATGGCCTGTGGCCTCTTTCTCCATCTTCAAAGCACATCACTCAAATCTTTAATCCTGTCATCACCTTTTCCTTCAACACCGATTCCTTCTACATTCTCCTTATAAGGGCCCTGTGATTACTATATTAAGTTTACCCAGATATTCCTTATCTCAATTTTCTTAATTTAATCACATTTACAAATGCCCTTTTACCACATTAGGTAACCTAGTTATAAATTCCAGGGATTAGGATATGAAGATCATTATTCAGCCCATCACTCTCTTGTGACACTCCTTCATTATTAAGGTTTTGATTAAAACCTAAATGCTAATGATTTCCATATCTGCATCTTTTACCCAGCTTTCTCTCTTGCATTCTAGATCCATATGCCTAACAGCTTGCTAGGCATTTCCTTCTGGATCTGTTTCAAATGCAATTGTAAGACATAGATCTTATCATCTGCACCATACCATTTTCTTTTCCTGTGTTCTCTATCTTAGTTATTATTCTCCATGATTGAAACATGGGGTCATTCTTAAAAATCTGACCCCTCTCTCAGTTCCTATACTAAATCAATCACCCTGT
Organism: Glossophaga mutica; assembly: GCA_039655065.1. NCBI lineage: Eukaryota > Metazoa > Chordata > Mammalia > Chiroptera > Phyllostomidae > Glossophaga > Glossophaga mutica. The sequence goes on along the minus strand of CM077308.1, from coordinate 77,287,421 downwards.
CCTTCTAAATTAACTTCTATATACTTATCTAATCTTTCCCCTCAATTGCATCCTTGTTTAAATTTTCAGTGTCTTCTTTTACAAAATGGATGATAGTATATAGTTCTTGTAAGCCACTTACACCAGCTTTGTAGATGAAATCGAAGCACAGGGAGCTCAGAACCTTGTGCAACATAGTGAGAGAGTTGGGATAAACATTGGATCTGGCGTGTTCTACTGATCCAGTTAAATTCCCTCTATCTTTTCTGTGCTCCTCAAACAGCTTCTTAACTACTTTCCTAGATAACAGTTTTGGCTCTTCGAGTCTACTCTTCCTGTGGTCGCACAATCTTTCTAATATGTGTATGTGACTCCTCAATGAGACATACAAGTCTGTCTGTGATCTAGGACCAGTCTACCTTTTATATCATATTTTGCTGAGGCCAGCTTTAACTTCATCCTCTAGCAACTTTGAACTCATTGTATTTCTTGGGGTACTTACATTAGTTTTTTTTTTTTTAAATTTTGTGCCTTTACTCTGCCTGACCCACTGCCTAGGATACTCTACTTTTAATTCCTCTGTCTTCAAAGCCCTATTTATTCTTCAAAACAGCTTAGACATCTTCACCTCTAAGAAGGTAATTTAAACTTTATTTTGTTTTAACTCTATTTCTGGGTCTTTGAAAAGAAAGACTGTATTTTATGCTCTTCTTTCTTTACAATAGTAAAGACAGTGCCAAACACAAAATATTACTCAATAAATGCTTGTTAAATGAAGGAATGAATTAATGTATATGTTGATTTTATATTTTTCAATAAAATCACACATGCTTTGTGTCTTCCTCATGAAGCCATTATCCCTAAGTCTTTAGACAATAATCACAGTAGAGGCAATTACCATGCTGAAGAAAAGAAAACGAATTCTATTTTTGATATGGATTCCTATTTTAATAAAAATTGTTTTTTTGCAAAATAGTAAAATAAAATCATAAAGTTAATATTTGATAGAAAGAAGAATGCTTCCATTATCCTTAAGAAAGTATCTTCTCTGTTTTAAACAAGTAAGTTGAAGGTATAATGAAGAGAATATGTAAAAAACCTTTATTCGTATATAAATTCCCCATAACTAATGATAGAATTAAAATCTTTAATTGTTTGAATATGTATCAATTCAAGCATGAAAGTACCAATAATTTGTTCCAACTTGTCAATTTACTCTAACTTTGAATAAATACATAGCTTTGCTTTAGAGCATTGGATCTCGCCACAACCTAACATCACCTTGTTATTTATTGCTGTATTCCAATGAATTTGAGCGACAGCATAGCTTTGCCAATGTTTGCCAAACATTTGCTCATGCTTACTTAATTCCCAAATGTATAAATAATATTATAATCTATTTTATACATTTACACTATTTTTTAACAAGTATCTTTTTTGTTTTTATTTTTACTTTACTTTTTTTAAATTGTTGTTCAAGTACGGTTGTCTCCATTTTCCCCCAACCACTCCCCTCTGCCCTACCCATCCCCACCTCCCACCCTCAATACTATCTCCCTTTGGCTTTGTCCATGGGTCCTTTCTATATGTTCCTTGATGATCCTTCCCCTTTTTTTTCCATGGGGGAAGGATCATCCTTTCTCCCTCCCCTCTGGTTACTCTCAGCTTGTTCTTTATTTCAGTGTCTCTGGTTATATTTTGCTTGCTTGTTTTGTTGATTAGATTCCACTTATAGGTGAAATCATATGGTACTTGTCTTTCACCACACTTACACTACTTTTTAATGATTAATATTGACTTCCTTTTAAATCTGGCTAGATGCCATAGAAATTATATTATGTCATTTGTATAATAAAAAGGTATTGTTTCTTGCTAATGGAAAACTACCAACAAAAAGCAAATAGCAAAAAGCAAAGGTATTCATTTTTGAAATAGGACACCAAGTAGAGCAGGGAACAACTGAGGAAGAAATTCTGCTAAAATAATTGGAAATAAAGAACATGAAAATCTATGACCTCATAAGCCTGGAGACCATTAATTTTATTATGGCTCATTACATAATTTCCTGAAAATACGAGCATAATATAAACTAAGAGAAATGAAAAAGCAAAGAAAAGAGCTATGAATAGGGAACAAGTTGAACGCTTACCTTTGGTGGCTTTGGTGCTATTTGAGGTTTAAAATACTTTAGTTGTCTTGTTAAAAATTGGAGGTAATGAATTATATTTGTATGGGGTATTTGCATTTATACCCTAACTAAATTATTTAAACTAATTTCTGAGGAACTTAATCTTGCAAATGGTGGCTACTCCCTTATTAAAGTGGACAGTGGTTATGGGAAATTTAGGACATGACTCTGGATTTCAAACCCCTTTTCATTTGTTTTTGCATACATAAATAGTGAGCACTCTCAGTTGTGCTGTCTTTGAACAAAGATCTCATTTGTTAAAATTTCAATAATATATTCATCAGTGCTTTCCCCTGAAATGCTCCTTTTCATATTGTGCACAATTGATGAACTCATCTAGCCATTGCTTCAATATTGTTCCCACCTGGTCATTTCAAATACTGCGTCTCCACTGCTGTTGGAACATGTTTGCTCTAGGATTGGATTTATGGCTGACTCTGTGACATCCCCCTACTGTATATTCTTAAAGTTATCTTTTCACACAACCATCTCTCTCTGTTCTCCTTGCCTCTACTACCTCTTGCACCTGGTGGACAGTGTTTTCAAAGTATATATTTGCTCTGTCAAGAAATTCCTGAGAGGTGATCTTTCCAGTTTGTGTGGATAAACATTTTGTTTTGATTGGTGAAAACCAAAGTTAGCAAGCTCAAATTTTTTCTCTGGTAGAAAAGAGCACTGTCTTAGATTTAATGTCAGAGCACAACATATTTTGTATGAGTCAAGGGGGGATGGTTTTTCTTGACCAGTCTGGTTTAAAATCCTCTTCATGAGCCAATCAAGTCACTGTCTGAGGATACTAAATGAGGAATTTTGGGGTCTGTTTATTAAGTACAAGACACACAACTGACCCTAACATAGAAGTGGCACTTACTGGAACTTTTTTTGGTCCCATTAAAAAAAATGGTTTCTGTAGAGCATAGCTTTTCCTCCTATTGATTTATTAATGACTGATGTGCTTTAAAAATTAGCCATTATAGAAAATGAGCCCTGGCTGGTGTAGCTCAGTGGATTGAGCGCGGGCCTGCGAACCGAAAGATCGCGGTTCGATTCCCAGTCAGGGCATATGCCTGGGTTGCCAGGCCAGTTCCCGTCAGGGGACATACAAGAGGCAATCACACATTGATGTTTCTCTCCCTCTCTCCTTCCCTTCCCCTCTAAAAGATAAATAAATAAAATCTAAAAGGAAAAAAAAATCTTAAAAAAAAAGAATACATTAAAAAAAAAAAGAAAATGAGAAGCTGAAATAAGGAAGTGATGAACTTTATTGTCTTTGATTGTATTCTTGAACAATATCATAGGCATGCCCCAAATTTGAATGATATAAAGATGGTGTGTGTGTATGTGTGTGTGTATAGTGGGAGAGATCATGAACAGGCTACATACGTTAATTTTCATGGTATGCAGCTGATTTCCTGAACAACTGAGGCAGTCTGACCTGTTGGTTCATGTTCTTGGGAAGAATCGACTGCTAGTTGAATAGGTGGCTTTTCTTGATGTGTACAACACTCTCTTCATATCACTTCCCAGGGCAAAAGTTAAAATGATTTTTTTTTCCAATGTCTGCCAGAGAAAGTCTATAGTAAAGTTTTTTATAATTTGGTCTTTATTTTCTTATTCTATTTCTCACTATTCCTCAACATGCATTCTCCGATTCAGTTTGGATGACAAACCTAGTATTTCCAAACACAATGTACTCTCTTCCTTCTCTGTTTCCAATCCATTCATTTCCATCCATTCAAATGTTACTTATTCTTCAAAGACCAGTTCAAGGAGAGATCTAAAGTTCATTTTTTTCTTAAAATATTATAATACTTATTTTCTGTATGACAATTGATTGGTACTATTTTGTATGGCTATTTAATATCTAACATTATTTAACTTTTTCTTATGTTTATTAGAGTGCAAATTCTCCAAAGGCCAGAACCATGTCTTATCTTTATAATGTCCACTGTGCTTGGTTTAATGTCAAACTTTCAGTTCCTCACATATGTGTTGAGATGAATGGATATGGATGAATCAAAGTAACCGTGATGAGTGTGTGTAACTGGATTAATTAATTAATGCAAATCTATTCTTACTACCTAAGAAAATAACTCAAGTGACATTTTCCATACATAATAAGCTAGCCTTTTCTTTTCCTCCCCAAGGGAGAGTCTTTCTTAGAGGCAACCCTCTAAAACAAAACTGTAAAGTGAGACTGACAGTGCTACGAGGTCTGCCTGCACTTCAGCAGACCTGCCGTTGTCCGTCTGCCCACAGGTGCCTCAGTCTTCTGATGTCTTTGTTTCTCCATCAACAAAATGCGTTAAAGTGCCTTCTTTTCCCTGCTTGAAAGTAGAAATTACAGGGAATAATGAGCTCTACTCTTGCCTTTCTTGTTCTTCTCAAACAAAGAATAGTTATCAAAGTTTCGAGGTCAGTTTAAAAAGATAAAATGTATTTCATGAGGTAACATTGTCCTGCTAAACCATTAGTATATACAGCCATTGGTAAAAAGATTATATGTATAGGAAATATCAACAGCAAATATTTTGTATCTTTCTGAGTTATTTTGTTTCTTATTATATATTCAAAGCTTAGCTGGTAGATAATTAGTTGAAACATTATACATTTTTAAAATATACAAAAATGCTCTACACATTAATCGCACTTTAGGTAACATTCTGTGCACAAATTTATTATAACAGAAAATGACAGATGCATAATTTTCATTTTACACTAGTAAGCTCTTATTGTCTATCTGCTCATTTAGAGTCTGTATTCAAGGTAAAAGACAAGCTTTTCTGAGAACTTGGGAAAAAGCTGTGCAGCCAGAGTCGCAGTTCTCACACTCCGCACCAATGAGTTTTGGGGTGCTGTAGTGATAGCACAGTGGTGGGCAGGAGTGTTTTACAAATTTGGGGGTAACGCAGAAATACTGAGCATCTGTTGAAAACTGAGGAACTCTTAGCTTAGTGTAGTTCATAGTTTTAACATTGGATTGTGCTACATTTTCAATTACTTCATGCATTTTTGAAGGTTGGTTTTGGGAAGTTGTTACAATGAAAAGCAAGAACTGCAGGAAAATCAATGAGGAGTATAAAACGAGGATGGCTATGTCTAATTTCATCCCAAGGTTTGAGAAGGTGTGCAGTGCCCAACTTAATGAATTAGTTAAAATAATTAAATAATTTCAATGATTGAAGAATGAAATAAAATATTATTTTTGTACTTTACATGTATTTTCAAATGTTACTAAGTTGTTAGAACATAAATTAATGCTTATAAAATTGTGTGGGTGCAACTACCTTATAAATGGAATTGACAGGTATTTCTTTGGTTAAGGGGGCTGTTAAAAAGTTACTTAGAAAACCTAAAAACCAAGAACATTTGGGAATTTTCTTCTCTGGGATAGAAGTGCAAAGACATGATTGAATCGAACAGACATATGGACAGTTTACATCTGCATCACCTGGAGGGGAACACAGTCACTTGTGGGGTCTCGGTGTAGAGGACTTGGGCTCTGGAATGACTGTCTGCACAGTTCCATGCTGCTCATTTGAAAACAAGGAGTCCTCTACTTCTGTAGCCCTAGTAAGGTCCTATGTGAGTTATGTAAATGGAACATTTTTCTTTTAGTTCACTGTGTTGGCACAGATGCCCAGGCATTTTTTGTACACAAAAAGAAGAATTAATGATCATTTAGCTCACAATAAGGAGAACTGAAGAAAATGAGTAAACATATATTTTATTTTAAAAGTTTCATATCTTTTAACAAAGAAATGCTTTAGAATTATTTTAAAATAAACTTGTTTTTCTGGGGGAGGGTGTCTTGAACTAATCTATTTATTGCTGAGGTCACTCATTTCAATATCCATTTTGAAAATTTTTCCAGAAATGATTACAGCATAAGTGTAAATTAAAATTTGTTTTTTAATTTCTTAAAGAGAACACTATTCCCATTAATTATTTTATTGTGATTAGTAATTTGTTCATGTTTATTTTCTGTTTAGTGACAAGGACACAACATTTCATTCTTAATGTTAATACTTTTAAGGATTCTAGTATTAATATTTAAATTGAATTATTTTAAAATAATTAAGTAACAGATTGAATGTTGACGACAAACTGAAAATATTTAAGTAAATGTCTATTAACATTAACAAGGTTATGTGAAGACACACATTGGTAATTCATACTTATTATTGTTAGCTGTCAAACAGAGTTATTTGCAGACAAGAAGATATAATTCATTTCTATAATATAATAAAGCAGACAGAAGAATTAAGTTATGAAAAGACAGGGAGATGGTGAACATATAACCAAATACAACTGAGCTGAATTTTTTATTTTTTATCCATTTAATTCTGTGGGCCATGTTCATGGTAGGTTCATATAAGGATAAGATTTTAGGCAGTCAGAGAAGGGACTTGCAGGGGAATTGCATCCTCAGAAAAGACAGGGCGGAAAAAGAGATGCTGACCTTGTGTGGAGTAAGGGGAAGTTTTTCTAGGCACCAGGTACGTCTGAAAGAAGATGGATAACGCTACAAATAGGAAAATTGTAAAACATCGGGAATCGGTGATGCCGCAGAGACTTCACACAACCCGGTCACTTTAGAAGCTAGGGGTCTGTGCCCAGGAGAGGTGAAGCAACTTGCCACTTGCGTTTGGTCACGTGGCTTAGGCGTGAACGGAGCGTCTGCTTCGCGGAAGAGCCTCGGCGCAGGTCAGTGTTTTCCCACCACACTGTGTTCCAGGGAGTAATTCCAACATGTCAACTGTGTGCGCAATATTTATTTGTAAAGCAATAAGCCACTCACATGGTGACTTTAATCAATTGATTGGTTTTTCTCTGTGCTTTTAGGACATTGACAAGAGGCAGGCAGGAAACCTGTTTCAATGGAAATAACAGGCTTAGGACTCAGGGCTGGAATTTGGACTAATATTTATCAGTTTCATGACCTTGGGGAAGATATTTAAAATCTTTGTGCAAGACTTTTCACATGTGTAAAATTAGAAAAATATGTCCAATTGTGGCATTGTAAATATTAAATAAAACAACAATTAAAGAAACCGTGTTCCTTACTAGACTCTCAATAAATGTTACTTTCACTTAAATAGATTTGGAAGGTAAAGGTTTGGAAATAATTTGGAAAGCAAAGGTTTTAGGTGGAAAGAAGTATTTAGGAAAATGATTAAAGGCTACGGTGGACCACATGACAAAACACTGCTATTATTAGACACATAAAGACAATACTGTGCTCTACAAAATCACAGAGAAAGGCACAATAATCTTCCTATGTAATCTGCCCTTAATAACTTAAAAAGAAACCCAACTTTAAAAATGCACGTAGAGAGCTAACGATGCTGAAGACAAAAAGACTGGGAATTGTAGGTGGCATTGACTTACAGGGTCTCTCCTCAAAGGTGGTTGGCTTTCAGCCATGCATGCGCGGCTAGGAGGGCAAAGCCACGTAGAACCACTTAAAGCCAGGTAAGGAAGAGAGTGTTGTCTGCCAGAGGCAGCAAAAGACACTGATTACGTTCCCTCTCTCTTGCTTTCTTGGATATGGTGGCATCAAAACAAGATGGGCATCCACCGATTTACAAGTATTTTATCCTACAAAGTCTGCTAAGTGTTGCAGTAATTTTATTGCTTTTGTCTATTTCCACCATGCCGCTGCCCAACTCTTGTTTTGATTAACAAGTCCCCAGTCTTTTCAGTATGGTTTTGTGATGAAATATAACCACAGAATGACGAGTTACATTGTTCTCCATGTTTCCCTTTATATATGAACAAAGTAGTCGATTCTTGTCATTTTTAAAGATTTTATTTATTTATTTTTAGAGACAGCAGACAGGAAGGAAAAAGAGAGGGAGGGAAACATGGATCGTTTGCCTCTGGCATGTCCCTAACCAGGGACCTGGCTGGCACCTTAGGCATGTGCCCTGACCAGGAATGGAATCGGCGACCTTTTGGTTTGCAGGATGATGCTCAACTTACTGAGCCATGCCAGCCAGGGTGATTGATATTTCTCATTTTGATATTTTCCTTAATGTTTGTTTTACTTATAAAATTATGCAAGAATATAAAGCACCATATATCCATCTTTATTTATTCACAGTATTTCACTGAGAAAGTATGTTTTTCCTCTTTTAAAAAAAGTATGAGAAAGTGGGGGGTGTAGAAAGATCTTATTCAGGCAACATGTGAGTAGGATTAACCTACAGGTTTATGTGTGTAATTTTCTAGGTTAGGGATCTAGAAAAACTTGCCCTAGTTAAGAATTCACCAGCTACTCTATTTTTTTAGAGAAACTGCTTTAATTTTACATGTACAGTTCCTGTGATTTGCCAGGTGTATGTAAAGATTGACTACAGGCAGAGATTGCCTCAGTCTCCTGACACCAGGCGAGGCCTCCGGTACAGGGGATGCTTGCTTACACAGGTGTTGCAGGCATTGTTGCTGGAGACTTAGATGGATGAAGACAGGTTAGGAAGATGTGTGGAGCTCTGGATTGCAAAGAATTTGGGAAGTGAGCACTGATTTTTATTTTTTACTTTTAATCCTCACCTGAGGACATGTTTTTTATTGATTCTAGATAGGGGGTTGTGGAGAAAGAAAGAAAAGAAACAAAGGAAATAAGTAAGTAAGTAAGTAAATAAATGTCAGTGTGCTAGGAATCAAACCCACAGCCTTTGGTGTACAGGATGATGCTCCAAACTACTGAGTTGCCTGGCCAGGGCGTGAGGACTGATATTAGTTTTTACTTGGATTTGACAGAGGTGAATTTTCCTGAACTACTTCTCTGGGAAGAATGAAAATCAAATTAAGTGAGGCAAAGTAAGTGAAAGGAATTTATAAATAGCAATGCTGTATATGAAGGTAAGGCATACACAACAATAGTTGTTTTATGTTTAAAGAAGAAATACTCACCACTTTTATTAAGGTGGAGAAACTGCTTTCTTAGGGAGTCCTTCCTAATGCTTTATCAATCTGAAGTGAGTCCTCAGGCACTCTCACTGACTTCACAAACAATTCAAGTATATTCCTGCACTTTCCTTTCCAATTGGAGACTGGTTCTTAAGGAATTTATTGAAGCACAATACATACAGCAGAACTGGATTTGTGGGCATGCATAGCCAAGTTTCTTTTGCTAACATATGAGCAGAAAACCTTCATTTTCCTAAAGTGTTTGGATTCCTTTTACTAGCTCTAAGTCTTTAAATTTTTTTAATGGAGAATAGGTTATTCCTATTGTATTCCTTTAAAAATGTTAATTCAAGTATAGAACATAGCACTCTTCATATTGAGAGCCTTTGAACCCAGTTCTTGAACAGAAATACAAAGGAAACCCTTGAAAGGAATGCAGATGATGGACTATCTGTATCTAGGCCTTCATTTGTTTATAGTTTAAAAGTTAGTGGGAAAATAATGATCAAAGGCAGGCTAATTCATGTAGAAAACAGCAAGACCACTTCAGTTGCTTAGATTCTATAAAGAGTCTTTGATTCAAATGGTTCACACAAATCAAATATGACTGTAAGGTTCAGAGTTCTTTCTGGCAATAACACCCAGTGTAAACAGGAAGGCTTTTAGGACTCTTGTAAATTTTAGAAACAAATTGTACTCATTACTCCGCACTCAGAGTCATTTTGACTTTGTGAAAAAAGTTGGAATGATTAGTAAAAGTTTGGGTTTCCACTTCAATGCAGAGGTATGTACCATTACCACAACAGGACCTTCGTGTGTGTGCATGCATTGGCAGTTTTATAAAAGATTGTGAAGGGCCTAATGCTATTTAGTATCCTTAGTAGAAGCTGTAAAATTGTATGACCATAAAAAACTTGACATTCATCATCACTAAAGACACAAACTAAGAATTCCAACTTATGCTGTGATTAGTTCTGAAGAGCAAGAATATTAGACAGTTTTCCCAAAGTTGGAATAATGTACTTTTCAAAGAAACTATTCATTGAATTTTAGAAACAAGGCCAGTGAAACTTTAGCAGAACTGATGACTATTTTTCATGATAGAAAGTACATGATTGTGTCTAATTTCCAATGGGAGCAAATGCACATAGGTCTAAGGGGCACAATGGTGAAGTCAACCACAGATAACTACACCACCAAAATAATAACAATAATTTTTAGAAAGAGTTCTGAATTTCCTCTGCTAAGAAGAGAAACTGCAGTTAGCAACTTACTCAGTAGGCTGAGAAAGAATATATAGTTGAAAGGTAGCATGCAAGTGATAGCTTGCATTTTTGACATCTTTAATGCGTATTTAAAATCTGAGAATCAGGCATGTCTCTGAATCAATTTGAGTGGATTTTCCAGAATATAAAAGGAAATCTCAAATAGTATTCATATTTACCTGGGCCCTCATAAACTATTGGCAAGATTTAGAGTTAAAAGCAAATTGTGGTTGGAGTAAGAACACAAGTTTGTGGTTTGTTGTTGTTTTGATTTGGATTTTTTGTTTGTTTTCTTAAATAAACACAACCTACCAACCCATCTGCCTTCACCTTGGAAGGACCAGTCCTTAAAACAAAACAAACGAGAACACTTTGGCCACAGCATCATCAGGGAGCTAAAGCTAGAGCCCCTGAACTTTTCTTTCCTGGAAAGGGAAAGGTGGTGAGGGTGCTGCTTTGCTACCCAGGGACGCACAGAGTGGGATCCTCTTTTCCAGGACACTCTTATTTGCCCCTTCTTCCCACCCCTTCCCCTAAGGTCAGAACAAGTCTGAGGCTTTTCTGGAGCTAAAGCAAATGCTGTGGGGCCGGGTACTTAAAGCGGCTGCTGGTTTTGCAACGAGGCAAGGTTTGGAATGAGGCAGCTCCACCGCAAACTCTCAGCAAGAGCTTTCTTTGCTCGCCCTGCAGCGATTTTGTTCTTGGGTTTGGAAAACCTTTCTCCCACTCCCCTTAGCTTTCTGGGCAGCAATTGCAGCCAAGTGCAAACACAGTATATTTTGCGAAAAGAGCCTGTAGAATGATGTACCTGGGGTCACTCCCCGGTTTCCCCCCAGCCCAGTCCTAGGTAGTGATGTCTGCAGAATTGTCCCCCCAGCCCGGAACGCTGCAAACGCGGCCGCAGGTGGCAAGCGGAGCTGTCCAGCACCAGTAACGAGCCCGCGGGAGCCAGGAACCCCGTACGCCCAGCAAGGCTGAGGCTCGGCAACAGCGCTCTGGCCCAAGCAGACGCTGTCCTCATTCAGTGCCGCCTGGCTCTGGGCTCGCTCTGAGCCCACGCGGCCTCCTGAGGCGGAGAACACTCGTCCTCGCAAACTGTTTCAGCAGGATAGGTGCCAACATTTTGCCCCTTCTCTATTCCTTGCAAGCGTCTCCCCTGGAATGCACGGGCTGGACTGGTCGGCCTTTCTCCAAGCTTCAGAACTTCCTAAATAAACTCAAAGGAAGGCGGAAAAAGGACAGATATGGACCCTACCCGCCTCCCACCCCCTTCGCGCTTTCAGGCTTTCCCGAGGAGGATCTCCTCCTTTTCTGCGCCCGCCGGGCTGCCTGCTCCCCAGCAGCCTCTTCTGCGGGCGAGAGGGGTACCGCGCTTGGGGTTAAGGCCTTTTGGTCAGATCTGAACTATGGTGCACTCCTTCTCCGAGGAGGGGAAGGTGGGAGCAGGGAGGGCGCGCAAAGGACGGCAACGAAGTGTCCTCATTGCTCCTGAAACGTGGCGACAGGCGAGGCAGAGACTCCCAATGAGTATGATGGCGACACGTGATACAGGCGGAGGGAGAGCATGGGGAGGAGGGGGGAGTGTGGATAAAGGGAGACGGAGGGAGGCGGGCTGCTAGGAGAAAGGGGCGGGAGGAGAGAGGGAAGCGGGGTGAGACAGGCGCGCAGGCAGTGGAAGCCTCTGCCTCCCTGAACGCGCGGGCCGCAGCCCTCTCCGCCCGCGGTCACACACTCAGAGCATCTCCGCGAGCCCGAGCGTGTCGCAAGGCGCTGCGCTGAGGCGGGAGCTGAGGCGGCGCCACATCAGCGGCAGCAGGGGCAGCGGCCGGCACCCTGCCCAGCCCCGCGCTGCCGCCGAGCCCGGGCCCCAAGGTGCGGCGGTGCGCAAGTTCCCGCCATGAGCAGCGGGCTCCGCGGCTCCGGAGACTCCCTCCTGGCTAAGCGCGAACGCAGCGCCCCGCGGCTCCGACGCGCCTAACGTCGCCGCTCGCAAGTCCCGCTACTGCAGCCGCAGCTGCCACTCGCGTCCTGGCCGCCGCCGCCTTGGCCGCCGCAGAGCCGCCAGCAGCATGTCTGGAAGGAAGATTTCGTCCGAGTCCTTCAGCTCCCTGGGCTCCGACTACCTGGAGACCAGCCCTGAGGAGGAGGCGGAATGCCCCGTGTCCAGGCTCTTCTGGAACGGCAGCCGGAGCCCCCCGGGGCAGCCTGAGCCTAGAGCAGCCGCCGCCAGCGCTCTGGCCCCGGCCGCCTCCGCGGTCGCCACCGCCACCACCGCCGGGGCCAAGAGGGCGCAGCGCCGGAGGCGGGTCAACCTGGACTCGCTGGGCGAAAGCATCAGCCGCCTGACGGCACCCTCGGTGAGCCGGGGCGGAAGGAGGGTCGGCGTGTCCGGAGAGAGTATGGGGACCGGGAAAGTTGGCGCTGGGCGAGCCAGGCGTGCGCGCAGAACCCGACCGCTGGGGGGCGGCCCGGCCTCACCCCCGTCGGGCCTGGGGTTCCCCTTGGCCCTGGGCGACACCCTGTCCCAGGGCTCTGGGGGAATGGGGCATTAGACAACGCTAAAGGAGTAAGACTTTGATCTTTGGGGTCTCCTGATTCAAGGGTTGCAGCCCACCTCCAGCCTTTCACCCTCTTCACCCTTCCGGCCTCAGTACTCCTTCACACCCACCTGTTTTCCTTCCCCCAAACTTTCCCAGGCGCTGTGTTCCGCAGTTCTCATTTCCAGGTCTTTCATCTCTGTTCTCCCAAAGGGGTGCTTACCCCTTCCAGGAAACTCTTCCTCTCTTTTTTCCCACACTCTCGGTCTTCTTAGCGTGACCTCCTCTGACATCTTTGAATTCCACAGCCTCTCTGCATTCTGTGTTGCTTCCCTTTTCTCCAGTCTTCAGGAACTGGCTGTCAGACACTTTTTGAGTTGCTTTCTAATGAAAAAACAAAAAAACAAAAAACTCCCCTCTAATCTCTTCATAGCCTTTTTTCTTATTTATTGAGCATGATTGGCTCAACCTTTTTCTCTGGGCAACCATGGTGTCTGTTTTTCTAAACTTCTCTGGTATTTCTTGTGCTCTCAAACCTTCACTCTGTTTTCCCTGAATTCTTCAGTGCTTACTCTCTCATTTTTTTTCGTGTCTTCCTTATATTAAGATCTCCTTAAGTATGTGTTGAGTAAATAAATGCCTTCCGAGCCCTCTAAACTTACGACCATTTCAGGGTATCTGTACCAGCAGTTCCAGATGTATGTCGGACTCCCCTTGGTTCTCAGCATTCTTCCAGAGCACTTCTGCTCATTCCTGCTCAGGCATTTCAGCTACCCTTGACGTGTGCCATTTGCAGGAATGCCAGACCTTTATTTTAGTCTTTTCTGTGTCAGTATGACCTCTGTGTGAAGGAATCCACATCGTCACAGATAGAATCAGAAGGGGGTGCAGTGTCAAACCTCCATCCACCTTTCATTCCCACCCTGACCTTGGACAGAAGAACTTCAACTCCTGGCAGCAGTTTACTCTCTTTTGGGACTTCTTTGAAGTTTCCAAAATGAATCTGAACTTTGCTCTTGTTTGACTACTCTGAGTCTCCTTTTGAAAGTATTCTTGCAATTGATGGGAGGATGAACCTCAGAAGGGATATGGCATCCTGGGGGCTGGGTACTGATACCAGGGAGTCCTGCAGATATCCTGGTGGCCCCAGGCATTAAAGGGGCATGCCTTCTCCTTTGGACGATAGAGCTGCTCTTCGGTCACCTTCCTTTTCTTATATATTATCCCGTTGGTTTACTTTCCTGCCATCCCTTCCACTGATAACCTAGGATACAAAACTTGGAATGGGTTTGCTACTGTTTGCTATTCTTTACTGCACATATTTCCCAGGATGTGTGATTTTAGGGACTATTTGATGTTGCGAGCTGTTGGACATAGTCTTTATTAAAGGAGTCGAGTAATCCTGTGCGTTGGTAGTTTTGTGTCAGTACACACAGCACATTTGTGCAGTGTGCTAATTCTTTAGTACAACGGGTTCGTATCTGAATACAGTGATTTCACTGAAGATAATGATTAGTTTCGGGGGGTTCCCCCAAGAATTAGAACTTAAAAATTTCTAAAAAGTAATGGCAGTGCCTCCCTGGTAATGCCAATTTAACCCAACACTGTTCTCAACAACTTACATGTAGATAAAATAGACAGAACCCAGGTGTTTACTCCCAAAGTAAGAGGGAGGAAATACTCTCTGATTTTTACCTTTATAAGTCAACTTCGAGTGACTCTGGCTTTTTGCTGGATAAAAGGCCCCTACCTAGGTAATGGTTTTTAGGATAAGAAATTTGAAAATAATTATGGTGATGTAATATATACAACAGCTATGTGTACGTTCCATGCTGTCTTTTCTATTTTGAAAAAGATCCAACCTGTCAGCTGGAATGCTCAGAATATACTGGTGAATACAGTGTAAAAATCTTCAGTCTCACAGGGCATGTATAAAAAATTCTCTCTGGCTAACTATATCACCAGTAGACTTAGCAACACAAAGGAAACTGAGGCTATATTTCAAAGCAGTGGCTTGTTTCTGTGGTCCTCACCACCCCCCATCTTCTTTTATGTGGTAAGCTAGAACATTGCTTCAGAAAGTTTTAGTAGGTGCGTCCTCCTAAAATGACAAATTCTGAACTTCTCTGGGAACACTTGTGGACATGGAATATGTCCTGTCTTTTATTAGAGCTGAATGACTTAAAAATCCTCTCAGAATAGTCATTACCAGGGCATCCTTAGATGGAATTTTCTAGGTTTTTTTTTAATTGTTATTAAATTAAACAATTAAAATTGTTTAATTGCATTTGTGACAGTATATTTCAGGAGAAATCATACTTAGTATGGAAGCTTTCTTTTTCCTAGTTGCCTCATCATGGAATGTCATCACTGGAGATGTGTTCTTTATTCAGAGCAATTTGCAAGTACGAAAATGGAAATGAATTTTATAAATATCAGAATATTGCCAAGTAATTGAACTAGTTATTTGATCAATGGGATAGTCAAACTCTTAGTTTGATATTTTAAAAGTCATTTTTATATACATCAAATGTTGATTATAAAGATTATAACACTTTATACCATTTTAATAATAAAAGTAAATTGAATTGATAAAATTGAAAAAAATTTTGGAATTCAGGAGATCTGGTTTTCATTCCTTGTTCCTTGGACAACTAAACATTTTTGTATCTCTGTGCATATTATTTTAAGTATCTAAGATCCTTCTCATTTGTAAGGTATTATGCTGAGGGCCCCTCCCTATTCTGGGGTTCTACGGAGATATATAATGTATTATCAAGGTTTCGATAAACTGTCATAATGGCATATGAGAGAAAAATAAGCACATGCTATGAGTTTTAAAACTCTGAGGGAAGTAGATTACTTTCTTAAATATGGGCATTAAATTCATATTTATGCCACCCAATTATAAAAGATTGAGGACCTACAATGTAGCAAGTATTGTGCAAAGCACTGGCAATGCAATAAAAAAAAAATATTGCCAGTGAAAAAATATTCCCAGTCTTTGACCTCATACGACTTCTTTAATTATAGTCTTTATTTTAAAGGAACTGTATTGAGTGAAATCATAAGAACTCCAATTGTCTCAGGGATGTCTACAGTAAGTTTTTTGTATTATCCACTTTGGGTAGTTTTGTTTGCTGTGAATCTGTGGAATGAAGCCATAACAATAAAAATAAACCTAAAGACCTGACTTGAAGATGCATAAATCACTTATTATGTTATTTATTTTGAAATAATTTACTTGGAAACACATATGGAGGAACAGCTTGGGATTTTACATCAAGGGTGAATTTAGTAACTCATTTATTTCTATTTTATTCTTATAAATGAGCGTTGCTTAGAACCCTGTTACTTTGACATCGGTTTTGGGTTTGCTAGTGTCCTGTCAGCAAAGATATTCCAGGAGGCCAGCTGAAGGGCGAGGCTCCCCTGGTTTTCTTGTCAGAGGACTACCGGCTGTTACAGTCTTGCAGGTGGCTTTGAAGACGCTACAGAGAAGCGACAGAGAGCAGAGTGGCAGGAAGAAAAGTAACAGAAGTGGAAGGATGACAAGTGAGGGGAGGAAAGCTGCTGACAGAACAGTCCATGAATTTGGGAGAACAGTGAGAAAAGACAGGAAATGAAGGGAAGTCTGGATTCAAGTACCAAAAAAAGCAAAAATGATTTCATTATTTTGGGAAAGGTATTAGATACAAGCCTATGAAAAAGTAAAAAGGACATAAATATACAAATTTGGCCTCCCCTGATATTACAGACAATTAGCTGTCTGACATAAACTACTAAAAAAGCCTTGAGAGTGTGAGTGTAACTGTCATGTAAATGATGAAAAATATAAAAAATATATTTGTGAGGTAGGATATTTGATAAGTTTCTGTATCTTAATTGAAATTTTTATTTTTTAAATATTTTATTTATTTATTTTTAGAGAGAGGGGAAGGGAGGGAGAAAGAGAAGGATAAAAACATCAGTGTGTGGTTGCCTTTCATGCATCCCCTACTGGCAACCTGGCCTGCAACACAAGCATGTGCCCTGACTGGGAATCGAACCAGAGACCTTTTGGTTTGCAGGCCCATGCTCAATTCACTTGAGCCACAGCAGCCAGGGCTTAATTGAAGTTTTTAAAATCTGGGCTCAAGTTAGCTAACAATATTCTGAGTAACACATTCATTACAATTAGGATATTAAACAAAATGCATTCTAGTAGTTTAACGTTTTCACATTTGTAAAAAATAGATACTGTAAATTGAAATCAGAATTTATTGGCCATTTATTGCTTTTCTCTACCTCAGAGTTGAAAGAACAAGGGTTCAGAGTTTGAGTCATGAGTTTGAATACCTGCCTGCTGAGCCCCTTTCTAACTGAGGCCCTGGGAACACCAGCTCTTATCTTCTTGGAGCCTTAGTTTCCTATTTTGTGAAATAGGAATAATAACAACCTTGTAGATTTGTTGCAAAAGAGGAGGGATATTCCTTTAAAACTCCTTGAACTCAAGAAATGATAGTTTTGGGCTGAGATCCATTAATTTCAACTAAATTTGAATGCCTCCAAATGATCTAATATTTCCTTTTTTTCCCCCTTCAATAATTTAGTTGTTAGTAACCTTATTAAATAGTTCATGGATTACCTGATGTCAAAGGCCTAAGAAAGAAAAAAGTGATAAGGAGTTTATTTTGTGGGCATTGCCCAGTGGATCCAATTAAGACTGGCGTTCCCTTTTGGCTCCCTGGCTGGGGCTCCTGTGGGTACGCAAGCGTACGTGATCGTTGCAGCTTCAGACATTCCTGCCAAACTGCAGAGTGCTGTGTGCCAGTAGGAAAGCCACTTCTACAAATTTCATAAGAATACAAGGATGTATATACTTGGTAGAATGTAGGTATTTCACAACAAATTACTTTTAAATTAGAAAAAATTATATAGGTGGAAGAGAAACTGCTTATTTTATTTGCCGGCGAATTTCAAGCGTCCCCCATCCACTGCATTCAAACTGATTTGTACACGTGTTCAAAGGGGTAGGCTGTGAGACGCAGCATCACCCAGCTCATGGCAGGTTTGTTCTGTGTACAGCACTGGGTTCTTGTTTGGCTACCAACTCAATTGTTAAGCCTTCATTTTAAAGCTAAATATTGACAATGGGAAATAACATACATAATTATTAGTTAGTACGTATAGGGGATGAGGGATTAGATATTCTTTTTTAGTATAATCTATCTACCTTGAAGGACTCTGAACTGTGCAGGAGGTGTGCTCAAGTGTTATTATGTATTTTTCTCCTTTGTATCATCACAGCTGTTTTCATTCATCTTGGATTTGTCCTGTTGCTTCTACATATGGAGCTTAACATAAAATTTAAAAAATACATTTAATTGAATATGCATTATGAGTAAATGCATTATTTCCAGATGTATACATTGTTTATCATGAGTTAGCAAGAAGGTATAATGATCCCTTTTGGAACTTTACACACATCTAGAAAAAAATTAAGTGGCATAAGCAGGGAGAATATTTGCAAGGGCCACCTAATGACTAGGTTTTCTTTGTTGGCCTTTGTTCGACACATAAATTTTGGCCTTTGTTCAA
The DNA here is from genome assembly GCA_039655065.1 of Glossophaga mutica. Taxonomy (NCBI): domain Eukaryota; kingdom Metazoa; phylum Chordata; class Mammalia; order Chiroptera; family Phyllostomidae; genus Glossophaga; species Glossophaga mutica. The sequence goes on along the minus strand of CM077308.1, from coordinate 77,268,957 downwards.
AATTTAAAGTTCCTATTTTTAAATCCTGACTCTACCCTCAACAGTCTTATGTTTATGTCATATTTAGCACAATACCTAATGGATGTTCAATAAAATGCTCAGAACAGATGAATAGATGTTTTTGTTTAATCATCTAATTGCATTATTTTTCTTATGTTTGATGTTTTTTGTGTTTTACTTGGTTCTATCAAACAGCATAGATTTTATATCCACTCTGCGAGAGATGAATTCAAGTTATACAAACCTGTTTGAATTTTACTTACATCTGCTATTTGAAGCAAAACTTCAGAATGAATTTGTGCTAAAAGTTAGAAGATGGGGTAGTGACCTTCCGGTTTTCGTTAGGTGGCCCATGTATATTTTAAGAGTTAGGTACATGGAATGACTCTCCTCCAATCTCAAATGAGAGAGAAATGCTCATCAGCAAGTGGGCTACTGTTGCCAAAAAAGCACTGCTAAGAGATGGAGTGACGTAGTCTTGGTCCCCAAATACCATTTCGGGACAGAATCTGAAGATCTAGAGTTAAGTGCTTTAAGCTCAGAGCACGTCATAAAGTTGAAAATTCCTTGCCTAGAGTGATTTAAGTAGGGGAGCTGGAAAAATCTCTGAAGACTGGAGGTTTGTGGGGCTCTTGTGGGCAGCTGGAAAGAGTGAACATTCTTATAAATAGTGAGAAGATCACTTCCTAATACAGGCTTTATTTGAGACTTATTAAACAGTCCTTCATTTAAGCTAGAGGTTATCAAACTCAAGCAAACATAAAAAATACCTGAATAAAATGGTTAAAATACAGATCCCTGGGCCTCCCTCTCAGAGGGTCTGGTTTGATAGCTCTAGGGAGGGATCTGGAGTCCTTAGATTTGTTTATGTTTTAAACAAATATTTGTTTGTTTATATTTTAAACAAAATTCTAGTCTAGGTGATTGCTAGGCACACCAAAATTGTGCCTCAAGGTGACTGAATTCTACACCTTCAGGATTACTGATCAGATTCAGTGAGCTCTGCAGACTGATTTTTTTTTTTTTTAAAGAATGACCCTGGAAGCGTCATTTGAGGTGAATATCTCCAGTTGCATTTTTACCTAAATAAGTACAAAATAAAGGTGGTGGCTTGGAGCACATCCTATGGTTGTATCCTTTGTGTTCAAAATAATCTTGTTGGTTGTGTAGCAGAAGGTATTGGAGGTTTCACCATTTGTAGTTTTAATTTTTGCGAATTCTCTTGTCATTTGTCCTGAGGATGCTTTGTTAGCTCCCCTAAGTTGAGCAGATCACACGTCAGCTGTAAGTGTGCTATGGCCCTTTCCTCAAAATAAAGAAACAACTATTCAAAATGTTGAAGATGGTAGAGGAGGGAAGGAGAAGGGTTGTTGTGAGGGTCAGTACATAAGTTTCTGTGTTTTTCAGAGTGATATTGACACTACATTTCTCAAATGCTCTATCTACTGGTTCATTCTGGAGCAATTACTTGTTCACATGAGAAATTAAAATTATTTTTAAAAGGTGAAGGGAGAAAGAAACAGATCTGGATATCAGAATATTGGCAGGACTGTGGAAGTCCTGGTGTTACCTTAGTTTCAAGTCCTTGAAGTCCACTTGAATCCTTTTCCATTCACTGTGCTGTGCTTGTTCTGTGTGAGTCTGCTGTGCCGGTGGAGGAAATACAACGTTCCAAAGTGTGCTTTCATTCCTTGTTATACCTATGCATTACACCTATGCTTCTTCATGCGTGGACCCTTCAATGTAATGTCAGGGAAGAATGGTTTTTCTGATTAGTTTTGTGCACAAAACACACACATCCATTTGTTTTCTGTCACTGCATTGCCCCCCATATTAATACTCAGTTATTGCTCACATCTTTCTATTAGGACTTACTGTGTTGTCTGTGATTTTGGTTTATTGTGACTCCTTAAGGCAGAGATTTACCTATGCCCATATGTAGGAGAAAGTCTGATTTATAAAGGCACTCAATAAACGTTGGTTAGAAGAATGACTAAATGAGTGAATAAGTGCTTGTGTAGTTTGTGAGGTATCTGGTGATGCTCTATAGGCATCACCAGATGCCTTTGATGACTTTGTGCTGCCATTTTTTGTTGATTAGTTTAAGTGTTCTGTTTGTAGCTCTTCCTTAGACACAAACAAGAATAAATATAGTTGTAACATTTTTGAGAATGCCTCACTATGTTCTCTAGATTTAATGCCAGTGATCTCTAACTTTGGTTAGTGTGATTATCTTTGAACGCTTGCGGTCTCAGCAACTATTTGGGGACACATGTGTGCTGGCACTTGTAAGTGACCATTAGCTATTACTGAGATGCGTGTCTCTGTGAGGTATAGAGATGGGTCTCCACCCTGCTCTTTTCTTCATTATTATTTCAATGTATAAGAAAACTTGTGTTGTCAGACATTCTGCTACATAAAAATCCCAGCAATCCAGCACATCCACATATCTATCCCACAGTAATTGTTATGGACAAATAATGGTACTGGGGGGATAGAGTCCTGGGGAAGAGTGATAAAATTAGAAACTGATGATTTAAGAAATGGGCAGGAAAAGTGATCAGGAACAGGAAGAAGTATTAGTGGGTATTTTTGAGTGCCCAGCTGAGCTTGGTGATAATTTGTAGCCTAAGCTGGGAGGGTGAGTATGATTTGGGGAGGTATAAAGTGGTGAAGCTATTTATTGTATATTAAAAGGCCTATATGTCAAATTACACTTGAAGTGTTTGGGGGAAATCCATTGGAGTGGAGGGTATGTCTTGGGAAATAATGAGAATGAATGTCAAATGAGGTAGACTGTAACATTCAAGTCATTTCTAGCCTTTCTGTATTGCACATGTATCTCATATTAAGCTTATTTAATATATATTTGGGTCTTATTCTTTCACTACTCAGTTAATTGTCTTAGAATAGCTGGTTGATCCCCCAGGCTACCCACCTCCCACCAAACCAGAATGGATAACTGGTAGCTAGTTAGTCTTTGAGAAACTCAGTGCTAATTTCTTGATTAGTATTTATGTTATGTTTTCAAAGTTAGAACTAATCCTTGAGAAGTATAAGAATATTTAGTTGCATCATTCAATGCATTATTTATGGGCCTTAGTTGTTACCTAGCATGGTTTCCTTGGCTCAGATTTGATAGTACATTGATTGTTGAATGTAAGAGAGTCTATTGGATTGGGTAATGGGTGGCCAACAAAAAAATTTCCTGTTAATCTGGAGAGCACAGCAGATATTTTCTTCTCCAAAAGGTAAAAAGTAGTTTGGCGAATCAGACGTTCTGATGAAGTAAACTATCATGTATGCAGTATCAGTTTGTGAGTAGATGAAAATCAATAAAATAAGAGTTAAACACCTTTCATTTTGTTGATCAGTCTTTGATAATCCCATGGACTCTCTTGTGTGTTTCAGTGACTCTGTCATTATTGAGAATCGTAAATATCACTGTGATGTAGAGGTGTGGACATCCTGGTAAGTGCAGTGTTTTAGGTGATCCAGTGCTTTATAACAGGAACTTTCTTTACATAGAAACACTGAGGAACTAAATGGTTCTTGTGATCTGAAAGAGTTAATATGCATACTCGATTACTAGTACTGCACCAGGGAGTCTCTCAGGCAAAGAGAGGCAAATTAGGAGTGGATTTTAACAAAAAGCTTTTAAAAAAAGCCTGTAGAGATCTGTGCATCATTTGGTTAATGTGCTTGCTTTGTTTTCTTGAAACATGCCTGTTAGTGTACATGTGTGTGCAGGGTAGGGATAGATGCTGCGATTCAATGAATGCCACATTCTGATTTTTGTTTTAATTTGACTTTGGGGAAATAACTTTTCTGTGTTTGTTTCCCATCTCTGAAATCATATATAATAATACTAATTTCTCACTCAAGGGTAAATACGTCTTAAAATGTGAACAGTGAATTGATGATATTGTGTTTACCATTATTAATTTCTTCATTGTACTGCTACGCTGATTTCTTGAGCACCAAGGCGTTGGTTAAGATTCCATTTCTCTGCACATTCTAGGAAAATAACAGATTTTGCAGTCAGATACTAACTCCTGTGTTATCTTGTGAATTCTTGGGTAAGTCTCTCTGAGGCTCAGTTTCTTATCTATAAAATGAAGGTAATAATTTATAGAATAATGAAAATTAAAAGTTCACTGCATAGCACAGTATTTGGAATATAGTAGACTATTAATTAATTTTGGTGTCTTTCTTTAACTCTGTCTTATCAGTTATCTTACAGATCTGTTAATTGGTTATCACATTTCCTGATACCTTGTTATCTCCAGCCACAATCTTTGGCAAAACCACTAAATATTTTCTTTCTTTAGAATTCTTGTTTAGCACTATTATGTTTTTGTGGAAGTATTTTTAAACATTTTTGGGGCATATAACATTTTAGGATTATAAAATACTCCAGAAATTCCTTTCCAGAAATCTTTAAAACAAATGGGATCTTGTTGGCAACTTATTTATTCCCACACTCAGTCCTCACATTCATTCACTCAGGCAGTATTTATTCAGCAATTGAGAACTTAGTGATTCATTAGGCATGCACTCCATACGTGTTAAACACACTCATAAAGTGAGGCATTGAGACAGAAATTGGTAGTCCTTTTGGATTTAAAAAAACATGAAATTGCATTTTAAAAACTACCAAATAATGTGCGCAACAGCTATTTCTACTCCTTGCCCCTTCTGTCTCTCCTTGCTCTGCAGGGATGCTTTGTTGTTTGGTATGATGTGGACAAAGGGAGGGTCCAAAAACAAAAAGACCAGTTGAACATGTAATGATGACAATGATAACAGTGTTGATTTATCAAGCCCTTACCACGTACCAGGCATGCCACCACGTGCTCTATACATTGTATTCCATCAAACACCCACGAAGTAGTGCAGGAGTGACGCCTTACCAAGTCTATAAGAGATCAGGAGCCTATCTCTCTGACCTCACCTCCCGATCCTCTAACCTCTACCCACAGTTCTACAGTGCATTCCTTGTACATTTCAGCCAGATATCATCTTGCCTCAGGACTTTTGTCCTATTCTTTATGTCAGAAATCCTGTCTGGCTCCAGTTTTCCATATTATTGGCCCTTTTGTGGCTTTCTAATTTCTGCTCAGTGTCACGTCATTAGACAGTAGCCCTCCTGCACTGATTTTTTTTCTCACCTTGCTGTTAATTTCTACGATAGCACTCACCACCAGAAGTTATCTGTTTATGTGCTAGTTTACTTATGTGGTACCTGTATTCCTTCACTGTAATTTAAGGTCTGCAAGAGCAGAACCTTGTCTGGGTTCTTTCCAAAGTGGTCTTTGCAGTGCCTAGGCTAGTCCTGGCTCAAGGTCGGTTCTTAATACATCTTTACTGACTCAATGAATGTGTCATTGTGAGGGAAGTCTTAGCACTTGGAAAAGAAGGATTCTAGTTTTTTTTTTTTTTTTTTTTTTTAAACAATGTATAAGGTGAGAGGACAAATTACATGTGTTAGGCAAATACTATGGAATCAGCATTTTAATTGTTTTCATAATATGTATCATTGGACTTTCAGAATAATTTTATAAGAGATTTGGAGAAGCTGAGTAACTGGTCTATGATCACATAATCAGTGATTGAGATAAGATTAGAATCTTGGTCTGTTTTCCTCCAATCTCTGTATTCCTTTCACTATTTATATATTTCAAACCCCTGGGAGTGTGGTGGACATTGTGATTTAATGCCTAGATGCCACTTTAGGAATGAAGGGCTTATTCACCTAGATACTAGGAGTGCTAGTGACTGTCACCCTCAACTGTCAGTTCCTAACATGCATTGCTTGGACTGAGGAGAGCTGCCTTGCTCAAGGTCATGCATGCCCCATTCCAGTGACCCAGCCCTAATTCAGCCAACTCTGAAATTAGAACTCCATGTAGGGTCAACTGAGGCCCCCATGAGACTGTATCACAGTCCAACTTCTCCCTCTTTCCAATTTTGCTTCCTTCTACACTCTTTCATGGGTATGGATCCCAAGAGCACTCCCTAATAAGCTTTCTGTACGCTGACCTTTTCAGAGTCTGCTTCTCAGGGAACCCAACCAACAGTAGTGTGTTTGAGAACCATGATGACATTAATAAAGTGCAAAAGGCAGCACCAAGCAGGTGACATTTGTAAAAAGTAATGATGATAACTTTGGATTTGGAGTTTTTGAATTTAGGTGTAAATGGTCAGCTTTGGGTCATGGGCTTAATATGACTGCATCACCAGCTTGTCACATTGTAGGCAATCACTTACTAAATAGACAGTTGAAGATTTGGGGTTGGAGTTTGGGTAAGAGTTGATGGAAATTTTATCTTGAAAATTATAGCTTGAAAATTGACAAGCTCTGAGTAAAAGAGAGAAAAGTAAGTACAATAAGAGAATTGAGAAACAATATACGCAGAGAATCAGAAGAATATAGGTGCCAGAATGCTTTGTTTGTTTGTTTCTTTGTGGGGTGGGAGGTGGCTGGAGAGCATCTGAGAGCAAGAGCTGTAGTGGTTGATATTTGTGAAATAATGATGACCATTTAAGGATGCTACTTGTAAGCCCAGCGTGAATGAGGTTGCTGGTGGATTTAGAAAAACAATGCCAATTCTGCATCCAAGGGAGAAACCTATTTAACAAGGTTTAAAGAGGGTATATATGATGAGTAAAGAAGTGATATGATGGGCATACATTTCTTGTCCAAGACGTTTGGCAATAAAAGGAAAGAGAGATAGTTGGCAGGACCTCTGAGGCTACATCCAAGTTTACGAAAGAGGTAGAGATGGAAGGTAACAAAGCAGTCAAAGAAGTTGGAGACGGTTAAGATAAATAGGCTTTGGGAAAGGACAAGGTTAACCATCTGGAGCTGTTCTTCTAGCCCCTTTGCCAAGGGTGAGTGAGGATCCTTCTTTCTCTGAAGGGGGGCGGGGATGCCTTATGGCATAATGCGAGTACAGGGCAAAGGCAGCTGTCAGATTTTGGTGTTATTTACCCCTAATGTATTACAGTCTTGACTCAGTTTTATCACTGTAACTCAGTGATTGGTCAGTAGTTTCGTGTATCCAAGGGCTGTGAGAGTTAAATTGCCATGCTCTCAGCAGTTCTCTAGCTCTGTCTGTGCTGCGGCAGCTGTGCTGACCAAGGGATGTCAGAGGAGGCCAGAAATGCCACTTATTAACCCTCCAAAATTTGTGTTCACATTGTAAAATGTGCATTTTTCATTTGCATATTCCACTGTAGATAACTTTTGGATTGTCTCATCAATATGAAAACTTCAGATTTTCTTATTCTTCTAAAGATAGGGTTTTATAAATTAAACACCACATGGAGGGAACTGTTTCTGATTTGTGCTTGTATGATTAGCTTGCTCTCTTTTGCTTTCTTAAAATAATTATTGATTGATTGATTTCGGGGGAGGGGAGAGAGAGAGAGAGAGAGAGAGAGAGAGAGAGAGAGAGAGAGAGAGAGAGAGAGAGAGAGAAGACATCCTGTGCTCCTGTGCCCTAAGAGGAATCAAATCTGAAACCTTAGAGTTTGGGATGACACTCTAATCAACTGAGCTACCTGGCCAGGGCTCTTTCAGTTATAAAGGTAATTTGAGACATATATTTTAAAGATATAACTCCTGTTCTTACACTCTGTGTCCGGTATGACTTTGTTTAGAGTTAGAGCGCATGTGACATTGATGCGGAAGGTCACTAATGGAGGAACTCCTGAGTCCTTAAGAGCTAAGTGATTAGGACTCTACTTTGTTGTTGTGTTGGATATATTTTACACAATTGAAAGATGATGTGGAAGGTAAAATAAGGACAAGCAGGGTATACACAATCGAATGTATGTTCTTGGCTCTCTCCCTTTACTTTTCTGGGTACATTTTACTTAATTTCATTAAGCAATGATTTTTGTTTGTTTTATTCACTGCAAATGCCAAGTCTACCAGTACCTGGCACATAATAGTTGATCAATAAATGTTTGTTAAATGAATAAATTTAAAGAGAATATAAAGACATTTATTCTAACTATATTATACAATTATTGTAAGAAACAAGATGATAAATACATGCACTTTAGAAAAATATCAATAATAGTGACAAAACAAAATAGACATAACAGAATCTACAAATGTAAACAATCATTATGCTCTAGTTTTTATTCCTTCATCATATTTTTAATATCTGTCCACTGTGCATGCTTGCTTTTATTGAGCCAGAAGGCAAAATCTATGGAGCAGAACATGGCTGTACTTATCTACAGAATTAAAAAAAAAGTTCTGGATTTTCCTTAAATATTCTTGTAATCTGCTACTCCAGTCAATTTACATTACATACTTGAAGGAAAGTGTAAGTTTTTTCTACATGATCTAACCCTGACAATATTTTTAAAAAATTCAACATTAGTTCATTAAAGAGATACTTGCTGTTGACTTTTTTTTTTTTTTTGCCAGGAATTTGAGATGTCTCAGTTATATGGGGAAAACAGTTATCCCCCTCACCCCCATTTTTTTCCATGTGATTTGGTTGGAAACATTTTGGGATGATATTTCAGAAAGATTTTACCTTTCTTCCAACCTCTTTCTTGTTTAAAGTCTTCCCAAAGGAAAGCAAGAACTTTTGGAAGACAAATTCACATTCTCTCAATGATAAATTTAAGGAGAACCTGTCACTGTACTAGTGAGAAGCCTATAATAATTCAATAAGTTTCTGTAGACCTTAGGAAAAGAAAAAAAAGTATCTGTTGAAATGCTTGTTGTTCACATTCTTGCAGCGCAGGGTCACTCTGCATCTAACTTCCAATTTCATTTTTTCGTGAATGACTGGCTTAATTTGTTTATGAGAGATATTTTGATTTTTGAATGTTGTCTTACTAAATATTTCATTTTTGACTTATGTAATTTATGTATTTGTTTTTTAGAAAGGAAAGGATGCAGGAATTCTTACATATTGTGTTTTTATCATAGTATTTACAGTTGTAAACCTCAGTTCATTTTAATAGCATTTTGAAATCTATCTAATCTATTTACTTATTTCTGTATATGTATGTATGTATCTGTTTATCTATCTACTATTGATTATGTAGGGCAGAAGAGAAATGATTCTGCCATTGGATTCTGAATTTAAAAAATGCCATCCAGTAGAAGTCTGGAGTAGGCATAATTACTCTTATTGTGTCTTTTAAAAATTTGCCACAAGTAATGAAAATGTGTTTTACCTCCTTAAAAAGGGATCTGCCTTCAAAGGCATTTGTTATAAGGAGTAATCATGAGATAATTGTGTTGTAAAGGAAAACAGATCACAGGAAAGAGTAAATTTTATCTACAGACTATTGTAATGCCATCTGAAGGTTCAGACAGATATGAGGAATTTCTAGCCTGGACCTCGGAGAAGAGGAATTTATTGTTTCTTGCTGATACAGAGATCAGTTAATGCTTTGTGGACCTGACAGTCCTTGTAAGCTGTAAAGACTCTTTGTGTGTGTGTATTGTTAGATTATTGCCATTGTAATACATTTCAAAGAAGACCAATCTTTCCTTTTGTTCTGAGTTAAATTCTTTTTTTTCCAAAAGTGTGCTTGTAAAGTGCAAACTTAACTCCCCTGCTGAAGGAGTAGGGATGGGATTTATCTGTAGCTTGCAAGGGGCTACTTGTGAACTGTGGTGTGGAAAGCTGCCTTCTGGCTCTTTAAGCATTTGGGCAGTTCTCTCTTTAGCTACATTTTTGGCATGGGAGTGGGGAAAGATGGAGGAAATCAAATACAATGAAATTGTAAGTGTAATTTTTCACTATCTGCCTATAGAGAACAATCTAGGTCTCAAATATCTAGTTAACGTACATATCAAATTATTTTGGGTATAACAATGGGGTATATGATCTTAACGATGTTAATAATTACTTCAACAATTCCATTGGACATGGTATTGGAAAAAGCATTTTACTACAAGTTACCCCAAGAGACACAATAATTTTTCAAAGAATACATACGAGTAAGTCAATTTCAAATATGGGTCCATAAAAAAGTTACCATTGTTAAGCTATAAAATATTAGTCTGCAAATATGAATCTGAAAATAATATCAGACCACTAACTTTGGTCATTAGGAAAGGTATTTAGCTACTTGATTTGATTTATAAATCAAATCAAGAAATATGAGGTCTGTCTGGAAAAGTCCAGCCATTGTTAATGTAATGGGAATGGTTTGTGCAACATCAGTGTAACCTGGCAGCCAAGGAGAGTGGACTGGAATGTGCATGTGTGGACTATGATGACTTCATTGTATTAGTCAGTGGGGGCAGTAGATGCCATTGAGTGAGCATGTGTACTGTGTGGCTGTCACATTCAAAATGACTGAGTGAGTAGAGTAATGAATCTGCATCAGATTTTGCATTAAACTTGCACATTCCTCTGCAGAGACTATTTGGATGATTCAGAAGGCCACAGCTATGGGCAACTGGGGGTTGACAGCTTAACGTATCACCTCATGCATCACATCTCGTGCAGAGTTTTTCGGCAAAACATCACATCACACAGGTGACTCAGGCTCCCTATAGCTCAGATTTGGTGCCCTGTGACTTCTGGCTTTTCCCTGAACTAAAATTACCTTTGAAAGAGAAGAGATTTCAGACCATCGATGAGATTCAGGAAAATACAACGGTGCAGCTGATGGCGATTGGGAGAACTGGGTGAGGCCTCAAGGTGCCTACTTGGAAGGGGACTGAGGTGTCATTGTCCTATGTATAACATTTCTTGTTTCTTGTATCTTATGTCTTCTTCAATAAATGTCTCTATTTTTCATATTACATGGCTGGGTACCTTCTGGACAGACCTTGTACCTGCCTGGAAACATTGTAAAAACCTAAAATAATGAAGTTTATTATTTTGCTCTTCCAGAGTAACTAATAGAAGCAAAAACAAAAGCATATCAAAGTAAAGCACATCAAAGTTTTTACCTCAACTATTTATGCTGATTTAAACTCTGTGGTATTATGGGTTAAGGCTGAGGGAAAAAATGGTAAAGTGAGGACATTTACTTTTGGCAGTCCCTATTTTCAACCTCTCTCTTTCTCTCTCAATTTTCTATACCAAAACCGCATACCACAACAACTGCTTTGAGTCTCCCTTGTTAGACAAATTGGACTGTGTACATTTTAAATACCCATGCTAAATTATTAATTGAAAAATACCTCCCTTAATTTTAAGCACCTTTGCAGGAGTGGAAAGTAAGATTTTTGGGAGAGGATTGGGGGATGGATGGGATGGACTAGCTCTTTTGGTGCTCCTAAAATCGAACCTGGTGTCTGGCCCCACAAGACTCTGACTATGAATGACTGTATAGAAGTGGGTATGTCTGGGTGCTTCTCAGGCGGCCATCTGGAGATCTCTGTAGCTATAGAAAATTTTTCAGTGTTCTTGGTCTGTAGGAGTAACATAAATATATTGGGAGATATAAGCAAAATAATATGTAACACCTTTGATTATGTGGCATATTTATTAATTTTTTATCATAAACTATTTTATGTTGTTTTAAAAAACGATTACTACTTCCTCACGATTCATTTTATATAAGGCTCATAGGACTAAGTGGGGCTGATGCTGTCCTTATGTTTTATGACACTTGGAGATTCCAGAGATTTTGCCACTTACATCCATAATTCATGAATCGTGTGTGTTGTGTCAATTATGGATGCCCTGGCACTAGGTTTGCCTTGGAAATTCCACTGAAGAATCCTTATGTATGCAAGGAAATAAAAAATTTCTTTAAAATGGAAAAAAGAGTGACATCTAATCAGCACCTTGTTCCTAAGTATTGTGTCATTAAAATTCTTTGCTGTTTGGTGTGAATTTGCCTGATTTCTTGGGTCAGTGTTTGACTGATATTTATAAAACTGAATGGCAAAGCAAGAAATTTAACATCATGTGGTATTCTAGAAAGAATATGAGAAAATATATGCTGTGCCAGAAACATCTCCCCTGCTCTGTAGGCAGGTGTTCTCAGTATCCACTTCTTACTCATATCCTTGCTCTCTCCCCTTTTTCCAGCTACTAATCTTCCGGTAGGTAATGAGACAAACACATGGCTAAGAATACTGCAGAGTTAAAAATCTGTTTCTCGTGTAAGCAAAGTTTGATGTCTTTTGTTAGAGTTCTGTAATGAACTCCACAGCAATTTATATTATCATGGGCATTTTTTATGATAGATGGCTTATTTTGAATAGTTTTTAGAATAAGCAGATTACAGGAGAATTATGAAATACCAGGGCCTTCCACCAACCATATTTTTTAATACCTGAGAACATAAAGCATTAGCCTCACACATATATACACATATGTACACTTATGTATACGTACACATATGTGTATAAATGTATATACATGTAATTTCTTCTTCTTCTTTCTTCTTCTCTTCTTTTCTCCTCCTTCTCCTTTCTTCTTTCTTCTTCTTCTTAGCTTTCCCCACTTCAGGACTGAGAGAATGATGTACAGCTTATGTTTTCCATACAGAAAAGCCACAAGCATTGAATGGCGTCTATTTGAAGTTTACAAAGCATGTTTTAAGTACATGTTGCCCGACTCTGATTCACCCAGGAAATGTGTGAGGTAGGCAGGACAAGGATTAATGGTAGGCTGAACTTTAAGATAAGGAAACGAGCTTGGAGAGGAATGGGGTAACTTGCCCAAAGTCAAGAAGCCAGTAGCCACCTACATTTTAGTGCCCGATTCTCCTGTTTCAGGTCCTAAGCTCTTTCCACCATGACTTGTCTCTCAACATGTCCATGAACTGGTGCGTCTCAGTGTACAGTATTGTTCAGTGTAGATCCTCTAGTTTGTCTCCTATATGTTTCTTACTTTGTGACTTGCTAAGGTGTGGTAGCAATTTCTTGTTGGTTTTCTTGAATCTTACCTCCTCTCACCAATTGTTTAGGTTCTGACTGTGCTGTGAGTCCACACAACACAGACCTGTGTTAGAAGTGATGAAGGGCTCTTTATCCATCAGAACTCTGCCTCTGGGCAGACCTGGTTTGACTGTCCACTGTCGTGTTTGTATGTTCCAGGGTCCCGTGGTTGGTCGCAGCTATGAAGAGAATGACAAAAACCCTTGTCACTGCCAACATTGTAGCTTATGCTGCAGACTCTGGGAAGAGCAGTGACATCACTTGTTTGCTTTCTGAATATGAAAGAAGTCGTGATTATCAGAGAAACAGTTACATGGATAAGGGTATATATTTCTCTTCATAGATTGTATGTAATTGTGCATACCCAGTCATACACATGTCTCAGCATAAATTATTTATTAGAAGAAATGAGGATGTAATATAATAGTTATTATATAATGGATTAACACCTAAATTAAAAAAATGTGCTCAGATAGAGTTAACTTCTAAAAAAAGTAAGACTTTTCAAGTCATGTAGTATTAGTATTCTTCTGCCTGCGTGTTTTATCCCCCCAAGAAAGAAGTGTGAAAATCTGTACTTTTAGCTTAGGCAAGTAGTGTGTCACAAACACTTATGACATGGCAGTCATCATCTGCCTCACATCTGCCTACTGAGCATGTTTCGTATTCGTTTGGATTATCTGATTGTAGTCAACACTCAGTCTGATTATATTTACACCCTTGTTGAATTTTATCTTACAAGACAGGTTGAAACAGTGGAGCTGAGCAACATCTGAGATTCTTAAATGCCAAGCACTTGTTCTTGTCAATGTTCTTGAAATAATCAGAGTCTCGCCACTGGCGAAACAAAATGCCCACAGCACTTGGGTTGGCATCTGAAGGACAATTCATTTATTTACATTGAGCAATAACTGTGAAATGATGCTTATTACTTAAAGTCTGCATGGTCAGCACTTTCTTCCTGTTCAGGCTACAAGAGGAGCCAAGTCATAATCAAAAGTTTGCTTTAATCCATTTACGGCCAAATCAAAATGAATTTCATGCTAAATTATTCAGTCCAGTTTAAAGAGCTTTTTGATTGCAGGGGAGGCCTTGCTCATGAGGCTTGACGTTCCACCTTTGTTTATAAGAGGGTCCCTTTTTACTTAAGGTGGTTGAAGAATTTTCCTTACTTTAGGAATAATCATTCTTAATGTGACAGAGTGCCAGTATACCCTTTAACAATATTAGCTACAATGTTTCACAAATGATTCCCCTTGTCTTTCCTGTGGTCACTGTCGCTAACTTCAGCTGCTGTTCCCAGGCCCTCCCCGGTTTCATCTCCTTCACCTTTGCTGCTTCTGTTGCTCACTGGCCACTTCTCTTGGAGCTCTATACCTTGACTGGTGACCGGAGGTAATTCTCTATAACCCAGCTACAAATGTTTATTTAGACAGTGTATTTAGGGTTGACAAAACATTTCCCCATTTTACGTGTTAATTGTATAATTTAACTGTCAGGCAAAAAATATTATTTTCTGGGCTCTTGTTGAAAAACACTTCACTGTAGCTCCCAAGTACCAGAAACAATAGGGAATTCTTTGGAAATGCTCACATGGAGGCAGCAAAGATGTTTTAAAAGGTTAGAAATTATTTCTCGACATGAGGGCCATTGCCATCCTGGGTGGTACTCCGAAGCTGAAATGATGCTAATTAGCTTTGCAGCATCTAATTGGCATCTCTGGGCTCTGAGGTAGGCCTGGCAAAGGTCCTAGATGTTAGACATGGTCAGTTTAGTTCAATTTGACAATCTTTGTCTACTTCCTCATAAGGAGATTTTTTTCCATATAATCATCGTATGACACATACTTGTATAATAATACTCTATAGTTTTATTTTGTTTTGACCTTACAACAACCCTGAGAAGTAATTATGCTAGGAATTTCTTTATTTTATAGAAAGAGAAATTGAGGTTCAGAAAAATAAACAGCTATATCCCAAATCACACAATCTAGCAAGATTTACTTCCTTTCGACTGTAACGTTTTCTGCCTCTGTGAAGACAAAACAACGCATTTCTGTTTAGAGGAGCAGGTTAAAAGCTTGGCTCTTTGGAGGCCATCAGACACAGATGAGATGCATCGTGGACTCAGACATTTACTACGGAAGTGACTTTGGGATAGTTTTTAACTTCCCTAGGTTTAGCTTCACATTTGTAAAATGGGGGTAATGCTTTTTCCTTTCTTACAGGGTTTTTGTGAAGATTAAATGAGTTGCTGCATGTGACATGTCGGGCCCAGTCAGTGTTTGACCTTAACACTTAACATTGGTGACCACCGTTACAGGGTTCAGTCCAGAAAGCTTCCCTTGTTTCCCTCTGGAGACAGGTTAGCCCTGTGCCATCTGTGAGATTCTGTGTGATTTAAGGGCCCAGGACTGGGGCCTTGTCCCTTCAGATGTTTGCAGTATGGCATGATTTGTTTCCTCAGAAGGTGTCTAGAGACAATACCACATTGTTTTGTAGTCAGTAATTTTAGTCATACAGCCAGGTCGGCCAAGATGGTGACCAGTGGAGCATGTTTCTCCTCAAGTTTTCCTATTAAGACGTTAATAATCATACTAGAGCTATTTAAATAGCAATGACAACATTTATAATTAGGAAAAAAATCACGCATTTTCATATTCATTACAAAAACAAAAAGAAATAAGGGATTTCAGCTAGATGCATGGAAGAATTTCCTAATAGTCACCAAAGTGAAATGTTACCAATGTGGCCAGCAGCTTGTGGAAGGAAAGGCACAGGAGGGAGACCCAAGTCTGCTGTCTTGATGGTGGCTCTTCCAGCTGAGGCAGAACACTTTGCCATTCTGAATCTCAGCTTTTTGCTCTGTGAAATGTGGATATGTGGATAACTACCTGAGACTCATGAGGTTGTTGTGAATATCTAATGAAATAAAGGAAAAGAAAGTGATTTGCAAACTGCGAAGTGTTATACAAACTGAAGGTGGTGTTATTAATTTCTCGAGTTCACTGAAAACATTAGGAATTCTTGGATGACTTACATGTGCTCTTGTCTGAAGGTAGGTGAAGGACTAATAAATAAATAACCCTTTGGATCTATGTCAGTTGAAGGAATGTATTTTTCAGCTTAAATTAATATGATGATATTAAATTTTGTATCAAATCAAATTCAATGGCTATTTTTAGAAAGGCATTAAAATAAAATAGAAAGTGGCTTTGGCTGGTGTGGCTCAGTGGATTGAGCACCGGCTTAGAACCAAAGGGTCTCAGGTTTGCTTCCCAGTCAGTGCACATGCCTGGGTTGCAGGCCAGGTCCCCAGTAGGGGGTGCTCCAGAAGCAACCACACATTGATATTTCTCTCCCTGTCTTTCTCCCTCCCTTCCCTTCTGTCTAAAAAATAAATAAATAAAATCTAAAAAAATAAAAGTAGAAAGAAGAAAATATTTGGAAAGCTAGCATACTTTGTATAGAAAAATTTAATTATCATATTGATTATATGTTAAGTATATTCAGTCACAATCAGTAATTACAATGATAATAACTAGTGTGCTTTGCTAATTAGAGCATATTTCTAATAAGACCGAGGTTATTGGTTTAGATCCGTTTATGACTCAATTAGCATGATGTCAGCCTTCACTCTAAGCCCTCATGAGGTCACTCAGATGTATACCAGTGTTCACAAAGAGAATAAAGTGGAAATAAGATGAATCATGCAGATGTTCAACAAGTATGGATAGAAGAACTCTGTATTATTATGCATCTCTAGCTTTTATTTTATCCTTTTAGCACACTTATTATTTTTCTTTTTGAAATTAATTGTTTAGACTACTGCAAGCAGCAGGAAAACATCACCAGGTGTTAAGCTCAGTTCAGGAACTTCAGTACTTGAGTTCTAGCTAAGAAAGAAATTAGAGCTAAGACTCAAGCTGTAAGAGCAAATTTATTTAGAAAGTCACAGAGGTAGAAGAAGTGAGACGTAGAAAAAATGGACTCAGGAAATGAGTCACAGAGGCAAAAGACAGGCTCTTGGAGCTTAGGAGAGAGGGAGAGACATGCACCTTGAGAGGTGAAAGAGGAATGGAAGATTTGGGTATGCTTAAGAAAAAGTGAGAGAGTAGGCCCTGGTGAAAGAAGGGGATGGCTAAAGGTGTGAACATGTTCCACAGAGAGAGCCAAGCTGGGTCCTCCATCCTGAGGGCTTTTATCTGGAGGTTTTGTCTATATTCAATAGAATATTCCTCAGCTTTTTAAGTTGTGCCTTCTCAGGGTCATGGTTTCCACTGAATGGTTGATGCCAGGGTCGGGGTCATCAGTCTATGCAGCTGGTCCGGATGTCAACCATGGCAACATGCCACCTGGTATTTCTGCTTTTCGGGGTCTGGAGCGGAAACAGCTGAGGCTTAGATGTCATCTCCAGGGGTTAGTATTTAAGGGAGTGGTTGTGCGAGGGCTTGCAGTTTTGCCCATGTCTGGGTACCTGGGGCTCCCCACCCTGGTGGCCCTCTGTACCTGGTCTGTCATTCCTCCTTTGCTCATACCTGTCTAACTGCCTACTACATTATGAGTTTTGTTTAGCAAAATACCAGTGTCAGTCACTTTCTTCTGTGTTTCCCGAAAGGTGTTTAATTACCAGTATGTTCTGATCCTCTGTTTACAAGTGCTTAAATTTGCAATGTTTTAGTTCAAAATAACCCTGAGAACTACAAACTTCTTGTAAGTGTTTTTCAGATGGGAAAATGGAGGCATTTTTCTCCCAAGCTTTCTTACTCCCAGGTGAAGAGATTTTGGCTAATTTTATAAAAAGGTCAGTAGCACAGCTGGGTTTGAAATACAGAGGTCCTGACTCAAAGTTCTATATTTAATTTGCCGTCTATTTTTTTCTTTTAGTTTATATGTAGTAAGTTTATACAGAGGCTGGGAAAATGAATATTATGTCTGGATATTTAGCAAGATTGATGATTATAATTACGTCTCTTTCAGAAGTAGTTAATCTGGTTGTTTGAAGTGACTTATTTTTACTAGTTTTATTAATAATACCAATCATGTAATTGATCCATTATTGTCTATGGGCCTAGCCATAAACATAGGGTGCCTAGTGTTATAATTTTGATCACTTTAAATGATGGAATTTGGCATATCATGTCCTAATAAGAAAAATGCTTTTATGTTGTGGAGAAAGTGGAGATCTTTGCATTGTGATTTGGAAGGTAACGAGAAGGTCCCTTGCGACCCCCGCCCCCGCCAATTAATCTCTCACCAACAAGCTTATTTACCAAAATTCCACCATTAGTGGTGCAGACCATCTTATATAATGTGGAGAAACTCATTCATACCATTGCTTACCTTAGTAAGGATTGAGGATCTAGTGTTTAAGGAAACGGAGGTATGATTGCTCCTGAGTGTCATCTGAGATCAGTGTACTAAGGCAATTTGAAATTTTGGTGAGGGAAGGACAGAGAATTTACAATAATGATTTGGGAGTTTAGGTATAGTGGTTGGAATTCAGACTATCGGAATGCAGCATAAATATACTTGCCGCTTTGAGGGTAGGAAAGAGGTGAGCCATAGGATAAGAGAAAGCTGTGGGAGGGAAGGTGGATGGACATAAAAAATAGGACTTAATTAATGAGTTTGCTTATAGCAATATGATTTATATGTGTATTCTTTGTTTTACAGGTTTGGTTTAAAGAACGTTAAATGTGTTCTCAAAAAGAAAATTAATTCGAATTCATGTGATTCTTCTGTACTTTTATGTTGACATTAAAAAATGCTTTCTTATGGAAGACAGTTTTGTAGGGGAAGAGATGCTTTTCTTTTTTGTAAAAGAGGGCTTCTGTCTTGTCTAACTTTGGTTCTTTCTCAGTCAGCATTGATAAAAATGCCAATCTGTTTCATTGGATTGGTGTAAGGATCAGTTGGGATAATATGCCTTAAAAAATATGAACAGTAAGCTGCTGAACAAAATACAAAATGTTAAATAATATGTGCAGTATGAGTTGGAGATTATGTGTTTGGATTCTGGAGCAGATTACCTGAGTTTCAATCCTGGCTTTGTTCCTTTTCACCTGTGTGGCATAGGGCAAGTGAAACTTGCTGCATCTCAGTTTTCTCATCTGGAAAATGAGATGAAAAATCACCTAATATTCATGTGAATATCAAAGAAGTAATATATGTAATGGGCATAAAAATCATAGTCTCACATCAAATTAAGTACAATGATTACACTTATTGTTGTATTTTATATAGTTATATATTAATAAATGTCAGCACAAAGTTGAATGCTGACAGAGTGAATCATTTGGAAATTTAAAAAAATCCTATATTTGTACCTCAACCAATGTAGTCCTTTGTTTATCTAACAAATTCTTTTTTTATTGTTTTAAAGATTTTATTTATTTATTTTTAGAGAGAGGGAAAGGAGGGAGAAAAAGAGGGAGAGAGACATCAATGTGTGGTTGCCTCTTGCACACCCTCTACTGGAACCCAGGCATGTGCCCTGACTGGGAATCAAACCTGAGACCCTTTGGTTCACAAGCTGGTGCTCAATCCACTGAGCAACACCACCCAGGGCTATCTAATAAATTCTTACTTGATTATAACCCATTAGTGACCGTTCATAAATGGAACTGTGTTGAATTTAGCAGTTAAGTGTGAACATTTCTCAGAAGATGCTCTGTGTATTTGTATGAACTACTATCAGTAATGCTGACTTATTCAGCTACCCTTCAGAAAGTATTGGTCTTGGCCATCATGTTTATCACTAAACAAAAGGCTTTCACCTCTGGTATACATTGGAAACAATTGGGTTCCCTGGACTAGTGAATTGGAAATTTTGGGAGTGGTGCTCAGGCATTGGTATTTTTTTTATAAGCTCTCCAAGTTATTTAAATGTGCAGACAGAGTTGAAAACCACTGGGTCACAGCATTAGTAGTTAAATATATATCCACATCATTTAGTTTCTGACATTGATATATAATTTTCTTATATTTAAGTAAATAAAAGAACATGGTTATTTATAGATATTTCTTTAAAGTTATACCTATTGTTTCCATTAATTCTGTAGTTTATGAATATAATATAATAAAGCAGAAACAAATTTATTTGCTTTTAAATTACTTGTGGATTTTTGTTTGCTTATTTTTTGGCAAGATCAGGTGTTGTGTCTATCAAAAAGGCATATGGAGACACAGAATGTTAAAGGTGAGACGCTCAATGCATCTAGTGGAAGGAGGACACAGTTGAAGCCAGCTCTGACTTACAGTTACTTACTTCCTAGCCCTGCAATCTTGGGGTGCTCACTTAACCAATGGGAGCCTCACCTTCTTCATCTCCATGAAGTTGAGATGAACGGGTCCTTTGTACTATGACAACGGCGTTTTTGCCAGGGCGCGCACACAGACACATCTCCATTCCCTGCCTCCTGCCCAGTCCCCGCACCATCTGGTGTGGATATCCAGAGCAGGGACTGTGTGGGAGCCTCCTCGGGGCTGTCTGAGCCTGCGGGGCCAGCTGCTGGGAATGACTTCCTCCCACTCCTCAGGGATCGTTTCTCCAGCTCCGTTGGGACAGATTCATGGCTGGCTGTGTGGATCCCATGCCCTTTCATGAGCATAACATTTAGTCTGTGGGGTCAGTTACTGCTGGCTAAGTAGAGTGAAGCTGTTAATGAGACTGGAAATGAAGATGGCTTCTTGTTGCCACAGGATAGAAGGTTTTGGATACCTTGTGTTTGAGCTTCAGGCAATACATGTGCAGGACACAGATGGCTGCTTTCCCGTTACAACTGTCTATCCAGCGCGACTGTGTTGAGTAGGGTCAATAAGACCATAAGAGGCCACTATCTATACCCTAGTTTGGGGGGAGCAGAGAAAAATCAAAGACTTCTTTGATTTTCTTTTTTATAATAGGAACAGTGGATTTTTCTCTTTTTCCACCCTTGTCTCTCTGTTTTTCTAGCATATGGCCATATGCTAGACAAACAGGTCACACTGTTCTCCTGTTTAAAATTCTTTGTGTTCCAGGAAGGAGGTTCGCGGGTTGTTTCTTTTTGTAAAGTATGAGGCCTGGGGTCCTGATCTTAGCTGTGGTGTTTCAGTGTCCTTCCCACTTGTAGGCCTGGCTCCGGTTTTAGGTGTCTCCTCAATCTTAACTTTGAGAATTCTGCTATTGTTACCATCTCTCTGGACTGTCTGAAGGTTTCATTGAAAATATTTGTAAATCCAGCTGCCATTTTTCTATTTTTTCCTCTGTCTACTTTCTTCCCTAGAAAGAAATTGAATTGGCACTACTTTCTCATTGTTAACACTAATGGTGGGCCTATTGACTTTTCTTGGTGATCAGTATCTTGTAACATCACATTTGTGGGGTGAGTGCTCTTCCTCTCGATTATGAGACTGTTGAGGGCAAGAACCATGTTTTCCAGCTAAGCACGGTGACAGCTATTATATATTATGTACCTACTGTGCACGAGAGACTTTGCTTTAATTATTTCAATTAATTCCCATACAAATACCATATACATAAAGAAATCTTATTTCAGAGAACTTAATTAAATTGCCAAAGATTATCTACCTAGGGAATCACAGAGTTGGATTTTGAACTCAGTTTGACCTTAAATCCCCTTTTCTAAATCATCTTTCTAAATTATTTTTTGAAGGAAAGGAAAGGTACATATGAGAATAGGATCTTGCCCGGTAGCAAGATGGAACTGTTGAGCAAGGGTCTTGTATGGAATCACATTTTTAAGAATGTCTGCATAGTTCTTGCTTTTCCCACTGTGTTGACTTGCATCACTGACATACATGCACACTTAATAAATAGACCCTCTGACCATTAAGGCCGTAGTCACCCCTACAGAAGGAAGGCTTTGGCCCTCATGTGGATCTTCAATTCATGCCTTTTATTTACATCAGAGAGACCCTGAGATTATGTGAGGATGTCTCTCACTGATAAAGCTGTGGGTTGAGCCACCAGGGAAACTCTGAAGTAGATTCCAGTGAATCCTCCAACATAAGATACTCTGAGGAGTGAGGTCTGCGTTGAAATCATCCTTGTCTTGCTGAAGATCAGGAGTTTCTCTGTAGTCAGTCTCTATGCTTGTAGTTTAGACCATCACAATGGGCCCAGTGGCTTTGACAAGCAACAGGAAGTATATAAATGCTTAGCAAGTTGAAGCTTTGTTGAATGTACCCAGAGAACATTTTTTTTATTGTATTTGAAAACCATAAATTTAAGTCCTGCTGGGGAGTAAAAGTAATTTGCTTCACAAAAGAAAAAGTCATAACTCCTTTCACAAACATGTGCTTTTTAATAACTGGGAAATTCCTGGCATAGGGAAAAAATGTCCTTTTGTAAAAATGAGGTCATTCTGGTCTTAACTGGCCCTGTGTACTTTCTAGTTCCTGCTTTGTGTTCCATGTTTTGGGACAGAGGTTATTGGGAGGATAATCCCCCTGCGGATATTAACTGCTTTTAGGGCATGTTGCCAAAGAGAAAGTTATCTTAGCTGAGAAACTGCCAAGCTAGTGCAGGAGGCCCATTTCCCAGGGGTACCGAGCTAGTGACTGCTGACTTGGTTTGGGTTGGCCGTGGGGTGGGTTTTTAGAGTACACTTTCCCTGTGCTCTAGGGTTGCCATGTCTGTTTCATCCTCTTTAGATTTCTCAACAGCTCCACTGCTTCTTGCTTCAGGAATATTTTTATTTCCCAGGCACATTCTGTTTACTCTGCTTTGATGTTATCCTGATGAGTAAAAACATCTGTGCCAGTTTGAGGCCTCATGTTCATCCTTTTTTACCTGCTATAAATGACAAACAACCATCGAAAGAAGTTGTCTGAACCTCTTTCTTTCAACACTCATAGGCTGATTCCTCCTAAAATTAATTTCTGCATTGGGTCAGCTAAAGCGAAGATTATGTCTGAGGCCTTAGATTTGCTCAGGGTAAGGGTTCTCCTAAATGGCAGTGTAGAAATCTCAGCGGACGCTTTTGATTTCATTGAAGTTCACTTTTTCTGGCTTTAATACAACCATTCCCTTTGAGGACTGTTAGGCAGGGAGATAGTTATATCTGTCCTGGATGTTTTCATAAAGAGGTGAACATGGAACCTTGACAGCAACCTGTGTATTCTCCTTGAAATTAAATATAAGGATGACCGCTCTGAAAGATTAGAGATGGGAAATAAACTGATAATTCTTAAGTGCTTCTTAGGTACCAGCACTGTGCTAGATCCTTTCTTCTGCTTACTCTTTTAGACTTGTCTGGGTTCCTGCAGTTTAAGCAGTGGGAGCCCACTAGATCATCTGACTACCTTGCCATCTCACATCTTGAAGAGTCTGTGTCAGAGTCATTATAATCCCTTAAAATTCATCCACGGTTACGAGGGATCAATATTTTGATAGGCCTTTGATAGCTTTTCTCCTGCTTGATTGACTAAAACTTTTTATTATTTTAAAAATTCACACTCTTGCCACTGAGAATTTGGTTTTTATCATAATTTGCGGATAAGATCTATGTTCTGGGATTTGGTGTCATGCTCATGACTGCCTAGGTCTGAAACTGCAGCTTTAGGCTCTGTTGCCTACATAAGCCTGAGAAGAATTTCTTGATTTGGTATTTAAAAGACCCCTCTATTTTCAGCTGTCTTGGAGTAGAGAGAGAATTCTAAAATTTGGTCATGAGTTGTTTAGGTATTTGCTTCAGATCCCATTTCTTGTCCCGAGTACTTGTGGGCCCTCTAGGGGGCTCCTGAGCCCTTGCCTGGAATCACTTGTATGTGAGGGAGTCCAGCTTGCCCTGCCCCTGACCCTTGTTTCTTGAGTTCATCCCCTCCCTGTGGCCCCCAGGCCTAGGATGATTATAAGCAGCCAATGAGCTTTTTATTGAACTTAATAGCTGGTACAAAATAATTGGGAAAAATATGGCTAGGAAATGCTATTATATTTGAAATTGGGAAATTCTGGGTAATTGCTGAGTGCCTCATATTAGTTCCTGTGGGAAAAATACATGGCAAAATGCATAATGGGTTAATATTGTGAAGCAAGAACTCTTATGAGATAAATCAGAAGCTACATGTCTGCTTATGATGCTCAACATGGGAATGGTACTGATTTGCTGATAATTTATTTTTATTATTATTATTATTCTGTAGCCTCAGACGATTCAGCAAACTCTCAAGAGGACATTGCAGTATTACGAGCACCAAGTTATTGGGTAAGTAAAAATGGATTTTGGTCATTACCGGGGGCAAATTAAAGATAATTACTCAAACATAGCAGTTGAGCATATGGTTGCCTGCCACCCGGGTCAACCTTATTTCACCCAGGCTGTGCTCTCAGTGTGGAGTGTGGCTCAGAAGGGGCCATGGAGTGACTTCCTTAGGCTTATTTGTGTTTAATCCATTTAATAATATTCCCTTTTGGCATTGCCTTTTCTTTTTTCTTCTTGTATTTTTACCCTTTTATTTTCATCCATCGAATCTTGTAATTTTCCCTTAGTAATGTGGTAAGATTTCATGGTATTGGCCGAGAAGGTTTAAATGAAATTTTATAATCTTTCAGTAAGTTTCTAAGAAATCTGAGGAGTCAAGATTCAAATGCTAGGACCGCTTGACGTACTTTTGGGAATCATTTAACATTTATTTTAGTAGTCATTGACGTGGGGGTCAAAAATATATTTTTGTCTATTAAGCTGTCGTGTAATTTTGTTTTTTCTTTTACAAAGCAAAAGGGAAGAAACACTTGGTGGAAAAGTAATCTCAGTACCTCGTACAATGCCATACTCCAAGTGCTTGATGATTATGTTAATTGTCATTTCAAAGGGAATTGCTTTCAAACTTTGTCATATCAATTCTCAAGAGAGCAGCACTAGGAGAAATACATTATTTAAACTCATGATATGGCTTTTAGTTTGAGGCCATTAGGGATTTTAGATAGTTTATCCTAATGGAGATAAAGAATGTCAAATTAATCTCTCTCCACACATTCTAAAATAAAAATTAATCACTCTCAATAGGTATGCTGCTTTCCAAGTATGCTATTTGTATTAAATTTGTCAATATACATAGATCTGTTCCTGGTATGTGGTAAATACTACATGTTTGCTGTTAGGTTTGTCACCATCACCATT
Source organism: Glossophaga mutica (assembly GCA_039655065.1). Classification (NCBI taxonomy): domain Eukaryota; kingdom Metazoa; phylum Chordata; class Mammalia; order Chiroptera; family Phyllostomidae; genus Glossophaga; species Glossophaga mutica. The sequence goes on along the minus strand of CM077308.1, from coordinate 77,243,944 downwards.
ATTAATATTTTTATAACAATATTAGTAATCAAATGCAATTTTTTTCTGCACTTATAAATGCCCTCTTTGATTTGAATAAAATAATAACTGATGAAATAGTACCATTCATGAACTAAAACTATGTCTTCAAGGCAAATTGGAATGAGAATTTTATAAATTTCATAAATAGATAACTAAGCTCTATTTCCATAATCAGCAGAAAATTCTTTGGAGTTGTCTTTTATCCGAATTACTGCCTCAACTCTCCTCTCCTCTCCATCTGCATAGACATAGCCTGTGATGATTCTTTGTTCGTTGTGTAAATGGTTTTTCCTAGTTCTGTTCAGTGCAGACACAGTATAACGGAAACAGGGGATGAGACCAATATACAGAGGTGTCCTGATGTTTGACTGGTTCCAATAGGTCTACTAACATCTTTTTTACTTGAGTGTTGGCTGCTTTCTGAGGACTTGAAGTACCTTTGCTCACTGCCTTTGTTTGCACTCATGCCGCTGAAGACAAAAAAAGGGCGAGCTGGCAGGATATTGTCTCATTTGCTTTCCCTGACTTTGTCTTTCTGTGTCCTTCAGCCGTAGCTTCCATGTCCAGTGCCCTCTTTTGACTTTTTGACTCCTTCTTTCTGCTTTCTTTCTCTTTCAATACTGAAAAAGGAGAGCCTCTATTACCACTAACATTTGGATTAACATGTATACATACTAATGTGTTGTTCCCCTTAAGAAAATACAATTAAAGGTTCTTCATTTCTAACTGTGAAAAGGAATGTATTTTCCCATTAAAGGGATTTCAGGCAATAATGCTGGTAAGCATTATTTCACATATTTCCTGGGAGATTAGGGTGGGAAAGAGATGCTTTTCCTAATCTCTGAAATTGGGCTTTGCCTAAGGCTTGTCTTGAGGTAATTCAGCATTTTGGTGCCTTGGGTTGGGATGATGAATTCCAGAGGGATTACTGCCAGTAGAAGCTAGCCTTTCTCTCTCTCTCTCTCTCTCTCTCTCTCTCTCTCTCTCTCTCGCTCTCTCTCTCACTCTTGCTCTCTCGCTCTCGCTCTCACTCTCAATCCACACTCAAGGACATTTTTTTCATTGCTTTTAGAGAGAGAGAGAGGAGGGTTGAAAGAGAGAAACATCGATGTGAGAGAGAAACATTGATTGGGTGCCTCCTGTACACTCCCCAACTGGGGATCGAACTCACAACCTTTTTGGTATACTGGACGATGCTCCAACCGACTGAGCCACCCAGCCAGGGCTAGCCTTCCTCTTCTGAATTTTGTAATTTAGCCTCTAACCACTCATCTTCCTATCCTCCCTTTCCTCCTCTTTAAAACTCTGCCGTTGGATCTGCTTTATTTATCAGAACTCCAGGATGGTATGATTCTGTTTCTTGATGAACTCATACACCAGTAGCCCATAGAAATCCTATGAGGCATTTTTAGTTTCCAAGACTTAGACTTGAATGCAGTTGTTCAAAGAATCACACAGATGGAGGATTGGGAGGGAGCAGCCAATGGAGCCTCTTGTTAGAGAGTAAGAGAGCCTCTCTGTACCTCAGCAACTTTATCTTTAAACGTTTATTCTGTTTCTTAAATTATCCATTCACTTGTTCATTTATATATTCATAGACATCATTCAAATTGGAAATGAGTGCTAGAATAATTTATTCATGCGGTGTGATAAATCTCTTCATCTCCACTGTCACCATCATCTCTCACCTAGAGATTTCCATCTAGTTTTCTGGTGTCTACTCCTATCCTTTAACATTATGTTCTCACAGCAACAAAATGATTTAAAAATTAGATCATACCACTTTCTTGCTTTAAACTAGTGGTTCACAAGTGTTAATGTGCATCAGAATCACCTGTCAGGCTCGCTGAAATTCAGATTGCTGAGTCCTACCCTCAGAGTTTCTATCAGGTATATCTGGGAGAGGCTCAAGAACTGGCATTTAAAAGAATTTTTAGAAATACAATTCATACTTAATAATCACTTGTATTTGAAAAAAACATAAGTGCATACGAACAGTCTACTTTGTTTTTATGATCACTTTACCTTTTTTTATCATCTTCACAGTGTCAGATTCATATATATTTTTAGGTGAAACACTCATATGGAGATTTTATTTATTATAATTTATCCAAGGAATTGGCATTTCTGAGTTCCCAGATTATGCTGATGCTTCTGGACCAGGGATCACAGTTTGGAATCCCTGCTTTGAACCACATAAAGACTGATTGCAAAAAAATAAAACCTGAATTCTTCTTGTGACCTTGTCCACTACTTAACACTCTGACTTTATCCCCATCCACTCTCCTTATTTCCCTCCACCCCAGCACTCCAGCCATCTCTTGGTATCCCAATTACACCAGGCTTGTTCACCCTTAAGATCTTAGTATGCATTGTTTCATTTTTCTAGAATGCTCTGTCCCCAAATGTTTGTGTAGGTTATTCTTTTTATACATTGAGCGGTCCATTTGAATGTAATATCTTCAGAAGAACCTTTCTTGCCCAGTTTAGAGTGGCTCTCTATCCCCTACCTCAGTCTGTAACCCCTGTCACTTTTTATTATTTCTTGTCATAGTGCTTATCATTAGCTTATATTATTTTATTTATTTAATTATTTGATTATTCATTGTATTTATTTCTATGTTTTTGTACCTTTGTAAATGCTTGGTACATAGGAGAGGCTAAAAATTTTGGGGGCTGGCGTTGTGAGAGAGTATGAATAAATGAATAAATTGCCTCTTAGAAGTATGTACACAGAGGTATGTATATATTAGATAAAAGACTAAATTATGCTTTGGAAAGGGGTGTAAAATGAGGGGTTGAAATAATCTCTAGTATCCATTAGAGTTCTAAAATTATAGTTCTAGTACCCAGGACCCTTTTCTTTCTAGCTAAATTATATTGATTTGTTTGCATAGTTTTCCATTAATGTTTAATGTTCTGCCATGGTGTGTTAGATTGACTTTGATTACTGTATAAACTCTACACAAGCATGTGCACTTGGATAGCTTCTTGCTTGTGTAGCAATCTTCTCCCCTCAACCTCTAATGAAAGAGGGGGCACTGAGTATGCATTTTTGTGCGGGTTTAACTCAAGCTTCTAGGGAATCGACGGGGTTTTGGGGCAGTTCTGGGTGGAAAGAATAGTGAGAAGAAGGGGTCAGCAGGAGATCAGCAGAGATCCCCTTAGGAATTGAAAGGAGCTCAGGATTGAGGAAAATCTGGTTTATGATGACATTTGTGTTTGGTGTCATTCTTGATGCTGCCTTCTACCCTTCCTTCTCTCTCTGCATCTCCGTTGTGTGCAATAGAGCAGGGGACTGAGGAACCGTTCTTTGGAAGTAGACATAACAGATTTATTGGACTTAAAGTCAGATTCTGCCTTTGAATGATTCCGGACAGATTACTTAACTACTCTGATTCTCAAGTTTCTTAAATGGGAATAATTACAGTGTTGGGGTGAAGTTTAGATGAAATATTAATAATATGTTGTCATATCATCATATAAAGTAGTACAGTGCCTGGTACACAAAGGTAGTCAATATGTTCATTGAATTATTATTCCACTATTAGTACCTGACTCCTTTGCACCTCAATTTTTGTGGATTGTTTTTCCCTTCATCTTCCTGCCACACCCTCTGCCTGTACACCTTGAGCCTTTAAAGTTTGGAATCAATTGCTTAGCATCAGGAGCTAAACATAAAAATACCCAGCTCATTTGTATCTACAGCTTTCTTCTTACAGTTTGGATTTTTTAACCTAAATTTCTGCCTCTAGAGTGCCCAACCCAACAGCTCTCACTCATGTTTATACTGTCCTACTCTGATTGTTATATAGCTCACAAAAAATGGATTACTATGACAGTGTAGACAAAGCAGAGATTCATTTTAAAACTATGATTGGAAAACACATGATAATTGATCTTTCTAAGATGTAATGTTCATTCATTATATATTTTGTACACTGAAGTATGCAGAAATATGTATTCAGAATGATGCCATTCATTTACACTTTTTGCCAGCTTTAGCGTTGTTGTGTTAATACCGTGGGTAGGAGTGCTGCCAACCTCATATTAGCCTGGGACACTGTTTCCTGTAGTCATCTAAAATTAAATTCTACTACTCCAATTGTCACTGTGGGCCCTAGGTTTGTTTTATACAGCCAGCCTTCTGTTCTCTTTTTCTTTTGACAATTGAATAGGGATTAAGCTAGAATAATTTCAATAGAACATGAGAAGTAAAATTAGGAGTGGGTGAACCCTGATTACTCTGGGAAATAAACTTCAGTGACATTACTTAGGCTTCCATGCTCAGAATTTGTGGCCATAAATTTTGTTATCTAAAACATGATCTAGCTTCTTTTTCATATATTTATAAAAATAACTATTTTATTGCATAAAAACAAAAAGTTAGATGAAAGCTTGTATCTACTAATTGTGCCCTGTGTCTGAAGCAATATATGCTCACTTTACATCTGTTATTTTATTTCTAACCATCTGTTTAATAGAATCATTGTACAGATGAATAAATTGAGGTTGTGACAAAAATATTTTGTCCAAGATCACACTGATGAAAATGGTGACACTTGATTTAAAAATAACTGTATTTGTCTGTGTTTTGCCCCTCACTTCTCATTTTATTGCATGAATCCTGCATTGTAGAAACTATAGTAAGCATTTTGCCTAACTGGTTTTTTGGAGTCAGATCTCAGTGAGGTGTACATCCATGACACCATTTTACTGTATCTCTCCAATCACTTCAAACATGCTTGCATGAGTCCCCTTTGGTATTAGCTTGGACAGATTGCCCTGTTTTCCAAGTACGTTCAGGGAGTATAAGTCCACTTCAGACCAGTTGAAATCTTTAATCTTATATCCATGCTCACTGTCATATCCCTCTCTGCCTGGGTCAGGTTTCGCCTGGGGAACTTAGAAAGCAGTGTAGAGATGATATGATGTGGATTTTCACTCTACCACTCCAGGCCACTCCTTTCTATGTCCCTGTGTCTTCTGATGTATTGTGTCAGGCTAGAATGAAAAGGAGAAATGGCAGAAGCCGTTTCTAATTAACTGGTGGTTGTAACAGTGCTTTCTTGCTGTGATGTCCTCAGTGAGGTGCCTATATGAGCTCTGCTTTGCTTCCAGTGCTCCCACCCTAGACCTGAGGGTGGCACTGCGCAGTCTTGCTGGTGGGATTCCTGCCCCTGGCTGCAGTGTCCAGACTGGGGAAACAGTAGGTGGGATATCAAGGTTGCCCATTTTTAGTGGCATCTCCCTCATCCATGGGAAACTCTCTTTTTCTTTCTTTTCTTTCTTTCTTTCTTTCTTTCTTTCTTTCTTTCTTTCTTTCTTTCTTTCTTTCTTTCTTTCTTTCTTTCTTTCTTTCTTTCTTTCTTTCTTTCTTTCTTTCTTTCTTTCTTTCTTTCTTTCTTTCTTTCTTCTTTCTTTCTTTCCTTTCCTTCCTTCCTTCCTTCCTTCCTTCCTTCCTCTTTTTTTTTTTTTTTTTTTGGCCTTGCCAAATGGTGGGACTGTAAGCAGTTCACGATTTGTCTCTATTTCTTTTCCCTGTTATTCTTCTACTCAGTCAGGCACAAAGGGATAATACAGAATTCCCCAGCAGATGTTCACTGAGGAATGAGGTGTTCCACCCTCAGACTCTATGGGTGGACCCCTTTCTTACCAACTGGGCTTCCTCAGGGAGCACTCCCCTTCTTTCCTTATAGGGGAGGGAGCCCTAGGCCAACTACTTGCTCCTCTGAGGATTTCCTTTTGATTTTTGGATACGCCTTTATTTCTGAAAGCTGGTGGTGGGGTGACAGTGGCAGTGGCTATGTCATCATTTCTAAAGTTCTGAATGGGTTGTCTGGTCTTCTTGGCTACTCTGGGAATGTGGGAGTGTTTAGCACCTATTGTCTTCGGCTTGAGTGTTTCAGCTCTAAGTCAGAGGCACCTGGGGAAGCTCCAGTCAACATCTGGTTATACAGGCGTTCGGTCATTTAGTCTTCACAAGGGCTCCAAGAGGCATCTCTTTTTTATGAGGGAGGAAAGTTATACCACCAGAGATTAGGTTACTTGCCCCAAAGTCAGAGATAGAAAATGGCAAAAACAAAGTGAATGGAGAAAAAGGTAGAAAATTTCAGTTATGAAATAAGCCATGGGCTGCCATGTACAGCACCGGAAAATAGTCAATAATACTGAAACAACCTTATATGCTGATACATGGTCACTAGATATAGCATGGTGATCCCTTTGTTATGTATATTAATCTTAAATAACTGTTATATACCTGAAAGTAATATAATATTGTATATTGATTGTTAATACAAAAAGAAAAATGTATGACCATAATTCCAATTCTGTCAGACTCTGAACAATTTATTTGCTTATCATCTGTGCACCACACTGCTATCTTCTTGACTATGTGTGCTAGAGGTTAAGGTGTATTTATGTTCAACACAGTTAGTGCCAATGCACCAAATTAGCACTGTTAATTCTTGTTCTAGGCAACTTCTTTATAGAAACAGATTACCAGCAGCTATGAAACAGTCAGATAAGGAAACATTAGTCACGTAAAGCTGATATACCTTCTGGTTTTCCTCATTTTTTTTCAAACATAGCTTTCTTATTAATGATTGTCTCCAGATCCAGGTCCACACTACTAATGCTGATGTTAATGGAGGGTTATGTCATAGATTATGTCTTAAAGGTTCAGTTATTTTACAGTGTGATTACACTAAGAGCATGGACTGCATGTGTTGTGTGTATGCACATGAGTACATTCACAGATGCTTTAACATTTTTCTCCATATGCTAATTGTATCTTTTTCTTAGTTATAGGGATGCAGAAAAGAATTTCCACAATATCTCTAACAGATGCTCCTATGCAGACCATTCCAACAAAGAGGAAATTGAAGACGTCTCAGGAATTCTTCAGTGTACTGCTAATATACTTGGTATATCAACTATATATTTATATGGTTAAGAGAGAATGAATGAGGGGAAGAGGAAAAGTAAAGGTGTAAATGTTTTATTTTGTACTAAAGAGAAGTTTGGAGGTTATAGCAGATTGAAACCTTATCTTCAAGTGATTTAATTTCAACACTTTTGAAAATGTTTAAGTGGAAATTAAATGCACAGTATTTATCTGGAGATTGAAAAACATTATAATAAAAATATTACATTCCAGGGAAACTTTTCTAAATATACACATGTTAGTATTATTAACCTCCCATAATCCATGTTTCTTTGGTTATTACTGTCAGCTGAAATTGGGGATCTTTCTGTCCTCTCAAAGCCTGTATGCTATTATTTCTATTATTATGACCCCATTACTTCTGGGAGGCCCTGGCTGGAGCTGGTGGGTGGATAATAGGTACTCACAGTGGACTCAGAAGCAGGGAGGCAGGTCATCTTCTAAGGTCTTTGTGCCTTGGGTGTGGTGGCTGGTCCACCCTGAAGATACCAGTATTTATGACAGGGGGTTGTTTTTGGATGCTCCCCAAATGACTAAGGGCTGCTGTTGTACACTGCACTGAATCATGCACCATTAAGGTACCATACTATCATACTACCTTAATATCTGACATTCTTGGTGTGTGAGAGCTATGCTGTATTATATGCAGAGTAGATATCATAGCAGGAATATAGTTTGCCCTAATGTCTTACAGATATTTTAGTGAAAAACACCTCTTTCAGTTTTTTTTTAGAATCTTCCATTTTTTTTTTTTATGACTGAGATAGGCATCCATGGGGTGTTGGTGGGGAACGAGAAATCTTAGTGACTGACTCCAAATAGAACTCAGGATCACATCTCCCTCAGAATCAGATGAGGGAGAATGAATGAGGGCAAGCTTCTTTGCCTGATTTTCTTTCCCTTTAGGGTAAGAACTTTCCCTGGAGACATCTGGGTCCCTTCTACACATTCCAGGGGACCTCAACTTATGAGTCTACTCACTTTTCCCTAACATGTCTGACTCAAGCTGGGACTCCAGCTGTCCATGACTACATTTTTGTTCTAGGCCACTTTTGTAAACACAAAATATTGTACAAGAACACGGAAATTTTCTGAGGAGAGGCATATAGATATATATGTGGCTTGTCCATAATAGCTATAAGAAAGTGAAAAGGAAGGCTAAAGATTTGCTTACTACCATCTTAGTACAACTGTAGGGATGTTGTACTACCCAAGTAAACCTTATTTATTAGAGAAGACAAGGGATAAGAATAGAGAGGGAGGAGGCTGGACATTACCCAGGTGCTGCTTACAGTTTATGATTTTGTTTTTTCAAGGACTCTCCCATCATTAACATACTTTACTTTTGACATATTGTGATTTTCAAGGGGTGGGGGAGATGATGTCCCCCTAAGAAGGATGGATCAGAATTTTGGCAGAGGGAAGTTTAATATTTGGAAAGTTGTTCTTACCCAGTTGCTAAACATTTCTTTGCCCGTGGCATCTCCTTTCTGTATGCTCTCTACCTTGAAAATCAATGAGTTAGAGGGGGTAGGAGGTGTTCAAGGTAATAAACATACAATAGTGCTAATGGCCTCTGAGCCATGACTTGCAAAAGGGTGTGCACATATCCACAAAGAAACTCAAGGTCAGACAGTTTGATGTGGTAACCATGGTAACAACCATGTGAGGCTGTGGCCCAGTGCAGTTTAGCTGTCCTTCAACAGTTGCCTTGAGATGCCAGGTAAGTAGTGAGTGGAAAGACTGACAGGTAGTGTGCTTGCTACCTGATAGTATTAGGGAATGGGTAGATTTAAACCAGGTGCTTATGACCTAGAAGGTGACTGTATAACAGGGTTTTGATAGCTATGAATATTACACTTTTTTCTATAAAAGCAAGATTAGGTCTGATTATTTTCCCCTCTATGTAATAATGGGTTGTTCCTAAAATGTAAAAGACACAATCTTGTAAAATTTAAATTTCCGAAGAGTAGTAGTAAATGCCTGCCACCTGTTGACTAGATGCCAGCCTGAATCTAACAGGTAATTATGTGCCTAAGAGGTGGCCGTTCACTTGAATAAAGTCCTTTCATAAATCTCAAAAAAATGGACTCTCTGAGGACAAAGATAACAGCTTTACTGGTCATATTCAATGAAAGCTTTGTTCGTAACAGGTCACTGAACTGTGATTAATCTTGGTTTGCTTAGATTTCATCTTTATAAAAAATTACATTTAAATTCTCCTGTGCAATCATTTATGAGAATTCAAGAATTGATTAACTCACTGGACAGAAAATACTATGGAAGTAAGGAAGCCTTTTTTGTTTGTGTGTTTGTTTGTTTTTTTGTTTTGAGTATAGAGGTTTGGCATGGAGAAATAGTTCCAAGCAGGTTAAGATAAATTTTGATGCTTGGAAACCTTCTCTGCTGGAGCCAGAGGGCAATTTTCCAACTCTATGATTTATATTAATCACCTTTGGGGAGTGTGGTTAGAATATTGGTTGGTTGGGATTGGGGATATTTTTCTTACCTCTTAACCTATTAAAGGGTTGTAGCAGAGACTAGAAATGTGTTTGCTGACTCATCTGTATGTTATTTTTACTTCACCAATTATCAAAAAACATTTAAAGTCATTGGCCAGAAAATATGATTGGAGTAGTAAATTTTACTCTTTCCAAAATGACTATCTCTATCGATTTAGTATAAACTATTATAGATACTTTGATTATTTACTGGCTTTTCAGGTTGAAGTTTGAATCTAGTGGTTGGCATGGAATAAAAAGAGGAACCTGGAAAGCAGGAGAAAACTTGTCGGGGAAGACCAGTGATACCTCAGTCCTGCCTTTGTTCTGTCTGAGCTTCCCTAGGCCTCCTTGAAAAAAATGCATGCGCATCAGTGCACACACTCACTAATAATGGGAAAGGACTTTTTTCAGATAGTAAAGTTTTTATGATTTCTCTCTCTCTTTTTTTTTTTTTTTTTTTGGCTTAGAAACTGGTTGTGGCTGTTTCTGGGTCATCATTTACAAATTAGAGATATTAAGTACAGGCTGCTCCTTGTTATCTGTTCGCCTCACTTTGGTGCCCTGGCAGTCCCTATGCTTACACAGTATAGCACACTAACGGGGCTTTTACACTCTGGGGAAAGGCTCCACAAAGAAATATGGTTGTGAACCATGGCCACCCGATGAAGTCTCTTAGTGTTACATGTGTTACTTTATTTGGTACACATCTTTTACATACCAAAATGATCTTCTAATTTTGGTTGTCTGAGAAATGTAAACCTTTTCCAGCCCTAATCTACAAAGTCCATTTTTAGCTCCAATTAAGTAGTAAAAATGTGTTTATATGCTTGTGAGTTGAAGCACTGAGCATTTTCTTGGGAATTGTAACAGTTGAATGCTGTGATCAGTTGAAGCATCTATGATAAAGCATGAAAGTGTCTCTACCGTGTGTTGCCACCTGGTCCTATGGCTTGGATTTAGGTAATGTTGATGGGAGCAGAGACAGAGGTAAGGGAGAAGGATGATAAAATGCATAGCCAGCTCCCTTGACCATACTGTAATTTAAAATAAGCAAAGGTCATGACTATTTCGGGTTTTTTTGCTATTAAAGGGGTTGTGGGTGTTTCAGTGTGGAGTATCAAGAGCTGTGGGTGGAGGAGATGGTGTTGGAAACAGTCGTTCCACACTAGGATGGAAATGAGAACCCTAGCTGTGTTATTTACTGATGAAATACAGCAAACTAAGCTTTCCTATTTTAATAAGCATCAGTTATTTGCTATAAAGTATAGTCTTATACTGCCCTTGTTAAGTACATTTCCTCTCAGAATAATCAGAAAGGACCTGAATTGTGAAAGAATATTCATTAAAGTTTTCTCGCTCTCAAAGGTCTTCTGTTAAAGTGGGGCTTTACTGTCTCCCAAAACTCAGCACATGTAAAGGCAGAGTCAGAGTAGTGCCGTCACAGGATTATTTGTTGGGCAGGTGAGGAGGCAGGAGGAGGTGGCTCTGATGGCTCACACCTCAGTGGTTTCCTGGTGTTGGGTCTGACACACTGCGGAACCGGCGCTGTCCGAGAAGTGCCGCAGGTCCCAGAATCATTAGCTGGTGTGGAGCTTTTGGTGGTTGTTATTTTTTTATAAGCAATAATTTGTTGCTTATATGTTAACTTGCATGTAATTTGGTTTTATTGCCATTTGGAATGTGCATTTAGTGGCCTTTTAATTGGCCATAAAACTGAAGAATTAGCCTTATTTAGGATTAAGATTACCTTGGGGGTTTTCTCAGAATGACTCTTAATCATATAATTGTTTAGTGAATTGGAATATGTTTAACATATTTAGCATCTTGGATAACTAGTTATTGTAATAACCATTCACTAGTTTTATTGATGAATTAAGATCAGTAACAATAAATAATTTCTGCCAGTGCAATTTTTGTTACTGTAAACAGGTAACTGATCCGTTTTCTCTTTCATTAAAAGATGATAGTGTCAATATTTTAATGAGATGAATTGGAGTTGAGGTGGTTGTAGGGCCTTGATTTATTAACTGATTTAATAAGGGTGCTGTGATGTAGAGGTTTAGAGCAAGAATAAGCCAGACTACTTGGGTTGGAAACAAGCCTCACTTACTAGCTGTATGAACTGGAATGTGTTACTTAATCTTTCACACCTCATATTTCTCATCTGTAAAATGGGGATAATATAATTACATATGTCCTACAGTTATTTGGAAGATTAAATAAGTTAACTTGTATGGAGTACTTCTGTATAACAAAACCAGATATATAGCAAAATGTTACATAATCATTTGCTCTTATTATTGAATATTCACAAAACAATGTTTGCATTATACTTGGGAAGCCAGTGCTACTCACTTTTTTAGGTGAGGAAACTGATACTGAGTGTCATGAACTTGTTAAGTTCCTTTGTCGGTGATGATGACAAGACGCAAAAAGCAGAATTTAAACCCATGTCAGTCTGATTCCAGACCTTGCATTCTTTCCGACTTCTTCCTGCTGCCTTGCAAAGTTGTTGGACTGAGAGTGAATTTACATGACCCCTCGGATGCTAATGACACAAGTCTCTCTGTCTAGTTCTCTCAGTTATGACAATTGTCATGCTATTGCATTTTACCTAGTTCATTACTCTTTCAAATTGTACTTGGGATACTTGCTTGTATGTGACCATTAATATAAAAAATGTTTGATTACATCTCATTGGTACTGAGGACACTGCCGTTTCATTGGAATTTGGGTTATTTTCAGTTTAGAAAAAGTATGTTTCTCTTTAGATTTCAGGTGTTGACAAAGCAAATTCAGGGTGATGGTGTTTACCCTTGTGCTGTAGTAAACAACTATGCCCTAAGTGTTCGCTGCACTTCTGTTGGCTGCAAGATTTCAAGCTGATCTTGATACGTAGGGGGATTGACTTAATCCACTGGCCCTGCCCTGAAGCCTGCAAAAAGGTGTCTTCCAGATGCCACTGATTTTCTTTTAGTGATATATTTAACTCAGTGTAACTCAATGTATTTTATTTAACTCAATGTATCCCAAATACTGTAATTTAACATATTATCATTACAAAATTACTAATAGTTTACATATTTTGTATGATGTCTTCAAATGTTTCACATGCTCTATGGCCACATGTGACTCTGCTGTGTCAAACAGTGCAGCCTACAGAGCTTAAAACCTAGGTCCTCTAGACTGAGAGGCACAGGCACAGTTGAAAGCAAAGGAACAGGAGTGAAAAATGAGTGTTAAGTGGAAACTTAAATCCTAAATGCTGAAACCTGCTTCTCTGTTGGATTGTCCCCCAGCCTTCTTTCTTCTGCTTGGTGTTCAAAACCCAGGCAGCTAAGCTTACACTGTTAAGGCGGTTCTTAAATATGGGCAGATAGCCCAGGATCACCAGACATTTGAGAAAAGTGTTCCACTTGAAACACGGAGAATAAACAATGTTGGGTGATAATTCTTTGTTAGTCTCTCACATTTCTGCATGTTTTTCAAGCAGAGGCACTGTGCTTTTGCTCCAGGCTATGTTTTCAAAGACGTTTGTATAGCAAGCAGCCTTGAAATATAGAGATAGTGTTTCCGTCCAAAGCAAAGGGCAGCTTTGTTTGCATCCAGTATACTATCTTACTGTGGGGCAAAACTCAGAAAGACTTACTGTGCATTATAAAATATTAAGATTCCTTAACTTGGGGTATCTCTCCTTTAACACAACCTACTGTGCTTGCAGGCATTACCCAGGGTTCTTTGTGTTGCCCCATGGGAAATTATGCTCAGGAATTTGATGGAAATGCTGAAACTCTGGCTGCAGCTTTTTCTGATTTTCTTAATGCATAAGTTCAGGAATATTGTCACAGTATGTCATTTAATAATTCTTAATAGAGACCTAGAGTAGTGGTTCAATGTAAATTGGAAAGAACCTCTGGTTTTTGCTCTCTGCCTGTGTACCATCCTGAAATGAGTAGAGGTAGTAGGTAGGCCTGAAAAGGAATGAGATCCCATTTGTAGACACTGTCTCTAATATATAAAACACTTCTAATAAAAATTATGCTTAAATTATGGAGAACAATTTCAGAAGACACAAATATATTGAGCAAAACTGTGGCATGCCTTCTCTCTACTGATACTCTTTTCCTCTTTGGAGCATTTGTTTACTGAAACTTACGATAGGCCTTTTCTTGTGTTTTCCTCCTAAAATTTTTTATACTCCTTTAGCTATTCTGTTCTTTGTAGAAAAACATGACAGTCATTTTTACTCCTTTTTTTGATTATCTTAGTTTTCTCTAATGCACTGTTTCCCTATTGTTAGCGACTTTCTGCCAGGCATCTCTTCTTTGTGTGGGAGGGCAGCATTTCATGTCGGAAATCTTTAGGCTGTCAGTTGTTCTCTTTTCTGGAGTTTTCATTATGTAGGCTTTTACTTTCCTTTTCCCCTATTTTGCCTTTAAATATTTTTTTATTATAGTTGATATACAGTGTTATACTGTCAGTAGTTTGAGGTGTACACCCCAGTGATTAGAAATTATATAAATTATTAAGTGATCATCTTAATAAGTCTCGTACCCAACTGACACCATACACAGTTATTACAATATTATTAACTATAATCCCTATGCTGTACTTTACATCCCCATGATTGTTCTGTAACTACCAATTTGTACTTCTTAATCCCTTCACCTTTTTTTATGCATCCCCCCAACCTCTTCCCATCTGGCAACTGTCAAAATGTTCTCTGTATCTATGAGTCTGTTTCTGTTCTGCTTGTTCTTTTATTTTGGTTTTTTTTTTTAGATTTAATTGTTAATAGATATGTACTTACTGCCATTTTATTATTCATATTTTTTACTTTTTTCTTATGAGAGACCCTCTAACATTTCATGTAATACTGTTTTAATGTTGATTAACTCCATTAGCTTTTTTTTTTTTTTCTGGGAAGCTCTTTAAATATCCTTTGCATCTAAATTGTATAGCTTTGCTGGGTAGAGTAATCTTGCTTGTAGGTCCTTGCTTTTCATTACTTTGAATATTTCTTACCAATCCCTTCTGGCTTGCAGTTTCTTTTGAGAAATAGTCTTATGGGAGGGAGTTCCCTTGTAGGTAACTAACTGTTTTTTCTCTTGCTGCTTTTAAAATTCTCTCTTTGTCTTTAACCTTTGGCATTTTAATTATGCTGCCATCCCAGTCCTGGAGCTCAGAGTGAGTGAGTCTGAGTAAGTCTGTATCTAGACTCTTTAAGAAGAATTTCTGGGACTCCAGAAGCCCTCTGTCTCACTCAGCCATAATCACCACTGGGTTTTACAGCCAAAAGCTATAGGGACTTCTCTTCCCCAGACTGGAACACTGGGCTGGGGGCCTGATTTGGGGCTGGGACACCCTTGCTCCTCAGGGGGGATCTCTGCAGTGGAGATGTCCCTCCCAATTTTTGTCTGCCATTTCTGGGTGTGGGACCAGCTTGTGTCTCTGCCCCTCCTGCCAGTCTCAATGTGGCTTTTCTTTATATTCTTACTTATAGGACTTCTGTTCAGCTAGATTTCAAGCAGTTCAGAATGATGGTTTAGTTGTAATTTTGATGTGGTTGTGTGAGGATATGAGTACTGCATTTACCTATGCCGCCATCTTGACTGGAAGCCTTTCCTTTTCCCTTTATGTGTTTAAAAATATACTTTTAGACTGTTCTCAATTTCCATGTCTTTGGTTATATTATGCTTGTTTGTTTGTTTTGTTGATTAGCTTCCTGTTAAAGGTGAGATCATATGGTATTTGTCTTTCACTGCCTGGCTTATTTCGCTTAGCATGATGCTCTCAAGTTCCATCCATGTTGTTGCAAAGGGTATGAGCTCCTTCTTTCTTTCTGCTGCGTAGAATTCCATTGTGTAAATGTACCACAGTTTTTTTATCCATTCATTTACTGATGGGCATCTAGGTTGCTTCCAACACTTGGCTACTGTAAATTGTGCTGCTATAAACATAGGGGTGTGTAGGTTCTTTTACAGGCTGAAAGTCACCAGAGGGGAGAGGGGAAGGAATTTCAGGGGAAAAGGGGAAGGATTTATAGGAACAAGTATAAAGGACACATGGACAAAAACTATGGGGGGGTGGAATTGGGAGGGAGGTGGGGAGGGCTGGGGTAGTGGGTTGGGGTGAGAATAAAAGACAGAAAACTGTACAAGATCAACAATTAAAATAAAAATTAAAAAAATAAAAATAAAAATATACTTTTAATTTTAGTATAGTTTTAGATTTGTAGAAAACCTGTGAAGATAATACGGAAAGTTCACATACATTTCACACTCATTTCCCCTATTAATGATACCTTACATTAATATGGTGCTTTGGTCCCAATTAGTGAACCAATACTGATACATTATTATTAATTAAATATCGTGCCTTATTCAGATATCCTTAATTTTTTACCTGTCCTTCTTCTGTTCCCACTCAAGGTACCACATTATATTTAGCTGTCCTATCTCCTTGGACTCCTCTTAGCTGTGAGAGTTTCTCATATATATTTTTTTTTATTTCTGATAATCTTTTAAGTTCTGGAGAGTCCTGTTGAACTCTCTGAGTTATCTGCCATGTATTTTGACAGAGCTCATCATTCTGTGTGTGTGTTGTGTGTATATATGTGCGTGTGTGTATATTTTGAGCACTTCTTTATTTTTTAGCACTATAGGGTACTCCAGATTCATGCTGTATATTTTCTGCCTCAGTCCCAGAGTCAGTCATTTCTTCAGGGGGTCCAAGTTTTTCTTTTATTGGATAATGGTGTTAGAAATGAATATCTAAGCACTGGAGGTACTAGGTGTTATTGTAGTATTGCTGCATTGAGGCTGTCTTAGCTGACAGAGTAAGGAAATGTATACGTGTATACTAACTTGTGTCTATGTGCTTATCTATGAATACTTGTATATGTGTCCATGTATATCTACATTATGTGAAATATGAGTTTACACCGAAGTCTCCAACTCCACTACATTACCATACGGATCATTCTAACCTCTTTCCCTTGCTTGTCTGTCATTTCCTCCAACAGTGAGAAACTTTGCCCCCTTTCACCATCCATCTAATTAATTATTCCATTCCAGTGTAATGTATAGTTGTTTCAGAACATGGAAAACAGTTTTATCACTTAGAGCACAGTGTTTATGTGCAATTTTAGAGTATGTAGTTAATGTATGGAACTTTGCAGACTTCACTCATTTCCACGGTAACATATTTAAAACCTCGGTGAGGTTTTTCTCATATTTAAAAAAATTTGCATACATTTCTTTTTCATGCTGTATAATTCGATGGGTTTTGATAAATGCATAGCATCATGTATCCACTACCACTTTATCATGTGGGATACTTTCACTGCCCTAAAAAGTCCCCTGTGCTTGACTTATTCAACCACCCTCGTGCCCCAGCCAAATCACTGGGAAACACTGATCTGTTTGCCACTCTATAATTTGCCTTTACAGAATGTCATGTAGAGGGAATGAAATATTATGTAGCCTTCACACATTGGCTTCTTTTGCTCAGCAGTGTGCAGTTAAGAGTAATGCATATCTCTGTGTGGTTTGAGAGCTCATTCCTTCCCCCCCATGAATAGTATTCTATTGTATGGATGTATCGCAGTATCTTTGCACCTATTGAAGGACATCTTAATTGCTTCTGTCTCTGGAAATTATGAATAAACATGGTATAAATACTCCCTTGCAGGTTTTTATGTAAACATAAGTTTTCATGTCAGTTAGGTAAATACCAAGAACTATGATTGTCAGACTTTGTTTAGCTTTGTAAGAAAACAACCAAAGTGTCATGTACCATTCTCTTCTTCTTTCCAAGAAATTGGTTTTGTCGATTTTTGAATTTTTGTAACTCTAATAAATGTGCCTTATCCCTTCTAATAAACAAAAATAGCACTTGCTATTTCATTACAATTTCAACATATGCAAACTATAAGAATGTTGTTTTATGTTTTTCATTCTGAGTGGTTTTCCAAGATTTTATGTCTGAATTTAGACACTGCTAAAAATCCCTAGCCAGATTTTTAGCATAAATGATTCATATTCTGAGAAGTAAAATCTTTCTCTTTGATTTGGTAAAAAATCAGTTCTCAGAATGGAATTAGCCAGTGTTATACAATGGGAAATAAAATGTTTGAGGAATTGGGTATATAACTTTGAAGTGTTATGACTTACAAACCTATTTGTAGGTGGGGTGGGAGGAGTGGTGGTGGTGGGGGGAAATGGAGACAACTGTACTTGAACAATAATAAAAAATGTTAAAAAAAATAAAGCGTAAGACACCGCAAGCAGTCTTTGCTAATATCATTATGCCCTCCTGGTCCTCAGCTTGCTATGGTTTAATTCCTTTCAACGCAATCAGTGGCCAGTGAGTCAATTCAGTTAACTCCTATTAGTTCATTCTCATAACAGGTTTACCAAGCCTCTTTAAAAAGTCTATTACTGCTCTTTTCTCAGGAGATAGTATCACTTCTTTTTAATATCTGCAAAAATCCTAACAGGAAGAAAAATTAAGTCTGACTTAGAACAGAAGAAATAGAAGCATAGATAGGTCAAGCTGCTTGTATAGGGTCACATCATTAGCTTGTGGGGAAGGCAGAAAAGTCTATGAATCTCTGATGTGAGAGCCTGCTGCATTACTTATTGACCCCTCAACGGCTTCTATTCCAAAAGAAGTAGTCATTATTTTGTTTTTTTTTTCTCTGAGTCAAAGAGAAGTTTATTCTTCCTTACTTTGTGGAATGATTGTGGGTCCATATAATTTCACATGTCTAACTCATAGCGCATTTTGATGCCATCTCATGGAATAAATTTATAGTGATTTGGCACATTTGCTGTTTAACTTATATACTATTTTTGGTTTTTGGAATTTTTTTTAGCTCAAATGAACACACTATCTCCCTTCTCCCCGCCCCCCTCCACCTTTTACTTTATGTTTGATGACTTATTCATTAAATTAATCATTTCTTGCCTGTGGGTCTAATTGTTTTTGCCCATTATGGTATTTCTGTTTTCATTGTTCCTTGATGCATGCTTCTAATTTTGACTCAACTGTACATTTTACTCACATGCTACTTATATATTCTGCAAATTTATGAGCATTTTAAGTAAGGTTACAGTTAAATGTAAACAGCCTAGGTTCCGTACAAGATGAGTTGTCATTCTTTTTAGCCTCGAGATCTTCAGATCTTCAGTCAATTTTAAATGACTTTGACAGTATTTCTATGACAGTTTATTTAATTAATTTTTAAGTAGAGATTGATGTGTCACAATAGAGATGTTATTCAAATTAAAGCTTCTTATATATAGTACATTCCCTTTATTTTTCTGATTGTCAGTCTGTTTTTCAAAAGTAAATATATTGATCTCATTTGACTTGTTTTCCATGAACTCCATATGAAATATTGCCATATGTTTTATTTTTCCATTTGGAGAGCTATGGATGGTTATGTATGGTATATCAGTGTTTTTCTTTCCTATTTATATTACTTGTAATAGTAGGAATTTCAGTGAGATGAGATTCATTTCAAATGTTGTATGATTGAGACCAAACTTCTGAGTTGTGGCTTAACAAGATGCTTTTTTTTTCTTTCTATATTTTTATCAGCTCTGGTCTTAACTTTAAGATGAGACATAGTAATTTCTTGTCTGAAGATAGAAGATGTAGATTTGGAAATACTAGTCAGAATTTTTCCCTCTGGTATAAATGTATTGTTTTTAGAAGTTGTGGGAATTTTATTCATTGTCATCTACTACTGGTATGGTGCCGACTGAGTTGGGGTAGATTGTTGGGAGATGGAGAGAGGTTAGGGATATGAAGAACTAGGCTTCACTTCCCATGTAGAGAAGAGAAATCAGAAGCAGCAGCTCTGGGTCCCGAAAGAAGAGGTGAATGATTGATGGTATGAGGGAGAATTTCAATGAAGTTAGGGAAGTGTTGGTAACAGATGTGGAAAGGAACCAATGGAGTGCCTATAGTAGTCATTTAAGGAAAAAGAAAAACATGTGATTTTCATAAGCAAGGATGCTAAAGTGATTTCTGACTCATACATACTGGTCAGTATTGAATTTTCCCCCGAGCTAGACAAGGAAAAGAAGAGGAAAGCCAACTCTGAAAATATCAATTTTTATTTTAACATTGATGAATTTATGCTTTCGTTCTTCTAGAGAAATATGTTTTGCATTATTGATTGTCTTTACTCCAGAGCCTAGAACAGCAGATTCCTCTAGTGATTGTATAGTAGGGTCATCTGGAGACATTAAAAGAAAAGAGGACTGTAGCCACTAAACCCAGATATGTGTCTAGGGAAGGTAGTGGGAGTTTGCATTTTTAAGAATAAGCTCCCCAGATAATTGGGTTGTGCCGCCGTGATTTGACACCTTAACTCCAAGGCTGTTCCTGCTCTTGGGCAAAGAGGCTGAAGAAGTTCTAGTTTAAGGGTCACAGGTTGGATTTCCAGTCAGGGCACATGCCTGAGGTGTGGGCCAGGTCCCCAGTAGGGGGTGAGTGAGAGGCAACCACACATTGATGTTTCTCTCCCTCTTTTTCTCCCTACCTTCCCTTCTGTCTAAAAATAAATAAATAAAATCTTTAAAAAAGAAAAGAAAAAGAAGTTCTAGTTTAATTCTTAGGAACTTTGGTACCAAGTTACATTTACTGGTACTTCTGGTTCTAGAATCTGAGCTATTTGTCTTATTTCTGAAGGAGGGTTGCTGCATCACACATTACTCAGCTCTTTTTTTACTTATTCCACTTCTCTTCAGGACTTTAAGTTCAGCTTCTGAACCCTAAACAGGAACTGGTACCCTTCTTCCATTCACTGACTTTTGTCTTCAGGATTCAGGCTAGCGCCTCCTGATAGATACTCTGTAACTCATGGTTGTTTGTTTGTTTTTCTTTACATTGTTACCAAATCTCCTTGATGCTAAAGACTGCTAGTTTAGACTGCCACTTTTTTAAAAATATATTTTATTGATTATGCTATTACAGTTGTCCCGTTTCTCCCTCATCATTCCCCCCACCCTGCACACCCTCTCCCACCCACATTCCCCCCTTTAGTTCATGTCCTTGTGTCATAAGTTCTTTAACTTCTACATTTCCCATACTATTCTTACCCTGCCCCTGTCTATTTTCTACCCACCATCTATGCTACTCATTCTCTGTACCTCCCCCCCCTTCCTCCCACGCCCCTGTTGCTAACTCTCCATATGATCTCCATTTCTGTGGTTCTGTTCCTGTTCTAGCTGCTTGCTTAGTTTGCTTTTGTTTTAGGTGTGGTTCATAATAGCTGTGAGTTTGCTGTCTTTTCACTGTCATATTTTTAATCTTCTTTTTCTTAGATAAGTCCCTTTAACATTTCATATAATAAGGGCTTGGTGATGATGAACTCCTTGAACTTGACCTTATCTGAGAAGCGCTTTATCTGTCCTTCCATTCTAAATGACAGCTTTGCTGGAAAGAGCAATTTTGGATGTAGGTCCCTGCTTTTCAAGATTTCAAATATTTCTTTCCAGCCCCTTCTTGCCTGTAAGGTCTCTTTTGAGAAATCAGCTGACAGTCTGATGGGAACTCCTTTGTAGGTGACTGTCCCCTTATCCCTTGCTACTTCTAGAATTCTCTGCTTCATTTTAATCTTGGCTAATGTAATTACGATGTGCCTTGATGTGTTCCTCCTTGGGCCCAACTTCTTTGGGACTCTCTGAGCTTCCTGGACGTCCTGGTAGTCTATTTCCTTTGCCATATTGGGGAAGTTCTCCTTTATTATTTGTTCAAATAAGTTTTCTACTTGTTGCTCTTCTTCCCCTTCTGGGACCCCTATAATTCGGATGTTGGGACGTTTAACGATGTCCCGGAGGTTCCTAAGCCTCTCCTCATTTTTTTGAATTCTCGTTTCTTCCTTGTTTTCTGTTTGGTTGTTAATTTCTTCCTTCTGGTCCACTCCATTGATTTGAGTCCCAGTTTTCCTTCCATCTCTATCGGTTCCCCATGCGTCTTCCTTCATTTCACGTATTGTAGCCTGCATTTTCTCATCTAATTTATGAGCAAAATCAACCAATTCTGTGAGCATTTTGATGACCAGTGCTTTGAACTGTGCATCTGATAGCTTGGCTATCTCTTCGTTGCTTAAAGGAATTGACTCCGGGGTTTTCATTTTTTCTCCGGTTTGAGCCATTTTTGGTGGGGTTTTTTGTTTTGTTTTGTTTTGGTTTTAGTCTGGTCGCAGCTATTACGTATGAGGGGTGGAGTCTTAGGTGTTCCTCAGGGCTGGGCAGCCCAGTCGCTGGGTTGTGACACTATATGTGGGGGCGGGGTCCGAGAGGGAAGAATGGCACCTGTTCTGCTCTCTTCTGGACTCCGGTCCCTTACGCTGCTTCCCCTTCACCTGGATTATCTGCGCACGCGCGTGTGCTGTTACGTAGTGAGGGGTGGAGCCTCAGGCGCTCCCCAGTGTGGGGCAGCCCAGTCGCTGGGTTGTGACGCTGTATGTGGGGGCGGGGTCTGAGAGGGAACAATGGCGCCTGCTCAGCTCTCTCCTGGATTCAGTCCCTTCCGCCACTTCCCCTCTGCCTGGACCGTCTGCACGCGCGAATGTGGGACCCCCTGTTCAGCCAGCCGCCTTGTGCGTCCTCACTGGGTCTGCACAGTTGCCCCCCTGTGCCCGGGGTCCGCCAGCTGCCGCCTGTGCGCCCCAGGACTGCCAGCCACCGCCCGTGCACCTGGGAACTGCGAGCTGCTGCTACTTGCATTCCTGGGTCCGAACCTCCACTTTCTCCTACCGCGACTCCGCCCTTCTTACCGGTCTGGATGAATGGCTGTTGGACCTCTGTACAGTTCAATTTTCTATAAGTTCTGGTTGTTTTCCTGTTTCTAAACATTTGCTGTCCTTAATTTTGGCTGCAAGAGGAGGCACAGTGCATCCGCCTACGCCTCCATCTTGGCCGGAAGTCCCTAGACTGCCACTTTCTATACCAGGCATTTATGATACCATGGTCCCCCCCGCACCCCGATTTCCTCCTGTCCCTGCATAAATGGGTATATCCAGTTCTGGGTTGATCCCTCCCTTTCTTTATTCTGTGTCATTAACTTTGCACAGATGTGTGGTAGATTGTTCAATGAATGTCAGAAATAATGGGTTACATGTAGTTTCAGTACAGTGCTGGCTTTAGCATTTTTTTCCTCCAGTACTATTAGGACCAGAAATCCTATTAATCACCAGAGGACAAATTTAACATAGGGGGGAAAGAAAGTTGTCAATCAAGTTAAGTTTGTAGCTGCTGTGGGAAAGGGAAGTTTATACTTGTCTTCAAGCTTTCTTAAAGCAGAATCATTGTAGGGTCTTTACAAAGGAGAGGTCAGGATGGATTTCAGCCAAAGAACAGGCAGAGCAAACGATCCCGATTCTCCCGATACTTGCGGGCTACTCCACTGAATGATTAGTGCCCAGAAAAACTTTGACTGAAAATACCCCAGACTGCCATCATTTTTCCATTTTTCATTCTGTTTCTCCTGATTTCATGTTTTTCTTACAAGATTCTGACACCTCTTCATTTACTTCTAGTTCTTTGGAATGTTTCGCATTTACCTCTTTTCTCGTTTGTTTTTATACTCTTTCTTTTTCATTATTCTGATTCTCAACCCTACATATTAATAAGAAGGAATAATGCACATCTGCCAAGCATGTAAAGGTTCACTTCTCTTCATTCATCGTTACTTTTTACCTTAGTGCAATATTTAAACTTATTTTTTTAGATGACAAATTAAGTAATCAAGAGACTCTAACTTGTTGCAAATCTGTAAAACTAGTTTAAAGGTTCTGAATGATCAGTGGGGCTTTAGATGGGCTAACTTTTCCTGTATTTAGTAGAAGAAAGGTTAATTAATTTAGAGATGTGTGTATATGATATTGTAGAAAATATTCGCCTTATTAAAGAAATACTTTTCAAGTACTTTATCAATATAAATATTTCTTGAGTATCTACATTTTTCAGGTACTGTTCTAGGGATCAGCAGGGTGAAAAACACAAAAATTAAGGCAGACCACAAAAACCCCACACAAATAACAAAAATTATGGCTTCAGAGTGGTGTGTACTATGAGGAAATATAATGCATGGGAATACAGAAGAGAGTTGGAAGGTCTTAAATAATTCATATGTTAATGATACCTATTTTTAATTCATTTAAGTAATTCCAATAGGATTTCTACATGACTATATGTTTACATTGTTTCATTGATACTTCTGCATTCAAAACTGGGAATAAACTTTTTCTATACATCATTCACCCTAATGTGAGGGAGGTTGTTGAAAGTTCTGGTTTTCCCACTGATTTCTGAGGAGCAGTTGCCTCAGGAAGCGGGCAGTGATATATGATCTGGAGAGAAACCAGAGTGTGTGTGTCATAGTATTTGGGGCTTGACAGAGTTCTATTGTGTTTATCTACTTCGCAAACATTTGTTGAGTACCCTCTGTGTACCGAGCCTGTCCTGGTTCCAGGGACTTGGCAGTGGGCAAGGCAGGCGTAAGCTTCCCCCTCCTGTCGCTGTCAGTCTTTAAGCTCATGGGAAGGTCACATGGCATGAAGAAAAGAACTTTTCACTTAGCAGGCAGAATGGAAAGCAGCTGTGTGTGGCCACGGGAAGACAGCCACCCTAAGAGGGTACAAGCACTAGCCCCAAATAGTCTGAGAAATTTGGGATTCAAAACTTTTTTTATGTGGTAGAGGGAAGAGCCTATTAAATGCATACTTAAGCTTTCTCTCTCATTCTCTCTCTCTCTATGTATCTGTATACACATGTACACATTCACCTATATATGTAAGTACATAGATAGGCATATACTTACACACATATTTGGGGTGAGCAAACACAGGTATACAGTTGTTATTACACAAAACATAGAGTTTATGCCTGTATTTTATAATCATAACCTTCATGCCTTTTTCCATATGGACAGTTGTAAATGTACTTTTGCCCACCCCTGTACATTTAGATACACACACACATATAAATATATATATAAACCATACAGTGCTTTCCTGTAGTGTTTATAAAAACAGTTTGCATGTATTATCTCGTATGTTTTTAGACTCTGTAGTAACTGTTATAATCTCACTTTACAGATGAAATGATTAAGATGAAATGATTAAGGCCCAAATTCTTATTTACTCAAGATAACTTAATTATTCATTGATTGAGGTTGGATGATTTTAGCTTTTCCAACACAGTTCTTTTTACCACATGAAAGTTTTCTGTTTCTCAAACTAAGTGGTAATTGTAACACATCTTCCATCCCTGTTTCTTAAAAAAAAGTGTGTGTGTGTGTGTGTGTGTGTGTGTGTGTGTGTATAACTACACTGCTACATGATACACTGTAATACTTTGTCCATCACCTTGAAATTAAAGATATTTTGTAAATAAATTTGCTAATGATGGCTCTGGTGATAAAAACATTTTGCTGTTTCCAAATGTGAGATAGAAAATAAGATCTAGAGAGCAAGAGTTTTGAGCTAATAAAAAAGGGAAGAATCCAGCTTATACTTTTATTACAGCACATTTCATTATGTACTTTTTAATTGTTTCCATCTCTTTCTCTTCAACTTGACTGTAGGTACCTGGTGGTTAGGTGCCATGCATAACCCTTTGTAACCACAACAAGGCAGAGTGCCTAGAAGGGTAGGTACCCAAGAAGTGTTGTTTGAAGTACAAAGAAAGACTAAGCAGGAAACTATTTTAGAGGAAAGAAAACTAAAGACAAGGCAAACAAATAGAGTGGATGACCCTGTATTGGATCCTGGTTTAGGAAAAAAAACAGCTATAAAGAACATTATTGGAACAATAAGCAAAACTTGAATGTAAACTGTGGATTAGATAGTAATATTGTACCAGTGTTAAATTTCCCCATCTATATAATTGCACTATGGATATACTAATGGAAGGGAACATCCTTATTCTCAGTAGGTACACACTGAAGTATTTAGGGGTAAAGTGGCATGGCATCTACTACTTCCTCTCAAATTCTGTGTATGTGTGAGAGAGAGCTTTTAAATATTATTACAACTTCTAAGTTTGAAATTATATAAAAATAAAACATTTCTAAAAATTGCTGAATAAAATTATACTAAAAACAGATCATAAGTCCAAAGGGAATTTCTGTTTCTACTTGGTTGTATTTGCAATTCAAAACCAAAATTTAAAACTGGACTGGTGTGGCTGAGTTGGTCGAGCGTCGTTCTGTGGAGGAAAAGGTTGACGATTCAATTCCCGGTCAGGGCGCATGCCTGGGTGGAGGGATTGGTCCCTTGGTGGAGGCACATGTGAGAGGTAACCAATAGATGTTTCTCTCCCTTTTTTCTCTCACCCTTTCTCTCTGTCTAAAAATAAATAAGTAAAATCTTTAAAAATATTTCAAAACTAAACTAACAAATATCAATAGGTTTAAGAGCTTGTAGTCTATTTTTATACTTAAGTGTAGTTTGCTTTTTCTAATATTGTCCTTGAAGGCACCAAATTCTATATAATCAGTGTCTGCATTGGAGCCCAACTATGGAGTTCATTTTCCTCAAGTTTTGTGGTCTCATGCATGACCTGATTGAGTGATATGGAACTTGAAGATGAAATTAGAATGGTGTCTGAACATAGTGCCACTTTGTTTTTCTAATATCACAGGGCGATTGATATTGGGATAGGTGATTAGTTCCTCTATGCACCAGATCACTGTATTCTTCTACACATAGAAAATATTATTCAAGAATGAGAGCACATGTTTCAGAAAAATAAATACAAATAATAAAAGTTTCCTAATTTTATCACTTAAGTTATCTATATTTTTAATACCATAGTGAGTGACATTGGCACTGGGATATATTCCTTTCTTGTAATCCTTTTACTGCCAAATACTTTCCTTGGATTCAAAAGCCTCATCAATCATTGACATAATCTCTTCTGCAGCTCTGCTTTTTTTTGATTGCTTTCCTGACATTTTAAATACCCAGGGTAAATTATTTTTCACAGTCTGTCATCAGTCATTAGGTAATGCTGCAATGTGCTATAAAAGTGTTTCTATATTTAGTAGCAGTGCTTTCTGCATGTCTGTGCAGCTATGTGTACTATTAGTTAAATAGAATCTTCACCTGAAGTAGGACGTCACACTAAGTAGCTGTTTAGTTTTTAAATTTTGCTAATAAAAATCTAAAGTGGACTCTTTAGAAGATGATGGAGAACCCCATCACTATAACTATCTGTGGTTGAAATTATTACCACTGACTGCCAAGTTTTTAAAATTAATTATATCTAGCATGTGGTAGGTATTCATTTCCCTTCTTGGAATAATAGACACAGTCTCATTTTTAAAATATGGTTTTCATTTTAGAAACATATTACTACAGTCATTAAAACCTTGACTGTTGTATAGAAATCATGGGGTTTAAGTGAATTATTCTCAAATTTCAAACTTGTTTAGGACCATATGCAAACATAAGAGGCAGATAAAAGTCATTTCAGGTCCGCTGTCTAAGGTCTCTTTAATGTCCCTGTCCCACCCCATCAATCCCTGCAAACACACACATGTACACATTTAAACTTTTATGCTGTGATGGACCTCACTCTCCGAATCCTTTGGGGGAAAAATGTTTAATGAAATAATGGGTTGAAAGTAGTTGCTAATGTCAGGCAAAAATCCAACTAATAGTGGTATTCACAAACCAACATCTCTGCTTTTATTATGTATGAATGTTAGGCAACTATAAGAGACTTAAGGGATAGAATAAATCTTGGTTACCACATAGGAACTTGATTGCATTGGCTCATTCTTATTTAAGTTAGTTTGGTCTTTGGATAGTTGTGATTTGTGAAACAGGGATGTTGTTAATAAGCTTTACTAGAGCAATAGCATCTGAAGACAGCAGAGTTTAAGTTTATTGGCTCATTGTTGATAAAGAGGATTGCCCACATAGTGAGACTTGCACTTAGTACAAGGTTACCATAGTCACAGGCTACAAGAAACCCTCAAATATCTATCTGCCTTCTAGGGCACCAGGCCAACCCTTTCACTGTTAGTGGGATAGAAAGACAAACTATGTTGACCTTTGACGTCTTCCTGGAAGCTAGAAAGGAAATAGCAGCAATGTTCCGGCAAGGCTTGGGAATGGGCCGAGAAAAGCTAGCATTAAAAAAAAAACCTTTTAATTATGATTCTTTTCTTCAGTACACTAAAGGAACACTTTGAAAAGAATGTGGCATCTTTCACTGCATGTGAATTTAAGATCTTACAGCTTTGTAATATCTTTTTTCTGTCAAGGACTGGATTTGGTTGACCTTCTGGGTAATTCATTTTTGTTTGCTTTCAAATATTAAGAAAGATTTCCCATATAACCTTTTGTTTTCTTTAGGAGTTAAAGAGTAATGGAAAAGTGATAAAAGTTTATGGGGAAAAAAGAGCTCTGAATTCAGACAGTTTTCTTTTACATCTCTTTTGAGTCAGGTAGCCCTAGACTTACCTATTAAGATACCTATTAGGATGAAGTAAGTATTCAATTGGTTTCCTTTCTTCTGCTTCTGTAATTTTTCCTCCCTCTGCTCATGCCTGCCCAGTGAGG
This sequence comes from Glossophaga mutica, assembly GCA_039655065.1. NCBI lineage: Eukaryota > Metazoa > Chordata > Mammalia > Chiroptera > Phyllostomidae > Glossophaga > Glossophaga mutica. The sequence goes on along the minus strand of CM077308.1, from coordinate 77,215,878 downwards.
GCTGCTCTCCTTTGGAGATTCCAGGGGAGGGACTGTGAGTGACAGCGCACAGGCTGGAATGAACAAGGTTTGCTCACAAGGAACAGGAGAGACTGGCCTGGTTTGAGAAATGATTCTTCCCGGGTCCTTTTAAGAGATGAGAACAGGAAAATAATCTTATGCCTCTAGGATCTGCCAGTGCATCTCACTAGATACACCATAGCCAACTTGATGTCCTCCTTCCTCATCTGCCCTAAATTTAAAGGTTTGGATTTTCACGAAATCTTTTAGTCTCTGACACCCCTGCCCATGAACTTGTGGTGTGTGTCCTCATGTGATAATAACAAACTTTGTTTATTGTTTTCCAGTTGACTCTGAGTGGCTTCGTTAGCTATTACTTTATTTTATTCCTCTGTAACTCTTATTTTTAGTCCCTTTGCTGGCTTCTGCCTAACAGAGGATCTAACATGCGCACACACGTGCTGTCACTATTACTGCCGCTGTTGTTTTTGCTTTGGAATGGGCACAGTTTAAGAATTAAAGCCAAGGGCTTCTCAGTATCCAGCTCGTATTTTCTACATTATCTACATTTTCTACTTTAATAAACGCCCTTGAATTTAAGTTAAAAATTAAAACAACTTGAGTATTCATTTGTTCATTCATACATATATTCCACAAATCTTTATTTTATACAGGGTGCTAACATTATGTAGTATGTATGTTCCGAGTTATTTAGCCAAATACAATAGAATTTGCTACAAAGTTAATTATTGACCATTCTGTTCTCTTTGGGCCTCTTAAAAATCCTAATCTGAGTTTTAGGTGAAAGACACCATAACACATAAAATAATTCATCCCAATTCCTTAGTGTCCTGATAGTATAGTTACTTTTGGGCTTATGTATTCAATAACTTATAAAGCCTTAATATGAATAGACTGAAAATCTTCATATCTCTATCTTAGTAGTGACCCACACTTCAGATTTTTTAAAAGGAATAATTCAAAACCAGAAAAAAACCCCCATCAAATAATGGCTTCATATTTACTGAATGCTCCTTATACTGACAAAATATTGGCAACAACCAACAGTCCAACTATTAAGAAATGGTCAATTAAAACATGATCAATCTGCTTACAAGAACATTAAACAGCTGTTTCAGTGAGCAAATATTTATGATGTTTTTATAGTTCTGGTTCCCCAGGAAACACTTTGAGATGGAGATCTCTGCTCAGGAATGCTATTGGATAGTGCCCTCAGGATCAATGACCCAACCAGGCAAACCACATAACACTAATCCTTTGTGATTTAGAGCTCCACCATCTTCAGTCATCCTTTTCCACAAAAGGTAGCACAATTTTGCAGCTTAATAGCTTTACTAGACTGTTTCCCCTGAGGTGAAGAAAGTAGAATGGGAAAAGGAGAAGTTGAAGTTCTGTGTGATGTATCACAGCAGTCTCAGCTGATCTCTTCAGAATTGCCCTCACTGAGGACAGGAAGCCTCGGCTTTGCATTACAGCTCACCACCACCCAAACTAACCACCTTTGGAGGCAGGCTGCTTGGAAGAGGGGGCAGGATAAGAATCTAGGCAGCTCTCTTCACCTGAAAGCAATTTTCCAGAGCATGGCTCAGTTTTGAGCTGATAGCTTCAAATGCTCCCAGCATCTGCTAGAAATGAAATATTATGCAAAGACAGAGGAGCCAAACACAAAGTGTTTTTGTGTACATGATCACATTATGAATCCGACTATGTAAAATATGTGTGTTTACAACAGCTGGAGGGAGACACAAAAATAATGAACACAGTTATGTGACAAAAGTGAAAGAATTCATAGAAACAGAACACTTTCATCAGGTAAACCACGTTTTAAACCAGATTGTAGCTTCTCTTTCAGTAATGGAAGAACTCAGGTGTATATTGTCTTCTCTCTCAATTTTAAAAGATTACTATTATTGATTGATTGATTTGAGAGAGAGGAAGGGAGACACACACACACACACAGATGCAGAGATGGAGAGATCATTTTGTTGTTCCACTTATCATACATTCATTGGTTGACTCCTGTATATGACCAGACCAGGGATCAAACACCCAACCTTGTTGCACCAGGAGGATGCTTTAACCAATTTAGCTACAGGTCCAGGGCCTAAAATGTTACTGTTTTTATTCTTGCATGTCTCAGGCTTTCTTGTGTTCTGTATGCAGAAAATGTATGGGTGAGGTATGACAGACACAGCTTAGTGTTTTTGTCTTTCTCAAAGATTCACTTTGAGACTAACACATGAATAATTAGCCTAGGATGAAGCTAGCCTGGGATGCTAGCTTCAGTCATTCTTAGTGTGACCTCACCCAGGAAACAAAAGAGGCAGTGGTGTGTGTTCAGTCCCTATGTGTGCTATTGATACTTTTTTTCACAGTTCTAAATTGCTTCTTTATCCAGCCCTACATCTCATACATGCCTGATCAAAGAGGAATTGGGTGTGACAAATGTGAATGAGCATGACAAATAAATGGGACACTGGAATACAGCTGGAAGAGTACACTCCAGTGAGGAGGAATAAATACAAATACTGATTTTCCCAATTTAGAGAGCATATACACAAAAGACTGTAACCCTGGCATGAAAGTGTCCCATATTAGCTCCTCTTATCTGAAATAGAGCTCTTATATCTCTAGTGCTTTCTTGTTTCTCTCCAAATCATAACTTGTCCTTCTAACTGACACATACTGTGTGTCTGTTTTCTAATATACCCATGTTCTTTATATCTATACAAAATTGCTCTTCAGAGCTTCCTTTGTATTTTGAATTAGTTCTTTGAAAACATAAGATGAGAAGACAAAGGAGAATATGAGAGCTATTTTCAGGTACTGTAAAGGATTTCTGTGGTGAGAGCAGGTAGATTTCTTCAAGTCACCACCGAGGATATAACATTATTGAATTTGTTGACTAGAGGTATAGGTCAGTGAAGTGATAGATTTTTGCCTTGGTGGAAGAAGGAAGGAACTTTGTGATCCCTAGAGTTAGGCCATATTGGAAGAGCAGGCTTCAGGAGCTTCTCATCACAGGTGGTCTTAAGCAGGGGATGGATGACTACCTATGAGGGCCACCGTTCTTGGCGAAGTGGGCCGAGTTACCAGTGAAGTTGCAGTGCACTTGTTGACTTCATGCATTGACATGTGAAATGTATCTACAAATTCTCTTTTAAAATAAACATGTGCTCATGTGTTATCACCCTCCAGAAGTATGAAAGCGTAGGTTAGTTTGTGAATGTTGTAAATGCTGTCAGATGCTACTGTAACAGTTACCTTACGGATACATGGTATTTCACTGATTTCTGTCACAAGTCTGATGTTCTTTGGCCAATGAAACACATACCAGGATGGGCAAAAGTGGGTTTACAGTTGTTTGGATGAAAAAAAGACATGCAGGTTATGATTACTAAAATAGCTTTATTAACTCAAAAGAATGTCACAATGGCTCGGTGGTACTCACAACTATAAACCTACTGTTGCCCACCCCTGGATCCCAGGCCTTTTTCCAGGTATTTATCACTTAATTCAATTGGAAAGTTTAAAAAATTTTCAGATTTCCATCATTTTAATTAATTTACCGCAATACAATTTTTATCCCAAAAGTTAGTCCTCTGTGTACAAGTTGGTTAGAGGCATAGCTCCTAAGACTGGGTTGGAGCAGCTGAGGAGTGGGAATCAGGATTTAGAGACTGTAAAAAGTATAACAATTAAAGAGGCATCAGCAGTGATTAACAGCTCTGGGTAACACCCCTGAGGATTTATCCTTGTGGAAATTATGCTGTCCTGCTGCCACTATTATGGACTCCAGTTTGAATAGGCCTGGCCATCAATAGCAGAAGCCTAAATTTATTTATTTGCATAGTAAGTCCCTCCCTTACCCTCTTGGCTATCAGGTAAAAAAGTAATAAAAAGTGCATGCAAAGGAAGTGGTGAGCTTGAAAGCCTGTGAGCCACTGCCATATTTTTATGATGTGGCAGACTGCATTTCGGAAGCAGGGGCCAGGTGTGGGCACAGGGCTGAAACAAGTTCTCCTGCAGCTCCTCTTTGTAATTAGCTCATGTCTGTGCTTTCTTTGAATCTGCACCACACTGCTGCTGGGCTGTTGGCTTAGTGTCTTCCACAGCGACTTGCCAGGGTGCTGAGAAGGAAGGAAGGTTGGGCAACGTGATGAGCTCTTAGTCACCTGACAGGTGGCCAGCTTCTGATAGCAAACATTGTACAGACCTCTGATAAAGCTGCCTGATTTTACATGTGCTGTCCTGAGTCTGTCCTTCCCCCCTCTTTCTGCTATTGTTTTTTTTAAATTGAATTTATTGGGGTGACATTGGTTAATAAAATTATATAGGTTTCAGATATACAATTCTATGATGCATGATCTGTATATTGTATTGTGTGCCCACCACCCCAAGTCAAGTCTCTTCAAATCTCTTTCCATTGTCATTTATCCTTGCTTTACCCTTTTATACCTGCCCGCTCCCCTCTCTCCCTCTGGTAATCACCATCCTGTTTTCATCTATGAGTTTTTGTGTTTTATTCTTTTTTTCTTTTGCTAAATCCCTTCACCTTTTTCAGCCAGCCTCTCAGCCCACTCCTCTGTGACACCTGTCAGTCTGTTCTCTATCTATGAGTCTGTCTCTATTTTGTTTGTTAGTTTACTTTGTTCATTAGATTTCACATATGAATGAAATCATTTGATACTTGTCTTTGACTGGCTTATTTCACTTAGCATAATGCTTTCCAGGTCCATCCATGCTGTTACAAAGGGTAAGATTTCCTTTTTTATGGCAGAATAGTATTCCACTGTGTAAATATACCACAGCTTTTTTATCCACTCATTTACTGATGGATACCTGGGCTGCATTCAAATCTTGGCTGTTGTAAATAATGCTGCAATGAAAATAGGATTTCATATATTCTTTTGAATTAGTATTTCAGGTTTTTTTGGCTGTATTCCCAGAAGTGGGATCACTGGGTCAAAAAGCAGTTCTATTTTTAATTTTTTGAGGTAACTCCATACTGTTTTCCACAGTGCCTGCATCAGTCTGCATTCCCACCAACAATGCACAAGGGTTTCCTTTTCTCTACATCCTCACCAACACTTTCTGTTTGTTGATTTATTGATGATAGCCATTCTGACAGGCACGAGGAGATATCTCACTTTAATTTATACTTCTCTGATGATTAGTGCTGTTGAATATCTTTTCATATGTCTATTGGCCATGTGTATGTCCTCTTTGGAAAAGTGTCTATTCAACTCCTTTGCCCATATTTCAGTTGGATCGTTTGTTTTTTTGGTGTTGAGTTGAATAAGTTCTTTATAAATTTTGAATACTAACTCCTTACCAAATGTATCATTGGTGAATATGTTCTCCCATTCAATGGGCTGCCTTCTAATTTTCTTGATGCTTTCCTTTGCTGTGCAAAACTTTTTAGTTTGATGCAGTCCCATTTATTTTTTTCTTTTGCTTCCCTTGCCTGAGACAATATATCAAAAAATATTGATTTATGTTCAAGATTTTACTACATATGTTTTCTTCTAGAATTTTTATAGTTTCAAATCTAACATTTAAGTCTTTAATTCATTTTGAGCTTATTCTTGTGTTTGGTGTAAGAAGGTAGTCTAGTTTCATTTTTTTGCACATAGCTATCCAATTTTCCCAACACCATTTACTGAATAGACTGTCTTTACCCCATTGTATGTTTTTGTCTCCTTTGTCGAATGTTGATCGACCATAAAGGCCCAGGTGTATTTCTGGGCTTTCTATTCAGTTCCATTGCTATATGTCTGTTTTTTATGCCTGCATCATGCTGTTTTAATTACTATGGCCTTGTAGAATAGTTTGATATCAGGCAGTATGATTCCTCCTACTTTGTTCTTCTTTGTCAAGATTGCTGTTGCTACTTAGGGTCTTTTGTGGTTCCATATAAATTTTTGGCATATTTGTTATCATTCTGTGAAATGCGCTATTAATATCTTGGTAGCACTTGCTTTGTAGCTATAGATTGCCTTGGGTAGTGTAGACATTTTAATGATGTTAACTCTTCCTACCCGTTAACAAGGTATATGCTTCCATTTACTTGTATTTTCTTCAATTCCTTTCTTCAATGTCTTGTAATTTTCTGAGTACAGGTCTTTTATATCCTTGGTTAAGTTCATTTCTATGCATTTTATTTATTTTTAATGCTATTTTAAATGGGTTTGTTTTCTTAGTTTTCCTTTTCTTAGTTTCAATGGTTTATTTATTGGTGTATAAAATTGCAACTAATTTCTAGATATTTATTTTGTATCCTGCTACTTTACTGAATTCACTCACCAGTTCTAGCAGTTTTATTGTGGAATCTTTTGGGTTCTCAAGTCTGTCCATTTCTTAGTTCTCACCTTTGGCTGTTTATTGCAAAGGAACAGGAAATCATCCAATAATTAGCATTTGCACCTATTAAAGTAGTCATTTAGCATAACGTATGAATGTATAAAAAGGTCTGCCAACAAGGATTCAAGGGTATGAAAAGCAGCAGTGGAAAAAGTACACATATATACACTATGTGACTGTATTATTTATTTGTTTATTCATTAATCGATTTATTATTTTATCTATCCATTCCAAAAACTCATTACAGACAAAGCACTGTACCAGGGATTAAAGCGATAATAATTGTGTTCATTTAGTTTCTCAAATGCTCCATGTTAGTTTATCTTTCAAGACCTTTGCATAATGTTCCTTTGGTCTGAAATGATTTTCTTTCATCTCCTTTCTCTGCTCCTTCTTGGCTGTTTAGTTAACTTTCACTTATCCTTCAGATATCTCACTTTTTAAAAAAAACTTTCTTTGACGCAGTAGATTACATTAGGCCCCTGTTAGATGCTCTCATATCATTCTCCACCTTATCATAATACTTGTCATCATGTTTTCTTTTTTAAATTTTTTAAAATATATTTTATTGATTTTGATCTATTACAATTGTTTGATTTTTTTTCTCCCCTTTATTCCCCTGTTCCCTGCACACCCTCCCACCAGCATTCCCCAACCTTAGTTCATGTCCATGGGTCATATATACAAGTTCTTCTGCTCCCCCATTTCCCATACTATTCTTAACTTCCCCCTGACTATTTTGTAATTACCATTTATATTTCTTATTCCCTATACCTTGTCCCCCATTCTCCCCCCTCCCTGCTGCTAACCTTCCATGTGATCTCTATTTCAGGGAATTTGTTTCTGTTCCAATTTTTTGCCATTTGTTTTGTTTTTGTTTTTACTTTTTAGGTTCTATTGTTGATAGTTGTGAGTTTAGTGTCATTTTGCTGTTCATAGTTTTGACCTTCTTTTTTTTCTTAGATAGGTCCCTTTAACATTTCATATAATAAAGGCTTGGTGATGATGAACTCCTTTAACTTGACCTTATCTGGGAAGCATTTTATCTGCCCTTCCATTCTAAATGATAGCTTTGCTGGATAGAGCAATCTTGGATGCAGGTCCTTGCCTTTCATGACTTGGAATACTTCTTTCCAGCTCCTTCTTGCCTGCAAGGTTTCTTTTGAGAAACCAGCTGATAGTCTTATGGGAAATCTTTTGTAGGTAACTGTCTCCTTTTTTCTTGCTGCGTTTAAGATTTTCTCCTTATCTTTTATCTTGGGTAACTTAATGATGATGTGCCTTGGTGTGTTCCTCCTTGGATCAATATCTTTGGAATTCTCTGAGCTTCCTGGACTTCCTAGAAGTCTATTTCCTTTGCCATATCAGTCAAGTTCTCCTTTACTATTTTTTCAAATAAGTTTTAAATTTCTTGGTCTTCCTGTTCTCCTTCTGGCACCCCTATGATTTGGATGTTGGAACGTTTAAAGTTGTCCTGGAGGTTCCTAAGCGTCTCTTCATTTTTTTGAATTCTTGTTTCTTCATGCTATTCTGGTGGAATGTTTATTTGTTCCTTCTGGTTCAAATCATTAATTTGAGTCCCAGTTTCCTTCGAATCACTGTTGGTTCCCTGTGCATCTTCCTGTATTTCACTTCTCATAGCCTTTACTTCTTCCTCTATTTTGTGACTATACTCAACCATTTTTGTGAGCATCCTGATAACCAGTGTTTGAACTGTGCATCTGATAGGTTAGCTATCTCTTCATCGCTTAGTTATATTTTTTTCTGGAGATTTGATTTGTTCTTTCATTTGGGCCATATTTTTTTGTCTTGGTGCACCTGTTACATAGTGAGGGGTGGAGCCTTAGGTCTTCACCAGGGTGGGGCAACCCATGTTTCTGTGTTATGACACTGTATGTGGAGGAGGGGTCCGAGAGGGAACAATGCCACTTGCTTAGCTCTCAGTAGGCTTTCAGTTACTTCCTCCACCACCCACAAGCAAACTGGGCCCTTCTGATGCTGTTTTCCTGGTGGATGGGCTTGTGTACGTTCTAGGACCTTGTGGGTCGCTCCAGCGAACTCTCCTGTGAGACTTGGAGTTTCTCTTGCTGCCTCAACCCCCACAGAATTTTTCGGTTAGAGATTTTGAGGATTTATTTCCCCACACTGGAACCCTGTGTTGGGTGGTCTGTCTCACTCCCCAGTTGTTCCTCCAGGTTTAGCCACATGCAAATGTGAGACTATTTGGTCCACCAGCTGCCACCTTGCCCTGAGTCCTCTCTGCCCAGCTGCTTGTCCCTGCCCCTCCTGCTGGTCTGGATGAATGTTTCTTCTTTAACTCCTTGGTTGTTGGACAGTTCAATTTTCTGACAGTTTCACTTATTTCTGTTTTTAAATTTGTTGTTGTCCTTCTTTTGATTGTGTGGGGAGGCAAAGTGTATCTACCTATGCCTCTGTCTTTTCCAGAAGTCTTAAGTCCTGATGTGTTTTCTTGAACAGTTGTGGGATCATGTGTATAATTAGTAGATTATTCTGTCTTTCACAAAGCTCAATAAAGGTGAGACCCATGTCTGTTGTGATCACTATGGTATCCCCAGTGCTTAGTACTGAGACTGATGCAGAGTAGATCTCCTCACTTTTTAATAAGAAATGTGTAAGTGGTGAATTTTGTCTTCAAAGCAGTTGTCTGTTTGAGTGGGTGAACAAATCAGTAGCCACTGTATGATAAATGCTTGGATAGAAGTAATCACAAAAGTTCTTCAAAAAACTATAGGGTATCTCAGTCTTGAAGTGTCAAGGAATGATTTACAAGATGAGCCTAAGCAGATAACTAGCTAAATACAGTAGGTGGGAGAACATAATTCTATTAAAAAATGAAACCAAATGCAAAACTAGACCTGTAAGTGAGAAAGGGATTGCTGAGCATGTTCAGGAAACTCCAAGTAGTTCATCATGGCTTGTGCAGAGATGTGAAGTGGGAATTTGGGAGATGTGAGGATAGGCCCATGAGTAAAGACTGTATCAAGCTCTGTTGAATTTGGACTTTTTTTTGAAGGCAATAGATACTCATTGGAGGGTGTTAAGTAGAGAATTAATATAAGATTTAGGAGTTTGAATAGGTATGCAGAGAATGAATTGCAGAGAGATTGGAAAGCTGAAAAATTAGTTAGAAGACTGTTGAAATAATTCTAGACTATGGATCATAATGACTTAAAACAACATAATAGTATTTGGGATAGAGAGACTAGTAGAATGTCATGGGAGTGCTTCTCTCTCTCTCTCTCTCTCTCTCTCTCTCTCTCTCACACACACACACACACACACACACACAGTTTTACCAAAATGAAATTGTATTCTGTACATCATTCTGACAGTTTTAATTCAGCTTTATATCATACAATATCCAATATGTCTTTACGATTTTTTGTTTACCAGTTTTGGTTCAGGCATTCATATACTTTCCTAGATTTTGCCCTAAAATATTTATTGTTCTGTTTTTTACATTTTAGCTTTTAATTGATTTGGAATTTTGTTTTAGTTGTGAGCCATGATTTTATTGTTTTTCAGATGGTTATTGCTATTTATTAAATAAACTATGTTTTTCCATCAATTTAAAATATAATTTTGTGAATATTAAAATTAATACACACAAATATACTTATTCTCTATTAATACCCAATAATCTTTGTTTGCTTTTATGGACATAAAATTTTCAATTATAATGCATTATAATTATTGTAATATCTTGTTTCTCTCCAGTAATCTTCCTGATTAAGCATTTTAGGGCTATTCTAGGCATTTATTATTCCATATGAATTTAAAATGACTGTATTGATGATACTTGTTGAGAGTTATTGGCAATGCATTAAACTCATTTATTAATTTTGATAGAATTGATATTTTTATAACATAAGATTTTTGCTTCCAATACTATGGAATATTTAAAAAATTTTAGATATTATCTGTATTAAGATTTAATAGTTTTCTTAATATAAATTCTATGTCATTCTTATTAAATGTATTCCTATGATATTATCATAGGAATTTTATAGTTATTTTTGTTACATTGAATAGACTATTTCCCTATTTCTGTTTCTCGATCCTTACTGCTAATAAAGAGAAAAGCTATTGATTTTTTCTATATTTATTTTTATATTAAACTATTTACTATATTTTCTTATTAATTCTAGTAGCTTTTTAATATAAAGTATATATTGTAAATGTTTTGCTCACAAAAAAGCAAAGCAACAAATAGGTATCATAAATATTTTGATCACACACACAAAAAACAAAGCAAGAGACTTCCAGTCAAGATGGACATGTAGGTAGACACACTGTGCCTCCTTGCACAACCAAAAGAAGGACAACAATTTAAAAACAAAATCAACCAATACTGACAGAAAATTGAGCTGTATGGAAACCCTACAACCAAGGAGTTAAAGTAGATATATTCATCCAGACTGATAGGAGGGCTGGAGTTGGGCAGCCAGGATGGAGAAGGTTCATGGCAAAGTGGTGGCTAGTGGACCCTGGGCGTGCAAAGTGGCAGCTGATGGACTGGGGCCCCACATTTGCATGCAGATAAATGAGGTGAAACTGGGGAGCGAGACAGACCATCCAACCCAGGGTCACAGCGTGGGGAAATAAAGCCTCAAAACACCAATTGAAAATACCTGTGGGGGTTGAGGTGCCGGGAGAGACACCCAGCATCACAGGAGAGTTTGTCGGAGAGACCCACAGGGTTCCAGTATGTATACAAGCCACCCACACGGGAATTAGCACCAGAAGGGCCCAGTTTGCTTGTGGAAAGCGGGAGAAGTGACTGAAATCTGGCAGAGAGCTGCACGAGCAGCATTGTTCCCTCTCGTACTCTGCCCCACATACAGCATCACAACCCAGTGACTGGGTTGCCCTGCCTGGGTGAACACCTAAGGCTCTACCCCTCACTACCTAACAGGTGCGTCAAGACAAAAAAAAAAGTGGCCCAAACGAAAGAACAGATCAAAGCTTCAGAACAAATACAACTAAGCAATGAAGAGATAGACAACCTATCAGGTGCACAGTTCAAAACACTGGTAATCAGGATGCTCACAGAATTGGTTGAATATGGTCACAAATTAGATGAAAAATTGAAGGCTATGCTAAGTGAAATGAGGGAAAATGTATGGGGAGCCAATAGTGATGGGAAGGAAACTGGGACTCAAATCAATGGAGTGGATCAGAAGGAAGAAAGAACCATCCAGTCAGAAAAAAATGAAGAAACAAGAATTCAAAAAAATGAGGAGAGGCTTAGGAACCTCCAGGACATCTTTAAACTTTCCAACATCTGAATTATACAGGTACCAGAAGGAGAAGAGGAAGAGCAACAAGTGGAAAAGTTATTTGAACAAATAATCAAGGAGAACTTCCTCAATCTGGCAAAGGAAATAGACTTTCAGGAAGTCCAGGAAGCTCAGAGAGTCCCAAAGAAGTTGGACCCAAGGAGGAACACACCAAGGCACATCATAATTACATTACCCAAGATGAAAATGAAGGAGAGAATCCTAGAAGCAGCAAGAGACAAGGAGACAGTCATGTACAAAAGGGGTTCCCATCAGACTGTCAGTTGATTTCTCAGAAGAGACCCTCCAGGCAAGAGGGGCTGGAAAGAAGTATTCCAAGTCATGAAAGACAAGGACCTACATCCAAGATTGCTCTATCCAGCAACGCTCTCATTTAGAATGGAAGGGCAGATAAAATGCTTTCCAGATAAGGTCAAGTTCAAGGAGTTCATCATCACCAAGCCCTCATTATATGAAATGTTAAAGGGACTTATCCAAGAAAAAGAAGATAAAAACATGTACAGTAAAATGACAACAAACTCACAATCATTAACAACCACATGTAAAACAAAAATGAAACAAACTAAGCAAACATCTAGAAGAGGAACAGAACCACAGAAATGGAGATCATATGGAGGGTTATCAACAGGGGAGTGGGAGGAGGAGAGAGGAGGGAAAGATACAGAGAATAAGTAGCATGGATGGTGGGTAGAAAGTAGACTGGGGGGAGGGTAAGAATAGTATGGGAAATGTAGAATCCAAAGAACATACAAGTATGACACATGAATATGAACTAAAGGTGGGGAATGTGGGTGGGAGGGGGTGTGCAGGGTGGAAGGGAGTGAAGGGGGAAAGTGGGACAACCGTAATAGCATAATCAATAAAATATATTAAAAAGTAAAACTGTTACACAAGAAAAAAACAAGAGAGAGTTTTGAAATTAAAATACTTTCTAGGTTTTCTAAGTGTATAGTATTTTATCATATCTTACAGCACTTGCTATGTAATCTTTAAGATAATGAATAACAATGTCAATAGCAAGCTTGTTTGTCTAATTTATAATTTTTGTTGAAATGTTTTTAGTATTTTACTATTTAGAATAAGCCTTGCTTCTGATTTTTGGAAATCTGTATTTATTATATCTGAGCAGCTTCTTTATATTACTATTTTACTCAAAACTTTTAATAAAACTGGTGAATTTCAGACTTTTGTAACTTCACTGAAGCAATCTAGTTGTTTTCTTATTTAATTTTATAAATTTCATAATTTATACTGAGATTTTTTACTATAGAATACTTTTAATTTCTAAAATAAAATAAACACCATTTATTCATAACATGTTAAAAATACTTTAGCAAATAGCCATAAGAGAAATTGGTCTTATTATATTACACCAAATTCAGCATTAAAACACATGGGCCTAATAAAAATGATTAAGTGGTTTATTTTTTTTTTTATGGCTTGGAAATATTTAAGTGACTTTGGAATTATCTAATTTTTTCAAAGCCTAGCCTGAACTCAAGATGCCTATATAGCATTGGGTCAATTTTTGTCATTTATATTTGCCAGAAAATTATCCATTTACATATTTGTTAGCAAAACATTACTTGGTTCTTTTTTGATTCCTCTATTTCTTAATATGTACCTGTTCTTTTTATTTCTAATTTAGTATACCTTTTCTCTTAATTTCTGCTTTTATGAATTCATTTTTAAAAACAACATAATTTTCTTAATTGGAAGCTTTTCACTTACTTATTTTTTGTTGCTGAATAGAGGATGTGTAGTTTTGAGTGCAGTTTTTATTATGCCTTGTAGGATGTTGAAAGAATTGGTCTTCTTTTCATTGATTTCTAGAAGTTATGATTTCAATTTTGATTTTCTCTTTAATCCAAAAGAGTATATTGCTTAACTTCCAAGTAGATAAGATTTTCAGTCACTGTTTTGTTATTTATGTGTTTATTATTACTACTATTTGTATTACTATTAAAATGTGATCTGCAAAATCTGTAGTTAGAAATACGGAAATTTTGTGATTAAATGAGCAATTTTTGCAATTTCTTCACTTTTGTATAAATACACATATATAGGTATATACATATGTACACACATATATATACACACATATATGTTTAGAACATATTGATTTTGTTATTAAATTTTATTTTACTTTTATTTTTCCTCTGGTTTTACTTTTCTATTATTTTTTAATTGTTAATATTTATTCAATTCATTTATGACTTTGGTTTTTTAATCTTTAATCTTTTTGGTTCTGATAAGGGCATGTTAGTTTTCTGCTAAAATTTCATTTTTCTTAAGTTTTTTCTTTATTGATTGTTTTGTTGTATATAGTTTTCTGAAGATTTTATTTATTTGAGAAAGAGGTGAAGGGAGCGAGAAAGAGAGAGGGAGAGAAACATCAATGTGAGAGAGAGGAACATCAATCAGTTGCCTCTCGTAAGCACCACAGCCAGGGACTGAACCCACAACCCAGGCATGTGCTTTGACTGGGAATGGAACAGGAGAACTTTTGCTTTGCAAAATTATGTCCAACTGAGCCACACTGGTCAGGGCTTATTGTGTATACTTTTATTTACTGTCTCTGATTTTGCTTTTTTGTCTATTAGATCCATCTGATACTGACAGAGGTGTATTAAAGTTTCTCACTATAATTGTGTAGAATTCTTTCACTTTTAATTTGTAATATATATAATAACTTAATTGAAACATAATTCACATACCAGACAGTTCACCTATTTAAAGTGTAAACTTCAGTGGATTTTTAGAATTTTATGAATTCATGCAACCATTAATTACTACAGTCATTTTTAGAACATTTTTATCACTCCATAACAATACCTCATACTCATTAGCAATCAATTTTTAATTGTTTTTTTGATTTATGTATTTAGCTGCAGTGTTTCTTGGCTTATGCTGGTTTAAACGTCTCCTAGACTTGTTTTGTAAATTGTGGTTTTGTTTTATAATGCCCATTTATACTGATTAGCATTTTAACCTTAATTCTACCTTGTTTGATATTAACATTGCTTTTTCCTCTTGCCTTTTCCTTTTTGCAGTTTGTTGAAATTATTTTCCTCCTGCTCATGTTCAACCTTTTAAAAAATCATCTTTTATAAGTGTAATTCTTACAGATGGGGTAAGAATTTCTGCCATTTGATGGGAGAACTTACTAGTTTACATTTCGTGAAATCCATACTTGACTAATTTATTTCTTTCATCATGACTTATGATACTTATTTATTTTACATGGTTCTTCCTCACCTTATTTTTTCTGTTTTGATACTTTTGAAATTCAATATGTATGAATTTCATTTTGAAATTATGTATATATTATAAATGGAATATGTATGTATTTATATTTTACCTTTGTAGTTAAATGTTCTGTTCTGCTTTCCCATTTCATTACTGGTAATTTTCCTTTTCCTGTTAGTCAACTTAGATCTGTTTTTTTATCATTATTTTAAAGCCAAATATCACTTATTTCCCTACTAAGAATGTAGTTTTCCCTACTGACCCAGCTCCCCTTTAGAAGAGAACTTTAAAATGCTGATACTTTTCTCCTTTCCCTTCCTCCCATTTCTCCTCAGCTTCCTAACTTCTGGGTTTTGCTGAGATTGTTTAGTTCCAGATTATGAATCAAATTTACCTCACAGTTGTCAGTAGTTTCCCTTTTCCCATATTTCTGTAATCCTCTATATTACGACCTTGCAGATAATCTTTCACGATTATATATCTGTATCTCCATTAGAATGTGTGTGTGTTTGTGTGTATAGCAAGGTTCATTGCTTCTCAGTTCTAAGGTGTTCCATTGAGCGGTGGTGTTTCTTTGAATCTTTGCTAGATATCTTGACTGGGGAACACATTGTTAGATTTAAATTCTCTCAGTATTACACGTCTATTAGTCCACCATCATCTAGCTTCCAGTGTTGCAGATGTGAAGAATAATTCTTTTAAAAAGTTTTTTTAATTACTTGTTTTTTTCTTTCAACTTAAAAGATTTTCTTCTTTAAGCCTAATTTTTATCTCTGTATTTCAGGAATTTAATCAGATGCACCTAGATGTGTGTGTGTGTGTGTGTGTGTGTGTGTGTGAATTTTCTACAGTACAGGAGAATATCTCTCCATTTGTTTACCTACAGTTCTTTCTCCAATGGCTCCTTTCCCTCATTCTATATCATACTGTTTTTAGAGATTGTATTTTTTCATGAATTGTCCTGCTAAATCTGTGTAGTCAACAGAAAGATCACAGACAAATATCTGTAATACGGGAATATCTGCTGTTTTATAAGAAAGGGACACGGTGTGCTTTGCTATTTGAAAGGAAGGAGTAACTGTGTTGGATTGTACTTTACTGATGCTTTATCTTTTAGATGTAGTATTTTCAGAAAAAAGTATTTCACAGTACTCAGTGTTTGGCCTCATCTCCATTGTGCTATGTTTCTCACTATTAAATTTACAGCCTATGTATATTTTAAAGCACACCTTAGCATATTTTCAAAATAGTCAAGCTGTAAACTTAAGCATTACAAATATTTTCATGCCTGAAGCACTTGTTATGCTTCTAATAATATCTATTTCTTTGAGTATTCAAGAATTGATGTTAAATATGGTAGACATTTTCCCCTATCACTATGCTTAGCAAGTTCTGTGATTATAGTTACCTATTATGTATTTTGCACTTGCAAGTTGTTAAGAGAGTAGATATTAAATGTTCTCACCACAAAAAGAGTTGGTAATTATGTGATGTGATGAAGGTGTTAGCTAACACTGTAGTGATAATCATTTTGCAATGTAAGAGTATCAAATTAACACATTTTACATCTTAAAGTTACACAGTGTGATATTTTAATTATACCTCTATAAAGGTGGAAAATGTAATTGTTTTTCTAAAAAACTAATCATCTCCTTAAATATTAAAATCTCTTTATAGTTTGTACTTGAGATATAGTTACATGGCTTAGATATTAGGTTGAGGAAGCCTAAGTAATTAATCAAAAATAATTATGAATTATCTGTAGTGTCTGTAGCTCACAGAAATGAGCGGTTAGTAGGTATTCATCTGCTGAGTTGAAGTTTAAGCAACTTGAAGGTGTAGCTCTTGCTTTAGTATTTTAGCATGTTAGTGGAGACTGATGCCCTTGCTGGGTGATAAGTATGGTCTCTGGACTTAAAAAGACTCCGATTTCCCTTGTTTATTAATAGATCTTCCCTTAGAAGATTCTGTACCCCAGTTGGCACTATACCCTTGGTGCTGCAACTCTCTCTATTCACTTAGTTCTCAAGTAAGTCAATATCTGCCTTTCCAAGTATAGAGGTCAGATATGTTATAAGTAATTTTAGCTTTTCAATAATATTATAGATTCAGCTAAAAAGCTAGTATTTCTGTTTACTTTGCCATCACACCCCTCAACTGTTATACTCAGTCTTCTACCCTCACCCCTCCACTAAAGTGGCTCTGTCAAAGGTGTCCGAAGTTCTGACAAATCCAATTTACAGTTTTTGTCCTTACCTTGATCTGGCTGTGGCATTAGATAACTGTTGACTGCCCTTCGTAACTCCTTTCTGTTGACTGCAGTGGTACATTAATTTGTTCAATATCCAGCCAATATTTATTGAACATCTACTAACTATCAGGCAGAATGCTAAGCATTAATGATATAACAATGAGCAAGACATGCATTTTTCACCCCATGCAGATGCTTTACTCAAGATGTTGTGTTAGACAGACTTCACCTTGAGACATGTCTCTGCCACCTATAGTTGTGTGAACTTAGGCAAATTTCTTAACATTTCTCACCTGTAAAAGGAGGACAGTTAAACATAACTACTTGATAGGAGTTTTTTAAATAAAGTTACTAAATAAAGTAATTTGTGAAAAATTAGGCATGTTGCTTAGTACTCACTTTTCCATTCTTACTGGCACTGCCTAGTCCCTTACTAGGACTATAAAGACATTGCTGCTGTCTTTGGCTCTGGTCACGGCAGCCTTAAGTCCGTCTTCGACATTCTGATTAATAAATAACTCACCTCCCCACCCCTGCACCCCAGCTGTTATCTGTTTGCCTTGACCTGACCATGCTGGGATTATTTATTTCTAATTTAGTATACATTTTCTCTTAATTTCAGTTTTTATCAAATTTCATGCTGGGCTCTTGCACCTTCCTGGTTCATGCAAATTCCATAACTGCATCTGCTAGTGTGCTTGTTCTGTCCCTCTTTGCCATTTAAACAACTCCTTTTTCTTCAAGTTTCCCTTCAAACATATTTCCCTGAGGAAAGAGTCAGACATTCCTTTTTTCATACCTCCTGTACGACTCTGACACTTTTTTAGCCCAATCACACTGTAATTTAATTATCTGTAGAGGTCTGTGTGAGAAAAGAATGTACTTAGCTGTCTTGGTATCCTTAGATGTGGCACAACTGTAGCTTTAAAAACTTGATTATAGTTATCCAACAAATAATGTTTGTTTAGTTTCTGTGAATGAAGCCTTAGTGTCCTAGGTGTGCAGATATAAATGGGATAATGTTCTTGTCCTCAAGAAGTAAGTGCACAGTGTGAAGTCAGATGGATAGCAGATGAGGGACACAAGATTCATGTCATGAATGACCAGACTATTTCATTAACAGTTGAAGGATATCAGCATTCATGCTATTCATTTTTTAGAGGTAAATTAACAATAACTTGAAATTCTGAATTCTAACATACTTGTTAATGAAAGTTTGTTTCTTGAGGAAATGTATTCTTATAGACCTAAATGTCAAGCTGTCATGGTGTCTTACGATAGAGAGGATGAGCATTGTCTACATATTTCAAGTGATTTACTGTAAGTAGGGGGTTGCATTAGTCATAGGTGGAACCTTGGAGTGAGAACTGCACCTGGTTGTCTGTGAACTACTTTCTCTGTGCTTTCTACATTCTGAGATAAAGTTTAAATGGAATTCTTGGCTCTTGATTCATAGCATATTTGCAAAACTTGAAGTGATCTTTCCCTAGTTTTAATTTTTCAAACTCTTAAGAGTTCTTTTTTCCCTGATTTTGTACAGTTTAACAAAAAATTGTTAGGGAGAACAAAAAATGTACAGTGAGAACAAAACATTTGTATTAGGTAATTGAATATTATGGTTTATTATAAAATTACCATGTATAGCATTTGAGTGTAATATTCAAAATAATTTAGCTTTTTGTTATTGGTACAAGTCACTTTTGCATCCTAGTGGGCCTTATTGTCATTATTTGAGAACTAACAATCCCCATACCTTAAAGTACAGAAGTGGTTTACAAAGCAGCAAGAATATCTATTTCATAGAGTGTGGCTGCTCACTCACACAATAGTTTTTATTGCCTTGGGTGAATTTGCTTGTTAGTTTTGGAAGATTTTTTTGGAATTTTGACATTGGAAATAGAACATAAGCATATAAGCTTACTGTATTTTATTTATACCTCTATTCTTTTCTCAGTAACTGTGAGGACATTTTTAATGCTATGAAAAATGCAAGTGTGAAGAAATTCTGTTTTTCTCTTCAGTGCATAAAGACCCTAAGCGCTTTTAAGATACAACTTTTCAAAGTATGGAAGTAGTCCATGAATATTTTCAGTGACGCATGGGATTTTATAGGTCAGCAAATGCAGTCAGCTTATAAGAAACTTCATTCTGAATTTAGTTTTTAATTAGAATTTTATAATTTAAAGTTTTAATATTGACAAAGAACATTATCTTTGAAGGGACATAAATTTAATTTGTATGCATTAGAAATTTTTAGTTATAGTGTCAGTGATGTAAGGATTTGGCATAGGGAGAAGTTTCACTGAAGGAATTTTCAGACAGATAGTAATCAAATCAAAAGAGTGTGGTTTTATAAGCCAAGAAAGGAGGGAGATTTAGAAGGAAGAGATGATCAGTAGAATCAAATGAAAGGATAAACAACAAACAAGGTTAACTAAGATAAGGACAAAACAGTATGTTCTGGTTTAATTAGTTCTAAAAGCAGTTTCCGTGGAGCAGTTGGAGCAGGAGCGAAATTGCAATGAGTGTTGTCTATCTTGTTTTCTCCCACACTAGCAAATGGGGCAGATGAATGCTATTATTACCAATTCTGGCTGGTATTACTGTTAGTGGATGCGGCATATGTTGAAGGACAATCTTGAAGCGTGACCATGTGAGTGGTGACTGATGTTTTTATCTTAATAGGTGACTTTCTCAGCTTGCTTTGAGCATCAAATCTGTGTAATCTAAAGTTAATGTGAAATGCTTCATAATAAAGGGACTCTTTTTCACTTAGATTTTTACTTTTTTCATTTCACATTGATTTTAAGAACTTCTTTGTCAATCTGGCTTTTTAACTTGGCCACCATCATTTTTAGACTCTACAGTAAGGTATCAAAGAATGTTTGATGTTTTTTTTCCATCTATTTTGTTATAATTATATCACTCTAAGGCAGAGTTCTTTTTTGCCACAGCATCTGGGAGTGAGTATGAACTTAGAAACTTAACAAAGACCTTTAACTCTATCTGGTCAGATTACTACTTCACTCTTGGCTATTTTTACTTTTTTAGGTGAAAGAATGCAAAGCATTCCAGTTTTGCTATTTTTAATTCCTTGTTTTGTCTTTCACTGCTGGGTCTAGCTGACCTACAGGACTTCCTCTGGGATTCCTGACTTTAGTCCTTCTGTTTACCCTAGACAACTTGATGCCCTTCATTGCTCTTATACTATAGATTCCCTTTCTGGTTGATATTTTCCACTTAACAAGTGGATTTTGATAAGTAAGATGGTAATATTGGATGGACATAATATAGAGACCTTATAGCTGCCTCTATAAAAATCTTTTAACAATGAACGAAATCATTAAGGAAAATATATTATTTGTGCTAATTACAACAAATGGAGTAGGGCAATGAAAAGAAAGGTTAGATTAGCAGCATTTAAAAAGTTGTTGCCCCAGAGTTTGGGAGAGGGAGAAGTAAACTGATGAAATGTAGAGGATTTTTAGGGCAGTGAAACTACTTAGGATGGTGGAAACATGTCTTCATATACTTGTCAAAACCCAAGGGGTGCAACACCAAGAGTGAATCCTAATGTAAACTGTGGACTTTGAGTGATAATGTTGTGTGAGTGTAGGTTCATCGGTTGGAACAAATGTACTGCTGTAGTGCACCGTGTTGATGGTGGGGTGTGGGGCTTGTGTGTGGAAGGGGTCTGGGGTGTATAGAAAATATTTTTACATTCTTTCTGCTCAATTTTGCTGTGAATCTAAAATTGCTCTAAAAATAAAGTCTGTTTACAAACAAACAAACAATGAGTTTATGCTCATTAACATCCTAGAACCATTCAGAAGATGAATTTTACTTTCTGTGATTATTCAAAATGAATGAATTAACCTATTTGGGAAATTTGTGGACCTCTCATGTTTCACCCACTCGCTACCTCATCTGATAAGTATTTAAAAGCTATAAATTCAATTATTTATATTTTTCTTCACTAATATTTGCTTCCTATTTACCTCTAGGTTTGAAGTTTGAGGAAATTCAAGAAAGATTTGGTGAGGAGTTCTTTAATATATGCTTTGATGAGAATGAGAGAGTCCTTCGAGCTGTAGGTGGCACGTTGCAGGACTTTTTTAATGGCTTTGATGCTTTGTTGGAACACATTAGAACTTCTTTTGGAAAACAGGCCACTCTGGAGTCACCATCATTCCTATGCAAAGAGCTTCCTGAAGGTACTCTTATGCTCCACTACTTCCATCCTCACCATATTGTGGGCTTTGCGATGCTGGGGATGATTAAGGCTGCAGGAAAGAAGATCTATCGGCTGGATGTGGAAGTGGAACAGGTTGCAAATGAGAAATTGTGCTCTGATGGCTCAAACCCAGGCAACTGTAGCTGTCTTACTTTCCTTATCAAAGAATGTGACAATACTCATATCACAAAGAACCTTCAACAGGGAACCTCCCAAGTTCCCGAGGACCTCCGAATTAGCATCAACACCTTCTGCAGAGCCTTCCCTTTCCACTTGATGTTTGACCCCCACATGTCAGTCCTTCAGCTGGGGGAAGGCCTGAGGAAGCAGCTCCGATGTGACACTCACAAAGTGCTCAAGTTTGAGGACTGCTTTGAGATTGTTTCTCCAAAGGTGAATGCCACCTTTGAAAGGGTCCTGCTGCGACTGTCTACCCCGTTTGTGATTAGGACCAAGCCTGAGGCTTCTGGCACGGACAATAAAGACAAGGTAAGTGGCCATGAACTTGATATCAGTGATGGAAACTAGAGGATTGCATGATTATTTCAGTAAATTACATGCTGGCTGTACTTGTAATTATTTAGGCAAGAAAGCTTAAACTGCCATTTAGAAAATTACTGGTCCCTGGATATATGTAATAAGATTTGGCCCTACTCCCAGACATTTTG
This sequence comes from Glossophaga mutica, assembly GCA_039655065.1. NCBI lineage: Eukaryota > Metazoa > Chordata > Mammalia > Chiroptera > Phyllostomidae > Glossophaga > Glossophaga mutica. Next base: position 77,193,771 of record CM077308.1, on the reverse strand, counting down.
CATAGTGTTTGCATATTCCATTAATTTATTTCAGAATATGAAAAGAAGACATTTATTAATACTAGCCATAGTAATTACAAAAATGATAGGACTCATTAAAATCTGATACTGTAAACCCATGAATATTTTCAGTGATTGAAGTAAAACTATGAGAGAAATGGGAAGACTGGTTACAGCACTGTGGGACGTGCTTGCCTTGTCCTTAAATAAATGTAGGTCAAGAGCTAGCTAGACTTTGAGTATGTTCTGTCCTAAATTTCATAATCTAGGAACATCTGGCTTACCTTATAGTTTTGTTTTAATATACAGAATAATGTATTTTCTAAAAGTTGGAAAGGAAGTAACTATCTCAGGGGTTCTAATTAAATTTTAGTCCATGTTTATTTAGAACATGTTTACTCCTTGAGAGAATACAGTGAACACTAGGAATCTTTATTGTGGATTTGTTTGAAACCCTTTTGGGAAAATCTGGGTTATAAATTATGAATAAATGATGGGAAGAACAGAAATACATCTTAACATAGTTGAGTTTTAACAAACATATTTCCTCAGGTAAATATTTTTTTAGAAAAAGTCAACCATAAAATAAATAATAAAATGTAAAGAGAAATCATCCATGACTATTTTAAATTTGGTAATATACTTTCAGTGATTAAAAAGGAAAAATAATGTTATTCCAGAGATTCTTTTCGATATTTTGTATCAAGATAAATAAAGTTCTCTTAGGCTTGTTCCCAATTTTGGGAAAGCTGTTGGCTCTCAGAAATGCATAGGTTGCTCTGGGCCAAAGCAAGCAAGTGTTGCAGAAACAACTGAGAACTCAGTGAATGAATAATCTACATGTATTCCACATGCCTGCAGTAATAAAGGAAATGAGGAAAAATAGCCTCCTGCAAGAAGAGTCAAAGACATTTTGGAAGATTTTTTTATTCAGCATTAGTTTCACAATTGATTCATTTTAATAATTTTGAAATTCAGCAGAAAAATTGTGAACAAATAATTTGAGAAAGCTGAAAGGATGCACATTTATTCATGACTGAATCACGTGGTTTAGTGATACTCATTTAGTAGTGTTTTCATCATATAAGTTCAGTGATTTAAAAACATCCAAGGAAAAGCCTGAAGATTACATTTTGGTACACATCAGGATATATTAGTCTGAATGAACTTCATTATTTCTATTTTATTACACATGATGTTTAAATAATATTTTTCACATGTGCTATACACACACACACATATATGTTCAATAAATGCTACCCATTTTAAAGTTCTTTAGACTGAAGGAAAGTTGTTAAATATATGTTTTTTGTCCATATTTGTAGTTGTGTTAAAACTGGGATTATTCTATCTTTGTAACATACGGAATATTAAAGTGTTAGTTCTGTCTTACAGAAGTACAATTTATGGCTAGGAGGATTTGCAGTATCTCTGCCCTTTAGAATTGAAGTTAATATTTTAAAAAATGTGCCTGGAGTAGAATATATTATTACCAATGTTAACTGTTTTATATTTTTGGTAGATTTGAGATATATTAATTCAATTTAAAGTTACTGCTTCAGATGTCCCCACTCCATATTTCATCTGGCTATATTTCTATTTAATTTGTACACCAGTGTAAGAAATAGACCTAATGAAATGATGACTCAAATGTCAAGGCCCCCTGCCAGTTCCAGTAATAAGGGACTGTGCTCATTGAGAAGATGCAATTATAATTTAAACATGTCAGTAGCAGTTTAAAAATAAAGCAATAGGCAAGATTTTTAGTTCGGATAAGGATGACAGTCTTGTCATCTTATGTTACATTTCTACTCATTTACCTGGGTTTATCAGAATGGGTATTTGGGAAGGTGCAGTTGGCCCAAATGGAAACTATAGTCAATAAAGTCGCAGCATGGAGTGAGTCTTAACTAGATGTACAACACTTGAATTATTATGTTGCTAAATTCTAAATTTGTAGTTTCTTAAAACATGGAAAGAAGAAAGAAAATCAGGGTTAAAAATTATGTTTCTATTGATAAATTTGATCTTGATATTCATTATTTTCCCTATAATAGCTGTTCCTGTTAATAACTTTACATTGTCTGATGTTTCTAATTTGGTAATAAAGTGCTATTTTTAAATAAATTAGAATATTTATTTCTTAGTAGAACAGTGAAGGCTTTCATGATAATTTAATTATGTGGGCCATTCATTTAATACCTATGAACCACTGCCCCTGCTGTCAAAACAAAAACAAAAACAAACCACCAAAAACAAGAGCTAATCATGCAGCTGAATGACAGTAAATCAGGAGCAAAATGAACTGTAATCTTTTTGCTAAGCCATGATCTTTGTTTTGTGTTGTCAGTCAGTGGGTGACTACATGGCTAAAGGTGGATCATGCTTGTGAACAATTTGATGAGCTACTGATGAAATAGAAAACCATCATCCTAGTTTTAAAGAGTTATAAAAACATAAGAGTTGGTTACCAAGCAGCAAGAATGCCACTGACAGGCATCTGACGCAGTAATCATGGCCAGAATTTGATTCAACAGAATTTTGAGGTCAGAAAGAACTGTCTCAGATGGCTTGACAAAGCTTTGAATCCCATTTTTCGTTGTTGTTGTTCCTTCTACATCCTCCCTTAAGTGATCATCTATGCCTCATACATTCTCTCTGAATTTTCTGTTTTTCCTGTATGGCATTCCTATGTTTTCGTCTTTTTAAAAAAGATTTTATTTATTTATTTCTAGAGGGGAAGGGAAGGAGAAAGAGAGGGAGAGAAACATCAATGTGAAAGAGAAACACTGATCAGTTGTCACTCACATGCACCCCATCTGGTGACAGAACCTACAACTCAGGCACGTGCCCTGACCAGAATTGAAATGGAGACATTCTGTTTTGTGGGCCAATGCCCAAACAACTGAGGGATGGGATGTTTTTGTCTTTCTTTCTTTTTTCTATTTTTATTTTAATTGTTGATCTTATACAGTTTTCTGTCTTTTACTCCCACCCCAAACCACCACCCCAGCCCTCACCACCTCCCTCCCATTTCCGACCCTCATAGTTTTTGTCCATGCGTCCTTTATACTTGTTCCTGTAAACCCTTCCTTTTTCCCCCTGAAATTCCCTCTCCTCTCCCCTCTGGTGACTTTTAGCCTGTTCTCAATTTCAATGTCTTTGGTTATATTATGCTTGTTTGTTTGTTTTGTTGATTAGGTTCCTGTTAAAGGTGAGATCATATGGTATTTGTCTTTCACCGCCTGGCTTACTTCGGTTAGCATAATGCTCTCCAGTTCCATCCATGCTGTTGCAAAGGGTAGGAGCTCCTTCTTTCTTATTTCTTTAAGCTCAATTCCTTTTTAAATCATCTTCCCCTATCAGATGTCAAGCATTAAATAAGAATAAATTAGTTTATTATTTAAAAAGAACAGATTTAGCACTGGGAATTAAGACATAAATGGGCATCCATGTTAATTTGTGCTGTGTTATCTCTCAGGCTGTTCTAATGTAATATTATTCTGAGAATTTGGGAGTTTATCACACAGATCTTTTGAGGGATTGTGGCAAGTTTAAGAAGAAATTTGTCGCAGTCCAATATGCAGTTTAGGTGTCAACATTTGGTCATATAAACCTAACTCATTGACATAGATCCCAGAGCTTGTTTTGTACATAAGGGACCATGTTTGTAGTGGGGCTATTAGAAATTAGAGGAATGGCTCAGAGCTTCCTTTTCTGCATTGTAAGGTTGTGATGTGTGGGGCGAGTGGCAACAGCCTGGGAGAGAGGTACCTCTGACAACAATGATTTTATTAAGTCCCTGTAATTTCTGAGCCTCAAATTTATTCATTTGGAAATTAAGGAAACGAGACAACTAATTAATATTTTTACTCCTTTACAAGTCATCATTAATATAGAAATTTATATGAGGTCAGTCGACAATGAAGCTTTCTGTCATCCCTATAATTCAATGAATTCAGATTCATTTTTAAAAGAGGCAGAGAGGAATCTGACTTTTCAATCATAGAGGGCTCATTCTATGTGAAGACTAAGTTAAAATAATTCTTTGGCAGCTTATGCTGTCAAATAACTCAGAAAGTCATTTGTGAGGATTAAATGACATACTCCATGTAAAATTCTTATTAAAATTTGGCCTCTTGGTTAAGTGTTAAATAAATGTTCATTATTATTACTTCTACCATTATTATCATTATTGTTCCTTTCTACTTGTAATATTCGTTCTATTCATTTTCCTCCTCACTTCTTACCATCTAGAAAGAAGTACTGGGGGTGGTTAGCAGATTTAATAATTTTAGAAAAATAGCAAGTATATCTAACATCTTCACAAAATGTGACGTAGGCCTTGCTTCTTGTCTTTTTAATAAAGACTGGAAGACCCCTTATCACTTACTCCATTGGAACTCTGGATCTGCTTTTCATGTAGACTATTATTATTTTAAAATTCTTAGTGTCTTTTCCAGATTCACTAACGTTTGGAACCGAGTTTTTTACCCGTGTCTACTATTATGTTTTCTGTTCACTTGATACGGCACTTCTAAAATGAAATGGGCTTCTTAGCTTAGGCGCGACCTGAAGCAGCAATGGATTTTGACAAACAATGAATAACATGAACTCTTTTGACATTTTTTTTCTGAGTAGCAATGCTTCAAAGAACTTTAATAACATTGTGGAAGGAATCCAGTGTTTGAAGTATGTCATCCCTACAACAGAGCAATAGCATTGTTACTCATCTTCACCTTAGTTCTCAGATTTGGAACCAAGGGAAAGCATAACTACACATTTCTTTTTCAATCCCCAGAAATATCCTCATATTTGTCTTATTATTTAGAAACTATGAAAAAATGCTGGGAAATAATTTTCAAAGAATAAAGGAAGAATTAACCTCTGCTCTCTGTGGTCAAAGTTATTTTCAAAATGCTTTTTTATCTGTTCCAGATACATGGCCAGCTTTTTTTGACATGATGATTGAAAAGCTTATTAATTTTACCATTCCATAATGACACTGTTGAAAGACAAGTTTCATCTGGTTGTCAAGAATACATTATTTGATTTGACTTTAATTTAATTTGGGAAAATGTGAGCTTTTCTTCTCTTTTCAGACCATAATATTCTATTAGAAAATTTCAAGTAGTGGATAATATTTTAGTGATGGACAAAATAACATTGGGCCTTTCTCTGTACATTAGCATTATAGAACATAGATCTAACTTCATGAAAAACTATCTGGAATTTTCTTTGCTCTTGTAATTATAAGTGAGATCTTTAATGTTAATTTTGTGTTGCTCATTTTTCTCTAAACTGATTCCTGACCATAAACTGTCTTTTAAAGTAGGTTAGACAAGTTGCGATCCTGATGCTGATTTTACTGGGGTTCCTTCTGGCTCTCTCTTGATTTTTTATGGCTACAATGTTAGAATTTCTGTATAGTGCTGTGTTACTGTATAGTTACTGTAGTCTGTACAGCCAGAGGATAAGGTAGGTGATTATACAGTGAATTATGTACTTCTTACAGTGATCCTCATGCTGGAGGTGCACATTTTGCCATGCTTTTATTTCCAATATTGCGGTCCTAAATTTACAAATGTGGTGGCTTCTACTGGATTTTAGACATTATTTAGTTATGGTGTCATACATTCTGATGGGGGCAGAAATTAGGCCTTTAGTTAAAAATTGTTTAGAATCTTCCTAATTGTTTCTTTTTAACTTAGAATAATTTTGTTTTAGCTGGTAACTTAAGTATCAATAAATGAGAAGCCGAAGAGCTGCTTTGGATGCACTGTGTACTGCACTATTTTTTAGTGATGTTCTCTTTATTCATTAACATTTTTGTGAGTATTCAGTGACATAATTTTTAGTATGTGTTCACAATTGCACAACTATCACAAAAATGCAATTTTAGAACACTTTATTACCCCCATTTGCAGTTAATCCCTGCTTTTATTCCCAGTCCCAGGCAACCACTGGCCTACTTTCATCTGTATAGATTTACCTCCTCAAGACATTTCCTACAAATCTAATCATACAAATATGTAGTCTTTTTTTTTTGGTCTGGCATCATGTTTTTGAGGTTTGTCATATTGTTTTATGTATGAGCAATTTGCTCATTTTTAGTACTTAACAATATTTCATCGCATAGATACATCACTATTATTTTCCCCATTCATCAGTTGATGGACACAGAATTGTTTCAGATTTTGGCTATTATGAGAATGGTGCAATGAACATTTGCGTAGATGAGTTAGTGTTGAATATATTTCCATTTCTTTTGGGTAGATTACTAAGACAGGAAGTTCTGTGTCCTATGGTAAGTATATGTTTAATTTTTTTATTTGTCTTTTTTATTACATTTTTCCATTAACATTTATCCCTATTATACCTTCTTCCACCTCCACTCACCCACTCCCCCTGCCACAGTCACCACACTGTAGTCCAAGTCCATGAGTCCTTTTTCTTTTTTGCTCCATTCTTCCACCCACTTCCCCACCCCTGCCAGAGCTGTCATCCTGCTCTCTGAGCCTGTCTCTTTTGCTTGTTAGTTCAGTTTGTTCATTATATTCCACACCTGAGTGAAGTCATGTGGTATTTATCTTTCTCTGACTGTATTATTTCACTTAACATAATATTCTCCATGTCCACCCATGCTGTTGCAAAGGGTAAAATTTTCTTCTTTTGTATGGCTGAGTAGTATTCTACTGTGTAAATGTACCACAGCTTTTTTTATCCACTCATCTACTGATGGGCATGTGTGCTGCTTCCACATCTTAGCAATTATAAATATGCTGCAATGAACATAGCGGTGCTTATATTCTTTTGAATGAGTGTTTCGGTTTTCTTCGGCCATTTTCCCAGAAGTGGCAGTTTCATTTTTAATTTTTTGAGATACCTCCTTCCTGCTTTCTATGGTGGCTGCACCAGTCTGCATTCCCACCAACAGTGCACTAGGGTTCCCACTTCTTCACATCCTCACCAGCACTCGTTTGTTGATTTATTGATGATAGCCATTCTGGCAGGTGTGAGGTGCTATCTCATGGTGGTTTAAAGTTTTTCATATGTCTGTTGGCCATCCGTTTGTCCGTTTTGGAGAAGTGTCTATTCAGGTCCTTTGCTCAATTTTTAATTGGATCATTATCAAAACAACATTGTACTGGCATAAAAACAGATACATAGATCAATGGAACAGAATAAATGCCCAGAAATAAACCCATGCCTTTATAGTCAATATTTGATAGAGGAAGCAAGCACATACAATGGGCTAAAAATAATTTATTCAATAAATGGTATTGGGAAAATTGGACAGATATGTGCAGAAAAATGAACCTAGACACCACAGACAAGAAATTAAAAATTGATTAAAGACTTAAAAATGCGAGGCCCTAAACCATAAAAATCCTAGAAGAAAAGATGGGCAGTAAAATCTCAGACATTGCTTATAGCAATATTTTTTCTGATATACCTCCCCAGGCAAGGGAAACAAAAGAAAAATAAACATATAAGACAACTAAAAACTAAAAACTAAACTAAAAACATTTTGCACAGCAAATGAAACCATTAACAAAATAAAAAGATAACCCAATGAATGGGAGAACATATTTGCTGATACATCTGATAAGGGGTCAATATCCCAAATTTACAAAGAAGTTATAAAACTCAACACCCAAAAAGCAAACAATCCAGTTAAATTGTTTAGTTTTTTTTTAAGAAATTGCCACACTATTTAACAAAAAAGCTATAACATTTGATCAGCAGTATATGAGGGTTCAAGTTTCTTCATATCCTCCTCACCAGTCCTGGGTATTGTCACCATTTTTTATCATAACCATCCTTGTGGTTGCAAAGCGGTATTACGCCTTAGATTTTAATTTACATTTCCCTGATGTCTAATGATTTGAAGCATCTTTTTTTTGTGCTTAGTAGCCATTGGCATAGCTTTTCTGGTTAAATACTCTAGTCAGATGCTTGACCATATTTAATCATGCTGTTTGTCTTCCTACTATTGAACCGCACTTTTAAAAATATACATTCTGGATTAATGTTTCAGGGTTCTTAGGATATAATCCTAGTAGTGGAATTGCTGGGTCAAAAGGTAGATCCATTTTTAGTTTTCTTAGAAAATTCCATACTGCTTTCCACAGTGGTTGTACCAGTCTGCAATCCCACCAACAGTGCCCTAGAGTCCCCTTTTCTCCACAACCTCTCCAACACTTGTTGTTTATTGCTTTGTTTATGGTGGCCATTCTGACTGGTGTCAAGTGGTATCTCATTGTGGTTTTAATTTGCATCTCTCTGATAGCTAGCGATACTGAGCATCTTTTCATGTGTCTCTGGATCCTCTGTATGTCCTCCTTAGAGAAGTGTCTGTTCAAGTCCTTTGTCCATTTTTTAATTGGGTTGCTTGTCTTCTTAAAGTGGAGCCGTGTAAGTTCTTTGTATATTTTGGAGATCAAAAGAACCTATGCACCCCAATGTTCATAGCAGCACAATTTACAATAGCCAAGTATTGGAAGCAACCTAGGTGCCCATCAGTAAACGAATGGATCAAAAAACTACAGTACATTTACACAATGGAATTCAATGCAGCGGAAAGAAAGAAGGAGCTCCTACCCTTCGCAACAGCATGGATGGAACTTGAGAGCATCATGCTAAGCGAAATAAGCCAGGCAATGAAGGACAAATACCATATGATCTCACCTTTAACAGGAACTTAATCAACAAAACAAAGAAACAAGCAAAATACAACCAAGACACTGAAATTGAGAACAGGTTGACAGTCATCAGAAGGGAGAGGGGAGGGAATTTCAGGGGAAAAGGGGAAGGGATTAGAGCAACAAGTATAAAAGACATGTGGACAGAAACTAAGGGGGGTGGAAATGGGAGGGTGATGGGGAGGGCTGGGGTGGTGGGCCGGGATGGGAATAGAAGACAGAAAACTGTACAAGAACAACAATTAAAATAAATAAAGAAAAAATTCTGATAAAAAAATATATACATTCTGGATATTACATTAACTTCAAAAGGTACTATATTTTGAAGAATGATTTTATTTTGATGGTACCAATATTTTCTTTTATGGATTACACTTTTGGTGTGATATCTAACAAACCTTTGTAACTCAAGACTACATTGATTTTCTCCTTTATTTTCTTGTAGAAGTGTTAAAATTTTAATTCTTAGATTTAGGTCTGCAGTCCATTTTGAGATATATTTTGTGCATGCCATGAAGAACTCAGTTTTTATTGTTTTTTTTTTTCTATATAGACATACAATTGTCTCAGCACCTTTTGTTGAGAAAACAAAGTTGTGAGGCAACTTTGTCAAAAACCAATAAGTCTATATTCTATACTTTTCTCTAGCTTTTCTATTCTTTTCAGTTTTTAAATATATCTAGCTTTATGCTGATAATACAATATTTGATTACTGTATGAAAGTTAAACTTTTGGGTATTTTAAGTCCTTTAAGTTTGTTCTTTTTCAAAATTTGTTTTAGCTATTCTAGGTTCTTTACTTTTCCACATACATTTTAGAATCCATTTGCCAAGTTCTAAACAACTTCCAGAATTTCAGTAAGTATTGCACTAAATCTATAGATTAATTTATAAAGAATAGCCATCTTAACAATACTGAGTTGTTCATTCCATGTTCATTCTCAATTCATTAAATTTTTAATTTTTGTCAAAAATGGTCTACAGTTTCAGTGTACAGGCTTGCGCTTTTTTGTTTTTATTCTTTATTGATGATATTGTGAATAGAATGTTAAAGATGTATTTTATTAATATATAAGAATACAAATTACTTTTTATATATTGCTTTTGAGTCCTATGACTTTGCTAAACTCAAATTAGAATAGCTTAATATTATAGAATAGACAAAAATGCATTTTCTGTATAGATACTTTAGGACTTTTTACTTACACGGTCATGTAGTCTGAGAGTTGAGATGGTTTTCTTCTTTTTCAATCTCTCCTCCTTCCTTCCCTCCTTCCCTTTTCTTTCCTTTTCTTTTGTGGTATTATTTGCCTATTATAAACCCAATTATATATAATAATAGTTGTAACAATTGTATATATAATATATAATTGCCATTATATGTATGGGTTTTTTTAAATGAATTAGGAAAAGAAACGACAATAGATTAAAATGTATGCATGTATTCTCTTATATTTAGCCACCTATTTCCCATTATCAGTGCTTTTTATTTCTTCCCATATATTCATGTATTTCTTTGAACCTGAAGGAGTTCCTTTAGTATGCCTTGTACAGTACATTTACTAGTACAAAGTTCTATTACTCTGTTCATCTGGGAAGCTTTTTATTTCGCCTTCATTTTTGATAGTTTTTCTGATATAGAATTTTTGGTTGATGGTATTTTTCCTCCAGCAATTTGAATATATAATTTTCTGTCTTTGGCCTCTGTTGTTTACAATGAGAAGTTCGTTGTTAATTGTACTGTTATTTCTCTCTATTTCTATGAAGGACATAGGACATGTTGATGTAATAGAGTGACTGGTCTTGGGTTGAAGAGATTGATGGGGCAGAGAATACCTCACTGAAAAAAAGTAGTATGTGATAGTTTTGAAAGGAATATATTAGCTCACGCATTTCTCATATCTTGGCACTGATAGATTCCTAAAGTGGTTACTCTGTTATGCCGTGTGATGTGTCCTTGCACATCAGTTTAATTTCTTCTTTTTTTCTTCCTTTAAAAAATGGAGCTATATCTTTTGTGGCTACTACAGATTTTAATCATATTTTTCAATCTTATTGTATTCTTTTTGAGTTTTTTTCATAAAATAATTTATACTTTGTACAAACTTGGGAAAATGCAGAACATTAAGAAAAATATCATCTATTTTTATTATTAGTAACACTGAAATAGCTACTGTGTACCTAGTTTTACTTTTTCCTAGAATTCTTATTAGTTTTACGGTTGTAGATAACTAAAATTTTAAAGATCTCTGCTTTTCTAATAAAGTAATATGTTCCAATTTAGTCTTTACCATTTTTAACGGTTTATTACAGTAGTGACTTTAGCTATTTTTTGTGTAATATTTTTTCTCAATTACTCAAATAATATTGATTATTCATTTAAAGTCCAGCATATTTTAGCACATCTAGTACTCCCACTTTTGTTACTTCCTATGTAGTAGTTTTGTATAATCTTCAATTTACTTTCCTGTAAAATAAGATTTATGGAGAAACTTCTGTTCAGAAACTTCTGATGTAAGTCTAGCTTTTATCAATCAATACTGTTTACATATTTCAGTATCTCCTTTTATGCTCAACTTTATGTTTTGTATTCATAGCTTAGGTTGAAATGACAGATGTATTTCTGGGTATATTTTTGTGTGTGGCCATATGGTAACCCAGCAGTTGCAGCTGAACCACAAGGCCCAGATGTACCTTTAGACTTCCTTTTTTTCCCTCTGAGCAACAACTGAAGTCTAGGGGCCAATCAGGCTCTCTAAGAACATTAGAAAAACATTGACACGTGTGTGTTGTTATGACAACAGTGCAAAATGCATCATCTAAGAGAATATATAGCAATTATATCTTAGCAACTGTAACCCTATGTTCATCTGAAAACTCCAGATTATTACTGCTGCTCTGTATGTTGGGGAGATAGCTTAGGTGATCATAGCAAGTGCCTCTGACTTCCTATGGTGTATTCAGGACAGAAAATAATATCAGAAGCATGGCAACATAACAGTGGATTTTCTTTTCTTTTCTTCTTTTTATCAAATTATGTTTTTACTCTTCAAAGATTCTGAGATTTTGTATTTGGGTTCCAGAATTCAGGTCACAACTTAATTCTCACTTGCTGTAGCAACTTTTAAATCGTAATTTAAGCTTTTTTTTTTTTTGTTTGTTTTTTTTGGAGTGTGTTTTGTGATAGTGTCTATTATGATTTTGATAGAAACAATTCGCTTCACATGAATTTTGGTTTGGCATATTCCCTGAACAGGCACAGTGGTGCTGAGAGGCAGCATTGTGCCTGATTAGAACATAGTCTGTGGAGCAGAACTTCCCAAGTTCAGAGTCTCTGTGTCATTTACTAGCTGAGTGACTTTGAGCAATTTAAGTTTTTAAAACTTGTTTTTCTTGCCAAATTCATGGCCTGTGGGCCACTTTTCCTCTTTCATTTTCTTGGCACAGATAACTGAGCATATTTCTGACTTTCACAAATACATTTCTAACTTCTTTCAGCTTCATCACCAAATTTCTCTAACACCGTGTATTGTTTTCCTTATCTTTAATCTTTAGTTTTGATTGGGCCCTAATTCCTTTGTTAAATTTTAATATCATTTATTCTTTTAAAATATCTTAATATTTATTTTTAATATGTTTTATTGATTATGCTATTACAGTTCCATTTTCTTCTCCCTTTTATACCCCTCTGCCCTGTACCCCTTTACCAATATTCCCCCCACCCTCTTAGTTCATGTCCGTGGGTTGTACATATAAGTTCTTTGGCTTCTACATGTTCTATACTATTCTTAACCTCCCCCTGTCTATTTTGTACCTACCATTTATGCTTCTTATTCCCTGTACCTTTTTCTCCATTCTAACCCTTCTTCCTCCCTGTTGATAACCCTCCATGTAATCTCTATTTCTATGAATCTGTTCGTCTTCTAGATGTTTGCTTAGTTTCTTTTCTTTCTTTTTTTTTTTTTTTAGGTTCAGTTATTGATAGTTGTGAGTTTGCTTTCATTATACTGTTCATATTTTTGATCATCTTATTTTTCTTAGATAAGTCCCTTTAACATTTCCTATAATAAGGGCTTAGTGATGATGAACTCCATTAACTTGACCTTATCTGGGAAGCACTTTATCTGGCCTCCCATTCCAAATGATAGATTTGTTGGATAGAGTAATAGGGTCAAAAAATAGATTTATAAGGGAGGAGATTTGGTTTGACATTGAAAGGAACTTTCCAACTATCAGAGATAGGAAAAATTGAGAAAGTTGCCTTTTGAGATAGTGAGTTACACAACATTTGGGGTTCAGAAGTTGTTGAATGACAACCTTTTAGAGATATTTTATTGAAGATCCATAAAGGGAATCCAAATATCTTCAAAAGTAAATAATGTGGTTACATGGCTATTTTCAGAAACTAAGAGTAGAACTCATGTTATAGACTTTTTATGCTATAGCATTTTGTTTTTATAGAGGATATGGTTCTATCTAAACAAAGTAATGATTTTGTGGAATAGAGGATTTTAAAAGGTGTCACTCTATGTAGCAGTTCTTCTTCTAAAACTTAGTGTATGATGTCCTTCAAAATTCAACTCAGTAAAGTATCTTTGAAATGTCACCTATATTTGGGTTTTCCAAGTTTAGCAGCCAATTTTCACTCCCCAAAATTCAATGAGAAATAAATTTCTGTGATCTATTATGAATAGTTCAACATAGTAAAAGCAGTCTTTAAAACATTTACAATTTACAGGAGTGCTTTATAAGAAAGAGATTTATTTATGCTTTTCAGCATTTATTAAATTGGACCTTTAGGAAATCCTGAAATTATAAACAAGTCATTAACATATGAGTCTTTAACAGGTTTTGTTCAGGCTTACTTAGTAATAGAGAATGTAAAGCTGGTGTTCTCATTTCTAGAATATAGGTAGTTAAAGACTCTAACTTCGCATTAGATCTGTTTTTCCAGATTTGAAAAACATGATCCAGAACGCTTAGTTGTGTTCAACAGTATTCTCTTAATTTGTGAGGGAGTCGAGTTTGCCACACTTTATTTTTCTGAAAAGAATCAAAGTATTTATGTTTGAATCACTTAATGGTTTTGTTTGTTTTCACTTTTCCCTTAAGACAGTGTGTGTTCATGAAGGTTCAAGGAAGTCAAAGCCTATCTTAAGGACCCTTGGATGAAACTGGAGAGCATTATGCTAAGTGAAATAAGCCAGGCAGTGAGGGACAAATACCATATGATCTCACCTTTAACTGGAACATAATCAGCAAAAGAAAAAAGCAAAGAAAATATAACCAGAGACGTTGAAGCTAAGAATAATCTAACAATAGCCAGAGGGGAAGGAGGAAGGGACAGTGGGGAGGAGGGTTTTCAGGAACTACTATAAAGGACACAGAAAAATCCAAGGGGGAGGGTGGAAGCAAGGGAGGGAGGTGGGTTTGGCTGGGGCGGCAGGGAGTGGTGGGGAGAAGATGCAGACAACTGTAATTGAACAACAATAAGGTAATTAAAAAAAATTAAAAACCCAAAACCTATCTTAATGCAAGAGAAAGTGGAAGAAGGTAGATCCCCAACTCTTTGAAGGAGGGGTCAAGAACTCTATTACTTGTCAAGACAAACTTATTTGTGATGTTGTTGATGGTTAATATTGAGAATGATTTGATAATATGTACAACTCCTTAAAAGGATTGAGATGTCAATTTCACATGCCTTAAAATTATGAATGAATGAATGACTTTCTGTTGACCACTCAGCATTGGCCTAAGAATCCTTCCTTCCACTTTAGGAAAGGTGGGGGAAATTTCTCGACCTCCCTCTGTGTATGTGGAAAACTTATACTATAATCTATAGTTCCTTGCATTTCCGTATTTTCTAATTTAGATGTTATTGTAAATGCAATAAAAAGTATAGCTTTAATACTAGATTTTAATTAATGAGTTGGAACAAAACTCTTCTAAATATTTTATATTGAAAAGATACTGTGCTACTCTGATGCATTACTAGGTAGGTTATAAAATCTTCTAATCTTAAAAAGTAAATAAATAAATAAAATCTTCTAATCTTAATCTTTATGAGACTAATTATGACAACTTATTTTAGTGGTTTAATTATCGTTCTACTCTTCTGTGGTTTTAGGGACTTTTTCCATATTACAAGTTGTTTATTCTGTGAAATAATATACATATTATTTTATACATAATACATTATATATAAATTCAAAAGGATATAAAGTTTTATAAAGTTAGAGTCCTTGCTTATTCCTCACTAATTTACAGAAATAAATAATTTCTAATAAATTATTTACAAGTTCTGTTTTCAGTTTCTCTATAATCCTCATTTTTTGAGACTGTATTTCATGGATTTGACATTTCAGTCAGTCTGTTTTTCCATTTCTAAGTTGACATTTTTAAAACTTTAGTTATATTGTGGCAAGAACACTTAACATAAGACCTACCCTCTATCAGAGTTTTTAAGTATACAATACAATATCATTAACCATGGACACAGTGATTCTCTAGAACTTGTTCACCTTGCATTACTGAAACTTTATTTCTATAGGTAGGACTATTTCAACTTGAACCCACACCATTAAATTATAGAAGAGGATGAATAATTGGTCGTTTTATTTTATTTTATTTTTTTTAAATCAGTATTTTTTAATTGTTGATATTGTACAGTTTTCTGTCTTTTACCCCGCCCCAGCCCACCACCCCAGCCCTCCCCACCTTCCTCCCATTTCCACCCCCCATAGTTTTTGTCCATGAGTCCTTTATACTTGTTGCTCTAAACCGTTCCCCTTTTCCCCTGAAATTCCCTCCCCTCCCACTCTGGACACTGTCAGACTGTTCTCAAATTCAGTGTCTTTGTTTATATTATGCTTGTTTGTTTGTTTTGTTGATTAGCTTCCTGTTAAAGGTGAGATCATATGGTATTTGTCTTTCATTGCCTGGCTTATTTCGCTTAGCATGATACTCTCCAATTCCTTCCATGCTGTCGCAAAGGGTAGGAGCTCCTTCTTTCTTTCTGCTGCATAGAATTCCATTGTGTAAATGTACCATAGTTTCTTGATCCATTCATTAACTGATGGGCACCTAGGTTGCTTCCAGCACTTGGCTATTGTAAATTGTGCTGCTTTGAACATAGGGGTGCATAGATTCTTTTGATTTGGTGTTTCAGGATTCTTAGGATATAATCCAAGCAGTGGAATTGCTGGGTCAAAAGGTATGTCCATTTTTAGTTTTCTTAGAAAATTCCATACTGTTTTCCATAGTGGTTGTACCAATCTGCAATCCCACCAACAGTGCACTAGGGTCCCCTTTTCTCCACAACCTCTCCAACACTTGCTGTTTGTTGCTTTGTTTATGAAGGCCATTCTGACTGGTGTCAAGTGGTATCTCATTGTAGTTTTAATTTGCATCTCTCTGATAGCTAGAGATATCGAGCATCTTTTCATGTGTCTCTGGATCCTCTGTATGTCCTCCTTGGAGAAGTGTCTGTTCAAATCCTTTGCCCATTTTTTAATTGGGTTGCTTGTCTTCTTAGAGTAGAGTCTTGTAAGTTCTTTATATATTTTGGAGATTAAACCCTTGTCTGAGGTATCATTTCCAAATATGTTTTCCCATACAGTTGGTTCTCTTTTTATTTTAATACTGTTTTCTTTAGCTGTGCAGAAGCTTTTTATTTTGATGAGATCCCATTTGTTTATTCTTTCCTTTATGTCCCTTGCTCTAGGGGACGTATTAGTGAAAATATTGCTGCGTGAAATATCTGAGATTTTCCTGCCTATATTATCCTCTAGAATTTTAATGGTGTCATGGCTTATATTTAAATCTTTTATCCACCTTGAATTTATTTTTGTGTATGATTTAAGTTGGTGCTCGAGTTTCATTTTTTTGCATGTAGCTGTCCAGTTCTTCCAGCACCACTTGTTGAATAGGCTATTTTTGCTCCATTTTATGTTGCTGCCCCCTTTGTCGAATATTAATTGACTGTAGAGACTTGGGTTTATTTCTGGGCTCTCTGTTCTATTCCACTGGTCCACGTGTCTGTTCTTGTGCCAGTACCAGGCTGTTTTGATTACAGTGGCTTTGTAATACAGTTTGGTATCAGGTATTGTGATCCCTCCTACTTTGCTCTTCTTTCTCAAAATTGCTGCTGCTATCCGGGGTCGTTTATGATTACATATAAATTTTTGAAGTGTTTGTTCTATGTCTGTGAAATATGCCATTGGAACTTTAATAGGTATTGCATTGAATCTGTAAATTGCTTTGGGTAATATGGACATTTTGATAATATTAATTCTTCCGATCCATGAACATGGTATATGCTTCCATTTATTTGTGTCTTCCTTGATTTCTTTCTTCAGTGTTGTGTAGTTTTCTGCATACAGGTCTTTTACCTCCTTGGTTAGGTTTATTCCTAGGTATTTTATTTTTCTTTTTGCTATATCGAATGGGATTTTTTTCTTGATTTCTGCTTCTGCTGTTTCACTGTTGGTATACAAAAATGCCTTTGATTTTTGGATATTGACTTTGTATCCAGCTATTTGGCCAAATTCATTTATTACGTCGAGCAGCTTTTTGGCCGAGTCTATAGGATTTTCTATGTACACTATCATGTCATCTGCAAACAATGATAGTTTTGTTTCCTCCTTTCCAATTTGGATGCCTTTTATTTCCTTTTCTTGTCTAATTGCTGTGGCTAAGACTTCCAATACTATATTGAATAGAAGTGGTGAAAGTGGACAGCCTTGTCTTGTTCCTGATCTTAGTGGGAAAGATTTCAGTTTTTGCCCATTGAGTATGATGTTGGCTGTAGGTCTCTCATATATGGCTTTTATTATGTTGAGGAATGCTCCCTCTATTCCCACTTTGCTGAGTGTTTTTATCATAAATGGGTGTTGTACTTTATCAAAAGCTTTTTCTGCATCTATTGATATGATCATGTGATTTTTGTCTTTGCTTTTGTTTATGTGATGTATTACATTTATTGATTTGCGAATGTTGAACCATCCTTGCATCCCTGGGATGAATCCACTTGGTCATCGTGTATGATCTTTTTAATGTATTGTTGGATGCAGTTTGCCAATATTTTGTTGAGGATTTTAGCGTCTACATTCATCAGTGATATTGGCCTGAAGTTTTCTTTCTTTGTTATGTCTTTATCTGGTTTTGGGATTAGGATGATGCTGGCTTCATAAAAAGAGTTTGGGAGTCTTCCATCATTTTGGATTTTTTGGAATAGTCTGTGAAGGATAGGGGTTAGCTCTTCTTTAAATGTTTTGTAGAATTCTCCTGTGAAACCATCTGGTCCAGGGCTTTTGTGTGCCGGGAGTGTTTTGATTACTGATTCAATTTCACCAGCTGTTATTGGTCTGTTCAGGCTTTCTGTTTCTTTTTCATTGAGTTTTGGAAGGTTATATTTTTCTAGAAACTTGTCCATTTCACCTAGGTTTTCAAATTTCTTGGCATACAATTCTTCATAGTAATTTCTTACAATCCTTTGTATTTCTGTGGTGTCAGTCGTAATCTCTCCTCTTTCATTTCTGATTGTGTTTATTTGAGTCCTCTCTCTTTTTTTCTTGATGAGCCTGCTTAAAGGCTTGTCGATTTTGTTTATCTTTTCAAAGAACCAGCTCCTGGATTCATTGATCCTTAGGATTGCGCTTTTAGTCTCTATGTCATTTAATTCTGCTCTGATCTTGGTTATTTCCTTCCTTCTACTTGCCCTGGGCTGTCTTTGTTGTTGTTCCTCGAGTTCTTGTAGGCGTAGGGTTAAGTCGTTTGTTAAAAATGTTTCTGTATTCTTTAGGTAGGCCTGTGTTGCTATGAACTTCCCTCTGAGGACTGCCTTCATCGTGTCCCATAAGTTTTGGGTTGTTGTGAGTTCATTTTCATTTGTTTCCAGAAACTTTTTGATTTCCTCCTTAATTTCATTCTTTACCCATTCATTGTTTAATAGCATGCTATTCAATCTCCATGATTTTGATGATTTGGGGATTTTCCCCATCAAGTCGGTTTCTAGTTTTAGTCCCTTGTGGTCGGAGAAAATGCTTGGTATGATATCAATTTTCTTGAATTTGTTGAGGCTTGTTTTGTGTCTTATCATGTGGTCTATCTTTGAAAATGTTCCATGTGCGTTTGAAAAAAAATGTGTATTTAGTTTCTTTGGGATGGAGGGCCCTATATATATCAGCTAAGTCCAATTTGTCTAGAGTACTGTTCAATGCCACAATATCTTTGTTGATAATTTGTTTGGAAGACCTGTCCATTTTTGACAGTGGGGTGTTAAAATCTCCTACTATAATTGTGTTGCTGTCAATATCTTTCTTGAAGTCCTCTAAGATTTTCTTGATGTATTTAGGTGCTCCTATGTTGGGTGCATATATATTTACAATGTTTATGTCTTCTTGGTGGATTCTTCCCTTGAGTATTATGAAGTGACCTTCTGGGTCTCTCTTTATAGCTCTTCTTTTGAAGTCTATTTTGTCTGATATGAGTATTGCTACCCCGGCCTTTTTTTCCTGTCCGTTTGCTTGGAAAATTTGTTTCCAGCCTTTCACTTTAAGTCTGTGTAGGTCTTTTGTCCTGAGGTGGGTCTCTTGTAGGCAGCATATGTGTGGGTCATGCTTTCTTATCCAGTCAGCTACTCTATGTCTTTTGATTGGAGCATTTAATCCATTCACATTTATGGTTACTATTGATAGGTACTGATTCATTGCCATTTTCGTATCTGTGTTCCTCACTCTCTATTTTCCTTTCTTTCCTTAAAGCAGTCCCTTTAGTATCTCTTGTAGTACTGGTTTGGTAGAGGTGTATTCTTTTAGACTTCTTTTGTCTGGGAAGCTCCTTATTTGTCCTTCTATCTTGATTGAAAGTCTTGCTGGATAAAGTAGTCTTGGTTGTAGGCCTTTGGTTCTCATTACTTGGAATATTTCTTGCCATTGTCTTCTGGCTTGGAGCGTTTCCATTGAGAAGTCAGTTGCTAACCTTATCGGGGCTCCCTTGTATGTTACTTCCTTTTTCTCCCTTGCTGCCTTTAAGATTCTCTCTTTGTCTTGGAAGTTTGCCATTTTAATGATGATGTGTCTTGAAGTGGGCCTGTTTGGGTTCCTCTTGATAGGGACTCTCTGTGTTTCCTGGATTTGTGTGACTTTTTCTCTCACCAAATTAGGGAAGTTTTCCATCATTACTTTTTCAAATAGGTTTTCTATCCCTTGCTCTTCTTCTTCTCCTTCTGGTATTCCTATTATACGGATATTATTACGTTTCATGTTGTCTTGCATTTCTCTTAAACCCTCTTCATTCTTTCTGAGCCTCTTTTCCTTTTCTTGCTCTATCTGGCTGTTTTTTTCTACTTTGTCCTCCAACTCACTGATCCGATCTTCTGCTTCATCGATTCTGCTTTTCATTCCTTCTACTGTGTTCTTCAGCTCAGAAATTGTATTCTTCATTTCCTCTTGGCCCTTTTTGATAGTTTCTATTTCCTTTTTCATGTTGATATAGTTTGCACTGAGTTCATCGTAGCTTCCCTGTAGTTTCTGGTAGCTCATTGAGAGCTCATGGAGCTTCCTGACAACCATTTCTTTGAACTCCTTATCTGATAGTTGAGTTGCCTCTGTTTCATTTAGCATTCTTTCTGGGGCTTCCACCTTTTCTTTCATTTGGGGATTGTTTCTTTGTCTTCTCATTGTTGGTGAGACTCTTCTTGTAAACCTCTGCTTCTTAAGTTGATCTGTTCTGGCTACCTGCGTTTATGGTGTGAACTTCTGTGGTGGAATACCTGTGAGATTCAGTGTTGTAGTCTTCTTCAGGTATCCTGGTGTTCACAGCTTCCACTGTCTCAGCTGTGGGAATACCCCCTCTTTTGGTCCAACTCTGGTTTTTTCACAGTTCTAGGATTTCTTTGCCTCACTCGTGGGTATTCAAAAAGAGAAAAGAATAAAGTGAAAAAAGAAGAGAGAGAAAAAAGAAAAGAAAAAAAAAAGAGGAGGGAAGGAGAGAAAGAATTGGAAAGAAAGGAAGAAGGAATAAAGCCAGAAAGAAGTAAAGAGAAGCAAAAGGAATTGAGGTATAAAAAATGTAGAAGTAATAAAAAAATAAAAAATATATAATCAAAACAAAACAAAAAGAACCCCACAAAAACGAAAAACGAACCAAAACAAACAAACAAACAAACAAAAAACCCAACTAAACAGACAAAAAACAACTATCAAAAAAACCCCACAAAACAAAATGAAACAAAACACCCCTCCCAAAAAAAAGAAGAAGAAAAAAAAAAATCTCTTGCTATTTTCACACAGGCCAAACTGGATTTTCTGGACTTGCTGGCTGTAGCAGGCTGCGAGGCGACTCATACCACTTTTCTCCCTGTTCCTCACTCAGTCAGCTTTGGGCTACTGTCCTCAGTGCCAGCCCAGCACTGTCCCCAGGGCTAATGGCGTACTCTCCATGCAGGGCCTTGGGTGTGATTTCTGAGCCTCCTGCAGGGGGCGAGCTTTCCAGAGTTTATGGGTTTCAGCTGGAATCTCTTATAGATCCATCCACCCCCGAGCCTATTGCTGTGAGCTCCGGGTCTCCTACAGGGCGCAGGCGCCCGCCTGAGACTACGGGCGTGGGCTCCGAGAGTTTCCCGAGTTGCGCGCACTCACCCCAGGATCACAGATGTGAGCTCCGGGTCTTCCAGAGTCCCCTTCTCTAGTTGCAGGGTCGCCTCTGGCCGCAGGGCTGCTTCCAACCCGGTCACAGAACCGCCTCCGGTCGCGCGGCCGCCTCTGGTCGGTTGCAGAGGCCCCTTCGGTCGGGCGGCCGCCTCCAGTCGGTTGCAGAACCGCCTCCGGTCGCCGGTCCGCCTCCGGTCGGTTGCAGAGGCCCCTCCGGTCGGGCGGCCGCCTCCGGTCGGGCGGCCGCCTCCGGTCGCCGGGTCGCCTCTGTCCTGTCTCAGGGCCACCTCCGGTCGCTCGGCTGCCACGTCTAGTTTTCCAATGTCTGCTACGGATTTTGATCTCCTATTTTCATATATACTGTGGTATTGTTGGCTATCTGCTCTGTTCCTCTGTAGATCAGTTAGGTTTTTCTCCCATGTGCAGGAGGAAGGACAATCTGCATCTTCCTACCATGCTGCCATCTTGAACCCCCCCGTTTTATATTTTTTAATATATTTTATTGATTATGCTATTACAGTTGTCCCATTTTCCCCCTTCACTCTCCTCCACCCTGTACAACCTCTCCCACCCACATTCCCTGCCTTTAGTTCATGTCCATGTGTCATAAGTTCTTTAGCTTCTACATTTCCCACACTGTTCTTACCCTCCCCCTGTTTATTTTCTACCCACCGTCTATGCTACTTATTCTCTGTACCTTTTCTCCCTCTCTCTTCCTCCTACTAACCTGTTCCTAATTCTCCATGTAATCTCTATTTCTGTGGTTATTGTCCTCTTCTAATTGTTTGCTTAGTTTGTTTTTGCTTTTGTTTTTGTTTTAGGTGCAGTTAATAATGACACAGAAGTTTGCTATCACTTTACTATACATGTTTTTATCTTCTTTTTTCTTAGATAAATCCCTTTAACATTTCATGTAATAAAGGCTTCGTGATGATGAACTCCTTGAACTTGACCTTATCTGAGAAGCACTTTATCTGCCATTTCATTCTAAATGAAAGCTTTGCTGGATAGAGCAATCTTGGATGTAGATCCTTGTCTTTCATGACTTTGAATACTTATTTCCAGCCCCTTCTTGCCTGGAAGGTTTCTTTTGAGAAATCAGCTGACAGTATTATGGGCACTCCTTTGTAGTTAACTCTCTCATTTTTTCTTGCTGCTTTTAAGATTCTCTCCTTATCTTTGATCCTGGCTAAGGTAATTATGATGTGCCTTGATGTGTTCCTCCTTGGGTTCAACTTCTTTGGGACTCTCTGAGCTTCCTGGACTTCCTGGAAGTCTATTTCCTTTGTCAAATTGGGGAAGTTCTCTTTTATTATTTGTTCAAATAACTTTTCCACTGGTTCTTCCTCTTCTCCTTCTGGTACCCATATAATTCAGATGTTGGAAAGTTTAAAGATGTTCTGGGGGTTCCTAAGCCTCTCCTCATTTTTTTTTTTTTTTTTGAATTCTCGTTTCTTCATTCTTTTCTCTTTGGTTGTTTGTTTCTTCCTTCTGGTCCACTCCATTGATATGAGTTCCAGTTTTCTTTAAACCACTGTTGGTTATCTGTGCATCTTCCCTTATTTCACTTTTCATAGCCTTCACTTCTTTCTCTATGTTGTAACCATACTCAACCAATTCTGTGAACATCCTGATTACCAGTGTTTTGCACTGTGCATCTGATAGGTTGTCTATCTCTTCATTGCTTAGTTGTATTTTTTTCTGGAGCTCTGATTTGTTCTTTCATTTGGGCCATTTTTTTTTTTTTTTGTCTTGATGCACCTGTTAGGTAGTGAGGGGTGGAGCCTTAGATGTTCACCCAGGCAGGGCAACCCATGTTGCTGGGTTGAGACTCTGTATGTGGGGCAGGGGTATGAGAGGGAACAATAGTCCTTGCTCCACTCTCTGCTGGATTTCAGTCACTTCTGCCGCTTCCCCCAAGCAAACTGGTCCCTTCTAGTGCTGATTTCTGTGTGGGTGGGTTTGCGTACGTTCTAGGACCCTGTGCATCTCTCCAGCGAACTCTCCTGTGAGGCTGGGAGTCTCTCCTGGCACCTCAGCCCCCACAGATGTTTTCAATTGATGTTTTGAGGCTTTATTTCTCCACATGGGGACCCTGGGTTGTGTGGTCTGTCTTGCTCCCCAGTTTCACCTGGTTTCTCTGTGCATGGATGTGGGACTGTCTGATCCACCAGCCACCTTGTGTACCGGGCCCCTCCACAATCTGCCAGCTGCCGCCTTGCTCCCCTGGGGGCCACCAGCCACTGCTTTTTTTGTTGCGACCCCTCTCTGCCTGGCCATATGACTCCGCCCCTCCTACCTGTCTGGATGAATGTGTCTACTTTAACTCCTTGGTTGTCAGACTTCCATACAGTTCAATTTTCTGTCAGTACTAGATGTTTTTTTTGTTTGTTTGTTTTTCAATTGTTATTGTCCTTCTTTTGGTTGTGTGAAGAGGCATAGTGTGTCTACCTATGCTTCCATCTTGGCTGGAAGTCTCCAATAATTTGGTCTTTACATGAGAAAAAGGATTCTAATTTTCTGTCTGTGATAAGGATCATTAGGCACTATATAAATGTGTTTGACTTTCTTAAAGATCAGTATCTTGGAAACTTTACATATAGTTTGGTCTCTTTAACTTTACCCAGACATTTTTTTGAAGAGAACCACTTTCTACACTGTGATTCTTTAAGCATTGCCAATATTCAATTTCTGTGGCTGCTTCTTACTACTGTCACATAACAATTTAAAGTAATTTAATTTTTAAAATGTGTTTGAGATTATTCTTAAAGTCTAAATATAGAATATATGTACATCTGCTTTGTTTCCTGTAACTGCTAATTTAATAATTCCAAAGGGAAGGAATGATTAAGTGGGTCTGGTATAAAATGTTTTTTACAGTCTGAACAAAGGTCTGATCTCATGTTTCCTGAAGGAGGAAAAATATTCTCAGAAATTTGTAGATGCTTTTGTTATGTGCACAAATATTGATTTGAATACTTTATTATTTTCTTATTTGTACCCTCAGTAATTCTTAATTCATTATACCTAAATTTATATTTATTTTTACCTATCTTATTACTATGGGTGTCAGAATTATCTGGCTTAATTTTTAATTATATTCCCTTCACTCCCTACCCTATTTAGGTATTGCTAGCACCAAAATTTATAGTTTATTTCAAGACTATAAATTTATTTCATTTGAGGTACTCCATTTCCCAATTTTATTTGTCACCTGTCATTATTTATACTTAATCTTTGGATTGGCTTTTTTGTTTTAGCAGTCTGGAATGACTAAGACGCTATTTTTAGCATTTTGTTAAGTTTCACATATTTTTCAAAGCATACTATATGATTGAGAAGAAGGCTTCTAGTGTTTACAGCATGGATTGTACAGGCTATTGATCAAGCCAATCATTAACTTATTTATATGCTTTTATGTATTATACTGTAGAAGATGTTTTTCTTTAATTTAATATAAAATATCAAAAATCATTTTATTCACCTTTTCAAAAACGAGGCTACAATATTATTATCATCTACTTATTTATCCCACCTATTTTCTCACTGGAAGTAATCAAAACATTAAAAAATCCACCCTTATTAAACATAAATTGAGGCCCAGAATCCCTGACACCATTTACCTTTTCAGAACTGAGGATAATTTAAAACAGGTTTTGTACCTCTTAGTATAGAATTGACTGGCAGTTGAAGAGCCACTCTACCGGTGATGTTACAGATGGAAAACGTGTTTTGTACAACGGTTTTGTGAAGGATTAATAAATTTAGTGGAAGTTTAAAAGTAACATGAACTTCTTTAAAATTGGTGGCCTCCGATTTCTGTTAAATACTTAGAATATTTTTTAAAAAGATGATCTTAGGGACTAGAACTTTTAGAAACTTTCTCAGGATTTCAATGAACTTGGGGAAGATTGTTTGTAAATGTCTGACAGGCTACATAACAGTTTCTTACTACCCTTTCAGAGGTAATAAGTGCACAATGATGTGTACTATGGAGTGTTTAATGCCAGGCCTCCTTCTAAACATTTTATATGTATTATCTCATTTAATTCTTATAACAACCCTGTGAGGTAAGTAGTGTTACTAAGAACCACTTTATAAAAAGAAACTGAGTACAAAGACAGTAAGAAAACTTTTCCAAGGTTCTACAACTAGCCTGTGCCAAATGTAATATTTGAACCCAAATAGTTAGACTCCAGAGCCTCTGCTACAATATATGCCTGATATAAAAGTCATTAGTATATTCTGTTGAAGGACTATCAAACAGTGTATTCTTTTTTAGTGTTTGTTGCAAAAAAAGACTTATAAGTACTGCATAACTTGCTTATTCTTACAGAGACTGAGATAAAATAAGATATAAATATATGTAAAGTCATAATACAGAAGATATAAATAAATTTGCCATTGACTTAATGTCAGTTTGAGCTTATAATGCTTTTTCTTTGAGATAAGTTTCTTTTTAATGTCACATTTTAGGTAATTCTTTTGATTGTCCCATGGGTATAATTAAAAATCATGACAAAGTATGCTATTGGCAGTTGTATTTTTCAATAATATGAAGAAAGCTATGTGAGCTAATTCTGGAAAGTTGAAATAATTTAAGTTTCTTATCTGTTATAAAATCATAGGAAATTGTAAAATTATCTTGATTACTTCATATAATATTCTTAAAGTTTTAAGTCTCCTCCTTGTTTTCCTCAATATAGTTTTGATGTATTATTACTGTCCCCATTTCGTATTTAAGTATTTTCTAAAAGTCAAAATATAAAAATATGTTGCCTTTTATTGATCTTTATGTCATTTCTTTAAATTCTCTACAATATTTCATTAATACGACCTCTTTGTAAAGTCTGATTGACAATGGCATGTTTATGGAGATGTGACTCTTGTCCTTCAAAAGAAGTTCTGGGAGTTCATCTGAGCTAGTCACATGCGTGACCCAGAATGTATGTCATGTTTTTTTCCCTTAATTTTCAATCAGATATATCAAATTTCCTTCATTTTTCTACTCCCAACATTTAACCATTGCACTCAGGAAATGTTTGCTGAGGAAGTGATTAAATGATTTTGTACTTCATTCTGTTTTGTTGTTAAGGTCAAAGTCTGAGATACATGTGATAGCATTTTGTAAAGTACTATTTCATTGTGAGGTATTACTAGATATAAAAATTAATTTCTTCATTAATTAGGGGTCATATTTAAACTTTCTCTGTTAATGTAAAATAATTTGATTGCTTACACAGTACTTCTCTGTCATTACAATTTGCCTAAAATAAATAAAATAAAATAAATAAAATAAAATAAAAAGGATTACAAATAAAATCCTAATGAAGTAATTTTCTGATAATGGGTCCTCATTTTTATCATTAGTTCTATTACAATCATTGCTCATAATATAAGTACTTCAGTCCTATTATAATTCTCCTTTATTTTCTAGCATTTTCTACAACAGGTATTTCAGATTTTGACTTAAAGTCCTTAGTCACCTTCATTACCCTTCTTTCTTTGCCATTGCTACCTACATCTGTTCAGATCACGGTTCAGTTCAAGACCATGTACTGAACACATTTTATTACAAGGATACAGAGAGTACCCATATGAATATGAGACACTTGAGCCCTCAAGGGATCTCTTATTCACCATTCATATTTTGTATGTTTTTCTTCCTTGTTTCCTTTTAGCTACTGTTTATTAAGTGCTCAGTATGGGCATGACCTTGGACTAAACACTTTATATATATAGACTCATTTAATCATTCCAACAGCCCTATAATGTCAAATTACTAGTGCCGTTTTATTATTGATAATAATAATAATTATTATTATTCCTTATCAGAAGACATTGTTTCATTGCTTTTTTTAAGGACAGAGGAAGAGAGAGAGGGAAATACCTATGTGACAGAGAAGCATTGATTGGTTGCCTCCCACATGCGCCTGGACCAGGGATCAAGTGCAATCCAGGCATGTGCCTGGACCAAGAGTCAAACCCACAACCTTTTGGTTACAAGACGATGCTCTAACCAACTGAGCCACCCTGACCAGGGCACTAGTCCTATCTTATAGATAAGAAAATTGAGACATAACTCTTGTTTTGTGTGAATATCAAAGAGTGACTATCTGATTCTTTGTAGAGGAATTGGAGAAGGAAATTGGGGATAGAAGAAAGAAAACTGAGATATAAATATTGTTTTGTGGGATCATCAAAGCGTGAATAATTGGTTCTTTGTAGAGGAGCTGGAGGAGGACATTGAGAATAGGAGGATTACATGATTGTGTTGGTCAAGGAAGAGCTCTAAAAATTTCATTTAAAGCATATTCTTAATAAAAAGGGGACTGTTTTTCACCAGAAGTGTTTTAGTCTTTTAGTCATCTTTGAAGCCTTTTTTGGGTTATATTTTGTCTTGAAGATCACATTTCTGGCAAGGATCCCTGGGAACATGAGGGAAGGACATCTCAGAATGTTCTAGTTGGCTGGAAGTATGGAAACATCTGATGGATTATTCTGGTTAGGTCCAGTAGGAGCAGAAATCATGCTTCAAGTTCTGGTCGTAGAGCATTTCAGGATATGGGAAATTGAGTTCTGTGAACATGGAAATAATGATGAGAAATCCATAAACAAGATTTAAAAATAGGTGATGTTCATGCCCTGTTTCTTGTTTTTCCCATGGTGTCACATAATTATATTGCCTTGCACACGGACTGAGTTAGAGCATGAAACAGCTGACCTTGTGACCTGATAGTTTTACTGGCTTTAGAACATATTACATCTATTGCATTGATTATAAAATGTGAAAGGAAAAACTCAGAGTTAGGCTCATCATAGGATTCTAAATGTGATAAAAATTTCAGAGAAAGCAGAGGTTTCATTGCTTTTTCTTACTAGAGTTTTGTTGCTTTCAGTAGTTAAAGAAGCACTGAAGTACCATTACTTGAGAATAATTGCAATATGGATAGTGTGAATGAGGGGAATTCATGAAACAGATGTTTAGAAAAATAATATAAGTTTTTCACAGTCAACTTTATTCAGTATTGTGAAAGAAACAAGCAACTTAATTATTCCTACTGTCTTGAACTGCTAACAAGGTGTTAATAAGAAATAGTTTACAGAACTTGGTTTAATGGCATGTAAAAGTCATGTGATATTATATGATCTAAATGGCAAACAATTGACAATATTTAAACCATTAAACATTGTTCAGTGTCTTTTAATAAATTAAGATGGTCCTGAAATAGCAATCTTATTTGTACTTTTAACGGAGGTTAATACATTTATACTTCACTCACACTGATATATTATAAACTTTGAATTGGTGAAGTGTGATTTAATGATTTTTTCATTTACTTCTAGTGTAAAAATAAAGCAATTAATCTACATTTCTGCATGCTGATTAATTCAGTTCCAGACTATTTCTGGGTCCATCTGTCTTGTGTCTTGTGTATTTCCTCTAGTCCTGGAAGATAAGCTGACCTATTCTAAAGTTACCTGTTGAAAGATCGTGAAAGCAGCTGGTTGCAAATCTAAATCATCTCTTTTTGAGACTAGGAATTTTTAGTTTTTAATCTCCTGCACACGCAATACAATTTTGAGAGACTGCATCATCTAGTTTGCTCTCCAGTGGATAGGCTCTCACTTTGTCAGTAGGTCCTGAAGTAAATACCATAATCTAGATGTGGTCTTGTTAGGAAGGAACCAGATTTCCATTAATACGAGATACTTTATTATTTTTTAAGGAAATATGCTTCAATATGTTGAATTGGTCAATTACCATGTCCAGATCATTTTGAAGTGAACTTGAAATTTTTTTTTTAGGTATATGGTCTTTTAGTTATTTATTTATTTTTAGAGAAAGAGGAAAGGAGGGAGAAAGGGAGGGAGAGGAATATCAATGTGTGGTTGCCTCTTTCAGGCCCCCTACTGGGCACCTGGCCTGCAATCCAAGCATGTGCTCTGACTGAGAATGGAACCAGCAACCCTTTGTTTTGCAGGCCAGCACTGAATCCACTGAGCCATACCAGCCAGGACTGAAGTAAACTGTTTAAAATCAGTTCTTCTGTTTGCCTTTGAATTTTGTCTTTGTGTAAATCATTTATCACTGTTAAATCTCATCATCTTAGTTTTAGCTTATTGCTCCAGTTATTGAAATATTTTTGAAGACTGATTCTGTATTCAGTGGATTAGATATTCTTTCTGTAAGCCTGCATGTAGAGTGTCTTCAAAAATGGAAAAGATATGGAGGAAAATGAAGTATGGAAATCTTATAAAAAACTCATGATGCTATTGTAAGTATTTTAACAATAATAGTTGGTATTTTTATAGTACATGCTTCTAGTTTTCACTATGAAAAAATCTTATATTTAAATATGCTCTCAGAAGTGCTTATTAGAAATAATACATTATAATTACAATACTTCTGTTCAAAGTATATAAAACATCAGTACTAAGTAGTTTTTCTTTCTACTGAGATAACCTATTTTCTCTATTTTAATTATTTATAAGTATTTTAAAGTGAATTCAGTAAATGCATTTTATGTGATTGTTACTATGATTGACAGTTTAAAGCTCTTTTCTTTAATTATATTCGTCATGGGCTTTGCAGTGTTTTTAGTTCTCTTCAGGAAAACTAAAGAATTGTCACCCATGAAATTGTCACTACTAAACAGTAAATGAACCTCTCTCTTTATATTTTTGGGTTACATACTCTTTGAATATTTTTATTTTTAAATCTAGAATTTAGTCTCTGGGGCTTTGATATTTGTTTCTGTTGTCTATGGAATTTCAAGAAAAGATGTAAACAAGGAAAATATATTGGATTGTACTGTACCTATACAATGATGAATTGGAGCTACATTCCAATATTCAGTAGGGCCCACTCTCTCTATAAAGCTTCTCTTGACTCTCTTAAGCAAAACTGAACAACTACCCATCTTTAACCCCCACCACAGTGTTCTACCCATACTTCTAACAGAGTTCCTATCATACTTGATAATACTTCTTAAATTTTCTTGTTACACAGCAGAATGTAGGGTCTGTTCATAAAGTATCCAGCCATGTACTATGACTAAAGAGACATTTATTGAAGAAGACACAAGATATAAGAAATACTGCACACAGGACAATGATGCCTCTCTCTCCTTCAAAGTAGGCACCTTGGGACCTCGCACAGTATTCCCAGTTGCCATCAGCTGCCCTGTCGTATTTTCCTGAATCTCATCAACAGTCTGAAATATCTTCCCTTTCATCAACAGTCTGAAAAATCTTCCCTTTCATCAACAGTCTAAAATCTCTTTCCTTCCAAAGGTGATTTTAGTTTTGGGAAAAGTCAGAAGTCACAGGGTGCCAAATCTGGCTGTAGGGGGGCTGAGTCACCTGCATGATTAGATGTTTCAGCAAAAAACTCTGCACAAGACGTGATGCATGAGGTGGTATGTTGTTGTGATGAAGCTGCCAATCACCAGTTGCCCATAGCTGCGACCTTCTGAATCACCCAAATCATTTCCGCACAGCAATATGCAAGCTTAGGATAAAATTTGATGCAGATTCGTTGCTCTGTTGGCTCAGTCATTTTGTATGTGACGGCCACACAGTACACATGCTCACTCAACAGCCTCTACCACCCCAACTGACTAGTACAGTGAAATAGTCATTGTTCACACATGCTCATGTCAGTCCACTCCCTTGGCTGCCAGGTTACATCGATGTCATGCAATTCATTCTTGTTATATTAACAATGGATGGACTTTTTCTGGACAGGCTCTGTATCCCAACTGTTTTTTGTATAAATTGTCCAGTGTCACTTCACTGAGTGATCAGCCACATCATAATCCTCTTTTGAATGCCCGTACAAAGACAGTATCAGGTGTGGGATAGACGCTCAATAAAAGTCATCATGAAAATGAATGAATGAATGAAATCTGCCCCTAGTCCTTTTTCTGCTCACAGGTTGCTTGTCAGAGAGCTGTTGACATTGACTTACTCTTGGTCTACAATTTCCTCAGTTTTCACCCCCTTTTAATTGAATTTACCTGGTTTTCCAATAGAAGTAGAATTTAATCCCTTCATTTTCTTGATAAATATGAATGGAAAGGAATAAATGGCTATTCTGTTTTGGTAAAGTTAAAGGATTTGCCTTGAGAGGTTTACCTTTGTTTTAAAATATTACTTGGTCAAGAAAAGCTGACTAAAATGATATTTGTTTACAAGTATCAAGTTGTTCATATGAGCCATTGCCTTAAATAAATGACTGCATAGCTAATTAGAGGTGATGTTCCTACTTTTTGTCTCATCCTTAATTTTTTTTACATAATGGTCTTTTTCACCTTTAAAATAACTAAGAATCTTAAACTTTTACCAAAAAAAAATCAAGCTGCACATTTGTTATTTTATGGAGGGTTTTGAAGAGAAAATGGAGACTTGTAAGTTTGAAGTCAACAGAATGGGAGCCTTTCCAGCTGGCAGGACAGCAGTGGTGAGGAACCGTATCGCCAGCTTTCTGAGGTACACATTTACCTCAGTAGTCTGGACTAGCACTTGGCTGGGAGAAATGATCCCTCACATGTAGCAGGTTTTAGCATGTAGGAACAGGAAACCTGATCCAAAGCTTGTTTCCACAGAAGTTCAGCTGTCTTGTGGTGAACAGGTGTAGCAAAGAGGCAATTTTCAGGGACCTGTAAAGGCTGAGTGTAGCCTGAGGCACTGTGGGAATAGTCACCACGGGAAGTGTATGAATGACCAGCCAAAGTGTGTATCACCATTTCTTGTCCAAGATAATCACCAGCCATGTGTTTGAATGAAATTTGTAACAAGAGGCAGGTAAGTGGAAGGATGAGGTGTAAATTAAAAGGAAAGAGATGGAGGGAATGAAATCTTATTAACAGATTGCCTTCCTATCCCCAGCCCCCAACACTTGACCCTTAATCTATTCCACTTGTACTAGGTATATTTTACTGGCAAAGAAATGGTAGCTATATAAATTGTGACTTATTTAACTCTTACAAAAATGCAATGAGGTTTGAAATTTTTTCTTTACTAGTAAGGATGTTGGAGCTCAATGGACTAAAGTAATTTCTGTAGGCCTCTGAAGACAGTAAACTGTGGAATCCGTTCCTATGATCCCATAGGAACCATAGGAACTGCAGTCCTCACTCAAAGAATCATAGAAGGATTTACAAGCACTAACATTTGTAAGGGGTTCTTTTACAAACTCTAGAAGGAAGAGGTACTAACAATGGTGTTTGATTTCTTTTTGAGCTTTGAAGGCAGCCAAATACCAGCCGTGGCTTGGACAACTAGGAAGCACATGCTCTTACTAAGATACATCAACACATTGATCGTGATCATTTCTAATAATTCAAAGGAACCAAACAGTGGTTATAGAGAACAGGACCCCAAATATATTGCAAACTGCTTTCGTTCTTGTGTCAGTAGAAGATCAGTGCTGTCCAAGGGAAAGGAAGAAATGTGAGAAGGGTCAGTTGAGGGATAATCCATGGTGCTGAAAACCAGGACTGTGTTCCAGGAGATGTGGATAGGTATCAGGGGACGCTATTCTGGAATAGAGTACCTCTCAGAAAGTGCCAAGGAACATACATGTTGAGTAGCCTGCTCAATAACCTAACCAAGAAATCTTTTAACTGAAACTTAGGCAAACTTAGGCAAGTTTAGAAAACCAGATGTCAGGAGGCATAGTAAGAAAATGCCTTTGTATAATAACTGATAGAAAAAAGCAGCACAAGGGAGTCAAAAACCAATGTTATAGCCTCTGATAAATGTATACTGATACACATTTGTGGATAATACATCGAAATCAGAAGTCTAGTACATTATAGTCTTGTGGGTAGCATCACCAGTTAATACTTAGCAGTGTTGTGACTCAATGGAAATGTACACCTTGTTTTAGAAAACATCTAAGTGAAACAGCAAAAGAAGTACATCCCTATGTAAACCAATCAGTCAAAACATGAAGACGATACAGTTACAGTTTAAAAGAGATAAAAATTAAGGAAATAATTTCATGGGAGTATAATACCCTAAACAGAAGATGGTCAGAAAATGTGACTGATGCTTCCTTAACAGGGATTGTTCAGTATGAAGCCCAGATATACAGGGGTGGGCACAAGTGATCCAAAGTTGTTTTATGGAAAATAATGCAGTACAAGAGTAAACTCTGTGTTTTGCCTATTCACAACTGTAAACCTACTTTTGCCCACCCCATGTGTAAGTAGCTCAGTTTTCAGATGTCTGTTGATAGTCTATTGGCAATTTACTGAAAGCAGAACACATAATAGGCATTTTTTACTTGCTTTGATGAAAATATCATCTTTTAGAACACATGTAAAAAATTATGGAAACTGATAGGTGAATTCTCTGGACATATTTCTTTTTAGCAAGGTTGGTCAATTGTGGAAATAAAAGTGATAGGAATCTTGAGAGAACATGATCATATCCTAGAATTCATAATAGCCAAGGAAAAAGGAATACTGAGTAGAACACAATAAGTGTTCAGGGAACACTTATTCCCTAAATTTAGAAAAGTAGAAATCAGAAATTCTAGAAAATATTAAAATATAATTTCATGGAATAAGATTTTAAAATATGATGAAATGGAAAATTTTCTCTCTCTCTTTCACTCTCACTTTCTCTCTCTCACACTCACCACTCAGCATTTAAGGAAGACTTGACTTAAAGGAAATAATAAATAAAAAAGACAGTAATAAAAAATTATTTGAAATGTCCATACATATTCTTTATAGTAATTAATTTTTCATTCACTAGTTTTGTCTGTATTTATTTATTCATTCTAAATTATATATTCTAGGCACATAAAAATGTGGATGTTTGTATTTTAAAAGTATTGGTAAAATAATAGATTATGAATTGTTTATGATCTATTCCTTTTAGCTTCCCCAAATCATTGTTAATTTTGAATTCAAAGAGTCATATTCTGGCTGGTGTGGCTCAGTGGATTGAGCGCTGGACTGCAGAGCAAGGAGTCACTGGTTCG
This sequence comes from Glossophaga mutica, assembly GCA_039655065.1. NCBI lineage: Eukaryota > Metazoa > Chordata > Mammalia > Chiroptera > Phyllostomidae > Glossophaga > Glossophaga mutica. The sequence goes on along the minus strand of CM077308.1, from coordinate 77,159,414 downwards.
ATTCCCAGTCAAGGTTTATGCCTGGGTTGTGGGCCAGGTCCCCAGTCGGGGGTGTGTGAGAGGTAACCATACATTGATGTTTCTCTTCCACTCATTCTTCCTCCCTTCCCCTTTCTCTAAAAATAAATAAATAAAAATTTTAAAAAATTCAAAGAGTCAAATTTAAAGACATTAAAATTTAATAAATCTTAATTATTAATACAATGTCTTTAAACTGAAGAATTATTTTAGAACTTTCATTTTTATTTCTTTTGTATGAGATTTGCTCTTTGCCTACAAGTGGGAATAACTGGATTAAATTTTCCCTATCTTTAAAAATCTTTTTATGTTTCCAATGTTAATTTTGGGCCAGATTGACCAAAATCTTCAATCAGAAGAATAGATTTTCCTTGAACACATACACCATTAGAAGTTTGATTTTGATCTTTTTATTGTCACTTTTTAATTAAATAATTTTATTGTTATTCTATTACAGTTGTCCCAATTTTTCCCTTTGCCTTCCTCTGCCCATCCCACCCCCCACTCTCACAGTCAATTCCCACACTGTTGTTCACATTTGTGGTTTTATAAAGCAATATTTTAAACAGGCAAAATAACATAATCAATGAAGTTATGAAGCATAAGATTAAAATAATGACCTGTGAATCTACTCCCTAATGTAACAATTTATTTTTTTTTGTACTTTTTTTTTTCCTTTTAGATTTTATTTATTTATCTTTAGAGGGGAAGGGAAGGAGAGAGGGAGAGAAACATCAATGTGCGGTTGCCTCTTGTATGTCCCCTGCCGGGAACTGGCCTGGCAACCCAGGCATGTGCCCTGACTGGGAATCGAACCGCGATCCTTCGGTTCGCAGGCCCGCGCTCAATCCACTGAGCTACACCAGCCAGGGCTAATGTAACAATTTAAACATGTCCATATTGCTACTGGACAGCTCCCAGAATCTACTGTCTTGCTTCACCCTCTGATTCTGCACTACTCCACCCACTAAGAGATAATCATCCTTGGTTGGGTGTTATCGCTCCTGTGTTTTGTTGTTTTGTTTTCAGTGATCTTTAATAATGTACATATCTCTGTATATTGTTTACTTTTACTTTCCAAGTTTAGGGATAAATTAGTTTATCTAGGATTTTCTAAGCAGCAGCATAAATGAAAAGCAGCATAAATGACATCTCAAAATCACTTCCATAAAAATCATTGCTGATCATTGAGAGCCTGCACTGTGATCCATCCAGATTCAGGACTGCCAGCCTTGATTCACTCCCATTTAAGACAGTGTCGAGTAAGATAAGTATTCTCATCTCCATTTTAACAATGAGGATAGAAAAGCTAGAAAATTATACTACTTATTTACATACATAGACTGGTAATTTTGCAACAAAAATTTTTACTATTTTTTTTTTTTGCTAAATGATTATTTTTTTCCTATATAACTTAATGGATAATAAGCAGGATTGCCATAACAGCTGCTGCTACTTATGATTTTCAAAGTTGTCTAAATTTAATATTTAACCTATAAAGCCCTTTATGCTTTTGACTAAACTCTGTCAAAGAAATCTGTCTTTATGCTTTAAGCACTTTTGCTTTCTTTAATGCATCTTGTGACCAGTGTTTAGAAGCTGTTTCTTTTTTGTAATAAACAGAGTCACAACTTAGTATGTTGATCTTAGCATACTCTGATCGTGTTCTTTGTGTGTCTTATTTTCCGGAGTACACTCATTCCTCTTCATGTATTTGCGTTGTGAGATTGGTGTTTACCATGAGAGAGAGAAAATGCTGTGTATGTAGAAGCTCCTGTATTTCAGGTTAGGTTTCAGAAGGCTTTTTTTTGGGGGGGTGGGGTGGGGGGAGTGTTGTAAATGAGTTCAAAGTGGCTGAAGGGAATTCAGCTTGTAATGCCCAAATGTATTTAGAAGAAATTAGCATAAGAGTAAAAATGTACAATAGTATGAAATCTTATATTTAAGCCTATTTTTTTTCACTTGGTTTATTTAGTTCACATATATAAAATTTGGATGGAAGCAAGGAGTCCCTTTTTGTTAATCATCTCCAGAGTGATTTAGAAATGCTTCAGTGGCTACTGAATCCTCAACAAGACAGCTACGATGTTTCCTTCATGTTCTCAAATAAGCTTTTACTTTACCTGGGATTAACATTAAATCCACAAATATGCAAATTTTAGCCACACTCTCAAAAGTTTTTTCTCTCACTGATAAATTGTTGATTGCATAAACATGGTACTTTTCATTGTGCTGTGGCTTAATCTTCGTGATTGCCTTAGATTTGGTAATGTATCTGTACAACAAATACAGATACAATTATGAATAACATCACACTGCTTCATGGGTGGTGTAGATATCTTACAGGAGAGTAAACCCAGTTCCTTCCTCCCTATTCCTTATAATATCACATTCTCATTCATTTCACCTATGCACTTGCTATAATCACACAATACATTGTTATTATTTTGAACAAAGTTAAGGTATTTAACTTACCTATTAGGTAAGTTAAGAATAAGTTAAGAATAACTTACCTATTAGGTAAGTTAAGAATAAGGAAAATAAAAGATTCTATTTTACTTCTATTTATTTTTCTTTCTCCAATGCTCTTTCTTCCTGTGACCCAAGTTTCTGACCTATATCAGTCTACTTCTCCCTGGAGAACGTTTTACCATTTTTCTGTAGGACAGTTTTGCTTGCAATGAATTTTCTCAGTTTTTGTTTGAGAACATTTTTATTTCTTTTTTTACTTTTAATTATCGCTGGATATAGAATTCTAGTCTGTTTTTAACTTTCAACACCAAATATTTTCACTACACTCTTTTCTCACTTGCATTATTTAATCCAAAAGAAGTTGATTTTCAGTTTGTTCAGCATTCTTGTTAGAAGACAGAGTGACAATTTCCAAGCTCTTTACACTCAGTGCTAAACTTGGAAGTCCCCTTGTGACTTATTCTTTAGCCTTCAAAATAGTTTTAACTGTCTGAAAATTTCAAACATCCATATAATAAGCTTAATTTTCTTAGATTTTAAATTTTAAAATGTTACTTTTATTTAACTTTCCTTATACTTATTTCTTATTTGATTAGCCCTTTCAATATTGTCACTGTATTCGCCCTTAACTGGGCATGGTATGGCTAGTAATTTTCTTAAAATATCTCAAAATCAAACATAGAAATGATGTGCCAACTGAAGACTCTTTAACTCCACGATGAGACAACTAAACTGAGCTCTCTGTCATCAATATTACTGGCTGATGGTACTTGCTATACTGTGATGGCTTGTTTTACCCACCTGTCTCTCCTACTCATAGTTTTTAAAAAACCTTTCACCTTTATCTGAATCAAATCAACAAGATGACAAACATTAGCTTTCCTCGAGTCCTAGTCTTTGCTCAGGTTAAACCCAATCTGCTCTCCTGAATCAGCTTTAATACTCTTTCTATGTTGTTGCTAAGGATATTTTGGCCCTCAAGTATAGGGTATTTTCCCCTATAGGAAATCTGTTTGGAATTTAAGAATAACTTAGTGCAATTAACTTAATATAGTATTAGTATCTTAATATAAATAATTTTGAGATGATTCAAGTCATGCCCATAAATTTACGTAGCGCATTAGGTTTATACCTGTCTAGTCTCAGTGGCTATTGGGTTTATATTTTAAGCAGCTTCACTTTGTGGTGTATGAGTGTGAGTGTGTGTGTGTGTGTGTGTGTGTGTGTGTTTAATGGGTCAGACAAATTGTGTTGAAACATCTGGTTGCTTTTATATGTGTTTTTATTAAAAAAACTACCCCACAACATAGGCAAAACATAAATTTGCATTTTTAACTGTGTGTAGAACACTAACACAGTTCCCTTGGTCTGGCAAATGTCTGTGGAGAGTGTTTGCCAAATGCAAATAGATTGTGTCTACGTGGTGCAAAACTATTTGGTTGTTATGAGACATTCAGTAGTAGGAATCCACGTAGGTTGTTCGGAAGCAGGCAGTTCAAGGTCCTCGTTGGTTTGAACAAGTGCTCAGCTGGTTGTTCTAATGCTATACAGATATGCTTTAGTCTAACAGAGAAACAACAGGTATTATTAAGGGCACAGTTAACAATTTTCTTTTTGTATAATGCTGTGCTTTCTCTCTTCCTGGGTTGATTTTCATCTACAGTGTTTTAGCATCCAAGTGCTGTTAGGGCATAGAGAAATCATTTAATCTAACCACTGACAGGACTGTGCTGAGCTACTTCCCAAGCCTTCATTATAATTGAATACATAGAATCACTGTTTCAGATTTCACCTCACTTTAGTTGAAGAGGAAAATTTAGTTCATGAATGTCTGTAGGTGGAAAATACATTAGAGTAGAGATTTATACTGTTCCCTGTCCTTCGTAGCTATTTATGTGGTTCGGGAGAGAATATTCTTTTAAACACAGAGAATATCTGAGCCAGAGGGAAAACCTTGGCTTTAAATGGAATTTTAGCCTTTTCTCCACAGATGTGTTTTCAAAATGCTGGGAAGATTCATGAACCAGTGTATGACAGAATAAATAGTTCAAAGTATTCTTTAAGTGGAGGGCAGTATGCTGAGCTGTGATGGGAATTATTTCAAGAAAATTGAATCTTAGTGATTTTGAGTGATTTGCACTCAGAGCTGATTTTTTAGAAAGATGGGAATTGATGTGGAATTTAGGTCTGAATTTATAAGAACCTGTGAGTTAATCTGAAACAGTCAGGTGACTTACGGTATTATAAAACTTGTATTCATTTTTATTTTTTCTGGCAGCTGGTTTGCTGAGGAGTAAATATACAAGAATAGGCAACTGGCTATGAAATATGAATTTCCTACAGTTTGGGTTTCTACTCAGATTAATTCTTAACAATAAACATATCAGTTCTTTTAAATATTCTATCTATATTTAATAATTAGAGCAACAAGTCTGATGCAAGTGATTAATTGAAGTACCAGAAATATTAAAATATTTGGTTATTTTGTCATCCTAAGCAATCTAAAGAATTGTATTGTGTAACTTAAAATTTTATTTTAGAAACCTCTAAATTCTCAAATTGATTTTGTGTACTGAATTATGCATAGCTTTCAATAGTTTGCTTTAAAATGAGCATTTAAAAATATCTTCAAAGCATAGGTCATGTTTGTACAAAAAATAAGGTCTTTTCTTCTTTTTTTTCCACTAACACCTTTTGTTCAGTTTTTAACCATACCAGAGAGAATCAAAATTGTCAATTTTTCCAGTGGCAGTTTCTCCACACCAGAAGGTAGACATGACTCTCCGAAGAAGAAACAATTTGGGTTTTTCCTGCCTTCAAAATGTTTATCAAATCTTATATTTCTCAAAGGCTTTGAATCACATAGAAAATAAGAAATATTCCAATGAATAAAACATACCAAATGTCAGTAATAAGCAAGACACATTATTTTGGGAAATGGCTGTTAAAAATAAAAATCCAGTCTACATATGCAAAGTAAAGCAAGGAGATTCGGTCTTTTCTTCTCTTTTAAAGTCCATTTTTCCTAAAATACCATTCCACAAAATTGGAATTGAAGGACTAAAATATTAAGTTCTGTGCATAAAACTTGGTGTCATTTGAGAAATGCGTACACCTTATAGCTCTTGGGATTTTCAAATTGTAATTTACATGCAAAACCAGTATTTTTGCATTAAAGAGATGATTATCAAAACTAGGGATTATTTAAATCCTGTGCTTTAACTTCAGCTGCCTCTGTTTATTGTTTATTTCTTTGCTAGTTGGTATCTTCTCAGAAGAGGAAAAGGAAGAGGAAAAAGGACCTGCAATACAAATTTTATGGCCGATCATTAGTGTTTAGAGAGTTTAAACAGCGTGGTTAAAATGGTTTTTTTCATGATCTGTGGCTTTCAGATAGCTAATTTCTGAATAGTAAAGAATTTGCTTTTACTCAGGCTTGGTTTTCAGTACAAGTGGCCATTGTGAGAACTCAAAACATTTTCAATGCATTTTATCTTCAGTATATATATTGAGGTTAGCCCTGGGTAAACATTTTTTAAACTGTGTATTTTGTATTCAGTATGTTACCCACTTTTTCTGAGTGTTCACTTTTCTTCTTTAAATGCCTTTCCTCCCTTCAGTCCCTTCCTCCTAACTCCCTGCTCTCCCTCCCTTTCTTCTTCCCTTTAACAAATCCTTACTGAGCTTCACCTATGTGCCAGGCATGTATGTCTGCATATGTCTTAATGGTGGGTGCCTTGGAGGAAATCTGTTTTCATAGCCAACCATATATCCAGCTGACTGATTCTGGTGCAAGTCCTCTTCCCTCAGAGTCTTTATATTAGCTAGAGTAATATTGCCATAAAGATCTCATCAATATGTAATAGCTCAAGCAAAGTTAAAGACTTTCTCAACTCATAGTTAACTGACAAGTGTTCCAAATTAGGAGGATGGAGCTCTGCTCTACATGGTCATTGAGGGTCTGAGGCTGATGCAAGGCTTTTTGGGTCTTTGCCATTTCAGCTTTTGTTAGGGGCAAAGGCATGGAATATTGTGCAGGAGAGGTTTATGGACCAGAGCTAGGAAGAGTGTACATAATTTCCACTCACATTTTGTAGTCCCACTAACTGCAAGGGAAACTGAGAAATAGAGTCTAGTTCTGTGCCTGGAGAGAAGTGGGGAATCGATTGTGATCTACATTTAATGGTCATGGATTCACAGTCATGGACGACCACCTTCAGCCAAAACTAACCAGTAGCTTTCACAAAGATGCACTCTGTTATAACTCGTTTTCAATTTAAAAACATTAAAATAATTTCTCACCCTTTTTGTTCCCTTTTACCAAAAATTCTCCTTGCTCTTTGTAAAAGATAATATATAAAAATATAATTATATATAATATTTAATATAATAGTATATGTATAAACTATTTAGAAGAATATTCCATTTTTCCCTGGTGACAGAAAGTTATAATGCTTCTGTAGTTATTTCTAGCCTTTTACATGCATTTAAAAATATAATTAGGATTATACTACATGTAGACTCAAATTGTTTTAAATTTAAAATTAATATTTGAACATTTATTTACTCATGCCAGTAAAAGTACTTCAAAACATTTGTTATGGTTCTGTATATTTTTATGATAATGACATACCATAATTTATTTAATCATTCTCTTATTGATGGAGTTGAGGATGTTTCCATTTTTTAAAATTGTAAGTATGATTTGGGTGAGTGACTTTTAAAAATAAATCCATGCCTTGGACATGTAAAACATTATGCTAAATGAAATAAGCCAGACAAAGACAAATACCATGTGATTTCACTCATATGCGGAATCTAATGAACAAACCGAACTGATAAGTGAAACAGAGACAGAGTTATAGACAAGAGAGCAAGCTGACAGCTCTGGGGGTGGGGTGGGAGGTAGAGGGATTGAGCAATAAAGGAAAAGGACTCATGGGCATGGACAACAGTGTGGTGATTGCGGGGGGGTGGGATAAGGGTGGGTGGAGGTGGAACAGGATAGTAGGCAGATAAATGGTAATGGAGAATAACACAATAAAAATAAATGAAAAAACAAAAAGGTGGAACAAATACTGAAAAATGGTAACTTTTTGAAACTAGATGACAGGCATATATGTCCTCATTATATAAGTCTCCCATTTTTTTGTATTCTTGAAATGTTATACTTAAAAGAAATAAAACAATGGTGAAAGACACACAATAAACCTTGAAAATTTATTCAAAACAACAACAGCAGCAAAAAATTCATGCCTCCATTTCTAATTATTACTTTGGTAGACTTGATGACTCAAATGGTATGAATGTGTTTTATCTTCTTAATAAATATTGTAGATTGCATAATCAAAGAATATTTCCCAGTTTACCTTCCCAACAGCAGGAATGCAGGTGCCACTGCGATGCATGCAATGGCCAGGTGACCCAGCAATTAGACTCTCAGGTATTATTCCAGGGAAGAGAGAACTGATGTTCATACAAAAACCTACACAGGAATCTTTATGGAAAAATAGCTGAATACTGGAACCAATGCAGATGTCCTTTAATGAAAAGTTAAACAACCTGTGGTATGGCCTTATCATGGAATACTACTCAGCAATAAAAAGGAAACATGTCAAACTTGGATGAGTCTCCAGAGAATTAATGCTGAGTGAAAAAAGGACAACCACATACCATAAAATACTGTATTCCATTTATATACATTTTTGAAGTGAGAAAAAAATGAGCAGTGTAGTAGGTGCCCTGGGTTAAGGATGGGGGAGGGGCAAGCAGGCAACACAGGTTATAAAGGTTCAACCTATAAAGGTTCAACACAGGAATCCTTGTGGGGATGGAAGTACCTTCTGCATCTTGCGTGGCAGATGTGCAAACCCACAGGTGATAAAATTGCATAGAAATAAAAACACACACACAGTTTAGTCCATGTGGGAAAATCAGAATAAAATTGGTGGTGGATTGTATAAATGTCAATATTTAGTTTGTGAAACTGTACTATAGTTTGTCAAGATGTTATCATAGGGAAAACTTGGAAAAAGGCATGAGATCTCTATTTTTTTTACAACTGCAATCTACAATCATCTCAAAAAGTTTTATTAAAAACAATAATGCATGAAATTTAGCATTTAGCAGTCATACTTGCCATATAATAAAAATTCTGTTCTTTGACGGCTTTTCTGTAATTGTAATTAGGAAACTCCCTTTGTTAAATCTGTGACTCCTACCGGGTAGTTAAACGTTTAAAATATAGCTTGAGCCCTGACTGGTGTGGTTCAGTGGATTGAGCACTGGCCTGTGAACCAAAGGGTCACTGGTTTGATTCCCAGTCAGGGCACATGCCTAGGTTGCAGTCCAGGCCCCCAGTAGGGTCAGCACAAGAGGCAACCACACATTGATGTTTCTCTCCCTCTCTTTCTCCCTTCTATCCCTTCTCTAAAAATAAATAAATCTTAAAAAAAAAAATATAGCTCGAGACCTTTTTTGTTTCTCTGTCTCCATCTTATTTTATTTTTAATAATTTTGTAGTATAATAGTGAAATAGCAATTCCTAAAAGTATTTCTTCATCCACCACCACTTTTGTTTGAAAATATGATCACAAAAATTTCACCGAAATATTTTAAGGTAGCTCTGACCAAAGCTTAATTTTAATTATTTTTTAGATAGACTGTGATTGCCAAATGACTTCTGGGACAGCATTGGTTGTCTTAGTGCACAAGGAACTGATTGTACCTGTTCTCTAGGTCAATAAGTAATGCTGTTAAAAGCATTATTTTATGAAAAAAGAATCTGATTTTATTCACTTTTTACTTTTTTTTTAAAGATTTTATTTATTTATTTTTAGAGAGAGAAGAAGGGAGACAGAGAAGGAGAGAAACATCAATGTGTGAGCAACATCAATCAGTTGTTTCTTACATGCCCCCATCTGGGCATCTGGCCCACAACCTGGGCATGTGCTCAGACTGGGAATGGAACCCACAACCTTTTGATTTGTGGGACAACATCTAACCCTCTGAGCCACACCAGTCAGGGCCACTTTTTACTTTTAAAAATTTCTCAAAATAAGATATTCAGTCAATAATATATATTTTTTACATCTTTAATTTATAACATTTTACCATTATCATTCTGTGCCAAGCCCTTCTGTTTATTCTTTATTCATTTGGTCATTTTCATTCTTTATTCATTTGGTTATTTACCATTTCTCCTTTATCACTTTCTCCCACTCCTATACTTCACATCCCAAGGACAGTTTTCTATTTTATGTATTAATGCACCCTTGTAAATACCTGTAGTGTTTTTTATGCATTTCACATTTACATAAATATTATTGTGCTACATATTTTATATCAATTTAAATGGTAGTTATTTGTGGTTCTCTATTATTCCACATAAAATTGAATATTAATTTCTTGAATTATGTAAAATATTTAATTAGAATTTTGGTTAGGATTACACTGAATTTTTAGATTGATTTGAGAACAGTTGAGCTCTTCGCTCTTTAGTACATGCCTCGGGAAGAAAGGTCTAAGTGATGGTGAATGCACTTGATAGGGTCTATGTCTCCGTTCTCTCCCGAGACTTCAATAAGGAAGACCTAGTGTCATTTGTCTAATGTCTCCTTGGTGATGCTTTTAGTATCCAATATTTAATTATTTTTACTGCATTTTGGTGCATATTGTTGTATACAAACTAACATTTAGGTGGTTATAATTTTAACGCTGAGGTTATTGTTACAATGCATGTGGATGTTCCCTTATTATTGTACGGTATAATTTTCAGTTATAGCATTCCGTCAGAGGATTTGAAACCCTGTATATACCCTCTTAAACTGTGTGTATGAAATTATTTGCAAAAAAGATAATCATACCTGTGTCTTAGCTATAGCAAAAAAATTCCCACGGAAATGGGTTTGGCTTCTTTGGACTTTTTTTTCCTGCCAATGATGTATGCTTGACTTTAGTTTTCTAAGTGTTATAGGACTGAAACATGTCCCCTCAAATTCATATGTTGAAGACCTGATCCCCATGTGACTATAAGGTTTATCCAGAAGGTATCAGCCACATAATATGAAGAAAAGAAACATTTATTGAAGAAGATACAAGGTACGAGAAACATTGTACATAGGACAATGATGCCTCAGTCCCCTTCAAAGTAGGTACCTTGGGACCTCATACTCTTCTCCTAATTGCCATCAGCTGCTCCATTGTATTTTCCTGACTCTCAAGGACACTCTGATATCTCTTCCTTTTCAAAGGTGATTTTAGTCTTTGGAAAAGCCAGAAATTGCAGAGCACCAAATCTGGGCTGTAGGGGGGCTGAGTCACCTGGGTATTTTGATATTTTACCAAAAACTCTGCACAAGATGTGATGGATGAGCAGGTGCATTATCATAATGAAGCTGCCAATCACCAGTTGCCTATAGCTGCAGGCTTCTGAGTCATCTGAATAGTTTCTGTGGAGGAATGTGCAAGCTTAATGCAAAATCTGATGCAGATGCACTGCTCTACTTGTTCAGGCATTTTGAATGTGACAGCCACACAGAACACACGCTCACTCAATGGCATCTACTGCCCCCACTGACTAGTACAGTGAAGTTGTCATTCTTCACATATGCACATTCCAGTCCACTCTCCTTGGCTACCTGCTAACACTGATGTCGCACAAACCATTTTCATTATATTAACAATGGCTGGACTTTTTCCAGACAGACCTTGTATATTAGAGACAGGACCTTTAAGAAGGTGGTTAAATTTAAATGAAGTCATAAGGATGAAATCTTGATCCTATAGAACTGGTGCACTTATAAGAGCAAGATACCAGGCACCAGAACTCTGTGTCTGCCATGCGAACTGTCTATAAACCAGAAGGAGAAGTCTCACCAGCACCTGACCATGCTGGCTCACTGGACTTGGACTATCAGTCTCCAGAACTATGAGAATATGAATTTCTGTTGTGTAAGCCACCAGTCTGTGATATTTTGTTATGGCAGCTTGAGCTAAGACACTAAGTCTGACATCAGAGTGATTGCCATGTTAATTAATGTTCTGTCAGAATGTTATGAGTCAGCTTTCTATTAGAAATCATTTTATAGCAGCCTATTTTTATTTTAGGATGTTTAGGCATTAATCAAGTAACTGAGCCATCGGTTATCTCTTCCCAGGTTTGCTGATTCCTATTGAAATACATTAAATGTCAACCAGTTTTCTAGCCATCTCAGTGTCTCACGTCATGGTTACATTTTGTGCATCGTTTCCTGTCTTTTCTGACACTCAGGATAAATCATTTTGCTGTCTAATTCAGTTAGGTCACCTGAGACTGTTTGTAAGCTACACTTCTGAAATGTAAAATATTATTGCTCATACATCTTAATATGTTTTTTTTTTCAGAGTAGGGCCACTTCAGGAGTTAGAGCCACCTGGAAAATTAGAAAATTTTACTTACATTATTTTTATATCAATTAGTGTCATACATTTTTATCCTCAAGGAGATACGTTATAGCAATTCAATGGTTTTTATATCTATTTTACACACTTACTTTGGGAATGAATGTATTAAATTTGTAATAGATTTTGGCCTCACATAAAACATGGGCTTGGTCATACGTGTGGAACAGAAAATTCATTTCCATTCAGCGTTCTTCAGCAGCCTCCTCAGTACTTGAACTGTATTAAGACAATAAATGGATAGATATTTATTACACATTTTAAATCAACGAAACCCCCTTCATGTCAGAATTAGTTACATTAGAATTTGAAACATTCTGAAATTGATTTTTAACTTTCCTCTTAAATAATTATGACAAATTTCTGAGTTACTGTGAGATATTCACTAACAAAATCATCAATAATTACACATTTAAATATTTTGTTGACATAATAGAATATTGAGGCAATATTATAGAAACACCAACACTATATTGTGTTTGGAGGAAAGAAAACAATGAAAACTTAATGTGATAAATGCTTTTAGGATGTTACTTACCTCCATTTTGGATAATACAGGTAAAGACCTGCAGAGCTCCACTCTGCTTTGCAGAAAATGGACCACTGATTTGCTTTGAGGATAGTATATGTCAAGTGGAAAGTAGTTTAACTTTTTATTTTTCTAAAGCCTTTAACATCAATAGCTCAGGTTTTTTGTGTGCTATCAGATAAGTTTGGTTGCTTAGAAAAATTTTAGGTTGAACTGTGATAGCTATCAGAAATTGATAGTTTTCTTTTCTGTGAATAACAATTAATTCTGGTTACTTCAGTTGTCTTATTCAGCCACAGTTTGTGGTAAAAAAAAGAGTTTAGAAGATGGATTAGAAAAATGTTGGTTATCCCATTTGAAAATGTTGCACATGGGCTATGTCATTTTTATATTATTTTCTGGGAATTATGGGGTATTATTTGTTACTATTCTTATAAAAAGGCTTGTAAATGACTGTGGACATTTTTACCCTATTGTGACCGTGCTATAGTTGGTGGTAAATCAGATGACAGGTGATATCCTTCACACAAAACCTTTTGTCATTTTCTAGTACCTTCCTGCCCTTAGCAATTTCCTTGTGTCCTTTGCTACTTATGACAGTAGGTACTCAGGGTTTTTATTTGAGAGAATCCTACTCTCCATCATTGTTGCTAGGATTGCAAAATGGTATAGCCTCTGTGGAAGTCAGTTGGGTTGTTGCTTACAAAATTAAATAAAACCTCACCATATGGCTGATCCAGCAATCAGGCTTCTTGGTATTTATTTACCCAAAAGATTTGAAAACTTATGGCCACACAAAGCAGCTTAATTTATAAATGCCAAATTTTGGAAGCGACCAAGATGCCCTTCCGTAGGTGAATGGATAAATGAACTGGTACATCCAGACAATGGAATATTATTCAGCAATGAAGAGAAATGAACTATCTAGCCATGACAAGACATGGAAGAACCTTAACGGCATATTATTCAGTGAAAGAATCCACTGTGACATGGCTACCTGCTGTTACCAAACCAAAATGAGAGTTCAGCTGTCTGCTGCCACCAACAGGCAATTGCTAGAGGCAGAGGTTGGTGAGAAAGGAAAGAGGTTTTTATTCAAATGCTGCACGATCTGGGAGAATGTCAGATTCTCATTTCAAAGCCCATCCCCTTCAGGAAACCCAGTCGCCCTCAGTCAGACCAAAACCAAAGGCAGCATCCAGAGTTCCTTTTCCCATATAAAATACTGTCCTTTGGAACTGCAGATAGCTGCTGAGTGTCACCTAGGAAACTCAGCTTTTCTCCCTGCTACTGTCAGGCCTCCTTTGAATGTGCATGTGTGGCTGGTGCCACCATCAGCCATGTACCTTCCATGGTCAGAAGGCCCCACAAATGTACCAACCAGTATGTTCGTGAGATGGGTGAAAGAGCATGTCCCTTCCTTCCCTTGCCACTATTATGACCTTTCTAGTGCATGTGTCTGTTTTCCGGTCTCACCCAGAGTCAAGTACTGGAACAGGGTAGGAGGGATTTTTCCCCCATCCAATATTTTCTAGCCTTATGTGTGCTTAGTGCAAAACTTCTTCCTGTTGCCATCTTTCCCAGGTCTTGGGGGATCTGTGATAGGAACAGGACACTCCGAGCCAGGAATGGAGCACGAGCAAGGTGCCAGCTTGGTTACCTGGACACTGTGGTCCTGCCACTGCCTTGTGATTTGTGAATTCCTCAGGCAGCCCCTCCTATTCTCTGCCAGCTCCCCGCAGTCCAGCCAGGTTATTGGTATCAATACTATATGATGCAAAGTACAGTTATACCTTGGTACTCATTGGCTTTAGAATTCGTGAAACCTTGTACTTACTGTATTTTGATGAGAAAAAATGTTTCAGCAGTTGGTGCTTCCTCAGGACTAGTGGCACTTCCTAGAACTTGTATGAGTTATGAGGATGTCCTGCAAGAGAAAATGCTTCATCGTTCAGAACTCATTGGTTTTGGCAGTTGTCATGAGTTCTGGAATGAATTAGCGATGAGTACTGAGGTACCACTATATGTGATATACTGGAAGAGGCAAAACGATGGAGACAGTAAAAAGATCGGTGGTTGCCTGGGTTAGGGAGGCGGGAGGGAAAAATAGGTGGAATACAGATGATTTTTAGGGCAGTGAAACTACTCTGTATGAAAGATAGGTACATGTCATTATGGATTTGTCAAAACTTATGGAATGTACAACAGCAAAAGTTAACAGTAATGTAAAATATGAACTTTAGGTAATTATGATATGCCAGCATAATTTCATCAGTTATAACAAATGTACTACCTTGGTGGGGAATGTTAAGAAGGGAAGGCTATGCATATGTGGGGATCTGGAGTATATAGGAAGTATCTGTACCTTTCAATCAATTTTCCTGTGAACCTAAAACTGCTCTGAAAATAAATCTTAATAAAAAGCAATCATGAGCCCCGGCCGGGTGGCTTGGTTGGTTAGAGCATGGTCCCATGCACCAAAAGGTTTTGGGTTCAATCCCTAGTCGGGGAAGAGACAACTGATTGATATTTTTCTCTCACATTGGTGTTTCTCTCCCTCTCCCTCTCCCTCTCCCTCTCCCTCTCTCTCTCCCTCCCTCCCTCCAAAATCAATAACGTACTCTTGGTTGAGGATTTTAAAAAATCATGAATATTTGTATGAATAAATAGTATTTAGCAATTTCAAACTAGCAAAAAAAGAATAAAAGAAAACTCACAGAGCAGTGTGGTGATTGCTAGGGGTGAGGGGAGTGGGTGGAGATGGAAGAGGGTGTAAAGGGGATGAAAGGTATTGGAAAAAATACAGTAAAAATCATGTAAAAAATGACTCCTTTGTTATAACAAAATAAAAAAAAAATTCAAAGTAGATAGCAAAGTCATGAAAACCTGGCTTGCCTTTGGGTGGTTAGCTGCAGATTCCTCCAGAGTCTGAGAACTCTGGAGTATGATGCCTTAAAATTAATCCTGACCAAAGATTCATGATTTTGTCTGAAAAGGAAGTTTGGTTGTGATTAAGTACAAATTGATTGCAAGAAAGATATAGAAGCAAATATTTATCTGGGGAGGCAAACAGAAATTTACTGGCCTCCAAGGGAAATTCTATAAGGTCACTGGTGACCTCGTTTTTATGTTTTGGTGCAATATAATGCCATAATAGGTAATGTAAAGTTAAAGTACAATAGAAAGGTATTCCATATCATTGTTTCTTTAGATACAGTTCAGTTAGGATCAAGGTTAGATTGAATCAAGACAAGGAGTCCATGCCATTGAAGTGAGAACATTTGATATGGCCAGATAGCACTAAAGAACTAATAGAATGAACCTGACTCTGGTTGTGAAAGGAATCAGAAATTGGTAATGAAAATATTCTTATAATTCAATGGATGTAAAAATTCTCAAATAATATTTATTTAGTACTCTCCCATGTTGGGGACCTTGGTTGCATCTACTTAATATTTTACAGATGTATTTTTTATCCTTTGGAATTTAGGCTTAAAGAAAAAAATCAGAGTTTGAGTACAGAATAAGTCCTTGGACACAAGTTTGAAGTGGGGTCAGAGTTTTCACATGTGAACTCCCTGTGCAGGCAAAGCTGCCTGTTGAGAGACACATGACTACTGCTGTGGCTGTGCTGGAACCCTGGCGCTCCTGGGGTCTGGTGCGTTTGCCGCCCTTCCTTGTTTGTGCTGAGACACCAGCAGCTTATTCGCCGTTACTTGTGCGCTGCCTGTGAAAATGTCAACACAAATGCCAAATAAAACCTGGGATTATTTTGAAAACAGTTTCTGCCTTGTGGATTTCCTGATATGATTTCTAAAACGTGGTCTGAGGACCATGTTTTAAAGTGGGAAAGTACTAGATCTAAGATTGCCAAGGAGAAGAAAGGCCATGCTCTTTCTTTTTAGCTGTTCCTTCTGTTTGATCTTGAAAGTGCAACTCCCTTGTTTGAGAATTCTTAAATCCCATAGCCCTGGAAATATTTATTCCCTTTAACGCTAAAATTTCCAATATTTTTCCTTTAGAAGAGTTACAGCAGGTTTTTGGAAAAATATTACTTGCACAGTGTTTTGATTAAAACTAAGAATAAACAGTGATTTTTATTGTTTTATATATTTTCTTAAATGTATTAGCATTTATATAGGTAAGTTGTGAGAGAATACAGAAAAACTAGATATGTATATATAATTTTTTTCAGAAATTAGTATAAAAAAGGAGCATATTCTTAGCAACACAAAAGAGTCTTTTGATTTATTATGGAGATTATATGTTTATTCAAGTATAAATATTTTATTCTTAGTTTCTTTGCTAAATTGAACCATGAAATTATAGTTAATAGATTAATAATTATGCTTGCCTTTTTTGTTCTCAGATTCCATACATTGACTACAAATATCATTTGTTCTTAATTGAGGACATATAGATGTGTTTCAGGGGTTTCATCCAACGCCTGAATTACTAACATGCAAAATGTGGTACATAGTTATTTTTCCTCTACATTACTTCTTAAAGCCTATCAGCTTATCAAAAGGTTTTCCTGGAAATACTTATTCATAGTTATTCTGCAGTTAAGGAAATGGCTACAAATATTTTATTTCAATTCTGTAGGGAGGGAATATGATTTTTAACACAGGACAGACTAAAACACTGGTTGCTTGAATTTTCTCCCTGTAATTTTTATTTTGGCATTATGTAGACAAAGCCCAAGTACTTTAATTATGTCTGAATTAATTTACAGTACATGAAAATCACCCACACTTGTTCTATTTATCACTCCATGGAAACAGCACGGTTTGGGCTGCTACAAAATTTCCCACATGCAGGATATTTTCACTTTTATATTTACACTATATTTTTCTAGATTATATTGTGTCATTTAAAGTATTTTTGGAAATGCAATAAAGTTTAATGATCTTTTCAAAAACTGCATTCTGCACCAGTCAGATTTTCGTTGTGTAGGCTGATGATCTGTCATCACTTATTGCTAATCCCGCCTTTCATGCCCTGTATGTATCACTGTTGTTACTCCTTCCACCTGTGCATAAGCACATGTAGTGTGACCAATTGTTGCTATTATTGTTTTGAATAAATTGTTATCTTTTAGATCAACCAAGACAAGAAACTTAAATTTTTTATTTTAATCTTCACTTGCTCCTTCTCCACTCCTCTTCCTTTACTTTTATAGACCAACTTTCTGACCTATATTATTTACCTTCTCTCTAAAAAAATTTATTTTAAAAATTTCTTTCAAGGCAGGTCTCCTGGCATCAAATTTCTCCAAATTTTGCTTGTCTGAAAAGTCCGTATTTCTCCTTCACTTTTGAAGGATAATTTCACAGGGCAAAGAATCCTAGGTTAGTGGGTATATATTTATTTTCTTGCAACACTGTAAGTATTTTACTCCACTTTCTTCTTTTTTGCATGACTTTTGAGAGAAGTCAGGTCTAATTCTTATCTTTGCTTCCTTTATAGGTAATATTTCCACACCTTTGTCTTCTTTCAGATTTTCTTTAACTTGAATATGATATAATTAGGTGTAGTTTTCTTGTTTTTTAATTTAGTCTGCTTTGTGTTCATTGAGCTTCCTGGATCTGTGGTTTGGTATAAATCTTTAGTCATTATTCAAATATTTCTCTCCTTTTCCTTCGGCATTCTATTTCATGTAAGTTACACCTTTTGTAGCTGTTCCTCAGTTCTTGGATAATACATGCTTTTTTTTTTTTTTTTTGTCTTTTTTTTCCTGTTGGCTTTTTTATTATTGGAAGTTTCTTTTGAGATGTTATTAAGCTCAGAGATTCTTTCCTCAGCTTCGTCTAGTCTATTAATAAGCCCACTAAAGCCATTCTTTATTTATTTTACAGTGTTGTTGATGTAGCATTGCTTTTTAGTTTTTCTTCAAGTTACATCTCTCTGCTTACATTGTCCATATGGGCTTACATGATATCTACTTTATTCATTAGAGTCCTTAGCATATTAATTTCAGCTGCCTCAAATTCCTGGTTTGACAATTCCAAAATCCCTCTCATATATGAGTCTGGTTTTGAGGGCCTGCTTTGTATCTTCAAATTGTGTCTTTTGCCTTTTAGTATGCCTTGTAGTTTTTTTTGTTGATACCAGACATCATTTACTAGGTAAAAAGAACTGCTATAAATAGGCCTTTAATGATGTGGTGGTAAGGTGGAGAGCAGAGAAAGCACTCTCTATTCCTATGATGGTCTTTGAGTGAGCCTGCACTTCTGGGCTATGAACATCCTAAGTCTCCGTTTCTGTCCCCACTGCCACCTGATGTGGAACGGGATGTCTAACGTGACCTGGAATTCAGTATTTCCCTTCTTCCAAGCCAGTTAGACTCAGATAAACCTTCAGCTGGTTAGACTCAGGTAAAGTATTTGTCCTGTGGGGAGGCTTTGTTAAGATCAG
Organism: Glossophaga mutica; assembly: GCA_039655065.1. Taxonomy (NCBI): domain Eukaryota; kingdom Metazoa; phylum Chordata; class Mammalia; order Chiroptera; family Phyllostomidae; genus Glossophaga; species Glossophaga mutica. Next base: position 77,140,537 of record CM077308.1, on the reverse strand, counting down.
AATGTTCTGGTGTGTTTCAAAATGGTTCCTTTCCTCTTCCTCACTGGAAGCACCATGTATTTTTCTGATATTCAGTGTGAGAACCTGGTAGAGCTTTGGGAGGTAAAACTCCCAAAAGGGTAGGGTCCTCATTTGACAGGATCTCTGTAGTTTTTAATCCCTCAGATATATGTGATGCTAATTTTCTGGGGCTACAGAGAACTTCAGGAATTACCTTTAAAGATTATATATCTGCTTAGGTTTATATACTTGAAATGTCAAAAAGAACAAATCACCTCGAAGTGCCCCTTTAATGTTTTCCTGATGTTTCCTGAAAGAAACATTTGATATGAGTATCCTTTGGAAAGCAAACTCATATCAATTAAAAAAGAAAAATAACAATTTTTCACTAATTTCAGTGTTTATTTGGCAATCTTCAGAGTAAGAAATGATTATAGTAGTGTTATGATAATTTGGCTGTGATGATGACTGCAAATGTATTACTAGCCCCAGAATATGGGAGATTTTTGAAAATGAGAGCTCGCATTAGTCATGGAAAAATATACCTAAGTTTGTAGTTACCATTTATTGTGTTATCATGGACAAGTCTATGTACTACCAGCAAGCCATTGGATAATGAAAAACAAACAAACAAAATTTGAAAAACCCACCATTTTTAATAGTGTCATATAGTATCTAGGATATCCTAGGGTACAAATACTTAGGAAAACATTTAATAAGAGATTTTCAAATCCTCTACAGTTAAAACTACAAAATTTTGTTAAGAGAAATTAAGGAAGACCTATATAATGGTAAAATATACCACGTACATGCATATGAAACTATTATTGAGATGCAGTCTCTACACATTGATCTTAAGGCTCAATGCCTCCCCCTAAAAATCCAGCTACTTTTTTTTGTAGAAGTGGATGATTCTAAAAACTTTTTTTGGAATTTAAATTTTAATTAATTAATTAATTAATTTTATTGTTCAGTTACAGTTATCCCAATTTCCCTCCATTGCTCTTCCTCACCTCAGCCCCCCTCAGTCAGTCCCCACCCTGTTGTCCATTACCATGGGTCCTTTATACATGTTTGTTGACTAGACCCTTCCTCCTCTTTCCCCTGTTAGTCCTCTCCCCAATCCCCTGTGTTCACCGTTAATTTGTTCCTTATTTCCATGTCTCTGATTCTATGTTGCTCCTTTGTCTGTTCATTAGGTTCCTCTTATAGGTGAGATCATATGATATTTGCATTTTACCGCCTGGCTTATTTCACTTCGAATAATGCTCTCTAGTTCCATCCATGCTGTTGCAAAGAGTACGGTTTCCTTCTCTCTTTCTGCTGCATAATATTCCATTGTGTAAATTTACCACAGTTTTTTGATCCACTCATGTACTGATGGACACTTGGGCTGTTTCCAGCACTTGGCTATTGTAAATTGTGCTGCTATGAACATTGGAGTGCATAGGTTCTTTTGAATTGGTATTTTACAATTCCTAGGGTATTTAATTGCCAGGTCCATTTTTAGTTTTCTGAGGAAATTCCATACTGTTTTCCACAGTGGCTGCACCAGTTTGCATTCCCACCAACAGTGTAGTTGGGTTTCCTTTTTCCCACAACTTCACCAGCACTTGTTGTTTGTTGATTTGTTAATGATGGCCATACTAACTGGTGTGAAGTGGTATCTCATTGTGTTCTTAATTTTCATCTCTGTGATGGCTAGTGATGTTGAGTGTTCTTTCATATTTCTATGGGCCCTCTGTATGTCCTCCTTGGAGAATTGTCTGTTCAGGTCCTTTGCCTACTTTTTACTTGGGTTGTTTGTCTTCCTGGTGTTGAGTCATATGAGTTCTTTATATATTTTGGAGATAAAACCCTTGTCTGAAGTATCACTGGCAAATATGTTTTCCCATATGGTTGGTTCCCTTTTCATTTTGCTGATGTTTTCTTTAGTTGTGCAGAAGGTTTTTAGTTTGGTGTAGTACCATTTGTTTATTCTCTCCTTTATGTCCCTTGCCCTAGGAGATGTATCAGTGAAGATATTGCTGTGTGGGTAATCTGACATTTTACTGCTTATGTTTTCCTCTAGAACTTTTAAGGTGTCATGGCTTACATTTAAGTCTTTTATTCATCTGTGTTAATGGATTGGGAGAATTAATGTCATTAAAATATCCATACTACCCAAAGCAATCTATAGATTCAGTGCAATCTTTATCAATGATACATTTCACAGTTATAGAACAAATATTTTAAAGATTTATATGGAACCGTAAATGACCCTGAATAGCCTCAGCATTTTGAGAAAGAAGAAGAAAGTAGGAGGGATCACAATACCTGATATCAAAATATATTACAAGGCCACTGTAATCAAAACAGTCTGGTACTGGCATGAGAACCGACACATGGATCAATGGAACAGAGAGCCCAGAAATAAACTTATGTCTCTATGGTCAACTAATATTTGATAAATGGGGCAGGAACATAAAATTGAGTAAAAGTGGCCACTTTAATAAATGGTGCTGAGAGATCTGGACAGGTACATGCAAAAACAAAAACAACAACAACAACAACAACAAAAAACTAGACCACCAACTTACACCGTACACCAAAATAAACTCAGGATGATTCTAAAATTTATATGAAAATGCAAAATGTCTAGAATAGCCAAAATTTTGAAGGAAGAAAGTAAAGTTGGAGGATATGCCAGATTCAAGATCTGTTATAAAGCAGCAGTAATTAACACACTGTGATATTGGCATTATAATAGAAAATAGAGATAAAGAGATCAGTGCAACAAAACTGTGAGTTCAGAAATATTTGATTTTTGGCAAAAGCATAAAAGAAATTCAATAAGGAGTAGAAGAACTTTAAATAAAATGATGTTGCAGTAACTGCATATTTGTACGGGAGAGAAAGAACCATGGCATCTATCCCATATATAAACAAAAATTAATTCAAGGTAGATCATAAACAAATGTAAAATCTAAAATTATAAAAATTCTAGAACAAACCATGAAATATATTTATGATCTTAGGGAAGGCAAAAATTTCTTAAACTGGGCATAGTACACACTAACAATAACAAAAAAATTAAATTGGGTTACATTGAATTTAAAACTTATCAAAAGAAAATGAAAAGGCCATCCATAAGCTGGGCATAGATACATGTGACAAAGGACATGCATTTAGAATATATAAAAATTCCTATGACTCAATAAAAAGATAACAATTAAAACATAGTCATATGTCTGTTTGATTTTTGTAAATGCCCAAAAAGTCTGGGAAAGAATAATACTGTGGTCATCAGCAAAATGTAAATTAAATGTGAATTAAAACCACAGTTGCATACTACTATAGACTACTATACTACTATAGAAGGTGTCATATTAGAAAGACCAACAGTACTGAATGTCAGCAAGGTGGAGGAGCAAATAGAACTCTCACACATTTCTAGTGGAAATGTAATTAGTAAACCATTTTGCAAAACTATTTGGCAATTGCTAATAATGTTAAACATACTTTTACCATATGATCTAACACTTTTATTACTATAAATATACCCAAGGGAAGTAAGTGTGATTTTCATAAGAATATTTTCATAGGAATGTTTATGGTAGCTTTATTTGTAACTGCCTAAGCCTGGAAACCACCCAAATGTTATTTAATAGGTTACAGCATTATAATGTTCTCTTGTTATATTCTGTCCAACATTGTTATATAATGGAACTTCAGTAATTTCTCTAAGATTAAGCTCAACCATCTTTTTCAGCAGTCTAATGTTCTTCAAATGGTATTTTATATAGCATTTATGCAGTACATAGAGCTGTAAAAACAGCAGTTACCTGTTAGATGGTGTTGCTAGTGACTTAACTAGATAAAATTTTGTGTAAAAAATATTTAGATAGTATAATATCTAAATGGTGCCATTTCATGGCTAGCAAGAAATACAGTGCTGAAATGTGGAGCTTAAGGTCACCGATAGAGGAAATTAGAATCTTGAACTTCTTGAAGAGTGAGTAGGGAAGTAATGTAATAAAGACTGTACACTTTGGTTGAGGAGTGAAAAGGAATTAACCAAAGAGACAAATCAAGCATCCCAAAGAGCATCAGCAGAACAAGAAGGATTGTGTTACTGGTGTCCTCTTGGTATTATTAGTAAGACTGAGGAGCATAGTAAAGGAGAAATTACTGGATTTAGCTAGGATAGGTTGCTGGTTATGCAATCACAAATGTATAAGACTGATGAAACATTGAGTGGAGAGTTGAGTTTTAATGAAATAGATTTATTGGACATAGATAATAAGTTCAGAGATTTTTGTCCTTGAAAACAGGATTAAAAAAGTATTAGATTTAATGGCCATGAATATCAGGTGATAATTTATTATTACTTAATTGGGATGATTAATATTAGGAGAGTCAGCCTGGAGCAGGTGAATTTGAATTAGGCAATGATTTTAAACTATATAGTGTAAACAATGTTGGCATATAATTTGAAATGCATCATTTCAGCAGTGAAGGTCTGAGAGGTTAAGAGATTTTTTTATTTATGTAAGATGAGCTCTTAGTTTGAAAGTTCCTGCCAGCTTGTATTTTTTGGTAACTGCTTTTCTATTTCAAATTTAAAAATGCTCACTGAGGAACCCTATGAAGACAACAAATTGCATAATGCCAATAATTAACATGCTTTGCCACACCGAAGAAGCTGTAGTTGTAATACGGGCTTTTGTTTCTTGCAATACTTCCCAGAAAATATGTCAAACTACGAGTACAAGATGTCATTGACAGGTACTATGAAAGAGCTGGCATTTCATCGGACAGCAGGAGCTGAAGCAGACATGTCAAGAGATTTTGAAATTTTAAAAGAAACTATTTAGTACTTGAATAAAATATAATCATATATTTTATCTTTACTTTAAAATGTTTTTAGGTTTCAAAGTTCTTGTATTAAACATGTCAGTACTGTACTTTCCTTGCTGCAGAAGTATGCTGTGAGACAGGAGAAACAGATTCTGAAATGCTTGAGACTTGAGAGGCTGGAGCTTACATTTTGGGTTGGTTAGATTTAGGTAGATCTGAAATTAGGAAGCCAAGATTCCATACCTCTTCAGAAGTTGATGAGAGTTGGTCACATGAACAAGTCATTTATTTTCTGTCATTTGACTTTCTGATTGATTTTTCCTCTTTAAGTTCTTTTTGGGCCTTTTAAACACATGGGAATTCATCCCAGGAAAAACAAGAAATACAGATACTAAAAACATGATGTCTAACCTTCCATGAAATGTATAATGTAATTAACTTCCGAGAGTAGGGAGTTAAAGTACATTCTATCCTGGGAATATTGTTAAATGACCTTAAACTATCAACAAGAGTAAGGGAGAGAAAGTGCAAACCCAGAAGTATGGCAATGAAAAGACATTTATGATGTTTTCATTTAACTTATGTATACTATCTGAAGGAGAGATACAGTGCATTGCAAATAACTTCTTTTTAACTGATGGAGGGTTTGGAGTATTTTTTTTAAAATAAAGAGTGCTGAATTAGAACGTAGTCTAATAAGTTGAACCTTTGAAGACAGCTTTTATTGTCTTGAGTAGCCATTTTGTACTATGATAGCTCACCCTGATCTTCCTGTCCTCAATAAATCTTAAAAGAATCAGCTGTTCTAACATAAGGAATGGATGAAAGTGCAAGGACATATCAAGATGCCAAATTGGAAAAGAGATCAATTGGTTTTCCAGGGATGAAAGAGAATATAGCAACAAGAAAATGAACTTTCTAACTATTCTTATGGGACAAGCAAACAATATTTGTAACTCTGGTACCCAGAAACCAGAAACAAATTAGGTATTTACTGAATATTTATTTATTATTATTACTATTTATAAGAATAATATTTATTTAAATAAATATTATTAATATTTATTATTAATATATTGTGTTAATAATAAAGAAATATTTATAATAATATTTATTTACCAGTAATTATTATTATATAATTTAATTTAATTCATATATAAATATATATTTAATTGTATATAATTTAATTTATTTATATAAATTAAATTTATAATTTATATATAAAATTTATATATAAATATATAAGTTAATTTATTTATATATATTTATACTATAATTCACATTATATTATAATAATATAAATATAATATTTATAATAATAAATAAATATCGTTAATATTTATTATTAATATATTAAAATAAACAATATATTATTTATATTATTTATATTTATAATAATATATTATTTATTTATATTTATTATTTATTTATATTTATTGTGGTACAAACACCTGCTGGCTATAAAAGTACAGCCCTTAAAGGAAAATAAAAGACAAAGGGAATGAAAATAATTGTTCTACTTTCCTAACTTTTCACAATCAGCATGTAATGATGAATTTCTCCTTCAAAGCCTGTGAAATAAAAATAGGTTGCTCATTCAGAATCAGTTTTAGTTTTCAGCATCTTTAAAATACTTTTTCAAACAACTTACCCTAAGAACATTCATTTTTTTTCCCTTCATAGAGAAGCTTTCTCAGGCATCTTTTAAGTTACTTATCCATAATCTTTGTGGTAATAAGCTTCAGAGGCTGATAAAGAAGTAGGTAAGACTCTGGCTCTACCGGCCAAATAATATGATGTAAATTGCAGCAGTTGATAATCTCTAGTGGAATAAGAATATAAGGCTGGAATTATTTCTAACCTGAGAGACCTAATTCTATGGCTTTTATTCACTGTTAATATTTCAGAATATGTTAGACAGGAGAAATGATCTATTTTAGCTTTTGACACCTACTGCTTAACCAAAACACCCTCATCTCTGTCACAGGCTACCTTTTCTTTTCGCAGTAGCACCCAGTATTGTGGCAAATAATTGATTTGAACCAGGAGGGATTCTTGGATATGTGTTACATAACATAAGAATGAGCCCTGGCTGGTGTGGTTCAGTGGATTGAGGGCTGGACTGCAAACCAAAGGGCTGCTGGTTTGATTCCCAGTCAGAGCACATGCCTGGGTTGCAGGCCAGGTCCCCAGTGGGAGGCGTGCAATAGGAAACCACACATTGATGTTTCTCTCCCTCTCTTTCTGCTTCCTTCCTCCTCTCTCTAAAAATGAATATGTCAAATCTTTTTAAAAAATAGATGTGTAAAAAAGAATGAGGGGAATGAAGAAATTAACAGTGTAAGTGAGAGTAACTGAAATGATTGGCATGAGATCCAAGCTGGGTATGAAAAGAGGTGAAGCAGGTGGGGATGTGGTTTTCTAGAAAAGCATGAAGTCAAGGGACTGGATGCTAAAGTGTAGGTTTAGTGGCTGAGAGACACTGGGAAAAGTTTGATGAATAAGAGCTTTCAGACTGAGATTTAAAATATCTTTGCTTCTGGATGCTACTGCTTAAACTGAGGCCATTGAATGGAGAGAAGAGGACAATGAAACAAATGAAGTCAAGGAACTGTGACAACAGGTTGTTTAATGGGTCATCCAGTTGAACAGTGAGTAGAGCAGATTCCCAGTAATTAATTAATCGATTCCTGAACATTTGTACAGGGCACTGAGAGTGAAAGAAAGTGGAAAACATACTATTTACGATTGTTCTCTAGGACTGTGGGCAAGACTAAAAATCAGTTTTAATATACTTGAAGATTATAATAGACATAGGTAGTGCCTGCCACTCAGTAGATACCTAAATCCTTGTTGAAAGAATAAATACATGCACACAGTCCAAAGGGAGCATGAAGGAACTAAGACCTCAAGGAGAACCAGGCAATGAGTATGGAAGAGTGTCATGAAAAAACCCTCAGAGGAGATAAAATTTGAGCTGAATTTTGAAGGACAGTTAGCCATCAGCAAGGTGGATTTTAGGGCTGGGGTGAGGCGTTCCAAGCAGAAGAGAAAGATGTCTGTCTGCAAAGACCAAGAGGCAAGGTGAAGCTGGAGGACAGGATGCATGTGGGAGAGAACTACAGGAGCTTCCTTAGGAAGGACCTGTATGCCTTGCTATGTTATTTGGACTTTATTTTGGTGGGACTAGAGAGCCATTGAAAGATTATTTTTCAGTTGGGTTATGAATAAGATCATATGTATCGTAAGCCTTTTAATAGTCATTAAAATAGTAATGACTATTTTATTGGCATTGTAGAGATTATAATGGAGAGAACAATACTATATAGAATTTTTGTGGGCATTTCACGTTGCATGTCTGTTCTAGGCAGTTGAATAGTATATAGCATATAGTCTACAGTACATTTTTTTCTCTTTCTAAAGACTTGTCTGCTCCTTTTGGGTTTACTTTGGGGGCTCATCCTTATCTCCCCAGCCACTGGATGGGCCTTGATCCTAGCCTTTCTTCCCTAACTTCCTTTCCTTCTCTCTCTTCTCTTTCACCTCAGAACAACTGTACATGCTTTCCTCTTTGTCTGAAACATTCTTCTCTCAAATCTTCTCCTGCTTAGCTCCTAATAATCTTTTAGACCTAAATTTAATCATCACTTGTTCATGGAAGACTTCCCTGAACTCTGACTGGTAAAATTGCCTGTATAGCTGTCATAGCATCATTCGGCTCTTCTAAACACACTATATGGTGACATGTCCATGGAGACAGAACCCAGGTTGTGTTGTTCTACTCACAACTTAATCCTCATTGTCTAGTATGATGTTTATTACCCAGTAGGTGCACAATAAATATTTGTAAATGAATGAATGAGTACATTTTCATATAATACATTATGATAATACCCTTTGTGTAAGTTGTGCACAGGGAGACAAATATATCCAGAAGTCTCCTTACTTGTTAGCTGAGTTGAAACTGAAGCATAATTGATAAAGGAAAGGTGAACGTCAAATCAGCAGGTTCCCAACTTGAGACACAGGCTTTGTTCTAAGTTTTTTGGGTCCTAAAAGATGCCTTTGCAGGCACAGAACAGAATGAATTTATATAGTTAGATAGCATCACTTTAATTCCCTTCAATCATAATCCAGTTTCTCTGGATACGTTTAATATATAATATGAAAGGCAAATATCATTTTTCTTTATCCAAACACAAGCTTGTATACACAGAGAAGATGACAGAGATATTGAAAAGTCTGCCCGTTAACTAAATGATGACACTCAAATATTGAGTTTTCATGTGTTTCTCTGATGAGAATTGGAATGACTGAATGTAGAATTGTGGGACTTCTAGAATGAGTCAATTTTATAGTTTGTGAGTCAGAATGAATAGAATGTTAACATCGCATCTTTAATCAACATTTAAGTTAATTACATTCTTATATTATGTTTTAGCAAGCATGTTGTTTTTTCTCTAGATATGAGTTTTATTCTTTTGGAGGTAAATTTCAAAGGCAAAAAAATGGCTACTTCTGACATGCATAATTTTTGGTGAAATGACAGCGGGAAATTGCAGATACCGTGAAATGAGAATGAACATTCATTCTCTGCTCTAGGTCCAGATAGCTGCTTTTGTGGATTAGATTTATGAAGTTCCAGGGAAATACTTTGTGTCTGTTTTCAATAGATATTTTAAATCTCATAACACATTTTATCTTAACTAGCCACCAGGAAACAGTAATTTAGTGATTATTCAAACAATTGTTTCTCTTCCTCCCCCACCCCAACCCATTTTAAGCTGTTTGCTTTAAAATGCCTTCGTTAATTCCTACAAGAACATCTTGCAAACTAGAGTTATTAGGGAAAGTGCACAGCTGGCAATCATCTGAATAATTTGATTCATGTAAATTCTACTTTGAACAATAAAAATCCAATCACACTCACTGAGTCTTCCCTTTATCACGTGTACAAATTATGCAGTAACCTCAAGTGAATGCTTTGGCCACTTGGATGACATTGATGCTGCTATTGTCCTCCCACTTCCAGACATTATATACTGAAATGGAGTGTGAAAAGCTGAGTCCATTTTTATTTTCTCTTGATAAGGAAGGAAAGAAGGAAGAAAGAAGGGAGATAGAGGCAGAGGGAGGGAGATAAGGATGTTTGGCAAAAGGTTTCTGGGGAGAAAAGTCACTCATCTTGCTAGAGGCCTTGCCTGGGATCAAAGAGCTCCTTATGGCTGCTCTTCTCATATGCTGTGATAACGTTTGTATCATTCCTTACTTCCACATGTTATAGAACAATAAATAATGGAACCCCATATTGGTGATTAATATTCCAAACCCTATAAAACAAAATGTGTTCAAAATTGGTACGTTAGAAGTTATTCTGGATAATTCTGTAAAATTGGCTGCAATTTTATTAAATTGCAGTTTTTCTTGTTTATTTCTTTGTGGTTTTTTTTTTTCTATTGAAAGTACTATATATTACCTCTGAGTAGAAGATAAAGAACGTACCTTGGAGGGTAGACCTAAGTGGCTGCAACTGTATTGGCAATATTTTATTTTTTTTAGATGAATGATGGGTAAGTGGGTATCTGTACTCTTTTTTCCTTTTTATGTAATAAAATTTTTAATAAGAATTAAAAACAGACTTAAGGTCCCTAGCTTTGTGAATATGAACAAATGGGTTGTATAATCATTCTGGATGTCAGTGGACTTTAGGTAAAAAATAAAAGTTAACACAATAATTCATGAAGTCAGAGACTGACTTGATACATTGCCATCTTTTGAGGACTACTTCAGTTTTATGACCAATAATTAGATCATTTGTAATTAATTCATCTTTTGAACCTTTATCAAGTAGCTAATATTTACATGAATATGTCACTCTGTTTATATGTATATAAAGTAAAATTTATTACAAGATTTCCAACATCTAAAAGGAAGGTGCCTTTTCTAGAGTCAAGAGTAATAGCAAGTGAATGTATTAGTTGTTTATTGTCTGCACATAATCTGTAACACTGGACAATTAGATTAATTCAGGGGAAATAGAATCATAGAATGTAGGAGCTGGAAGGAACCTTCGAGATGATCTGATTTGCATCTTCAGTTATAAATGGGGAAATGGTAACAGTCCACAGAAGCCTCACTCACGCAGCTAGTTAATGGAAGAGCTAGTACTAAAACATAGATTTCAGAGCTTTTCTTCCTATTTCCTCTCCACTGTGTTTGTATTTCCCAAAGTATCATTTCCAAAATTGTTCACATGAGTGTACCAAAACAAACAAAACTCAACACACTATAACCATAAAAGTAGGATTTTGTGGCAAGGTAACTTTTTGAAATTTTGCATCCCATGTCCCCCCCTTTTGGAGTCACCATACATATTAGTGTAGTAAAGTCTCTGAGAAGCCCCAAGTAAAGGAATCTACAACTGTTAAATCCACTCTTTCCAAAAATTTTTGACAACCCCTATTATATGAAACAGTACATGTTGAAGAAGAAAGTTTGAAAAATGCTTTGAAATTAGTCATAACAATTTTTACTATCATGCAGTCTATTTGAATAATAGATGGATTTTTAAAATTAGGTTAACTGATATGGCAGCCTATTACAATAGACACACCTTAACATACAGTTTCATAAAGAAATCGCTGTTCAATAAGTGCTTTTAAAACTTTCATTCATCACTCATTGAAGGGACTAAGGAGAGAGAATAAGGTTCTCTCTAATGGAAACTGGAACATGCTGGTGAAAATGATAGTTAGTAATTATAAAGCAAATGTAGGTGTTAGGCTATGGCACAGGAAACTGAACAAAGAAAGAGAGAAGAGGAATCAGAGCCATTTCAGAATGACAGGTTGCTTTAGCCTTATCATTGTCTTATCTCACTGAGACAATCCTCAAACCACGTAGAAATGTCAGACAGTGACCGGAGGGAGGCAGTCAACGTGAGGGAAGTAGAGAGAAGGAATGGCATCAAACACAGATGTGCTAAAGGTAAGTAGGACAACTTGCCACCTCCTCCATGAAAGCATTTTTGAGTCCTTCAACAAAATGAACTCTTCCATATCTAAACTCTTAAAACTTTTTTTCCTTAACTCTGTAATTTTGTTTAGCCTGTTCTTGATTTTCCTTTAGTTAGTTGAATATCATTAGTTTATTAGATAAAACTGATTAGTTTTATCATTACTGACCCAGAGGACAAGGACTGTAGTTGTACTTTTTGCTGAGTTCCCTGGGTATTGACAGATTACTTTGTATGAATCATGCTTTCAATGAATGTTTGCTTAATGAGTACAAATATGGCAAAATCAGCAAGCATGCATTGTATAGCTAGTATGTAACTACAGTTCAGAACATGAAGCACTAGCTCTGATGATAACTTCTCTCAAGATGTTTAGAGTTTACTCAAGAAAACACACTAAAAAATAAAGACCATTTTGTATTAAACCCTTGATATAGGACATTTTCATAAAAGGGAAGGTTGGAGAAGGCTTCATAGAGAATATAGTGTTGAAAATTATTATTAATTGAAGGTGGTGTTGGTGAGTGTATTACTTCCTGACTGTCATTTTAACAAATTATCATATATGTAGTGTTTTAAAATAATATCAAATTATAACATTACATTTCTGGAGGTCAGAAGTCTGAAATGAGTCACATGGAGCTAAGATTAAAGTATTGGTAATGTTGCATTCCTCCTGGAATTTCCAGGAGTGACTCTATTTCCTTGCCTTTTCTAACTTCCAGAGACTGCTTGCATCCTTGGTGTGGGGACTTTTAGTAAATCTTCTGTGTGCATCACTACAACTTCTGCTTCCATGTTGGGAACCTACTGATTCTCTTTTATAAGGACACTGTGATTATATTGGGCCCAACTGGATAATGCAGAAAAATATCCCCATTTTAAAATTCCTAATTATATCTGCAGAGTCCCTTTTGCCATGTAAGGTAGTACGTTCACAGCTTCTGAAGATAAGGACATGAAAATCTTTGTTGGGGTCATCATTCTTTCTACCACAGTGGGGAATCAGCATGAGCAAAGTTCTGGAAGTAGAAAAAAGCATGGAGTGTATAAACTGAACAATGAAAAGGTGAAAATGAAATGTAGAACACACGTTAAGGCGTGTGGCAAATGGAGTTGCCAGTAGGCAGGTATGAGTTTCAAAGGGCTTTAAAATTTAGGACAGGAGATTTAGATTTAATGCAGTTAATACCAGGGAACCATTTCAAGTTTTTCAGAAGGGACTAGTGTTGTGAAACGGCATTTATAAGAGATTAGTCACGCAGGATTTGCAGGGGAGCCTGGCGGAACATTTGAAGGCAAAGTTTGAAGAAAATTTAAAGAGCGATAAATGTATAATTGGATATGTTACCTTGCATAGTTTTTTTTTTTTTTTTTTTTTTTTTTTTTAGATATATGGACACTTAATACACTTCTATAGATGATTTGTTTATAATAAAGGCTTGAGTTAGAGTGGCAATTATTAACTTCTCACAAGTCAGCAATTTGATATCTTATGTATATTTGGATCCTAGTCATGGTTGTCATCCATGACCATAATCGTTTCTGAAAACAAGGCTGTAACCCAGTTGTGAGTCCATGTTTTTCCCTCACTTTCTCATCATCTTTCATTCTGCCTTAGGAATGTATTCCAATGGCTGTTCTGAAGAGGGCTGTTGTTTTTCTTTGGAGAAATCTCCTTTGAATGATAACTTATTTCTTTTGATATTATTTTAAATTTTCTTTAACATCTTTGTGATGTTAATGCACTCTTCCTAGGTGGAAGGCTTATCAGACTGAATGTTTACTCTAGATGCATCTTCACTGAAGCTTTTCTCACTTTTACCTGGAAAGGGTCAACAGTTAATTGGATAAGGAGGATTTACCTTTTCTAATTATAATAGAGTATCTTCTGTGATTGTTTTGGATTGTCACAGGGCAGTGGAGTCTTAATTACATTTAATGTCATTGTTAAGAGCAACTTGTGCTCTAGCATCAGAAGGGAAAGGACTTTCACGTATAATAGATATTTATTGTTTTTGCTTATCTAGCATCTATCTTTTTGTTCTACTGGTAATAGGCCCTTTTATCTTTTCCCTGTTACAATTCATGAGTTTTGTCCTTCCTCTAACCCTACTCTTGATGGCCAATTAGCTTCAGAGTAGCGAGTTATATAGTTGGCTTTTAACCTTGCTTGAGTCAGTGAGGATTAGGCCTGGGGCTTTTGCTAGAACTACTGGTGATGAGGCGCCCACTCTCTCCTGAGGTGGTTACCCTGGTAGGATCTAAGTCTGTGGCTGTTGAAAGTTGACATCAGAGAGAACTTCCTCCACAATGAAGCCAATGCAGAGGAAAACTAAACTGTTAAAAATAAGAGCGTCTTAATCCTGGTGAGAATATTTGAACCTTAAATCCAACTATGACTGCAGCTGAAATTTTTCCTAGCATTTTTGGTTTCTAAGCCAGTATATTTTGTCTATTATTGAAGATGATTTTAGTTGTACATCTATCAATTTCAATCAAGAGTCAACTCTAATATCAAAAATACATAACACTGAGAATCTCAGTTGGGCTCCATGGTCTCTTTGAGGTCTTTCTCTGCAATGTTGACCAAGATCTTCGGAGTGTTTGCCCATAGTTTCCTCACTTTGTACCCTCAGCAGGTGCAACCTGGACTTTCTCATTACCTCCTGATCATACGGGGGCATAAAACTCTCTGCAAATATAATATTAGTAGTAGCACCAGTAAATGCATTTTGGAAAATAGAATGCCATTGTCTAAATGAGGGCTGAAACCTGGTTGATGAATTCTTTCTTACATTTTTCTTGTTTATGTAGTTGGAGGAATGGGCATGTGCCTGGTTCCAATTTATCTATTACCATTATGGACCACACCCATATTTCATTGTAATATAAAACCTGAGGTGGTTGCAAGGAATACAGAGATAGTTTTGCTATAAGACTCTTCAAAGATTTTGTTGAATGCACGATATTCAGTAAATAATAGGAGTCAGACACTGTTCTCATCCAGTCCCTGCTTAGAAAGAAACTTTACCAAAATTTGAAGGTTAAAAATTACAATATTCTATTAAGTTTTCTTTTAATAGCTTTCCATTCTCATCACCCCATATAACAGAAGCAGAGGGAGTAATTCCACTGCTAACTCTTAATAAGAGCCATATTTCTTTAGGTTTGCTGAAATTTTTATGCCAATAATAACATCAGTCTTTTTTTAAAAAGTATATTATCAAAATTTTTTAACACAGGTGACACTCCAGAAATATTTGGGAAGTAATATTTGGAAAAACTGAAGGAACTACCCTTCTTTTAGGATCTTAGACAATAAGATAGGCAGAGGGAGGTAAGATTAAAAAAAATTGGGCATAGGTAATTAGAATACCTTTTAATTGGTATCAATTTTAATTGATATATGTTTGCTGATTTTATTCCTCAACACTTATGTCTGCTACTTCTATATTAATCAATTTCTAGTCTACTTGGTTTTGTATTTAATCTCACTATATGCACAAAGGCTACAGTCTATTCAAGTTTAAAGACTTATTAAAGGTTATCCAACACATCCTACTTAGTAGGGGAAGGTGCTCTACAACATTTATTTAGCAAATATTTCTGATCACCTGTTAATTAACAGACAGTGTGCTGTGCATCAGGGGTGGCTAAAATCAAGATACCTCTTCTCCTCCCTGCCCTACCAGAAGCTCATATTCTAATGGGAGAGAAACATAAGTGAACAGTCTACTACAATACCTTATAATAAAGAATAAAATCAATGTGTATGTTTGGGGTATAGGAGTATTGGAGTAGGAGACATAACACAGGTGGCAGAAGCTGGGAAAGTCATTTTGAGGAATAATGTTTGAGCCAGGTTGAACATGAAGCTTAGACAATAAAGAGCATTCCAGGCAGAGGAAGACCACATGCAAAGATGTGGAGACATGGAGAGATAGCAGGCAGTTTCAACAATTATGGGGAGATTGACATGAGATGAAACTGCACCATTGGTAACAATTGCACTAGCAAAGTCTTTGTGGATATGTGCCATTCTGAGGAGTTGAGGCTTAAAGTGGTCATCTCGACAGCATGACCATCTCCAGGGTTCACGAAGCAGCAACTCAAACTTTTAATAGTGCTTATTGCCAAATATTTTTGCCTATATGTTGTTGAGATCTGCCTTCAATTTTTTTAGTAGAATTTTTGTGAGTTTATTTGAGTCAAACGGATAATAATTGCCAGGAAACAAAATCTCAACAGATTGAGAAAGTGCTCCTGATTTTTTCCTACTGGTCATATTCCCAACTACATTACTTAAAATTAGTCTAATTGCTTTTTAATATGACTGTTTTTCAACTATTTAAATGTGTTTCTTTCTTACCTTCTCATCTCCAAACTTAAAGTTCCAGTCACTTCACCTGTTTATCCTGCTCATCTTGCATCATTCCAGCCTCAAAATGTGGTTAGTTGAGTTAATAAGTAGCCTACTCTGTGTGTAGCAATGTTCTGTCCTTTTTCTGAATTCTGTGAGTGGGTCTGAGTCCCATTTATGATTGTGTTAGCATATTTCTTTTTCTCACTGTTAATTACCTTATGTTATTGGCATATATTAACTTTAAAACCCATAAATTGCTTTTATATGGTCTACTACCGAGAGATTCTGCCCAGTGTTGTCATTGTGCAGGTGGCTTGCTGAACTTGTGAAAAAGTTTTCACATATATCTTTGTTCAGTTTAATTAATTTAAATTATATAAGTCTTGCATCAAAATCTGTAGAGAAGCTTAAATTTTAATACAGTTTTTGTAATATAATATTAATCCCTTATATTTTCAATCATGTGCAAGTTAGATAAACATACTTTAATATAAATTTGTGCTGAAATATGAAATTTCAGAGGATGTTTACAGCCTCCTCCAGCAGAGTGCTATAGCTCACCCATCAAAGTAGATAATATCCAAATATTTAATTGCTATGTTTTGGGGATTTGGCTAATCAGGTCTGAATTCACCTAAACCAGCTAATATTTCTCTATACTCACAATTCATAATGACTATGTTAAATGTCTTTTAAAATTAGAGTACACTCTGTCTTTGACATTATCCAGATGAAGCAGTGTAATAACCTTAAATCAAATGGAAATAAGGGTTAGTTTGCCATATTTTTTTTTACTAATGAATCTTTGTCCTAGAAATCTCCATTTCATTTTCTATGTGAATGTTACTTTATTTGGAAATACGGTCTTTGGAGATGTAGTCAAGATGAGGTGAGCCCTAATCCAATATAACTGGCATCCTTGTGAAAGGAGAAGAGGAACGGGTACAAAAACACAGGGAGAATGCCTTATGATGTTGGAGGCAAGAGATTTTGTGATGTGTCTACAAGCATAGAGATGCCAGCAACATCAGAAGCCAAGAGAAAGGCGTAGAACGGATTTTCCCCTAAGCCTTTAGAGAGGGCATGGCCCTGTCAGCACCTGGATTTAGGGCTTCTAGCCTCCAGAACTGTAAGAGAATAAATTTCTGTTGTCTTACGCCACCAGTTTGTGGTACTTGGTTGTGTCAGCTCTAGAAAACGAATACATCTAGGCATGGACGCAAGTATCCAGCATTCACCTGAACCCCTTTTTGAAATTAAACCAACATATACGCATCTTAATTCTTTGGGCAGCGTTTTGGTTCTCTATGATTCTACAAAGATTATTGAAGGTGGATTAATAATGACATCTTCAAGATATTTTAATGCTACAAGATACAGTTTCTCTGGATTTACACAACTTTATGTAGTTAGATGCTCATTACCTTACCATTCACTCACTTAAGTCTTTTTATTGATTGCTTACTATGTATTTGGGACTAAGGTAGTCACTGGTAATATAGACATAATCCTTGGATTCAAGAACTTATAGATACCTCAGTTTCCTCATCAGTAAAATGGGAGTAATAGTAGTGTTGTAGAATTCAATTATATTATAGTGAAAGAATCTAGCACAGTTCTTTTTACATAGTGGAAACTCAATGAAAGACAGATGCTATAGCATCATAGAAATATAATGATATGGCTAATAATAAATAGGAAAAATAAAAAATAAAAAAGAGCTTAGGGATAAATGAAGGTGATAAGCCAGTTAAAAAATATCAGTACAATATAGAGTATTGAAAGATGAATACCAGTAGTCCTAGGAGAAAGCAAGAAGAATAGGCCTACCTGGAAAAGCTTATATAGTAAAGAATTTAAATCTTAATACAATAGGATGTGTGGAAGTAGCCTAAGCCAAAACCAAAAATCCATTTATTAATTAAAAATAAGCCAGAAGAGAGCAACAAGTATAAAGGACTCATGGACAAAAACTATGGGGGGTGGAAATGGGAGGAAGGTGGGGAGGGCTGGGGTGGTGGGCTGGGGCAGGGTAAAAGACAGAAAAATGTACAATATCAACAATTAAAAAATACTGATTAAAAAAAAAATAAAACCACAATGAAATACCCTCTCACATCTGTCAAAAAAAAAAAAAAAAAAAATAAGCCAGAAGAATGAAAAAACATTGTATAATGTGGAGATATGAGAGAACAAGAAACCTTCTGGGAACTTAGATAACTAGATATGTTTAAAATGAAGGGGGTCAGCAGTCAGGAAAGAGAGCTGGAGATATTGCCCAGAGCTAGTTTGTGATATAGCTAGAATTTTTTCCTGAAACTCATAAGCATCCATTAAAACAAAAATGACTGTCAACCCCTCCAAACTTGGTTAATAAAACAAACTCTTTCGAAGGAGAAGAAACAAGAGAAAAACCAAAGCAACTTCTTGTTGATCCCAGCATTGACTTAAATTATTTTCATTTTAACTTTAATTAAAATGAAAGTTAATAAAAATGTGCAGACATAAAAATGTCTAGAATTCTCATGCATATAATTTATATGCAATGATGTAATAAATGTATTGATAAATTAAATGCCAAAATAAAACTAATCAAATTCAATTTTAACATATTAAGTTATGTGAAAATAAATGTTTTTCTGAAACTAAATTGCACTTCCTATGCTACAGGTTTATTCATGTTTTCAAATTAGTGCTTTATTTTTTTACTAATATTTCTTATTCTGTCCATGCACTGCTGATAAAAATAACATGTTCTTTTGAATCTTTGGATAAAAAAATATGTAACTTCTAGAATTTTCCAGTCTACCAGAAACCATTAAGATATTCAGTGATTTAATGAAATTTCATGAAAATCTATAACAAAAAATACACTTCTTTAGCCTTAAAATATTTACAACCAGATAAGAAAGAAGTAACACTATTGACTGCAAAACTTGTCTATTCAA
The DNA here is from genome assembly GCA_039655065.1 of Glossophaga mutica. NCBI lineage: Eukaryota > Metazoa > Chordata > Mammalia > Chiroptera > Phyllostomidae > Glossophaga > Glossophaga mutica. The sequence continues at coordinate 77,121,369 of CM077308.1, read as the reverse complement.
CAAGATGTTTAGAAAAATCTAATAATTCAACAAAAGTCTTAGTTGTTTTTCAGTTAAATTATTTAAAAACTGCCGCCAAATTAATAAATTAGCTTTATTAGCTACACTATAGGTTTTACTACAATGTATTGAGCGCCAATTCTGCTGTCAATTTTTTTCTATTTGAACTACTGTGAAACCTTCACCACGTATTCATTCTATAACATGATGTGTTTGCAGATAGACTTCATTTGGAAAATATATTGCATTAAAAATTTTAAAGAAGACATCCTGTCTTCACACTACAGGATGAGTTGGTAAAAAAATAAGATTGAGGTTGTGACAGCAGGCTAATAAAAATTCTTTAGGGAATTTTCTGTAATTGAATTTTTTCTGATAGAAGAAGTGCACTCTCCTCCCTCTCCCTCCCTCTTCCTCCTTCCTTCCTTCCTTCCTTCCTTCCTTCCTTCCTTCCTTCCTTCCTTCCTATTTTAGAGCTCAAAGTTAAATTAGAGATAATCTAATTCAATTTTTAATTTGAGGCCCAGACAGGTACAACAATGCCAGAGCCAAAACTCGATCCTAGATTTTCCTGATCCAGGTCTTTTTGCACCACATATATTACCCCCTTTTAATATAAGTGCTAAAAGTACAGACAAATGCTGTGAGACTTGACCCATATATACTGAGCATTCGCTTTGTACAAGGTGCGATAATCAGTACTGTGGAGGAAACCAAGGTGAAGGAGCCAAAGGTTATTTCATCAAGTAGTTTGCATTCTACCAGGGAACATAAGTCACAGAAGTGTAATAATCGCCTTAAGAGTTTTTTTTTTTCTTTTATTTCCCTGTATAGTGTTTATCACATAGTATCCTTTGGATGATGGTTCAAAAATAAACCACTCATTATTATAGAAAACCAACTATAGTAAACATACATAATTGCTCTTTCTGAGAATCATCAGATATTTTAGTTTCCTAAAGGAGTAAGCCCAGTAGCAGCAGCACTTTTCTAAAATTAACTAATTAATTTGGGGGAAACTCAATATTAGTTACATATTGAACTGCATGGGAAGTAGTTTAAAGAAAAGTTTGTTAACATTTAAACGTGAGGGGAGGCAGTATTTATGGCTTATGGAAATTTGGAGGACAGATAGGATCTGTGCTATCCTTTAAAATGAATTTCACGTATTGAAAAAGGTTTTACTACTATCAGCTAGTAGTAACATGAATGATTGCTGGAGGTTGTTACTGCAAGATAAGATTCTTGTTACATGCATTGCAGAAAAGACTGTCTCCTGTGTTATTCCATAAAGAAGTTGATAACAATTCTAAACCACTGAAGTACACACCACTGATACTGTGTTTTACTTGACTGATTAAGCTATTCATTTTACGATTTATAAAGACTGAGAGCTTGATGAATGCTTGTGATTTAGCAAATAAAGAGAAATTTCATTATTTCCACAGACCAAATAAAAGAAAAAGTATAGATTTGACAACACAACATGGCAGGACCAACTTACATAATGCCATTGGAAGCTGGTGATTTTCAATGACTCACCCACGTTCTCTTTCTTTCATCTAGCTGGGGATGGTCAATTACATTTTTTTCCCTCCTATTTCTTGTCGACTCATTGAAATTTGTCTTTAGTTAAGTGGCAGCAGTGATTTCCACATTCTCTGAAGCCCTATATTAAAGTCATTACATGAGAAGTGTGATTCCTTCGGGAATTTTCCGTAATTGAATTTTTTCTGATAGGAGAAGCACCTTCTTTCCCTCTCTCTGCCCTTTCTCCCAGCTCTCTCCTCTCTTCCTCCCTTCCTTCCTTCCTTTCATTTTAGAGCTCAAAGTTAAATTAGAGATAATCTAATTCAATTTTTAATTTGAGACCTAGTGCGAGAGACAGAACTAGATCCTAGATTTTCCTGATCCAGGTCTTTTTGCACCACATGTATTAGCCCCTTTTAATATAAGTGCTAATAAGAGTACAAACAAATGCTGTGAGACTTGACCCATATATCCTGGGCATTTGCTTTGTGCAAGGTGCAGTAATCAGCACTGTGGACGGAACTAAGTTGAAGGAGCCAAAGGTTATTTCAAGTAGTTTGCATTCTACCAGGGAGCATAAGTCATATAAGTGTGATAATCGCCTTAAGAGTCGTTTTGTTTTTTTCTTTTTAAATCCTGGGTAAAAAGGAATTAAGTGAATTGTCATCTTTTACTTCCCTCTCTTTTCTTCTGATTGACTGCCTCTTCAATTGCAAGTTTATTTGAGCCCGGAAAGGCCTGTGGGCCGGCATAGTCAGAGTCAGCCATGCACCTCAGTCCCTGATCACACGTTATTCACAAATGTCCCAAAGTTGGGAAAAACTCCTCTTCCCCTTAGTTTACAAAATATAGCATTTTTCAAAAGACTTCTTCTCTAGAAACTAAATAAAAGAGGGAGAAAAATATAAAAGCATAGAACTGAAGAACAGTTGGTATTGACCAAGTTTCTTGGGCTCATGTTTGTGAAAGTCTAGCCAGAGATCTGTTTGATCAGCGCTGTTTATGAACCCCCTTCCATGCCTCCTTTCTTTTCATTCCAAACCCCCCAAAAGGTACCCAGAGAATTTCCTAGCCCTAGTCCCCCATTCTCTCAACTTTTTGTCAAGTAAAGGATTGGAACAGTACTTCCAGTCACTCTAGCAAAAATATATAGTATAAAACTGCATTAACTTCCTAAGAGAAGAAGCAATTCTTACCTTTCCCTGGGTATTTCCAATGATACAAACAAAATTTCTTCATTCCTTCAGTGAAGTACTGCTTCCTTCAGTTTTCACAGTAGGAAAGGCTGTTTCTTCACAAAGAGTTACATGAAATTCAAGAGCTATTCAGGATGGTTCTGTTCGAGATGATGAGGGTGGCTAACTAATAATAATAGCTACAATAATGATAACATCAGCTACCACTTAATCTCCTTGCTTGTAGTAGAGATTAATGTATTATCTTTATTTTATGTATTTTATTTAATGCTTATAGCAATTATGCAAAAGTATCCTAGTAGTATTTCCATTTTACAAATGAGATGCTAAATGATTTGTCTCAGGTCAGTAAGTAACAGTATTTGATTCCTCAAGCCAATTACATACATCCTCTTTCCCCTGGTAAGAAAGCCTCTCTTGAAGAGGCAGCATTCTAAATCTATGGATGGGTTACATGGGGCAACTGATGCTCTCTCTGCTGTGCTTTCTTAGTGCACTCAAGGACATCTGTGCACATTATTACATCAGCTTGCTTCTTTTTAGGAGGCAGAAAAGGGCCAACTACATAATTCCTCAATTTTCATTTATTCTGTCTTTAAGGATACATTTTTCTACAGTGGTTAATGAGGAGCAAACCCAAAAAACATATTTAACACTTGCTTTTGGAAATTTTCTTCTTTTCACTATTATTTTGTCAGTTTTATTTCACATAAAATTTGGTATAAAGAAACTCTCTTTTGTACACTACAAATGATGATTTTTAGTATATGCAAATTGCACTTCAATTTTAAAAAGAATAAAGCTAATTTTGGATAATGATAAGTGTTGTTAAGAGAATAAAACAGAGAAATGAGACAGAGCAAAGAACAAATTCTTTTAAAAACTTCAGTGATTTTCTCATATTTGATTTTGAGCATTTCATTTTTTAAGAGCTTGTTTCTTCCAGAAATATTGGAGTTACCATTTTTTAAACTTGACTATACAATATATAGAAGGAAATCCCAATTTTAAATACTGTATTTCCACACACATCTCTTCTTTCAGGATTAGGGATTTATTACCCTAAAAATGTGCCTGATCTTGCTAATGATTGCTGTGGCAACTCTTGGATGATGTCGCCCAAACTTGTATCTGAAGTCTGGTGCTTTGGAGAGGGGAATTATTTTAGGATTGAGAATTGATGAGATATGGCTGACAAATGACAAATGTATGGATAAGCAAAAACTCCTATCAACAAAGAGAAACCAATCTCACATCAATATGGAAAAAAAAGAACACTAATTAATCATTGTGTGTATACAACAAGAGTACATGCATCTAGGTAGACCACAAAACCCAGGAAATCAAGATGACTTTTCACGCAAGTTATTCAGTGAAATACAAGAAAATACAATAAAATTCTTATTTGCTCTGTTATATCTCAAAATAGGTTCCTAGATTAACTCTAGAGGTAAACATTTATGTTTCAAGGGGCAAAGAGGCCCACATATTTGGAGAAATCTTTGCATTTCAAGACTAGAGATAACTCCTCCTTGGAGAAATTAATTTTCATTCTAGTACATTAGAGCAAGGACTCAAATCTCTTTTTTTGTCTGTTTGTTTTTGTTTCAAAGAGACCCTTTCAAGAGAGGAAGAGAAGACAGCTACTTCCTTTCTCTTTATAAACAAAGAAAATTATTTTCCATTTCATTCTCCTCTTTTCCCTCCTCTTTCTCATCTCCCTCTTCCTCCTTTTGTTTCTCTCCCTCCTTCTTCTCTTCTCTTTCTACTTCTCCTTAAATTTGTCTTTAGAGTAGGGAGGATGGAGCTTTTCATTTGTGATCTGTGTCCTCTCCCTTGGACTGGGGTCAAGCTGAAATGAAGGTTGGCATGGGTATTTTTAAGCTGTTCATGATGGCATTACACATCCAGTGGCAGCAACCAAAGATGCACCCTTTTAATTTTTGTGGGTTAATGCAACCATTGTAAAAAAAAAAAAGTAAAAGCATAGATGTATAATACATATTTTACTTGGAGTTGTGATATCTGACAAACTCAAGATTTTTTTTGAACTCAGCTAAGTATGAGAAAGGGCAAAAACCTCTGAAAAGCCAAAATACAGGTCACAGAATCCATGTCTTCCATGCCCTTTACAGAGGGCATTAAGCCCTCACTTCGTCTCTTCATACCTATTTGCTTGTCTGGTTTCTCAGTCCACAGCAGATTAAATATAATATGTTAAAATGTGCAATGGTGGTGAGAGTTGTTTCTAATATCAGAAAGGCTGATGTCAATGGAGCTGTAAAGGAAAAGACTTATAATTTAGAAGATAGGATCTCTAATAGTATGGATACTAAAATATATATGTACTTTACATAAATATAATATCTAAAGTGCTGAGTAAGTACTAGATACTTAATTCATGTTGGTTTCTTCTATATTTTCTCTAAAAGCATTATTGTATTACATTGTAGTACAAAAATTAGTGTTCATAATATTACCTTGAGTTTTGAGACAAATTTTATAATCAGTGTATGTGTGTATGATACACTCATTTTAACTTGAAATGTTAAAATTAAAACATATTTTGGCGTTTAAAGATATAAATTTAAGTAATTCATAAAATTTAGCCATGTTGGATAGAAATAATTGCTACTTTTATTAAAAGCTATTTTAAGCACTTTACATTATATCTATAGATTGCTTTTATAGTATGGACACTTTAATGATGTTAATTCTTCCTGTCCATGAACACAGCAAGTGCTCCCACTTATTTGAATCTTCTTCAATTTCTTTCTTCAGTGTCTTAAAATTTTCTAAAAACAGGTCTTTTATATCCTTGGTTAGGTTTATTCCTAGGTATTTGTATGTGTGTGTGTATGTGTGTGTCAGTTATGAATGGGATTATTTTCTTAATTTCCCTTTCTGTTAGTTCATTTTTGGCATAAAAATGCAGCTGATTTCTATATATTAATTTTAATTTTGTATCCTGCTACTTTGCTGAATTCATTTATCAGTTCTAGTAGTTTCTTGGTGGAATCTTTGGCATTCCTTATGTACAGTATCATATCTGCAAATAATGACAATTTTACTTCTTCCTTTCCCATTTGGATGCTTTTTATTTCTTCTTCTCATCTGATTGCTGTGGCTAGAACTTCTAGTGCCTTGTTGAATATGAGAGGTGAAAGTGGACATCCTGTTTTGTTCCTGATCTTAAAGGGAACACTTGTAGTTTTGCCCATTGAGTTTGATGCTGGCAGTGGGTTTGTCATATATGGCCTCTATTATGTTTAGATATGTTCCCTTTAAAATAATCCTGCTTTGCTGAGGGTTTTTTTTTTTTATCATAAATGAGCACTGTATTTTATCAAAAGCTTTTTTTGCACCTATCAATATGATCATGTGGTTTTTATCCTTCATTTTGTTTATGTGGTGATGCACATGTAGTGATTTGTGAATGTTATACCAATCTTGCATTCCAAGAATAAATCCCACTTGATCATGGTGTGTGATCTTTTTGATGTGTTGCTGTGTTTGGCTTGCTAATATTTTGTTGAGGATTTTAGTGTTTACCTTAATCAGGGATATTGGCATATAATTTTTTTTATTAGAAGTGTCTTTATCTGGTCCTGAAATATATCAAGATTCCAATGTTGTATTTCACAGAACCAGAACAAATATTTCAAAAATTTATATGGGACTACAAAAGGCCCTGCATAACAACAGCAATCTTCATAAAGAAGAACAAAGTTGGAGAAATCACACTAACTATTATGAAAATATACTATAAGGCCATAGTAATCAAAACAGCATGGTAATGACATAAAAAGAGACACATAGATCAATGGAACAGAATGGAGAACTCAGAAATAAACCCATACCTTTATAGTCAATTATATTGAATAGAGGAAGCAAGCACATACAATAGGCTAAAGATAGTTTACTCAATAAATGGCATTGGGAAAATTGGACAGATATGAGCAGAAAAATGATGCTAGACCATCTTCATACACTGCACACAAGAATAAATTCAAAATGGATCAAAGACTTAAATGTTAGACCAGGAACCATAAAAATCACAGCAAAAAATATAGGCAGCAAAATCTTAGACATTGCTCACATCAAATTTTTTATTGGATATATGTCCCCAGGCAAGGGAAGCTAACGAAAAAATAAATAAATGGGATTACATCAAACTAGAAAGTTTTTGTGCAGCAAAGAAACACATTAACAAAAGAAAAAGACAACCCACAGAATGGAAAAACATATTCGCTGATATATCTGGTAAGGGGTTAACACCCAACATTTATAAAGAACTTACAAAACTCAACACCATAAAAACAAGCAGCCCAATTAAAAATGGGCAAAGGACCTGAATAGACATTTCTCCAAAGAGGACATACAGATGGCCAATGGACATGTGAAAAGATATTTGATGTGAGCTTCTGGTCAAGGTGAAGGCATAGGTAAGCACAGCTTGCCACCTTGCACAGCCACAAAAAAAAGTACAACTAGATTACAAAACAGATATCTCCAAGAATCATCATAAAATTGAGCTATATGGAAGTCCAACAACCAAGGAGTTAAAGAAGCCACATTCATCCAGGCAGGTAGGTGTGACAGAACGGCAGAGACACACACAGAAATGTACAAAGAGGCTCAGGGACTCAGAGACATGGAATGGGCACATGTGGTGAATAAAAATTCAAATGGATTCCTTGGGAGTGAAGGATCCCAACCCCACTCTAGACCACCCAGCCCAGGGACTCAGCACCAGGAAGATAAGTCCCCATAACTTCTGGCTGTAAACCACTGGAGGTGGTGGTAGCAGAAGAAACTGTGGGATTCTCAGGAGTCTCCTATTAAGGGCCCACAATGGACTTAGGACTCATGTAGACTTGCACCCTCTGGGCTTTAGAACCATGGCAACAGTGGGAAGAGCACCAGTAGCATACGGCGAGAAATTGAAGTGTCTGGCAAGTACCAGGAGACAGCTTCTTTCCAGACAAAACTACAGAGACCAGGCAGTGGCATTGTCGCCACTCTGACCCTTCCCCCACAGAGAGCCACAGAGCGAGACACATACATTGCCTGGTGATTACCTAAGACTCTGTCCTATCCAACATACTTATGCACTTTTCTCCAATAAACCACACTAATAAGACAGGGAGTCAAAAGAACGCTACCTAATACACAGAAACAAATACCAGGAAACTGCAAAAATGAGGAGACAAAGAAATATGTCTCAAATGAAAGAACAGAACAAAACTCTAGAAAAAGAACTAAATGAAATGGAGATAAGCAATGTATCAGATGCAGAGTTTAAAACACTGATTATCAGGATGCTTAAAGAACTCACTGGGTACTTCAACAGCATAAAAAACTACCCAGGAAGAAATGAAAGTTACACTAAGTGAAATGAAGAGAATTTTATAGGGAACCAACAGTGGAAGCGATGAAACCAAGAATCAAATCAGTGATTTGGAACATAAATAAGAAAATAAAAATCCTTCAATTAGAACATCAAGAAGAAAAAGGAAACAAATAAACAAAGATAGGCTAAGAAACATACCAACGTTTGAATTATAGGGGTGCTGGGAAGAAAACAGAAAGAGAAAGAAATTGGAAATTTATTCAAAAAAATAATGAAAGAAAACTTCCCTATTTTGGTGAAGGAAGTAGACATACAACTCCAGGAAGCACAGAGAGTTTCAAACAAGATGAACCCAAAGAGGACCACACCAAAACACATCATAATTAAAATGCCAAAGGTTAAAATAAAAAGAGAATCTTAAAAGCAGCAAGAGAAAAGCAGAGAGTTTCCTACAAAGGAGTTCCCATTAGACTGTCAGCTGATTTCTCAAAAAAAACTTTACAGGCTAGAAGAAACTGGCAAAAAGTATTCAAGGTGATGAAAAACAAGGGCATGCAACCTAGATTACTCTATCCAGTGAAGCTATTATTTAGAATGGAAGAGCGGATAAAATGCTTCCCAGACGGTAAAGCTAAAGGAGTTAATTTATACCAAGCTGTTGTTATATGAAATGTTAGTGATACTTATTTAAGAAAAAGAAGATCAAAACTATGAACATTAAAATGGCAATAAACTCAAAACTATCAACAAGTGAATTTGAAAAACACACTAAGTAATTAAACAGAACAGGTACAGATCATAGATATGCAGATTATTTGGAGGGTTATCATTTGGGGGTAGGAAGGGGAAGAATGGGGAAAAAGGTGCAGGGATTAAGAAGTACAAATTGGTAGGTACAGAATAGACAGTTGGATGTTAAGAACAGTATAGAAAATGGAGTAGCCAAAGAACTTAAATGCATGACCCATGGAATGTCCTAGAGCACAGGTGGCAAACACAAGGCCCGCAGGCCAAATCTGGCCCTCCACCTTGTTTTATCTGGCCCTGCACCTTATTTCTACCCAGTAGAAGCACCAAGCTCTTGCTTAACTGTTAAGGAGTAGTTACATTTATACAGTCCTAAAACTACATTCAGCCCTTTGAAGGCAACTGCAAGGCTGATGTGGCCCCCAGTGAAAATGAATTCAACACCCCTGACCTAGAGGGAGAATTGCTAGGGGGAATGGAGGGTACCAGGTGGAGGGGGCAAAGGGGAAAAATTGGGGCAACTGCAATAACATAATCAATAAAATATATTTTTAAAAAAGATGCTCAGTGTTGTTAATTATCAGAGAAATGCAAACTGAAACCACAATGAGATGTCATCTCATACCTGTCAGAATGGCTGTCATCAGTAAATCAACGAACAGCAAGTGCTGGTGAGGATGTGGAGAATGGGGACCTTTTGCACTGTTGGTGGGAATGCAGACTGGTGCAGCCACTGTGGAAAGCAGTATGGACATACCTCAGAAAATTAAAGATGGGTCTGCTTTTTGACCCAGCAATCCCAATTCTGGGAATATACCTGAAGGTTCTCAAAACACTAATTAGAAAGAACATAAGCATCCCTCTGTTCATGGCAGCATTATTTATAATCGCCAAGATCTGGAAGCAGCCTAAATGTCCATCAATAGATGGGAGGATAAAACAATTATGGCATATTTACATAATGGAATAGCACTCAGTTGTAAAAAAAGGGTAAAAAAAATTTTACCCTTTGTGACAGTATAGATGGACCTGCAGAACATTATGCTAAGTGAAATAAGCCAGTCAGATAAAGACAAATACCATATGACTTCATTCATACGTGGAATCTAATGGACAAACTGAACTAACAAGCAGAATGGGGACAAACTCATAGATGGAGAGCAGGATGACATTTGGAGGGTGTTGTTAGGAGGTGGAGGAATTGAGGAGGGAAAAGGACTTATGGATGTGGACAATAGTGTGGTGGTTGCTGAGGGGAGGGGTATATAAGGGGACTAAATCGCAGTGGAAAAAATGCAATAAAGATTAAATTTTAAAAAGCTATTTTAAATACTTTATGTGCATTAGCACAGCAATTTTTAACCAGTGTACTGCAAACATTTTTAAAACATGAAATACTTGACTATTCAGTCTGGGGCAGTGACCCCTTTTTCCTTAGATTGTCAAATAAAAAAATGAAAATAGCCAGCACAATAACAGCCGTCTGGTGTGAATGTATCAAAATTATACCTATTTTTTTATCAGATTACCAAAAAAAAGGAATATATTTTTGGTGTGCTGCAGAATTTTAGTAATTATATTGTATGCCATGAGATGAAAAAGGTTGAAAATCTCTGCATTAGCACATTATTTTGTGGCTTATTTATGCTGAAATAATGATACTCTTCCCATCTAGCTAGATTATATCACTCTCTACCTAGTTTTATTATTAGTATCATTATTTTTCATGTCACCTAATAGCTGAATTTTTTTGTCCATGTCCTTTGCATCATAGATGCTTTTTCAACTTTATAGACTTAATAATTAATTTAATCTATTTAAAATTTTATTGGCCTGATATATTTTCTTTCTTTTTTTTAAACACTGCACTGTAACTTTTATTAATGAAAGCTGACTGAGATTGTGTAGTTGACTCCTCTAGATATGTTTGCCTCCTAAACTTAAGCAACTTCCCAATTTCAAGTAATTTCATACAGTTAACTTGCATTTCTTTGTTTCCAGTTTCTTTCCCTATGTGAAACAGCACATTACTGAATACAGCGAACAAAAAGATCTTTTACATAAATGTCAGTACATACATGTCATTTTCAGTTACAATGTTATTACACAGTTTGTTTCTTCCTAGCTGTGTAGAGAACTTTTCAAACCTTACTAATTCAGCTTGAAACTAGTAATTTATTTCTTAATAGGCTAAGGATAGTATATATATGAGATTCAGCAGAACAAGTATATGAATTAAGAATAGGTAGCCAGCTCAAATTAAGTATGAGACAATACCTATTATCATCTATTGGTTGCAAATTGCTATTCTTTTCTTTTTAATATATTTTATTGATTATGCTATTACAGTTGTCCCATTTCTCCCCCATCATTCCCCTCCACCCTTCACACCCCCTCCCACCCACATTCCCTCCCTTTAGTTCATGTCCATGTGTCCTAAGTTCTTTAGCTTCTACATTTCCCACACTATTTTTGCCCTTCCCCTATTTTCTACCCACCATCTATGCTACTTATTCTCTGTACCTTCCCCCCCTCTCCTCCTCCCATTTCTCTGTTGCTAACCCTCCATTTGATCTCCATTTCTGTGGTTCTGTTCCTGTTCTAGTTGTTTGCTTTTGTTTTAGGTGTGGTTGTTACTAGCTGTGAGTTTGCTGTCTTTTCACTGTCCTATTTTTTATCTTCTTTTTCTTAGATAAGTCCCTTTAACATTTCATATAATAAGGGCTTGGTGATGATGAACTCTTTGAACTTGACCTTATCCGAGAAGCACTTTATCTTCCCTTCCATTCTAAATGACAGCTTTGCTGGATAGAGCAATTTTGGATGTAGGTCCCTGCCTTTCAAGACTTCAAATACTTCTTTCCAGCCCCTTCTTGCCTGGAAGGTCTCTTTTGAGAAATCAGCTGACAGTCTGATGGGAACTCCTTTGTAGGTGATGTCCCCTTATCCCTTGCTGCTTCTAGAATTCTCTCCTTCATTTGAATCTTGGCTAACATAATTACAGTATGCCGTGGCGTGTTCCTCCTTGGGTCCAACTTCTTTGGGACTCTCTGAGCTTCCTGGACTTCCTGGTAGTCGATTTCCTTTGCCAGATTGGGGAAGTTCTCCTTTATTATTTGTTCAAATAAGTTTTTCACTTGTTGCTCTTCTTCTTCCCCTTCTGGTACCCCTATAATTCGGATGTTGGGACGTTTAACGATGTCCTGGATGTTCCTAAGCCTCTCTTCATTTTTCTGAATTCTTGTTTCTTCCTTGTTTTCTGTTTGGTTGTTTGTTTCTTCCTTCTGGTCCACTCCATTGATATGAGTCCCAGTTTTCCTCCCATCTCTATTGGTTCCCTGTGCGTTTTTCTTCATTTCACGTATTGTAGCCTGCATTTTTTTCATCTAATTTGTGAGCAAAATCAACCAATTCCGTGAGCATTCTGATAACCAGGGCTTTGAACTATGCATCTGATAGGTTGGCTATCTCTTCACGGCTTAGAGGAATTGACTCTGGGCCTTTGATTTTTTCTCCAGTTTGAGCCATTTTTGGTGGTTTTTGTTGTTGTTGTTGTCGTTTTTGGTCTGGTCGCAGCTGTTATGTAGCGAGGGGTGGAGCCTTAGGTGTTCCCCATTGTGGGGCAGCCCAGTCGCTGGGTTGTGATGCTGTATGTGGGGGCTGGGTTCGAGAGGGAACAGTGCTTCCTGCTCCGCTCTCTCCTGGATTCCAGTCCCTTCTGCCGCTTCCCCTTCACCTGGACCATCTGCGCGTGGGAATGTGGAACCACCTGGTTAGCCAGCCGCCTTGTGCGGCCTCACTGGGTCTGCACAGTTGCCACCCTGTACCCGGGGTCCACCAGCTGCCCTCTGTGGGCCTGGGGTCTGCCAGCCACCTGCACTCTTGGGAACCGCCAGCTGCTGCTGCCTGCATTACCAGTCTGCACCTCCACATTTTCCTGCCGCGACTCCGCCCCTCTTACCGGTCTGGATGAATGGTTGTTGGACTTCCGTACAGTTCAGTTTTCTATTAGCTTTGGTTGTTTTCTTGTTTCTAAATATTCGTTGTCCTTAATTTTGGTTGTGAGAGGAGGCACAGTGTGTCCACCTATGGCTCCATCTTGGCCAGAAGTCGCAAATTGCTATTCTTTAGGAAAGTTTAAATGTTCTTATTTTAAAAAGCCTTAAAATAAGACTTAATTCAGATTTATTCATTTTTCCCTGTAGACCCATAGTAATTCACATTGGCATTTTTTAATTGCAGTTTTATATTGAATATTGTGTCAAATTCAATATTATTTTGTGTTAGTTTCAGGTGTAGAGCATAGTCGTGAGACAATCATATACTTTGCAAAGTGTTTCTCAGTATTTCCAGCACCCACTTTGCAACCTACCTAGTCTTAATTCAGATTTAAAGCTGTCAATTCATAACAGTCTTGGTTCACAATTAGGTGTCTGATTATCTGATATAAATGTGTTTACATTTATAGTTACTGCAATCTTACCTTTCATTTTAATCTGAATTTCTTCATTAATTTTATACAATGTCAGTAGTAGGTCAAATTATTATAACAATAAAGTACAGTCCCTAAAAAATACAACAAAAGGAAGCCAAAGCTAATTTTAATTTAGACTTTTTAGATTTCATAACCGACTTATCCTGATATGTGGTCAAGGAATCCTCAACTGAGTGACTATTGTTCCAACAGATTATTTTTAAAAATCACCAATTTGCAATTTACATAGAAATTGCCTATGCAGGTGACATGAAAATTAAGTCCCCAAGTTACTTTACAAAAGCCTTTTGTTTAAATAATGTGGGATGTATGTATTTACAATTTTGACCTCAAGAAGTGTGTGTGGGCATAGCATAGCGATTTTGCTTGCTGTTGTTTAGATTTAGGATTATACTAATATTTAATACAAGTGATGCTTGTTTGAGGAGTGGTCCCACCTATCTGCTCTTCATCTATATCTGTCTTACAAAGTTTAGAGCCTCTGGTCTTCAGCCTTCAGGGGACCAGTCATCATAAGCATTTAGAGCTCATTCCGAGTTTGGACAAACAGGTTTAAATTCTGGCTCTATCTCTTGATCGTGTGTCCTTAGACAAGTTTCTTAATCTCCCTTAGTATCAGTTTTCTTATTTATAAAAGAAAGATAATAATGGCACCTGTTTCACAGGATTGTCAACAGGATTAAAAGGAATAACTCAGTGGAATTGTGCTTAGAATATACCAAGTGTGTGACAGTTGCCACAATTATAGTGCCCTGAGTGCTTTACTATGGTATCCTGCCAAATCTCTTCATCACAAATTGCTTCTTATGCAAAATGATCTTAGTCTATTTTTTGTGTCCTGCTAAATAAAATTATTCATTTATTCAATACAGCTGATAGAATTCAGGTAGATCTTAGAAAGAAAGCAATTTAATTGTATTAATTTGTAAAGAGATGTGAGTCACTATGATAGCCATGTCCCTTCAGGAATTATTAGTTTTTTAAGAAGAGATTTATTCTTTTCTTCAATCTAATTTCTAATTGTTGAAGATGTAGGCAAAGAAATAAATTGACGGAAAGGTTATAGATAACAGGGAAAAGGTACTTTTGTGGTACATTGTCAGTCAGGTTGACTGGCATTGCTCAGAGGCTTATTTTGGCTTCAGCAAACAAGAAGTTCAACCTTTTTGTTGTAGTTTTTTGTCTTTCTTCCTCTTCTAAAGCATCCATTCTCCAAAATATATGAACTCTTTGTCAGAGACGGTAAGTGCCACAATAGAAGGCAAGGGTTAGGATAATGATGAGATGAAGTGTGTTGCAGGTTGGGAGAGTAGGACATGAGAAGCTGGTGGCTAAACTTAAGTAGTTATGTGTAAATAGGTAATGCGGACCCCGGCTCGTTGGGTCTGCCACATTGTGGATGAAATACAAAACATTCACATGGACTACCGAGTCCTGTGGAGGGAAAAGGGTGAGCATGGCTTCTCTCTCAAGGGGAGAAAAAGCCATGGCCTTTGCCTTGACTGACCTTTATTGGGTTTCTTGGCACATTACATGATGATACTCATTTACTATGCACAAGTTCACTTTAGGTGGTTACCTTTTATAGAAAACAAAGGAGCTTATGCTGCTAATCACATCACAGAAGAAGGATATTTGCAAATGCAAAGGGAAAAGTGGTTGAACCAGTTACACTCCATACTGGGGAGTTTTAGCATGGATTTTAGGAAGTTACAATAAGCACTTGCTGTCTCAATTCAGGTGAGGGGGTTTTAGCAAAAGCAAGTCTCAAAGCGGCCTAGGCACATTGCAGGCCTGATTCCCCACAGGAGAACCTATCCATGGGTGTGGGTCCTGTGCATCTCTGAGTGGAACCTGGGCCCACGCCATGAAGAACGGTCTCCTATAAACAGGAGACTAACTTTATTCTCAAGTTTGGAGAAATTAATACATTAATTCACTGAATACTAGGTTTGGACATATAAATAGACATGTAGCAGTTTCTTTAGCTAATTATCTAAGTAATAAATAGTCCATTTTAGGAGAAACACACCAGTTATTTGGAGATAGGCTTTGTTTTCTTAACAGTGAAAAGCACTTTTGGGTTTGTTTTTACTGCTCGGTTTAAGTGAAATGAGTATCTAGGTGGTGGCTGATTTTTCATAAAGACAGCTAAATTGGCAAGTAGGCAGTTGGCAGAGCTCTGACTTCTACCTCTGGCAGTGGAGGGCTTAGAAGAAAGAGTAAAGGGAAAAAAGAGGAGCTGGGTAACACATTGTCACAGGCACTCACTTTAGTACAGGGTGAGCAGCACTGCAGTTGCCATGATATTTGCCCCGGAGACATAGCTTAAGGTGCCAGAAATGCTTCTCAGATACTTATTGGAAATTTTGACTACCTGCAGATGGAATTTTATGTAGTGAAGCCAAGAAATACTAAATATCATAAGGTAGAATGAAATGGCATTTTCTGGCTACAGGAAGATTTTATGTCCATTATTTCACTTAATCTTTAAAAGTAATCTTTGAAAATGGGTAGAATGGATAGTTTTACCTCTAAATGACAGACATGAAAAATGAGATTGCTAAAAGTCATATAGCTTCTTAATATCAGAATCAAGAAAAAAGATAGGTCTTCTCTATTTTCTGTGTTTCTGTTATCACATTACTTTTATAAAAAGACAATAAAAAAAGCAAGGCAGAGATTTCACTGGTGAATTCTACCAAACATTTAAAGAAGAATTTAAACCAGCTCTCACAGGTCTCCAGAAAAATAGAAGAGAAGGGAAAACTTCTGAAACATTCTATTAGGCCAATATTCTTACCTTGATACCAAAAGCAGACAAAGATATCACGAGAAAATAAAACAACAGACTAGTGTTCCTTGTGAATATAAATACAAAATTTTTTAACTGAGTGCACCAACATATAAAAATGATTATACACCATGATAAGTACAATTTATCCTAGGAATTCAAGATTTGTTTAACATCTGAAAATCAATCAGTGTAATACACCCTATTAATGGAGTAACAGACAAAAATCCTATGATCATCTTTATAAATTCAGAAAAAGCATTTGACAAACCAGGATCCTTTCTTGATAAAAAAACATTCAGTAATCTAGAGAAGCAAACGTCCTTAACCTAATAAAAGAAACCTTGCAGGAACCTACAGCTAGCATCACAACTAATGGAAGACAAGTACATGCTTTCCTCTTAATTTCAGGAACAATACATGATTTACTGTCACTTTTTTTCAACACTGTCCTGGAGGTTCTAACTAGGGAAATTATTGAAGAAAAAGATACAAAGACACTTAAATTGAAAAATAAAAAAGTACGTATTCTCAGATGACTTGATGTTGTCTATAGAAAAACCCTTAAAAATCCACAAAAAAATATTACATTAATATCAAAAGTTGTAAGAAAGAACTTCCCAGACCAAAAAACAAAACAAAACAAAAAACTAAAGGAGTACATCATCACCAAACCATTATTATATGAAATGTTAAAGGGACTTATTTAAGCAAAAGAAGATCAAAACTATGAATGCTAAAATGGCAACAAATATATATCTATCCATTGAATCTAAAAACCAAGAAGAACAAAGACAGAATCATGGATAGGGAGAGCATTTTGATGGATGTTGGTGGGAGCAGGCCTTGGGGTAATGATTGAAGAGGTGAGGGGATTAAGAATAGGTAGTTACGGAACAGCCATGGGATGTAAAGTACAGTACAGGAAATGGAGCAGCCAAAGACCGTAATATGCATGACCAGTGGACATCAATGAAGGTGTGAGGATTGCCTGAAGGAGTGGGGTGCTGAGTGGAGGTAGGCAAATGGGTAAAATTTGGGACAACTGTAATAGCATAATCAATAAAATACAATTTTTAAAAAATTACTTTAAAAAATCAATTGCATTTCTCTACATTAACAATGAACAATCTAAAAAGAAAATTAAGAAAATAATTCCA
The DNA here is from genome assembly GCA_039655065.1 of Glossophaga mutica. Lineage (NCBI taxonomy): Eukaryota > Metazoa > Chordata > Mammalia > Chiroptera > Phyllostomidae > Glossophaga > Glossophaga mutica. Next base: position 77,104,094 of record CM077308.1, on the reverse strand, counting down.
CTTACAATAGCATCAAAATAAAATTTCTAGACAAAATATAACCAAAGAAATAAAGATTTACACACAGAAACTATAACATATTTTGAAAGACCTAAATAACAAAAAGACATTAATCTAAATTGCAAAACTCAATGTTGATAAAATGACAATACTACCCAAAGTGATATACAAATTCAATGTAAGCTCTATAAAAATTCCAGTTTGTCTTTTTTTAGGAAATTGAAAAGCTTATCCTAAAATTGATATGGAAATGCCAGGGACCCAAAGAGCCAAAACATTCTTCAAGGATGAAAGACTCATACTTCCTAATTTAAAAACTTATTAGGAAGCTCCAATAATCAAGACAGTTTGTTTCTGGCATAAGAATAGACATACAGAGCAGTGGAATAAAATTGAGAGTCCAGAAATAACCCTAACATTTATAGTCGATTGTTTTTGACAAAAATGTTGAGATAGTTCAATAAAGAATAGTATTTTTTCAACAAATAATGTTTGAACAGAAAGCGAATGAGTTTGGACCCCAATCTCATACTATATAAACAAATTAACTCAAAATTAATCTTGGACACAAATGTAAGAGCTGAAGCAATAAAACTCTTGAAGAAAACATGATATATGTTTCCATTTATAGGAAATGCCTAGAAGAGACAAATCAATGGAGACAAGAAGTAGATTAGAGTTGCCTAGGGCTGAGGAGGAGGGAGAGGGGGGATAGGGAGTGACTGTCAATAAGTACAGGGTGGTTTTTTTTTGTTTTTTTTTGAGGGGGAAGACGAAATTTTCTCAAAGTAGTTGGTGGTAATGATTGCACAACTGTGAAATTCACTATAAAATTCACTGAATTGTACACTTTAAATGGTGAATTTTTTGTGGTATGTGAATATTTTAATATAACAATAATAAAGACAGTGGAGTCTCCTCACCTGGGTATCATGTCCTCCTGACTATGACTATTTTTCCTAAATTTTGTCTAATATTATACCTAATTGAAGTTAATTACTATTTCTGTTTTTATTGAAATTATCAGATATATTTTTTAAAAAGATTTAATGTGTTTTAAGAGAGAGGGGACAGGAGGGAGAAAGAGAGGGAATGAAACATTGACCAGAGAGAGAAGCATCAATTAGTTGCCTCTTGTATGCAACCCACTGGGGACCAATGCATGTGCCCTGACTGGGAATCCTACAGGCAACCCTTGCCCTGAGAAATGACACCCAACCAACTGAGCCACACCAGTCAGGGCAAATAGTTTTGGTTTACATCATTTTTAAAGGAGAGTCTTAAATGGGGCCTCCTTTCCCATTATGTTATTATTCAAAACACAGTTGCAGATATTTGACAAAAGATTTAAAATGATATTTTGGAGCTGGGGGGAGAGGTGATTTACATTTTGTGTCCCATGTTTTTCTACTTTATTTGTCAGAATACATTCAATCAAATAAATTTACCGTAATAACTATTTGCCAACTGGTGAATATAGCAGCTAAAACCATAAACCACTAATTGCTACCTCCTTTGAATCTCTGCAATGCTTTTTTCCCTATAATTTATGTCAATTAGCATATGTGGGCTTGTGTAAATATATTTACATATTTGTAAAGTTTTTAAAAGACCTACACAGTTCCCTACATATACAAACTAATCAATATGTATTTCAGTTGGATGCTTTATAAGCCAGTTTCTACACTGGGGAAGAGTTGAATATTAATTCCTGTGAATAGATTTTACTGATAACTCAGAAACTTATAGAATGGGTTAAGATTAAGGATGTTCTGTTTACTATTACAAGGCTCACCATCTAGTAGCCAGCTTTTAACCAGAAAATGGTATTGAATAGACCTTTGTAAAATACATTTGCCTGGAAGAATTAGATTTTTTGGATTTTTTTCTAAAGTTCAAAATATAATTTTCCCTCCTATAAATTCTTAAAAGTCAGAAACAAATGCAGGAAATACTTCATATTGTACAAGTATCCCATATATGCAAGGTTTAATTTAGCAATAATGTGAAATTTTCAGTAAATGACCAAATATTTAAATAAGCATCTTTCATTTGTGAATAATCCTCCTTTCCAATCTGGATGCCTTTTATTTCTTATTCTTGTCTGATTGCTGTGGCTAGAACTTCCAGTACTATGGAAGTTCTAGAATAAGAGTGGTGATAGCAGACACCCTTGTCTTGTTCTTCATCTTAAGGGGAAAGCTTTTAGTTTTTGCCTATTGAGTATAATGTTGGCTGTAGGTTTCTCATATACGGCTTTTATTATGTTGAGGTATGCTCCTTGTATTCCCACTTTGCTGAGTATTTTTATCATAAATGGGTGCTGGATTTTGTCAATGCTTTTTTAGCATCTATTGATATAATCATGTGATTTTTGTCCATTTTGTTTATGTGGTGTATTACACTTATTGATTTTCAAATATTGTGCCATCATTACATTCCTGGGACAAATCCCACTTGATCATGGTATATGATCTTTTTAATGTATTTCTGAATCCAGATTGCTGGTATTTTGTTGAGGATTTTAGAATCTATGTTCATCAGAGATATTGGCCTATAGTTTTCTTTCTTTCTTGTGTCTAACCTGGTGTTGGAATTGGGATGATAGCAGCCTTGTAAAGAGTTTGGGAGTCTTTACTCTTCTTGAGTGTTTTGGAATAGTTTGAGAAGGATAGGAGTTAGTTCTTCCTTAAATGTTTGGTAAAATTCAGATGTGAAGCCATTTGGTCCAGGAGATGACATGATTGTATACATAGAAAACTCTGTAGTCTCAACCCCAAAACTACTCAACCTAATAATGAATTTGGCAAAATAGCAGAGTACAAAGTTAATATTTAGGAATCGATGGCATTTTTGTATACCAACAAAGAAATACCAGAAAGAGAAACTAGGAGAATAAACCATTAGCAAAACTATAGGTAAAAAACCATTGGCAAAAATACTATAGCAACAAGAAAAATAAAGTACCTCGGAATAAATTTAACCAAGGAGGTAAAGGACCTGTACTCGGAAAACTACTGAACACTGAAGTAAGAATTTAAGGAAGATACAAATAAATGGAAGCATATACCATGTGCATGGATTGGAAGAATTAACATCATTGAAATGTCCATACTACCCAAAGCAATCTGTAGATTCAATGCAATTCCTATTAAAATACCAATGGCATATCTCACAGATCTAGAACAAATATTTCAAAAACTTATATGGAACCGAAAAAGACCCTAAATAACATAAGCAATCTTATGAAGGAAGTACAAAGTAGGAGGGATTACAATACCTGATATCAAACTATATTACATGGTCATTGCAATCAAACAATTTGATACTGGCATAAGAATGGACACAGACAAATGGAACAGACTAGAGAATACAGAAATAAACCCAAATCTCTATGGTCAATTAATATTTGACAAAGGGGGCATTAGCATACAATGGAGTTAAAAATAGCCTCTTCAATAAATGGCGTTGGGAGAACTGGACTGGTATATGCAAAAAGAAGATGAAACTAGACCACCAACTTACACTATACACCAGAATAAACTCAAAATGGGTAAGAGACGTAACTATAAGTCATGACATCATAAAAGTCCCAGAGGAAAACACAGGCAGGAAAACTGCAGATTTCTCATGTAGCAATCAATGTTGCTGATATGTCCCCTAGGGCAAGGGGGATAAAGGAAAAAATAAACAAATGGGACTACATCAAACTAAACAGCTTCTGCAGAGCTAAAGAAATCATCATCAAAATGAAAATGAAACTAACTGTATGGGAGAACATATTCACCAATGATACATTGGACAAGCATTTAATCTACAAAATATATAAAGAATTCATACAAATCAAATCCAGGAAGACTCACGATCCAATTAAAACATGGGCAAAGGACCTGAATAGACACTTCTCCAAGGAGGACATACCCATGGCCCATAGATGTATGAAAAGATGCTCAACATCACTAGCCATCAGAGATATGCAAATTAAAAGCACAATGAGATATCACCTCACACCTTTCAGAATGGCCATCATTAATAAATCAACAAGCAACAATTCCTTAAAAAACTAAAAATGGAACTGCCATTAGACCCAGCAATTCCACTGCTGGGAATATACCCTAAGACTCCTGAGTCACCAATTCAAAAGAACTTATGCACCCCTACGTTCATAGCAGCACTATTTACAATAGCCAAGTGCTGGAAACAGCATAAGTGCCAACCAGTAAACAATTGGATCAAAAAATGTGCATTTACACTGTGGAATACTACACAGCAGAAAGAAAGAAGGAATCTTTGTCTTTTGCAACAGCATGGATGGAACTGGAGAGCATTATGCTGAGTGAAATAGGCCAGATAGTGAAACAAATACCATATGATCTCACCTATAAGTGGAGTCTAATGAACAAATAAACTAATGAACAAATAGAACCATAGGCATGGAACTGACTGAAAGTGACCAGAGGGGAGGGTGGATGGTGATAATCATAGAAAGAATGGTGGGGGAGTGACTATACAAACAACATGTATGAATGACCCACAGACATGAACAACGATGGTGTGGGAATTGACTATGGGAATGGGGATGGGATGGGCAGAAGAGGGTAAAGGGAGAATAATTGGGACAACAATAAAAAATGATTTAATAAAAAAACTTTAAATATTCCAACATCCAGATCATAGGGGTGCCAGAAGGAGAAGAGAAAGAGCAAGAAATTAAAAACTTATTTAAAAAGTAATGAAAGAAAACTTCCCCAGCCTAGTGAAGGAAATAGACATGTAAGTCCTGGAAGCACAGAGTCTCAAATAAGTTGGACCCAAAGAGGAGCACACTAAGACACATCATAATTACATTACCCAAGATTAAAGATAAAGAGAGAATCTTAAAAGCAGCAAGAGGAAAGGAGACAGTTACCTACAAAGGAGTTTCCATAAAATTATCAGCTGATTTCTCAAAAAAACTTTACAGGCAAGAAGGGGCTGGAAAGAAGTATTCAAAGTCATGAAAGGCAAGGACCTACATCCAAGATTGCTCTATCCAGCAAAACTTTCATTTAGAATGAGACAGCAGATAAAGTGCTTCCCAGGTATGGTAACGTTAAAGCCCTTCATCACCAAGCCCTTATTATATGAAATGTTAAAGGGACTTATCTAAGAAAAAGAAGATCAAAGCTATGAATACTAAAATGACAACAAACTCACAACTATCAACAACTGAACCTAAGAACAAAACAAAAACAAATACAAACTAAGCAAAGAACTAGAACAAGAACAGAATCACAGAAATGGAGATCACATGGAGGGTTATCAACAGGGAAGGGGAGGGGGGAGAATGGGGGAGAAGGTACAGGGGTTAAGAAGTATAATTGGTAGGTATAAAATAGAAGAAGGTTAGGAATAGTATAGGAAATGGAGAAGCCACAGAACTTATATGTATGACCCATGGACATGAACTAAGTGGGGTGCAGGGAATGTTGGAGGGAATGGGGATACCTGATGGGGGGTAAAGGGGAGAAAATAATGCAACAATTATAATAGCATAATCAATAAAGTATACTTAAAAATATCCTCACTTAAAGCAATGAAATAAATAAATAAATGAGCATCTTTCATAGAAGGTCCTGGGTAGGCAACATACTTTTTCCACTAATGGTAATATTATAAAAGCATTTTTTTAAGGTTTTCTTTTGGAATTTCTGTCAAAGCCAGTGTGCAAGTTACATGAGTAAATAGTCTTTGTAGTTTTTAATCATATCTGGTTTGTAACCAAAATTATATTACTCAAGTTAATCAACCCAGCTTATTCTCGGCCTAGCTCAGCATCATTTAATGTTGCCTCCAAAACTGTATCCACTCTCATAACAGGAAGCCATGCTACCATTAATAGTTTTTAAAAATGGTTTTTATGCTTTGCAATATACTGTACTTGAACAACAAGTAAAATAAAATAAAAAATTTTTTTTTAAATAAAATTTTTTAAAAAAGGAATATGTGTCTTGGTTCATTGCCAGGTGCTTGGTGAGCATTAAATTAAGTGTTGCTTGAATGAATGAGTGAATGAATGTATCATGTTTGTATTACTTTGTACTACTTTGAAGAGAACAATACTCATTTAGCAATATCTGTATGCTTTCCAAAAATCAACTACTTCATATTCATAATATGAATATACTGATTCTATTCTTGCTATTTAAGCTTTTATTTTTTTCTGTTCATGAAATGGCTGTTGACCTGTTTACATTGGCATACATCTATTCATTTATATACCTCTGCCTAATCATGAAAATAAAATCTAATCAGTAACTCAAAATAGACTTGTTTCAGATTTCTCACCAGCCTTCCATGCCCTCCCTGTTAAGATTTGTAGAGCCCTGTGGTTTCTTTAGCCCATTTCCAAATGTCTGAGTAATGAACGTTGCTGGGCCTGCAGATTTGAGTGCATTTAATCTGTTTAATCAGCACCCGTATCCTTCCATATTTTGTCATCATTTCCTGCACTATTACTGCAGTGGCTGCTGTTCTGGTAATTAGATTAGAGCTGACCTTCATAGAGTCAGTGAAAAGATGCTGCTGAAAGTCTGTAATTTCGTAGTCATTTATCCTATTCTTGCCCACTCCATTTAACAAATTGGTGGCATTTCTCTCACTGTAAAAAATGTTTATTTCTTTAGTGTCTTTCAAAACTTGTTATTTATTTTTTGTTTATTCTTTCTTTAGCCTCTTATTCCATGAAAAATAAGAACAATTGCTGAAATAGAAAATACAATGGATTTGCAAAATTTTCTAAGGCTCTTCTTATAGACTCAAATTTTAATTAGCAGTTCATCTTTCTTGGTATAACCAAAATTTACTAAGGGCGACTAGAATGAAACATCACCTTTCACAAAGCCTTCACTGATAGGGCTCAGCTTAAATGATCTCTCTATTTGGGGGTCCCCAGAGCTCTCTTGGCTTTATTTTGCATTGTGTTGAAGTTATGTTATGCATGTCTTAGCTGTTCTAAATAATAAAATCATTAACAATGACTACCATTGACTAAGCATTTTCTTTGTGCCAGACACTACATATGAGATCCTATTTATTTCTTACAACTACCTTGTGGTAAAGGTGTTATGATCATCTTCATTTTATCACACACACATGCTTATATATGCATATGATTTTACACACACACACATATGTATATGTAGAATGTTGTGGTTTTTATAAAGATTATTTAGCCCATAATGAAAAGTCAAGTAAATTACTTTGGGCAAAATAAACTTGGGTCATATTTTTTACCATAATAATTCTTTTCCCTGGCATTTAATGTTCTTGTAGGGATGTTTGAAACTCATCTGGTTTGGGTCCCTTGAAGGGAATAGCTGTATTACTACTTGAGTACCTGAAGAATATTTTACTTAATCTTGAAGATTAATAACTTTTTCCCTCGATACATTGTGTGCCATTTCTATCTGAACATGGAATTCTCTCCTTATTTCACAGAAAATTAGCTATATTATATTGTCTTGAATAGTTTCATATTTCATGTGTTTAGTTTTCTACTTCAGGAAAATATACATGATTAGATGCTGAATAAATATAAGACAATATAAGGAGCATAGAGTAAGAACAGGTCATATCTAGAGTTCAAGAAGCTTACTTATTGAAGAGGTCAGAACGTCTGGGAAGCCCATCCGAAACACTCCACCTGAAGGTCACCTCAGAGGGCATGCAACCATCCTTGCCACAGTGCAAATGGTGAGCACTCCTTCCTTTAACTGCTTTTTAAAATTAGCATATAACAATCATTTAGTGTGAATTTACTTTGGGATAAATTCTGTGTAGACATTAATACTCTAATACAAAATCTATAATTCTTTGTGCCAAACTTTTACTGGAAAAATGTTAAGCCTACAGGAAAATTGGAAGCTAGCAAAAATTTTTTTTAATATCTCAGTGTACTGATTTTTAACACTTCACTACTGGAAACTAAATTCCACCACCTTACACCTAAAGTTTCAGCATTTATCTCCAAAGAACCAGATTTATCTATACAGTCACAATACCATTATCTAACCCCCAAAATTTCACTTTGAAAGGGTATTACCTAAAATGTAATTTATATTCAAATTTGCTCAGTTGCTTCAAATTTTATTTGCTGCTTGTCACTCCCAGGATCCATTTGTACAGTGCATGTTACATTTAATTTCCATGTTTCCTTAGTTACCTTTATTATAAACAGCCCTCATTGATGTGGACTCTGGCTTGTGGGGTCCACCACATTGTGGATGAGATATGAGAAATTCACACGGACTACCGAGTCCTGTGGAGGAAAAGGGACAGCATGGCTTTTCTCTCAAGGGGAGAAAAAGCCTTGGCCTCTGCCATGACAAGCCCTTATTTCTTTTCTGGGCACGTTACAGGATGGCCCTCATTTACTATGCACAGGTTCACTTTAGGTGGTTACCTTTTACAGAAAACTAAGGAGCCCATGCTGCTAATCACATCACAGAAGAAGGAGATCAGCAAATGAAAAGGGAAAAGTTGTTGAACTGGTTACACTCATCCTTGGAAGGTTTAGAATGGATTTTAGGAAGTTACTTTGCAGTAAATGTTTGCTGCCTCAATTCAGGGTGAGGGAGTTTTAGCAAAAACAAGTCTCATAGCAGTCTAGGTACAATGCAGGCCTGATTACTCATGGGAGAACCTATCCATGGGTGTGGGTCCTGTGCACTGGACCTCGTTTTGCACTGGGAGCTGGGGCCATGCTATGCAGAATGGTCTCCTACACCTCATTGTTGTTTTTATAACTTTAACATATTTTTAGGAATTCTGCAATCTGAATTTTTCCGATTGTTTTTTCATGAATATGTTTAGGTTAAAAGTTTTTGGCCAGAATACTAGACAGGTGATATATACTTCCTATTATATCACACGAAGAGGCAAATAACATCAGTTTATGCCATTCTTTGTAATGTTAACAGGTCACTTGGTTAAGGTGTTGGCTGCTAGATCTCTCCACTGAAAATGCAGCTTTCATTTCATGATTAACAAGTTATCTGTGGGGTGTCACTTTGAACTGCATGAACATATCCATTCTCCCACAACCCTGCACTCACTGCATTCTGTATTCATCAGTGATGCTTGCTTGAATTAATTGTTACACTGGCTGTAGCTCAAGGACAGTTTTCTAATTCTACCACTGGGTCTTTGTAAGCACAACTGGGACCTTCTTAAGAAGGACTCTAGCTTCTTCCTCTTCTTTTTTTTTCTGTCTAGTGGATTAAAATGAAATCTCTTTAATAGAAAGACATTAAGTATGGACAGATGTCTGATGAACACAAGAACACAGATAAAGTGTACCTGCATTAACCTACTTTCTAACTTCTTCCAGTACAGGTTGGGAGTTCAAAAAACATGACTAATCTTTAAGGAAAACAAAGACATACCACATAACATGTTTTTCTCCAGTACAAAGTCTTAAGTATGTTTCTCTTCCATCAAATAAAGAGTAAAGAAACACCCAGTTGGAAAAGATAAGGAGGAGCAATACCCCAAAGACTCAGAAATTGATTTATTGCAGGAAAATGGAGAGTATTTTAGAAAATATCTGCCTCAAGATATTTTTGTTTGTTTTGCTTTGTTCTTTTATGTTTTTTAAATTAAATTTATTGGGGTGACATCGGTTAATAAAATTTTGTGGGTTTTAAGTATATAATTCTATGATACATAGTCTGTATGATACATAGTCTGTATGTTGCATTCTGTGCATTACTATTCCCCACCCTCTTCCCTCCATAACCACCATACCACTGTGCTTGCTCTTTCAAACAAGAAGAGAACACCGCTTCTATGAAACATGGCCAGCTGCTTTCTGATTTACTTGGTCTGGAGTGGATTGAGCTTCACTGCCACCACCACCACCACTAATGCTTCTCAGCCTTTTGGCTAAATTCAAACGTGGAGAGGATCCCAGACATTGGTATTTTAAAGTGTCTCCAGGTGATTTTAATATGCAGTCAGGAATGAAGACACAAGAACTCTTAGGGAAAGAAAAACTAATTCAGGGTTGGCAAACGGGTGAAATTTGGACACGCAGAGCTTGAGGGAAGTAACTCCATATGAAGAGACTAGCATGAGCAAAAGGTAACCTACTTATGGCAAATATTTTATCTTCTTTTCCCCAGATGAGGCATTTTTTTTTTCCCCTGGCACATTTATCTGAATGGTAACTCGATAGATATAATGTAATAAAGTTAACTCACTTGTAAAACTCGGAAGCAGAAGTGCTTCTGTGATTTTACTTAAGGAAAAGTAAAATAATATTCTTGAAAATGTCCCACAGCTTATCATTTGTAGTATAACAAGCCCTTTAACTCTGGTCCTGTTAGGCCCATTTGTATAAGGAAATTACATCCTTTGCTGGGTGGCGAGATATTAAACAAAACATGGCTTATTGAAAATATGTTCTGCTATAGCAATGATATTGGAAAAGAGCAAAAACGTCCAAACTTGGTTTTCATATTTCTGCTTTAACCATAGGTTCAAAAAGTGAATTTCAAGCTTGTAAATACTGGTTATGAGACAGGCGAAACATAATGTAAATATTTTGAAGGAATAGTAATCAAGATCTGTGAGTCATAGACAGCTACCAGATGAAAAGCATAAAACCAACCGTGTCAGGGCTTCAGCTCAGAGTAAGGTTTCAGTTTTGGTATCCACTGATAATAACTAAATTGAAAATGAATATGAATAAATACTGGCAATCCAAACTATTGCATCTGTCTGGTAATGAATTTTGGGGGGTTTTCCTAAAGGTAAACCTCAAATTCCTATATCTTCCTAAAGTAAAATACATTTACAATGTGAAAAGATAGAAAGAAACCCTTAGGAAGTGTTATCTGTTCCTGTATTACATTTTCAGAAAAGTACAACTTTTGGAGAATCAGAGAAGCAGAATGACAGAGAGTATGGGGCCCCGAGGCTAAAAATATTTATGGTCACAGATTCCGGAATACAGAGAAAAATTATGTCAATCAAATTTAGAAAAAAAAATACTATTTCCTTTGCACCTGAAAACATTACCTAGGACACTGTGTGTCTTTACAAGATGATAGTTACTTTAAGAGTGCCTGCCAACAGGGTTATAATATGGTGACTCAGAGCTCCACTGCATGCCCTGGAAAGTTCTAGGTGTCCTGAGATGGGTCCCATAGTGCTGAGATTCAAGAACCTGTATAAAAATAGATTTTTTTGTCATAAATTTCAAAACGATGTTCAAAAATAGAGATAAGAAGAGAAGGGAAAAATCAGAGGCAGTAAAGTGGTGAGAAAAGTGGCTGCAGTGTCAGGAGACTGAAATTCTAGCTGTGTCTCAGTCACCAACTGTGAGTTGGGTAAATCATCTTACCTATTGACCTCCCTCGAAATGTGAGCTTTGGCTAGTATTTTAGTAGTTTATAAATGTTTAAAGAAACAGAACTATTCTCCCTTGGAATTAAATGATACTTTAAATCATAATATGTAAAACAGACGAAAATGATGAGTCAGGGGAGTCCTTTTTTTCAGCCTTCCCCTTACATCTGAGACCAACTGGGAGCCATTGCCACAGACATCCGAGGACTACAATACTCAGTGTGTGGTCCAGCACCAGCAACATCAGCTGGGTGGAGATGCAGAACTCAGAACCTAGGTAGAAATGGGAACTACTGAGTCAGAATCTGCATTCTAACAGATTCCCTCAGTGATATATTTTCCAGTACAATTTGCAAAGCCTTGCTCTAGAGATTCATGGAACTCCATTTGAAAATTAACTCCTGGATTAGTTAACCTGTAGGGATTAATGTTTTTCTTTCCCCCATGACACACCACAATAACCATTCTCAGCTGAAGAACAAGAAAAACAGGAAGTAGTGGCAGTAATGCCATTTTTAGTCTTGGAATCAAGAATGCAAGGTTTTATTTTATTTTATTTCAGACAGTGCAGTGCTCTATTCCACAACATTATCTCAAAGAGGGGATTGTATGATGATTTTAGTTATGTTAGTTATCAGTCAATGGCTTCTTAAGAACTTGATGGCACACTCTACAGAGTTATTGAAGGAAGTTTTTTTAACAGGAGGGGTTTTTACTGAGTTGTGGGCAGGGCTAAGAGAATCAATAAGGGGTGGTGAAACACCGAGGGACTAGCAATGATGGGGACCATTGATACACGTAACCTTGAGGGAGCAAAGATAGGATTAGCATCTTGGGAGATCTTAAACTATGGAAAGGCTCACTGGGAGCTCTTGCCTTTATGCGAAGGACACAACCACTGCGAACCACAGATCACCATGATGCAAACAGAAGAAGAAATAAACCACAATTTCTCTTTTCACCTACTCTGATTGCCTTCCAGTGGCTACCATTGGCCAATCCAACTGGAAACCAGAGTGCAAGGGAGCCAATTGATGTAGTTCATACACTTCACCCTCCTGGGGCAAAGAGCACAGTATGGAGAGGTAGAAAGTGATTCTGGGAGCAACTTTAGAATATCTAACATAGTAAATGAAATGGTTATATTTGTAAATAGAATAATAATAAAGTAAACTTTAATGGAAAGGTTTGTTTTGCTTGTATAAATGTTTATGTTACATATATGAATGTATGTTAAATATGAAAAAGAATTTCCTGAGAAACAGTGCATTGTGGTAGAATCAGTGCTTTGAAGAGATATTCTTATAGGTTTTTCTACTGTGAAAAGTTTTAAACAAGAGAATGATGTTAATCTGCCTTTTATTTAATACTTACTATTTGGTAGGTACTATTAATGATACTCAAGTGTAAAACGTCCTCATCTACAGGGAGCTATGACATAGATTAAAAGTGAAAATGTTATATTCGGGGGGCCCTGTCCTGGGCGCCAGATGTGGGGGGGCTCCGCCCGCAGAGCCCTATCCCTCCGTCACGGATGAAAGTAAAAACTACCAAGACATTACTGCTTGGGGAGGAAAGGGGTCAAACTCTCAGAGGAGAAAGACCCAGAGCCCCTTCCTCACTAGGCTTTTATTGGGTTCCAATACACCGGAATACAAGTTTAACATGTCAAAGAAATCTGAGGGCTTAATCCGAGCCAGTGTTTGTCTGGAAGGGGGGTTGCCAGACTTTGGGAGACATGCTCATTTCCTCCTGGGACACTTGTCACCTCAGGAAGAGCACTCTTAGCAAAGCAGGTTTCACAGGACTTTAGGAATTCTTTCTTATGCCAATCACCCAAGGAGCCGTCCTGGCCAGGACAGGGCTGCACCACTCACCCCCACAGTTTCAGGCTTTAAGGCAATTAGGAAGCAGGAGACATCTCCCAGATGGAAATGAGGACTCAGGCTATGTCAGAATAGCTGGGGGGGCGAGGGTCCATCACATCCTCTTTGCTGCAACCCCCCGAGTCCTTCCATGAGGCCTCCCAAGTGGTCGCGTCTGGCTTAGGTTGCCCCTCCCATGAGGAGTCTTACCCCGTCATTGACTGCCAACCAAGCTATGGGGCCAGAGATGGGTAAGGCAGAAGCAGTGCTCCTGCCAGGGAGATAAGCTTTGTCTCCTTAATAGGTCACATCCTTGTGACAGTACAGACCCAGATGAAGTGGGTCCCTTGGGCTCTTACACAGCCCACCATGGGGTGAGGGTTACAACTCCTGAAACCAGGCTGAACGGTCCGCAACAGTTATATACATATAGAATACATGTATGGAAAAGAATGATGTGTTCAGGTGCAAATATTTCTTAAGTACCTGATGTATATTAGGCAATATCTTTGAAACTAAAATTCACAAAAATAATGAGTCAAAATGACATGGTTGTTGTCAATATAGAATTTATAATTTTCTTGGGAAGATAGATTTCAGTGATAGTTCAAGGCCAATATAGGTTCTTTGGGAATTTGTAACAGATACACCTGACCTAGATTTGGGAGGAAATGAAGCCTCCTTGAACCTCTGAGATATGAAATATAAACAGGAAGGCAGCCAGGTAATGGAGAGTAGTCACAGTGAAGGGCAGCTGAGTGAAGCAGTGGAGGTAAAGTTGCGTCTGTGTATCTCCACACTGGCAGTGCTTCAGCAAGAAAGCCCAGAGGGGAAAGAGATCATGCCGTAGTTGAAAAAGTGAAAAAAAGTTATTACAACTGAAGCAGAAAGCAAAGGAAGCATGGTGTTTGGTGTTTAACTTAAAGCCATGTGAAGCTAATGAAATATTTTTAAAATAAAGAATCACTTGATTATGTGGAAAAATTATGAATATAAAATATTGGCCTTCCTACTAGTGCCACTTTAGCTAAAACTTTAGTTTATTATCTACCTCTGCAGTTTTTTTCTGAGAAATAAGCACAAAAAGGCATTTTTACCAAGACTGTCCCAATTTTAAGTTTTTCCTCTGACATAGGAAAAGAGCTGAACCGATTTGAATTTTCTCTCATGTTTTGCTGTACATCGACGTGATGACATCTTTTAAAACATAGGCAGTGAAACCTCAGACATTGCTTATAGTAATTTTTTTCTGATATATTGCCTCAAGCAAGGGAAACAAAACAAAAAAATAAACAAATGGGACTACATCAAACTAAAAAGTTTTTGTGGAGCAAAGGAAAGCATCAAGAAAATGAAAAGACAACCCACTGAAAGTGAGAACATATTTGCCAACGTTATGTCTTGGATAAGGAGTTAATATCCAAAATTTATAAAGGAATTATACAACTAGTACCAAAAGTAACAAATAATCCAATTAAAAATGGGCAAAGGACCTAAGTAGACATTTCTCCAAACAGGGCAATAGATATATAGAAAGATGGTCTACACTATTAATCATCAGAGAAATGCAAATTAAAACCACAGTGAGATATCAACTCACACTTGTCAGAATGGTTATCATCAATAAATCAACAAACAAGTGCTGGTGAGGATGTGGAGGAAGGGGAGCCCTTTTGCATTGTTGGTGGGATTGCAGACTGGTGCAGCCACTGTGGAATGCAGAATGGAGTTATCTCAAAAAATTAAAAATGGAACTGCCTCATGACCCAGTGATTCCACTTCTGGGAATATATTCAAAGAAACTTGAAACACTAATTTTAAAGAACATATGGATTCCTATGTTCATAGCAGTGTTATTTACAATAGCCAAAATCTGGAAACAGCCCAAGTACCCATCAATAGATGAATGGGTAAAAAAACTATGGCACATTTGTACAGTGGAATGCTACTCTGCTGTAAAAGAGCAGGAAATCATACTTTTTGCAACAGTATGGGTGGACCTGGAGAGTATTATATTAAGTGAAATAAGCCAGTTGGAGAAAGGCAAATACAATATGTTTTCACTCATATGTGAAACATAATGAACAAAAGAAACTAAAAAACAAAACAGAAACAGACATAAAGTAGCAGGAGGTACAGGGCTGGGTGAAAAAGGTGCCCCACCCAAACCAAAACCCTCATACCCCGAGTAGATACAGACAACACTATGGTGATGACCAGAGGGAAAGGGGGATGGGGAGAGACAGAAGAGGGTATGGGGGACATACATGGTGATGAAGGGAGACACGACTTGGGGTGGTGAACACACAATACAACATGCAGATAATATATTACAGAATTGCACACTTTAAATCTGTGTAATTTTATTAACCAATGGCACCCCAATAAATTCAATAAAAATAAGAAACAACCCCCAAATGACATCTTTTTAAAGGATATCCATATTTCTCTTTAATAACCTTATAAAGATAAAACTATGTTTAACTGATTGTTGTCAAAAGTAGGATGAAAAGTATCATAGAATAATATTGACAGCTAGGAAATTAATTTTCATGCCTATCTCTCTGTGTGTATTATGTTTATTGCTGAAAATTCTTCAATCTTTTTATGAGTAATAGCACTTACCTTCAGGTTTGTTCACCTATCTTGGCCTACTGATACCTCTAGAACAATGCAGTCATTTTGCCTTCTCAAGCTGGTGACTCATGATCAAAATGTATTTCTCTCAATGGTAGCCAAGTTAAAAGGATATGCAGTCTCTCCTGAGCTATTACCATCTATGCAGACATTATCATTTCATAGTAAATATTTATTGTAAAAATCCATTATTTATAAAAGCATGTCAGAAGTGTTTGGGAGCCTATCAATCAGTTTCTCTACATCATTATTTTTCTGAGTATATTCTTTCAGCACTACAATAATTCCAATGGATCCTAACACAGAGAAATGAATAGTACCATCAATGAGACTTTATTTCTTCCAATATCAGTATTGGCATTGTTGGTGCAGATGAGAAGTGAATATTGTTTCTCAGACCTATGAATCTATAAGTGGGTGGACATGATTGAAGCAATGATTTCTTAACCACCTCATAAAATCCAGTTTTCAGGATTTATCGATTCAGTGGCTCATTTTAAATAACTTCAAAGCAAACATTTTCTAAATCATGAAAAGAACAGAAAATTTTGTATATAATAGACACTGATCTTGCCAGATGTGGAATTTCTCTAATACATAAGTTGTAAATAGATTAGATCAATTGTTCCTGGTCTCTAGCTGCTTATAAAGATGGAATCTTGTTGGTCCATTAGTTATTAGTTAACTATGGATATGAATATATAATTATGAATGCATTTACATAATTTATAGTTTGCAAATGATTGATCCCTCTCAAATTTTCATGAAATTTTACTTGTTTCACAAATGTTTTCCATTTCATTTATTCATTTATTTATTTTTGTATTTATTAATTTCACAAATATTTATTGATACCTACTCTATGTAAAACCCTATGTTAAGGCTATTTTTTACTTTAAATATATTTTTATTTTCCAGTTACAGTTGATGTACAATATTATATTAGTTTCAGGTGTACAACCTAATGAATAGACATTTATATAATCTATGAAGTGATCACCCTAACAAATCTAGTACCCATCTGACACCATACATAGTACAATATTAGTGATTATGTTCCCTATGCTGTACTTTACACTCCTGTGACTATTCGATAACTGCCAATTTGTATTTCTTAATATCTTCACCTTTTTCACTTATCCTCCCAAGTCCCCAGCCATCTGGCAACCATCAAAATGTTCTCTGTATCTATGAGTCTGTTTCCGTTCTGCTTTTTTTTTTAGATTCCACATATAAGTGAAATCATCTGGCCTTTGTCTTTCTCTGACTTATATATTTTATGCTGCACAATGCTCTCTAGGTTCATCCATGATGTTGCAGATGGCAAGATTTCATTCTTTTTTATGACTGAGTCATATTCCATAAAATATAGTTACTACTTCTTCTTTATCCATTTATCTATTGATGGACACTTATGTTGCTGACATATCTTGGCCATTGTAAATAATGTTGCAATGATCATATGGATGTGTATGTCTTCTAAATTTAGTGTTTTGGGTTTCTTCAGACAAATACCCAGAAGTGGAATTGCTGGGTCCTTCTTTGTGTCTTGTTATATAGCCTTGGTTTTAAGGTCTATTTTGTTTGGTATAAGTATACCTATTCCAGCTTTTTTTGTTTGTTTACATCAATTTTCATGAAATTTCCTTTTCTATCCCTTTACTTTCAGTCTGTGTGTCTTTTGATGTGAAGTGAGTCTTTGTAGACATTATATGTAAAGGTCATGTTTTATTATCCATTCAGCCTCTGTATGTCTTTTGATTAGAACATTTAATCCATTTGCATTTAAATTAGTTATTGATAGATATGTATTTATTGCTATTATATTAATCATATTTTAATCTTTTTTTCTTAAAGGAGACCCTTTAACATTTCTTATAATACTGTTTGTTGACGATGAACTCCTTTAGCTTTTTCTTGTCTGGGAAGTTCTTTATCCGTCCTTTCATTCTGAGTGATAGCTTTGCTGGGTAGAGTAATCTCAGTTCTAGGTCCTTGTTTTTTATCACCTTGTCTATTTCTGGCCAGTCCCTTCTAGCATGCAAAGTTTCTGTTGAGAAATCAGCTAGAAGTATTATGAGAGCTCCCTGGTAGGTAACTAACTGCTCATCTCTTGCTGCTTTTAAGATTCTCTCCTTGTTTTTAACCTTTGGCATTTTAATTATGATTTGTCTTGGTATGGGCCTTTTTGGGTTAATCTTGTTTGGGACTCTCTGGGCTTCCTGGATTTGTATGTCTATTTCCTTCACCACATTAGAGAAGTTTTCTGTCATTATTTTTTCAGATAGGTTTTCAATTTCTTGCTTTCTTTTCTCCTTCTAGCATTCCCATGACATGAATGTTGGTAAGCTTGATATTGTCCTAGAGGCTCCTTATACTATCCTCATTCTTTGGATTCCAGATTTTGTTTCTGTTTTGATTAGTGCTTTCTGTTTCCCTATCTTCCAAATCGAGGATTTGATCCTCTGTTTTATCTATGTATTCTTAATTTCAGTTTATGTATTCTTCATTTTTATTGTTTTTTATGTTTTCTATTTACATTTTTATGTTTCCAATTTGTTGAAGTTTTTACTAAGTTCATCTCTTCTTCACTGAAGTTCATTGAGCATCCTCATAACCAGTGTTTTTAACTCTGCATCTGGTAGATTGCTTGTCTCCATTTTGCTCTGTTCTTTTATTTGGGCCATATTTCTGTTTCCTCATTTTGGGTGCTTTCCTGTTGCTGGTTTTGATGTATTGCAGCTACATCTTCTGGGTGCCTTATGTAGTAGGTGTTCTGCAGAGTTCCGTTGCACAGCCTCCTTGATCACCGAAGATGGGCACTCCAGGTGCACCCCCCATGTGGGCAGTAGACATACTGCTGTTGATTACTGTTGGTTGCTGTTGATTACTGCAGCTGCAAGAACCAACTGCAGTCATTGTGGAGGATCAGCTGTGTGGGGGCCTACCTCACAGAGCAGGACTTATTTCAGCAGGGCTCTGGTGTCTTCTGTGTCTGATTCCTGTATGTGTTGCTCATGGGGGTGGTTGTGTGGTTCTTTGGTATGATACGAAGCTGTCCACTGAGTGTGCTGGCTCTGGGGCCTCCTGAGAGTTGCAGGTCCAGGCCAGCTGTGACCTTTACTCAAACTGGGGACATCCGGCATGAGCTACAGAGTGAACTGCAGATGGCTGCCACTTGTGCTTGGTTTGGAGGTACCCAGGAGAGGCCAAGCTGTGAGCCAAGGTAGGCTGCTGCTAGTGCTGGGCCTGGGGCCACTGAGAAAGAGGTATGGGCACACTAGGCCTGTTGATGCTTGTTTGAGAGATTATAGAAAAGTCCAAAGCTTGAGGCAAGACAGGCAATTTGTATTTAAAAACCACTGACAACAGCTTGGGTGGGCTTGGAAGTTGTGTGGGGCAAAGTCTCGGAATTACCAACCAGAGCACACTGTGTAAGCCAGGCTGATGGAGATGCAGCTATGGTTCCTGCCTGTGGCTCTGTGGGAAAAGGGCTAAGAAAAGGAAGAATGGCCTCTGCTGGCACTTCTGTCTGGGAGAAAGCTCCCACCCCCAGCCCTCATCTTGATGCCAGACAATTCAGTTCCTTCTCACATGTGTCTGGTGCCTCTGAGCAGCTGCTCCAGCACTGGAACTCAGAGCATGTGAGTCCAAGGAAATCTGTGTCTGTGCGCCCTTTAAGAGGAACTGCCTGGGACTCCAGAAGCCTTCTGTCTCACTCATCCACAAACCCTGCTGGTTTTTACAGCCAGAAGTTATGGGGACTTCTCTTCCTGGCACTGGAACCCTGGACTGAAGGTCTGGTATGAGGCTGACACCCCTGGTTCCTCAGGGAGTACCTCCATAGCTAAGATATCCCTCCTGATTTTTGTCTACCACACATGGATGTGGGACCAGCCTGTTCTGTGTGTCTGCCCCTCCTACTAGTGTCAATGAGGCTTCTTCATTAAATTTAAAATTTTTAGTATAGAACTTCTGTTCAGCTAGGTTTCAGATGGTTCTGGATCACAGTTGCTCCATTTAGTTGTAATTTTGATGTGCTCGTGGGAGGATGCAAGTACCACATTTATCTATGCATACACCTTGACTGGCTAAGGCTCTAATTTTTTTTTAAAGATTTTATTTATTTATTTATTTTTAGAGAAAGGGGAAGGGAAGGCAAAAAAGAGGGAGAGAGACATCAATGTGTAGTTGCCTCTTGCACATCCCCTACTGGTGTTCTGGCCCACAACCCAGGCATGTGCCTTGACTAGGAATCAAACTGGTGATCGTTTAGTTCATAGGCTGGCACTCAATCTGCTGATCTATACCAGCCAGGGCTAAGGCTCTAATTTTAAAGTTGATGCTTAAGCAGATTTTGTTTTCAAGGAGCTTAGATTCTATTAGGGAGATAAAATGTGGAGAGATATTATGAGAGAATGTGCTGAACCCAAAATGAGAGGCTTGAGCAAAGCCATGCTGCTTCTGAGGTCAGAGAGGTTTCTACTTGTGAAGGTAGGGTTGGAGGTCACAAATGATTTCCTAAGGGAATTGACATTTAGAAAGCATCTCACAGAATGTTGACAAAATCATGGTAGGATTGGAGAAAAACATACTTTTGTGTGTGAATAAAGTATTAGCATAGAATATGTGCTCTGAGAAGATTGGTATGGTTTTGGCAGGAGTATAATGTAAGTGAGGATGCAAAGTGTGGAATAAGATTGGATCTTTTTAAATTTAATTTAATTTTATTTTAATTGTTGTTCAAGTACAGTTTTCTGCCTTTTACCCCCATACCAGCCCACCCCCACAGCTCTCCTTACCTCCCTCCTGTTTCCACCCCCCATAGTTTTTGTCCATGTGTCCTTTATACTTGTTCCTGCAAACCCTTTCTCTTTTCCCCTGAAATTACCTCCCCTCTGGTCACTGTCAGCCTATTCTCAATTTCAGTGTCTTTGGTTATATTTTGCTTTTTTTTTTTTTTAATTAGGTTCCTGTTAAAGGTGAGATCATATGATATTTGTCTTTTACTGCCTGGCTTATTTTGTTTAGCATAATGCTTTCCAGTTGCATCCATGCTGTCGCAAAGGGTAGGAGCTCCTTCTTTCTTTCTGCTGCATAGAATTCCATTGTGTAAATGTACCATAGTTTTTTGATCCATTCATTTATTGGAATGGGCACCTAGGTTGCTTCCAGCACTTGGCTATTGTAAATTGTGCTGCTATGAACATTGGGGTGCATAGGTTCTTTTGGATTGGTGTTTCAGCGTTCTTAGGATATAATCCTAGCAGGGGAATTGCTGGGTCAAAAGGCAGATCTATTTTTAGTTTTCTGAGAAAATTCCATACTGCTTTCCATAGCAGTTGTACCACTCTGCAATCCCACCAACAGTGCCCTAGGGTCCCCTTTTCTCCACAACCTCTCCAACACTTGTTGTTTGTTGCTTTGTTTATGATGGCCATTCTGACCCATGTGAAGTGGTATCTCATGTGGTTCTAGAGCAAGGGACATGAAGGGAAGAATAAACAAATGGGATCTCCTCAAAATAAAAAGCTTCTTCATGGCTAAAGAAAATAGTATTAAAATAAAAAGAGAACCAACCATATGGGAAAACATATTTGCCAATGATACCTCAGACAAGGGTTTATTCTCCAAAATATATAAAGAACTCACACAATTCCATTCTAAGAAGACAAGCAACCCAATTAAAAAATGAGCAAAGGACTTGAAGAGACACTTCTCCAGGGAGGACATAGAGAGAGTCCAGAGACACATGAAAAGATGCTCAGTATGGCTAGATATCAGAGAGATGCAAATTAAAACTACAAAGATTGGATCTTGAGAAGGCTTGGAATGGAGAATTGACTGCAAAAAGAAAATGACTGAAACCGTTATTCAACAGAAATAACAATGGTACACTTCTCAGGAGGAAACTAATACTCTGGGGATTGTTTATTTTATTTATTTATTTATTGGGGGGGCTCTGCCCACAGCGACCCCCGGCTGCCACAGATGAGAATGAGTCTACCAAGACATGATCTGCTTGGAGAGGAAAGGTGGCTGATCTCTCAAAGGAGAAGGGCCAAGAGCCTTTTCCTCAATGGGCTTTTCTTAGGTTCATTTTACACAGGAATACAAGTAAAGCTCATTAATCATTGTCAGGCAGTAAGAATCAAACAATAGATAGCGTACAAAGAACTCTGAGGGCTTATTCTGAGTCAGGGTCTGTTAGCCAAAAGGCTACAAAACTTTGGGAAACAAACTTATTTCCTGCTCAGGCCCTTATCATTTAATTGAGAGCATTCTTAGCAAAGCAGGTTTACAGGATTTTATATATTCTTTCTTAGGCTTGATCGCCTTAGGGAACCCACCTTTTCCAGCACAGAGCTGCACCGCCCTCTGTCATTGTTTCAGGCTTAAACCAGGCAGGGGAAGTGAGGCAGCCAAGAGATTAGGGGACTTAGCCAAGGGGCAAGTGTTCATTACCCACTTTTGCTGTAGTCCCACAGGTCCTTTCCTGGGGCCTCCCCATGATTGTGCCTGTCTCAGGTCGTTCCTCCCTTGGGGAATCTTACCTGTCATCGGCTAACCGGTCAAGCATTGGGGGCCAGTTATGGATGAAGTTAAAGGAGCAGAAGTGATGCCCCTGCCAGGGAGATAAGCTTTGTCTCCTTAGTGGCTTATGGTCCAAAGGTCGCTCACTCAGCCTTAGCCATGGGTGGGTTACAGCTTCTGAAACCAGATCCGGCGGTTCCCAACAATTTATCATTTATATTACAAGGGGAGAATTGCAATATAGCAGTGACTATAAATATACATGTACTAACTTTATACTTTTTCATTCATAATAATTTACCTTTTTTTAACCTCTACATGGTTTATAAAACTTTTTCAATTATATCATTGCTTGATAATCTCATCCAGTTTAAAAAATCACCTGGAATGCCTATTAAAAAAGTAGCATGTTACAATTCTTATTAGTATTTTATGTAGTATTTAATAAATGCACAACATTTTTTCTGTTTTACCTACATTTTCCTTTGTTCACCATTTTTTTTTCATTTTAAACTATCCTTATTCTTCTATGTTCATTTTCCTTATTTTTTCAATATATTTTTAAAGTTGTTTTTGTATTAGTGTATAGGTTTTGAACTCTCTTGGTTTGTATTTATCTCACAACTTTTTATAAATATAGCTTCCTGAGTGCACCATTCTAGAATAACAGTTATTAAATCTCAG
This sequence comes from Glossophaga mutica, assembly GCA_039655065.1. Classification (NCBI taxonomy): domain Eukaryota; kingdom Metazoa; phylum Chordata; class Mammalia; order Chiroptera; family Phyllostomidae; genus Glossophaga; species Glossophaga mutica. Next base: position 77,080,983 of record CM077308.1, on the reverse strand, counting down.
ACCATTGAAATGCTATTTTTTTGTCTTTGGCTTCTATTACAGCTGTCTGCTGTAATGTGTGATTTGTATGTGATTTTTTTTCTCTCTGTCTACTCTTAATGATTTTTGTCTATGCTGGGAATTCTTCAGATTCATTACAAATGTCTACTTTCGCATTTTTTAAAATTTATGTTTCTTGGTGGAAACTGTGCTTGATAGTGGAAACTCATATTTTCTGTTAGTTCAGGAAGATTCACAATCATTGGTCCTTCAAATATTGCTTTTTCTGCATATTTTAAATTCTCTTAGGTTCTTTGGTTAGACATAGGTTAGATTTTCACTTTCTTTCTTCTGCATCCCTTGATTACTGTGCCATATTTTCCACCTTTTAATCTCTCTGTGACATTTTACAGGATTTTCAGATCTATCTTCCAGTTTTAGTTCACTGGTTTTCTTTGGTGACATCTAATACTCTGTTGAACCCATCTGCTTCTTCATTTTGTTTAAATTTCAACCATTACATTTTCATATATAAAGCTTCTATTTTCCTCTTTCTTGAATCTCTTAGTCAGTTTGACTGTGTCTCATTGTTTGCATGTTTGTGATGCCACTTTTTATTTCTTTTAATATCCCATATGTATTTTATGTAGTCCTTCTGAGATTTCAATATCTGGTATCCTTGTTGGTGTAAATTTCTTGTTTTTATTTCTTCTAAGTCTCTTGTGATTACTTATCCTGTAAATGTTGTGATTGTTGATTATTATATTTGACATTATTTTATTCTGAGGAAAATCTTGGAGCCTAAATTAAGCGTGTATTCTATACGAGAGAAGGATCATATGTTTCCACAGAGATCCTATCAGCATTGCAGACCTTTAACCCTTTCCAGGATCTCAGGTATAATGTAAGCATCTAATGCTCAGCTCCCTCTCCTTGCAGCTAATGTAAAGCTAAGTCTCCATACCTTAGTGCTGATATTGGCATTTACCCTCAAGCTACACTATCTTAATTTTGCACGTACATCTCACATTTAAAATTTTAGCTCAGTATATTTGCTTAGGCCCCTTGGATATTTTTCTCACCTATTTCCAGCCAAGAAGTGCTATAAAAATTATGTTTTATATAGGACCTACATTTTTTTCTTTTCAAGTAGTAGGCCAATTACTAGAAGTCGAATATATGTCATTGCTTATAACACAATATCAATCTGTGAATTATCAAAATATTTTCATCAGTATAGATAAGACAAATTAGAATATTTTAGAACAACAAAAAGAAGTTGGCATTTTGTTTGTCCATGTTAATTATCTGTACTGATAACTTGCTACTTTGTACTGTTTGGATACAAGTTAAACTATCATATTAATAAAATATTTAAAGTATTCCTATTTTACAAAAGAAGTAACTGGGTCACTAGAAGACAACTCCTTTATAGATTTTCCTAAAATTTCTGTTTTCTACAGTATTAAAATAAAAAGAGAACCAACTGTATGGGAAAACATATTTGACAATGATACCTCAGACAAGGGATTAATCTCCAAAATATATAAAGAACTTACACAACTCCACTCTAAGAAGACAAGTAACCCAATTAAAAAATGGGCAAAGGATTTGAACAGACACTTCTCCAAGGAGGACATACAGAGGATCCAGAGACACATGAAAAGATGCTCAGTATAACTAGCTATCAGAGAGATGCAAGTTAAAACTGCAATGAGATACCACCTGACACCAGTCAGAATGGCCTTCATAAACAAAGCAACAAGCAGCAAGTGTTGGAGAGGTTGTGGAGAAAAGGGGACCCTAGTGCACTGTTGGTGGGATTGCAGATTGGTACAACTACTATGGAAAACAGTATGGAATTTTCTAAGAAAACTAAAAATGAACATACCTTTTGACCCAGCAATTCCACTGCTTGGATTATATCCTAAGAACCCTGAAACACCAATCCAAAAGAACCTATGCACCCCTATGTTCATAGCAGCACAATTTACAATAGCCAAGTGCTGGAAGCAACCTAGGTGCCCATTCCAATAAATGAATGGATCAAAATACTATGGTACATTTACACAATGGAATTCTATGCAGCAGAAAGAAAGAAGGAGCTCCTACCCTTTGCGACAGCATGGATGGAATTGGAGAGCATCATGCTAAGCGAAATAAGCCAGGCAGTGAAAGACAAATACCATATGATCTCACCTTTAACAGGAAGCTAATCAACAAAACAAACAAGCATAATATAAACAAAGACACTGAATTTGAGAATAGTCTGGCAGTGACCAGAGGGGGAGGGGAGGGAATTTCAGGGGAAAAGGGGAACGGTTTAGAGCAACAAGTATAAAGGACACATGGACAAAAACTATGGGGGGTGGAAATGGGAGGGAGGTGGGGAGGGCTGGGGTGGTGGGCTGGGGGCGGGGTAAAAGACAGAAAACTGTACAATATCAACAATTAAAAAAATACTGATCAAAAAAAATGTCTGTTTTCTTTATTCTAATATGTTTTAGTATTTTCAAAGGAAAAGGGAGAGTTTGTTTATTAACAAATCCAAGCACTAAAGTAAGACAAGAGGACTTCTGGCAAAGATGGAGGTGTAGGTAGACACACTCCATCTCCTTACACAATCATGAGAAGGATCACAACTAATTTCAAAACAAAAACAACTAGAACTACCAGAAAATAGAACTGTATGGAAGACCAACAATCAAGGACTTAAAGAAGAAATATTCATCCAGATGGGTAGAAGGGGCAGAGCTGGGCAACCAGGGCAGAGAGGACATGATGTGGTGGCTGTGAGGTGGCAGCAGCCAGTGGAACAGGTGGTCCCACCTTTATGTGTGGTAGATAAAAACCAGGAGGGACACCTAGGGAGTGAGCATTCCCAGCCCCAGACCAGACTGTGCAGTCCAGGGTTATAGCACCAGGAAAAAAAAACCTCATAACTTTTGGCTATAAAAACCAATGTAGATTGGAGTGGCAGAAGAAACTGCCAGTCTCTCAGGAGAGTCCATTTAAGGGACCCACACTGTCTTAGAATGTATTCAAACCCACCCACTCTGGGATTCAGCACCAGAGCAGTGGCTAAAAGGGCACCAGTCTCACACAGGAAGTGGGGGAAGTGACTGGAACTGGGGCAAGAGCCAAGCAAGTGCCATTGTCCCCTCTCCAATTCCTCCTTCTCATACAGCACCACAAAGCAGGGAAGTGAGTGGCCCCACTCTGGTGAATACCTAAGGCTCCATCTCATACAGCATAACAGGTGTGCCAAGACAAGTCAAAGCATCTTGACCTAATATACAGAAAAATACAGGAAGGCTGACAAATTGAAGAGACAAAGATACACAGCTCAAATAGAAGAACATATCAAAACCCCAGAATAAGAACTAAGTGAAATGGAGATAGGCAACCTATCAGATGCAGAGTTCAAAACACTGTTGATAAGGATGCTCAGAGACCTTGCTGAGTACAGCAAATGCATAAGGGAAGAAATGAAGGCTAGACTAAGGGAGCTAAATAAAAATCCACAGGGAGCCAATTGTGAAGGAAAGGAAGCTGGGGTTCATATCAGTGATTTGGAACTTAAGGAAGAAATAGTCAACCAGTATAGAATGAATAAACATGAATTCAGAAAAATGGGGAGTGAATAAGAGGACTCTGGGACATATCCAGATGTGCCAACATCTGAATCATAGGAATGCCAGAAGTGGAAGAGCAAGAAATTGAAAGCTTATTTTAAAAAACAATGAAAGAAAACTTCCCTAATTTGGCAAAGAAAATAGATATACAAGTTCAGGAGGCACAGAGAGTCCCAAACTCTCTGTTGGAGCCAAAGAGGACCACACTGAGACACATCATAATTAAAATGCCAAAGATAAAGATAAAGAGAGAATCTTAAAAGCAGCAAGAGAAAAGGAGAGAGTTACCTACAAAGGAGTTCTTGTAAGACTATCAGCTGATTTCTCAAAAGAAACTTTGCATGCCAGAAGGGACTGGCAAGAAGTATTCAAAATATTAAAAAGTAAGGAACTAAAACCAATATTACTGTATCCAGCATTTAGAAATCATTTAGAAAAAGCTATCATTTAGAAATGAAGGGCACATAAAGTGCTTCCCAGACAAGGTAAAGCTAAAGGAGTTCATCATCACTAAACCCTTATTAAATGAAATGTTTAAGGGACTTATCTAAGTAAGAGAAGATCAAAACTGTGAATAGTAAAATGACAATAAACTCACAACTATCAACAACTGGATCTAAAAAAACAAAAACAAACTAAGCAAACAAATATAACAGGAATAGAATCATAGAAATGGAGATCACATGGAGGGTTATTAACAGGGAGGGGGTAGGGGGAGAATGGGGGGAAGGTACAGGGATTAAGAAGCATAATTGGTAGGCATAAAACAGACGGGGAGGTTAAGAATAGTATAGAAAATGGAGAAGCCAAAGAACTTATATGAATAACCCATGGACATGAACTAAAATGAGGATTACTGGAGGGAATGGGTGGTACCAGGTAGAAGGGGCAAAGGGGAAAAAATTAGGACGACTGTCATAACATAATCAATAAAATATACTTAAAAATAAAATAAGACAAGAGATGTCATTAGTCAGTTCTTTAGTTAATAATCTTTATCTACTTGTGCATGGATAATTTCATCTAGATTTATTTAATAGTCTTACTAATATTTATAGTGTGCCAACTGTATGGTATGTACTATTTCGCATGGTAGAAAACACAGCAAAAAGCAAACAGAAACCCCTACACTTATGGATCTTATATCCTATTTTCAAGACAGACATAAACAAGGGTAAGTAGTAAAATAATACAGTAGTGCTAGGGACAAAAATAAACCTTGGAAGAGGAATAAAATATGATTAGGGTTACAGTATTAGTTGAGTAGATAGATATATTGCTTCTGAGCACTTTAAAAATGAACCTTAGGATCAGAGGTAATAAGTGATAACTAAAACACTGCCATAAACAGGCGAACATATTGTTTCGGGAAGTTGGTATTATGGGTTTAATAGTGTCACCCCAAAAAGGAATTTTGGAGTTCTACTCTTCAGTATTTTAGAATGTGACCTTATTTGGAGATAGGGTCTTTACAGAACTAATTAAGTTAAAATGAGGCCATTAGGGTCCTTATTCCAAAATGACTGATTTTCTTATTAACAAAAGGGAAAAAACTGTTACAGAAACAGACACACAGGGAGATTATAGTTCTGTAGAAACCAAGGAACTACATATGAAGATTCATACACTGTATGAAGATTATAGTTGTTCTGTACAAGCCAAGGAACTACTAACACCTTGATCTTGGACTTCCAGCTTCCAGAAGTATGAGGCAATAAATTTCTGTTGTTCAAGTCATTCAGTTTTTGGTACTTTGTTATGGTAGCCCTAGCAAAATAATATAGCCATAATTTATTGTAATTAAAGCTTAAAGGTAGTCAGGGTAATAGTAGATGATGAGCTAAAGGATTCTACAGCTACTTATAACCTGCCATATACCAGGCTGTTTTTATTTAACAAATATGTAATATTCATTATATACCAGCAGCTATTCTAAGTACTCTGTAAATATCAACCATATGTATCTAAATAGCAATCCTACATATAAGTTCATTTATTATTCCCATTTTAAAGGTGTGGAGTCATAGTTTGGTCATGTGGAGTCATAGTCTGCTTCTACTTTCTAAGAGAAGGAAAACAGTCAAATAAACATTGCATGAGTGTAGAGATTCTTGAGCCTCATATAGGAGATTTTTCCTGAGGGCTTCCCATAACATGTGTACACATAAACAGCTTTTAAAAGTCCCTTTGTTGGTGATAGTGAAAAATACAGGAAAAGCTCATGCTCATGTCTAGTCCCTCCTCTATGGTTCCTCAGGCACAGATGTTAGATACCTCAGTTAACTTGTCTCAGTCTCCATTCCTATACTTGCTCCTACTAACTGGGATAGTGTAAAATTAAGTCAGAGGATAACTTTAAAAATAAACATCAACAAGGAATGAAGTCTCTAATCCACAGTTTGCCCTGGGGGTTTTCATTTTTAGAGAGGATATTTCTTCAGTATCCCTCAAATAATGTATTAATTTATACACTGTTAAACATTTAGATCTAAGAAACCATTTAAATTATTTACACTATCCTTGAAAGGTTTTGGCATCATCTTATTGGAATGAAAGATTTGCATGTAATCTAGTTTCAAAGTGATAAATACTGATATTAAGTTATAATTCATGATAATGTATGTTGGATAAGCATAAAACTAACTATATATCAATCCATTAAGGGAACTTTTAGGTTCGGACTTAGAGATTGAACTATGTATCAATCTCAGGACTTTCCCTTTAATTCACTGATGACATAGAACCTCAAAATGGGAATAATATTAATTAGAATGATGGTGAATATAATTAGGTTGGATGAATAAGAATTGTGATGAGTTCTTTGCACCAGAGTTCTAGCATGGAGGAGGTGTTATTTGAGATCACTTCTCAAGTGTGTGATGGAAATGGGGGAGAGTGACTTTTTTACTAAGACCTGGCGTGTTTAGTTGAGGTAAAAAAAATGATAGTTGCTATAACAAACAATCTTTAAACCCTACTCCCTTAACATAGCAAAGATCTTTTTCTTGCTCACATCATGGGTCTGAGTGATGTTAGGTGTGTGTTCTGTGCAGCCCGGTTGCAAGAGAGACTTCAGACACTGGATGACTACTTCTGGTGTCTCCCTCTTTGACATGTGGACTCCGTGGTTGCAGAGGAGAGAGTAAAAGGACTGGAGAATTACATGGGCTAAGCTCACATTTCAATGGTCAGAACTCAGTCCTTGACATGAGTAGACCCTGGTTAATCCCCTTTTGCTCTTAGCAGTAATCAGGCAGGACCTTCTTCAGTGCCCTAGATGGGGTATGCTCTCTTTGGGCCTTTGAACTTCCCTTCACTCATTTTGAAACACTCCCCTTGCCATAGCCCATTAACTCCTGTACTCTTCACTATCGTGGACAGCCTCCATGGCATGTTTTTTCAGCTGAATGCTATTTTCTTGGCAAGGAATTCTTACACATTGTTTATGTTGATGGGAATTTTTACAAAGACAAATTTTGATGATGTGTGCCAATGCAAAATGAACTTTTATCATAATATTTTAATTACTGTAGCATTTTGTATGGTTTATGAAACTTTTTATAAAATTGATGGAACTTATTTCATTTAGACACGTTTATTTGTAGACATTTAAGTTTTTTCTAGTTTTTCACTATTTCTGAAAATTCTACAGTGAATTAAGATGTATTTTTAACCCATATTGCATGCCTATTCACTATAGCTTCATGAAGTGTATTATAATAATTTCAATATGGTTACATTATTATTATTATTTCTTATTTGTAGTGTCTCTCTAGCACCAGCTAGATCATTCTTATCATTGTCATAACGCTTAACAGAAACAATAATAAGAATTTATAGTAATTGTTAAATGCATGCATATGTGGATACTAACCTAGGGTTTTTGCATGAATTATCTCATTTACACTTTATCTTAATACTCTTCCCTTAGAACTATCATTCTCCTAACCTTACGGATGAGATATCGTTAAGTCCCCAGGAGGCCATGTGACCTGCCCAGGGTTACTCAGTCAGTGAAGTGCTAGAACTAGGCTTTCAACTGAGATCATTTTTAGTTTCAAAGCTCTCGCCCCTTTCATCCTTCCACACTGTGCATGGAAAGAACACTGGGTCAGGCAGCCGCGGCTCCAGTGAGGCCTCCCTATCTTATGAACTGTGTGATCCCTGGCAAACCACTCAATTCCCCCTGGTCCTAACTTCCCCAGCTACAGTGACCTTAACCATTTGATCCTTACAACACTGGGAAGACAAAACACAGAAATGTCTCTGGCAACGGTTTGAAAATTCTACATGCTGAGCAAGTCCGAAGGATAATTAAGAGATATTATTAGTTCTCACATTGGTTTTATTTGTCAAATAGACCTCTGGTAAACATTAAGGATACTCACAGAAATGCAACCCTCTTAATTGGATAACAAAATAAACATAATTCTTCTCATAAAATACAGTAGTGTGCCAATGATTCACCTTTAATTAATGTATTTGATGGACTTGTTCATGTCCTAGATCTGAGCCATCACTGAATTTCATTCACATTCTGCCCTTTATTTTATTCAAAACTTAGTTTCTGACAATGAATCATCTGCGGTGGGTCTGTGTATGTCTAGAGATCTGGCTCAGGTCCCTACTTTTTACCAACTTGCCTTACAACTCCATGCAAATTGTTTCTTTTCCTCAAGCCTCATTTTCTACATTTACATTTATGAGATGGGTGGATTGGACAAAATGATATTAGAGACAGTGCTTCTCAAATCTGGCCAATTTTCAGAATCATATATAGGTCTTATTTAAAAACATTCATTTTTAAGCCCCAGAACAGGGGGTTCTGATTCAGGAGGTTTGAGGTAGAATCCACAGTGAGGTTAGCTAACAGTTATTGAAGGCTAATTTTTGCCAAATATTGTACTCAAAATGGTGTGCTGTTTATATTTAAATCATTAAAACTGTTCGAGGTAAATACTATTACCATTACTCCTATAATATATTCCAAGTTTTTAATACTTGCTCATTCCTTTTATTCTCTTGGTGCTTGTTTGTCTTTATGATTATATTCTTACTTTTAAAAGTAAGGGTGGGGAAAAGTAAGTTTATAGTTGTTTGTGTGGAAAATAATACAATAATTAATAAATAATAATAATAAATAATAAACTGTTTCATGTACTCACAACTGTAAATCTACTATTACCCACCACTGTATGTAGCTGCTCCAAATTCTAAAACTGATAATCCCAATGTTTATAGATTTTGGAGATCTAAGTATTGTGTTCGTTATTTCTTTGCTTGACCTTAATCATATTGAAAGTCTTAAGAGCCCAAGTTGGGGAAATTTTAGATGCCAGCAACCAAGGACCTCTCCAGCCTTATTTGAGGGGCCATGTCAGCTCAAGAATCTCTGACGAGGCTCTTTACCCTTAGGCTTGTCCCATGCTCCGAATCCCGAGGGCAGGGTTCTCTCCACATGGGTCTCCAGGCAGCCTGGCTTCTCTCTGCCCTGCCAGGGATCCAGATAAAGTATCATTTTTGGTGTATTTGTTTGCTTTGTTTTGATTTGTTTCTTTTTTCTTGTGTGTGTGTGTGAAGGGACATCCTTTGTAATAACCTTTCCTACCTCCTAAGAGATAATCAACGCCTCAGAAGTTTGTTTTGTAAAAAATCAGGATCTATTTGTTATTCAGCAGGCGGGTCCCTCAGCTCTCCATAACCTATTCATTCTCCTTAAATTATATATCTGTATATCCTCTGTTTGAACATAATATTCAATGAGTCAGAGACCGTGACTGTCCCAAACTCAGCTCTATCTTTAGTACTGAGTAAAGTTCCAAACATAATGTTTTCTCAAACATTCTGTGTGATATTGTTAAAAAAAGTCTGTGTGACATAAATATTACTTTATTTCTTACCCATAAGCAAATGAATAATAATACCTAATGCAAATGATGGATTAAATATTGGAGCCATAAATTTTACTTGGAGAGCTATGCTGTCCAATACATTATCAGCTAGTAGCCACATGTGGCTATATTCATTTTAATTTAAATTAATGAAAATAAAATAAAAATTAAAATTTAGTCTTTTAGTCACACTAATGATATTTTCATTATCACAGAAAAAACCTATTCAGTTGCAATCCTATGTACAAAAATTCAACCCTCTAGCTAAAAACTAGGTTTTGTAGCACTCCACATTTCTTTAGTCAGGACATATGCTCTGGACTGAGCAACTGCCTTATTATGTCGTGAGAAAATTTCTTCTGCCGTCTAATGTCCTCAGCTCAGCTTATCCGACAGTCTGCATTCCCACAGGGCAGCAACGGGCTTTGCCAACCTGGGTTTAAACTCTAGTTGTTTCTTTTAATACTTAATGTGATTGGGTCCAATGCAAAAACACTGTTTTTATTATTAAGCAGTATATAAAATAGCCGCCCCGATCTTCTGCCCTACTACCCCTGATTCACAGGAATTAAATGAGGTGGGAAGAACAGGTATTTATTTCAACATAAGAGCACATACACACAACACACACATAAAGAATACATAATTGGATATTTGGAGGTAATTTTTGGTTTGTTTTTAAGGCCTTATGAAAATATTCTCATGTTCAGTTGCTTGGTTCAGAGTGACTGATATTCTCACACGTCCAAATGGCTCCCTATTACTGTGAGGGGACTTCGTTCAACCTTATTATAGCCATGTGTTGGTGCTTTGTTTGGAATCATTTTTGTAGTATTCCATTGAAGAGAATGTAGAATTTCTTGCTTTTGCAGAGTATTTCAGGGGTGGTTTCAGAAGTTTCTTATACCTTTTGAAGTGTAGTTTTATAAAATGGATACATGGAAATACAACCCAAATGTCCCGTGGGATGTGTGAGTGACAGTGAGATGACAAAGACACCCCAGAGGTGCAGGCTGACTGTGGTGTGACAGCAAGGAAGACTCAGTGCCATTCCTCGAATGTGTGTGACTTACTGATTGTGGGAATGTGATGAAAAATGAAATCATTTCCACCCTTTGGGGAAAAAAGGCAGGTCGCGCATGCAGCATATTAAAAATCACACATCAATTTACTATTTCTCACATAGAGTGAAATTTAATGCTTGTTAAGTAAAAATGAATAAAGAATCTAAAAGCAAAACATAAGCATTTCATGTTTGGTCCTCTTTGCACAACAGAATGTCAAAACATTTGCTGATACACTTCTTTCAGCTATGAAGCATAAACCTATTTCCTTAAAAATGTTATATGGATCCTGCTGTTATTTAAAAAGAAAAGTGACATCTAATCATGGAACATTAAATTGACTTGGTTATGGGGTTTAGTGGCTTATCTATTCAAATATAATTTTAGGATGAATTTCTGAGATTTAAAGTTTAGCAATGAAACTAAATATAAACCCAGGGGGAAATAAAGTAAGCACAGAAAGATAAAACCTGTGAAGGATTATATTTTCTTTGCTGATTTTAACAATAAACAATATGAATTTTACTGTTTCTCATCTCAACAAAGGCAATATTTCAATTTATAGAATAAATAATATCTCAATTAGCCTCAGATGTTAATATTCCTGCAGATTCATATGCACTTTACTATTGAACTGACTGTATGATTCAGTAAAAAAGACAACTGATCTGCTTAAATATGTGCATATTAAAAGTGCTTAGCACAGTACTGGCTGGTCATAGATATTAAGTACAGTCAAACCTTGGTTCTTGAACATCTTGGTTCTCAAACAATTCGGTTCTCAACCAAATTGTTTCCGTATTCATGGAAAAAATGTCTCGGTTGTCTAACAAACTTCAGGTCTCGCAGTTCTCTAACTGACAGCAGCCTTTCATGCTGATACCTGTATGATCAGTCATGTGTCTCTCAGGTGACAAACAAAGGAAATACAGTTTTCAAGCAAACTGCTTCTCAGACAGTTTTGCAGAACAAATTGAGAACCAAGGTTCCACTGTAAATGTTTGTAAAATAGATGAATAAATAAATGAATGTTTTTAATTTATTTTAAATTATATTCAGTGTATCCAACTTAGGCATTTTTACATTGCCTCTTTAAATGTATATAAAAATATTTAATGAAGTATTCTTGTCAGAGAAAAAAACATTTTTTACAGTTTTTTTAACTTTAGCTATTATAATTGTAGGTATTAGGTTAAAATTTTAAAATATTATTGATAGCCCTCTGGGAGAATATTGATTTTGTTTCAAAGCACCTTATTTTTTTTTGGATAATTATATTCCAAGAATAAAAACAAACAATTCAATGATAAAAGTAAAGCAGTAAGAAAGAAAAACAAATCCTTCTACTGAGCAATTTTTCACTCAGCATAATTCCCTATAGATACAACTAAAATTATGTCTATGTCAATAGAGCATTTCTTTGTATTGCTAAGTAGGACTCCACATTTGGCTTAACCACTCACCCACTGAACTATATTTGGTTGTTTCTAGTTTTTTACTATTATGAATACATTTTATGGTTATTGATTTCTAGGTTTATTCTATGTAGTCAGAAAACATATTCTGTATAACTTTTAAATTTGTTGTGATGTTTTTATATGGTCCAGGATATGGTTTATTTTAGTATATGTTCCACAGGCTTTTGAAAACAATGTGTATTCTGCTATTGTTGGATAGATCACCCTATATAGGTCGATTAGATCCTGTTTGTTTATTTTATTGTTCCATTCTCTATGAGTTTCTTGTGGCTAATCTAACAAATTACCACAAACTTGGTAGTGTTTTTTTTTTTTAATTTTATTTGCCTTTAGAGGGGTAGGAGAGAGGGAGAGGGAGAGAAATATCAATGTACGGTTGCCTTTTGTGTGTCCCCTGCTGGGAACTGGCCTGCAACCCAGGCATGTGCCCTGACTGGGAATCGAACCAGGTAGTGTTAAATTTTAACAGTAGTGTATTCTTTCACAGTCCTGGAGGTTAGAATCTGAAATTAAAGTGTGGATAGGGCCATGCTGTCTTTGGAGGATCCGGGAAGAATCTGTTCCTTGACTAGTCTAGCTTCTGATGGCTACAGGCACACCTTGGCATTTCTTGGCTGTGGTTACATCACTTCAACCAATATCTGTGTTCACATCTGTGTGTATGTGTGTGTGTGTCTTCTTTCTTATGTCCCTGCTTCTTTCTTATATTTATGGTATCAGATGATGTTATAATTTTTGTTTTAGTCATCACATATGATTTAGACAACTCATGAGGACAAGAACAACCTATTTTGTTTACTTATATTTCTAGTCTTTCTGTTCCTTTCTTTCTTCCTGATGCTGTAAGTTTCCTTCTCTTATTTTTTTTCTGTTTAAAGATCTTTCTTTGGCCATTGAGAGTAAAGGTATGTCTGCTAGGACAAAGACATTTAGTTTTCTTTGTCTGCAAATGTCCTTAATTCCCTTTTATTCTTGAAGGATAGTTTGCACAGATACAGAGTTTGCAGTTGACACTTTTATTAAAAACTTTTTTAATATAAATAAGTTGATATTAAAAATCTTTTTTCTGGACTCCGTAATTTCAGATGAAAAATATACTGTCATTCAAATTACAGTTCCCTCTAGATAATGTGTCAATTCCTTCTGGTTGCCTTTCAAATATTTTTGAATTTAGATTTTAGAGGTTTAACTATAATGTGGCCTAAAGTGAATTTCTTTGAGTTTATTCTATTTGAGGTTCATATGGCTTGTTGAGTCTATGGATTTATATCTTTCATCAAATTTGGGACATTTCCAGCCATTAATTCTTCAAATGCTTTTTCAACCCTTTCTTTCTTCTCTCCTTCCAGGACTCCTATGATAAAAAATGGTGCATTTTTGTTATTGTCTTATAGGTCTTTGAGATTGTTTATTGTGTTTTCTAGTTTATCATCTCTGTTCAGGCTAAGTAAATTCTATTGAGCTATCCTCAAATTCACTGTGTCATTTCCACTCTATTTTTGAGCCCACTCAGTAAATTTTCTATTTTAGTTATATTTTTTCAGTTATATAAATTCAGTTTGGTTATTTTAATATCTTCTATTCCTGTACTAAGGTTTTTCTAATTTTTTATTATTTTCAAAAGAATCTGTAATTGCTTGTTGAAATGTTTATGAAAGTGTCTTTAAAGTTCTTGACAGATAATATCAACATCCGATTCATTTGTGTTAACATTAATTGATTGCCTTTTCTCATTCAAGATAAAATTTTCCTAAGTCTTACGATATTTGGTTTTCTTTTACATCCTGGACAGTTAGTCTACTATGTTAGAAGATATTAGATCACATGTAAGTTTGTATTTTAAGAGAAAAAACATCCTGTTTAGGTCTGGCACCCAAGTCCTGGCTTACTTTTGTAGGCTCTAGTTGCAATGACAGTGTAATTTTCTGAGTGTATGTGGCCCTATTTTCATCTTCTTGGTTTATTCCATGCTTCTGGAGCTCCCACTGGTCCTTATTAACACTGCTTGATGGGGCAGACCAAGCTCCCTGATGCTAGGTATCCTGGTGCCTCTATGTGAAGGAGGAGATCCCCGCCCCAAATGTCTTAATAGATAAAGAGTACTTCATGGCTGGGCGCTTACTGCGGTAGGATGCCTCTCACTGCTGACTCCAGCCATGTGAAGCCTATGCAGGGGGCTGTGAGAGGGCAGAATCTCTGGACTGTGAGGATATAGAAGTTTCTGAGTTGGGCACTTGTCAGCTACAATTTTTCTTTTTTGCCAGAGCCAATTCTTCCAAAGTCGATGTTACTCTGTGAGAACAAAGGCCCTTCTGGAGAGCAAGGGCATATCATTCTGTTTGTGCTTTTCATAAATCACATCCCAGAGATCTGAAAGACCTGAAATCACAACTAGAAGTGACCTTTTTACTGACCTGAATTGAAGCAATGAAATAGCATGCACGTAGTTGTTTTATCTAAATACATCAATAGCAACAGCTTCTCTCTTTTAAATTGTCTATTGTGAACATCTTATTAGGGTTATTTTTCCATCACATTGATTCATGTTAAGAATTGTTATTGCTTCCTCCAACCCCCTACCCATTACGCTTCCTCACTGGTTGAAAGCATGTCCTGTGTAGCCAATCCAGCTTGGGTTTGAATGCTGATTCTGCTGTTTATTAGCTGTGTATTCTTAGCAAGTCTCTTAACCTCCCTAAATCTCATGTGAAAATGAGAATAGTAATAGCTAGCATAAAACAAGATTCAATAACTTAGTACTTAGCCAATAGTAAGTACTCAATAGATGTGTTGAGTTAGGTAAAATCCTTATCAACATCATTATCCCCATTTTATAGATAAACTGAGGCCTGGAGTGGATAACTAATTGAATCTAAGTTCGTTCGCTCACCTAAAATGTCAGAAAAGCTAGAATTCAAATTTAGGTCTGACTTCCTCCAATTTCTTCTTTCCTAGCCATTATACGATACTGCCATAAATTACTATCTTGTGAAACTTGAGTCTCCATGAGAGCATGGGTTAGTCCATGTTCGGGTTATGTAATGTAAAAATGTATGGTATATAGTTATATGACCTAGACACTCTTTATTTTCAATTAATTTTTTATTATAGTGGTCAATATTCTCATAGAGATATCTATGCATAAAAATAGAAATAACACAGGTAGTTTAACAGAACCTGAAAACCAAGCTTTGTGATATAAAGACTTTCAACCTTTTTTGCCCAGAGCCAAATATTCCCCATTATTATGCTTACCAGTTTCTGAAATCTGATAGATTTACATACAGTTTATTTTTCTTATGCCTTATATTATTTCACTAAAACTTTAATGTAACTTAGGCTACAATAAAAACTTAGAGAGATGTTTCAGTTTAATGCCGCTTCATACAACTGTTTCTGCTACATAAAAAAGTAATTCCTATAAGTTTTTCATGTTGCTAAATTTATAAATACAGATCACTGTGAATTTCTGAATTTATAATTATAATGTACAAAGACAATTCAAGAAGAATAATTTATTTTTTAATTAAAATAAAACTGCATTTATGACAGAGACATAAATGCTCCAATTGAATTTATCTAATTACTAACTGAGGAAAAATTCACTGATGAAAAATATACAAAAATAGTAAGTTATGTACTATGCATGTTGGAGCTTTTGTTTCATGAGTTGTGTTTCTGTAGTGTGGGAGGTAAGCAACTAGTTTTTCACTCAGGCTCTGTTGAATCAGAGATTTTAAAAAAAGACAACTAATAGCCACATATAAATGAAGAATATAATGATGTTTTATAGTTTTGAGATAGATATATTAACTTCTTTGTAAGTTCAACACTTGTTACATATAGCAAATAATATATATTATGTGTGCATATACTCATATACCAATTCCACATTTTAAATAATAGAGATATAGGCAAAAGCAAAGAAGCAGAAAGTCCACTTGTAATGGGAAATGTGGAGGTTGATCCATAGGAAGAAAAGAGAGATAAAAAGAAAAAGGTAGAACTAATGAGGAAAATAAGGAAAACCAGTGATAAGAGAGAATAAATGAGGGGAGATTGTTGGAAATAAGTGTAAATCCAAAGAACAAAGGAGAGAAGGAAGGAGAAAGCAAGATGGAGAAGGAAAAAAATGATTAGAAGGAAATATGAGGAAGGAGGAAGAGACAGACCCTAAATAGAAGTCCAAATCTTTGAACATCAGAGGTCTCCTTTTACCTTAAATGTTAAGAAAAAATTAATATACTATTTTTTACTATGAAGGTGTATATTTTGTGTATATTGATTATTACATAAGCCTTTAATATTCCAACAATGGGAAAGCATATATCATTAATAGCACCCCTTCCCCCAAAAGCAAATTAAGCATATATAAAATAATCTGGGAATAGTTTTCAGAACAATTATTTTTTTTTGTATTCAAACCATAGTGAGCAGTCTTTTGAGAATTCATGTTGAATTGAAAGTATCCTATTTACACTATTCTGTGCTCCATAAATGTGTCTCCCTCCTCATCCCCATACTGCGATGTCTTTGAAAAGAGAACTTTATCTTTTTTATGCTTATCATCCAGAGCTGCGCTAGTAAATAGAAAACAGTAATTACTTCAATGAATAAATGAGGGTATTATGTGTAAAAAGATGAAAGACCAAACACTAGAAGAAACTTTACACAGAGCAAGCATTTCAATTATAAAAATTATAATGTCAAGCAAGATTTCAATTTTATTTTCTTATTTAGATTAGATCTTAGTGATTTGTGCAGGGGGAACATAATAAAACATAGTTGCAGACTTTGAAATCGAAATCTCTATAGTTTTACCCCATATTTCCTCTTTGCTTCTCATTTCATCTACTGTACTAAATACTTCATGCTATGAAAAATAAAGAAAAATTAATTTATTAAGCGCTTTCTATGTTTTCCTGTTTTATTTCTCATTGATGTCTCTTTTCATTGCATCATTGACTTTCAAAAGTGGGCAAGTGAGAGACAATAACAAATATTTCTATTCAGAACCATGAATTTTATAGTTGCTGTAAATCATTTATAAATTTACTTGTATGAATGCAGGGAGTCAATGTGGCTAATAAAACATTTCTTGTTCTTCCTCTTTATCAAATAACATTTTTTTTGTGAGTCTCCTATGTGAAGAGCACTGATCAAAATTCCATGTTAATTTTGCAGGTGATGGAAGTCAAAGGACAAATGATCCATGTCCCAGAATCAAATTCCATTTTATTCTTGGGCTCTCCGTGTGTGGACAAGTTGGATGAACTCATGGGCAGGGGTCTGCATCTCTCAGACATCCCTATCCACGATGCCACCCGAGATGTCATTTTAGTTGGTGAGCAGGCAAAGGCCCAAGATGGCTTGAAGAAGAGGATGGATAAATTAAAGGCAACTTTAGAAAGAACTCACCAGGCACTGGAAGAAGAGAAAAAGAAAACAGTGGATCTCCTGTATTCTATTTTCCCTGGCGACGTAGCCCAGCAATTGTGGCAAGGGCAGCAAGTGCAGGCCAGAAAGTTTGATGATGTCACCATGCTCTTCTCGGACATTGTGGGCTTCACAGCCATCTGCGCTCAGTGTACCCCCATGCAGGTGATCAGCATGCTGAACGAACTGTACACCAGATTTGATCACCAGTGTGGATTTTTGGATATTTATAAGGTAAAGGGGTTTAGTTACTTATCTATTAATAACTTTTAATAGCAAATTGTGATCTTAATTAAATTGCAAGGATATAATTTTTTTTTATGATTGCTATCTATTTAATTTAGAAATCTGTACAGATTTCTGCTTTATTAGAAAACTTTCATTATGAGTTGATTTATAGTATTGATATACTATAGGTAACTGAATCATGATATTGCTCAGTAAGGAAAAATTTGTAAAGCTAGTATTCATTATTAAAAACTTAAACTCACTGAATACTAGGCAACTTTTAGCCACAGAATATCTTTCTTAGAGAGTAGGATTCCAATATAAGCTAAGAATTATGTTGATAGTTAAAAGGAAGCAGTGTTATGCTAAACTATACATTGTATTTTCAGTTATATAATGGTTAATCAGTATTTTGCATTGCAATGTCAATTAAGTGAGTCCCTCTAATTCTGAAAGAACACATGTAAGTATTCTAGCTATTGCCCAAATGACCAATGGCTTTTACTGAAAGGACCTTAAATTTCAAAACTAAATAGTGGAAAAGCTTTGAAAATGAGTACTAATCACCACTGTCTGCTTTGATGAGTTCCTTATTAATTTCTTATTAAAATCACAGCATTATCTTGAATGATTCAGGTCCAAATCTGCCTAGTGAATAATTCTGTAACTTTACATAGAATTTCACATGAAGTGAACAATATCAGGACCCATGGCTTTATTATATGAAGGACAGAAAGTATGTTTAGTGTAAATAAACAGCAGTGAGTTTATTATTAAAAAACTGTGAGTTTTTATTTTCTTCTTTACTAATCCATCTGGACCACTATTTTTTTTTATAGTATGATCCTCACATAAGCATATTTGGAAGGAACCTGCCTGTTTACATTGTTTTCATTAAAGTGTGTCTCCTTTAGAGAAAGGTGTTCTCTAGCCATTATATGTAATAGGTAGCTGATGCTAAATATTTTATTGAGTCTTTTTCGAAGGGTAACTATTCAGTGTGAAGTGTATATGAGGGATTTGCTTTACTATACAAAATATAAATTATAAATTTATATTTTGTAAAGTATTCTTATAAATTATTTTGAGCTTTCTTATAGTTTATTGTTATATAATTTATGGTAGAAGTAGCAAAATGTCTGATCCCGAACCACGGACACAATACAGTGAGTCTGTCTTTGTCATACCCAGCCATTTCCAGGAGGTAGAGCAGGTCAGCCTGAATTTGCCAGCACTATTCTCCCTCCAGGCTTGGGGCCTTAGTGCTCCGTTCTGCCACCACCAGTCTCCTCCCTCTGAACCACTCCTTTGCTTTATTAGCTTCCTCCAACTGGAGTAGTCGTATGTTATTGTGGTCCTAAGTTCATACACCTAAATGAGACTGACAAACAGATAAATAGGTTCTCCTTTGGAAAAACATGGAAATCTTTGATTTAAATATAAGTATCAGTTAGGTTTTGAGGAAAGAAGAAATGTGATGTTTTCTGAGGGTACCAAAATAATTTCAAGGTTTAAAATATAAGTTTAATTAGAGTTTTAAGCATCAAATATAGCTTCTTTTGTGATAAGCTAGGACACCCTCATGGGGAAAAAATCTGTGGGAATATCCTGTATAACCCTCAAATTTTTATGTTATTAAATCATGGACAGTTCCATATAGTGATAAAAATATCAGCAAGTTCTATTTTTTAATATATATTGATTATGCTATAACAGCTGTCCTATTTTTCTCCCTTTTATTCCCCTCCACCCTGCACCCCCTCTCCTACCAGCTTTCCCCCACCTTAGTTCATGTCCATGGGTCGTATATAAATTCTTTGGATTCTCCATTTCCCATACTATTCTTAAACTCCCCCTGTCTATTTTGTACCTACCATTTATGCTTCATGTTTCCTGTACATTTCCCCCCCCCATTTTCCCCCTCCCAATCCCCCCCGATTACCCTCCATATGATCTCTATTTCTGGGAATCTTTTCCTGTTCTATTGTTTGTTTAGTTCATTTTTGTTTTTGTTTTTTTAGGTTCAGTCATTGATAGTTGTGAGTTTGTTGTCATTTTACTGTTCATATGTTTGTTTGTATCTTCTTTTTCTTAAATTAGTCCCTTTAACATTTCATATAATAAGGGCTTGCTGATGATGAACTCCTTTAACTTGACCTTATCTGGGAAGTACTTTATCTACCCTTCTATTCTAAATGATAGCTTTGCTGGACAGAGTAATCTTGGATGTAGGTCCTTACATTTCCAGACTTCAAATACTTCTTTCCAGCCCCTTCTTGCCTGCAAGGTTTCTTTTGAGAAATCAGCTAGTAGTCTTATGGGAACTCCTTTGTAGGTAACTCTTCTTTTCTCTTGCTGCTTTTAAGATTCTCTCCTTATCTTTAATCTTGAGTAATGTAATGATGATGTGCCTTTGTGTGTTCCTTCCTGGGTCCAACTTCTTTGGGACTCTCTGAACTTCCTGGACTTCCTGGAAGTCTATTTCCTTTGCTAGATTGGGGATGTTGTCCTTCATTATTTGTTCAAGTAAGTTTTCAATTTCTGGCTCTTCCTTTTCTCTTTCTAGCACCCCTATGATTCCTAAGCCTCTCCTCATTTTTTTTGAATTCTCGTTTCTGTATTCTGTTCTGATTGAATGATTATTTCTCCCTTCTGCTCCAAATCATTGATTTGCATCTTGTTTCCTTCCCTGTTGTTTCTCTGTACATTTTCCTTCATTTCACTTTTCATAGCCTTCACTTCTTCCTTTACTTTGCAACCATATTCAACAATTTCTGTGAGCATCCTGATTACCAGTGTTTTGAACTCTGCATCTGATAGTTTGTCTATCTCTTCATCGTTTAGTCATGTTTTTTTGGAGCTTTGATGTATTCTTTCATTTAAGCCATATTGTTTTGTCTCAGCATGCTTGTTATATAGTAAGGGGCGGAGCCTTAGGTATTCACTGGGGTGGGGCAACACATCTGTGTGTGGGGGAAGAGTCCCAGAGGAAACAATGCTGCTTGCTCATTTCTCAGCCAGCTTTTAGTCACTTCCTATACTACCCACAAGAAAATTGGGCCCTTCTGGTGCTGATTCCCTGGTGGGTGGGTTTGTGTACATTCTAGGACCCTGTGGGTCTCTCCAACGAACTCTTCTGTGAGGCTGGGAGTTTATCCTGCTGCCACCTCAACCCCCACAGGTTTTTTCATGTAGGGGTTTTAAGGCTTTATTTCCCTGTGCTGGGACCCTGGGTTGCATGGTCTGTCTGGCTCCTTAGCTGTTCCTCCTGGTTTATTTACATGCAAATGTGGGACAGTCCACTCTGTCAGCCACCACTTTGCCCCAAGTCCTCTCTATCCTAGCTACCTGTCTCTGCCCCTCCTACCCGTCTGGATGAACATTTCGTCTTTAACTCCTTGGTTGTCAGACTTCCTTATAGTTCGATTTTCTGACAGTTCCGGTTATTTTTTGTTTTTAAATTTGTTGTTGTCCTTCTTTTGGTTGTGTGAGGAGGCACAGTGTGTCTACCTATACTTCTATCTTGGCTGGAAATTCTCCAGCAAGTTTTAATTTACAAAGCGGATCTACTGTTTGATACTCAAGACCATGCTTTCCATTTTTCATATATATATATATATATATATATATATATAATTTAAAAAATATGGTTCACAAATTCTCTTAAACAGACTTTGCTTATGAAATTTTAGCAATAGATTATAAAGTAATATAATTTTAGAGCCTGTTGTGTTTAACATACCTTTGTTGCCAATATGTATCTTGGACAGGTGTATAGGGCAGCTTTGAAGTTTACTCAAGTTTATGGGGGTTGAGTTTTGGGAATAAGACTAGGAAACACTGGACTATGTGCTTAAGCCAGAGCAATAATGGTATGACCAGAGAGGGAAAGACAAAATTAAGAGCGTAGGGGGAAGAGTATTATTTTGGTATAGGATAAAACAAAGTATATTATGAGAACCATAAAAGGAGAAATGTAAATTAGAAATCTTGTATCTGACCTTATAATTTTAAATTTCTTTTTTTATTGTTGTTCAAGTACAGTTTTCTGCCTTTTCCTACTACCCCTCCCAAGCACCCCCAAATTTTAAATTTCTAATCATCATAATCTCTAGGTAATTTTGTAGAAAATATAAAAAGTGCTATTACCATGAACTGTCTGGTAAAGTTTTAATTACTATTGAAAAGAAAAACCTCAAAGCCAATAGAATGTTTTAAGGACTAGAAATACACTGATTTTATAAAATATACAATTTTTCTAGGTTTAAAGTATGTGTGGAATTTTTGTAAAATAATCATACCACAGAAAAAACTATAGCTCACTTTTGTTTTATGTTGGAAATATAAAAGAGAATGAGGTAAAGCTGAATGCCAAGAAGGAACAAGCGAGAGACAGTGCCCCACAGGGGGCATTTGAAGACTCCATTTTTGAAATGTGTGGTTGTCCCGTTCGTTCTTGATCATCTTATTTTCCATGGTTCCTGTCACTAGGGAGATGATGCAGTGGTGAATTATAATTCTAGTGGTGCAGTTCAGCTAAATTAGGCTATAATAGAAAGGCTCTGCTAAAAATAATCAAAACCTTCTATAAAGCAGGAGGTTTAGGAAGAAGCTATAAATTTTACTGTTCATATTTCAAGCACTGAGAAAATTAAAGCCTCTATACAATGTTTGACTGCCAAGGTCTTATAGGTGTATGCATAGTAAATAAGAGCCAGGTGAACTGAAGGAAGCATGGATTATAATTTTGACCCTCTTATAATTAGAAATGCAAATATTCAGTAAAAGTCAATATAAATAGTACACTATAATATTTTGCTCCTCAAGTTTTATAGGGTACAGAGAATGAACAAAATAAAGAACCAGTAACTCTTTTTTTTAATCAATGGCATGCAGATAATAATAATGGTATTAGATATTTTTTAAATATGGAACACTTCATGAATTTGCATGTCATCCTTGTGCAGGAGCCATGCTAATCTCTGTATCGTTCCAATTTTGGTGTATGTGCTGCCAAAGCGAGCACTGGTATTAGATATTGAAGCAACCTAGTGTGGGTTTTGTCTTAATTTGTGTTTTGCCTCTGGCAAGCTGTTCAGTGACACACAAGGGAGAGAAAAGGAGAAAGATGAGTCCATTTTCATGCTTCTCTCATTCCATTCAGACAAGGTTATGGTATCCCAGTGCTATCTTAAATACTCTCCTTAAGGTTCTCATCTTTTCACCTTTAACCACTTTCTTAACCTTACTTATCTCTGGTTCTATTACTTATAAGGTTCAGATTCTAAAGCAGCACCTGTATTTAGTGGTAAATGTCCATCTTAGCTGCCATCATTAGTTCTCAGACAGTTGTATCTGGACATATTCAAATATGTATTATGTGATATTTTGTGTCTTTTTGCATATACATAACTATAGTCCTCTAGTGCTTATTAGAAGAGAATAAAATATGATCTCATTTAATCTCTCATAACTAATATGTAGAATTGTTACATTATCTTCATTTTCAAATAGAGAACTGAGTTTTAGAAAGGTTGAATAATCTAGATAATGTAGCTCAAAAATCAGAATTTTAACTAAGGCTTGTCTGACTTAGAGCCTATAGCATTTTCACAAATCAAGGTTGTGTTCTAGACAAAGATGAAATCATAAAAGCAAAAAGTAGAAACTGTTTCAAAACTAGGTTACATGGCCCTGGCCAGTGTGACTGTAGGTTAGAGCATCATCCAGTAACTAAAAGGTTGCGGTTCGATTCACAGTCAGGGTACTTACCTAGGTTGCAGTTTGATTACTGGTCTGGGTGCGTACAGGAGGCAACCAAGCAATGCTTCTCTCTCACATTGATGTTTCCCTAAAAGCAATGAAAAAATGTCTTCACGTGAGGATTAAACAAACAAATAAATAACTAAGTTACATGATCAATAACTATAGTTATACTGTCAATAACTATAGTATAGTTATCCTATA
The DNA here is from genome assembly GCA_039655065.1 of Glossophaga mutica. NCBI lineage: Eukaryota > Metazoa > Chordata > Mammalia > Chiroptera > Phyllostomidae > Glossophaga > Glossophaga mutica. The sequence goes on along the minus strand of CM077308.1, from coordinate 77,057,305 downwards.
ACAATAACTATAGTTATACTGTCAAGTGATGAAAGGAACTCTATGACCATAGTTGAGAGTGTTGAGAAGCTGCTTCTTAAAAGTTGGGGACTCTCCCATCTGCCATCCTCCATTTTTGTCAGAAGCCAGTGCATCTTCTCCCTTAACTCTTTTTATGCACAAATAGCAATAGCATACCAAGAAGGAGGGAGTGGGGTCAATGATTTGAAGTGCAGGCAATAGGGATATAATCTTAAGATAATAAAAACTGAATAATGAATCTTTTTAAAAATAAAATCATCTTTCACAGGCAACTCTGAAAAATATTAGTAATAAAATATTTCCCCCTGTTGGTGTGGGGTAGGGAGAAATCCCATATTAAAACCCAAACTCACTGTTAGGGGACATAAGATTTGGGGATTGAGCACAAGGCGACCGAATTACTGGAAATGGAAACCAGCGAGTGTGTCCAGACAGCACACATGAAGATGAGCATCAGGATAAACTGATACAGAGCCATAGGCCTTTCTTTGGCCAGGGCCAGACATAGAGCCAGAAGGTGCACAGGAAAACCCCTCCCTAGAGTCAAAAGGGAACCGAACACAACAACTTCATCAAAGGATATAGAGATGTCCTTCGAGACTTTAAATGCCAAAATAGGAATTAGAACCCACAGGGATGCTAGAGCTAGCAGGTTATTTCTATTCACTCTTGAAAGTGAGTAAAATATATTTAGAAACACTCTTGGCATTAATACAATTTGAAAATTGCTGCATATCTTGAGTTCTGAAAATCTTCAGAACCAATGAAAACAATGTGTTGATGTAATAAGCTCCAAACCTCTGTAAATACAATACCCATAAAAATAGGACTAGAAAACCTATTAACATCATGTAGATTTCGTTGAATTTACGTATGTATATTGTTCTGCTTTAGTCTCATCTATTAATTATAGACTCCTATAATGATAACTCCTTAACTACTTGGCAGAAAAATAGTCTGTACATTCTAAAAATAAATGCAGAATGCAGAAGTAAACAGGATAGATATCCATGATAAAATGGTCTGTATATGTGGTGATCTGTATTCACTTTTGAGTGGGCATGTTATTGTCTCAGGGAACTGAAAAGCAGGCGAGCCCTTGGGATTCAGATGTCTTGGTGCAGACCCCTGAGGCTTTGCACTGATGTGTTAACAGTTTATAAATTGGAGAAGGAGCTATATCAGACTTGAATCCCCATGTTTAGCCTTCTGAGTAAGAGCTGAAATGTCTGCTCACATCAAGTTACAAGGCTACAGAACTAACTCAATGCCTCAAGAATTTTGATTTGACTTGCCATTTGGTAATATGGAGCAACTAAAGCTGGCTGTTCACTGGACCATCAGCCAGGCTTCAGAAAATAAAGCAGAATATTGATAATGTTATTTCAGTGTGCATGGGATTTTGCATAGGAAAAAAATGAAATGCTTTCTTTTCCCCTTGTTTTATGATAAAAATGTCTTTTAAATACTTAGGTACTTAGTTTATTCTTGGAATTTTATAAATATGTATATAATATTTTATTCCATTTCCCAGCACCAAATGCCAGGTCAATTTAGTAAAGAGTGACTGTTTCATTCCCCCCCCAAGATTTACATATTTTCTGCTTTTGAAATGAAATCTACTAAAGATTTATACCAGTTCATTTTAGTGAATTCCATCAACCTCAATGCCATTTACTTTTGCTGCTATTTTAGTGGAAAGGAAGTAACAGTATCTTCTAGTAAGTCTAGAAAAGAGGGATTTCTGAAGCAAAAAATACTCAATTCATTTATTCACTTAATAAACATTTTTGAATCACTCAAGAACAGGGCGTGACTCCCATATAAGCCTATAAAATGTTATGGAAATTAGTATATATATTTAGCACAATTTTAATGAGTAGAAAAGAACTAATTTATATGCTTTAGAAGGTAAGGTGAAAGTCAAAGATAAGTATTCTGCTCTGGCTCTTTTACTGGGGGGATTATATTGTCAGTTTCAGAATACCATAATGCCGTAAGAATTACCTGACAAGGGTTTGGCTTCATTTATATTTTTCCCCTTGGCAAGCACTTAGGCTGCAGATAAGGGACAAACAAGGGGAAGGATGGATCCTTTTCCCTGTCGCTCTCATTGTATTCAGCTATAGCTGCTGAGTCCCAGCACTATCTTAAATACACTGTTTGGACTTTCATCTTTCCACCTTTAACCACTAACATCTGTGCTTCAGTTTTGCCATCTGTAAATAGACTAATTTTACCTACCTCATAGTAATATTGTATGAGCTTTTAAATGAAATATATGTAAAATGCTTATTGCAGTGTCTGATCTGTGGCAGTAGATGTAAACTGTCATTTCTCAAATAGATATTTCTTGGTATATATGGGGAGTGGATATGTGTTTTGTATGCATACGCCTGTATGTGCATGTGTTTGTATGTAAAGATGGTATAGGCTAGCCCTGGCTGGTGTAGCTCAGTGGATTAAGCACATGCCTGTGAACCTAAGCGTCACAGTTCAATTCTCAGTCAGGGCACATGCCTGGGTTGCGGGCCAGGTCCCCAGTAGAGAGCGCGTGAGAGGCAAACACACATTGATGTTTTTCTCCCTTTCTTTCTCCTTCCCTTTCCCTTTCTCTGAAAATAAATAAAATCTAAGGAAAAAAAAAAAGATGGAGTAGCCAGTGCTTATCAGAAAAAAAGATAAAATGCTTATTTGCTTAAGCATAGGGAGAGAGGTAAGAGTAGGAGGCAAGAGAAATATCTCCCTGAAATACATTATTTGTCTTGTCTTCACTGAGTCCCCATAGATCCTCTTTCTTGAAGATGGGCCCATAGTTCGTAGTTCATCTTCACGGGTTAGTTTTATATATATAACCTGAGCTACAATATGAAATTTGTGAAGGTAACACTGTTTCTTCAAGTAATATTGGTTTGTGCAATATCTATGACCTAAAATGCTTATTTTTATATTTTAATATGATATCCAGCATAATTTTTTTCTACTTAGAGAACGTTTTTTTTTTTCATACTCTTGTGGCAAACTCTGAAACAGTTAAAAGGTTAAAATAATTTGGATTGCCAAGCAGAAATCAAAATTGATAGTGTCTTGCTGAATTTCTCAAAGCGTTTTTGGGTTGTTGTTTTTATCCCTGTTGATTTCTTAAAAGATTTATTTATTTAATGTTAGATTGAGGGAAACAGAGGGAGGAAGAGAGGGAGAGAAACATCAATCAGTTGCCTGTCTTATGTTCCCCCAGCTGGTGACAAAGCCATAACCCATGTATGTACCCTGACTGGGAATCGAACATGCAACATTTCACTTTGCAGGATGACACCAATCAATTGAGCTCCACTGTTGATTTTTAATTTTCTAAAGAGTATTGGCAATTTCTAAGTGATTGATTTTTTTATTTTTATGATACCAAGAGTTATGGACTGAATGTTTGTGTCCTCCCAAATTCATTTGAAGCCCATCTCCCAATGGATGGTATTTGGAGGTGGAAACCTTTGGAGGGTAATTAGCTTCAGGTGAGATTATGCAAGGGGCCTTCATGATGAGATCCATGTCCTTAATAATAATAAGAAGAAATCAGAATTCTCTCTCTGCCATGTGAGGACACAGGTGCCATCTGCAAGCCAGGGAGGGAGCCCTCGCCAGTGAACCAAACCATATTGGTTAGTACCTTGATCTTGGATTTCTCAGCCTCCAAAACTGTGAGAAAGAAATTCCTGTTTTTGAGCTCCTGATGCATGGTATTTTGTTATTGCAGCATGAATGCAAGAATATGCCAAAAATGCATACCAATTCTAAAGCAGTCTGGAAGTTTATGATAAATTTATGATAAATTTATGTTGCTAGGTTATCCCAGGATTAAAGGATTAAAATGAAAGATTTTTCTCTAGCCTTATGAAGTTTTTGTCATTACAGAACGTCTCACTTTTGTGTATCCATAAGCTGTAAAGAAGTTAAGTACTGAGCTAAACAGTCTTTGCTCTTGTAACTAACACCTATATGAGTATTATGAGAAAGTACCTTTTAGGTAGTGTACATTTTGTTATTATAAGTCTTGCTACCTAAATACTTACTCCTATATGTTTATTTAAAAAATTTACTTAAAATATCAACTTTTTTTTTTAATTAAAAATTACTGTCATTAAAAAATCATTTACTGTACCCTGAGGTCATTTAGCAGAGGACTTCAAACAAGCTTTGGAGTGTGAATTTGTTAGTTATAGTCCCATCAAGTTTTATAATTCCTGGGTATTGTATGAGTTTACTAAAATAAATATTGATCTAGATGAGACACTTCTCACTTATCTGATAGGATAGCCTCAATGCAATCTGCATATCTTATTGAATTTGATAGCCTGTATTACTTTTTTCACCAAACCTTTAATTAATGATTTTCTGTAGGAGAAATTCTGCACATTATCCTCCGTTTGCCAGTTAACAACAGTGATGTAAGGGGTGCAAATTCCTTAAAGCAAAATGGAATTCACATTTACTAAATACACACTGTGTTCTAGACACAGTGCTAGTTGTCCTAATTGTGATATCTTACTTATTTTCCAGAAGAACCCTCTATGATATGTCTGTCCTCTTATGTCCTTTTTGAAGATTGGTTTAGTAAGTGACAGACGTTGGAATTTAGTTGTGATTCAGCTAAAAGTTTGTATTTTAGAAAACAATGGTTGAAATCATTTATGAATCAGATAGCTGGTGTTCTTAATTAGTTAGAGGTAGAACTAGGACAACGATTGTTCTAGCATTTGTGTATGTCTATTTCATTAATTGGTATCCTGTATCCAGTAATTTTGACAATCACCAGACAAATTTTATACCTTTAAAATAAGAACAATGGTATGTCATAGGATTGTTCAGAGGGTAAAAAGAGCTAATAGCACATTGGCTGGTGTGGTTCAGTGGATTCAGTGCTGGCCCATGAACCCAAAGGTTGCTGGTTAGATTCCCAGTCAGAGCATATGCCTGGGTTGTGGGCCGGGTCCCTGGTTAGGGGTATAAAGGCAACCAGTCAATGTTGCTCACCCTCTCTTTCTCCCTCCCTTCTTTTCTCTATGTAAAGTCGTTTGAAAAAAGCTAATATCAAAAGGCCTTTATAATGAACAAGAGGTCCTTGATATTATAGTTGGAGTATGGGTTTGAATTTTTAAATTGCAATTTGAATTTTAGTATAGAGTTAAGTTTATAACTAGTCTCTTTTTAAAAAGCATTCAACAAGTCTGCACTACTTTTCTTTGTAATATATTTTATTGATTAGCTATTAAAACCAATAGTGAATGCTATTACAGTAGTCCCATCTTTTTCTCCCCTTTATTCCCCTCCACCCTGTACCCCACTCTCACCAGCATTCCCCCACCTTAATTCATGTCCATGGATCATACATCTACGTTATTTGGCTTCTCCATTTCCCATACTATTCTTAAATTCCTCCTGTCTCTTTTGTACCTACGATTTATGCTTTGTATTTCCAGTACCTTTCTCCCCATTCCGCCCCTCCCTATCCCCACTGATAACCTTCCATATGATCTCTATTTCTGTGAATCTGTTCCTGTTCTAGTTGTTTGCTTAGTTCAACGCTGCTTGCTCAGCTCTCAGCTGGCTTTCAGTCACTTCCTCCACTACCCACAAAGCAAATTGGGCCCTTCTGGTGCTGATCCCCTGGTGGGGGTGGGTTGCTTTTGTGTACATTCTAGGATCCTGTGGGTCTCTCTAACGAACTCTCTTGTGAGGCTGGGAGTTTCTCCTGCTGCCTCAACCCCCACAGGTTTTTTTAAGTCAGAGGTTTTGAGGCTTTATTTCCCTGCACTGGAACCCTGGGTTGTACAGTCTGTCTTGCTTCACAGTTGTTCCTCCCAATTTATCCTCACAAAAATGTGGGACCATCCACTCTGCCAGCTGGTGCCTCACCTGCCCTGGTCCTCTAGCCACCACCTTGCCGCAAGTCCTCTCCACCCTGGCTGCCCATCTCCACCCCTCCTACTGCTCTGAATGAATGTTTCTTCTTTAACTCCTTGGTTGTCAGATTTCCATACAATTTGATTTTCTGGAAGTTCTGGTTATTTTTTCTTTTTAAATTTATCATTGTCCTTCTTTTGGTTGTGTGAGTAGGCAAAGTGTATGTATCTACACCTTCATCTTTAATATGTATGGACTCAATAGTAAAGATTTGTTTTCTTTGGCTCCAGAAGACTAAAGGGTATTTCTCTGCAGAAGTTAGGAAAGTAATTTCAGACCAGTGGAAGATCCTCATGAATGTCAGTGTCCCAACAATGAAATAGATTGGCTGCAACTGTGCGTTACAGTCATTGGAGTGATTCAAACACAAGCTACAGTCTTTTGATGGGACAGACAAGAGAAATTCTCAAAAGGTCACTTTATTGTATGAGATTCTAAGATTATAAATACTCAATGTTGGAACTATATGTCGTTTGCTTGGAAAATGTTGCCAAAGTGCAGTTCAACCCTGCTGACTCCCTATTAATAATTGGGGTATATGTTTATTTTGTAAATGTTTTTGAAAGTAAAAAAATGATCATTTAATTTTATCTTAATTTCAAGTATTTGGTTGTGAATGTTTATACATTTTAATGCATTTTTTAAGCTTTGAAATTGTTAACATGGTTTTGAATAAGCTGGAAAATTGTAAGAAATCACTGAAGCAGTGAGGTAGTGGGATACAAGTCAATATTCAAAAATTGATATCAGTTTTGCACACCAGCAATGAAATACCAAAAAGAGAAACTAGGGGAAAAAATCCCATTTACTCTAGCCACAAGAAAAATAAAGTAAATGGGAATAAATTTAACCAAGCAGGTAAAAGACATATGCTCAGAAAACTATAGAACACTCAAGAAAGAAATTGAGGAAGATACAAATAAATGGAAGCATATACCATGTTCATGGATTGGAAGAATTAACATTATTAAAATATCCATACCAACCAAAGCAATCTGTAGAGTGAAAGCAATCCGTATTAAAATACCAATGACATATTTCACTGATCTAGAACAAATATTCCAAAAATGTATGGAACCAAAAAAAATCTTGAATTCCCTCAGCAATCTTGAGAAAGAAGAACAAAGTTGGAGGGATCACAATACCTGATATAAAACTATACTACAATGCTACTATAATCAAAACAGTCTGGTACTGACATGAGAATAGATCATGCCACACATAGATCAGTGGAAAATAATAGAGAGCCCAGAAATAAACCCATATCTCTATGGTCAATTAATATTTGACAAAGGGGACATGAGCATACAATGGAGTAAAAAATAGCCTCTTCAATAAATGGTATTGGGGGAACTGAACCGATACATGCGAAAAGAAAATGAAACTAGACCACCACCTTATACCATACACTAGAATAAACTCAAAATGGATAAAATACTTAAATATAAGCTGTGACACCATAAAAGTCCTCGAGGAGAACATAGGCAGGAAAATTTTAGGTGTCCCATATAGCAATATTTTTTAAAATACATTTCTAGGGCAAGGGAAATAAAGGAAAAAATAAACAAATGGGACTACATCAAATTAAAAAGCTTTTGCAGGGCTAAAGAAAATATCATCAAAATGAAAAGGGAACTGATTGTATGGGAATATATATTTGCCAATGATATATTGAACAAGGATTTGACCTTCAAAATATATAAAGAACTAATATGACTCAACACAAGGAAGACAAACAATCCAATTTAAAAAATGGGCAAAGGACATGAGTAGACAGTTCTCCAAAGAGGACATACAGATGGCCCAGAGACATATGAAAATATGCTCAACATCACTAGCCATCAGATCAATGCAAATTAAAACCACAACGAGATACCACCTCACACCTGCCAAACTAGCTATCATTAATAAATCAACAAAGAACAAGTGCTGGCTAGGATGTGGGGAAAAGGGATCCCTAGTGCTCTGTTGATGGGAATGCAGACTGGTTCAGCCGCTGTGGAAAACAGTCTGGAGTTTCCTCAAAAAATTTAAAATGGAACTATCTTTTGACCCAGCCATTCTACTGCTGGGAATATACCCTAAAAATCCTGAAACACCAATTTAAAAGAACTTATGCACCCCAATGTTCATAGCAGCAGTATTTACAATAGGCAAATGTAAATACTTAGAAACAGCATAAGTGCCCATCAGTAGATGAGTAGATAAAAAAACTCTGGTACATTTACATAGTGGAATACTACTCAGCAGAAAGAAAAAAGGAACTCCTACCTTTTAGGAGAGCACGGGTAGAACTCTAGACTAGTATGCTAAGTGAAATAAGCCAGTTGGTGAAAGACAAATATCAAGTGATCTTAGTTATAAGAAGAATCTAATGAACAAAATAAACTAATGAAAAAATAGAACCGGAGACATGGACATGTGGAACAGACTGAGAGTGGCCAGAGGGGAGGAGGAAGCAGGATAATGGTAGAAAGAAAGGGAAGGGACTCATCAAAAAATATGTATGAATCCCCCATAGACACAGACACTGGTGTGGATATTGACTGTAGGAGGGGAGGTGGTCTTGGTGGAAGATGGCAAAGGGGGAAAAATTAGGACAACTGTAATAAAATAACAATAAAAATAAATAAAAAGTAAATCACTAAAGCAAAATTCTTATTAGACTGCTGATTTCCTTTTGTATATGTGTGTGTTTGCGTTTGTATGCCTGTGTGTTGGAATTTGTGAAAGCTACCTATTAAAATAATGCTCTTCTTTGGATGGACTGGGAGAACATTATGCTAAGTGAAATAAGCCAGTGAGAGAAAGACAAATACTACGTGATTTAACTCATATGTGAATCTAATGAACAAACTGAACTAACAAATGAAATAGAGACAGATTCATAGATAAAGCACAAGCTGACAGCTCTGGAGTCGGAGCTTAGGGGATGGAGGGATTGAGCACAAAAGAAAAGGGACTCATGGACATGAACAGCAGTGTGTTGATTGCAGCTGGTAGGGAATTGGATGGAGGTGGAAGAGGGTATCAGGGAGATGAATGGTAATGAAAAATACAATTAAAAATGTCAGTAAAAACTTAATGCTGTTATTAAGATAATCCAAAGCAGTATTTTAAAAGGTTTTTATTTGATACTCAAAATTTAGTATTATACAGTTTTTTTTCCTGCTGTCATAAAAAGAAAACTTTGTGCATCTCCCTTTTCCATTTATTATTAGTGTCACTGCCTTATAAAAAATGGGGCATATTTCAGGCATCTGATAAAAGAAGGTCTTTTGACCTTTAGGAAGAGGCCAGATGAGGACTGCTGAAGTTGCTTATGACAGTGCAGTCAATGACAGTTAAGTGTAGGGGGAAGGGTATAAGATATTAAGGCTGAAAAGCTATTTTAAATTCTGTGTTTTTAAATTAAGTCACATGACCTACCTGTGCCAAGCTTCTACTTCCATGAAATGGGAACCGTGGTACTGGTCTCACATTTTTGTTGCAGGCGACACATCTGGAGTCATTCATATGGAAGAAGATGAAGGCTGGATAGAGTATGTTGGAGAATTTGCCGTGAAAGGAGGGAAGGAGATTGGCTTAGTCCATTCAGTATGCTGTAACAAAAATACCATAGAGTGGGTGGCTTTTAAACAACAGATATCTGCTTTTCACAATTCTGGAGTTTGGGAAGTTCAGGATCAAGATGCTGGCAGATTGAGTGTCTAGTGAGGGCCAACTTCCTATTTGACAGATGGCTGTCTTCTTGCTGTGTCTTTGCATGGTGGAAAGGATGAGGAGGACTCTGGGGTCTCTTTTAGGAGTTCATTAGTACTCTTGTCATGATTTAAATACATACCTTTACAGGGCTGGCAAGGTATATACAAGAGGCTTGAGTGAATGTTGGAACCCTGAAGGAAGTAGTCAATTTTGTCTACTTAATGGAAATACTTCCATTGCGTTGTTTATGCAAATCACCTGATCACTGGAATATGTTCTTATTTTGGCATTATGCAGGCTTAACCTGAGTTGATAGAAGAGACATATTTTGGAGTCATTTAACAATGATTTTGATTTTGAAAGGTAATTTACACATTATCTATATTGACCTAGCTCTGGACAGAGATGTTTATAATATAATTAGACTCAGTCATAGTCCTCTAAGTGTCTATTATACCAGCACTGTGCTAGCTCCTGCAGGACTTAAAGAAGATAACTAAGATATTGTACTTGCCTTCAAAGTGAAATGATTTAGCCATCTGGACAGGAAGGTAGTAGAGAAAGGATGAACACAAGTGACTTGCATTATAAGAGGTGTAGAAGCCAAGTTGTATCATAACTGTAAAAGAAGCAAAGATAGTATCATACTGAATGAAGGACTGGGGATGACTACTTACATAACAGATATGGCTTGAAAAATGGATGTGGAAACATGACAAGTGTGACTCATGGAGGAGGGGCTGGGGAAGGCTTTCTTTCTAAACTATACTTAACCTGGAAAAAGAAAGTAATTCCATAGATACCTGAGGTTAATAGGATTTATGGAGGTTATATTATGTTCTTTTAAAAATGAATATTTAATAAAATATTTCTACTTGATTTACCAATTGGGTTGTACTATCTACTTTAAGAAAAACTATTTTTAAAGCAGTTTTAGATTTACAATAAAATTGAAAGAAAGGCACAGAGATTTTACCATATATCTTCTGCCCCCATAATCTTTGGAATTATAAATATCACTCACTAGAATGGTATATTTTTACCAAGGATGAACCTATATCCACACAGCATAACAGCCAAGCTCATAATTTACCTTGGGGTTCACTCTTGATTTCACAGTCTATGGGTTTGGGTAAATGCATAATAATACGTATCCATCATTATAATAACATACAGAGTATTTTCACTGCCCTAAAAATAATCTGTACTTAGTCTGTTTATCCTATCTTCTCAGTCACACAAAAAATGGTCTTTTCAGTTGGTCTCTACACTGTTACTTTTTCCAGAATGTCATGTAGCTGGAATCACTGGCTTTTTCAGATTTGCTTCCTTTACTTAGTAATATGCATTTAAGTCTCCATGTCTTGTCATGGCTTAGTAATTCATTTCTTCTTAGTGTCAAATACTAATTTATGCCTGGATGTACCACAGTTTATCCATTCACCTACTAAAGGACCTACCTCTTGGTTGCCTCCAAGTTTCAGTGGTTTTATATAAAGCTGCTGTAAACATCTGTGTGTAGGTGTTTGAGTGGGTGTAAGTTTTCAGCTCCTTTAGATAAACACCCAGGAGCACAATTGCTGGATCGTATCTTACATTTAGTTTTGTAAGAAACCACCAAAATGTCTTCCAAGTAGGGTTTACCATTTTGCATTCTCAGCAGCAACGAATGAGAGATTTCTGTTGCTTCACATCCTCATCAGCATTTGTTGTTGTTGTGTCTGCATTTTGGCCATTTTAATAGATGTGTAATAGTATCTTACGTTGTTTTAATTTGCATTTGCCTGATGACATATGATATGAAGATCTTTTCATATGAATTTTTTCCCTCTGTATATCTGCTTTGATGAGGTGTCTGTTAAGGTTGTTGGACTATTTTTTTAAAAAATAAGGTTTTTTTTTATTGTTCAATTTTAGGAGTGCTTTAAATATTTGTGTAACAGTCCTTTATCAGATGTGTCTTTTGCAAATATCTTCTGCCAGTCTGTGGCTTGTCTTCTCATTTTCTTGATACTGTCTTTCACAGATGTTTTTAATTTTGATAAAGTTTACTTTATTAGCTCTTTCTTTTATAGATTGTGTGTTTGTTGTTGTATCTAAAAAGGCATTAAGATAGCCAAAGTGATCGAGGTTTTCTTTTATTTTATCTTCTAGGAGTTTTATAATTTTCCATTTTATACTTAGGTTCATGATCAGTATTGAGTTATTTTTTTGTGAAGGGTGTAAGGTCTGCATCTAGATACTTAGTTTTTGCATGTGATGTCCAGTTGTCCCAGCTTCATTTGTTGAAGAGACTATCTTTGCTCCATGTGTTACCTTTTCACCCTTTTCAAAGATCAGTTGACTATATTTTAGGGGGTCTATTTTGGAACCTCTATTCTGCTCCACTGACCTGTTTATTTATTCTTCCAGCAATACCACACCATCTTGACTACAGTAGCTGTATAGTAACTCTTGAAACTATTCACAGTTGTGACATCAACTAACATTATTTAGAAATTAATTTTATATGTTTACTGAAAATTATTGCAAACATTCACCATACTCTGGGAACATGTTTAAAGTTCTGGTAAATCAGGGATCCCTAGAAAATGTTTCTTGAAAATAATAGACTCAATAATTATTTTTATAAAGAGTGAATGGATGAAGTTCAAGTAGAGCAATAACTTGGAATAACATTGAGTTATTCATTTTGATTGGGTCATGGACTAATACTGATAGTGGTAAATAAAAGTGAAATATTGGAGTTGTGTTATTGAAGATCTTAGAGGACAATTTACTATACTGCAGAAAGAAATTTTCAGTTGCCCACATCTAACTTGAGAATTTAGAAAGAAATTTTGACTGGATATTTTAATATATTTTTATCTGCTAATCTGCCTCAGTATTAAACAGTCTTTATGATAAACAACCTGGAGCCTAGCAACCGTACTTTCTACGTGACTGAGATTCCTGGGCAGGAACTGGAATTTACTTTGATAGATCTACTGAGAGTTTTATCAGAGCTTTCTTTGATAGGCAGTCATTTGGATTCTATTTTCCCTCATTTGGGAATAGTTCCCAGGTCAAATCACTGTTCTATTTATACGCATGACCTCATTTTCAGTGCTGTATCAGCTGAGCACTATAGAGACATCCTTAAAAGAAGTAGTATTTGGGTCAGAAACATCAACCAAAATGATTTATTAGATAGATTTTTAAAAAAGAATGAAGTGATTTTTGAAGCTTTATTAGTAAATTTTTAGTTGTTTCCATTTCAATTGCCATACCATTATGCAGTTCACTTTGAAGGATTTAATTAAACTGAACAAACTTTCTTGGATCATCGAATACCTACTGTGCTAGGTGATTCTCAGCATTTGGGTATGTGGCAGGGGCTGGGAGTTGTAGTTTAAAGTTCTGACAAATAAGAAAATGTCTGGAGAAGTTTATTTTCCCTTTTCATGGGGTGGAAAAGAGAAGATAGGAATACATGGGAATGTCTGAGGTTCAGGACAGAAGTACGTTTCTCTGAAAGTTCTTTGTTTTTTTAAAAAAAGATGAATATTTGGATGAGTATTGTAAAATTTTTAACTCATGTAATATACCAGAAGTCTTCAAACTTTGAGATTCAGAAAATACACCTAAGAGCATGTGAAAATGCATGCAGCTGGGCCTTATATATCTATTTTGATTGAGTAGATCTAGGTGGGGCCTGGGAATCTAATTTTTAACAAGTACTACTGTGTGATTCTTATGCAGATGATCCTGAGTTTTGCATTTGAAAACCTTGCTTAGAGGACAGTTCCAAACTACATGTGTAGAAATCAGATGTAATTTAAAACGATCAATAAAATTCTCATTGTGCATTCTGACTTTGTGCCCCCTTTTTTAGAGTTGGGTGGCAAGAGTGTGGCAAAATTCAGGCTACCCCATCCTGCCAGTCATCTATGATGCCTCAATTTTCTCCAGAACATCTGGTACTTATGAGTGACCTGTGTGCAGGAGGGAGGCCCCCACCACATCCTGTTAATGCTGGGGGGAGTTTCCTACAGAGATCTGGTTCACAGTGGCGCAGAGGTCCCAGGCTATAGCTGGTGTGGGAGTTTGGCTAAAAAGGTGATGACTGACAAGTGTGCCATATTCTCAATGGAAGCAGAAGAGATGAGGACAGTAATGGAAGTGGTAGGTGAAAAGCAGATGGAGAGACAGGAATGCTGGAGGAAGAAAAAATGGAACGGAAGGAGATACAAGAGAAGATGATGCAGTGATGTCTATGTGGTGAGCAGTAGAGGTTGAGAGAGCAAATGAGGTGGCAGAGGTGAAGGAGGTGGTAAGGCCATGGCCACTGAAGGTGATCTCTTCAAGGACTTTCTTCAGTCTGGAATTAGAGACACTGAGTGCCTGGGCTGACAGGGCCTTCCTCCTGCTGGAGCTCAAGTCTGGGCCCGTGCTTGGGCACTTGAGTGAAGGTGTGGGGTTCATCAACAAAATAATCCCACATTCTGGGACACTGACTTTTAGAATAACACCTCCTAATAGCCATGCTTAAGGACTACAGTGCAGATTTCCTGAGGTTGCTATCGACGAGCAGTGAAAGGCTTCAGATATCTCAGGACAGACTACAAGTTCAAGGTCTTCTTTTAAACAAATTTCTACTGCAGAAACAAGTCAATCATTAAAGAATGTAGTGTCAGATGTTTTATATGAATGGCATTTCTTCCCATTCTAAAAATAGGACCAGGATGCCATGCCCCAAATCCTTCATCAGCAGGAGCAGGACATTACGTCTAACTTCTTCATCTGGTCTTCAGACTACAGCCTTCCAGAATCTGATAAGATTGCTATTATTACAGGGAATCTGTAGCCTAGCTCCTGCAATAGTACCTGGTATGTGAGGGGAAACCATACCACTTTCATCAGGGCAGCTTGTGAAGATACTCAACCTATTTAGGTACTAGTTTAATTAACTCTACCTTTGAAAATTGTCTCTGTACCAGATTACTTGCCATTGGCTGTTGGGCCTGTGCTTGGCCAGCAGAGATGTGTGTGTGCTGGCCTCTTTGCACCTTGGCCCCTCTGGCCCTTCAGTGCCCTCAACTTCAAGCATGCAGCTTTCATGGCCATGGCCATCACTTGGTTCAAGCGAAGAAAATGATGCTGAAGACTGTGCTGTCTTTGTCTATGTAGCTTGAACTTTTCTCTGTGTCAGAGCCTTCCTACCTGTTTGTTTTTGTTTTAATACTCATCAGAGCATATGTTTATTGATTTGAGAGGTAGAGGAAGGAGGCAGGGAGAAAGAGAGTGAGAGTGAGAGTGAGAGTGAGAGAGAGAGAGAGAGAGAGAGGGAGAGAAATATTGATGTAAACTGATGTGAGAGAAGCATTGATCAGTTGCCTCCTATTTGCACCCCTCCCAGGATCAAACCCACAACCTAGGAGTGTGCCCTGACCAGAAATCGAATCCACAACCTTTTGGCGTATGGGACAATGATTCTCTGAACAATTGAGTCACCCAGCCAGGGCCTTCCTATCTGCTTTTGATAAAGGGACTTGTAAGTCATATTTGAGGAGAATCAGTACATCTTCAAGAACTGCAACCTCAAGAACAATGAAAAACTAGGTTCATGCTTGCTGTCTGTGGCAAATTACTCATCTTCAAATATGTCCAGTGGACAATCCATGGCCCTGAGACCTCTGCTTGGCCACCACCACCTGGATGTTCATCTTTGGCCAGGAGCCCATTACCCACCCTGTTGAGTAATAAGAAAAACAGACATAAACAGTGGTGAGACTGTGTGAGGGGAAAGGTAAAAAGTAAGTGGCCTCTAAATTTACCCAAGTCAAGTTTTTCCTGCTCTTCTGCTACTGATGAGTCTTTTTGAAGGCCTACATGATGCTTTACCATTTCTGCTGAGCCTTTTGAATAATCTGTGTCTAGACCACCATCAACTCTAGTGGCTGGTCTCTTCAGGACTGCCTGTGGACTCAGGATCCCTGGAATCATTGGAAAACTGAGCCCTCTTTTCATGTCGCTCAGGAATGATACCTAATGTCAGACAGGTGATTGGGCTGGCAGATGTGGCTCCATTATCTCAGCAAGGGTGAATATGGTAGCTCTTCTGAGAGTCACGTGTTCTTAGCCACAGCCAATGAGCCCATGAAGAATATGGTGCATTTGCCAGCCCCTTTTTACTCACCTGATCATGGCTGGTGACCAAGTGCTCTGTAAAATTGTAGGAGATAAATTAATACTTTTGTGATCTTTAGGCATCACCTGCTACATCTTATTCCAATATATTCCTCTCTCTCCATTCCTGCCCCTCTCTTTCTATTTCTAAAGACACTAGAAGCCAGAAACAGAAAGCAAAGTAAGTAGAAAAGCAGACTTTCTAATCTGCTTCTCCTCTAGGTGAGAGAGAGAGAGAGAGAGAGAGAGAGAGAGAGAGAGAGAGAGAGAGAGATATTGTGGCCCTCTGCTTTTATGCCCCCTCCCCAAGTTCTCTTTCATAATTTCTACATAATTTCAAAGAAAGCAGATTCAGGACTCTGGGACTGAGGGACTGATGTGGCATGAGTCCTGTGGGACAGAGATTGTTAATTACCCTATTGTATGTGTTGTGGACTGTTCAGCCTTGTTTCAGGAGTTGTAGCCCTCACCCCATGGTGGGCTGTGTAAGAGCCCAAGGGACCCACTTCATCTGGGTCTGTTCTGTCACAAGGATGTGACCTACTAAGGAGACAAAGCTTATCTCCCTAGCAGGAGCACTGCTTCTGCTTCATCCATCTCTGGCCCCAATGCTTGATTGGCAGTCAATGACGTGTAAGACTCCTCATGGGAGGGGCAATCTAAGCCAGACACAACCACTTGGGAGGCCTCATGAAAGGACTCGGGGGGCTGCAGCAAAGAGGATGTGATGGACCCTCTCCCCACGGCTATTCTGACATAGCCTGAGTCCCCATTTCCATCTGGGAGATGTCTTCTGCTTCCTGCTTCCTAATCGGCTTAAAGCCTGAAACTGTGGGGGCGAGTGGTGCAGCCCTGTGCAGGCCAGGATGGCTCCCTGGGTGATCGGGCATAAGAAAAAATTCCTAAAGTCCTGTGAAATCTGCTTTGCTGAGTGCTCTCATTTAATGATAAGGGTCTGAGGAGGAAATGGGTACGTCTCCCAAAGTTTGGCAACCCCCTTTCCGGACAGACAGTGACTCAGATTAAGCCCTCAGATTTCTTTGACATGTTAAACCTGTATTCCAGTGTATTGGAACCCAATAAAAGCCTAGTGAGGAAGGCACTCTGGGTCATTCTCCTCTGAGAGTTTGACCACCTTTCCTCCCCAAGCAGTCATGTCTTGGTAGTTTTTATTTTCATCTGTGACAGAGGGTAGTTTTTATTTTCACCTGCTCTGCAGGTGCAGCGCCCCCTCCGACATGTATGCAGTGTTTTTTTTAGGCTAATCCTAACCCTAATACCACAGTCACCTCCCCTACAACACACACACTTCTCCCTCCCCATTGTGCCCAGATTTCCAAGAAACCTCCTAGATATTTCTTGAGCATTATCCTGGAGGGAAGGTGAAAAATATTATGGGAATGAAAATCTATTAAGTGATAAAGTAAGTTCTTCTACATGATTAATGTAAAATGAAAAGTAAATAATGGTGACTGCATAGGTCTAAGAAATTTATTTATACCATGTTTATTTCTGAAATAATGAGAGAAATTTGACAATAAAGTGTTGAGAAGAAGATATAGTGAGACAGGTAAATTCTTTAAAGTTTAACAAAAGCAGTTATAATAATAATATGTGGGACAATATTTGTGTGTAATATTGTTAGCACTTAAGCCTTCTATGTTCAGAAAAGAATATAAGATTTTTCAGACATTTGCAAAAGTACTGTTTTTTCCATCTCCCTGTCTAGTTTAGCTATCTTTATTCTTGTTTAATATCATTGAAGGGAAGTTGGAGATGCTAAAAATAAATGAAATACACTATTTTAGATGGTCCATTGTATTTAAATTTTTATTTAAAAATAATGAGGCAATTATAAAGGAATTCAAAATACAGTCCTCTTTTAGGACAGTTCTTTGTAATATGTTTATAGTGTTGATTTATTTTACTTTGGTTTTAACTCAAGGAAACATCCTCAAGAACAACTGTAATTGATATATAATGCTTTCACTTTGCAGTTCCTCATGCGGTGAAGTCAGCTGATTATTTTCAGTGGAATCCACCGAAATTTTCACATACACTGAATTCTGCTGAACATACGTAGCCCTGAGAAGAGAAAAGAATGGAGCTTTAATGGAAAGCTGCATTACTAAGGTGTTTGCACTTCTGCCAAGATTTTCAGGTTAAGATACTGACTATATCTGCAAGGAGAGAAAATTTCACACAGATATTGCCTACACTTTACAGACACCTGGGCATTTGAAAAAATTTAAACTGGTACCCATTCATTACTCACTAGTTCTATTTACCAAGTATTTCTGGCTCTTCTATGGGCACAAGTTTGGTTGCATTTTCCTATCACATTTACGCTAGTATAGAGCCATGTGACTTGCTTTAGTGAATAAAATGAGAAGCTATGCATGTCACATCTGGGAAAAAGTTTTAAGAGCTAGTATATAATTTGTCAGAACCTCTTTTCCTCTGCCCTGACAACCAGCTCCAGGTGAGGAGGTTCTATTAATTAGCCTTGTTCCTCAGGTGGAGAGACATGGCACAGTGTCTCTTGCCTCTGCCCCAATCTTTTGACCCAGGTGTATGTGTAGTGCACATGGATCAGAAATGAACTTTTGTTATTTTAGGGCATTAAGATTTGGAGGTTATATTGTTACTGCAGCATAATCTAGCCAAGAACAGTAGAAACAACATCTTTTAGATTTTTTTTTAAATTTGGGTGTTCGTAAATAATTGTGAGAATTTTACATCTTACTTAGGGCCATTCTTTTTTAATATTTATTTTTTGTTATTCAATTACAGTTGTCTGCATTTTTCCTCCAGTGCTTTCCCCTGCCCCACCTACCCCTCTTCAATCTCCCCCGCATTATCCTTCTCTGTGGGTCCTCTATATGCATGTTCCTTGACCTTCCCCTTTCACCCATTATCCCCTTCCCCCCTCCCCTCTGATTATTGTCAGTTGGTTCTTTATTTCCATGTCTCTGGTTCTATTTTGCTAGCTTGTTTGTTTTGCTGATTACGTTCCACTTATAGGTGAGATCATATGGTATTTGTCTTTCACTGACTGGCTTATTTCACTCAGCATAATGCTCTCCAGTTCCATCCATGCTGTCACAAAGGGTAGGCATTTCTTCTTTCTGCTGCAAAGAATTTCACTGTGTAAATATACCACAGTTTTTTGATCCGCTCATTTACCAATGGGCCTTTAGACTGTTTCCAGCACTTGGCTATTGTAAATAATGCTGCTAGGAACACTGGGGTGCATAGGTTCTTTTGAATTGGTGTTTCAGGGTTCTTAGGGTATAATCCCAGCATTGGAACTGCCGGGTCAAAAGACAATTCCATTTTTAGTTTTTGAGGAAATTCCATATTTAAAAAATGGGCAAAGGACCTGAACAGACACTTCTCCAAAGAAGGCATGCAGAGGGCCCATAGACATATGAAAGAAAGGGCCATTCATTTTTTTTGAATGTCTATTTCTTGACACTTGATTCTTTTTTCCAATTACTATCCTGACTTGAAATATTTTCAAACTAAATGTTATAAAATTTTATGTGATCATATGGATTTTAATGTGAATTCATGATAATGTGCATATACTTATCTTGTACTTCATTAGATTTGTGTGTTATATCAACTGGTAACATATTGGTCCATCTTCTATACACTATAACATTACATACTCCTGAGGAGAAAGTGTAGCACGTAACTAAGCTTTATTCTTTTGGTACAATTTCTCGAACTATAAATTTAGTGGAACTCAATAAACTTTTGCTGAAAATATAATGGAGATAATGCTGCCGAGGAAAATGATGACGATAGGGATTTCAAAGAGATCGAGCTCCAGGAACATGAATGTTCAGAGTGACTGTGAAGCCATTCAATTTATACAGATAAGTGACTGCCTATGTGTCCTAATATCTGAAAATCAAAAGTCAGTTTCAAAGGACATAGCTAACAGTGTTCTGGATTTTTAAATCATGTAGAAATACAAAAGGATGAGATAAATGTGAGAATTAGTAAAGGATTTTGGTTTCTGGGGTGGGGGGTGGTAAATGGCCACACATTAGACATTTATTATTTGCTGGGTGTCTTTCTCAGTGGAAGTTCTGTGGGGGAAGTATATTTTAGTCTTTGAAATAAACCTTTGCAAACTCACATTGCATTGTCTATTATTCCTACCATATAATTTTATCTCCTCTTTTTTGGCATCAGAAAACAGGTCTTGAAGTGAAAGTTTTGAACTTCACGCTATGTCTGAGGCTATTGGAATCATTTTTGATGTGTATTTCCTGATATGATTCTGATAAGTGAGTGATAATTTTAGCATTCCTAGTCTCATGAGCTTCTTAAGTATTCTCATTATATTGTCTCAATTAGTGTTCACAGAATGTAATGCAGTATAACTTACGCAGTTTATTGTAATTAAACTGCATTATATGTAATATAGTTTATTTATTCATTTGGTAGATGTTTGTTAAATATCTATATTTTAGCCCTATAGTAGACCCTATAAATACAAAGATGGAAAACACATGGTCTTGTTTTTCAAGAGCTCACATCATAATTGGGAATACATATTGACTATACATTAATACATATTGATTATGGCCTGTGATGAAAGCTATAGCAAAGAGGTGTGGAAAGTGCTGAAACAGAATAAAAGAAAGGATTTGGATTTGATCTACTATGAACTAATAGATGGCCAAGGAGGGCTTCAAACGAAAAGTGATATTGAAATTGAGCATTTTTATACAATATTTCATCACTTTGTTCTAATTAAAATATTAGAATGCTTGAGGATTTTACCACTATATTTACTTTGGATAACAAGTAAATAAGATGTTAACTTAACATCTTTCTTCTCGAAATAAGATGTATTTAATTTTTATGCTATATTCTATACTAGGAAATTTGGGGATTTTAACCTGGGGTAAATATTTAAAATATTGAATAAAAGTAATGGCAATTCAGAATGGATGCTGACAATAGAATTAGAACATGGTCAGATAAAGACTCTGGCAGTGCCTGCTAACTTTTTAATTGTAGGGTTGTGGATGGATTCTTGCACACTTATTTCTCATCTCTTAAGTATAACTAATACTGAAGGTTTGAGGAGGATGAGAGGGTGGCTTTGAAAAAGGTCATCTTTTAGAAATTGCCCAGGTAAAATACTGACAATTCTATTTTCACAGATGGTGATTATTTTATATCTCAGTTGTTCTCTAGTTCAGTGATCATCCATGGTGATAATGCTGATGAACAGCCCGAGTCAGATGTCAGTATTTGGCTGTGGCTGTTTGCAAACTCTGCTGTGATTACACTCAGTTGTCTAATTGCTTAATTTATCCATGTTTTGCTGACATGTTTTTCAGCAACGTTTGTGATTGCAGAGAACTAATCATTTCTATTCTGGCTCATTATCATATGTTTGCATTTAATTTGTCTGATTGCTGCAGGTGGAAACAATAGGTGATGCATACTGTGTTGCTGCAGGACTCCACAGGAAAAGCCTCTGCCACGCTAAACCCATCGCTCTGATGGCTCTGAAGATGATGGAACTTTCAGAAGAGGTGCTGACACCTGATGGAAGACCAATTCAGGTCACTCTCAACATATAATTTGAGTAGTAATGCATGTTTTACTGAAGGAAGCAAGAAATTCCCTTGTGAATTCCACATACTATAACTTACAGGTCTAGATAAGTTGGATGTACAGGGAGGATGGGGAGTAGCTAGAGGTAACTCATAGATCCAGGAAAAGAAAAAATGATGTAAAATAGGAAAAGGTGTGTGGATGGCAAATTACCATGGAGGAGAAAAAAGGAGCTAAAGGATTAGACCAAGGAGAAGAACTTGCTTTTAGTAACCAAGTCACCAAATTCAAGTAAGAATGATGGTAAGAATCAGAGTCTTAGAAATAATGCAAAAAATGAGAAACAAAGAAGCGAGGAAATGGAAGACCCAGACAACTGCTTGTGGGTAGTGGACAGGTGTTCCTCGTGAAGCCTCAGGCCTCGGGGTTGCTTTTACAATTTTTCTGTGATGGAGTTTGAAGGTTGGAGCCCAATAACTGAGGAAACTTTTAAAGTGGAAAATGTAACCTCTGGTGTGTTGTACTCTTTTTGGTCCCGAAGGCTGTCTGCAGTCTGGGGTCTACCTCTGGGAATGTATCAGGTCATATAGCTACAGTTTTGCCATAACCCCATAGGTCCCAGATGTGCTATTGCTATGAATCCTTGTAAACCAGAAATCTTGTATTTGGAGAAGTAACCTGGAATTTAAGGCAGACCTTTTACACCAGCTCACTAACTATGTGTTAAAAATTACAGAAAATAAAGCCTTAAAACGTGAGTATATTTCTAGTTCTGGCATTATGGAAAATTAGATACCCTGAGTATCTCTTATGATTGATTTATTAAAATGCAGGGTTAAGTATAAAATTTTTTAAAGACTGTTAAGCACAAAAGAAGTTATAGAGAAGAAAGAAATGTGACAATCATATTTTAGGTACAGACTGAAGAAAATTTAAGTGATGAATTTAAATTAAGTGCTCTGTCATTAACAGTGATAGTAGGAAACTAGGAAACACTATTTCCTCCCTGGAGGAAGACAACTTCAGTCTCATCTTCAACAAATTTCCATAAATGGTGTGCCCTGGAAAATCAGTGGCTTATATTCAAAGGAAAGCAAAATAAAACAAGCAAACAAAGAAAAACACACACATAGGAAAGCAAAGTATTATAGCTAAGAGCCCATAGAAACAGTAGATAAGAAAAACAGATCTGGAGTGTTATCAAATATCAACATTTTCAGGCAGAATCAAAATGATAATGCTTAATATAATTAAAGAGATAAAAGAGAAATTTTAAAATGTGAGGCAGAAATGGTAGATTTGAAAAAGAACCAGAGAACTTGTAAACAATTAGCATCATACTTAAAAAAAAAAAAAAAAAAGGAGCTCAGTGGATGAGTTTAAAAGCAGATTAGGCACAGCTGAAGCAAAAATTAGGCCACTAAAAGTTAGAACTGAAGAAATTACAATTAAGTTCATAGAATTAAAAGTGGGAAAATATGAATCAGAGAATATAAAATGTAAAATATGGAGGAATAGAGAAGATGTAATATATTTTCAATTGGGGTTCCAAATGGAGTTAATAGAGGGAATGCAAAAAGCAAATATCTTGGAACTATTAAAAGATATTAATCAAGTCTCAGTAATAGTAATCCTAAATATGTGTTAAATGTGAAAGGTCATACTATAAAATGACAAATTCATAATTAAGAGTTTTTGACTTAGAATGGAGAACTATTTTTTGCAGGTATGTTAAAAATTTTCAAGTCACAAAGTAAAATATTATAAATTTTACTACATTAAAATTAAACCCTCCTGTTTATCAGAGAACACCTACAGAAAATAAAAAGACAATCACAAAGTAGGAGAATTTTTTGTAACATCTTTAACCAAAAAAAATATCTTTGGTTAATCTTATCAGTAATCAGATTAATATATATTGATAATCCTATACTCTCTCACCTACTAGTTTGGCACAATTTTGAAAGTCTTACATTACTGTTGGTGAGGATATGGAGCAATAGGAAATTCCATACACAGCTGGCGGGATTACAAATGGTATGATGTCCTTGGCATTAACTAGTACATTTTACTTTGTGCCTTCCATGCAACCCAGCAATCCCTCTTCTAGATGTTTGCCTCAGGGAAATACTTGTGCATGTGTGGCAGAAGTCACACACAAGATTTTCACAGCAATACTTTTCATAATATTCTTAAATTGGAAATAACTGAAATATGCCCTTAATAGAATGGATAAACTATGATGTATTTATGCCTTGGAATCCCGTACAGTTGGGCAAATGAATGACTTTAGCTGTTGACATCAGCATGAATGAATGACAAAAACATAATATTGATTTAAAAAAAAAAAGCAAGTCATAGAGGAATGCTGTAGTATTATTGCACTTAATTAAAGTTAAAAACTTGGAAAATTGAGAATACGTGATATTTAGAAATACCTGCATGATGGAAAAAGTTAGGAAAGAAAAAGAATAATTAATACAAAATTCGAGATGGTGCTTAACTGCAAATGAAAGAAAGATGATGGCAATGGGGGAAATGCAATAGGGAAAGTGGACATAGGGGTTACAGTGCAAGATTATTCATTTTATTACTGTTCTTTAATGTGCACATACATATTTACATTTGAAAAAATTTTGAAGTGCAAAGACAAAGGCTTCCACCAGTGGTGAAAATAGAAAGTCATGGACCATTAAAAAAAGTCTAGTTTAAGTCCCTTCAGGATGTAATTAATCTAGTTAGTCAAGTGTATGAGTGACATGTCAAATACTGTCAGGAAAAACAAGCAAAAGGAAGCTGTCTCAGATCTGCTGCAAAGTGAAAATCTACACATTCCTCATTGAATTTATACCAGTTCTTAAATTTTCAAGACTCCCAGCTGGGCAGTGTTATCATTTGGGATGGTCTTTCTATGTTGGATTTTATTTTATGGGGGATACAATGTTTGTATTGATCCATCACTGTCAAAACAAACTTAAATTACCAAATAACGAAACCAGGGAAATGTGTTTTAAAGTATGCTGTAAATTTATCATCTATATTTCCATTTGTGGGATATAAAATTACCTCTGTCTTATGAATCAGATAGTCTTATTAAATCAGGAGGGGAAATGGCCATAACAATTTAAGAGGAATGCAGAAAGAAAATTCAAAATAATAATACCACCTTAATAATTTTAGTTTCTTACTAATTTCTATTATCTGTATGGTTTGAGATTTTTTGGGAATATTAATTTGATTTTCAGTTGGCTTCTAACTTGGTGCTATGGGAACACTTCTAAACTTATTGAAAGAATCTTTCATTAAAAATGTTTGGGCATGATATTAAAATTGATATGTGAACTGTTTATTATTTTCTTAAAATTGTCCAAATTCTTAGGCTATATAAAACTTAAGCCATTTAAGTTACAATAATGGCTCAAAACTTCCCAAATCTCTCAAATTTTGAAAAATAGATTGATAATTTTTATATGACATAAAATTTTGAGGCACCTGTCATGGTGGGGAATTGGAAACTGGATTATCATTTATAGTTGCTTGCAAATGATTGGTAATGTCCTTGAATCCTTAACTGTAGAATTGACTAGGTTAACTTTCTAATTACAAAGAAAATAGAAGCTATAGAATTTCACTTTTTCATACCAAGCAAATTACTTTTCTGTAAGTACTCTAATGAAACTCAGAGGATAGTTCTAGACTGTATTTACAAAGCATAATACACAAATATGGTCCATTTATATGATAAATTCTGAAAATTCAGCCCAAAGTGACTTTAGTTAAATTGCTTTTAAAAATAGTGATTAAGAACTTCTTGTATTTTATCAATATGATGTTTATTCTGTTGGCTGAATATATGGAAATGTTAGCCTATTCCATGTTTCCCCTCTCCAGAGAAAATCTGATTTTCTTATATCTTAAACAATAGACAACTGAAGAAAAATAAAATCAGATGCTCCCTCCTTTGTTTTAACTAGCTATATGGTGATTTCCCTGGAAAACTATATAATTTCATGCTGTTCATTAACTTATGAACCTAATCTTACCATTGTAGGAGACCATTCTGCGTGGCATGGGCCCAGCTCCCACTCAGAGATGCACAGGACCCATGCCCACAGATAGGTTCTCCCATGGGGAATCAGGCCTGTGATGTGCCTAGGACGCTTTGAGTCTTGCTTTTGCTAAAAACTCCCTCACCCTGCATTGAGACAGCAAGTGCTTATTGTAACTTCCTAAAATCCATGCTAAACCTTCCTAGTATGAGTGTAGCGGGTTCGACCACTTTTCCCTTTTTCATTCACAAATATCCTTCTTCTGTGATGTGATTAGCGGCATTGGCTCCTTTGCTGTCTATAAAAGGTAACCACCTAAAGCGAACCTGTGCATAGTAAATGAGGACCATAATGTAATGTGGGGGGAAACCCAATAAAGGGCGGTCACAGCAAGGGCCAAGGATTTTGCTCCCCTTGAGAGAAAAGCCATGCTGTCCCTTTTCCTCCACCAGACTTGGTAGTCCCTGTGAATGTCTCATTTCATCCATAATGATGTGGACACTGTGGGCCAGTGTCTGCATCATACCGTAGTATTTTAAATAGAGTGTTTAGTGCTGAAAGACTAACTTTTACTAATAGTTTTCTACTCTGTGGTTAAAATAACAAAACATCTGTTACTGTTTGTGCTTTTTGTGTTTAAAAAAAATAGTGAAGGGCTGGCTAAATAATACCATTAGTTAGAGCATCATTCCAATTTGCCAAGGTTGTGGGTTTGATCCCTAGTCAGGGCACATATAAGAATCAACCAATGAACACAGAAATACCATATTTTGCCATGTATAATGTGCTCCCATGCATAACATGCATCCACATTTTTATGAGCATTATTCATGGGGTTATTATATCCATGGTATATAATCATTAAACCCATGTTTAAGGCACATCCTTATTTTTCCCTCAAAAATTTGGGCATAAATATGTGCATTATACATGCAAAATATGGTAAGTAGAACAACAAATGTCACTCTCTCCTTCTTCCCTCCCTCCCTCTCCCCTTCTCTCTTCCTCTCTCTCTCTAAAATCAATAAATACAAATAAAAAAATAAGTAGTAAGGAAAGGAATCTGGGTTGAGGACTGACTAGAGTATGTGATTAAACACATAGTAGAAAGACAAGTAACATTTTCATGATTTAAAGCTTTTGAAGAAGCCTGAGTTGGTGTGTCCAGATATCTAAGTTTTACTTCTGGGTTTTAGTTTTTAAAAATATTTTCATTGAATTTAATTACATAAGCATACAAAAGCAAATTCTCTTCATTAGTTCAGAGAACAGTAGATTTTATATAATGAGGCAATTACAGAGATTGTGAAATAGAGTTTAAAAAAAACATCGTGTGATCATGTTGTAATACTAATGTGTTTAGCAATCTCAATTGCAAACCAGGGAAATGCTATGAATTTCTTCTTACTACCTAGTTCAAAGGCAAGAATATTAATATACAATTTACATGTACTGTAACATATTAAATTCTAGCTCCTTAAGCTTCAAGTAAGTCTTTTAATTAGTTTACAGGATTTTTGGAGATTATGAAATAAATGTATTCCAATTAATTTAAAAATAGTTGCTGTTTATAAAGGAAATCTGATGTTATTTTAATATTTGAAGGGATTTGCTATTTGCAAATATTGCAATGCTTAATTAATCTTATGAGAGAACAGCCCGAGACTGTATTTATAAAAAAGAAAAAGCAATTGTTAACTTAGATTAAGTCTCTGTGATTCTCTGATAATTGTTTATTTACAAAATTCTAATTATTTGAATTTTGTGTGTATTCTTATTTGAAATGTTCTACCTCTAGAATCTATATCTAAGATGGTAAACCTAGATCATCAGAAAAAACTGTACACGCATTCTACGAACTCACTGTTAACATACTGAGAGCCCAGTTATCTTTGTGTCTCATGTTTATGCTATAAATGTTTCAATTACTTTTAATCTCCTAGATAATGTACATAGTGGCATTTTTAGTAAATCATTGTTTCAATACAGAAATAGTATACAAAGATACTATATAATATTACTGGTAAAATGTATGGCAAAATATATTTCTAATTGATTTATTCTAATAGTGGATTTATTTCATACAAGAAATATGTTTATGTTTTTTAAAAATAATATATTTAAAGTATTTTTTCAGTGAGAGTTTATCACTAGCTAAGGTGACAACATATTCTTTTGTATTTTGCTTCTGTTTAATTACCAGAACTTAAGTTTATATATTCTCTTCAGATCTGTCTTGTAACTCACTAATACTCCTCTCAATCGTTCATGAAAATCATCTGTTAAGCGTATCCATTTAGTACTTAATATCACTTATAGCAGTTTATAATGTTTTAAGCTCTCATTTATCTGACAAATTTTTATATTGTTTTTACTTAACTATATCAGCCATAGTTAATTTAAAGTCTTTGCTTGATAAAGCCATTCTCTAGAACAGCGGTACCCAACCTTTTTGGCACCAGGGACCAGCTTTGTGGAAAACAATTTTTCCTCAGATGGGATGGTGGGCAGGGGTGGCTTTATAGCCTGCCACCAGATGCAGCTTAATTGTCACTTGCCACTAGCTGATAAGAGTTTTGATATGAGTCTGCAAACGATTGATTTATTGTGGTCTCTGTGCAGTCAAACCTCTCTGCTAATGATAATCTGTATTTGCAGCCGTTCCCCAGGGCGAGCATCACTGCCTCAGCTCTGCCTCAGATCATCAGGCATAAGATTCTCATGAGGAGCCTGCATCCTATATCCCTGGCATGTGCTGTTCACAGAAAGCATCACCCTCCTATGAGAATCTGATGCTGCCACTAATCTGACAGGAGATGGAACTCAGGCAGGCGGTAATGTGAGCCATAGCAAGTGGCTGCAAACACAGATGAAGTTTCGCTTGCTTAACTGCCACTCATCTCCTGCTGTGTGGCAGTTCCCAACAGGGTTGGGGACCCTTGCTCTAGAGCACATGTGGTTTATTACATTGTTTATTCCTTCACTTAATTTTTAGTCGTGTTACTTGTCTGCTGTGTGCTTACGTTTTGTTTTGAGTGCTGGGTATTATGTATTAAAAATTATAGAAATAATTTGAGACCTAGATTCATCAATCTAGGTTGATGAATGTTACCACCCCTGTAAGGAGATTTTACATGTGCTTCTGGCTGGAATTGCTGGGAACCCTAGCAGTCAACACTGGGTCCAGTTTCTGTGAGGAAAAATTTACTTCTGTTTCACCTTATGTTGGTGGTATTGCCGTTATACCTGGGGTGTTGCCTGTCAGGGTCTCATCTCAAAGTATAGAGGGTTTCCTAAGCCCTCCCCCTTGGCAATCCTTGCCCCTGTAGTCTGTGAGGCTGTCAAAAATTCCTCAGTCTCCATCTCTCCATCTCAGTCCTTTCTGAAGTCAGACGATGCCCATTGTGGACAAGCACGCTTGGATTAGTGTTTCCCTCTCCCCAGGTTTATTTTTCCCTGTGTTTCACTGCAAATCTTTTTTATTGCTTTGTGAGCTGACCTGCAGAGGGTTGATCGAGTTATGTAATTTGCTTTTACTGGAAATGGCTGTTTAACGTGATGTATATTTTTATGCGCTTTATCTTACTAACAATGAGTCATCCTTACCAATCTACATTTATGCCTATTTTCAACCCAAGTCACAGATGAAATTATCTTTAAATGGAAAAGACAGAAACGTGTATTTAGACTATCTACTGCAAAAAATAAGAAATAACTTCTACTAAAGCACATAAAGGTATGCCTGGCAGTTATTATTCCAAGTTCATTCCATGAAGTCACTCATGTAAGTCTCACAAAAATCCTATGAGGAAACTATTGCCATTAGTTCCATTTTACAAATGAAGAAAATAAGACTAAAAAAACATAAAAAATAGCCAGAGTTCCTAATTGCTACACTGTACAGATCTGTTAAATAAAAGCATGCTAAATAAATTTTATAATGTCAAAGTTTCCCTATTGCCTTTAGTAACCTATTATTCTAAAAACTTAGACTTCCATGGCTGTAGTCTTCAAGAATATTTACATTTATATCAGACATTCTTTTTAAGAGAATGGAAATAAGTAATTTATTTTAGAGAAAATCCAACCAAAGTGACTAATTTTTTAAAATTTTTTAAAGATTTTATTTATTTATTTTTAGAGAGAAGGAAAGGGAGGGAGAAAGAGAGGAAGGAAAACATTAATGTGTGGTTGCCTCTCACACACCCCCTACTGGAGACCAGACCTGCAACCCAGGCAAGTGTCCTGCCTGGGAATTGAATCAGTGACCCTTTGCTTTGCATGCCAGCACTTAATTCACTGAACCAGGGCTAATTTTTTAAATTAGAAATTAAGAGAGATAAATTCAGTTACATGTGTGGGAAGGGAATGCGTTCTATCCCAGCACTATTTTGACAGTTAAGATCACCAGCCAGATTGTATTGGGGGCATCTGTTAGCTATCTTTTCCCATTGTTTTTTCTCTGATTATTTTCCCATTTGTTTATTTTTTTTATTGTGGATTGTAATGCAGAAGATACATATTTTATAATGGTATATTATGTTTTTTCCATAGGGTAATCTTTGAATTTAAAGATTGTATCTTACATTCTAGTTAATTATTTCTATGTATTGAATAAAACATTTGTTTTAATGATGGAAGTACTCTTCTGTCATGGTGCTGTAGAGCTGAGCTTTAATAGACAGAGCACCCTTTAAGACCTTATGTTGCAGTCCCTCTGTAACATGTCAGCATAATGATTTAATGCACAATATTATATATGTAATGAGTATGTCAATAAGATAGAATTCCATTACTAATTTAGCTTTTATATTTTATCATGACTAATTCTAATATCATCACAGGCTTTTAATCATATTTTCAGTCTATCAAAAAATAGTTTATCAGGCACACATTTCAAAAAGGCGCTGGCCTTGCTCTGAAGTGTTTTGTTATATTTGTCAGATTTTCCAAGCAGTTCTTTGTGAAGGTATTTGCATTTTTTTGCTACATGAAAAAATATAGCAATAATACATTAGTGAAAGGAAAAGTAAAAGCAGCAATGAAAGGAAAAGCTAAATTGATTTTCATGACACCATGCATGTAAAAATACGTAATTGCTCAGTTTGATTTTGTGCAGCAGTCTTCACACTTTCACATTTCAGAAGAGGAATGGATGTTTACTGGAGACATGATATAAATATTTTATAAAGTTTCCCTGTTGAATAATGTCTTCATTGGGTAAATATTCCTACAGATGTTATACTCTATTTCATTTATTTTAGCCTGTTTCCAGAGAGCATCTTCCCTCCCCTCCCCTCCCCCCCAAGAGTATTTGTGCAATGTTCTAACAAAAGGTTAAAACTTATATTAGTAAAGGCATTTTATTTTTTATTTGAATCTTGTGTGGTGTGCTATAGAAGCGTGAAGCCTCCAGGTAGTTACATAGCTCATTTTTATTTATCTGAGTTTTACGTAAAGAATAAAAATCTCTGCCTTGCCAATACTTCCTTCTAAGGAGACTTTAAGATAGGATTCCACCAACCTGTTTTAGGGGTAGGTTAGCCCATTACCTTTTGGAATATGGTCCCTTTTTCTGGCATTAGTGAACAAGAGAGCTTTTATCTCTTACTACCAGTTTAACTTAATCTCTTTTGTGGCTAACAGTCAAATGCACACGTTAGCATTAGCAACTTGAATCTGATAATACCAAAAGTGATGGGAAAAGAGCAAGATAGGTTAATTTGTAAGATAGGAATGTGGTATTTGCATGCTAATCACACTGTTATTATGTTTTATGTCTTTGGTCATTCTGTCTCAAAATCTCATACCTAGCTCCAAACAAAATTTTAAAAATTATTTGAAAGTAACTTTATTAGTGTTCTGAAATTATGAAAAAATGACTCCTCAATATTAGCACACAAAAGATAGTCAAAATCACCTATAACTTACCAACTAACCATAACCACACTGTATACTTTTTGTATTTTCTTAAAAGCTTTTTTTCTCTGAATATAAAATTATATAGAAATAGAATATGCTGATTTGAAAAGTAGATTCTTTTAAATATTAAGTGGACTTTATTCAATTAAGCGAAGTTGTGAGACACTTCGTACCAAAGAGATGCATGCATCCTTGTATGCAGGAGAGACTTGGTAAGCCCTAAGAAGCATCTTTCATTGTTATTAATTCACTTTGATTTTGTCTTGTCCTGTCCCTACAATTGAATTTTTGAGTCACTGAAAAGCAACTCTTTAATCAGCTGAGTTGCAAATGTGGTTTGAACAATTCAATGTCACAGTGCTTTTAAAAATCTTGTAAGCTTTGTGTTGATGTCATGTCAGGCATATGGTAATTGTCTGGGTTACTACTATAATATTCTTTATTTGGAATGTGGTTTCCTAGCAACTGTTGCTTTTTCCTAATGGCTGAATTGATTTCTGCACATTTGTAATGCTTTCTACTGCATCAGAAACTGTCACCTTGTATGCAAATGTCATAAGATCAAATTTACATGTAGATTCAATTTTAAGAAAGTCTTCTGCTTTATCACTTGCCCTTAATGTGTGTTCAAAGGTTAAACCAACCATAAAAATATAAAGTTGGTAAGACCTCATTAATTCAGACCTCACTCTTTGGGGAAATATGACAATTTAAGCAACAATGTCTGAGATACTTGCTTATAGGTCCTGGTGGGAGACCTGCTGAAGTTGAAGTAACAGAGTTATTTTGATGGTCAAATGACTGTGTAATTAGCACATGAACAGGAAAATAGGTCCAGACTCTGCATGGAATGTTCCAGAGGATGAAAGGCTTTTACTTCAAAGGCAGTTTGTTGTTCCTATTCACGTGAAGCCTGATTCTGCATGACCCTGGCTGGAACCTTGCTAGGAGTGACTTTTACTAATTTGTTCAACAAATGTTTTTGGATACTTTCTGTCTTTTAGATAATTGGTTAGGCACTAGGGATGTAAAGGAAAGCAAGTGGAATATGGCCCTGGCCCTCCCAGAAATTACATTCTAATGAACCAGCCTATAAATGACTGACTGACATGGTTAGCAAGTGGAAATACACACTTGGATTTTTCTCAGTAATGTTTCTGTCTTAATATTGGCATATTTTGTTAGGTTTTTGGCCAACATTTGGCTGAAACTTTAAATTCTTCTTAGAGAGAATATTTAAGATGTTGTATATTCAGAACTACATTATTTTGGTGTGTGTAGACTTTGTATATATCTAGGGCATTTTGTAAATTTCTTTGTGAAGTTGAAAGACATTGAAAATCAACTCTGTGCTAGTGGTTGGTTTGATAGTTTATATATCATCTCATTTAATCTACAGAACCCTATCATGGTCACAAATGTAGTTTTACTTACTTTAAAGTTCAAGAAGTAAGACCTCAGTGGGTTAAAGAATATAAGTAAGATCATGGAAAAAATAATATATATCTTACATCTTCTACATGTCAGCTTTGTGCCAGCTGTTTAATATACTTTATCTCTTTTCTCTGCTTCCCCCAACACCCTGCAAAGTAAGTTTTATTCATCTTATGTTGCATCTGAACAATTTGAGATTGAGAAGTTTACATAAATTGACCAAGAGTATCCAGCTAGTCAACTGCAGAACTAATTTTGAACATGGATATATCTGCTTGGCGGGAAAAAAAACTGAGATCTTTCCTTATACTAAACTGGTCAATACTTCACCAGAATAACCAGAGTGAAACTGTTACCTGAATACTTAACAAGAATTGCTTCTCATAAGTGTTTGCTATGTGCCAGGCATCATGTTAAGCTAGAATGTGTGCACACACTCTCTCCTCCTTGCTCTCTTTCTACATACACACATACACACACAAACACATTTAGTTAATTTACTTACATTTTTGTGTGTTAAACATATTTTAATATTTGTAATATATATAGATACTATGTTTTTCTTTACGTATACACCTGTGATCAAGTTTAATTTATAAATTAGGCATTTTCATGGATAGAAAATTTGTTCTTATCATAGATCTTAACAACCTCCTTATTAAGTCGAAAACTTTTACCTTTTTACCTAAAGAAAGCCCCTTACAGCTTCTCTCTGGCCTATCTGAAGTGCCAGTATCACTGCTTTCATGCTCTGGGGTCATTATTTAGTAAAATAGTGTTACTTGAACAGAAGCATTGCAATACCATGACAGCTGATCTGATAACAAAAATGACTACTGCGTGACCAACGTGGCGGGGCGGGGGTAGCAGTTCAGTGTGTGTACGCTGGACAAAGAGGTGATTCACATCCCAGGTGGGATGGAGTATGATAACATAAGGTTTCATTATGCTAGTCAGAACAGCTCACAATTTAAAACTTATGAATTGTTTATTTTGGGAATTTTTCACTTAGTATTTTCAGTAGACTGCAGATAACTAAAAACTGGGGAAGTAAAATTGCAGATGGGCAAGGACTAATGTATTTCATGTTATCATGTAAGTCTTAATATAATCACAGATCATGAATCAGTTGTTATCCTTATTTTTCTTTTAAGATTTTATTTATTTATTTATTTATTTTTAGACAGAGGGGAAGGGAGGGAGAAGGAGAGAAACATCAATGTGTGGTTGCCTCTCACACACCCGCTGCTGGGGACCCTACCCTCTACCCAGGCAGGTGCCCCGACTGGGAATCGGACCCAGAGCCCTTTGGTTCACAGGTCAGTGCTCAATCTACCGAGCCACACCAGCCAGGGATGTTATCCTTTTTTTTTTTTTTTTTTTCCTAATAATAAAACCAAGACTGAGAAGATTAAGGAACTTATTGTCAAATAAGGGTAAATAGGTAAATAAGACTAAGAGTAGATTCAGAATAGGAATTCAAATCTGACTTTCAAGTCCATGATCTTAACCACTACCTTACACCGCCTCCTACAATATGATTATAACATACGATTTCTAATCTTATGACTAAGGTAATAACTTTAATCTTCCTTGAAAAAAATTACTGCTCTTCTCTCTTTTTTTAAGAAAGGAATATACAGATGTAATAACAGGGCAATGACTTGAAGGCATCCTAGTCTTTGGCAAACTCTATCGACTATACTGTACATGGAGATGTTGAAATAATGAGAATAATTGTGCCTGCATTTAAGAGTAGGATCCCAAACTTGGTAATTTTAAAAATATCAACATTTGTAAAGAAAAAAATAAGTTGGGAATAATATTGAAATATAAACTTTTGTAATATTAGCCTCTCATAAAAAATAGAAGATATGATCTCCTCTTTGTGGCAGTAATTCAAAACCAGGAAAACAGAGATTTAAAACTATAACTGAGAATCAAAAAATAGTTGCTCTTTAGGACATAGAATTTTCCAGATGGTATCAGTTGATTCTTTTGCATATTAAGTTATCCAAGATTACTTTTATATTTATAATTACCTAAGCACTGATTGGAAGTGAAAAATACAGGAAAATGGTTTGATCACTCAGCCAGCAAGCATTTACTGAATTCCTCTCATGTGCAAAACTATGTAATTGAGTTGCAGACTAACTACAGGAGTGCCAAATACTAATCTGCCTTTTTTTCTTGGCTCTCATTAAGTCGAAATTCTCTCTACACAATACCAAAACATCTGGTCACTTACATCCATTCAGTCAAAAATTCAATCAATCACCCAGATTTTCAGACTCCGGGTTTCCATTCAACTTGTTTCCCTTGAGTGTTAGTTTATCTGAAAGCTGTGTCCAATAGTCAATAGGCTATGTTTAGACATTTCAGCATGCTTGGCATCTTACCTAAGAAAACGTACAACTGTAACAAAAGAAAACGAATGGCGCATTTCTCACAAGGCTTCAGCCAATTGTTTCCACAGACCGGTGTGTTGTTCTCTGCCTCCTATTCCTATTCTGTTTACCGTCCTTTCTGAGTATGTTTCCCCCATTCCTACCTCACCCTCAGAATTTCCTCAGGTTTCCTTTCTCTCTCAACTGCAGAAAAGTACTTGTCATTTTTCTATGGACTACCTAAGAATTAATTACTCCAATAATCAAATAATATTGTTATGAGTAACACATGTAAAACTGTCGATACTAGATAATTCTGAAGGGATTTTTGTACTTTTAAACTTGAAATTTTAGATTTTCTTACATTTTCCATATGTGCATGAATTACTGTATGTATTCATTTTTAGTATCAATGGGAGGTGTACAGACAGTGCCATCAAGGGCTATTTTTCTTTCCTTCTTGATAGGTGTCTATAATTTTAAAAACTCATAAACATAGTGTAACAGTAAAGTAAGCACAAGCTCTCTCCTACAAACTTTATAAGGAATACTCAGCAGACAATGCCTAAAACTGAACAGGGTAAAAATTTTTCTCAGCTAAAAATTGGCAGGAGCATCAAGTTTGTATGACACAATTGTGCTGGCAAGCACTTGGCCAGGAAAATTAGGGCTTCTAGAATAATGGTAAAAAAGAAAACTATACTGGCAGAAATTAATATGAGCAAATTTCTGATTAATGAGTCACAAATCATCACTGTGAAAGTTAAGTGGGAAGGAATTGATAATGAATTAAAACATTTTCAGCTCAGTCAGTGGGCCCTGAGCGGGGGAAGCTCCCTGCAGGCAGGGACCAAGGCATCAGGTTGCAGAGTCCATGGGTTAGTGGTTCCCTCATGCTCCAGCTCTGCTCAGGGCTACCAGCCAAGGGACCTCTGGGGAAAGGTCCCTTTTCCTGTCAAAATGGCAGCACCCAGCATGCTCCAAAAAGACCTCTGAGGTGGGGGTAAGAGCCTTCCCGGGAGAATAAGTGAGCCTACCACTCTCCAGATTTTAAACACACTTCCTGGCGAACGGTGGACCCAAGATGGCAGAGGAGTAGGTGGAAGCTGCACAAGCCTCCTCCCAGGACCAATCT
Organism: Glossophaga mutica; assembly: GCA_039655065.1. Classification (NCBI taxonomy): domain Eukaryota; kingdom Metazoa; phylum Chordata; class Mammalia; order Chiroptera; family Phyllostomidae; genus Glossophaga; species Glossophaga mutica. The sequence continues at coordinate 77,020,940 of CM077308.1, read as the reverse complement.
GAAATTAAAAATAAATTACAGAAAAAGCATCTGGGATCAATAGCTAAACAGTAGCTAGAGAGAAGCCTTATAACCATGGACAGACAGAAGAAACCAGTTTACTATAACAAAACTGGTATTAAGAGCAGAGGAGGAATGAGAGGGCTAGCTGGGCTCCCACAGGTGGCAGCTGAAGTCCTAGAGGGATATTTCAGCAGTCAGGGGGTTCCCCCAGAGTAGTGTGGGGCCTAAACCCAAGCTGGGCTCCCCAGCCTACAACACCAAAACTGGGAAAGGAACCCAAATAACATAACAGCTGTGAAAAGCAGCAGGGTTTCTGTCTACCAGGAAGAGATGTATAGAGACTCAGAGAGCCTCTTAAAGGTCAATGCCACTTACGCTGGGCTCCAGCAGAGGGAGAGCATAGTGGACTAGAGACTCTTGAGGAGAATCTGGGGTTGGCGGCTCTTGGAGAGAACTGAAGGAATAGTCGCTAAGATCCCTGTGCTGAGTCATTGCCCATACTGCAGAAGCTGTCTTTCTCAGGTAGAACACTCCTGTCAAAGTGGCATCAGCCTGAGAGGAAGCAATGGCCCTGCACACAGTAAATGCTCTGCCCCACCCTGTGCTACTTAAGCCAGACTGCTGAGTACAGTTTAGGCTATATTAGTGATTGGTTTAACAACTGAGGCTAAAATCTAGATGCTCTGAGACTTTAGTTGATCCTCCCCTGGGGTTTGGTGCTGGTAAAAGCTGGTGTTGGTGCACAGTCTGTTTTTTCTGTACACACCCAGGCCCAGCAGAAGGATCACAAGCTGTAGATCACTGATAGCTCCAAACAGGTTGCCCAGGGCCAGGTATAGGCAGTGTTTAACAAAGGACTGAAACAGAATCTTTACAGATCTATGTAGTACATTGAAACAAATATGAAAAAAGCAGCCAAAAAGGGGAGACAAAGAAACAGACCTCAAATGAAAGAACAAGAAAGTTCTCTAGAAGAACTAGATGAAATGGAGACAAGCAATTTATCAGATAGAGAGTTTAGAGTAATGATTAAAAGGACATTAAACAGCATGAGAAAAGATATGGAAATCATTAAAAAAAGGACCAGTCAGAAATAAAGAATGCAATATTTGAAATAAATAATACACAGGAAGGAATAGACACATTAGATGAAGCAGAGGATTGAATCAGTGATTTGGAAGACAAGGTAGAAACAAAAACCCAAGCAGAGCAGCAAAAAGAAAAAAGGATTAAAAAAATGAGGGAGCTTAAGAAACCTTTGGGACAACATGAAGCCTAACAACATCCGCACGGGAAATCTATAAGGAGAAGAGAGTGAGCAAGGGACTGAAAACCTATTTGAAGAAATAATGACTGAAAACTTCCCTAATCTGGTGAAGGAAAAGACACATAATTCCAAGAAGCTCAGAGAGTCCCAAACCCATTGGACCCAAACCCATTGGCTTACAACAAGATATATTATAATTAAAATGGCAAGGCTTAAAGACAAGGAGAGAATCCTAAAAGCTGCAAGAGAAAAGCAGTTAGTTACCCACAAGTGAGCACCAATTAGACTGTTGTCTGATTTCTCAACAGAAACATTTCAGTCCAGAAGGGAGTGGTGTGAAATCTTAAGGTAATTGAAAGCAAGGAATAAAACCTAGGCTACTTTACCCAGCCAGGCTATCATTTAAAATTGAGGGAGAAGTAAGGAGCTTCTCAGACAAGAAACAGCTAAAGGAATTTGTTAAAACCAAACCAGTATTGCAACAAATGTGAAAGGGCTTGCTTTAAGAAGAAAAAGAGGGAAAAAAAACCAGAGGTAAATAGTCTAAGAATAAAATGACACTAAATACACATCTATCAATGAAACATTTTCTGAGGAACACACCTGTAAATATAAAATATTAGAATTAGTTTAACTGCATTATATATAAAGTAGATCAAGGAATTAAATTTACTAGGTGGCATTTCGTCCAGAAAATAATTTCTTTATGATAATTATTCAGCATTGTTAAATTTCTGCATTTAAACTTGTGTTCCTTTTCTGGGGCCCAAATATGTCAAACTATAACTGTTTTATTGGTCACAGGAATTATTTGCTGTTCTAGACATGCATGCTCAATAAACTGAATTAAATTTTACCAAGTGAAGAAAATTTTATTTAGTTGTTATGACCTTGATAGTTATTATATCTTTGTATTACATAGTTTCTTCTCTCTGATCTTTTGCTGTACAAGTCAATATTCTTTTATATTTGCAAAGTTTTTGCCACGTAATTTACCTGGTGTAGGCACACTGAGTTTTGGTGTTTGTATAATTTGTAGTAGTCTCTGTTCTTTTTATCTTATTTTCTCATGTTCCTTTTTCTCTAAATTTTCATATTCAGACTCATACCACTTTGAAACATACTAAATGTATCCCATGCTCATATTTCACTACTATTCAAGACAGAGATTAGTAATTTGCTAGCAAAGTATAATGTAATAAATTGGAGCTGCTTCATTATGAGTGTATATTATGAGGTTATGATATAGTGTGAAATCTCAGTTTATGCAATGGAGCATTCTATGCTATATTAAAACCACTTTTCACTATTTAGCTGTTATTGCAAGCTATACCCAAGCATTATTTTTTACAGTTTTTCTTTTCTCATACTTTCTTTTTTAACTCTAATTTGTGAAAATGCTCAACTTAATATTAAAAGGTAATGCCCAGGGAAGCACAAGTCATACTATATTTTAAAAATATAGATTCTATCAGGAGTCTAAGCATAATGTATCAGCCATAAACAGTTATGGCAAAGATTACCTTTTAGGTTTGGTGCTATAAGGATTGTGTGTGCCTTAAAATATTTGCTCCAGAATGACTTCTTTTAAGTTGGAAAACTTTGTTAGTGTGTCCAGGTAGATTGGTATTTTGATTCAAAACATTGTCTCAGGGAAACATGTTTCTATCCAGCTTTGTGGCATTGCTTACGGCCCGTGAAGGCCAGATTCTAGAGCCAAATGTGTTTGTCTGAAGATTCCTATGTTCTGCGATTTGGTGCTGCTGTCTGGTAAGCAATTATGACTTTAAATTAAGCTTTCAGCTTTACTGAACTGGGGCTAAAATGCCTTTATTTTCTTGCTATAGTCTACCTCAGCCAGAACTAACCAGTGATAAATAACAAAAGGGTAATTATATAAAAGCTTAGGAAATTTAGTTATGAATAACAATTATAATTTTAAAATTTTCAAAGAAAATTTGAAATACAACTCTCTGATAACACATGCAATAAAACAGGTAAAAAAAAAATATGTGACTAGTTAGCAATGGACTCTCAATATTTGAAATTTACCAAGGAAGTTAAATGGAGACCATAAAGGCCAACCAGAAGGAGAAGTAATGTTGAAGTTTTTGTTTTTTTATTTTGAAAGTGTGTTTTTGAGATTACTATATAGACAAAGTAGAAAATGTTGCACAAATCTGTGGCAGACGTCCAATTATTTTGACCTCTTGAGTGTCATGTCTCTATTAACAAAGTATTTCTATTTTTACCGTATCATTTTAATTCTTTAAAAACTAGTAATTGTTTTCTCCAAGTTCCTGAATATTTTTTTCTGCCAGAACCTCTTATAATGATTTTGGGACAACTATTTAGAATTGTGGCAAAGTTAACAAGTAGATTTCTTCTTCCGACCTTCAGCATTTCCTACTCTGTAGCTGTGTGGGTTGTTTGCTCGGGAAGAAAAAACACCAATATGTAAATGAGTAGCCTTTTGAATCTCCATGGCTTTTTCATCTCATCTCCAACAGCATATTTCTTTTTGATGTGTATTAGATGGTATGAATATTTTCTATTATTTTTCAAATTTGTTGCTATCTTCAAATATGTCAAAGAAATAACAGTAATTATTTTTACATTTTATCCAAATCTCAAGTTATGGATACTATTAACTTAATAAGAAGCTCTTCTAAGGGATGATTATGACCATTATAAATCTATGCTCATAAACTTTTATAAATGATAGTTCCATGTTCGCATCTTGTTACATTCCAATTCAGAAATTCACACACAGCCATGCCTCAGAACTTATCATCCATCATTGCTTAGATCTGTTCCGATTCTAGAATCCAACTCCTAATGTCCTTCCCTAATCACAAGTTCCTGTTCTGCCATTTCCTATTCTACCATTTCCCCTGATCACTGACCTCCAAGCCTTATCCATACTTAGGTTTTTTGTGTATTATTTATTTTTGGCCATGTTTGTCTTCTGTATTAATTTACTATGGCTGCTGTAACAAGGTATAATAAATTGGGCAGCTTCAGATAACAGAAATTTATTGTCTCATAGTTCTGGAACCAGAAGTCTAATGTCAAGGCATTGTCAGTGTCATGAATCCTGAAGGAACTAGAGAGGATCTCTTTTAGGTGTCTCTCCTAGCTTCTTGTAATTTTTTGGCTTCTGGCAGCATAACTTCAGTGTTCACATGGCATTCTCCCTTTGTGCATGTCTATCCATGTCTCCCAATTTCTTCTGTTTATAGGAATACCCGTCATATTGAATTAGGGGTTTACCCTATCCCAGTATGACCCCATCTTACCCAATTTCACCTGCAATGAAACTAGATCTAACAAGATTGGATTTCAGCATATGAATTTGGGCTGAGGGAAGACACCTTCCAATCCTTAATACCTCATCTAGCCAGGATTCCATTGTTTCATCTCACTCAACGTTCTTCCTAACAGCCCTCTAGTTTTATTCTTCTTTATATTTCATCATACCAGACTACCTAAATAGAATATTCTTGGCCTGGAATTAAGGAACATTAATGGAGAAAATGACATAATCATGCTGATTAAATATCTGTTAAAAATGCATACCTTCTGAACTCAGCTGGTTCCTAAATTTTCAGGAATACCATTTTACTATCCCCTAGCTTTTACTATGGCAAATATTTTTTTTCTGTCTTGAAAGTCGTCTCTCAATCTTGCTACTTTTATTCTCAACAGATAATTTCTTTCCTAATTAACCGAAATGATGGAAGACATCAATATAAACAATCTCAACTTTTCTTCCACACCCCATTCTAACGAAGTCTTTTTATCAAATGTTGTTTTCGTTCTCTCTTTTATCTCTCCTCCTCAACTTGCCCCCATGTGTCAAGAAAATTTATTTTATTATTAACACAGAATTGTCATTTTCGTTTAAAGCTTTCCCTTCTAGCTATGCCGTATTATGCTTCTCTCTTTATGACCAAACAACAACATAGCCACTCTGTTAGCTCCCCATCGCCTATAAAACAAGGACTAAATCCTAATCAGTTCCTTTAATTTGTTCCCAAACTACCTTTTCAAACTTAAATCCAATTAAATAAATAACATCCCACCATGATGTTATGGCATTAAACATACTAGACTAATTGCTATTCTGTGTATTGCTGCGTTTTTACTTTAGCCATGATATTCTTGTTTTATTTTATTTGTATTGTGTGTTTGTTTTCCTATTCTATTCATCTTTCTCTGTCCAGCTCAACTCCTATTATGTCATCTCCAATACTCACATTTTCTTTAATAGTAATTATTTGCTTTTTCTATAGGAAATGTATAACATTTGTCACACCCAACTGTTGATATTAATATATCAGTCTTGCAAATAAATTGTTTATATATTTTGTGTATTATGAACTATACTGTGAAAATTTTCATCTCTAGGACTATGTCATGTTCCTCTTCATATATTACAGTGCAAACAATTTATTAATACAAACTGATGCCCTGATACAGAGTATTTATTCTGACAAATAAGAAAAGTGATATCCTAACATATATTTATTTATTATTTATTCATTTTATCATACATTGCTTTTCCATCTAAGATATTTATCAAGGAACTACTATATGCTTGCTACCAAATACTCAGTAGGTGTAGAAAACTGCAATTTAGTATATAATTTTATTCTATAAATAATCCATTATGATAGCACTTAAGAAATATAATACTGTCCTTATATTTTAAATTAAAAAGGTAAAAGTCTATTCTTTAAAATGAATCAGAAAATTCATGTGGGTGTATGCATATGGTCTAATAACCACAGCTCAGGACCTTGGGTTGTGACATAGTTCTTACTACTCATTTCGGTAGTCAGACACTTTGAAAGCAGGTCCTATGTCAAGTCTCAGGAAGGGAATCTCTTAGGGAATAGAGAAGTGACAAAATGTAGTGACTAGATGAGTGACACTAACCAAAGGAGAATAAAACTGCAGAAGAGAGAGAGTCTTCAGCAACTGGGTTTAATTAAACTGATCATATCCAATTCTACTATACATCCTTTACTATCTAAGCTAACAAGACTCTAGAAATGGAGCATATTCTTTTCTTTGATATGTGTACATTTTAATGAATTGCATCTTGAGACAACTTCCAAAGTTCATTCAAGTTGACAAAGATTGAATAATTAGCTTTTTCTCTCATTAACTATTATTAGAATTATCATTAGCAAACCTTTGCTGCAAAAAGTACACAATGCACCAATTTTTGGGCCACTCAAATATTTTACCTAGCAACATTTTCCTATTAGGATGGTATCCTTGAGGAGGAGACATGTGAATTAATATGCAGTGACATATAGAAATAATTAACTAGGCATCATCATCTTTTTATTTAAGAAGCACTCACATGATTAAATTTTAGAGCTAAAAATTCATCCTTAAAAGTTAAATGTTAGCGGAATAGTTAATTTTATTTTATAGCTGTCAACTTGATTGACAAGTAGGACCTATCAAGTATGTTTCTATTCTTGTAATTCAGGGACACCTTGAAAATATTTCCCAAAGGAAAAGAAAGAAATATATGGAGAAAAAAATTAAAAAGGAAACTGCCTTTCTGATTGAGAATGTATTTAAGATAAAATATAGAAAATTTTCTACTTCTACTAATTTATCTACTAAGATAAAATATAGAAATTTTTCTACTTCTACTAATAAAACTACTATTTTGGAAAATGCCTTGGTTGTGAAGGGATTGATATAAGTAAAATATTTTTATTTAGGCACCATTTATAATGTTGCCTAATTCATTTTATTTCTAGTAGTGACATTTTGTATTTTTATGCAATTTGAATTGATACTATATTTTTTTATTGCAGCAAGGGCTAGTCCTTCCTGTATAAGAATTTGGAATTTTAGCTTTGTAATAGCTTAGTGAAATATTTAGTGTTTTATCATGTTGCTATTATTGGTGTATTTAGTGCTAGAGGTTTACATGTGGCTATGGTATATTGAATATCATCTAAGTCATTTGAATGATGTGATTTTCAGCACCCATGTTCACAGTGAGACTGACATGCATTTCTGAAGAACTGCAGCTTTGGGGGCTGTGTTTCATGTGACATTTTAGTGTCTCATTCCCTTATTTAAAAAATTATATTGGGATATCTAAAATATTCTTGCCTATGTTTTTCCCTAGGACTATTATAGTGTCATGACTTTCATTTGCCCTTTATCCTTTTTGAGTTTATTCTGGTATGTGCTGTAAGTTGGTGATCTAGTTTCATTTTTTTGCATGTACCAGTCCAGTTCCCCCAACACCATATTGAAGAGGCTATTTTTACTCCATTTTATGCTTCTGTCCCCTTTGTCAAATATTAATTACCATAGAGGCTTGGGTTTATTTCCAGATTCTCTATTCTGTTCCATTGATCTTATGCCAGTATCAGACTGTTTTGATTACAGTGGCCTTGTAGTATAGTTTGATATCAGGTATTGTGGTCCCTTCCTACTTTGTTCTTCTTTGTCAAGATTGCTGAGGCTATTTGGGGTCTTTTTTTATTCCGTATAAATTTTTGAAATATTGTTCTAGATCTGTGAAATATGCCATTGGTATTTTAATAGGGATTACATTAAATCTGTAGTTTGCTTTGGGTAGTATGGATATTTTAACAGTTTTAATAATTCCACTCATGACACTGCATATGCTTCCATTTATTTGTATCTTCTTTAATATATTTCTTCAGTGTTCTATAGTTTTCAGAGTACAGGCCTTTTCCTCCTTGGTTAAATTTATTCGTAGGCACTTTATTTTTCTTGTTTGTATAAGAGGTTTTTTCCTCTGGTTTCTTTTTCTTATATTTCATTGCTGGTGTACAAAAATGCCATTGATTTCTACATATTGACTTTGTATCCTGCTATTTTGCAAAATCACTTATTCAGTTGAGTAGTTTTTTGGTGGAGACTATAGGGTTTTCTATGTACACTATCACGTCATCTGTGAATAATGACAGTTTTACTTCCTCCTTTCCAATTTGGATGTCTTTTATTTCTTTTCCTTGTCTGATCACTGTGGCTAGGACTTCCAGTATTACATTGAATAAGAGTGGTGAAAGTGGACATCCTTGTCTTGTTCCTGATTTTAAGAGGAAAGCTTTTAGTTTTTGCCCATTGAATGTTTTGTTGGCTGTAGGTTTCTCATATATGGGTTTTATTATGTAGAGGAATGCTCCCTTTATTCCCTCTTTGCTGAATGTGTTTATTATAAATTGGTACTGTACCTTATCAAATGCTTTTTTAACATCTATTGATGTGATCAAGTGATTTTTGTCCTTCATTTTGCTTACGTGGTGTATTACATTTATTGATTTGAGAATGTTGTACCATCCTTGAACCCCTGGATGAATCCCACTTGATCATAGTGTATGATATTTTTAATGTATCACTGAATCCAGATTGCCAATATTTTTTTGAGGATTTTGGCATCTATGTTCATCAGAGATATTAGCCTATAGTTTTCTTTCTTCATTGTGTCTTAACCTGGTTTTGGAATTAGGATGATAATGGCCCATAAAAAGAGTTTGGGAGTCTTCCCTCTTCTTGAATTTTTTGGAATACTTTAAAAAGATAGGAGTTAGGTTTTCCTTAAATGTTTGGTAAAATTCACTGGTTAAGCTGTCCAGGGCTTTTGTGTGCTGGGAGTTTTTGGTTACTGCTTCAATGTCGCTAGTTGTTATTGTCTACTCAAGCTTTCTGCTACTTTTTGTTTCAGTTTTGGAAGATTTGTATGTTTCTAGAAATTTGCCCATTCCCCTCAGGTTGTCCAGTATGGTCCCACCTATAATCTAATGAACAAAATAAACTGACAAGCAAAATAGCACTACAGGTGTGGAAACATGGAACAGATGGACAGTGACCAGACAGGCGGGGGATAATTGTGGGAAGAAGGGGAAATGACTAGTCAAAGAACATGGACATGGACAACACAGTGTGGGAATTGACCGTGGGAGTGGGGGATGGGATGGAAGGACGAGGGCAAAGGGGGAAATTTGGGACACTGTAATAGAATACCAATAAAAATTATAAAAAATATGCTACTTATTCTCTGTACTTTTCCCCTCTCTCTTCTCCCACTCCCCTGTTGTGGACCCTCCATATGATCTCCATTTCTGTGGTTCTGTTCCTGTTCTAGTTGTTTACTTTTGTTTTAGGTGTGGTTGTTAATAGCTGTGAGTTTGCTGTCTTTTCACTGTCATATTTTTGATCTTCTTTTTCTTAGATAAGTCCCTTTAACATTTCATATAATAAGGGCTTGGTGATGATGAACTCCTTGAACTTGACCTTATCAGAGAAGCACTTTAGTAAAATGTATTGGGATGACATTGGTTAATAAAATTATGTTTCAGGTGTACCATTCTGTAACATATCATCTGTATATTATATTGTGTGTTCACCAACCCCAAGACAAGTCTCCTTCCATCACCATTTATGTCTTCTATACTCTCTTCTACCACCCTCATCCCCTTTCCTTCTGGTAATCATGATGCTGTTGTCTGTATCTATAATTTTTTCCTTAACCCTTTTACATTTTCATCAAGCCTGGCACCCCTCTCATGTCCTGCTGTTATGGTGCAAGACAGAGGGAAACTTCAATGACATAATTTTTAAAATGGGATTTAATTAACATAGTATAAAATTTACCTTTTTAAAGTGTACAATTAAGTGATTTTCAGTATATTTAATTAATTAGCACATTCAAGTTTTTCAACCATAACTATTATCTAATTCCAGAACATTTTCATCACTTCAAAAAGAAACACTGTACACATTAGCAGTCACTTGCCATTTCCCCTCCTTCTCCCTAGCTTCTGACAACTGCTCATTTTTCTATCTCTATGGATTTGCCTATTCTGGACATTTCATATAAGTGGAATCATACACTATGTGGTGTGGGGTGGCTCTACCCACAGAGCTCTCCTGGCTGCTATGGATGAGAATAAATCTACCAAGACATGATCTGCTTGGAGAGGAAAGGCTGACCAGTCTCTCAGAGGAGAAAGGCCTTTAGCTTCTCTTTCAATGGGCTTTTATTGAATTTAGCTTGCATAGGGATGCATATCAAAGAAAAGAGGTATGGTTTACAGGTAACATTTCTGGGATCATGAGGGTCCTTTTGAGTCAGGGTCTGGTAGACAGGGTGACACCAATTGGCTGTAAAACCTTGGGAAACAAACTTATTTTGTGCTTGGACCCTTAACATTTAAATTGAGGACATTCTTAGGAAAGCAGATTTCACAGGAATTTATGCATTCTTTCTTAGGCCTGATTGCACCTCCCACCCCCAACCAGGAACCACCCATTCTGGCACAGGCCTGCACCCCACTCCAGCATTGTTTCAGGCCTGAATCAGGTAGGGGAAGCAAGGCAGCCAAGAGATCAGGAGACTTTTTACAGATAGAATGAGGACTCAGGCTATGGTAAAGCTGAGGGGTTAAGGTTTTTTGTCCCTTCTCCACAATCCCCTAAGTCCTTCCCTGATAGCCCCTTCACAACTGTGTCGGTCTTGGGTTATTCCTTTCTTGAGGAATCTTATCCATCATTGACTCTCCAGCCATCTTCCAGGGGCCAAATAGGGTAAAGTAAAAGGGAGCAGAGCCAGCGTCCCTGCTGGGAGGATAAGTTTTGTCTCCTTAGTGATTTATGGTCCCAAGATTCCCTAGCTGTGGGGCCTTTTCACCTGTCAGTGGGGTAACAGCTTCTGAAACCAGGCAGGACGATTCCCAACAATGTGGCCTTTTGTGACTGGCTGTTTCACTCAGCATAATCTTTTCAAGGTTCATCCATGTTGTAGCATGAATCAACCCTCCCCTCATTTTTATAGCTGAATAATATTTCACATATTAGTATATAACACATTTTGTTTATCCATCAGTTGACTGATTTTTCAGTTTCCATTTTGGGCTACTATAAATACTGCTGCTATGAAAATTCATGTACAAGCTTTTAAGTGAACACTTATTTTCAGTTCTTTTGGGTACATGCCCAAGAATATAATTGCTGGCTCATGTGGTAACTCCATATTTAACTTTTTGAGGAACTGCCAGATTGTTTTCCAAAGCAGCTTCACCATTATACATTCTGACCAGCAATGTTTGAGGGTTTCAATAATTATACATCTTCACCAATGCTACTTATTATTGTCCATATTTATCATATTTTTAAAAAGTCATGTATAGCTTGCATAATATTTTTGTACATGTATTTTGAGGAGTTCCTATGTTTATGTCATATGAATTTCTCTTAGAGATTTTATTTGGTTAATAGATATATTTCAATTCTTTTGGAATTTAATGTCACTCTAAAAATTATGTGACATCTAAAAACTCAACCCATCTATAATTAAAATGATTAAATTTATTGGGGTACCTGGTTTATAATGTTACATAAATTTCAGATGTACAACTTTATAATACAATCTATTGTGACCTTATCACTTGCAGGATTATCTCCTTCTGTCACCATGTATAAAAATTTGAAGAAAAGCATATTGTAAATTATTCAAGATCAGTACTTTGGTGATTCTGGTGAGACAGGTGAAATGAGGAGTACATTTCATTACATCAGATATTGAACTCTCCCCCCTGCCATATATATAAGTGTAACTGCTTACGTAATTCCAATATCTCAAGCTTTACTTTTCCTGCAATTATAAAAATGGATTGAAGGAAATACATTATTTCCAAACAAGCAAGCACATAAACAAATCTTCAGGTCTCCTTTCTATTTCTTATGTCCACTTATCAATGACAATTATAGGGACAGTTTCCTAGAGTACTACCATAAAATTCAGCTGTATGGCAAATATTTGATAACTATTGTACCTGGGGGTCCTTTTAGACACTTTAGCCTATATTGGTTGAGGGTAGTATCCAAGGGCATTAACTCTGTTACTTCCAGGCTGCACTAATCCCAGTTGACTCTGCAGCATCAGAGAAACCTGAGATGTGCTTGAGGCAAGATATTATTAATGCAGAATAAGTCTAAGAGGTTCTAGAACTATCCAAAACAATGATGGCCAAACTCTGAGGTGAGGCCAGAAACTGCAAAGTGGGTTACCAGGAGAATAATGATAAGCATGATGTGTGGAACGTGATTTATTCCACAGTACAAATGAAAACTTGATACCCAAATATCACCGAAAAGAATAGATTTCAAATTTTTTATGAACAAAAGTATGGAAAAAAATTTGTAGAGACAAAAATTTATGAACTAATATTTACCCTTACCATGTACAAAGCAATCTGAAATTTTCTGTTCTATATTATGCTGTTATTCTGTTCTGTTCTTTTTTAATTTAAAAAATGCTATTTATAACTACCTAAATTAATTTCAAAAACCATAGTTTGGAAAAACACTAGCTGAAAAGATAATTAAACTAATATACTAAGAGGCTGAAATATAGCATCTTAATATAATTAAAATCATATGACCTGAAGTCATGTACAATGAAATTTTTAGAAATAAAGTTCATGCTATCAAGATCAGTTAAAATAGAGTTGACTGAATTGTTAAGGAACCATGTTCCATGGTTCTGAATTTCATCTGTCAGTATTTTTGAATCTGCAAATGGGTGAAGCACATCTAGCTCCCTAAGAGTTCGAACAGGGTGGAAACACAGAAGGCCTGAATAATGAGGTGCTGTGACTCCTGTTTTTCCCCTCAGCTGCTTAGTTTCCTGTTGTTCCAATCTGTGTGTGTACAGTGTGGAGACATAGTATGTACATTCTGCATAGGTTCACAAAGTTATGCAAAGCCAATTACATGTTGCTAACAGAGCTGGCTGGTACAATCTCAGGATCCTTTTGCATTTTATGTTTGTTTCAGGTTTATTGTTGTGGTAGTTGTAATTTTTAAATTTCTTTTCTTCTTTCATAAAGAAAAAGCTTTTAGTCTCCTAAGAGCAGAGCTCTATTATCTTAATCACCTTTTAGAAACAAGAAAATTACCTGTAATTTTTTTATGCAGTAAAGGTGTATCATAATAATTCAACCACCCACCTTACCCTCAAATTCAAATTTTTTAAAAAGAAACTACTTTGTTCTTTTTTATTTCTTCATTTTCTTTGGAGTAAATGAGAGCTTAAGAATTGAGGAAATTCCACCAAGTTCTGAGCTTTGGCTGTCTCTTTCTGTCAGCTGTTACGTTTAAGGATGTCACTGCCACAAGAACCCACAGTCACTGCTGTTAAAGCTAAAGGGTAAGTGAACAAGCAAGGTGTAGGAACTCTCACATCAGCCACAACCTTTCTGCAAGGTCCTTCACATACAAGAGCACCACCTTTCCGGTGCACACAACCCGTCCTGGGAGGCCCCCCGACACTAGCGGCCCTGTAAATCTGTCTCAGGTGATGCTACATGAGTGTCATGTGAAATGAAAAGTTCATGATGAAGTATCTTGGGGAAGTGCTGCCTTCTACAGGAGGGTCCACAAAGCATGTTAGCAATTTAAAGATTCTGAAAAGTCTCAAGGTTAAGAAATTTGTTTAACTGTTTTAACGCAGTATTTCTCAAATACATTGTTTCATTACACATCTTTTAATGTCTTAAAAGGCAGTGGTTATTTGCATAGCTTAGTATGGCAAATAGACTTCTTACCAGAGTGCCCTTTTGTTTCTTCCCAGGTGCCCTCAGCATTTCTTTTTCTATGATGCTTTTTTTAAAAAAAGAAAATCTTTCTTGGAGAACTTTCTGATCCCTTCTCCTCCTAGGTATAAACCTTCCTCTCCTAGATAATTTCTTTATTGTATCACCATCATCAACTTCAGTGATATTAACTATAAACCACACAATCATGGCTATTTGTATATGTAAATTAAAAATATCACAATATCAATTCATAATTCTTATTCTTTGATTCACTTGGCATGTCAATGTGACTTTTCAAGCTTCAGAGAAGTGAACACCTTCTCTCCTTTCTCATCTTCATTCAGCAGTTTTTGGTTGAGTGTTAATGCTGAATGGTGTTGCAACATGAAAGCGGGAGGAGCTTCCCTTATACGGAGAAGGAAAACAGAAAATATAGATATAGACATGCATTTTGGTTATTGCCTTACTTCCCTGAGTAAAACCTTGAAACAGTCATTCAAATGGCATTATTCAGTTTTCCCAACACCATTTGTAGAATAAAGTATCTTTAGCCCATTGTATATGCTTGCTTCTTCTGTTCAATGTTAATTGACTATAAAGGTGTGGGTTTATTTCTGGTCTCTATATTATGTTTCATTGATCCACGTGTCTATTTATGCCAGCACCATGCTGTTTTGATTACTATGGCCTTATAGTATAGTTTCATATTAAGTAGTATGATTCCTCCAACTTTGTTCTTCTTTCTCAGGAAGAAAGAAGAACTGTTGCTATGCGGGGCCTTTTGTGATTCCATATACGTTTTTGAAATATTTGTTCTAGTTCTGTGAAATACATCATTGGAATCTCTTTCGGAATTACATTGAATCTATAGATTGCTTTGGGTAGTATATCCATTTTAATGATGTTCCATGAACATGGTATGTGCTTCCACTTACTTTTTTCTTCAATTTCTTTCTTCAGTGTCTTATATTTTCTGAGTACAGGTCTTTTACATCCTTGGTTAGGTTTATTCCTAGGTATTTTTTCTTTTTGAAGCAATTGTGAATGGGATTGATTTCTTAACTTCTCTTTTGGTTAGTTCACTATTGACATATAAAAAATGCAACTGATTTCTGGATACTAATTTTGTATCCTGCTACTTTGCTGAATACATTTACCAGTTCTAGTAGTTTCTTGGTGGAATCTTTGGGGTTCTCTCTGTACAGTATCATGTCATCTACAAATACATACAGTTTTACTTCTTCCTTTCCAATGTGGATGCCTTTTATTTCTTCTTCTTTTCTAATTGCTGTGGCTAGGACTTCTAATACTATGTTGAATAAAAGAGGTGAAAGCAGCTCCCTGTTTTATTCCTGATCTTAAGGGGAATGCTTGTTTTTTGGGCTAGTTTTTGCCCATTGAGTATGATGCTGGCTGTGGGTTTGTCATATATGGGCTTTATTATGTTCCTTCTATTTCCAAATTGCTGAGAGTTTTTATCATAAATGGGTGCTAGATTTTAAAATGAAACTAGATTGCCTTCTTACAATACACAAAAATAAATACAAAAGGGATCAAAGACTTAAATATTAGACCCAAAGACATAAAAATTCTAGAAGAAAGCATAGGTAGCAGAATCTTGGTTCTTGCTCATAGCAATGTTTTATTGGATATATCTCCCCAGACAAGGGAAACAAAAGAAAAAACAAACAAATGGGACTTTATCAGACTAAAAAGTTTTTGCACATCAAAAAAAACCACTATGGAAAACAGTATGGAATTTTCTAAAAAAACTAAAAATGGATATACCTTTTGACCCAGCAATTCCACTGCTAGGACTATATCCTAAGAACCCTGAAACACCAATCCAAAAGAACCTATGCACCCCTATGTTCATAGCAGCACAATTTACAATAGCCAAGTGTTGGAAGCAACCTAGATGCCCATCAGTAAATGAATGGATCAAAAAACTGTGGTACATTTACACAATGGAATTCTATGCAGCAGAAAGAAAGAAGGAGCTCCTACCCTTTGCAACAGCATGGATGGAACTTGAGAGCATCATGCTAAGCGAAATAAGCCAGGCAGTGAAAGATAAATACCATATGATCTCACCTTTAACAGGAATCTAATCAACAAAACAAACAAAGAAGCATACTATAACCAAAGACATTGAAATTGAGAATAGGCTGAAAATCACCAGAGGGGAGAAGGGAGGGAATTTCAGGGGAAAAGGGGAAGGATCTACAGGAACAAGTATAAAGGACACATGGACAAAAACTATGGGGGGTGGAAATGGGAGGGAGGAGGGGAGGACTGGGGTGGTGGGTTGGGGTGAGAATAAAAGACAGAAAACTATACAAGATCAACCATTAAAATAAAAATTGGAAAAAAACATAAAAAAAGAAACCATCAACAAAATGAAAAGACAATGCAAGAATGGGAGATCTTCGCTAATGTATCTGATAAGGGGTTAATACCCAACATTTATAAAGAACTTGCAAAACTCAATACCAAGAAACCAAATAGCCCAATTAAAAAATGGGCAAAGGACCTGAATAGACATTTCTCCAAAGAGGACATGCAGATTACCAATAGACATGAAAAGATGCTCAATGTCACTAATCATCAGAAAAATGCAAATTAAAACCACAATGAGATGCCATCTCACACCTGTCAGAGTGACTATCATCAATAAATCAACAAACAACAAGTTCTGGTGAGGATGTGGAGAAAGAGGAACCCTTTAGCACTGTTGGTAGGAATGCAGGTTGGTGTAACAGCTGTGGAAAGCAGTATGAAGATACCTCACAAAATTAAAAATGCCCCAGCTGGTATGGCTCAGTTGATTGAGCACCGGCCTGTGAACCAAAGGGTCACTGATTGGACCCTGATTGGATTCCCAGTCAGGGCACATACCTGGGTTGTGGGCAAGGCCCCTAGTAGGAGGTGGGCGAGAAGCAACCACACACTTATATTTCTCTCCCTCTCTTTCTTCCTCCCTTCCCTTCTCTCTAAAAAAATTAAATAAAAAAAATGGATCTGCATTTTGACTCAGCAATCCCACTTATGGAAATGTATACAAAGGAACCTAAAATGCTAATTTGAAAGAATGTAAGCACCCCTGTGTTCACTGAAGCGTTATTTACAATCAACAAGATATGGAAGCAGCCAAAGTGCTCATGAGTAGATGAGTGGATAAAACAACTATGGGACATTTACACAATGGAATTCTGCTCAGCTGTAAAAAAGAAGAAAATTTTACCCTTTATGACAGTATGGATTAACCTGGAGAACATTACGCTAAGTGAAATAAGCCAGTCAGACAAAGATAAATACCATATGATTTTTGCATATGTGGAATCTAATGAACAAATTGAACTAACAAGGAAAGTGGAGACAGACTCATAGATGGAGAGCAGGAAGAAAGTGAATGGGAGGTGGAGGAGGTTAGGGGATGGAGGAATTGAGCAGAAAAAGAAAAAGGACTCATGGTCATGGACAACAGTGGGGTGATTGTGTGGGGCAGGGAGGTTTAAGGGTACTAAATGGTAATTGAAAAAATACAATAAAAACAGTAATCTGAAAAAAAGACATACATCATTACTATTTTTTTAGTAGGAATACTAGTAGTTTATTGAGTGTCTACTTCAGGCCAGACATTATATTAGAGAATATTTACTGTAAATTTTTTTATTCCTTACGGCAACCCTATAAAGCATGCTTTGCTTTCTTTATTTTACAAATAAAGTAGGCTCTAGGTCAGTGAAGTGAATTGTCCTAGTCACATGATAATGTATGGTGGAGCCAAAAATTACACGTAGGTCATTTTAGCATACAGCTCCCCCCATAACTGGCTTCTCCCTGATATTGATCATCTCTTAGGTGCCAGGCACTGATGTTGGTGGTTTTCCCTCAAGACTTCTGCTTTACCAAACCTGTGCCTGAACTTTCAACCAAAGAGAAAATACTGTTATTTTTGACATTATCAGTTAAGTTAAAGATGGAAACTCACTGTGTGTTTTTCTAACAGATATTGATGACTATCACAATAATTGAAAATGTATAAACTTGAAAACAAAAGCCTAAGAAAAAAAATATAAGTGAAGTTATGTTAGATAATAAAACATATTTTTGGGGTTCATAATATATCCCTATGGCTGTCATTAGTGTGGAACCATGGTGGGGTTTAAGGAATGCATAAAGAACTTTTTGCAAGAGAGACTATATCATCCCAGTGCAAGACATCACAATAACCATAAGAGGCCAACATTGCAAATACAGTTTACTCAGAGAGTAGCTGTGTTGCATGTTAGGGCATTGATTACATATGGTTAGTCATTTTTTGTGGTATGTCTATTGTGTACAGATGTGTGAGTAGTTAGAGAGGAAGTATCCATTAGTTAGTGCTTGTTGCTACGGAATAAGCACTGATTAATGTTTATGTCATGCCATAAGAAGTATTTGATTATTAAAATATCAATCCAATGAAACACTGATATGTAGCAATAAATAGTAATTAAAATAAATATTTGATAGAATTTTATTGTCTCAATATGGGTCCTGGCTGGTGTGGCTCAGCAGATTGAGCACTGGTCTGTGAACCAAAGGGTCACCAGTTAGATTCCCAGTCAGGGCACATGTCTGGGTTGTGGGCCAGGTCCCCAGTAGGTGTGTGTGAGAGGCAACCACACATTGATGTTTCTCTCCTTTTTTTCCCTCCTTTCCCTTCTGTCTACAAATACATACATACATGCATACATATATACATACATAATCTTTTTAAAAAATGGGATGCAATTTAATGAGGATGTAATATACATGATAAAATGGCTAATAAATAACATCTTTTTTTGAAGAAAGAAAAATCAATTAAAAAACTTTTCTCAATTATTACTTAATTGTGTATGTGTACACATATCACTGCTCATTTCCCAAGAATCATTGTTTGTGGAGTTTAGTGATACTCTTTTAAGTACAGATGCCATTAAATAAAAATGCAAGAGCTAACTAATTTTCAATCTGAATATTGTATTCTAGTAACTGTAGTCATACTTACTGTGCTATTTAGAAGGGGTAAATCTATGCCAAACAGTTCAATATTTTCTTGCTTTTCTTGTTTTTCTCACTCCTAAATCTAATGAAATGTGTTCTTTTCATTCATGATTAACAGTGTTTCAGCATTTTAAATAATTTATACAAAGCAGTTTATACTGGGAGCTTAAAAAAACAACAAAATACTTGTTTAGACAACCTTCTTGGAATGTCAAAGTGGAAACATAATTTTAAAATGGCAGTTTAAGGACAAAGGGAAGTGAATGATTATTCACTTCTGACAATATAAGTATCCACTAAAATATGGTTTTTGATGAAATATATAATGAGCTGAAATATATAATGAGAATGAGTTCTTCCCTTATTTCCGACCTGACCATTATAGGGTGACAAATAGCAATTTTTTAGTGTTAGGGAAGTCCTAGAAGGCTCTGTTTTCATGCAGTGATATGGGTTCACAACTCCTCAAATAGCTCATAAAACAAGCTCATTGTATGACCCGACAAGGAAGCCGTCCCACTCATCACCTTTCACAAGCATGTCTTCCCAAAATGTCTACGGAAATGTAAGGTCAAAAGGATGAGGGCATACAAGAGAAATTCTTCAAGAAGAATTTAAATTCCAGAATTTGAATTCCTTTAAGAAGAAAGCTAAATTCTTCAAGAAGGCAAAAGTTCTGATAATTCAAAAAACATTCATCTTGAGCACGTAGGAATATTTCTGCTAAGTGGAAGTTTCTAAAGGCTTTCACACATTCCTCATGTCTTTGTTTTCAGTACCTTTTCAATTCTGAGTGATAGAAAACTGTATTTTCTTCATTAATGCAGTAATTGATGGCAGTTGAGCATACTCATAATTTAATAATGATGTATATTGTATATCCATAGTTATCTTGGCAGTTCATTTCTGACCTAATTTCTAATTTAGAGCATGATTCATCTAAGATTGGGGTGGATTCTTAAAGTAAGGACTTACAAAAAAGCTAATATTTAGTTTTCTGAATATTATATTAAACTCTGGTACTTTTTACCTAACTTGGGGCATGCACATAGATTTAATTTACTTTGATAAACATTTGCTGAGTGCCTCTAAGATTTGTGACACTATTCTAGAAATTATGTTCTCCATTTAAAATCCTGGCATATGCCATATTATGTGAGGAAGTAAAGATTTTTTAAAAAGTTGATGACTTCCCTTGACCACAAATTAGTGGGAGAGACAGGCATATAAATGCATGATTATATGTAAATGAAGAATTAATATATATGAAAGATCAAGAAGGATCCAACCCCAACATGTTGTAATAAAAAGCACCAGTGCAGTACTGACACAAGTAAATGGAGGGCAATCAGGGACCTGGAGTGAGAAGTTTGGGGTAGAAATCATATTTATAGAAGGCTCTGTAATTAGGTTAAGGAGCATAACTTTTTTCAAGCAAGGAAAGCACCACTCTGATATTTTTGTGGCTTATGAAATTTGAAGGAACAAGCTTGGAAACAGAAAAATCAGTTAGGAGATCATTGTAGGAGTCCTGTAAGAGATGGTGCAAGCCCTAACTAAGGTAGCACTAGAGGAGATGGAGAGGAGTTCAAACACACATATGAATCTGAGCTGGCAGAGGTTATTATTGATTAGATGAGGTCCATGATGAAACAAAAGACTGCTCCCAGGATCCTAGCTTGGGTGGTAGCAATTTAGCAGTGAGATATTATGACATTAATAGGAACCTGTCAAAAATAAAAAATGTATTTATACTTTTATTTACTTTTCCTTACTATTAAAACCTAAAGAAAACAGATTAACAAATATCACACAAAACTACAATTGGATCTTCATGAATAGAGCTCTTCTGAAGTTCAGACCAACTTAAATGTTTCTTTACTTATTGAGAAGTCCATTTTGAAATTTCACGTGCCAGTTTTTTTCTCTACTTATTATTTGTTTTTATTGAATATATTTTATAGCAATGTGAACTGTGATAAAATAACTCAAATGGCACTCACTAGAAAGATATTAATTGCTAAGAAAGTTATACTAAGTACCTGTAGTTGGGGCATTTCTTTTCATCAAAGGGTAAATTAGTCTGAGTGAAAAAAATTAGCGGCCTTATTATATATTCAAATGTCATAACTTCATTCAGCTTTGTCTGTTTAGCTATATGCACTATGTGGAAATGAATATTAATGAAATTCATGAAGTAATTATGTAGATTAAAAACTTAAAAAAAATCAGTGCCCTTGATTGTGACATTTTATTTAACAGTAAAATCTATCACATTCATGGTAATTGCTACTGTCTGCAAAACGGAGAGAGGTTACGTGTATTTGTTTTCTCATCATTATCACCATCATACATTTTTTCTAAATACCTCTATGTGGGCGGTGGTAGAAGAAGTACCACACTTTGGTTAAAAGCATTACATTTCTTTCCTTCATAGTAATTTGCTATCAAACATATCACCTTTTATTTTAGTCTTTCAAAAACTTCTCTTTCCAGTTATTTTTCTAATGGAATACCATATTTGAATCTTCGAAGCTCAGTTTCTATGATTATTTTCTACTTTTCCTTCTTTCTTCCCCCATGATATACAATGGCATTGCACCTTGCTGATCTTTTCATTGCACTCACATTTTTCACTTAGTGAAAATGTGAGATTTCCTTCCTCATGTTGAGCTTCAGTGTGAAGCTCTGAGCTGCACTGTCTCATATGGCAGCCCCGAGCCACCGTGGCTAGTGGACACGTCACAAATGGCTAGTCCAGATTCAGATGCACTGTAAACAGGGAACATGCACATCCGATTTCAAACACATTCTACGAAAAAAGGGCTCAATAATTTTCAACTTAATGACAGTTTGAAATGGTAATATTTTGGATGTGTTAGGTTAAATAAAATGTTATTAAGTTAAAATCACCTGTTTTTTTAAAAAATCCTCACAGGAGGATATGTTCATTGATTTTTTGAGTGAGAAATGAAGGGAGAGGGAGGGAAAGAGAGAGGAGAGAGAGAAAGAGAGAGAGAGAGATTGATCAGTTGCCACCTGTATGCATCCCAACAGGGGATTGGGCCCACAACCTAGGTATGTGCCCTGATTGGGAATCAAACCACAACCTCTTGGTGTATGGGAAGATATTCCAACCAACTGAGCCACCCAGCCAGGGTGATGTCACCTGTTCCTAGAGTTAGGGTTAGGGTTAGGGTTAGGGTAATAAAGCTATTAGAAAACTGTACATTTCAATGTACCTTACATTTCTGTGGCCTATATTATATTTCCATTGGACAGAACTGCAATAAAGGCCACTAGAGTTAAAGAAGTCATACTTTTTGCTCTGAGGTCATGCTACTTGACATGAAGGTAACTGTAACATCATAATGTGATAATATCCATGGAAGGGTATGAAGAGAAGACTAAGAAATCATTTCTGGCAGAGCCTCTGAAGCAGGATTCATGAAAGATATTGGACCATCATCAGAGGACGATGACAGGAGCATTAACATTTCAAGTACAGAAAAACATACGTAAAGACCTGATGAGAAGAAAGGCTGTTGAATCTTCTCAGATACTATTTAATAACATCACTTCCCTATGGCTATCCATAGAAACTAAAAATATGTTAGGAAATATTGCAAGTGCCTTACCAGTTCTCAGCAACATCCACGTCTGCTTCCAGCAAGGAAGGCCCCTCTCAATGAGGAATGGTATAGAGGGAGTGCTGCTTAATGACAGACTACATGCTACTTCAGTCATGCTGACAGGGAATGTTGAGGAGTAGCCCTTGGCTGTGGCTACTGAAATGAAAAGATATGATGTAGCTCACCTGACACCCAGGGGTAACACAGGAAATAAAAAGAAAAGAGTGGAATTCAAATACTTTGTCTTCTGAGAATTAGGATATCTTTTTGTTCACCCTAAAGTGTTTGATAAGTAGTAAAAAGTGGAGAACAAAGAGGATAGGAATGAAAGAAGTGGAGTAGGGAGATGAGTTAGTTTCCAAAAGAAATGTTTTGTTTCTAATGTTTCTAATTCTTACCCAAGGATTAATTTATTGATGAGAGAGAGACAGAGAGACAGAGAGAGAGGGAGACAAACATCAATGTGAAAGAGAAACATCAATTGGTTGCCTCCCGTATGTGCCCCATATGTGGGCATCCAAACCATAACCTAGGTATGTGCCTGGACCTGGGATGGAACTTGAAACCTAGGTATGTGCCCTAACCAGAAATTGAACCTGCAGTCTTTTGGTGTATGGGATGACACTCCAATCAACTGAGCCATTTGGCCAGGGCCAAAAGAAATGTTTTATAGATAGAGGTAAGCACATAAGGAAAGAGAGAAGTGAGAGTTATAAATTCAGCAGTTAAGTGTGATATAAGCATTTGAAATAAAGCTCTGATATATGTAGCTTTTTAGTTGTGGGCAAGTTGTTTAATATCCCTGAGTTTCAGTTACCTTATCTGTAAAAATATATAACAAAAATATAACAAAGCCTTCTATGCAGAGTTGTAAGAATTAGAAATAATCTGAATTATACTAACACCTTATAATATTCAGTAAATGTTAGCTATTATATTTGACCACTCTTGGTTGACTAATTTTGAATATTTATCTTCTTTTGGCTAGTTCCCTGGAATTAGTATATAGTATGTTCTAAACATACTAAGGAACTGGAGTGGTTAAGTGTCTTAAACCAAATCTCTCATCTATTGTTTTTAAAAGGAAAGTAAAAAGACAATACAAGAAGAATATTTTATTAAGGAAAATTGATACATATTTTTGTCCTATTTAACATTAGTGAACCTAGGATATGTCTCACAGTTGATGGTGTCATACGAAAATCAGCCAGGCTGAGGTAGTTATTGTCTGTGTGTATATAAAGTTATTTTTGGTGAGTGTACACAATTGCATCCCTAGGTGTTTCATTCTAAAAACTATTTAAGGATTATTTGAAGAGAGACTATGAGTCTTAGTGATTGTTCACAAACATCATTTGCTCATCTTCTGTGAAAATCCAGAAGTTTCAGTGTCAAAACTTGCTGAATGAAGAGTGGAACCTCTTAAGATGCTACAGAGGATGGCAGAGATGGGAAAACATGGACAGCAATGACTCCAACTTGAAAAATGTTTCAGAGGAGTTAGAGTTTGAAAATGAGGAAATTTTAGGAATAAATTCCCTTAATTATTTTGCCTGTATTTTTATTTTCTTTTTTTAAAGAAACGACAAACATTTTTTTTTTCCATGTCCATGTGGGTTTTTCTTCTTTTTTGCTCAATTCCCCACCTGTCCCACCTCCCCACAGCTGTCAGTCTACTCTGTGTAATAAACAGACTAAACTAATAAGCAATGTAGTGATAGGCTCATATTTTTCTTTTTCTGGGTGTACAGACTAAATATGTTAAAAATCAATATCTAAATAAGTATAAATATATTTTAGTAATTAAATATTAGTTACTAAATATTAATGAAAGGAAATTCTAAGACATATGAAAGCATTATGTTATGGTTTAATTGCTTATGTTCTTTTTCTTTCCTTTCATGCATCTTGGAATTTATGGACCCTGGGGCTCTATGAAATACAGTATTTTTCAAGCTGGTTTGAAAAAGAATAGTTAACAAATGAAAAAGCCCATCAGGTTTACAGGATATTCTTAGTATGTCCTAAAGCCATGCAGGTCACGAGGTAATCAAAGTATATCTTTAATATTGGATCCTTTTGTTCTCTCTCAAATGGAAAAACAGGTCAGTGTAACCAAAGGACACATATTTGGAGAGTAGAGATTCAGATTTTAGTTCTTGCTCCAGTAATTGCTGGGTTTGCGAACTTTTGCAGGTCATATCACCTCTGAGTTTTCTCTTAGGATAATAATATAACTGCTTTTTGTTCTTCAGAAGGTGGTTAATTAAAAAACAAATTTGAGAAGTTCTATAAAATCTTGAATGGTCCTTCTTTTCCTTGTTCTACTGATAAAAAAAAACTCATATCTGTCTACGGGAAATAGGGTGAAGGAATATTAATGTATTATTATCTACTTATACCCATAGTTATACACTATGAACAGATATAGTCTTCAGTCTACATATGGCCAAATATTTTATTCTCTGAGAGCTAGAGGAATACTCCTCTAGGAGGAGTTGGTGAACACATTCTCCCTCCTGTAATCAAGTCTGGGCATCCCATTGCCAAGCTTCCTTCTCCTGGCTCAGCATGCTCACTCTTTCTTATGGCTGTCCAGGCTCCTCCCCCTTTCCCAATTAGTTCCCCTTGCTAGTGCACCACCACTCAATCGCATCTCTCAGTATGAATGCTCTGTATCTCCTGTTCCCTCAGAGCCAGCCTTTCTGTAGCTTTGCTCTACTAAGTAGCTAATATCATAAACTAGACTTCAAAACTCATCTCTCTTTTTGAGTGTTAAGTATTAATGGAAATGGGGAAATATTGCTCAAAGGTAAGACTTTCACTTCTAAGATGAGTAAATTTGAGGACCTAATGTATAGCATGATGATTCTAGCTACATCATATAATACTGCATCATATACTTGAAAGCTGCTAAGAGATTAGATCTTAAATGTCCTCATGATGAAAAAAAGAAATGGTAACTATGTGATGGGATGGAGGTAGTAGTGTACTATTGTGACAATCCTTTTGCAATTTATAAATGTGTCACATCAGCACGTCGTACATCTTCCGTTCACACAATGTTATGTGGCAATTATATCTTAATAAAACTGGAGGAAAAGTAGTAACGGTGAGACTTTACAGTAGAAAGAGAGCCTTGGCCGGTGACTGGGGAGTTAACTTCCTGAGGAAATATTGCTCTGGCACATTCAGTTAGTTCATTAACAACTGGAGGTAATCTTGCCTAAGGGGCTTTAAACATTTCTGTTAAATATAGTTAACTTATTCATGTTCCTTAAAATTACGGCTTTCAAACTTTTTTCCACTACAACTCATATTAAATACATTTTTATGTGCTGACCCAGAGTACACATATATGTTTATGTGTGTGTGTAAGATACACCCAATTAAAACAAAAGATTAATAAAACAACACTCAACCTTACAAATTACTGAAAGATTGCAGCCAGCAGTTTAAAAGCACTGATTTAGAAAACAAGTACTTTTGGTGAGCTTATCAGAAATATATTTGGTAGCCTTAAGTTAATTTGCTGGGAAGTAAGTATTTCAGAAGGCATTAAAAAAAGCTTAACAAGTAATCCTAGATTCTAATTGTCTGTAATTAATCCAAATTTGAATTTTTCATTCATGTTATTTTTGTCTCAGAGACTACATTTCTACCCATGCTTTTGTAGCAGATAAATGAAAAAGGGAAAGTAATTACTTTGTTTTTATAAAATCTAGTCTTTATTTTCTTCCAGTCTTGTGTCTACTATCTTTTTATCTTGTATTGGGCTTCCTTATCACTTAGCTTTGGTTAAGAAATGATTTTTATATCCATTGTTTATAAATGAGTCAGTTCTCTCTCATTCTTTCTTTCTGGAGTGAGACAAATTGTTCACCTTAAAGACAGAGCTTGAAGAATTTTCTGCTCTCAATATTTGTTTTTCACTAAGTCTAACCCATTAAATATTTCATTGTTAGAAACAACATTTTTTTTCTCTTCCATCAAGGAAGTAATAATAATAATGCTGCTATTTCTGCTCCTCCTTCCCTTTCCCCTCTGCCTCCTCCTCTTCCTTCTCCTTGTTCATCACCTAAATATATTCTTTGCTGTATGAAAAGCAACCATAATATTTGATATTTAAATATCTTATAATAGGTTAAATATTCATTAACTATTCTACTTTATCATAGTGAACAAATTCAGTGAAGGTGAATAATGTGCTTCAAAACTAACTTTATGTACATAAAATCAAAAAATTTAAGTATAGAAATATACCATCTTAATTAAAGTTATTTAGTCATTTAAGAAGTTCTTTTCATATTATTTTACAATAATGTGCTTGGTTATACTAATGTAGAAAATAGAATATAATTTTTCATTCATTCTATCCAGTCAAAAGTGATAACTTCTGGGGATTAAGATATACATGGACACAAAAAGATTATAATCTATTGGGTTGGCCAAAAAGTCCATTTAGTTTTTTCTATGAAATAAAAGACACACTTTTCATTTTCACCAATAACTTTATTGACTTGGATATTTTGAGTATGTCAGCTATCTCCGGCTATTGGCTTCTAGTGGGTAGAGGTCAGGGGTGCTGCTAAATGTCTTTCAATGCATAAGACAGCCCTACAGCAAAGAATTATTTAGCCAACAGGTCAATAGTACCAAGAAACTTCACAAACCATTTTTGACACGTTTGATCAGTCACAGCACCTTCTCCATACACTGCACAAATCTTTTTTGTGTGTTTTGGTTGTGTTTTTACCTTCATTGAAATGCTAAAGCATAATATGCAAAAAATATTGTGTATTTTCTTCCATCTTCAATACTAAAATGGCTGTATAAAAATTTACCAATTTAGATGTTTTTTTTAAAAAATGCACATTGATATGACAGCTGTTACAATACAATGTAATGAAATTGTTTTGAATGAAGTGAAAGACAACTAAATACTACTAGAGCCATCATGTAGCTAAAACTAAATGAATTTTTTTACCAACCCAGTAGAATAGGAAGCAGGTTTATTAGAAATAAAATACAATATGATCAATGAATGAATTGAAGTATATGTACAGGACAGTGCTACTGAAGAAGAAAAATTCCCTCTAAATGTCTTGAGAGAAGGGTTCAAAAAAAGAGCTCATAAAACATGGTTTCCTAAGTGGAATCTTGAAGGACATGTACAGGGGAAAATTTTTCAAAGAATAGTTGTGAGAGAGTCTCAAAATATTTTCACTCTCCCTAGCCTGTCATAATTAATTGCGATGACTCTGGAAAGGTAAAACATTTTCTAAATTTACATATATATATGTATGTATTTGTAATATATATATTGTCATCTGTTGATTTTACAATAATATGCTGGCTTGTGTCATGGCAGAAAATGGCCTCTACTTTCATTTTACTGAACTCCTAAAGAGAAGTTTACTGAACTCCTAAAGAGAAGTTTCTGGTAAATGGCTGTATATTTTTTCCCTTTTGTTTTCTCTGCTAAGACCTGGCCCCTGTGACAAAAGTAAAACTTTTCAAAATATACCTTTCAATTTGTTGGCAAAGTTTCTCACTTGCAAAGTTACATACTCAGCCCACATAAATAAAAAATTATCTTAGTCATTCAGTTGGTAATGATTTTTATACAAACAGGTCAGGAACAATCCAAGGGTTTAAAGAAATCACCAAACTCTGAAATCGCAGAGCTCAGAGTGTGTATTGTGTAGTGGCAGCAACAGCGAGCAGACCCCACCAGCCCTTCCCTCCTAACTGCAGGCCCCACATCTAACTCCTTCCCAGGTTCCAAAAACAGATGTTTTGATGAATTTGTGCTGGCATGGGTTTTTTTACTTATTTGCTTATTGTGTAAGCAATAAGCAAATAAGAATGTAACCTCCATAAAAGCAGAAACTTCATCTATTGTATTTTTTTAATGTATCCTCAACACACAGGAACATGTGTAGGATATATTAAGAACTCAACAAATATTTGGTGTGTGAATGAATGAGTGAAATATATTGATAGTGAATGAAGTAAATCTTTGCCTCTAGCAGTCATACTTTTTATAGATAGGAAGATGTCACATTCTCATTCTCAAAAGCATCGGGAAAAAGGATAGCATTTGTGATTGTTTAAATATTACAATTGGACCTCAGGTATCTGGTGTGTTCATTCATTAAACATTTTTTGAACATCTACTAGTTCTTACACAAAGATAAATAGATAATAGTCCCTCCTCTCATGGACTGTAGATTTAGATGGGATAGCAAATGTATAAACATGTAAGTGCCATACTATTGATCCTTGGTATTTATAAATTTTACATTCTCAGTTTCAACTATTCACAAGTGAACTCAGAGTAGTTACAATAGTACGGTAAAATAATATTTTTGCCTAGACATGCATTTAAATCACCCATGTTGCAAGGCTTGGGTAGGAACTAGTCTGTGAGCTTAGATGGCTGTTCGGTATCTGAATATCCATATGGCTTGTGTTATGTCTCCTTCTTAGATAAGCACTTTTTTTTAGAAAGCATTATTTGATACTGTGGCATTGTGAATTCAGGTTTTCAAAGATTTGTTTGGTTTCCAAAGAGAGGTATTTTTCATCTTTTCGGTAGAATTTCGAGTCTACCATTATTTACCATGTTACATAGAGGAATGTAGAAGAAATCGAGATAAAAGAGATGATGGGATGATAAACTGTGGATGGTGTGGTGAGAGGAGGGAGGAAAGACTTTATTAAGAGGGAATATGAAGTGTATTGAAGGTTAATAGGTTGAGTAGGAATTTTTTAGGCAATTAAGGTGGGGAGGACAGTATGCACAGAAGAAATAGCATGTGTGAAAGCCCAGAAGTGTGAAAATGTTCAGTGAATTTTAGAAAAGCACAAAACATAGTGTTTTAAGAGCAAAAACTATGTAGGCAAAAAAATTTTATATAAGCAGGAAGAGTGTCGGATAAGGTGGGACATTGGTGAGGAGCCAGATCCTTAAGGATTATGAATTCCTGCCCAGGCTGGTGTGGCTCAGTTGGTTGGAGTATCATCCTGTAGACCAAAGGGTCAAAGGTTTGAGTCCCACTCAGAGCTCATGTCCAGGTAGTAGTCCCCAGTTAGGGTGCAGATGAGAAGCCCACCACACCAGTCACTGTTTCTCATATCAATTGTTTCTCTCTCTCTCGGTCTCTTTCCCCTCCTCTCTCTCTAAAATCAATCAAAATGATCTCAGGTGAGGATAAAAAAAAGAATTATGAATTCCTTGCAGAGGAGTTTGGATGTTCAGCTGGAAATTAGGCACCACTGAGAGATTCTAATTGGGGAAATAAGTCTATTCAGATGAATGCCTCAGAGTGAAGTACCATTTCGCAGCTGTGTACTGGAAAATTGAAGAGGAACTATGCTACAGACAGGTAGACAAGTTACATTCATGTGACAGTCCAGGAAAGAGAATGAGAGCCCCCGCTAAGGTATGGACAGTAGGAATAGAGAAGACAAGCCATTTAGAAAGGGGTTTAGGAGGTAGAATCATCAGGACACTTCCTAAATGATTTCAGTGTACAAAATCTAGTATCCAAAGACAAGTTGTTTTTGTCTGAGATATTTTCTCCATATTATTATGTTTTTTTCTTCTTGTTGAATTCTTTTTAAATGACTGAGACAATTCAAAAATTTGACCTTAGTGCTGTGTTTAGTAGACTGAAAATTCTTCAGAAGCTTAAGAAATTAAGAATGTCTGTGGTTTCCTTCCAAGATCAAGAGATTAAGGGCATCTAACTGAGACACACATGTCATCCAATCCATGTTCTCATTTTGCAGATGTGGAAAAATGCCAGTGGCTGGATTCTGCTTGCCAGATTCACTGAGCCTGGCTCACGGGACTCTGAGAAGGGAAACTCTCAAAATGAGCTGTGTATTTTAGGATATCTCTTGAATTTAGTCTCCTGTTTCAGGATGGGCCCCTGACTCTTTGATCACAATAATATGGATATCTTTCTTACCTGCTTTCTTTTTTTCCCAGAACTTTGGCAGGCTCTGCTAAGGGATAACCCTTGTCCAAAAAGGTTTGCTTTGCTATTAAGGTCTCCTATTTTCATTGCCTTAAATTTATAAATTTGACTTCTTGCGGGGGACCCTGTCCTGGGTGCCAGATGTGGGGGGGCTCCGCCCGCAGAACCCCATCCCTCCGTCACGGATGAAAATAAAAACTACCAAGACATCTTCTGCTTGGGGAGGAAAGGGGTCAAACTCTCAGAGGAGAATGACCTAGAGCCCCATCCTCACTAGGCTTTTATTGGGTTCCAATACACCGGAATACAAGTTTAACATGTCAAAGAAATCTGAGGGCTTAATCCGAGCCAGTGTTTGTCTGGAAGGGGGGTTGCCAGACTTTGGGAGACATGCTCATTTCCTCCTGGGACACTTGTCACCTCAGGAAGAGCACTCTTAGCAAAGCAGGTTTCACAGGACTTTAGGAATTCTTTCTTATGCCCAATCACCCAGGGAGCCGTCCTGGCCGGTACAGGGCTGCACTGCTCGCCCCCACAGTTTCAGGCTTTAAGCCGATTAGGAAGCAGGAGACATCTCCCAGATGGAAATGAGGACTCAGGCTATGTCAGAATAGCCGGGGGGTGAGGGTCCATCACATCCTCTTTGCTGCAACTCCCCGAGTCCTTCCATGAGGCCTCCCAAGTGGTTGCGTCTGGCTTAGGTTGCCCCTCCCATGAGGAGTCTTACCCGTCATTGACTGCCAACCAAGCTATGGGGCCAGAGATGGGTAAGGCAGAAGCAGTGCTCCTGCCAGGGAGATAAGCTTTGTCTCCTTAATAGGTCACATCCTTGTGACAGAACAGACCCAGATGAAGTGGGTCCCTTGGGCTCTTACACAGCCCACCATGGGGTGAGGGTTACAACTCCTGAAACCAGGCTGAAGGGTCCGCAACAACTTCTCATATTTCTCCTACTTCCTGGTTTTGTCCCTCCAGTTTGGTCTGATGTTCAACACTTACCTGTCTGCTCTAACAATTCAAACCCTTGACCCGGCTTCAGATCCTTGGTTTTACTTTGATTATCAATCTTCTATTTATTTATTTATTTTTACTAAATTTACAGGGGTGGTATTGGTAAACAAAATCATATAGGTTTCAAGTGTACAACACTATGATACAAAATCTGTACACTGCACTGTGTGCCCACCACCCAAAGTCAAATCATCTTCCATCACCACATCTGAGGTCTGTCCAGAAAAAGTCCAGCCATTGTTAATATAACAAGAACAGTTGTCTCCCTGACAGCCAAGGAGAGTGGACTGGAATGTGCATCCATGAACAAAGATAATTTCAACTGTACTAGCTAGTGGGAGCTGTAGACACTGCTGAGTGAGCTGTGTACTGTGTGGCCCTTGCATTCAAAATGAGTGAGCAAGTAGAACAATGAATCTGCATCAAATTTTGTGTTAAGCTTCAGCTTAACACAATAGTTCCTTTGCAGAAACTATTTGGATGACTCAGAAGGCCACAGCAATGGGCAACCAGTGATTGGCAGCTTCATCATGACAACATGCCTGCTCATGCATCACGTCTTCTGCAGAGTTTTTTCATGAAACATCAAATCACCCAGGTGACTCAGCCCCCTAGAGCCCAGATTTGGTTTCCTGCAACTTCTGGCTTTTCCCAAAACTAAAATTACCTTTGAAAGGGAAGAGATTTCATACAATTGATGAGATTCAGGAAAATACGATGGGACAGCTGACGGTGACTGGGAGAATTGTGTGAGGTCTGAAGGTGTCTACTTTGAAGGGCACTGAAGCATCGTTGTCCTATGTACAGTGTTTCTTGTATCTTCTTCAATAAATGTTTCTATTTTTCATGTTACATGAGTGGATACTCTCTAGACAGGTCTCAGAAACTATGGAATATTACTCAGCCGTAAGAAAAAATTATCTACATTTTGATCCAGTGATTACACTTCTGGGAACATATCCAAAAGAAGCCAAAACACTAATTCAAAAGAACATAAGTACCTGTATGTACACTGCAGCATTATTTATAATTGACAAGATATAGAAACAATTCAAGTGTCCATTAGTAAATTAATAGATGAAACAACTATGGGGCATTTACACAATGGAATACTACTCAGCCACAAAAAAGAAGAAAATTTTATGCTTTATGATAATATGGAGAGCATTATGCTCAGTGAAATAAACCAGAGGAACACAAATACTGTATGATTTCACTCATATGTGCAATCTAATGAACAGATTGAACTAACAAGCAAACTAAACAGACTCATAGATAGAGAGCAAGATGACAGCTAAGTGTTGGCAGAGGATGTTAGGAGGTGGAGAGATTGAGCAAAAAGGAAAAATGACTCGGATATAGACAACAGTGTGGTGACTGCAGGGCAGGGGTATCAGAGGACTAAATGGTAATGGAAAAAATACAATAAAAATTTTTAGAAAGCTGAAATACTGACATTTATGACAATATGGATGGACTGAGACTATTATGCTAAGCAAAATAAATCAGTCAGTGAAAACTAAGAACCATATGATTTCACTCATATGTTGGATATAAAACAGACATTTGCAGATTCAGACAACAGTACAGTGATTACCAGAGGGAGAAAAGGGAGCGGGAGAGTAGTAGTAAAGGGTAAAGGGGACCAAATATTAGATCTGTCCGGAATATATCCAGCCATGCAATATGAAAAATAAAGACATTTATTGAAGAAGATACCAGAAACATTGTACAAAGGATAATGACACCTCAGTCCCCTTCAAGGTAGGCACCTTGGGACCTCACATAGTTCTAGCGTCTCTTCCACTGTTCAAAACACTCTGCAAAATCCTTCATGATGCGTGAATGAGCATGTTGTCATGAGGAAGCTGCCAATCACCAGTTGTCTATAGCTGCAAATGTTTTCTTGTATTGCAGCTCTCAACTGATGAAGAACATTGAGGTAATACTCCTTATTAATTGGCCTGGAGGGGTGTACTTGTGATGGACAATACCTTCCCAATGAAAAAACACGGTTAACATTGTCTTGATCTTGCTGTGACTTTACCGTGCCTTTGCCCCACCTTCTCTGGGCATGGAGAACCAGGTGACTTCCATTGAGATGACTGGGCCTTCATTTCCAGATCATAGTTGAAGACCCGTAGATGCTATTGATGTTTTTCCAGAGTTTAGCACCAAGCAGAGGAGACAGATAATCACAAAAGAATTACAGTGTAGTAACTGTTAGAAGAAAGGAAATACAGTGAATACAATTCATATCCAAGATACCAAATTTCCTAATGAAAAACTTCCTGAAGGAAGCAACTTCTAAGCTGCGTTCTAAAAGGTGAGAAGCCATGAAGACAGATCAAGAATTGAGGAAAGCAGAGGGAACGGCTTATGTACAAGCACAGAGCAGAGAGGATGGCTGTGCTGTGTCTGTGAAAATGATATGAATCACATCCAGAGAAGTGGCAGAGGGCAGTCTAAGTAGGTATACAGAAAAAAGATTTTAAAAGCCCAGGGGAGTACAACAGATTTGGTATGTTTAGGGATCTGCAAGTGTCTTGGTACCATAATAAAAATATGAAAATAATAGTATACATTTTAATAGTTTTTAAAGTCATATATTAATAAAGATAAAGTAATCATCAGACATTCATTTTTAAATAAATAGATTGGTTTGGTAAAAATACAGATTTCTTATTCTGAAATTTATGTGTCAGTGGGAATGGGGTCAAAACAAAATAAATCAGTACACACTCATGTTGTGGTAGTTCTGTATGCTACGAGATTCCTTAACATTGCCACTGTGTGGAACACACACACACAGCTGGTCTTTGATGA
The DNA here is from genome assembly GCA_039655065.1 of Glossophaga mutica. Taxonomy (NCBI): domain Eukaryota; kingdom Metazoa; phylum Chordata; class Mammalia; order Chiroptera; family Phyllostomidae; genus Glossophaga; species Glossophaga mutica. Next base: position 76,986,571 of record CM077308.1, on the reverse strand, counting down.
CTACTTTGTGTAGGTTCTTCATTTATCAAGTTCTCCTTTGGAAAAAGAAAGTTTCCTACTTTTGAATCTTTCATTTGCTTGGACGGGCTCAGCAATATGGAAATTAATTTCAAACTTTAAGTTTTTCTCAAAGCTCTGGTTAAAAGCAGTGCCTTAGTTACACCAGATGACTCATTTGTCCCTGGACTCACTGATTCGTGAGAACCTATCGTTCTCTTATTTTGTATACCAGAAGACATTACCAAAATAAAAATGTCACTGAGAAAATGAACTGAAGCAGAAAGAACAATTTTAAGTTTGAGGAGTGATATTAGCCCCTGTGGCTAAGTGTTTTATTTTTTTACTTTTTATTTTTTGTAGCCATCAACTAGTTTCATCTAAATTTTAGCCAGATTTGGGAGGATCTTAAGTTACAGTTTTTGAGGTCTGCGATGCTGTTACTTTATCAATCATTTGACTAATGTGACAAGCAGAAGTAGGATTGGGTAGGAAACATTGATTCAAGGTTTCTTGTTCACAAGGGGCTTTACATTCTTAGTTTGCAAATACTGATGTGGGTTACAAACATGAATGAGTAGCCATTGACAGGAATGGTAAAAAAAATAGTGCTGCAAGTATTTAGAGGAAGGAAAGGGTGATATTTGTGCCCAGCACAGAATCTCCCTTTATTCTTCTGATCAGTTTAACAAAATTTTAAGAATGTGTACTAAATGCAAAATTTAGTGGTAGATAATGAAGACACAGAAATAATTAAAAACTGAAAGGGATATTAAAGTAATGGTTCTCAAATATTGGGGAGCCCATGGATTCCTTTGAAAAGCTGATAAACACTGTGGATACAACACACACCCAAGTTTAGGGATCTGTGGAATGCCTTCAAGCCTTCCATTGGACTCCTTCCGATTTATGGGTCCTGCTTAATGATTTCTTACTTTCTAGTTCTGTTCATTTCTAAAAATTTGCCACCAAGCCCAAGGTTTATTTAAACCTTCTTATGTCAGTTAACTTTGTTTTGACAATTTAGCCCTCCCAAGTAATTATTGAACTAGATCGTCCATACCCATCTTGTGCTGAGAGATCTATTGCTGATATTAAGAACCGAACCCTCTCAGTAAATGAGCATGAGCGCCATCTAACGCCCAAATGGAGTAACTATTGGTAACCATAGTAATATACAAAAGGATTTAGGGTATGCGTCAAAGGATTTAGGACTATTGCCATTTGGTTGGTTGATTGGTCATGTCTTTCTAATATTTGCGACCTATTATTTTTTACATTATCACATTCAATTCTGTTATTCCACACCACAACCACCTGAGTTAGTTTTTGTGTGAGTTTAAAACTAAGAAACATTTTTATAGATAAACACATGTAAATATGTCTTCTTATTGGTGGAAAAGCATATGATTTACAATAATTTAAATAGTTTTAAATAATTTTTAAATTTTATAACAGTTTTATATTTTCAGAATAACTATGAAAATAGTACAGCATGCTCTAAATACCCCACATCCAGTTTTCCCTAAACAATAGTATGGTACTATTGTTACAATTAATGGACCTTTATGGATACATTATTATTATTAACTAAAGTTTATATTTTCTTCAGATTTTTTCAGCTTTTTCCTAATATCCTTTTTTTGTTTCAAGATCCCATCTAGTACACCACATTACATTTAGTAATTATGTCTCTTTATGCTTGTGTATGACAGTTTGATTAACATTTGCTTTTGTGTGTATTTGAATTAATTTCATTGTAGCTTTCTGTTATTTTTCAAAACCCTTAAATTTTTTTCTCAGAAGACACTTTCCCTTGTTTCCGTTCTTTAAATAAGGCTGTATAACTAAGCAGATTTTATGGGAATTTGTATAAACATAAATTATCATTATGCATTTTTCATATCTAAAAATGAAAAAGGGGATTAGGAAGGAGAACTGCCAAGATGTTATGATAGAAATACCAATTCAGAAGAAGTCGTAAGACTTCTGTTTCCTTTTGTACTTTAATCCTCTCTGGCTGTGCTGCTCAGCAGGCCATTGACTGTTTGTGTTCATTTTCCACATCTGTGGAATAAGGTGCATGGACCAGAAAATTCCCCAGCCCTTATACCGTGAGAAGATAATTAAAATCGACCACTGTTTTCTCAGTAAAAGTTAATAATCATAGTGTTTCATACTGGACATGAATGAATGCTTGTTATATACCAGCTTAAGCTGGTATACATTATTATCTCCATATTATAGATGCTGAGTTTTAGAGAAGTAATTTGCTCACAACCATATAGCAAATAAGTGATAGGTCAGATTCTGAAGACTGACAGCTTCCAAAGAGACAACATTGTTTCCTGCACCCGTAAACTGCCACGTTGTTGCTCACAATCATGAGCCATCCTCTAATGACCAACACTCCGAGATAAAGAGCTTTCTCTTTGTAGCCCCTTTGTCCGTAGGCATGAGGGGCCGTGTACAATGCTGTAGAGGAGCCTGGGTTGTTACCCACCGCAAACCAGATGTGTTGAAGTCTCAAGGAAACCTCTGTTTCCAGCCAACTGAAATGCATTGTCTGAGGTGCAGTTCTGTCCTATTTGTTATTTTAATTAAACATACATTTTTGTTGCTTTGAAAAGCATCCAAAAAGCATAGTTAATGGTAGCAGTTTTAAAGAGATTGAAGCCCAGCTTGTAAATCTGAGAAATATATGAAAATATATTTTGAAATTTCAGCTAATATGCCATATACCTTGTAAAACTATTGATTTTAAAATAAATTACTGCTTTTAATAATAATAACAACAATGTCTTAAAGAGATAAAGAGGGATATTGTGTCTCCTGGGAGCAGGATAGAATATTGTGTTTATTTCTCAAAACTGAAAGGTAGTATATATATGTTCATGCATGTGAAGGAATTTACACAATGCTGGTCGGCTAAAACTGCTGGGAAAGAGTAGTGCTATGTAAATCAACTGGCTCTTGCAGTATTGATAATTTGTAAATATACCTGTGAAACTTAATGTTCTACTTGTAGTTGGTTCTCAAACTTTGGGTGCACGTTAAAAATCCTAAAGAAGGGTAAAAGTCCCACTGCCCAAGCCTCATTCCAGATGCATTAAATTAGAATCTTTGTGAGATCCCAAACTGCAGCCTTAAACTCCCCAAGTTGATTCTAATGGTGTAGCCAAGAGTTTTACATAGTAACTCAGGAGTTTGTTGTTATTGTACTTTTATTCTCAAAGGTAAACTTGTATATACTATGTTTTTATAATATTAAGAAAAGAGTTATAGCTTATGAAAAAGATAATAATTATTAATGTTTAATAATCAAACTCATTTTTAATTTCTTTTCTTGCTTAAACATCTTGTATCAAATACACTGCTTTTAGTCTTAGAGATAGAACCTTTTAGACATTAAATGAACAAATTTTCCCTGAAGAAATTCAATTATCAACATTATCATTATAATATATACCTTTTTCTCATAGCAGAAATTTGTTTTCATTAAGTAGTCTCTAATTTGAAAATGGTATATTCACACATTTTATTTTTAGTTTTTGTAAAATTGCAAAATAATGATTTAAATATCTGAAATTTTGTAGATGATATCTGTTGACCGCATATATATTATTTTCTTAAGAAATAAGACTTTCATCTTTGTAAAATTTCAAGTTACCTGACAGAAGAGAATAGTCTTTCACTCATTCATATCACCCACAATACCAAACAAACAAAACCACGGAAGAAAGAAGCTGTAAAATTTATAAACATGATACTTACTTATGCTCTCTTTCTGCTTAAAAAATAAGTCACTATAGTTATCATAGGCTCAGACTGACAATCTTAGATCCATGGTCTGGTGTTTTTTAGCCGAGTCTGTGTTGCACAAGGTAATTTAATAAAAATAGGCCTTCTGAAAGCAAACAGAAACCAAAAGAAATGTGATAATGTTGGAAAATGCTAATTTTAGAGAAAAGTGCTTTACACTTATCTTGTTTAAAGTGATATTACCACTCAGCATTTTGTTTATCTTTAAATCCAAATAGACAATCTCTCATCAGAAATAAACCTAATTTTTTTTTCCGATAGATTGCTTTCTTTAAAAAAAAGAAGTCTACTTCACATCTGCTTCCAGACAATAAAAAGTAATGAACTGGATTTACACTCCCACCATAAACAAAAATCTGGACAAAACATACAAACTACCTGCCCCCCACCCCCACCAGTTTTCATGACATTGAACAGTGGGCAATGGAAGACAGAGATAGGAAACAAATAAGATGAGACATGATTTCCTTGGCGTATTGCCTTGGGAGATATCTAGGCTGTGGTGCAAGGAGGAGAAAATCAAGAAACACTCGACAGTCTCCCTGAGGTGAAGAGGTGGAGCTGAGAGTCCAGGAGACTAAGGAGGTCAGAGGTCACAGACAGTTACCAGTGAGGAGACCGTTGCACAAACACTACCAGGTAGCTTCTCAGAGGCTGCCTGTATGCTCTTGCAAAGTACTGATTATTTCCCAGTGGGGGAAAAAACCGGAAGGGATTAGAGGAAAAAGTTCCTGGCACTCACACAGGACTTAGAAAAAATGCCTTTTCCCATCTGAAACACTAGAAAACCTCATAAATCACGGGTATTGGGTATAGTACTCAGAGGGTTCTTGCCTCAATGGTACAGAATAATTAGCCCTACGTGAAACATTGCTCAAGACTTCTCTAACAAATCTTAAAAAGTAAGACTTGAAAAAGAACAAACTGTATCTAAGTAACTTGATTGCATCTCACCACAAAGCTCAAGAATATTATTTATGAGTATAAAAATATCCAACACTCAACAAAGCAAATTCATGCTAACATCCAACCAAAAATTACAAAGCATGCCAAAAAGCTGAGAAATATGACCCATAATGATGAGAAAATCTAACCAATCAAACTGATGCATAACTAAAACAGATATTAGAATTAGCAGATGAGAGTATTTAATAAATTGTGTAAACTATATTCCATGTGTTAAAAAGTTAATTAGATACCTGAAAGATGAAATCTCAAATTGAACTTCTAGAGAAGAAAACCACAATGTCTGAGATGAAAAATATATCAGATGTGATTAACAAAAGGTTATACATTACAAAAGAAAAGATTAGTAAATTTGAAGACATTGTAGCAGAAATTATCCAAAATAAACTGAGAGAGAGAAAAAAATATTTTAAGTGAACAGATCATCAGTGAACTGTGGAAATACTTCAAGCATCCTAGTAAACATGTAATTAGTATCTCCAAGAGGGAGGGGTGGATAGAAAATATATTTGAAGAAAAATTGTCTGAATTTTTCCAAATATGATGAAAACTATACAACCTACAGATCTAAAAAATTGAACAAACTCCAAACACAAGAAACATGAAGGAAACATCAAAAGAAATCATAACTGAATTTTCAAAACTAGAGAAAAATAGAAAAATTTAAAGCAGCCAGAAGAAAAAGATGTAAAGATGCTCCTTGTCTCACAATGGGATTATGTCCCAATAAATGCTTTGTAAGTTAAACATATTGTGAGTTGAAAATCCATTTAATACACCTAACCTACCAAACATCATCCTTAGCCTAGCCTACATGAATCATGCTTCAAACCCAATATAATATCAACCTAGAATTCTGCAACCAGTAAAAATATCTGTCAGAGACATTTTTTTGCCTCAGAGAAGGCAAAATAAAGACTTTTTCAAACATACAAAACCGAAAGAATTCATCACCAGTAGACCTACAGTTTAAAACATTAAGGAAGTTTTTTAGGTAGAAAGAAAATGATTCCAGATATAAATATGGGTCTAAACCCATATTCAGTCACCTTAAATGGTGACTTCAGTACTGTACCCTGGACTTCTGCTATCTGTCTCACCACATCCAGAGCTGGAATGTGAGGATGTTCCTGACCCAGCTTCACATTTTCTTAAAAGAAGAAAAATGCATGTGACAAGACATGAAGAAGAGCACAATGATAAGAACTTTGTCCCCGGCTGGCCACGGGAAGCAGAGCTAGCTGCCTAATAATCTGTACCACTCACCTGGGAACTAAGAGGCTAATAAAAGTCTATAGTTTTAGGTGTCTATATTTTAGGGTTTAACTGGTAATGTACATTGACATTTACCTTAATTAAAACAATTAATTTTAAAGCTGTGAAGTTGTACCTTCTATATTAAGAACTTTAATGTACTTGGATTTTTTTTTCCACATGAAGACACAGGTGATCCAGGATATCCTAATGGAAACGCCATCTTTTTCTCACTAATCTGAAATGCCAACCCTGTCATTTATCAGTCACCTATATATGCAAGAAAGTCTTTCTGGGCTATTTGTTTTATTAGTTTATGTCTCTATGCATCAATATCATGATATCTGTGTACTAATTAGATATGTTTACACAAAGACTTGATATCTCATAGGGCAAATAGTTCAAGTTTTTCTTCTTTCTCAAATGCACCTTGGTTCTTCCTAGCATATTCAATTTTTAAATGAATTTTAGAATGAGTTTTGAAGGAGTAGATGAAAAGGTTGTTAGGACATCAGCTGGATCACATTGGTTTCCACCTGTCCTGTTGTTGGTGGATACATGCAGAAGGCCCCAGTCGGATGACAGTGGTCAGTCTAAGCTGTTGTCTTCACAGCTGTTTCAGCGATAGCACACAGGGGCAAAGCGCTGACGCTGCCTGCCTAGTGGGCATCTAGGGGTATGGTCTCCTCCCCTTCTCCCAGAGTCACCCACATTCTCCTGGGAAAAAGACAGCATCTTCCAGTTGGTCACCATTAGCTTTGGTTATTTTGGTATAGTTCATGTGGATATGACTTCATGACTGTAATCTCATTTAACTGTATAATAACTGCACATTGAGAGCCCCTTCAAGGCATGGACCAAACAGGTATTTATCAGATTCTCAGAGAGTAAGACACACAGCACTTATTTACTCTTAAGGTTTTCAATTGGCTCTTCTTGACAGAGTCAAGGGTTGAATTCTTTGTAACTTCATTTCAATTCCATGTTGGGGGATTTAGGCAATTTATTCAGCACTCACCACTTACTACTGAGTGCCTACTTTGCTCTTGGTACAGAGCTAAGTGTTGAATATTCAGTAGAAAGGAAATAGATATGGATTCTTCTCTCATGGGAAAAATCCGATGCCAAAATAACATAAACAGGAATATAAATATTTAATTGGGAATTGTACTTAATGATATAAAGGAAAATAGGGTTTTATGTAAGAATAAATAACTAGAAGAAGAATAATACATTTCCATGTTTAGAGCCTATTGTGTATGAAACAGATGAAACCTGATTTAACTTGTAACATAATTAGTTTTATGTAGCAAATTAAATATATTTTTTTCCCATAATAAGTGCATTTATCATTTATTCCACAACATCCATGTTCATCCAGATAGTGGGCTGACAAAAATGACCAAGGTCTTTGAGGAGTTCATTGTCGAGTGGTTTTCATAATTAGCAGTACTTCCCATTAAAATAATTGCACACACAATGAAAACGCATATATTTTTTTCTTTTTTAATTTTAGATGAGGATAGGCATTCACTCAGGCTCCGTGCTGGCTGGAGTTGTTGGGGTAAGAATGCCCCGATATTGCCTGTTTGGAAATAATGTCACTCTGGCAAGCAAATTCGAATCGGGAAGCCACCCTCGACGCATCAATGTCAGCCCAACCACTTACCAGTAAGTATTCTCTGGTCTCCTCCCCTTGTCTCTGGCACTGCCTTGAGCTAATATCCTGTCCTTTGTAAGCCCATGTTCTTTTTCTGTATTCTGTTGTTATCTAAGATAATGTGAGTAGATCCTCCCAGTCTGAAAAGCAGCAATTGTGACACAAAAGTTTCTTTTGCATCCTGAGAGAGTTCATGGAAAACATGACTTAACGGAGAAGTAAATACAGGTTGGTCATTTCCCACAGTCTCTGTGCTTCTGTGGCATACCTGTTTAAAATGTAGGGGAGCAAATTTAAGGGGTCACATTGCACTAGAAATCCTAGTATTTTCAAAATGTTCCTCAATGTTTATGTAAGTCAAAAGAATAAGATAGAGAAGGTCGTTGGTCTTCTTTTTCCTTTTGAATAATGAATATAAATAAGGAGTCTCTCAAATGAAATGTACACTAGGTACAGAGTAAAACTTCAGCCCTATTGATTATAAGGTCTTCTCTGACAACTCCACATGTTTTTGACAGGTGAATTCATCCTTATTTTGTGCCTAGTAGATGCCATCTCACCCAGTTCCATGTGAGCGGGGCCACATCTGCTTGGCTCATCATTGTATACCCAGAACCCACAAAAATGTTTAGCACATGATATGCCTTCTATAAATATTTATTGAATTAATGAGTAAATGCATTAATAAGATGGATTTCTCTAGAATAACAAAACAGTGAGACTGTCTCGCCCCTGTTAGACTTTGGCTTTCTGCTAGGTATTATGTGTAAGCTCTTTAATTAGTGCATCATTAGGTGACTTAGAAATTATTATAAAATCATAATGTAAAAAGAGAGATTATTGACATTTTTTATGAACATGGCTACAAAAACACCCTCAAGCAGAAAATCTGAATATAATGGTAACAAAATTTGATTATAAAAATAAACAATATGCTGATACTTTGATGTTTTTGATAGTACAACTATATAGAGGGAAGTTAAAATCTTTCAGATGATGTTTTCCAGATCATCTGGATTTCCAGAATCCTGAGGAACAGATGAGAAAGGAGACTGCAGTTACAAATATAAAATAAGAGAAAGTTGCTTAAGAACTACCTGTCATTTTCAGGGTATTTTCATAGGGTTTGCCTTTTTAAAATTTCTTCCAATTTCCTTATACAATTCTGGCTGTATTATAGATGGTCAGACAATATTTTCCATTTTAAGTTGAATTTTAGAAGCCTCTCTAAATTGGTGATTCTGACACTGTGCTGGACCATGAATTGAGGAAAAGTTTCTGGAGAGCAGCTATCTCATATGTCTCCTCTTACCGCAGTTACGATTTTTCCCATCACAGTACTCATACTTGTGTTTCATGTCTGTGCAACACAATGTATATTTACATCTGCTATGGAAACTCAATTTTTAAAAATAATGTGTAAAGAATACATAACTGTGTTAGCAGTTCATGCCCTGAGCTTCGCCATCACAGCTGTAGCTGGCTTCGTTTACAGGAAGGAAGGAGACCCCACAGCCACACCAGGGTCTGTGCATTTGGTGCTGTCTCTGAGTTTTCATAATCTTTTACACATTAATTGAGTTTGTGATTATCTTTGATCAATAGACCTAAAGGATTGAATCATTTCAAGCACTTCAAGTGTTGGAACATTTTGTTCTGTTTTGTCTGCTCTCCCCTCCCCCCAAACAAAACAAAGATGGAGCCAAAGATAGACACGCTGAGCTGCCGTGTAGAGACAGTTTCTCTTATTGACACCAAATTGTCTAGTTCCTACTAATGTTTTATAAACATATTTGTACATTTAGTCTATTCTCAAAGAACCCTTTTCGTTCCTCTTTCTTTGTGTTCCTCCCTCCTTTTCTTTTTTTTAACAAATGCTTGTTATAACTACCTACTATATTCCAAGCACTGTGATAGGCACTAATGTTACAACTATAAACCTCATGAATATGAAATATGGTCTCTGGCCTCCTGAAGGAGACCATAGACTAAATGCTAGATGTATCCAAGTAAACAATTAATTAAATAGACTAGTTTTGAGATCAAGAAACCCTCATTAGAGTATTAAAGCAGGAGAAGGAATGGATTAAAATGAAGATGAAGAGATAAACTGAAGTCAGAGCAGCCAATGCTGGTTAGTCAAGTTAAGGGGTTTCAACATAACCCTAAGAGCAACCAAGGACATTGAAGAGTTTTAAGCAGAAGAGTGACTTGACCAGATTTGTACTTTAAAAATATCACTAAGGCTGTGGAAAGAACAGATTAGGAGTGGGGAGGAGTAGCAAACTAGTAATTGGGAACAGGTAAGCTTATCCTTCAGTTTTTGATAGAAGCACAGCGGATTTCTGAGACCCTAGAGTCCCAACCATTTGCTTTTAACTTGTCTTTCTGTGATACGAAAGAGGGGTTGGACCAGTGACTCTTAACCATTCAATCTGGGATGTCATGAAAAACGCCTTGGCTCCTGGTTAAGTTTCTAGGTATATGATTTCAGTGTATCTGGGTTTTCAGGTTCTGAATCATTTTGTGCTTAAGTACTTTCTATTTGTGTCATCCACCCCAATCTATACAGTTCAGCTGTATAATTGTTACATTCCTCACTGCACAGGTGATTTATGAACCCAGAGTTATAGAGTGTACATTAAGACATTCACAGTGAAAGCCAGGATTGACGTCTGAAGGATATGCTCTAATAGGAGACAAAATTGCACTTTCTTAGAGCCAGTCAGAATCTGTGAAATAAAACTAAGTTTTAAACTCATGAGAGCTTGAAATTTTTAATTTTCTTCCCCTGAATTAAACCCTATAGAATGTCCAATATTGTCTGGTCATCCTGAAAACCTCAGAGGTTTATATTGAACTGATTATTAGTAAGACATTTCAACATGAGGAATAAAGATTTTAAAATGAGGACCATGACTTTCATATGATGATCTTCATTTTCCCAGATTTAGTGTGTGAATCATCTTATTGAATGCAGTAATGCACAAGAACCATTTCCTCTTTACCTAGAGCACTTTTTTGCTAGTTTAATTTCTAGACAAAAAGAAATCTTTAATGAGTTCTGATTTTTTTAAGTTTGATGTTTTCATTTCTGTCCAATGAACATAATATTTACCCATTTTTCTTCCCACTCATCCAAATTTAAAAATAATACACATGTTACAAACAATTGTCTTTTAACATCAAGTTACTGATCTGTGAAACTGAAATAATTGCTTTTACTATGGACAGTTTCACCAAATTTGGAAATGGCATGAATAATCAAATGATTTCCCTGGGCAAATTATTAATTGTAATTTCTTGCCACATACAAACAAAAATGTAGAAAGACTCTCTAATTACTTTGATATGAAGTTTTCCTTATACTTTAAACATTTTTGCTTTTTCATTTTACAGTTGATCTATCTCTGGACTTTTCAGAATGCCTATTTTTTATTCACTGTGAAAGACCCCTTCTTCTGTTAAAACCAAGTTGCCAATCGAGCACTTCTACATAAACAGCTCACTATATCAGAGGATGTACAATTGAGCAGGATAGGGTGATGGTTAAGTACAGAAGCTCTAGAGTCAGAGTTCTTAGGTAGGAATCCAGCCTTTAAAACTTATGGTCTGTGAAATTTAATAACATAATTTCCTTGAGCCCAGTTTTCTTATCTTTAAAATTGGTACCTATTCAGAAGTTTATTGTTAGGATTGAATAGGATGTGTATAAAGGTCCTAATACTTGAAACACATAGAAATTCACTTATTGCTTCGTCTTGTTTTTCCCATGAAGGAACAGACTATCTTATTCTGCACTTGAGTCTCATATTTAAGAAGCGTAGTCATGCTGAATGATGTGTAATAACTGTTATTACACACCTTATCTGGCAATCCCAAATATGCAGGTTTGGTAATTTGGGCAAAGTTTTTATTAGGTAAGGCAAGTTTTTATTAGCTAAGGCATCTTACTGATAACTAAATTATAATTGTGTGATAAAAACTGTTTTCTTGGCAAATCCCCAAATTTAAGCAAAGGTACATAATTATATATATGTTAAGTAGATTACCATAAACTTTGTGGCTTAAATGACAAAAATTTATTATTTTACAGTTTGTTAGGGTAGAAGTCCGATATGGGTCTCACTGGACTAAAATCAAGGTGTCATCAGGGTTGCACTCTTTCATCTGTCTTCTTGCTGTTTCTGGCTTTCAGAGACCTCTACAGCCTAGGTTTATGGCTTCCTCCCTTCCATTACAGCGCTAATAGTGTTGCATCTCTCTGATGCTGCTTCCATTGCCACATCTCTTCTTCTGACTCTTCCTTCCTACCTACTGGGTCCACTGGACAATCCAAGATAATTTCCCTCTTTTAATGTCAGCTGATTGGCATCCTTACTCCATCTTTGCTAACAAGTTCCAGGGATTCTGAAGTAGACATTTTTTTAGAGAATAGGATAATATTCTGCCTACAACAGTGGAAGATCTGAGGACTAAAGTCTACCTGGAACTATAGTATCAACCCTACTCATACTTCACACTTAGCCACTCCCCTATCCTGCTCCACTGTGCATCCTGGATATCATGAACTGTTTGTATAGCAGTGGTCAAAAGACAATTTGGTTTAAATAGAAGATGGGCCTTTCACTGTGAATGAAAAATAGGCATTCTTAAGAGTCAAGAAATAGATCAACTATAAAATGAAAAAAAGTAAAGGAAGCCTATGAGTTAAGCATAACTTTTAATGTATATATTATATAAAAAAATTTTGGAGAAAAAAAGAACTTTTGCAAGGTGAGTGTTCTGCCTTCTAAAGGATTGTTACTGGAAATAAAGATCTACATTCCTGAAAAGAGAAACCTGCTACAGGACTGCCCTAGTCATTTTGTGCTGCTGTTACGCAGTACTATAGACTGGGTGGCTTTCATACAACAGAAATACATTTGTAGCAGTTGTGGAGGCTGGAAGTTGGGGATCATGGTGCCAGCATGACTGGGTTCTAGTGCAAGCCCTCTTATAGCTTGCAGATGGTCAACTTTTCTCTGTATCCTCATGAAGGGGAAAGAGAGGAACCAAGCTCTCAAATGACTCCTATAAGGGCACTAATGCTATCCATGAGGGCCCCACCTTCATGACTGCATCTAATTGTAACTTGCACCCAAAGCCCCCACCATACTATATTGAGAGGTAAGGTTTCAACAAATGAATTTTGGGAGGATACAAACATTAAGTCCATAACAATGACTGAATTATATTTCTATATTTAAGAAGTGGTAGAATCCTTGGCTTGAGGAGGAGATTTAGGAACAGTCCTGAGAAACAAGGAGTATTTATAAAGATGACTGCAGTCCCCTCACTTTGCAGTCTGCCCTCAGATGGAGTTGCCCATATGTAATCTGTTAAAAAGCTGGGCATACAAGAAGTTGTAATATTTAACTTACAGGTATCTTTAGACCATGGGCACCAAGCTTAAAACTCTGCAAACAACAGTGTGTGTTCTAGTGTTTTCTATATAAGTTTCTATCCTAAGAGTCAGGAGAACTGAATCTTATGATGGTTCAGACACTAACTTGCTGTGTTGCTCAGCTTGGTCTCTTCATATCTACAATGAAGAAGACTAAGATGATCTCTAAGATACCTTTTATCTCTAAAATGTCATGATAGTAATAGCAAATGTTTATTGAATTATTCTCTCTAAGCAATTTATCCACATTACCTGATTTAATCTTCACAGCAAGCCTGTGAGTTAAAGATTATTATCTTCACTTTTTAGAGAAGAAACTGAGATTTAGGAAGGTCAGATAGGCCACCTGTAACACATAGAATTCAAATTCATAGCTGCCTTTCTCTAAAGCCTGAGTTCTTATTCATAGCTAATTAGCATTTTGGATCTGTAACTAATGTTAAGGAACAATAATTCTGAATATAATTTGCCTTGATGTGAGGGTTTCTCTGCAAAAGAATGGTGAAAAAAGCAGTAAGGAGCAAGCTGGGATTGGAGAAAGGGAGATTCTGTTTCCATTTGCAGGATATTTTGTCCTTTTCAAAATCCATGGAGACATTTGGTCCATGCCATATCATCTACCTAACCCCATGTACAATTCCCAGCAAAGATACTGAAGCAAGAAGGGTTATCATTGGCAAACCAGCCACAGCACAATTATTGGACTAATAAAACATGATAGTATTTTTTATGTATTAATCCTGTAAACTAAAACTGTCAATAGATGTTATAGATTATTTGAACCCAGGGACATTTTCTAAGTATGGACGTTTTTGACAGAACCAAATTTCCACTAACCTCCTTTTCTGTCTCTGTACATGTAAGAATGGCCAGGTTGCACTTCTGCTATCCTGGAGTTCTTTCCTACTCAGGGAATGAAAGAAGAGGTATAGTCTTCCTAAAATATTTACTTGGTGTCTTCATATTTCTAACCATATCAGTATCTCTATCTATGGATCTAAACATGAGTGGATGTGACAAAGCTATGGCAAATAGAGGCCTCCAAGTTAAAGAAAAAACTGTCTTGTTTTTGTGAGACTAAACCATTTTGTGTCTAGTGTATATAATATAAGTCACTGGGAACACAGGCTTACCATTCAGAATTTTACTTTACAGGCAATTTGGAGGAAAGCATGTTACTAGCATAGTGAGATATGCATGGAATAATTGAAAAAACAGGAAGTCACTTGGGTATATTCCTCTTTGCACATAAATGTTAGTTATTAACACAAGTTAAAAATACCTGTTAGAAAATCTGTTTATTTTCCTTTGTCAATATAATTTTATACATGACTGAGATACTATGTTGTAAATAGTTACGCTCCTTCCTGTATGTACTTAATGTGGGAAAAGACATTCAAGAAACTTCAGGAAATTTCTAACTAGCAGTTTACCTCTAGCCTTATGTTCTTCAAACAATCAAAATGCTCAAATGCACTAGTGATTTGCTATTTAAAGGGAAAAAAAACATTTGGGCAGATGAAAAAACTGGTGTTTTAAATGACTTTATTGACTTTAAATGGCTTTATATTTATTTGTAAATGAAAAATTGGTGTTTTAAATGACTTTATTGATTATCTTATGCATTACAGAAGCACCAAAATAGTAAATGCTATATTTTACAAAGAAAAATAATAAGTAAAGACAAATGACTTAATAATTTTCCCAAAAGGAAAACTTGAGCTGTGTCTCAAGAATTATATTTGTTTTTCCAATTACAGACAATAACATTAATATCACAGTTTTAACTATGCCAATATAAGTCACATCTAGCAAAACTGAATAAAATATTTTATTCATTTAGAAATTTTTATTCGGCTCTTTCTTCCTTTGTCTCCCTGCTGCATCAAATAACATTTTTCCCACAGAAAATATAATTCTAAACATTTGAAATCATACGCCTTCCTAATTTTAAAACATAAATCTAGCCTAGTTTTTTAACCTTTAGAATATCCCACCTCAGTCATTCCATGCAATCATGTTTTTATTATTTCATAGATATGAAATGAAACAGTGTGTCTGACAATTTTCACAGTGTTTTCTTTGTGGCTTGGTTGATTATTTGGCATTGGTTTGGCCGATATGATTAGGCTAAGATTGAATGGAGGAATATTGCCGGTTCTATATTAGGACACATTCCTTATGTATGAGGGAGTTTCTTTTTTTTCCCATGACAGTAATGCTAAAAAGTTAACTACCTAGTTTAGGTTTCAGAATTCAAAAGCACAGATCTGATTCATGTCAATAGTTCCTATATGAGGACATTATTAATTTCATACACAAAAAGGAATTTTTATGAAGTATAAATAATAGCTATTTTATTGGCCATAAATAATATGTTTATAAATAATGCCAAGTTCACGTAAATTCTCCACATTATCTAAATTACTGTGAAGTGAAAATTAGTTACTAAAATAATTGAGCGTAATCTAAAGCTTAAGGGAAAACCAACCCATATTTCCCTTTTTCTATTAAGAACCACACCTAAAACAAAAGCAAACTAAACAAACAGCTAGAACAGGAACAGAACCACAGAAATGGAGATCACATGGAGGGTTAGCAACAGGGGTGTGGGAGGAGGAGAGAGGGGGAAAAGGTACAGAGAATGAGTAGCATAGATAGTGGGTAGAAAATAGACGGGGGAGGGCAAGAATAGTATGGGAAATGTAGAAGCTAAAGAACTTATGACACATGGACATGAACTAAAGGGGGGGATGTGGGTGGGAGAGGGTGTGCAGGGTGGAGGGGAATGATGGGGGAAAAGGGGACAACTGTAATAGCATAATCAATAAAATATATTAAAAAATGTAAAAAAAAATAAAAAGTCAGAAGGTAAAATAAATAAATAAATAAATAAATAAATAAATAAATAAAGTAGCTTCCTAAAGTCTGAAAAAAAAAATGCGCAATTTTCAGGTAACTTGAAGGTCAATGTTTACTTTGCAATTAACAAACAATAAAGAACACTGTCTGATTTTTTTTAGGTGTTTACATTTCAGCCAAAAGGCTCAATGGAAAAGTAACTTTTAGACATTTCTTGGCTATGGAACCAATTGAAGTAAAATCTGATTTAGAAATTCAAGGTAGAACACAGATAAGAGTGTGGCTGAGCTGTTGGGGTAGGGTGTAGTGTTTAAGTAAGTCTTAGAGTTAGCGTGCTTATGAGTTTGCTGACACATTTTTGTGTGTGTACTCACATGTGTGCTCTTGAGGAAAGAAGTTTTTCTGATGCTCTTACTCGATTTCCAAAGTGGCCATAATTCAGAACACATTAAGAATTGCTACTGGCTGATTAAACAAATGACCAATACAAGATACGGGGAGACTGTAGCTCATATTACTTCTGCCACTAATTAGTTTATGACCCCAGATAAATTACATGAATAATCACCTCCTGTTTCCTTCTAAGTAAGAAAAAACAATTTGGTCTAGATTATATACAAATTTTACACTAAATCCTGGAAGAGAAAAAGGGCATCAATGGAAAAACCATGAAATTCAAATAAAACCTGTAATTTAGTTAATAATAGTATGCTTTTATTAATTTCTTAGTTTTGACAAATGTACCAGGGTTATATAGAATGTTACTATTAAAGAAAACCAAGTTAAGAATTTAGGGGAACTGAGCTGAACTTAATCCTTCTGTAAATCTGAAATTATTTAAAAATAAAATGTTTATTTAAAAGATGACTGTTTTAACATCTAGTGAAACAATCTATTTTCAGCTTAGATAATGGTGGATCTTATGTGCTATTGGAGACCCATTAAATGTTTTTAAGTCTGGAAACAACCTGGTGAGGGGAAAATGCTGGGAGGCGATGTCCCCCGGGGAACAGAATAAGGCAAACGAGAAGATACATGACCATTAAGAGGAGACATCGTCATTGCAGCCCTGAGGCGTGGTCGTAACCTGGAGCTGCAGCAGTGGAAGTAGAAGAAAACATGTGAATTATGGGCACCTTTAAGGAAATAGTTACAGGCCTGACTGGGCAAAGATGCACAGCCATTCTCAGTACTGTGTGCTCACCCGTGAGCCTGGAAACTGGAAAGCCATTTTCACTGTTACTTATTTTTAAAAATCACAATCCCTATGAACTTACCTTTTTCTTTTAAAATACTTACTTTTCTGTTAATATGTAATCAGACTTCTAAGTAATTTTCTCTTTCTCTCTTTTTCGCATTTATGCACATTGTCTTTAAAAGGAATTGTCAACAGTTTATATTTAATTAATATAAATTATATTATTTATATAATTATATATAGTGACAATATATACATTAGACTGTTTCATATTGTATTCTTATATTAACTAATGGGTATGTTGTAGTTTCCCTCACAACAAAGCAGTCTACCTTCCAGAAAATAAAAGATCATGAATTGTATTATGATGAAACATTTTAATATCTAATTATTTTATTATAGAGTATGTTTGGAGAAGTCCTTTAACTAGAGAATTGAAAGTGGTCTCAACTGGAATTTAATATACTTTTTATTTAAAAAATTTTAAATTACAGTTAACATTCAATATTATATTAGTTTCAGGTGTGCAGTATAGTGGTTAGACATTTATTTAACTTGAGTGACTCCCCCTGAAAGGGACTGAATCCTTTGTCAGTCAGTTCCTCTCAGTCTTGTGTGTTAACACTGTGTACTAAGAGACATTTCTGCTTTGAATGCTATGCTAAAGAATTATTGTCATGGCCCCGATTAAAGATTCCCATGCATTAGTCCCTCGCTCCTGAATCAAAATTGCTCTATAATCAGCTTTCATGATATTGACCAACAGAGCAGTGTTTTCTCTGGAGATTTTCCTTGAGACTTTTCCAGATTTGCAAGTCTAAAACTAATGTTTGTTCGGGTTGCTTTATATGTGTAATTTGAGTAGTATATAATGTTTGAAATAAATTATATCAAAATGTTTCTTTTCCACAAAGAAAATGAGAGAAGCAAAGGATTTAAATGACTGTATCGGTGCCATTAGGTGATTTGCTCCTATGGCACCTGTATGGAGTGGAAGGGGGACCCTAAAATGTAAAGGATCAAATTTATGCAGTTTACCCACCAAACTTCTGCACCTGTCTCATCCCTGTTTATTACCTTACCACACTTGCCCTCCACAAAAATTAGTCACTCTGAGAAACATCACATTAGGGGAATTTGCAAGGAATGTGTGCTGTAAAGCATTGTTCAAGAAGAGGTTTTTAAAAAAAGGAAAAAAGTTTCTTGAAGAAAATGGTAAAAGCTTGACTTTTGTTTTCTAGCCCCTAAATATTTTCCTCAGGTTGATTTGCCTTCTTTGGCACTGGAGTCATTACAACTCTGTGTGTTCTCTGTACTATACATCTAGGCTAATTCTAAATACAGAACACACAATTTCTTAAAATTGATTCTGATTCTAATCTTACTTATAATGAAATCAATGAAGGATTTTCCATTTATAAAAATAAATGCGGGAGTTGGGGTGAGTAGGGAAGGGGAGAGTAGTGGGGGTAAAATGGGGGCAACTGTAATTGAACAACAATAAAAAAGAACAGATACAAAAAATTAAAATAAGAAGAAATGTGTATATTTTCTTCTTTTCACTCTGTCCTTTGTCTTTTCTATAGAAAGATCAGCATGGTGATGAACTTGTTTTTAAGAAAGAATGTTGATTAGAGTACTGAAAATAATATGAGGCATTATTTAATTTAAAACAACTGATTAGAGTTATCTTTTCTGATGTCTCATTTGTCATCTTTTTTTCAAGTTCTGTCTGTCGACATGTGAAAATTTTGAGTGAGTGTTTTGAATTTTAAATCTGGTATTTAGTCTGTTAAATGGAATTTTGGGGCCGTTAAAAGTCAAAATTGACAATATCCCCATAAACCAATGGTGTGGAATCATTTTTAGCTATTCACCATTCTACAGTTTGAACATTTAAGAGGCATTGATTCTGACGCTCAGATAGGGAATGCATGGCAGAATGTGCACTCAGTAGCAAGCACCAGGTGTGCAGACTATGGGGTCCACAGTCGGCTGCTTTGCCATTGACAGTGAACTCAGGGTGGTTGCAGAAAGAAGTGAGCTAGGGGCCACAGTAGTGAGAGGCTTTTTGCCTTAAAATTTTCAGGATACATATAGGGAAAGGATCCCTTTTTGAAAACTCATGTATTAACCTGGATTTTAAAACCCAGAAGATGACAATCTTATAAAATTGCCACCAAATCTGCAGCTTAAAATATCCATAAACTTAAAATGCATAAAAATTTGGTAAGATCCTTCTTCTCTTTTATTTCATAGTGAGCTAGATTCTTACTTTCTTTGTTTGGACAGGAATGTTATTTCCAGAGAATAAATCACCGAATTTCAAGGGCTTCTGTGCTGCCCAGCTGACTTAGTAACAGTGGTTGCATCGGCCCACTTCAAACTGCATCAGGCCCTGGTGCAGCGAAGCACAAAGCACAGGCACAGAGCAGAATTCCTTCCTTTTTGCACCTGAGTAAGAGGAAGCAGGTGAATAGAAAAATTCAAGAAACTACAGAACACTCAGAAAACACAAGAACCTCCATCTTTAAAAATTTTTCAGAACTGTCATCCTCTGTAACACTCAGACATATAGCATTTAATGTTACTATAGATTTTAGATGCATTCCTCAGCAAGAAGGTATTCAGATGAATAATTAGCAACAGCAAAACCTTCTGATTTAACACAGGAAATTGAACATGGGAGTTTCTCATTGATCTCCTCTGAAATGGTAGTAAAATGATAGTAAAGAAATAAAAGAAATGTAGCCCCCCTTCCAGTATGTAATACAAAGAATGGAAGAAAAGAGAAAACAATGGAAGAGAGCAACATGGAAAGTATAGACATGAGCCATATTTGCTTAGTGCAGAGAAAAAAGCTAAAGTCTTGGGTACTGCAGAAAAAGGTACAGATAAGAAGCAATCTAAATAGCAACAGAGGGATGGAGGGAGGGAGGAGGGAGGGAGAGGGAAAGACTAATTAGAGGATTAATCTACAAGATCCAAAATATGACAGAGAGAAATTCCAGAAAATGTACAGGAAGTAGAGACCACTCCAGGTATTTTAACCAGAAAGAAATTCAGTAAAGGCATGATGTGTTTATACAATCAATGGAAAGGATAAGCAGGTTCTAAGCTGGCTATCTTGAAATGATGCATCCAAAATATAAACTGACCACTTAGGCAAGCTACCACTTCTGAGGCCACCACTGAGCTGTAGTGGTCTAGGTCTGGATCCATGGCCACAGCCATACCAACCCTTTAAACATCAGAAAGCTGAAAAATGAATACCTAAATATATATTCCAGTGATTAGGAAGGTAGGTGAAAGAGCCACCAATACTGGGCCATTCTCTTCCCATTCAGGAAGCTAGAATTTGGATCCTTGTTCTGCAAAATTCTAATCTTGATAACCAGTGTTAATAGTCACTTGCTAAAGGAATATGGTATCAACTTCCCTTCTGCCAGTCAAATACTGGGCAAATGAATCTAATTGCAGGAACCTAATAATCACTCAGAACCTCAGTTCAAGGGAAATTGGAAATGTTTCCCGCTGGGTAGCCGTGTGTTTATCTAAACACTCTATGTCAGGGATGTCAAACTCATATTCACCAGGGGCCATATCAGCCTCACAGTTGCCTTCAATGGGCCGAATGTAATTTTAGGACTGTATAAATGTAACTACTCGTTAACAATTAAGTGAGAGCTTGGCGCTGCCACTGGGTAGAAACAAGGTGCCAGGCCAGATAAAACAAGGTGGAGGGCTGGATTCAGCTTGCGGGCCTCATGTTTGCAACCTGTGCTCTATATTGAATCAAGGACACTCTACACTCAGGTAGGTTAATAAAGGGGGATTTAGTGAGAGTCTACACACTCAACATTGAGATTTGCAGCCCCTTTCCTCCAGCCCCCTTTCAGAAAGCCAGAAGCCGGGGTAGTCTCACAGGCGCAAACGGAACATTGTTATTTGGGCAAATTGGTCCAAGGGTCAAGCACTGAATATGCAGATATTTAGGCACCCAAATGAAATGGTCAGGGGAAAGCCACAATTCCACAAAATCTTACCACACAAAAAGCTTCCAACCCCATTTTAATGCCTCACACTTAAATAAAAAGAGACTTCCAGGTATCTTAGTCATTTGGTGAATGGCTTTAGCATGAAAGACCAAAACAAACAAGCAAACAATACTACCCCACACCCTCACTTCCCAACACCAACAAGAATTGGTTGCTTGTGAAAACAGGACAGTGGCAGGCACTCAACAGCCCAGTGAGTGAGAGAGCAGCTTCATTTCCACAGTGGTGAGGGACCAGATCCATAAACTCTGTGGTTTCTAGCTTCCCCGCATGCCTTGGGGACAGTCATTGGTCCAAAGCAGCAGTGCATTTTCATCTTGAAAATCAATTTGTAGAAAAAACTCTGTTGAGAGGGGGAAGGGTGACAGGCAGGTAAACTAGGATTTGTGTGGCTTCCAAATACTAAACCTGTTGCTCAAACTCCCAGGTTGTATGTCAACCAGCTGGGGATTACAGCTGGGAATTAATTTAGATTTATGTAGAAGGTAAGCTTCCGTATCAGTCCTGAGTTACTGAAGAAACAGATTGTTAGGCAGAGCTTTAAAGCCAGTCCACGACTTGGACTTAATAAAGCATTTCAGAGGGGATCAGAGGTTCCTGGGGTGTTTGGTGTCTAAATTCCTAATCCCCACATACATATTTGATCATTTATTCAGCACCATGATTCACATCACCACGAGGCAACTGTGTGAACACCTCCCCTGACCTCCTGCACAGATCCACCAGTCACTCATTCAGCTATTCCCATTAGCAGTCATCTGGGTGTTGCACTTTGAAGTTCACATATACAAGTAAAGAGGCTGCTAAATACTGGATATCATAGGAGTTTGGACCAATTTATCTTTACATGCTCTCATTTTTATTATTGAAAGGTAAAATTGTATTTAGATTATCAATACCAAAATGTTTATTTGGAAAAAGAATATAACCATGTAAAAATGCATTGTCTCTGTGATTTTTTAGTGTGGTATATCTGAGATGTATTTAAATAGTCAAAAGGTTTAGTCATTAGTCCAGGCTGGTGTATCTCAGTGGATTGCGTGCTGGCCTGTGAACCAGACAGTCACCGGTTCAATTCCTAGTCAGGGCACATGCCTGGATTGCAGGCCAAGTCCCTGGTGGGGAGTGCCCGAGAGGCAACCACACATTGATGTTTTTCTCACATCTCTTTCCTTCCCCTTCCCCCCTCTCTAAAAATAAGTAAATAAAATCTAAAAAAAAACAAAAAAACAAAAAACAAAACAAAAAAAACCTGATTCATTATAAAATTTTCTCCCAGCCAAAGTGCAGTGAATTATTTAAAACTCCTGGTATCCAAAGCAGCTTATGTATCCTTCTTTTAGTCATTTACAAGTACTTTCATATATGTAAATGCAATTTATTTTTCAATGTTAGAATATCTCAATTATAGTAAAATATCAAAAACTTGGTGAAACAAACCGTGAAAGAAAGTAAGGTGCTTAAAATTGGAAGAGAGGAATGTAGCTCTCTCTTATTTGGTGATTATGGGTCTCTAAGGCAACTTGTTGGAAAGATTGAGCTTATGGTCCATTTTGTAGCCAGTGGAAGTGAATTTTATTGCTCTGGTTCTTGTCTTTTGTACTAAGATCCACAGCCAACATTTCTGCCTTTTTGCTACAGAATTTCCTCCTTTGGATTGTATCATGTGTGATACCATGTATTGTCTCATATCACTAATTTGTTTCTATCAGTATTTCTTGTCTTTTAAACTTTACATTCATGTAAAGTATATATTGATATATTTATATTAATATGAATTGTGTATTAATTCTGGGCATCCCCATTCACTCTCCTCCTTCCAGAGTGCAATTTTAGCATGCAACAGGCACTCATCAGATGTCTGTTGATTGATTGGTATCACTGATTGACACCCTTATGTTGCATATTGATGACTGTTCTGTTTGAGCTAAACAAAATTATTGTGGAATTCATTGGTAAATTAAAATATTATTTGCAGAATCCAAACATATATCTGAAGTAACTATTACATAGTATAGGTAAAGAAAATCAACATCTACTAAAACAAAAAGAAAGTACCCAGTGCGGATGACATCCATACGGATTGTCATTAACTCCCCATCTATATCGCAGTGCAGTTTTGTGGCAGAAAGCTGTCTCAGTGTAGTCTTATTAGTTACTGTAGAGCTCAATTTGACTATAAACTAATGGGTCTGGATTCCAGTTCCATTGTAACAACTGTCTTGCTACTTCCATGAGCAAAAATCACTGTAATTCACTGTGGACTCACTTTCACCACCCCATATATTTGTCAGAGAAGGGCATGTTTGGCTTTTGCATAGAGTCCTGTTGTGTGGATGTAATGAGATAAGGCATTTGAGACAATGTTGAAATGTTAGAATGAACCCTGCTTTTCTATATCCCAAGTTAATATTATCATTATGCAATATTTTAAAGGAATGGTGAAATAGAACTGTTTTAAAAAATTATTTACGAAGCAAAAATACTATTGTGGGGGCTTCCAGTCAAGATGGAGGCGTAGGTAGACATGCTTTGCTTCATTGCGAAACCTTAAGAAGGAACACAACTAACTTAAAAATGAAAAACACCAAGAACTGCCAGAAAATCACCCAGAAAAACACCCAAAGCTGTATGGATATCTGACAACCAAGGGTTTAAAGAAGCTGTATCCATCCAGATGGGTAGGAGGGCAAAGACTGAGAGTCGGGGTGGAGAGGATGCAGTGTGGCAGTGGCGAGCCAGGGGTGGTGAGGCAGCAGTCACCAGTAGAATGGGTGGCCCCACATTCATGCACGGTGATAAAAATCAGGGAGACACCTTATGAGCCAGCCATCCCAGCCCCAGGCCAGACCACGCAGCCCAGGTTTCCAGTGCTGGGAAAAAGAAAGCCTCATAACTTCTGGCTGAAAACCCAGTGGGGGCTTGGGTGGCAGAAGAAGCTGCCGGTCTCGCAGGAGAGCCTGGACCATGTACAAAGCCACCCAGCCCTGGGAATCACAACCAAGACAGCAACTAGAGGGGCACTAGTGGCATATGGGAAGTGGATGAAGTGACTAGGAAAGGGGTGAGTGCCAGACAAACCCCAGAAGTCACCGCAGCAGCAGCATTGTTCCCTCTGTGACTTCTCCCCCACAAGCCACAAAGCAGGGAAGTAGGTTGCCTAGTCCTGGCAATTCCCAAAGCTCTGTCCCATACATCCTAACAGGTGTGCTAGGACAGGAAATCAAAGTATCTCTCCTTAGTATGCAGACACAAGGAGGCTGACAAAATGAGGAGACAAAGAAATAGGGCCCAAATGAAGGAACAGAACAAAGCCCCATAAAAAGAACTAAGGAATGTGCAGATAGCCAACTTACCAGATGCAGAGTTCAAAACACTGGTGGTCAGAATGCTCAAATATCTCATTGAATATGGCAAAATATAAAGGAATAAATGAAGGCTATACTAAGGGAAATAAAGAAAAATCCACAGGGCAACCAACAGTGAAGGGAAGGAAGCCAGGATTCCAATCAACAATTTGGACCATAAGGAAGAAATAAACATTCAATCAGAACAAAATGAAGAAGCAAGAATTTTTTTTTTTTAAAGAGTTTAAGAAGACTCTGGGACATCTCCAAAAAGGCCAACATCTGAATCATAGGAATGCCAAAAGGAGAAGAGGAAAAGCAAGAAATTGGAAACTTATTTGAAAATATAATGAAAGGGAACTTCCCTAATTTGGCAAAAGAAATAGATATACAAGTCCAGGAAGCACAGAAAGTCCCAAATGAGTTGGACGCAAGGAGTTCCACACCAAGAGACATCATAATTAAAATGCCAAAGTTTAAAGATAAAGAAAGAATCTTAAAAGCAGCAAGAGAAAAGCAGAGAGTTACCTACAAAGGAGTTCCCATAAGACTATCAGCTGATTTCTCAAAAGAAATTTTGCAGGCAAGAAGTACACAAAGTGATGTAAAGCAAGGACGTACAACCAAGATTCCTCTATCCAGCCAAGCTGTCATTTAGAATTGAAGGACAGATAAAATGCTTCCCAGACAAGGTAAAGCTAAAGGAGTTCATCATCACTAAGCCATGATTATATGAAATGTTAAAGGGTCTCATTTAAGAAAAAGAAGAAGGTCAAAACTATGAACATTGAAATGACAACAAACTCACAACTATCAACAACTGAATCTAAAAAACAAAAACAAACCAAGCAAACAACTAGAAAAATAATAGAATCATAGATATGGAGATCATTTGGAGGGTTATCAGCTAGGAAGGGGAAGGGGGAAGTGGGGGGAAGGCATAGGGATTTAGAAACATAATTGGGTGGATACCAAATAGGTAGGGGGATGCTGAGAACAGTATAGATGATGGAGAAGCCAAAGAACTTGTATGCATGACCCATGGACATGAACTAAGAGTGCAGGGCATCACTGGAGGGAAGGTGGGTACCGGGTGGAGGGGGACAAAGGGGGAGAAAATTGGGACAACCTTAATAGCATAATCAATAAAATATACTTAAAAATTAAAAAGAAAAAGAGAAATAAAATGATAAAAATACTATGGTGCCACTCTGGTTCATAAAAGTAAATATAGATTGCTCATATTATAAAAATTCTTAGTACTACCAACTGTTATTTTCAGAGAATATTTTTACCCATTAAGAATGTTTGAAAAGCAATGATTCATTTTCTTTTTTCTTAGTATATAAATTATTATCATTGCTTGTGCAATGATCTTATATTTTCACACAATTTTTGTTCTTCTTATTGCTTTCTCTCTGTCACAAGGGTTCCTTTCCCCAACCCCTTTCTTACGTTTCATAACTTGTTAACGTTAACTTGTCTTAAAAGGATGAGAGGAAAAGGCAATGCTTTTGGCTCCATGATGCCTTCCAAGTAAGTCTAAACTTTTAATTTAGGGTTTCAAAGCTTTGTCTTAACCTACTACTGTGGCCTTAACTCTGACTTTATTCTGTGATGTTATCAAATGGTTGGAAGCGCATTGATCCTGATCATAACGTTCTTGTTTCTAAACCTTTGATTATGTTGTACTCCACACTCCCTTTTTTGAAAGTCTTCACCCGTGTAAGTAATACCTCTCCTATGAAGGCTTTGTGATCCTCATACCGCAAATGTTTTTCCTCTTGTAGACTTAAGCACTATTTATATCTACTTTCCTTGTGGTATTTAGCCCATTCTGTTTTATACAACTTTTATATTACTGTGTTGCTGTTTGTTTATTCAGCAATTATTTTCTGCTTATTTTATCCACTGTTTTTATTTCTGTTGATATAACTTTGAGTGTCTTTGGTTCAGTTCTGTTTATCATTATACTTGTGTCTAGAAGGTTTTTCTTGGGCAATAAGAAGCAGCCCAAGAGTCGGATCAAATTGAATTGCTGGCCCACATTTTTAGGCATGAGTATCAATCTGAACCTTTCATGGGACTGGGAAAGAGTAAAACCAGTCTTCGTGTAGTAAAAAAGGGCCTTTAAGTGTGACTGGAAGGGAAGATTCCAGCTGTTTGACAAATAATGCTAGTGAGTTTAGAAAAACGTGTATTGCCAGAAACCAGTAGCCTGTATGAAGGACACTTGAAGTCATGAATGGTGCTCTAAAAAGCTCAATGCTTTGTCTGCATGTCAGACACAAAGGACACACATTTAAAGCTTATCAAGAGTCTACAAAACATAGAAGGGGTGCCCTGGAATTTGGGCAGGTTTTCAAAACATAAATTGTAAATCCTTCATGTTTGAATAAAAACTTGTGTTATGCAGTTTCCTTAGCCTCTTTTCAGGAAAAAAATTAAATTTAAACAAATATTTTCAAGTAATGCTATTTAGAAAGAAATCAAACTTGAACAAATATTTTCAAGTAGTGCTAGGAACAGCTTGTTGTTCTTGTTGTTCTTGTTCTTATTATTCTCGTTGTTGCATGAGGGGATCTCTCCTGAGAAATAACATTTCCTAGTATTTGGAATTCTATGAAGGCCATAGCTATACAAAGAAATAGCAGCATTAGCATGAGCACAATCATTGACTGGGTTCCTGAGTCTTGAACATTTTTGTCTATTTATTTACATTTCCCCTGCTTGTTGGATTCACATTATCAATATTTTCCTCTTAGGTTATTAAAACGTGAAGAAAGTTTCACATTCATTCCTCGGTCTCGTGAAGAGCTTCCAGACAACTTTCCAAAGGAAATCCCTGGAATCTGCTATTTCCTGGAGATAAGGACTGGTCCTAAACAGCCAAAGCCTTCTCTGTCTTCATCGAGGATAAAGAAGGTTTCCTACAACATCGGCACCATGTTCCTCCGGGAGACAAGCCTCTGAGACCTGCTACAGATCAAAGACTCCTCCAAAAGCACAAGCCCAGATCATGGGTCATGACAGGAGAGCGGAAAGAGATTCTCTTTCACTGCTTTGTTGAGAACAAACAGCAGAATTTATGTTGTGTCAGGCAATAATCCTAGAAAAAGGTGGGTGATGACTGTCAGTTAAAAAACTGGAGGGTGGGGGGAGGAATCAGGTGGGTCTGTCCATATGAGTGTTTTTGGTCATATATGTATTTTAATAACAAGTATGGGCCCTCTTTCCAAACTAACCAATAAATAGACTTCATGTTTTTGTGTTTGTCACACATACAGGTATCTTTCCCTATACATTTGTATCACTTTTAAGAGCCAGTTTTGATTATATATTCCTACATTTAGTGAGATGGTATGTGAAGAATATTTTCTAATTTTGTTTTTCTGAACAAACATTTCATACGTATATCATGGCAGTGTGGCAAACTTCCCAGCAGGAAGAACTGTAACTCAGCAAAATATTTTAGGAATATTACCTATTTTTATACATATCTCTTCTAGATAATTACATTTCAGCTAACATTTTCAGAGTCTGCTACTGTATAGTTGGTACATTATGTAACTCAAACCTATTAATTGAATATAGTTTTACTTATTAGTGCTTAGATTGAGAATACATATGACCAAGGATTTCAGATGATGAGGAGGCATTATACGTCTGCTTAGAAAATATATCCTTTAGATTTGATTATTGTAGCATGGAACCGAGAGGAAATAGAATTTCCTAATAGTGAATGCATCTGTAACCAAGACTGAAGAAAGGTCTTTTTGCCATCTTCTAGCAAATATCTGTCAAAATAAAATGCTCTCTACACTGGACACTTTTCAGCTTAGCACTTGCAAATACAGGTAGTTATTGCAAAGTACTAAACTGCATTCTAATGAAGAGTAGCCTACTAAATGACCTGCTCGTATTTCCCCACCCCCTTCATGCGGGTGACTCCTAAGGCCACTCTTGGGAGCAAAGTCCTGAATACGGGCATTAGTGAGAAAGGTGCAGAACATTTTGCCAACAATGTTGTTCCTTCTTGCATAATTAAAAGCAAGGAAATAAACCCTGTATTTTATGGCTAACATTTTCAGAGTCTGCTACTGAAAGTTTAAAAAACTGTTTTCTGCAGTTTGATTGATTTGGCTTTTAAATTCAGTGAATCACCTTCAGACCACTGGAGCGAGTCTAACCTTTACACTTAGTAATCACCATAGTTACAGATAGGCTTCCATCTCATATTCTGCTAAAATGAAGACCAGTTCCCAATAATTAGCACTGCATGAAAACTTTATTATAGATACACCCTGAAATTTGGAGCACAGTGTGTCCAGGGATTTGCTATTTTGGATCAGATGTAAAACCTAAGTTTCTGTTAAGGCTAATGAGAAGGAAACATTTGTTTCCTTAAAATCTTAGGGTATCCATTTTCTTACTCTAGTAGATACACTCATTAGTAGTGTATGTCTACTGAATAGAATATATTTCTTCTGGTCAGAGATTTTGGCTGCATTATGATTTTATTATGATATAACTCAGCTAAAGAGCATATTAACTACTGTCAATGTCATTGTGAGGCCGAATTAGTGTTTTTAAGTTCTCTAAGTGTGTAACTAGAAAACATTGACAGGCATGCAAAGTATTTGTGAGAATGGTGATCACTTTTATAATTGTTGAACTCCATCTAGCCCTGGGGCTTACAAGGGCACTAGGGTAGCACTCTTCATGTGGGGCGGGACCTAGACATGGAGCTCTCTGAATCCTTGCCTGTCTCTCTCTTTCCTGAGTCTAAGTCTCTGTTTTTAAGATAAAGGGCATTTATGAGAGGCTGCGTAGGCTGAGGACAAGGTGCTCTCATGGGAATAATACTCACAAAAGAACTCTTCAGGGCACTTGGAGATTAACGCACTTCCTTCACCGGGAACAGGGGCAAGCTGTACAGGCCTCATGCCGAGAATAGGACACTCCTGAGCTATGTTGGTGGGCTCCTTATAGTGCAGGAGCATGGGAAAGAACCCAGCTCACTGAAGTCACTTATGCTTATTCTGCACAGTAAGAGTTTATTATGATATGGTGAATCAATAAATGTTTTGGCAGTAAACAATGTATTATTTAACCATAAGGCTGAAAGGGACTTCCAGGAATCATCCAGTCTATTTCTCTGCTTCTTGTAAAGATTCACTTAGGTGACTATTCTAAATATGTAGTTATTCTCTCTATACTTATGATCACCTATGGGAAGCATATTCTAAAAACATCATGGGAAATCCACTTTATTATCTGGCATGGTAATAGGGCCCCAAACAAGAATTGTATATGCATTCAGTTTGTAAGAAGAATAGCAAACTCTTTCTTAGTTTATATGATTTTACTTGGAGAAGAAGTAGCATTTACATTGTCACAAATGTCACAATGAAGAATATGCCAGAGACCTAGTAAATATCACAGACATGATGTAAACTACATTTTTCATGCAATATAATCTACATATATCTTTTAAGCTATAGCCTGAGACAATGGTTCAATCTGTTAGCATTTTGCCAATTTAGTACAATTGATCATTATAATTACACTGTTGCTATATATGTTTGTAAGGTACAGTTTAAAAGGGAACAATGGCTATTCCCTCTAGTTGTAGTCGTAGAATTTAGAACTGTGAAAAAGTATCATATTTTTGTCTTTCCTATTTCCATTAGAAATTGTGGCTATAACAAGGGGTGGTAGTTATTGTTTCATCTGACTAATATCTATACAGTCTTCTTACCTACAAACCACTACACCCATCATTCATTTCAGCCTGGCAGATTAAAAGGAATTTAAATGGATGTGCCATTGAAATCAAATGGTATTAAATTGGGGAAATGGCTTTAACCCACCCTACAAGAGATACTTTAAATATAACTTGGCACCTGTAGCTCCTGTTTAAGTGTTCTTTCAAGAAAAAGATTGGAAGAAGTCACTTTATGACTAGCCATCAGGACCACAGCTTTTCATTGGCACCAGCATCATTGTGATGGAGACAAGGTTATCATTTGGAAATAAGTACGTTATCTAACAAAGTCAGAACCCCCCCATATGTACCCCAAACATGCTGCACAGTATGTGCTTTGCAAACCTTAATAGGTAATAGCAGCCATAATTAAAAAATAATACTTGATGCCTAGAGAAACGCTGTGTAGTGTGGTGTGGAGAAGGATCCAAATGTTTAAAATCTGCCCTGATATTAATCTCTTCTCTTACATTTTAAATTACTTGGGGTTTAGTTTTTAACCCCTGACTACATGGCTGTCCAGTGAGCGATGACCTGCTGAGACAGACACCGGTGGCTGAGACTGGAGAGAGGTCCGTGGATCCAGCGCTTCAGTGTGACCTCTCGTAGTCTCACTGTTGTTCTGCTTGTCCAGTGACAATGGTATTGAGACCATAGTGTTTTATTATGAAAATGCACAAGTGTGTGCCTCTCCTAGAAAAACAGAGCAGAGCAAGAGAACAACCTAAACTAAAGCACTAATTTACAAGTGCAGCAAAGCTTTTAATTTTACATTTAAATTCCTCCAAAGAGTTCCAGAATAAAGCAAAATTAAACTGATACATACAAAAGGCAAAGCTACAGAGAAATTGGAAAACCACCAGGCTCTGTGTTTTGTACAGAATCATACTGTTACCAATTCAAATACTGTGTTTGGGGTTGTGAGGTATGAAGAGAGAGCACAAGATTATGACCATCATTAAATATATTTAGGGAAGGCTCTCTGGGTTCCTGACTTGTTGAGGGCAGGTGTTGTGGATTATCAGGGTGGAGGGTAAAACTTCTACAATGGGTATCTTGTCATGCGTTTTGAGCACCACCTAGCTTGTGCCCAGACTCTCTCTTACTCCATGCTGCCACTGGAAACCATCCCACCTACTCAAGCCTGACCCCCATGAAACATCATCCTCTGTACCTCTGAACTTCACATGGGCACCAAAAGAGTTTCTGAGGCCTCTTTCAGGCTGATGGAAAGATTCACACAACTTCGGGCCCAAGTAACAATGCACTTCTGAAGTAAACTAACCATCCCAGTTGTGGTGGGGCACTGTTGACATCACAGCTCCTCTCTCTGCTTTTTCTTCAAAATACAATCTGACTCTGAGCATCTGATATAACTTCATTGAATATTCCTTTGAATGAATTATATATGACTTTGCATAGGCTGTGGGTGGCACCAGATGCTGTTCAGCCAACAATAGCTGTACTCTCAAGACCAACAAACAAGTCTCGTATTATAACCTGGGTACTTCTATGATGAGATTACAGATCTTGAACTATAAAAACTGTCATTTCAGAGGCTTCTATGAACATGTGTTATGAGATAAAGCCTGAAAACCATGACACATGAGAGGCTGACTTATTAAAGTTTAACATATTCCCTTCTGAACAATGATTCTTATGGGTAACTTGGATATGCATATACATTTTCTGATATGAATATACTTAACTCACAGCCAGCTGATTTAACATACACATAAATTATGTTAAAATGAACAAATTTTATTGTTAAATGTGTAAGTTGATCCCAGCTATGGACTCAATTTCAAGATCCTTGTGGTGGGGACTGAAGAACAGACACTGATATTGTCTACAGATTAACATAAATCTTGTCAGGATATATCAAGATAGTCTGTAAAATTCTTTCCTCGTGCTTGATTCAAACAATGGAAACCTCAGTACTGTCCTACCACTTTTTTGTATCTTTTCCTCCTTTGTCTCTTCTTTCCTCCTTCTTCCTTTCATTGAAAGAAGTCTATATTTATAACATAGACAGAATCACAATCAATCACATGTTGTAAAATAGTTTGTTTTATAAAGTAATGAATATTCGTGTGTGTGTGTGTGCACGTGTGTGTGTGTGTGTGCTGAACGTAACTATTTCAAGGTTAAAAGGAGTGGCATTCTGGGAGGAATTGGGATGTAGAAAAGTTAAGTTAGTGTCTTTATTTCTAACATGTTGTGACTGATCAGTCAAGTGTCTCATTGCCATCCCATTTGTATTAAGAAATGATACTGTTCAATGGTTCAACTCATCCACTTGGCAGTACCTGGCTGGCTTCAAGCAAATTACCCAGGAAGCTTTTAGGAATACAAATTACTGGGCTTTACTTTCAGAGATTTGGATTCAGTAGGTCTCAAGTATGGCACAGGAATCATAGTTAGAAAATCACTCCAGGTAATGCTAATATGGAGCCAGATTTGGAGATCATTGAAGAGTATTCAAAAAATCTCAATTACTAGGAATAAATACAAGTTGCCTGAGACAGCAATATATTATTTTATTTGTAGTTATTTTGAAAGCTAAATATTCCAAGCTTCATAGCATTATTTTTTCACAAGTTTTAATTTTAGCTTTGGTTTCAAATTTATTGTCTGCTTTTTGAGTGTGAGTCTTCAAAATTATTAGAGATAGAAATCAACACTGATGAATATTGCCCGCTGCAGGGCTAATAGGCATGCTGTACACTGTCCCATTTTCTTAATTACTGCCTGAAGTGTGCAGTGCGTCACAGTACTCACTGATCCTCACTATCGAGATATCAACTATGAACTTTTGGACAGCGAAGCAAATGTCAAAGTGATAGCCTTATTTCTGAATGCTTTGATGTTTATGTTATAAAAAAATCAACTTAATACTTAGTCTCACTCTGTACTTTTGATGTTGAACTGTACAGTCATCTAAAAGAGATTTTATTCCTAGCAATACCTTGCAACAACCTTTTAAGCAATAATTTAAGCCATGGTGGTGATACCATATGAACCTTGCACTTTTGTGCATATCATAGAGCTTTTAGGGAAATAGAGACATGTTCTATGTAAGCAATAATATAGCTGCTGTGGACTTTGAAAAAATATTCACCATTTTACAACAGTAAAATGAGCAGCGAGTTATAACTCAGATAAAAATTATCTGAGAAAATGATATGCTTAATCTGTTCTCTTGGAAGTCTTTCAGTTGCACACATGCTTTAAGGCAATTAATATACTCCTATCAGATTATTTCTGTTGTATAATTTTCAAAATACCTATAATAATATTCCTCTCAAGAAATGTATATGTATGTAATGTTGCCCAAATTTCCAGATCTACACAGTGTATAATACTAAGGAGCAGTTAAGGACAGATGCCTGAGTAGAAGCAGAATGCATGTTGGATGAGTTGACTGAGAATGTAGGCTTTATGAAAATATAGATGGGTCTTGGGACAATTAATGCAACTGTAGCTTTGATAAGGTTTTAGAAGATGAAAGATTAGAGATAAAAGGAGCTTACTACCACTGTTTTCTATGAAGGCAAGTGTTTGGTAAGTGTAATAGTATTTTGGTTTCAGAATATGGTTGAAAATCATATGTAGTATAATTAAGAAACATCTGAAAATGATTATATAGTCATATTGAAAATAACCTGCTCCTCTTAGCTATTTTGATAATAGTACCAGAGCTTGCAGATTTCAAAGGGAATAATTTATATAGTTTTACTTCTTAAAATATAATTTTAATCAAATGTGGCATAGTCAATAATATTCAGTCCTTTGACAGTTAAATTGCCCTTCCATAATTTAGAGTAATGTATTAGGATTACAGCTAAAAGCAACTGGTAAACTTATGTTACATTAAGGATCTTCTAAGGAACAGATTATTAATTACCAAATCATATGAGCTTAAATCCACTCTTAAGCCTGTAAATAAGATTATAGCTCCTATTATTGCCAGCTGGGTAAACTGTCTTCTAATCATGAATTTGAATGAAACTGGAATGGTGAGTGCGTTTGCTAGTATTTTAAGTTCCCGTTACCGTTACCTATGGCAAAACTTAAATTAGCATCTTCCTGCCCACAGTTGAGAAAATCCCCTCTACAAATCAAATAGGATTGTTGATTCACTGAGAAAGTTTTGACAGCTATCATTTTGTATATCATTCAATGCTTAACCCTTAATAAGCATGCTTTTGATTATTATAAATAATGAAAATAGCTTGAAACTATTACATTACAGTGAATTTATCCTTTCTGTTAATTCATCTAGTTACAAAGATCATTCTTAATATTAGACTTAAGTATTGTTGCTTAATATCTGAAAGCAGAAGACACAGGCAAAACTAAATGGCAAGCCTAAGTAATAGCTTGTTTCTGATTCTTTTGATGTATATTTTAAAAATAAAGTAATTGGTTTATATTCAGACTTCCTCTGTGGCCTTTTCACTATTTGTAGATAAAGAAGGGATTCTACTAAATATATTTTTAATGTGGTCTACTAAATGTAATTTAGTAGCCGTAACTAATACATTAGGGGAGTAATGTATTAATTGAGGTAAAAATCAGAAATGTGCAAAATTGCTTCTCACACCACCTCACTTTTTAAAGACTGTTTCTCCTTTTATGCTGTCTGGCAGTTAATTATACATGAGCCTCGGGACACAGGGACAGATGGAGCAGTGACATGGGCAGGGGCTTTAGGTGAGATGGAACAAAGAGATCTACCTGGTTTCTTCATGACAGTATAGATCTCTGAAAGGAGACACAGTTTACTTAATAGAGATGTGGTTTAAAGAGAGTCAGAGGATTTATTTAACTGGTGGTCATGCTTACTTTAAAAAGAGGAGAGAAGAATCCTTTAGAAGCCATTTTCAGTGTTCTTAGTGGGTCATGTCAGCCTTTCAGCAGCCGCACAGATCAGTGAGGCTGGGATTCCAAACTCCCTGAGCTGCTGTGTACAGAAACCCTGTACACAGCACTGGTCTTGGTTACACTGATGACGGTAAACGAAAGTGTCAGAACATCTGGACTGAAGGAATGAAAAGGGCCAAATACCAGCTCTGCCACATGTCACAGAAAAGCTGTTAAAATTAGCACAAAAGAACAAACTATTAGTGTGCAATTGATAAGAAAATAAAACTCCCCTTCTCCCTGCCTTTTATAGCATTCCTGGCTGAGCTAACATTCAATGAGAACAATACAATTCGATTTTATACATACTTTTTAAAAGCTTCTGATATTATAAAAACTATCCTTCCCTAGTTTTAAAACTTAATCACAAAGAATGAGAAATATTTATTCTATGTCCTAAAATCATCCCTGGGCCTATTCTATATTCTATGTTCTCCTTCACATTGCTCTCATGTGAGGTTGTGGGTGTTAGCAAAACATGTGCTCAACTTTAGAGCAGGTAGAAGCCTTTCTGACCTGACCGGCCTACCCATCTCATTCGGGGGTTCTCCAGGGAGTGGGAGCCTGGGAGAGAATCACCCCACAGCATTTGATGGTGTGCGGTGGGAGAGAGGAAGATGACTCTGTCTGCCAATATTAAAAGTGCTTAGGTAACTTCTTACTATCATCCAAAGATGTTTCACTTACACATAATTGGTTAATTCAAGCAGAGTTTGATTAGAACAGAATTTTAAAAGGAGGAAACAAACCTGAAAAATTTTTAATCAGAATAATCGGTTAGAAAAATAATTTAGGATAAAGATTTGCTGTTTCAGAAGGGTCAGCTTACTTATATCCAAAAGTCAGGATGCTAGAGCCTTTTGAATGTTTTCTAAATGTATTATGTTTTACAACACTGAGAAAGACAAATAATTTTGTTAATGTAATATTTCTTAAGGTTTTGTCCCCCAGAGATAATATATAATTATAAATTATATTTAAATAATTTTTTCTCCATGTTCTTTTTCTAAAAGAAAATAAAGATGTAGACAATGTCATAAATAATACATACTTACAAATTGTGGCATTGAGCCATGGTTTGGAAATTTGGTAACATTCTTTTACCTAAAATAATAAACTATTTTTAATAATATAAGGGTTAAGGATAACAGTCAAAGAATACTGTATTTAGACTTGTTCAAATTTGCATATAGGGCAAAACCTCTCCAACTTCTCAGAATAAAATCTGAGTCAAAACTACTTTAGGTTAAAATCATTTGAACAACTGCACATGACCTTTAACAAGAAACTATGCGTTTCCATACCCAATGAAACCTCAGATCCTAAAACAATTCCATTATTGCCTCCCAAGAAACTTTCCTTTATGGCCAATATCACTAATTTTCAAGTCTAGTGAGAGTATGGGTTTCTTTTGAGATGGGTGACTGTATCATTATATTTGTGTGTATAATCTCTTAAAAGCCCCCTCCCCCTTTTTATAGATTTTTTTGGTTCAAAGCATCCTCATTAAAGTGAAACAAAATATTGTAGTGGCCAGATAGTTTTTCAACAATGTGAAACCCCCCTTCAAATTTTATTGATATAAATCATCATGTTGAAATAAAAACCCAATTTTGGCTTGGAATCATAAATATATTGATTTTATATTATTTGGCTAGAAATTATTGTCAAGAAGAAGAAATTATTTCTTATAGTAGATCTCATTTTAGCCAAGAAGGATAAGGTAAACTAGATGACTATATAATTATCTACAGTAAGTCAGGGAAGTTTTTTTAATTTTTAATTTTTGGTCTTGTTGTGCAAAGATAATTACTAGTGGATAACAGCCAAAATTATTATTCCCATTTTTTAAATTTGTTTCAAGTATATCACCAAGCACTTACAAAATCCATTCTTTTCATTTATTATGTAACTTAATGATCTTTACTAATAGGTACTTATCGCCCTTTCTTTTGATCCTTAAAAATACTTTTTTATACTGTCCGAAAGAATTCTCCTACTAGAATGCAAATGAGTACCTGACTATAGAAAGTATCCCATCTTATGAGTATATGTGAAGTACTTTGGCTGGACTCAGCTGGACTGCAAAAATATTAAGAAAGGACACCAATATAGAACATAAAAAGGGATAGAAAAATCACATTTTGCATATATTTAAATTATGTCTATAGCCTAACACTGCTAACCTGGAACAAAAGCTAAAAATAGGTGGTAAGTTTAACTGATTACAGTTGACCCTTGAACAATACAAGTTTGAACTGTGCAGGTCCACTTACACCTGGATTTTTTCCAACAAATATACAATTGTCCCTTTAATCTCCAGATTTTGCATTCATGAATTCAAGCAACTACAGATAGAAAACAGTATCTTCAATCTGTGGCTGGGAATCCATGGATGCAGAAGGCCTACTGCATGCGATGTCCCATGCCATTTCCTATATGGAACTTGGACATCCATGAATTTGGGTATCTGCCAGGGTTCTAGAACAAATCCCTCTCAAATACCCAGGGACAACTGAGTTTTTGGGGAGTCACAGATATACGTGGATTTTCAACTGCATGGGGGCTGGTGGCACTAACTTCTCACATTGTTCAAGGGCCAACTGCATAGATATTAAACACAGTATTGATTTTAACAGAATATAAAATTCAGCATGTCAAACTTTGATAAAACAGAAACTTAAGTATGCTAATTGACGTGAAACTATTAAAAGGGACAAAAATAGCTTCTTGCATTATGTATACCCACCAGTATAGAAGTTTTCTATTGAGAAAACTTGGTATTATGTCTTCAATCAATACTGGCTGTATGATCTAATTAAATATTAGTATATTCTTTATGACAGTGAGAACCCATGCAAGAGTCTAAAAATCAAGTGTGGCTATAATGTGAATATCATCAAAATTTAATTTTATTTCTTAATGAGACTGCTGCTGAATGTAACATGAGTGGGCTATATGTAAAGGTATTCTGTGAAGTAAACTAATTAGGTTCTTAAAGTTTGTCAGTATCCTCAGCCTCTCTTTCTCTCTATTTTTATTCTTTCTTTCCCTTCTCTCCCTTCCCTTTTTGCCTTCCTTGTTTCTCTTCTTGCCTCCTTTCGTCCTCTTCACCTTCTCCCTCTCTCTCTCTCCCTCTCTCTCTCTCCCCCCCTTCCCTCTCTCTGTTGCTCTCACTCCTATAAGGATGTGAAAACTGAATTTATTATTTTAGCTGGCCCCTCGTTTCAGTGTTACATGATTGAACACTGTGGGTTACTGGGTAAGGAAACAAAGGTGGACATTAGACGTAGATAATTTGGGTTAGAAATTGATCTAACCCAAATGAGAAAATTGAGACCTGGGCTTCCAGAGACTTCATATGTTAAGGGAAACATGGGTCTAAAAAATATATATGTTGTTTGTTTTAGCTTTAGGGCAAACCTTTTAGGACAACCTCATATTTTTCCCCTGGAAACATCTTAATTTAGAAAAATTCTTTTATTTTTAAATAGTACATTTTTACTTGGGTATCACACTGCTAAAGATTGAAACAGAAAAAAGTATCTTCTTCTATTTGTAGGGAAATTGTTTTCTAAAAACTACTTCCCAATAAGGTGAATATACCAAATATTACTTGCTTTTACTATCTCTTTACCCAGAATTAACCGATAAATGGTCTTGCTTCCTGTATAGCCCTCTGTAACTTAGTTTCACACAACATGGTGTTTTGAATTCTTTTGTGAGGGTTTGAAAACATTTGCCATCAATTTTATAGGATACTCTATTGAAAAAACAACATACAATGTATTTCATAATTGTTAGCTCTGTGTCTTTGAGAGATTTTAACATATATTCAAATAGCTATTTATAACCACAACTTTTACTTATTTGCCAGAATTAACAAATTACCAAGTTCTTAAGTACAAAAAGACAGGTTGGATCATTTCATGATACATCAAGGGATCAATCATTTACAAATCTCAATTCAAAGCCATTTTTTCCAGGGAAAATTCAATTATTTATAGCAGAGTATTTTATTCATAAGGAAAAAAAGTAAAATATCTTATTTAAAAGAATAAGAATGAGGAAGACAGAAAAGTATGCCCTTGCACTTTAGGTACCCTTGACACTACAATAATTTTAACAGTACTTCAACAAGATTTAAAGAATCTTTAATTTCTAAAACTAAATATTTTATTTATGTTTTTCTTATGTTAGTGTACTATTATTACATTCAAACTACTTAACGCATTGTCTCCATGACGTTTGTTTGTGTTCAGTAACAGAAATGTATAAAAATAATACAGCTTTTTTCTCTCTGGAAAGATATGCTTCACTAAGTCAAATGCCTTTGATTTTTGGGTCTTATTCTCATCTGGACTTCTTTGTTACACACCTCAGGGTTCCTCTACTCTATCACATCAGGTAGTCAGACAAAGATAGGGATATGAGAACTTCGGAAAATTAAAAACTTCGAAAAGGAAGAATTTCTGTGTTCATCGATTATGTATCTAACACTGATCAAATTATTTTGAAACTGTGAGAAAAACAGGCAGCTACCATATAAATTGACAGTTATGAAACTACCAAATAATTTCTTCCTGTGATTTTCTGTATTAAGAAAACATTTGTCTTGAAATGATAGACAATCATAATACTTATTCAAATTAAGAAATAGGACCCTTAATAACTTTATCATTTCTTATTTCTTGAGGGAAACATTTTTAATAATGAATGTAAAAATAGAGGAAATGTAGTTGAGAAAAAAAAACAGAAGAAATTAAGATGAAATTTGCATAGCTGTGATCCATAGTCCCATTTTTTCCCTCTATTTTGTTATCTCCTGCTGACTTGATATGTAAGGCTCAGTTTGGCAAGCTACTAATTGTTGTCTCCTTTAAGAATCTGGAGATGAGCAAAAATTACTCTATGTGGAAATTGAATCACATCATCATGGTTGGTTATGCTTACTAGGGAAGTCAGGTTAGCTTCAAATAGAAAAAACGGTTAATGGTTTTTCAGAGTTGAATGAACAGATTTTTCCTCATTAAAAAAAATCTTCCTGAGAATTTTGCCTTGGAAACACTCTAAAGTTTTATCACAGCTGCCTGCAACTATGTTATAACATTGTTAATCAAGTGACAAAACTGTCTGATTATGCTTTTAAAATGTACCAATTAAGTGCATTTCAGAAATAATACGTGTCATTCTTTATTTCAAAATCAACCTACCTGACTTCTGACTTTTCAGCTGTGAGTAGCCATTTTACAAAACCAAAGGGTCTCATATCCCAAACAGTACTTTAGATAAAAAAAATGCCTGCTCGTTTCAATGCATATGATAAACAGCCAATGTCAAATATTCCAGCGTATATAATAATAAATAGGATTCTCAACCCACTTAGTAAAAATACATAGTTACAATATGCTGGGCCTTCTTTCACTTCCTCTGCATGGGGTAGGTTTCACTTAACCAGACACATAATTATTTTCATGTTTTGTCCAACTCATTAGCTGTAATTTCACAGGTCTAAATTTTTGGTTTGGTCTGCAATGTAAATAATATTGTATATCTGCTATTTTGCT
The DNA here is from genome assembly GCA_039655065.1 of Glossophaga mutica. Taxonomy (NCBI): domain Eukaryota; kingdom Metazoa; phylum Chordata; class Mammalia; order Chiroptera; family Phyllostomidae; genus Glossophaga; species Glossophaga mutica. The sequence continues at coordinate 76,945,701 of CM077308.1, read as the reverse complement.
ATCAGATTATACTTTGTGAATCATTTCTTTTAAAAATCTAGTTATCACAAACTTATATTACAATGTCATCAAATAATACCAGGTAAATATACTAATAAATCTGTAGGGCATGGTTAAATTACACATATTTTGAAATGTCAAGCTATTTTTCATTTTTAAAAGATGAATGCATCTCCTAAGCCTGTACCATTAATTTAAAAAAAGTTTCATTTAGTGTTTCATATTATATTTTAAAATAGTTTTCTTTATTCAGTAGTACAGGTTTAGAGAAATGATAAAACATGTCTCATTTCACTAGAATTTTAAGAATACTAGTAAATGTAAAAGTATGCAAGCACTTACAGGATTATAAACATCTACTGTATCTTTTTGCTTTTCATGTTATATCACTTTTTATTTATTTGGTTATGTTTATTTGTAATTATGCTAAATCATGTAAATGATTAAATAGCGTGTTTCATTATGCAAAATGTCTTTGTATTTCACACCATAGAACAAGGTATATTTGTATATGAAAAATAAGTGATGAAAACCTGGGTTTCTTATAAAACAAAGTAGAAATGATAGTAGTAGTGTGTTATATTTACATAATTCATTACAAAACTATCTGTTTAAGTCATGAATTTATTTACTGTATAAATCTAAATTGTCACATAAAATATTTAAACCAATAAATGATTCCAAAAAGAATGAGTCCATAGATTCTTTTGAGCATATTTTTTCATACCATGAATGACAACGACTAAAAGTATGAGTGAACAGTAAATGAAAGACTGGGGAACAAATGAACGAATGGAGTATTCTCAATGCATTATCATTATGGCCAATAATGATGATACTTCTGACATGATCATTAGGCAGGGCCAATTTTAATTTTTTTTCTAATAGGAAGTGTTATTGTTTAAGTGTGTGACATTTGATATTATGCCAATCTGAGATTAATACTAGTGTGTCATTTACTAGCTAAGAAACTATCAGAAAATACACCTATTTCATTTGACAGTTGTGCTTCTGGCAGCCTAGATTTCCTTGGGAGGAAAACTCTCATCTCTCTTGTTAAACCCCAACATGGGGAGACTTGTGTGAGTCTCTTGTTAAGACAAGGTGAGGCTCTTTTAGAAGTTATCAGTTTCCCTCTTTTAATGTGTAATTTATCTGATGCTTTCACTTCAGAGAAGGCAATGGCTTTACATTTTGAAATGTCTCTCGATGATGGGTCTGTGACTAACTAATAAGCCTTTATCTCTCAATACAGAATGATTGAGAGACCAACTTAAGGTTACATTTCTGTTGTTAAATTACAAACGAATGGCAAGGAATCTGTTGAATTTAAGCGAATTCTATACAAACGTCTTTTAACAGCATTAGTGATTCACGTGGCCTGAGTCTCAGGAATCTCCATGAAATATGTTGTTTTAACACACAACTAACTGTGCAAGACTACATCAATTACAAGTCCCTCCAAAGGCTATGTTTACAACATTGGCTGTCTTTAAATTATAGTCTCCAAGATTCATTTATGTGGTACCTTCTGTGCAACAACATAAGTGCTGGTCAGTAGGAAGTAACCAGGAGCACATCCACGAGAATACAGTTGCAGGCAGTGCTCCTACCTGTTCTATGACATGGGTACTCAGATCTACTGCTTAATCAAAATTTAAGTATATTGTACACATATTCTACACATCATTGTACTATGTTCTTGACACTAATATATTAACACATTTCTGCTAGATGAAGGCTAAAGTCTACTTCCTCAATTATATTAAATATGCTACAGAATGTCCTAGCTCAGCTAAAGAAATTGGATGAATGAGGTTAGCTGTGTATTTGCATGAGCTAATTTATATGAAGAAATGGATTCATATGCTAACAAGAAGGAGGAGACATGGGTTGGCTCTGAGGGGACAGACTGATAAAAGTTGGAAAACGAGAAAATAATATGGTATTTGGCCCCCAGCCTGGCCCCAGAAAATAAATGTGAGCTCTTATAGGAGGAAATTAAAAAAATCTAAAGCTAAAGGAGCTGTTCGGCTAGGCCCAGGTGATACCTAGACTACAAAGAATGCTGCTGCACAGTGTAGATGATAAATTTGGCATTTTGCCTATCGAGGCCTGTTTAAACTTTAGAGAAAGGATTAAATTTAAAATGTCACTGAGTTTGTCAAGTTGAGGTCACATCAAATAAATCTGTGGCATAATTCAATACAACACATATTGTGTTTGCTATCACCAAATCCTGAAGTACATGCTTTAGAAGCTTCTCCATCTTCACTAAAAGTATCTTGGTTCTTGCCCTTATGGATATTACACGTGCAATTATCTCTTATCTAGACACACACTTCACAAGCACTGGTCTCAGTGGAGCACTTGTGTGTAATCTTTTCTTTGTTCATAAAGAAAGAATTTTTCATGAACTCGAATCAATTCAATTTGGAAAACTGTTTTGAATTTGGAGCTTAACAGAAAACCTACTTTAGATGTATTGAGGGATATTGTTGACAGTGGGTTTTTTTTCTTTTCATATTCTTTACTTTTCCAGAACACTTGCCGCCCCTTGCCTTGACCTACCTAGAGAACATTTATTCACTCTTTAGAATGGCCACTCTTATCTCTTCCTGTGTGAAATTTCCCCTATTTCCTCCCCAGAACCCTTTATCACCACTATTGGAAGAAAGTTATGCCAGCCTTAGGAAACTCAAAGAGAATAGAATCATTATTCATTAATAACCAATAATTAAAAAGCAGGTTCTGTCTTTTTAGATGGGTATATAAGCAAGTGTACTCAACTCAATGGTTTTTTATTTTTTAAGGTAACAAAGTCATATTGGCCCATGAAACTAAGAATTCAGGCTTCAGGTGTGGTGAATACAAACTGTATTATCCGTGATTCCATGTTCCTGTGTCTGTTGTCTTGGTCCTCACTCTGGCTTCCCTCATGGACACAAAATGGCTTCAGTAGTACTATTGTTCAGTCACTGAAGAAGTTCCTCTCTTTTCTTTTAAATAATGTTCTGTGTAGATATAAAGCCTGAAATAAATCTCAAGTAATGACTTTTACCTAAGGAGTACTGTGCTCTTACTGTGCTTTAAACCCACTATGGTTTAAAGAGAGAGCAAATTATACTGTTAGCTTATGGCAATAAGGCACATCTACATAGCTTTTGACTGGCTATTATCTAATGGGGAAGGGATGGAGTGGATTCAAGAAGGTCACCATAATGATGCAAAATATTTCAGAATTATTTAATCTCTTCATGGACCACCTATAATATGCAACCTATTTTACACACATGTGGTTACAGTGCAGCCAATTGAATGTACATACAGTCCCTGGCTTACAGTGGAATGACTTAATGATTTTCGACCTTGCAATGGAGTGAAAGTGATGCATTCAGTAGAAATCGTACTTTGAATTTTGAATTCAATCTTTTCTCGGGCTGGTGATATGTGGTAAGATAGTCTCTTGTGATGTTGGGTAGTGGCAGGGAGATGATTTTGCCCAACTGTAGGCTAATAATGTAAGTGATTTGAGCATGTTTAAGCTCAGCAAGGCGAAACTATAATGTTTGGTATGTTAGGTGTATTAAATGCATTTTTGACTTACAATATTTTTTATTTACAGTAGGTTCATTGAGACATAACCCCATCATGAGTCCAGGAGCATCTGTGTTAAAGATATTTGCATTTTCAAAGTAAGAATCAACTGCCATGATGAAATGTTGCAGATAGACTGACATTTCAGGATGAAGGACAGCTTCTGATGTCCTTTAAATCACATCACATTGGGAGCCTTCTGTGCATGCATAAAGTCAGCTCTCTGAACAGACAAAACATAAGATGAGGTTTAATGTCACTGCGAAATCATACCTCTTTTCAATTATTGACTGCATTGATGTTAGGGACTTTGGGACAGAATCTTTCATGTGAAGAGATATTAAAATCTTAATTTAAACAGTTTTTTTAAAAAAGGTTTTCTCTCTTTCCTCCTTTTGCCTCTTGCACCTGGGAGGAGTCATGCATGCTCTCTCTGGAAGGAAGTTCATGTTGAAAGGGATTCCGAGTTTGTGGGAACTCAGCTGTCCCCATATGGGTGGAAGGCTGATTTTTCTTCTCAGGATCACAGGTGAAGCACGTCATTACCAAGATGCCTCATTAAGATAATGTAAGTTTGAGTATATTAGTGCTAATGTGAGAGACTGAGAAGTGATTTAAATACCTGCTAGTGACTAACACTTTGAAATATAGAAAAAGCTCTTTAGCCAGTTCAGTGGATAAGAAATTTTTCTGTTCTCCCTGGATATGTGCAATTAATCAAGACTCATAGGTAGGAAGGAGTTAAACGGCCACCTAAGCCAACCACCTCACCCCAAGACCAGTTAACTCAAACCCACTGCACATGAACCACAGTGCTCCCCTTCCCCCACAAGCAGGTCTCCAGCAGAAGCAACAAATCATCCCAAGCTCACTAGCCCATTCTTGCACATCCTTATACTCAGGAGGGATTTCTTAGTAGTGTAATTTTTTCCAACTAAGTAAATTCTCTTTCAAAGATTCCCAGGTGTAGAAGGGCTATGGTTATTTGTAAATCCAGAATATGATTTAGGTCCCATCTTATAGTCTTTATTTTTCTTAGTTCTTACATCAACCTTACCAAGTGAGTATTATTATCTGTCATTTAAAAAACAATAGAGGATGAGCAACATTTCCAAAATCTCCTGGTAAAGTTCGGAGCAAACCACCAAATGCAGTGCTCTTCCCTGTATTTCTCCAACACTTATAGAGGGATATTGCCTTTCTTTCTGGCACTTTTCTTCACCTTAAAATCAGCTCCAAGTTTCTTCATCTTATATTACAGAAGCTACATTCCAACACTTGAGCGACATATATTAATTTTTATTGTCTTTCTCCAGGTTCTTCATATTTATTCGTTTATGAAATACTTACTGAATATAAACTTTGTGCCTGGAACTGTACTGGGTTCTGTGACCATCATGAAAAAGCAAAATAGACATGTTTCATCCAGTGGTGGAGCTAAATAACTTGTGGGGAAGACAAAGGTCAATCAGAATTGCACAATAACGTGTAATTACAAATTGTGAATAACGAGAAGTGAAAAACTCATTACAAAGTACTGTGGTAGCATATAATAGGTATGAAGCAACACATCACTTGGGAAGTAACTTTTGAACTGAAATATGAAGTGTGAGTAGAAATTCTACAGAAAATATTAGGGGAAGACTTCTATTTCCAGCACTGTAACAGAAGAGAAAAAAACTGAAAATATCCTTCTGAAAAGACCTAGAAGTGAAGGATAAAATAAGTAGCTTAATGAAGAAAATAGGATGAACTGGAATCCAAAAGTAAAGAAAGCACGTGAACAGACACTGCAGAAGCCCTATGTTGGTGTGGGGACAGGGAGAAAGAAGGCAGTTAAGCCAAGAGGGTCTCCTTAAACAAGGAGGAGAGGCCACAGGAAACTGGGATCCCTTATGATAAAGCCACAACTCACATGGTATTGCACTGTTCTAAAATGGTGGATCAGCAAATACACACACACACCCTCTGCTCAAAGATTGCATGAAAGAAGTTCTTCTATCTCAGTGCTGCTCAGGTGACCCAAAAATAATAGCTTCTCCTAAAAACTGATAACCACAGACTATAATTTTAAAAACTATGTTACTATAAAAAGTTTCCTGCACTTCTCCATGGGTAAGATTCCTTGTGTGTCTGTCAAAAACAATGCAAAACATCTGGACTTGTGGAAAACTCAGTTCTTCTTGCTGACACAGTGAAAAATTATAGATCAGCAAGTCAAGTAGTATGCAAGCAGAATTTATTAGTGTGTTCTCAAAGAAGAGAAGGGGCCTTACTGAGGGTGGTGAGATAGGCTTCACATCTCTTGTCCTGAGGGTTTATATAATTTGCAGGGTGGGGTGAAGGTTAGTATGACATTAGAGAATGGGAGTTACACATTGATTGGCAAGTAACAGTGGTGCTGACCATACATGTTTTCTTCTATGGATGATGTGACCACTCAAACAGGCAAGTATAGGGGTCTGTTCCCAGAGTCCTTATCTTCAACTCTAGGCAACATCTGATCATCTATTGTGAAACAGCCACATGACCAGAGGCAGTTAGGCAAAATTATTTTTGACTGTTTTTCTGTTAAGAACAATGGGCCTCTTCCCACCCTTTTTCATTTTCTAACTTTTACCTAACAGACTGACACTCCTTCAACCCAGAATAAATGAATGCTTTTAGGGAAAGCACTCCTGAATATTAGCTCACAATTTAAAACTTAAAGCATGGATGCAGAGGGAGACTGCCACCAGGAAAACAGACAATTCAGGGTGGGGAGAGGGAAACATGGAGAGAGGCAAGTTCATTGATTTTAGTAAACATAATGGAACCATCTCAATGAGGAGCAAAACTTAAAAACATCCCTGGCTGGTATGGCTCAGTGGATTGAGTACCGGCCTGCAGACCAATGGGTCGCTGATTCAATTCCCAGTCAGGGCACATGCCTGAGTTGTGGGCCAGGCCCCCAAAGGTGGGCACTGGAGAGGTGACCACACATTGATGTTTCTCTCCCTTTCTTTCTCCCTCCCTTCCCCTCTCTCTATCAACAAATAAATAACTTAAAAACAACCTGAGGAAAAGTATAGATTTCCTACAATGGAATAACATATGGATAAATAGCATGTTTCTTAGTTGCAGTAACAAAGGCCAGAAAGCAGTTGGCATATTTTAATATACTGAGAGAAAAAGAATGCAAATTTAAAGTTAAAAACTTAGGGAAGAATAAAGAAATTTTTACATAAAGATGAACTCCTCAAAAGATCTACTTAAGGATACACTCGTGGAAGAAATGAAAAGATCTCAGAAAGACTTTCTGAGATGTAAGCATAATAAGAAGCAAAGACATTAAAACATAAGTTGGTAAATTCAAAAAAGCATTGACTATGTAAATAAGTAATAACCATAATGCTAATTTAAAAGTATTTAAAACTCAAAAAAAATGAAACTAGGCCACCAATTTACACCGTACACCAGAATAAACTCAACATGCATAAAAGACTTAAGTATAAGTTGTGACACCATAAAAGTCCCAGAGGAAAGCATAGGTAGGAAAATCTTAAATACCCCATGCAGCAATATTTTCAACAATATATCTCCTAGGGCAAGGGAGATATAGGGGAAAAAAAAATGGAACTATAACATATTAAAAATCTTATGCTCAGCTAAAGAAAACATCATCAAAATGAAAAAGGATTCAGTTGTATGGGAAAACATTTTTGCCAGTGATATCTCGGACAAGGGTTTGATCTCCAAAATATATAAAGAACTCATATGACTCAACACTAGGAAGACAAATAATCCAATTAAAAATTGGACAAAGAACCTGACCAGATACTTCTCCAAAGAGGACATAGAGAGAGCCCAGATACATAAGAAAGGATGGTCAACATCACTAGCCATCAGGGAGATGCAAATTAAAACCACAATGAGATACCATTTCACATTTGTCAGAAATGCCATCATTAGCAAATCAACAAACAAGAAGTGCTGGTGAAGATATAGGGAAAAAAGAACCCTAGTACACTGTTGGTGGGAATGCAGACTGGTACAGCCAATGTGGAAACAGTATTGAATTTCTTCAAAAAACTAAAAATGGAACTGCTCTTGACCAACCCAGTGATTTCACTGCTGGTATCATACCCTAAGAATCCTGAAACCTCAATTTGAAGAACCTATGTACCACAATGTTCATAGTAGCACAATTTACAATAGCCAAGTGCTAGAAACAGCCTAAGTGCCCATTAGTAAATGGGTGGATCAAGAAACTGGTACATTTACACAATAGAATACTATGCAGCAGAAAGAAAGAAGGAACTCCTACCTTTTGTGACAGCCTGGGTGGAACTGGAGAGCATTATGATAAGTGAAATAAGCCAGGCAGTGAAAGACAAATACCACATGATCTCACTTTAAGAGGAACTTAATGAATAAAGCAAACAAATGAGCAAAATAGAACCAGAGGCATGGAAATAAGGAACCCACGGACAGCAAGCAGAGGGGAGAGAGAGGGGAATAAGGGTGGAAAGAAAGAAACGGAAGTCGTCAAGGAACATGCATGAATGACCCATGGACATGGACAACGGTGTGGGGACTGACTTAGGAGCAGGGGGTAGGCAGATTACAGGAGAGCAAAGGCAGAAAAATTGGAACAACTATAATAGAACAACAACACAATATTTAAATTAAATATCAATTAGAATGTAAACAAATGAAGAAATGAAAATCCATGTAAAATATTCAATAAAAACTTAAGGTGAAATATATAAAATATAATGACATGTACAATGGGGGTAAATGACCAAAGGTAAGCACTTTAAGGTCTTACATTGTTTGACAGGAGGATATAAGTTTTGATGAACATTAGACTTTCTACATCAGTTATTGTTACCAGAGGAAATAGCCTCTTTTGAAGTGTTTTGGGGAAAGAATTCCAGGGACACTAGCATAGTAGGAGTTTTAGCCTAGTGGCAAGATTAGAGCAAAAAGCTGTAGTTGAGAACAGGCAGGCTAGAGGGCAGTGGCTTCCTTGAGGTCTTCATTAAACTTCTTTACATTCCCTTGGGTTTGGGAAAGAGCAGGCTTTCTTTTAAACTATCCAATCTTTCCCCCAGACTTTCCCAGGCTAGTCTCCTCCCTCTTGTACAGTTGCCATTTTGGCTTCTACTTTGCATGCACTTAGTAAGAGGAAGTCCCACTTATTTTCACCCTCCCCACCCCACCCCACCACCCTTAGTCAGGTGGACTTCCCAGGGTAACCGAAAAGCCATCCTTTCTGCCTAGTTGGATGTTTTGCTTCATTTGGCTGAACATGTTGGTTACTCCCCAGGGTGGCTATAAAGCTGTTTTTTCCTACTTAATTAGGCTTAACCAGATATCTGGTTCTGTTCACACCCTCCTGTTTTGTTAATATCTACTAACTACCTACTCTAACATTATGTCTGTTAAAATTAAGAGTAAGCTCAACAGAATAGACATAAATTGTAAAACTGCCAAGCACAGCAAGAGAAAAAAAGAGGGGAGGGGGACTAAAGAAATCTTAATCAATACAAAGAAATAGAAAAAAAGAATGAAAAAGCATTACAAGATTAGTGTGCCTAGCACTTCAAAAGAAAGAACAATATTTAAGACATCTGAATGTGGAGTAAGGAAAGGTATATTGATTGAGAAGGCCCATCTTGAAAAGATGGGGTTGACTTATGCTTTTGTAAATCCCTCTTAAGAGAACCTAAAATAAAGAACTCATACAACTTAACACTAACCCTCCCCCACAAACAACCCACTTAAAAATGGGCAGAGGACCTGAATAGACATCTTCTTCAAAGATAACATACACATACCAATAGACATATGAAAACATGCTCAATGTCACTAACCATCAGAGAAATGCAAATTAAAACCAAAATGAAATGACACCTCACACATGTCAGAATGGCTATCATCAATGATAAAAAAGAAGTAGTTTTGTGGAGAAAAGGGAACCCTCATGCATTATTGGTGGGAGTGTAAATTGGTATAGTCACTACAGAAAATAGTATGGAAGTTCCTCGAAAAATTATAAATAGAACCACCTTATTACCCAGCAATTCCACTTCTGGGGATTTATCCGAAAAATTCAAAACACCAATTCAAAAAGATGTATGCAGCACTATCTTTACTGCAACATTATTTACAATAGCCAAGATACTAAAACAACCTAAATGTGCATTGATAGACTGGATAAAGATTGTGGTACGTACCAAGGTCTGCCTGGAAAAAGTCCAACCATTGATAATATAATGAGAACAGTTTGCATGATATCAATGCAACCTGGCAGCCAAGGAGAGTGGACTAGAATGAGCATGTGTGAACTATGAGGACTTCACTGTACTAGTCAGTGGGGGCAGTAGATACTGTGGAGTGAGTGTGTGTACTGTGTGGCCATCACATTCAAAATGACTTGAGTGAGTAGAGCAACAAATCTGCATCAAATTTGCATTAGGCTTGAACATTCCTCTGCAGGGTGATTCAGAAGGCCACAGCTATGGGCAACTGGTAACTGGCAGCTTCATCACAGAAACACATCTGCTCATGCATCATATCTCATGCAGAGGTTTTGGAGAAACATCAACTCACCCAGGTGACTCAGCCCTGCTACAGCCTAGATTTGGCACCCTGCAACTTCCGGCTTTTTCCAAAACTAAAATCACCTTTGAAAGAGAAGAGATTTCAGACCATCATTGGGATTCAGGAAAATATGACGGGGTAGCTGATGACCATTGGGAGAACTGTGTGAGGTCCCAAGGTGCCTATGTTGAAGGGGACTGAGGCATCATTGTCCTATGTACAATATTTCTTGTATCTTCTTCAATAAATGTCTCTATGTTTCATAGCACATGGCTGGATACTTTCTGGTCATAAAAAGGAATGTCTTACCATTTGTGATAACATGGATAGACCTAGAGAATACTATGCCTATTGAAATAAGTCAGAGAAAGACAAATACTATATTTTACTTATATGTGAAATCTACAGCACAAAATAAATAAACAAACAAAACAGAAACAAACTTGCAGGCAGAGAACAAAATTATGGTTGCCAGATGGAACTGTGGTTAGGGTGCTTGGTGAAAAAAGTGAAGGAATAAAGAAGTGAAAATTAGAAGTTAAAAAATAGTCACAAGAAAGTAAGGTACAGCACAGGGAATATAGTCAATAATAATAAATCATATTTTTTGGACTATAAGATGCAACCCTCCCAATTTGGGAAGAATAATGGTTGTTAATGCTGCTGTTGAGTTCTGTTTACATTTACATTGGTGAAATATTGTTATTTATGTTATTAAATATTTTACCACATTTTTTGCTTCAAAATTTTTTTCCCTATTTTCCTCCTCTAAAACCTAGGTGCATCTTATAGTCCAAAAAATATAGTAATAACTATGTATGATGTCAGATGGTTACTAAACCTGTGGGTGGGATCACCTTGTCAACTATACAGGGTGGGGAAAAGCAGATTTATAGTTTCTCATGTAGAAAATAATACAATAATAAATAATAATACAAAATAAACAGTTTTGTGTACTTACAACTCTAAACCAACTTTTCCCCACCCTGTATAAATATCTAAATACTACGCTGTACACTTGAAACTGATATAAAATAATAATGAATGTAACTGTACATAAAAAATAAAAGGTAAAAATACATTATTCAAAAATAATAAATTTATTGGGTAACATTAAAATAATAGAATTGAAACATATAAATAACCAAAGTAGTAGAGCAAAAATATAATAAAATATAAAGTAGTCACTTAAAGCAAAGCAAAACAATAAAGAAAAAGAAACAGAAAATACTGGGCAAAAGAAAACACAAAATGTTGTTAGACATAAATCCAAATATACCTGTAATTATAATAAAGGAAAATGAATTTAAAGGTCAAGTTCAAAGAACAGACTGTCAGACTGTGAGAAAAGGTTCATCTATAGGTTATTTATACAAAATATGCTTATAATACATAAATATGGAAGTAAACAGGTAGAAAAATATACTGAATGAAAGCCACACCAAAAATTTGGCTATATTCATATTTTGTAAAATAGATATTAAGGCAAAAATTATTACTAGATGTTGAGAAAGATTTGCATAATGTTAAAATGTTGAGTTTACTCAATATAGTAAAATTATAAACTTGTACTTAGTAAAAATGATTATATATATTAAAGATATCTACAATCATATAATTAAGTATATATAAGAGATAATATTGTATATATCCCAATTAAATTGGCAGGACTCAGAGATAAAATAGAAAAATCAACAATGGTAGTAATAGATATTTTGAGACATTTCTCTCAATAATTGATGAATTGAACTGATAAAAGATCCACAAATCCATAGGGGTGTGGAATGTTTGAACAACGCATATAACAAGTTTAGAACACTTTACCTCATTGCTGCAGAATGCTTTTCAAGTGTACAAAAAAGGTTTGAAATTGTAATATAATGGGCCATAAGATGCATCTCAACAAATTTCAAAGGATTATCTACTTTCTGTTTTAAATATTATTTAAGCTCCCTTATAGTTTGCCCTTTGACCCATAAATCATTAAATTTTGTGATTCAAAGCTGTAAAGCTCTTTGAATGATCCTTATAACATTCATGTAAAAAATTTAAACCTCTAGGGTCATATTATAACCAATAGACATTGCACTTGGTTTAAGTATTTAAATATACAAGGCAAAAATATAAAACTTTTAGAGAAAAATTGAGAAGAAAATCTTTGTGATCTTAGGTCAAGAAAGAATTTATTTATTTATTTATTTACTTACTTATTTATTTTTAAACTTTCTTCTGCAGGTATCTGCAGATCATCTTAAGATTGTGTTGCAGTTGGGTGGGGTGGGGATTAGAGTCTGCATTTCTTTTCTTTTTAATTCTCAACTGAGGATATATTTTATTGATTTTTTTTTTTTTTTTTGCAGAGAAAGGACATGGGTGGTAGGGGGAAGGTGATGACGAGAGAGAGAGAAAGAAAAACATCGCCTAGTTGTCTCCTGCATGCACTCTGACCAGGGATTGAACTCACAACCTTTTGGTGCATGAGGATGACGCTCTAACCAACTAAGCCACCTGCCCAGGGTGGAAGGATTTTTTAGTAAGACAAAAAGTAAGTCATAGAGGAAAATGCTAGTGCATTTATTTACATGAAATTCTGTTCATTTTAAGAAGCACAGAAGGCATTGTCAATGATTCCCCAGATCCGTCTCTTGCTTCAATAGTGTTTGGACAGAACAGACCCAGGGACTCCCCTTTTTTTAGATCCTGACTACCCTCCAACCTTTTTTCACCACCTTCAGAACCATCACAGCCATCCTTGGCTTCAGAGACCAGCCAACACATTGTTTTGAGCTCAACTCTTTATTGTCAAGCACTCATGAGCTCCCAGTTTCGTCAGAATTATTCCACCCAGGTGGAGGCCACTGTCAATCACCTGGTCAACCTCCATGCGCAGGCCTCCTACACCTACCTCTCTCTGGGCTTTTACTTCCACCAATGATATGGTTCTAGAGGGCGTGGGGCTCTTCTTCAGAGAGCGGGCCACAGAGGAGTGTGAGGGTGCCAAGTGTCTCTTACAGATGCAAAACCAGCTCGGTAGCCAGGCTCTCCTCCAAGATGTGGAGAAGACTTCCCAAGATGAGTGGGACAAAAGTCACGATGAGACGGACGTCATCATGGTCATGGAGAAGAACCCGAACCAGGCCCTTTTGGATCTGCATGCCTGGGTTCCACCGGCATAGGCCCTCATCTCTGTGACTTTCTGGAGAACCACTTCCGGTATGAGAAGATGAAAGTCATCAACAAGATGGGCAGCCACCTGACTAACCTCTGAACGCTGGCAGGCCCCCAGGCTGGGTTGGGCGAATGTCTCTTCAGAAGGCTCAACCTCAAGCACCGCTTGCAGACCAGAGGCCTTTGAGGGGCTTCTGTGCATTCCCCTGCTGTCTGAAGTCTGCCTGAGTCTCTCCCTGCAACCAGTAGAAAGCCTTTTAATTACCCTGGAGCTTCCTCCCATACCTTGGACCAAATGGAAACAATAAAGCTTTATTCAGAAAAAGAAAAATACCCCACAGAGAAAGTGGAAGAGTAAGCTCAAACTGGAAGAACATATTCGCATCACATATAATCTATAAGGCATGTATATCCAGATTATATTAAAGAATTTCTACAAATAAGTGAGGAAATAGTAAAGTACTTAACAGGTTAATGAGCACAGGGAAAATAAATTTCACAGAAGAGGGTTCTAATGAACCAAATACAGAAAGACAAATCAAAACAACCCTGTGAGCCCTGGCTGGCTAACTCAGTTGGTTACCAGAGCATCATCTCAATATACTAAGGTTGTGGGTTTGATCCCAGTCATAGAATATACAAAAAACAACCAATGAGAGCAGAAATAAGTGGAATAACAAAACCACACTTCTCTCTCTCTCTCTCCCTTTCTTTCTCTCTAAAATCAATAAATAATATTTCCACCCATCAGATGGGCAAAATTTAGAAGTCAAACAATATCAACTGATGGATAGAGCATGTGGAGGAATGCAAATGCTCACTCACTTCTAATGGGAATGTAGAACAGGAAAGCTATTTTGAAAACCAGCTTGACATCACTTATTAAAGCTGAATATACACAACATACCAATAATTTACAACCTATCAATTCCACTATTTTGTGTATACCTGAGAGAAATTTTCCTCCATTTTCACCAGAAGTCAGGTTTGAGAACACTTACAGAAGCCTTGTTATAAAGCAAAAAAAAAATTAAAAATAATACAAAAATAAAACTATGCAAATGTCTATCAACAATGGAAAGATTATATCACTTACAGTATATTCTTTAAAGGATCAATGACAAGTTATATAAAATTGATAAAATAAAACATGGCGCAACTATGATAAATCTCTAAAACACAGTGACCAAAGAAAGTTTCCAAAAATTCACATAGTATGATTTTAGTTACAAAAATTTCAAAAGCTGAAAACCGAAAAATATATTATTTAAGGATAAATGAATATGTAGTTAGGTACTGAAGTGAAAAAGGAAAGCATGGGAATAATTAACTGAAAAGAGGAAATACAAATGGCCAAGGGTGTGAAATTCATCATAGAAATTCAAATTAAAAGAACAATGATATCCCATTTCTAATCCAGATGTTGGCAAAAAAAAAGTGTCACAAAATCAAGAATTGGCAAGGATAGAAAGCTAAATTAAATTATTAGATACCCACATCTCCTAAATCCAGCAGTTCCAAACCTAAGTTTATATACAGAAGAAGTTTATGTATATGGGCACAAGAAGAGACGTAAAAAAATAAATTGTGATATAATCTTACTCATCTGGAACTAGAATTACATGTATCAACATGGTTATAAACTTCAAATTCAGAATAGGGGCCACTACTGCTGAGGGAAATGGTCAGGTATACGTTCCCAGAAGGTGATACGTTATCAGCAAGGTTTCATATTTTATATATTTTATTTCTAAAAAAAATGTGATCTGAAATAAATAAGGTAAAAATAATAGGCTTTGATAGAGCTAAATGGTAGAATGGCACATGTTGTCCATTATATTATTCTTTATATAGTTTCTTTATGCTTGAAATACATATGAAAAAGAATGCATTAAGAGTAAGAATAAAAATAAGAATAGGTAAAAAAACCTATGGTACATGTACATAATGGAATAGTACACAGCAGAGAGAAGGAGCTCCTACTATTTGGGACAGCATGGATGGAACTGGAGAGCATCATGCTAATCGAAATAAGCCAGGCAGTGAAAGACAAGTATATGATCTCACCTATAAGTGGAACCTAATCAACAAAATGAACAAGCAAGCAAAATATAACCAGAGACATGGAAATAAATAACAGACAGAGACCAGAGGGGAGGAGGGTGGAGGATAATGGGGGAAAGTTGGGGGAAAGGTCAAGTCAAGGAACATGTGTAAAGGACTTACAGACAAAGACAACGGGTGGGAGGATTGAAAGTGGAAGGTGAGGGTGGGTAGGGCAGTGGAAGTAATGCAGTGAAAATGTAAACAACTGTAACTGAACACCAAAAAAAGAAAAGAACAGAAAAAGAATAGAAAGAGTATGATATCATTTCTAGGTATAGAGAGTAGCACATACTATTTTGGTATCCTGGTCTCTTTACTTCTCTGACTTGTGAAATCTAACTTATCTTAAAATTCATCTAAGGTACCCTCCTTTATGGCTTATTTCCCAGACCCACGTAAAGATATTGGAGCCACCATGACTGTACCTACACAGTATTTATCACACTGTGTTCTGATTATATAATCTGTTTCTAAAATGCATAGTAGTTTCCAAGAGAGGCTGTGCCCTCATTTTTATTTTTTCTAGTGTCTAACATCCAGTGTTTGGCAGAGAGCATATAGTCAGTAAACAATTGTTGATGAAGTTGAAAACACTGGGGCTATATTTCAGAGTAGTAAAATGAAGAAATAATAGAATTTTAAGGCCTGGGTTCACCTTGAAATCCTAGGTCTGTTTTTAAGTATATTAGCCAAGTCAATTAATCTCACTGGGTTCCATTTTTTCAATGAAGATAACATATTGATTATCTACTTATACCTCAGAAAAGTAGAGTTATCTCAAAATGTAGAGGTCATTTCATAAGCCCTACGTACATTTTTTTGATTGGATGGTATAACTAGAAACAGAACAAAATAAATTCTGTAAACTAAAATGACTTGAACTATCCAAAGTGTTGTCATTGAAATGTTTTCACGTAGTGCCAGTAAGTAATGTACAGGGTTGGACAAAAGTAGGTTTTACAGTTGTTTGTATGGAAAATAATATAGTAATTAATAAATAATAATACAAGAATAAACTCTATGTTTCACACACTCACAACTGTATACTTTCTTTCTCCCCATCCTGTATTTAGAGCCTAATATAAGAAGCATGAGGGTAAGGGAGACAGCCTATTATTAAAAGTGAAAAATTGTTTGAGGTCAGAAATCCCAGGAAGAAGTATAATAGAACTCAACGGTGTGTATTAACTTGGTTGCTTATGACTGATGCCTCTTCTAACTGAGTTGTACCTGAGCTGATCCAGTTGTTAAATATTTGGACTATCGCTCTTGTTTTGACATAGTGTGATTTAATAAACGGATACCTAACAGTAAATTCTTATATATACTACTGAAAAATGGCTAGGTAAAGATAGGTCAAATAACACATATTCAGACCTAAAACTTCACCCAAATTAATGCAGATTTCTCTTTTAAAAAATTTTGGTGACTCCAAAATTTTGTTTTCATTTCTTGAAGTGCTTCAGGGCTATTTATTGAAGTTCAAATAGCACTATCATATGTTTGAACAGAAATGTAGGCTGACAGTTTCAATTAATAATGAGTTTGTTGTTGAATGCATTAATTTTTTTCATTTAAATCTTAATTTTTATGCATGTGTGAACAAATGGAAATAGAAACACAAAAAATAGTAAGATTTAATATATTAATTTTGCCTGAACTCATAAGTGTTTTAACTTATTTCTTTTATTTTATTTTTATCCTTACCCAAGGACAGGCTTATTGACTTTAGAGAGAGGAGAAAGGAAGGAAAGAGGAGAGAAACATTGGTAAGAGTGAGAAACATTGATCGGTTGCCTCGTGTACACGTCCTGACCAGAAATCAAACTCACAACCTTTAGGTTTTTCGGATGATACCCTAACCAGCTGAGTCACACCAGTTAGGGCAGTTTTTTAATTTAAATTTTCACAACTGCTTGGTAAGTACACATATTGGAAGGAAAGGCAAAGGGCTAGCTAACTCTAATTAAATGACAGAAGTTGATAAAATGAAAGTGTAAATTTCCTTCTAAAATCCAGAATAACAATGCTCTCCCTGAGGAGCTAGTTTAAGACAGAACTTGATATTCCATAACTCTGATAAATTATAGGTATCCAGAGAGAACCAAAGGGAACAAGAGCTTTCCAGAGAGATGTTAAAAAAAGAGGCTGGAAATGTCAAAAGTATATGAAGGAGGAAGACTGGGAACATTTCTGCTGAAAAGTGTTTGAAAATACTATATCATAAAGAGATCTCTAAGATTTTTCTATTCAAAGCAAATGTTCTGTACTCGGGTAAATGGCTCCCTGTGAATCCAAATCTCAACACCCACTCATCAGGACAGTGTGTGCAAAGAGAAATACATTTTGAGGAAGACTGGACACAGTTTGTAAGCAGCATTTAAATATAGAATTTTCTAGGCAATACTGACTTCCAAAATGCTGATATCAAAAGGAGTAGCTAGAATATATGGAGTCTTTGGAGTCTGAAAAAATGGCTGATTTCCCTTTATCACTTTCTTTTTTTTTTTTAATTTTTATTTTAATTGTTGATCTTGTACAGTTTTCTGTCTTTTATTCTCACCCGAACCCGCCACCCCAGCCCTCCCCACCTCCTTCCCATTTCCACCCCCCCCCATAGATTTTGTCCATGTGTCCTTTATACTTGTTCCTGTAAATCCTTCCCCTTTTCCCCCTGAAATTCCCTCCCCTCTCCCCTCTGGTGACTTTCAGCATGTTCCCAATTTCCATGTCTTTGGTTATATTATGCTTGTTTGTTTGTTTTGTTGATTAGGTTCCTGTTAAAGGTGAGATCATATGGTATTTGTCTTTCACTGCCTGGCTTACTTCGCTTAGCATGATGCTCTCAAGTTCCATCCATGCTGTTGCATAGGGTATGAGCTCCTTCTTTCTTTCTGCTGCATAGAATTCCATTGTATAAATGTACCACAGTTTTTTGATCCATTCATTTACTGATGGGCATCTAGGTTGCTTCCAACACTTGGCTATTGTAAATTGTGCTGCTATAAACATAGGGATGCATAGTTTCTTTTGGATTAGTGTTTCAGGGTTCTTAGGATATAGTCCTAGCAACGGAATTGCTGGGTCAAAAGGGAGCTCCATTTTTAGTTTTTTTAGAAAATTCCATACTGTTTTCCATAGTGGTTGTACCAGTCTGCACTCCCACCAGCAGTGCACTAGTGTCCCCTTTTCTCCACAACCTCTCCAACACTTGCTGTTTGTTGCTTTGTTTATGAGGGCCATTCTGACTGGTGTCAAGTGGTATCTCATTGTGGTTTTAATTTGCATCTCTCTGATAGCTAGCGATATCGAACATCTTTTCATGTGTCTCTGGATCCTCTGTATGTCCTCCTTGGAGAGGTGTCTGCCCAAGTCCTTTGTCCATTTTTTAATTGGGTTGCTTGTCTTCTTAGAGTGGAGTCGTGTAAGTTCTTTGTATATTTTGGAGATTAAACCCTTATCTGAGATATCATTGGCAAATATGTTTTCCCACACAGTCGGTTCTCTTTTTATTTTAATACTGTTTTCCTTGGCCATGCAGAAGCTTTTTATTTTGATGAGATCCCATTTGTTTATTCTTTCCTTTATGTCCCTTGCTTTAGGGGACATATCAGTAAGAATGTTGCTGCGTGTAATATCAGAGTGTATGATATTACACTCTGCGTGTATGAGATTTTCCTGCCTATGTTCTCTTCTAGGACTTTAATGGTGTTACGGTTTATGTTTAAGTCTTTTATCCACCTTGAATTTATTTTTGTGTATGGTGTAAGTTGGTGCTCAAGTTTCATTTTCTTGCACGAAGCTATCCAGTTCTCCCAACACCACTTGTTGAAGAGGCTATTTTTACTCCATTTTATGTTGCTGCCCCCTTTGTCGAATATTAATTGACTATAGAGACTAGGGTTTATTTCTGGGCTCTCTATTCTGTTCCACTGGTCCACGTGCCTGTTTTTATGCCAGTACCAGGCTGTTTTGATTACAGTGGCCTTGTAATACATTTTGGTATCAGGTATTGTGATCCCCCCTGTTTTGCTCTTCTTTCTCAAGATTGCTGCCGCTATTCTGGGTCGTTTACGGTTCCATATAAATTTTTGAAGAGTTTGTTCTATATCTGTGAAATATGCCATTGGTACTTTAATAGGTATTGCATTGAATCTGTAGATTGCTTTGGGAAGTATGGCCATTTTGATGATGTTA
This sequence comes from Glossophaga mutica, assembly GCA_039655065.1. Taxonomy (NCBI): domain Eukaryota; kingdom Metazoa; phylum Chordata; class Mammalia; order Chiroptera; family Phyllostomidae; genus Glossophaga; species Glossophaga mutica. Next base: position 76,926,045 of record CM077308.1, on the reverse strand, counting down.
ATTCTTCCGATCCATGAACACGGTATGTGTTTCCATTTATTTGTGTCTTCCTTGATTTTCTTCTTCAGTGTTGTGTAGTTTTCTGCATACAGGTCTTTTACCTCCTTGGTTAGGTTAATTCCTAGGTACTTTATTTTTCTTTTTGCTATATCAAATGGTATTTTTTTCTTGATTTCTGCTTCTGTTGTTTCATTGTTGGTATACAAAAATGCCTTTGATTTCTGGATATTGACTTTGTATCCAGCTGTTTGGCTAAATTCATTAATTAGGTCGAGCAGTTTTTTGGCCGAGACTATAGGATTTTCTATGTATACTAACATGTCATCTGCAAACAATGATAGTTTTGTTTCCTCCTTTCCAAGTTGGATGCCTTTTATTTCCTTTTCTTGTCTAATCGCTGTGGCTAATACTTCCAATACTATGTTGAATAGAAGTGGAGAGAGTGGACAGCCTTGTCTTGTTCCTGATTTTAGTAGAAAAGAATTTAGTCTTTGCCCGTTGAGTATGATGCTGGCTGTAGGTTTCTCATATATAGCCTTTATTATGTTGAGAAATGCTCCCTCTATTCCCACTTTGCTGAGTGTTTTTATCATAAATGGGTGCTGTACCTTATCAAATGCTTTTTCCGCATCTATTGATATGATCATGTGATTTTTGTCTTTGCTTTTGTTTATGTGATGAATTACATTTACTGATTTGTGAATGTTGAACCATCCTTGCATCCCTGGGATGAATCCCACTTGGTCGTGGTGTATGATCTTTTTAATGTGTTGTTGGATGCGGTTTGCCAATATTTTGTTGAGGATTTTAGCATCTATGTTCATCAGCGATATTGGCCTGAAGTTCTCCTTCTTTGTTGTGTCTTTATCTGGTTTTGGGATTAGGATGATGCTGGCTTCATAAAAAGATTTTGGGAGTCTTCCATCTTTTTGGATTTTTTGGAATAGTCTGTGGAGAATAGGGGTTAGCTCTTCCTTAAATGTTTTGTAGAATTCTCCTGTGAAGCCATCTGGTCCAGGGCTTTTGTGCATCGGGAGTGTTTTGATTACTGATTCAATTTCACCAGCTGTTATTGGTCTGTTCAGGCTTTCTGTTTCTTTTTCATTGAGTTTTGGAAGGTTATAATTTTCTAGAAACCTGTCCATTTCACCTAGGTTTTCAAATTTCTTGGCATACAGTTCTTCATAGTAATTTCTTACAATCCTTTGTATTTCTGCGGTGTCGGTTGTAATATCTCCTCTTTCATTTCTGATTGTGTTTATTTGAGTCCTCTCTCTTTTTTTCTTGATGAGCCTGCTTAAAGGCTTGTCGATTTTGTTGATCTTTTCAAAGAACCAACTCCTGGATTCATTGATCTTTAGGATTGTGCTTTTAGTCTCTATGTCATTTAATTCTGCTCTTATCTTGGTTATTTCTTTCCTTCTACTTGCTCTGGGCTGTCTTTGTTGTTGTTCCTCGAGTTCTTGTAGGCGAAGGGTTAGGTTGTTTGTTTGAGATGTTTCTGTCTTTTTTAGATAGGCATGTATCGCTATAAGCTTCCCTCTGAGGACTGCCTTTGCTGTGTCCCGTAAGTTTTGGGTCAATGTGAGTTCATTATCGTTTGTTTCCAGAAACTTTTTGATTTCCTCCCTAATTTCATTCTTGACCCATTCATTGTTTAATAGCATGCTATTCAATCTCCATGATTTTGAGGGTTTTGGGTTTTTCTCCTTGGGGTTGGTTTCTAGTTTCAGTCCCTTGTGGTCAGAGAAAATGCTTGGTATGATTTCAATTTTCTTGAATTTGTTGAGGCTTGATTTGTGTCCTATCATGTGGTCTATCTTTGAAAATGTTCCATGTGCATTTGAAAAGAAAGTTTATTTAGCTTCTTTGGGATGAAGGGCTCTATATATATCAGTTAAGTCCATTTCCTCTAGAGTGTTGTTCAATGCCACAATATCTTTGTTGATATTTTGTTTGGAAGATCTGTCCATTTTTGACAGTGGGGTGTTAAAATCACCTACTATAATTGTGTTGCTGTCTATATCTTTCTTGAAGTCCTCTAAAATTTTCTTGATGTATTTAGGTGCTCCTCCGTTGGGTGCATATATATTTACAATATTTATGTCTTCTTGGTGGATTCTTCCCTTGAGTATTATGAAGTGACCTTCTGGGTCTCTCTTTATGGCCCTTCTTTTGAAGTCTATTTTGTCTGATATGAGTATTGCTACCCCAGCTTTTTTTTCCTGACCATTTGCTTGGAAAATTTGTTTCCAGCCCTTCACTTTGAGCCTGTGTATGTCTTTTGTCCTGAGGTGGGTTTCTTGTAGGCAGCATATGTGTGGGTCATGCTTTCTTATCCATTCAGCTATTCTATGTCTTTTGATTGGAGCATTTAATCCATTTACATTTAAGGTTATTATTGATAGGTACTGATTCATTGCCATTTTCGTACCTGTGTTCCTCTTTCTCTTTCTCTCTCTGTCTTTTCCTTTCTTCCCTTAAAGCAGTCCCTTTAGTATCTCTTGCAGCATTGGTTTGGTAGAGGTGTATTCTTTTAGACTTCTTTTGTTTGGGAAGCTCCTTATTTGGCCTTCTATCTTGATTGAAAGCCTTGCTGGGTAAAGTAGTCTTGGTTGCAGGCCTTTGGTTCTCATTGCTTGGAATATTTCTTGCCATTCTCTTCTGGCTTGGAGCGTTTCCATTGAGAAGTCAGATGCTAACCTAATTGGGGCCCCCTTGTATGTTACTTCCTTTTTCTCCCTTGCTGCTTTTAAGATTCTCTCTTTGTCTTGGAATTTTGCCATTTTAATTATGATGTGTCTTGAAGTGGGCCTGTTTGGGTTCCTTTTGATTGGGACTCTCTGTGTTTCCTGGATTTGTGTGGCTTTTTCTCTCACCAAATGAGGGAAGTTTTCCAACATTACTTTTTCAAACAGGTTTTCTATCCCTTGTTCTTGTTCTTCTCCTTCTGGTATCCCTATTATACGAATATTATTCCGTTTCATGATGTCTTGCACTTCTCTTAAACCCTCTTCATTCTTTCTAAGCCTCTTTTCCTTATCTTGCTCATTCTGAGTGTTTTTTTCTATTTTGTCCTCCAACTCGCTGATCCGATCTTCTGCTTCATCGATTCTGCTTTTCATTCCTTCTACTGTGTTCTTCAGTTCAGAGATTGTGTTCTTCATTTCCTCTTGGCCCTTGTTGATAGTTTCTATTTCCTTTTTCATGTTGATATAGTTTGCTGTGAGTTCATCATAACTTCCCTGTAGTTTATGGTAGCTCACTGAGAGCTCATTGAGCTTCCTGACAACCATTGCTTTGAACTCGATATCTGATAGTTGAGTTGCCTCTGTTTCATTTAGCATTCTTTCTGGGGCTTCCACCTTTTCTTTCGTTTGGGGATTGTTCTTTTGTCTTCCCATTGTTTGTAAGACTCTTGTTAGCCTCAGCTTCTTAAATTGATCTGTTCTGGCTCCCTGGGTTTGTGGTATGACCTTCTGTGGTAGAATATCTGTGAGATTCAGTGGTGGATTCTCCTTCGGATATCCTGTTGTTCACCGCTTTCACTGTCTCATCAGCTGGAATACCCTCTTTTGGGGGCCAACTCTGGTTTTGGTTTTTGTTTTTTTTTCCCCCACAGTTTCAGGCTTGCTTGTTTGTTTGTTTTGTCTCACTCGTGGGTATTTACAAAAAGAAGAGGGGGGAAAATGAAAAAAAGAAGAAAGAGGAAACAAGAGGAAGGTAGAAGAGATAAAATTGAAAAGAAAGGAAGAGGGGATAAGAGAAGATGGAATTCAAGGGAGGCAAAAGGAGTTGGGGAGTAAAGAAGAAGATATAAACAATGAAGAAGGAGTAGTTAAAAACTCATATAGATAGACAGGCTTACAAACAAAAAGACACTAACAAACTGGCAAAACAAAAAAGAGACACGCACACAGACACCCCCACACAAATATAAGCAGCCAAAGGGGGGGGGGAGAACAAGCAAAGCACAACAAAATATTTAAAAAAAAAAAAAATATATAAAAAAATAAAATTAAAAAAATGAAAAAACAAAACAAAACAAAACAAACAAACAAAAAAAATACCCTCTTGTTGTTTTCAAACTTGCCAGCCGGTTTTTCAGGTCTTGCTGGCTGCAATGGCCGAGGGGTGATCTTATTGCTTTTCTCTGTGTTCAGAACTCAGTCCTCACTGTGCTATGTATCCCAGCATTAGTGGGCACCTCTCCCCACAGGGTTTTCAGCGTGTGATCTGAACCTCCTGGTGTGTGCGCAGTTCTCCGAGTTTATGGGTGTGTGCTAGGTTCTCCAGAGTGCACAGCCACCTGCCTTTGTCCCTGGGAGGCTTTCAGTGTTCGGGCACAGCTGCCTGCATTTGCTTCTGAGAGGGGCCTGCCTTCCAGCTGCTATCCGGCGCCTGCACCTTGGGCCTGAGCTGCCCGAGTTTGCGCACCCGCCAGTGAACTGGCACCTCTGGCTCCACAGCTGTCTCCAGCGGCCTGCGCCTATGTTTTCATGAGTGTCCACTAGCCCGCGACCGTGTGCGGTCCCCTGAGGGTGTCTATTTTCATGCAGTTGTCTCACTTCGCCCGCGCCTCTGTCTTTGTTGGGGCGCCTGTGCTTTCGTAGTGGCCCGGCGACCACGAAAACTCGGTTCAAAGTCGAGCAGTGACCTGGTGCGGGGCACCCACTTTTGCTCGGGCCGCAGTCGCGCGGTGTCCCCTGAGATCTCCCAGCCGGTTCAGCGGCTGACCCAGCTCCCTCCCCAGGGCCCTGGGGCAGGCTTGGCGGAGCGCCGGGCCGGGGCCTCGGCCGCCCCGTTCTCCGCGCGCTGGAACCCTGGGCTCTTATTGTTCCGAAGAGCTCTCCTTACCGCTTGTTTTTCAGTGTTCGCTACAATTTCCGACCTCTTATTCTCCAATATGCTGTGTTACTGTTCCTTGTCTGTTCTGGTCTTTCATAGATTGGCCCAGTTTTTCTTCCGTGTGTAGAGGGGGAATAGGATCTGCTCCCTCCTACCACACCACCATCTTCTCTCCGCCCTCATCACTTTCTTTATCCATCTCTGGAGTTGTTTGTTTGTTTGTTTGTTTGTTTTGCAAGAAGAGATAGAATCATTTGTATGATAGAGAGGACTAAAGATAAAATGCAATTTTCTCTTCCATGGACTCTCTGAAAAAAGAGGTTGGGATAGTCAAAATCTAAGAAGGAGGGACTAACAAGTTTGTTTTGAAGCAACATTTGTATACAAGCACACTGTTTTTAAGCATTGCTTTTATTGTAGATAGAGACTTACATCTTCTTTTTTTATTTCTTTAAATTTTATTTATTTTTAGAGAGAGAGGAAGGGAAGGAGAAAGAGAGGTGTTGGGAACCGTTCTGCCTGGTTTCAGGAGTTGTAACTGGCCCCCATGGCTAAGGCTGAGTGAGCGACCTTTGGATTGTAAACCACTAAGGAGACAAAGTTTATCTCCCTGGCAGGAGCGCTGCTTCTGCTTCATCCATAACTGGCCCCCAATGCTTGGTCGGTTAGCCAATGACGGGCAAGATTCACTCAAGGGAGGGGTCGCCTAAGCCAGGCACGACCACTTGGGAGGTCCTCAAGGAAGGACTTAGGGGGCTGCAGCAAAGAGAGGGTGATGGACCCTCGCCCCCTGGCTATCCTGACATAGCCTGACTCCTCAATCTGTTTGGGAGAAGTTTTCCTTATCTCTTGGCTTCCTGATCTTAATTCACTTAACCCTGAAACTAGGATGGAGCACGGTGCAGCCCTGTGCTGACTAGAGCCGGCTCCCTGGTTGATCAGGCATAAGAAAGAATTGGTAAAGTCCTGTGAAACCTGCTTTGCTAAGAGTGCTCTCATTTAAATGATAAGGGTCTAAAGAGGAAATGAGTTTGTCTCCCAAAGTTTTGTAACCCCTTAGTTGACAGACCCTGACTCAATTAAACCCTCAGAGTTCTTTGAAATGTTATCTATTGTTTGATCCTTGCCGCCTGACATTGATTGATGAGCTTTACCTGTATTCCTGTGTATTATGAACCTAATAAAAACAATTGAGGAAGGGGCTCTTGGTCCTTCTCCTTTGAGAGATTGACCACCTCTCCTCCCCAAGTAGATCATGTCTTGGTAGTTTTATTCTCATCTGTGGCGGACAGGGGGTGGGGGCTCTGCGCGCAAAGTTCCCCCACAGAAAGGAAGAGAAACATCAATGTGTGGTTGCCTCTGGCACACCCACCTATTGAGGACCTAGCCAGTAACCCAGGCATGTGCCCTGACTGGGAATTGAACCAGTAACTCTTTGGTTTACAGGCCCGCACTCAACCTACTGAGCCATACCAGCCAGGTGTAGAGACTTGCATCTTCTTAAAACTATTATTATCTTCATAATTACTGATAATATCATTACTTTAGGGAATTGTATTTTCAATGGAGATTATGGGAAGCACAAACCACCTACTGACAGTGCCATTTTCAGAGAATTCTAAGAGTTGAAATGTCTAAGAGTGTGTTAGCATTCTTAAGAGACAGATGAAGGGATACAGGATTCTCAGCTTCTTTCAGTGGAGATGAGGAATAGCATGATAGTCCATTCTAAAAGGGAAAATAATAGATGTTGGTGGCTGATTGCAATTAGCTACATTTAAATTTTCCAAAATAACTTTTATTATATTGGAATTAAATAGGAGGTTCCTATACCAAAAGGAGTTGCAATGAGCTGTTCTTTCATTTCAAACCAGCCACTAAATGCACCTGTTACTTGAGTCCTTGTCATCTGACACAGTGGTGTTAATCGGTTTGTTATCTGACACAGATGCTTACATGAATATTAAAAGACATGCCTTTTTGCTCTTTGCAGAACTACTACCAAAGTAGTTTTCTTACATTCTTGGTAAATGTTTATGTTTATTTAGACTTTCTAGATTTCAGTATGGCAATGCTTTTTTGCCCCTTATTTCTGTGTAGTAAAAATGAGCTTGAAATTCTATAGCTCTTTTCACTCTCTGCTCACAAGCAAATTCTTGGCTAACTTGATATTCTCTCCATTTTTTCTTCTGAAATGAGTACAAAATTTCAGCCTTGGATTAGGAGCAGTGTCTAGAGTAATTAATGGAACGTGGAACTGCAGAACGGTAGTCTGTCAAACTCATCTCATTCCTATCTACTCCACCCATCAACATGAAGACAAGAGAGACACAATCTGAAGAGATGGAAAGCAAGGTTTAACGCTGACCGGCGTGGACGGCCAACAGCTAACCTCACCGCAATTGTTCTACAATCCAAAATTATAATATCGACGATTCATTTCTTTAGATTAAACCAGCCCTTAACTTAGACATGAAAAATTAATATCAGTGAGTGAAAATAAGTTATTTCTAAGAATCTTTACCTTTATTTTAGTAGATTTAAAAATATTTTCTCAAGTGTTTGTTATAAGGGGAGTATTGTCCTACCTAACTTATTGTTGACATGAGAATCAGTTTAAATTTTACACATACACACATATATTTGTATTTATATTTTGTTGAACCTATTATTTCGTTTTAATATTCACTCAGGGTTATGTTTATTGATTTGCGAGAGAGAGGAAAAGAGAGAGAAAAAAATAGAGAGAGACACATAGATTGGTTGCCACCTGTGAACACCCCAACTAGGGACTGAATCCACAACCTAAGTAGGTGCCCTGTCTGGCAATCCAACCCACAAACTTTTGGTGTATGGGACACTGCTCCAACCAACTGAGTCACCTGGCCAGGTTTCCATAGTTTTTTTTTTTTTTTTTTTTTTTTTAAAGGCAGAAAACTGTACTTGAACAATTAAAATAATAAAAATTAAAAAATACATGTCCATTAAAAGTAAAATAGAAGAAATAATATTCTCATAAAATATATTTTAAAAAACAGACAAAAGTTTGAGTGTGAATAAATAATTGAGAGGAAATTTTTTAAAAGAAATAAGAAATGATGTACAGTGTTACATGCACAAAAGACAGGTTTAGATTTGTGATTTACAATACATAAATGATATTAGTATCTGAAGTAGAATGCAGGTTTCCATAGTTTTTTAATAGCATTAATTTTCACCCCGAGGTGTTTATCGTGAATGTAGATGTGATAGTTAATTTTTTGTGTAAACTTGACTGGGTCACAGGGTGCCCAGATGTCAGGTCATTGTTCTGGGTGTGTCTGTGAGAGTGTTTTGGGGTGAGATTAACACTTGAACCAATAGACTGATTAAACGAATTGCCCACACCTATGCGTGTAGCACTCATTTAATATCTTGAAGGCCTAACTAGAGCAAAAGTTTAGCGAATAAGAATTTGTGTTCTCTGCCTAATAGACTTGATTGACCTGGGACATGGGCCTCATCCCACCTTCAGACCCACACTGTCTGGATCTCACACTGTCAGTTCTTCTGGGTCTCAGGCCTTTGGACTGCAAATCTTGGGACTTAACCCCCACAGTTAAGTGAGTTCATTCCTACAATAAATATTTCTTCCTATCTTGATTGATTGATTGATAGGTACATAGCTAGATAAATAGATGATGAATGAATCTATCTATTTTCTACTTGTTCTGTTTCTCTGGAGGGCCCCGTCAGTACAGTAGAGCAATCCCAGATCTTCACATAACCCAGCAGTGCTTGCCTGCACTTCTTATTTGTGCCTGTGATTATATGTGGGAAGGCGGTGGGGCACAGAGTTAACCACTGGAAACTAAGTAAGTTTAAGCTATTAAACATTCTATTTGATTAATATTGATGACATTAAAAGAAGACAAGACTCAGAGTAAGATATTATTTTATATCTCAACCATAGAATATTATGCTTAAAAATGAATTGTTTGGTATTGAAGCACAAGAATTCATATGTACTCACAGGCAGTGTAAGAAAGGATCTGGGACATCCTGTGCACCTGGTGTGGTTCACAGAGATCCTTTGATAGCTCGGCATTTGTATAAAAACATTTTAATGACAAAATCATTGAGGATCATTAAATTATTTGTCAATTTGCTCTTATGTGAGGAACATGATATATATGTTCGTCGTATAAATATTCAAACATAATAAATGTTCTTCATAACTATTATGTTCTCCCCAAAGCATTTTTCAGGTGTCTGAATGTTACTTTGGAGATGATAAGACACTCTTTCCAATTTTCATAGAGTTCTCACTGCTTCCCACTCCCTCTACTATCTGGTTAGAAGAAACAAAGATTTTAGTCTATATTTAGAAACAACCTATCATAGGCAGAATGAAGAAATGCTGGCTGGTGACGGCTTGCAGCAGCACGTAGATGTTACCTGGACATTTCCAGGCAGTGGGCAGCATCAGGGCAGAGGAAGTTTGTTACAGTACCTCAGGTGCTGGTGGAGATCTGGGAATCTGGGAAGGTGCACCTATCTGCACCCTGGGAAGAGGGACTGTGGGAACAACAAAAACATCTGTGTCCTTGTGAAAAATAATCCTAAGAGCCAGTAAGTCTTAAATAGAAGACAGACTTATTCGGGTGGACATTCTGGATTCTCCTTGGAGAGCCAGTCAACATGCATAAAAGTTTTGGAACCCACACTAGAAACAATGACAGATTCCAAAGGAGCTATTTAATCATCCATATAGCTCTTTGTATACCAAGGTTTCTCAACCTCAACCTGGGTTGAGGTTTCACACTTTGTACTGAAGAATTCCTTATTGGAGGCTGTTCTCTGCATTGTAATATGCGTAGTAGCATCCTTGGCCTCTATCCACTGGATGCTAATAGCACCCTGTCGCCCAGTTGTGACAACACAACAAAATGACCTGCAGACATTGCTAAACATACACTGGGGAGAAAATTACTCAGTTGTGAACCACTGTTCTATACAGAAAAGATTTCTTCCCTTGAATAACTGGAATTTTAAAGGTTTTTCTGAACTGGCTTTTAAATGAGAATATTTTTCACATCAATGACCTAAGACTTCTAAACGTTTGCCTTTTTTTTAAAAAAAAAAGTTACTTTTAAAAAAGAGAAATTCTGTTTTTAATTTTATATTTCCTTAAAAGTTGGCTTGACAATAGATTAGAATGAGGGTCAACAATTTTTTTTCTAAAGGGCAGTAACTAAATATTTTAAGCTTTCATGTAGTCTCCCCTCCTATGACTCAATTCAGCTGTTATAGCATAAATGCAGCCATACTTTAGATAATATGACAAAGAATGGGCATGGCTATATTCCAATAAGACTTGGTTTATTAATGCAAAACTTTTTTATTATGGTATAATTGGCATACATAATATTAGTTTCAGGTGTATAAGACAATAATTATATATATATATTCTCCATAATTAAGTCTAGTTAACACATTCATCAGCACAGATAGTTACAAAATATTTTCCTGTGATGTGTACTTTTTCTTTTTTAAAATTTTTATTTTAATTGTTGATCTTGTACAGTTTTCTGTCTTTTATTCTCACCCCAACCCACCACCCCAGCCCTCCCCACCTCCCTCCCATTTCCACCCCCCCATAGTTTTTGTCCATGTGTCCTTTATACTTGTTCCTGTAAATCCTTCCCCTTTTCCCCTGAAATTCCCTCCCCTCTCCCCTCTGTTGACTTTCAGCCTGTTCTCAATTTCCATGTCTTTGGTTATATTATGCTTGTTTGTTTGTTTTGTTGATTAGCTTCCTAAAGCAAGGGACATAAAGGAAAGAATAAACAAATGGGATCTCATCAAAATAAAAAGCTTCTGCATGGCCAAGAAAAACAGTATTAACATAAAAAGAGAACCAACTATGTGGGAAAACATATTTGACAATGATACCTCAGATAAGGGTTTAATCTCCAAAATATACAAAGAACTTACACGACTCCACTCTAAGAAGATAAGCAACCCAATTAAAAAATGGGCAAAGGACTTGGGCAGACACTTCTCCAAGGAGGACATACAGAGGATCCAGAGACATATGAAAAGATGCTCAATATCGCTAGCTATCAGAGAGATGCAAATTAAAACCACAATGAGATACCACTTGACACCAGTCAGAATGGCCTTCATAAACAAAGCAACAAACAGCAAGTGTTGGAGAGGTTGTGGAGAAAAGGGGACCCTAGTGTTCTGTGATGTGTACTTTTAAGATTTACCCCCTTAGCAACTTTCAAATATGCAATACAATATTATTAGCTATAGTTTCCATACTGTACATTATACTCATGATTTCTTTATTTTATAATTTAAACTTTGAATCTTTTGAATCACTCCATTTGTTTCACCCTATCCCCTGCTTTTGGCAACCACCAATCTGGTCTCTGTATCTTTGTATCTATGAGTTTAGTATTCTTTTTTGGGGGGAGGTTTTTTTTTTATTTTTAGATTTCACATATAAGTGAAATAATATAGTATTTCTCTTGTTATATATGACTTATTATAGGACTTATTTTACTTCACCTAACACCCTCAAAGTCCATCCATGTCTCTGCAAATGTGGCTATAGAAATAAAAGGCATCCAAATTGAAAAGGAAGAAGTAAAACTGTCACTATTTGCAGATGACATGATATTATATATAGAAAACCCTAAAGACTCTATCCATAAACTGTTAGAACTAATAAATGAATTCAGTAAAATTGCAGGACAAAAATTAATATATAGAAATTGGCTGCATTTTATATGCTAATAATGAGTTATCAAAAAGAGAAATTAAGAAAACAAAGTTTGTTTAAAATTACACAGAAAACTATAATACATTGATGAAAAATTAAAGAACACAAAATCAAATGGAAAGATATTCTGTGTTTATGTGTTGGAAGAATTAGTATTGTTAAAAAGGCCATAGTACACAAAGCAATCTACAGAGTCAGTGTAGTTCTTATCAAAATTCCAGTGGTATTTTTCATAGAAATGGGACAAACAATCCTAAAAATTGTATAAAATGTAAAATTTCTGAAGCATCATTTTTGGCAAGTCGCTACTGTTACCACATTCACAATAGAGACCAAAGAACAGAAGGGGTTAAGATTAGACACAAAAGAATTGCTCTATAATTATAAAATATAAAATATAAGAAGGGATTTTTCATTGTCTCTACTGCATAATGTGTGCTATGTATTTTCACACAGAACTTCAACTGTATGTTTGTTATTAGTCTCCAGTTACACATAAAGATATTAGTTCAGAGGATTTAAGGTACTTGAATAAGGTCACACCACTAATAAGTGACAAAGCTCTGATTCAATCTCAGGTATTTTGACCTAATTCTCTTGCTCTTCTCTTCAGTGCCTCATTCTGTTCTTAGAGATTTCATTCTGCATTATGAAATCATCATTCTTTTTAAAAATATGCTGAAAACAGTCTCCCCAGTCTGCTTTGTGATCCAATGGTAGTACCATAGGAGAGTTTCATAGCAGATGTCAACAGTACCTGTTATAACATTTTATACTCATTTTCTTAAAGTTGCATTGTGGTGCTGAGAGGGATTATTGTAGGATAGGAGTTACAATACGGTTATGGTTATATTCCAGATCAAGTTGGCTGACTGGGCCTTTAGTCATTAATTCTCTCAACAAATGTTTATTAAGAGCATGCACTATGCATTGTTCTAAGTGTTGAGAACACTGTGGTGAAGAAAGATGGTGAGTTCCCTGTTCTCACAGATTCACAGTACACGGCAAAGGACAGCCAAGCAAATAAACAAATAAAAGACCAACAAGATCATCTAGTAATCAATCTTAATAAGAATATAATATAGACAGATAGTGGGTGTATGTGCATGGTTACAGTGATAGGTAACATTAAATGTTTGTCAGGGAAAACATTATGGAATGTGGGACATTTAAATAACCAGAAGAAACTAGGCAAGACAGTATCCTCCCAAGAAGTTCCCAAGTGGAAGGAGCTACGTGTCCAAATGTCTTGAGCTGAGAACAACTGTGATCTTAAAATGAAGTCTTGCTATTTGACAAGCTCCATCTGTTTTCAGTCAGCCTTTTTACTGTCTAATCCTTAAATATAAATAAATGGACAGCCTAACGTCACTTGTTATTTGAGAAAAGGTTACAACCTGAAAGAAAAATAATACAAAGAGAGAGAGAAAAAGAGAGAGAAATGATGACCTTGAATAAAACATAAGTTAATTCAGGGTAAGAGGGGAACATTACTATAAATGAAAGTAATTCAAATTAGTATCTTCAGACAGACTAAAGAAGACATCGCATCTATAAATTAAGAACACTATGGTGACTAAAGGAATACTCAGGGCAGACGTCCTGTAAATTTCTGCACAAGAGTGTGAATGTCAGGAGGTCACCAGGGAGCCATCTTTGTAGTTTAGCTACCAGTCTTCCCTATGGCTCCCAAAGAGACATGCAACAATCCAGGTAAAACACATCCACCCTGTCCTACCTCCCCATCTTTCCTCCTAAATCTCATTTTAATACAGCATGGGACTAAGGCTTGGATTTTAGGATCTTGTCTTCTAAATTAGGTCCAGGTGTGGATAAGGCTCTGCGGCTATGAGTCCTTTCAGTGTGATGACATGTGAACAACAGAGATGTTATGTGGCCCCTTTCCAACCACCACCCAACATGCAGTGATGAGAGAAGGACAAGAGAACCACAATAACCACTTATATTCAAAAGGAAGAAAACAGGAGACAAATAGCAGTCACCCTCTCTCCTACACAATCTGAACTGCAGCCTGGAACATGCTGCCCGTTCCTGACAAAGAAACATTCCTGTTCCCCCAAAGTCATTATCCAGGACTTTTGCCCTCTGCCCCAAAGCTTTTGGCTCCAGCCTTTGAGTCATTTTTCATTTTCTGTTAGGAATAACGTATTTCACAGATTTCTCAGCCTGCTTCCTGTGATTTAGGGGCCCACAAGCCTCCCATTTTGAATGCCCCCTTACCTTTTTAGTACAAAATAGTGTAATTTCTTTAAAAACTTTGTCAGCTTTCTTTTGACAAATAGAGCCAATTATAATTTTCTCTATTGGACAAAAGCCATACCCACATATCTCTTCAAGACAGGTCCCTCTGTACACTGGGTCAAGAGTCGGGTGCTGTAAAACTACACCTTGAAATTGTAAAAGCCCTTCCATCTAGCTGAGAGGGTCAATAAGGGACCACCTTAGTTCTTTGAGAACGTAACAAAGAATCTTGAGATCCTTGACCCTAAAAGCACATTCACCTGAGAGATTCTGAATGTAATATTTCCTCTAAGGCCATTTCTTACTTTGAGAGTCTTTTGCCAAAGACCCAGAAGGTCCTGACTTGGAAATATTTCCTCTACCTGCTTGAAAACTGAAGTTCCTGTTTTAGTTTATCTTTTTTAATATTCATTCCTTATTAAGTACAGCTAAAGCAAAACAGTGGGTGCTTCTAACATTATGCCTGGAAACTTCCTTAGCCAAATCTACAAAGTTTATTAGGTATATTTTCTCTTTCCATGTTACAGTAGATGACAGTGTTAACAAACTATTTGCCCTCACATTGTGTGTGTCACTGTTACTGAAGCCTCCGCTGGAAATCTCTTTCCTGTCCTTATAGCATCCTTTGACAGTTACCTTGAGGCCTTATGGTCCTAGTATGTGGCCATGACACATTTCTAGGTTTTTGTTATAGCCGTATCCCACTTCCGATTTATGTTTTGATTATTTATTGCTGCCCAAAAAGCTATCTGAAGACTTAGTGACTTAAAGCAATCAGGTTATTGGCTCTCATGTTCCGGTGGGTTGACTGAACTCAGTGGGTAGTTCTTGCTTTGGCTCCCTCAAAGTGCTTATGAGTCAGATGGCAGCTGGCACACCTAGCATGCCTGGGTATCTCCCTCTCCAGGTGGTCTCAGGGCCCTTCTTCTCCACGTGGCCCCTTCAAGCGCTGTCTCCAGCAGGGTGGCTGATTTGGCATTATATGTGTCTCAGAGTTCCCAAGCATACAAAGGGGAAAGTACTTCCACTTTTTAAGACTTCTTAAAGCTTAGGGTTGGACAGCACATGTCACCTACACTGCATTTATGGTGAGTCCTAAGAGAAGTCATAATCACGGCTGTTGGCAACTATATACATGTGTGATTCCTAGAGGCCTAGCTATTAGGGGATATTTTTAGAGACTAAGCTATAATAAATATTATTCTTTTATATGCAGGTTCTTTATTTAAGGATATGTTTGTCAGATTCATTCATGTGGGTTCATGTAGTTAGAGTTTAGGGTCTTCATTATATTCCATTGTATAAATACATCACAATTTGCTATTTGGGTTGATTCTAATTTTTGTCTGTTATGAATACTAATGTCATAATGAAGTGCCTGTCTTTTGTGAATGTGTTAGCACATTTATTTTCTGTATATAACTAAGCATGCTCTTGCAGAGTCTAGGATATACATGTTTAACATGAGTAGATAATGCCAGTTTTCCAAAATAGTCTTACCTTTTTTACAGTAAAAAATGGCAATATTTTATTATTCATGGATTGGTAATATTCCATATATATATAATATGTATTTGTGTGTATAAACATACATAAATGTGTGTGTGTGTGTGTATGCACACACATATACCACATCTCCCTTATTCATTTGTCTATCGATGGACCCATAGATTCCTTCCATAGCTTGGCTATTATAAATAATGCTTCAATGAACATAGAGGTATATACGTTCTCTTTGAATTAATGTTTTCACTTCAAATAAACATCCGTAAATTGCATTGCAGGATCTTATATATAATACTTCTATTTTTTATTTTTTAAGGAAACGCTACACAGCTTCTACAGTAGCTGCACCAGTTTACAATCCCAACAGCAAGCAGTCCATTAGGGATCCTATTTCCCTATACCCTTTCCAAAACTTGTCATTTGTTGATTTTTTGATAATAGTCATAGTGAGAGGTATGAGATGATGTCTCTTTGTGGATTTTATTTGTGTTTCCTTTGCAATGATAAACATTTTTAAATATATCTGTGTGCCATCTGTATGTCTTCTTTGGAAAAATGTCTATGCAGGTTTTCTGCCACTTTTTAATTGTATTGTTTTGTGTTGAGATGTATGTGTTCTTTATGCATTTTGATTATTCATCTTATATTAGATATGCCATTTGAAAATATATTCTCTCACTCAGTAAGTTGTCTTTTTGTTTTGTTGATGGTTTCCTTTGCTATGCAAAAGCTTTTTAGTTTGATATAATCCAGTTTGATTATTTGTTCTTTTGTTGTTTTTTTCCAGGGAGACATATCCAAAAAAATATTGCTAAGCCCAATGCAAAGAGATTGTCATCTACATTTTCCTCTAGGAGTTGTGCGGTTTCAGATCTTGCATTTAAGTATTTAATACAGTTCGAGGGATTTTTGTTTGTTTGTTTGTTTGTTGTATATTGCGTAAGACAGCTTCATTTTTTGGCATATATCTATCCAGTTTTTACACCATTTATTGAAGATACTGTCTTCAATAAAGAAGACAGTATATTCTTCACTTTGCTGTAGTTTAATTGACTATATAAGCATGACTTTATTTCTGGACTTTCTATTCTGTTTCATTAATTACATACCTGTTTTACTATCAGTAACATATTTTTTTGATTACTAGAGCTTGGTAGTATAGTTTCAAGTCAGAGACCATTAAACCTTCAACTTTGTTCTTTCTCAAGACAGCCTTTGCAATTCAGGGTCTTCTGTGGTTCCATATAAATTGTGATTATTTGTTCTAGTTCTATGAAAACTGCCACTGATATTTTGAAAGGGATTGCATTAAATTAGTAGATTTGTTTTTTTACATTAAAAATATTTTTTATTGTTGTTCAAGTACAGTTGTCTCCATTTTGCCCCCACTATGTCCCCTTCCCCAACCCCTCCCTGCCTTCCACCTCAAACCTACCTCCTTTGGCTTTGTTGACATGTTTTTTATACCTTTTCCTTGAGGGCTATTATCCCACATTATCTCTCTTCCTCCTCCCATCTGGTTACTGGAAGTTCGTTCTTTATTTCCATGTTTGGTTATATTTTGCTTGCTTGTTTGTTTTGTTAATTAAGTTCACTTACAGATGAGTCATATGGTATTTGTCTTTCACTGCTTGGCTTATTTCACTTAGCATAATACTCTCCAGTTCCATCCATGCTCTCATGAAAGGCAGGACTTTTTTTTTTTTCTGCTGCATAGTATTCCATTGTGTAAATGCACCACAGTTGTTTGATCCACTCATTTACTAATAGGCACTTAGGTTGCTTTCAGCACTTGGCAATTGTAAATTGTGTTGCTATGAACGTTGAGGTGCATAGGTTCTTTTGGATTGGTGTTTCAGGGTTCTTAGGGTATAATCTCAGCAGTGGAATTGCCAGGTCAAAAGGCAGTTCCATTTTTAGTTTTCTGAGGAAATTCCATACTGTTTTCCACAGTGGCTGCACCAGTCTGCATTCCTACCAACAATGCACTAGGGTTCCCATTTCTCCATATCCTCTCCAGCACTTGTTGTTTGTTGATTTGTTAATGATGGCCATTCTGACCTGTGTGAAATGGTATCTCATTGTAGTTTTAATTTGCATCTCTCTGATGACTAGTGATGCTGAGCATCTTTTCATATGTCTCTGGGCCCTCTGTATGTCCTCCTTGGAGAAATGTCTGTTCAAGTATTTTGCCCATTTTTTAATTGGGTTGTTTGTCTTCCTGGAGTGGAGTCACTTGAGTTCTTTCTATACTTTGGAGATCAAACCCTTGTCCAAGGTATAATTACAAATATGTTTTCCCATATGATGTATTCCCTTTTCATTTTACTGCTATTTTCTTTAGCCATGAAGAAGCTTTTTATTTTGATGAAGTCCTATTTGTTTATTCTTTCCTTTATGTCCCTCACTCTAGGGGACATATCAGTGAAAATACTGCTGCATGTAAAGTCTGAGATTTTCCTGCCTATGTTCTCCTCTAGGACTATTATGGTGTCATAACTTATATTTAAGTCTTTTATACACCTTGAATTTATTTTTGTGTATGGTGTAAGTTGGTGGTCAAGATTCATTTTTTTTTTTTTTTTTTTTGCATGTAGCTGTCCAGATCTCCCAGCACCACTTTTTAAAGAGGCTATATTTATTGTATTTTATGCTTCTTCTGCCTTTGTTGAATATTAACTGACCACAGAGACATGGGTTTATTTCAGGGCTCTCTATTCTGTTCCATTGATCCATGTGTCTATTCTTATGGCAGTACCAGGATATTTTTATTACTGTGGCCTTGTAATATAGTTTGATATCAGGTATCATGATCCCTCCTACTCTGTTCTTCTTTCTCAAAATTGCTGCGGCTACTTGGGGTCATTGATTGTTCCACATAAATTCGTTAAATGTTTGCTCTATATCTGTGAAATATGTCATTGGTATTTTAATAGGGATTGCATTGAATCTATAAGTTGCTTTGAGTAATATGGACATTTTGATGATGTTAAATCTTCCAATCCATGAATACAGTATATGCTTCCTTGTATTTGTGTCTTCCTTAATTTCTTTCTTTAGCATTGTGTAGTTGTCTGAGTATAGATCTTTTACCTCTTTGGTAAAGTTTATTCCTAGGTACTTCATTTTTGTTGTTACTATATCAAATGGGATTTTTTTCCTGGTTTCTAATTCTGATATTTTGTTTTCGGTGTATAAAAATGCCTTTGATTTCTGAACATTGACTTTGTACCTCACTGTTTTGACAAATTCGTTTATTAGGTCAAGTAGTTTTTTGGTGGAATCTGTTGGGTTTCTACACACACTATCATGTCATCTGCAAAGAGTGACAGTTTTACTTCCTCCTTTCCAATTTGGATGCATTTTGTTTCTGTTTCTTGTCTGATCACTGTGGCTAGGACTTCCAATACTACATTAAATAAGAGTGGTGAAAGTAGACATCCTTGTCTTGTTCCTGATCTAAGTAGGAACACTTTCAATTTTTGCCCATTGAGTATGATGTTGGCTGGAGGTTTCTCATATATGGCTTTTATTATGTTGAGGTATGCTTCCTCTGTTCCCACTTTGCTGAGTGTTTCTATCATAAATGGGTGGTATAGCTTGTCAAATGCTTTTTCGGCATCTGTTGTTAGGATGATGTTGATTTTTGTATTTCCTTTTATTTATGTGATGTACTACATTTATTGATTTGTGAATATGGTATCATCCTTGCATCCCTTGGATTAATCCCACTTAAATAAAAAATTTCACTAGCCTGCTTCAAATTTCATAGCAGCATTATTTACATTAGCTAAGTACTAGAAATAGCCTAAGTGCCCATCAGTAAATGAGTGGATCAAAAAACTGGTACCAATACACAACGGAATACTATGCAGTAGAAAGAAAGAAGGAACTCCTACCCTACAAGACAGCATGGATGGAACTAGACAATATTATGCTAAGTGAAATAAGCCAGGTGGTGAAAGACAAATACCATCTGGTCTCACCTATAAGTGGAACCTAATCAACAGAACAAACAAGCAAGCAAAATAGAACCAGAGACTTGGAAATAAAGAACAAACTGACAGTAATCAGAGGGGAAGGGAGTAGGGAGTAACAGGGGAAGAAGGGAAAGGGTCAAGTCAAGGAACATGTATAAAGTACTCATGGACAAGGACAATGTGGGGGGAAAATTGAATGTGGAAGATGGGGACTGGGTAGGGCAGGAAAAGTAATGGGGGGAAATAGGGACAATAGTAACTGAACAACAATACAAAAAATAACCACAAGAATATTAGCATCATAGGAAAATAATTAGAGTAGGAAGAGAAACATTGACCGAAGGGGATGTTATAATTTTGCATACCAAGTTCATGGTAGGCCTCTTTGAGAAAGTAACATTTGAACAAAGCCTTAAAGGAAGTTCAAGATCTGGGGAAAGATTCGTATGTAGAGGACAGAGACAGTACAAAGGCCCTCAAGAGGAAGCCTGCTTGTTCATTGGAGGCAAAGACCTGTCAAAAATCAAGAGTCATCTACGATGACTTCTGAGTTACTGGGGATTAGGGAATGGTCAGAAGGATTTGAGCAGATGACTAAAGAAAAAGGAGGTAAATTTTTAAAACTTTAGAAGTGTTCCCTAGCTTTGATATGGAGGCAAGAGTGGGAAGCAGAGAGACAAGTTAGGAGGCCACTGCTGTAACTCAGGAGAGAGATGATGGGGCTCACACTAGGATGTGTCTGGCTGGTGTGAATTGTCAAAAACGTTTGAATGTAGAGCCAAAACATATGTGGAGTATGATAGAAAGAGAGGCTTATAGGCTGAGTGACTAAAATTGCAGATGTTATCAATTGAGATGGAAAAGATTGCAATTAGAGCAGTTTCGAGGTCCAGGGAAGATTGGGCTATCAATTTGATATATTTTAAACTGAAATTTGTTAGAAATCAATGGGGAAATATTAAACAGGAATTTTGATATATTCAGAAAAAAACTTGTGTGATATAAATTTGAGAGCTTATCACCATATAAATGTTATTTAGAGTCATGAGACTAGATGAAATCCCCATGGACACTGATAGAGATAGAGTAGAAGGGAAAACCGTGGGTCTGACTTTGTACTCCAGCTCTGATATTTACTAGCTCTCTGATCCTGGGTGTGTTGCTTAACCTCTCTGTGCTTCAAATTTATCTGAAGAATGAGGCACTGAGATATAGCAAAGATTAAATGGTTAATGCCACATGTGGAAACACTTAGGACATGACTAGCACAGAGCAAGTGCTATATAAATATATTTACAAGCCAGTAGAGGGTAAACCCCATGGTACCAGACTTTTCTTTCTTTATTATTTATTGCTATATTCCCAGCACTTAGGGGAGTTCATGGTCCACAGTTGATACTCAAATATTTGTTAAATTAATTTTGGGGCCTGATTATAGCAACAATCAGAAACTTTGTGATATAAGGTGATGAGGAAAAAACAATTCCTTAAGTGTACTGTTATTTTAAAAGTCAAATCATTTGTTTCTGCATGAGCATTTGAGTGGAATCCAAGACTTTCATAGGAATTATAGGTGTGAAATAGTTGGCACTTGAATCAGAATGGAGATGGAATGGTGCTTCATGCCCTCCTTTGCCTTCATGCAGGGAGCCAGTATGCTTGACAAAGGATCACAGCCATCATTTTGTTTATCTCACTTACACATCTGCTTTAGCAAACATCTGTTTTTGGCAAGATTGTTTGATACCAGGTAGTCGATTCAGCTATACCAGATTGGCATCTAAATTTTACTGTCTTTTAAAGAGCAAAAGATTGAAGAGCCAAATAACTGAACTACACCTGGCATCCTTTGAAACAACCTGGACCTCTAATCACCACAGGTGAGCAAATTCAGCAGCTGGCATTAAAGTAGCTAATGAACTGTAGGAATGCATCTGTTAGTTTCTGTTGGTGTGCTGCTGCTTGGAGAAAAGATTTAAATGTTTTTCAAATAAAGTTTTGTTTCTGCACTAAAATTCTGACTTCAAATTTGGGAATGGCATCTCTGAGTGCCCTAAGTGATAGGAATAATACAAGTCAAGGAAGGGAGAACCCTGGATTCTACACCTGGATCTGCTGTTAGGATTTTGATCATTACTCTTCCTTTCTAGGACATTAGTTTCATAATTTGTCAAATGAGGAGTGATATAGGTCACTTATCCATTAAATATCTACTCTTTCATGTCCACATTGATCTCAAATATAACAATTCCCAAGTCAAACTCATCATATTTCCTTTCTCTTCTTTGTGTCTTATAGTTGTTACTAAGTCCATCCAATCATATAAGCTAGCAATCTAAAATCATATTCACCTATTTCATCTCCTTCAATCCCATCATCTACATTATGATCGCATTCTCTCAGAAACTGTTTCTGAGAGACTGGTTTCCATTCTGTTATCTTTCTGTGAGTTTTTGTGTCCCTCCAAAATTAATACCGTGAAACTTAAAGCTCAACGTGATGGTTGTAGGAGGTATGGCCTTTGAGAAGCACTTAGGTCAAGAGGGTGGAGCCCACCTGAATGGGATTAGTGCCCTTACAAGAGAGACCTCAGAGAGCTAGCTTGCTCCTTTTACTATGTGTGGTCACAATAAGAAAGTGCCATCTATGAACCAAAAAGAGAATCCTCATCTGCTATTGAACCTTCGGGTACCTTAATCTTAGATTTCCTAGCCTCATGGATAGATACCACTACAACTCCATCAGAATGGCTAAAATCTAAAAGACTGACAACTGCAAAACCAGTGAGAATATGGAGTAACTGGAATCCTCATACATTCAGTGGGAGTGTAAATGGAGGACAACCACTTGGGAAAATCTTTTGGCAGTTTTTAAAAAACTGAACATATACCTACCCTATGATCCTAAAATTCCACTCTTAAGTATACATCCAAGAGAAATAAACTTGTGTTTATTAAAAAAAAAAAAGACATGCACAATGGTGCTTATAGTAGTTTTATTAATATTCACTAACTACTGGAAATAGCTCAGATGTTCATCATAGGGGAATGGATAAACAAACTGTGGTATATTTACTCATGCAGAAGAATATTACTGTGCAATAAAAAGAAATGTGCTAATAATATACACAATGGCATGAGTGAATCTCAAAAAGTAATTACGCAGAGTGGGACAAACATTACACAAAAGACTATAACTAGATAATTTCACTTATATAACATTCTAGAACAGCCAAAACAAATCTATGGTTGAAAGAAGATCAGAATGGTGTTTGCCTCTGGGAGTGGGCACAGGAATTGATGGGAAGTGGTGCAAGATAATTTTTCCAAAATGAGGGGAATATTTTATAACTTGATAGAGGTTTAAATAAGTAAAGGCATTTGTCAAATGTACATTTAAGATTTGTTTTTTTTTTTTTCTTAGAAAGATTAAATTTTATTTTTTTTTAATCAGTATTTTTTAATTGTTGATATTGTACAGTTTTCTGTCCTTTACCCCGCCCCAGCCCACCACCCCAGCCCTCCCCACCTTCCTCCCATTTCCACCCCCCCATAGTTTTTGTCCATGAGTCCTTTATACTTGTTGCTCTAAACCGTTCCCCTTTTCCCCTGAAATTCCCTCCCCTCCCACTCTGGACACTGATTTGTGCATTTCACTGTACATAAGCATTACCTGAAAAGATAAGAATGTGTCAAATATTGAACTTTGGTGAATAATATGCATGCTGATATATACAGTGCGAAGGCAAGTGATGTTTGAAATTTACTCTGAAGTGAATAAAACATGAAATGGATTAATGGTTCAATAGATGAATGGATGGATGGATGGATAGAGCAAGTTTAGTAAAATGTTAATAGTAATGCCTAGTAGGTGGATATATGAGTTATCACTTTAAAATTCTTTCAACTTTGCTTTTTGTTAGAAAATTTTCATAATAAGATGTTATAAAAATTATTAACCACCCATAGTTAAGGCCTTCTTTATCATTCCTTTTTAGTTTTGCACAAGGTTTTTATCTGATATCCTTGCCATTGATATCTACCTTCTCTAATCCATGTTCTATTGGTACCAGAGTTTCTAACTAAAAAGAAAATATAATCTTATTTTAGCTTGACATGAAAAGTCCTTCAAAATCTAACTCCCTTCTTACTCCTTGGTTTTTCTGTCCTTACTGTACCCCACATGCACTGTGCTTCAGCCAGGCTGAGCTGCAACAGCTTCAAAGCACATATCAAGGTTTTAAGGATAGTCTTAGAAAGCTCCCTACTCACCCTTCCAAGCCCAGATTAAATGTTATCTTTGATGTGGAACTTGCTTAACATTCCCAGTAACCACTTCATTTGTGTTTGCACATCACATACTCAATACCATCACCTAAGTATTGATTATATTGTGTTGTAATTTGTACATGTTTCTGTCTCACACATTGGGCCAGTAGTACTTGAACCAGAAGGTGCATGAGAATCACTTGGAGGACTTGTTAAAACACATTGTTAGGCTTCATCCTTAAGATTTCCTGATTCAGCAGGTCCGGATGAGGCCCAAGAACATGCATTTCTATCAAGTTCCCAGGTGATATTGATTGGTTGAGGAACCACAGTTTTTAAACCACTGTATTAAACAATGACTTCCTGAAAGTAGATGCTATGATTGATTCATTTTTGTACTCCTAGAATATAGGCCAATACTTGGAAGATAGCCAACATTGAATCCATGTGGATTTTCCAAATAGCAGTTCATGTTATAAAAATTTTTTTTAAAAGTAGTACTGTATATGCAATTGAGAACTGAGTGTATAACACAGGCACTTGGGGTGTACCTGGGTATGAAAATCTACAATCTGTTCTTCACAGCCAATTATTTCTAGATATCACTTCAGTTGTCTTCAGAAGATGGACATACACTGTCCAGGTTTCATAGACTAGAATAGAAGAGATACTAAACTCCTATAGATGTATGTGGCAAAGAAGAATAAAACTCACATATGGGAATTGCTGATGCATCTTTACAGGTTAAGCTGCCACGTGAGAGTTCTCATAGATGGCTGGTTGTTGTGTAATCAAAACAAACTAGCTAACCATCTCAGAATGAATGGAGTTGGAGAAACACAAGCAAACTACTCCCACCCTCCCCTTCATCAGTAATTACATCACAAATTTGCTGTGGTGATTAGCCAGTTAGTACAAAGCAAAAGTTGATAGATGCACAGTATCTTTGTTTGAGAAGCTGCGTAATGACCCACCAGAGAAGTCCACAACCTCGTAATCTCCAGAATTTGTGAATATGTTGCCTTATATAACAAAATGGAATTTTGTGACTAAATTAATGTTCTTGAGATGGCGAGATTATCCTGGATTCTATGAGGGGGGTAGAAGAAATTACCAGGGTCCTTAAAAGAGCAGGGCAGGAGGGTTAGAGTCAGAGAATGAAACGTGATAACAGAAGCAGAGATCAGAGTGGTGCAGGAGTAGGAGCCGAGGAATGCAGTCAGCCTCTAGAAACTAGAAAAGGCAAGGGAATGGTTTCTTCCTTAGCTCGTTCAAAAATAACACAGCTTTGCTGATTTTAGTCCATTGAGACTTGTTTTACACTTTCTGTGATAAAGGTGTTCATGATGCTGTTTGGTTTTTGTTTTTAGTTATTATTATCAACAGATTTGGTGACATTAACTGGTTTATATTTTAGCAGGTTTTAAAGTTAACCCCAGACCTGGGCAAACTACCAGGAATTCAAACTTAAAATCCTAGAGTCTCTGATATTTGTTATATACACCTCTATATAAAAGGAATCAGTTTGGTATCGTGGTAAGAGCTTGGAATGAGAATCAGGTGAAAGAAATCTCAGCTATTGTCCAAACACTTGTATATTTGGACAAGTCAGTTGTGAGACCTCATTGAAAAATGTAAGGGTCAGCCCTGGCTGGTGTAGCTCAGTGGATTGAGCGCGGGCCTGTGAACCAAACAATCGCGGTTCGATTCCCAGTCAGGGCACATGCCTGGGTTGCAGGCCAGTTCCCAGCAAGGGACACATGAGAGGCAACCACACATTGATGTTTCTCTCCCTCTCCCTCTCTCCTACCCTTCCTCTCTAAAGATAAATAAATAAAAAATCTTAAAAAAAAATTGTAAGGGTCAGAGTAGAAGTAAATCATTTTAATGCTATATCTAGCACATTTATTTCTCTGTAAAAAAATGAGACAGATTTTTTTGCCCACCTTTCTGTCAACTTATTGGGGGAATAATACATGAAATATTCTAAATAGCTCATACCTCTATTGTTCAATAGGAAATAAACAGTACAGAAAATAAAGTTCACAAAGAGTGATAAAAAAAGAAGATATTTAGGATATTCCTCGTTATAGTTATAGTAAACAAAATCAAGTTCACAAAATCTCTCAGAGAAAAGTTAAATTTATTTTGACATCTCTACCAACATAATTAACAAAACTTTCCTAGGCAAGAGAAGAAAAACATCCGATATTTTATTGCAATAAAACAGCAAAAAAATTGCAATGAAATATTAATGCTCATCATTCTACAGTATATATATATATATATATATATATATATATATATACACACACACACACACTTATTTTGATACTGTATAAATATTCCATCTATGTTCCATTTTGGTTTAATTTTTTTAAGCAATATCAAGTGGAATATTAATCTTATTTTAGTTTGCCATGAAAATAAAGAATTGTTCTTGCATTTAATATAGCAAGCACAGAAACCTGATGCCAGTGCAGGTAAAAGTCACTCCTCTATTTAGTCTCAGGCCCTTCTTTCCTTACTTTCGTAGATGTTCTCCAGTTGTTTCCAGTGGCATCCACTTCCAGGGGCAACTGATTGTACCTGGCAACAGGAATGAACTCTTAGGTTTTATCATCTAGACAAGGCACCGAAAGGACCTGTCAGCCTGGTCCCTTCTCTCTTTTACTATGCCTATTTCTAACTGTATTTCTGATGCATCCATCAGGTCATTGGAGCAGTTTGTCCAGAGGAAGAGGAGAAGTATAGAAGGAAGGGGAAAGTGTAAAGTGTGAGGGCATAGAATCAGAAAGATAGGGGCATTTAAAAGATGCAGACATATGTTTGTTATGGGGGCAGAATAAATGTTGCTCTGTTAGACTACTTCCTGACCCCCAATAATCATAACAATTGCAAATGTGTCCTGGTTGCGGGGTGCCAACGGCTGTGCCGGCCATGTATACTATGAAGCTCATACACACACATCTCATCTTACAACTCTGTGAGCTGGGCATTTGTATTTTCCACATCTTACAGACTAGAATACTAAAGGCCAGAGAGATTAAGTAATATCCCAGTTATCTAGTTACTAAACAATTCCAACCTGTATTCATCTGACTCTAAAGCCCATGGTCTTGCCAATACAAGGCTACGTCCTCTGTCATCTTCACATTGCTTCACTCATTTCCTGAAATTCTATAGCTCCTCTAGATTTATGCACTGTCTTAATTCTAAACCTCCAGCATTTTCCTCTTATCGTCTACCATATCGAAAGTGCAGTATTTCAAACTATGACTATGACATTTACCACACCTTGTGTTCCACATTCTAACAACCAAAACATCAGAAAAATTAAATGAACAAACTAAATAGCCTCTAACTCTCAGCACTCAAATATTCCTATATTTAAACCATCTCTTGCATCATATATTCTTGTTAGGGTTTTCCTTACCTAAGAACTAGGACCAGTGTGATGCCAGTAAAGGGTGCAACTATGTCTCTAGCAGACTAAGGTCCTCTAGTCCCCCTTTTACTATTTCTTTCTAAATTTTTCTTTATTATTTCTTTCTGACACATCTATTAGAGAAAATAATTAGGGGGTGATTGCAGAAGAAACTGATGCTTATGGAAGTCAATAGATGGCAGAATTATTAGGCCCTTTCAAGATCTTGGTGTAGAGTGTTTTGGATTGCTACAGAGATGCACTGTGTAATCTAGGCACCATTGCATATCGTTGCATACTAGATATGCAAAAGGAGGATGAAAAGAGGAAGGGGTGGAAACTGACATGGAGTAAGCAACTATTATGTACTAATATTTCTTAGATACTTTATCATTTAATTCCCAATACAATCTTAAGAGACAACATTATTTCCTGATTTATTAAAATTATTTATTGACCATATAATATATATCAGTCATTCTTCTATGTACTAGGGATAGAGCAATAAGCAAGATAGATTAGATTCCAGCTCTTATAGTTCTTATATTCTAGTGGGTGAGAGTGTATGACAAGAAAAAAAAAAGGGAGAGTGTTTCTGAGAAATCAAATTTTAAGCTCAGATTCAAGGACAACCTAGTCATGAGCTAATCTGGGAGCCAGGTATTCTATGCAGAGAGCAAAAAACCCAAGTTCCTTGCATTCCAGGACTGAAAGAATACTTGGAGTACATTTGAAGGATGGCTGAAGTCAGAGATTCATGAAGGGATCCTTATATGACATTGCTTCTCAAATTTGAACATACATATGAATTACCTGGGAACCTTGTAAAAAAATAGTAACTACTTCAGGAGGTCTGCAGCAGGGCCCGTGATTATGCTCCCAGGTGATCTGATGCTGCAGGTTTTGATAAGAAAACAATATAAATTCCAAATGTCATTGAAGCCACAGAAGGGTTATAAGTTGGCAATGAAATGATATGATTTACTTTTCAAAAAATGTACTCTGGGTGATGCCTTTTACTAGGGCAAGATTAAAGCATGGAACCAGATTGATTAAAACATGAGACACTGCATAAGAAACTGATGCTTAAAGAAGTTAAATAATTACCAAGATCTTCCTGTAGATTCATAAAACATGTCCAGGACTACCTGACCCTGTCTGCAGTTCTTTATCTCCAGGTCATTGCTTACCTGAGAGAAAGCTTGCCTTAGAAGATTCACAGTCATGTGACAGAAGCAGCCTAGGGCAAAGACAATGGATTCATTGGCTTAACCATGAGCAATTCTAAAGGCGATCTGCCAAATAGGTACCAGCCTTTGGATGCTAGGATAATTTTATTCATTCTCTGATTGTGGTCAGCACATTTATGTACCAGACACACTAGGGAAGAGATCAGCAACTTAACATGGGGAGCCCAATCCTTTTATATGTGCCTTGGTGGAGATGGATCATCTTCCAACAACTCCCAAAGGTGCCTTTGTTAGCCAAGCTGTGTTCCTTCTCTACTGGTATTACCATAGAGCAGTCATGTACCCCAAACAGAACCAGAGGGCACTTTCCAACCATCTTTCAGCTGCACCAGATAGCAGAGACATTGCTTGAGCACTCTCAGAGCTGCTGGAACTTTAGGACAAGGATATATTGGCAGATGCTTAACTGTGCATGTTGTCACTGGAAATGAGTCCCATGTTTCTACTGCAGAAGAACCTCCCAGATGCTTCACTTCTGGAACAGCCTGGTGTACACACAACTCATCACAAGTTTCGCTCATGGACCACAACAAATCTAGCCATTTATTTCATGAATCTATCTCCAGAAAGATGCCATGCCTGTCCACATGTGAAAAAATCTGTTACTCTTTTCAGTAATACCCATGTTGCTACTTTCTTTTATCCTTCTTTTTATTACCCACTATATTTTTCCTTGCTTCAAATAATTGATATAGGATGAAAGAATATAATGTTTTTCATTCTATTTTGGGTTCCTCAAAATGGTTCCCCTTCTGGCATGACAAGTACTGGTTATCATTTATATATCAATCATTCTTCCAACCATGGTCTTAAATTCTTTACAAATATTATCTTGTTTAAACTTTTTAGGAGCTTAGAAAAGAAGGTTCTCTGATTATTTTGTAGCTGGAAAAGCTAAGATTTTTTTTTAAGATTTTATTTTTATTTATATTTATAGAGAGAGGAAGGGAAGGAGAGAAACATCAATGTGTGGTTTGTCTCTCGTGTGCCCCCAAGTGGGGACTTGGCCTGCAATCCAGGCATGTGCCCTGACTGGGAATCGAACCAGCAACACTTTGGTTCGTAGCCCACGCTCAATTCACTGAGCTACACCAGCCAGGGCTAAGCTAAGATTTTAATGGAGTTCAGTAAGTTGTCCAAGTTGTTATAATTCGTAAATGAAAGGGTAAGGATTTTAAATTTTATTTATTTATTTATCCTCACACCAGGAATTTTTGGTTTTTTTTTTTTTTTGCTTTTTTCATTTAATCTTTGCTGTATTTTTTCTATTACCATTAATGAAACTATAAGGCGACTACCCCTTACAGCCATCTCTCTCTGCCAATCACTACACTGTTGTCCACATCCACGAGTCCTTTTTCCTTTTTGCTCAATTCCTCCACTTTCTCCTCTCCTCCCCACCTCCCCTCTCCTCCGTACCAGCTATCATCTGCTCTCCAGATATGAGAGAGAGAGGAAAGGAGGGAGAGAGAGAGAGGGAGAATATGTGAGAGAGAAACATCGACCCACTGCCTTCTCAACTGGAGATTGAACCTGTGACACTTCTATCTGCAGGAATATACTCCAATCAATTGAGCCACACCAGTCAGGATGGAAGGGTGAGGATTTTAACCTAAATCTGTTTCTGCTCCTAAGCCACATTTTATCACTGGACCAATGATTTTCCAAGTGTGGTTCCTGGATATGCTTCATCAGCATCAACTAAGAACCTATTAGAAATGCATACTCTCAAGTTCTACCTCAGACTTTCTGAATCAGAAGCTCTGGTGGTGGTCACGTGTTTTAGAAAACCTTCCAGATGATTCTGATGCATGCAAAAATTTGACAACCACTGATCTAAACCGAAGGTCTGCAAACTGAGGCCAAAGAGCCAAATCCAGCCCATGCTTTTTATAGGGCCCTGAGCTAAGAATGATTTTTACATTTTTAAAAGGTGGTCAAAAATAAAACAAGAAATATGTGACAAAGAATGTATGTAGCCAGCAAAGCCTAAAATATTTACTGTCTGGTCTTTTACAGAAAAGGTTTGCTGACCACTGACCTAGACTGTGCTTTGTAGGCGACTGTGATGACTGGACTTGGTCCTAGTGCTCATTCCCTCACCAACTGATAACAGGTAATTACCACTTACTTTCCCACATGCCTCCCTCAGTTGTTTTCTCTCCACCCTAATGTTTTTTTCTCCAATTTTTTTCACAAAGTATCAACACTCTTTTCTATACATTATTGGCCCTTTTTATTGGCATATCTTTACAGATTTGAGTTTACAGAAAGTATTCTAGAATTCGTTCACTCCTACTGGGGCACTTTGCTTTTGAGCACTCAACTCTTTAGTGTTTTGTTTTTCTTTTTTATGGTCCTCTTTTTGGTATGTCTGAGCTCCCAGAGGACTTATTAATGTACTAATAGGATTATGTATTTTTTCTTATGGGAATATTTGCTTTTAGAAAGTAAATAAGTAAATTTTTGTTCATTCTATGATACGTTTTCTGGAGTACATTTCTAAATGGCTGAAATAAGGATGCATTTTAAAATCTATGGTGCATACAGTTGTTTTTGAGTAGGCAGT
This sequence comes from Glossophaga mutica, assembly GCA_039655065.1. Taxonomy (NCBI): domain Eukaryota; kingdom Metazoa; phylum Chordata; class Mammalia; order Chiroptera; family Phyllostomidae; genus Glossophaga; species Glossophaga mutica. The sequence continues at coordinate 76,895,163 of CM077308.1, read as the reverse complement.
GTTATGCCATTGTTTTCATTACCTACAAGGAGGAAGTGGGTCCTAGCTATGGTTATGAATATAGTCAATACTACCCTTGTTGAGTTTAAATGCTATTTAAAATGTATTAAAATATTACATTATGTTTCAGTATTAAAAGGGAAGTTTCTTTTTATTCCAAATAACACAGGCAAAGAAGAGAATGAAGCAAATATACATTGTTTGGGAGTTTGACCACAACCTCATATTTTCTTGCAAAACAACCAAGTGCTTCTTTATTTAGTTATTTATATATTTTTAAATTTTAATTGTTGTTCTTGTACAGTTTTCTGTCTCTTACACCCATCCCAACCAAGTACTTCTTTATAGGATCAGACAGGAGGACATTCATGAGTATATGAAACCTTACATTCTGTTTGTCAGAACCATGCAGAAGATTGTCTGACATATGCTAGGCAACACAAAGTCAGGAGATACTACCAAAGTCTGCAGAATAGAGGAAAGTAATTTCCAAACAGTAAGGGGCTTTTGTGAACAATTTATGCATCATACAAAATTTTATTTAATATATTGTGCTATATTTTATTTGGCAGAGTTTTTGTCTTTATTAGTGATTCATAAAATAATAGGGGGCCTAGCAATCGATGCCTTAAATTCTAACAAACAGGGTCTCACAAATGGTATGAATGAGTGTTGCCAAGTATTATGTAATTAAAATCTAATTAAAACCACCTGAGTTTAATAATGTATATTTTTAAAATAGTATTTGGATGCTACTTAGCCTACATATACAAATATCATCAAGATTGCATACAAATACAGGTAACATAAGGGTTGCTTAATTAACTGGTCTTACCCCAGTTTAGATATGGTTTTCTAGTTTATCTTAAATTTGTTAAACTCAATTCTTTTTCCTGAGGAAAAAAAGGCCAGAATGCTCTTATTAAGTCTGTGTCAAACATTTGCAGATTGCTTCTTGCTTTTATTTCATTTTATTTTTCAAGAAAGACTTTTAACCACTTTCAATCCATCCAAAGAAAGGCTTTGATTACTTTTCTGAGAAACCATATTCAACCCCAAGTTCATGAGAGGAAGAAGAGACAATGAAAAAGAAAGATATTTCATTTCTCATCATGAACTCACTGACTTTTATACATGCCTGTGATTATATATCTCAAATAAATGTAAAGGGGGTAGATTTCTACCCTCACTGGTGAAGGCTTCTTTACTGAGAAGACTTCATTGTTTCATCCTTCCATTTGACATTTGTTCCGTTGCGAATATAACATGATGACCTGTGAAAACTGTATAGTGTTGGGACAAAAAAAGGAAATTCTTGGTCAAAATCTAACAACATATTCATATTTAAGTAAAATGTGCATTTTAAAAGTATAGCATATAGTTTACTGTTTTTTACAAAAAGAACAGTAACTTTGAATTTACAGTTATGCCCTCTATCTAAATAAAGAGAAATATAAAATTCATCGCATACTTGATCCCCCAAATCACCGTACAGCAAATTGCACAGTGAATCTGAATCAGTGATAATTTGAAATTCAAATGCTGACCTGCCCAATAATGATCTAATACTATATGAGTGCTCCTCAGTGAGGAAAGATGCATCCCTACACTAGCAATTACAAAGACAAGTAGCACTTAAATTTTGTATGTAGAAGATTGGCACTGGCAAACCAATGTCATTTTGTGTTTAGCTCATTTCCCTTGAATTTCACCAAAGACGGTATTCTGCAATAAATGTCATCCAGAGGAAATCACAACCTGCAGTACTAGTGATGCAGAAAAAGTAGATGAACACTACTTGAAGCATTGTTTGAGTGGAGGAAAATACAGCATCTCAATGTCAGTGTCTTCACTATAAAAATAATAGAAAAATAACAGTTTCTCCCTGATTCAGGTACTTCACTGTCTAACAAACACTTTGTGAAGGAGGTCATTTTCCCTGCTTAGTTTCCTTAATAAAATCCTATGATTGAAGAAAGTTGTGACTTTTGAAGACATGCTGCTTTCTGAAGTATGGGCACAAATCTACTTTAGAATGAAGAAAATTCTTTTAATTTATTTTCTTTTTAGAGAGGGAGAGAAACACTGATGCGTGGTTGCCTCTCTAGTGCCCCCTACTGGATACCTGGCCCACAACCAAGGCATGTGCCCTCACTGGGAATCAAATCAGTGACCCTTTGGTTTGCAGTCTGGCACTCAATCCATTGAGCCACACCAGCCAGGGCAGAAAATTCTTGAAATGTTCTTTATTTTCTTCATTGCCTGAAAGCAATAAACCAATGATTTGTCCAGCACTTTAACAATATAATTTTAAGATATTCTCACCCTGGCTGGTGTGACTCAGTGGATTGAGTGCCAGCCTGAGAACCAAAGGGTCACTGGTTTGATTCCCAGTCAGGGCATATGCCTGGGTTGCGGGCCAGGTCCCCAGGAGGGGGTGTGTGAGAGGCAACCACACATTGATGTTTCCCTCTCTCTCTTTCTTCCTCCCTTCCCTCTGTCTAAAAACAAATAGATAAAAGCTTTTTCTAAAAAAGATCTTGATTAGCTTTTACTGAGTAAGCCGAATGATCAGCTGGCTAGTTGGATTGAGTACCCTCATGATAAAATCTTGCCCGATCATTTGCATGTGTCTACATAGCACCTGGTATAACACATGTAATGTTGATAGAAAGAGGAGGGAAGAAAGGGTAAAAAGGAAGAAACAGGAGCAAAGAAAGAGGGGAAAAGGAGAACAAGAAAGGGAGAAAAGAAAGGAAAGAAGTAAGAAAAAAGGGAAAGTTAGGAAAGAAGAGAAGGGGAGGGAGAAAGGAGAAAAAACATTAAGATAATTTAAAATGTGTTGGAAAAATATTTAATATTTTGGCTGATTTTCCAAAGTATGCATTTGTGTATAAGAATATTACAATTTGAATTAAAAAGAGCTGACTTTGGCTATTTGAATTAATTATAGATGAGAAATAGGTTTGCAATGATTTCTGACAGATATAGGGGACTATAAAATAAAGCCCACTATGAAATGACTAACACATCTATAGTTTTGGAGGGTGAGAGAGTCCTTTTCTTATTAGATTCCACATATAAGTGAGATCATATGGTATTTCTCTTTCTCTGACTGGCTTATCTCACTTAGCACAATAACCTCCGAACTGATTAACAAAATAGAAACAGACACATGGATACATGGAACAGATTGATAGTTGTCAGAGGGGAGGGGTTTGATAGGCTGGATAAAAGAAGGGAAAGGGATTAAGAAAAAAAAACATATACAGACACCAGTATGGTGATATTCCCCCCAGAGGGTGGGGGGAGGTGAAAGAGGGCAAAGAGGAGACATTTGAGGTTGGAAAGAGACTTTGCTTTGGGTGGTGGGTGTGCAATGCTGCATGCACATGATGTTTTGTTAAGTTGTGCACTTGAAACCTGTATGCTGTTGTGAACCAATGTTGCCTCAGTAAATTGAATAAAAAAGTCCTTTGGCATTAATGTTAATTGGATGTTCTAACTTTGTGTTCAAATATAATGAGCATGGTTAAGTGGCTACCAAGGAGAATACATATCTTTGATTGGTAGAGTACACTAAATCCAACATTATATAGTAGTGGAAGCTGGGCTTATTTTTGCTCCTTGAGCAAGATATAAACTTGTATAAAGCTTGTTTTTTCCTTATTGACTTGTGGGGAAAAACGGTGGAAGGAATAGGACGATAGTGGCAAGATTACAGGGTTATGGTTCTACATGGGAGGGCATGTTATTGACATGAGAGGCCAACTTGCCAGGGACAGGACACATCAGTGAGGTAGATGAGGTAGACAGGACTCATCAGTATCCTCTGCTCCTCTGTTGCTTTTGATAATTTAGCATTGATTGAACACAAGGATTTTAGAGGGTTTGGGGGATGGTTTATTAATTATCACCACTTTGAGGTCTTTCAGTATGAAGTAAAATACATTAATTTAGTTATTTCTTATCTATTTCTGAAGTCAGACAAACACATGAAGGCTAATAGCCACTTATCATTTAAAATATGTGTGGCAAATTGCATCTCATTTGGAATAATTTGATGTATTCGAAAATGTAATCAGTTTTGTGCTTTCATGTAAAGTGTCAGCTGAGTTCACCCAAAATAGAATTGGTGAAGATAAGGGGAAAACATGAATAAAAAAGAGGTCACATAAGGAGTATTGAGAAGTTTAACAAAATATTGTGAACACACTTTGATTTTCTTGAATAAAAGTGCATTTAAAAGAAACACACAGCAACTTCCTGTTAAGCTGATTAGATTTTAACGGAACTGCGAGGTCTTCTCTCTCACATAAAGCGACATTGGGTGGGATGGGCTATCATCGGACAGTAAGCATTATCCTGGGCCCACTATTTTCCAGTACCTCAGTGCTCCCATCTCTTGTCCTTATGAAAAATGCTTCAGTATGTATGACATTCTTGTACTGATCCTGTCTACACACTGCATTTTATTGCTGGGTTTATTTGGAAATCTATAAGTGTACTATAAACTCAAAATATGAGGGCTTTTTCATTTTAAATTACTATGGTTCACAGAAATGAGAATTTAAAAACACTAACATTTATAGGTTCATCATGTGAAATTACAAATATTATCACCCCTCTTCATAATAACTGCAAAAAGTTTTTTCTTTAGCCTCAATTAACTGACAATATATAGTTTGTGGTAAAAAGTGTGGGGTTATAGTGTGACTCAAAACAGGGTTCATATGGGGGATCTTCTCCCTACCTGTGATGCTGGATGCCTCCCTTCACTTTCCTCATTCATAAATGTAATTATTAGTACTTATTTCTGAGATGTAGTATAAGAAATAAATTAGGAATGTGCTGGCAAATGGTAAGTGGTCCATGGATCCTTAGCTTGTATCACTTTGAAGTACCTTGGACGAGGTCATAGAAGTGGTAAACAGAAATTCCAGGAATCAGATCTTGACCTGTTCAACTCCAAAATGAAAATTACATTTTCTACTGTATTATGCTAGTCACAAATCATCACAAACCAATATTTTGAGTATATTTAAAGTGTGCAATAAGTAATACATAAATTCACTGTGTTTTAAGTCTAAGGCCACAGAAAATAGATAATTTTCAATGTATACTTAGTGCTTTGTATTAGATTCTTTTTTTTAGAAGTACATTTCATAACTTAATTTTTTTCTCTTTTTTATATATTTTATTGATTATGCTATTACAGTTGTTCCATCTCTCCCCCATCATTCACCCCACCCTGCACACCCTCTCCCACCCACATTCCCCACTTTAGTTCATGTCCATGTGTCATAAGTTCTTTAGCTTCAACATTTCCCATACTATTCTTACCCTCCCTCTGTCTATTTTCTACCCACTATCTATGCTACTCATTCTCTGTACCTTCCCCCCGTCTCCTCCTCCCATGCCCCTGTTGCTAACCATCCATATGATCTCCATTTCTGTGGTTCTCTTCCTGTTCTAGCTGTTTGCTTAGTTTGCTTTTGTTTTAGGTGTGGTTCTTAATAGCTGTGAGTTTGCTGTCTTTTCACCGTCATATTTTTGATCTTCTTTTTCTTAGATAAGTCCCTTTAACATTTCATATAATAAGAGCTTGGTGATGATGAACTCCTTGAACTTGACCTTATCTGAGAAGCACTTTATCTGTCCTTCCATTCTAAATGACAGCTTTGCTGGAAAGAGCAATTTTGGATGTAGGTCCCTGCTTTTCAAGACTTCAAATATTTCTTTCCAGCCCCTTCTTGCCTGGAAGGTCTCTTTTGAGAAATCAGCTGACAGTCTGATGGGAACTTCTTTGTAGGTGACTGTCCCCTATCCCTTGCTGCCTCTAGAATTCTCTGCTTCATTTGAATCTTGGCTAATGTAATTACGATGTGCCTTGATGTGTTCCTCCTTGGGCCCAACTTCTTTGGGTCTCTCTGAGCTTCCTGGACATCCTGGTAGTCTATTTCCTTTGCCATATTGGGGAAGTTCTCCTTTATTATTTGTTCAAATAAGTTTTCTACTTGTTGCTCTTCTCCTTCCCCTTCTGGGACCCCTATAATTCGGATGTTGGGATGTTTAACGATGTCCCGGAGGTTCCTAAGCCTCTCCTCATTTTTTTGAATTCTTGTTTCTTCCTCATTTTCTGTTTGGTTGTTAATTTCTTCCTTCTGGTCCACTCCATTGATTTGAGTCCCAGTTTTCCTTCCATCTCTATCGGTTCCCCATGAGTCTTCCTTCATTTCACGTATTGTAGCCTGCATTTTCTCATCTAATTTATGAACAAAATCAACCAATTCTGTGAGCATTTTGATGACCAGTGCTTTGAACTGTGCATCTGATAGGTTGGCTATCTCTTAATTGCTTAGAGGAATTAACTCTGGGGTGTTCATTTTTCCTCTGGTTTGAGCCATTTTTGGTGGGGTTTTTTGTTTTGTTTTGGTTTGGTTTTAGTCTGGTTGCGGCTATTATGTATTAGGGGTGGAGCCTCAGGTGTTCCTCAGGGCGGGGCAGCCCAGTTGCTGGACTATGACACTGTATGTGGGGGCAGGGTTCGAGAGGGAAGAATGGTGCCTGTTCTGCTCTCTTCTGGACTCTGGTCCCTTCCGCTGCTTCCCCTTCACCTGGATTATCTGTGCACGCACTCGTGCTATTACGTAGTGAGGAGTAGAGCCTCAGGCGCTCCCCAGTGTGGGGCAGCCCAGTCGCTGGCTTGTGACACTGTATGTGGGGGCGGGGTCTGAGAGGGAACAATGGTGCCTGCTCCACTCTCTCCTGGATTCAGCCCCTTCCGCCACTTCCCCTCTGCCTGGACCATCTGTGTGCTCGAATGTAGGACCACCTGGTCAGCCAGCTGCCTTGTGCATCCTCAATGGGTCTGCACCGTTGCCCCCTTGTGCCCGGGGTCCGCCAGCTGCCGCCTGTGGGCCCGAGGACTGCCAGCCACCGCCCGTGCACCTGGGAACTGCCAGCCGCTGCTACTTGCATTCCTGGGTCCATACCTCCACTTTTTCCTGCTGCGACTCTGCCCCTCTTACCGGTCTGGATGAATGGTTGTTGGACTTCCGTACAGCTCAATTTTCTATCAGTTCTGGTTGTTTTCTTGTTTCTAAATATTTGTTGTCCTTAATTTTGGTTGTGAGAGGAGGCACAGTGTGTCCGCCTACGCCTCCATCTTGGCCAGAAGTCTTGTATTAGATTCTTAAAATAATATCTTACAGCTCAAAAAGATGACAGATGGCTTACTAGTTGTAATGTTTAATAAAACCTGAGATCACCTTTAGCTGAAAAAATTACATTAAGTTCATTTGAGAGTAAAACTTGTCAGGTAAAATTATAAAATGATAAATTACTAAAATAATAATAATGAAATATAGCTTTTTTAAGGTTCATACTTTCTGCATGACATTATGCTAAGTAAGGTCTTTACATACACTATCATAACTGAACCACCAAACAAAATTCATAAGGTAGTTCATGTAATTTTCCCAATTTGTGGGAGAGCAGTAGAGACTTGATGTAAAAACAGGTAAATAAACAAATAAGTAAAATATTTTAAAAATACAATAAAGATTAAATTTTAAAAAGAAATCAGGGCCAAGATGGAGGTGTAGGCAGACACACTGTGCCTCCTCTCACAACCAAAATTAAGGACAACAAATATTTAGAAACAAGAAAACAACCAGAACTGATAGAAAATTGAGCTGTACGGAAGTCCAACAACCATTCACCCAGACCGGTAAGAGGGGCAGAGTCGCAGCAGGAAAAAGTGGAGGTGCGGACCCAGGAACGCAAGTAGCAGCAGCTGGCAGTTCCCAGGTGCACGGGCGGTGGCTGGCGGTCCTCGGGCCCACAGGCAGCAGCTGGGGGACCCCGAGCACAGGGGGGACAACTGTGCAGACCCAGTGAGGCCGCACAAGTTGGCTGGCTGACCAGGTGGTCCCACATTCCCATGCACAGATGGTCCAGGCAGAGGGGAAGTGGCGGAAGGGACTGAATCCAGGAGAGAGCAGAGCAGGTGCCATTGTTCCCTTTCAGACCCTGCCTCCACATACAGCGTCACAAGCCAGCGACTGGGCTGCCCCACACTGGGGAGCGCCTGAGGCTCCACTCCTCACTACGTAACAGCACAAGCGTGTACGCAGATAATCCAGGTGAAGGGGAAGCAGCGGAAGGGACCAGAGTCCAGAAGAGAGCAGAACAGGCACCATTCTTCCCTCTCGGACCCCGCCCCCACATACAGCGTCACAAGCCAGCGACTGGGCTGCCCCACACTGGGGAGCGCCTGAGGCTCCACTCCTCACTACGTAACAGCACAAGCGTGTACGCAGATAATCCAGGTGAAGGGGAAGCAGCGGAAGGGACCAGAGTCCAGAAGAGAGCAGAACAGGCACCATTCTTCCCTCTCGGACCCTGCCCCCACATACAGTGTCACAGCCCAGCAACTGGGCTGCCCCGCCCTGAGGAACACCTGAGGCTCCACCCCTCATACGCAATAGCCGTGACCAGACTAAAACCAAACCAAAACAAAACAAAAAACCCCACCAAAAATGGCTCAAACCAGAGGAAAAATGAACACCCCAGAGTTAATTCCTCTAAGCAATTAAGAGATAGCCAACCTATCAGATGCACAGTTCAAAGCACTGGTCATCAAAATGCTCACAGAATTGGTTGATTTTGTTCATAAATTAGATGAGAAAATGCAGGCTACAATACGTGAAATGAAGGAAGACTCATGGGGAACCGATAGAGATGGAAGGAAAACTGGGACTCAAATCAATGGAGTGGACCAGAAGGAAGAAATTAACAACCAAACAGAAAATGAGGAAGAAATAAGAATTCAAAAAAATGAGGAGAGGCTTAGGAACCTCCGGGACATCGTTAAACATCCCAACATCCGAATTATAGGGGTCCCAGAAGGGGAAGGAGAAGAGCAACAAGTAGAAAACTTATTTGAACAAATAATAAAGGAGAACTTCCCCAATATGGCAAAGGAAATAGACTACCAAGATGTCCAGGAAGCTCAGAGAGACCCAAAGAAGTTGGACCCAAGGAGGAACACATCAAGGCACATCGTAATTACATTAGCCAAGATTCAAATGAAGCAGAGAATTCTAGAGGCAGCAAGGGATAGGGGACAGTCACCTACAAAGAAGTTCCCATCAGACTGTCAGCTGATTTCTCAAAAGAGACCTTCCAGGCAAGAAGGGGCTGGAAAGAAATATTTGAAGTCTTGAAAAGCAGGGACCTACATCCAAAATTGCTCTTTCCAGCAAAGCTGTCATTTAGAATGGAAGGACAGATAAAGTGCTTCTCAGATAAGGTCAAGTTCAAGGAGTTCATCATCACCAAGCTCTTATTATATGAAATGTTAAAGGGACTTATCTAAGAAAAAGAAGATCAAAAATATGACGGTGAAAAGACAGCAAACTCACAGCTATTAAGAACCACACCTAAAACAAAAGCAAACTAAGCAAACAGCTAGAACAGGAAGAGAACCACAGAAATGGAGATCATATGGAGGGTTAGAAACAGGGGCGTGGGAGGAGGAGAGGGGGGGAAAGGTACAGAGAATGAGTAGCATAGATAGTGGGTAGAAAATAGACAGGGGGAGGGCAAGAATAGTATGGGAAATGTAGAAGCTAAAGAACTTATGACACATGGACATGAACTAAAGGGAGGAATGTGGGTGGGAGAGGGTGTGCAGAGTGGGGGGAATGATGGGGGAGAAATGGGACAGCTGTAATAGCATAATCAATAAAATATATTAAAAAAAGAAGAAAAAAGAAATCAAATAAAAATATAACATTGTAATAGCATGTAGAGAATGTTAGTTTTATTTTTTAAAAGATATACACATGTATATGTTATATGTATATATCTATATATTTGGTGTACTACAGAAAGAATTAAAATAAACTTCTGAATATTAAAAAAAGAAAAGTCCATGCCCTGGCTGGTGTAGCTCAGTGGATTGAGCGCGGGCCTGCGAACCGAAGGATCGCAGTTCGATTCCCAGTCAGGGCACATGCCTGGGTTGCAGGCCAGTTCCCAGCAGGGCACACACCAGAGGCAACCATAAATTGATATTTCTCTCCCTCTCTCTCTCTCCTACCCTTCCCCTCTAAGGATAAATAAATAAAAATCTTAAAAAAAAAAAGTAAAAAAAGAAAAGTCCAGTGATGTGGCTAAGCAGCAGAACCAGTATTTGAGTCCAAAGGAGCCTGATACCTAACACTAGTATTTCCAGAGAAATTTTGTTCTGCTAAGAGAACAAATGTCCTCACAATGTCCCTTTAACAAGTTTAGCTAAGGAACGTTTCAGAGTTTGTTAAGTCATGTTACCGAACAAAACCTAACTTCTTAACCTTTAAATCAAAATTGAGTTTAATGGGACATTTGAATTAAGGTACAAGAAGTCATTTATGGGGAATAATAGCTCTGGATAAAACTAGACACAAATTTGTTTAGATGTCCATCCCTAGAAAAATCCTTGGGGCGGCAGGGAGAAGCTATAAATGACCTATAAACTTCAAAGGAGAAATGTCTTATTCAAGGGATATTTTACCCTAGCTGCTTCTGGCCTCCCAGCTTCCTGGGTCCTTTCCCCTAGATGCCCCTGCTTCCTAGGGGACACTGTGATACTGTGAAAGGTCCAGCTACGATGGGCTGCAGAGGTGACAGCTGAAGGTCAGTCAGCTTCTCTGTAACTGGGAAGGATGGCTAAGCAACTTTCAGCATCCCTGTGGAGCAAAGGCAATCTAATGGTCTCACCTTGTATCTTAAGCTACCTGACACTTGAGCTCCCAGGTATCAACCACCTTGTGGTCTTGTCATTTACTACCATCGGCCAAAATGCCTCTGTCACCAAACACTGTGACAGAGGTAACTAGTTTCCTCATAATATTCAAAGCAAAGAATACTTTCCAGTCTTGTTACCAGCTGATCCTTTATGTGCTATAAGATACTGTTGCCCACTCAACCTTTCCTGAAAGTTTACATCAATTTCCTCACCATCCTCTGTAACAATAAGGCTCTTAGCACAATATTTAACACAACATGGTTTGTTAAATTTTAGACATACTATTAGTACTTCCATCATTAAATATATCTGTGGCCATACCTTCCTGCATTGTCCATCATATATTTAGCTAAGTGGAACTGGGTACACAGGATCACTTGCAGATTCTCAAACGTTCCATGATGTTTCATAGCTACAGTACTTTATCCCTGATATTTGGCTGCCCTCTTTAGCTCATGCATAAATGAGCTAAAAATGACTTTTTCCCTTAAAAAGTCATTTTTTACCATTCCATATAAAATTAAATACCACCTTCTTTATAGTCTTGCTTAACTCTATGGGTATTTTAGTTTTAGCACTTAGAGTGTTTTATTGCACTTATTTTTATACATCTCTCCCATAAGTAGGATATAAATTTATTAATTTCTTATGTACTACCTATAAGCTGTATTTAGTGAAATTAAATCTCTCTATCCTCCCTTCCTCTACCCCTAGTTCTACTTTACAATGTAATCAGTAACAGATGCATGTGTATGCTACCAGAAATTTTCTATGTATATGAATTTATATTTACAATATTTAGATTTCTATAATCATTTACATACTTGAAATATTATACAAATTGGCTTGAAGTTTGCTTTTTAATATATTTAACACCATATGGAGTTTGTCTCATATTAATAAATTGTTTTAAATAACTCTATGAAATTCTATTTAATGCATATACCTAAACTTATTTAAACAGAAGGGATATATCTTACTCATTTTGTATAACTTACACTTAGTACGGTATTTGATATACAGAACACACATAACAAATATTAGAAGAATTATTAAATGCCATTATACAAAAAGAAACACATGCCTTTTCCATTTCTAGAAGAGGTGGGCCTTTGCTTGAATAAAGTCACAGCAATTTACTACTGGTTCTTCTATACTCTGCCTTCCATTTCTTTACCTTTTCTGGAACACAGTTTTGGACTGAATAACCATGACTCTGTCTGATTAAGCCTCACTATTTTTTTCTTTAAGAAGAGCACCATCTGGAAAAAAAACAGAATGCATGATTCAGAAATTGATCTTCAAAATGACTTGGTTCCAATCTTAGGACTACTTCAATGCAGCACCTCTGAAATTAGGGTGTGTCTGGCAGCAGCCAGCAACATGTTGGATTAAGGGTCCTTTTTTGGCGATTCTACAGTACTAATTGCTTATACCTTTTAAAGCATTTATTTAATTATTCTTCTATAATAGATTTATTTTTTCACTCTCCTTGATTAACTACAAGTTTCTTTGCAAAATGGGGGCATCAAATATGATTTAGTCTTGAGTAGGCCTAGATCCAGTATGGTTTAGTCTCTATGCTCCATGGTTCAGAGACTGGGAAGGCAATCATGCCCTGTGGGTGGGAGCGAATGGGGGAATAGCTCTGCCCCCGCTGTCAGATACAGTGACTGTCAGTCATGTGTAACTACTGAGCTCTTGAAATTTGGTGACTGCACACGAAGGGTCGAATTTTTACTGTATTTCTTTTTACTATACTTCAACTTAAATTTAAAACTGAAGCAGTATAAAATATTTTCAATGAAACACAATTTTGTTTTCATTGAACTTAAAATGTGAATATTTGGCATTTTCATAGAGATGTACTAAAACTGTAAAATACACAGCACCTCTCTGAATTTAGTATAAATATACTATTAATAATAAAATTATATTAATAATTTTATAGTGTTACATGTTGAATTAATAATTTTGATACATTGGATTAAATAAAATACATTATTAAAATTAATCCCATCTTTTTAAACTTTTCAAAATGTGGCTACACCACCACACACCTATTAGACTGGCAAACAAACAAACATAAAAACCTGACCATACCAAGTGCTAACAACAATGGAAAAAACTGAAATTCCCATATAATGCTGGTGAGAATGTAATATGTTACAGTCATTGTAAGAAATAGTTTGACAATTTATTATTAAGTTAAATATGATACTTTTCTTATGTCCATCAAATCCTGACTCTAGATATTTACTTAAGAAAACTTAAAACTTAATGTTCATATCAAAACCTGTGTAAGAATGACTACAGCAACTTTATTACAATCACCCAACTGTAAATAACCTAAGTGTCCATCATCAGACATGTATCTATACAAGGGAATAAAAAGGAATGAGCCACTGATACTCATTACAACACCCATGAATCTCAAATACGTTGTGCTAAATGAAAGTAGCCATACTTAAATGGCTATATACTGACAGCAAGAGAGAATATTCAGAACATGCAGAGCTGTGGGGATGGGGGGAGATTCAAAATTATCTAGGGCTTGGGTGGGAGACTAAGGAGGACTGGAAAGTGACTGCTAACTGACATGAGTGCCTTCTGAGGATATGAAAATGTTTTATCATGGAGTGTGCTGATTATTGCATAACTCAATAAATATACTGAACATCATTGAATTGTATACTATAAATGGGTGAACTGTATAGTATGTCAATTAGATATCAATAAAGCTGATAAATAAGAAATTAATACAATATTGCATAAAATCAATTAACATAAAGGTAGCTAGTAGAAAATTTAACATTATAGACATAAAAATTTTTTAAAATTGAAGTTACATATATGGTTTCACTTTTTTCTATTTGACATACCTCACCTAACATTTAGTTGGTACTAGAGTGAAGTAGACTCTGAGAGAAGAGTGTAGGGGTGAAACCTGACACTTGTTTCTGATTTTCTGGGAGGCCTTGATCACATCACTTACTCTTCTTTCATCAGTGTGCCTCCCTCTACTCCACTAGAGTCCAGAAATGCCACATGGAATGAGTCATTGAATGGTCAACACATCGCTTATAAAGACTTCTTCTTCTATTTGCAAGTAAGAGTTAAACCACAAAACAATCATAATATTTCCAGTTAAACACAACTTTGGGCAGATTAATATTTTAAATAGTATTATAGACTGCTTAAAATTATTAATTTCTAAAATGAAGTGAGATATTAAAACCATATTTTTAATTATTTAGACTTCAGCAGAGTTAATAACACAAACTACATCACAAAACTGAGAAGGAAAATGAAACCAGCTAAATAATTTATTTAGGTCACTGTTAGGTATAGTGATTATAGCCACTACTAATTCAGAACTTGCTCTGTTTTAGGTAAATGATTCACAGAGCATTTAATTTTGTTCTTACAGCAACCTGTATGGGAAAATACCCAGTTTATAGCACTAAACACAGTCAAGGTCTCATAGCTATTAGCTGGTGTGATAGGCCCTTATACCCACATCTCTCATTCCACAGGACTTGAGCTCTTAATTCATCATAGGTGTAGACCATAGGTGTCATGAATGCCATTATAAAGGGAAATCAGTGCAGGTGGCCAAAACAGCTCCAAACACCAGGTAATGGAACATAATCCAGGAAGTCAAATTGTCATCATGGAGGTCTAAAAGTATGCAGAAAGAAGATGGGCCAAGATCCACATAAAGAAATTCTGGAAGCAAGAGGTAAGCAGGTAGGCAGAGGACTAGAGGGAGACATAGCCTACTTCAGGGGTCTGTCTGGACGTAAGTCATGAAGACTCAACCAAAGTAGCCAGGATTCAGACACACAAAGCTACATCCTGAAAGGACTTTGGAGAGATGGGGGATAAATGGGAGAAAAAAAATGAGAAAACTGTAATAGCATAATCAATAAAATGTACTAAAAAAGAATTCCATTTTCAAAGAAATGTAAGTGTAGACAGCTCTTCTAAAACAACAAGATGTATTCATGAAAACTTAACCCCAAAATAAATATGTCAAAAACAATGTTTCCTCAAGATTATAATGAAAGACTTTGTTACATAATTTCTAGGATAATAGGTATAGTGGCATGTTCATTGCCTAAGGAACAACTAGACCTGATACAACCCAGGGGAGTCATTAACACACATTAGGTTCAATTGCCTTCTTATTACTCTGCTTCTTGTCAAATCACACACACACACTGCTGTCTTCCTGGGTTGCTGAAGTCACCTACTCATTATGTCCTCACATAGCAGAGACTCTCTTCCTCTTCTTACAGGAGTGCTAGCTAGCCCTATCAAATTAGGGTCCCCCACGACCATACGTTAACTTTTATCACATCCTCCTAAGGCCTTATCTCCAAATACAGTCATATTGGAGGTTAGGACTTCAACACATGGATTTGGGGGCACACAATCCAGTCCCTAACACCCTCTCTCATCAATCTTTCCCATGTTAGCAAATGGCACTATGATATATCCAACTGATTAAACTAAAATCATGGCTTTTTCCTGTTAGACTCTTAAACAACAGAACTTGATGGTAGATTGAATACATCTCCTTGAGATGTCTTGAATCAATCACTTCCCTTATCTCCATTGCCTCCATTGCAATTTAAAGCCACGTTACCTCACTTTCACCCTTGATCCTACCCATTCTGTTCCATTGTTATATTTAACATGAAATAAGGTACGTCACCCCTGGCTTAGAAAACATGAATTGTTTTCCATTGCGCTTAGGATCGATCTCCAAAATGTTAACTTGGAGCCTGAGCCCAGGTTATTGTGCACCTTAAACTTTCAGCTTCTGCTATTAAAGCCAAGAAAGTACATCATATGAAAGAAAAGGAAATCTAATTTTTTAATTATATTGTTGACTTTTCTTCCTATCCCTTGAATTCATTAGGAAGAGTGGCTTGTCTTCTTGGAAACTGATCGGATATGACTTTTGTAAATCTCTAGCAGCAAGCAACAGGTAAAGATTTGTAATTTTTGCAGAAAGTAACTTTAAAGTGATCAAAAATAACTAATCCTTGCTTTTTTCAATAAGAAAAAATAAGCTAAATATTCAAAGTTGGGGGCAAAAAACTAGGTAAGAGATCAACACTATCAAAAAGCAGGGCAACCAAATATTGATTAAGATTTCCATTACTTCACTGACTCTTAAAATATATTCTGAGAAGCCTAGTAGGACCTAAAAGTATTTTGTTTTGGAAAGCTTGGGATTTTCTGACAATGTGAAAATGCATTCTTGCTCTTATTAATGCAATATATAAGCAACTCCTCACTTTAGACTTTGAGAGGGGGGAGTGTTAAACAGAAACATGTTAAAATGTATGGAAATGAAAGAAATCCAACCTCAGAGGCTTTTCAAGTAAACAGTCATTGGTGTTAGAGACATCATCCAGTTCTTAAAAATACATTTCCACACACAAGCCTGAAAACTCTTACTGTGGGTTCAACCTTGTTACAAGTATTTGAAAGTTGTTTATCTATTTTCTGATGATATGGAAGACAAGGGAAGAAAAGCCAGAACTTTGGGCATTTATACACAGGTACATCCAAGATATAATATTTTTAATTAATTTGTATGCGCTCTTAATTTTAGGAGTACCCACTTAGTCCATACCTCTTCTGGAATGAACCCCCTTTATATTCCCGTTGGAAGGAAGTGATTCCACTAGCTGTCTTGGCTAGGATTGAATACAAACACAAGAACAAGTATGTAGACTTGGTTGAACTAATAGATTTTTCTCGAGAGAAGTTGCCCTTGGAGACACAGGGGCTACTGTTTAGATAAAAGTGGACAACAGAATTGAAATATCAGGGCAGGTAGAGGAATACAGAACCATGTGAGATTAAAGGAGAGAGAAAAAAGAAAGAAACAGAGATGAGAAAGAATCTTGTGCTTTAGAAACACAGAGAATGGTGCTGTAAAAACAGGCTTTTCTGTTCTATTGTCTATCCCATTGTGGCTTGGCTCTCATTTCTAATCCTTAAATACCTGTAAGGTTGCCTATTTTAGCCTAAAATTAAATCCCCATTATCCTAAGCTGGTTTAAATGGGATTTTGTTCCTGTCACCAGATCCTAGGCTGATATATTATTCTATGAAAAGATCTGAAACTAAAATTAACTACTCCCCTCCTCAAATCAGTCTGCGTGTGCACACACAACTTGGATGTGTATAAATGGACTCTTGGCTCCTTGGTCAGCAACAACACATCTGTTGGCCAGTCTTTATACTTTTAAATTGACTATGGCCTTCAAAGAGATGTTTCCAGGGTCAGGCAACTGTCATCCTGTTTCTCCATCACAGATACAAAGTTCCAGCATCATCCTCCAGAGCAGCCAGGAGGGAGTCATTGCATCTGGGAGTTTTGGGCTCTTAATGTCTATTTCCTAGCAGTGGTAGGCAGGGCCTTTGAAGTTCCATCCTAAAATGGCAGTGCTCTAAATAACACAGTTAAAACATACCGAGAAGGATTCACAACAGTCTGCACAAAAATCTCCTGCTGACGTAAATCAGAGCTTATCCTAACGGCCTGAAGATCAGGTGAGTATTAATACATTTTGCTGAGTTATTTCAATTGTATATGAAAGCTTTAGCTTTTTCCTTCCCGAGAGTGGGCTGGGAAAGAGGAGGAAGTGACTATGTTGGAACACTTTGATGTTCCTGGTGTTTTACTTGGAGTTTTTATTTAGGAAGTTCAAGTAAGAAGAAACTTAACACAAGTTTTTATTTCTCTTTATGCTCTGACTCTTTCTCCCTTTCTAACCCCTTTCTAGTATTCTTGTACTTCTGAATGATTTCGGTTTTCACTGATTATCAGAAAAACTTCTGAAATGACATTTAGATTTAAAAGCAGATGGCATTGCAGATGTTAAATGTTTAATCATTAAGTTTGAGGGTGTTGGTGTACTTGGCCTTTTCTTCATTATTTCTCTTAAGAAATCAGGCTTGTTTTTGGGAGGGTGGGTGTAAGCTCTCAAAATGACTAGTTTCAGTGGAACCATTAAATTAAGCAAAAGCTTTCAGATGTGGAAAAAAGAAAAAAACTCTTGAAAAAAGAAATACTATGGTTTCAAAAATGTATATATTTTTTCAAACCATATACATATAAATAGGCCATTCTGTATTTACCCAGTTGGAAATTCTTATTGCACAAACTAAAATTCATTATTGGAAAGACACATTTTTTTCTAATATTTGAGGTGTTCCACAAAAGAATGCTAAAAGTAGACAAATACTCATAAATAGTTGTCCAGTGTAGGACCCTTTCAAAATGAAAGGGTACTATTAAAAATTATACTGCTACAACAGGTCTAAAACAGTAAGTCTCACAAATAAGGAGCCAGTTGTCACTATTTTCAAAATCTTTGAAAATGGTTTTCCTCTAGCTTTCTAAACAAAATAATAGATATGTCCTCTACTTAGTTCACACAACTGACTTTAATAAAATTGTTCTTATTATAAACAAATTGAAATGCAACTTGTGTAAGCTTTCAAGTTAGTTTTGACTCTATTTCATTTTTTTCTACACATTACCCAGCCTTCCTAATTTTATTGTTTGAAATTCAATTATGTTTTTATCATGAAATACTACAGACACATAGAAAAGTACATAAAAGAAAAGTTTATTGAAATTATTGTAAAGAGAACACCTATATAACAATCTCCCAGGTAAAGTTATGAATCACTGCCATTACCCTAAAGCTCTCCATGAGCATTTTCCAATAAAAACACTTTGTCACCTCCCAAAGAAAATCTGTAAGAAAAACCCTTACCTGCTCTGGCTGGTGTGGCCCAGTTGGCTGGAACTTCATCCCATAAACCAAAAGGTCATAGGTTAGATCCATGGGCAGGGCACATACATAGGTTGTGGGTTTGGTCTCTGGTCAGGATGCTGATAGGAGGCAACCAGTGATCAGTGTTTCTCTCTCACATTGAAGTTTCTCTCTAGAAAGAAGAAAAGAGGTTCCAGTCAAGATGAAGGTGTAGGTAGAAACCTTTCACTTCCTCACACAACCAAAATGAGAATAACTACCAATCTAAAAGATTGGTAACCAGAAGTGCCAGAAAATCAAACTGCATGGGACTCTGACAACCAAGGAATTAAAAAAACAGTCAACCAGACCAACCAGAGTGGTGCACCAAGACAAAGAAATATGGCCCAAATGAAAGAACAGAGCAAAACTCCAGAAAGAGAGCTAAACAATGAGAAGGTAGCCAACCTATCTGATGGAAAATTTAAAGCCCTGGTAATCAAAATGCTCACAGAACTGATTGAGCTAAGCTTGGTCACAAAATGAAAGAACAAATGAAGGGTACCCAAAGTGAAATAAAGCAAAATATTTGGGGAACTAACAGTGACAGGAACGAAACCGGGACTCAAATCAACAATTTAGAACAAAAGGAAGAAATAAACATCCAACCGGAACAGAGTGAAGAAACAAGAATTCAAAAAAAATGAAGAGAGGCTGAGGACCTCTGGGACAACTTGAAACATTCCAATATCTGAATTATAGGGGTACCAGAAGGAGAAGAGCAAGAGCAAGAAATTGAAAACTTATTTGAACAAATAATGAAGGAAAATTTCCCCAGTTTGGTGAAGGAAATAGACTTCCAGGAAGTCCAGGAATCAGAGAGTCCAAAGAAGTTGGACCCAAAGAGGAACACACCAAGGTACATGACCATTACATTACCCAAGATTAAAGGTAAAGAGAGGATCTTAAAAACAACAAGAGGAAAGGAGACAGTTACCTACAAAGGAGTTCCCGTAAGGCTTTCAGCTGATTTTTCAAAAGAAACCTCAAAGGCAAGAAGCGACTGGGAAGAAGTATTCAAAATCATGAAAGCCAAGGACCTACATCCAAGATTACTCTAACCAGCAAAGCTTTCATTTAGAATGGAAGGGCAAATGTAGTGCTTCCCAGCAAAGGTCAAGTTAAAGGAGTTCATCATCACCAAGCCCTTATTATGTGATATGTTAAAGGGACTTATCTAAGAAATTGAAGAAGATAAAAAACTATGAATAGTAAAATGACAACAAACTCACAGCTGTCAACAACTGAACCAAAAAAAAAAAAGAAAAAAAGAAAAACAATGAAAACAAAAACTAAGCAATCACCTAGAAGAGGAACAGAATCAGAGAAACCTTCACATGGAGGGTTTTCAGTGAGGAGGGGCAGGGGAGGAATAAGTGGAAAAAGGTACAGGGAATAAGAGGCATAATTGGTAGGCATAAAATAGATGGGGAGAGGTTAAGAATGCTATAAAAAACAGAGAATTCAAAGAACTTATATGTATAACCCATGGACATGAACTAAGGGAGGGGAATGCTGGAGGGTTGGGGGATGCAGGGTGGAAGGGTGATAAAGGGAGAAAAATTGGGAAAACTGTAATAACATAACCAATAAAATATACTTTAAAAAAAGAAGGAAAAAAACCACTTACTTGCTTTTTTTTAAGTTTAAACCATGAAGTATGCTTTTTTAAAGTTTAAACCATGAAGTATAAATTGTAAACCACAGACTTTTAGTCTTCTCAGTTTTATTTGAAATGTATATAAATGAAATTATATTACATGTGATTTTCGTATAGGTCTGGTTTCTTCTGTTAAATATTACAGTTTGAAGAATTGTTTACATTGTTTTGTGTAGATGTGCTTGATCATTATTATTGTGGTATGTTATATCATTGTATGAACATACTACAAATTGATTTTTCATTCTATTGTTGGTATATACTGTATTTTCCCTAGATTTTGGTCATTAAAAATAATATGGCTAGAAAACATTCTCATACATGGCTCCTGTGCATGACAATATCCTTTTTTTTAAATATATTTTATTGATTATGCTATTACAGTTATCCTGTTTCTCCCCCATCA
The DNA here is from genome assembly GCA_039655065.1 of Glossophaga mutica. Taxonomy (NCBI): domain Eukaryota; kingdom Metazoa; phylum Chordata; class Mammalia; order Chiroptera; family Phyllostomidae; genus Glossophaga; species Glossophaga mutica. The sequence continues at coordinate 76,874,455 of CM077308.1, read as the reverse complement.
TTCCCCCCACTCTGCACACCCTCTCCCACCCACATTCCCCACTTTAGTTCATGTCCTTGTGTCATAAGTTCTTTAGCTTCTACATTTCCCATACTATTCTTACCCTGCCCCTGTCTATTTTCTACCCACTATCTATGCTACTCATTCTCTGTACCTTTCCCCCTCTCTCCTCCTCCCACACCCCTGTTGCTAACCCTCCATATGATCTCCATTTCTGTGGTTCTGTTCCTGTTCTAGCTGTTTGCTTAGTTTGCTTTTGTTTTAGGTGTGGTTCTTAATAGCTGTGAGTTTGCTGTCTTTTCACTGTCATATTTTTGATCTTCTTTTTCTTAGATAAGTCCCTTTAACATTTCATATAATAAGAGCTTGGTGATGATGAACTCCTTGAACTTGACCTTATCTGAGAAGCGCTTTATCTGTCCTTCCATTCTAAATGACAGCTTTGCTGGATAGAGCAATTTTGGATGTAGGTCCCTGCTTTTCAAGACTTCAAATACTTCTTTCCAGCCCCTTCTTGCCTGGAAGGTCTCTTTTGAGAAATCAGCTGACAGTCTGATGGGAACTCCTTTGTAGGTGACTGTCCCCTTATCCCTTGCTGCTTCTAGAATTTTCTGCTTCATTTGAATCTTGGCTAATGTAATTACGATGTGCCTTGATGTGTTCCTCCTTGGGCCCAACTTCTTTGGGTCTCTCTGAGCTTCCTGGACGTCCTGGTAGTCTATTTCCTTTGCCATATTGGGGAAGTTCTCCTTTATTATTTGTTCAAATAAGTTTTCCACTTGTTGCTCTTCTTCTTCCCCTTCTGGGACCCCTATAATTCGGCTGTTGGGACGTTTAACGATGTCCCGGAGGTTCCTAAGCCTCTCCTCATTTTTTTGAATTCTTGTTTCTTCCTCGTTTTCTGTTTGGTTGTTAATTTCTTCCTTCTGGTCCACTCCATTGATTTGAGTCCCAGTTTTCCTTCCCTCTCTATCGGTTCCCCAGGCGTCTTCCTTCATTTCACGTATTGTAGCCTGCATTTTCTCATCTAATTTGTGAGCAAAATCAACCAATTCTGTGAGCATTTTGATGACCAGTGCTTTGAACTGTGCATCTGATAGGTTGGCTATCTCTTCGTTGCTTAGAGGAATTGACTCCGGGGTTTTCATTTTTTCTCCGGTTTGAGCCATTTTTGGTGGGGTTTTTTGTTTTGTTTTGGTTTGGTTTTAGTCTGGTCACAGCTATTACATAAGAGGGGTGGAGCCTCAGGTGTTCCTCAGGGCGGGGCAGCCCAGTTGCTGGGTTGTGACACTGTATGTGGGGGCGGGGCCTGAGAGGGAAGAATGGCGCCTGTTCCGCTCTCTTCTGGACTCTGGTCCCTTCCGCTGCTTCCCCTTCACCTGGATTATCTGTGCATGCGCGCGTGCTGTTACGTAGTGAAGAGTGGAGCCTCAGGTGCTCCCCAGTGTGGGGCAGCCCAGTCGCTGGGTTGTGACGCTGTATGTGGGGGCGGGGTCTGAGAGGGAACAATGGCGCCTGCTCCACTCTCTCCTGGATTCAGTCCCTTCCGCCACTTCCACTCTGCCTGGACCGTTTGCGTGCGCGAATGTGGGACCCCCTGGTCAGCCAACCACCTTGTGCGTCCTCACTGGGTCTGCACAGTTGCCCCCCTGTGCCCGGGGTCCGCCAGCTGCCGCCTGTGTGCCCCAGGACTGCCAGCCACCGCCCATGCACCTGGGAACTGCCAGCCGCTGCTGCCTGCGTTCCTGGGTCCGTACCTCCACTTTTTCCTACCGCGACTCCACCCCTCTTACTGGTCTGGATGAATGGTTGCTGGACTTCTGTACAGTTCAATTTTCTATAAGTTCTGGTTGTTTTCTTGTTTCTAAATATTTGTTGTCCTTAATTTTGGTTGTGAGAGGAGGCACAGTGTGTCCGCCTATGCCTCCATCTTGGCCGGAAGTCCAATATCCTTTTTTTTTTGTAGGAAACATTGAGGAAATCAATTATTGGATAGGGTATACATAACCTTACCTTTAGCAGTTAATAATAAACATTTTTCCAAAATGATTCTATTCAATATTTTTCTACACTTGTGTTATCAGCATCACTTGTTAAAAATACAAATTCTCATGCCCCTCTCCAGACAACTCTGAGGTTGGGGCCCAGCAATTTTTGTTGTGACTAGTTCTCTGTATTATTCTGACATAAATTCATTAGCAGTAGTTCCTTCACTGCACAGCGGAATTATTCTGAAATCTTAAACAAACAAACAAACCCGCCAATGCCAAGCTCCCTTCCTCCAGATCTCATTTCATTTGAATGAGGTATGAGCTAGACGTTAGCACTGAGGGAGGGGTTCTCAGTCTTAGTTGTTAAACTATCCTGAAATCCTGGAAAGAAAATTACAAAAAAAAAAAAAAAACTCTGCTCCCCCCACAACACTTTTGATATAATTTTCTTGAGAGATAAAGAACTTTGATATTGATCTTTGTTTTGTGGTTTGGTTTTGTATCATTTAAAATAGCTCTGTTGATGGTTTTAATATGCAGCCAGAATACAGACCGCAGTTTTGTAAATGCCTCAGTTTTTTCCTTATCTCTCATCCCCCCACTCCCTTCCATCACCCACTATTACTTTCTTCAAAATAAGTAGGCTTGATTAGTAATAAATAAAAGTAATTGACTTCAACTAAATCATACAAATGGATGAGCAATGCATGGACTCCTAGAGTTAAAGTCCTAGTGTTATTTTTTATTTCATACTGAATTATCTAAAATGAATCCATAGTTGGCAGAATTTCAGGTATAATAAAAAACTGAAAAAAAGAGTACTTCAGAGCAGAAAGAGCTATTCAGCAATTATTAAGTCCCATAAAGCCCATTCCATTTGAGAATGTGACAGCCTTTTTTTTAAGTGTCCACTACTAATTTATTTTGTAATTGGGAAATCAGACAATAAAGCAAGAAGAGGAAATGAAGTTATGAATATTGGAAAGCAAGCAATAAAACTGTCTCTGTTCACAGATGGCATAATCCACTATATAGAAAATAAAGGAAAGAATAAATGAAGACACTGGAAATAATAAAAACTTATAGCAAGATTGTAAGATACAAAGTTAATATACAAAAGTCAATAATTTTTTCTAAGTACCAGCAATGAACAAATGGAATATGAAATTAAAAACACAATACCATGCACCTTCAAAAAGATTTAAATGCCTAGGTATAAATCTAACAAAACAGAAACAATATTTATATAATGAGTAAAACTTTGATAAAAGAAATCAAAGTAAATAAAAAGAAAGATATTACATGGTCATAGATAGGGAAACTAAATTTTGTAATGATGTCAGTTCTTCCCAACTTGATATATAGATTCAACATGATGCTAATCAAAATTTTAGCAAGTTTTTTATGGGTATCGACAAACTGATTTTAAAGTTTATGTGGAAAGGCAAAAGATCCCATATAGTAAACACAACACTGAAGGAGAAGAAAATGTTGGAGGACTCATCTGACCCAACTCCAACATTTAGTATAAAGCTACCATAATCACAACAATGTGGTACCGGTGAAAGAATAGACAAGTAAATCAGTGAATCAGAATAGAGAGCCCAGAAATACAGGGTGGGGCAAAAGTAAGTTTACAGTGGTCAGTATGCAAACAAAGAGTTTATTCTTGTATTATTGTTTATTAATTATTGGATTATTTTTCATAGTAATAACTATAAACCTACTTTTGCCAGATCCCATGTAGTTAAAAAAATTAATCTAGACATAGACTGTACACTCTTCACAAAAATATAACTCAAATTGGACCACAGACTTAAACGTAAAATGCAGATGTATGGAACTCCTAGAAGATAACAGAACACCCAGATGACCTCAGGAATGATGATGACTTTTTAGATGCAACCGCAAAGGCATGATTCATGAAAAAAAAATGATAACCTGGACTCCATTAAAATGAAGAAACTCTGTTATGTTAAAGACAATGTCAAGAAAATAAGAGGACAAGTCACAGACTGGGAGAAAATATTTGCAAAAGACACATCTGATAAAGGGCTATTGTACAAAATATACGAAGAATGCTTAAAATTCAACAATAAGAAAACAAACAACCATCCTTGCATCCCTGGGATGAATCCCACTTGGTCATGGTGTATGATCTTTTTAATGTGTTGTTGGATGCGGTTTGCCAATATTTTGTTGAGGATTTTAGCATCTGTGTTCATCAGCGATATTGGCCTGAAGTTCTCCTTCTTTGTTGTGTCTTTATCTGGTTTTGGGATTAGGATGATGCTGGCTTCATAAAAAGAGTTTGGGAGTCTTCCATCTTTTTGGATTTTTTTGAATAGTCTGTGGAGAATAGGGGTTAGCTCTTCCTTAAATGTTTTGTAGAATTCTCCTGTGAAGCCATCTGGTCCAGGACTTTTGTGTGTTGGGAGTGTTTTGATTACTGATTCAATTCCACCGGCTGTTATTGGTCTGTTCAGGCTTTCTGTTTCTTTTTCATTGAGTTTTGGAAGGTTATATTTTTCTAGAAACCTGTCCATTTCACCTAGGTTTTCAAATTTCTTGGCACACAGTTCTTCATAGTAATTTCTTACAATCCTTTGTATTTCTGCGGTGTCAGTTGTAATATCTCCTCTTTCATTTCTGATTGTGTTTATTTGAGTCCTCTCTCAACTTGACACCAGTCAGAATGTCCCTCATAAACAAAGCAACAAACAACAAGTGTTGGAGAGGTTGTGGAAAAAAGGGGACACTAGTGCACTGCTGGTGGGAGTGCAGGTTGGTACAACCACTATGGAAAACAGTACGGAATTTTCTAAAAAAACTAAAAATGGATCTCCCTTTTGACCCAGCAATTCCACTGCTAGGACTATATCCTAAGAACCCTGAAACACCAATCCAAAAGAACCTATGCACCCCCATGTTTATAGCAGCACAATTTACAATAGCCAAGTGTTGGAAGCAACCTAGATGCCCATCAGTAAATGAATGGATCAAAAAACTGTGGTACATTTACACAATGTAATTCTATGCAGCAGAAAGAAAGAAGGAGCTCATACCCTTTGCAACTGCATGGATGGAACTTGAGAGCATCATGTTAAGCGAAGTAAGCCAGGCAGTGAAAGACAAATACCATATGATCTCACCTTTAACAGGAACCTAATCAACAAAACAAACAAACAAGCATAATATAACCAAAGACACAGAAATTGAGAAAAGGCTGAAAGTCACCAGAGGGGAGAGGGGAGGAATTTTCAGGGGTAAAGGGGAAGGAACAAGTATAAAGGACACATGGACAAAAACTATGGGGGGGTGGAAATGGGAGGGAGGTGGGGAGGCCTGGGGTGGCGGGTTCGGGTGAGAATAAAAGACAGAAAACTGTACAAGATCAACAATTAAAATAAAAATTTAAAAAAAATAAAAATAAAAATAAAAAACAAAAAAAGAAAAGAAAAGAAAACAAACAACCAGATAAAAAAAATGGGCCAAAGATCTTATCGGACTGCACCAAAGAAGATATGTAAGTGGCAAAGTATATGAAAAGATTGTCTACACAATATGCCAGTAGGGAAATGCAAGTTAACACAACATTGAGATGCTATTTAACACCTATTAGAATGACCAAAATCCAGAACACTAACACAAATGCTGATGAACATGTCAAGAAACAGGAGCTCTCAACTCACTGCTGGTGGGAAGTGCAAAATGGACAGCCAGTTTGCAATGGTGCAGCCAGTGCAAAATAGCCTTAGCACACATCTCAAAGTGGGATAATAAGAATATGATAGACCAATTACTTTTCTTTATTGTTGACACTGGCTAAAATGCTGTCAAATTCATCTCCAAGCCTGTACTTTATGAGGGGGACAACCAGAAGAAACCCAACTGGCATGGCATTTTGAGAGCAGTCTTGGTTCACAGCGAAATTAGGACAAAAGAATAGAGATTTCCCATATGCCCCCTAACTTCCATACTATATTTTATTTTCATTGTAATAAAATATATAACATAAATTTACTATTTTAAGTATACAGTTCAGTGTCCTTATGTACCTAAACATAACTGTATAATTATTAACACTATTCATTTCCAGAACTTTTTCATCATCCCCAAATGAAACTCTGTACTTATTAAAAAGTAACTCTCATTTCTCTCCCACCAGTCCCTAGTAACCAGTATTCAATTTTCTTTCTTTTTTATTATGTTTTATTAATTATGCTATTATAGTAGTCTACTTTCTATATCTATGAATTTACTATTTTACATATAACTTATACAAGTGGAATAATGTAGTAGTTGTCCTTTGGAGTCTGGTTTACTTCACTTAGCATGCCTTCAAGGTTCACGCATGTTGTCACATATGAGAATTCCACTCCTTTTTACGTCTGGATAATATTTCATTTTATGCCTATGCCATTTACAAATCGATGGACACCAGTTGCTTTTGTGTTTGACTATTGTGAATAATGCTGCTATATACATGGGTGTGCAAGTATCTAGTTGAGTCCTTGTTTTAAATTCTTTTGGGTATATACCCAGACGTGGGATTGCTAGGTCATAAGATAATTCTACTTTTAATTTTTTTAAGAAATTCCACATTGTTTTCTATAGCAGCTACCTTATTTTACATTCTGACCACTAGTGCACAATGGTACCAGTTTCTCCACAACGATACCAACACTCATTATCTATTTTATTATTCTTTTGTTTTTTAAATAGTAACCCACCTCCTGGGCATTGGGGTTTGGATTTCTATTTCCCTAATGATTAGTGATGTTGAGCATCTTCTCACGTTCTTATTGCCCATTAGTATATCTTCTTCACCCACTTAAAAAAATCAAGTTTGTTGTTGCTGCTGAGTTATAGGGTGTTTTAAAAATATATTCTAGATATTATCCTTAGTCAGATATGTGATGTTTCAAATATTTTCTCCCATCTGTTGTGTTCTTTAAAGAAGAAAAGCTTAAAGTTTGGATGTAGACCTATTGGTCTACGTTTTTTTGGTCATTGTTATGTGCGCTTTTGGTGGCATCTCCAAGAAATCATCGCCAAATCCAATTTCATGCACAAAGCTTCAACTCTCACGTTTAATTTTAAGAATTTTATGGTTTTAGTTTGTATATTTAGGCCTTTGATCCACTTTGAGTTAATGTTTGTACATGGTGTAAGGTAAGGATGTAAATTTATTCTTTTGCATGGTTTTCAATATCCACTTTTCCCATAACCATTTCTTAAAAGACTGTTCTTTCTCATTGACTGGCTTTGGCTTGTTGAAAAGCATTAGCCATTTATGCAAGAGTTTATTTATGAGCTCCTAATTCTATTCAATTGGTCTGTATACTTGTCTTTATGCCTATACCATAGTGCTTTGAAAACTGTAGCTTTGTAGGAACTTTTGAAATCAAGAAGTGTGAGATCTCCCAACTATTAATTAATTAAAAGATTGTTTTGGCTATCCAGGGTCCTTGCAGCTGCATACAAATTTTAGGATGGAGTTTTCTATTTCTGCAAAAAAAATCATTATAATTTTGATAGGACTGCTTTAAATCTGTAGATCATTTTTAGTATTGATATTTTAATAATACTAAGTCTTCCAATCCATGAACATAGAATGTCTTTCCTATGTATTTGTGTCTTCTTTCATTTTTTAGCAATATTTGTAGTTTTCAGAGTACCAGTCTGTTGCCTCTGTAGTTAAGTTAGTACTTAAGTATTTTACTCTTTTTAATACTACTGTAAGTGTAATTGTTTTTCATAATTTTTTAGATTGTTTATTAAGAATGTACAGAAACAATTTTTGCATGTTGATTCTGTATCGTTACTTTGCTCAATTTATTGGCTTGAAGTTTTTCTAACAGTTTTGTATGTGTGTGATTCTTTAGGATTGTCTACATAGAAGATCATGTCATCTGCAAACAGAAATAACTTTACTTCCTTATTTCCATTTTGAATGACTTTTATTTCTTTTTCTAGCCTAATTGCTCTGCCTAGAATTTGCAATATGAATTAAGTATCATAACAAGAATCCTTACATTGTTCCAGAGCTGAGAGGAAAAGCTTTTGGTCTTTCACCATTGAGTATGGTGTTAGATGAATAGCATCAGAAAATGTGAAATACTTACATAAATTTAACAAAACATATGTCAGACCTCAACATGACAAGATACAAAATACTGGTTAACAAAATTAAAGAAGGCCTAAATAAATGTGGAGCTATAACATGTTCATAGGTGGAAGAGATTAAAAACTTTTGCATTTCTAGTTTATATCAAAAGAAAACATTAAAAAATAATAAGCTGTAATTAACACTACATACAAAGTGTTTAGGAGTTGTACGGTAATGTCTGCAGTTTACTTTGAAATGCATGAAATATAATACGGATATATGAAAGAATGAATACATGAATAGAAAAGTGATAAAAGAAATACTGTTAAATGGCAATGTTAAAATCTATATTGGGTATTTGAATATTTACTATAAAATGCATTCAAATTGTTATGGATTGAAAATTTTTACAATAAAATATTATATATCCATAAGTATGTAAATTATTTATACTTTCAAATGCATAGAATAGCTTTTTATTGCATTTATTGGGGTTGGTTAATGACATTATATACATTTCTGGTATACAGTACTATAATACATCATCCATATATTGTATTGTGTGTTCACCACCCGAAGTTAAGTCCCCTTCCTTTGCCATTTATCCCTGCCATACCTTCTTCTACCTCCCACAACCCCTTTCTTCTGGTAATCACCGTGATGTTGTCTGTGTCTATGAGGTTTTTGTTTTGTTTTTATTTTGTTTGCATGGAATACCTTTGAAAGGATACCTGAGAAGTCAGTAACTGTGTCTGCCTCCTACAGGTGTACTGCATGGCCAAACACCGGGTGGCACAGCGTGGCTCCTTTTAACTGTATACCTTCTTGTACTTCTGAATGTATACCGCAAGCATGTGTGCTATATATAGATGGATAGATAGATGATATAGACATAAATATAGATATATAGAGAGAGCTGTGTGTGTATACACATATATATGTAAAATAAAAGAAGGAACATTTCTAAGACCTCCCCACTGCAACACATACTTAATCACTATTATTTTACTCTACCTTTATGATACATGAAATTATGCCATATATTTGTTACTGTCCGGTTTTCACAGCAAAATATAACTTCTATGATAGCAGGGATTTTATCTTGCCCTCCACTGTATCCTCAGTCCCTAGCAGAGGGCAGGGAGGTTCTCAATTAAAACAAACCAACCAAAAAACAAAACCACAAAATCTTGACCACTCAAGAGAGTATTCTCAAGGATGCTAAAGGGTACTGGCCACCTGGATGACATAGGAGAGAGAGCTACAGAGGAATGTGAGAGGAAGCAGAAAACAGGTGGCTTTACTGTCCCTAAGGTTAGAACTCAGTTTTTATTCCTTTTGACATTGATGTGTCTCCATAAGGGCACGTATTGGGCATGGCTTGGGATCCCAAATATCCTACTGAGGGATTCAGAGGTTCTTTTTCTCCCTCTGACCTCAGACCACCATGGATGCTTATTATCATATGTCTGTGCTGCTGACAAGGCTACATTTCAAATCTGAGCAAGCAAGGGTGTTCCCTTAGGAGGCCTATCTCAGCCCTCATTTGAAATAGTCAAATCATTCCTCTCTTCAATATAGTGCATTTCCTGAGGCCCACTTTCCACTTAAATGAAACCTAAATCCCAAGTTCTTTTTGATTCTTATTTTCAGCCTTTCCAGCGCCATCTGCCCTCGAATTTTAAGATTACTTCAAGCAGCTACACAGCTCATGGGTAGGAAGACTCTTGCTCTCTCACTGCTAAGCTGGAGGGCCAAGTTTTGATTTCTTTGACAACTTGGGTTTATTTTTAGAGATATTAGGATGACTCACCTCTTCTGACATTTGTTTCTATAAAAACTAACTTTAAAATGTCACACTTGCAACTCTACACAAAGAGCAAGAAAAAGGTGCAAAAGCAATTGAACCCGAAGAAGACTCCACTTGAGAGGTCCTTTCAGGCTTCCTTTTCTGTCCTTCCTCCTTTTCCCTTCAAGATTGATATGCCTCTTCTGACTAGCCCCACAGAGCTCCATCCCGCAGGTGTTTATGTGCTTAAGTGACCTAATGACAGACATCTGGGGGTAGGAAGCCAGTTACACATGCCACAATAGAATATATAGTGTTCACTTCACTGCCTTTGCACCTAAATTATTGGTTACAATATTATTAACAGTTAAAGTGTACATATGATTCATAGAATTCTAAAGAAATATTTAAAATAATTGTTGGAAGGATGTACAACAACACAGAAAATGTTTCTGATATAATAGTCAGTACACTGCCCTTCCCTCTATTTTATTTAATCCTCTCAAAGAAAGTTGACATATTTGAAACAAAGAGGATAACAAAGAATATGAAACAACAGATAAGTTTGTCATTGTAGATTTCAATATGAAATGGGAAAAAAAGGCAGGCTCCAAAATGCATAGATAAAAATAGTGGATAGAATTGTACAAAAATGCAAACATATTTGTGAAATGCAACATTTATTGTGAAGCTGGGGTTATAAAGATTTTCTTTGCTCTGTCAAAAATTCCCAATGTCCCTGTGTTGTTTTTACAAATTAAAAAGAAAAGTATAATAAACTTGAAAAATACCATTTTATCAAGGTCTCCAAATGTATGTGTGTGTACTTAAAATGTATTTACTTTTGAAGTTTGCAAATTCCTCGATTGATTACATGGAAGGATTCAAGGCAACCAGTAACCAAATGGTATAAACAGGCATACATCAGTGGCTCTGTGAGCCCAAGGGATGCTATAGGATCCAGCTAGGAGGCAGGGAAATGGGTTCTGGTTGACAGATGCAATGAAAGTCTAAAACCGGGCAGAAAGGTTTTCTCATATATCTAAGTTAACTAGAGAATAAGATAACTACCTCAACTAGAGTTCTCTTCTGGAGATAACAACCAGCCAATACATCTGAAATACTTACCAAGCACTTATGCACTGTGTCCATATCTGAGCTAAGTTCCATGGGAAAAACACAGCAGACATAATAAAATGTGCCAGTTCTTAAGCTATGTATAGAATCTGAAAGTAACACAGATAGGCATGCTTCGAAGCTTAAAGGATATGAAGCTATTATAAATGCAAAGGGAGCTTAAATAGGAGAAACCAGATGGAAATTTAGAAAACCCTAGATGACAGAAAGACTGGCTGAATCTTGCTTGAGTGATGAGTGAAAGAAGGAAGATTATTAGAAATGGGAAAATCAGTCTTCTTGTAACAGATAGAGCAGGAAACTTTGAAATAAGCTGCATTTCAGTGTATTTTAATGTTTCCAAAGCTATTCACAGGTTCTCAATAAATATTGTACTATGAATGAATGAATGAATGAATGAATAGGTAGTGAGTAAATACATGAATAATAAGTTCATTTTAAAGTGAATTGTGTAGATTTTAGATGATGGTGAGAGTCAGAAACTTGTGCGCATGTTGCTCCTGACACTACTCATCCTCAGCAGGGTCATGCCATGAATATTAAGGTCTATGACTCTTTATCTACTCTTAAGATTAGAATTTATCAAGTCCTTGTTTCCAGCATCTGATTCAAAAGCTCTTTTTTAAAGCTTCTCTTTGTTCTTCATTTTAATTGCCTTTTTACCTTTCTCTTCTTTGTCTATCTCTGTTTGGTTTGCTGACTTATTTTCACTTTGTGTCCAGCCTGGAGCTCCATCTGGATGCTGCTTTCAGTAATGCTTCCATTGCTTCCTATGCTGCAAAAATGGGACAGGGACATTGCTGCCACTGTTCTCTCAGGCTTCTAGGCTTTGGCTCTTCAGGTCTTGTCTAAAACAAAGTTCCCTGAGTTGGGCTAGAAGTTCATTCCCTTAATGTTGTGGTGAGTCTACTATAGAGAATGCTGGATTGCAATTAGGCTGATCTGTTCAATTAATAATACATTACATAATTCAGTGGTGAATAATATAGATACAGTCTCTGCCTTCATGGAATTTACAGTCCAATAAAGAAGTGGGACATCATAATAAATTTGTAGTTAAATAAAATGTCATTAAAGACATTAGGTTCAACAGTTTTGTGATCCCATTTGTACATTAAAAGATGAGTCTTGCTACTTACTACGTGTGGGAGATGACTTGAAAGAGGTAGGAGTAGAGAATACATGGTCAGTTAGGTGACATTAAAGTAGATCAAAAGAGAAAAGATGGCAGTTGAGACAGACAGAGTGGAGATGGAGAGAAATGGGTGTATTTAAATAGTATTTGCAAGGTAAATTTGACAGTATTTGTTACTGCAACAGATTTGGATGACAGAAGGCAAGGAAAATCTTGGGAATCAGTGAAGTCCTTGAGCTCCACTGGTTTGTATTGGTTCAATAATTTAGTGAGGCAGAGGGACTTGGATATCAATATCAATATTAATATTACAATCACTATCCTCAACCCAGCAAGTGTTTCAGGGTAAGTCATTGCCTTGATATAAGCAAGCCAGATCTCACATCTCTGTAGATTGGCAGTACTTAGGCTACTTTGTCCAAAGCTGTGAACACAGAGTGCCCAGATTCAAGACCATATGTTGGGTGGGATACAGCTCGCTCAGAAGCAGATCTCATAGAGGTAGCAGTGGCCAGCTGCCAAACACAGATTAGACAATTATAAACCAAAAGAAATAGTTGGTGTTTCCCCGAAAGAGCTGATTTTTGAGGAAAGCACATGGTAATTACTACTCCTTGAATTGCTTCTTCTAGTGACTTAAAAATATCAGAAGCCAGTTGGAACAGCAGGATGAAATGCCATCTGTCTTGGCCTACGAAAGTATTTTGGCAACCTTGTTGACTTACCTGCCAAGGCTATTATCTCCAGGCCTTCATTTCTGTTGAGAGATCATTACCAAATGTACAGATGTCAGTATGCTGGTCTCCATATTGGCTCTTTGTAGCTCTGGGCTCTGGCAAGGATACAAAACAATTCCCTTGTGTGCACTGGGGACACTGCATTGTTTGAGAAAGACTCCAAATATTTAACAGCTAAGGAAAGTTCTCTTGCAATTTACTTGGCCTACAAAAGATGTTGTCAAGGCTATAGATGATTTCTTTGTCTCTCCAGAAGTTCCAAAGACTACAGAAAAAACTGGAAAACACTTACTCTCCTCTAGCTCTAGGGCTTCACTATACTGTCTGCTTCTTTTTGCAATTATTTTTGACAGTCTTCAAGAAAGAAAGTCAGAAAGGCAGTGATACAAATATTATGGTAGATTAGAGGTGGGAGAGATTACTTCAAGGCTCAAGAATTACAAGGTGAAAGTAATACTTCCATTAACAGAGCGATACTACGCACTAGGTTTTCTTAGATACTTAACATCTGTTTTTCTACCTAAAACTTCACCACAACCCTATAAAATAATTATCATTCCCAATTTACAAAAGAGATGTCTAAGACTCAATCACCCTATGGATCCAAGGATTGAATGAAGATACTCTGCTTGAGTCAAATAAGTGAGAAATTTACAATAAATATTGGGCAAGACACTGATTGCTCTTTTGGACCCCTAAGTGACCCTAAAGTGTTGCCTGAGTGACAGCCGACTTCCTGAGATTTCACACCTTTCTGAGGGAACTATGACACTGAGGTCTCTATTATTCAAATAGTTGAGATAATATGAACCTAATAATTTGGATTATTGTATTTTATTTTTCACTTCCTATTTTTTATTTTTAAAATACAGTTGACATACTATATTCTATCAATTTCAGGTGTATAACAATGATTAGACATTGATATGCTATCAAAGTGATCACTCTGATACAGCTAGCACCCATCTGATACCATATATAGTTATCACAATATTATTGACTATATTCCCAGTGTTGTACTTTACATCCCAATGAGTATCTGTAGCTACAAATTTGTACTTCTCAATCCTTTCACCTTTTTCATTCATCCCCCAAAATCCTCTTACATCTGGCAACCCTTAAAATGTTCTATGTTATCTATGCACGTGCTTCACCTTGTATGCCAAAAAAGTCAGTTCCTACCCATATGTCCCTGGTGTCTTTGGAGCTGCTGTCTCAGAGACAGTGAGTCCCATTAAGTCCATGCATGATCCCTTTAAGAGGAATGCCTGGAACTCAGAAACCCTTTATCTCACTCAGCCACAATCCTCACTCACTGGCTTTTATAGCCAGAAATTGTGAAGACTTCTTTTCCTGGTACTAAAACCCTGGGCTGGGGGATTTGGTACGGGGCTGGGACCCCCTTTTTCTTAGGGGGGACTTCCAAAGTCAACATATCCCTCCTTATTTTTATCTGCCACATGTGGGTGTGGGAGCAACAGATTCTGTCTCCACCCTCATTCCAGTTTCAATGTGGCTTCTTCTTTATATCCTTAGTTATTAAATTTCTATTCTGCTAGATTTCAAACATTCTGAATAATGGGTGTCTTGTAATTTATTTGTAATTTTGATGTGGTCGTGGGAGGCTCCAAGTATTGCATTTATCTACGCTGCCATCTGACTGGTAAATCCAACTGGAATTTTTTCATTTCTTCATCCATTTGCTTCATGTATAGCAATTTGATAAATAATTTTCTCCTCTCTCTTCACAGTATAAAAACTTAAGCTTATCAGTATCTGCACTTTTTTTAACATATTTTGTTAGATTGAAGGCATTTCTCACTCTGAGCGTATTCAAATGAAAACCATAGTTAAAATATTAACTGAAAAAATAAACAAACAAATAAACCAAACCAGAAAAGATACAATTGGTAGTTTTAAACATTTCAGCTCAAATTAATTTTAATAAAGGAAAGATCAAGGACAATAAGCAGGAAGTAGTCTGTGCAGGGAATGGGGTCTGAGGAGGGTGAAAGAGAAGGTTATATAGAAATTAGTATAAAGGCGAGGTGAGAGGTGGGGAGGGAGAGAGAGAGAGGAAGGAGGAGGAAGAGGAAGAGTAAACAGAGCTGGAGGAGGACAAGGGAGGAGTATGAGAAAGAAGGAGGAAGAAGAAAGGGAGAGGGGAGGACAGAGGAGGAAAGGGGAGGAGGCCCAGAGGAGAGGAGGGGGAGGGCAAGAGGTGAGGAAACAGAGTAAAAGCACTGGGTGTAAGCCATGCTTGCCTGACAAGTTTCCTGTGAACAACCCACTGTGCAAGCACACTGAGACTTGATTCTTGAGCTCCTTTGTATTTAGATTCTCCTCTCTTGGATTCTACTTCTCTCTCCTGATGTTACATGACCAAGGAGCTTGCTAAAGGGCATATGACTTTAAAAATAATTACCTCTGAAAATATACGGCAATGGAGACTAATCCATGAGGTTCTGAGTTAAATATATATTTTGTTTCTTTGAAACATTGTTAGTCATTCTTGAGAATGAGTGCTGCCTCTGGAGGGTAATCAGAGGGGAGCCATTTTAGGTCAGCACACGAGGAGAAGAGGAGGAGAAAAAAGAACCATTAAGGTTCCCATTTATCTTATGATAGGTAATCTAGTTTCCAGGGCTGATGAATGTAACCTTTTCCTCCAATGATCAATAACATCAGAAGTTAATAGTCATAGGAGATGTGATCCTATTATAGGTAGCTTTTCCTGTCTTGTGCTTTTTGTATTCTGCTGGGGAAAATGTGATTATTTCCTGATGCCTTGGAGACCTACTTGTGTTGTCATGGGTTTCCTGGCTCACTGAAATGTGACTTACTGTTCTTCCCTCTCTGTTCAAACAGGACTAAGAATTTCCTTCAATAAATATTTACTGACTGTCACCAAATGCTGAGTAGAAGACTCAGTGCTGAGAATAAAACAATCCACAAGGCACAGTTTCTGTTTCTGAGGAACTCAATTAATTGTACCTGATACTCAAGGTTTTCTTCATGCCCAAGAATTATAAAAGTTTTTTTGTCAGTTATATTTTCCCTGTTGCAGTAGCAAAATGAGTATATTGATTATTTTCATTTTACTATTTCACCTGTAATTGTCCCATGGCCATTGTGTCAATGGTGGTACCATAGCTATTTTGGTACATACGCAGAGTAACAAAACCTGAGCTCCTGCTTGTTATTCACCAGTGCCAGTCCTCAGCAATAGCCCTGAATCCAGTGTTCTCTGGCTTGCAGACCTCTGAACTAGTGTCTGCTGTGTACAATTATGAGCCTCCCATGATGAAGAGCAGAAACTTGTTCATTTTTGTCTATCACACTGTATCAATCAAGATATAAATAGGACATAACTATGCTTTATTGATAAAAATTGAAATAAAAAGATCTGTTTTGATTTTCATATCTAATTATTTAAGATGCTATTTTTGATAAGGTTTGTAATAAGTTAGTGATACAAGGAAAAATTAAGTGATACAAGGAGAAATATACAGTGCTGAATTTATAATAGAAAACTTTAGTACATTTGTCTCAGTAACCCAATAGAACAAGAAGACAAAAAAGTCACCAAGACTAGAGTACTATACTAACAAACTTGACCTAACTGACTACACACAATGCTGTATAGAAAGCTCTAGAACACTCACTCTTTTTAAGTGAACGTGGGATATTACTGAATGGACAATATGAAAGGTCGTGAAAAAGTCTCAACAGATTTAAGAGAATTCAAATCATACCAAATATCTTCTCTGACCAGAGTAAAATGGAATGATGTTAGAAATAATAAGAAAGGTAACTAGAAAATCCCCTAATATTTGGGCTATATTTGGGTGAAGATGGAGGTGAGATAGGTGAGAGAGGAGTCCACTTCCCCATGTGCATGGGTGAAACACCTAGTCGATCTTCTGAGGAACATAGTGAACAGCCAACAGTATCCCAGCATATAAGAAGACTGGAGACCAAACTTTGTAGGGGATACTGAAAAATCAGACAGTAAGATGAGTGCTTCAGGACACTGAGGTCTCTGGGACCAGTGTGGGGACCACAGTGGCTGCAGCCCCAGGCCCGGTGCCCACCGGGTCTGCCGCAGGGTTCTAGGGCGAGAGTCTGGTCAATGGCTCCCTCCCCTGCCAAATGAGGTTTGAGCAGGACCAGGAGGGTCCTGGAGGCTTGAAGTCACAGGGGGAGGATAAGGATGAAGTGGCAAACACACAGGGGTGGTGTGCCGCACTGAGACTGTGGATGCCAGCTGGGGAGAGTTGGGCAGTGACAGACCCTGACCTGGTCAGTCCTTGGTCTGGTTGGAGAGTTGCTCTGTGTGAGAGGCCAGGACCGTGTATGGAGTGGCAGGCTTGAACAGGAGGAATTTTTTTAAAAGAAAAAGAGAAAAAAGAGGCACTCAGTGACTGTTTGGGGAATTCTTCACAGCAGCCACCCTGGCCTCCTGCACCCCTACCCCCACCTGGCTATGAGCTCACACCTGAAGCCCTGGGTACTGTGCACACCTGACCACACAGCCGGGTGGCTGCCCCTCCTGCCCCAGCAACAAGGCCAAGTGCTCAGGCCCAGCCTGGACTCCCCAGATGGAGTGTGCCTGACCCTGCCACCCAGAGGTACCTCCCACGCGGCCCCTGCACCCAGGGCCCTGCAGGGCTACTGTCTCTCTAAGAGGAAGCCAGAGATGCCTCCTCAAAGAAGAGCTACAGGACTCAGGGAGTCAGCAGTCCTCAGAAAAACTTGACTCATTGAGGGGGCTGAACTACCCTGAAGGGGCACTGAGAATCCATAGCATCTAGGACAGCAAAGAGCAAGAAGGTGGTGTGTGAGTTACCGCTAACTGGGGCACATCAAGGACAGCGCAACTGGTGGACTGAAGATGTAGGCTGGACACAGAAGGGCACTGGGGGCCTGGCAGTGAGCTGAGGAACTGGGCTAGAGGCTGGGCAACTGCAAAGAGCACAGTTCAGGGAGGGAGAAAAGTGAAACCATTACTCCTCAGCCCGTTGCAGCCAGGAAGAACAGCAAAACTGGCTTGGTCAGATTAAAGCCAGAAAAAGACTTTTTTTTTAATTCCTTCTTCCTTTCTTTCCTTTTTTTCTTTCTTTCTTCCTTCCTTTCCTTTTTTATTCCTTCTTTCCTTTTTTATTTTTATTTTTTATTTTATTTATTATTTTTAAAAGATTTTATTTATTTATTTTTAGACAGGGGAAAGGAGGGAGAAAGAGAGGGAGAGAAACATCAATGTCTGGGTGCCCCCCACTGGGGACCAGACCCACAACCTGGGTATGTGCCCTGACTAAAAACCAAACTGGCGACCCTTTGGTTCACAGGTTGGTGCTCAATCCACTGAGCCACACCAGCCAGGGCTTCTTCTTCTTTATTTTTTTAATTCCTACAAATGACACAATAAAACCTAGAGCTGTGAGAAGACCACAGTTAGACCCAATGAGGGATTATCCCAACAACTGCGACAGTGAGACAAATTTCACTTTGCTACCCCAGAGAACTTGCAAGTTATTGTATATTTGTATTATTTTTCCATTATTCTTTTTTTTTTAATTTATTTATTTATCTTTAGAGGGGAAGGGTAGGAGAGAAGGAGAGGGAGAGAAATATCAATGTATGGTTGCCTCTTGTGTGTCCCATGCTGGGAACTGGCCTGCAACCCAGGCATGTGCCCTGACTGGGAATCGAACCGCGATCCTTTGATTCGCAGGCCCGTGCTCAATCCACTGAGCTACACCAGCCAGGGCTTATTTTTCCATTATTCTTACATCCTTTATTTTATTAGTATTTTTTTATTTTTCTTCTTTATGTTTAGTCTTCTTCAGTTGGTTTGTTAAACTGCATTGTCTGGTTTCCCTTCTTCTCTCTTTCATAGCATATTTTTAATTTTCCATCTTTCACTTCACTTGTGTTCCAATAGCACACTACTCTAGGTCCTATACTTCTTATTCTTGTTATCCATATCACATAGATTCTGTCACATGATTGTTGCTCCATTATTATTGTAACTAATTGCTGTTTCATACAATTGTAAATACTACACAACACCCCTCCTGAGTCTTAGCTCACTTCAGTGTTTCCTGAACTTTACTACTATGATGCTTAACTTCATTCTCTCACACACTACACCTATTTTCTAACCTTTACTCCCACTTTATCTCATAATCACAAGCTCACTGCTTTCTAGATACACCTCACAATCCTTTCCCACCCCTAGCAAGAGTCTTATCATTTTTCTACCCTTTCTAAAAAGTGGCTAGTTGGGTGAAATATCACAGTTAACACTATACATATCCAAAGGATCTCCTATCTCTTCTCTATAGGTTGGTACTTTAAATACCATAGAATACACTCCCACTGTCTTAAACCATTTTACGGGGGCCCCTGTCCTGGGCGCCAGATATGGGGGGCTCTGCCCACAAAGCCCCATCCCTCCATCATGGATGAAAATAAAAACTACCAAGACATCTTCTGCTTGGGGAGAAAAGGGGTCAAACTCTCAGAAGAGAATGACCCAGAGTCCCATCCTCACTAGGCTTTTATTGGGCTCAAATACATGGGAATACAGGTATGTCAGGTGACAAGGATCAAACAACGGTTAACATTTCAAAGCAATCTGAGGGCTTAATCTGAGTCAGTGTTTGTCAGGAAAGAGGGTTGCCAAACTTTGGGAGATATGCTCATTTCCTCCTGGAACACTTATCACCTAAGGGAGAGCACTCTTAGCAAAGCAGGTTTCACAGGGCTTTAGGAATTCTTTCTTATGCCCGACCACCCAGGGAGCCATCCTGGCCGGCACAGGGCTGCACCACTCGCCCCCACAGTTTCAGGCTTTAAGCCGATTAGGAAGCAGGAGATATCTCCCAGATGGAAATGAGAACTCGGGCTATGTCAGAATAGCCGTGGGGAGAGGGTCCATCACATCTTCTTTACTGCAGCCCCCCGAGTCCTTCCATGAGGCCTCCCAAGTGGTTGCGTCTGGCTTAGGTTGCCCCTCCCACGAGGAGTCTTACCCGTCATTGACTGCCAACCAAGCATTGGGGCCAGAGATGGGTGAGGCAGAAGCAGTGCTCCTACCAGGGAAATAAGCTTTGTCTCCTTAGTAGCTCATGTCCTTGTGACAGAACAGACACAGATGAAGTGAGTCCCTTGGGCTCTTACACAGCCCACCACAGGGTGAGGGTTACAACTCCTGAATCCAGGCTGAATGGTCCACAACACCATTTTGCATTCTCTGTCCAACTGATCACAAAAAAGAGTAGGTGGGAGCTGTGAACACCAGTATACCAGTTAGAAGAGGAAACTCACCAACAAAGGAAATACCAACAGATAACAATGGAAGAAGGTAAAGGAGGGAATGGAAGCTACACTAACCTCGGTCCAGTACCGATCTGGAAATACAACTAAATGGTGAAGAAATTACCCGGAACAAACAATTGAACAAGAGCGAGAGAGAAGCTCAAAACCTCATATACACAAAAGAATCAGTCTTAACACAACCTGTCCATACCTGGCACAACAGAATACAAGATGTGGTGGACAGAATGACCCTCAGTTAACCAGCTGGAGGGAAGGTCCCACCAAAGAAAGACCCAATAACAATCAAAACTCAAAGACAAACACAGAGCCAACATAAATGACAGACCATGACCAGCGAGCTTGGGAGATCAAGGAGACTGCACCACTGGATCTCACAGGTCTTCTACCATAAAAGTTCACACCATAAACCCATGGAGCCACGACAGATCAATTTAAGAAGCTGAGGCTAACAAGAAGAGTCTCACAAACAACAGGAAGACAAAGAAACAATCCCCAAATGAAAGGAAAGGAGGGAGCCTCAGAAAGAATGCTAAATGAAATAGAGGCAAATCAACTATCAGATGTTGAATTCAAAGCAATGGTTATCAGGAAGCTCAATGAGCTCACAGAGAATTACAAAAAACTACAGTGAAACTACAATGAACTCACTGCAAACTGTATCAACATGAAAAAGGAAATAGAAACTATCAACAAAGGCCAACAAAAAAATGAAGAATACATTTTCTAAGCTAAAGAACAAAGTACAAGGAATCAAAACCAGATTAGATGAAGCAGAGGATTGGATCAGTGAGCTGGAGGATAAGGTAGAGAAAAACACCAAGAAAGAACAAGAAAAAAAAAAAAACAGGCTCAGAAAGAACAAAGAGAGGTTAAGGGAAATGCAGGACAACATGAAACATGTGGAGGGGGGCTCCGCCTGCAGGGCCCCCTGGCTGGCTGCCATGGATGAGAATAAGTCAACCAAGGCATGATCTGCTTGGGGAGGAAAGGTGGTCGATCTCTCAAAGGAGAAGGGCTAAGAGTCTTTTCCTCAATGGGCTTTTATTGGTTTTGTTTTGCACAGGAATATTGGTTTTGTTTTGCACAGGCTCAGTAATAATTGTCAGGCAGTAAAGATCAAACAATAGATAATGTACAAAGAACTCTGAAGGCCTATTTTGAGTCAGAGTCAGATAGCTAAAGAGCAATAAAACTTTAAGGAACAAACTCACTTCTTTCTTGGACCTTTATTTAATTGAGAGCATTCTAAACAAAGCAGGTTTCACAGGATTTTACATATTCTTTCTTAGGCCTGATTGCCCTAGGGAATCTGCCCTTTCCAGCACAGAGCCACACCCACCACGAGTATTGTTTCAGGCTTAAGGCATTGTCTCAGGCTTCAGTCAGGCAGGGTAAGCAAGGAAGCCAAGAGGTTAGACTTCTTGAAGACAGAACGAGGACTCAGGCTATGTCAAAGCTGAGGGTCCATCACCCCCTTTTGCTGTAGCCCCCAAGTCCTTCCTTGGGGCCTCCACATGATCGTGCATGTCTTAGGTTGTTCCCCACTTGGGGAATCTTACCCATCATTGACTAACCTATCAAGCATTGGGGACCAGTTATAGATGAAGTAAAAGGGGCAGAAGCTGCACTCCTGCCATGGAGATAAGTCTTGTCTCCTTAGTGGCTTACCATCTGAAGGTTGCTCACTCAGCCTTAGCCATGGGGGGGGGGGGCGGTTACAGCTTCTGAAACCAGGAAGGGTGGTTCCCAACAGAAACATGATAATATCCATATAATAGGGATACTAGAAGGAGAAGGAGAAGAAGAAGAGCAAAGGATAGAAAACCTGTTTGAAAAAGTAATGATGGAGAACTTCCCTAATTTGATGAGAGAAAAAGTCATACAAATCCAGGAAACACAGAGAGTCCCAATCATGAGGAACCCAAAGAGGCCCACTTCAAGATACATCATAATTAAACTGGCAAAATTCCAAGACAAAGAGGGAATCTTAAAGTCAAGGGAGAAATAGGAAGTAACATACAGGGGAGCCACGTTAAGGTTAGTAGCTGACTTCTCAGTGAGAATGCTCCAATCCAGAAGAGAATGGCAAGAAATATTCCAAGTAATAAGAACCTGAGGCCTGCAACCAAGACTACTTTACCCAGCAAGGCTCTCAATTAAGATAAAAGGCCAAATAAAGAGCTTCCCAGACAAAAAAAAAAGTCTAAAAAAATATATCTTCACTTAACCAGCTATGAAAGAGATGTGAAAGGGACTGCTTTAAGAAAAGGAAGGAAAAGAGTGAGAGAGAGAGGAACATAGGTATGAAAAAATGGCAATGAATAAGTATCTATCAATAATAACCTGAAAGATAAATGGATTAAATGCTCCAATCAAAAGACATAGAATAGCTGAATGGATAAGAAAGCATGATCTACACATATGCTGCCTACAAGAGACCCACCTCAGAACAAAAGACCTACACAGACTCAAAGTGAAGGGCAGGAAGCAAACATTCCAAGCAAACGGACAGGAAGAAAAAAAAAAAAGCAAGCTGGGGTAGCAATACTCATATCAGAAAACTAGAATTTGAAGAAAGAGGAGCCATAAAATGAGACCCAGAAGGTCATTTCATAGTACTCAAGGGAAGAATCCATCAAGAAAACATAAACATTGTAAATATATATGCACCCAACATAGAAGCACCCAAATACATAAAGAAAATCTTGGAGGACTTCAGGAAAGATATTGACAGCAACACAATTATTGTAGGGGGTTTCAACAACCCACTGTCAAAAACAGATAGATCTTCTGAACAAAATATCAACAAAGATATTGCAACATTGAACAATGTCATAGATCAAATGAACTTAACTGATATATATATACAGCCTTTCATCCCAAAGAAGCAAAATACACATTCTTTTCAAATGCACATGGAACATGTTCAAAGATAGATTACATGATGGGACACAAAACCAGCCTCAACAAATTCAAGAAAATTGAAATCATATCAAGTATTTTCTCCAACCACAAGGGACTGAAACTAGAAACCAATGCCAAGGGAAAAAACACAAAACACTCAAGATCATGAAAATTGAATAGCATTCTATTGAACAATCAATGGGTCAAGAATGAGATTAGGGAAGAAATCAAAAAGTTTCTGGAAACAAATGAAAATGAACTCACAGCAATCCCAAACTTATGGGACACAGCAAAGGCGTTCCTGAGAGGGAAGTTCATAGCAATACAAGCCTATCTAAAAAAGATAGAAACATTTCAAACAAACAATGTAACCCTACACATACAAGAACTTGAAGAACAACAACAAAGACAGCCCAGAACAAGTAGAAGGAAGGAAATAACAAAGATCGGAGCAGAATTAAATGACATAGAGACTAAAAACACAATTCTAAGGATTAATAAATCCAGGAGCTGGTTCTTTGAAAAGATAAACAAAATTGACAAGCCTTTAAGCAGGCTCATCAAGAAAAAAAGAAAGAGGACCTAAATAAACACAATCAGAAATGAAAGAGGAGAGATTACAACTGATACCACAGAAATACAAGGGATTGTAAGAAATTACTACAAGGAACTATTTGCCAAGAAATTTGAAAACCTAGGTGAAATGGACAAATTTCTAGAAAAATATAATCTTCCAAAACAGAATGAAGAAGAAGCAGAAACCCTGAACAGATCAATAACAGCAGATGAAATTGAAGTAGTAATCAAAAAACTCCCAACATACCAAAGCCCTGGACTAGTTTCACAGGAGAATTCTACAAAGCATTTAAGAAAGAGCTAACCCCTATCCCTCACAGTCTTTTCCAAAAAAACCAAAACGATG
Organism: Glossophaga mutica; assembly: GCA_039655065.1. Taxonomy (NCBI): domain Eukaryota; kingdom Metazoa; phylum Chordata; class Mammalia; order Chiroptera; family Phyllostomidae; genus Glossophaga; species Glossophaga mutica. The sequence goes on along the minus strand of CM077308.1, from coordinate 76,850,384 downwards.
GAAGACTCCCAAACTCTTTTTATGAACCCACCATCATCCTAATCCCAAAACCAGGTAAAGACACACAACAAAGAAAGAAAACTTCAGGCCAATATCATCGATAAACATAGACACTAAAACCCTCAACAAAATATTGGCAAATTGCATCCAGCAATACATTAAAAAGATCATGCACCATGACCAAGTGGGATTCATCCCAGGGATGCAAGGATGGTACCACATTTGCAAATCAATAAATGTTATATATGGCATAAACAAAAGAAACACAAAAATTACATGACCATATCAATAGATCTGGAGAAAGCATTTGATGAGGTACAACACCCATTTATGATAAAAGACACTCAAGAAAGTGGGAATAGAGGGAGCATTCCTCAACATAGTAAAGGCCATATATGAGAGACCTCCAGCCAACATCATACTCAATGAGCAAAAACTAAAATCTTTCCCACTAACATGAGGAACAAGACAAGGATGTCCTCTTTTACCACTTCTATTCAACATAGTATTGGAAGTCCTAACCACAGCAATCAGACAAGAAAAGGGAATAAAAGAGATCCAAATTGGAAAGGAGGAAACAAAACTCTCATTGTTTGCAGATGACATGATAGTGTACATAGAAAATCCTATAAACTCCACCAAAAACTGCTCAACCTTATAAGTAAAGTTGGCAAAACAGGAGGATACAAAGTCAACATGTAGAAATCAAAGGCATTTTTGTATATTAACAATGAAACAGCAGAAGCAGAAATCAGGAAAAAAAATTCATTCGATATAGCAACAAGAAAAATAAAGTACCTGGGAATAAACCTAACTAAGGAGGTAAAACACCTGTTCTCAAAAACTACATAGCACTGAAGAAAGAAATTAAGGAAGACACAAACAAATGGAAACATATACCATGTTCATGGATCAGAAGAATCAACATTATTAAAATGTCTGTACTACCCAAAGCAATGTACAGATTCAATGCAGTACCTATTAAAGTACCAATGGTATATTTCACAGATATAGAGAAAACAGTTCAAAAATTTATTTAGAAGCATAAATGACCCTGAATAGCTGCAGCAATTTTGAGAAAGAAGAGCAAAGTAGGAGGAATCACAATACCTGATATCAAACTGTATTACAAAGCCACTATAATCAAAACAGCCTGGTACTAGCACAAAAACAGGCACATAGACCAATGGAATGGAACAGAGAGCCCAGAAATAAACCCAAGTCCCTATGGTCACTTAGAACTCAACAAAGTGGGCAGCAGCATAAAATAGAGTAAAAATAGCCTCTTCAATAAATGGTGTTGGGAGATCTGGACAGCTATGTGCAAACAAAATGGAATTCAAGCACCAACCTACACCATACACAAAAATAAATTCCAGGTTGATAAATGTTTTAAATATAAGTCTTGATACCATTAAAGTCCTAGAGGAGAATATAGACAGGGAAATATCAGATATTCCACACAGCAATATTTTCACTGGTATGTCCCCTGGAGCAAGGGACATAAAGGAAAGAATAAACAAATGGGATCTCATCAAAATAAAAAGCTTCTGCATGGCTGAAGAAAACAGTACTAAAATGAAAAGAGAACCAACCGTACGGGAAAACATATTTGCCAACGATACCTCAGACAAGGGTTTAATCTTCAAAGTATATAAAGAACTCACATGACTCCACTCTAAGAAGACAAGCAACCCAATTAAAAAATGGGCAAAGGACTTAAACAGACACTTCTCCAAGGAGGACATACAGAGGATCCAGAGACACATGAAAAGATGCTCAGTATAATTAGCTACCAGAGAGATGCAAATTAAAACCACAATGAGATGCAAGTTCACATCAGTCAGAATGGCCATCATAAAAAAAGCAATAACAAATGTTGGAGAGGTTGTGGAGAAAAGGGAACCCTACTGCACTATTAGTGGGATTGCAGATTGGTACAACCACTATTGAAACCAGTATAGAATTTTCTCAAAAAACTAAAAATGGAACAGTGTTTTGACCTGGCAATTCCACTACTAGGATTATATTCTAAGACTCCTGAAACATCAATTCAAAAGAGCCTATGCACTCCAATGTTCTTAGCAGCAAAATTTGCAATAGCGAAGTGCTGGAAGCAACCTAGGTGCCCATCAGTAAATGAATGGATCAAAAAACTGTGGTATATTTACACAATGGAATTCTATGCAGCAGAAAGAAAGAAGGAGCTCTACCCTTTGTGACAGTATGGATGGAACTGGAAAGCATTGTGCTAAGTGAAATAAGGCAGGTGGTGAAAGACCAATACCATATGATCTCATCTTTAACAGGAACCTAATCAATAAAATGAACAAGCAAGCAAAATATAACACTAATCTCAAATTGAGAACAGGCTGACAGTGACCAGAGGGGAGAGGAGAGGGGATTATAGGGGAAAAGGGTGAAGGGTTTGCAGGAACTATTATAAAAGACAAATGGACAATAACAAGGGGAGGTGGAAACTGCACAGGGAATTGGGGAAGGCTGGGATGGTAAAGGCAGAATACTATATTTGAACAACAATAAAAAGTGTTTAAAAAAAGAATTCCCATATATTTAGAAATTAAGAAATGTACCTTTAAATAATTAATGGTTTAATGAAGAAATCACAATGAAGATTAGAAAATTTTTGCAACTGAATCATAATTAAAATAATGTCTAAAAATGTATGGTATATAGTCATATACATGTCTAGAGAGAAATGTATAGACTTAAAAGTATATATTATAAATTACAATCAATTATCTCAGCATCCATATCAAGAAGTTAAAAAAAAAAAAACAGAAAATTAACCCTTGAAATTGAAGAAAAATAATAAAGGTAAGAAATGTACAGATTAAAAATAATACTATAAGGTAGAAACCTTTATGACTACACAAGAATGGAATGGACAAAATTCTACAAAATACAACTTACCAAATTTGTCCTCAACAGAAAGGGAAAAACAGATTAGTCTTGTATCTATGAAATAAATTGTATTTGTTATTTGAAGTCCTTCCCAAAAGAAAACTCCATGCCCATGTGCTGTCTCTCAAATATTTATGGTCTCTAACAAAAAGTGAAAGAGACAATGACATCAGTCTTAAGAAATTTTTCTATGTAGTAAATAAAATGGAATACTTGCCAAGACAGTGTATGTGATTCTGGTAATCTTGATATTAAAACCTAACAAGTACATTATAAAATGGACAACATAACAAATTCAATATGATCTCTCTCAAAATTGCAGGGGTGTGTGTGTATAAATAGGAAAAGTATTTATGTATTTATGTATTTATGTATTTATTTATTTATTTATAGGAAAGTTATTTGTAAGATGTGCATATGTGTAAACTAAAATTTCAATAGTAACTAAGACAATCTTGATGAAAATGAGCACATATGGCAGGCACACTATGTCATATGTCAAGATTTATTATGAACTATATTGTCATAAGCCATTTATGTGAGGCTAGATAGACCAATGACTTAGAATAAAAATTCTATAAACAGGTTCATATACCTATGGACATTTGAATTATGAAAAAGAAGATACTTTAAGGTTATGTAAAAAGATTGTTTATTTTTTAAAAAATCTGGAATAATTTGTTAACTGTATATGTGTGGAAATCTGACTTCTGGGTCATACATACAAGTTCCAGAGAAATTAGATCTATACATGGCTAGTAAAACATATAATATAATTTTTGTTTTTTACTTTCAAGCTTGACACAAAAAGCATTAATTTGAGTATATTAAAATTGAAATATTAGCATTAATAATAGATTCTATTAAGAGAGTGAAAAGGAAAATTCACAGATTAGAACACACTCTCAATACTTACATCTGACTAAGGGTTCATTTCCAGAACTTGTATAAGTCAATAGAAAAGTAAAGTTAAATCCACTGAAAAGTGGCAAAAACCAAAACCAAAACAACAAAAAAACACCTTGAAGAGGAACTTCAAATAGGAGCACATTTCAACGATCAATGAACATTAAGAAGATGCTCAACCTCCTTGCTTTTCAGAGACACACAGATTAGAACCACAATGAGAGTCCACCACATACCCACCAGAATGGAAAAAATCAAAGGTTGGTAATGTCAAGTGATTACAAAAATGTAGTGACTCAACTCTTATACATTGTTGATGAGAATATAAATTGCTACAGCATTTTGGGAAACTCTTTAGCAGTATTTGCTCAGATTGAACATACACCTATTCTTTGATCCAGATATTTCAGTCCTACATATATCCAATAGAAATGAATTTTATAAATATGCAGTTGATTTTTATATTTATTTTATTGTATTAAATTTTTCCATTTTTTTATTCTTGCTTATCCTATTACAGTTGTCCCAAATTTTCCCCCTTTGCTCTCCTCCGCCCATCCCACCCCCCAGCTCCCACAGTCAATCTCCGCACTGTTGTCCATGTTTATGGTAATTCATAAGTATTCTTTGACTAGTCCCTTCCCCTTCTTTCTACAATTCTCCCTCCTGCCTCCTGCTTTCTCTTGGCAACTGTCAGTCTGTTCTGTTTCCATGTCTCTGATTCTGTTTTGCTCATTAATCTATTTTGTTCATAAGATTCTTCTTATTAGTGATATCACATATTATTTGTCTTTCACTGCCTGGCTTATTTCACTTAGCATAATAGTCTCCAATTCCATCCATGCTGTCTCAAAGCATAGGAATTCCTTCTTCTTTCTTTCTGCTGCATAGTATTCCATTGTGCAAATGTACCACAGTTTTTTAATCCATTCATCTACTGATGGGTACTTAGACTGTTTCCAACACTTGGCTATTGTATATAGCAGTGCTATGAACATAGAGGCAAATAAGTTCTTTTGAATTGGTGTTTTGGGATTCTTAGGGTATATTCCCAGCAATGGAATCGCTGGGTTAAAAGGCAGTTCCATTTTCAATTTTTTGAGGAAATTCCACACTGTTTTCCACAGTGGCTGTACCAGTTTGTATTCCCACCAATGTTCCAGGAGAAACTCCCAGAAACTCAGCTCTTCTCACTGACACAGTAAAGAACTACAGGCCAGCAAGCCTACTAGAGTGCAAGCAAAGTTTATTAATGCTAAGTTCTAATAGGAAAGCAAAACGAGGATGGCCAGAGGCCAGGTGTCTAGAAACCAGGTGGCCGAAAGGGGTGGCCAGGGCCCTCCCCGGGCCAGAGGTCAGCTGGCCAGGGGTCCCCTGATGCGGGTCGTGGCTGCAAGAGACAAATTCATATGGACTATAGTAGTCCTGTGGAAAAAAAGGGATGGCATGTCTGCTTTCTAAGTGAGAGAGAGGGCCCTGGCCCCTGCTTAGACAGGCTTTTATTGCTTTTCTGGGTACATTGAGAATGCTCCTCATTTACTATGCTGTAATGATTACCTTTTATAGATAACGAAGGAAAGAATGTTGCTAGTTACTTCAAAGAGAAGGATGTTACAGATCAAGGTGGAAAGTGGTTGAACTGGTTACATTCCATATTTGAGAGGTTAAGCACAGATCTTAGGAAGTAACTTCAATCCAGGGTAAGGGAGTTTTAGCAAAAGCAAGTCTCCTAGCAGCCTAAGTACAATGCAGGCCAGATTCCCCACGGGAAAACCTATCCATGGCCGTGGCTCCTGTGTGCTGGACCTCACTCACCACTGGCCTTTCTGAGTTGGGGCTGGGCGACATTCCCACACTACCAGGAACAGTTCCCTATAGTCCCCCATGTGGCAAGACAACAATGAGGTCAAGAGAAGAGAGTGAGTCTTTTGTTCTGAGGACTTATACAGTTGGTGGGGTAGGGGTGAAGAAGTTACACTTTGATTGGCAGGTAAAGGTAGTGTCAGCTTCCCTTGGAGAGATGTGACTACCCAAACATAGGTATGGGTGGAGGTCTGTTAGCCTGAATCTTTATCTTGCTCTAGAGTCTGTTTGTTCATTTTTAAGTCATTATGGGAAACAGGCAGTTAACCAAAGATATTTTAAGGTTTTTTCCTTGCGCATTATAGTCCCTCTCTCCCCTTCTCACTTCCAGGCCTTGGGATGAATACACAGTCTCAAGGTTTTCCTTTTCCCAGCTAGTGGGGATGATACACACAGCCTTTTAAGCCCCGTCCCCTCCCCACACTATCATAGTTTCACTTGTTGTCTGGGACTCCTGGCAGCCTTATCAAATCAGGCTCAGGACTACTGGGTCACTGAATGAACTTCTGCTTTTATCCTCCTGTGTTAAGTTCTTTGCTGGATTGTAATGGTGAGGGCCCTGCCTTTATTGTCCCTCTGGTTGCTCATTTCACCATAACACCAACAGTACACTAAGGTTCCCTTTTCTCCACAGCTTTACCAGAACTTGTTTTTCATTGATTTATTTACAGTTGCTATTCTGAAAGGTAGGAGGTGATATCTCATTGTGGTTTTAATATGCATTTCTCTGATGGTTAGTGATATTGAGCATCCTTTCATATGTCTATGGGCCATAAATATGCAATTGCAATAGCCCCAAACAGTATAAATTCAAATGTCTATGAACAGTAGATGGAAAATAAAATTGTGGTATATTATAGGGCATATTACACAGCAATGAAAGTGAATAAACTCTAATGCAACAGTATGGATAGTTTTCAATAACATAATATTGAACAAAAGACATCAGACATAAAACAATATATAGCAAATGAATCCATTTATAAAATATTCAGAAACATTTTATTCCATCTTAATCCATGACACTACAAGAATTAGTTAGTATATGAAGTCAAAGGAATTAAGCAGGCTATTGCAATATCTTTTTTAGAAAAAACTACAAAGGTCTCTTTAAGAATGGTAGCAGTTGCAAAAGAAAGAGGGGTATTTTAAGACAAAAAAAAATAAGAAAAAAAACTTCAGGAAAATTAAACAATTTTTATGTTTTCTTGTATGATTGTTCTGCAGAGCATTTTTTATTATTGGTCTTAACCAATACACTCATCAAGAATGTCCAACGATGTGCTGAAAAACCAGCTCTTTAAAAAACAGTGTAACTTGTACTGATTTTTCTTAGTGTAAATTCTCCCACCACAACCAATTTCAAGCTACCCAATGAGATTTGCTGAATTGAGGGCTGGGAAGGGATATGCAACAGTCAGCTCTCCTGAACCTGTAAGAACTAGCTGCAGTGTATCACTGAATGTAACCCATCATTAATAATGAACTGAAAATATTGCAAGTGGTAATATCCCTTAATTTTGGATTAACAGCATTTGCAGTGCAACTAGGTTATATGCTATTTTGTGCTATTTGTAACAAAAGGTCTGTTGAGGAAATTCAGCTAAACAGTATCAAGGGGATGTAGTAGTTGCATGGTGCAGTGAAAAGGGCAAGTACTGGGAGTCAAAACCCTAAGGCAAGTGTTACTCATGATGGTAACATTCACTACACTTGCAGTATTTCTGGGAACACACGTGAAAGATTTTGCCATGCATTGGCAGGTAATTTTGCCAGCATGACAATTTGCAGTAACTATGTGTTCTCCAGGCTATTTCCTTTTTGGGTTTTAATTCCTTTTATACAATGTTTGACATACTCTTTGTTATTAGTATATCATTCTTAATGGCAGAAAAGAGAGAAGTAAAATAGAGGTAGAGTCGCTCTGCTTACTCTGTCATTTGTTAAAATTATAGGTTTATCCAAGCAATGGCTCTATCCTCTATTCAATCTAATTGATTTCAATGCTGCTGTGAGAACAAGTGAATGTTTCATTTACATTTTATAGATCAGCTTATTCAAGTGCCTGGTGCAGAGTTCCACACTTAGGATGCATTCAATAAAACAAAATATTTGTCAAAATAAATACATGAGAAGAAAAAATAAATAAGCGGATGGATTTCAGGTGTTAGTATTCATCCTATATTCATACAGGTTTGTGTCACCTCACTGTACTTAGCCAACTCTATGCCATCTTCTCTGGAGGTCTAATAAAAGTTGAGCACATTGGCTACTTACTACTCAGCAAGCAAGGATTCTTTTATTTATTTCTCCTTTTCAAAAAGATTAATAATATGAAACTTTCTACAAATATTATTTTTAGACAATCTTCATCCTACTGAGATACTTTCTATGTTTGAATCTTTGTCCATAAAACTTACTATCTTAATTTTTAAAAGAGTCTGCTTATGTAAAATGAAGATAAGTGGTTTAGCAAATTAGGGTCAGAGGTAAATCACTGTGTCACTAAAGAGTCCCTTCGATCAGTTATTCCTGTTACAGAATGGACCCATGGTGGGGGGAGAAGATACTGTATCGAACAGACCCCCCTCTCCTGGGGTCCCCCTGTACTAGGTTTGTCTTGTCAACTTCCATGGAATTATGGCTCTCAATGCCAAAGTTTGGTGAAAATGAAAGGAACTATTTATTCAAAAGTTATATAGACTTAAGAGTAATGACTTAATATCTTTGTTAACACCCCAAAGTCCCTTAAAACTCCCACAAATATACACAGTCCTTCCTTCTCCCCTTTGCTCAGTCAGGGTTACTGTATCTCAGGAAAAAGAATAGAAGTCTGCGGCTCAGCTAGCTCCCCGTCATTCCTAGTAATCCATGCTCACCCAGCAGGCCTCCCATGGTTCTTAGCACCATCAGCTGTGTCACTGCAACCTCCAGTTCTTAATCCAAAACCATGTGGCACCTTCTCAAGGCCTACCAGCAAGAGTCCTTTCACCACTTTCCTTTCCTGCAAGATCTTACATTGTCCCCATCCCTAGTCTGGCATTGTTTCTCCTGTTTCCTAAGCCTGGTAGCAAAGGGAGCCCACAAACCACATAGTTCCCCCAAAACTGCATGGTTCCATCAAAACTAAGTGGTTCCACCCTCATGGCTGCTGCTCCTGTGTTTTAATTCCCAGTGCTAATCTTTCTCTGCAACTCCATTTCCTACTCCTCCCAAAATCAGCTACACCTGCCAGCATTCTCATATTTCCCAGCTTTTCTAGGCTGCCATAGTAAGTCCAGGCACGTGTGGCCCTGTGGTACAGAGCAAACCATGCTCTCATGCAGATGCTGTAACCACGGAGTTGCCTCCCAGTTTGTCATGGGTCAAAGCCACTCCCATCTCCCTGGCTCAAAGCAAGGCCACAACTACTTAACATATCTATGAAGCCAGCCAAAAGTTAATAGATATGTTAAATAACTATTTTTGCGGTTATTTGCAAAACTGTTGATACGCAAAATAACTCTTAAGGGCCCTGCTCCATGTGTCCCATCCCCAGTTCAAATTTGTGGGGATGAGGACATCCTATATTTTTAATATTTCCTGCCCACCCCCCACCCAGGTTCTGGACCTTGTTACAAATCCCTCTTTGTGGGGCAGGGCCCTGGCTGTACACTGTTACATTCCTAGTCCTGGCATTTTATCAAAATCACCAGTTAAAATTTTTAGCAATTCTTTAATCTTACTTTTACAGAGTTGTTGTCAGTAAATCTGACCTGGGAGCTTAGCAGTTGCATTTTTCCCAAGTGATTTCAATGTATATCCTTGGGCTTGAGTGGAGCTTCTGAAACTTTAGGTGCATTTGTCTTACCTGGGAACCTATTAAAAGTGCAGATTTGGATTTAGGAGGTTTAGGGTGGATCTAAGATTTGAAATTTCTAAAAAGCTTCTGGATGATAAAACTACTGCTTTCATATTTTGAGAAAAAAGGTCTAAATTAAATATATATCATTTTATTGGTTTGAATTGGTGGAATGTGACTTTGCATGTTTTGACCACAGAGTGAACTGCTATTAAAAATTTACATATAAGAGTACCCAGGACTCTAAGAATAAACAATAATAATTGAAGGCAAAATATCTGAGCAAATAAGTACTCTTCTAAGTTTTCTTTTTAAAAATTTTCTGTCAAGAAATATACCAACAGATGTATGAATGGATTGTTAAATAAAACTATCAAACTAATGCATTCAATTATTATGAATGTAAACAAATATTTATGGAATGTTTCAAGATCTTTTCTTTGTTCAGTGATAACCCTATGATCTCCACGTTTTTCCTAAGGTTATTTTGGTTTTTCTTTTAGAAAATTAGCCTTTGTTTATTGCATGCAATTTATTAATACGCAATAACTACTAAGCAAGCTTTTGAGAGTACTACACTTTTATTTAGGGGGGGAAGAGAGAAAATATTATAAGCTGCCAAAATTAACATTGCATTTTAGAATTTAAATAGCACCAAAAATTATGAGAAAATAAATTTGTAATTACTTACTTGTCTCAGTTGGAGGCATAATTAAATGTGATTACTGAAAGCGCAGTAGTCCCTCCTTATCTGTGGGAGATGAGCTCCAGGACCCCCAAGGACTGCATTTCTGAAACCTTGCATAGTACTGAACCCTACATATACTACATTTTTTCTATACATACATATCTGTGATAATTTTTAATGTATAAATTATCATAGTAAGAAGTTAATACTTACACCATACACAAAAATAAATTCAAGGTGGATAAAAGATTTAAATATAAGCCATGACATCATTAAAATCCTAGAGGAGAACATAGGCAGGAAAATCTCAGACATTCCACGCAGCAACATTTTTACTGATATGTCCCCTGGAGCAAGGGACATAAAGGAAAGAATAAACAAATGGGATCTCATCAAAATAAAAAGCTTCTGCACAGCTAAAGAAAACAGTATTAAAATAAAAAGAGAACCAACTGTATGGGAAAACATATTTGGCAATGATACCTCAGACAAGGGTTTAATCTCCAAAATATATAAAGAACTTACAGGACTCCATTCTAAGAAGACAAGCAACCCAATTAAAAAAATGGGCAAAGGACTTGAACAGACACTTCTCCAGGGAGGACATACAGAGGATCCAGAGACACATGAAAACATGCTCAGTGTAACTAGCTATCAGAGAGATGCAAATTAAAACCACAATGAGATACCACTTGACACAAGTCAGAATGGCCATCATAAACAAAGCAACAAACAACAAGTGTTGGAGAGGTTGTGGAGAAAAGGGGACCCTGGTGCCCTGTTTGTGGTATTGCAGACTGGTACAACCACTATGGAAAACAGTATGGAATTTTCTCAGAAAACTAAAAATGGATCTACCTTTTGACCCAGCAATTCCACTGCTAGGACTATATCCTAAGAACCCTGAAATACCAATCCAAAAGAATCTATGCACCCTCATGTTCATAGCAACACAATTTACAATAGCCAAGTACTGGAAGCAACCTAGGTGCCCATCAGTAAATGAATGAATCAAAAAACTGTGGTACATTTACCCAATGTAATTCTATGCAGCAGAAAGAAAGAAGGAGCTCCTACCCTTTGCAACAGCATGGATGGAACTGGAGAGCATCATGCTAAGTGAAATAAGCCAGGCAGTAAAAGACAAATATCATACGATCTCACCTTTAACAGGAACCTAATCAACAAAACAAACAAACAAGCATAATATAACCAAAGACATGGAAACTGAGAACAGGCTGACAGTGACCAGACGGGAGAGAGGAGGGAATTTCAGGGGAAAAGGGGAAGGGTTTAGAGTAACAAGTATAAAGGACACATGGACAAAAACTATGGGGGGGGTAGAAATGGGAGGGATGTAGGGAGGACTGGGGTAGTGGGCTGGGGTGGGAGTAAAAGACAGAAAACTGTACAAGATCAACAATTAAAATAAAAATTAAAAAATAAAAAAATCTAAAACAATAAAAAGATTATTTAAAAAGTTAATAATAAAATAATACAATGGAATAATGTAATAAAATGGAATAAAATATACCTGAATATGGTCTCTCTCTCTCAAAATATCAAACTGTATTGTACTCACCTTTTCACCTAAGGGAAGCATTTTACATCTCTGTGGCGTATCTGAATTGCAAGCATCACTGCACTTTTGGGCCATTATTAAGTAAAATGAGGTTTCTTGAACACAAGTACCATGGCACCATGACAGTCAATCTGATAACCAAGAGGGCTAAGTGCCTAAATGGTGGGTAGTGTGTACAGAGTGGGTAGCCTGGACAAACAGATGATTCATGTCCTGTCAATAGAGGTAAATGGCATTCCCTGGAACTGTACAAGCAGAATGTCTGTGGTCATACATTACAGCACTGACCACAGGAGTAAAGTCTGATGTTCTTAAACTCACTACTGTCCTCCCCTGCTTAAAAATATAGTGACTTTCAAGTCTGAGTGGGAAAACTTTCAAACTCCCTGATTTGACATACAGGGACTTTTACCATTTGGTTCTCACTTATTTCTCTAGTTTCATAGTTCCCACCACCCTCTCTGTGTGTCTTTTACTAGTCTCAGGATCCATCATTCCCAGTCAATTCTCCCTGTTCCATCTCCCTAGAATATCTGTTTCCTAATTCCAACTGGTGCATTCCTGCTCATCACTCAAGGGTAAGTGTGAAGGCTTGCTCTAATCCTCTATTTGATTCACAGCCAGAGTTGGACTAGCTGTATACTAAGACAATAAAGAAAATCTACAGATATATTATTAGAATGAATCATTGACGAATATCAGCTTAATGTTTTAAAAATCAATTGTATTTCTATCTACTAGCAAGACATAAATAGAATGAAAAAAATTAAAGGATGCAATTTATAATAGCATTAAAAATCATCAAATATATAAGAATAAATAAATTCCATGCCAGACCTCTTCATAGAGAACTTCAAAACAGGGTGAAAGAAAACAAGGACAAAGGGGATTACCTTTTCCAGCTATGTAGATTAACTGGTTTGCTCTCCTACTGTAAATAGCTAGAAATGTGGAAAGAATATATGTAGAATCATGGGGGGAAAGACAAGCTCATTTTCTAGAAACATAGAATAGAATGATGGTTACCAGGGACTGAGTGCGGGGGTAGGAGAAATGCAGAGATGTAGGTGAAGGGTACAAACTTCAGTTAAAAGAAGAATAAGTTCTGAAGATCTAATATACAGCATGAAGACTATAGTTAATAATCTAATATTGTATATTTGAAAGTTCTGAGTAGACCACAAACATTCTTATCACACACACACAAATAGTTAACTATGTGAGGTGATAGATATGTTCATTATCTTAATTTTGGTAATCATTTATTTATGTATAAATATATGTAAATTTTACTATATGTAGTTATGCAAATATTATATATAAAATTACCACATTTTACACATTAGATATATACATAACTATATTTGTCAATTATTCTTTAATAAAGTTAGAAAAAATAAAAATTGAAAACAATGTATAAAACAAATATTGGGCAACAAGCAGTACAGGATTTTGATCCCTGAGAGAAATGAAACTAATAAGAGAGTTTGTTATGGTGTAAAATTCCAAAATAAATTATGCACGTATCAGCAGCTTACCTACATTCTTGCAATAGCCAGATAGAAAAATGATTTGTTTCCAATTTCACTCTTTGTCTATATACACAACAGAACTGTGTACGTGTGCACACTCACCAAACGACATGCAATAGAATGTTAAGAGCAGTACAATAGCCCCAAACATGAAGTACGCAATTTCCCACTAACAGTGGAATGGATAAATGAATTGTTAAATACTACACAGCCATGAAAATGCACAGTCTACAACTACAATCACCAATGTGGATGCACCTCATGAACATAATGTTGAACGAAAGAGGTCTGACATTGTACTAGTGAATATAATTGGATTCCACTTACATAAAGTAAAAAAAAATAGACAAAAGTAATTAGGAGGAAGTCTGAATAGTAGTTATTCTAGACAATGAGTGGTGATCAGAAGAGAACACACACAGACTCCATAATGCTTGAAATACCTTGCCTTCTTCAGTCTGGATAATGTTTACATTGGTATATTCAACTTGTGAAAGCTGTACGTTCATATGTGCCATTTCCTATATTTAAATTTTACTTCAATAGCATTTTAAAAAACAGATAAGGAGCTCTCCACATAATTTGCTGGTTAAAAGGTTCTGTAGTGAATTGAATGACAATTTAAAAAATTGAATTCTAATAACTCTCAAACTTTTCAAAAGACAAAATTAACAGTGTATTCCAAAGTCTGACAAGAATTTTCTACTGGTGTCTACTGAGGAACAAAAGAAATAATTGGGCACATGTTATCAGTTCATTAAAATTTCCCACCTTTGTAGCCATTTGTCATTCAGTTGAATGCTTAACCTAGAGAAGTCTGGATGGGATTGAGCTCATTTCACATTTTCTTTTTACTTTTATTGGTTCGGTGTATAGTGTATGTAGTGATATATGCCCCGTGTTTGTGTGTCATTTGGTGCTTTTGTTCCATATACATGTCTTTCTTTTTTTGTTTTTTAGATTGCATTTTTTTTTTAGATTTTTTTAGACTGTATGTTTTTCCATTACCATTTATCCCCCTTATACCCTCCTCCCCACCCCACACAATCACCACACTTGTGTGTTTCCATGAGTCCTTTTTCCTTTTTTTGCTTGATCCATTCTTCCAGAAACAATACCTCCCGTCTTTCAGGGAGTGAATCCTCTCCCTCCACTAGGAAGACCGAAAAGGAAAAGACTGATGATGCCAAGTGTTAGTGAGGATGCCATCAGCTGGAATTCTCGGACAGTGTGCCCTGAAGAGGAAGCTGAGGAGAATGTAAGTGTCCTGGAAGAAGTCAAGGAAATTTCATAGGGAATACATTTTGCATCATCTTGTGGTGTACATTTTAGTAGAAGAGATAGATAATAAACAAAAGAAGAAAATGTATAGAGTGTGTCATTGGTAATAAATGCTATATTTAAAAAGCATGGAATTGTTGTTACAAATGTATCACTTTTGTGGGGGATGTTGCTAATGGGGGAGACTATGCACCTGTGGAAGTAGGGGGTTCTATAGGAAATCTCTGCACCTTCTTCTTAATTTTGCAATGAATCTAAAATTGCTCTAAAAATAAAATTGAAGAAAAAATAGAAAGAGGAGATAAATTGTTAAGGCTAAATATGTGATTTTAAAATATGAACAAAGAAGGCTTTTCTGAGGTATCATTGTTCAAAAAGCAATATATTGCAGAAGAGTACTCTGGTAGTGAGGAAAATAAGGGAATTAAAGCTCTGAGACAGCACATTGTCTGGTGTTTTCCAGGACCAGCAAAGTGGTCAATGTTGCTGAACAGAAAAATTGAAGGAGAAGGTTCTCTAAAATAATGTTGCAGAAGTATGAAGAAGGTAACAAGAAAAGCAATGTTATAGGGCCTTTTAAGTATTGTGAAGACTTTGGCTTTAATTGTAAATGAGTTGAGAGACCAGTGGAGGATTTTGAACAAAGGGGTAATGTAACCTTCAATATATATTTTCAAAGTCTGGCAGCTATGCTGAGAATATATTGTATTGCAGCAAGGGCAGAACCAGAGATACCAATTAGGAGGCTAGTGCAGAAATCCAGATAAAAGACTGATAGATGACGGTGGGTTGGTGCAGGAAACCAGCAGAATGATAGCAATAGAGGTAATGCGAGATAGACAAATAATTGATATTTAGGGGAAAATGTGATTTTTTTCACCAACATATTTGCCGTTTCTGGTAATCTTCATTTGTTTGTGTTGATACAAATTTCTATCTGGTAGAATTTTTCTTCTGCCCAAATAACTTCCTGTAATCTCTCTTATAGTGCCAGTCTATTAAAGATGATTTTTATCAGCTCTTGTTTATTTCACATTAATTTCTAAAAAAAAGGTTTTTTTACATGGTAAAATCTAGGTTAACTTTGCTTTTCTCACTTGATATTTAAAGACATCTGTCCCTTGTTTTCTGGATTGCATGGATTCTCACATCAAGTCTACACTTTTTTAAAACTTTATTCTTTCATGTACATTCTGTCTTTTTTTAGCTCCTTTACACTTTTCTCTTTATGATTGGTTTTCAACAATTTGATTATGATGCCCCTTGGTATGGCTTTCATTATGATGCTAAGGGTTGGCTGAAATTCTTAAGTCTTGGACTTACAGTTTTTATTAATTTTTGAAAAAAGTGTTCATATTTTCTCAATTTTTTTGTCCTTCCACCTTTCTTGGACTCGAGTTACTCATATGTTAGACAGCACAAGTCAATTCTGCTTTGTTCATTCTTCTCCTCTCTGTGCTTTATTTTGGTAATTACTGGTATATCTTCAAATTCACCAATCATTTCTTCTGCAATATCTAACATGTTATAAATTCCTTATCTTCAGTTACCATACTATGACTTAATACATTCCCTTATTTTAATTTCTGTTACTTGGATCCAAAATTATCCTAAGTAGTTGACCATTCTAAAATATATCTTCTGTATAGCTAGCTACCAGATTTATCACCCTAAAATGCACATCTGACATGAGGACCTACATAACCTGGCCTCAAATTCCTTCTCTGACCTTATCTCTTTTTCCTCTCCACCTCACTCATTCTGCTCTAATCTTGCTGCTCCGATGGTCTAAACATCCTCTTGTCTCAGAGAAAACTCCTTCCTGGAGTATCCTCCCACCAGGTATTAGGAAGGTTTACTCCCTCATCACTTTCACATCTTTGCTCAAACACCGGCCACCCTGTTCAAACTGCAGCACACTCTCTATCAGCACTCTTTTTTTTTTTTTAAATATATTTTATTGATTATGCTATTACAGTTGTCCCATTTCTCCCCCATCATTCCCCTCCACCCTACACACCCTCTCCCACCCACATTCCCCCCTTTAGTTCATGTCCATGTGTCATAAGTTTTCTAGCTTCTACATTTCCCATACTATTCTTGCCCTCCCCCTGTCTATTTTTTTCCCATTATCTATGCTACTCATTCTCTGTACCTTTTCCCCCTCTTTCCTCCCATGCCCCTGTTGCTAACCGTCTATCAGCACTCTTAATTATCCTTACCCAACTTAATTCCTTTTCAATAGTACTTCACTTCTCATACTTTTTACCTTTGCCTATTATTATTGTCAGTTTGTTTCCAGTAAAATGTAAATTCTACTAAGTTTTTATTTTTTACAATTTTATGCACCAATGTATTTACACACGGAAAATATCTGGAGCACAGCCGTTTCTCAATAACTATTTACTGTGGGAGTGAATGAATTAATTTTTTACTGAAAATCCTTTGGTGGTTCTTTGAGCATATATTAATGTTCAAGACTATTAGCAGGCCAAAGTCTTCCTTGAACAAATCCCTACTGATCATTTATGCTTCACCCTCTGAGACCTTTTCTTTGCTCTTTAAATTTTTTCATTCTACTCATCAGTATGCACGGCACTGTCTCATGCTTCTCTATCATATCTAGTGGGGTTACTTCCATATTTTTCTGTTGGCTTATTCCCAGTTGTCTTTTAGTACTCAACCCATCTCCAAAGTTCTTTATAATTAGATTTCAAACATGAATTTACTAATTAAAATTGTGATGTAATACTAAACTCTCTGGTTATTTTTATGTTGCTCATTTATTTTTTTTCACGGATAACAACAAATATTTATTAAACATAAACTGCACAAGTTTCTCAGCCAGGTGATGTTGATATAGCAGTAAAGAAAACAATTTCATAGTCCAAGGAGCTGTTTTAAAGCATTCAGAGGCTCCCTAAAGCACTCAGAATAAGGTCCAAATCCTTGTCCCAACATTAGTCTCACCCTGGCCTCCCTCCTCTTCAGCTTCGTTAGTGTAGACCAAGGGCAGTTATGCTCCAGTGATGCTAAACTACTTGTCTTTCCTTGTCTCATAGCCTTGTATTTTTACCAGTGTTGGTTTAGTTCAAATATACTTTTGTTAAGAGAAATGTAATAGAGTTTTAGATGCAGTTAAAGGTTTTTATATGTGATGGGGGTGGGGAGAAGGATAATAATGTAAGATATTGAGAAGTATAGCCAGGCTTAATGAAAAACCAAAAGCTTTCTTTAAGAACTACAGCAGCTATTGTCTCAGGGCCTTTTATTCTCCACAAGCTTCTTTTATGGTTTCCTCTCTTCTTCCTCTGACAGTTTTCTCTGCTTACTCATGGTTTCAGATCTTATAGCAGCATGTGGGCTCATGTATGACATTGGCTCACTTTCTTCTCTCCAGTCTACTTTGATCTCAGCATAAAGTGGCCTACCAGAGCAGCAAAACATCATGGGTATAGTCTTTTTGTTCACATCACACATGTACAGCATCATGAATATAGGGTTTTAACTCACCGACTCAGCTCTGTCTGTTCATAAATTCACTGTGAGTCAAGTCAGGAGAGAGGAGCTGACAATAGAGAGGGAATCTGATGTTTCAGGAGCTATAGGCAAGGTAGTTTAAATGAAAAAGAAGAGTTTGGCATTCCTGGAAAAATGTGAGTACACTGCTCCTCAATGCTCCAAACTGTCTGCTCTTCTCTGACTTATTTGTGGAAATATGAGTATAAGGAATCTGATGTAGACTCAGATCTCAGTTCTGCTACTTATTTCCATGGTAACCTTGACCAATTTATCTGTGCTTCTGTTTCTTTATGTATAAAATGTGGATAATGTATCATCCAGAGTTATCACAAGGACTAAAGAAGAAAAAGATCATTAAGTGCCTTGCATAGGAACTGATTCATGGTGGATACCCCTAAATATTAAATTCCTCTGTCCTTGCATCCATATATCTCCACTTTAATACCATTTCATTTTATAAATATGCTGGGACTACTTCCAAACACCATATAGAATGGTAAGTCACTGCTTTTGATGTGCTACTATAGCACTTTTTATTATTTATCTTAATACATTATCTTAATGCATTATCTTCCCTTAATGTTTTCTCCCCAACCATAGAGAAAGGAACTGGTGGTCAGAGACCTTTTATTATTTGTTCTTGTATCCCCACAGCTAACACACTGCTTAGCATATAGGGGAATTTAATAAAAATTTAAAGTAAATGGATGAATGGATGAAAATGAAATAAATGAGGGAGAGTAGGATGCAGCCAGTCACTCTATAATGTAATACCACTGGTCATAAATGAGGTTGACAATTCTATTCCACTCATTTTTAAATAAGGCAACTCAAAGGACCAGTCAGAGTCCTAGCCTGATTCACAAACAGAACAATTTCTTTGGACCAATTACATTACATTCTGATTAAAAATAGTTTTCTTCCAAATGAAAGCCCAGAAGAAAAGACTCTAAGCAGAAAGCTCCTTCACTGGTTGATATGGCTCAGTGGATTGGGTGCTGGCCTATGAACAGAAAGGTCACAGGTTCAATTCCTAGTCAAGGCACATACCTGGGTTACAGGCCAGGTTCCTGGTTGGGGGCATGCGAGAGGCAACCAGCTGATGTTGCTCTCTCTCCCTTCCCCTCTGTCTGAAAATAAATAAAATCTTTTTTTTTTTTAAAGAAGCTCTGTAGGCTATGAATCAAAAGTGAAAACTCAGAGTCATGAACTAAGCCCCATCTCAACTTTAGATAAAACACTTAGACTTTCTATGCTCATGATGAAGAAAATCTTAAAAACTTGGAGGCTTAACTTGGAGTAGGAACATAATTTTCTTATATTTTAAAAATCTTTTAATCTTCTATAGCTTTTAGTGTTTTGTTAAGTATTTGTTATATTTTTATTCTACCTAAATCTGCTAGTGTCCTACTTCAGGCTAAAAAGATATAAATCAACACATTTCCATGGGTAAATATCTTCGAGTGAAGAACATTCATCACCCTAAACCAAAGTTCTCAAATAGCACTACAGATAATTTGGCCTCAATAAATCTTTGTTGTAGGTGGTTTGCCCTGTGCATTACAGGATACTTAGTAGCTAGCATCCATGCCTTCTACTTACTAGATGTCTCTACTCATTAGTAGTGTGCCCACCATAGTCATGACAGCAAAAATATCTCCAGAAATTGCCAAGTGTCTTCTGAAAGGTAAATCACTTTCAGTTGAAAACCACTCATTTCATTAAACATTTGACAGACAATTATTTAGGATACTTGATGTCTCTTTTTCTCAGTCTGCCAAGTCATATATTTTTGTTCAAAAAAAAGTCTTCAGATGGCACCTAGTCCCTCATTATAATTTCCCAGGGAGATTGCCCCTCCACCCACACAGACCAAGGGTAATCTAATATAATACTGGCCAAGACACTGAAGGATATTTAAGTCATCAAGTATTTGGGTACAAGTAGTGTTTGAGAATGTGATGGGGGAGGAAGCATGTACCTGTAACCTTCAGGGAATATGAGGGAGTTACACAGGGCCAGAAGATCACTAATAAAAAGGTTTGTGGGTGGCAGTGTTTAATGACATGAGATTCAAAGCTTACAATGTTGTAATAAAAAGGGTGGATGAATGATGTGAATAAGCAGTTTGGAACTCCCACTTCCAGATTCAGAGGTACAAGGGGTGTGAGAGACAAAACATCTATCCTCAAGGGAGAGGCAGGTTTCAGTTAGGGAACAATAATAAAGAAGATGTGGGGTGCATGGGATATCTTTCTGGTGACGGATCCTGACATTCAGGGAGTGCAGTCAAAAGGATTCAGAATATCAGTAAATGTGGAAAGTGGTGTCAGAAAAAAGAATGTGCAGAGCCATATGGGAATTACAGTCTGGAGGATGGTGGATAACTAAGGAGTCTTGGACTTCCTGAAGTAATATATGTAAATGGGAAGACAAGGCATAGTGAGTCCTGATGGTCATAAGGCAAAAGGCAGGTATGGCCAAGAACACAAAGTCCTGGGGAATCCCTTTTAACTACAGCTGATAAAAGAAGCATGGAAAGCATGGAGGCTAGGAAAGGGGTAGTTTATATGATCCCTACTGGTGTCACTCACATTAATTTCAGTCCCTTGACCAAGAACATTGTTCTGCACCCCACCTCAGGTACTCCCTCCCATGGGCAATTCTCTTACTATGTAATTGCTAGTATTTGAAGACTTTCTATCAGCTCAAATTCAAGCATCAGACTCTTTAACCACCACTTCTGTTTAGCTCACACTCTCCAATTTTCCAAATTCAAACAATTCTCCAGTTATTTGAAGCTATTGTTTCAAACACCAAGGAAGCTAAAATCCACTTGTCCTGTCACTTTGCGTTATCCCTTATACCCTCAAACCTTTTTCCCTCATTTTTTGCTAAAATGTCATTGTTGATCAATATAATCACTCTTGTTTACATTCTCTATTTCTTTGTCTTTTTTTACTTTGTTATGCCAACTTTTGTAAATCAAAACAGAAGTTGAATTCAAATAACAACCTATGTGATTGTTCTCTATTATATTTGTCTCATCCATTTATCCTGCCACCTTTTTAGGTGACTACTTCATATCTTATTTCTCAAATTCCAACATCTCTTCCCCATCGTCATACTTAGCTGATGACCTTCCTTTCAATTTCAATGTGAAAATAGTAGAAATAATCAGAAGAAACCTTCACACATTCTCACCAGCACATTACTCCCTCTTCCTATGTGTTCATGGAACCTGTTTCCCCTCCTCTGTATTTATGTAATTTCAGTGATCCTATCACCACACCCTACACTTCAGCTCTAGCTCACACCTCATTTTCTCTGCTCAAGGATATGCCCCAACAATTCATTTTTTATGTATCATTAGTTTTTTTCCATGTTTATTGGATATTTCTTAGTCAACAGGCATGCTCTTATTACTTTCATCTTAAAAAAGAAAACAATAGCTCATCTTTGACTTCACTTCCCCTTTCAGCTACTGCTCCATTTCTTCCCTTCTCTCTACAGCAAAAATCTACGGGAAACTTTTCTACACTTGCTGTTTCCAATTTTCCTACTCTCATTTCCTCTTAAATCCATTACAATCTGGCTTTCTTTACAACATTCCACTAAAACTTTCTTTTATCAAGAAAGTCACCAAGACCTCAATAAGGTGGCAAATCTAAGAGGATGTTGTCATTGCTTATTGTACTTGACCTAGCTGTAGCATTTGACAAGGTTGATTATTTCCTGATTTCTATTTCTAAAACACTTTCTTCACTGATCTGCCAGAAACCTCTGCTGGTTTTCTTTCTACCTCTTAAGCTATCCCTTCTTATAAGTCTCTTTTGCTGGTTCTGATTCATCAACTTGTTAATGTTAATGTGTGTAAGGGCTTAGTATTCGGATTTCCCCTCTTCAATTTATACCTACTTCCTCAGTGATCTCATTCAGAATCATGGCTTGAGATACAATCTGTATACTGATGATTTTCAAATTTACATCTCTAGTCTGTATCACTCTCCTCAACTCTGGACTCATGTACCCATCTCTCTAGTGAACATCAACCACTAGATGTCTCAAATCAAACATGACTAAAATTGATTCATTGATTTGTTTTTCTATCTCAGCAAATGACAAGTTTATTTTTCAGTCACTCAGGAGTCATCCTTGAATCCTTCCTTTCTCCCATGTCCATCATCAGCATAATCAGAATCCTACCAATTTCTCACTATCACCACCACTGCCATTTCAGTCCAAACTATAATAATCTCTCACTAAGTATTTCAATAGCATCCTAATAGGTCCCCTTTATTCTATCCTTAACTACCTATGGTTTCTTCTCAATATAACCTCCAATGATCCTGTTCAAACCTGTCTTAGTTAGTTCAGGCTACTATAATAAATTACCATAGACCAGGTGGCTTATACAACAATTATTTCTCCTAGTTCTGGAGAAGTCAAAGATCCTGTGTCCGGCGAGAGACCACTTCCTGGTCTACAGATGGCTGCCTTCTAATTGTGTCTTCACATAGCTAAGAGCAGAAAGAGAAAGAAAGGACTCATGTCTTTTCTTATAATGGCACTAATCCCATCACGAGGGCTCTACTCTCGTGACCTAATTACCTCCCAAAGGCCCCATCTCCAAACATCATCATGAAGGGGTAAAAGGTTTTAACATATGGATTTGGGGGGAACACAGACATTCAGTCTGTAGCAAAATCTACATCACTTCTCTGCTAAACATCCCCATCCCCCGATAGATTTCAAACTGACTATAAGAAAAAGCTTAAATTGTTGCTAAGGTCTGAATTATGCAATCTGCTCCCTCCCTTAACCCATTTACTTCTCTGTTCTCATCTCCTGCTATTCTCTAAGGTACCTATCTCCAACTACACAGGCTCCATGCTGTCCTTCAAAGATGCCAAGCCAGCACCTTTGAACTTAATGTTCCCTCTGAAAGTTCATGGTATTCCCTCTGAAGGTTCATCATTTCCCCAGATAGCTATAAGATTGAATTTCCTCACCTCTTTAAGCTATTAATGCCAACTAAGACTATCTCTGACCACACTAACTCAAATTACCCTCTCCTAAAAACAATTCTTGTTTTTTTCTGATTTAATTTTTTCTTTATCACTTATCATAGTGTAACATTTTATAAATTCACTTATTTGACTGGTATTATTTTTTGGTTTACCTTCTAGAACTCTAAATGAATAATACTTGTGTCTAATGCACATTTTATTTAGGTTTAACATATTCATCAGTAATAGAAAGTGGTTAAAAGGAAGACCTAAAACTGTTGGAAAAACAAAGAAAGACAACTAAGAAAAAAAGCACCCACTCGTGTTCTCAATAATCAGAGTTACCAGTTCTACAGAAAAAATATCAATGTGCATGTCATCATTTGTAGAAGGATTATTTCAGAAGTGACTTAAGCTGTCAAAAGTTAAATGCAGGGACTTCTGGCCAAGATGGAGGCATAGGTAGACACAATGTGCCTCCTTGCACAACCAAAAAAAGCACAACAACAATTTAAAAATAAAAAACATTCAGAACTTACAGAAAATTGAACTGTATGAAAGTCTGACAACCAAGGAGTTACAGAAGACACATTCATCCAGACCAGTAGGAGGGGTGGAGTTGGGCAGCTGGGCAGAGAGGACTCGGGGCAAGGCTGCAGATTGTGTAATGGGGCATGGTGCGAGTGCAAGGCAGCTAGCAGATCGGGTAATCCCACATTCACGCACAGATAAACCAGGCAAAATTGGGGAGTGGGATGGGCCACACCACCCAGGGCCCCAGCATGGGGAAATAAAGCCTCAAACCACTGATTGAAAACATCTGTGGGGGTTGAGGTTCCAGGCAAAACTCCCAGCCTCACAGGAGAGTTCTCCAGAGAGACCCACAGGGTTCTAGAACGTACACAAGCCCACCCACATGGGAATCAGTACCAGAAGGGCCCAATTTGCTTGTTGGAAGCGGGAGAAGTGACTGAAATCTGGCAGTGAGTGGAGCAAGTCCCATTGTTCCCTCTGGGACTCCTTCCCCATATACAGCATCACAATGCAGGGACATGGGTTACCCCACCCGGATGAATACCTTAGGCTCCTCTCCTCATACATAACAGATGTGTCAAGACAAAAAAAAAAAAAAAATGGCCCAAACGAAAGATCAAAGCTCCAGAAAAAATACAATTAAGTGACGAAGAGGTAGCCAACCTATCAGATGCACAGTTCAAAACACTGGTAAGCAGGATGCTCACAAATTGGTTGAATTTGGTCTCAAATTAGATGAAAAAATGAAGATTATGCTAAGTGAAATAAAGGAAAATGTACAGGGAACCAATAGCGATGGGAAGGAACCTGGGACTCAAATCAACGGCGTGGATCAGAAGAAAGAAACATCTAATCAGAAAATAATGAAGAAACAAGAATTCTAAAAAATAAGGAGAGGCTTAGGAACCTCCAGGACATCTTTAAACTTTCCAACATCCAAATTATAGGGGTACCAGAAGGGGAAAAGGAAGACCAAGAAATTGAAAACTTATTTGAACAAATAATAAAGGAGAACCTCCCCAATCTGGCAAAAAAAAAAAAAAAAAAAAAATAGACTTTCAGGAAGTCCAGGAAGCTCAGAGAGTCCCAAAGAAGTTGGACCCAAGGAGGAACACACCAAGGCACAGCATAATTGCATTAGCCAAGATTAAAAATAAGGAGAGGATCCAAGAATCAGCAAGAGAAAAGGAGGCAGTTACTTACAAAGGAGTTCCCATCAGACTGTCAGCTGATTTCTCAAAAGGGACCTTTCAGGCAAGAAGGGGCTGAAAAGAAGTATATCAAGTCATGAAAGGCAAGGACCTACATCCAAGATTGCTCTATCTAGCAAAGCTTTTATTTAGAATGAAAGGCAGATAAAGTGCTTCTCAGATAAAGTCAAGTTAAAGGAGTTCATCAGCACCAATCCATTATTATATGAAATGTTAAAGGGATTTATCTAAGAAAAAGAAGATAAAAAATATGTACAGCAAAATGACAGCAAACTCACAATATTAACAACCACATCTAAAACAAAAACAAACTAAGCAAACAACTAAAACAGAAACAAAACCACAGAAATGGAGATCATATGGAGGGTTATCAAACAGGGGAGTGGGGGGGGGAGGGGGAAAAATGCAGAGAATAAGTAGCATAGATGGTGGGTAGAAAATAGACAGGGGGAGCATAAGAATAGTATGGGAAATGTAGAAGCTGAAGAACTTATAAATATGACACATGGACATGAACTAAAGGAGGAATGTGGGTGGGAGGGGGTGCACAGAGTGGAGGGGAGTGAAGGAAGGAGAATGGGACAACTGTAATAGCATAATCAATAAAATATATTTAAAAAGTTAAATGCAGAAAATAATTGTAAAAAAAGGGAAATTTGTAAATATAAACTAGTAATAAAGATAAATTATTCAACAAAGTTTTAAGTAAAGCAAAGTAGAAATAGAAACAAAAAAGGGGGAATTATGCTTTATGTGAAAGAACCTTGTAAAAATTAAAGTTCTATTTTTTTAAAAAAAAACTATAGAGATAGTAGGGCCTGGAAGAAGGTTAATCATTGTCTTAATTACTAATACAAATAGAAAAACTGATAGCTGAGCACAAACAACTAATGGGAAAAATTACTTGTTCAGCCATAGATTCTCTTTATGTACCTAAATATATAAAATTTACACATATAATTATATGTAATTAATACAAAGGAAAACTAAAATGTGATATTTTAGTGTTTTAAAAAGACTTTATTTATTTATTTTTAGAGATAGGGGAAAGGCAGGAGAAAGAGAAGGAGAGAAACATCAATGTGTGGTTGCCTCTCAAATGTTTCCAGCTGGGTACCTGGCCTGGAACCCAGGCATGTGCCCTGACTGGGAATCAAACCAGTGACCCTTTGGTTAGCAGGCCTGAACTCAAGTCACTGAGACACACCAACCAGGGCTTAATGTTTTAAATATATCTTCCTATGCTTTATATTATAAAATATACTATATATAGATCATAAGATAGATGGTAGAAGAAGTCAGAAAAATTTGCTAGGCTTAAAATATACACTGGGAGTCATAGCAAAACATTTTATGTAATAATAATAATGATGAGATCATTAAGAATATTTGTGTAGACAGAGTAGTAACCAACCCTTACACTAGGTGAGCCTTAAGGTTGAGCCTAAGAGGTTGGGGACTGAGTAGAAACTGGTAACGCTACTGAAAAAGATCACCTAGAATGATAAGAAGAGACCCATAGAATTGTATTTTGGTGGCCAAAGAAAGCTTTTCTTAAAACATTTATTTTTTACTGAAGTTTAGTTGGTATACAATCTTACACTGTTTATATTAGTTTCATAACACAATATCATGAATTTATTTTTTTCTGTGAACTGATGTTTTTACACCTTACAATATGATCACCTCATTAGTTCATGGTCTCTATATAGCCTATCACTATATTACTGATTATATTATCCTTCCCCTTTTTACCCTCCCCTCACCCCCTCACTTCTGGTAACTATACCTTTTGTCTCTATTTTTATGAGTATGTTTTTGTTTTGTTTGTTTTGTTTTTATATTACACATATAAGGGAAACCATATGGTATGTTTATCTCTGCCTGACTTATTTCACTTAGCATAATATCCTTTAGACCCATCCATGCTGTCACAAATGGTAAGGTTTCATTCTTTCTTATTGCTGTATAATATTCCATTGTATATACACCACATCTTCTTTATCCATCCATCTGTTGATGGACACCTAGATTGCTTCCATAAGCTGGCTATTGTAAATAAGGCTGTAATAAACATAGGGCTGTGTATATCTTTTGAATTAGTGTTCAAATTTTCAAAGAAGGCTTTTAAAAAAGAATTTAATCTTTATTGTATTTTTTCCATTATGATTTAGTCCCCTTCTTCCCCCAGCAATCACCACACTGTTGTCCATGTCCATGAGTTCTTTTTCCTTTTTTCTCAATCTCTCCATCCCAGCCTTCCCACCTCCAACTGTCATCCTGCTCTCCGTCTGTGACTCTATCTCCATTTTGCTTATTAGTTCAGTTTGTTCATTAGATTCCACATTTGAGTGAAATCACATGGTATCTGTCTTTCTTTGACTTGTATATTTCACTTAGCATAATGTTCCCCAGACCCATCCATGCTGTTGCAAAGGTTAAAATTTTCTTTTTTTATGGCTGAGTAGTATTCCATTGTGTAAATGTTCCTTAATTTTATCCACTCATCTACTGATGGACACGTGGGCTGCTTCCATATCTTGGCGATTGTAAATAATGCTGCAATGAACAAAGGGCTGCATGTATCTTTTCAAATATGTTCCTATTTTCAAAGAACACTTTTTTATTTGCTTTTTTTTCTTGAAGAGATGGGTTCTCAACTGGGTAGAATATTGTTGTTAGTACATGGAAGATGAGAACTGAGAATTTATACATACTTGGATTTAGCAAAATGAAGATATTAGTGTGATTTTGATTTTGGTAAAGCTGTAAAAGTTAAAAGCCAGATTAGAGTGGGACTTTAGAGTGTATCAAGGAGAGATATTAGAGGAAGTAAGAAGAGAAAGGCACTTTTTGAAGAAAAGGAATTATTGTTAAGAGTTTTCTTTAAGGGAAAATAAAGGCAGGTTTGTAATCTGGTAAAAATGTAAATTAGGAATAAAAAATTGTTGATGTGAGAGATTAAAAGGAAAACTTCTGGGACAATATCCATAAATAGAAAAGAAAGATGTGACATAATACACAAATAGCAGAGTTTGGAATTTGTTCAGTTTGTTCACTGAAGGAATATTTATAGTAACACAGGAGAATGCAGAGTATCTGGGCACAGAAATAGTCAGGTTAGTAGATGAAATGGTGGGAATTTGTGGAAGTTTTCTTAATACTGCTCTTGATTCTCTTCCAAAAATATATAACTTGTCTTATCTTGAGAAACCTATTAGCATGAGTTTTATATCTTTAGAATGATGTATCCTGTCATATTTTAGGCATTTATATGTAATTTTGTATTATTACTATTAATATGGAAGTACCTTCTGTTTGGAAACCATCTTTAATCAATTCTTTTTTCTCTGTAAATAATTACCAGAGTTATACAATTCAAAACACAGAATGCAATCTTTTGAAATATATTGAATGTGTGATTCTATTGTAAAATATAAGTAATACTCACATCTTTCTAAATCTTTGATATATAAAGAATAGGGACCTTATCTTTGGGTAAGGAACATCAATCATTGCTCTCTAAAAGATAGTTACTTTAAAAAGATGGCAGAGGATGCAAAATAAATTGCTAAGCTAGCTGACCTAAAGTTGAACTAAGTCTAAGGGATAATCTAATCAAATTTCAAAAGCAGTCACTTTGCTTCTGGCTAAGATTACCTTTCCATCTGAAACAAGTAAATGAACCAAACAAACTATGTGAAACAGTGGCTTTCAACACACTGGACATCAGGCAACAAAGGAAATTATCATCTAGCGAGGAGAAACAAATGAGATGAATCCTACAATTGCCTTAGCTTAATGTTTTGAGAGAGTTTTTAGGCCTGATTGCAGGGAGTGCTTAGAGGAAGACCAAGAGAGTTTGGGGCAGACTGCCAGAGACAGAAGACAGCCTATTTCCAGGGCAAACTACTGGAAATTAGGAAGCCGCACAGAGAGATCACTCCAGAGATAGACACAGGCTCCTCCTAATAAACTCAGTTGAGAACATGCAAGTACAACCTTGCGAGGAAAAATTTTAAGGATAGGGAAAGAATTAAATCTGAAAGAATTATAATATAAAAGCACATTTAAGTGTTCCATATGTTCAAAAAGCTAGAGGAAAGGTTGAATATGTTGCATAGAGATAGAGATAGGAAATATATTTTAAAAGGATGTAAATTAAACTTTTAGAGATAAATACTATAATGTCAAAGATAAAAAAAAAAAATACACCAGAGGAGATTAATGGATTGGGTACTGTGGAAGAACCAAGGAGACTTGAAGAAAAAGCAATAGAATATATACAAAATGAAACAGAGAGAAAAAAGACTGAAGAAAAATAAAAAGAAAATTAGTGAGTTGTAAGGCAACTTCAAGAAGCCTAATTATACATGTAACAGGAATTCTCCAAGGGAGAAGGGAGAAATGCAAAGAAATGTAAAATCATTTGGAGTGTTTAAATAAGGCTGAATATGAAGAAAACTTGAAACCTGTAGGTTCATGAAGCAAAAAAAACATAAAGAAAAGTACATGAAGACACTTCATAATCAAATTGCTCAAAACCACAGATGAAGATAAAATCTTAAAAACTTCCTGATTAAAAAAAGACATACTATATAGAGCAGGGTAAAAAAAGAAGGATGTTAGCAGATTTCTTATAAGAAACAATGCAAGCTAGAAGGCAGTGGGCATTTTTTTAGATAAAAAAAATTAAATGTCAACCAAGAATTTTTCTATTCAGTAGAAATTTCTTTTGGAAATAAAGGTGAAGTAAAGACATTTCTCAAACACTAGCAGACCTCTGCTACACAAAATGTAAAAGGAAATACTTGAAGAAATAAAATAATACCTAACAAAACCTGGATCTACACAAAGGAATGAAAAACACAAGAACAATGTGGATAAATGTAAAGAACAACTTTAAATTTGGCAAGGTAGATGAAAATGACAGATTCCTTGAAAGAAACTAAAGTACTGAAGTTCATTCAAGAAGAGATAGATTACATCAACCACTCAATATCTATTAAAGAAATTGCATTTATACTTAAAATTCTTCCTAGACTACACTTAAAAAAAAAATCCAGGTATCACCGGTAATTTTGCCTCACATTTAAAGAGGAAATAGTAACACAGATTCTACACAAACTCTTCCAGTAATTTGAAGATGAGGAAATATTTTCTAACCTGATTCTAAAGTTATTTTGGAAAAACAAAGTATCTACAATAACCAAAACAAATTTGAAAAAAAAAAACAAACTCAAAGTTGGAAAAGTTATACTATCTTATCCCAAGATTTATTGTAAAGCAACAATAATCAATAAAGGAAGGTGTTAGCATCAAGATAGAAAAATAGATCAATGGAACAGAATAATAAGTCTAAAATAGATCTACATTTATATAAATAATTGATATTTTATGTAGTTGTAAGGCAAGGCATGGAGAAAATATTTTAGCTGTGAATGCTTTGAGTAATTAATTGGCTTATTAGGTTATTCCTGATAAAATATTATCACTAAGTAAATTTGAGAAACTCATTATGTTATGAAGTTAGTTTTCCTTCTTAGAATAGACCTAAGCCTTGGTTGGTATGGCTCAGCTGGTTGAGCATCTTCCTGAAGACTGAACAGTCTCAGGTTTGATTCCTGGTCAAGGTTGTGAGAGGCTACCAATCAATGTTTCATGTCAATATTTCCCTTCCTCTTGTTCTTCCTCTCTTCTTCTTTCTTTAAAACCTTCTCTTTTCTTCTCTCTTTGGAAACAATGAAAAATTGTCCTCAGGAGACTATTTAAAAAAAATTAGAATAGACACAAAATAGTAGGACAGCTTATCTAACTGAATTATTTTTAAATTGTATTTGTCCATATGATGTTACAGGAAACCATATTTTCCTGTAAAATTCAAATGTAAATATTAACTGACACATTATTTCCAACAATAGGAAAAACAGCTAGTTCCTAGGAAAGGGGGAAATATTTTTGGATCCATTTCCCTGGTTCTTAGATAAATTATAGACTTCAAATGCCACTGAAGATATTAACAAGAAATTATGAAACATATACTAAAAATAAGTACATAGATAAAAGAGACCTAAAATATTTCTAAAATATGCAGTTTCTAAAAGTTAATTATTCACTAGGCTATAATATGACGTATCAAAATGTTGAGTTAAAATTGGCTATTTAACAGCTGTAGTATAGAGTCATAGCAACATTGAAGGTGAAATTATTCCCTCTAACCTTCATGACATATAATGAAGACTATGTTTTAACACTGCGTCTGATGCATGCCAGCAAAATATGCACTTTTAACTATGTGCAAAGGTAAGAATTGTATGTTATAAATTGAAACACAGAAATAAAATTCTGAACTTTATTTCTAAAATAAGTTTATCTCTACTTTATATTTAATAATCTTTTATCCTGAACCCACTGTGTGCCAAGAACTGTCCTAGGCTTTAGGGCACAGATGGCAAACATAAGGCCTGCAGGCCGAATCTGGCCCTCCACCTTGTTTTATCCAGCTCGGCACCTTGTTTCTATCCGGCACCAGCATGGAGCTCTCGCTTAACTGTTAAGGAGTAGTTACATTTATACAGTCCTAAAATTACATTTGGCCCTTTGAAGGCAACTGTGAGGCTGATGTAGCCCCTGGTGAAAATTAGTTTGACATCCCTGCTAGGGATGTAAAGGGGAAAATCAAAGTTCCTAAGACTGAGAGGCAAAGATACAATCTAATGATAGAATTCAACCTAAAGGTAAGTGCATGAGATTATAGGAACACGTAAGAGGAACATTTAATTTACACTAGAAGAAGAGGGGAGAGGTTAGAAAAAGCATTTCCAGAGTTAAAGATATCTGAATTGAGTTCAAAAGAAACAAAGATTTAGCCAGAAAAAGATGTAGGGAGACTAGCAGACAGAGGAAGAGGAAACAGCTTGAGCAAAGGAAGAAAACCAAATGGCACATTTTGGGCTTTGAAAACAGTGGTTGGAGAGAAGGTCTTTATTAGTGATAGTATATCAATTTTAGTTTATATGGCTGGGGCAAGGGCTGACTTTATTAGCATGCAATCTGTGCACTCGCATAAATTCCATGTTTAGAAGGACCCTATGTTTTATCTTCACCTGGGGGCATTTTTTTTTTTCATTGCTGAGAGAGAGAGAGAGAGGGGAGAGAGAAACATCCATGTGAGAGAGAAACATCTATTGGTTGCATTCTCAAATGTGCCTCAACCAGGGATCTAACCCACTACTTGGGTATGTGCCCTGACTGGAAATTGAACCCACGAACTTTTGGTCTATGCGACAACTCTCCAACTGAGCCACACTGGTCAGGGCTTAAAATTCTTGATAATATTTGAACAAGGCACCTGTATTTTCATTTTGCACTGGGTCCCAAAAATGATGTAACCAGTCCTGGCTGGAACATAAGTTAACAAGGAGTCAGAAGTACTGTAAGAGGCTACCTCATAACACACTCTCAGTGGCATGGTTTAGGGTTTGAGTTTTCCTAAGATGTAATTATAGCCTAAAAAGAAGAATTTAAGCTGGGTGTATGCACAATCAGTGTGTATTTTGTAACAGAAATGTTGATTGAAATATAGAGGATGAATTGAATGGGAGCAAGGCTGGAGGTAGAAAGATAAGGAGGAAGCTATGATAGTAATTCAGAAAAGAATTAGTACCATACAAAATCAAGAATTGTCAATAGACACTGGAAGGGACAAAAATGTCCATAAGTATTTAGAAGGTATAATTAAAGAACTTGATGACCAACAATATAATGAGAGAGAGGACTTAAGGATTATTCTAGACAAACAAATTCAGCAAAACAAAATATTCAGGAAGAGGCAGGCTTTGGGGGAAGACAACTTCCTTTATCTCATTGTCCTCCAGTTGCATGTACTGTGTAAATGTGATATAGCCCTGCCTACATGATGTGATCTCAGAGGCTTTACATGTTTCTCCTCCTGAAATAGACTATGTAGCAGAACAGCTGCAATCAATAAAAGCTATGGGAGTTGCCAAGCCTTGGCTGGGTAGTTCAGTTGGTTAGAGAGTCAGTCCAATATGCCAAAGTTGTAGGTTTGGTCCCTGGTCAGGGCACATACAAGAATCAACAAATAAATGCACAAATAAGTGGAACAACAAATTGATGTTTATCTTTCTCCCCTCCCTAGCTCTCTCTTAAAAAAATTAAAAACTTAACTTGAGAGCATCATGCTAAGCGAAGTAAGCCAGGCAGTGAAAGATAAATACCATATGATCTCACCTTTAACAGGAACCTAATTAACAAAACAAACAAACAAGCATAATATAACCAAAGACATGGAAATTGGGAACATGCTGAAAGTCACCAGAGGGGAGAGGGGAGGGAATTTCAGGGGAAAAGGGGAGGATTTACAGGAACAAGTATAAAGGACACATGGACAAAAACTATGGGGGGGGGTGGAAATGGGAGGGAGGTGGGGAGGGCTGGGGTGGCGGGTTCGGGTGAGAATAAAAGACAGAAAACTGTACAAGATCAACAATGAAAATAAAAATTAAAAAAAAGAATAAAAAAATTAAAAACTTAAAAATTTAAAAAGCTAGAAGAACATCACAAAGAAGAAAGACCACCTCTTGCTGGATTTATGGGTTAAAACCTGGCAGAGTCCAGCTGGATCCAATTTGGTGACTAATTTCACCTAAGGATAATCCCTGGCCCCATTATACACTCATTGCAATATATTAGCATGCGAAACCACAAACTCTGCCCAGCCATGGTCAGAAACAGAAAGCCCATATAAGCACACATGTCCCACGGAGCTCCTCTGAGAAATCTCCATCCCTTTCCTGAGATGATCTTGAATATTCCTCTCCCTTAGTGAATACCCTGACCCCTCGATTAAATGAACCTCAGTAAAGGATGCAAATTATGCTAACTGGGGTCTGCTCCATCTCTCTGACTGTGGAGCAGCCCACTTGCTGTCTCACTGTTTTACTAATAACTCACTGTCACTTTAAACTGTATATTGGCTTGTGTTTGAAGTCTTTCCTGCAAGTGAAGAGCCCACAGTGGGTTTTGGACCCTGGGTCTCTGGACCTCCCGAATGCCTGCATCACTTCTCCAATCTACTCTTGAAGAGCTGGGTGATTGCAGGGGCTATTAATAGCTATCCTTTGGGTTAAAGCATTGGGAAAAGGCCCTTGGCAAGTTGTGGACGTGTTTGTTATCTGATAGTGATAATCATCAACCTCCCCTTACTTGTAGAGAGGTGAGTCTTGGTAGGGGAGGAGTAGTGAGCATGATTGTACTGTCTGAATGTCTGGGGAGTTGGAGTTGGAGAGGAAATCCAAAAGAAAAGCAATCAAAAACTATATTTACTTTCTTACTTGTGATGTAAGTAAGGTCCTTCATAGAATGGATTTTTGGAGAACATAATGCACAAGGCCATTTTAATTGTCTTAATAAATTTTTCAGTAGAAAGTTATGTTAAATAATATGCAGTGCAACCAAGAACTTCAATAGCTTTAGCCTTCCTTTTGGAAGTTTGTATCTTGCTTTTGATTCTAATATAAAAACCTTAAGTATTTGGCTACTCTGAGCAATACAAAATGATGGAATACCAATTGACAAATCTTTACTGAAAGTAAAATTGAATTATAAATGTTGAGTTGAAGATTTAGAGAATTTAAAGAAGCATTCTGTTGGAAAATATTTACAATTTATGCATATGAATTCTAGACATACAAACCCACAGATAGTAATCACAAATCCTTTCCTTTGCAGAAATATCATGGAGCCCTGGCTGGTGTGGCTCAGTTGATTGAGTGCCAGCCTGCAAACCAAAGGGTTATAGGTTTGATTCCCAGTCAGGGCACATGCCTGGGTTGCGGGCCAGGTCTCCAGTAGGGGCACATGAGAGGCAACCACACATTGATGTTTCTCTCCCTCTCTTTCTTGTTCCCTTCTTCTCTATAAATAAATAAAATCTTAAAAAAAAAGAAATATGCAGAAATCCCCAAGAAAGTAGAACAATAACAAAAAGACCACAATATAGAAAAGAGAAAAAATAGAAAAATACAATACTGATCCTAAAAGTGAAAATATAAATTTTAGAAAGATAGGACAGAGTTATCTAAGGGAGTAAATTATCAAAGTAATAAATAAAAAAGTTCTAGAATTTTGAGGCTGAAAGCACCTATCAATTGTCTGGCAAAAGTGTGTAAGAAAAGGTATGCATCATGAAATTTGAGAACACTATGAACAAAGAGAAGAGCCTAAAATCTGAAACAGGTACAAATAGACAGGAGAGTGAAGGAAGGAATAACAGAAAAGAGAGGAGGAGGGAACACTGTCCAAAATATCTAGAATTAGAATACCATCAAATTTATAATGGTAAAGGTAGAAGCTAAAATAATATGGTACAATACTTTAAAACTTCTGAAGAAATATAATTTTCAACACAGATATATATATATAGTCTAAATAATCTAAGGTGAGGATAACATAAAGACATTTTCTATCATAAAAACTTTTATTTTAGCATCCATGCTTTCTCTGGTAACCACTGAAATAGATCAAGAGAGGCAGATACCGATCTAATACTGCAGCAAGTGAAAGAAAATCTCTGAAAAGACGGTAAAGAGATGTTCAAGCATAACAGGATTGCTAGAGTTCTAGGAAAAGCCTATCCAGATTGCACCAGGAGAAAGGAAGGCTCCAGAAGGAATGTTTCAAAGGAAAAGATGAAATGGATATATTGTTCAATATGTTTAAGCACATCAGTGAAATTTACACTTACGGTATAGAAATCATGGAGGAGTTAGTAATAAGTACATAGACAACACAGCAACCAAGAATGAATCAGTTATTAAATCCAGGGAAAATGAAAGATTTTACATACTATGTGGTTTAATTGTAAGTAATATTTAAATTGCTATAATAATGCACATACATATCAAATCAAAATTTATAAATGCATAAACTATCTTGGAAGCATGGACAAGAGAGGGAAAGTATATGTGGATAGAGAAAGAAGCAAGTTCAATAAGAATGTATAAAACTGAAAAATATAAAAAGAAGATGGAAGCATGAATATATCATTTGGCAATGTGGTTGTAAATAGCCAAGGAAGCAGCCAAAAGAATTAAAAGTAGTTGCCTCTGGGAAGCATAAATGAGATTGAGGAGAAGTAAAGGATAATTTGCTTTTTAAATTACACTTTTAAACTAAGTGGTAGAAATTAAAATTTTAAAATGAGGTATTGATAGGACAGTTATGGATGCAGTTTCCCTGCAGAGGGGACAGTATGAGCCGAGACAAAAATGTGTGATGGCAAATGGTGTCATTAGTCACTATCATGTCACCCAGTGTGACTCAAATAAAGGACTAGAGAGGGAAAATAAGTAGTAAAACATGAAGCTAAAATTGATGTCGAAACCAGATCACTGAGACATTTAAATACCATATGAAAGGATTTGTACCTTAATTTTTGTCTGTGGGACCACTTACTGTGCGTTTTGCATAGCCCTTCCCTCAGAACTGCTCCCCCGCCCCCGCCCTGGCCCTAGGAGAAAACTCCAAGAAGCCACGTTTCTGCCACTACCCGTGGCCGTAGTTGGCTGTTGCAGGGTGGACAGCTGACCCATTTTTAGTCCATCTTAGGAGTGTGATACTATCTTAGGAGTTCAGAACTTTAAATTCAGAAACATAAGAGTAGGAGTTATTGGTATCTGAATAAAGTTATTTACAATATGTAAAAATCTCATCTACAAATCACCACTCATTGTATTCTGAAATGCTGTAATACCTGTTTTCCCCAAGCTTGTTCTGGGTTTTGTGAAATATGGACATACTCCAATCAGTACATTTCACTTTGTGCTTTAGAGTCTGTTTTTATCATTTGTACCTTAACTAGTGCATAAGCTATTGAGAGCACTCGTGAAATGTTGTCCTAATAACAAAACAAATATTGAACACAAGTGAAGATGCTATCCTCTCAGGGCTAGTAGCTACTTAAATGGTGATGGAGAGAGATATGACTTGGAGCCGTGACCACACAATACAATATATAGATGGTGTGTTATACAACTGTATACCTTAAATCCATATAATTTTATTAACCAATGTAACTCCAATAAATTCAACAAAATATAAGAAGGCTAGTAGCCCCTTTTAAATAAGCTCCCTATCACTGGCAATATCCAAGTTGAAACAAGATGACCACTTGCCAGGAATTCTGAAGAAGAGTTATTCAGAGAGAAATTCCTTCAACGGGTCCTCAGACATCACTCAGAGTCTGAATGAAGAAACTATGACTGAGATCCAAAGCCTCACCAGCACCCCTAAAGTCAGACAACACAATGATCACTTGTTTCCATTTTTCCTAAGATTGACGTTGATGTAAGAATTTCCTCTCACGGTGTGTACAAAGTCCAGTCTTTCCACTCTCTTCTCATGGGTCCATTTCTCAGGAGCCATGGCACACGTCTACTGAAAGAGTTTTAGGGCTTGCCCTGTCTACTTCCTCTTCAAAGAGAAATAGCTCCACCTAGGGCACTGCTGAAGGGACAGTGACCACATTTCCTACCAACATATCCTGGCCCCTTAGTCACAGGCTATCAGACAAAGGTTGTACATGAGTATAACCAGTCAGTTGAAAAACTAAAAAATTACTGTATAATCTATAATTTTAAATCCATGGCCTGGTGTGAAAAGACATTCTGAGGCAATACTTCTCCTTTCTAGGAATTCTTAGATTGAGTCTATTAGAAAGAGAAGACAACGTTGGCATAGAGGGATCACATGAGGAGGAGTCAAGGCTGGAATCATCACAGCAGACAAAGATGGAATCTGGAACAATCAAAATTTTTGAAAGTGAAAACATCCCTCACTGATAAACGAGGTGCCTCGAGCACATTCACAGAGAAAAGCAGGGAGCTGAAAGAGGATGCCCTGTGATCACTGAGAAAAGCCGAGCAGCCAGTCCCTAGAGCTGCCTTAGTTTCTGTTAAT
This sequence comes from Glossophaga mutica, assembly GCA_039655065.1. Lineage (NCBI taxonomy): Eukaryota > Metazoa > Chordata > Mammalia > Chiroptera > Phyllostomidae > Glossophaga > Glossophaga mutica. The sequence goes on along the minus strand of CM077308.1, from coordinate 76,812,509 downwards.
GTTTGTTTCCAGTTCATTGGTATTTGTAGAATAAACTATCCTTTTTTTTGACCTAGTGTGAAATGATGTTTGTTCATTACAAACAAATGAGCCGTCAACTTTAAGCAACCAAAGGTCCTATTATTAGATTTTAATGTACCCTACATTCCTTTGCTCATATCCATGCAATGGGCAAGGTTAGCAGTATAGTTAGTGGTCAGGGATGATGAAAAATACTTTGCTTGTTTGGAGGTAAGGGTGCATTAAGTGGAAAAGGTTAACAAAGTTTTGCATGGCAGTAAAAGCAATTAGCTAAAACAAGAAGAGTCCATATTTTTAAACCAGCCCATTTCAGGAAAAATGTCAATGAAGTAAACTTCTGACCCAATCAAACAAATAAGAAAAATTTGATTCCATTGGACAGTGTAAGCACACACACACAGAATGAAGAACAGTAAACATGGATAATAAAGGAGCAGTCAATAAATAAAATCAGTCAATATCTTAGTTTGGGAATGGAAAAGTAACACTAAATTCAGACGTCTTAAGTCTGGGTCTGTGTAAATAAAATATAGTGGAACCTCAGTTCTTGAACTTAATTTATTCCAGAAAACTAAGAAGCAATTTGTTAGGAAAACCAAATCTCCTTTGTCTTCTGAGAGACGTGTGACTGATCACACAGGCATCATCATGAAAGAGTTGTCAGGCAGAGGATTGAGATCCAGAGTTTTGTCAGACAATCGAGACATTTTTTTTTCTGTGAACAACTTGGTCAAGAACCAAATTATTTGATAACTAAGATGTTCAAGAACCAAGGTTTGACTGTATACAAATTCAAACTGTAGTCTTGAATACATTACTATTAGTCTTATTAAGAATGAGCTTGTTTCATGAATGATCTGTGTGTTTCTGAAACACCAAGAGGCAAACAGTTGGGCAAGGTTTAGCGGAAGGGTTACTAGACAATGGGGGCAGAACAAAAGTCCTTGAGAACAAGATCCTACACAGTTCAACAACGAGGTTGACTCAGTATTTTTCAGTGAGCTACTGAGTTATGCAGTTTTATATGTACCAAGGCAGAATGAGATCTGAGCACTTGGATAGCACTGTTCAGGAGTACCCATAAATAAGATATTACCAACCTGTCTTCTCATTCTCATTTCACATCAATCCTCTACTTCAGAGGAGCTCGTTTGTGAACTGTCAAATGGCATAGGCTGTTTGGTACTTTTCACATATTCTTCTCACTATCTGGAATTCTCTCTCTTTTCTCTCAATATTGCATTCTACTTTTATTTTTCTTTTCCCCAAGGCCAAGCTCAAATCCTTATTATATCTTTTATTAAACCTTTCTGGTCAACTGGGATTAAATAGTGTTTATCCCCTTCAAACTCTTACAGGATTTACAGTTCCTACCTTTGTCTTGATAGTTGCATTAATAGTCAAAGCACTGCTTATTTTTGTTGGTTTTAAAAGTGGCTTGTTAAATCTACATAATATGTTAAGCTCCCTTCATGTCATTAGCTCTTTAACACGGGACCTAGCCCAGTATCTGTTATCAAGTTACGAGTGTTGATTCAGAAGCCACTGCTATGAGAGAAAGTGATACACTTTGTATTAATTACCCTGTATTCTATCTCCACCGCTTCATTCACTGGGATTCTCAGCCCTGGAAGAACAGTTGTTAGGTTACAGAAAATGTGCCTGAATCTGAGATCCTGTGGGACATGGTTCAGTGTCAGCATTTGTTAGCACGCAGGCAGTCATTAGCAAACAGCTTCAATTCGTTCCCATGGCTTCCAGTGCTGCTGCTGAAATAGAATCCGCACTCTCCAGGGAGTCTGCCTCCTTTCCTCAGGTGAGTGGAGTAGTACTTGTCCTCGTTTTGACACAACTTGTGTTACACTCCATTCTATCTCCACCGCTTCCTTCTCTGTGATTTCCAGCCCTCTAAGAAAAGTTTTGTTTAGCTTCTCCTCCCTTCACCTGTTAAATAAGTTCAACAAGTTCAACGTAACTTACTTGGAGTGGTAATAGGTTGGAAAAGTGATGAGTGAGTCAAAAGGAGGGAGTTGCTTATACTAACCGCTGTTCCACAGCTGGCAACAAAGGCACAGCGGTGGCCCCTGGAACAGTGCACGTGAAGAAACAGTCGACAGTACACTGAACCTTTACCCACATGCCCATCTTCAAGAATCACCAATATTTTGCTGAAGTTGTTTCACCTGCAGCCTTCATTTTGGCTGGAGTCCTTTACAACAAGTTTCAGACATTCTCCTTTCACTCCTGAATACCTTCGCATGTTTCCAAAAAGCAGGAGGAGGGATTTTTATATCATCACAACGTCATTGTCTCACCTCTGCACTTACCATCAATTCTTTAATATCATCTCATGCTCAATTTATATTAAATTTTACCCAACTATAGCCCAAAATGCCTTTTTTCAGTTAATTTATTAGAATTATACTTTTTAAAAAGTCTCTTTTAAACCTGATTTACTCTGGTTGGTCTCTCTTAAACTACTTTCTTTTAACCCTGTTTTAATCATTTCTTTTAAACACAGTTGTGTTGTTGAAGGAAGTGCCACAGGCCCCGTATTCTAGATGTGGACCAGCAGGTTTTCCATATCTTATCCTGGCTGCCAACTGCGGATAAGACTTAAAGTCTAGAATACATATATATGTAAAAACGCATCGTAGATAGTGGTGAATTCTTCATGCCCCTCACACCAGGAGGCACATCACGTTTATTCATTTTAGTTTGCTAAAATTGATCAGTGAGGTCAGATACAGCCTGTTCTCTTCATCGTCAGGTTCTCCAGCACAGAGTGTGACTGACACACCTTTGCCGGGAATTGCCTGTTCTCTAGGCATAATTACTGTTCTCCGGGCATAATTACTAAGTGTACCTTTCACTCCCAAAGTGTCTCTGTTTAGACAAAGCATTACCCTTAAGCTTCATGTTTAGTAATTTTATCATCTGTTGATGACAATTACTAAGTCAGTTATTTCATTAGGGGTTGCACACTGATTTTCTAATTTTATCATTCTTTCTGCATTTATTAACTGCAGTACTTCTATATTAAACTTTCCCCACATCCATAGAACTTATAGGATACCCTTAAATACTAACTTACTTCAGAATGACAAGGTAAATGCTTAGTTTTTTTCCCTACAGTTGCCAATTTTCAGAGCATCGAATTGGTACCCAAGTAATTTCTAATTGATGTCCAAAGCCATCAGTTTTGGTTAGTTTCTCTCTTTAAAATATTATTATGAATACATGGTTTTGTATATTAAATGTGTTTTAATCAATCACAGTTATTCTTCTGGATGCTCTAATTTTCCCATCTTTGAACAGCAAAAGTTCATTCAAATTGGCTCATGTTTTGTTTTGAAAGTACCTCATTTCCCTTCCATGATTTTCTTATTTTCTGGTGCATGACGTTCAGGTTTATTGCTATATTTTTTCTCTTGGATCTGAAATCAAGTATTTCATAGGATCAGTGATAAGATTAAACGGTAACTTAGAAGAGCGCTTCAGGCAACTTCTCCCCTACTTTTCTCAAAATATTAACAGAAAATAGCCCAAAGTTCTCCAACACTGCAAACCTAGAAAATTTCTGCTTAATTCAATTGGAAAGAATAGCACCCACCAATGTTTTGATTTTCTACTAATTGACTTAATAATCATTTCTCCCTAAACATATGGTTTTGATGTTTCCCTGGCTGAATAATGTAGGGGATTTATAGTCTTTGCTTTAATCAGATGAGAAAATTTATATATTCATTTCCTTTCCTTATAAATTTTGTAATATCTGTAAATATTAACAAAGAGCTTCATATATATATATCAATATCATATATATATATATATATATATATATATATGTATCAGGATCTCAGTCTATTTGGAAAAATACTCAATTGCCTTTCATTGTCTCAAAAACATTACAATGACAGAAGTTTTACTCACCACATTTTTTCCTCTGAAAGTGAGTCCAAAAGCCTTAAATGAAAAATCTTTTAAAATATTGCTTTTTTTTTAAGAAGATTCTCAAGTAAACTTTATTTGCTTGAAAACAGAGGCTACATAGTTACATATTCTCTTTAGCCATCTCCATTGACCTTTTTAAATTTTATTTTATTTTTTAAATTATTTTATTGTTGTTCAATTACAGTCATCTGCATTTACCCCCCACCGCAACCAAACCCACCTCCTTCCCTTGTTGCTTTTTAACATTTAGAAAAACAAGGAAATAGTTCTTTCCTAGAAAATTTTCATTTCTGATGATCTGAAGTTTTGTAGATTCCAAGGCCTTTGTATTATGGTGGGGAAAACCTGTTAAGTAACAAGGAATGGCTTCAGCTTGCTAAGAGTTAATACATTCACTGTATTTGTCACTTAAATAACAGATTACAAGTGCTGGACTCATCAATTCAGTCGTAATATGTTCAGTAACAGGTATTTAAATGGATCTAAAAACTGGCCTGGGAGGATATCAATCACTAGCAAAGATCATTAACAGTCTGAAATTCCAAGTTGTTTTATATTCATTCTTTGCTGTTCTTCTTACCATTTTCTCAGCTACACAGACCAAATAACAAATACAAGTCATGTAAAAATAATAAAAACTCAAGTTAATAATAAAAAAACATGACTGATTTCATGACTCAGTATATTTAGTTACCCATTCCAAATCAGACAGAACTTTGTTCATTCAATTGTTTTTCTCTCATTCAGATATCCTGTATCCACTTGAAAATATTTATAACTTTAGTAAGTTGTATCAGGTGGTATGTTTGTCACTTGGAATAGAACACTTTGTAATACAGGATTCCTACCTCTGAATGAATCATGTTCTTTCTCAAGATTGTTGTAGCTATTTGGAATCCTATGTTGTTTCATATAAAATTTAAGATTATGTGTTGGAATTCTGTGAAAAAGTACAATTGGTATTTCAATAGGCATTGCTTTGAATCTATAGATTGCTTTGCAAGTATGGATATTTAAATTAGTTTAATTCTTCCAATCCATGATTGCGCTCCCTTTATTTGTATCTTCTTCAATATCTTTATTTTACGTCTTACAATTTTTGAGTACAGTCTTTTAGGTCTTTGGTTAAATATTTTCCTAGGTATTTAATTTTTTGATGCAATTTTAAATGAGATTGTTTTCTTAATTTCTCATTCTGATAGTTTGTTATTGATGTATAAAAACACAACCAGTCTCTGAATTTTGTATCCTTTTACTTTACTGAATTCATTTATCAGTTCTAATAGCTTTATGGTGGAATCTTTGGTGTTCTTACATATAGTATCATGTCATCAGAAAATGACAGTTCTACCTCTTCCTTACCAGTTCAGATGCTTTTTATTTCTTTTGTATGATTGTATGATTGCTGTGGTTAGGACTTCCAATACTATGCTGAATAAAAGTGGTAAAAAATTCAAAACAAAACTACCTTATGACCTAGCAATTCCACTATTCTACCTCTGGGTATTCATCCAAAGAAACCCAAAACACTAATCCAAAAAGACATATGCATCCCTATGTTCAGGGAAGCATAATTTACACTAGCCAAGCTGTGGAAGCAAAAAGGTGCCCATCGATAGATGATTGGATAAAGAAGATGTGCTACCTAGAGACAATAGAGTATCTCTTGGCCTTTTGTGAAAACAGTGATGGGCCCAGAGGGTATTATGCTAAGTGAAATAAATCAGAAAAACACAAACTTTATGTGATTACAGTTATATGTAGACTCTAAAGAACAAAACAAACAAACTAAACATGAACAGACTCATATATACCCAGAACAAATTGATTGTTGCCAGATAGTAGAAGGGTTGGGGGGTCGGGTAGAAAAGGTGAAGGGATCAACAAGTACAAATTGGCTGTTACAGTCACTGAGATGTAAGGTACAACACAGGAAATATATTTAGTAATATTGTGTGTATGGTGCCAGGTGGGTACTAGGATTCATAAGTTACATAAATGTCTGACCACTGCATTGTACACTTGAAAAAATATAATTTTGAACATTAACTCTAATTAAAAAATAAAACAATTATAGCCTAACTCACATAGCATCAATATTGTAAAGTATCATGGTAATGCTCTGTCTAGGAAAGCTGAGTAAGCCTTTACAGAGATCGCTGCAAAGAATGAGTAGAGAAGCCACCAGTTAAAAAGGGGGTAAGCATTTAGGCAGCAGGAAAAGCAAGTATGAAGCTATTTATGTTGCAGGACATAAGTAAGTGTTTAATGTTCCCCCAGAAAACCTTAATTTCATTTCAAATATTTGAAACTATGTCCTGACAAGTCTCAATCATGTGTCCTGATTTAATTTTAAAACAATCATTTATGATTAGCTAATTAAGAGAGAGAAATAAATGTTTCCTCTTTCATATACTTTTTATTTAAAAACTGCCAAGAGATATGTTCATTAAAACAAGTAAACTTAAAATTATTAAGGAACATTTTGTTATAGAAAGAATGAACATATGCAATTTAATACTTCTTTCATTAAGTACTTGCTTTAAATCATAATTCTTTTTTCTTTTTTTGTTTTTTAATACATTTTATTGATTATGCTATTACAGTTGTCCCATTTCTCCCCCATTATTCCCCCCACCCTGCACACCCTCTCCCACCCACATTCCCCCACTTTAGTTCATGTCCATGTGTCATAAGTTCTTTAGCTTCTACATTTCCCACACTACTCTTGCCCTCCCCCTGTCTATTTTCTACCCACCGTCTATGCTACTCATTCTCTGTACCTTTTCCCCCTCTCTCTTCCTCCCACTCCCCGGTTGCTAACCCTCCATAATTCTTGTTTTGCTTTTCTTGGTAAACAATGAAGGAATTATTTGCTACTGAAATCTGATTCCTTCTTTCCCAGCACTCTTTCTTGAAGATTCTCTCAACTCTGCATCAAGTGAGGGAAGCAAACAAAAACAAAGAAAAGAAACTTCATGACTTCCTCCTGCCACAGCAGTAGTTTACAAGCTGTGTTGTCTTTTTTTTTGCAAAGAAAACAGTTATAACTGAATTATTCTCTTATGTTTTCTTTAAGTTTAAAATTTGCATGAATTTTGAGAGCATTTGAGATCTCGCTTCCTGACACATCATCAGTTTGGCTCAAATAAACTCATAAAAATTGTCTAAAATAAAAAAAATGCATGGGTTTTGTGTTAGTCCAGGATTAAAATTCTGACTGTTTACAAGCTCTTAGATCTTAAAACATGTATATAAACTTTCTAAGTTTTTTTAAGTTATAAAATGGCAATATTTTTCTCTTACAGAGCTACCAGGTCATAAATATCTTCATAAAGGTAGGTAGGTGTCTCCCTCTTTCTTTTAACTTTTTATAGAACTAGAAATCAGAATTTATCAGTTTCTGTAGCAACCAGCATTTTTTGACCAGTTGCTTTCAGATTAAAATAATGCCAAAATTTGTTTCTTAAAAGCATTGTTATTTTTCCCCAGCACATCATTTGAAATAAATAGTTCAGTACATGCAATAATATAATTTAAGCATGTATGATTGGTCTTTAAGACACAAACTTGCAGTATAGGACTCTGGTCTTAATGTTAAAAATTGAAGTTCCAAAATTGTATTGAGTAATGACAGCATTATTTTAAAAATAGAATTTTCAAAATTAGATTTGAGAAGGTACTGTTTAGTATTTATTTGTAGGATGAAGTTTGATGTTTTTACATCCCATAAGGAGATTGTGGGGAGAGCCTAACTCTCATTCCAACCAGTTCCTTAAGTTTTAGACATTTATCTATCCTGTGAATTAGGAAATATATATATATAGTTAATTATATATAGGAAATATATGTTTTAGGAAATATATATGTTATATAAATACATACATTTTGGGAAATATATATTTCCTATATATAGGAACACACATATATGTTTATTTCCTATATATAGAAAATACATATGTTTTAGAAATATATAATTATGTTAATATAGATTAGAAAATATTTATTTCCTATTTATGTTTATTATTATTATATTATATAAATTATAATGATATATATTTAAAAAGGAAATTTTCTTTTTAAATATATATTTATAATATAATTATAAATATATTATACACTTATATTAATACATTATATTAATATACATTAATAGGACATATACATAACTAATTACCTTGTTAATGTAAAGTTCTCTATAAATAATGTGAATTTTGGTATAGCTGAGTGAAAAGAATATAAACTATGGAGTTAACAGCTCTGGGACTTGATACTATTTTCCATGCTCATTTAATTTATTCCCTGTTTCTTCATCTATTAAAATTGAAGAATATAGTTATTATTTATAGTAGATATTTTCATTTATTTATTTATTTATTTATTTATTTATTATACTAACATTTAACCCTTTCCTGTTTCGGGACACTTCTTTGTGGGAAGAAGTGCCCCAACCTCTCCACCCTTGAGAATCAGAGACTTGACACCTGACCTAGGCTTAGCTAAATTCTTTGAATATTTTTTAAAATTCTCACCTGAGGATACATTTATTGATTTTAGAGAGAGAGGAAGGGAGCGAGAAACACCAATTTGAGAAACATGGATCAGTTGCCTCCTGGACACTCCTCAACTGGGACTGAATCCACAACCTAGTCATGTGTCCTGACCAGGAATCGAACTCTGGACATTTCAGTACACGAGACAACACTTCAACGAACCTAACCACAACAGCCAGAGAAGTTCTTTGAATCTTGATAAAAAAATTCAAAGGCAAAGATTTCATTACAATTTATTCACAGTGACATTATCCTGGGGTAGAACGTGCCTATTGCTTAGCCTTTTGACACCTCCATTTTGTTCTTTACAATTTTCAAAACTGACCTCTGGTCTCCATTAATGTGAGCCTCCAGCATCATCCTGCAATAGATTCCTGCTCTTCTAAGGCAATAGAGATCAATTCTTGCTTTTTGCAAGCAAATACCCTGACCTGACACACTTACTGTAATAGATTGAATAATAGCTAAACAAAGATATCAAGTCCTAATCTCTAACACTTGTAATTACTATTTATTTGGGGGAAGGGGTCTTTGCAGATAAAATTAGGTTAAGGATTTTATAACAAAGAGGAGGAGAGATTTGCATGCAGAAGGGAAGGACATGTGAAGACAAAGGCAGAATTGGAATGATGCAGTTGAGGCATTGAGAAGCTAAAAGAGATCAGGAATGGAACCTCCTCTGAAGCCAGAGCTATAAGGGAAATACTTTCTATTGTTTTAAGCTTAAACTTCCAATTATGATATTATGTAATTATAGACAGAAGGACTAGGATCCAAAACAAAGTCTCTTTGGCTCCAAAGATAGAAGTTCTTTTCACTCTAGATGTTGGCCCTTCAAGTCTAGCAATGATGATAGACTCTGGAAGTTTAAGAAGTAGGTAGCGAAATGGCTGATCTGAGAAGGCAGGGTTTTCTAAATCTCACTGAGATTTTGATAAAGCATGGCAGATGGACCATGCATGTTTATTTCATCTATTTCCCCAAATCTCACTAAAATGGTAATAAATTAATATAACATTATACATTTTACAGACCAAGGAGAAAATAAAAGGTAAAAAGCTTTGGCATATGAAAAACATATTTATGAACAGTAACTGATTTCGTCGAAGTAAAATCTAAGTGATCGGGGATGAGGTGTCAGCTGGGATGAGGAAGTAGGATAGGTTGAGAGAATGGAGCCCAAAGTGATCTCCTCAGATCACAGAACCTATGAATGCTCAGGAAGTGGTGGTTCTAGGCATCTATCAAGATTGGAGTTTGAAGTGGAATGAAACAGTTGAAAGTCCATTTTTTCTCCTTATAGCAATGATGCTTCATGCCCACTCTGGCCGAAGATGGAAGTTTACTGCCTAGAGAAGATTAACCAGGGAGCATCTGACTCAGAAAACCAAACACTGAAATGGTTGTGGATGAGGATGACAACAATGTTGAAAATCAGATTATGTGGAATTTTGCACAGAGAATAACAAAAAAAAAAAAATCACCTTTCGCTCACTCTCTCAGATTCAGAACACAGACATCTCAACCTCAGCATTAGATGGAGTAAAATAGTCTGGATAAAGATAAATAGGTTGGTACTTTGGGTGGTGAAAATAAGGGAGATTTCCTTTTTAAATTGATTTTCTCAACAAACTCTTAAAGATAAGAGGAGCTCATCAAGTAAAAATAAAAGGGATGGACAGGATGGTAAGATTTGAGGAGAAAAGAGAAGGTGTGAAACAGTCATTCGAAGAATGGAAACTAGAAAACAAGAGAATAAAAAATAGAGGCTCATTCATAGTGAGAGAGTGGTAGGTAGCTCAGTAAATCAAAACTCTTGTTCTACCTCTCTCATTAGGTATATTCCACTTTCATGGAGGAGTATAAACCTTTACTTCTTAAGTGTGGTCTGCACATAGTAACTTTCTTCCAAAGAGCATAGTATGAGAAAGGGGGAAAAGTAACTTTAAACTGGAGAAAACACTACTTCATCCAGGTGATCAAGGTTAATATCAATAGGAGTAAGTCATGTTGATATATATCCTTGAAATGATGTAATGAGAATGGTACCTCAACTCTTCTCCCAAAACCTTAACCGCAGTTCAAACATAGAAGAAAACACATCAGACTAAACCATGTTCTACAAAATAGACCAGTACTCCTCAAAACTGTCAAGAGAAGTCTGAGAAACGGTCAGTTAAGAGCAGCCTAAGGATACATGAGTGAATGTGTAAGATATCCCATATGGGTTCCTGAAATACAAAAAAGACCACTGGGTAAAAAGTAAGGAAATCTGGATAAAGTATAGACTTTAGTTAATAATAATATATAAATATTGGTTTATTAATTGTAAAAAATATACCATATAAAATAAGACATTAGTTAATAGAGGAAACTAGGTGTGGGGTATTTAACTCTAGGTATTATCTTCACTGTTTTTCTACAAATCTAAACTATTCTAAAATTTAAAAGTGTATTTAAAATCAAATACAAAAAAGAAAAAAAGTAAACAAGTCTCCAGGGAGTGGAAGGACTGGCAGTGTTGTTTAGAGAAATCAGTATTTTAGAGCTGGTATTTTGTTTGAGGTGCCAACATCAACAATATGACCCAGGGATGGGGAAGGGGTGTCTTACCTGGAGGTCACTGAGGAACAGAAAGATGAAAAATGAAGCAGCTCATGGAACCAGGCCACCTGCAATGGTGTCAGCATCATGGTGGAAAAGGCTGCAGCATCCTTGTCTCACTGCTTCAGAGAAGGCCTCTGTCTGCAGCACACAAAAATCTATGGTGAGCTCTTGCCCTGAATGAAATGCTAATTCCCAATTAAAATGCACCTCAAAGTAATAATGGGTCTCCTTTTCAATAACTTCTGTCAGCTTTCAAAGGAGCAGACAATACCTAGTTTCACCAGAGTAAGAGATTATCAGAAATAGCAGTGAAGTCAGCTGTTTGTCTCCATATGGGATGCACAAACAGGAGCACATGTAGGTGTTTGATATTCCGTCAGCCTTCTGCAATATGGCAACAAATTCAAGCTCTAGTGGTCTATAGAAAATAATGTTTTTTTGTAATTGTTTACAGAAGTAAAGTCATAGCAGTCAAAAAGCCCTTTGAAATAGTTCTAACTTCGGAGTTTGAAGAAGTAACACTGAGCTGCAGAAAAAAAGTATCAGATTAAATTTGTGCCAGCAAGTTAAACTATTATTTTATGTTTTCTTATACTTTTTAAATCACTTTTTGATGGTGCCTCAATTTCAAAGCACTTTACAAGGTTCATGGGTTTGATAGACAATAATTATTTGAAGTAGGAAGAATAGATATTCTTTTCCAGATTTTACTATTGTGGAAACAGAAGCAGAGAGGAATAAAATCACTTTTTCTTCGTCCACAAAACTAGTAAAGGGCAGATTTTGATTTTGAATGTTTATCTGGTAATGTTTTAATTAGCTTACTGGTTTATTATAAAAGAATACCACTCAGGAACATCCAGATAGAAAAGATGCACGAGGCAGAGTATGGGGAGAGGGCACAGAGTTTCTGTGCCTTCCCTGAGCACACCACTCTCCCCAGATCTCTGTGTGCTCCCTGACCCAGAAGCTCTCTGAAGCCTGTCTATTTGGGTTCTACTGGAGGCTTCATTATGTAGGTCTAACTGATTAAATTACTGGACATTGGCAATTAATTAATTCAACCTCTATCCCCTCTCCTTCTCTGGAGGCCAGGGGGTGGCACGGCTGCAAGTTCTAAACTTTTAATCACATCCCCTTATTTTCATCCAGCATTTTCTCTCCACTATATTATTGAATCCCTCATTATAGATGACTGAAAAACCTCTCCCTTTTAAATGTTTATTTACTGTGTCTTTATTAATTCCCCTTTTTCATGGAAAATAATAAAACAAATTTTAATAAAGTATTTGGAAATACTTTATTCCAGGATATTTTTTTGTCTGGAAAAGTACAGCCATTGTTAATATAATGAGAATGGTTTGTGCAACATTGATGTAACCTGGCAGCCAAGGAGAGTGGACTGGAATGAGCATGTGTGAACAATTACAACTTCACTGTACTAGTCAGTGGGGGCAGTAGATGCTGTTGAGTGAACATGTGTACTGTGCGGCCATCGCATTCGAAATGACCAAATGAGAAGAGCAACAATTCTGCCTCAAATATTACGTTAAGCTTGAATATTCCTTCACAGAAACTATTTGGATGATTCAGAAGCTCAGAGCTATGTACAACTGGTGATTTGTAGCTTCATCCCAACAACATGCCTGGTCATGCATCAGGTATCATGCAGAGTTTTTTGGCAAGACATCAAAGCACCCAGGTTACTCAGCATCCCTACAGCCCCAATTAGGCGCCCTGCAACTTCTGGCTTTTCCCCAAGCTAAAATCACCTTTGAAAGGGAAGAAATTTCAGACCATCAATGAGATTCAGGAAAATATGACAGGGCTACTGATGGCAATTGGGAGAACTATGTAAGGTCCCAAGGTGCTTACTTGAAGGAGACTGAGGCATCATTGTTCTATGTACAGTGTTTCTTGTGTCTTGTATTTCTTCCATAAATGTCTCTATTTTTCATATTTTTCATTCATGGCTACATACCTTCTGGACAGACCTTGTATATAACTTTCTTTTTTATATAAATGTCACTATTCTGCATATCAATGTCAAGAACCCTATTTTGTTTACTCTTAAATCTCCAGGATTGAACTTTGTACCATCACATAGCAGGAACTCAGTGTTTATTGATGAATAAATAAATGTTTTCAAAATTTTTGAAAAAATCCTTGAATATTCAACAACAGTAATTATATCTTTGGTATTATTAAGCAGTATATTCCTATTAGAAAGAGCACTGAGCTTAGGTTCAAAACACAGATTTCATATATTTTATCTTCCTCATCTAAAATATAAAATCTTTAATATATTTGATATTAAATTATATGTCATAATACAAGAAAATCAGTATTAAATTATTTATTTTGTCAATGTTTGTTGATAAGTTATTGACCTTAATTTTTCACTCTTTCCTGTCTCTGTTTACTTTGTTATATAAGTTTTCAATTCTTGCCCTGCCTGGTGTGGCTCCATGAATTGAGTGCCAGCCTGAGAACCAAAGGGTCACTGGTTCAATACCCAGTCAGGGCACATGCCTGGGTTTCGGGGCCAGGTCCCCAGTAGGGGGTGTGTGAAAAGCAACCACACATTGATGTTTATCTCCCTCTCTCCCTCCCTTCTCCTTTCTAAAGATAAATAAATAAAATCTTTTAAAAAATGTTTTTAATTCTTCTCAAAAAGTTTCTTTGATACTGGGTTTGGCCGTATGACTTGCTTTGGCCAATGAAATATGAGCTGGCCTGACACAAACAGGGTGTTGACATTGGCTTCCACTATTGGAAATAGTCATTCTCACAAGAACATGTGCTGTGCAGGCAAAGTTGCAAAGCTTCTAACATGTAAGAAGAAACTTACGCTAATTGGTATATGCTAATGAGATTTTAAAGTTTTTGTTATGCAGGATTATTTGACTAGTTAACTTCTCTATTCTGTTCAGTTAAAAAGATCATTCTCCATTTTAGGAATTGAAACAAAGAAACAAAAAAAGAAGCTTGTTTTGATCTTCAATTTTATCCTATCTGTCCCAAGCACTGGATCTTTGGTTTATGCAAACTTTAGCTATTCTCAAAGCATGTTACTGTCCTTGGTTAAAATACCCTTCCATCTACCTTATGAACAAGCCTTTTAAAAATGTGGGTGCCTTTGATGATTTTGTTACCAGTGAAAGGTTTCTTGCCCCAACCCCTCAAGGAGAACCAAGAGGGAGGCAAAGCAGAATCAAAAGAACAGGCTTATTGAAAAGAAGGTGGAGGGAAAGGAGAAAGGAAGGGAGCTTGATGCATCAAGGGAGCACATGCTAATGAAGGATATGGCTCTCCGAACTGCTCCAGGGATCTGGCTTATATAGAGCTTCTCTCTTTAGGCAGGAACAAAGTAGATTCTTTCCCATCCATGTTCCTGCCATGGACTGGTATTAACCAGGACAGGCACAGAGAGGAGCTTCTCGGAGAGTATCTGAAGAGAAGCTTGAGACTTATCTAGAGAGGCTTAAAAACAAACAAAACTGAAGAACATTTCCATCCATTTAAGAGAGGTTCAGCCTGTTTCTTTATAAATGTGCCACTTTTCTTCCTCAACAGAATTTAGTTTGAAAATTTCACATTCCTCTAGCTATGTCTTCCCTTTATAGGCTTTTCTATGAACTCTATATTTGTTACTCTGGTGTCTTGGATATCTGTTTTGAATCCTAGCTAAGGCAAGATTAACCTGGAAGAATGTTTGGCATTCTGGGAATGGGACAAATAGATCTGTTTTTGAAAACATGATATCTGTCCTTTTTTTCTTTCATTCTTCCTTCTCTTCTCTTCTCTTCTCTTCTCTTCTCTTCTCTTCTCTTCTCTTCTCTTCCCTTCCCTTCCCTTCCCTTCCCTTCCCTTCCCTTCCCTTCCCTTCTTCTCTTCTCTCCTTTTCTCCTTCCTTCCTTCCTTCCTTCCTTCCTTCCTTCCTTCCTTCCTTCCTCTTTCTTTCTTTCTTCTTTCTTTCTTTCTTTCTTTCTTTCTTTCTTTCTTTCTTTCTTTCTTTCTTTCTTTCTTTCCTTCTTTCTTTCCTTCCTTCCTTCCTTCCTTCCTTCCTTCCTTCCTTCCTTCCTTCCTTCCTCTTGCTTTCTAATTTTCACCTGAGGACATGCTTATTGATCTTAGAGAGGGGGAAAGAGGGAGAGCGAGAAAGGGAGAGAGAGAAACATCAATTGGTTGCTTTCTCAAACCCACAACCTAGGTACGTGCGCTAGCCAGGAATCAAACCCATGACCCTTCAGCTTATGGAACATTGCCCCAACCAACTGAGCCACACCAGCAAAGGCCTCTCTGGATCTTTTTTTATTTTTATTGTTTCTACTCTCTAGCTTATGCCCCCGCCCCCCCCCAAAAAAAAACAGATTTTTTTATCTATATTAATTTCAACTTAAAAATGATGTGAAAGGGAACTAACCCCAATTTTCAGATGAGGACACTGAGTTTCAGAGAGGTTGTTACTTGCTTAATGTTGTACAATTTATAAGTGGCAAAACTAAGTTTATATTGAGCTCCTTGTTATTTCAAAAGACCATGATCTTTCTCCCATGTGGCATTGCCTATATGATAAATCAAGTTATATTAAAGTTATATTTGAATTGCCTCTTTTGTTTCCAAGACAAATTGTTTGATTTTAAATGTACATCAAAATTTAAATATACATATATAATGGAATTTTATTTCATATATAATGAATTTTTATTATATACTTATACTGTAAAAATTCCATGATTCTGATAAAAAAAATTCATTAGAATTTTCCATCCAACAAGGAGCAGACTTTGAAAAAAGTGGCATGCAAATAAAGGCTGTTAATAACAAAATTTCAAAAATAAGTTGATACTCTATATTCCCTCTGCATTTTAGTCACCCACAATTTAACTGTCGCTACACAGCCTCAGGAGTATATCTGACAATCTGACACATTGCTATTTGTGATAACAGTCCAGATGAATGGCGGGTGGACCTAAATGCAGCAAAAAAGAGGTCTTTGAAAATTTCAAGTTCCTGCTTTCTTTAGTAGGCTCTAAGGTTCTAGCATTTAGAAAATATCACATTGTAACATTCCAGGAAATTAGTTATTCACAGGGAAGAGAGACCTAAATAAATACCAGTTTTAAAAAATTGTGAGCCTATTTCTCTGAGTTTGTTATTTTTAAAAGAGCAGCAATGACCCCATTAAAAATATTCATTGCTTAGAAATATACAAAACACTCATTGATTTAGTCCAGGTATTATCATTCTGATGGGTTATATATATTTTCCAAACTATTCATGCATTTAGTTTCTCTTTCTGCTTGATTCTCTCCACCTTCGGTTCATTACCTACTTCATTAAAATTTCCATCAAAGAGAGGACACCTAATTCAATCCATTCACTTGTAAACTGCTCTTGCAGAGGCTGCATGTGTTGGCAAATTAAAAGCAATGGCTAAGGTGTTGGTTGAGCCTAGTTTCTATTTTCAAGTTTTCATTATCAGCTAAAGAGCAGCAAATGTTCTTTGAGTGAACATTGTGTTCAAGGTGGTCTATTAAGGAAAACTGACTTTCCAGTTTGCTCAGTCCATAAGTGGCTCGTGATAAAATGCGGGGGACCCTGGCCTGGGCGCCAGATGTGGGGGGGCTCCGCCCACAGAGCCCCATCCCTCCGTCACGGATGAAAGTAAAAACTACCAAGACATCTTCTGCTTGGGGAGGAAAGGGGTCAAACTCTCAGAGGAGAATGACCCAGAGCCCCTTCCTCACTAGGCTTTTATTGGGTTCCAATACACCGGAATACAAGTTTAACATGTCAAAGAAATCTGAGGGCTTAATCTGAGCCAGTGTTTGTCAGGAAGGGGGGTTGCCAGACTTTGGGAGACATGCTCATTTCCTCCTGGGACACTTGTCACCTCAGGAAGAGCACTCTTAGCAAAGCAGGTTTCACAGGACTTTAGGAATTCTTTCTTATGCCAATCACCCAAGGAGCCGTCCTGGCCAGGACAGGGTTGCACCGCTCACCCCCACAGTTTCAGGCTTTAAGGCAATTAGGAAGCAGGAGACATCTCCCAGATGGAAATGAGGACTCCGGCTATGTCAGAATAGCCGGGGGGGGGGGGGGGGGGGGGGGCGAGGGTCCATCACATCCTCTTTGCTGCAATCCCCCGAGTCCTTCCATGAGGCCTTCCAAGTGGTCGCGTCTGGCTTGGGTTGCCCCTCCCATGAGGAGTCTTACCCGTCATTGACTGCCAACCAAGCTATAGGGCCAAAGAGGCAGAAGCAGCACTCCTGCCAGGGAGATAAGCTTTGTCTCCTTAATAGGTCACATCCTTGTGACAGAACAGACCCAGATGAAGTGGGTCCCTTGGGCTCTTACACAGCCCACCATGGGGTGAGGGTTACAACTCCTGAAACCAGGCTGAACGGTCCGCAACAATAAAAGACAAAGGAAGCTGGGTTTTATGCACAGGATGATCAAACTGGGATGGGTATAACAGATAACGCTTACATATATGCATCTGCACATGTGTTCTTCATGCAAATAAATACCGTCAGGCCCAATGTATACTCGTAAGAATAGAGGTACTGAAGAGAATTACTTTGGTGCTAGCAATGCAAATGGAGTGAGATGTTGCTTATCAAAGCAAAGATCAGACAATGAAGATTTAAGGAATAAGGAAGAAGGGATGGTAAGCAGATTGAAATTGCAGCCAGCCAATCATTGCCGCTAGTGTGATCATGGAATCAATAAAGAGATCCCAGCAAAAGTGCTTACAATAAATACATCCCTGTGGCTGATTTCACCCACTATGTCCACATGGCCTTCTTGTCTTTAGAGGATTTAAACATATTTAATGATACCTAGGAGAAAACATAAGTAAATATGATCATCACAATTGATGAGCACTCATTTTTTTTAAATCCAAAAATATAGGATCTGAAATTATGCCTATCTGAAATTAGAAAGGCATCTAGAAATTATCTGTTCCAAAATCCTCCAAATTAGAAAACCAATGTTGTGTATGATGAAGAAACTTGCTGAGCTTACCCCTTAGCTTCGTATTTTTTTCATATTATGCCTCACCAGGGCACTAAAAACTTTGTAACTGTGATTGCAAAACCAATTCAGTAGTCTTTGAGATATTACCAAAAATGACAGGAATTTGAGACTGGAAAAAGATTGTTTTCTACCAATGAATTTGATGTTGATCAATGTCTAATCAGTTCTAAAAGTAATGGCCCAAGATAATATGATCAAAGATGAATTCATGTAAATATAATTCATTCAAACTAATCTTTCTCCCAACTTTTATTATGATAATAAAAAGCCTGTCAAAATACACAATACAAATTATTTATCAGATATGTAATTTGTAAGCATTCCTAATCTGTGGCTTGTATTTTATTCTCTCGAATGTTCTTTGGAAAAGCATTTCTTTATCCTGATGAAGTTAAAGTTATCACTTTTTTTCTTCATGGATTGTCCTTCTGTGTTATATCTAAAAAATCTTTTCCTAACTCAGGCTTATAAATATTTTTTCTCATGTTTTCTTCTAGAACTTTTATAGTTTCTAATTTCACATTTAAGGCTATAATCCGCTGAGTTAATTTTTGGATATAATTTATAGATTGATATTAATTAGGCGGCTATATAATTATATTATTCTGCCATACAAAATACCTTCGACTGGCAGGTTAAACAACAGAAACTTCATTTTTGTGCAGTTCTTCAGGCTAAAAGTCCAAGATCAAGGTTGCAGCTGCTTTTATACCTGGTGAGAGCTCTCCTCCTGGCTTGCAGAGCAGTTGTCTTTGAACTCTCTGATGTCTTTTTCATCCTTATGATCTTATTCAACCTCATCTACCTCTGTATAAGTCCTGTCTCAATATACAGCCACAATGGGGGGTAAGGCTTCAACATATAAAGTTAGGGGTACACAATCAGTCCATAACATGTGTGTTGATATATTTCCTGCCTTTTTATTCTTTCTCATTGATCTATTGTCTAACTTGATGTCAGTGCCAACTGTCTTGATTACAATAGCTTTATACTAAGTTTTGAATCCGATTGGTGTAAGTCCTCCAGCTCTGTTCTTCTTTTTCAAAGTTGTTTGCATTTCCTTATGAATCAACTTCTAAATTTATACAAAAATTCTGCAGGAATTTTTATTAGAATTGATCTGGATCTATAGATAAATTTGGTAGAAATGACATTTAACAATGTTAAGTTTTTGAATGCATAAGCATAGCCTTCCTTAATTTCTATCAGCAATAGCTTTTCTGTAGATTCCATAGAGTTTTCTATGTAAATAATCAAGCAACTTGTGAACAAACACCATTTTATATCTTATTTTTAAATCTGGATGTATTATATTATTTTTTCTTACCTTATTGCACTTGTTAGAGCTTCCAGTACAATGCTGAAAAACATTTGTGAGAAAAGGTATTCATTCCTGATTTTAGGTTGGAGGAAAGTAGGTCCTACATCATTAAATATGATGTTAATTTAGGTTTGTCATAAAACCCCCTTCTATTCCTTATACATGAATGTATTTTATCATAAAGTTTGTCTTCAAAAACAGATGGCAAATATCAAATGTTGTCAAATACATTCCTT
Source organism: Glossophaga mutica (assembly GCA_039655065.1). Lineage (NCBI taxonomy): Eukaryota > Metazoa > Chordata > Mammalia > Chiroptera > Phyllostomidae > Glossophaga > Glossophaga mutica. The sequence continues at coordinate 76,792,770 of CM077308.1, read as the reverse complement.
GAATTTATTGTAATGGCTACAGACTTTTTTCTTCTTTAAAAATTGAATTGGTTTTCAAATGTTAAACAAAACTTGAATTTTGGGGATACAGCTTGGACTGGAACTGACACCATTGGCTTTCCTGGATCTCAGACCTCTGAGCCCAGACTGGACTGTACCATCAGTTTTCTGCGTCTAGATTTCCCAGCTTCCATAATTGCACAAACTAATTATACACACATCACATATCCTAACTAACACACTATTATATGTTTCCTATTTGTTGTTTATTCTTCTTTCTTTTTCTACATTCTTTTTGATTGACTAATTGTTATACTTTTATTTCATGTCCTTTGTAGGTGTATTTGCTGTCACTATTAGTTATGTTATTTTAGTGATTGTTTTAAGGTTAAATTACATATCTTTAATTTAAATGATAATATTCTGCTTTACACATAGTTTCAGATGCTTAAAGAAGCAGTTTTTTAATCTTCTTTTTTGTATTTTATAACATTATCATACTTCTGCATAATTAAACTTCTACATAATTATAAATCTGCAAATATTCTATTGCCATTATTTTTTTGCCCTGGCCTATGTGGTTCCGTTGGTTAGAATGTTGTTCTATAATCCCAGGGTTGTGAGTTTGATTCCTGGTCAGGGCACATACCTAGGTTAGGGATTTGATCCCTGGTCCACGTGCCGACAGTAGGCAACCAATCAATGTTTCCCTATTCCACCAATATTTCTCTCGCTGCCTTCCTTTCTCCCTTCCTCTCTATCTAAAAGCAATGAAAACAAATTGTTCTCAGGTGAGGATAAAAACAATTTTTATTTTCTTAAAAAATTTTAAATAATTAGCCCTGGTTCGTATGGATTACTGGACTGAGAGCCAGTCTGTAAACCGAAGCGTCACTGGTTCAATTCCCAGTCAAGGCACATGCCTGGGTTGTGGGCCAGGTCCCTAGTAGGGGGCACACTAGAGGCAACCACACATTGATGTTTCTCTCCCTGTCTTTCTCTCTCCTTTTCCCTCTGTAAAATAAATAAATAAAATCTTTAAAACAATAAAAAATTTAAATAATAAAAAATAGTCTATAAATTTACCCACATAATTATCAATCCTAGTGATCTGTTTCTATCTATAAAACTGATTTCCATCTGATATCTTTTTTTTTAAGGACTTCCTTTAACATTCCTTGAAATTCACATCTGCTAGTGATGACTTCTTTTAACTACTGGAAATCTGAAAAAGTCTTTATTTCACCTTCATTTTTAAAAGATTTTTTTGTTTAAATAATTCTAAGTTGATAGTTTTTTATTTCAGTACTTTAATGATATTGCCCCACTTTCTTTTATGGTACATTATTTCTCACAAGAAATCTATCATTCTTATCTTTGTTCCTCTATGCATAACATGTTCCTTTTATCCTGACTGCTTTAGTGATTCTTTCTTTCTCACTGATTTTAGTTTTGATTATATTTGTATATTTTTCTTGCCCTTAGGTTTTATTGAGCTTCTTGGATCTGCGCATTTATTTTTTTAATACACTTAGAATGTTTTTGGGCATTATTCTTTCAAATTATTTTTTGACACTCCCTCTTTAAATATTTTATGTTTCCATTTGAATAACTGCTATTGTTACATATTTTTCTGCAATGTCTAATCTGATATTAACATTATCCAATGTATTTTTCATCTGATTTTAATTTCCATTTCCAGGGAGTAGAGTTGAGTCACGCTTATATCTTCCATGCTTATATTATCATGTTAAATCATTCCTCTAGCTTCTTGAACATGAGAAATATAGTCATAAAAACTTTTGAAGCTCTTACATACTAACTCTATGAACTCAGTCATTTCTGAGTAGGTTTTTTTTTTTTTGAGTAGGTTTTAATGGTTAGTTTTTTTCTCATATAGATTGTATTTTCTGCTTCTTTGCAAGCCTGTTATTTTTGATCTGTCAAACATTGTGAATTTGACCTTTTTTTGGTGCTAAATATTTTTACACTTTTATAAATATTCTTGAGCTTTAATATGAAGACGTGGTTAAAGAAACCATGGTTGGAAATTGTTTGATCCTTTTGGGTCTTGCTTTTCAACTTTATTAGAAGGAACCAGGCATGTGCTTACACAAGGTTAATTTTTCCTCAATATCTTAATAATTGAGGATAAAAAAAGATTCGTATTTATCTTTTAATTGATGTACTGGGAATTATGAAGTAGCCTACTCTTGATTTTCAAACACACACTCTTTCTGACCCTGTGCGGGCACCGTGTCCATTCCTTATTATTCTTTCTCATGGTTCTTCCCTGGTGTATAGTAATTTTCTCATATGTATGCACTGAATAGTACTGAATACATTAGGGGAATGATCTGTAAATCTCCAGAATCCTTTTTCTCTGCAGCTCTCTCCTCTCTGGGACATTGCACTTGAATTCTAGCTGTTTTAGCTTTACTGGACAACCAGATCTTCAATTCATGGAAATAACCTTCTGCCTTTCCTTCCCTCTCTGCTCTGTGGCCTAGAAACTTTCACCAGGAAGTAAGCTTAGCTAATGGTGGGGCTCCCCCTCTTTGTTTTCATGTCACAGTCTTTATTATCTTCTGTTGCCCGATGTCCAATGTTTCATCCAGTTTTTAAGTAATTTTATACTGAAACATAAATTTATTTTTTTCACTCCATCTTAATGAGAACCAGAGCCCCCTGTTATTTTAATCAAATAAGCTGTGTGCTGACATAGAGAGTACATGTATCACCTGTGTAGATGGAAAATTGTAAAAGATAACCAATGGAGCAATTAGTATAAAACATTCAAATGAATCAAAATGAGTAAAACATTACAATAAAACTTTAAAGTTTAAAATTATCAAAAAAGCAACCATAAGCTAGGAACATTAATTTTTTTAAATTATTTTTTCTTTTCCTTTTTTTATTTTAGTTGTTCAAGTAGTTTTCTGCCTTTTACTCCCATCCCAGCCCACCACCCCAGCCCTCATCACCTCCCTCCCATTTCCACTCCCCCTTGTTTTTGTCCATGTGTCTTTTATACTTGTTCTTGCAAACCCTTCCTCTTTTCCCCTGAAATTCCCTCCCCTCTCCTCTCTGGTCACTGGCAGCCTGTTCTCTATTTCAGTGTCTTTGATTATATTTTGCTTGTTTGTTTGTTTTGTTGATTAGGTTCCTGTTAAAGGTGAGATCATATGGTATTTGTCTTTCACCTCCTGACTCATTTCGCTTAGCATGATGCTCTCCAGTTCCATCCATGCTGTTGCAAAGAGTAGGAGCTCCTTCTTTCTTTCAGCTGCATTGAATTCTATTGTGTAAATGTACTGTAGTTTTTTGGTCCATTCATTTACTGATGGGCACCTAGGTTGCTTCCAGCACTTGGGTATTGTACATTGTGCTGCTATGAACATAGGGGTGCATAGGTTCTTTTGGATTGGTGTTTCAGGGTTCTTAGGATATAATCCAAGCAGTGGAATTGCCAGGTCAAAACACAGTTCCATTTTTAGTTTTCTGAGAAAATTCCATACTGTTTTCCATAGCAGTCGTACCAGTCTGCACTCTCACCAACAGTGCACTAGGGTCCCCTTTTCTCCACAACCTCTCCAATACTTCTTGTTTGTTGCTTTGTTTATGATGGCCATTCTGACTGGTGTCAAGTGGTATCTCACTGTGGTTTTAATTTGCATCTCTCTGATAGCTAGCGATATCAAGCATCTTTTCATGTGTCTCTGGATCCTCTGTATGTCCTCCTTGGAGAAGTGACTGTTTAAGTCCTTTGCCCATTTTTTAATTGGGTTGCTTGTCTTCTTAGAGTGGAGTCATGTGAGTTCTTTATGTATTTTGGAGATTAAACCTTTGTCTGAGGTATCATTTGCAAATATGTTTTCCCATACAGTTGGTTCTCTTTTTATTTTAATACTGTTTTCTTTAGCCATGAAGAAGCTTTTTATTTTGATGAATTCTTTCCTTTATGTTCCTTGCTCTAGGGGACATATGAGTGAAAATGTTGCTGTGGGAGATATCTGAAATTTCCCTGCCTATGTTCTCCTCTAGGACTTTAATGGTGTCATGGCTTATATTTAAATCTTATCCACCTTGAATTTATTTTTGTGTATGGTGTAAGTTGGTCCTCAAGTTCCTTTTTTTTTTTTTTTTGCACATAGCTGTCCAGTTCTCCCAACACCATTTGTTGAAGAGGCTATCTTTACTCCATTTTATGTTGCTGCCCCCTTTATCAAATATTAATCGACCGTAGAGACTTGGGTTTATTTCTGGGCTCTCTGTTCTGTTCCATTGGTCTATGTGCCTGTTTTTGTGCCAGTACCAGGCTGTTTTGATTACAGTGGCCTTGTAATACAGTTTGGTGTCAGGTATTGGGATCCCTCCTACTTTGCTCTTCTTTCTCAAAATTGCAGCAGCTATTCAGGGTCATTTATGGTTCCATATAAATTTTTGATGTATTTGTTCTATGTCTGTGAAATATGCCATTGGTACTTTAATAGGTATCTCTCACAGAGCCCAATTCGCCAACCAGACCAGGGACTATCCATTTCAGGGCCTGTCATGGCCCAACTCTCAACTATCCCCAACTCTCAACTCTCCCCAGCCATCATCCGCAGATGCCGTGGGTGCTAACAGTCTCTGTGTGTTTGCCGCTTAGTCCTTATTCCCCTCTCTGCAACTTCAAGCACCATGTCTCTCTCGGTGCTGCTCAAACCTTGTTTGGCCAGGGAGGGAGCTGTTGACCCGCTTTCTCCCAAGAACCCTGTAATAGACCCAGTGGGTGCAGGGCCTGGGCCTGCAGCTGCCCTGGTCCCTGAGCTTGTAGCAGGGACCTTACTGTCCTGAAGCACTCTCTTTACCATCTGGTTTTTCAATGTCCACTACAATTTTTAGTCTCCTATCTTCATATATGCTGGGCTACTGTTGGCTGTTTGCTCTGTTTCTCCTTAGATCAGCTAGATTTTTCTCCCCTGTATGTGGGGAAGTGGAATCTGCTCTCTCCTACCTCACCACCATCTTTCCTCTCAGAACATTAATTGTTAACAGTGATTTTGAATAATTCCTCCGATATGTCTTGTTTTTCAAATTACATTTCATGTGTATTCCTAAAGAAGTAATCCAACCTTGGACATAACTTATAGAAAAATAGCATTCACAAGAAAAGTAATGTCCTAATGTCCTACTGTACAGTATTTACCCTAGTCTGATCATGTCTGCAGCTCTATGCTCTATTCTAGGAAGTCTAGTTCCAAAAATAGTATGGAAAACAAACAATTCTGGGGAAGAATTATTAAAATGGAGAGTTGTTTAATATATTTTGTAATGACTGAAACAATTAGTGGCATTTGCTTTTCATAAGGGATTACTTAAGGAGATCATAATATCAGAAAGGGCTGTGGATAAAGAAATAGATGAGTGTGCCATAAGGCACACCTAGCAGCTTCTGTTCACTATAAGCAAAAATATACCAGCAGATTTGGACAGAGATGTAAAAAATTAGGTGAAAACACTGTGGAAATATTTGAACAGACATTTAGTTGACCATACATTCAGGAAGCTGTAGAGTATTGTAAATCTGTCAAGAAGCTAAGTGGAATGTCCTATGGAATTCCCTGTATCTTAGTTTGTGAAATCAAGTGTTTTTAGATTTGTGCTCCTTGACAACTAGGAGCTCTACTGGGTTCTTTCAGAGACCACTACACAAGCTAAAGAACTGTACAGAGGATTCTTCCACCTTTATTTCCCACTTCCCCTTTATTCAGGGGAGCACATTTTAATTGCTTTATATGTTGACTTTCTCATGAATCGAAGAAAGCATTTGAAGAAAGAGTTGTGTGGATAAAAAACCCAGAGATGTATTTTATGAATTTACTTTCAGATTCTTCAGTTAAAAATAATTCTGAAAACTTATAATGGAATAATAAAATGCTGCAAAATCAGAAAGCTCATTTATTTTCTGGTCAAAATAGAAATGTCACATCATTTAAAAGCTTAAAAGCTGCAATTGATAAAGTACAATGAATTCAATTCCATATTGGCATTTCCAAGAATAATTTTTTGTCCTCAATCCAGGCTGGGAAGTGAAGGATACTTTTTCCATTTCACCTCCATTACAACATTTGTTTTTTAAAGCAACAACAACAAAAAAAAAAAAACGATGTCCGTGATGTAAAGAAATAATTCTATTTCTTTAAATAGAATTATTCAGGTGAATTCAGAACATATATAGGGAAGATATGAAAGGCAATATTTTATCCACTGTTGTGAAGTTGGAAACCAATGTTCTCTTCCTATGACACAGTAAGCAAAGATCCATTTCTCATCGAACATTTTGCTTTTCTGCAAGTTATTTGCACTATGTAGAAAAGGTATTTTTAACACAAAAGTTTTTATTGAGTTAGTGAGGTGTTCTTTTTTCTAATACATAATTTTCATTATAGTCAAAACTTCTTAGAAACTACAGAGGCAAAAATACAGCAAAAGAACCTAAGTTTCAACTTGTGGGTGACATAGTCCTTGTCCCAATGTGACTGCGTGAGAAATGGCCACGTGCTGATTTAGCACATGCTCCTCAAAACTCACCACTCGCAACTTTATTCTTGGCTTCTGATCCTTACATGTATGTAATCTGTTTTTTTCTATAGGAGTTCTCTAACATTCATCAAAAGATTAATAATAATTAAGTTATCTCATAATTATCACTTTGGGCAGTCAGGAAAATCCCAGATTTGCCACTTTTAGCTATTTGGGTTTTTGGAATAGAGTTTTACTCATCTAAAGGCCAGTTTCCTAGTCTATAAAAGTTTTCAGACTAAAATGGATGTAAATACTTATGATATAAATGCTCCATAATTTCCACTTTTATTATTATTATTACTAAATTGAAATTTTTTATTCTATTACTCTCATTTGTCTAAAGTTCAAGAAATCATTTTTAAAAATATCTTAATCTTTGTGGACTATACTTGCTTCTTTGACATAATGAATGTACTTTGTGTTTATTTTTGATTGTGAATAACCATTTATGGTACCCTCAAACATAAACATTATACTATTAAGTTCAAAATTACTAAATTATAAATAAACTGCGTACCTCTACTTCATTTTATTATAGTTCCCTTCTTCACTTCAGGAAGTTCCTCCATGATCTCAAAACACATTCAACCAAGGCTTGTTGATTGACATAACTTGTTTCTCCAACTATTTCATGTCATCTCTCTTTTTTTTTAACTGCATGACCTGCTGATGATGAAGAATACATTTTATAATTTTTACAACTTAAGTTTTAAAAGGTTGTTACTGTTACATACATGACTGTTGACATATTCCAACAGAATTAGAATAATGTAGTTTTGTAGAATAATGTAGTCATTTTTCCAAACCATTGAGATACAGAGAATTTCTGATAATTGATATAAATTACATTTTGGAAGATATTAATCTTCTTTGAATTACAGAGAAACCTACACACAAAAAATAAACCAGGCTCTTCACTTTAAAATAAAAGTTTATATAGTGAAAGGCAAAAGCTGTGCTCTGTGCCTTCTCCAAGGATATGAAAAAGTCTGAGAACTTCAACCATCAGAGTGTCAAGTTCAGTGGCAGAGGCAGGATATGACATTGGAGAGTTTGGCAGGGACCAATCAATGAAGTGCCTTGAACAGTACATTACAGGGTTTAAATTTTATACCAAAGAAAATGAGAACCATTAAAGAAATTCCAGGAAGACTAGAATCTGATCAGATTTTCATTTTCAAATTTTACCTTGGCAGTACAATAGAAGACAAACTAGAGGCAGGAAAATAGTTAAGGAATGGTAGTAATACGATGGCAGAGTATATAAACATTGTGCTCATCTTGTCCCCAAATCACATCAAAATTACCTAATCTCCAGAACAACCATCATTGAGAACCACCTGAAGTCTACTTGAACAGAAATCCTATAATTAAGGAATACACAGAAGAAGCCATGTGGAAACTGGTAGGAGGAACACGCTGGTCCCACATGCACATGTACCTAAAAATCAGAAGTGGCATCTTCTCTGAGGGGTTCCCTACTGCGGGGCAAAAGCTTCCAGAACCACAACAGGCTGCCTAGCCCAAGGTTCCATGGCAGGGAAGAAAAGTCCCCTGGATGTGAAACCAGTGGGTATTGTGGTTGAGTGAGATGGAGGGCTTCTGGAATCCAGGGTGTTCCTCGTATCGGACCCACATACTTATTTACTCACTGATGGACTCACTCCCCCTGAACTCCAGCTGTGGGGCAGCAGCTTTGAAAGCACCAGGGACATACCAGGAAAAACGGAAATGTCTGGCCTCAGGGCAAAGGCTGGAGGGGGAGCTTTCTTTCAATCAGTAGTACCAGCAGAAGCCATTATTCTTTTCCTGAGCCCTCTCACCACTCATCCTGCAGGCACAGGCAGGTGCCATCTCTGAGTCTTCATCAACCTAGCTGACATTGTTTGCCCTGCCCTGGTGATTCCCGATGACCCCACCCCATCCAACTTTCAGGCCCACCCAAGCCTCGTCCGGTGGCTTTTCAACACAAATGGCCTGTCTTGGCTCATGCTACAGAGTTTTCTAATATCTCTCAAAAGTTCACAAACCACAAACAAGCAGCATCTGGACTTGGCATGCTCCATACCTCTTGTAAAACAGCCCTAAGCTCGGCACTAGTGACAGCCAGCTTCAGTTGCAGCTTACCTTCTCCCCTGAACCTTCAAGCCCGATACAAGAAACAACCATCTGCAGATCACTTTGTAAGTCATACCAAGTGACCCCAAGCAGGGCATATGTGGCAGCTGACCTAGGTTTTCAGTAGAGAATCTGCCAAGAGGCTCCATAACCATCATACCCAGAGCCAAGCTTCAGACCAAACCAGAGTACCACCTAACTGTAGGGAACCACTTTGCAAGACGTGGAAATGTAGCTCAGTGCCCACATGGAAAACCAGTGGGGAGTGACTCGGCACATAGGACCACGCCCGTGAAGAAGTTCTCCAGTGGGAAATCAGGTCTGCATTGTACCTAGGCTGTTTTGTGGCTTGCTCTTGCTAAAAGTCTGTCATCCTGAGTTCAGGCAGCAAATGCTTGCTTCATGTCTTTAAAGTAACTTCCTAAAGTCTGTGCTAATTCTCCCAAGGACTGAAGTGTAACCAGACCTGTTCTCTTATCATTCCCTTGCATTTGGAACATTTTTTCCTTGTTAATCTGTAAGAAGTAATCAGTAACATCCCTTTCATTGCTATCTGTAAAAAGTAATTACCTAAAGCAAACCTAAGTATAATGAATGAAAACCTTCTTTGATGTATGCTATTAGAAAGCCAATAAAAGCTTGTCAAGGCAAAGGTTGACACACTCTCCTCTTGAGAGAGTAGCCGTGCCGTCCCTTTTCTTCCATAGGATTTGGTAGTCCATGTGAATTTATCTCATCTCATCCATAATGCCACAGACACTGTGGGCCAGTGTCCACGTCACCCAATCACCTTCAAAAACGACACACCCAAAGGACACACATGGCAGGCACCAGAGCCCTGCTAAAACAAATCCTCTCTGTAAGGTCTACCCCTCCACAACAGCTCCTCCATTGTAGTCATGGCCACAGCCAACCAGCTTGTGGGTTGGTCCCTCCCATTGACATGCCAATAGCAATTAAAATTCAACCACAACAGGAGCACCACAAGGAACACATCTGGAGCACATGACTCAGGTAACCAGTGAGACTGTACCATTAGGACACACAGGATACCTACTACATAAGATCACTCTACCAAGACCAGGAAATGTAGCAGCTCTATCTAATACATAGAAACAAACACAGGGAAACAGCCAAAATGAGGAGACAAAGAAACATGCCCCAAATGAAAAAAAAAAAAAAAAAAAAAAAAACAGAAAAAAACTACAGAAATAAAAACTAAATTAAATGGAGACAAGCAATCTACCAGACACATGGTCCAAAACACTGATTATACAAATGTTCAATGATCTCAGTGAAAACTTCAACAAAGAGGAAACATAAAAATGGAAATAGAAAACATGAAGAACCAGTCAGAAAATGATACAATAACTGAAATGAAGACTATATTATAGGGTATCAACAGCATAATAGATAAAGCAGAAGATCAAATCAGGAATTTGGGACACAAGATAGGAGGAAAGAATCAGGATAGCAAAAAGAAAAAAGATTCCAAAAAATGAGGACAGTTTAAGGAGCCTCTGGGACAACATCAAGCATACCAACACTTGTATGACAAGGGTATCAGAAGAAGAAAAAAGGGATAAGGAATTGAAAATCTATTTAAAGAAAGAGTGATAGCCCTGACCAGTGTGGCTCAGTTGGTTGACTGTTATCCTGCAAAGGGAAAGCTCGATGGTTCTATTCTCAGTCAAGGCCCGTGACTGAACTGTAGGTTTGGTCTCCAGTAGGGATGCATACAAGAGACAACTGATGGACATTTCTCTTTCACATCAATGTTTCTCTTCTTTTCTTTCACCTTTCCTTCCCTCTCTATAAAAATAAATAAATAAAATCTTAAAAAAAAAAAAAAGAAATAGTGAGGAAAACTTCCCTGACCTGGTGAAGGAAATGTACATACAAGTCCAGAAAGCACAGAGAATCTGGAACAAGATGAACCCAAAGAGGCCCACACTAAGACACATTGTAATTAAAATGCCAAATGTTGTGGGTGGGGGATGGATACAACTGGGCTTGAATAAAAAAAAGATTAAAAAAATAATAAACATCTCAAAGCATTTCAAAAAATGGCAAAAGTTAAAGACAAAGAATCTTAAAGTAGCAAGAGAAAGGTGTGGGATCTACGAGGAAAATCCCATGAGACTGTCAGCTGAGTTCTAAATAGAAACATTACAAGCTAAAAGGAATTGGCACAAAATATTCAGTGATGAAAAGAAAGGATCTACAACCAAGAGTATGCTACCCAGCAAAACTATCATTAAGAATCAAAGAACAGATAAAGAGCTTCCCAGACAAGAAAAAGCTAAAGGAGTTCTTCACCACCACCCCAGCATTCTAAGAAATGTTAAAAGGTCTTCTTAAAAAGAAGGAAAAAATCAAACATATGAATAATAATATGGTAATAAATATATAACTATCAATAATTATTTTAAATATAAATGGATTGAATACTGAAAATCAAAAGACATAGATGAGTGGCTTAACTGATAAGAAAACAAGACTCACACAAGCTGTCTATGAGAGACTCAGTTCAGATTGAAAGACACACACAGACTGAAAGTAATGAGATGGAAAAAGATATTTCATACAAATGGTAACAAATAAACAAAGAAAAAGCTGCGGTAGCACTACTTATATCATATGAAATAGACTTTAATACAAAGGCTATAACAAGAGACAAAGAAGGACCCAGCAATTCTACTTCTGGATATTTATATGAAGAAATCAAAAACACTGACTAAATCAAAAAAGACACACGTACCCCCTCTTTTCACTGCAATATTATCTAAAATAACTAAGGTATGGCAGCAACCTAAGTATCCATCAATAGATGAATGTATAAAGAAGGGGAACATATGTACAATGAACAAGTACTCAGCCATAAAAAATGAATGAAATCTTGTCATCTGCAACAACATGGATGGATCAAGAGGGTAGTACACTAAGTGAAATAAGTCAGAAGAGAGAGACAAATATATGAGTTAACTTATATGTGAAATCTATAAAACAAAATAAACAAACAAAACAAACATTATCTAACTCATAGATACAGAAAACATTTTGATGATTGCCAGATGGGAGGGGGTTGGAGGATAGGTGAAAAGGTGAAGGTCATAAGTTACAAAAATATTTGACTTATGCTGTAAAACTGAAACTAATATTGAATGTTAACTATAATTTAAGAATATATTAAAAAATAAAAATAAAAAGCCATACAAAAATTAATAGCAGTAATTAAGAAATGATGAGGAAGTGTTCTTTTTTTTAATTGTTCAATTACAGTTGTCCCTATTTTTCCCGCATTACTCTCCGCTGCCCTACCCACCTCATAACTTCCACTTTCAATCTTCCCCCTCATTGTTTTTGTCCATGGGTCTTTTATGCATGTTCCTTGACTTGATCCTTCCCTTTCTTTCCCCCATTACCCACCACCTCCCTCCCCTCTGGTCACTGTCAATTTGTTCTTTATTTCCACATCTCTGGTTCCATTTTGCTCATTTGTTTGTTCATTAGGTTCTTCTTATAGGTGAGATCATTTGGTGTTTGTCTTTCACCTCCTGACTTATTTTATTTAGCACAATGCTCTCCAGATCCAGGACATGTTCTAAGGTAGTAGCAGAGGGAGTTTAAAGGAGGGAACCAATTCAAGGATTATTTAGAGAGGAACTTGAAAGGCCTTAGCAGATTGAAAATGATAAAGAATGAAAGATTTTGGATCACTGTGTACTATAACATTTAAATAGAAAATAGAGGACAAGAAAAAAAAAACTTTGAAATAGTGTAAGAAATGATGACTTTGGGTTTGAGCAAGTTGAGTTCGATGTTCTACTGAAAACACTAAATTAAGAGTATCCTCAACAGGCACCTGGATACATGGATCTGATGTCCAAATGAGGAATTTAAAGTCATCAGCTTAGAGGTATATTTCATAGGCTGGGGAAGAGAGTAGTGTGAAAAAAGACCTAAAATAATTTTAGAAAAATGCTAATGTTTAGAAGAAAACAAAGAGTTCAGGAAATTAATCTGAGGAGTAACTACAGATATAGGCCACAAAGGAAGAGCCACAAATGCCAAAGAGTGAGTTGGTAGGAGTAGGTGACCTCCTCTCAGCCGTTAGGTGAGATATGGAAAGCAGCATCCATTGCATTTGACAATGAACTGGCCTTTGGCCACCATGGCAAGAGTGGTTTACAATACTGCCATGAGGAAAAGAGGTCAGAGATCAGAATGAGCTGAAGAGTGAACTTCCCAGAGAACCAATCCAGGGAAGACTGAGAAATTCACCAGCATAACTGGTATGCAGCAGGGAGGAAGTTGAGAATAACTGTAGAAGTTATTTCAGGACAGAATGAGTGACAAAAAGAAAAATATTTTTCTCTGACAGAAAAGATTTTTAAAAATGAGATTGGAAGCAGCTTTGTTTCAAGAGAGAAAAAGGTGCCATAAAAAACATGCCACATCTCTTTCAGAGATGAGGCAACCTAATAGACTCAGAGTCCAATTTTATTTAGGCTTTTTGTTTTCAGAATTTTCCCACCTACTCACTTTAAAGTAGATCCTGAGTGATTGGAGAGATACTGCCTCATCATAAGATTCACCTCTGGCATTTTTCCTCACAGAGGCACTTAGCATTTTCTAAAGCTGCATAGGACAAGATTGTCTCTCATGGCTTCTGACAGAGGAAATCAAAGGCATTTTGCTTTAAAATGCGGAAGGAAGAACATAGTGGGCAGCCTCTCATAGCTTAATGGATGGGCTTACTTAATGGTCTGCTGTAGGTCTTGCTCCTGCCCACCATGCCAGCTCCCTGAGCCAGAAATATTGCTGTGGCCACTGTACTAATTCTGGAAAAACCTATTCTTCTTTTTCATTTTTTCCCAGTCCTTGCAATGTCATAGAAAATGCCCACATACTCCAAAGCACTTTTTTTTTTTTTTTTTGTATAATTTGAGGGGAGGGGTTGAGTTGGGTGTGCAGAGTTTACATCATCTGGTAAAATCTGTAAAAGGTATATAGCATTCATAAAAGTAATAGTACTTCCATTTTAAATATCTTCTATCATGGCTATTCTCTGGGAGGTTAGGAATAGCAACAAAATCAAAATACTTGATGGGCCAAAGATCCATGATTTCTTACTTGAAATGTGTTGTTTTCTTCAGAAATAAGCTGTATCAGGTATTTTTGCTTTCAAAAAAACACAAATTCGACTCAAAATAGCTTTAGTGTCTTGTGTAGCCCAATATAACCAAAAGACAATAAAAACAACTTTATTGTCTTGTGTAGCCCAATTAACCCAACCATGAACAGAAAGGAGGAGGTTTGTTCTTAAAGGTTTTTGGATACAGAGACTAGGCATCTGTTCTTCATACACTTAGCTTTTTTCAGCATAAGTTATCTTCAACTCTAGTGTACTTTCTCCATCACTTGATAAAATGACCTTAAGTTGCTCTGATTCCAGGAGATAAAGGGTTTCTCTCTATAGTATCATATCTAGGGAGGAACTCAAATTTGCCCACTGTGGGTCATATATACACCTATCCCTTGAACCATTCACTGTATCATATCTGGGTGGATGACTCGTATAATGGCCCTGCTTAGGTCATATTCCACTTCAGTGATAATTTCAGGGCCTGTCGCCTCTCAGCAAAGGTCACTGAGAGGAGCTGATTAGTTACAGAGCAATCTCTACTTGTGTCTAATCCGGAAACTAAGACCAATACATGTACCAATATTAATAGAGAATGTAGCCCTCTTTTAAAGACAAAGTAAACACTCATAAGGCTAAAAATAATTTGTCATAAAATAGATATTTTTCAATAGAAAAAGGCAACCTAGCTAATGAAAAAGAGTAAGTTTCTGCTATGGACTGAGAGAAACCTGGCTATCTACTTATTTACTGTGTAATAGTGGACAAATTACTTAATTTCTCTGAGCCTAAGTTTTCTCAATGGTAACAACTATGCTCCTTTCTTCTTCTAACCTGTCCCTTCTAAGTTGGTGAGGAGATTAACTGTACTGGGTAGTATTTTCACATATCATCGCTGAGATTATCCCACTAATATAATGAATCATTCCAAACTATTCTAGTGGCAGATGCTTAATAAATTTACATCGCCTTCATTAAATGTATGTACATATAACACTGCTCAGTTTTTAACCCTAATTTTAATCTCATCACATTAGTATCTTTCTCATTAAGAAAAGATTCCAATGCCCCTCTTGTGGGTAGTGAAGCAGAGAAGAACAATGAGAAGAGAAATCTTTCTACAAGCAATACGTGTGTCTGAATTTGAAGAGTTGTATTAACTCATGGCATTCCAGAGGTCTGGTCCCCAGGATAAATGCTCAATATCTAAGTCTTGAAAGATGTATAATAGAGTGGAACAATACATACATATAATATATATAACATATATAATATAATATATAACATGCAATATATATTATAACATATTATATTTAATAATATAAAATATATTATAATATAACATAAAATAAATGATATTGTATCATATTATCTATAATATATAACACATAAAATATATTATTTAGTATGATATAATGTATATTATATATTAATATTTAAATATAATAATATATTATTATATATAATACTGTATCTATTATTCCACTCTATTATATGAATACTGTATTCCAAACTAATACATACTCTTGAATTGTTCTTCATGGATTGAATACCTGCCTCTGACTATCACTAGCTAGATGACCTTGGGGAAGTGGCTTAGCTATTTTGAGAAACACTGCATGCATTTTCAAAAATGGATATAATAATAACTGCTCAAAAGGGAGGGAGTGGTAAAAATGTGCAGAAATAGAACATATGCATGTCTTCTGAACTTGAATCCGGCAAAGGCTGCCAAGAGTTCAGTTCTTGCAGGGAGCCAGGGAACCAGGATCTAAAGAGACCTATAGGTGGAGTAACAACGCCAGGCTCACAGAAGCATGACTTCTGCCTTAAGTTTTAGGGCTTACATTTTTCCCTGGAGCTGTGGCCTCTATCCAGTTTCTGCCTGAGTTATGACAACAGAGCAGAGAGCTATTTAGCCCGGAATTGCATCAAACTGCTGCTGGACAAGAAGTTAGATATGTGATCCTCTTGAAGAAAGAAGTCCCCAAACACCAATGTAATACTTGATTTTTAACTAGGTGTCTAGGTGAAGAAAAGCTTCAAGGAAACAGATATGAAAGGAAATAAGAAAAAGAAAGAAGGGGTAAAAGAGAAATGGAAAGAAAAGACAAAAAACAAACAAACAAACAAACACAATCTTTCACACAAGACCCACAAAGAAAATTAACAAGAATGGCTAACAAAGTCAACAATTGGGAAGCTTTACTAAAGTTCTGGTTAAGAACATGTTCTTGGTACAGACTATTAAGTTTTGCATCCCAGTTACGCTATTTACATGTAACCTTAAGAAAAGAAGTTAACCTCTGTGTACCAGAGTTTTCTCATCTGTAAAATAGATATAAAATAACATGTACTCAATAGAATTGCTGTGAGCATTTCATGAGCTGATATGAGTAAAATACTTAAAAATAGTGTTTTGCTCATAGTAGATGCTATACAAAAGTATATTGTTATTACACTTTGAGAAAATCCACTCTTATGTGTTATTTGTTTTTTTTTAAATATAAAAATCAAAAACTTACAATCAATTCATTTTAGAATCTTTACAGAACAAAAAGCAAGAATAAAATTATAATACAGAACCAGAAAATACAAATATAATAGTTTATAACTAATCCATAAGAGGGAAGAAGATGAGATTAAAAGGAAGAAAGAACAGATGGGAAAATAGAAAACAAATATCAAGAAGATAGATTTAAACCAAACAAAATCAATAATCACATAATATATAAATGATCTAAAACACTAAATAAAATGCAGATATTGTCTAACTAACATTTCTTAAAGGCTCAATCTCATGTTTACTATAAAGTAAATGTGACCTACTATAAAGATACAAATAGGTCACAAGTAAAAGTATAGCAAAAGACATGTCAAATACAGTAGGTTGAATTGTAGCACCCAAAAAGATATGTCCATCCATTATTTCAGAATAATATTCCTTATTTGGAATAAGGCTCTTTGCAGATGCAATTAAAAATATTGAGATGAGATCATCCTGGATTAGAGTAAATCCTAAATCCAATGAGAAGTCCTTACAAGAGAGAAGAAGATGAAACAGACACCAAGGAAGGACCACATGAAGGTGGAGTTAGAGATTGGAGTTGTGTCCACAAGCCAAGGAATACTATGAATTGTCCGCAGCCACTATCAGCTAGGAGAGAGGCATGGAATGGTTTTTTCCTCAGAGACTGGAGAAAAACATCTTGCTAACACCTTGATTTTAGACTTCTGACTTCTAGAACTCTTAAAAAGTAAATTTCAATTGTTTTAGGCCATCCAGTTTGTGGTAATTTGTTACAGAACACCTAGTAAACTAAAACATTACATTTGTACAAATCAAGACAAGTTGTTGTGATTGTATAAGACAAAGAGAATTTTAGAGGAAAGAATATAATCAGAGCTAAAGAAATATGTTTTATAAAAATAAAGGGATCAATTCATCAGGAGGACATAACAATCCTACACATTTGTGTACCTAATAACACAATGCCAAAAGACATGAAACAAAACTGATAGAACTGCAAGAAAAAAGAGATAAATCAACAGTAAGAGACATGTCAATATCTCTCTCTCAAAAATTCACACAGAAAGTATATAAAATACTTGAAAATCACAATCAACCAAGTTGACTTAAATGACATTTATAGAACACTTTAACCAACAAACTCACAACATTTACCAAGATAAGTCATATTCTGGGTTAAAAAATTAGAATCAAAGAAAGTATGTTCTCTGATTATAATGGAATTAAATTAGAATATTTATAGCAGAAGATGAAAGATCCTGGAAAAATCTTAAGACAATTAGAAACAAATAATACGACCCCCCAAAAACCTAAACCAAACAAAACATCCACCAGCCAACAAATTACTAAGTAGTTTGAACTGAATGAAGATGAAAACACTCATACTGGGAAAGAAGAAAGGTCTAAATCAATGACCTCAATTTCCTCCTCCAGAAACCAGGAAAGAAAAATCAAATGAAACTCAAAATAAGTAGAAGAAATAAAACAATTTAAAGATCAAAGTAGAAATCAATAAAACAGAAAAACAAAAGCTGTTTCCATGAGAAGATCTATAAAATTG
This sequence comes from Glossophaga mutica, assembly GCA_039655065.1. Taxonomy (NCBI): domain Eukaryota; kingdom Metazoa; phylum Chordata; class Mammalia; order Chiroptera; family Phyllostomidae; genus Glossophaga; species Glossophaga mutica. Next base: position 76,774,845 of record CM077308.1, on the reverse strand, counting down.
ATAAACTGGCCTTACAGATGAGGAAAAAGGAGAAAATGTATGTTATCAATATCAAAAAGAGAAAGTGATATTATTAAAAATGTTGAAAGGATATAAAGGAATATTACACACTGGCCAGGTGGCTTAGTTGATTGTAACATCATCCTTCACAACAAAAGGTCATGGGTTCGATTCTTGGTCAGAGCACATACCTAGGTTTTGGGTTTGATCCCTGATTGGGGCATTTCTGGGAGGCAACCAATTAATTTCTCTCTCTCTCTCTCTCTCTCTCTCTCTCTCTCTCTCTCATCAATAAACATACCCTCAAGTGAGGATTAAAAAATAAAAATAAAAGGATATAAAGGAATATCATGAATAACTTTATATCAACAATTTTCAACAAATTTAAGTGAAATAGATAAATTCCTGCAAGAAACAAACTACCGGAGTGCTTTCAAGAAGAAATAGCCTGAAAAGTTCTGCATGTATTTAAGAAATTAAAATTGTAGTTAAAATTCTTTCCACAAAGAAAACTTCAGATTGAGATAGCTCCCCTGGTCAATTCTAGTAGACACTTAAGAAATAAATAATATTAATTATAAACAAAGTTGCCCAGAAAATTGAGGAAACTAGTATTATCATGATTCCAAAGCCTTACTAAAAACATTGTAAGAACAGACAGCTATAAACCAATACCCCTCATAAGCATAAATGCAAAAATTATAAGAAAAAGTACTTCAATAGAATTCAATATATAGAAATACTAATGCACTATAAGAAGTAGGATTTCTTTTTTTTTTTCTTTGAAAGTACAAGGTTGATTTAAGATATAAAATTCAATTATGGCAATTCACCTTTTGAACAAACTAAGAAAGAAAAGACTGGTGATAATCTTCAGTAGAAGCCACAGTGCACTTAACAAAATGCAAGATCTCTCCTAAAAAACAAACAAAAAACAAGGAATCAAAAAATTAAGAAAATTAGGACTAGAAAGAAATTTCCTAAAATAGTTAAATGAGAAATCTTCAGCTAACATTATATTTAATGGTGAAATACTGAATGTTTTCCTTCTAAAATTAAGAACAAGAGAAATATGTCAGCTCCAACACTGAAACACTAAACTCACAGTACTAGCCAGTGAAATAAGGCAAGAAAACCAATTAAATACACCCAGATTGGACATGAAGAATTAAGCTCTCTTAATCATAGGCAACATGACCATCTATGTGGAAAATTCAATGGAATTACAAAAAAGTTACAAGAACTAATAAGTGAAGTTAGCAAGGTTGTAGGGTATAAGATCAATATATAAAAATCAATTATATTGATTTATATTAACTGTATAGTTACAGTGAACAATCAGAAATTGAAATAAAATTATATTTACATAGAATCAAGAGCATGAAATTCTTAGGCTAAATCTGGCAAAACATATGGAAGACTATACACTGAAAAGTATAAAACATTGATGAAATAAATTAAATATAACCTAAGTAAGTGAAATATATCATATATTAATGAATCTTAATATCCACTATATTGATGTCCATCCTTCTCAAATTGAACTAGAAGTAAAATACTATCTAAATAAAATATCCCAGTAATATTTTTAGAAAAGTCTGCAAGCTAGTTCTAAAATTTATATAAAAATGTAAAGGACAGGAAATGTTGAAACCATTAAAAAAATAACAGTGTAGCATGACTTACACTAACTTTTTTCAAGGCATATTCAAAAGCCCCAGTTATCACAATAGATATTGGAATAATGATAACCATAAAATTCCATGGAGCAGAATTGAGTTTACACATATATGGTCAATAGATTTCCAATATAGTAGCCAATGTAATTCATGGGTAAAGGAGAGTTTATTTTAATTGGAGTGGGAACAAATGGATATCCATATTGTGAAAAATTAATTTCAATCTTCTGCCTCACAACATAAGCAAATTTAATTTTAATAAATTAAATTATTTATTGACCTAAACATAAACCTTCTAGAAGAAAAAAGAAAAGAAAATAGGCAAACTGGGATAGGCAAACATTTCTTAGAACCTAAAACATAAAAGATAAAATTGATAAATTGGTAAACTGGATGTCAGCAAATTATTTTTATTATTCATTTTTTACTGTTGTTCTATTACAGTTGTCCCAATTTCCCCCATTGTTCTCCCCTTCCCCACTAACCCCCAGCTCCCACGGCAAATTAAACTGTACACTCTTTGTAGGACACTATTAAGAAGATGAAAACTTATGCTACAGACAAGGGGAAACTAGTAGAAATCCATATATCTGACATAGAAAATTTACCTGGAATATAGTGAGAGTTGTCATAAGTCAATTAGAATACAAACAACCTAATATAAAGGATGCAAAAGATTTGAGCAGACATTTCATAAATGAAATTACACAAATGCCCAATAAGCACATGTAAAAAAATGCTCAACATCACTAATAATATGGAAATGAACACCATAATTGCAGTGAAGTACCACTTTTAACCAGGAGGATGATTAAAACAAAAGACTAGCAATTCCAGAAGTTGGCAGGGATTCATGGTGTCTGGAATTCTTATGCATTGATGGTGAGAGTATAAGTGGTACAGCAACTTGGGAAGACTGTTTAGCAGTTCTTTACAAAAATAAATATTACATTCAGTATGTAACCCAGCAATCCCACATTTGAAATTTATACAAGAGAAATGAAAACATTTATCCATAAAAATACTGATACATGACTATTCACAATAATTTTATTCTCCAAATTGGGAGTAAAGTTCCAATAATATATTCATATAATATGTTGTACATATTCAAATATATATTTATATAATAAACTATTCATAGTAAAGTAAATGAACAAAACTGCTACATACAATATGAATTTAAGACACATTACACTAAGAGAAAGAAGTCATTTGCTCGATGTTTGTGGCATACACATCAATCTTGGTAAAGTATAAATTAGATCCATGGTCACCTGCAGCAGAGAGTAGGAGGAGTGGCATTATAGAAGAGAAAAATGGAACTTTCTAAGGAGATGTAAATGGTCTCTGATTAGATTAAGATGGTTGAGTACACACATTTATCAAAAATCATTGACCTGTGTATTAAATTGGTGTGATTATATTCTTATGTAATGTTTAGCTCAGTAAAGTTATTTTGAAAATATATTAAAAATGATTAACTCAGAATTTAGAATAAAGTTTGCTTTGTGGCAAAGGATGAGGTGGTGAAATGGTAAGACATATATTAGTTTCAAGATCTTGTTTTTTGTTTTGATGGCTGATTCAGGATTACTTATATGTTATAGTAAAACAATAAAGATGGAAAGAATTCCTGGAACAATGTTTAAAAGTATGATGAAGAAAGAATTATACTCAATAAAATTTTATTCAATTAAAGACCAGAAAAATTAAATAATATGTTAGACATCTATAAATATTATTTATGAAAATAAATTTAAAAGAAATTACAATAGAAATATTTTTAAAGTTATTAATCTTAGAAAAACAATCATTTTATAAACCTTTTGGTGGAAAGGCCTTGTTAAAAAATATGAGCAACACAAATTTATAAGGAACAAATTATTATTTAATTATGTTATGTTTTTAAAACTTTTGTAAGCAAGAAAAACATTGAGTTAAAAGACAAGCAACAGAGAGCAAAAAAAATTTGCAAACGAATATGTTAGAAAAGTCAGTAAGGAAAATATGAACAACCTGATAAGAAGGTAGAAATAATATGAAGAGATAATTTACAAATGTGAATAATACCTCAAAATCTATGATATACAAACATTCTATAATTTCCTAGAAGTAAGCAAACCCAAGTTAAAATAAAAATGAGTTATTTTTCAACTTTGAAATGAAAAATTAAAAATCATATTGATAGGAAGTGAGATAAATATATTATATATTTCTAGTAGGAATGCAATATGGTACAGCCATTCTGGTAAATTACGTTCATATCATGGGATTAATTGGCTTTTTAATCCAGTGGATTAATCCACTTTTTGGAACCCCCTAGAGAAACATGTATAAAATTATGTACATTAAATATTGTTTGTAGTAACCAAAAAATGATTTCAAAATCCATCGATGGGGGATTTGTTAGATATGATCCATCTTTTTCACAGACGCTATGTAGCAGCTTCAAAGGTGGTAAATCTATATGTGCTGATATGGAAACATGTCAGGCACACAGCTGTAATATAAAAGCAAGTTGCTGTGCTATATAATACAATATAAATATGGTACACATATATGTGTATAAATGTATATGCATATGTTTGTATATGTACACCTACTTCTGTGTATATATATTTGTATGTGTACACATATACATAGTGCAGTATATAAGGGAACATTTTCTTAAAATATCTCAGTTCTTTTTTTATTCTCACTACCCCAGAGAACTCATAAATCCTCAGCTTGGTATATATTCTACAATAATGTATCATATATATGTGTATATACATATATGACTATAGGCTTTTAATGTTTTAAAATTAAAATTGGACCATACTATGTAAATTTTATACAATAAAACTCTGTCATTTAAAAAATAAAACAAGATAATTTTTTTAGTACTTCATACATACACTCATGCACACACATACACCATTCATATAGATAAGTGCACAAATCTTAAATCTATATTTGGCTTTAAAAAAAAATGCATATAACTGGCCAAATGAAAATACATAATATTGCTAGTTCAATGACTTGCTCAAAATATATAGAGCTGTTGAGAAGCAAAGACAAGAATCAAACATAAGAACTAAAATACCAACTTCATGTTTTTTCAGATTATTTGGCAGCTTAATAGAAGAATAATGAATAATAACCTGGGATCAGATTACCAAATCAATTTGAAACAAAGGCACCACATTATTGAAACATTTTCCCCATTGTTTCAACATAATAAAAATATCTTCTTGTCAATATCTTTTATAAAATTATTTCAACATTTTTGCTCCCTTGATTTATGATCGAATTGATATTAAAATAATCACTCAAAGTAAGGAATTTATAAACTTTGAGATTTAGTAGAATAAGGAAATGTGTTTCTCCACTTTATCTCCTTTCTGCTTCGTAAATGTATTCATCAGTTGTGAGGTATCAAAGTTCATGATCTGTTTACTCGTGTTGCTGTTTGTGATTCCACAAGGCTCAGGAACATCACTGTGCATTCCAGGCACATCCACATGCTCTGGTTAATGAATGCCCTGAAAGCTCTGAGTAGATTTATGTTGATGATATGCTGTGTTCAGGCCAGAGCACAGGATGAGGCCCATCAAGGGCTCATTTACCCTCTTGGCTACTGATGTACTATGTAAACTTGAATATGATATTCGGTCTCTTAAACCTTAACCCCTCCCATGCCAAAACAAGGCTAATAACAGTGTAGTTGATTGTGAAGTAGTTAGGTAACTTTGTAAAGCACTGTGAGTGTACATATTTCATATTTATGATGTCTATGAGATATTTAATGGCAACTAAACTTGTTCTTCTATAAAAATTATTTCCGTAGAAATGGATGAACTAATATACTGACCTTGATAAACACATAGAAAGCCCACTGGAAAAAAATTAGAAACAAATAGTCTCATGTTAATGATTTCTATAATTATTTTTAACCTTTTATTCATAGCTCGTATCTATTTCATGTCACCAATTTTTTTAATCTAGCATCCATCCAAATGATTGTACACCTCTACTTAATATTGAGCATGAGGTAAAGAAAGATACCATCAAAGTACCAATTAAACTATCTGAATTCCTACGAATTTCCAGTAACAGAAATGAGGGAAAAATCCCACTTGCTATAGCAAAAAGAAATAAAGTACCTAGGAATAAATCTAACCAAAGAGGTAAAAGGCCTCCAGAGTTCAGAAAACTATGGAGCACAGGAGAAAGAAATTAAGGAAGACAAAATAAATGGAAGCATGTACTGTGCTCACGGATTGGAAGAATTAACATCATCAAAATGTCCATACTACCCAAAGCAATTTATAGATTCAACACAGTCACTATTAAAATACCAATGATATATTTCACAGATATGGAAGAAACATTTAAAAAATTTATAGGGAACCATAAATGACCCCAAACAGCCACAACAAGAAGAATAACGAAGAGAAAGAACAGAGTAGGAGGGATCACAATACCTGATATGAAACTATAATACAAGGTCACTGTAATCAAAATAGTCTGGCACTGGCATAAGAACAGACACATAGAGCAATGGAACAGAACAGAGAGCCCAGAAATAAACCCTGTCTATATGGTCAATTAATATTCAACAAAGGGTGCAGAAACATAAAATGGAGTAAAAATACCCTTTTCAATAAATGCAGTTTGGGGATATCTGGACAGCTACATGTAAAAAAATGAAATTCAACCACCAACTTACACCATACACAAAAATAAACTCAGGATGGATAAAAGACTTAAATATAAATTGTGACACCGTAAAAGTCCTAGAGGAGAACATAGGCAGGGAAATCTCAGATATTCCATGCAGCAATATTTTCACCAATATGTCCCCTAGAGCAGGAGATACAAAGGAAAGAATAAACAAATGGGATCTCATCAAATTAAAAAGCTTCTGCACAACTAAAGAAGACATCCAAAAAATAAAAAGGGAACCAACTGTATGGGAAAATATATTTGCCAATAATACCTCAGACAAGGGTTTGATCTACAAATTATACAAAGAACTCAACATGACTCCACACCAGGAAGACAAACAACACAATTGAAAAATGGGCAAAGGATTTGGACAGACACTTCTGTAAGGAGGACACACTCAGAGGGCCCAGAGACATATAAAAAGATGCTCAGCATCACTAGCCATCATACAGATGCAAATTAAAACCACAATGAGATACCACTTCACACCAGTCAGAACGGCCATCATAAACAAATCAACGAACAAGTGCTGGTGAGGTTGTGGAGAAAAGGGGACCCTAGTGCACTGTTGGTGGGAATACAGACTGTTGCAGCCACTGGGGAAAACAGTATGGGATTTCCTCAGAAACTTAAAAAGGGAACTTTCTTTTGACCCAGCAATTCCACTGCTGGGATTATACCCTAAGAATCCTGAAACACCAATCCAAAAGAACCTGGGCACCCCAATGTTCATAGGAGCACAATTTACAATAATAGCCAAGGGCTGGAAACAACCCAAGTGCCCAGCAGTAAACGAGTGGATCAAAAAACTATGGTACAGACTTCCGGCCAAGATGGAGGCGTAGGCGGACACACTGTGCCTCCTCTCACAACCAAAATTAAGAACAACAAATTTTAGAAACAAGAAAACAACCAGAACTTATAGAAAATTGAACTGTACGGAAGTCCAACAACCATTCATCTAGACCGGTAAGAGGGGCAGAGTCGAGGTAGTAAAAAGTGGAGGTGCAGACCCAGGAACGCAGGCAGCAGCGGCTCGCAGTTCCCAGGTGCACGGGCGGTGGCTGGTGGTTCCCGGGCCCACAGGCGGCAGCTGGCGGACCCCGGACACAGGAGAGCAACTGTGCAGACCCAGTGAGGACGCACAAGGCGGCTGGCTGACCAGGTGGTCCTACATTCGCGCGAGCAGACGGTCCAGGCAGAGGGGAAGTGGCGGAAGGGACTGAATCCAGGAGAGAGCGGAGCAGGCGCCATTGTTCCCTCTCAGACCCCGCCCCCACATACAGCGTCAAAACCCAGCGACTGGGCTGCCCCACACTGGGGAGCGCCTGAGGCTCCACCCCTCACTACGTAACAGCACTCGAGCGTGCGCAGATAATCCAGGCGAAGGGGAAGCAGCGGAAGGGACCGGAGTCCAGAAGAGAGTGGAACAGGTGCCATTCTTCCCTCTCGGACCCTGCCCCCACCTATAGTGTCACAACCCAGCGACTGGGCTGCCCCGCCCTGAGGAACACCTAAGGCTCCACCCCTCATACGTAATAGCCGCGACCAGACTAAAACCAAAACAAAACAAAACAAAAAACCCCACCAAAAATGGCTCAAACCGGAGAAAAAATGAAAACCCCAGAGTCAATTCCTCTAAGCAACGAAGAGATAGGCAACCTATCAGATGCACAGTTCAAAGCACTGGTCATCAAAATGCTCACAGAATTGGTTGATTTTGCTCATAAATTAGATGAGAAAATGCAGGCTACAATACGTGAAATGAAGGAAGACGCATGGGGAACCGATAGAGATGGAAGGAAAACTGGGACTCAAATCAATGGAGTGGACCAGAAGGAAGAAATTAACAACCAAACAGAAAACGAGGAAGAAACAAGAATTCAAAAAAATGAGAGGCTTAGGAACCTCCGGGACATCGTTAAACGTCCCAACATCCGAATTATAGGGGTCCCAGAAGGGGAAGAAGAAGAGCAACAAGTAGAAAACTTATTTGAACAAATAATAAAGGAGAACTTCCCCAATATGGCAAAGGAAATAGATTACCAGGACGTCCAGGAAGCTCAGAGAGTCCCAAAGAAGTTGGGCCCAAGGAGGAACACATCAAGGCACATCGTAATTACATTAGCCAAGATTCAAATGAAGCAGAGAATTCTAGAAGCAGCAAGGGATAAGGGGACAGTCACCTACAAAGGAGTTCCCATCAGACTGTCAGCTGATTTCTCAAAAGAGACCTTACAAGCAAGAAGGGGCTGGAAAAAAATATTTGAAATCTTGAAAAGCAGGGACCTACATCCAAAATTACTCTTTCCAGCAAAGCTGTCATTTAGAATGGAAGGACAGATAAAGCGCTTCTCAGATAAGGTCAAGTTCAAGGAGTTCATCATCACCAAGCTCTTATTATATGAAATGTTAAAGGGACTTATCTAAGAAAAAGAAGATCAAAAATATGACAATGAAAAGACAGCAAACTCACAGCTATTAAGAACCACACCTAAAACAAAAGCAAACTAAGCAAACAGCTAGAACAGGAACAGAACCACAGAAATGGAGATCATATGGAGGGTTAGCAACAGGGGCGTGGGAGGAGGGGGTGGGGGAAGGTACAGAGAATGAGTAGCATAGATAGTGGGTAGAAAATAGACAGGGGCAGGGTAAGAATAGTGTGGGAAATGTAGAAGCTAAAGAACTTATGATACATGGACATGAACTAAAAGGGGGAATGTGGGTGGGAGAGGGTATGCAGGGTGGGGAGAATGATGGGGGAGAAATGGGACAACTGTAATAGCATAATCAATAAAATATATTTAAAAAAATGGAAAAAAAATAAAGAAGTCATAGTGATACCTCTCAAAAAAAAAAAAAAAAAAAAAAAACGATGGTACATTTACACAATGGAATACTACACAGCAGAAAGAAAAAAGGAGCTCCTACCCTTCATGACAGCATGGATGGAACTGGAGGGTATTGAACTAAGTGAAATAAGCCAAGCAGTGAAAGACAAATACCATATGATCTCACTTGTAAGAGAAACCTAATCAACAGAACTAACAAGCAAGCAAACTAGAACCAGAGACATGGAAATAAAGAACAAACTGGCAATGACCAGAGGGGAGGTTTAAGGAGGATAATTGGGGCAAGGAGGGGAAGGGTCAAGTCAAGGAACATGTACGAAAGGCCCATGGACAAAGACAACAGGTTGGAGGAAGGATTGAATGTGGGAAGTAGGGAGTGGGTAGGGCTGGGGAGAGTATTGGAGGGAAAATAGGGACAACTGTAACTAAACAACAATAAAAAAAAATTCCTGCGAATTTAGTTCCTAATACTAATTCATTAACTTAACCACTATAAAATCAATGTATTGCTAGCAATCAGATGACCATTTTGTGTATAGCTAGCTTTCGTCAAAGTTATGTCCTCCTGTCTAAACAGAAAGCCTTAGCAAAAAAAAAAAAAAAAAAAAAAAAAAAAAAAAAAAACCCAAATATTTCATAAATTCAGTCCTCTATTATTTATCTCAGCTCATATTGACTGGCAATGACTAGTAACACAATTGACTAGTAGCACTAAACAATGTTAGCTTTATAAAAAAAGTTAAGTAATAGTTTGGTTAATTTCTACCTTTCTCTGGAGAATTAGAAATGTCCTTAGAAAGGAAATCTACAGATCCTATCATGCAGACTTATCACTATGGCCTGAGTTAAAGAGTGAAGTCTTGTCTTTCCCTTCATATACATAGAATGATAGAAAAATACAAATTTTTATTTTATTTTTTAAAATTTTATATTTTTCTACATTTCTTTTTTTAAAACTTTCATTTATTTATTCTTATAGAGGGAAAGTGGGGAGCAAGAGAGGGAGATAAACATCAATGTGTGGTTGCCTCTGGAGCACCCCCTGCTAGGGACCTGGCCCACAGCCTAGGCACATGCCCTGACTGGGAACTGAAGCAGCGATACTTTGGTTGTCAGGCTGGAGCTCAAGCCACTGAACCATACCAGCCAGGACCCAAATTTTTTATTTCATAAAAAATGCACAAGCAGAATTAAAACTAAGTGCCAGAATTTAAGAAGTAACTCTTAAGAGTGAGAAGATTAACTGAACCAGATAGACTTTCAGTTAGTGGTTCTAATGACCACATGGAATAGATGAGCATTGGGCTTACAATTAAAAGGGGGTCTGGAAATATCAACATAGGAGTCAGGAATAGTTGTTTCATCCATGAATAGGGGCTTGGATACCTTAGTTCTCCAGTCTTAGGACGTGGCACAAAGATGAGCTGCTGAGCTTTGGCTCTGGTAGAAACAGAAATGATAGTTTATTCAGAATGCAATTCTGGGACCGTTTATCTTGCTTAACATGTGCTAAGTGGTAGAACATAAGACAAAGACATTAACATAAAACCATGGAACTATATGATAATAGAGCCATTGAAAAGAGACTTTGAGATAAGTATCTCAAACTGTTCAAAGAGATAAATCAATAATAGAATTAATGAAGCAAAAATGGCAGATTTGAAGCACAGTGAAATGCAAGCCTAGAAATGCAAAATGTAAAAAACTGAAATAAAAATAAATAATACTCAGTGGTTATTTAAATAGTAGAGTTGATATAATTGAAGAGAGAATTATTGGATTGAAAAGTAGATCTGAGTCCATCACCCAGAAAGCAGCATAGAGAGATTTTTCTTTTGTTGAAAATATGAGAGTAGTTATGAGTCACGAAGTATAAAATGAGAATTGCCTAGCTACATCTAATAATGTTTCAGAAGTAAAGTCAGTATTCAAAGGATTAACCATGGACAAATTTAGAACAAAGCAAAATAAGTTAAACAGAAAATCTTTTAAAAATGCCAGAGTGAAAAGGACAAGGGAGCCATGACCAGTGTGGCTCAGCTGGTTGGAACATCATCCCCTAACTGAAGGGTTGGGTGTTCAATTTCTGTTCAGGACTCATACCTGGGTTGTGGGTTCGATTCCTGGTCCGGAGTGCACGATCCCTGGTCTGGGCGCCTGAGGGAGGCAGCTGACTGGTGCTTCTCTCTTGCATTGATGTTTTTCTCTCTTTCTTCCTCTCTCTCCTCTTTCTCTAAAAAAGCAGTGAAACAATGCCCTCAGGTGAGGAGAAAATTTATTTTTTAAAAAAGAAAAGGAATGACTATAAAGGGTATGATATAATTCTCATGTAAAATAATAAATGACAGAAAATGATGTAATATCTTCAATATGCTAAAAAATTGTAACTCTTTACTCAATTAAATTATTGATAAGCAAATGTAAAGGGAAAACAAAGGCTTTTCAAGCAAATAAAAATAAAAGCTTTTATAGCTAACAGACCAACACAGAAGCACCTCAAGAATGTACTTCATTTAAAAAAATGAACTAAGAGGAAAAGTAGATTTTGAGAACAACTAATAAGAGACTGCAAGAATGGATATTTTTTCTCTTAAAATGCCATCAATTCATCTATTTTAAGTGGGATTTAAAGCACTGCAGAAAAGCACATTTGGGATATCTATTGTGTATCTCCTTTCATGACTATCAAGAGTTAGCAGGTTTTCTCCCTTGGCTTTAGTTAGAGTCATAGCCATCCACAGGGGTGACCTTTACTAAACATGAAATATACAAATGGACATTGTATTTATGTCCTGTTTTCTTTAAACTTGGACAGATAATAACAGAAACCATATGCATCTTATGAAAAAAGAAGGGGATGTATTATAAAGACAGTTGTAAAAAACAAGGGCAAATTCATAGTCAAGAATACATCAAGCTTGATGTTTCAATAGGGAAGCTCTTGGACATAGAAGCAGCAACCACTGAGTCAGTTCCCTGCTCATTCCAGGTCAGTGCAAGAAGATAGAGCAAACTCAACTGACAAACTGCAAGGAAGGGACTTGAGTCCTTTGGTTGTTTTTCCTTTGTTCTGCTAGCTCAAGACCATGCTGGGGTGAGCACTGGCCTTTCTTCTAGTGTGACCACAGAATGTGTGGGTCCAAGTCTTTTTGTTGCAGTCATGTAGTACGTTAATCCAGCAGCAGGGTTTTCACAAGTGGTAATGATTGAAAAGCACCAGCCACTTTCCTTGTGTCATCAGGGGCTGGACCCAGGCCTTGTTCTTGACCAGGACTGTTGATTTAAGCACTACACCAGAATGGGTTTCCATGGATGCCTGTAGGAGCCAAAGTCCTTTCCTGAATCCAGGCTGAAAAGAACCAGTCAAGTTAACCCTTACCTCTCAAAAAGATATAATATATACTTGACCCTTGAACAACACAGAGGTTAGGGGCATTGATCCTCTACACAGTTGAAAATTAAAATATAACTTTTTTGACTTCCCTAAGACTTAACTACAGTCAGCCCTTTGTATCCCTAAGAGTAGGTTTGCATCTGCAGAGTCAACCAAATGCATATCAAAAACAATATTTTCAATCTGCAATTGGGAATCCACAGATGTAGAAGGCCGACTGTACTGATACCCTACAATTGTCTGGATGCTTTACTGATAATATGCAGTCAATTGATACACATTTTCTATGTGTATTATATACTGTATTCTTACAGTAAGTAAGCTAGAGAAAATGTTAAGAAAATCATAAGGAAAACATATTTAGTTTGTAAAACAAAAATCTGTGTATAAGCAGACCTGTGTGGTTCAACCTCGAGTTGTTCAAAGGCCCACTGTATACGTTGTATGAGACTATGATTAAAGAGAATAGACACGCACAACAGTGGTCTAAAGCTGAGAAGAGAAAGCTGCTGGAAACCAAGGCAGCTGCAGTCCTTTCCTCTTGGTCTCTGCTCTTGCTACTATCCCTGTCTTCCCATCTATCCCTGTCTTCCCTTCTGTCTCTTCTCAGTCTGAGGACCAGCTTTCTCTGTTTCTCCTGCACATGGTGGATGATGATACCACCTGCATTTGAAATTATACGTTCTCAGTTTCAGCAACAAATTAAGTCCAAGTCCAAATTTCTTTTTTTCATTTTATTTTTAATCAGTATTTTTTAATTGTTGATATTGTACAGTTTTCTGTCTTTTACCCTGCCCCCAGCCCACCACCCCAGCCCTCCCCACCTTCCTCCCATTTCCACCCCCCATAGTTTTTGTCCATGTGTCCTTTATACTTGTTGCTCTAAACCGTTCCCCTTTTCCCCTGAAATTCCCTCCCCTCCCCCTCTGGACACTGTCAGACTGTTCTCAAATTCAGTGTCTTTGTTTATATTATGCTTGTTTGTTTGTTTTGTTGATTAGGTTCCTGTTAAAGGTGAGATCATATGGTATTTGTCTTTCACTGCCTGGCTTATTTCGCTTAGCATGATGCTCTCCAATTCCATCGATGCTGTCGCAAAGGGTAGGAGCTCCTTCTTTCTTTCTGCTGCATAGAATTACATTGTGTAAATGTACCAGTTTTTTGGTACATTCATTAACCGATGGGCACCTAGGTTGCTTCCAGCACTTGGCTATTGTAAATTGTGCTCCTATGAACATAGGGGTGCATAGGTTCTTTTGGATTGGTGTTTCAGGGTTCTTAGGATATAATCCAAGCAGTGGAATTGCTGGGTCAAAAGGTATGTCCATTTTTAGTTTTCTTAGAAAATTCCATACTGTTTTCCATAGTGGTTGTACCAATCTGCAATCCCACCAACAGTGCACTAGGGTCCCCTTTTCTCCACAACCTCTCCAATACTTGCTGTTTGTTGCTTTGTTTATGAAGGCCATTCTGACTGGTGTCAACTTACACCATACACAAAAATAAATTCAAGGTGGATAAAAGATTTAAATATAAGCCATGACACCATTAAAATCCTAGAGGAGAACATAGGCAGGAAAATCTCAGATATTTCACGCAGCAATATTTTTACTGATATGTCCCCTAGAGCAAGGAACATAAAGGAAAGAATAAACAAATGGGATCTCATCAAAATAAAAAGCTTCTGCACAGCTAAAGAAAACAGTATTAAAATAAAAAGAGAACCAACTGTTTGGGAAAACATATTTGACAATGATACCTCAGTCAAGGGATTAATCTCCAAAATATATAAAGTACTTACAGGACTCTACTCTAAGAAGACAAGCAACCCAATTAAAAAATGGGCAAAGGATTTGAACAGACACTTCTCCAAGGAGGACATACAGAGGATCCAGAGGTACATGAAAAGATGCTCGATATCTCTAGCTATCAGAGAGATGCAAATTAAAATTACAATGAGATACCAAGTCCAAATTTCTTAAAGATAGAATATCATTGACTTTGAGTCAAGTGTTCATCCCTGTTCAATAAACTGCAGCCCTGGGAGGCGAGGTAACATACTACAGCATGCCTTCCAGGAGTGGAAAAGGGTGTAGTGTTTAGGGAAAGGCCATGGCTGCAACTGGGGAGATACTGCTCTGTGTCTTATCTCAATGACTTGTAGAAAGTTTGACCCCAGCCAGAGATATGAGCATCATTTCTACTTCTCTTTTATCCTCATCCCCTCCATATAATCAATCACTAAATTCTGTCAATTCTGTAATCTTGATTTATTCAACTTTGTGTAATGAGAAAATCAAATAATAGAGTGCAATCAGTAATAAAAGACCTTCGCTTAAATGGGGTATGTCTTCTCATCCTCCTCTGCAGGCCTTGCAATACAACCGTTGAGGAAGCGCAGCTAGGATATCTCAGTCAACTATGGGAAAGCTTTTCCTGTTTTTCTTAAAGAAGCCTTTTCTGTCTGTTTAGCCACAGAACTCCCTGGTGTAGGTTTTTGTGCCATTCCATTACATGACAAACAGATGTATGGCATAATTAAATATCACTAGACACAAAATTAGTCTTGACCTTAAGAATTTTCTTTATGATTTGGGAAATTCACATATATTCTCTGGACCTGTGTCTTCGCTTGAATCCAACCTCTTCTCCATTGTTCCAAAAAAAAGTAACCTTTAAAAATGTCACTTCTCTGTTAAATAATTCCTATCCATAACTTATGGCAGTTATTACTTTGGTTGAAAAGTGATGAAAATTCAAACAGATTAGCTCATGGAATTTTGGAAGAGTTAAACAACCAAAACAGCTTTCAGGGTTCACATCATACAGCCTCCCAGTCAGGGTACATGCCTGGGTTGTGGGCCACATCCCCAGTGGGGGGTGCAGGAGAGACAACCACACCTTGATGCTTCTCTCCCTCCTTTCCCCTCTCTAAAAGTAAATAAGTAAAATCTTTAAAAATATATCTAATTCAGGCAGTGAGGGACAAATACCATACAATCTCACCTTTAACTGGAACATAATCAACAAAAGAAAAAAGCAAACAAAATATTGCCAGAGTTCTCATTGAAATTGAGAACAATCTAACAATAGCCAGAGGGGAGTGTGGGGGGGGGGGACAGTGGGGAGAAGGGTTTTCAGGAACTGCTCTAAAGGACACAGGGACAAAACCAAGGGGGAGGGTGGAGGCAGGGGAGGGAGGTGGGTTTGGGGAGGTGGGAGGAGAGGTGGGGAGAGAATATGGACAACTGTAATTGAACAACAATAAAGTAATTTTTAAAAATAAATAAAAATATATCTATTAATAGATGGTGATATTGTTTATTAAATAACTAGTAAATTTACTTCTGTACTTTCAAATTACTTCTAACACATGTAAGTTAAAAACAAAGTAACCAGCACAGATGAGCTAATCAACAGAAATGTGAACAATGAGTAGAGAATCATAATTTATCATAATAATGCTGTCCTAGAGTGTTTTACTTTGAAAGCGATTCACACTTCGTAGAATATTTTTTTTCACAGACCTTTGCACATTCAATTTAACCACAATTCTTTTGCTTAAAAGATGCTGCTGCTGCAAGATGAAAATATTAGTGAATTGTGTCCTATTCAATGACTTCATCCTTACCAGGTGACTTGTAAGGCACTGAGCACTGATGGTTACAAAAAAATGTGCTTTAACTTTGATTTCATAGTTTTTTCCATTTAGTAAAATCCATTTTTTTAAATAATAGTGAGATCTAGGTGACTATCACAATATATTTCTGACATTTAATAGTCACCCTCTTCTAGTGTACAATTACATGAGTTTTGATAATCACATACAGTCCTGTAAGAACTACCACCCTAATCAAGACACTAAACATTTCCATCAATCAAAAATTTTTTGTGTCTCTACCACCTGTCAGGTATTTTTCTTTCTTTCGACTCCACAGCAGCATATACAGGAAGTCACAAAGTGTGTAACCTTTTGAATCAGGCCAATTTGAGTTGCTATAAAGGTTTGCATTTCATCCATACTGTTGCATGTATCAGTAATTCATTCATTTCATTGCTGAATAGTATTCCATTGTACTATTGTTTCCTCATCTATTCACTAATTGATAAATATTTGGATTTTCACTTTTGGACAATTCTGAATAAAACTTCTATGAACATTTGTGTACAAGTTTTTGTATGAACACATGTTCTCATTTCACTTGAGCAAATATTCAGAAGTGGGATTGCTGGGTCTTATGTAAGTATATTTCAACTTCATAAGAAATTACTACACTGATTTTCAAAGTTGCCATACCATTTTGCCCTTTCAACAAATGGATGAGAGTTCCAGTTGTCCATAACCATAATAGATATTTTTTAAAGTCATTTTAAGCTTATCTAAATTCTAAGTAGTATTTCATTATCATTTTAACTTTCACTTCTTAATGTCTAATGAGATTGAGATTCTTTACACATGGTTGTTTGTCATTTCTATACCTTCTTTAGTGAAGATTTTGCGTTTAGGTGTGTGATCCTTTCTGAATTAATTTTTGCATGTGATGTGAGTTATAGATTATGCTTAATTTTTTATATATATGTCCCAGTGTCAGTTGTTGACAAGATTATTTTTTCTACATTGATTTGTACACCTTCATGAAAATCAATTGGCCGTATATGTGTGGATCTATTTTCAGACTTTGTATTATTTTCCATTCATGTATGTACCTTTCCTTTTGCCAGCTCTGTCCTGATTAACATAGCTTTATCTCAAGCATTGAAATTAATAGTGTGAATTCCTCAATGTTTTTCTTTTTAAAAAAGGTATTTGGCTACTGTGGATTCTTTTATCAAATATAACTTTTAGAACCAGCTTGTGGATTTCTATTAAAAATTCGGCTGAGATTTTGACTGGGATAGCATTTTGATTTACAGGTCAGTTTGGATAGAATTTGTATCTTAATAATATTGTCTTACAACTCATATACACTGTATATTTCTCCATTTACTTAGTTCTTAGACTTCTTTCACCCACGTTTTGCAGTTGTTAACCTACAGATCTTGCACATATGAATACGAGGGTGGACCCTGGAAAAAATAATTTATTTATTAAAAATTGTGTATTTATTGCTACATGTTTAAACTTCAGTCACCTTCAAAGTACTCTCCGCTTAATGCAATACACCTATCAAGACATTTTTTCCACTGCTCAAAACAGTTTTTGAACTTGTTGATTTTGATGCCTTTTAATGTTTCTGCCATTTTTTGTTTCCTCTCTTCTACATCAGCAAAACATTTTGCTTTGAGGACTTTTTTTATCTAGGGAAATTAAAAAAAAAGTAACTTGGTGTGAGATAAGGTGAATAAGGAGTGGGGTATGAGGGTCACACTGTTTCTGGTCAAAAACTGCTGAATGCTCAGCACAACGTGGACAGGTGTGCTTGTAAATCACCCATCATGAAATGGTAAACACACTGAGTCTTCAAAAAATATTCACTGAAGCCAAACACATCCTCTCACAACAATGCCTACTGGTACACATGGGTTCCTAGAACACTCACCTAGCACAGAAAGCCTGTGCTATAAGGGGCCCACCCTCTAGAAGATAATTCTGGTTTTTGGAGGGTCTCCCCTTGTACTTATGTTTAGAGTTCCATTTCTAGGAAGTGGAAAGATGCACTTTTACCCTTTTCATTTCACTAAGCATAATTGAACAGATTGGATATTATATATAAAATAACTATAGGACACTGAAAACTGGAGGAAAAAATGCTGATATGTTAGGGAACTTGGGACCTGTGGAACAACATGGTAGTGAGTTCCTTGGGGTTTCTTCTTACCTCATGTATCCCAGACTTAGGGCTGAAAAAAACAACAAACCAGAAACAATAAGGTCATACACACATACACACACAAAAAAGCCCAAACAAAGCCTGCTATGTCTAGATAAAGGACCAGGGAAGAGGAAGCATAGCAAGATAGATAGTAACTACTGTGCTACTGTACTCCAGCCAAATACCATGGGTGCAGTGGGGAGGGGACTGTAACCCAATGAAAGTCAAGAAAATGAAACAGAGAAATTTCTTGCAAGACTAACAACGAAAAAAGAGGAAAGACACAAAAACTACCAACATCAAAAGTAGGAAAGATTATCAACACAGACTTTGCAAATATACAAATTATATTAAGGAAATAAAACAAACAACTCTATGCATATATATTTGACAACTGAGATGAAATTGAAGCATTTCTTAAAAAGGACAAAATACAGAATATGAAAACATTTTGCATAACTGTGTATCTATAAAAATTAATTCATAATTTAAAAACTCCTTACAATATCTCCAGGCTTAGATGGTTTCACTGGAGAATTCTACCTGACATTTAAAGAAAAAAATCAATTGTAAACAATCTCTTCAAGCAAATGGTTGAAGAAACAAAACGTTCTCATTCATTTTGTGAATCAAGAATTACACTGATACTAAAACCAGACACAGTACAAAAACCAAAAATTACAGACCAATGACCCTCATAAATATAGATATAAATATTCTTGACAAAATACATTAACAAATGGAATTTTGTAATACATAAAATGAATTACAGGCAATAACCAAGTTGGATTTATTCCAGAAATGCAAGGCTTAGTCAATATTTGGAAATAAATCAAATCAGCCCACCATATTAACAAGCCAAAGAAGAAAAATCACATGATCACAGTAATTGATGCAAACACACACATCAACAAACACACTCATTTGGAAAAAATTCAACACATGTTCATGATGAAATTGCTCAATCAGTGGGAAATAGAGGAGAAATTTAACTTAATTAAAAAGAACCAGACTTACAGTGAACATTATACTTAAAGGTGAAAAATTGAAATCTCTCTCCCTAGAAACACAGAAAGGATGCTTCCCTCACCACTACTTTTAACCATAGTTCTGGAAATTCTAGCCTGCTCTAAAAAGGAAACGGAGTAAAGAACAAGTAATAGAAGGGTCAGGCCAAATCACTGGAGAAGGCAGGGAGCAGGGAGAAAATCTCAAGTCAGAACTGGAGATTAGAAGGGCCTGCCCTCGCTGCAAAGGGCGGGGCTACCAGAGAAAGGATATTGCCTAAGGCAGCCGGCAGCTCTGTCTCGGCGGAAGGGAACTAGCACAGAGCCTGTGCTACTGCACACTTTGTCCCCTTGCTAATCATGGTGGCTGAAAGAGGAGCAAAGGCAAATACGGCTGATGCTGGCCATCACTGGTTGAAAAGTTGGATACTCCCACTGGTTCTGGAGCTCATGGAATTCTGGCAGAGGATGTTCAAACAGAAGGTAGGTAGAAGCTCACCGTCTTGGCCTCTTGGGAGCTTGGCCTTTTAACTTCTTGTACTCTTGCTTTTTCTCCACACAGGCAGGAACCGCAGACACCAGGCTCAGCTGGAGCTTAGGCCCTGCACAGTTGGAAGCCAGCTCCCGGAGGCAAGGTCCCATGCTGGAACACAGGCCTCACCGGGCTCCAGACCTTGGGATGCTACAACCCAGTGCAGCTTGGCACACGGGTCCTGTACGGCTTCCACTCTCTTGCCCTGAGAGCAGCGTATGGGGGCATAAGCTGGGAAATTCCTCAAAGATGGAGCTTCCCCTGCACATCCGTCTGGAGTGATCTGGCAGCGCACCCCAGGCCGAGAGAGAGAGAGAGAGAGAGAGAGAGAGAGAGAGAGAGAGAGAGAGAGAGAGAGAGAGAGCGCGAGAGCGAGAGCGAGCGAGCTGCTGTGAGATGATGGTGACTCTGAACCTCCTAAGTGCATATCCTAGAAAGAATGGAGACCTGCTTGCATGGCAAGCTTAAGCTTCAAAAGGACAGATAAACAATAATGGGGAACTTAGGGGCGTGGCTTTGGGTTGCAATCTCTTTGAGAGCAAGGGAGGTTTTACATCCTGTGGAAGAGAAGGGCTCAGAACGGGAATGCTCCCAGCCCCCTCAAATTGGGAACCCTGTTGATAAAAATCTATTTCCTTCTCCACAAATCTTCGTGTTCTGTGTATACATGGCAACAACTGACCAGACCCCATGCTACTCGGTTACAAACGAACGGATTGGAAAAGAAGGAATAAAACAATTCTTATGCACATATGACATGATTGTCTATCTAGATATTACAGATAATATTTTTTAAAAGATTTTAAAGTTCATTGGAAGGATTTACTAATTTAACATTAAGTGAAATGAGAAGAATGTAACATTTCAAATGTGTGTATGCACACATGTGACATTACCTTTGTTAAAAATATATTAAAAGCCTAAAAAATGCACATGTCAAAAAACGTGATTGCCTTGTAGTGGAGGGATCATTGGTAAATATTTTTTCTACTTCTTGACATTTTCTAGGAATAACTTTAACAACTACAAATAAATACTACTTAATTCCATGAATATTCTAGTCATTGTATTCTATTTTGTTTTCCTAATTTTTTCTTTTGTATCCTCTTCAAATTATAAAGAGGATCTTTATCACAGTGGAGCTCAGCAGTACATGGATAAACCAATTTAGAAACAGTATTTAGTCACCTAGAAGCACTTAACACAAGAAACATGTTCTAAGTATCAGTCATTTTAATATGTCCTGAGGAAATAGAAATAAGACATGGAAACTGCTCTTAAGGAGTTCACTGCATATTAGGCAAATAAATTCTGTTACAAGCCAGACTAAAATTTAGTTTTAGAGTAATAAACATTTAAACAAAATACTGAGGAAAGTTTTGGAGAGAGACATAAATTCTAACTGCAAAGACTGGAGATTTCAAAAAAGAGAAGCTGTGAAAGCAACACTATTATATATAAACCATATTTGGTCGGCGAAGATCTCATGGTAATGATGAGTATGATGATGATGTCTAACAGTAAGTACTGATTGTTATCCGGATCTATTTCTTTCTATTAAACATACATTATCTCATTTACTCTTCACAATGGCTTTGTGGAGTAGAGACTATTATTTCACTTTTACACATGAGGAAACTGAAATATGGAAATACCCAGCAAGCTGTCCTAGGTCATATTAACTTATATATACATGAGCTGAGATTCAGACCAAATCTAAGTGATTTTAGAGTTCATAACAATTATTAAATGGCATAAGTGCAAATGTATAGAAGAATACTTGGAAAAATCACTGCTGCGGACCTTAAGAAAAAGGATACCCACCAGAAAGTGATCCTGGTGGCTTAACTGGGCTCAAATTTAAGAAACAAAGCCTAGAAGCCATCTCTACCCAGGGCCCTCTCATGCAAATTGCACTGTAGGGAGCAGCTTGCACTGCACTACTTGCTTCTGCACTGAACTGCATGGTGTTCCTGTCCTCTGAGCAAGCCCTTCTTAGAGCAGTTCCCTGTCCTATTGGATCTGTGCAGTTACTTCCTGGCCCCGAGTAACTTCATCTACCAATCAGAAGGCTCCATTTTGACCAATCAGGGGAGTGCCTTTTTGAACCAATGAAACTGATGATTTAGAGTACTCATTGGTATCAGGATGGACCAATCAGGGACCAGGGTTGGGGACTTCTGTCTGTAGGAACCAGATCCCCTGTGGCTCTGGGAGTGTACTTTCCTTTTCACTGAAGACTGAAGGCTGCGTTTCCCTTGCTGAAACTGAGACACCAAAGATGTCTCACCCAGATTGGAGCTGACCAGCACAGGAGCAGAGCAGAGCAGAAGAGGGGAGAGCAGAGCTGTCTAGCTGGAAGGGGCCTTGCCCCAGGGCTGCCCAACAGCTGTGCTGTATTGCAATTGAGCTGTTAGCACTGAGTAAGTTTTCCATCTACACTGCACCCCAAACTAGGAATTCCTTTTGGCGTAGAACTGACACAAATGACAATGAGATGGCAATACTTACCTATGGGTCAGTTAGATCCACAGATTAAACATAAATAAAATAGAACCCCATAGAATAGAACAAACCATGAAAACGGAGATGTGGTCACTTCACTTGCTAATATAATTGTCTCCTGCATCCAAATACTTGAAGTACAGGGGATGTGAGGTATAGCATACAACAGGTATTTAATACTGTAAGCTAAATATTTTAATGTGGTTGTATTATATGTGTTCATGGATTCTATTGCTGCTAAGTTACAATATCCACTCAAATAAAACCCATCCTGAGATTTCAAGAATCTTCAGCAATCAGCTCAAGCAATTACTAGGTGATGCTAACCCAGCATGCCTAGTTCTGTGTTTTCTCCAAATTGAGTGATCAGTTAGTGCTGAAAATGGTGAATGCTTCAACATGATTGATAATTTGCTCATAACTGAACTGATAATTAGATATCCAAGTCAAGAGCTTTACCTCCTGAGTGTTAAATATTTAAACAAACAGGTTAATTTGATATGCCTCCTATTTTCGGCCATGAAATTTAGATCTTCATGCTCAGTAAGTCACATAAAAATGTCCTTTTTATAGAGTAATGCTAGATCAGAAGTGGGTTGAGCTGTCAATTCTAAGACAGATTCCTCACTTAATTCCCTTGCTGTCAGTGTATCTTCCAAACTGATGTGTGAAACTCTTGAGGGAATTCTAAAGGCTCTGTTATGTTGTGCCCTGTGCACTTGCTGCCTGTGTATAGAAAACCTGAGCACTTTTCTCTTTTCAGTTTGTACATATTCTCACTCTCGCTCCCCTCTGGCTGTCAACAGTAGGGGCCCTGCAAGATTTATTCTAGCGTACTTTCATTTCATTTCAGGAAAAAAAATGACCCTGTAACTTTCTGAGTTTCAAGTCCGGTAGGAAATGGTTCACCTTTCCATCACTCCTCAAGATGTCAATTACGCCCTTCCTGCAGGAGGGGGTGATGACTCACCAACATTAAACACAGCTGTTCCCAACTGCAGTCTTGTTATAAATAGGCCAGTGGCTGTGTTAATTGGGCAGATTTTTAAAAAATATTTGCCAAAAAAGAGTAAACAGAAACAAGCAGAGCTTAGAAAATGTAAAATGAGAGGAAAACACAAAAGGCCTTTTCTCACTTGAGTGGAAGAAGGCTTTGTCCTGTGGCTGGGGTGAGCTGACAGCCAGCTCTACTTCTCTGCTCCCAAATGAGTCACCTCGCATTTGTTTCATTTTTAGGGCAGAACACCAGGCTCTAGCAGTAGCCAGTTCTGCTGTTAACCCAGTGATTCTCAACCTGCTTTAAGATTACTGGGAGCTTTAAAAACATGCTCAGACATCCATTTTGGGCCTCTTGGGCCCCCATTCCGAAGTTGTAGTGAACGAAATAGAAAGATTGAACAGGTGTCACAGATTTAATGAGCCAGGAAGTCCATGTAAATAAGTAGCATTTTTCAAAGCCTCAAAGAATTATTTTTCTCTCATTTTTCTTTAAACATGTAGCCTTCTTGGGCTACCTTTTAGGTTTTTATTTTTAATGTTAGAGAAACAGAAATACGTAACAAGTAGTTAACACTCTTTTTAATTCTATCCTAGGCAAAATTATAAGGCAAGCATTTACTATCAATGACAGCAGACACTTGGCTTCAGTGACGGAAATGCAATAGGAAATAGTGAGAACTCTGGTAAACTGGAGAGTGCAAGGTATAAACTTCAGACTATACTGCAGTATGCTATGCTGTGCTCCACTGTTAATACTGGAGCCGAACTCCCACCAATTGTTTTTCTGCAAGAAACTGAGGTCATATCTCACAATTTTCTAAAAGAAGTCAGAAATTCAAGGCACAAGTAAAGCAGCTTAATTTTAAAATGTTGGCAATTAATTGACAAAATTAAAACATTATGTGGGCCCACATAAAGCCAGCAAAATATGAACTTAGGCCCCATTTCAGACCTAAAAATACGAACTAGCACGGGATGCTAGTTCAAAACCTCAGGGAAAATGCATGCACTAATAGACTTTAGAGCCGGCCGTGGGGCCCTGGCTGGTGTGACTCAGTGGACTGAGTGCTAGCCTGCAAACTGAAAGGTCACGTGCAGCTGGGTTCCCAGTCAGGGCACATGCCTGGGTTGCAGGCCAGGTCACCATTTGGGGGCCTGTAAGAGGCAACCGCTCGATGTTTCTCTCCCTCTCTTTCTCCCTACCTTCCCCCTTTCTCCAAAAGTAAATAAATAAAATCTTTTAAAAAAATTTGTTTAAAGTTAGACCCAGGTTCAGATCGCTCTTCAATCACTTACTGGTCAACATCTGACAAGTCGTAAATGCTCAATAAATGTGACAACTATGATTATTATATTATCTCTTTTCTAATAATTTAAGTCCTTATATTGATTTTTTTTTAATTTTAGGATTTTAATACCTGGAATCTAAGTAACTGAACAGTAGAGACAACCATGTCTCTACATTTTAATACATCCCACAAATGATTCTTATGAAAAGAGACGAACAGTAACAAGGGTTTATTCAAACAAGCCTCTTGCAGGGTAGGTATCAGTGTTAGTAGAGATCTGTCACTCCAACCTCTCATTCCTTTGACATCCACTATCAGGTAAGAAGCATCATTTCCATAATGACTATTGACTCTGTAAGGCCTAACGTTCAATATATTTTAGAACATCAATTCAAAATTGTAAATAATGTTAACTATTTTAGCATTAAGTGTATTTATTGTGTTCTAATAGTTTCAGCAACAATTAAAAATTCATTATTGTAAATATTTGGTTAAATAAGCAAATAACCCCCACACCTTATGGGTAAGTAGAAACTGACACATTCACTTTAATTTTTAAAGTGCAGTTTTCCTATATAAGTTTCTCTGAAGAAGAAGCCACAGAACAAAATTTCATATGTATCGGGGTTCTTCCTAAACCCAATAGGATATTTAAGAATAGATTCAAGAAAAATAGTCAAACGATGCTGAAATTTCTTCTATGTCCTGGTTGAGAGGTTGGTATAGTTTAAAGTCTGAAGGAACAATTGTTCCTAAAGTGTTTAGAAACAATAGTATTCAGGGAACAGTAGTATTTAGAGATCCTGGATCTTAGAATGAGAAGGGTAGCCTCCACCAAGGGTGAGGCAGAGGAGACTCAGACAGTGTGGTCTGGCTCACACCCCTCACTAAACCAAGCACCTAAATTTCTCTCCACCCTCACGGACATCATTCTCTTCCATCTCTTGCCTAGGTTCTTGATTCGACCTCTTAACTTAATCCCTGGTACCACTTTCCCTATATACACTACTGTAGTCAAAGTGACCCTTCTCAAATAATCTTATTTTGTTACCATTTTTGATATCCTTCAAAATTCCTGCATCGGCCTTACAATAAAGTTTCAGCTTCATCAGTTCCTTGCTCCGATCTAGCTTCCTCACCTCACTCCCAATCTTACACACTGAGCTTCATTCATGTCTACCATTTCTATTTTCCTCAAACTCTCTATGAATTCTTGTGGTCGCTCCTAGACTTTAAAAGTCCCATATCCCCTTGCAGCATTCCTAAGCTCTGTTTCCCCTTCCCTTTATCCTCATCATTCCTGTTTCTATTTCAGGTTTTGGATTATATGTATTTCCTTCAGGAAACAATGATTTTGCTCATCTTTTCTGCAGTACCCAGCACTGACCTAGACATATCACTTCTTCTGTGCTATCACTATTCCCAGCTCATCTTCTCCACTGGATCGTGAGCTTTGTGGACAGATACCATGTCTATCTTATTCCCCCAGTGTCTGCCCTAGAGCCTGGAGCATAGAAATATTTAATACATGTTTGTTGACTAAACATACATTACTAATATTGACTTTCTCAGTCGCCAGGACCGTATGAGCATGTGGAACTTGTATTTAATGTATGTCTTCACAGGCTTGTGTTTATAAGCTCTGGAGCTTAATATAAAAGTTATATTCTGAAAACAATTCCTTTCAAGGATAGAGATATTTACAATCTTCCAAGTGCTTTCCAGGCCATGATTTCGCACAGAAACTCTGAGAGCAAGTTAGGACGGTTGCTCCTACCCCCACATAGTAGTTAACAGAATTGAGGCTCGAAGAGGCCCTGTGACTTTATTAAGGGAATGCAAGCTGTGAAGCAAGGCCTGAAACTCAGATCTTCCATTTCTAAGACGATTTTTTTTCCCTTAGAGCAGTTCACAAAATTTTCCTTGCTCTTTATTTTTGTTTTGTTTGTTTGTTTGTTTGATACATGCATCTGTACCAGGAGCAGCTCATGTCCCTTCTCAGTTATGTCTGAATTAAGCAATGCTAAATTGAGTGTTCAGAGGGCACACATGAAATCAGAGGTGAGCAAGGCAATCAAGACATGTTCTACATGACAGGAGGTGTTCTGGAATCTGAAGCTAGCCAGATGAAATCTTCAAAGTGGGGAGCCACATGCAGAAAATTTAATCTCCCCCCTGTAATGAGTCTCCGTGGAGCCACAGACTCCCTTTCCTCATGACTTCAGAGACAATGAAGTTTTATAAACACGTCCCGAAGGTAAACACTTGCAAGCATACCTAAGACTCTCATTCGTTCATTTGACTAATATTTATGTAAATACTTCTGCATATGCATCAGGGACATAAATAGATAAATGAGGTAATTTCTGCTTTACCTTTACAGGTCATATTCTAGTGGGGAGACAGCCTACAGGTAGGATAAGTAGTCAGAGATGGTGATACCTGTTAACAGGTAACTAAAATGAGTATGATGCAGAATGGGTTTGAGATGTTCTTCAGATGAAAAGCTTCTCTGAAGGGGTGACATTTAGGTAGAAATCTGACAGATGAACAGGAACCTGGGTGAGCGATATGAGAGGGAAAACATTCCAAATAGACAGAAGAGCAAGTGAAGAACACTGAGGCAGAACAGAGCAACTCAGCTTTCCCTTGTACATCGCAATGTTGGCCCAGGTCCTCGGGAAGGGCAGGAGAGAAAGACTTTTCTTTCTTCCAATATGGAAGCAACTTATTTCTGAGACTTTGGATAGGAACAGTGAGTGCAGTGATTACTTCCCGTGCTTTATTCCTTAGTTCATTTTCCTGTAAGCCTCCACATTACGTTCCTTGGGAAGGTACTCAGTACTCATTCACTCTTCCAAATACCTACATCTATGCAGTTACATAGATTTGAGCTATGAGATACACAGGCATACCTGAGAGAGTCAGGCACATCCTCTGTGGCTCACAAATAGAACTTAGTTTCAAAAACCTCAAGAAAGCATGCCATTTGGAGGAATAAAAGAAAAAGCAAATAATTCATCTATACTTAAATAACTTCAGGCCACATCTGTTTAGTTAAATTTGCATGTAATAGGCTCCTTAAATTCTTTAGAAGCACTGAGCCTCTCAACTTTAGTGGTATACAAGTCAAAGCATCCTGCAAGAGAGTTTTTCCTTAAGAGGAGTCAGTTTTCTGGGACATGGAACATTACAGGAGCCGAGAAGTTCACAGCTATAATTTCCTCACAGGTAACCTTAACAAAGAGCTTAGATTTTCTGCATCCTATGTTAAGTCAAAAGAATGCTAACATTTCAAAGTTCAGTTTTTTCAAGTTCAAAGATTCAGTGCTCATGGTTCACAAGATGCCATTATCTGAATTATTGGTTGGTCAAAAAGTCCATTTAGTTTATTACCATAAAATAACAGGCACATTTTTCATTTTCTCCAATAACTGTATTGATCTGGATATTTTGAGTGTGTTGGCTATCTCTCACATGGTATAACATCGATTGCTCTCAATTAATGTCTCAAGTTAATTGTTATCAACTTCAACTGGTCTGCCTGACTGTGGAGCATCATTCAGCAAGAAATCTCCAGCATGAAACCACAAACTACTTTTGACACATTCAGTCACAGCACCTGGTCCATACACTGCACAAATTTTTGTATGCTTCAGTTGCATTTTTACCTTTCTTGAAATAATAAAGCATAATAATATGCTGAAAATGTTGCATATTTTATTCCATTTTCAATATTAAAATGGCTACACAAAAATTCACCAATTTTTTTAATGCATGGTGATATGACAGCTGTCACAATACAATCTAACAAAATTGTTTTGAATGAAGTTAAAGACAACTATGTGCTACTAATGCCACCTTACATGGGAAAAAAAAATTTTTTTTGCCAACCTAATATTTACTCAAATTGATTCAATTTCTAAATAATAAGAAAATATGATACAACTAAAAGGCATAAGTCTCAGTGTCGTACTTGGTTACAAAAAGGCACCATTTCAAAATTTGCATCCTAAAGAGACCTATTCTGCTTAGTTTCATTACTATATACCGGTGCCTAGGAAGGCCATTGGAACAGTTGTGTATCCAAACTTTTAGGTCAGTGATCCATCACCCCCCTACTGATTTTAATCATATTCACTTCAGGAAACTATTTGTTGTAATGCTATGATTTATCCCATGAGACAAAGTATCCATTTATACTCTGCCAGAAAAGCCTCTAGGGGAAAAAATGTGATAAATATCACATTGTTTCCATACCTAAATCAAAATTTTCATCCTTTAAACATGTCAAGTCTTCATAATATACAAGGCAAAACAAAATATATTTAATATATACTACAAAACTCTAAATACAAAGCATGAATTTGTGTGTTGAAGAAGTTGTAGGAAACATTTATCTATTTACTTCTTCCTCATATGATCCTGCAAGTCGGCATTGCTATTCTCAGCTTACAGGCAGAAAAACAAGCTACAGAGACTCAAGTACAGTGTCAAGGTTACACTTCAGGAAGAAGCCTGTACTGGTTCCCATTACTCCATATAGCTTACCACATAAATGGGGAAAAATACAAAAGGAAACCCCACAAAACAAATATAAAAATCATGTATTGACAAGTGCAGGAATAATATTGATAGGACCAAGAATGCAGATATTCTTAGAATCCCCATCTGCTTCTCCCTGCCCCAGAGTGATGAATTTTGATAGACTTTTTGTTCTTCGGGGAATCCCAACTATTGATAGGCCCATAAAGAAGTTCCTTGGTAAATATTATTCTCAGTACCGGCAATAATTTTTTCCCTCACGTAAGATACCTGTCCATTGAGACTCTACCTCCCGGTAGGCACAGGGTCCTGACAAAACGTTTTATTTATCTAATACTATCCAGCATCCAGCATAATACTGTAAAGGAACCATTTCTCATTTTTCATAGTTCTTTGGGTTGCCTGGGCTAAGCTGATTGGTTCTTCTGCTCCATGTGACTTCAGCAATGTGCTGAGTCATCTGGGGGGCTATGCAGCTGGACCGTCATGTGGACTGGCAGGAGATCCAGGTTCTCAGCTGGGAGTTCATCTGGGCATGCCAACTGGAGTCACATGGCTTCTGAGTGTAGCACGGGTATCTCACAGAAGGGACGCTGGGTTCTAAGGGCCACCATCCAGATAGTAAGCATTTCAAAAGGAAGCTGCCAGCCTTCTCATGCCTAGGCTTAGAAGTCCCAGTATGCCATTTTCTTGATTTCTGTTGGCTAGTCCAGATTTTGGGAGAAGGAAAAAAGCTCCATCTCTGAATGAGACCATCAGCATGAACATACAGAGGAGAAAATTGCTGGAGGCCATCTTTGGAGTGAGGCTCCCATACGAGGTCCCCAAAGCCTTTCCATTATAGCTTCTTTTTCTACCAAAGAAGAGTGACCATTTAAGAGTGTCCCTCAAACCTTTCCATTAGGGTACACTTTGTAAATATTATATACATTGAATGTGAAATCGTCCTGTTGATAGAAAGCCAAAGATTATTATGAGCACATAAATATTATGGGAGACTTTTTGGAGGAGATGAAATTTTGAGCTAAATGTGATTAAGATAGTGTATACGGATTGAACAACCTCAGTGAAATAATACTTAGTTTGTGTTTTTATAATACAAGCAAACCAGTGTTTAATTTGTAATAGTGTTATTTGCCCAAGTGGATGTTTTAAGCATAGAAAAAGCACTGACTCTGTGTGTCTGAGTTTTATTGTAAAGACAAGCTTATAGCAAATTAGACAGACTACACTTTAAGGTTCTGTTTTCAGGTTGATTCTTATAAAGCCCTATGAATTAATCTGTACCAAAGCTTTAGTGGTAAGCAAATAACATATTTGTGACAGATGGCAGACCAGATGACTGAATATGCATTATTTTGGTTCCTTGCCAACTAACTTTTAAATACACAACCATGGGTTTATAGAATGTATTATATTTGCAGTAAAATAAAACTAAGAAATAACTATAGATGCCAGAAGAGTATCTTCTGTGGCACAAAACTCTGGACAATGCAACATAGCATATATCTTCATAATGATTCTGTGTGGTTGTGTAAAAGTCGTGACCTGAGGCTGCAGTGAGCACGGTGTTAGCATTCTGATAGGATGAGACAGACTTGGAATTCTAAGCAGGTGCAAGGCAAGCATGGTTTCAGAAACAGCCAGATATAAGAGCAAAGAATGGGGCAGTGGGCAAAAAATGTATAAAATTACCCATGGTGGATACTCCCAAGCATATTCGATCTCAAGTCTTTACAGATGCTCTGCACAGAGAAAGGGTAAGCAATATCTTTGTTATCGTGCAATTAGCTTTTTTTTTAACAGCTATTTAAAAAGTCCAACAGAATTGAGGTTATCATTAGAATTACTACTGTTTTGTTAACGATCAGGCAGAATTAGAGAGGACACACGCTGTTGGGTGGGAGGGCCCCTGACTGGTTTTGTGGCTGTCAGGGCAGTGCTGTTGACCACACATTCATGCAAGTGACACACACCAGGGAGAAGGGTTGCAGTGGGGAGGAAGTCAGTCACGTATCTGCAGAGAACTCCACACAAGACAGATCTTCCCTGGTGCGGTCCATGTGCCTCCTCCAGAATGTAACTCCACCAGAGGACAGCATTCCCATCACTCCTTCTCCACTGCAATCCCTATCCACGCACTCACTCCCTCCTCCCCCGAGGTGCTGTGCAGGCTGACAGCGGTCTGTCTCTGTGATTTGGCTACAGAGAGCTTGTGTGTGGCTGACTGGGAAGGATACACAGGATAGCCTTATTCTAACCCTTCAGGTTTGCCAGGAGCACTGCGTCTCTTCCCCAATAGAAGTCAGATGTTCTAAAATATAATATAAATCCCATGGCAAATGAGGGCTCAACCCTGGATCCAACAATATCAGCAATTCACTGCTCACTCAGGTCACAACTCTGTGCAAAGTCCTGGTGTACTGGGTGTGTGTAAAATATCTGTGTTTCATCAGCTCTCTCTCTGCAGGACTTCAGGCATGCTACAGTCGAAAGACAGAGAGAGATGTTTGTGAGTTTGACAAGAGATGGACACTGGGCTGCTGTCCCATACACACTGTGGACAGGAACTCAAATCCAGGCCATCTCACTGCCCGGCTTTAGCAGTTACAAGGGTCTAAGAACCGCATGGCCTTTGAGTTTGCTATTTATGGGAGGGTTGGTTAGGGGACTATCCAGTTTAACATAAGAAAAACTAATAAAAAATCTTCAGTATGAAACTGCCTTTCCATTCTTCCTGCTGGGAGGCTCAGCAAGGCAAACTGTGCCTCATCTCCTCCTTCCTCCAGGCCCTGTGCATAATCCCAGTAAGGGAAGCTGGCAGCCAGCCGCAGCATCTGAGTCCCTCATGTGGGATTGCTTGGGACTGGTTCCCCAGCTCACCACTGGAGGAAAACAGCCAGAGGAAGGAGCACTCAGAGAGAACAGCGGGGAGACAGAAGGAGAAGGAAGTGATCTCAAATGCAGTACAATGTGGAGAGTTCACCACACAGGGATAGCATTTGGTTCTGATTTAAATCAGAGGCTGGGTGAACTGGAGACTCGGGAGTTCTCATTCATGTCAGAAGCTCCTTTTGGCTGGGCCTCCAAAAGCTGGCTGACCAGAAAACTCTCCCAAGAAATGCAATACAGGAGAGGAGGACTTGTAGCAAATAAGCCAAAGTTCCAGTCATTCTGTTCCCACAGGAGAAAACCTTAGTTCCTGAACACAAGATTGACTCACTCTCAGGAATCTTCTTTCATAGATAGGTGAGATCATTATTCTCATTTGGTGGCTGAGGAGGACTTGAAAGATGGAGAGGTTATAAGATTTGTTTCTCACAGAGCTGAGATGAGACCTCAGTTTCGGGAACTTTGATCAGAGCCCATCTCTTCAGAGAGGTTTCCCCCTGATTCTTCCATCTAAAACAACCCCTTCCCTAGTGACTCCATCAAAATAATTTTCTTCATATCATTTGTCACTGAGGCAGTTTAGTAGGAAGCTTGGAAAATTCCTTGGCAAGTGGAATGAGGAAACTGAGACAGACAGTTGAATGGCTGGACAATTTACAATCAGATAATAAATCAGAAGGTCTTGTCTCCCCTAACCAAAGACATTTAAGAGCAAATGGTTTCCACATTCCAAACCATGCTGGAGCAGAACAGTCCCTGTTCCATGACATTCTTTGAAGGTGAAACTGACCAGAGAATGACTCTGACCCCTCTATATGCTCATTTTATGCATCAGCATATTAAAAAACACACCTGGAAAGCTGATGAATATTCTGAGCTCCTACCCTAGGAACTCCCTTAAAATTCCTACCTTTAGAAAACAGATAAAAACACTTAAGACAAAAACCCATTACACACCCTCTTTTGGGCATGCCCATGCCTTCCCCCTCCTTCTTTCCTCAGGCATGTATCTTTGCTTTCTTTCTCATAAGCTCTAAAGCAGCGACTCCCAATGTTTTTGGCACCAGGGACCAGTTTTGTGGAAGGCAGGGTTGGGGGACAGCAGACAGGTGGTGGAGCTCAGGTAAGGTTCAGTCGCCCCCTGTGGAAGGGGTGGATAGAGTTTGGGGATGAGGGGAAGACAGTAGGCAGCGCTCAGGCAAGCTTTGCTCTTGGCTTGGTTCCTAACAGGTGGAAGACTGGCACTGGTCCATGGTCTAGGGGGTGGGGACCAGTGGTGTGAAGGTTCCTGGGAGACTTGCAACTGGGGGAGCAGTGGGCAGTGGCAACTTGTCCTGGGCTAATTCCCTGAACCTGTCTCCAAGGGCCCTTCTTTTTTCTCTGTAGCTTGTTTCCCAAGTCCACACAGACCAGCTGACTCACTTCTTCTGCCTCTTGAAGTCATTCTGTAAATGCACATTACCTTTCCCCTTCTTTCTAATGGGCCAAGGCAGCTTCATCAAGACTCAACTCTTCCTCATGTTTGCAAAGGACCAAGGCACCTCCACCTAGGCTCACTCCTGTTGCTATCATCTTGCCTCTTCTATCTTAAACACTTCCTTTGTTTCACTGCCCCCAACGTTAATAAATGGACTCTTAAAATCACCTGGATTCATCTTGTGAAATCTTTCCTGTACAAATTCAAAACTTCACACATTCCGGATCGTACCAGGACAGACCTGTATTGGTCCTCATCTATTTCCAGTGACATCACTATTTGATATGCTCTTTTTATTTGTTTGTTATTTTCTTCCACTAAATGTAAATATTGAGAAAACTGTGTTCTTATTTGTCTCCTTCACTTCTTTCTCCCAATTCCTAGAACAGGACCTGGAAAAAAGTAAACATTCGGTAAATATGTTTTGTGTTTCCCTTCCATGGTTTTTCCCACATAGATGTTTACAGATATTTGCAACGATCTTGTATATAAAATATCCACATTTTTTCTATCAAATATCATATGTATTTATTCATGTAGCCACACAACCTTTATAATGATAAATTTAATGCCTGCTTAGTTTTCTTTCTGAGTGCCAGAAGCACTGTTATTACTGAATATATACTTTATTCTCATTTTGTATATTATTATGCTAAAATTTATAATAAACATAATCTAGCATCTCTTTGCACATGATTTTACCCACTTTTACACTGTTTTCTTAGAATAAATAAGATGACTAAATTAATGAGTTTAAACATTTTTATGATCCTTGATTCAGAGCAACCAATTTCTTTATGAAACAGTTGTAACAACTTAACTGACAGGATACGATGCAAATTTCTTTCCCCAAAGCATTCGCAGCTTAGTAGATGGTTTTCTTTCTGCGATGTTTGTTTTCTCAATCGTCTCTACCAGCGAGGTCAGAGAAGCATCCATTCTGCTCCTCCACATGGTAGGTGACAATGGAGCAGCATCAGGTGTTGAGAAAATCATACCTAACTTCTGACCAGAGGCCTGCAGGTCGAATACAAGAGTTAGAGCTCTTAAGGAGGGGAAATCATATGGGGACACGTTTCCACAGGCACAAAATAGCTACCAGATAATGGGAGATGAGAGGTGGCAGTGACAAAGATAACTCCCATCCTGGGCTGCCCACATAGCTTCACAACTGGGAGGAAATTTCCAAGCTTTGCAAGAGCACTTGTAAGAGATACAAGATAAATGTTTTCACTTTTTTAACCTTATATTCCATAAATTGTCTTAATCTTGAATGATTTTCCAAGAAGACACCTTACCAGGTCCCCCTGTTAAGAGCCAACCACGTGAAGTGTGAGCGTTTGCGTTTGCCATGGGGCTCAGTGCTTGAGGTCTTTCTGTGAATGTGCATTACCTTTCCCCTGAGGGCCAAGAAGGGCTTCTTATAGTTGGTTTGTTTGTCCTGAGGTGCATTAGGGAGTAGGAAGGCATAATTGTCTCCATTCTTCATGTTCGTTGAAATGAATTTAGACAGCCAAAAGTGCTAGCTAGTGTTTAGATCCTTCTATTCTTGAGTTTCAGTCCAGGATGCATTTTATTCCACTTCATTTAAATTTTATTACAGAACCATTGGTCCTAAAAATTTCCTATTTCTAAACCTCATCACTCTTGTTTAATTGCCTTCTCTTGGAGCAAAACAGTGACTACAATGGTAATTTGTAACACTTGACATTTTGAATGATGCTGCATATTGAATAAGCTACAAGCTTCTTTAATCTCATATAAAATAACTTTTATTTAATCCACATGTAGCTAATTTTTTGGCATAACAATTTGATGCAGTTTTTCTTGAATTCTATAAATTTATATTTTCTGTGAGTTTTCATTCATTTTCTTTTACTATCTAATAACATGTCTAATTTTATAATTTAATGTTGATTAACAGTGTAAAAATCCATCTTTCTAATCTGCTGCAAGCCAAAGTCTGAGTATTTCCTTTTCCCCCCTTTAAGTGTGAACCATTTACCTGTCTCTCTTTTAGGCCATGCAGCAACTATTTAGACAGGATTCAGTATCAGACATTAGGGATTTAGAAAATCCTAGAGGTCTTACATATTATCCTTACTTGCTCTTAAAATTACAAATGGACTATCAAATGGAAATATCATCTTTAATTCTTCTTCCCTTTTGCTTGCTTATTTTACCAACAGATAGATTTCAGATATTTACATTGAAAAGGAATACTAATGCTAGAAAAAAGTTAGAACATTAGCTTATCACAGCTTGAGTTTCTCCTGCTATTTAAGTGACATATCAATAATGAGTTCTAATAAAATTTATTTCAAGCATGTCACAGCACAGTAAAAAATTTCCATTACTATACATTAGCTATGACTATCTGACTGGAGTTCAGTTTGACAGCATGAAGTCAGCTAGTTAAAAGGAAATGCTTTTGCTTATAGTTGTTTTTATTGATTTTCAAACTCTTTACTTCTCTTCCTTTTCCCCTTACTCTCTCTCATCTTTACTTACCTTACACTTTTTTAGAGCTTCATACATTTACTGGCTAAATGACTTTTTAGTGCTTAAATGACTTCTACTCATAAGATGAGAAAGGAAAGAACTCATTGTTTCCACATGAAAAAAATACTGATTTAATTTTCCAAGAGTCTAAATTAACACTCAACTCTAAGGAAGCAGCTCACTTGAACCATACATTTGAGTCATGGACAAATAGTGCTCAGAACCCATGAAATCAACAGCTACATGAGCAGGAACAGATCTGAATGGTGTCTGGAAAAGGGCTGAGAGTAGTTGGACTTTCCTCCTTTTCCTGGTTTCTTTCCTGCTGAAGGTGCTCTGACAGGTCTGATGGGTGACACTGGTCATCCAGACAACGAACAGGAGAAGACTTAAAATTATTCTGCTTCTTTGTTAAATGTGAAATTGATGGCACTCTGAATGGTATTGAATAAGCAATTTGTAAGACCATTGAGCTAGACTATTCTATATTTTCAAGCGACTACAAAATAAGTTCTATAAATGTAGCAAAAGAAAAAGATCTGTAGCATAGAGTGTGACTACTCTTTTTAAATTCTCATTCCTAGTTATTGACATTTCATATCACCTCTGCAAACATATCTGGGAAATAATTTTAGTTTTGGAGTTAGTTAGGCCCGCACATTTTGTACTTTTAGAACCATTTACTTCTCCTTCATGGTATTCATCAACACTGCATTCCCATGACTGTTCG
This sequence comes from Glossophaga mutica, assembly GCA_039655065.1. NCBI lineage: Eukaryota > Metazoa > Chordata > Mammalia > Chiroptera > Phyllostomidae > Glossophaga > Glossophaga mutica. The sequence goes on along the minus strand of CM077308.1, from coordinate 76,737,913 downwards.
ATGGCTTGCTACCTCTCTAGGCTCTGAGATCTTTGGGCAGAGAATATATGTTTTGTCATATTTGCTGCTTTATTTCCAGCTCTGAGCCCCAGTGGGCCAGCCTTAAATGTTTTAAACAGATAAACAGAAGATTGAATAAATGAGTAAATACGTGGTTGAAAGTTCAGCCCACATCTCAAAGACTTCCACAGAACACATGAAATCTACTGCAAATGTTCTGTCACACAAATAGGGATGAAATACACATACATGCACACACACAAAAAAAAATCTGTCACCTGTGAACTCAAATATGCTATCTTTAATCAGAACAAATATTTTCCTTAAAAGCTTATTTCTCTTTATATGTATACATGTTTCAACACAGGTGCATCTAGAATATTGTTTTATACACAATTCCCTAATTCTGTAACAATTTATTCAGAATTTCAACATGGGAGCAGCTAGATAAATTTTAGATAAGAACCTTGCCTATTTTCCCTTGTAATATCATAGAACTCGTGCTTTAATTACAAAGTTTCCAATCTATATTGATCCTGGATTCATATGTTTACTAGGTCTGAAAAATCAAAAACATGTTTCTACACTGCTGGTGGTGATATAAATTAAGCACCAGCTGGGCTTGCGAGTCAATGGTTAAGCATTACTGCAGCCTTATATCATGGCATAATTCCAGCTGTAAGATTAATTATGTATAATGAACACTCAGCTCAGTATAATCTGAAGGTTTTCTCTGGGGGTTTTCAGAAATGAGAGAGGAAAGTTTAAACAAACCAAGTTGAAGGAGTCCATCTTTAGCTGACCACCACTGATGCCTTAACTGCTCCTATTTATAACAGGCTGTACCTTTCCAAAAGGAGAGTTGAAAACACATTGGGTGCAAAATAATGCTGTTTGTCTGGCTGAGTCAGTGCAATTGGGGAAGAGTGATGAAAAGCAGCATTGAATATGGAAGACCTGATTAGAAGTCTCAGATTTGCTTCTTTGCTTATTTCATGAGTCTTAACAACTGCTAAACACCTCTGAACTACTAAAAACCTTTGAGCTTAATTTAGTCCATGCATCTGTCCGAGTCTGAGCTTCGTGACTAGCTGGCTAACCTTGAGCACTTTACTTAGCCCTCTATGACTGTTTCCTTATCTGTAAAATGGGAGTACTTCGACTTCCTGTCTCAGAGTGCTGCTGTGAAGATTGAATGAAATACTTGTACAGCACTTGGAACAGAGACTAGATACAATAAACATCCCACAAACAGACATTACTATCACTTATATTATACATTCTCTATGAACATTCTATTTTTACATAGGTTCAACGTAAACCAAAACCTGATAATTTATTTATGTAGGTGAAATTTAGAGTCAGTGGTGGCCCATAATTACCCCCACCCCTAGTCTATCTGCCTTAAACCTTCATGCAATATGTTAGAGAACTTCAAACCACTATTTTGGTCTGTTAGGGCTGCTGTAACAAAGTACCACAGATTGGGTGATTTCAACACCAGAAATTAATTTTATACTATTCTGTTGTATAGATCAAGTTGTCAGCAAGGTTGTTGTTTTTTTTTTGTTGTTTGTTTGTTTGTTTTTTTTGAAGGCCTCTCTCCTTGGCTTTCAGATGTCTATCATCCAGTACCTTCACATGGTCTTTCCTCTAAGCATATCTGTGCCCTGACCTCCTCTTCTTATAAGGATACTAATCATATTAGATTAAGGTTCACCCTAAAGACCTCATTTTAACCTAACCAATTCTTTAAATACCTTATTTCCCAATGTGGTTACATTCTGATATACTGAGGTGAAGACTTCAATGTAGGAATTTGAGAGGGCACAATTCAGCAGGTAAAAATTGCTACATTTAGTTCAGCTATTAGTCCCTGGTCTCTCTTTCAAGTCAGTCCTGGTGAGCATTGAGTTCTGTTCCTGTAGTTTGTCTCTTAGAAGGGGACAGGCTTGGGAGGGTAAGCTCAGTCACTAAAAGCACAGCACAGAGACCCACCCTCCAAAGGATGGATTTTTTCCTATGAGCACATTTCAATGACAGAAAGCTAAGTATAGAGTAAATGAAATAGAGAAATTAAGTTCACTTTCCCTCAACCAATAGAAACTGCATTTCTGTCCCAACATCCACCCTTTGAAGGTCAGCTTCCAAACAGGTTTCTAGAGACCAAGAACCAGGCTTCAGTGTGTCCGTGTCAGAAGCCTGCCTGGAATTTCACATTTCCCCAAGTCCTCTGGGGGCAAGTCCGCCAGTGCCCAGGAAATGACAAACCTGGAAACAACCTAAGTGTCTATTGATGGATGAATGGATAAAGAATATGTATACACATGCACATCACATTTTATAGTATATTTTAATATATTACATATATCACATTATGCTAAGTGAAATGAATCAGCAGAGAAGGAAAATAGCATATGATCTCTTTTACTGTAAAATTGAAACAAATAACCCAGCTCCTAGATAAAAAGAACAAATTGGTGGTGGCCAGAGGCAGGGCTGGGGCTGGGAAAAACAGGTGAACTGTTTTTGTTGTTGTTTTTAATTTAAGTAAATTTTTTTTTTTAATTGACAAATGTAATGAGTTACATGTTGATATGAAGGACTAGTCCCTTACTTCGGGAGCTTGGCTCTGAGATTCCGCCAAGCCCAGCATAGGTGGTTCTGCCACAGCTGCTCCTTCTGTCTCAGATGGGCCCTTGGCCTCCCCCGTGTCTTGCTACAGCCACCTCTTCCTTGCTGCTGCTCTAAGGGTTCATGGACCCAATGACTGTGCTGCTGGGGTTCTGCTCCCCACTCCCATCAGGAAGGTGCTGAAACCCTTAGCAGGGTTTACACACAGCAAGCTCACCCCAGGGGAGCTTCATTCCATTGTTCTGGGCACTTCTTTTCCTCATGATGTAGGAGGTCTGAGCACCACCTCGAAGCAGCTCAGCCATCCCTGGAGAAATTTGTTTACTAGTAGCTAGCCCAGTATCATACAAGTCCATGCTTTAGGCAGCTAGAGTTCGTCTAAATTTCCTTTCTGGGAATGAGTGGAGGATAATGAATGAAAGTTATATAGGACTTGGAATTCAAATAACTCTAGTAAACTCTAGTTGCTCCATTATATTTCTTCTTGAATAAGTCATTGGCATGAGGTCGTTATGTGCTCTGCAGCTGTGATCTTGAATGACATAAATACCTCTACCTCAGTTTTTCATCCACAAAATAAGAACATAATTACTGCCTTGTATAGTTCTTATAAGAATTGAATGGCACAAGGAATGGAAAAGCCTTGGCTTATACAGTAGATTCTCAATAAAAGGTTATTATTATTACTATCATTGTCAGGTTAATGAAGAGTGTCAACAAATAGATGGATAGAACTTTGTGCTAGACGTGCCATCTTATCAGTGCTGGTCCTCATCCCATTGTGGTGAGATCTTTTTTTAAAGATTTCCTCAAACATATCTCATTCCTTCACTCGACATACAGATTTTGACTCTACACTGTGCCCCAGGCACAGAACCAGGTCCAAGGGATAGAACAGTGAACAAAAAAAGTCATAGTCCCTGAAAGTAAGAGTCTTATAGTGATGTGGGAAAAACAGAGAATGAACAAAGGGTTTGAGGTGTACTATGTGCTATGCATAAGTATGAAGCTTTCTGGGAGTCTACACCACTGGGACTTGACTACTGAGTAACTTAGGAGCCGCTGCGAGGTGGCACCTTTGGCTATCTAATAGAATCAGTGAAGAAAACATCTAGTCTCCAAACTGCATACTAATACTAGGATGAGAAGTCCAGCTAAGCTATCAGCATTCCTGTAGTAGATTCAGCTTTCTGGATATTCCCACGATTTGGGTACATTCTGTCCAAAGTGACACTGATTGGAAAGGCATGTTCTGTCACTCCTGGGAATATGTGTTGTTGTTTCATGAGATATGGCTTCCAGAAAAGAAATGAGAAAAACTTGACATGGCCTTTTGTTATAGAATATTTTTCCAGGCCCATTCCTGGCATTATAATTTCATTTCTGCAAAAGCTTCCTAATGCATACCACTTGAAGCCAGCCGGGTGAAGACAGGAGATTGGAAAACTGGCTGAGGTTTTCAATAGGAGCAATTAAAACAAGTGAGGCTGCATCGCAACTTCTGCTTCTAGGCCTTCCCATGACCTCATGTACAGTACAGGCTGGATTTCTCTTTTTTTTTCTTTCCCTTTCTTTGCTTCATTTTGTTTTTTGGCTTTGCTTTAGTCTTTCTTTCTCTCACTTTTTGTCGTTGCTTTTGTACTGTCAGAAGAAATGAGAAGTCAAATTCTTTGTCCTCAGAAAAGAGGTTGCAGAGACAGTCAATAGGTCTATAATGCCCTGACTTCATACTCTCTAGAACATCCATTGCAAATTTTCACTGACTGGAACAGAGCAATACACATGTACCCTGGGGACCGTTTCCTACAGTCATCCAATTAGTCATCCATGGAGAAACAGGAAACAATCAGCACCAAGTAACTGCAGGAGAATAGCTGTGAAATAGATGCCTGTTTATTAGAGGTGATGAGTAGAAGGAATGTAACCCTCCTGAGCCACATGAAAACCCTACAGGGATAAAAAGGCTTACTAGGCAGCGCGGCTTCCTCCAGGTGCCAAGGAGGGTTATTTTTTGTCCACTGTACAAGATACAGTGCATCTGCTTGACAACCAAGATAGGGAAAAGTTCACAGAACAGCGAAAAACATTTTTGGTGAAATAAAATATGAACATCTTGAAGAAACAACTTTTCTTTTTATTGTAAAATTAATCTATTTGAAAATATTTTGTAAATGTAGTTAAAAAAATTTGAAAATATATTGAAGAATATTTTAAAAATATACATATACAAGAAGAAAAACAATTTGTATGGATATATGAACTCTTGTGCATTTATAGGTATCTTCCAACATGGTTTTCATGATTGTGTAATGTTACTTTGTATGGAAATAATATAATTTAATTAATCAATCTTCTATTGATAGACATTAAATTATAATTTTTCACCATTATAATTGATGCTGCCATAACTACCACTTCAGTGAACTGCCTTAAACAAAATATTGCACAGTTATGATACCTTTCTAAAAATAGAATTGCTGGGTCGAAAATGTGCACATATGAATTGTTCTTGGATAATTACTGCCCAATTTTCCTTCAGAAGAAGCACGTAGTGTCCCTCTCACGAGCAGTCTATGAGAATCCACATTTCCTGAGGACATGTTCTAAATAAGAAAACACTGATTTCCATTTTATTTCTTATTTCCCATGTTTGTTCTCCTATCTGAACCCCTCTCAGAGCTGCTTGAAATTCTTCTCACCTAATTCTCTGTGTGTGGTCCAGTGGAACTGGCCCTTTTCTCTGCGGATACTTTATTATCAGAGAGGAATGCAATGTTTCATCTGACCCTGACATGACAGCTCTGAGGTCTGGCAACAAACTCCTCTTATCTTGCTTGTCAGATCTGAAGGTCAGAGGTAACGCTGCAAATTCAAGTCTATTTTTGATGCTGAAAGCCAAATATTCCATGTTCATCTGACACATCACAAACCCTCATTGTTTTCTCTTACTAAATGCATTTCTGGGAACACTTAATATATGACAACCTTCTTTAGGTCCTGATCAATGACCTGGTGCTATGTGATAAGACAAAGATTAATTTTGCTTTCCTCTTATGAAAGAAAACACAATTCCCTGTTTGAAAAGAACCCCTTTAAAGAGCTGTGAACTGTGGTACCTCTCAGCAGTGGTCCTCTTTGGCCCTGCACCAATTAGCAGAAAGTAATTCTGGTGTCATGGCCTACTGTCCTCCACCCCAGCAACAAAGGCACAACTGTAGGTGAAATAGATCTAGGCCTGCACTGTCCAATATAGTAGCCAATAGCCACATGTGGCCATTTGACTCACATTAATTAATATTAAATAAAATGGAAAATCAATCCCTCAGTTGCATTAGCTATATTTCAAGTGATCAATAGGTAAATGTAGACAGTGGTACTGTATTGCATAGTGCAGAGTATAGAACATTTTCATCTCAAAAAATTCTGTTAGACACCTTTCATCTAGATATTTGTTTTTGGCAATCTTCAAAAAAAGGTTGTGGGTAAATTTAGAAACAGAATTTGTAGTTTACTTTTTTACTTAGGCTGTTTTTTACCTATATTTTTTTCTTCTCCTCCCAAAGTATTGAAGTATTTTCATCTTCCAAAGCACTCTATTTTCTTAATTCCAACATCAATTCTGCAACTCATGCACTAACAAGAATAAATATTTACAGATTGCTTATAGTGAAGAAATCTGATTGAACACATTGGAATAAAATGCCTAATATATATTCACCTCATCAGTGGCATATCCATTCTAGGCCTGGTTTCTTAGCATTGGATTCTGTCTCTGTCACTTCCTGTATCCTTACATTGAGCCACCAATCCTAGAAGAAGCTTCTGAAAAAGCTGCCTCCTGGCTTCAGTTGTGTCACTTATTCAACACATATTTATTGAGCAATTACTATGTGCCCAGCACTCTCTTCAGCACTGGCTATAGGGTAGTGCTTCCAACAAACAAAAGTATCTGCTTTTATGGGGTTTACATTTTAGTAAACTAGTAGCACTGTGATCTATGATTTTATGGTGTCTTAAATACAGCAAGTCTCTGTGAAGCTTCTAATGTGGCTATTTTGTTTCATTTTGTTTCACTTTACACTCACAACTATTCTTCATTTCACATTCACTCAGCTTGGATAACAACGCACCTTCTGTTTTGTTCTCATGTAATACTTGCCTCGACATGCTGCTTTCAACAGAAAACTATCCTTAACTAGATTAAGAGAATCAGATTATCGTTCCCAGAAAAACAAGGAAGAAATGATCCTTTCAATTCGATATAGATTAAATTAAACATGAATTGATTTCTTTTTAAAATTTAAATCATTTTTTACTTTTCAATTATAGTTGACATATAATATTACATTAGTTTCAGGTATACAACCCATTGATTAGACATTGAATCTCAAACTCACCTGACACCATACATAGTTATTAGAATGTTACTGACTATATTCTCTATGCTATACTTTATATTCCCTTGACTATTCTGTAACAACCAATTTGTACTTCTTCATCCCTTCAACTTTTTCACCCATTCCCCAACTCCCTCCCACTTGGCAACTGTCAAAATGTTCTCCGTATCTGAGTCTGCTTCTGTTCTGCTTCTTTGCTTATTTTGTTTTTTAGATTCAATTCTTAATAGATATGTAGTTATTGCCATGTTATTGTTCATATTTTTTATCATTTTTCTTCTTCTACTTAAAGAAGATCCTTTAACATTTCATATAATATGGTCCTGGTGGTGATGAATTCCTTTAGCTTTTTTTTCTTTTGTCTGGGAAGCTCTTTATTCGCACTTCAAATCTAAATGATAGCTTTGTTGGATAGAGTAATCTTGATTACAGGTCCTTGCTTTTTATCACTTGAAATATTTCTCACCAGTCCCTTCTGGCCTGTAAAGTGTCGAGAAATCAGCTGACTGTCTTATGGGAGCTCCCTTAAAGGTAACTAACTGCTTTTCCCTTGCTGTTTTTAAGGTTTTCTCTTTGTCTTTAAACTTTTGCATTTTAATTATCTTGTGTCTTGGTGTGGGCCTCTTTGGTTTCATCCTGTATGAAACTTTATGCACTTACTGGACTTGTATGTCTATTTCCATTTTGTTTAGTTCTTTTCCTGGGGTTTTGTTTTACTCTTTTATTTGAGACATGCTTCTTTATCTTCTCATTTAGGCAGCCTCTGTGTGTTGATTTCTATGTATTGGGTAGAGTTGCTACCTCTCCTGGCTTGGCAGAGTGGCCTAATATAGTAGATAGTCTGTAGGGTCCGGTGGCACAGCCTACCCAATCACCAAAGCTGGGGCCTCTAGGTGATCCACTGACCTCCAACCCTGTGTGGACTGTATACACCCTCCTATTGTACTTGAGCCTTGATTGCAGTTGACATGTCAATGAGAAGGGTTTATTTACCCCCACACTGACTGGCTATCAGGACACGCTACAACTTGTGATCACTGTGGAGGATCAGCTGTGCAGGGTCACCCCCATGGAATAGGATTTACTTCAGTGGAGCTCTGATACCCACTGAGTCTTCCCTTGAGTGTGTCACTTGTGGAGGTGACTGGGTGGTTCTTCAACATGGTGTGCAGCTCTCCACTGGCTGTGCTGACTCTGGGTCCTCCAGGAGGGTGCAGGCCAAGGTCAGCCACCACCTACATTATGCTAAGGGTCGCCCAGCCTGAGATACAAAGTGACCTGTATATGGCTGCTACTTGTGCTGGGCTTAGAGGTGCCCAGTTGAGGCCAAGCTGTGAACCAAAGCCAGCTGCTGCCAGTGCTGGGGTTGGGGCTACTTATTGTGAAGTTTGGGCACATAGGCCAGATGCTGCTTATTTGAGATATTTTAGGAAAGTCTGAAGCATGAGCCAATACAAGCCATTCATATGGAAAAACCACTGAAAACAGCTTGAGTGCAAGTGGAAGTGGGTGAGGCAGGGTCTCAGTGAATCACCTGGGTGGGGCAAGCAGTGTGAGTCTGGTTGATGGAGACTCTCTGATATGGCACCTGCCTGCAGGCTCAATGAGTGAAAAGCTCAGAAAAGGAGCAATAGCCTCTACCAGCATTTTTGTCTGGCAGAAAGCTAACCCCCAGCTCTCATTTCTGATGGTGGATAATTCAGCTCCTCCCTGTAGGTCTCTGATGCCTTTTTTGAGCTGCTGCTCCACTGCTGGAGCTCAAAGCAAGTGACTGAGTAATTTGTGCCCCAGCCCTTTAAGAGGAACTTCCTGGGACTCCAGAAGCCCTCTGTCTCACTTGGTCACAATTTCTGTTGGTTTTCACAGCCAGAAGCTATGGGGACTTCTCTTCCTGACACTAGACCCCTGGGATAGGGGCCTTGGTATGGGACTGGGACCCCTTGTTTGTCAAGGGGGACCTCTGCAGCTGAGATATCCTTCCTGATTTTTAAGCTTCACTTGTGGGTGTGAGACCAACCTGTTCCATGTTTTCATCCCTCCTATCAGTCTCTAGTTGGCTTCTTTTTAAATCCCTAATTGTGCCCTGGCTGGCATAGCTCAGTGGATTGAGTGCGGGCTGCGAACCAAAGGGTCGCAGGTTCGATTCCCAGTCAGGGCACATGCCTGGGTTGCAGGCCAGGCCCCTAGTGGGGGCCACATAAGAGGCAACCACACATTGATGTTTCTCTTCCTCTCTTTCTCCCTCCATTCCCCTCTCTAAAAATAAATAAATAAAATAAAATCTTTTAAAAAAAATAAAATAAAAATAAATAAATCCCTAATTGTAGGATTCCCATTCAGATTCAAGTAGATTTCAGGGAGTTGTGAATGATGGTTGCTCTGTGGTTTAGTTATAAGTTTGATGTGGTTGTGGAAGGATGCAAGTACTCTGAATTTAATTCAAATTTAATTTACAATGACTAGAATATCTTTGTATAGTCCATCTTGATAGAGATGTGATGTACATGTATCAAATGCTTCAAAGCCAAGCTTCTGAATAAAACCTTCAATAGTTTATATGGTCTGTCCAAGTAGATAAAAATATGTTTACCCAATAATAATAATAATGCCAATGGGCATTAATTAACCAGAGGGGATGAAAACATGACATGGGAAAATGGATTTCATATGGTGTTTTTAGCATTTTCTCAAAAACATTCTTACAGCCAAACAACTTTTTTCCCATGGTAGTTGAAAGTGAACTTACTTCAGATGGTACTGTGATTCTGGGTCTGGTGGGCTGATGGGGTCAGGAGGGAGTAGTTTGTGCGGGTTCTTTTCCCTCCTGACAGACATTTAGTTTGAAGGGATGAACATGTGTGGAAATCTGTCCAAAAATAATAATGTTAAATTATTCTGAAGACATTAAAGGGAAAGCCCCAAGGGATGCGAAATATTTAATAATGCAAAAACATTCTAGGTTAATTGAAGCATTCTGATTAATTGAAATTGATGACTAGCTGCCAGTTCCCTGACAAGAAATAATGGTCCTTTGTTTGATAGCACAAATGAAAAATGTTAAACCAAATATAGTCCTGCTGTTAAGGTGTTGAAAGGCAATACTTACATCTGCATACACAAACATTTATACTTTCTGGTTAATTTTTTAATTTAATCCTATGTAACAAGATTAATATTGAAAACATTGTAGGCAGTGTTACTGGTGAAATCTCTTCCCCAGATATACATATATTGGTAAAATAGCCTTTGTGAGAATCTTTATTTCTTTAGGGATTTGAGATGACCTTTTGTTACTGATATGAACAGGCAATTGCAAATCACTAATAAAGATATCTGTGTTACTTGCAAATATTACTATTGTGTTAATATGCAGTGATTCAATATTTTTATACTGCTAATACTCTTTAATTTGTGCATTACCTTTTTATTCAGCAAATATTTATTGAATGTCTACTTTTAACCCAGGAAATGAAGTGTCTGTTTGCCTTTCGGTGAATTTTCAATGGTCTTTATAGTTTCAGAAAGAATTTTATCAAAAGAATATAGCAAGGATTTACCTTTTATATAGACAAAGCCTAATTCACTCTCAATAGAGTCATATATTCAAAGAGGATTACACATAATATAGCTAATTATTTTTATAGATTTTTGTGATTGTGAACTTTTTGTAGATTTTTCAATTTTATGAATGTTGTCCAGTGGCATTTAAAATATTAATTTAAGATTAGAAAAGCACCATGACCTTGCTTGAGAATGATATGTACATAATCACCAAGGATGTAGTGGAACTCTCTCATTGTTCAGATTCACTCTCATTTCCTTCCAATATACTTTGTCTATACTTATAATTGACTCATATTGGCTCAAAATAAAGTTATTTCTGACCTGCCTTTGAGAGGCTGAAATACTTTAGAAGATGCAAAGGAGAAAGCTGGAGTTACTCTTTGCTTCATAGCATGAAAGCCTCCATTTATTTTTACTTCAATCGTAATGTGTAGTGCTTAGATAAACACAGCTGTGTGTATGTTTGTCAAAGATTATTTACAAAATATGGGTTACCTCTAATCTAACTGAATAAAATATTAATGTATATCATAATATTGGGACTTTAAATACACACACAGACTTCCCTATGACAATCAAATCTACCATAAATGCTTGTATTCACGGCTACACTCCTTTCATGGGAAATGAGTGACTGCTCCTGAAGTAGGCCAATAACAAGAAGAACCCAGTGTTCACGACTGTGGTATGCATTGATGAGTCCTGCTGAGCCTGGGGCTTCAGGATGCAATGACTTGAGCTTAGAGGACCCGCACCCATGTGTGAATAATCATTAATTACAGAGCTACTTTGTGCTCTTAATAAATATAATTCCTGACCTCAAACAAGACATACCTTTTCCTTGTTGCTAATAACTTTCTTCACATGAGGATGACACAGTAGCAAAATTGAAGCATGGATTCTAAAACAATTAAAACTTACATGTGAATAACTTTATAAACTGATTTCATGTGTGCTCTTTTTATCCTTAGTATGACTCAATGAGTAATCAATATTAATAATTCCATTATTACTAGAAGGGAAAGAGAGTAGTTTAAGATTACATACTCAGTGGCAAATCAAGGCTTTAACACATGTCCCTGGACTTTAAGGAGCCTTCTAGCCTCTATTTGGTTAGGCACATTAGCTTGTCAATGGAACTTTGTAAGAAAAAAAGCACCAAAAGTCTATCAGTTGTCTAAGTATGATATTAATAAGCATAAAGAATCCTGAAAGTGCCCAAATCTGGCACAATTTCCCATATGTTCTCCCGAGATAGTAGGATACAGGTAAGCAGGTGGAGTTTCCTTGGGTCCAGCCTGCTGCCATCTCAGTCATAAAACAGGGACTTGTGGCAATGTTGCCCCAGCAAGAGGACATGAATGAGCATGCTGCCACATCTCCAGAGTTTTATTGACAAGACAGGCAGGATGTGGGTGAGTGTGCACAACTCCAAGTCAGTCTTCTCTGAGAGGTTATTGTTAAAGCAAAAGAAAGTATGGAAGAATAAAGTTGCTAATTCCTACAATGTGATCACTTTATATTAGGGGAAAAAGGGCAAGTTAACTTGGTATCATTGCTGATTGCTCCATTACGAGAGCTCTAAAGGCTCAGTCAAATATGTAATAATGTCCAAAAGGTACTGCCAAAATTATGGACAAATAAAATGTAATGTTCTGAAATTGACAAGATCTAAGGTGGCTATAATTTAGAAAAATAAAAATAAAGTCCTTTCTCTTGATATATAAATTATAGCTGGAATTGGTGTTAGAGTCAAAGAAACCTGAATTTAAATTCAACCTTTGCCACTTAACTAGCCATGCAATATTAATAAGGTATATCATAGCTCTCTTAGCCACTGTAGAATGAAGATAATAATGCCCTGCAGAACCATGGTGAGGATTCAATGAAATAACAGATTAGTGGTTCTCCGCCAGATGTAATTTTGCTCTCCAGAGGACATTTGGCAGTCTGTGGTTTAGTCACATTTAGTTATTTGTTGCACATCTACTCTGGGCACTATAATGTAAGGAAAACACAAAGGATTTTAGTTTTTGATATGATTATTACCTTGGAAAATACTAAATAAATAGGAGTCAAGTAGTAGTGTATGGGAAAAGTATATGATTAAGAAAAAAGAAATGGCAATCAACTTCACAATGCAGTGACCTCAGCGAACTGCTGTCAGAAACACAATGAAACTATAACCAAAAAAGAAATAAACCACTGCAGAATGTGGGCAATAAACCAAAGTCACCACATAAACTGAGAATCATCAGTCAACGGGAACTATTAAACCTCAATAAGAAGGCACAAGCTCTAACATTTTATCTTGGGGCTACTTCTCTATTCCTTCTCTTGCCAGCTCAGAGGCTCAGTAGCCAACAGACAACACAACCATAGACAAGAAAAGAGAGAGAGAGAGAGAGAGAGAGAGATCTGATTGCTTTTTAAGCAATTTTTAAAGCACCCTACAGCAATGTCAAAATTTTTCCAAACTTATTCCCTAGAAAATGGGCATTCTCTGGGCATAGTTACTATTTGATTTGACTCAAACCTTAGGTCAGCAGGGGAGCAGGAGGAAGTAGGAAACTTTGAATCCTACATCTTCCTGGGAATCTAAAACTCTGAGACTGTGCAAGATTGTGTGCACATCCAGAAAAGTCCTGAGAAAGAAATTAGTTAATCATCTCTTCCTGAGCTTGAGGCCACAATCAAGAAAGAAGTGAAAGCTAAAGGCTTCATGTAAACAGATATGTTGTCTAAAAATGGAAGAGTTACAACAAAGGCATTTATGTAAATCTTCTGACCAATCACTAGCTGACCACTGAATTATACTGATCAAGAGAACATCCTGGCAGAGGAGAAATATTACTATTACAATATATTAATCTCAAGTTTGCAACAAAAAAATCCTCAAATATTCAAAATGGTAATGTATGCTACATACACACCAACAAAGGCATTTATGTAAATCTGACCAATCACTAGCTGAAAAATCCTCAAATATTCAAAATGGTAATGTATGCTACATACACACCAACAAAGGCATTTATGTAAATCTTCTGACCAATCACTAGCTGACCACTGAATTATACTGATCAAGAGAACATCCTGGCAGAGGAGAAATATTACTATTACAATATATTAATCTCAAGTTTGCAACAAAAAAATCCTCAAATATTCAAAATGGTAATGTATGCTACATACACAGGAAAAAGAAATAGCCAATGAAATATGTTCCTGTGGAAACCCTGAGTATGGATTTAGTAGACAACAACTTAAAATTAGCTATTATAAATATGTTCAAAGAACTAAAAAAGTCTTAAAAATTAAAGAAAAATATGGCAATGTATCATTAAATAGATAATATGAATAAAAATTCATAGGAATTACTTCGAAGAACCAAGAAAAAACTTATGAAGTTGATAAGTACAACTGAAATAAACATTCAATAGAAGGCCCAGCAAAAGATTTGAGTTGGCAAAAGAAAAAATCAGCAATCTTGAAGATGAGGCAATGGAGATTATGCAGTCTGAAGAGCATAAAAAATAAAATAAAGAAAAATAAACAGAGTTCAGAGGCCTGTGCAACACCATCAACTGTACCAACATATATATAATGGGAGTTCCAGAAAGAGAAGAGAAATGTTAAAGGTCAAAGGCTAAATTGAGGAAATAAAAGCCGCAAACTATCCAAATTTGGTGAAAAATATTAATCTACACATTCAAGAAGCTTGGTGAACTCTAAATAGAATAAATTCAGAGATCAAGGATTGTAACATATTATTTTGAAATTGACAAAATTAAAAGACTAAGAAAAACTCATGAAAATAACAATTAAAAATGGGAAATACAACAGATCCTCACTTAAATTAATAGCTGACTTTTCATCAGAAATCATGGGAGCCAGAAAACTGTGTAATGACATTGCCCAAGTGTTAAAGGAGAGACATCGGCCAACAATTATATACAGATTAACTGTCCTTCAAAAATTAAGACATTACCAGATAAACAAAAATTGAGAGAATTCTAGCAGTACTACCTGACAAGAAATACTAAAAGGAGAACTTCAGGATGAAATAAAAGGACACTAGATGGTAACTTTAATCCATATGAAGACATAAGAACACTAATAAAGTTAATCATATAGTTATTCAAAAGACAATAAATATGTACTTTTGTTTGTAATTCTTTTGTTTCCTATTTTAAAAGACATCTACATAAAGTCAAAATTATGCACTCATGTTGATGAGTTTATAACATATAAAGTTATAGTAAGTATGGTAATATTAATACAAAAGAGATGTAAGGGAATAGTTTTATATTAGAGCAATTAAGTTAATAATATTCTGAAGTAGATTGTTTTAATAAAGATTCAACTGTAAGTCTCAGGGCAACACTAAGAAAATAACAAATACATTAAAAGGCACAAAACTAAAATTTAAAGGGTACTACATACTACCTATTTTACATTTGAAAGGCACAAATTGAGAAATAGAATAACAAAAATCTCACAGATCTATAGAAAACACATAGCAAAATGGTAGATGTAAATCTTAACTTATTAGTAATTCCTTTAATGTAAACGGCAAAGATGAGAAGGATGTATTTTAAAATACGTTCCAACTCTATGTTGTCTGTAAAGGCATACTTCAGTCAAAGGCAGTGAAAAGTAAAAGAATGGAAAAAGTTGTATACCATGCAAGCAGTAACCAAAAGATAGTTGAGATAACAATATTAATATCAGACAAAATAGATTTTGAGATAAAAATTATACTAAAGACAAAGGACATTTTATAATAAGAAGATCAATTCATCAGGAAGATAAATTGTTATAAACATATACATACCCAACAACAATTCATCAAAGTACATGAAACAAAAACAGACAGAATTGAAGGGAAAAACAGATAATTTAACAATAATTAGAGACCTCAATATTCCACTTTCAATAATGAATTGAAGAACAAATCAGATTATAAACAAGAAAATAGAAAATTTAAAGTATACTATATATCAAATAGATTTAACCCACAGATATAAAACATTCCACTCAAGAGCAGCATAATACACATTTTCCTCGATTGTACAGGAGACATTCTCCAGACATTCTCCAGGGACATTCTCCAGGATATATTATGTACAGTGGTACCTCAGTACTGCTCGTTAATTCATTCCAGAACTTGTAAGGAGTGCCAAAACTGACAGGTAGCGAACAATGAAGCATTTTCTCTTGCTGGATGGCCTGGTGACTCATACAAGTTCTAGCAAGTGAGATGAGTCCCAAGCAAGTGCTGAGTGCTGAAACATTGTTTTCTCATCAAAATGTGATGAGTACAGGATTTGATGAGTCCTGAAGCTGACAAGTACCAAGGTATGACTGTACTGGAAAATAAAATAAACCATAATAAAATTTAAAGGACCGAAATCATACAAAGTATGTTCTCTGACCACAATAAAATTAAATTAGAAATCAATAACAGCAGAAAATTTGCAAAATTCACAAATATGTCAAAAATAAACAATGACCCCTACATAATCAAAGGGTCAAAGAAGAAATCACAATGGAAACTAGAAAATATGTTGAGATAATTTAAAACAAAAACAAAACATACCAAAACTTATGGGATGCAGCTAAACAGTTCTTGGAAGAAAATTTATGATTGTAAATGCTAGTATTAAAAAATATCTCAAATTAGCCCTGGCTGGTGTAGCTAAGTGGATTGAGTGCGGGCCTGTGAACCAAAGAGTTGCTGGTTCGATTCCCAGTTAGGGCACATGCCTGGGTTGCAGGCCAGGTCCCCAGTGGGGGCCACATGAGAGGAAACCACACAATGATGTTTCTCTTCTTCTCTTTCTCCCTTACTTCCCCCTCTCTATAAATAAATAAATAAATAAATAAATAAATAAATAAATATTTTTAAAAATATCTCAAATTAAGAACTTAATCTTTCACCTTAGGAAATTAGAAAAATAAAGAACAAAGTAAACACAAATCAACCAGAAAGAAAAAGTAACACAATTATAGGGGAAATAAATAGAAATTTTAAAAATGAGAGTAAATTAAAAGGCAGTCAATGGTGTAAACACACTTCTAATTAAATTAACAAAAAAGAGAGAGAGAAGACTCAAATGATTAAAATAAGGGGAAAAATGGGGGATACTGCTACTGACCTTATAGAAATAAAAAGGACTTATAAGAGTACTTTGAATAATTGTATGACAACAAATGAGGTAAGTTAGATGAAGTGGATAAACTTTTAGAAACTACTGAAAGTGATACAAAAAGTGATAAAAATTTGAATAGATGTGTAAAAATAAAGATATTGAAATAGTAATTTAAAAACTTCTAACAGAGGAATACATAAGACAGATGGCTTCACAAGTGAATGTAATACTCATTCTTCACAAACTCTTCTAAAAATACAGGAGCGCTTCCCAGCCTACCGTGAGGCCAGTATTATATTGACACCAGAATCAGAGAAAGATATCACAAAAAAATAAAATGATAGACCAATTCCTTTATAAATACACATGCAAAAATTCACAATGAAAACTAGTACACCAGATCCCACAACATATAAAAGATTATACACTAGGACTTCCGGTCAAGATGGAGGCGTAGGTGGACACACTGTGCCTCCTCTCACAACCAAAATTAAGGACAACAAATATTTAAGAAACAAGAAAACAACCAGAACTGATAGAAAATTGAACTGTACGAAAGTCCAACAACCATTCATCCAGACTGGTAAGAGGGGCGGAGTCGCAGCAGGAAAAATTGGACGTGCAAACCCCGGAACGCAGGCATCAGCTGCTGGCAGTTCCCAGGTGCACAGGCAGCAGCTGGCAGACCCTGGGCACCAGCTGGCAACTGTGCAGACCCAGTGAGGTCACCCAAGGTGCGTGGCTGACCGGGTGGTCCCACATTGCCGAGCTCAGACAATCCAGGTGGAGGGGAAGCGGCGGAAGGGACCGGAGTCCAGGAGAGAGCGGAACAGGCGCCATTGTTCCCTCTCGGACCCTGCCCCCACATACAGCGTCAAAACTCAGCGACTCTGCTACCCCGCCCTGGGGAACAGCTAAGGCTCCACCCCTCATATGTAACAGCCGAGATCAGACCAAAACAAAACAAAAAAAAAACCCACCAAAAATGGCTCAAACCGGAGACCAAATCAAAGCCCCAGAGCCAATTCCTCTAAGCCGTGAAGAGATAGCCAACCTATCAGATGCACAGTTCAAAGCACTGGTCATCAGGATGCTCATAGAATTGGTTGATTTTGCTCACAAATTAGGTGAAAAAAAATGCAGGCTACAATACATGAAATGAAGGAAGATGCATGGGGAACCAATAGAGATGGGAGGAAAACTGGGACTCAAATCAATGGAGTGGACCAGAAGGAAGAAACAAACAACCAAACAGAAAACAAGGAAGAAACAAGGATTCAAAAAAATGAGGAGAGGCTTAGGAACCTCTGGGACATCGTTAAACGTCCCAACATCCGAATTATAGGGGTGCCAGAAGGGGGAGAAGAAGAGCAACAAGTGGAAAACTTATTGGAACAAATAATGAAGGAGAACTTCCCCAATCTGGCAAAAGAAATAGACTACCAGGAAGTCCAAGAAGCTCAGAGAGTCCCAAAGAAGTTGGACCCAAGAAGGAACACACCAAGGCACATTGTAATTACATTAGCCAAGATTCAAATGAAGGAGAGAATTCTAGAAGCAGCAAGGGATAAGGGGACAGTCACCTCCAAAGGAGTTCCCATCAGACTGTCAGCTGATTTCTCAAAAGAGACCTTCCAGGCAACAAGGGGCTGGAAAGAAGTATTTGAAGTCTTGAAAGGCAGGGACCTACACCCAAAATTGCTCTATCCAGCAAAGCTTTCATTTAGAATGGAAAGGAAGATAAAGTGCTTCTCAGATAAGGTCAAGTTAAAGGAGCTCATCATCACCAAGCCCTTTTTATATGAAATGTTAAAGGGACTTACCTAAGAAAAAGAAGATCAAAAATATGACAGTGAAAAGACAGCAAACTCACAGCTATTAAGAACCACACCTAAAACAAAAGCAAACTAAGCCAACAGCTAAAACAGGAACAGAACCATAGAAATGAAGATCGCGTGGAGGGTTAGCAACAGGGGAGTGGGAGGAGGAGAGAGGGGGAAAAGGTACAGAGAATAAGTAGCATAGACGGTGGGTAGAAAATAGGGGGAGGGCGAGAATAGTCTGGGGAATGTAGAAGCTAAAGAACTTATGACACATGAACATGAACTAAAGGGGGGGAGTGTGGTTGGGAGAGGGTGTGCAGGGTGGAGGGGAATGATGGGGGAGAAATGGGACAACTGTAATAGCATAATCAATAAAGTATATTAAAAAAAGATTATACACTATAACCAAGTGAGATTTATCAGAGGAGTGCAATGTTGATTTAGCATATGAAAATTAATCAATAGATGCAGAAAAAGCATTTGATAAAATATAATACAGCTTCATAATAAAATGTTCAGCTTTGGTGGGTGTGGCTGAGTGGGCTGAGTAGGCCTATGAACCAAAAGGTCACCAGCTTGATTCCCAGTTAGGGCATATGCCTGGGTTGCTGACCAGGTCCTCAGTGGGGGGCATGTGGGAGGCAACCCCATAATGATGTTTCTCTCCCTCTCTTTCTTCCTCTCTTTCCCTCTTTCTAAAAATAAATAAATAAAATCTTTAAAAGATGATAAATAAACAAACAAACAAATAAATAAAACATTCACCAGACTAGGAGTAGAAGTGAACGTCTTCAATCTGAGAAAGGACATCTACAAAAATCTCATGCCTAACATAATACATAATAGAAAACAAAAGACTGAATGTGGCCAATATTATGATCAGTAACAAATAAGAATGTCTGCTTTCACTATTTCTATTCAACATTGTCCTGGATGCTCTAGCCAGGATGATTAAGCAAGTAAAAGAAATAAAAGCATCCAGATTGGAAAAAGTAACACTCATTGTGCAGATGACATAATTAAAATCCTATGGAAATCACTACAAATTGGGCAGTAGAATAGAATACAAGATTAAGTTACAAGAACTAATGGCATTTCTATACACTACCAATGAACTATCTGAAACATGACATTAAGAAAACTATCTCATTTATAATAGCAGCAAAAAGAATAAAATAACTAGAATTAAATTTAACAAAAGAAGTTCAAGATTTTATACTGAGAATTGTAACTATTGCTGAAAGAAATTAAAGAAGTGCAGAAACATGGCACACTTATGGTTCAGAAGACTTATTGTTAAGGTTACAATATTCTCCAAATTGATCTATAGCCCATGCAATCTCTATCAAAATCAGTTGTTGTTTTTTGTTCAGAAGCTGGAAAACTGACGTTAGAGTTCACATGGAAATGCAAGTGATCCAGAACAGCCAAAACAAGCTTAAAAATAAGGAACAAAGTTGAAGGACTTACACATCCTATAAATCTACAGTCATTATGAGAAGGTGGCACTGGCGCTGGTAAGAATAGACACACAGATCAATGGAACACATTGAGAGCCCGGAAATAAACCCTCATATTTATGGGCAATTGATGTAGGCAGTGAGTCAAAGGAAATTAAATGAAAAAGAGTAGTCTTTTTCAGCAAATGTTTCTGAGAGAAATGGATGTCCACATGAAAAATAATTTGGGCCACTACATCACAACACATGAAAAAAATTGAACGGAAATGGATCATAGAGTAGACATAAGTGTAAGAAAACTATGAAACACCTAGAAGAAAATGAAGAAAATAAAGAAATAAATCTTTATAAAGTTGGGTTATGTGACAGTTTTTAGATACCAAAAGTACAAGCAACAAAAGAAAAAGTACATAAATTTGATTTTACTAAAATTAAAAGCTTGTACATCAAAGGACATCACCAAGAAAGTGGAAAAACAGCACTGGCTTGTTGGCTCAGCTGGTTGGAGCATGATCTTGTACACAAAAATGCTGCAGGTTCAATTCCTGGTCAGGGCACATGCCTTGGTTGCAGGCTCAATCCCAGTGATTCAGGAAGTGCATTCAGGAAGCAACTGATTGATATTTCTCTCTCACATTAATGCTTCTCTCTCTATACTTTTCTCCCTCTCTAAAAATCAATAAATATATCCTCAAGCAAGGATTGAAAAAAACAAAAGTGAAAAGACAAACAGAAAGGAAGAAAATATTTGAAAATCTTTTATCTGCCAAGAGACCTGTATGCAGCATGTATAAAGAACTCATTAAACTTAACAATAATAAAAAATAACCCAATTGGTAAACAGGCAAAGGTTTTAAATAAGCATATCTAAAGATAATATATGAATGGCCAATAAACAAATGAAAAATGCTCAACAACATTAACCATTAGCAAAATACAAATAAAAACCAAAATGGGATGCTACTTCACCTCTACAAGAGTGGCTAACATAAAAAGAAAGACAATAACAATTGTTGATGAAGAGGTATAAAAATTAAAATTTTCATGTGTTGCTAGTAATAATGTAAAATGGAACAGCCACTATGGAAGAGTTTGGCTATTCCTCGGAAAGTGAAAAGTAGAGTTACCATCTAACCCAGTAATTCTATTCCTTGGTATATAACCATGAGAAAGGAAAACATGTGTCTACACAAAAATTTGTGCATAGCATTCATAGAAACATTATTCATAATAGAGAAATCTAGAAGTACATTTCTATCAACTTATAAATAGATAAAAATGAATAAAGCACTGCTACATGCTACACAGCATGGATGAAACTTGAAAATGCAATAAGTGAAAGAAGGCAGTCACAAAAGATCACTTACTATATGTTTAATTCCCATGTAACATTCACGATGGGAAAATCCAGACATAGAAAATAGATTAGTAGTTGCCAGGGACTAGGGATGTTGAAGGATAGGGAATGACTGCCAATATGCACAGGGTTTGTATGGGGGTGATAAAGATGTTCTAAAATTAGATAGTGGTGGTGATTCCACAACACTAAGCATACTAAAAACCACTGAGCTGTACACATTAAATGGGTGAATTTTATAGTCTATGAAATATATCTCATAAAGCTGTAATGAAGAATCAAGTTGTGGAAAAAGTACTATAAAGATTTAGAAAATCAAGAAACCAGGAACAAAGAGAAGTATAACACAGGTGAGGTCTTGAACCATGCGCATGGTGTGTGCATCATGCATCCACGTGTTTGTGGCGTGCACCCATCTGTCCATTTCCTTTCTGTGCCTGGGCCTTCAACTGACCCAGCTGAACTGTTTGCTCTGTCATGTTTTGCAGACAAGCAATCATTGTGGAAAGCATGTCAGAATGGAGAGTAGCCCATTGAACAGGCTAGATTTTTAATAAGACAAATACTAAGCTGAGGAATCACAAGTATAAACTCAATTAGCTGAAGTAGAAACTGAGAGCTCTGATTTTCCTAGTGCGTGTAGGTGAAAGAATGAAAGGTAGGAGTTTGAAGGTGCATTCATTCATTAATTCATTTTTTTCTGTTCAGTGCTGTCTACATCAAAGTCTGGATGAGAGTTTAGGTAGCTTAAGCCCCAATCTTTATCTTAAGGTGCTCATAAATCTGTAGAAATTTATTAACCATGACTCTTGATAAAACTAGAAATATTCAATTCAAAGAGTCTTAAGCAAAAAGAAAAAAAAGCTAATGTATAAAGATGGCGCAGGGAACTGGGAAGCACAAAACTGCCTTCAAGACAAGCTTCATTCCAGGAGCTCAAACAGCATCATCAGGACCCAGTCCCCCCTTTCTCTTGGTTTCAGCTTCTCTTTGTTGCCATTCCTAGATTGTCCTTACTCGATGGCTGGTGAAACGGCTGCCAACAGCTCCCTGCTCATGTATTTTCTGGTACATTCTTTCCTTTGAAAAGTTCATTAATTGATCCAGAGGAGGCTCCAGGGAGCTTGAGCCACTGTCTTAACCTCCTTTTGAAGTTGGTGGTGGCCCACGCGGGACCAGGGAGGTGTGGGGAGGGAGAAGACACTGTGTTTGGCAGTCCCAGAACACTGGGCAAGCAAAAACCACAACCACAGTGATGCAGCTATACAAACGAACATAGATGGCAACATTTGTTAAGTGATGCACAAATGCTGTAAATAAATATTAGTGGGGTCCAGAGGAGTACAGTCTCTTCTGACTGAAGATTATCACTGAATTCTCATGAAAAGGTAGGGTTTTAATTTAGAACTAGAATAAATGTTGTATTACCTTTTAGGGAGTGGGAAAGGGGTGAAGGAGGTTCCACACACAGAGAATAACAATGCAAAGTCTTGTTGCTAACAGGGTATTTCCCAGGGTGTGTGAAAGGACAGGACAGATTGCGTGTAGTCAGAATATCCGGTGTGATCGAAATGGAGATGGGGACTGCCGGGGAGGTGAAGAGGAGGGAGGGGAGAATCACTCCCATTGCTTCTTCCTGGGACCATCCTTTTTTTCTCTAATAAGAAATCTGTGTGAACTTCAGGTTTTTACTTTATTCTTTTCTTCCAACCTAGCCCTCTCTCCTCTCTCTTCTTTCCAAGCAAAAGAATAATGAATACCTAAGTGAGCAAACCAATATAATTTTCTGCAGGGAGCTGGTTATGCATGATTGCCTTTCGGAGCAGGTGAGCTTTCTCTCTGTGAAGGAGGCACATGCCTGATCCAAGCAGGCAATCACTGCTCCACAGCATGTAACCAAAACTGTTCGGGGGTATCAGACACCCGGAAATTATTACAGGGAATCCATTTAAAATTATTAAACACTCATGATAATTTAATTGACTTTTTTACAGGGAGAAATGAACCTTACTGGGCCTCTGAATCTCACCTCTACCTAAGAATTATATTACTTGTTTTGTTCATGTTAAGGACACCATCAAGTCTGAGGTTCTTGCTCTAGAAGATCCTCTCCTCCCCATCCCATTCTCTTTCTCTTACAAAAGTATTTCTTTATTTAAAATGATTTTATCTTTAATCATCACACACTAGTTTACATGTTCTCATTTTTTCTCACTTTAACAAGGAAAGGGAGAATTTCTAGATTTAAATCTCAGCTCAGTCATTTAACAGTTTTGGCCTTGAGCAAATTACTTAAGATTTTCATTTCTCTGTTTCCTTTTATTAAAATGAGGCTAATAATAGTGTCTGTCTCATAGGGTTGTTATGAATACAAATGAGTTGATATATGTAAAGGTCTTTAAAATAGGGCTGATAAGAAGCATAAAAACTTAATCAAATCTGTTATTTAGCATGAACATAGTCTCATTCCTTCTGAGTGTCTCACTAAAGCCTTTGTAGCTTGCAGGAGCCCAAACTGAACCAGAACGAGATGATCCCTCAATGAGAGGCCTGTACCAATGGCTCTGTTGTCCTCTCCTGGGATGGGGGGGAGGGGCGCTCCACCTGCAGAGCCCCATCCCTCCAACACGGATGAAAATAAAACTACCAAGACATAATCTGCTTGGGGAAGAGAGGTGGTCAAACTCTCAGAGGAGAATGACCCAGAGCCCCTTCCTCACTAGACTTCTATTGGGTTCCAATATGCAGGAATACAGGTATGTCAGGTGGCAAGGATCAAACAATGGATAACATGTCAAAAAAATCTGAGGGCTTAATCTGAGTCAGTGTCTGTCAGGTAAGGGGGCTGCAAAGCTTTGGAAGATATACTCATTTCCTCCTCAGACCCTTATCATTTAAATGAGAGCACTCTTAGCAAACAAAGCAGGTTTCACAGGACTTTAGGAATTCTTTCTTATGCTGGATCACCTGGGGAACCGCTCTGGCCAGCACAGGGCTGCACCGCTTGCCCTCATAGTTTCAGGCTTTAAACCAATTAGGCTCAGGAAGCAGAAGACATCTCCCAGACGGAAATGGGGACTCGGGCTATGTCAGAATAGCCAGGGGGCGAGGGTCTATCACCCCCTCTTTGCTGCAGCCCCCAGAGTCCTTCCATGAGGGCCTCCCAAGTGGTCATGTCTGGCTTAGGTTGCCCCTCCCATGAGGAGTCTTACCCATCATTCACTAACCGACTAAGCATTGGGGCCAGAGATGGATGAAGCAGAAGCAGCACTCCTGCCAGCAAGATAAGCTTTGTCTCCTTAGTAGCTCACGTCCTCTTGACAGAACAGACCCAGATGAAGCGGGTCCCTAGGCTCTTACTCAGCCCACCATGGGGTGAGGGTTACAACTCCTGAAACCAGGCTGAATGGTTCGCAACACTCTCCCCACCCTTTCACATGGTGATGTACACGTAAGGGCTGCCAAGAACAATTGGAGGAAAGTCACAGAACCATGAGGATTAGAGTCACAAAAATGATCAGGTTGCAAACTTTATGGAGGCTTTCTGCACTGCTTTTACATGTTCTTTCCCCTAACTTTTCCATTCTTGAATGCAGCTGCTCCAGCCCTCTTGGATTTTTTTAAACCTTTTATTACTGGGTGATTTGATAAGGAAGGCGAAGCACACGCTTAGCACACCAGCAGAACTGCAATACCAATGAAGAGAAGAGAAAATAAAAAATTTGGAGAAGTTTTAGCCTAGTTTAATCTTTTCATTTATTACACCTTGTATTATTTTAAAACAAATTATATTTTACAACATTGGGGTTTCTCCCACAATTAAACAGGGTGGGGTAAGAGAGGTGCATGATATTTTTTCAGCACTTAGTGCCTTAAAAGCTTTTGTTTCCTTCTCAATAGGTAACTCTGTTCATTTTGCTATAAAGAAACAATGGAGAATGAATATCATTCCTGAACTCACACTACTCCCCAGAACACTAATCTCCAAGTGAACCAGTGCTCACATTCCTGCTTCATTTCTTCGTGCTAGATTCAGAATGGAAGACGTCCTGCCCTGCCTTCGGTGTTAGCTAACACCACTTCCATGCTATTATTCTCTTTCTGTCTCATTCCTCCTTATCAGATGCTTCTGGGCTTATAAAGTAGGCTCAGCTCTCTTCTGTATTTTAAAATATGCCACATCCCTCCAGAAGTTTCACCTGCTCCTAACTCTTTTGCAGCGATTTGAAACAATTGTTTTTCATACATGCTGCCTTCACATGCTTACCCTCCTTCCTGCACACATCAACTATGAAAACCCGGTTTTGCTCTGAGCATTCCATTGAGACTGCTCTCCCTGAAAGTCAGCGGCAGCTACTGATCAGTATCCTGGAGCTTCGAAGGCTCTTACTTTCCTCTCTGAGCCACCTCATGATCTCCACCATTGCTTTACCTCTTCACATGACATCACTCCCTCGGCTTTCACACCAACTCTCATTCTTTTCACAATGTTCATGCCCTACCTAGCTTTATTTCTCCTCTTCTTTGTACATCATTTTCTTCTTTCTGACTCTGATGTTTCCCAAAATTTTTCCTGAGTTTTCTATTTGTCTCTATTACTTTTCCTGGCTAGTGTTATCCACTCTTCTGGCTTCAGTTAGCACCAATAATAAGCCACTGGTGCCTGAGTTTTATTGTCTGAGTTCCAGACCTTGGTCCCTTATGCTTGCTGAAGGCTTCCTGGATGACTCAGAAGAACTTCACATTTTAGACTCACTATAACTGGAAGATAACTTATCTCTGCAAATCTTTGTTGCCAGATCCTATCCGTCTGCTATTTAAAATCCTTGTGAAAAAGAAGATTAAAACTATGAACAGTAAGATGACAACAAACTCACAACTATCAACAACTGTATCTAAAAAAAAACCCCACAAACAAAAACAAATTAGTGAACAATTAGAACAGAAACAGAATCACAGAAATGCAGACCACCTGGAGGGTTATCAGTGGGGAGGGGGAGAAGAGAGAATGGGGGGAAAGGTATAGGGAGCAAGAAGCATAAATTTAGCATATCAGTAAAGACCTTTCAAAATCTAGCACTTATCTGCTCTTTTAGCACTCCTGTAACTAAAGTTAAGTTAAAGTCATACCCAGACCTTATGATTTCCTGAAATGTTGTAATACTTCTGCACTTTTGAATATATTATTTGCTCCATCTGAAATGCCAGTACCATTTTATTTTCCTGTCAGTTCCTTCTATAACTGTCATTACTACCGTATTTATCTGGCTTCTTTTTTAAGATGTGATCTTATCTTTAGAGTAAGATCTATGCCACCCATATTTGTAGCCTAACCATCAAACACTGTATCTGATATTTTTAGTTACTCAGTGTTGTTTTGATATATTTGATGAATGTATGAATAAGTGAATAAGTTATGAAGAATAATAACAATAGATAATACCAAGCACTTACTATGTTCTAGGTTTATACATATTGACAAATTTGTTCCTTACAACACTTATGAGGTAGGTAATACACGTATCAAGAAAATGAGGCCTAAAGACTAAAATAAGTTTTTCAAGGTCACATTACAGTGTTTCAAATTGGAATTTTAATCTAGGCCAAGTCTATTATCAGAATGTATGCTCTTAATCTGCATGCTTTATTGAGTTAATAAAGAAAATGTTACAGCTCAACATTGAAAAATCAGGAAAAATAAATGGAAGTTTGAAACAGAATCATTTCCATTTAAGAAATAGTGCAGCCCTTCTGGTCACGATGGTCATGTTAGCAGACATGACTCACCTCTTCACACAACCACGTCAAAATTACAAGTAAAATAGAGAACAACCATCACTCAGAACCATCAGAAATAGAGTTGAATGGAAATCTAACACTACAGAATTAAAGAAACCACATCCATCCAGACTGAGCCATCAAGCTATGCCATATCTGAGACTGCATCAACCTGGTTAACACTGTTTGATCCACCTTGGAGATCCTCAGAGAATCCACTCTACCCAATTTACAGGCCCACCCAAGCTGCTTTTCCATATGGATGGCGCTCTTGGCTCCTGCTTCATGACTTTCTAAATCCTCTTAAACAAGCTACATCTGGCCTCAGTGAACCTTAGGCCTGACACTAGCAGTGACCAGCCTAGATTCACAACTTAACTTCGCCTGAGAATCTCCAAAACCAGCACAAGTAGCAGCCATTTCAGATTGCTTTACAGCTCAGGCAGGGTGGCCCAGGGCAAAACACACCTGGGGGCTGATCTTGGCCTGCACTACCCAGGAAATACCAGAACCTGTAGACAGCTACAGGCCACATTGGAAAACTATCACCCTGCCCCTGCACAGCTAATCCTCCACAGAGGGAAGAGGTTGGTGGTCAGTGGTCACAGCCAATCCTTGCAGCTGACTGGCCCTCTCACGTAAATCCCTCCCATTGATCTGCCAACAACAACCAAGGTTCAATCACAAGAGGAGGGTGTACTGAGCTCATGTGAAGGGTGCACCTCGAGTACCCAGCTTGGGTGATTGAGGAGGCTGTGCCATGGGACTCTACAGGACACCTTCTACATTAGGCCACACTAGCAAGACACAGAATCTAAGCAGCTCTACCTAATACATAGAAACAAAGGCAGGGAGGCTGCCAAAATGAGGAAACAAAGAAACATGGCTCAAATAAAGGAACAGATCAAAACTCCAGAAAAAGAGCTAAATGAAATGGAAATAAACAATCTATCAGATGCAGAGTTCAAAACACTGGTTATAAGGATGCTCAAGAAACTTAGTGAGGACCTCCACAACATAAAAAAGATCCAGTTAGAAATGGAGGAAACACTAATTGAAATAAAGAATAATTTGCAGGGAAACAATAGTAGAGTAAATGAAGCTGAGAATCAAATCAATAACTTGGAATATAAAGAAACAATAAAAAGCCAATCAAAACAGCAAGAAGAAAAAAGAATTCAGAAAATGAGGATAGTATAAGCAGCCTCTGAGACAACTTCAAGAGGTTCAACATTCACATCAGAGGAGTGCCAGAAGGAGAAGAGAAAGAGCAAAAGTTGGAAATCTATTTGAAAAAATAATGAAAGAAAATTTCCCTAAATTGGTGAAGTAAATAGACATGCAAGCCCAGGAAGCACAGAGAGAGCCAAACAAGATGGATGCAAAGAGGCCCACTCCAAGACACATTATAATCCAAATGTCAAAGGTCAAAGATAAAGAGAGAATCTTAAAAGCAGCCAGAGAAAAGCTGTTAGTTAGCTATGGGAGAGTTCCCATAAGATTGTCAGCTGATGTCTTGGAAGAAACTTTGCGGACTGGAAGGGATTGGCAAGAAATATTCAAGGTCATGAAAGGCAGGGATCTATAGCCAAGAATGCTCTACCCAGCAAAGCTATTACTTAAAATCAAAGGGCAGATAAAGAGCTTCTCAGTTAAGAAAAACTAAAAGAGTTCATCATCACCAAAACATTATTATATGAAATGTAAAGGAACTTATTTAAGAAAAAGAAAAAGATCAAAACTATGAACAATAAAATGGCAGAAAATACATTATCTATCAACAATGGAATCTAAAAAACAAACTAAGTGAACAAGAAGAACAGAGACAGAATCATGGATATAGAGAGCATTTTGATGGTTGCCAGATCAGAGTGAGCTGTTGAGGAATGGGTGAGGAGGTGAGGGGATTAAGAAGTACAAATAGGTAGTTACTGAATAACCACAGGAATGTAAAGTACAGTATAGGAAATGGAGTAGCCAAAGAACTTATACGCATGACCCATGGACATGAACAATTGTGGGGGATTGCCTGAGGGAGTGTGGGGTACTAGGTGGAGGGAAGCAAAGGAGGAAAAATCAGAACAACTGTAATAGCATAATCAATACAATATAATTTTTTAAAAAGAAATAGCACAAATTATCAGAAGAAATCCCTGATCAAAAATAAGGATTTAAGGTTTATAGGGGACTTCTATCAATCTTTCAAAGAATAAGTAATCCTAACACTGATTAAATTTCTAAAAGCAAAGAAAAAGATACCATCTGTAAAGCTTCAACTTTATATTTCACTTAGGATTTTCAATGCATAATACCTAAATATTTGCAAATATAATCCAACACCACATGAAAAATAATTCACAATGAAAAACTGAAATTTATTCCAGAAAGTTAGAATGGTTTAATAATTAAAATCTCAGTAGTTATAATCCAACATCTTAACATAGCAAAGGAGAAAAATTATATAATGGTTATTAAAATTTATCTTTGATGAAGTTAGACTATTCTTGACCAAGTATATATTATCATATATTAACAATATATAGAGAAACATTTTCATTCATACAATGTTCAAAAAAACAAGACCACGATGAACACTATCTTGACTCTCTTCACCAGGTTTAAATATGCATTTCAGGTGTAGTCACAGACAAGAAAAAAAACAATTAGAGACAAAAAGATAAGTAAAGAAGTACGACCATATCCACTTGCTGATGATATGATGGTATACCTCAAAACACCCAAGGTAACCAATATAATAATAATAAATATAAGGGATTCAATAAAGAAGCAAATATAGAATAAACTAAAAAATTAATAGCCTTCATCTATACAAATAATAACTGGTTAGAAAATTCAGTGAAAGAGGAAAACCCCCATATAAAGAAACAATAAAAAATATTGTACTAAGAAATGAACTTTAAAATGTGGAAACACAGGAGGAAAACTTTATAAAACATTTCTGAAAGACCCAAAATGAGAAATGAGACTAGAACAAAAAGAATGACACTCTTTGTTCTTGCAGAGAATAACTCAACATAGTGAAGTTTTCAATTCTCCCCAAGCTGATGTGTACATTTAATTCAGTCTCTGAAAAATTAACAAGTCAATTCTGGGGTTAGACAAGTTCCTTGTGATGTGTTGGCATGGGGGTATGCAAGAATAGCAAGAAAAATAGTGAAATTTTAAAAAAAGCAACAAGTCTTTGACATGTGTGGCTCAGTTGATTGGACATCATCTGGCAAAGCAAAAGATTGACAGTTCAATTCCTGTTCAGGGCACATGCCTGGGTTGCAGGTTTGTCCCTGGTTAGGGCTGCATATGAGAGGCAAGTAATCAATGTTTCTCTCTCACGTTGTTTTTCTCCCTCTCTTTCTCCCTCACACCCCCTTTCTCTAAAAAATAAATAAATAAAGTCTTTTAAAAAAAATAAAGCAATGAGGATTGGCTAGTCCTACTAAATATTAAAACATACTATAAAGCCTGTTTAGTTAAAATAGTGTTGAACTAGTACATGAACAGGCAGACAACCCAAAACTGAAAATTTACTACATGATGAAGGTGATGTCTCAAATTACTTTTCAATTGGAGCAAATGAATAGTCACTTAAAAATGTGATACAACAGTTACAACAACTCAGATCATATACAGGGATAAACTCCAAATAAATGAGAGATCTAAATGCAACAAACAAAACCATACAAATACTAGGGGAAAAACTCCCTTCAAAAGTGGATGTGAGTATGGGTATGGTGACAGCCTTTACAACTTGATTCAAAATCTAGAAAACAAATTAAAAATATTGGTAAATTCTACCACATAGAAATGAAATGTTACTGCATATAACAAAATGTAAGTGGGAGAATATTTTCAGTTTATATTAACAGACTAATTTGTTTAATACTTAAAGACATCTTAAAATCAAGGTAAAAAGACCACAATCTTCATTAAAATATGCACAAATATATTTAAAGAGGTATTAAATATGTTCAATGTCATTCAAAAGAAATGTGAATTAAGTGTGCATTGAGATACGATGTCTCACACATCTGATTGGCTGAAACTGATAATGGACTGCTGGTGAGGTTGTGGGCTTGGGGCAAAACAGCACTCTCATCACTCCCAAGGCTGCAAGAGCACAAAATGCTACAAACATCTGTCACAGTAAGATAATGCATTTACCATTTAACTCAGCATTCTTACTTCTGGGTAAACCTGCACCAACACAGCATGTCACAAAATTATTCATTGTGACACTGTACATCAGAGTAAAATACGTGAAAAAAAAAAAAACTGATGTTCATTTAGAGGAGAATGGTTATATGCCTGTGGCATAGTCACACAGGTGGGGGTTCTGTGGTGGTAAAGAAATATGAGGAATAGCTCCAATTATTATGGAATGATTTCCAAGATAGGTTGTTAATGAATAAAGATGGATTGAAAAAGTTTTTATAGTATGTAACTTTTGCATAAGACAGAAGAAATAAAAATATGAGCTTATTTTTGCAAATGAAATGGAAGTAGAATGTATGGGATAGAAGTGGAAGTAAGATTTCTCTTTTATTTAGTTTATACTTTTGAACAAGGACAGTGAGTTACATGTTCACAAAACCAATCATGATGAGAAAAGAAAACCCTAAAAGTGAATACAAATGAATCTAATTGTATATTTGTTAACAATTATATATATTTTTAAATATATTTTATTGATTATGCTATTACAGTTGTCCCATTTCCCCCCTTCATTCCCCTCCACCCTGCACACCCTCTCCCACCCATATTCCCCCCTTTAGTTCATGTCCATGTGTCATAAGTTCTTTAGCTTCTTCATTTCCCACACTAATCTTGCCCTGCCCCTGTCTATTTTCTACCCACCATTTATGCTACTTATTCTCTGTACCTTTCCCCCTCTCTCCTCCTCCCACTCCCCTGTTGCTAACCCTCCATACGATCTCCATTTCTGTGGCTCTGTTCCTATTCTAGTTGTTTGCTTTTGTTTTAGGGGTGGTTGTTAATAGCTGTGAGTTTGCTGTCTTTTCACTGTCATATTTTTTAATCTTCTTTTTCTTAGATAAGTCCCTTTAACATTTCATATAATAAGGGCTTCGTGATGATGAACTCCTTGAACTTGACCTTATCTGAGAAGCACTTTATCTTCCCTTCTATTCTAAATGAAAGCTTTGCTGGATAGAGCAATTTTGGGTGTAGGTCCCTGCCTTTCAAGACTTCAAATACTTCTTTCCAGCCCCTTGTTGCCTGGAAGGTCTCTTTTGAGAAATCAGCTGACAGTCTGATGGGAACTCCTTTGTAGGTGACTGTCCCCTTATCCCTTGCTGCTTCTAGAATTCTCTGCTTCATTTGAATCTTGGCTAATGTAATTACGATGTGCCTTGGCGTGTTCCTCCTTGGGTCCAACTTCTTTGGAACTCTCTGAGCTTCCTGGATGTCCTGGTAGTTTATTTCCTTTGCCAGATTGGGGAAGTTCTCCTTTATTATTTGTTCAAATAAGTTCTCTACTTGTTGCTCTTCTTCTTCCCCTTCGGGGACCCCTATAATTCAGATGTTGGGATGTTTAACGATGCCCCGGAGGTTCCTGAGCCTCTCCTCATTTTTTTGAATTCTTGTTTCTTCCTTGTTTTCTGTTTGGTTGTTAGTTTCTTCCTTCTGGTCCACTCCATTGATTTGAGTCCCAGTTTTCCTCCCATCTCTATTGGTTCCCCATGCATCTTCCTTCATTTCACGCATTGTAGTCTGCATTTTTTCATCTAATTTGTGAGCAAAATCGACCAATTCTGTGAGCATTTTGATGACCAGTGCTTTGAACTGTGCTTCTGATATGTTGGCTATCTCTTCACGGCTTAGAGGAATTGTCTCTGGGGCTGTGATTTGTTTTTCATTTTGAGCCATTTTTGGTGTTTTTGTTTCGTTTTGTTTTGGTTTTGGTCTGGTCGTGGCTGTTATGTTGTGCGGGGCGGAACCTTATATATTCCCCAGTGCAGGGGGGTGGGGGGGCGTCGCTGAGTTGTGATGCTGTTTGTGGGGGCGGGGTCCGAGAGGGAACAATGGCACTTGCTCCGCTCTCTCTTGAGATCCCCTCCCATCCGCCGCTTCCCCTTCACCTGGATTATCTGTGTGCGAGAATGTGGGACCACCTGGTCAGCCAGCCGCCTTGCACGGCCTCACTGGGTCTGCACCCCATGAGACAGCCTTCGCCTGTGGGCCTGTCAGCCGCCTGCACACTTGGAAACCGCCAGCCACTGCTGCGCCTGTGTTCCCGGGTCCACACCTCCACTTTTTCCTACCGCAACTCCGCCCCTCTTACCGGTCTGGATGAATGGTTGTTGGACTTCCTTACAGTTCAATTTTCCATTATATCTGGTTGTTTTCTTGTTTCTAAATATTTGTTGTCCTTAACTTTGGTTGTGAGAGGAGGCACAGTGTGTCCACCTACACCTCCATCTTGGCCAGAAGTCCCGTTAACAATTATATTTTGTTGTGTGGTTTTTTTATCTACATGAAGAAAACAATCCAAGTAACTTGAACATAGTACCCAAACTTTACTTCTCAATTGAATTTACCCTGAGATTAAAAAGTAATGAAAAAATATTGTAAATTTTACTTACTAAATGTGTTGTGGCTGGTGGTGGTGTAGACATTGAAATTTGGAACTCATATTTGAGTCTATTTTATATTTCTTGTCAGGTAGAGCATATGAGTAAATACACTGGTATTGCTGAGAACCAGGGTTTTCACTGTAGGAGACACAAACACGGAATAGAGGAAATTGAGAAGAAATCTTGTGACTGTGTTTGAATTTGGTGTATGAGGATGAACTCTTAATTATTTTTTATTTTAAAGTTTACACACATTGAGGTGTACTCTTCACAGAGGATTTAGGATTTAGGGCAATGAAACTACTCTGTATGATACTATAATGGTATATGAAGCTCATTATACATTCTCCAAGCCCATAGAATGTGCAACACCAAGAGTGAATCCTAATGGAAACTATGGTCTCTGGGTGATTAGGATGTGTGAGTGCAGGTTCATTGATCATAAAAAAACACACCGTTCTGGAGGGAGTATTGCTGATAACTAGGGAGGCTATATGTGTGTGGGGACATGGGGAAATGGGAACTCTTTGTGCTTTTGGTCCACTTTTACAGTGAAACTAAAACTGCTCTAAAAATTAAAATCTATTTAAAAATGCACTCCTTTTGGTATACAGAGCTATGAGTTTTGACGAATTCATACTTTTGTAACCACACCACAATCAAGATACAGGTCCTTTACTCCCCCCAGATTCCCTCATGTTTCTCCTTTTTAGTCAATCCTTCTCCTGCCTTTAAACCCTAGTAACCAAAATAAATCCATATATTTACACTATATTATATTTTTACTGAAGTGGCCTAGTAATAATTTGCATACCTAGAGCCCAGAGCTTGGTTTCTATTTATCATTTTCTACTAAAAGAAATCAAGGCCTCTTGGAAAAAATTATTGTTCTGGGTCAAAGAAAGTAAAAATGAGCCTATGACATCTGGCTACACCAAAAAGCAAGAAAGGGCTAAAAAATTAATGGAGTCATGTCAAAACAACATGAGAGCTTGTCTGAATGGACTTCTGTTGACAATATATGGGATAATATAAGAATTAAAAGGATAATAGAAATTATTCTTTAAAAAATAATTCGTGAATCCAAATTAGTACGTACACATACACACATCATTGGTTAAAAAGCAGTTGGGGAGTAGGTTATTAACACAGTCTCAAAATATTTCCAAGTAGATGGCTTGTTACTTACAAAAGTAAAACATATCTTTAAAATGAATACATCTAGTGCTCACCACTGCCACCAAATGATAAAACTGACCATCACCCATAGTGAAACAACCTGTTTTATGTCCTTTAGGCACTTACTGCACCAGCAGAAAGAGGACCTAACATTACATAAATATTTTTTCCAATGACTTTTAACCTGGAGCTAATCAATCGTAGGGAAACAATCAGATAAATCAAATGTGGGACATTCTACAAGACAATTGGCCCGGACTTAAAAAAATTCACTTTCATTAAAATTGAACAAACAAAACAGAACACTTTGTGGACTAGCAAAATTGAAATATAGATAGTATATTAGTAATATTGATTTGTTTGCTTGGGTATAATATAGTAATAATGATGTTTCTATTCTGTCAAAGAATATGTTAGTCTTAGAATATGTTTGCTGACCTAGTTAAGGATAAAATGCCATGTCAGATTCTTATGTTCAAATAATATTTTTAAAAAGTGTGTGTGTGTATTTAGATCCTAATGTGAAAGAAAGGGTTCCCACTGGCCAAGTTTCATTTTCAGCATTAAAAAGAGTAAAATAATTCATAAAGAAAACACATGAAAATATGGGAATGAATGGGGCAAATGTTAATGGTGAATCTAGGGGAGGGGTATATGAGTATTATTTTTTTAGTTTTCTTTAGATTGAAAATGTTTTGAAGTGAAAAATAAATACAAAGATACTGGCATAAAATATAAGTGTAAGTGAAATATAAATAGTGACTTCCACAAGAGAGAATAGTGAGTTCCATGGCACTAATATTTTAGTTACAAATTGATATTTTCTGACCCTTTTTACTTCTTAGATTTGGCTTTGTGGTGGCCTAATGGAATAGACATTTTATGACTAAAATGCACATCTTTGTTTAATGCATACTGTTAAATATAACTCAACATATTGTTTTATATTAACGTCTAATCACTTAGAAGTAGACTAACTGTACTTTCCTATAAGAAAAACTCTTATAAAAATTAAAATGTTATGAAATATAGGAAGAGAAAAGTAATTCCTCACTTTAGAAAAACATTTAGTGAATTGTTGCTTTAGATAATGATTTCCTTTAGTGCTCTTATAAAAACTAATTTAACATATTAATGGATAAAATGAGGTTAAAACTAATTATTATTAAATCTGCATGTATTCAAGAGATACTTTTTGGGTGATATTGTCTAATATATTCAGTGAGATTGAGAGTTTGTTTACTTATAAATTGTTCATTAAATTGTTCCTTAATATCTGTGTTTCCCCCCAAATTTCTTTTGCAAAACTCATCTATTCTTGGTCAATTTCAAAAGCCATACTTTTTAACTGATTCCTACTCTACAACAGAATTGAAAGTCTGGTGGAAATAAGGTCGTGAAGAAGAGGATTTTTCCCCCAATCTCTGCAGAAATTCTGAAGGTGGTGTTCCTTAGTCTTGATTCAATTCACAGTCTTCATGTTCATTGAATACATTGTTGATATTTAATGGGATTTTTTGGATGGATGTCTATGTGGCTAAACTCAGGAAGAAATTTACCTTCCTAATTTTAAAGCTCTATCTTCTGACCTGTGATCTGCCTTCTCCATAGCTTCTCTGACTGATCGCTTTCCTTTCTGGTGCAATCTCTATAAAGCTGCTAACCATCACATGGACATTTATTGTTTCAAAATGTGCTCATAGATCAAGTCAACAGCACATGTTTTATGTTTACTCCCTCCAACTTTCCCATTTCTCTCTGCAGCACTGCTATTTATATACCACCTAATCTTTGAAAAGCTCAAAAACTCTTTACTTTACACATTTCAGGTAATGGAAGTGTCAGTGGGAAGCTAGTTGGTAGGGTATACCTGACTAGGCTGCTTAATATATGTTTTATTTCTTGGTTTATTTAGTTGTCTCTAAACCCACATAGGAAAATCCTAAGGAAAAAGTGAACAATTAATTAAACGACAAATACATCTGGGTTATTAGAAAAGTAGTCTGAAATCTTAAATTCTAGAAGCTAAAACCATATATAAACATATTCCATCTTAACATAGCAAACAATCTCCCTTCTATATGCCTTGAAGTGGAACTCTCTAATGTCTTCATTTCTCTCCATTTGTGAAAATGAAATCCATCCAAGTACTCTGTGAGGAGGGAACCTTCTATCAACTTCTGTGAATTGAAACCCAGTGAGATTAAAGCTGAAGGATTTTCCTAAAACAATGATCTCATCTGCATTCCACAGGCCCTTCTGCCTGATTTGTATTTTCATCTTATCCTTATTGTTCTCCAGCTGATCCTTCAGAAGTGATCCACAAAACCACTTTTACTGAAATTACTTTCAACTTGCTCAGTTTGGAAGCACTTCAGTTACAATTTCTAAGTAAATCATTTCCACAAATAATCATAATTGAGAGTTCAAGAGTTTAATTCCTAACTTTCACCACTGATTAATCTTGTTTGACTTTTCCCACCAAGTATTTCTTTCTGGCATAGAAACTCTTTCTTGATTTTAAGTAAATTGAACTAACTTTTCTTTAAAATCAAAAATGTGTATTTCCTAATCTGACTTATGAAAAAATTTCCCTCCTTCAACAAAATCTTAAAATTAAAACTCACTCTACTTGCATACAAAAAAAACTTTCAACATCCAGCACTATACAGGTTATTTTCAGTTTTTAACAGTTTTTAAATATTTGTCTATCTAGTTAAAAATCAATACTCAATAGGCATCTTGTTTATACATTTCATTGAGTTTATATGACATGCCTCATAGTTCTGTAGAGGTAATTGCCATGTAATATACAATTATATTCCCTGTTTTCACAGTGATAGCAAG
The DNA here is from genome assembly GCA_039655065.1 of Glossophaga mutica. Lineage (NCBI taxonomy): Eukaryota > Metazoa > Chordata > Mammalia > Chiroptera > Phyllostomidae > Glossophaga > Glossophaga mutica. The sequence goes on along the minus strand of CM077308.1, from coordinate 76,700,114 downwards.
CATTATACCCCTTGCAATACTACAGAAAAACTCTAGAAAGGACATACTTTTCATTCCACTAGTATATACATATATAAACCATGATGTATATATATAATATTATTAGTAAAGTAGCCCAAACTATACTTAATTGGCCATTAATATGTTAACATTTATTTAAATCATATTGATAAAGACACTTACTAAATGGTGGTATCAGTTAATAATTAAAGATCATATTGTATATCAGAGCAAATTCCTGGGTGAATATCACACAGAACAGTAAAACTCTTGGAAATTCTGGAATAGGAGTTTATGAAGTACTAGTAGAGTAGTTCTGAAAAAATTAAAGCAGGTTCATATGATGATAGATAGCTAGAGCAGTCTCAAGTAAGTTTTGTCTGAATTTGACAGAATCTATCTGTATTTTAGAGTTTAATGCTTGATATTCCAATGACATGACATTTGAAACAATAATTAGATAATTTTATGCTACTTCTTCTTTGTTCTCCAGCCTACAGGTAGAATATCATCTGTTAGCTCAACATATGCATTAACTTGCATTAAAAAGTGCCAAATTGCTTGTCCATGAATGCTCTACCTTATTCATCTTTGCCAAATGGAAGATTAGGAACTGGCAATAAAGAAAGAGATAACAGAACACACAAAAAGTGGAGATGGGAAAGAGTATGAAATCTTCAGCAAAATAGAAAAGTTTAAGTGGAAATGAAATAGCCCTTTCTGTCTTACAACAGAAACCTGACTCCAACTACCTTAAGGGAAGAAAGATATTTTCGATTTATCATACTAGGATATTTAAGAGGTGTCATGAGTTCCTCCCACAGCTAGTTCTTGGATGCAAATGGTATCATGAGACCCATTTCGTTAGCCCGCATCTAGTCTCTGTTGCTCTCATGCCTAAGCGAGCTTTCTCCTTGAGAAGCAAAGATGACGCAGAACAAGTCCAGATTTATGTAGTCATTAGCACTTACACCCCAGAAGAGTTGGGATGCTTTTCTTCCCCTCTTTGTGTTCATATTAATGCTACCAAAAGGAGTCTGATTGGCCCTGCCGAGGTCGTGTGCCCATCATTTGTCCAACCACTGCGATAGAAGAGTGAGGTATTCTGTCCAAGCTTCCTAACATGTCTGTACAGTGATTTGTGTAGTAAAGAAGGGAAAGAGATGCTGACTAGGTAAAAATAGATATATAGGTAGGTATGTCAATAGGTAGATGCACAGGTAGGTAGGTAGGTAGGTAGGTAGGTAGATAATTGATACTGATAGCTAAGCATGTAGATAGATGACAGATGATTGGTTGATAGATATAAATAGTTGATAGATTGATGATGATGATGAAAGAGAGAGGGAGAGAGATGATAGATAGATGATAGATAGATAGATAGATAGATATGAGAGAAAAAATACGCATCAGTAAAACCAGGTGTCTGAATTTTAACTATACAATCTGGTATTAAAGCTATGTATGTATAAAAATTTGTTGTTTGGTGTTTTCCCATTTTGGTTTGCTTTTGTATTCCTTATTTATCTATAGGTATATTTTTAAAAACTAGTGCTTTTTAGTGGTTGAGCACAGGCTTCAGACTCAGACTGAAACTTTTGAATCCTCTGTCAGGGTCTATTTGTATGACCTAGGGCAAATTAGCCACTCACAGCTTCGATTTTTGTCACATGTAAAGTGGGGATGATTGTATTTACTTCCTAAGGGATTTATAAAGATTAAATGGAATAGCACTTTTAAAATGCTTAGCAGATTACCTGGCATATAGAAATATGCCATTAAATACATGTTATTATCGTTAGTACTGTAACTACTGTTGATATTATCAGATTTCTGTATACATATTCTTGATCACCCTCCATGCCTGTGTTAGGAATCACCAAACCTATTCACTGTTGTTTAGAAATTAAAACAAGGGCATTCCTGGAATATGCATCATGCATGAGAGAGCCCTGGACATCTATGACATACTTTCTAATGTCTACCAGCCAGGCAGAATGACCCATGCAGTTGTGCTGCGTATTTTCATTAATAATGCACACAGTGGAAAATATTTTCCAATTATCTTGATAAGGCTAGAGTGTAGGATGTATGTAGACGACCAAGTTTACAAGCAAAGCAGGTCTCTGATTTCCATGGCATACCTGAAATTCCTTTGTGGACTTCCCCAAGGCATTTCCTACCAGTGTAAGACACACTAAATGATGATACTTTAAAAAAGGTTGGAATAATTATCTGGAATAATATAATTTATCAAGACAATCAAAAGTTTAACTAGACCAATTTCCCTATTTGTTAAGGTTTATTGTTAGAACCTTATGTTTTTATTGCAATTTTTAATGATATATTTAAAAAATCACTTTTCCTTTCCCTTTATTGGTGATGAATGGAAATAAAATTGATTTAAATATATTGATTTCAGAGGAAACTAGCTTGTCAATCTCTCTTACAATTTCTAATGATTTGTCTGCAGAGTTTTCAGTTTTCTATAAGGATAATTATATTTTGATTAATGCAGTATTTGTTCTTTTCTTTTCAATTCTTATACCATTCAGATAGCCAATAGACATAGGAAAAGATGCTCAATGTCACTAAACATCAGAGAAATATGAATTAAAACCACAGTGAGATATCACCTCACTCCTGTCATAATGGCTATCATCAATAAATCAACAAACAAGTGCTGGCGAGGATGTGGAGAAAAGGAAACACTTTTGCACTGTTGGTGGGAATGCAGATTGGTACAGCCACTTTGAAAAGAAGTACGGAATTACCTCAAGAAATTAAAAATAGAACTTCCCTATGACCTGGTAATTCTACTTCTGGGAATTTATCTGAAGAAAACCATGATTCTTTCTACCCCACCCCCTATTTTTATACTTCTTCCAATTCCTATTACTATTGGTTAAAGCCAGAAGATATAAATTTATAAAGGCTTTAGCTACACCTCAACAAACTCTATTTAAAATGATTATAAAAAATATTAGTAAAAACATTATATTTTAATGGATAATCTGCAAGTTTTAAACATTTCAGATTTTGATTTGGGATTTTGGGCAAATTGTGATCCACAAGTCACAATTTTCTCATTTATAAATGGAAATAACAAAAGTTATTTTGTAGGGGTGTTATGATGATTTGAGAATGAAACTATCTATCATCTATCTATCTATCTATCATCTATCGAGATAGATGAGAGATTGCACCTAACATACAGAAGATAAATGGTAGATACCTTTATTCACAGTACATGTTTTACTCTGTATATTTATATGATTTAGTTATTTACCCTATTTGTGAAATGCTGTTAAATTGGAATATAGTATCCAAAGACTCTGATTGTTTTTCTTTAGTTACTATATTGAATGAGTGAGAAACTAATTCCCCATTTTAATTCTGTATCTCTACATACTCCATAAATCAAGAGCTTGTACATTTGATTAAAATAATATTAATGTTACATTAATATGGAAACATTAAAAACTCTAATATAATATTTTGTGTGCCTGTTATGTTAGTTTTTTATCATTGTTTTCTTCCACTATAGCTTGAGTAACAGATAAATAACTAGATGTTCATATTAGTATTCAAGTAACAAAGTAAATTTTCTCCCCCTGCTAAACAAATGGAAAGTATCTAATCTGGTCCGAACTGAAGGTATCATTTACACTGCAGTCCTGTTTTCTGTTGCATGTTTAATCGAAACTTAAAATGACAATATTTACAGAAATAGTCCATAGAATAGGCTAGCACTGCAAGTGAAAACAGAACACTGACATCAGAGAAATGGGATTCAGATTAATTGCCAAATTAGCTAGGTTCCTCAAAGGAAATACTGCAAATTCGGGTAACAGAGAAGCTTTGCAAAAAGCTAGAGTGGATTATTTTTTCGTGTTCTTTGATGTTGTATGGTCATTGAGTTAGGAAGGGAATGAGTTCTGTTGGCTGTGCAAGTGGCATAAAAGCCATCTTGTAATCAAAGCAAATTGGACACGCGTAAGCTGTTTGGTTAAGTCTCTCCTGCCATAATCATGATTTTCATGTGTGCCGTACTTTTCATGTTATTAGTATTAATAGTAAGATGAAGAATGGTGGTTTATCATGCATTATTTCTCTGCATTGTCTCACTTAATTTTCATACCTTTAACGTAGGTACTATCAAAGTCTCCAGTCTAAAGATGAGAAAAGAGGCACAGAGAATATTAATGGTGAAGATGGCAAGTGTGGAGAAAGAAAAGAACTGTCTCCTGAGAGCATTTTTCAATCAGCCTTATCACAGTACCATGGGCACATTGGTTATATCTCTAGTTCCTACTCCATCTCTCTAGAATCTTGGCAATGCTGTCACATAATCTGATTGTGCAAATAGATTTCTTATCAATGAATTTGGTACTCAGTGGGGTAGTGAGTTTATTGCATTAAAAAATCAAGTTTATCAGATATTTTAACAGGTTGAAGTAATAGATTAAATCTAATATGATAAAATTTAAAAGAGGGATAAAAGCCATAGTATTTTGATTAAGAAAAGGAATTCTAAAAATGAGGAATAATAGATATGTGTTTGCAAGCAATATGCCTAATCTAAGAATTTTAATTTACTTTAAGATAGATGGCAATAAAAGAAAGAGAAAGAAAACTTGATTAAAATTTGAAAAGACTTTTAAAAACTTAAAAGTGTAAAGGAGAAGATACAAGTATGGGAGCCTGTGTGGAATGAACAGGAGGACTGTGGGAAAGGGAGGTGTCTGATAGAAGTATTCACTTAGCAAGCCATTAGTACTATCTTGGTGCATTGACTTTACATTTGGGGTTATGGAACTAGGAGAAAGGTGATAGATTGGAAAGACAGAATAAAAGAGTTAATTGGCTTGACAAATGACTGAATTTGAGAGGTAAACAAAATGTCAAACATAATATCAATACTCTGGACTGTGTGATCCTGGGGTCCCAAGGTGTCCTATCCTTCTGAGGTCATCCTTGTATTTAATAGCCAAATAAAATATCTGAAGTTCCCATGGTGCCTAATTGTAGAAAACCCAGTCGCCTCTCACTTATCTCCTGCTGATCAAGGCTGCTGTTGATACCAGCTCTGTTGACCCCCGCCCTCATTGTCAGAAGTAGTATTGCAATGTGGTTAAAAGCATGAGCTGAGTCAGACCAATTAATACACATTAGACTTCCTAACTGAATACTCTTCACAAAGTTATTTAATCTCTATGCCTCACGTTCATCAACTACAAAATGATAATAACTAGCTACCTTATTTGGCTGTTTATTCATTTATTCCTCATATATTTAACAATCACGCACAAAGTGATCCCTGAATCAAATTCCCGAATATCTTATGTTCTGGGAGAAAATAATTAAATTCATAACAATCACCCAGAGAAGGCATCCTCTTACTGCAGAGAAATTTTGCTCTTTGTAACAATTTGAGACTTGTATTGTCAAAAACAGAAAACCTATTTTGGTGTTTTCTCAGGAAAAAAAAAGCAGACTCCTCTCCACCTCCACAACCACCCACCCCCCCACCAAATATCTGTCACAATTTCTAGGCTGGAAATGCTCACTGGCAGGCTTTCTTAATAGCATACTCTTCCCTGTTACATTATTAATTTCAATACAATGAGAACCCAAAGACTGGGAAGTTGAGTGTGTGAGTGTGTGTGTGTGTGTGTGTTTACTAAATATGGGTGAAATGAATAGTAGTTTGGGAGGTGTCAAGTTTCAAGTGCCAGCATTATTACTTTACAAAATCGTTCAGAAGGCATTTAAGTTAGAAATGTAAGTATTCTATACATGATTTAAGTTACTGCATAAACTATATTAGAACTTAATCTTAAGATACCTAGCACATAATAAGTGAACAACAGATGCTCATCTAGTGGCTTGAAATTATGAACTCTGTATTTCAAAGGACTGAGCATTATTGGGAAAAGCAATAACCTAGAGTTAATCCAAGAAGATTCTTTTCATTCCCTAGGTCAGAAGTCCTCAATAGTTCCCAGTGGTCTATTGAAAACTGAATTCATAGCCCAGCATTCAAGGTCCTCAGTGATCCAGCATTTCTTTCTTTGTCTAACATTTACTTCTTTTTTTTTCTTACTGTTGTTCAAGTACAGTTGTCTCCATTTCCCCACCACCATTCCCCCTGCCCCGCCTATCCCTGCCTCCCACCCTTGATCCTACTCCCTTTGGCTTTGTCCATGTGTCCTTTATACAAGTTCCTTGATGATCCTTCTCCTATTTTCCCTCATTACCTCTCTCCCTTCTCCCCTCTTATTACTGTCAGTTTCTTCTTTATTTCAATGTCTCTGGTTATATTTTGTTTGTTTGCTTGTTTTGTTGATTAGGTTCCATTTATAGGTGAGATTATATGGTATTTGTCTTTCACCATCTGGCTTATTTCAATTAGCATAAAACTCTCCAGTTCCATCCACGCTGTCCTGAAGAGTTGGAGCTCCTTCTTTCTTTCTGCTGAGTAGTACTCCATTGTGTAAATGTACCATAGTTTTTTGACCCACTCATTTACTGATGGGCACTTAGGTTGTTTCCAACACTTGGGAACTGCAAATTGTACTGCTATGAACATTGGGAACCTATGAGCATAGGTTCTTTTGAATTGGTGTTTCAGGATTCTGTAAGTATTCTAACGTCCAGCTGATTGGAAAATCCGATTCCTGTATTTTCATGTTGTCATCCAAGTTCTTTCCCAAATCTAGAAAGACTGATCTTCCCCAAGGTCCAAATATGCAGTTCCTTTTTATCACCAAAAGCCATATTTTCCACAAAGATTTTCTTGCTTATTCAAAATAAACTAGCTTACCAATCCCTTCTCTGAACTGTCAGAAAGGTTATACATAAGTAATACACAATTCTATCTTTCTTGGGCCACCAATATTGGTGACATAAATCTGTCATTATCAAAAATACCTTATACACTCTCCAAAAGTAAGAAATCATTTCTGATTTCCCCACAGTTCCTGGTATAAGGTAGATACTCAATACACATGTGTTAAATAACCATAAATTTACCTGTTGTCTAGAATAAATAAAATTAGTGAGTTCAAAACTGATTTCTTAACTCACTCCTAGATTTACCAGAATTATTATTATTTATACTAATTATGCCTATACCAAAGCATTTTAAAGAAAATAACATTAGACACCATTTCATTTAGAATTACCTTTGCCCTAATTTCTTCAGTGCCTCAAGCACTTGTTAAGGTAGAGGCAGCTGTGGCCAATGCACTGAGGACATTCAGGAGGAAAACAAAAACCTGAACTTTCTTAAACCACCAAAAATCCCATGGGATCCTCTTTTCTTTCTATTTAAAAATAAAAATCAACTTTGAAACATGCAATTCCATACCATTTCTTAGTTTAATGTTTTCAGTCTCAGATGTCTACAGCTTTAATAGAACTCCTCCAAAAGGACACTACCCACGTCTGGAGTTTTCAGTGGGTGTACCATATGTCATGTTATGCTGTCTAGATCCCCCCTTCATGACAAAGGTGCATATCTTGCCAGCTGCCAGGACTATTGGCTTCTGCCAATTCACAGCTGTGTCTCTTCCTGGGAATTGCCATCACCTAAAGGAATGATGCCTAGCCTGTGATCACACCCCTTCCCCAGGGATGCTCTACATGCAATGACTGGTGGAAGCAGAGGTACCAAAGCCTATTTGGAAAAACTCTGAAGGCCTATCCCAGCTCCAGAGCTCCTTGTATGACTAGTCTCTACTATTATTGCACCAGAATTCAATTTCCCCTTACACTTTCAGCTTCCCTCAAGCCCTCATAGATTTTGCTCTTAGAACACATTCGAAGATACCACTTGCATGCACATCTCCATCAAAGATCTATTTCAAGGGAACACAGTCTAAGACAGTGAAAGAAAAACATGATTAAGTACACAGTATGTTAATATACTTTGAATAATCAAAGTTTTAAAATTGCTTTTTCACATACAATAAGAAATCAATTAATTTTAAGATAAATACCAGAACGAAATTACTTTGTAAATGTTCACTAAGGGGATTCTCATGCATGGTGTTTTAATTTCCAATTTCTGACTCTTACACTGTATAAGAAAAAGCTGCATAAATGCCTATCAGTCTAATTCATACACAGGCACAACCATCAAACGAGTGGAATGACATCTAAACAAAATATGAAAAACCGATGTAATGATATTGAATTTTTTTCCAAATATTCTGACGTGAATAAAGATGCTAGCAATTTTCATTTTATACAAAAAATTCAAGAAAACAAACAAAAAATATTTTACTGAATCAAAGCCATCATGAAAAATATGGGGGAGCTTAAAGAATGAGTTATTTTTTTTTATTTTCCACATTCTTTCTTTTACCTCACCAGGCCGTTTTCTGCTCCGTAACAGAAAACAAAGACACTAGTGTTCTTCCCATTGTTAAGCTTATTTACATTTGTGTACTATTTTCCTAAATTTTGTTTTATTTAATTTTTTTAAAATGGGAGCAATATACACTGGACTATAAATAATTTACATATATCGGAAAAAATAAACAATGAAGAGATTTTATGAAATTGTATAAAAACTCTTTCAGCAATACCAGACATCACCATTTTCCAAAACAAAAAAAGAAAGAAAGAAGATGATTTTCAGTGAAAGGTATATAAAATTATCTAAGAAATAATTATCTTACATGTTGATTTTAATAACCATAAGTTTGTTCATGAAAGCACTAGTAAAAACAGAGTAAAAAAACAAAATCTATTGTTCCACTGTAATGTTGCCGCAAACTCTCCTGACTGTAGCAGGTGAGCACTGATGTTTTGATGCAGAAGCTTTTCAATTCTGACAGATCAAAGGGAAGCTTACATAAGGAGGCATGATTTGTGAAAAAGAACCTTTCACTCTATGCAAGTGCGCTGAAATGCTGCTTGATAGGTCCTGTGTCGTTTATGACATCTTAAGTCAGGTATTGACTGCTATACTGCAGCATAGAGAGCATGGTCATGTATATTTCAGCACGTCCCTCATTCTGTGATATTAAAATATGTAAAAATGCATAAGAGAAGACTAACAGAGAAGAACAGATATACTATGTTGCCTTGGGTTTAACTTTAAAGATGATAACCATTAATAGAAACAATACTGCTATCTTATGAACCCATAGATGATTTCCCTATTATAGCCCCTGCTGATGACGAACAAGTTACTCTTGCTCAATCTGAAATGAATATAGGTGTGTGAAGCATAGGCTGCTAGAATTCAAATATTTCTCTTCCCACTATAGTAGCATGGTTAAACACACACACATACACCCAACAACCAAGACAGAATTTTTTAAATTTTATTTTAATTGTTGTTCTTGAACAGTTTTCTGTCTTTTACTCCCATCCCAGTCCACCGCCCCAGCCCTCCCCACATCCCTCCCATTTCCAACCCCCCTAGTTTTTGTCCATGTGTCCTTTATAATTGTTCCTGTAAACCCTTCCCCTTTTCCCCTGAAATTCCCTCCCCTCTCCCCTCTGGTCATTGTCAGACTGTTCTCAATTTCAATGTCTTTGGTTATATTTTGCTTGTTTGTTTGTTTTGTTGATTAGGTTCCAGTTAAAGGTGAGATCATTTGGTATTTGTCTTTCACTGCCTGGCTTATTTCACTTAGCATGATGCTCTCCAGTTCCATCCATGCTGTCTCAAAGGGTATAATTTAGAATTATGCTATCCAAAACTAGCAGGCTGTGAGTTAGGTGATACCAGGAAGAGGATATTTAGAAAATGATGGAGATTTAGATGGCATAGGGTGTTGCATTAATTCCCATTTGAAAAAAAAAAAGAAAAAGACTGTTTTAAAATTTTGAATTGGAAAAGGTGAGGTAAAAGAAGTTAATTCCCCCATGACATAATGAACCCCGTAATAGAGAGAGAATTGCTCTGAATGTGACATAAAAAAATCACAACAGTATGGCTATCAGACAGTGAATTATTTTGAGACCGTAGGAGACTCCAGTTCTGGACTATCATATTCTCTATCATTCTGTCCTAGTAGCATCCATAGTTCTTCCAAAAACCTAGATTTCTTGGCTTGACAATTAACTTTTAGAGAAAGACATTGTTAAATGTGGTACTGATTTCTACTCTTTGTGGTTTCATACTTTGGTGCTTGGCCAAAGAAGTCACTAGAAGATCCGGACTTCCAGCCAAGATGGAGGTGTAGGTGGACACACTGTGCCTCCTCTCACAACCAAAATTAAGGACAACAAATATTTAGAAACAAGAAAACAACCAGAGCTAATAGAAAATTGAACTGTACGGAAGTCCAACAACCATTCATCCAGAACAGTAAGAGGGGTGGAGTCAAGCAGGAAAAAGTGGAGGTGTAGATCCGGGAACACAGGCGGCAGAGGCTGGCTGTTCCCAAGCATGCAGGAGGCTGGCAGGCCCACAGGCGGAGGCTGGCAGACCCCAGGCACAGGGTGGCAACTGTGTAGACCCAGTGAGGCCTCGCAAGGCGGCTGGCTGACCAGTCGGTCCCACATTCGTGCGCAGATAATCCAGGCAAAGGGGAAGCAGCAGAAGGAACTGGATTCTGGGAGAGAGCAGAACAGGTGCCATTGTTCCCTCTCAGACCCCATCCCCACATACAGCATCACATCTCAGCGACTGGACTGTTCCACACTGGGGAACACCTAAGGCTCCACCCCTTACTACGTAACAGCCACAACCAGACCAAAAATAGCAGCAGCAGCAACAACAACAACAACCAAAAAAAAAACCACCAAAAATGACTCAAACCAGAGAACAAATGAAATCCTCAGAGCCAATTCCTCTAAGCAAGGAAGAGATAGCCAACCTATCAGATGCACAGTTCAAAGCCCTGGTTATCAGGATGCTCACAGAATTGGTTGATTTTTCTCACAAATTAGATGAAAAAATGCAGGCTACAATACGTGAAATGAAGGAAGATGCATGGGGAACCAATAGAGGTGGAAGGAAAACTGGAACTCAAATCAATGGAGTGGACCAGAAGGAAGGAAGAAACAACCAAACGGAAAACAAGAAGAAATAAGAATTAAAAAAAAAATGAGGAGAGACTTAGGAACCTCTGGGACATCTCTAAACGTCCCAACATCTGAATTATAGGGGTACCAGAAGGGGAAGAAGAAGAGCAACAAGTGGAAAAGTTATTTGAACAAATAATAAAGGAGAACCCCCAATCTGGCAAAGGAAATAGACTTCCCGGAAATCTAGGAAGCTCAGAGAGTCCCAAAGAAGATGGACCCAAGGAGAAACATGCCAAGGCACATCGTAATTACATTAGCCAAGATTCGAATGAAGGAGAGAATTCTAGAAGCAGCAAGGGATAAGGGGACAGTCACCTACAAAGGAGTTCCCATCAGACTGTCAGCTGATTTCTCAAAAGAGACCTTGCAGGCAAGAAGGGGCTGGAAAGAAGTATTTGTAGTCTTGAAAGGCAAGGGCCTACATCCAAAATTGCTCTATCCAGCAAAGCTGTCATTTAGAATGGAAGAGAAGATAAAGTGCTTCTCAGATAAGGTCAAGTTCAAGGAGTTCATCATCACAAAGCCCTTATTATATGAAATGTTAAAGGGACTTATCTAAGAAAAAGAAGATAAAAAATAGGACAGTGAAAAGACAGCAAACTCACAGCTATTAACAACCACCCCTAAAACAAAAGCAAACAACTAGAACAGGAACAGAACCACAAAAATGGAGATCACATGGAAGGTTATCAACAGGGGAATGGGAAGGGGAGAGAGGGGGAAAAGGTACAGAGAATATGTAGCATGGTGGGTAGAAAATAGACGGGGGAGGGCAAGAATAGTGTGGGAAATGTAGAAGGTAAAGAATTTATGACACATGGACATGAACTAAAGTGGGGGAATGTGGGTGGGAGAGGGTGTGCAGGGTGGAGGGGAATGAAGGGGGAAAAATGGGACAACTGTAATAGCATAATCAATAAAATATATTAAATTAAAACAAAAAATAAAAAAAGTTTATCACTTAAAAAAAAGGCACTAGAAGATCCATGTGACCCATGTGTTGGTAAGCCCCAAGTAAAGCTGTAATATAAAACAGGACAACTCTGAAAGTCTGAGTCCACCCTGTTCTCTACACCTTCGCCTTCTTTCATACCCTGACCTCATCGTTTTTGAGTCCTAATAAATTTAATATTGAATCAGTCTTAAAAATACAGGCTGACTTATAACCCTTTAAGATCTCTCTAAACACAATATACATTGATTGATTGATTGACTGGTTGATTGATTTGATACTGATTAACAAAATTATACAAGTCTCCAGTGCATAATCCTAAAACACATCATCTATCCACTGTGTTGTGTGTTCACCACCCCAAGTCTACACCCTGACCTCTTGGCTGGTTGACTGGTTTAACAGCCTGGTGGCTGGTCTCCCTCCCTCTTTTCTCTCCACTCTACCTCCCAGTACGTCCTGCATAATTTTAATAGCCCTAATCACTTTGTACCAGAATTTCCTGTTTGTACATTTATTCCTTTTCCTGAGAAATGACTCACTGAGTGAAGAAAATATAATTTCTCTACCTGTATTCTGATATCCTATTGCTAGATGCATGACAGGACATAGTTCCTTGAATTGTCCATCAATAACTGGGAAGTAAGGACCTGGACAGTATGTTGGAAAGGAAGTAAACTGGGAAGAATGGAGCAAGGTGCAAGATCAGCATTCCACTGATTGGGGATGAAGTTTCCTGAACCTTATACCTCGCATCTCAGAGCCTAGCACAGAGTAGGTATTAAAAGAAATTATGTTAGGAGAAGATGGCGGTGAGGTAGTTGGGAGCTGAACCCACTTGCTCATGTACCCAACTGGGACACCTAGCCAATCTTCTGAAGAACAAAGTGAATAGACAACAGAATCCCAGCTTATATGAAGTTTGGAGGTCAAAGATCGTAGAAGATGTTGAAAAACATACTAAGAAGTTTGTATAGGGATGGTAAGGTCCCTGGGCCCTGTGTGGGGACCAAGGCTGCTATGGTCCCCAACCTAGTGCTAGGTGCCTGGACAACAGCTATCCCAGGGGTTTGGAGGAGAACTAGATCAGGGATTGTAACTTTGTAGTTCCTTCCCCTCACAGAGCAGGGAAGACAGTCCCTCAACAAGAGAGGCCTGGATGCTTGAAGTTGCTGGGGGGAATAAAGATGCAGTGGGAGATGCACAGAAGTGGTGTTTCCCTGCTGGGACTGTGGTCACTGGCTGAGATATTACCAGAGAAATTGGGGAGTCAGGTGACACTTGGAAATTGGGGAAGAGGTGGACTATGACAGATCCAACCCAGATGGTCTCTGGACTAGTCAGAGTGTTGGGCTGTGTGAAAGGACAGGAGCTGGATAACAGCTGGGCATAAGCAACGGGAATCAACTAAAAAAAAGGCTCTCAGCCACTATTTAAGGAACTCTTGGACTGCCCTGGGCAGGTGAAGAGAGAGGAGGAAGGGCACGATTTGCTCCAAATCAGAGCACCTCACAGACTGATCAAAGTGGTGCAGCAGGGGTGCAGAGGGGTAGCAGTCCCCGAAGAGAATTAATTTAATAGGGGAAGTAAACTGCCTTGAGGGGACTTTTCAAGTGCACAGCACCCAAACCAGCAAAGAGGGAGGAGGGATGCAAGTTGCTCCCACTCAATGCACCTCAGGGTCTAATCAAAGGGAGGCACAAAGAGGTGAATTAAAGGCCAGCTTGGTGAATATGGACAGTGGGGGTCGCGCAGCACTCTGAGGTCTTGGGCTGCAGGCTAGGCATCTATGAACATGGGAGCCCAGACCCAACCAAAGCAGACACTGGCTTCCTTGTTCCATGGTGTTATGGATGAGACAAGACAAATTCACACAGACCACCAAGTCCTGTGGAGGAAAAGGGATGGCACAGCCACTCTCCCACAGGGAGAGTGCCTCGACCCTTGCCTTGACAAGCTTTTATTGCTTTTCTGAGCACATTACATAATGGTATTCATTTACTATGCTTTGGTGGTTACCTTTTACAGAAAACAAAGGTAGAGGATGCTACTAATCACATCACAGAAGAAGGATATTTGCAAATGCAAAGGGAAAAGTGGTTGAACTGGTTACAGTCATCCTTGGAACATTTAGCATGGATTTTAAGAAGTTACTTTAAAGATACGCAGTAAAGTATGCTGGGTCAATTCAGGTGAGGGAGTTTTAGCAAAAAGCAAGTCCTGAAGTGGCCTAGGTACAATGCAGGCCTGATTCCCCATGGGAGAACCTATCTGTGGGTGTGGGTCCTATCTGAGCCCATGCTATGCAGAATGGTCTCCTATGCCCAGCCCCAACACAGCCACAGGAAAGGGAAAAAAAATGGAACCCAGTCCCCCTCTGCCTGCAGCATCCAGGAAGACCAGTAGAACCTGCTTGGTGGGTTCAAAGTCAGCAGGAAGAGGAGGTGTTTTTTTTTCTTCCAAGTATAAGACAATAAGACCTTTGAAAGTATCAAAGACAGATCCAGAGAGAGAGATCAGAAGACTAATGCCAACAACTGAGACAAAATTCACTTCACTATCCTACAGAAATTGGATTTTATTTCTTACTTTTTATTTTTATTTTTTGTTGTTACAATTTTTATTATTTTATTTTTTATTTCTCTTTCTTCCATGTCGTTTTCTTTGTTTGATTTCATTGTTTGACTGGTTTTCTTTGTTCTCCCTTCATATTGCACTTTAATTTGTCTTCCTTTACTTCACTTGTATTTCTATAACACACTACTCTTGGTCTTTTACTTTTTATTCTTCTTATTCAGATCATATATTTCTTTTCATATTATTGTTGCTTCCATTCCCACACAGAACTCTTCCCTGGTCTTGGTCTATTTTACCATGTTCCTGAGCTTTATTACTGTTGTGGTTAACTTCATTTTCTCACTCACTACACAATGTTGCTATCCCTTACTCTCACGATATCTCACCATCTAGACTAGCATAAGTGCTCTGTTTTCTGGAGTCAGCTCACATTTTTTTCCTCCTCTAAAAAGAGTCTTATTTCTTTTTCACCTTTTAAAAACGTGGGTAGTTGGATGAAATATCATAGTTCTTGCTGTACTTCTCCAAAGGATCTCCTATCTGTTCTCTACTTGTTAGTACTTTAAATCCCATAGAATAATCTACTGCTGTCATAATCCACTCCACCTTCATCCTGCCCCAGATCACATACAAGGTAAGGTGGGAGTTGTGAACACCAGTAAAGCAAACCCACTGAAGGAGAGAACCTATGAGCAAAGGAGCTAGTAATGGGTAAAACCCAATTACAACAAGAAAGCCTACTCAAATGGAAAAAAGGGCAACCCTAGAGCAGCCAGACAAGGAGATCAAAGAGACCACACCAATGAGTCCCACAGAACTCCTACCATAGAAGTTCACCCTACAAAGAAGCTAGCAAAGCAGAGCATCAGGAAGTGCAGAAACAAACAAAAAAGTCACCTAAAATGGGGAGACAGAGAAAATACCTGCAATAAAAAGCAATGGAAAATTCCTCACTACAAGAACTAAATAAAATGGGGCCAAGAAAACTATCAGATATAGAATTAAAAAGGATGGTTGTAAGAATGCGCAAGGAACTCACAGATAACTACAAAGAACTGAGTGGGAACTATGACAGTATAAAAAAAGAAATAGGAAGTATAAACAAGAATCAGAAAGAAATAAAGAATATAATTTCTGAAACAAAAACGCACTAGAAGGTATTACAAGCAGACTGAATGAAGCAGAAGACCAAATTAGTGAGCTGGAAGACTAAGTAGAAAGAAATACCCAGGTAGAGCAGCTGCATTAAAAAAAGACTCACAAAAAGAATAAGGATAGTTTAAGGGTACTTTGGGACAACATGCAACATAAAAGCATTCACATCATAGGAGTATCAGAAAGAGAAGAAGAGGAGCAAGGGATAGAAAACCTGTTTGGAAAAATGATGACAGAAAACTTCCTCAACTTGGTGAGAGGAAAAGTCATGCAAGTTCAGGAAGCACAGAGGGTCCCAATCAAGATGAAACCAAAGCGGCCTACTCCAAGACACATCATAATTAAAATTCCAAGTATTAAAGACAAAGAGAAAATCTTAAAAGCAGCAAGGGAGAAATAAGAAGTAACATACAAAGGAGCTCTGTAAGGCTAGCAGCTGATTTTTCAACAGAAACACTGCAGGCCAAGAGAGAATGGCAAGAGATATTCTAAGTAATGAGAAAGAAAGGCCTGCAACCAAGACTACTCTACCCAGAGAGTCTCTCAATTAAAATGGAAGGTAAAATAAGGAGTCCCAGACAAAAGAAGGGTGAAAGAGTATATAGCCACCAAACCAGCACTTCAAGATAGCTAAAGAGACCACTTTAAGAAAAGGAAGAAAAAGTGTGAGAGAGGAAAACAGGTACAAAAGGGGAAAATGAATAAGTACCATCAATAATAACCTTAAATGTGAATGGATTAAATGCTCCAATAAAAAGACATAGGATAGCAGAATGGATAAGAAAACATGACCTGAACATATGCTGTCTACAAGAGACTCACCTCAGAAACAAAGATCAACACAGACTGAAACTGAAGGGTTGGGAAAAAATACCTAAGCAAATGGACAGGGAAAAAAACTGGAGTAGCAATACTTATATCAGACAAAATAGACTTCAAAACAAAAGCTATAAAAAGAGACACCATAAGACACTTCATAATACTCAAGAGAAGAATCCGTCAAGAAGAAATAAACATTGTAAACATATATGCACACAACATATGAATACCCAAATATATAAGCAAAATCATGGAGAACTTCAATAAAGGTATGGACAGCAACACACTTATCCTAGGGGATTCGAACACCCCCAGTCAAAAATGGATAGATCTTCCAAACAACATATCAATAGGATATTGTGGCATTGAACAATGCCTTGGATGAAATGGACTTAACTGATTACACACACACACACACACACACACACACACACTTTCTTCCCAAAAAGCAAGATATACATTCTTTTTAAATGCACATGGGACATTTTCAAGGATAGACCACATAATAGGACACAATACAAACCTCAATAAATTCGAGAAAATTGAAATCACATCAAGCATTTTCTCAGACTACAATGGCCTGAAACTAGAAACCAACCTCAAGGAAAAATACTCAAAAACACTCAAATTAGTGGAGATTGAATGGCATGCTATTAAACAATGAATGGGTCAAGAATGAGATGAGGAAGAAATCAAAAAGTTTCTGCAATCAAATGAAAGTGAACACACAACAGTCCAAAGTTATGAGCCACAGCAAAGGCAGTTCTGAGAGGGAAGTTCATAGTGATACAGGCCTACATAAAAAAGACAGAAATGTTTCAAATAAAACCCTACATCTACATGAACTGGAGGAACAACAACAAGCAAATTCCAGAAGAAATAGAAGGAAGAAATAACCAAGATCAGAGCAGAATTAAAGGACATAGAGACTAAGAGAATAATCCAAAGGATCAAGAAATCCAGGAGATGGTTCTTTGAAAAGATAAACAAAATGGACAAGCCTTTAAGCAAACTTATCAAAGAAAAAAAAAGAGAGGACCCAAATAAACAAATCAGGGATCAAAGAGGAGAAATTACAACCAATACCACAAAAATACAAAAGATTGTAAGAAATTACTATGAATGACTATATGCAAAGAAATTTTAAAACCTGGGTGAAATAGGACTTCCGGCCAAGATGGAGGCGTAGGCGGACACACTGTTCCCCCTCTCACAACCAAAATTAAGGACAACAAATATTTAGAAACAAGAAAACAACCAGAACTGATACAAAATTGAACAGTATGGAAGTCCAACAACCGTTCATCCAGATGGTAA
Source organism: Glossophaga mutica (assembly GCA_039655065.1). Lineage (NCBI taxonomy): Eukaryota > Metazoa > Chordata > Mammalia > Chiroptera > Phyllostomidae > Glossophaga > Glossophaga mutica. Next base: position 76,682,242 of record CM077308.1, on the reverse strand, counting down.
GAGGGGTGGAGTCGAGGCAGGAAAAAGTGGAGGTGTGGCCGCGGAACGCAACCGGCACCGGCGGCTGGCGGTTCCCAGGTGCACAGGCGGAGGCTGACAATCCCTGGGCCCACAGGCAGCAGCTGGCGGACACAGGGGGCACAAGGGGGCAACTGTGCAGACCCAGTGAGGCCACACGGGTCGGCTGGCTGACCGGGTGGTCCCACATTCGCGCGCACACACAGTCCAGGCAGAGGGGAAGTGGCAGAAGGGACCGGAATCCAGGAGAGAGAGTAGCAGGCGCCATTGTTCCCTATCGGACCCCGCCCCCACCTATAGCGTCACAACCCAGCGACTGGGCTGCCCCGCCCTGAGGAACACCTAAGGCTCCACCCCTCACTACGTAATAGCCGCGACAAGACTAAAACCAAAACGAAACAAAATTAAAAAAACCCACCAAAAATGGCTCAAACTGGAAAACAAATAAAAGCCCCAGAGCCAATTCCTCTAAGCCGTGAAGAGATAGCCAACATATCAGATGCACAGTTCAAAGTACTGGTCATCAAAATACTCACAGAATTGGTTTATTTTGCTCACAAATTAGATAAAAAAATGCAGGCTACAATACGTGAAATGAAGGAAGATGCATGGGAAACTGATAGAGATGGAAGGAAAACTGAAACTCAAATCAATGGAGTGGACCAGAAGGACAAAACTAACAACCAAACAGAAAACGAGGAAGAAACAAGAATTCAAAAAAATGAGGAGAGGCTTATGAACCTCCGGGACATCGTTAAACGTCCCAACATCCAAATTATTGGGGTCCCAGAAGGGGAAGAAGAAGAGCAACAAGTGGAAAACTTATTTGAACAAATAATAAAGGAGAACTTCCCCAATCTGGCAAAGGAAATAGACTACCAGGACATCCGGGAAGTTCAGAGAGTCCCAAAGAAGTTGGACCCAAGGAGGAACACAGCAAGACACATCGTAATTACATTAGCCAAGATTCAAATGAAGGAGAGAATTCTAGAAGCAGCAAGGGATAAGAGGACAGTCACCTACAAAGGAGTTCCCATCAGACTGTCAGCTGATTTCTCAAAAGAAACCTTACAGGCAAGAAGGGGCTGGAAAGAAGTATTCCAAGTCATGAAAAGCAGGGACCTACATCCAAAATTGCTCTATCCAGCAAAGCTATCATTTAGAATGGAAGGACAGATAAAGCGCTTCTCAGATAAGGTCAACTTCAAGGAGTGCATCATCATGAAGCCCTTATTATATGAAATGTTAAAGGGACTTATCTAAGAAAAAGAAGATCAAAAATAGGACAGTAAAAAGACAGCAAACTCACAACTATTAACAACCACACCTAAAACAAAAGCAAACAACTAGAACAGGAACAGAACCACAGAAATGGAGATCATATGGAGGGTTAGCAACAGGGGAGTGGGAGGAGGAGAGGGGGGGAAAGGTACAGAGAATAAGTAGCTTAGATGGTGGGTAGAAAATAGACAGGGGGAGGACAAAAATAGTGTGGGAAATGTAGAAGCTAAAAAACTTATGACACATGGACATGAACTAAAGGGGGGAATGTGGGTGGGAGAGGGTGTGCAGGGTGGAGGGGAATGATGGGGAGAAATGGGACAACTGTAATAGCATAATCAATAAAATATATTTAAAAAATAAAAAATAAAAATAAAACCTGGGTGAAATAGAAAAATTTCTAGAAAAATATACTCTCCCAGAACTGAATGAAAAAGAAGAAAGCCTGAAGAAATGAATAACAGCTAGTGAAATCAAAGCAGTAATCAAAAACTCATGGTACACAAAAGCCCTGGATGGGATTGCTTCACAGGAGAATTGTAGAAAACATTTAAGGAAGAGCTAACCCCTATCCTTCATAAACTTTTCCAAAAAATTCATGAAGAGGGAAGACTCCCAAACCCTTTTTATGAAGCCAGCATCATCCTAATCCCAAAATCAGATAAAGATGCAACAAAGAAAGAAAATTTCAGGCCAATATCACCGATGCAGGTAGATGCTAAAATCCTCAACAAAATATTGGCAAACCACATCCAACAATACGTTAAAAAGATCACACACCATGATCAAATGGGATTCATTCAAGGGATGCAAGGATGGTACAATATCCACAAATCAATTAACATAATACATCACATAAACAAAACAAAAGACAAAAATCACATGATCATATCAATAGATACGGAGAAAACATTTGATGAAGTACAGCACCCATTTATGATAAAAATACTCAGCAAAGTGGGAATAGAGGGAGCATTCCTCAACATAATAAAGGTGATATATGAGAGACCTACAGCCAACATCATACGCAATGAGCAAAAACTAAAAGCTTTCCCACTAAGATCAGGAACAAGGCAAGGATGTCTGCTTTAACCACTTCTATTCAACACAGTATTGGAAGTTTTAGTGACAGCAATCAGACAAGAAAAGGAAATAAAAGGCATGCAAATTGCAAAGGAGGAAGTAAAACTGTCATTGTTTGCAGATGATATAATAGTGTACAGAGAAAATCCTATAGACTCCACCAAAAAACTACTTGATTTAATAAGTGAATTTGGCAAAACAGCAGGATATAAAGTCAATATTCAAAATTTGAAGGCAATTTTATACACCAACAAGGAAATATCAGAAACAGAAATCAGGGGAAAAAAATCCCATTTGATATAGCAACAAGAAAAATAAAATACCTAGGAATAAACCTAATCAAGGAGGTAAAAGAACTTTACTCAGAAAACTATACAACACTAAAGCAAGAAATTAAGGAAGACACAAATGAATGGAAGTATATACCATGTTCATGGATTGGAAGAATTAACATCATCAAAATGTTCATAGTACCCAAAGTAATTTACAGATTCAATACAATACTTATTAAAATACCAATCACATATTTCACAGATATAGAACCAACATTTCAAAAATTTATATGAAACCATAAACAACCCCAAAGAGCCACAGCAATTTTGAGAAAGAAGAACCAAGTAGGAGGGATCACCACGCCTGACATCAACTGTATTTCAAGGTCACAGTAATCAAAACAGTCTGGTACTGGCATAAGAACAGATAATAAATCAATGAAACAGAATAGAGAGCCTAGAAATTAACTCAAGTATCTATGATCAATTAATATTTGACAAAGGGGGCAGAAGCTTAAAATGGAGTAAAAATAGCCTCTTCAAAAAATGGTGTTGGGACATCTGGACAGCTACATTAAAAAAAATGAAATTCTACCACCAACTCACACCATACACAAAAATAAATTCAAGGTGGATAAAAGACTTAAATATAAGTTATGACACCATAAAAGTCCTGGAGGAGAATGTAGGCAGGGAAATCTCAGATATTCTGTACAGCAATATTTTCACCAATATGTCCCCTAGAACAAGGAACTTAAAGGAAAGAATAAACAAATGGAACTTCATTGAAATAAAAAGCTTCTGCATGGCTAAAGAAAACAGCAGTAAAATGAAAAGGGAACCAACTGTATGGAAAAATATATTTGCCAATGATACTTTGGACAACGGTTTTATCTCCAAAATATATAAAGAACTCACACTCCACTCCAGGAAAACAAACAACCCAATTAAAAATGGGCAAAAGACTTAAACAGACACTTCTCCAAGGAGGACATACAAAGGATACAGAGACATATGGAAAGGTGCTCAGCATCACTAGCCATCAGAGAAATGCAAATTAAAACCACAACGAGATACCACTTCACACCAGTAAGAATCACCATCATAAACAAATCAACAAACAAGTTCTGGAGAGCTTGTGGAGAAAAGGGACCCTAGTACACTGTTGGTGGGAATACAGACCAGTGCTGCCACTGTGGAAAACAGTATGGAATTTCCTCAGAAAACTAAAAATGGAACTGTCTTTATGCCTGGCAATTCCACTGCTGGGATTATACCCTAAGAATCCTGAAACACCAATCCAAAAGTACCTATGCACCCTAATTTCCATAGCAGAACAATTTACAATAGCCAACAATTTAAATGCCCACCAGTAAATCAGTGGATTAAAAAACTATGGTACATTTACACAATGGAATTCTATGCAGCAGAAAGAAAGAAGGAGCTCTTACTCTTTGCAACAACATGGATAGTAATGGAAAACATTATGCTAAGTGAAATAAGCCAGGCAATGAAAAACAAATGCCATATGATCTCACCTATAAGTGAAACCTAATCAACAAAACAAAGATAGCAAAATATAACCAGAAACATTGAATTAAAGAACAAACTGACAGTAACCAGAGTGAAGTGGGGAGAGGAATAATGGGGAAAGTAGGAGAAGGTCCATCAAGGAACATGTATAAAGGACACCTGGGCAAAGCCAAAGGGGTTAGGTTTGAGGATGGGAGGCAGAGATGGGTGGGGAGGAGACTGAGGTGGGGCGAGAATGGAGACAACTGTATTTGAACACCAATAAAAAATATCAGAAACACCAAAAAATATTATGTCAAATTAATGAATAAACAGAGGAGTGGTTTACCAATAGAAGCTTTTCTACTATAAGAATTAGAGTGTCTATTGTCTGAAATGCTCTGACAGTAAGTATGTTGGTTTCAATAGTAAAGTGAGCAGAGTTACATTGCTCCCTTTTCTTGAAGCTCCCTCCTTCATTAGCCCCAGGAGCTAATGACGGTGTCTGTAAATTTCTCTCTAGGTGTGTAAGTCCCACCAGTCTCTTGTCCCTTCCAAGCCTACAGAGATACGTACTTACCCTGTTTGCCATTCATTTAACAGAAGTTAGTATATTTGCTGATTTGATGCAAAGTATAAGTGGATAGTGATTAATTCACAGTTACTCCCCACCCCTTCCAACAAACTTTGCCTTTTAGAAGAGGATTTAGCTCCTCATCACAACATGAGCCCTGTGAACTTAGTTTCCAGTCTCATCTGGTAGAGTTTCAGATGCCCTTTGCTGCCCGTTCCATCCAACATCTAAAATTTGATCTCACTTCTCAATCAAGAAAACTCACATTAATTATTGTTACCTTCTGTCCCCATCTAGGTGAGATTCAGTGTGCAAAACTGTAAAACTGACCTGTCACCCACCAAAGATATTCTCTTTAAAAGCCTGTGGCCCAACCTGTAGCCCATGGGCCACATGCAGCCCAGGATGGCTGTGAATGTGGCCCAACACAAAATCGTAAATTTACTTAAAACAGTATAATATTTGTTTGTTTTCATTAATATTTGTGGTTTTTTACTTTTTATTACTATATTTTATCTTTTTTTCTAAGCTTCAGCTTTAAATGTCACCCAAGTGGATTAAGTAATAAACTTCTGAATGGAAATATATGAGTTTCTCTTTTTCTTTCTTTCTTTCTTCCTTTCTTTCTTTCTTTCTTTCTTTCTTTCTTTCTTTCTTTCTTTCTTTCTTTCTTTCTTTCTTTCCTTCTTCAATTGTTCTTGTACAGTTTTCTGTCTTTTACTCCCATCCCAGCCCACTACCCCAGCCCTCCCCACCACCCTCCCATTTCCACCCCCCTAGTTTCTGTCCACATGTCTTTTATACTTGTTCCTCTAATCCCTTCCCCCTTAGTGTTTGTGTGTTTAATGTGTGGCCCAGAGATGCCAAAAGTTTGTACAATCCTGGAAGAGATGCCCCTTAAAGTGATATTGTAGGACAATTTATTAAGCTTTTTTTCCCCTTCAATTTTTGTCTAATTACTTAAAGGTAGGCAAGGCTTGCCTCTCCTGTAACAAAATAAACATTATAAAAGGACTAGGTACTATTCTTCTGTTTGGTCCCCTTTGTGTTACAGTGGTGGGTACATGGTAGATTCTGAACTAAATTGGTTAACTATCCCCTGTACTGCAGAGCTGTGGGGATTAGGAATACTGAAACCTTAGAATCTGATCTTACCAAACACATTTAATAGGCTCTGAATTCCAGATTATCAGACTCCCTCAGAGGGCACACCTTGATTGATATAACTATCTGGAAATCAATTTTTAAATTTCTCTGTGCAGCAGAGGTGAAATGAAAGTTTGGGTGCAAAACTTAAATGTCTTTAATATGATAGCAGCTATTAAATATTTAAGTTTCAATTAAACTGATACTTGTGTAGTGATAAGTAGGCAAATGAGCTTTGAGTTCCATCTCAGCTCAGTGTTATCTCCAGCTTCACGGCTAGAGAGCTCAGAGACCATGTAAGGGTCTTAATACATCTCAATTCTCCAGACAAACTTTTTCTTCTGTAAATTAGATATAAGGATTTGGAGACTTTAATGTGCAGCCAACTCTTCTATTTACATATTACAAATAAGGAATTGGACTCTTTGAGACTCAGGGAGTAAAATGAAAGAACATACAATGATGGCTTCCAGGATTGAGTAAAAATTGAAAAAGAACATATTTTTCTTCACTTTCCCACCCTTAAGCTCTGGGCTCCTTCCAGAAGCTGATCTGCTAAACTGCAATCCTATTGTCAGAGGGCTGCTTCCCACAAGCACTGTACCTCTCATGTCTTCACACCCTGACTACTGACCTTTCTTCTTTGTGGAATGCTCTCCTGGAATGCTCTCTCTTCCTTTATTCCCCTTGACAACTCCCACTCAGACTTCAAGACTCAGGTTGTTATCATATTCAGGAATCTTTCTCGGTGTCCTCCTGGCTCTTCTTCTAGCCAGAATAAACAATTGGCTTAATGTATAGCAGCACTATTTTGCTATTATCTATTTTTATAAGTTTACTTACGATTTTTTTGATTTAGTGACTCAGATTCATCACCTAACAGTGCCTAGCACACAGTAGGTGCTGAGTAAATGATAGCTGAATGGGATAAAGCAAAACTTCCCATTTACTTTTAATGTCTCTTGTTCCTTACTATTTTTCTCCTAGTTAGAGCCTCTCTCTTTAGGATCCAGTAATTGGGTGTGACCCCTGACTGCCAGGGCACTCATCAAGACTCCCAGAAGACCTTACCCTGACCTCCTGTGCTTGCTTGGCTTCTCATGCACATTCTCATCTCACCAATGATAAGAAACTTATTGCTTTCCTTGTTCACAGACTTGATTTTGCAGATGACCCAGACTCACACAAGGTTACCCAGCCAATTGGTGGTTCTACTGACTATAGAGCCCAGTTCTACTGTTTTAAATTCCAAACTTTTCACGCTCTGCACATTGCTTTTGTTTTGTTATATTTCTCCCCAAGGCTGGCTGGATTATTTAATATGTAATATCCTAGTCCATCAATGAGCTGGACTACTCCAAAAGAAATAAAGTTTTGCTAATGGTAGAAATATCAGGAATCATCATCAAAAAATTTACATAAAGGTATTGATAGATGATGATTATACCTCAAACCACATCAAGTTAGCCAATTCCTACTTTATACCTAACATCATTCTGTGTTTACAGAGAGCTTAATAAAGATGGATGGCAAAGACATTCTGTGCTTTCCTGGGGGAACTGAGATTGGGAACAACAGATTTTATAATAAAATGGAGAGGAAGTGATTTATGAAATAAGATCTTCCATCAAAAAATGCCTGAGAACAACTTCTGAAGAGGTTAGTATTTAACCTCAACAATTCAAAGAGAGCAGGATGCCAGAAATGCTGGCCAAGCCTAAGAAGACAGAGGAAAAGAATTTCAACAGCTAAGAAAGCTGGTTCTTTTGTCCTGTGAGCACCAAGAAAACCAAGACATAAAGCCTGAAGCCGAAAGTGCTGACACTGTATTTTTAAAAAATTTATCTTGGTGTTAGTTGGACTAGTTTACAAAGAATACAGCAAAGAAATTTTCTTTAACAAGGCTCACTAAAGGAAAAACAGAATTCTTCCAAGAGTTCTTTTTATTTTCTTGGCTGAATTTCATTTTGGGATCCATTTTTTTATTAATAGAATGGCTATCGCCCAGAGAATGTCACTGGAGGAATGGATTCCATGCTGTGCTTCATAAGCATGTCTGCTTCAGCCTCAGACTCTGATGAGGTGCAAGACAATGACACTGGTGAGACTTATGACACTTACGCTGGTGTTATATCCCCATATTTACAGAAATACTTACTTGTCTATAGAAACACTTTAATTAAACAGCTTGCATATACACATAAATTATCCCCAAGAAGGGAATGATTTTTTTCTGGTCTTGAGAATTCGTGTCAAGGGGCAAAAATTATAGATGTTGTTGTACATTGCAAAATGGCCCTAAGTTCTCTACAGCCCCTTTTACCAATAAGTGGAGTCACTTTTCTCACTTCTCAAATCTGGGAAGCCTTTTGAGTCTCTTTGACTAATAGAGTGCATCAGTAACAACACTATATGAATTCCAATCCTGTGCCTCAAGAAACTTTGCTGCTTCTTCTATTATGCTAGAAACTTCTACTATCTGAACAGGTCCAGGCTGGCCTGCTGGTTCACAAAATAGCACATGGAAAGAGGCCTGTCATTCCAGCTCTTCCATCCAACTGGGCTGGGAGATTCAGATGTATAATTTGTAATAAGTACTTTTTGCTTTAAGCCATCAAATTTCAAGGTGGTTTGTTTTCAACAAAATTATATACTACAGATGCCTTACTTTGAATTTACAGGTTGGTTTCTGGATGACAGCCAAGTCTAGCCTGATGTATATGTGTGCCAAATAACTTCTGTCTTGTGGGCATTTTTATTTGTTTGTTTGTGATTTCCTGGGATCTACAACATGGAGAAAACCTCAGCCAATTGCCAGGCCTCACAAGCACTCCCAGTAGCATCAGGTACCCAAATATGTATTGGAGGATGAAGAACAAAAGGGCATCTTATCCTCCTTATCATTAAAGTGGGTTCTTCCTGGAGCAGCAGGGCATCAGCTTCCAAATCACAGGATTTTTCAAGCAAACAAAAAAGTTGTTTGATAAAATGCATCCTTAGGTGTAACTACACATTCATTTTTGGTCAAATTCCAAATTTATTATCATTCAATGAAAGAGTATTTCTTGGAGATCAGTCTTCCCAAGTCAATTTTATATAAACTGCTTAAATTAAGATGACTGGAGAAAGAAGATGGCGGTGGGGTAGGTAGGAGTGGAGCCCAGTTCTCCCTGTGCCCAGCTGGAACACCTAGCCAATCTTCCAAGGAACAGAGTGAACAGCCAACAGAATCCCAGATTATAGAAAGTTTGGAGGCAAAAAAAATTGCAGAGGACATTGAAAAACAGATGGTGAGGAGAGTGTGTTGGGATGGTAAGGTCCCTGGGATCTACATCAAGAGCAAGGCTGCTGAGGCCCCTAGCTGGCGCCTGCCACAGGACACAGAGGAGAGTTAGATCTCCAGCCCCCTGCCCTACCAGAGCAGGGAGGGCAGCCCAGCACCAGGAGGGACCTGGGTGCTGGAAGTCGCTGGGGGAATAGAGACGAAGTGGGAGACACACAAAGGCAGTACACATCTGCTGGGACTGTGGTCTCTAGCACCAGAGAAATTGGAGTGCCAGCGACACCTGGAGAAGGGAGGAGTTGGGCCATCTTGGACCCTGACTTGGATAGTCTCTGGACTGGTTGAAAAGTGGGGCTGTGTGAAGAGCTTTGTGCTTGGTAAGAAAGAATGGCGGGAAGCTGCTTTGTAAGGAACTCTCCAGCTTCATCTGGCTCACCCCAAGGGAGATTTCAGCTGCGAGGCCCAGAGTGAGTGGTGGAGGGGAACTGTGTGCCCTGCTAGTCTCATGCTGCATGCCCAGAGACAGTAGCAGAGGGAAACCACATGCTCCACTGGTCTCAGGCTATATGCGGGAGATTGACTCATACTGTGAACAGCTGAGTAGCTGATTTAAGCCTGGTAGTTCATGGAAGACCTGGGCGGGAGGCCGGGAAACTGAATATTGCAACCTAAACCTGGTCCCCATTCTCTCAGAACTAAAGTAAGGGAGAAACGCAAAGCCTAGTCCCCTCTTCCTGTGGCATCTAGGAAGACCAGCAGAACTCGCTGAATAGGTTTAAAGTCAGGAGAAGGCTTATTATCTTTTTTTTTGGATCCTCTCTCTCCCCCCCAACCTTTCTTTTCTTCCCCCAAGTGAGATGAGAAGACAAGGAGTTACAAAGGGTCCAGAGACACATCAAAGGCGGGGAGCATAAGGCTAACCCCCAAAACTGAGAAACTGAAACAAATGTCACTTTGCTATCCCACAGAGCTGGCATTTTATTGTGTATGTATATTATTATTATCTTGCAATTATTTTTTACCACTTTTATTTTATTAATATTTTTTTCTCTTCCTTATGTTTAGTTTTCCTCATTTTATTTCCCTGTTTAAATGCATTGCTTGACTGTTTTTCCTTCTCTCTGTATTGTATTTTAATTTTCCTTCTTTTACTTCACCCATGTTCCAATAACACACAGTTCTTGATCAGGTACTTTCTATTCTGGTTATCCAAGTCATTTATTCCTTGTCATATTATTGTTGTTCCAGTACAATTGTAAATAATTGTTGTTCCATACAATTGCAGACACTACACAGAAACCCTCCATCATCTTAGCCCACTTCATTTTAATCCTGAACATTATTATCGTTATGGTTAACTCTATTCTCTCTCATACTACACCTACTTTCTATATTTGAATCTCATGATACCTCATCATCTAACCTTGTATAAGTGCTTAGTTTTCTGCATTCAGCTCATAATCATCCTCCCCTCTAACAAGAGTTTTATCTCTCTTTCATCTTTTATAAAAAGTGGCTAATTGAGTGAAATATCACAGTTAATGCTATACTTATCCAAAGAATCTCCTACCTCTTCTCTACTTGTACTTTAAATCCTATAAAATATGGGGACTTCCAGCCAAGATGGAGGTGTAGGTGGACTCACTGTGCCTCTTCACACAACCAAAATTAAGGACAACAACAATTTAGAAACAAACAAAAAAAAAAAAACCAGAACTGACAGAAAATCGAACTGTATGAAAGTCTGACAACAATTCATCCAGACCAGTAAGAGGGGCAGAGTCAGCGGTCTGTGGAGAGGAGTCATGGCAGGAAAAAGTGGTGGCTGGAAGACCCCTGGTGTGGGGTGGCAGCAGGCAGACTCAGTGTGGCACGCAAGGTGGCTGGTGGACTGGGGCATTCACACATTTGTGCGTGGATAAACCAGGTGAAACTGGGGAACTAGACAGACCACAAAACCCAGGGCCCCAGCTCAGGGAAATAAAGCCTCAAAACAATGATTGACAACACCTGTGGGGGTTGAGGTGCCGGGAGGAACTCCCAGCCTCACAGGAGAGTTCATCAGAGAGACCTACAGGGTCCTAGAATGTACACAAACCCACCCACCCAGAAATCAGCACCAGAAGGGCCCAATTTGTTTGTGGGAAGTGGCGGAAGGGACTGAAATCTGAGAGAGAGCAAAGCAAGCACCATTGTTCCCTCTCTGACCCTGACCCCACATATAGCATCACAACCCAGTGACGTGGGCTGCCCAGCCCTGGTGAACACTTAAGGCTCTGCCCCTCACATGTAACAGATAAAAGGCCCAAACAGAATAACAGATCAAAGTCCCAGAGCAAGTACATCTAAGCAATGAAGAGATAGCGAACCTATTAGATGCACAATTCAAAGCACTGGTGATCAAGATGCTCACAGAATTGGTTGATTTTAGTCACAAATTAGATGAAAAAATGAAGGCTACACTAAGTGAAATGAAGGAAAATGCACAGGGAACCAATAGTGATGGGAAGAAAACTGGGACTCAAATTAATGGAGTGGACCAGAAGGAAGAAAGAAACAACCAAACAGAAAACAAGGAAGAAATAAGAATTCAAAAAAATAAGGAGAGGCTTAGGACCCTCTGGGACATCTTTAAACATGCCAACACCCAAATTACAGGGTACCAGAAGGGGAAGAAGAAGAGCAACAAGTGGAAAAGTTATTTGAACAAATAATAAAGGAGAACTTCCCCAATCTGGCAAAGGAAACAGACTTCCAGAAAGTCCAGGAAGCTCAGAGTCCCAAAAAAATTGGACCCAAGAAAGAACACACCAAGACACATCATAATTACATTAGCCAAGATTCAAATGAGGGAGAGAATTCTAGAAGCAGCAAGGGATAAGGGGACAGTCACCTACAAAGGAGTTCCAATCAGACTGTCAGCTGATTTCTCAAAAGTGACCTCACGGGCAAAAAGGGGCCAGAAAGAAGTATTCTAAGTCTTGAAAGGCAGGGACCTACATCCAAGATTGCTCTATCCAGCAAAGCTTTCATTTAGAATGGAAGGGCTCATAAAATGCTTCTCAGATAAGGTCAAGTTAGAGGAGTTCATAATCATCAAGCCCTTATTATATGAAATGTTAAAGGGAATTATCTAAGAAAAATAACATAAAAATATGAACAGTAAAAAGGCAGCAAACTCATAGTTATTAATGACCACACCTAAAACAAAAGCAAACTCAGCAAACAACTAGAACAGGAACAGAAACACAGAAATGGAGACCACATGGAGGGTTAGCAACAGGGGTATGGGAGGGGGAGAGGGGGGAAAAGGTACAGAGAATAAGTAGCATAGATGGTGGGTAGAAAATAGACAGGGGGAGGGCAAGAATAGTGTGGGAAATGTAGAAGCTAAAGAACTTATGACACATGGACATGAACTAAAGGGGGTTTGGGAGGGGGTATGCAGGGTGGAGGATAATGAAGGGGGAGAATGGGATAACTGTAATAGCATAATCAATAAAATATATTTTTAAAAAATTCTGTAAAATACTCTCCCACTCTCTTAATCTATTTTGCCTACCCTCTGCCACTGATCACATACAAGAATAGGTGGGAGCTTTGAACATCAGTATACCTGCTGGAGGAGAAAAACCACCAATAAAGGAACAACCAAAAGGTACAAACCCAAGTACAACAAGAGAGCCCACATAAACAGAAGATAGGGCAAACCTTGACTAGATAGTCAAGGAGATCAGAGACCACACCACTGAACCTCATAGAATTCCTAACATACAAGTTCACCCTACAAATACAGCTAACAAAGCAAAACATCAGGAAGTGCAGAAACAAACAAAAAGAGTCACCTAAAATGGGGAGACAAAAAAAGAACATGCAATCAAAAGGAATAGAAGACTCCCCACCAAAACAGCTAAATGAAATGGAGGTACCAAACTATCAGATATAGAATTCAAAATAATGGTTATATAGATGCTAAAGGAACTCACAGACAACTACAAGGAACTGAGTGAGAACTACATCAGCATGAAAAAGGAAATAGAAACTATAAAAAAAGCAGGAAGAAATGAACAATAAAATATCAGAAATAAAAAAACACATTAGAAGGAATTATAAACAGTCTGGATGAAGCAGAGGATTGAATCAGCAAGATGGAGGACAAGGTAGAAAAAATCTCTCAGCTAAAGCAAGAAAAAGAAAAGAGTTCCAGAAAGAATGAGCAGGTGGTAAGGGAACTGCAAAATAACATGACACATAATAATATCCACATAATAGGGATACCAGAAGGAGAAGAAAAGCAAGGGATAGAAACCTGTTTGAAAAAGTAACAATGGAAAACTTCCCTAATTTGATGAGAGAAAAAGTCACACAAATCCAGGAAACACAGAGTCCCATTCAAGAGAAACCCAAAGAGGCCCACTTCAAGACACATCATAATTAAAATGGCAAAATTCCAAGACAAAGAGAGAATCTTAAAGGCAGCAAGGGAGAAAAATGAAGTAACATACAAGAGAGCCCCAATAAGGCTAGCAGCTGATTTCTCAATGGAAATGCTCCAAGCCAGAAGAGAATACCAAGAAATATTCCAAGTAATGAAAACCAGAGGCCTGCAACCAAGATTAATCTATCCAGCAAGGCTCTCAATTAAGACAGAAGGCCAAATAAGGAGCTTCCCAGACAAAAAAAGTCTAAAAGAGTACACCTCCACCATACCAGCTCTGCAAGAGATGCGAAATGGATTGCTTTAAGAAAAAGAAGGAAAAGAGAGAGAAAGGAAGACAGATATGAAAAATGTCAATGAATAAGTACGTATCAATAATAACATGAAATGTAAATTGATTAAATGCTCCAATCAAAAGATATAGAGTAACCAAAAGGATAAGAAAGCATGACCCACACATATGCTGCCTACAAGAGACCCACCTCAGAACAAAAGACCTACACAGACTCAAAGTGAAGGGCAGGAAGCAAACATTCCAAGCAAATGGAGAGGAAAAAGAAGCTGAGGTAGCAATACTCATATCAGACAAAATAGACTTCAAAAAAAAAAAAGAGCCATAAAAAGTGACCCAGAAGGTCACTTCATAATACCCAAGGGAAGAATCCACCAAGAAGACATAAACATTGTAAATATATATGCACCCAACATAGAAGCACCCAAATACATCAAGAAAATCTTAAAGGACTTCAAGAAAGATATTGACAGCAACACAATTATAGTAGGGGATATTAACACCCCACTGTCAAAAATGGACAGATCTTCCAAACAAAATATCAACAAAGATATTGCAGCATTGAACAATGTCACAGATGAAATGAACTTAACTGATATATATAGAGAGAGCCTTTCATCCCAAAGAAACAAAATACATATTCTTTTCAAATGCACATGGAACATTTTCAAAGATACACCTCATGATAGGACACAAAACAAGCCTCAAAAAATTCAAAAAAACTGAAATCATATCAAGCATTTTCTTTGACCACAAGGGCCTGAAACTAGAAACCAACCTCAAGTAAAAAAAAACCCCAAACTCAAACTCATGGAGATTGAATAGCATGCTACTAAACAATGGGTAGAGAAGGAGACCAAGGAGAAAATCAAAAAGTTCCTGGAAACAAATAAAAATGAACTCACAACAACCCAAAACTTATGTGACACAGCAAAGGCAGTCCTGAGAGGGAAGTTCATAGCTATACAGGCCTACCTAAAAAAAAAAAAAAAAAAGAAAAGAAAAAAAAAAGAAACATTTCGAATAAACAACCTAACCCCACACCTACAAGACCTTGAAGAACAACAACAAAGAGCCCAGAGCAAGTAGAAGGAAGGAAATTACCAATACCAGAGCAGAATTAAACAACATAGAGACTAAAAGCACAATTCTAAGAATCAATAAATCCAGGAGCTGGTTCTTTGAAAAGATAAACAAAATCAACAAGCCTTTAAGTAGACTCATCAAGGAAAAAAGAGTGAGGACCCAAATAAACACAATCAGGAATGAAAGAGGAGAGATTACAACTGACACCACAGAAATACAAAGGATTATAAGAAATTACTATGAAGAACTGTATGCCAAGAAATTTGAAAACCTAGGTGAAATGGACAAATTTCTAGAAAAATATAATCTTCCAAAACTGAAGGAAGAAGCAGAAAGCCTGAACAGACCAATAACAGCTGATGAAATTGAAGCACTAATCAAAATATTCTGACACACAAAAGCCCTGGACCAAATGGTTTCGCAGGAGAATTCTACAAAGCATTTAAGGAAGAGCTAACCCCTATCTTTCACAGACTATTCCAAAACATCCAAAATGATGGAAGACTCCCAAACTTTTTGTATGAAGCCAGCATCATCCTAATCCCTAAACCAGATAAAGACACAGCAAAGAAAGAAAACTTCAGGCCAGTATTGCTGATGAACCTAGATGCTATAATCCTCAACAAAATATTGGCAAACCACATCCAGCAATACATTAAAAAGATCATACACCATGACCAAGTGGGTTCATCCCAGGGATGCAAGGATGGTTCAATATTTGCAAATCAATAAATGTAATGCATCACATAAAAGCAAAGACAAAAATCACATGATCATTATCAATAGATGCGGAAAAAGCATTTGATAAGGTACAGCACCCATTTATGATACAAACACTCAGCAAAGTGGGAATACAGGGAGCATTCCTCAACATAATAAAGGCCATATATGAGAGACCTACAGCCAACATCATACTCAATGTGCAAAAACTAAAAGCTTTCCCACTAAGATCAGGAACAAGATAAGGTTGTCCACTTTCACCACTTCTATTCAACATAATATTGGAAGTCCTAGCCAGAGCAATCAGACAACAAAAAGAAATAAAAGGCATTAAAATTGGAAAAGAGAAATCAAAATTGTCATTGTTTGCAGATTGTATGATAGTGTACAGCGAAAATCCTATAGACTCCACCAAAAAAAAAAAAAAGAACTGCTCCACCTGATAAATGAATTTGGCAAAACAGCAGGATACAAAATCAATATCCAGAAATAAAAGGCATTTTTGTATACCAACAGTGAAACATCAGAAAGAGAAATCAGGAAAAAAATCCTATTTGGTATAGCAACAAGAAAAATAAAATACCTAGGAATAACCCTAACTAAGGAAGTAAAATTCCTGTACTCAGAAAACTACACAACACTGAAGAAAGAAATCAAGGAAGACAAACAAATGGAAACATATACCATGTTCATGGATTGGAAGAATTAACATCTTAAAAATGTCCATAATACCCAAAACAGTTTATAGATTCAGTGCAATACTTATTAAAGTACCAATGGCATATTTCACAGATATAGAGCAAACAGTTCAAAAATTTATATGGAACCATAAATGACCCCAAATAACTGCAGCAATTTAGAGAAAGAAGAGCAAAGTAGGAGGATCACAATACCTGATATCAAAATGTATTACAAAGCCACCGTAATCAAAACAGCCTGGTACTGACGTAAGAACAGACACATGGACCAATGGAACAGAATAGAGAGCCCAGAAATAAACCCAAGTCACTATTTAATAAACCCAGTTAATATTTGGCAAAGGGGCAAGCAGCATAAAATGGAGCAAAGATAGCCTCTTCAACAAATGGTGTTGGTAGAGCTGGACAGCTACATACAAAAAAAAAAAAAAAACGAAAGAAAGAAAAAAAGAAACTCAAGCACCAACTTACACCATACACAAAAATAAATTAAAGATGGATAGAAGATTTAAAAATAAGTCATAAAGGAGAACATGGGCAGGAAATTCTCAGATATTCCATACAACAGTATTTTCACTGATATCTCCCCTAAAGCAAGAGACATAAAAGAAAGAATAAACAAATGGGATCTCATCAAATTAAAAAGCTTCTGCATCGCTAAAGAAAACAGTACTAAAATGAAAAGAGAAACAACCATATGGGAAAACATATTTGCCAATGATGCCTCAGACAAGGGTTTGATCTCCAAAATATATAAAGATCTCACACCACTCCACACTAAGAAGACAAGCAACCCAATTAAAAAATGGGCAAAGGACTTGAACAGACACTTCTCCAAGAAGGACATACAGAGGGTCCAGAGACACATGAAAGGATGCTCAGTATCCCTAGCCATCAAAGAGATGCAAATTAAAACCACAGTGAGATACCACTTCATAACAGTCAAAATGGCTATCATAAACAAAGCAACAAACAAATGTTGGAGAGGGTATGGAGAAAAAGAAACCATAGTGCACTGTTGGTGGGATCGCAGACTGGTACAACCACTATGTAAAACAGTATGGAATTACCTCAGAAAACTAAAAATGGAACTGCCTTTTGACCCGGCAATTCCACTGCTAGGATTATATTCTAAGAACCCTGAAACACCAGTCCAAAAGAACCTATGCACCCCAACATTCATAGTAGCACAATTTACAGTAGCCGAGTGCTGGAAGCAACCCAAATGCCCATCAGTAAATGAATGGACCAAAAAACTATGGTACATTTACACAATGAAATTCTATGCAGCAGAAAGAAAGAAGGGGCTCTTACCCTTTACAACAGCATGGATAGAACTGGAGAGCATTATGCTAAGCGAAATAAGCCATGCAGTGAATTACAAATACCATATGATCTCAACATTAACAGGAACCTAATCAACAAAATGAACAAGCAAGCAAAGTATAGCCAAAGACATTGAAATTGAGAACAAGCTGACATTCATCAGAGGGGAGAGGGGAGGGGATAATGGGGAAATGGTGAAGGGTTTACAGGAACAATTATAAAGGACATATGGACAATAACAAGGGGGGATGGAAACAGGCGAGGGAGGCAGGGATGGCTGGGGTGGCGGAAAAGGCAGAAGACTGTACTTGAATAACAATAAAGAATAAATAAAAGAAATAATAATACTAAATGCTAAAAACTAATAAAAGGAATGTAATAATCTAAAAAAAAAGATGACTGAATACCTCAGTGTTAGTCCAAATATACTTTTATATTCATAAGACTATCTAGAAACAAAGTTAGATACTACCCATCACTTAGTGTTTTGTGGTACTTTATTCTAGTTGAAACCAGATAGAACAGAACGAATCATGTGACAGCACCCACAGTGATGGCCAGGAGGTCCTTCTAGGACTGGCAAATGGCAACTGGTGGAAAACTACTTGCAGTCTAGAAACACGATTGAACATTGTTATGGATTTAGTTATCTATCAAGGAAAGATTTAACTAAAAACAAGTGAATACTGGACATATGGCTAGAGGAAAATGGAGAAAAACTCTAAACTCTATTTTCTCATTTTTTGAGGTATTTGAAAACCAGCCCATTGCTAAGCACATGCAGAGGTGTAATCAAAATTTACTGACATACTAGTAAAACAATGTACTCTTTCACAGAATACAGGATCTGGATTAAACAGTTATATGCTATCAAAACCAGTCTGGGCCACAAGAGTTTTTATAATCTTTAAGCATTTGAATGAATCTCCTTTATACTCTCAGAATCTCTAATTTTTTCTTGAATCATATATCTTCTGAGAAAATTGCAGATTGGGCCAGGTTTTTGGAACTCTCGGGAAGAGTGCCCATAATTCTCAGAGTTCTTCCTAGTGTCCTCTTCATTGGACTGTGCTTTAGAAGACTTTTTCTGTGATAAACATGGGAGTTCTCTGAGAAGGTAATTGAGAATTCACTTAGAAAGAGAAATAATTGTGGATTAAAGAGTTTTGTTATCAGACACTGTTCTAGAACTTTTAACATACTTTACTCATTTAAGCGCCACTGCATCACTATGTAAGAAGCACAGTAATGTCTCCTGTGTTATAGGTAAGGAATTAGAGACTCAGAGAAGTTGGCGATTTTCCCCTTATCTGACATTTTATAAAGTGTGCAGTCAGGATTCACCACCTCCACTGCAAAATCCCACCTCATTAAAACCATTATCGTCTTTCATCTGAACTACTATGACCAATTCTACTTCCATTTTACCCCCTGTTGTGGACCGTTCTGCCTGGTTTCAGGAGCTGTAACCCCCACCCCATGGCTAGGCTGAGTAAGAGCCCAGGAGACCTGCTTCATCTGGGTCTGTTCTGTCAGGAGGACCTGAGCCTCTAAGGAGACAAAGCTTATTTCCCTGGCAGGAGCCCCGATTCTGCTTCATCCATCTCTGGCCCCAGTGCTTGGTCGGTTAGCCAAAGATAGGTAAGACCCCTCAAGGGAGGAGCAACCCAAGCCAGGCATGACCATCTGGAAGGCCCTCATGGAAGGACTCAGGGGGCTGCATCAAAGAGGGGGTGATGGACCCTTGCCCCCTGGCTATTCTGACATAGCCTGAGTACCCATTTCCATCTGGGAGATTGTCTTCCTTATCTCTTGCTTCCTGGCTCTAATCTGCTTAAGTCTGAAACTATGACAGCAGGCAGTGCAGCCTTGTGCCAGCCAGAGTGGCTCCCTGGGTGATCAGGCATAAGAAAGAATTCGTAAAGTCCTGTGAAAACTGCTTTGCTGAGAGCGCTCTCGTTTAAATGATAAGGGTCCAAGGAGGAAATGAGTATGTCTCCCAAAGTTTTTGTAACCCCCTTACCTGACAGAAACTGACTCAGATTAAGCCCTCAGATTTCTTTGAAATGTTATCCATTGTTTGATCCTTGCCACCTGACATTGATTGATGAGCTTTACCTGTGTTCCTATGTGTTATGAACCCAATAAAAGACCATTGAGGAAGGGGCTCTTGGTCCTTCTCCTTCGAGAGATTGACCACCTCTCCTCCCCAAGCAGATCATGTCTTGGTAGTTTTATTTTCATCTGTGGCGGACGGATGGGGCTCTGCAGGCAGAGCCCCTTCACAACCCCTATAAAGTCATTCTCTACATTGTAGCCAGACGGACCTTCTCAAGTCACAAATGATGTCCTATCAGTCCAGAATAAAACCCTTGAGTGGTTTCCCATAACTAGTAGAATAAAACCCAAAGTCATTTCCAACGGCCTGTGAGATTCCCCATCCCTTCCCCCGCTACCTCTTCTGCTGTGATCCTCCTCAAGACAACAGCCTTTTTCAAAGCCCTGACACTTATTAACTTTGTTGCCTGCCTAAGCTATTTTCACTTTCCCTAGATCTTCATGTGCAGTATGAATTGCTTCACTTTTATCTTCCCACTTACTATCAATCCCATTGTCCTATGTAATTGTCTTATAATACAGTTTAAAATATAAATAACAATGATTATTTATTTGGTACATATGAGGGGGGACCCAGAAAAAGCTGGCATTATCTTCTGGAGGCCACGCCCCTTGTAATACAAGCTTCCCCCCTGGGTTAGTGTTCAAGGAACTCATCTGTATCAGTGTACTAGCTGGCATTGTTGTGAGAGGCTGCATTCAGCTTTTGTGAATTTTTTCTGAGGACTCTTTCAACACATTTTCCCACTGCATGTTGGGTGATTTAACACTGCACTGGTCTACGCTGTGCTGAATGTTCAGCAGTTTTTGACCAAAAATGGTATGACTCCTGTGCCCCACCATCCCTATTAACCTGCTCTCACACCATGTGACTGTTTTTTCATTTACCCAGATGAAAAAAGTCCTCGAAGGGAAACATTTCGCCAAAGTGGAAAAGGTGAAACAAAAAGCCTCAGAAGCTCTTAAAGGCATAAAAATTGATGTGATCAAAAACTGTTTGGAGTAGTGGAAAAAAATGTCTTGATAGTTATATTGCATCAAATGGAGAGTACTTTGAAGGTGACCAAAGTTTAAATATGTAACAATAAATACACAATTTTTAATAAATAAATTCTAATATTTGGGGGGTCCCCCCTTGTATCTTTTTTGCCTCACTAAAATATAAGCTCCAACTCTTTCTATGGCACTTAGAACAATGTCCAGCCCAAAGAAGGTAATAAATAGAATTGCTTCACAAATGAACTAATTCATACAGTCATACGGAAAGTGAATTGAAGGTAATCATCCAGATCTTTTCCCGTCTATCTTGTCACCTCATTTAAAGGTAATAAAACCACATAAAGTGAGTCATTTAAAAACATTCCTCCTCACTGAAAAATAAATGTGTTTTTCTAACTATACAAAAGAAAAATATTTTAAAATACTTTCTCCACACACACAAAATGTAAGAATGAGTTTAAAATGGAGAGACGCCCTAGCTCTGCAGTTAAAACTGCAGGCTCTGGCATCAAATCAACTGCATATGAAGACTTACTCTTTCATTCAGAAGCTGTGATCTTGGAAACATTACACAATCTCTCTGTGGCTCAATTTCCTCACATTACAAATGTAGTTTCCAGAAGTGCAACCTCACAGAATTACTGTAAATAGTAGGTTTATGCATGATGCAATATCAATGCATGGGTAAACCAACTTTATAACAAACAAACCAAAAATAAACTCTTGATATAGTGCTGCCAATTTCCATGGTGTAAATACTCCCACAATGGTTGATTTTAAGCTACCCATGTTTTAACAATCAGTTTTTTAAAAAATCTTGAGTATTTAACAAACACCTCTCTTGAGCCTCTACAAGACAGTTCCAATCCACTACGTATGATGCTTAACTACTAAGCAAGACTTATTCTATTAAATAAGGCAAACTAATAAAATTAATACAACATCATATATTAAATAGAAAGTGTCCACCTCAATTGTCAGCCATCTTACACATAGAGAGCCTGCACTTGCCATCCTACAAGTCAAGAATATGAAAAATGTGACTATAAAATTCATATCAAACCCTCCACAAGTGTTCCTAACCTGCCATATTCCTTAAATTTCCTGGTTTTGGCTCCATTTCCCATTCACTACCCTGATCTTCAAAGTTAGCTCTGTGTGTGCATGTTTCCCGACTTTCAAGTCTCATCTTCCTTTAAAAAGTTTGGCTTATTATAAGCATGCTGCTTTTCTCTATGGTAGACTAACCCTTCTATCAGTGTACTAACTCTGACTCAAGTACACTGGATCCAACTCTGAGCTGATATTCAGCCACTAGTCCCCAAAGTAAATCTCCTGAGTTTCTGTTAAGAAGAAGAGTGACTTCTAGCCAAGGTGGAGGCATAGGTAGACATACTGTGCCTCCTCGCACAACCAAAAGAAGGACTACAACAAATTTAAAGACAAAAAATAAGCAGAAGTGACAGAAAATTGAACTGTATGGAAGTCCAACAACCAAGGAGTTAAAGAAGAAACATTCATCCACACTGGTAGGAGGGGCAGAGACAGGCAGCCAGGTGAAGAGGACTCATGGCAAGGTGGCAGCTGGCAGAGCAGGTGGTCTCACATTCACATGCAGATAAACTGGGAGGAACAACTGGGAAGTGAGACAGACCACACAATCCAGGATTCCAGTACAGGAAAATAAAGCCTCAAAGCCTTTTACTAAAAACTCCTGTGGGGGGTTGAGGTGGCAGCAGGAGAGACTCCCAGCCTCACAGGAGAGTTCCTTGGAGAGACCCACAGGGCCCTAGAATGTACAAAAACTCACCCACCCAGGAATCAGCACCAGAAAGGACAAATTTGATTGTGAGTAGCTGGGGAAGTGACTGAAGACCTGCAGAGAATGGAGCAAGCAACACTGTTCCTACTCGGACCCCTCCCTCACATACAGCATCACAATGCAGCCACATGGATTGCCCTGCCCTGGTGAACACTTAAGGCTCTGCCCTTTACTATGTAACAGGCTTATTGAGACAAAAAAAAAAAAAAAAAAAAAAAAGGCCCAAATGAAAGAAAAGTTCAAAGCTCCAGAAAAAAATACAACTAAGCAACTAAGAGATGGGCAACCTATCAGATACACAGTTCAAAACACTGGTAATCAAGATGCTCCAGGAACTCACTGGGTACTTCAACAGCATAAAAAAGACCCAGGCAGCAATTAAAGTTGCATTATGTGAAATAAAAAAAAAATCTACAGGGAACCAACACTGACGAGAAGGAAATGAAGACTCAGAACAATGGTTTGATGCAGAAGGAAGAAATAAACATTCAACCAGAAGAGAATGAAGAAACAAGAATTCAGAAAAATAAGAAGAGGCTTTGGAACTTCCAGGACATCTTTAAACATTCCAACATCTGAATCATAGGGCTGCCAGAAGGAGAAGAAGAAGAGCAACAAGTGGAAAACTTATTTGAAAAAATATGAAGGAGAATTTCCCCAGTCTGGCAAAGGAAATAGACTTTCAGGAAGTCCAGGAAGCTCAGAGAGTCCCAAAGAAGTTGGACCCAAGGAGAAACACACCAAGGCACATCATAATTACA
This sequence comes from Glossophaga mutica, assembly GCA_039655065.1. NCBI lineage: Eukaryota > Metazoa > Chordata > Mammalia > Chiroptera > Phyllostomidae > Glossophaga > Glossophaga mutica. Next base: position 76,658,813 of record CM077308.1, on the reverse strand, counting down.
TTAGCCAAGATTAAAGATAAAGAGAGAATCTTAAAAGCAGCAAGAGAAAAGGAGAGAGTTACCTACAAAGGAGTTCCCAGAAGACTGTTAGCTGATTTCTCAAAAGAAACCTTGCAGGCAAGAAGGGGCCAGAAAGAAGTATTTCAAGTCATGAAAGGCAAGGACCTACATTCAAGATTACTCTATCCAGTAAAGCCATCACTTATAATAGAAGGACAGATAAAGTGCTTCCCAGATAAGGTCAAGTTAAAGGAGTTCATCATCACCCAACACTTATTACATGAAATGTTATAGGGACTTATCTAAGAAAAAGAAGATAAAAAATATGAACAGCAAAAAGACAACAAACTCACAGCTATTAAAAACCAAACCTAAAAAACAAGTCACAGAAGTGGAGATCACATGGAGGGTTATCAGCTGGGAGGAGAAGGGGATAGAATGTCGGGAAAAGGTACAGGGAATAAGAAGCATAAATGGTAGGTAGAAAATAGACAGGAAGAGGTTAAGAATAGTACAAGAAATGTAGAAGCCAAAGAATTTATATGTATGACCCATGGACATGAACTAAAGCAGGAGAATTTGGGTGTGAGGGGGTGTGCAGGGCAGAGAGGAATACTGGGGGAGGGGGGAATGGAACAACTGTAATAGCATAATCAATAAAATATATTTTTTTAAAAAGAAGAAAAGTGATGCAGGTGAGAAGCTGTAAAACCCACATTTGACCTCCACACCCCTGAGCTATAGCCACATTGGTCTACTTTCAGTAGGCTCCTTGATGCTAAGGACCATATTTAACTTTCCCTTTGTCTTCTATTTGCTCAGCACCCTCTTTCCACCCCCCACCGACTGATTGCACCTCTTTCTTAATGTCTTGTCTTAGATGTCACTATCTTTAGGAAGGCTTCCTTCATTCTCCAAAGATTCATTTAAGAGTCTCACCTAGCTGATCTTTTCAAAAATTGTGTTTTGCCTATTTTATTCTACAATGTAATTTCTTGGTTTCTGACCTATATACAAGTAGTTTGTTATACTTAAGTTCCCTCAGAGCAGAAACTCTGACATATTTGTCCCCAGGGCTTCATAGTGCCTGGCACATAGAAGCTCAACAATATTTTACTTAATTACTGGGCCAACTCTTCTGCACAGAAGCAGATGAGTCTCCCACTTTATTTTTCTTCTTTGCTTCATATTTCTGAGTTCTGGCTCTAAAATCCCTGTGGACCCACTTGTGTTAAGTACAGAAAGTAAAACAGCAGAGGTGACAACAGACCTGGAGAGTTGCTGGTGAATGGTGACTAGCTGGCTCTCTGGTCATATCAACCCACCACCATGCACTCCCCTTCTTGTGAACCACCTGAGATCTACTCAGTATAGTTGGAAGCTGCATGAGTTTCTACCATATTTGGGAGAAGGATACCAGGAGCCCTGATCATGTCCAACTCTAGCTCCCTGTGTAGAAAGAACTGACCCTATTATTTCCAATCCGCAATAATTGACTTGGTCACATCTTTCTGATTTAAATTGGAAAGTGAAAATAGTTTTGCTAAAATTGCATTTTTCTAAATCTAAAAATATCTCAGTTCAAAGTTCAAGAAAAAGTCTAATTTTAAAATGTGAAAATAGCTATGATTCTCCTAGCCCTCTCTAGTTCATCTATAATTGGAAAATGATTTCATTTCTAAGAGCAACATATGGCAATGAGCTTAGTGGAGAAGAGCCTGAATTGCAGTCTCTTAAAGAAGTCAAAATTTGGTATCATTCTAATGCCACTTAACACTAATGACTTACTAAAATTATTTACTCCTACAGTTCTTCAGATTGAGGAGAAAACACGGTGTACTTGAGGAATGGCAGCTTGGGAAGAGATGAGCACATCACATAAATTAGTTGTCATTCCACTTCTTGGGCTCAATGATTACATTCTGACCTTCCTTGTTAGTGCTGTGTGTGCCAGCTCTGTACTGGAGAGAGCAAAATGACCAGACCCCATCCCTGTGCTTCGTGTTTGTCGTTAAGTGATACCAAGAGACAAGCAAAAATATTCAAAATAATTAATACCTAAATAAAATACACATATTCATGTCATTATGAAAATATGAAAGAATAAGAAAGCTTTAAGGTCCTGCCTGGGAATAGGCATTAGGAAAGCTTCTATGGAGCAACAATATTTGACCAGGACTGAAGAAAGAGAAGGCTCTCTAGATCCAAGAAAAAAATGACAAAGAGCTTGCCTGGAAAATGGGAAAACAAGAGATGATATACAGAGACATGAAGAAACAAGGCACATTAAAGGAAGAGGAACAATTCAGTGTGGACGGAAGGTGAGATACAACAGGGTGGAAGGAGTGATGGGACCCAAATGGTGGTGGCAATAATAGTGGAGGTGGCAGTGATGGTGGTAGTGGTGAGAAAGGCTGTGAAAAGCCTTATAATGACATATAATGATGGTTGTGCCAGTAAATATCAATATTAAACAAGACAGAGAGGCTTGAGATGTGGGGATGTAGGAGCAGACTGTTGTTCCAATACAACTGAGAAATGATGAGGGAAAGATTGACTCGGGGAAGAAGAAAAAGAATGGATTCAAGAGAGGCTTTGGAGATTAACATAATGTTTCTTCGTACTTGTAGGAATGAGTTTGAAACTAAGAGATCAGGTATGTAGAAAAACAAGTATTTATGTCTTGGAGCTACTTGGCACATTATTAATCATGCTCATTTCAGTTGAAAAAGACATTCCGTAAGCCCCAAGCAGAGAAAGAGAGAAAAATCTCTTCCGTCACAGAATATGTTATCCAAAGGAGGGGAAAACGAAAGTGTGTCAATAATGATAGACCAAATGTGATATATTCCATAAATAAATAACTTAGTAAATAAATAACATTTGATCAGCAAAAAAAATATACTGGAAAAATTTTGAGCTGTGTTTCAATCTCAGCTCTGTTATTCCTGCATGCCTAGATAAATGTCGTAGGTACCTAATAAATATGTTGGTTAAATAAGTTAATTTTTCTAAATCTTGCTTCTTTTTTTGCAAAAACACATCACAATACCTAACTTGTAGGGTGACAACAATTTAGATTTCCTGGGGACTGAGGGATTTCTTGGGATGTTCTGAAAATGTTATTTAGTGGTCCCCAAACTGATAAGATAACTGTATGTCAGAAAAGCGAAATTAACCCCTTCCCTACTTATTTGTAAAATCTGTAGAGAATTCCAGAGACACCTGTGTTCACCCAAATCTCCAGTGATATTCTGGAAAAGCATCTGAGACTTCTGTATGAGGGTGGGTGGGGACTGAGGTGGGGTGAATATTATAGAGATGTGGTGAGTTGAATATGAGTGTGTGTCGTAGGAGAAGGTGGGTAGACAAAGAATAGAAAACAGTTCATAGACTAGAAAATGACAAAATTCTCATTCTTCTGTAATTGTAATACAGGGAATACTGATCGCTGGGTACAGATCACTAATCCCTCTGCAGAATTAAATCAAAGTTTTACATGAAAAATGACTGACTGCAAATACAATAGCAAATCAGGCACTAGGAAGCTGCAAATGATTTCATGGTCAATTACTTGTATAGTATGATTTGAAATAGTTGTATGCATTTTTAAAAGTTGTTCATGGTATTTATTACATTTATCCTTTCCTCAGATATTGAGTCAATTTAAAAATACCATTGGTAATTTATATACAAGAATTTCATTCTCTCCAGGATTTATAACTTTGTCCTAGATACATATAAACAAGAACTATTCATGTATTGTATATGTGATATATCATTGCTTTACTAAAATGTGTGTATGGTTGATTGTTGCTAAGAGACTCACAATACATATAAAATATGATCTTTTAAATCTTATACAATAAGATAATCAGTGGCATTAGTGATGTGCCACATGATTGCAGTCATTTGAAACACAGGTGAAATAAATTTGGAGATTTTAAAATGTGTCAGAGGCCATCTCTGACATCTAAACAATGTAAGTAGACAATAAAGTGCTATGAGAACGTGGAACAAATGATTGAAGGGCAAAAACCAGACACTGGAGAACTCAGTTCATTCTGAATCCTAACACAGGCCATGCTCTCAGGTTAACATGATAAAACATGGGTAATAATTGCCCAGATGTGTATTTACCTGAAAAATGGTCAAGGTGAAATACAGAAATGTACAATTCTTTTGCTATTCTAAAAAATAACTATATTAACATCGGAGAATCTAGTGAAAATTTGCATCTTTATGCTTTTTATCTGTAAAACACTAATATCATTTATTTATAATTCCATAAATTATTTACCAATTTTTGCACATGTTATATTGAAACAGGATAAAAATATAGCAGTGAATGGCAGTGCCATATGGCACCTTTGTGGGGAGCCAATCTGGATTCTCAGCATCTGTGGTGGGCTCTTGGTCCTCAGTATCACCAGTCTCTTTCTAAGAGGATAACTGCTTCCTTCACTACTAGTGCCCTCTGCTATTTTTCTATTAACAGCAGCTCTCAGGAAAGAATCAGTAACTGATTTGTACTAAAGAGTTAATCGCTAACAATAGCTTCAACTGGCTTTACATTTTCTAAAACTTAAACTATTAAGCTGAAAGGTTATTATTATCAGGAATCAGAAACCTATAGCTCTTTTTCAAATAAAGCTGACCTAATAAGGGTTGATTTTAGTCCCCACTATATGATAACAATGCCCAATGTAGTTATTAATATAAGAACCAGTCTACATGCTTAGATTATGATAGGCTAGAAAACAGGAGGAAGAAAGGAAAAGTGATGGGTATTGAACAAGAATTAGGCATTGAAATTAAGCAACACTTAGTTTCTCCACTTGATATTTTCCTATTGTCCATGAAATTATGTTCAGGGGAAAACTTTCACTGTTGGAAGACATTTCTGTTTCCTAAGGGGTGGAGAAAGAAGAGATTCAGGAATGGCTGAATTATAAGATGTGGTTGCAGTTGCAGTGAGCTCTGAATAGAAAAATGTGTTCAATACTTTCTTCCCAGCATTGTATCAGGAGACCATTAAGGTAGATTCATTGTGTCCCATTTTACAGATAAAACCAACAGTAGTTGTATACTTTGTTCATCAAAGATTGCATGGCTAGTAAGCATGTGGACACAATTTAAAACTATCCTTAAAAGACTTCAAAGCTGCACTCTTCCCATTCCACTAAGCTAGATAGAATTTTATAATTATTTGGTCAAATATTTTCAAATGTCTCATATATTGGATTGTCTATCTGATAATATATCTAAAGATAGAGATTGTCATGCCTTAAGGAAACCTGTACAAATGAAACTTCAGACTTTCAAATCTAAAACTACAAATTTTCACCTCAACTAAGACTATGCTTAGTTAAATATAAGGAGCCATTACTCTTATTGTTTCTCAACCTGTTTATGTGCAGCATTGTCCTAATGATTTGAAGATGACTCTTGCTGCAGTGGCCTCAGCTCTGTGACAGGCAATTTAGCAGGTCTCATTTTTACTTAGTTAATTCATTTCTGTGCTTTAAATATGGTGCCACACATGCCTGCTTCCAGTGTATGCCTCATCTATTCATTATGAGTTCTGGGCCTTTGATCTTTCTTCAGTTACTGTGATGGTTGCAATATTGCTCTACATAGTCCTACAAGGTCATTTCGACAAGAAGAATACAGGCTCATTACGTGGATTGCTCGTTAAGCTATTGTTCTTTTTGTGTCATGCAATATAATGAGGGCACTGAAAATGTTGTCCTGTTCTATAAAAATGCTTTTGAACTTTCCATTTCTCTATGTGTATGACCTCCTGCCCTGCTGAATAAGCAACAGCCTGAAAAGTCCAAAGACCCACATTGTATTAAAACCTCTATGAATATTCGGTTACATAGTCTTGTGCAAATAAACAATTTTTTTTAAAAATCAACAAGTATTTATTTTCCATACACTGTAGCATCTCCTGAGGATATGTCAGAGAACAGACACTGTTTCTGTTCATAGGAAACATACAGTGTAGAAAGGTATACAGACACAGAAACAAAACATTACAATTCAGAAATGTGCTAAAATAGGAGATAGCACAGAGTCTTTGGGGTCTTTAGGACTTAGCACAATCTTACATGGTTAGGGCAAAATTTATTTGATTGAATCACAGTGTATCAATAGTAAGATGAGTTAGAGGGGGAAACATGCAACTATCAAAGAATCTGGAACATACATAATGTTGAGGTATTTAGACCTTATCCAGTGGGAAGCAAGGAGCCATTAAAAGATTTTTAATCAGAAAACTGACATGATCAGATCTTCATCTTTACAAAATCATCCCAACTCCATTAAGAAGAATGTAGATATCTCCAATATTTGGAGACAAAGTGGCTTTAAATAAAATTTTCCTAAAGAAGCAAGGAGGTAAAAATATTTATCTCAATCAGGGCAACTAAGTAAAGATGCAGGACAAGTTGACCAGAAATGATCTGTGATCTGGGCTCAGATAAGGGAAAGACCTTAATTCTGTATCTCCCATGGTCTGGACACAGGAAAGGTTAATCAGGCAACATTAGGATTGAAAAGATCATCCCCAGAGAGGCAGTAAGTGTCCAGGCATAGCCTGAGGGAAAAGATAGCCAAAGTTTTTATTTAACTACAGCCAAAGTTGTGAAAGTGTAATAGAAGTTAAAAAAGGAGACAAGAAAAAGCTAAAGGAGTTCATCACTACCAAACCAGAATTACAAAAAAAAATGTTAAAGGGTTTTCATTAAGAAAAAAGAAAAAAACTTAAAAATATGAATAATAAAATGTCGATAAATATATAGCTATCAACTTTAAATGCAAGTGGATTAACTGCTCTAATCAGAAGACATACAGTGGCTAAACGGTTAAGAAAGCCAGACCTTTACATGTGCTGTCTACAAGAGACTAACTTAAGATCAAAAACACACACAGACTAAAAGTAAAGAGATGCAAAAAGATATTTCATAAAAATGAAAACCAAAAAAATATATAATAGCAATACCAGTACCACACAAAATATATTTTAAAACAAAGGTTGTAACAAGAAATAACAAAGGACCCAGCAATTCCAATTCTGGGTATTATTCCAAGAAACCCAAAACACTAAATCAAAAACAAATATGCATCCATATGTTCCTTGCAGCGTTATTTACAATAGTCAATATAAGGATGCAATCTAAGTGTCCATCAATAGATGGTGGATATATGCAAGGAAATACGACAACCATTAAAAAAAAATCTTGCCATCTGCAACAACATGGATGAGCCCAGAGGGTATTGGGTTGAGCGAAGTAAGTCAGACAGAGAAAGACAAATACCATATGATTTTATTTATATGTTGAATCTAAAAAACAAAATAAATAAACAAGCAGACCAGAAACAGACTTATAGATACAGAGAATATTTAGATAATTGGCAGATGGGAGAAGGATTGGAGGTACAAGTAAAAAAAGGTGAAGGGATTAAGAAGTACCAGGTGGTACTTACACTATAGTCATGAAGATGTAAAGTACAGCATAAGGAATAGAGTCAGCAATATTGTGATAACTATGTGTGATATCAGATTTATTAGGGTGACCACTTTGTAAATTATATAAATGTCTAATCACTGGGTTGTACACCTAAAACTAATATATTGTATATCAGCTGTATTTAAAAAATAAAAATTATTTTAAAATAATAAAAAAACAAATCTGAAGAAAAAGAAGGAAATGTTAATCAGAGGTCATAATGTAAATTTTATGCTAAGGAGTTGGAAATCTTCCTACAGTATAATGGAGAACTATTGAAAGTTTGAGGGCAAGAGACTGTATTGTGGTGAAGATGCTGATACTGAATTTTTGTCTAGTCATGTTCCTTGATTTCACCTAGGTTAACTCTGACCTGCATAATTTTGAGACTATTAGCAAAATATGATCATCATCTGTATATGGAAAACTATAAATACCAATAAAAAAGTAAAAAACTAAATAAATGGAGAAAAATACTTTGGTCATAGATTAGAAGGTTTAATATCATTAAGATGCCAAATCTTCCCAATTTTATCTATAGATTCAATACAACCACAGTAAAATTTCCAACAAGAATTTGTAGACATTAACAACCTGATTCTAAAATTTACACAGCAAGGCAAAGAAGTATAATGGCCAAAAAAATTCTGAAAAGAAAAGACAAATTGCAGAAGGTACACTCCCCAATACTAAGACTTACTTTAAAGCTCCTTTGATCAAGACAGTTTGGTATTAATAGCAATATCGACACATAGATAAATGAAACATAGACAACCCAGAAAGAGACCCACATAAACATAATCAGCTAAGTTCTGATGAAGGCACAAAAGCAATACAATGAACAAAGAATAGTCATCTAATTGGACATTGTCATAAATAAATAAACCTTACATATATCTCATATAAAAATTAACTCAAAATAGATCATAGAGCTAAATGTAAAACACAAGTTAAAACATTTGTAAAAGAGTATCTGTGTGACTTTGAGACTGGCCATGAGTTTTTAAATATGGCACCAGATGTATGATCCACAAAAAAAATTTCACCAATTGGGCCTCATTAAATTGAAAAAAAAATGTTCTGCAAAATACACTGCTAAGAAAATGAAAAGAGAAGCCACAAACTGGGACAGAAATATTTACAAATGCCATCTGTGAATAAGGGTTTGTATCCGGAACATATGAAGAAGACTTGTAAATCAACAACAAGAAAACAAGCAACCTAGTAAAAAAGAGACAAAAAATATAAACAGAGACTTCACAAAAGATAATATGGAAATGGAAAATAAGCATATGAAGTGATGTTCATGATCAGTAATTATTAGGGAAATTCAGATTAAAATAAAAATAAGATCCTGCAACATATCTATTAAATTTGTTAAATAAAATTTAAAAGTGACCACAGCAAATGCTGGCAAGGATGTGAAGCAACAAATATGCTCATTCATTCCTAGTGGGAATGCAAGATGGTACAGTCACTTTGGAAGAAAGTTTAGCAGTTTTTATAAAGTTAAACATATACTTACTATATGACCCAGCAATCATTCACATAGGTATGTATCCAAATAAATAGATAATTCATTTTCATAAAAAATAAATAAAACTTGCATTCAAATATTTGTAGCAGTTCTTTTTTCATTAAAAAAGAACAGTCTAGAAATTGTTTCGTAGGTGAAGGGGTAGACAGACTATGATGAGATATATAATAAAAGATTACTGAGCAGTAAAAAGGAGCAATGTTATATAATTCCATTATATGCCATAAGTGAAAAAGCAAACTATAAGGATGGAAAATCAGTCAATGGTTGTTACCAATGGTTGGGGAAGGGAAGGAGTGATAGACAACTATCAAGAAATTTTTACAGTGTTGAAACAACTCTGTATGGCACTGAGTTGATGAATGTATGAGTCTATGAATTTGTCACAACCCACAGAATTACACATTAAAGAGAGTAAACTTTGCCGTATGCAAATTTTAAAAATTAACCAGAAAGGCAGGGGATCCCAGGATGAAATGCAAACAGTGAGAAATTAATCTAACTGTATTACAAAAGCAAGATACAATCTCATTGAAAGAATTGGGGGAAAATATCTGGTCTAAGAAACTTTGGAAATGGTGTGTTGACTGGAAACTGTGTGGTTTCTAGTCAAAAGAACTGTATATAAACACTGTGTTTGATATTTTTGTTTCTCACAGAGATCTGGGTTAGCAATTCTCAAACTACTTTGCATGTGTACTAGAGAAGTAAGTAAACAAATTGTAGATAATGGGAGTAAGATTTCTCACTGTTAGGGAAAGCTACAAATAAGCAAGCAGAGAAGTCTAGAACAAACTTTGTAGTGCTAAATCAGATTTGGAAAAAAAAAGTAGAAATGCATGTTTATTTTCAGACACCACTGACTTCCATTTTTGTTAACTACCTCCCAGATTTGTAATCTGCAGGCCCAAGAAATAGAAGTGATAGGAAGATGTGTTCAAGAGCTAGAAGATCAAACTACAAGCAGGTTGGGTCCCCAGGAAGCATATTCTGAGACTTGGTTAGCACTCATTTGTGGGAAGTTCAGAGGGACTCAGCAGTTCGATGTCAGCCTCTAACTCTCCCGACATCCGAGGGATGGATTCTTCATTGCTCCAGGGGTGACCTGGGCATTATTGCATTGCTACACATTGTTAACCAATTTTCAACCCAGCTTGGTGTCCATGGACTGTGGTTGCTGTTTTTTGTATCATAGTAGTAGTGGGTGCTATTCTGTCCAGGGCATTACAGAAAAGTAAAAAAGTTGGGAACTAGGAAGATGTCTCCAGACTATTTTCCATGCTTGGGTCCCTGGCTTCTTCCTCTCTGGGCTGATATTTTGGTGCTACTTAGAATTCTAATCACATTTTTATAGATATTAACAGATTTATAATAATTTTAAAATTAAGTTCTGAGATCCATCATCTCCCCTCTTCTTTCCATAGCCTTCCCTGTGTTTGCTGCAAGAAAAAGTCAAATGTATTTGCCATCTTTACAGAAATCATAAGATTCTATCTAAACAAGTTTAATAATGTTTAAATCAAATGTGAACAGACAGATGTTACCACCTTCCAGGGTTCGGGAGACAGTGGGGCAGAGCACCTCAGAGATAAGCAGAGTGAATGGTAATGCCTTGTTATTTCAAAGAATTCAGTGAAAAGCTTGTGACTTTCAGAATTTAGAAAAATAGGAAAACAATGAACTTTAGTGATAAAATATCAAGTAAAATATTCAAAATCAGTAAAATGATGACTATTTAGAAGTCCTATATGATGCCCTGGCCAAGTAGCTCAGTTCGTTGAATCATTATCCTGTATACTAAAAGGATGCAGGTTCAAGTCTGGTCAGTGCACACACCTAGGTTGTGCGTTTGATTCCCATTCAGGGCACGTCCATGAGGCTATCTCTCTTAGCAATGTTTCTCTCTCTCCCCCTTCCTCTCTCTCTAAAATCAGTAAACATATCCTCAGGTAAGGATTAAAAAAAACTAGTCATCCCATATGAGATTATAAATGTAAAATAATTATAAAATCATTTTGATAGAGATGATGTGACGTTAAAATAAAATAAAATGATAATTTTGGAATTTCAACAAAATTTATTAACTCTTATACTGAATAATTAAATCTCAGGTCAATAAATACTGATTGTGCCAATTCTAATGGAAAAAGTAATTTCTGCATTCCAAAGGTGCAGCATGGCTGATCTTGTCAGGAAGGGTGGGCACAATACATGGTAGGTGGGGTGGGCCTCTCTTTGGGTGGTAGGATTCGAATCGCATTTCAGTGAATTTTGAGCAAATCGTTCTTAGCAAATATTTCTATCTTGAAACTTATGATTCACTTGCTGCTGCAGAATGGAATTGTAGGTTATGCTCACAATTAACATAGAGGATTTTATATAATTTAGGTGGTTCAATATTGAAAGAACTTTTCTCTTTCGGAGGAGTTTTTGGGGTACCTGACCTCCCTCCACGCTGCTCTTCTGACACAATGATCACGTCCAGCACTGCTCAGCACTGCCCACTCAGTGAAGCAGAGCCTCTGACACTAGGTTAGGATTCAGCTATCTTGGTGACATCATAACTGCTATCCAGTAAAAGGAGACTCACTCACAAGTCAGGAGTCACCTTCTCAGAAAGGTAAGCTAATAAAGTATCTATTATGCCTGCCAGAAACTAGTGGCCTACAGCAAGGTCTCTAGGGCCTGCAGGTAACTTGAAAGAATGTGGAAAGGATCAGTAATTTACAGGAACCTTCCTTAAGAGCTTTTAGTGGCTCATGACATTCTCCATTCCAAGGGGTCATAAGCCTTACTTAAAGACAGATACTGAACAGATTCTATAAGGTCAAAATTACCAAGACTTCTCCCATCTAACTTTTCCCCCTTTGAATGGGGGGGAGGAGAAGAGGTCTCTAATACTCTTGTTTCCATGGTCTTAGCTCTACTTACATCACAGCAATGATTAGTTAAACCTTGGTCTTTGAAGAAGAAAGTTAGTTAAATGTGACATATTCACAAAGTGGAGATCTCTCTCAAAATTAAAACAATACTGGAATTGCTAGGTGCAATCCATAAGGAAACTTTGGGATAGTATAGCTTTTCAAATTATTTAGCTTTAAGACATCACACCTCTAGCAGTAAAAAAGAGAGATAATATATTCAATGTAAACTTTCAATTTACTTTCAATTATATTTTAATACCATACTTATTATTCCTCAAGAGCAAGCACTATTTCCATCTATAAACCATAACAGAGTGAAAAGTGATTTTTTCTTTGAGATGCAACAAAAATTTCACTTTAAGAAAAAAAATTAATCAATCTTTATCCTCCAACTTTTTCATATTTTTCTTTCTCTGTCCTCATCAAAGTTGTATTTGTTTCTAACTGTCATATCTAAATAATAAAGTGTGTATGGGCTGATGGAAAAATTTTATTGTGACTCTGTGTGGTTATTGCACTTTAAATCCTTCTGAAACACAGTAGATTACAAATGATTAAAACAAAGAAATTTTATTATATGCAAATAGTAAGAATGCTGTTAGCTTTCAGAAACTAGTTTGTCCATGCATAAATTTTGATTCTTTCATTCACTCTCAAATATACTTGAAGAATTAAAGAAGATTGTACTCCTATTTCATAAAAGAGAAATTGGAGTACAATAGATTATAACCTCCCTCAGTATACCATAGTAAACATTAATTGGCAGTATTGGGACTATAAATCATATTTTGATTTCTAATTTAGCATGATGGGTAATTTTATGCCTCAAGTTGACTGGGTCACAGGGTGTCAGATATTTGGCTAACATTTTTCCCACGTGTGTCTGTGAGGGTGTTTCTGGATAAGATTAACATTTGAATCAGTAGACTGAGTAAAGCAGACTGCCCTCCCCAAAGTAAATAGGCCTAATCTAATCCATTGAAGGCTTGAGTAGAATAAAATGTTGAGTAAGAAAGAATTCTTTCTCTTTGCCTGGCTGTTTTTGAGCTGAGACATCTGCCTTATCCTACCTTTGGACTCAAACTTGCATTGGAACTTACATCTTCAGCTCTCCTGTTTCTCCGTGTTAGGCTCAGATTGGAACTCTCTTATTGGCTCTCCTGAATCTCCAGCTTTCAACTGCATATCTTGGACATTTCTCTCTCTCTAATAGGTTAAGCCAATAATCAGTCTCTCTTTCTTTCTCTCTCCCCTCTCCTGTGCATATGAAGAATCCAAACCAATATATCTAGCATTTCCACATTTCCACACTAGCAATGGTTCTTGAATTTCATGCATATCAGATTCACCCAAATTTCTGATTTTTAACAAGATTGCCAGGCAATTATGAGGCAAACCCAAGTTTGAGAATCACAGTGTATTACTGCAACAGGGGGAATCGTAATCCATTACTTTGACACTGTTTCTATAAATGCTGACACTGACTAATATGTGGCTTATGGATGAACAGCATGTTTGTATAAGAATCCTAGGAACTAACGTCAAAGGATACAGACTCCTACCAGTCATCTGAGCTCTAAAACATATGCTGATCAACTGTAACACTTGGATGATTTAAAACCAGGATGGCAAAAACCTGGATGACGTACAGCAGCCCATCACTTGCCTTATCAGAATGGACAACACTTGTCTGCTTATAGAGAACTTCTCAACCCTCTCCCTTTGATCTCTTTGTTCTGCTTTCCCTCTCCTTCCTTATAAAAACCTCTGACCGCAGTGAGATGTTAAGATGGGCTTGGAGACATGAGTCCCCCATCTTCTCAGATTGCCAGCATCTGAATAAACCTCTCTCCTTTGCACTAGCACCTGTCTCACAGGGCTGGCTTTCATTGAGACAGGCAGCTAGATCCTCATTTAGTTACATTACTTTATAATTCAATCATCTTCTGACACAGAGATCTTGAAAAAGTCAAGAACACTTAAAATCATCTCTCCATTACTATTAGCTAATATTTGTAATCACTAAGTGCCAGACTATGTTGAGAATGCTTTACTGATATTCACTTATTTACTCCTCACAATATCCTGATGCAGGACTGTTATTTCCATTTTATCAATGAAGAAATTGAGGCACAGAGAGGTTAAGTAAACTGCCCAAGTTCAGGCAGCTAAGAGGTGAGTTAAATCAGGGTTTGTACAAGGACAGTCAGCCTCAAAAGATCACACTTTTAGCCACTCTGCTCTCTGGGGGGCCTTTCCACTAAGAGTCAATTTAAGAGTCACTTGTAATAGGAAATTACAAATGTTGACTGATTTTGACAACAATTTGACACAGCACTTAGAAATATATTTTCTTAACTCCAGTATCTTTAAGGTTTGATATGCTTTCTCTTACCACACTTGACACTCCTCAGAGTGAAATTTACACTCTGTATTCTTTACTGCCTATAGATAAGCTCACCTAATCCACACTAAAAGAAGCAAATACTTATAAATCATTATTAACATGGCTTCATAAAATTAAAGGAGTAAAAATTAGCTATCATTTTCTGAGCTCTTACTAGGTGCTCAGTTCTGTGGTAAGTACTTTTCCAGCATTTTGTCATTGCAGGCTTTTTCCTATGGCTTCTTTCTTCAATGTTTACTACAGGATTCACAATGGTTTTTAGCCTTCACAGTGCATACGAGTCACCTGGGAGCCTTTGAAGCACACAAACACCGAGTCCAAGCCCCAGATTATGACTGGATAGGTCTGAACTAAGGTGAGGCATTAGGGTTGCTTTGAAGTCCTAGCTGATTCCAGTGTGCAACTAGAGTTGAAAACCCTTGTGTGCTAAATGCTTTACACACGTGTCTTACTTAAACCTTAGAAAAAACCATTGGGCTTGGTACTATTTTCTTCATTTTGTGGGGATACTTGTTCAGAAAGGTTAAATAATTTGGCCAAGTGACTAAGGGGGCAAGCTGGGGATTTGACCCTGCATCTTGATGACCTAAAATTCTGTAGCTGTAAGCAGCACACTATTCTTTTGTTCAGGAGTAATCCCATTTGCAGAATTCAATTAAGGACCTGGCCTGCCCAGGACTGCATTTCTAGCGTTCCATTTCTACTCCCCACTGCAGGCTTTTGCTTTCCAGGGGACTCACTTAAAAGCTTATGCCATTACACATTATTTGGGCTTTATTGGCTCAACAGTGAAGTTAGGACATCTTTCCAGACAGCAGCCAAGCTCCTGTCTGGAGCAAAGCAAAACCCACCCCAGGGGAAGGCTGCATTATATCTACATGAGTATATTGTTGTAATGTGAATACTGCATCTCATGCTCAGAATCAATTAGTCTAGTCAGGTTTGAGTCAGTGACCCAAGGGGGAGACGTTTGGATCTAGGCGGCTGGCCAGAACACAGCTGCCCCAAATTATTTCCATAAACCATCACTTACTAATGTTACACCTACGAGTCTTTTTGAGCTCAGCATTTCTTTTTTTCTGTTGTTTTGTTTTGTTTTTTTTACAATTTTACTCTAAAGTGATTTTGCATTGAAAAATAAACCACTGTACTTTTGACTCTCCTTTGGACACTGTGGACTTAACCTCTTCTCTGGGAGCCAAGGAGAATGAGAAGATCCTCCATTTTTGGATCTGGCTTAATAACTACCCTTTCCATTTGCATTTATATTCATTACAATCATTTCCCATACAGGCCTCATGAGCTCATGGGTTACTGTAAGAACCTAAATTTCTATGCTATATATTTAAAATGGAACTTACAAACCTCTCATCAATACATCAGTGCCTCCACAGGGAAGGTGTGTGGGCAATGCATACGTCCCCCTCCACAAAATGATGGTGTAGTATTCACTCTGCTTCTGGCACAGAGTGACTCCAAAGCAGCCTGCCTTGTTCATAGTATGTACAACAAGCTATGGAACTCCACTGCAGAGCCCTCTGGAGGGAATTCAGAGCAATGTTCAGGCCTTTAGCTTTTCATAGGCAAAGGTAGACTGACTTTTTCTAGGAGAGATGATCACTTGAAAGAATTAAAACTATGAGGTAATCCTGGAAGTTCAGAATCCACATTTGAAAAGGATACCACAGAATGAGAGTGAAGGGGGGCTGAAATGACAATGGGTAGCAACGGCAGCTTTGAATTTTTGTTTTATAATCCATATTACCAGCTGAGATCTCTTTTTACATATTTACCATATGTTACCATGCAACACATTTTAAAGAAAAAAGAAATCATTTTGAAGGTGAGAAAATAAATTCTTATTTATTCAATATTAGCAAGTACAACTGTACCAGCCAAAAAAATCAACTATGTGTCATAGCCTTTACAAGTCTTCTGAGCATGAAAATATATTTGGAGGAAGAATATTAGTATAAATGAATTTTGCTATAAAAATTCTCCTAAAATAGATATCATGATAAATGGTTTATTGTGAAAATTGCCCGAAAATATGATGTTGACATAGAAACACGATAACTATTAGTAAAACCTAATGAATTTTAACATTCTGAGGGTTTTCTTGTTTCTAATTTTTATTTATTTAAGCCTTTTCATTCTTTTACATTTTGTAGGTAAATAATTTGTGTATGGAAAAATTGATTTGTAAATGAAGCTGAGGTGGATATTTAAAATGTAATTTTATGATGAAATCCAATCTAACTTATATTCAGCTTCAGAATTAGGGTTATGGAATATTTTCCTTTTTTATCTGTTAGAGGAGAACATGTTAGAGGCAGGACAGAAACAATCAGTCAGGATACAAATAAGCACAAATCTCTTCCCAACTAGAACAGTAGGTAAGAAATGACCTCTGCCTTATAGGTCCGTCTTGTTTCTCCATCCTTAATTAAACAGGAATCATGAGGATCCTATGGGATGATTGAATGGACATGACAATGATTTGGGTTGCTGTTGGACTTGGGATATTTTCTTATTCCATTGTCAGAATATCCTTTATAATTTTCCTCTCATCGATGTGGATCAAAACAATGACTTTGGTTTTTGTCAAGTTCTGTGCTGACTCAAGATAATGGTACTTTCCTTCAAAACCAAGTAAAAATGTCTTTGCAACTAAATTTGACATTTTCATCTTTACTAACTCAGTTAAGGAAGAAATTAGCATATCAATACAAAGTGAACCATGGGAGGAGGACTATCTAGGAAAAAGAGAAGGTTGGCAAAGTTATTCTGCAGTTTTCCAGATAGAAGCACCAGAGCTTCATTTTTTAAAAAATCATTAATAATAATAATAATAATAATTAAAGCACTAGCTACAAAGTAAACTAATGCATGCAAAATGGAACCCTGGCATGCTATCATAAGGGCTCATATGTTCACATGATCTTTTCTCTGTGAAGATGATTCTCTCCTGAATTTTTACCCCTTGCTCTTCTATTGTCCTTATATATGAATCAGTGACAAACTCAAAACACACTGACTTGCCTAGTGACTAAGGCCACAACAGAATCTTGGTTTTACTTGGTTTTTCCTCTCTGTTTTCCACGCATTTCACACTCACACACTGTATGGTAATCTCTATTTTTTATTGTTTTTAACATTTAATTACCATTTATATCCTTTTTATACCCCCACTCACTCCACCAATCACCACACTGTTGTCCATGTCCATGAGTCCTTTTTGCTAGATCCTTCTACCTCCTAACTGCCCCTCACCAAGCTCTCAACTTGCTCTCTATCTATGAGTCTGTCTCTCTTTTGCTTATTCATTCAGTTTGTTCATTAGATCACACATATAAGTACAATCATATGGTATTTTTCTTTCTCTGACTGGCTTTTTCACTTAGCATAATGTTCTCCAGGTCCATCCATTCTTTTACAAAGGAGACTCAAGATGGAGAAAGAGTAAGTGGACGCTACACTAACCTTTTCCCAGGACCAAACTGGAATTACAACTAAATAAAGAGAAATCATCCTGAATAATCAACTGAACACCAGTGGGAGAGAAGTCTTATAACCAAGGACTTACAGAAGAAACACCACAACCACAGTGAGACCGGTGGGGAGTGCAGAAGTGCAAGAGGGCTAGTTGGGCTGCCGGGGGTAGCAGCTGAAGTTTCAGAGGGATATTTCAGTGGCCAGGGGGTTCTCCTTGATTGAGAAGGGTTGGATCTAAACTCCAAGCTCGGCTCCCCGTCATAGGGCCCCAGAGCGAGGAATGTGTGGCAACCTCAATCAGCACTGACTATCGCAGCTGCCACCACAGACAGCCCCTCCCCAGAGACAAGGGAATAGTCTTTTGTCTGTGTCTCTTGTCACAGACTGTTTTCTCTATTGCAGTGTATCTGAAAACAGAAGCAACTTTGCTCCCCAGAAGATACAAATTTCTGAAAACATTTTTGGTCCTAAAAACTTGGGGAGTATTTGTCACAAACATCCACAGATGCTATTGGCATCTAGTGAGTAGGCTAGTGATGCTGTTAACATCCGATATACACTGGTCAGTCTCACACAAGGTTAAAAACGTCAGTAGTGCTGGGGCTGAGAAACCTTGCTCTGAAAGGAAAGAGGATGTCATCCTCCAATCATAGCAGCACTTTTATTTGGTTTTCCAGAGACAATCTGACTCTGTAAGTCTCCTCACAGCCTTTATTTTTTGTTACACACACACAATTTTGGACACACTCTCGGGGGTTGAGCTGTAGAATATTTATATCACCAGTGCCTAACTAAATAGAACTCTTCTTCCTGGGCTACTATTGCCCCAAGACAGAACTCAGACAACTCTACTTTATTAAACATTGGGATGAGTTTCTTGTCTACCCAATTGACTAAAAACAGTCTTTATTTTACCACTAGCTTGTACTTGATCTTTGTGTATTGTTCTAAACCCCAGTGTTCCAGGGCTCAGCCTGAAGTCCTAAAGGCTTTTCTTCCAGCCAACATTTAGAATGCTTATAAAAAATAGAACCCTCCGTGTTCTATTGTAACATTAAGGGTTATATTACATCAAGAACCCTGTCCATTAAGCATTGCTCTGCAGTTGTTCTCAAGAAACACTCACAGAAAATGATTTTATATGTACAGAGCACCAGAATAAACAGGCTCTGAAAATTCTAGACAATGCCTAGGGATAAGATGCTAGTCTCATAGGAATTTGTAATTCTCAAGTGATAAGCATGGACAAATTGGAAAAGGCCACACCGCTCATATCCAGTCTCCCCTTATTTGAATGTGCAAGCGAAGGAGAGGGAAATAGTACAGTAAGCCAATTGTCATGTCTTCTCTCTGGAGTTTCTGTGATGCAAACAAAGGCCAAAAGTGGGTTTTGTTCTTACTGTAACACAAAAGGTTCCACTCACTCCATGTATAAACATTTAAAACACTATAATTCCTCTATGAAGTTAAGTAATCCTTAAACAGAAACTTGAAGAACTTGTATTAGAAGCATGGGAGTATATTCTAGCACATAAAATATAGGAAGTAACAATATAAAAAACTTGAAATTCTATGTTAAAGGAGAACAAATAGATACAGATATTGATATTAATCTCAAAGTATGTGGGGAATTAAGATGAAGGACTAAAAAGAGAGGAAACTAGAATTTACTCAGGAAGAGACAGATTGAGAAAGCACTCAAGTACAAAAGAGGTCTGCTGACCTATCGGGACTGGGCAGAACAAAGCAGGTCGGAGCTTCCTCTCCCAACGGCTCCTAGTGTCAGACTACTGGCCTAATCCATTTCTCAATCTTCACTTCATGATCCACTCTGCCTACTTAAAAAAAATTCTCTCAAATGCCTGAGATTCCCTTAAACAAAGGGTTAAACCTTTAATTTCCAAATTAGTAATTTTGGAAAAGGGAAATGCTTGGCTTTCGAAGATTATTTCCACTTATTTAAGTGGAAATAATCTTTAGTTAAGTGTTAACTAGAAGAAATGTCTGATTATGTACAGATTTGTTGCCTGAAAGCTAGCACATAAGCTTATAGAAAACTGGATGTTAAGGAGACATTTCCAAAATTCCTCCAGTTGCTTCAGATCACACCCCTCATTTGACAGATGGAGATCATCATGAAGAAACAGTAAAAAAAAATTTTTTTTGTTATACTTAAGCATCTCACCTATGTACTTCTGGTATAGGCTGAAGGGAGGAGGTTGGGATAGAATATCTCTGACAGCAAAATGGAGATAATAATATTCCTCTCTTTAGGTTGTTGTGAGGATTACAATGAGGTAAAATGTGTAAAGTCTTAGCATAATGTTAGACTCATTATTAGGACTCAGTCAGTAATGTTGGTTCTATTCATCTCCTTCTCCGTTCCCTGTTCTCCTTCCCCTTCTTCCCTGAGGCTTCTGGATTTCAGCATCACCACAGGCCTCCTGAAGTCAGACTCACCAGGCAGAGGCTGAGATTCTCTACACTATGCACCTGAAGCAGTACTACCTCATTCTTGCATTTGGCAGATATGTGTTTAAATTTCCTTATTTATTATGCACTTTCCTGTAGATGGTGACCATGCAGTGAGTAAGACAAATAGGCCATGAAATTAGAAAAGTGTGGCCCTTACACTGCCTAGCTAAGAATAATCTGAAGACTATGTGAAAGTGCAGATCACTGAGCCATATCCTCCAAAATGGATTCCAAAGAGCAAGGGATGAGTAATCTCCTTTGAATAAAGTATACACATTATTCTTAAGTACTTTAAAGTTTGGGAATTCCTGACCTAATGTCTTATTAAGCAGATGCTGATTAGATGACATTATATTACTTAACCCAACTGAAGAAATTACTAATGATGGTAAACCAGACCACAGTAATGAGCGGATTGGGACAGATTTCAAGAGGAGCGCAGGTAGAGCCCTCACACTATATCACAGAACTAGATGCCAACTGTACCTACTGTGACAGCCAGGGAGCGTGGGGTCACACAGACCTAAAGCAACATTTCTCACTTTCTGCTCTCAGTATCACTTTATACTGCCAAAATTATTGAAGACCCAAAAGCTTTTATTTATGTGATAAATAATAGCAGATATTAAAACTGAGAAATTTTTAAAATTCACTTAAAAACTAATAATAAGCCTGGGTAGGTGTAGCTCAGTGGCTTGATTGCTGTACTGAAAACCAAAGGGTCACTGGTCTGATTCCCAGTCAGGGTACATGTCTGGGTTGGGGGCCAGATCCCTAGTAGGGGGTGCTCCAGAGGCAAATGCACACTGATGTTTCTCTCCCTCTCTTTCATCTTCCTTTTCCCTCTGTCTAAAAATAAATAAGTAAATCTTAAAAAAAATAATAAACACATTTAATGGGTTTATAAAAATAATGTATTTTTATGAAAAAATACCAAATTTACCAAAGCAAAAAATGTATACAGGGTCTACAAATAATGCCTTCTTTTTATTACCAAATCTTTTACTACAAAATCATATGTATGTAATACTGTAACATAATAATATTACACTTAAGCACACCATATAACATTTTAGGTGAAATGTTCAAATTAAAACTATAAATTATTATACCCATATTATTACCCTACCAACCATGCTGAAGCAGGCTTTACTTCTTTCAGACACTGTATATTGAGAAGGGAGACATTGCTTTATATTTTTGCAAATAAAAAGTGGCTTAATGGAAAACACACAAATTCTCATATCTATTTCTGCATTTAATCTGTTACCATAACACTGAAAAACTCCACTGCACACTCATGAGAAAATGAGAGGGGAGGAAATACAAATAATATCTTAGTATTATGAGGAGTTTTAGGCTTGTAGGATCCCTGAAAATGTTTCAGGAATACTTAGCATTCCTATTTTAAGAACCACTTACCTAAAAGATAGGAGATTGTTTGTGTATGTCCCCCCACCTCCACCGAAGGGACATATTGTTTGGGAGTAGAGAGGAAGATGGGAGAATTACTCTGACAAAAACCCCACCACTTCACATTTTTTCCCAAGGCTGTGAGTCTCTCTGCCAGCTTTTATTGACCGTGTGTGTTCCCACGCACAGTTAGGGTACTGAGAAGCTCCCTCACCTTCCCAGAGTGGCCACAGGCACCCACCACAGTGAAGCCTCATGGTCCCTACCATCCACTCTCCAAAGCCTGTGTGCTCTGTCTCCAGCCACAGTCCCTGGGCCTTTTACCAGTTTCTGTCTTTTCTCTTTCCCCCTTCAGACCAATGTTTTGTTCAATCTAGTTATTTGGTGCTAGATTTTACTTACTTCTACTCTGGACAACAATTTTAGCTCCTCATCGTGCCATTTCCTAGAAGTAGGTACTACCCCAAAGTTCCAAAAGCCCAGCTCAAGTCAGAGCCTGCTCTTCTCCTCCCCACCGCCTGGCTGAAGAATTTAAATATAATAAGCATGAGCCTACTGGGGGATTCTGAATTTCAGAGGGCCTATCTGGAAAACAACCCCTGCCCCCCAGCAAAACACACACACACAACAACAACAACAACAACAACAACAACAATGTAATTCTGTCCTGTTATTAAATATTCATAACTTTCACAAAGTATTTCTCTATTTGAAAATGGGCTTTCACATAACTACATTTTAAGTGTGTGTATTTCTCCTAAGCATAGTGTACTTTCTAATGGATTGACAGCCTCTTTCTAATTAGCTAAAATCCTACTTTTTATTAATTGCATGTGAACAGTGAGTGATGACTGACTGCGCTCCAGTAATCTGACTATGCCAGCATGCCTCAACCTTGAAGGTGTAATAAAGCTGCTTTAGAATCTCAGAGGTTCAGATGGAATGAACTGATATGAGGAAGATAAGGTGAAACAGTTGAGGTGGAGGCTGATTTTAATTAGACTGCAGAAGTTAGGGAAGAAGATGTTCTGATTGGTGGGAAGTATTATGGCACAGTGGCATCACTGTCATATACTTCACCAGTCATGACAGGTAGTCATTATATTTGAGTTTCAAATTTTTTCAATTCCTGTTATTGCTAAATCAGACCTTAATAAAATCTCTTGGGATGGGTTAGTCAGGTGTGATTTAAAGAAATATTCATCAAAATGAAAGAAGTGAAACATCTTTAGTCTTTGCCTTCACCTAAAAAATAATAAAAAGAGCCACAGCATAATATTACCTTTCCTGCTCTTTTGATCCTGCTGGGCCATGGTACTTAAGGAACTTGGAAAGCAAAACAGGAGTCGCTGGGGTGGGTGAGGGGTAAGTTGGGAAGATCTTGAACAGATTTCTTAACAAGATGGTGACAGAGGGGCCTCAGTTAAGTGAACAGGGGAGCCATCAATCTCCCAAGGGAAGCCATTTCCCAAGGGAGCCGTTCTCATTTAACTGACAGCATGGGGCACAGGGAAGTAATAGATTTGATTACTTCAGCAAGCTAGGAGTCACTTGGAGTCCAACAGTCAATGATGAGCAGACTTTAGTTGTATTTATAAGATAAAGAACTCCAGAGGGAGGTTATCAAACCTCTTCTAAACTACCAGAATTTATTCAAACTTGATAATAATTACTTCTTAGTGAGCTGTGATATGTGTGATGTGAGACTAATTGAGAAGATTGGTAAATTTAGAATTGCTAGAAAGACATGGAATTTTCACCCACTTTAGTGACTTGGGAGCTTTTGGTTTAAGCTGTGTTTTGCCTGTTAAAAAGAAAACCACAAAATAGCCTCACTTGTGCTAAAGCCCAGGATATCAAACCGAGATTTAATACCTGACCTAATTGCTGCTTCAGCCTCTCTTAGAAGCATAATCTTAATCAACCATTCTGAAATTTTCTGGTCAATACTAATGAGGTAACTTATCCTGTGGACCTTTACCACCCCCCATAGAAATCAGAGGCAATCTGTATGATAAAAAAAAAAAAACAAACCCTTGTTTTTCCCTTCCCCGCAAAAGAATAATAGCCCCTTTGTTCCCCTTTCCTCCTATAAAAATCATCCACCTTTTATAGCTTCTCAGAACACCCTTCAGCTGCTAGATGTGATGCTGCCTGATTTATGAATTGCTTAATAAAGCCAATTGTATCTTCAAATTTACTTGGTTGAATTTTGTTCTTTAACATCCCTGTGGGATTATTTTCATAGATCAACAGACAAGTACCTCTGTGAACAAATAAAATAGCAGTCATTTCTCCCCACACATCTAAGCAAAGGCAAGCCTAAGAAGGATCCTGTTGGGAAGAGACATTTACCAAACCTGAAGAATGCTCACTGCCTGGGAAGGGTGTCCCTGTGAGGGAATGAATGAAAGTACGGTGGCAGGGGAGTGGGATAGGAGCAGGACAGGGAAAGAGGGATAAAATTAAGAGTGAAAAGGCAGATTCTTGGTGCCTAGGTCTTCAAAAGGATTCCATATCAAGAATGGGAAGGAAGATAATCATAAGGAAAAGCAATCATACGTAGTGGACCAGACCAGAGGGGTTAAGTTTGGAGGTCACAGGTAAGGTTTTGGAGTTCTGAAAGAGGAAATTTGCCACAGAAGAAATTAGAACCCAGAGATAGGTGTCCCAGAATGGGAATGATTAAGATTGAAACTGTAGGATAATTATCTGATTGTAGCCACTTGTTTTCTCTCCAACCCGTACTCATTTTGCAACACAGCACTGCTTAATTCCCACCTAGCAAAGAATGATTTTAAAATATATAAACAGATCTCATGAGAAATATAAATCTTAGAAAACAGAAGGCAGATTTTATTATAAAAATACAAAGTCTATTTTAGGAACCATTAACAGTGGCCAGATAAGGAAATGAGGACCCTCTCTATTCAGATCCACAGACAGACAAATGGTGAATGTTGGCGCCAAAGAGCATGGGCCATGCTATCATTTCTGAGACAATGCTAAATGAAGGAATGGAGAGGCCAAAGGAGCGCGCTGCACTGCACAGATGGAGGGCTATAAGAAATTCTTGTCGAAAAGGTTTCATTAGCAGGACTTTCTACATTTTTAACTTCACTTTTCTCTTCCTATTCAGATTAGATTTAACATCTTTGTAGTGTTTTTTAGCATTTGATCCCTTTGCTATCTAGCATTTTCTACATTCAAAGACTCAAAGGACCCTCCAGTGCAAGTGAGAGAGAAATTGGTTTCATTATTATTTTCGTGCCCATCCTGTAAATCACCAGGGAAGGTAATTGCAGTAATTTCCAGCTTAGCATGTACCTTCTTACCATGTGATAGGATTAAAACGCAGCCTCTTATAGTGTCCTGTTATGGTTTATAGGTTGAATTTATCTGTTCACCGTCTATATTTGGTTAAAAACTATTTCCGTTCTAACTAGATCTATTTTTCTTTGTTGTCTCACAGGGGATTCTGCAGCACAACCCTTTTTCGTTGCATGGAAGTACAGGTTTATTTCTGGAATGTAGCATGTGATAGAGTTCACCATATTTCCAAATGTTATATATTTCTAACATTTTCTTAAACTGGGTATCTTTCTTGTTTTATGATGAATAAAGAATGATTGTCAGAAAGAAAACATAAGTGAGAAAAGGATTTGTTTGGTTTCTTTAAATGACTTGAAAAGTTTTTAAATTTTGCCAAGAAATTCTCCTTTCCTATCCATTATCAATCATCCTAAAAAACAATATTGTGATTCACAAACAGGAATTTTCACATTGATTCCAGAGTGCAGGTTAGGTGAATTTCCTGTAACTATGTTACATTTCACCCTTAATACTTAAACATGTATACATTTTGCAATACTTAAATATTTGTATTCTGGAATAGCTGAAACAAATATATAAGTCAAAATAAAAAACATATGAGTTAATTGGACTCTCTTGTAAAATTCAGCCATAAGTCTTATTTGGCAATGCTGTTAAATGTGGATGCTATTACACCCAAAGAAAAGTAATGACTACACAGGAAAAAGAGGGATCCTTAGCATTAGGCAGAATGACAGAACTGAATCCTATTCCCCCTTTTCATATTTCCCGTGACTCTTTTTCACCATCATAAAATGTGTTTGAAATATACTCTGGGATCAAATGCATGTCTCTCATGCTGACTGTGCCCTATCATAAGGGCCCAAGTCTCTATTTTGAAACATGTCCCTTCAAATAGCACTGCACCTTCTAAACAGGTCAGCAAACTTACACTATGGCAAAGCCAAAATCCCCTGTATCTCTCTGCTCTGCCCAACCCCATCCTGATGTGCTCATATCCTAGAAGCACTTGATGCAAGGCTTTACAAATGGAAGCGTTCTGGAAAGAGAAACGTGTGTGATAATTCTTAAATCTTTAAGTTACATAGGAAGACACTGTTTTACAGCATTTACATTAGCCATAAAACTCACCAAAAAGTAGAAAAATTAGAAGAGAAAGTGTAGAGGTGTGTCCTCACCTTGCTCAGCAGAAGACTAGGAGGAGCCTTCGTCATGAATACCTTAAGAGGTCCAACTCATTCTCCACATTATCTGAAGAGTCCATGGGCAATGCCTCCAATTTTTCTCACTGTGACTTTCTCTCAGTCCTGCGGGCCTGTTTGTCTTTGTCTGCCCTTCCAGTGGCTCTGCCTGCAAGAAGCAGCTGGCCTAAGCACTGTTCAAGGTCTACAGCTAAGCACCTGGTTTTTTTTTCCCCTTGGGTAACAGTCTAATGGGTACACTTACTTTTTTCTGTACAGCAAAAATATTCATTCACTTATTCATCAAATATTTATGAACATCTATATGCCAGGCAATTTTGCAAACATTCTGCCGCTCTTGGAGAGGCTTCTCTTCTAGTGGAACATCTTGAGTGATCAGCTCTTTCTGATTTCCCAGGACTTTCCCAGTTTTAAAAGTGAAAGCCCTATTTCCTAGGGATAATCTTGGTCCTGAGAAAATCAGGCTGGTTGGTTAACCTAGAAAGACTCAGAACACAAGGCTTAAACCTTTGGCAAGAAAACTCAGGAAGTCTTCTTCAGTAATAGTTCAAGTTGTTTGTTATGGGAGAATTTTGTAGTTGTTGGTATGTATGTACCGGATTCCACAGCTGGTGGAACTGGCTTGCTAAGGAAAATAGGTTTCCTTAACTCTAACTTTTTAACTAACGATAAGGGTGAGATTGAAATAAAATCCTCTCCTTCTCCGCCTTTTACCTCCTTCATTACATAATGTTCTTATGCCCTTTTCCTTCCCAAGGCATCACCATTCAGGCCCACAAGTCCAGACACTCTTTCCTAAATGTGTGTTGCATTCCTCCAAGCCTTTGAACACTAAAGCTCTCTTCCACCACATGACAGCCTGCTACCAATTCTAAGCTCAGATCAACCATTGCATTTTGGTAATGCCTTCCCCATGATTATCTACCTATATTCTGTTCATGTGGCCGTTTTTCTAGCCTGCATCAGAGTGGTGATCATGTTTAAACATAACTGTGGTTTCTGTATGTACCTTAGAATGTGAGTCCCTCCAGACAAGAAAGTATATCATTTATCTTTGCTTCCACTGTAACATAAACAGAGAATGTGCCTGATAAGTGCTTTTGGGGTTTTGTTTTTAGAAATGTGATAAACTAAACTATCTGAAAAGCACCTTCACAAGTGTGGATAAAATATTACAAATATTAATTTAAAAGCATATTCAGATGTCAATAAAATAAAGGTAATCCTCAGAGGTCAGGAACAAAAAAAATTCAAAGTTGGAGAGGTTAGTATGAACTAACATTGGGGCCACCTTGAGGAATTTTCTGTTTTGGGGAACTAAGGAACATAGGTTTTAGGGCTACATGAGGATAGGAAACTAGGCCTTGGTTTTAAGCAAGATAAGAATGTAGAACTGAAATGCTTGGAAGGTTTCTCAACCCACTAAGTGCTATAACTTTATTGGCCAGCAATAGTTGATAAGAGAAGTGTGTCTGTTCAGGCAGGAAAATTGTTCATTAAAAAAAAAATAAAATAAAATGAAGGGCTTCCTTGAGAATCAAAATCATAGACCTGTTCTCATACAATTTTGAGGTATTGATACATATTGCCTGTGGGGTCTAGGAACCCCTACCAATAAATTAAAAAGGAACCCTTACTTCTCTTCCCTCATCTTTCCTGGTCTCTCCCTCACCCATTTAACTTTGTCCACGCTGCTTTATTTTCCATTGCTTGAACACATTAGCCACATTCCTTACTTTAGTGCCTCTTAGCTGCCTCTACTCTCTATCTTGAATGATCTTTCCCCATATGTATGTACTGCAAAGTCTTTCACTCAGCCAAGCTAAAATATTAGCTTTTCAATGAGGTCTTCTCTGATGACCCAATTTAAAATCATGACCTCCTCTCAATTTCCTTAATCTTAACTCACTTTTACTGTTTTCCAAAAGACTTATCACCTTCTATGTATAGGAGATAACTGCTTATATTTTTATTTGCTGTCCCAATAAGCATAAGTGCCAAGAGGGCAGAAATGTTGTTTTTTTTTATATTTACCAACATATCTCGATCAACTGAAAGAGTATCTTATATATAGTAGGTTTTCAATAAAGAATTTTTAGTTGATGGAATGAGAAAAGTGACAATAAAGGGAATCCAGCAGGACCTAATATAAACCTTCTCTGAGAAATAAAACCTCAAGTCTGACCATGCAAGGTACACATAAATAAAGGTCCACTGAAGACAAGCTCAAAATAAAGTATTTTAAGTTACATGATCAAATGTCAATGGATACCATCTAGACCAAATGTTGGTACCCCTGATTACTTCAAATAATAGAATTACTGGATACAAATTTAAAACAAATATATATATTGACAGAAGACATAAAATAAGGTCTTAACCTTTAAGAGATAAATAATATAGTTGGGGGAAGAAAAGAACTGATATATTTCAAAAATAATTGAGTTTCTGGTGAAGGTGTTGGTGTAACTAAATGCAGTACTCACCTTCTCCCACAACCACATCATACTTACAATCAACCATGGCCAGTGTGGCTCAGTTGGTTGGAGTGTCAACCCATAAACTGAAAGGTTGCAGATTTGATTGATGGTCAGAGCAGAAGACTAGGTTGTGGATTCAGTCCCCAGTTGGGGCAAGGATGAAAGACAACTGATCAATGTAGCTCCCTCACATCGATGTTTTTCTCCTTCTCTCCCTTCTCCTCTCTCTAAATATGATAAGAATGTCCTCAGATGACAAACAATTACAATTAAACTGCAGAACTACCATCATTCAGGACCACCTGGAATGTAGTTGAACAGAAGTCCTACAACTAAGGTTATAAAGAAAAAGTCAAATTGAGACTGGTAGGAGGGGAGGAGACAATGACAAGGCTGGTCTCACATCCATGTGTGATGGATAAAAATCGGGAGGGACATCTTGGTTGCAGAGGTCCTCCCTGAGGAGCAAGGGTTCCAAGCCCCACACTAGGCTCCCCAATCCAGGGTACCAGTGCTGGGAAGAAAAGTTCCTATAGCTTCTGGCTGTGAAAACCAGTGGGGACTGTGACAGACTGAGTGCAACTGGAGTCCCAGGTGTTCCTCTTAAAGGGCCCACACTTGGACTTACATGAACTCATTGGTTCAGAGTACCAGCATTAGGCAGCTTAAAAGTCACTAGGAAATACAGGGAGGAACTGAAATGGCTAGCATCAGGGCAATGGCTGGAAGGGGAGTTTTATCCCAGACAGAAGTGCTGGCAAAAACCATTGTTCTTTTTCTGAGCCTTATCCCCACAGAGCTGGCAGGCGTGTGCCATATCTGAATCTTTATCAACCTGGCTCACAGTTTGCCCCACTCTGATAATTCCTTGAGACACTGCCCCACCTAACTTGTGGGCCTACCCAAACCATTTCCAGGGGCTTTTCTACACAAGTAGCCTCTCTTTGTCAAGGTGTTGGTGTAACTAAATGCAGCATAGGCTGTGGACTTTCCTAAAATCTCTCAAAGTCCACCAACCCCAAATAAGCAGCATCTGGCCTCAGCATGCCTAGGGCCACTCTTGCTAAGTGGCCCTAGGTCCCGTGCTAGTGGCAGCTGGCCTTGGTTCACAGCTTTGTGTCCCCTAGGGAACTCCAAGCCCAGCACAAGTAGCAGTCATCTGCAGATTGCTTTGAAACTCATGGTGGGTCATCATAGGAAAGCCATAGGTGGCAGCTGACCTTGGCCTGCACCTTCTAGGAGGGCCCAGAGGAGAGCCAGCACATTTAGTGGACAGCTTCAGACAACACAGATGCATCACCCAACCACCTCCACGAGGCACACACTCAAGGGGAAGACTCAGTGGGCAGCAAGGCCCAGTCCTACTCCATGAGATGAACTTACTGCACAGCAGTTCCTCTGCTGTATTCACAATCAGTCCTTGCAGCCAGTTGGTCTGAGATACATCCCTCCTGTTGATGTGCCAACAGAAATCAGGGATCAGCTACAACGGTTCATCCAGGGAGAGTACCTGGAATGTCCAGCTCAGGTGACTGGACAGGCTGCACGACTAGAACCTACAGGACACTTACTGGGTTGGCCAAAAGGTCTGTTTAGTTTTTCCCATAAAATAAACCAAGACATTTTTCATTTTCACCAATAAATTTATTGATCTGTCTATTTTGAGTATGTCAGCTATCTCTTGTATGGTATAACATTGATTGTTCTCAATTAATATCTCCATTGGATTGCTATCAACTTCAACTGGTCTGCCCAACCATGGAGAGTCATGGTCCAGCAAGAAATCTCCAGCATAAAACTTTGCAAACCACTTTTGACATACTCATTCAGTCACAGCACCTTCTTCATATGCCACATGAATCTTTTTTTGTGTTTCAGTTGTCTTTTTACCTTTCTTGAAACAATAAAGCATAATATGCTGAAAGTACATATTTTCTTCCATTTTCAATAATAAAATGGCACCCCAAAATTCACCAATTTGGTAAGTTTTTTTTTAAATTCATGCTGATATGACAGCTGTCACAATACAATCTAACAAAATCGTTTCAACTGAAGTTGAAGATAACTAAGCACTACTAGAACCATCGTATAGAAAAAAATAAATGAACTTTTTAGCCAACCCAATACAAAAGGCCATTCTACTAAGATGGAAAAACATAGCAGCTCTACCAAATACATAGAAACAAACACAGGGAAACAGTCAAAATGAGGAGACAAAGAAACATGTCTCAAGTGAAAGAACAGAACAAAACTCTAAGAAAAGAACTAAATGAAATGAAGACAGGAAATAGACCAGATGCAGAGTTCAGAACACTGGTTATAAGGCTGCTCAATGAACTTAGGGGGAGAGTAGGACTTAGTGAGAACTCCCACAAAGACGCAGGACAATAAAAATGTTAATAAAATGTTATTAATATGATACAAACACCAGCTTTGTAGAAGAGAGAAAAACATTTACTTAAAACAAATATCTGTGTCAGTTCTTACTTGCTCCAATTCTTATCCCTGAGGTAAATCCTACATATAATGGAGTCTATTACAGACAAAGAATCCTAAAATTATGAAGCCAGACATTTATGAAGAAGAGAGATAGCCATCTCTTCTTTTATGAAAGGAATGGAGAAAACTTTTGCTTCATGGGCAGGATCCTAGGTTCTTATTCATACCCGTTTGAAGGAAAATAATTTCTTCCCCAGGGAGAGAAGACCAATGTCTTCAGCTTTACCGCTAAAAGGAGGTCTCCATGGCTCTGAATATAAGTTCCCACTAGAAAAGCAAACATATGCATCTAGGAGGTAAATTTCTCAAGATAGTCTCTCACTATCAAATCAGTCATAAGTTAACTCCCAAGGTTTATTCTTTTAGTCGAGGTATTAAGTTTCAACAAAATTTTCTCAGAAAGCCCTAACAATGTAGAAACACAAGCATATTTTTATATTGCCTACAAAGGAATAAAAAATTCATAAAAATAATTATATTCAATGGTGAAACATAAGCATTCTATTTAGAGTCATGAAAAAGAAAAGGATATCCACTATCACTACTTCTATTCAACATTGTACTCTCTAGCACAGTAAAAAGTATTTTAAGATGAGAAAGAAATTATATTTGTTATTCACAAATAATGTGACAACATATAAAATTCAAGAAACTCAAAATTATTAGGATTTTAAGAATTAAGGAAGGATGCTGGACAATAATATGAATATACAAATTCAACTAAATTTTTATATGCTATAAACAATCAATCACATAATGTAATTTTTAAAGCTATAATGACAATATAAACAGGAATCGAGACAGACAAAAATAAACCTAATAAAAGATGTGCAAGACCTTTGGGTAGAAATGCGTGGCATTCTATGGGAAGATTTTATAAAAGACCTAGATAAATGAAGTGATACAATAGAGTCAGCAATTTGAAGACTTCTAACATAAAGATGTCAGTCTTTTGCATGTTATTCTATAAGTTTAATATAATTCCAATCAAAATATCAACGGGGATTTTATTGGAAGTTATAAGCAGTTTCTGAAATTCACATGGAACAGCAAATGGGCAAGTATAACCATGACAATTTTAAAGGACTAGAGGGTTGGAACTCACTTCAATAGATATCAAGAATTAATACAAATGTATGATAAGATGTCATTGGTCCAGGGATAGATGAGAGAGCCAATGTAAATGCAAAGTAAAAGTAGCATTACAAGTCAGTATGGAAATAATAATCTATTTCATAAATGCTGCTATCATGATTGGTTATGCACATATTAAAAAATTGGATTCCTATCTCACAATATAAATAACATTGAATTGCAAATTTCAATAAAAAAATGCAAGTGAATATCTTCAGACCTTGAAACAGGAAAGAATTACTTAAATATGACTCAAAAAGCACAAACCATTAGGGGAAATATGGATAAGTTCAACTACATTAAAATAAAAAACTTATATAGAGCAAAAGACATTTTAAACAAGTTCATTAGATAAGCTACATTTTAGAAAATATGCCCTGGCTGGTGTAGCTCAGTGGATTGAGCACGGGCCTGCGAAGCAAAGGATCGCGGTTCGATTCCCAGTCAGGGCATATGCCTGGGTTGCAGGCCAGTTCCCAGCATGGAACACACAAGAGGCAACCGTACATTGATATTTCTCTCCCTCTCCCCCTCTCCTACCCTTCCCCTCTAAAGATAAATAAATAAAAATCTTTAAAAAAAAAAAATAGAAAATATCAAGACAAAAAGAATATTCAGGATTTGTAAGGAACACTTACAAGTAATAACAATAAGGCAAACAATCCAACAGAAATATAAAAAGCAAATACAAAGAAGAAAACAATAATAATCTTTGAAAAATTCAACCTTACTATTAAGTAGCAAAATGTAAAATGAAAAGAAATACAATTTACCAAACATATCCTCAAGAATTAAAAGTTCTGGCAATAGCAACTGTTGGGAGAGTATGGAGTAGCTCTTACTGAGAAGTACAGTTTATGTAATTCAGAATAGGGTTGCCGGGTTCAAATTTTGGCTCTGACATTTACTAGCTTAATGACTTTAAACAAGTTACTTGATCTCTCTCTTCCGATATTTAAAATGAGGGCAATAATAATAGCACCCAAATGTGTAAGAGTGCCATGAAACCCAAAGTAGTTTATATGTGCAAAATAATTACAATGCCTCATTACACATAATGAGGACATAATAAGGGTTAGTTTGTGAGGGTGTAATTTGGTATAACCACATGAGAGAACAATTTGTCAATATTTAGTCAAAATGCACAAACTCAAAACACAGTATTCAACCCTTAGATACAGGCCTTATAAACCATGTTGACTTGTCATTTTTAATCAATTTTGTCCAGAAGACCTCTGACATTTACTGTTTTTTTTTTTACTTTCTAGTCCTCATCATCACTCTTATAGACAGTTTAAACTATCCACTGACTAAGAAATCACTATAAAGTTCACTGAACAATGTTTATGGAGTGATTACAAATGAAGCACAGAAAAACAATCTCATTAAAATGAAGGGAAGTTTAGTCCATAACTGCTACCTATGACAAGTATGTAAAGAACCCATTGGCCAGCCTGTCGAGGTTCCAGTTGTGGCTCTGATTTCTATTGTATATAGCCTCAGCTAAGTCATTTTTCTTTTCTAAGATTCAGCTGCCTCTTCTATTAAATGATACGATTTCTAAAGTCATTTTCAACTTCAATATTCAATTTTTGGAAGCAGAGTGCCCTTCTGTTAAAGCAGATGCCTTTCAATAAAGTTGGTGAAGATGTGGTCATTATCCTCAATGTTACCCCTCAATTGACCTTCCTTAGAGGTCCTCCAAAATGGTCCAAAGATACAGGGTTATCTCTAAAAGCTTAAGCCTTTTAATGGGTCCATTTTCTGAGGTAGAAAACAGCCCTCAAAAGTTTGATGAGTCATTATCTACTATAGAAATTGGAAAATCCCACTGTTTAAGAAATACTAAAAATGAAGTTACATTGTGTGATCAAAGATGACAAATTCAAAAGATTTCTACCTGGAAAAATATTTCATAGAACATTAGACATCTAGAAACAGTGGCCAAATGGCTTGCTTTCTTTCACAGCTGTATAAGAGAGAAGATAATTATGAAGAGGCTCATGGAAGATTTTAGGATTTGTTAGATTTAAGTTCCATAGTTAAAATGGCACACTCATAGAACACAGATACATAAAACAGTCGAGACTCTGGACAAAATTTATTTTGTATCATGACCAGATGAAAACTGTTCCATCCTCTAAAAGCTCTCAATTTAGAAGCTTAAGTAGGAAAGCTAGAAAGAGCTACAAGTAAATGGTATTCTTCTGTGAATGGAGTTTTAAAACACGTGGCTTAAAT
This sequence comes from Glossophaga mutica, assembly GCA_039655065.1. NCBI lineage: Eukaryota > Metazoa > Chordata > Mammalia > Chiroptera > Phyllostomidae > Glossophaga > Glossophaga mutica. The sequence continues at coordinate 76,624,159 of CM077308.1, read as the reverse complement.
TTTAATGTGAATTTCTATCTATTAAAAGTCAATTAATTAACACAATTTTATCTATTGAAAATAGCAGTCATTTTACCTTTGCCTTTGGTAGCTACCTAGAACATTTAAAACTTGATGTGTATGCTATTTGATTTTTGAAGATATCTAAAAATCAAGAAAAATGACACATGGATAAAAATTAGTAATTATTTGTGTATATATTATATTGATTAAATTTGCTATTCAGTCCAGTTCTCTCTCTGTGTTTTTCAACTTTTAACTCTCCAAGAAGCTTTGCTGGGTAAAGAAAAATGTGACTCCTGTCTCTATTAGTAATAGGAGCCTAACGAGGTTCGAACACTCTGACCGAAGTTGTCCCAATCAAAACACCTGGATAGTCACAACTTCTCTATGTAAATACTATGCTGTGGCACAGTGTTGTGCTGGCATTTCTCAAGTTAGGAAAGACTTAATAAAATAAGAAATTAGAGAATTATACAACACAAAAAAAATTGTGTCGATGTTCCAAAATTTATTTCTTTATTCTGTAGGCAGGGCCTAGTACAGAGTTGGTCAAGAAGTTATTATCTATTCATCATGAAATACTGGTACTCCTATTAGAATGTATGTTTCCTACCCAATTTAATCACGTTTTGTGTGTAGGGGCCAGGGGGTGAGAGGGGGATAGAAAATTCAGCTGCTATGACATAGCTGTGTGACGACCTCAGCCCTTCAGGACTCTAATGTAGTCTGACCTTTTTCTTCATTTTTTTTCCACATGAAAAATGGGGACCAATCCTTCACTGCTGGCTCCTGTCCTCAATTATTGTTCAGCTGGTGTCAAGCAATTGAATATCAGTATCTACATGGATTAAAAAGCCAGGTATGCTGTAGGTAATTTAATAATCTTATATCCTGTTGCTGCATCTGTTTTCTTGCATGTCACTAAATAAGGTAAGACAATGTAGCTGTGCTCATGCATTCTTGCCCAGAATGAAGAGCAGATGTAATTTGCCACACATAATTTAACATTCTGTTCTGTGTGAGGCACTGTGCTAGTATACCAGGTAAACATGCTCCCTGCCCCCATGGAGCACAAAGACCAGTGATCAAAAAAACAAAATTTTAAGGAAAGGTGTACAAGGAGGACCTACCCACCTCTGAACCCTGAGGGACATGTGCCACATTTCCCTAAACACAAAATAAAGTTTGGGGCTTTACGTGTTCCTCATAATATCTGTAAAGTTAATGTGGTTGCACTTAAAATCTTTCTTGGGACATGAGCAACAGTGAATTTATTCTCAGTAGAAAAAAAATCTTTCCATAATCCTTAAGTCAAGAAATCAAAGAAAATGACAAGAAACTGCATTTTTGAAAGATAATAAATAAGAATGTATTTTACTTAAGAATGCAATATATTTGGCATGAGGAGTGAAACTACTGAGTATCTAAAGCATTCCTCCTAAAAACACATTTTTTTCTTTTTTCTTGTTCTTATGAACATCTCTGCATTCCAAGTGAAAAGATGCAAAAACAAGAAGAAATGGGTAGATCATATCACTATGGGAAAGATGACTGTATCTTCCAGCTCAAAGCAATTTTGACTTCAGAGAATGCAGAGAATAGCAATGACATCGTAATGTGCTTTGTCAAGCAGAATTAGATAATATGAGTTGCTAGATTTTTCTGTCTTCTAGAATGCCTCTCTCCAGTCACAGATAGATGCACAAAGCATTTCTCTTTATTAATTATCTACCTATAATAACATATTCTTCTTCTGACAAACTTAATTTTTCCTTGGACAAAATACAGTGAGAATATATCTTTTTTAATAAGTTTCATTTTAAAACATTTTGAATGAATATATTTCATACTTTAGACTACATTAGCCTTTTCAATAAGAAGTAATAATTTATAATATTAAAATGCACTTGTTTTTTTTTCATCTGGAAATTAATTCTTTCAAGAGAATTTTATAAAGTTGTCTTTCTTATTGGACATAATAAAGACCACAATGAAACGGTATTTGTCATTCATACAATGTAGCCCAAGAAAGTGAAAATTGAAAAAAGTGTGAAACCTGTTCTTAAAAGTACAGGGAAAAAGAAACTGATACAATACTTCTATAGAAATACTTGCTCTGGGCTCTATTACTTTTGTTTGCTGCTTTTAAGAATTATTAAAGAAATAAAAAGCTTTACATGTTATTTATCTCTTTTACTTACTGAATTTATACATAACTAATAAAGTAGCCTTTTCAACACTGCTATTCCTATAGAATTTATGGGCCCATAATTTCTAACAACCATGTTTATATTTTAAAGCAACTTGAAATTGTTTATAATTACAGTTAAAATATTATTTTAATGAATTACAACAGTCACATACAACAGGGGTCTGTTTAAGAAGATAAAATCCATGTCCTTTTAAGGGTCCAGAGAAATAATCATATACAACATTTTTAGTGCTTAAATTGTTGTACTCTTAGAAGCATTTTACATGCTTTATCTGAAAAAATACCCTTATAAACACCCCAGAGGTAAATAGTGTTATTATGTTCTCTAAGATGAGGAAAACGGCACTTGGACAAATTGGTTGAGTTGGCCAGAGTAACTCAGTTAGTGAATGACGGTGCTGGTCTCTGGACCTGCCGACTCCAAAATCCCTGCTCTGAATTCCTTCTGAGACTGTTTTGAAAATATGTTCATTACAAATTCTCTTCCTTCAGAGGCCTCTGCAAATCTTCTCTCTGGACTCTGTATAGGCTGGAAGACAAAAATGTCAGTGCTAAATGGCAGATAAATTTATATTTTGTGCATCCAAAAACTAGTTTTACCTTGAAATTGCTTCATGTCTTCTCTTTTTATTAACTTTTCTAAACTGTTTCATGCCTTCTCAAACAAAACACCTCCAAAAAGCTTTGATATTGGTTGAATTGTGTCCCCAAAATAGATTTCTTGAGGTCTTACCCCCTCTCATACCTACGAACATGACCTTATTTGGAAATTCAGTCTTTGCAGATATATTCAAATTAAGATAAGGTCATGAGGATGGGCCCTAATCCAATATCGCTAGCACTGTGATAAGAAGAGGGAAATCTGGACCTAGACACTTGCAGAGAAGAATGCCAAGTACAGACACAGACACAGAGAAGATAACCATGTGAAGGCATAGGCAGAGAATAAGGCCAGTGGCCACAGGCCAAGAAATGTGTGAGGCTGCCAGAATGTGGCAGAGATAAGGAAAGATTCCTTCCTAAAAGCTTTGGAAGAAGCTGGATTTTGGGCTTCTAGGCTGCAGAGCCATGAGAGAATGTATTTCTGTTCTAATTTGTGTCAATTTGTTATGGCAGCCTTCAGAAACAAATACAAATGCTGAGGAAGAAGAGGACGGAAGGGTGTGTGCAGTGACAGCCGTCTTTCCCCAACTAGGGCTGAGTTTTACTTCTCACAAGTTAATTCACAGCAGTATTTGACTGAAATTAACTTTATCTCTAGCTCTCATAGCTGAGGAATATGATTTATATGATGTATTTTTGGGTGGCTTATAAAGAGCAGAAATTTATTTCTCACAGTTCTGAAGGCTGTGAAGTCCAAGATCAAGGCACCAGCAAATTTAGCATCTGCTGAGAGCTGGCTTCCCGGTTCCCAGACAGCATTTTCTGTGTGTTCACATGCAAAAAGGACAGAGGAGCTCTCTGCATTCTCTTTTATGTGGCACTAATCCCATTCATGGAGGCACCTTGCTCAGGACCTAATCACCTGCGGAAGCCTCACTTTCAAATACCATTACATTGGGGATTAGGTTTCATCTCAGCAATCTGGGAGGAGGAAATGCAAACATTCAATCTATAGCAGGAATTTACTAAGGAGATTTCACTCACCATCTTAGGTCTGCCTATCATGTACACTATCACAGCGGACCACAGAGAATAAAGAAAATAGAGAAATTTTATGAATGTTTGCAATGTATGACGCCACCACTCCCTGTTTCTTTTCTTGTTTAACACAGTTAAATCACTCCCTATCAAAAAGTTGGGAGACTAGACTTCTAATTTCATCACAGTACTATAATCCCAATTTAAAGCTCTCCAGAAACTCCTGTCCAATTGAGATTAATTTACCAGAAGCACAGAGAAAGTTGGAGTTAATTTTTCAGGTATTCACATCACCCACCTCATTCATCAATACAAATCCCCCATTCTCTGCTTGCAGGGTTCAGAGAAGGATAATAATTAGAGGCTGGCAAAGAAGGGAATGGGTGTAGAATAATTTATCTTGTTATGACTTTATGCTTTAAACTTTTAATATTTTGTGTATATTGTCTTATTTAGTTCAACATGACCATATTGCCATTTCAATTTTGCAAGTGAGGAATTTGAGGCATGAGGGAGATAAGTGACTTGCCCAAGGTACCACCATTAGTTAGTGCCAGATTGAGGAGTAGACACCAGGTGTTCTGAATCTTACTCTAGTATAGATTTTCTGCTTTGAGTCTGGTGCACATATTCTCTTTCACTCCTCAAGAAATACAATTTTTCATTGAAAACATATATTCTAAAATATTTTATTTTAGTAAGAGAATGGGGGAGGGAAGCCCTTTTTTAGAAAAAGAACAAAACTTTCCAACCTTTCAGCTCAGCTTCCTCCCCTCGTTGTCCTTGCAGCATAGAGGAATGGTAAGTAGTACAGATTAATTCACATCTGTCTCCATCACTTACCAGTTGAATGGACTATAGATGGTTGCTGGAGCTCCTGCAGCCCAGGGCTGCTAGGAAAATCAAATTGTGTGACATATGTAAAGTGTGTAGTGCAGGGTTGTGCATGTCATTAGCACTCAGTGAGACAGGAGCCTCTGTTGCCCTTTAACCTGCATCCTAGATGCTCAGATCTGCAACTGGCCTCAGACACACAAGTGAGGAAACTGAGGCCCACTCACACAGGTGATGTGCTCTCCCAAGGTTACAACTGGATGTTAATTGTTAATCACCTTGCTTAGAGGAGAACATGTCAAGACACTTAGTCCAGTGTTGTTTCTTTATTTCCACTAAACCACAAGCCTCCTTTAAAACAATAAGATAAATAGACATGCAGAAACAAAATTCGTAAATGTTAATGCAACATCATTCTAAGTCACCTCTTCTTTGCTTCTAGCAACCTAAGCCTTTTTGATGTAAAAATTATCTGTTTTGAAATAAGTACTCTCTTACTGTTGGCTTTTTGAAGGTCATTTCATGCTTGAAGTATCATCTTTGAAGAAGCATCATAAAGATTGTCGTTTTATTCCGTTTGGGGTTTCCTTTACTGAATATGCATTAGCTTCATTAGAAGTATTTCTTTTCAAGGTAAGAAAGGTAAGATGAATGACAAATATGACAGAAAATTATCTACTATATCAATATGCATTTCTTTAACATCCACTGGTTCCTGGCATTAAGCAATATACAATGTTTTCAGATTATCAGACCTTTGATTTCTTGAGTTACGTATATATAATATTCAATGCTTTTTGAAGTTACAACTTTAGGTTTAGTATTACTTTTAAGAATGCTGAGTAGTACTCAGAACCTCCCACAACCACATCAAAATTACAACTAAACTACAGAACAACCATCATTCAAAACTACTGAAATCCAGTTGAACAGAAGCCTTACAACTAAGGATATAAAGAAGAAGCCATATCAAAATTGGTAGGAGATTCAGAGATGCAGAATGGGCTGGTCATACAACTACATGTGGCAGATAAAAGTCAGGAGGGATATCTTGCCTGCATAAGTTCCCCTGAGGAACAAGAGGTCCCAGCCCCACAGAAGGCCCCTCAACCCAGGGTTCCAGTGCCAGGAAGAAAAGTCCCCATAACTACTGGCTGTTAAAAAAAAAAAGACTTATGGACAAGATGGAAGTGTAGATAGATACACTTTGCCTCGTAGCACAACTAAAAGAAGGATAACAATAAATTTAAAAACAAAAATAACTAGAATTTCTAGAAAAATTGAACTGCATGGAAGTCTGACAACCAAGGAGTCAAGAAGAAACATTCATCCAGACTGGTAGGAGGGGTGGACTGGCAGCCAGGGCAGTGAGGACTCTAAGCAAAGTGGCAGCAGGAGGACAAGGGCAGGCAAGGCAGCAGCTGGTGGACCAGGCAAGGTAGCATCTGGCATACCAGGTGGTTCCACATTTGTGTGTGGATAAATTGGGAGGAGCAACTGGGGAAGGAGACAGACACACAATCCAGTTCCAGTGTGGGGAAATAAAGCCATAAAACCTCTGACTGTAAAAACCTGTACAGTTTCTGGAGGCATAAGAAACTCCCAGCCTCACAGAGGAGTTGGTATGAAAGATTGTAGGGTCCTAGATGTACACAAACCCACCCACCCAGGAATCAGCACCAGAAGGGTCCAATTTGCTTGTAAGTAGTGGAAGAAGTGACTGAAAGCCAGCCAAGAGCCAAGCAAGTGACATTGTTGCCTCTGTGGGGGACCCCTCCCCCACATACAGTGCCACAATGCAACAATGGGTGTTGCCCTGCCCTGGAAAATACGTAAGGCTCTTCCCCACTATACGATAAGTATACCAAGACAAAAATATATGGTCCAAATGAAAGAACAGATCAAAGCTCCAGAAAAAGTACAGCTAAGCAATGAAGAGATAGCCAACCTATCAGATGCAGAGCTCAAAACACTGGTAATCAGGATACTCACAGAAATGGTTGAGTGTGGTCGCAAAATAGAGGAAGAAGTGAAGGCTCTGAAAAGTGAAATAAAGGAAAATGTACAGGGAACCAACAGTGACAGGAAGTAAACTGGAATTCAAATCAATGATTTGGATCAGAAGGAAGAAATAAACATTCAACCAGAATAGAATGAAGAAACAAGAATTCAGAAAAATGAGGAAAGGCTTAGGAACTTCAATATCTGAATGATAGGTGTGCCAGAAGGAGAAGAGAAGGAGCAAGAAATTGAAATCTTATTTGCAAAAACAATGAAGGAGAACTTTCCCAATCTGGTGAAGGAAGTAGGCTTCTGGAAAGTCCAGGAAGCTCAGAGAGTCCCAAAGAAGTTGGACCCAAGGAAGCACACACCAAAGCACATCACAATTAAGTTACCCAAGATTAAAGATCAGGAGAGAATCTCAAAAGCAGCAAGAGAAAAGGAGATAGTTAATTACAAAGGAGTTCCCATCAGACTGTCAGCTGATTTCTCAAAAGAAACCTTGTAGGCAAGAAGGGGCTGGAAAGAAGTATTCAAAGTCATCAAAAGCAAGGACCTGCATCCAAGATTGCTCTATCCAGCGAAGCTGTCATTTAGAATGGAAGGGATGATAAAGCACTTCTCAGATAAGGTCCAGTTAAAGGAGTTCATCATCACCAAGCCCTTATTATATGAAATGTTAAAGGGACTTATAGAAGAAAAAGGAAAAGATCAAAACTATGAACAGTAAAATGACAAAAACTCACAACTATGAACAACCAAACCTAAAAAAAAAAAGAAAGAAAAAATGAAAATAAACTAAGCAAATAGCTATAACAGGAACAGAATCACAGAAAGGAAATCACATGGAGGGTTATCAGTGGGGAAGTGGAGAGGGGAAAATGGGTGAATAAAAGGTACAGGGAATAAGAAATACAAATGTTAGGTACAAAATAGACAGGGTGAGGTTAAGAATAGTATGAGAAATGGAGAAGCCAAAGAACTTATATGTATGACCCAGGGACATGAACTAAGGTGGGGGAATAGTGGTGGGAGTTAGGGTAAAAGGCAGAAGGAAATAGAAAAAAATGGGACAACTGTAATAGCATAATCAATAAAATATATATTTTTAGAAAGCCAGTGGGGATTGTGGCTGAGTAAGATGGAGTGTTTCTGGAGTCCCAGGCATTCCTCTTAAAGGGCCTGCACAAAGACCTAGTGGGACTCACTTGCTCTCAGCTCCAATAAGGAACTAAATTGTCTGGTATCAGGATGAGAGCTGGAGGTGCAGCTTTCTCCAAGAGAGAAGTGCTGGCTTAGACTATTGTTGTTTTTTTTTTTTTTTTTTTTTTTCCTGAGCATTCCAGCAGGTGGGTAACATATCTGAGTCTCCATTAACCTGGCTCACACTTTTTGCCCCACCCTGATGATTCCCTGAAACTCCACCCCACCCTACTTGCAGGCCCACCCAAGCTATGTCCAGTGGTTTTTCCATACAAAAGGCCTCTCTTGCCTCATGCTTCAAACTTTCCTAAAATCTATAAAACAAGTATCTGGCCTCTGCATTCCCTGTACTTCTTGCTAAGTGACCCCAGGCCTGGAAGTAGTGGCAGGTGGCTTTGGTTCACAGAGTGGCTTCTCCTGGGAGGCCCAGAGCTAGTGCACCATGTGGACAACTTCAAACCACTATGGATTACAACCCTACCACCTCCACAAGTGACACACTCAAGGAACACACTCAGTGAGCATCAAAGCCTGACTGAAGCAAATCATGCTCTGTGGGATCAACACCTGCCCAGCTGCTCTTTTGCTGCAATCACAGCCAGCCCTTGGTGCCAATCAGCCTGGGGGTCAATTCCTCCCAGTGATGTGTCAAAATCAATCAAGATTCAACTACAACTGGACAGTGCACACAGCCCACACAGGGGTGCACCTGGAGTGCCCAGCTTGGGTGACTTGGACAGGCTGTACCACTGGGACCTACAGGATACCTACTATACTAGGCCACTCTACAAAATCTGGGAGACATAGCTGTTCTACCTAATACATAGAAACAAACACAGGGAGGCAGCCAAATGAGGAGACAAAGAAATATGTCCCAATGAAAGAACAGGACAAATTTCCAGAAAAAGAATTAAATAAAATGGAGGCAAGCAAACTGACAAATACAGAGTTCAAAACAATGGTTATAAGGATACTCAGGGAACTTAGTGAGAACTTCAACAGCATAAAAAGAGGACATAGAAACCATAAAAAAGAACCAGTCAGAAATGAAGGACACACTAACTGAAATGAAGAATAATTTATAGGGAATGAATAGTAGAATAGATGAAGCTGAGAATCAAATCAGTAATTTGGAATATAAAGAAGCAGAAAACACCCAAGAAGAACAGCAAAAAGAAAAAAGATTACAAAAAAAATTAAGGATAATGTAAGGAGCCTCTGGGACAACTTCAAGTATACCAACATTTGCAACATGTTATGGGTGCCAGAAAGAGAAGAGAGAAAGCAAGACATTGAAAACCTGTATGAAAAAAATAGTGATGGAAAACTTCCCTAATACTGTGAAGAAAATAAATTTATAAGTCCAGGAAGTGCAGAGAGTCCCAAAGGGGCCCACACCAAAACACATCATAATTAAAATGCCAAAATTTAAAGACTGCCTTTATGTTGCTTAAAAGCAACAACAGAAAGGTGGTTATCCTATAAGGGAGTTCACTGTCAGCTGATTTTTCAACAGAAACTTTGCAGGCAAGAAGGGATTGGCAGTAAATATTCAAAGTAATGAAAAGCCAGGACCTACAACTAAGATTATTCTGCCCAGTAAAGCTATCATTTAGAAATGAAGGACAGAGAAAGCGCTTCTGAGATAAGAAAAATTTAAAGGAGTTCATCACCACCAAACCAGTATTACAAGAAATGTTAAATAGTCTTGGAGGAGGAGGATCAGGAAAGGTGAGGGTGGGAGGAGGAGGAGAAAAATAGAAACAATGAATGGCCATTAAAAAGAATAAAATGTTACCATTTGTGACAGCATGGATGAACCTGGAGAGTATTATGCTAAGTAAAATAAATCAGAGAAAAACAAATGCCACATGATTTCACTTACATGTGGATCCTAAAGAACAATATAAATGAACATACAAAACAGAATTAGAATCATAGATACAGGGAACAGACTGATGATTGGCAGAGGGGAGGGAGTTGGGAATTGAGTGAAAAAGGTTAAGGGATTGAAAAGTATAGATTGGTAGTTATAAAATAGTCATGGCGATGTAGAGTACAGCGTAGGAAATACAGTCAGTAATAGTGTAATAACTATCTGTGGTATTGGAAATATCAGGGGGAACTCTTTCTAAAGTATATGATTGTCTAACCACTGTGCTGTACACCAGATATTAATACAAAATAATATTGACTTTAAACTGTAGTTGAAAAAAGAAATTAATTAGGACACGAAACAAAAGAAAAAAAGAACGCTGAACAGTCTAGGGGTTCTTAGGAAAGGTCAAGTATGAGGACATCTTTCTTTGGGCAGTTCCCAGACAACACTTGGAACTCTCTGGTTTAGCTTTTCCCAAGTGCTGTGTCCTTGAGTACAGAGGTGTGGCCAGCTGCAATGGGTTCTTCCAAATCTAAGGTTCATCAGATGTTTTCCCTGTCCTTTGTATCTGTAAAGAAGCACCATCACCCTGCAATAAAAGGATTCACAAGTTATTTTTCATGAAATTTCAGTTTTCAATTAAAGGTGAGGCTTAAGGACAATAAATGGGGAGATGTGAAAAGAATTGTATGAGGTTGTCAAAAATAAATAATATTTTCTTGAAATAAATTATTCAGTCTACCACTAAGCATACTCCATTCATCAAATACACTCTAGGCTATTCCTTGTATGACCTGCATGTTATCCAAAGCTTTGACATAACCACATAATTCCACAATAACATTAATATACAAAATGCATGCCTAATGTCTCAAACATACTTTGAGAGAGAGAGAGAGAGCTCTTCTTAATTCATTTTATGCATTATGATAAATGAAAATGAGAAGAGTAGATGATCTGGAGGAGTTTGGCATGGGAAGGTACTTCCTAAAATATTTAGATTGGAAAAAAATGTTGAAAATTAGTAGAGAGGGGCGAAATAATCAGAGTTAAATAATCAGAGCTATGATCCTTTTTAACTGATGATGTTTTCATTTGAAATAGGCACTAATTCATTTAAACAATATTTGTTGAGAGTCTGCTATGTGCAAGGCACTGAGTTAAGTGCTATATTAGGTAAATTATAACCTACCATTCAGTGAATTTATAGTCTAGAAGAGTACACAAGACATGTACATAGAACACAAAATAGAAACAATGTTGATAAGGACCAGAGGGGTGATCTTTGAACTTGAAAGATAGGTCAGATTTTAATGTGTGAGGAATGAAACATAGAACTATTTAGATAAATATAAGAAGAAAAAACACTATGGTATAAAAACTTGGACAAACAAGAAAAGCAATATTGATTCTGTTAAATAGTGTATATAAAAGAGATCAGAAGAAAATGTGTTAAAAGGAAGTAGAAATATATCAGGGAGGACCTTAATATTAGTTTTGATTTTATTTTGAAGACAGTGATGAGGCACTGAAGCTATTTAAGCAAGGGAGTAATGCAATGAACGCTGTAGTACAGCATAATTTTCCATGAATGTACGCTTATACTAAGGGTAAGAGACTAATAGAAGTGAAACCATGAGCCCAATGAAGAGGATAATAAAAAGCAAAGAATGAGCTGAAGTGTATTAAGGTTCACAATGACATGAAAACCAACTGCATCTGTAAGATTGAAGTAAACTGAATGGGTGAAAAATAACAGAAGAATCAAGAATAACCCTTCCACTTTAAGTCTAACTAACTAGAATGATGATGAGACCACAAACAGGCAATGGGTAACTCAGGAGCAGTATTAACAGCAAGGTGATGAATTCCATACCTTGAATAGGATGCTCCGGTAAGAAATCTAGATGAAGATGTTGAGAGTTAGAAATATGAAAGTGGAGAATATGAATAACAGGTTAAAATAAAAAATATATAAGGAAGAAAATAATAAAAGTATACAATGATTCTATTTTTCATCTACCTATCTATTTTGGGGGATGATGTGATATCAGGAATAAGAATGAGTTTAATAATAAGGAACCTGGACTTTCTTTGAAAGAACACAGAATTTCTAAGACATCTGCTTTACAAAACTTTCAGCATAATTTGGAAGAAGAAGAATCCTCAGTCATTGAAACTGGATGACATAATTAAATACCTTCTTATCAAGATGGTGTCCCACACTGGTTTCTCTTAAAAAGGCAATTATAACTCTACTTTCAAAATGTAAAATTACCCAGAGACAGAAATGTAAAATCAAAATAAGCTTTCAGACCACATCTAAAATGTAAAGTACATGGAAGAAAATGAAATTTATATTAGAATTTTTATAATTGCTAAGATTAATGAAGAATAATCAGGATTCTCAATTACTCTACATTTTCTTTCTCAGCAAAGTGATGAAAGATACCAAATCCATGACTTTCTATCTTCAAAACATATTATCTCCTGGTAGGCATGCTCACTAATAGGGCTCATGATTTTGAGTAGATGATGGGAAAGAAAAGTAAGCCTGAGATTCCAACTCTTGCCAAAGTAACAGGATAGCATCACACCACAATTGCTCAATGACACAAAACCTAGAAAACCCAGGAAATTAGCAAAACAAAAGAGACGAAAAAACAAGCTATTTGCTAAAGGATTACATTTTAACCTAAGAAGAATTTCTTAGCTCTTTACTTAAACCTCTCTATTCCTCCTGTTTGACAGATTATCCAAATATAGTCTTTCCCATATGCTGCCTTATCACTTGAAATACACGTCTAAAATCCATTAATTTATGGTATTTAAATTGTCTATTATGAGTCTCCCCCACTAGACTACCTCTAGAATCAATTAACACATCATATGTTAAATCTCCATTATAAGTCTACTCCCCTTAAGAGTATCACTGCACCATCAGCCCTGTGTACAGCCCATGTCCACAGTAGGCCCTCAACAATAGTTTTTTGAAGAAGGAAAAAGGTGAGGAAGGAAAGAAGGAGGAAAGAAAGAGGAAACGAGAAGCAGTAAATTGAAAAGGGAAGGCACTTAGGACGAGAGGCACCTGGCCTAGTAAAAGCAAAATGTGGTGATTTACAGCTTTGTATTAAAAGAGCAGTTAGAAAAAATAATGTAAGGAAAAGTGAGAATTCTAAAATAATAATAGCACTTGGATTGTTTGGGATTTTGATTTGCTTGATTGTTTTAGTGTAGAGGAAACAGCCGAACACGCTACAACTATCCCTATCAGAAATTATGCTCAGCCCATGGGAGAAGGATTTCTGATGGCATGGCATGCAGACACTTCACACACATCCAGCTTCTCTCTTTTTTCCCTCCCTAAACTCGACTCCAAAACGTTTCATTTCAGATACATTGGAAAGGTTATTTCTAATGCAGGCTATTTGCTGACATCTCCAGGTAACTGGAGCTACACTGTAATCATACAGCAGAAAGAATGTCTCTTAAAGTTAAAAAGCCCTCTGACAGTGTTCCCTTTTCTCCACAACCTTGCCAGCACTTGTTGCTTGTTGATTTGTTTATGATGGTCATTCTGACTGGTGTGAACTGTAATTGAACAACAGTAAAAAAATTGAATTAAAAAATAAATAAAATGGTTTAAAAAATCCCTCAATAAGACTTGACGAATTAGCAAGACATTAGAAAGAGACAGAAAAGGGTAGTGTTTATCTCCATAAATGTATATGAGCTGCTTCATTTTGCCTTAAATGCCCTTTATGCTTAGAAATAAATAAACCTATGGAATAGGTAGAAACCTTATCTCTGTCTTAAAAATGACAAGTGAATTCATGCAAATGACATTCTGACCAACAACACCTAATAAGGACTATTGGATATGTGAAACTGTGGGACTGTGCAGATCCATATAGCTGCCCCTGAAAGGCACTAAGTCACCAGACTCAAGTCAATTAACACCTGTGCTGTAGTGGTGACTGGTAGCTCTCTGCTTGTAATGAGTTTCATAAACAATACTAAATCCAAAGAGCCAGCATATGACCCCAGACCTCCAGTGGCTTGCACCTCCTAGTTATTATCTTAGTTTTTGGAATATTTCACTTTTGTGCTTTGAGCATTTTTTATGGCATCAAATACATTATTTCTCTATCACTTAAAAAAGATTGTGCAGAAAGTGGATTGCTAGGCCTACAGAGAAACTTTTATCAGATTTCAAAGGCACCAAGATGACTAAAATAAGAAAGAATACTTTGCACTACACATCACTTCTTTCACAAGTAATAATGCTCACCGATTTAGAACTCATCATGTGCTGGATCTGTGCAAAGGTTAAGTGACTTGCCCATGGTGATATAATGTGTAAATGCCAGACAAGGTCTGAATCTAAGCCTGACTGATAATATACTTCCCAATATGTCCCCCCAATTTTAATTCCAGTTTATCTTTATTACAGCCCGGGATTTAAACAGATCAATCATAGTTGTATTCATTCATTCATATGTACATACATTCATTTATTTATTCCAGAAATATTTCTGAGTGGTTGCTATGTGCCAGTGATTTTATTTCTGTGGATAAAGAGCCTGAGCTCCAGAGAAGTTAAATCTTCTGAATAAGATTCTTGTTTTCATTCTTTTTATTGTTTGTATTTTTTGCCAAACATCTGATGTTGATTATCTATATTCAATCCAGTATAAAGCATCTTAATTATTTGGGCATCTGTATTGTCTCTTAATGAGAGACACAATTCTTTGTAATTTATTAATCTGAATGATGGCAGGCCTCAGTAATTAGAAGTAGATTGAGGCTGCATACAAATGGTGCTTCTAATATTATTACACTCATTCTGAGTTTGAATACAATTTCTGATGGAATGTACCTTGGTAACACTAATACCTGAAACAAAAAAAGCTATTTCTTACATAACTTTCCAAATGAATATAAGTTGTTAGTTGATTTCCGCTAAACAACTCTCTTGGAAAACTGGTTAATGTCATAAATCTGAGGAGTATAACAGTAACTTGTGAGCACATACTGATTGTTTAGTCCTGTCCAAAGTGTTCTATGATACAAAATGAATATTATGGCAGTTCTGAGTGACTAGGAGTTCTCATACCCTAGAGCTCTGAATGATGGATGACCAAGATCAGTGACCTTGGAGGACAGTCCTCACTGAATCACCTTGGCTAAGCCTAGGAAGAATGAGGGAAAGAAAGAATGGAGGTAGCCAGTAGAGCATCAAAATAATAACAAAGGTGTTGAGGGCTTTCAGAAGGCAGGGCTATTAAGGTTGGAGAGTCCTGAGGCAGAGAATAGGTAACGAATGAGCAAACATAAAAGAAAAATTAGACATTTTTAATTTTAAGAGACAGAATTTGCTACTGGAGATGGATCAACATGCAAGCTGCAGCTACACACCCTGGGAGAGAGGAATTACAATGTCTGTCTTTCCATGAGAGGGGTGAGCCTGGATTTGCATACTTACCATAAATGTTCACCTTTTCAAATGTTTAGAATTCCGTATTTCCTGCTTTCCACTTTATTTATGCTAATGTGGTATTTCATGATTATTGCAATTATTTTTCTGGAAACAGGGTTCACAGCTTCTCGTACTTTATTTAGTTACTGTTTCTTTGTTAAATTGTAAATAAATTTTTAAAGTATTGTACCAACATATAATAAAATAGATATAGCCAAACCGGCTTTTAAGTAATGTCAATATATGTATATGATTATACCTTTCTTTATAAGACATTTCCTAAGGAACATTATATTTGAGATTAAAAATTAAATTGATAAATGCAGGTTAAAAGCAGCAAAGCCATAAAGTAGGTGGTGAACTTCTAGTCAAGAGTCCAAAATTGACATTTTAGTTTCCTGACAAAACATGAGACCACCTTAGGCAAGTTTCTTAATTATAATGGCTGTGTTCTTTCAGCCATAACATTGTACGATAACTAAAGTGTCCCCGATGTCACTTGTGTTTAAGTATAATTGGTCTGCTTTGACACTAACTATTAAAATCTTATTAATTTTGCCTCTATATTTTTATAAGAACTCATCAAAGTCTCATCCAATTATTTCTGGAAGTTCAATTATTTCTTGGCGTATCTCAAATAAAGCCAAAACTATGTCTATTGACTACGGTACACCAAACAGTATCTTGCTCTGTCATCCCTGCTCCCTGAAGCTTCCTAACATACACTGATGCTGGGGTTCACAACTGAAACTCCCATGTTCTTTCCAAAGATCCCCCCCTTCTAACTTCAAAAACTGCTGCCTCTTAAGCTTCCAGTGTCCAGAGTATCAAGTGCCAGTATGTGACTCCCTGAAATTGAGTAGCCAAGCATCTACAATGGAGGGCATCTTAAGTGGAATTGAGAAGACTGCCTTTCTACCTAACTGTTATCACTGAACAGCCCAGTGTGGTTTCATGTATCACACTGAATGTGATCCCAACAAGTGATTCCAACAGTGATTCTAACAAGTAATCACTCCTTCATCTTCTGCCACACCTTCTTCCCCCATAAGGCTCAGACATGAGTGAGTCCCTGGGGCTTGTCCACCAATTGGTTGCCACAAACCCCTGCTGTGCTCTCTACAGTTTTGAAGAGCAAGGAATTCCACATTCTTTATTCCCTGTAACTATACTACATTCTCTTCAAGCTCTACCACTGTCCAAAGCTATCAAGAAATTTTATGGAATATAGTTTGTGGTTACCTTTTTGTGGTTACCTTCTTCCCCTAAGTTGCTTCTGAACCTGAGAGCTTCCACACTTCAAGAGAAATTAAGGAAAGCTTTAGTTTCAGTCCAGGTCATCATAAATCAATGTCTTGTTCAGGTCCATAAAATTGTATGAAGAAGCCTGGCTGTATCCCCATGGTAACTCCATTCTTGCTAAACCAATTTCTCCCTTGGTGGATTTTGCTGAGATTCTGAAGCCAATGTGGCTTTTACCTATATCTCTGAAGACACCCACATAGATAAAATAGGACTTGGGTTTTAGCTACTTGTCACTTCTCATTTCTACCAGAATTAGGAAGCATGATAATCATTCCTTCTTCCACCATTGGTCCTCTCTTTCCTTTTTTCCTTTCCCTTGGTAACAGAATTATAACCATCACCTTCCTGTCTCAGATGATTCAAGTTCACCTACTTGAAGGGCATAGATCCAAAGTCACAGAATCAGATGTCTCTATTTCATTCACAAAGGAAGTTATCACATTTAAGTCAACATTAAAAATTAGACAATTTTACCTTTAGAATTCATTATGTGTGTCTTCCATTAATCAATCAAAAGATCTGACAATTTAGGCTCACATTCTGCATGTTAAGAGTGAGCAGTGGTGGCTCTGGAGGATATGCTTGGCTCCCAAGGCAGCATAGAAGATCCAAGATGGTGGAGGAGCAGGTGGAAGCTACACTAACTTCCTCCCAGGACTAGTCTAGAAATACAACTACATTGTAGAGAAGTCATCCTGAATAATCAATTGAACACTAGCTGAAGAGAGCCTTATAACCACAGACAAAAGAAACCATTTCATCACAATGAGACTGGCCCAGCAGAGAGAGCTGATAGGCTCCAAATAGGCTGACCAGGGACAGTCAAAAGTAGCATCTGACAAAGTCCTACACTAGAGTCTCTGTAGATATAACTAACATATAAAAACAAATACAAAATAGGAAGACAAAGAAATAGAACCCCAAATGAAAGAACAAAAGATTTCTCCATAAGAAGAGGTAGATGAAATTGAAGCAAGCAATTTATCACCTGGAGAGTTCAGAGTAATGATTATAAGGATACTCAACAGCATGAAAAAAGACAAAGGCCATAAAAAAGACCAGTCAGAAGCAAAAAATGAAGTATCTGAAATTAATGATACATTAAAATAAATAAATGGTAGGATAAATGAAGCAGAGGATTGCATCAGTGATTTGGAAGACAAAGAAGAAAGAAACATGCGGGCAGAGTAGCAAAAAGAAAAAAGAATTTTAATAAATGAAGAGAGCTTAAGAAACATTTTGGACAACATGAATTGTAACAACATTTGTATCATGGGAATATCAGCAAGAAAAGGGAGAGAGCAAGGGATTGAGAATATATCTGAAGAAATAATGACTAAAAACTTCCCTAATCTGGTGAAGGGAAAAGACAGACAAGTCCAAGAAGCTCAGAGAGTCCCAAACAAGTTGGACCCACAGAAGCCTACACTGAGACACATCATAATTAAAATGACAAGGCTTAAAGACAACAAGAGAACTGTAAAAGCCATAAGAGAAAACCAGGGAGTTAAATACAAGGGAGCACCAATTAGATTGGCATCTGATTTCTCAATAGAAATGTTTTAGACCAGAAGGTAGTGGCATGAAATATTTAAGATGATGAAAGCAAAGACCTACAACCAAGGCTACTTTACCCAGCAAGACTATCATTTAAAATCAGGGAGATATAAAAAGCTTCTCTGACAAGAAAGAGCTAAAGGAATTTGTTAACGCCAAAACAGTACAGTAGTGCAGCAAATGTTAAAGGGCTTGCTTTAAAAAGGAGAGAGAGAGAGAGAGAGAGAGAGAGAGAGAGAGAGAGAGAGAGAGAGAGAGAGAGAGAGAGAGAGAGGGAGAGAAGAGAGAGAGAGAGAAGAGAGAAAGAGAGAGAGAGAGAGAGAGAATCTAACAACAAAATATCACTGAATATGTATGCATCAATAATCATCTTAAATGTAAAAGGCTTAAATGCACCAATCAAAAGACATAGGGTGGTTGAATAGACAAGCAAACAAGACCCATATATATGCTGCCTCCAAGAGGCCAACCTCAGATCAAAAAATACATGCAGGCTAAAAGTAAAGGAATGGAAAAATATATTTCATGCAAATGGAATGGGGGAAAAGACTGGAGTGTCATCACTTATATCTGACAAAATTGACTTTACAACCAAGGCTATAGTAAGAAACAAGACAATACATAATGACAGAGGGAATAATCCAACAAGAGGGTCTAATCCTCGTAAACATTTACACACCCAACATCGGAGCACCTAAATATGTGAAGCAAATGTTGCTGTACATAAAGGGAGAATACAATAACAGTCAGGAATTTTAACACCCTATTGACTTCAATGGATAGATCTTCCAGGCAGAAAATCAACAAGGAGATAGTGGCCTTAAACAACATACTGGATCAGATGGAATTATCTGATATCTTCAGAGCATTTAACACCAAAGCAGCAGAATATACACACTTTTCAAGAGCACACAGAACATTTTCTAGGATAGACAGCATGTTAGGACACAAAACAAGTCTCAATAAATTTAAGATGAAATCAAATCAAAGATCTTCTCGGACCACAATGCTATGAAACTAGAAATCAATCACAAGAAGAACACTGAAAAACATTCAAAGACATGAAAGCAAAATAACGTGTTATTAAACAATGAATGGGTCAACAACGAGATCAAGGAAGAAATCAAAACATACCTTGAAACAAGTGAAAATGAGGAGACGACGATCCAAAATCTGTTGGAAACTGGGAAAGCAATCCTAAAATGAAATTTTATAGCATTACAGGCCTATCTCATTTTTAAAAAGTGCTCAAATAAATGATCTTACTTTACACTTAAAGGAACTTGAAAAAGAATAACAAACAAGCCAAAAGTGAGTCAAAGAAAGAAAATAATAAAGATCAGAGCAGAAATAAATGAAGAAGAGTCTAAAAAAATGATACAAAAGATCAATGAATCCAAGAACTGTTTCTTTGAAAAGATAAACAAGATTGAGAAATGTTTAAAAAGACCATCAAGAAAAAAAGAGAGGACTCAAATAAATAAAATAAGAAATGAAAGAGGAGAAATAAAAACTGACACCAAACAAATACAAAGGATCATTAGAAAATATTATGAACAGCTATATGCCAACAACTGGACAACCAGGATGAAATGGATAAATTCCCAGAAATATACAATCTCCCAAAATTAAATCTGGAAGAATCAGAAAATATGAATAGAAAGATTATACATAGTGAAATTGAAGCATTAATCAAAAAATCCCAACAAACATAAGCCCTGGACCAAACAGTTTCACAGGTGAATTTTACCAAACATTCTGAGAAGTAACACCTCTCCTTCTCAAACTATTTCATAAAATTCAAGGGGAAGGAAGACTCCCAAACTCATTTTATGAGGCCAGAATACCCTAATTCCAAAGCCAGTTGGACATTACAAAGAAAGAAAAGTATAGGCCAATATCCCTGGTGAACATAGATGCTAAAATCCTCAACAAAATATTAGCAAACTGAATATAGCAATGTATCAAAAAGATCACACATCATGATCAAGTGGGACTTATTCTGGGAATGCAGCTTGGTACAACATTCACAAATTAATAAATGTGATTCACCACATAAACAAAATGAAGGATAAAAACCACATGATCATAACAATAGATGCAGAAAAGCTTTTGATAAAATCTAGCACCCATTTGTCATAAAAACTCTTAGCAAAGTGGAATTAGAGGGAACATACATAAATATAATAAAAGCCATATGTGAAAAACCCACTGCCAGCATTTTACTCAATAGACATAAACTATGAGCATCCTCCTTAAGACTGGGAATAAGACAGGAATGTCCACTTTTACCTCGCTTGTTCAACTTAGCACTAGAAGTCCTAGTCACAGCAATCAGACAGGAAGAAGAAATAAAAGGCATCTAAACTGGAAAGGAAGAAGTAAAACTGTCTTTATTTGGAAGGGACATGATACTGTACATAGAGAACCCCAAATATTCCACCAAGAAACTACTAGAACTGATAAATGAATTCAGCAAAGTAGCACGATACAATATTCAGAAATCAGTTGCATTTTTATATGCCAATAATAAACTAACAGAGAGGGAAATTAAGAAAACAATCCCATTCACAATTGTTTCAAAAAGAATAAAATACCTAGTGATAAACCTAACCAAGGATGTAAAACACCTATACTTGGAGTTATAAGACACTGAAGAAAGAAATTGAAGAAGATACAAATAAGTAGAAGCACATACAATGCTCATAGATAGGAATAATTAGAATCATTAAAATGTCCATACTACCCAAATCTATAGATTCAACATAATTCCTATCAAGATTCCAATGATGTATTTCACTGATAGAACAAATATTTCAAAAATTTATGTGGAACCACAAAAGGCCCTGCATAGTGACAGCAATCCTGATAAAGAAGAACAAAGCTGGAGGAATCTCACTACCTAATATAAAACTATACTACAAGGCCATAGTAATTAAACAGCATGGTACTGGTATAAAAATATTCACATAGATCAATGGAACAGAATAGAGAGTCCAGAAATAAACTCACACCATTATAGTCAATTAATATTGACAGAGGAAGCAAGCACATGCAGTGGGCTAAAGATGGTCCACTCAATAAATGGTGTTGGGAAAACTGGACAGATACATACAGGAAATGAAACCAGACCACATTATTATGCCACACACAAGAATAAATCCAAAATGGATCAAAGACTTAAAAATTAGATGCAAAACCATAAAAATTCTAGAAGAAAACATAAGCAGCAAAATCTTGGACATTGCTCATAGCAATATTTTTTTGGATATCTCCCCAGACAAGGGAAACAAAAGAAAAAGTAAACAAATGAGACTTCATCAGACTGAAAAGGTTTTGCACAGCAAAGGAAATTGTCAAAAAAATAAAAATAAAAAGACAACCAACAGAATGAGAGAACATATTCACTAAGATGGACCTACATTTGATAAGGGGTTAATATCCAAAATTTATAAAGAACTTACAAAATTCAACACCAAAAAACCTAACAACTCAACTAAAAAATGGGCAAAGGACATAAATAGATATTCCTCCAAAAAAGACATACAGATGGCCATTATGGATATGAGAAGATGCTCAATGTCACTAATCATCAGAGTATTGCAAATTAAAACCACAATGAAATATCATTTCATATCTGTCTGTGTTGCTATCATCAATAAATCAACAAACAATTCCTGGTGAGGATTTGGAGAAAGGGGAGCGAGCCCTTTTGCACTATTGAGATACTTCAAAAAATTAAAGATGGATCTGCCTTTCAACACAGCTATACCACTTCTGGAAATATACTTGAAAGAATCCAAAACACTAATTTGAAAGAACATAAGCACTCTCATGTTCATTGCAGTGTTATTTACAATCACCAAGATATGGAAGCAGCCCAAGTGTCCATCAGTAGATGAGAGGATAAAACAACCATGGGACATTTATCCAATGGAATTCTACTTGGCTGTAAACAGAAGAAGAGTATTTTATCCTTTGCAACAATATGGATGGACCTGGAGAATATTATGCTAAGTGAAAGCCAGTCAGAGAAAGACAAATACCATTTGATTTCACTCATTTGTGGAATCTAATGAACAAACTGAACAGGGAAAATGGGGACAGACTCATAACTGGAGAGCAGGATGACAGCTGGGAGCAATATTAGAGGGTGGAGGGATCGAGCAAAAAGGACAAAGGACTTATGGACATGTAGAACAGTGTGGTGATTGCTTGGGGGAGGGTGTCATAAGAGGACTAACTGGTAATATAAAAAGTACTATAAAGATTAAAAAAAAAAAAAAGAGCGAGCAGTAACCAAGTAGCACTTTAGAGAGGGGCATATACCCTCTAATGTTCGAAAGTCCTCACCATTCCCTTCTGTTTTATATTCACCTCTCTTTGCTCATCTATGTTACCTGGTTGGCTATTCCAGTCGTTAGATATTGCAACCTTGGCCAGAACCTTACCAATAAAGACTGTATGGCAAAGTTGGCAAAGTTGTCTTTAGTAGTGTTGCAATATCTGGCAATTTTCAACTCTAAAACAAAAAGATGTTGGATGTTCCGTGGGGTAAGAGCACTCAAAAACCCAGAAAATGGTGTGTCAGTATCCCATCCTCTAGATGAGGAAGTAAGAAATTATCTTTTCATTATTGTTTACAAAATTACTAAATATGACTTTACCACATCTACATTTGTCTTGCACTTCTCCAATAAACACTATTAGTTCCTCCTCTAATATCAATGCACTTTTCTCTAACATATATCACTCCCTACATGTGAACCAACTCACACCAAACATATGCCTGCCCCTCTTGCCCCCCCAAAATCTCATGTGTACCTGCATCAGCCTGATCCCAGCCGTTGTTGCTTGGCTCCAGCAATAATAATAATGGCCACTTCTCAGAGATACAGTGAGAATTAGGTGAAATCTTATCATTATTGTGTTCTTTGTGTTCTGCCTTTGCCATTGCTTAAACTCCCCGCTGCTTAACCCCATTTCAATTGCTACAGCCCATCTGTTCAGATTTTAAAACGCACAATAAATTTTCAAAAAACCAGATGGACAATTAAGTCTGAAGAAGAGGATAGGTGTTATTAAGCATCCCCTGAACACATTCCCCAAACTCTGTCCTTGGAAAACTCAGGCAGAAAGGGTATGCCTTTGCTGGTTGAGTCATTCCTTTGGAAATCTGAAAAGTAAATTCAAGTTACAAGCCTGAATTTTGAGGGCATTACCTAGCAGAGCCCAAAGAGGTTTGTAAGAAACATTAATCTTTGCTGACTGATATCAACAAAGATACAACCCACCTCTTCAGATTGTATAACTTGTAAGAAAACATGTGGGAGTTATCAGAGAAATAGCACTTCAGTTGCTGTTACAGAGAAATTAATCAACCTGACTGCATCTTGGAAAAGTAAGAAGGTGAGCTTGTGTCTAGCCTCCTTCAAACTTCCCCCAAAAGATAGCAAATGAAATATAGGACATTTCACTTTACTGAAAGTCAAATGATGTTAAACAATTGTAAATGTATACATATAGGTTCTATACCAACACTTTTGCTGCGGTTTTATATGAAGAAATTTCTCTTTGCCTTTTTGCCTAATCTAATTTCCTCACCTGTATCCATTTCAATATTTTTTTTCTCTTTTCCCTTATACCTTCTCCTTCCCACTTAGGTTCTCCACATAAACCAGCTAACCCCCTCACCTAAATTATAAATAAATAAACATAGACATAAATACATTTTGTTCACTCTGAGGCAGATACTTCCATGTCTATTTTTGCCACTTCATCACTCTTTTTCCCACAATGGCCAGGCCTCTTGGAAAAAAACAGTTTACTTATGACCTCCACCTCCTCATGTATCTCAGAGTAGGAAGGAGTACTCCAGGAGAAGGAAATTGCATGCGGGCAGGCCTAGAGAAAAGACTTTATAGCCTTTTTGAGGATCCAGAACTTTAGCATGGCTGGAATGTATATTTCAGGGCAGAAGCTGTGAGAAAAAGATGGAGAAATGTGTGGATACTCTTTGTCTAGCTCGCACCCAATCCCCCACTCCTGCCTTCCAAGAAGAATGGAGATTTTCTTTTAAAAAATGATACTTTCCCATTTTGTTCTTAATTCTCTAGGTAAAAATAAGAAAAAATGTTATCACATTTCTTTTCACTGTCATCTTGAAACCATCAAAAGAATCAGATTGAAGATGAGGCAAGTACTCAGTGGAATCACAAAGAAACAAAACTGAATTCCAATGAAATCTCTGGATTTTACACTAATATAAAACCCTGAATCCCATATTAGAAATGATGTGAGCTAAAGTATCTGATACTTGTAATTAAAAACATCCTAAATCAGAAAAGACATACTCAAGAACTAAATCATGAAGGGATATAATACATTAAGTATTTTGGATATAAATGTAGGATTTATACCCAAATATGTTAAATGATTTGGATATAAATGTAGGATTAAGAAGCTACTGAAACTTTTTATACAGACAGGTTTATGATTGTTGATTAACTAAACTTTGACCTTCATCAGAAGGAAGATGAAAAAATTAATTTTGTAGTTTGGTTTTAGTATTTGCTATGAGGGCTCCTAAAAGGAATTCTCTAAGTGTATACATAAGAGTTTGTTCTTACATCAATAATAAGCTTTTGTTAACAACTCTATTTTCTAAAGAGTATCTATAAACATTAGCATAAGGTTTATCACCAAATCTTTCTCCATGTATATCAAAAGGCTTTCTCCTTACATGTCATCAAATCAGAATCTAAACAGCAATTTCCAGGAAGTCCTTTTGCAAAATTCTCTTCACAAGCTGTGCCCACATTTTGGAGTCAAGAGAGCGAAAAAAACTAAAGTCAGCTTTGACTCTATTGTCTAGGTGATTTGATTGTGAAAAAGACCCTATTGGTATCATCCTTGACACATCTTCCCTCCTACTTTCCAACAGTCTTGTTTACTCTAAACTGCCAACATGTATTTTTAATTTATCCACTTAACTTGGTTTCCACTGTAAGCAATTACTATCGGTAACCACATGGACTCCTGAAAAAAATGTCCTAACTGGCTCTCATATCTACTCCTACCCCTTGTCAGCAGCCAGCCTGAGTACTTTGGACCCATAAATCTGCTCCTCTGATCCTAGTGTTCTCCTACTTAAAACTCTCCAATGGCTTCCTAATGAGCTCAAGCTCAAAATCAAAATCTTCAGTTTGACCCAGAGGATGCTGTTCACTCCTGTGCTTCAGCTTCGTATCTGCTAACAGCATTTCCAGCACTCTCTCCAGTGCTCCCATGCAGACTTTTGTGGGTGAAAGGGGCAACGACTAAATCTGACAAGCTCATCGAGGCCTTTGTGGTGACCTTAGAGACCTAAAATAACCACATTAAATGGTCTGAAATTAAAACTTTTTAACTAAAAGGTTTATGCAGGGTAGTCATGTTCTAAGGCAGTATTTTTCCCTAGCAAAGGTCAATCTTCACCTTAACAACGTCTGCCTTTTGTCATTTTGCACTGTTAGCATACCTGATAAACATGCCTTTGCAAAAACAAAGAAATTCCCCTTTCTCTGGAACCCTCCCTTACAGCACAGGTACCACACCAGCAGGGAGACCACAAATCCCCTCATTATCATTTCTATATTAATCGTTGGCTGTTAACTATCTCGTACCCACCTATGTAAAGAACCGTGTGTCTACCACTTTATTTTTTATCCAAACCCAGAGGTGCCCCCTGCTCTGCTTTGCTTTCCATCTCCCTAATCTGTCAGCAATGGATTTCACGGAAACCACTTACTTCTCTCTTTTGATTGTAATGTATAAAGCAGGGTGCAGACCTGCCATTTTCTGGAGCATTTTCTTAATTCATTGAGGTTTTACTTCCCAGAAATTACCATCAGTTTGGCTTAAATAAACTCACAAAACTTCTCTATGGGCTTGAATATTTCTTATGTCGATACTTTCCAGAACTCTGTCCCAACAGAGACCACACTTGTCCCTTCTGAGGACTGTACATTAGTTTTCTCTGCCTGGTTGCCGTTCTGTCCACTCAGCATTTAGACTTTTTTCCTGAATTTAGATAAAATGTAACTTTTCCAGGGAAACTTTCTCTAACCCCTTGTATTATATTAAGTACACGTTACCTGTTTTCCCAACACCAGATACTTCACCTTCCTGTCCTCTTTCACAGTAGCTAATTATATATTCAGTTGAGTAATTATAAATTAATACCTGTCTCCTTCACTTGATTGTAAACTTCACAAAGGCAGGGACAGTGATTGCTTGGATCCTCTTTTAATCCCTAAACCTAGCATAGGGCCTGGCGCATAGTAAGCATTCAGTATGAATGAATCCACGTACAAATAAATCCATGCAACCCTTTGTAACAGAACTTCAGCTGTGCCTCTTTGAGTGAGGCTTTCTTTGCCCCCCAGGAAACCGTAAGCTGAACAAAAAAGTGCTCAGCTGAGCTCTGCCACTCATCAGTGTGACTGTAAAGGGAGTCACACACCTCTGTGAATTCTAATTTTATTCATCTTTTCCCTGTTTTCTCACCTATATCCCTGAGTACCAGATGTTTTTCTTACTGCCATGAATTTTAGAAGTCCTTTTAAAATGAATACATTTTGTCCTTCTTTTAATTACCTAAAGAAGAAATTACTCACTCTTATTTGGTACCAACTGAATGGTAGAACATGTTAAAACCCATTCAGGAGAAGCCATTTGCTTCTTTTCCTTTTTAATATCCTTGGTATTTTTCTTAAGTAAAAGATTAGCTCGAACCGCATGTATGTTGAAATACGTCTGTGTCTGTGTCACCATGGCAACAACCCAAAATAAAAGCAATGTGAAAATGTGGTCCAGCCTTCAAATTAATGTGAAATGAGATCTAAGGAGAATTTTTATTTATTTATTTATTTTTTTTTTTAAAGTTTTTTTTTTTCCTTTTAGATTTTATTTATTTATCTTTAAAGGGGAAGGGAAGGAGAGAGGGAGAGAAACATCAATGTGCGGTTGCCTCTTGTATGTCCCCTGACGGGAACTGGCCTGGCAACCCAGGCATGTGCCCTGACTGGGAATCGAACCGCGATCCTTCGGTTCGTAGGCCCGCGCCCAATCCACTGAGCCACAGCAGCCAGGGCAGGAGAATATTTTTTTAAATTAAACAACTCTCCAGGGTAAAATTGAATTTCCAGTACAATTTTTTTTCCCCCACAATTTACCCTTTTCACGCTTACTTTTGACGGTCTAGAATTTCAGTAAAGGAAGAAATCAGAAAGTATCCCAAATTATTTTTGTATGTGAAATATGAACAAACTACCATATTTTGCCATGCATAATGTGTACTTTTTGCCCAAGTTTTTGAGGAAAAATAACGAAGCACATTATACATGGGTATAATGATTACATACCATGGATATAATAATACCATCTCTAATGCGCACAAAAATATGGGTTTCTGTCAGCGCATTGTACATAGCAAAATGTGGTATGCTCCCTGCTCACAGGGTACCCACAGGTGCCCTTTCCCTGCTCACATTGGGTTGAGTCTCCTGCCCAAGAGGCACTTGCCTGTACTCCTTACTCATTCTCTCTCTTCCAGGACAATGGAGGCTCGGGACCACTTGCAGCTGCTCACCTCTTGCTCAAAGCATGACTGGGTTACACATTTTTCAGTCTCTCTTCTCTCTTCTAGTAAAAGAGTGGGGCTCACATAAATGCTCAATGCAAAATCCTAGGCTTCAGTGAGATTTGATAATATGCCAAATGCTGTGCAAGCACAGTGCACACCATGGTAATTAAGAACATGGCTCTGTCCTCAAGAAGCACACGTTCATGACACAGTGAAGGACAGGAAACAGCAGAGGTAGGCACAGAGCACTTGTGCAGCAAAGAAGGAGACAGCAAAGAAGGCCGTGGAATGCTTTATTGGAATATTTTTTGTTCACATATTATATAATTGTGTTACTATTGTCAATGTAAGAAATGTCCAAACCTGTAAGAATTTTTATGTGTTTACTTGAGCCAAACTGGAGACAACTGCCAGGAAGGAAAACCTCAATGGGCTGAAATAACGCTCTAGAGAATGGCAGTTTGGCACCTTATTTTATACATTCAATCAAAAGAGGAGGCCTAAGTGGGTTACACGAAATCCATTGTTGATAGATTAGGGAGCTGAGAGAAAGCAAAGTGGGAAAACCTCTGGGATTGGGTAAAAGGTAAAATGATAGACCCTTTCTTTTACACAGGTGAGTACAGGATAGTCTACAATGAACACCATAACAATACCTACAATGGGATTTGAGGTCTCCCCCTGGTGCAGTTGCCTGTGCTCTGAAGGAAATTCGACATTCCAAAGGTGTGTTATCACACAGACAGTCTCCTTTAAGGTAAAGATTGACCTTTGCTACAGAAAAATACTGGGGTAGGATATGACTACCTGCCATAACCTGCTTTTAGTTAGAAAGTTTTTAATTTCAGACCATCCTATGTAGTTACTTTAGGTCTCTGAGTTTGCAAAGCCAGAACGCAAGCCTCCCTTGAGCTTGTCAGGTTAGTATGTGGCCCCTTTTCTTCCACAGTATCCAAAATAGCTAAATTCAAAGACAGAATGTAGGTGAGTAGTTATCACTTTATCGGAATCTTGAAGCACAGGTAGAATTCACCTAGGAAAGAGGGGTGGGAGCATGGATAACAGTGAGAAGATTTAGCAGCCATATAGCCCAGGCATTGACCAATTAGACCTTAGCTCTGCAGCAGGATCTAGGAGCCCCCACCGCTCACTCCTGCTATGTCAGGTGTTAGATTTGCTAGACTAGGAGCAGGGGAAGGGCAGCAGTGATTCTTGTGGAAGAAGACAGGGTCGTGATAATTCACATCTGTATGCAGGCATCGTATAATCTTAACAACCCACATGGCCATGCTGAGTACATGTATATTTACTAAATACTCATCCTGAGTAGGGGGGAATCTTGTAGGCAGAGAAAACCATCTGCACACACAGAGTGCTAAGAGACCATGGAGCATCCTAAGGTGCTCTAAGTATAAACCTTGCGCCACTGAGCCCAAAGGAAATGAGGCTGGTGAAACAGGCATACAGGCCAGTTCCCAAAGAATCCTGTTCTCAAGACTAAGATAATTTCACTTTTCCAATGTCATGGTGAAACTGAAAAAGTCAGCATTTGTGCTCCCTGTCACCACCAGACCCGAGACAGAATTATTTTGTGAGCTCTGTTCAGATGACCGGCAATCTGAAAAGACAGCAGGTTATGCACTCTAAAAGACCATCTTGCATATCCTTTCAATCCACCTATTTTTATAAGGAGGAAAAAAGTGTAGGTAAGGGATTTGGAATTCAGGAAAGAGGTTAATCAGATAAAAGCAGTCTGACAATTCCCCCAGCATCCTTTCTTTTGCTGACTGATGATACTTTATCTCTGTCCTAGGCATCTGTGTCCTAGGTGATTCTCTTTATCAGTGTCCTGGGTAGAGGGATGTCTTTCCCAAGAACACAATGACTCAGATACCATCGTGATTGCTTGCAATCCTTCTGGAACACAGGGTGGGTTATAACTTGAGCTCCTGAAACAATAGCTTTTTACATGTATTAACTACTGAGTTTATTAATGATTACTTAAAACAAAAATTTTCCAACTCTTACATTCCCACATCAGTGGTAAGACACAGAAGTCTTTAATGCAGGGTAGTGACATAGTTAGATTCACATTTTGGAAAGATCACTTTGGACTCAGAATGAGGATTAAATCAGTAAGAAAATGTGACTGAAAGCTAAATGATACAATAAAAAATGATTAAAGACATCTGTTTCCAGCATCATGGAAGACTAGATTTTCTGAAAGAGCTTCTTGCTCCAATACAAGTAGAAACTGAATAAATTATAGCATCTACTGGTTTATTTTTTAAAGACTTTATTTATTTATTTATTTATTTATTTATTTATTTATTTTAGAGAGGGGAAGGAAAGAAGAAAGGGAGAGAAACATCAATGCGCGATTGCCTCCCACATGCCCCACATCAGGGACCTGGGCCACAACCCAGGCATGTGCTCTAGAGTGGGAATCAACCCGGAAAGCCTGATTCATGGGCCCATGCTCAAGCCACTGAACCACACCATCCAGGGCATATTTTTAATTCACTACTAGGTCATGATTAGCAGACATTTGATCCTATCCAAAATGTCTAAAGAGATTTTGGTGCATGCCAAAAGGTTATTTTGTTTTATCAAAAATGTTGATGAGCATATTTGATCCTCACTATATAACCCTTGATATTTGGTCCTGTGAAAAACATCATGCTCAGAAAATGTCTCTGGTTCAAATAGCCCACAACCTTTATTTATATTTTTGGTTTAAAGGATTAATAGATAAAAAAATACTATCATGTTTCATTGGTCTGATAATTGTGTTGTGGCTGTATTGCCAATAGTAACCCTTCTTGCCTTCGAGGCTGGAGAGAGAAGAGGACACCCTGAGACACTGCAGCTGTCATCACTCGGCATCCTGATTTCCAAGAATCACCTTGTGACATCTTATAATAATTAGCATTATGGTTTCCAACCTGAGTGGACAATCAAAGAGGATTGTGGGAAATTGCATGTAGAAGCTTAAGTAAAAACTATAAATCACATGTAGAAGCTTAAGTAAAAATTATAAATCCTGTAACCCTTTAATAGAAGGTAACCATTCCTTGGACAGAGATGGCTCACACCCCTCTCTTGGGAAGTATATTTTCTTTTTTTGTTTTTCAAGATTTTATTTATTTATTTTTGGAGAGAGGGAAAGAGAAAGAGTAGGAGAGAAACATCAATGTGTGGTTGCCTCTCACGTGGGCCATACTGGGGACCTGGCCTGCAACCCAGGCATGGGTTGCCCTGACTTGGAATCGAACTGGTGACCCTTTGGTTCACAGCCAGTGCTCAATCCACTGAGCTACACCAG
Source organism: Glossophaga mutica (assembly GCA_039655065.1). Classification (NCBI taxonomy): domain Eukaryota; kingdom Metazoa; phylum Chordata; class Mammalia; order Chiroptera; family Phyllostomidae; genus Glossophaga; species Glossophaga mutica. Next base: position 76,593,095 of record CM077308.1, on the reverse strand, counting down.
CCAAGGCAGAAAGTGTACTTTCTTTAATAAACTTCACTTTTGCTTTGTTTTACAATATCTGTCTGGCCAGTCCAATTCTTTGTTTGAGACTACAAGAGCCTGGACCCTTTCTCCATCTGCAACAATTTGGCAAGCCAGTCAGAACTTCTGCAGAAATTCTAGAGTGGTAGGACAACCCCTCTCATCCTCCCCAGTGGTTGGAGGAGACTCGTTCTTTCTGTCTTCTTCATGCCCTGGGACACCTGGCTTCTTGAAGAGAGTTCACCACTTTTATGCAGGTATGGGTCAGACAGTTAAAAGTCAGTAAACTGTCTGCTGCATTAAAAGATTCCCATGTGAGGATTACCTGATCATGGTTCAGACTAGCTCCCCACCAGACACAAGGTAATATCCATGCAATGAGGCACACTGTTAAACATAACATTGTCCCTTCCTATGGCTTTCCATGCAGAACTATTGTAACTCTTGGAAAATGTTGCCAGGTGCACTTCCCTTCATCGCAAGCCAACCATGTTTCTCCTAAAACTAGCTTTACCCACTGCCTCTCTAACTTGCCATTCTTTTTTGTAAATGTTTGCTGCATTAGCTGAATGTAGGTCAAGGATGGCGAACCCTTTAAGATTCTTTTGGAGGCCTTCCCAATCCAGGTTAGATTTGTAAAAATAGACAAAATAGAGTGTTCCTTCCTTGCTGTAGAAGAATCAATTACAAGCAGCAGAGGAGCAGAGGTAACTAGTTCAAGTTAAGCAGACAAAACTAGTTCAAGTTAAGCAATTATGAGAAGGAGCAGAGGAAACTAGTTCAAATTGCAGCCCCCTCCCTACAACTCCTTGCAGGAGTCCAACTTAAATAATCAATTCCCAAGTTAATCAGTTATGACAAAACTACCCAAGTTATTAAGAGCAAAAGAACTAGCCTAAATTAAACTAGCTCAAATTAATCTAGTAGCAAAGGAAATTTTAATAAGTTAACCAATTAGGAACAAAGGAATACTAGCAGAAGATAATTTTCTTACTAAGGCCTCTGAATTAGATACCAGGAAAGAGGGTACAATTAGTCCACAGTAACTTCCATTTGTTTTCTTTCTTAGTTTCCCCATGGATGTCTGGTAGCTAAGACTGTGATAGACTCCCTATGACTCACTAGAATGGTGGAACAATAAGGGGCACCCTATAACCCACTAGCTTAAAATTGTGAGATAATGAGAGATTCTCTGTAACCTACTAGAATGGTGGAATAATAAGGGACACCCTGTAACACACAGCTTAAAATGGTAGGATAATGGGGGACACTCCATAACCCAGTAGAACAGTAGAACAATGGGGGATACCCTGAAACCCACTAGAATGGTGTCATAATGGGGAAGGCCTCATAACCCACTAGAACAATGGAATAGTGGTGGGGAGGGGGGTGCCCTGTAAACCACTAGAATGGTGGCATAGTGGGGGGAGGCCCTGTAACCCACTAGAAAGATGGAATAATGGGGGACACCATGGAACCCACTAGAATGATATGATAATAGGGAACACCCTGTAAACCACCAAGGAACTCCTTGGGCAAATGAAGGGGGATACCTCTAGGGAGCCAGGAATTTTCACTCTCTTTTTCTTCCTCAGGCACACCATGGACAAGAAGAGTAATGCACCCTCTATTCCCTTAGGATCCCCAATGGGATACATTCTTAGAGACTGGCGAAAATTTGACCCTGAAAATCTAAAGAAAGAGGGGCTAATTTTCTTTTGCAATATGGCTTGGCCTCAGTACAAGCTAGGAGATGGGGAAGTTTGGCCTGAAAATGGGAGTGACAATTATAATGCCATACTACCATTACACCAATTACAATTAAAGCATGTTCGATCTTTTTCCCCTTGACATTTTTGTGGCTTCCCCAGGTTAATTTGAGGTGGCTGGACAGTGCCTATGGTGTTGCGTCAGCTAGTGCTATTAATGTGGCCTGCCTTTCTACTCCCTTTTTCCTATGCTGGATCTGTTCCTCACTTTCCTTGAGATCTCAGTTTTTAAAAACTGAGAAGGCAGTGTGTATTAGTTGGGCCATAGGAGTTTGCATAACTGTTTTGTAAAAGATTGGGGCAATGGCCAGAGCTTCTCTATGTTCAAGCCTTTTTGACACTGTATTGGAATCTAGCTTTCTGTTCTGGACAAGGAAGGCAGCCCATCTAGAGATCAACACGACATCCTAGATGACCCCTTTTTAAGTTCCCCACCTGTCTCTCAGGGGGTCCCAGGTCCTGAAGCCTCTGCTCTCACCTCAGAGGAATTAACCTCTTTTCCACCCTACTACCAGAAACCTAGTCCAGCAGGGCATACTCAGAATGGAACCTCATATCTCCCTACCACCCCTGCCCTCCTGCCCCCTAAGGAAAGTGGCACAGAATGCCCTATTCAGGTACATGTACACTTTTCAATAACTGACCTGCTGCAGTACAAAGATAGGCAAGGAAACTTCTCTGAGGATCCCCTGTGCTTCACTAGTAACTTCCAAACCTTAACCTTTGCCTTTCACATGCCCTGGAGAGATCTTTATATAATCCCGACCACTTGTTGCTCTCCAGAAGAGAAGCAATAAATTTGGGAAGAGGCCTGCAAATATGCAGACCGATCACATGCTTAAAACCCCAATGATGTAGGACTGGCAGCTCAAACAATCCGTGATCAAGAGCCCAACTGGGACTATAAGGCTCAGGGAGAAAATAGAAACGGGAGCGCCATGATTCTGTGTTTATTAGCTGAGATGAAACAATGCATTGGGAAGCCCATAAATTATGACAAGATCAGAGAAATAACACAGGGAAAGGAAGACGATCCTGCTCTCTTCTGTAACAGGCTGGTTGAGGCATTCAGGAAATATACTAATTAGATCCATCCTCTCTAGAAGGTCAAGTATTAATGGGGCAGCATCTCATTAGCCAGTCAGCACTAGATATTTATAGAAAGCTTCAGAAATTACAAATGGGTCTGCAAACTCCTATGGCCCAACTAATAGACAGTGCCTTCTCATTTTTTAACAACTGAGACCTTGAGGAAAGGGAACAGATCAGCATAGGAAAAAGGGGGTGGAAAGGCAGGTCGAATTAATAGTGCTCTAGCTGTTAGCAGCGCCATTCACAAGGTCCAGCCACCTGAAGGTATCCTGGGAAAGTCACAAAAATGCCAAGAGGAAAAAGATTGAACATGCTTTAAGTATAAATGCCCTGAACACTGGACAAGGGATTGCACTAGGGCCATGGCCAGGGCCATGTCCTTGGGCATGTCCCTGTGCAAAGGTGCAAACTCTGATCCCTGGCACTGGAAGTAGACTGACCCATTCCCAGAGTGGAAAGGGGTCATAACCTAAGGCCATGGCAGGACCTGAGGACTGAAGATGCCCAGGAAACAGGTTGGTCCCAGCCTACACCAGAATCTCCATCTCTAACGAGGAATCCCAGGTAATCCTTAATGTGGCAGGCAAGAAAATTAACTTTCTTGTTGATACTGGGGCCACTGACTCGGACCTCAGTTCTTACACTGGACCTCTCTCCTCTAGTTCAATCGATATCATGGGGGTTGAAGAAAAATCTCGAACTTCTTTTTCTACACCCCCTGTCACCTGTCAATTTGAAAGTCAAATTTTTGAACATGCTTTCCTAATTATTTCACAATGTTCTACACTATCACAAGAATGAGAGCTCTTGGCTAGACTAGGGGTTATTTTGAAGTTTTGGGAGGTCCCAGTTAGGATCTTTAAATTATGTTAGCCAATAAAAGAAAGTAGAAAATGACATTCCAGAACACATTTTACAGAAAGTAATCCTCTAGTTTGGGACTCTGGAGTTCCTGGAAAAGCCAAGACTGTCCAACCAGTTCAAATTCACTTAAAGCCTGGACAGCCTATCCCCACAGGAAACAGTATCCTGTTAAACGAGAGGTCCTAGAGCACAGGTGGCAAACACAAGGCGTGTGGGCCGAATGCGGCCCTCCACCTTGTTTTATCCGACCCAGCACCTTGTTTCTACCCAGCAGCAGCACCAAGCTCCTTGTCCCTAGTTAAGGAATAGTTACATTTATACAGTCCTAAAACTACATTTGGCCCTTTAAAGGCAACCGCAAGGCTGATGTGGCCTCCAGTGAAAATGAGTTTGACACCTCTGCCCTAGAGGGTCTGCAGCCCATCATAGAGAAATTTGTAACACACAAGCTGCTAGTACCCTGTCAATATACCTGCAATACTCCAATTCTCTGGGTTCTTAAACTGACAGGGAAGTACAGATTGGTCCAGGATTTAAGACTATTTAATGAGACTGCTATTCCCCTCCATCCTCTTGTAGCCAAAGCTTACACTGTACTCATTCAAGTGCCAGACTATGCTCAGTGATATACCTTTTTAAACTTAAAAAATGTATTCTTGTGCATCCCTGTCCACGCAGATTCCCAATACCTGTTTGCACTTGAGTGGACAAACCCCAAAACAATGACCCATCAGCAATATACCTGGATGGTACTACCACAAGGGTTTAGAGATAGCCTTCATCTGTTCACAAAATCATTAGAAGGAGATCTAAGAGAATTACAATTACAAGAAAGAGGCCCTGGCTGGTGTAGCTCAGTGGATTGAGCGCGGGCCTGCGAACCGAAGGATCGTGGTTCGATTCCCAGTCAGGGCACATGCCTGGGTTGCCAGGCCAGTTCCCGGCAGGGGACATACAAGAGGCAACCGCACATTGATGTTTCTCTCCCTCTCTCCTTCCCTTCTTCTCTAAAGATAAATAAATAAAATCTAAAAGGAAAAAAAAAAAAAGAATATTACTTAAAAAAAAAAAAGAAAGAAAGAAAGAGCCAACTTACAATAGGTAGATGATGTCCTAGTCCGCAGCCCCTCAAAGGAAGGTAAATCATAATGCTGTCTAAACTCTGAACTTCCCTGGGATCTGGGAATATTGAGTCTCTAAGAAAAAGGCCCAAATTACCAGACAGAAAGTAAACTATTTAGGATATATCTAACCCCAGGATATAGATGACTGTTACAAGAAAGAAAAAAAGCAATTGCTGAGCTAACACACCTGCTATCAAACAGTTCTACTCTTAAGAATGGCTGAATATTGCAGAATTTGGATCCCAAGCTTCAGACTAATTGCAAACCTTTACACAAAGCTTCTAAGGAACCAGACACCAAACCCATAATATGGGGAAAGGAACGTGATCAGGCTTTTAATAAAATCAAGCAGGCGCTAGTTGAAGCCCCAGCCCTAGGCAACCCTAATTTAAACAAGTCTTTCTCTTTAGCAGAGAAGTGGGGAATAGCCTTAGGGATCTTAGTCCAGACTAGGAAATGAACCTGGACCAATTGCATATTTCTCTAAAAAAGCAAGACAATGTAGCAATTATGTGGTTCCTATGAGTAAGAGCAGTTGCAGTCACAGCCATCCTAACAGAAGAAGCTGCTAAGATAACTCTGAGGCATAAGTTAGAGGTCTTAACTCCACTTCAGGTACAAGGAGTATTAGAAATGAAAGGGCATCTCTGGCTAACAGGAAATAGATTCACGGGATATCAGGCCCTTCTTCGGACAATCCTGAAGTAACAAAAAACCTGTAATACCTTAAATCCAGCCTCCCTAATGCCTACAGAATCATCTCCAGACTTGACCCATTCTTGCTCTGAGATTTTTAGTCTTGCCTATTCCAATAGAACTGGTTACCAAACCTTAGTGAATCCTGACAAAGAAAAGTTCACTGATGGAAGCAGCTTTGTACAGATTGGGTAGTGAACGGTGGGATATGCAGCAGTTAGTTTACATGACACCATTGAGGCACAGCCCCTCCCACCCTCAACCTCAGCCCAAAAGGCTGAAATTATGGCCCTTTCCCAAACTCTTAGTCTAGGACAAGGAAAAAGGATTACTATCTATACAGATTCCAAATATGCGTTCCTTGTTCTGTATGCTCATGCTGCCCTATGGAAAGAAAAGGGGCTCCTTACTGTAAAGAATTCCCCCATTAAACATGAACCAGAAATCCAAAATTTATTAGAGGCCATCAAGGTCCTTGAGCAAGCTGTAATCATGCATTGCAAAGGTCACCAGAAGGATATGTCCCCTATCTCCCAGGGAAATAGAAGGGCAGGCCAAGAAGCAAATAAGACAACACTAGGGACTTCCAAACAACTGGCCTTATTCTCCTCTGTGAACAGCTCAGATATCAAGCTCAACTATACATCTGAGGCGATATCTTGGGCTTCAGAGAAAGAGAGCATCCATGAAGGACCTCAGATACACATTGGCCAAAAACTCTTCCTTCCCCAGGCCTCTTAGTGAAAATTTTTAAAGACTTTGCATGATTCCTTCCACATAGGAAGGGATACCACAAGAACAATGGTTAAAAAATTATTTGTAGGCAAATGATTAGCAAATACCATAAAGAATATTTGCCAGACCTGCACCCTTTGTGCCTACAACAACCCTGGGGAAAAAACATCCCTTCTCCTGCTGTTAGAGCCTATTCAGTGAAGAGGGACCTATCCAGGAGAAGATTGGCAGATTGACTTTGCCAAAATGCCTCCTCGTAGAATATATAAATAATTAGGGGTTCAAGATGGTGGCATGGTAGGAGGAGGCAGATTGCCCTTCCTCCTGAACATGGGAGAAAAACCTAGCTGATCTACAGAGGAACAGAGCAGACAGCCAACAATATCACAGCATATATGAAAATAGGAGATCAAAATCTGTAGCAGACATTGGAAAACTAGACGTGGCAGCTGAGGGACCGGAGGCGGCCCTGCGACCAGAGGTGGCTCTGCAACCGACTGGAGGCAGCCCTGCGATCCGAGGAGGCTCTGCGACCGGGTCGGAAGCGGCCCTGAGACCAGAGGTGACCCTGCAACTAGAGGAGGGGACTCTGTGGAAGACCCAGAGCTCACATCTGTGATCCTGGGGTGAATGCTCGCAACTCGGGAAACTCGTGGAGCCCACGCCCGTAGTCTCCGGTGGGCGCTCGCACCCTGTAGGAGACCTGGAGCTCACAGCAATAGACTTGGGGAGGGTTGGATCTGTAAGAGATCCCAGCTGAAACCCATAAACTCGGAAAAGCGCGCCCTCCTCAGGAGGCTCAGAAATCACACCCAAGGCCCTGCATGGAGAGTGCGCCATTAGCCCTGGGGTCAGGGCTCGGCTGGCACTGAGGACAGTAGCCCAAAGCTGACTGAGTGAGGAACAGGGAGAAAAGCGGTACGAGTCACCTCGCAGCCTGCTACAGCCTGCTACAGCCTGCTACAGCCAGCAAGACCAGAAAATCCAGTTTGGCCTATTTGAAAATAGTAAGACATTTTTTGTTTGTTTGTTTTGGGGTGTTTTTTTTGTTTGTTTGTTTGTTTTGTTTTGTTTTGTGGGTTTTTTTTTTTTTTGGTTTGCTTTTGTTTTTTTTTTTTTGATAGTTGTTTTTTGTCTGTTTAGTTCGGTTTTTTGTTTGTTTTGGTCTGTTTTTCACTTTTGTGGGGTTCTTTTTGTTTTGTTTTGTTTTTTTCTCAATTTTTTACTTTTTTATTACTTCTACATTTTTTATCCCTCAATTCCTTTTGCTTCTCTTTACTTCTTTCTGGCTTTATTCCTTCTTCCTTTCTTTCCAATTCTCTCTCTCCTTCCTTCCTCTTTCTTTTTCCTTCTTTTTTCACTTTATTCTTTTATCTTTTTAAATACCCACGAGTGAGGCAAAAAAATCCTAGAACTGTGAAAAAACCAGAGTTGGACCAAAAGAGGGGGTATTCCAACAGCTGAGTCAGTGGAAGCTGTGAACACCAGGATACCTGAAGGAGACTACACCACTGAATCTCACAGGTATTCCACCACAGAAGTTCACACCATAAACCCAGGGAGCCAGAACAGATCAATTGAAGAAGCTGAGGTTTACAAGAAGAGTCTCACAAACAATGAGAAGACAAAGAAACAATCCCCAAATGAAAGAAAAGGAGGAAGCCCCAGAAAGAATGCTAAATGAAACAGAGACAACTCAACTATCAGATAAGGAGTTCAAAGAAATGGTTGTCAGGAAGCTCCATGAGCTCTCAATGAGCTACCAGAAGCTACAGAGAAGCTACGATGAACTCACTGCAAACTATATCAACATGAAAAAGGAAATAGAAACTATCAAAAAGGGCCAAGAGGAAATGAAGAATACAATTTCTGAACTGAAGAACACAGTAGAAGGAATGAAAAGCAGAATCGATGAAGCAGAGGATCGAATCAGTGAGTTGGAGGACAGAGTAGAAAAAAGCAGCCAGAAAGAGCAAGAAAAGGAAAAGAGGCTCAGAAAGAATGAAGAGGGTTTAAGAGAAATGCAGAAAGAATGAAGAGGGGTTAAGAGAAATGCAAGAAACGTAGTAATATCCATATAATAGGAATACCAGAAGGAGAAGAAGAGGAGCAAGGGATAGAAAAACTATTTGAAAAAGTAATGATGGAAAACTTCACTAATTTGATGAGAGAAAAAGTCACACAAATCCAGGAAACACAGAGAGTCCCAATCAAGAGGAACCCAAACAGGCCCACTTCAAGACACATCATCATTAAAATGGAAAACTTCCAAGACAAAGAGAGAATCTTAAAGGCAGCAAGGGAGAAAAAGGAAGTAACATACAAGGGAGCCCCAATAAGGTTAGTAGCTGACTTCTCAATGGAAACTCTCCAAGCCAGAAGACATTGGCAAGAAATATTCCAAGTAATGAGAACCAAAGGCCTACAACCAAGACTACTTTATCCAGCAAGGCTTTCAATCAAGATAGAAGGACAAATAAGGAGCTTCCCAGACAAAAGAAGTCTAAAAGAATACACCTCTACCAAACCAGTACTACAAGAGATACTAAAGGGACTGCTTTAAGGAAAGAAAGGAAAAGAGAGAGTGAGGAACACAGATACGAAAATGGCAATGAATCAGTACCTATCAATAGTAACCTTAAATGTAAATGGATTAAATGCTCCAATCAAAAGACATAGAATAGCTGAATGGATAAGAAAGCATGACCCACACATATGCTGCCTACAAGAGACCCACCTCAGGACAAAAGACCTACACAGACTCAAAGTGAAAGGATGGAAACAAATTTTCCAAGCAAACAGACAGGAAAAAAAGGCCGGGGTAGCAATACTCATATCAGACAAAATAGACTTCAAAAGAAGAGCCATAAAGAGAGACCCAGAAGGTCACTTCATAATACTCAAGGGAAGCATCCACCAAGAAGACATAAACATTGTAAATATATATACACCCAACATAGGAGCACCTAAATACATCAAGAAAATCTTAGAGGACTTCAAGAAAGATATTGACAGCAACACAATTATAGTAGGAGATTTTGATACCCCACTGTCAAAAATGGACAGATCTTCCAAACAAAATATTAACAAAGATATTGTGGCATTGAACAGTACTCTAGACGAATTGGACTTAGCTGATATATATAGAACCCTTCATCCCAAAGAAACTAAATACACATTTTTTTCAAATGGACATGGAACATTTTCAAAGATAGACCACATGATAGGACACAAAACAAGCCTCAACAAATTCAAGAAAATTGAAATCATACCAAGCATTTTCTCCGACCACAAGGGACTGAAACTAGAAACCGACTTGATGGGGAAAATCCCCAAACCATCAAAATCATGGAGATTGAATAGCATGCTATTAAACAATGAATGGGTAAAGAATGAAATTTAGGGAGGAAATCAAAAAGTTTCTGGAAACAAATGAAAATGAACTCACAACAACCCAACACTTATGGGACACAATGAAGGCAGTCCTCAGAAGGAAGTTCATAGCAATACAGGCCTACCTAAAGAAGACAGAAACATTTCTAACAAACGACTTAACCCTACGCCTACAAGAACTCGAGGAACAACAACAAAGACAGCCCAGGGCAAGTAGAAGGAAGGAAATAACCAAGATCAGAGCAGAATTAAATGACATAGAGACTAAAAGCACAATCCTAAGGATCAATGAATCCAGGGGCTGGTTCTTTGAAAAGATAAACAAAATCAACAAGCCTTTAAGCAGGCTCATCAAGAAAAAAAGAGAGAGGACTCAAATAAACACAATCAGAAATGAAAGAGGAGAGATTACAACTAACACCACAGAAATACAAAGGATTGTAAGAAATTACTACGAAGAACTGTATGCCAAGAAATTTGAAAACCTAGGTGAAATGGACAAATTTCTAGAAAACATAATCTCCCAAAACTCAAAGAAAAAGAAACAGAAAGCCTGAACAGACCAATAACAGCTGATGAAATTGAAGCAGTAATCAAAAAACTCCCAACACACAAAAGCCCTGGACCAGATGGTTTCATAGGAGAATTCTACAAAACATTTAAAGAAGAGCTAACCCCTGTCCTTCACAGACTATTCCAAAACATCCAAAATGATGGAAGACTCCCAAACTCTTTTTATGAAACCAGCATCATCCTAATCCCTAAACCTGATAAAGACACAACAAAGAAAGAAAACTTCAGGCCAATATCGCTGATGAATATAGACGCTAAAATCCTAAACAAAATATTGGCAAACTGCATCCAACAATACATTAAAAAGATCATACACCATGACCAAGTGGGATTCATCCCAGGGATGCAAGAATGGTTCAACATTCGCAAATCAGTAAATGTAATACATCACATAAAGAAAAGCAAAGACAAAAATCACATGATCATATCAACAGACGCGGAAAAAGCTTTTGATAAAGTACAACACCCATTTATGATAAAAACACTCAGCAAAGTGGGAATAGAGGGAGCATTCCTCAACATAGTAAAGGCCATATATGAGAGACCTCCAGCCAACATCATACTCAATGGGCAAAAACTAAAAGCTTTCCCACTAAGATCAGGAACAAGACAAGGCTGTCCACTTTCACCACTTCTATTCAATATAGTATTGGAAGTCCTAGTCACAGGGATTAGACAAGAAAAGGAAATAAAAGCATCCAAATTGGAAAGGAGGAAACAAAACTATCATTGTTTGCAGATGACATGATAGTGTACATAGAAAATCCTATAGACTCCGCCAAAAAGCTGCTCGACATAATAAATGAATTTGGCCAAACAGCCGGATACAAAGTCAATATCCAAAAATCAAAGGCATTTTTGTATACCAACAGTGAAACAGCAGAAGCAGAAATCCAGAAAAAAAATCCCATTCGATATAGCAAAAAGAAAAATAAAATACCTAGGAATAAACTTAACCAAGGAGGTAAATGACCTGTATGCAGAAAACTACACAACACTGAAGAAAGAAATCAAGGAACACAAAAACAAATGGAAGCATATACCATGTTCATGGATCGGAAGAATTAATATCATCAAAATGTCCATACTACCCAAAGTAATTTACAGATTCAATGCAATACCTATCAAAGTTCCAATGTCATATTTCACAGACATTGAACAAACACTTCAAAAATTTATATGGAATCATAAATGACCCTGGATAGTGGCAGCAATTTTGAGAAAGAAGTGCAAAGAAGGAGGGATCACAATACCTGATACCAAACTGTATTACAAAGCCACTGTAATCAAAACAGCCTGGTACTGGCACAAGAACAGACACATGGACCAGTGGAACAGAACAGAGAGCCCAGAAATAAAACCAAGTCTCTACAGTCAATTAATAATCGACAAAGGGAGCAGCAACATAAAATGGAGCAAAAATAGCCTCTTCAACAAGTGGTGCTGGGAGAACTGGACAGCTACATGCAAAAAAATGAGACTTGAGCACCAACTTACACCATACACAAAAATAAATTCAAGGTGGATAAAAGATTTAAATATAAGCTGCGACACCATTAAAATCCTAGAGGATAACATAGGCAGGAGAATCTCAGATATTTCACACAGCAATATTTTTACTGATACGTCCCCTAGAGCAAGGGACTTAAACAAGAGAATAAACAAATGGGATCTCATCAAAATAAAAAGCTTCTGCACAGCTAAAGAAAACAGTATTAAAATAAAAAGAGAACCAACTGTATGGGAAAACATTTGGCAATGATACCTCAGACAACGGATTAATCTCCAAAATATATAAAGAACTTACAAGACTCTACTCTAAGAAGACAAGCAACCCAATTAAAAAATGGGCAAAGGATTTGAACAGACACTTCTCCAAGGAGGACATACAGAGGATCCAGAGACATATGAAAAGATGCTCGATATCTCTAGCTATCAGAGAGATGCAAATTGAAACTACAATGAGATACCACTTGACACCAGTCAGAATGGCCTTCATAAACAAAGCAACAAACAGCAAGTGTTGGAGAGGTTGTGGAGAAAAGGGGATCCTAGCACACTGTTGGTGGGATTGCAGATCAGTACAACCACTATGGAAAACAGTATGGAATTTTCTAAGAAAACTAAAAATGGACATACCTTTTGACCCAGCAATTCCACTGCTTGGATTATATTCTAAGAACCCTGAAACACCAATCCAAAAGAACCTATGCACCCCTATGTTCATAGCAGCACAATTTACAATAGCCAAGTGCTGGAAGCAACCTAGGTGCCCATCGGTTAATGAATGGATCAAAAAACTGTGGTACATTTACACAATGGAATTCTATGCAGCAGAAAGAAAGAAGGAGCTCCTACCCTTTGCAACAGCATGGATGGAATTGGAGAGCATCATGCTAAGTGAAATAAGCCAGGCAGTGAAAGACAAATACCATATGATCTCACCTTTAACAGGAACCTAATCAACAAAATAAACAAACAAGCATAATATAAACAAAGACACTGAATTTGAGAACAGTCTGACAGTGACCAGAGGGGGAGGGGAGGGAATTTCAGGGGGAAAGGCGAACGGTTTAGAGCAACAAGTATAAAGGACACATGGACAAAAACTATGGGGGGTGGAAATGGGAGGAAGGTGGGGAGGGCTGGGGTGGTGGGCTGGGGGCGGGATAAAAGAGAGAAAACTGTACAATATCAACAATTAAAAAAATACTGATTAAAAAACAAAACAAACAACAACAACAAAAAGAATATATAAATAATTAATAGTCCTGACAGATACCTTAACTATATGGACTGAGGCTTTTCCAACAAGATTGGAGAAAGCTACAGAAGTAGCAAAAACCAGCCTGAAGGAAATAATGCCACGCTTTGGTCTCCCATGCTCCCTACAAAGTGATAACAGGCCATCCTTTATATATAAAATCATTCATTAATCTCTGAGGCTCTAGGCATAAAATACTACCTTCTCTCCACTTGGATACCTCAGACCTCTGGGAAGGTAGAATGGGCAAATCATACCTTGAAAAGGGCATTGGCAAAACTGTGTCAAGAAACTTCTGAAAATTGGGTTAAATTACTACCTATATCACTCATGAGAATCAGAGGCTCCCTTAAGGTCAATACTAGACTCAGTCCGTTTGAAATGCTATATGGTAGGCCTTTCCTGATATATATATATAATCTTATATTTGTTTGAGACCCATCTAGCAGTCAAGTATGTAATAAATTTAAGACAGATACAAAAAGCTCTACAGGAATATGGGAGTAATTACCTGCTCCCAAAGGAAAATTCCAGGCCACTGTATCTCCAGGGGGTTGGGTCTTTCTCAAAACTTGGAAAGAGGGATCCCCTACAGATCAGCTTGGCCCTAAATGGAAGGAACCCAGATTGTCCTAAGTAGCCCCATGGCTGTGAAGCTGCTAGGGGTAGATAGTTGGGTCCATATTTCCAGAGTAAAACTAGCAGCTTCTCCCGCAGACCAGCAAAAGAATCGAGACTCCACCTATACTTGTGAACCCTTAGAAGACCTCAAATTCCTGTTCAAGAAGAAGATACCTTAAAGAGAAGTTGATATTAAACCTCTTCTTGGTAATAATCTGTACCATTGCTACTCCTTCCTGGCTCAGTAACTCTCTTTTCTAAATTACCCAGCATTTGCTCTGAAACAATACTTTTAACAATCACTGCATTTGCCATTGTCAACCACAAAACAGTGGGAGACCTGCTAGAGAAATAAGTCAGCCATGCCAACTTCAACCCCCAGATCAGGGTCAAGACAGAGAACCTGGACAGTAGTAGGAGGAATATCCCTAATAGTAGTTTGGGCCACACGAACTAACACACAATCTGAGCCTCAAAGTACTCTTGCCAGTGCAGAAACCCGAGTGGACTTTTAAGTACATTACTTATTGGCCCAGGAGGGTGGGGTTTGTGCTGTAACTAATATTTCTTGATAAGCTCATCAGGGCAAATAGAAACAAGTGCTTACAAAGTATTACAACAAGCAATGTGGCCAAACGGGTTGTATCCCAAGAATGCTGAAACTATCTGGGATACCATTAATGGATATATTCCCTTAGTAACTTGGTTTCTACCTCTATTGGGATTTATTAATCTTTGGCCCTTGAATCTTTAAACTATGGGTTCCCAGACTCACCATATCAGAATGATGATGCTCCAGAGTATTCAACCAATCCCTACGGAATCTGATGCCAATACCTTACAACAATTAGCAACCATGCTTGTCTCAGGAATTCTTCCTTAACCATTAAATAAGATAGTCATGACTCTCAGCAAGCAGGGTCTACTTCCATTCCAGCAGTAAGTAGATACAGAAGATTGACCATCCTCCCTCAGCAACACCAAAATAGAATTTTTGAGTTCCATGTCTCTCAGGAAGAAGTTGAGCCAGGAGAGAGAATAGGAAATCCTGAGATACTGCAGCTGTCACCACTCAGCATCCTGATTTCCAAGAATCACCTTGTGACACCTGATAATAATTAGCATTATTGTTTCCTCCTCTAACAAGCAATCAAGGAGGATCATGAAAATTGCATGTGTAGAAGTTTAAGTAAAAACTATAAAGCCTGTAACCCTTCAATAGAAGGGAGCTGCTTCTTGGCTGGAGATGGCCCACTCCCATTTCTTAGGAAGTGTACTTTCCTTAACAAATTTCCCACTTCCTTTGCTCTACAATGTCTGTGTAGTCAGTCTACTTCTTTGTTTGGACATTAGAGCTTGGACTCCATCTCCATCTGCAAAATCTTGATAGCCTAAATAGCAAATGGGCTTAGATCTACGGGTCAGTGTTCTAATGTTGCAGAAGAGCAAGATTTAAATATTGACAACCTTTGGGTATGGAGCAAATGTCTCAGTGATATTCTGGACAGGACCAAATGTCCTAAAAGGCTGAATCACAAGATAATAAGGGATATTTTAAAAAAATAAAATGAAAACAAAACAAACAAACAAACAAAAAAAAACAGAAAACTTAATGGAGTCAGGCTGCTGTCTGGAAGCAAAGGCTGGCACCTGCTCTTGGATATAGAGGCTAAGTCCAGACCCAGCCCAGCTTCCAGAGCTGAACTGCAGGCCTGCCTCAGGTGGAGGAGAAATGCACTGAAGTCCCTCAGTATGAGTGGCATGCCTAGTTATCTCAATAATCTAGTTTTTTTTTTTTTGCTACAGATTTTGAGGCTATATTACTTATAATTATACATGCTTAGTATTGATATATCTTTCTGTTGAGTGGCATCCTTTATAATTATGTAGCAATTCTCTTTATTGTTTATTTCCTCAAAGTCTATTTTGTCTGGTATTAATACAGCAACTGAATCATTCGGCTGTATTTGCCAGTCATACTTTGTTTTCTTCCTTTTTCTTCCAAATTTTCTGAGTCTTTATGTTTCTGCATATTTCTTTTTATTGTTCCCAGTTTGATAAAGTGTAGTCACAATAGTTTGACTGACATTGTGAAATGAATGCCACAGTAAGTTTAGTTAATACCCATTTTCTCATATAACTCCAAAAAACGGAGAAAAAATATTTTTCCCTCTGTGATAAGAACTCTTGGGATTTACTCTCTTAATAACTGTATAATATACCATACCACAGTGTTAACTGTAGTCATTGTGTTGTATGTTATATCCCTGGAACGTATTTATCTTATAATTGAAAGTTTGTATCATCTTCATCCTATTTCCCCTCATTTCTTAAGTTGGGCATATTCACTTATTTTTTAAATCAATCTGAGAATCTATTTAAAGTAGCGATCTCAATATCTTCACATTTGCTATATTTAATAATATATTTGGTGTGTTTTTAATATCTTAACATGTTCTTTTTACCTTATTTTTTATGTTTCTCTTCTATATTTTCTTGGCTTTATTGGATTAAATAAAACATGCATTTGTTTGATTTCATATTTCATGTATCCCCTTTACTGATTTGGAAGTTATATAGCTTATTTCTATTATTTTAGTGGTTATCCTCCAACTGTTGTCATCGTGTATAATTAATGAAGTCTGAAGGTAATTAACACCTAACCCTGTGAAACAATTCGTGCATATTGGAGCATAAAATTCTAATCACCCTCCTTATGACTCATCTGACGCTGTTGCCCACTATTTTGTTTCTAATTTTTAATCTTTCAAATTATGTTTATTATTATTAACATTGCTATTTTTCATATAATGCTTATTAAAATTTACCTGAAAATTTACTGATATTGCTTGTCATTCTTTTTTCAGACCTCCTCCTGAGATCATTTTCCTTCAGTTTAAAATACTTTTTTTTTAGAATTTTCTTAGGAACAGTTTCTGGTAATAAATGTTCTAAGTTTTTGTTTGGTTACTCATTTGATTGTGTTTAATGTTGGTGACAATCCTGTTATCTACAGATAATAGGGCTCCAGCAGTCTAAGCTATAAATGGCAAAACAGTTTTTAAAATTCTGACCTATAGTCCTGTGAGTTAAATGTGTGCTTAAACATGACGCTGAGTAGAGAATTATCATGTAATCCATATGTGCTGTGGGGTAAGATAGCTGCTTCACACTGCACTGAGAGCTAAGAAAATAGCAAACATAACATTTACAATTACTGCTTCAAGACATAGGCAAAAGGACAGGGAAGCTTTACAATTACCTTTAAAAGCCTCTGATTTCCTACAGTTACAGGACCAATATAATTTGAAAATAAGATAAGGAGTTGGATCTGGGGTTGCTTTACTACACAGTGTAAGTAGAATTCACTGCCCTGCAGGTGGGATAGTTGTGTAAGAGTGGCCTGTGATCTGGGTCAACCCCGATGAATCTGAGTCCCCCAAACAACCCCCCTGAAACAGTGACCCCCGTCCTGTCAGCAGAAAGAACTCCACTTCCCCTGTGTGAATAGTAGAGTTTTGTCTTGCTTGAAAACTCTTCACTAACCTCACCTGAAATAATGAGCTGGCCCAGAGACGTCTATTATGCTTATGCCTAAGAACTGCCACCCTGTAATTTCCCCAGTCCTACATCCAGGGTGAGATCAATAAGGAACAAGTGCAAAGGGAGTCCCTGCTGTAAGGAGAAGACATACACAACAAAATAACTGTAAAATTTTACTAATTTATATCAGTAAAACTTAGAAAATGTGTGCAGATGGATCCTGGGGGTATTAGAGGAGGAAGAAATACAATCTTACGTTGGGCAGAGTTTATCAGGACAATCTGTACTTAGCACAGATTCTGGGTTCATATGCTTGCTCAAGCAACTAAGAATAATGTTACAATACTTGATGAGCTTTTAATTTTTTTAAATTTCTAGGCAACATATAAACCATTCAGTGGTAATGCTTTAATTTAGCAAATAACCCATAAGCTCTCAATGGTGAAAGAACAATTGTACTAAATGGAGTTAAACAGGCAAGGAAGATTTTATTCAAGGCTACTGCAATAGGGGGAATGTATTGAACTCAACTCTACTGAAACAATAGGAGGGAGGATTTTTAAGAGCGGGGTGAGCCAGGGAAAAGGTACTGGAAGACACGAGGCAAGGCTGGTCAATATGATTAGGCCATCTGTGTCTGCTAACTGTTGCACATGGAAGTTCAGTTTCTACTCTCCACAGAGCCTGGGAGATACGGGTGTTGTCTCCTTCGATGATTACATTTCAAAGTGATAGTTCCCAGGTCCTTAACAAAGAAATTCATAAAATGTAAAGTTGGTAGGAGTCTAGAAGATTTATATCCCAAAGGGACAGATAACAAATTCATAACTGCAAGTTTTCTAAAGTAAGTGCTCCAATAAAATGGATGTCAGGGGCCTAAAGTTGAGAAGAAATCAGTCTAAAATTTAATGAAGCTAAAGAGAATGTCTTAGTCAGTGGGTCCTGAGCAAGAGGAGCTTTCTTACTGTTTCAGACTTCAGCAAGCAACCCCACCACTGGGAACTCGAGCCTGTAGACCAGGTGGGGCTAGAAGTTCCCAAAGTGGACTTAAATGCTATACGTAGCTAGTATCACTTAACAAAAAAATCTCAGTACAGTTTCCTAAGATTTTTGTGGTAAGGTTAGGTCATGAAATGACTCTTCTTTTGAGAAACAACTTTTGACTTGGTATCAGGTTTTGTTGGAGTCAGAATGCCTAGTCAGATAGTCAGAGGCCCAAAAGTGAACATTCATCAGAATTCTTCCTCTTACGTTGGATGTCAACTGATCACAAAACCACAAAATGAGCTTGCAAAGCAACACTTTCATTATGGGACCCAGATTGGATGGGAGTGTTGGTTTTGTTTAATTAGAAGTTTTGGTGATACTTAACTTTAATGGCAAATCATTTATTAGTATTGGACAATAATAGAATTTTAACTACAGTGAGTGATGTTCCTGTGAATAATAAATTAAATTATTATCATCAGTGAATTGTGAACAACAAATTAATTATAATAACAGGTACTTAATATATTATCAGACTTTTCAGTCTGACAAAAAAAATCTCTGTGACTCAATATTTTAAAGTAATTTTTCTTTAGTTTTGGGTGTTTGTGACCAGCTCAAGTCTCCAAGACCTGCTTAAGTTGCATGAATGACTTTCTTCAAACATTCTGCCCTTGCTGCATTGTCATCAGCAATAAGTTTCTTGAATTCAAGGAGCTGTTCTTTCTGAGGTTTGTATGCTTTCAGATAATGATTGATTCAGCACAAACCTTTGTACTGCTTGCTATTCATTCATTAATTCATTAAAAGGTGTCAATAAATACTTCTTAAATGTCTCTAATCTCCAGTTACTGTTTGTATACTGAAAATACAGACACCAAGGAAGCATGAACCTTCACAATGTGGAATCACAGATTAAGAAAGATAGGCACGCAAACAAATCAATCTTTCTATTTCTCATACAAGATGTCAGATTAGTGGTTCTTAACCCAGCATTGATTAAACAAGAAAAATATCCATGAAGTAAAATCAAGTATATATCTAACGATGTACCCACCCCTCACAACAGACACTTATTAAGCATCTTTGCTAGGTCATTGGTAAGGAATATGGACAAAAAAGGGGTGTTGTAATAAATCTAACAGAAATTAACCTCATATTGTGATCTGACCATAAATTCCTAACTGGTAAGGTCATGGTGTGTAGTCAAGCCCCAAACATATAACTTTTTTTTAGAAAACAGTTAATTTTTGCCTTAAGTAAGCTCTGTCTATTATTTCTGTGCATCTAGGTTAAAACACCTTTGAAATGCCTTTTGTCATTACAAATCATAAAAGAAACTGCAAACTATTATTCTAGGAAGCATTTTTCTTAGTCTCTTGAGATCTTGCTTCCAGATATATAGTATCCTCTGTATGGGCACAAATAAACTCTAATAAATTCATAATTTTTATAGGTTTAGACATTGTTATGTTTACAAGAGAGGTAAATATGTTTGAGGATATAAAAGAAAGATTTTGTTATTTTCCTCTCTTGAACCCACATTCTAGTTCAACTTTCTCTGCCCCCTGAAAACATTACTTGTCAAGATTCCCAGTAATATTAATGTTACTAAATCCTATGGTCAATTTGTTTTTTTCATCTAATTTGTCTTATTACTAAGCATTTTACATTGTTCCTTTCTTCTAGAAACACTTTCTTAACTTGGCTTCTGGTCAAGTTGCTGGTTGTTCCTTTTTAATCTCTTTTGTTTGTTTCTTATCATCTACTGAGTCTCTAAATGCTGTTCCCAGGGCATGGTCCTTGGACCTCCTCTGTGCTGATGGACACTTGGGAATTTTGAATATGCTTACTACTGTGAATGGAGAAAAAGGCTCTGTAATAAACCTGACAAGTCCAAAGACCAAAAGTAACCTCAGAGAATGATCTGATCATAAATTCCTAACTGGGCATGTCATGGTGGATATTCATGCCCCAGGGCTAGAAAAAGGTTTATCTTCACTGTAAGCCAGCCCTGACCGTTGTTCTTGTGTATCTAGCTTAGCACATCTTCGAAAAGTAGAGTACTCTTCTTTTTCAGACCTCTCAGAGACGTAACCATTCTAAAGGGAACGCATAAATCTTAACTATATTGTAATCCAATCATAGATTTCTCAGCCTTGCTTTCTTCTATCTTTGTGTAATCTTCCTTAAGGCCCTGCTTTAATTCCAAATGTATAAAAGAAGCCACAAAACTGTCATTCTCTGGAGCATTTGAAATCTTGCTTCCCAGCCTGTCTTCAGCGTGGCTCAGATAAACTCTTACAAAAATTCTCTATAGATTGGGATGTTATGTCTACACTACACAGGTAATCTTATTCAGTCACATGGCTATAAATATTCCCTATATTATTTCCAACTTTATATTTTCCCAAACTCCAGAATTGTATGCCTAACTACCTACTCAGCATTTCCATTTCTAGGTCTAACCTCTGTGTCAAACATATTGGCTCCAAAATTGAACTCCTCAGTCTTCTCACTACCTCCGTCCACCCACCCACCTCACTAGAACTAGCTCCTCCTGCAGGCGCACCCAACTCAATTAATGGAAAATTTATGATTACATTTACTTAGTAAATAACCTTGACTTGTTTTAGACTTTTTCTTCTCACATCTCATCCACATCTCATCCAGACCCCACTCTTCTCTTTCCCTCCCCTGGCATAAACCATCATCTTTCATCTGAAATGTTTCTAAAGTTCCCTAATTTCTGTCCTTAACCTCTGTAGGCTATTCTCTGAAGGCAGCATGATTCTGTTAAAACGTAAATTTCTCCATGCTGTCTCACTGCACAAAACCTGCCTATAGTTTCCCATTCCATGCAGGTCCTTATAATAATGGCTGGCAAGGCTGAGCATCTTCCTTTCTCAATCCAGTGCCCATCACTCCCTAGTTTTGTCTCCTGTTCCTCTCCCTTTCTATTACCTGGTCTCAATCACATGGGCCTCCTTGCTTTCCCTGGAACACCCTGAATGCATTTCCATCTCAGGGAGTTCACATATGTTGTTTCTTTTAAATAGAAAACTTATTACAAGACAGAAACGCTCAACTTGAGTGAGGCCTGCCCTTGCCACACTACACGAAATAGTAATTTTCACTTCCAACCTGCACTTTCTAGTCTACCTGCCTAATTTTATTTATCTCTGTGACATTAACCATCTGGCACCTTATGTATTAGTTTATTTTTTTGTCTGACTCTCTCCACAGAATGTCAGCAGCTTCTGGGAAAGTATTTTATCTATTTTGTTCCTGGCTTTACCCTAAAATAATGCTAGCACAGAATTAGGTGCTCAATTAGTATTAGTGGAATGAATGAACAGCTTGAAAGTGAAGCTCCCAGCTGTAGCTGAAAAAAATGGATAGAATATATTTATTTTTTAGAAGATTTTATTTATATATTTTCACAGAGATGGGAAAGGGAAGGAGAGAAACATCGATGTGCAAGAGAAACTTCAGTTGGTTGCCTCTCATACGGCCCCAACCAGGGACCTGGCCCACAATCCAGGCATGTGCCCTGACTGGGAATCGAACCCGTAACCTTTCGGCTCACAGCCTGGCACTCAATCCACTGAGCCACTCCAGCCAGGGCAAGATGGATAGAATTTGGATAGTAACAGAATATATTATTTTAACCATATATAAGAGCAATTTGAAAAATATAAATACTACACAAACGACTTAAAGATGAGATGGGGGAAGGGAAAGAGCATCAGAGGGGGATGACAGTCAAAGAAAAGGCAAGCCTTGAGCAAAGAATATCTTTCAAATACCTCTTGACAATGTTGTAATGGTGAAAATAAAATAAAACAAAGGGTATGCTTTTATGTCTCATGAAAATATTCTCAGATGGAAATGGCAGCATCGCTCCTAAACCACACCTATAAGGCACATTGTTCCTGCAGCACATCAGAGCCCAACCATCAGCAGATCTGTGCCGAGAATGACCCTGCAGAAGCCACCCAGATGCAGGCCGAGCGAACTGTTGCCCTTCTGTCACAAAATCATGCAACCCTGACTTTCTCCTCCAGAACACCAAAGAGGTCCTTAGAAGATGGAAATGGCAATGTATTTTACCAGCACACACTTATTTTCCATGTTTAAAGAGAGAACATGGAGTTCTGCTCATAACGGTAATAATTAAGTTATTTTGTTTTTGTATCTGATGTTACCATAACTAGGGCCTTGCAGGTCAGGGTAGGGCTGCCCCTCCTTGGGTTATCAAACTTTAGATATAGCAAAGTGACTCTTTCTGGAGCATGCCATTTATATGCACACTAACCAATCCAAAGCCTAACCCCCAACCCTCACCCCCTCACCAGCTCTTAAAATGTAAGATGTTATTCCCCACCTCTGACCACCTCAAGGCTGGGCATCTCACTAAAGGCAACCTCTATACCATTGCCCCTCACCCACCACCACCTCTAAAATTATATTCAAAATAGCCAGTCCTAAACCTGCTTAGCTTGCTTATTGGGCCTAACCTATTCCTTCTCTGGAAAACCAGAATAAAGACTTTTCCAAAGCCCCCCTTTGTTGCAGAAGATGGCATAGGAAGAATCCTGGGACAGTGCTACTATTGCTGGCCAGCGGCTAGCATCCTAGTTGCCAGGCAATACTTTTAACATTTAGATAGCAGCTAGGAATGAGTGGCCAGAGGGTCCATTACAATCTAACAAAGAACTTAACACAGGAGGCTAAAAGCAAAAGCTCACACATTGACCCAGCAATCCTAAGCCTGGTCTGACAAGGCTGCCAGCTGCCCCCAACAACTGAAGTAAAGTATTATAGTGCAGGTGGGTGACAGCCCTAGAAAGTCTGTGTGTATCATCTCCACTAGCTGGGAAAAGGAAAACCTTGAGAATGTATATTCATCCCAAGGCCTGGAAGGGGGAAAAAGGAAGGATCTACAATGGCGAAAGAAAGGGCCCATAAACAATTTTGGTTAACTGCCTGCCTCCGTCACATGTGCAAAATGAACAAATAGAGTCTGGAGAAAGATAAGGATTTGGGCTAACAAACCCCCACCCATACTTACAGTTAGGTAGTCATGTCTTCTCTGGAAACCTAGCACCGCCTTTCCTGCCAATTAAAATATAACTTCTGCACCCCCACCCAACCAACCATATAAGTCCTCAGAGCAAAGGACTCTTCTCTCTTGGTCTCTTTTCTTGGCCTTGTGGCTCTCTTTGGCACAAGAGACCCCTGGCCAGCAGGCCTCTGGCTGGTCCAGGGGGATGGCCTTAGCCACTACTTCTGACCACCTGGCTTCTAGCCACCTGGACCCTGGCCATCTGGGTGCTGGCCACCCTACTTTTACCATCCCTGCTCTAGCCACCCTTGCTTTGCTTTCCTATTAGAATTTAGCATTAATAAACTTTGCTTGCACACTAATAGGCTTGCTGGCCTGTAATTCTGTACTGCATCAGCAAGAAGAACTGAGTTTCTGGGAGTTTCTCCCATAACACCTTCACTCCCTCCACCTGCGGCCAGCGTCGGTGTTCTCTAGTGTAGTCCCGGGTGGTGTGTGGCATGCTCCCCCTCCTCTTGGGAACTCTGAGTAATCAAGTATCTTTTCTATTGCATTCATTTTCTGATTTGTTAGCCCTAATATCTGAATACAAATAAAATTCCAGGCACATTTTAAAAATAATAGTTTACTCTTCTTATGCTTAAAACTAGACTTTCTGCTTAGACATACAATTATAATTTGATACAAATGTAAAAAAAGTGAAACCCTTTTCTCCTAATATTTGATCATCTATAGATAAGTGATCATAGACTAGCAGTGCTTCGAGCTGACACAATTTCTTTCTTTTATTTAAACTTTATTGTATTTTTTCCATTACCATTTAGTGTCCTTATTCCCCCCTCGCCCCAGCAACCACCACTCTGTTGTCCATGTCCATGAGTCCTTTGTCCTTTTTGCTTACTCCCTCTACCACTTATCTTCCTTCCCACACCCCCACAGGCTGTCACCTGTTCTCCATCTATGAGTCTGTCTCTGTTTTGCTTATTAGTTCAGTTTGTTCATTAGATTCCACATATGAGTGAAATCATATGGTGTTTGTCTTTCTCTGACTGGCTTATTTCACTTAGCATAATGTTCTTCAGGTCCATCCATACTGTGGCAAAGGGTAAACTTTTCTTTTTTTTTCCCAGCTGAGTAGAATTCTATTGTGTAATTGTTCCATAGTTGTTTTATCCACTCATCTACTGATGGACACTTCCATATCTTGGGCTGCTTCCATATCTTGGTCACTGTAATAAAACTGCAGTGAATATAGTGGTGCTTATGTTCTTTCCAATTAGTATTTTGGGTTCTTTTGGATATATTCCCAGAGGAGGGACTGCTGGGTCAAAAGGCAGATCCATCTTTAATTTTTTGAGGTATCTCCATACTACTTTACACAGTGGCTGCACCAGTATGCATTCCCACCAACAGTGCAAAAGCGTTCACTTTTCTTCACATCCTTGACAGCACTTGTTGTTTGCTGATATATTGCTGATAGTCACTCTAACAGGTGGGAAATGGTATCTCACTGTGGTTTTTATTTGCATTTCACTAATGATTAGTGACATTGAGAATCTTTTCACATATCTACTGGCCATTGGTAGGTCCTCTTTGAAAAAGTGTCTATTCAAGTCCTTTGCCCACTATTTAATTGGTTTGTTTGTTTGTTTTTTGGTATTGAGTTTTGTAAATACTTTACAAATTTTGGATATTAACCCTTTATCAGATGTATTGGCAAATATGTTCTTCCATTCTGTGGATTGTCTTTTATTTATTTATTTTTTTGACAATTGCCTTTGCTGTGCAAAACTTATTAGTTCGATGACATCCCATTTGTTTATTTTTTCTTTTGTTTCCTTTGCCTGGGAGATATATCTAATAAAATATTGATATGAGCAATGTTTGATATTATGCTGCCTATGTTTTCTTCTAGGATTTTTATGGTCTCAGGTGTAACATTTAAGTCTTTGATCCATTTTGAATTTATTCTTGTGTGTGGTGTAAGAATGTGGTCTAGTTTCATTTTTCTGCACGTAGCTGTCAAATTTTCCCAACACCATTTTTTTAATAAACTATCTTTAGCCCATTGTGTCAAATATTAATTGACTATAAAGGAGTGGGTTTGTTTCTAGGCTCTTTATTCTGTTCCATTGATCAATATGTCTGTTTTTATGCTAGTAATAGGTTGTTTTGATTACTATTGCCTTGTACTACAGTTTCATATTACATAGCATGATTCCTCCAGCTTTGTTCTTCTTTCTTAGAACCATAGTTGCTATATGAGACCTTTTGGGGTTCCATATAAATTTTTGAAATATTAGTTCTCACTCTGTGAAATACATCATTGGAATTTTAATAGGAAATTCATTGAATCTATAGATTGCTTTGTGTAGTATGGGCATTTTATTATGTTAATTCTTCCTATCCATGAACATGATATGTACTTCCACTCATTTGTATTTTCTTCATATTCTTTCTTCAGTGTCTTATAACTTTCTGAGTAAAGGTGTTTTACATCCTTGGTTAGGTTTAGTCCTAAGTATTTTATTCTTTTTGAAGCCATTGTGAATGGGATTGTCTTCTTAATTTTCCTCTCTATTAGTCTGTTATTGGCATGTAAAAATGCAACTGATTTCTGAATATTGTATTTTGCTACTTTGCTGAATTCATTTGTCAGTTCTAGTAGTTTCTCGGTGGAATCTTCGGGGTTTTCTATGTATAGTATCAGGTCATCTGCAAATACAGTTTTACTTCTTCCTTTCCAATTTGGATGCCTTTTATTTCTTTTTCTTGTCTGGTTGCTATAGCTAGTACTTCCGGTAACATGTTGAATAAGAGAGGTGAATGAGGACACTCCTATCTTATTACTGATCTTAAGGTGAAAATTTGTAGTTTTGCCCATTGAGTATGATACTGGAAGTGGATTTGTCATATATGGCCTTTTTTATGTTTATATTTATTCCATCTAATCCCACTTTGCTGAGAGTTTTTGTGATAAATGAGTGCTGGATTTTATCAAAAAGTTTTTCTGCATCTATTGTTATGAACACATGGTTTTATCCTTCTTTTTGTTTATGTGGTGAATCACATTTACTGAATTGTGAATGTTGCTTTATCTTTGCATTCCTGGAATAAAATCCACTTGATCATGGTGTATGATCTTTTTGATGCTTTGTTGTATTTGGTTTGCTAATATTTTATTGAGGGTTTTAGCATCTCTGCTCATCAGTCATATTTATCTATACTTTTCTTTCGTTGTAGTGTTTTTATCTAGTTTTAAAATTAGCATAATGCTGGCCTCATAAAATAAGTTGGGAAGCCTTCCCTTCTCTTGCATTTTGCTCAGTGAAATAGAGAAGGATAGGTGTTACTTTATCTCAGAATGTTTGGTAAAATTCACCTGTAAAGCCATCCAGTCGAGGACTTTTGTTTGTTGGTAGTTTTTTGATTACTGCTTCAATTTAATTAGATGTAATGTGTCTATTCAGAGTCTCTTATTCTTCCTGATTCATTTTGGGAAGACTGTATGTTTCTAGGAATTTATCCATTTCATCCAGGTTGTCCAGTTTGTTGGCATATGATTGTTCATAATATTTTCTTGCAATTCTTTGTATTTCTTTGGTGTCAATTGTTATTTATCCTCTTGTATTTCTGATTTTATTTATTTATTTGGGTCCTCTCCCTTTGTCTGATGAGTGTGGTTTAAAGGTTTGTCATTCTGGTTTATCTTTTCAAAGAACAAGCACTGGACTCATTGATCTTTTATAACATTTTTTAGACTCTATTTCATTTGTTTCTGCTCTGATCTAAACTATTTCCTTCTTTCTACTAACTTTGGGCTTTATTTGTTTTTCCTTTTCAAATGCCACTAAATGCGAAGTTATATTGTTTAATTGAGCATTTTATTTTATTATTATTATTATTTTTTAAATAGGCCTGTAATACTATGAACTTCCCTTTTAGGATTGCTTTCCCAGTGTCCACAGATTTTGGATTCTTGTGTCCTCATTTTCATTTGTTTCAAGGTATCTTTTGATTTCTTCCTTGATCTCATTGTTGACCCATTCATTGTTTAATAACATGTTATTTAGCATCCATGTCTTTGCATGTTTTTCAGTGTTCTTATTGTGATTGATTTTTAGTTTCATAGCATTGTGGTCAGAGAAGATGCTTGATTTGATTTCATCTTCCTAAATTTGTTGAGACTTGTTTTGTGTCTTAACATGCTGTCTATCCTAGGAAATGTTCCAGGTACATTTGAAAAATATGTACATTCTGCTGCTTTGATGAGAAATGCTCTGAAGATATCAATTAAATCCATTTCATCTAGTTTGTCATTTAAGGCCACTTTCTCCTCATTGATTTTCTGCCTGGAAGATCTATACATTTTAGTAGTCATTGGGGTTTTAAAATCCCCAACTATGACAGAATTTCTGTTGATATCTCCCTTTGTATCCCTCAAGATTTGCTTTATATATTTAGGTTCTCTTATGTTGGGTGTATACTAGGGTTGTATCCTCTTGTTGGATTGTTCCCTTTATGATATGTAGTGTCCTCCTTTGTCTCTTACTATAACCCTGGTCTTAACATCTATTTTGTTGGATATAAATACTGCTAACCCAGCTTTTCTTGGTTTTCCATTTGCACAAAATATCCTTTTTCCATCCCTATTTTTAGTCTGTGTGTATCTTTCAATCTGAGGTGGGTCTCTTGGAGGCAGCATGTATGTGGGTCTTGTTTTCTTATTCACTTAGCTACCCTATGTCTTTTGGTCAGAGAATTGAAGCTATTTACATTTAAGGTTATTATTGATAGATCTATATGTAGTGCCATTTTATTGTTAGACTGTTTTCCTGTTTTTTTAATCTATTTTGTCATCTTCTTCTTCACCTTCATCTTCATCTTCTTCTTCTTTCTTCTTCTAGCAAACCCTTTAATGTTTCTTGCAGTGCTGGTTTGCCGTTAACAAACTCCTTTAGCTTTTTCTTGTCTGGGAAGCTCCTTATTTCTCCTTGATTTTAGATGATAGCCTTGCTGGGTAAAGTAACCTTGGTTGCAGCTCCTTGTTTTTCACTACCTTGAATATTTCACGCTGCTTCCTTCTGGACTGAAATGTTTCTATTGAGAAGTCAGATGCCAGTCTCACTGGTGCTCCCTCATAGGAAACCACCTGCTCTTCTCTTGTAGCTTTTAGGATTCTCTCATTGTCTTTAAGCCTTGTCATTTTAATTATGATGTGTCTCAGCACAGGCCTCTTTGGGTCCAACTTGTTTGGGACTCTCTGAGTTTCCTCAATTTGTGTGACCTATTCCTTCACCAGCTAAGGGAAGTTTTCGGTCATTATTTCTTCAAATATGTTCTCAATCCCTTGCTTACTCTTTTTTCCTTCTGCTATTCCCACAATGCGGATGTTGTTACGTTCCATGTTGATTAAAATGTTTCTTAAGCTGTCTTCATTTTTTAAAATTCTTTTGTCCTTTTTCTGCTCT
Organism: Glossophaga mutica; assembly: GCA_039655065.1. Lineage (NCBI taxonomy): Eukaryota > Metazoa > Chordata > Mammalia > Chiroptera > Phyllostomidae > Glossophaga > Glossophaga mutica. The sequence continues at coordinate 76,564,374 of CM077308.1, read as the reverse complement.
GCCTGGTATTCTATCTTCTGCTTCATCTAACCTACTGTTTATTCCTTACAGTGTATTATTTATTTCAGATGTTGCATTCTTTATTGCTGATTGGTCTTTTTTATGGTTTCTATGTCTTTTTTTCATCCTGTTGTGTATCCTTATAATAATTATTCTTAACTCTCTATCTGAAAAATTACTTGCCTCTATTCCATCTAGCTCTTCTGGAAATTTCACTTGTCCTTTCACTTGGAGTCTATTTCTTTGTCTTACCATTTTGGCTGCTTCTTTGTATTTCCTACTTAGATGTTAAACTAATCAGCCATTATGGTGACCGGTTTTCAATTTAATCAAGCTGTAATCAGCAGCCTGGCTTAAGCACCACAGGGTGGGGCAAAGTGATTCCTGTGGGTGGGGCTATTGCTTACCCTTAGACTGATGCCATTCAGGGAGGAGTGCTCTGCCTGAGAGCATGACTCCTGCAGTATAATGATGAGTACAGGGATCCTGGCAGCTATAACTTCAGTTTTATTCCCCAGAACCACCAGCCTTGGACCCTCCTCAAGCATCTCTTGTCTACTATGACCTCCCTTTGCTGGTGCCCAGGGTAAATGGCTTCACACAAAATTTTGTGCATTGGCCCTTTAAGAGGCTCTCTGAGTCTCTATACGTCTCTCCTGGAAGACTGAAACCCTGCTGCTTTTCACAGCTGTATGTTATCTGGGTTCCTTTTCAGCTCTGATACTGCAGCCTGGGGAGCTCAGCTTGGAGCTTAGACACTGCACTTCTCAGGGGGATCCCCTCTCTGCTGGCTATTAAAAAATCCCTCTAGCACTTCAGCTGCCGCCTGTGGAATCTCAGCCAGTCCCCTAGCATTTCCTCTGCACTCCCTACCAGTCACATTATGGTGAGGTGGTTTCTTCTTCTGTCCGTGGCTATAAGGCTTCTCCCCAGCTAACGTTCAGGTGGTTATTCTAGATGATTTTTCTACAATTTAGTTCTAATTCCAGGTTGGTCCTAGGAGGAGATTACTGTAGCTTCCACTTACTCCTCTGCTACCTTGGATCCCAAATCCAAGGTACAATTCATACTGATATAATTTCAAAGCTGGACAACACCCCTTTGAGTCTGCCTCCTCAAAAAGCTAGAATATTTAATGCATGAATCTGTTCTACAGTTAGGTCAGTGTCTCTTTGCACAGTGAGCTCTCCGTCACCTCTTTCTTCACTTAGCCCTTGCTCCTTCTGTTCCCGGCATATTCATCTCTATTTAGCTCCACCTTTCCTCATCCCAGCCCCATTCACCAGCACCCTCAGCGCAATACCAGGGTGCCCTCTATGTTTCCATATGGATTATTCTAGTGAAGCAGGAGTGGTCTGGTGGTATATATGTTGAGGCAAGCATAGGCTTGCGAGATAAACTAGGTATAGACAGAAAGGACCAAAATTATTCCAGAAACCTCTAAACTAGCAAACTACTCAGCTTCAGTACTGAGTCTCTCCAACAAACCTCTCAGGAGTCAGTAAAAGTGAAAAGACATCTTCCATCCTAAATTGTTATTTTCATATGTAAAGGGAGCATGGGTGGGTGGTTTAGAGAGCTAGAGTGTGTCTCAGATGAATCCAAACATAGTTATGATTTAACTCACTCTCTCTCTTTCTCTCTCCCTCTCTCCTTTTTAAAAGCAGAAACCTAGACATATGTCTTTACAATTTAGAGTGCTGAATTTCAGCATTAATTAGTTTTATAAGATACTTTAATATTAAAAGGTTACTCTAACTAATGATTTCCTCTTAACATAATAAATGCCAAGATCCTTTTAAGTCAGCTCTGCAACATGACAATTGCCATTTTAATGTAGGGTTGCCAAGTCTGCAGGGGAAGCTCATCACCTGTCAGGTTATATGAATGAAAGGCTGTTATTTCAGGTGCTTCCTAGAGGCTCATCCTTCAGTTGCTCCATTTTTGATTGATTATTGGTAATCTGCTAAGAGAGATGCCAAACTCCTAGAGGGAAAGAAGTTGACAGGACAGCTTTGTAGGGCAGGGAGATGTCTCCATTCTCTCACCAGCATCTGAATCATTTAAAATGAGGCCTTGGAAAAATAGCTGAAACTGTACTACATAAATAAGTTCTCCTCTGGCCTCTGGGAAGTAGATTTGATTATGTGTATTTTCAATTTTGATTAGATGGTTTTGATTGAGCTGATTGAATAAAATTTGACAGAACCGACCAGTCTGTTTTGACTAAGTTGACAGATGGTTTGGAAATTGAAAGATAAATTCATGAAAAGTACTTAAAACACAGCCTGGAACTTAGTAAGTGCTCAATTAATATCAGCTATAAATATGCATGTTGCCCTCTATGGATTACAGCTATGCATCTGGATTTCTCAAGACCTTTTTCAAACACAACTGATTTCTAGGTTATTTGAAATATACTGGATTCTAAGACATCTGAAATGATATAGTCAGTAGGCAACTGTTTTCCTGAGTGGCCTCCATATACAAAGCAATATAGTTTAATATAGCAGAAAATATATCAAATAAAACCCCAGCAGCTATTATCAAAGCACACACAAGTTAATTGCCAGATAAAACTTCTTTGTCCCCCCAACTCTTATGTTTGTAATCTGCCTGGCGTAAGGAGGATTGTGGAAATTTGAAATGCCATTGTTTTCCCAGCCTACAGAAAGTTCTAGTCTCTCTGTTTGGGTTTACTCAAATTGTCTCTCTCTCCCTTTGTCTGCCTATCAGTCTGTGTGTGTGTGCGTGTGTATGTGTCTCATCTCTCTCTCTCTTTCTCTCTCTCTCACACACACACAATGTGCTTCTCCTCACAGACAAACTGGTACACTTATTTTCATCTTAATTTTAAAAGATCACAGCCTTTTGAAACTATAGCAACCTATATTCAAACTCCATTTCTGCTCTTTCTTCCATTATGAGCAAAATGTGGATAATAATTTCCTCAAATGAGTGTGTTAGGGGAATTCAGTAAAATAGAATATATTTTGAGAGCCTGGCATAAGATGATGCACAGACTAGGGAACATAATAAGTATCATTTTCCCCTGACTTGTTCTTTTTTTAATTTTTAAAATTTTAAAATATTTGTCAGCAGGTTTCAAGTCAAAGCCAAATTACAGTAATTATATTAACTTTACCATGTATTATACTTCTCCATCCCTCTTTACCATAAAATTGTAAACTGGAACCCATGAATGGATTTGTAGAAGTTTATACAGTCCCTAGAATTGTATTATTTTAGTGTAATATGTTCATGTGCATTATTTTGGAGAAAGGATCTATAGCCTTCATCATTAAAGGTATTAATGCCCCCAAGAGTTAAGGATACATTGTTCAAAATAATTGTTGCTTTCTCATTTCTAACATTATTTCATATAGTTATTTCAAGTTTTTTTCATGTTGTTACAGAACCAAATTAGGGGTTTGGCTGCCTGCCACCACCAATAGGCTAACTCTAGAGGCAGTGGCTGGTAAGAAAGGAGAGGAGATTTTATTCAAATGCTGCATGATCTGGGAGAATGGCAGACTCTTGTCTCAAAGCCCATCCCCTCCAGAAAACCTGAGGAAAGACCAACCATCCTCAACCAGACCAAAACCAAAGGCAGTGTACAGAGTTCCTGCTCCCATTTCAAGTATCATTCTTTGGCAACTGCAGGCGGCTGCTGAGTGGTCACACAAGTAGCTCAGCTTGCTCCTGGCAGCTGTCAAGCTTTAGGCTCTCTTCTGGAACCCCCGTGTAGGGTCGGCACCACCACTGGCCATGTGGCTTCCAGGGCCAGAAGGTCCCATGATCACACTAGCCCATAAGTTCACCAGGTGGCAAAAATATAAACCCACCCTTGGGTTTATATTTTGCATGTGGGATGGACCAGGTGCTTTCTCAGAATGAACAATTAACTTCTCAAATTTTCATGTGCTCCAGGAAGTCCAAACCTTCCCCTGCCAATCTGTTCTTTTCCCCAGGCTAGACTGACAGGACTCTTTGGTCTAGTACCTCCCCCTCTTTCCATTCTGACCTTTATGGTGTATGTGTATGTTTGGGCCCACCCCCAATCAGGCACTAGAAGTGGGTAGGAGGGCTTTCCCCACTCTCCAATTATCTTGCTAGCCTTGCGCATGCTCAGTGCAATAGTCCTCTTGCCAGCATCTTGTCTGAGAGTGGGAGAGACTCTTGTAGCACTCCATTACTTCCATGCCCCCACCCAACACACCCTAGTTCCTGAATGCAGCATGTTGCCCCTACTTAGGGCCCACTGACAGAGTAAAGAGACCCTGAAAATCCCACCCAGAGTCTCATGCAGCACCCAGGACTGTCCTAGAGGGAGGGGCAGGGCACCTGAGCCGGATCTCTGTACCAGGACATCATGTGCCCTGACCAGAATCAAACCAGACTGTCCATAAGCCATAAGTGACATGACCTCATGGTCCTGTGGAAGTGCTGTGAAACACACGGTCCTTGTCATGGCTCCCAGTGATTGACTCCAGTGATTCAGGAAGGCATCGTCTAGCTGAATGCCCCAACCTCAATGCCCCAAGGAGAGTGCCTTGGTGCAGAAGTGGGTCCAGCTCCATCTCTCCAGGGCGGCCCCTCATTCCCCATTCTCAGTTTAGACAGGTATCTGTCAGTATCAATACTAGTTTTAGAATTTAGTCAGGACTTATATTATTAATTAATTAATTAATTAATTAAACTTTTAAGTGTCAGTTCCATTCTTATTCTATCTACTTCCCCTCCTTACTTACAGAGATCAGGTTGATGTGGAAAATACCCAGGCTATTTTCCATTACCTCTGCTTCTGACACGTTAATTCATAACTATCTATTACTTGAGCATTGCTCCTGCTAACAAATGTTTTATACTTTTTCCAAGCTATGAAGTTATAAACAGAAGTAAGATGAATTCATCCTGGTGTCCCCTATCACAAGGCCTAGTTCAGGTAAATACTTGTTTACGTGAATCTAATCGTTTCACAATTAAAATGACCCATTCCAAACATATAGCAAAATAAAATTATCTTAAAACAATAGTGGCACCCTGACTTGTGTGGCTTGGTGAGTTGGGCATTGTTCCACAAAGCAAAAGGTCACCAGTTTGATTCCTGATCAGGGCACATGACTTGGTTGTTGGTTTGGTCCCTGTCTGGGCACACTTTAGAGGCAACCCATTGATATTTCTTTCACATCGATGTTCTCTCCCTCTCTTTCTCCCTTTTTTCCTCTTTCTCTAAAAATAAACAAAATCTTAAAAAACAATAGTGGCATCTAAATTGCTCCATGTGTTTTTGACAAATATTAAAATTTAATACTGACCATGGTTAGACTCTACTAACAGGGATTGGAGAAACTTCAGTAAAGAAAATATGCAAAATCTTTCCTCACTGAGCTGACATGCTAGTGGAAGATTTGGTCAGTGAGCAAATAAATAAATAAATAAATGCTAAATCATACCTGATGGTGATAAAGGCCATCAAGAAAAGAACAAAGGGCCACACTCAGTTCATGTCCATAGGTCACATAAGTTCTTTGGCTTCTCCATTTCTCATACTATTCTTAACCTCTCTCTGTCTATTTTCTACCAACCATTTATGCTTCTTATTCTTGTACGTTTTCCCCCATTCTGTCCCCTCCCCACTGATAACTTTCCATGTGATCTCTATTTCTGTGAATCTGTTCCTGTTCTACTTGTTTTCTTAGTTCATTTTTGTTGGGTTTTTTTAGGTTCAGTTGTTGATAGTTGTGAGTTGTCATTTTACTGTTCATCGTTTTTATCTTTTTTCTCTTAGATAAGTCCCTTTAACATTTCATATAATAAAGGCTTGGTAATGACGAACTCCTTTAACTTGACCTTATCTGGGAAGCACTTTATCTGCCCTTCCATTCTAAATGATAACTTTGCTGTATAGAGTAATTTTGAATGGGGGTCCTTGCTTTGCTTTTCTTGACTTGAAATACTTCTTTCCAGCCCCTTCTTGCCTACAAAGTTTCTTTTGAGAAATCAGCTGACAGTCTAATGGGAACTCCTTTGTAGGTAACTCTCTACTTTTCTCTTGCTGCTTTTAAGATTCTCTCCTTATCTTTAATCTTGGCTAATGTAATTATGATGTGCCTTGGTGTGTGCTTCCTTGGGTCCAACTTCTTTGGGACCCTCTGAGCTTCCTGGACTTCCTGGAAGTCTAATTCTTTCATCAGATTGAGGAAGTTCTCCTTCATTGTTTTTCCAAATAAGTTTTCAATTTCTTGTTCTTCCCCTTCTCCTTCTGGCGCACCTGTGATTTGGATGTTGGAACATTTAAAGTTGTCCCAGATGTTCCTAAGCCTCACCTTATTTTTTTTTTTTTTGAGTTCTTGTTTATTCATTCTGTTCTGGTTAAATGTTTATTTCTTCCTTTTGGTCCAAATAGTTGATTTGAATCCTGGTTTTCATCCATTCACTGTTGGTTCCTGTACATTTTCCTTTATTTCACTTTGCATAGCCTTCACTTTTTCCTCTATTTTGCAACCATACTCAAGCATTTCTGCGAGCATCCTGATTACCAGTGTTTTGAACTGTGCATCTGATAGGTTGGCTATCTTTTCATTGCTTAGTTGTATTTTTTTCTGGAGCTTTGAACTGTTCTTTGATTTAGGCCATATTTTTTTTTGTCTGGGTGCACCTGTTACATAGTAAGGGGTGGAGCCTTAGGTATTCACCTGGGTGGTGCAGCCCATGTCTCTGCATTGTGGCACTGTATGTGGGGGAGAGGTCCGAGAGGGAACAGTGCGACTGATTGCTCAGCTCTCAGCCAGCTTTCAGTCACTTCTACTCACAAGCAAATTGGGCTCTTCTGGTGCTGATTCCCAGGTGGGTAGGTTTGTGTACATTCTAGGACCCTGTGGGGGTCTCTCCAACAAAGTCTCCTATGAGGCTGGGAGTTTCTCCTGCTGCCTCAGTTCTCACAGGTTTTTTTCAGTCAGAGGTTTTGAGGCTTCCTTTTCCTATTCTGGGACCCTGGGTTTGTGGTTTGTCTCACTCCCCAGTTGTCCCTCCCAGTTTATTGGCAGGCAAATGTGGGACCACCTCATCTGCTAGCTGCCACCTTGCCACAAGTTCCCTCCACCGTGGCTTACCATCTCCACCCCTCTTACCAGTCTGGGTGAATGTCTCTTTAACTCCTTGGTTGTCAGACTTCCATACAATTTGATTTTCTGGGAGTTCTGGTAATTTTTTGTTTTTAAATTTGTTGTTGTCCTTCTTTTGGTTGTACAAGGAGGCAAAATCTACCTACACCTCTATCTTGGCCAGAAGTCCAGATCTCAAATTTTCTAGGGAGTAAATCATAGAACTGACTGGAGATGGAAGGATGATTTGCAGCTCATTATCTCTTCATGATATTTGATATTTTAAAATTGTGTCTGGAAAATAATTGGCTGTCAAAAATACTTATATACTTACTAAGCTCTTGAAAGTGAGGGTTTTTAAAAACAAATATTAGTTGACTTTTTAATTTAGTGATATTTGTTCTTTGTTATCTTATACTTGAAAATATCTCAAATATTTTTTCTTCAACTGAATTTAGGAGACCATGCCATTTCATTTCCAGATCTCGATTGTTCCAGCCACTCTAACAGAGCCGAGATTTTGTAATAAACCATGAATTAAATTGCACAATAGAGATAGTTCAAACCAAGATGTATACTGCAGAGAAATTAAATCAGAAATAATAGAAAGAAAACAATAAAAAACAAAGTAAAGTATTTGTACCAACTTGTTTTTAAAAACCTTACCTGCAAGACCAGGATTCTGGTTCCCTTTGAGCCACAGCATTTTCAGCCCAGGAAGCTGCTGCAGGGCTCCCCAGTGGGCTGCTGAGGCACATCAAGCTGTGTCTGAAAGAAGGAAATGGTATCCAGTGACAGATTCATGACAAATAAGCTGCATATAATAAATGGGGACCTACTAAAAACTAGTCAATTCAGTTGAATGTGATTCAACTTTGAGACAATTGTCTTTAACTATTGAAGCAGAGAATTTAGATTTACTTATTTACAGTCATTGCTGCCTCTCTCGGGTTTTTGTGTAGATAGAAAACCAGCAAAAGATGATTATTTAAGACCTAAAAAAAAAAAAAAAAAAACCCTTAAGTCAAAGTGCTTTAGGTCACTCAGCCAGTGTGAAAAATCAACACAACAAATAAGGGGCCCATTGGGTTTGAAAACTGCAGGATGTCACTCAGAGCCTCAGGGGGCATGCAGAGCAACATAAAACAAAACTGTGGATGCATTTGTGAGATTTATGTCATCATATTTATGAACCTCTATGTCAGAGAGAGATCATAACAAAAGAAACCTCTGTATCATATTTAATGGGACATGTTGCCAACGATGTACTGACCAATGGCAGGTATTTTCCCTCTTTTGAAAGGTCAAAATATGTTAAGAATTTAAATAAAGGTGCCTTAAAATCACTTAGAATACTGACGGACATATGGTTATGCCCCTTCCCCCTGGTCTGGTTCCAGAGATAGGAGAGCATTTTTCTAATGTGCAAACCTGTATTTTAGGACTGAACCTTTAGAAGAAGTTTGCCAGAGTACATTGGAACTAGTTTTTCTTCAAGCATACAACAATAAAGCACTGAATGGTTTTATTGTGTCCTTTTTAACCATTCCTGGCTGGCTACATTTAGCATTAAAGGCTTCCTCCAGGGCCAGCCTTGGGGATCTATTTTGGGTGCTAGAAGAACCCAGTCAGAGGTATCAGAGAAAAAATAGGCACCCTCGATCTTTTCCATAAGCATAAACGATCCTCATGACTGTACTTTTTTGCATAACCATCATCTATAATTTTATTTAAAATAGAAATAGAAATAAGTTTTCAAAATCCTTCATAAAAAATGAAATCCAGGAGCTACTGAAAGAAATATCATTAAAACCTCAACTGAAAAAAACCCCTCAAAGAACTCTGAAAGTTCATCAGTTTAAAACCCAAACACACAAAATCTAAAAGCCCATATTAGAGAATGAACATGCAGCATTTCTTAACATGCTTCCTAGGGGAAGGTACAAGGAGATGGTCTCTAGCCTAAAAGCTTAAGAGCAGAGGTGAAATAAGCCAAACAGTAAAAGAGAAATACCACATGATCTCACCCATAAGTTGAACCTAATTAACAAAATGAACAAGCAAGCAAAATACAACCAGAGACATGACGTTGAAATAGAGAACAATCTCACAGTAATCAGAGAGGAGGAGGGATGGGGATAATGGAGGTGTGGGGCCATCAAGGAACATGTATGGAGGACACATTGACAAAGCCATGGGGTGTGGGTTTGAGGGTGGGAGGTAGGGATGGGTGGGGCAGCAGGGGGCATGGCGGGGTGCAAATGGAGACAAATGTACCTGAACAAAAATTAAATTTAAAAAATCTCAGAAAAAAAAGAGCAGAGGGTGCAATCTCTGCTGAAGGTTCAAACATATCTCGGGCATGCAGAATTTATTCACATTTGCATGTATATTTTCAAGAAAAAAAATGTTCCCAAAATTCATCATAAAGAATAAAAGTAAAAATAGTTCAATAGAAATATTAACAAGTGAAAAAAATTCTTTGAATATTCAATAGTACAGTCAGTACTTTAGCTACATACATCGAAGAGGAGCAAAACTGTTGCTACAATTAGACAGTTCCACAGAAAAGAAGGGAAAGCCCAGACACAGATCCAAGACTGTGTAAGCACTTGGGGCATCCTTAAGGCAGCATTTCAAATCAACAGGCGGTGATTCAGTTAGTGGTGCTGGTACATTGAAGTTGGAGAGAAGTTAGGCTCTCATACTTACATCTGCCACGTTCAGTTCCAAATGCGCACTCTCTCTCTCTCTCTCTCACTCACTCACTCACACACACACACACACACACACACACACACACACACACAGAAGGAAAGTCAGGGGTAGAAAGGAAAAGAAAGTATTCCTAGGCAAAGCACCAAATACAAAAGCCATAAACATAATGCATTTGACTACATAACTACATTAAACTTCTTTGTTTCTAAAAAAAAAGTAAATAAACTAAGAAATTATGAATGAGGTAAGTGACAGAGTAAACAAATTTTGCAACATATGCTTAGATAAAGAGTTTTTCAATAATGTAGTAAGCAGTCTTAACAGATTCATAAACAAAACCTTATACTCCATTAGAAAAAGGTTTAAAGAACATTCATTTATTCATTCAACAATTATTTGTTGAGCATCTAGCATCTACTATATGCCAGCTGTTAGCCATGTTTGACAGTAAAGAAGAAAACACAAGCATACACTAAAAATAAGCCCATAATATGTCAGTAAAGTTTTATGGGAAGTGAAAACATAGCCTGGTGCTCGTATGAAGTGGCACTATTTTGTGCCAGGCAGTCAGAGAAGGCCTCTCATACCCTGGTAATTAACAAAGGGTAAAATCAAGTAGTTTATAAACATATTACTGGTATTCACAGAAGTGCAAAAGAAAAAATTACAATGCCACTTCCTTCCTGATAAAATTAGTAATGATTGAAAAGAATTGTAAAATCCAATATTGGTTAGGGTGTAAGGAAGTGAGTACTTGTATATGGAAGGTAAATTAACTTTTACACATTCAAAATTTTCTATAAGAAAAAGAGAGGCAAATACGATGTAAATATGTCTCTCTAAAATTCTAAACAATAAAAAATATGAAAAGCTTGTCAAGAAAGGAAGAAAGCAAAATATTTGTAATCTTAAAACCCTTCTAGAGCTTTAAAAAGTTGCCTATATTCTATCCCTATATTCTATCCCCCCTTAAGATAGTTATTATTATGAGCACATAAGTTTTATAAATTAGTGTTTTGACCTAGCATTTATGTTACACATTTTTCTATGTAGCATTATACCTACTATTTTGCTGGCTCAACAAATGCCAGTGAATGGACATACGTTCCTCCTTATTGAATTTCTAGTTCTGTGGTAAACCGCTAGTGGCAAAGCTGACAATTCTACTCTTAGTATGAGCTATTCACCAGCCGCATTCCATACATAGACATCAACAATGACCTAATAAGTGTTATCAGTGATTTGACTGAAAAATACATATTGTTTTCCCACCATTGCTTATGGCCATGTAAAGTTCAGTTCAGTATTTACAAAATTACACTAAACTTAAAAATAAATTTTAGAGACATGTTTTGGGTGTCTTACTTAACAAGGATAAAATTTACGTACCACTGGGGAAGTATATCTTTCTCCCATCATGTCATGATTTCATAAAATGACTAAAATAAGTAGAATATAACATAGAGAAACATTTTTTGTTGTTAATTACTGTTGGAAGATTCATAGAAAATGGTGCTAAAGATTTGAACAAATGAGTCTTAGAACATTTACGCAGAGTAAGTGGTTTGCTCTGGAGTTGGCTGAAAGTTAAAAATAATGCCTCAGCTTGTGATAGTTGCTAGATTCTGTTTTAAGAATGCAGTAGCTTCTTCTCATCTATTAAAGAAAAGCTACACAGAAGATATATTATTGAAGTAAAACATATATTACAGAAAAACTATTTAAGTGTAATAACGTGCTTAAACCAATTATTCAATTGGTTTAATAATTTTTTTAAATTGTAGATAAAATTGTAGGTATAAAATAATATTTGAAATTAATTTATTGCATCATTAGTTAATCTTTTCAGCACACAAGTTGAAATCACACATTCATAAAGTGTTACAGAAGTTACTAATGTTACTGTGGTTAATTTTATGTTCTTCAAAAGGTCCTCAAATTATAGTAGAGTATATACGATGATAAATAAATAAGAAACAATCTTTAAAAAATCTTTCGTAACATAAACAGGCTTTTCTGGACATTTTGTGTCAAATACTTAAAAGATCTCTGAAGTGGGAGCACCAGAGCTCCCTTTTCCAGTTGTGTAGTTTGGGAACAAAGCAACGGCCACTCCCACTGTGGCCATGACATCATCGACATCCCTGAGGAAGACCAGGCTGCCGAGTTTTGAGTTTTTCTGAAATCTAAGAGCTGGAATTTCAGAAGAGAACTCAGAAGGTAGACTTCCTGTAGATTAGCTCACAGTATTGAAGCCTGTGAGGTGCGTCTGAAGGAAGAGGATAAAGATGTTGAAAGTGCGATGAATAGCGTGGTATCCCTCCTCCTATTGACCCTGGAACTAGATAAGCAAGAAGTCCTGACTGAAAACCTCTGTGAAAAGGGGTACCAATTTCGGGAAGGTGAACGGCCCATCCCTGAGATTGCAGTTGCTAAGCAACCTTTTCCATAGTATGGATAAGAATACTCCTGTAAGATACATAGTGTATTGCAGCCTCATTAAAATGGCAGCATCTTGTGGGGCCATCCAATGTATTCCAACTGAGCTGGATCAAGCTAAAAAAATGAATTTCTTCCTGGAACTTCACCACTGGCAAAAAACATACCCTTTTAAGGTTACTTTATAAAGCTCATATGGATCGTAAGAAAAGTGATGCCGCTTGAAAAGTCAGGGTCAAATTGCTAGGAAGTTACATGCAGAACAGTGCTTCCCTGACTCTAGTTGATATCCACAGTGTAGTGTATGAGCATTAAAAGATCCAAATGCATTTCCTTTTTGACAATCTTCCTACCTGAAAACCTGTCAAGTTTTTGGAAGACGAGCTGATTCATGATCTTTTAACCATTTTGGTGAGTGCTAACTTTGCATCACATGTCAAGTTTTCTCAGAAAAATAAAGAGTTAATAGATTCATTTGATTATTACCTGAAGAGAATATGGCTAAAAATGACAGTATTTACTTTTATGGAAATGACAGTGGAAAATAAATTTCCCTTGATGTAATGCCGCCAGAACTTCAGATTGGAGTTGATGATGTTGAAGCATTTGTAACTGGTTCAGTGAAAACGAAAATGGCCTACTGCAACACTGATGAGACTCAGAGAAAAGTAGCTGTCAGTCATGGCACACGCCAGACCTCTGGAAACAGCAACAGCATGCCCCTCTTCACGCCTGCAAACAAAGCTTGGACAGAGTGGAAAACAGCCTTTTGAGTCTTTCTGATACTTAAAAGTTCATGCTATAAATTTTGTTCTTTGGGGGAAAATAATCTAAACCATGGTAAAACATTATAAGGTGAAATCTGAAAAAAAAATAAGTTTATTTTTTGAAATTTCTGGAATGAAGATTAAATGCTACCTTGGGTAGCATTTGATATACTTTAATCTTCATTAAAGTAAAAGAAAAAAGAAAAACAAACACTTCAAGGTGACATTTTACCAGAAAATAAAAAGTGCCTTCTATTCTAGAGAATTTTGTACAATGAAGAGAACATTTTTAAAGGATGTTTGGAAATGTTTCCATCATTAAGTGATTTTAATGCCTAAAACAATGTATTACCTATACAAGTTCTCTTAACTATGTTTGAAACTCTTAGAAACAGACATTTAAAATCTGCTTTAAAATCTTTCAGTAAAACCAATCTTTCTTTAATAAAGAGTTTCAGTGGATTTAACATACTTATCACAAATATAATTATTTAATGAATTCTAATGTCTTGAAATGTCAACACACCAGCAGGAGGGCAAATTGAAATTTCAACAAAACCAATTTTCTGTTTGGTGGACAGTTTGGAAAACTGGTAGAATGATTCAGCAAATGGAGTAAATATTACATTCCGTTTCAATCAAGTTATCTTGGTGAAATAACTTTTTCCAGTATAACAAGCATTAAACCAAATGTCAATCAACACATGAATAGATTAACAATTTATGGTAATGAATAGAATAAAAGCAATGAATTATTCATATATGCATCAGCATGCATAAATCTCAAAGTCACTGATCTGAGTAAAGGAGCCATGCAAAAAAATTTTAAAGGCTAGATACTCTATATTTTAATTTATATAAAAACTAGGATATTCAAATAATTTACAATGATAGAAAGCAGGCCTTTGGGTGTCTGGAGATAGAATGGAAAGAAGAAAAGTTTGCAAAGGGGCAAAAAGAAAGTTTTTTTGAAGGGAGAGATAGAAATGTTTATTGTCTTGACTGCAGAGATGGTTTCCAGGTTATATACATATGTCATAAATAATTAAATGTACACCTTAAATGTGCACAGTTTATCTTACTTCAATCAATGTAAAAAATATCAAAATGACAATAAAAAAAGAATTATAAAAATATACAGTAATTTGACTTAAAACTATACCTCTACTTGTCAAAATATACTATTTAGGAAATCAAAACACAGGCCACAAACTAGGAGTTAACATCTGTAAATTACATATCTAATAAAAGAATTGTAGTCAAAATATGTAGAGCACAAAAATCAATAATAAAATAAATGGCCAAAAGATTTGAACAGACACATTATCAGTGAAGAAATATGGATTCAAAAGACACAAAATCATATATGCTTAGTAGTATTAGTCATTAAATAAACTCCAATAATATACTTTTACCCATTATATTAGGGCTAACAACAAAGTACCACAGAATAGGTGGTGTTGGAGAGGAAGAAATTTTTCTCTACCCTTATAGGTTCTTCTGGCTGGTCTAAGAATTAAATTGACAGTAAACATATTAACAGTAGAAAAACAACCAAATTTAGTTGCTTATGTATGTACAGGGGCTCCATTAGAATATGGGGAGTTGAAGTAGATATGCCAACCTGAGCTAAGGAGAAGGAGTTAGTGGTTTGGAACTTCAAACCACTTTCAAAGGGGAGAAAGCAATTCACACAGAAAAGCAAATGTTTCGTAAACAAATGTCTCTGGGCAGAGACAAGGGGACACAGAATTGACTCTGACATCTAGGCCCCGCCAAGTTTCCCCCATCACACTTAGCCCATATCCTTCGTACATATCTCTGGCGATAGTTCTATTTCCTGGATCAGGCCCTCCATCTACATTCTTTTAGGCATTTAGGGGGAAAGTGAAAGGTTCTTCCCAAGTACTTTGTTTTTTAAAAATAAAATAATCTTCATGCCAGAGACATAAATTTGGGGGTGGGAAATATTGTTTTCCTACAGCAGCATAAGAACAGAATTTATTTTCTCATGATCCTGGAGGCTAGCAGCCTGAGATCTGAGTCCTCTTTCCTTGATTTTTTGATAGCTATCTTCTCCCTATGTCTTCACATGGTCTTCTCTCTTTTCATGTCTGTATTTTAGTCTCTTCTTCTGAGGGCAAGAATCATATTGGAGTAGGGCCTACCATATGACCTCTTTGAAGGCCCTGTCTCTAAATTCAGTCACATGTTAAGGTATTAAGGGTTAAGACTTCAACATATGAATGGGAGGAGGGCATACAATTCAGCCCATAACACATACCTACCAGAATGGAAAAATATTTTAAAATGAAAAAAATGTGACATTCAAAGTGCTAGTGAGGATGTAGAAGACTAACATTCAAACTGTCCACCATAAAATTGGCTTTTCCTTTGGGGATTTCAGGGCTCCATACACACTTAAGCTTTGAGCTTTGACAGAACTCTGTAAGTGCGGTCATCAACCACCCAGTGAGAAATGCAGTCTAATTTACAGTTTATATCACAGAGCCCAGAGCTGCTATCTAAATAGAATTTATCATCCACCCTACCCACCTGAGGGAAGCTTTCACACACACAATAAACTCAAGTGGAATACATATTACAACATGACTTAATTCTCAGCCATCTGAGAGAGTGAAAGCAAATAGCAGCACCAGAAGGAAAAACAAACAAACCAATAAAGAAAATAGTCTTTGGTACTTAAAACTGGCTAAATAGTGTTTTGATCCTCTGGCTAACATTTACTGAATTGGTTCTTTGAAGTCAACTATACAAAGCAGCCAATACTAGTTCAATAATGCTTATGCTTTCTCGTGAGAAAGAAATCTGCAGTTCTCAATTCTGACTATACATCAAAACAATCTCTCACTTTACATATATACTTGGACCCAACACTCATATATTTCGTTTAGTAGGTCTGGGATGATTTTGATGCTTAGCTAATATTTAAAACCATTGGTTTTGAATTCTGGGGATCAGAGATAGACTTTGGAAAGTATTCCTTTCCAGAAAGTTTAGCAAAAATAAATTTTAAGATCTGAAAGTACCAAATCTTTATTTTTAGCTAATTAATCAATCTATGCATTGATTAAGACCAATGGACCATTTTACCAAGGAATTAGCATACTAATACAAGCCCCAGAGTTACTCTGCACAGGATGAAATTACATGTCATGCAAAAAGGGTATTGGAAATCTTGTGAGGCTTTTATCTGTGCTTGTCCATTTTTAGTAGCATGTAGCTGCACGATAACAAAATATAGGCTTAATTTGACAAGGCAATCTTTCCCTTAGAAAAATGTCTCAGTTTACTTAGGCAAGACATAATTGTATTTGGAAAGTGCCAGATTAATAATATAAAATAATTTAGAGATTATGAAAAGTAAATTAATCTCAAGTTTTATGAAACCTATCTGTTCAGCTGTACACTTCTTCCAATCCAAGAAGGCCACTAGAGAAGTTATATGTAATACACACGTGAATGGGCTGGACCCAGAGAGGCAGCAGAGGATGCTATTGGTCTACCATGGCCGGAAAATCAAGAGGAAAAGGAAGCATTGGCAGTGCAATAATTTGGGGAGGAGGGTTATCCATCTACGGATAACCAAAAGAGAAGGGGAATCTTTTTCTAAGGGCACTGTGATCAAAAGTGACCCTGCCCACAAGAATAGTCAAAACTTTCATGTTGTGGCTATGGGAAGATGGTAGCATTTATGAAGAAAAAGACTGCTGTCTCTGCAGAAAGATCTATTTTACCTGGGGAGAGAGTCAGTGAGACTTAAGGAATTAATGTTGGGGATTTCAATGGCACAGATAACTGAACTCAATAAATGTTAGGAAAATTCATCAACCAAAAACAAACAAACAAACAAACAAGCAAAAAAACCCAGCCAGTAATAATAATAAACCCATAGGTAGCAGTTGCCTTATGTGTAATTTATTGCTGGTCTGTTTCAAGACAGTTGTTTTCCCTTTAAACAACAGTTGTGCAGATTTTAAATTCTGTTTTTCGGCTCTGAATTAATCCTTTGTCTTCTATATTTCAGACTTTCCTATTGTTTTCTGCTAATGGGAAACATGAGGGTGGGACTGAACAGAGGAAGTAGAGAGGAGGGACTAGGTTTGTCTTGTTCCTGTCAGCTGGTTCCAGCCTTCAACTTCCCTGGACACTCAGCTCACCATCAGAGGTGTCAGCAAGAGCCAGTGACGTCCCTTCCTCAGAGAGCCGAGCATCTAGGTTCAAGGAATTCCAACTCGTCTCTTTTCCTGCAGCTATTTTCTCTGCCTTACCTCAGGTTTCCTCTTTCCCTTTCAGCCTTCTAAATAAATCCTGTGTAACTAATCCCCTGTACCAAATCCCGCCCTCTGTTGGAAATGCTTAATGTCTATTTTGTTTTCTTGACTGGACCTTACCCAGTACAAAACGCAACAGTTGGTCTGGCTAATGTATTCAAAAGGGAAGAACAAAATGCCAACACATCAATTGCGCTTTTTTTTAAATTACATGATTTGTTCAAGCAACAATATTTATTTACGAGGCATCTCTGTCCAGAGATGAGTGTCTCAGTTTTAAAATGACATTTAAAAAATACAATAAAAGCTATAAAAATAAAATGATTTATACAATTCAAATACACAACTAAAATCCAATAATAAAATGTATTAAAGAGTATAAAATATTATATATAGTGTTGCACTTTCTTATTTCTATTTACTTCACAACACCTCTTTAGTTAAGCTAACTGCTTCTATTTCTAACTATCATCACTACTTCTGAGTCATCATCCAAGGTCTAGCAGCCCTGCTGCTGCAGTCTCAGCCTCCACACATCACACTACCCTGCATCCCCTTCCCTACACATCTCCTACTCAAGCCCACAGCCTCCTTGAATCCATGGACTCTGCAGGAGTGGGCAAGTGGCAACTGTCCTCGGTTCTCACTGTGGTCCAACCATCATTGCCCTGGGTTGACAGTGTAGTCCTTTGTAAATTTTCGTATTTGAAGTCCAGAAATTTTAATAGGGCCCCAGTATGAACTGACTGGATTACTTTCTCAGATTCCACTCAGTGCTTAGTGTGAAATATATCCCATAATTTTGAGCTCAGGCTGAACTCTGCTGAGCATCCAGATTTCATACTGAATGATGGGAGGTAATCATTTTCTGCATAAAACCACACTCTTAACTCAAGAAGTATCATTCAGACAGGTGGATTGCTGAGTTGTTTGTTTGTTTTCATATTTGTCCATCCACACACTTATAGTTTCCTTCAACGCTTGGAGCTCTTGGGTCTTGCAACACTATATGTAGAAGTAATTTACACTGTATTGTGCCTCTTTTCTCAAGCTTTATTTTAAATTTTTAAACAACTGGACACTATTGTATTCAGCCCATAAGGCAAGAAGATTAAAAAAAAAAAAAAAAAAAAAAAAAAACCTCTTCACTTTTAAAACTAAGAAGTTCTTATTGATACTGAGAAGGGCTTATTTTACTTCTGGAATGAGCATAATACTTGAAAAATTATAGGGTATAGTTTCACTTTAGGTAAAATGTATTTATGTTTTCTAATGATTTATTTGAGATATCTTTGAGACAGTGTCAAAAATATGCATAGTAGCTATAGGTTTCTTGAGAAAATTAAAATATATTTACGTAATAGTCCCTCAAAGTGTGGGTGAGTAGAGGGGTGGATCTAGTTAAACAGAGAAGAAAGATAAAATCCACTGATTTCTTAAAAAGCTAGTGAAGAGGGGAAGAGTTATCAGAAATGTCTTTTAGAAATAAAAGGTAAATTTTAAAGCTCTGTGTAATTTAATAAGTATATTTATGTGAAAGAGAGTAATGTTTCCTTTATATATATTCAAAGAAAGACTATACTTTCAGGGATCATTTCTGTAGTTCATTATATATATCCAAAGATTTTGCTTTTGCCCTAATCAAGGCTTTCTTATTCTTTGCCACTTTTCCAAAAAACTTTTTCCCCTGAACCTCTAATCCAATCCATTCTTTACACAATAACATCCTTATTGTTTAAAATCCAAATAAGGCATCCCATGTTTTAAATTTTCTTTGGCCCCCCATTAATTCAAAGAGTTTTTAAAAAGCTGTAGTCTATTATTCATTTCAAAATATACCACAGTATATGTATAAAAGTCTACCTCCTTCCTAGTTCTGTACTACTATCCTCCTGTCAGTTGAGAAATACAGAGAAGTTAGCCCAATCCACATGTATACAGTAATTTAAATCCAATAGCCCAGAACAAAAAAGAATTCATGAGAAAAGTAAGTCATAATCTTTGTCCTCTGCCTTTTTCTTCAGAGAGAGATCAATAGACAAACTTAAGAAACATATGGAAAATATCTTTAACAAGATTTTGAGACTGACTGCATGTGTGGGGCAAGGGAAGAACAGAAAAGATGACCAGATTTTTTAGTAAAACAATTTATGTATGTATGTATGTATGTATTTATTTATTTATTTATTTATTTATTTATATTTTTATTGAATTTATAGGGGTGTCATTGGTTTGCAAAACCACGCAGCTTTCAAGTGTACAACTCAATAAAATATCATCTGTGCATTGTACTATGTGCCCATCACCCCAAGCAAAGTTTCTTTCTGTCCCCATTTTCCCCCCTTTTCTCTGCCTCCACCTAGTCCCTCCCCCTGTTTCCCTCTGGCTATCACTACACTATTGTCTGTGTCTGTGAGCTGTATTTGTACAGTTTTGGTTAATCTCTTTATCTTCTTTCATCCAGCTCTCCATCCTCCCACCCCTCTGACAGATGTGAGTCTGTTCCATGTATCTATGCCTCTGTTTCTATTTTGTTCATCAGTTTGTTTTGTGCATTAGATTCCACATATAAGTAAGGTCACATGGTATTTGCCAACAGCATGAATGGACCTGGAGATTATTATGCTAAGTGAAATAAGCCAGTCAGAAATAGAACAACTATTTAATAGATCACGGTGTCATACTCTGAAATAGTGACTAGAGGAGAAAGAACACAATGAGAGGCAGATGAGTTGTCTTGATGTGTTAAGTTTGAAGTACTTGTGTGAAATTGAAATAGAGAGTTCAAGCAAGAAAAGGAATAAATGTGTCTGTACTTAGAAAAAATGCTGTGCTTGAGATAGAGGCTTGGGGGCCTCCAGCTTATAGATGATGTTTCTATGGAGAATGTGCGAAATGGGAAAAGAGAGTTGAGGAACAGCACATATGAAGAAGGGAAAAAAGAGAGAAACCCTACAAGAAAGTCTGAGTAAGAGAAACAGAGAAGCAGAGAGAGAATGGTGTTTTTCGGGGAGATAACAATCCTGAGATATTAAGTGAGATAAGGAGCAAAGGTTTCTGTGAGGTTGAGCAACAATGAATTCCAGTGCTGTGTCAGGGGCTGAAGCTAGACCACGGTGAACTGAGCAAGTAAACAAGGTGTTAAGGAGACGGAGACTGCAGTGTAATCTATTCTTTGACTTCTTTTTAACAGAAGCGGAACCCTTTTGCACTGTTGGATGGAAGGCAGACTGGTGTAGCCACTGTGGAAGGCAGTATGGAGATACCTCAAAAAATTAAAGATAGATCTGATTTTTGACCCAGCAATCCTACCCCTGGGAATATATCTGAAGGAACCCAGAAGACTAATTTGAAAGAACACAAGCACCCCCATGTTCATTGCAGCATTATTTACAATTGTCAAGATATGGAAGCAGCCCAAGTGCCCGTCAATAGATGAGTGGATAAAAAAACTAAGGAATATTTACACAATTAAATACTACTTGGCCATAAAAAATAAAAAAATTTTACCCTTTGCAACAGTATGGATAGACCTGCAGAACATCATGCTAAGTGAAATAAGCTAGTCAGGGAAAGACAAGTACAGTATGATTTCACTCATATGTGGAATCTAATGAAGAAACTGAACTATCAAGGAAAATGTGGACAGACTCATAGATGGAGAGCAGGATGACAGCTAGTGCAGGTGAGGTTAGGGGATGGAGGGTTTGAGCAAAAAAGAAAAAGGACTCATAGACATGGACAACAGTATGGTGATTGTGGGGGAAAAGAGGGGTATAATGGGGACTAAATGGTAATGGAAAAAAAAACAATAAAGATTAAATTAAAAAGTCAAAATTTTAAAAATGTAAAAAAGAAAAGAGAGTTGAAAAGCAATAAGTTCTGATAGAAAGTTGCCAAAAGGAAGAAAAAGACGTTGAATATAGATCAGAGGAAAACCTCAGAAGCAGAAAATATCTGTGTCATCGGTTTCTCTATCTCTCCATTTCTTAGTAAACAACATGTTCTAGGATCTCTCAAATGTTTAAAAATCCACTCCCCATGTCTCTACAGGTTTTATTTGCTGCCTTACACAACAAAAATTCTCAAAGGAGGTATCTGAAATCATTGTTTCCACTTCTCCACCTCATATTGGGTCCTTAACTCCAATTTTCCTGCCATCACTCCTCTGAAATAATTTTAATTGTGACACCAAGGACCTCCACCTCATTCAAGTCAATAAAAAAATCACTTCTCATCTTAAACTCTTAGCAATTGCTGAGCCTATCTGAAGACTCTTTTCTTGAATTCTGTGACATCATAACTCCTGGGTTTCTCTCGACCTCACTGTCTGGTCCTTGTTAGTCCTAGCATACTTCTGCCTCTGCTAGAGTTCTAAATTACAGAATACCCTGCAAATAGTCTTAGACCTTTTTCTATTTTGTGTCCACATACATCCAATTGACCATGGCGTAAAAAACCAGATGTACAAATAACTCCTAGATATTTTTTTCATGTAGTTGTTATACTTGACATCTGTACTAGATTGTCTCACTGATACTTCAAATGTAACATCCAAAACAGAGCTTTTGATTGCTCCATGACTCCTCCACCTACCACTCCCTCCATTTTATTCATCTAGGTGAATATCCTCACCACTGAACATTTCCCAAAGCCAACTTTATATCATCCTTGATTTCTTTTCCCCTTTCCCAATATTCTATCCATCTAAAAATTGTGTAAGTTTGACATCCAAGACATAACTCTACATCTTCTCTCCATCTCCACTACAACTACCCTAACCAAGCCACCATTGTCTTACCTGGACTTACCTGGACTAGTGCAGTAGTGTCCCACAGTGTTGTCCTGATCCTTTTCTTGACTCCTACAATCCATCCCTCTCACAAAGCCAGAGTGGTTTTTCTCTAACAAAAATTAGATTGTGTCACTCCTCATCTTAAAACTTTTCATGGCTTTCTATAGTATTTAAAATAAAAGTACATTTCCTATCATGATCTAAAAAATTCCATACGAATGATCCAGCCCTCCCTGGCTGGACCTCTAACCTCATTGCTTACTACTCTCCCCCTTGCATTTGCAAGCTCCAGCCACACTGGCCTTAGTTCTGTCCTTGAATGTGTGAGGCTCATTCCTGCCTTACTTAGGTCTCTTCTCCCTCTACTAGCAGAGTTATGCCCAAAGACTTCATGGCTAGCACATTTGCATCTTACAGGTTTCACCTCAAAGATCACTTCTGAAGAAAGGGCTTCCTCAGTTCTCTAGTCATTACTGTTTCACAGCAGCACATCTATTTTCTTTATAGCACTTATCACTCTGTGAAATCATCTTTCTCACGTGTTTGTTTACTTGTTCTGCGGACCTTATCTGTCCCATTAAGTGTTATCATCTCCCTCCAAATACTGAATGTTCCCTTATGCAAATGAAAGTGGAATACAAAACATAGATGGAGAGATTAAGAGGGACAGCTTTTTCACTGTAAGGGGAAGAAAGAATAAAAGAGGATGGATACAAATATAAATAACCTGGTAGGTTTGGTGGCAGATAGTAAAGGAATCACCCAGCTTAGGGCTTCTACTTTCTCTGAAATAGGAAGATAGTGAGAATGTCTTCAGTTGTAGCTATTAGATATCTTGAATTTATAGTGGCCATTAAGAAATATTAGCCAGAGAGTGATAGGAGTACATTCATTTCAGAGAGGTGAATCTTCCAGAATAGAGCATCAATTAGGAGACATTGACTTAACAAGCACAGAGACCAATTACACAAGACCCTAACTATGTTCAGAAGATAATGATCATAGAGAGAGACCATGAGGGTGCACAACCAGACATCCAGCCATTCATTGATTCACTGATGTTCAGTTTTCCCATATGCCCCTTCATCTACTCAGGGGTGAGCCTTGCATTTACTCATTGTTAAACTTAGGCAACCTGATTTCTTGGTAGCATCATTGATGATGCAGAAAACAGAAATAATAGTGAGTGAAAATATGGATTAATTAGTACAGGCAACTCTAGAAAAAATAATGATTGTATATTCTTGGGAAGTTGACTCTATGTCTGAATGCTTGCACATGAGTGAAACTCAGTAAGAAGAACTAATTGTTCTCTGCATCCAAGGTGACAGGGCATTTCTGAATCTCTTTAACTGGGCAGTGCAGTCAATATGAGCCTGCTGAGTAGCATGTGTGCTTCTTGCTGTTGTAGATGCTAATGGACATAAACAAACAGTAAGAACAGCTCATTTCTGGCACCCTCCAAACAATGGTGCTGTAAAAGTAATAGGAAAAAAACAAAAACAGGCAGTGTGTGCCTGAACATCTCATCTGAGAGAAATGTGTTTATGGAATTGGAGTAAACAGCTCATTAAATTTACATAGCACACTAAGGTGAGAGAGATATGATGAAAATCAAGAACGAGAATAAGTAAGCAAAGAAGCTGAATATCTCCAATAAAAATTGGTTTAAAATGTATTGAAAACAACAGGTTAGGTTTAAAGCAAGAACATAATCGTAAGTTGTAATAAAAACTTACACCATTGTTTTTCATAACACTCACGGAGCACTATAGTAAAGAAAGACCTGATTGAACAGGGGAATGGCTGCATGGAAATATAGACAAATAATTGAAAATATCAAGAATCAGTTTAGGAACTCAGGTTTTTATTTTTTAATTATGTGTTTAGCCCAGCTAAAACACATAGATCCTTTCAAAATGGTATCATCTACTCTATACAATCACTCTAAGAAATTCAAAGATGGTACGAGATATAATCCTAATTCTCAAAAAGTTGTTTTAAAGGTTTGTGATTAATTTACTATTAGACAAGGAGATGCAATTTCTTATCTCACCAGAACTGATCATCTGAACATGACCAGTGTTCTATCTACAACTTTTCTAAGACTAAAAATATCATTCAGTTAATACGCTTATTTGTTTTACTGAGAAACTCCAAACTATTCATCTAAGTGATCCTTTTTAGTTCATGTCCTCCTTTTTTATACAGTATCTGATACAACAATCCATTCATCAGTGGGCAAGCTCTCCTCTCTCATCTTAAAAAACAAAATATTAGCTGCCCAGCTATTCCAGACACAGTTTTCTTTAAGAGCTTGCAATGCACAAATTCCATTTCTCCTCTCTCCTCATGTACATATTAATGATTGCAAAGAGAGTGGAGTATAATAAAGAGTAAATAAATACATTTTGAATTAATAACTCTAATCAATCACATTCTATAGATTTTTCCCTTTCAAATACAAAATTTATGCAATATTAAAGAATGACACAAAAATCTATTTCAGGATGCAAGAGTTAATTTTACATTAATTTGACTGAGAACACTGAATTCACAAAAAGTTATAATTTGTAATAAATAGTTATCATAGTTGCAAAACTTCGTTTATTGGAATCTCTTCCACTAATGTTTATGACCCCAGCAGAACTGTAAGCTTCCTGAAGGAAGAGAAGGTATCTACTTGCATTTACCATTCTCTCTTCAACAACTAGCATAAGTACCTGACCTAGTATATGCTCAACAAAAATGTGTAAAATGCATGGGATGAGTGAAGAAGTAACAATCTTCCATATGTTTGAAAGACTGAAAGCTGGGTGAAGTGACAGGGTAGTAACAAACACTAAGGCCCTGTTAGGTTCAGAGCAGTGGTCCCAGCTAATGGGTGATCATATTGGAAAGGGGGATTAAAAGCAAAGCTCAGGGCTGCCCACTAGGTAAACATCCTGTGCAGGAGTAGGGAGAAGTGAAGGGCACAGGAAAGCTGTGACACCCACTGAAGGGATTTCTGTACTCTGGAATGACGGGTGATGTGTGAAAGCATTGAAACCTGCGTAATTGGGAACGGCATTAACAACATGGTGTGTCAGAATAAGCAATTCAAGAATACCTAATTGTGAAAAAGAGGGATATGTAATAATATACCTTTGTTCTAGAAGGTTCACATGCTTATACTGTTCTTCCTGTGCTGAATAGGTTGGAGGTGACCTCTTCAAGTGCTGTGACCAATACAGGTTTAGGACAAATTAAATCCCACTACACTTATTCACCACACCTAGAATGCCTTTCCTTTCTCTGACTTTGCTTACTTCTTCAATTATTTTATTCATTAACAAAAATATTTAAGTAAGTGACCACAAATACAACAGGAAACAAGACATTTTTGAGTGTTTATTTTGTACCAGAGTACTGTACTAAGTATTTTACATAGATTTATAATCAAAATAGCAGTATGAAGTTAATTAGATTGTCATCCTCATTATAAATGAGGAGTCAGAGTAATGGAGAGCTTAATAAATTTTCCAAGATCACAGAGTTAGCAAAGAATGTGTGTATGAAGCACATATTCATTCAACAAACACATAATGAGTGTTTACCATGTGCCTCCTACACAAGCTTATGTCCTGCTGCTCCTATGGCTGGATCAATCCTGAGTTTCAGTCAAATTGGTTACCAACCATTTTATAACATTCTTTTCTTTTTATTGTTTATGCTATCACAGTTGTCCCTCTTTTTCCACCTTCTTCTCCCTTCACCAGTCCACCCCCTACTTCCATAATCAGTCCCCTCATTGTTGCCCATGTCCATGGGTCCTTCATACATGTTCTTTGACTAATCCCTTCACCTCCTTTCAGTCAGTCCCCATGTATCCCTTCCATTCTTATAGCTGTCAGTCTCTTCCATGATTCTATGCCTCTGGTTTTATTTTGCTCATTAGTTTATTTTGTCCATTAGATTCCACTTATAAGCAAGATCATGTGGTATTTGGCTTATTTCACTTAGTAGTTCCATCCACGATGTTGCAAAAGGTAGGAAATCTTCCTTTCTGCTGTGTAGTATTCCATTGTATAAATGTACCACATTTTTTTAAGTCCACTCCTCTACTTTTGGGCACTTCGGCTGTTTCCAAATCTTGGCTACCGTAAATAGCACTGCTATGTCAAAGGGGTGCATATGTTCTTTTGAATTGGTGTTTCAGGATTCTTTGGGTACATTCCCTGCCATGGAAGTGCTGGGTCAAAAGGCAGTTCCATATTTAGTTTTCTGAGGAAATTCCATACCGTTTTCCATGGTGGCTGCACCAGTTTACATTCCCACCAACAGTGCTCTAGGGTTCCCATTTCTCCACATCCTCACCAGCACTCATTTGTTGATTTATTAATGATAGCCATTTTGGCAGGCGTGAGGTAATATCTTGAAAGGAAAACCCGTTGTGGTTTTCATTTGCATCTTTTTGATGGCTAGTGATGCTGAGCATCCTTCATCCTTTCATATGTCTATGAGCCCTCTGTATGTCCTCCATGGAGAAGTGTTCAGATCCTTTGCCCATTTTTACTTGGATCATTTGTCTTCCTGGGGTCAAGTTATACAAGTTTTTTTATATATTTTAAAGATTAAACCCTTGTCCAATGTATCATTGAAAATATGTTTTCCCACACAATTGGTTCCCATTTTATTTTGATGATGGTTTCTTTAGCTGTGCAGAAGCTTTTTAACTCAAAGAAAAACTAACACCTATCCTTCTTAAACTATTCTGAAAAATTTAAGAATATTTAAGGGAAGACTTCCAAACTCTTTCTATGAGACCAGTATTATCCTAATTCCAAAACTGGGTAAAGACACAGCAAAGAAAAAAATTACAGGCCAGTATCTCTGATGAACATAGATGCTAAAATTCTCACCAAAATATTAACAAACTAGATCCAGCAATACATTAAAAATGTCACACACGATGATCAAGTGCAATTTATTTCAAGGATGCAGGGATGGTGTGATATCTGCAAATCAATAAACATGATACATCACATAAACAAAATGGAAGACAAAAAGCACATGGTCATATCAATAGATGCAGAAAAAGCATTTGATAAAATCCAGCACCGATTTATGATAAAAACACTCACCAAAGTGGGGATTGAGGGAGCATTCCTCAACATTTATAACATTCTTGTTACTTTTTTTTTTATCAGTATTTTTTAATTGTTGATATTGTACAGTTTTCTGTCTTTTACCCCGCCCCAGCCCACCACCCCAGCCCTCCCCACCTTCCTCCCATTTCCACCCCCCATAGTTTTTGTCCATGAGTCCTTTATACTTGTTGCTCTAAACCGTTCCCCTTTTCCCCCGAAATTCCCTCCCCTCCCACTTTGGACTCTGTCAGACTGTTCTCAAATTCAGTGTCTTTGTTTATATTATGCTTGTTTGTTTGTTTTGTTGATTAGCTTCCTGTTAAAGGTGAGATCATATGGTATTTATCTTTCACTGCCTGGCTTATTTCGCTTAGCATGATACTCTCCAACTCCTTCCATGCTGTCGCAAAGGGTAGGAGCTCCTTCTTTCTTTCTGCTGCATAGAATTCCATTGTGTAAATATACCACAGTTTTTTGATCCATTCATTAACTGATGGGCACCTAGGTTGCTTCCAGCACTTGGCTATTGTAAATTGTGCTGCTATGAACATAGGGGTGCATAGATTCTTTTGCATTGGTGTTTCAGGATTCTTAGGATATAATCCAAGCAGTGGAATTGCTGGGTCAAAAGGTATGTCCATTTTTAGTTTTCTTAGAAAATTCCATACTGTTTTCCATAGTGGTTGTACCAATCTGCAATCCCACCAACAGTGCACTAGGGTCCCCTTTTCTCCACAACCTCTCCAACACTTGCTGTTTGTTGCTTTGTTTATGAAGGCCATTCTGACTGGTGTTAAGTGGTATTTCATTGTAGTTTTAATTTGCATCTCTCTGATAGCTAGAGATATCGAGCATCTTTTCATGTGTCTCTGGATCCTCTGTATGTCCTCCTTGGAGAAGTGTCTGTTTAAATCCTTTGCCTATTTTTTAATTGGGTTGCTTGTCTTCTTAGAGTAGAGTCTTGTAAGTTTTTTATATATTTTGGAGATTAATCCCTTGTCTGAGTTATCATTTCCAAATATGTTTTCCCATATAGTTGGTTCTCTTTTTATTTTAATACTGTTTTCTTTAGCTGTGCAGAAGCTTTTTATTTTGATGAGATCCCATTTGTTTATTCTTTCCTTTATGTCCCTTGCTCTAGGGGACGTATCAGTGAAAATATTGCTGCGTGAAATATCTGAGATTTTCCTGCCTATATTATCCTCTAGAATTTTAATGGTGTCATGGCTTATATTTAAATCTTTTATCCACCTTGAATTTATTTTTGTGTATGGTGTAAGTTGGTGCTCGAGTCTCATTTTTTTGCATGTAGCTGTCCAGTTCTCCCAGCACCACTTATTGAAGAGGCTATTTTTGCTCCATTTTATGTTGCTGCCCCCTTTGTCGAATATTAATTGACTGTAGAGACTTGGGTTTATTTCTGGGCTCTCTGTTCTATTCCACTGGTCCACGTGTCTGTTCTTGTGCCAGTACCAGGCTGTTTTGATTACAGTGGCTTTGTAATACAGTTTGGTATCAGGTATTGTGAACCCTCCTACTTTGCTCTTCTTTCTCAAAATTGCTGCCGCTATCCGGGGTCGTTTATGATTCCATATAAATTTTTGAAGTCTTTGTTCTATGTCTGTGAAATATGCCATTGGAACTTTAATAGGTATTGCATTGAATCTGTAAATTGCTTTGGGAAGTATGGACATTTTGATAATATTAATTCTTCCGATCCATGAACATGGTATATGCTTCCATTTGTTTGTGTCTTCCTTGATTTCATTCTTCAGTGTTGTGTAGTTTTCTGCATACAGGTCTTTTACCTCCTTGGTTAGGTTTATTCCTAGGTATTTTATTTTTCTTTTTGTTATATCGAATGGGATTTTTTTCTTGATTTCTGCTTCTGCTGTTTCACTGTTGGTATACAAAAATGCCTTTGATTTTTGGATATTGACTTTGTATCCAGCTATTTGGCCAAATTCATTTATTACGTCGAGCAGCTTTTTGGCCGAGTCTATAGGATTTTCTATGTACACTATCATGTCATCTGCAAACAATGATAGTTTTGTTTCCTCCTTTCCAATTTGGATGCCTTTTATATCCTTTTCTTGTCTAATTGCTGTGGCTAAGACTTCCAATACTATATTGAATAGAAGTGGTGAAAGTGGACAGCCTTGTCTTGTTCCTGATCTTAGTGGGAAAGATTTCAGTTTTTGCCCATTGAGTATGATGTTGGCTGGAGGTCTCTCATATATGGCTTTTATTATGTTGAGGAATGCTCCCTCTATTCCCACTTTGCTGAGTGTTTTTATCATAAATGGGTGTTGTACTTTATCAAAAGCTTTTTCTGTATCTATTGATATGATCATGTGATTTTTGTCTTTGCTTTTGTTTATGTGATGTATTACATTTATTGATTTGCGAATGTTGAACCATCCTTGCATCCCTGGGATGAATCCCACTTGGTCATGGTGTATGATCTTTTTAATGTATTGTTGGATGCGGTTTGCCAATATTTTGTTGAGGATTTTAGCGTCTACATTCATCAGTGATATTGGCCTGAAGTTTTCTTTCTTTGTTATGTCTTTATCTGGTTTTGGGATTAGGATGATGCTGGCTTCATAAAAAGAGTTTGGGAGTCTTCCATCATTTTGGATTTTTTGGAATAGTCTGTGAAGGATAGGGGTTAGCTATTCCTTAAATGTTTTGTAGAATTCTCCTGTGAAACCATCTGGTCCAGGGCTTTTGTGTGCCGGGAGTGTTTTGATTATTGATTCAATTTCACCAGCTGTTATTGGTCTGTTCAGGTTTTCTGTTTCTTTTTCATTGAGTTTTGGAAGGTTATATTTTTCTAGAAACTTGTCCATTTCACCTAGGTTTTCAAATTTCTTGGCATACAGTTCTTCATAGTAATTTCTTACAATCCTTTGTATTTCTGTGGTGTCAGTCGTAATCTCTCCTCTTTCATTTCTGATTGTGTTTATTTGAGTCCTCTCTCTTTTTTTCTTGATGAGCCTGCTTAAAGGCTTGTCGATTTTATTTATCTTTTCAAAGAACCAGCTCCTGGATTCATTGATCCTTAGGATTGTGCTTTTAGTCTCTATGTCATTTAATTCTGCTCTGATCTTGGTTATTTCCTTCCTTCTACTTGCCCTGGGCTGTCTTTGTTGTTGTTCCTCGAGTTCTTGTAGGCGTAGGGTTAAGTCGTTTGTTAGAAATGTTTCTGTCTTCTTTAGGTAGGCCTGTGTTGCTATGAACTTCCCTCTGAGGACTGCCTTCATTGTGTCCCATAAGTTTTGGGTTGTTGTGAGTTCATTTTCATTTGTTTCCAGAAACTTTTTGATTTCCTCCTTAATTTCATTCTTGACCCATTCATTGTTTAATAGCATGCTATTCAATCTCCATGATTTTGATGGTTTGGGGATTTTCCCCATCAAGTCGGTTTCTAGTTTTAGTCCCTTGTGGTCGGAGAAAATGCTTGGTATGATATCAATTTTCCTGAATTTGTTGAGGCTTGTTTTGTGTCCTATCATGTGGTCTATCTTTGAAAACTTTCCATGTGCGTTTGAAAAAAATGTGTATTTAGTTTCTTTGGGATGGAGGGCCCTATATATATCAGCTAAGTCCAATTCGTCTAGAGTACTGTTCAATGCCACAATATCTTTGTTGATAATTTGTTTGGAAGATCTGTCCATTTTTGACAGTGGGGTGTTAAAATCTCCTACTATAATTGTGTTGCTGTCAATATCTTTCTTGAAGTCCTCTAAGATTTTCTTGATGTATTTAGGTGCTCCTATGTTGGGTGCATATATATTTACAAAGTTTATGTCTTCTTGGTGGATTCTTCCCTTGAGTATTATGAAGTGACCTTCTGGATCTCTCTTTATAGCTTTTCTTTTGAAGTCTATTTTGTCTGATATGAGTATTGCTACCCCGGCCTTTTTTTCCTGTCCATTTGCTTGGAAAATTTGTTTCCAGCCTTTCACTTTAAGTCTGTGTAGGTCTTTTGTCCTGAGGTGGGTCTCTTGTAGGCAGCATATGTGTGGGTCATGCTTTCTTATCCATTCAGCTATTCTATGTCTTTTGATTGGAGCATTTAATCCATTTACATTTAAGGTTACTATTGATAGGTACTGATTCATTGCCATTTTCGTATCTGTGTTCCTCACTCTCTCTTTTCCTTTCTTTCCTTAAAGCAGTCCCTTTAGTATCTCTTGTAGTACTGGTTTGGTAGAGGTGTATTCTTTTAGACTTCTTTTGTCTGGGAAGCTCCTTATTTGTCCTTCTATCTTGATTGAAAGCCTTGCTGGATAAAGTAGTCTTGGTTGTAGGCCTTTGGTTCTCATTACTTGGAATATTTCTTGCCATTGTCTTCTGGCTTGGAGTGTTTCCATTGAGAAGTCAGTTGCTAACCTTATCGGGGCTCCCTTGTATGTTACTTCCTTTTTCTCCCTTGCTGCCTTTAAGATTCTCTCTTTGTCTTGGAAGTTTGCCATTTTAATGATGATGTGTCTTGGAGTGGGCCTGTTTGGATTCCTCTTGATAGGGACTCTCTGTGTTTCCTGGATTTGTGTGACTTTTTCTCTCATCAAATTAGGGAAGTTTTGCATCATTACTTTTTCAAATAGGTTTTCTATCCCTTGCTCTTCTTCTTCTCCTTCTGGTATTCCTATTATACGGATATTATTACGTTTCATGTTGTCTTGCATTTCTCTTAAACCCTCTTCATTCTTTCTGAGCCTCTTTTCCTTTTCTTGCTCTATCTGGCTGTTTTTTTCTACTTTGTCCTCCAACTCACTGATCCGATCTTCTGCTTCATCGATTCTGCTTTTCATTCCTTCTACTGTGTTCTTCAGCTCAGAAATTGTATTCTTCATTTCCTCTTGGCCCTTTTTGATAGTTTCTATTTCCTTTTTCATGTTGATATAGTTTGCACTGAGTTCATCGTAGCTTCCCTGTAGTTTCTGGTAGCTCATTGAGAGCTCATGGAGCTTCCTGACAACCATTTCTTTGAACTCCTTATCTGATAGTTGAGTTGCCTCTGTTTCATTTAGCATTCTTTCTGGGGCTTCCACCTTTTCTTTCATTTGGGGATTGTTTCTTTGTCTTCTCATTGTTGGTGAGACTCTTCTTGTAAACCTCTGCTTCTTAAGTTGATCTGTTCTGGCTACCTGCGTTTATGGTGTGAACTTCTGTGGTGGAATACCTGTGAGATTCAGTGTTATAGTCTTCTTCAGGTATCCTGGTGTTCACAGCTTCCACTGTCTCAGCTGTGGGAATACCCCCTCTTTTGGTCCAACTCTGGTTTTTTCACAGTTCTAGGATTTCTTTGCCTCACTCGTGGGTATTCAAAAAGAGAAAAGAATAAAGTGAAAAAAGAAGAGAAAGAAAAAAGAAAAAAAAAAAGAGGAGGGAAGGAGAGAGAGAATTGGAAAGAAAGGAAGAAGGAATAAAGCCAGAAAGAAGTAAAGAGAAGCAAAAGGAATTGAGGGATAAAAAAGGTAGAAGTAATAAAAAAATAAAAAATATATAATCAAAACAAAACAAAAAGAACCCCACAAAAACGAAAAACGAACCAAAACAAATAAACAAACAAAAAACCCAACTAAACAGACAAAAAACAACTATCAAAAAAAAACCCACAAAACAAAATGAAACAAAACACCCCCCCCCCCAAAAAAAAAAAGAATAAGAAGAAGAAAAAAAATCTCTTGCTATTTTCACACAGGCCAACCTGGATTTTCTGGACTTGCTGGCTGTAGCAGGCTGCAAGGCGACTCGTACCGCTTTTCTCCCTGTTCCTCACTCAGTCAGCTTTGGGCTACTCTCCTCAGTGCCAGCCCAGCACTGTCCCCAGGGCTAATGGCGTACTCTCCATGCAGGGCCTTGGGTGTGATTTCTGAGCCTCCTGCAGGGGGTGAGCTTTCCAGAGTTTATGGGTTTCAGCTGGAATCTCTTACAGATCCATCCCTCCCTGAGCCTATTGCTGTGAGCTCCGGGTCTCCTACAGGGCGCAGGCGCCCGCCTGAGACTACGGGCATGGGGTCCGAGAGTTTCCCGAGTTGCGCGCACTCACCCCAGGATCACAGATGTGAGCTCCGGGTCTTCCAGAGTCCCCTTCTCAAGTTGCAGGGTCGCCTCCGGCCGCAGGGCTGCCTC
The DNA here is from genome assembly GCA_039655065.1 of Glossophaga mutica. Lineage (NCBI taxonomy): Eukaryota > Metazoa > Chordata > Mammalia > Chiroptera > Phyllostomidae > Glossophaga > Glossophaga mutica. The sequence continues at coordinate 76,530,981 of CM077308.1, read as the reverse complement.
CAACCCGGTCGCAGAGCCGCCTCCGGTCGCGCGACCTCCTCCAGTCGGTTGCAGGGGCCCCTCCGGTCGCGCGGCCGCCTCCGGTCGGTTGCAGAGCCGCCTCCGGTCGCCGGGCCGCCTCCGGTCGGTTGCGGAGGCCCCTCCGGTCGCCGGGTCGCCTCTGTCCCGTCTCCGGACCACCTCCGGTCACTCGGCTGCCACGTCTAGTTTTCCAATGTCTGCTACGGATTTTGCTCTCCTATTTTCATATATACTGTGGTATTGTTGGCTATCTGCTCTGTTCCTTTGTAGATCAGCTAGGTTTTTCTCTCATGTGCAGGAGGAAGGACAATCTGCGTCCTCCTACCATGCCGCCATCTTGACCCCCCACATTCTTGTTTCTGATCCTGTATCCTTCTGCCTGAAAAGTTCTTTCTTTCTTTGTCTTCATCTTATTTTTCCTTTATGATGCCTCTGAAACTGCTCTCCTCCATGAAACCATTTTCCTCTACTTTGGAACATGGCTATTTCTCCAGTCTCTGGCTAACTATTGCAAATACCAGTAATTTCTCTGAAATGTAATCAAATTCTGCTAGGTATTACTTTTTAAATTATTACAGTGTGTACATCAACAGACCATAGACTGTTTAATGGCAGGAATTATATCACATAGTCCTTTATGTCACCCATAGAGCTTAGCAGTTTCAGACTTCTGGAAGCTTCTACTAAGTTCTATATAAAAATACAGCTTACCCCTATTAAATTGACTTTGATGAGGATTTTTTATAAATAGATTTCTCTCTGCTTAATATATGTCTTCTCACTTTGGTTAGTTTTCTTTTTTTTTAACTTTTAAATAATCAATTTCAAAACTGGGTCATTAAAGACACAAAAAGCTACTCAGAAGGGATGTTTAAAATGATGGAGAGTCCTGGTTGGTGTGACTCAGTTGGTTAGGGGCATCAACAAAAGAGTTGTGGGTTTGATCCCTGGTCAGAGCACATACCTGGGTTGTGGGTTCAATTCCTGGTCAGGGTGCATATGGAGGCAACCAATTGATGTTTATCTCTCACGTCAATGTTTCTCTCTCCCTCACTCTTCCTCCCTCCCTCCCTCTTTAAAAAGCAATGAAAAAAGTGTCCTTGGGTGATGATAGAAAATAAAATGAAATAAAATAAAATGATGGAGAGATTTAAAATGTGAGCTTCTTTTCCCTTTTCATGATACATGAAATTATTTCAAGTAAAAAGGGACTAACAAACATTATTTTGGTTTTTGTGCCTAAATTAATTTATTGGCATTTTCAAAAGAATGACAATTAAAATGCTTTTTAGGCAGAAAATACATTTTACTATTCTTATTACTGAACTCAAAGACACAGCCACTTCTTCAGAGTGGGTTTGATTCTCATGAAATTGATTTTAAAGTCTTTGTTTCTTTTAATTATATATGTCCATCTACTTTCTAGTTCCCCTCATTTGACTTAAAATAGTCTTATTTTTCTGACACGTCTAATCTCTTGTAAGCTCCTCAGAGAAATTTAATGGCACTGACTCTGTCACAGAATGTCACATGTCCACAGCCTAACACCCATGCTGAACACAGGAAGCTGCTGTTTCTCTGGTTTGTGTCTGACTCTAGTGCCTAAATTTCCTTCTCAGACTGTGGGGGACCAGCATCGCTGGGTGCTTTGCCTCTGACTCTTACCTCTAGACATGCAGGTCAACTGGGGTTCAGTAGCTGGATTTCTCCTTTCTCCTTCCTCATGGCCAAAGTCATATCTTATAAGACTGACGGTGAAGGGAAGGACCAGATGGAGATACTCTCTTTGGCTGATCATAAATTTATGATGAACAACTGCAATAAACAGCTGTGGTTCAGAATGAGCCATAGACACATAGTGACTGGGACTGTCTCTCCTGTCTGCATCTTAACATCTGTGGAACCATCAGCAAGCTAACACACCTCTCAGAGCTTCTGTTTAATCTCTTGTCAATGAACATGATAATACCTATGTGAGAGGGTTGCTGCAATAATTACACAAAGTAATAAATGCCAAAAAGGGGAAGCATAAGAAATACAGGGTCTATCTAGAAAAATTCCAACCATTTTTAATATAATGAGAACAGTTTGTACAATATCAGTGTAACCTGGCAGCCAAGAAGAGTGGACTGGAATGCACATGCGTGAATAATAATGACTTCACTGTACTAGTCAGGGGGGGTGATAGACACCATTGAGTGAGCATGTGTACTGTGTGGCCATCACATCCAAAAGGACTAAACAAGTAGACCAATGAATCTGCATCAAATTTTGCATTAAGCTTAAACATTCCTCTGTGGAAACTATTCAGAAAATTCAGAAGGCCACAGGTATAGGGAACTGGTGATTGGCAACTTCATCACAACATACCTGCTAATGCTTCACATCTGGTGCAGTTTTTTGCCAAAACATTGAATCACCCAGGTGACTCAGCCCCCTTAGAGCCCAGATTTGGTGTCCTGTGACTTCTGGCTTTTCTCAAAACTGAAATCACTTTTGAAAGGGAAGAGATTACAGACCATCCATGAGATTCAGGAAAGGACAATAGGGCAGCTGATGACGACCGGGAGAACTGTGTGAGGTCCTAAGGTGCCTACTTTGAAGAGGACTGAGACATCATTGTCCTATGTATAATGTTTGTTGTATCTTGTATCTTCTACAAATGTCTCTGTTTTTCATATTACATGGCTGGATACCTTCTGGACACACCTCACATATAAACTTAACTTCTAAATGTTAGCATTTCTCCAATTCCTCCTTTTAGTTTACCATTTAAATAGAAATAGGTCAACACATTTCCTTAAAGTTAAAGTCAACTGGCATTAACCAAAATAATTCAGAAGTTAAACCACTCAGGATATCCTGAAAATTCAGAAGCACTAAAGTTTTGTGAAGGCTCAAAAACAAACAAAAATAGTGAGCTAAAGAATGACATGCCAGAAAAATGGTTTTACTCTGTCACCAGACAGGCTTCACATCTTTGCTGTCAGTCTCTTCATCATTGCAGTTATGCTCTGAGGAGGGAAGAAGATGAATTGGCATAGTATGAGGCTATGATAGCAAGACAAAACTATTAATAACAGTGTCACTTTAAAATAGATCATTAGTTAAAATTATGTATTCGCAAGCTACCTTACAGCTTGTATAGCACTTCATTATTTATTGTTTCTTACCTAGAAGTTATTTCATACAGGTATGTGTCTAAAAAATGTGCCCCAAGTGATCTCCAGCATCACAAATTATGATTTGTGATGGAGCCTTTAGAACTCTGGGTGGAAACCAAAAGTCCAACCTATCCACCTCCATAGATCCCATTCTCCCTGTTATTTTTTCTAGGGGTCCCTGAGGCAATCTCAGCATGTCAGAAAACGGGTCATAGCTGTGGGGCACTAACCTGTTCAATTAGGCATATTGCATTCAAAGCAGGAACTTGGGCAAGGTCTCCCTGGGGCAGTGCGTGAGACAGCATCATTCTCCAGAGGGCTAGTTTGCAAGGCATGGGTGGCCACACTCCAAGGCATGGAGGAGGGTCACTGGCCAAGTCTCTCTAGATTATAGCTATTTTACTTCATGCTGTTTTCCAGTCATGAGACAGAGTAGATGTTACTTAGTGTGCTGTTCTTTAAGCAAAAAAAGGTACAAGAATATGGAAACAGTTTAGTTTCTTTGAGAGTATTCAGGCTTCCTGATATCCTTGAGGTCAGGCTAATAGCAGAGGAGGAGAAAATAAGTCTTCTGCACAAGCTCCACGTGAATTTTGGAGCTGACCTCCTTCCTTCCCTAGCAATTACTAGATGCCTACTATATGCAATGTAATCTACTGAACACTGAATATAAGCAAGGGTCAGCAAAGCACATGAAGTCCCTACTTCAAGGAACTCACGTATGTGGTTGAGAAAACCATGCTTCATAAAGGTGGGGTGGTGGGAGACTCAGTAACTCCTATACTTGTAGGACCCTCAAGTGCTAACAGACCCAAGCCTGCTGTTTTATAATTTACAGAGCCTCTGTTTAAATTCCCAAACAAGCCCATCCTAAAAGCCTTGTGTCAGTCACCTGTCTAATAGGGTAACCTACGTCTCACTTTAACCCTGTTTCACAAGTGAGAAAACTAAGGTTCAGAGAGGCTAGGTTATTTTTTGTCGATGGACTTTACGTGTACAATACTGTATCTCTAATTCCCAGGAAAGAGTATGTGTGTTAAAAAAAAAAAAAGTCCAGTGTATAAATTTAACCTAGACTAAGATTTGGGGTTGAACTCATGCCTCTCAATTCTGGTATGTGTTCCAAAGTTCTATGGTAGTTTCCTGCTTGATAAATTATTATGTAGAATCCTAAACTTTTAGGAGCGGAGGGATCTTAGTAGAGCTCATGGAGTCTCCAGATACACATTAATATGAGAAGGAAAACATTCTGTACAGGATTATCTTACACATGCAGAAAGGTTCATAGCTATTTTCAGGTGAAAACCCCATTGTTAGAAATGTTATCTTTGGAATAAACCTGTACCCTACAGAATAGATAAATGGTGCAATACTTGCTGAATCTTATCATGATTTCTATGAGTTGGGGAACTGCTGAATATTGCAAGGTATATTTTCAAAGTATAAGTAATTATTTCCTTTTTGTATGATCTGAAACAGTGATGAAGATGCCAAAATCTGGGGGGGAAAGCTTTAGCTATATTATCTTCACTCAATTCTTGTTTATATCCTGAAAAACATTTGCCTAACTTCAACTTCTGTGAAACACCTGCAGTTTTTTTAATAAGTTCTATCTGAGCAGTTCTTTTGGTTGATTCAAACAATCATATATTGCTTAAACATTTTATGTACTAGGCTCTGGGCTAGGCAATGGGAAGGTACATCAAGGTAAATTAGATATACTCTTATTCACAAGAGACTGAAGGGGGTAACAAAGAATAACAAAAACCACAACTCAAAAAATAAAAAGGGAGTACTATAGAAGTGAAACCAATAATGAACTTAAAATTCTAAGTATATATCACATAAGGATCAAAATTAAAAACTGTTTATAGATTAGGTTTTTAAGCTGTCCTTTAAAGGGTAAATAGGATCAAGACTCACTGAGGTGAGAATTCATTCATTCATTCATTCATTCATGCATTCACTTAATAAGTATTTTTGAGCATTACTAAGCAACTGGAAATTATAGAAACTATGATACGCACAACACATACCTCCCTCCCCTAATATAGTTAATGGATTAGTGACAAAGACAAATAATGTCTAATTATATAAGACATGATAATAGTGAAATGAATGGTGTTTTGGGAAATGTGGAAGAAGGGGAACCAAATCTATTTCAGAATATCAGGCAAGACTTCCCGGAGTACCTAAGATTTAAGCTAAAACCTATAGAGTAAGTAGAAGTTAGGTGAAGGGAATTTCAAGCTAAAGAAGCTGTGTATTCAAAGACTCCAAAATGGGAAAGACCATGTGACTTCCAGGAACTGAACTAAACTTGGAATGTTAGTTAGCTTAAGAGCATAAAGAAGTACCAAGAGATGTGACTGGTCACAGACTTTGGATAGATGTGTAAGCTCTTTACCTGGAGAGCAGTGGAACCAATGAAGGACTAGAAACAGAGATGTAATATAATCGGATGGGTATTTGAGAAGGAGCACTACTGTTTTTGGAAGTAAAGAGAACAAGAGGAGACTTACAGAGTAATGGAGGAGTCTAGACAACAAATGATGGTGGCAAGTTGCTGACAGTGGTGGTGGAAAGAAGTCGCTGGATGCAGGAGATACTAATGGTAATTAATGGAACGAGAGGGTACAAGGGATATAGAATGGTAAAGAAAACAGGTTGCTCAACTTCCTAACAAAGATGGGGAAGACTAGGAGAGTCATAAGATTACGGGGAAACCATGGAGGGCTTTGTTTTGAATATGTTGACTTTGAGGTTTCTGAAAAACATGCCATTGAAGCTGGTTTCCATGGAGAGAAAAGGATGGAGGTACAGAAGAGGTGGAAGCCTCTTGAAGGGAGAGTCTGCCTGGGGAGTAAAAGACTAAAGGAGAGAACTATGAGAACAGCCAAAGCCAGACTGTAAAGGACTTAGAAAATCAGGCCAGAGTACAGTGTGCATTCATTCAAATCAAAACACTATTAGAAAGAATTGCAACCACCCCACTGTTAGTTTGGAAAAGGAGTGAAAATATTGGTTTCCTAAGGAAATTAGGGTCTATATTGAAAAAAAAAACCCTGAAACCTGAAAAGTTAGTAAAGGCTCTCAAAAAAGTTATCTTTTTCCTCCCTTTGTTTGATCAAATCAAACTCAGAGCATTTTCAATAGGGCTAAATTCTTCACTCTGGAGCCCACCTATGATTCTGTCCCTTCTAGGAGAAACTTGCACATCAGGTCAGTCTTGGAACACAGCTATCTTCAGTAAGAGTTAAAAGTAGTATCTTCCTAACTTTAAGTTGAGCCCCTTTTTCTTCCTCCCGGGCCTGGTAATTTCTTGATTTTCAGATATATAGCGTAGTTCTTGAAATTACAACACACATCTGCAGGCACAGGCACTATCTACATTTAATCATCAGATGATGCAAGGTGGACAGGGCAGCTATAATTAGTCCTTTTTATAACTGTCAGGAAACTAAGGTTTACGTACATTGTGATTCATCCAAGGACTCAGCTCAGTGAGAACAGATCTTCTGATGCTGGGGCAAGGCTTTTCCACCCTGCTGATAAGAAATTAGGGAATGTTTTAAACCCATAAATCAGAAAAATATAATGTATGGCACATGTGTTATTAAATTCCACTTCTTGTAGGTAGAGCAAACATCGATAATGAATCATGGCATTCTTTCCCACTGATTCTAGGTGCAGCCTCCAACTTCTTGTCAACATAATAAATCAAATAGCTACTACCTGTGAATATAAGTTGGCATGTGATGAAAACTATTTTTAATGCTTACCTTAGGTACTTGCATTTTTAATCACGACCCTGAGCTTCCTAAAAGGTTTATGTGCATTAATCCATGACTTTTTGTTTATACATTAAGTAGTTTTAAGATCTGAGGTATTACTTTATGAATCTGAGTCATTCCTTCACCTATAAAATGGATGATAGCTAAGGTTTCTTCCAGTTCTGACAGTCAGTGATTTTATGAAAGTTTACAAAGGCATGGTGACAGCATGTGTGATTCTGAAGCAAAGGTGACCTTCCCATTGTTACTCAAATTGCATCACTTTTCTTATTTTCTTCTGAGTTCAGGCATGCTCATCACTATTTATGTTTCACAGCTCATGCTAGCCCATATATTGTTGTAGAATATTAATTAATTCTTTAAAATGTAATACAGGAAACTCTCTAGCATTTTAGTCTCTTAACAGGTTGGAAGTATATATATTGTGTACAGATTATAGGAGTCAGAGTGGTTTAGTTAAAAAAAAAAAAAAAAAAAAAAAAAAAGCAGGGACATGTGGGTCAGAGAACTGAATTCAAATCCTGAGTAGATCTTTGAGGGATGACTGGGAACCTTGGTAAATTTAACATCTCTAATCCTTGGATTCCTTATCTTTTAAACAGATATAATATATCTAACTTGTGATATGTTCCTGTCTGAATTGTAAATATGTGTGTAAAGAGTTTTCAATCACATAGTATGGCATATTAAAGGAAATTAATGTTAAATGTGATTATTTAGGGGTCTCTAATGGCAATTCAAGACACTACCCAGTTGCTTATTTACCTACTCATAGACCTAACTTAGGGTGGTGAACACACAATATAATATACAGATAAATTGTATGCCTGAAACCTATATAATTTTATTAACTGATGTCACCCCAATAAATTCAATAAAAATAATAAAATGAATAAGGTGGCAACTTTTGGTCCTATATATACTCCTTAGATGACTTGTAAACATTTAGTAATAGCAGATCCTACCCTATTCCCATGTAATTTTCTGTGGAAAAAAGTTTTATGATATGTAGAAACATGGCTATAATTCTTGACATTAATTCAAAGTCTGTAATTCCTGAGCAGAGCACATGCCCTACCGTGGCCACAGAGGCAGGGATGTGCTGCATTTCCCAGGATCAGCAGCTTGGTCTAAACAGAGCTCACAGAACTGACAGGTAACACTGTGTCTGTTCCAATACCACCAGATAAATGGTTCTGTTCTAATCCCAGGTCTTCATGCTGGAAGGAAGCTTTGTCTAACACTAAATAATGATAAGAGTTTAAAATGAATATAGCATTTACCCATTAAGGAGTCACCATAGGTTTGGAAAGCAAATATCATTAATGAGAACACAATACCTACCAATCCCACTGAAGTGTGCTCAACCTCTGTAAAGCAGACTGATGAGAAAAATTGGTTTTTAACGGAAGTAGGAAGAATGGCAGGGTAGCTCTGTGGGCTAAGGGGCAGAGGGGGTGGCTCTAGAGCTGCAAGCAGCAATCAGTCATTCATCTCAGCCCTGTCTATAACTTTCCAAGAGACTTCAAGCAAAGCATCACCCCTGCATGTCTTTGATTCTATAGCTATAAAATGAAAACAACTATTAAGAGTTATCATGAGCCATATAAAAGCGAGGAAAACAAAGAGTTGGAAAGTGCAGTGAATGAGGTGATGAAACAAAATATATTGATGTATTTGTGATGACTGCTTTTTACCAACATATCACACGTCTCACAAGAACTAGCCTCCTCTGCCACTCCAAATATCAATCATTTGGGATTTTTTCTTTGGATTAAGGCATTGTGTCTCCAAGAATTTCATTTTTATGCCTCAATTAACTTTCAGGAGGAGTAAAACATTAAGCAACACTTATCTTTTAGTGTTTTTGTGTGGGAGTGATACAATGACCTGATGACGAGGGACATAAGATAGATCCATTTTAACGGAGATGAGTTTGGGGAGAGGATAGGTTGACGGCATGAGGCATAGTATGTGTAAAGACAGGCTCAGTGGCTAAAGCAGGTAATAGGGGAAAAAGTTCTAGATGGCTGAAGTATAAGAAGCATGGAAAGCCAATAAAGATACCTTCAAAGGGACTATAACAGGGGACAGAATATTTACTCCTCTTGCAGTGCTAGCACTTTCTGCATCAAGTCAAGAAATCAAACTACTGTAACAGATCAAAGTTGTCCTTCACCTTTAAGTGACACAGAATCAGTGTAGTGAGACTGAGATGAGGCTCCTCCCCTCTCTCAGCCATGGATCCTTAATCTGTAAAATGAGAAGATTAGAGTGCACAAACTCTGGGACCCATTCCAGGGCTATTAGGCAATGTCTCTGTCAGGAATGACAAATACACTACAGGTATTTTATTACTTCCTCTATTGCAGGACCTATTGCAGGTCTTACAGACAGCAATAATCTATTATGATGTTTTTCTGCTAGTTTTAGATCCTTTTTGAGGAGGGATCCACTAATAATCTACCAGAGGTGGCCAGGAGTTGAAATCCATTGATAAATGTATTTAAACCCCAAAATTGTCTCAAAGACTTGGACAACTGGTAACAGTGGCTCCAAAATGATGATTCAATTCTGCCTTAGTGGGTGAGTAGATCCTATGGTGGTGATATGAGCAGAGCTAGCCATCGGAAGTGGAGAAACGCAGACATAGTCAGCTGATGCCTGGGGAGATCTGAGGAAATAGTGGGCACAGATGTTTTCCCTTATTGCCCAGTTTTCCACAATTATTGACTCATTCCAAATCTTAATGTCTCCTCTAAAATAAAAACCACCCTGAAGCCCTGGCTGCTGTGGACCACTGGATTGAGTGCAGACCTGTAAACCAAGAGGTTGCCAGTTCAATTCCATTAGGGTACATGCCTGGGTTTCAGGCCAGGTCACCAGTTGGGGGTGCATGAGAGGCAACCACACATTGATGTTTCCCTCTCTTTCTCCTTCCCTTCCCCGCTCTCTAAAAACAAAAATAAATAAAATCTTTTAAAAAAATCACCCTGAAAGTAGTCCAAAGAAGGAGACGACACAATGTGCATAAGAATTAAAAGACTTGGGACTTCCGGCCAAGATGGAGGCATAGGTGGACATACTGTGCCTCCTCTCACAACCAAAATTAAGGACAACAAATATTTAGAAACAAGAAAACAACCAGAACTTATAGAAAATTGAACTGTACGGAAGTCCAACAACTATTCATACAGACCGGTAAGAGGGGCGGAGTCGCGGCAGGAAAAAGTGGAGGTGTGGACCCAGGAACGCAAGCAGCAGCGGCTGGCAGTTCCCAGGTGCACAGGCGGCGGCTGGCGTTCCCCGGGCCCACAGGCAGCAGCTGGCGGACCCCGGGTATGGAGGGGGGAGGGGGGGGGCAACTGTGCAGACCCAGTGAGGCTGCACAAGGTGGCTGGCTGACCAGGTGGTCCCACATTCGATCTCGCAGACGGTTAAGGCAGAGGGGAAGTGGCGGAAGGGACTGAATCCAGGAGAGAGCAGAGCAGGCGCTATTGTTCCCTCTCAGACCCCGCCCCCACATACAGCGTCACAACCCAGCGACTGGGCTGCCCCGCCCTGAGGAACACCTAAGGCTCCACCCCTAATACGTAATAGCTGTGACTGGTCTAAAACCAAAACAAAACAACAACAACAAAAAGAAAACCACCAAAAATGGCTCAAACCGGAGACCAAATCAAAGCCCCAGAGCCAATTCCTCTAAGCCGTGAAGAGATAGCCAACCTATCAGATGCACAGTTCAAAGCACTGGTCATCAAAATGCTCACAGAATTTGTTGATTTTGCTCACAAATTAGGTGAAAAAAATGCAGGCTACAATACGTGAAATGAAGGAAGATGCATGGAGAACTGATAGAGATGGAAGGAAAACTGGGACTCAAATCAGTGGAGTGGACCAGAAGGAAGAAACTAACAACCAAACAGAAAACGAGGAAGAAACAAGAATTCAAAAAAATGAGGAGAGGCTTAGGAACCTCCGGGACATCGTTAAACGTCCCAACATCCGAATTATAGGGGTCCCAGAAGGGGAAGAGGAAGAGCAACAAGTGGAAAACTTATTGGAACAAATAATAAAGGAGAACTTCCCCAATCTGGCAAAGGACATAGACTTCCAGGACGTCCAGGAAGCTCAGAGAGTCCCAAAGAAGATGGACCCAAGGAGGAACACACCAAGACACATCGTAATTACATTAGCCAAGATTCAAATGAAGCAGAGAATTCTAGAAGCAGCAAGGGATAAGGGGACAGTCACCTACAAGGGAGTTCCCATCAGACTGTCAGCTGATTTCTCGAAAGAGACCTTACAGGCAAGAAGGGGCTGGAAAGAAGTATTTGAAGTCTTGAAAGGCAAGGATCTACATCCAAGATTGCTCTACCCAGCAAAGCTGTCATTTAGAATGGATGGACAGATAAAGCGCTTCTCAGATAAGGTCAAGTTCAAGGAGTTCATCATCACCAAGCTCTTATTATATGAAATGTTAAAGGGACTTATCTAAGAAAAAGAAGATAAAAAATATGACAGTGAAAAGACAGCACACTCACAGCTATTAACAACCACACCTAAAACAAAAGCAAACTAAGCAAACAGCTAAAACAGAAACAGAACCACAGAAATGGAGATCATATGAAGGGTTATCAACAGGGCAGTGGGAGGAGGAGAGAGGGAGAAAAGGTACAGAGAATGAGTAGCATAGATAGTGGGTAGACAATAGACAGGGGGAGGGCAAGAATAGTGTGGGAAATATAGAAGCCAAAGAACTTATGACACATGGACATGAACTAAAGGTGGGGAATGTGGGTGGGAGGGGGTGTGCAGGGTGGAGGGGAATGATGGGGGAGAAATGGGACAACTGTAATAGCTTAATCAATAAAATATATTTAAAAAAAGAATTAAAAGACTTGGATTACATTTGACAGTGTGATCTTGAGTAAATAACCTCTGAGCATTACTTCCCATATATTTAAGATGAAGAGGAAAATACTTCATAGGGTTGTTGAAAAAAGTAAATAAGATTAATCAACTGAAAGTGCTTTGAAAAAATATAAAGAAATACACAAAAATGTGATGATAGTATAAGCCCTTTATTAGCTAATAACTTTGGGGAATTTTTCTGACAACCAATTAAGATTAAGAAATGAGCCATATGTCAGACATTTTGGTGCCAAGGAAGAAAAGGGTAGTATAAGTGAGGAAGGAGAACACCAAACTCACATTTTATCATGTGACTTTCTCCTCCCATCCTCCACGGATTGTTAGTCCTTCAACAAAGTGCCTCTGAAGTTACTCATGGAACAGCTGCCAAGACTTTGATGTATTCTCAAGCTCAGCATTTTTCATTCATTCTGCTGTCCTTCTTTCCTATTCATATTTACCCTGGGGTGCTCTTGAAGTTGATAGAAGCCATACAAACTCTAGATTTCCTGCCACCACTTGAAATGCTCAGTGGCACAATGTTAATGAAGAATGTTTGGAATTTTAAGGATTAATGAAATTTTTGAGTGAATTCTGTGGAGGTCTTAAAAGTTCTGTCCCTTTTTCTATTCAGCATGGTGTTGTCCAGAAAGCAGTTTCTCAACCTTTTCCTCCACGGAAGTGAAGTTCAGACAGAGACAAATCAATAGAGCAAGTGATAGCATGTCCCTATCATATCTGGAAATTAATTTATAGAGGTGTACAGTAGTCAGGAAAGATGCTGTTACCTGGAATTTTGTCACCACTATGTCTCTTATATGTCTCACTTATCACGGGTGCACATCTTGAAAATGTGAAGAGGAAAGCCAGAGAAAGAGAGATGAAGGAGACAAATCCAAGCCACTATTTATTCTAATTGTATAAAACACGGAGCAGAGTTGAAACATAGCAGAGACTTATATAAATAATCCTCAAGAATGTTTTACAGATTAGAGACAAAAATAGAAAAAAGAATCAAAGGCTAAGGGGTGTTGCATTGGAGATATTCATTATCTATTAAGTTCAAGAATTTTGAATGAAAATGGACTCCAGATCACCTGACCCTGTCTTTTTTTGGTTAAGTATATTATTTCTCCTTTTATAATTGAAGCTAATGAATCCCAGAATAGTAAAGTAGCTACAAATGATGGATGGCACAGATTTTCCTGCTACTGTATCACAAAGTAAAAGACCAGCAGATTGTATGACTTCAGAAAAGTTTAAAGAAGAGAGAGACAGGAAATGAGGGAGACCAAGTTCTCACTACCTGTTAGACTTGGGGCTATCAATACAGTTTTTTTTTTTTAAAGAGGGCATGTTGGAAAGAGCACATATTCAGTTCCCCTTAGAAAATTGTGAAATAGTATTTAGAGCACTACTGAGTTATTAGTTCTTATCATGTGTTTTCATTCTCGACAACAAAATTTTTACAGCAAAGATTTCAATGTAATCCTCAAACAATTCAATGAGGACCATCTATGTGGCAGCATCATATGTTTGTTCATTTTCATTCTCCCACTATGTGAATGGACCACAGTGAGAGATTTTCAGTGATATTCCAAGGTCACAAATAGAGTTAGTGGCTGTTCAGTAGAAAACATAAAGAAATGGAATTTTAGACAGTAGAAATAGACAGTAGAAAACATAAAGAAATGAAATTTTACCAAAGACAGAACTTACTAGAATATATATTCCATCAATGTGAACAGACCAAGAGAACTAGAGTAATGTGGAAGATGTGAATATCATCTGCAGAAGGGGCTGGAACTAATTCATCTCTGTAATGTCCTCTGACCTAACACAGTGCTTAGCCCACAGCAGACTCACACAAATGTAACTTTTTAATTGACTTGAATCTTATCAACTAAAATCAGGGACTTTTTTTGATGGCTCTGCCATAGCTGTAAAGAAATAAAAATGTAGGCTCTCAATAGAAAATGTTAGCTAGTGTCCACAGAAGAATTCCAGAAAGCCAGTATAATTTTCAGAGGTATAGTAACCAACAAATTTGTCAGAAGAAACAAGAATAAAAATGAGAATAGTGTGTAAAAACCCTATGTGATCATAGAGAAGTTAACCTCTTGGAAACTCAGTTTTGGCTTTGAATTAATAAGGTCATAATTATGTCTCTTCCAGACTGAACACTCTACAATTCTAAATAGTTGGTGTGTGTGAGAGTTGATGTTTACAAAATTTAATGCAAAATATTCCCTGGAGTTCTATGTTTTGGAGCCATGGAGAACAGCTTGGGTCTACTTTGAGAAAATACCACATTGATAACCCTGAACTCTTCAGGATGTGGAATTCAGGGAATGTTAAATATGAGATAATTTCAGCTCTTTGGAAAAAGTTACACTGTGGCTTGGGCATGAGCTAATTATCACTTCTCAGGGTCTATAAGAAAAGTATTCATAACACTAGTTTGACACTCTGACTTCTTAGCTAGCAATCAGTTTTTAAATAGTGGCTCTTGGTGGTTTACATTTGTGTCAGAAATAGAAATAAATCACCAATCTTTACCTCCAGGAAAGCTCAAGTTCAAGTGGCGTATTCAGACATGCAAGTAATGAATGCAATATGCTTAGATGTCATAATAAAGAAATCAAGTTTATAAAAAGTACTCAAGTATCACAAAAAAAAAAAAAAAGGTGTCTCTGACTCAAGGAGACATCCCACTCATTCAAATGTCCTAGTTCATGTGACACTGTATACAAATATACAAACACACATGGAAAGGTTTGCAAATCTCTTGAGACTCACTTAAAAATAAATATCTAAGGAAGCTGGTCCTTATAATGAAATTTCATAGTTTCTGGCTGTGGCATCAGACTACCACCCACCACACTTGGGCAGCCTTGACTCATAAAAATGCTAGTTTTCTAAAATAAATCTAAAACTGTTAATGAGCCCACAAAGACTTGAACTGTGAGTGATAAGGGCTCAGCCCTTTGCTCTTGCTCTAGACTTTAAAATCCCAATATCTAAAGCTAATAAAGCCAGTAGAATTGAGAGTCTAGGATAAAAGTCAAGCCTCAGATCTGGGAGAATTCTGCTTTACTTTATTTGAAGTAAAGATTTAAAGACTATATAGCTAGTGTGCTGTCTCTTGGTCTCCTTCCAGAATATATTTCAACATACCATTTGATAGAAGATACTAGATGACATAGACAAGTAACCTTTTTGTGGGTTAGGACTAATTGGACTCTCAGCTGAATTCTACTGTGAAACTGATGGCCTAGCTATCAGTAGGGAACTGGCTAATTTTTTTTTGTTACCACAAATGCACAGAAAATAAATTGACAAATATGAAACAAAATCTTTAAACAAACAGACCTTATTATGTTTAGTGTTCATAAAGTTTTTATTAACATAAGAATATTTATTGCTAACTTTAGAAGCTGACTTTTGAGAAGGAACAGAAAACAGTCCTAATACAATTAAACAACTTTAGGTCACAAAGCATGAGGTTTAGCCAGCAAGTTGGTTTTGAGTAGGTCCCTTTCCTTCTATTCCTTAGATTCCTCATTTTTGAATGAGGAGATGTCCCTTGCCATAGCCTTGCAACATCCTTCCTGTAGAGGGACCAAGACCTCATGGCTGTATGATGACAGTCCAGGTAATAATAATAATAATAGACAACTGGCCACCTGCTCCTCTCCCCTCAGCTTGGGTTGTTGGGTGACTCAATGGCATTCCTGTAAAGCACTTAGCACACGCAGCACCTGGCATGTTGGAAACACTTGGTGAATGAGGTAAGTTGTATTTTCCAAGATGGCCACCGCAGCACATTGCATCCCATGTGACCTCCTTTCTTCTCCATCCTAGTATTTGTTATTTTAAAAATTGAGATATAATTGACACACAGTAAACTACACATATTGAAAGTGTCCGATTTGGTAAATTTTGATATGTATAACCCTGTGAAACCATCACCACTATCAAAAGATTAAACATATCCATCAATTCCAAAAGTGTCCCTTTGCCTCTTTGGCATTCCTGTCTACATCCCACCCGTAGCATCTTCAGACAACCCTTGGTGTATTTTCTGCCACTATACATTCGTTTGCATTTCCTAGACTTTTATACAAATTAAATAATACTGCACATACACTTTTGTCTGACTTTATTCAGCATGATAATTTTGACGGCCATCCATGTTGTCACATATATAATAGCTAATTCATTTTTGTTACTGAAATGTATTTCATTATAGCTTTACCAATAATTGGTTTACACATTCATCCATTGAAGGACATTTGAGTTGTTTCGCATTTTGGGCTAGTTCAATAAAGCTGCTGTGAATAAATACATAAATACATAAATACATAAATAAATATTATATATATGGAAAAATATACATATATTCCATCTGGTTCCAAATTAAACTATCACTTATGGTGTTAGGAACCGTAATTACTTCATCTCTCCACCTCTGAAATACATTTGCTTATTTAACTATTTATAAACATTTTTGCATTTATTACACATTTTATAAACACTTATTGAGCACTTCATATACACCAGGCACATACAATGAATGAACCAAACAGCAAAATTGTCTGCTGCCCTGAAACTGACATTCTCATGGTGGGCAGGGGGATAAACAAATAAAGGGAAGTCATAGGGTGACAAGCAGTGAAATTAAAAACAAGAAGGAAGGACAACAATTTTAATGAAATAAGGTTCACAATTTTAAATAGAAACTCTCACTAAAAAGGTGATATTTGACCAAATATCAGAAGGAGGTAAGGCAGTGCAGCACGTGGGAATCTGGGGCAGGGAACTCATAAACGGTCCCTGCCAAATGCTAGGGACTTTACAGGGTTAGCTAACTGAACACTCAGACTACTAATGAGAGGAGAATAACAATAATTTCTATTTTAGAAATAAGGGAAACTGAAGTTCTCTGTGGATGAATAATTGCTCAGAAGATCTGAACTGAGATCTAGCTAACCTCTAAGCCTAAGCTCTTCCTGTAGAGTTCACTTGCTTTACCACAAGCATTCCACCCCACTTGCATTCCATTCCAAGTTTACCACTTGCATTCCATCCCATGCCCATCTTACTGAAGGACAGAGAGCAGTGATAGAAGAGAACTGAATCTGAGACTCACCTGTTTTCTCCTGAAGGAAAATAATATGCACACGGATTTCCTTGAATGGAAAGGGTGATTGCTGAAATGGATTGATGTGTTTATGTAAAACTGGGGCATTTTTACTCTGTAATTAATTAGTTTTTGAAAACTGGTAAATATAAATTTCATTACATCTTCAAAAAAGCTACTTGTGTGCCTTACAATCACTCTCTGTCATCTTAGAAGCTTGAGATTCCAATATGTAATTAATGTGAAAACCATCACTGAGCCTCGGAGCTGCACGACATCTTGAAAGACTCACAAAGCCTAGTTTGCAGCCAGTGTCAGCAACTCTGACATCAGCCTGGGTGTGTGGAAATTTGATGGGGGAAATCACATACTTTTAGTGAACTTAGGATCCAGGGGACCTGGATTCTTCCTCTGATAGTAGCATCATACCCTTCTCCCAGAGTGCTCTACTGAGAGGAACATATGAGGTCTGTCCAGAAGGTATCAAGCCATGTAATATAAAAAATAGAGATATTTATTGAAGAAGATACAAGATACAAGAAACACTGTACATAGGACATTGACACCTCAGTCCCTTCAAAGCAGGCACCTTGAGACCTCACACAGTTTTCCCCAAGCACCATCAGCTGCACTGTCGTATTTTCCTGAATCTCTACAGTCTGCAATCTCTTCCCTTCAAAGGTGATTTTTTTCCCTTCAAAGGTCATTCAAAGGTGATTTTAGTTTTGGGAAAAGCCAGGAGTCATGGGGCACCACATTTGACCTGTAGGGGAGCTGAGTCACCTGGGTGATTTGATGTTTCACAAAAAAAACTCTGCACAAGACATGATGCATTAGTGGGCACATTGTCGTGATGAAGCTGCCAATCACCAGTTGTCCATAGCTGTGGCCTTCTGAATCATCTGAATAGTTTCTGTGGAGGCATGTCCAAGCTTAACACAAAATATGATGCAGATGCATTGCTCTACTTGCTCAGTCATTTTTAATGCAGCAGCCACACAGTACACATGCTCACTCAACGGTGTCTAGAGTGACCCCCTAGAGTAGAACACCCCCACTGGCTAGAACAGTGAAGTCACCATTGTTCATGCATGCGCATCCCAGTCCACTCTCCTTGGCTGCCAGGTGATATGATGTTGCACAAACCATTCACATTATATTAACAATGGTTGGACTTTTTCTGGACATAACTCCTACAGCTGTATCAATCAATTAACATGTATTTATTGAGACCCTACTATGTGCCATGTACTATTGTTCTACATGTTACATGCACATTATACCCTTCTTTGTGTAACTTCAGTCAAGAGACCTCAGATTTCAGTTTCTCCTGCAACAAGATCATGGGATTTGACTTGAATAGTTTTAAGTAATTCCAGACTAGGCTGTTTGGCACTTCTAACTCTCACATTAGTGAGCACAGAACAAGCACAAAGAGATCCTCTTTACTTACTAGTTGCCACAGATGGGCTGAACACTGGACACAGAAGAGTGAGTAGCCCCAGGTAAGTTACTTCCTCTCTCATCCTTCATTGCCTTGTAAATATTGGGATGATAATGGTGCCCACTTCAAAGGATTGGTAGGTATTGAATGACATGAATAGTGTAAACCACCCTGTTTAAACTTCTAGCATCTTTAATAAATTGGGATATTATTATAAAGTACTTTAAACTCTTCAAATTAACGGTGCATAAATTACAAGTTACTTTCTAATCCTTACTTTCTGGTTTCTTAGAAACCATTTTCCAAAGGGGCCACGGAAGGCAGATTTTTCCCATTTACACCTAACCTCTAGGAAATTCCCAAATCCCCTTATCAGCCCCATCCACAAAGGACTGTTTTTTAAGCATTCTGTTAAAATTCCTTCATTTCTCAAGTGGGCCAATAGCACATTTATACGGTTCTTTCGAGGCCTAGCCTAGCAACTCTGGTTCAGTTTGAAAACAATTCCTATTAAAAACAAAATGCAAAAAAGAAATTGCTATTTCAAACACATTCTCAGTTTTGATTGCTTCACCATAGTGAGAAATACTCTGATTTAAGCTTCCTTATTCATACTTCATCTTGAAGGATGTCGAATTTTGTCATTAAAAAAATCAGTGCCTTATATGGTTGCTTTCAGAGATATTTAGCTGTTTTAACTCCTTTAATTTTCAGAAAGAGGAAAGTAGTATCTCCATTTTTCCATTATGTAAGTTCAAATTCAGAAAAATGAGATAAAATGTTCACGGTCACACAACTACCATACTGTGGAGTAGAGATTCAAACCCTTGATATCTAACTGTGTTACTAGTCCTTTTTTTACTACACCTGGTAACTGGCTTCTGAGGACTTTTGATATACTCACCACCTCAATTTCTCATGTCCATGGCATGTTTTATCTGGCAGTATTATTTTTTAAATTATTCATTCGTTAAATAAGGATTTTCTTCTTCTATTGGATATTATGCTAGGACTGGGGCCTTAGTGATAACCCTAAACAGGCCTAATTGCAAAAGTAAATGTAAAATTAGAATTACGAGAAGTGTTTTGAAGAAGTATAAGATGCTGTGAGAAAATATTATGGGGAGATTTTATTTAGTCTGGGGAGTGACGTCAGGAAATGCTGCCTGAAGAAGTGACAACTACGCTGAAATCTGAAAGATAAGTGGTATGCATCTATGCAGGCAAAAGGAGAAAAGCATACTGGGAAAAAATGCAATTTAAAATTATGAGGAAGCCAAGATACATGGAGAGTAACGCTGAGTTGAGGGGCCTAGTATGAAAAGCTATGCATTCCAAGGTGTTAGTTTCACTTAAGCCACCTTGGACTCAGAACCACCCTTCAGCTCCTGCTCTTCTGGGTTTGTTTGGCTCTTTCTGAGGTCCCACATATTCATAAAACAAATTCCTTGCTGTTTGAGAAAATTTGAGTTAGTTTCGATTTCTTAAAACTAAATTAGTCTATTTAGGACAGTCTGTCAGGCATCTTTTAAGATGGATGATACATCAATATCCTCAAAAGTACTGAGTCAACAGTATTTTTGTTTCAAAAATGATTCACAGAGAGCTCTGTTTAACTGATAGTTATCTTAAAGCACATATAGGAAGGTGAAATTTAATGGCAATGACTGGTTGTTCTGTATTTTTAATGAGAAATGAACAATTAAAAGTGGAGGCTTCAATTTTAATAATAGAAATTTAGAGCAGATTTTCTTTAAAAGTAATAGCTTTTTTACACTGGAAAGACTACAGAATGCATCTTCACTAGATGAAATAGATAGCAGCAAGTCATTTTAGAAAAGCATGACATTTTTTAACTGTAGTTCAATGTACACATCCTTCTCCAAGGCTTCATGTGCCATGACGGTTGCACTTACTGTAGTAACCGAGAATCAGTTCATCAGCTCTGGTGGCCATAGGGTTCCTGGGGGCCATTTGAAAACGATTAGTGCCTATACATCTTTACTTCACACCTTGGGAGGGAGTGTGATGAAAAGTCACATGATCAGCATTTAGCGTCAGAATTCCTCCATTGAAAGTTTAACTCATTCTCAGTTTCCATTTCAGAATCTGTAAAGTGGAGGTAGGGATACTTTCCATGGATATTGTAAGGATCAAAAGAAAGTTACTATATATAGCCATGGTTGGGTATCTCAGTAGGTTGGAATATCACCTTGTACACCAAAGGGTTGCAGGTTGGATCCCTGATTAGGGCACATACCTAGGTTTTGGGTTCAATCCCTGATAGGGGCACAAACAGGAGGCAACCGATGTATGTTTCTCTCTCACATTGATGTCTCTCTCTCTCTCTCTCTCTCTCTCTCTCTCCCCCCCCCACACACACACACACACACACACACCTCTTTGTCTCTGTCTCTTTCTCTCTCTCAAACTAATAAACATATTCTCAGGTAAGGGTTAAAAAAAGTTACCATGTATGAAAGCATCACATAAGCTGGACATCACCATACTGTTAGTATTTGTGATATGAAGAGTTTTCTTACATAATAAGAAAAGCTACTTGTGAAATTCACTCAGGAGTTAAGAACACTGACTTTGGGATTGGGGAGACCTAGCTTTGTGAATCGTCTTATTAGATCACTAGCCCCTTAATATTGGACAAATCATTTAAACCCTTCAAGTTTAATTCAATTTCATCAGCTATAAAATGAGATAAAATAGCACCTCACCACGTAAACTGTTGTGACTTTAAATTAAATTATATGAGATCACGACTATAAAGCATTTAGCCCTGTGATTCACACTTATTATACACCCCAAAGGTAAATTAGTAGCAGTAGTAGCAGCAGCAAGTAGTATTTCCAATGTTATTTGTAAACATACAGTATTATCCCAGACCCAATACTATCTCAGATTGCCTGTTCCCAGGAAGTAACTCAGAAAGACAGCCTTGTCTATGAATCTAACTCTATTTTAATTATTTATTTTTTCTTTTTTTATTGTTGTTCAAGTAAAGTTATCTCCATTTTCCCTCCATCGCTTTCCCCTGCCCCGCCCTCCATCCTTCCCACCTTTGGCTTTGTCCACAGGTCCTTTACACATGTTCCTTGATGACCCTTTCCCTTCTTTCCCCATCTCCTCTCCCCTCTGGTTACTGTCAGTTTGTTCTTTATGTCAATGTCTCTAGTTATAATCTAATTTTAATACCACTAGCAAATGGCTTTATTTAGGAAGCACAACAGTTTTTCTCTCTATTAACTTCTCATGCAATTAGCAAAAGGAAATTAAATGAAGCTACCTTTTCCAGCCACAAATATGCAGTTGCCATTTAAGGAGAGTTTAGACCATATATTCCCTTAACAGAGTTCAATTTATTGTTTAAAGTTTTCTAATTTAGCCTACAGACAAAACTGAAATCTGACAGGAAGAAAATATCCTGTGCTATAATAAATGAACACCTACATCCTTAGAGAATGTAATTTTGACTCTTCTTTAAAGCACTTTTTGCCACTTAGTCATTCACACATTTGTTAGCAGTGGATTAAACATTGGCTATTTAACAGTAAACGAGGTATGCGCAGTCACTGCCTTTTATAGCTAATAGAACACTGAATGCATAGGTAAGATAATCAGCAGTTACAATAATTTGTGTTAATGTTGTAATAGGAGAAATATGCTGTATTAGTACCTAGGAAGGAAATCTTCGCAGATTTTTGAGAAGCAATTCATAAAAACACCAAACTTGTCTTTTCTCCCCTATTAGATGATAAATCTCTTGATGATAAAATCTGGTTTATTCATCTTTATATTCTCTACAGGACCTGAAATATTACTTTACACAGGTACTTATCTAGGAGGCATCTAGCTGAATGGTTGACTCAACATCTATAACAACCTCCTTATATTATCCTTCAAGACCAAAAAGCTAAAAACATTTTCCAAATCCCTTTCATACCTGGTTAGGGGTGTGACTTAGATTCTGCCAGACGCAGGCACAAAGTTGTTTTGGAAATGAGTTAATGAGTTAAGTAGAGGCAGTACACAAGCCATCCATTACTGGTGTGCATTTCAGCAGGCACAAGGGGCAGGAGCCAACAACTTTAGCAGTGACTTCCTGGATTACAGTCAAGGTGGTATAAACTTGGTGCCAGTTGGCTTTTTAACATTAACAGAGCTGGCAGCTCTCTTGATGGGCCACTTCCACAGTATTCCTCTTTTTCTGCAGTCAATCTCAGATGCTCAGCCTAAAATCTGCTTCTCCAGCATTTTGAACAATGTCGACATAAACTAAATCCTTGAATGAAGCTCTTTTCTACTGTTCCTTTCTGCTTAAACTAGCTGGAACCATTGCTGTTATCTGCAGCTAAACCTTATTGCAGTCTTTTGAGCCAAACTGAATTAGTCAGAAATTGGACAAAAGTACATTTACAGTTAGTTGTATGTGAAACAGTTTATTCTTATATTATTTTTAAATTATTGTATTATTTACTTGTATTACAACTGTAAACCTACTTTTGCCCACTCCTGCACACTAAGCTCCACAGTAAGTACATAAAGTGCTATAAGATAGAACCATCCACTGTGCATGGAAATGGTATGAGCATACAATGTACACACTTAATCAACTGCATAAATAATTCTGCTGAGATGGTCTGTGAATGTAGTGTTTGTCGGTAACCTGGAGCCACTCTAGGCCAATCAGTATGGCTCTATTGCATGCATAGAACTGGCATGCAACAAGGTGGACAACCTAATCCAACACACTTAAGAATGTTCTGTGGTCTTCACAGGTTCTAGAAAGAAGGAAATCAATGATCATGAGCAGGTTAGTGTGGCTTTGGCATCTCAGACAAGATGGTGACCCAACAAGCAAACAACAATCAGCTGCCCCTGGAAAGTATGATCCTATAGGTTATACAACAATGACACTCACCACAAAGCTTCTCTACCTAATTCCAATGTGTCTGTTTAGAAATTCATTATAGATTTTTTAAAAGTCTAGCTAATTGCTAGTCATATGGTAAGTAATCTGTACACATAAATTCATTGTCTACTCTCACCCAACTCTTTTTAAATTCATTTTATAGACTAAAAGGCCGCAGCTCATGAAGGTAAGTGATACATCCCAGGTTGCATAGCCAATAGTTTGCAAAGCCAGGGTTCTCTGGCTCTTTAATGCTATGTGCAAAAGTTTGAATGGCAAATTCCATTACGCTGCTTCCTACAAAATATTTCCTTCCAAGAAGAGAATGCATTGACCAAACGACATTAATATTTGGGTCCTCTTGCCAACA
Source organism: Glossophaga mutica (assembly GCA_039655065.1). Taxonomy (NCBI): domain Eukaryota; kingdom Metazoa; phylum Chordata; class Mammalia; order Chiroptera; family Phyllostomidae; genus Glossophaga; species Glossophaga mutica. Next base: position 76,507,207 of record CM077308.1, on the reverse strand, counting down.
TAGTTCTCAATAAAATAAAAAATTGTGTCTGGTTATAAAGTAGTCCCTTGTGAGCAGAACAGCATGATTTTGCAGGCCCCATTTACTCCCTCAAACCTGATGTTTTAATTAGGTCAATTGCAGGAATCAACATAGTTAAGAACAGGCTCGGTAGCATGCTGAAACCACCAAAATACTGCCTCCTGATGGGCCCAGCCTGGGCAGCCCTTTTTTACATCCCTTCTTTTCAAAGGCTATAACCCTCAACCCTCTTCTCCTTCTGTCCTCAGAAGGCTGTTGTGGTTTTTAAATGAGGCTCTTGGGTGTTCACTGTAACTGCATGACTCAGATTTCTGAACTATTTTTCTGAGAGGATTGCCCTATGTTATTCTCACATGAAAAATTTTCCAAAGTTTTATAATTCCGTAGCTCAGTCTTATCTTGTCCAGTTTCTTAAGCACAGGCTCTGTCAACAACAGGGAGTCTTTGCAGCTGTTCTGTAATGTAATTTCAGGGTCAACAAGAAGGCATCTCTGACCCTCAAAAAATGATGTCTCCATCTGCTCAATGGTGTCTAAATATTCACAGTAATTTATTCCTTTATACTGTGGCTTCCTGCATTTCCCACAATTCAAATCCCCCTAGGAAACTAGTGTATTACACTTTATCAGTCATTAACATCCTACTGAGCCTGAGTTTATCAGATCCTCTACATACAGGAAGTTTTTAAAAGTAGGACCAGAGAGGGAAGCCTCAGGCATAAGGCTGTATTTAAGACACAAAGAACTGCAGGGTATTGTCTGTCTTTCCAGAGACCAATTCTAGGAGGCATGGGCAGGGGAAAGGTGAAATATATGGTTCACAGTCACATTCTCTGTTGCCTTTTTTTTTTTCCAGTTCCACATGCTCTCTGAATAACCTTTGATATTATTCTATTTAGTATTAAAATAAGGGGTTCAAATTTGGCCTATCTTGCCTACTTAATACTGGAAAACAATGTGGAAAGTCAACTTTGGGATCTAAATGCACCCTCTTATTACCTTTGGAAACCAGCATTGCTCTTTTCTGTGTCACTCAAACCTGCAATTGGCACTGCCACCACCCTCTTAGTGTGGTCATTGAACTGTAAGCTCCCTAAACAGCAGGAATTTTGCCCACCACCGTGTCCCACTCACCTAGACCCGGGACTTCCACAGAGTCAGTGCTCAACGAGCATTCATTGAAAACAATGTTTTTGTGAAACAACGACTTTCCAATAGGCATTATTCAGTTCTTAGCTACGTAGCTCTTTGGAGCATTTTTTCACCACCTCCCCATTCTTGGAACTATTTCTCCCTTTGATATTTGTGTTGCCATGCCTTCCCAGGGTGGGTTTGGGGGTGGGAGGATGGTAGTAATACATTAATTAAGAAATTGGACTCTGGAATCAGATGGGCAAGGTTTAAATCCAAGATTTCCTACTCACTAATTGTGTGATCCAAGTAGGTACTTAACTCTCCTGTCTTGTTTCTTCATGAAAAAATATGAGGATCTGAAGAGTTTTTGGCTCATCAGATTGCTAAAAGGATTGTGTAATTCTTGTCAATATCTCCCACTGTCATTATTTGAACACTTTAAAAGCTTTTGGTTACTACTTCTTATATCCTTTCTCGTTCACCTGTCACTTAAATATTTACTGTTGTGAAAACTAAGTAATCTTCAGGGTTCCATGCTCTTTTGTTTTTAACTTCATCTACTTTTTATGAATTCTCATCAATTTCATAGCCTTGATTGATCATTATATCTTATTGATCCCTAATTCCTATGGTCCAGGTCTCATTTCTGAACCATAAACCTCTATATGTCAGTTATAACTATGAGTTCACTCAAACTCATTTTCTCTACCTCTTTGGTAGCCTGCTAGACTTCATTTCTCAGCCTCTCTTGTAGTTTCATATGGCCACATTGTGCGAATTCTGTCAATAGAATATAGTGTAATTAAATGAGCCATCTCGATGATATCCCACAAAATACTTTCCATATGATCTTCCATACTTTCTCTCTTCCCATCAGCCAGCAGATGTAGAGACTTGGAGGTCCTAGGAAATTGTTGGATCACAGGACTAAAGAAGCCAGTGTCCCTAAATGAGGAAAGCTGTGTGCCAACCAGGAACATTTGCATTGGTCCTTGCATGAGCAAGAAATAAAATTTTACTGCATTAAGATGCTGAGATTTGGGGGTATTGTTACAAGAGCTAGTGTTACCTTAAGTAGCATACCTTTTATTTAGCTGCCTAGAAGACCTTTTATTTAGCTGTTCTTCCTGCAAATCAAATGTAGCATATGAATTCATACTTGAATTTTTTACAACAGATCACTAGACAAAATAACAATGGCAAGATTATCTTTCCAGAGATGCCTGCATTTCACCTCACAACATGCCATTACTTTGGTGAAATCACTTCAGTCTTGGGTCAATGTTAGTAGCTCAAGTTCTGATACTACGTTCTTAGCCAAGAATGGCTAAGTTTTTCATGGGCAGTTTCATAGTAGACCAGGTTATAAGGCTATTTTATTAAACAAGAATAAAATGTAATTAATTAATAGTGCGAACTATAACTGCCAAGTACAATGTCTATTTGAACCACCCTCACTAACACACTGTCTCCCTTTAGGAATACTACAAGTAAATTAGAATTAACAGAAGATGTATCTGGAATCAAAGCAAAAAGAATGTATTAAAGATTTCAGGGTTTAATGATGCTGGCCTATGATAGTCTTATTTACATAATCTAACACCATCGACATTAGAATTATCCTTCAGTGGTTCTCCCTTATGTTCCACCGGCACCTACTCTTTCTCGAATCTCCATCTTTTGTCCACCTCCAGTGTCAGTATCTTGAATCAGGCCCTCATCACTCAAACCTAGGCCATAACAACTTTTTAATCAACCTCTTCACTTCCCCTTTTACTCCATTTTAATAAAGTCTCCACAAATTTAACACTTATCTGTCTAAAACTGCATGTGAAACCACATGGTTTCTCCAGTTTAGAGTCCATCAACACTGTTCCTTAGTATAAAATTCTAAGCCTACCATATGACTTTTAAGCTCCTCCATAAACTGCCTCAGGCTTCATGTCCAATCTTGTTTATTATCAATTTCCCCGTGCTCTAGCTATGCTAAAATTTATGAAATTTTCTCTGATTAGGACAGGCTCTTTCTCTCTTTCTTGCCTGTGTTCGAGCTGTTTCCTTTATACACTATGACCTTCTCCTCTTTTCTTCCTTTCTTACTCCTTCTCATGTTAGCTTAGATACTCCTCCGATATACCTCCTAGTATTCTCCATATCCATCTGTCATAGAACTATCATAGATGTGGATCATAGATCCAACATACATGCTAACATACTCTAATTTTCTTGTTTAATAATTTATCTTACACTAAATGGTGAGCTCCTGAAAAACATGACTTTTCTATTTTAACTAGCTTGTGGTATAGTACTTAGCACATAGAAGTTACTTGGTTAATATTTATAGATTAAGTAAATGAATGAGTGGAATGGGTCAATCTTTTTTGATCAGTAACTCCTTTAGCTACTTCAAATATATTATGTAATCATTTGATTTAATCCCTATAGCAAAATAGTTCATTACTATATTTTGTACTAGAGGTACTAATCTTAAAAAAGTTAACTTTCCCAAAGATCCACAGCTAAGTCAAGATTTGAACACAGACCTCACACTAAAAGTCTATTTGTTATCTGCCAGACCATTCTTTGTACAACTTACTATAGGTGCAAATGGTATTTACTTATGTGAAGATCAGTTGACCCAGAATTATCAGAAAAAGTCTTACATAAGCAGCAAGTCCTTACCTGGGATTGCAAAACTGGGAAGGTTTTGTACACAATGATAGTTAAGATGGAAACTTTCGGATAAAAAGAATTTACCCCAAGAAAACCATACCCAAAGAAATTCATGGATTGTGAGAGCACTATCATATTAGCCTATTTACTAAAAACCAAAATTCCAGCCCTCCTTCTGTACAATTAATCTACGCTTTTAAACTGAATGTTATCAATTCCAAAGTTAGAAAAATAATGCAATTATGGTTGCAAAGGAAATGATAGTATTTTTATCACAGAGAAAAAACTTTTAAACTCTTCATTTCTAGATAAAGAGCAAAAATATTTAATGCTTACCATTGGCTTCCTCATATGTTGTTTAAAAAACTGTCCTGAGAATAAGTTTTAACAACATACCATTGTATTAATCTATTGTGAGAATTTAGTGCTGAATTACCCTAGGAAAATTGGGCAAAAAATAATAACTGTTTTAAAATGTCAAAAACTTGGAATTGAGTTCAATTTTTATTTTAAGAAGTCTGAGGCTGTGAGTGGTTTCTTGGATTATTTTTCCTCTCATGTACATGGCACTGGAGAGTGGCCTGAAATAGCTCACTCTTTCCAGCTGCTCATTTCTAAATGCAAAGAAAAAGCTATAAAAGAGACACATCCCTGCACCCCAGCAGAAGGCAAGATGAGTACATCCACCAGGCACAGGCTGAAGGGAGTGAAAGCTAGTTGGAGGCCACCTGACTAAGAGCTGCTAACTAGGTTGGGCATTTTCACCAGCATTATGCTATTTTCCCAGTGAATAAACATGGCTTAAGGAAGTCAAGTAACTTGGCCAAAATACCACAAAGTATGGGCAGAATCAAGGTTAAAACCTAGTTTGAAATTTTTGTTGGATGTTTAGGGCACTTATTATTTTATCACTCCCTCCTTCCACTGGGATATTAACCTAGGGAAGATAAACCTAAGTAACAAAATGAGGGAAAATATGTTTACAGCAATTTATTACTAGCAAAGCTAAACTGAAAAACAGAGGGGGACCTCCTCCTCCCCTCCAGTGACCTGGATTTGAAATCTACATGACACAGAAGTTCTTCCCCCATGTCAAGTGGGAAACTCAAAGAGAGTACAGCTGACCTGCTTCATCTGCCATCTCAAGAAGAAGAAAGCAGAACACACACTCTCTGAGCAAACACAAGACTGACATAAAACAAGAGCAACGACCTATATTGGCCATATTTCAATAAAATGACCCTGCCTCTTGGCTTTCATAATCCACTGGGTGCCAGTCACTCCTCCCAAGAGTAGAAAACATAGGAGCCAAATGTCACTGCTCATACCAGAGAAGTAAAGTGGAAGTCCTTTGTGGAAATGAGCACAGAAAGTAGAGGTTGTCCATAATGGTTCTCACAGTATTAACAGCCACATATTCAGCTTCCGTAGACTCCTGTAAGTCTGTATAACCTCTGTAGACTGTGATAAGTCTGTATTATGACTATGAAAGTCTTCAGTTAATATCATAATCCGAAGATGGTAGAAACATCACAGAACCACCATAGTATAGGGAATGCAACCTCTGGCCTCCCTTGCAGCACTTGCATCAATATATAATATAGTGATCATAGTTTTTAACTTTTTGAGAATTAAGTGCTCTTTCTCTCTCTAATATTATTAAAACAAGGTGACTTTACCTTTGATATTTTCAACTGGTTCCTCCCCAAGGAGATTGGGAGCAGGTTTTCACACTGTGTTTCCCACAGGACATGACCAGCGTTACGACATTCACTAAATGCAGAATTGAACTAACAGTACTTCCATAATGTAACCATCTACTTAAGGTTACTATACATGCATTCTGCTTTATCAGTATTCCTCAGAGTAGCTAGCAGTGAACGTGTAGTGAGATATATAAATGAATGATTTACTTAAAAAAATAAGGGGTGTAGTATGTAGAAAAGGGCTATCTTGTTCTTGAGAAAATCCATGTTGTTTCTTCAAGAATTTTTTGCCACTCTGGCAAATATTTTAAGCATGCATAAAGAAATATTCTGCCTCAAGCCTGGTATTTAATTTATTCTGAATAGCCTAACCTCATCTGATCTACATCTGGTTCTATTTTCCTAAATCCTCTAGCTACCTATCTTACTTACCACCTTGTTACTCTTATAATCTCCTCTTTCAGCTTGGCACACAACCACACTTTCTAGCAACTGAGCCTTTCACTCACTTCCTTAGGTGGAATATTCAAAGATATCCTAAAAAATAACATTTCCCAGTTCTGTCAGATTCTTGGGATCACCACCATCTCCCCAAACTTCTCACCAAAAATAGCCTGATCAAGCTTTGTGGCCAGAATACAGAATGTGTCTTCTACATATGCCAAAGAAACCAAACATTATCCCTAGAAAAGCAACTATTTTTTTTCTTTATTTGGTGATAGCTACATAACCCAATGCTGACTAGTTTGCCTTTTTGTCAGGAAGTTCAGAGCTGCATTCAGTGCTCAAAGCAAGTGAGCTGAAATGTCCAGCGCTATTAATTTACTTCATTTGAATTCTTTGTGCAATTTCATTGTCATTTACAGCTTCCCTGATCCTATAACAGTAATCACAATAATAATTATAATTCATAACCGCTACGTGTCACTTGCTTTTCTAAGCTGTGTATTATATGCATATATATCTGCCATATATCAGTATATAATTTTTGTGATTGGTACAGTTAGCCCTGTTTTGTAAAGTAAACTGAATTCCCTAAAGTTTAAGCAATTTGGCAAAGGTCTAATTATAATTTGCTTCAAATCACTACTTCCAAATCTTCCCTGACAATTTCTGAGAATTCCCGGATGTTTTACAATCTCAGAACCACCTCAACCCCTGAGCTCTTGCTTTTCTTCTTTGATGCATCTGATGCCCATTTTGGGATCTTATAAAACCAATAAACAGAGTCAGTCTTCCTTTCTTTGGTTAGAACAAACAATAAATGAAACTTGATAGCTAGAGAGATAGATGTCAAAATGTCAGTTACTTCATCAACAAAGCTGGTTGGAAAAGATATCTTTAGATCTACAGCCAAATATACCTATTATGTCCAATCGAATTACATGGGCCCATTCACCTTACATGAGTCACTTTCATAAATGAAAAACCACCATCCTTCCCATTCCTTTCTCTGTGAGTTTACTACATGAAGGAGCAGTGAGTATGGTTCAAAAGAAAAAAAAAATACCCGAGAAACTCTAAATTTATTTCTTTTCCCAATCTCACCAATCAGGTAAGTCATTCTCCCTTCCCTGGGGAGAACCAGAGCATTATTTCAAATGAAATTCTTTTTCCTGGAGACATGAGGCAAGGGAAGTAAAAGTTCTCCCTAAAAGCCACATTCAAATTTGGCCCATTCCTCAGTTGCCATGTATTCAGTAGATTTTAGTAAATATTTGGGGGGAAGATAAAAATGGGTTTAAATCACAGAAATGTTCTAGTTCCTAATTTTGTATCTATATTTTAATCTATCCTGTAACTAAATTTAGATGGCTTTTAAAAAATACAATAAAAATAATTTCTCCTATTTTTATGTCTAACTTTTATTTTCTAAAATGTGGGCTTATAATTGGTTTAGTTATACAAACTTGCTTTAAGTAAGTTATGGAAGTAGACATAACAAACTCTGAAATTAAATGCCTAGACTGTTGATCAACCAGGTCAAATCTGATGATTCCGAGTAAGTATTGTACCACAGACGTGGGCAGGGCCACCAGAAACAAGGGAAGACAAACATGAACCTGCACTGTACATGTTTTCATTTCTTCTATTTCATTTCCTAAAAGAAAGTGAAAGTGATTCTTTCAATAATTCAAAATTAAATGTATTCAACATTTTCATTCAAATTTCCCAATCTGCAGGAAAATAACAGATTGCATCAAAGTTTTATACCTGTGGAACCTTCTCAGGGGCAAAAAAGGACCAATCCTGTGGTTTTGAAAAAATATTTGGTGGATTAGCTAATTTTAGAATCTGATCCCCAATCTCATTAATTTATATACATGCTTTAATTAAAATTTTAAGTTAGAATTTTTATGAAACATTAATCTTCAAAGCACCACTGAGACGTGAATGAGAGTTACTAATATTCTTCTTTAGGATCTCAGTCACAAATACCCAATAAGGGCTTACTGGCACAAAGTGAAGGAAAACCATAATAAAATGGAAAGCAAAAATATCATCAATATCCTTAGGGTGCTCTTAGTGTAAGGAGCCCAGGAAATTTTATTGGCAAAAACCTAGTCACGAACATTCACAAACATAAAGCTTAGAAATATGTACAGTTAAGAAGGGTTATAAAAAATCATGTTTTAACTAAGTGTGATAGGCCAATAATGGCCTCCACCCCACCTCCCAAAAGATGTTCACATACTAACCCCTAGAACCTGTGAATAGGTTACATAACCTTATAACATAGATTTTACCAGTTTAATCAAGGTTCAAGCCTCTAACATAGGAAGATTCTGTCCCCATTTTCCTTGCTAGTTCAGTTTGTTCATTAGATTCCACATATGAGTGAAATCATATGGTATTTGTCTTTCTCTAATTGGCTTATTTCACTTAGCATAATGTTTACCAGGTCCATCCATACTGTTGCAAAGGGTATAATTTTCTTCTTTTTTATGGCTGAGTAGAATTCCATTGTACAAATGTCCTATAGCTGTTTTATGCACTCATTTATTGATGGACACTTGGGCAGCTTCCATATCTTGGCAACTGTAAATAACACTACAATGAACATAGGGGTGCTTATGTTCTTTCAAATTAGTGTTTTGAGTTCCTTCGGTTATATTCCCAGGAGTGGAATAACTAGGTCAAAAAGCAGATCCGTTTTTAATTTTTTGAGGTATCTCCGATGACAGCCATTCTGACAGGTATGAGATGGTATCTCATTGTGGTTTTAATTTGCCTTTCTCTGATGATTAGTGATGTTGAGCATCTTTTCATATGCCTATTAGCCACTGGTATGTCCTCTTTGGAGAAGTGTCTATTCAGGTCCTTTGCCCACTTTTTAAGTAGGTTATTTGTTGGGTTTTTTGTTTTGTTTTGTTTTGTTTGTTTGTTTGTTTGTTTGTTTTTGGTGTAACCCCTTATCAGATGTATTAGCGAATATGTTCTCCCATTTTATGGGCTTTTTATTTTGTTGATGATTTTCTTTGCTGTGCAAAAACTTTTTAGTTTGATGTAGTCCAATTTGTTTATTTTTTTCTCTTGTTTCCCTTGCCTGGGAAGATTATCCAATAAAAAACTGGTACAAGCAATGTCTGAGATTTTACTGCCTATGTTTTCTTCCAGGGTTTTTATGGTTTCAGGTAATGGGAACAGGGGAGGTTAGGAGCTGGAGGGATTGAGCAAAAAGGAAAAAGAACTCATGGACATGGACAAGAGCGTGATGATTGCTGGAGGGGAGCAGGGTATAAGAGGACTAAACAGTAGTAGAAAATTCAATAAAGATAAAAATAATGTCTAAAAAATAAAATAAAATAGGAAGATTCTCCTAAATTGCTCAAGTGAGCTCAGTCTAATTACATGATACCTTAAAAGCAGAGAATGTTCTTTTGCTTGAGTCAGAGAGATGTGATGAAAGAAAAAGACAGAGACTAATAGTAGAAAGGGAGTTTGGATTGATGAGGCAGAAGAGGAAGCCAGAGAGAAACTCAAAGTTTGAGAAGGACTCAGCCTGCCATTGCTAGCTTCGAGGGTGTAGGAAGAGGACCAGGAGCAATGAAATGCAGGCAGCCTTTGGAAGCTAAAAATAATGTCCAGCCAACAACCAGCAAATGATGAAACTTCAGTACAATAACCACAGTAACTAAATTCTGCAAACAACCTGAATGAGCATGAGTGTCCTTCTCACACCCTCAGATAAGCACTCAGAATGGTGAACACCTTAATTTGTTTTATGAGACCTAACATATAGACCATGCTTTAAAAAAATCATTTAAATAATAAACAACTCATAATTTCACTTAGTATTCCCTTTGCAGTGGGTTTACTAGTGCTCCCCCAAAATTCATGTCCACCTGAAACCTCAGAATGGACACTTACTTGGCAATAGCATCTTTGCAGATGTGATTAAGATAATAATAGAGATGAGATCATAGTAGAAGAGGATGGGCCCTGAATCCAAAGAGAATGTCCTTAACAAAAGACAACAGGCAACAGGAAGAATGCTCTTGAAGACAGAGGTAAGGATTAGAGTGATGCTGCTACAAGCTGTGGAATACCAGGAACCACCAGAAGCTGGAAGAGGCCAGGAAGGATTCTCCTCTAGAGCCTTTGAAGGGAACATGGCCATGCCAGCACCTTGATTTCAGGCTTCTGGTTTCTAGAACAGTAAGAATAAATTTTTGTTGTCTTACATCACTGCATTTGTGGTAATTTGATATGGCAGACCTAGGAAAATTAAACAGCATTTGAAAAATAAAGAAAAGTATCCTTATATAAAATAAAAATAAAGTATGTATATGTGTGTGTGTGTGTGTGTGTGTGTGTGTGTGTGTACACAAAATACCCCATGCCCACTCAGGTTTTCTTGGCCCTACTCTTTGCCTCCCTGATACTTGAATGCTGGGCGCTGATTACCTTCTCAATTCTACATTTCAGTTTTATGCAAGTTAGGAAAAGAATAAAATTAAGTACTTGCACTCCTGCAGTTGATGGTTTTTTTCTATGCTTTTTTTTTTTTTTTTTTTGACAATTGCTGAAATGGCCAGAACTGTGAGTAACTGTCTCTTGTCCTAAGTTTATGTGGTCCTACAGGAATTCATCTTCTGTTTCTCATTAGTTCTTTAGTTCCAGGATAACACCACAGATTGGTTAGGCACAGCTATGCTGTCCTTGAAACACCATGTCCTAGGCAACATGGTGGGAGTGTTGAGCAATGGTTGCTCCATTATTTCTATGATTAATTAGAAGTTTTGGATTTGTCAGCAGGTCTATCTGCTCTGGGACAATATGGGTTTCAAATGGAATATTAAGGGTTGCTTGTTGTGATGTTTACTTTCATGTGTCAACTTGACCAAGCCATGAGATGTCCAGATATTTCATTAAATATTATTTCTGGATATGTCTGGGAGGGTGTTTATGGATGAGATTAGTATTTGAAAAGGTAGACTGAAGTAAAGAAGACTGCTCTCCCTAGCATGGGCAGGCACCCTCCAATCTATTAACGGCCTGACAAGAACAAAAAGGCAGAAAGAAGAATCTGCTCTCTTCCTGATCATTTGAGTTGGAGATCTATTTTCCACTGCACTTGTACTGATAGTTAATAGTGGGGCTTCCACTATTAACTCCTCTGGTTCTCAAGACTTAGGGCTTGGACTGGAACCAGACCACTAGCTTTCCTGGGCCTCCAGCTTATAGATCACAGATTATGGGACTTCTCAGCCTCCGCAATGTGTGAGCCAATTCCTTATTTTATATAAATATATATAATATTTATATATAATCTGTGTAGATTATATATATAAAATATATGTATAAAGGTTATATATATAACCTAAGGAGACTATATATACATATGTATATAATCTAAGTCTGGGTCATTTTCTTTTTTTCTTCTGAGAGAAAAATATGAGGAGTCTTAGCACTTCTTCTTAGGGGATTAGGGCAAGAAATTTCCTAGACTAACATTCTACTGTTTTCTCCTGGAACTGCCAGAAACTCAGTACTTGTCCACTAGGTTGAGGTCACAATGAGACTGGGTATAGAGTAAACACCTAACAATTAGCTTATTTGATTGTCATGTAAGGGCCTGACATTAAGTTTTTGATTGCCCAGGTATCCACTTGAAAAATATCTATCTTGAATAAACACATTGCTAGCTACTAGAAAAAGAGGTAGGCCACCCCATCCATGCAGTTTACTTTTTCAGAGATACCTGGTTGACTTAGATAACCAACGATTTGACCAATACATTTTCCTAATTAGCATCCTTTCATTTCAGCATCAAGAAATGCTTTCACCTACAGCCAGCATCATACTCAATGGGCAAAGACTAAATTCTTTTCCACTAAAATCAGGAACAAGACAAGGCTGTCCACTCTCTCCACTTCTATTCAACATAGTATTGGAAGTATTAGCCACAGCGATTAGACAAGAAAAGGAAATAAAAGGCATCCAACTTGGAAAGGAGGAAAAAAAACTGTCATTGTTTGCAGATGACATGTTAGTATACATAGAAAATCCTATAGTCTCGGCCAAAAAACTGCTCGACCTAATAAATGAATTTAGCCAAACAGCCGGATACAAAGTCAATATCCAGAAATCAAAGGCATTTTTGTATACCAACAATGAAACAACAGAAGCAGAAATCAAGAAAAAAATACCATTTGATATAGCAAAAAGAAAAATAAAGTACCTAGGAATTAACCTAACCAAGGAGGTAAAAGACCTGTATGCAGAAAACTACACAACACTGAAGAAGGAAATCAAGGAAGACACAAATAAATGGAAACACATACCGTGTTCATGGATCGGAAGAATTAACATCATCAAAATGTCCATACTTCCCAAAGCAATCTACAGATTCAATGCAATACCTATTAAAGTACCAATGGCATATTTCACAGATATAGAACAAACTCTTCAAAAATTTATATGGAACCATAAACGACCCAGAATAGCGGCAGCAATCTTGAGAAAGAAGAGCAAAACAGGAGGGATCACAATACCTGATACCAAAATGTATTACAAGGCCACTGTAATCAAAACAGCCTGGTACTGGCATAAAAACAGGCACGTGGACCCGTGGAATAGAACAGAGAGCCCAGAAATAAACCCTAGTCTCTATAGTCAATTAATATTCGACAAAGGGGGCAGCAACATAAAATGGAGTAAAAATAGCCTCTTCAACAAGTGGTGTTGGGAGAACTGGACAGCTTCGTGCAAGAAAATGAAACTCGAGCACCAACTTACACCATACACAAAAATAAATTCAAGGTGGATAAAAGACTTAAACATAAGCCGTAACACCATTAAAGTCCTAGAAGAGAACATAGGCAGGAAAATCTCAGATATTACAGGCAGCAACATTTTTACTGATATGTCCCCTAAAGCAAGGGACATAAAGGAAAGAATAAACAAATGGGATCTCATCAAAATAAAAAGCTTCTGCATGGCCAAGGAAAACAGTATTAAAATAAAAAGAGAACCGACTGTGTGGGAAAACATATTTGCCAATGATATCTCAGATAAGGGATTAATCTCCAAAATATACAAAGAACTTACACGACTCCACTCTAAGAAGACAAGCAACCCAATTAAAAAATGGGCAAAGGACTTGGGCAGACACCTCTCCAAGGAGGACATACAGAGGATCCAGAGACACATGAAAAGATGCTCGATATCGCTAGCTATCAGAGAGATGCAAATTAAAACCACAATGAGATACCACTTGACACCAGTCAGAATGGCCCTCATAAACAAAGCAACAAACAGCAAGTGTTGGAGAGGTTGTGGAGAAAAGGGGACACTAGTGCACTGCTGGTGGGAGTGCAGACTGGTACAACCACTATGGAAAACAGTATGGAGTTTTCTAAAAAAACTAAAAATGGATATACCTTTTGACCCAGCAATTCCATTGCTAGGACTATATCCTAAGAACCCTGAAACACCAATCCAAAAGAAACTATGCATCCCTATGTTTATAGCAGCACAATTTACAATAGCCAAGTGTTGGAAGCAACCTAGATGCCCATCAGTAAATGAATGGATCAAAAAACTGTGGTACATTTATACAATGGAATTCTATGCAGCAGAAAGAAAGAAGGAGCTCATACCCTATGCAACAGCATGGATGGAACTTGAGAGCATCATGCTAAGCGAAGTAAGCCAGGCAGTGAAAGATAAATACCATATGATCTCACCTTTAACAGGAACCTAATCAACAAAACAAACAAACAAGCATAATATAACCAAAGACATGGAAATTGGGAACATGCTGAAAGTCACCAGAGGAGAGAGGGAAGGGAATTTCAGGGGGAAAGGGGAAGGATTTACAGGAACAAGTATAAAGGACACATGGACAAAAACTATGGAGGGGATGGAAATGGGAGGGAGGTGGGGAGGGCTGGGGTGGCGGGTTCGGGTGAGAATAAAAGACAGAAAACTGTACAAGATCAACAATGAAAATAAAAATTAAAAAAAAAAAAAGAAATGCTTTCAGCATTTTTTTTTTTTTGTAAGGCAAGTGTAGTGGTGATAAATTCCCTCAGCTTCCATTTACCTTAGAAAGTTTTTATTGCTCCTTAATTTCTGGAGTTCTTCTGGGTAAATCATTTTTGGCTAGCAATTTTTTGTTTGTTTCTGTAGTTTAAATAGATGATCTCACCTTCCCCCGGCCTGTAGGTTTCTGCTGAGATAGTCTAGGGGGGTTCCTATATAAGTTACAGACTTTTTTCCACTCTTGTTGCTTTTTAAGATTCTCTATTTGTCTTTGTTTTTTGACAGATTTATTTTAATATACTCCTGAAGAGGATTTATTTAAGTTGATTTTTTTTTTTTTTTTTTTTGGTGATCTATAAACTTCATGTACTTGGCTATCTAATCTCTCCCCAGATTTAAAAAATCCTCAGCCATTATTTCTTCAAATAAGCTTTCTGGCTCCTTTGCCCTGCCTTCTTTTGGAACCCCAGAAATTCACATATTGTTTCTTTTCATGGTTTCCCATGGATAATGTAGGCTTTCTTTACTTTTTTTTTTATTCTTTTTGATTTTTTCTCCTCTGACTGGATAATTTCAAAGTTCCTGTCTTCTAGCTCACAGATATTTTCTTCTGCTTGATCCATTCTGTTGTTGATGATCTCTTTTGCATTTTTAAATTTCATTCATTGAATCTTTAGTTCCAGAATTTGTTTTTTATGATGTTATCTGTTTGTAAAACTTCTCATTTTGTTTGTGCATTGTTTCTCTGAATTTGCTGAATTATTTCTCTGTGTTTTCTTGTAGTTCATTGAGTTTCCCAAAAAGAGTTATTTTGAAATCTTTTTCTTTATTATTTTTTTTATTTTATTTGTTTATTTTTAGAGAGAGGGGAAGAGAAGGAAAAAGAGAGGGAAACATTAATGTGTAGTTGCCTCCTGTGCTCCCCTACTGGGGACCTGGCCTACAACCCAGGCATTGCCCTGACTGGGAATCGAACTGGTGACACTTCGGTTCACAGGCCAGTGCTCAATCCACTAAGCCACACCAGCCAGGGCTATTTTGAATTCTTTATTGGATAAATCACGATCTCATGTCTTTGAGTTTAATTTTTAATCATTGTGATCCCTTAGTGGTATCACGTTACCTTGAATTCTCAAGTTCCTCAAATTTTTACACTGCTGCCTTTATACTCGAAGCACTCATGTCCTCTAGTTTTTGCTAACTGATATTGGAAGAGAGAGCCTTTCTGACAGCTCTGCTGGAAATTATAAGGCTTCTTGCTTCTTCTTGTGGCAGAATTCTTAAGCTTGTGTGTTTTCTCTGGATCCTGAAATGCAGCAGGCTGTTTGCTGATAGAATCTCTCTTTTGTTCCTAAGGTTCTACTAAAACCCAAGTTTGTGTTTTCTCTCTGGCCCACAGACTTAGGCTAGCTCTCTGTGCATGCTCACCAGCTGTCTGCCAAAGCTCACTCTCACCACTGCTTTGGGGACCATACAAAGGGAGCCAGCCACCAAATGGTGGTGTACATGGGTGAGGTACAAACAACACCAGGGTCAGTTGGGGGAAAAGTGGTTGAGGCATACCAGTGGTTTATGGCAGGCTTCTTGATGCAGTCTTCCATGCTGTTAGTGAAATTTGCATCCCTTTAATGCCCTCTGAGCATCCTATCTGCTTACTCCCCAACCTCTTCCCTCCCCCTGGTAGTATAGCTCATTATACTATACACTAGATGGAGCAAAACAAATGAGCCCTTTTGGCAGCATCCTGGAACAATTGGGAAAACCGGGTGCTTATTCACATGCCCTCTCCTTTCCCTGCAAGAGAAATTATGGACAGAGGAAGATCTCTCTTGATTCTAAGCTGTGCCACCTTGGGGGAATGGTGCAGGTAAAATCAAGCTATTTTTCTTGCCCACTCCAATGTGTCCCCATACATATTTTAATTTTTTTCTGTAATGGTATTCTGGAACTTCTCTAGAAACCTGGACTTCCATTAAGGCTCTCTTGTTCATTGGTAATTTTATAAGACAATGTTTTCCAGGTGCTCCTGGACTTCAGCCAAGATTGCCTAGAGACAGTTAACAGGGATACCACAATGCCCATGTCTAGGACCAAGGTTTGTCTGCCTGTTATACAACATTCAAGTGGACAAGACTCTTCCCTAGTTCCTTAGCATTTGATGCTAGATTCCACAGCTTCCTCGAAGGCATATGGAAATATCTGAAGAAATTTTGGAAGAGTGATAAAGGAAGGCTTACTCCCAAATTATTTACAGGTATGGTAGAGGCACAGAGATTGACATACAAGTGACAGGAAAAAGTCCACAATTAGACCAAAATATTTCTGGGAAATGAATACATAATGAAATTGGCATTGGATTAATGATTTGTGGTGAGAGAATGCACTATTTTGGAAAAAAAATGGGTCCCAACATTAGCATATATAAAAATACATGCTAATGAATAACAGATTTAAATGTAAATATTGAAAGTATCATTCCCAATTTAGGATCATAGTGTTAATTTATAACATTTAAGCCTTTAGACTAAATGATTAGAGACTAGATCTGTACTCAGCTGACAGGGATAGTACCAACTGATAAAGCCAGGCAAAGGGGATCTGCCGCCAAGCAATGAGTGAATTTCAGTCAAGTTCAAGAGAATCTACTGATCTAGAGGGGGAAATGTCATCTTCAAGGGTGAGAGACCTCATGCTAAGAAACTCACCAAGGCTAGTTGCAGTCATGCCCCATGTGTTAAGGGCTAACACTCTCCAAAGACCACTGCAGTTTCTTGAATACACACTAAGAAAACTTTCTATGAAGATAATTCTTTACAACTAAGAATCACAAATCAGCTGAGGGAACTTAACACTATAAAAAGCAAATATACTGAAAACACAGAAGAACTTGAAGCTCAGGAAATCAGCACAGTAGACAACTCTAAAAACATAAAATATGTATTTTTAGCATTTTCTAAATTAAAGTAGTGAATGAGAACCAAAAAATGTGAGCCAGAAAGCTAAAAAAATATAATCAGTCATAATGAAATAAAAATGAGTGGTTGATTATTTTAAAAGAACCAATTAAAATATTAAAAATAAATATTTAAACAGATGTTTAGACATTTGTAAAATAATACATATTCAATAAAAAGGTAATAGCAAATTCACACATTGATGAGTGAAATTGAGACAACCTCTCATAAAGTAGTACAAAGCAATTTTTTAAATGGGAGTGGGGGTAGAAATAAGAAACATAAATTAATGGGGCAAAATGTTCCCAATATAACTAAATATTTTAAGAAGAGATGAATAGAGAGAAAATTAATATGAAAAAAGGCTCTTTTCTAGAAAAGTTTAACTACTAAAATCAGTTTACAAAATATAAAAATCTGAGTAAGCCAGTAACTATTACAAAATGTAAATGATATTCAGAGGTCCTTTTACTAAAGAAAATATACCAGGCCTAGATCATTTACAGAACTCTGCCAAATTTACAATGAACAAATAATCCACATTTTATTCAAAGTTCCAGAGTTTAACAAAAATAAGAAAGTTCTCCAGGTCATTGTATAAGGCCGGGAAAATGATGACCCCAAAACTAGGTGGAGACAATACAAGAATGTCATGGGTCAATATCACTTACGAACAGAGAATCAAAAATTACATTTTTGGTAAATGAAATTCAGCATGTAGCAAAATAAAAATACATCGTGAACAAGAGGACTTATCCCAACAATTTAAACTGATTCAATGTCTTTTTATCTATCAATTTAATTGATTATATTAATAAATTCAATGAGAAAAATATCAATGACCTTAAATATTTTAGGACAAAATTCAATTTACCTCAACCATCAATGACACCTTTTCATAATTAAGAAAAAAACCTCATGGAATACTAAGAACATGAAGAACTTCCTTTAATTGGTATGTATCAAAGTCTTACAGCCAATATCAGAAACTCCCATTAAAGTCAGAAAGAAGATAAGAATAGCCATTATCACTGCTACAATTCAACAACGATGTAAGTCCTAGTCAACATGCTAAGACACTAAAAAGAAATAAGCATAAGGATTAGAAAGAACAAAATGATCATTGTCGTGGCTCTCATTTTTGTCTGGCCAGCACCCCTCTCTCCTCTGCGTGGGTTCACAAACTAGCTCTTGTACCCTGAAGGCAAGGAGACTGAAAGGCAGGGCACTCCAGATCATTTGGTGGCAGGTTTGATGCAACAGAACTCACTTATGAGGTTTGTCTTTAGTGTCTGCAAGACAGGTAGATCTCTGAATGAACATGCCAGAATCTTACAAGTTCATACAGAAGTCTTAACTGGGTTCGGTCCCATATACCATCCAGACAGTCTCAACAACACCTTACTCCTCAAGCCTCTGTCTGTCCTTGGAACTGTTCCTAGCCCAGGAAGAGTGGGCAGAGCATACATTCCAAGGACAAGGGAGAAGGCAAGAAACTTCTGATTGCACAGGCTCAGCTTGAGGGTCAAGCTCACTTTCTCCAATGATCTCATCCAACATTATGGTAACAGAGCTCACTCCCAGTGTCCATAGGCCTGGGTTCACAACTTCCATTGGGAGAGTCCTAGGATGCGACAGCCAGCCATGGTCATCCCCATTGGATTGGGCACAGGGAGCAAGCCAGACAGGTTGAGTTCTTCACCAGAAACATTGTAATGTTAGCTCTTTCCTTTTCTCACTGAACTAGAAGGTAAAATAACTTGGCTGCTAACAACCACATCCTGCTGCATGTAAAGTCAATTCATTTACAAAAGAGAATAAAGCCAAGCACAAATGAGCGAAAATAAAATAACAAGAGAAGAAGCATTTTATAAGTGTTTCCTGGTTCTAGTTCTTCTGAACTAAGATTCAAGACACTCCTGAAAAATATTTTCCTTCCCATTCTACAGACTTTCCATTCTTTCTCCACACTAGTCTTTATTCTTGGAAATTGGGGAATGGGCAGAACCAACTGTACAAATCCTAATATAGGCCGGTTTTCAGTTTCTTTAGTTCTTAGGTCTTTCAATTTTGCAAACTTCTCTGGTATCTTTCCATTAATATCCATTAAGTCCTCATTAATGTTCTTTGCATGTTCTCTGAAGGCAAAAGACCATGAAATTGTATATTTAGAGGCTTTCCATGAGAGTTAAATGACTTTGGGAGGAAGGGTAGCAAAAGGACAGACAACATATTTATTATAAGTGATATGCTAATTAACATATATTATCTTCAAAATAATTGTCAAGTTAAGCATTACTATCCATGAGTCAGTTGAGATTCAAAAAATTAAGTAAATTTCCTAACGTCTTGTAACTAATTAGTATTGAAATAATTTTCAAATCCTTGCAGATGACAGCTAGTTGTGTGTGGCGGGGGTGGGGGAGGCTGAGGGGTGAAGGGATTGAACAAAAATAGAAAAGGGATTCATGGACGTGAACAACAGGGTGGTAATTGTGGGGGGAGAGAGGTATAAGGGGACTAAGTGGTAATGGAAGAAATACAATAAAGATTAAATCAAAAGAAAAAAAGCAAATTGGATTTCAAAGCCAATAATCTATCCAATTTACTCTGGGTCTTAAAATGAGCTGGCTAGAAAATGTAACAAAAAAATAGAGCAATTAATTAGCAATTAAGCTCAATTACAATCACCATTATTAGGGAAAAAATACAAATTACTCCTTTAGATTTTAATTGTCTTCTTTTGCTTAAAGAGTTAAAAATTTCTTCCAGTAAGTGGAAAATAGAGAGGAGACTGAATCTCTTTGACATTTAACTTGTATTCTGCCCAGCCTGCTGGAACACTTCTTATCTGCTTAAGGAAGTTTTCCATTTTTACTTGTGATCCAAATAAACTCTGGTTCTTCCTGAACCTTTCTGAATCTTTTTTGTCTTTCTCAAATCCATGAAATACAAATATTGCCTAAAATTCTATCATAGATTCTATTTTCTTCTTGTTGTATATTTTATCATTCAGCAAATGCATATAGACTCATGTCTTCAAATGCCATATTCTAACAAACGTTAACCAAATTTTCACTTTCCATGGATGTACTAAAAACTTAAGTCCCACATACACAACTGAAACATGTATGACTGGACATTAAAATAATACTCCAAATTTAACATAAACAAATCTGAACACAATTTTTCCCACCAAACAAGCTTGTGCTTCTCTGTGTTTGTGGTCAGTTGCCTTTCCACACACTCTGGCTCACAACCTCAGAGTATGGCTCAAAATCTCAGAGTCCTCTAGGTGATTTTCTTTCCTCTCATGTAGTGGTGGACTGTTAAATTTCATTCATCTGTTTCCTTACCTATTTCTCTCACATCCATTATCTCTATTCCATTCCTAGTTCAGACTTTCACTTAGATAATTTGTTTTAATTGCCTAAGTTTTCTACATACATCCAGTATCCAATATCTTCACTTTCAGTCTATCCTTCAACTCCTATAATCTATTTATTCAACAAATATTTTTTGAGCACAAACTCTATATGGAGCATTGTTCTAGGTCCTGGTGATACATAAATGAATAGGAAGCAGGTATTTAATAACTAAACTATTCGGGGGTATCAAAGTCATTTTCACCACCGGGGGCCACATCAGCCTCATGGTTGCCTTCAACGGGCCGAATGTAATTTTAGGAGGACTGTATAAATGTAACTACTCCTTAACAGTTAATTGAGAGCTCAGCACTGCTGCTGGATAGAAACAAGGTGCTGGGCCAGATAAAATAAGGTGGAGGGCTGGATTCAGCCCACAGGCCTTGTGTTTGCCACCTGTGCTATAAGTAAAACCATATACATACACATTATACATAATATACCATGAGAATTTAGAGGAGGATAAACACTTTGGGGGGTTCAGAGGAGGCTTTCAAGTGGAAGTGATGTCTGAGCTGAGTCTTGAGAGATACAAATGAACCCTCAGTTTTCCCATGGGTCTTGTTCATACTCATTATAGCATTTTCTATTTTGGTTATAATATGTAACCCATGTAATGGGCTGGATGTTTTTACTTTATTTTTCAATTACAACTTACATTCAATATTATTTTGTATTAGTTTCAAGTGTACAACAAAGTGATCAATCATTCACTTCACAAAGTGCTCTGGTACCCCCATAATTCCAGTACCCACCTGACAGCATACATAGTTAGAAATTATTGACTTTATTTCCTATGCTATACTTTACATCACCATGACTATTTCAAAACTACCAATTTGTACTTCTTAATCCCTTCACGTTTTTCATCCAGTTTCTCAACCTCTCTCCCCTCTGGTAACCACCATTTTGTTTTCTGTATCTATGAGTCTCTTTAAATTTTGTTTGCTTGCTTATTTTGTTTTTTAAATTCTACATATAAATGAAATCATATGATATTTGTCTTTCTCTGACGTATTTTACTTAGCATAATACATGATGTGCTGTTTTATTTCTTGCATTTAACCATAGGTTATTTCTCTAGATATTCTTCGGAAAGGGCTTTTTTTTGGAAATAATTTCATAATTCTTTCAGTTGGGTTTATGTCTGTAACTGGACAATTTTCTCTTCCCAGTAGCATATTCTGAACACTGCTTCCCCTATGAATCTCTGAAACAAATAACTGCTGGATAACAATAATGGTTTAAAAAGCCTCTTAAAGAATGGCTTCAAGTAGTGGAGGAATCAATCAAGTGTCATGTCATGAATTTAGCTATGTATGTCTCCACTACAATGCAAGTTGAGAGTTCTCTGCCTACTTGAGGAGGCTACCCAGTGTAAACTTACCTCTCACCCTGTGATTTACATGTCTCTCCTTATTCCGTCTCACTATTCAAGTACACATTCCTACAGAATTAATCAAGTCTTCAACAACCTTTGTGCCATGTTACAAAATTTTCATTCTTTATTGTAGAATGCTAATGATTTACTCTTCTGCCCAGTTCCTGCTGCTCTGCAAAAAGGTTGGTTCTAGTCTACGATATCTAGCATGAAGATTGAAGGGAAGAAAGGTGAAGGATGAGCTCTGGTATCACAGATGGATGGAGGGTATAAAGTGTGGAGGACTTCTATTCTGGAATATTGCTGTTTTTCCCCTCATAGAGATTAAAAAAAACCCTATATGTTCTAACTGAGGATTGATTTCTCTTTCATGGTGCTCTACAGAAAACCCGATTGTACATAAGGACTAATAGTCATTCTATTGACATAACTTTATATTTCTTATGAACTAATACTTCAGTTTTACTGTGCTAATTTTCTCTCCCCATTCTTAGTTATATTGTAGAGTTTGTATCTTAACTTGACATTGAAATATACCAGACTAACTTTCTTTGTCTCAATTCCTAGAAAGTTTATAGGAAGCACAGTCAGCCTTGGACTGCGAACTTTTATGCATCGGTAACCCTGATTTTCTCTCATTTGACCATGATTTAGCAGAGTTTGGCACATAGAGGTTGCTTGGTCAACACAATGAAGGAATAAAATGCAGCAGCCTGCCAAATTCTCTTCCATAAAAACTGCTTCCCTGATGCTCTCACTCATTCTGTTATATCCCAGGCCCATTGTAAGAAAATCTATGGAACAAAATGTAAATTTGTGTCTCTCCATTGTCAGCCTGAGCTGAAATCATCAGGAGCAAATAGAGCTGAAGCAAAAATAGTATCTTATTAAAAGTCAAAGGAAACCTAATTTAAAAGTGCTGTTTATGAGTACTCTTTGCCAATAATGTTACTACTGTTTTAGAGACTAACTTTTGTTTCAAAATAATATTCTGTGCTTGAAAACAAATAACACACCTAGATATCTGGCCTCAATTTTGAGGCTACCATGAAAAATTCCTAATTCTTTTAAATGCAAATAGGATAGTAAACGCCTGAATTTGGGGTACAGAATATTTTCTTATGGTAATATATGTTGTATCATGTTAGAGATACAAATGAAAGGTTTTTCTATAAAGTATTGGCTGTGGTGAAATTTAAATCACTGACACTTCTTAGAAATAGAAAAAGTGAGACAATAGGAGCAGAGTGCAGTAGACTCAGTGCCCTCTTCAGGGAGAAGTATCACCAGCTGTATTGAGTGAGGCACAGGAGTGGGGAGTGAGAGAGTGAGTATCAGGCACTGAGAACTTCCACCTCTCCAAGGAAATATGTTGAGTTTATACAGGGATTTACCAGTTAAGCTTTAGCCTGACACTGGTGGTTAAAGAATCCTTAAATTTCAAACTTGAAAATACCCTCATTTTCACAGCTAACCCACATGCCATTCGCATCCCCTGTTTTTCATCCTTCTACTCTGACTTACAAGCCTCGAGTAAGAGTAATGAATATTTGGTCCTGACCAAAATGTTCACGGAAACATTTGGTCTATGCTGAAGGTCCTTGATATTTAGTCTTATCAAAAACATGCATACCTTTTTCTTGGACCACAAGGGCCTGAAACCAGAAACCAACCTCAAGCAAAACCTCCAAAACACTAAAATTCATGGAGATTGAATAGCCTGCAATTAAAAATGAATGGGTTAATAGTGAGATCAAGGAAGAAATCAAAAAGTTTCTGGAAACAAATGAAAATGAACACACAATGGTCCAAAACTTATGGGACACAGCGAAGGCAGTCCTGAAACGGAAGCTCATAGAGTGATACAGGCCTACCTAAAAAAGATACAAACATTTCAAATAAGCAACCTAACACTACACCTACAAGAACTGGAGAAACAACAACAAACAAAGCCCAGAGTGAAGAGAAGAAAGGAAATAACCAAAATCAGAGCAGAATTAAACTACATAGAGACTAACAGAACAATTCAAAAGATCAATGAATTCAGGAGCTGGTTCTTTGAAAAGATAAACAAAATCAACAAGCCTTTAAGCAGACTGATCAAGAAAATAAGAGAAAGGACACAAATAAATAAAATCAGAAATGAAAGAGGAGAGATTACATTCATACCACAGAGATACAAAGGATTGTAAGAAATTACTACAAACAACCATACACCAAGAAATTTGAAAACCTGGGTGAAAGAGACAAATTTCTAAAAATATATTACTTTCCAAAACTGAATAAATAAGCAGAAAGCTTGAACAGACCAATAACAGCTAGTAAAATCGAAACAATCAAAATATTCCCGGCTCACAAAAGCCCTGGACCAGATGGTTTCACAGGAGAATTCTACAAAACATTTAAGGAACAGCTAACCCCTACCCTTCTCAAACTATTCCAAAAAATTTAAGAAGATGGAAGACTCCCAAACTCTTTGTATGAAGCCAGCATCATCCTGATCCAAAAACCAGATAAAGACACAACAAACAAAACTATAGGCCAATATCATTGATGAGCATAGACACTAAAATCCTCAACAAAATATTGGCAAACCCCATCTAGCAATACATTAAATAGCTCATACATCATTATCAAGTGGGATTCATCCCAGGGATGCAAGGATGGTACAATATTCACAAATCAACAAATGTAATACATCACATAAACAACAGGAAAGATAAAAATCATATGATCATATCAATAGATGTGGAGAAAATATTTGATAAGGTACAGCACCCATTTATGATAAAAACACTCAACAAAGTGGGAGTAGAGGGAGAATACCTCAACTTCATAAAGGCCATATATGAGAGACCTACAGCCAACATCATGTTCAATGGACAAAAACTTAGAGCTTTCCCATTAAGATCAGGAATAAGACAAGGATGTCCACTTTCACCACTCCTATTCAACATAGCACTGGAAGTCCTAGCCACAGCAATCAGACAAGAAAAAGAAACAAAAGGGATCCAAATTAGAAAGAGGAAGTAAAACTGTCACAGTTTTCAGATCGCATGATACTATACATAGAAAACCCTAAATACTCCACTAAAAAACTAGTGGACCTAATGAATGAATTTGGCAAACAGTGAGATACAGAGTCAATATTCAGAAATCAAAGACATTTTTGTATGCCAACAATAAAATTTCATAAACAGAAATCAGGGGAAAAATCCCATTTGATACAGCAACAAGAAAAATAAAGTACCTAGGAATAAACCTAACCAAAGAGGTAAAACACCTTTACTCAGAAAACTACATAATGCTAAAGAAAGAAATTAAGGAAAACTAAAATAAATGGAAGCATACACCTTGTTCATGGATTGGAAGAATTAACATCATCAAAATGTCCATACTACCCAAAGCAATATACAGATTCAATACAATCCCTATTAAAATACCAATGATATATATCACAGACATAGAACAAGCATTTCAAAAATGTATATGGAACCATAAACAACCCTGAATAACTGCAGCAATTTTGAGAAAGAAGAACAAAGCAAGAAGGATAATACCTGATATCAAATTATATTACAAGGCCAGAGTAATCAAAACAGCCTTATACTGGCAAGAGAACAGACACATAGATCAATGGAACAGAATAGAGAGCCAAGAAATAAAACCATGTCTCTATGGTCAATTAATATTTGACAAAGGGAGCAGAAACATAAAATGCAGTAAAAATAGCCTCTTCAACAAATGGTGTTGGAAGAAACTGAGGCTGTGTTTAAGTGAGTGAAGCAAATAAACCAAACCAATGAAGACTCATTCAGCAGCCCAGCTGGGTCTAGCCAGGCTATTGAACCAATTATACAAACCACCAATCCAGCAAAGTGACTTTTTGTCATATCTACCTTGATAGAATGACTGATCAGGTTGGTTGTCCTCTAGAAGCAGTAGTCAGTGGTTGTGACACCCTTTGAAACCTGATCATTATTCTCCTAGCCAAAAAAAAAAAAAAAAAGTGGGAAAAAAGCCTTTGCCTCTAAGTGTTTTCTTCAAAGTCAGTCAACATCTTAGCTACCACACACTTCAGCCTCTTTGGAAAACCCTCTGAGACAGGCAGCATTCACTGGTTATTTACCAACATTCAAAAGGCTTACAGACTCCCTTATCCCCACACACAGAAGGGCAAGGAAAACATACCCCCAGAGGTACATCTATTTTTCTCAGAGAAATTCTGCCACTGTAAAACTAGTAGGCAAGTCCCACAGGGAATGTAGAGATTCTGTAATTTTATTTAAGCCACAATTTCTTCATTACTCTTTTAGAAAATATAGAAAAATAATCTAATGTCCTATCAGTTTGTCCTGAACTGGTTTTAATATGTTTGAGGAAATAACTATTAAATTCAATTGTTATATTCATTTTATCTATAAACAGCTATTTAATCTACTTACCCTGCTACAGGATCATCCTGTGTTCCAGATGTTAATTTCTCATAAGAGTCCAAATTCTGCACTGATTTACTATCCTCTAATCTTCTCTAATTTCCTGATAAACAGTAGGATGCAGTGCCAATCACATCCAGATACTCAGGACACTGTCATGAAACAAATTAGAGGTGTTTTTATTTCTTTTCAGAAAAAGTTCCAAAAGAAGCTAATAATGTAACCCAACTTCTTTGTAATATTTCCTCATTCAAGATAACTTTATAACTCATTTTCTTTTGATTTTATAGGCTTTTGCTCTACTCAATCTGTAACTGGACAGAGCTCCATCTTGCATTGTATTCATTCTTTCTCAGAATATTTTCTGGAGAACTATTTTGGGATATGTACTATGTGATGTGCTAAAAATGCCAAGATAAATAAGACATAATCATTGACTTACAAAAGCTCTAAGCGCAGGCAGAGACACATAAATAAAAGCATAAAATTTCAATACAATATGATAAATTTGTATTTGCAAATACAGTGGGCATATTCTCCCTACTCTGCCTTTGGGAAAGTTAGGGAGGCTACGTGAAGGAACCATAGTGGCATTGTCCATTTTTCTTCTCTGTTGGAAATCAACCTGAAGTAAAATTATATATAAGAGTATATATCTAGTCCAAACTATTAAACCCTGTTGATTAGAATTTTTACAGGTATATCAAACTCCACAAGCCCTCAGGTTAATGAAACTCAACTACTCAATTTTACTTTCTTTTTAGATTTTATGTTGCTCCTACCTTATCTCAGAATTTATCTTTCTTCTGTGCCATTGAAATACATTGAAACTAAATGACTTTATGTCCAGTCTATCCCCATTGCTAATCTATCTTAAGCATTGAAATCAAAGTTTATTTTTGAAACACAAAGTTAATCACATACCTTCCTTATTAAAAAAAAAAAAAAACTTCCGATAAATTTGTTCTCATTTATAGAATGAAGAAATACAATGTTGATGTACCTAAAACATGCCAGGTACATCAGTACTATGTGTTCAATAAATATCTTTTGAATAAATAAATAAACCTCTTCACTGTATCCTGTAAATAATCTCATGTGGTAAACAGCAGACCGGTCTCCACATCCCAATACCCAGAACCTGTGAATGAGTTATTAGATGGCAATGAGAATTAAGTTTGCAGATTGATTTAAGGTTGTTAATCAGCTGTCCTTAAAATAGGGACAATTATGGTGAATTATCTGGGTGGGTTCAATGGGTCTTCATAAGTGGAAGAGAAGGACAAGCAAGTCAGTGTCAGAGTGAAGCAGCATGAGAAACGCTCCATCAGCCGTTGCTGGCTTTGAAGAGGGAAGGAGACAAAGGAATGTGGAGAGCCTGTAGAAGCTGCAAAGCGAAGGAAATGGATTCTTGCCTGTGGCCTCCAGGGCAACACAGTTCTGCCAATATCTTGATTTTATCCTATTGAGAACCATTTTGGACTTCTAACCATAAGATAATCAATTGGTGGTGTTGTACTCTACTAAATTTGTGGTAATTTTTTTACAGCAGCAGTAGAAAATAAATACACCCCATCACAGAGCATGAAACATTTTATTGTCCTGAAGTATTTACACATCTGACTTCCATCTTAGACCAGGAGGCAGTCTTATTCATTGGTTTATACTCAAAATTGAATTAGACATATATAGTAGAACCTTAATAAAATTTGTTTAATGAAATATAGAGAGGGTTTTTTTTTTTTACCTAATATCTTCAGAATTTCTTAGGGATTTGATGTTAACTAAATTTCCACAAATACCAAACATCAATTTCTTACAAACATTCAAATTGTCATTGCTCTCACTTCACCCAGTTTACCATCACATTTTCCATGTTTTCCAATTTATTTTTCAAGCTGTGTATTTTATTTTTTCTTTACACATTATAGACTTTCATGTTTCTCTTTTTCAAGAAAGTCTTAACTCCCAAGGTGGAATTTTGTTCATCTTCATTTCCTTAATTTAAAGCCTCTTCCTAATCAACAAAACACACAACCAAACAAAATATAACTGGGGATGCTGAAATGAAGAACGAACAGACAGTAAGCAGAGGGGAGGTGGGAGGGGATATTGCGGTGGGGGAAGGGGGAAAGGTCATCAAGGAACATGTATAAAAGACACATGGACAAAGCCAAAGGGGGTTAGGGTTGAGGATGAGAGGTGGGGATGGCTGGGGTGCGGGGAGTAGTAGGGGGAAAATGGAGACAATTGTACTTGAACCATAATTTTAAAAAACTGAGAGAGAAAATAACAATAAAATAAAGTTTAAAAGAAGCCTCTTAACTTTACCTGTTCCATCTTTGTCTTGCATAATCCTAGTCAATTCATTCCAACTCTTCAGTTTTGAATCATTCAGAGATTGTGTTGCAGAGTTGCCTCTTGTCAGTGGCACCTTCTCAGGAAGGACTTTTCTGTCTGAGATTCTGATCTGGACCTTTGTTTAAAGCATGTATGTAAGACACACTGCATGACATGCTCACTTTATCCTGTATCAATTCCCTGAGGTCCTTTAAATAAGATTTTCATTGTCCACATCTAAAACTCCATCCTCTTCTAAATAGTGATTTCCCTTATTAATCGTCTTCTATTTTTTCTATTGTCAGCCCTTGGGCTTACCACTCTACTATGCTACCTTCTCTGCATTTTTAAAATATTTTCCTTTTTGGTTTTCAGAAATCTTTTCTTTTCTGAGAGTATTTCTTTCCCACAGTATTTCTACTGGCATCGTCAGAATTTGAAGTTGACCCCTGCCAGTTTATTTTTTAATCTGCTGATTATGTTAAGTGTAAAACACAAATGACAGCTAGACAGAGGATAATAACTAGCTCCTTTCTTTGGAACTGAAAAGTGAGCTTCTTCCACATTTTCACTGGATTCTTGTAAGTGGCATGAAAAATGCCACCACCAGTGAAATGATGTATCTGCTTGTGTGAGCCATGTATCACTGCTATATAGGTAAGTTGGCAAAAGAATCTGATGAATAGGCCTTGTCTGTTTTCCTATGATAAATATATGTCTACTCAGACCCATTTAACACTTTTTTCCATTTATCAATTGCTTTGTACATCTTGAAGTAAATACCAATCAGTCTTACTGGATCATATCCTCAGTACCATTCACTTTTCCTTTTGTTTCCACTTTATATGACTTTGTACTTTTAGTGCTTCCTGTTCCAAAAATAATCTTCATATATTTCAAATGTTAGCATTTCTTTTGCTATTGCCAGAATGACATCATCTGGAAGTTGTAACAGGGCTCATACTAAGTATTAACATTCATTTAGATCTTTATTCTTTGCATCTCTTCAATTTAAAATTTAATTTTCTTGGGGAAAGAAAGAGTGTCTCCAAGATTACATATTCAATGACTGGCTGTGAGCAACACATTCTCACTTCCATTGTCTCTTTGTTTCTCCTATTTCCACACAAGAATATAAATTATCTTGGTTTATATTTCTTAACATATATTGGCAGTTGTTCTAGTACATATTATATTTGCCTATTTGACAGTATGATTTAATGAGATATTAATTTTGTTTCTGTTTTTACCATTGTAGTATAATTTCCTCCCCCATTAAAGTAGCCAAGCTTTATGATATGGGATCTGAACTGCTTGCATCTCTGAGGAATGGTTGCAGAGAAAGGTGAGGTAAGAGAATTGGGGAGCATTCCTAACAGATTTTATATTGCAGGATATGGAATTTCAGATCCTCCAGAATGCAGACACCAAGATGCATTTAGAAGCACAAGTTTAACTTATAAAGGCTAAAGGAGAGACGGGCAGGAGTAAATTGGTAGAGCCTCAGAGTAGGATGCAGCTCTAACATATGTGAGGGGGAAAATGAAATGAAGAAGGATTGGATAAGAAGAGCCTCAGACTACAGTGCAGCTCTAAAGAAATCTTATCTTGGTCAGTGGGGACCCCAGAACAAATATTGTCCATTAGAGGAGTCCACACGGTCAGGAATAGCCCAGTTCTAGCATCCCTGCCGTACCCATTAGCTGAGAGCAGACTCAGTACAGTGAGACACTGGTGTGAACAAGGGACTGGACTCTGGTGTATTTAGCTGGAGAATATCAGCTAAATACACCCCTCCAGCAGGTGCTCTTCTGAAGGGAGATCTGAGTTGCACACTCCCATGTCTACCGCACAGGGCCCAAAGCAAATTCTGTTGTCTATGCAATTGACAGTCATCAACCAATGTTTTGAAGGTGGAGAAAAGCCGAAGTTGACCTATGAGTGAACCTGACATGGGGAGTAAAATTTTCTGGGGCCTGTCTCCTTACTACCAGATTCCAGGAAATGATGAAAACATAGAAACCATCTTGCATTTATACCCTGCATCTCAAGTGAAGGGTGACTGTAAGTGCAGTGATTGGCCCCTGTGCCGAATGTTAAGTGGTAAGGAAGTCTAGACATGAGTCGGCAGTCAATGGAGTGTTCTTATGAGCAGGATATCTAAGAAGGGTTTTCGTCGGAACTTCAAAGCTGGAGGTTGAAAACAACATCAGGCAGCAAGAGGAGAAACCAAAAGATAAGTGCCTTCAGTGGACATCATTTCTGTGACACCGCATAAGCCTTCATGTTTAAGTTTAAGACTTCACATAAAGGAAAACAAAAGAAGTAACTGAAATCAAATTTACTACAGCCCAGTGTGGGAGGAGGGATCAGAGCAGGTTGGGCTGCATGCAGAAGGAAAACACAATGTGACCTTTATTGCTCCGTAATGTTTTGGGATGAAATCAGTCCTTGGGTGTGTGGACAAACACAGGGTGGATATGTGTGGTGATATGTGGTCTCACCGCAGATTGGAGCTTCTGCCTGCTCCTATGCAGTCTCTCTGCTTCGGGACACCACCTTTCTGCTCTGTTGACTGCAATTGCTGTGTCACCCCCCAGTTACCTCCTCAAACCACTGACAATGTCTTCTGAACCACTCATTTTCTGTGTCATTGTGCTGTCCATATAGCTGCCAACCACATATAAATCTCCAATGCCCAGTCTTCTTTTCTGGCAGAAGGGTCCTTCCTGCTGCACGTGACCACTTTTTCCAAAAGTGTTTACTTCAGGAGAGCTTCGGGTCTCCTGTTACACCATTTTTGTTTTGTTTTCTAATATGATGGTCTTCTCGTTCCCAGACTGCATAAACAATCCAGGACTAGAGGGTTGCAGAATTGAGTGTGTGGCTAGTCAGGCACAGCTTTGAACTTCAATTGTGCCAGTTGATGAAGTTACTGCCTCTCTGCTCCAAAACCTACCCTTTTTTTTTTTTGCTCTACTTAGTGATTCTGGAGCTCAGAATGCAAATTACGTTTCTCCTTTGCCACTTAAGTCCATGTTAGGTGCTGTCAGTGGGGCTTGTTAAAGGGATGGTGGCTGCCTGGGAGAGAAAGAAAGGGCTTTTCCTCTTCCTGGTTTTATTTCTCTGCGGCAGCAATTGGATCTTCATGAGCTGGTCCCAACCCAATTCAGGAGAGCAGTGGTGGCTCCCACTTCTGCATCGAGGGGCCTCCAACAAATTTCCTTCTCCTTACAGCGATGGCAGCATGTCTCTGCAACAGACGTATCCTCTACTGAGAGGCCTGAATCTCCACTTTGCAGGGCCCCCACTTTTATCTTTCCAAGCCTTTTTTTACTCACTTTGTTCTCAGTCCGTGGGCGGTAGCTGCTACCTTTATTATGCATTGCATTCTTTTCTATATTTTAAAAGTTAACCATCTTTTACCTAGTTAATAATTCTTTATAGTAAGGTTTCCCTGTTGGAGTTACTGGGATACTTTCTGCGAGCCTGACTGCAGCCTAACTAATGGACTTCCAGTTCCTTCATCATTCTGAGCACAGCAGCCTACTCTTGACGTATTTCTTTCACACTCTGTCCTGCTGTTTCCCTCTTTAATCCAACTTCCTTATAAGACCCACAGGACATAAAGCAAGTCAGTATGTCTCTGAATTCCGACTGTGGACAGACTTTAATTACATTTCACCAAGGAATGTGTTATGTGTCACACAAATTGGTACAGCTGTGCAATATTTTATGTGTTATTAAACATTCCTTTATAGGTAAGGAGCCTCTGAAAGGTAAATAAGATAAAAATAACCAGTATGGGTTAGTAAAAAAGAGAATATTACATGAAGTTCTATAAACATTAGAAAGATAATAAAAGAATGTTATTAACAACTTTATGTCAATAAATTTGAAAAGTTAGATTAAATAGACAAACTACCAGAAAAAATATTTCATAAAAAATTTTGGATTTTTGCATAACTGTTAAAGAAAGTGAGTCAGTAATACAGCAGGCCCTCTATGGCCCCTAGTTTCACACCTGCATGTTCAACCAACAGTGGATCAAAAACAGCATGCATTGTTTGAAGATTTTATTTATTCATTTATTTATTTATTTCTAGAGAAGAGGGGGCAGAGGAAAAAAGAGAAGGAGAGAAACATGGATGTGAGAAAGAAACATCAATCAAATGCTTCTCTCAAGTGCTCCAACCGGAAACCAGGCCCACAACCCAGGCATGTTCTCTGACCAGGAATGAAACTGGTGACCCCTTGCTTTGTGGGACAACACCCAACCAACTAAGCCACACCATTCAGGGCAACAGTATGTATTTTCAGTCACAGTTGGGAATCCACAGATGTGGAGGGCCGACTATATGTATTGTTCTATGCCATTTTGTACAAGGGACTTAAGCATCCACAGAGTTTTATATCCAGGGTGTCCTAGAACCAACTCCCTCAGATACCAAGGGACAACTGTGATTGTTTGGGTCAAGAGTTATATGTGTATCTTCTACTGTGGGGAGGATTGGTGCCCCCATCCTCTATACTGATCAAGGATCAACTGTTCAACTTCTTTTCACAAGAATGCTCCAGATTTAAGTGGCTTCAATACTAGTACTTATGCATACTCCACAATAAATTATTTTAATCTTACCAGAATAATTACAGAGGATAGAAAAAAGTAGGATCACTCTCAACTCATTTCTGAGGCCAGCACTTTGAGGCTGAATCTATTGAGAAGATACCTGCAGGTCAATATGGAAACAGCAGTCAATAGAGAAGAAATACCCCAGAGCAGAGAGACTACAGAAGAGCAATGTGCCGGGTGTACTTTCAGAGCTCCAGTTTGACAGAACACAGCAAAGAAGTGGGCTCTGGGGACCAAAGGGCAAAAACCTGACAATATACAGGCTCATAGCACCTAAGAACAAAATGTTAAATCAAGACCAATAATATGTAAAATGTATAATAGTTCATGACCAAGAATTATCCCAGAAAGGCATGATTGTTGGTTAATATTAAAAATAAATTGTTGAAGTTCTTCTTCTTAAC
Organism: Glossophaga mutica; assembly: GCA_039655065.1. Taxonomy (NCBI): domain Eukaryota; kingdom Metazoa; phylum Chordata; class Mammalia; order Chiroptera; family Phyllostomidae; genus Glossophaga; species Glossophaga mutica. The sequence continues at coordinate 76,473,611 of CM077308.1, read as the reverse complement.
AGATTAAGAAAAATATATTTCAATCAATGCCAAAAAAGCATGTGAAAAAAACCAAGATTAATTAATAATTTGAAATACTCTTAACAAATGAAGAAGAGAAGGAACTAACTTTAACTGGTAAAGGGCATTACGAAAAAAACTACAGGAAACATATTTAATGATGAAGCAGTGAACATTTTCCCTTTGGGAACAGGAACAAGTCAAGAAGACCCATTATTGCCTCTGTTAATTCTACTGGTATTCCCAGCCCAGCAAGCATACCAGGAGTTGTTTCTCAAAATGTGTATAATTCTTTGCTTCAAGTGGCATGCTTTTACTCCAGAGTTCCAGTCTTGTCTAGTCGCTATTGCTGCCTAACGTCCAACCTATAAGAAACAGACACTAACACTGAATCCCCAGGGTGGTACTATTCCTCAAGAAGAACAATGAACCAGTTTGTGGCCACCCAGTGGCCCATTCCATGTTTGATAGAGCCGATAATTTATTCTCTTAAGAGAAAAATGAATTTATTTCAGTTATGGGTTTGTCTCTCTTGCCCTCCGGACCTCAACCAGTATCATAGTCCTAAGGCTTATGGGATAGCGTGGCATCCCAAATGAAATCATATATTACATCAAATCTGAAGGCTCACTTCACAGCAAAGGAGATGCAAGAGTGAGCCCATAATCGTAGGATTCACTGGCTGTATCATATACCCTACCACCCAGAAACTCTCCATCATGGAGACCTCCCATGCAGAACATAGCTGCGGTACCATCTTCCATATGCAGTATGTGCATTGAGTCAAAGACCTGTATATCGCAGTGTCTTCAATAGAAAGAATACATGGGTTCAAAAATGAAGGCATACAAGCGAGACTTGCCTCATTTCTCATTACTCCCCATGGTCCACTAGAAAATGTATGCTTTTATTACTGGCTATGCCCTAAAAGAATAAAAGTCCAAATATGGTGGCAAAATTAAATTATAGCAATAAAAATGGCCCCAAAAATAAATTAATGTAAAAGGACAAAGAAAATAACATTTTTGTCCTTTTTCCTGATTACACTGCATTAGGTAAACTGAAGAATATTTTCTTCCTTCAACCAAAGGGAACCAACTAATTTATATTTGTAACAGTCACTAGTAATTTCCCAAAGATAAAGAAATAAAAATAAATTATTTTTGAGCTAAGTTCTTCCTAACCTTCCATTTCTAAGCAAGCACCCTACACAGCCAGCCCAACACACTGAAGCACTTACTTACCTTGGAGTCACACTCCTGAGTCTGTTGTAGTTATTCTGGTCTCTATTATAATTTTTCGCAGGAGTTGATTGGAGTAATACCATGATTAAGCCATCCCTATCTGACTTACGGAAACAGAAAGCTGACGATATGTACAGGGTGGGCCAAGAGTAGGTTTATCGTTGTTCAAATGGAAAATAATACAATAATTAATAAACAATACAAGAATAAAGTCTGTATTTCATGTTCTTGCCAATGTAAACCTATTTTTGCCCCACCCTGTAAAAGTGCACATTTAGGTACATTAAATATACATGTGCATCCCCATCATACATGCACCTGTACATCCCTGTCGCTCCTTCTCTGTGTGAGCACCCCCACTGATGCTTGCGGGGCTCTTGCACACACTGCCTACTGCCTCCATTGTGTAGCTGTATTAGTTTTTTATTCCCCTATCTTATGTCATGCACTGAAATATCCCTGTTTACATAACACATTTTGTGATAACCACTATCTCTTTTGTGGCTATTGAGCCTGAGGCCATGTAACATACTGGCTTTGCAGCCACACAAACCTAGCTCATCAGCTGTACCAATTTGCCCAGCCTCGATCGGATTTTTGCTCACATATGAACTGGGGCTGATACCATCTATCTGTTAGAGCTGGTAGGGGTTGGCACTTACACGCTTAGTGTGCTTGTGGAGATTAAATGAGATATTTATAGAAGTGTGACTTCTCCTCAGAGAACAAACAGCTCCCCAGGACAAGTTCACAGGCTTTCCTCCAACGGCTCCATTAATGCTTACCTCCCAATTAATGAATGTGAAACGGGTTACAGCAACAGATGCCTGTTGTGATTATTTAGTTCAATCTCATGAGACAAAAAGGATAGGATGTTTACCAAGAGTTTTTTCCCCCAGCCAAGCACATTATTGATGAATGTACTTAGATTTAATGACTCAGAGTTTTAAGCAGCATTGACGTTCCTCTCCCTGGAGAATACGCCACCCCCTGGAGCACCTAGAATTCCCTTTGCTAACTAGCCAGAGCAGAACGTATATTCCTCCATTTTTAACTAAATAAAAGTAAAATAAAATACTGTTCATTGAGCACCCATTTTATGTTAAGTTTATACTAGGGTTGGTGGAATTTCTTTGTGTGATTTGTTTTGTTGTTACACATGTTACACAAATAAATTCCAGGCCACAAACTGAAGTGCATGTAAGTCTTTATTTTCTCATGTCACTCAAGTGAGTATCTTCCTTGAAAGGCCATTCTCTGCAATTCAAAAAAATATCATATCAGGTGGTTTCAAGTTTTCTGATATTTCCTTCCTCCCGCCCTGGGGAAATAATTTTTCTGCCTAGGAGCCTGAAGAAGAGAAACTCTGCTCTCATTCCTGTGCTCTCTCCCAAATATTTTGCCTGCTGGAATTTTGATGTTGCCCTCCTCAAGGTCACCAGCCTTTAAGGAAGCTGGAAATTATCCTTTTTATCCCCTTTCTTTTCATCTATTTCTCCCCAAAAAATATAGGAAACAGAGAAAATGAAAAAAAATCCCTAAATTGCAAAAACATTACTCTGCCACTCATGTTCATCCTTCTGTCTTCATTGCATCAGTCGGGGCTTTTAGACACAAGAACACTGGCGAATTTAAACATAAAAGCAATATATTAGATAATATGAGTAGCTCACTGGATCCCTGGGAAGGCTGGGAAAATCAGAGTTTGAGTGTGGAAATATTAGGAATGACATCCAAAATTTCACAGCACAACTACTTCATCTCTCGCAGATATTGCCACCACTGGCACAGACACCGCTGAGGCTGGACACCTGATACTACAGCCGCTGGAGGTTGATGTGGCTTTTCATGCTGCCCCTCCCTCACCAGAATGATTTCTGGGCAGTCTCTGCCTCTTTCATTCACTAGCTCCTGAGGCAAAGTGTGGGGTGGGTGCCCAGAATCCAGCCTTGCTGCACCCTCACAACAGGAACGACGGGGAAAGGGCTTCCATGTGACTCCCAAGATGGCTAATCTGCTCCACAGCGTGTGTGCGACCCAGTCCGCAGCGCACCAAAGTGTGCGGTGCTGCCGGTCCCCTGGGCCCTGGCCCTGGGCCTCCCTTCCCTGCCAGAGCTGGTCAACGTGGCTCACAATTTTCCTGTGGACATGAAGCCAACATTGCCGCTGCCACCTCACCTCCTGCCATCATTGTCTCTGCACACCCCCACTTCTGAGGTGCATCTGGATTCTGGCATTGTCTCAAGAATACACAACAAGGGAGAAGACTCAACATCTACGATGCCCCTGCTTCTCTGAGAGATACCCAAAGGGACTCTGCCACACTCCTGGAAGTAAAGGGCAGTGAAAGTCTCATGGGACAGGTTTGATCAATAAGCAACAGGAGGTGGGAAGAACCCAGCTCGTAAACTGCTGATTTGTTCCTGAACAAACTGTGCTGAGGTTCAGTGACTCCAGAAGGGCTCTCTGGCAATGTTCTGCAGGGCCCAGCAACCCTCAGTGTGTTTTGAGGCCATGGCAGGCCTGATAACACTTCTCCTGTATTTGCCTTCCCTCCTTTTCTGCCTCACTTCCCTCCTTTTCCACTTGTATGCCTGCATCCCTGGGGTTTCAATCAAGTGCTAGCAGATAGGCTCCATCTCAGGCTCTATCCCAGGGAATGCACCGAGATGCATGGAGGAACAAGGGCATCAAAATAATCACAGCAGGTACTATCTTCACCAAAACTCTAAAAGTTACATATATTTTATAGATTAGAAACTTGAGGCTCAGAGGGGTTAAATCATTTCTCAAAGCTGACGCTGCCAGGTAGTGACAAAACCAGGATTTGAAATGAAGCCAGAATGACTGCAGCTGACATTTTTCTTACTGCAATGTATGCACTGCCTATGTTCACCAGCCCCGTGGGGGGGAAATGACAGTGGAAAACATAGGCAGGAACATTTCTTCTAAATTAGAGCATCTCAAAGAGAAGTCTATGGCACCAAGGAGGTTTTCTTCACACCCTGGTCACCAGGGCCGAGGATGAGTCTACGTGCTTATCTGACCTACTTTCCCAAAGCTCTTCTCCAGAGTGGGAGGGCTGCTGGGCAGGCTTAGCTTTGAATAAGGAGCACTAGCAGAGAGTTAATAGGGCAAGACACTTAGCAGCTCTTTGAGAAAGATTTAAGAAAAGAAAACAGGATTTAAGGACAGTGGAATAGCCTTCAGATTTGTGAGACAGCATCACACAGGGGGTTCCCACTCTGTGTTTGGAGGCAGACAGACAGAGGTCCAAGTCCTGGCTCTGACCCTTACTGACCAAGGCAAATACTTTAGGCCTCTATCGGCTCATCTACAAAGTGCGGATATTTGTAGTCTCACTTAGCTAAGTATATAGTAAACACAGACAAAAGGAAAGACATTATTACTGTTATTAGACCTAAGGAAAAGCAGTATGAAAAATTCAGCATATTTGCTAATACCCTATATTTTGCTAATACCCTCTCTGAGAGCCGCATCTTCGTAAGGTAAAATCCAGCGTCCTTGCAGGATGAAGGCATTGCCTGTCATTATCACCTATGCAGGACTTCAGTTTGGTGGTGATTAACCTAAAGAAAGAGGCCTTGAGTAGGAGTTGTTTTGCTGACACAGGTGACAGCACAGGGGAAGAGACCTGGCAGGGGTGCCCAAACTTCTGGCGTCTCTGCGCCACGCTGGAAGAAGAGTTATCTTGGGCCACACATTAAGTACAATCACAAAAAAAAAAAAAATCTCATAATGTTTTAAGTAAATTACTATTTTGCATTGGGCCATATTCATAGCCATCCTGGCACACATGCGGCCCTTGGGTTGTGGGTTAGACACCCCTGCTAGACTCACCGTTGCAGTAAGGTCAGGTTTCTGGCACCCATGCAACAACTAAGAATAGCGACGGCAGGGAAGTTTTGTTATAGTGCTTGCTCTGGAGTGTGGTTCTGAGTATTGATTCTGAAAGCTCAGCTTAAATTCCCCATTTTCCTTCCCAAAACAGCCAGAGTATATTCTTTCTTTGCAACAAACAATCCTCATGGAGACAAAGGAACTAACATGTATCACACCATGTTCAAGATATTCTTATGTCATTAGCATTTTAATTTTACAAATGATGTAATTCGGGCTTGGAAAAGTTAAATGACAAAAAATCCTGATTTAAAGTATGTCTTATTTGCTTCAAATCTGCCATCTTTTCCCTGACTCCATTTTCCAAGGGAGGAAAAAATTCATGCAGGTGTGTACCTTTCAGGGAATCTGATGAGCCCAAGGGTTTATTGGGAATTTGTTCTTTGTTGTGGTGGCCTCTGAGCAAGATAATCTTAGGACAGAAAGTCCAATTCTGAGAAGTTGAAAAATGTGTGTTGGATTCATTTGTGAGCATGAAATGAGTTATCACGAAATAGTAATTTCCTGAAAGAGGACAAGAAGCATTTGTGCTTTAGGAACTGAGCTGCTGTGGCATATTAGTACCTGACAACTTCTAAAAACCTTGGGTGATTCAGTAAATAATATACAGGTGTGCAGACTGCAAAGGCTAAGAAATAACTTTCTTTGGATTCTCACAAAATCTCTTTCTGAATGTACTCCTTTAAACTCCAGAGAGCGAACTTCTCAAGCAACAAGACAATGTTAATATACATTATGTATTTTTGATGTGTCACAACATTTTTTTTTAATCTTCAAAATTTGATGCAGGAAATACTTAGCTCACTGTCTGCTTGCAGGAGAGCCAGAATGTGTTACAGTTCTCTGGGCAAGAGATTTAGCAAACCACCATTTACTTGGTATAATGAAGTATGATTACTGCATGATAAAATGTCAAATGTTTTGTTTAATGGAAAATTTCATGGAGAAACCACCATTGCTGTGTGGATGCTTTATGAGTATCTTTTACTAACGTAGAACTAGGGAGGAATGAGGAGAAACCATTCTTCTGCAGGTCTGAACCCATAGAAACTAGCTAAGTTTTTTCTTTTCCAGAGAAAATTCTTCCTCTATAAAATCGCCCCTAGGTGGCAAATTTAACAAATCAACACCCAGAACACATTACATCTAGCTGGGAAAACTCTGAAATTCTGCTAATGAATAGCATACTTCTTTTTTGTCACTCCCTAAGTTGTCCTTCAGTAATTCCTAAGAGCTCCCAATTCACTACTTTTTATTCAGTTTTGGTATTTGCTCTCTTCTTATCTCTCTTTCATAAGTTCCATTTAGGCAGAGTATTGTTACATAACAAATGATAACATCTGTTGTATCCTCACTATGCAGCAGGTACTATGCTAAGCACTTCAGTTATATTCATATTTAATACTCACAAACACTCTGTGAAGAAGGCAGTGTTGCATAAATGAGCCAAACATGGCCCCTGTGTACTGACCCCTAGGCCGTTTATTTCTTCACCACAGTCTGAAACCTCTCAGCTGGAAAGCCCACTGGCAAAAAACTAAAATTTTTGCACATCTAATTATTTTAGAAATCTCCTAAACAAGTACATTTTTAGCCATTTAGAGCCTGGCTGTTTTACAAACTGTACAAAAACCTCACCCAACCTCTGCCAGCGATAGATAAGATGAACACCAAGCCATGGAGACCCCAAGCCGCTGCTGCCCTTCCAAGTCCTCTGACCCACAGACTCCTCACTGCGAGGCTGAGGACATCACCAAGAGGCATGAGACCCCTCTCCGACCTCCCTCTCACCTGGCAGCTTCCTTGCCCTCCTCCCCTTCGGGATAGCTACCCAGCTCTCCCGCAGCTCTGGATGGTCTCTCACCAGGCAAACCTGTGAAAACATACCAAATAAAGCTACTGCCACCTCATGGTCATAGATTTTTACTTGATCAGCCCCCAGATCCCTTAAACTCGCTCCCTATAATTAGCAAACAGGATGGGATTTTGGTGATCAGAAAATAAGATATGGGGACACAGTGAGAAGGACAATCAGTTGGCAGAATGCTCCTGAACAACTTCAAGTAGCTGGAAGTGAAATTTGAAATGCCTCTGCATCGGTTCGGTGGCACTCCCCTGTACGGTGGCACACTCTGTATTTCTCATCGTCTCACTAGCCTGTCCAAAAAGTAGGGCCAGTATTGGAGTGAACCCACTCCATTGGAACTGACTTTGGCGTCAGAGGCAATGAGATGTCTGGGAAAGCTGGCCTGCCCACCCTGGTCCCCGGCTAGATAGCCACTGGACATTGTAGGACCTGTGGGCCAAAATAGGAAAAAAGGAGTGAATGCCTCCAGACCAAGGAGGAAGTGCCCCAATCCCATGGTGGACTAGAGCAGGAGGAGCTGCTACCTGCTGGGCCAGTGACCCGGGTGTTCAGAGAACAGAAGTCCTTGTCCTTGGGGGTTGCTATGGCAGGCAAATGCACCTATAAGGTGGAGCCAGCAGGATGAATCCGGTTCTGGAAAAGGTGCGGGGTGGGGGTAGGGGGTTCCGCCCACAGTGCCCTGCCCCCCTGGCTGCCACAGATGAGAACAAGTCTACCAAGACATGATCTGCTTGGGGAGGAGAGGTAGCCAATCTCTCAAAGGAGAAGGGCCAAGAACCTTTTCCTCATTGGCTTTTATTACGTTCATTTTACACAGGAATACAGGTAAAGCTCATTAATCATTGTCAGGCAATAAGGATCAAACAATCGATAACATACGAAGAACTCTGAGGGCTTATTCTGAGTCAGGGTCTGTCAGCTAAAAGGCTACAAAACTTTAGGAAACAAACTCATTTCCTGCTCGGACCCTTATCGGACCTTAACTGAGAGCATTCCTAACAAAGCAGGTTTCACAAGATTTTATGTATTCTTTCTCAGGCCGGATCACCTGGGAACCCGCCCTTTCCAGCACAGACCTGCACTGCCCTCTGTCATTGCTTCAGGCTTATGTCAGGCAGAGTAAGCAAGGCAGCCAAGAGATTACAAGACTTCTTGAAGACAGAAAGAGGACTCAGGCTATGTCAGGATAGCCGTTGGGTGAGGATCCATCACCCCCTTTTGCTGTAGCCCCCCAAGTCCTTCCCTGAGGGCCTCCCACGTGATCGTACCTGTCTTAGGTGACCCCTCCCTTGAGGAAATCTTACCCATTATTGGCTAACCCACCAAGCATTGGGGACCTGTTATGGATGAAGTAAAAGGAGCAGAGGCAGCACCCCTGCCAGGGAGATAAGCTTTGTCTCCTTAGTGGCTTACAGTCCGAGGGTCGCTCACTCAGCCTTAGCCATGGGGGAGGGGGTGGTTTACAGCTCCTGAAACCAATCAGGGCGGTTCCCAACAAAAAAGTTTCTTTGTAAACATGTCCTGCAGCTGCTGCTATCTCACCTGCACTTGCTGTGGAGAATGGTGTCCTTCCATCTCCTCGCAGAGTGGTATCCATACCCCGACCCCTGGGCTGAGCCAGCTAAAGCATTACTTAAAGTGACTAAAGGAAAGGAAGTTTACATTCCCGACCCTCTCAAGACTCCAGAGGAGGTTGTTATTCGACTGAAGGAGCGAAGGAGGCTCAACGCCAGCACAGGAGACTCAGGTTAAACCCAGCTCACAGCAGCTTCTCACCAGGATGCCACTCAGAAAGGAGGTCAAGCCAATTCCTGGGGAAACGCCGCCGGGAACGGAGGAACCTGAGGAAGAGGACTGGCGCCCTCTAGAGAGATAAGGAGTGCAGTGCCACCGTGGCTGAGAGTGGAATCATTTACTCTACAGTAAACAGACCCTTTCACGGTAACACCCCACAAAGTAACTAACACAAACAAGTCGACAAAGGGGGACGGCCAAAAAGGAGGGACAGGTTTGCTTGGAGGAAGACACGAATGTCCTCTCTCACTCTGAGACTGTCTTGTCTTAAGGCCCAAGAACCAAATGAGAAAAGGGTCCATGCAGTTAACACATCTTGGTGCCTGTGGATAAACGACACTCACCACAAGAGTACTGTCACCAAGATGGAGACACAGGAGGCTCCTGACTTTCTCTCCTCCCAAAGACACACAGAATATACACCTACCCATGGAGCAGTTTCCTCTGAGAGAAATCTAGGAACTAGCTGAGTGACTTACACTTTAGGTGACCGGGGAAATACCCACATGGAAGTATAGGAAAGGCTGAGACACACTCTCACCATAAACCCCAGCCCTGGCACAGAGGCTTACAACTGGAATGGAACCAACTCCCAACTTCTCTCTGAGAGGTAAAGAGTTTGCACCATACATATAGTACCCCAACTTTGCAGACCGCCACCTGAGCAATGGACCCCAAACCACCTAGCTCTGAGAACCAGAGGAATTTGCATTCACAAATCCCACAGGACTATAGCAAACAAACTCACCCTCCCATGCCTCCCCTTCTGGGCTCAGTGCAGAGGGAGCCTTGGAAAACACCCATCTCTGGTTTTTCCCTCAATGGCTTTTGACTGCACACTCCCTCAGCTACTGCCTGAGGGTCTAATTCCTAATCAGCCTGCATTTTAGAGCCCGCTGGGATCCTCCTGGGAACCTGACAGCTGGTGAGCACTTCCCCACCTTCTTCTTCTGTGTTGCTGGAACAATAAAACCAAGTTGCAAGCATTTCCTTAGAAGCAGCTTGTCCACATATCTAGCGCTCAAAATTTTATGGCTGCCACCAAGGGGTGAGCCTTCTAATCACATAACTCTATAGCCGATGTGGCTTAGCATTCATAAGTACCAAAAGACCACAGTAAACAACAACAACAACACAGTATTCAACTGTGTACACAAGCACTTCCTGCAGCTCTCCTACCACACCAAGCTCCCTTCATCTGTTCTGACTCCAAATTTACAGTTTTCTCTGAAACGGGACAGGTTAACATAGGATAGGAAAGGAATTACACAGCATATTTGTGAAATAAACTTAACTTTTTCATGTTTTCATTTCCATTACCTCATATTGTAGCAGGGAAAGCAGCCTCTCTTTGACTCCACCTTGCTCAGGCCCCCTTTGGCCTGTTGATTGTCAGAGTTCTGCTTGCATCTGAGTTCACAGAAGCAGCCCCTCCCATTCCCCCTTTCTTCACCACAAAAGAAGCCTGAGCTCTGTGCTTTATTAAGAAAGATTTGGGGAATCACTAGGGCTTCCATATTTTCAGTTGGTGCCTTCTCGATCAATAAGCCTTTCTTTACTCCTAATTCTGACAGCTTGAGTTTTGGCCTTTCAAAGCCTTGAGCACACAGACTTTGGGCCGGTAACAATTCCATCTTTCTTTCTCAGAGTCCCTAAAAGTATTTGATCACAGCTGTTTCCCATTTCTTTCCTAAGAATCAATACATCACATTAATTAAATTTTTTACTCTGCTTCAGCAGCAGAAGGAAGAGTTTTACTATGCCTTAAATTCTCAGTTTCCATCAAGAAATTTCATGTATGTGGAACATGTGCGTATATACACACATATAAAGGGCATGTGTGTATACATGTACATGTATGTGTGGGCATGTTTGTGCATAAACATTCACATATACAGAAAGAAACAGAACACCTACAAAATTCTAAGCCACATGTCATCAGAAGAACAAGTAATTTGTACAGAGGACTGGGTTTTATAATCTTTAATCTCCTTTTGCCTCATTTCTGAGAATTAGGCTTATTCGACAATACAGCTAGAAAAGCTCACCTCTCTAAATGGCTCTTGATTCTCTCAGTCTCCTTCCTTTATCTTTTGTCCTGACCGAAGTTCTCTTAGCCAGAAGTAAAGCCCAGGTAGCGTGTGTGTGTGTGTGTGTGTGTGTGCATAGATAGGCAAGTAGATGATACATAGATAGTTAGTTAGTAGAATACTATACCATTGATGAGTCAGGTAACAACTTCCTCTGAGGAGACCACCGTTGACTTCGGGAACACTCAGTGGTGACTGTGATCTGGGCATCAGAGGGCCAAAGCCAGGAAGCCTGCACTGGGGCACCCACCACCACCAATGCCTCTCAGCAGCCAGACGCTGAAGACTGAACACGAAGATACTCCTGGTAGAAGAATTTGTGTCTCCATCAGGTTGATTCCTAGCTGAAAACAGCCAATAGGGACAGAAGATGGCCTTTGCCTTACTTCTTTTCAGCCCTGTGTGGTTGCCTCTAAAACCTAGCTATGAAGGAGTCCAGGATATGCAGATATTTACCTTGCCATTTCTGCAGGTCAAGAAAGGAGGGTGGAATGGAGCTGAGTGAGCAAATCACCCTCAGCAGCAGCCATTATCAAAGGGAATTGCTACATATAAAATAAAACTTGAGCATGTCCTGAAGGTGAATTTAAATTGCACAAGCAGATGGCTTATACTCCCAGTGACCTATTCCTGCAGTGTGGCTAGCTCTCTGCCAACCCACATCTACAGCTTCATGAGGAGTTCCCTGAGATGCAAACCCCTCAACTGTAGTGCTTATTATGTACCTGGATGGATTAAAGCAGCAGGCATCTGTGAATTCACCACATTTCAGAAGAAAGTGGGGCTAGACTTCAGATATGTATGGCTGTACTGAAATGGACAAGTTGTACCTTCTGCTTCACTGACAGATGAATATAATTTTTTGTTTCATTGATAACTGGCAGAGGCCTTTTACTATTGGTATATAGGTTCACTCTTAACGGTGTCACCTTCAGCCTAATTTTATTATGTATAGGAGTTACGGAATACATAATAAGTGTGTGTGTGTATATATGTATATATGTATGTATGTGTGTATGTGTGTATGTATGTGTGTGTGTATCTGTTTCTCCAGAGAACCATGACTGATAAACTATCACATCCTCTAAGAATTAAATTATTTGTTTTTTTAAACCCTCACTTGAGGACATGTTTATTGATTCTAAGGGGAGAGAGAGAGAAATATTGATGTGAAGGAGAAACAATGCTCAGTTGCCTCCCATATGCACCCCAACCAGTATCAAACCTGTAACCTAGGTATGTGCCCTGACTGGGGATTGAACCTGCAATGTTTTGGTACATGGGGTGATGCTCCAACCAACTGAGCCATCCAACCAAGGCAAGAATTAAATTCTTATAATTGTCAGATGGCCCCCTCCCTCTAGTTGCTGAGTACTATGTTCAACACTCTAACTAAAGCTCATATCACATTACATCAGAATTATCTGAATGCATGCATGTCTATCTTATTAGAATTTGAAATCCTTATGGGCAAGATAGGGGTTTTAATTATTTTCTCCTAAGGTATTTATTATGGAAAGTCTCAGACATCTGCATAAGTAAAGAGAACAGTATATAAACCCCTCTTCACCATCAAGGCCAATCTTGTGGCTCTTACCTTATGACCCACTCTCCTGTCCTCCAGGGTTTTTGAAACAACTCCTGTGTGTTAGTATCATTTTATTGACAAATATTCTGCATACCTTTAAAATATATTTTGTAAAACATAATCATAATTCTATTATCCTTGCTAGTAATTGCATAATTCATCAAGATCATTAAATATCCAATTAGTGCTCACATTTCTTTGACTGTCTCAGAAATAGTTTTTACTTATATTCATTTGAATCAAGATTGTAAGAAAGCCTACAAATGCAACTGGCAGATATATTTCTTTTTTAACCCATAGATTCCTCTTCCCTCATATTTTTTGGGTTTCTTACAATTTGTGTGTTTTAAAAAACTGGCTTGTCTTGTAGAGTCCCCACAGCCAGGCTTTTGTTGACTATACCACCATGGTGTCAGGTAAATCAGTCCTTGCCCCCTCCATAGTATTTACCCACCATAGTACTTGCTATGAATTGATAGTTAGGTTTAGAATTTCTGGCAATACTACTTCAAAGGCAGTGATATCTACCTCTTATTATGAGACATGTATTTTCCAATTCTCTCTTTCTGTGATATTAACAGTCATTGGTAGTCACTGCATAGAACCATTATTTCATTAGGCAGTTGTGTTTGTCTACTAAGTCTACTATAACACCTACCATAGACCGGGTGGCTTCAACAACAGAAATTTATTTTCTTACAGTTCTAGAGGCTGGGTCTTCCAAGGTCAACATGCCACCATTGCAGTTCCTGGTGAGAACTCCCTTTGTGGCTTACAGATGGACACTTTCTCTCTGTGTACTTAAATGACACAGAGCAAGAGCTCTAGTGTATCCTTCTCTTCTTTTGAGAGCATCAGCACTACGACCTCATTTAACCTTAATTACCTACTGAGAGGCCCTACTGCCAAATACAGTCACATCCGACATAAGGGCTTCAACATGTGAATAAAAGGAGGGGTACAATTCAGGCTATAGCAGAATTATGAAGTGCAATCTTCTGTCATTTACTCTTCATTCTTTAGCCTAAATATCCCTTCAAAGCAAAACCTCTCATCAACAGTTTAGATGCCTTGAGGAGTAGTTTATACAGTGAAGATGAGGATTATTTCTCTACACTATTGGTTTTCAAAATAATGAATTTGGGTATTATTCACCTTTGTTTTCCAATACCTTTAAGATGTTTGATATATAGCAGGTGCTTAGTACACATTTGTTCAATTGAATTGACTTGTTTTCATATTACCTTAATGAGCAATACTAAACTTTTTTAAATATCAATTTTCTTGAGAATAACATTTTCACTCTAACTTTCCTGACAGTTTTCAAGTTTGGAGATTATTATTGTTACTCCCTGAATAAAATCTGCTTTTAAACCTTCCAGAGCAAGATTGCCATTGCATGAGGATACATGACGAAGAACTCTGAGGTCTCGATTCTTTGTTACTCTTTCAGAACTTGAAGGATAGATCATGAGAAATGCCTCCAAAATACAGCCAGGAAATCCATCTGCATAAATCAATCAACTCTTTATCTGCTCTATGATACAACTCAGCATTCAGATTTTCATAAGGTGACATAATATTTGCCACTTGCACATTGTAGAAACTGGAGCCAGCTTGTTTGTATGTCTTGCTGGGATATTAACATAGAAGAGCCAGTGAGAAAAACAAAACAAAACAAGGACCATATTTACAATGGCTCTAGTTTCAAATAAGAAAAATTAAGCCAGCAAAGAGGCTTTCCCCAGTAAATATAACCAGCAGTCCAAAGTCCAGTTGAAAGTGAGGGTACCACCAAATCCTAATAACCAGCCATCAATCAAATCTTCCTTTTCTATTCCCCAAATTTAAGCACAGGCACATGTACACATGTGTTCAAGCATATGAATCTTCCATGTAGTTTGACTGAGGCTCCAGACAGACCTCGTAGTCTTGTCAGGGTTTAGATCCAGAAATCAAACCTAGACCTATTTGACTCCAGACACAAACTCTTTACCACTGCATTGGATTGTGCCATTATTTGCTTTAAAAAGATTTTTTCAATTACTATTGACATTAAATATTACGTTAGTATCAAGTGTCCTGCTTTTCAATCTCAGCTTCTGTAAGCTACCACAAATCCTCAAAATGGGTGATGATATGAATATATATGTATGTATATTTGAATGTACATGTTTGTATGTATAATTTTCTATTCTTGTTTGTCATTGTAGGCAATGATTAGCACATCATAGGTGTATAATAAACATTTATTAAATGAATAAATCAGTTTAAACAAACAGGCCTGAATGAATGAAAGAACAAATGAGTGTAAGGATAGAAGAATGAAAATGTGTTAATCATTTTGTTTTCAGAATTACTCAACTAAGGTCTATTTGTTTTAACATTCTATTCATTCAGTAAATATTTTGAACAATATGTGGTCAATTAGTGATTGTATCATAGAGCTAAAATGGCTCACTAGATCTAATATATCCCCTGGATATAAAATTATTCAAACAACTCCTAGACAGCAAACCGAAATAGGAAGCTACAAACAGAGCAGGCATTACAAAAGGCATGACGTCTCACTGAAAAGTAATACCAAGCAATCTTGACACCTGATCAAATTATTAGCTTTTGTGCCGATTTTTGTCTATTATGAAAGGAAATGCAACAATGACTCAAAAAATTTTCTAAAAAGCACTGAGAAGACAGAAGCAAGATCTGAATATCGATATAGACCACCTGGTTTAGTTCGGTTTGGTTTTATTTGTTTTAAGAATGTGTGTGTTTTCGTTTTGTTTATCTTCTATTCAAAAGGAAGAAGAGAAAAGGAATTCAGGCAATATACATCTACTATCAGCCAAAAACAGTACCAGGTGGTCCCTTTCAAAACAACTGTCAATATGTATTAGTATAATCATTTTAAAAATAAGGAAATTGAGACTCAAAGGTTAAGTGGATTGCTCAAGTTTGGAAAGCAACTCAGTTGGCTACATTTAGACTGATTGGGTTCCTATTAACCTCACCCTGTTTACAGCCGGTCTGCGAAATACTGTGCTACATTTTTTAACATATAGCAAGAATAACATTTAATAATAACATTTAAAACTACTACCCAGATCTTGAGACTCTGTTTTACCACCACCAGGGAACAGGTGCAGGGAGGAGGTTCAGGAAGGCCCGACAGCGCCACCTGGCGGTTGTATGGAGGGTGTCAGACGCTGCTCAAGCTGATCACTGTGATCCGAGAGTTCTACTGTGACCAAGAGTCCTTCTGCAAGCCATCCTAATCGCTAGAGCCCACGGATCAAGTGGTGATGCTACACCAGACTCATGGAGGACATGGGGCCCTCTGAGCTAGGGCAGAACAGGAAGATAGCCCTCCCTGCGCCCGTGCCCATGAGGTACCTGAGGGTGTAGCGTTCTCCCTGAAATTGGTGAAATCTCTAGCACTGGGCATCATGGGTATTCCAGGGGGCCCACCTCCTGCCAGGGGTCTCTGTACATGTTCATGGTGGGCAGACCCTGGCTGTGAAGAAATTTGGTGAGAGCTGCATGCCACCACTGTAGCCCTGGGGCCCATCACTAGCCAAGCTTCCTAGAGGCATCACCTTCTGCATCGTCCCCAAGCTCTATAGCCCCTGTTGAAGCAGGGAGGGTCTGGCGCCAGGGAGGAGGGCCTGGGAGTCAGGGAAACCCACCAGCGGCTAACTTGGCCTCCACAGCATGGGGCGAGCACCTGGGAAGAGCCATAACACGAAGAAGTGGGTGAGGGTCAGCACCTTCTTCCTCCAGCTCACCTCCCCGCCCCTCAAAGCTACCTGGTTCCTGCTGTACCCTTGGCCCCTAGCCAGAATCCTCCCATCTTCAGGCTCTGCCTGCAGGCTCTGGGTGCATGTAGGTTGGAGGGCAGTGGGGCAGGGCTTGAGAGGCTCTCAGGTACAACCACTGTATTTCCAATTTGAGGAGCACATGGATGTGCTCAGTATTAACAATTAGTATTTCATAGTTGGCCCCACTGAGTTGAAATAGTACTGTGCATTAAGTTATAAAATAGATATGCAGCTCTGCTCTTCCTATGCATGCCATTTCTAACAACACGTGGGGGGAAATGGGTATAAAAAAGGAATAGAAATAATATGACACAATGTAAAACTTAGGGATGAGGAAATAAAATAGAATGAGAGTTCAAAAGAAAATGTTATATGTTCGAAGACCATTGTCATTTTAAGGTGCACAGATTTTTGTACATGTATGACTGTCTCTTCCTGATCACTTCAAATACGTAAGTGTTTTAGTTCTAAACAATCAGCATGTGAATAGTAATGCTTTAGCAAAAATCAGCATGGCAACCAATTACAGAGCAAAATTGTTTTATCACCAATGAAATTCCTATAGTCATTTTTATTGAAGGAGTTTCCTACCTTTTTTTGAATCGTCACCCAAGGATATGTTTTTATTGATTTTTAGAGAGAGGGAAAGGGGGAGAGAGAGAGGGGGGTAAACATCAATGTGAGAGAAGCATTGATTGGTTGCCTCCCGTGCGCACCCCAGACCAGGGATAGAGCTGCAACCTAGGTATGTGCCCTGCCCTGGGGTCCAACCTACAACCTTTTGGTGTACGGGATGATGCTCCAGCCAACTGAGGCACCCAGCCAGGATCCTGCCATTTTTATTTTCAAAATATCTCAACATAATATGATTATTCTCAGAATTATTCTTCCCCAGTGATGGCACTGCTCCATAGGACAGAGCTACCCAAGCTGAAGTGGGTTTTGTTGGTGCTCCAAAACCATTTGGCCCATACCAAGGCTTTAACCTATGTTAACTTTTTATCACTCTGTCACTGAATATTAAAATGTCGGTGTGTCTATTTTTAAAACATTCAGCTCTATGAGGTCAGAGGAAATTTATTTTTCATTTACCTCTAGAGTACCTAGGGAATGTTCACTCATTCATGCAACAAACTATTGAATATATTAAGGTTGTTTATTTACTTCATTTCTGGCTCTCACCAAGATCTGCAAAGTAGGTGTGCCAAATTTCATTTGCCCGAAGTCACCCAATCACTAAGTAGCAGGGTCAACACTTCAATCAAATCTATCTCAATACCAAACTATCATACTACATCAAGAAAACTGATTTTAGGACTTCTGGCAAAGATGGAGGCATAGGTAGATACGCTTTGCCTTCTCGCACAACCGAAAGAAAGACAACACGTTCAAAAACAAAAATAACTAGAACTTCCATAAAATCAAATTGTATGGAAGTTCGACAAACAAAGAGTTAAAGAAGAAACATTCATCCAGACCGGTAGGAGGGGTGGCGATGAGCAGCTGGGTGGAGAGGACTCGAGGTGAGGTGGTAGCTGGAGGACAGGGATGGGCAAGGTGGCTGCTGGCAGACCAGGCAAGGTTGCAGTTGATGGACCAGGCAGTCCCACATTTGCATATGGTAAAACTGGGAGGAACAACTGGGGAGACAGAGAGACTGAACAATCCAGGGTTCCAGTGCAGGGAAATAAAGCCTCAAAACCTCTGAATGAAAAAAACCTGTGAGGGTTAAGGCAGTGGGAGAAACTCCCAACCTCACAGGAGAGTTCATTGGAGAGACCTACAGGGTCCTAGAATGTACATGAACCCAGCAACCCAGGAATCAGCACCAGAAGGGCCCAATTTGCTTGTGAGAAGCAGGGGAAGTGACTGAAAGACAGATGAAAGCTCAGCAAGGCATTGTTCCCTCTCAGACACCTCCCTGACATACAGCACCACAACACAGCCATGTGGGTGTCCCTTCCCTGGCAAATACCTAAAGCTCCACCCCATACTAAGTAACAGTCCTGCCAAGATAAAAAAATATGGCCCAAATAAAAGAACAGATCAAAGCTCCAGGAAAAAATGCAACTAATCAACGAAGAGATAGCCAACCTATCAGATGCACAGTTCAAAACACTGGTAATCAGGATGTTCACAGAAATGGTTGAGTATGATTGCAAAATAGAGGAAAAAGTGAAGGCTATGAAAAGTGAAAGGAAAATGTACAGGGAACCAACAGTGAAGGGAAGGAAACTGGGACTCAAATCAATGGTTTGGAACAGAAGGAAGAAATAAACATTCGACCAGAAGAGAATGAAGAAACAAGAATTCAAAAAAAATGAGGAGAGGCTTAGGAAACCTCCAGGACAACTTGAAATGGTCCAACATCTGAATCATAGGGATGTCAGAAGGAGAAGAGGAAGAGCAAGAAATTGAAAACTTATTTGAAAAAAACAATGAAGGAGAATGTCCCCAATCTGGCAAAGGAAATAGACTTGCAGGAAGTCCAGGAAACTCAGAGTCCCAAAGAAGTTGGACTAAACGAAGCACACACCAAGGCACATCATAATTAAGTTACCCAAGATTAAAGATACAGAGATAATCTTAAAAGCAGCAAGGGAAGAGGAGACAGTTACTTACAAAGGAGTTTCCATAAGATTATCAGCCAATTTCTTGAAACCTTTCAGGCAAGAAGGGGCTGGAAAGAAGTATTCAGAGTCATGAAAGGCAAGGATCTCCTAGAACAGGAACAGATTCACAGGAATAAAGATCACATAGAGGGTTATCAGCATGGGAGGGGACAGGAGAGAGGGGGAAAGGTATAGAGAATAAAAAGCATAAATGGTAGGTACAAAATAGACAGGGGAAGGTTTAAAATAGTATGGGAAATGGTGAAGCCAAAGAATTTGTATGTATGACCAATGGACATGAACGAAGGTTGGGGAATGATGGTTGAAGGTGGGTACAGGGTGGAGGAGAATAAAGGGGAGAGAAAAATGGGACAACTGTAATAGCATAATCACTAAAATATATTTTTAATAAAAGAGAACTGATTTTATCTCCAAAGCAAGCCCCAGCCAATCCTGTACTGGAGAGAAGTCTGAGCTGTGTTGGACTTCAGTAAACATTTAGCCGTGTCTGCATAGGGCCTGTATAGAAGGGTGACTACAAACTTGCCATATATATGGGTTGAATGGTGTTCTTCCAAAAATATGTCCACTTACTAAGCCTAAGAACCTGTAAATACACCTTATATGGTGACAGAGTGAAATTACCTTATATGACAAAAGATGTGATTAAATTAAGGATTTGGAGGAGAGTTTATCCAGGATTATTTGAGTGAGCCCTAAACCCAATGATGAGTGTCCCTGTAAGAGTAAGCAAGGCAGAAGGGAAAGAGACAATGGGACCATGAGACAGATATGGAAGTGACGCAGCCACAAGCCAAGGAATGCTGACCGCCACCAGAACCTGGGAGAGGCCAAGAATGAATTCTCTCAACAAGCCTCCAGAGGAGTGCAACTCTCCTGACACTTTGATTTCAGACTTCTGGCCTCTATAAGCGTGATAGAATAAATGTCTGTTGTTTTAAGCTACACAGTTTTGTGGTAACCAGTCACAGATAACTGTAGACCATGTATGCTATCTCTCTTATTCACACTCTGTCTTGTTAAGGGTAGAAAAAGAGCTGGGACTTACCCATGTGCATTCTGACTCTCATAAGGTGATGTGCTTGCTAGCTTTCTGTAGGTTTCCCTATACATAATTCTTATCTTTACCCCTTAATTATGAAATAATTAAACTGCCTCTGGAGACTAGAGAGAAAAGTAGAAGAAAGAGCTTAGGACTAGCAGGTGCCCAACTATAGCGGTGCATAGGTGTACTGATCAAAAGGACAGAGTTTAGACACAGGAGAAATAACAGACTTCAGGAACCAAAAAAAATTGGTAACTGTGTCAAATGTAAGCACAGAAACCAAAAACTAAGTGATGCCAACCCAACAATACAGAGTCATTCAGGGAGAAAGTACAGCATGGTGATTAAATAAATTGACTCTGGTTGTATGACTTAGGTCTAAATCTTACTTACTAGAAACTTCACCTTGTGCAAATTGCTCAACCTCTGTTTCTGTTTCCTCATCTCTAAAATAGGCCTGAAATATCTATTTCATAGGGCTACAGCATTAACTTAGATAATTCTTATAAAGTGTTCAGAAGAAAGTCTGGCATTTGTTCATATTCCATGAATTTTAGTAGTTATTATCATGATGAATAGATAAAAAAATGAAATCTGATCATTTGCAAAAACATGCACAAACATGGAGAAGAAGAAGAAAGAAAGAGAAAGAGAAGGAGAATGAGGAGAAGTAGAAGAGGGAAGAAGAAGGAAGAAGAAGGAGGAGGAAGAGAAGAAGAAAGGGAGGAAGAAGAAGAAAGAACCACCTACCATTTGGGACAATAAGGATACCTTTTGGGAAAACATGGTGAAACAAGTCAATCACAGAAGGACAAACTGCATGATTATACTTATGTGAGGTATCTAAAATAATCAAAATTACAGAAGCAAAAAATAAAATGGTAGTTGTCAGCCGGTGGGGGGTATAGTAAGGAGAGAGTTGTTGTTTGGTGGCTATTCAGTTACAGTTATACAAAATAAGTTCTGGAAATCAGCTGTACAACACAGGCCTATAGTTCACAATATGGTATCACAAGCCTAAAAATCTGTTAAGAGGATAGATCTCATGTTAAGTGTCCTTACCACATATACATACACACACGCATACAAAAGCACAAGAAAACATTTGAAGGTGATAGGTATGTTTATGAACTTGATAGTGGTGATGATATCATACATATATTCGTGTCGAAACTCATCAAATCATATCCATTAAATATGTGCCATATTTGTATATTAATTATATTTCAATAAAGTTATTAAAATGAGTGTTACTAGGGAAGATGGCGGCGTGGTAGGAGGGAGCAGACCCTACCTATTCCCCCTCTACACACGGGAGAAAAACCAGACCAATCTATGAAAGACCAGAACAGACAAGGAACAGTAACACAGCATATTGGAGAATAAGAGGTCGGAAATTGTAGCGGACACTGAAAAACAAGCGGTAAGGAGAGCTCTGCGGAACAATAAGAGCCCAGGGTTCCAGCTCTCGGAGAGCGGGGCGGCTGAGGCCCCGGCCTGGCGCTCGCCAAGCCTGCCCCAGGGCCCCGGGGAGGGAGCTGGGTCAGCCGCTGAACCGGCTGGGAGATCTCAGGGGCCACCGCGCGACTGCGCCCGAGCAAAAGTGGGTGCCCCACGAGGGAGCGAAAGTGGGTGCCCCGCACCAGGTCACTGCGCGACTTTGAACCGAGTTTTTGTGGTTGCCGGGCGACTACGAAAGCACAGGCCCCCCAACAGAGACAGAGGCGTGGGCGAAGTGAGACAACTGCATGAAAATAGACACCCTCAGGGGACTGCACACGGTCGCGGGCTAGTGGACACTCGTGAAAACATAGGCGCAGGCCGCTGGAGACAGCTGTGGAGCCAGAGGTGCCAGTTCACGGGCGGGTGCTCAAAAGCGGACAGCTCAGGCCCAAGGTGCAGGCGCCGGATAGCAGCTGGAACGCAGGCCCCTCTCAGAAGCAAAGGCAGACAGCTGTGCTCGAACACTGAAAGCCTCCCAGGGACAAAGGCAGGCGGCTGTGCACGTCTGGAGAACCTAGCACACACCCATAAACTCGGAGAAGTGCGCACACACAAGGAGGCTCAGATCACACGCTGGAAACCCTGTGGGGAGAGGCGCCCACTAATGCTGGGATACATAGCACAATGAGGACTGAGATCTGAACCCAGAGAAAAGCAGTAAGATCACCCCTCGGCCATTGCAGCCAGCAAGACCTGAAAAACAGGCTGGCAAGTTTGAAAACAACAAGAGGGTGTTTTTTTTGTTTTGTTTTGTTTTGTTTTGTTTTTTCATTTTTTTAATTTTATTTTTTTAATATATTTTTATTTCTTTTTAAATATTTTGTTGTGCTTTGCTTGTTCCTTCCCCCGCCCCCGGCTGCTTATATTTGTGTGGGGGTGTCTGTGTGCGTGTCTCTTTTTTGTTTTGCCAGTTTGTTAGTGTCTTTTTGTTTGTAAGCCTGTCTATCTATATGAGTTTTTAACTACTCCTTCTTCATTGTTTATATCTTCTTCTTTACTCCCCAACTCCTTTAGCCTCCCTTGAATTCCTTCTTCTCTTATCCCCTCTTCCTTTCTTTTCAATTTTATCTCTTCTACCTTCCTCTTGTTTCCTCTTTCTTCTTTTTTTCATGTTCCCCCCTCTTCTTTTTGTAAATACCCACGAGTGAGACAAAACAAACAAACAAGCAAGCCTGAAACTGTGCGGGGAAAACAAAAACAAAAACAAAAACAAAAACAAAAACCAGAGTTGGCCCCCAAAAGAGGGTATTCCAGCTGATGAGACAGTGAAAGCGGTGAACAACAGGATATCCGAAGGAGAATCCACCACTGAATCTCACAGATATTCTACCACAGAAGGTCATACCACAAACCCGGGGAGCGAGAACAGATCAATTTAAGAAGCTGAGGCTAACAACAAGAGTCTTACAAACAATGGGAAGACAAAAGAACAATCCCCAAACGAAAGGAAAGGAGGAAGCTCAAGAAAGAATGCTAAATGAAACAGAGGCAACTCAACTATCAGATATCGAGTTCAAAGCAATGGTTGTCAGGAAGCTCAATGAGCTCTCAATGAGCTACCATAAACTACAGGGAAGTTATGATGAACTCACGGCAAACTATATCAACATGAAAAAGGAAATAGAAACTATCAACAAGGGCCAAGAGGAAATGAAGAACACAATCTCTGAACTGAAGAACACAGTAGAAGGAATGAAAAGCAGAATCGATGAAGCAGAAGATCGGATCAGCGAGTTGGAGGACAAAATAGAAAAAAACACTCAGAATGAGCAAGATAAGGAAAAGAGGCTTAGAAAGAATGAAGAGGGTTTAAGAGAAATGCAAGACAACATGAAACGGAATAATATTCGTATAATAGGGATACCAGAAGGAGAAGAACAAGAACAAGGGATAGAAAACCTGTTTGAAAAAGTAATGATGGAAAACTTTTCCTTCATTTGGTGAGAGAAAAAGCCACACAAATCCAGGAAACACAGAGAGTCCCAATCAAAAGGAACCCGAACAGGCCCACTTCAAGACACATCATAATTAAAATGGCAAAATTCCAAGACAAAGAGAGAATCTTAAAAGCAGCAAGGGAGAAAAAGGAAGTAACATACAAGGGGGCCCCAATTAGGTTAGCATCTGACTTCTCAATGGAAACGCTCCAAGCCAGAAGAGAATGGCAAGAAATATTCCAAGCAATGAGAACCAAAGGCCTGCAACCCAGACTACTTTACCCAGCAAGGCTTTCAATCAAGATAGAAGGCCAAATAAGGAGCTTCCCAAACAAAAGAAGTCTAAAAGAATACACCTCTACCAAACCAATGCTGCAAGAGATACTAAAGGGACTGCTTTAAGGGAAGAAAGGAAAAGACAGAGAGAGAGAGAGAGAGAGGAACACAGGTACGAAAATGGCAATGAATAAATACCTATCAATAATAACCTTAAATGTAAATGGATTAAATGCTCCAATCAAAAGACATAGAATAGCTGAATGGATAAGAAAGCATGACCCACACATATGCTGCCTACAAGAAACCCACCTCAGGACAAAAGACATACACAGGCTCAAAGTGAAGGGCTGGAAACAAATTTTCCAAGCAAATGGTCAGGAAAAAAAAGCTGGGGTAGCAATACTCATATCAGACAAAATAGACTTCAAAAGAAGGGCCATAAAGAGAGACCCAGAAGGTCACTTCATAATACTCAAGGGAAGAATCCACCAAGAAGACATAAATATTGTAAATATATATGCACCCAATGGAGGAGCACCTAAATACATCAAGAAAATTTTAGAGGACTTCAAGAAAGATATAGACAGCAACACAATTATAGTAGGTGATTTTAACACCCCACTGTCAAAAATGGACAGATCTTCCAAACAAAATATCAACAAAGATATTGTGGCATTGAACAACACTCTAGAGGAAATGGACTTAACTGATATATATAGAGCCCTTCATCCCAAAGAAGCTAAATACACTTTCTTTTCAAATGCACATGGAACATTTTCAAAGATAGACCACATGATAGGACACAAATCAAGCCTCAACAAATTCAAGAAAATTGAAATCATACCAAGCATTTTCTCTGACCACAAGGGACTGAAACTAGAAACCAACCCCAAGGAGAAAAACCCAAAACCCTCAAAATCATGGAGATTGAATAGCATGCTATTAAACAATGAATGGGTCAAGAATGAAATTAGGGAGGAAATCAAAAAGTTTCTGGAAACAAACGATAATGAACTCACATCGACCCAAAACTTATGGGACACAGCAAAGGCAGTCCTCAGAGAGAAGCTTATAGCGATACAAGCCTATCTAAAAAAGACAGAAACATCTCAAACAAACAACCTAACCCTTCGCCTACAAGAACTCGAGGAACAACAACAAAGACAGCCCAGAGCAAGTAGAAGGAAAGAAATAACCAAGATAAGAGCAGAATTAAATGACATAGAGACTAAAAGCACAATCCTAAAGATCAATGAATCCAGGAGTTGGTTCTTTGAAAAGATCAACAAATCGACAAGCCTTTAAGCAGGCTCATCAAGAAAAAAAGAGAGAGGACTCAAATAAACACAATCAAAAATGAAAGAAGAGATATTACAACTGACACCGCAGAAATACAAAGGATTGTAAGAAATTACTATGAAGAACTGTATGCCAAGAAATTTGAAAACCTAGGTGAAATGGACGGGTTTCTAGAAAAATATAACCTTCCAAAACTCAATGAAAAAGAAACAGAAAGCCTGAACAGACCAATAACAGCTGGTGAAATTGAATCAGTAATCAAAACACTCCCGATGCACAAAAGCCCTGGACCAGATGGCTTCACAGGAGAATTCTACAAAACATTTAAGGAAGAGCTAACCCCTATTCTCCATAGACTATTTCAAAAAATCCAAAAAGATGGAAGACTCCCAAACTCTTTTTATGAAGCCAGCATCATCCTAATCCCAAAACCAGATAAAGACACAACAAAGAAGGAAAACTTCAGGCCAATATCGCTGATGAACATAGATGCTAAAATCCTCAACAAAATATTGGCAAACCGCATCCAACAACACATTAAAAAGATCATACACCACGACCAAGTGGGATTCATCCCAGGGATGCAAGGATGGTTCAACATTCGCAAATCAGTAAATGTAATTCATCACATAAACAAAAGCAAAGACAAAAATCACATGATCATATCAATAGATGCGGAAAAAGCATTTGATAAGGTACAGCACCCATTTATGATAAAAAACACTCAGCAAAGTGGGAATAGAGGGAGCATTCCTCAACATAATAAAGGCTATATATGAGAAACCTACAGCCAGCATCATACTCAACGGGCAAAGACTAAATTCTTTTCCACTAAAATCAGGAACAAGACAAGGCTGTCCACTCTCTCCACTTCTATTCAACATACCACAGCGATTAGACAAGAAAAGGAAATAAAAGGCATCCAACTTGGAAAGAAGGAAACAAAACTATCATTGTTTGCAGATGACATGTTAGTATACATAGAAAATCCTATAGTCTCGGCCAAAAAACTGCTCGACCTAATAAATGAATTTAGCCAAACAGCCGGATACAAAGTCAATATCCAGAAATCAAAGGCATTTTTGTATACCAACAATGAAACAACAGAAGCAGAAATCAAGAAAAAAATACCATTTGATATAGCAAAAATAAAAATAAAGTACCTAGGAATTAACCTAACCAAGGAGGTAAAAGACCTGTATGCAGAAAACTACACAACACTGAAGAAGGAAATCAAGGAAGACACAAATAAATGGAAACACATATCGTGTTCATGGATCGGAAGAATTAACATCATCAAAATGTCCATACTTCCCAAAGCAATCTACAGATTCAATGCAATACCTATTAAAGTACCAATGGCATATTTCACAGATATAGAACAAACTCTTCAAAAATTTATATGGAACCATAAACGACCCAGAATAGCGGCAGCAATCTTGAGAAAGAAGAGCAAAACAGGAGGGATCACAATACCTGATACCAAAATGTATTACAAGGCCACTGTAATCAAAACAGCCTGGTACTGGCATAAAAACAGGCACGTGGACCCGTGGAATAGAACAGAGAGCCCAGAAATAAACCCTCGTCTCTATAGTCAATTAATATTCGACAAAGGGGGCAGCAACATAAAATGGAGTAAAAATAGCCTCTTCAACAAGTGGTGTTGGGAGAACTGGACAGCTTCGTGCAAGAAAATGAAACTTGAGCACCAACTTACACCATACACAAAAATAAATTCAAGGTGGATAAAAGATTTAAACATAAGCCGTAACACCATTAAAGTCCTAGAAGAGAACATAGGCAGGAAAATCTCAGATATTACACGCAGCAACATTTTTACTGATATGTCTCCTAAAGCAAGGGACATAAAGGAAAGAATAAACAAATGGGATCTCATCAAAATAAAAAGCTTCTGCATGGCCAAGGAAAACAGTATTAAAATAAAAAGAGAACCGACTGTGTGGGAAAACATATTTGCCAATGATATCTCAGATAAGGGTTTAATCTCCAAAATGTACAAAGAACTTACACGACTCCACTCTAAGAAGACAAGCAACCCAATTAAAAAATGGGCAGAGGACTTGGGCAGACACCTCTCCAAGGAGGACATACAGAGGATCCAGAGACACATGAAAAGATGCTCGATATCGCTAGCTATCAGAGAGATGCAAATTAAAACCACAATGAGATACAACTTGACACCATTCAGAATGGCCCTCATAAACAAAGCAACAAACAGCAAGTGTTGGAGAGGTTGTGGAGAAAAGGGGACACTAGTGCACTGCTGGTGGGAGTGCAGACTGGTACAACCACTATGGAAAACAGTATGGAATTTTCTAAAAAAACTAAAAATGGATATACCTTTTGACCCAGCAATTCCATTGCTAGGACTATATCCTAAGAACCCTGAAACACCAATCCAAAAGAAACTATGCATCCCTATGTTTATAGCAGCACAATTTACAATAGCCAAGTGTTGGAAGCAACCTAGATGCCCATCAGTAAATGAATGGATCAAAAAACTGTGGTACATTTATACAATGGAATTCTATGCAGCAGAAAGAAGGAAGGAGCTCATACCCTATGCAACAGCATGGATGGAACTTGAGAGCATCATGCTAAGCGAAGTAAGCCAGGCAGTGAAAGATAAATACCATATGATCTCACCTTTAACAGGAACCTAATCAACAAAACAAACAAACAAGCATAATATAACCAAAGACATGGAAATTGGGAACATGCTGAAAGTCACCAGAGGAGAGAGGGGAGGGAATTTCAGGGGAAAAGGGGAAGGATTTACAGGAACAAGTATAAAGGACACATGGACAAAAACTATGGGGGGGGGTGAAAATGGGAGGGAGGTGAGGAGGGCTGGGGTGGCGGGTTCGGGTGAGAATAAAAGAAAAAAAAATGAGTGTTACTAGAAAGAACATTATTGTACTATATTTTTACTAAGCACTTCTGAGAAAACATGTACCTGCTGGGGGCTTTTGAGTCCCTTGGTTAAGCCAGTTTTCAACATGACTGTGTGTAGTGGGTTGCTTGACTCGTCATTTACAAAAAGTGAAAGGATTGGTGTTTCAGGATTCTTAGGATATAATATAAACAAAGACACTGAATTTGAGAACAGTCTGTCAGTGTCCAGAGTGGGAGGGGAGGGAATTTCAGGGGAAAAGGGGAACGGTTTAGAGCAACAAGTATAAAGGACTCATGGACAAAAACTATGGGGGGGTGGAAATGGGAGGAAGGTGGGGAGGGCTGGGGTGGTGGGCTGGGGCGGGGTAAAAGACAGAAAACTGTACAATATCAACAATTAAAAAATACTGATTAAAAAAATAAAAATAAAAATAAAATGTCAAAATGTAAAAAAAAAAAAAAAAAAAAAGTGAAAGGAGCCTAAAGTTTGCTGAAAGTCACACTGCAGTCATCAGCAGAAAAAGAGTCAAATGAAATGCTGCTTCACTTTACTCACTAAGCCATATTGCTTTTCTTGTTATTGTCCTGTCAGATTTTCTTTCATGTGTAGAGCTCACCACGTGGTGTTCAATCATTTCCCAAGGAATCTCAGGGCCTCTGTCTATGTGGCTTAGAAAGATACTGTAAAAATATGGAAACTAAAATTATTGAACAAACCACTATCCAGAGTTAAAATAACAAAATGCCCTAGCTAACCAGATTTCCTTAAAAATTTTACTTTGCAAAATATGGATACCTAAAATGCCAGGACATGAATGTGTGAAACCAAAGAAAGCAAAGGAAACTAAAGTCCCATTTTACAGGTATTTATTGCACTCCCTTTGTGTATCAGGCTTGTTGGTAGCAGCCTGATGCAAGATGAATGAGATTTGATCCCTGCCCCAGGAAGTTTGCTTGTGTTGGGAGAAATGAACACATAAAATGGTATTACTACGTGTGGGAAGTGTCAGAAGTATGAAGAGGTTACCATGATAACATAGAGGCATGGAATCATGGAAGGCTTCAAGAAGAAGGAAACCACTGAACTAAGATTTGAAAAATGATTTGGAGTTAGTTGAAGAAAATAGAACAGACAGATAAGAATGGGGTAGGGGAAGGAAGAAGAATCTATGAAGCTACTATCATTAGAAAAGCATAAAACAGTAAAATAGACATGAGAAAACATGAGCAATTCTGCAGTATCAGAACATAAAGTGCTTACTTAGCAGGGAATGACTGGAAATGAGACCTGAGAAATAAGCAAAGGTCATTGTCATGGACAGCCATATAAGCCATTAAAAATGCAGGATCTTATCCATGGGTAAAATATCTTTATTTTCCATTGTTTTATCCATAGGCAATAAAATTCAGAAAGGTGCAAAAAGACAAGGGTGATGAGAATCTAAATAAAAGACAGCATATAACATCCTATAGAATTGTACAAGTAATAATGAAAGAAATACTGAGGGACAGCAGAAGCTAAGGAAATAATTCTTAAATAATTATGAATACCAACAAACGAAATGTTATAAGAAGGAAATTCCTGCTGTTAGATAAATGACATTAAATTAGAGCATTTATCTACATAGTAGGAAAACATGTACCTAAGTGTTAATATGATTTATCTCACCAAGAGCCATTTGAAGATTCTTCATGACAAATATTTTTATAGGAAAATATTTTAATATTAAGTATAAAAACTGTCAAGACCTTTTATTACCCACATTTTGTGGTCATAGGAGTTAATTCTCATCTTTTAATAAATCAATTCTCATCAGTAAATTAGAATAGTATATAGGTGAAAATATGGATTAGAGAGGGTTTTTTTTTCTTTGCTTTTTTTTTTTTTTTTTTTTTGCCCTTACCACAAGCAGATAGTATTTTATAAATAGGGAAAGGAACAAATTATATAATATAAATCACTGAGATAGAATTAAGTGTAACTAAAACAAAAAAAAAAAACTTTGAAAATAAATACTCATGAAATTCCAAGTGTGTAAACTTGGTCTTGCTTATTTTTTGGAAATGATTCCATTGTTTGCTTATTTCTCTCACATAACAGAGGAGGTCTTGCATAAGCTAATTTCTATTTATCAGTCCAAATTAACAAAATGAATTCTATGCCCTTTCAATAAAATTCATGGTGCAGTGCATGGAGAGGTAGAAAGAATAAACTTTAAAGTGAATCAGATCCTTCCACATTCACTGTCCTCTTTCCTAACATTCCTAATTGAAATGCAAAGAATAAAAATGCCTTGAGGTCATCTTGTTTGAAACCTATTCTTGGTGGCAGCTGTAAAGGAATTTCTGCCACCACAGAAGACACCTTTCCTGAGGCAGGTAATTTTATTTTTAAAACATTTTTACTTTCTATTATTTTATATTTTAAAACTAGAAAAAATTAAGGAGGGCATTTTTATAAACCACAAATATTCTTTCTACTTTAAAAGCTCAGCTTTCCCAGACTACAGTTTCTATTCTTGAGAGTCCTATAATGAGAAATACATATCCAAGCTCCTTTGTCCTGTAAAAGGTGAAATAAAATGGAGTCACTTATGTGAAGGGTTTTAAAATTAATCTAGAAAGCTATTATGGCAGTGGACCTTATGCAGGTCCTTGCTGCTGAACCCTGAACTTGTGAACTAGGCCAAACCACAAACATTCCAAAGCCTGCAACTTGCTACAGTAAACAAGCCTTTGCTTTGTGATAGCGTTAGTAACCACAATGCAGAGCAGGACCTGCAGTCATGTTTAGAACATGCGCAGTAGAACAATGATGCTGGGGACCCATGAAGCCCCTCAGCAGGCACAGTACAGCGTGGCAGACAACATGTGCTTATTTGAAGGGTAACACCACCCTCTCAGTGACGTAAAACAACTTGTGTCTGTCAGAACTGCCGCGTACAACATGTGCCTATCAGGACTGAAGAAAATAACATATGCTTATCCAAATTAAGAAAAACATATTTAGAAATTGTGAGAAATTGTGGAAAATCAACATGACTTTGCAACCAAAAGAAGCATAAGAGCAGAAGCCCTCAGGTCACCAAGATGCACCGGAGAGCCGGAGAGCATCGCTTTGAGACGTCCTCCTGCGTGTTCAGCCTCAGGAGAAAGAGCTCCCCGGTGCTTCATTCCCTCTGACTCTGCCTTGCAAGACCTCCATGTCCCTGTTGACTCCAGCACAGGACCTGATCTGGACTCTTGGGACTCCGGTTTGCTATCCCACATTCTCTGATGTGATATTATTGCTGATTGTTTGAGTGATTACTATTGTCATTAGGTTAGTATGGATTTGGATAGAATCTGCACTAGTAAAAGATGAGTGAATACCAGTTACCTGTGTTTACTGACTGTTATCCCTAGGTGCCAGCTCTCACCTGTAGAGTTGGTAGTCATATAGGCAGTCTGGAGCTTTCAGTTGGGGTCAGATCACCAAACATTAGCTCCTAACAACCACTTATGTTTAGCCAAGACTAACTTTCTGCTGCCAACCAATCAAAACTCTTTATAAACAACTTCTGCAAATGTTCCTTTACAAACCACCACCACAACAAAAACCTGAGTTTGCTCTCTAGTGGGGCACCATTTGGATTGCTACCCAAGTCTGTGTATGTCAAATTGCAATCCTTTGATCCCAAATAAATACTTTTACTTAATTGTTGCCTCCTGACAATTTTATGTTGATAGTCCCAATTTCCCAATATAGGCAAGGCAACTAATTGAGTGGCGAAAAAGGAGCAAGAGCCAAAGTTTCTACCAGTTAAAAGTGTTTCATCTCTCAAAGAGTAGAGGGACTTGTGCCCTCTGCTTTCTCTTTCTTCTCTAGACTGGAGAACTGAGCAGATGTTTCCTTGAAACTGAACTGTCATCCACCTTTCTGTTTCCAGGACACACACAAATGCTGCCATCTTTTGTTACCCAGCAAAAAGAGTTTGTCTGCCTGGTTTAACAGAGCCCAACACTAAACACCCAGAACTATAGTGGAGAAAGATTGGCTCTTTTATTATGAATGGAGCCACCCAGGAGAACGGGAAGCTAATGTGCAATTCAGGGTTTGGGGCGGGTTTTTGTGGGGATGGGGGAACAGGTACATGGAAGCACTGGTGGGCAAGTTTTAACTGGAGGACCTTGCAGCTTAGCCATTTATATAAAAAGGCATCAACACTAGATCTTCCCCCAAAAAGCAACCCTTTGCTTTTGAAAGGGTTCTGGTGTTTAAGTTCTGTTATGTCCTGGTCCTTTGGTTTCCTGTGGGGGGGGGGGGGGGTTGGGGGAAGGAGACTTTGGTTCCCATGCAGCTGGAAAGGTCAAAGTTCATTCCTCTGATCATGCTCCAGCTACACAACTTGTGGTTTTGGTCTGTTGTTTTGAGCTGATTATATGGTAACATTTTGCTCAATTTTTTTTAATTTACCAGTAAGTCTAATTGTCCACTTTGAAAATTAGTTCATTTAAGTTAAATAAATGGGACAAGATGGAGTCTTCTTTTATTCCCTCTTTCACTCCTAGTCTATTTCTATGAGTGCATTTTTGGCAAGAGGGAGTAATGTGACATAACAGCCAGGGAGATATATTGTCAGATTATCGGCTCCCTGTGAAGCCTGCAGCATGTGGCTGCTAGGTTTCTTGCAGGCAAACACTGAGCGTCCCAGGAAAACTAGCCCTGTCCCATTCCCGCCCATTGTAGGGCCACTCTCAACAGCAACTTTGACCCTGGCCTTGGATGATTTGATTGCCTATCAGATTCCCATCCCACCCCCAACTAGTTCAGTTAAGTGTCTGAAAACTCTTCGTTGAATGCATTTCATTATCTCTGTCTCCATCTGAGAGCTGTGTTAAATATTAAGGACGTGCCTTGGAAAGAAATCTCTAGAAGGCAGACAGTGGAGAAAAAGCCCAATGCTTCAAACCAAGGAGGCTATATTTAAAGGGGCCAATGGCATTGATTATATCACACTGCTGATTCCAAACCTCATTAATCTTATCTCTAAAGTCATTTCCAGGAGTAGAAACTAAAAAAGCATTTGAATTTACAATTTTAGTTGGCCAATGTAAAAAGCTCCTGTAAGAATTATTTCACTTTGCCTTAGTCCTTATACCTTTAGACATTCTAAATTCAACTCCATAAAGAACATCTCTGAGAACTTGACTCCTCCTTCTAAGAAAATTGTGTCAAATTTTCTTCTGTAGAAATACTGTATGCCAAATGTCCTCCAGCAGTGTTGTTTGTTTTTAGACAGCAAAACTCACAGAGTGCTTTTCCATTCAACTGTGAGTTAAACAGAAATGAAAAAAACCCATTTCTAAAATGATATTTGTACAGAATGGTTGCTTCTAGCAAGAGGCTTTATACGGCAAAAATAAAAATAAAAAATAAAAAAATTGCTTGTTTTTAATTTCCTACATTTTCTTTCTACTTCTTTACCTGAAGATTGCTTTTTCAATACGAATAACTACATCTAAAAAAAATTATTAGATTCTAACATTTGTCTGTGAGGAACTTCCCATGGTAAATAAAAACCTATTTGAGCACATACTAAGAAGCAGAGAGAGATAAACAATTGTTCAACTCATTCTGTTTTTTAATTGCCATTTTTCCCACTCATTTTCTTCCCAAGCGCTGGTTCTTTGAAAAGATAAACAAGATTGACAAACCTTCGACCAGACACATCAAGAAAAAAAGAAGAAGGACCCAAATAAATAAAATCAGAAATGAAAGAGGAGAAATAACAAGGCATCAAAAATATACAAAGGATTGTAAGAAAATATGAACAATTACATGCCAATAACCTGGACAACCTGGATGAAATGGATAAATTCTTGATACATAAATTACCTTTTAAACTTGCTTTAAGCATGACTTAAGGCTGGACATCTTTTTGTTGTTATTGTGCAGCTGCCATTGTCCCACCTTTTCCCCTCGCCGCTCTCCCCACCCCGCCCCATCTTAACACAGCCGAATGCTCACAGTAGTGAGGGGGGCAGATGTCAGAACAGAGTTGCAGTGTGAGTCCAATTTTTGTTTACTTACACAATAAGTTATAATAAAGATACGTTTATTTTTTATTATTTAAATACATTCATTTTAGGCATTGTAATCTATTAAAATATGTTAATATATATGGAGACAGAACAGATTAAAATACTAGAAAACTACCTATTAAAATTTAATAGATAAATTGTGGGGAAACGTGGAAATTGGAAAGTGGGACATTTACTGGATAGATATGATTTCCTTGCTTTTTAAAAATAAATGTCTATTACTTTTACAAAGGGGGAAGTTAATACTTTTAAATTGCCTCTGTTGCACAAAATCCAATTATTCCCAAACCTATCCAAACTTTATTCTATTACTGATACACCACATGATTTTTGACAAGGATGAAGTTTGGTGGTGACTGCTTCCCCTTTTATTACCATAAAATGTAATTACCTCAAAAAAAAAATGCTATGTACACCGCCAACCTAACGCATGCACCTTCCACTTGAAACTGTCAAATCCTGCCCATCCCTACTTCTGTGGCATTTTTCTGCACAGACCCTCTCCCCAGGTTCCAGCTGTTCCCACAGAGTCCAAGCTACTGCTGCTGTGCACTGCACCTGCCTGCCACTGTCAGCTCCATGAAGTTAGCTAGTGACTGTTTCCCCTGGGAAAGCCAATGGGCCATCACAGAAATCAATTTGAAAAGAAATCGGACTCATCGATACAGAGAATGGACTGATAGCTGCCAAGGGGTGGGAGGTTGGGGTGAGTGAAAAAGATGAAGAGATTAAGCAAAAGCTTAAAATTAAAAAAATAAAATAAAATCACTGCACAAATGGGAACCCAAGGAATAATTTCAAAAATAGTAATAACTAAAATCATAAAACCTTGTACTTGGAGAGTGCTTTGTACTTCTTGTTGTGCTTTTTTGCCCGTTCTCTCTTTTGATTTGCACAATAATTCCATGAGCTAAGATAGCAAGGACAGAGAGTCCCTACTTTTTTGCCACTTTGCATTTCACTGATCTGTTCACATAACTTTGCTAAAAGCCTTACATTTCATTTTTTTCCCTGATTAACATGCTTAATCATCAATTCACCTGCAATCTCCCAAAAAGCTCAGTGCTTTTATATCTAGGGAACATAGCTGAAATAAGCATTTTTTTTTTTCTCTCCTGCGGGGAAAAAACACACTGTAGAGAAAATGCATGGCAGTTGGAGTCAGAAAGACTTCTGATCTAACCTTGGTTCTGCTACTTACTAGCTCGTGCAGCTTTGGCCAAATTACTCAACCCTTTAAGCCTCAATTTTCCCATCTGCAAGACAGGGATTGTAATTCCTACTTAATAGGGCTGTTAGAAGGATTGTGTGAGAACCTAGGATAAAGCAGCTGGCTTAAGGAAACCTCACAAAGCATTTGAAATCTGACAAATTCCTTTCCCTGGCCCCATCTGCTGGAAATAAAGAGTAAAAGTCATGTTCATAATTAAGCACAAGATAGAGCTTTCAATATGTAGCTATTCTGTGGCCTCACATCATTTACAGAATTTCATAATATTGAAAATCAGGAATTGACTGTATCAGTTTCTCTGTGTTGAGGTGAGAGAAATCAAGGGACCTAACTCAGAGTCATGCAACTAACTTGAAACAGAACTTCAGACTTGAAATCCACAAAACCAAGACAGAAAATGTGTAGAATGAATGGGAGTGTAGATGGAAGTCACAGAGGCCCAGAGATCTCATCAAGACTCATGGGTTATCACCCGGGTGTGAGTTGCTAAGGGGTGTGGCTGTGGGAAGACAGATTCTAGGATCCTATTAAAAGAATGTAACCCAAAGGTCAGCTAAAGTCACCTTGTCCTTTCAGATTTACACAAAGTTGGTTTAAGCTCTTCATGTGAAGGTAATCCAATAACTTCCTGAAGTTTCTGCAAATCTCCAGGGTCCTGCATATGCACGGTCACTTCTGGTTCTATTTTCGTTTCAGGTGAAATCTCCTTCCTACCTCCAAAATCGTGTCTCCTTCTATATATGCTCCATATCAAACAGTTGTAGGAACTTTTGTGTTTAGCTAACGTTGCTCTAAGCAAGCCACTTAAATTGAATATCAGACATCCATGCTCTGGCAAATCCTTCAGCAATTCTTCAGTAGGAACCTTTCTCTGGAGACTCCTGTTTCCCATTATTATTTTCTTTGGACCTATGTCTCCCTTGAGTCTCTATTACCCCCAAATTCCCTTACTTTATTTTACACAAAATTTCTAATTTCCCCTGCTCCTCAGCCCATATTTGCATAACCAAACAGTCATTATTGGATCACATCCATTAGTAGTCTTCCCCTTCTGTAACAGATAAACTGCCAGAAACCGAAGGTCCAGGTGTTTTCTTTCTCTCCATACCCCAGACCCTGAACATAAAAGGATGTAGCATAGATATTTATGTTCCCTCTTGTAGGGTTACTGAAGGCAGTCTGGCTTCCTCACCCAGGTGTCTGGGTAGCTAAGGGGAGCAGTGTTCCCACAGCCGTGGAGGGACCTGATAACCAGTGTTCTCACAGCCTTGAGACTGGATCCGATAAACTGTTCCCATAATAGGAACTGGGCTTGCATGCACAGAATTGTTATGTTATGTTATGTAATGTTCTGGCAATTTTCTGGCTTTGTTCCCCTCTAGTACTTAAACAGGTAGGGACTCCCTGCAGGGGTGAGGATGACGAGAAGCACACAAGGGGACAGGCGACGTAATGGGTGCCATGCTGGGGAGCAAGGGCCATGATGTGAGACAGGCAGATAGACACACAGCTCACAGCATGCATGGCTCATCCACCCATGAATAAAAGCATGCAGACATCCCAACAGCTCCATGAATATTATTCCATCTGCACAAATACCATGGACCTGCCTGGCCTTGAAGGGTCACAACATACCCTTGAAATAAATAGTGCCAACTCTCCCTATAGGCCCTCCCCTAACTCACACATAACCCTAAAAGGAAGAAGTGGCTACAGTTATTTTTTACTTCAAGTAGCATTTTTTTCATCCTATTACTCAAAGAATCAAATACAGTTGAAACCGATTACTTATGACTGTTAAAGAAGAAAGAGAAGTCAAAAATAACATACTCCAAAACTCAGGAAATTGGAAGAAGGAGGCGTTGGGAAGCATGCTAAACTGTTTAGTTTTGTATCTGAATGTGCTTTTGGGCCTGAAATCCCTTGTGTTGGCCACAGAGGCATTTGGTCAGGACGGGAGCTTAGATGACATAGAAATAACATAAAAGCAATGACTAAAACTATGGGGAAAGCTGTGCTCTTCAAAGAGAAAGGAATAAAAGGAAATAAAGAAATGCCTAGAGTTAGCCGTTGACAGGAGAAAGCAAAAAACTATGACACAGAAGAAGCCTAAGTGTCATAGAGATTGGAAGAGGATCAAAACAACAAAAGGTACAGCCACAGAAGATGTCAAGTTGAGAGTGGCCCTTCATATCAGAGACCCCAGGTGCGTCAAAGCTAATTGCCTCAGAGATCTGTGAAAAGGCACAGATTTCTCACCGCTTTACTTTTGCAGTATGTTGGGAGTAAAATTCACATTGCAAGATGGTAGTAGCAGCAGTGGCAGGACTGGGTAACATTTATTGAGGATGTCAGCATATGTCTAGGGTTGGCTGGATGCTCACTTAAATTTGAATTTCAGGAAAATAATAAATAATGTTTAGTGTATGTTCCATTTCAAATAAATAATGAATTTTCTTAGCAGAAGTATGTTTAATTTCAGATAAAGAATCTGAAATTCAAATTTAACTGGGCATCCTATATTTGTTAAATATTTGTTAAATATCCTATATTTGTTATTTGTTAAATCCTGCAACCCTTTATATATGAGACACTATGCTTAGCATTTTACATACACAACTTATTTAATCCTTATAACATTCATCTTACTCAGGATGTTGTGTTTTGTTCCTCTTTTCCTCAAGAAAGCCTTTTAGGGTCTGTACTGACAATAAGGAAAAACTCTAATTTTACATATTTGCATTGGTTAACAAAGTCATTTTATGAAGGTGCACCAGTGCTGGGACTACAATGGGAAACAAAACACTCTGTTCCTTCCCTTATGGAGCTTATGATATAGTAGTTGCTTGCCACTCTTTCAAAGAAGCCAGTATGATGATTAAATCCCACTTTTTCATTCTCTCTCTCTCTCTCACTCTCTCTCTCTCTACTGATGCAATGTTTACTAAGTTTCTAAAGAGCTTCAAAGACCTCTCAAATCTAGAGTAAAATGCTCTGTCTAGTACCACACCATATACAGGATCAGCATTTATAAGGGTGTTAGGAACATTCAAATCACCTTTTATTCCATAAGAGTAACTATTTAGGAAAAAAGTTTAAATAGAGATTTTAGATAGAAAATGTGTATCTTCATGATATATCTTAAAAGTATAAAGCAGAAAACACTGTTATTGGATAAAGTAACTTATCTGACCCAGTTATCTTATTTTTTAAAAAGTCTTGAATTTGCCCTATGTCAGTAAGGCACACAGACTTGCTAAATTGGCCCATGATTGAAATGGGAACTGCTGAACTCATTAGAACAACTAACTCGATATCTTAATAAGCTACACTGTTAACAGAGATCTCACAATTTATATCCTGAACCATTTAAGCGGTGGACTTCGATATACATTTTTATAAAAATTTTATCAAGGAATCAACTCTTGATTATAGAAGTGCTTGGGGACATAGGAAAAGGGGCTTGGAACTAAGTAGTATGTATATATACACAACCCCAGATACTTCCCCTACATCATCATTTACTAACATTTTATTTGAATAACTCATTCTTTCTCTTTGAACTTAAATTTCCTTATTTGTAACAATCTTTGCCTATTGCAAATGATCATTGTGTGAGTCAATGTACATGAAAGTCCCCATGATTGTAAATTCTATGTAAATGTAAAGAGACCTCATTATTATTAATTATCTGCAAGGAAATATGGTTCATGTAATACAAATTAGATTAAGATATGATTTTGGAACTCACTTGATACAAACCAATTTTGCATTTAACAATGTGGTATTTTAAAGACATTATAGTGCAAAGCATTTTTGTCTCACTTCAGCCACCAACAAGCTGCTTTAGCAGTTTCCTTATCTGAAAAATGAGAGTATTTTATTCAAAGGCCCTTCCAATGTCAGTCTCATCTCTATGATACCTAGTTGCACTGTGACAGTGAAGGAAGATAGTACTTGAGCATGCTGGATGATGATGTAAAGTTAGCCTAAACTTAATTTTTTTTTTTTTTAGATTTTTATTTATTTATCTTTAGAGGGGAAGGGTAGGAGAAAGGGAGAGGGAGAGAAATATCAATGTAGGGTTGTCTCTCGTGTGTCCCCTGCTGGGAACTGGCCTGCAACCCAGGCATGTGCCCTGACTGGGAATCGAACCGCGATCCTCTGGTTCGCAGGCCCGCGCTCAATCCACTGAGCTACACCAGCCAGGGCTTAAACTTAATTTTTTGTTCAGAGGATTCATAAAGTGAATAATTCATGCATGGATCATGAAATTAATATTCCAGTATATCAACAGAAGGCAACTGTTTGATTCCTTCTATCTCAGATATATCCCTCTCCAGTAGAATTCTTCCTGATAACTTGCTTATCCTACAAAAATTTAGGAAGCCAAGTCCGTACTGGGTGTTGACAGACAAAAGTCCTTGAGATCAAGGAATTTATAGTCAAGAGGAGAGATAGCTAGAAAACTCAAAGTTTTGGTACATCTTTATGAGTGTTACCATGTGGGTGAAGTAAGCATAGAGGAGAGCAGGAAGCCAAGACCAAGGAAGACATCCCAAAAAAGGTGACATTTAAGATGATCAACAGAGGAGAAAGAGTGAATGTACGAGTTAACCACATGTGAGTGGGATGGAATGATAATTGGAAACAATGGAGAAGGTGCTCAAAGAAGAGAACATAAAAAATAAAGATGCATTGTTGAATTATGGTAAAATTTAGAAGATAATGGGGAAGAGGAAAATCATAAGAGTTTGGATTGGAGAGCTAAGGAGAAAAAAGAAGGAAACCTTACAATCTGATCTAGGGGCATTACACTTAATCTAAGCGAAAATGTCATCTTTTTACATTTGAACAAGGATAAATATTACTATCACTAGACTGGAGAATAGAGAATGAGTTAGACTCCAAACTTTATAGGAAATTAAAACTGGATTAAATAGGACTAGAAGCATAGGTGAGGAACTATAAGAAAGAGAAAGTAGTCAAGTGAAATAAATAGGTTTCCAACAGCCTCAAAGTCTCAATATCTCATAGGAGCAACAATTCATTTCTCAATTTCCTTACAGGTCATTAGCTATATAGTTCAGCCGAAGCTCTGTTTCACAACTTTTTTTCATTCCAGGACCCAACCTGAAGAAAGAGGCCCTATCTGGGACATGCCACTCTTTGGGTAGAAAAAAAGAATGAGATAGGTGCAGGAAATAAGTATCAGCGTAAGTAACATTGACGCATGCACCATTGGCCAAAGCAAGTCACATGGCCAAGCTCAATGTCTTAAAAGAAGGCAACATATTTTTTCTTTGTCTAAACAATTCAGTCTAGCACAATCCACCCTTCTGGTCACAAATATTGGTAGTTGCTTATCTCTTTTAGTCATACAAAATAAATGAGGCTTTAAATGTCCTATCCAACCACAACACCAGACAGGAAATTCATCTACATCACATTTAAGCACTCCTGAATCAGGGAACTATGAGTAATTGTAAAACATTTCTTAAAAAGTTATCTTGCTAATATACAATAGGACAGGGACAGGATAATGATGACAAACATTCCCATTTAACAAAGAGATAAATGGGAGGCAGTTGTTGATTAGTAGTAAAGCTGAAACCTCATTAGGTAAATGTTCCAATAAACTCCTACCCTTAGGTTAGGAATATTTCTTGTTTGGGGCTAGGTTCTTCTGCTGTTTGGGATTAGCTGCATTATTCATGGCTCCCCATAGCCCTTGGTTCCACCTTCTAGGAGATGCTCCCTTTTCCAACATCCTCCTTGACCATATATAAACCAGGTAATGGAGAACATGCAGCCCTTTGGAGCTGTGCAGATTTCTTAGTCTACATAGTACCAGAAAAAACTTTGTGGAATCACAATCACTTTTATCCTGGCTGGCAACTCTTGACAGCAAATTTCTTAAAAACTTGTTACTTACTGAATTCTAAACAGCTTCATGTGCCAGTAATCACACACACCATTATTTTTGTGATGTACGAGGTCTGTCCAGAAGGTAACAAGCCATGTAATATGAAAAAGAGGTATTTATTGAACAAGATACAAGAAACATTGTACATAGGACAATGATGCCTTAGTCCCCTTCAATGTAGACACTTTGGGACCTCACACAGTACCAGTCGCCATCAGCTGCCCCATCAAATTTTTGTGAATGTCATCGATGGTCTGAAATCTTTTACCTTTCAAAGGTGATTTTGGTTTTAGGAAAAGCCAGAAGCTGCAGGGCACCAAATCTGGGCTGTAGTGGGAGCTGAGTCCCCTGGGTGATTTGATGTTTCACCAAAAATCTCTTCATGAGATGAGATGTACGAGCAGGGGCATTGCCATGATGAAGATGCCAATCATCAGTTGCCCATAGCCATGGCCTTCTGCATCATCTGAATAATTTCTGCAGAGGAATGTTCAAGCTTAATGCAAAATTCGATGCAGACTAATGGCTGTCCTCGCTCGGTCATTTTTTAATGTGATGGCCACACATGCTCCCTCAACAGTGTCTACTGCCCCACTGACTAGTACAATGAAGTTGTCACTGTTCAAGCATGTGCATTGCAGTCCACTCTCTTGGCTTCCAGGTTATATCTGTGTCAATCAAACCCTTCTCATAATATTAATAGTGGCTTAGCTTTTTATGGACAGACCTCGCACATATTTCTCCATTAACAACAGGTACTTTTAAACTTATTTGGATTCCATGAAACCAATCCCTTAGTCTTTGTTCCTGAGCTGATTATATAAAACTTAAAAAAATGTGCTGTTCTCCTCCACTCAGATTAATCCATATAAAAGTTTTAACATATGAAACATCATTGATTTGGTCTTTGACCCAAGGCTGAATCCTAGTCAGCTTTTACTGCTTAAAGCATTTATCAGTTTTTCCTCTTTATAACCAGCTGGAGATAAAACACAGTTGCACCTTTCAACCATTTAAGTTCCAGGATTTCTGGATTCCCTGTTTCCTTCCATCTCTACTTACAAATTTGTTCATTCTTCTCTAAGATCCTTCCCTTTCTAGTATACCCTTGGCCAGATGAAGGTAGTAAGAACCAAGTCACACAAGTTAACATTCAGTCCCCTGCCCTCTTCACCTAGTATTTCACAGAGTTTATTTGTTTCTATTATTGCAAGTAACAGTTTTATAAAAAAAAAATTTCCAGGGAAGAATATGGGATATGATCTTTTGAGCCACAGTTGGTTTCCCTGCTGCCCACTGCCTGGTCTCAAAGCAATTCATGTATTTTATTTGTTATAGCTGTATCCCACTTCTAGGTATAAATGTGGTGTTTGCATTTCCCTGATATGAAGTTAAGCATCTTTTTCTCTGGATATTTGCCATCCATATATTCTCTATGGTGAAGTGTCTTTTCATGATTTCTGCCCACTTCCTTTAATTGTGTGTTTATTTTCTTATTAAGTTTCATTTTTGCTTCACCATAAAGTCTTTTTATCGTTAGTCAATTACAGTTGCCACAATTTTCTCCCTGTTCCTCTCCCCTGCCCCGCCAACCCCCCACTGCCCCACTTCCTCAGTCAGTCCCCACACTGTTGTCCATTACCATGGGTCCATTATACATGTTCCTTGACTAGAACTTGCCCCCTTCTTTCCCCATTATCACTCTCCTCCCTCCCCTCTGGTCACTGTCATTTTATTCCTTATTTCCATGTCTCTGGTTCTATTTTGCTCATTTGTTTGTTCATTAGGTTCTTCTTACAGGTCAGATCATGTGGTGTTTATCTTTTGCCACCTGACTTATTTCACTTAGCACAATACTCTCCGGTCCTGCCGTGCTGTCACAAAGGGTAGGAGTTCCTTCTTTCTGCAGTGTAGTATTCCATTGTGTAAATGTACCAGTTTTTTGATCCACTCATTTACTAATGGACACTTGGGCTGTTTCCAGCACTTGGCTATTGTAAATAACACTGCTATGAACACTGGGGTGCATAGGTTCTTTTGAATTGGTGTTTCAGGAACCTTAGGGTATAATCCCAGCAGTGGGATCACTGAATCAAAAGGTAGTTCCATCTTTAATTTTCTGAGGAAATTCCATGCTGTTTTCTACTGTAGCTGCACTAGTCTGCATTCCCACCAACAGTGCACCAGGGTTCCCTTTTCCCCACATCCTCACCAGGACTTGTTGTTTGTTGATTTGTTAATGATGGCCATTCTGACCAGTTTGAAGCAGTATCTTATTGTGGTTTTAATTTGCATCTCTCTGATGGCTAGTGATGTTGAGCATTCTTTCATATGTCTATGTGCCCTCTATATGTCCTCCTTGAAAAAGTGTATATTCAGGTTCTTTGCTGATTTTTTAATTGGATTGTTTAGCTTCCTGTTGCAGAGTAGTGTGAGTTCTTTATATATTTTGGAGATCAAACCCTTGTCTGAGGTATCACTGGCAAATATGTTTTCCCGTATGGTTGGTTCCCTTTTCATTTTGATGTTTTCTTTAGCTGTTCTGAAGTTTTTTAATTTGATGTGGTCCCATTTGTGTAGTCTTTCCTTTGTTTCCCTTGCCCTAGAGGATATATTAGTGAAAATATTGTTTCATTTTTGCAAAATATTGTTGAAATTTTAGTGCCTCTGTTTTCTTCTAGGACTTTTACAGTGTCATGACTTATATTTAAATCTTTTATTCATCTTGAGTTTACTTTGGTGTATGGTGTAAGTTTGTGTTCTAGTTTCTTTTTTCTTTTTCTTTTTTTTTTTTTTTTTTTTTTTGCGTGTACCTGTACAGATCTCCCAGCACCATTTATTGAAAATGCTATTTCTACTGAATTTTTATGCTCCTGTCCCATTTGTCAAATAGTAATTGACCATAGAGACATATGTTTATTTCTGGGCTCTCTATCCTATTTCATTGATCTATGT
Source organism: Glossophaga mutica (assembly GCA_039655065.1). NCBI lineage: Eukaryota > Metazoa > Chordata > Mammalia > Chiroptera > Phyllostomidae > Glossophaga > Glossophaga mutica. Next base: position 76,429,478 of record CM077308.1, on the reverse strand, counting down.
ATCTGTTTTTATGCCAGTACCAGACTGTTTTGATTACAGTGGCCTTGTAATATAATTTGATATCAGGTATTATGATCTCTCCTACTTTGTTCTTCTTTCTCAAAATTGCTAAGGCTATTCTGGGTCAATTATAGTTCCATATAAATTTTTGAAATATTTGTTCTATGTCTGTGAAATATATCATCAGTATTTTGATAGGGATTGTATTGAATTTGTATATTGCTTTGGGTAGTATGGACATTTTGATAATGTTAATTCTTCCAATCCATAAACATGGCATATGCTTCCATTTATTTGTGTTATCCTTAATTTCTTTCTCAGTGTTGTATAGTTTTCTGAGTAAAGATGTTTTTCCTCCTTGGTTAGGTTTATTCCTAGGTACTTTATTTTTCTGTTGCTGTAGCAAATGGGATTTCTTTCCTGATTTCTGTCTCTGATATTTCATTGTTGGTGTGCAAAAATGACTTTGATTTCTGAATATTGACTCTGTATCCTGCTGTTTTGCCAAATTCACTTATTATGTCAAGTATTTTTTTGGTGGAGTTTATGGCACAAATGGAAAACACAAGGCCCATGGGCTCAATCCGGCCCTCTACCTTGCTTTATCTGGCCCAGCACCTTGTTTTTACCTGGCAGCAGTGCCAAGCTCTTGCTTAACAGTTAAGGAGTAGTAACATTTATACAGTCATAAAATTACATTCAGCCCTTTGAAGGCAACCATGAGGCTGATGTGGCCCCTGGTGAAAATAAGTTTGACCCCCCTGGTTTATAGGGTTTTCTATGTATACTATCATGTGATCTGCAAAGAGTGACAGTTTTACTTCCTCCTTTCCAAGTTGGACGCCTTTTATTTCCTTTTGTTGTCTGATTCCTATGGCTAGGACTTCCAATATTATGTTGACTAGAAGTGGTGAAAGTGGACAACCTTGTCTTGCTCCTGATCTTAGTGGGAAAGTTTTTAGTTTTTGCCTGTTGAGTATGATGTTGGCTGTAGGTCTCTCATATATGGCCTTTATTATGTTGAGGTATGCTCCCTCTACTCCCACTTTGCTGAATGTTTTTATCATAAATGGGCGTTGTACCTTATCAAATGCTTTTTCTGCATCTATTGATATGATCATGAGATGCCTGTCTTTCATTTTGTTTATGTGATGCATTACATTTATTGATTTCCAAATATTGTACCATCCTTGCATCCCTGGGATGAATCCCACTTGATCATGGTGTATGATCTTTTTAATGTATTGCTGGCTCCAGTTTGCAGCAGGGAAACCAAGTTAATTTCCCATATGTTGTTGAAGATTTTAGCATCTATGATCATCAGTGATATTGGTCTGTAGTTTTCTTTCTTTGTTTTGTCTTTACTTGGTTTTGGAATTAAAATAATACTTGCCTCATAAAAAGAGTTTGAGAGTCTTCCTTCCTCTTGGATTTTTTGGAATAGTTTGAGAAGGATGGGAGTTAGCTCTTCCCTAAATGTTTGGTAAAATTCGTCTGTGAAGCAATCTGGTTCAGGGCTTTTGTGTGTCAGAAGTTTTTTAATGACTATTTCAATTTCACTAGTTGTTACCGGACTATTCAGGCTTTCTCCTTCTTGATTCAGTTTTAAAAGATTATATGTTTCTAGAAATTTGTCTATATTGCCCAGGTTGTCAAATTTTTTGGCATATAGTTGTTCATAGAAATTCTGACAAACCTTTGTATTTCTTTGGTTGTAATTTCTCCTCTTTTCTTTCTGATTTTATATATTTTTGTCCTCTTGTAACACGGTGCAGCCAAGAGGGGGGCCCCAAATGGAGATTTGTAATGAGGTCCAGAAGAGCTTGGAGATAATTGGCCCCACACCACAGGGCTACACCTGCCCAGAATGCTGACAGTTGTGGCCAGTTGTAGGGGGAGCCAGAAATTGGGCTGCAGAGGGAGATTGGTGCTAGGATTTAAACCCAGACATGGCAGTCATTTGGCATCTCTTTTTGGGATCACATGTCCTTTCTGGGACCATGTTGCTTTGGTGGAGTCAGGACCACTGGCTTTGGAAGTGCTCCCTTTTGCCGTGTGGATGGTGCTGGGAGACTGAATCATGGATTTCTACTTCTTTCCTGAGATGCGGTACCCCAGACTGGGCAGAAAGAGAAGGAAGGACCGTGTGTTTGTGGGTATTCTATAAAACTTTAGTCTGTATAACTTTTAAATAAATAATAATTCCTTTCCTTTTCATGGATCTCTGGCATTGAGAGACATCTTTATTCTGGCATCAGGCAAAGTGAACCTAGTATGGGGGAGGAACCCCCAAAGAAAAAAGAGAGTCTTTTACATCGCTCAGCACCCCCAGTCTGTTCTGTAACACTCTCTCTTTTTTTCTTGATGAGTCTGGTTAAAGGCCTGTTGATTTTGTTTATTTTTTTCAAAGAACCATCTCCTGGATTTACTGATCCATTGAATTGTTTTTATAGACCCTGTGTCACTTAATTCTGCTCTGATCTTCATTTCCTTCCTTCTACTTGCTCTGGGCTTTGTTTGTTGTTATTCCTTTAGTTCTTGTAGATGTATGGTTAGGTTATTTATTTGAAAATTTTGGGGTTTTTTATTTTTTATTTATTTTTATTTTTATTTTTATTTTTATTTTTAGGTAGACCTGTATTGCTATGAACTTCCTTCTCAGAACTGCTTTCACTGTGTCCCATAGGTTTAGGGCTGTTGTGTGTTCCTTTTCATTTGTTTCCAGAAACTTTTTGATTTCTTCCTTGATCTTATTGTTAACCCATTCAATGTTTAACAGCATGCTATTCAATCTCCACAAATTTGAATGTTTTTGAGTTTTATCCTCGAGGTTGGTTTAAACTAGTTGGTTTGAACTAATAGTTCAAACTATTGTGATTTGAGGAAATTCTTGATATGATTTCAGTTTTCTGGAATTTGTTGAGGCTTGTTTTTTGTACTACCATGTGGTCTGTCTTTGAAAATGTTCCATGTGCATTTGAAAAGAATGTATATTTTGCTTCTTTGGGGTGAAAAGGTCTGCGTATATAAATTAAGTCCATTTGATCAAGAGCAAGGGTAACAAACTCATTTTCACTGGGGGCCACATCACCCTCATGGTTGCCTTCAAAGGGCCAAATGTAATCTTAGGATTGTATAAATGTAACTACTCCTTAACTAGGAGTAAAGATCTCAGTGCTGCTGCCAGGTAAACAAGGTGCCAGGCTGGATAAAGCAAGGCAGAGGGCCAGATTCAGCCCGTGGGTCTTGCGTTCGCCACCTGTGATCTAGAGTGTCATTCAGTGCCATAATATCTGTGTTGATTCTTTGTTTCAAAGATCTACTCATTGTTTACAGTAGGGTGTTTAAATCCCTTACAATGAGTGTGTTGCTGCTTATATCTTTTAAAGTCCTCCAAGATTTTCCTTATATGTTTTGGTGCTCCTGTATTTGGTGCTCCTATGTTTACAATGTTTATGTCTTCTTGATGGCTTCTTCCCTGGAGTATTTTAAAGTGTCCTTCTCTGTCCCTTTTTACGCAATTTGTTTTGAAATCTATGTTGTTTGATATAAGTATTGCTACTATGGCTTTTTTTCCCTGTCCATTCGCTTGGAATATTTTTTTCATCCCTTCGCTTCCAGTCTGTGTAGATCTTTTTTTCTGAGGTGAGTATCTTGTAGACAGCATATATATGGGTCATGTTTTCTTATCCACTCAGCTACCCTATGTCTTTTGATTAGAGCATTATACCATTTACATTAAAGGTTATTATTGATGGGTGTTTATTCATTGCCACTTTTTTCATACCTGTGTTTCTCTCTGCCTCTCTTGCTCTCTCTCTCTTTCTTCTCCTTTTATAGCAGTCCCTTTAGCATCTCCACAGTGGTGGTTTACTGGAGACATATTTTTTTAGCCTTCTTTTGTCTGGTAAGCTCTTTATTTCACCATCTATTTTAAATGAGAGACTTACTGGGTAGAGTAGTCTTTGTTGTAAGTCCTTGGTTTTCATTATCTGGAATATTTCATGCCAATCCCTTCTGACTTGTAGTGTTTCTATTGAGAAAATGGCTAATAGCCTTATCTGAGTTCTCTTGTATGTTACTTGCTATTTTCCCCTTGCTGCCTTTTAGAGACTCTTTTTATCATTTGGCATTTTAATTTTTATGTGTCTTAGAGTAGACCTCTTAGGATTCATCTTGATTGGGAACCTCTGTACTTCCTGAACTTGCATGATTTTTCTCCTCACCAAGTTAAGGAAGTTTTCTGTCATTATTTTCTCAAATAGGTTTTCTATCCCCTGCTCCTTTTCTTCTCCTTTTCTGATATTCCTATGATGCAAATGTTTTTACATTTCATGTTGTCCCAAAGTACCCTTAAACTGTCTTCACTCTTTTTGAGTCTTTTTTTGTTTTGTTTTTCTTCTTGGGTATTTCTTTCTACCTTGTCTTCCAGCTCACTGATTTGGTCCTCTGCTTCACCCAGCATGCTTGTAACTCCTCGTAGTGTATTTTTCATTTCAGATATTGTATTCTTCATTTCTTCTTAGTTCTTGTTCACAGTTTCTATTTCCTTTTTCATGTCACTATAGTTCCCACTCAGTTCCTTGTAGTTGTCACTGAGTTCCTCTGGCATATGTATAAACATTTTTTTGAATTCTATGTCTGATAGATTGCTTGCTTCAATTTCATTTAGTTCTTTTTCTGGGGATTCCTCCATTCCTTTTGATTCGGGATTCTTTCTTTGTCTCCCCATTTTAGGTGACTCTTTTTGTTTGTTTCTGCATCTCAGGTTGCTCTGCTTTGCCTGCCTGCCTTCGTGAGGTAGACTTCTATGGTAGGAGTTCTGTGGGCCTCAGTTGTGCAGTCTCTTTGGCCTCCTGATCTGGATGCTCTAGCTTTGCCCTTCATTTAGTTTGTGTGGGCTCTCTTCTAGTATTTTGGCTTTGTTGGTGGTTTTTCCCCTCCAGCTGGCTGAATGGTAATACCAACTCCTGCTGTGTCTTGTATGCATTGTATAAAATAGGAATAACCATGATATCCTCACCCAACTAGCCACAATTTATAAAGGTGAAAAGTAAATAAGACTATTATGAGAAGAGGAAAAAGAATGTGAGCTGACTTAAGGAAGTAAGAATGCTTTTGAGAGGATAGATGGAGGAGAAATAGTAAGAGTAAGGAATAGGAACATGGCATACTATGGGAAAAAACAGAATTTACAGCAATGATAAGAAAGGTCAGGAAAAAGGCAAAATGGAATAAGGCCAGAAAGGGTACAATGTAGGATTTGAAATAACAATAATATGAAACAATATATAATATGAATCAAAATAATACAATATAAACAACCGAGAATAGCGAGTTAGTTGGTATATGATTGAAACAAAGGCTATGTGAAAGGAAAAAAAGAGAGAAAGAAAGAAAGAAAAACACACAAGTTCTGAGGAAGAGTGAGGTGAAATTCATCTCATTTGTTGGTGTTTGCCTTCTGACTTCTTTCTGGATCCGTCTCTGGTTTTGTATCAGCTCAAGGTCCTGGGGTGGGTCATCCAACTTCTGGCAACACTACCTGTATCTCCTTCACCTACTCCTTCTTGTGGGAACTTCTGTTGTGACTGAGAGGGTGGGTCCTCTGTGTCCCCCCTGGGAGGCACTGTTTAGTCTTCTGGGAAAATTGTGAGTGCATTCCCCGCCTGCCCCTACACATCCTCTCTTAGTCTGTTCCAGCTTATTTCCAGCAATATATAGTTTTTTTATTAAATATCTGTCCATTTCATGGGGTGGAGGAGGGAGTTCAGTCTGTGTAAGAGTCAGTTCTCTCCTATTGGCGTATACATCAGTTCTGTGGGTGAGCCATGGCTGAGCAGAGCCCTGAATCCTCCTTGTTGCACCACTTTCTGAATTCTCTGCTTTGATGGCCTCAGTGAAATAGGACCATAGGAACCAGTGTATTTTGTGTCCCTGTGAGGAGTTCAAAAGGGGACCTTTAGGTATCCCTCTTGGTATCTTTCTCTTGTAGAGAAAATGCTTCCAGTAGTGTTGTCAAGCCTGCCCAGATTTCTTTGCAGATCTTCCCCTGCTCCTGCAGTAGGTGGGGGCTGGGTACAACCTACTCTCCCCTGCAGTTTGCCAAGAACGGAGGCTCAGTCTGGCTTTGAATAATTTCAGGTGCTCAGTTCCCCACCCACTGGCCTTGCAGCCTACTGCAGCCACGTTCTCCACTCTGTGCAGCTGCGCCAGGCTGGGGTCAAGAAATCACTTTGCTTTGCACCTTTTTGATCATTCTGTCCAGCTGTACTGCTGTACAGCTGTACAGATCGCGCCCACAATACTTTTTCCTTGTTGGCAGAGCAGCCGCACATGCAGGGGCCCTGCCCAGCATACCTCGGCTCCCCTTTTTAAAAAAGTCTCTCTGGGCACTCCTACTGCAGCACTGAGTCATTGTCTGACTTTATGTACACACCACCTCTCCAAAACATCAAGAGTCTATTCCAGTCACGGCTAGCCATGGCCCTCCACCCTCACCAAATCCAGGTGCAGGTTGAATCTCTCTCAGTCTCTGGCACACTCCCAGTTAACATTTGTCACTGAAACTAAGGGTGTGCCATTAGCTGTGTGTGTATTCAGCCTGGGTCTCCCTGATGACTTTGTGTATCCAAGTCACTCCTGGCCCAGTCTGGGGATTCCCTGTCCTGGGAAAGGAACAAGCCACTAAGCTATCTCTGACCAGGCTCTCCATGGATGTAGGCACCGTGGCTGCTGGTGCCATACCTAGGGATTTTCCTTGTCCACCTATAAATCCTCCTTACCACCCATTTTGAAGAACCTTCTGCACTATTTGGCTTCCAAACTTCGTATCAGCTAAGATTCCATTGACTGTTTACTTTATTTTTTGGAAGATCAGCTAAGTGTCCTAGTTGGGTACAAGAGCAAGTGGACTCGGTTCCTACCTACTTGGTCACTATCTTCCAGAAATCATCCATTTTCTTATTAAGTTTTGAGTATTCTTTATATATTCTACATAAGTTTCTTGTCAGATATGTAATTTTCAAATATTACTCTCCCAGTTTGTAGCTTTTTAAGTATCTCCTCAACAGTGTCTTTCAAAGAGCAAGTTTTTCATTTTGGTGAAATATTATTTAACAATTTTTTCTCTTATGGATTATGGTTTTGGTCTCATTTACAAGAATTGTTTTCCCAATCCTAGTTCACAGTGATTTTTCTCTTATATTTGTTTCTAAAACCACTATAGTTTTATATTTTATGTTTACACCTGTGACCTGTTTTAACTTAATTTTTGTGTACTATCTGACATTTAAGTCAAGCGTCCTCTTTTTTTAATTTGAAATAATTATTTAGGCTTTCCTTGTTTTTCATGACACTGTATTTTTTGATGAGTAAAATCCAGTTGTTTTTAGATTGTGATTCATCTTGGTTTGTCTAATTATTTCCTCAATACTAGATTCAGATTATGTGCTTTTGTCCAGAAAACTACAAAATGGTACTGTAACCTTCCAGTACATTTATCAGAAGGCATATGATACACTGACTCATCATTTTGCAATATATATTTGGATTTCTTTTATACATTGAAATTATTAATGGCCTCAGGGTCACATCAGATCTTTTTCCTGGTAAAATCTCACATTTTTAGACTTTTTCTGATATCTAGTTATTTCTATTTATACAATATAGGAAATATGTTTTCTGTATAAATATGTATTGAATAGATGAAATAGATATTTCTATATTTCTTTATAGAATATTATCCTGAAAATATAATTTTAGGTAGTATAATAAACAGCATTTTACTAGTATTTATTTCAATAAAAAGTGATTTTTATCTCTTTGTATTTTTCCAACATAAAACAAAAAATATGGCTCTTAATAGTTATTTAACCCAAGTTTGATTTCTTTCCCAGCTCTGTGATTCATAGCCCTTGATAGATGAGAGGTTCTCACGTGTAGGTCTGTGTACTGCCTCATTTACCTTGGCAGTTTTAATTAAAAATTATAAATGAGTATATAAATTATTTTAAAAGCATCATTGAATAATAGAATCAGATAAATTGCTAAGAGACCAACCACTATAGCTTTTAAACTAAAATATAGAAAATTAGGATTTCCATCAAGATGGAGATATAGGTAGACACACTTTGTCTCACTCAACCACAGGAAGAATTACAACTATATCTTGAAAGAAAAACACCCAGATACATCAGAAAATCAAGCTGTATGGAAATCTGACAACCAAGGATTAAAGAAGCCACATTCACCCATACAAGTGTGGGGGAAGGGTATCATGGTATGTCATGGGGAGTTGGTGGCAGTTGAATGGTTGGTCCCACATTCACATATGGTGGAAAAATCAGGAGGGGTACCTTGGGAGGGAGTGATCCCAGCCCCAGGCTAGACTCTGAAGCCCAGGGTTCCAGACCCGGGAAGATAAATCCCTATAACTTCTAGCTGTAAAAACCAGTAGGGGTTGGGGTGGTGGAAGAAATGGCCAGATTTTCAGAAGACTCTGTTTAAAGGGCCCACACAGACTTAGAACATTCACAAACCCACCCACTAAGAGGTCAGCACCAGGGCAACAGCTGGAATGGAGCCAGTCACACATAGGAAGTGGGTGAAGTGACTGGAAATGGGGCAAGTGCTAGGCAAGCCTCGAGATGCCAGGCAGTGTCATTGTCCCCTCTCCAAGCCATTCCACCACAAAAAATCACAAAGCAGTGAAGCAGGTTTCCCCACCTTGGTGATTACCTACAGCTCTGCCCCACACAATCTGTAGGTGCCTTTTCTATGATAGGCCATGCTGCTAAGACAGGAAGTCAAAGCAGCTCTACGTAATAAACAGAAACAAGCACAGGGAGGCTGCCAAATTGAGGAGACAAAGAAATAAGCCCCAAATGAAAGAACAGATCAAAACCCCAGAAAAAGAAATAAGCAAAATGGAGATAACCAACTTAATAGGGGCAGAGTTCAAAACACTGGTGATCAGGATTCTCAAAGAACTCATTGAGTACAGCAACAGCATAAAGGAAGAAATTAAGATTACACTAAGTGAAATAAAGAAAAATCTACAGGGAACATCAGTGGAGGGGAGGAAGTTGGGATCAAATCAACAATTTAGAACATAAGGAAGAAATAACCATTCAAACAAAACAGCAAGAAGAAAAAGAATTTTAAAAAACAAGGGTAGTGTAAGAACCCTCAGGACATCTCCAAACATGCCAACATCTGAATCATAGGGATGCCAGAAGGAAAAGAGTATAGGAGACCATTCTGCGTGGCATGGGCCTACCTCCTACTCAGATGCACAGGACCCACGCCCACAAATAGGTTCTCCCGTGGAAAATCAGGTTTGCAATGTGCCTAGGCCACTTTCCGTCTTTTTTGCCAAAAAAAACCCTTTACCCTGACTTGCAGCAAACATTTACTGCAAAATAACTTCCTAAAATCCATGCTAACTAGACCTTCCAAGGACCAGAGTAACCGATTCAACTACTTTTTCCTTTTCGTTTGTAAATATCCCTTTTCAGTGATGTGATTACTGGCATCCTCTTCTTTGTTTTCTGTATAAGGCTACCGCCTAAAGCAAACCTGCGCATAGTTAATTAGAACCTTCTTGTAATGTGCCCAGAAAGACAATAAAAGCTTGTCAAAGCAAGGGCTGGGGCTTTTGCTCCTCTTGAGAGAGACGCAGCTCACCCTTTATTTCCACAGGATTTGGTAGTCTGTGTGAATTTCTTTTGTTTCAGCTACAACACCATGGACCCCACAAGCCAGGATCCTAGACAGCTGGTGCCCCAGAACAGGGACCCAGAGGCCACGAGCCATCATTGTGGACGACACACCAACTTGGTGGGAGTGCATACATTAGCACAGGTAAGGGACTACAACACCGAGCGCTTTTTGGTAAGGTCGTAGGGTGTGTTGGATTCAGAAGAAAAGGGCTTTCTTCTTAGGTCTCCCTCTCTTGCAACTGCTTTGTAACGGTACCTTCTTTAATATGATAGGAACCTTGCTCTCTCTCCCAAGTATTTGCTGCAGCCTCGCTGGTACAGATCAAGCAGTTAAAAGCCGCAAGGGTGCTCTCCACTGGAAGTCACCCATGACGGGATTGTGGTACGTGGACCAGAGTAGAACACTAGGTTTCCACCAGCCTCAAGTAAAAGCCCACGCAATGAGAGGCACACTGTAAAAACACTCACAAGTCCATCCCCAAGGCACAGCCCCCCAACTAAGTCTAGGCTTGGGAGAAAGAGCAAAGATTTTCCCTTTAATTGGCTTTAAAAACATCAAATAATTACAGGACAATTTACAGGCAAATTTTTTCTTTTAAGTCGTCTCTTGCGGTCTTTTCAATTTTGCCTTTTCTCTCCGTCCACCCGCATAAGGAAAAGTGGATAGTGAATGAGTGTTTTGATTTCGACTGGACTCAAGATCTCTTTCCAGAAGAATTGTGTTAGTCACAGGCTTTGTATGAGAGCTTTTGACATTCACCAAGCTCCGAAGACAAAAGGCACTTCCTTCCCTGCCCGAGAACTCGGGTGTTCCCACGTGAGTGGGAACCTTGCGAGGGTGTCTGGGATCAATTCCTGAGACGTGCAGGGGCCTTATAGGGACCTCCAACACTGCTTAATATAACTTCTGGCTCGTCCGGAAAGCACCATATAAAGGCTGGTCACCTAGCACTACGAGCCCCCCCCCCCCCCACCTCACAGTCCTAAACGCTTGGGGGAGAACCCGAAACCCATAAGCGGGGTGAGGGTATTTGGAAAATTGATACCTCTCTCCCTAACTGTCTTCCACCAACAGTACATCTAGACCCACCACACTATATCCCTCAATAGCTAGCTAGCTGATTAGGGTTCAGGACAGGAGGTGGAATTTGAAAAGACAACAATCGAAAGTAAAAAAGCCTTTTAATAGCAACAATGGGCTCCGATTCATCTAAAGAGCAGGAAGTTTATACAAGGGTGTTACAGCAGCTCCTCAAGGGAGTAGGTTACAAGGTGAAGGAAGAGCATCTCACTCAGTTTTTAGAAATTATAAGGGAATACTACCCTGCTTTTCCTGACGAGAGAACCTTAGACATAAAGACTTAGGAAGAAGTAGGGGATAGGTTAAGAACTTTACAGGATGTCGGTGTTTCTATCAGGACTCAAACTTTAGCAACTTGTGGGTGGGTAAGTGAGGAATGCTCTCATGCCCATAGGAGCTGGGAGATCAGAACTAGTCAAAAGGGAGGATAAAGAGTCTAGTTCAGAGGAGGAAGTTGTATGTAATGTGGAAGAACCAGCTCTGAAAGTTCTGCCCACGGCACCACCTGAGGACCTGCTTTATAACCATAGCCCCTTACGTCAGCCTTGGGAGGGTTCCTCCTCTCAGGATTACTTACCACCAAGGGAGCCAGAAAATTTAGACAGATATCCTCTTGGGGCCATGCGGCAGTGCCTTCAACAGGCAGCAGAGGCTGGGGATTTAGATGCCCTTTCAGCTTTCCCCATGATAGTCAAGGGTCAAAGAAATGTCCATGAACCCCTTCCTTTTTCCCTTGACAAGAATCTAAAAAGGCGGATTAAAGAAAATGGGCTTAAGTCTCCTTTTACTAATGGGCTTTTTCAAGCCATTACTGACAGCTATAAAATGGTCCCTTGTGATTGGATTGCTCTGGCCAGGACAGTCTTAACCCCAGCTCAGTTCACGGTCTGGCATTCAGAGTACCCTCAGCGAGCTGGCCACCAAGGAGCCGAGAATGCGCAAATGAATAATCCTGTCACCCTCTCTACGCTGCTTGGGTCTGATAATTTTACCACCACTACGGCTCAAACCAGGTTTGATCCTCATGCTTATAGTCAAAGTGCTCAAATTGCTCTTAGGGACATGAAGGCTGTGCCTGATTCTCAGGCCAGGGAAACTTCTTCCTTTACCAATATCCATCAGGGTGCTTCGGAGGCATATGTTGACTTTATTGATCGCCTCCAAGAAGCTATTGAAAGGCAAATAGATAATGACAGAGCAGCCAAAGCTCTTTTGTGGCAGCTAGCTTACGAAAATGCTAACAGACACTGCAAGACCGTTCTAGTACCCCTGCGAAATACCACCGAAGATATCAGTGAGTTTAGTAGAACTTGCCAAGAGCAGCATAAGGCTTTTCTCTTGGCTGCGGCAATTAAAGGAGATCTCAGATGTTACAATTGTGGAAAGCCTGGCCACCTGCGCAAGGACTGTTCATCCACATCCGAAAGGGGAAAGGGTAATTACAAGGTTCCTTCAAAGGACTGTCCGCGCTGTGGCAAAGGCAGACATTGGGCAAAGGAATGCCGCTCTAAATTTGATAGCAACAGCAAACCTATTCAGGGAAACTTCCAAGAGGGCGTGCTCCAGCACCCCCAACCCCAATCAGAGCTTCCAGACCAGCAATCACCATCAGGGAATGCAGGGAAATGCAGTTTTTGACCTTTGTGCAACCACCCGTGGGAGCACAGGGCTGGACTTGGTCACCGCCAAGGAGCTCATCTTAAAGGAACGGGATCAAGTAATTGTAGCTCCCACTGGTGTCTGGGGACCTCTACCCCACAAAACACTTGGTTTAATTTTAGGGAGATCCAGTATTACCACCAAAGGCATTTTTGTTCAGCCAGGGGTTATTGACTCGGACTACCAAGGGGAAATTAAAATCATGCTTAAAGCTTCTGGTTATCATGTTATTCCTGCCCAAACTCGTATTGCCCAGCTGCTCCTACCCCCCTACGTAATCTCAAAGACTCAGAATACAGGGAGGGGAGAGGGAGGCTTTGGTAGTACAGATGATCAATCAGTTTTTTGGACAGAATCAATAAAATTAAATAAACCAATCTTACAAATAAAAATAAAGGATAAGACCTTTCTTGGCTTCATAGATGTGGGAGCCGAAGTATCTGTAATCTTAAATCAGTTTTGGCTTCTGAATGGCCTCTACCAGACAGCAGAACACCTGTAACACATGTTGGAGGAGTTTCTCAACCACAAGTCAGCGTATGGGCTCTTCAGTGTTACAGACCAGATGGACAGGTAGGGAGAATTCGACCATATATCTTGCCCATGCCCCTTAATATTTGGGGCTGTGATCTCCTCAGTCAGTGGGGGATGCAAATCTCTCTGCCGCATTTTTCCTAGTGGCTGCTGCTCATATAACTCCCCTACTGCTTACCTGGCTCTTCAATACACCAGTATGGGTTGACCAGTGTCCACTTAAAGGGGAGCGACTTGAACAGACCTGCCTTTTAGTTAAACAACAATTAGAAGCAGGTCATATTGAACCCTCTAACAGCCCCTGGAATAGCCTATTTTTGTTGTACCAAAGAAATCTGGCAAATGGAGGCTTATTCATGATCTAAGAAAAATCAATGAATCTCTCCAATCTATGGGCCCCCTGCAGCCAGGAGTCCCCAATCCAATTTGCATTCCAAAGGATTGGCCACTTTTAATTATCGACCTGAAGGATTGTTTCTTTACCATCCCTTTAGCAGAAAAGGATCCGAGTTTTCTGTCCCAGTCATTAACAATTCTCAGCCTTTACAGAGGTTTCAATGGAGAGTTTTGCCTCAAGGAATGCTTAACAGCCCAACTATCTGCCGGCATTGTGTTCATACAACCATTCAGCCAGTAAGAGATCAGTTTCCTAATTCAATTATCTATCAGTATATGGATGACATCCTGTTCACAGCTCCTTTACAAGATATTTTAGCCAAAACTGCTTCCTTTCTTAAAAATTCTGTAGCTTCTGCTGGGCTAGTAATTGCTCTAGAAAAAATCCAGCAGTCAGAACCTTGGACATATTTAGGCTATATTCTTTTTAATAGGACAATTCGGTCTCAAGTCCTTCAAATTAATCCACCCAAAGATTTGACTCTTAATCGCCTCCAGCAACTCCTGGGAGCAATCAACTGGGTGCGACCAAGCCTCGGAATGACCAAGCCTCGGAATACAGAATACTACCCAACAATTAACTCGTTTATTTAATGCCCTTAAAGGGGACCCAGATCTTAATTCCTCCAGAAAACTGTCGTCCGAGGCCCTACAAGAATTAACTATAATAAATCAACATATTCAGCAGCAACAACTAACTAGAATTAATTCACAGTTTCCTGTCCAGCTTTTCTGCTTTCCAATCTTAGGGACACCGACGTGTCTCATAGGACAGTTATGTCCTCACTTAGCTATGATAGAGTGGCTTTTTCTGTCTCATCAACCACAACACACTATTACCACCTATATAATTGCGTCATGCCATCTTACTATAAAAGGACGTGATCAAACACAGCAGTTATTTGGATATGATCTTGCTTTTATTCATGTCCACTTAACTCAAGTCTATTTACAACAATTGGCAGCTCAATCTTTAGAATTTCAATGTGCCATAGCTGACTTTGTAAAAGGACTGAGATTAACCTGCCCTCAGATAAATTGCTTCAAATATTCCATTCCTTCCAATAAGGCTAGCAGAAAAAGTCAGCCTGATGCCAATAACTGGGGCGAGAACTGTGTTTCTTAATGGGTCTGGAAAAACCGGACGGGTGCTATTGCCTGGCAAGAGGGCAAAAACTGGAAAAATTTTGTATCCTCAGGACATTCCTCTACTCAGAGGGCTGAGCTTTTTGCTGCAATCATGGTCCTGTGGCAATGGCCCCAGGAACCCCTGAATATAGTCTGTGACTCAGGATATAATGTTTATACCATTTTGCATCTAGATCAGGTATTAATTAAGACTTCTATTGACCCCAATTTACTTAACTTATTTTTGACCCTACAGTCCCTCCTTGACAAGCGAGAACACCCCCTCTTCATTACCTATGTTCGATCCCATTCAGGCTTGCTTGGCCCCCTGGTGGATGGTAACAATAAGGCAGATGCTTTAGTCAGTGTCCTTGCTGCCTTCCCGGAAGCAGCAGCTTCTCATCAGTGTTTTCATCAAAATAGCCAGGCACTTCGAAAGCAACTTAATATTCCTCACTCCCAAGCTAAGCAAATTATTAAAGAATGTCCTGATTGCTAACCCCTTAGCAAGACGCCGCCGTCCACAGGAGTTAATCCTCGAGGACTAAGTTCTCAAGTAATTTGACAAACAGATGTCACTCATTATGCTCCCTTTGGAAAATTCAAATATGTTCATATTTCTATTGATACTTACTCTGGTGCCCTACATGCATCTGCCTTGACAGGGGAATCTGCTAAAAATATACAAGCCCATTGGCTGGAGGCCTTTAGTCATTTACGACGGCCTCAGCAAATTAAAACTGATAATGGCCGTGGATACATTGCCCATTCTACTCATGCTTTTCTTAAGCGTTGGAATGTCCAACATAGAACAGGAATACCTTATAATCCAACTGGTCAGGCAATTGTGGAACAGGCTCATCGTACTTCTAAAAATCTTCTTAAAAAACAAAAGGCGGGTAGCCACAAGTCCTCCCTCCAAAATTTGATTATGTTAGCCATGTTTACATATAATTTTCTAAATTGTGATGAATCACTTTGTACTCCAATTGAGAAACATTTTCAGAAGAGAGAGCCAAAGTCATCTTATCCTCAGGTTTTATATAGAGATCCTCTGGGAGATGGCTCTTGGCAGGGCCCTGTAGACCTCTTAACCAGGGGAAGAGGGTATGCATGTGTTTCTATTCCTACAGGCCCTATCTGGATACCAGGAAAAAGAATGAACCTTATCATGAGCAAGATAGATGTCCATTTCCACTATCTGCATGTAAAATCAATCAACTGACAGACCAGATAGCCCAGCTGACACTCACGGTGAACCTCAAGATCCACTATCTGGAGGCAAAAACCACTCAACTGAGAGACCAGATGGCCCAGCTGACTCTGAACAACCAGAGGGAAAACGGACACCCATACCGTCACTCACAGGCCTGGGTCCACCCCTGGAGGAGGATGGGGCCTGCCCCAATGACAGGAGCTGAGGCTCAAATGCCTCTTGCAGAAGGCAACAACCCCTTGGTGCCCCATAATGTTCAATGGTTGGACCCTAAAAACTGTTTCAATGGACTAAATTTACAAGCTTGGGTCCTAGCAGCTCTTGGATGCCTTTTTGTCTTAATCCTTACTTGTGCTTTAAGATATATATAGAAGTTGTTTTCTTAAGACTGCATTGGCAAACAGCAAATAGTAGTTTTCATAGGTTTAATAGCTATAATTGCATTTACAATAGAAAAAGGGGAGATTAGATGTTGGAAACTGCCCTGCCTGGCTTCAGAAACTGTAACCCCCATGGCTAAGGCTGAATGAGAGACCTTGGGACCATAAGCCACTAAGGAGACAAAGCTTATCTTTCTGGCAGGATCACAGCTTCTGCCCACTTCACTTCACCCTGCCTTGCCCCTAGTGCTTGATTGGTTAGCCAATGATGGGTAAGACCCCTCAAGGGGAGGGGCGACCTAAGACAGGCATGATCATGTGGGAGGCCCTCAGGGAAAGACTTGGGGGGCTATAGAAAAAAGGGGTGATGGACCCCCTCCCCTTGGCTCTGACATAGTCTGAGTCCTCATTCTTCCAGCAAGAAGTCTCCTAATCTCTTGGCTACTATCCTTCCCCAGCTCCACCTAAGCCTGAGACGATGCCAGAGGTGGGTGCAGCCCATGTGCTGGGAAGGGCAGTCCCCTGGGGCAATCAGGCCTAAGAAAGAAAGAAAGCATAAAATCCTATGAAACCTACTTTGCTAGTACCCTCAATTTAAATGATAACGGTCCAAGCCTGAAATAAGTTTGTTTCCCCAGAATTTTATGGACCTTTAGCTATCTGACCCTGACTCAAAATAGGGCCTCAGAGTTCTTTGAATGTTATCTATTTTATGATTAATGCCGGACAGTGATTGATGAGCTTAATCTGAGAACGTGGGTCTTTGGAACCACTGGTTGCTTACTGATTATAAGGATGCTTTGTGTACTGTGATGTGTTTAAAAATTGTTTTCTCAGGGTTGTATGAGACACCAGTAAGCAGTAAGCTTTGTGGGATTTGTAGCTGTCTTAACAATAAGAAAATAGGGGAGATGTAGGAGACCATTCTGCATGGCATGGGCCTAGCTCCCACTCAGATGCACAGGACCCACGCCCACAAATAGGTTCTCCCATGGAAAATCAGGTTTGCAATGTGCCTAGGCCACTTTCCGTCTTTTTTGCCAAAAAAACCCCTTTACCCTGACTTGCAGCAAATATTTACTGCAAAATAACTTCCTAAAATCCATGCTAACTAGACCTTCCAAGGACCAGAGTAACCGATTCAACCACTTTTTCCTTTTCGTTTGTAAATATCCCTTTTCAGTGATGTGATTACTGGCATCCTCTTCTTTGTTTTCTGTATAAGGCTACTGCCTAAAGCAAACCTGCGCATAGTTAATGAGAACCTCCTTGTAATGTGCCCAGAAAGACAATAAAAGCTTGTCAAAGCAAGGGCTGGGGCTTTTGCTCCTCTTGAGAGAGAAGCCACTCGCCCTTTTTTCCCACAGGATTTGGTAGTCTGTGTGAATTTCTTTTGTTTCAGCTACAACTCCATGGACCTCACGAGCCGGGGTCTGCAACAAAAGAGGAAAAAGAAGAAAACTCATATAAAAAATAATGAAAGAAAATTTCCCCAATTTGGCAAAGGAGATAGACATACAAGTCCAGGAAGCACAGAGAATCTCAAACAAGTTGGACCCAAAGAGATACATCTTAATTAAAATGCCAAAGGTTAAAGATAAGAGAGAATCTTAAAAGCAGCAAGAGAAAAGCAAAGATTTACCTACACAGAGTTCCCATAAGACTATCAGCTGATTTCTCAAAATGAAGTTGCAGGCAAGAAGGGACTGGCAAGAAGTACTCCAAGTCATGAAAAGCAAGGACCTACAACCTTGATTACTGTATCCAGCAAAGCTATGGTTTAGAATAGAAGGGCAGATAAGTGCTTCCCAGGTTAGGTAAAATTAAATGAGTTCATCATCACGCAGCCATTATTACATGAAGTGTTAAAGGGACTTATTTAAGAAAAAGAAGATCAAAACTATGACCATTAAAATGGTTACAATTCATAACTATCAACAGCTGAATCTAAAAAAATAAACTAAGCAAACAACCAGAACAGGAACACAATAATAGATATGGAGATTATTTGTAGGGTTATGAGCTGGGAAGGCAAAGGGGGAAGAAGCGGAGAAAGGTGCAGGGATTAAGAAGCATAAATGGTATGTACAAAATAGACAGGGGGAGGTTAAAAATACTATAGGAGATGGAGAAGCCAAAGAACTTACGTACGACTCATGGACATGAATTGAAGGGGGGCATTTTTGAAAGGAATGGAGGTACTGGGTTAAGGGGCAAAAGAGAAAAAATTGGCACAACTGTAATAGCATAATCAATAAGGTATATTTTTAAAAAACAGAAAATTATTTAACACTGTTCTTAGAATGGGATTTGCCTTAACTAACCATTGGTTCTTTTACTCACCCTCTCTGTGGGCAAGAAGCTATCGTAAAGCCTCCAATGACAAAATCAGAAATGTCTGATTTAGATAGCTGTGTTCTTCTCTTCCAATATTCATCTTGCTGTGGTCAGAATTAATACGAAGATAACCCTACATTGTTCATTTTAGCAAGCTTAATATTGATTCCAGAGTTACATTTTAATCTGCAGTGATGTGCTAGAGTGATGCAGTGAGCTTGGATGCATATGTTGGCTAACTATCCCAACTGTGCAAGTTGAAGTAACATCTACAATTAGAAAGGATCTCATCGTAAGTCATTTGACATGAATAAGCATTGCAATTCAGAAAAGATTTGTTGATTAAAAAGGTCTAATAATTTTAAAGGCTTGATGAGGAATCACACTAAAACCATTAATAGGACTAAAGTGATTAATCAAAATATATTGTTTATTTTTCCTCAGATATGATTTCTAATTATAGCATAGACAGGATCATGATTGAAGTTCTACTCTTGTCCGTATAACTTCTTCATTACAAAATGAATCTACCCACTTCTTAATGTCATGTATTCTAACTAGTGGGAAGAAGAAAGAAGAAGAGAACTAATATTTATTAAAGATCATTAATATAAGAGTTTCCTCTTATATTAACTTATCTAATATATATCTAAATAGCACTATAAGGTTATTACATGTGCATTATGATATCTACATTTTTAAAGTGAGGAAACATAGATTTAGGAATGTCCTGAAACTTCTCCAAAGATAAAATAGATAGATAACAAGAGAAAGAATTTGGGCCAGATTAACAGACTTTAAATCTCCTACCCTTTCCATTGTATCAAATTATCTCATTTTATAACATTAATCTATATATGGTTATTAATTTAGTGTCCAAAACTGGTATTTTAAATTTGATTTCTATTTATGCATTTTATTTAAAATTTTGATAAATTAATATACCCCTCATCTTTATATGTATTTGAAGTTATTTTATCTGTTTCCCATGAAAGATACTGTCTCTAATAAGTCATATCATGCATTCCAAATGTCCAAGTAATTTAGTGGAAAGCATTTACTAATAGCTACCCATCTACTTGTTACACATGCTTCCATCTTCACTGCACCAATAACTTTAGCTCAGTGCATGAACAAGTTGGGGAAAGATGGCTTTCCTGAGTCTGATAATAACAACCATCCGTGCCTTGTGATCCCCTGAAATCTCTGCACTCATTTTTTTCTTCCATCCACTACTAAGCCAGTTCATTAGCTCATCCTATGAGCAAACTGGTTTGGCAATTCAAAGAATTTCTAAACACAATAAAACATATGAACATGTACATGATCATCAACATTAATGCCATTTTATTCTTGAGACTCAGGAGCATAAATTAGTAGCAATTCTTAGCTTGGACTACCCAATGTCTTTTGGATTTTTTTCCAAACCATCTCTTGTCTATTTTGTTTACAGTGACATTAGTTGAGTGAATTGAACGCATGATCTGAGGGTCCTTATCTCTTCTTGCCTTTTTACCTGGAAAGCTTATATTCCAAAGTCAAACTACCAGAAATCCCAGAACATGAGTAATGACTTATTGGAATCAATATTTTAGGATGAGTTCCTGTGATTTAAGTTTTCCTAACTATGGTCATCGGAGCAATAACCAAGTAAATAAAATTTTCATTGTTTATTCTGCCCTTCAGTGAACTTCTGTGATATCAGTAAAATCAGATCTGAGCCTGCAAGCCAATAAAGAAATGACTGGGCAATAAGCATAAGAAAAGATTAACTTCCCAATGTATTCACTTCCCCAGTGCCAAGCATGAATGTATCAGATCGGGAAATCTAGACTCTCCAGAGGACTAAGGTCACCAAATGTGGGCTTTGTGCAAGGCCTACCCTCTGGTTTTGACTCGTTGCCCCCAGCAGGTTAAAGCTCCACAGCTCAGACACAGTGAAATTTAGCTTAGATTCTTATTAAACTGGCTCAAAACATTTTAAAATGAAAACAATCATTCTGAAAGAAATTAGAAGTGTGCTCTGGAAATGAAAGTGGTAAAATAAAAACATTGGCTCTTTTATTTCCAAGTCCAAGTGTCAACCCAAAAGGAAGGCTGCCAAAGGCTTAAGGAAAATAAGTAACATTAACCACTTTGCTTAACAGCTCCCCAACCAACGAAGACTGATTAAAAACTAGCTATTTCACATTTCTACTAAATGAATAAGTGTTATTATCACAGGGCTGATAGTTAAACCCTCTTCATCCAGATCTACATTAATAAAAGGAAGCTATTCCTTCACTCCTTAAAAGTGTGCCAAGATTTTACGTTAGCCAAGCCATACACGTTTAAGAATAATGACCATCAGAAAGGAAATTTGATCCTAGACCCTGTGTCCACAATGGGAAAGACAAAGGAGACCTGCAGACCAGGCCTCTCGCCTGACCTCGCTCTTTTTTAATTTTCACTGTTTAAAGAATTTTTATTAAAGGAAGACTTTTATAACCCAAATTGTGTTTCCTTGCTCAGTTATCAATTCTGTTATTTAAAACAGAAATGACATTATGTAAAGAATTACAAAATTAAAGAAAGGATGCTTTAAGTTTTTGTACTTTGATGAAAATTTGTCTTCCCCATTTCTACAAAACTTCTAAGACTAGCATTATGTTTGCTAGACCTGGCATTTGCTCAGCACATAAGGTTCACAGTTTCCTTTACTTTTTAAATTTATTTTATATTTTGCAATGTTTTTACCACAATATTTAAGTTTTTCGATGTTTAGATATTTTTCTTCAAGGAAGCACGAGTTTCTTTTCAGGGTCCCTGATCAATTTTAAGCAGTTGGAGCACCAGTGGCACTGTTAACTGCTTTCTGAGCAGCCTCGTTAGCTTGGTGGGCTTGTAGTGTGGCTACAGATTCACAGAAGAAATCTGCTGTGGGAGTTCACCATCCTCAACACCTTAACGCAGATCCACAAGTAACCAGGTAGCAGTTGCTGTTCATGTACAAGGTCAGGAGCCTTTGCCTGCTTCAGGTTGACATCTGCCCCTCCTCAAGAGCAGAACCAAAGGTTGGGAAGGGCTGTTTCCTCCAACTCAGCCTGTGTACCCTACTCTTGCTGGTAAAATCACTGGCATATTGTTGGAGATCAGTAACTCAGAACTTCTTCCTATGCTTGAGTCTGCAGAGACTCTCCAGTCTAGCTTGACCTCACTCTCTACTGTCTTCTCCTTAGTTTACTGGTGTATGTTAGTTAACAAGTGAATGTTATGCCACACACTGCAACAATATAAAAGGAGACAAGTCATGGTCCTTAACCTGCTTTTATGAATTTCCTACTTTGTAGGTGGAGAAAGAGAGAGAAGAAAAAGTAACTAACATTTATGCCTAGCAAGAAGCAGTATTGTATAGTAGCTAAGAACATGGGTTCTGGGTACTCCACGATCAAGCACAACAATGACTAGTTTTTTTTTGTTTGTTTGTTTGTTTGTTTTTTTTTAAATACCTTTTAAGTATGCAATACTGAGTCTGTTGCTTATGCGTACATTAGTCTTTCATTTTCCAGGTGATTTATTTATTTATTTATTTATTTATTTATTTATTTTTAGAGGAGAAGGGTAGGAAAGAGAGAGGGAGAGAAATATCAATGTATGGTTGCCTCTCATGTGTCCCCTGCTGGGAACTGGCCTGCAACCCAGGCATGTGCCCTGGCTGGGAATCGAACCTGGATCGTTTGGTTCGCAGGCCCGCGCTCAATCCACGGAGCTACACCAGCCAGGGCCCAATGACTAGTTTTTATCTGCATGAATAAGGAAGACATTGAGGGAGAACTGGCATAATTTTACTTATGTTTTGAAGAAATTCCTTTTGTTGCTGTATTGAGAATAGATTGTATGAGATTAAAGGCAACAATGAAAGCAGAAATAAAAACTTTCATATCAGTAGAAGAAACTTAACACATTTAACAGAAAACAGCAGTGAAGAAAAAAGAAAAAGAAAGTACAGCCATTAGGTGGCAAAAGTAAAATCCTACTATATTAGTGATAACAATAAATATAAATGGGAATAATTTACCAAGTAACAGACTGGTGTCCGAGATGACAAAAAAAAAAAAAAAAAAAAAAAAAGTCAGTAATACATTGTATACAAGAAATTCTCTTGGGACAAAACAACACAGAAAACTTTTAAAGATTGAATATGAACTGGGTTTTAAAAACTTATTGGGTAAATAAAACAAAATAAAGCAATATTAGTAGCTAACAAAATATAAAGAAGGTAAAAAATGGCATGAGGAATATTATCTACTGGTAAAAGGAGCTACGCAATGAGATGACACACCCCCATTGACATCATTGCAACTAAGAATAATGTTTGAAACTATTTCAAGCAGCAACTGACATAAGCATAGAAAGAAATATATAAATAATGGTAGTAATTTGGGATTTTAACACACCCAACTCAGAAATGGGTAGATGAAAGACAAAACAGACATCAAGGATTTGATCAACATTATGAATATAGTGGTGCTAACACACACATACACACACACACACAGAAAGAGAAATATACACCCAACAAAGTAAGACACTTGTAAAACTAACAAAAATAGGCAATATGTAAAGAAAAAAGGAATCACCAATAAAAACCAAATTGTTAATATTATGTTGACTATATGGCCATGATGTAATAAAATTGGAGAATGGAAATAAAATACAGATTCAAAAATATATATTTGAAAAAATAAACAAAATATTTTAAAAGAAAATCACATAGAAAATTTACTAATTTGGTGTTAGTGATTATGAAAATATATATATTAAAATTGGAGGGCTATAACTAAAAGAGTGAGATTTTTTAACTCCCAAAGGCCAATTTTCATTTTTTGTGAGTGATATCATCCCTGTTGAGAATGCACGCCCTAGAGCTGTCTACCAATTTACAGGAATTGAAGAGCACACAGAAACATATTAACTAACACCACAGGGATGCAATGAGCAAAAGCCAGAGAATGCTTATTTTTTTAATGGAAGGATAAACAAGAACATTTTAAAAACTATAACTGTAAGAAGGGAAAATTAATAAGGTGGAGAGGACAGGAATAAAAGTTGAAGTTACCCTAATATATATTATTTTGTAGAATTGACTTTACACCTATTAATTTTCATAGTTAAAAGCAAAATTAAATTTAAAAACACTAATCTCCAAAATTTAAAAGCAAAATGAAACAAGTTAACACTCGAAGTATTTCCAAGTTAATAAAATATAAAAACTATACCTTATTTTCTTCTGCAAATATATATAGCAAGAATATAATTGAGGGGTATGTATAGATCAAAAGTAACTAAAAAGCACCTCAGAAACATTTTTTTAATTTTTATTTTAATTGTTCTTGTACAGTTTTCTGTCTTTTACTCCTGGCCCACTGCCCCAGCCCTTCCCACTTCCCTCCCATTTCCACCCCCCTAGTTTTTGTCCATGTGTCCTTTATACTTGTTGCTCTAAACCTTTCCCCTTTTCCCCTGAAATTCCCTCCCCTCTCCGATCTCACCTTTAACAGGAACCTAATCAACAAAACAAACAAACAAGCATACCATAACCAAAGACACGGAAATTGAGAACTGGCTGAGAGTCACCAGAAACATTTTTAATACCGATTCAAACAAAATGTAAATAATCTTGAGACAATTGCACAAATTTAATATTAAGACATCATTCAGTTTTGAAGTCATAGGAATAAAAAGGATCATGAACAATTACTATGAACAATTATATATCAACAAATTGGATAACCTAGATTAAATGAATACATTTCTAAAAACATACAGCCTACCTAGACTGAATTATATTGAAATAAACAATCTAAAGAAACCTGTAATTAGGAAGGAGATTGAATTAGTCAGCAAATATCTCCCAACAAAGAAAAGCCTGGTACCAGATTGCTACAGTGATGAATTCCACCAAACATTTAGAGAAGAATTAACAGCGATCCTTCTCAAACACTTCAAAATATTGAAAAGCAGAGAACACTTCCAAACTCATTTTACTAGGTCAGCATTACCCTGTTACCAAAGCCAGACAGAAGCTACAAGGAAAGAAAGCTACAGGTCAATATTCTTGATGAATACAAATGCACGTAACCTAAATAAAACAGTAACAAACCAAATTCAGCAGCACATCAAAAAATAATACACCTGATCAAGTAGGGATTTATTCCTGGGCTGCTCAAGATATGGAACTCAATGTGATATACCATATTAAGAGAATGAAAGCTAAAAATCACATGATCATCCCAACAGATGCAGCAAATGCATTCAACAGTATTCAACATCTTCCATGATAAAAAATCTGAACAAACTAAAAATAAAAGGAAATTATATCAACTTAATAAAAGCCATATATAAAGTCTACATGCAGGGGTGTCCAACCTGTGGCCCATGGGCCACATACAGCTCTGGATGGCTATGAATGCAGTACAACAAAAAATCGTAGACTTAAAACTTTATGAGATTCTTTTGTAATTACATATGGCAATGTATTTAATGTGTGTCCCAAGATAAGTCTTCTTCCAGTGTGGCCCAGAGACACCAAAACATTAGACACCTCTGGACAGCAAACATCATACTCAATAGTGAAACACAAAAAGCTTTTCCTCCTACATCGGGAACAAGACAAGGATACCTACTCTTGCTACTCCTATTCATTACAGTACTGGAAGTCGTAGCCATAGCAATTAGGCCAGAAAAAAAAATAGAGGAATCCAAATAGAAAAGGAAAAATTAAAACTATCTTCATTTACAGATGACATGATCTTATATGGAGAAAACCCTAAAGATTCCAGCAAAAAAAAAAAAAAAGTTAAAATTAGTAAATGATTCAATAAAGTGGCAGAATACAACATCCACACACGCAAAAACATATCCAGTATATTTATGTGTGCTAACAATGAACTATCCAAAAAGGAAAATAAGAAAAGAATCTCATGTATAACAACATCAAAAATAATAAAATACTTAGGAATAAACTTAACTCACAAAGTAAACAACTTGTACACTGAAAATAACAAAACATTGATGAAAGAAATTAAAGGGATGACTATGGAAAGATATCTAGTGTTCATAGATTGGAAGACTTAATATGTTAAAATGTCCATACTACTCAAAGCAATCTTGATGCAATACAATACCTATCAAAATATTAATGACATTTTTTACAGAAACAGAAAAAAAACCTAAAATTTATACGGAAGCACAAAGGATCCTGAATAGCTAAAACAACTTTGAGAAAGAGGAAAAAAACTAAAGACTTCATCTTTGCTGATTTCAAAATATATTACATAGCAACAGCCATTAATACAATATTGTACTGACATAAATACAGACATATGGAAGAAAGAAATAAACCCAAGAGTATTTGGTCAACTGATTTGCAACAAGGATGCCAAGAATACACAATGGGAAGAAGGTGGTGTCTTCAATAAATGGTGCTGGGAACAGTGGACATTCACATGCAATGGGAATAAATTAGATTCTTATTTATCATCCACAGAATCAACTCAAAATTGGGGAAAGACTTCAGTGTAGCACATGACACTGTAAAACTCCTAAAACTTCATGAAAGTGGCCTTGGCAATGATTTCATGGATATGATGCCAAAAGCACAGGCAACCAAAGCAAAATAAAAAGAATAAGTGGGTCTACCTGAACTAAAAAGCTTCTATAGAGTAAAGGAAAAAATCATCAGAGGAAAAAGACAAACTATAAAATGGGAGAAAATATTTGCAGACTACATATTTTAAAAAGGGTTAATTTCCAAAATGGATAGGGAACTCCTACAACTCAATAGCAAAACCAGAAATAACCCAATTAAAATTGTGCAGAGGACTTTTAAAAAGACAATTCTCAAAAGAAGACATAAACATGTCAAGATAAAGACATACAAATTCCTTAGGATTAATCTCATGCAATACCATCAAATATAAGACAAGATGTTCAACATCACTAATCATCAAGGATATGCAAATAAAACCCATAATGAGATATTGCTTCATAGAATGGCTATTTAAAAAAAAAAAAAGAGTTGGTGAGGTTGTGGGAAAATTGGAAACTTTATATACTATCGATGGGAATGTAAAATGGAGAAGCTGCTTTGAGAAACAATAGGGACTATTTTATGTCCATACTGTTTTCACAGCAACTGTATTCACAAATAGAACTACCATGTTACCCAACAATTTCATTTCTGGGTATTTATCCAAGAAAGCTGAAGTCATCTCAAAGAGATATTTGCACATCCATATTTATTGCTGCATTATTCACAGTAGCCAAATATGGAATCAACCCAAATAACCACTGATGGATGAATGGATAAAGAAAATGCAGTGTATGTACAATTGAATATTATTCAGCATCAAAAAAGGAGGAAATCCTACCATTTGCAACCACAGACCTGGAAATCATTATGCTATGTGAAATAGTAAGTCAGAAGGAAAATACTGCATAACTCCACATGTATGAGGTATCTAAAATTGTCAAACTTAATGAGATATTGTAGAATTGTATACCTGATACCTATAAATTTAAATTTACCAAATTTACCTATAAATTTACCAAAATAAACTCAATTAAAAATGAAATAGTCAAGCTTATAGAAACAGACAATACAATAGTAGTTGTCAGAGGATAAGGGAAGAGGGAAGCAGGGAGTTGTTCAAGGGGCATAAAGTTACAAGGTTACGCAAGGTGAATAAATTCTATAGATCTGTACAACACAGACCTATAGTTAAAAAGACAGTGTTGTGCATTTAAATTTATTAAAAATGATAAATACCATGTAAAATGTTGTTAACATACACATACACATGAAGGGCATAAGGTGTTGCGGACCGTTCAGCCTGGTTTCAGGAGTTGTAACCCTCACCCCATGGTGGGCTGTGTAAGAGCCCAAGGGACCCACTTCATCTGGGTCTGTTCTGTCACAAGAATGTGACCTACTAAGGAGACAAAGCTTATCTCCCTGGCAGGGGCACTGCTTCTGCCTTACCCATCTCTGGCCCCATAGCTTGGTTGGCAGTCAATGACGGGTAAGATTCCTCATGGGAGGGGCAACCTAAGCCAGACACGACCACTTGGAAGGCCTCATGGAAGGACTCGGGGGGGGGGGGTGCAGCAAAGAGGATGTGATGGACCCTCACACCCCCCCCCCACCCCGCCAGCTATTCTGACATAGCCCGAGTCCTCATTTCCATCTGGGAGATGTCTCCTGCTTCCTAATTGCCTTAAAGCCTGAAACTGTGGGGGTGAGCGGTGCAGCCCTGTCCTGGCCTGGCTGGCTCCGTGGGTGATCCGGACATAAGAAAGAATTCCTAAAGTCCTGTGAAATCTGCTTTGCTAAGAGTGCTCTTCCTGAGGTGACAAGTGTCCCAGGAGGAAATGAGCATGTCTCCCAAAGTTTGGCAACCCTCCTTCCTGACAAACACTGGCTCGGATTAAGCCCTCAGATTGCTTTGAAATGTTAACCATTGTTTGATCCTTGTCGCCTGACATACCTGTATTCCCGTGTATTTGAGCCCAATAAAAACCTAGTGAGGATGAGGCTCTGGGTCATTCTCCTCTGAGAGTTTGACCCCTTTCCTCCCCAAGCAGAAGATGTCTTGGTAGTTTTTACTTTCATCCGTGACAGAGGGATGGGGCTCTGCGGGCGGAGCCCCCCCACATCTGGCGCCCAGGACGGGGTCCCCCACAATAAGGAAAGTTTTAGAGGTGATAGACATGTTTATTACCTTGACTGTGGAGATGGTATCACAGGTATATGCACATGTCCAAACTTATCAAATTGTATACAATATATACAAAGTCTGTCCAGAAGGTATCCAGCCATGTAATATGAAAAATAAAGACATTTATTAAAGAAGATTCCAGATAAAAAAAACATTGTACATAGAATGGTGATGCCTCAGTCTCTTTCAAAGTAGGCACCTTGGGACCTCACACAGTTCTCCCAGTAGCCATCAGCTGCCCCATTGTATTTTCCTGAATCTCATAGAGAGTCTCAAATCTCTTCTCTTTCAAAGGTGATTTTAGTTATGGGAAAAGCCAGAAGTCACAGGACATCAAATCGGGGCTGTAGGGGACTGAGTCACCTGGGTGATTTAATGTTCACCAAACTGCACGAGACGTGATGCATGAGTTGGCTCATTTTCATGATGAAGTTGCCAATCACCAGTTACCCACAACTGCAGCCTTCTGAATCATCTGAATAGTTTCCATGGAGGAATGTTCAAGCTTAATGCGAAACCTGATGCAGATTCACCCTGGCTGGTGCAGCTCAATGGATTGAGTACCAGCCTGTGAACTGAAAGGTCTCTGATTCAATTCCCAGTCAAGGCACATGCCTGGGTTGCAGGCCAGGTCCCAGGTTGAGGGTGTGCATGTAGCAACTGATTGATGTATCTCTCACACATGAATGTTTCTCCCTTCTCCTTCCCTTCCTTAATAAATAAAATATTTTTAAATATTGAGGCATATTTGTTGTTCTACTTAATCAGTCATTTTCAATGCGATGGCCACACAGTACACATGCTCACTCAATGGTGTCTACTGCCCGCACTGACTAGTACAGTGAAGTTATCATTGTTCACACATGTGCATTCCAGTCCACTCTCCTCGGCTGCCAAGTTACATCATATGACACTAGCTGTTCTCATTATACTAACAATGGCTGGACTTTTTCTGGACAGACTTCCCTATGTGTTGTTTTTTATATTAATTACATCTCAATAAAGCTGAAAAAATCAACAGGTGTAAATAGAAAGAAGATTCTTGTATTACATTTTTCTAGGAATTTCTGAGGAAGCATATACTTGGAATCTTTTGAGTCACTTGGCTGAGTTAGTTTTCACAATAACTTTGTGAAGAGGGTTGCTAAGATGTTTACATAGGTCTTAGACCTTTACATAGAAGAAATGAAAAAGGCCTAGCAATTCATTTAATATTGCACGATTCCACCTATATGAGGTATCTAAAATAGTCAAACTCATAGAAGCAGAGAATAGAATGGTGGTTGACAGGGGCCAGTGGTGAGTAAGAAAAAGGGGGAGTTCCTGTTAAAGAGGTGAAGTTTCCGTTATGTATGACGAACGGGTTCTAGAGCTCTGCTGCTGCACATCACTGGGCCTACAGTTAACAATACTGTGTTGTACACTCTTAAATTCACTAACAGAGTAGATCTTAGTTAAGGGTCCTTTCTAAAATGAGGTGAAATAGAAGGTAAAAAAAGATATCCCTCGGTTTTTAAAATTTTGGGTGGGATAATAACATTGTGTTTACATTTCAAAAACAATCTATATTTGGAGATTATTGTGTAGGTGTTTGTAGGTTAAATGATATGTTGTATGGATTTGCTGCAAATTAGTCTTAGTGGGGAGAGAAGTGTGCTAGGTAGACAGAAGACTAGATTGTCCAGACTGCAATTGCTAAAGCTGTGTGTAGGTATATGGAGCCTTATTATTCCATTCTCCCTACCTAACGTATAAATATTAAGTTTCATAATATTTTATATGTCTATACAATGTATAATATAATATAAAACACATATGAAAGTTTCCATAATAAAAGTTTTTATATGACTATGCATCAAACTCAAGAATTTGGACTTAGAGCATCAGAACATAAACCCCCACCTCTACCTCCTCCCTCAAAAAACCAAAAAACACCCCAGGAGGAAGGAAATAATAAAGATTAGAGCAGAAAGTTAGCAAAACCAAATACTGTTTTTTTAAAAGATTACTAAAATAAAACAAAAATACCCATAGTAAGATTAAACAAGGGAAAGGGGACAAGATATATAAAAATAAAATTTAATATTAAAAAGGGCAAGTGATTAAGGAGATAGCAAATACTTAAAAATAATAAAAACTATTATGAACAATTATACACTAACAAATTTGAAAACATGGATGAAGTAGAAACATTCCTAGAAACCTATAAAATACCCAAAAAATGGTACAGAAAGAGAATGTCAAGACTTCTGGTCAAGACGGAGATGAAGGTAGATACACTTTACTTGCTCACACAACAATAAGAAGGATAACAACCAATGTAAAAACAAAAAACAACCAGAACTTTCAGAAAATTGAACTGTATGAAAGTCTGACAATCAAGACGTTAAAGAAGAAACATTCATCTAGACAGGTAGGAGGGGTGGAGACAGGAAGCCTGGGAAGAGAGGATGTGTAGCGAGGTGCAGTAGTGGCTGGTGGAACAGGCAGTCCTGTATTTATGTGTGGTAGATAAAAACCAGAAGGAACAACTGGGGAGCCAGCAATCCCAGCCCCAGGCCAGACTGCACAGCCCAGGGTTCTAACACTGGGAAAATAAAGCCTCATAACCTCTGGTTATAAAAACCAGTGGGGTTTGCTGCAATGGGAGAAATTCCCAGTCTCTTAGGAGAGTCTGTTTAAAGTGCCCACAGGATCCTAGAACATACACAAACCCACCAACTTGGGAAATCAGCGCCAGGGCAGCAGCTAAAAGGGCATCAGTCACTTACAGGAAGTGGCAGAAGTGATTGAAAATGGGGTGAGAGCTGAGCAAGTGACAGTGTTCCCTCTCTGACCCCTCCCCCCAGGTACAGTACCACAAAAAGGAGAAGTGGGTTGCCCCGCCCTGGCAAATACCTAAGGCTCTGCCCCTGACAACATAACAGATGTGCTGACACTGGGAGTCAAAGCAGTTCTACCTAATACACAAAAACACAAGGAGCCTGCCACATAGAGGAGACAAAGAAATATGGACCAAAAGAAAGAACAGTTCAAAACTCCAGAAAAAGAACTGAGCAACAAGGAGATAGCCAACCTACCAGATGCAGAGTTCAAAACACTGGTGATCAGGATGCTCAGGGTAATTATTGAGTATGGCCACAAAATAAAGGAAGAAGTAAAGGCTATACGAAGTTAAATAAAGAAAAATATAACGAGAACCAACAGTGAAGGGAAGGAAGCTGGGATTCAAATCAACAATTTGGAACACAAGGAAGAAATAAACATTCACCCAGAACAGAAAGAAGAAACAAGAATTCAAAAAAATTAGTGAAGGCTTAGGGACCTCTGGGACAAATTTAAATATACTTGACATCCAAATCATAGGGGTGCCAGAAAGAGAAGAGGAACAGTAGGACATTGAAAACTTATTTGAAAAAATATTGAAAGAAAACTTGCCCAGTTTGGTGAAGGAAAAGACATACAAGTCCAGGAAGCTCAGAGAGTCCCCAAAAAGTTGGCCCCAAAGAGGGCCACACCAAGACATATTATAATTTAAATGTCAAAGATTAAAGATAAAGAGAAAATCTTAAAAGCAGCAAGAGAAAATCAGAGATTCACCTACAAAAGAGTTCCCATAAGACTATCAGTTGATTTCTTGAAAGAAACCTTCCAGGCAAGAAAGGGTTGGAAAGAAGTATTCAAAGTCATGAAAAGCAAGGACCTACAACCTAGATTACTGTATTCAGTAAAGCTATCATTTAGAATGGAAGGGCAAATAAAGTGCTTCCCAGACAAGATAAGGCTAAAGAAGTTCATCATCACCAAGCCCTTATTATATGAAATGTTAAAGGGATTTTTCTAGGAAAAAGAAGATCAAAACTATGATCAGTAAAATGACAGAAGACTCACAACTATCAACAACAGAACATAAAAAAACCAAAAACAAACTAAGTAAACAACTAGAACAGGAACAGATTCACAGAAATAGAGATCACATGAAGGGTTATCAATGGGGAGTTGGAGGGGGAAAATGGGGAAAAAGGTACAGGGAAATAAGAAACATAATTGATAGGTACAAAATAGACGGGGAGGTTAAGAATAGTATAGGAAATGTAGAAGCCAAAGAACTTATACATATGACCCATGGACATGAACTAAGTGGAGGGGATTGCTGGAGAGAATGGGGTAACAGGTGGAGGTGGGAAAAGGGAAAGAAATGGGACAATTATAATAAATAATCAATAAAATATACTTAAAATATGTGTGTTTATATATATATACACATACACACAATATTGCCCAGTTAACATAAATATACAATACTATATATATACACATACACATATATAGTACATATATATAGTGTGTATATATGTATATATGTGTGTGTGTGCATGTGTGTATAAACACAATACTGCCCAGTTAACATAAATAGTGATATAACCTATAAGATCCAATAAATATTCATGGAAATACAAAAAAAGAGTGAGAATGTCAGTAGACCAGTAAGTATTAAAGGAATTGAATTATAATCAAAGACTGTTCCTCCCCCAAAACCTAGGCCATCGTGCCGTTACAAGAGAATTCCACCAAATTTTCAAGGAATACTTCTTTACTATCTAACCAATTATTTTAGAAAAATTGAGAAAGATGCCTAGCTTTTTATTAGGCCAGAGAAATCTCAATTCCAATGTCAGATAAGAATACCTTAAGAAATTTATAGGTCCATTTTATTTATATAGTTAGATAAGAAGATTCCTAAGTGATATATTGACTTAATTAAATCAAAAAGTGCCTTCAAGGTAGGTAAGAATGATTCACCTTAAAAGTATTATAGTGATTTCTCATGTCAATAGCCTAGAAGGTAAAAATCACAATCACCTCAATTGATGCCAAAATAATCTGATCAGATTGAACACGTGTTTATAATTTTTCTTTTAAAAAGTGAAAACTGTAAATAGAATTAAATCTTCTTTAATAAATAATGAATAGCTCTACTATAACAGGTAATCTTTTGTGTGTGGTTACTACATCAGACACTATGCAACGGGCTTTATAAATCCCATTAAATCCTTACAGAAATACTAAGGATACTAAGGAGTACACTTAGAAAAATTAATTTATTTGCCTAAGATCATAAAGCTAAAAGGTGGCAAAGGACAGAGGCAGAACCAGGTCTGTCCAATGACAAAGCCAAATGGTGTTTTCATTCTCCACAATGGTTCTTATAGAAGAACCAAGCCAACTTTATTGGTTTCCATCAAGACCTGTGACTGCTCTGTAGTGAAATCATTTTGCTGAGTGTAGTCAGGGCTCATGACACTTTCAATATTTATGTCTCAACTTTGTCTTGAAACATTATAAATATCCCCATGATGCAAAACAAGTCTCATTGAAAGAAGAATTTAAAAGACAACAGGGAATTTGATCCCAGCGGTCCTGAGTATGGTAAAGCAGATCTGGGTTCTGCAGATACGAGGACCCACAAATCCAGTGTGGTCATGAGCTTGCTGAGATATAATGCACTGATTTCAGAGAGAGTAAGAGGAAGATGAACATACTGCTTATAAACAGCCATAAAAGTCACTGCAATTTACAGAACCATGACTGTATGTTGATCACCACCTAACAATTATTATGAACTTAAACCTCTACCTGGAGCAGAAGAGTAGGGGGAATGATTTTCCTGACTGATGTTAAATGGGGCAGATGGCAGCCACAGTGGCAACATCTGAGTAAAAATCTACAGAAGAGTGCCAGGAACTCTTGTTGTATATAATCTTCTCAGCTCAGCTTGCCAAAATTAACAGTGGAGGTCTAGGGAACTAGAGAAAGGAAATGCTGGGGACAAGGACATCTGGAAAATTTGTCCTGGGAAACTGACCTTTGATTTGCCCTCTGAGTAAGGACTCAAGAATATGCTGGGGTTGTTACTAGTTGCATTTTTTTGGCAAGCAGGAAAGTAGCTTGGAATCTGCAGGATAATCAATAGGGGCAAGATTCTAAAAACAAAAAGCTGGGAGAAAGGCACTGGACAAGATTCCTCTCCAAATGATGGTATCACTTTAGTGGGAACCTGAAGACCAGATATAGTTGCTCCTATGATTCTAATTGCTGCTGTTTCTCCTGCTCTAAGAATTATCTGCATGTTCTTAGTCATATCCTTTGTCTACGTTAAAGGAACTTGTCTTATTTACCAGTTTTTACAAGAATCCTTTCATTAATCATAACCTTAATCCCATTATGACATATAGGAGAAGGCTGAAAGATCTCAGTTACAAAACTAGCTTCTAGTACTCTTGACTTATTTATAATGCTACTCATTTAAAGCATTAAGGGGATGGAGGGACTGAGCAAAACAGAAGAAGGACTCATGAACATGGACAACAGTGTGGTGGTTGCTAGGGGTGTGGTATAAGGAGACTAAATGGTAATGGAAAAACTACAATAAATATTAAATAAAAAACAAAACATTAAGTGTATACAAAAAAAGAATAGCTATGATATAAAAGAAGGAATTTGGGGCCACTTATTGACCACCATCTGTTTCCAGGGGTGTTCAACCTTTTGGCGTCTCTGGGTCACACTAGAAAAAGACGAGTTGTCTTGCGCCACACATTAAATACACAAACACTAACAAAAACTGATGAGCAAGAAAAGGTTTTACGTAAATTTACAATTTTGTGTTGGATGGCATTTACAGCCATCCTGGGCCACATGTGGCCCGTGAGTCACGGGTTGGACATGCCTGGTAGACAATTCATGTTATTTCT
Source organism: Glossophaga mutica (assembly GCA_039655065.1). Classification (NCBI taxonomy): domain Eukaryota; kingdom Metazoa; phylum Chordata; class Mammalia; order Chiroptera; family Phyllostomidae; genus Glossophaga; species Glossophaga mutica. Next base: position 76,394,512 of record CM077308.1, on the reverse strand, counting down.
AACCTTTATAGCAAAACATTCTACAAAGAACAAAATTTTTACCATGAATGTGATTGACAGATTACAGTTTCAGATACATTTTCAGTTTTAGGTGTGGCCATGAGACTATGTTCTAACCAATGATACATACACCGAAGTGTTGTAGAGAACCTCTGGGAATTCCCCTTAAAAGACAGGAATCATGCCAGTCACTGCCTCCTCCATGCCATTCCTGAGTGTGGTGGCTGAGACTCATCAGCCATTCTGGATAATGAAGACAAGGATCACACCTTAGAACCGAGGATGACAGAGCTGGTCCATATCCACATCATGAGGATTCAATGCCATGTGTGAGAGAAATACTTTTAAAATATAATTCAGTCAGCACTGATTTTGGGCTTTCATTATATGCAGCTGAATCTGATTCTAACTGATGTAAGAACATAAATAACATTCTAAGCTCACAGATCTAATAAGTTGATAAAGCCAGAACTCGAACCTGCTCCAAACCCAGATCTGTCTACAGGGTGCCAATGACTAAGAGCTCCAGAAAACAATCCAGTGAAAAAACAAGTATTTTAGACTTCATTCTTCAGGAAGCAGACTCTGACTTGGAAGTTGGAGTTTTGTATAGAAGAAATTTATTGGGGAATTCACTATGGAACCACCTCCATGAGTAATGGACAGAAGAAGTTGAATTGTGGTTTATTTGCAAAAGTCCTCAGTCAATTCCATGGGGAGCTTCAAAGCAGGGATGACCTTTCAGAGATGTCTCAAAGGGGTCAGGGGACAGGATCTTTGAACCCCACCTCAGTCATTGGATGCCAGTAGTTCCCAGGTAAGAGCCACGGCCTTGGGTGATGTAGCTCCTGGGAGGGGACTTAGCTGTGAATCATTACTGTGAGCTAACACTCCCAACTGGAGGAATAAATGCCTTGGTTCTGCAGGAGTTCCTAGATGTTACTAGAGCCTCCACTGTGATGTGTGTATTATTAAGGAGATATTGAAAGTACTTAAGTCTGTTTCCATATGATCTGAGGACGTTTGTTCACAGTCGTTCATTCAATGTCACTTCAATGTGATGTGTACTTCAGTGATATGTACAAGCTGCTATGCTGAGAGCTATAAAAATACGAAGACATATACATATCAAGAGCTCAAAATGGAGATGATAATGATTCAACTATCAAACAAGGCTAAAAATACAGTTTGTAATAAGAGGAATAAATGCATGTCTTAGGTATTTAGAAGTGGGTGGGAGAAGTCATTTACATCTGGGAAATTAAGAACAGTTTCATGAAAATATGAGCACATGAGCTGGACCTTGAAAGTTAAAACTTGGACACATAAAGATTATTGGAATTAACAGGAATATTCCAAGGTGGTGAAATAATAAAATTACAATGGATAATAAGAAACAATTTTTATTCAGTTGAAGTAAAAAGTAATGAAAAGAAGTAGTAAAGCTTCTATGACAAAGGGCATCTGTTTTATTTATGCAGAAAAAATACATCAAAATAAAACAAAAAAAAAGGCACTGTAGCCTAATTCAGTTATGATGACACTTCAGTCTCTCTGTGTAGAGGTGTGATGTGCAGGTACCTGGAGTGAGATCCTGGCTCTGGCATTTACAACATTGTCTGAATTACTATTTTTCATTTGAAAAATGGGGTTATTAATTGGAACTTCCTTGAGGGTTTTATAAAGATTAAATGAGTTAATACATGTAAGCCCATTCAAACACTGCCTGTCCTGTCATAAAGTAAGCACCCAATACATAAATGTTCATCATCATCTTGTTAATTCATGTCATCTACTCTCACAAATTTTTGTCATGTAGACATATTTGCACAGCTTTGTATCACTTGGCATATACACATTTCTTACTGTCATTTAGTTATTCAATATCAGTGTCTTAGTCAACTTTTTTCTTTGTTGATAATTCATATTATTTTTAGACAATATATGAATGAAACTGTCCCTTTTTTAACCTTGAAAATCCCTTAATAATTGTACTTCTGTAGCAGCATCTTTCCCTCAGCTGCTGCTCCTCTCTCCTTCCACCTCCTTTCCTCACATTGTTCAGAATAAATGGAACAAATTAGGCAAAGCCATCAAAATCCCTGGGTCCTGGAAAAAGGTGTGTCTCAGTGCACAGTGATCATCATGATCACAAACTCACTGAGAGCACTCAGGCCAACACAACCCCTCTCCAAACAGGATTCACTCACACCAGCTGTGTGTCACCGTAATAGGGATGCAGTTGGGTGGAAGGAGAAAGAAAGATTAGAGTCATCTTCATCTGTACAGTTTCCTCTTTTCACTTGCTTTCATCTAACATTATGACTGTTCAAAAAGGGAGGTACTCACAGGTAAGGTCTGAATACTTATATAATTAAGAAGCAAAAGGAATATTGTACATTATGCTCACAAGTTGTCGAGAAATCTTCATTTCAGTCTGGAAATCCACTTAATGGCAAGGGAAGAGAGCCTTTCACCCTCATCCCTTAGCAAAGCCAGAGTTCACACATTCCTTCTTCTAGACCACCTTTCAGTTATGTGGGAACCCAAAGTTTATTTCTCAAGGGGCCAAAAACTGCTTCCAGGGTCTGTTCAGTTGTCTTCACTAGGTCCCGGACAACTATTTATGCAGTATGGACAGAGCTTGGTTATGTGAGCCACAGTGTTCCCCCATGGGAATATAAGGCTCCTTGTGGTGCATGACAGAGCCAAGAGTATGCAAAGAATGGAACAGGCTGAAGGCCTTGTCCAAGATCTAGGGCTTGATCCCCCACACTGCCACATTCCAGCATGGACCTCTGAAGAACCCAAGAATTCTCAGTTCAAACTTGGCCTTTCAGCCAAGACAGGAATAGGGTAGGAGGACAGAACTTACTTTTTCAACGCTTTGTTAGTTTGGTGAGTAATGTTTTAAATATTGACATGTGGGTCCCCACTTGTACCCCTGTGCTACATTATGCACATGATAGCACAAGCATTTCCCTGGAGCATTGCCTGCCTCATTCCTTAAGAACCAAGTGGTGGCCCAAAAGTCAGTGAATTAAAAGCATCTGGGTCATGGTCCAGGACAGATTTATCCCCTGAAATAATACCGAAACCAGTAGGAATAGGCACTTTCAAACGCCTAGATGATTCTCATACCTTTGCAATCCAGCACCAGCACAGTGGCTAACAACTATTTGTTAAATCGAGGATGAAGGAATGAGTGAACTTGAGCTTTTCCAATGGCTCAGACAATTTGAGAAACTTGAATATAGTCCTATGTTTGATAGCAGCTAATTATTGCTAATATGTGCAGGTGCTTTGTGCATGAGAAGCAATGAAGCTGATGAACAATAGCAACAGCTATGAGGTTTGCATAAAATGCATATAGAAAGAACTATTTTCTACTTTTTAACAACACATTGAGGTACCCACATGTGTAAACTAGCAATACTACACTTGAAAATAAGTACCACTTATGTTCAGTTCCTTGATTACATATTCAAATAAATGTACACAGTTTTATTTGAATGTGTAATCCTATGTAAATGGGAATACTCAAACAAACTCATTTGGTCAATTTATTTAAATCTCTGATGGCTCATTCTGGTAAAATTCATTCACTTTCTCCATTTTTCTTTCTAAACCATTAACTAGAAGAAACATAATTTAAAACATTTTGTTAAAATAGCATTAAGGGTAGTAGATTGCTTTTTCTTTCTTTCTGGTGTTGTTACATTGAACTGTGAGGCATAGAAATATATGTATAAATATTCACAAAAATGAATATGCATTATGTACGACCTCAATAATAGTCTACTGAGTAAAGTGACCTCATGTATATCGATTAAGTTTTTTAAAGATTTTATTTATTTATTTTTAGAGAGGAGAAGGGAGGGAGAAAGAGGGAGAGAAACATCAATGTGTGGCTCTCTCTCATATGCCCCCTACTGGTCACCTGGCCCACAACCCAGCCATGTGCCCTGACTGGGAATCGAACCATAACCATTTGGTTCGCAGTCCAGCGCTTAAGCCACTAAGCCACACCAGTGAGGGCATCAATTAATTTTTCTATGTATTAAAAAATGCAGGGTGAGGCAAAAGTTGGTCTATAGTTGTTCATATGGAAGATAATACAATAATAAATAAACAATAATACAAGAATAAACTATGTTTTACAGACTGATGACTGTAAACCTACTTTTACCCAACCCAGAAGATTGCACTCAAACTAGAGAAAAAAGATGTTTACCTGCCTCCCCGCCTGCTTTGATGACTATGGATTATAGGATTGGATGGATGTAGATGGGAAGTAGGCCTTTATTATTATTTAAAGTTCTAGCAGGTCATAGAGAGGGAACTGGGAAATTAAAAATCTGCTTTCTGTTGAATTCATGGACTTTCTAATACTTATAATAATGGTGCTCCAGACTCAGACCCACGGATAGGGGGAGGGATATGGAGTTGTTCCAGAAGGTTAGGCTGAGAGCAGTGCAAAGGGAGAAACTGGGAGGGGAGGGCAACCGTCCTATAATCGTCTTGGTGAGAGAAGTAAGGGCAGGGAATGGGGTCATGGCAAAGACAAAGCAAGATGGGGATGTGGTCAACAGTTATTGACAATAGAAGGAGAACCGACAGTCTAGTAAGTATTATTGCTGACCCTCTCCCCTGAACCACAGATCCTCATTTCAACTCTAATGGACTGAACAACATGGGCATCTTTCAAAATCCCTGTGGTCCACTTTGAACTTACAACCTTTTCTACTTGGTTCTTCCACACAGTTTAGGGCCATGTTGAAATCTCCCCCTCATAACAAGCATTCTTTAATACTGTTGATTTGGTAAAACTTAGGGTCTCTTCATTTATTTGGTCTTTCCGTTTTGGGTCAAGGACAAAATAACTAAGTGAAGTTTGATGGGAAGAATGAAGCAATTATAAACATCTCCCTGTCAGCCTTGTGGGCTTCTCTCTGTTGTCTTGGGCCCTTTTCAGATAGTAAGATGAGACAAAAGGTGATCGCTTAGGAGGAATGTTTACCCCCTAAGGTTTGAGAGGAGCCGCAGTGGGCCCAGGGGATGAACTTTGGCCAGTTCAAGCCCTACTCAGCTCATTAGAGTAAAACAGAAAATAGAAATTCAAGCCAAGCTCCCCTTGAAAACAAACTATGCATTTGGTTGGAGCTGCACTTTGTCTTATCTCTAAGTAAACTTATGTCTAAGTTAAAAAAAATAAAAGTAGTCTGACAATGGCTGGCCAACTGTTAACATCTGGCACAGCTGGAAGGAGACAACCACAACAGCCGGGAATCTCATTTATTCATGCCTCTACCTAGTGAAATCTAGCTTTTATTACTTTATTGGAATAGCTCTAGAAAAATGGCCCTCTCCAACACTTGGCTATTGTAAATTGTGCTACTATGAACACTGGGGTGCCTAGGTTCTTTTGGATTGGTGTTTCAGGGTTCTTAGGAATCCTAGCAGTGGAATTGCTGGGTCAAAAGGTAGATTCATTTTTAGTTTTCTTAGAAAAATCCACACTGTTTTCCATAGTGGTTGTACCAGTCTGCAATCCCACCAACAGTGCACTAGGGTCCCCTTTTCTCCACAACCTCTCCAACACTTGTTTGTTGCTTTGTTTATGATAGCCATTCTGACCGGTGTGAAGTGGTATCTCGTTGTGGTTTTAATTTCCATCTCTCTGATAGCTAGCGATACTGAGCATCTTTTCATGTGTCTCTGGATCCTCTGTATGTCCTCCTTGGAGAAGTGTCTGTTCAAGTCCTTTAGATTCTCATCAGTAAATGAATGGATCAAAAAACTATGGTATGTTTACACAATGGAATTCTATGCAGCAGAAAGAAAGAAGGAGCTCCTACCCTTCAGAACAGCATGGATGGAACTGGAGAGCATTATGCTAAGCAAAACAAGCCAGGTGGTGAAAGACAAATACCATATGATCTCACCTTTAACAGGAACCTAATCAACAAAGAAAACAAATAAGCATAATATAACCGAAGCCACTGAAATTGAGAACAGGCTGACAGTCGCCAGAGAGGAGAGGGGAGGGAATTTCAGGGGAAAAGGGGAAGGGTTTAGAGCAGCAAGTATAAAGGACTCATGGACAAAAACTAGGGGGGTGGAAATGGGAGGAGGTGGGGAGGGCTGGGGAGGTAGGCTGGGATGGCAGTAAAAGACAGAAAACTGTACAAGATCAACAATTAAAATTAAAAAAAAAATGGCCCTCTCATCTTCAGTGCCTGTGGGCTCTCTCACACCGTGCTGTCAGCAGTGGCTCTGGGCAGCACCATGGCCTCTGCCCCCTGGGCATGTCTGGTCTGCCTCCACTCTCTCTGGCTGCTCCTGCGCAGCCCACAAACTTCAAGTTGTCCTCCCTCATTAATCTTGCCCACTTGCTCTGCCTTTATCCCTCTTCTCTTCTGGGTATTTTCTCCTTTGAAAATATGAATTCATCATATAGCTGCCACATTTGCATTCACCTAGAAGACTTCTAAGTTTCTACCTCTAGTTCTGAAGTCTCACCTAAGCTGCAGCCTTATATTTTCAAAATTCTGTTAGGAAATCACCTAATATTTTGATGGCTTCTCCAAATGAGTGCATCCAAAATGAAACTCACCATTCTCCCTCCCAAACTTGCTTGTTCTCCTAAATTTTCATATAACACAATGCTCCCAGACATTCATACTCAAGGTCTACTAATTGTTATTCATTTATTCACTGAAAAAAAAAAAACACCTAACTGAGCCTCTGTTAGATGCTGTGACAGCTGTTGAATATACATTCTTGCCACAGTCACCTTTAATCCCTTTTTCCTTTATGATCCAAATAACTGCTAAGTTCTGACAACTTTACGTGTTCAATATCTTTCAAATCCATCCTATCCTCAGTAAGCCAGTTTTCACTATTCAAACTCAGACCTTCATGATTTCTTTGATGGATCATTGATATGGCTTCATCATGGGCTGCTTGTCTCCATCCTAACTCATTTTACTTAACTCAAGGTTTAACTTCACCATATTAACCTTCTGAAAGCACAGTTGTCACTGGACACGAGCCAGCATAACAAGGTAGACAGACATCCCCATATTAATCAGCTATGTGAAACCCTGGCAGACAACTTACTGTTCCTTCCCTTTAAAATGATACCTTCCTCACCTGGGATAATGTCAGGATTTATGAAATGATAACATTATTCCAAGTGTTTTATGCATACTACTTTACTAAATCCTTGCAACATCATGAAGTAAGTTATTAATGTTTCTTTTGTAAATAAAAAAGAAAAAGAAGAAAACCTGAGGCACAAAAAGAAAGTAACTTGCCAGAGTCATAGTGTTAAGAAATAGCAAAGCCAAAATAGGCATCTAGACTGTCTGATTCTACAGTAAAGGCTCTTGCCTGACGCATAGTGGACACTAAAAATATTTCACTCCTGTCATTTCCCAAATATACAAGCTAACTCTTCCTTCTTTGCATAAACTAGATAGAATTAGGTTTCTGACCCTTGCAACTGGAAGAGTTTTAATTAATACACATGCATACTGGTTGAGTTCACCTTTGATGAACATCAGGGAGGCACAGGAAAGTTTCTGCACAGCAACAAATAAAGCTTTTAATGGAAAACATGTACCTTATTAATAAATACATGCAAAGCATCTTGCTTAATGCAACAAAGCATGGAGAGCTTAATGAAAGCATATTTCTCCAGTATATTCTCTAAACAAACATTCAGAGATTTACTCAATAGATAAATAAAACAGATAAATAAAATTTCTAATGACCAGATTTATAATCTACAGTGTGTAGCTTTGATTTGGAGTTTCCTCTCTATCCTGACATTGTTAGTATGTCTTCTGAAATGTCAATGGTCATTACGCTAATAAACTTTACTAGTACACTTAATCTACACTTGCTCATCTGCTCACCAGCCAAAGAGATGCTGCTCATGCCCATGGTGTCTTTGGATTATCAAATAAACACTTTATTCAACAAGAGCTTTGTCTATTACTCTTCTTAGCACTCTGAAACTAGAATTGCTCTTCTATGTCTCAAGTCCTCCCCTCCCCAACCACAGGCAGGATTCAGGGCTCGGTCCCAGGGGCACTCTCAGCATGTGTTGCCTTCACACAGCTTTAGTCTGGGAGCCACCATTTCGACCATTCAGGTTTATCTTTATATCCTTAGGCTTTGCACTGCATACACAGAATTTCTTTTTGTAGTTTCAGCTCTGCTTGGCATTGTATGCAGAGAATCCAGCATAGAAGATACGCCTTTTGAATTGCTCTGCATAGAGTTTGCATATAAAGATGATAAATGCTAGCTAGCTTTACAAAAATGTTATATAAAATAAACCACCAAAATGAGTGTAGTACAAATCAGATGAAATAAAAATGCACCTGGTGGTATCTAATTTTACAGGGTATTAACAGTTCATATTGGGTTTTCAATGCTCAAAACAAAATAAATAAACGAGAATAAAAAGTCCTGAAGTTTGAACACTAATATTGAACCAATATTTTTCTATGTTCATTGCTACTGTGAGTAGAGAATACATAATGTTGAGTTGGATGCATTGTCTGGATTAGAATTAATCTTCAGGCTAGCAGATGGCTTTTTATTTTCATGCATTTATTTGGATTTTTCTTATCTCTGAAGTCAGCCTCATTAAGATGTATGAGCTTTGAAAATACTTTCAAAGTTTTCATTGCACCACAGAGGTATACTGTGGAACAGTCAATCCCTATTTTGGGGAAACTGATAAACAGGTAGATAACTTAGTCACTTTCATGTAACCTCACAGTGAGAAGGCTGAGGTATCAATGAGTGAGCTCATCTCTTTTGGACAACAGCTATTTATTAGTTTACCTATCTGTGTGTGACAAACAAGTACATCAAAAGGATGAAGCATCTCATTTAACAGTCCCATTAAATCTCCCTTTTGGATTCATAAGAGATTCAGGCAAAGCCTGAGGAAAGACTTTTAAGTAATAATACTAATCTCTGTTAACCATCAAAGTAATTCACTGCTTAAAATCCTCCTAATGACTTCCAATAACATAAAGAATAAAATTCAAATCCCTTAGCCTAATAAATTATTGATGACCACCTGTCTACTTACCACTCACATCTCTTGTAGCAGTCAACTTATGAATCTTAGCAGCTAATTATTCTTCCTGCTAACCCACCCACACCAAACACAGAGAGCAGCGTTCCAGCTGCTTCCTCTCCCAGTGCTTTTGCTGCTCTGCACTCGCACAGTCTTCTCCCTCTTGTTAGCCCAACAAATAACAAACACTTTCAGGAATTAGCAAGTCAGACAACCTAGAAAATGATGAGTAACTTCCTAGAAACATACAGCTTACCAGTCATGAAAAAAAAACTAACAGACTAATAACAAATAAGGAAATTGAAGCAGTAATAAATAATAAAATCAAAATTAAAAACTCCTCACAAAGAAAAGTCTAGGACAAATAGCTTCATTGGTGAATTCTACCAAATGTTTAAAGAAGAATTAATACCAATTCTTCTCAAACTCTTCTAAAAAAAATTGAAGAGAACACTCTTGAACTCATTTTACAAAGCCAACATTACCCTCATAGCAAAGCCAGACAGGGCACCTTCAAGAAAAGAAATTATAGGCCAATATGCCTGATGAACATACATACAAAAATTCCAAAGAAAATACTAGCAAGCTGAATTCAAGAACACATTAAAAATATAGTAAACCATGATGAAATGAGGAGGATTTATCCTCAAGTTGAAAATTTCAATATACATGAATCAATAAATGTGATATATCACAGTATCAGAATGAAGGATAAATATCACATGATTATCTCAATGAATGCAAACAATGAATAAAACTCAACAATCTCTCATGATAAAATACCTTAAAAACTGGATATAGAAGGAATGTGTTTCAACATAATAAAGGCTTTCCTGTGTGAAAAGCCCATAGCTAACATCATACTCAATGGTAAAAACTGAAAGCTTTGGCTATAAGGTCAGGAACAGAGCAAGGATGCCCGTCCTCACTACTGTTATTCAACATAGTACTGGCAGTTCTACCAGAGCCATCAGGCAAGGAAAAGAAATAAATAGCATCCAAATCAGAAAGGGAAAAGTAAAATTGTTTCTAGATGACATGAGCTTATATACAGAACACAGGAAAGACTCCATAAAAAAAATGGTTAGAACTACTCAACAAATTCCATAAAGTTTCAAGATACAAATTAACATACAAAAATAAATTGTGTTTTCATACATTAACATTTGAAGTTCTTGAAAAAGAAATAATCCCATTCACAATAGGATCAAAAACAATAAAACACTTAGGAGTAAATTTTGTTGGTTTGTAACTGGCCCCTGCACAAAGAAATCAAGGAGAGACTAAAGAAGCAGATCATTTCAGATGGGTAGGTGGTGGGTTTCATAAGCAAGGGAACTTACAAGGCTTATCTTTGGTGGCCACAAGACAAGTAGACCTCTGCACATGCCTACCAGAATCTTACAAGTAAGTTTATGTAGAAGCCTTAACTGGGTTTAGTCACAGATGGTCTCAACAACACATTGCTCTCTCAGGGCTATATTCCTAAAATATCTTTGGCTGTGGAAATGGTGGGCAGCACACACATTCCAAGGACAGGGAGGGGATGAGGGTCCTCCAATTGCCAGCTTCAGCTCAGGAGTCAACCAGCACTCACATCTTCTCCGTAAACTCCTTCAACATCCCACCCCTCCTGAGTGGCCAGCAAGGGGATTCACTAGCATGTGGGGTGGCTATTTTGACAGCTATCTGTCTACACTGGAGGCAGATACCACAGCAACAATATAGGCACATGTAAGAAAAAACACAGATTAAGATAATGATTCCACAAATAATTGACCATTCTCTTCCACCAATAGCCCCATGATCCAAACCACTGACTTCAGTCCCTTAGGCTGGAGGTCAGATCTCTCAAAGCATTCATTTGTGTCCTCATGTGACTTTATAAACAGTATACATTAGCAGACTCACAACGTTCTGTTTGGATAATGGCACAGGTGCCTCCTTGTGAGGTAATAATGATGTCCAAGGCCATCTAGGACAATGAAGAATGGCTTTCCTCATTAGAGACATTTCAGTGTTCAGTAAAGTCAGGATTTGTTGTCTATCATTTAAGGCTTGATAGGTGAACTTAGTAAGAACTTCTATGCGGTATAATGCCCTCCCCCCAGGCCAATGGAGGAACAAAGACAATAGCCAAATAACTCTATTGGTGGAAAACAGAATGTGTCCACCCAGCTTTGAGGAGAGGGAGGTTGGTAGCTTTAAGAACTTGACCTGGTTGTGCATATTGTACATGCTGGCTGGGGAAGAGCACCGTCAGGCATGAGGAGTTGAACTGGGGGCAGGATATGCCAGACCTGAGCTCCCACCTTCTCCCCTCTTTCAGTGGGGCATATTTCATTCCAGATATAGTATGTTCAACAGGTCTGGCCTGTAGCAGGACAATGGGATCCCAGTGGAGACTGAGTAGTTCCTGCTCACAAAGTAATTCACTCATCCAGGTGGGATGTCCCAATGCAAATTCCAGTAGATACTGCCTTTCCAAGGTATGATTGGACTTGGCGTTCTCAGTAGCATAGCTCATTAACCCAAGGTGAGGGTTGGGACAGTGGCTGTTCCCCATGACTTCCACAGCTTTACAGCACTGGATGTCTTGGCAGGGGTTCCCAGTTTGGCTTTTGGGGCAATAGGCCCTACTGGTTGATCATTCAAATGTGTTAAAGCCTGTGACAATATGCTAGTTCACTCCACCACTGTGGTTTTAGTATTTTAATTTACTGCTTTAATACTTTATTTTCCCTTTCTACAATCCTGTTGCTTGTGGGCTACGGAGGAGATAAAACCTGTATTCAATATCAGGTTCTTTTTTGCAGTCTTGCACATAATGACTTTTAAATGTGACTCCCAAAGCTGTCTATTTGTTGAGGGTATCCAGATGGTACTGAGATTCTCTGATCCCCCAATGGTGGCAGCCTGGTTTGAGTGGCAACAGAAGAAAGCTTAGTTAGGCCACAGTGCTCACAAAAACGAAGGCAAATTCAGAATCCTCACGTAGAGGGAAGGAGCCAATACAATCAATCTGCCAGTTCTTCACTGGTTGGGGACTCTAGTGGGTGGCCCCACACTTGTTTGGTGGTTGCCTTGGGCCTTCTTTGGACTCACAGGACACACTGTTACTGCAATTTCCCAGTCACTGCATTTCAAGGGCCATCTGGCATCCTTGGCAGTATGCCATCCACCCAGGCACTACTATGGCCACTCTTCTTCCAGTGCATTTGATCTGCTGAATCGACTGAAAGGTCAGTTGCTAGGGTTCACACCTAGGCTGTGCTTTGAAAAGGCTAAGGTGCTTTTTTCTTTTTTTGCCTTTTCATCAATTTCCTTGAAAAATAGATATATAGTTTACTTCCACCTATAAATTTATAAAACCGTAGATGGGACTTTGGAAGTCAACCTTCTCGTTCAAGGTCAGTGGCAGAAATGGTTCTATAACCAAGTCTACTCTTGCTACTAATGATGCTTTCCACTGTTCTATAAATCCAATCCAATTGATTTAACGTATATATATTAGATACCTACTTTGTATAAAGAAAACATCTTCTTAAACATAATGTTTTTAAAGAACGACTGTCCTAAAAATATCTGCCACAAGTCTCTTCTTCAATATAACACCATTTTTGATAAAGTCTTTTGTTCAAACAAAATGTATAACCAGTAGCAATAACAGTATAATCTGAAAGAGAAATTATTTTTAGTCCATTCATGTACTCATTCATTCATCCAGTCAATTATCAACCATATACTGAGTCATGCTGTGTCAGGCAAACTAAGTTTCAGGATACGTCGTAGGTCAACAAGAAATGCTTCATACTCTAGAGTGGAGGAAAAGCCTAATTTGAGTGGATTCTAGATTCAATGAGTGAGGGAAACTAAAGATTATGAGTGTATCTCAAGGTTTTGCAGGAAACAAAAGTGGAAATTTGGGACAGTAACCAAGGGTGAGGGATGGGATCAAGAGAGTATCTATTTTTTTAAATGGGAACAGCAAAAAACGTTTATATGTATGCAATCTAGATGGGGAAATTGACATGCTAAATAGGTAAGAATTGCCCAAGTAACATCCTAATCAAGGGAGAAGAAACTGAATTTAATGTACAAATGGAAGGGATGTTCTTAGGCAGGAGCATGGACAATCCCTCTCGTCAGGAAGGAAGGCAGAGTGAAGGGAAACAGATGGCGGGGGCAGATGTGGTGGATGGAGGCAGATTGGGGAAGATCTCTTCTGAGTGACTGCTTTTTCAGCGAAATAAGGAACAAAGTAATCAGCGGAGAGTAAGGATGAGAATGGTGTATTAGAGGCTGCAGGAGCGAAGGAAATATATGAAATCGTCTTCTGTGTGAGTGGACCAAAAGATGTCATGTGACTGCGGGGCAGCTCTACAACCCATTGAATGTCAGTGGTCATGAATTCAAATGAGGTAGTCAGCTGGAAAAGGCAGAATCAGACAAGGAGCAGTTGTAGCTACAGAATAGTGTAGTAGAACAAAGTGCAGAAATGAAGAGCTGGAGGGGTTTGTGACCAGGGTGCAGAAAGTCTATTAAGGATTTTATACTTGAATCTACAAGATAAAAAGAACTAATCCTGTTTTTTAAGCAAGGCAATGATATAATTTCATTTGGTTTGTCAGAAAGACAATTCTGGTAGATATGAACATGATGGGCTGAAAGTTTATTAGTGACCATATAAATTTTGTGGTACTTAAAACTTTTTCTGATAAGCATAAAATGTAGTTCACCCTATATAACCAAACTGGTAATAAAAGATGCCCTAATAAAATGTTGAAAAATATGAACCCATCATGAGTACCCACCAAGGATTTTTTTAATCTAAATGGCTTTCTTACTTTTCCTAGGTACCTCATAAGTATAGGCAATATTCTCTGAAACAAACCTGCCCTTGCCTTGACTCAAGGTTGACAGACAATATTCTCCTATGACTCAGCTTATTAAAAAAGAAAGAAAATAGGAAAGGGAATCTATTTGAAATAAATCAACTTTTTCTCATGAGGGAAAGTCTGCATGATTACTTTGGACATAATGTATTATAGTTGTTTCAGACTGACTCTAAATTAGTTAAGCCTTTAAATCAAATACTGAACATTTTCACACACACTAAATATGGTATAAAACACAAGTAACTGGGATATAATGTAAATGAATGAAAGATCTAAAAGATTCATTTTCCTATAAAAGGTTAAATAACTGCTTTGGGAACACTTATCTGACAACTTCACAAGCAAATTTATCTTGACTTACAATCTATCAACTGTTTTAAGAAATACTATTTTTAATGATAATTCTAAATACAAATGTAAATAAGGTCCAAGGATAGGTAAACATTTTTTCTTTGGTGAATTAATCATGCCCAAGTTGAAAGGACATCAGTTTTGCCACAGGCAATTGCAACAGACAATGTATTTGATATTTGAACCATGATTTCCATGAAAGAAGATTCAGTAAGGCTGTATGCTTCGCTAAAAGTCGCATGCTATTTTTGGAACCCCCAAACTATTTTCTACTTGATGATTATTATCCAAAAATAGTACTTCTTTATTGGAAAAAAAGGAAGGTTCAAATTACCTTTATCAAGGCTCCAGGAGCTGGCTTTTCTAGCTCAGTTCTAAAATGGTTTCAATTCATTTGCTTCAAGGTTTTTAAGCTTAATCCTGAATATCCAAATATAAGAGATAGACCTCAAAATAATTATTTGATCATTAAAGAGAACAGGTCTTCAATAATGATACAAACCAAACTTTACTAAACGGTTTACTTACCTCTTGTAAGTTACTAAAAGATTAATGCTTTCATTCAACTTAACGGTCAACTGCTCTCATTTGTATCTGAGGGGGTCCTTGGGAAACAACAGGAATTTATGCTTGAAGAGTCAGGCTATTTCTTTGTTTTAATTACTATTCATAGTAAGTATTTAATTGTCTACAGGTTTTCTCTAGACCAATTTAAAATCAATAAATTAATATCAGATTTCAAGTATATTGAAAATTATCTGTGTTTTGTTCATTTACAATGTGTGGTTTTGTTGCTTCGAACAAAATTAATTTGAATAAAGTGGCTTACTCTTTTATTTTTAGAAAGTATACACACACAGAAAGAGAAAACCAGTAAACAACTTCCTCATACACAGCTCCTCATCTCTGCAGCCCAAATGCCAATTTAAAAATTACTATTAAATGGCCACCTGATCACTATCAATAAATTCAGAGCAGTGGTTTGGAAATGCCAAGTGAAACTAGAGTCCCACATTATAAGTAGTCACACTGTGACTTATAACATTTCCATACACAGATCAAAAGGAAAAGTATTGGCAGCTATTTCCCTGTCAGTTAAATGACTGCTCAACTCATATTCAATGGATTAAATTTTCCAATGCAAAGCTCATTGTAACATATAAAATCTATGAAGAAAAAAATTTAATTTTAATTATAAACAATCAGCTATACCCAAAGAGAGAATGATATTCACCAAACTATAAATAACTGAGTTTCAAAGTCTACCATGGGTTTTCACAAATAGAGCTCTGGCTTGTCTTCAAGAACATATGTTAAAACTCTTATAACAAAAGCAATGACCTTTTCCTCTGCATTTTAGAATAAAATAACAGCTATTACCTTGACATTAAGCATTCATTGTATAATTCTGACATTTTAATAAGGAAACAAACTTTCTTAATATTTTCAGTTCCCGAATTTACAAGGGAAAGAATGAATTTCGATGGTCATCAAGGCCAACAAAATTGCAGCGTTGCAAGACATAGACATGAGATTCAAATTCGGCCTGTGGGTATAATTACTAAGATTCTATATTTATAACTCTTTCCTGAAACGTGAAACCTGCTTCAAATACCATTTCACTTACAACACAAAAGGCCAAAGTGTGGCTTTTTGCCGTGCATCCTGATGACACTTTGTTAGAAGAAAGAAAATGAGTGTTTGAGTGGATTAAATTAAAATCAGAATGACACCATTACTAGTACTGTGACCTCAGAAACTTACCTAATGTCTTTGAGCCTCAGTTGTATACTCTTAAAGTGAGAGTAATCATACTTACCTTGTAGGGCAAAGAAGGTAAGTATGATGCTCAAGTAAGAATATAATTGAGGTTTTAACACAATGTCAGGAACTGAGAGTCCAGAGGCACAAGGAAGACACAGACACTACACACATAAATAAAGATACATAGTGTAGATACATATTTACCAGATGGGATAAGGGCAAAGAAGGAAAGATACCAGTTTGTGAGAGCAAATAATGGGGGGAGAGGGCACAGAAGTAACTCATCTGAGGAAGTGATTAAATAGGTAATATAGATAGAAACCTGTTATGAAATGAATCGTGCATTCCCAAATTCATGTGTTAAAGTCACTAACTCCTCTTGTGACTGTGTTTAGATACTGGGTTCTAAAAGATCTAATTAATGTTAAATGAGGCCATCAGGGTGGGTCCTACTCCAATAGAACTGGCCTCCTTATAAGAAGAAGAAATTAGGACACCAACACACACAGAGGGGAGCCATGCCAAGACACAGTGAGAAGGTGGCCAACTACGAGCCAGGAGAAAGGCCCCAGAAGGAACCAACCCTGTTGATACCTTAGTGTCCAGCCTCCAGGACTATGAGAAAACAAATTTCTTCTGTTTAAGCCACCCAGATTGAGGTACTTTATGATAGCAGCCCTAGTTAACTAATAGGAAATCCCAACGTTCATTCTTTCAATAAACAGTTTCTGAACTTTAATATGAATTAGAAACTGTTCCAGGACCCCGAGGAAACAGCAATAAACAAAACTAGTTTAAGGTCTTATCCCACATGGAACTTACAGTCTGACAGGGACTGGAGCAGGAAACAGATAGTAATCAAGAAAGGAAAATAAATGATGGCAAGTGCTGTGAAGAAAAATAACAGAAGGAGGGGGATTAGAAGCGTTGGGAGTGGGAGAAGGGGCAGTTTACAATTTTAGGTAGAGTAGCCAGGAAAGGCCCCATTAACAATGTAGCATCAGAGTAAACATCTGGTGGGAATGAGGGAGTGAGTCTTGTGGAGGTGTGGGACAAGAACATTCCAGACAGAGGCAAAACCAGTTCAAAGACCTGAAGCAGGAGTGTGCCTGACGTATCCAAGGGGCAGGGAGGAGGCCAGTGTGCCTGCAGTAGGGTAAACACAGGGAGAATAACTAGAGATGAGATCAAGGAGATCACAGGTAGGTATGTATACATGTTTAGTAGGCTGTTTGAGTTATGAGTCTGAAGACAGGTAAGAGGTCTGGATAGATCTGGGCAGAACACAACAATTTGGGAGGCACAGGCCTGCCAGTAGATTTAACACCTGAGGCTAGATGAGCTCACCAAAGGAGTAAGTATGGGTAGAAAAGAGATGTGGTAAAGGACCAAGATTTGGGCTGCTCTGCAGTTTAGAAAGGTGAGGAGGGACCCACGTAGACCATGGTAAACAATGAGGGGTGTCCTTGAAGCTGCGTGAAAGAAGAAAAGTAGTATGTAAAGAAAGATTAATTAACTATCTATAAAATGGTGCCAAAGCGAGTCTTAATTGTTAGTTTAGTAACGTGAATGTCTCTCATAAATTAGATAAAAACCATTTCAGTGGACAAGGTAGAGTGAAAACCTACTCAGAATTAGATTTAAGAGAGGAGAGAAAAGATTTGCGATCACTGAGTACGCACAATGGCATATAATAGTAGAAAGAGAAATAGGGTGGCAGCAGATGGGAATTGATTATTAACTTTAAGGGGGGAGAAACAACTGCAAGTTGGTATGCCGGAGTGAGTGACCCAGTTTGGAAGAAACAAATGGTGATAGGAGAGAGAAGGCAGAACTTTCAGAGTCGTATTTTTGATAAATAAGAGGGGATGGGAAGTGGGAACAGAGGTAGGAAGGTGGGCAGATGATATTGCTGAGAGTTTATGGAAGTTCTCTTCTGATAGCTTTGATTTTTGTTCAGTGAAATAAGAAGTAATGTGATCGGCTTAGAGCAATCTAGTACAATTTCAGTGTTCTGAAAGAGAAAGGAGAGACAGTAAACAGACATTCAGAAGAACAGAAGACTGAATGAAGTATAGTATGGAGTCACTAGGTGGTATCAATGGCCGACTTGTTGTCAATTATCATGAATTTAAACCGAGACCATGGAACATGGTTTTCTCCAGAGAGGATCAGTTATGTGAATGCAGGCATAAAATAAATAGAGTGAGTTTAACCAGGGTCGTGGTTTACCCAAATGTTTAACAATAGAAGAGTGAGGAAATTAAGGGAATAGGCAAGAGATGTTTGATCACAGAATTCAAAGTGATTAAGAAAGCAAGCAAAGGCATGAAGGGGATAAGAGATAGTGAAACTAGCAGGATCTGCAAATAGAAGAATCAGTGAGATTAAGGTTACTGGAATTCATTTAGCAAAGGATGTGAGCTAAAAAGATAGAAAATTGTGTTTGGAAAGCAGGATGTCTGAAAATAAGATTGTAGAGAAGTTAGTTACAAAGGTCCAGGAAATACTCATGGAAGAAGGTAGCTGAGGTAAGATGAAGAATATGGGGGAAAGGAGGTTAAGGAGCTGACAGGCTAGAATATTGGACTGATCATCTACATGTACATTAGGGTTGGAAGAGTTTAGTGTGATGGAGAGAGAGTGAGCTCAGGAATAGGGGCAGGTGCCTCAGGCCCATAGAGGACCACAGTGAGAAGAGATAGATGGTGGGTGGTATAGACTGATGACATAAGGAACAGGAGAAAGGAGGGGACTAGTCTGAAGCTTTCGTTAAAGAACAAGAAGAGTGTCTTAGCCACCTCCCAGCCCAGTGGTATTAGGGAGGTAGGAACATGAACAGCCACATTCGAGAGGTCTATAGGGGGGAATGATGCATTCAGAGGAGAGACATGTTTCAATCAGAGCAGGTGAGGGGAGGGCCCATCACAGGAAAGGCTGAAGATAAAGAAGGTTTAGCTAATGACTGACCTTGCATTTCTGAGGCACTAAAACAAGGGTTTCTATAGATGGTGAGGGTTGAGAGACAGAAACACATGTGGGGACAGCAGCCAACCTTCTCAGGGGTGAACTGAGGCTTGTGATGACTGACATGGCAAACACGGGTGGGAGCTTATTAACCCGAGGGAGTAGGGTATGGGGGCTTAGTCAGTCTGGGTTCAGTGAAGAAAAGAGAAACCACTCATCACTTCGAGAAGATAGTTTCTAGCTAAGCTTTCTGATAGAAATTGTAAATTCACATACAGCTATAAAATATTAGAGGTTTTCTAGATATTCTACCCTTTGCATGCAAAATTGTAGAACAGTATCACAATCAGGATGTTGATATTGGTACAACTGTAATACATAACATTAAAATCTCCACAAGGATACTTCAGGGAGCCACACCCAGCTTCATTTTGCCTCCTGCTCCTTAACTCCTGACAACCACTAACTAATCTGCTCTCCACTCCTATAATTTTATCATTTAAGAATGTTATATAAATAGAAGCATACAGTAAGTAACCTTTTAGGATTGGCCTTTTCTCACTCAGCATCATTCTGTAGAGATTCATCCAAGTGGTAGTTCATTCTTTTTTATTGCTGAGTTAGTTAGTGCCCATAGTATGGATGCATCACAGGTGTTTACTCAGTTACCTATTTTGAACATATCATGGTAGCCCAATTAATGGTCCCCCAAGATATCAATTCCTGATCCCTGGAATCTGTTAGTGCTATCTTATATGGCAAAGGATACCAAATATGTTTAGGTAAGGATCGTGAATCTTGGAAAACACAAGCAAAAGAGGAGGCAAAATGCCCATGGAGACAGGATTGGAGCCATGTGAACAAAAGCCAGGGGATGATGGCTGCCACCGGAAGAGGCAGGGGACAGTGTCCTAGAGTCCTAGAGCCCCCAAGGGCAGTACAGCCCTGATCACACCTTAACCTTAGCCCAGAAGAATTAATTTCTGTCTTCTGGCCCTCAGAACTGTGAGAGAATACATTTCTCTTCTTGTAAGCCACTGAGTTTGCAGTGATGAGCAGGTTTGCACAGAACAGATCCACATTCCTATCTCCTGTTGGAGACCAAGAGGCCTGTGAGGGGTCGAGGATAGGGTCCTGCACCACAGGTGTGGTGACTGGGCCTGGTTTCCGGCCTTGGGGCTATCTTGGGCTCTGACTGTTCTCATAACATTGGCCTGCGCATCACGTACCCGGTAGCAATGTTAGCCTGAGAACTTCCCGACCTTGAGGGAGTAGATAATCTCCTGCCAGAAAGCTTCTCCTTTGTTTGCTATGCACTCATGATTGTACTTAAGCCTGAAGACCGCACAATAAACTTGCCTTATGCCAGCAGAGCATTTGGTCCTCTCCTATATTCAGTCCCTCGCCCAGCCTCATGACCACCCTTGCCGCAGCGGGCTGCAGCAGAGTGGCGCCCGAACAGGGACCAGAAGAGTCCGAAATCGTGAGGATTTGGGATCCCAAGAGGACCGCTGCTACGGGGGCCCGGTAAGTTAAAAAAGTAAAAGTAGCAGGGAGCAGAGCAGGAGAGTAAAATAATGGGGAATTCCCACTCTTCCGAAAGGAAGTTGTTTGAACAAGTATTGTGCACCCTTTTAAGGGGACGAGGTGTCATGACCTCAAAAGGACAAATTCATCATTTTGTAAATTTTATCCAACAAGTATGCCCTTGGTTCCCTGAAGAGGGAACGATAAATATTGATACTTGGAGGAAGATTGGGGAGCAGATTCGAGAGCATTACCGAGCTCACGGTCCTGAAAAGACTCCCGTTGATGCCTTCTCCCTATGGTCCCTAGTGAAGGATTGTTTGAAAGGGGACTCTGAGCTAGATAAATGAGAAAACAGGACTAGAGGCAGTCTCACGCTGCGGGCTACTCGCTCTGCAGAGGATTTGTTTAACAATCCCCCGCCTCTGCCACCTGCACCTCCGCCGCCGTTAGAGCCTCCGAGGTATGAGCAACCAGATGTTAAGCCCGAGGGTTTTGAATCTGGAGACCCAGACCCTGCGGAGGTCGATTGGGACGATCTAGAGGAACAGGCGGCGGCGGCTTATGATCGCTCTCATGGAGCGTTTGTTGCCACTGAGATGAAAGAAACTAAGAAAGATAAGCCAGAGCCAGCTGTGCTCTTTAAGGACCTTCTGCAGTTGTTACACTCCCTTCAGGAGCAGGCTCAGGGTTCTGGGAAAATTGTCGCAAATAGAGAGCGGACCTCTGTTTCTGAGGATCCTATGTTTCCCAGAGATCCCACCTCTCCGTTAATAGCTCAAGTGGGGTTTCGCCCACATCCCTCCCGGGAGGATGCTGTAGTGTCACCTTTGCAGATTGCGCTGCGGCGCGCGCTCTGTGATGGGGAGTCAATAGATGGCTTCTCCCCCGAGAGACAGATTTTCCCTGTCCTTCAGAGGCAGAGTGATCAGGGCCAACAGTGGCGAGATTATGAGCCTATTCCTTACAAGACCTTGAAGGAGTTAAAATTAGCCTGTGCCCAGTATGGGGCTACAGCCCCCTTTACTATCGCTACCATGGAAACTGTTGCAAGCCTTGCTCTTCCCCCGCAAGATTGGAAAACTATGTGTAAGGCAGTGTTAACTGGGGGTGATTATTTGTTATGGCTTGCTGAATATCACGAGAGCTGTGAGCGACAGGCAAGGTCTGAAGCTGCTCGCAGACTTGGAATAACATATGAGCAATTGGCAGGAACGGGGAATTTTGCAGATACCCAGCAGCAGCTTAACTTCCACCCCCAAGCATATGATTATATCCGTTGGTCTGCCTCCGAGGCATGGAAGAAGTTACCTAAGACAGGAGTGAGAAAAGAAGAATTATCTAAGATTCGGCAGGGCCCTGACGAACCGTTCCAAGATTTTGTAGCTCGCCTTCTCACCGCTACCCAGCGTGTTATTGGTGAGCCTGAGGCTGCCACTATAGTAGTTAGAGAAATGGCCTTTGAGAATGCTAACGCCACTTGTCAGGCGGCACTGCAGCCTTGGAAGGGCAGGGCTACGTTGAATGATTACATCAAGTTGTGCGCAGACATTGGACCAGGATATATTCAAGGAATAACTTTAGCTGCTGCCCTTAAGGACAGACAGTTAGAGAGTTTCTAGCTATTAAGGGAAATGGAAAAAGGAAATCAGGACCACCAGGCAGCTGTTATAGTTGTGGAAAGATGGGCCATGTTGCGAGGCAATGCCGAAACTTCAGCTCTAATAATCCCACTGTACCTGTCACCAGTCAAAGGAAGTTTCCTGGCTTATGCCCGCGGTGTCGACGTGGTAATCATTGGGCTAATGAATGTCATTCTAAGAAAGATAAGGAAGGGAAATTACTTGTGCAGTCGGGAAACGACAAGAGGGGCCAGCCTCGGGCCCCGCGACAAGTATACGGGGCAATGACGACCTCCAGTCATTTGCTGGGGCCGGAGCAAGAGCAACTATATCCGAGCTCCGACGTGCAACCCCAGGGAGTGCCGGACTGAACCTTTGCCTTGCCGAACATGTCGTCCTAACTCCTGATATGGGGATGCAGGCATTACCAACCCATGTCTTTGGGCCCCTACCTGAAAAAACTGTAGGGATAATATTAGGAAGAAGTGGATTTACTATGAAAGGTTTGATGGTTTCGCCAGGAGTTATTGATGCTGATTATACTGGGGAAATACGGATTATGGCTAAAACTGAACAGCATGTAATTAATTTACCTGCCGGCACCCGTGTGGCTCAGCTATTGCTCCTCCCTTATATAGATAATCAGAACAAGGCCTATATGCAACCATACCGAGGAGCATCAGGGTTTGGGTCCACCGATGCCTTTTTGTTGAAGGCCATAAAAATGGAAAGGCCTGAGTATAACTTGACCATTAATGGAAAAATTTTTAAAGGAATTTTAGATACTGGAGCTGATGTTTCTGTTATTGCACTTGAGCATTGGCCTAACTCCTGGCCGCTCCATCCCACTTCCACTGCTCTACAGGGAGTGGGACAGTCCACCTCCCCATATCAGAGTTCAGCCATTTTGAAGTGGAATAATGACGAGGGAGCGCAAGGAACCTTTCAGCCTTATATACTTCCTCACTTACCTGTCAATCTGTGGGGACGTGACATTATGGAACAGATGGGACTTGTCTTTTGGCAACCTGAGACCCATGTCCAGCCTTTTTCTTAGCGGCCATATACTCCTGCCCCATGTGCTGACCCTATTTCATGGAAAAATGATATCCCTATATGGGTAGATCAGTGGCCGCTTACTCAACAAAAACTAGAGGCAGCTAAAAAGCTGGTGCAGGAACAGCTTGCTGCCGAACATATTGAACCTTCCACGTCACCATGGAATTCTCCTATATTTGTTATTAAAAAGAAGTCAGGAAAGTGGAGGCTCCTTCAAGATTTGAGAAAGGTAAACGCTTCCATGTTTCCCATGGGTGCATTGCAGCCTGGACTTCCATCTCCTGCTGCCATCCCTCCATCTACTTATAAGCTTGTAATTGACTTAAAAGACTGCTTTTATACTATTCCACTGTTCCCATCTGATTGTCAGTGATTTGCTTTTAGTATTCCCTCCACTAATCTTCGGGAACCAATGTTAAGATTTCAATGGAAGGTTTTACCTCAGGGTATGGCTAATAGTCCTGCCTTGTGTCAGAAGTTTGTACAGCAAGCTATTCAGGGGACACGAGATGAGTTCACCTCGGTGCTAATCATTCATTATATGGATGATATCTTACGGGCGCATTCTAATCACGATCTTTTGACTTTAGCATTTTCTCGGATGAAACAAGACTTAGCCGTCTTCGGCCTGCAGATAGCAGCTGATAAAATCCAAAGTGCTCCCCCTTACTCCTATCTTGGATATCAGCTTAAGCCCCTGACCTTTTCCCCTCAAAAATTACAGATTGATACCTCGCACCTGCGGACTTTGCATGATTTTTTCAAACCCTCTTAGGAGAACTTAACTGGATAAGCCCATCTTTGAAACTTACCACTGGCGACCTTAAGCCTCTCTTTACTTTACTAAAGGGAGATCCCAATCCTGCCTCTCCTCGGGCGCTCACTCCGAGCGCACGGCAGGCTCTGCGATTGGTGGAAAACGGTCTTCAGTCCGCCCAATTGTCTTATTGTGATAGTTCACAACCTTGGTCTTTGTTAATAATACCTTCCTCTATCGCCCCGACAGGAGCTCTCTACCAGCACGGGGTACTTCAGTGGATCCACGGCCCGGCGACACCAAAGAAAGCGCTTGCTTCTTATGCTTCGTTAGTAGCCGAACGAGTTCAACAGGGCCGCAAATTATCTATCCAAATCTTAGGACGAGACCCTTCTGTTGTGGTTATACCCTATACTTCCGAGCAGTTTTCCTGGCTAATGAACATGAATGATTCTTTTCCGTTGGCCTTTGAAGGTTTTTCAGGACAGGTTTCTCATCATTTTCCGAAAGACAAGATTCTGCATTTTGCCTCCCAAGCTCATTTTATCTTTCCCAGAAATTTCTCCCTTACCCCTTTGACTTTCGCTGTCAATTTGTTCACGGATGGTTCATCTAATGGACGAGCTGTTCTAATTACTCCGGAACAATCCCAGGTTTGGCAGGTCGCCTCCAGTTCTGCTCAAGAAGTTGAACTCTTTGCTGTTCATCAGGCCTTCCTCCTTATTCCCGAACCTTTTAATCTTTATTCTGACAGTCAGTATATTGTTCATGCGTTAGCTACTTTAGAAACTGTTCCTCTAATTACAACTTCTAATCGTACAATTTTTCAGTTATTCCATTCTATCCAGCAATCGCTTCGACAGCGAAAAGCCCCCTGCTTTGTTGGCCACCTTCGGGGACATTCATCTCTTCCAGGACCTCTGGCGACATCGAATGCGCTCGCAGACTCCCTTACTCACGTCTTTCTTTCGCAACAGCAACGTGCTCAACAATCCCATGCCCTTCACCACCAATCTGCCCGATCTCTTCAATATCAATTTCAACTTACCCGAGAGGCAGCACAACAGATTGTCAAGTCGTGCTCGACCTGTTCTCAGCTACTTCCAGTACCCCCTTATGGTGTTAACCCCCGAGGTCTCAAGCCCAACGATCTCTGGCAGATGGATGTTACGCATTGCCCCTCCTTTGGCATGCTTCGCTATCTACATGTCACTATTGATACTTGTTCTCATTTCCTTTTCGCCTCCCCTCTATCAGGTGAAAACGTTCGCAATGTGATCTCTCATTTGCTTTCTTGCTTTTCAGTACTTGGTGTCCCTAAAATTTTAAAAACCGATAACGCTCCCGCCTTTACCAGTAAAGCCTTCGCCTCTTTCTGTACTTCCTTTCAAATCCTCCATAAGGCAGGTATCCCTCATAACCCTCAAGGGCAAGGAATCATCGAACGAGCGCACCTTTCCCTCAAACAACTATTTGCTAAACTAAAAGGGGGGAGATGGTATAGCCCCCACTCTCCAAAATTGCTTGTATCTCATTCTTTATTTGTTTTAAGTTTTTTAACCATGGATTCGGAAGGGCGCTCCGCGGCGGACAGGCACTGGGGGCCACGCATGCGGCATTACCCTCAAGTATATTGGAGAGACCCCATGGATGGGTCTTGGCATGGGCCTGACCCAGTACTAGTTTGGGGCCGAGGGCATGTTTGTGTTTTTCCCACAGACGCTGAGTACCCACGGTGGTTGCCCGAGAGGTGTGTCCGCCATGCCCATGTCACTGAGGAGCCGGAGCACCCATCCTCGGAGAACCCAGAGGAGACTCCAGCAGTTGGCACTGATCTTGAGCCTCCTGTGGATGCTGAAAACTCAAGTGAAGGCTGAAGAATATGGACAAGGAATAATCGGACCTATCAGACTATGCTTTGGAAGGCAGTCGCCTCCCTTCAATATGTCACCGTAGCCAAGAGACAGGTAGCTTGGATGCATATAGGGACACAGGACACTATTTCTGTGGACGGAAGCCAGAAAAATGTATCTATCATAGCTTGTGTACCTGACCCCTTTGCGTTTGTTGCAGGGGATCTGCGGCTTGTCCAGGATACCATGTATAATCTTACCTGTCACGATTGTATTTTAACTAACTGTCTTAATTCCTCCTTGAATGTAAGCTCTTTTGCTATTGTTAAACAGCCCGCTTTTTCTTTTGTTCCTGTTAATCTCACTGTTCCCTGGTTCAATGATCCTGGTTATGCTGTCATTCGAGCGGCTAATGAAATCATACTAGCTCACTCCAAACGCTTTGTTGGGATACTGATTGCAGGAATAACTGCCCTCGCAGCTCTTATAGCTACTGCCGCCACAGCCACCATTGCCCTAACAGAGGGAATTCAAACGGCAGAATTTGTTAATGAATTGTCTCATAATGTTTCTGTGGCTTTTCAGACTCAGGAGGACTGGGATCGAAAAATAGAACAGAAACTGAATGCCCTCTACGATACAGTCAGAGTCGTAGGGGAGGAGTTGAATTCTTTGAAAGTTCGGTCCTCATTACAGTGTCATGCCATGTTTGCTCACATTTGTGTTACCCCCTTTCCTTATAACTCTACCACCTTCCCTTGGGATAAGATACGCAATCATTTATTGGGTATTTGGCATAACTGCAATACTTCTTTAGACCTTGCTGCCCTGCACAAGGAGATCCAAGATTTGGCAGTAGCACCCCCTATAGATATAGATATTGCTCGGGACGCTCAAAACTTTCTGTCGGCCTTAGCTAAGCGGTTCCCTACCTTTAATCAGCTTATGTATAATTGGATTGGTGTTGGAATTTTTGTACTTTTGTTCCTCTTATTAATACCCTGTGTTTTCCAAGTGTTTGTAAGCCAAATCAACGGCTTGTACATAGATCTAAAGCGGCAAAAATTGAATATGACCAAAAATGAAGTTCCACTGCATTATATAAAATAAAAAAGGGGGATATGTTGGAGACCAAGAGGCCTATGAGGGGTCGAGGATAGGGTCCTGCACCGCAGGTGTGGTGACTGGGCCTGGTTTCCGGCCTTGGGGCTATCTTGGGCTCTGACTGTTCTCATAACTTTGGCCTGCGCATCACGTACCTGGTAGCAATGTTAGCCTGAGAACTTCTCGACCTTGAGGGAGTAGATAATCTCCTGCCAGAAAGCTTCTCCTTTGTTTGCTATGCACTCATGATTGTACTTAAGCCTGAAGACCGCGAAATAAACTTGCCTTATGCCAGCAGAGCATTTGGTCCTCTCCTATATTCAGTCCCTTGCCCAGCCTCACAACCACCCTTGCCGCAGCGGGCTGCGGCAATCTCCCTCGCTCTTTGGACTTTTCCCTTTGGGTGTCCAGCCTTTTGGCATCTCTGGGCCACACTGGAAGAAGAAGAGTTGTTTTGGGCCACATATTAAATACACAAACACTAACGAAAACTGATGGGCAAAAATACAGGTTTTAAGTAAATTTACAATTTTGTGTTGGGCCACATTCATAGCCCATGCTGGACTGTATGTGGCCCGTGGGCTGCGGGTTGGTCACCCCTGCTTAGAGAGTGCCAGGGAAGTTCTGACATGTCAGCCTAGTTGAAGGTAGGCAGCAATGAGTCATTGTTATCACCATTTCTAGGTCCTCAAGCCAACACGTTAAAGAATATTTCCTGTGTGAGTATGGTATATCAATATCAATATGTCTGGTTGCTGTTATATCATTCTTTTTGGTTTAATATCCTTAGAGTTCATTTCTACACTTATCCCCAAGCCCCTACCAATGCTAAGTGGTAATAATCTGCAATTCTTCTGCATGGGTGCCTTCTCTTTGACCTGATCTTGTACTTCTGTTTGGGATACAGTGGCATCTAATTTATTGTTTCCCAGGAAGTAAAAGTGGACAGTAGGTATGGGTCCTGAAAACCGATACTTCTGCGGAGAGAACTGTCTCAGATGCAGTCATTGACACCACTTTTTCTCTTGTGGGTGTAGGGGGCGGGGCAAGACTGTTTCCCTCTTTGTCAGCTACAAAGATAAGGTATTCTTCCCCTAAAGGAAGTTGCTGTGTTTTCTGATGTTTAGCCTTTGATTTTAATTTATATTTTTCCTGTATCTAAACACTGACCAGCCAAAACAACCAGCTGAAAATAATGTTATCCCCACCATGGCCATACTGGCTAAATGCTAAACCCCATAGCCACTTGATCCTCCTACTCACTGTCCTCCACCATCCTACACTACCATTGGTGATAACTGGAATAAATGTAACATTACCTCTTGCCACCAATTACAAGTATCCATTTCCCCTGGCGAGCAAGTTATTTGTATACCCATCAAATGTGTGAGCACTCCAATTCCAGAAGCCCATTTTGATGGTTTCCTGGGGCTACTCATGGTACAAATTACTACAGTTTTCAGGACTGCAGCAGAAGAGAGACGGCACACCCAAAAGGAGTTAAATGAAGAGGGCGGCAAGGATAAAAGAAACCTACAAGAGATGGTGAAGCCGCCTGCGTAAACAAGACCAAGGTGTTTCCACTCCCCAGAAAAGGTAAGGAAAAGAGGTTCCTGAACCCGGAGACCTGTCTTGGGAGGAGAGGGCTATGTTAGAAGCTGTGACGCAGAGGAGCACAGCTCTTTCCAAACCACTGCATGACACAAAGAGAGGCAAGAGAATAAACACTCTGACCTCTTTCCCTTCCCACTCAGTTTTCTCCTAGTGGCCTCTGCCATTTGCAAAAACCAACCAAGGATCCTGGTTAATACAGTGCATAGAGGTCAACTTCCTAGGGCATACAGCAGGGCGAGGGGATGCAGTTGATTTAGAAGGGTAAAGAATATCCCTTTTAGCAGGCTTCCAGCTCACGCAGTACTAGAAAGTGCAGAGAGGAAGCTATCAACAGAAAAAATAGCTATCTCTCAGGACCACCAAAGTTTAGCACACGGGCACTCTTCTCGAGAAGGGGACCTGCAGAGTGGTGTATTATGCCAACCATCATGCTCTACTTCTACTTAAATATTTAGTAAATCTTCCTTTCCAATTTTTCCACTGAAAAATGGCACTTAAAATGTGACTATTATATACTTGTACTCCTAGGCAGGGAAATTCCTCTGGAACCCCTTGCCTTTTATCTTAAAATGTGGCAAGCTTACATTTTATTACTAGTATCTCTGTTGCTTTTATTATAAAAACCTTTCCAAACACTGAAATAAAATGCCAGTAGGTGTTCAATTGTAATTCCTAACACACCTCTGCCTGTCCCTAAGGGTTATGTATAATTTCCTTTTAGAAGTTTGGGCTTAAGTGAGCTCATTATTGACACTGTTGCCACTTTTAAGTGACAAAGAGCTCCCATTCTGATGTTTCAGTCCTACTAGGAACACATAGGACATACCACCACCCATCAACTATGGATGCACACCCAAGTAGTTATATGCATAAAACTCCAAGTGATAGGTTATTCCTGAAGAGAGGAAGAGCAGGCAACTGGGGGTAGGAGGTCTTTTACTGCATCTGCAAGGAAAAATAAAAAATTGAAACTAATATAGGGAAATAGTATTATGTGTGAGGTGTTGGTCACAATTGTGGCATTACACCCCGAAGTTAGCAAAAGCCACAAATAAAGGCTCCCAGGCACCATCATCCCTGTCCCAGGATTGCTCATGGTTAAATTTGCTGGCATACCACCCCGAATTTAATACAGCAGTGTCAAGGCCCTGGACTGGGGCCGTGAGTCCACTATTCAATGAAGTATGATGTATGAGGTCTGTTCAGAAAAAAGTCAAACCATTGTTTTCTTTTTTTCTCTTGTTCAAGTACATTGTCTCCATTCCTCCCTACCCCCACCACCTCTATCTCTTGCCCCACCCACCCCCACCTCCCACCCTCAATCCTACCCACTTTTGGCTTTGTCTATAGGTCCTTCATACATGTTCCTTGATGACCCTTCCCCTTCTTTCCTTCATTATCCCCTTTACCTCCTCCCCTCTGGTTAATATCAGTTTGTTCTTTATTTCAATGTTTATGGTTATATATTGCTTGTTTGTTTTGTTAATTACGTTCCACTTAGAGGTGAGATCATATGGTATTTGTCTTTCACCACCTGGTTTATTTCACTTAGCATAATGATCCCCAGTTCCATCCATGCTGTCGGGAAGGGTAGGAGCTCCTTTCTCCGCTGCATAGTATTCCATTGCATAAACATACAAGTTTTCTGACCCACTCATTTACTGATGGGCACTGAGTTTGCTTCCAGCACCTGGCTATTGTAAATAATGCTATAAACTTTGCGTATATAGGTTCTTTTGAATTTGTTTCAGGATTCTTAGGGTATAATCCCAGCAGTGAAATTGCCAGGTCAAAAGGCAGTTCCATGTTTAGTTTTCTGAAGAAATTCCATGTTGTTTTCCACAGTGGCTGCACCAGTCTGCATTCCCACCAACAGTGCATTAGGGTTCCCTTTTCTCCACATCCTCACCAGCACTTGTTGATTTGGTTATGACAGCCATTCTGACTGATGTGAACTGGTTTGTGGTTTTAATTTGCATCTCTCTGATGGATAGTGATGCTGAGCATCCTTTCGTATGCCTCTGTGCCCTCTGTGTGTCCTCCTTGGAGAAGTGTCTGTTCAGAACACAGGCAGGAAAATCTCAAATATTCCATGCAGCAATATTTTCACCAATATATCCCCTAGAGCAAGGGACATAAAGGAAAAAATAAACAAATGGGACTTCATCAAAATACAAAGCTTCTGCCTGGCTAAAGAAAACATCAGCAAAATGAAAAAGGAACTAACCATAAGGTAAAATATATTTGCCAATGATACCTTGGACAAGGGATTGATCTCCAAAATATATAAAGAACTCATGACTCCACTCCAGGAAGACAACCCAATTAAAAAATGGGCAAACCATCATAGTTAATATAAGAACTGGTTGTGTGACATCAGTGTAACCCAGCAGCCAAGGAGAGTGGACTAGAATGGACATGTGTGAACAATGAAATTTTCATTCTTCTAGTCAGGGGGCGTGGTAGACCTAGCTCAGTGAGCATGT
The DNA here is from genome assembly GCA_039655065.1 of Glossophaga mutica. Lineage (NCBI taxonomy): Eukaryota > Metazoa > Chordata > Mammalia > Chiroptera > Phyllostomidae > Glossophaga > Glossophaga mutica. The sequence continues at coordinate 76,363,407 of CM077308.1, read as the reverse complement.
TTACTGTGTGGCCTTTGCATTCAAAATGAGTGGCTGGAGCAACCAATCTGCATCAAATTTTGCATTAAGCTTGAACATTTCTTTGCAGAAACTATTTGGATGATTCAGAAGGCTGCAGCTATGGGCAAATGGTGACTGGCAACTTCATCATGGCAACACACCCACTCATGTGGGTGAGGTCCCAAAGTGCCTACTTTGAAGAGGATGGACTGAGGTGTCATTGTCCTATGTACAATGTTTCTTGTATCTTCAATAAGTGTCTCTACTTTTCATATTACATGGCTGGGTATCTTCTAGACAGACCTCATAGAGCAAGTTGCTTAATATCTCAGGACCTTATTTTCCCATCAGTAAAACAGGATGATAGAACCTACCCTATAAGCTTATGACGACTGAAGAGCTTGATTCATGTGAAGCACTTATAGCAGTTTTAAAACTGAGGAACAAAACAAAACAGGTGTGGACACATGGAGCCGACTGATAGCTGTTAGAGGAAGGGAAGACTGGATGAAAGAAGGGACTAGCCAAAGAACATTTATGCATAACGCATAGACAACAGTTGTGAAGGCCAGAGGGAAGAGGGGCCGGGGCTGGGTGGAAGTGGGCAAAGGTGGGAGGGTGGGGACATACATAATAGTGTCAACAATTAACTGTCCTAAGACAAAGCTGTTATTAGAGATATGTCCTAAGGCTTTTGCCAATCCAAAATTCACCAACACTGTAACTTTATTTTCCCCCTAAAATGAACTCATTAGCTCTCTTCACATTCCCTTTGAGTACTAGGAATTGTTTTCGGTATATTTTTGACCAAAGATACATGTATTAACATGCATTTACAAATCTATTTAGTTTTTAAGTTCAATGGTAACATTTCAACCAGTGAAGCTCTACTGAGTCCCTCAAATCTAATTAGTTTGATACTCAGTAAGATAGTGAAAAATGTGACTGAAAATTTACACAAATCTGATTTCCAATAGCAAGGAGTATGTGAGTATGTGTACATGCACACATACACAAACAGACCCATTTTTAAAGTCAGTTCATCAGAGTTCCTATGCAGGAAACTGTAATAGACACTAATAAAGTTATACATGGGGTAACATGGCACATTACCCAATACAAGTAATGGTCTTGGACTCAGCAAAACACGGACATGAAGCAGTACTATGGTCCAGCTCAGTACAGGACTCAACTGGCAGCGCCAATGCTGGGCTTTGGTGGCGGAGGTGAAGGGAGTCATGTGTAAGCAGCAGCTAGATCTCTTGAACGACTGCATACAGGCACCATCCCTTCCTCATATGGTCTTAAAATCTATCTCCATGTTCTGTTTGTTCTCATGAAGCTACTTGAAGATGTGTTCCACACAAATGAAGTAAATCTAAACAGACATGATACAGGAAGTGAGAAATCAGGGACTCCAACACAGGGGAGAGGCAAGCAATCCCAGGATGATGGTGGAAGGAAATTCCAGGAGAGATGTGTACCAGCCACAAAAGCAAGAAGTCCAGACTGGACAAAACAGGAACCATTTCTTCAAGAAGACGGATGAAAACGATGAACTGCTATATCTGAACGTAATAAGATATTCATACATCTAGTAGTTTTAGGTAGAATTAGCAATAAGTACATGGAAACCTATGCGAACAAAGTCAGTTATAAACTCAAGGAAATAAAAATGCAGTATAAGGGGGCTGGGTGGAAAAGGTGAAGGGATTAAACAAGAACAAACGAAACCTCGTAGACACAGACAACAATAGGATGATTACCAGAGGGAGAGAGGGTTGAGGAGGTTGGAGGTAAAGGAGGGGAGGGGGGGATGAAAAAAGGAGACTTGAGGTTGGGTGGCAAACACAACACATGAAAATGATGTTACAGAATTATACACCTGCAACCTATAAAATTTTATTAACTAAGGTCACCACAGTAAATAAAAATAAGATTTACATACAGTTCGAAGGGACAAAGAAAAAAATTAAAATAAAAAATGCAGTACAGGGTAAGAATACATTCAGCTCTGCACAGCATTATATAATCTTAATGTAAATATTCTTAATCACAGTCAATATTGTGAATGATGTACTGTAATTATGCTGAGAAAAAGAGAGAAAGGAAGGAAATATGTAATGGTTGGGAAGCAGAATAGCAAAGCTTTATATTACTTATTAAAGAATTGCCTTATTTTTAACTAATTTATATTTTATTGTATTTTTTCCATTACCATTTATCCCCCTTATACCCTCCTCCCCCCTGCAATCACCTGTGTTTCCTTAAATTGAAAATCCAAGCAAAAGCAACATATGTTATTTGGATATATGGTTATAAAGAACAAAATAAATAAGAGAGTTTTAAGAGCTTACTCTGGAGACAGGAAATGGGAAGATATGATAGTGGTGTTTTTCATTTAGAAAAAAAATCTGTAGATCTGACTCTTTAAACTATGTGTACCTGTAACTTTGACTAAGAAAGAATAGAAAAACAAAATCACAAAATCTAACACAATACTTGGCTCACAAAAATTCAATGTTAATCATTTTATTATAATGACAAGACAGATGACAGTTTTTCCTATTACCATTACATTCATGCTAGTCTAGATAATGCTTCCTATATTATGCTACTCGATCTGTTTAAAACACGTTATTTACTATGACTGGAATATTTGGGCATGCTTAATAAAATAAAAAATTATAAAACATTCCAATTATTTCTTTTCACTAAGCAAGTATCTAATTTTACACACAACTTTCAATTTTAGTAATGGAAACAATAAAATTATTTCACTTCTTGATATTAAACAGTAACAACACTAATTCCCCAAGACATGCACTACAACCACATGAAACTGGGTTGGCTTAAAAGTCCGTTTAGTTTTTTCTGTAAAATAAAAGACACGCTTTTCACTTTCACCAACAGCTTTATTGATTTGGATCCTTTGAGTATGTGGGCTATATCTCTTGCTATTGGCTTCCCGTGGTAGAGGCCAGGAATGCTGCTAAACATCTTCCAATGCATAAGACAGCCCCACAGCAAACAATTACTTGTCCACAACGTCAATAGTACCAAGAAACTTCACACACCACTTTTAACACATTTGATCAGTTTCAGTACCTTCTCCCCACCCTGACAAATCTTTTTGCGTTTCAGTTGTTTTTACCTTTCTTGAAATAATAGAGCATAATATGGGGAAAACAGTTGCCTATTGTCTTCCATCTTCAATTATTAAAATGACTGCACAAAAAATTTACCAATTTTGATGTTTTTTTTTTTAAATGCACACTGATATGACAGCTGTCACAACATGATCTAACAAAATTATTTCGAAAAGTTAAAGAGAACTAAGCACTACTAGAACCATTGTACAGAAAAAAAACTAAATGAACTGTGTGGCTAACCCAACAGATTCTGTCATCAATATGATGGTCTTGGCATTTTATATATTATGTTCCCACTTTAAATTAAATCCTATTTACTCAAAAAAAAAAAAAAAAAGGGCAATGAACAGGTAGTTCATTAAAAAAGGAATACAAACAGTAACAACACTGAGACACCCTCATTAGTAATGAAAGAAATAGAAATTTAAAAAAATAAGGTACCATTTTTCACATATATTGGCAAAGGTTAAGTTAAAAAAAAGGATAGTATCTACAGCTTATCAGGGCAGGTGGGGGGTGAAAGGTGGTCACACATGTAAAACTAACTGGAAGTATAAGTTGTACAGGTGTTTTGGAGAGCAAGTTGGCCATACTTATCAAAGCTCTAAAAAAGTTTAATCCCTTTCAACCAATCATTCTACTTCCAGAAACTTTCTCAAGAAATAATTAAGCATGTAGCTCAAATATGGTTATAAGGATAACCATTACACCACTGCTTAGTCTGCAGGCAATCAAAATGTCTAACGAAGAGGAAAAATGAGTAAATTGTGGCATACCTCCTTGCGGCAGGCAGTGGGCTTCCTCTCGATGCCATTCTCCCAACTTCACCTTAGCTTCTGCTTTACAGAGTCTATTTCCCCCAGAGTGTAAAGATTGGCTTTCTTGGTGATCTGATCTGAGTCAAACTGAAGGGAAATCTTCTGCAGACTTGTGGGAAATGTATTCTTCACTGACAAAACTGAGATGTGAGGGGAGAACACAGGAGCCTTTCCTGAATTTTAGATGCAGTTTTATGAAGATGTGAAGCTGGAAGTTATAGCAGCAGCTCTCATGACCATGAAACAAGCCTAAGGCAAAACAACCTGAGGCAGAGGCAGAAAAGTATCCTTAATGATGCCTCTGAACTGTGTGTTGTATGAGATAATAAATGTTCTTGGTAACTTTAAGTGACTTAAATTTGTACACTGTTACCTCTGGTCAAAAGCATCCTAACTGGTATGAGTCATACAAGAGAATACTTTAGAGCCAGTAACAGGTTTGCCATAGAATTATTTATGAACAGTAGATGCGCAATTAAGAGAAAAAAATTTACAAAATAGTATGTTCCCATTTTTTATTTAAAAAAAAAAAAAAAAAAAAAACTAGTATGTTAATATCTGCCAAGAAAAAGGTTTTAAAAGTAGTTATCTCTGATATAGTTGTCTGAAGGACAGGAATTTAAATGTTTCCTTATTACATATTTGCATGCCTCAGAGATACCGTGGGTTCAGTTTCAGACTACCATAATAAAGTAAGTCATAATCTTTTTGCTGGTGGAGGGTCTTGCCTTCCATGTGTAAAAAATGTTAATACCTGTGAAGCACAATAAAGTGAAGCACAATACAGCAAAGTGCATTAAAACAAGGCATGCCTGTATCACTTAAGATTCTGCCGCCCTTTTTTATTTCTTCTGTCAATTCAATGCGATTCTGGGAAGAAGAAAAGGTAAACATATTCTACTAAGCTATCTTGACCTGGGAGTATGCTTTTTTAATAGGAAACTTGTTTCTCTTTTTCAAAGTGTTTTGTGAAATAAAACTTGATAGTATCAGGCATTTATTTTTTGTGAGTACAGAATATTACAAACAGTTTTCATTTCCCTTTGTTACTTATCATATCATGACTTTGTACCATTTCGTATCAGAATTTCTTCTGTGAAGCAAAAACAGTCCCAAAATGAAGGATCTTCGGGGGTCATAGGAACGGCAGATGATATTAAGTCATTATAGGTAAGAATAGTAAACTGCCTCTGGGATGGTTTAGAATCATCTTGCGATGAAGCCTAAAGGGGGAAAAAATAGATTATCTCACTGTTACACTGCATGTTAATCTTATGATCAATTTCATAATTAGGAAAATAAGAAATAAGACCAAATTACATTTTAGTAATACTACAGTGTTAACACACTAGGATTTCTAACTGTTTTTACTCCTTCTGTTAGTGTTGTCAATATAACAAATTCTGAAAAACGTGAAATAACCTGATTGTCACTTTTTGTTATCACAAAAACCTATGGTATTTGTTTAAAATGTAGACTTACTGAGTCAACACATCCAAGCATTCTACTTCAGCAGATGAGTTAAAAGGAATTAGAAAATACATAATAAGAACGTGGGTTATTCTGATAGAGGGGGGCTACCAGGCAGATTTTTGAGAAGTATTTTGAAGAGTGAATCTGATAAAATTCCCATAAACACACAGAGATGCAAAACTTCTTTAGGAAATGATTCAGTCAACACTAAACTTAATCTACACTGTACACCCTGAGGTAGAACCCTTGTTCACAACCGAACTCCGCAAACCTTCTTTACCATCCTATACATCCTTGTAAAGGTACTACTTGGACTTTATATAGTGCTTTAACAAGGTCAGTACCTATTTAATGTGATTTATGTCTCACGGATATGCTGATACAGTTGTTATCTCAATTTTACAGATGGAGAAATTAAGGTTTAGGAAGATCAACCACTTTTGCACAGGGTCACAATACAGGTTTCAATGGTAGTCCTTTTCCCATTATATCATTGCTGCTGCCTAAACAGGCTCTCTCCAGGGAAATACAAAGGAAGTACCACATATGCAAATGTTACAAAAAATATAAAGTTCCATGGAAATATAAGGTACTCACAGAGAATGTAGGGCTGAGGTAAAATAAGATAGGTAACAAGGACAGGTAACCTTCGTCAGAACATCTTTAGATAACAAGAGTCAATTTTAACTTGCCATTCCTATTTTTTAAATTTATTTTATTTTAGAATTTCTGTAAGAATTTATTTGAGCCTAACTGATGATAGATATATGCCAGGGTTCACGATTTCAAATGTTCCCCTCTTTGTTGGTTTTAGACATTGCAAAAATCTCTTCGCAACTTTCATCATTAACTTTGTCAATAAACCTGTTTGAACAGAAATCCTTACTTTTGGTATGATCTAATCAGTCCATTTTACTTATTGTTTGTGAATTTTTAAAAAGTTTTTATAAGAGTTTACCTAAGCCAACCTACCAACATATGTAGGGGAGCAAAATCGCAGATCCTCCCCAGGCCATTCCTTTTTAAGGAAGATAATCTATGAGGTGTTTTAATCTTTGTTAATCTTTCTAAGGCATGGTCTATAGACTGAGTTATTTTTCTAGAGATAACGATATATGTATATTGATCACACCACAGTTTCTGACATGGATTCTGTAAAAATGATACGCATATAGTTTCAACTATTATAACGTTATTAGTATTCCTTAAACACTACTGCAGAATCACAACTATATGCAGGCTAAGAGTCCTTGATCCTAAGGGTTTTTTGGTTTTTAAATTTTTTCCAATTAACAACAGAAGAAAATAAAAATAGACTGTAAATTAAAGAATTGGGGCTGATGCTGTACCACCATATGATACAAGGCCTCTCAAATGTTTGATACTGTAACTTTGGGAATAATTAAGGATAAAAGGGGGAAGGGGTTCAGTTTGCTGGATAATTCCATTACTCACCACTGGCCAACTTGGTACCCTTACATTCAAGATGTTCACTGGGAAACAAACTAGTTATGATGACTAAGGTGGTGATTTCCTTGAATTTCAACAGAAACTATGAGTAGTTGGACAGCATTACTGAAGTTTTTTCTTTGTAATATTTAAGTATTTGAATGTAAAGCAGGTAACATGCTTCTTATAATTTTCTGTAAAATCTCTGATGATCTTAAGGATTTGATAACAAAAAATACTTCTAAACTTATAATCTAAAAATAAACACTCCAAAACTGATATAAACCAAATGTTTATTTCTATCAGTCAGGAACAAACTCAGTATTGATTCATGCTTTTAAAATAAAAGTCAGAGAAATCTTAAAATCTTACATCCTGATGTTTAGATCCATCGGGTTTCCTAAGAGCTACTGCAACAAAGTGGTGCTCATCTATTTTGCTTTCCTGAAAAATAAAACACAATACAGATTACAAAATATGTAAACTTAGATATTTAAATACGTAAACATCTTTAAAATCTCAACCTCCCTCTACACACACACACATATTCCCCAACTTCCACCGACCATTTCAGAAGTCGTCAAATACATTTTGAACTTTGAGTCTGAAATAGTTCAATATGTATTTCCTAAGAAGAATATTCTCTCACATAACCAGAGCAGTTAATAACTCTGGTTAACAATACACTGAAATTTACTAAAATCTGCCACCCGTGTTCCAAATTTTTGAACTAATCCAATCACGTCTTTCACAGCATTCCCCCTACTCTAGCGCAGGAGGCAGTCTAGGGTCCAGTGTTGCATTAGGTTGTTACGTCTTGCTAGCCTTTCTTTTGACATTAGTATTTTAAAATACAAGCCATATTCTCCCCTTTACTTACAGAACACTGCTCATTTGGGGCTTTCCTGCTGTTTCTTAGTAATTTATATAATACATTCTAAACCAGAGTACTACAAGATAAAGTGTCCTAACTAGAGGTACATTTAGCCATCTGCCCTCATTGGTGATGTTTAATTTTATATATGCTTAAAATTAACATATAAAATCAGCTCGCAACACTGGTTTATAAACACTTAGTTAACTATGTACTATGGCCTACAGGAAATCACGGTGGAATTTTATAGGTAACACAAAGAACACACAACTTTCTATCTTCCCCTATGTATGAGACTAAAGGGGAGGGCAGGGAAGGGGGTAGGGAGCCGGCTTTTAAAAGACAGTCGATACTGAAGCTGCTACCGGAGAAAAGTATGAATGACTATTAAAAAAAGTCAAAAATTTCACTAGAAAGCCACTTTATTAAGACATTCTTCCACAAGGTATCAGCTGAACTAGGAAACTACAGTCAGAAACTGTTACTTATATCCAAATTAACAAAAACTAAAATTCAATATGAATTTAGAAAAATACATTTAAAGAGGAAAAATACATAATTAGTTCCAACATATATCAGAAAATATTTAACATTATTTCCCCTTTAGCTAAAAACAAGCTCACAATATTATAAACAAATCTATTCTTTTTGATACAAGGTTGTCCTCCCATTCTTTATAGTGAATATATTAATAATATAAACACCATAACATAGAGATATTTTGACTACAATTACTTTTGGAAAACCCCTTAGACCAGCATTCTGCAGTGTCTGTATCTTAGGCGAATATCAGAGATTGTGATAGTGGGCAATAACCAGTTTTCTTGTTCAGTGTCTGTCCACTAAAATGCCAAGCCTATTCTCTCCTTAAGGCTTTAGTTTCCATTTCAGATATGCTGTTTTCCTGAATGTTACTAAAAACACTAAGCAAATATTTATAAAATCTTCTATAATTTTCACTTACTGTTCTTTTGGGTCACCAAGGAAATAAATGCCTTTTTTCCCCTTTTAGTATGCAGAATTTTACCATATATCCTATGTGGCAGTGTCCTTAAGTTCTGCTTAGATGAGGGCAGTATCCTTAGCCTGCTCCATCACTTACTTGGGTGCCAGGAGATACCATACAGTTGTACACCTGGAGTTAAGGTTGTTACATACATGCAGCTTCAACCCCTGCAGGCATTCTTTTAATGATGCCTGTAGAAGTAGGACTTTTTTTCAGCTTAGCTAAATCAGTTCTCACAATATGGAAAAGAGAATGTAAGAGTCTAAAGTAGTTTAGTTATTCACTGGCTGTATGCATTAATAAAAACCAGTCTTACAAGGGATTTGTCCTGCGTCCAACCCAGGCAATAGTACTTTCTCAAATGACCTGTTATTCAAATTTAGTCACCAAGTACATGTGGGGAAAAAAACCTAGCCATGGTGGGCTAATGGTGTTTGGTCACCTCTCTGGCTATTTCAGGAAGTAGTATCTACACAGAAGCAGCAGACAGTGGCCAAGTTGTCCTGTGCAGATCTTTCATTTGGAGTTGATTGTAAAAAGTGGGGAAGGGCTGAACCTTCTTTGTACTTTCTTCTCAGTTTACTAAAGGCACGAGGCAACATAGTGTAGGAATAGAAGGCAACTTATTTTCTCAACCTTTAAACAAGTTCTGACAATTCAGTCTTCTCTGTCCCTAGATGAAATCTTGAACAGATCTCCCAAATGACATTTTCAGTTGCTCTCACTTTTCAAATTTTCCCTCAATCAAGATGCTTTGCCCTGTTTGATCTAAATTCAGTTTTATTCTCATGTTATAAAGAGCTTCTTCCCCCCATCTACCCAGCTGTATCTAATTCAGGTTTGGAAGCCTCCAATGGGGAGAGGAGTTGATTTTATCTCTCCAAACTCCAGGCTCTGTCCCCTCCACCCTCATGAACTATGCTGTCTCCAGTTCTTTCGGCGTGGGTGAATTAGTATGTATGAGCGCAAATGCAAAGGGGTGAAGAAAAGGAAGGGCAGTGAAGATCATTCGTGCCAGGGTTGTACACTGAACTCATGGCCCCACCTCACCTGTGTGCCCAAAAGGCTGGCTCTTGAACTAGCGGGGTAATTTGGAGATGCCCTGAAAAGACCCTCCCATCTGCATTCCTTGGCTCCAGGTATGCCTCCCTTAACTCTATACTCATCATTCTTTCCTCAGTCGCTTGTTTCTGGCTGTCCATACCACCGGACTCATTCTGTTATGTTCACTCTCCCCTCATGAGCCTGTTTATAGCGTAATAAACAACCCACGTTGAAATATATCATGTATCATATATAAATGTATCATATATGGTTTCCTTACTTTTGTAACTGGTACAATGAATTGCCAAAACACTCGGGACATTTAAAGAACTTAATTATTTTCCATGGCTGCCTTCAAATGTGTCCTGATGAATCTCCCTTTCTAGCTCCTGAACAAGCCTTTAGGCAAACCCCCCATCCATCTCTTTGGTCACTTGGGGCGTAAAAAAATCCCATTTCACTCCTAGAACAAATGCACAAACTTCCCCCTGTCCTCACCTTGCTTTTCTAATCTTTCTCTTACACCCCTGGTTTCCTTAAGGCAGGCGGAACAAGGAAGGGGATGGGAGGAAAGGGGAGGAGTAATGACCAATGCTGTTTAATTCAGTTTTTAGAACCCTGAACATATGAAGTATTCAAAGGCTAGTTTATCTCACGGGGTGGGCATGTGGGGTTCTTTCAAAGAACCACTTCCAGCTCTTTAGCCCTCCCTGTACCACTTCCCAAACCTAGCTCTGTGTTCAGACTTCTTGTAATTCCAGCCCTCAACAACTAATACAGAGTAGACTGCCCACTGCCTCTTTCTTTTGGAGTTCCTTGGGGTCCTTTCAAGATGCTTCAAGCTCAGTGCCTACCACTTTTCACAGCATCCATTGGGTCCACAGGAACTCAGACATCTTTACCACCCAAAACGGTGAGGCACAGCTGGCTCTGCCATGACTCTGTACGCCTCCCCCTGCCACGAGTCCTACTCCACCGTTAACAATAAAGGATTCCCCCAGAGTGAAATGGCTAAGATTTAACCCTCTAAGTATTAAAGATAATTTTGTTTATAATTTTTAAAAATTTTACTCTTAAAATATCCTAATATAATTACCCCTTAATTGATAAAATTCCTATCTTACTTGGTTTGTTAGCAGTTTTGACACAGATCTCATTCTCAAAATACTTTCTGCCCCTTGGATCCACCGACACTACTTTCTTAGTTTATTTCTAACTACTTTTGATCATGCCTTTTGTCTCCTCTACACCTGCTTTAATTATTAGTATTCTCAGGATGCTGTCCTAGGGCCTCTCTTCTAAAATAGGTAATTTCTCTTTTCTAATACAGCTGCAACTTTAAATCCCAAGGCTTCAACTACCAGGAATATGTTATAATGATTATGATGGTTTCCCTCTAATCTGGCCATTCATTCTATTCACCTGACACCTCAAATTCGTATCTGACTAGTTTCCTAGAATCCAGTTTTTCAATAGTGGGTCCTATGTAAGTCACACAATTGATCATGACATCTTTGACATCTCACTTCCTTAATCTCCACCCAGAGAGAATTTGTTCTTTAAATACAAATCTGATCTTATCACTCTCTACTAACACCTGTTAAATTCTTTTCAGAATATTAGCAAATACTCCCATTTTATCTACTCATCACTAATTATTAAAAAAAAAGATTTTATTTATTTATTCTTAGAGAGAGGGGGAGGGAGGGAGAAAAACAGGGATAGAAACATCAATGTGTGGTTGCCTCTTGCAGACTTGGCCCACAACCCAGGCATGGCCGCTGGAATTGAACCAGTGACCCTTTGGTTTGCAGGCTGGCGCTCACTCAATCCACTGAGCCACACCAGCCAGGGTGACTCATCACTAATTCTTTATTCTGGGCACCAAACTTCTCTGAAGACAATTCAGGTGATTATTGCAGGAACAACCACATTAGTATACAACCTATTTGCTTGGCTCTGGACAGCTGACACAAGCTGGACCAATCACAGTAGATTACTTCCTTTGGCTACAATGACTAGTCAGAGGATAAGCACTAGACCCAAGCTAGGCCAGGGAGCTCAGGACTTGGAACAGAAAAGGAGTCCACCAATCTCTGTGGGGTTTTATCCTGTTACACGAGTGGCAGGCAGCCATGTTTTCAGCCACACAAACCACAGAAGTTAAGAAAGCTGATGTACAAAATGAGAAACAAAGGTGGGAGAAAGGTGAAGCCAGGACACATTAGAAAGGCAAAAGTAAAATATAGAAAAGTTCTGAGTTTCCCAGTCCCTAATTCTAGTTAATTCTGAGGCCCAGTTACATGAAACACTCTAGTAGCCTCTATGGTATCATTTGGCTTAAATGAGTTCATGTTGGATTTCTCTCATTAGCAACTAAAAATTGCTAGTAACAGAAATCAAGTACAGAAAGAGAACAAAACCTTTAACCGACCCATAGTACCCTGCATGAAATTATCAATCTGACCTGGAACGCCCTCATCACAACAGTCCATATGGCTTCCTTCGGCTGTTCATACACACAAAGCTCTTTCTATTCCAGAGTCTTTTCCTTCCCACTTTTCTTAATCACTATGACTAATCTTTCATGTATCAGCTTAAATGCTGTATGTCCCATGGTACCCTTGACTTCACCTTCCAAACACCGGGACTGGATTCCAGTTGCGTTTCATTTCAGTGGCTAGCCTCCTCAAATCAATATCACACACATGCACAAAATAAGCAAATCCTTGCAGTTACAAGCAATTCTGATAAAGTTCTTACCTCAAATGCCCATTCTTTTTCTTCTTCTCCATCCAGAAACAAGCGTGTTTCTTTATAAACCTGGCCTATATCCAGGTTTAATGGGGATATGTCAAATTCAAGCCGTTGCAATTCAAATCCTAGTCCAACACCTATGGCTTTTATAAAGCTTTCTTTCAGTGCCTAAGATACAGAAAAACATTTTCTCTTAGAGCTTTAAGTAGATAAAAATTTTCCATAAAAAGCAACAGGCCTAAAACATCTGCATCTTTAACTCTATACTACAATATGGCTATAAGTTTTTTTTTCACTGTTATAGTAGGCATGAAGACAAACCAGCCATATGATCTTAAGGAAAATCATTTAAACTCCCTGGACCTCCATTTTCTCATGTGTAACATGCAATAATAATAATAATAATAGGTCTTTTATATTAATTTAACTAATCTATAAAAGGCTTCAAGTAATGCCTTCTAGCATACAGTAAATTGTATACGTGTTTGTTAAATAAAGCCTACTGTGTGTAAGTTTAACACAAAAAACATTTATAAAAAGTGATAAATAAAATGCCTTGTTCTAGCTTCGAAAGTAAATAGCTTCTAACTGAGCATTAAATATGTTAAATTTTCTTCAATGTCATTATAATATAATAATGTATACATAAAAATCATGAAGTTTCCAACTTACGACCTATTTAGCTTCAAAGAGTATATGAACTACCAGGTAACCAAATCTTTTTTCACTCCTATTTTTTTAAGATAATAAAATCATCCCAAGCATTTACTCTCAAAATTAGAAAGAAATTATACCCAATTCCTATAAAACATATCCAGCTGAGTCCATTCATCCTTAAAGCTTCTGATTGTTTCCCATTCTTTGTTGGTAAACTTTCTTTTCATAATATGAAAGAATTCTGAAATTGAACCGCGACCTGTCAATTAAGAAAATAGGGAATTAAAAAGAGCTGTTCTATTACCAAATCTGTTAAAGACAGCACACAAAAGAGAACCACAGGCCAAGTTTACTTTTGAATGGTCACAATAATCCTCAACAAAATATCAGCAAATCCAATTAAGCTGGGAATTAAAAGAGTAATGTACAATGATGAGCTGGGGTCAGCTCAGGAAAAAGATAGGTCCAACAGGAATAGTGAAATCCCATGAATTACTAAAAGTTTAAGGAGAAAAACAATATATTCAATAGTTGCCCTCCCAAATTGGTAAAATTTGGCAGCCAACCTAGTTATAAATTTTAGGGAAGAGGAAATTCCTATATATGACAGAAAATCATAAATCCTTAAGAACTCTTAGATCAATTCTATTCTGGGGTTTAGAATTTTACTTCGCTATATAACAAGGAAAAAAGGAACAACTTCTTTATTGTAATTTCTTGGAAATGGGTAGAAGGTTGAAAAGTGTTCTTTTATTGAAAGTTATCACAATGAATGGAAAATATACTTATTTCCTTCAAAATAATTAATGATTTCTAATATGACTTCTCCAAATAAAACAGATTTCAATTTCTATTCTTTTGGGGATACTATAAACTAGGCTCATTTAAAAAAAATCTGCCCTGGCTGGTGTAGCTCAGTGGATTGAGCGCGGGCCTGCAAACCGAAGGATCGCGGTTCAATTCCCAGTCAGGGCACATGCCTGGGTTGCCAGGCCAGTTCCCGGCAGGGGACATACAAGAGGCAACCACACATTGATGTTTCTCTCCCTCTCTCCTTCCCTTCCCCTCTAAAGATAAATAAATAAAATCTAAAAGAAAAAAAAAAATCCTAAAATAAATAAATAAATAAATAAATAAATAAATAAAAATCTGAAGTCTATCCCTAACTCCACTGTTCCATAAACAAAATTTTACATAGTATTCTAAAAATAAATGACAAAAAGCACAGAACTCAAAGGACCTGATTCCCAGAGTTAAGGGCTAAGACACAAATTAAAATACAGACAATGCCTTTTGTATTATATTTTCCAAAATATTATAATTACATGTTTGTCTCTTTTTACTATTATAAAGCAGGAACTTTCTATCATCATCCATTTATTCGACAGGCATGCAGGCATGTACAACTATTACACAAACAGGTATTGAACTAATGATTACAAAGAAATCAAGTCATGGTTCTTGCTCTCACACACTTCCAGCTTAATGGCCTATCGGAAAGCCTGGCCCAAGGTACATGAACACAAATGTTTACTCTATGAATAACTGTTAATTATTTGGTAAATTATTTCCTAAATGTTTTATTGCCCTATTCTTTTCCAGAAAACCTCCTGAAGATAGTCCCTCTGCAGATTCTGTTCATGTACCTTGCCTATTCTAACGCCAACTCCCCCCACTTCTAAAATACCCAACTCCAAAATCTGACATTCTTAACTGACTGACTATAACCCTAAAAAGGGACATCTGCCAACATAGCATGTCTGGAAAAAAGATGTCAAATCCCCCTAATTGATGCTTAACTGGCATTTAATCACTAACTTCTCTATGAGAATTCAATAATTAGCACCCCTATTATTATAATTTTCACTCTAAAAATGCCTAAGTGCTAGATGCTGGAAGTATCATGATAAGCAAAACACACATGAACCTTACCTTCACAGGGAGTTTACAGTTTCTCCTTCAAGCAGTGACTTTCAACCTTTTTAATCTCATGGCACACATAAAGTAATTACTAAAATTCTGCAGCAAACCAAAAAATACATTTTTGCCGATCTGACAAAAAATAGATATAATTCTGATTCATTCACACCAAGGGGAAGAGGTCAGTGCCCCTGACTAAACAGTCAGGTATTGTGTGTTTTAAAAATTCTTGTGCCATACCGGTTGAAAATCACTGTTCTGTAGTAAAAAAGTAACTTTCCTGTAGTTATTTCAAGGGTAGAAAACATTAAGAGCCAGCTCTGCCCCCAGTTAAGATTCCCCCACCATCCCCATTTCAAAATAGTCAAAAGTCTCCTCTTGTTTAGCCAGGAAATATTTCCAACAACCCTACAATAATATGTGGTCCTTTAATTCAAGACAAAGGTCCTCTATTTTCAAGTTCATTAAACTCATTTAATCATCTGTTGTCTCCTTAGCCCTCTCCTCTTCAAGAAGAATAACATTACAATACATTTTATGAATTCAATTCGTGTCTACTGTTTGTTATTGTTAAAATAATTATTTCCTAAAAGTAGCCCAGCAAAGCTATAAAGTCATTTCACACAACAATATTTAAATATTAAACTGTGATCTTAAGGAGTCCCAGGGCGATGAATCCCTTTGATAGTCTGGTGCTTATTCTTTAAGGCCCTTAATAAAAACTATCTTGTTAAAATGCAAGCATCACTAGTATATTCTGACTTGACAAATTACAGTAGAGAAAGTAAAGCAAGCAACCTTGCATAAGTTGATCAAAGTACATCTGAAGACTTTAAATAATGGAAGCACTATGGCTATATATATCATGAACTCTTCCTCCTGAATAGATTTTGGCACATTGTAAATAATAACAATGGGAAGAATAGCTACCTGGGATTTGGAAAACAGTAGGATATAATTTAAGTGGAACTGTAGTTTAACATAATACTACCCAAAAAGCCTAAAATTTAAAAAGATATGCTTGTTGTCATCTACAGAGTCAACTTATTTGTTGGTTTCTTCAAGTTATAATTTCATAACCCACTGATTTTTAACTAAATATAACAGGGCAATCAAGGAAAAAATTTAAATATGCACGCTAGTAAAAAATTGATTAACATAAAAAGCAATCTATCACAATCACAGGAAAGCGATCACGTAACTGATTATGTGCAGCGAAAAGTATCTGAGGAGTGCATTTTCATACACTTTTGAGAGCATCTTATTTATTTCACAAAATAAGAGATCTGACACAGCAACAGAAAAAGATGGTTTTGTAAATATTCAGCCAAAGCACAACAGCACCACGCTGTGGCATTACAGTGGAAAAACACAGTGGGTGAGTACTTTTTTAAGTACTTTGTTTATGTGGAAATTGGAATTAAAAAAAAATTAGCAAGAATATCAAATACTACATTGTCCTTCAAACTAACTGAAAACAGCATGATTACTGCATATATTAGTTGGTAAAGCCGCCTATAATACCATCACATATTCATGTCATTACAATCTTCATTTTAACCATTCTATTATTGCACATGAAAAAACTTAAGTATATATATAGAACAGACAAAATGACTGAAAATTTACATAGAACCATTAACCAAGTTTTAAGAAGTAGATCCCTTATCTTATAGCTTAATCTTTAGGGAAAGCAGTGTTAGGTATTAACTAAATGTTCACAGTAATCAACTAATCAAGGTCATACACCAACTGGAAGCATATTAAACATATAGTAGTAACATAAAACAAAATAATTTGTAGTTAATACCCCTAGGTGCTATTGCAAGCCTATGGGGGGGAAAAATTCTACAAGTACCAGAACCTTAAGGCCAACCAACATCAATCTCTTTCCACAAAAATATATCTGCATCTCAGTTAAAGTATGCTACTCTTCTTCCATCTGTTTGCTTCAAGTAATGCAATTTAGCTTTGGATAATGAATTGTACTACAAGTTCTAGGAGTTTCATTCACTAAGTACTGAATTACTTGTGATCTTGCTTCCATGGGGTGTGATAGTCTTCTAAAATTTCAGTTAGTATGTACACAATAATGCTTGACTTATCAGCTCACTTGTCTGGGAATTTTATCCAGATACAAACCCAGAATAAAAAAAAAGTCTGAGCTGCTAAAAAGGGTTTCACACACTACCACAAAGCATGTAGTATGTTAACAAAAGAACCCTTTATGCCCTCTATACGAGTAGCTCATCACAGAAAAAAATCACGACCTAGGCTTGAAACTCTCCACCACTGAAGTAGTCCTAAATTGCAGTTGCTTTTCATATTTTTATTTAAATTGTATTCATCAACAGCTACACGTATCAACACATACACGCAAAAGAAGGGCCTACAGAATTAGGGCTACCTGACTGCAAATGTGTTATCTTTCAAGTAAAAGGAAGGACTGTGAAAGCAGGGTAAAGGGGCAAATTGGGAGGGGGGGTGGTCAGTCACCCTGAAGAGCCAGAGGACAGAGCAGGGAGCCACAAAGGATTAACCTTAGGCCTTGACACTTTTTGTAATTTGCTCTCCGGATTTCTGAACTTTGTTGGGACCCATGAGCCTTTTTTCTTCCAACTTCTCCCTTTTAAAACGGGAATGTCAAACTGATGCCTGCCCCACCAATGTACTTTAGAAGCAGGTGATCTGTCCTCTCATTTTACAGGTTCACTGATGGAAGAGAATTTTGCCCCACATTCCATCATACCCAGAGTCTCACCCACACCTGATTTAGATGATTCAGATAAAGAGATCTGGAACTTTTTGAGTTGATATTTAGATGAGACTTAGGTTTTAAAGTTAGTGCTGTAATAGTTTAAGACTTAAGAATGCTGGCTGGGATGGGGTGAATTTATTTTTTATGTGAGAAGGATATAAACTTGGCAGGGACACAGGATAGAATGTAGTAGGTTGAATAGTGTCGCTCAAAATTCATGCCTATCCAGAACCTCCGAATGTGATCATATTTGGAAATAGTTGTTTTTTGCAGGTATAATCAAGTCATATTAGATTAGGGTGGCCCTATTATCCAATGACTGGTATACTTGTAAGAAAAAACATTTAGACACACAGAGAAGAACCTATAGGGGAAAAGGTCACGTGAAGATGAAGGCGGAAAATGAAGCAAGAAAGATCCAAGCCAATAAATGCCAAGGATTGCCAGGAAATGAAGTAGAAGCAAAGGAGTCTTCCGCAGAACCTAGAGGGCGCATGGCCCTGGCAACACTTTCATTAACTTGGGGCCTTTGCAACTGTCAGACAATAAATTTCTGTGGTTTTAAGACACCAAGTCTCTGGTACTTTAAAAGTCCCAGGACATTAGCACACATGAATACAATTTATCTTAAATACACAAACACAATTAAACACTCTTAAGAGCTTTAGTGTTATATGGACTGGAGTCAAATGTTCCAATCCCGGCTCCATCACTTCTTTACTGTTATTTATTTAACATCACTGTGGCTATTTCTTAAAGCCAATAAATTAGGGACAAAAAGTTGGGCATGTTAAGGAATAAACATGTAAAGGGACCAGAACTATTAAGTACTTAACGTTAGCTGTAAGGTTGTCAGGGTAGTTGTTTTGTACATCCTCTTTTGTGAATTGTTTTATCGAGTCCTTGGTCCACTCATCAAGCAAACCATAGTCATTTTTCTTTCAGTACTCACAAACACTTTATATATTAACAATATTCACCTTCGTCTATTGTATTTGCCACAAGTATATTGCATGGTTTGTGAGAGAAAAGATATAATATGAGATCAATCACATCTGCTGACTTTGTGGGGTTTTTTTTGAATGTAAAATGCATCCTTTTTTTAGTAAGTCTGACCAAATATACATTTACTACTGTGTTCTAGTAACTGTTTTTAAAACCTAACTCTAACTACTGGTATGTTGTTATATAGAGTGAGATAAGGATCTAACGGCTTTATGATTATTTTCACTTGTAAGAAATGTTGATTGGTTACAATCATTTTCTTTTGTTGACTCTGTAAATTACAATATTGCTCAAACATTAACATGTCTAACAATCACCCGGGAAACTGCTTACATACAGATCCCTCAGTTGCATCTCAGAAATTTTGGTTCAGTGGTCTGTGGTTTCAAAATATCTAAGTTTTTAATAAACATCCTGGCCGATTTTAATGTTTTGACTACCATTCTAGAAACAACATTTTGTACACATAACAGCAACAACTATCAAAACAAACTTAGAGCTAACATTTATCAAGTACTTAAAAATTCCACATGCTGCCCTGGCTGGCATAGGTCAGTGGATTGAGCATGGGCTGCGAACCAAAGGGTCGCAGGTTGGATTCCCTGTCAGGACACATGCCTGGGTTGCAGGCCAGGCCCCTAGTGGGAGCCATATGTGAGGCAACCACACATTGATGTTTCTCTCCCTCTCTTTCTCCCTCCCTTCCCCTCTCTAAAAATAAATAAATAAAATACTTAAAAAAAAATTCCACATGCTTTATATGTTTTTTCCTACCTACCCAATTCTGATGGTGGTAGAATTGTTTAGCTTCAGGATGTAAAATACACAATATACACATACACACAAATTCTAGAGGAATTAGACAAATATAAAAAGATACAATTTTAGAATAAAATACAGGAGGCTCTATAACCTTTAATTGGGAGTAAATCTTACCAATTTAATTTTTTATCAACCAAGATGAATTAAGAATTTATCAAGGAAAAGCTAAGTATATTTCATTAAGTAAAATTCATATAGCAAAAAATAAAACCAAATTCAAAAGATAATATATAGATCCTGGGCTCTAACTCTTAACCTTCCTAGTTGTCTCTTCTTCTGCTAACATCACACTCTTGTTTACAATGTCTAGTATTTTTAAAAATCATAAGACAAGCCTTCTTAGACATTTAGTTCCTCCATAAAAACTAAATAAACTTAACTAAGTTCCACAGAATTTTTCACAGATTTTATAACTGCAAATCCTTAAACATTATCAATAAAGCCTAGTATTAAGAGGCCATATATTGTAGAGCGCAGTGCCTAAATATCTGGGTTTTGTAGTATGGGTTCAAATCCATGACCTTCTCCTCCTGTTTAAGTCACCTTGAACAACTATCTTAATCTATTCTATAACATTAATAGTACAGCTGGCCCTTGAACAATGGAGGTTAGTATAACAAAGGTCCACTTCCAGGTATATTTTCTGCTATACACTTGGTCCTCCAAATCCCAATGTTTCACATCTGTGGATTCAACCAACCACAGACAGAATTTTTGATCCAAGGTTGGAAAACCATGGATGCAGGGCACAGACTGTAAGCACGGTTCCATGCCATCTTATATAACGGACTTAGGCATCTGCAGATTCTGGTATCTGCAAGGGTTCTTGATACTGGTGCCCTATAGATACAATGGGTGACTACAGCCCAGTTCTGGGGAAAGTAAAAAGTTATACAGATTTCCAGCTGCATGGGAGGCTGGTGTTCCTGAGCCCTGTGTTGTTCATGGGTCAACTGTCTATTCTCAACTTAAGTGGATAAAACAAGATGATGCACACAGGCATTTAATAGTGTCACACACGTAGGCGCTACTCAATAAATACTAGTTCTATGTTATGACCCTGCTCAAAACTCATTCAGTAACTGAGGAGGAGGAATACTCTCTGTCAGTGAAGACCTGGTTTTTCAGTAAGTTCAGACTACAAAGGGAAGTGTTGACTTAGTGACTTATTTAAGCTATTTAGGGGTGCTAAAACTCCTAGCTTAAGAAAAAAAAAGCAAGCTTTAGCACAACATGGAAAATGCTTTAACTAGCACATCCTGCAAAATGCAGATCTAAAAGAATATCGATCACGATCAGCCTAGATGGAAATGATGGTGGAATAGATTGGAGCAGGTACAAAGCTGATAACTGAATCTGAACTGGATGGAAATAGAGAAGTGAAAAAGCTTGGGAGATAAATGGAGAGTGAGGAAGAAGACTAAAGGAAAAACTGTTTTTTATCATAACTCACTGATGAGAAGTTTATATTCTAACCAGTATCTGATATGAATACCATTTTTCATTGTGGTTATGTACCTTTTTCATTTTTTCAACAAATTTAGTATTTTCAGCAAAATTGAGAACTCCTATCATTTGTACATTTAATACATACTGAGCTCCTGCTATATATGCTAGACCCTTTTAAGTACTAGATTATACTGTGACAAAAACAAAACAAGCATGGCTCCTCAACTTATCTAATGAGGGAAATTATCAAGTCAGTCATAGTTACAAATGAGAGGGACCACGAAGGAAAACAAGATCAAGTGCTCAGCAAATGGAGAAGCAATGAGAATAAAATAAGGTCATGTTAAACAGACCGGATTTCATTAAAAAGCATCCTAATAATTTTAAGAAAACTGCTAGTTTTATTTATTCTTTTTAAAGACTACTTCAACTCTGTAATAACTGGGTGAGTACAAAAGTAAAAAAGGGGAATTAATTAGGAAGCCATTATAATAGCACAGGAGATGGATGGCACAGTGGAAGGAGACAGGCAAGAGGCCCTACCACATCCCTAGCTAGCATATGCTACCATCACTTACTTTATACTTACTGAGCTGAATTTACATTAACAGTTGTTTTAGAAAACAGTTCCATATTATTTCAAAGCTATTAAATTAGTATTAAACCTGAAAGTATTGAGTCTTTTGTCCTGTCAATTAATACTCAGCGAAGTTTGTAATAAAAATGTAAAGCTGAAAATGTAAAGCCACAGGGGAAAAAAATTCTAGGTCATTTACCAAATTTAAACCATAGTTTTTATATTGTATCTATCTTATCTTGCCTTGTTTTGTAATATGATACATAAATAATGGTAGGTAAAATTGAAAAAAAAACAACTAAAATTTCCTAATTGGGTATCACAGTAATGACCTACAAAACACCTTCCCCCCCAGACTTAGGAATGTACTGCACTGTCAGTTTATTTATACCAGGGTCCCCAATATCCTACAATTGCTCTTCTCTAGACATTCATTAAACAAATATTTATTGAGTGCCAACTATGTACCACTTTTAAAATAAGGTTTCTTTTCCCATTAAGCAAAGACTAAAATGGTGGTTGCAATAATCTCCTTAATTGTGGGCATCTCCCTAGAAGGAACCTAAAGCTTCCTAGCTCCATTAATATATTTTTACCAGCCCTGCCATAGTAGCAATGAGAACTGGGAGGGGAAAATGGAACCTAGAAGAAATGGATAATGTGACAAGAAGGAAAGACTCTACAAGTTCCAACATAATGTTTACCTGCAGACAAAATGGGATTATAAAACTGAGTCAATATACAAATGATGCCTGCAAAGACTGACTCCATCTTCAGAGTTGACAATCTAATAATAATGTCCAGTACAAAGTACAATATACTTGCTGCTCTCCTAAGTTTTACCCTCCATCATTTCGTAACTTTTAAAAACACCCCTTGCTCAATTTCCTCACTTACTCTGATAAGCACAGCAATTTAAATAAATCTCCAGCTAAAAAAACCAGTGTCTACTTGCCACCTCACTGAGAAATGATGTCCATTCATACTTTATTGACAAAGTATACTGACTGGAATTATTGACATAACAATAGTTATGACCAGACAATATCTCCTGCCCCATGTTTTACTGGATATATCACAACTTTTTGGCAATGAACCAAAGAATAAGACATGGCCTGGTACTATGACTGGTCAATTAATGCTTAATTATCTTCCTATATTTCTTATAAGTTTCAATTAGTAGTTACTTGTTTACTTAGTACTGACCATGTTCATCAAGGCAACTGGTAATAAAATCTGTGTCTTATGGTAAGGCATAATTTTCAGGTGGATAGCAACCTGATGAGCCAACCTTTACTGTGTAATTATGCTGACTAAGGAGCAATGGCCTCTCTGATAATTTCTGATTTTAGGAGAAGTTCATGTAAGCACAGCAGAAAACTATGAAAGCTTACAGGCTCATTCAAACGTGCATTCTCAATCCTCTACAGCAGTGATTCTTTCAGAATAAGCCTTCTATATGACACTGCTGAAAACTAGATCTTCTCCTGAGAAAAATGTACACAAAATGTAGCAAATAATTTCAGTAGATTAAAGTAAAATAACTTGATGCTTATCCAGGGACTCAGGTAAGGAATCCATTATCACTTAAACATCCTCCTTATGAGCAAAGTTAAGAATAGAGTTGTAATAGAAAGGTTTTATGAGCAAGTCAGAAAATCAAGTAGCTGGTGGGCCCCAGCCAGTGTAGCTCAATTGGTTGGGTGCCGTCGCACAAACTGAAAAGTTGTCAGTTTGTTTCCTGGTCAGGGCACATGCCTGGATTGCTGGTTCGGCCCCCAGCTGGGTGTACCCAATGCAGCCAATTGATATTTTTCTCTCACTTTCTTTCCCTCTCTTTCTCCCCCTTTCCCTCTCTCTCAAAAAGAAATAAAGAAAAAGTAGCTGGTGGGAAAATTCAAAGTAAAGACACTGACAGCAAAAATGGGAGGTAAGATTCACAGCCATACTCTGAAGCCTTGCTGTGTGTGTATATATAGATATGTACATATGTATGTGTATGTATATATAAACATAGAGCATTCATTCATTCATTCGACAGATAATTATTGGGAACTATGTAGTTAACATAGTTCTGCTCTCTAAGGAAGAGAAGAATGACAATCAATCATCCTGATAAATAATCATAAACAGATTATGGTACCAGAATGCGGGAGATACATTTTATGAGGGTCTACAACAAAAGAACCTAGTTTAGATTAAAGGTTCACAGAGGCTTCCCTAAAGTAGAATGTGGCGAAAGGTAACCAGTAAATAAATTACCTATGCAGAAATTGAGGGGGGGGGGGGGGAGAATAACATTAATAAAAATCTTCCATATGCAGGGAATCATAAGCAAATATTCTGAAGTTGCATTTTGAAATGAAGATGTCTCTCTTATTAACTGCTTTCTTCCTGGACTGTTACTTCTCCTTTGATAAAAATAACAGTATATTCATTTTAGGGTTGGGACAATTAAATTGAAGAATATATGCAAAGCACTTAGTAAAATGCCTTGGCACATAGTGAGAGCTTGATAAATATAGTATTAGTGATGATGAAAATTATGGTTAAGAGAACCTGTGTTCTAGTAAAACTCTCTGGGCATACTCAACCCCAAAATAAATGTTAGCAGTTCCTACAGCCACCAATTACAAATTTCTAAGGTGAAATATAAGCAACCTAAATATTTTAATAATTGCTTGCTCTTCATTTTTACTTATATAAATATGCTACAAAGAGTTCTAGATATGGCATAAATACATGTTATCTTTTTCTAAGAACTACAATATACTTTGTCATTGAGATAATTTACTAATGAATTTTGGGAAATACTTAAGTAAAACAAAGTTCTTACAATATAATTACCATAGTTTTGAATAGAATGCCACTCAAAATTGACTAGAGTCCATTTTGGTCCAGTTCTGGTCCAGTAGGTCCAGAACTATTGAAAAACTGTTCTTTAAAAATTTAAGTCTTCTAAAAGTTTCAACGTCTTATTTAACAAGCTAAAGTGTAATTCAAAAAGAAAATCTTTACATTTCACTTTGTCTCTGACAAAGCATTATATGACTCCCCAGTAATAAAGAATCTACCCTTTATGTAGAAGTCTGTTAACATTCAAAGAAATATGCCTTTTTCAGATATATGCTCTCTTGGATACACCACCTTTGAGTATTGAGCATATTTTGCCTAATACTTTAACTACATTTCCAGGCCTGAAATTACTCAATAAATAGGTACAAATGGAGACAAGGAGATAACCCTTGTACTACAAAAACGCAACATTACCTGGAAAACTAGTTTTCATTATATCAATTCCAACTTGTAGCTCAGGTTCAGCAGCAAGTACAGCATAGTCCCCTTGATGAGAGATGTTAAAGTTGAAATTGGGGTAAGGATTCAACGAGTCCTTTGCAAGAACTGGTTTTCCTTTTGCAGTTCTTTGCAAACGAATATTATTCCAAGGGATATTCAATTTCTCTGCAATTAATTTCCTTATCATGAGACGACCAGCCTGTTAAATAAATAAAACATAAACATTCAGTATATACAGGTACCCTGCCTATAACATACAAAGTCAGTTTTTGTGGTTTTCAAAATATTTTTTAAAGTTTCAAAAAGTACATTGCATCAAGATTTAAACAATGCTTAAGAAGGTAGAAATTAATCTCTCCTTAGCAATTTCCTCACCTGAGCAGGCAACCAATGTTAACAAGTAGGCATGCTCCCAGTCTTTTCTCTAAGTATCTAAATATATGCTCATGTACACAGGATTTTGCTATCTTCATATGAGACCCTACTGTATATGGTATTCTATTATGTATAACCATTTCAACTTGTTGGGGATTATTTCACATCTGTATATAACTGTCCAGTCTGTGCCCTATTAGTTGTAGCATAATATTGTATTTCATAGTATCAAGGAAGTTTAAGTGGATTTGCTCTAGTTTTGTTACTACAAAAAATTCCCTAGTGAGTAACCTTGTTGTACCTACATCTCTGTGCACACGTGCAAGCATTCCTAGGTCCTACACATCAGCGATTTTCAACCCATGTGCTGCCAAGAATTTTTAAAACATGCAATACCTGACTAGCTAGGGGCACTGACCTCTTTTCTCTTAGACTGTCAAATAAAAAAATGACAACAGTCAACACAACAGCTGTCGGTGTGAATGAATCAAAATTATACCTTTTTTTTTTTTTTTTTTTTTGGTCAGAGCAGCAAAAAACTTTTTGGTGTGAGGCAGACTTTTAGTAATTAGTCTACGTGTGCTGAGATGAAAAAGGTTAAAAATCACTGCTATATATTCATCACTCAGTTTCAACAATTAGCTATGCATCATCTATTTTTTTTCACATATCCTCTTACCCATTCACTCCCACCTCCACATAATAATTAGGAAAGATATTACTAAAATCACACAAAAATAACCAAAAATACCCATGGGTATAACAAAGTATATAGTTTGTAAAGTATCTTTCAAGTTTTTTTCTGCAATTCTAACACTTTTAGAAACTGCAACACTAAAAAATATTCACCAATGTCTTCATAAAAATATGAATTAGCTCAAATTTCAAATGAAAAGTGTCAAATAACAAGTGAAATATAGGGACAACTTCAATGATTAAGTGATTCTTGAAATATAGTAAATTACAAGCCGCTTCAAACTGCATTACAGAAAATTAATTTTGAAATCCAACTTTCCATTTGTTGCTTAAAAACATGTAACTAAAATAAATAATTCTATTTATTGTTTCCCAAGCTGTGTAGCCAGGAAGGTTTGCCTGGGAACACATTGTCCATGGGTTCAGTTTCTTTGGTAAAAGGAGGCTGATCTATGTCTCTTCCAGTTCCACAGTGTGCACGAATAAACGAAATAATGAAACTGGAGAGCAACCCAGTGCAGGGTTCCTGCAGCCTGTCACCACTCAGCCAAAAAGCAGAGACAGGCATTGGATTAAAATTGCGCTTTTATTAATACCAAAGGCTAGCAGTCAGAGAACGTGGCGGGTTAAAATCCTAACATCTACCCTACTTTGAGCTTTCAGAATCAAGTTTATGTAGGGGAAACGTGGAAATTTGAGAGGGGAAAATTCCTGCTCTTTCTCTAGAGAGGAGCCGAAAGGGAAGTCCCCAGCTCCTTTGTTCCAGTGTTCTCGGGATGTAAATTGCTCAAACTGTTTAGCCTTGTTTAATTTTCTTTTCTCAGTTTCCCCATTCCACTTCCCCAGGAATTTTCTTAGCTTCTTACTATCCTGCCTTAGTCATACCATCAATATTTTTATGAAGCTATCATTGTGCAGGGTACCCTTGCAGAGCGGTGGGCTATTTAATTGGCAGACTAAGTATGTGCTACGGGACCACGCAGGAAAAAAAAGGACAAAAATATAAAAAACACTCATGGAGAGAACTCCAACCATAGGTGTAGGCCTTCCCTACACCTATTTCAGGGTCTCTATTTCAATTACAGCATGGGAGGGGCTTATTTTTGCTCCGGAGCCAGGCCTCCAAAGCAACTACAAAGGCCGTAGAGACCAGGCCACGCAGAGATTGGGCACGGCCGACCACTCTAGCCCCGCGAGTGCCCCGAGTAGGCTAAAACGCGGGCGTCGACACTAGAACGCGAGGGACTGTCCACAGCCCGGCCCACCTCCCCCAAAACCTCCCTCGGCTCAAAATACCAGAGACCAGTAGTACCATGGCTGCCTTAGCGTCCCGGGCAAAGACGAACTGGCCAATGCGCTCCTTTTCTTCAGGCTGGATCGATCGAACAGCCAGCAGCCATTCGGCTCGGCTCGGCAGCCAAGTGCCGCAGGAAAAGGCCCAGCGCACGCCCTCCATGGCTGAAACCGAGCAAAACCGCTTGGCGTGGAGAACCATACACTGAGCACGAAGCTCACCGCCACCAGGGCCCGATTGCGCGGTCACTGAAGGGGCTCCTCCCCCTCCCACCCGTCGTGTAAGCGGAGAGGGCGGAGCATCGCGTACGTTCTACGGCACGTTCGCCTTTTGACCCCTCACATGCCCGCCCCCAACATCACCGCCTCCTCCACTCGGAGGAAGCCGCTGGGGCGGAGGACGGAGACCCGCCTCTGCGCTCTGCGGCAACGTGTAACGTCACGTGGGGCGGTGCATCGGTGGCGAGAGAAAGGAGGGACCAAGACCCAAAGCGGATAGTTAACGCCACTCATACTTGGAAAAGAGCTAACGGGACAGCGGTGCAAGCCAATCGTAATCAGTCTTCTGGAGGCAGAGAGACTGGGGTGGAGACTTCGGATACTGCGGCTGCAGGTGCGTGATTTCTGGGGTCTCTGGGAGGAGTGGGATGATAGCATCCTGATCCTGGAAGCTAGGATCGGCCCCTGTGAGACACAGAAGAGAGGATTCCGTGCCTCTCCTTCATGTTCGGGATGGGAGAGGTTTCCCTGTCTGAGAAGGGACTGGATGGTGCCCTTTGAAGTTGTGCTTTGTGTAGGGTCGAATCGACTTCCCCGCCCCCGCCAACCCCCAGCCCCTTAGGTCAAACCCCTCTGCTCATCTAGGACACTTAATGTACTTCATGCCCACCCTGAGTCCCGCTTTCCAAGTTTGGGGCGGAGACGCTGCCCCTCAGTGCGGGGCGCCTGCCCCGCCTAAAGCAAAGGCTGCCGGTGAGCAACTGGGCTAACGCTGATCCTTTGTTCTCACCACCAAGTGACTCAAGTGCCGTTTTGCGATCGCCAAGCCTGGACCAAAACCCTCAGAAGAAACTGAGGATTCTGTTGTTGAGACACCAGTGGTTCCACTATATCACACGTCCTTGCTCTAGAAGTGGCAGAACCAAGTTAAATAACTTCAGCAGCCCTTCAGAATTACTCTGTACCTTTGCTCAGTTATTTTTATTGATGTCTCTTGTTTCCATAGTTTGTTCCATGTAGACTGTAGTTGACTTTTATAAAAGCCCTAGTGACCAAAGACCCTTCCAGGTTTTGGTTCAGAGAAAAGTTGATCTCTGCAGAGGAATGTAAGTGCTTAACTTTGTGGTGGATTAAATGCTACATTCACTGTGGGAATCAGATTCTTTTCTTCCTTTGGCTGCCAAGGAATTTCAATTAAAGGCTCGCATTAGTAATTAACAGTTATGTGTGGATTATTTTTCTGCTCTTTAACATGGGTTCTATACTGTTTTTATCTATACTTGCTTTCGTTAGGTTTTCGTGATACCATGAGCCCCCTTCAGTCCTTTGCAGGAAAATGGGATTTGGAACACATACACAAATCCGCAAAGGACTGTGAAATGAATTACTGACTTTATATATTAGTTTAGCTAATGGTATAAAAGTCTGTGTCAGGTGCTATATTTAAGCTCTGCTTATCAACTGCAGAGAGTTTACAATCTGGCAAAGCAGATAAAATGTACAAAAAAAGCTACATAAGAATAAATGTAAAGATGAGTGAAGTATAAGGTATCTACTAACACTCCTTTCAGTAGGGTGAAAGAAGGGAACTTGATTGTAGTGGGTTAAGATAAGTGGAGGTGAAGTTAATATAGAAGTCTTTAAAGAAGTTTTCTGCATTAGGGTGTAGAAAATGGGATGATCCCTAGAGGGGAATAAAAGGTCAAAGGATATATTTTTGTTTCATATTTGTTTAAAGATGGGAGATACTAAAATCTGTGCACTGATGGAAAATGTCCAGTGGAGTGTGTGAAATTGTTGATGTAAGCAGAGAGTAATTGTGTGTGTGTGTGTGTGTGTGTATCTGTGTATCTGTGTTCACCACTCTAAATTGTATTCCAGAGTGGAGGACCATGCCTTTATTCTTTTCGGCTATATGCCCAGTATCTGGAATAAAAGTGCTTGCCACAGTAATAGCTACTCTATAACCTTTCTAATATTTGTTGAGTAAATGAATGACTTGGACTCTATTTCTCTTACCTTCTTTTAATTCATTCTTCAAACATCAGATACTTAAAAATATAAAAAAAGATCATGTCACTGTCCAGTTCTAAGTCTTCTGTGATCCCAGTTGCACTTAAAATAAAATTCCAGGTTCTTGTGGCCCCTGGGATCCTGCATGAGGCAGTACTGGCTTCCTGCAGCCCTATCTCACCAACATCCTTGCTTGCTCTTACTAATTCCATTTCAGCAATGATAGCCTTCTTTCATTTCTTTAAAATGAACCATCCTTTCTCTCTTTAGGGCTTTGTATGTGATTTTGTTCAGCAACTCATTACCTTCTCATCATTCAGGTGTCAATTTAAATGACACTTTTTCAGAACAACTCTCTCCCCCCCAATACTGTAGTGGATGAGAACAAGGACTCAGGAGCCAGACTGACCGGATTTACATCCCAGCTCTGTACTTATTTGCTATGTGACCTTGGGTAAATTAGTTAAATTCTCAAAGCCTCATTTTCCCTGTGTATAAAATGAGGACAATAGTGGTATCTATTTTACATAGTTGTTTTGAAGATTTTTTAAAGAGTATATAAAGCATGCAGTACAGAACCTGACACGAAACACTATGTAAGTGTTCACTGTTACCATTGTTATTATCTGAAGTTGAGTACACCCCCCAGCAGAGTTCATTTTTATTTCCATTTTCCAGTTGTTTCTTCATAGTATTTATAACAATTTGTGATTTGTCAGTCTTCTAAATACTAAACACTAAGAAAGCAGGGACCATATCTGATTTATTCTCCATGCTATTTCTAGTACCTAATTCAATACCTGGCATATATTTAGCACTCTATAAGAAATGTTGGATAGATAGGCTAGAAATCATGCTCTATATTGAAACATGAGTTACCAAATTAATGTTACTCCAAGACCCAATGAAATCAAAGCCCAGATTAGTCACAGCGTAGCTTCAGTTTTAACATTTTACTTCTATAAAGTGGCATTTGCATTTTTGTCATTATATCAAAGGCTTGGTTCTTAGGCTTGATTCTTGTACTTTTATTGATTCAATTCTATAGGTCAGATTTTTTTTTAAAAGATTTTATTTATTTATTTTTAGAGAGGGGAAGGGAGGGAGAAAGAGAGGGAGAGAAACATCAATGTGTGGTTGCCTCTCACGTGACCCCCATTAGGGGCCTGGCCTGCAACCCAGGCGTGTGCCCTGACTGGGAATCGAACCTGCGACCCTTTGGTTCGCAGCCCGCGCTCAATCCACTGAGCTATGCCAGCCAGGGCTATAGGTCAGATTTTAATGGAAGACACTAAAAAGAGAACAAGAAAATAGTAGTTTTGAAAATTGAATCAATGTTTTGAAGTAGAAGGTGAGATGAAGCTGAAATGCAATCTTACAAAATGTACCATAGTCTCTGGCTGGTGTAGCTCAATGGATTGACTGAGGGCTGTGAAACTAAGTGCTTGCCGGTTCGATTCCCAGTCAGGGCACATGCCTGGGTTGTGGGCCAGGTCCCCAGTCGGGGGCGCGTGAGAGGCAACCACACATTGATGTTTCTCTCATTTTCTTTCTCCTTTACCCTCTCTAAAAATAAATGAATAAAATCTTAAAAAACAAAACAAAATATGCCATGGTTTTATGTGCTGAGAAAGAAAAATGGCATTTTAACTACAACATTTTATCACTTTTAACTTTTCATACTTACGGAAAGCCCTTTGTAAAATAATACCACTCTAGTACATAAGTATGAAGAAAAATATAAGTAAAATTAGTCGTGATGTTCTTATAACTTCTTCACATTCATAGTCTTTTTAACTCTTCTAATTCACTTTCAACTCAGTCTTTTTTTAAATATATTTTATTGCTTATGCTATTACAGTTGTCCCATTTCCCCCCCCTTTATTCCCTTCCACCCTGCACACCCGCTTCCATTTGCATTTCCCCCTTTAGTTCATGTCTGTGGGTTGTATATATAAGTTCTTTGGCTTCTACATTTCCTATACTATTCTTACCCTCCCCCTGTCTATTTTCTGCCCACCATTTATGCTATTTGATTCTCTGTACCTCCCCCACTGATAACCCTCCATGTAATCTCCATTTTTATGATGCTGTTCCTGTTCTAGTTTTCTTACTTTTTTTTAGGTTTGGTTGTTAATAGCTGTGATTTTGTTGTCATTTTACTGTTCATAGTTTTGATCTTTTTCTTACATAAGTCCCTTTAACATTTCATATAATAAGGGCTAGGTGATGATGAACTCCTTTAACTTGACCTTATCTGGGAAGCACTTTATCTGCCCTTTTATTCTAAGGGATAGCTTTGCTGGATAGTCATCTTGGATGTAGGTCCTTGCCTTTCATGATTTCAAATACCTCTTTCCAGCCCCTTCTTGTCTACAAGGTTTCTTTGGAAAAATCAGCTGATGGTCTAATGCGAACTCCTTTGTAGGTAACTCTCTCCTTTTCTCTTGCTGCTTTTAAGATTCTCTCCTTATCTTTAAACTTGGCTAATGGTGTGCCTTGGTGTGTTCCTCCTTGAGTTCAACTTCTTTGGGACTCTTTGAGCTTCCTGGACTTCCTGAAAGTCTATCTATTTTGCCAGATTGGGGAAGTTCTCCTTCATTATTTGTTCAAATAAGTTTTCCACTTGTTGCTCTTCCTCTTCCCCTTCTGGTACCCCTATAGTTTGGATGTTGGAACATTTAAAGATGTCCTGGAGGTTCCTAAGCCTCTCCTCATTTTTTTGAATTCTTGTTTCTTCATTCTGTTCTGGTTGAATGTTTCTTTCTTTTTTCTGGTCCACACCATTGATTTGAATCCCAGTTTCCTTCCCATCACTCTTGGTTCCCTGTACATTTTCCTTTATTTCACTTAGCATAGCCTTTATTTTTTTCCTCTAATTTGAGACCATATTCAACCAGTTTTTTTGAGCATCCTGATTACCAGTGTTTTGAACTATGCATCTAATAGGTTGGCTATCTCTTCATTGTTGTATTTTTTCTGGAGCTTTAAACTGTTCTTTCCTTTGGGCCTTTTTTGTTTTTTTTCCTGTCTCCGCTTGCCTGTTACATAGTAAGG
Source organism: Glossophaga mutica (assembly GCA_039655065.1). Classification (NCBI taxonomy): domain Eukaryota; kingdom Metazoa; phylum Chordata; class Mammalia; order Chiroptera; family Phyllostomidae; genus Glossophaga; species Glossophaga mutica. The sequence continues at coordinate 76,330,696 of CM077308.1, read as the reverse complement.
GGCGGAGCCTTAGGTGTTCACCAGGGCAGGGCAACCCACCCTAGCTGTGTTGTGATGCTGTATGTGAGGGAGGGGTCCAAGAGAGAAAAGTGCTACTTGCTCCACTCTCTTCCGGTTTTCAGTCACTTCCTTGGCTACCTACAATGAAATTTGGCTCTTCTGGTGCTCATTCCTGGGTGGGTGGTTTGTGTATGTTCTACGACCTTGTAGATCTCTCCAATGAACTCTCCTGTGAGGCTGGGAGTTTCTCCCGCTGCCACCTCAACCCCCACAGGAGTTTTCAGTCAGAGGTTTGAGGCTTTATTTCCCAGTGCTGGAACCCTGGGTTGGGAGGTCTATCTCACTCCCTAGTTGTTTCTCCTGGTTTATCTGCTTGCAAATGTCAGACCGCCTAGTCCGCTAGCTGCCGGCTCACCCACTCCTTCTCTGCCAGCTGCTGCTTTGCTGCAGTCCTCTCCGCCTGGCTGCCCGTCTCTGCCCCTCCTACCGGCCTGGATGAATGTTTCTTTTTTAGCTCCTTGGTTTTTGGACTTCCATACAGTACGATTATCCATCAGTTCTGTTGTTTTTTGTTTTTAAATTTATTGTTGTCCTTCTTTTGGTTGTGCAAGGAGGCACAGTGTGTCTACTTCTGCCTCTGTCTTCCCCAGAAGTCAACTCAAAGTCTTGATGTCCCTGTTTTTCCACCTCTTCTCTGCTATCGAGAACATTAACGATGTATCATTTCTTAAATGAGTGACCATTATGATCTATCTCCAGGGTTTTCTTTCAAGATGCTGATAACCATTCTTCACACTTTGATGCATGTACACATAATGACAAATACGTCATGACTGCTACCTGACCGAGAGTGATTTTAAGATATGTATCAATTTTAGATAAATATTAAAAAAGGTGCCTTCAAATTAGTGAAATATGATATTGGATTTGCAGAAACTTTGGAGGAAAAATAATGCCTTACAGATTTTTTACCAAGAATTAAAATAATGTTTCTGGCTAAGTGTATGTTATTATTGATTTTAACCATTTATATTTACATACCATTTGAGAATATTTAATGTTCATGATATCACTTATGCATTGCAGTACAGTGTAACATGTGTCCACCTGGCTGAAGAGCAAGCCAGACTCTCAGAGAGCCTCAAGAGGAGTCCTTAGTAATTGATGGGCCATTTAGAACCCTTACTCAAACCAAATGTAAGAATGTAAATTTCAGCTTTTTGCAATTGTCATTTAGAATATGCATGGAAGGCTTTATCTTTTAACAACTTTTTACAAGTGAATAGCTTTGTATGGGATTTTTAAAATTGATATTCTCAAGATGTATGCCTCTATGCAGAAATACAGATTTTACCCTTTTGAAAATCTCAGGTTTGGGTACCTTTTAGCTGTTTTGTCTTATATTCAGCTTGTTTTTAAAAACCGAAGAACCAAAAACAAAACAATGTTTTCTTTGCATTTTCTGCATGTTTTAAACAACAAAACTGAAATATCAAAATAGTTTTTTGAATTGAATTTATATTTTACTATGTGTTTCTTTCAATTTTTTTGAAATGATTATAGATATACAGAAATTTACAAAGATATAATAGCATAGATTGATCACTTGCCCAGTGGTTGATCCTTCACCCAGTTTCCCCAGTGGTTACATCTTACATATTATTGACCAAAATCAAAACCAGGAATTTGATATTGGTATACCGTGTGTGTATAGTTCTGTTATTTTATCACACGTATAGATAGATTCCTATGACTACCACTACAATCAAGTTACAGATTGCTATTGATTACTACAGAGGTTTTATTATGCATACATATCCCCCATACCATGTGCATGTCCGCCTTGTCTTCCTCAATCACAATTGAGGATTGTGAGCCATAATTGTCAGTCCCTGGAGTCGACTAACCTGTTTTCCATGTTTCTGATTTTGTTATTTCAACAATATTATATCAATAGATACAGAATCACATGGCATGTGACTTTTTGATGTTGGCTTTTTTCACTCATTACGATGCCCATAAAATCCATATTAGTTTTATATGAGTAGTTTGTTCCTTTTTAATGTTGAGTATATTCCATGGTATAGATGTACCGCAGTTGTATACTCATTTATTTACTGAGCAATATTTTGGTTGCTACTTAACATCCATCACTTCACATAGTTACAGTCATTTATTCTGTTGAGAACTTTCGAGAACTGCTATTAGCAAGTTTCATATATACAAGGTCCAGAAAAATTCCAGCCATTGTTAATGAGAACAGTTTGCACCACATCAATGTAACTTGGCAGCCAAGGAGAGTGGACTGGAATGCACATGCTTGAACAATGACGACTTCACTGTACTAGTCAGTGGGGGTGGTAGACACTGTTGAATGAACATGTGTACTGTGTGGCTGTCTCATTCAAAATGGCTGAGGGAGTAGAGCAGTGAATCTGCATCAAATTTTGTGTTAAGCTTGAACATTCCTTCATGGAAACTATTTGGATGATTCAGAAGGCCATAGGTATGGCCAACTGGTGATTGGCAGCTTCATCAAGACAACACACCTACTCATGCATCACGTCTGGTGCAGAGTTTTTGGCAAGACATCAAATTATCCAGGTGACTCAGCCCCCCTGCAGCCCAGATTTCTGGCTTTTCCTAAAACTAAAATCAATTTTTTTAATGGAAGAGATTTAAGACCATAGATGAGATTCAAGAAAATACAAGCAAGCAGCTGATGTTATTGGGAGAACTGTGTGAGGTCCCAAGGTGCCTACTTTGATGGGGACTGAGGTGTCATTGTCCTGTGTACAATGTTACTTATATTTTCTTCAATAAATGTCTCTATTTTTCTTCTTATGTAGATGGATACTTTCTGGACAGACCTCATACAATACAATATTGGTAACTGTAGTCATCATGCTGAGTGTTACATCTCCATAATTTATTTATATTATAATGGGAAGTTGGCACATTTTGACCACATTCACACAGTTCTACCACCTTCTGGAAAAAACCAATTTGCTCCCTGTTTCTATGGGTTTGAAACTTAAAAGTGACATCATACAGTAGTTGTCTTTCTCTAAGTTTGCTTAGCATAATGTTCTTAAGGTCCGTCCATGTTGTCAAAAATGGTTGGGTTTCTTTTTAATGGCCAAATACTATTCCTGTGTGTGTGCATACATAAACATGAAGTTTTCTTATCCATTAATCTACCCATAGACAATTGTTTCCATGTCTTGGTTATTTTTAATTACACTGCAGTAAACCTGGGGTTGCAGTTGTTTCTTCAGGATAGTGATTTAGCTTCTTTTGAATATATACCCAGAGGTTGAATTGCTAGATCACAGTAGCCTAATTTTAACTTTTTGAATCACCTCCATACTGTTTCCTACATTGGCTTTGTGAATTTACATTCACATCAAAACTGTGCAAGGGTTCTCTTTTCTCTATATCCTCCATAACAATTATCATTGCTTGTCTTTTTGACAGTTGCCATGTTGACGAGTTTGAGGTAACATCTGGGAGTTTTGATTAGCATTTTCCTGATGATTAGTGATGTTGAGCACCTTCTCATGTACCTGTTGGCCATTAACATCTTTTGGAAAATGTCTGTTGATGCTTTGCACATTTTTAATTGGATTATTTGGGGTTTTTTGCTAGTGAGTTGTATGAGTTCCTTATATATTTTGTATATTAACACCTTATCAGATGTGTAGTTTCAGAATATTTCTTCCCATGTTATAGGTTGCCTTTTCACTCTGTTGATAATTTTTGTACTATACAGATGCTTTTTAGTTTGATACAGTACCACTTGTTTATTTTTGTTATTGTTGTTTGTGCTTTAGGTGTCATATCCAAAAAATATCATTACTATTACTATGTTAAGGAGCTTATTTCCTATTTTTCTTCTAAGAGTTTTATGGTTATAGGTGTTATATTTACATCTTTAATTGATTTCGAGTTAATTTTTGTAAATGGTATGAGATTGGGGTCTAGTTTCATTTTTTGCATATACATATCCAATTTCCCAGCAATGTTTATTAAAGAAAATGTTTTACCTCCACTATTTGTGACTTCCTTGTCAAATATTAGTTGACTGTATATGTTTACTTCTGGACTCTCAATTCTTTTCCACTAGTCTATGTGTCCATTTTTATGCCAGCACAATGCAGTTTTGATTACTATACCCTTGTAATATGATTTAAAATTAAGAAGTGTGATATGTCTAGCTTTGTTCTTTCTCAGGATTCTTTTGGTTATTTGGAGTCTTCGGTAGTTCTGTATGAATTTTAGGATTTTTAAAAAATTTTTTGTGAAAAATGCCTTGGAAATCTTGATAGGGATTGCCTTTAATATACAGATGGTTTTGGGCAGTATGGGCATTTTAACAATATTAATTCTTCCAATTCAAGAACATATGCTATCTTTCCATTTATTTGTATCTTCTTTAACTTCTTTAATTAATGTCTTATAGTTTTCAGTATATAAATCTTTCATTTACTTGGTTAAATTTATTTGTATGTATTTTATTGGTTTCGATGCTACTATAATTGGGATTTTTTTCATTATTCTATTTTTTTGATAATTTGTTGTTAGTACTACTAATTTTGTATATTATATTTGTGTACTGCCACTTTAATGGATTCATTTATTAGCTCTAACACTTTTTTTGGTGGAGTGTTTAGGCTTTTCTGTATATAAAACCATGATATCTGCAAACAAAAACAATTTTACCTCTTCCTTTCTAATTCTGATATATTTTATTTGTTTTTCTTGCCTTATTACTCTGGCCAGAACTTCCAGTACTATGTTGAATAGTGATGAGAGTGGGTATCCTTGTTTGGTCCTAAAACTAGAGAAAAAACCTTCAACTTTTCACAATTGAGTATGACGTTAGCTGTGGGTTTGTCATAGTTTGCCTTTATTATCATGTTGAGATACTTCCATATAAAATTTGATAAGAATTCTTATTTATGAAGGGATGCTGAATTTTCAAATGCTTTTTCTGGATCTATTGAGTGATCATATGATTTTTATCTTTATAATTAATGTGATGAATCACATTTATTGACTGGTGTATGTTGAACCATCCTTGCATCCCAGGGATGGATGAATCATGGTATATGATCCTTAAATATGCTGCTGAATTCAGCCTGCTTATATTTTGTTGAGAATTTTTGCATCTGTATTTCTTAGGGATATTGGCATATAGTTTTCTTTTTAGGTAGTGGCCTTATGTGGGGGCCCCTGTCCTGGGTGCCAGATGTGGGGGGGCTCCGCCCGCAGAGCCCCATTCCTCCGTCACGGATGAAAATAAAAACTACCAAGACATGACTGCTTGGGGAGGAAAGAGGTCAAACTCTCAGAGGAGAATGACCCAGAGCCCCATCCTCACTAGGCTTTTATTGGGTTCAAATACACCGGAATACAGGTTTAACATTTCAAGGAAATCTGAGGGCTTAATCTGAGCCAGTGTTTGTCAGGAAAGGGGGTTGCCAAACTTTGGGAGACATACTCATGTCCTCCTGGGACCCTTATCATTTAAATGAGAGCACTCTTAGAAAAGCAGGTTTCACAGGACTTTAGGAATTCTTTCTTATGCCCGATCACCCAGGGAGCCATCCTGGCCCATACAGAGCTGCACCACTTGCCCCCACAGTTTCAGGCTTTAAGCCTATTAGGAAGCAGGAGACATCTCCCAGATGGAAATGAGGACTCGGGCTATGTCAGAATAGCCGGGGGGCGAGGGTCCATCACATCTTCTTTGCTGCAATCCCCCGAGTCCTTCCATGAGGCCTCCCAAGTGGTCGAGTCTGGCTTAGGTTGCCCCTCCCATGAGGAGTCTTACCCGTTATTGACTGCCAACCAAGCATTGGGGCCAGAGATGGGTGAGGCAGAAGCAGCACTCCTGCCAGGGAGATAAGCTTTGTCTCCTTGGTAGGTCACGTCCTCATGACAGAACAGACCCAGATGAAGTGGGTCCCTAGGCTCTTACACAGCCCACCATGGGGTGAGGGTTACAGCTCCTGAAACCAGGCTGAACGAACGGTCCACAACAGCCTTATATGGCTTTTGTATCATGGTAATGCTGGCCTCATAAAATGAGTTTATAAGTATTCCCTCTTCTTCAGTTTCTTAGAAATGTTTGAAAAGAATGGCTATTCTTTTTTAAAATCTTTGGCAAGCCCTGGCTGGTGTGGCCCAGTGGATTGAGTGCTGGCCTGTGAACCAAAGGGTCACTGGTTTGATTCCCAGGGCACGTGTCTGGATTGTGGGCCAGGTCTCCAGTAGGGGGCATGTTAGAAGCAACCACACATTGATGTTTCTCTCCCTCTCTTTCTCCTTCCCTTCCCCTCTCTCTAAAAATAAATATATAAAATATTTTTTTAAAAAATCTCTGGTAAAATTTACCCATCAATCCATCTGCTTTTGGACTTTGTTGGAAGGTTTTTGATTACACATTCAATCCTACAGTAATTGGTCTATTCAGATTTTCTATTTCTTCATGAGTCAGATTTGGTAGGTTGTTTCTAGGAATTTTTCTAGTTTATCTAGGTAATCTGGTTTGATGGTGTATAATTGTTCATAGTAGATTCTTATTGTATTCCTGTGGTATCAGTTATAGTGTCTTTATTTTTTTTCATTTATAATTTTATTATTTGGGATCTTTCCACTTCTTCTCTCTCTGGTTAGTCTAGGTAAATGTTTGTCAACTTTATCTTTTCAAAGAACCACATCTTAGTTTTGTTAGTCTTTTTATTGTTTTCCTATTTTCTATTTCACTTATTTCTATTCTAGTCTTTATTCTTTCTTTTTTTCCATACCTTGAGATGTAAAATTAAGTTGTTTATTTGAGGTCTTTTTCCTTGATTTATACATTTATTACTATAAAATTTCCTCTTAGAATTGCTTTTGCTGCATTCCATAAGTTTTTGTATGTTGTAATTTCATTTTCAAGATTTAAAAAGTGTGTGTGTGTATTTTTAAATCTTTACCCAACGATATGTTTATTGATTATTATTATTTTTTTTTTAGAGAGAAAGGGAAGGAAGGAGGAAAGAGGGAAAAAGACAAAGAAAGAGAGAGCAGAGAGAGAGAGGGAGGCAGACAGGGAGGGGGAGAGAGAGAGAAATACCAGTTGCCTCCCATATGCACCCTAACCGGGATAAAACCTGCAACCTAGGTGTATGCCCTGACCAGGGATCCAACCCGCAGCCTTTTGGTGTGTGGGAGATGCTCCAACCAACTTGAGCCAGGGCTCAAAGTATTTTTTATCTCCTATTTAAATTCTTCTTTGATATATTGGTTGTTCAAGAGTGTGTTGTTGAATTTCCAAGTGTTTGCCAGTTATCCTCCTGTTACTGATTTCTAGTTTGATATGATTGTGGCTAAAAAACAGAGTTGGTGTGTTTTGTAGTCTTCTTAAATTTGCTGAGACTTGCTCTGTGACCTAACATATGTCTTTATCCTAGAAAGTGTTCTCTTTATGCTTGAGAAAAATGATTATTCTGCTGTCCGGACGGAATATTCTGTAAATATCTCTTAGTTCTCTTTGGTCTATAATGCTGTTCAAATCCTCTGTTTCCTTACTGATTTTCTGTAAGACAACAGTGTTGTCTCCAGTGTTGTGTTAACGTCCCCAATTATTACTGTAATGCTGTTTATAGTTCCTGTTAGTTCTGTTAGTGTTTGCTTTATGTTTTGATGCTCTGATGTTACATGCAAGAATATTTACAATTTTTATATCTTCTTGATGATTGATCCCATTATCATTATGTAATGACCTTCTTTGTTTCCTTTGACCATTTTTAGCTTCAAATTTATTTTGTCTATTATAAGTACAGCTACCCCTGCTTTCTTTGGGTTACTATTTGCTTAAAATACCTTTTCCCACACCTTTTCTCTCAATCTGTTTGCCAAAGTGAGTCTTTTATTAGCAGCTTATTGTTGGATTTTTTAAATCCATTTGGCCATTCTGTCTTTTGATTTAGACTTTAACCCATTTACGTTTCAAATAATTATTACTAGGTAAAGTCTTGCCATTGCCGCATTGTTGCCTTCTGACAGTTTTTTAGATCCTTTGTTTCTTTTTATCTTTCTGTCTTCTTTGTGATTTGACAACTTTTTGTAGTAATATTGTTATACTCCTATATTACAATATTGTATATAGTTCCTACAGGTTTTTACTTATTGGTTACCATGAGGCTTACATAAAATATAACACCCTTTCAGCTCATAACTTAATTTTTATAACATATATAAACTGGACACTTTCACTCCCCCCATATATTTTAGGTTATTGATTTTTTAAAGTTTTTTTAAAGATTTTATTTGCTTATTTTTAGAGAGAGGGGAAGGGAGAGAGTAAGAGAGGGAGAGAAACATCCATGTGTGGTTGCCTCTTGCACGCCCCACACTGGGGACCTGGCCTGCAACCCAGGCTTGTGCTCTGACTGGGAATCGAGCTGGTGACTCTGGTTCGCAAGCCAGCACTCAGTCCACTGAGTCACACCAGCCAGGGCTGATACTTCAATTTACATAAATTTTATAGTATGTATTCTGTAACAAATTATTGTATTTATGGTTATTTTAATATGTTAACTTTTAAATTAGAGTTGTCAATGAATTATGTACCACCATTACAATATTAGAGAATCTGACTTTGACACTATATTTACTATTGTCAGTGTTATGTTTACATTCATATGTTCTCATGATGTTAATTGGCATCCAGTTTCTGCTTAAAGAACTTACTTTCTTGTAAAGCAGGTTTAGTGGTAGTGAACTCCCATAGCTTTTGTTTTTGGTTTTGGTTTTTTTTGAAAGTTTTTGTCTCTCATTTTTTCTGAAAGACAGCTTTGCCAGATACAATATTCTTAGCTGATAATTTTTTTCCTGTCAGTATTTTAAATATATTACTTTGTTCTCAACTGGCCTACAAAATTTCTGCCCATAATCTTATTGGAGGTGGCAGTCTGATATTTTGCCCTTCTGGGGCATTCTGTCTTTGGCTTTTGACAATGTCATTATAATGTGTCTCTGTATAGCCCTTCTGGGTTAAACCTACTTGTAATCCTTTGGGCCTCATGACTCTGGATGTCCATTTCTCTCCCCAGGTTTGGGAAGTTTTCAGTCATTATTGCTTTAAAAATACTTTCTGTCCCTTCTCCTTTCTCTTCCTTATTCTGGCATTCTCATAATGCATATATTCGTTTGATGGTGTCCTATGACTCCATAGTCTGTATTCACTCTTTATTTTCCTTTGAGCTCCTCCTTTTAGTACACTGATTCTGTCTTCTGCTTGATTGAGTCATGTTTAAGCTCTCCAATGAATTCTTCAGGCCAGTCATTGATTGCTATTTTCAACTTTAAAATTTATGGGTATTTTTAAATGGTTTTTACTTCTTCATTGAAGTTCTCATTTTGTTCCTCATTTCATTTAATTGTGTGTGTTTTCTTGTAGTTCAGTAAATTTCTGTAAGAGGAGTATTATGAATTCTTTGCAGATAGTTCATAAATCTCTATTTCTTTAAGGTTAGTTATTGGAGCTTTATTACTTTCCTTTGGTGGTGTCACATTAGCCCACCTCTCTGCTCCAGTGCTGTTGTAAGTGGAGCTGTAGGTGAGGCTATGAAGTTTCCTGGATATTCTGGTCAGGCTTGCTCTTTGATAGGCCTGCAGGCTGTATTCAGCCCTAAGCCGGCTGAATACATATTTGCTTCCCAAGCCTGGGTGGGTCTGTATAACAGACTCCACAGCTGGTATGTCTTAATGGCTAGGAACCTGGATAAGATAAAACTGTGCACCAACCTCCCTGGCCTAATAGGTTCACCAGCTTGGCTTTGCAGATGAGTGGAATCACTGGCCTGGTGTTCTGCTTAAGTGCTACTGGGCTCATCAGTTTCCTAGGCCCTCTGGCCAGGTTACTTGATGGGGTGGGACAGTGGACTGCACTTAGCACTTTAGCACAGGACTAAAATTAACTTCCCTGCCCAGGTGGGCAGTGTAACTACATCCTAAGCCAAGTAAGGCTTGTTGTTTGGGGTCTCAAATCAGGCAGAACTGTGCCATCAAGTTCCCTGGCTAGATGTGATCACTATCTTGTGTTCGAATTTTTAAGAAACTCAGTTTTCACTAGCAGTGTATAAGAGATCCAGTGTCTCTACATCCTCTTAAGCATTTGACATTATCACTATTTTTACATTAACCATTCTCATAGATGGGTAGTGATAGATATTTCATTGCGGTCTGAATTTTGCATTCCTATAATGGCTAATGATATTGAACACACGTCACATGCATATTTGCCATCCGTATATATTCTTTGATGAAATATTTCTTCATGTCTTTTGCCTGTTTTTAAATGGATTATTTTGTCTGTGTATGTGTGTGTGCTTTTTGCTGGTGAGTTTTTTTTAATTATTGATTTTTAGGGAGAAAGGAGGAGTAGGAGAGACAGAGAGAGAGACAGAGAGATACATTGATGTGAGAAACATCAGTCAGTTGCCTTCCACACACACCCCAACCAGGGACTGTGCGTGCAAACTTTTCGTGTATGGGATGGTGTTCCAACCAACTGCACTGCCCAGACAGGCTTTTTTTCCTGGTGAGTTTTGAGAGTTTTTTATATATTCTAGATATGAATCCTGTATCAGATTTCATTGCAAATAGTTTCTTCAGCCTGTAGCTTGTCTTTTCATCCTCTTAACGAGCCCTTCACAGAGGGACAGTTCTTAGTTTTGATAAAATTCAGTTTATCAACATTTCGCCTCTATATCATGGATTGTGCTTTGAATATCCTATCTAATAACTGACTAATCCCTGGTTACAAAGATTGTCTCCTATATTTTCTTTTACAAATTTTATAGATTTACATTTAAATCTGTGATTCATTTTGAGTTATTTTTTTTTAACCTGTGAACATCCATTTGCTTCACCATTATTTGATAAATGTGTATCTTCACTGACTTGCTTTGCAACTTTGGTCAAAAACCAATTGGCTCTGCTGGGACTATACCCTAAGGATCCTGAATCACCAATTCAAAAGAACCTATGTCCCTAGTCTTCATAGTAGCGTTATTTACAATAGCCAAGTGTTAGAAGCAATGTAAGTGCCCATTAGTAAATGAGTGGATCAAAAACCTGGTACATTTACACAATGGAATACTACGCAGCAGAAAGAAAGAAGGAGCTCCTGCTCTTTGCAACAGCATGGATGAATCTGGAGAGCATTATGCTAAGTGAAATAAGCCAAGTGGTGAAAGACAAATACCATATGATCTCATCTATAAGTGGAACCTAATCAACAAAATAAACAAGTGAGCAAACTAGAACCAGAGACATTGAAATTAAGAACAAACTGACAGTAACCAGAGGGGAGGTGGAAGGAGATAATGGGGGGAAGTGGGAAGGGTTGTGAAGGAACATGTATAAAGGACACATAGACAAAGCCAAGGCGGGTAGAATTGAGAGGGGAGGTGGGGATGGCTGGGGTTGGAGGGAGTAAAGAGGGGAGATGAAAAAATAATCAGTTGGCTTTGCTTGAGTGGGGCTACTCCTTAGTCATATATTCTGTTCCTCTGATCAGTGTGATCCACCAATATCTCACAGTCTTGATTACTGTAGCTGTATTAGTCTTGAAATTAGGTAGACTGATTCTTCCCACATTATTATTATTTTTCAAAATTATGTTAGCTATTCTAGTTTCTGTGTTATTCCATATAAGTTTTAGAATAATCTTACCTATCTCTATGAAAACATCTTCCTGGGATTTTGATTCAAATTATGTTAAACCTGTATACTGCTATGGAGAGAATTGACATCTTTACTGTGTTGATTTTTCTAATTCATGAACATGACTCATCTCTCCATTTCTTTAGGTTTCTTTGATTTTTTTTGTCAGTATTTTGTAGTTTTCAATGTACAGGACGGGTACACATTTTGTTAGATTTATACACAAGTACTTCTCTCTTTTAACTATTATAAATGGTATTACATTTGAAATTTTGGTTTCCATGTGTTTATGGCTTTGGAATGAACAGGAATTGGTAGATTCACTGCAGACACCTATAGAAAACAATTAATTTTTGTATGTTAGTTTTGTATCCTATGGAATTGCTGAACCAAATTACTAATTTTATGAATTTTTTTGTAGAGTACTTGGGATTTTCAACGTAGACAATCTTGTCATCAGTAAATAGAGACATTTTGTTCTTCCTTTCCAGTGTATATACCTTTTTATAACAGAATTTTTTTGCCTTGGAGTATTGACTAGAATGTCTATTGCTGTGATGAATAGCAGTGGTGAGAGTGGACACCCTGGCCATTTGCCTCATCTTAGAGCAAAAGCATCCAGTCTCCTGCCATTCAGTATAATGTTAGCTCTAGGTTTTTTATAGATGTCCTTCACCAAGTGGCGGAAGTTCTTCTCTGTTCCTTGGTTGCTGAGAGGATTTTTCATGAATAGGTGTTGGAGTTTTAAATGCTTTTACAGTCATGCACCACATGATGACATTTCAGTCAACAATGACCACATATATGACAGTGTAGACCATGTAACCTAGATGGGTAGTAGGCTATACCATCTAGGTTTTTGTAAGTATACACTATAATGTTTGCACAATGACAAAATCACCAAGTGACTTGCTTCTCCAAATGTATCATTGTTAAGTGGTGCATGGCTGTACTGTGTCAGTTGATATGATCATGTAATTTTTCTTTTATAACTTGCTTCAGTGGTGAGTAACATTGATTGATATTCAAATGTTGAAGCACACTTACATCCTTGGATAAACCTTCTTGGTGTAAGCATAGTGTATAATTCCTTTTATATATTTCTGATTTTTAAAAACAATTTAAAATCTATATTTGTGAGGGATATCGTTCTGTAGTTTGGAGATTTTATTGTACTGTCTCTCTTTGGGTACCACAATAATACTGACTTGGTGAAATTTGTCAGGAAATATTTCCTTCTGTTCTGTATTCTGGGAGAAATTATATAGTTTCAGTATTAATTCTTCTTTAAACTTGATGAATTTAACTTCCTTTGCAGTTACAGGGCTGTTCAAATTTTGTATTTCATTTTGACTGAGTTGTAGTAATGTGTGTTTTTTTAGGAATTAGTCTGTTTCACCTGCATAATCAAATTATTATGTGTAGAGTTGTTTATAGCATTCATACTAAATTCAAATTGATTTTTCCATACAAATAAGGTATTTCTCACTGCTTGCAAAATTTTTGTGTGTGTCTTTAGTTTTAAGAAGTTTGACTGTAATGTTCCTTGGCATCGATTTCTTTAGATTTATCTTGTTTGGGCTTCATTCATATTCACAGACCTGTAGGCTTACGTCTTTTGCCAAATTTTGGACATTTTCAGTCATTGTTTCTTCAAGTATTTTTTTAGTCCCACTCTCTTTTTCCTGTCCTTGATGGCATAGGTTTCAGGTTTTTTATTATAGTGCCACATGTTCTTCAAGTTGTTCATTTGTTTTTCAGTCTGATTTTCCTCTTTTCAGTCTGTTTTTTCATTGTGTTACACAAGGTGCAGATTGTGTAGTTTCTATTGTTTTCTCTTCAAGTTCATCGATGCTTTCTTTTTTTGTCCCCTCTGTTATGTTTGGCTATTATATTCATTCTAAAATTTTTGTTTGGTTCTTCTTTAGATCTTCTCTTTCTTTAGTAACATTTTCTATTTTTTCATTTGCTTCATATTTATAATTTCCTCTTGAAGCATTTCTGTGATGACTTTTAAAATTCTTAGCAGATAATTCTAACATCTGTGTCATCTCAGCGTTGGTATTTGTTGATTGTTTTTCTCATTCAATTTGATATATTGGTAGTTCTCGGAATACTGTCTTGTAAGACTCTGGAACTTATTTAAATTTTGCATTTTATCAGGTCTTTTCTGATACCGCTCTATTAAATTAAAGTCATCACCTAATTACTTCTAGGTTGGGGTGGACTTCCCAGAATCTGGGAAGTCCAGATTCTGTACCTCACCTATGCTGACATCTAGGATAGGAGTGTCTCCTTTTTACTGCTGGATAGAATTGGGAATTCAGGCTCCCCTCTCTGCATCCTGTGATACCACTCTGGCTGGGAGAGGGAGGAGCACCTTGTTACTGTTCCTGATGTGGTCTCCACTGATACCATGTGAGGTTGGCTTGTTGCTACTGAGTGAGGGTGAAATTCTTGACTCTGCACTAGGCCTTTGACTTGACCTCAGCAAGGAGAGGGAGGGATCCCATGTTAGTGCCAGCTGGGAGTTGAAGTGCAGGCTTCCCATGTGCCACATGGTCTTGACTTATAGTGAGGGGGAGGTGATTGATGGACACTGTTATCACTCTGCAGAGATTAATGGCCTGGCTCTCACTCAGCCTTCTCTGACATTACTGCAATGGGAAAATTGGAGGAGAGTTGAGGCACTTCATTACACCCTGGTAAGGTGGACTTCTGTGCTCTCTATTCTACTTATGCTGACTTGGGTGGGTAGGGACCAAGTCTCCCATCCAATTTTATGGTTCTCTTGTAACAAAAACCCAGGCTCGGCTGCTTGCATGAATGAAAGCCAAACCTGTGAGGCAGGTGCTGGTTAAAAAGGAAAGACGTTTTATTCAAATTGCCGGCAATTCAAGAAGATGAGAGACTTGTGTCATCAGAAAAACCCATCTTAAAATTTCAGTGCAGGTGGCGGTTTTTATAAGGATTTAGAGGTAAAGCAGAACAAAGAGATCGGGGGATAAGGGGGAGCATGGGAAAGGGAGGAGGCTTCCTCCCCTCATTTCAGTGCAATCTCTCTTCAAACAGGAATTGGTAGATTTCCTGCGGACACCTATGGATTTTCACAGCTGGCGCCGAGCAGTCATTTCTCCCCTGGAGGCGACTTCTCTAAGCTGTAAAAAAAGGCTAGATGAGGGGTAAAAACACAGGTTTTTAGTTGTACAATCTAAGAAAATAGATGGTTGGCTGCAGCCTTGAGAAAATGTATTTTAATTAAAATGTTAAATTATGGTTACACTCTGAGGCAGACCATGGAGACGAGGCCCTACTTTGCAGTAACAGATTGATGCTCCAGCCTATTGCTGGACTTGAGAAATAGATCAGGAGTAACACCTGGTTCAGAACTACCCCCAAGCCTCATTTTCCCTCCATTTCACCCACTCCAATTCTTTTCTTTTTTTTTTTAAGATTTTATTTATTTTTAGAGAGAGAGGAAGGGAAGGAGAAAGAGAGGGACAGAAACATCAATGTGTGGTTGCCTCTCACGTGCCCCACACTGGGGACCTGGCCTGCAACTTACGCATGTGCCCTGACTGGGAGTCGAACCAGCAACCCTCTTGATTTGCAGGCCCATGCTCAGTCCACTGAACCATGCCAGCCAGGGCCACCCACTCTCATTCTTAATGTCTCCCTATTTACAGCTACTCAGAGCAGTGCTCACAAAATCATTGCAGGTAACTTATTTTTCCAATAATCCTGCCAGTTACATCCAAATATGCATGCACACACGCACACTTGTAATCACACACTCCTATGCAGGCATACTGTTGTTAATATAAATAGTATATCAGCTATCTAGTGGAACTTGCTGTATACATGCTATACAATACAGTAGGCACTAGCCATGTGTATTAGTTGGGGTTCCCAGAGAAACGAACCAATCGGAGGGCTGGCTGGCTGGCTGGATCGATACATGGACTGATAGATTGATTTACTGTAAGTGGTTGGCCTATGTGTTTATGGAGACTGAGAAGTCCCAAAATCTACAGTCAGCAAGCTGGAAATCCTGGGATAGCTGATCGTAAAGTTGTAGTTTGACCCTTAGTTCAGAGTAGGAGAAACCTGATGTCCCACTCAAAGTCAGGCGGAGAGAAAGAATTCTTTCTTACTCAGCCTTTTGTTTTCTTCAGGCCTTCATTGGATTAGATGAGTCCCACTGACAGTAGGGAGAGCAGTCTGCTTTACTCGGTCTACTGGTTCAAATGTTAATCTCATCCAGGAACACCCTCACAGGCCACACTCATAAATAATGTTTAGCCAAATAGAGGATGGGGCAGAAGTAGGTTATAGTTGTGAGTTTAGTCATGAGTATTCTTATATTATTGTAAACCTACTTTTACCCCATTCTGCGTATGGGTACCCTGTGGCCCAGTGAAGTTGACACATAAAAGTAAGCATGACACTATATACGGCTACTGATTACTTAACTAGTTTTAAGTAATTTAAATTTAAATAGCTATACATGATTCATAGTTACTGTACACAGCCGTAGATTGTCTCAGTCCTAGAATGTAGCTTTGATGCTTTAGAACCATTGAGACTACTTCTCCAGTGTTTGGTTTCCACCTAGGCTTGAAACAGCCCCTTTGGGTGAACCAAGCCTCCATGAAAGAAGTCCAAATATCACGAGACTGCCGTGTATGAGGAGGTACGAGCTAGCCATGTGGAGAGAGTGCATGGGGAGAGAGAGTGTCTCATCTGTTCTAGCAATGCCATTTGAAGCATCTGAAATGTGAGTGAAGAATTCACATTGGACCTCTAACCCAGTCAGGCCCTCAGGTGACTTCAGTGAGAGCTGCTACCCGACTCTAACCCCAAGCAAGAAGGGCCAGCTAATCTCCCAGAACCACAGGAGATTTTAAATTGTTGTCTTAAACTACTAAGTTTTAGGGATGATTTGCAAAGCAATAGATAACCAAAACAGAACTATACTAAGGAATCAAGGATCTCTATTTCTCTGGCTCCTCTAGTTCCTAGTCTTCTTTTCTGTTCTGTTTCTCAGTTTCTTGCTTTTGATGGTATAAACTTTCATGAATTTCAGGTTTGGGAAAGTCAATTATCTGGCCTTCAACTATCTGGGATTTCTGACCTCATGTTTAAAAGGACTTTAAAATAAAGTTATTTGCTGTTTCTTTCTGCTTTCAAATGGGCCAATGTGGACCAATGCTTGCCTTTTTCTTCCTTAGTAAAATCCATAACTAGTTAATACAACTTAACATTGATTTTTTCCTCAATCAGTTGTCTTTTAAAAGTCTAACCCTAAAAGGCATATATCTATGCTTCAAAATTTTAACATTTTAACATCTGCTTTGCTACCAGAAGAAAATGAATGGGCAGGGAGAAGGATGTGTTGGGTGTATACCCAAATGATGACCACTGTATGAATAATAGCTCTTACATGTAACAGGGCTAGTCTTGTAGTAAGATCCTATAGTAGGTATTTATACAACTTATAAATTGTTCTACTTAACATATATATACAGCCTTAAATTTTATCCCTTAAGAGTATAATTTTTATTCCAGTCAGCACAATATTTATAAAAGTTCAAAAGGAATTATTTTTAAATGTCATGAAAACACATGTTTACAATAAGGTTTGCTATCTTATGATTGTTCCTAGTGAGCTTTTTTTGTAATTGATAACGAAGGCAAATTTGATTTGAGAATTTTATTAGGACTGTACTTCAGTGATTTTTTTCTTCATTTCAGTTCTAAGAAGAGATAGAAATTGGCTATGGATAATTCATATGATTTCAATCAACACAGCTCATGTAATGGAATTTCATCTGAGAAGATTAAGGACTTTCTTGTGTCAGAAGATCATGGACAGAAAATCTTAAGTGTACTGCAGAATTTTAGAGAACAAAATGTCTTTTATGATTTCAAAATAATTGTGAAAGATGAAATAATCCCATGTCATCGTTGTGTGTTAGCAGCATGCAGTGACTTTTTCAGGTACTTTACCTTGTTTCTGCCTCAGATTTTATGATATGGATAATTATATTTTAAAACTCAATTTTCCATCCACAGGAGCACTCAACAGTAAATTTTAATTCTCAAACACAGCTAATTAGAACCTAGATTAACTAATGATTTTTGAGTATGAAAATTTATTACTATCCTTTGTAAAGCTTAAGTCTTTGCAGGTCAGCAGTTCCAAAAGTTCTACAGAACATTAGTCCCTTAAAATAATCAGGGGAAAATTGTTTTGATCTGGGGTCAGTTTCATTTGGGGAATTTCTGTACTGTGTCTTTTAGAAAAAGAGGAATGGAGAGATTCATCCAAAATGGAAGCAAAGTTCAAAGAACAGGAGGAGTCTGAGAGGAGAATAGGTTTCAGGGTCATGTATTTACAGCTATGGGTTATCCAGAGGAGAGGCACTCTGACCCCGAGGGTTTCAGGTTTTGTCCTCTCAGTCAGAGTTGCTCCTATGGTAGGGAAAAGTACCACCAGAAGCATTTCTGGAGAGCACCCAACTTGTTCTAATTTTAGGCAACCTACTGAATATAAGCTGGTTCCCCAGGTAGATCATCTTACAAGTAGTGTCCTAGCCTTGATTCTGTAACAACCCACTGTTTCAACATTGGGTGTCTGAGTCTGCAAGGTTAAGGGTAGACACATGGCCCACCCTGAGAGGCCTCTTGGTCAGTCAGACACATGGACTTCTCAGTGACATCCTGGACTTCAGCCCTGTTTAGTCAGATTGCTATGAAGTTAAGCCCTCATTGCAGTATTTTGCATTATGTTCAATTTTGGAAGTAATTTTTCTTTGAAGTAAGCAGGGTTTAAATCTCTATTAAACAAACTTACTTTAAAAATACAAGTAAGATTTAAAATAAAAAATACAATTTTTGTTAGCTGTTTGCCTAACCATATGTTTTTGGGGTTTTTTTTGTTTTGTTTTGTTTTTTTTCATTTCTTTTCTCAAGGCACTTCAGTTATTCTTCTTCACACTTCACTGGAGCCCTAATTTTCTTAGGCTCTCTCTCAGGTTCCACCACTTTCTCCCCCTCTACTCTAACCCAGTTTCTCTTCCAAGTAATTCTTTTCTGCTCCCTTATCCTCATGTCACCCCTTCATCAGAGGAAGCTGATATACATCAGAGTATAATGATTAAGTACTTGGCCTCCTAGTACACATGCTCTGAATCTAAATCCCAGCTCTACCATTTGCTAGACATGTGACCTTAGGTGTGATAAACTGTTATTGTTTAGTTTTATGAAATCTCATTCCCTTTTTCCTGAAGTGCTATATGAAATGTGTCCTTTTAGATGAGTGTTTACTTATTTGGAGGATTTCCCCACACAGATGAGGTGAGAGACAACTGATATCACACTGTATTCCATCTTTCACAGGTCTCACTACTGCCAAAGTGAAAATTAATTTGGAAGAGACTTTTAAATACTAAACCCAGAAGCATTACATATCTTAAGTAATTTTAATTATCACCTGCAGGGTTGATACTAATTAACTCACAAATAAATAAATTCAGCCATTAGAGAAATTTTACCCTGATTTTATGAATAATATATAAGAACATCAAATCAGTCTACAAAATTTGAATCTTTTTATAGCCTTGTTTGGATTAGTTGCTCTATCTCTGATATAATGTATATACTTTGCAGTGTGGTAGTTATGTAATACATATATTTTGTGGAAAAATAGTATCATATATAACTGTTCTAGACATTAAACTAATTTTTAGGATGCTTTGAAATATATTTTATAAATATATTTTAAATCAACTTGTTAGAGGAAATTTTTTAAGTTAATATTGAAAATTATCATGTAATAGAATATTTCTGTTTACTTCCTCTTCTATGTTCTTCATTTTTGCAGGGCTATGTTTGAAGTAAACATGAAAGAAAGAGATGGTGGAAGTGTTACCATTACTAATTTGTCCTCTAAAGCAGTAAAAGCGTTTCTTGACTATGCCTATACTGGAAAAACAAAGATAACAGATGACAATGTGGAAATGTTCTTCCAGTTGTCATCATTTCTTCAAGTTTCCTTCCTATCCAAAGCTTGCAGTGACTTTTTAATAAAAAGTATTAATATTGTCAATTGTTTACAGTTACTATCCATGTCAGATAGCTATGGCTCTACCCGCTTATTTAATCATGCATTATACTTTGTACAGCATCACTTTTCCTTATTATTTAAATCCAGTGATTTCTTAGAGATGAATTTTGGAATACTGCAGAAATGTCTGGAATCAGATGAATTAGATGTTCCTGAAGAAGAAACTGTACTGAAAGTTGTCCTTAATTGGACTAAATATAACTTAGAGTCAAGGCAAAAGCATCTACCTTATTTGATTAAAAAAGTAAGATTACATCAGTTACCTGAGGAGACACTTCAAGACTGTCTGCTCAGTGAAGAGTGTTTACTCAAAAGCACAAACTGTTTTGACATAATCTTGGATGCAATTAAGTGTGTGCAAGGTTCTGGTGGACTTTACCCTGATGCTCGACCATCCACAACTGAAAAATACATATTTGTTCACAAAACTGAGGAAAATGGAGAAAATCAGTATACATTTTGCTATAATATTAAAACTGATTCATGGAAGATACTGCCACAGTCACACCTGATTGATTTGCCAGGATCTAGTCTGTCAAGTTATGGAGAAAAAATATTCTTGACAGGTGGTTGCAAAGGGTCGTGTTGTAGAACGGTTCGGCTTCACATTGCAGAGTCATATCATGATGCCACTGATCAAACCTGGTGCTACTGTCCAGTCAAAAATGATTTCTTCCTGGTGTCAACTATGAAAACACCCAGAACCATGCATACATCAGTTATGGCTCTTAATAGGTTATTTGTCATAGGTGGGAAGACTACAGGCTCTCAGGACATTAAAAGTCTCTTAGATGTTGAATCTTACAACCCTCTTTCCAAAGAATGGATGTCTGTGAGCCCTTTACCCAGGGGCATATACTACCCTGAAGCAAGTGCATGCCAGAATGTAATTTATGTTCTTGGATCAGAGGTAGAGATTACAGATGCCTTTAACCCATCACTTGATTGCTTTTTTAAATACAATGCTACAACTGATCAGTGGTCTGAATTAGTCGCAGAGTTTGGGCAGTTTTTTCATGCAACATTAATTAAAGCTGTTCCAGTAAACTGCACACTGTATATATGTGATCTTTCCACCTATAAGGTTTATAGTTTTTGTCCAGATACTTGTGTCTGGAAGGGTGAAGGATCTTTTGAATGTGCAGGATTCAATGCAGGTGCAGTTGGAATTGAAGATAAAATTTATATATTAGGTGGTGATTATGCACCAGATGAAATCACCGACGAAGTGCAGGTCTACCACAGCAGCAGGTCTGAGTGGGAGGAAGTCTCACCAATGCCAAGAGCCTTAACTGAATTCTACTGCCAGGTGATTCAGTTTAATAAATACAGGGATCCATGGCTTTCCAATCATTTCTAAAAGTGGTGTGTGCTTAGACATTGTAAAACTATTCCGGTTCCTGAAACCTACAGTAAATTTGTTAACATTAATAGTTGGTAAAAAGGTCTTTACACCTTAATAAATTAAAATTGTGTATTGTATTAGAGAATTACTATGAATGTACACCATATAAGAATAAGCAGCTCCCAGAAACTTAAAATACAAAATACATTGTACCAAAAATTGTACTGAATATAATCCAGAGTACTTAGTATTTTCATATGTAAATGAAACTCTTAGACTTTAATGTTTTAATTTTTAAAGTACCTCATCCATGAAAGACTAGTAAAAATAAAAGAAAGTTCACAGATTAGTACTATGTAGATTGGAGAAATCTCTTCAGGTAGTAAAAATGAATTATGTACACTCCATATCATACAAAATGAAAAATAAACTACAAAGAATGGAGAATCCTACCTTGTTACTACAGGTATAAGAGTTGTTGAATTCTTATTCTTTCTGACCTAGTCAGCTTCCTTTAAATCCTTTTCTTTCACCATTGTTTTGTTCACAAATTTTTTTAAAATGCAGTGTGGTTCCTCAGCCCGCTAAACTGTACACTAAACATGGTTTAACTTTTTTATGATTCAGCTTTTATTTAATGATTCAACTCTTCATCAAGAGCATAATGTACCATGAAAAATTTCACAGTGCCATCAGCAGTCACTGAAATGATTTTTAGAACTGCTGCGTCTGTTAGTTCTCAGTTCAGTTGGCTTCAATTTCTAGCAGTATCTTAACTCTCTTAGTTTCTGACTCAAGCTCAATAAATTAACATTCTTGATTTAATTATTAGTTTTATGTTCCACTGACCTGAGTTTATCTTAACATGTAACCCATTTGAGTGGAGTTCTTAGATTCTTGGATGGAAATGCTAACATACTTTTTCTGTATTATTGCCAGATTCCAAAGTAATTAAGAATATAGAAAATCTGACCTCTGGATAAATGGATCATTTTCACTGAATTTCTTAAACCATTAGATGTCCAAATTTGTGTTGTAATTAGGAATTTCAGCATTTGAATTAGTCCCGTGTCAGTTTTCTGTGATGATGCATGCCACCTGTAAAGCACCATGTTGGTTTGTTACTGTAGTAATTTATTCATAGTGAATGATATTCCAAATTTAAAACAAATGACTGGACTTCGGGTGTTAATAATAGTATTCACAACCCACTTCTGTTTAGATGTTTAATCACGTTTAGCCCAAACAATATTCTCAGCTAGGATGATTCTGTTTTGCAACAGGATATGTTTCTTTAATCAGTTTAAAAGATATAAACATTTTAGGTTTTAATACCTACTATTTACAGCTCAGGTAATGTGCAGATTGGATTTCTTTGGAATCAAATGTAATTTCTCACACTCTGTAGTAAATGTACATATTCTTTAGAAATATGTTCCAAAATGGAAATACACCTAAATGAAGGGTTTTTTTACCATATAAATATATGCAATCGTAAGTTTCAAATATATTTTTCAATATAGAACAGGCTATTAGACTACATTATCATGTAATTACAAAATCAGGGACTGTCCTTAGTCAGATGGCAATTGCATAAAAACAATTCTGTAGCATTGGTCTTCCTCTTGACCTTACTTGGTTCTGTCTGTCTGTCTGTCTGTCTCTCTTTCGCTCAAAGTAAATTAAGTCCATAACATTTGATGACCTATATATATGTGATTTTTCTGAACTATTAAGTATATATAAAGTATGTTTAAGATACTGTTTTAATCACTGACTCTAGGAATTGTTAATCTCTTCTAGAAAGGAGAAACTAATGCATGCGTCTCTGACATGCAAGCTTCAGTAATCTGTTCTCAGTACCCGCAGAAGGAGCTATTTTTCCTGTCATGCTAGGGAAGAGGGAGTAATATTCTTTTATCATTGGGCTCTTCCTTAAGTTTTTTTACTCTTTAAAGTGTGATTTCCTTTCATTATCACCCATCAGCCACTGCTGCAGTGTAAGAGACAAAATGATTATGCTCAGTATCCATATTGTTTTCAGTCCTGTGGAAAAATTCCATTTAACATTTCTAATCCTTTGTCATTTGTCTTTATCCACATTTGGACTATTGATGCAAAAAAAAAAATTCTAATGTAATATCTTCTAAAACTGAAAGTAGGTATATGGTGTTATTAAAGATACAATGAAGAAGATTAAATTCGGCATTTTAATAAAATAAATTAAAAGTTAATGGGCATTCCTAGAGTGATCTTCAGACTTGATTTAAAGTGCAGAGCACCTTTTGTTAACCTATTGTTTGGGAGACTGTGTATATGAAGAATTTTCAAGTAATCAAAATTACCTCATTCCCGTAACAGTCAACTCTAGGGATGGACAGAGGTGTTTATCACAGATGAAGTGTGACCTCATCTTGCAATATAATTCTGTTTTCCCCAGACACCAAGAAAAGCAATTGAATATGTGTTCAGTGTACCTAGCTCAAGTCATACCATCTGGAAGTCAGAATCAAGTATAGCAGAAGGCATTTGTTTGCATTTTGAGATTTGGAAGCAAAATGTAATGATTAAATATATTGTTGAATGTGTATGTTACTTTTACTTTTAGATCATCATTCTCAGTTTAATTGAATCCACTGTTTGGGATATCTTTTATGTTCAGAATGGAATTTGTAAGACTCAAATATGTCTTCCAATAGGCAGCTCTAGAGGGCAAGCTAAAAACAAAGGCTGGAATTTGTAGAGAAGCAGATTTCTATTCAACATAAGAAACAACTTTACTCTATAAAGCCATATTTAAAGTGAGACAAATGATCAAAAACTGGCATCTGGCAGATGATTAGTCCAATAAATTCTTACACAGGAATGTACAACCAAAGATTTCTATATTCTATTTACACATTTTTATCTTAATAGTTTTCTGATGTAAAACTAATTGCTTCCTCCTCCAATTCAGTATTTTTGTAACTTGATTTCAGTGGTTCTGCATACTCAAGATTTCAGTAGGGCTTGAGTCTTAAAACTACATCATTTCAGAAGCATTCTTATGGAAGGAAATTTGTTGTTTGTTTTCATTACTCAGGAAAAAGTCTGTAAATGGTGCTGACATTTATGGTAAACTGCTAATAAGGATTTTTCCTTCTGTCTACCATAGGTGCACATTTGTTTTACAGTAATTAGAAACTGAAAGACCAGTACCTGAAACTTTGCTCTAAATTGTTATAGCTACAAATGTAGCTATATAACTAAATGTAGAGATTCTAGTTAAAGATTGCACGATTTGAAAGAATATCTATCTTAAAAATCTAGATGTATGTATAAATAAATATTTCATGACACTATGATGCTTAATCAAATATATTATCTAAATAGGGGATTTAATCAGTGGATAATACTATTGTACACATTAAAAGATAACTCTTAATCATACTGAAACTTGAAAATAACCTTGGAATCTAGTACAGCTTTCAGTCTGGTATAGAAAACCCCTCCAAATTGTAAAACATCCTTGAACGATGACTTTTTTTCCAATTTCTAATTCAGTGCTTTCAGGGGCAAAGGGCTCACTACCTTCATTTTTTAACAGTTCTCGCAGAAAGTTCTTCCTAACATTAAAGCAATTCTGCCTCCTGTATTAATTTCCAGCCCTGGGTCCTAGGGTGTTGTTTCCACAAGTGTTTGAAAAATTAGCATGCGTCCCACATTTCTGGTATCAAAGCCTCGTTTTTTGTTTTGTTTTGTTTTTTCATGTTTAAATGCTTAGCACTTTAAAACCTGCCACAATGGCCAGGGTTACATGATTCTCCTTGTATAATGGCCTCTATTCTAGTGTATCACCTTTTTGGTGGGTTGCACCTGACCAGCGTGGCAGAACTTGGTAACTTATGCATCTCATTCCCTTAACCAGCTCTCTAGCTCCTATAAATCCAGTTTGAGCTGGAGCCTTGCGCTCTCTCTCTCCTTCTACCCTCTATCAGCATAATCACAAACACATTTTCTGGGAGAGGAATTCTAAAGCCAAATATTAATGTCTTTCAATCACTTGTCATTTGGTATGTTTTTCAGAATTTTACTTTATTTTTATTTTTATTTTTTATTGTTCAAATACAGTTGTCTCCATTTTCCCCCTGCCCCACCCATGCTCACCTCGCACCCTTGACCCTACCCCTGTTGGCTTTGTCCATGTGTCCTTTATACATGTTCCTTGATGGACCTTCCTCTGTTTTCCCCTATTATCCCTCTCCCCCCACCCTTCTGGTTAATGTCAGTTCGTTCTGTATTTCAGTGTCTTGGGTCATATTTTGCTTGTTTGTTTGTTTTGTTGATTAGGTTCAAAAAAACTTAAAAGACCCCAAAAATTATACAAAAAATAGAAACCAAAGCAGTCACATCCATGATGGTTAAGCTATGGAGGACAGTTTGCTTACAAATCAAAAAAGACCAAGCTTATGGTAATAATCTATGTTTGGAGATTCTGTGCTGTTAGCCAGTTGAATAGAGTATGATATTTTCCATAAAATAATGTTTAAAAAAAAAACAATAGGTCACGTAGCTTTGTTCATTTCAATAACTTTGACCACATTCTCAACCTTAACCATCTAATTCAACAAATTATGAATTCAGTTCCAAGGGTAACAAGGCTACTGGGATAACAAGACTGGTACAGTTCTCTGAATATTACATTATTGTATAAATATTTATTTGCATGTCTGTCTTCCTCATTCAATTATAAGTGCTTTGGAATAGGGACACATATTCATCATTTCTGGACCTAGAAATTAGCACAGTATCTAAATATAATAAGGCATCCAATAAATGGATATTGAGCCAATATGTGAAACAAAATATATTTATTGTTACTGAAAGGATTTGCTATATAATTGTACACTTAGCAACTTATTTTTATCTACAAAGGAAACTGGATTTACATTAGTATTTTACATTTTAGAATTGTATCACATTATACTTTATTATTAATGTATACGTTAATTCTTTTTGTGATATATCTTTCTCATTTAAAGTCTAAGAAATTGGATTAGTTAATTTATACAACCTCACTTTGTTAGTACGTGGAAGAGTTGGTAATGAAGCATTTTTTATTTGAGAGTGAGATTGCATTACACAGTGCACTGCCCACCTTTGGAGAACATGCAGACCTGGTTGTACGACTGTATAGTATATGTATAGTTGGCTCTTGCAAGTGAAATTACAGATTCGAGGTCATTTATTCACCTAGTGAATTTTATTTATAGTATCTAATCTGTTCCCTTTCAAAGGCAATAGTAGATCAGACAACAACTGCAAGTTTCATTAGCAGACCATTACTCCTATAGAGCATAGTAGTTTTAGTGACCTTTATTCCCTTCGGTGGATAGTGCTCCAATCTACTTACATTGCATACACAAGTATTTTGCTTCATTTTTCTGTTAGTGGAATGTAGTGTTTTGTCATACGCTATGAGAAATAAAATCAGCCTTTTTGTAGGTCCATGTTAACCAGATTAATATAAAATAAAATACTTCAATATGTAATAAAATATTTCAATTCTATAAAATATTTATTAACTTATTAAAATGTATCTCTGAAAAGAATGTATTCTCTTTGTGTTTATTGCTATTAAAATAAAAGAGGTAGATAAAGATGTATGCTAAACTAAGGCTTTTACTTTCTTGACATCCCCTTCCAGAGAGTCTGTGTGTGGCTCTAGTGAGCCTCAGAATCACTGAGTTTTCAATGAGTTGAGAAGGATGGCTTCAGTAGAGATGATGACATGTCCTGTACCCTAGACTTCAAGGGGTCACCCTGGTCTGAGAATGGAGTATCTGCTAGACTTCAGATGAGTCATAGGGGAAGAGACCCTCCAGGCCCTGACTGAGCTAAGAAAGAACAAACCAGTTACCTATGAGCCACAAATGACAGCTACAGGAACTTGCTGGAAGTACAGGCCAGGTACTGTCCAGCCCTGGACCAGGCAGCTGCCAGGGGATGAGCCACTTCCCTGCCTCATACGCCCAAATGCACATGGGGTAGAGCTAGTGAATGGGATCAAAGTCTGAGGGACTAAGTGGGACCATTAAAAGACTTTTTGCTGCTTCTAGACTTCTCTGCTTCATTTTAATCTTGGCTAATGGAATTATGATGTGCCTTGGTGTGTTCCTCCTTGGGTCCAACTTCTTTGGGACTCTCTGAGCTTCCTGGACGTTCTGGTAGCAAGGGATAAGGGACAGTCACCTACAAAGGAGTTCCCATCAGATTGTCAACTGATTTCTCAAAAGAGACCTTACAGACAAGAAGGGGCTGGAAAGAAATATTTGAAATCTTGAAAAGCAGGGACCTACATCCAAAATTGCTCTATCCAGCAAAGCTGTCATTTAGAATGGAAGGACAGATAAAGCGCTTCTCAGATAAGGTCAAGTTCAAGGAGTTCATCATCACCAAGCCCTTATTATATGAAATGGTAAAGGGACTTATCTAAGAAAAAGAAGATCAAAAATATGACAGTGAAAAGACAGCGAACTCACAGCTATTAAGAACCACACCTAAAACAAAAGCAAACTAAGCAAACAGCTAGAACAGGAACAGAACCACAAAAATGGAGATCATATGGAGGGTTAGCAACAGGGGCATGGGAGGAGGAGAGAGGGGGAAAAGGTACAGAGAGTAAGTAGCATAGACGGTGGGTAGAAAATAGGGGGAGAGCAAGAACAGTGTGGGAAATGTAGAAGCTAAAGAACTTATGACACATGGGCATGAACTAAAGGGGGGGAATGTGGGTGGGAAGGGTGTGCAGGGTGGAGGGGAATGATGGGGGAGAAATGGGACAACTGTAATAGCATAATCATAAAATCTATTTAAAAAAGACTTTTTATATGTTTACATTGGACAAATGTTCTCAATTGCAGTCCCTGTCATATTCCTCTTTCTGTCATGTTTCTGGTTCTATGTGATGAGCTGTGATTTACTAAATGACCTTGGCTTCCAAGTCTCTCTTCTGGAGAGTACTGCCCAGGCAGAAACAGAGTTCTTCCTTGGAAATGCAACCCTTGGAAATCCTAGCTCTGTTTTTATCCCACACGACTGCATAGGCCAGTTTCCTTCTCTGAAATCTGAGACTCTCTGATGCTCTCTGGTTAATCCTTGGTCCCAACTTAACTTGCTCCAGACTTTTCCCCTCATTACCTCCAGTTCTCCACATGCCTCCAGATTTCTGCACCGCACTTTGCCCTCAAACATTGACTCATCCCCTTCTAGAACTTCAGTCCCTATACAGCAGCCGTTGACAAAGTTTACTAAAACCATAAGAGCTGGCCTGTTACCACGTCGTTGGGGATACTCCCATAAATCAGAGGTCTCCTCTCTCAGTCAACATTTTAATAGTCACAAGCACCCAGTGAAGCTTTCTTCCTGAGTCATTAAACAGAATGGTCAGTAATCTCAGTCTGATGCTTCCACACTTGAAGTTCTCTCCCTGAAATCTGAGCCTGCCTGAATTTGCCTTTCTCCCTACTACAGGAGAAAAAAGGGGAAAGCCCCTCTTTTTGAAATTTAACCTCCATACTAACAAAATAATTTGAAAAGAGCATATAAATTATTAGTTTGTCCCCTTTCCAAATCACTAAATTTACTTAATATTGTGCTGCGGGCTCTTATGCAGTTACAAAATAGTTTGCAAATAGTTTTTGTAGCAATTGGCCAATATATGTATTTTAATTGATTTATATTATGTATATTTTTCAGAGAAAGTAATCCTTAAAAAGCAATACTCTTGCCCTGGCTGGTGTAGCTCAGTGGATTGGGTGTAGGCTGCAAACCAAAGGGTCACCAGGTCAATTCCCAGTCAGGGCACATGCCTGGGTTGCCGACCAGGTCCCCAGTGGGGCCATGCAAGAAGCAACCACACATTGTTTCTCTTTCTCCCTCCCTTTCCCTCTCTCTAAAAATAAATAAATAAAATCTTTAAAGAAGTAATACTCTTTTTACTGAGAATATAGTTTCAAAATCATGTTTATGAAGTGTTTTGAGATTTTTGAAACTACAAAAAACTGTTGAATTTTTCAGCAACGCAGCACTAAATCTACTCAATGCACATTAATTAATTAAAACAGCAGATTGTACTTTTAAATACTTTTGTAAAGTCTATGTTTCCAGAAAAGAGTTTCTTCGCTGCATTTTGTAACTTTAAAGATTTTTATAGGTTTAATAAAACTAATGAACTCTGTGGGACCAAGCTTAAAATGGAACGTAGGCATCATTATGAAACAGACCCATCCTAGTATTTATAGTGTTAGACTTCCCTGCACCTGATAAATATTTTTGCATTTCTTTTAAGTACACGGCATGTTGAACTTGATTTTGCTCTAGGGGTAATTAGTGAAACTTCCATGGGAATTTAACTACCCTTCCCTAACCCTGACCAAAATGTGTGCAATAAAATGGGTTTAAACTTTTTAATCAAGGGAAGCCTTTCCCTTTAGGCTTTTCAGATTTAAAAATCCAATTAACCTTAATGTTTTTCTTCTAAAGATGAACCACTGTTTTATGTTATGAAACATTAATTGGAATTCAAACTATTTATAGCTTTTTTTAAACAACCTTTTAACAAGTCAGTAAATTTTTTGTTTTTTATCTTACAAATAGTATTTACCTTCTATCTATTCCTACAGGAATGAATATTGCCACAGCATTCTTTCATTTAAATATAGTACACATTTCTCTTACAAGAGTGTAAATTAATATACACTCTTGTTTATAAGAATTTTTATAAAGAAAATTATTCACTAGTTTAAAGCATCTACATTTCTTCCATTGATAAGTGAAATGCTGAAATTCTAACTAAACTTTTTGTAATGGCATGTCTACCACAACATAAAATCATGTAGTGTCCCTCAAACTTGCTTCAAAAACTAATTGTCTGAGGTGTCTGTTAAAAATACCAAATCTAGGACCTTATTCTTGGAAACTTTGATTTAGTTAATTCTAGATTCAGGTCCTGGGAACTCATATTTTTAAAAGCACTGCAAATAACTCTTACTGGTGAGCAAGTGAGGAAGTATCCTAAGGTAAGTGTTAAGAACCCAGTTCTGAAGTCAGGCATGGGTGTGAATCTTAGTTCTACCATAGAGAGTAGTTTAAAAGCCATGTAAGCTTGGGCAAGTTAAACAATCTGTGCTCCAGTTTCTTTACTGGTAAAATTGGAATAGTAGTTGTACCTTCCGCAAAATATTATTGTAAGAATTAAATCAAATAATGTGTGTGATGTGGTTGGCACAGTACCGGGCAATAGAAAATGTTCAGTAAATGTCTATCTCCTTCCTCTCTTTTTTCTTGTTTAATTTCAGCAGAAGCATCTTCTCCTAGTTCTCCAACATGCTACCACAGTCTTACATTCTACAATTAGAGATAAAATTTTAGATCTGAAAAGTACCCAATTTTATCTTGACAGAGGGAATGGATGGGACAAAGTAAAACTTTGCCCTATACACAGTTTAGTTTTGACTTGGCCCTGAAAATTCTCTCTAGGCTCAACCATGAGTTTCTCAGTTATTCATTCAACAACAATTTCTTGAGCTCATCCTGTGTGTCATTGCTGTAATCTAGGATTGAGGTTATAATAGCAAGAAAATCAGAAGTGTTCCACATTCTCCTTCAACTCACCGAGTATCTGGCTCCTGTGAGTCTCTCCAAATTTGATTTGGCCTGATCTCTGTTGCTAACACTTTCAATTTGGCCCCATTTGTATTTTCCATTCTCTCTCTCAGGGACTCAAGCTAAATTCGTGGGCTTCTACATCTGCACTATCCAGGTGAGAATCCCCTTTTCTTCCTCAAATGACAGCTCTCAAGTTCAACCCTGGCTCCTGTGGCTGACACTAGATGGAGAATAAAGTCCAGATCTCCTGCGCACATGAGTGGAGGGGTCAGACAGCAAAACTCTGGGGTGATCACAAAATGGGTGAGAGCTCTTAGAAGTCTACAAGGAATTTCAAATTCATTGAATATTTTATTTCACAAACTACAATGCAGAAAAAAATGGGTAAATCTTTGAACAAAGTTAAAAAAATTTTTTCTCAATAATCTCCCACCTTGATATATGTATCCAACCCTCTGTACTGTGCCATGTTGGCAAACTGTCGGATATCATCACACAGAGAAGTCCTATAATATTTTTTCACCTGGTAAAATGGATGTGATTACCATTTCTTATCAGTTCCCCAAGCAAATATCCTCACCAAAATAAAACAGACTTGTGAAAATGTGCAGATGTCAGCTTATTTATATTTGGAAATAAAAAGGAGATGGTCAAACATGAAAAATTCCACTTGTATATGATGATCCCTCTCATTAATGATTTAAGAGTCTGCCTGGATCCTGAAACTGAAATTAATGCAGCATCAGGGGAATAAAAAAAAGCAGAGGTGAGTAGTCTAAATTCCATGTGACCGGGAATATCTGGAGAATCTATACAATGCAGAGTCAGGACCACAGTGGAAAGGGGAGGGCTGAAGGATAGAAACCAGTGATTCTGTAAGAGGAGTTATACGAACAGCTGCTGTAAACTGTCATTTCTCAACACTGCTCTGCTCAGCCAATGTCTCTGGCCTTAAGTGGACTATGCTTACGTATGGCCAGGAATTATGACAATCTATGTCTTTGAGATGCAAAAAAGACTGTAGGGTATCTTGTGGGGAATAGGAGGGATCTGGATTTACAGGTTCTGTTGAGTCCAAAGAAGAGACACTCAAATACAGTGGCTGGGCCCAGACTTCCTTGTTAAAACTTCCCATGTGTCACAGAAATCCCTCTGAGCAGAAGGCGAAGCCTGCACATGAAGACCCTGATGCTTAAGAAATGAAATTGGTTCTTCTTTCACATTTTACTTCAAGTACGTTCCTTTCTTAAGCTGGGGCATAGGTGCTGCCAACATTTCTGTATAATACCAGTGTCACTGTTTGAATGAAAAGGCACATGATATTATGCGTCACTTAAAAAAGGCCAGCAGGCTACCCCAGGCAAATCCTCATAGGATAGCAGGAGCTTATAGATAACATGTCCATATTAATTATGTATTTCTACCTAATAAACTACATCAAATTTAATGGCTTAAAACAATCTTGTTGCTCATGGTTCCATAGGTGAGGAATTTGGGCAGTGCTCACCAGGGAAAGCTTGTCTTTGTTCCACACAGTGTTGGCTGGAGAGATTCACCGAGGGCTGGCGGCCTCACATAGCTAGTGCCGTGGTGCTGGTGGGCAGGGGGACACCTCACTTCTCTTTCATGTGGCCTCACTGCTTGTGCAAACTCTTTCCTCTAGGGCTGTGCTGTTCAATATGGTAAGCATGACATGTGGCTATTTACATGGAAAATCATTACTGAAACATTTTTAAAATTAAAAGTTTAGTATCTAAGTGACATTTCAAATACTCAGTCGTTATGTCCGGCTAGTGGTTGACACATTGGACACTGTTTAGTATTTCCATCAAGGCAGAAATTTCTGTTGGAAAGCACCAGTCTAGTGTTCTTCTCTCCATGTGGCCTCTCTCCCGCAGGACAGCCTGGACTTCTTTTTATGGTGCCAGGCTTCTCTCTTACAGCAACAGAGCCACAAGGCCTCGGGACCTGGCCTTGGACTCCCCAGACACCACTTCTACATTCCATTGGTCAAAGCAATTCATAAAACAACACAGATTCAAGAGGTGGGAAATGGACTCCACAGCAAAGAGCAAAGACATGTTGTAAAGGATGCAGAAACAGAGAGTTAGGATTTGTTGGGAGCCATTTTTAACAATCTCCCACCATATCAAATTCAATTGTGAGCTCTTTTTGGGGAGTAAGTACTCACATGTCGGAAGCTGGCATCCTCTTGGCATCATCTCTTTACTCTCTGTCTTGCATTACATGCACCAGTCTTTTTTTGGCAGTGATAGTCCCTCTAACCTCTGCCTCTATGTCCTGTCTCTCTCCCTTACCACTGCAAAGTAAAAATATGTTGTAAGGTAAACATTGCCTCAGTTCCACTGTCAAACTTGATGATTACTGCCATGCTTACACGCTGAACTTTTCGCCCCTCTTGCTTTGTTATACTTACTTTGCAAAATCAAAACTGAAGTGATCTGATGAGATGTCTATAAATTCCCACAACCAACCACATCTACTCACCTACCAGCACCTTTACCCATATACTCTACCTGTCCCCTTTTCACTGTTCTTGTGTCCACTCCCTACTTGTGAATAGACCATATCCCTCCTCACTTCAAAATCCTTCCTCAGTTTCTCCTTCAGCATCCATTTCCCCATCCTCATGTACCATTCGCATCAGCATACAAACATGGTGATTCCATATGCCTTCCAGCAATTGCCCCATTCCTCTCTATGCGTCTACTTATCTTTCTTCTCTCAGGTTTTTGCCAATCATTTCACCAAAACTGTTTTTGTCAAGAACACCAGTCGCCTTTTAACACTTGCCTTACCTGATCTATCAGCAATTTTTTACCTAGTTTATCACTCCCTCCTTCTTGATACACACCCTCTCACGACCAGGCTGTTTCCTGCTGACCTTGCATTCTCTCCGACATAAGCCCTCCCCTCACCCCACCCCCCCAACCCCTGTGGGAGCCACCAGGAGCGATGGCCGCCTCAGAGTGGGGCTGCTGCTGCAAGACATGAACCAGCAGGGTCCCCTCCGCCTCTTGACTCACCACTCAAGACACACACTGGGAGGCCCCGCAGGTGCTGCGCAAGGCGGGTGACACCCTCACCGTGCTTGTCTTTCGAGGGCTTCAACACCAGCACTGCCACCCCTCTCCTCCGAGGTGTCTCCAGCATCACTGTCAATCCCTTTGGAGCAGGAGTCAGTGGCCATAACATTCTGCAAAACATCTCCTCCTTCAGCCAAGAGCAGAGCCCTGAGTGCCCTGGCAAGAAAAAGAGCTGCCTTAATTGACTCCACAGTGGTGGGCGGAGACCACAGCCAGGACCTAGAGAGCCTGAGGCTGGACTGCCATGCCCAGCGCTGGCAGCACGCAGAGGGTATGGACAGGGGCGGCTGGAGGGAAGATGGCCTAGGCCACTTGCTCTCCCC
This sequence comes from Glossophaga mutica, assembly GCA_039655065.1. Lineage (NCBI taxonomy): Eukaryota > Metazoa > Chordata > Mammalia > Chiroptera > Phyllostomidae > Glossophaga > Glossophaga mutica. The sequence goes on along the minus strand of CM077308.1, from coordinate 76,296,424 downwards.
AGCCACCTGCATCCCTCTCCAAGCCCTCCCCTATGAGCTACCCTCCTATGTGAAGCCGGAGTACAGGACCTTCCCCTCTGTGTGGGCCAGCACCGCCCCAGGACAGGACTGTCCAACCCCCAACCCTGGAGCAGCTGTCCCTTCTGCAAACAGAAGTACTTTGAGTTGGTGCTGAGGGTGTCCCAAGCCGAGGACACCCCCAAGCGCATGTCACTGGTGGCCGCTGACGACCTGCAGAAGATGCAGGAGGAGGAAGGCCGCAAGCTGCAGCAAAAGAGGGTGCTGCTGCTGTAGGAGGCTGCCGACTCAGGCCTTGCCTTGGACTGGGGCCTCCCGACAGAGGGACTGCAACATAGGCCGCCCTACGCCAGTCCGGGCCCCGCCACAGGGTTCAGCCCCTTGTCCCCTCTGCTCTGGGAAGCAGCGCCCTGATGGTGACCGCCAGAGCTGAGCGGCGCCATGGGGAGCAGCCTTGCGTCCAGAGCCCCTAGCTTGGAGCTGCCTGTGTGCCTCAGCAGGTGCTGTTCCCTGCCGAGCTCCGCACCCTGGAGGGGCCCAGAGGCAACCTATTTACACACAGGCATTATCCTAATTCCAAAACCAGATAAATACATTATAAAGAAAGAAAATTGTAGGCCAATATCCTTAATGAATTTGGGGATCATACGTTACACCCCCAACCTGTGATGTCTGTCACTTCAGGTGTCACTGCAGGGGAAATGAGTGGTGTGGGTGTAACAGCTGTCCACACACACACACACATACACACACACACACACACACACACACACACAACGGAGGTTAAGCTGCCTGACAGCAACAAAAGCCAAACTCTAGGCAGGTGCTGGTGCAGAAGGAAAGGTTTTATTCAGGTGCTGCATGACCTGGGAGAATGGTGTACTCAAAGACCATCTCATCTTCCTGCTCAAGCCCCCAGTTCTTATAGGGATAAGGAGGGGAGGGCTCCCTCCGTTCAGTTATCTTGCTAGCTTTTGGCATGCTGGGGGGTGGAGAAAGCTGAAAGGGGGTTCCTATCCATTCATCTTCCTAGCTTTCAGCTCACTCAGACCCTATCCATTCATACTTACTAGCTTTTGGCACTGGCAGACGTCATCCTCTCATATTTCTAGCTTTTGGCACTTAGTGTAAGAACCTCCCCCTGCTGCCCTCTTGGCCAATAGGGGAGACTCCTCAGCTCTGACTGACCTTTTAAGGTAACATGGGTACTTTTGATCTTAGCAGCTCTCCCACTCCCTCTCCAGAGTCCCTAGCTTAAACAGCAGGAGGACTTACAGGTGCTGATGCTAAAGCTGCCACCTGTGTACCTTTGGCTGGGCCAGGACACCTGCTTCCTCTGGAGTTACTTCTCAGTTTGACAGAACCCCTCTTCTCTTTAGCACTATACAGTTACTTCCTAGGGCTGCAGGTCCAGCCAGGGAAGCAGGGGCCTCTGCCTAGCAATATGCTCATGGCTCTCAAGCCAACATGGCCAACTCTGAGCGGAACGGGAAGTATGTGAGGGTCCAGAGTGGATCTGCCTTTGTTGGCCCTGAGTCCTGGGGCATCCTCTGTGCAGGGCACTCTGCATGTGCCCCTCCCCCCAGAATCTTGGACAGTTAGTAACTCCTCTGGCAGAACCTTGGTAAGGGCGCCCCTTCATCTCACTCATCCCCCGCTCCACCCAACTGGCAGTTCTTAATGACTAATGATATGGGGCATTTTTTCATATGCTTATTTCCATCCATATATGTTCTTTGTGGAACAATCTTCTTATCACTTGCTCCATTAAAAGAATGCAGTTTTTTTTAGTTTAAGATATGTTTTTAACATATTCTGGGTATATATCATTTATCAGAAGTGTGAGTCCTCCAACTTTGCTCTCTTTCAATATGGCTTTGGATTTTGGGCTCTTTACAATTTCATGTGGATTTGATGACCAGCTTTTCTATTCCTATAAAAAAGGGTGATTTGATTGAAATTGCATTGAATATGTGCTTATTTAGATAGTATTGACATCTCAACAATTTGTCTTCTAATCCTTGAATATAGGGTGTCATTTCCTTTATTTGGACATTTTAAATTTCTTTCATCCATTCTTTATAGTTTTCAGACTACAAGTCTTTCATATCCTTGTTTCAGTTTATTTCCAGGTATTTGGTTCTTTTAGATGCTATTGAAAATGCAATTGCCTTTTAATTTCCTTTATGGATTCTAATTGCTGGTCTACAGAAACACAACTGATGTTTGCATGTTGATCTTATGATCTGAAAATTTGTTTATTACCATTAGTAGATTTATGGTGGATTCTTTGGCAGGATGTGTGTGTGTGTGTGTGTGTGTGTGCAATCATGCCATCAGTGATATGGTTTTACTTCTTTCTTTCAGATTTCTGTGGCTTTTATATCTTTTTCTTGTCTAATTGCTCTGGCCAGAAATTTAATATAATGTTGAAGAGCAGTGGTGAAAACACACATCTTTATTTTGTTCCTGATCTTAGGGGGAAAGCTTTCAGTCTTTCAACATTATGTTGTTATCGGTGGGGTTTCCATAGTTTACCTTTATAATATTGAGTAAGTTCCTTGTCTATTCATGTTTTTCTCAGTGTCTTTTTAATCATGAAAGAGTTTTAGATTTTATTAAATGCCTTTTCTGTGTTTATTGAGGTAATCAATAATTTTATTCCATTAATATGTATTATATGGACTGATATTCTTATATTGACCTCTTCTTGCATTCCTGGGATAAATCCTACTTGTTAATGGTATATACTCTTTTATATGCTTCAGATTCAGTTTGTTAGTATTTTGTTCAGAAATTTTTCATCTATATTCATATAAAGTGTATTGGATATTATCGTTTTTCTGTGGTGACTTTTTCTGGCCTTGGTATCAAAGAAATGCTGGCCTCATCAAATGAGTTAGGAAGAGTTCCCTTCTATTCTATTTAGAAAGAGTTTGAGAAATATCAGAGTTAATTCTTCCTAAGTGTTTGATAGTGTTCTTCATCTTTTTTCTTTCCTTTTTTATTCTCACTCAAGGACATTTTTTCATTGCTTTTTAGAAAGAGAAGAAGGAGAGACAGAAACATTGATGCAAGAAAAAAGCATCATTTGGTCAATTTCTCCCACAAGTCCCCTGACATGGCAACAAAGCCTCAACCTAGGTATATGCCCTGACAGGGTGGGAATCAAACCCACAACCTTTTAATTATGGGATGACACTCCAGTCAACAGAGTCACACCAGCCAGGGCTCAAGTCTTTTTTTAAATGTAAGTGCTTACTGCTACATATTTTTTTCTCAGCACTGCTTTCTCTGCATCCCATAAGAAAGGTATGTTGTGCCTTCATTTTTTTTGGTTTCTAAGCTCTTCCAGCATATTTAAAATAGTTGTTTGAAGCCTTGGACTTCTATTATCTGAATTTCCTCAAGAACTGTTTCAGTTAGTACATTTATTCCTGTGAATGAGCCATACTCTCCTAATTTTTTTCCTAATTTGTTAATGCCTTATGATTTTCTTCTTGAAAATACAATGTTTTACTATTATCATGTAACTGTGGAAATCAGATTTTCCCCTTGGTCAGGTTTGGCTTTTTTGTTGTTGTTGTTCTTGTTGAAGGCTATGGTAATCCATTTTTTTATGTGTTTGTTCAACTATTCTTACAGAGAATGTATTTCTTGCTGTGAATGGTCACTGAAGACTATTCCTTAACTTACATTCAGGTAGTGTTTTGACAAAGACTTTCTTGAATACTAGGAACCAGAAAAAGAGAGACTAAAGCTTTCATAGTCTTTGCAGGTTGGCAGCGTTAGGACTCTTCCTCAACACTTAGCCAGGCTTGCACTGAGCTTTAGGGACCAGCCCAAAGTGAAAGCTACATCTTCAAAGATAATTATTTGAGTAAGCATGTCAACCTGGGTATGTGTGTACCTTTCTAAATTCCCCAAATGTATGGGAGATTTTGAGTGTTCCAATTACCCAAGGAAGTTCTCTCCCCAACTTTTCCTCCTAGGCATTAGGCAATCTATTGTATGTTCCAACAATATTCTTTTGCCCCCAGCAGCTGTGGGTTGTTTGGCCAGCTTAATGGTTTCAACCAATGCCTATAGATTTTCTAGCATTCTAGTAGCTCTCAGACAGTAGAAGACACTTTAAACGATTGGAAATAATAAATATTTCACCATCTTATTATTTTATGTTAGAAAGGATAGACAATAATACCTTTTGAAAACCTCTCATGCTCTAAATGTAAAAAACTGTTTTTTAAAAAATATATACCATGAAAAGATAGCATGAGATCAACCCTCTTAAGTAAAAAAAACAAAACAAAACAAAACAAAAAAACAAACCCAAAACTGAATCTTAATATATCCTCTTGCATTTCAGTAAAAGTACAAATACCAAAGTTTTTTTAGTATATATTTGAATTTAAATATTAAAGAGATGTGATATAATACATGCTGATTTTTGTATGTATGAGATACATTAATATCCTAAAATTACCGTTTAATTCTTTGAGGGACAATTTAATGTTTGAATTAGAGATATTTAACTTTTTAAAGAGTTTTTCAAGTTTTAGTTCTGTTTTAACCTTTATAAACTTCAAAATTATGTTCAGGTATATTTTTTTCTCATAAATTTTATTATAATTTAAAAATGAAACTGTATTTTGCTAAGTATCAATATGAAAATACAGGTAAGTATATTAAGATCTAAAACTAGAATTACAGTACTAAATAAATAAAAATTTAAGCTTTTTTTCTCCAACTGGGTGTGCTATAACATTTTAAAAATCTAACTATGGGTGTGGGAGAAAGATGGTGGCAAGATAGGTGGAAGTGGAGTCAACTTCTCCCTGCACATGGGTGTAACACCTAGCCGATCTTCTGAGGAACAGAGCAAACAGTCAACAGTATCCCAGCATATAAGAAGAATTGAGACCAAAAATTGTAGAGGAAATTGAAAAATCAAACTGTGGAAATTGTGAACACCAGGATACCTGCAGGAAGAGGAAACCCACCAACAAAGGAGTCACCAATAGATAACAACAGCAGAAAGTGAATGAGGGAGTGGAAGCCACACTAACTCAACCCAGGACCTATCTGGAAATACAACTAAATAGTGGAGAAATTACTCAGAACAAACAACTGAACAAGAGCAAGAGAGAATCCTCAAATCCTTTTACACATAGAAGAATCAGCTTCAACACAACCTACCCACACCTGCACAAGAGAATACAAGAGTTGGTGGATGGAGTGACCCTCAGTTAGCCAGCTGGAGGGAAGGGCCCACCAAAGAAAGACCCAACAACAATCAAAACCCCAAGACATACAGAGCCAACATAAATGACAGCCCAAGACCAGTGAGCTCAGGAGATTAAAGAGACTACACCACTGAATCTCACAGGTATTCTACCATTGAAGTTCACACCATAAACCCAGGGAGTCAGAAGAGATCAGTTTAAAAACCAGAAGAGTCTCACAAACAATAGGAAGACAAAGAAACAATTCTCAAGCAAAAAGAAAGGAAGAAGCCTCAGAAAGAATGCTAAATGAAATAGAGGCAAGTCAACTATAAGATACTGAGTTCAAAGCAATGGTTATCAGGAAGCTCAATGAGCTCACAGAGAATTACCAAAAACTACAGGGAAACTACAATGAACTCATTGCACACTACATCAACATGAGAAAGGAAATAGAAACTATCAACAAGGGCCAAGAGGAAATGAAGAACACAATTTCTGAACTGAAGAACACAGTAAAAGGGATCAAAAGCAGGCTCAGTGAAGCAGAGGATAGGATCAGCAATCTGGAGGATAAGCTGAAAAAAAAAAAACCCCACCCAAATTGAGAAAGAAAAGGAAAAGAGTCTTACAATGAATGAAGAGGGGTTAAGGGAAATGCAGGACAACTTGAAATGTAGTAATATCCATATAATAGGGATACCAGAAGGAAGAGGAGAAGATGAGCAAGGGATAGAAAAATCTGTTTGAAAAAGTAATGATGGAAAACTTCCCCAATTTGATGAGACAAAAAGTCACACAAATCTAGGAAACACAGAGAGTCCCAATCAAGAGGAACCCAAAGAGGCCCACTTCAAGACACATCATAATTAAAATGACAAAATTCCAAGATAAAGAAAGAATCTTAAAGGCAGCAAGGGGAAAACAGGAAGTAACATACAAGGGAGCCCCAATAAGGTTAGCAGCTGACTTCTCAATTGAAACGCTCCAAGCCAGAAGGGAATGGCAAGAAATATTCTAAGTAATGAAAACCAGAGGCCTGCAACCAAGACTACTTTACCTAGCAAGGCTCTCAATTAAAATGGAAGGTCAAATAAGGAGCTTCCTGGAAAAAAGAAGCCTGAAAGAATATACCTCCTCAAAACCAGCTCTACAAAAGATGCTAAAGGGTTTGCTTTAAGAACAAGAAGAAAAACAGTGAAAAAGATAGGAACACAGGTATGAAAAAATGGCAATAAATAAGTACCTATCAATAATAACCTTAAACGTAAATGGATTAAATGCCCCAATCAAAAGACACAGAATAGAGGAATGGATAAGAAAACATGACCCACACATATGCTCCCTACAGGAGACCCACCTCAGAACAAAAGACTTACACAGACTGAAAGTTAAGGGCTTGAAGCAAGTATTCAAAGGAAATGGACAGGTAAAAAAAAGCCAGGGTAGCAATATTCATATCAGAGAAAATAGACTTCAAAAAAAGAGCCATAAAAAGAGACCCAGAAAGTCACTTCATGATACTCAAGGGAAGAATCCACCAAGAAGACTTAAACATTGTAAATATATATGCACCCAACATAGGAGAACCCAAATACATAAAGAAAATCTTGGAGGACTTCAAGAAGATCTTGACAGCAACACAATTACAGTAGGAGGTTTTAACATCCCACTGTCAAAAATGGACAGATCTTCCAAACAAATTATCAACAAAGATATTGTGGCATTGAACAATGTCCTAGATGAAATGGACTTAACTGATTATATATATATATATATATATATATATATATATATATATATATATAGAGAGAGAGAGAGAGAGAGAGAGAGAGAGAGCGCTCCATTTTATATATATATATATATAAAGCCTTTCATCTCAAAGAAGTAAAACTCACATTCTCTTCAAATGCATATGGAACATTTTCAAAGATAGACCACATGATAGGACACAAAACAAGCCTCAAGAAATTCAAGAAACTTGAAGTCATATCAAGCATTTTCTCCAACCACAAGAGACTGGAACTAGAAACCAACCCCAAGGGGAAAAACCCAAAACACTCAAAATCATGGACATTGAATAGCATGCTATTAAACAATGAATGGGTCAAGAATGAAATTAGGGAAGAAATCAAAAAGTTTCTGGAAACAAATGAAAATGAACTCACGACAATCTAAAACTTATGGGACACAGCAAAAACAGTCCTGAGAAGGAAGTTCATAGCGATACAAGCCTGCGGGGGGCTCTGCCCGTAGAACCCCCCGTTCGTCACGGATGAAAATAAAACTACCAAGACATTTTCTGCTTGGGGAGGAAAGGGGTCAAACTCTCAGAGGAGAATGACCCAGAGCCCCTTCCTCACTAGGCTTTTATTGGGTTCAAATACACCGGAATACAAGTTTAACATGTCAAAGAAATCTGAGGGCTTAATCCGAGCCAGTGTTTGTCAGGAAAGGGGGTTGCCAAACTTTGGGAGACATACTCATTTCCTCCTGGGACACTTATCACCTCAGGAAGAGCACTCTTAGCAAAGCAGGTTTCACAGGACTTTAGGAATTCTTTCTTATGTTGATCACCCAGGGAGCAGGCCCATACAGGGCTGCATCGCTCACCCCCACAGTTTCAGGCTTTAAGCCTATTAGGAAGCAGGAGACATCTCCCAGATGGAAATGAGGACTCGGGCTATGTCAGAATAGCCAGGGGGCAAGGGTCCATCACATCCTCTTTGCTGCAATCCCCTGAGTCCTTCCATGAGGCCTCCCAAGTGGTTGCGTCTGGCTTAGGTTGCCCCTCCCATGAGGAGTCTTACCCGTTGTTGACTGCCAACCAAGCAATGGGGCCAGAGATGGATGAGGCAAAAGCAGTTCTCCTGCCAGGGAAATAAGCTTTTGTCTCCTTAGTAGGTCACGTCCTTGTGACAGAACAGACTCAGATGAAGTGGGTCCCTTGGGCTCTTACACAGCCCACCATGGGGTGAGGGTTACAACTCCTGAAACCAGGCTGAACAGTCCACAACACAGGCCTACCTAAAAAAGATGGAAACATTTCAAATAAACAACCTAACCCTACACCTACAAGAACTCAAGGAACAACGGGATAGACAACCCAGAGCAAGTAAAAGGAAGGCAATAACCAAGACCAGAGCAGAATTAAACAACATAGAGACTAAAAGCACAATTCTAAGGATCAATGAATCCAGGATTTGGTTCTTTGAAAAGATAAACAAAACTGACAAGCCTTTAAGCAGGCTCATCAAGGAAAAAAGAGAGAGGACCCAAATAAGCACAGCCAAAAGTGAAAGAGACGAGATTACAACTGATACCATAGAAATACAAAGATTGTAAGAAATTACTATGAAGAACTTTATGCCAAGAAATTTGAAAACCTAGGTGAAATGGACACATTTCTAGAAAAATATAGTCTTCCAAAACTCAATGAAGAAGCAGAAAACCTAAACAGACCAATAACAGCTGATGGAATTGAAAGAGTAATCAAAAAGCTTCTGACACACAAAAGCCCTGGACCAGATGGTTTCACAGGAGAATTTTACAAAGCATTTAAGTGAGAGCTAACCCCCATTCTCCACAGACTATTGCAAAAAATTCAAGAAGATGAAAGACTCCCAAACTCTTTTTATGAAGCCAGCATCATACTAATCCCAAAACCAGATAAAGACACATCAAAGAAAGAAAACTTCAGGCCAACATCGCCGATGAACATAGATGCTAAAATCCTCAACAAAATATTGGCAAACTGCATCTAGCAATATGTTAAAAAGAACATACACCATGACCTAGTGGGATTTATCCCAGGATGCAAGGATGTTGCAATATTTGCAAATCAATAAACATAATACACCACATAAACAAAATGAAAGACAAAAACACATGACCATATCAATAGATGTGGAAAAAGCATTCAATAAGGTACAGCACCCATTTACAATAAAAATACTCAGCAAAGTGGAAATAGAGGGAGCATTCCTCAACATCATAAAGGCCATATGTGAGAGACCTACAGCCAACATAATACTCAATAGACAAAAACTTAAAGATTTCCCACTAAGATCAGGAACAAGACAAGGATGCCCATTTTCACCATTCTTATTCAACATAGTACTAGAAGTCCTAGCCACAGCAATCACAAAAGAAAAAGAAATAAAAGGCATCCAAATTGGAAAGGAGGAAACAAAACTGTCATTGCTTGCAGATGATGTGATAGTGTCTATAGAAAATCCTATAGACTCCACCAAAAAACTACTTGACCTAATAAATGAATTTGGCAAAACAGCCAGATACAAAGTCAATATCCAGAAATCAAAGGCATTTTTGTACACCAACAATGAAACATCAAAAAGAGAAATCAGGAAAAAAATCCTCTTTGATATAGCAACAAGAAAAATAAAGTACTTAGGAACAAACCTAACCAAGGAGGTAAAAGACCTGTAATCAGAAAACTATACAACACTGGAGAAAGAAATTAAGGAAGACACAAACAAATGGAAGCATGTACCATGCTCATGGATTGGAAGAACTGACATCATCAAAATGGCCATACTACCCAAAGTGATTTATAGATTCAATGCAACTCCTATTAAATTACCCATGACACATTTCACAGATATAGAACAAACATTTCAGAAATTTATATGGAACCATAAACAACCCTGAATAGCTGCAGCTATTTTGAGAAAGAAGAACGAAGCAGGAGGGATCACAATACCTGATATCAAACTGTATTACAAGGCCACTGTACTCAAAACAGCCTGGTAGTGGCATAAAAACAGGCCTGTAGACCAATTGAACAGAAGAAAGAGCCCAAAAATAAACCCAAGTCTCTATGGTCAATTAATATTTGACAAAGAGTGAAGAAGCATGAAATGGAGTAAAAATAGCCTCTTCAACAAATGGTGTTGGGAAATCTGGACAGTTACATGCAAAAAAATGAAACTCGATCACCAACTTACACCATGCACAAAAATAAATTCAAGGTGGATAAAAGACTTAAATATAAGTTGTGACATCATAAAAGTTCTGGAGGAAAACATTGGCAGGAAAATCTGAGATATTCCATGCAGCAATATTTTCACTGATACACCCCTAGAGCAAGGGATATAAAGGAAAGAATAAACAAATGGAACTTCATGAAAATAAAAAGCTTCTGCACAGCTAAAGAAAATGGTATTAAAATGAAAGGAGAACCAACTATATGGGAAAACATATTTGCCAATGACACCTTGGACAAGGGTTTGATCTCCAAAATACATAAAGAATTCACATGACTCCACTCCAGGAAGACAAAAAACCCAATTAAAAAATGGGGCAAAAGACTTGAACAGACACTTCTTCAAGGAGGACATACAGAGGCCCAGAGACATATGAAAGGATGTTCAGAATCACTAGCAATCAGAGAGATGCAAATTAAAACCACAATGATATACCACTTGACACCAGTCAGAATGGCCATCATAAACAAATCAACAAACAAGTGTTGGAGAGGTTGTGGCGAAAAGGGACCCCTAGTGCACTGTTGGTGGGAATGCAGACTGGTGCAGCCACTGTGGAAAACAGTATGAAATTTTCTCAGAAAACTAAAAATGGAACTGCCTTTTGACCCAGCAGTTCTGCTGCTGGGATTATACCCTGAGTCCTGAAACACCAGTCCAAAAGAACCTATGCACCCCAATGTTCACAGCAGCACAATTTACAATAGCCAAGTGCTGGAAGCGACTTAAGTGCCCATCAGCAAATGGATCAAAAGACTATTGTACATTTACACAGTGGAATTCTATGCAGCAGAAAGAAAGAAGGAGCTCCTACCCTTTGCAAGAGCATGGAAGGAACTGGAGAGCATTATGCTAAGTGAAATAAGGCAGGTGGTGAGGGACAAATACCATATGATCTCACCTTTAACAGGAACAAAATCAACAACAAAAAAAGCAAACAAAATATAACCAGAGACATTGAAATTAAGAACAATCTAACAATAGCCAGAGGGGAGAGGGGAGGGGACAGTGGGGAGAAGTGTTTTCAAGAACTACTATAAAGGACACAGGGACAAAACCAAGGGGGAAGGGAAGCAAGTGGGGAGGTGAGTTTGGCTGGGGTGGGGAAAAATGCAGACAACTGCAATTGAACAACAATAAAGTAATTTAAAAAATAAAATCTATGGCATAATGAGGGAGTCTATTAGAATTGAAAGTAAAACATTGTAGGATTTGAAATGGAAGAAATCATTTACTTCTAACTTGTTTGGTAGTGATAGTGAGTTGAGTCAGTGTCTGTGAAAGGCAGTAACTTTTTAAAAGTTTTATTTCACAGACTTAACTAATACATGTCAAAAACAATTCCATTTTTAACTAATTTGTCTTTTAGGAAATTAACCATTTTCTCTCAGTAAGTGTTTCTGACGCCCTTCTGTTGACAAGGCTTGAAGGACTGAAGGATCTTCAAAGACAACCACCAGAACCCAAAGATCCAATGATGTAGCTTATGAGAGCATCTCAGGGCATTAATATTATTATTTTTTTATTTTTCTTAACGTTTATTTTTTAATTTTTCTTTTTTAGAGATATGGGAAGGGAGGGAGAAAAAGAAGGAGAGAAATATTGAAAACATGGCCTAGGCCCTTACCAGGAATCAAACCCATTATCTGTCACTTTGCAACACAATGTTTAACCAACTGAGCCACACCAGTCAGGGCTCAGGGTACTAATTTTAATGACAGGGGTTATTTGTACTTATTCCTTTTTTAAAGAATCTTTGATAAATTAATGCTGTGGGCTTAATTGCCATGAACTTAGACTCTCATCATTTAGTTCAGACCCTCATCGTTTGTCATCTAACAACACAAGCCTTAATGGTCTCCTTACCTTGAACTACTCTCACTTTATCCACCCTACACGCCCACCAGAATGATGTCCCTAAACCCAAACAGGGTCATGTTATTTTATTGCTTAAAAAGTGCTGACTTCCTGCTGCCTAAAAGGAACAAGAATTCCTCGAAGCCAGGCACACAAGGTAATCTGTGTCTGCCTACTACTCCAACTTCCTTCATTCTTTTTTCTTTTTTCCAACTTATTGAAATAAAAGAAGAAATTTGTCTCATTTTAACATCACTTAAGTATGTATGTATATATTATGTGTATGTATATATATGTGTGCTTATATATAAACATACGTACATATGTTTCTAGAGTTGTTTCACTTAAGAAAACATTTTTATGTAAATTGAGTTTTGATGTTTTACTATGGTACTTGGGGAAATCTTTTTGTACTTATGTTTTGATTTTCATCTTCCTGTGTCTATTAATTTCATATTTCTATTGTGTTCTTATCCTAAGTACTTTTTTAAAAAGATTTTATTTATTTATTTTTAGAGAGGAGGGAGGGAGAAAGGAGGGAGAGAGAAAGGAAGAGAAACATCAATGTGTGGTTGCCTCTCACACACACCTACTGGGAACCTGGCCTGCAACCCAGGCATGTGCCCTGACTGGGAATTGAACCAGTGATCCTTCGATTTTGTAGGCCGGTGCTCAGTCCACTGAGCCCCACCAGCCAAAGCCTAAGTACTTATTAAAGCTAATTTTGGTTTTAACCATCTGAATTCAGAGTTTCTAGTGCATTTGTGTGTGTATATGTACACACACACACATATAATATGAACAACTCTATCTTTTATTCTCATTTTAGGGGGTATTTTATTTGTCTAGATGTGCCATGTTTGATACAGCCACCAGCTGTTTGGAGTTACTTAAATTTGAATGAATTAAAACTTAATAAAATTTAAAATTTTATTTCTTCATTGTACTAGCAAATGTTCTCAGTGGTAACATGAGTTAAGTTGCTGTCATTGGAAATATTATAGAATATTTCCATCATTGTAGAAAATTCTATTTGACAATGCTGTTCTAGACTAAATGCTAGAGGTTAAGAAACAAGTATGCACACAAGTTTTTTTTTTTTTTCTTAGCTTAATGTTGAATGATTTTTGTGTTTCTGTTTGTGATTTTGCTAAGGTATTAACTTTTCTGTACAACTTAAAACATTTTTCTCTCTCTGTTTGCTAAATGTTGCTGATCACTTTTACATGATTTTATAATAGGGAAGTTCAAACACATTTACTTCATCTTATTTTTTATTATTTTATTACATTTATAAGAGAGACACTGGTTAATAAGATTATATAGGTTTTAAGTGTGGGATTTTATGATACATCATCTGCATATTGTATTGTGTACCCACCACCCAAAGTCAAATCTTCTGTCACTATATACTCACCCCCTTCTACCCTTCACCATCCTTCAACGGTTCTTCCCTCTGGTAATTGCCATACTGTTGCCTGTGTTTATGAGTTTTTGCTTGTTTGCCTTGTTTTTTCATTTGTTGCTTTCAGTTATAAAACTCATATCTCATATATGAGTTCTCAACTTTTTTTGCTTAACTTATTCTCCTTAGCATGATATTCTCAAGATCCATCCATGGCAGTATTTTATCTTTTCTTATAGCTGAGTAGTATCCCATTGTATAAATGTACCACATCTTCTTTACCCAGTCATCTATCAAGGGACACTTCGGTTGTTTCCATGTCTTGGTCACTGTGAGGATGCTGCAGTGAACACAGGGTACATATATCTTTTGGAATAAGTGTTTTCTAATTTTGGAAGTAGATACCCAGAAGAGGGGTTGCTGGGTCATATGGTAACTCTCTTCTTAATTTTTTGAGAAACCTCCACACTGTTTTCCATAATGGCTATCTTAGTTTACATTTCCACCAACAGTGAATGATAGTTCCTTTTCCTCCACAACCTCTCCAACAATCGTTATTATTTGTGTTGTTGATAATGGCCATTCTAACAGGTGTGAGGTAGTATCTCATTATAGTTTTTGTTTGCTTTTCTCTAATATCTAATGAAGTTGAGCATCTTTTTATGTGTCTGTTGGCATTTGTACGTCTTCTTGGGAGAAGTGTCTGTTATGGTCCTTTGACCATTTCTTAATTGGATTGTTTTCTTTTGTTGAATTATATGGGTTCTTTATATGTATTTTTATATTAATCTCTTATCATAACTGTTGTTTGAAAGTATCTTCTCCCATTGGTTAGTTGCTTTTTTGTTTTATTGATGGTTTCTTTTGTTGTGCAGAAGCTTTTTACTTTGCTATAATCCCATTCTTTTCTTTTTTCTTTTACTTCCCTTGCCTCTGGGGTAAAACTCTTAAAATCTTCTCTAAGACTAAGGTCCATAACTTTATTACCTATTTTTTAATATAATTTGTTGTCTCAGGTATTATATTTAGATCTTTGATTCATTTTGAATTGATTTTCTTATATGGGGAAACCCGTAGTCTAGTTTTATTCTTTTGTATGTGGTTTTCTAATTTTCCCAGAACCATTTATTGAAGATACTTTTTTTTCTCCACTGTATGTTTCGACTCCTTTGTCAAAAAGTACTTGCCCATATACATGCCCATATACATTCTGGGTTTTCAATTCTGTACCATTTGTCTATGTGTCTTCTGTTTTTCTGCCAGGGCCATGCCATTTTGATTATTGTTACTTTGTTTTATAGTATAATTTGCAGTCAGGGAGTGTGATACCGTCAGCTTTGTTCTTTTTTCTCAGATTACACTGGCTGTTTAGGGTCTTTTGTAGTTCCATACAAATCTGCTGATTTTTTTTTATTTCTTTAACAAATGCTATTGGGATTTTGATGGCAATTGCATTAAATCTGTATACTGCTTTGGATAATATGGCCATTTTTACTGTGTTGATTGTTTCAGTCCATGAACATGGAGTATCTTTCCATTTCTTTGTATCTTCTTCAATCCCTCATTTTGTCTTGTAGTTTTTAGTGTATAGGTCCGTCACATTCTTTGTTAAGTTTATTCCTAGGCATTTGATTATTTTTGTTGCAATTGCAAAAGGATTTTTTTCGTATCTTTTTCTGAAATTTCACTGTTAGTATTTAGAAATGCAAGGATTTTATTTTATTTTTTTTACCCCAAGGCTGAGAAAGGTCCCGTGGGGTATACAGTTAGGAAAATGCTCTAAATTTGCCCCTGAAACTTCCTACTGATGGAGGGTGGTTCTCAGCTGCCCACTACTTCTGGGGTAAAAGTCCCAGACCTCTGTGCAGACTGGGTTACCGGGACAGCCAAGCACAGACAGGACAGACCCTTGCAGTCTAGGCTGGACCTGACCTGGTTCTTGGGCTCACTCTCCACTGTCTGGGCTTTGCAGGTAGACAACACTGTGTCTTGGTGAGGGGGCTTCTTCATGGAGTCCTAGGCCTGTTGGAAATGTTTCCTCTTGACTCTTTGAGACTGTGTGCAACAGGGATGTAGATGCCCTGAGAGAGGAGATCCACTGGGATAGCAGGGGACCCCTGGACTTCCTGGGGAAGGCTTTGGTCAGCTTCTTGGTGGATGCCACCTCCTCCTCAGACTTGTACCCAGCCCCTTCTCAGGCAGGGCAGTCCAGGTCGCTGACAGTGGTCACAGGACCGTGTGGTTTGGGTGGTCACACTGCACTGAGTCTGTCTTTGCTGTCACCAGTTGGTCCAGTTCCTTTCCTCCTCCTGTGCCTCCTCTCTCTTTGCTGGCCTCTGCAGGTGCTCCTCATAGCCCTCCTCCCAGAGTTGCTTCTGTCCTGCTTGAGCCACTGCTTGATCTCCTCCCGGGCAGCCTTCTTCCTCTCCACCTCGCTCCTTGGAAGCCGGTCAAGTACTCGCACTGCTTTTGCTCATGGAAGCTGAACAGAAGCTAAGCTCATGCCCATCCCACTTCTTGTTGCCACCCCTAACTGGGAGGCCTGCCCAGGTTCCCCCTTAACCAACGCAAGGAATGCAATCTATTTCCGTACACTGATTTTATATCTTGCAAATTTACTGCATTGGTTTATTGTTTCTAACAGTTTGTTTGTTTGTTTTTTGTTTTGTTTTTTGTTTTTTGGAGGTGGTGGAGTCCTTAGGGTTTGCTACATAAAGAATCATGTCATCAGCAAAAAAGTGACAAGTTAACTTTTTCATTCCCAATTTGGATGCCATTTTTTTCTTTCTCTTGCCTGACTGCTCTGACTAGGACTGCCAGTAGTACTGTGTGGAATAACAGTGGTGAGAGTGGACATCCTTGTCTTGTTCCCAAGCTTAGAGGGAAAGTTTTTACCTTTTCACCAAGGATATGAGCTGAAAGTTTGTTATATATTGCTTTATTAGGTTGTGGTACTTTCCTGATTACCCATTTCATTGAGTGTTTTCATAATAAATGGATGTTGTATCCTGTCAGGTGCTTTTTCTGCCCCTACTGGTATTATCGTATAATTTTTATCCTTTATTTTGTTAATCAATGTGGTATATCACATAGAGTTATTTGCATATGTCGAACCATTTTTGTAGCCCTGGAATGAACCCCACTTGATCAGTATTGTATTGAATATTATCTTTTTAATGTATTGTTGTATTCAATTTGTTGGTATTTTGTTTAGGATTTTTGCATCTGTATTCATAGAGATACTGGTCGAAAGTTTTCTTTTTTTGTGTTATTCTTGCCAGGTTTTGGTAGTAGAATTATGTTGGCCTCCTAAAATGAGTTAGGAAGCATTGCCTCTTCTTCACATTTTTCGAAGAGTTTGAGAAGGATAGGTATCTAGTCTTCTTTAAATGCTTGGTATAATTCACTAGTGAAGCCATCTGGTCCTGGACTTTTAAATTTTTGTTTGTTTCAATTGCCTTACTGCTGATCAGTCTATTTAGATTTTCCAGTTGATTGTGATTCAGTCTAGAAAGGTTATATGTTTCTAGGAACTAATCCATTTCTTTTAGGTTATTGAATTTGATGCCATATAATCTTTCATAGTATTCTTGTATGATCCTCTGTATTTCCATGGTGTCTGTGGTAACTTCTCCTCTTTCATTTTTGGTTTTGTTTGAATCTTTTGTCTTATTTCCTTAGTGAGTCTAGTCAGAAGTTAATCAATTTCTGACTAGTCATTGACCCCTTTCTCCACAGTACTACTGGTTCTGAGGACAAACCACATTTGCTACAAGAACCCTAAGTGACTTTCTTGCATAGCAGAAAATCTTTGTACCCACGACTAACATCATACTTAATGGTAAGAAATTAAATGTTTTCTCCCTCAAATCAGGAATGAGAAAAGTTTGCCCACTTTCTCTCTTCTATTGAACATTATATCAGAAGTTTGACAGTATGGAATTTTCTAAAAAAACTAAAAATGGATATACCTTTTGACCCAGCAATTCCATTGCTAGGACTATATCCTAAGAACCCTGAAACACCAATCCAAAAGAAACTATGCATCCCTATGTTTATAGCAGCACAATTTACAATAGCCAAGTGTTGGAAGCAACCTAGATGCCCATCAGTAAATGAATGGATCAAAAAACTGTGGTACATTTATACAACGGAATTCTATGCAGCAGAAAGAAAGAAGGAGCTCATACCCTATGCAACAGCATGGATGGAACTTGAGAGCATCATGCTAAGCGAAGTAAGCCAGGCAGTGAAAGATAAATACCATATGATCTCACCTTTAACAGGAACCTAATCAACAAAACAAACAAACAAGCATAATATAACCAAAGACATGGAAATTGGGAACATGCTGAAAGTCACCAGAGGGGAGAGGGGAGGGAATTTCAGGGGAAAAGGGGAAAGATTTACAGGAACAAGTATAAAGGACACATGGACAAAAACTATGGGGGGGGATGGAAATGGGAGGGAGGTGGGGAGGGCTGGGGTGGCGGGTTCGGGTGAGAATAAAAGACAGAAAACTGTACAAGATCAACAATGAAAATAAAAATTAAAAAAAAGGGGGGGAAAAAAAGAAGTTTGAGTCAGAGCAATTGAACCAGAAAAAGAGATGTAAATTATCAAATTGGAAAGGAGAATTAAAATAATTTCTATTCACATTCTATTCTAGAATAGAATAATTTCTATTTCATCTATTCATATATATAATTATATATAATTTATATATAATATATTATATATAAATATATATAATATATCACCTGTGAATAGAAATTATTTATTTATTTAAAAATATTTATAAATATATAAATATACAATATAAATAATTATATAAACATTTATGTGTAAAATTAAATATTTATATATATTCATAAATATGTTTATATACATAAATAGTATAAATAAAAATAAATATTTATTTATATATCAGATACTCTACCAGAAAGCTACTATAATAGAGAAAATAAATGAATGTAGCAAAGGTACAGGACACAAGATCAACACCCAAAATTTGGTCATGATTCTGTATACCAGGAGTGAACAGTCCAAAGAGGAAACTGCATTTCATTTACTATTTAATTTAATAATAGCATCTAAGAATTACACTTGCAGATAAATTTAACCAAGGAGGTAAAGGACTTGTATACATTCTGTTTGTTAGAAGTGCATCACTAGGGACAGCCCACACACAAGATGACAGAATAATTAGGTTTCACCTTTTGAAAGGAGAACTGACAAAAAATTTGTGAGCAGATTTTAATAAATTCTACCTTGACTGGGAACGAGCATGAGGGAGTCCTCCGGCATGCAGAGTGTTCTATCTTCATCCAGGTAGTGATAACACAGATGGGAAATATATTATGTCTGGGCACATGTGTGCATTTGTGTTTGTGTGAGTTTTCACTGAATCGAGTGTTTAAAGTTTGTGGTTCTTATATAAATTATAACTAACAAATTTGTAAGTTTTAAAGTCTGCTGATGCTGTCATGCAGTAGCTATGTTTAAACTTTCATCCTTAATATCTGTATTCTGTTACTATTTAATCTAAACTTTGAATATAATTTTATAGGGGAAAATATTATCCACATGTATGGATGATATGTAAAGGAAATGATATATTTTGTAGCTTTTTTAATTTATTCAAAATCTTTGAGAAACACTTAACTTTTAAAGAATGACAAAGCAACTTTGTATTTGGGAAATCAGGAAATTTCTGTTGTATGTATGATCTCTTAGCTATAACTCTACTGAAATGTAAATTCTACATGTAGTGACTGTTGGAAACTGCTTGGGAGAAGTGGGTCCTGTATATTTCTCTATGATAGCTATACAACATAGGAAAGATACATCCTATACCAAGGCCCTTGAGTTATCTGAAGCTAAAGAACTTCAGTGGACCCTCACACTGCTGACCTACCTGAATAATAATACTGGTGGAGGATTAGTAAATATTTAATGATAGTTTATTTAATGGTAACATTATGGTAATGTTATGGTAACATTTACTTAATCTGACACTCAAGGAAAGTGATACTTCACATAAATGAACATTTCCAATAACTTTAAAGCTTTCTCTTTTATGTTGCCATAATTTTCTTTCATCTCAAGTATTTTAATAAAAATTGTTGTATTTTAATTAGTGAACAAAATTACCAAAACCCTACTATGTACCAGACATTTGATATAATGATGAATATACTAGACAAGGTCTATGTGAGATTCTGGGGAGAGTAGACTAGACAATAAATAATAAGAAAATTGCGAGGTGGTTCTACATAGGACATTAAGATAGGGGAATGCAAATTGGGATATTTGGGGCATATTTCAAAATCAAATGCACCTCTCTTCTCAGCTAGACTATTTAATCTTTTTAAAATAAGTTTGGAGCCCTGGCTGGTGTGGCTCAGTGGACTGAGTGCTGGCCTGAGAACCAAAGGGTGGCCTGTTTGATTTCCAGTCAAGGCAATTTTGTAGGCCAGGTAAGGTCCCCAGTAGGAGGCGTGTGAGAGGCAACCACACATTGATGTTTCGCTCCCTCCCTCCCTTCCCCTCAGTCTAAAATAAATAAAATCTGAAAATAAAATAAAATAAAATAAAATAAAATAAAATAAAATAAAATAAAATAAAATAAAATAAAATAAAATAAATTATAGAGCAGAAATTTCATAACTCAAAATTTTTCTAAGATAATCAGACAGAGTTTTCTTTTACCCATTTTGTCTCTGCAGAACAAGATTGCAACACATATTATAATAATTTCAGCTTGCTGGTTATGAGATTACTTTGGGTTTCTTCCCCTCATTTCCCATTTATCTATCTATTTATTTATTTTTGGTATATTTGAGCATCTCATCACCATTTTTTTTGGTGTGGGTTCAAAGAACTTTTGCCCACAACTGAGCATCTATCTAAAGTCAGTAGGTGTTTTGCATCTGTTTCCTTCGAAACCCTCCCTCCTTTTCCTTGGGGAATAAATGATTGGCAGTACTGTCTCCTGTGATGTTTTCATTGTTGATTTAATGGACGTGTATCTTTCTCTCTTTCATTGTTACAATAAACAGGCTGTCATGTTTTCCTCCAACATTTTATTATAAAAATTTTCAAACGTAGAGCAAAGTTGAAAGAATTTTACAATAACACCCATATATTTACCACTTAGATTACAACTATTTTCTACCATTAATATTTTACTACTATCCTTGCTTTGTCATATCTAGCCATCCCTCTATTTATTAATTCACCTCATTTTAAAGATGTACTTTAAAGTATATCTGAAACAGTTTTTGAAGAGATTTTCCACAAAAAATTTGCATGCATTGTTTCATTTGTTACATAATAATGTACAATTGTTTTTTTTCTAGAAAGGTTCACGTATATATTAGTTTGACTTAACCTTGAGAGGCCTAGGTAACAAATACAATTTATTGCTCCTATGTTTTTGTAAGAGGAAAAATACCATTACAGGTTTATAGCCCCTCAGGTCTACAGATGGCTGTTGACCAAGGAATTCTCACAACTGCTGATCATGGAAGGCTGTGCTGAGGAAAATGGCATGGTGCTGATCTGAATGATCGGGAATCAGCTGGAAGATGATTAGGGATAAAACATTCCAGATGGGGAACATCTGGAGTAGAAATAAGCTTGGTATGTTTGAGGAACAGAAAGGAACCTAGTGTGGAAGAAAATGGCATGAAACAAAATTAGAAAGGTAGGATTTACTCTGATATAGACATTTGGATTTTATTTGAAATGTGTAAGGAAGTCATGAAGTTTTAACCAAAATATTGTCATGGTGCTGCTTACATTTTTCCTTGGCTTTTGTATGGCAAATAGATTGTGATAGGGCAAAAGTGGAAACAGGAAGCCCTGTTATAAAACTGTTGCCATAGTCCTGAGGACGAAGGATGGTGACCTGGATTAGGTTGTCAGTAATAGAGATGAGATGGAAAATGAATGGAACTATGTATATTTTTAATGTGGAGACAGCAGGACTTGCTGACTAATTGGATACGGAGGAGTAGGGAAACAGAGAGGAGTAAAGGATATTTCCAAGTTTAGGATTTATACTTCTATGTCTTGAGAAATCTAAAAGGAATTAGGCCTTTAGGCCTTTACTTGATAGCTCACCATTATTTACAGTAACAGTCTCTAGGACATTTTGAGGGGACAGCTGTTATAATTTCATGCTCTTGTACTGCAGCCCTTCTTTTCTCAATTTTTTTTTTGCAAAAGATAAGGCCGTTCTACATTTATTAGAAACTTTAACTGCCTTACGTAATGATTCTCAGGTAGCTTCTGGTCATAAGAAGTGTGTACTTACTGTTTGTTTAAAATTGTTCTAGACAACAATTTTATCGTGTGGAGGGAAATATTATGTTTTATTATCAAAATATTGTTTTGATAATAAAACAATATTATCAAAATATTTTCTCAGGTGAATGACTATTATGTCATTCTCATTATTCATTTTTTATTAGTGTTATTTCACTTATTTTTATGAGTCCTTTTAAGTTTTAATAGTCAGAATATAGACCTTATTGAATGAAGGGCATTGCTATTGCAATAATTAGTAACTCAAGGTTACTGAAAGAATATTTAAAAACCTTTGATAATTTTGGCTGGGATGTAATAGAATTTTATTGATGTAAAATTTCCTAATAAATGTAAAGTTTTCCTAATGATATTTTATATTTTAATTTTTCTCATTGGAGATTGTTTAATATTTATCAATAATAATTGATATACTTTATAGGCTTTTGAATTCTGTCTATTCTTCAGTGTCAAAGTGAGATCAGCTGTTGTTACCTGTTTGAAAAACATTTTAGCCACAAAGACTGGTCATACTTTCTGGGAGATTTACAAGATGACAACTGATCCCATGCTGGTCTGTCTACACCCTTTTAGAACATCAAGGAAAAATGTCTCTCAAATAATAAATGTTTATTGAATATTTGCTATTCTAGAACAGTTCTTTTGGCTGTGGGATTGGAATATCAAGTTGCTTAAATAGTGTTATACTAACATCTAACCCTTTTTTTAGAAATAATTCCAACTGTACTTCCTGAATCCAAGGGATTTCTGTTTCTAATTATGGTAGTGTGGTAAAGCTGAGAGACATAGGTATCCTGGAGAAGTGATGATTGATTTGGGGGAAGGAAGAGTTCTTACTACAGGCCTTTTTTTCTCACGAGTAATAAACCCGGACCCAGCTCCCATAAAAGCTGTTGCTTTGGGGTGTGGTATTAGGTATTGAAATCAACAAGCAAGTATTTATTTCCATAGCAAGTTTAAGTATTACAACACCCCCTGTGAAATATAAGATGACCTATAGATATCTCCCCTTTTCCGTGTTGGTATCATAACAAGATTCCATCAAAAGTACTCTCTGAAGGATATTTAAGGCCTCTTGCTTCTCCTTTAGTATAAACATTCTTGTTTAATACTTGCTTTTCATAAAGTGACTGAGAAATGTACGATTGAGTGTTCACCACTTTAATTTCAGGGTATATACCCATCATTGAAATGGTACTTTTAATGTATCATGAATATAATTTTGGTCTTAGTGAAATTAGTGGTAATATAAACTATTAATAAAACTAGTCATGTAACCTTGTATACACTGAGTTATAACATTTTAAACTCTTATTTCATTTTGAACTCAATTCTTTTTTAAAATATATTTTATTGCTTATGCTATTATATTTGTCCCAATTTTCCCCTCTTTGCCCTCCTCCATGAGGTACTCCCCTTTCCTCCAGCAATCCCTCCTTTAGTTCATGACCATGGGTCATGCATATAAGTTCTTTGGCTACTCCATGTCCTATCTTATTCTAGACAACCCCCGCCCTCCATCTATTTTGTATCTACCAATTTGTGCTTCTTAATCATTGCAGCTTTTCCCCGATTGTCCCTCTTCCCCTTCCCGACTGACAACCCTCCAAATGATCTCCATATCTCTGATTCTGTTCTTGTTGTGCTTGTTTGCTTAATTTGTTATTTAGATTCAATTATTGATAGTTATGAATTTATTGCCCTTATTTTTAAAGAATATTTTATTGATTATGCTGTTACAGTTGTCCTATTTTTTCTCCCCTTTATCCTATTCTGCCCTATACAACTCTTCCTTCCAGCATTCCCCCCACTCCCTTAGTTCATGTGCATGGGTTGGACATATAAGTTCTTTGGCTTCTCCATTTCCTATACTATTCTTAACCTCCCCCCGTCTATTTTGTGCCTACTAATTATGCTTCTTATTCCCTGTACCTTTTCCCCCATTCTCCCCCTCCCCATCCCTGCTGATATCCCTCCATGTGATCTCCATTTCTGTGATTCTGTTCCTATTCTAGTTGTTTGCTTCATTTGCTTTTTTGGGGGTGGGGTGGGTGGGGTTCGGTTGTTGATAGTTGTGAGTTTGTTGTCATTTCATTGTTCATAGTTTTTATCTTCTCTTTCTTAGATAAGTTCCTTTAACATTTCATATAATAAGGGCTTAATGATGATGAACTCCTTTAATTTTACCTTATCTGGGAAACGCTTTATCTGTCCTTCCATTCTAAATGATAGTTTTGGTGGATAATCTTGGATGTATGTCCTTGCCTTTCATGACTTTGAATGCTTCTTTCCAGCCCCTTCTTGCCCGCAAGGTTTCTTTTGAGAAATCAGCTGACAGTCTTATGGGCACTCCTTTGTAGGTAACTGTCTCCTTTTCTCTTGCTGCTTTTAAGATTCTCTCCTTATTTTTAATCTTGGGTAACTTAATTGTGATGTGCCTTGGTGCATGTTTCCTTGGGTTCAACTTTTTGGGGACTTTCTGAACTTCCTAGACTTCCTGGAAGTCTATCTCCTTTGCCAGATCAGGGAAATTCTTCTTCTTTATGTTTTCAAATAAGTTTTCAATTTCTTGCTCTTCCCCCTTGCCTTCTGACACCCTATGATTCAGATGTTGAAGTGTTTAAAGTTGTTCCAGAGATTCCTAAGCCTCTTTTCATATTTTTGAATTCTTGTTTCTTCATTCTGCTCTGGTTGAGTGTTTATTTCTTCCTTTTGTTCCAAATCATTGACTTAAATCCCAGTTTTCTTCCCTTCACTGTTGGTTTCCTGTATGTTTTTCTTCATTTCACTTTGTAAAGCCTTCACTTCTTTCTTTATTTTGCAACTGTACTCCATCATTTCTGTAAGCATCCTGATTACCATTGATTTGAACTCTGCATCTATCTCCTCATTGCTTAGTTTTGGTCTATTCTTCCATTTGGGTTATAGTTCATTGTATTGGCACACTTGTTACATTATAAGGAATGGAGCCTTAGGTATTCTCCAGGGTGTGGCAACCCACTTCATTGCGTTGTTGTGTGTGGGGCAGGAGTAAGAGAGGGGACAGTGCCACTTGCTCAGCTCTCACCCTATTTTCAGTCACTTCCTTACTACTCACAAGTGAATTGCACCTTTCTGGTGCTGATTCCCAAGTGTGTGGGTTTGTGTCCTCTAGGACCCCATGAGTCTCTCCACTGGACTGTCCTGTGAGACTGGCAGTTTCTCCTGCTGCCGCAACCCCCATAGGTTTTTACGTCCAGAGGTCTTGAAGCTTTCTTTTCATGCACTGGAACCCTGGGTTGCATGGTCTGTCTCACTCCCCAGTTGTTCCTCCCAGTTTATTGTGCACAAATGTGGGACTGCCCAGTCTTGTTGCTGCCCCCTTGCTGTGTGTCCTTTTCATCCTGGCTTCCTGTCTCTGCCCCTCCTGCCCGTCTGGATGAATGTTTCTTCTTTAACTCCTTGGTTATTAAACTTCCATACAGTTTGATTTTCTTGAAGTTCTGATTGTTTTTTTGTTTTTAAATTGGTTATTGTCCTTCTTTTGGTTGTGTGAGGAGGCACAGTGTATGTACTTATGCCTCCATCTTGGCTGGAAGCCATTGAATTTATTGCTTTGAATTTATTACCTTGAATTTGTTATTTTGATCTTCTTTTTCTTATATATTTCCTTTTAGCATTTCATATAATATTGGCTTGGTAATGATGAACTCCTTTAGTTTTACCTTGTCTGGAAAGCACTTTATCTGTCCTTCCATTCTAAATGATAGCTTTGCTGGATAGAGTAATCTAGGTTGTAGGTTCTTGCTTTTCATTACTTTGAATACGTCTTGTTAGTCCCTTCCAGCCTGCAAAGTTTCTTTTGAGAAATCAGTTGACCGCTTTATCCTTTGTAGGTAACTCTTTCCTTTCCTCTTGCTACTTTTAAGATTCTCACTTTATCTTCAACTTTTGGCATTTTAATTATGATGTGTCTTGGGTGGTCCTGTTTGGTTCTGTCTTGTTTGGGATTTTCTGTGTTTCCTGGACTTGTATGTCTATTTCCTTCATTAGATTAGGGCAGTTTTCCTTCATTATGTTTTGAAATAAGTTTTTAATTTATTGTTCTTCCTCTTTTTCCGGTATCCTTATGATTCAGAAGTTGATATGTTTAAAGATGTTCCAGATGCTCCTTTGCCTATCCTTGTATTTTTTAATTCTTTTTCTTTTCTGATTGAATGCTTTTTTTCTTCCCTGTGTTACAAATTGTTGATTTGATTCTCAGCTTTACCCCCTCCACTGTTGGTTCCCTGTGGATTTTCTTTATTTTGCTTAATTTAACTTTCATTTCTGCCTGGGTCTTTTTTATGCTGTTGAAGTACACAGAGAGTTCCTGGGCATCCTGATAATCACTGTTTTGAACTCAGCATCTGATAGGTTGATTATCTCCATTTCATTTAGTTCTTTTTCTGGAGTTTTATTGTGCTTTTCATTTGGGTCATATTTCTTTGTTTCCTGGTTTTGGCAACTTATCTTCCTGGTGTGGGAACCCTGGCCTGGGTGGTCTAGTCTGGGGCTGGGACCCCTTTCTCCTGAGGTATCCCTCCCAATTTTTTTCTACTGCACATGGATGTTAGACTGCCTGTTTCCGTGGGTCTCCATGCCTCTCTGCACCTCTCTGCACCTCTTTGTGCCTCTCCATCTCTTCATGCCTCTCCACCCATGTCTCTACATCCCTAGCCCTCCGACCTATCTGGATGAATGTGGCTTCTTTAAATCCTTGGTTGTCAGACTTTGATTCAGTTTGATTTTCTGACAGTTCTGGGTAATATTTGTTTTGTAGTCTAGTTGTAATTTTTGCTGCAGTTGTTCGAGGAGGCAAGGCATGTTTACTAAACTTCCACCTTGACCAGAAGTCCTTGGAGAGTCTAAACTCAATTCTGTGTGGTAGATTTGGACTGGATTTTGTACATAATACAGATGAGGCAGAGAGTTTGTGATCTGTATAGATACTAGTAGTGAGCTAAGAGTAGAACTCACTCTGTTGTGTGGACCAGT
The DNA here is from genome assembly GCA_039655065.1 of Glossophaga mutica. Taxonomy (NCBI): domain Eukaryota; kingdom Metazoa; phylum Chordata; class Mammalia; order Chiroptera; family Phyllostomidae; genus Glossophaga; species Glossophaga mutica. The sequence continues at coordinate 76,269,569 of CM077308.1, read as the reverse complement.
GACTTTTAACCAGACCAGTCTGCTTCTCTTGTAAACATAAATGTATTTTTAAATTTAAAAGATAACCATGACCTCCAGATTTAGTTTTAAATATATTTAATTTTATTTGGAAATGGAGTCATTTATGTTTAGGTATTTGTTTTCTGTGGAAAAGGAAAAATGTATTTCTGATTACGTTATTTATATTTTCTGATCAGTTTCTTTCTAGTCTTTAGATGTACCCAGACTTCACAGAAGAAGCCTTTTAAAGGATTTGGATGATAAGACTGTTGATTTCTCAAGGTGAAACCATGACATTTGGATAAAGACACTGAGTTGTGCTTCTTTGGACAGTGGAGGCACAAAAAGTGAGCTTCAAGTACTAAAACCAATGGGTGAGGTAAATAGACTACTTTGTCTGACTTAATCCCTTTCTATGTTTGCTGTTTTTTCCTTTGATTTTTCTCTTAATAGTTTTTTTAGCATTACTTTTTCATTTTTGAAAGTACATTACAATTTATTTCAATAAAGAGTAAAGACACGTACCAAACCAAACACAGTTATGTTACATGCTTTTATCAAATATGTCATCCTAAACAGCACTGTGATGCTGCTCCAAGACTTTAAAATCTACTTAATTTATAGTACTTCGAAGATGATTCGCCAGAAATGTGAAAACAACATAACTGAGAAGGTCAAGCATCCACCAATTACAGTGACTGATAGAGAAGTGAGCATGTTGGTAAGGGGCACTCACTGGGAGCAGTTAGAACGCACTCTTGGGTTCTCGCAGAGAAAGTGTTGACAGTGAGCCAGTCGTCGCACGCCCTGCAGCGCAGCTCTTTGCTCTACCAGGTCAGCGGAGTGAGACCCGGGACACGCCCACAGCTCATTCCTCCTGAGTGAGCACACCTAGGATGTTTATAGAATTCTGGCTTTGGAACGGAGGACAGAATGTTCCAAATATATCTTTGTGTTCACCTCGGTTCCTAGTTCTTTACATTCTCTCTTACCTAAGCTGGCTTTTTGCCTTGTCTTTAGTTTAACAAGGAAATTGGGAATCTACAGCATGTCTTGTGTGTGAGGCATGTGATGAATATGTGAAGGTGGTTTTTTGGCAGAAATAAGGTCAAGTACAGTTTTAATGTACCAGACTTATTAAAGCGTTTTCTATACTTTGGAGTATACAACAAATAAATACTAAAATTTTATGCTCAGAAATTGGGATTTATTTAAAAAAATAAACATTTAACATGGTGGTTGTATGTAGCTCATCACAGAGTGTAGCAAATGTACAAAAATCATATTTTCAATTTTTTTCATACCCGTTGATCCCCTCTTTCTTTTATATCAAATTAGAGAACTTCTGTTATTAGTAACATTTTTCAACTATAAAATTTTATTTACAGTAGTGATATAATTTTATTTGTAATCAATATTCTGTTTCATTATATGTAACTGGCCTTGACTAGAAATGAACAATTAACATTGTAGCTCAGCACACATGTTTAATATAGATATTCTATGTTAGTTTGAATTTTTTCTTAAAAAACACTATCTAGTACGCATGTTTTTTGTGTTTTTAGCAGTAGGTTGAGTTTATGGTGTATTCATCTGTCATTTTATTAAAAGCTTATATGCCAGTAACATGGAATGACATTTTTAATACACTATTTTTATTTAAAATACTGACTGGATGTGCTTGTTTTACTGTAGGTGAAAGCTGACTTTATCTGACTGTGCTTCCATACTTGATTTATGATACTTTACTCCAAGATACAAATGCATGATGGAGAAATCTGCTTTCTGCACACATTCAGAGATTTTTCACTAACTTTCAGATGTTCCTCACAGATAAACCAGTCCATGACCCCTGCAAGTTTGGATCCACTATTCTGTCAAATTTCTCACATTTATAATGTTAACGTGTCAGTTCTAGAGATATATTTTTTTGAATCTCAACAAGATGCTTTGTAAGCTTAACTTCTAAACATCTATTTCTTCACCTGTTGAATGGAGACAATAATTGCAGAAAGTTTTTAATGCGATAATATATGTAAAGCACCTTGGATAATTTGTGATGGACAGTGTTCCCTCAGCATTAATGAATTTGGCTACTAGCCATGGAGCAGCTCACTAAGCATTCAGTGTGTGTCATGCATTGTCCTTGGCACTGGCAACACAGGTGTGGACAAGGCACACCCTGCAGTCTAGCAAAGGAAAAGCAGACACATGTATAGCCAACTATTACAGGTGCTGTGTTGGAGATATGATGGAACTCTCATATTAAAGCTCTGACTGACTCATTTTTTAGTGAAAGCCTTTTTTTTTGTTATAAAATCATATTTATTGTGAAGAGTATAAAAAAACTAACATAAGTTAAAAAATTATCCATAGTTTTATGATCTAGGGTAATGACAGTGTTTGGTATGTATTGTTCTAATTCTTAAATAAAAAATTGGATTATACTTCATTTACTTTTATAACCTAATTTTCCTTCCATGCTCTGTAAGTATTTCCCATGCTAAGAGCTCACAGCAGGAGAAGGTCCATCAGGAACTGGGTGCACATTATAAGTATATGCACAGATGAAGGCTCATTATGGGTCAATTTTTCAGATAAATTTTAGAAAAGGAGAAAAATCATAGATCTTTAATGTTAACTTATTGTCTTTAATGTACTATATTAATGTATTTGATGTGCAAACATAAGGCTAGGTACAAATTCACTTATTGTATTTTAACACCAATACAATTATAAGAAAAGTATTAATTTAATGTAAAATTTGCTTCAATTAAATTGTCTTCCCAGTTATTTCCTAGTTACTTTTGCATAGGTTGTGATTACTCAGCTCTCCCAATTATTTCTTTTACTTTTACTAGTATAGCTTTAATTTGACATGATAGTGATGGCATTTAGACTTCATTTTATTCTGCTTCATATTCTATGTGTGTTTTTTCTATTGGCTAACAACAGTTACAAATCTAGTATTTGAAATAATATAATTATAAACATAGATATGGGTGACCATTTTGTTGTCTTATTGGATTATAGGTTTGTCATGTGAATTTTCCAGAATATACTTAAATGAAATTTTTTTTAGGCCATTGAAATGAAAGTCCTAAAATAAAAATTGTTACAGAGACTTTGCAAACTATCTAGGCTGTATCTCCTTTCCTTAATCTGGGAAATACAGGTATAAGTAATTCACAGTTACTAGTGAGCACTTAAACTATAAATATTATGTAATTTAAAGCAGTATAAACACAATTTTATTATCTACCAAGTTTAATATAATCACTACTTATGATAGCCTGACAATTAATTATCATGAACATGGTAAAGACTTTTTTTCAGGTTTATACTTTGTACATACACAGCTATGTTACAAACATTCAAAGGCAAAGTCAACCAATTTTATTTTATGTCTGTGTAGAGTGCCAATATTTTCATTGCCTTCATTGAAAATTTAAACTTTACATGTACAATTCTATTATTGAAAAGGAAAGTAAATGTAGGTTTCTGTCAAATTATGTGGTTTATCTTTTCTGATGTCTGTAAGTCTCACTGCCTTCCCTCACACATTCCACATGCATCTCACACTCAACTGGCCAAAGGGAAACTTATATCTTCATTCACTTCCCCCAGCCTGCTTCTCTGTTGTGTTCTCTTCATGAATGGCATGTAGTTGCTCAAGCCAGACATCCCTCTCACACATCTCATCTCATTACCAAATCCTGTCAATTCTGTGTTAAATAACTTCATCCCCAGCATCCTCACCGCTCTATGTCTCTGTGATTCAGCCATATTGAACTTCTTTCAGTAAGTTGTCCAAGTTCTTTCTTGTTCCAGCATCTCAGGTAGTATCACTGTTGCCTGGAACTCTGTCCTTTCCTCCTCTCCTGCTGGACCACTTCTCTTGTTTCAGATCTCACTTTTTCTGTGACACATTTTTTCTTTTTGGGGATCACATTCCTTTTTATATTCCTCTAAGGTATTTCAAACTTTTTCACTCATAGCATTTATCACATCGTATTAAGAGTCTCTCAGGCTAGTGAGTTATAGGTGGTCAGAAATAGTCTTTCTCATTTATAGTTGTATACTGTACCTAGAACATAAAAGATTCTAGATAAATATTTATTGAATGAGTGAATTAGTCCCCTTCAGGAATAAAATGTAAATTCCCATTTATTTTTCAGTTTTATTAATCACAGTAGTTTCTTTTAAAAGAAAAAGAATGCAATTACATTCCATTTATCAATTCATATTTATTAAGAACCAATTTTGTGCTTGGTACTGCCCACCAGAACCTTCCATAGTGCAGAGGGAGACAGGCACACACACAGAAGGAAGAACGGGCTTAAGCAAATGCACCTGGGACCGAGAGGAGGCATCTTTGTCAGAGCCAGAGCACTTCTCCCGATGTTGCCTGGGCAAAAAGTCACAGAGAAGGATACTGGCTGTTGTGGACTACCCGAGGAGACAAAAGAAGTAATTAATGAATATCACATTTTCAGTTTGCGGATTTGGAAGTGTAGTTTGTTACTGTTGGCTGAATTTTAACATGATTATATGAAGTGAAGTGGCTGCAAGATGCCATATGTAATGTGTGATGCTTATATCTCCCTATAATAATTCATGTTTAGTGTAATACTTTGGTAAAATCAGTGTCAGGAACTCTGAATTTTAGTCCTAACTGAACCAGTAACAATATTATCTTTGCTAAATCATGCATCCTGTGAGGCTTTAGTTTGTTTCATCTACATTGGAGTAATTTATGTTCCAGGTTAAGTTTAGTTGCATTACTTTTAAATGTTCTCTTTACTTGTAGCTCATAAAAGTAACTACAATTATGTAAAAGTCTCCTTTATGTGCTTTTATTATAAGATATATTTCTTTTGTCCACTGAAAAATGGTATTGACTAGGTGTTTTGTCACCAAAAAGAGACTTATTCAGGAAAAACCAAGGGTTGCAACTCAGTGCATGCAGACATGCAACCCACTTGCACACACGGCATAGCGCAGCGAGGTATTTATAAGAAGGGGAAAAAGGGAGTTAAGGGGAGAGGTAGTTACCATCATAGAGCTTTATTTTGAGCACAGAGTTCTTCCTGTAGGGTTCTCACAATGACATAGAGTGCAAGAACTCCTCCCACAGGCCTCCTGACCTATCGTGTTTGTGTGAAGTCTCAGTCATCATCTTCATCACTTTACTGTGTATCATAGTTCTCAAAATCTATGGTGCCATATAGTCATACTGTGCTATAGAATATTTATTTTTCTTGTTTCTGATAAATTATTTTACAATATAGTATCTTCATTCCTATTATTTCTCAGATTTTTATCAATGAATACAGGAATTGCTAGATGAGTGAGTCATCTGATGATCCAGAGTTCACCAGAACTTGTAAGAAATAACATTGTAGGCCTATAACTTAAGTAGATAAAAATTTATGTCTCACAAGTGTGTACTGTGGTTGTGGCAGTAGTTAATAAAGAGTGGGGAGAAACAGGTGGGAGAAAAGGGAAAAATTGTTTAACCTGAATGCATTTATATCTTAAAAACTAACTCTTCTGTATACTCCTCATGCCATTCCACTCCATTCTTAGAAGAACTGTTAGGCCTTCCAGTGTCTCCGTTTCTGATTGGAGAGTTACTGGTTCACCTTACTGTTTTTTGACAGATTCTATTCTGAGAAAGCCTATGAGAATCTTTAACTGCAGCTTTAACTTTCTTGGTGTTGGGAGGCAGGTTCATGTTTCAATCATTCATTTCAGATTTCTCACTGAGAAGAATGCTATGACATTGGTAAGCCTTAGAGAAGATAAAAAATCTTAATATTCAGTTTTAATTCTGAATAAAACTAAAGACAATTCCTTGAGAGAATACGAATGAGACATAGAATTCAGGCTAAGAACCTGACTTCAAGTCCAAGCTGCTGATACAAGCTTTGTGATTGCTGAACTTTAAGTTCCTCAAAATAGCTACAATTAAATGTTGACTATACATGTTCAGTCATGTACATGACTGTATAATAGGCACTTTATTTGTCAGCCTTATAAGTATTTTTCATTCATTGCAACTACTCTCTGAGGTGTATACATGTCTTACAAAGGAGGAAACTGAAGCATAAGCAGTTAAATTGCTGAAGATCATACAGTTTGTAGTAGGTGATCATGCTGGGTTTTTTTGATCCAGTTGGATTTGAATCTAGCTGAATCCTACCCTAAAGCCACTGCTTTTTACCATTACCGGGTCACATCTCTCTAATGTTAGTTTTGAAAAAGATAATATCTATGATCCTTTTGATTCTGGCCTTTTGTTACCACAGTGGAAGGTTTTTATTAAATACCTTAACCTAGACCAAAAAACTAAGGAGAAAATTAGAACTGCAAATAGGAAGGACATGTAACTATGTCTTAGAAGAAACAATATTTTCATGAACTTAGACATTAAAAAAAGATTTGTATGAGTATTATTACTTCAACACAGCCTATTTTTAGCTTATGGATCCTGTGGTGGAAGGGAAGTATGAATCTCAAGTCTTACATGGATGATAGTCCATAGCTTTCATCATAGTTTCTAAGGGGTGTGTGATCCAAAAAGAGTGACACATAGGGCTCTTCAGCCATGTTAATCTTAGTTGTTTACAGCTACCTGTCAGCCCTTTGTATCCAGGGGTTCCATATCTGCAGCTTCCACATCTAAATAGTCAACCAACTGTGGATAAAAAATATTCAAAAAAAGAAATTTTGCCTTGTTGCTGACATGTAATATATAGTCAGGCATATGATGGTTGCATCTGTACTAAACATATATGAATTTTTTTCTTGTCAGTATTTCCTAAACAATATAGTAAAACAACTATTTATGTAGCATTTATATTGTATTAGATATTTTAACTAGTCTGGATGATGTACAGTATACAGCAGGATTTTCATAATTTATATGCAAATACTACACCATTTTATGTTAGGTACTTGAGCATCTGTGAATTTTGGTATCTGCATGGGGTCCTGGAACCAGCCCATACAGAGATGAAGGGACAACTGAGTGTACTGGGGAAATGTGGTTTTGGGTTACTTGAATGTAATTTTCATTTTTAACTAGTACTTGATCTCATTGTATTTTACATCCACATACTTTTAATATTGAAGTTAAAGAAATGGACATAACTTCATTTGGAATTCTTTAGATCTTCTTCAGGAACAGTGTTTGATGTTACTTTCAGGCTGGAATTGAATTATCTGGAGGTTGCCAAGGTAGCTCAGTCTCATGCTGCTCACTTGTCCACATTCCTCTACCCAGAAATCTATACTGATAAGAAGTACTTCTGCTCAGTAGAAAGTAAGGATAGCTATAGTGGCTGAGGGAAGACTTTTAACATGGAAGGTGGCCAAACTAAAATTAGAACCATTGCTCTTAGAGAGCTCATTTCCTTTATGTAGATGTGGAAGTTGCACTAGTTTCCTATAGCTGCTGTTAAAAATTAGCATAAAATTGGTGGCTTAAAACAATACAAATATATTCTTTTACAGTTCTTGAGGTCAGAATTCCAACATTGGAGTTACCATCTTAAAATTCATTTCCTTGCATTTACAGCTTCTAGAACCTGCCCACACTCTTGGTTCATGGTTCCTTTACTCCCTCTTCAAAGCCAGCAATGGTTGGTCAAATCTTCTCTGACATGCTCCTCTTCCCTCTTTAACTTACAAGGACCATGGTCATTAAATTGGGCCCACCAAGATAATCCTGAACAATTCCCTCACCTCAAGATCTTTCATCACATGTGGAAAGTCTGTTATATCACATAAAATAACATAAGCATATTCCTATGTTCTGGGAATTAGGATGTGGACGTCTTTCAGAAAACATTGTCCTGCCTACTACAGAAATATAGATAGCCAACACATTACTGATACCAAAGAATGTGTTCTGTTGCCAGAATTACAATTATTGTCAGGTGGAGATAAGCTGTCACAATCTTAAAATAAAATGGGAGTTAAATTTAAATAATTTGAATTATTTTATAAAAGGGACTAGAAATTATGGAAGTGGTACTGTTATTTTTACAGCTCAGGCACAATGGGCATTGTATGTATTTTTGCTGGTCAACCCAGAAATAGTTAGCACAACATTTCTGTAGAATAATTGCATCTTGACTTTCCAAAAACCCCCTTTCAGATGAACCTATAAATATCCATCATTTCTAAAGTAGCCTGTGCTTCCACAAAGACAACCCATTAGGCCATTGCTACCTATTCACACATTACTTTGAATTTTCTTTTGAGCCACTTAGTAGTCTTAGAAAGACTAAAACAAAAGACATTGTTTGATGGGAGCTCATTCATTCAATTAATAATTATTATGTCCTACTATAAGCCAGGCACTGTACTAGAAAATATATTTTAAATGTGAAAGTAAACATGGTTCCTGTCCTCCCTAGCTTTAGTCTTGTGGGAATAATTAAGGGAAGAGGAAGAGGAAGGTACAAATCAAAGACACTCCTTAAGTTGTGGGAAGTGGGGGGCCTTGATGAGTTACTACAATGAGAATGTTTTATCAGCAAGGAGAGGAGGCTGCTGAAAGGAAAGGAAGATAAGGGGCTAGAATAAATTATTGCCTGCTCTAATGATTTTGTCTAGGGCTCAGCTCCCGGGCAGCCATGTGCCCTCAAGTGCTACTGCTTAAAAAGAAAAAGTTTTCCATTTCAAAGTGGCAGAATTTCCTATTTTCAGAAGCTCAGGAAAAACGGTTTGAAATAGCATGAAATGACAATACGATATGCCTTAAACTCCATGCTTTAATTTCCCTGACTGCAAATAGGAAGAATACTTTTTTGAACAGGAAGGAGAATTTCTATTGCCCTTATAGCCTCTTTGTGAACTCTGTGAGTTTCTTATTAAATAATAGTTAAACAAATTGCTTTCATCTCTTGAAGGGCTTCTTTCTTTCTTAAGCCATTCGATACATTTTCTCCCCTTTTGAGCATTCATATGGATGAGCGTATTTTAAAAACTGACCAGAATGGAACAGTAAACATATTTAGTAAAGCAACTGGCTGTCACTATGGCAACATTGAATGTGTTTGACATTTAGTCTTTCCATTCTCTGTTGCTATAGTAATGAAACTCTAGATTCTGACACCATTTCCAAATTCTATTAAAATAAAGCCCCTTTAAAGCCCCCAAGAAAGAGGGAGGGCCAGTACTATTCATGCATGTGATGTATGAGGGTGTTTTCTAAAACTAAGGCATAGATGGGACATACTTTGCTGTACTTTAATCAAATTGAAAAAATGCTTAAAAATTACAAAAATATAGAGAAAAACCTCAAAGTAGAAATAAAGTAAAACAATTCTTTTGGCATTAAAAACCAGCTTTTTAAGCATGTATAAAATAGCTTGAATTTATGGCATGTTGAGATTAATGCCAAATATTAATAGATAAGGAAAACCTTTTCTATTTCCTTTTAGGAAAAATAGTAAAATGATGGCAATTAAGAGCCACAACAATTAGTAAAGAAATTGGGAATTCGAGGAGCTTTTTGTGTTTAAGAAAATATTATTATGATCTATTCATCTGCTTTTACACTTATGATTAGAAACCAGCATATTATTACATTACTATTTATTAAATTATTATTTGTAATAGTAGAAACATACTTCAGCTATACATTTTTGGTTAATGGAAAAAAGTAGGAAGAGATTTGGAAGGAATGAGGAAGAGAGTAGCCCTGGCTGGTGTGGTTCAGTGAACTGAGTGCTGGCCTGTGAACCAAAGGGTCACTGGTTTGACTCCCAGTCAGAGTACATTCCTGAGTTGCAGGCCATGTCTCCAGTAGGGCGCTTGCGAGAGACAAGCACATGTTAATCTTTATCTCCCTCTCTTTCTCCCTCCCTTCCCCTGTCTCTAAAGAAAAATAAATCAAATCTTTAAATAAAATAGGAAGAGAGTAGTGAGAATGCAGTGTAAAAGAAGGAATATTAAAAAAAGTTAGTGATAATGTAATAGAATTAGGGGTAGTATAAGAAAAATAAAAACTATGCAAAGGTGGACAGAAGGATTGAAAGGAGACAGAGCTCAAATTTCTGAGAGGGATGTTTTATATGACCTATAGCTTAGGCTATAGGGATTACTGATGTATTATCAACTTTGGAATTATCAACAGCCATGTAAGTTGCCATTGATTTCTAAAAGTTTATTCAGCTCTATAGTAATTTAGGAAAATTGCTCAGAAAGTCATCAAAATGGCTAGCTGAAGCACAGGGTTGGAGTCCAAGGGAGATATCTTAGCTCCTCCACTTCCTTGCTAGTGGTTTGCGTGAGCCTCCTGACATTCCTGAGCTTCATTTTTCTTTTTCCTAAAATGGTGGTATGTCCTAACTCTCCCCAGCTTTAAATCCCTTTAAAGAAATAATATGTGCAAAGTACTTAATAGTGTCTAGTACTTAGTAAGCATTTACCTAGTACAATGGTTGTTATACTTCCAAGCTAGGAATTATGCAACTGGGACACAATGTGGGTCTGTTTTGTCTGTTTTTACATTTTGTTTCTCAAGTCATAAAGTTTCCAAGATATCAAATGATTTCGTATAGAAAAATATACTATTTGATGTGATAGAACATGACTCTTTAAAGTAGAACACGGTATGGTGAAGACAACTCATAGTAGAAGCTAATGGAGTCATGACGTGGCCTCAGGTTGACCACTAATTAGTGACTGGACAAGTCACATACCACGCTAGACCTGCTTTGTCTTTTTTTTAAATATATTTTATTGATTATGCTATTACAGTTGTCCCATTTCTCCCCCATCATTCCCCCCACCTGGCACACCCTCTCCCACCCACATTCCCCCCTTTAGTTCATGTCCATGTGTCATAAGTTCTTTAGCTTCTACATTTCCCACACTATTCTTGCCCTCCCCCTGTCTATTTTCTACCCACCATCTATGCTACTTATTCTCTGTACCTTTTCCCCCTCTCTCCTCCTCCCATGCCCCTGTTGCTAACCCTCCATATGATCTCCATTTTTGTGGTTCTGTTCCTGTTCTAGCTGTTTGCTTAGTTTGCTTTTGTTTTAGGTGTGGTTGTTAATAGCTGCGAGTTCGCTGTCTTTTCACTGTCATATTTTTGATCTTCTTTTTCTTAAATAAGTCCCTTTAACATTTCATATAATAAGGGCTTGGTGATGATGAACTCCTTGAACTTGACCTTATCTGAGAAGCGCTTTATCTGTCCTTCCATTCTAAATGACAGCTTTGCTAGATAGAGCAATTTTGGATGTAGGTCCCTGCTTTTCAAGATTTCAAATATTTCTTTCCAGCCCCTTCTTGCCTGTAAGGTCTCTTTTGAGAAATCAGCTGACAGTCTGATGGGAACTCCTTTGTAGGTGACTGTCCCCTTATCCCTTGCTGCTTCTAGAATTCTCTCCTTCATTTGAATCTTGGCTAATGTAATTATGATGTGCCTTGGTGTATTCCTCCTTGGGTCCAACTTCTTTGGGACTCTCTGAGCTTCCTGGACGTCCTGGTAGTCTACTTCCTTTGCCAGATTGGGGAAGTTCTCCTTTATTATTTGTTCAAATAAGTTCTCTACTTGTTGCTCTTCTTCTTCCCCTTCTGGGACCCCTATAATTCGGATGTTGGGACGTTTAACGATGTCCCGGAGGTTCCTAAGCCTCTCCTCATTTTTTTGAATTCTTGTTTCTTCCTCGTTTTTTGTTTGGTTGTTAGTTTCTTCCTTCTGGTCCACTCTATTGATTTGAGTCCCAGTTTTCCTTCCATCTCTATCGGTTCCCCATGAGTCTTCCTTCATTTCACGTATTGTAGCCTGCATTTTTTTATCTAATTTGTGAGCAAAATCAACCAATTCTGTGAGCATTTTGATGACCAGTGCTTTGAACTGTGCATCTGATAGGTTGGCTATCTCTTCATGGCTTAGAGGAATTGACTCTGGGGTTTTCATTTTTTCTCTGGTTTGAGCCATTTTTGGTGTTTTTTTTTTTTGTTGTTGTTTTGTTTTGGTTTTAGTCTGGTCGTGGCTATTACGTAGTGAGGAGTGGAGCCTTAGGTGTTCCTCAGGGCGGGGCAGCCCAGTGGCTGGGTTGTGCCGCTATAGGTGGGGGCGGGGTCCGAGAGGGAAGAATGGCGTCTGTTCCCTCTCTCCTGGACTCCGGTCCCTTCGCTGCTTCCTCTTCACCTGGATTATCTGCGCACGCGCACGTGCATTTACATAGTGAGGAGTGGAGCCTCAGGCGCTCCCCAGTGCGGGGCAGCCCAATCGCTGGGTAGTGACCCTGTATGTGGGGGTGGGGTCTGAGAGGCAACAATGGTGTCTGCTCCGCTCTCTCCTGGATTCAGTCCCTTCTGTCAATTCCCCTCTGCCCGGACCGTCTGCGCGCGCAAATGTGGGACCACCTGGTCAGCCAGCCGCCTTGTGCGGCCTCACTGGGTCTGCACAGTTGCCCCCCTGTGCCTGGGATCCACCAGCTGCCACCTGTGCACCTGGGAACTGCCAGCCGCTGCTGCTTGCGTTCCTGGGTCCGCACCTCCACTTTTTCCTACCGCGACTCCGCCCCTCTTACCGGTCTGGATGAATGGTTGTTGGACTTCCGTACAGTTCAGTTTTCTATCAGTTCTGGTTGTTTTCTTGTTTCTAAATATTTGTTGTCCTTAATTTTGGTTGTGAGAGGAGGCACAGTGTGTCCGCCTACACCTCCATCTTGGCCGGAAGTCCCTGCTTTGTCTTTTGTAAAATGGAGATAAAAAGGTAACCTGAGAACAGAATAAAAGGATACAGGTTATAAATAAAAGTTTAATAATAAAATACTCTTTATCTTATTAGGAAATTAGAAATTATTTTGAAAAACGATTCACTACCATGATCCCCCATATTATCTTGTTAACTATAGTTTAAATCTGAATTTCCATTATTGGATTCATAATTCCTATACACACACACCATATATATATACATATCACATATATATCATATATATACCATATATATATGGTATAATGTGTTACATGGTATAAAAGCAGTGTTTGTAGGTTAACACTTGAGGTATTCACTATTTCTAGATCTTGTGAAATGCTTTCTTCTCCACTTTTTCTGTGCCTCCTTTGCTTTTTCTCTTGCTTCTATAGTTGAACAACCCAAAAATTCTTCCCAGGAGTGATATCTTCTGTCTCTTAAGAATTTAAATGAATTAAGAAACCAAAGGCTGGTTTGCTAGGTCAACTCAGGTTTATATTTACATTTGTGTTATTGTCAATGTATATTGATCACAGCAACTATGACTCCCCATAGACAAATAATCTGAATAGAAAAAAGATCAGTAGAACTTCCGGCCAAGATGGAGTCATAGGTAGATACACTTTGCCTCCTTGCATAACCAAGTATAACAACATATTTTAAAACAAAAACAACCAGAACTTCCAGATAAATCCAACTGTATGGAAGTCCAACAACCAAGGAGTTAAAGAAGAAACATTCGTCCAGACTGGCAGGAGGGGAGAGGACACGCAGCAAGGTGGTGGCTGGCAGACCAGACTGGCAAGAAGGCAGCTGGTGGTCCCACATTTTTGTGCAGATAAATCAGGAGAAATACCTGGGGAGTGAGACAGACCACACAACCCAGGGTTCCAGAGTGGGAAAAGAAAGCCTCAAAACCTCTATCTCTAAAAACTTGTGGGGGTTACAGTGGTGGGAGAAACTTCCAGACTCACAGGAGAGTTCATTGGAGAGACCCGCAGGGTGCCAGAACATACACAAACCCATGCACCCAGGAATCAACACCAGAAGGGCCCAATTTGTTTCTGAGTAGCAGGGAAAGTGACTAAAAGCTGGACAAGAGCCGAGCAAGTGGCATTGTTACCTCTCAGACCCATCCCCCACATACAGTGCCACAGTACTGTGAAGTGGGTTGCCTCACCCTGGTGAATACCTAAGGCTCCACCCCTTACAACATAACTGGTACGCTGAGACATGAAATATGGCCCAAATGAAAGAACAGATCAAAACTCCAAAAATAGAACTAAGCTGTGAAGAGATAGTCAATCTATCAGATGCAGAATTCAAAACACTGGTAATCAGGATGCTCAAAGAAATGGTTGAGTGTGGTCTCAAAATAGAGGAAAAAGTGAAGGCTACACAAAGTGAAATAAAGGAAAATGTACAGGGAACCAACATGAAGGGGAGGCAACCAGGACTCAAATCAATAATTTGGAGCAGAAGGAAGAAATAAACATTCAACCAGAACAGAATGAAGAAGCAAGAATTTTAAAAAAGGATGAGAGGCTTAGGAACTTCTGGGACAACTTCAAATGTTCCAACATCTGAATCATAGGTGTGCCAGAAGGAGAAGAGGAAGAGCAAGAAATTGAAAACTTATTTGAAAAAATAATGAAGGAGAACTTCCCCAATCTGGCAGAGGAACTAGACTAGAAAGTCCAGGAAGCTCAGAGAGTCCCAAAGAAGTTAGATCCAAGGAGAAACACCAAGGCACATCATAATTACCTTACCCTAATTAAAGATAAGGAGAGAATCTCAAAAGCAGCAAGAGAAAAGGAGACAGTTACCTACAAAGGAGTTCCCATAGGAATATCTTGCAGGCAAGAAGGACCTGGAAAGAAGTACTCAAAGTCTTGAAAAGCAAGGACCTACATGCAAGATTACTCTATCCACCAAAGTTATCATTTAGAATGGGAGGACAGATAAAGTGCTTCCCAGGTAAGGTCAAGTTAGAGGAGGTCATTATCACCAAGCTCTTATTATATGAAATATGAAAGGAACTTATGTAAGAAAAATTCAAATCTATGAACAGTGAAATGACAACAAACTCACAACTATCAACAACTGAACCTAAAAGAGAAAAACAAACTAAGCAAACAACTAGAACAGGAACAGAATCAAAGAAATGGAGATTACATGGAAGGTTATCAGTGGAGAGAGGAAGGGGTGAGAATGCGGAAAAAGGTACAGGGAGTAAGAAGCATAAATTGTTGGTACAAAATAAACAGGTGGAGGTTAAGAATAGCATAGTAAATGGAGTAGCCAAAGAACTTATATGTATGACCCATGGACTTGAACTAAGGGGTGGGGAATGCTGGTGGAATGGAGGTTCAGGGCAGAGGGGAATAAAGGGGAGAAAAAAATGGGACAACTGTAATAGCATAATCAATAAATTATACTTTAAAAAAAAGAAAGAAATCAAGAACTTTGCCTATGGACATGGAGAAAATTATGCTGAGTGAATTAAGCATCAGTAAAAGAAAAATACCATATCTTACTTATATGTTGTATCTAATGAACACAATAAATCAACAAACAAAATAGTTAAAGAAGCTTAGATATGTAAAACAGACTGACAGGTGCAGGAAAGGAGGGGGTGGGATGGGAGGAAAGTTGGTGAAGGGATTAACCAAAGAACATTATTCACAACCCAGGGACACAGACAACAATATGGGAATTGGCTTGGGGTGGGGAGACTATGGGGCTGGGTGGAGGTGGCAAAAGGGAGAAAAAGCAGGAACTGTAACAGTACAAACAATAAAAATAAAACAAAAAAACCAACTTTGTATCTGGACAAAGCAGGCTGTTTTGTAAATCTTATTCCATGGTTATTGGTGAAGAAGTAAAAGCAACAGAGAATCTAGTTAGAAAAGCTTTCCGTCAGCTGTTTTCCAATGATAGATTCCTTGACTAAGGCTACTGGTTCAAAGAAATTATATGACTTGTCTATTCTAAAACCCTAAAATCTAAATTTATTTGGGTATAAACAGTAAATGCAAGGTCTGTGCTAGGTGCTCGGGAAAAAAAGAAAGACAAGTGACATGATCCTTGCCTTTAAGGAGCTTACAACACAGTCCAACAAATGTTAGGAGAAAGACAAGTGTTTTGTGGAGGGACTTTTGTTGTTCCTCTGCTCCACTAAAATCTTTTCAAATGCTTTGGCCACCTTTAAAGTAATCTCCTTGGAGGTAGCAAGCACATCCATGCTGAGTGACAGTACATTGTGGGGTTTAAGTGTATAGACTATCTCGGTTTACACTCTAGCTCTGCCATTTACTAACTGTGCAACCTTGGAAAAGAACTTAACATCATTTTGCCTCAGTTTCTTCACCTAAAAATCTAAGGAATACTTGTAATTCCTGCATAAGGTTATTATAACAAATTAATGTATATGAAGCCCTTAGATCAGTACTCCTCATAGAATAGTATTCAATATTTATTTTTTAAAGTGAGTTGAAGAAAGAGATCTGGTCAATAAATGAAAAGCTTCTAACTCAAAAATCTGTACAATTCTTATGAAAGGAACTCAGGAATGTACATACAAAAACATAACCACGAGGTGACAAAGAGTCACAGTGATTTCTCAAAATAAGAAAATAGTATGATCTTTATTACTAAAATGAAATGCATGCATATATTTTCCTGTTGACACATGCAAAAAGAGCTAGATCAATTTTCACTAAATATGCAAGATACATATAAGATGGGGTGGTCTAAAATACAAGTTATTTTGCATAAATAAAATTCATTCTGTAGGGGACTCAAAGAAACAGGTGGTCATCCTACAAAATTGCTAAAATTGTTACTCAACAAGAGGCCTCTTTGACTGCCAAAGAGAGAGAAACCAAAAATGTGTATTTACCAAAAGTGATTTTTAAAAATGAGATTCAAATAGGAAGTCACCAGGGCACATGTTCCAAAGTGCAAGAATAGACTTACAATTGCTCTATTTCTTCCATGGGCAACTTTATTTATAGGTATTGAAAAGAACAGGATGACTCTGAAAAAGTATTGTTAGTGATTCTCCTAATAACCACTGGCCCATACTATTTCATATACTATTCCAGTAGAAATCAGATCTCCCACCATAAACAAAAATGGCAAACTAACCATAGTTGATGCTGGTTCAAATTTAAGGACAATCTGACTTCTCAAAATGTGATACCAGGCTGACCTTTAAAACTAGAGTCTACCAATGCTACCTCTTACTATAATGTTACAATTTTTAAATAACTTGTGTTCTGACATCTCCTATTTTTCCCATTTACAAGAAAAATAAAATCTCAAGAAAAATAATTGCAACAATGTCTATAGGAGCCACACTGTCTTTCCACTCAATGTAAATTTTTTAGAAACATGAAATTTGCTGGTTAGAAGTTTTCAATGTCATTTTATAAACCATTATAATTTACCTGTAGATAAAAATTGCAAACAATCAGATGCAACATCACAGAGGACAGAGTAAGTTTTATTTTGTCAGTGTTCAGTTCAATTCATCAAATATGCTTTTGCCAGCCTAAAGGACAGGTAATGTGCTGGGTGCTAGAGATAAAAAGGTAAAAAGTAATAGCAAGACAGAATGCCATCTAAATTGAATATGAATAAGCATAAAATTCATTTGAAAAAGGAAAATCTGTTCTCAGGTTTTCAGGGAAGAGCAGGTTTTGAAGGGGAATAAGCATGTGTCATAAGGACAAGACAAATAAGAAGCAGGGCACGTCAAAGGAAGGGGGAAAAAGCAGGTGAAAAGGCAAAAATGGAGATTGAAAACAGCATGATACAGTTAAGTGTAATTGCAGGTATATAAGCTATAATGTGTTCATTGGGTTGTTTTATTCTTAACTAAAATGAGTTTGAAGGAAAGATAGGAAAGTGATTTTTTCTTTCCCTTTGGTTAAATAAGCTATGATATAGAAATATTTTAGTTAACTATTATATTCTCATTCTAAGACTTTTAATAAGCCGTAGCCAGGCACAGTCTAGAGCAGAACCATCTAATAGAAATATAATACAAACCACATTTATAAGTTTAAATTTCCTGTTAGCCTCACTTTAAAAAGTAAAAAAAAAAAAATACAGGTAAAATTAATTTTAATAATTTATTTTCCTTAACCCAACTACACAAAATATTATCATTTAAATTTAGTATCAATATAAAAATTATCAATGATACATTTTACATTTTTATAAATCTCTAAAATCCTGTGTATTTTTACACTTACAACACATCTCAATTTAGATAGTAATTTTTTATCTATCAGAAATATTCGATCTGTACTTGGATTTCAAAAAAATTTAGTTGAAAAAGTAGATTCACATAATTCAAGTTTTTCAAACATACTTAGAAGTTACCTAGTCACTGAATTGAACGTTTTTTAATTAAAATAAAATACAATTAAAATTCAGTTACTTGGTTGTGCTAGCTCATGGGACTAGCGGCAGCTGCATTTGGACAGGTCAGTTCTAGAATAAGTGTGTTAAATCTCTAGCCTACAATTAATATGAACAAAAACCACATCAATAAACATTATCAGGTTGGTAATAGGGTACTAATAATAGGCATTTTGGATTACGTTCAATCTGTCTTGTTGGGTGTTCATGATATAAAAGCAGAAGGTTCTGAATACTTACTCATTCTAGGCCTTACCCTTATTACTGAAGCAGATAAATAGATCCAAGTGGTGAACACACTGTGCAAGGGGACAGAAAAGTGTTTGGTCATAATGTGGACAGATAGTTCTCTTACTATCTGATAGCACTCACCCAAAAACCATCCACCATACTCAAAAAACAAAATTATAAAATACAAGTTCTCATGTTTTTCTAACAAAAGTGTTCTTTTTTGTTCTACTTAGGCAAAAGTACAAACATGCTTCATTCATAAAGTCAAGTAAAAATCTGAAAGACTAAACTAATCACTACATTGCAAAAAGAATACTTCATAAGTACTTCTTATTTTTTAAAGAGAGTTCCTCCAGGAATATCCACCAAGGATTCACCACTTATCCAGAATATTCCATTATTTATTTACTATATCTCTTTTGAGTGTCTATCATATTCCAGGTGTGTGCTAGGCAAAGAAATTACAACCGTGAACAAGAAAGACCCACCCACACAGAACATGTGACAAAGCTGTAAGAGGAAAGGTCCTGACTGTGATGGAAGCATGCTGCAGTAGTGTTGCCAGATTTAGCAAGTAAAAATACACATGCCTAATAAGCATGGGGCATGCTTATACTAAAAATTATTTATTTATCTGAACGTCAAACTTAGCTGAGCGTCCTATCTTTTATTTCATAAACCTATGTTAGAGGGAAAACTTGGAAGTGGAGATAGGGTGAATGGAAAGAAAGAGTGACTTGTTTCAGAAACTGACTTCTAAAAGGAATCCTAGGCATAGCAAGGAAGAGGCCATGAGAAATCTTTCCGGGGGAAACACCGCAGTGCAAACTAAGTCCCAAAGTAACTGTAATCTAAGAACTGAGAGAGGCAAAGGAATTGGGGTAAGGAAAAAATAAAGAGGGAAGAGAGGGAATGTTAGTGAAAGATAAAGCCTGAGGGAAAAGCAGAGGTCACTTTTGTAAATACCTCGTACTTTATCAAAAGATGAATGTGATTCCATGAAAGAACTTTAAGCAGCCTGTTCTGGCTACAGTGTGAAGGATGGACTACAGAGGAGCTGGCAGGATACTGAGACCAGTAAGAAGGCTACTGCTGTAACTCAGGATCTCAATACAACTCTGAATAAAGACAATGGGGAGGCAAACCCATTAGTAACAGGAGTACTAGAGATGGCAACGAAAGAGACAACTGTAAAGGGGAACAGAAAAGACCTAGAGGGAGGAAAACCAGAAGTATACATTATGGGAAACAATGAAGAAATAGTCAACAAGTCAAAATGTTTTTTGAGGAGTCAAGTAGGATAAGGACTGAGAAGTGATGCTTAGATTTATCTGTAAGAAAATCACCAGTGACCTTGGGAAGGGAAGCCTCAAGAAATGGTTGAGAACGAACTAGGCTGCTGTTGACTGAGCAGATGCTGTGCTAGGAACCAGTGGAAGCAACGCTAGGATCTCACTTCCTCTTTGTCCTTTTAAAAGTTGAGGGTCAAGGACAAGAGCAGAGTTTGGAGATGGAGCAGCTAGTGTCCCAATCAGGCAGAGCAATAGAGCGGGCTAATTGTAAAGGTCCAATCTTTTGCTAGAGCACACTTGACTGACACGGCTGGGCACCAAAGACTGAGCGCATAGCTGAGGCCGTGAATCATAAGAGGCAGGAATTCCAGGGCACTAACCCGGAACCGGTTTGGGATTCGACTCCCATTGTGAGGCCAGACCTGAGGCGGGCCGTCAGCCAGAAAGGTTGTACCAAACGAGCCAATGGACGAGGCGAATCAAAAGAGCTGCAGCCGCACCACCCAATAGGCAGTGGCAAGGGGGCGGGCGAGTAGGGGGGCGGGGAATCAATGAAGCATCTTTTCTTCCTATCCCCTTAGAGGCTACCGGGCGGTGGTGCCGCAGGGTCGCAGGTGTACGTCTCCGTCCCAGAGGACGCGGAGGCTCCTTGGACGGTGGGTGCCCTCGGAGCGGGGAAGGTCCGGACGGGGTCAGCGGCAGGTGGCTGTCGCCTTACCCGCAACACAGCTTCGGGCTCTAGCTCTGGCTCTGGCTCTGCGGCGTAGCAGGACCATGACGCTAGGGAGGAGGACTAGTCGGGGCTGCAGCCTGACCTGGGAGGGTAGGCAGGGCCCAGGATGCTGAAACAGGACTGCAGAAGTTTGCCAACACTTGATGGGGACTCCAATTCAGTATCTAGAGAGCGGACTTTCTTTGCTGGTTGCCTCCTCTCCCACCAGGTGCAGACGCAGCATTGTGACCGAGTCAGGTGCGTCCCCCTTGCTCCCTGATCCTGGGAAGCCTCCTGGGAATTCAGTTTTCCCGGATTCTTCCCAGAGATTGTGGCTGGGCCGTCCCAAGGGAAACACCTAGGAGGGAGTGAAGAATGCTTCATTAATCTGATAACTGGCGACCTTAAGTAAACTTTATTTAACTACCACAAGTTTTAGGAAAGAGCATTTTACTAGGCATGGAAGTTAATTTCCTACAACAGCGACTTTCAACCTTTTTCATCTCATGGCACATACAAGCTATCAAAATTGTGCGGCAAATAAAAATATATATTTTTGCTCACCTGACCAAAAAAAAAAAAGAAAAAGTAGGTATAATTTTGGTTCATTCACAACAGGCGGCTATGGTGTTTTCTGTCATTTCTTTTTTCTTTTTCTTTTTTTTTTTTTTTTTTGTTTTAATTTGAGAATCTCAAGAAAAAGAGGTCAGTACCCTTGACTGAATAGTCAGGTATTACATGTTTTAAAAATTCTCGCTGCACACCATTGTGCCACGGGTTAAAAGTGGCACACAGGTTAAAAGTGGCTGTCTTATAAGAATATAGGTGGCAGGGGGAAGCATGTAGATTTTGTGATGCTTTTCTTCTTGAATAGCCTAATGAATTTACCCCCCACCCCCCAATTTTTTTGAACCCAGAATTTACTGCCTGATCTTACTCTGACCTTTTAACCCTGTCTTATGCAGTATTTAGGAACTTCATTCTCCAGTGTTCTTGGGAAAAAAAAAAAAAATTGCCTGGTTATATAATATGCCGTTGGCGGTACCTCGTCTTCATAAGGATTACGTAAGTGAACTACTTATTATACTCATATACACCCAGTAAAGAATGACTGTGAAATGGGATTAGGGAAAATGGCTGTTCTCTGTGATTGGGCATGGAAGATCTATAACTTTTTAAAAGTTGCAACTACCTTTGGTAAAGGTAGGGACGACCACCAATATGGAAGGGATAGTATTCGACATCTAAAAGAGCATCTTCACACATTATAAGGCATTATAGCCCCAGCACCAAGAATATTAGCCTGGCATATAGTAGCTCAACAAATATTTAAGTAAAATACTGGGTAACAGAAAACCCAAACTCTGTTTTATGAGTACCAAAATGTAAAGAAGAGGATAGGAAAAAAGCACATTCCTGGAAATAAAGGTTACTTTCTATATCTGCAAGTATAGCTGCCGAATTTAAGCTCATGGTGCATTCATTTTGGTACTTTCTAACATTAACCAGAAGCTGTCAAAGGAGTTTTACACAATTAAGCCATAACTGACTAGAAGTCTAAGATACAACTTCATATCAATTTCAGTGAGGTTAAAACTGTGTGTTAAAGTGCATTTAGTCAGTGAAATAGTTCATCAGTTTAGCATAGAACAGGCAGGGACAAAGGGATACCACTTTAGTGAGGTAGAATGGAGTTACAAATTATTGGAAAAAATGCTGCCAAATTTTTAAAAAATATGTTAACTCAGGCATAGTTTTAAGAGGACTATTATTTCTGCCGGGTACTTATTGCCACAGTCCAATTGCTAAATTGATCTCATAGTCTAAGAGCAGCAAAATCTGATGGTGGATATCTGCATAAATTAGGATTCTCTTGACAACTGTAATCATTATTTATTATTATATACTTATATAAATTATATATTATGATGTAACATTACCTACATATAGAAGGTAATCTGCTTGAATTCCAAAAATATGTGAATTTTCACATACATTTGTCTCTTGTAGTAAGTTTTCTACTAGCAGCATACAGGGTCTTACTGGGCCAGCCTTAAAGATACGGTGACGTTTGGCCACAACCTAGTTTCTCCCTTTTATTTCTGTCTCTCATTAATCTATTTGTTTTATAAGATCCAAATCAAATGCATATTTCTTTTGACAATATCCTTGATCCCACCAAAAATTTCTACTTTTTAAAACACCAGCATATTTTATTAGTACTGCTCTTGTACTTTTCTTTTATTCACATTATTTATTCAGTGAAGTACTCACTTACTATGTCCAAACACTTCACTAGAAGATGTCTAATAGCTGGTATTTGTTGAGGACTTAACTATATCTTCGGCCTTGTGAGATTCTTAATTGGATTAAGAATATATGGGTTAAATAAATATGTTAAAAGTAATTCCACCTTTTGTTTTGGCTTTACTGTGGCTACTAGAAAAAACTTAAATTATCAGTACATATGTGGATCACATTTTTCTATGGGATAGTGCTATAGTGTAGATCCTTGTTATTCGAGGGTAGTTCAAGGACCAACAGCATTAGCATCATGTAGGTGTTTGTCAGAAATGTAGAATTGCTGGCCCTCCTCCAGATCTACTGAATCGGAATCTTATTTTAAGAAGAGCTCCACGCAATTCATAAAGTTCAAGAGACACCGCTCTAGCAATATCTTCAGAATTTCATAATTTTTCTTTATTTCTTGATTATTTTTTTATTGTAGATTCTGGGAAATTTTTACATTCACAATTCCCTCTTTGACTCTTGATTTCCTTTATAGAATCATTTGTAGAGATTTTATTTTTCTGCTTTCAATGAATTCTTTCACTCCTGTATACTTTTACATCTCTACATTTTAGCAGTCACTGCTTTTTAAGTTATATATGTGAATGGAAATGATACGTATTCATGTAATATGTATTACATGATGTGTTCATGGGTACATGTATGCTGTTACAAATGTATGATTTTCTGGAATCCCAGGAAATTATTAATATTACATTGGTGGGAGAGAGAAATTTCCACTTTGTTTTGTACCTTTATATAGGTTTTCTAACCAGATACGTGTATTTTGCTTTTTTTTAAGACATCAAACATTTGTGGATATTTGTGAGGCTTTAAAAAGTGTATGTTTCTGTAATAAAAATCCTTATAAGTATACTTGTAACATAATGTTAATCACCTCAAATTAAAATAAAACCATTGTACTCTGGCCTAGCAAACAGCTATGGAGCTGGGACAGAAATGACCCTGTGTGTGACCCCTAGAGCTGGTGGTTGGGCAGAGTGCGGTAACCTGTTGCAGAGCATAGCATATTCTGTCTGTAAATTCCAAAGTTGAAAATTGAGCTTCTTTGAGTGTGTACACACACCTAGACGTACATACATATTCCCTTTCTGATTTTGTTGGCTTGCATTAACTAGCATTTGCACAGGAATAATGTTGCGTTAAGCCATATTCATACTCTCATATGGCATTTATCGCATATATTCCATTATGTGGCTGTGGTATAGTTTATTCTTTCAGTCCCCTGTTGATGAATATTTGTACTTCTACCATGCTTTTGCCTTAAAAATATGATAGTGCTTTGTAAATGGTTCAATAAACTAAATAGTCTGAGACCTTTTATATTTTTTGGAAAAAAAAAATCATCCTTAATACATCATAAGTGTTTAATTTGATATGACTTTAACTCTTTTATTTTTTAAGGACATCTAGCCTGCCAGTTCCATTTAAAAATGTATGTAATAACCTTCTCATCATTGGCCATACTGCCTAAGTAGCAATATAACCAATTTACTTAAAATTTTCTTTTCAGATTTTATATGACTTGTTGAATGTTATGTTCTTTGGCATTGTTATAGGGTGGGTAAGTTTATGTAAAGTTTTTACTTCATCTTCATAAGCTGCTTCTTGGCTATATCAATTTGGCCTGCCTTTTTAAGCATATGCTTCACTCATAGAAGTTTCGGTTTTGCTACATTACCTTCCTTGAGTTATTTTGTTTCACATTCCACTCTTTCCCACCCCCCAATCACCTTCTTACTTTAAGTTCTATTTGTACCTCCTACTTGATAGGCACAGTGGTATGTATTGAACACTATGTGGATCTGGGGCTGCCTCAGATCCACATAATGGTGGAGCAATCAGTAGGGGAAGTAAAAAGTCAAGTTTTGAATTCAGGAATTCCATGAGGTATACGGCAACATACATACTAATGAAAAGCATATTTGGGCTGGTTTAATTATTTACAAATC
Source organism: Glossophaga mutica (assembly GCA_039655065.1). Classification (NCBI taxonomy): domain Eukaryota; kingdom Metazoa; phylum Chordata; class Mammalia; order Chiroptera; family Phyllostomidae; genus Glossophaga; species Glossophaga mutica. Next base: position 76,244,906 of record CM077308.1, on the reverse strand, counting down.
AGTTTGCTTCAGTTATTTTTTTATATGGCTCATAAACATTGTACCCCAATGAGGATTGTTTGGTCTCGTCTGGAAGAAAGTTCTGAATACTTATGTAGCCCGTTTGATCACTTGAATTATAATGCTAAGGAATGTTAGACCAGAGTGCTAATTAAATGTGGTCCTCTAAAATTACAGATCTTCAAGAATGTTCACTAAATTGACTTGGGATCAGGTGTTAAAACATTGAACTTTATTAATTTTTATTAGGTAACATTTCAGATGTGCAAAAATAATTAGCTGTAAGTGTACTAGTACACCAGCACCCAACCACTGAACAAAATAAGTTCTAGTTTGTAACATTTGTTCCTTTCTGTGGTGTAAATACAGCCATTTTGGCCATTTCTATAGCTTCCAACATGACATCATTGGATGTGGAATTGGGAAGGGATGCGCACAGTTGGCTTTTGCCAGCTCACATCAGCAGGTTCCAACACTGGTGCATATATGTTATATATGTTATGAAGCATAAAAGACCCATGGACCTACCACATGGCTCAAGAACTAGAACCAATAACAATAATACCAATATTATTGTGACCTTCCTGTTTCCTTTGTCAAAATTGTTTAAAGACTTTGCCTTCGATGCAGTAATCGCAAAGTTAATGTTACATGCTTAAGTGTGCCACAAACTATTCTATGTATTTTATAAATCCTTTAATCCACAGTATCTCTATGAGGTGACACTGTTACCTCACAAATGAAATTGTACATCAGGAGGTTAAGTCACTAAGACCACACAGCCAGGAAATGGAAAGCCAGGTCTCTAACCCAGAAAGTCTAACTTCATACTCATAACCACTACATACACTGTCTCTTTTGGTGCTTTTAATTTATGAATACATTTCCTTAATAGCCTGGTGACAAGAGGCTTATATTTGACTATAAGTGCAGTGTTTACCTAAGACAAGATTAAAAGTGCTGCTATTGATGATGATATGTTCCAGTTTAGTGGATTTCAATTTTATTAAATATCTTTTGGGAAATTTTGGAAATCTACATCAATTGGTTTGCTTGCAAATTTTTTTTTTTTTGCATGCTCTGCCCTTTTTATGGGAGTATGAAATTGACAGTGATTTTTTTGAAAGTTCACTTTCTGCTCTTTCAAAACTTCTCTCTGACCTCCATTTCAGCAGCAAGTGGCAGATCAGGAGGTGGTTATATCACGTGAGTGATAGGAAACAAAAAGATAGTGATGTGCGTATTTTTGCTGGTGTTATTAGATATATACAGAATCAGTTAAAGATTACTGGGAACTTGAAAAGGAAAAATTGTAGAAAAGTTTACCGAAATCATATAAAATACCTTTTTATTTAAGTTTAGAAATAAGGAATTTGTGTCCTCTTCTAAGTCCTAAACAGAAAAGACTCAAACAACGATAAAAAATATCTGTGCATTTTTTAAAATTAAATTTAGTTAGCCTTACTCAGTTGTTATATCTTGCTTCAGTAGAAGATACTATTTGAATTATCAGTTACTAGAGAAATATTTTTCACATTGATAAAAATTTTAAATTGGCCAATATTACAAAACAATGTAGAGTGAAACCTAACTAGTTGAAGTTTCAAGGTGTTTTTCTGCCTATACACAGACCTTATCTAAACCTTCACACGTACATAAGAATCTGCTCTTTTTGAACATCTACTAAAAGACTTCAATCTCAAAATTTAGCAACACATTTCTAAGATTTAGTGATCACAAGCTGCTTACAAAGTGGAAGGAGGTGTGACCTAAGGGAACATGGATGTAAGTTCTATCATTTAACTGGCTGTGAGGTGTGCAAATTATTTAACTTTTCTGAATTTTATTTTAGAACTACAAATGCTAGTATTTCATACTCAGTGCTGTGGTGGGGATTAAATGACAGGACATGAAGCCTAGTGAATATTTGGTGTGAGAACTTCATATTGGTAGGAAATGTTTGTGATCACACAGTGATGGAGCTGGAGGAGGCCTCTCATTCTGTAGGGGAGGAAAAGTCAGCTCTGTCATAGTGATCAGTGAGTGAATTTGAAGTAAAAAACATGGCTTATGTACATAACCCTTACTCTTTCTGAGCCCTTGTCTCCCATTACCTACTTTTAAAATCTCTTTTCTAAGGAAAAGATTTACTGAACATCTTTTCCAACTTCATACTCTCCCTTCCCATAATGCAAAGGCTAGAACACAGAAAACCACACTTCCATCGCCACTGTACTGAAGGATGTAGGCTGTGCTATAGATTCTGCCAGTCAAATGCACTTGTTTCAGGCTTGAAATCAAATTGTCCACGAGATTCAGTTGTATTAAGCATTTGCCTTATACTGGGGTGGGTCTAGCACAGTTAGAATCATATGGAAGGCTTATGGAAGCACAGATTACTAGATCCTACCCCTAGAGTTTCTGAGTCCGTTTGTCTGGGGCGGGCCTGAAAAGTTTATCTTTCTAACAAGTTTCAGATGCATATGCCCTTTTTGATGGTTTGACAGTATGAGTTCTGGAAATCGGAGAAGCATTCTGTCTTGCATCCATCTAAGAAAAATGTTTACAAGAGGATCTTTCCCATTCAGAAATTATATTAAAATTTTGACATGAATATTTTAAAATTAATTTCAGGGTATATCCAAATATAGTTTACTTGCCTATATCATGATCTTCAACTTTGCTATTAAAATGGCTTGGTCTCACGGGGGTTCCAACCCACGGCCTGCTGCCCAACACAAAATTGTGAATTTACTTAAAACATTTTTTTTTGCGTATTAGTTTTTGTTAGTATTTAATGTGTGGCCCAAGACAACTCTTCTTCTAGTGTGGTCCAGAGACACCAAAAGGTTGGACATCCCAGGTAGGACATGACAAAGTACTGGAGTTCTTCAGAGAAAGGCAAATAATTATAAGCATTGATTGGAAACAAATATAGCATTCAACTTTGTTTTGTTTGGTGTTAGGAGCTTTTGTTTAGGTGGTTTAGATTGAAGGAGGGGGAGATTTGGTGAGCATTGAGGGACAGAATTTCAATGGCAAACCATGAAAACATGTGTTGGTCTCCACAAGGTTTAAGAATTATATATATATATTTCCTATTTTAATTGGTGATTTCTTTCTTTAACTAATAGATTTTTTTAATTAGGTGGGGTGGCTGGGGAAAATCCTTGCCACTTTTATGTTACTTCTTTAATTCCGTTGTTTCCTTCCAGTACTTCTATTGTTTTGGGAAATTTTATTCCAAGCTTAGAATTTATGTGTAGGCTTAACCTAAAAATGAGTTTTAATTATTTGGGAAATATTAAAATATAAGTAGTTGCCATTTCTTTGACCAAATTACATTGCCTTAAAGTCGTTTCTGAATTTTATTGATTTTGTAGCACAACCTTTCAGTGTTCCTCTAAAATTATTCTCCAGAGTCTGAGTTTCTCTTTTTGATATCTCAAACTAGTGATGATTTTGGCAAAGTGGCCCATTCCTTCAATGAAAATTTATGCTGTGCCTGCCATGTGCCAGAAACTCTGCTAGGCTCTGGGGAGATGATGGTGAGCGGAAACCTTGCCACCTTCATGAAACTTCTAGCACAATGGGGAAGAGAGAGACCCTTGCCTGTATGTCAGCACAAGTATAACATTTAGACAAGAAAAGAAAAGCAGATTTGTAGTCATAGCTTTTGTTAGAGTGATTCGATGTGTCAGGAAAGGCTTCCCCAATCTAATGTCCCAGATGTCTAATCTGGGAGCCGAAGCAGGAGGAATTAGTAGGGCAAGAAGGAAACAATCTACTTCCTAGACAGAGGGAACAGTGTATGCAAATGTCCTGAAGTGGGAAAGAACTGGACAAGAGTGAGTGACTAAAAGAAGGCCAGGGTAGTGGGAATAGAGAGGATAGACTGGGGAGAGTTGGGTGGGAGTGGGAGAAGGAGCTGGAGAAGTGGGAAGTAGATTAAGAGCGTATATTGGCAACTAGTTAGGAATCATTACAGCAGCCCAGGTGAGAAAATGGCAGTGCTGGCAGGGACAGAAATAAATGTAGGCAGTTTTGAGCCATAGTTAGAGGTGTTTTTAAAGAAAAGTTTGGTATATTGCCCTGACTGGTGTGGCTCATTGGTTGGGTATTGTGCTGCAAAGTGAAAGTCTCTGGTTCAATTCCTGATTAGGGCACATGCTTAGGTTGTGGGTTCAGTCCCTGGCTGGGGCGCATACAAGAGGTAACCAGTTCATGTTTCACATATCAGTATTTCTCTCCCTCTCTCCCTCCCTTCTCTTCTCTCTAAAAAAATAAATTAATTAATTAATTAATAAATAAATATATAGCTTATTGGGTTGGGGTACATTACAGATGTTACAGATTGATTTATTTCTACTTTTTTCTCTTCAGGAATTATCCAGGCTGCCTTTGCTACTAATGGACAGAAAACTGATTTAAACAAAGTACCAACAGGGATTGTCCTTGATTTTTGTACTTTGTAGCATTCTTCAAATTCTCGTCACATCTTCTCTTACAGTAAGAACTGCATTTAAGTTAGAAAAATGAAGCAGTTGAAAAGGAAAAGGAAAAGCAATTTTAGTGTTCAAGAAACTCAGACTCTTTTGAAGGAAATTACAAAACGGAAAGAAGTCATTTTTTCCAAGCAGCTCAATACAACAATTAACGTGATGAAGCGAATGGCTTGGGAGGAGATTGCGCAGTGTGTGAATGCTGTGGGAGAGGGAGAGCAGAGGACAGGGACAGAAGTGAAAAGAAGGTACCTTGACTGGCGAGCACTTATGAAGAGAAAGAGGATGAAGGCAAACATTAAGCTGGTTGGTTCTGGGTTTCCCCTCCCCTCATCCGATTTAGATGACTCTCTTACTGAAGAGATAGATGAAAAGATTGGATTCCGAAATGATACAAATTTTGATTGGCAAAATGTGGCAGATTTTAGGGATGCAGGTGGATCCTTGACCGAGGTCAAAGTGGAAGAAGAAGAAAGAGACCCCCAGAGTCCTGAAGTAAGTATTAGCCTATGAGCCCTTTTATTCATTTAATATCTTCAGTTCTGATGTGTTAGTTAATTATAGTGCAGGAGCAGTTAAGAAGTTCCCGGATATTCAAGCTAAATTAGAAGTAGCATATAAAGTCACTCCATTTTTTCTTTATATAATTAATCTTTTTACCTAAATATACTTCTCTCAATTATATGTTAGTGACATCAGCTAATTCATTGTAAATATTCAAAATTCAAAGTAAATGGTTTATATCCTCAGCACAAAAAGATTTTAAGGAATATTTAAACAAATTAACAACCATGAAATAGAAATAATACTGAAATTGTGGTTTTTTTTTTTTTTTTTTTTTTTAAAGTTTGAAATTGAGGAGGAGGAAGAAATACTATCATCAGTCATACCAGATTCCAGGAGGGAAAATGAACTTCCTGATTTCCCCCACATTGATGAGTTTTTTACTCTAAACTCAGCACCATCGAGGCCTGCCTACGATGAGCCCCATTTGCTTGTAAACATAGAGAAACAGAAACTAGAGCTGGAAAAACGACGGCTGGATATCGAGGCTGAGAGACTGCAGGTAGAAAAGGAGCGGCTGCAGATTGAGAAAGAGAGGCTGCGGCATTTAGACATGGAGCACGAGCGGCTTCAGTTGGAGAAGGAGCGGCTGCAGATCGAGAGAGAGAAGTTGAGGTTACAGATAGTCAACTCAGAGAAACCGTCTTTGGAAAATGAACTTGGTCAAGGAGAAAAGTCCATACTTCAGCCACAGGACATAGAAACAGAGAAGTTAAAACTTGAGAGAGAACGCTTGCAACTGGAAAAAGATAGGCTACAGTTTTTGAAATTTGAATCGGAGAAGCTGCAGATTGAAAAGGAACGCTTACAAGTAGAGAAGGAGAGACTTCGAATTCAGAAGGAAGGACACTTGCAGTGATTTCTGTAGGTTTCCATTAGCAAATGATTGTAAACCATAGGTTTTTCTCCATATTAGATAATATGAAAATGGTCACAGGATTAGCTGTTTTTCCCCCTTGTTTAATGTCAGTGTTTTCAGTAGGAAAAGATAGTTAGTTATATGTGGGTCACTATATACTGAAGTAGTATATTATATAAAAATATTTGCCCTAGCGTAAACAGTACAGTAGGAACTATTATGCTGTACTCCTTATATTAGTAAAATTACATAAATGTGTATAATCTGTGTACTCAGAGTTTACAATTATGTCTGTAAAATTCTAGCTCAGTGATTCTCAGCTGGGGGGTGATTTTTGTCCCCAAAAGACACTTGGCAATGTTTGGAGACATTTTTGGTTTCAACACTGGGAAGCGGGGTGGGTTGCTGCTGGTACGTAGTGGGTAAAGGCCAGGGGTGCCTGCATCCGGCAGTGCACAGGACAACCCCCACAAAAAAGACTTGTCCGACTGAAAATGTCAGTATTGCTGAGAGTGAGAAACCCTGCCCCAGCCTGATTGTGCTCTATAGCTTTGTTTTATAGTTTCAGAATATTAAAACCTCAGATATTTATGTGGGTAGTTACTTAAATGGCCAAAAACTTTAACTATAAAACATGACTGTGTAGTAGATAGAATTTAGGAAGTGATGAAGATTATAGGTATTTTATTTCCATGTTTCTATCTATAACCCAATTGAGAAAACAATACAGGGAGCATCAGAGATTGTCCAAAATGAGTCACTTTGAAAAGCAGTTCATTCATCTAAGTAATGATGCTTTAGAAACAACACATGCTTTTTAAGCTTTAGTTCCCTTTTTTCTTGGAATCCATTTTTATAGCTTAGATCAAAACAAAACAAAACAAAAACTTGTCTTTTCAACCATGTACTGAAATCTTCAGGTGAGTGAATGGGTTGAAGCTAGTGAAAATGATAAGAAAATGGTACCAGTAGTCCATGAGCTTGAACTCAATGAGTGGTTATTTGATTTTAAATTAAATAATAGCAGCTATTTGGGGGTGGGGTGGGGATTGGGGGAAGAATGTCCTCTGAATCATGATGATGATGATGATGATGGTGAAATGATGATAGTAGTTGTGTGTTATGAATTAGGGAAGCACTTACTGTGCACTGTCTGACCTAATCTGTAGAACAATTCTTGAGAATAGCACCTACTCTTATTCCTTAATTTGAGGCTCAGAGAAGTTGCATAGTGAATAAGTGGCTGATCTCATGTATCATGTGTTTTGTCTTTGTCCCTTCCTGAGGAACAGAGTTTTTATTTTCAGTCCCGTTGGTATTTATTCTGAGACCAAGGACTTGTTTAAGCTGGTGATTTGCCTTCAATCCCCTGAAGGTGCTTTCCACAATACAGGTGATTCTAATGCACACTAAAGTTGAGAATCACTGCACGAGACCACTTTGTACTTTCTGATTTCCAGGGCTGATATGTATGTAGCTTTAATACATCTCTTCTGTTGACAGATACTACCTGGATTCTGTATTTGTTCCTTGTTAATTTAAGAATGTCTTGAAATCATATGTGATACTGGAGTATGGGTATACAAGGAAAAAATATACTTCTGTTTAGTTACCTTGACTTTGAAATAGTGTTATTTTTCTATAACTGAAATAAATGCTTCTACCCTAGAAATAAAATTTGCCTATACCAACTGTCTGAAAGCTTATTTCAAGTAATGCTGTGGGCTATGAGGGTTGAGCCTAGAAGAGAGCCTTATCATGATGAGTGGTGGTGGGGGGCCTAAAATTTGTGTTAGGTATTGTGCTGTGTGCTTTTATTTATTCCTCAAAACAACTTCTGAGCTAAGTCATCTTATGCCTACTTTTTATAAGAAAGGAAACTGCCTTGTTAATTAACTAAATGCCTGAAAAATGACATACCAATCTTGACCCAAGATTTTAGTGTAAGAGCTCTATGGAGAAATTGTAGTGGAAGCTTATAGGTATAGTTAGATGTTGTAGCTTTGCCACTTACTATTTGTGAAAATCATTTAACTTGCCCTGTGATTTGAATTCCTCTATAAATTGCCCTGTGAACATTCATCTATAAAATAGGCTGAATGTTACCTGGTCTGCCTATGCTCCGTAGTTTTTTGCCTTCCTCATTCTACCCAAGTTGTTGATCAAGTCCTGTCGTGTCTTTCGATGTTTCAGATCAACCTTCTCCAACCTCACGTGTAGTCCTTAGCATGTTGGCATTTGTAAAGTGCATTTCAGCAGTCTTCTGTCTCAGCTCCTTTCTTCTTATTCCTCCCTGTATGACACTTTTCAGAATAGACTTCCCCCAGATACTACTTCTGTTGTGTTGTGAGAATAAACAGCATGAAGAAGTGGAAGAGGAGCAGAGCATTGGAAAGATCACAGGTCCAGTCCCAGCTTCAGTTTATCAGCTGGGTGATGCAGGACAGTGGGTGTCTGAGCCTCATTGTTCTCTCTATTACATTGAAATTATATGCCCTGCTTAACTCTCACTGTGTATGCAATAATAATAAGAGAATGCAGTTTGAAACGAAAGCAGCTTAAGGATAATACAAATGTGTCCTACCTGAAATTAGTTTCTCATTTCCTTTTGTATCAAGTATAAAGTCCTGCTTTGTTTAAGATTTTCTTTTACTGAGATAATTAAATGCTTGTTGAGCTGCTCTCCAACTACTCCACTACTTTTTCTTCCCTTTTTCTTTGATCATGTTGCTTTCATCCTTGATCTTTCCATTTTCTATCTTAGCGTGACAGTCAACGGAGCAAAACTTTTTCAGATCTAGAGACTTGATCTTTTCTACCATTCTCTACCATAATTTAGAAATATTAAAATGAATTCTGCTGAATAAAGCTGGAATATTTTATCATATAAAACTGGTATTATATCTTTCACAGTCTCCTTGGGGAGCTTTTGAATAAATACATTAAAGTCAGCATCAGTCTGCTCAGTTTATGACTCACTCCCAACTTGTCTGAGTGCTACTCCTAAACCATAGGAGTGGCTGTGGCAGCCATGTGTGTATCGTGTGAGTCTGTCCCTTTGGATGAGGTACTGTGTCCCTTTGTACCAGAAGTGAACTTGGCCTTGCCATAAGGTAACTACTATTTGGAGGATTCTCTTTCGCATAAAGATGATGTATGTCCTGACTAGATCTAATGTTTCCCTTGGCAATTCTACACGTAAGAAGAGTGACAAGAATTTTAATTCATACATATTCACTGTATACTCTGCTGCCCTCCTATGAGATTCAGGATCAGTTGTTGGGTTTAGTTTCTCGTTGCTTTCTATGCTGTTTCCAGATCACTGCTCCTTCATTCCTTTATGAAAAAAAGAAAAAACCCTGCGTTTTTTGAGGTGGACACCCAAAATCACTGTATTCTTTTTGTTACTGTTCTCAGCCTCACTCATTCATTGACTTATCTGTCTACCACTGGTCATTCTAGGAAGTTCCCAGGTAATTTTATTGTCCGGATGAAGAATCCCTGAAAGGTTTGGCCACTGAGTTCTGTGTCTTCATAACCAGTTCCACCTTCTCCACTTCATCTCAGTCACTTGTTCTGTCTCTATTCTGGTCAAGCCACCTCTCCTCTGTAATAATTAATTCAAACACCAACGTGGTGACTACAATCCCAAAGCCTCCCAGCTTACTGCAAGTGTTTATTATCCTCAGCACTGAATTCCAACTCCCCTTCCAAATTCATGTATCCAGGCAGATTGGTGATACTCTGGATTCACAACCCTTCTGGGCTCTCAACACTGTCTGCCAATCTTACTCTGGTTCTTTAGTCTACCCTCTTCCACTCTGCAAAACCATGTGTTGTGGGTTAAGCTATCTCCCAAAAAGATATGTTGAAATTTGAACATCCAGGTACCTGTGAATGTAATGTTATTTGTAAATAGTATTTATGGATGTAATCAAGTTAAGGTCATACTGGATCTGGGTGGAGCCTAAGTCCAATGACTATCTGAATGAGAGGGAGAGACATGGATATGGGAAGACACACAGGGGAGGACCCTGTGTGAAGATTCAGAGATTGGAGTGATGCAACTATAAGCCAAGGACTCTCCTTGCTGGTAACTAACTACCAGAAGGTAGGAGAGAGGCATGGGACAGATTCTGTTAGCTAATAAAAAAACTAACCACACTTACTGAATCAGAAAATGGGTTGGGATTCAACAATCTATATTTTAAGCAGATTCTTCAGGTGATTCCCATGCACACTGAGGTTTGGCATCTGTAGCTCTATACCTTTCACCTAGATGCTCAGCCATTCCAACGGCCTCAATTACTGTTTATATACTGACTCTCCAAGTCAAACCTCTGACCCAGATTTCTATTCTGTTCTTTTCAAGTGTTTCACAGACATCTTAAATTCAATGCATCCAACCTTGAACTCATTAAATAATAACATCCTTCTCCCAGGCCTTCAAGCTAGAAGACTGACATTCATCTTTGACTCATCCCTGATTTTCACACAGAAATCCAATTATGTTGTCTTGTGTATTTTACCTCTAAAGATTTTATTCTGTACACTTTCATTACCATTGTCAACACACTATCCCAAATTCAACATTGTTTCACTTGAACTCATGCACTACTTCCAATCCTTCATTCCCAACAAAGGAGATGTTTTGTATTAATGTAAATTTGGGTGTTACTTCATAATGGGTGATACATCTGTTTCGCCTATGTTTTGCATCATTTAGAATGCCTTTGATTACAATTAAGTAGAAAACTAACCTTAAATGACTCAATCAATAAGGTAATTTATAATTCCACAACAAGTGCAAGGTTGGATATTTCTACAGCTGTTTAGTTTGGCAGCTCATCATGAAGGAACAGCATCTGTCTGTTCTGGAGGATCACTGCAGTCTGTAAGGTATAGTGCTCCTTATAGCCTATGAAGAGTGCAAAACAGACTGTATGACTGTTACAGAAGCACCGTGTGCTGGAAAGAGAACCATGGAGATGAGGGCAAGGACCAGAGATGCCACAAATTAGATGACTTCTCTAGGTGCATTACTGAAATCACTAAGAATGGTGACAAGAATGTAAGTAAAGAGAAAGTTAGGGGCTAAACTACCCCTTGAGTACATGAGACATGGCCAGGAAGATGGTTGTTGGTTGCAATAAATGGAGGTAAAGATATAATCATAAGGCATGTGCTACATTGGAGCTGAATTTTGGGGAAGTAAAGGAATAATGAGTTCCAGCCAAGATGGAGGCGTAGGTAGAAACCCTTTGCTTCCTTGCATAACCAAAAGAAGATAACAACCAATCTAAAATCAATAGACAACCGGAAGCACCAGAAAATCAAACTGCAGGGAACTCTGACAACCAAGGAATTAAAAAATCAAGCAGAACAATGAAATCAGTAAGGCTGCAAGACCCTGCGGGCAGGGCTGGGCTGGCTCAGAAAAACCACAGCGAGCCAACAGACCTGGCAGGCCGGGCTGGCTGAAGGCAAAACAGCCTCAGAGCTGACTGTGGACTATGGTAGGGGGTTGCAACAGTGGGAGAAACTCCCATCCTCACACAAGAGTCTTTTGAAAAGTGGGACTAGAGACGGTTGAGCAGGCAGCTGCACTATTCCCTCTCTGGCCCCTCCCCCACAGGCAGCACAGCGGTGAATCAAGGAAGGTTGCCCTGCCTGGGTGAATACCTAAAGCCCTGAATACCACTACTGACAACTTATCAGGTGCACCAAGACAAATATGACCCAAATGAAAGAACAGAGCAAAACTTCAGAAAGAAAACTAAGCAATGAGGAGATAGGCAACCTATCTGATGGAGAATTTAAAGTCCTGGTAATCAAAATGCTCACAGATCTGATTGAGCTTGGTGGAAAAAAACAAAAAAACAAAAAAACAAATGAAAGATATGCAAAATGAAATAAAGCAAAAATATTCAGGGAACCAACAGTAACAGGAAGGAAACCAGAACTCAAAGCAATGATTGGGAACAAGAGGAAAAAATAAGCATCCAACCGGAACAGAATGAAAAAACAAGAATTCAAAAAAATGAAAAGAGATTTACAAACCTCTGGGACAACCTGAAACATTCCAATATCTGAATTATAGGGATGCCAGAAGGAGAAGAACAAGAGCAAGGAATTGAAAACTTATTTGAACAAATAATGAAGGAAAACTTCCCCAATCTGGTGAAGAAAATAGACTTCTAGGAAGTCCAGGAAGCCCAGAGAGTCGCAAAGAAGTTGGACCCAAAGAGGAACACACCAAGGTACATCATCATTAAGTTATCTAAGATTAAAGATAAAGAGAGAATCCTAAAAGAAGAAAGAGAAAAGGAGGCAGTTACCTACAAAGGAGTGCCTATAAGGCTATCAGCTGATTTCTCAAAAGAAACCTTGCAGGCAGGAAGGGCCTGGAAAGAAGTATTTGAAGTCATGAAAGGCAAGGACCTACATCCAAGATGACTCTATCCAGCAAAGCTATCATTTAGAGTGAAAGGGCAGATAAAGTTCTTCCCAGATAAGGTCAAGTTAAAGGAGTTCATCATCACCAAGCCATTATCATATGAAATGTTAAAGGGACTTATCTAAGAAAAGGAAGATCAAAACTATGAGCAGTAAAATGACAACAAACTCACAACTATCAGCACATGAATCTAAAAGAAAAGAAAAACAGTGAAAACAAAAACTAAGCAAACAGCTAGAACAGGAACAGAATCAGAGAAATAGACATCACATAGAGGGATTTCAGTGGGGAGGGGGAAGGGAGGAATGGGGGGAAGGTACAGGGAAGAAGAAGCATAATTGGTAGGCATAAGATAGATAGGGAAAGATAAAAAATGGTACAGGAAACAGAGAACTCAAAGTACTTATATGCACAACCCATGGACATGAGCTAAGGGGGTGGGAATGCTAGAGGTTTAGGGGGACAGGGCAGAGAGAGGATAAAGAGGAAATATTGGGAAAACTATAATAGCATAATCAATAGAAAATACATACTTTAATAAAAAAAGGAATAATGATCTAGTGGCAACAATAAGGAGGGAGAGGCATGCATCCCACCTTTGGACTCAATTGGAGAGCAAATGCTTCATTTGAGAGGGCTACAGGGGAAGCTATGTCCTTAGGAGACATCCAGTTTTTCAAGTGACAGTGAAGTGACAGAATCATGGCACAAAGGAACTTGGAAGGCGGCTATGTGCCCAGATAAAAATCAAGGATTTGGGTTCAATTATTCCAATAGAAAAATAGATATTGAGGTACCATAAGAGTTTTTGCTGCAAATACCATCACCCCCATTGTTAATGTTTTATTTGTTAGAGGGATTTAGGAGGATGTCATGTGGGATGCTCTTAACATCTGACATTCTAATCGTATTTGTAGGTCAGTGACGCATAGTAGGTGTTCATGAATGGATTACAAGTGTACCTCAGCTCTAGGCATGGTGACGAAGGGCTTCAAACCAGGAGTAGCCTCCTTATGGACATCTCTGAGGGAAAGTCCCGTAGTCATTGCTGATTCAACTGACACCTGCTGTTCTGCCAATAGATATAAATGAAGCCAAGGAGGCTGGTCCTTAGGCTATCTAGTTTAGTAACCAACTGAAGAGTGTCACACTGCCCATAGTGGACAAGAGGCTCCCAAAACTGCTACAGGGGATTCCCAAGGTGACTGCACCTCACCCAGGGTCTGGTTGTGGTGTCTATGGGTGGGAAGTGGAGTGGAAAGACAGGCTTTACAAAGCAGAGGTCTTAGCTGCAGCAGCAAATAATCTCTGTCCTTGTAAACATCCATTAGATTCTTGCATCCCTTTGGGGCACATGTACTCTTCAAGGCCATCCGAGACAGAGTCAGGGTAGCTGCTCCAGTTATGCATTCTTCGAAGACAGTGCATCATTATTTTAAAATACTTGACATGAAAAAGTTTGATTGGATTCAAATCCATTCACATTTTAGTGAGAACTTTTAACATTACATTTGTCAACAAAAAAGATTTGCTGTAGCCTTTAAATATAATTTTAGTTATAAAATTTTGAATGGTTGTAAAAACAGTTTAAACTTTTTAAAAAATCACCTACGTGTGCAAATAATATTTCTGATTGATGTCATCTATCAAGAAGTTGGAGAGAGTATCTCTCCTTTGTTGGAAATAGTGGGTAGGCATTTAAACGAACTGATAAAAAGAAGCTATCTTCCAGTTTTAAGTGTGCTGACAAAATGTCAGCACTTTTGATGTCAGGCAAACTGTGAAAGATTGCTTTTGTAAAATTACTACTTCCACTGTTTACTTCAGTGGAACCAAAATGATATCATGAACATTTCTCTTCTAGCATAAGGGAAGTTATAATTTTGTAGATTTTTTTGGCTTTTTCATTAATAGGGTGAAAACGACTTTTTTGCAACTTTTTATTTCCTAGGCATAAGCAGAAACCCATGGCTACAAAAACAAAGTAAACATAACTTAGCTTATTGAACTCCTATTACAGCTTTTGTGGCGAATAATTTATAGGCACTCATTCTCAACTTCGCAGCAGTGTCAAAGGCTAGGTACATTTGTTCCCATTTTCCATATGCAACAATAGGCTTTTTCCAGAGGCAAGACAGTAAGTGCCAGAACCAGAATTTATATTTAGCTTTTTCTGATTCTAAAGCTCTTTTCACTACTCCTTGTTCCTCTGAAACTAATGTGTAGAGAGATAAAGTAGAGAAGTTTATAGAAATAATCATGTAACAGTAGTATCTATTACAGAGACTAGCGCAGGGCATAGGAAAATTGAAAAGAGGGATTTCAAAACTGAGAATCAGGAATGTCTACCTAAGAAGATGATCTCTAGATTGTTTCTTGGTGTATGAATAGGAATTAGGTATAAAGGAATATAAGGTATATAGCACACTTTTGCCCGCTCATGCTTCTTTCAAATATCTCACTTTATTTTATGTTCCCTACTGTGTAAGGCAGTGTTTTATTTCCCTCTCTCCCTTGCATGTAGGTCACAGGCCTGTGACTTGGCACCACCAGTTAGATACTCCTGCCTAATGATCGACTTGGAAAAAGGCCACACCTGGAACCCATTTACTGAGAACGTAATAGAGTGCTAGGCAGGCACCCTGCTTCAGAGGCAGTAGAAACAGAAGTACTAGCAGCAGTGTCCCTTGTTCAGTGTCCTTGCTCTGATATATTTCTTCACTGGATGCTGGACATGGCATGGGCGTGGATCAGTGACATAATTTGGGCATTGTTCTCTGGGACTTTGCCTTTAGGCCTGATTCTCTGTCTTTCCCAGAGTTCCTGTAAAACTGTCTAGTATCCATTAATAAATTTACTTTTTGCTTAGCTGAACTAGAATAGGTTCTGTTGGCTATAGTTAGAAATCCTGTCTGAAAGAGGGGCATTCCAGGTAGAGGTAAAAACTGGCAAAATGTAGAAAGGGAAAAATAGGGAGCATTCTGACACCTGGAGCTGTGAATATTAATTTCATGTTAATGGAGTGGAAAGTAGGTAAGAAGATACTAGAGATGGTCATAGGCCTTACGTAATAGACACTGAATTATATTAATGAGAAAGGTGACAGGATTGTATTTGTACTTTAGGATAATCACTCTGACAGCCATGTAGAATATAGACCAAAAGGGGCCCTGACTGGCGTGGCTCAGTTGAGTCAGCATCCTCCCACAAAGCAGAAAGCCGCCCCATTTCATCCCCTGTCAGGACACATGCCTGGGTTGTGGCTGGTCCCAGGTTAGGGTGCATGTGAGAGGCAACCTATTGATGCTTCTCTCCTTTCTTCATCCTTCCCTTCCCTTCTCTCTAAAAATAAATAAAATCTGCCTTGGCTCATGTGGCTCTGTGGCTGGAGTGTTGCCAGATAACAGAAAGCTTGCGAGTTCAATTCCCTGTCAGGGCACATGCCTAG
Organism: Glossophaga mutica; assembly: GCA_039655065.1. Lineage (NCBI taxonomy): Eukaryota > Metazoa > Chordata > Mammalia > Chiroptera > Phyllostomidae > Glossophaga > Glossophaga mutica. Next base: position 76,229,076 of record CM077308.1, on the reverse strand, counting down.
GTTGCAGGTTCATCCCCAGTCTACACATGGGCATGTGCGACCCCACAGTACAGACATGTACAATCCCCGGTTCCAGTAGGAATCTCCAGTCTAGTTGCAAATGAAGGTGACCAGTCATGCTTTTCTCGCATCAGTGTTTCTTTCCCTTCCTCTCTCTCTAAAAAAGCAAATGAAAATGTTTTTGGGTGAGGATGATAAATAAATAAATGCATAAATAAATAAATAAATAAATAAATAAATAAATAATAACTTAAGAAAGAAAAAAATAAAAGAAATGGACCAAAAGGGGATAAATGAGACAAGGAGTAAGGATACCTATTAGTAGACAATTGTTAACAACAGTGAGAAATTACGTTGTTGAATTAAGTCAATTATAACATGGATGAAAAGGAAGGGACAGAATAAGGACATATTTGGAAGATACCAGAAATGTAACATGTTGATTAACTGGAGGTCAGAGTAATAAAGAAAAGGGGTTTGTAGAATGATTTTCACTTTTCTAACTTGGGAGATTAGATAAATGGCTGTTCACTCACTGAGACATGAACTAAAGAAGAAGTAGGCATGTAAAGTGAAAAATGAGTTCGACATGTGGTAACTGAGAAGTCAAAAAAAGATGACTAATAGGAAATTCAATACATGGAACTAGATTAGAAGTTAGAAATTTCTGGGTTAATGATATATAGGTGATTGTAGACATCTTGATAATAGTGAGATCAACGAGATAAAATACATCCTATGAGAACAGAAAGGGCACAAGGTACAACCCCAAAGAACATCTACATGTAAGTTTGTTGGAGGAAAGGAGGAACAAAAGATAGACCAAGAAGGAAGAAACAAAAGACTAGCAGAAAGACTAAAGAATGAAAATAACAATTGGTTTAGTTGCATTTTGAGAATGCTTAGTTAATATGGATATAAGATGTTTATTGTGGCTTTGGGAAGGACAATTTGGTGAAGTGATGGAATCAAATAGAGGGGTTACATATGGAATTAAAAGCCACTCTTTCAGTGACCAGGGTAAGAAAAGAAGGAGAGAACCGAGTCATCATCTAGAGTAAGATGAGAAGGTGAATTATCACATGGCCTGCTACATGTCTATTGTTATGGTGACTTAATAAGATAGGGACAAAGACCAATGGGAATCAAGGAACTTCACTGATTTTGAAGTCACTCAAGATGATAATAAAACTTAGGGTGTACAAAAAATAAGCCAAATGCCATAGTCCTTGGACAAATGTGAGGCAATGAGATAGAAGTCAGAAGACCAAATGAGCCCTGGCTGGTGTAGCTCAGTGGATTGAGCGCGGGCCTGCGAACCAAAGGATCGCGGTTCGATTCCCAGTCAGGGCACATGCCTGGGTTGCCAGGCCAGTTCCCGGCAGGGGACATACAAGAGGCAACCGCACATTGATGTTTCTCTCCCTCTCTCCTTCCCTTCCCCTCTAAAGATAAGTAAGTAAATGAATAAATAAATAATAAAAATAAATAAATAAAATATTTAAAAAAAAAAAGACCAAATGATCAAGTAGACAGTCCATTTCGACACCCATTTAGATGACAGTCCATTTAGATGACATGCACTTCAAAAAGGAGGGGAGGGTTATTTATGTGTCAAAGGTATAATTGTAAGAATTGCCATTCCTATTTTCCCCTAAATTTGTAGTATATAAAGTGATATAAATAGGAGAGAGAGATGTTATCAGGAGATTGGACAATGCACTAGGAAGTGGCTGAGGATGTTGGAAATTTCCTTACTTTATATTGAGGGCAATAAGGAGAATGGTGGCAAGGTCAGGGAGAGAGGGAAGCAGTGGAAAGATAAAAGGAAGAGAGATGAGAAGTGCAAAAAATATTGGCAGAAGAATATGGGATGAGAGAGATATTATTGAGATGATTTCAAAGTGAGGCTGTGACCAGCAATGACATGGATGCAGGCCTAATGGGTTGAAAGTTTCAAGTGACAATCAAATCAAAATGTCAAAAGTTCTTGTGCAGGTCTGAGGCCCAAAGATTCTGAAGATCTCAACAGTTCTAATGGAGGTCTTCAATTAATGATGGTGACAGTCTTTGATTGTGCTTAGAGTCAAAAAGAGAATATTGTTGGGAAGTGTGGCTCTGAGAAAGTCTCAGGCCAATGAATTCATCAATTCTCACATTCTAGAAGTTTGAAACAGCAACAGGTTTAGGTGACTGAAGGATGATTAGGTAAATCAGTAGACGGAAGCAGATATGACCTAAATTGTTCCAAATACCTTCTTTGTTAAAAAATTCACATTTATTCAGGAAATTAGCTGAAAGTGCTGGCAGAAGTTTCTATATAGGCAATAATCACCTTTATTTTCTATTTCATTTTAAAAATTAATTCCACAAATTTTTATTGAGGATTTACTGTCAACAAGTCAGGATTACTAACTTCTTTAGAGGGTCTTCATTTATTCATTCCTTTATTCATGTAGTCTATCAGTTCATTCAATCATACACTGAATCATTGATTGCCAATGACTACAGACATATTCAACTTCTGAAATAACTTTCTACAGTTTTCAGCCATTACTAAATGTTTAGGAATTTTAGAAGTGTTGGTCAAATGTAGGCAATCTGTGAAGAAAACCATAATAATCTACTTGAACAAATTCTCTGTATTTCAGATAACAGGATTATAAAACTACTGCATAACTGCTTCACTCAAACTATGAATTAGTTGTTATAATTTAACAGAATATTTAATGATCTTACATATCATTAAATAATGATCTATGTTTTGTGCTTTTTTTTGTTGTTTGTAACACTTTTCAGTCAGCACATGTGGCTAAAAAAGTTATGTTTTCTGTATTCCTTTTAACCTACCATCTTCTTCAGATCTAGGAAAAATCAAATGAATTTTTTTTTTTTTTTTTTTTTTTTTTTTGCCATGTAGAAGGATGAGTCCCAATCTAGATTTCTGTATCTCTGTGGAAAGGAGGCACATTGTTAGGATTATTTCTGGTTTAGTATTAACCCAAACATGGGACTTAGAATTTTATCCTTGACTCCCTACTTTAATCCAACCATAAATACCAGTCTGTGACATGTAGGAAAATTTAACTTGGAGGTATGCAGGTCATGGGAAGAGGAATAAATCAAACATTACACACCTAACAATGAAAAAATCATATGTCGAACATCCCTGTTCTCATAAATTCTTTTGACCACTCAGGGGAATCCTATGGCCAAGATTTCTGCTTTTTTAATCTCATCTTCCCCCTTAACTTTATTTCCCCCCATTCCTCTGCCAACATCCCCCCCCCCCAAAAAAAAGATAAAATCAAAGCAGGTTGTTCTTATTTCATAAAAGTAAATTAGTTCTCTGCTGTTTTTGAGATACAATGTCCAAATCTCATCTCTTTCTCCTCATAAACTATCAAAATATTTTCTTAAAGAAGAATAGTTCTTTTTTTGAAACAACTACTAATACTGTTTAGAAAATATACACACCATCGATTACATTTGCATTTTGTTTTACAAATGCTGAGTACTCTAGCATGCTGGACTATCTGAAATTAAAACCTCTTTATGAATTTGCATGAGAACACACATTTCATGCAGTATCATGCAGTATCATATTAATACGGAAAACAAATCTGCACAATTTTAATTTGTTTTTTCAGAAACTCTCCTGGATATCACTTTCATTTAGATCTTATTCCTATTAGCACTTAATTGGTGTTACAATAGGGGTATTCTGTTCTCTGGAAATATTACTTGAACATTTTTTTTCACTGATACTGACTTAATATACACAGTTGTGTTTATGCACTGACAAATATACATTGAAGACCTACTATGTGCTATGCTTTAGGGAAATGGAACGAGTTGAGAGTCTACTGGTATGGAGACCAAGGAACAGAAGCAATGCCAAAGCAAGTGCAGGGGCAGTGAGGCTAGCACTTTCCATGAGTAGCTATTGAATCGAGTGAGGCTCTTTATATCTTTCAAATGTGAACATTATATACTGTTAACTAGCTGGTATAGCTTCAAAGTTGGCTTTGCCTGATATATTCAGAAAATTCTGCAGTAGATGATGATCTTGTTTGCTTAGTAACTGAGTTCTTTACTTCATGGAAATAAACATTTTAACATGTTTTTAACTTAAACACAAGTGTTTTAAAATCACATTTCTTAGCTTTGTAGCATTTCCTCAGACTGGAGTTCAGATAGCCATCTCTTTTTACTAAAATCAAATGTAAATTTGTTTTTAGAAAAATTCTTCTACAAGAATGTACAAATTTTAGCATAAAATACTGTAACTGATATAGAAATAAAACTATTTGAAATAGAATTTCTTAACTTTACTTCACTCGGATGTAAATAGAAGCTATCTTTAGAGTATGACTAAAAACCAAAGTAAAGCCTGGTTTGGGGTTATTTAATTACCTAGGACAATCTTTCTAGCTACACAAATTTTTCCACAGTTAAATACAATTACATAGATTTTCTTTCATTGGATCAGAAAATTCATTAGGTCATCTCTCTCTCTCTCTCTTATTCTTTCTTTTCTTTCTTTCTTCTTTCTTCGTTCCTCCCTCCTCTCTCTCTCTCTTTATTTCTTCATTTCTTTTCTTATTCTTTCTTTCCTTCTTTCTTTTTCTAGCTACTCCTTTCAGTGAGGTAGCTCTGAGGTCATGAAATCAGCCCAACTTCAGCCTTCATTTTGACTCATTATATACTTAATACACACTCTAGGGACTGTTAATGAGAAAAAGTGTCTTTCTGCTTCCACTTAATCAAATTAATTCAATTCAGTTCATTTATTCATTCAACAAATATTTTATTAAGCACCTACAATATGCCAGGCACTGTGCTGGGTGCTGGGGATACAACTGTGAACAAAATAGACACAGTCCCTGCCCTCAAGGAGCTTACAGTCTAGTAGTTATACAGACAAGTACACAGGCAATTACAATGCAGTATGGTAAGTGCGGTAATGGGGAGAAAACATTAAAAGGGCACCTAACTCAGTCTTGTATGCAGGGGGTGGTGTATGGAAATATTTGCAGGGCAGGTCAAATTCAATTTGAGTACTGAAGGATGAGGACAAGTTAATCAGGAAAAGAGGAGAGAGTTACACACTGAAAAAATAGTAAATGCAGTGTCTCGTGTGCTGCTTTTGAGGTTCATTTGCAGGGGAGAAAGGTTCGGTAGGGGTGAGAGAAGTCTTGCAAGAGATAGATAAGGACTAAGTCACATAGAGACTCATTTGCTCTGATTAAGAGCTTGGAATATTTCCTGAGGGAACAATGTGTGTGTGTCTGTGTGTCTGTGTGTGTTAATAGATTTTAACTTTTTTACAGATTGCTTTTACTGCAGCACAGAGATTGAATGGGGGGTGGGGATTTTGAGTGCTGAGGCAAAGTGATCACTCTTTACCTTTTCTGATGTTACCTTCCATGATAACACACCCTGTGCTCTCTCCAGTCTGTTCAGTAAACAAGCCGTTGACACGCACAGCTTTGGGCCACTGCTCATCCATGAGGCTCTTAACCCCTTCTCCATCTATGAAAACTCAACTCATCCTTCAAGGCCAGACTTCCAAAATAATCCTAACTTGTGCTTTCTGTCAAGTATTGTGATCTCTAAGTGTTGTGATATTTATTTGTATTATAGTACTATTTATTATTTCAAATGATTTGCAACTTCTTTTGTTCTATGTTAATTTAATCCGTTCATAACATAAGGTGCCTTTTGTAAATAAACATGGTATAATTTTCTTCATAATTTCCAGTTGAAAACAAGGACATATTCTTCATTTGTTGTGTACCACAAACTATTATTAATGCCTTCAAATGATTTAAATGGAATCATGAAAATGGGGGCAGAAGCCCAAAGGGACACATTATTTTATGTAGCAAAATACAGTCAAGTAAAATTTCAACACAATTACAGAATATGTTGTTATTATGAGTTGCTGTTATGACAATGGTTAATTCCCCAATTCAAACACTCCACCTTTGACATTAACCTGCTAACGAGGCAAAGATCTGTAAAAGAGGGTAGTTTAGTATGCAAAAATAATAAGGGCTAGCTATATTTTCCAATATGGCCCATACTTTACAACCCCTCCTATAGTTATATAATTTCTCAAATAACTTTTATAATGATAAGAAAAAAACTTTAAGCTCTGTAGATATTATAAGAATGTCTGTTGTTTTATTCTTTTTGGTGGGTACAAAAACCACAATTTTGTACACAGAACAGGAGTATAAATAATATTGATACCATGAGTGACCCGTAGTCTCTTGATTCTACATTTCGGGATGATGATTTTATGTTAATGTCATCTTCATTTTGTTTTTGTTCCTGTTGGTGAGAAATGCAATCTGTGGACACCGATTTATGTGACAGAGTGAAGGTTACAGCAAACAAGATGATCAACACCTTTTATTAAAAAAAAGTCTCTAAAGTTTATTACAGTGATGACATTTATATCAATTATTGCAATGTATTGTTCCCTAAGATGGTTAGAAAAAAGAATCGTGTTGTCCTCTACAGAATTTACGTCAGTTAAAAAGCAAGCATGTTTCAGTATTTTTCTCCAAAGTAAGTGTAAATACGTCCTTTAAATTTTTTTTCACAGGATTTACATGTTTGTTTATCATTTTCTTATCACAGTTTAGTAATTTGTTTTCTCAGCTGGATGGTCTTCCGTTGATTATATGGGTGTTCTGGAGACACAGGTTAGCATGTTCGCTGACTTCTACAACCATTTCACCCCTTGCTATGAAGAACAAGGCCTTTCCGAGCAAGAACTTCAGAGTTGATGTGCTAACTCACAAGTCTGATTAGTTTTTAAGTCCACTCGAGTGAAATTTGTTGCTGTTAATGCACCCATCCCAGATCCCCCCACCCACTCCCCGAGAAAACCTAAATTGTGAGTTTTCCTGATATAAAATCTGAGTTTGGGTTTCCGAGCTGAGCTCATGCACACGTCGCTGCTGCTGCTGTCCGGGGCATTGGGATGTACTTTCCCCTCTCAGCCGAAGGGTTGGTTGGATTAGCCAAGACCCACGCGAGGCGTGTCCCTCAGGGCTACGTTCCCGTCAGTCACCAACACAGTTTAATTAAGGCACTCAATTATTTTTTTGGTTTTTATGGTAGGTCCGATGCAATGACAGCCAATCCTGAACTTTGTCTAATTGCAGTTCCAGCGTGTACAGCCTTTGGGCAGTCGGGCGTCAAGACGCGGCCGTTTTCACCCACACTCCCAGTGATGGATAGTCTGGCTTTGTTTCTTATGGCTTCAGAAAAGGTCAGCTGAGTTGCATGGAAAGGAAACAGAAAGAATGTGGAGTGTTACAATATTTCTGTTTCTTCAACAAAATATGACACAACAAACACCAAAATATCAATATTAGACATCTGCATTTTTCCACATTCTTTTGGTCATGTGAAAACTGGTATGGTGGGGGGAAAAAGCTCAACTGAGGGAGGAATGAGTCAGTCTAGAGTGTGTGGTCCTCCTGTTTAAGAACTCGTTTGAAAATCGTCATACTAGGTTTTGTTTAATAAATTTGGGTAGGGCACATCTTTTAACTAGTACTTCTAGTCCAGCTTAAAAGCTCCCTTGAGTCTTCTTGTCTTGCCACAAATTGTCTTTACAAGGTTTTATAAAATCCTTTGCAAGGATTTTACTCTTAAAATTGTGATGAATTGTTTACACAAACTATATACATAGAATGTTCATAACAGATTTTCCTGTTTTCAGAACACAGATCTATCCACAAACACTTCATTCACGCCCATTGTAGACATGACCCAGAACAGCACAGTTAGTGACAGAAAGTTCATTCTATACCTGATATGCAAGTGAAGGCTCATTAAGAAGCTGTATGTGCTTAAGGAGGTGCACTGAAAGAGAGTGCATTTCAATACCTCATGAGCGGTCATCACTGGGGAACTTCCCAGATTGAGGTTATGGGGTCAGGTCTCTGAAATCCTCATTAAATTCTTGTTCTCTGTCATATTAGGTAGCATATAATAATATTACACAGTGGAAAGACAGGTAGTGTTATATGAATCTACTGTTCCCTCATTGCCTTTAAATTCTTTCCAGAGCTTACTTTTAATGTTAATGCAGAAGAAAATAAGGTAAACAAGATAGTCCCTAAATTTGTTATGGCTTAGAAAATAACTTTCTCATAATACATAATATATCTTAATTCCCTATTGTGAATTTAAGTTAGCCTAATTCTTCAGGAAATTCCAACCTGTATTTACTCTGCCATGAAATTTACATATTTAAATAATTATATATTAAGTAGTAAAATTAATAATTGGATTAAAACTGTTATAATGAAAAGATTTATCAGTCACCCTGATAACTTAGAAAGCTGAAGTCAAATTGTTAGGTAATGACATATTTATGATAAAAACAAGATTATTATCATAATTCTGCTTTAGTGAATAGTCTTAGTAATTCCTATCTTATGATCAGATATGAGGATACAATCTTTATAGAAAACCCACTTATTGTTAACTTAAAACAAACCAAGACCAAAGTCTGAATTTATTTCTTCAGATTCCCTTTCAACATTTAATATTAAGTAAAATAGATAATTATTTTTTAAATTAGTAGTTTATTTCTGTTTTATTTTAATTTTTCAAAGAGGAAATACTAAAATACAATGAATAAAAGCAGTGTGATTTTTTAAATGAAATTTTTGCAGAAGGCTTTTGCCATAAAATCTTTTTTTGTTTCCTTTCTTTTCTTGACTGCCTTTGTGAGGAAAAGAAAAGATCCGAAGCAGGAAAGATTCCACATAGTTTTGAGTACTCTCCTCTATAGAGAAATGCGACCAAGTATGTTAGTTAATAAATCTTGGTCAACTCCTTATTTTCTCTTTATATCTCAGCATTCTTAGTTCTCAGCATTCTTATTTCTTATACTGTATTGTCCAATTCTTCCATAAAAGGTCATTCTGTTCATGTTGATATGAATCTATTGAGGCTGCTTAAACTGGGAAACTTTCTTAAAAATTCCTTATGGTCAAAGAAAGCTTCCATATGGTGTGTGTCTGGCTGTAATGTTTGACTAATGGCCATGGCCTTGATTGTATGTGTTGTCCTTGAAAGATGGTCCCTTTCACAGTTGAATTCTACCATATAATGAGGCTTTAAGGTTTTTTTTTTCTTTTGAGATTTGGGGACAATATTATCTAAATAATAAAATATTTGCATAACTGTGGCCAATAGAGTTTTTGAAAGAAAAAAGCCATTGAATATGAGAGTGTAACAAAAATAACTTACTTTCAAGGCTTCTCTACACAGGTGCAGCTCATTTCATTTACCCTGAATTCTATCAAGCTTTTTCAAGTCATATGAATATGAATGCTTTATTTTTTATTTTTTTTAAAGATTTTTTTTAAGTACTTTTTTTTCCTTTTAGATTTTATTTATTTATCTTTAGAGGGGAAGGGAAGGAGAGAGGGAGAGAAACATCAATGTGCGGTTGCCTCTTGTATGTCCCCTGCCGGGAACTGGCCTGGCAACCCAGGCATGTGCCCTGACTGGGAATCGAACCGCGATCTTTTGGTTCGCAGGCCCGCGCTCAATCCACTGAGCTACACCAGCCAGGGCTGAATGCTTTATTTTTATATGAAATTTATTTTCCTAAAAGTTCAACCTAGCTCTAGAGGCATTCATGTGAGGAACTGTGATGCCAGGTTCCAACTCCAAAATCATTATTACGCATAAATTGTATCTACATAACCTGGGGATTTACATCTCTTTTAACAAATCCCCAGAACTTTGTAATAAACCGACATCCATGAATATTTCCTTTCCAAATTTTCTAATATTCCCCCCCCCTTTTTTTTTCTTTTATTTTTTGCTTCTCTGCCCTTGGGCCTTGCTGGTGGTTGGAATGCTTTTGGTATGCCAAAGAAAAGTTGGTTTTAATAAAGTGGTTAAAAATCTTATATAAAACACCTTATAAAATTCATCTCAAAATGAAATCTAAGTAATTAGCCCTGAAAACTTGTCAGGTATTGTTTTTCTTAGTTTGGGAAAACCTCTCCTTAATTCTGTAACTATTAATTGAAATAAAAGCATTCTTATGAAGGCCAAGAGACTTGGACATCATCCTAGTTTGTTGTTTTGCTATTCAACAGCATGCTGGAAACATTCTGATATGAGTGAATTGAGGGTTTTTGTGGTAATTCTTTTCCACAAAATTGAGAGTCACTTTGAGCTTACCCTACGTGCAGTTATACTCAGTCATTGATTTCTAGGTTATGGATAAAAGCAACTAGATAAGATATAGGTGTTTCAATAACTTTCATATGAATAAATGAATATTAAAATCAAGCACGTTTACCTGGCATAACCTCAGATTACATAGATCTTTTTAAGAAAATTACATTAGTTTTTTTTTTTACCTCAAGGCACATCAAGCTCAGAATGTCTGTTGTGGGTTTAAAGGCTCATTTGTCATTTTAGTCAGAATGAGCAGCCTATTTAGTTGGCTATTATATACAATTTTAGAAGATGTGTTTTAGAGACCTGATTTTAGGAAGAGCAATAACAAAAGCTTTTACATCTTATTTTAAAACCACTTTCAAACATTAGAGGAAAAAAGTAGTGGACATTTAGATTCTTAAAAAATAACGTCCATCTCCTGTATTTCACTGAATGTCTAGAATTATCTTTTTCATTGTGAGACACAATGAGAGCATGGAAGTGGGGCTGATCTGGCTCACATAAAAGCAATAGAACAAAATCTGTAATAACTCATGGCAATTTTTATCTTTTACTGCGTTCCTCCTAAAGAACACATATATTGCTGACATCTGTGATGGAGAAATTGCTATATTGCCTAAAATGTCTGCTCACTTGAGTGATATTGTGAACATAAAAGTTGAATTTCATCTAATAAATGTGAATTGTAGTCTATATCCTGATGATCACTCTTGCCTCAAGGTCTGGCTCAACGACTACTGTTGGATGAGCGAAAAGCTGGGTTTTACTCTTTAAAAATATAGAATGAGGGCTAATGTAAAGCAAATTAGAATAGGAGTTAAAATTTGTTGAGCTTTGACTATATGCCTTGGAGCTTTTACACATATTATTTCTCAGAAATCCTTTTCTGAGAAACATAGAGCTTTGATCATTTGAATCAGGTTTTATTCTTATTTTGCTAACACGTATTTGAAAATTTGATTGTCCCAGAGAATATTAGCCTACAAGCAAACCCAGATCTAATTTCCAATTTCTTTCAAATTTTGGGTAGAATATACTGTTTAAATCATTTCAAAGAGCATTTCTACTGGTTTGTTTGTCTCTCTGACCCTTTCAATGCAGATATCTATTGGCAACATAAAATTCTGAACAGTGCAGCCAAAGAAAATCCATCCACTTTGCACTGAGGTTTTCAAAAATATAAAGCTCTAAGTAGAAGCAAGCAATACCACCACTGGACAGACAGGTCACAACACTGCATTTACAGGATGCATCACCCACTCACTGTAGTAGGCCCTAAATCCTACCCCTAAATTTTAATACTTTCGGTTCCATATACGTTGTAACCTTCTCTATAGGTTGCTAAATTCTGGGTATTCTGCGAGGAAGTTGGGTTAAAAGTCTGTGCACTCTTTGCCACCTTCATTCTCTTCGCTTCTGCCCTGGACTTGTAACAGAACTCTATCAAAGCCACCAGCATTGCCAAGCCCAATCCGCCAACCAGAATGTAGAAGACGCCTGCCACATTGCTCAGGCTCAAGGCACTCGTCTTGTCCTGTGGGGGATAAACACACTTCAGTCAGTTGTTGGAATGTCACATCCGGAAGGTCAAAGAACACATGAAATCCAAACAGCTAATTAACATAAATGTGCAATTTAACCTGAAATTATATACATGTATAAATCACTGATATATGTTCAATATTTAAACATAAAGTTTATAGTGCTCAGAAGTGAAATTATGGTGATTACCAATAAATTGGGTGTAAGTACATTCAATAAAATCTATAACATTTTATTATTATTAACTATGCAATGAAGACCACTATACTTGCCATGATAAGTATTTATATATTTACATAGGATGGTAGAAATGGCCTTTTTATTGTTAAGTTTGAGAAGGACATGTTTAAAACACAATTACATGGAAAGGGGACCTCTTTTGGTTTTCCTGACATTAAACCATATTTTCATGTTTAAAATTTCTCTTGAATAAATCTAACTTCACATTTCCTAATTAATGAACTAAGTTTTATTTTCTTAAGCTAGCAATTTCACATTTTGTTCATCAATACTTTACCAAATATATGCAAATAGTGTGCTCGGGCACACATACTGGTCCTCTCAGTCACATCCATACAGGAAATTTTCTGAAAGGTATTATTTTACATGCTCCCTATTATTTAGGAATAATTACATATGCATCACACAAGCGATTTTTTAAAGATAACTTTTTAAAATATACAAGTTACCATGGTCAACTGAGAAATAAATTATGTATGGACAAATTTATAACTATTTTTAATGATTTAAAAATATTCCATTTCCACTTAAAAATGCTTCATTAGTTAATATTTTAAACATATTATTCTCCAGAGCCTTAGTATACATATTACCTCATAATAAATTTAGAAATAGTCAAGCATATGTTTGGAGGATATTAAAATTATAACAAGAATTCAGAACTTTTAAAATAAATTATAAAAATACATATTATATAACATTATTAGAAAAGTATTTTTGGTAGACTACATGAAGGATGCCCTCTGGCCACCATCTTCTCAGGCGGTATGTTTTGTGCAAAATGTGGTTTAGACACAAATAATTTTATTAGGAGAGAGTTTAATTCCAAAGACATACTGTGTACACTGTCCACTAACCATGACACCAACTGATTGGGCCACAAGTTTAGGGTAATTCCAGTTTTAAAATAGTCACTTAAGTATTTGTGCTTCTCAGATTTTACATAAGGATTTGAGATGACTCTGTCATTATTTGGCTGAGCATGTCTCATTCCACTCTGGTTTAAAGGCAGACAGACGGGATTGAAATACAGGGATACGCCCTGAAAAGGGGGCTATTAACATTGCTTTATCTCTTTGTTAAATAACTGAGGCGTTCCCATTTAAGCCAGTCACTTGTTTAGTCTTGGAATTATCTATCTCCTATCATCTATCTATCTATCTATCTATCTATTATCTATCTATTATTTTTTCTTTCTAAAAGAAGATACAGAGAAAATAAGATTCCAAGAATAGCAAACTATGGCTTTCAGGCACTGTTACTACATTCTATTAATTTGTGTAATTTGTGCAGTATTTAGATTCACTGATAAGTTACTTTTTTTCTTTAGAATTAAAATGCAAATGTTTCTAATACTATTTTCAATAGAATCAGGGCTATAGGTTCCTGTATTGTTCTAGAAACAATTTTATTAACAAAAGATCTTAGAATTTGAGGCTATTATGCATAAATATTGATTTATGTAAATCATTTTTATAAAACAGATTTGAAAGGCTCACTCTGTTGATTTGTCAGCACAAAAATATAAGAGTGTCTCTTCAAACTAAAGTGGAATGGTTGGCAATATAGTGACAAAAGAATGAACTTCTGAATAAGATATATTTAATATTTAAAGTCTTTTTCTGAATGACTACTGGTCAATTTCTCATTTTTTGTTTTGAGAATACATATTTTCTTGAAATGATATATCTCATGGTCCTTGCCTCCAAAACAATCAAAACCCTACCTCAAAAGTACATCTTTTATTAGTGGTACGTAAGTTTGAGAATAACATAAGGAATTTTTATTATTTTATATATTTTTGTAGTTAATTTAAATTTATTTAAAGGCCTTATATTGGGGAGCAGGTTGCAATTTCTGGAAAAGACTGTCTCTGTGGCTGAAATTTATGATGTTGGTTTCAAATTTAGGTATAGTGTATAGGAAAATGTTTAGTTTTTACTGAGTCCATATATTGTTTTTGACAATTGCTCCCGTTTACTGCTTTGTACGTAGTAAACAAGAGGAGGCCCCGAACTGCAGCGACTGACCTTGCTTCCAGAGTCCTTGGGTCCACATTCACCTTTATCGTACCACCATTTGTTTTTCAGCTTGTCTAAGACGCCTGCCTCACTGAGTTTCAAAACGGCAAGGTTTACAGGAGTTCTTCACGTGGAAAATAACATAAATAACATTATATATGTTATTTTATGTTATTCAAGTAAAACTACATTAGAATCGCATGGCAAAGTGACAGAGCAGAGGCCACAGTAGTTGCTATGTCTTGTGCTGTAGGCCCAGGATTAGAATCAGACATAAAACTGGGGCCTGCTCCATCGCTTTAGGTAACAGGCACATACTGCTAGGGAGGATTTTTAAATAAAATGTATGCAATTACTGTGAATCCAAAACTATTGGCCTGGGTTCGTTTCTTGAGCATTTATAATTTCCCAACAAGAACAAAATCCAGAGCTGCTTTCTTCCTCTGTCAAAATTAATGGAAGTGGCTGTGGGTTGACAGACAGACTTAAATAGAAGCTAGATAGGACTGGTTTCATTTCCCACCTTCCTTATGATCAGATAGAGGGATTTTAGTTTATGCAAAAAAGGATGTCTGCAGTGTCCCTTGTTAAATAGATTCCTTCACCGCTCTCATCCAGGACCCGACTGAAAGGGGAGGGTGATTCAAGTGGTACTAGACTCCACCTCATATAGGTCTTTATAAACAAATATGTAAATTATTACTTTAAAGTATAAGTCCGTGCTGATATTTTCCTACTGAACTTCAGTATTTAACTTATATAATATTGCCAGAAACAATTTTCATCCATCTTGTTCTGACCACATTAAATCTGCTTGAAGTACAAAGAGAAGTGACTATTATATACTTTACTAAGTCTTACCAATAAACACTCGACAGATTAGGTGTAAACAAGATTTTGATAAATAAACAAACTCCCTGTACCATAATATACTGTTTTTTTTCTTTTCTACTATCTTTCAGTCTTTCAACACTAAATGTTTTATAGGGAGTCTCAAGGAGAAAAGGGTCAGACATCACTCAGAATCAATGTTCCAAGGAAGCTAAGAATTCTTTTTGTTTTCATTCCTACGTTAACCTCTGTGTATACAAAATAAAGAGTAAGAAGATGGATGGGAAGCAATAACTCCTAGTATCTTTTGTTGTTATTGTTTTTGTTTTTGTGTGGGTTTTTTTGAGGGGAGGTTATATTCATTCAGAGAGAGACATGGTGCATTCCTTTTGACATTTCTAAGGTTGCCACAGTCATTTTGTCTGGCTATATGTCTTAAAGCCTCTCTTCTAGGAAATGTTGAGTGCCTTCAGAGAAACATAACTTGCATTTATTTGGTTACTAGGGGATGTATTCCATAAACCTACCTATAAAACTATTTACAATTATGATGATGATGGTAGCTAACATTTACAGAGCACTTGCTACATACCGGGCATTGTTAAAAGTATTTTACATGTTTAGTTACTATTATCACCTACATTTTACAAACGAGAAACCAAGGTACAGAGAGATTAACCCATCTATTCACATAACTAGGAATGTTTTAACTAGCTGTGCAGTTAAAACCATTAACAACAGAAGACTCAGGAAATGGGGTTTCTGGTTATTTGAATTTTCTGGCTAACAGGTAAACTAAACAGTTAAAACCTATTCATTTTATACTGTTGGTTCTGATAATGTTTCCAAAATATATTTTTCTTTTCATTTATCTGATTTCTAAATAATGAATTTGCCACATACTTAGAATATTGTTTTGTGGATTAAAATCTAACATGAGCATGATTTAACACTTTCTACTAAAGGCTGAATTTGGGGTGGGGAAGGTTATGGTTAATTTAGGGTGAGGACTATGGTTAATTTAGCGGCTATCTATTCAGCCCCCTCCACACTTCACCCCTCCCCTCCCCTTTATGAAGTGACTATTACAAAACCAAGCTTCAGGTTGGTTGGTCAACTGTGAACTCCTTGAAAACAAAAGCCACATTTCATTTATCCTTTTTTTTTTTTTTTTTTTTAACCAGGGTACCCACTGAGAGTAAGTGCTCTGTAAAGTTGCTACATTTAAATTATTTTGAATCCAGAACAAGCTTTTTCCTTTAGCTGAAACTATAAGAGTATTTATGTTCCCAGGCCAGCTTGCCAAAGCCTTTTTAAACCTGAGTAAGTACATTATATTAGCCTTTATCATCTTCCTTGAATAGGTACAGTGGGAGGAGGACTTAATGCTGAAAAGAGAGAGAAAATAAAAGCCGTTCCCAGTTTCTGCTAGATGGCAGAGGGGATAAAGGAAAAATTGAGGATTAGATAAAGACTGCCTTTAGTTTATCTCTGTTTCTTCAAGTCTTAATTTTCCTAAACCTCTTTATTTTTCCCTGTGTCTTTTGTCTCTTCTGCTATTCACTTCAGTAGCCTGGTTTTAGAGGT
This sequence comes from Glossophaga mutica, assembly GCA_039655065.1. Taxonomy (NCBI): domain Eukaryota; kingdom Metazoa; phylum Chordata; class Mammalia; order Chiroptera; family Phyllostomidae; genus Glossophaga; species Glossophaga mutica. The sequence continues at coordinate 76,212,619 of CM077308.1, read as the reverse complement.
AAAATTAGATTGGAATTTTGAGTACAAGATACTTATTATCAACCAAACTTAATGGTCAACTGGTGGAATGTCAGGCACTGAGCAAGGAATTAATTACTAGGAGACTCCTTCTTTTTTCCAAGGGTAAGCTCCCCTAAGTTGTTTTCATTCACCACATTTTCCCCTGTTTATGAATTCATATTTTCCATATTAATTTCTGTATTCTTGCATTGGGCCCCCTTTCTGTGGCGAAGGGAAGTAGGCCATTTATGAGTAAAACATATTTTAAAGTCAGGACTGGGCTGTATTTTTCAAAGGGCTAAATTAAAAACTGGGTATTATGTGATCTAATATAATTCCTGAAGGATGTGTTATTTTGGTAATTATACTTACCAAATGATTTTTAAACAAACATCCACATCCATGAATGTAACTACTTTGATATACATATAAGGAGAATAAAGTATAAAACAAACAGAAAACTCAACAATTTTACAGATCACGGGTGAATACAGGCATCTGCCAAATTTTCTTTCTGGAACCAGGATTAAACAACTCACATAAAAAATTGGCATACAGTTCTGCATGTGGTTTGTACTCAGTCTAAACCATATCCGATTAATCACAGGAGAAAATGAGTTCTAGACTTTGTACTGATATTCTTAAATTGGCTCACTGTCAATTAGTAAATTTTTGTTATTTTATTCACAGGAATTAGTATGAATTTCTTGTGATCATCAAAAAATACCACATTGCAATAATCAAAACATCAAAAGAGTTTTCAAATAAATGACTAAGTACCCCTCAACTCATCCCTTTCCACTTTATTTCATTTAAGAAATAGGACCTTTTTCCTTGTTTCTTTTGTAAAATTTTTAATTTCAGAGTGAAGACTCTTGGCTGAGGGTTGCCTTGCTCAGAACTTCATGCCCTGGAAGTGTCTCTCAGGAGAGAGGTGATGCTAATTATTTTACAGCTTCAGGTTGTGACTGGAAGTGGCCATAGTGACTACATACTTCAGCTGTTGGTTACACTAAATCATAAATTCCTTGAGGGAAAGGACAGTGCATAATTCTCTTTTTCCTCAAAGATACTGGTGTCATGACCCAGTTAAACCAGAGGTTTCATATTTGCTGCTGAATAGAAGGCTGACATGTCATCCCTAGTTACAATCCTGTGAATGTGAGTCAATTGTCTCCTCGTAAGCTAAACCTATTCTCCTGTGGAACAGCCTTCCATGGTTTACCCTTAGTTTCTGCAACCGAGATTCTGTACTTGGACCTCAGATACCACCGATTCCAGGGCGCTTGTGCTGAGATCTCTGAATGGGCATTTTCCCCTGACAGTATTTAAGTGGCTCTTCTGCTTTGGCTTTACACTCAACGAAGGCTTACAATCTATCCTTACCTTATAAGTCAGTGCTTTTGCTCCTTATTTACTCTTTTGAAGAAGGTGAAAAACAAAACTGAAAAAGTAACAATTGCCTCCTGGTAATTTACTTTGAACTAAGTTAGGTCAAGCAGCCACGTAAAGATCACCTTTTATTATAAATTAAGAGTTGGTCATTATTAACATTTAGACTGTAACCACCTATTGTTTTGGTGGTAAATAATATGTCAATATACAAGCTACTAGGAATGCGTTTTAGTATGAAAATAAAGTTCCTGAGGAAAATAGGACATAAGGCAATTTCATTTGGGGGAGCATTTTAAGTTAAATTTTCATAACATTTTAGAAAATTATTTGTTAAAGTTTGAAATAGCATTTTAGAATATCATTTTGTAGTTCTTGTTTGATGAAAGTAGTGTACCAAATACCTATGAAAATTATAAGGTTAAATTCATGTTTATTTCTTTGGTCAGCAAACTTTTTACTTTGTGTCCATTATGTACCAAACAATGTGTTAGATACAAAAAAATTAAAATCTGAGTTGTCCCACCTTATTTAAATAAATTAAAATGACCTTTGTTGCATATATTTTTCTACTATGTGTATACGTTTCTGCTTTTTTTTTTCCCTCTGGAAAGAGTCTTTAATATATACTAAAACTAGGACTTCATTATTCACTTTTTGGGAGAAAATTTTATCTGGTAAGCAGCATTATACTTTTCTATTTGTGACAAAAAGAAATAAAACTTGCAAGTAAAGTTATTCTGATGGAATACAATATCTTTGTTTTTATTTTTTTCTGGTGCTATTAGATCATATTTCCATACTAATTTGCATGAAGGAATAGATTATTGGTGTAAATTGGAATAATTTTCTCTTTATACATACATATATATGTACGCACATTTATTTATATTTTTATGGAAACCATCAAAACATTTTTGGAAAATTAGGGATCCAAAATATGAAAGAAATTAGTATCTCTTAAGAAAAAACATGTTTGGTAGCTCAAATGGAGGTGTCTTGAAGGGGAACCATCCCAAAGGAAGCCCTAAAAACTCTCTCTAGCATTTCTGTTCTCTTTTTCTCTAGGAACTTGGATTCTCTCTCAGAATAAGGAGATGGATGATCAGCATTGGGTCTGCACAGTTCTGTTGTTCCTTTTGTTTTCATGCCTCCCTCTGTGGCCAGAATATTCATTTGGCAAAATTTATCCTTCCTCCTCTTGCAGTAAGGCTGGTTGTCAGATGGGAATATACAAGCAAGCTGAATTTGAAAGGCTCTTCAGATTGGGAGTGAGGGGGAGTGAGGGGGAAGCATTGAAAGAGGGTAAAGTTAGCAGCCATCTATCTGACAGGTACTCCCTGAAAACAGCATATTTTTGTGGGTTGGGTTGCCAAGTGAGAGAATTTATAGACCATTTAAGAACATGAAGAGAAGCAGGACTTCTTGTTTTGGCTTGTTCTCTAGAATTTAAAAGGAAGGCAAGACTGTATACTTCTGCATTTTCAACATTCTTACATACACCAATTGGAGGTATGTAAGAAAAGAAAATTCAGTCAGTGTATCCCCATCTCTGGACTATTTTAAGGCTATTTGTAATGAAGAAGAGCCCTTGGACACTAGGTAGTATGTTCTGTTCATTGTATGCCTCTTTTTTTCTTTTGACACTGTTTAGAAATAAAAAAACACAATTTTATGAAGCTGGAAATACTATACTGAGGCAGTTAAAACAAGTTGAGTTGCTCTTGTGTTTATAGTCTGATCATATTGTGGTTTGATCCATTTACGGGAGACCAAACATTTCCAGTTCACATGACTATCTTTGATTTTCTTTAACGTCTTATTTAATGGAAGCCTGTGGGGTTTTGATGGAGAAATAATTTTCTGCTACGTACACAGATCCAGGTAGAGTACAGTTATCGCTATTACTTAAAAACATTTCATTGACCTGGTGAACAAGAAAGACGTACTGTTTCTGCTCCCTTCTCTTTGCCAAATTGCTCTTTCAAAAGCTGCATCTCTTTAATTTTTGAAGACCAAAGTTTATAGAACTACAATATTTGAACCAAGACTTCTTCAGAGTTAGAGATTTGTGGTGACTCTTCTAATTAAGTTTGTTATTGTTTCCCCAAACGGATAATGGTTGCAAATATTTTTGCTTTGACAGTAATTGCATACTTAGGTTGTGAAGGGACTTGACTAGCAATTCTGATAATATTTGTAGGTCCAAACTGTAAGTCTCCCAGCAGATGCACCTATTACTTTACATACTGTTTACCCGCTTTTGGTGACATTGAGGCTAACCTTGGAGTCACCTCCCCCGCTGCCACATTCTCCTTTGTCGTACCACCATTTGTTTTTCAATTTGTCCAAGAGGCCTTGTTCATTCAGTTTTAAAACTGCGAGGTTAACAGCATTTCTTGAAACGATAAAACATATTTTGTAAGAAACTGCACAGCTGTTAAGATGTTAGAAGGAATGAGGACTTAAGCTCTTTTAAAAGCTTCTCCCAGACGCTAAATAAACCTCTCATTTTGCCATCCTGCAGCCCTTTCCACCAGAGTCCAAAACAAAGGCAATCGTGACTAATTTCAAAGTGTATTAGATGTGGTATTTAGTGCTGTTTACTTTCACAGTTCATTTATTGTCAAATAACCGACATCACCAACCAATTACATGGATTTTTTTCAAAACAGTAATAACTTGAATTTACTAGTAATTGAGAAAGAATTGGGCCTTGAATTCCTTTGCCGAGAATGTCAAAGATCTAAAAGAGACTGAAATGAAAATTCGTTCCCAGAAGGAAAAGCATGATGGCATAAAAAGCCAACAAACAGCCACTAAGTTTGTGCACTGATTTTCTGACAACAGAGTCTGGCTTAATTATTATTCCCTTTATTACTTTTGTGAACTTAGTTTGTTTGCTTGATTTAGTTGGTCTCAGAATCGAGGATTTCCATGTTTGGTTCAGTGTCCTGCCTGGAAGTCACAGGACAGTTAGGAGAAAGTAGTGGCAGCTCTTAGGGAAAAGTTTTTTATTTGAATTTTGTGTTGATTCTTAAAGTCATTAGATGCTATTTAGAAAAATGAAATCATATAGCCAATTTGACTGTTTAAATTAAGTAATCGAACTCTAGGAAATCATGGTGCATGTGATGTGAACTTTGTAAAAGAAATTCTCTACATTAGATTTTCTCCATGTTAACTAATCTCTACAGGGGGATAGAGGTAACATATTTTAATTATTCTCTAAAAGGATTTATAAAACATTTTCGTGGGCTTTAGCCTCCCATGCATTTGGTTCCTTTCTTACTTTAAGTTATAGTTTTAAAATAAGCTATCTCTTTCAAGAGTTTTTCCCAGCATTTAATGTAATTTCTGTTAAATCTAGAGAATGACTGAGATACTGAGGAAAATTGAGTAGAATTTCCACTATGTTATTTGGTAACTGCTGAGTTTGGTGATTACTTAATGCGAAAAGAATTAAAAAATAAAACAAAACAACCCCATATCAATGAGTAGCACTTGAACTTGATCATTCAGTAGACTAATACGTGTTGCCTATTTCACTAATAATCAGCCTATTAATGTGTTTATTCTCTTAAAATGTGTTTGTAATATTTCGAAGTAATCAATGTTCATTTTCCGTGATGCTTATGTTGTGATGGTCTGGTCCACTTGGAGAGCCAACATTTCCCAATAGTAAACCACACACTTGGAGAGTTTTAACTCTTTTTCAGAGTTAGACTGCCATTTACTAAATGTTAATTAAATAACTAGCTATTCCCACACTCCCAAATAATTGCCACATTAGCAGCATAAAATAATTAATATACTTCCTAAAGTAAACAATATCGAGTTGTCAGTTTAATCATCAAAAGAACCAGACTGAACTGCTGGCAGAATATTTGATGATGATGGAAATGTCTACTTTTTAAAAAAATGCTGCTGGGTGAAAGAAGTTTTAATTTTTTTGTGTGTTCACAAGAAACTAAATTTGTCTTTCAATGATTTAAACCTAACTGCTAAATTTTTTTTATTTTGGAGAAAATTATTTTTATAATCCACTTTTCTAGCATTAATATTCATATTAGGTTAAAAAGTAAAGTGACATCCCAATTATTTTATGTGCTGGTTTAGACCATTCCTTTGATAAAACTGAACTCATTTCATGAGAGGGTTATTTAACAGGGGTATTAGCCATATCCAAAGACAGTTTCACAGCACAATAGTAAACAAAAAAGCAAAATAAAGGAATGGATAAAGAAAAAAAGCTTTACATTGAGAAAATTTTTTTGGAATTAGCTTTCTACAAAATTATTCTAAGACATTGTATTTCTAATATCATCTAATAGGCCATGTAAAAACAGTTTAGTTTCACACTGCTCTCCATGTGTGTGTGTATGTCTGTAGTTGGTTGGTATAATGCACTTGATCAATAGATAATTCACTGCCCAGTTCACAATTAATTCACGTTTTCCTTCCAGAAAATGTGGTCCCTGAAGAAAGTCCACTTTATACTATCAAATGTAAAATTAATTTTTCTTTAATGGTGTATAAAAAGCATTTTATAGTTAATATTTAGAGATAGTCTTCAGGATTTCTAGATTTCCTTGCTTGTTAAAACTGCCTGTTTTCTACAATTGTCTGAAGATGTAATTTCTTAATATAATAATCAGTTAATGTCTAACAGCCTCTTTAAATTGCTATTTAAATTGCAGCATAAACCATGTATGTAGGACCATTAGTACATATGTTCTATTTTATGGAATGCATGCTTTTACGTGTTATTAATAAGAATAATCAAATGACTTTAAAATATATATAAAGTTACTTCACTCATTGTGTTAAAATAGATTAAAAAGAATTTTCTATCCTTGATTTATCCAGGCAAAAGGAAAAAGGAACTCTGAAGGAGTAATTGTAAGCAAGCCTAAGGCAGTTATAAGGAGTTAGGCAAATGAGGGGTGTAGGAGGCAGGTCCTTGCTTCAATACATTTTCTTATCCTTTTGGAATACCTTTCATGCATTTCAGACATAGTTTTCAGAAATATGTATTGATAATAAGGGAAATTCTTGTCCTTATTAAGAATCAGAGAAGCTGTAGTAGTGGTATGCCAAGGAGATAAAGAGAAGAAAATACTGTGGGTTCTTTTTTACATTAATGATTCCTTTTATTTTACTTAATGAAGCCTTTCCAGAATAAACTCAGTTGAAATGGATTGTTTTCAACTAATATTTGAAGATAGGAAGAGAGGAATAACATCCATATTATTGCTGGATGGATGTTAAACCACATTTAAGAGCCCACATGTACTGACAATAATCTTTTACAGATTGAAAAAAGACGCAGGTCACTTACTTATCTGCCTTTGTCTTATGCTATAAGGGAATTCTAGGTTTAAAAAACTGAACAAACCTATTTATAGCTTTTCCAATAATAGTCAGATGATGGAGAACTTGATTCAGGGATGGAAAGAAAACCCTCACCTGGGCAACTCCCAGGATCTCTGGAAAACTTCCAAGGATTTTTATTCCTAAAATTTTCTTCAATTGAATTTGGGATTATTAAAATCCATGCCTTATTACCCTAGCATCTGAAACACATTTTTGTTACCAATAATCTTACTGAAATACCTCATAAAACAAAAGTTTTGGGATGGGACCTAACAGGACTAAACTTTTCAATTTATTAATTTTGGGTAAACTAATTAGTGCAAATTAAGATATTATAGGCATAGTTAATTAAGGCTATATATTTATCTCTTACCCTCTATCTTTCCATGTAATTTATCATTAAAATCTACAGATGTGAACATGCTTTTATGCTTACTTTATGCCATACTCATTATAGTTACTTCTAGACCACATTTATTATAGTGTAATTTTTCTGTTGGTGAGGTTTTAAAGTTTACATCTGATGAAATGTCTACCTAAGTAAAAGAAAAAATTTAGAAGTTTAAGTTTGGTAAAGTATTTTTGTGATTGCCTGGATTTATGAATATTATTGTAAAGAACTGATATATGAGGTCTGTCTAGAAAAAGTCCAACCATTGTTAATATAGGGAGAACACTTTACATGACATCGATGTAATCAGGCAGCCAAGGAGAGTGGACAGGAATGAGCATGTGTAAACAATGATGACTTCACTGTACTAGTCACTAGGGGTGGTAGATGTCATTGAGTGAGCATGTGTACTGTGTGGCCTTCATATTCAAACTGACTGACCATGTAGAGCAACGAATCTACATCAAATTTTGCATTAAGCTTGAACATTCTTCTGCGGAATCTATTCGGATAACTCAGAAGGCCGAAGCTATGGGCAACCAGTGACTGGCAGCTTCATCCAGCCTGCTCATGCATCACATCTCATGCAGAGGTTTTTGGTGAAACACCAAATCACTCAGTCCCACTACAGCCCATATTTGGTGCCCTGTGACTTCTGGCTTTTCCCAAAACAAAAATCAGCTTTGAATGGAAAGAGATTTCAGATCATCAATGAGATTCACGCAAATTTATGATGGGGCAGCTGATGGTGATTGGGAAAACTGTGTGAGGTCCCAAGATGCTTACATTGAAGGGGACTGAGGCATCATTGTCCTATGTACAATGTTTCTTGTATCTTGTATCTTCTTCAAGAAATGTCTCTATTTTTCATACATGGCTGGACACTTTCTGGACAGATCTTGTACAAGCCCTAGATTTAGTCAATGTCTGCACACATAATATTAAATATTTTGTTTCTAGAGTAAAGAATTTATGATATTATATTGAGTCTGGTTAAAACAAATTCAGTTACATTTTACTTAATAATGTTAACATTTAATTGCTGGTGAAGATATGAATAATGTATAGACCTAATCCAGTTTATTTGTTTAAACTACTGTGTAATTTTGCTAGTGCTTTTTTATCCTTATAAGAAAGGATGCATTAGTTATACAAACACAAGAAAGTCTCCTCAGTTTGAGGTCTGTGCTTGTTTTACTGGAGTGCTCTTTTAATACTGAACTCTCTATAAAATTTAAATATCAGGTATTAAAATGTCCAGAATGTTTATTTGAATGATGCTAAGATTTTTTCATAGACCCCAATAAAACAATGTATTTTAAAAAACTTAAAAATTATGCAACTCAACAAGAAATTATGTAAAAAAATAAGGAAATCCTTTAAAATATAAAAAGGACATTGGCAGATAATTAACACAAGAAGAAATACAAATCATATAAAAATAATCCTACCTTACTTGGAGCTAAAATAAAGTGAATTAAAATAATACAAATTCATTTTTTGCCATTCATATTGGAAAAGATAAAAGTAAAGATAATGTTCAATATAATCAAAGATTTAATAAGATGGGTGTCTTCATATATTGATAGAATTAAAAATGGAAAGAAGTAATAATGGCTTTATACAATAAAAGCTTAAAAACAATTCTTGCCCTTGGTAATCACTGACAATAGTTCACCTTTGAGGAATCAGTCTTAAGAAATTAATCAATGATGTTGACAAAGTAGCATAATAAATCTCATAGTACACATATGGCAAAATATTGGGGGCAATTGACATGCCGGACAAAAGGGGAGAAGTAATTAGATTTTGGTGCACAGCAGTGGTTCTCAAGGTTAATTTGAGTATCAGAACCACTTATTATTAAAACAGATGCTTGAGCCTGACCTTGCTATATCAAATTCTTCTGAATTTGAAGCAGTGTTTCTACATTTTTATGGAGCACCCTAGGTGATAGTATTTATAAGCAGTAATGATCCTTATGACTGAATGTTTTACAACCATCAAAAGTTTTTAATAATAAGAGGAAATGCTTATAGTATAATGTTAAGTGAAAAAAGGAAACACATTTGTATATTAATTGTGATCTTAATTTGAGAATAAAATATATGTTTTAATGGAAAAATATAGCTATGGAAGGATTATAATTAATTTGGATTGCATCCGGGTCTTTAAATTTCTCCACCCACCCACAATTTTCTACAATGAGAAGTAATACTTTAATAATCAGTAAAAAAAAGCCCTCTCAATTTTTTATAATATAATGTCTAATAGCATTGTTTTTATGCAAACCAAAATACATATTTTATTTTTGATTAAAAAACTTGAGGAAGAGGAAGAATTTAGGAATTACTTTTAGGGATCTCAGAAAAACATTCATTGTTCCTGATCATGTGGTTTTTTTTTTTGTTTCACTTTGTTTTGTGTCTCCAGCCACAGGCTGGAGGAATTATGATGAATTTGGCTTCTACCAAAGTTCTGCCTTTTGTGGGGAACAGGTCGGGCAGAGAAATATTAGGGGACCTACCCTATCAGATAGGATCTGCAGGCGGTTAATGGAACTCTCAGTGTCTTAGAGAGAAGACTTGGTTTTCACACATTGTTACATGGAGAAGTTGAGTTTTTTTCCCCTAAAACTGAATGAAATGATTGTGATGGTGAATAGACTTGAGTCCTGCTAAGTGGGCCATTAAAAATAATGTACATATCTCTGTTTTTTGAAACAGAGATTCCCTGCCTGGAAACTATGTTAGAGATCCCAGGAGAAAAAGTGTATTTCAAATCTTTGACACAATTTTTAATAATTCTGTTTTTGAAGACTTTCCATATATTCACTGTATTCTTTTTTTTTTTTTTTAAGTAAAATTCCAGGTTGGAAAACTCATATGATTTAAACTTTGTTATGTGGCAGGGAAATATATGAAGAATTTTTTTTCAGGACTACTCTAATAAGAAAGTAGTAATTTCATAAAAATAAAAAATAACCCTATGTATACTATTCATTCTGTTATTTAAATGAGGTTGTATTGTCAGTATTGTCACAAGTGTTGTATACTCAGGCAAGAAGATGAAAAGTCACATAAGATTTGACTTTTGTGGTGGAATTAATGATGTCCCCCCAAAAAATGTGGATGGAGGAAATTAACAGAAAAACTGAGAATTTATAACAAACCCAAGAACTTTGAATAAAGTGAATTAATAATAGTGAGAAAAAGAACTTTTGTCAAAGAAGAAAATATAAAAATTAAATAAAAATCAATAGGCTGTGAAATGATAAAGCATTAAAGACTAAATACGTCTGATCTTAAGGAAAGGCATTTGGGTTCACAGGTCTACCTTCTGTCAGCTATTTAAGCCTGGAGAGCAACCAATTCTCAGCATTATCAATGCTTCACAAGTTTTCCACTTAACTCGTAGCTCCCTTATTATTTTTCTTCCCAAATTATTCCTTCCAGTAAACAAGCACCAGACTCTTCTTGCTTCATTGGATTTGTGCACTAATTTCCAAAAGCAGAATTTAAGCTAAATTACTATGCAAACTTTTTTTAGAAAAAAAAAAAAAACTAAGTTTCCACTCCAGTTTGCTTATGCTATTACAAGACTTACCTACATGGCACTACTGATCAATAATTGAGTGTCAAAATTAAGAGGAAATTTTTTTCTGTGGAAAGACAATTCAGACCCAACATGATTTATAGAATGATCATTTGAAATCCACTTTGATAAGAGATATAGGCAATTAAGTTAGTGCATAGAGAGAGCTTTGTGTTTCACACTCCAGGTAAATCAAAGACAAGTGAACAAATTAAGTAGGTACTGGGCTGGATTCCAGGCATTGTCTCTAAATTGTGTGTTATTTAGAATTTGCCTGGCTAACTCTATTTGAGAGCTAGGTCTGAGGAATGTCATTCTTTGATGGAACATTGAGATTTTTGTGAGGATGCCTGCCAGTAATTTAATTTGAGCACCAGCTAGAGATTGTGACAAATAAAAATTTTAATTATATTTTTAGTGTGGAGCCTGTTTTTTATTTAACAAATATTTCATGCAGTTTAGTTTTATGATTTTTGTCAATTTTTCGTCACAGAGTAGAGTTTTTTTATCCCTATTTTGGGCCATGGACCTCTTTTAGAAGTTGATGAAAGCCATGGGTACTTTTTTCAGGAAAGGTACAGACTTACAAAACCACAGACTGGCATATAGTTTCAAGGGATTCACAGACTTTGGAAGGGCACTCATGAATACAGATAAGTATCTGCTCTAGATTCTAATAGCAGTTATTTTAAAATCAATCAGTGACTACTTTTAAGTATAGCTATTAAAGGTAAGAGAAATAAAAATATTTCCATGACTATGATAGCCCCAGAATCACAATAGAGAACAGGTTATTAGACTGTACTTTGGTGAAAAGGAACTTTCCAGGTATTAGCCTTGATTTGTCATTATTCTGCAAGCAGATGATGTGTGGGGCTTCTTAAAGGACTGTAAGTTAAATCAATAAAAATTAAAAATAAAACTGTCAAAAATTCTTTTAGCTACCATTACATAATATTGAGAAGGCAGCAGTTGTTCATAGTAAATACTATAAATTTTATTTTATTTGTGGTCACCTCAGGGTCTTGTCTGAGTTGCTACGAGATAGTCTCTGCCCCGAACGGCTCTGTTGTTCTCATCATCATGTGTGAACAAATCATACAAAATAGGGTTTTGTTTCAAGATGAGACCACCGCAACCTGGATAGTGAAGTGCTTCAGATTATCTCTGAATAGCATTCACTTTAAAAATTGTAATTATTATTATTCTAAAATAAAAGTTCCAAAATACAAGAGCTGGTATCTTACAGTCAGTGAATGTGAGCTGGTCAGCACTGCTGGGCTTTTCACCAGATGCCTCAGCTGGACCTGGACCACAGTTTGCTGTGTGGACCACCCCCCTCCCTGATTAGGTTCTTCCATCTCCTAGTCTGTGCTCCTTATTCTCTTTGTATGATTTCCAGAATTCTACACCATTCCATGGGCCATGGATCATGCTTCCACTTTCCATCCTTTGCTGATTCTTAGAACCTCTCATTAATTGCCTTAAAGAACTAGAGTCCTAGATTTTTAGTCAACAATGTGGCTTAGAGATGGACTTCTGCTTTCTTATTTTACAGATGTGATCACTGGGGTCTAACGAAAGTTAGGTGACTTGCTCACCAAAGCCCAGCTGGGATCAGGTCTTCTGCCTTCCAGTCCAGTGCTCTTTCCCATTAGGGTACGTTTGCTTTTTGTCAGTACCATTTTCTGTCTAGTTAAACTATTACTAATCCCTCCATGGTCCCCTAAGGGAACTTGGCTTTTTCCTGAGAAGTTCCAGAGGCTTGGTAGGGATTATGCTCGGTTAAGCTTGGACTCATATATTCCCCTTACTAGTAAAATGGCAATTTCTGTCCTCTCTGGCTACATACCCTTTAAGCTGAGACAAAACTTCAAAGGCAGGTAATCTTGTCAACTGATCTGATTCTTTTTAAATATTCAAGAATGAAGTACAGTAGATAACTTTCTTTAAAAAGCAATACAAATACTTTATAAGATGACTTGATTAGAATGTAATATTTGTTTTCTTCCAAGGTTAAAACATAATAGATGTATTTTGGTACATACAAGGTTCTTGATGATTTAAGTTCTAATCTTTTAGGATATATAACTATGGATCCCCAATAACAGCATTATAAGGAAACTTCAGTATGTTAGATTAGAAAAATTTTCACAGAAGAAATAGAAATGTAAAATCAAATAATAAAATAACAAAGCCAATCACAGAAACTCATTCTCATCTTTGAATTTTCATTATTCTTTCTTTCCTATAGCCAATTATCCATCAAGAACAGTGTTTCTGAAAAGTGCCTTTCAAATTTATATTTTCATTACTGTCACATAGGTATTACCTTAGTCAATGCCTTTATCATCTGAGACAAGATCCACTGACCTTCTCAATCCATTCTCAGCTGCCCAGCATCAGAATAACTGTCTCTGCTTGTCTCTGCTTGTTTTTTAGTGCTTTGCCAAAAACTTTTAGTGATCTACGATTGCCTCCAAGATATTATTCTATTCTAATTTTTCTGACATTCAAGACTTCCCAACAATTCAGCTTACACATACCTTTTAAAGTATAATTTCATTATAGTTTATTGAGCCAGACACTATGTCAGGTTCTTCATATTCTCATTGAATTTTCATTAAATCCACATGGCTAATAATGACAAAACTGGGACTGGAACCCAGGTCTGTGTACAGAGCCAGGCTCCTAACCACTCTAATTCCCCAAACAGCCCTTCTCTCTCTCCAGCCAGGCTCCTAGTTTCCTTGTAGTCCCAGAGATATTTTATACAGAAATGCCTCTAATCTTAAATGGTAGAAACTTCATCAGGAATTCCGTTATTTCTTTCTTAACTTTTTTGAAATTCTTATCATTTTCCAGTAATCACTCATTGACTTATCACTCAATCAATATTTATTAACTAGTCCTCCTAAACCATTTTTATGGAGTGTTTCCCAGATACTCTAGATTCTTTTTTATTTTCTGTTTCTTTACATGATCTGTTATCTGGAGCACTCACATTTGCTCTGAGTCTCATTTTTTACAATGCTGTCTCTGTACATTTTTTTGTCCTTCATGGAGGACAATAACTGTGTCTTATGGTACTTAATACCATTCTCAATTTTAATGCAGGACAAGAAATATAGTTGGCATGCAATGACTGCATGTAGAATTGATATCTCTGTGAGTTAACTTAATGTGTTACTTTTCTAGTAACTTATTAAAATGGAAGAATAGTGTGTTGGGCAATAAAAGGGAATCCTTTGATCATTGAACCTAATGAATTTTGGGAAGATCTTGTGTAAAGAGCATTTTAAAACAAAACAAAATAAAATAAAAAAACAAAAGTCTTTAAAACTGTCTATTAAACATTGGCAAGAAGGATGTAAGATTACTGATACTCTCATCATTATGAATAATGGCAAGCAATTTGGTCCATTGTATAAAAATTATGAAAAGAAGTATTTCACTGACATCACAGATAGTTAAAACAAAAGGACCATCAGTTCAGTTTGCATTGGTGGACAAGAAAAGAATACTAAATGAAAAAAAATCAAATACAAATTTGTTATCAGTATCAAGGGAAATCTAATACTTCTAACCAAACCGTAAGATGGAAATTCCCACATAATGGTATATTTACAACTCAGTTCTAATCTACTCATGTGCAGCAAATAAAATATATCACATTTTGAAAATACTTCCGTTACTAAATTTACTACTTAGAACAGTATAATTCAGCACATTTTTAGAAATTAAAAATTACATTTATCATCTACACATATTAAATGGCAAGTATGTGTTTGATTTCACTTGATTAAGATTTATTTTACTTTATATTTAAATATGCATTTAGTTCAGTAAATATGCCTAGTTAACCTTCATATGCAAATACTTTAAATTACCCATCAAGTTCTTGAGAAAAAAAAACTTTCAATTTTTCTTTCTCATTTAAGTTTTCAGATTTAATTGATCTTATTTTATCTATCCTAACTTCTGGTGTGGATTTTGCGTAGATGGGAGAATGGCACAAATAAAAAAGAAAATTGAGTGATAAGAATAGGTATTAAGGATCTAAGGATGGCTAGCTAAGGGGTCTTGAAAGGAAGATGTCTGAACCTGCCATTCAAAGGGAGCTCATAACAAGAGAACATATCACTTTTCTGTTACTCTCTGAAAATAGCTGAAGCCTAAGAATTCTAAGTCCATGTATCTTTAAAGGTTTTAAGTTTTTGCCACTCTAAGCGAAGCACAAAGCTGCTTTATCTTTATGAGTATAAGGGCTTATAATCATATTTCAAAACAGAAATATACTCTAACCTCCATTGATTTTTTATTAAACAATTTAAATAAGAAAAAGTGACCAAATGATTAAATTCTTAAAATAGCCTCACCTACATTTGCTTCTGTCAGTGTTAATGCTAGGACATACTATATAGTCTTTCAGTTATTTGTTTCTCCTCAGAAGTTGGGTACTTCTTAAGTAACCAGTTTGACCACCATCATTAACTATTTTAATATACCTAACAAACTGAATACAATTAACATAAGATTAACATTTTTTACTTTACTGAGAAACAAAACAGAAATGGTGTTCATTTCAATTTCAAGTTACCCAAAAGAACTAAGACACCATGCAATCACCATCAATTCTTTCCCTGAATGAGAGTACCATGAAATATTTCATAAGAATTTAAAGTACACAACAAATCTGCCTGACATAACTCATGTTTGTGTGGATATCAAATTCTAATACATAAATGGTCTTCTAAAATATTGTGACACTTTTCTTGCATGGTTGCTTAGACAATCCATACATCTGATATCTTAAAATTCAGGACTGAATAAATCAGGGATGAACAATGAATATATAGGATATATTTGGATATATCCTATATTTTTTGCTAAAGGGGTCAGCGAGTGAGAAAGTCAAAATTAGGTTATATTTGACATCTGACAACGAAATGTGTTGTCTGCAAGAAGTTCAGTGCTTAGGTTTCTGGGTTTGGAGACTATTGCATATCATTGTCTACATCAGTAGTGTGTGTTGGTATGAAAATCACCGTAGTATTTCACGTGTCCTCTCATGTACGTCCCTAATCATATGACTATTATGATTCCTGTTCAGAAGACAGTGGTCTTTAACAAAAATATACTCTTCTGAAATGGTTTTCTTTCATTAAAAAATCAACAATCCGACTTTAAGGTGATGCCAAAATTTAAGGATGTTTGTAATAAAACCACAGAACAGTGTTTCTGAAAGATGATTACTATTTATTGGGAACAAATTGCCTGAATTCTCATTATTTTATGCACATTTCTTCTTCTTCCTAAAATTTCCTTCCTCTTGAGGAAGCCCTGATTGTCTTAGTTACCTGATCCAAAGCTTTCCGAAAATCTGTTGCAGTCACCGAACATCTAGCCTCTTCGGAGGGCAATGAGAGCAAAGAACTACAGCTGCACGGGATCTGGAAGCTGGTCCCTCCATAACCCATATGACCTGCCTTTCTTCTGATATTTCAAATTCTGGATGCTTTTTAAATGACCTAACTTGTTTCTGACCTTGTTCCTGTGGAAGGGCAATTTGAAATAGAATACCAAAGGCAGGCAGTACCTATGATTTCCATGGACAACAACATAAAACATGAAAAGTAACAATGGAAACCATTAAAAGCAACAGAAGAGGCCTGGAAAGAGGATCTATAAGCATGAAGAAATACTGCTCAAGACAATAGTACTTGCTTTTTCTTTTTTTTCTAACCATAGTTTTCATACAGTATCTTAAAAATCTAATTAAGTCTATACAACTTCACAACAGAAGCCCAGCCTGATTGTTTATATTTTAAAATTATGTATCATTTAAATTAAATCAGCTGATTCTTTTAATAAAATTTTTCTTTATAATGATATATTTTCTATGGAAACACTGGATTTTAGTTTTAACATTTTGCAATTCCATTATTGTTATGATTTGATTGCTAGTTACTATCTATATTCTACACACAGAGAAATTAATAGTTGATGACCATTTCCTAAGGCCTATACAAGAATCTAATCTTTAATGGAAGACTGGCACTGATATTTGATGGTGATGGAAAATATAAATGTATTAGCAGATAACTGATACGACTTGTCTAAAGGTTTTATTTTTTTCTCCTGCTATAACATTTGTAAGTGGATGTTCAATTAACTATAAACACAGATAGGAAGCTGTTTTGCTAATGCTGGTGGGTTAAAAAGTATAAAGATATAAAGAAAAAGGAATTAAAAAACAGGCGGGGGAGGGGTTTCCTTCAAATGGATGGAACCCATTCTTTTGAAAGAAAACTCCCCTCTTACCTTGGTCCTGGAGCTGGTTAGTTCTCCTCTGTCCTCCTCCTAGGGGAGAAATACCCAAAGTTAAACAATAATAGAACATGGTCTTGTATTAAAGTCAAGTTCAGTTCTGGCCAACCCCTTCCTCAGGTCTCACAAGACACTACCAACTGCCTGGTATACTGGGGCATTCATTGAATTGAACTTAAAATCCATTTTAAGGATTAGGCCAAAGGGGAATGAACTGAGGAGTAGGGGAATTAAAGGAAGGGCATTGTTTGGGCAATATTTATCGGTCAGAATCAATCCTGGGGGGTCTGGTGGGGAACACCCACAGTTCCTTCTGAGGGGTATGCTGTGGTGTTTCAGCTCTTCTCCCTGATGTTCTCTGTGTCTCTGAGGTAAAATGGTTGTGCTATAAGCAACAACATGTTTGGAGGAGCAGCACTAAATTGATATAAACAAGTATCATTATAAAAATGAAAAAAATTCAAAGGGTGATTAGATGGAAGGGTTAGGAATAAATCTCAGAGACGGGTATTGTTAGAAACTATGTGCTTGTTTTATTTTTTAAACAGGAAATCATAGGTGGGATAAAGGTGGGATTTTTATTTATTTATTTTTATAAATTAAAAAGAAAAGACTTGTAATGTCTTTGGAGAGAAACAAGGCAGCACAGTGAACAGACTGTGGATTTGGGAATTAAACAGTGATGGGCCTCTACTCCAGCTCTATCACTTGGCAGTTCTCTGACCTGAGTTTCAGCAGCATCATCTTTCCCCTGAAGGTAGTCAAGTTGTAAGGGGAGATATATTCATATATACATTCTTGCTACATAGTAGTTGTTAAATTTTATTTCCTTTTCCTTTGTGTGAACTCAGATACAGTCTTTTCTTATTTGAATTACTTTCTTTCTTTTGAAACTACTGTCTAATTAATTGAGCTTAGAGTCAGTTCCTAATTACCCTTTGGCATAATTTCAGAGAGAGTGACTGGTTCCCATAATAAAATACCAGACAATTGATTGAATTCTGTGAGACATGAAGGAAAGTGGAGACCAAGAATGAGCCCGAACCCATACAAGATCATGTGCTATTGTTATTTAACTTTGGGTAACTTATTAAAATTCTTTATCAAGTAAAATGACATCAGGTGAGAAAATGGATGTACTTTGGAACCTTGGGTTGTCACAATATGTTCCAGAGATGTCAAAATGAAGGATGTTGTAATCATTAATGGCCATTATGAAAAGGTGCAGGAATAAAACACTCTACGGCAGGTTCTATTACTGTTACCATTTGTTAGTGTTACATTCATCCTATAAACTTTAATCATCTTGAAGTTACATAATAAAACTCCTCCAACTGCGAACATACACATTTCCTTCTTGTTCTTCCTTGGGTG
The DNA here is from genome assembly GCA_039655065.1 of Glossophaga mutica. Classification (NCBI taxonomy): domain Eukaryota; kingdom Metazoa; phylum Chordata; class Mammalia; order Chiroptera; family Phyllostomidae; genus Glossophaga; species Glossophaga mutica. The sequence continues at coordinate 76,194,162 of CM077308.1, read as the reverse complement.
GGAACTTTGACTTCATTCATTATCTTTAATGAAGGTTCTAAAAGTGGCTTTTTTTTTTTTTTTTTTTTTTTTTGGTAAACCGGACTTTTATCTAGTAAACTCTATAAAGTCTAAAGATATATTCAGAAATAGAGCATTTCCTTTTTTTCTGAAACAAATACATTCAGAAATTGTAAAGCTGTGCTCTAAATGGAAGAAAGTGAATTGTGTTTCATGAAACACCTACTTTGTTCCTGGAAACCACTTACATGACAGAATTTGAAGCACATGTCTTTATCTTCTGAAATGATCTGAGAATCTATGAATAACTGTGTACACTGCCTGGATTGGGCAAAATTACAGCGCTGTGCAGTCTTCATGCTTCAGGGCATAAAATGATTGTTATTTGTGATGAGGGAAAAATGATAAAAATTAAATGGCACTGAAGTTGTTGGTGTTACTATATGGTGCTCCTAAAAGTCACCCTCTCAAGCATGACATATGGAAACACCACAGAATACCACTTTACATGGACTACTTCTTTTCATATCTAAATATGAAAATGTATGTTTCATTCTAAAAAGCAAAGCAAGTCCTCCTATGTGCATGTGCTTTACTTGTGTTGTTTTATTCCCTTTTTTATGCAACCCAATGAATTTTGTCATTTTTCTACCTTGCCAAAACTTTGAAGTTGGTATATACTTTTAAATGTCTACATACAGGCATGCAAGACCTGTGGTTTCTACAGAGAGGTGCTTTCCTTAAGTACCTTTTCACTTCACAATGTAGACAGACTGTGACAAAAGCAGCTATTCACTGAAGAAGTGATTTACTTAATTCCAAAACTGGACCAGCTTCTACTACAGTTCTGGGAGTGAATTTTTCTCCAGTCTTATTGTCTGCAGCTTCAAAGAGGTATAAGAGAATTCTTTGGTTGTTTTTCTAAAGATAGTTCAGAGCATGACTCAGAATGTCAGACTCTCTTGACGAGGGAAGGGAATTTAGATGTCACTGACATAGTGTGCTAAGAGATGTTCAAACCCCCTTTACTTCTACCTGAACAACTCATGGTTGGGGATCATAGCCAACTTTTCCCATTTTGGAGACCACTTTGAATTGTAAAATCTTTCTTTGTGCTGACCTGAAATCTCCCCATGTGTAATTTTCTCAGCTTAACAAGGGTTTATTTCTTTTTAAATATAAATTAAACATTATAGTTTTTTGAGCTCTATATGGGTATTTTCAATGTGCCTGGAAATTGTCAATGTTGCTGAAATTACAGCATGAAGAATGACAGAAATATTTTAGTAAGTTCTCAATGTAGACTATATATATTTATATATAATGTATATGTTTTATATATACATATATTATAATAGTTCATTTTCCATAAGAGCACTGGAGAGAGTCAGAAGACCTCAGTTTTAATCTCAACTGTGGGACTGTGGGCAAGTCACTTAACCTCTTTAATTTATAATGCCTTCCCCCTACAAAAAAATGACATTGTAAGAGGGTTAAAAGGAGCAAGAAAACAAATATGTATGGAAATGGTTTGAAAGCTATAATGCTATATTGTTAATATTATTATTTTACTTTAGGAATATACTGTTCAGTATTTTTTAGCATTTCATTGTAAACCAAATTTAAACACCATCTCATAAAAATGAACTACAAAGAACATTAAATATTGTATTAACTGATTCTTTGCCATATATGATATTATCATTGCTATGTTATTTAACAGAAAGCTTTTTTTTTTTTTTTTTTTTTTTTTTTTGCCTATGATCTCTACTTTTTACTCTGGGAGACAATCTGAGGTCAGATTTTCTTGGATCTTATTTACTTCTCTTTATCTCTGACTAGCTCCAAATACATGTCAAAGGTTAAGGTACTGACTTAGGGTTCTAAATACTTGCTGTCCTTTTAAGTTTTCTATCCCTTATGGTTTTTTTCTTTTTATGCTAAAGGCACTAGCAACACAGAGCAACTATATTTGCTGATAATGCTTTTCTGATTTTTTTTTTTTTTTTTTTTTGGTATTCTTAATTGCCAATGCCTGAAAAGAGGGGAGTCTAAGGGCTGGAGACATAATGATGTGGTCTCTCAGTCACTAATAGGATTTTGAACCTTTATCATTCCAGAAACAATGTTCAGAAGTTGCATATCCACCAGCCCTAAATATGAAACAACTAGGATTTTACGACAGCAGACGCCTGTCTCCCGTGTAGTTCTGGGCAGTTTTTATACAGTCTTCTGTGTAGTGAAGCTACAATGGAAGTTGCTGCCCACACTTCGTTTCTGTGAGCGTGGGAGGCTCTTCGTATCACATTTGTTTGATTTAATCCAATTTAATTCTTATTTTGGCTAAGTCCCAAATATTTAACACTTAGAAAAAACAGGTGGAATTTTTAACATTTCTGTAAAATATTATCAGTGTGTCAGTTTCTTCAGTGAGTATCCCAGGAAAAAAAGTAAGCTGAGTAAAGTCTAATTTATTTCAATGCAATGTGATCTGACATTTTATGGTCAGTGGTGTTTAAAGTGGTAGATTTCTCCCACAGAGTGTGGCCCAGTTTGAAAGGCACACTTGACAGTAGGAGTGTTTTTAGGCCTTTAGTTTTTCTTCAGTGTTGAGCTGTGTGATATTACAGGGGCATCTTGAAATGGTTTCACAAGGTTTTGAGAGTATATTTCATTCTGTGGATGAGTTGTAACAATGACTTTTGAGCTTTTAGAAAGTATGAAATCTGTCCTTTAAATTAAACTACTTTTAATCATGAAAAACACCTTTCTCTTATTAAGGAGGTTATACAGTGAGTTCATAGTATTTGTAACTTCTGTTAGTATAATTATTATTTATAAAATATTCTCATATTCAATGTAATGCTTGTCCTGAGAAGGCTTGGGGCCTTGAAAGTCAAATGGCAATTTTTCTACTCAGGTGTTGCATATAATTCTGTGTTTGTGGAAAAGTTATCAGACACAAAATTTATGGGACCAAATTGGCGGGGGACAATTAAAACAAATGAGCTATACTTTCTTATTCCCAGCTAAATTAAAATAAACTATAATTCTAAACCAGGGTCTTTACTATTTTTCCAACTTATTACAAGTGACTGCCAAACACTTTATTTTCTTTTTCTTGAACATGAATCACAAACCAGCCCATCTTGGCTGATATTATCTTTAGACACAAAAGGAATCTAACAATTTCTAAAGTTCTGGATGAGTGGTTTCTCATATACTATGCTAAAAGAAATGGATACATCTTCACTTTTATGGAAAACTATTATTTACTTATGATGTACTTAAGTGGTTGTTTATTATTAGTATAAAACTGCATTAAAGCAGCATTGCATAGAATTCTGCATTGAGGAGTATATTACAGCTCCATAATAAAATGAGCTTTGTAGTATTTTATTATAGGTATTTTGGAGTTTTATGGTAACTGATTACCACACTCCATCCAACGTCTTCTCTGTGTGTATTTTCTAAAATATTCTTTATATAACTAATTATTCTAAGTGGAAAAATCCCCTCTTCCTTCTTTTCTGCAGTCTCTCCCCACCCTACCTCCACACTTTCAGCTAGGAGGGCCCTGAGACAATAAGGGGTAAGAATCTACTCTGCATGATTATCATGCTCCTCTTCTTGTTCCTACAGAGCTGTGCATAGTAAGAGTTATGATCTCTCTGAGAACATTAACAGCTTCTTCCCCTGCAGCCTGTGCTGAGGTCTAGAAGGTTATAATTTTCCTGGTGTCCTTCCCATTACGAAGGTAAATCTGGTAAATGAGATCTTACACAAACAATGGACAAAAATGTAAAAGCAACAACCAAAACAAAACAAAACAAAACCCTGATCGTTTGACTCTACTGTTCTGAGGATAAATTAACATTACTCCTAAGCTTAATACAGGCAAGTTTATAGTTGTCAAGTTCAAGGGCATTTACTATCTATGGAAGTCATGGTCCTATAGCCTAAGGTTTTATAGGAAAGAAAACTAATCTGACATATTCCATGTATTGAGTATTGATGGGGCCAAAAAACATCTTTGTAGCTACCATCAAAAGCTACATTAAGCACAGCAAAACAACATTTTTGGGGGAGAACTTAACTATTGGTCCCAAGAATGCTGAATATGAGGAAATGGAGACAAACCCAACAGAAAAGGAATAGCACTGAAGTCCGATGGACCTACATTGGATTCTGTCCTCCACACATGAGCTCCATGCATAAATTAATTCTTTGCCTTTGACTTGAATATACTATCACAGTGACATCACAAAATTGTCTTAGTGTCTTTTCCTGTCATGGAAGTGAAGGCTTTTTATGCTCTCACACTCTGTCAACTCATGCTTGCCAGGCAGCGTTGGGGACATCGAAAGCCCCATATGGATAATTTCTCTGGGGTCAAGTGTTTGCCCTACTGCTGAGACTTTATATGTGTGCCTCATCCCAACTTATTGGGTTCAGTATGAAAATAGAAGCAGCAGCTCCAGGCTCATTAACCTGCTGCTCTTTCTGTTTTCCTAGTTCCAGGTTTCCCAGTTCCATAAATTTCCCTTCTAGCTTTTCCCTCTGTAGCCAGTTCTTTTGTTATGGAGGTTCTTCAAGAAAATTTGCTTTGAATACCTGGACTTCATCCTCTTACTATGGTATCTTAGTTGTGCCTCTTTCTAGATTTCAGCATTCCTAGGGCCTTGGCAAGGGGGTGAGTTTCGTTTCCAGCCCTGGTGTTTTCAACTTTAGTTCTAGAACCCGCATTTGGGCTTCCACCCACTAACCCAGAAAGGGGGATCCAAACACACAGAACCTTCATGAACTTGTTTGACTATTCCTTTGTGTCCCCTTTTAACCTGATCCTTAGCACTGGAATTGCTTCTGAAAACCATTCCTTATAATGAACTGAACCTTAAAGATGAGCGACACAATACAGAACCTGTCTAGCTACCAGACATGTACCAGGAGAAAACTCTTAAATACACTACTAGTGTAGACATACGTTCATCTACAACACAGTTATTGCATATCAGATTATGAACTTTGGCCTTAGATACATCCTTATGTTTCCTAAGTCCACCTGGTGCATATAGATCAAGGCTGATTGGCTTGTTTGTTACAGGTTTCCATTCACATTAGTTGCAGGATGACACCGAATGAATTTGAATTGTTGAGGATATAGATATTTTTGGAAGACTATTTATCTTTATAGAATTTGTTTATAAGGCAGTTAGGGGAACTAAAGAACAATAGTTTGGCATTCTGTCTTTTCTTAGAATAGTCAGAATTGGTATCTTGTTTTAGATCTGTCATCGGATCAGTTTGTGAGAGCTTGAACTATTAGACTTCTTCTGTAGCAGTTTTTTCTTGTTAAATTTAATTATCTTTGAAGTAGTAAAAACTAAAATGGCCCAAATTTACCCATTTTCTTAGTCAAGTTATTATAATACAACTTCTAAACCTAATGGTAAGAAGTTACACAGAGGTAATTATTGAATTTAGAAACTTCCCAGCTGTGCTGTTACCCACAGTACCCACAGAGCATCTCCAGAGTGAACAACTTAAAAATTACCTGGTGAATGTGCAGTTGCAACTCAGAAACTATCTGTTGAATGAACTGGCAGATGAGTGAAGGGAAATCATATCAGCAATTTTTTTTCTAGTAGGAAGAATGGCAAAAATGTAAAATGCCTGGTGAATCTTAAAGAAATGCAGAAAAATGCATTTTCCCCCTTTTCATGGGGAACTGTAATTTCAATTATTTTTTAATTGCAGGAAAGAGCTTAGTGAAAAATCTAGAATTTCAAGTGGCACTGGAAATTTTTTGTTTCCTATTGTATTCAACATTTAGAAAGGGAAGGATGAAGTTCTTGGATTCCAGAGGGCCTTCTTTTCTCCTGGGACACACGTAGCACTGATACCTGTACTATGGAACATCAGTCTGTGAATGCAAAGTACTTGGTATCCACAATGAACATCAGCATCTCTAATAATAAACTGGGTATGTGTTTCAGTATATCACAATCATGAGAATTGTGTGTATTTTTGTGTGTGTATGCTGAGAGGTGAAATTGATTTTGTGTTGTATGTGTTTTCTAATCCTTAGCCCAATAGACTACATTCCAGAACATAATGGGATCATGAAAAGTAAGTTATCTGTAGCATCCTTTAATATGGAACAAAAAAAATGAAGGATGTTCATGAGCTGAAATATCTCTATCCATAATAGTTAAGATAAAATAAAAATAGTGTACAAATCACCTGCAACTCGTTTCCAGAAAATAAGTTATAAGTTTATTCACTTAGAGGTCAAATGCTGCTCAGTAATATTAAGTCATTTTTAAAACTATGTAATTTTGTTTGTTTAGTGTCAACATTGAGTATTAATAGTTAATTTGTTACTAATGCCAAAAATAGACTACAGCCTTATGCTCATATACAACATCCAGAAAAACTCTTTTTTCTAAACATTTCATGTACACCTGAAATGATGAGTAAATATGTCTCACAAATTTCACATGGGAAAGTGATTCCTTAGGGATAATATATTTTTCATACCTGAATTTGAATATTACATTTAATGCATCTGCCCTAAAAAATCCTCCAAAGTCCATTTCCTACAGAGAACTCTACTTAACCTGATAGAGATCTAGACTTGGGCCAAGGGTCCTGTGAGGGCAGTGATTGTGTTAAATATTGAAAGAAGAAGTGTAGGAAAAGATGTGCGATTCTAATTCTCATCTTTAGACTTCCTTCCCCTGTTAGGCTGTCACTTTGGGGTTCTGACTCACCTGTTATAAACTGAGCAGGATGAGTCTGGTTTCAGAGGGTCAGCTCCTGTTGCGACGAGTTCCTGTTAACTTGCTAAGGGCATCAGCAAATCCCAGGGATTTCATTTTTTCCAGATCAACTACTGATCAAGTTCTTTTGGAACTGTTTTCTTTTGCAACATCATTTCATTTTTGGTGGGGGGGGGCAGTGACAGAATATTTGTCTTATTTTAGACACCATCCCACAAACAACTTTAGGCAAAATTTTAATGGGAATTATAGAAGGCTAATTTTTATAAACTTGCTTCAAATATCAGGGTCAAGTACACGAATCCTTACAAAGTTCCAGGGGAAGTCTTCAGATATGATCCATTGCATTATTCCTGGAGGTCCTTACAGATACCAGCCACCATAAATATCTTCAAATAGGGTATTCTCATCTAACAACTATTCAGTAGTCAATAAATCTGTATTAATTAAATTATGGTTTGCTTTAAACCACCTTTATCAGTTTTATATATTGCATAGTAAAGTTGAGAGTATAATAGCTAATGTAATCTAAATGATAAAGTAAATGTAGTATTTTAACAGTAAAGTATGCAACCTTACGGGGCCATAAATGCTATCATATGGTAGATATTTATACAGTAGTAAAGTTGAGAGTAAAGTCAAAATAAACATACTTCCTCTGTCTTCTAAACTTTACATTTCATTGCAATTCCATCTAAAGTATATATACTTAAAACAAGCTTTAAGCATTTCTCAGCCAGAGAAAGATTGTCACGAATGTTGAAGAAGGGATGGGAAGGAAAGAAGTGATGTGCACAGTCGTGTAAGTTACACTGCACACGTGGAAAGGAGAGTTGGAAGAAATAGCAAGGGATGAAGAAAGTTGAGAGATAATATAAAAGAAGAGATTCTACCCTTTTTAAAATCTCATACGACCTGGAAGTTTTCTTTAGAAGGTAATTTGAAAAATAAGTAACACTGACAGTAAAATCTAAGTTCTTTCACTCATTGATATTTATAGTTTGTACATTTACTGATAATTACCTCCACTTTTTAACATTAGAATCTATAGATACTAAGTGTAACAGCATCAGTATACCTATCATCATTTTATCACCTAAAAACTGGAGAACCTATGTCAAAATCCAATAAAACATAGTATAGTATTAACCACCTGTGAGAGCTGTTAGTGATAGCTCAATCATTTAAACATTTCATTGTATATGCCCAGAACACACTAGTCTGAAATAAAGTATCTTTGAAAAATAGTCTCTTTGAACAATAAAGAGCACTGAATATCATTCTCTGACATAAAGAATGGCTCTGGCTGTCGCTGTTGTCATATTTTTAAACCAGTCACAGAAATACTCTCTGTGATGATCCTGATTGTATTTGTTTTAAAAACCTGCATTAAAACCCAAGTCCTGATACTTTATCCTGATTATATTATCATACTCTTCCTATTTGCTGAAGCATTTGACGAAACAGCGAGGTCTAGAAGTTTAAAACACCCTGGACCAACAGAAGACTGCTAGTCATTTATCTACCTTCTCTGGTTAAGCTTACATAGGAGGAAAGATCACTGTTTCCCTTTTCTTAAAGCCTCATGTTGCCTAATGAATCAAAACAGCAGAGTTTGTGAGAAAACCACAATTAATGACAATGAAACACACGTCTCACTATATGCATAACTATTAGCCTAAAGACCTGGTTAAAAAAGGTATATCCTGTAAGAAAAACAGACTTCGTCTTTACTGAAAAAATGGGGCAAAAATGTTTCAAAGGTGCACTTGAAGCAGGTATGTGTGCCTTTTGGATCCTGCTCTGATGAATGCAATTGTTTTGAATTTGCTTCTACATCAGAAGGTGCCTATTAGTCCATCTCTATATTAGTTTGCCTTTATCGTAACAGACAGACCATAGTCAAATAAGAATGAGAATTCAAGTTTAATGAAGTTCTGGCTTAGCTGGGACGGGGCAGGGGAGTGAGGAGGTTAGGTGAATGCTGGTTAGCCCTCAGTGTCCTTCCAATGTTCTCAAAGACGGACAAAATGACTGTGGTTTTGGCATGCAGGGGCCAGCTTGCTCAGGAAATTGTGGCACGAATAAAACAAAGCACATAAAAACACTCTCCATCCAGGAAGCTGAGGTTAACAATTGCCTCATTAACAAGATCCAGGGAAGGACAGGAAAAGAGGGGGAAGCCAATAGCTGATTATTATACAGTTTTAGACAGATGAAGCCCTTCAGCTTCTCCCCAAACAATCCCTGTAGTGTGGATTTGACAAAGTGGCACATTTAAGAGGGAACTCTCGCCATCAATGCGAGTCAGGCACACCCGTGTATGAGGGCCAAATTCAGTCCCTGGAACTTGACTTTATCAGTAGACACAAGACAGAAGACAAGGCAGCTACATCCACAGAGAATTAATTAAGAGCAAAAGCGACATCCAGTGAATGTAATCAATAGTCTGAACACTGACCTACATATCAACCACCATTGCTTTCTCCCCTCCTATTTCTCTTAAATTATTTACACCAAGATGCTCCTGTAACTACTGTTTCAATAGAGATTGATTTGCTAGTTGGCCTAATTGACTTTACATGTTTTCACATTGTATCATACAAAATATACCCTCATCCTGGGTATATTTTGACCAAACATCCTGGTGCCAGTTTCAGTTTCTGAATGTTGAAATCTTTTGGGGTAGAATTTTGTCATGGATAATTAATTAGTTTGGTTTTCTCCCCGCACATTTCTTCACATACATATGGGAGCGATAGTCATGTAAACCTGACTTCAGAATTGCCAAAGTCCACACCCAAATTTGTCTTCATTGGCTAATTTTGTTCTGTCTCTTTTTAAAATTGTCCCTTATGAACATACCATATAGCCCCTCACTAATTATTACAGTGTAGCTTGCAAATGCAAAACACTGACGTAGCACAGCCTTGCCAGCAATAGCATTTGTTTCTTATATCTGTCTCAACCCCTCCTCCGCCCAACACATATCCAAAATGCACTGCAGTTCCCTTTTTGAAACCAATGAAAACAATCATAATTTTTATGTTGCTTTCATTCCTTCTGGGCAATAATACAGGTCTCATTACCTTCATTTCTCAAAGGCTTACCAGAGACATCATTTTTCAAGACCAGGTTCTTGGTTAAGTCCTTTAGAAAAGATTCTGATTCCTTCTTGAATCTGTATCTGTGCTTTGTACGAATCTCTCCCGAGCAGCACTGAGACCAGATTTGTAAGTCACCGCCTTTGCCTCCAGCGTTACTCAAGCCCCAGTAATTCAACAGCAGCCTTTATTGCTTAAGGAAAATAGGAAATTCTGCCTCCTGGACACAAACATGTGAATTCTCTATGTCCAGGACCAAAAGGGTGAAAAGGGCAGATTTCACCAACATTTCCGTAAGAATGAAAGTCTCACTTTTAACACGTGGATTATCTGCATGTGTAACGCTTTGCTCAAGAATCACATTTTAGGTGTCTATATGTGCACAATTTTGGATTGCCATTGGGTCTAATTTTACAGATCTTACTTATACCACACTCCCTTTGCAACAGGCGAGAGTGTGACTTGAGTAAGCACCATAAAACTGGAGCCCAGTTTTCCCTCTGATCGTGACTGCATTTATAAACAGAAGTGTTTACAGAGTTAGCACCAGTACAACCTCAGGATAATCTGAAATATAAAGATGCCATAATAAATGAAACATTGAAATGGAAAAAAAAGGAGTTTACTGAGAAGAGGTTGATGTCTTCTTACTCAAAAACTAATAGGCAGGCATAATTTAAAAAATAATGATAAAATGTAGAATTATTACTGACACAATGAGAGTGTAGGTTTTAGTGGCCAAAAAAAGTTGATGAGATATAGAAGCATATGCTACCCATATTTTAGGCCTACTGGAAACAGCTAGTGTTCAACCAGTTTGGTTTTTATATGGCCTTAAAAAATATATGTCAACTATGATTATTACTCTACAATAGAAAAAAATTACCTGATTGTTGACCAAAAATATGAAATGGAGGAAAACAAAGCAAACAAACAAACAAACATACCATGTTCACAAACAAAACAAAATAATTCTCTCAGGGACATCAGGGAAGGTGGAATACTATAACAACACATGTTCTATTGTTATACTATTCCACCCACCTTAATGAGGAACCCTTGGGCGTTGCTACTCCATAGCCTTTCGAATCCAGATTTCCTCCCACTTTCATCGTGTCACACGGCTTTCGCTGCTCAATGTATTCATTCATAGTGGACTCCAGGAGAAAGGCAAATTTGCCCTTGGACTTGCGGACGCGAGCCACTCCCTCAGCTGTAGTCCTAGTGAACACTGACGGCTCTGCGGATCGCATGTAGGTCCACATCTTTTCATACACTGCTATTTTTGATCTCTGGAGGAAATTAAAATAAAATTAAATACAGGAAAGAAGGGAACAACATGTTATTATTGATAGAACTAAGAGAAGAATAAAACCTTTTAGTGCCTTTCCATTGCCCTCTAACTCCATTTTGGCATAATACCATTATTATTTTGTAATTAGAAAATAGCCCTTTACAGCTCTTTAAGGAAATCACTGAAATGACATTTAAAAGTGATATTTGAAGAAGCTGACACCTCTTGTCATGATAATTATCCTACCCAACTGCTTAAAAAACAACTTACTATTTTCGAATGCAGAAAACCATAAAGAGGGTTGATCATTTACAATTATATTTTGTGTCACATTTGTGGAAACTTGAAAAGGAACCAGGTAAGATTTAATTTTAGCTTTGTAAAATACCTTTTGAAACTGTACTTGAATTATAACAAATAAGACTTGCTGTAGTGTTTATCTTTCTTCCTGCCTCGGAGTATTAATGAAAACCATTCTTATAAGATGTTTACAAAAAGTGCAGTCCATACCATCAGTAGTTGAGCACAAGAGAAGAAATCACTGTGGTTTACAAACAAAATATCCATAACACAGGAATCAAACTCTCAGTCTACCAAAACATTTTTAGACTTTTCCTAACAAAATCTCCAAATAGAACATACATTGAACTTTAAGGAGAGGTGATCCCTGTTTTTCCACTTTATATTTTGGGGAGTTAGTCATTCTGACTCCCTGATTTTAGCCAAAAATTTTGTTTATTTTTGTCCATTTGGGCTCTATCTGCATTACCATCACTACTTACTTTGCCCAGGTCTGTTTGCTGCTATCTGCATTGACTGAGAATTGTTTCATCCACATAGACATTTTAAAATGAACTCAAATGTCCCCAAAGAATACATTTGATCAGATAGAAATGGCTGACCCTGCCTGATGTCTGATATTACAAGTCACATGCAGACTATCTGGTGCAGCTACGTTTGTCCAATAACAAGGCGCTGAAATTTTGCATCTGGATCCAGACAAATAGTAACGAGGACTTCATTCAGACTCAAGTCTATGCATGAGGCCGAACCCTAATCACAATGTGCATTTAATTACATTGACCTTCTTTTGTTTACCAGAATATAAAATTCAACAAGGATCAGATCTTCAAAAACCAAGTATCCTGAAGAGCAAAACTGAAGAATACATAGTTTAGGGCAAAAGCAAATCATTCAGGTGGACAAAGAGAGAAACTAATAAAAGTTGTATTCATAATTTTGGTTTTATAAGAGGAAAATTAAGTCAATAGACCCATATAATAAGCAACTTACAATATGAGATGTGCTTACGTGAACACCCACCCCACCAAAACCCCAGATTATTTTATATCAATGGATAGTCAAATGGCAATAAATATCGAGATGGGATATAGGCATCCTGTAGTGTCCTACAAAATGTTTTATGTCATTAACACTTGACAAAACTCCTCATGACATAGAGACTGCGGTGGGTGTGTACGTTCAGGTAACAACAGGTTGCCTCTGGCTACAGAAACCCTCCCATTGGGAAGTTCCATGCCACCGCTACGATTCCGTTGCGGATTCCGTGTGTGTCCAGGGTAGAGGAGTGTCTGGGCTCAGAACGGGATCCACTACAGAGGCTGAGTTCCCAGGCCTCTTCATTTCAGCTTTGATAATTGTGCTCTCTCCTAAAGAACCAACTCTTTCATTGTGTAACAAGTTTCATTCTCTGAAAATTAAAAACTCTCCAGGTCATATGATATAGGTTGTCCTTAAATACCTATTTTGATCATTTCAATTTAGGGAAGTGTTGCTACATATCCTTTATGCATATAATGACTTTAAAAGATATTTATAACTTGAGAGTTTCACCCAAAAAGATAGAGTTGCACTATATTGTATATTTCATATTATATACTTTGTTGAAAACAAAATAAATGAGATCAATGTGGGTATTATTTTAATTGAAATGTTTTAAAAATATTTCTTGAAACCGTGCTAGTTACTTGACAATTTCTCAGTTACTATTCAGTATCTTATTAAAGGAACAGGGAATAACTAAATGAAACTAACATAGCAAAATGGAAAAAAGTAGTTATAGAGCTTGGTAATTATGAAGATAATTTTACTATAGAATGAAGCATAACATTAAAGGAAATAATTAGGGCATTGATATTTTTTGAAGTCCATTTCTATATATTATTGCTTCGTTTGTTTACATATATTGGGTTGCATATACCTTAAGTTCAAAAGAAGTTGAATTAATTACCCTAACATCTGGAAGTGGAATCCACAGTGTGGTAATGCTAAACTTAGCAGGCCTTAGGTATTAATAGAAATGGTAAAATATAGATTCCTAGTGAAAATGAAGGAAAGATGAAAGCAACTGTTTTGGAAAAACATTTACATGATTCCTCAGCACGTTAATATTTAGAAATCCCAGTTTGAAGACATGGCTTAGATAAGATCACATTCACACGGCTATGTGCAGGGCTGGAAATAACATCCCATTACCTTGTCTGCGACTTCAAGAGGGCATTTGCTAAGGAGTGAGGACAAGCAAATCTTTATAAATTTGAAAAGACAGACTAAAATAAGGACATTTCTGCAGACCCAGCAAGCTTATAAATATAATGACAAGGGAACTTTTAAGTCCCTAAAAATGTCAACTGTGTTATTTACCCAAAGATTAGGTTTGGAAAATAAATAGACTCAATTATAAGATTGCTTTTATAATAAGCAATCTTAATATAAAAATCATTTTTTGAAACTAGAAAATTAATCTCAGTTTTAAATGCTTCAACTTTATTGTTAAACTCAATGTATGGGAAACTTTCTGATATAAAGCACTATTTCATTATTAGAAACAAGTATTAAAAAGGTGCTGTCTTTTTAATTTCTCCTAAGTTAAGCATTCTGCAATTTCTGCCTTTAATAGAGAATATGTACAAATGATATTCATTATAGTAAATATTTATGTTGTTAACAAGTAAATTATTTCCTGTTTCTAGGAGCATAAGCAGCAATACTGAGGAAGAGCTCATCAATGCCCTACCTGATAATATTATAATGCCTGAGGTAGTAATCTACCTCATTTATGCATTCATAATTGTACTGATACTGAAATAGGTGCAGGGTAAGATTTACACTGAAATGAAAACCAATGTGTTCAGATAAGGTGTATAATAATATCAAAATACCTAAACAGCAAAACTACCATTAAGTGACAAGTAGAGACTTTCTTTAAATACCTCTATGTTTATGCATAACTAAGATGCACTGAACATGATTTTGTCAAGTTTCATAATGAAACAAAACCAAGGCAACAGTGGAGTTCAGATGAATTTTCCCCCATGGCCTAATTCTTTTCACAGTTGGTTATGACATTTTTTTGAAGCACAGAGTACAGGTCACTGCCTGAAGCAGTTGAGTGGGGCTGATAGATGTACCATTACTGTGTTCCTATGAGAAAACATTTTGACAAGTAGAAAAATACCCTTCACATTCTGTTTCGTCAACCTGTTAGACAAATGGTTTATTTAAACCAGGTCATCATCTATGGGAAAGGGAGGACACAGGGAAAAAATGAATGAGATTTTTATCAGAGCTCAAATTTATACATTCTGAAAGTGTGCTGCAACGGAAAATTATTTTCTTGTCCTATTAAGGTTCAGACTGTCCTGCAACAATAAATACCTATGCATAGAAAACTCTTTCAGTTTATAAAGTGAATTGGGTGGGAAAGAAAGGTCACAGGGCCTGGTGAATGCTCAGCTTGTGTGAAAGGCTGTGTAAATCCAGGGAGCGAGTATCCTTATTCTTCTATTTCTTATCAATATATTCTGTTACCTCTCCCACTAGGTTTTAGAACTTGAGCAGTTTTTTTAAGACTCTATAAAAACTAGAAATAAATATTTTCATTGTACTCAATGCCAAAGAGCTTTAGAATGAGTTTTTAAAAAATGCTTTCAACAAATCAATGTTTTTGAAATGTTTTCAAGACAGAATGGTGAATCTGCAAATAAATGCTTTGTTTACTTGAAACAAAAAAAAAGCCATTTTACTAAAAAAGCCATCACTTTTTTAGTAAAATGAACGTTATAGATGAACTTGTATTCTGCTTTGGTGAGTATAGATTATGGTTTCTAGGCAAATTTGCTAAATTTTACCTGCCTACTTTGGGTGGAAGCAGCTATCAATTTACAGATTTCTGGCACAGTACTGAGATTATGCTAAAATGTGTTAGAAGAGCATGTTGCCAGTATTAAGCTTTATAGACTGGGATGCACTCAATAAGTTAAACCATTCTGCACAATTACATCTATTCACAGAGTATTGCTAATAAAATTTATAGTCATGACTGTTATTTACAGTTTTAGAAAAGTCTACAACGACTTGGTAATTAACTTATAAATTTTATGTCATCTCGACCAGCCACACTTCACACTGCTGACAAGGACGCTGCTCACTGTCTCGCATCTGTTTAGAACAATGCTTGGTGACCCTTTGGACTGCGCTTTTGAGTGGTTTGTTTTCAGATTTATGTAAACATAAATGTAAACATATGTAAATGTTATGTAAACATTATCTGTAATATGTAAGGATATTATAATCAAATCATTTTTAGAAAGAGAATTATCTTACTGAAATTTTAGTACACAAAAGTTAAAGCTTGTTTAAGAAGTGGAACATTTTGTTGTATTTAATTCCTAAGATGAGTGAGAAAAATAGTAAATATGTGCATTTAAAATGAAAGTGTAATCTCTCAAGTACTGTATATAAACATGAAACTTTCTTTAAAGGGCTATCATCTTTCCACAAAAGCTTAGGAAATAAGTAAAATATATCTCGTCTTCTTCAAGCAATTGAAAGTAACACAAAATGTCTTCATTATTATCTAGTTATATATTTGTAAAAATGTTTCTCTGACTCCTTTTTAAATTTTTAGTACTGAAGTCACAAAATGAATTCTGATCTCTAATCAGACATTACCAAGTGTGTATCTCTGGATTTACAAAGAACCAGAGTAATAGATTATTGATTTAAAAAATTCATCCTCATAATTAAACAAGCAACTATAAAAGTAGAAGCAAAAACAAATACCTGCCATCCCAATGGCAAGCCAAAGGGATCATATCCCTATATAAAGTGCAATTATTTCAATTTGAACAATTTTATCTGCCAAAGTACAGAAATAAGCACAAAATTCCATACAGTGTCTTACACATGTGTCAGAACTTACTAGTTTTTGCCACTATTATCTTGTGAGAATGCACATATATTGCTTTGAAATTTACCTGGCTGGTGTGGCTCAGTGGATTGAGTGCTGGCCTGCCAACCAAAGGGTCACTGAGTTCGATTTCCAGTTAAGGCACATGCTTGGGTTCCAGGTCAGGTCCCCAGTAGGGGGCACATGAGAGGCAACCACACATTGATGTCTCTCCCTCCCTTTCTACCTCCCTTCCCTTCTCTCTAAAAATGAATGAATAAAATCTTCTAAAAATTAAAAAAAGGAAATTCATTGTTACAAAGAGATGATAGAATTATATACTTCATGTAAGGAGGATAACCTCCAATTAAGGTTTTGGACTTCATATATAGGAAGTTAAATTGCAGTCCTTTTAAAAAAGCCTTGCTTTTATTTTTAGGTCTTTAGCTCCAAACACACATAAATGTACAAATTTGCCAGATGCAGTATCATGGCATTACCAGCAGTGGAATCTTTTTGTTGGATAGATTATGCTATAAAGTTGTTTTAATTACCTTTTTGTTGTTACTCTTCCTTAGGGAGGGCCCCTCTTGCAGTGAGAATAAATCAGTTAGTTTTTGAAGATTAAAGTGATCATAAAATCCACGTAGAAGTATTAGTATTAAACATAGCAATTACCACTGTGTTTGCAAAAGCTATAATGGCTAGAGCCCATCATATAATTGTTGGCAAAATTGCCTGAATTTCAAAATTATGAACACTTCATTGTTAGTTTTTTCCTTAACTTACTCTGAAGAATTCTTTTGTTGACCCTGAATCCAATGTTCCATAGGCAATTTCTGTTTGTTTGGCCAGGTCTTCTGCACTTTCTATGGGGGAGACCATTCGCTCCACCGTCAGGAAAGCAGCGAGGTTAGCGGTGTAAGATGAGATAATGATGAGCGTAAAGAACCACCAAACACCTCCAACAATTCGACCTGAGAGGGATCTAAACATGAATAAGATAATGCACATTTTCCTTTCTCTAATGACATAGAGAAAGAAAAAATACCATCAGTTTACTACATATGCTTAAAAATAGCATTTGCAATATTTTATTTTCTGATAATTTAATCAACAATGGTTCTAGTATTTCTGTATATGTTGATGTTGCTTAGGCTATATTAAATGGTTAAATGCCACTGTAAATATGAAAACCTTTTACTTTTTATTGTTTCATTGGCAGAAATGTGGAACTCAATGCCTTTCCTTTAGGTACAGAAGAGGAATACTTACTTAAATTCATGACACCTTCCCCTACTAACATTTTAGCATGTCCGATAATAGAATGAAGCCTACAGTTGTGATGACACACAGTATTATGGCTTAATTGGCAGCAGTTTTTCTGTTGGTAGTACATAAAATAGCAATACATCTTAGGAGTGGGTGAGGTCCTGGATTTGATACAATCTGGTAGATGCCTTTCTGTTTTTATCTTAGGTCAGAGCTCTGCCAGGATGGCATGGACATATGCCAAGGTGGGACTGGACTGGATGAGGATTTAGGCTTATTCTCAAAGTAATTGGCCTTGCGGGTTTGTTGATAACCCATTTCTTATGGGAGTGAAAGATGGGTTATGTCCTAAAGAATCTTTACATACTGCTATAAAAATCTCTGTCACTGCCTACATGAGACCAAAGTTTGTGTCTTGTAAATAAATAGCAACAACATTAAAAACTGATGGTAAATCTCAAAAAACAAAGTTTTCTTCTGACCCTTTCTCTGGTGATCAGGGATGTGTGGGTAACTGAGTGAAGAGAGAAAGTGAGAAAGGAATGGATGAAAAATTCAGGGCAGAGTCAAATTGCTCTCACTCATCAGGAGTATCCAAAGTTTTTAAATTCCTGTGACAAATTGTGTTTAAACATTTTTTTAAATGTAAGGACAAATATCATCTTTTCCATGGTATTTCTAGCTTGAAAATGCTTTCCTCTTAACCATTACGAGGTAAGTGGCACCTTTGTTTTAACTTAGTATTTCCTTAATTCTGATTTTAAAAACCATTACTCAATTTCCTTTGATTTTTTTCCAGTTCATTAATTGAGAGTTATTGATTTGTTTCCATGTTGGAATTTAAGCACGTTTATAGTTGCCCTGGGTCTTAAGGAACACAACCTGTGCTGTGGCTAAATTGTCTTTTTATAAGAATCTAAAATCTACACATTTATTTTTAAAAAACCCCATATATTTGCAATGTTAATAAAAGTCACTATTTAGATTTAATCTTCAGTTCGACTCTCTTCATCTACTTTTTCTGTGGGCAAAATTGGTATGTTTTTCTGCAGTAGGAGATTGGCTGCATTTTGGCAAACCGAAAAGGAATGTCTTAGTGGCATCCAAAGAAAGTGAGCGATGAGTCCCCAGAGAGTGAAAATCATCTCTATGAGACTAATATAGTATTTACATTGCTGACTGGTTGCCTACTGCTTAGCTTGTTATGTGCTCTCATACAGAACAGTATCTATCTGCCACCTACCAGGCTGACTCTGTTTTTAAATCATGCCATGGCAGAAATCTCCCTTATGTTACATGGGATGTTAATCAAATTCAAAATTAATTAAAAAAAATTAAGAACAGCAACAATAACAAAAACACTTGATTTTGAAACGCTGATACAATGAACATGAATTCTGTTTTTACGATTTAGATTTTAGTTTCCATCTGCTAAACCATTGAAGAAAATATTAATACTAAGTAATTTTTGAGAGTTCTGATGAGTTGCTTATGTTAATTTTCCATTGGGTTGTATCCATATTTTATGCTAAGTTTGAATATTTGGTTGTGAATATAGTTAGATTAATTTGAGAACTGCAAGTTTTTTCTGTGTTTCAAGTAATGTTCTGCCCGGGTTGTTGCGGGGAGGGGACGGGAACATGTAGAAAGATGTCCTGCACACCACAGAATTACTGGGGAATTGGTGAAGAACTGTTGAAACTAACCTGGGTGAAATGTCACATCCTTGCTGCATAAAAGCACCCAGGGAAAACCAGAGGCTGTTAAAGATGCCAAACTCGTTGGGAGGTTGGTCGCTTGGTCCTTCCTTTCCATCCTCTGGCTCTTCTGTGTGCCACTCATATGGACTAAACCTACTAACTAGGAACAAGACCACGCTGACACCAATGTAGGCAAAGACTATGCACATCCAGATCTCATAGGCCAGAGGATCCAAGAAGGAAAACACTCCTGGTTTAGATTTCTGAGGCTTTTTGATCATAATAGATATGCCCAAACTCATGAAGGGCTTAGAGAAGTCAATGACCTCCTCTCGGACCAAAGTGATTGTCAGAGGGGCAATAGCAATCTCTGCTTTCTATAAGAGAAAAGACACATGAAAACACGTAAGTTAATGGATGTCATCAAGCAATTAGCACTGGATTGATCCACTCAAAGCTAACCAGTTACAATCAATTCTACAATTTTTTCCCCAAATGCCAACAATGAATAAGGGCAGTGATAAATACAAAGAGAAAAGGTTGACTTGTTTTTGTGAGATAGTATATCGCTTAAATTGCACAGATTATTTGTATTGGTCCTAGTACTTAGATAAGAAAAAGAGAAATGGAGAAACAGGAGACATAGGCTAAAATAACTTCAACTTAAATTACTGTATTAGTCTTTAAGGATCTGGGAAAGCAGGAGGAAGAGACTTAAAAGCTTTTCCATATGGCTGAATCTCTGAATTTCGTAGCCAGGAATGTCATGTTGCCATCTTTCCTGTTTCATTTGAAATGTTGCCACTGATTCAGTACTTGGCCATCCCTCAACATTATGCATTGCAAATTTCAAACAGTCCTTTCTTTTTTATTCCTTTCCAGCTATGAGAAAAATTATCATAAAATCTGTTTTGTAGGCTAGAAAAAAAACATTGTTTGATAACATTTTCCAATTAAGTGCACACACAAAAATCTGGAAATTGGTATTTGTTTCTTCTCATTCACATACTTTGATTTTTCACGTTTAGCTTCTAGAAAAGGTACTGGAAAGCAGTGAATTAAATTCTCAGTATTATGATCATAACACACCAGCTTCCATTTTTGTTTTGTAATTTTAGCTATTTTTATGGGTCTGTATCCATATCTCTAAAATGAGAACACTTTCTTCTTTTACCTCATTGTATTATTGTGATTGTCTATTTAAAAACCTTAATAAAATAACAATGAACATTTATTGGGGGACACTAATGTGTCTGACACTAATCTAAAATTTTTAAATACTTTCCCATTTAACCCTCATAACAATCTTTTTTATAGACATTCATCTATATATTTTAAATGCCATATTTTGCAGTGCATAATGTGCACTTTTTGCCCAAATTTTTGAGGGAAAAATAAGGATGCACATTATACATGGGTAGTACTAATTTCCATATCTGTATACATGTTTTTAATTCTTTTACTTATGCTTATGTGTTAAAAGTGTTACTCTAGAAAGCAATAACATAGCTGTATGCAAAATAATACCTTATGATACGATAATTGGTTTTGTTTCTGAATATAGATAAACAAACCGAATTAAAAAATTAAAACAAAAGATTTTTTTCCTGAAAGTTTGGGCCAAACACATGGGTGCACATTGCACATGGGAGCATGTTGTACATGGCAAAATAGGGTAGCTTCCAGTTTAACCTCCTAACAATCTTGTGTTCTCATTGTTTTCTAGATGCTGAAACTGAGACTCAGGTGAGTTTTACACCTCATGGCCACGCTGCGATTTAACCTTGTGCTTCTTCCACTAAATCACACTATCTCTAAAATCAAATGAAATGAAGTGTGGTGAAAAAAAACCAAACAAACTGTAAGCTGTTACACGATAACAAATGAAAAAAAAGATTTGAAAGAATTTGGCATTAAAATGGAATCTGAAATATACCAGTACATACACATCCTTACATAGAGGCTGCTTCTCACATTCACGCCTGCATGTCCTCAGGCCCCTGGTTTGATGAGATGGCAGCAGTTTGATAAAAGGGTGCCTGGATGGTTGGTCTGAGGATTGCACTCAGGCCATTACGCTGTCCATGGGGTGACTGGAATTAACTGTGCATGCCTCCAAGTGGGAGTAAACCCAGTTCACATCATAAATGCCCACAAGTGTAAAATCCAGAATCACTCCTGGGAGGTTGTTAAATATTTTCCCAGTAGCTGTTTTACATAAGTGATACATGAACTAGATACAGAAACATTAGTGTATAAACACAGAACTAGACAGTTAAGGTATCTCCATTCCCCTCTCCTTCTATTATTTTGTTTTATTATATATGCCCTCTTAGACATTGTTTATAAATAATATTTTTCTTATTTTAAAATGGGACAATGCAGAACATTATATTTTATAATTCTTTTTCTCCTCTTAAAAGAATATGATAAACTCATTTTCATTTCAAAATACATGTTAAATTAGTTTTAATGATTGCAAATATGTGAAAGTATCATAATTTACTCAATTTATTATTTGGGAGGATATTTGTATTTTTTCCAGTGTTATACAATTTACAACATGAATGATGTGAACATCTTTGAAGACAAATTCTTGCACATAACTTAATTATTTAAGATAAATTTCTAGAAATGGGATTGCTGGTCTAAATGGTAACAATCTTTTTCTAAAAAATTTTTTCTTTTTTAATAAAAATTTTGTTTGTTTGTTTATTTATTTTTAGAGAGAACGGAAAGTAGGGAGAAAGAGAGGAAGAGAATCGTCAATGTGTGGTTGCCTCTTGCACACCCCCTACTGGCGACCTGGGCCAAAACCTAGGGATGTGACTTGAATGAGAATCGAACCAGTGACCTTTTGGTTTTCAGGCCAGCACTCAATCCACTGAGCCACACCAGCTAGGGTGGTAACAATCTTTCTAATATTCATAATATGTTTGTCCAACTTTTCTGGAAAGGTCGTGCAACATTTCTACTTTCACCAACACTGTATGAATGCACTTGTAGCTTTAAATCTTGGACACCCCCAGTCTACTTTTATTCTCATTTATCTCCACGAGTTTGCTACATGGCAAATTAGATCGCATTGTACCAACTGGAATTTGTTTTTTAAACAGATAGCCACTTTTGCTTTTTTTATGTATTACCTGTCACAATCTGCTCCTTTATCACATACGGGGTATTCATTTTTTACTTACTAACTTGTAAGTGCTTTTAAAACTTTTCAAAATATTCTCTTATTTTCCATGTATTTTACAAATATTTCCCTGTTTTTTAATTGTTTTGTTCCCATCACTTAGATTGGCATTTTTTTAAATCTTTTTCACTTGATGGCACATAAAAAGTAATTACTAAAATTCTGTGGCACCCCCCCAATTTTTATATTTTTTGCAGATCCGACAAAAATAAGTATAATTTTTATTCACTCGCGCTGGATGGCTATTGTGTTGGTTCTTGTCGGTTCTTTTTCTTCTGATACTCTAAGAAAAAAAGAGGTCAGTGCCTCTTGCTGCACACCAGTGTGCTGTGGGACACCAGTTGGAAATTGTTTACTTATTCATGGTATTTTACTGTAATATATATGTTTTACACTTTGTTGAAGTCATATAAATTATCTCTTTGTGTTTTCAGCCTTTGGTTTCATGCTTAGAAAAACCCTCATATCATATGATCAATCTCGATCGTATATATTTTATTTTTTGTTTTTTAAATCACATATATTTTAGTCTAGTGCCTAGAACTGTAATTTCTCTATAACTTATTTGGTATATTGCATCATGATGTGTTATAAAATTGTTACTTTTCTTAGTGGTTATTGAGCTGTCTCAACAGTAATAAATGAATAATGCATCTTTTTATTGATTTAAAATGTCACTTTTTACATACTACATTAATGTGTGTAGTACCTATATTTTCAAATTTTTTTTTATAGTATACAAGTTACCACTAATGAGGGTAAAACATTAAAAAGAAAGAAACATGAAGAGAAATAAAAGAGTCTTCAGCATAAGCTCTGGCTGGTGTGGCTCAGTGGATTGAGCACAGGCTGTGAACCAAAGGGTTGCTAGTTTGATTCCCAGTCAGGGCACATGCCTGGGTTGTGGGCCAGGTCCCCGGTGGTGGGGGGCATGAGAGCCACCCACACATTGATGTTTCTCTCCTCTTCCTCCCTCTCTTCCATCTCTCTAAAAATAAATAAATAAAATCTTAAAAAATAGAGTCTCTGGCATAAAAAAATCTATATGCAAAGGAAGACAAACATTGGATTAAGGTAGTAATATTAATGTTCAATGAGGACACTTTCGAAGTCTCAAATTTGAGCTTTGAAAAAGGCCACTGAATAGAGAAGATATATCTGGGCTTTCTCTACTAACATTGGGTATGTTTTGTGTGCCTTGTTCCATTGCCCTCAATGATTCCCCAAATTGAGGTAAAATATCTCCTTCAAGAGCTTGGTAGTATTTGAATTATTGAGGATGTCTGGAGTGAGATTCATGCATGAACCAGCATTTTAACACATACCACAGGTAATTCTGGTGCTTGTAGCTATAGTACATACTTTGAGACATATCCCCTTGGACTGAAACACACGTTTGGCAGGGACCAAGAGAAGGTCCTGGAGCAGTGCACCCCAGATCACAGAATGGACTGGAGCAGGTGTGACAGGCAGAAAAGACCTGAGAGTGCAAGGGAGGTTCTGAGCTTCTGAGTTACCATTTGCTGGTGTGCCGAGATCACAGATGTTTCACAGGTAATTGTTCCTAACGATTACAGTAACAAAGTTTGCAAAAAATAAAGTTAAAAAAAAAAAAGAATTCAAAGTTGGTCATCTTGTTGTCTAACAGGCTTTGCTGGGTGGAAGAGAATGGACGGGGCTTGATCCAGGGCCCTGCGAACTGGACGTCTGTGTATGTCTTAGCAGTAACAGTAAAGGAGGATGGGCAGCAAATACAGACTTTGCAGACGCTGGAATGGAAAATGCTAAGTCTCCAAAAAGTGTAAGAGGCACAGAAAATTATTTCTTTTGGGAAAAAGGTGGACAATTGAAGTGGCAGAGATGGAGATATTTAAATACTCTCAGATTAGCTGATGAATGAATGAATATAAGGAGTATTAATAGCCAGTATGTTATATTCATTATCTTTGAGAACTGCCTAACTTCAGATTTTGATTAATGTGACATGTGTACTACCGTTAAATTTTGTTTTTAATTGTGCTGCTCTCTTCATATCACTTGTTTTCATTGTATCCCCCAAATAAAATGTGGTCAGAACCCTTGCAAAGGGGTGAGCCGAGGCTGCCCAAATGGTAGGGACACTGGAGGAGATGTATGTCCAAATGCCTTAGAAAGTAACTCAGGTTAGTTTCCCATATATAACCAATTGGCAATTTAGTATTTTTAGATGAAATATTCAATAATGTTTTCTGAAGGAAATAAATTACAGTAGTTCTAACAACTTGAATAATGTTCACATTTCAAATTGGCTTATTGATGTATCAAGAGTTAAAATATTACCAAAGAATACAAGCTTTAGGAACCCTTTTCCTTTGGAACTTAAAGCTCAATATCAAATTAAGCGTGAGCCCAGTGGTAAAAGACTTTGGCATTTTTTTTACAGCTTCCTCTTCTCGCCTTGTTTAAGGCACCTAACTAGTCAACAGTTATTTCCAAATAGATATAAAACTGGTTGCTCTTTAATGCCTAAGCTTCCTCTTGCTGCTGAGATTATAGCTGCTACACTGGACTGTGTGGAAAATGTTTATTGCTTCGTGGTCTGAAAAGCAGGTTGCAGAATCATGAAACTATTGAATTGCAGTCTGGCTTGGAAAGTACGCTTCTGTGTATGACTTCATTTGTGTTCTAAATCATTCTACCTTTATTCTTTTCTGGGGAAGGATGACTTTCATATAATTCTTCATTTCAAAGGGAGGGGCCTTGTGAGTATCAATCAGACAGACTATGCTTTGAAGGTGACATTTGTGAAATATGAATTGGTTTACAGAAAATTTCAGAATATATTTCATGTGTATGTGGCTTTTATTTACTGTTATGTGATGAAAAAACCTTACTATTCTATGCTGGGTTCCTGGACTGGAAATTTCACACAGCATTTGATAACTGCTGGTTTGATTTAGATGCTTTGCTGTGGTTGCTGCAGAAACCGATCTTGTTCTGATTCAGGCAGGAATGTCTACATTGAATTTGCCATTGGCCATCAATGTGTGCACTCAGCATCTAATGAACATACAAGGTAGGGTATGACATACTTTCATGTGAGGCTCACTGTGGAATAAATTCTAGCTTTTGTGTTTTGCTAGGTATGAAAACAATGATGGCGTTGCATAAAGCTTAAGTTTACTGTGTTCAGCAAAATTGTAAGACTCTCACATTATTGGTGAATATTTTATAGATGCTAGTGTAGTTTAGTAACCACTTAGCCAACTACTTAAAAGATATTTACCAGTAATTACAACCAACAGGGACATAAATAACTACCTAAAATGAGGTCCAACTTTATGCTATTGAAGGAAATCTGTTCCTACAGTTATCAATTACCAGATTACTAATGGATTTGTTTTGTAGTTCTCCAAACAATGTATCTATGGAATAGAAGAATCAAACTTAAAAGACTAATCATCACAGATACTGAAGTTAGTGTTTTTTAATAGGACATCATATTCTAAATTTTTATATCTCTTTTCTGAGTTTGAAGATATCAAGTGTTAGTCTCTCTCATTGTTTGGAATTGCGTTATTATTGAAATAGAGAAAGAGTTGAACATCATATATGTCTCTTTGAATGAAACTGCAAATTAAAAAAACAGTAATAGATGTTTAAAAATTGATATGTGCCCAAGTTAATAAAGAGTTTCAGGTTTATGTAAGTAAATTCTTCAATAAATCGATTCGCTTACCCCGTAAACAAGTTCTCCTACCATCCCATTCCAGATTTTTGTGTCTGCATCCCTTGCTCCATATTTTCCATCAGGGACAATGGCAATTTTATACTTGATACCAATATGTTTTGCAATTTCAGATGCCAAATCTACACAGTATCCTTCATACTTGTCATTTCCTTCAAACATTTCGTGATTTTTCTTGTACATAACATATGGGGATTCCTATAATGAGAGAAGTAGAACTGTAAAGGAGAAATTATAAAACATTCAAAAATATGTAACTTTCCAGTTTCAGAATTTGACAAAAATATTCTATTTAGTATTGTATACACATTGATTTTGTGTGGCTAGAAATCAATAGTAAAATAGATGAATGTATAAATATGCTTAGAAGTACATTAAATTATTTCATAGACACTAGATATGAAATCTTTAAAATCATTTTCTTTGAGTAATTATTATATACCTAGTACTGTAACTGTGACAGGAAATATATCCATTAATAATCATCTAGAGAGCATAGTTATCACTTTTTGCAATAAAATCATTAGTCCCAAACCGTCATGTGAGGTTAAAGACTATTTAGTAGTCAACTTCATGTAATAAAACACTGATTTAAGGCCACCCGTCTCCATATTGTGCATCTTGTTTAGCCACAGTCAACTGTGACCCCCTTTGGGAAAAGAGTTAGATCTTTTTTTTCCTCTCTGGCACTTAGCATCAAGCTTTTCTCAGAGCAGGCACTGGCAAATTCTAAGAAGAAATAAATCAATAGTTTAAAATTGTATATACTTATTTGGATTAAATAGGCTTGCTTAAAATTGTCAAATTGTCCAATATTTTGGATTTAATTAGGATTTTGTTCCATGAATTTTTATTCTATTACACAATAGGTCTCCAACGGAAGCCAATACTTTTCCCTGAATTGTGACTATCATGCACATCTAGAGAGAGTCCCATTCAGTTTTTGAAGCAAGTGAGCAAGAAAATAGGATTAAGAATTAGTGTCAAAATCCATATAAAATGAAAGTTTACTGGTGACTAATATTAACTGAACAATTTTCAGTTAAAGCACACACAAACACACACATTCACTTCCCTAATCCAAACCGTTTGAGGGCTGTGAACTAAAAGACATGTTAGCAAAAATACATTTGATTTTATAAACGGAGCCTAAAGCCACCAAATAAAAGGTAACCCTGAAGAACATGCAATTCATCGAGAACTCCTTTTCACACCCCAGAAATTTTAGTTGTTTGCACACAAGGAATGACCACATTTGGCCACAACATCACTGAAATCATGTTTTTATATTTTATAAAATTGCACAATAATCTTCATTTAGTAATTTCGATATGAATCCTTTCTTTTATCCCAGCAAATCTGTAATTGTAAAGGTTTAACTTTCTCTTAGAACTCTTAGTTAGAAGGCAATTTACTTTATATAATGTGACAGTCTACACTAGTTGTTTTTTGAAGAACTTTGTGAATGTGGAAACTACATAAAAATTTAATAAGAATGCAAAACACATGATATTTGATATTCTCATAGAGACGCCCTAAAGAACTTTATTGTGGGCAATTGTCCAGGATTAGACTTTGCATTATTTTCTTAAATTCTGCCCTAGGCTGACATGACTAAGTGACCCAGAAGTCCCTTCCTGGTCTTCTACATTGAATTTGATGAATATTTTAACACTGGGAAGTTTACTCATCTAAAATTAAGGCAACTAATTGCCTCTTTTTTAGATAGATGAAAACCATTAGTTTACAAAAAAGTCTCTAAGTATAAAGTTTTACAAATTATAAATGTGTTTATGAAAGCTGGTGTATTATTGAAAAGTACTGTTAATTCTTAGATATGCTATAAAATATTAATAGTTAAAATGAGCTAATCTTTTAATTGCTCTCTTTTTTCTTGTAATAGTTAATTAAAATATGAAAGAATATGCAAAAAAAAGCAAGAATCACCCTTTTGTAAAATGCTTAACATTTTAACTGAAATGGCTATATAGCTGTCTCCTATAACTATTCATATAATAAAACTAACAATTTTACATTGTTAGTTTTATTATATGAATAGTTAAGACTGACATTTGGTACTAGGACTTATAGCTAAGACTGACATTTGGTACTAAGTCTGAAGATCTATTTTAGAGTGTTTGGAAATATTTGAGCAGTCATGAATTTTAGCCACCAAATATATATGTATATATGTATTTGTGTGCAGAAATTTCTTTAGCTAGTATTATCATTTAATTTGTTAAATCCCCTCAACATTATTTTGTGGGCTGTTGCTTCATTAAAAGCTGTACTTTTGTTATTTACTCAAACATTTATTAAGCACCTATTGTGTGTCGGGCAGTTTGAGTTTGCTGGGAACTAAGGGTACAAAAGCAAATAAAACATACCGCTTGTCCTCTTGTGATTAATTAAGGTTAAATTCTTTTTAATAAGAGTAAAGGAGTGAGAGTGGTGGGGGAAAATAATAAAATAGAGTAGTGAGAATAATAGCTCTTACTTATTTAGTGCTTACTCTGTATCAGGTACAATGTTAACTTCTTTAATTGTGCTGTTTCATTTACTTTTCTCATGGACATTTGGAGGTAAGCATTTCCCATTTTGCAGATGGAACTAAGGCTCAAGGAGGTTAAGCAAGTTATTTAATTTCACAGACCTAGCAGAAGTGGGAGTTGAACCTATATTTTGAAATATCTGAAACTGTTATTGCATCTGTCAAAATATGTGCAATTGTTTGAGCATATGGTTTAACGAGAAAAGGGAGAAAATTAAAGAAGTGAATTTCTGTTTCTTTAGAGAATGAAATTCTTCTTTTTTTGAAATTCTTTATATGAAATCTTGAGTAAACCATGTAGATAAAACCTTTCTGTACCTCCTCGTAGTGTCTGGTATACACAATAAAGATAAAGATCCGATCTATCAGGACCTCCTAAAGTGGAATATCATACCAAAGGAATAACATTAGAATTTGATTCAGGTCTTCAAAAAGAAAGTAAACATTAACAAGTGCTAGGTCACCTCTTCAGAAACAGACATATGTATACATAAATTTAAAATGTATTTAGCATCTTTTTTTTTCAATTTCCTTTTGACACCAGGGGACTGTCTTGTATTTGTTTTCCTGCCAAACAAACTAACAAAGGCTAGAAGAGCCTTTAGTTTGCTGAAGACAACGATTAGAAATTTAGCTGGGCTGTTTGCACAACTGGGGGTCTTCATGCTTACTGAGAGTCAGGCGAGTGGTGTATGCAGCGCAAGAGAAATAAGGGGAACTTATACTTTGAGGTGGAAGAACAAAGGGAGGGAAAGGCTCAACTTTCCTTCACAGAAAGCTTTCATGGTTGCTCAGCTCTACCCATTTCCTCTGAGTGGGTCTCAGTTTCCTTTTCCCAATGAGTAGCAAATCCCCAACACCCTCCCAACCTCCTCTTGCCCCAGCTCCATTCTGACAATTTGTTCACAAGTAGTCCTTCAAATACTGCATACTTGGGGAGATTTAATACAGAATTTGGGGGCTAGTTTGAGTGAGGAAAATACCAAATCTTTTCAATATAATAAAACAATGAGTTCTAGCTAATCATTATGGGGATTTGTGGAGCATATTTGATAAGCAGCAGCCTTATGGAGTCTCAGGTGTTCAGCTGTGACTAAAAATGGAATGATCACAGAAGTGGAACATAACCTCTTACTTTTAAGAGTATAACCTGCCATCTTTATTATCAACTACTGTGGCCTGTGGGACAATGATGCCTTAGAAGTTATTTTAAATGCATTACTTTTTCGTAATTATGAGTTTATTACTACCATTTCCAGAATGGAAGATTGTCTACATTTACTTTGCTATTTCAGAAAAAAAAAACCCCAACAAAACTCTGTCTAAAGGTGTTATGTTAGGGCTTGCTTAAGAAAATGTTTGTGTAAATAAATTTCAATTGATGAAGTATCCTTTTCCTATTGAGAAAATGTTTCTTGGATTATCTGCATGTAACAAAGGTGAAACTGTTGAAATAGATACTTATTGAAAACCTTTAAATTTTCTAAACATCACAAATATACTAATTAGAATTACAATTGATAACAATTAATAAAATCAGTAGTGTCAACTGAAGTTATTTGCTATGTGGATATTTGCTTTTCTACAAAGAATCTTAGAAGATGTAGAAAATTTATCCCATGGGTAAAATTTTAAAAGTGGAAATTAGAAGATTATTATTAAATTCAGGAAAAAATGAATACATTTGATGGCTGCACCATTTTAAGTTTATTTAAAATAACTTATTTAAAAACTAATTGAGTTATAATCCTTTCAGAGGCATGTATATGTATGGGGGATGTTAGTATTTGGCACACAAAGGAAAATGAACATATCTGTATTTTCTGCATATACAGGATAGGCAAAAGTAGGTTTACAGTTGTTCATAAGGAAAACGATACAATAATTAATAAATAATAATAATACAGGAATATAAACTCTGTGTTTCACATCTCATAATTGTAAAACTATTTTGCCCACCATTTACATACATAAACATATTTTATATATATGCATATGTAGATTGTTGCATGTGCACAGGTATCTATGTATAGTACATCTACAAAATTCTACATAGAGAAGATAAAGTATCAAACATCTCATAAAGTATGAAAAGTAACCTCTAGAAGGATCAAGTGTGATAAATAAAATGGTTTTTAGGTTTGTAAAATAATTCTGATACTGTGGTGAACACATTTGGATTTATAGAAAATTGTCCTAAAAGATTGTTATGTTTATAAGATGATAAGACATACTTTCTAGTTGAATAATGCATCATAAGCATCATTTAACTTGAGGAGTAAAGATTTGGGGGAAAACGAGTTTGGCTGAAATGTCGTTGCATCATATTTCCTTTTCCAGGGAGTTCAGCAGGTAGACAAAATAGTGAGATTACAGAGCAAAACACCCTCTCTTTCCCTCAAGGTCTACTGTGAACCGCCTTTTCCTCAATTGCTGCCCTTGTCCAAACCGCATGACACATATTTGGCTTCCTTAGGTGGTTTGTAGAAATTATTATTTTGGATGTAAAAAGTTAAATCAGTATGGCAACATTCTCATAAGTTTTACAGATTTTATAAAAATTTTAGTCACTAAGACTTAAGATAAAAAAATCCATGAGCCTCCAAATCCAAGATCTTAGACCTTTCAACATTGTAGTTACAACTCTTACTTGATGTTATCATCAATTTTACTTTTTTGGTTAGATTCAGTATGACTATATTCAGGTAGAATAAATTAGACATTAAAATGAAGATCACATTATACATATACACGATGTTATAAAAATGAATTTCAACAACGCAAAACACTAAGGCTACATTTTGTTGAAAAATTATATGTAACATTTTTTATGTCTTTTGTTTGCTTTCTCTCATTAGAGTATGTTTTCTTGAATGCAGGATTTTTGTCTTTTTTGTTTTCTTACATATCCCTAGACTTCTAACTGTGCCTAGCACATAGCAGACGCTTAATAAATATTTATGAATGAATGAATGAATAAATTTATCAATCAACTTTATTTAACAATAGCATATATCATTACAGTGTAGCAACATATGAATAAAAACATACACAAAGGAAAGACAAATGGGTGAACAGCAATGCCATATCAATTCAATCAGAATGATTCCAAGTGCCACAACTCTCTCAGCCTTCTTTTGTGTCTAGTTATCTATCTTGTATGCGCTATGCATCTAACCAAATCCATCTGTATTGGGAGTTTTCAATTGAATCTGGGGGATTATTACATGCAGATGCCTATACCTCATTTATCTACAAGGAGCCATATTTTTTTTTTTCAAAATGAGGTGGTAAAGATGTCACAGGTCCCAGGCTATCATTTTCAATAAAAGCAAATACCAGAAAAACTTACAGGGAAAGGATTCGGGTATAATTTTTTTTTGAATTACTGAACAACTATGCAGTTGCAAAGACCAGGGGTATTATGTATATGAAAATTACATTTTTATACAAAAGACAGATACTGGTGTTGCACTATTCTGATGGCAAAAATATTGATAATATCACTGTCAAACAACAGATAACTTTACAGATTATTCTTTATATATACAGGAACCAGTTGGATTTTTAAATCAATTTTCCTTAGTTTTTGATAGCATGCTTCCAAAAAACTAGCCATGCTTTCAAAATTAATTCAATATTTTTGTTTTAAGAATTATATCTCCAGCCCCTTTCTTAACAGGGATAGAAAGGAGATTCTCTACATTATACCTATAATGCACATTAAAACACTTTATTCCACACAGAACAGGCAAATTTAAAAAAAAAATCTTTAAAGAAAACATTGTATATTCAGAAAACAAGACACAGATTCATAGATATTAACTTTTAGAAATGTACTTGGAATTAGGACTGATATAATTCCATTATTTACACACAATGACCTCATTTCAAGTTACAGGAACTGATGTGTCAGAATTGCTAAGTGATTCTTTTTCAACATCTATTTATTTTCTTGGGAAAAATGAGGATTAATTCTTCTTTTGTTCTTGTTTCTCAGAAAAGTCACAGAACTTAAAAAACATTTTTTTCCTGATAGTCCAGAGTTGGTCATCCAGGAAGAATCTCACATGAAAAATTAGATTAAATTTACTACACAGGAGAACAAGACTTGAGCCTTGTTAGGATTGGTCGAACAGCGTGGAACTCATTTCTTTCTTGGTCAATTCCTTAAAATAGGATTCTTCATCAGAGGCTGAAAAGAGGAGGACTGTACTGAAGTATGACTTTCCATTATTGTGTCTTTTTTAGGAAAAGAAATATATATATGTGTGTGTGTGTATATATACACACACACACATATATACACATACATATTGCTTTTCAAGTCCCATGCAAACATCACACAATCGAGTTGGAAGGTATATACTTTGCACTGTTGCACAGAAACTGTTGTTGGTTGGTTTCATTTTAAACAACAAACTTCTGATCAAGGCTGGTGATGCAAGACACATAAAGCTAATTGCAACATATAAAAACTTGTCTCTGGCATTATCATGCTTTGACCTCAATGTCAACATATTGGAAATAACATTACTAAAACTGAAATCACATAAGCTAAAATTAAATTACATAAAACACATCCACTTTATTTAGAGTAAGGGCTCCATAAATAATTAAAACTATGTTCTGCCTAATGAGACAGTGAGATGAAGACATAGGACTTTGAATTTGATAGAAAAGGTCACCGATTGTTGATCTCCTTTGACTAGCATTGACTCTAAAGGGCATGTTTGACTTTAGAACAGAAAAATATATAAGATTTTCTATTATTTAAAAGGTATTTTCAAGAACATCTCTTTGAAAAAGTAGCCTTAAAATTTAAAATATTTTTCATTTTATGATGTGACTGAATGAAGCAATCATATTTTTCTTAATTCCTAGAAGTCCTATAAATCATATTTTGTATTTATCACTGGTCAATGAGAAAAATAATCGGTGCAAAGATTCTTTTTGCATTAAAAATAGGTATAAAACAAAATTTATTTCTAAAGCATCCAGTTATATAAAACATGCTCATTGAAATCTTCACATTCATATCTCCACTATTACAAACAGACAATATACATCATTACCCGATGATCAAACTAGTTGAAAGTTACAACTTTAAACACCAATAACTATTTTTACATTGATGTTTTAAAAATATAATAACAATAATAATATGGTCTTTGCTACCAGATATTTTATGCTATTGGTTGTTGATCTTTTCCATGTTCATTCTTTTGTCCTTTGGAATCTTAGCATTTCACACATTTCCAACTAGAGCTTGACAGTTTCATTTTTTGACATCTGAGCATTTTTCCAGCAACAACAATGAAGCAGAGATAATACAAATAAAAGTACTAAATGTACGTAAAGCTCAGGACAAACGTACTTAAAGTCTCAGAGACTTTTGTGGATCAGAACACTCATGTCTCCACAGCTGGGGAACTAAAATTGCCTGTGGACAAAACGGAAGAGCAGGAAGCATAGAGTGAAACTCACCATAATTGTTGTTACAACCACTGTTCTGTTCTCAATAGCTGCTGTGTCATTGCCAAGAGTGGGTACATCTTGAATCAAGACTAATTTATCCATATCATTCCAGTAACCAACCTGCCAAATAGAGAAAATCGATGAAAACACATTTGAGAAGAGTCTACTCTGATTCTTATTGGAATAATGAATGATATTAATGAAAAAAACCCACAAATTTAAAAAGTAGATGAAAAAAGTGTTTAGAAGTTTTTTAAAACTGTTGATGAGCCAGTTTTCTTGATGTTAATGATACTGCCTGATTATACATTTTGGCAACTTTACCATTTATTATTATGGAGTAGCCAAGACATTAGGAATGAATGACTCAAAAGGAATGTGGATACTTTATAAAGTGCTTAAGTAATGGGGTCTTAAAGGAAAGTTAGGGGGCTATATATCATGCAGATGACAGCCACCACCTATTGACTGCTTGCTCTGTGACAAACTCTGTTCTCAGTGCTTTTTAAAGATTTTATTCATTTTTAGAGAGAGGGGAAGGGACGGAGAAAGAGAGAGAGAGAAACATCAGTGTGAGAGAGAAACATCAGTTGGTTGCCTCTTATACACACGCCAACAAAGACCGAACCCATCACCCAGGCATGTGCCCCGATCAGGAATAGAACCTGCAACCTTTCATTTTGCAGGACAACACTCGACCAACTGAGCCACACGGGCCAGGCTGCATTCAGTGCTTTTAAAATATGCATCTTAAAGTTTATAAACAAAGCAAATGTAGCAGTGCACTTATTTTCTATATTGTAAAGATGAGAACCCATATTAGAACGTTAAATAAATTTTTACAAGGTTATACACTCTTAAGTCCAGAATTCAAAACTCAGGTGTTTATGACACCAAATCCATATATACTTTGTTATTATGCTACACCGCCTCCCAAAATGGGTATTTTTTAAGACTTGACAAAATATTTTTCTTGAATTTCTGGATGCAGTTCATAAAACTCATGTGTCCAATAAAATGTATGTAATGGCTTACTGGTCTGTTCACTATTTGTTCTAATATGTTTTAGAAGTCTCTCTTGTTTCCTTCAAGTTTCTTAACTGTGTTAATATTTGTGCACATATTAAAATAAGTGAAGCATTAACATGTCAGAAAGAAGCACTATATTACTCACAAATACTGTACATATAACTGTTGGGAACCGCCCTGCCTGGTTTCAGGAGTTGTAACTGGCCCCCCTGGCTAAGGCTGAGTGAGCCAGCTTCGGACTGTAAGACACTAAGGAGACAAAGCTTATCTCCTTGGCAGGAGTGCTGCTTCTGCTTCATCCATAACTGGCCCCCAATGTTTGGTCCGTTAGCCAATGATGGGTAAGATTCCCTCAAGGGAGGGGTTGCCTAAGCCAGGCACGACCACTTGGAAGGCCCTCAAGGAAGGACTCGGAGGGCTGCAGCAAAGAGGGGGTAATGGGCCCTTGCCCCCTGGCTATCCTGACATATCCTGAGTCCTCATTCCATCTGGGAGAAGTTTTCCTTGTCTCTTGGCTTCCTGGCTCTGATCCACTTAAGCCTGAAACTATGATGGAGGGCGGTGCTGCTCTGTGCTGGCTAGGGCAGGCTCCCCAGGTGATTGGGCATAAGAAGGTATTTGTAAAGTCCTGTGAAACCTGCTTTGCTAAGAGTGCTCTCATTTAAATGATAAGGGTCTGAGGAGGAAATGAGATTGTCTCCCAAAGTTTTGTAACCCCTTAGCTGACAGACCCTGACTCAGATTAAACCCTCAAAGTTCTTTGAAATGTTACCTATTGTTTGATCCTTACGGCCTGACATTGATTGATGAGCTTTACCTGTATTCCTGTGTAAAATGAACCTAATAAAAGCCATTGAGGAAGGGACTCTTGGCCCTTCTCCTTTGAGAGATTGGCCACTTCTCCTCCCCAAGCAGATCATGCCTTGGTAGTTTTATTCTCATCCATGGTGGACGGATGGGGCTCTGTGGCCGGAGCCCCACAACAGATAACAACACCAGGATAGATGAGAAAAAAATTTTTCATTAATATAGCTTGCTGTAATTCTTAGTGTGCTTTGAAATTATGAGTGCGTATGAATTCTCAATTGTCCATATGAATTCATTTGTAGCTTTTAAGTTAATTTAAAAGTTCAATTTAAAAACATGTATGTCTTTGAGACCTACCATCTCTCAGTTCCTGTATGTTCTTAAAAAAACAAACAAACATGTCAGTTACTCCCTTTTAATTGTCCTTTCCATGAGGCAGTTGTATGACATGCAGATGGGACTGAGAGGTTAGCACTTGTAAGGATGCAGCCACCTTCCCGATCTCAGCAGCCTGTTCTCTCGGGAAGACAATTTTTCTTTGTTAATGAGTTCCTGTAGCAGAATAACCACAGATCTGGGATGCCTTCTGGAAACTCCTGGCATGTTGGCCAGACCTTCACATTTTGCATTTAAAACCAACCTGTCAGTTCACAACTATCTACCTCCAAAAGATAAGTGATTTAGAGTATTGACAAATTAAAATGAGCAAAAATTTACCCAACTGTGTCTGTTTGCATTATATCTATTTACGATTGTGGTAAAAATTAAAAAAGCCATGGTTTGTGATGTGAGGCCAATTAATGGTAGATCTCATGTGGGCCATGGACTTATTGCGAAGTAAGATTATCTGGAATGGGCAGCGATACAGGGCTCATTTCCTAAAGAGAATCTGAAATTTTGTACCTAGAATCTCACATAACATGGAGTTTCTCTCTCTAGTTCTCCATAACATTTTGTAATATACAAGAACTTTCCCCAAGCCTGATCTCATTTACCTACATAAAAATCTAGGCATTTTTCCTAGAAACAGAAAATTGGTGAAAAATAGTTTAGTAATGCTAGAACAAAAACACAGAAACATTTTAATCACTAAACTGGCAAGGAGTGTCAGAAAAATATTTTTCTTTTTTGTACTTGTAAAGGTGAATTTTGTGCAAACCTAATTATAATATAATGTAACAGTAAACAGCTGTGTATTTATGGTGGACTTTGCCTGCAAGGTAGGAACAGGGTAGGATTTGAGGAGCCGTGAGGGGCCCCTAGGGGTTCTACTCATAGTTGGGGTTTTTTTTTTTTTTTTTTTTTTGAGAGCTGATTTGACCAGACTTTTCCAAATAAATACAGTTTAATTCTAACCCTAGAGAGAACCTGACTGGGCCCTGGGACTCATAACACTTCTTAGCCATCAAGAGAGTGAGCTCTGGGGCTGGGTGAGCATTGCTTTCTGCTGTAGCTCCATCTGTCTCCGGCGGAATATCCTTGGGCAGGTTACTTAGTTTCTCTTCGTCTTCCTTTTCCATTGCATAAAATTAGAAAGATACATCTTATTTTTGAGTGGTTGTGAGGATTAAATATAAAAATGCACGTTAATTTTCCAGTACTGCGTGTAGGATACAACCTACTTTAGAGATACAATTTTTACAATTAAGAATTTCTGAAACCATGCAAGTCTGGCCCTGGAGTGTTCCCTCTGGGGGTCACCAGAATGACAAGATCCTACTATACTTAAGAACTGGGACTTCGGAAGGAGCTTTGTGCCTTCTGCTTAAAGAGACTCTCGATCTGTGTCCCTGTTAACCGAAGTCAGACAAACTTATGGATCGACTCTGATCTATTTCCGAAACAGCTCCCTTGCTGGCAAGTGCTCAATTTACAAGAACGTTGCTCATTTTTCAGACACGCTGCTGGGTCTCACCAGCACAGTGTTTCTCATAGTAGCTCCTTTTTAAGTTCAATATGCCTGACCGAAGGCCGGGTTGATTACTATCGCAGAAAACCAAAGTTGGGCGAGTCTGCATAATTGTGCGCATCGCATTTCTTTCAAGAGTCTTAGAGGTCAGATGAGTGTGAAGATGTGATGTTCTTCACTCTCCCAACTTACTCTTTAACTTTCACTTCAAAAAAGCTTAGTTCCTGTTCCTAGTGTGGTTCAGTAGTCTGTGAAAGGATTCAGTACTGGAAATAGTCCACTTGATATTACCACTAGCTTCTGCCAGCTTCTGTTTTTCCATTATTCTTTCTTTTATAGAATAGAATGATCATTTTACTTTCTGTACGTACTGTTTGGTGAAATACAGAGTTGTCTTTTATTGTAGAAAGCTTCTTCTCTTAGGGCTAATCTTGCAAGATCTGGTTTGTGGCAGGAAGGTGTACCTTTTTTTTTTTTTTTTTTTTACTTCTGCCCACCTGTTAGCTAATGTTTCTAGGGGCCTGGGAACATTGAAATCTGGGAAGTACTCTGTCTGCTCCACAGCTGACAGCGTGAGTAAAGTCGGTGTTCACATGGAACCGCCTACATTTCTTATTGGAATACTCATATGTCTTAGTCCCTGCAGCAGGCAGTGTCCTTAAAGGAGCCCACCACACAGTTTGGCTTCCCAGCTGTTGTCCATCTCCCACCTGACCTGGGTCAGGGAGGCTCCAGCACACCTTGTGGTAGCTGTTAGCCTGAACTTAAGGCGGTACCACAAGAGGCGGAACAGCTGGAGATGGTTTTCACGGCAGCTCCAAATCTCCCTCACAAATATACAGAAGCCCACACTGTGAAAGACTGGAGCAAAACACAGCTCAGGAAGTGTTTACCATTCCCATTTATGACTTGTCCTTCTGAAACTTGTCTTTAGGTTCTTGCCTTTTCCATTTCTACCTATTCAAACTCTAACTTCACAGCTAACATTAAATCCCACCTCTTCCATGCAGCCTTCCTTGATTTGTTTTTCTCCAACTGGAAGCAATCTCTTCCTCCTTGGAATTCCCACATGTCTTCTCTTTAACTATCACATGAAACTTAGTCCATTCTACCCTACTAGAAAAATAAATTCCTTTAGGGCAGTGTCTACTTAAGCAAGGTAATGACATAGAAAGTTTTGGAGCCAGACATATCTGAATTAAAAACTTTGTTTTCTCATTTACAGGCCTTGGGCAAGTAACCAGGACCTATTGGACCGAAATTTTCTTATTGGAAAGGGAGATAATAGTACTAACATTATATGCTTGTTAGGATTAAATTATACCAAGTCCTGTGCTTGAGACATAGCAGACTTTTCATAAACTGTAGCTATCATTATTATATTAAAGGAAGAAAGTATATTTGGGAATGTTTTTGTTTAAACAGCCAAGTGATGAAACAAATAAAGATTTTAGATAAATAACTTGAATATCTCTTGAGCATTTTAGTTAATCCTAAACAAACAAAGTGTTAAAAATTAGGTGTGTTAAATACATGTGAATAAAATGTTTATAGCCAATTACTATGGTGGAACTGTATAGCTTCATTATATATATTTTGGATGTTGGGAAGACTGCTGATATGTGTAGTTACATTATAAGATGAGCAGAGTTACCTTCTAAAATCCAAGGATCTGTCACAAACAGCTTCCTGACCAACCTCCCTGAAGGCCCCTCAATCGGAGTGTCTTAGGTATTTCTCCCTCCTCAGCCTAACCTAATTTTAATAATGTTTTCTTCTATCTGCTTTCTCCTTTGCTCATTTGCATGTGTTTACTTGTTTACTTCAAGAATGTTCAGCCTGTTCCAAATATGCCCACCCATTAGAAACAGTTTTCTTTGTTGTCCTTTACAAATGGCTGCATGGAGGGCCTGTGTTTTCTTTTCTGTGTGTGTGTGTGTTTTTGTGGGATTCTTTTTGCTAAGGCTTTAAAAGATGTATTGCTTCCATTTTGGATAAAGATGTAAAGAGTGTATAAATTATATACAGGGTCTGCCAGAAGTAATGCCTGCTTCAGTACGGTTGGTAGGGTAACAATATCGGTGTAATAATGTATAATTTTAATTTGAACATTTCACCTAAAATGTCATATGGTGTGCTTGAGCGTGATATGTTATATTACAGAATTACATGCTTATGATTTTGTAATAAAAGATTTTGTAATGAAAAAGGGGTGTTATTTGTGCCAGACTGTGTAGATTGTTTCAGCTTTGGCACGTGATTAAATATGTTATATGACACATGACACAAAAATTTATCTCAGCGCAGATTATCAAGAAAGTACTATTTGTAAGTACACACATTATAAATGCAGAATAACCAGTTATCTTTCATCTATAAGGCTTGAAAAATATCAAATTCGAGGTAAGAAAATGGTTCGAGGGTGGCTCACCTTCCTAGGCCCTGTGCTCTTCAACTCAAACACATCCATTGTGTAATTGACCCTACGTCCATAGTGGTCGAACTGAACGTTCCCCGTCAGCCCTTGAATTCGAACCTGTGAGTGAAAAGAAACAAACAAACAGACAGACAGACAGACAGACAAACAAACATGTATTCATTTGTGGAAATCTCAACGCCATCTGCTAGGCTTATGACTGTGTATGGGTGTGGAACCTTACACTGTAAGGAGCTCACTGAAACCCTATGGGGTGTTTGAGCTACTGGGATAGAATCTGAAAAAGAAATATCAAAGAAATATATAAGCAATTCTACTATATACCTGGAAGATGAATATGTTTCACTTGTTTTTTATGTTATAAAGTTTCCATTGTAATTGACAGAATATTTCTCAGTGTTGAAGTATTGTGTATAGGAATAGAAATATGGTTTGTTTATAGTTACTTTTTCGTTTTATCCACAGATCCACATAATAAATAGCCCCGATAACCCCACCAAATCATATTTCTTCTTGTTCACATTAGAATGAAGATTTAAGAAGTTCAAAATATAAATATATCTTGAAAATATTGGCATGTATTTTATTCCACATTTTCTTTTTATTCATTTTTACATAACATGTTATGAACCCATGGTATTTCAGAACATTTACAATGTAATGTTAAAAATATAAACATATTAAACATTTGAAACATAGTGTTAGTATAACCATAAAAGACAATAATAAATAAATTATTTAATCCAAGGTTGCAAGACAATTTGAACATCTACTGAAGTTATCTTTAGTAGTGTGTGCCAAATACTTCTGGTTCTCCCCCATTCTGGGCCTCAGGCAAACTTGTACTTCCTGAACTCCTTGTGATTAGTGAGACCTATGAGACTCTCTCTGATGCATGATTTGTAGACAAATGTGATGAGTGTCACTACTGGGCCAGAGTTTAATTGCCAATTTGAAACTTCCCCACAACTTTATCTCTCCTTGTAACATTCCAGATGGTAGCTGCTCTGTCAGCCTGGGTCCCTGAGTGATTACAAGAAGCAGTGTCTCAGCTAATCTATTGTGTGTGTGTGTGTTTGTGTGTGTGTGTGTGTGTGTGTGTGAAGCACTCTTTTATGGTTGTAAACCACCAGAACTTGTTTGTTAGTACAACATAACCTATTTTATCCTGACTAAACATCTATATAGGATATAAACACCAGTATTCTACCCAGTATTATTTTTTAAAAAGGTCTCAAAAATGCTAATGGTTTAATATATTAAAATGTCAATTGTATATATGAGATCTGTCTGGAAAAAGTCCAGCCATTGTTAATATAATGAGAATGGTTTGCACAATATCCATATAACCTGGCAGCCAAGGAGAGTGGACTGGAATGCACTTGCATGAACAATGATGACTTCATTGTACTAGTCAGTCGGGGTGGTAGAGGCTGTTGAGTGAGCATGTGTACTGTGTGGCCATCACATTCAAAATGACTGAAGGAGTAGAATAATGAATCTGCATCAGATTTTGCATTAAAGTTGAGCATTCCTCTGTGGAAACTTCAGATTATTCAGAAGGCCGCAGCTACGGGCAACTGGTGATTAGCATCTTTGTCACAACAATGCACCCACTCATGCATCACATCTCATGCAGAATTTTTTGGTGAAATATCAAATCACCCAGGTGACTCAGCCCCCTACATCTTG
The DNA here is from genome assembly GCA_039655065.1 of Glossophaga mutica. Lineage (NCBI taxonomy): Eukaryota > Metazoa > Chordata > Mammalia > Chiroptera > Phyllostomidae > Glossophaga > Glossophaga mutica. Next base: position 76,151,993 of record CM077308.1, on the reverse strand, counting down.
TATCTTCTGTTGTATCTTCTTCACTAAATATCTCTATTTTTCATATTACATGGCTGGACACCTCCTGGACAGAGCTCGTATATATTTATTTACAGATAAATTATTCTGTTTTCTTGAATAATTCACTTAAACAGAAGTATGAAATAAATTGAATTGAAAGCAAATTGCGAGTCACCTGTTTGAGTGTCCTCTCCATGTCGATTCCCTGGCCCCATGGAGCAGCAGGATTTGCCAGACAATCCCCAGCATTTCCTCTCCTTGAAATATCAATTTTCTGCCTTCTTAGACTTCGAAAAGTTTCAGCCATCACAAGGACTCCATCATAAGTCAGAGCAGATGTGTACTAACAAAATTAAAGCAATTATAATTGTAAATGCTAAAATCTTATCAATCACCATGGATAGTCTGGAGGCTCTGTGGGTTTATGATTACCAGCCTGTCTGATGCACAGTTAAATTACTGATAATTAGTTGCTTCTACCTTCAGAAATTTCTATTATTACTTGATTACAAAGACCATATACAAAATCTTATGACTCTGATTGAAAAAGGAGAAAACAGATACTGAAAAACAGAAATTCTAAGGCACAGTCCTCCAACAGTTAGAGGAAGCAAGACCTTCAGGCAAGAGCTTTTTGTTATGCCCAAGAGGAAACACTGAAGGATCTGAAGCTCAGTGCCTTGTAGCTGGTTCCTGTGGTTGAGCCCCAGGAGGGCTGGGGCATCTCACTCTTTTCCTCTTCCAAGATTCCTAGCAGGGATCCTTCAGACTTAATCTATGTTTATTGACATGAAGTGTATATCTTTATTGAGTTCCTCAGAAGAACGAGTGGGAATGTTTATTGCTATTCAGATATTAGATGCCAGAAAAAGCATCTACTTATTTAACACATGTGTTTGCACTGGCCACTGTGATAACTAGGAACAAGCATTGTAATGTCTATACCCGCTGAGTGTGCTCAGGAAGGTAAAGCCATTTCTCTAAGTTCGCATGATAACCTATGATCAAAGTGGACAAGTGAGGTATAGAATATCTGCTTTTTGATAATCACCCAATGCTTCTCTTTGAGAAAAGACAGAGCTCTTATGAAAAGTTTATTAAGGCCCTGGCTGGTGTAGCTCGGTGGATTGAGTGAGTGCCTCCAAACCAAAAGGCTGCGTGCCTGGGTTGCGGGCCAGGTCCCCGGTGAGGGGCACGTGAGAGGCAACCACACATTGATGTTTCTCTCCCTCTCTTTCTCTCTCCCTTCCCTCTCTCTATAAATAAAATTTAAAAAAACAAAGAAAAGAAGAAGTTATTAAGGTTAGGAGAGGAAGAGAGGAAAACCTGAGGAAAAACAAAACAAAACAGGGAATCCTTGTAGAGTTTGATCAGATAATTCTTTATCACATGGAAAATGCGGCACTGATTTTTTGAAGCGTGGCAGAACAGCTGCCAATCATGACTAAAAGCTTCATGATCTCTTTCAGGAATTCCATGTGGTCAATTCCACATGATTAAGACATTCTAAACTTGAACTAGGAGTAGTTTTGTACTGTGTAATATAGAAGATGGTATCTATGATTTGCTGCTAGTAAACAAAGAAAAATAATTTAAAAATTGAATTGTAGAATGTAAACTTAGGCAATGTGACTATTAGGCACAGTAGCCAGTATTCCATGAAAGAGAACTAAAACATAGATAAGCTAGAGAATACAAATTCTAACAAAGAAACTTGCAGTGGTATTGAATGTAATGTAAAAAGCTTCATCAGAAAGACATGTGTGAGACATGTAAATTCAGAGCCTTGCTACACATTCTTCAAGGACATGACAACATAGGCTAAAGGATCGGCATAGGCCCTCACAGCTGGGATGGGATGGCTGAAGGAAATGAAGGTGTTACAGCAAGGTGATAAACTGAAGATGAATATATACCTCCTCCCCTGCTTAGAGCAACATATCTTTGAGTAGAGAAAGTCTGAAAATCATCTTTTGGTAAAGCAAGAAAATAAAAACAAAAAATAAAGTAGAATTTACTAAAGACATAAAGTGCAAGAGAAAAATCCAATGCTAGTATTTTAGGATCAAGAGAAGAATAAAAAAATATTGCTGCTTTTTTTAATAGGGAGAAAAAAGCTGGAAAGAGATGACACCGAAAAGCAAATACACTAGCTGTGCTTTAAGAAGTCCATCCCTTCTAATGAAATAGGTGAAGTACAAAGAGAGAGAGACAGAGAGAGAGAGAGAGAGAGAGAGAGAGAGAGAGAGAGAGAGAGAGAGAGAGAAGAGATATCATAGAGAAAGCAGAGCACAGCAGACTTTCAGTCAGAGGAGCAAAGGCTTTTGACAGGTCACTGAATTGACAGATGGAAAGAAGCAGTAGTTTACCTTTCCAAAGGACTTCATTCTTTTCTGCATGTCTTATTGTGTAAAGTTCAAGAAATAATTTTGGGCACACGCCCTTCTAGGTGACATCTAGAAAATTCTTATTAAATAAACACTTCATTTTAGGCAGGATAAAACTGGGTCTTGGCCTAGAGTTATTTATTGTTTTAACCAGTGGTTTGAATGGTGACATGGATTCTGTTTACCAAAGTTTGTAGATAACAAGCCCGTCGGAAAGAATAATAGGGCAGTAGTAAGAGTGTGGGCTTGGAGGAGAAAGAACTGGATGAATTCTCATTGTGCCACTCATAGTTTTATGGGAATGTGGAGTGCACTTTTCAGCTATGGAACACAAAACAGAGCAACCTCCCTCTCACCCTCCAAAAAAGAAACCCTGTGGTCGTTTTGAGAGCTCTGTGAAAAATGTGCTAGACACTGGACTACAAAGATGCATAATAGATGGTTACTGCCAAAGGCACTTGTAGAAATGAGACAATAAATATTGGGTTGGCCAAAACGTTCATTGGGATTTAAGGTGAAAATAAAAGACATATTTTTCATTTTCACCAGTAACTTTATTGAATAACATATTCACCATTTTGTTCTACTACCTTCTGCTATCTTTCAGGGAAATTCATAATTCCATCTTACCAAAACTTTTTATCTTTTTGAGCAAAGAACTCTTCCAGGTACCTTTTGCAGTCTTCCAGGGAACTATATTTTTTTCTATTAAGAGAATTTTATAAGGACTGAAATAAATGGAAATCCACAGGGGCAATGTCTGGTAAATATAGTGGGTGAATCAGAACTTCCCAGTCAAGCTGTAATGGTTTTTGCCTGGTTATCAAAGAAACATGTGATCTTATGTTATCCTGATGGAAGATTATACATTTTCTGTTGATGAATTCTGAATGCTTTTCATTGTGTGCTGCTTTGAGCTGGTCTAAGGGAGCAGTACTTGTTGGAATTAATCATTTTTTTTTTTCAGAAAGAGCTCATAATAGAGGACTCCCTTCCAATCTCACCATACTCGCAACATCACCTTTGGATGAAGACTGGTCTTGGGTGTGGGTGGTGATGGTTCATTTCACTTGCCCCATGATCTCTTCCATTCCATGTTATTGTAAAGTATCCACTTTTCATTGCCTGTCACAATTTGTTTTAAAAATGGAATGTTTTCATTACATTTAAGTAGAAAATCACACATGGCAACGTGGACAAGAAGGTGTTTTTCGCTTAACTAATATGGAACCCAAACATCAAATTGATTAATGTAACCAAGCTGGTGCAAATGATTTTCAGTGCTTGATTTGCATGTTTTGAGAATGTCAGCTATTTCCCGTGTGGTATAACATTGATTGTTCTCAATAACTGTCTCGATTTGATCACTATGAACTTGAACTAGTCTACCCAACCATGGAATATTGTCCAGCGAGAAATCTCCAGCACAAAACTTCGCAAACCACTTCTGACATGTTCAATCAGTCACAAGCACCTTCCCTACACACTGCACAAATCTGGCATTTCAGTTGCATTTGTTGCATATTTTCTTCCGTCTTAAATATTAAAATGGCCACGCAAAAATTCACCAATTTTGATAAGCTTTTTTAAATGCACACTGATATGACAGCTGTCACAATAGGATTTAATAAAATTGTATTGAATGAAGTTAAGAACAGCTAAGGCCTACTAGAACCGTCTTACAGAAAACAAAATGAATGTTTTGGCCAAACCAATAGACAAATAATTATGGTGAGTCCTTTGTGAGAAGTACACAATCAAATATGATGGTGATTGCAAAGAAGATAGGGATCAGATTTACCGGGGGACTAAGAGAAGGCTTCAAAGAGAAAGTGAATTTGAGATAAAGGCTCCAGCAGGTGGAAATGAAGGTGGGTGACAGCTGAGGTGGATTAAGAATGTAGGGACTGATATGGAATAGAAAAATTTAATTTAATTTTTTTCTGGCTAGAAATGGAGCAGAGGGACATATAACTGGAAAGACTTGTTAGGCATATATTGTGGAAAATCTTTACTCCGAAAGATTTTTTTAAAAGCAGGGCATGACAAAAGATCAGAAATTGTGCTTTAAATCTTGGTTAAGACACTAAAAAAAATCCAGTATAATTTAATTAAGTACATATAATTCTAATTATTCATGGATTTCATATTTGCAAGTTTGCCTACTTGCTAAAATTTGTGATCCCCAAATCAATCATCATGACAGGTCACTTGCAGGTGTGTGTTGTGTGGTGAAAACCTGGGTTCCCCGATGCACATGTGCCCAGCTACAGGCAGACAAGGTGACACCTGCTTTCCTGTTTCAGTTCTCATAAGGTAAAAAGGTATCCTTGTGTGGTCTGTTTAGTACCAGGTTTATCACAGTTTTGTACTTTTTGCTGGTGATTTTACTGTTTGAAATGGCTCAGAAGCATACTCTGAAGTTCTGTGTTAGTGTTCCTCGGTCAAGAAGGCAGTGGAGTGCTTTATGGGTGAATGCATGTTCGGTAAGCTTTATTCAGGCTTGAGTGATAGCACTGTTGGCCATGAAATCAATGTTAATGAATCTATAATGTATTAAACAAGGCATTTTTAATTAAAAAACAAACAAATATGTGATCTATGTGGATCAATTGATAAAAATGTGACTGGAAGGCTTGCAGGATCCTGATGTTGTTTTTCCCCTCAGAACAAGGGTCAGCGCTCATTCATCCAGCGTTCCTCACAACGTCACAGAACATAACTACCGTGAGAGGTGAGGACTGCCTGTGTATACAGGGGTTTGGCGAAAAGTAGGTTTACAGTTGTGAGTGCACGAAACACAGTTTTTGTTGTATTCTTATTTATTATTATACTTTTCATACGAACAACTGTAAACCTCCTTATGCCCACCCCTGTGTTTATTAAACGGCTACTGAGTGCCTAGCATCATGCTAAGAGCTGTGAAAGATGCGAAAATCATATGCATTTATAGTAGTATATAAAAAGTTCCCAAAGCTGTGGCATAGATTAGTCTAGCTACAGGTTAGCAAGTAGGAGACACTGGGATGAGCTAAAGGCAAGGAAAGACTAATGACACCAAAATGTCCAGGTGGGGGGACTGCAGTGAACACTCAATATTATCACTGAAATGAAAAATAGTCACAAAGAGCTACAAAACTCTGCCAAGAAGTTTGAAGCTCATTCTAGTTACTAGAGGTCAAAAGGTAACAACAAATCAAACAGACGGCTTACAGAAGAAATGCAGATGTAAATCATAGTCTGACGAGATGAGGTGTGACAAAGGAAGAAATGAGAGTGTCTCATAAGGAAGAGAGTCTCTTCACAGACTGATGACAGAATGAAGGGAATATGCTGTAGAGCAAACCATCTAGATTGAAATGTATCGAAAGGGAGGCTTTACAGTCTTCTCTTTGTGTATTATCACAATATAATTGAGCTTTTGGCATTATTTATTTCTGGAAGGCAATAGAGAGACCAAGACACTTCTCAAGTTTCTTTTAATTCTAAAGATGGTTTTCATCTTGAAAAATGTTTGGCTTTTTGATGTTTTTCACACAAGTTATCTGAGCATAAGAAGTGGTTCAATAGAGTGGACCATGCATTTGTCTGAGACCCAGGAAGCCCGTGATCTGATCCCTGCCTGGAACTGCACGCTCCTGGTCCTAGACTCAGGGATAGCCATCTAATATTTTGCGTTTATTAATCTATAAAACCGCAGGGTTGGATTACAGTGCTTGACACACAGTGGACACTTCATAAATGCTTCACTCTGAAATTCCATTCTATAGAGTAGTGAAAATTATATAACTGGCCACATTCTTACATTATAGAGGAGAAATTACATAGCTAATAGCAGAGGAAAAACTGAGACTCTGCCACTAGACTGTGGTTTTCTTGGCTCAGATTTCTGAATTCCTTTTGAATTTCTTTTTACTAGAATACACTCTGAGTGAGAGGTTAGTAAAGATTGTTAAAATGATGATGACATTATGTAGGAGCTCAGAACCACAGAGATGGAGTTTAAGAAATATTATGCCATTATTTACACGATCTCCAAGGAAGTCATGTATCTTTTCAGGTGAGAAAAAAGGTGCTTACAATCAGAAATTTACCAGCTTCCTTTGCAGAATCCAGTAACACAATGTCTGTTGAAAAAAATTAAACAACCTGGCCTTTTACTGTTCATTTGAAAGACAAACTTTTGAGAAGCTTGCATCTTTTTCATTCTACCAATTTCCTAATTTGTGTACTTACTTAAATCACTTTGAAAATACTTAAATCAAAAGAAAAATAGTTTTCTTTTCCTGTTTGGTATAGTTACCAATTTTGTTCAAATTGAAATCTCTAGTTAACAAAGACATTTTTAAAAGCATATAATATCATCCATGGAAGTTCATATATAAAATAATAATAATAGTAGTAAACTGCTTGAGGTAGTAATTACTAATTCTACTCAAGTATAGATATTTAAAAATTATTAATGGCTGTTCAACACAGTGATAGTGACAAAATGCTTCTGCCTGCCACACTGTGTCTGACAAAATATTACTAGAAAAACTGCATCGTGAGCTTTTTATTTTAAACTCTAAAAATACTAAACATACATAAGATAAAAACAAACAAATACCTTTGGAGGAGTCTCAGATCCTGGATACTCTCTTTGATCCAGTTTCTTCCAGCGATCCATTAGTTTGGTTACCATAGGTGTATTAAAATCCACCAGCTGGAATCCTGTAACATTGGCTCCGCCATGTATAAACCTTTCAAGAGAGATATCCTTGAATCCCTATAAAAATCAATATGACAGTTTGTTAAGTTCAGTTCACTATTATACATCTTAGGTCTTCAATAACAAACTAATAACCAATGTATATATAACTAGATTTCTGGTAAGGTGATGATTAGAAACAGGCAGAAGATACTATTATGTCAATTTAGCTATTAAATTCTGTCTTTCAAAATCTAAAACATGAGACAAGTACGTGTTTTTCAGTTTAGTTGAACTTAATTTAACAAGTATTTCTTAAATTCCCCTGAATGCATTTTTTAGAACATAGGGGTGGATATAGGAAATGAATATGATATCATCAAAAAGTTGCCTGTTGAGAACATGATGTCCTCCTGGGACAGAGAGGTAGAGATGTGTCTATGTGGAAGTACTGCCAAGGTATCATGGTCCTGTGAGTCTAGGGGTGCAGTTCAATGACAAAGTAGTTTAAAAGCAGATAGGACTGATCATGTGAGCCAGGAAGGGTAAAAGCTTTGATAATTTCAGTCACTACAACCCTTGAAATTCTTGGCAGTGGCAGTGGAAGAGAGGAGAGCGAGATAGACCATTCGTGGACTCCCGGGTGGTAGGAAAAAAGATGGTGTCCACCAGGTGGAGCGAAGATGATGGAAAGGAAGGGTATTATCTCTTTTGGTCTAGGCAAAGTTAACTGAATTTTAATAATGCTGAAAAGTTATTTTCTACTTATCTACCTACCTACCTACCTATTACCATTTATCTTATTTGTTTTATGCCTGGTCCTGTCTTTACCCCTTTAAGTGTTTAAGGTGACTTACAAAAATACACACACAATACAAAGTGTAAAACAAACATTACAAGAAGAGGGCAAAAAGAAAAAAACATGTGAGGGAAGTGAATTAATAAAACCAAAGATACTAGCTCAGAGAAAAGTAAACAACACACACACGAACATGGGTTTTTACACCTGTATTTGCACTATTTAGTTTTCTCTTAGATTTAGTAAAGTTTCTTTTGAAAATGTGAATTTGATTTGATTGTGTTGTGTGAACAAAGAGAAAATGTTTTGGGGTTTTTGTTTTTTTTTCAGTGAAAGTAAAATAAGCAGCAGAGACCTTGCAGTTATAACAGGAATCAGTGCAGGAATCAGGGAGAAGAAGATGACCTGGTGTTGCTGCCCCTCTGAATGTGTCTATCCAAGTTTTTGGAAACTTCTATTTTTTTTCATTTGTTTGTTTTAATAACAGAGAAGTTTGCCTTACTAGCCAATACATGCGCATCACTGTTCGGCTACTTAAAAGGAAATAGACCAGTCTATCAGCAACTCAGCTACATCGCTATGGAAAGCTCCAGGAGTGTGTATTAATAGCTAATATTGATGCTGGGCTTCTTATGTATCAGGCACTTTGCTAAGCACATTACCTGAATGATCTAGTTTAGCTCTTGTAATGAGGTTATGAGGTAGATCCTATTATAAGCCTTACCTTGTAAGTAAGGAAACTAAGGCTCTCAGTGGGCTACAGCAGCACGATTCAAGTTTACCCAGCAAATATATAGTAGAGCCAAGATGATTCTTGAGTTTGCCTTTTTAATCCCATGCTCCTGTGTATTCTTATACAAATATGTGTGTTTTAACTTTAGTATTTTCATAATGTCCCTAGGAGAGGTGGGGCGGTAACACTGAGGGAAACAGTCCAGGCTCCGAGCCCACCTTAATCCCTGTCCCACATGGACAATGACAATGGTAATGCTCACATAGCTAGCACAAGTGGTTCTAATTCACCAAATATTAGCTATTATTAATTAATTAATTAGACAAATATTTATTTCATGTCTATTATGTGCCACCTACTTGGAGAGCTCATCAATAACATTCTCATTTCACTGGGAAGAAGTTAGATGCCAGAAAGCAAATCTGTTTTTGAAATGGGGAAAACACTGTCCATCAATCTCCAGCTAGTAAAATGTCAGTTGAACATTTGTTTGCTTCTACGAGAATATAGGGCAAACCCAGAGGCAAGCAAATGATTTCAGTCTTCTAAAAGCCACAGTGATTCAGCTATTGCATTAGTTGCTAATTGATGACATTTTTATTTTCTTTCCGAAGTGGCTAAAATAGAAAGCCTGGCCAGCTTCCTTTCATAGCATTATCTGACAGCTGCAAGACTCACAGGCAAAGCTGCAGCCTTCAGAAAAATCACCTGATAAAAAGTCTGATAAACAATAATCCACTTTTCTCTAATTCCATCTTGCAGCTACGATGAAGGTAAAGGAAAAAGATACTGTCACATCTGATGATAAACTCCTTCCAGTTATGATCTAAATGAAAGGTGGCTAGCTCGGTTAATTTCAGCTTTGGCTGTTTGAGTATAGATGATATTTTTTCATTTTGTATATTTTAACATAATTTTACATAGAAAATTTATAGGATCTAGACCAGGGGTGTCAAACTCATTTTCACCGGGGGCCACATCAGCCTCACGTTTGCCTTCGAAGGGCCAAAATAATTTTAGGACTGTGTAAATGTAACTACTCCTTAACTGATAAGGAGCAGAAATAACATTCAGCCCTTTGAAGGCAACCACGAGACTGATGTAGCCCCCAGTGAAAATGAGTTTGACACCACTGCTCTAGACCAGTGATTTTCTATTCACACACCACAAGAATTTTTAAAACATGCAATAACTGACTATTAGAAACCACAGACTTCTTTTCCCTTAGATCGTCAAATAAAATATGACAACAGCCAACACAACAGCCATCCAGTGTGAATGAATCAAAATTATACCAATTTTTTATCAGATTGGCAAAAAGTATATTTTTTAGTTTGTCACAGAATTTCAGTCATTAGTTTATGAGTGCCATGAGCTGAAAAGGGTTGAACATTTCTGATCTAGATTGTGAAGCAATTTTCTCGTAAATAGTCACTGAGGTGATCATTGAGATTTCTGTTTTTACCCAGAGAATATTGTGGAACTGAAATTTCTCAGTAATATCATAATAAAACTGTAATTCTACATTAGGGGAGGCTAAGTAACTAAATAAACAATGCCACTTTAGTCTGGCAGCCAGAAGGACAGGGAAGAGGCTTCCTACTTGTTGAAATGGGTTGTTCAACAAAGCATGCATGTCCCAATGGTTAGTGACCTCCTACGGAAAGATTGTCTTTCAATTTGCTTTCCTTTTCCTTTCCATTTCCATATATCCTCTGAGGGAAAAGGGGAAAAAGAAAATTAATCAATTATAGGGTTTCGGATAATCTGATGACTATCAGTATAAACCTACACAGGTCCATCATATCATAATGTTTATTTAACATTATGATATAATAAACATAATAATGTTTATTATTACTAATAAACAATGATTCTTTAAGTTTTATCTAATTCAGAGAACATCTGTACTGTTTTGCCTTTCAGGTTCACTGGTTATCTAAATCATTGAAGCAGCTCTGGTGCAATTAACAGAAGGGTCAAGTCGAATGAGAAAGATTCACTCTTAAATTCACACTTAAAATATAGGTTGTTAAGGAGTTAATTAATGTATGCATTTTTGATGATCAAAGTAGATAGCTGGTGGAGTCAGACATATTCAATGAAGAAAAGTTGAAAAATATAAGATACACAAAGAAAAAGTAAAGCGATATCTTCAAGTTCATGGTCTGTTAACTAGGGTTACTGCATTTGAGTAAAAATGTGTTAGACTGCAAATTTTTGGAACTGAGTTCTAGTTCCCATTCAATATCGACCAGATGCCTAAATGTGGACAAGGACTTTACTCTCTGCATCTTAATTTTCCTACCTTACAAATGAGGAATAAATGGTTTGTGCATGTGTGTGTCTGTGTGTGGTGTGGTGAGAGTTAGATAGGGAATAGATTTAGTTAATCTTTAGTGATATGCCATAAACATGCTATAATCTTATACTTCTTTAGGACAAATCCAGATGTTTTCCTAGATGTAAACTGAATATATTTTTAAAAATTAAAAATCTAAATAACAGGATTTTAACAAATTGCCTTGTTGGTGGAACAAGTGTCAACAGTTCCTCCTTGCTCTTTATTGATGGCTGTTTAAATCATCTGACTGCTGGAGAGGGGGTGAAGAAAGATTTAAATAAAAATACAGAGAATATGTATAAGGCCAGATCCCCCCTTGAGGATGGCATAGGAGATGTTTAAATGTATGGTCACACTGTAACTATGTAAGCTATTTACTAATTTTGAATTTATTTATTTAAATTGATTTATTATTTGGCATCAGATAAGACAGAGTTTCAATCTTGCTTTTGAGACTTAGGATCCCTGTGATCTTGGGTAAATTACAATATGTAAAATAAACATCTATTTTGAGGACTAACTAGAACAATTACAGGAACAAAATAATACTGTGATGTAAGCAGGGTGCTAGAGAGGGCCCTTTTTATAAGGTCAACAAAGACATTATTCCTGATTTAATGAGCCTGCAGTGTATTAATGTCTTATTTGCAGCTGAGCCACAAAATGTTGGACGGTACCTGGTAGAGAGAGGTGATGTAACATTCACACAATGGAATACTACTTGGCCATAAAAACAAGAGACTTTTACCCTTTGCAACAGCATGGATGGACCTGGAGAACATTATGCCAAGTGAATAAGCCAGTCAGTGAAAGACGAATACCATATGATTTTACTCTTATGTGGAAACTAATAAACAAACTGATCTAACAAGAAAAAAACAGAGACAGACTCGTAGATGGAGAGCAAATGGCAGCTAGTGGAGTGGAGGTTACAGGGTGGGAGAATTGAGCAAAGAGGAAAAAGGACTCAAGGACAGGGACAACAGTGTGGTGGTTGCTGGAAGGAGTATAAGGGGGACAAATGGTAATGAAAAAAACGCAATAAAGACTAATTGAAAAAATTAAAAAACAGTGATTTCATGAATAAAAAAAGAATAAATGCAATCTATACTATTGGTGTACATAGTGAGATGTGAACCCAGTAATAGGCTTAGCAGATTGGGCATATAAGAACAGCTTCCTAGAAGGGACTGTTAATTAGGATGGGTAGGGTAAGTTCCTCCTGGTGTAGACAACATGTAAATTAAAGCTGGGAAGATCAAAGCAGCAGGATTAATGCCTGGGAATTAGTTTGGTTTCTGGAAGGGACATGTGAGAGGTGGAGTGGGAAAGAAATTCTGGAGTTAAGCAGGGCTAAGTCTTACAGGGCTTTGTTCATGAAGGTAAATAGTGTAGCTACTTTATCCTAATGCATTTCAGCAGCAGGGAGCTTAGATTTAGGATGCTTACTCTAGTAGAAGATGGTGAGCATTGGGGCAATGGCGGCATGCCATTTTTAGAGAATGGAAAGAAGTTCCGTGGACTGGTGAGATGACAAGTATTAGCAGGTAGGGTTGGAAAGACCATAGGTCTTTTCCTTTCCTGAAGGGCCTGCATTCTTTTACTGTATTTTCAGCTTGGAGCCAATGAAATAGTTTAAGCAGGGAAATGATCTCATTCTTATCTCCCCTTAAAAAATAGCAGGGAGCAAAGTGAACGGAAAATTGGAAAAGAGAAAGTCTAGTGGCAAAGCAGGGAAGCAATTTTTTAAAAATCTCTGAAAAACAGACTACAGTGAGTCAAGAGATAGATAGTGTTTCCCTGCCTTTATGTTTCTTGGAAATTTCTGGAGCCGAATTTAACCTATTGAGATACCATGTGCTTTCTCCAGTACCTCTAGATGCTGGGTATGTGTAAAGAAAGCATATGTGCACCCGTACACAAACCATAAACAGGACATGGAAAAGAAAGAGTTCAGCAGTATTTCATTTCTTGTAGATTTTACTCATTCTTAATATGCAATTGTTAATGATAGTGGCAGTGATAATCTCAGAAAAATTTTAAGAATCAGGGATAAGGCCTGTTTGTGCAGCTAGACCTGAGGGACAGTGATGCTATTTAGAGGGTATGATCCTTTTAATGAGTTGTTGACTTGAGATTGGTAATGTTTTGTTGAGGATTTTTGTATCTCTGTGCGTCAGGGTATCAGCCTGCAATTTACTTTTTGTATTGTCCTTTTCTGACTTGGTATCAGGCTGACACTGGCTTTGCAATATGAATTTGGAGGCATTCCTTCTTTTCTAATTATTGGAGTAATTTGAAAATCATTGGTCTTCATTATTTTCTAAATATTTGGTAGAATTTACCCACGAAGCCATCTGGCCTTAGGCATTTTGTTGGGAAGATTTGGTTACTGATTCAAACTCCTTACTTATTATTGGTCTGTTCAGATTTTCATTTCATCACGATTTTTGCTTGGTGGATTGTATGTTTCTAGGAACTTAATCCATTTATTCTAGGTTATCTAATTCGTTGGTGTATGATTGCACAGAGTAGTTTCTTAAGATCCTTACTACTTACATAGTATCTGTTGTAATGTCTTTCTGATTTTGTCTTCTCTTTTTTCTTAGTTTTAGACAGTTGTGTCAATACTGTTTATCTTTCAAAAAAAACAGCTCTTAGCTTTATTGATGAGTTCTGTTGTCTTTTTAGTCTCTATTTCATTTATTTTCATTCTGATCTTTATTTCCTTCCTTCTAGCTTTGGGCTTAGTTTGTCCTTTTTTAAGTTCCTTGAGCTGTAAAGTTAGGTTATTTATTTGATGCCTCTCTTTTTTCTTAACGCAGGTATTTATTGCTATAAAATTCCCCTTGGAACTTCCCTTGTTGCATTGCATATGTTCTGGTTTGTTGTGTTTCCATTTTAATTTGTCTCAAAGCATTTTTTTGATTTCTCTTAATTTTTTTTTGACTCATTGGTTGTCAGGAGCATTTGGTTAATCTCTACATATTTGTAGATTTTTCAGTTGTCTTTTTCTATAGTTGATTTATTGTTTCACACCGCTGTGTTCAGATAGATGCTTGATATGATTTCAAACTTCTGAAGTTGATTAAGACTTGACTTATAATTTAATGTATGCTCTATCCCAGATAAAGTACCATGTGTGCTTGAGAAGAATGCACTATGCTGCTGTTGAATGGGATGTTCTGTAGATGTGTGTAGGTCTATGTGGTCTAATGAGTGGTTTAAGTCCAATGCTTCCTTATTGATATCCTGTCTCAATGTCATCTACTTATTGTTGACAGTCAGGTATTGAGGTTTCCTACTACTGTTGTATTGCTGTATTTTCCTGTTTTCAGATCTGTTAATATTTGCTTTATATATTTAGATGCTCTGATGTTGGATATATATTTATGTTATATTATATAATATAAATGTTATATTCTACTGATAAATTGATTGCTTTATCATCATAAATGCATTTCTTTGTCTCTTGTTTTGGCTTAAAGACTAATTTTTTTTCTGATATAAGTATAGATTCTCCTTTCCTCAGTTTCCATTTTCATAGAGTATCATTTTTCCTCTCCTTCACTTTTAGTCAATGTGTGCCCTAAAGTCTGAAATAGTCTTTTGTATGCAGCATGTAGTTGGGTCCTCTTTATTTTATCTATTCAGCCACCGTATGTCCTTTAATTGGAGAATGTAATCCCTTCACATCAAAAGTTTTTGGTAGAAATTGACTTACTATTACCATTTAAAAAGTTACTTTTATACTCATCTGAAAACATTTTCTCATTGCTTATAGAGAGAGAAGGAATGGGGATAAAGAAAGGGAGGGAGAGAGAGAAAAAGAGAGAGAGAGAGAGAGAGAGAGAGAAAATTTAATGGTTGCCTTCTTGTATGTATCCCAACTTGGGATAGATCTCACAACCTAGTTATGTGTCCTGACCAGGAATTGAATCCATGAGCTTTCCATCTATGGGACAATGCTCCAGCCAACTGAGCCACACTAGCAAAGGCACTATTGACATTTTGTTAATTTTTCCCCAGGTGATTCATAGGTCCTTTGTACCTTTCTTTTTCTCTTGTTCTCCTTTTTTTCTTTTTTTGCAATTTGATGATTTTATATAGTAATATGCTTTGATTTCTTTCACTTCATCTTTTGTGTTTTACTGTAGGTTTTTGCTTTGTGGTTACAATGAGGCTTATATAAAACATATTATAACAGTTTAAGCTTATAACAACTAAGCTTTGAACACATACAAAAGCTCTACAATTTTAATATTCCATCCTACATTTTATGCTTTTGTTTTATAATTTACATCTTTTTATGTTGTGTATTCATTTGAAATTATTGTAGTTATAATTCTTTTCCATGACTTTATTTTTTAACCTTTTCATTAGAATTAGAGGTAATTTACCCACCACCATTACAATATGGAATATTCTGAATTTGTCCATATATTTACCTTTACTATTGGGTTTTATACTTTCATGTTTTTATGTTAGTAATTTGTATCCTCTAATTTCAGCTTGAAACATTAACGTTTCTTATAAGGTCACTCATAAAGATCAACTCTTTTAGCTTTTGTTAGTTGGGAAAACTATTTCAATTCTTAATGACAACTTTGTCAGGTAAATTAGTCTTGGTTGATGCTTTTTTTCCCTTAATTAGCACTTTGAATATATCAGCTCACTTTCTTCTTGCTTGTAAAATTTCTGCTGAAAAAATACACTGATAGTCTTGTGGTGGCTTCCTTGTACATAACAAGTTGCTTTACTCACTTATTTTAATGTTATCTTTGTTTTTATTTTTTTAATTATAATGCATCTCAGAGTGTGCCTCTTTAGATTTAGCTTATTTGGTATTTTTGATCTTCCTGGATCTGGATATGTGTTTCTTTCCCCACAATGATAGAATGTGTTTCTTTCTATCATTTCTTTGAACAAGCTTTTTGCCCCTTTATTTCTCTGTTCTCCTTCTGGGACCTCTATAATGTGTATATTAATCCATATGATGGTGTAGCATTAAGTTCCTTAAGTTATCTTCACTCTTTTTCATAGTTTTCTTTTTGCTTATCTGATTGAATTCCACTGTCCTGGTTTTAAGTTAGTTGATCTTTTCTCCACTTAGTCTAGTCTGATGCTGACCCTTTATTGAATTTTGTAGTTTAATTATTGTGTTCTGCAGCTTCATAATTTATGGCTAGTATTTTTAAAAATATTTTCTATGCCTTTGTTGAAATTCTCATTTTGTGTGTGTGTTGCTTTCCTGACCTCAGGAAGCATTTTTATGAATGTTTTTCTGAACTCCCTTTTTGGGCAGATTAGTCTAGACTAAGATCCTAGTCACCTTCAAAACCTATGTGATTCCTCAAGCTGCCTTCTTTGTTCTTAGTGGCTCCCAGTATTTGAGGGTGTACCAAGCC
Organism: Glossophaga mutica; assembly: GCA_039655065.1. Taxonomy (NCBI): domain Eukaryota; kingdom Metazoa; phylum Chordata; class Mammalia; order Chiroptera; family Phyllostomidae; genus Glossophaga; species Glossophaga mutica. Next base: position 76,135,632 of record CM077308.1, on the reverse strand, counting down.
AGTGTCCCGAAAAGAGAGGATCATAATTGTAAGTCTAACCCTTAGGCAGCAGCTTGTAAAGTATGTGGTCAAACCTATTTAAGAAAAGCTTGGAAAATGGGCATTTTGCCTGTCACCTCTACACTGAGCCTTGAGGAGACAGCCTTAGCAAGTACTCTCATGCATTATGTGTTAAGATGTCCCTTGGCCAGCATAAGGCAGGCATGTGTACAAGCTCATTCTAGAGGCATGTTGGCAACCTGGTTTTATAGTTACAGGAAGCTGGAGGAAAGAAAATGGCATAAATGCTCACCAGATCCCTTGGGCTCCATGGAGGATTACAGCCAGTACCTAAATGTATGAAGCTAGACCCTTGAAGGTGGATTCTCAGGCAGCAGGTTAAATGTGAACAGTCAATCCTCTTTCAGGATAAGACTGGAGATGGGCATTTTTGCCTTCTCCCTCTGCACTGAGGCTTGTCTTGATAGCCACATTAAAAGCTCATATGCCCATTAAAAATGGTTTCTTTGTTTTCCATAGTCCCCCGAGCCTTGTGGATTCATGTTTCATTGGCTTTTTGAGGTAGATATTTTTGGGGGGCATCTGTATTGTAAGGAGCAGGGGCGCTAAATTTGTAGTCCAAATCTTCACTCTTCATGGAGAAGTTGGAAGATGGGGATTCCCTCACAAGTGCATGTCACTGTGCCAGGGATAGTGTTTATGGAGAATGTGTCTCAAACTTTCTTAACCCATTTCGACATGGGTTTATGGTTTTAGTTGCCTGATGTATAGGAGTCAGGTACTTTCTGGATTTCTCTCTGAGGGACTGCTCCATGTGTGCAACTGTGGGATGAAGGATGTTCAGGATCTTCCTATGACTCCATCTTGCTCCCTCCAACTAAATCAGTCTTGATGACTTGGTTAAGTAGCAGCCCCATTAATTGAATATTGTAATTGTAAGCTATAAATGGAATTATTTTCTTTCTTTTTAAAAAATATATTTATTGATTTTAGAGAGAGATAAAGGGAGAGAGAGAGACACATTGATGTGAGAGAGAAATATCAATTATTTGCCTCCTATATGCACCCCAGCTGGGGATCAAACCCACAACTTAGGCATGTGCCCTCACTGAGAATTGAACCTGAAACCTTTTGGTGTATGGGTTGATGTTCCAACTAACTGAACCATACTGACCAGGGCTGGAATTCTTTTCTTAACTTCACTTCCAGAATGTCTGTTGCTAGTATATAGAAATACATAGATTTTACTATATAGACCTTATATTTTGCAACCCTGCTAAACCCATTTATTAGTTCTTAGAGTTTTTTATTAGATTTTTTAGGATTTTCTATACACAAATGCTTTTTTCTCATTTTGGACAGCTTTTATTCATTTTTCTTGCCTAATATCACGTGCTTGAAACTTCAGTACAATGTTCAAAAGAAATGATGAAAGGCACATCCTTGTTTTACTCCTAATCTTAGTGGAAGATCATTTAGTCTTTCAATATTAAGTATAATGTTAACATAATCTTTCTTTTGATACTGAATTGACTTCACATGTGGGAATTCTATGCACATAGTTCTCAAGAAATAGCTATTGATTGGCCCAATGTAACAAAATCACTCTGGTTTTTAACGTCTCAGTTTTTTAGGGACAAATGAATAAGTCAGTAGAATCCATATTAACTATATTATAATGTAGCTATGCATGAATTACTGGCCTAGTCATGTATTATAATAATATCAGCTACATATGGTAAAAGCTTGGTTGTTTTTAGTAAGAGTGATACAGACAACATTTTTTCTACATCATATGTTGTTACTTAGTCATTATACAGGTTGCAGGGGGCCCCTGTCCTGGGCTCCAGATGTGGGCGGGGGGGCTCTGCCTGCAGAACCCCATCCCTCCATCATGGATGAGAATAAAACTACCAAGACATGATCTGCTTGGGGAGGAAAGGTGGTCAGACTCTCAGAGGAGGATGACCCAGAGCCCCTTCCTCACTAGGCTTTTATTGGGTTCAAATACACAGGGATACAGGTATGTTAGGCAGCAAGGATCAAACAATGATTAACATTTCAAAGAAATCTGAGTCAGTCAGGAAAGGGGGTTGCAAAACTTTGGGAGACATACTCATTTCCTCCTCTGACCCTTATCATTTAAATGAGAGCACTCTTAGCAAAGCAGGTTTCACAGGACTTTAGGAATTCTTTCTTATGCCTGATCACCCAGGGAACCATTCTGTCTGGCACAGGGCTGCACCGCTTGCTGTCATAGTTTCAGGCTTTCAGTCGATTAGGCTCAGGAAGCAGAAGACATCTTCCAGATGGAAATGGGGACTTGGGCTATGTCAGAATAGCTGAGGCAGGGGCAGGCCGAGGGTCCATCAACCCCTCTTTGCTGCAGCCCCCCGAGTCCTTCCATGAGGGCCTCCCAAGTGGTCGTGTCTGGCACCTAAGTTGCCCCTCCCATGAGGAGTCTTACCCGTCATTGACTGACTGACTAAGCACTGGGGCCAGAGATGGATGAGGCAGAAGCGCTCCTGCCAGGGAGATAAGCTTTGTCTCCTTAGTAGGTCACATCCTCTTGAAAGAACAGACCCAGATGAAGTGGGTCCCTTGGCTCTTACATAGCCCACCATGGGGTGAGGGTTACAACTCCTGAAACCAGGCTGAACGGTCCGCAACAACAGATAACTTAATATGCTGCCATATACTGAGGCTGTTTAATACAGTATGTAATACCCATTAAGATGTTATAACTATTAATTATTTCCATTTTTTTGGTTTAGCAATGTCAGAAATTCATTTGTGGCATGACAATGTATAGCATGTTGACTTTCCTTTTCTTAATTCCATTGTTTAGAAAGAATTGATGTCAAAACACTCTATTTGCCAAAATCTTCTTGTATAATATTATGAATGCAGATATCTCATAACATAAGATTTCTTTGTCTTACAGTGATTAATACCAAAGTATACAAATTTTAAGATTTATATGTATTTATATTTTTATAAATTATATTAAAACATTCCAGAGTATGGACCTACTAAAAGTAATGGAGAAGATAAGCCAAAATTTCTCAGTCTTTTGATGGCAATCCCTTAAGTAGCATAATTATACTTTATTCAAGAAATACAATACAATAAGACTTTATAGTCTATTGCTGCATTTCAATATCTCAATTCCATAGTGAAACCCAATTCACTAGAGAAAAATTCCTGTCTCAAATTAAGATGGCCTACTTGCCACATGGTTATAGTGGATACATCTCAATCTCTTTGCAGTGTTTGGTTCTTTTCCTTCTTCAAGGACAAGGCATGTAACAAAGAAACATGTGGGAGTGGAGGAAGAAAAAGAAGAAAACACTCTGAACTTCTCTACTATATATCCCTTTTGAGATCAAGCCCTTGGGGCAGATGGTCTTCAAATAAAGCAAGGAGAATGGCCTTCTGCTTGGCTCGCTTACCCGCTATGTGGCAGAGTTAACAGAAAATACCTAATAAGGCTTGCCAAGAATTTAAAAGCACTTGCCTTAGGCCTTTAAGGATTTATACTAATGCATGTATCTAGTTCAGTAACCAACTATGTTTAATATATGAATAGCTGACATAATTTTAAATATTTGAATTACAATAAAAACTTTCTTAAATAGCCATTTCTATCTTACTTTTCTTAACATTAGAGAACATGCAGCACCAGTTTCCAACATTCTTGTAATGCCCCTAAGTATTGGCAATCTTAATCCACAGAGTGGCACATTTATCATTTACACAGAGAAAAGGCCATTATTTAATTTGCCAAGTGATACCATAGTAAAACAAACATTGTAATTAGTTTTAAAGGTCATTTTAACAGATATTAAGCTGATCTGTATCAAATATATTGAATTCTGCATTAGAAATATAATGATCATTGGAATAAGAAGATTACCCTATCTTATAAAAAGCTCAGTAAATAATATAGTATAATCATTGATTGGAACATTAGTTTAAGGCACAATTGAAATAATTTTGAATGCTTGACAAATTCTTATAAAATAGAAAATATAGAATTCTTACCAAGTTTGCAATGATATAATGGTAGCCTTTAACATGCTTTCCAACACTCACAATCTGTGAAGATATAAGGAAATAAGAGAAAATAAATTTTTTGTACTCTGCATATCTGATGCTGTTCTTTTATAAAAAGTGGAAAGAAACAGCTTGAGGTGAATGATATGAATATTAAATAGCACTACACTCACTCAAGTGTTTTGACTGAGTTGTCACGTGAAAACATGGCCTAGATGAGGACTTGGCTGTAATAATTAATGACGGCTTTTCATAAAGACAAAAAAATGTAAAAAAAGCAAATTGGCATTTTCATCCTTTATCTTCTTAAAAGAACGATGATGAAAGTAAACAAAGAATAATGATCAAGAGTCTGGAGTTGAGTTTGAAGAGTAGGTTAGGAAGGACATACAAGTCACACTGATGATACACTTTCAAGTGAGCCCACGTTTACAAGAATAAAACATAGGAAAAGTGATTAATTGATTCTTTTAATTACCTTTTGTTGTTTGTTTTTTAGGAAATAAACATTTGTTTATCAGCAGCCATGGTGATGGTCAAATGATTCAATTCTGAAGTCAGGCTTATGTGTCTCAATAAGGTAAATGCCAGATGGTATCATTGTAAATATCTTATTAACAAATTATGGCATAATCAATTTTTATGAATGAGACTGGGACTTTTAAATCTTTATTTATTTACTAAAATTAGAGAAAAAATGAGTTCAGGACACTTTTCATCTTGCCTCTACCTTTAAATAATAGCGCAATAAATGTCTCATATATAAATTTAGGGTCAGGAGAGCCAAAGATTAAAAAGATAAATAAGTCAGTGCTGCTATTACAAGGATGTTTATTATGACTGCAATTAAAACAGAGCAAAGAGAGTAGTGTGGGTCTCAAGAAGTGGTATTGTATGATTAGGAGAACAAGGTAGTTTTTAAGAGAGAATAGATCCTACTAAAGATTGATTGGATGAATAAAGAAGTTAATGAGAATATAAATGTCACCAACACTGGCATATTAAGATCAATTTGAGACTTGAAAATGAATAAAGCTCAGTGTTCAATCCACAATCAGGTTTTATGTTAGTCCTTTATGTATCAGCAATGATTTTATGTGTCACTCAGGGGTCTTTTGAGATAAGAGCTGATATGTATTACCTGAAACTATTATTACGAAGCTCTGGTTGTTACATTAAGCACCGTCTTTAAGCTGAAGATCTACAGTGGCACACTTGAGTATGAATATGAGTGGTTTTGGTTTCCCTTTTAGTTAGATTTTATATATCAGCTGACAATATCTCTCCTGGTTATCCTGTTCCTGAGAGTTCAGTGACGTGGAGAAAACAGTACAACATTTTGGCAGTGTTAGAGAAACGATGCCTGGTAAGTGTTGGAGATTTATTGTAATGAGGGCAGTCACTAGTCACTCCTTTGTATTCTATAGAAATGTCAAACTCCCAAACGTCCCCTGAATGCTGATTTTAAATATGCTTCAACACATTTTAATATAGATAAACACCACAGTTTTAGTTTGCTTAGTTTTCTTCAGTTCTATAAAGAGAAAAAATATAAGGCAAGGAAGTTTTGCAAACAAGCTGTGGACTTAAACTGCAATCTTGTAAGATAACAGAAGGACCTTTAGTTTGGAGCATGGAATGCACACACGGGGAGAGGGAAATGAAGAGCCCAGACCAAACAGAACTAAGGCTGCCCAGTGTGAGAGGAGATTAAGAGAGAAGATAGGGGATGAGAGCTCTCATCAAATGTTTGAAAGGAAAGAAGTACCATGGGCACACACAAGTGTGTGTGCATATATTTTTATTCTTTTCTATACTTGGAGATGTTAGAAATTATAAAAGCTTCTAATTAGGTCAAACTGTTTTTTAGGAGAAAGGGAAGGGAAGAGAGTTGCTCATAAAGGGAATGGCTACCTCTCAAAGTAGTGATCTCTCTCACCAGAAGGACACAGCAAAAGCTGACTCATGATCAACAAATAAAAGATGTTGGGGTAGAGTTCTTTGGACTCCAGAATCTTATACAGACTTAAAAGTTCTTTATCTGTATTGTCAGCCACTGTAGTAAACACTGCTGGTGCCCCACCATGCTTTTCCTTTCCATGTTAATGCACACTGGCTTATGACTTCTAACTGGCACCTGCGGTTCCGTGATGCAGGGTCTTCTCTGGTCTCTAGAGCATGCTTTGCCCTTAGGGGGTGGGTGGGTGGTGGGGAGATCAGGTCAGAAGAGTCAGGAGATTAATGCCCTCTTTCCCAGAAGCACTGAGGCATTGATGACAGAAACTGGTGCATAGATAATCTAAGTCCCTTGCCCCACAGGTGAGATGATTCTGACGTGTATGTTCTACACTAGGTCCAGTAATCAGTTTACACTAATTTCAAACGAGATTAAGCCCCTTTTGCAAACATAGTAATTTATCTAGTAACTTGCCAGAAAAGTGCTGCACCTTTTATTGCCTGCATTTGTCCACTCTGCTTCAGGCGTGTACTTCCCCTAGCAAACCGACTGAGTACGCACCAGTTTGTGCCTCAAGGTCTGCTTCTGGGGGAAGCCAAACTAAGATAGTTTCCAGTTTAAAAATAATTACCAATATGGTAGTGTAATTTATAAGGTAAAAAACACTTCTGTTGACTGACTGTCCCAAGCTTTTTTCTCTGTAGCGTAACCTGTCTTTGTTATATTCTGAGTCCCTAATCTCTATATACAATCAGGGTCTGGAGTTGTACAAAATACTTTTATTTGGATATGTAAGTTTGGTTTGAAATGTTTATTCTCTTACATAGAGAAATAAGAATGAATCAGTATCTTTATTTAATAAGTTATTTATATTCCTGAAACATGATTTTCCCCTTTACATTGTTTTATAATCTTTAAGGATACCCATGTATGGTACTGGTTTGCCATTGTTTCTTCCTTCAACTTTATTCTAAATGATAAAAAATTCTTTCAGTTTTATCCTTTCAGATCGAAGAATGTAAATAACTTTATATATACCTCTCCCACACTGAGAGCAATATGTTTTGGATAGAGTGGTAGAACTATAAGTGAAAAGCAAGTGTTGAAATTTTGGTGTTTAATTTCCACTCTGTATGTCTCTACCCCATCATGGTAACTGCCAACAGCTCCAGAAAAACGCATGGTAGAATACACCTGTATGTCCTTCTCTCTGACAATTATGGTTGTTCAAAAATTCTACATCCACAAATCCTGAATAGTATTATAATTCTTATCATGTTAACTCTGAATATCTCTTAGCAGAGATCCATTTTGAGTTAATAGCATTTTAATTTAGTGATTTAAAATATTTGCAAAGAGGCACAAAAGATTCTATGGAATTTGTAATTATTAATTTGAAACTCACATAACAGCTTGAAAGAACCAGAGAGCAGCATGTTCTTCTTTAATTAAAGAGATATTTTGTAAGAAGCAATATAAAAATCATTCTAATGAGATATAGGTGGAGAGGTTAATCCTGTGCTTTCATTAACAAATGAATTAAATAAATACAAGCATTAAGTGATGAAGCTGGGACTTCACCCCAGGTCTTTTGACTGTACTTTTCATCATTTTTGATTGCACCCTGTTGCCTTTCTTAGGCCATAGCAATTCAATAGTAATCTATCTTTCATAATAACAAAATGAATAAAAGGGACACTTGTGAGAGTGACATTCTTTTTGACATTAGATTTTTGATGATGCCAAACTTGTGCATGAGAATAACTAGATTTCTCATAAAGAAATAAAAACACAGTACCCCTTTTCCAAATAATCTTGTGTCTGAACATATTGTTAATTTCAATAAAAACATATATGCAAGGTATTACTAAGTCCATTTTGCACTAGACTGGGTCAGAAACACACAGATGAAGAATTACCAGGTACAATGTAACACATCCAAGTCTAGGTCTGCAAATTTTTTATATAACCATAATAAATCTAATTATCAGGAAGGCTTAAATAATTCAGATTCAATTTTGTACAGCTTGTACTTTACCAGATATATATTTAAAAGGATAGTTCAAGTACATATCCTATATTTAATGCCAATTCAACTCAATAAAATGAGTAATTCCATTTATGAGACAAGCTCAAAGTGATAATTAAAGGTTAAACTATGTACAATATAGTCAAATACATTCTAACTATACTAGTGTTAAATACATTTTGTGATGTTCTCTTTGAAGACAGGAACTCCGCAAGTGATAGTATATACAGTTAACTATTATTATTCAGAATATCTTCTTTCTTTTTTTTAAAGATTTTTATTTATTTATTTTTAGAGAGAGGGGAAGAGAAGGGGAAAGAGAGGGAGAGAAACATCAATGTGTGGTTGCCTCTTGCATGCCCAGTACTGGGGGCCTGGCCCACAATCCAGGCATGTGCCCTGACTGGGAATTGAATTGGCGACCCTTTGGTTCACAGCCTGTGCTCAGTCCACTGAGCCACACCAGCCAGGGTGGAATATCTTATTTCTTGAGTTGTACCTAATTGGATATATCATCACTGAAAAAATATTCTGGATTATAAAAATTTGAGAAGTCATATATTTAGACAAATAAAATGTAAAGAGGTGACTGCAAAAAAAAGTTCTGTGGCCACTTTTGCAGGGAACACTAGGTTAAATAAGGTTTAGTAGGTTTTTCTGCTGTAGGAATTTTTAGAGACTTTAATAACAGAAAGTACACTAAAAAACCCTGAGCCAGATAGTGCAGAACAATTTTAAAAGGTTGTTTAAGTTCATCCTTCCATGTATAAAGGACACATGTACAAAGCCAAAGGGGGGTAGGATCGAGGGTAAAAGATAGGAGTTGGTGGGGTGGACAGGAGTAGTGGGGAGAAAATGGAGACAACTGTACTTGAACAACAATAAAAAAAAGATTGTAAAAAAGTTCATCCTATAACTTTATTCTTCACTCACATCTTTCCTTAACTTTCACATACATTTCAAACTTCATTTGTTTTAACGGCACTTTATTTCTCTTCAGTGTTGATCATCTTTACCCACAGCAAAAGCACAGCCTAAACCATCTGAGGCATACTTAAGTTCTGTCCATAATTTTTGTGATAGCACCTCACTATTTTGTAACTTCAGCTAGTAAATTTTTTGGTCATGAATTTTTAAATTTACATGTTTGTAATTATATTTGATAGATAAAATTGTGATTGAATACCTAAGTCATATGGCCCCAGAGTTATTCTCTTTACTTTTTTTTTATTGTTGTTCAAGTACAGTTGTCTCCATTATGGCGATAGAATACTTCCTTTGCATTTAAATTTATGGGTATGTTCTACTTTGAATAGTTTGGTACGAGAGGCCAGGTTCCTATGAAGTGGATTCAGAAAGGACATAGATATAAACAGATGTCCTGTATCAAAAAAGGAGTAGAAATTTTTCTGAGTAAACCCTTCACATTTGTTCAAATGATTAACTCCAAAATCATTTAAAAAAATGAACAAATGAAAGGTTTGAAAGGATACACAAATTATCCCTTATTTCTTACTCACAGAGAAAGGGCAGAAAAAATGATGCCTCTCCTTAACAAATGGGATTCCCCTATTTGATGTTGGTATACAATATTTGCATAGCAACTTCACTAGGCAGGTCTTTTGCCCATATTTTCACAGTTACAGTAAAAATTTAAAGACTATTATTCATAATGACTGAGAATACTGTTAACATTATCAATTTTTTGTAAACCCCAGTTAGATCAGGTAAATTTCTCGAAATCTTAATAAAAATAATAAAGATTATGAATGCCTAAGTGCATATCATGGTGTTTTGAAAAGTGACATTTAATAAATGCACTTAGTAAATAATGTTATCACTACTTGGCGTTACATATTTGTTTGTTTATTGTGTGACTCCCTCACTGAAATATAAGCTCCATGGAGTAGGGACTTCTACTGAGCTTACAACATTGGTTTGTAATAAGCACTGAATAAATATTTGTTGCACAGGTGTCAAATAAATGAAGTTATACTTTATTAGACATGGCACATCCTTAAAATATAAAGTATATTTTTATACTTTAAAATATAAAAATAAAAAATAAAGTATAAAGATTAAGGATATTTACTCTTTTGCTACACTACTTAGTAACCAGGATAACCCCCTGCCAGTCCATTCTCTATATTGTCATCAGAATTATCTTTTTAAAATAAAAATTTGATAATGTTTGAAAACGTCCAATGACATGTGAATATTATGAATTTAAAACTACTAAGTAAAGCCTATGAGGGCCTTCACAACCTGACTTCAATTTGCCTTCTTACTTCCCGTGCACTTGATATTCAAACCACACTCACTTCCTTTCCCTGCAGAGGTGGCTTCCCCTGAAGAACTCTGCTCTGAACATGCCTTGAATCTCTTTCCCCAAGTTTTCTTACTAGGGAATTCTAACTCATTTTTCAATAATCTACTTTCATCTTTATTACACTTTCCACATTGTGCTGTATTACTTGCTTGTGTTCCTGTTTTCCTTTACATTTGAAATTTCTTCAAGGGTTGCACTGAGATTGATTTAACTTTATATACAATGTCCATAGGTATTGAAAAAATATTTGTTGAATTAATGAGCAAATGGATGAGTGCTGAATACATCTATAAGGAAGGAAAATAAATGGTAGGGTGGGCAGAGACAAGATAATTTATTTCTCTTGTGTTACTTGCAAGATACTACATATTTGTATTAGAATATTTGACTTTAAGTTTATGTTAAAAGAATCAGAAAAAAATGAACAAAAATTAATTATAAAAATAAAATTCAAATATATGTGGTCTATTCAGAAAATATCCAGCTATGTAATAAGAAAAATAGAGATATTTATTGAAGAAGATACAAGAAACACTGTACGTATTATAATGATGCTTCAGTGCCCTTCAAAGTAGGTATGTGGGATCTCACACAGTTCTCCCAGCATCTCTTCCAGTGTTCAAAACACTCTGCAAAATCCTTTGTTAGAAATCACCATCAGCTGTTCCATCATATTTTCCTGTCATCAAAGGTCATCAAAGGTCAGAAATCTCTTCCCTTCCAGAGACGATTTTAGTTTTGGGAAAAGCCAGAAGTCACAGGGTACCAAATCTGGGCTGTAGTGGGGCTGAGTCACCTGGGTGATTTAATGTTTCACCAAAAACATCTGCATGTCTTGATGACAGCTGCCAATCACCAGTTGCCAATAGCTGCGGACTTCTGAATCATCCAAATAGTTTCCATGGAAGAATGTTCAAGATTAAGGCAAAATGTGATGCAGATTCGTTGTTGTAATCACTCAGTCATTTTGAATGTAATGGCCACACAGTACACATGCTCACTCAATGGCGTCTACCATCCCCATGGACTATTACAGTGAAGTCGTCATTGTTCACACATGCTCATTCCAGTCCACTCTCCTTGGCTGCCGGGTTACACCTATGCTGTGCAAACCATTGTCATTATATTAACAATGGCTGGACTTTTTCCGGACAGACCTCATACATGTATATTTATATGTTCCAATATATGTTCTGTGGTTTTAAAGGGAGGGCATAGGGCCAGTACAGAGACAATTTAAGCCTGGGCTTTGGAAGAATAAACAATCATGTGTTATATATGAAACTTAGAAAAGGGAAAGTAAATTTCCTATGTCTTGATCATTCTTCCATTTGTTAGTGATTATGTAAAACTTACTTATTTTGGTAAAAATGACACTGCTTTAGTTTCCTTCTACAATCTGATCTTAAACTTGGTATATATATATGAGTTCAGAGAAAATCTAGACAATTGATAGGAAGTCTTGTACAATTATGTGGTTAACCTGAAGGACAGGATTAGGAGTGAATTTGTTCCATTATCTTTCTAAAAAGATGTATCACTTCATTTACTAACAGGTAGTACACTCAGTTACTAAACTGTTTAATATGAATACTCTAGAATTTATAAAGTATAGTTGTATTTATAATGTTTACAAGACTCAGAAACATGTCCTTAAAGGTATTGTTGAATGTTTTTCTTCCTTTTTGTTAATCTCACTGCCTTTTGAACATTTAAAGAGTAGCTACAAAGTCCTAGTGAAATAAATTATGAAATCATACTCTTTTTTTCTACTTAAAGAGGACTATTACTTACCTATTCCTAAACCATAGTAGATAAATCTATGCAGCTGACTTTTACTTAAAGCAAGAAAAACTAATTTTTTATATATCTAAAATTATCAAGCAGATTTTCCTTTATCTTTTTAAAATTAAGAAGCTGGATTTTTTAATGTTCAAGCCAACAATAATAATGACAACTATTCTAATAAGGTTCTTGCAGTATCAACTAAAACAAATTTTATTCTGACTACCATATTCTTTTCTTCAAAAAATCTTATATATTTTGTCTTCTTTTCTTTTTATTTTAGTGTGTTTACGTTATAAGGATGAAGAATAGCTGCAACCATGGAAACAGTTGCTAAGAGATAATTAGAGAAGCCTTTACAACTCCCACCAATTCCTTTGCCTGGCTGAGATCTGTAAAGGTATTTCTGTTTTCTGTGAAAACAACAAACCCAGCGCATCATAATGGGACTTGCACATTCAAATCAATTCAGCTAAAAAAATAAAAGTAAGATTAAAGAAGTAAAATTCACCTTTTAAAACATAATCTCATGTCTTTTAAGTTTTTTCTTACTTTGTTGCAGCTCCGGCTTGAGCCAAGCTTGATATGCAAAAGTAGCTTTATAATGATGTAAAAGCAGCCAGCTCTGCCAGTACTGCAGTGCGGGAAATTGCTGGTGTGATTTCTTTGCTATAGTAATTTATCTGAGTGCCCGATTTGTTCCCATTGTATCTCACTCAATGTTACTTTAATATATGGAAGTAAAAACTCTTGTGCTTTTTTTCAGCCTATACAACAAACTCTGGAAGCCTAAATTCCCCATCTCAGATGACTGAGGGCTTACCCTCTACAACTTCCAGTACTACTGGGTGCTCTTCCCTGAAACACATAAAAGAGATATTTCTCCTGCCTGTGTCTTCATGTGAAGCTCATTCAGACTTTCATTTATTCAACAATTATTTTGGTCTTTTTTCATATCACTGGGAATAAATTGGTAAATGACAAACTTAGACCCTGCTTTGATGGCGAGGTTTTGACAGCAAAGGCAGATAGCTAAATTAATGCAATACAAGCATTAATCCTTGTTCCTGCTACCTCTGGTCTTTATAGCTTCACCTTTGCACTCTACCCAATTTTTATCCCATAGAGCTGGTCTCCTCCTTCCCAGCTTTTTCAGACCCCCTTGCCTTTGAGGTTTCTGTCTGGAATACTTTCACCCCTTCCCATTCCTGGGAAAATATGGTGCATTTTCCATTTAAGTCTCTTTTTCCCCCCAGGAAGAATTCTGGTTATATTTAGTCACCACACCTTCTGGGTTCCTGATACATTCAGAAATAATTCTGTTTCTGAACCCATGTGATTGTAATTATTTATGTTTGTGAGTTTCCAGTTCAGGGTCCATGTTTTGCTCCTCTTGGTAGAGCCATGCAGTCCCTGGGATGATGGCTGGCACATAGATGATGAGTGAATAGATAAGGAGTCTAGTGCAGAATTGTCCTGTTTCTTGCTGATGGCTCATTCCTACTATCATAATATATACCGCTTAATCTTTTTCTGGATGATGCAAATAATTGAAGCTATCATCTCTATATAATGACTACTCATAACTGTTTCCTCTTCTCTTGCTGCTGCTTTTTGTCTCTTCTGTATCTTATCTTACACTTTTTAGAGGTTTTTTTGTTTTGTTTTGTTTTGCTCTGTTATGTTTTAGTGTGGAAAAAAATGAATTTATGGCCATTAACTATTAACTATAATTCTTTCTTTCTAGGTAATGAATGGCTTAACCAAATATGGCTTACAGAGGGAGGCTCTTTAGGCCTTTGGCTCTTTTTGATGTTTTATTCAGTGTCCGATATGTTTTGGGAAGCATATGTGAACCAGGTAGAGCTCTAGATTTAGTACAATTCCTTATGTTAGAGAACTCTGAAAATTTATAAATGCAGACTCTAGGTAAACAGTCTTTACCTGCTAATCAGCACTGCCACACATTTGGCAATTGGCCAAAAACCCTGTCTGAGGCCTGACGTGTCATTTAGGTAGTGCCAGACCCGGAGGTAGCCTTGGACTAAGCACAAGTTTAACTGGAGCCCTGTCCATGTTTTACCGCCCATGTGCAAATAGCAACATTTCTGTTTGTGAGGAATTTTCTGCTTTCTAATTGTGCCCCCCGCCCCCCCCAGGAAGGATTATTGGCTTCCTTTTGTGATGGAATAAAGCTCTAGGAGGTCAATCATGACTGTTAAGCTTTTCTGATTAATTTGCAAACGGTAGGGGAAGGTCACTGGGTTTGCTAATTATCCGAGATTCACATTGTGTTTGACAGAACACTGAATTTCACTTTCATATGGTAAAACTGAGGATGCTGGCAAAGGGAAGGTGGCACCAGGAAATTCGAGGTGTATGCTAGAAACAGTTTGAGATATCCGTGAGCCAATTCCAGGGCCATTTTTCTCCATTACTTTGATAAATAGTTATTTTGTGCAATGAGGTCACTTTTTGACATCTTCTCCTGATAACTACTTGATTTACTTGGTTGGATACCTTCAATACATCTATGGTATATCCCAAGGCCAATATAGTTCCAGTTCTCTATTTAATGCCTTTGACATCATCTCTTCGATAAGAACTGGCACTAGGAGCAAAGTCCTTGAGGTAATGAGAGTCTTGATCAGTTTTTATGTACAATTTTTCTAAAGGAGAGAATATATTTTAGTAGGATTTGAGCAAATCCTTTTTGTTTAAACTACAGTTAACCAGGTAAGAGTTTCTAAGTAGAACAGAAAATGTATCTCTTTTGCTCATCACTTTATCTTCAGCAGAGCATGGGGCCTGACCCAAAGTGGGCACTCAATAAATATTTGTAGAATGAGTGAATGTACAAAAAGGCCACTTGACTGAGGTTTAATCTTTATGTTTCTTTTCAGCATATGCCTCATGTGTAAAATTGTTTATTGCTTCAGGATCGAACACAATTATCAGAAAGCCTTCATTGTAAATAGCATTATTGACTTATAGAGTGAGCAAGACTTTTCCGGATTATCTCAGCCCAATGCTCCTCATTTACAGTAAGGAAGGAGAAGAACCGTGTGTTAATGGATCCAGTCACTTTTGAAAAATAAACAATTTAAGATTTCTTACCCATCCCTCAAAAAGTAAAAACATTTATCTTTTCTGGAAAAATTATAATTTTGAGGCAACAAGTGAATCGACCAAAGAATGCAGGAGAAGAACACAAGCCCTCCCACTGCCCGTTGTGACAACCGCAAACCTCGGAGGACGAGCTGAGTCCATGGGAGCTGGTGGCCTCGGCCCCAGGGCCACAGAAACCCAGCTGTCGGCCCTTAGGTTGTGTTCCTGGGGGAGTAAGCTTGCGAGCAGCCGTTAGCTTCAAGTGCTGTTTTGCTCAAAGGTTTTTGATGCTAGAAAGATGAATATGCGAATCGAAGTCTGGTACTTCAATGGTCAGTTGATAAGGTGTTAGACTCCCCAGAGACTCTTTTAGAGTAATGAAGTTCCAGATTTAAAATTAATAGATACATGTGAAGACAATGTTTGACAGTCTCCTGCTATAAGCCACTTATTTTGATATGAAAACAATTGATTTGCTCCTAGTTACATTAAACTATTATGAGCTATTCTATAAAATAATTGATGTATTTTTATAGCAAGAAAACAAGGTGAGATGAACAATGCCATTGTCCAAAAAAATTATATTAATTTTAGTAGAAATCAAGATTCTTTCCCTCAATAATTGATTAACAATTTAACAAATACTCAAAAATGTTTTTAGTTGTAAGTTGCTTTTCACAGTTTTTTTTCCTTGCTGATGAGTAGACCAAAATGCCCAATAGATTTAGAGAGCCAAAAATAAAGTTGGTTTTAATGGAGCCTGATGCAAACAAAATGGCAAAAATCTAATGTTGTGATTTTGTTTTTTTCTATTGTTTTATTTTTTATTTAATTTTTATTGTATTTTTTTGCATTACTATGTATTTTGTGCATGGACATGCACAAAAATTTTAGAGTACATTATAGTCTCACAATATAGTAGACTTTGTTATAATTTATGAGATTTATACCTGAGAGGTATTTTAAAAGGACAAATGTCTATTACTAGTCTCATTATTACTATGCAGTCATGATGGAAAAAAACCCTTTAGATTCAGCAAGAATAATAGACATAGAAATAGAAATAGAAAAGGTAGACATTCAAGTTTTCTACGTTTTGGGGATGTAATGTACAGCATGGTGACTATAGTTGACAATATTGTATTATACACTTGAAAGTTACTATGAAAATAGACCTTCAATGTCCTCATCCACTCAGAAATGATAATAATGTGAAGTGGTGAACCTATTACCCAATTTTACCGTCGTAATCACTTCACCCTTTATTAAGGTATCGCATCGTCATGTTATACACCTTAAACTTATCCAATGTTACATATAATTCGTATCTTACTAAGGCTGGCAAAAATAATTTTTTGAAGTGACAGAGAAATTAAGATGTGCAGTTCCCTTAGCAAGAGCTTATTTAAGGCTTATTTAAAGAGTTAATCCAAATCACTCGGGTGTGCAGACTTTCTTCTTAGAAAACAGCTAAGCCTCCGAAATGGGTCAGTGTGCTTTCGGCACTCAATTGCTTCCTTCAGACACAATCTTTTAAGCACAGGTGCTAAGTGGAGGGTCTTTCTGAGCCTCACTCAAGCTTTGACAGGAACTTGGCAATCCAGGCAGTTCTTAGAATTGACTGCTCTCTGGGATTCATGAGGAATTATTTACAAAGCTTCAGTTGTCCAGGTCAAACAACTCAAACTCTCGACACGGACAGGGGTGGGAGAGAGGAAGAATGAGAGTTTGAGCTGAAGTGACGGTCTCAGTAAGAGAGTTTTCCCCTGGGTTCCGCAAATACACATTTAAAAATTTCATATACCCTGAATCATTACAACCTTAATAATTTGGGACTCTCTCAGGGATAAACCTGAGTAATGTACATGTTTATAATTAATATTTTCCAATATAATACAAACATGTTTCTTCAGTCAAGTGGGCTTTTTCCCTGCTGTAAAGGCTAACAGAAGGGGAATACACCGACATTTCCTCTTACAACATACTCTGGCCTCACTGGCCCTCTAAAAGAAGTACCACGTTCCTTTTCACTTTTAATGTTTACAAAATCTAGTATAGCTGAGGAAGGAAACTTAAGGTCTCTGGTTTAGTGCCCTTCTATAATAAGGAGGATCTGAAACACATGTTGATTTTGAATAGTTGCATATTTGTTATTTTTATAAATAAACCTGCTAATTAGTAAATTTACTACTACAAGTAAAATTATATGATTATGTAGATAACGTATATGAAGCAAACTAACAAAAAACAAACAAACAAACAACAAACCCATCGTTATGATATTGACTGTTTAGCCAACCTATTATAGATAAAATGGACAGACATTTCTGAAACCACTAGATGGCGATCATTCACTGTGATTTTGGCCAAATACAGGCTTTCAAAGCTTTATCATGGTGTGCAGGTTACAGGGAAGGCAAATGCTATCCATTATTTGATGATATTTTCCCATCATTTAACACAATGACAGAGCTCTATTTTTTAATTTCCTACCAAGCAAATCAACAAGTATTTATTGAAAACTTTATTCAAAGTGTTGTCTTTTGTGTGGTGAGTTGAAAACCACCTTTTCTGTGGTGGTAAAGTGTTTACATACAACATCTATAAGAAAATCTGCTATGCACAGATGCCACTTAATTTTATTTTATTTCATTGCTTTACTAATTCATGTTATTATTTTCATGTAGCTATTCCTCTAAAGGTTAGAAAAAGCACACAGTCACAAATATTGCAGTTTTCAAATATTTTAGATGGCATTAATCTTCAAAATTAATGTTTATGATGCCTGGGGGTCAAGAGATCTCAGTGGTTCACAAAATGTTCTTTGTGTTGTGTGTTCTAAAATGTCTGAGAAATTGTGGTCTTCCCTGCATTGAGACTTAAGAACCCAAATGGCCTTTGGTGATAAAAGATTATGAATTAGTGTTGGAGACAAACCGTAGAATGAAAACTCCCTAACTACGCACTTCAAACTAAATGATTGGAACAAGATGCTGATAGGGTCTAGGTTAATAATGATATAAAGTCCAGGACTTACCTGTTCTAATATGTTTTGAAGCCTCTCTATCTCACAGTCTATTACAAATTTCTTCTCTTGTCTTCTATCAAGTTCTTCTAGAAGTTGTCTATAGCTGACATCATTAAAATTTTCCACACATATAGCGCTGACATGCCAACCATTTTGTCCTGCTTTCTCCATAATAGCTTGAAGTATTGAATATCCTAGTGGGTAAAAAAAAATTCAGATGGGTTACTAAAAACATCCTTTTACTTCCCTTTAATAATGTGTGCAGATACTGATTCTATCTCAATATTTTTATGTTTCAAAATATACAATAGCTGTTTAAAATTAAAAAATCAGTGGTTATTTGCAAATCATTTGTTTTGTTTTGGTTTTGCTTTACTCAGGGCAATGACATCTTTTAAAATATTGATTAAATGAAGTAGTAACATCCTATTTTGAATAAGCTCTCAAAATCTCTCTCTACTGAAGACTATTACATTGCTTTAGACACGTTTTTGATAATATAAACCAAAAACCAAATATAGCACCACCAGGGGTCAATAACAATTTTCTAAGTGTTTTTTTTTGTAATTTTTCATACTAAATAGAATTAATTTTGAACATATGTTTTACTCTTCCTTTGGGCAAGGTAGCAAGAGCATTTTTTAGTTCAACTGTGGAATATAAGATTAAAAGGAACAGTGTTACCACAGACAGTCGGAGCACCAGGGAGTCTCCCCCACTGGCCAAGATAGCACAGGGGGAGGTTCTTACCCTGACTGTACCAAGAGCTAGAAAAGACAGATGGGCAGGGCCCCAGGGTGCTGACAGCTAGCAAGATGATTGGAGAGAGCACCAAACCCTCCCCTTCCTATCCCTATAAGAACTGAGCTTGAGCAGGAAGGGGGATGGTCTTTGAAACAGGAGTCCACCATTCTCCCAGGGCACTGAACTTTCCTTTTACACCAGCACCTGTCTCACAAGTTTGATTTCCTTGCTGCAGGCAGCTGGACCTGTGTTTTCAGTTACAACAGTGCAACATTATTTCTGGAGGACCCAATGCTGTAAATGGGGAAGGCATTATTTAACTCTTCCTCCTCCTCATGGGAATAATGTTGAATGGGGATAAATTAAATAACAAATTAGGTGAGGCACTGGGTACTAAAACCCAATCTAGTAGAAGAAATAGACATTAAAATGTACAGCTGTACATCAGTTTAAAAAGCACAATGATATCTATACTCAAGGTAAAGTGTTGATCCAAGGGAAAGTTTGGTTAACTGTGTCTGAATGAGACAAGGAAACATACCATGGAGAAACAAGAACTGGGTTTTGAAGGTTGAGAAGGCGCACCCAAGAATGCTGAGGAAGGAGGTGTGTTTGTTAGCTGGAGACAGGCTTCCAGAGAGGACTGGATAGCCTCTACCTTGTACTTGGTCTAGATCTCTCTGAATGTGGAAGGGAAGTCACAGGTCTTAGTGCCTGGGTTAAGGACAAGGGGGCAAACTTGTGATTCCAGCACTTAGCGTACTTCTTCATGCCAACATTGTCTTGGCCTCTCACTTTTTTCCAGTTGTCAGTTTTAAAATGAAATGTGAAAGAAAATGAAAAGATTATTTGAATCTATGAAGAGCCCTTCAACAAAGATTGGTTAAGATCAGAGCCTGTTAACCAGCTCTCCCTGCCTCCCTGTACTGTGGCTTGGCATACAAAATGTGCTAGCCTTTTTAAAGGTCTAACACTTATTTGAGCTCATTCTGTGGCAGGTGCCTACAGTTTTTCCCTGCTTTGGTCCCTGGAGTTAGAATGGAGAGATGGGTGGATTAGAAGTGAAGACTACCCGGCTGGTATGGCTCAGTGGCTTGAATGCCAGCCTGTGAACCAAAGGGTCACTGGTTTGATTCCCAGTCAGGGCACATGCCTGGGTTGTGGGCCAGGTCCCCAGCAGGGGTCATGCCAGAGGCAACTACACATTGATGTTTCTCTCCCTCTCTTTCTACCTCCCTCCCCTTCTCTCTAAAAACTAACTAACTAAATAAATAATCTTTAGAAACAAGTGAAGACTGAAAATGACTATACAACACATGTAAGATAAGGGCATACTTATCAGTTTTCATTGGTGTGTGAGTTTTAGATTCAAAGCTTCTGATTTTTAGATTTGTCTTACAAGTCATAGTTTCAAACATTACAAATGTTCTGTTAATATCAACAGATGGATATGATGCTGAGATCATATTTGAAATATAAATTACCTGATATCCTGCCAAATGAAATATAGTGGCAGTCAGGATTCATTTTTATCTAAATGAAAAAAATTCCCCAAAGAGAAATAAGGAGAGCATGTTAATTACTATATAATAATTTTGGTGTATCTATTGCTCCACTTAGTCTTTCCTTTTGCCGTGTATGCCTGTAATTATCTTTTCAAATCTTGCCTAGATGACCCCCTCTTCCCCCGCACCAACCAGCACTCTTTCCCTTGTTCCCTATTTGCTGTGCGTGCAAGACGATGCTGAGTCCCGTCTCACTGTGCGTGCTCCTGCCTCATTTATTCTGTTTGTTACTGGGACTTGCTCTCTGCTAATAAATGAGGCAATGCTCCTTTTATTCATTTTGACACCTGTGAACATGTTTTTTTAAAATGTCAATTGACATTTTACTATTCTTTTCTACTTTTACTTATTCTCATACCAGAAAAGATTGTTTGATTTTTTTTTTTTTTTTTTTGCATGTTGTAAAAATGGTAAACATTGGCCACACATCAAAGTCGCTTCCCGCTCCCTGGGAGCATTCCCAGCTTGGCCCAGTGCTTTAGTTAGTGCTCCCCCAACACCCCCGCCCTCCGCCCCATCATGTGGTTTATAGGCTTCATGTGAGTGTTAGGCATCCAGGTTGTTATTTTCCTGCCTACAGAACTTTTACACTAATAAAATTACAATTTTCACATTTTGTTTTCTGATATTTCAGATTTACACATAACACTATAACTGATATAAGACAAAACCTTAAGACACAATCTTTTATACAGAAAAGAAAGTTGGCTGCTTAAAAAGAACCATTAATCATAATCAGAAATAGACGGCATCTTTTCAACGCAGTGCAAATGACACACGATTGCAGTATCAGGACTTGGCTGAGAACTTGAATTCTTCAGTAAATTGTATTTGATTTTAATATGCTTTCTTTTTTATTGCTACTCAGGTCTGTGTGTCTTACTTATTTGCTAAGATAGTTGGGAATACATTGTAAATCACAGAAAATACTGCTGTTGAATCTATATGATTATGTAACTTAACTGTTATATAAATTGGAAAATCACAAGTCAAGTTGTACTAATTTTACATCAGGCTATGATTTGTATCTCTTAGTTATTAGACAGTATGTAATGCAATATCGTTGGCCCAAAAATGGATACTGTAGTTTTAGGTGAATATTATAAGACTAATGGGAAATAGTGTAAAGGATCCTTTAAGTCTTCTTTAAAAATGCTATCTGACATTTTATACAGTCTAATTTATTGAAAACCTTCTATATCCAAGATTCCTTAAAGTATGACAAGACATGATTTTGATTCCACAAAGAATTATCTGTCTAGCAAAACTGATACTTAGGTCACCAAATATTACACAAGTTATTTGGTATTGTATAAATAACTTCAAAAGAACCAAACTGATTTTATTAGAAGAGTAGTGAGGGCATAGTGTATAGGAGATCCCATTATGGGATTACAATAAGTAGTTAAAGGCTTTCTCATAGTTATTCAAGAGCACTATCAATTCCACATGCAAATATCTTTAAATATTATTCTGTCATGCAATTATATCATCAATTATGCTCAATAGAATCAGAGTGATATAAGCAGACTTGAGCCACTGCATCCTCACACATCAGCACTTCAGTGCCATCCATGGATAATGACCTATTTCGGATGAGTAATACCACCCAGAGCCGCGGCTGCTAGCAACAAGCCGAGCTTATTTATTTGATGTTCTCTTTTGATTGGACTATCTGTGCACAGTGGCACAGGAGGAGAATCAGGAGAAATTTATGTCAGGGTGGATATAATTTCACAAAGAAGGGAGTTATCCATGTGCTATAAAGAAACTTCATTTAGCTAAGAACAGAAAAGTGTTCATAATGCTTTATAGTTAGAAGGTCATTGGTGCATTCCTCAGAAGCAGCATCAGTGGAGTGCTGAATAGAGAAGTCATATTTCACAAGAGTGAGAAATTGAGGAGAAAATGAGAAGTGAGAAGGGAGAAATTATCCAGGAACATCGTCAGGGTCATGAAGGCAGGAGACGAGGAGGCTGTTGTGATGGATACGTGGTAAAGAAGCTTCAGGCCGTGGGATCTGGGCCGGCCTGGATGAGAGGACTGGGGGGCGGTTCTCATGAAGAGCAGCGGAGCTTAATAGGAAGTGACAGAGGGAGGTAGCAGCAGTGTGGACTTCCTCACATTGAAGCCTCTCTCGTTAAACTGTAAATTGCTATGCAGGTCCCCACTACTGCACCAATGATTTCTCTGGCCTGTCACAATTACCAGTAACCAAAATCAGTGCATTTGGACAGAAAGTTGTGTTATGTCTGGAAGTGTACTTCATGCTGTGTGTAACCTCAGCCATAGAGAGGAATAGGATTCTGTAATCCTCACCACATTTCATGCCACTGTGCTGGAACTGTGGAGCAGATTTAGTAACCATTTAGTTTGGACTGTTTCCAAAGCAGCTTAGGTACTAAAATAACAAGGTGAAGGGCTGCAGTCTGGACTCCAAGGTCTTGGCACCCACATGGAGTGACTGACATTGTAGCTTGGATAAAATTATCAATAGCAGTGACTCTAACATTTATTTAAGCCATAGTTCAAGAAGGGCATAGTGAAAATAAGCAAAGATATTACAGCTTACACAGTTTGAAGCCATATACTTAAACCTAAGGTAAGATGGAATCTCTTCCATTTTTCCTTTTCTACAAATAATCAAGAATAAAAATAGAAAATTCGTCTTCAAAGGTCTTCTGGGCACTGATTTTTCCTTAAGTCCCTTTTATACTTTCTGACAGTAACACTTAGTGTCTTCTGACTCTTACACTGTAGTGTTCATATGTATCTCAGCTGACATCATATAAGGGGATTTGATACTTTATTTTTTTTTTAAGTTTTCTTTCAGTTGCAACTCAAACTAACCCTCTTATTACAGGCATACAGCAAGTCATTTCAAATATTTGCCACAGGTTCAAGGCACTCAACAGCTCATCTCAAGCATGCTCCAACACTATTTTTACTTATGTCTTCAGGGCTTTTCTAAAACTGGGTCACTAAAAAATTTATTTGAGTACAAAGAATGGGTGAGTCCATTCAGTTATACATGCTCTGTTCACATAGCAACTAAAATGATCTTTGTAGACTGAAACTCAATGGCACTTCCTTGCATGAAGACTTCCTTGCATTTTCTTAATCTTTCATGATACATATCAAAATCTGGTCATATTTGTCCCCTCCTCTTTAAAGACTTGTTTTATACTGCTGTCCTCACCTTCTTACCATCTAGCAAAACTGGCCTTCTCAGATGTTCTAGAAGGTACTATATAGCTCCGCCGCAGTGCCTTTGCACATGATACTGCTCCCTCCACTTTGGCCTTCGTTCAGATTTTATCTTACACATCACTGACCTTCTGACTAGATCATTTGTCTGTCATATAAGCTCTTACAGCTTTCTGTATATTTCTTTCAGATATTTTGACAGTAGCTTCTAACTACACATTTGAATGATGTTATTAGTGTCTTTTCCAGCCACTACACTGTTCCATGAAGGTAAGTTCTATTTCTGTGTTCACTACCTAGTCCAGTGGGTGCTCAGTAGAGTTGTTTGAATTCATGAATAAACTAATTGGAAATCTGAGGAATCAGGATGTTAAAAATCTTAGAAGTGAAAAGCAACATGACAGCTCACATTCAGGAACTTCAAATACTTCAGTTTGTCTGGTGTGTTTGGAAAAACAAGGAGGGTATATGGAGACTTGGTGTCATCTGTGAAAAGAACTTTGAAGGCCGGAGAGCTAAGCAGCCAAGGGACATATCATAACGACCTTCTCTACCTGCTGATAGAATTTTACCATCATTCCCCAGGGACTTTAAAAAAGAGAGTGACAAGCCTGAATGTGTTTTAGCCTGATTATTTAGCTGAGTTCTGGAAAATACAGTACATCAATTTAACACAAGAGATGGGACAACTGTATTTAAGCAATCCAGGTGAGAGTAGATTCTAGATTATGGAGGCAGGTTCAATTAACTTGGTGATTGGTGAAACCTAGGGAGAAGGAGAAGGAGGATTTGTGCATAACCAACATCTGTGCTACTGATGGTCATTTTTCTTTTGTTTTCAGAAGTAAGGGTCTCTTACTCCTTTTTTGGTCTCTTGAAGAAGCACATATTTTTCTGTTTGGGTTTCAGGTGCCAACTGACTGCTGATGGTACAGTCCTTGCAGCCAACTTCTTCACTGCCCACAGCAGTGTGCTAAATGACATTAATTTAGCTGTGGACATTAATTTCTCTAGAGGTCATCTCTGTAGATTTTGAATATTCCCTAAGAATAAACTGAACCTCTTTTCAAGTTTGCCTTCAACGTTTTTTATCTCTTCAGTACTATGGGTATCTATCTTTATCTTTTTATAATAGAAGATAATTTCTTTATGCAAGAAAGGCATTCTTTAAAATTTTGCATAATTTTAAAATCAAGTAACTAAAGACTGATTTCCTAATCAGAATAAATGTATAACAGTTCCATGTATATATTATTTTTCTCATAAATATATTTTATCTCATATAAAATTCAGAATTCTGATTTTATCTGTTTTTGATATCACACTGTATAAAGTTCACAATTCAAAAGCATACAAATGCAACATTGTATCCTCATAAGGGGATTAAAATATACATTTGTGAATTAACAGACACCTAGACAGTGTTTGTCTCATACTAAGCTTTTAAAGTACATGAATTTTGCATGTTCCACATATTCAGCATGACAAAATTTGGGGAAGGAAAAGCGTTGCATTGAAAACATTTCACTGGAGGGATGTGACGTGGTCTTTAGCAGATGGAGGGGTTCACAGATGAGCTCTGTGCACAGCGTAAGACAAAGGCAGAGCGGCAGGGAGACTGAGGAATGCTTAACATGCTCTCAATAAATAACAGACATTTAAATAAAGAACAAACTGACAGTGACCAGAGGGAGGGGCGAGGGGATAGTGGGGAAAAGAAAGGGAAGGGTCATCAAGGAGCATGTAGAAAGGACCCATGGACAAAGCCAAAGGGGGTAGGATTGAAGGTGGGAGGTGGGGGTGCGTAGGGCAGGGGAAAGTGGTGGTGGGAATATGGAAACTGTAATTGAACAACAGTAAAAAATAATTAATAGATTTGTTTGATGGACTAGTAGATTCATAAGCTATATGATGCTCTATTATCCTTTTACAATATAATTGAACCTCTTAAGAGCGCTGCGAAGTATATTATTATCCTCATCTTATAGGGAAGAAGCAGAGATAGGTTGTGTGATACATATCAATCATAACCCTAATAGGTGGCAGGGCTACAATTTGAACTCAGGCTTTTTATGCTTAATTAAGTCTAGGGACACTTTCACCACACTTTAGCCAACAGCAGATGAAATGGGAAAGGAAGGTTGAAGTTGTGTTGTGGAAACCTTTAAATAATGGTTATCATCAACTCTTTGTCTCTCAATACATTTCTTATTTTAGCATTTTCTGTCAGTGCCATCTTAAAAACATATCGAGAAACTATCTGCACGGCCACCACCCAGCCCCACACCACCACTGCCTCTTGCCCAGCTACTGCGATGACTTCCTTACAGGTGTCCTTGCTCTGCCTTTGCCTCTTCAGACTATGAATAGCAGAGCTGCCAGCAAGCAGATCATATCGCTCAGAGCTCAAAATGCTCCCGTTGCCTTTTCCCAGGGCCTGCGTGGCCCACACCTCTGACCTTACCTACTGCTCTCTCGCTCTCAGACATCACCAGCTAACTGGCCTCGTTGCGGCTGTGACGGTCTGTCACTCTTCCACTTCCGATAGGTCTTTAGCCACATGCCGTCTCTTCAGTGAGGCCGTCCCAGGCCACTTTCTCTAAAATTTCAACTCCCTTCCTGAGATTTCCTATTTCCCATCTCGCTTTATTTTCCCCCTAATACTGCCATCTAATGTAGTATACATTTTATTCCCTTGTCTTGTTTGTTGTCTATTGTCCCCACTAGAATGTAAGATAATGAAGGCAGATTTGGTTTTGTTCGCTCTGCTACAAGAGTGCCTGGCAACTAAAAGGTACTCAATAACTACTTCTGAATAATTAAATACTGAAAGTTCAATTTTACTCCTTTGGCAATAGGGAAACACCTGAGGCTTTGGATCAGTGAAGAGGCAGATTTATAAAATTCCTTTCATAATATTAGTGGAAATAATAGATTCACCTAGAAAGAGAAGGAAGAAATGGAATAATCCAAATAGGAGGTTACTGAAATTAATTCAAGTATAATGCAATGACTCCTCTAATGTGGATTGATTCTGAAAAAAAGGAAGAAAGGAAAATGTTAATACTATAATTTCTATAATTACTCCTCCATTTTGAACTTATCTGTATAAGAGGCAGGAGATTTTTCATTACATTAGGTGGAATCATATGAAATTGCTATTTTTGTTAGTCTAAAATATTCAAATTTCAACAACGTCTTATGTTTCAACCTAGAGATAATAAAGAATATTAGGTGGAATTACAGTGGCTTGAACAGTACTTAACTTACACATTTTGACCCCCAAGGAATGTGGTAGATAAACTTCTAAACCGGGGCAGACGAAAGCCATGACTTGTGGGAACCAAGAGTCCAGTCCAACACACCTCAGCAAGTCCTTAGAGTTTCTGTGAAAACTGCTCTGGAGTTTTCATTATCAATCTTCATAGCAACCATCTTGAGACATTAATAGCTAAAACAAGCTAAAAAATCTAAAAGTTAAGTAAAGTGTGAAATCTGTTTTTAGAAAGAACTCTATTCTAAATGATAAAAGCAGAAATACTTTTGGTTCATAAAAACAAATCCTCTGTGAACTTGGAAAAGTTGGTTCATTGGTTGAGGGGCCAAGATAGCCAGTGCTCTACATAGAGTTCTGGTTCTTAAAAGATGAATTAATTTGTTCTACCCTATGTTGAACTTTAAGTCCAGTAGAGCTTGTTAATTAGTCATGAAGGCAATCACTAGCAACAAATAACACAGAAGCATTTCACCACATATTAAGTATCAGTTTGTTATATTCACATGCCAAACTATGTACTGTAAATAATATTAAATTGGATCTGGCTTTTATACACAAAGCCAAAAGCATTCATTTTGGTTGATTGGAAAGTGATATTTTAAAATGTTACTTTGTCTTTTCTTTAGAAAAGGAGTAGCAGGGCATAATTTTCTTGTGGTGGTTCTGGTGAGAGGATTTTTGCATACCATCACGGAGACAATTTCTGTTCCTAGCTGGAGCAAACTCGGGATGAAGTAAGTATTCACCATATGATTAGCCTAATTTTTACACCCCACTGAGGCTAGCTCAGTTCCAAAATGTAATCACAAACTCCTGTCAGTGACTGTGAGAGTGAATACATTCAATTACTCACTATTAAATTTCTTCAGTGGGAAATGATTCTGGGGCGATCACCTAAATAAAGAGTGATTTCTTGAACAGCATGCCTGATGACAAATGATGGGTTCAGGGTAAACTCGGTTACTTTCAATGGCAAAAATTGTGGTTCTCATTTCAACGATATGATTCTGAGGCAGCTTATTTGAATTCCTTATATAATTTACTTTTGAATTCTATGCAGTGAAGACGATTAATGCAGGATTTTATTAGTTATAGTCGTCTGCTCTGTAGCTGTTAATAAAAACCAGCTTCATTCCCCATGGTAGACTGAATGCAGAATGCTGTTGTCCCTTTGAGGGAAGCACTGTGGGAGTTCTTGGTGGGTGAGGGAATTCCTCCCCACAACTCTGGAGGAATCATGATGTATAACAACCTCCCCAACCCTCTCAGAAACAAAAACAAAAACAAAAACAAAAACAAAAACAAAAACCTAACTCTTAGTCTCGAATTTCCCGTGTGGTTCTTAACCATTTCTTCAGACACTTTAGTCAGAAACCCAGGAGATACTCTCAGATTTGTTGCTTGTTCTCCTTCACCCTCACCCCAAGTCATCCTGATATTCCTTCCTAAATATTATATTTAAAATATTTTATAAGCAACTCCCTACTTTGTCTTTCTTTCAATTTTCATTCAGTGAATATTTATTGAGTGTGGACTTTCTGACAGGCCATTTTTCTAGGAACGGCAGACATAAAAATCATAAAACAGTGAAATGTGTCTTTCTTCATGAAGCTTACACTCCAGTGGCTGAGACGGGCTATAAACAAACACACAAATACATTGCTACTATAATGACAACAGGTAGGTGGTCAGTGCTATGAAGAAAAATGAAGAAAGAATGGGACAGACACGCCTGGCGGCGATGATGGGAGTGGTGATCTTCCCACACCAATCTCTCTCTGTCTATCCTAGGTAGGCACCCCTCAGTTCACACTGAAGATTCATAGTTCAATGAATAAACCAGGTTCTTTCTCACCTTAATGCATTGCAATGGCTACTCCCTGTGCTAAGAAAGTCTATATTCTTGAGGCTCACTTGCAACTTCCAATCTTACTCTAAACCTTAGCTTTAGTGTTAGGTGATTTTAGAAGACTTTTCTGACCTCACGTTGAATTCACTTTTTTCTTTATATTTCCCTAGGTATCTGTTTGTACCGTAATTACAGCTCATGTGTCTTAAATTATTTATCAAGTAGGTACTATATGGCACTTTAGAAAGTACTAAGTATATAGTGAGTCAGTAACTCATCTCAGGTATGTCGAACTATAGTAATTTTAATTGTTAGTTTGCTTGCCTAGACCTTTTAAAGTATGAGATGACTTCTTAGTCATTTTTGTTTCTTTAGTTTTTTTTCCCTAACAAATAAAAGAATAAGTTCAATACTAGTTAGATTGAATTGGATGGCAAGGGTAAAAATCCTGCCTTTTTAATATTAACCACCCATTTGATCAAGCCTATAACAATAAAGATAATAATAAAAATAACCAATAATTGTTAAAGGCCTACCTAATCCAAAGAAGTGCTACATTGAGTGCTTTATGGGCATGGTGTTACTTGGCCAAAGTTATTTAGCTGTTAATTGATAGAGCTTTGTTTTGTCCGACACTAAAGTCTATTTTTTATATTCTTCTGTAATGAGGATTGTAATACAATGAACACTAAATTCCATTCTATTTGGGTTACTTACATTCCCCTATTAAGAATTCATTTTTTACCCAGCAATATCTCTGGGGGTGAAGCACCCCTGGGTGCTGCAGGGATTTCGGAGGAGAGCTGTGGCTCTGCTCTGCATGCTGGGATGTGCTTGCTGTTTTAACTGCAGCTTCACGGCGGGGGGAGGGGGAGGGCTCTCCCCTTCACCACCCACTCCCCAGCGGTCTCTGACAGAGCTGGTCCAAATGTTACAACCACTGAAAACATCACAATAATGAACAACGTTTCTTCCTTCACAATAGCCTGCAAATGCTGCCCTGTGGTCAAGTTCTCTCTGTAAGGATATCGAACATCGAATCGTAGAATTAGGTCAACTCTGGTAGAAAGCTCTTGAATTACTACTTACATCTACTTATATGCTTGCCCAAGTTTTTCTCTTTTAGAAAAAGTCATAAAACCCTATGGGACCATTTCAAAAATTTTATTTGACTCACAGTATAGAATGGCTTTTGCTGATGCAGGGGTTAAGGTAGGGGAGTTCTCTGAACAGGAATTAGGATAGTAAAATCAAGGGGTACTTGATTTTTAATTAGATAAACTTGTCTGAAAATGATAATGATATAGAAACATTTGTTTACAATCTTATAATTGTAACAAATTTGAGCCACATTTGTATTATTAGGCTGGAATGTTAATTCAAACTATTTATTTTTTTTCATAAAATATTTATAATAAGGCAATAAGTCAGTAAATCCATGTCTGCTTTGCTTCTAAATCAACAGTCTACAGTAGGGGCCACTGACTACTTGCCTAAAACTCAGTGATATTTTCAAAGTTCATTTTGATGAAATCAATGTCACTATCCAGTTGTAAATTTGATTTTTATTTTTTAGTTATGATCACATGACACATTCTGTATAATTATAACAACTTTCTTTGTATGTGTTTTTTAAAATGTAAAATGTGAATTATGTTCTCTGATTATTTAATCTCCAACTCTTTTCTCAAGGTTGTAATGTTAGTAATGTAATTATAAAAAACTTAAATTTGACTGTTGTCTTTGTTCTGAGAAGATTTTAGTGCTGGGTGTTTGTGAAAATATATTTTAGTCCAGTTCTGAAAATGTATCCATTTGCATACAGATGCTTAGAGTTAAGTGAGTATTCCCAGGGGATGTTCCCCGAACACCACTAACCCTGAAGCATGGGTTACTTTTTATGTAATTACCCTTTCCACATTTGAGGAATCTAGCAATTTCTGTAAATTAACTGTTCTTAAGCATTATTTCTATGTAATCTGAAAAAATAGTTTTTCTTATAAATGAAACTGAAGAATTCCAGAGTTCAAAGGATTTTTATTTTACCCTGGACTCACTTCTTTGTAGATGTGAAATGATCTTGTATCCAGAAGACAGTGCAAGTTGGGTTTCTGAATTTTTTAACAGAATGTCAGCTTGCCATCTGTTCATCTTTTACTTACAGCATATAGACTCTCTCTGCAATAGAGAATGAAGAGCTGACACATTTCTACTCCCCTAGCAAATCTGAAAGCTCATTGACCATTTGCAGCCCAAAGAGACTTTAAGGAATCTCTTGCTTTTTAACTAGAGGAAATGAATACCCCACCTTCCTCAATGATTTGTCAAGATATAAATGCTAGATGACACAGAGACCTCAACAAAAGTCTCCTGACTCCTAAACTAGTATACTTTCATGCATACCACTGACTCTGGTTCCTAATAAAATTCAAGTTCATCAATTGTTATTGGAGGAAGGTGATCTAAGGAATATGCTATTCTTCAAGGATCTAATTCCCAGACATAAGTCTTATTTATTTATTTAGACCTTAGAATCAGATATTTTACAAAGGAACAATACATTTTTAATATCCCTTGTGTACAAGAGAGAACCTCCTGATAAATTTCTTTTATAATGCAGAATGAGGAAAAGTTTGTCTCTCTTAATCAAGATCCTAACCTAGATCCTCCTAATTTAGATCCTTTTGTAAGATAACATGAATACACGTTTGCCAATTATATCTCACTTTTTCCTTTGAATCCAGGAAAGATAAAAATGAAGATTTAAGGTGTAGCTTTCCCTGATGAATACAATTCTATTGTTTAATGATGCCATTTCCCCCATATTATTGCCCTAAATGGGGGCAGCTGTTATTATGTTACCAAATGTAAGTTAATTGTCACAAGTGTGTCAGAGTAGAGAATGGAGAAGTGTGTTTACAGATGTACCAGCCCTGTAGGAAAAGAATTTAAAATTATTGAAGATGGCTGAGTACTTGCTGAATGTGACTGAGTACTATAATCATTTTTAACAATCATAAACATTTAAAGAGAGAATTACTCAAATCTTATCTTACAGATAAGAAAACTTAATCTTAGGGAGAGGAAATGAGAGATACTTTTCAAGAAGTCAATGGAAAAACAATTACTTGAAGAATAGAGAATATTAAGTCACCCATGAAATGAAGACCCAGAAGAGCTAACTCACCTCCGTCCGTCCCCCTGTTACCACGTGAGGTTATAGGTTATAGTGAGAAAACCATCGTCAATGATGGAGGGGAAGAGACAGAGAGGAGAGGGAGAGAAAGTGAGAAGGGAGGGAGACAGTTTGAGATGTGGGAATTCTGGATTTATATCTCTTTTATTCAGGGTACTAATTCCAATAGTGAGGGTTCCACCATCACCTAATCATCTTCCAAAGGCTCCACTTCCAAATACCTTCACACTGGGAGTCAGGATTTCAACATAGGAATTTTGTGAGGACACAAACATTTAGACCCTGGCAATTCCCCGGTTAAAGTGCACCATTTGTTTCTCATGAGCATAGCAAAACAGGTAGATTTGAGTCCAAAGAAATACTTGTTTGGTAGAAGAAATTTAGAGGTGTAATCGTTCTACCTATCCTGTTATTTCTCTCACTTTAATACAAATTCCATACATTGCATGAGACAGCTTGTAACTTTCACTGTTAGCATTTCTTCCCATCGTCAGAAAAAGCCTATGGCTATGTCCTCAGATGCCACCACTTCCAAATATACTGTGTCTCAACATTGCTTCAAATATTAAGATGTAATACAGTAGTTTACAACTTTGAAGAGTACAAAATAGGTTGTATTCTGGCCTCCTTATTTTGGGGTTGTTTCTTAATAATCTTGCATTCCTTTTATATTTTAGACCAAGTCTATTTATAATAAATAATAAGCAAATGTTCTTCGTTCTGTTAGTGATACATCATTTGTACGAGACGAATATGGTCTGAAAAGACAAAGTCTTTTGTCATCCAGTTGCCACTAAGGAAAAGAGATTAGTCTTCCTCTTTAGTTGCTTACCTACTTTACAGTCTGTGCTAAAGTAGGTTATCGGATGGCACCTGCTCGGCATCACCTGCAGAATAACTGTGTGCACGAGGTGTGCTGTAACGCTACACCTTCACTTTGTATCGAAGGTCTTTACAATAGGCAATGCTATTTAGATAGTTTCTGCATTTGTTGTAAATATCTTTAAAGAAAATACTTTTTACCCAATGTCCTCCAAATAAAGTCTCACATTTAACCTTTCTTTATGACTTCATCATCAGGATAATTTTTCTTGGGAAATTTGTAAACTCAATATTTTGTGGTAACAGGAGTTACACAATCAGTGATGTCCCCTCCCTCACCCCCCACTGAGTAGCAAGCTGGTCAAGGCAAATATTACATTCATTCATTGTAATTGTTTAAAAACTTGTGTTTGCATACTTTTTTTCTTCATTATGCTTTTGACTTGTTTCTTTTAACATAATTTACATATGGGTGTGTTTGGTGTTTAGATATATGTGTACTGCATATATACATATGTGTATAATTACACATATACATCAATTCCATAAATGTGAATTTTACAGTATATTATGTATATATTCCATCATTATACTATAAAACCAACCTAGCTCCATTTTGTAAAAGTTGAGGTATAAATACATTCAGAAGTAGTTTCTGAAAAAAAAGAGGTTATTTTAGTCAATACCTCTCCACCTCTCTTCTTTGAAGTTAACTAAGGTCATTTTCACAACAATTTATAAGCAACAACCATTATAAAAAATCAATAATTAAAAATGGACTTTATTTTCCTAATTCCAAGTATGTTTTCTAACTTTTAGAATTAATAAAGAAATATTATATACAGAAAAAGTAGCTAATACAGATTCCCAAAATATTCACATATTGTCTTCAGAATGTTTTTATACAAATGAAAGCATTCCAAGAAGGAACTGCATGAGCATTTACTGAGTGCTTATGGTGTACTGTCCTAAGGGATTCACGTAGATTTTTCTTATTTAATCTTTAATACAACTCAATTAAATGGGTATTGAGCCACATTTTTTTCAGGTGAAGAAACAAAATTGGCAAACTTAGTGGCAGATTGTGTTTTCCAAGATAGCTATAATAAAATATCTCTTCTCATAGATCTTCACACAATGTGAAATTGAGCCTCCTATCACACTGAAATGTGGGGTCAGTTTCCTCCCCTTGAATCTAGACAGCCAAGTGACTTCCAAGGCTAAATCATAAAAGTCGGTATGGCCTCCACCTGGTTCCCTTGGAATGCTTGCTTCTGAAACTGAATACCGTGGCGTGAGGAAGCCCAAGCAGCTAGTGCAAAGGGATCATGCAGGTACTAACAGAAGACGATCCCAGAGAAAGTTCCTGCTGACAGCCACAACCATCCACCAGATTCTGGGGGACAGAGCCTTTGAAATCACTTCAGGGCTACCCAGTCACCTCTAGAACCTTATGAGGCAGTAATACAATGATGGCTATTAAATTTGGGGGTGCCTATTAAACAACAATAGATTACCAGAACAGTGACCACAGTCACACAGCTAGCGGGGAGGGGCTGGACACGTAAGTAGATAGTCCTATTTCATCACCTGCCATTTTCATTATTACAGCACACTGCATCCTATCGATTGCCCTCTACAGACTGTACCGCGGCGTGCAGGTTCTACATATGGGTACGGGGGATGATGTGTGCGGAGCAGAGGCGGCCGCAGCAGCAGCAGCAGCAGTGGCAGGAGCGGTGCTCGTCATCGCTGGGTCACCCCGCAGTGAGTGCTCTTTTTCAAAAAGTGTTAGATAGGGTGGAAATGGGAGGGAGGTGGGGAGGGCTGGGGTGGTGGGCTGGGGGGGGGGTAGGAATAAAAGACGGAAAACTGTACAATATCAACAATTAAAAAATACTGATTAAAATAATAAAAAAATTAAAAAGTGTTAGATAAAGGGAAGCATTTAATGAAAAGTTTAACTTTTAATATCTTTGGAGAAATCTCTATATCATCAATGCATTTTCCCTGTAATGTAAATTGTAGAAGTTACAAAGACTACATTATGTTATGGATGAATAGTTAGCTTATTAAAAGTTGCTGCTAAATAGTTGCTTCTTAATACAAAAGGTCCTGTTTTATGATTGCTCTGCCATTCATTAATTCTTATTTTCTTCCCTCCAAGGGCATTTAGGGTCTGGGATTTATAGTTGTAAAACATAACTCTCATTAGAATTCGTAATTACTAGATCTTAATAATTTATTTGAAGGGGTTCTTGGAGTCTGATGAAGTCAGAGAAGAATATAAACAGGAAAACCATTGGGCATGTTTAATAATAGACTATTTACCCATGGAATAATCTGAAATCTTTTCAAGCATGTCTGAAGGTGACCTGTATCTCAAACTCATTCAGACTGCATTGGTTACTTTATAAGAATTATAAGGGGAGGTTATATATTTCATGAAGTTTTTAGCTCTACATATTTAAATTTGATTGTGTATTATAAGTAGAGTGACTATACAATTTATCACAAGAACTGAGACACTTTCAAGAGTAAAAAGGGGGCACTGTTAACATTACACTAGGCTATCAGGTGTTAAACAGAACTGTGTAGGCAAACCAAGATGTATTGCCCAGTGACCAGGCTAGGTCCTGAGGGAAGAACAGAAATAAATAAGGCACTGCCTGCAAACAGTTCATAACCTTCAAATTCCTTCTATGTTGTAACTGACAACTGACAAAAAAAAAAAATGCCAGAAAAAATGACCAGTGGTCTCAGAGGCATTATTTCTGAAAAGATCTTGGTTGTCCAGGTTTCCCAGGGTCCCCTCATTGTTTTACTTGTTCTTATCTGGCCAAAGGTTAATTAATCCATGTCTGTGAGGAGTTACATGTGACCCTCTCAACACTTCAATTTTTTAAACCTCAGAACCTTATAATATTAGAAATTCTGTGAGGTGTCTAGAGCTGAGATGCCAAGAACTAGGAGCTAGTGTTTACAATCAGAGAATTCCAGATGCTCAGTGTTTGTAGGTATTGGGATTTCACTGGCATTCCATTGTAAGGCAAGCCAGGGTTTCTTGGTTTGGAAAGACATTGAACAGTGTTGTTTTTGGTGGTTACCGAAGGGGTTCAATGAATTCTATTCCTGAAACGACACATGAAAGTATTTAAACATAGACTTTAATACATTATTTATTGAATTTTCCTGTTTATTGAATATTTTATATTTGTCAAACCTATTTAAGTGTTAACAAATAAAATCAAAGTGTTTTTTTGTTTTGTTTTGTTTTTTTACAAAACAGCATAAACTAGTAGATTTGAAGATCAAGTGACTCTACTAAGTAAGTACATTCCACTTTGAATGTTAATCAGGTGGAATCAAAGCACTTATGGCTGGGAAAATCATGGTGCAATTTAATCAAACTTCTGACATACAGTAGACAGAAAACCTGAATCAGATGGTTACATGACTTGTCCAAAGCTGAAAGCTAGTCATGGGAAGAGCTAGTTGGTGGCAAAGAAGGGTCTACAAAGTCCTTTCTAGTGTCTCTGACAACATTGTACTTGTCCTTGGAGAAATCTGGACAGGGCAAAGCTGAGAACTTGACATTCTTTAAGAGGATATAAACTCCCATAAGCTTTGGGCAAAACAGAGCAAATGAAGAAAAACAACAAAACAAAGCTCAATCCATTGAGTTCCCATTAGAATAAATCCTTTTAAAAAGCACTTAAGAATTATCCAAAAGTTTGGTTCTCTTTTTCCTCAGCATCATATTCCAGGAATGAATTGACATTAAGAATTCTTCAATCCTTTAATGATTGGTTGGTCTCAGACTCAGTGGAACTAAAATTCTACTTTCCATTGTATTTCATTGCTTTCCATCTTTGACTTCTTTTAAATAAGTGGCTGTAACATCTTTGGAAAAAGATAAAAGAACCTTCAGTGTGGACTGAGAATTATCAGGTGATTATCTCATGACCAGCTTAAGAAAATTACAAAGACAGTATTTCTTGGTGGAATGACCTAGGAAGTCATTTATCCATATATACCAGAAAAGTATGACCTAATCTTGTTAGAGCTTGTACAGTAACTCTTGATTCTACCTCCAAAATGAATGTGGAAACTTCTCAGTCTCTTTACCATAACTGCCCCAATCCAATTTATCACCATCTCTCATCTCAGCAGTTGCAATAGCCTGCAAACAGCTCCTCCTGTTTAGGCTCTGGTCTCCTTTCAGTCTATTTTTATCACAGTGGGCAGACTGATCCTGCTAAATTGAAAGTCATGTTATGCTACATCTTTGCCCCAAATCCTGCAATAGCTTTCCACGTCACTAAGGGGAAAAGTAAGATTTTCAATGGCACTCTCTTCCTACTCTTACACTTCTTGGACCTCTTCTCACTAATTTGCTCACTTTGCTCAAGTAAACTGATTTCATTGCTACTCCTTAGTTATATAAGGAATATTCTCTCCTTAAGGCTTTGTATATGCGGTTCCCTCTACCTTGCATGCTGTCCCCCGAGAAAGTCACAGAGCTTTCTCACTTGGTTCAAGTTTCACTCAGATAGTACTTCCTCAGTGAGACCTTCCTGAGAACTGCATTTAAAAATTAAATGTAAAAAGTTAAATCAAATAGTAAAACCTATATCTCCATTTCCTAGTGCATAGTAGGTATTCAGAAAATATTATTTCATGAATGAAGGACAGTGGCTGGTGCCCACATCAGGTGTGACATTCACAGCTACCAGCATTAGGCACCTCTCCTTGTCCCTAGCTTCTCTTGGGAGGAGTAAGTTCATTTGTGCAGATTTGAGGGCTGCATATTCAGAGCAGGAGGGACTTTGAATTCAAGGGCTCTGCTTTGGAATAACAGCAAACACAGAAATGGGGGCACCTACTTGAATTTTCCAAGTTTTTATTTTAACAAGTGAGGATGATTAAAATAATACACAAAAATCTTATAACCACCATCTGTATCTGTATACTTTTAAAGAAGAAAAACATTTTAATTCTAAAAGAGTAAGAAAATATAATCAGCATAAATAACGTTTCTTCAAATTGAAACGTTTGTTTCAGAGAAAGCTCTCTCTACTGTCCTGATTGTTTTTTTTTTCCTCCTGACAATTCAGGAAGGTGGATTCTTAAGAAATCTGGCTTTACACTCCAGATCTGCCCTCCTGGTACGCACGAGTCCCAGCGTCCAGAGGCACAGCCAGCTCCCTCCACCTGCAAGGTCACACGGAGAAAAATGCCCTGCCTTCATTTTGCCATCAAAAGACAAATGAGTTTAAGAAAAAGTGCTGGGATTAAGATTCATATGTAGAAACAGAAACAAGAATAAAAATTTTAAAAGATGTAAGAACTTTTCTTGGGAATACCTATTCTGTACCCCAACTTCAGTTTAAGTGTCTGAATGCTGACTTATTTGAAAAAAAAATCATGTTGTTGAGAAATGAGAATTAAAAAATCATTAAAAGATGTAAGAGGAATGTTAGTAATTGAAATTTTGCCATGGAGTGAACTAGAATCTTATGGGAGCCCAAAATAAAATCACATTTGTAGTTCTTCTTAATGAATATGCAGCCATTTCTACATAGACTAAATCCCTTGCTTGATTTTAGAGCTTCCCTCAAGTTATGGGGTACAGCAGTGTATTTTTTTTTTTAGGATTTAGGATGATTGATAATGAAAAGGTCCACAAAGGTAAGAAAAGGTCAAACCTTTTGGTTAATAATAAATGAAAAGGGACAATTTGTAAAGCTACAGACACACTAAAAGAGAGGGACAGTCAGATTTCAGTTTCTCTATAAGACTGGCTTTATAATAGAAGTACATTTCACATCATATTTTGGGTATCTAAGATGTTTGTATTATTTGATGTCAAAAGTTAAAGAAGCCAGACTGAAATTGTCTGAGAGCCTTCGGCAGACAGTTTTATAATATAGACAGAAACTGCACTATTCAAAGTTTCTAGGTATAGGGGAACATGGCACTTTACCACCAGTATCACACAACACGATGAAATGCATTGTGATATGTCAACAGAGCATTCGAAATGCCAAATAATGCCAAATAATGCCAAATAATACCAAATATTAGGAGGTTTCTGTCAAATAATTTTCTGTTTCTCTATCATGATAACTTAAATTCCCTATAAACTATGCTGTTAATCTGAGGAAGAGTCTTGGGATTTTAAACACAAATAATATAGTTTGGGAGCATTTATTAGTGGTTCATACAGTGTGAAAAAAGAAATATATTTTAGTGTCAATAATATGATCCACTTTTTCATGGGTAATAATTTGACTATTGAAAATTTCAGATAGATCTATGAGGAAAGGCTTGTGTCCTAGAGTTTATATGGCAGAAAACTTTAGTTCAATTTATGAAAAGAAATACTTACTGACCCTAAAATCGATAAAAGCTGTCATTGATTTTAATCTACCATTCAAAGTAAATAATGTGTGAAATATAGTAATATCATGTATAAAAACTTGCCAAATAATCAAATTGTTTTAAGGTGTATAATTTTTGTTTTGTCAATAATGACATGAACGATCTAGTAAGACCTACTTATTGCATATTTAACTAATTCAACATTTTAAAAACATTTAGGTAAGGAAGCCCCAGGTTTATGTTTCCCTTAAATTATTAATAAAATATTATAAATGTAACAATAATAATATAAAAATGTTGATTATGGTTAAAAATATACTTTGGAAATACTTCTTTACAGGGTGATTATAAAAATTATAATATCTTGGCTAAGATACACTGGAGAAACATTTCTGTATAAGACATTAATTATAGCAATTATAAATAACTGTTATGTATACTATAGAAGATTCCTAAGGAATTTTATTTGTTCTTAACTGTTGGTCAACAGCATGCTATTGAATATGCTTGATTATGTGTACATAAAATACTATTTTTGCTAAAATGTCCTATAATTCTGATTTATGTTTCTTTTGTATTAGTAAAGTTGAAGGTATCAGAAAGAAGTATATCTTCATTATTTTTACCAAACTTTCAATATTTGACCTTTAAAAATAGTCTTAAAAATTAATAATATATTAATTCATACCCACATATTTATCTAGAACACCTTTGAATACATGGCATGGAGGAATTTATGATTATTCTCATTTTACAAGTAAAGAAGCTGATCGTAATAATTAAGTATCAATCATTAATAATGAACTTAAGATAGCGTAAAGTGTGAAATTTGGGATCTTATTTTCAATCTTTAGTTTATTCATTCTTGAAAGTTATTGATTGTGCTTATATAAGATTTTGATATAGCATCTCATTCAAACATGCAATACTTTTTCAAAGAAAAGTGACATCTCCATTTTATAGTCAAATAAAATGAGATAGAGGTTAAACAATCTAAAAGAGGTAAAAAAAAAAAAAAGGCATTCATTATCACAATAGAAACAGGAATTGAGAAAATTTTGTTTCTCTAGGGCTAATTTTTAATACATATTTATTGAACACCTTTCTGTATTTAGGTACAATGATTTAGACTTGCCAAGAGAACCAAAACTGGCCATGCCCGTGAACAGCTCACTCTGTATTAGGAGAGGCAGCAATCCTAGTGTGTAGTAGGAAAGATGACATGTACATAATTTCTGTAGAAAGCAGAGAGGAGCAGACATAATTCGAGATCTCCAAATACACTACTATAAAAGTTCAATCACAATAATGTCTCATTTTCTAGAGTTAGTAGAATCTACCATATGTATACTTCATAACACGAGAAAGAGAGGGAACTCAGCCATGGCAGCAGGGCAGACTGGAGGAGGCCTGGGTAGGGTGATGGCCTTGGCTGTCTAAACGGGTGGTGGCACTGGAGACACTGAGGAAGCCAATGAAATAGTGCTGGTAGCAAGAAACCAGAAGAGTTCCCAAAGAAGAAAGCTGTGTGAGTGGGAGCCTGAATGTCATTTTCATGGAACAGTCAAATTTTCAGGGTGTGTCATTAGTCACAATCCTGTCTGTCCCCAGGCAAGAGGCAACATCTTCTTTAGTCCAATAGTTCTCTGAGCTGACACGGGAAGCAGCGCTCCTGCCCCAGGCAGCTCAGGACTGCGTCAGAGGCCAGGTGAGTGTCACCTTGGCTGCGATATTTTAGCAACAGTCTTCAGTGCCAGAGCCAGAACTCACAGTCAAGCAGTTAATTGGGCCTGGGGAGTATAATGTATGTAATTATAAAGTAATAGGCTGTTCTGTAAGCCACAGAAGAAGAAACTCCTATTTTACTTCACAGACTGAAACAGGCCTGTGGTCCTATGTAGGCGCATGTGCTGCATTGCCGTGAAGAAAAAGGGCTGATGTTCCTGCTTAATTTGTAGGAATGGAGCTTCCAGGCTTTATTAAAACTTAAAACACGTTAACTCACAGAAACAGACCCGTAATTACTTGATTAGGTGATTTTATCTTCACTGAAAAATAATGTTAATGTTAAATACTCATTTTAACTTCATTTTACTGAGTTCTGTAATCAGCTTTTTATCAAAGTTTAATTTATTTTAATTATCAAAACCTTAGTGTAAACTTGAAAATTGCCAAAAGTAGGTCAATAATTTTGAAGCCAATCTAAGTAAAGTGTCTTCAGATGAGAGTTGCTTTATCTTTCAAGTCCCATTACGGGTGTTTTGGGAAGATAAGCGATTGTACTAGAAACAGAATTAATCACTCTGTCATGTTCTCATTTAGCACTGCACATCGCAGTGATAGCTCTTGTTTGGAAATCATAATATTCCAACACTCAAATTTGCACTATTTTTGACTTAAAAGATGACATAACAAATATTATACTGGAACTTTAAAATCATGCAAAATTCAGGAATTCCTGATTTGGAAAATTTCTTCATATCAGGAAAAACTATTTCATGGTAGCATGAAATGCACTTATTGATTGCTAGTTGAGTTCCACTGGGTGCTTCCCTTTCTCTCTCTTTTTTATTTTTTTATTTTATTTATTTATTTTTTAGAGAGAGGAAGTAGGGAGAAAGATAGGAAGAGGCACATCAACGTATGGTTGCCTCTTGTGTGGCCGCAACTGCGGACCTGGCCCACAACCCAGGCATGTGCCCTGACTGGGAATCAAACCCGTGACTCTTTGGTTCACAGGTTGGTGCTCAATCCACTGAGCCAACCAGCCAGGACTCCCTTTCTCTTTTTGATTTCCAAATTTAGTCTCCCTCTGTCCTATACTGATCCTACCTTCAGCAGCTGCCCTTTCTGTTCTACATGATTGGGAAGGTAAAGAACAACTGAAAAGATGTGTTTCCTTTACTTTTAAGCACTACCAAACACTTGAATGTACACTGTGCTCCTTACCCTTTCTTAAATAATGAAGAGGCTACCACACTTCCTCCTCTCTACTGCCAATGACTCTAATGGTGGTCTTGGATCCTGCAGGTGAAGGTCCAGTGTGGTCGTAAGGTGTCTGTGGGAACATCCTCAATAGTTGGAAGCACTAGTTTTAAACATGTCACTTGAGTCATCCTGCTGTTAGATTAAGAGTATCATGCAAATATTGTTTGGAGTATGAATTTATATCCATGTGTATAATATAAATTCAAAATTATCAGTACTAGAAGTAATGCACACACATATTCATCCTCAAATATTACTTGTCTTTTTTTTTTTTTTCAGAGCGATTTTTAGCTTGTTAAAAAGAATATCCCAGGGCTCTACATCAGACCTACTGAATTGGGATCTCTGTATTTAGTACTCACAAGCTTTCCCTGTGACTTATATGGGAAATAAGGTTTGAGAGACATGAGCTAATATTATGGCAGAGATAGTATAAGCTATGGGTGCTATAAAGTTGAAGCCTAAAGTGAGAAAAAATACCTGTAGAATAAAGGAAGACCTGCCAAGTCAGGGAACCCAGAGTAAACAGAGGGCAGACGGCCTGATGGGGAGAATAGGAACTCCACCCACTGGCTAGTCTAGTCTCTGTTCCTCATCTCACTGCATCTCCTCATTATTTCCAACTGAGTGACTAAAAGCTTTGAGTCAGACACCTCAAAAT
Source organism: Glossophaga mutica (assembly GCA_039655065.1). Classification (NCBI taxonomy): domain Eukaryota; kingdom Metazoa; phylum Chordata; class Mammalia; order Chiroptera; family Phyllostomidae; genus Glossophaga; species Glossophaga mutica. The sequence continues at coordinate 76,092,647 of CM077308.1, read as the reverse complement.
GAAACGTTTATCTGTCTGGATAGCCTTCTCCCTGAAATTAAGTGAGGTGGTCCCAATATTAGATCCTTCCCCTACTGCCTGCAACATAAGTGAGTCAAATAGAGCAAGTCAGCATCCAGTACTTTCTCCCTCAACCCTCACCTACCTCTTTTGGCTCTGGGCCTGGTGGAAAAGAGGAGACAGGAGTACAACAAAACTGCCACTTCAGGAGCCCCATGCTACTACACCTATTTATTTTTTCTTTCTACCAGCCAAGGGGCTTAAACTCCTCGCAGTTGAGAAAAGTTAAGGCAACAATCAGTGAAATGAAATTCTGTTAATTCACAAAACATTTTTATTATCGCTTCTAGCCCCTTCTTCTCCTTGATATCCAAAATCAACTTCTTTTATTGGTGCTTACCTTCTATCCTCAAACATACCAAGACTTGAGACTCTTCTATCTTGTTAAACTGTTTTGTACTTTATCCGTCTTACTGTGGCAGATCCTTCTGCATGGCGTGGGCCCAGCTCCCACTCGGAGATGCACAGGACCCATGCCCACAGATAGGTTTTCTCGTGAGTAATCAGATTTGCAATATACCTAGGCTGCTTCTGAGACTTGCTCTTTGATAAAACTCCCTCACCCTGCAAATGCTAAACCTTGCAGGGACCAATGTAACCAGCTCAACCACTTTTGCCTTTTCATTTGCTAATATCCTTCTTCTGTGATGTGATTAGGGGCATTGGCTCCTTTTGTTGTAACCTGGACATAGTGAGTGAGGACCATCTTGTAATATGAGGAATATAGAATAAAGGCCTGTTAGGCAGAGGACACGATTTTTGCTCCCCTTAAGAGAAAAGCCACGCTGTTGTCCTTTTTCCTCCACTGGACTCGGTAGTCTGTGTGTATGTTTTTATTTCATCCATAATGACTCGGACACTGCTAGTAGGTGTCCCCATCATCTTACCCTATTAATTATAGTCTTATTTTTCTTCTTTCTTTCATTAAAAAAATTCTCAAATGACAAGCATTTATGTACTGGATTCATTTCCTGGCAGCCTGCTTTCTTTATCACCCAGCCCCACTTTAATGCCCCTGCTCTCTCAAATATCTCCGATGGTCTCTGATTTTCTAAATTTAATGACTTGCACTTTTTCTTGTAGATTAAAAGCCATAAAAAATAAGAGTTCAATATGCATCACCTGGGGATCCAGCAAGCCAGACTGCTAATTAATAAACAAAAGCCGTGGATTTTCAGATCTTTACTTGGATGTACAAAGTTGCACATTTCATGACTATTTGACTTTGCCCACTATGGATTCATAGATATATTTCTTACTTATTATAATAGAGGATGAGAATGGAAAACTACAGTATGGTATAATTAAATAAAAATGACATCATTATATGTTTTCATGAATTTGGACCTTTATACAATTTGTAACAGTGTTCTACAAATATCTTAGAAAGGGCCATGTCATGCAATAGTGAATTCCTCATGTGTAAATCAGATATTAAAATCTAATCAAAGGGTATTTTAATTGATGAAGAAAATTCTCTACTTAAAAGTTGGCAATATAATGTATTATTTTTTGCTTTCTTTTGCTCAAATGTTACAATAATTAAATCAACATTTAATAATAAAATTAAATAAAATATTAAAATAAATCATTACATATGTTATGAAGGACATGGAATAAAGAATAATATGCTTCCGGTCTTTGAGATTTTCAATTTAACATTTTTACAAATAAGGTTCATTCAAATTTTATAACAAAATATAAGTAATTGGAAATCTTAATTATCTCCTGATTTTATACATACAGGATGGGGCAAATACAGGTATATGGTTGTGAGCACATGAAACACAGAGTTTATCCTTGTATTATTATTTATTAATTATCATATTATTTTTCCACATAAATAGCTGTAAACCTACTTTTGTCCCACCCTGTACATTAAGCAGAAACTCTTGAATTAAATGCACTGTGCTAATGAACTATATTAACAAGGGCAATGTTAGAATGTACTGAAGACTATTTGTAGTAGGCTGACATTTAAGCAGTTAGCCTGAATATCTTTCTCTTTGTTCACACATCACAACTGGCTGCAGGCATGCTTCAGGCCTGGATGTCTGCTCGAACCTGCAGGGAACTGAACTTCTCAGCTCAGGCCACACAGCATGGTAGCTAAAAAGGTCTTTGTGTAGCAGGCCAGTGATACAGCTGAAAGTTTCTTTAAGTTACTCTTTATATTTTACTGCATATTTTTATGTGAAAGTCACCTAAAAATTTTTTAAATTTTTCAAAAATTCTTCGATTCATTTCAGACCCTTTTTGTCTTCTTACACTAAAAATGCCAGCGTACTTCCTACAGAGAACACTAGCATTGTTCTCTCAAAACACATTTCATTGGTGGGGTCAAGTGCAGAAGCATGCTGCATGTCACTTCCTGTTTAGTGATGCTGTCCTCTTACACCGTCCATACGGATTTCAACATGAAACGGTCAGGGCTGGGTAATGCATGGGTCCAGGTGAATGGGCAGCGTGTGTGGGATAATTGGGCTCTGAGCCCTCAACCGTCCTTAAATAATTTCCCGTGAGTCTTCTATTATATTTGTACAGATTAATTTACCATGTTAATAATAACCATCTTTGGTAATTTAAATATTATAAAGGATTGAAGGATTGAGATATGGAACATTTATATCTATCTATATATTTGCATGGAGGCACAAAGACAGCAACTTCTGGAATAATGTCAGCTCTTCTCTCCTTCCTCTCATTTTATCTGTAATTTACTCTTAGATGTTCATACTGCCATGCCATAATATTTTGTAATTCCCAAATCATGGCAATTAACACACAACACTCCCCCCTTATCCCTGGGGGATACATTTCAAGACCTGCAGTGGATGCCTGAAAGCACAGATGGTACCAAACCCCATATATATTATTTTTCCTATACATTCAAACCTATGATAAAGTTTAATTTTTAGTTAAAGCACAGTAAAAGAGTAACACCAATAACATAAGACAATCATAACAATACAATAGAATTAATGTTATGTCAATGTGCTCCCTCTCTCGACATACCTTGTCGTATTGTACTAACCTTTCTTGTGCCATAATGCCTGTGTGATTGGGCGAAGTATGATGAGTAAGACGTTATTAAGTAAAATAAGGGTTACTTGAACATAAGCACTGTGATACCAAGACAGTGTATCTGATAACAGAGTTGGCTACTAAGTGACTAATGGTGGCATGTGTCACAAGAATATGATGGACAAAGGGGTGATTTGTGTCCCAGGTGGGTGGGGAAGGTATGGCATAAGATCTCATCATGCCACTCAGAACAGCACACAATTTAAAACTTATGAAGTGTTTCTTTCTGAAATTTCCTATTGAACATCTTCAGACCATCATTGACCATGGGTAAATGAAACCATGGTAGGCAAAACCATGAATAAGGGGGGTGGCTACTGAACTTTATTATAACTATGCTTTTCATTGACTGTCTTGAAACAAACAACTAATCAACATATGAATTAAGATAAAGTCTTTTGTACTAGAAAGGCATAGTAAAATGATTTCTGAAGAACACTGATAACAACTGAGACTTACCAGCCAGGAATTACGGCTATAGAAAAGCAATATGATTGTAATAAATATCACTCAGGCAAAAATAATAACATAGCGAACAAAATTGGAAGACAGGAGAAAATATAAGGGTACTATTTTCCACGTCGGATATAACATAGAGCCAATCAGCACCTTTAAAATAGAAACATGTAGCTAAGACAAAACCAGAAACAACTGTATTGTCTCCAAACTCTTAAAATTGTTCAAAGTCTTTCTCTTAATATTAATGAATATGGTGGGAAGTAATATCTCTTATCATAAAGAAATTTGTTAGAGGTTCATCAGCTACATATTTTATTGTGTTCTAATGAATTTGAGTAGAATTATTATTAATTATATATATAAAGTAGCATGATTGTTTGAATTCAGTTTTGTAAAATTATCTCCATATATACTCTTAATTATATTTTTACAGATTAATTTGCAAGGTTAATAATTATTGTCTTGATTTTCTAACCCAAGAATGGTACAGAGTGACTAACACTTGCTAAGAATTTAATAAATATTTGTTGTAAGAGTGGTGAGACAGAAAAACTCTGCTTAAAGGTGGAAATAAAAGCAATGGACATCCTCAGAACTAAGTTTTGATATGGGAGTTCTAAAACAGGGTGTTGCTTAAAGATATTTAAAGGGAAAAGTATTTTTAAACTGTTAAGAATGTTTATGTAAATTTGGAGGTTAAAAAATAAGAAGAGATATTTCTCATATTTGATTCGAAAAACCATGTTTTAGTTGTTGTTTGTAAACCTTGTTCAGATGCATTCCTAAATGCAGAGATAACCAATTAAGTTTCTTCATCACATAAAAAATAGCATCGACTCTGAAATTCATGCCACAGAAAGAGAGAAAATGGAATGTACAGCCACAAAAATGCAGAAGGACAGGTGTCAGTCACCTGAGAGTCCCAGCTCCTGCCACATCTCTCTTGTCAAGATTTATCACTCTAAGACAGACCACTCCTAACTTAGGCATCTTGGGGGCCGAACTGAAAAGTAAGGACTTGACCTTTGACGTGATCAAGTGGCTCAGCAGAAACAGAACTGAAGGAGTCAGAGGGTGGAGTTTCACTTTGGAATAATCACTACTCTTGGCTTCAGTTTGCTCATCTGTAAGAATGAGGATACTAATACTTGTCCTGTGTACTTCAGAGGGTGATGATAGAGAACAAATTAGGTTAAATGAGTGAACATGCTCTGCAAACTGTAAATCACTACACCTGGCAATTTTATCATTATTTAAGGTCATCTGTCATGTGCCACAGCAGGGAGAAAGAAAAAGCACCTTTCCTGTGAATTAATGCCTTGTCTCTGGAAGACCCTCAGAAAAGTTGTACAAAGACAATGATAGAAAGTTTATTGCCACTGTTTTAAGCAGCGATCTTGAGGTTTGTTGTAAGAAAATAGTTTTTATGAATCTGTCTCATTCTAGCAGATACATGTCAGCATGCTACATCATTTGGACTGCGCTTTCTAAGAATGCTTCACTGGCTCTCACCCTTTCAGAGTTTTCTTTCAGCCCTTCCTTTTGTTTCTAAACCTGTTGTCCTTCGATGATATCTTCTATTCCCCCACCTACTATGCTCCAATTGAACATTTCCTACTATCCATCACCCAGCTGGACATAGATGGTGGACAGGCACCTCAAACCTACCATGCCCAAAATAAAATTAATTTTCTTCTCCACTACACTTAATTTCTTTCCTGAGTTTTCCATCTCAGTTAATTACATCACTATCTGCATAGTCTTTCAGTTTGGAAACTATAGAATAAAGGATGTGGTGGATGGTTTTATGCTGCATGACTCTAAGTGATGCCATTCACGTTGTCTCTGAATGGAGCCAATGTTGTCCAGTGTATAACCTGCATAACTGACCATGACAGCCCTCCCAAAAGCTCAAGCTCTGGTTGCATTGTCTCAATAGTCATTAATTTCTTGATTTTATACAATAGAGAAGAGTCTTTGGACAATTCTCAATTTATCAGAGGTCCTCTTAAACATTCATGACATTTTGTCATGGTCTACCTTTAGTTGATAAGTAGAGAACAATATTCTGAGTATGGATTGTTATGTGTGAAAATTATAATGCAGGGTGATTTTTGTTTTAATTTAAACATAAACATTTAAACATTATATACAAGTGTGTGTGTATGTGTGTTCAGTAGAGATTGTTAACCCTTAACAATCCCCTCTGCCCACACATTCATGCTTCTTCTCACATCACCTCACACTGGTCAGAATGGCTATCATCAATAAATCAACAAACAACAAGTGCTGGCAAGGATGTGGAGAAAGGGGAACCCCTTTGCACTGTAGGTGGGAATGCAGATTGGTGCAACCACTATGATCACCCAGCAATCCCACTTCTGGGATTATATACAATGGAACCCAAAACAATAATTCAAAAGAACAGAAGCACCCCTATGTGCATTGCGGTGCTTTTTACAATCACCAAGATATGGAAGCAGCCCAAGTATCCATAGGTAGATGAGTGGATAAAACAACTATGGTCCATTCACACAATGGAATACTACTTGGGTGTAAAAAGAAGAAAATTTTACCCTTTGTGACAGCATGGATGGACCTGGAGAATATTATGCTAGGTGAAATAAGCCAGTCAGAGAAAGACAAATACCATATGATTTCACTCATATGTGGAATCTGATGAACAAACTGAACTAATAAGCAAAACAGAGAAAGACTCATAGATGGAGAGCAGGATGACAGCTATGGATGGGCATTAGGAGGTGGAGGGATGGAGCAAATAGGAAGAAGGACTCATGGACATGGACAATAGTGTGGTGATTAGAGGAGAGGGAGGTATGAGAGGGACAAATGGTAATGGGAAAAATACAGTAAAAGATACAAATTAAAGAAATAGAACTTATGTCTCCTTCCCTTGAGTCTGTGCTGATCTCGTGGCCAGCATTGGTCAATGGAATATTACCAGGTGAGATGCAACTGAAAACTTGCTAAGCCTTAAACATACTGTTTGCATACTGGGACTTGTCATTTTGAAACACTCCTTAGAATCAGCTGAGAAGTATTAAGAAAGATACAAAAAGGAGAACCAAGGCATGTTGCTTGATAGAGCCTGCTGAAATCCTGACTGACAACTGACATCAACCTGCCGGTCATGCGAATGAAACATCTTGGACATTTTAGCCCAGTCAAGCCCCATTCACCATTACAGGGAGAAGAAAAATTACCCAGCTGAGTGAGTCAACTTCCACAGAAAAGTGGTTAAGAATAATAAATGCTTTTTTGAAGTCACTAAGTGTGGGGTAGTTTGTTACCCAATGAAAGATAAGTAAAACTGTTTGTGTGCATATATGTGTGTATGTGTACTGATGAGTGTGCATTTAATTCACCTCTTTAAAAGGTCTAAGATAAAGGCAAAGAAGACCATTAGTGAAAAGTGGTATGTAAACTTTTGGTTGAAATAGTTTCAAGATAATTTCTTGCAATATTCAGTAAAACCATCTGTTAAGGCAAGACGAGAATGTTCCAGATATGCAACCTGGACCTGACCCTGATGGAGAATGTGAAAAATGGATTTCATAAGCTTCTGGTTATCCTTTTATACATTATGCCTATGTCTAATTGAGTAGATACAACTTGAAGAAAGTAAATGAAATTTAAGGTTAAGAAGCTTCAAACACCTTGACATTCTGTATGTAGAGACCCTGTCTGTTGTCTGGTCACTGGTCTATAAGCCCAGAAAACCTGCTGAATGCTAGCTTGTAATCGATGGGGCTAGTGTCTTCATCACCTCTTTGGGAGCAAGGATACAGTATGGAGGAGTTTGCTTTTCTTTTCCCACATCCTTATCTCATGTGGATCCTCCAGATTTTTATTCAAATAACCCTGAGACTAAACATTCTGCAGCTGAGAAAACTTGGATGAATCTTAGTTGGTATTTTGAAATTCAAGCAGAGCACCATTTCCATTCTCACTTCCACTATTTTAGTTCATCTTCTTTTCAGCTTTCAGACTAAAGAACTACTCTCAACTCTTAAATAGTTATACTGTCTATAGTTTCTATTTCCTTCCATTAATAATCCATTCTGTTGCCAGTGATATTTTTACAACACAAATCTGACTTCCCACTTCCCAGTTGGAAAACTTGCCACTGAATTTCTTAATGCACAGAATAGAGTAACTGTTAGTAGCACAATAATGGGAGATCTTGGATGTCAGGGTAAGGAGGTTGGGTTTTATACATCAGGGAATATGGACTGTATAATGATTTTTGAGGAAGTAGTAAAATAAAGCAGTATTTAAATATGTCTTTTCTACCTTCTAAATACTACATTTATTAATTGCTTTGGATTTTAAATAGTTCTACCAGTCTGCTAGTTATAGTTCATAGCAACTAAAATAATTTTTTGCAAACCTTTTATATGCCTTTCCATTCTTATCTGCATATTGGCTTATGGTCCTATTCATACTCATAGTCACATGTGTCTCCAACTCAGCTGTCCCTCTCTTTGAGTTCATAACTTTAAACTTATACTTATATATATATAAAACACTTCTCTCCATTCAATTTCCATTATCCAAAGAAAGTGGAATGAGGCCTAATGGATCAGATAACTATTTCCTTTTTCTTTAAACATCTGCCCAAACAGATACCAGCACCTATGTTAGTACATGTTAACATGGAGTGGGAAATATGTCTTAAATCTGGGACACTTTAAGTGGTCCTGCTGGCACTAGGACAAACTCTCCATGGGTAGTTGATCATGTTTTAATTTAAACCTCCTGGCAAAGTCCCTTCACTTTCTACAAACATGATTGCAGGGGGTCTTCCTGGAGACCAGCAGTCATCGCTACTTCTGTCATTGGCATATGAGGCTGGTAATTAAAATCATTCAACCTCTGAAGTCTTCTCAATTTGTAGCAGTTTGACTGAATAAGATTAAACACTAGGAGACATTTCTCAACTCCGTGTAGCTCCTGCTAAAGAGCTGGTTATCACTCAAACTCTGGTCAGGGCACACACAAGAATTGACCAATGGATGCATAAATAAGTGGAACAACAAATCAGTTTCTTTCTCTCTCTCTCAAATCAATAAAAAATAAAATTAAAATAAATATCTAGTGATTGCTCTTGCATCACCAGAAGTCGGGAGTCAGCTCAGAAAGGACTTGACGTTTTAGTTCCTCATTTTAGACATGTTCTCAGTTTGAATATCTGTCTACCTTACTAATTAGATGGGTTTCCATGAGTTGCTGAGCCTCGATGAATTTCATTATTCTCATCTGTAAAAGGGTTGTAATGATATCTACTGAGAATTAGAGATTATCAGACTACATGTGTGTATGTGGGGGTCAGTGTGTATGTGCACATGCATATGTGTGTGTACATCACTTGACATAGCACACAATAAATACAGCCATTCTATGATAATGGATTCACCTATTGTAGTCTGTTTGGAATTACTGGGGATGCTATTTCTTCTCCCTGTTCTCTAGCCTCCAATTTGTAATATCAACAAGTTATTCTCTGAGGTAAATATGAAAACTGTCTCTGAATATTTGGAACATTGTAAGTAGTTGAGTATAAGCAATCTCATGTCAAAATTCACATCTTGTGACACCACATGGAACAAGAGGGAGTCCATAAAGATATAGGTTATGGAACTTCCAGATAAACTATTCCTCAAGAATGGTGTTACAGCCCTTTGAGTTTGTCATAGCATGTGCGAAAAATCAGATCATGGGGCACACAAAAATTGAAAATCTAAAAATTCATACTCTTTTTATGAAAACACTGGGCTTTGTTTCACCAATTTTTCATCTTCTATAAAGCCTGCTAACTGGCAAAATACCATGTTTAAATCTCTCTTTATTTTGAGTTGTGAGTGGGAAGTACAAGCTTTCCCAAATATAATTTTAATCTGCTTTGGTAGCCTCAGATAGGCTGCATGGGCTGTCCCAGGTAGGAACTGTCAGCAGTGCTTAGGTAGCATTTCCAACATATGGAATCATCTGGGTACATACCACATGCAGAGTCGGGAGTGGCTACTGTGCCAACCAGTTTCTCATGCATAAGAAATGTATGCTTGGCTATGTCATTTGTCCACCTTTAAAATCCTTCTGGATTCAGCATGAATACAGAGGCTCTTATATAGAACAAAACAGCTTGGGAGATTTTATTTTTCCTGTGCAAATGCCTAGAGGCACTCATTCAGTTAAGAATTGAATTAAATTTTGTGGAGGAGAAACAGTAATATGTTTGAAATATCAGAGTCTTTCCCCTTCACTTGTATTGAAAAATGACTAATCTGATTTAATTCGCAATTGTGATGTCAATTTTCAGGTCAAAATAAAATCCTGTGGACCTATTTTTTTTTTTTTTTTTTTTGCATAACTCACTATAACATTTTTTCTTTTAAATTAAGGTAACATTGGTTGACATTATATAAGTTTCAAGTACACAACATAATAATTCTATATCTGTATAACCTATGGCATGAACACCATAAAATGTCTAGTTTCCATTTGTCACCATAAATTTGATCCCCTTTATCCATTTGGCTCTCTTTCCACCCCCTCTTCCCCTCTGGTAACCACCATTGCACTGTCTGTATGCATGCATTCTTTTCTGTTCTGTTTTACTTGTTTGTTATTTTTTGTGTTATATTCCACATGTGAGTGAAATCATGGTAGACCTGTTATTAATCACTAAGAATAGTGTCACAATAAAAATTCTAACTGAAAAAGCAGCCCTGTTTCACTGATGATATCTTAACAAAGCACAAGCTATAAGAAGCCCTGGTCTTTCTGTATGTGCATGGAAATTCTTTACACCAGAAACATAACCAGGCTATCAGAATCTGTGATTCATTACATAATCCCTGCATTTTTAAGAAAGCAAATTTAGTTAATATTCTATTGATATAACTAAAAATTGTGGATTAAAAATATTTATACAGTGTAATATTATTCATAAATGCATATTTTTCTTTTAGTATCCCCATTAATCCTTCTTCTGTTCTTTTGATGATGAAAAATCATAAACTAATCAGTAATAATATCATATAGCTGTATTTCTCTAACTCTGTAGCACTGATGGATGGAAGAAAATTTCAACCACTTTTTTTAGCTCTCATTATCTTTCCCTTTTGTGAAAGATAGTGGTACCAGAATAGTTACACCATTCTCCTATTTTATGATCTTCTGAATATAAAACAAAATTACAGAATGTTTTAGTAAACCTATAAAATGAAGGAGATTGCTTTTAAGGTAAGTTGCTTTAATGTGAGAAAATTTTATGAAATTGAAATTTAACTATGTTATTTACAAAGTTCACTCTTTTCTTGTAAACGTTTTCTATTTTGTTTAACAGTAATCAATCAACAATGTGATTTAACAAATACCAGTAAAACAATGTCACTGTCATTGGTATTTTGTGTTGAAATAAATTTCTAGGCCCAATATGGAGCCTCACAGGCCAGCGGTGCTGTCTCAGCAAACCAAAACTTAGACAACTTTCCTGCCTCTAGAAATGCTCCACTGAACCCAAAAACACTGTCTGTCCAGTCAGCCCATCCCCAACTGCCAAGGCAACTCTTGGTTCTATACTTACGTCCTTGTTCCTTCTTCATTTTCTGTTTTCTCTTCCTTGGTCCTTATTCTTTATCCTATGAAAACTTCCTGCCCTGTGCCCCATGTTGCAGATTTCTGAACCCTTGCGAATGGAGACTGCTCACTTCATGAAATGTTTCAAAAAAGTTTGTTTTTATTGATTAAATTGTTTCCCTAATTATTTTTAATACTTGCATATAACAAAAAATCATTATTTTATTATGGTTTGAGTATATATTTTATAACCTACGCAGATTTCAAGTAAATAGTTTAAATAATTTGGAATTACTCAAGCCTGAAAACCATTTTCACTTCATGTTTTAAAATGGGAGACCAGATATTTTCCTACATTATTTGAAAATAATTGCTGGGCTCAAAAAATTGATATTTAGCACCTTTGGAGCTTTAGAAACAATACTGAACAATTAACATATGAAGCCCCATTTCATCTGTGGAAACAGAGGCTCTTTTATTATTCTGCTTTTTTCTGTCTCCATAGATCCTTCCCCTTAAAAGTCTACATTATCATGACAGACTGAATACAACATTATCATGACAGACTGAATACAAATACATAATTTTGCTTTCTCCTGAAATCCAATTAAAATGACATTGTGAAGGATAAAACTAAGGTAAAACACCATAAAAGCAAAGCAAACTGGAGAAGATACAAGAGCACACCAGAGATGTCAACAAAACATTGGAAGCTGGAAAGCAGATGGACGAGTGGTGACATGCATGCATAGGTGAGCAGAGGAAAATGTAAGCTACGTGTCAGCAGTGGGGGAAGCATGAATCAAGACAAATAAAGCTACAAAACATCAAAACGTCTCAGGGTTTTGAGATGTCACATACTTCTGAAGGCTGAAAAATTGGTAGGGCTATGTAACAGAAAAAGAATGGATTAGACTTCCAGTTTAATCCTGGAAGGAGACAGGTAGGTTCCTGTCTGGACAGGGCACTAGCACAAATGCAGTGAAGAGGGGGGATAAGGTGAAAGTTTGTATGTTAGAAGGTGAAGAACCTCTGTCCCTTTCCCCAGCACTTGTCTAAAAATGTTAGGAGCCAGGACTATATAAAACAAGCAAAAGATTGATGATACTTCTCTTGGAATATTGACTAGCCCAAGAGGAAAGACCTAGGAAACCAAAAAAGCTGGATTCTTGCCCAACTATTTCATAGTAAGACCAACCACTTGACAAGCTCTAGGTATTCCTATAGAGCTTCTTCTCAGTTTTACGGTGACTTTAGTCTTACACAGGCTAAATAGACAAGAGATGTCATACATTTTAAGAAAACTTCTAAGTTAAAAAAATAATAAAATAAAAAGAGATAAAAAAGAAAAACCCAGAACTTAAAGGAAACATGCTAATGCAAGGAGCAGAAAGAAGGCTTAGAAAACAAAAAGCCATTATAACTGACATGCTCAGAGAACTAAGAGAAAATGCTATAGCCATGAAAAAAGTAAGCTTTTTAAAAGAACCATTAAAAAATGTCATAAAAGAGGAGATTTGGGAAATTAAAAAAATGACAGCAGAAAATTTAATAGCTGAGTTAGAAGACAAAGTTGAGAATATTTGTCATAAAGTAAAACAAAAAGAAAAGGAGTAGGACAGGAAAGATAGGAAAATTAGAAGGTAAGTCCAAAAAATCTTATTGAATAGCAGTTTCAGAAAGGAAAAACAGAGCACACAGAGAAGGAAATTATCAAAGAAACAATGAAAAAGTATCCCAGAAATGAAGGGGTTGAATATTGAAATAATTTACTCAGAAGATTTAATTCAAGAACAAATGTTTATCTCACATTTATTGTTGGTAGATAATTCTTCACTGTCTCTCACATTTATGCATGTCTTGTGAGAACTCACTGTTTTTGTTCCAGACTATCTTTTCATGGATATTCGTATGGCAATAGCCTTGGACAATAAAGATAGACTCTCCCCAGAGGGCAGAGTAGATTTGTTTACAGCTTACTGTCAATAACAAAAGACTCAAGATCTCTAAACTCAGGTTCATTTCTGTAGATGCAACCTACTGTGTGCGCAATTGTCTGTCACTTGACCCTCTCTTTTTCACCCTCTGGAAACTGGGGCTTGGGTAACTGAGCAGAAATGATATTTTAGCTACTGTGAATTTATTGCTGTGAGAAATAAATCGTCCTTGGTCTTTGATGCAGGAGTCTTGTGCCTTCTGCCAGCATCCATGAAACCGTGGCAGGAATACTTGTGGCAGGATAACTTGATAGTTAGCTTGTAGATAGATTAAAATTTCAGACCCTGTACAGTTCTTGACAGTTGTGGCATGGGGGTGGGGGCTGAGAGGTAGGCTCTCTGAAAGTGGAAGGATAAGAGTCTCACAGGCTGATTAACAGGATTGGAAGGAAATTCATAGGAATCAATAGCAAAATGTTGACTAAATTATGTGGTTAACCAGGCAATAAGTGATCCTCCATTACCTATTAATGAGAAAGAATTGGGGTAGTGGTTGACTGGGTAACAGGAAGTAGTTTCAAAGAAAGTTGCCCAAATAGCTCCCTAGTTCACCTTAACTCTATTCCAGTCGGGGGACTTCCTTGCCAATCTGGTAATCAGTTTCAAATCTGCACCATTGTACCAAACATTACTCATATTCTTTCCTTGTGGGAAGAAAGTTTTTTCTCCTTTCACGTAAAAGTTTTCGAGTTGTGTACTCAGACTCATATACAAAGGAGAGCAATTTGTGACTTCCCTGGCCAGAAACCAAATGAATTGTTATGACTTTGACTGGTTCGCTTGAAAGACTGGGTGGAGAAGGCATGCACGCTTGTTAAAAAGAATGTCAACAGCAAGGCCATCGCTGAGCTCAACACCTCCTGCAGTCTATCAAACTTCAGAGAGAATAGGAAAAGGTCGAAGAGTTTGTTTATGTACGTATGCATGTATGTATGTTTTTTTGCAATGGGTGTTGGCTGCTCTAAAGGAGTTTTGTCTTTCAGAATAGATTACTCTGAGATAGACAAACTCCAATAGGAAACCAGGCATGAGGCATTGACTAGTTTGAAGGGCCTTACTGCCATGGATTTTGTTTACAATGTTGATGCAGGTGACTCACAGGAGAATACAAAACTGACCCAAAGAAGTTTAAAAGTCTAGCAGCAACAGAGTTTGAGAAAAAATACACCTAGCTTACCAACACAGAGCTGCTTTCTCCCTCCATGCCCTGTCCTCTGCAGTCCACATCTCCTGCCTTCCACCTCACCCCATTTTCAGCAGCTTTAAGGAGAAAAATGTTTAGGGGTTGGGTTAGGTCTCCCAGTCCTTAAGGAGAACTGAAAGCTGTATGTATATACTGTACATGTTCATGTATGTTGGGGAGGGAATGGACTCAAACTTTTACAGCTCTGCTGGATATAGGTGTCTACCATCCTGTCCTGCTCCGGCAGGAGAGGGGACACTCAGATTCCACTGGTTGTATGTGGACAGAGTTCACAGTGGGAACAATGGGAAGAAAAGTCAAAATGAGTAGGGCCTTTTGGGCCAATTCAATGTATTATTTTTGTGGCTTCCACTGAGAATATATTATTGGTATTGTATGCAGGTACTATGAATGTCTGTAGAGATCAGAGGGTTTTCCCAAGTGGAAAGAACTACAGTTGGAGGAACGCTAGTATCTTTGTGGCCCCACAACGCTAATGACACTTTGAGAGAAATATTTCTATGACTGATGATTTTGCTGATTGAAACCTTTGGCAAAAAGATGGCTTCTACCCAGAGACATCCCACTAGGGTTTGGGAATCTTTGCGTACTTGACACAGCTACCAGGTGCATGCTTTTGTACAGCTTTTAGTTTGCTGCTGTGTTCTTGATGAAACAAATGTCTAACGCATAGAATCAATACACAATACCAGTCACATGGCCACCATTGTTCCATGGATGCATCATCTCCCTGGCCATGGCAACACATTCACCGTCACAGAATGAGTGCAACAGAAAGAGTCCCAAGTGTTTCAGAAAATACCTGCAGTAGATCGTGTAGTCTTGAGGTGACTGTGGAGATCTCTCCAAAACAAGGTTACAATTTTTTATTGAGAAATCGTCCCAGAGGGATAACTGAGTGTTATTTTTGCATAGTCAGTGAGGCAATTGTTAACTCCAAGAAAAAACAAAATTTAGTACAATTATAATCACTGTGTTTTACATAACTGTGAATAGTATTTAAACAGACATAGAAAGGTAAACAAATATTGGACAGATCTATGTTGTGAACACAGGGGAAGTGAAGAAATGTGGATGTGGATATGTTTAGTAATAATGGAATAATCTGCTAAAATCTAAGTCCCCATTTCCCTTAGAAGGAAGCCATTGAATATCATCTAATAAAAATTATGAAATAATTAAATACTTTTTAAAAATAAGGAGAAAAACAGAAAAAAAGTAACTAAAAAGCTGAAAGTGATGACCTTATGGGAATAAAAGTTGGGATCAGCAGGAGGTGAAACAAGAGATTATGGGGGTGTATCTAAGCCTAACTTAAACTCTTTGACATTTGAAATTACATGCATGCTATTAGTTGTCTAGGGTTGCCACACACTGGGTGTCTAAAATTATAAATTTATTTGTCATAGTTCTGGAAGCTGGAAGTCCAAGTTCAAGATATCAAAGGGTTTGATTTTCTGAGTTTTCTTCCATTGGCTAGTAAAATGAGTTTCTTCTCTTTGTCATTTTTCTCTGTGCATCTCTTGTGTCTGTGAGTCCAAATTTCCTCTTTTTATAAGGAAAATATTTCCTCTTTTATGTGGACCCGGGTCCACATTAAGTGGCCTAATTTTAATTTAATAATCTCTTTAAAGGCCCTATCTTCAAATATGGTTATATTGTGAGAGTTTTAGGGTTAGGAATTCAACGTATAAATTTTGAGGGGACACAGTTCAGCTCATAATGCATGGCTTAATTCAAATGATAATCCCACCTCAAAAAAATCCATCAGATTTAAACCATACAGAGTTTAATAGTTACCTGGAGCTTCATGTTTCATTATCAGCTCCAACTGCAGTAGCCATAGATATTATTATAGTTTGTACATATGCAAGGACTTGAAAAATATTTAAATTTATTTACCATATTTCAAGCAAGATAGTGGTAGCTGGAGTATTTTGGGAGAATGCCACCCCTACTATTTTCGTCAGCTGTTTCCACTCAATCTTGCAAAACACACTTGGCACCACCTGCTCTCTCAGGTTCACACCAGCAGCTCTTCAAGCTTTTTATTCATGTTATTTTTCATTTGTTTTTTTGTCCTCCCTCTCTCCTTTTCTTGATTTCCTCTCCTTTTAGGTTAACACCTTGTTTTTTTCCCCACAGGAATGTAACCACAGATTTCTTGCCCGTCCTTGTAGACAATATTAGACAGTTATGGCAAGAGAATAAAAATCCACCTTAATGGTCTGTAACTGGTAACGGTAGTTCTGTAATTCAAGATGTATTCTATAAATAAGTTAAAAATAGCTCTGGTTAAATCCCTTGGGAGACATACATGAATCTGCCAAAAAGCGTTGTGATTCCAAATGAAGTTTTGTAAGCAGTGATAAGAATCCTGCTTTCTCATGTGCATTTGAGAGGATCCTGAATGAAATTAATAGGAAAATATGCAATGGGATTGAGTTGATAGGTAATATATTTCCTAGCACACTGTCATTCTCAAAGAACATAAAAGATTGGGAATAGCCTATAAATAATGAAACGACCTGAGTACTTAGAACATTTTGAAAATGGAAATGCTCAGAAGCAACATTGTATTAAAGGTAACAGAAAAGGACTGACCAACAAAAATATATTTATTCAACATTTTATTGTATCTAGTAACTCCCAAATATACATGCCCACACAAAATCATTTTTTGTCATATACTTTTTTGATGTAATAACTAACTCCATCTATTTTGTTAGATGATTTCACTCTTTTCATTGCCATTATACTATTATTATGTTAAGAAGATATTTAATTAAGACATATCATAAGGCTAATTAAATCCCAATTTTATCACACTTTAATTAATTACTCAATTACCAAACCACAACAAAATTTTAATTGTAAAAAGGTTACAAGAACATAGAATAGAATGTGAGCAAATATGGTAAAAGGAAGATTAGGATAGAAAAATCGACACGTTTCTTGGGTACACTATTTGCCAACATTATGCTAAACAAACAAAGTAGTTAAAATATGTTTCCTTCCCAAGAGTTTAAAACTTACTTGGTGACATTGGCTTACATAAACACTTATAATATCTAAATTTCACGCACTTATAAATAATTCTCTAAAGTCAAAGCAATAAGAAACAGAAAGGTCAATGAATTCAGATTCTTTTCCTCAAGGATGCACTCTGCTTCCCTTTGGGGGTAACTCTTGGGCAGTACTCCTAGTGATACTGGTGCCTGCCCAGACCCCAGAGTGAGAAAGGGGTTGCAGGAAACGCTGGAGGTGGTGGGGCTGAAGCCACAGCATGGTGCAGGACAGATTTTCCTACCCCCGGGTAAAGGGGAAACAAACCAGCACTGCAGCGTCACACTGGCCCAGCAACCAAGCTAGCACGGCCTATGGTGGCAGAGGGAGACCTTGCACATAGTTTGCCCAGGTTAGCGAGGGTGACTGAAAAAACCTCCTACTCTCTTCTGGAACAGGGGAAGGTGCAGACCTACCAGTCTAGCTTAGGAAAAGGATGGACCTGCTAGGAAAGTTGGATGCTTCTGGAGTGCATGGGATTTTGGGTCTAGAGACAGAGTGAGGGTAGAGACTTGCCGCTTCTCCATCCCTTGGTTCGCTCAGTCAGGGGTTAGCTTGCACTCAGGCTGAGTCCCGAAAGCTGGGCAGTGCCCCAGGGATGCATGCCTAGGCAGTGGGCCGCGAGATGCCCCCTCTCTGCCGCATCGATGGCCCTGGACTGCAATCCTTCTCTTGCTCTAAGTTCAGTGAACGGATGTGGGTTGGATGCTTTCTAGTCCTACGGAGGTGCTAGCAGCCTCCGGTATGGGCCCCACATACAAAGCCCTTGCACAACTGGCTGCAGCAGTTGGAAGGCCTGGGCCCCCAGTGTGGAAAACAGATGCAGCGTGACAATGGTGACATCGGCCCTACTAAGTGTGTGCACTCCAGGAAGGGAGGCTGAAACCCAAGAGCAGTCTGCCTACCAGTCTTGCACTCTGACGACAGATAAGTACAGATGGGAATCTCCAGGCTTCGTTTTGGGTGTCATCCTGTTTGGGAACAAATGTTTTTTTTTTTTTTTTTTTCCTCTGTGTTTTGCAGAAGAAAGGAGCCTGGGGCCGGGCAATCCCCTGCTCCCCCAAATTGTGTAACATTTTAATAAAGCCCTATTTCCTTCCCCATCAGCCTTCATACTACGCCCGTGTTTGGCAGGGAGCAGCCCAATACCACTTTTGTTCAGTAACACAAACGAAGTCTTCTGGCTAGCATTTAAACTTTACCTTGGTTATTATTACATACCAGTTATGAAACTATATTTATATTATTTGTCAAGTGCCTTATTGTCTTGAAGAATGAAAGAAAATACGAGTTTAAAAAATATGTCTACAAAGAAATGGCTTGGCTTTAAGCTAAGCATTTCAGTTCGACTTAAGCTTTAGGTATTACCATTCTTTGTAATGCAAATCATTCTACAGTACAGAGACTTTTCTAGCTCTGGGAACTTTTAGAACTAGCAAAAGTGCGAGCAGCTCATTTGCAATATGCAATAGCTCTGCTGCATTTTGTGGTTACCTCATGGTTTCTGACAGCCACCGGCCTGATGTGTTTTCTGGTGTGTATGTGTGTAAGATTTGTTTTTGTGTGAGTTTTATAAGGAAATTGTGGATACGAAATAAAAATTACAGAGTTCAAATTAGTAAGATCTGCTTACATTTACTTCAGGATGTGTGTAGTGTTAAAATTAAATTGCTTCTGTAGTTTTAATTAATCATTCTAATTTTTATTTGTTTTTCTAGTAGACTATTTTCTGAAAATATTTTCTAAAATACAACTCTTTTCTTAGGGTTTCTGTCTCATAATTTTACTGAGATAAAGTGAGCTTTCAGTTTAGAATCTTCTAAAGATTCAGTGAAATTTCAAATTTAACAGAAGGCATGTGATTGAGGAAGAGGGGTCAAGAGTGGTGTACATGAATTGTATACCACTGAATAGACAAGAATACAGTGAATTAAAAACAACCTCATACACAGTCAGGGAAGTCTTCCCTCTCTCCCTAAGTGCTTATTAATTAATTTTCCTGGGTTGGAGAATAGGACAAAGATTACATATGAGGTAAACATTTGTAGCAAAAGCTGCATTTCAGAACTGTGTGGTCTATACAGTTTTCAGATCCTCAGTCTATTGTTCCTTAAAATACTATATATACATTTATTATCCTGACTGTAAAATACTTAAATTCAGTGAGGTTGAAACACTACTACAGGCTGCTAATTACCTACAGACACAACAGAATTAAATTAGAGCTAAAAGCTACTGAATAGTAGGATGTGGAAATAAACAGGAAAAAAGTAATAATTCTGAGTGGGTAGATCGAAAACATAAACTTGGAGTACTGGACTTGGCAGTTGAAAAATATAGACTTTCATAAACAGAAAATGGAGGAAAAATCATTTCATGTTGAGAGAACACTGCATATGAAATTTTCCCAGTGTGATGCCTGACATGGAGAAGACTGTCAGTAAATATATTTTCCTACTCTGTTTGAACAAGGCTAAGTTGAGAAGCATGGCTGGAGTGTAAGGTGTGTGAAGGGATTATGGCAAACGACAAGGAGTTGGTTTGGGTCTTGAATCTAAAACACATGCGTTCTTTTACCCACTAATTTCTGTGATCTTTGATAAACCTCTTACTCTTTGGATTGATTTTCTTATTTGTGAAATGGGGATTGTATTAGTTTCCTAGAGCCGTGGTAACAATGTACCACAAATTTAGTGAACTAAAACAACAATAATGTATTTTCTGACGGTCTGGAGGCTTGAAGTCCCAAATCAAGGTGTTGGTAGGGCTACTTCCCTCTGAAGCCTATGGTAATCTTTCCTTGCTTCTTAGCTTCAGGTGATTTGCTAACAGTCTTTGGTGTCCTTAGCTTGGAGCTGCATACCTTAAATCTCTGCATTTGTTGTCATATGGTATTCTCTTTTTGTGTTTCCATCTTTGCATGGTTGTTCTTATAAGGATTCCAAATACATTTGATTAAGGGCACTCTACTCTGGTATGACCTCATCTTAACTAATTACATCTGCAATGACTGTAAATCCAAATAAGGTAACGTTCAAGATACTGGGCATTGAGGTTTCAACATTTTTTTTAAAAGGAAATACAATTCACTTGAAAGATGGCGGCATGGTAGGAGGACGCAGATTGTCCTTCCTCCTGCACATGGGAGAAAAACCTAACTGATCTACAGAGGAACAGAGCAGATAGCCAACAATACCACAGTATATATGAAAATAGGAGATCAAAATCCATAGCAGACATTGGAAAACTAGACGTGGCAGCCGAGCGACAGGAGGTGGCCCTGAGACGGGACAGAGGCGACCCGGCGACCGGAGGCAGCTCCGCAACCGACCGGAGGCAGCCCGGCGACCGGAGGCGGCTCCGCAAACGACCGGAGGCGGCTCCGCAAACGACCGGAGGCAGCCGCGAGACCGGAGGGGCCTCCGCAACCGACCGGAGGCGGCCGCGCGACCGGAGGCGGCTCCGCAAACGACCGGAGGCGGCCCGGCGACCGGAGGCGGCTCCGCAAACGACCGGAGGCGGCCGCGCGACCGGAGGCGGCTCCGCAACCGACCGGAGGCGGCCCGGCGACCGGAGGCGGCTCCGCAAACGACCGGAGGCGGTCGCGGGACCGGAGGGGGCTCTGCAACCGACCGGAGGAGGTCGCGCGACAGGAGGCGACTCTGAGACCGGGTTGGAAGCAGCCCTGCGGCCAGAGGCGACCCTGCAACTAGAGAAGGGGACTCTGGAAGACCCGGAGCTCACATCTGTGATCCTGGGGTGAGTGCGCGCAACTCGGGAAACTCTCGGAGCCCACGCCCGTAGTCTCAGGCGGGTGCCTGCGCCCTGTAGGAGACCCGGAGCTCACAGCAATAGGCTCGGGGAGGGATGGATCTGTAAGAGATTCCAGCTGAAACCCATAAACTCTGGAAAGCTCGCCCCCTGCAGGAGGCTCAGAAATCACACCCAAGGCCCTGCATGGACAGTATGCCATTAGCCCTGGGGACAGTGCTGGGCTGGCACTGAGGACAGTAGCCCAAAGCTGACTGAGTGAGGAACAGGGAGAAAAGCGGTACGAGTCGCCTCCCAGCCTGCTACAGCCAGCAAGTCCAGAAAATCCAGTTTGGCCTGTGTGAAAATAGCAAGAGATTTTTTTTTTCTTTTTTCTTTTTTTTCCCTTCTTATTCTTTTTTTTTTTTTTTGGGGGGGGTTGTTTTGTTTTGTGGGGGATTTTTTTGATAGTTGTTTTTTGTCTGCTTAGTTGGGTTTTTTGTTTGTTTGTTTTGGTTCGTTTTTCGTTTTTGTGGGGTTCTTTTTGTTTTGTTTTGATTATATATTTTTTATTTCTTTATTACTTCTACCTTTTTTATCCCTCAATTCCTTTTGCTTCTCTTTACTTCTTTCTGGCTTTATTCCTTCTTCCTTTCTTTCCAATTTTATCTCTCCTTCCCTCCTCTTTTTTTCTTCTTTTTTGTTTTCTCTTTTTTCTCTCTCTTCTTTTTTTCACTTTATTCTTTTCTCTTTTTGAATACCCACGAGTGAGGCAAAGAAATCCTAGAACTGTGAAAAAACCAGAGTTGGACCAAAAGAGGGGGTATTCCCACAGCTGAGACAGTGGAAGCTGTGAACACCAGGATACCTGAAGAAGACTATAACACTGAATCTCACAGGTATCCCACCACAGAAGTTCACACCATAAACGCAGGTAGCCAGAACAGATCAACTTAAGAAGCAGAGGTTTACAAGAAGAGTCTCACCAACAATGAGAAGACAAAGAAACAATCCCCAAATGAAAGAAAAGGTGGAAGCCCCAGAAAGAATGCTAAATGAAACAGAGGCAACTCAACTATCAGATAAGGAGTTCAAAGAAATGGTTGTCAGGAAGCTCCATGAGCTCTCATTGAGCTACCAGAAACTACAGGGAAGCTACGATGAACTCAGTGCAAACTATATCAACATGAAAAAGGAAATAGAAACTATCAAAAAGGGCCAAGAGGAAATGAAGAATACAATTTCTGAGCTGAAGAACACAGTAGAAGGAATGAAAAGCAGAATCGATGAAGCAGAAGATCGGATCAGTGAGTTGGAGGACAAAGTAGAAAAAAACAGCCAGATAGAGCAAGAAAAGGAAAAGAGGCTCAGAAAGAATGAAGAGGGTTTAAGAGAAATGCAAGACAACATGAAACGTAATAATATCCGTATAATAGGAATACCAGAAGGAGAAGAAGAAGAGCAAGGGATAGAAAACCTATTTGAAAAAGTAATGATGGAAAACTTCCCTAATTTGGTGAGAGGAAAAGTCACACAAATTCAGGAAACACAGAGAGTCCCTATCAAGAGGAACCCAAACAGGCCCACTTCAAGACACATCATCATTAAAATGGCAAACTTCCAAGACAAAGAGAGAATCTTAAAGGCAGCAAGGGAGAAAAAGGAAGTAACATACAAGGGAGCCCCGATAAGGTTAGCAACTGACTTCTCAATGGAAACGCTCCAAGCCAGAAGACAATGGCAAGAAATATTCCAAGTAATGAGAACCAAAGGCCTACAACCAAGACTACTTTATCCAGCAAGGCTTTCAATCAAGATAGAAGGCCAAATAAGGAGCTTCCCAGACAAAAGAAGTCTAAAAGAATACACCTCTACCAAACCAGTACTACAAGAGATACTAAAGGGACTGCTTTAAGGAAAAAAAAGGAAAAGAGAAAGTGAGGAACACAGATACGAAAATGGCAATGAATCAGTACCTATCAATAGTAACCTTAAATGTAAATGGATTAAATGCTCCAATCAAAAGACATAGAGTAGCTGACTGGATAAGAAAGCATGACCCACACATATGCTGCCTACAAGAGACCCACCTCAGGACAAAAGACCTACACAGACTCAAAGTGAAAGGCTGGAAACAAATTTTCCAAGCAAATGGACAGGAAAAAAAGGCCGGGGTAGCAATACTCATATCAGACAAAATAGACTTCAAAAGAAGAGCTATAAAGAGAGACCCAGAAGGTCACTTCATAATACTCAAGGGAAGAATCCACCAAGAAGACATAAACATTGTAAATATATATGCACCCAATATAGGAGCACCTAAATACATCAAGAAAATCTTAGAGGACTTCAAGAAAGATATTGACAGCAACACAATTATAGTAGGAGATTTTAACACCCCACTGTCAAAAATGGACAGATCTTCCAAACAAATTATCAACAAAGATATTGTGGCATTGAACAATACTCTAGACGAATTGGACTTAGCTGATATATATAGGGCCCTCCATCCCAAAGAAACTAAATACACATTTTTTTCAAACGCACATGGAACATTTTCAAAGATAGACCACATGATAGGACACAAAACAAGTCTCAACAAATTCAAGAAAATTGATATCATACCAAGCATTTTCTCCGACCACAAGGGACTAAAACTAGAAACCGACTTGATGGGGAAAATCCCCAAACCATCAAAATCATGGAGATTGAATAGCATGCTATTAAACAATGAATGGGTAAAGAATGAAATTAAGGAAGAAATCAAAAAGTTTCTGGAAACAAATGAAAATGAACTCACAACAACCCAAAACTTATGGGACACAATGAAGGCAGTCCTCAGAGGGAAGTTCATAGCAATACAGGCCTGCCTAAAGAAGACAGAAACATTTCTAACAAACGACTTAACCCTACGCCTACAAGAACTCGAGGAACAACAACAAAGACAGCCCAGGGCAAGTAGAAGGAAGGAAATAACCAAGATCAGAGCAGAATTAAATGACATAGAGACTAAAAGCACAATCCTAAGGATCAATGAATCCAGGAGCTGGTTCTTTGAAAAGATCAACAAAATCGATAAGCCTTTAAGCAGGCTCATCAAGAAAAAGAGAGAGAGGACTCAAATAAACACAATCAGAAATGAAAGAGGAGAGATTACGACTGACACCACAGAAATACAAAGGATTGTAAGAAATTACTATGAAGAACTGTATGCCAAGAAATTTGAAAACCTAGGTGAAATGGACAAGTTTCTAGAAAAATATAACCTTCCAAAACTCAATGAAAAAGAAACAGAAAGCCTGAACAGACCAATAACAGCTGGTGAAATTGAATCAGTAATCAAAATACTCCCGGCACACAAAAGCCCTGGACCAGATGGTTTCACAGGAGAATTCTACAAAACATTTAAGGAAGAGCTAACCCCTATCCTTCACAGACTATTCCAAAAAATCCAAAATGATGGAAGACTCCCAAACTCTTTTTGTGAAGCCAGCATCATCCTAATCCCAAAACCAGATAAAGACATAACAAAGAAAGAAAACTTCAGGCCAATATCACTGATGAATGTAGACGCTAAAATCCTCAACAAAATATTGGCAAACCGCATCCAACAATACATTAAAAAGATCATACACCATGACCAAGTGGGATTCATCCCAGGGATGCAAGGATGGTTCAACATTCGCAAATCCATAAATGTAATACATCACATAAACAAAAGCAAGGACAAAAATCACATGATCATATCAATAGATGCAGAAAAAGCTTTTGATAAAGTACAACACCCATTTATGATAAAAACACTCAGCAAAGTGGGAATAGAGGGAGCATTCCTCAACATAATAAAAGCCATATATGAGAGACCTACAGCCAACATCATACTCAATGGGCAAAAACTGAAATCTTTCCCACTAAGATCAGGAACAAGACAAGGCTGTCCACTTTCACCACTTCTATTCAATATAGTATTGGAAGTCTTAGCCACAGCAATTAGACAAGAAAAGGAAATAAAAGGCATCCAAATTGGAAAGGAGGAAACAAAACTATCATTGTTTGCAGATGACATGATAGTGTACATAGAAAATCCTATAGACTCGGCCAAAAAGCTGCTCGACGTAATAAATGAATTTGGCCAAATAGCTGGATACAAAGTCAATATCCAAAAATCAAAGGCATTTTTGTATACCAACAGTGAAACAGCAGAAGCAGAAATCAAGAAAAAAATCCCATTCGATATAGCAAAAAGAAAAATAAAATACCTAGGAATAAACCTAACCAAAGAGGTAAAAGACCTGTATGCAGAAAACTACACAACACTGAAGAAAGAAATCAAGGAAGACACAAACAAATGGAAGCATATACCATGTTCATGGATCGGAAGAATTAATATTATCAAAATGTCCATACTACCCAAAGCAATTTACAGATTCAATGCAATACCTATTAAAGTTCCAATGGCATATTTCACAGACATAGAACAAACACTTCAAAAATTTATATGGAATCATAAACGACCCCAGATAGTGGCAGCAATTTTGAGAAAGAAGAGCAAAGTAGGAGGGATCACAATACCTGATACCAAACTGTATTACAAAGCCACTGTAATCAAAACAGCCTGGTACTGGCACAAGAACAGACACGTGGACCAGTGGAATAGAACAGAGAGCCCAGAAATAAACCCAAGTCTCTACAGTCAATTAATATTCGACAAAGGGGGCAGCAACATAAAATGGAGCAAAAATAGCCTCTTCAATAAGTGGTGCTGGGAGAACTGGACAGCTACATGCAAAAAAATGAAACTCGAGCACCAACTTACACCATACACAAAAATAAATTCAAGGTGGATAAAAGATTTAAATATAAGCCATGACACCATTAAAATTCTAGAGGATAATATAGGCAGGAAAATCTCAGATATTTCACGCAGCAATATTTTCACTGATACGTCCCCTAGAGCAAGGGACATAAAGGAAAGAATAAACAAATGGGATCTCATCAAAATAAAAAGCTTCTGCACAGCTAAAGAAAACAGTATTAAAATAAAAAGAGAACCAACTGTATGGGAAAACATATTTGCCAATGATACCTCAGACAAGGGATTAATCTCCAAAATATATAAAGAACTTACAAGACTCTACTCTAAGAAGACAAGCAACCCAATTAAAAAATGGGCAAAGGATTTGAACAGACACTTCTCCAAGGAGGACATACAGAGGATCCAGAGACACATGAAAAGATGCTCGATATCGCTAGCTATCAGAGAGATGCAAATTAAAACTACAATGAGATACCACTTGACACCAGTCAGAATGGCCTTCATAAACAAAGCAACAAACAGCAAGTGTTGGAGAGGTTGTGGAGAAAAGGGGACCCTAGTGCACTGTTGGTGGGATTGCAGATTGGTACAACCACTATGGAAAACAGTATGGAATTTTCTAAAAAAACTAAAAATGGACATACCTTTTGACCCAGCAATTCCACTGCTTGGATTATATCCTAAGAATCCTGAAACACCAATCCAAAAGAATCTATGCACCCCTATGTTCATAGCAGCACAATTTACAATAGCCAAGTGCTGGAAGCAACCTGGGTGCCCATCAGTTAATGAATGGATCAAAAAACTGTGGTACATTTACACAATGGAATTCTATGCAGCAGAAAGAAAGAAGGAGCTCCTACCCTTTGCGACAGCATGGAAGGAATTGGAGAGTATCATGCTAAGCGAAATAAGCCAGGCAATGAAAGACAAATACCATATGATCTCACCTTTAACAGGAAGCTAATCAACAAAACAAACAAACAAGCATAATATAAACAAAGACACTGAATTTGAGAACAGTCTGACAGTGTCCAGAGTGGGAGGGGAGGGAATTTCAGGGGAAAAGGGGAACGGTTTAGAGCAACAAGTATAAAGGACTCATGGACAAAAACTATGGGGGGGTGGAAATGGGAGGAAGGTGGGGAGGGCTGGGGTGGTGGGCTGGGGCGGGGTAAAAGACAGAAAACTGTACAATATCAACAATTAAAAAATACTGATTAAAAAAAAAAAAAAAAGGAAATACAATTCAACCCACAAGAGAGACAGTAATATCTACTTATTTTATAGTATTGTTGAGAGTTTTACATATAACGTATGATAATGTATGCATGTTATTTTTACTTTAAAAAATTTTTAAGTGTCTCATTTTTCTTGATTAATTTTTATTTTTAAAAGATTTTATTTATTTAGATTTTTATTATTTTTAAAAAATTTTATTGTTGTTCAGTTGCAGTTGTCTTGCCTTTTCTCTGTTGCTCAGCCATACCCTGTCCCCTCCACTCCCACAGTCAATACCTGCCCCCCGTGTCCATGCCCACAAGTCCTCTATTCCTTTTTTAAAGTATATTTTATTGATTATGCTATTATAGTTGTCCAAAATTTTTCTCCCTTTTAACCCCTTCTGCCCTGCACCCTGCCTCCCTCCAGTATTTGGACCCCCTCCCCACAGTTCATGTCCATGTGTCGTACATATAAGTTCTTTGGCTTCTACACTCCCTATACTATTCTTACCCACACCCCCTGTCTATTTTGTACCTACCAATTACACTTCTTATTCCCTGTACCTTTCCCCCTCATTCTTCCCCCGCCCCATGGAAAATGCTCCATCTCATCTGCATTTCTGTGATTTTGATCCTCTTCTAGTTGTTTGCTTATTTTTGTTTTTTAGATTCAGTTGTTGATAGTTGTGAGTTTGTTGTCATTTTACTGTTCATAGTTTTTGATCTTCTTCTATATCTTTGATAAGTCCCTTTAGCATTTCATATAATAAGGGCTTGGTGATGATGAACTCCTTTAACTTGACTTTATCTGGGAAGCGCTTTATCTTCCCTTCCATTCTAAATGATAGTTTTGCTGGATAGAGTAATCTTGGATGTACATCCTTGCCTTTCATAACTTTGAATACTTCTTTCCAGTTCCTTCTTGCCTGCAAGGTTTCTTTTGAGAAATCAGCTGACAGTCTTATGGGCACTCCTTTGTAGGTAACTGTCTCCTTTTCTCTTGCTGCTTTTAAGATTCTCTCCTTAGTTTTAATCTTGGGTAACTTAATTATGATGTGTGTTGGTGCGTTTCTTCTTGGATCCAGCTTCTTTGGGACTCTCTGAGCTTCCTGGACTTCATGGGACTCTATTTCCTTTGCCAGGTTGGGGAACTTCTCCTTCATTATGTTTTCAAATAAGTTTTCAATTTCTTGCTCTATCTCTTCTCCTGGCACCCCTATGATATGGATATTGGAGCATTTAAAGTTGTCCCATAGGTTCCTAAGCCTCTCCTCATTTTTTTTTTTTTTTTTTTTTTTTGAATTCCTGTTTCTTCATTCTGTTCCGGTCAAATATTTATTTCTTCTTTCTGGTCCAAATTGCTGATTTGAGTCCTGGTTTCCTTCCCTTCACTGTTGGTTCCCTGTATATATTCCTGTGTTTCACTTTGTGTAGCCTATATTTCCTCCTTCATTTTGAGACTGAACTCAATAATTTCTGTGAGGATCCTGATTACCTGTGTTTTGAACTCTGCATCAGATATGTTGTCTATCCTCTTGTATTAGTTGTTTTTCTGGAGCTTTGATCTGTTCTTTCATTTGGGTCACATTTCTTTGCCTCCACCCACATGTTATGTTGTAAGTGGGGGAGCCTTAGGTATTCACTAGGGTTGGGTGACCCTCCTCTCTGCATTATGGTGATGTTGGTGGGGGAGGGGTCAGAGAAGGAACAATGCCACTTGCTTGACTCTCACCCCACTCACCATCACTTCCCTTGCTACCCACAAGCACATTGTGCCCTTTCACTTGCTGATTCCCAGATGGGTGGATTTATGCACATTCTAGGATCCCATGAGCCTCTCCAAAGACTATCCTGTGAGACTGTGAGTTTCTCTTTCCACTGCAACCCCCACAGATTTTTAGAGACAGAAGTTTTGAGTCTTTAGTTTCCCACACTGAAACACTGGGTTTTGCAGTCTGTCTAGCTCCCTAGTTTATCCACATGTGAATGGGACCACCTGGTCAGCCAGCTTCCGCCTCACCTGCATGATCTGCTGGCTTGTTGTGAGTCCTCTCTGCCTGGGCTGCATGTCTCTGCCATCCTACCAGTTAGATGAATGTTTCTTTAATTCCTTAGTTGTCAGACTTCCATACAGTTTGATTTTTCTGGAAGTTCTGTTTTTTTTTTTAATTGGTTGTTATTCTTCTCATGGTTGTTCCAGTAAGCGAAACATTTCTACCTATGCCTCCATCTTGGCCAGATCTTTCTATTTTCTAAATTTTTTAAATTTTAATTTTTTATTGTTGTTCGATTACAGTTGTCCCCCTTTACCTGCCATTACTCTCCTCTGCCCTACCAACCACAACCTCACACATTCAATGCCCACCATTGTCTTTGTCCATGTATCCTTTATACATGTTCCTCGATGACACTTTCCCTTCTTTTCCCTGTTATTCCCCTCTCCCATCCCATCCAGTCACTGTCCATTTGTTCTTTATTTCCATATCTCTAGTTCTATTTTGCTCACTTGTTTGTCTTATTGATAGGTCCCAATACAAAATTAAATGAGTGCATACTACATGCTGAGTACTGCTGTGAGTAAATTTATGGAAATTGACACAGAAATAGATCTACAATCATTTCATTTTTGCAGATGCAGGAAGTGAGGTACAGAGATATTAGTTGCCTTGCACAGGATCACATAAATAGTAAGAGGGCTAGCCAGAATCTAAAACTAGGTAGTATAACTTTATACACAGGTTTTAGTATTCTACCCTGTATGTCTCTCAACAAGAGCATGCAGATAAATACATTAAAAAAAAAGCTGTTTCCTTTTTTCTACCCTTAGTAGCACCAGCTCTCCCTGAAACCATAAAATGTTTCACCATGCCTCAAGGGACAAATTATATACTAAAATGAACTGACAGTATACAAACTTGAATGGCTGCTTTTAAGGTGCTTAGTCCATGTATCTTATAAATGGAAGGGAAAAAAATTCTTCTGTTGTCCTAATTTCTTTGTCTACAATGCATCGTCATAAAATCTAACCTATTTCACATAGCTTGACTTTTTTATACAATCATAAGAAAGTGGATTAAAAACAGAAGAGTTTAGGTTTAAAATTTATGAGTTCTGGAGACCTCTGGTCAAGATGGTGGCATAGGTAAACACAACTTGCCTACTTGCACAACCACATCAAAATCATAACTATATGATTTAGAAATATAGAATAACCATACTCAGAATGGTCAGAAATTGAGTTGAATGAAAGTCTGACAACTACAGAATTAAAGAAATAACAACCATCAAGAATGATAGGAGGGGCAGAGATGAAGAACAGGTTGGTCCAATACCCACATGTATTGAATAAAAATTCAGGAGGGATATCTTGGGAGTAAGGAGTCCCAGCCCCACACCAGGGCCCCCAGCCCAAGTTTCCAATGTTGGGAAGACAAGTTCCTATATCTTCTGGAAGCAAAAACTAGTGAGGATTGAGTCAGTGGAAGAAACTTCTGGAGTCCCAAGTAGTTCTTCTTAAAGAATCCACACATGGACTTACTCAGACTCACTTCCTCTGATCTCCAACCCCAGGGTAGCAGCGTGAGAGGCCCCAGTAGCATATAGCGAGGAACTGAAGTGTCTGGCATCAAGGCAGGATCTGAAGACAGCTTTCTCACAGACAGAAAGGTGGGCAGAGGCCATTGTCCTTTTCTGAACCCTCCACCCACAGAACCACAGAGATGGCAGGTGAATGCCATATCTGAGACTGTATCATCCTGGCTAACAATGTTTGCCCCACCCTGGAGATCTCCTGAGACTCTGTCCTATCCAACTTATGGACCCATCCAAACTGTCAACCGTGACTTTTCCATATGAATGGCTGGTCATAGCTCATGCTTCACAACTTCTTAAATCCTATCAAATAAGCAATAGCTGGCCTCAGTAAGCCCCAAGCCCCTATACCTCTTGCAAACTGGTCCCAGTCTCAGCACTAACAGCAGTCAGCCTAGATTCACAGCTTGACTTTGCCTGGGAATCTCCAAGCCCAGCACAAGTAGCAGGCATCTCAGATTGCTTTATACCCCATGCAGGGTGGCCACAGGCAGAACAAAAGAGGGAGCTGACCTTGGCCCCCACCACCCAGTAACCCCAGAGCCTACACCCTAGTGGACAGCTATAGACCATTTGGAACACCACCACCCTGCCCCTGCATAGTTGATCTTCCATGGAGGATAGAGGTTGGTGGCCAGTGATCACAGCCAGTTCTCTCAGCTAACTAACCTGGGTAAATCCCACCCATAGACATAACAGCAATCAAGGGTCAACTACAAGAGGAGGCTATACTCAACCCACATGAGTACCCAGCTTGGGTGATAGGGGAGTCTGTGCCACTGGACCATACAGGGTACCTGGTGCATTAGGCCACACTACCAAGACAGGGAGTCATAGAAACTCTATCTAATACCTAGAAACAAACACAAGGAGGCTGCCAAAATGAGGAGACAAAGAAACATGGCCCAAATGACAGAACAGATCAAAACTCCAGAAAAAGAACTAAACAAAAGGGCGATAAGCAATCTCTCGGATGCAGAGTTCAAAACACTGGTTATAAGGATGCTCAAGGAACTTTGTGAAGACCTCAACAGCATAAAAATATCTGTCAGAAATGAAGCATACACTAATTGAAATAAAGAACAATTTATGGGGAAACAATAGTAGAGTGGATGAAGCTGAGAATCAAATTAATAATTTGGAACATAAAGAAACCAAAAACAACCAATCAACAACAAGAAGAAAAAATATATAAAAAAATGAAGAAAGTATAAGTAGCCTCTGGGACAACTTAAAGCATTCTAACATTCACATCATAGGGGTGCCAGAAAAAAAAAGAAGAGAAAGAGCGAGAAATTAGAAGTCTATTTGAAAAAAATAATGGAAGAAAACTTCTCTAATTTGGTGAAAGAAATAGACATGCTAGTCCAGGAAGCACAAAGAGTCCCAAATAAGAGAGATGGAAAGAGGCTCACTCCAAGACACATCATAATTAGAATGCCAAAGGTTAAAGATAAAGAGAGAATCTTAAAAGCAGCAAGAGAAAAACAGTACCTGCAGGGGACTTCCCATAAGACTGTCAGGTGATTTCTCAAAAGAAACTTTGCAGCTAGAAAGGATTGGCAAGAAATATTCAAAGTCATGAAAAGCAGGGAACTACAGCCAAGATTGCTCTACTCAGCAAAATTATCATTTAGAATTGAAAGGCAGATAAAGATTTTCCCAGAAAAGAAAAAGACAAAAGAGGTTCATCATCACCAAAATTTTGTTATATGAAATGTTAAAAGGATTTGTTAAAGATAAAGAAGATCAAAACTATGATCAGTAAAATGGTAATAAATATATATTTATCAACAATTGAATCTAAAAAACAAACTAAACAAATAAGAAGAACAGAGACAGAATCATGGGTATGGAGAGTGTTTTAATAAATGTCAGATGGAAGGGGTGTGGGTGAAGAGGTGAGGGGATTAAAAGTACAAATAGGTAGTTACAGATTAGCCCTGGAGATGTAATGTACAATATAGGAAATGGAGAAGCCAAAGAACTTATGTGTACGACCCACAGACATGAACAATGGTGTGGGAACTGCCTGAGGGAGTGGGGGTGCTGGGCAGAGGGAGACCAAGGTGGGGAAAGTGGGACAACTGTAATAGCATAATCAATAAAATATAATGAAAAGAAAAAGCGTTTGACTTCTGAAACCCTATAACAAATTTGTAGCAATTTTCAGAGGCCTATATAAAATGTCTGCTGGCCTCATGGAGTAAAGGTCACTTCTGTATGGCTATTAGTAGAGGCCCTCATTGGCTGCCCTTTCTGCCCTTTAACAATTTGGTCCCCATTATGCCCTGTCCTGTGCTCATGAGGGGAAGATGTCAGATGTGGAAGCTGCATTTGTCAGGAAATTGCTTACAAAAGACATTTTGTGCTTTAAGGTGACTGAAGCTTCACTCAGAGGAAGTTTGTGACCATTTTGGAATGTCATCCATCTAAACTAGTGATTTTCAACCAGTAAGTATATCACAAGAATTTTTAAAACATGCAATACCTGACTAGTACACTGACCTTTTTCCCTTAGATTGTCAAATAAAAAAATGACAACAGCCAATATAACAATAGTTGTCCAGTGTGAATCAATCAAAATTATATCTACTTTTTTGTTAGATCAGTGAAAAATACATTTTTTGGTGTGCTACAGGATTTTAGTAATTAGCTTATGTGTGCCATGAAATGAAAACTTTTGAAAATTGCTGGCCTAAACTATCTCTTCACTATTATTAGGTGTAATAAAATATTAACTGAATATCTGGGGAAAAATAATATAAAAAGCAAGGAAGATGGAGGTTAGCTCTTTACCTGTAAGTATCAGTGGTTATGATGGGTAGAATTATTACCAGGCATACAGGTTATTCCTGTGAGGAAGGTTCCTGGCTACCTCTCTGAATGTGAAAAAATTTAACTGGGAAGTTACACTCACCTCTTTCCTGAGTAACACACCTGTACCTCCAGTTCTCTGTAGGACATCTCCATGGCAGTTCTAACTTGCTGGGTTACAAACGAAACATCACTTTTCCCCTAACTAACTCTTGGGACTCTAATATGCAACTGGTGGATCTCCTGGGCCTGTCTTCCATAACTTCGATTTGCTGTCTAATCTGTGGAAAATTTTTAGCTAACCATTTTATTTTTTATCACTTTTGGTGACTGATACTGTACTTTCAGGAATATCAATTCTCTTTCATCCTTGTAATTTCATTTGTATTTCTGTTATTTTCCTTGTACTACTTTTTTGAGCTCTAGTTTTGAGCATTTGTAT
Source organism: Glossophaga mutica (assembly GCA_039655065.1). Taxonomy (NCBI): domain Eukaryota; kingdom Metazoa; phylum Chordata; class Mammalia; order Chiroptera; family Phyllostomidae; genus Glossophaga; species Glossophaga mutica. Next base: position 76,058,536 of record CM077308.1, on the reverse strand, counting down.
CTGCTTTGTGCTCGTTTCATTTAAACATTGCATCATTACATTAAAATGTTTGCCATAAGTTTCACCGCCTTCACTTTGTCTGTGACACATGTTCTTTAGTTGCTTGTTTGCACCATTCCTTTCCATCCTCCTCATCTTCCCCTGTATCTTTTCTGATGACTAACTTTTGAAGGGGATCAGTTTTTGCTGATGTCGCTATTTGTGGGCAATATGTATTGGGAAAAGTTGGATAGAACTCTTTTCTAGGGAAGCAGTAATTTTCCTTAAGTGCTTGGGTTTTGCCTATCAGTTTGCTTAGCTTTTACTTCTCCCTGTCCAGTGGGAAAAGACAGATGCTGCATGGTTGGCAACATAAAGCCTCTCTTCTTCATCTGATCCCCTCTCCTTCCAGTTATGGGGATCGTCTCCTTGCAAACACACATCACCCGTGTGTCAGTCCTTACTTAGTCACATCTCCTCTGACTCTGGGGACAAAACAGAGTCCAAGGAAGCTTCTGCCAGCATTAATCTACCTACACCCTTAAGTTCCACTGTCACAGACATGGAATTAAGTTTAAGACTTTAGGTTGTGCCTGTCAGCCTGACTTGAAGACACATGATTTTCCCGTACTTCTGAGATCTGTGGCCCGGATGTCCTTTCAACATTGCCCATTGCCTTCCACCAAAGCCCAGCTGGATAAAGTTCTGGGCAAGTTTTCATAAATAAATACATAAATGGTGTTTGTTTTCTTTTAAAGGTTCTGCTGTTTTCTAGTTTTACCTATGTTGGGCTTTATAATTGTTCCTAATTTTCTTATTTGTTATTGTGGGAAATTTCCAAGAAGTGAAGTAGCTAACTTTATTTGAACACATTTAAGTATGACTAGAATGTGATGTGTTTTTAAAATAAAATTTATAGATGATTTACAAGATTTTGGTTATCTCAACATTGTAGTTGTATTGTTATTCTTGAACACATTATCTTTTTAAAACAATTGAAATGTAAATCACCTCAAATTCACTCTTTTATAGTGAATACTGTACAACAGTTTTTAGTATACTTATAATGTTGTGCAATATTACCACTGTCTAATTTCAGGACTTTTCATCACTCCATAAAGAAACCTTGTACCCAGTAGTGGCCCCTTTCTATTCTTTCTGCTTCATAGTTCCTAGCAACCACTAGACTAATTTTTGTCATTATAGATTTGCCTGTTCTGAACATTTAAGATAAATGGAGTCATACAATGTGTGGCTTTTTTGTCTCTGGATTCTTTCACTTAGCATAATGTTTTCCAGTTTCATCCATATTGTAGCATGTATCAGTACTTCATTCTTCTGTATTGCTGAATAATATTCTGTTGTTATAAAGACCATATTTTATTTATGTATTCATTAGTTTATGGGAATTTGGTTAGTTTCCAAGAAAATTAGGACTGAGCAGAAAAAGGGCACATAAAACTTTACAATTATATGTTTATTGATCACTTATATGTAAGATACTTTTAGAAATCATACAGGGAATATTTCTAAGTATCAAATACTTTATGGGACAGGTATTATTTTAATGAATAAGAAACTAAAGCTATTAAAGAGAAGTGAAGTGCCTGGCTCAATGTCATAGACCTACAACGAGTGGGCAGGGTCCCTAGGCACAGCCAATGCAAAGTCTATGATTCCTGCATTATGCTATGTGGTCTCTTGCTAGATCACGCTGCCTCATGCAGACCCAAAGTGATATGCTTGATATGGAGCTGGATCCTGGGTGGTTAGGAAGAGCTGTGTCTTCATTAAGCCTTGGAGACATGTGGAAAATTGGATAAATATCTTGGCACATTAGCAAACTCAAACAACTTTCAAGTGACTGAGAGATTTTATAAAAGGCATGACATTTTCCCATTAAAATTATATGCTCCTTGAAGCTATATAACTTCTTAAAATATTTATTAAAAATTATATGTAAGAGATATTATTTACAAATGATCAACTGCTCATGCTTTGAAACTAAGAAAGAAGAAATCCTAATATTAGGATTCATCCAAATCTCTTAAAAATATCTGCCAGTGCACCTAAACATTTCTTCCTCAGCTCGCAGCAGCAGCAGCAGCAGCAGCAGCAGCAGCAGCAGCAGATGGGGTAGGCAACCGAAAGGAGCCTGAACTCTCAAAGCTGGGGCTGCTCTGGCATGCGGAGGTCAGGAGTCAGGTGAGAGGACAGCTGCAGGGTGGGAAGGAGAGTAGGGCTTTGGAAAATGAAAGGCATTTCCATTTACTTTTCTATGACAGGAAATAATCTTAATAGAGACAGTTCTTGTCTTCACTGATTGTATTTCTAAATCCCTTCTTCCAAACTGAGTACAGAATTTGTTTAGGGGACTGAGTAAATTTGTGTCTAAAATGAATGAGTATGCTTCTAGAACTGGCCCTCAGTTGCAGTGATCTCTTAGATAGGAATCTTCAATTCATGACATGAGTTTAATAACTCATGTAACCGGAAATGTCCAGTGGAAAGGCTGGCTGGCTTTACTTACTGCTTGATTTAAGCTGAAACACCGTCAGCAAGACTCTGTCTCTGCATTTCTCAGTAAATGGAAAGGACTGTTGGCAGCGTCAGGCTCACCTTATCTACCTATTCACTCCAGCAAAAAGTTCTTATTGCTGTGGCAGAAAAGTCCCTAATTGGTGAAGCTTGGGTCACATGCCCATCTCCAACCAATCACTTTGGTTCTGGAGGTATTGAAGTTTTTGTAACTCTGGGTCATATGCTCACCTCTACGGTTAAGCGGAGACAAGATGTACCCAATCCCTGGAAGGCAGCCTCCACTAATTGGTAGAGATTCTTTATAGCAGAAGGACTGAAAGGAAGAGCTGGACAGAAATATGCAACAATAGATGTTCACACTAATTGCTGTGCATTTGTTTCTGTATATATTGCATGTGTTCGTAAGTAAGGATCTGAGGCTGAAGAATGTATCCAATTTTGTTTTTTCCCCTTTGTATTTACACTTAAAATGATAATAAGGAGCATTTGCTATTTGCCTGCTATCTGCCTCTCTGCTAGGCATTTTATGTATTTTCTTATTCGAATCCTAAAGAGCCTTTCCATTATTACCATTTTACAAATCAAGACACGGATTTTCAGAGAGGTTAATTTGCTCAAGGTTACTCAAAACTAAAATTTACTGCAAAAGAATTTATACTACTGAATAGTAGAGATCCATTCAATTTCTATAAATGGTCATTTTACATATGGCATTGGCACTAATATTCTGATTAAATATCTAGAGTAATTGCAGCAATAGTGATTAATAGAGTTATTATTAAATAAGTAATAATCACATTAATTACTAACAACTATTGGATATTTACTATGTAACAGACCTTAAAATTCATTTTCTGTATAGCAGTCACAATGATTTTTTAAAAACTACCAATTAGAATAAATCAGGTTTGGTCATCTTTTAAATATAGTCTTTGACTCACTTTGTACTGAAATGAAACTGAAACTATTGCAGGTTAAAAGGCTCTTGTTTCTTCCATATAAGTACCCATCTTCTATTGTTCATGTTTTCTCAGCACTGTGAGCACAGGACCAGATACGTACTAGGTACTCAGCACTTCCTGAAGATGGGAGGATTGTTGACAAACTCCTATGAACTGGATAGGTATTAGAATCTGAGTTTATAGCAGTAAAGAAATGAGGAGGTAGATGGGCTTAGGTAAACTATCCAAATATTGCACAGCTAGTAAGTGCCAGGGTCCACATTGGAAGCCTTATTACCTGACTCCTGAGCTTGTATATTTACTGTTTGTCAGTTTGGAGTTTTCCTATATCCTAGTTAGAGTTGAAACTAAGTAACAGTGGTCCATATCATTCTTCCCCACAGGAAAATTTTTTATTGCTTACCTACCTAGTCATTTACAAAGCACAAAGCAGGAAATGTTTCTGTCTTCAACTTCTAGAAATTCTCTTTATTTTGCAGAACACTTGGCACTTTAATGACTCAATATCAACAACATGAACTTTATTACAACTGTTCAGTTCCTGAAAATATTTTGAGCTCTCCATAATATTGCTAAATATAAAACAAATTACATAATGCATAAAATCTTCCTTATTGAGCATCTCCAATTAATTCATTATCTGTATATGAATAGACCAGATGTGGTTTCATGATTCTTCCTCCTTTCTTCTTCCACCCTCCCCTTTTTAAAAATAGTATGTCTCACTTTTCAGGCTAACTCTGGTATTTATTTCCTAACTTAGATGAAGAGACTAGCTAGTCATTCCTAATTTCTTTGTAATGATTTTTTAAATAAGAACCAAAGTCCTCTTCCCTAATCTTTTCCCCCCAAATCGATGAAACTGCCTCTGTTTTATGAGCAGAATGATTCAGAGAAAAGGTGAGAATCAGAAGGCTGGAGTAATTTCAACTACAACATTAAGTGGTTGTGACCCATGCTAATACAAGGGAGGGGAGGACAGAAAGGGAAACTGAGTTCCCCCTCTTGAATAGTTATTTGATATTCATATTTTATTTAATTCACTCAAAAACCTAAATAGGTCAATATTATCACTGTTTGAAAGAGGGAAATAGGTTCATAAGGCCACATGGGACTCGAATTCAGGTGTGACTGGGCCCAAAGCACTGACACGGTGTGGTCCTAAACATCACATCAGACTGGAAGGCAGCACTGGGTAGTGGGGAGGACACGTTAGAACTGCCTGTCCCCAGTGTTCTAGTCTGGAAAATGAGATGGCTGGGAAGAGTTTCTAAATGCCCCATTCAGTCAAACTGGACAATTATCCACAACATATCCATGAAGTCTGGTTTATCCATAAATGTCCACCAGATAAATTGGAAAGAATCCTTGTGTGTCACATGGGATAGGGCAGAGGAAGACAGTGGGCAGCAATGTGGAGAAAATAAAGGACTGCAAGCTCACTTTAGCAATTCAAAACCATTTGTGAATAAAGGAATAATTCTAATATAATTCTAACATAACAGTGATGGTCGTCGGCAAAATAGTAAGATATTCAAAACTATTTAAAGTTTACTTTGCGTGTTTTCCTTTCTCCTCTTCAACATTCTCCCTGTCCAGGTGCCCATTCTACGTGCACTAATGAAACTTTCAGAAAGGTTAGGGAGGGAAAGGTGAAGCAAAGGGAGATGGGACAGAGAGGAACAAACAGTTTCTACAAGGATGCTGCTCTTTGTTAATTCTAGTTTCACAAAAGCACTTAAGGGGAATGAGTGAACATAAACTTTGAATGTCATTTACCTGCTTTCTCATGGCCTGGCTTTGTAATGTGGTCTGAATCTAAGGCTTCCAGACAGAGTAAATAAAAGTACAGGGTGCTAAGATAAATTTGAATTTCAGGTAACCAAAAAATAATTTTTAGCATGTCCCATGTAACATTTGGAACATGCCTTAAAAATTGTTGTTTATTAAAAAAAATGTTGTTTATTGTTTATTTAAAATTCAAATTCAGCTGCGTGTCCTGTATTTTATCAGGTAACCCAATCTGACTTTTATTTTCATAAAAAATAAAGTGTACTGAAAATATCATTTACTGTCTCATTGATAGGTGGGTGTTAAGAATCTTCCCTGGACTGAGCAATTTAAGGCAGCCCTTTGTTCACTGCCAGGCTAGGGCTTAGGAGATGCCTCCATCACAGGCTGCCCCTGGAGATGTGACATTTGGGAGCTGACACACAAAATGAACATAGGAGATGGGGTGAGAGAAAAAGGCATTGAAGAGATGAATTAAAGATTTCCCTACCTCTGCCTCCCAGATAAGCTGCAGTAAGAATTTTCATTTCTGCCTCTGTTAGAGTCTAAGACTCTTGAAGGAAATATGAAAATTACAGTGTTTTTTATTTTTACTTTTTATTGTTGTTTCAGTACAGTTGTCTCCATTTTCCCCTCACCACTCCCTGCCACCCCAGCCACACCCATCTCCCACCCTTTATCCTACCCTCCTTTGGTTTTGTCCATGTGTCCTTTGTACATGTTCCCTGAAAATCCTTCCCCCTTTTCCCCTCATTATCCCTCTCCCCACTCCTCTCTGGTTACTGTCAGTTTGTTCTTAATTTCAATGTCTCTGGTTATATTTTGCTTGCTTGTTTGTTTCCAATTCACTCACCATTGACTCTCTGAGTGGTGCTGCAACACTCCCTGCAGCCCTCTAAATTACCAGCCATGAAACAGCTTTCTTTCTCCTCTTGCCACCTAAGGGTCCCTGCATGGGTAATGTTAAAATTGAAAGAAGGGGTGATTTCACTCATGTGAAATTGCCACTCATCACTCCCAACGAACTCATTCCTCTCCTGCCTCTTCTCAAATCTGTGAAATCTCATTTTGTATGTACATAATTTGCTGAAAGTTGTAGCATTGCAAACAGTATTGCAGTGCATGCAAGATGGCTTCAGAAACAGCCTTAAAAGAAGGCAAGTAATAATAAAAAAATCTAAAAATGCTTGAACAGAGTTGCACACTTTCTCATGAACATAATTTTGAAGAAGGCAGCCTATAAACATTTGCTTTTTTGCTTATTTGTTTTATGCACACGCACACAAAAAAGTCTGCATCTCCTGCGCTCAGGCATCAGGTGACGTTCTGAAAGGTGCTGAGGAAATAGTGAGAGAAGTGTACCTGAATATCTACCTGGGCAGTCTTTAATATTTGTGTCTAACCTCTTCTTTAGAGATTCAGAGAGGCTTCAGGAAGAAGGTGAAAGACCTTCTTTGAAAAATTCCCTCAGAGGATTTTTCCTCCTCACCTGGATCATTTATCCTTAAGAAACCCTATTTGCGTACAGGGTATGCACCTTTTGAGGACTGATGCCACCAAGACTAATGAAATGACTTTTACAGATGGGCTTTCATTATGACAGGTTCACTACACCGATTTGTGTAGCAGGTGTCATTGCCTAGGGTCCTTTAAATCACCTTCAGTAGGTGGCCAGATGGCTAGAGAGAGTAGCACAGACCCTGCTCTCAGTCAGGTCAAGGTCTGGCTCCCAACCCTTCCCCTGACCCTGAGAAGAAAGAAAGAGGTTAGCAAATGGCAAGCTGTCTCCTGTGTTCCAGACGCTAAACTAAATTATATGACCACAGCAGGCTGTTAGGACTGTTCATTCATTCATTAGCTAACAGTGTGGTAGCAAATATAATGTTTTTCTTTGCCTAGAACAAAAGTGTTCCTCTTGAGCTGCCTTTACGTTTAATTTTTTAAAGGTATTAATGACAAATCTTATAATGCTTTACATTTATCATGTAGCTATGTTTTTAGGAATCTATCCCTATCCTAGAATATTCATTATTATTATTATTATTATTACTATTAATTCAGGTGGAAAATAAAAACATATGGATATTATTTGTTTAGGTTCAAAGAAGACAAAAATGCTCAAACATGGAAGAAGCCCCAAGCTGCACTCCAGGTGGGGCAGATGAAAGCCTACCTTATTCTTATAGGTCAACAGTGACCAATAAACAGAACAGACTGGGTAAAAATGGAAATCAATGAGCTGCAGTTTCTTATAACAGATAACAGATAACAAAGCTTAGCCTTAAATCCTTGCAAGCTTTTTTACACACTATTAGAAATGGTGCCTCATATATCTAGCAATCACTTTCATTTGATTGTTATCTGAATAAGAAATTTTAAATATGTGCATTTACTTCATATATTTGTGAAGCTGTTTGTTTTCCCTTGGAATTCATTCTACATTTGCTGTCATATTATGAATTAGTCGCAGATTATTTTGGTTCCCAATTGTTATTCATATTTTATTTTTATTAGCTAGCAGACTTTCAGTAGTTATTTTAAGTTTCAGGGCACATAATTGAACTTCTATTTTACTATGTATGAGAGAGACTACACATTGGCTTTCATTCACATTTGGGAAGAAAGTGAGTTAACTATATTTTTATCAAAAATCTCTATCAACTTAGTTCAAATTTGTTAGTCTATCGATCTGGTTTCATCACTTCTGGGGAAATGAGTGAATTATAGGTATGAGCAAACACCTCACCATTCCTCAATGGAAAATAATAGAGATTGTTACAAATACTAAGAGGGTTTAGTACTATAACTTTTTCCAGTGGAAAAGAATCTCTACTTGCAGTTTTTCCTAATTTACCTTCTTGGGTCCAGAGAAAAGAGATTCTGAGCTCCTAGGCCATATGGGGAAATATTAAAGTTTTCCCTACTTATTGTTTATCTCTGACCCCCACCCCCCAAACTGGTCCTAGACCTGGGCAGGGTTTTTGGTTTCAACCAGGAATCCAGGGGTGAGTTTTAAACTAGCCCTCAAGATGAATTGAAACTCACGACAAGCATCAATAAATTAAATTCATGGGTGAATAAAAAAAATAATCATACACTCATGGAAAATATTCTTAGCACACACACAAAAAGATGGACAATATTGTAAAAATGTGTAGGAGAATCTATCTCTTTAATTAAATTTAATTAATAAATTTTAGATATAGTTATTTTTAAAAATTGAACAAGATATGATCAGAAATACAAGGACCATAATATGAAATTGGAAATAAATCAAATAACATTAACACTAAAAACAGTAATAACAAACAGACAGTAGAGATGATTCAAAGTTATACAGAAGATAATTGTAAAAAATCCAGAAAATGATTAAAATACCAATGAAACTTTTAAGAGAACTAGACATATAATGCTAAAATTTGTGTGGAACAACAAAAGGCACTATATAGCCTTTGCAATCTTGAGAAAGAAGAGCAACATTGGAGGCATCATGTTACCTGATATCAAACTATATTACAAGGCTATAGTAATCAAAACACCATGGCACTGACATAAAAACAGACACATAAAACAATGGAGCAGAATAGAAATAAATTCATGCTAATATGGGTAACTAAACTATTACAAAAAATACAAAGATATACAATGGGGTAAAGATAGGTTTTCAGTAAACTGGACAGATAGATGTAAAAAATTGGACCACTTTCTTATACCATATATAAGAATAAACTGAAAATGGATTAAAGACTTAAATGTAAGACTTGAAACCACACAATTCCTGGAGGAAAACATAGGCAGTAAAATCTCTGACTTTGCTCTTAGTAACAGGTTTTTCTGACTATATCTTCCCCAGCAAGGAAAACAAAAGGGACAACAAACAAATAGGACTACATCAAACTAAAAATGCTTTGCACAGCAAAGGAACCACCAACAAAACAAAACAAAAAAACCTATTAAATGAAAAAACACATTTGCCAATGATACATCTGATAAGAAGTTAACATCCAAAATTTATAAAGAACTCATACAACTCAAAACCAACAGAAACCATCTAGTTTAAAAAATGGGCAGAGGACTTAAAAAGACATTTGTCCAAAGAGGACATACATTTGTCCAAAGAGGATCAACATATGAAAAGATGTTCAACATCATTAATTATCACAGAAATGCAAATTAAAACCACAATAAGATATCACTTCTCACAGGACAGAATGGTCATTATCAGTAAATCAGCAAGCAAATGTTGGTAAAGCTGTGGAAAAGGGAACGTTTGTGCATTGTTGGTGGGATTACAAATTGGTGCAGCCACTATGGAAAATATTACAGAGGTTCCTCAGAAAATTTAAAACTGAACTGCTTCATGACCCAGAGATTCCACTTAGGGTATTTATCAAAAAAAAAAAAATCCAAAATACTAATTTAAAAAGATATGTGTATCCCTGTGTTCATTGTAACATTACTTACAATAGCCAAGATATATAAGCAATCTTAACTCCCATCAATAGGTGACTGAATAAAGAAATATGGATGGACCTGGAGGGTATTATGTTAAGTGAAATAAATCAGACAGAGCAAGGCAAATACCATATGATTTCACTTATATATGGAATCTAAAGAACAAAATAAACAAACAAAACAGAAGGAGACTCATGGATACAGAAAATAACAAATGGTTGCCATATGGTATGGGGTTTGCAGGGCTGGTGAAAGAGGTGAAGAGATTAACAAGTGCAAATTGGTAGTCACAAATAGTCACAGGGATGTAAAGTACAGCACAGGGAATACAGTCAATAATGTTGTACTAACTGTGTATGGTACCAGGTGGGTACTGGAAATATTGGGGAGATCACTCTGTAAAATATATGATTGTCTAAACACACTGCTGTATATCTAAAACTAATATAAAATAACAATGATTATCAAGTGTAACTGAAAATTTTTAAAAAATATCCAGAAAATGAAGGAGGTAAACAAAAAAATCCAAAAAATTGTGAGCAAAGATGATCAGAGTAAGGGATAGAATATGGAGTCCTACTTTATGAATAACCCAACTCTCTGAATAATAATGAGCATAGTTAGAATTTATGAGTGATAGACTAGGACAAACAACCCATCAACTTTTCAGAACTAAAGATACTTAAATCAGATATTATAGATTTCATTGAATTCTATATGTACCAAGTCAGTAGAAACTAACATCAAAACACAGCTAGTTATTAAAATAAATAAAATTATGCATATAGCTAGTTTAATAAGACAACTACAAAGCTTAGGAAAAAAAGATCTTCCCTTTCTAACCTCAGTTTTCATTCCTCAGAGGTAAGCAGTTGAAACTCCTGACAATGTTTGATTGTATTCTAAATACCTAAATATGAAAGTTTTAAATTTCATACTTATACTACTATTTTTGTGGTCTTTCTTCAATGTTAAATATTATCTATTGACTTTTTTTTTTTGCCATGAAAAGTAAATATTGAGCTACCCTCAATTCTCTTCAATAAATACTAACCTCCAAACTCTTCCTTCTAATAAAGCCATTATCATTTGGAGTAAGATAAATATATAGTATTTTTCATTCTCAAGTGTTTATATTAGGCCACTTTATTACCTACTCTGGAAGGTTTTAACATCTGCTTTTCATTCTTAGTGTTCTTAATTAAAAGACAACATAAACAAGACTGAGCACCCCCCTCCCACCCCCCGCCACCTGCATTTATTGTTCTGAACCACCTATAGGTCTATTCAGTGGGAGTCTATAGAATTTTTAGTTTTTTCTATATTCTTTTAGGAATTCCTGTTAGTTGGGCATTGGGTGTTATGGACCAATTCTCAATTTTCTTTAGTCTTTCACTCCTATTTTTCCTTTCTTTGTCTTTTGGTTGCAACTTCTAAGAGGTTTTTGCAAATGTTCCACTTTAATATCATATTTCTTTTTCATATATATGATTGGTGTCTTTGTTATCTTATTTTGACTTTTCAGGAAATTTTGTTGTTGTTCTCTGAACATTCCTTTTTAAGTCTCCTGTTCTTGTTTCATTCATACATAGTATTGTCTCATTCTTTGGCTTCCTGCACTGAAATCTTTCACACCAAAATTGTCTTCTTTTGTTTGGCTTCACATGGGTGAATAATTTTCCAGTTGGGCTGTTCCTCAAACTTCTCATGGAGTGTCTGCTTATATTTACAAGTAAGACACTAAAAAAGACTGAAAGGGGATTATTGTTCAATATCCAGAATTTCATCTCACTGGCTGTTTTCATCATGGCACATTGTCCCTAAACTATGCTTCCTGTCCTCAAGTCTATAATATCTTTGCTTTGTTCTCTTTAAAATGTATACATGCAGAGGGGAGAGGGGAGGGAAGTTCAGGGGAAAAGGGGAAAGGTTTAGAGCAACAAGTATAAAGGACACATGGACAAAAACTAAGGTGGGTGGAAATGGGAGGGAGGTGGGGAGGTCTGGGGAGGTGGGCTGGGATGGGAGTAAAAGACAGAAAACTGTACGAGAACAACAATTAAAATAAAAATTAAAAAAATGTGAATTTAAAAAGTATACATGCAGAATTACATGGGGTGGAAGATGAGCAAATGCCAGTAACCTTTCTTAGGAAAGAAATGGTGAATTTGAAATTTTTATAAGAAATAGACTTTCAAGCAGTGTACCTATTTCCAGCTCTAGGTATTATCTTTTAAGAAATAGTGGTAAAGAAATAAGTTCACTTCTTATTTAATCAGAAGTTTAAATGCTTTAACTTTTTAAAGTAGAATTCTACAGTTATTGCCATGTGGAGGACAAAGAAAAAATAGCTTAACAAGTAAGCTATTTTTTAAGTAAGCTATTAGAGTAAAAAATCACAAAAGCTTTGGATTTGTCTTCTGTAATTTCAGATTGCTTTGGCTCTGTACTATTTTAAGGTCTATCTAATCTTTCTCTTCTCACCTTTGCTTCTTAGATAATGTCAATTCCCCCCTAAATTTCTTGATTGAATTGACTCTTAAGTCAGAACCTTGGTTTCCAGTTAGGCTGCTTTTATGAGTTACTAAGGAAAGCTCTTTGGCACAAAATAACCTTAACAGGGTCTGACATTCTGTCCTTTAATAATGGAATATAAACTTTGCGTTTAAAAGGCTTTTAAAATATCACAAACCCCTATTAAAATGTAAATGTCTATGGATGGGTTAACCTCCAAAGCTATTAGCAATTACCATGGTCAAGAAAGCCCAGAGCCAGAGGGAAGTACAGCTGATCACATACACTGACCTTTAACATTTTCAAAATTTTGTTTTTGGCTTTTATGTTGTATTCTTTAATTAAGCCATTTATTTTATAACAATGCTTCAATTTTAGCTATTGCTTTTTGTTTGTATTCGCAAAATATGGCTTCCGATATGAGTGTTTCTTTCTGTAGCCATTTTCTTTGGCTTTTGTAATTTTTCCCTATCCACTTAAGCTTTCCACTACTTGGACATTTTGAAAGTTTATATTCACCTGAAAACCATTTTAGACTTAATTGTTCTTATTGTTCCTTTTAAAGAGCAGTTGCTGGTGAGTGGGCTCTCTTACTAGATTGTGGACAATCTCCTCACTGTATCTTCTATTCCCTGATCAATATTTCACAGATGAGTCATGTTAGTTAAGTAACACAGATTGTTTATGAAACAGTACACTGAACACTCTTACTTATTGCTAAACACATACCATGTTATAACGTCAGTGTTACAAAAAATGGAATGAGGAAAGGCCAGCTTACAGCAAACAATTCAACAAAGTGCTCATTTAAATTATTAGCAACCACATTTTCAATCCAATAAAAAATGCTTTCAAATGTAAACATTCTGTGTCTGAAAAGCAACAATCCTTAAAATAATTTGCATTAGCTTATGAGGATACAGATAGCCTTTGAGGTGTATTTTTCTATTATATACTCACATGTATCAAGCAGTATTTTTTTTTTTCTGATAGAGTCAGATATGTCCTCCTTGGAAGAAGGCGGACTTTGCCATTTAACTGAAAATACCTTTGCAATGATCTTCACATTCGATAGGAAATAGTTTTTAAGTAAAGAATAATTTTCAACCATTCAAAGAGGAGAAGGAAAGTGATTGAAAAACTGAAGACATTAATATACCACCAGCTACTACCATGCACTTAAAATTTAAAAATTGTGCAATCATCAATGTAAAAATTATTTTTATAATAGTTTTCTCCTTGATCCTAACCAATTATAGTTGGCTATTACTTTGTTACCCTCTTCACATCTCTAACAATCCTTATGAAGACCTCCTTATGTCTACTGTCATTTTCTGTGGAAGTGCACACAACCAGAATTCATTTCACCTCTTTTCAACACAATTCATGGCTTAAAAATATGTTAAGAAGGAAATTCTGCTTTTTTTCTTTTAAATTAGGAATGTGTGATTCCCTGAGATTGGTCTGGTAGGTGTGAAGTATGGTATGTGTGTGTTTGAATTAAATGGAAGCAAGAATGCTTGATGTTCAGAAATCTGATCATTTTTTAGGGAAAACTATAGATAGCTTTCAGCAATAATATGACTTTAATTATCAGGCCTACATATATTTCCATTTCAACACAGTTATTTCCAATATGAGAAAAAATGTACTCAAAAATTAAATAATGGTTCTAAAATCTCTAATATCTTATTAAACAAATAATCACCTACTTCCAAACTTTATTTGGACTCTCTTTCATTGTTGTACATCTAACCTTTTTTATATCACTCTCATTTGCATAAGGTTTTCTTTTTTATTGTTGTTCAAGTACAGTTGTCTCCATTTCTTCCCTCCACTTCCCCCACCCATCCCCTTATATTTTTAAAAGTCTAGATAAATTTATTTTGAGAAGTTAAATAAGAATTTGCTAATTAGGTGTTTAGTTAACATTTTCTATGTGTATAAGAGTGAATCACTAGATTACTAGTCTACAACTAAGTATATGTAACATCAAAAATAAGTTGGTAGCAATACATTTTACAATAAAGATTCTATATATAGCAAATGAATGGGTTCATTAATTTTTCATGCCCAAATTCCTCATTCTTCTGTTCTTCAAATTTACCTGTTCAAATCTAGGAAATACCAAATATACAACATAGAGCTATTCTCAATTGTGACACTCAAAATATTAATAACCATGGTTCTTTACTTTTTTGGTATAGCACCAATTAGAATCATCTATATATCTGACTGACCAAGTTTATTATAAGCTTGCTTTGAGACTAGGGCCACATCTTTTACATTTTTAACACCTCAAACTAAGCCCATTAGGAGTTCATAAATTCTTCTTTTCTGGAAAATATACAAACTCCATTGCTTAACTAATTAAACATATTAATGGTAGTAGCACCTCAATTTATTTAGTTTTTCATGAACATTGATCTAAAATATTGCTTGGAAAGTTCTAAGAATTTAATTACCTCAATTATGACTTAATGCAGTTAAAACAAATAATTAACTTTTGATTATAATTTAGTTTTCACATTAACATATATAATAAATAACTGTTACACTTTATGAAGCATAATATCACCCATAAGACTCTAATATGTGTAAAATATTCCATGTATACATCTATATGTATGTATATTGAAGATGTGTTTATTTACACATAAATGTATCATTAGCTAAAGAAAACCTCTAGACTTCATGGTAAACTGAAGTCTCAGAGCCTCTGTCTTCTTTGTAATATGGAAATAACATCATATACATCCCTGGCCTCCTGCTAGGCTCTGGTAATCTTCCACACATTATATAAGAACAGTCTAACAAATGAGAAATGAAAGTCACATTGAATGTATAAAAGTTATTTTTATAAGCAATGTACTAGGCTAAATATACATTAAGGCATACAAATAATATATTAAAATACAGATTCCTGTCAACATGGTGGTATTTGAAAATGCAGTACACAGGAGCTCCCACAACCACATCAAAAATTACAACTCAGTTACGGAAAAACCATCATTTGGAATGCGTGAAACCTAGCTGAACAGAAGTCCTTTAACTAAACACATAAAGAAAAAGCTACATTGAAACTGGTGGGAAGTGTGAAGATGCAGGAAGAGGTGATTCCCAACCTTCATGTGTCAGATAAAAATCAGGAGGGACATCTTGGCTGCAGAGGTCCACTCTAAGGAGGGAGAGAGGAGGGAGTACAGAGGAGGTCCCAAGCCCACATGAGGCAACCCAGCCCAAGCTTCCAGTGCCAGGAAGAGTAGTCTCCATAACTCTGGCTGTGAAAACCAGCAGGAATTGTGGCTGAGCGAGACAAACAGCTTCTGGAGCCTTAGGCATTCCTCTTAATGGGCCCTGTGCATGAACTTACTTGAACTCAGTCTCTCTGAGCTCCGGAGCTGGAGAAGTAACTTGAAAGGCACGAGGGACACATAGGGAGGAACCGAGTTGTCCACCAAGGGCTGGTGGGGCAGCTGTCTCCCAGACAAACGTGCAGACAGAGGTCATTGTTACTTTGCTGAGCCTTCCCCCCAGAGAACAAGCAGGTGGGCACCATATGTAAGCCTCTATCACCCTAGCTTGTTCTCTGTTTGCCTTGCACTGGTGATTTCCTGAGACTCTGCCCCACGCAATTTTAGGACCCACCCGGGCTGTTTCCAATGGCTTTACCATATGAAAAATATGAAGCATTTGCTAAGTCCGGCTTTACCATCCGGACTTAGCAAATGCTTCAGACCTTCCTAAAACCTCGTAAACCATCAGCATCTGGCATGTGTGTGCCCTGTACTTCTGCTGAGTGGCTTCAGTCCCTGCACTAGTGGCAGCTGGCCTTGGTTTGCAGCTTGGCCTTGCCTGGGCACCTCCTAATCCAGAACAAATGGCAACCACCTACAATTGTTTTGTAGCTTATGCTGGCTGGCCCCAAGCAGGGAACTCAACTGACAACTTCAGACCACATCAGATTAAACCCAACCACTCCCATGAGCACTACATCAAAGGAAAAACTCAGTGAGCAAAAAAGCCATACTGAAACAAATCTTGCTTCATGGGGTTGGCCCCTGAAAAGGGGTCCCTCCTCTGTTTTCACAGCTGAACCTTCAAGCCAATTAGCTGAGGGGTCCATCCCGCCCAGTGATGTGCCAAAAAGCAATCAAAGCTCACCTACAACTATGCAGTGCATACAGCCAACATGGGGCACACCTGGGGCACCTGGACTAAAGGACTAGGGAGTCAGTGTCACTGAAACCTACCTATAAGACGCCTATGACATAAAGTCACTCACCAAGACTGGGATACTCAGAACCTCCACCTAATGCTTAGAAACAAACATAGGGAAACAACTAAATGAGGAAAGAAAGAAACAATTTCCAAATGAAAGAACAGAAGAAGTATCCAGGAGAAAACTAAATTAAATGGAGGCACACAAACTACCAGATACAGAGTTCAAAACACATGAGCATGCTCAAGGAGCTTAGTGAGAAACTCAGCACATAAGAAAGACATGAAAACCATACAAAGAACCAGTTATAAATAGCATGCACTAATTGAAATGAAGATACACCACGGGGAATCAGTAGTAGAGTAGATGAAGAAGAGAATCCAATCAGTGATTTGGAAGGTAAGGAGCATAAAACACCCAGTCAAGATAGCAAAAAGGAAGAAAAATCTGAAAATGAAGACAGTCTAAGGATCCTCTGAAACAGCTTTAAGTGTACCAACATTTGGATTATGGGGGTGCCAGAAGTAGAAGAGAGAGCAAGAAATTAAAAAACTATTTAAAAAAATAATTATAGAAACCTCCCTAACCTGGTGAAGAAAATAGACATACAAATCCATAATTGCAGAAAGTCTCAAACAAGATGAATTCAAAGAGGCCCACACCAAAACACATCATAATTGAAATGCCAATGTTAAAGACAAAAAAAATTGTTAAAATCAGCAAGAGAAAAGCTTACCAGCATTAGACTGTCAACTGATTCCTCACCGGAAACTCTTCAGGCCAGAAGGTATTGGGACAGAATATTCAAAGATATGAAAAGCAAGGACCTACAGCCAAGATCACTCTATACAACAAAGTATCATTTAGAATGGAAGGACAGATAAAAAGCTTCCCAGACAAGAAAAAGCTGGAGTTCATCACTACCCACCCAATATTATGAGAAATATTAGAGGGTTTCATTAGGAAGAAAAAGGAAAAAGATAACAAATATGAAAAATAAAATGGTAATAAATATGTATCTATCAACAAGTACTTTAACTACAAATGGATTAAGTGTTCTAATCAAAAGACATGTTATGACTGAATGAATGGATAACAAAACAAAACTTGGATAGTAAACAAGTATACTATCCATAAGAGACTCATTTCAGATTGAAGGACCTGAACAGACACTTCTCTGAAGAGGACATACAAATGGCTAATAGACATATGAAAAGATGCTCAATGTTACTAATAAGCAGAGAAATACAAACTAAAACCACAATGAGATTATCACCTCACACTAGTCAGAATGGCTATTGTTAATAAATCAGCAAACAACAATATTGTGATGAAGATATTGAGAAAGTGAACTCTCATGCACTGTTGGTGGGAATGCAAATTGATGCAGTCACTATAGAAAATAATATGGAGGTTCCTCAAAAAATAAAAATGAAACTGCTTTATAACCCAGTGATTCCACTTCTCGGTATATATTCACAGAAACTCAAATCACTAATTTGAAAAAAAAAATATTCACCTCTCTGTTCATTATAGAGTTATTTACAATAGCCAGGCTACAAAAGCAACCCAAGTGCCCATCAAAAGAGGAGTGGATATGATAGCTGTGATACATATAAAAATGAAATATTAGCCACAGAAAGAACAAAATCTTACCATTTGCAATGGCATGGGTTGACCTGGAGGGTGATGTGCTAAGTGAAATAAGTCAGTCAGAGAAAGACAAATACCATATGATTTCCTTATATGTGAAATATAAAATCAATATAAACAAAGAAACAAAAGAGAAAGAAATTCATAGTTAAAAAAAATGAACTGATGGTTACCAGATTGGGGGGGGGTTGTGGAGATGGGTGAAAAAGGTGAAGGGGTTGAGAAGTACAGATTATTAGTTACAAAATAGTCCTGGGATGTAAGGTACAGCATAGGAAATATAGTCATCAATATTTAAATAATTATGTGCGATGCCAGTTGGGTACTGCAAATATCAGGAGGAACACTTTGTAAGTTATGTGATTGTCTAACCACTGTGATATATACCTGAAACCAATACAAAATAATATTAAATGTAAACTGTAATAAAAAACATAAAAATTAGAAATAAATACAAATATGTAAGAGCAAAAAATGCTAATAGCTATATCTATTTTTTCTGTGACCTGGTAAATGACTTTTCTTCTTAGCTGAAAGGGCTTGACTAAAATTTCTAATCTAAATAACTGTGATGTAAGGTCAGGGGAATGTTAAACCATACATAATTATTTCAACAAAATCAAAATGTGACCAACTGTATAAGAGAAAATCATTGCAGATCTTATGGGGCTAATATCCAAAATGTATAAAAATCCTATACAACTTAATAACAAAAAAACAAACAATCCAATTTAAAAAATCAATATTTTTCCAGAGAAGATATAGATAGTCAACATGTATGTGAGAAGATGCTTAACATCATTAATCATCAGGGAAATGCAAATCAAAGCCACAGGGAACTCTCATCTCACACCTGTTAGAATGGCTATTATCAAATGAGATAAGAAATAGCCAGCTGTTGGGGAGGATGTGGAGAAAAGCAAACCACTGTGTACTGTTGCTGGGAATGTAAACTAGTACATCCACTATGGAATGCATTATGGAGGTTCTTCAAACCATTAAAAATAGAACTATATGCTTCAGCAATCCACTAGTAAGTATTTATCAAAAGGAATGGAAAACGCTAACTTGAGAAGATAGTAAGTATTTATCAAAAGGGATTGAAAATGCTAACTTGAGAAGATATTTGCACCACCACCTTCATTGTATCATAACTTAATATAACCAGAACCTGGAAATAACCAAACAACCTAAATGTCCATCAATGGATGCACAAATAAAGAAATTGTAGCATGCACATACATATATATTATGTATACACATACATGTATATATTATACGTATATTATACACACATATTATGTGCACATACATTACACATACATACTTATATAATATGCATATACATTATATATAATATGTAATAAAATATTATTCAGCCATAAAATACAGTGAAGTCTTGCCATTGGAGACAACATGGATGGATCTTGAGGACATGGTTCTAAGTGAAGTCAGATAAAGAAAGAAAAATATAGTATTATCTCCTTTATATATAGATAAAAATTCATCATTAAAGTTGTAGATACACAGAACAGATAGGTGTTTGGCAGAAGTGGAGAGTGGAATTGTAGGATAAATGGGGGAAGAAGGTCAAAAGTTAAAAAACAGTTGGTGTAAATATATGAGAAGAAGGAACTGAGAACAATTTAGGAAATAAAAGAAACAGACTCCTCATAGAAGATTTTCAGGGGACAAAAAGATACCTTAAATTTATTGACATGTATTTTATACATAATGCATCAGCTACTGATCCTGACAATAACCCAATGAAGTAGGAGTTTTTAATATCATTTAATAGATGAGTAAACTGAGTTTTACTGAAGGTAAGAAACTTTTCAAAACTTGTACAGGTAGTAAATGGCAGGGCCAGGATTCAACCCTATTTTCTGTCTAAATTCCAAAACCCATCATACTCTTTTGTTATACTGCTTCTAAAAAATTAAATTATATAGTTAACATTACTATTTAAAGATTCCAGTATGTGTGAGTATGCTTGTATATGTGTGTGTTTGTGGTGTGTTTATAAAAGGTACAAAATATTTATAATACTTGTATTTTTAATATGTGCCACAAACCTATTATGAATTAATAAAATATAACTATTAATCTATTTGAAAGAAGCAAATTAAAAATGTTCAGTTTTTAATGACATAGTCTTTGAAAGTAATTAACTTGTAGGATATATTTTGGTAAGAATAATTGTATTCAATATGTTTGTAAGGAAAAACAATCCTGGTAAACATTAAAGAAATATCCAAAATTTTTATTTGTAAGAATTAATTGATTTAATAAGCAATACCTAGAAAACCTTTCAATAGCTTCACTAATTGTTGGCTAGAACAGATGAAATATTTTATCTGTTTTCCTCATTTTGTACCCAGAGTTCAATTAAGTCCTACTTTCTATATCTTGACAGCTGAGGACACTGATGGAGTGAGGTGTTTGGATTTTATTTGTTATTAATGTATGCCTACTTATGTTCATTCTACAAGCACATAGTTATCTCAGATTCTTCTATTCTAAGAGAGATTGTCTTAGTTCTTAAATAGCAATGCAAAAAAGAATCTCTATTTCAACATCTCCTTGTGTAGCATATCATTCTGGCTTTGCTTTTGGTGTTCTACCCGAATATGAATTCCTGCTCTTGAACTGCAGCCTCCATTTGGCTGACTTCTGTTTTTTTTTTTTTAATAATTTTTTATTGTTATTCTATTACAGCTGTCTCAGCTTTTCCTCCTTTGTCCTCCTCCACACATCCCACCCCCCACTTCCACAGTCAAATCCCACACTGTTGTCCATGTCCATAGGTCATGCACACATGTTGTTTGTCTAATCCCTTCTCCTTCTTTCCACTATTGCCCCCCTCCCATCCTGGCTATGGTCACTTTCAATCTGCTTGGTGTTTCCATACTTATGGTTCTATTTTGTTTGTTAGTTTATTTTGTTCATTAGATTTCACTTGTAAGTGAGATCATATGATATTAGTCTTCCACTGACTGGCTTATTTCACTTAGCATAATATTCTCCAGTTCCATCCATGTTGTCACAAAAGGTAGGAGTTCCTTTCTTTCTGCTGTGTAGTATTCTGTTGTATAAATGACCATTATTTTCATCCATTCATTTAGTGATGGATACTTAAGCTGTTTCCAGTACTTGGCTATTGTAAATAGCCCTACTATGAACATAGGTGTACATAAGCTCTTTTGAATTGGCAACTTGGGATTCTTAGGGTATATATGCAGCAGCGGAATCGCTGGGTCAATAGGCAGGTCCATTTTTAGTTTTTAAGGAAATTCCATACTGTTTTCCACAGTGGCTACACCAGTCTGTATTCTCAGCAACAGTGCACTAGGGTTCCCTTTTCTGTGCATCCTTTCCAACACTTGTTGTTTGTTTACTTATTAATGCTGGCCAAACTGACAGCTGTGAGGTGATAGCTCATTGTGGTTTTAATTTTCATCTCTCTGATGGCAAGCGATGCTAAGTATATTTTCATATGCCTTTGGGCCATCTGTATGTCCTCCTTGGTGAATTGTCTGTTCAGATTTGTTGCCCATTTTTTAATTGGATTGTTTGTCTTCCTGGTGTTGAGCTGTATGAGTTCTTCATATCTTGGAGATCAAATCCTTGTCTGATGTACCATTGGCCAATATGTTCTCCCATGCAGTTGGTTCCCTTTTCATTTTGATTTTGGTTTCTTTAGCTGTGCAGAGCTTTTTAGTTTGATGCAGCCCCATTTGTTTATTTTTCCTTTATTTCCCTTGCCCTAGGAGATATAGTGGCAAAATAATGCTACATGGAATATCTGAAATTTTCCTGCCTATCTTTTCCTTTAATACTTTTATGGTGTCAAGACTTATATTTAACTCTTTTATCCATTTTGAGTTTATTCTGGTGTATAGTGTAGTTGGTGGTCTCATTTTATTTTTTTGCATGTGCCAGTCCAGTTCTGCCAACACCATTTACTAAAGAGGCATTCTTTACTCCATTGTATACTCATGCCCCCTTTGTCAAATATTAATCAGCTGTAGTAGAGACTTGGATTATTTTTGGGTTCTCTATTCTGATCCATTGGTCTATGTGTCTGTTCTTTGCCAGTGTGAGACTGTTCTGATTACAGTGGCCTCGTGGTATACTTTGATATCAGGTATTGTGATCCATCCTACTTTATTCCTATTTCTTAAGATTGTTGAGGTTATTTGGGGTCTTTTTTGGTTTCATATAAATTTTTGAAATATTTGTTCTAGCTCTGTGAAATATGTCATTGATATTTTAATAGGAATTGTATTGAATCTATAGACTGCTTTGGGCAGTATGGGCAATTTAATGATGTTAATTCTTCTAGTCCATGAACACATTATATACTTCTATTTATTTGTGTCTTCCTTAATTTCTTTCTTCAGTGTTCTGTGATTTTCTGAGTACAGGTCTTTCACCTGTTTAGTTAAATTTATTCCTAAGTTCTTTATTTTCCTTGTTGCTATAGTAAATGGGATTTTTCCTAATGTCTCTTTCTGATATTTCATTGTTGGTGTATAAAAATGCCATCAATTTCTGAATGTTGACTTTGTGTCCACTATTTTGCCAAATTCATTTATTAGGTCAAGTAGTTTTTTTCTTTTTTTAAATATATTTTATTGATTATGTTATTACAGTTGTCCCATTTCCCCCCTTCACTCCCCTCCACCCTGCCCCACCTCCCACCCACATCTTCCCCTTTAGTTCATGTCCATGTGTTATAATTATAAGTTCTTTAGCTTCTACAATTCCAATACTATTCTTACCCTCCCCTATTTTCTACCTAACATCTATGCTACTTATTCTCTGTACCTTTCCCTGCCTCTCTCCTCCTCCCACTTCCCTGTTGCTAACCCTCCATGTAATCTCCATTTCTGTGGTTCTGTTCCTGTTCTAGTTGCTTGCTTAGTTTGTTTCTGTTTTTGTTTTAGGTGTGGTTGTTAATAATTGTGAGTTTGCTGTCACTTTACTGTATATGTTTTTTATCTTCTTTTTCTTAGGTAACTCCCTTCAACATTTCATAAAATAAGGGCTTGGTGATGATGAACTCCTTTAACTTGACCTTATCTGGGAAGCACTTTATCTGCCCTTCTATTCTAAATGAAAGCTTTGCTGGATAGAGCAATCTTGGATGTAGGTCCTTGCCTTTCATGACTTGGAATACTTCTTTCTAGCCCCTTCTTGTCTGTAAGGTCTCTTTTGAGAAATCAGCTGACAGTCTGATGGGAACTCTTTTGTAGGTAAGTGTTTCCTTTTCTCTTGCTGCTTTTAAGATTCTCTCCTTATCTTTAATCTTGGGTAATGTAATTATGATGTGCCTTGGTGTGTTCCTCCTGGGGTCCAACTTCTTTGGGACTCTCTGAGTTTCCTGGACTTCCTGGAATTCTATTTCCTTTGTCAGAATGGGGAAGTTCTCCTTTATTTTTTGTTCAAACAAACTTTCCACTTGTTGTTCTTCCTCTTCCCTTTCTGGTACCCCCATAATTCGGATGTTGGAACATTTAAAGATGTCCTGGAGGTTCCTAAGCCTCTCCTCATTTTTCTGAATTCTTGTTTTTTCATTCTTTTCTGATTGGATGTTTCTTTCTTCCTTCTAATCCACTCCATCGATCTGAGTTCTGGTTTCCTTCCCATCACTATTGGTTCCCTGTACATTTTTCTTTATTTCACTTAGCATAGCCTTCATTTTTTCATCTAATTTGTGACCAAATTCAACCAATTCTGTGAGCATCCTGATCACCAATGTTTTGAACTGTGCATCTGATAGGTTGGCTATCTCTTTGTCGCATAGTTGTATTTTTTCTGGAGTTTTGGTCTGTTCTTTTGTTTGGGTCTTTTTTTTTTTTTTTTTTTGTCTTGATGCACCTGTCACATAGTGAGGGATGGAACCTCAGGTGTTCACCCGGACAAGGCAACCCAGTTGCTGGGTTGTGATGCTGTATGTGGGGGAGGGGTCTGAGAGGGAACAATGGGGCTTGCTCCACTCTCTGCTGGATTTCAGTCACTTCCTCCACTTCCCATAAGCAAATTGGGCCCTTCTGATACTGATTCCCATGTGGGTGGGTTTGTGTACATTCTAGGACCCTGTGGGTCTCTCCAAGGAACTCTCCTGTGAGGCTGGGAGTTTCTCCCAGCAACTTAGCCTCCACAGGTGTTTTCAATTTGTGTTTTGAGGCTTTATTTCCCTGGGCTGGGACCCTGGGTTGCGCAGTCTGTCTCACTCCCCAGTTTTACCTGGTTTATCTGTGCACAAATGTGGGACTGCCCATTCTGCCAGCTGCCTTGGGGCCGTGCCCCTCCACAATCTGCCTCCTCGCTGGGTCCACCGCTTTGCTGTGACCCGTCTCCACCCAGCCGCCTGACTCCACCTCTCCTACTGGTCTGGATGAATGTGTCTTCTTTAACCCCTTGGTTGTCATACTTCCATACAGTTCAATTTTCTGTCGGTACTGGTGGTTTTTTGTTTCTAAATTGTTGTTATCCTTTTTATGGTTGTGCAAGGAGGCAGTGTGTCTACCTATGCCTCCATCTTGGCTGGGAGTCCTAGGTCAAGCAGTTTTTGTGGTGACTATAAACTTTAGTTTTCTATGTCCACTATTATGTTATATGCAAATGACAGTTTTACTTCTTCCTTTCAAATTTGAAAGAAAGAAATAAATATTCAAATAAGAAATAATTTTCTTATTTCTTTTTCTCATATGATTGTTGTGGCTAGAACTTCTAGTACCATGTTGAATAAGAGTGGTAAGATTGAACACCCTTGTCTTGTTCCTCATCTTAAGGGGAAAGCTTTTAGTTTTTGCCCATTGAGTATGATGTTGGCTGTAGGTTTCTTGTATATGGTTTTATCATGTTAAGGTATGCTCCCTTTATTCCCACTTTGCTAAGTGTTTTTATCATAAATGGCTGCTGGATTTTGTCAAATGCTTATCTATTAATATGATCATGGGGTTTTGTCATTGTTTTTGTTTATGTGATGTATTCCATTTATTGATTTGCAAATTTTGTAGCATCGTTGCATCCCTGCGATGAATCTCACTTCATCATGGTGTATTATCTTTTTAACACATTTTTGAATCCAGATTGCCTGTATTTTGTTGAGGATTTTAGCATCTATGTTCATCAGAGATATTGGCCTATAGTTTTCTTTCTTTGTTGTGTCTTTACCTGGTTTTGAATTAGGATGATACTGGCCTTGTGAAAAGAATATGGTAGTCTTCCCTCTACTTCAATGTTTTTGGAATAGTTTGAGAAGGATAGGAGTTAGTTCTTCCTTAAATGTTTGGTAAAATTCACCTGTGAAGCTGCCCTGTCCAGGGATTATATGCACCTGGATTTTTTGATTACTGCTTCAATTTCACTCATTGTTGTTGGTCTAGTAACACTTTGTGCTTCTTCTTGATTCAGTTTTGGAAGATTGTATGTTTCTAGAAATTTGTCCATTTTTCCCAGTTGTCCAATTACTTGGCATATAGTTGTTCATAGTAATTTCTTACAACCCTTTGTATTTCTGTAGTATCCATTAAAATTCTCCTTCATTTCTGATCTTATTTATTTGGGGCCTCTCTCCTTTTTTCTTGATGAGTCTGGTTAAAGGTTCATCTATTTTGTTTATATTTTCAAAGAACCAGCTCCTGGATTCATCGATCCTTTGAAATTTTTTCCCTGTCATTTAATTCTGCCCTGATCTCAATTATTTCCTTCCACCTACTCACTCTGGGCTTTGTTTGTTGTTGTTCCTCTAGTGCTTTTAGATGTAAGTTTAGGTTGTTTAATTGAGATTTTTCTATCTTCTTTAAGTAGGCCTATATTGCTATGAACTTCCTTCTCAGTACTGCCTCCCCTGTATCCCATAGTTTTGGGTTGCTGTGTGTTCATTTTCATTTGTTTCCAGATACTTTTTGATTTCTTTTTTTGATCTCATTGTTGATGTATTCATTATTAAATAACATTCTATTCTGTTGCCATATATTTGAATGTTTTGAGTTTTTTCCTTGAGGTTGGTTTCTAGGTTCAATCCATTGTGATCTGAACATATGCTTGATATGATTTTAATTTTCTTGAATTTGCTAAGACTTGTTTTGTCTACTACCATATGGCCCATTTTTGAACATGTTCCTTGTGCATTTGAAAAGTATGTATATTTTGCTTCTTTGGTTGAAAGGTTTTGTACATATCAATTAATTCCATTGATCTAGAGTGTTGTTCAGTGCTGCAATTTCTTTGTTGATTCTTTGTTTGGAAGATCTATCCATTGTTGACAGTGGGGGCTTAAAATCCCCTGTCATGACTGTAGTGTTGATATCTTTTTTGAAGTTCTCCAAGATATTCTTTACATATTTAGGTGCTCCTATGTTGGGTATATAGATGTTTCTAAGGGTTATATCCTACTGTTGGATTATTCCTTTAAGTATTATGTAGTAACCTGCTTTGCCCCTTTTTAACAAAAGTGTAGATCTTTTGTTCTGAGGTGGGTCTCTTATAGACAGCATATGTGCAGGTCATGTTTTCTTTTCTATTCAGCTACCCTATGTCTTTTGATTGGAGCATTTAATCCATTTATGTTTAAGGTTATTATTGATAGGTACTTATTCATTGCCATTTTTCCATACCTGTGTTTCTCTCTACTCTCCTTTTCTCTGTCTCTGTTTCTGTCTCTCTGTCTTCTCCTGTTCATAGCAGTTCCTCTTGCATCTCTTGCAGTGCTGATTTGGAGGAGATGTACTCTTTTGGCCTTCTTTTGTCTGGGAAGCTCTTTATTTCACCATCCATTTTAAATGTCAGCCTTGATGGATAGAGTCATCTTGGCTGTAGGCCCTTGCTTTTCATTATTTGGAATATTTTGTGCCAATTGTTTCTGACTTGTAGTGTTCTGTTGAGAAATCATATGATAGCTTATTGGAGCTCCCTTTTATGTTGCTTGCTGCTTCTCCCTTGCTACTTGTAAGATTCTCTCTTTGTTTTTAGAATTTGCCATTTTAATTATGATGTGTCTTGGAGTGGGCCTCCTTGGGTTCATCTTGATTAGGACCCTTTGTGCTTCCTGGACTTGTGTGACTTTTTCTCTCATAGAATTAGGGAAGTTTTCTATCATTATTTTTTCAAACAGGTTTTCTACTCCTTGCTCCTTTTCTTCTCCTTCTGTTATCCCTATGATGTGAATGTTGTTACATTTCATGTTGTCTTGAAGCTCTCTTAAACTACTCATTCTTTTCGAATATCTTTTCATTTTGTTGCTCTGGCTGGGTAATCTTTTCTACCTTGAATTCAGCTCACTGATTCAGTCCTCTGCTTCATGTGGCCTGCTTTTAATTTTTTCTAGTGTATTTTTTATTTCAGATATTGTATTCTTTATTTCTTTCTGGTTGTTGTTCATAGTTTCTATTACCTTTTCCTGTTGCTGTAGTTCCTATTAAGTTCCTTCTATTTTTCACTGAGTTCCTTTAGCATCTTTATAATCATTATTTTGAATTCTACGTGTGATAGATTGCTTGCCTCAGTTTCATTTAGCTCCTTCTTCTGGAGATTCTTCCATTCAATTTTATTGTAGGTTCTTTCTTTGTCTCCTTATGTTAGGTGACTTTTTTTGTTTGTTTTTGCATCTCAGCTTGCTCTGCTTTGCCTGCCTGCC
Source organism: Glossophaga mutica (assembly GCA_039655065.1). NCBI lineage: Eukaryota > Metazoa > Chordata > Mammalia > Chiroptera > Phyllostomidae > Glossophaga > Glossophaga mutica. The sequence goes on along the minus strand of CM077308.1, from coordinate 76,030,770 downwards.
TTCATGGGGTGGACTTCTGTGGTAGGAGTTCTATGGGACTCAATGGCGCAGTGTTTTTGGTCTCCTGTTCTGAATGCTATAGATTTACCATTTATTTGGTTTATGGCTCTCCTGCTGTATCTGGGATTTGATTATTGGTAGCTCATTTGTTGATGGGAAATGACAACTCCAGCCAATCTTGTATGCTGTTGTAGAGGTTTTGCTCAACAAAGCAATATTACCAGAAAACCAAACCCATACCACAAATATACCCCCCACCACATCATCAATATCAACAGCAATAGAGCAAAGATTAATAAAGGTGGAGAGAGACTAAGAAACCTATAAGATGGGAAAAAGGGACTATGAGATGACTAAAGGAGAGAAAAATGATTTTGAGTGGGATAAGGGAGGAGAAATGATAATAATAGTGAATAGAAATAAGTTGAAGAAAGGGAGAGAATAAAATTTAAAACATAAGTAAAACAAGAAAGAGTGATGGCAAAATGGAGTAAGGAAAGGGAAGAGTGTACTATGAGATTTGAAATAAGTTGAAGAAAGGGAGAGAATAAAATTTAAAACATAAGTAAAACAAGAAAGAGTGATGGCAAAATGGAGTAAGGAAAGGGAAGAGTGTACTATGAGATTTGAAATAAAAGTAGTGTATCAAAGGGAACAAAATTGAAGGAAAACCACAGCAGGGTCAATACCAATGACAGCTGAGCAAAGATTAATAAAGGTGGAAAGGAAATAAGAATATTATACAAAAGAGCAAAGAGAATATGAGATGTCTACAGTAAAGAAAAATGATTTTGAGAGGATAGGGGAAGGGAATACAGTAAGAGTAAGGAATAGAATCCAGGCTAAGAAAAGGAAAAAAATTCCCAAATTCAAATAATCCAGGGCAGATATATGGAAAAATGGAGCAAGACAAAGCGAGAGTAACCTATGAGATTTGAAATAAAAAAATAGTGAACAAATAGGGATACTGTTGAAGAGGAATAGCAATAACTGTAATATCCATGCCCAGTAAGCTAAAATGTATAAAGGTGGAAAAAAAATAATATTATAAGAGGGTGAAAAAAGAGTGTGAGCTGAATAAAGGAAGAAAGAATGCTTTTGAGAGTTCAGAGGGAGGAGAAATAGTAAGGTTAAGGAATAGGAATAAGGCATAGCATGGGAGAAAATAAAATTTACAATGAAAATAAGAAAGAGCAGGAAGAAGGCAAAATGGAATAAGTCAAGGGAAGGGTCCAGTGTGAAATTTGAAATAACGAAATAAAAATGATATAAAATCTGAGTAAAAATAATAAATAAAAGATGAATAGTAAATTAGTTGGATTACAATAGAAGCAAAAGAAGAAATATTAAAAGGCTATATGAAAGAAAGAAATAAAACACAAATTCTGTAGAAGAGCAAGGTGAAATTCATCTCAGGTGTTTCGTGTTCACCTTCTGACTTCTCTGGATCCATCACTGATTTTTTTTTTTTTATCTTAACATTCCTTTATTTAGAATCTCCTTTGAATCTCTCTCTTTTTTAAAAAAACACTTTGCTGTAAAGTTTTAATCATTTAAATTAATGAATTAAAATCATTGATAAAAGTACTCATACTATACTGCATGAGAATCATGGTTTTACATTTTTTTCATTTTTTATTTTATTTTTTTAAATCAGTATTTTTTAATTGTTGATATTGTACAGTTTTCTGTCTTTTATCCCGCCCCAGCCCACCACCCCAGCCCTCCCCACCTTCCTCCCATTTCCACCCCCCATAGTTTTTGTCCATGAGTCCTTTATACTTGTTGCTCTAAACCGTTCCCCTTTTCCCCTGAAATTCCCTCCCCTCCCACTCTGGACACTGTCAGACTGTTCTCAAATTCAGTGTCTTTGTTTATATTATGCTTGTGGAAACAAAACTATCATTGTTTGCAGATGACATGACAGTGTACATAGAAAATCCTATAGACTCGGCCAAAAAGCTGCTCGACATAATAAATGAATTTGGCCAAATAGCTGGATACAAAGTCAATATCCAAAAATCAAAGGCATTTTTGTATACCAACAGTGAAACAGCAGAAGCAGAAATCAAGAAAAAAATCCCATTCGATATAGCAAAAAGAAAAATAAAATACCTAGGAATAAACCTAACCAAGGAGGTAAAAGACCTGTATGCAGAAAACTACACAACACTGAAGAAAGAAATCAAGGAAGACACAAACAAATGGAAGCATATACCATGTTCATGGATCGGAAGAATTAATATTATCAAAATGTCCATATTACCCAAAGCAATTTACAGATTCAATGCAATACCTATTAAAGTTCCAATGGCATATTTCACAGACATAGAACAAACACTTCAAAAATTTATATGGAATCATAAACGACCCCGGATAGCGGCAGCAATTTTGAGAAAGAAGAGCAAAGTAGGAGGGATCACAATACCTGATACCAAACTGTATTACAAAGCCACTGTAATCAAAACAGCCTGGTACTGGCACAAGAACAGACACATGGACCAGTGGAATAGAACAGAGAGCCCAGAAATAAACCCAAGTCTCTACAGTCAATTAATATTTGACAAAGGGGGCAGCAACATAAAATGGAGCAAAAATAGCCATCACTGATTTTTTAAATAGCTCAAGGTCCTGTGGTGGGTTGTCCAACTTCTGGCAACACCACCTGTATCACCTTCACCTGCCTCTAGAGGAAGCTTCTGTTGCGAATGAGTGGGTGGGACCCAAGGTCTGCCCTGGGTGACACAGTTCAGTCTTCTGGGAAAATTGTGGATGTGTTCCCCCTGCACCTGCCCCCCTCCCACCAATCTTCTTGGTCTGTCCTAGTTTATTTTCAATAATGTATAGTTTCTGATTAATTAGCTGTTCATTTCATGGGAGTGGGGGCAATTCGAATCTATGTAAGAGGGTCCACTCTCTCCTGCTTGGTGTTCATGGCATCTCCGTGTGCGAGCTGAGGCTGAGCAGGGCGCTGGTTCTCCCTTGCTGTGTTGCTTTCTGATTTCCCTGCTTTGTTGGTCCCGGTGAAACAGGGCCCTAGAAATTAGTGTATTTTGTTTCCTTGAGGGAAGTCCAAAATGGACCCTTTAGACATTCCTCTCGCTGTTTTTCTCTTGTGGAAAAATGCACCCTGAAAGTTTCTTGAGCTTGCCTGCCTGTTCTGCAGATCTTCCCTGCTTATGCAGGAGGTGCAAGCCTGATGCAACCTTCCTGAAGGTTCTGTCAGGGAAGGGGACTCTGTCTGGCTTTAAATCATCTCAGATGCACAGTTCCCAGCCCACTCCCCTTGTAGTATACAGAGGTCTGCATTCTCCACTTTGCACAGCATGTGCTATGTCTGCTGTGCCAGGCCAGGGCAGAGAAATCCCCTCACTTCGCACCTTTCTGATCAACCTGCCCAGCTGCACTGAGTGGGAGCAAACTGCACCCTTGATCCTTTCCCTTTGCTGGCAGGGCAGCTACTCATGGTATTCCTGCTCAGCATGCCTCAGCTCCCCTTTCAAAAAGTCTCTCTGGGCACTCCCACTGCAGTACTGAGTCACTGTCCGACTTTCCTTACACACTACTTCTCCCCAAAAGTCCAGAGTCTCTCACAGTCACAGCTGGCTGCAGCCAGCCTCCTCCTGACCCAGGTGCAGATAATCTCTCTCTCTCTCTCTCTCTCTCTCTCTCTCTCTCTCTCTCTCTCTCTCCTCATTGGCATTTGCCACTGCTGCTATTGGTGCACTGCTCACTGTATATGTCTATAGCCTGTATCTCCCTGACTGTGTATCCAAATCACTCCTGCCTCTGGTCTGGGGATTCCCTGCCCTGAGAGAGGAGGGAGCTGCAAAGCTGTGATCTTTGACCAGGTTCTCTAAAGCTGCAGGTGCCACACAAGGAGTATTTCCCCTTCCAGCTATAAAATTTCCTTACTGCCTATTGTGAAGTGCCTTTTGAGCTCCATGTCTTCCAAACTTCATATCAGCTAAGGTTCTGTTGAATGTTCAGTTTATGTTTTGGAAGATCAGCCAAGTGTCTGAATTGAGTGTAAGAGCAAGTGGACTCAGCTTCCACCAGTTGGCTGTCATTTTCACTCTCCTAATTTCTGTCCTTATATTCCATTCTCCACTGCCAGTCTCTGGAATTCAGACACCTTGGGTTTGTAAGTATGTTTTGGGTCATTGATCAAACTGATGAATCTCCTTGATATGGAAGCATCTGTCCATCTGGACCCACATAGGTCACCTGCCCATCTGGTCCTTCGTTAAGTCGTTCCCTGTCTTGGATCTCCACTAATTGCCTGTCTTGTTTAGCTTGAATTGACGTTGCAGGCGCTGGCCTTTTCTTCAACCTTGCTTTTTTCTTTGTGATTCAACACCTAGATATCAAACTCTGAGTATTATGGATAACCTTCTTTGATCTCATGAAATCTTTCCTGAACAACTCCAGTGATCACAAGCACAACCTATCAAGGAAGTGTATTTCATTCTAATCACACTTATTGTGGAAAAGTTTATTCTTACTTTGAGTCAAAATCCACCTTCCTATAGTTTTTTCCCTAGTTGGCTTCACTAACAATGAGCACAATGGCTTGTGTATTATAGACAATAAATAATAGCTGTTATTATTATTTATAACTCGAAGTTTTCAATTGACAAATGTCTTTCTCCATGGAAAATAATATGGTGGGGAAAAAAGCTGTAAGTTACTTAGAAAGTGTAAGTAGCTTGCCAAAAGTTATAGTTAGTAAATTGTAATTCAATACTAATGTTAGCTACCTCAGTTTAGTTAGTTTTTCTCCATGATCTTGATTTCACTCAGTCACACTGTGACTGAGCACTCCCATGGTTATAATCTTGACATTGACAAAAACTGCAAACTCTACGTAATCTCAACTTCAATTAGTCATCCTCTAAACTTTACTCCTGTCCCTCTAACTAATTCCTTCGAAAGCCAGACTCCAGAAATCCTTTTCCCCATTAGAACCATCAATCCATTCATCTTGCTTTTTTGTGCTATGTGATTTATTGCCTTTCAAACCAGCTTAAAATTCATCATAGGTAGTCATAATTACTCAAATCCTTTACCTCTCTTCAGTTTACCATATTCACATGACAAAGTTATAACCCAGATTAAATTCAATTCTTCATTAGTTTGAAGTCATACCCACATAACTGAATGTGGCTGATAAAAACTCACAGCCATACCAGCTACTTTCCCTTTAACGGTTTCTGGAAATCACCCTCTGTCCCTAGTCAATACTTTTTCCTACTATTTTAGATAATTTTTAAATCTTTTCTTCTTTCTCCTCAAATATACCACAACTTTTCCACATTCTCAGTTCCAGCAGATGATTTTAACTTGTTTTGTCTAAAAATTGAAGCTTTCAGAAAAGAATTTCCACAAGCTTCCATCACTATATCTACTCATGCATCTTATTCTGTATGAAAATATTCTACTTTTTCTTTTTTACTATGGGTAAATGATTTGTGATCCTGGGTAAAGTCAAGTCCTCTATATATACCCGGGATCCTATCTGCCCTTGACTACTCAAGGACAGACATTTCCAGTATTCTCTCCTTTGTTTCCAGCATCACTGTTTTTCCCTCTCTAGTGATCATTTATTAGATAAAGGACATGCTGTTATTTCTCTCATATCTTGAAACCATTTTCCCTAAAGCTACTGCTTCATTTCTATTCTTCTCTTTACAGCAAAACTCCTTGAAAGTGTCCTCTATCCTTCCTGTCTTCAATTTCTCTCCTTCTGTTCCTTTGAACACACTCAAATTAGGTTTTTACCCCCTCCTGTGAAACCGCTCTTGTAAAGGTCACCAAAGACCAACATATTAAATCCAATGGAAATTTCTCAGAACTAATCTTACTTGATTTATAAATAGTACTTTACCTAATTGATCACTCTTCTTCGAAACCATTTGATACTTGGCATCTAAAGCTATCACACTTACTGAGTTTTCCTTCTTTCTTTCTAGTCACCCATTTCTGTCTCTTTGCTGGTTCCTTCTCATCTCATTTATCTCTACAGATTACAGTGCCCTTAGGCAGAGTTCATTACTTGAATTTCTCTTGTTTTTCTAGTCTCACTGTCTAGGTGCTGACATTCTTTAGAGATGGCTTTAAATACCATCTTAATACTAATAATTCCCAAGTTGTCCTGGTCCTATTCTGTGAATTCCAGGCCAACATATCTGTCTACTTAACAGGTTCACTTAGAATTGTAACAATAATCATCTCGAAAGAACATGTTAAAATCTAAGCTGTCCTCCAATTCTCACCAAAGTTCTTCTATCTGTCTTCATCTCAGTAATGATAATTTTACTTTCTGGTTGCTAGAGCTCAAAAGTTTGATGTAATTGTTGATTCTTCCTTTCCCCTCCCACTGTACAATAGCAAGCCCTATGGGCTCTACCTTCAAAATACATCCAGAATTCGACCACTTCTGACAACCATTTCTTGCCTGGATTATTGCCATGGTCTCATTGGCTTCCATGTTTCTTCCCACTCCCATTCTTAATCAGTAATGAGAGAGAGCCTGTTAAAATGTAAGTCAGGTTACATCATTTCTCTTTTCCTTCAAAATGAAATTCTTACTATGACTGGCAAAGTCTCACGTGTGTATCTACCTGAGCTAACTTCCTATTCTTCTACTTGTTTTCTTTTTCTAGCCACATGGGTTTTCACTATCCCTCAGATACTCTAAAGAAGCTGATTACTCATTGCAGTTTTGATTTGCATTTCCCTAATTGCTAGTGAAATTGAGCATCTTTTCATATAACTGATGGCTGTTTGTATGTCTTCTTGGGAGAGGTGTCTGTTCAAGTCCTCTGTCCATTTTTTAATTGAATTGTTTATTTGGTATTGAATTGTATAAATTCTTTATATATTTTGGATACTAACCCCTTCTCTGAGCTGTTTTTTTTTTTTTTTTGAAAATAACATCTCCCATTCAGTTGGTTGCCTTTTTGTTTTGTTGCCAGTTACTTTTGCTGTGCAGAAGCGTTTTAGTTTGTTATAGTCCCATTGATTTATTTTTGCCTTTACTCCCCTCACCTTTGGGGTCAAAACTACAATGAGATACCACCTCACACCTATTGGAATGGTTATTATCAACGAGACAGGTAATAACAAATGTTGGAGAGGTTGTCGAGAGAAAGGAGCCCTCAGTCACTGCTGGTGGGAATGTAAACTGGTACAACCACCGTGGGAAACAGTATAGAAGTTTCTTAAAAAACTGCAATATGACCCAGAAATCCCTCTTCTGGAAATCTATCCAAAAAAAATCAAAAGCATGTATTTGCAAAGATATATGCGCCCTTATGTTTGTTTCAGCATTATTCATGATGGCCAAGACATGGAGATGACCAAAGTGTCCCTCAATAGGCAACTGGATAAAGAGGACGTGGTACATAGACACAGTGGAATGTTACTCATCCATACGAAAAAATGAAATACTGTCATTTACAGTAATATGGATGGACCTGGAGAATATTATGCAAAGTGAAATAAGTTAGCAAAAGCTAAGAACCATATGATTTCACTCATATGTGGGATATAAAACTGAAACTCAGAGACACACACAGATAACAGTATGGTTGTTACCAGAGGCAAGGGATTTGGGAGATGGTAAATGACAAAGGGGGCCAAATATATGATTATGGGGGATGACTTGACTTCCGGTGGGGGACGCACAGTGTGATGTGCAGATCATGTGTTGTGGTGATATGCCCTTGAGGCCTATGTAACCGTAGTAACCAATGTCACTCCAATAAATTTAATAAAAAAAGAGGTAGTCATTGCATTTATAAATTAAAAAAAGAAGATCCTTACTCACTTAGGTACTTGCAATTTATGGTCCTCCTGCTTGAATAGTCTCCCATAAGACTAACTCTCTTATTTCCTTCAAGCCTTCCTGATAATTATCTCCACAGGTGACTTCACCTTCCTTCTAACACTTCATATCTCTGTTCCTTGATTTATGTTTTCTTTGTCAATCTATCATCTAAAACATTGTTTTTATTGTCTACTCTACCTCTTCTATTTGAATGTAAACTCAGTGAGTATAGGTAGTGTTGCCACACGTGTGTGTGTGTGTGTGTGTGTGTGTGTGGTTTTGTGTTCGTGATTGCACTTGTCTTGCTTCTATTGCTAAATATAAAATAGTTCCTGGTGCATAGTGGGTGATCAATAAATATTTGATAAACAAATAAATACATAGAGGAGGCAGAATTCAGACTTGGAATTATCTTATTCCAAAAACTTATGTAATTTCTGTTGTTGAGTTTCAGTTAACAATCACCTAAATAAATGCACTGAGCTCTGTGTTGTGCCTTAGAATGCGTGCTGACATGGAGTTTACATTCTTGCTGGAGAGCAGATGAAGCCAAAAGTAAATAGTAAAAATAGGTCTACAATTAACTGCTAATGGTGTGGTGCAGGATATAAATCCTAAGAAGAGGAAAAGAACAAGATATAAAAGAATCCATTATGGCTTTAAAAAGGTAGTGTGATTAAACTGATTTGAGTGGTGGCGTGATATTTAATCAGATTAGGGGAACAAAACATTAGTTATATCAGAAGAACATTGGAGACCTAATTACAATAAATTAGAAGTAAAATTGAGGAATAAATTATAATATTGTAGTGGTAGCCCAAGAAAAATACAGGAGAGTTGAAACTTCATGCAATGGTAAATTGAGAGTCAGAGTGTAATTATAGACCCAAAAGCTCACTGTGTAATCAGATTTCTTGATTGTTCATATTTACAGAACCAAAATACTTTGGTCTTTTTTGTTATACATATACCGTAATTATATGCTAAAAGGTGTATATCACTCATTAACCCTTTATTTTATAATCTTGCTTTGATCTTGAGCTTCATTTGTATCCTGTTTTTTATCTAAGCACAAATTCTTTAGTATTTTTATATGTTCATGTTCTGGATATAATGCCTTCTGTATAGTCTCTAACTTATTTTGGCCTTCTTTCATCTCATTAGCAAAATAAGATATTAAAGTTTGTATTGTATGGAAAAGAAAAGCAAATGACAAAAACCTCTGAGATTTTTATAAGCAAAAACATCAATAGCCATAAAAGAATTTATTGTTCAATGTAAGTTTGGTACAACTATTATGGAAATGTTCAAAGGAAAATAGATTCTACTGACTTACTTAAAGAGTTACTTTATTTTATAAAAAAGGTAATTTTTCTTATTGTTATTTTTTTTTAGTTTCCTATGTATTTGTACTATAGATAACTACCTGTTACCTCCTCATCTTTTCTTGTACCTCACGGGATGATGGAGGAACCAGAACACTGATGGAAATAACCTCCCACGAAAAGTGATTGGTTAAAGGTAAACGTAATGAAACACATGTTTATCAAATGTGGAAAGGTATGACAATGAGTGCTGGCACTCATGTGGCTGGTCACGGTGGAAACACAGTAGATGCTTTATGAGGCCAGCTCACACAGTTTCTATATCTCATCACTCATTGTCTCCAAGATAATAATTAAAAATCATATATACATATACATAATGATATACATAATATAAAATAATCATTTATTAAAAATCAAAGTTATATCATGCTTCAATGGTTTTGGAAGGAGAGAAAATGACAGGTTAACACTGAATCAACAGAAAGAACCCACATAAATGAACACGTCCTGGAAAGGACAAAAATTCAGACAATCTTGCTACACGATGCACTACGTTTGGTTTTAGGATAATGGAAAGGTTGGACAGAATCAGTGAAAATACCAAATTATACCCTTGGGAACAAACAGTAAGGAAAAGAGAGAATTTGGCTAAAGATAAAATTAAAATAGAAGAAACTGACATAAATGTCCTTTAAAATGATATAGCTTGTCCAGAAATCACTAGGTCAAAATTGGAAGCTTAGGATAGTGATTAGAAATGGGTCCTGCGGCCCATAATTGTGCCTGGCAGTTTTGTTGCATGGACTCTCAAGGAAGTGTCATTTGTTATTTGATGAAGCTCCTACCTTACTTCCTCTAACTCACTTTGAATTAATAAGCCACTGAAAGAAATGGGATGGAAATGGTTTGCATTAGCAACAGTGAATAAAGTTCTGCTATGGATAACAAAGTGATCCTAATAAGGTGAAATATGAAAACATAATAAGCATTTATGTTCTAGTAATATATTGATTTTATTTATTTCTGTATTTTTAAAATAACAATGCTTGTCTCATACCATCTTCCTGAGTTATTGTAAGAATGGAGATTGCCCTCTTTGCTTAACATTTTCCCCTCCTGAAATCCATTCTTTCCAAAGTGATCTTTTTTTAATCTCAGTTTTTTTTTTTCTGTTGAGTGCCTCTAAGATGTTGTATTTTCACTTTATTTTTTTCTTGTTTTTTTAAAATATATTTTATTGATTATGCTGTTACAGTTGTCCCATTTTTCCCCCATCATTCCCCTCCACCCTGCACACACCTCCCACCCACATTCTCCCCTTTAGTTCATGTCCATGTGTCATAAGTTCTTTAGCTTCTACATTTCCCACACTAATCTTGCCCTCCCCCTGTCTATTTTCTACCCACCATTTATGCTACTCATTCTCTGTACCTTTTCCCCCCTCTTTCCTCCTCCCACTCCTCTGTTGCTAACCCTCCATGTGATCTCTATTTCTGTGGCTCTGTTTCTGTTCTAGTTGTTTGCTTTTGTTTTAGGTGTGGTTGTTAATACCTGTGAGTTTGCTGTCTTTTCACTGTCCTATTTTTAATTTTCTTTTTCTTAGATAAGTCCCTTTAACATTTCATCTAATAAGGGCTTGGTGATGATGAACTCCTTGAACTTGACCTTATCTGAGAAGCACTTTATCTTCCCTTCCATTCTAAATGACAGCTTTGCAGGATAGAGCAATTTTGGATGTAGGTCCCTGTCTTTCAAGACTTCAAATACTTCTTTCCAGCCCCTTGTTGCCTGGAAGGTCTCTTTTGAGAAATCAGCTGACAGTCTGATGGGAACTCCTTTGTAGGTGACTGTCCCCTTATCCCTTGCTGCTTCTAGAATTCTCTCCTTCATTTGAATCTTGGCTAATGTAATTACGATGCGCCTTGTTGTGTTCCTACTTGGGTCCAACTTCTTTGGGACTCTCTGAGCTTCCTGGACTTCCTGGAAGTCTATTTCCTTTGCCAGATTGGGGAAGTTCTCCTTTATTATTTGTTCAAATAAGTTTTCCACTTGTTGCTCTGCTTCTTCCCCTTCTGGTACCCTGTTGTGGACTGTTCAGCCTGGTTTCAGGAGTTGTAACCCTCACCCCATGGTGGGCTATGTAAGAGCCAAGGGACCCAGTTCATCTGGGTCTGTTCTGTCAAGAGGACGTGACATACTAAGGAGACAAAGCTTATCTCCCTGGCAGGAGCACTGCTTCTGCCTCATTCATCTCTGGCCCCACTGCTTGGTTGGCAGTCAATGACGGGTAAGACTCCTCATGGGAGGGGCAACCTAAGCCAGACACAACCACTTGGGAGGCCTCATGGAAGGACTCGGGGGGCTGAAGCAAAGAGGATATGATGGACCCTCGCCCCCCAGCTATTCTGACATAGCCGGAGTCCTCATTTCCATCTGGGAGATGTCTCCTGCTTCCTAATTGGCTTAAAACCTGAAACTGTGAGGGCAAGCGGTGCAGCCCTGTACCAGCCAGGACAGCTCCCTGGGTGATCGGGTATAAGAAAGAATTCCTAAAGTCCTGTGAAACCTGCTTTGCTAAGAGTGCTCTCATTTAAATGATAAGGGTCCAAGGAGGAAATGAGTATGTCTCCCAAAGTTTGGCAACCCCCTTTTCTGACAAACACTGACTCAGATTAAGCCCTCAGATTTCTTTTACATGTTAAACCTGTATTCCTGTGTATTTGGGCCCAATGAAAGCCTAGTGAGGAAGGGGCTCTGGGTCATTCTCCTCTGAGAGTTTGACCACCTTTCCTCCCCAAGCAGTCATGTCTTGGTAGTTTTCATTTTCATCCATGACGGAGGGATGGGGTTCTGCGGGCGAAGCCCCCGCCCCCGCCACATCTGGCTCCCAGGACAGGGGCCCCCGCAGTACCCCTATAATTTGGATGTTGGGACGTTTAAAGATGTCCTGGAGGTTCCTAAGCCTCTCCTCATTTTTTTGAATTCTTATAATCTCAGTTTTTAAAACTCATCAATAGCTTCCCATTAACTTCAGAATAAAGTGCAAACTCTTCTGAGTCTTATTTTGCTTGGCCCGAGTGTAACCTCTTCAGCTTCATCCCTTGTCCCCCAAACAGCAGCATCCTCCACTCACACACTCATGCTCTAGCTCCTTTCATGACAAACTTCCCTCAGGTTTTGAACATGCCACACTCTTCTACTAATTTTTCCAGGGGAGCAGAGGCATGACTTCTCTGGCAATCCTTCCAAGACTGCCCCATCTCTTCTATGTGTGCGCGACAGCATCCTATTCTTCCCCTGTCAGAACACTTTCCTAATCATCAAAGAATAAAAACTTGTTTAATTAATTTCATTTCTCCCCTAGACATGGTCTTAACGTTTTTGATATAATGAACCTAGTTAGCATTCTACTGAGATCTGTAATTATCTTCTCAAAACAACAGTTTTAAATGCCTTAGATAAATCACTTGAGATAACAGCAACAAAAAATGAGTTATATTAAAATACAATTTCACTAAACCTAAATTTACAACATATCAATATACTTGCTTTTTTATTAAGGTATTAAGTAATAAAACCTAACGGCATGTCAACAGCAAACAACTTACAAGTCGTGACGAGCAATGTGGTGTTTTCACATGCCTGCAACACTAAAAAGTGGTATGAAATTATCTGTGATGCTAATGGCGATAAAGTTACAGAAACTGCTAATGCCTCTGCGGCTTGTGGCCTATATTCACATTTAAATTTAATGCTAAATTTTAGTTACAGGTTGAAAAAAATATTTAATTTTCCCCCCATACAAGTTTCTAACTCTCCTAAGTTAAAACTCTGTACTAGAATATCAACTCCATAAAAAAGATACCAGGTCTGTCTTGTTTATTACTAAATCCCAAACTTTACTATATAACCATATAACTATAACTATATATACACCAGTTCTTATTCTAGATGCTGGAGATAGAACTGTGGGTAATAAAACAAAAGCCCTGTGACATGGAGCTTTTATTCCAGTGGGAGGGAAAAGTAGTGCCTAACTAATCGCAGGCACCCATATTGTTTGTGAAATTGGATGTTCTATTGCTTTGTCCTCTTCTAAGATCTTGCTAAGTGCCTCTGACCACCTGCAGTAACAGTTCTTTTAAGAATCAGGTATTGAAGTTTTGAATTAATTGGCTGATAATCAAAAGACCATTTAAAAAATTGCGACAGATTGTTATTACTCATTAAAATATACAAAATATACATTTTCATAACTGCCTGCCACATGTAGGGCTCCTTGATACACAGAACTTTAATTTCTACATCTTCTTGTCCTTACTAATGTAATTCTTCCTTCACTGAATTTTTATTGCCTGGTGAACTCCTAACTTTTCAAGACTGAGATATCACTCTGAGAAGGTACCTCTCCCTTCCTCTCTACGAAGCTTCACCCCTGCATGTAGGAATCCTGTGTTAGTGTTCAGGTAGCACTTGGGCATATCTCTGTTTGTGGACAGCTGACAGACAAGAGTGAAGTTATCTGCCTGTGTATTCATGTCCTCATTTTCCTTTCCCTAAACTCTGTGACCATTTGTCTCTGCTAGAGCTACAATGGCCTCAGCAAGCAGATGCATTGCTCTTTGAGCTGAAACACTACTTCCAAATTCTCTGTGGGAAGCAAAACCTTACAAGAGGCTTCTAAGTCTGAGAACATCCATTTTTGTTTTATTAAGAATGTTCAAAGGTCAATTTTAAGAGAGGTAGCATAGTACCATTTTGGAGCTCTCAAACCCTTCAAAAGTGGCATTATATGCACTTTTTGAGCTCCCTACAGTTGGATTCTATGGGGCTAGCTCCCCGCAGGAGAAAGAATCAGCAGGGACTGTGTCTAGATGTGGTGATCCTAATATTCAATACTTTACCTGCATCATCTGCCTTCTATTTGGAGGAAGTGTTAGGACAGGGTGTGTGTGCTATCCTGGTTACTGTCAATATCTTTAAAACAAAGGGAAATGGCACTGGCTTCAGATACGCATTCATGAGACTTTCTGGACCATATTTATATCTGACTTGTCTAACCTAGGACTGCTATGGAGTAGTAGCATAGTCTTGCAAACATCTGCAGGAGTTAGCAGTGTCCAGTGTCTATTAATGTTTCCTGAACTGAACCAAAGTGATTTTAATAAAATGGGATTCACAAGCCTGTTGGCATAAGAGCTTGTTTTTCCGTGCACTTTTGAGAACTTTTCCTTAAGTAAGGGAATGAAGGGATACTTTGAGACTCTGATATGGCCTTGGCTGTATTGTTTAAAGTCTTAATACTTCAGTTTCTCATACAAACAAACAATAGAGTTGACATTCAACTTATCTTTGCATGTTGGACAAACTGGCTTAGACCAGACTACATGGCCAAGTAGAACTTGAAATATCAATTTAGTGTCTGTCTCCTGCTCTGGACTATAAACCATATTGAAAGTAATGTATTAATCCATGAAGTCATATTTGTTGAACAAAACAGTGTAGATAAGGTATTCAAATTAAAATTAAAACTGATAGATCTAAAAAATTATATGTATAGCCATAAATGCCTTCCCTTTACTGATAATTGTTGGAAGAACTAAGAAAATATTTTCAGACATGTTAAACATAAGTTTAAAAACTTACATCTTCAAAATACAGATAATGAATGCAAAATTATATTGGGGAGATTATACAATATCAAAGTTATGATTATGGGTTGTGTTTATTTTCCATATGCAAAGTACATAATTTATTTTTGATAAGTTATCTCTAAACAGATTTATGATATAAATATAAAAACATCTTATTTTTTTCTCTTCTTTTTACTATTATTACTTGTTTATTTTTGATCGAGTACAGTTGTCCCTATTTTCCCGCCACCACTTTCCCCTGCCCCACCCACCCTCACCTCCCACCCTCCATCTTTCCCTCGGTTGACTTTGTCCATGGGTCCTTTATACATTTTCCTTGATGACCCTTTCCCTTCTTTCTCAGTGCTACAAACATTTTCTCCCTTTCTCCCTGTTATCTCCCTCCCCCCCTCTTGTTACAATCATTTTCATTATAAGATGCAAGAATTTTGTTTTCGCTGTTAATGTCAAATTTCTCTCATAGGAACTCTTTGAATAAATTAAACAAAATAAATTGCATAATTGGCAATGGCCATTCCCCTTGCAAATTACTTTTTATATCTAAATAGATTTAAATTATTTTAAAAATAATTCAATTCAAGCTTTTGATGTTGCTTTATTTCTTGTTTACTTTATGTTTACTTTTTTCATATTTCACAGCTTGGGGTTGACTTTCATCCTATAAACTAAATGTGAAGTTCAGTACTATTTTATTTCTGCTTTTTATATGAGAAGAACTCAGTATAGTTTTGCTCTTTGGCATTCCTAAGTTTTTTTCTACTGTCTTTAACATATGGCATTTATAAATAATATTTTAAAAGCATTCAGCTACCTAAGGGGAAGTGATGCTGCTGCTTCAGTCTATTTTCATTTCAGCCAAAATTAGATCAATTCCATGTGAATCAACTTCCTTACATAACATTCCTTGAGAATCTCCTCAGCAGTCTTTAACTCCTATGGATCATATTGAGATAAATTCTTTTGCTAAGCTTTAATGTTTTAGGTCATTGATGATATTGCTCGTGTAATTCTTTTTGGAATTAAATTTCTAATTTTAATTTCAAATGGATATTCAACTGATAGCAAAATTCGTATTGCTGTAGCATCTTTTAACATCTAGATGTATCATTTACCTGCATTCTTTATGATGACAGGTTCTCTATGAGCTGAGCCAGTCGTTACTTTTGAATAGTTAAAAGGAACACTGGATGGCTAATAATACCAGGAACAAATTCCTGGGCAGACACATGTGCCAGGTAGCTGGGAAGGCTGGGCAGGGCTAGAACTTGGCACTCCAAGGCACACTTAGTGGTTGTTGAAGGAAAACAACCACTCAGAACTGAGGAATGAAATGGGGGCATGTTCCATTAACAATGACTGTGGCAGCCTCATGTGTATATTGAGTTTACAGTATTTTTAACCTTTAAAAAGTGAATTAGGAAAGCAATCCCAGGGTATTCTACAGAAGCAAAGTGTGTATTAAATGCACAATCATTGTTTTTTGTTACCAAACAACAAAGCAGACTTCACTTTGACCTTTTATTTTTGATATATATAAGCACATATCACATTTTTTTTCTCTGTAACACTAGAGAAAATACTTTTAATTTGGCAACTGCTATTGGTTTGTAAGGCAGCACTGTAATTCATAAGTCAACTATATTATTATTTTTTGTTGGCTCAGCCAAACTGCCTTGGATGTATCCTGTATT
Source organism: Glossophaga mutica (assembly GCA_039655065.1). Classification (NCBI taxonomy): domain Eukaryota; kingdom Metazoa; phylum Chordata; class Mammalia; order Chiroptera; family Phyllostomidae; genus Glossophaga; species Glossophaga mutica. The sequence continues at coordinate 76,014,266 of CM077308.1, read as the reverse complement.
AAATGAGCCAGCTTAGGAGAAAATCATAACAAAATAGCACAACCCTTAGACATGATCAGCAAGAAGGCCATCTGGGCTGGAAGCTCCCTCAGCACTTTCAGGATGGAACAGTCGAGCTCATCATCCACCCAGTGGGAGGGGAACACTCACAGAGGTCACCAGATCTGCTGACACAGACACTGGGTGATGATAAATAGGGTAGAATGCTGTCCATGTGAAGAGTGTTTTGCAACGAACAGCCAAGGCTCTTTGGGACAGAAAAGCCTGCAAATGATCAAGCTGCATAAAAAGTAAATGGAAGTACACCTGATTTCATGTGCAGTGATCACCGTGTTAACTTGCCTTTTCAGGCCTTAGCTTTTCTCATTGTCTTTGGATCTCAAAACAAAACAAAACAAAACAAAACCACCTTTTTCTTTTGATACATCAAAGCATTAAATTTAAAGTGTTAGTAGTAACATGATAATTATCCTCTGGCTTGCAAATATGCAGAAAGGCCTCCATGAACTGCCACATTTTTCAATTTACGGCATTACGTCTAATCCTTTTAGTTTCTTGGCTTGAGACAGAAAGGTGAAAAGTAATGGAAGAACAGTACCCAAGGGTGTTAAGGCTATATTAAGGATGCTTCATTTTTTTTTCTAAATTATTTGTGCTTGACAGGGCAGTTTAAAACAGCCAAGAGAGCTATAGAGGTGACATGTCATTTTTGCAGCATGGGCGAAAATGACTAAGCTCATAGACCACCTGCTACCTGCTGCCTAAAGTTGAGGGTGGGCAATATATGTGCCTCTAGGTCCTGATGGAACTAAACAGTTTCCAGACAAAGCTTGGTGAAAAGATTTGCCCCAGAATATTGGCACTGAATAACCAAACCATGACACACATCCATGTGCATTGGCTTCTATAAAGGTAACAGATGTCTCTCTGACAGGTTAGCTAGAGAAAACAGTTTGTATAATACAAGGATGTAAAAAGGGAGACAGAATAAAGAATTTGGAGAAGTTCCCACCCAGCCTGTGGTTCTTACCAATGCAGGTGGAAGGAAAGAGTGGTTTATCTGCTCTCAGATTTTGGTACACAGTTTTGCATTTTGAATAGCTCATAGCATTTCATAGCTGTGTGAAAATGATAGAAAAAAATTCTGCATTTTATTCCTTACTTACTGAAAGATAAAGTCCCCTTGTGTGACTCAGACTGCCTTGGTCATCCATCAATGTTGCTGTCCACTCTGTTTTAAATAGGAGTGCTTCAGAAGAAGCGGCCTATTCTTTAAATTGGCATTTAGGACTGTTAAGAATACAATGACTTCACTTAGCCATTTTATTTTTTTGTGCTGCTTCATTTGGTTAGTAAAGTCACCCTGAGCAACAATGAAATTAAGAGAATCTGCTTATGAAAGCTTAAATTTCATTTTAACTGGTCTGAATATTAATTTGTTTTTAAGTAATGTCAACAGAAATAAGATAACAGAACTTGGGTTGTTGGAAATGTAATGATCCAGAGATATCATTGACTTTAATAATTTCCCAGGTGAAAAAAAAAAAAAAAGGCTGGAAAAGGTAGCACAGCACTTCATGGCCTCAGGGCAAGTTAGGTAAGGGCCCTCAGGGTCTGCAAGAGGCAGATCATGTTACAAGAACACTGCAGGATCAGTAAGACAGACACTGTCTCTGAACACTTGGAACATTTGTTTAAACATGCATTTTACTTGGCATACACACATGCTACAATTGGTATTATATTATTCATGTACTAGGTGAATTTAGAGGAAAAAAATCAATGGGGTCTTGAGTAGTCATGGAAAGCTAAAGCTTCCTTAGCAGTCTGAGACTGAATATAAACCTTGAACCATTGGTAAGGTTCTGTATTTGGTGCCTTTTATAGATGCAACTGGTTAGACGAGAAGCCTATTACTATATGTGTAGATCTATATTTCATCACATCAAGGACTTAAAGTCTTAATTTGTCTTGCATGACTTTTAAACATTCTTGGACTTCATTTTATAATTGTACAAAGCTTATGTTCTTTGTGCCCCAAAATGCTTACTTTCAGTCAGATTTTACCTTCAGAATGAAGTAGAACCTATTAAAAATGCCTTCATCTACCTCTGTGTGGCTAGGAATGTTTACCTCCCACATTAACTGGAGACAACTTAGTCCTAGGCCCAAACTCTTTAACTCAAGAATTCCAGCATCGTGCAACTTAGTGTAATATTCTTGTCATTGTATAGTCTTTATATGAATATATTATTGTGAGAACTATGTGAATTTTTCAGGTCTTTAGTAGATTGTACTTACTTAAGTAACCGATTTCTAGTTTTTAATCCAACCAGTCTTGGAGATACTGATGAACAGTAGAAAGTTTTTCTTTTCCTACAATTTATTTGCATGGATATTTGCAGCTGCTCTTTGAGGGTAATTGTGATGTAGACTATCTTAATTTTATTAATTTTAGAACCTTCACATAGAGTTTAATGGATTGGTTTAGAATTTAATGGTATTTTAAATATAATATGCTGCAGTTTCTAAAATGATCGTTTTGGCAGGTCATTTGATTTCAATTTTTAAATCAAATATTATTTTATTGTCAAAATAATATTTAGTATTATGTTACTGAGCAAACATAGACTAATTCCATGTACTTTTTTTTCTTTGATTTGGGGAGAGAATTTCCTCTTTGTAATGGAAAATCAGTCTATTCCAATTCATAAATAGTAGCAGATCAAAGCTGTTCTACTTATTGCTAATACTAACAAAGCAAATAATAAAATAAAATAAGACAAACTAAGGGCACTGTCACAATTTATTTTTTTATTTTACATGTAGTACTTAAGAAACATTTTAAAATATTAAACTTATATGATATTAATAATATTTGCATAATTCTCCCAGTCTTCATCAGCTTTACTATTTCTGAACTTGTAAAACAGATTGAGGTACAGAATTCTTCACCTTTTATAGACTGTATTGTGTTGTTCACATAATATTTCCCTTGCTTTAGATTTCCCTGAACTCTCCAACTACAGGGACAAGGTTTCATGCTTTACTTATGTATGCTTCAGAGAGTCTAATACAGCACTACACAAACGATGGAGCTTTATGTACTTTTAATTGATTGGGGAAAATAATCAGCATTGCTCATTTACTAAGGTACATCAAGTTTACAGAATAAAGCTTTATATGATCATTTATGAATTATTTTGTGTATGAGCTAATCATAGAGTACAATGCCTTTGCACACAGAAAAATAGATTTTGAAAAGTTATGAAATGAACTGAGGTCAATATTCAGTATAATTGTTTTTGGCTTGAACTACCACAGTAGATTCTCTCTATTCTATTCACCAGAATAGCAGGAATGGAAATCACTGTAATGTTTAAAACATGCACTGAGGAAAAGATTGCTTTTCAGCTCTGTTTTCCGAGAAGAACCTGGAGAGTAAGAAACAATGCCTCTGTTGCCCTTGGGGGTGAGTATTGGCTCTGAGAGCTTTCTGTTTAACTCTGCAATGAAGGAGAGTTCTCTCTTTGTATGAGGGGGTCCATTTCTCTTTTCTGAAAGTCCAAGATACCCATAACAACATGTTTACAGTCTAATTCACAGTGGAATTGCTAGTGGTTCAATTAAAACCACTGTTTTGTAGATTAAAGATTCTAACAGAGCTTCTCCTGCAGAGTAATAGCAACATTACTTTTAAGCTTACCTTACAAAAAAAGGAAAAGAACCTCATTTAATAAATGACCTTGCCAGTGGGCAAGATTTTTTTCTCCTACTGAATTAGAAGAGAAAAAATAGAGCGTTTACTTTATCTTATTTATCATTTAATCCTCAGCACACGGCCATATTCGGTTAAGTGAGTTAATGAGTATTATATGACAGTCTTGGATTCTGTTTAATATGTTATCTTTAACCTAAAAAAGTCCCATGAGGAGAAATTCAAGCATAATAAATATAAATGCTTCACAAATCAATAATATATTGAGAAGAAAAATCTAGATTGCTTAAACGATTAGATTTTGAAATTTGTTAATCATGAATGAACCTAAAAAGAAAAAACAATTTTTTGTCTTCCCTCATGGCTTAAGGAGAAAGATTATAATAAAAGATTCAACTTAATAATGTGATCTTAAGTGTCCTAACTAGGGTATTTATATTTCAAGGCATTGTTATAAATTGCTGGTGAATAGCAAATATTTTATTCTAAGCATGAACACTTTTGTCCCAGTCAATTGTTACCAGTGGCAAGGGTACTCTATTAATTTCCTTTAGTTTCAGTCATTTGATTTGAGTACTAGAGTAAAAACAGATAACAACAGTTGAGAAAAATTATCTATCAGATATTAAATATGAAACAAATGACTTTTTGTTGTCATATAACCTTAAAGATATGAGCATGGCTTGATTGAGATTGTGAGTTTGTCATGGGAAGGACTATAATTTGAAGAATAGCTAAAGCATAAGGTATCTGAGAAAAGTCTGATGTTGATTAGTCCCACCTTTCCAAGAAACAAGTTGTGCTGCTTTGGTACTTAATAAATAAATCAATCTTAACTAATGCTCTATTTGCTTATCTTTTTAAAATTCTTTCCTTTAGTAGTATCTTTCTTTTTTTTTTCATTTGATATTGGTAACAATTTTTTTGTGTATTTTGGACTGATGTGATTGATCTAATAGGAATATTTAATATATACATACTTTATAATATATACATAATAGATGTATACACAAAACACTTAAAACAGGTATTGATGAATTTTACCTCATATATTTCTCGCCCAAATGAATAAACTTTGAATTTGTAAATGGAGAAATTGAAAGACTAGTTTTGATTTCCCTGATTACCTGAGCCCCAGTATCTCACAGTACTCAATAGCAAGAGCATGGATTTCTGAGGCAGACTTGTCTGGGTTTGAACTGTGTTACATGCGTGTGTCAGGATATTAAATTAGTTAACTTATATAAAGCACTTAGCCAGTAGCTAGAACATTAAGCATGGGCTCAATACATATTAGTATTTATTGCTTCTTTAGTGTTTCCCAACACATGGTGTCTAGAATCATAGAGGGTGCCTGAGACATACCTCATACCCACTGAATCCTAATCTCTATTTGAGAATCATTGCTTCCAATAAGTCCGTCCAATAAGTAATACTGGCCTTCTTTAAAAAATTATTTTTCCTTGCAAAGGAAGTTATATTTGGTTTTAACAGGCCCCTTTTTAAAAACAGCATCAATCTTATTTATGCCAGCAAAAGTATGGTTAGAAGTTGAATTGCAAGAAAAACTTATAAAATTAAAAATTTGCATAGCTTTTATAGGAAATTGATATTTTGTTGTGCTACAGTAGAAAGAATACTCGTAAAGAAATCAAAAGAAATTTCAAGAAGTGAGATAATCGCCATTATTGACTCAATAGCTCACACTCATTTAGTGCATGCCGACTGATACTCCTATGCGCCTAGCAGTGTGCTGATTACCAGGTTTACAAAGATGAGTAAGATAGGCCAGACCCCTGTAATCATGCCATGTAAAGAATGAAATGCTTACATTTAAAAGTGAATATTTAATTGAATGTTTTATTAATAAAAATAAATTTTTAATAGCTATTGATCTAGACTGTATGTAAATTACAGCAATGCTGAGATGTCTAGCGGAAATGCTTAAAACATCTTCCAAATTAATCCTATTCAAGACCATCAAATTGTTTTGCAATAAATTTTCTTAAACAATATAGGAATATATTTCTGGGATAATGTTAATATTACTATTAATGACAACTATAACTTATATTGTGTTTATGATGATTCAGGCAGTGTTCTAAACACTTTTCATAAATGGACTCAATCTTCTAGAACAGCTATAAAAGGAAGGTAGTATCATTGTCTCTATTTGGCCTATGAGGCTGAGGTTTAAGGAAAGGAGTAACCCAAGGTCAGACAGAAAACAGGAAGTAAAGTCAGGATATAAGGCAGGTAGACTTGCATTTAAGTCCACTGTGCTCTAATAATTTTGTTACTTCTAAATCATCATGTAAATGATTAATCTATTTCAATGTAGTTGAGTAATAGGAAGCTAGATGCTGGTGCATATTCTCAAATTAAATTTGTCTTTTGACCTTGTACCTTATAGTTTCAATTATATACTAGAGTGGGGAGAATTTTAATCCGTGACACACAGACACACAGACACACACACACACACACACACACACACAAACAACCAGAGCTGTTTTACCTCTTCTTTTTTCAAGGTTTGGCATATTTTGAATGGCACAGTTCAGACAATATTCTAATACTACATCTGAACAAAAGGTATTCAATATAATTTGAAATTTCAACTGTCAGGAAGAAACATATGGACAAAAAGGAAGCTTTGCAACATTTCTGATGAGCAGCTGTTGTAGTTGGTTGAATCCTTCCTTAGGGTGACGGTTATTGAGTCTTTGTACTTCTGCTCTGGCATTCTGCTTCCTCTGAAAGGAATTCAGAATTATCTGAATGAATGGAAAGAGATCTATCTGTGTGCAATTGGATAATTCCCAGTGTAACAGCTGTGTGGGGCTGACTGAAAATGACTCTGGAAACAAGGAGATTGTGTGACTTTGTGTTCCTTTAATTTCCTATTTAAACTTTCCCAAATGTTTGGGAACAGCAGACATTAAATGTTCATATTAGATGAGTTCAAAATACTTTTTAATCCATAACAATGGCAAAGAAAATATGTTTATTTTCTTTTAATACATATATTTGGGGGGAAGACAGTAAAAGACATTTCTCCTTGAAGTACTTTAATCTTGATGTATTTTCCAGGGGAGTACAGTGTTATAAAGGTTAAAGCATAAGATTAGTGTGAAAAGATTGCAGTTTTAAGCTCATTTCTGACTCAGGTGGACACAGACTTTATTGAACAGCTGCTCTGAGCCAGGCATTTATTAGTGATATAATTTTACATTTACTCTCTCACTCAGTCCTCAGCCCTGCCTGACTAAGCAGCCAGTAAGTGCTAACGTCAGAACCCAAACGTAGCCAGTTTTGTTTGAACCTTAAGCCCTGTGACCTTCCCACAACACCTTAGCACAGCTGTTTCTGTTTGCTAACAGTCATGCTGTGCTTGTGCAGAGGAAGAGTGGGAGTTCCTCGGTGTAATCTGAGAAAGACACAAAGATCTATCCACAACAGTGCTTAAATCCATACCTCCCTTCTTTCTAAAAAAAACATTTATTTATTTATTTATTTATTTATTTATTTATTTATTTATTTATTTATAGGATGGGGAAGGGAAAGAGAAAGAAAGAGAGGCAGAGAAACACCCAAGTGAGAGAAAAACATTGACTGGTTCCCTCTCAGACACACCCCAACTGGGGACCAAACCTGCACTCTAGACGTGTCCCTTGACTGGGAGTCAAACTGGCAACCTTTCACTTTGTGAAACAACGCCCAGCCAACCGACCCACGTGGTCATGGCCATATCCTCCTTCTTCACTGGATTCAGTCTTCCAGTTAAAGTAGTATTTCTCACACTTGAGAAGATACAGATGTTAAAGGTATCTTCAGACCTCCAGGACCTCGCATTGTAATGTTAGAAACACCAGTTTCAAAACTAAACATTATATCTTTGCTTTATGGTTTGACACCAATGTAACAAAGAATAAATATTGATAGGTTGACATGGAAATCATGCACCACTTGGTCATAAGTTGCTATCTAATAAGGCTTTATTAATTTTTTGTTATTATAATTGAAATGAAAGCACACGTTTTAAAAAATCACAAAACCTTGAGAATTTCTCAGTGTAAAAACTTGAGAATTCTTAGTATGAAAACATTGGGATACAAAGTTTTGTTTCTAATAATTATTATGTGACATAATAATGTCACATACATACATTATATTTTATATAATGTAATACAGATTACATATTTAGTCAGAATCATTCATTAAAAAGTTAGCACCAGCCCTGGCTGATGTAGCTCAGTGGATTGAATGCTGGCCTGTGAACCAAAGGGTCGCTGGTTTAATTCCCAGTCAGAACAAATGCCTGGGTTCCAGGCCAGGTCTCCAGCAGGGGTATGCTAGAGGCAATCACACACTGATGTTTCTCTCCCTCTCTTTCTCCCTCCCTCCCCCTCTCTAAAAATAAATACATAAAATACTTTTTAAAAAGTAAGCACCAGTTAATTTGTGAGATTAATTAGTAAATACCTAGAATGATCCTGAGGGAATGAAGCATAGGCTGGGTAAGTTTCCCTGTGGGAAATAATTCTAAACTGGCAGGTCAAAGGTTGAGAGCATCATGCTAAGTGAAATAAGCCAGGCAGTGAAAGACAAATACCATATGATCTCACCTTTAACAGGAACCTAATCAACAAAACAAACGAACAAGCATAATATAACCAAAGACACTGAAATAGAGAACAGGCTGACAGTCACCAGAGGGGAGAGGGGAGGGAATTTCAGGGGAAAAGAGGAAGGGTTTACAGGAACACGTATAAAGGACACGTGGACAAAAACTATGGGGGGCAGAAATGGGAGGGAGGTGGGGAGGGCTGGGGTGGTGGGCTGGGTGGGAATAAAAGACAGAAAACTGTACAAGATGAACAATTAAAATAAAAATTGAAAATTAAAAAAAGGTTATTTATACAAGAACTGAGAGAACTCAGACTCAAATGCACCTCTTGTGATCAGATAACAGTTCTTCAGGTCATCAAGGGGAATAGTGTCCAAGCTTTCACCTATGATTTGGAAAACACAATGGATTTTCCTACATATCTTCTTCTGTTTCATATTTGTTTATTTTACAATGAACAAGAAGTCCCTGTCTCCTTTTTAAGCAAAAATTCCTTAAAAAGTATAATATGCTTTTGTTAATTATGAAAAAATTACAGGGAAAAAATGAATTCCCCCTTTTCGTAGGGTGAGGAACATTTTTTTATGACCATTCTTTCTGGGCCTCTGAGTATGATTTACCTCTGCATTCATAGAATTTTAAAGTAAGCAGAAGTTACACTGTATACTATTGCCTATCTGATTCTTGTAGGGATTATATGTGATTTTTAAAAGAACTGTGAGTTGAAGATGAAGGGATTAAGCAAAACACAAAAACAAACAAACAAAAAACTTCTTCATACATAGACAAAAAATAAATAAAATAAAAGAACTGTGAGTTGAATTAAACCTAGTTATAAATGGAAAGAATACCAATATTAAACTAGTTTTGTCTTTAAGGACTAAAACTAATTCTATATAGAGGTATTAACTTTTACTTTCTGTGAACAACAAAATAATCACCAATATAAAATGAGATGTAGCCCAGAAATTGGGAAACAAAAGTAGAAAGAAATTAGGTATGCAGTTTGCTTTTTTCGAAACTTCATTTCTGATAGAAACACAATTTAGCCTTAACGTGGCAAAGAAAAGAACAGAAGTGTATATGTATGAATAAAGGCCGTAGCAGAACCAGGAACACAGCTATGACACCCTTGTGGCAGTAATGGGAGTGTGGTGTGCATCGTTTCGGGTTGTAATATGGTACTGTCAACACTCCAGGGAAACAAAACAGTGATGAAAGTAGCCACAGGGAAACCAGGTACCATGTCTGACTAATGTTAACATTTCCAAAGGGTTTGTGGCAAATGTTAAATTTAGAAAGGATAAATATCAACTTTAAAATTACTGTGATTAAATCAGTACAAAGATCAGCAGTTGTTAGCAATTTGAATATAGATTGAATTTAACTGGTTTAGAAATCAAATCATTATTTTTGTCTTTCATTTTTTAACTTGAGTCAAACATAATGGCTACTGGTGACCTGAATCAAGTAATGTTGACACGAATCAGAAGCTGAACTTTCAAATGTGATGTGGATGTGACAAATAAAGGTATGACCAAGCAGTGTTCTGTTGTTTTCCTTTTGTCATGTTATACTGTTCAGATCTGTAGAAAGTGGATGCTTAACATTTTGAAAGGCATGCAAGGAATATTAGTGTTCTGAGTGTACCAAGCTCCTGTAGACTAAAGTATATAATTTTTCATTATTAAATTATGATTACACTTATTTTTCCTTTATTTCATCTTGTAAAACTTGTAATAGAAATTAACACATTCATTTGAAAATAAGAAGAACAAAAAAGAAAAGGACTCTTAGTGAAGCTTTCAACTTTTAACAATAACAATTTTTGCCTTTGGTTTATATCTACATTAAAGAAACATATACTATACATTTGCAATGTGAATAATATTCCTACCCACAAAATAGAAGTTATAAATAACCTATTAGATTACCAGATTTCCTAGGTTCCTTAAATACTTATGTTTACCTTCTTTAAATCTGTTATTTTATTTTTTTTTTTGAACAACAGAGCCTCTGTCACACACAAATGATAAAGGTGTTCTATAAACTTGGCTTTCTTTCCCTGTTCTTGGTAGGTAGTAAATTGTTTATTCCCAATAAGGAAAGTTAGACAGTGAAAACTGAAATGTTTTTAAAGCAAAGGGGAAGACGACACATGAGGATACCCGGTAGCAGGCGGTCAGGGTCGATTAGAGGCGCTCATCTCTTTGAGAGCTAGCCTGTGTTCTGTAATGCCATTATTCCGATACTTCTATTCTTTTAAGCAATTCCTTGAGTCAGTTGATGACCCAAGCAGACATGCTATGGCTTTCATAAAACTGCTACTGAATTGAAAGGCATATACAAAAAAGGGAGCTACTGTATACAAATGTGAATATTATTCTTCTATAGAAAGCTTACTAGATCATATAAATGCAGCATGAGCTGAGATATATACATTGTAACATTGATGGGATTTTTAACAATGTCTTCCTATGTTTGATTGGTATTTTTAAATATCTCCCCTTTATTTAATGTTTTAAAGATTTTACTTATATTCACTTAATAAAACTGGAAAGCCATTTGTCAACGATTTGCATACTTTTGTCTTTAGGAATTTCAGTATAACACACAATGATTCTCTTTCCCAAGAATTTATATTGAAATAATGTTAGGTAACAAAATGAGAAGGCTTTTAAAACCATGAATGAAAACTACACAAGGATACCTCGGTGTTTAGTTGTTTGGGTAGGTGGAATTCCTTACCAAATCTAGGCCCAAACTGAATTATAATTTCCAGAAATTTAGAATAAAAACCAAGAGGACCTAGCCTGTATCAGCCTGGCTCAGTCACATGAACCAGCAGCTGTGGAGTGAACTGTCTTTGACTTACCTTTGAAATATGGTAAACTCTGACTGAAAATACGGGTGAAGCAGAAGAGCATCCTATGGCCTAGCCTAGTAGCTTTTCAGTTCGTAATCCCTTTCCCTTCCTGAATCCTCTCTGTATTCTTGTCCTTGGGATCAGACACCCCTGCATTGCTAACTGTAGTCATTTCCTGTTATTTTCAGGCGAAGACTTAGAAAGTTAAGACTTTTGGAGTTATGTACATCCATTATTCCTTTGATTAAACTGATTGAGATGAATGGCTGTCACTGTAATACAGTGATGGGCTCTTGAAGCTAAAATTTCCCAGGCCCTCCCCTCTCTCATGTCTCCATGAATTTAGGCTTTATCCCAATGGTTCTTGAATCACAAAAACATTTTTAAAATTTATTATTTGAATTATGTGTTATTTTGGTCTCCGTTGGAACAACTTTGAAGATTTTCCTGAATAGTCACTGATTAAAATGGAGACTTATTCTATCACCTAAATATAGCTTTTATTTATATAAAATATGAGAGTATAAGACAAGATATACGAATACTGGATAGAATGTTTCACCTCCATGGGGAGTGATACCCTCTAGAATTGTCATTTTCTTGCAATTATTGGGTTATTTTATTTCACAAATTTTTCCATGTAAATAAAAACTGTCAGCTAATTGAAACATAAAGACAAACAAAAACATATACTTCAAAAGAACATTTTCTTAAATTTATTAAGTACCACCTCTCTTTCTCGTAAAACACTTTTTGTTGTAAAAGTAATATATGTTCATTGAAGAACAATTGTGAAATAAAGATACATATAAAGAGAAAAACTAAAATATCCTATAATCTTAATTCCAAAACCAAATCACATTAATGATGTTCAGGACATAGTTTTCATGTACAACTGTCTGTGTTTGGGGGGGTTGTGTTTACAGCTAGGTGTTGACTGGAACTAGTGCCTCCAGGAAGGGGATCACACTGGCCTGCCAAGATGAGACAGGGCACCAGGGGATACAGGGCCCAGATAGCCTCTTGCTGGTGTGTTAGTAGTGGTAAATTTGGTATAGGTATGTCCCAAATGCTATTTCAGATTAGTGATACTTTGTAAAAGAGGGGGGCAGTAGTTATTGTTTTACCCAGTGGGGCTTGGTATTATCTCTCTCTACAACCCCAAGCATTTCAGCAAAGGCTACTCACAAATGTTTTGTTAGGACAGAGTTTCACATCTGGCTCGCTGCCATTTGGGAAGGATGGATGGTTGCATGCAGGAGCCAGAAAATTCTTCAGTTCGGGGATTTTTATAAAATCATTGAGATTTTCTACAGCAAGAAACTTTTATCTAGTCTTCGGGTACTTTCATCTAGTCTTTGGGTATCAAAGCACATAGTATATTTGAACATTACTATGTGCTTGCATTCTGCTAAGCAGTTTACATGAATTATCTCACTAAATTTCCATAAAGTCCTTATCTGGTTAGGAGTAGACCTCAAATTCAGGCATAGGCTCTCTGGTTTATAAATCTCTCACTTTACCATCTATCATTTATCTATTCTCACATATATGTATGTATATATATACATATATATATATTTCACAAGAATATATTTTTCCAATTCTGATTTGCAATTTCTGATTTTCCAAAATCTGATTTTCTTCTTCATTTTTATACTAATAAGATGAGTTCAATGTATTTTTAAAATATGATTCATTTCTACATAGCAAGCATGTGGATACAATATGATTTTTTAAATCCTGGTATTGCATATTTAAGGGACTCTTTTTCTGTTATAAATAATGATAAATATCTTAACATCATGATTCAGTGAGCAGATTTTATTGTCAGACTATACAAGTCTTGGATCACTGATTCACTCTTTAGCAGTCATATGATTTGGGGCAAATTTCTTAGCCTGAGTCTGTTTCTTCATTTTTAAAATGGGAAAATGATAATTTTATAATAGAATTATTAGATACTATTTATAAGATGCTAACTTGGCCTGTGCTATAGGATTCAAAAATTATACACATTTTTCTTATTAAATAATTATATACATATCTTATTTACATCACCATTTTAGGATGTCTTTATACAAATTTCAATTATTCTGCAATTTAGAAAATTCTGACAAGTGAAAGTTCTCATTGTAGACTTTGATCTATATTACCAAATTCTGATCTCTATTGCCAGATTTTCTGAAGTAACTTTGTACTGTAGGACTTGTGAAAATTAATACTATAATGGACATGGTTAAGAAGGCTTCTTTCCTGATAAAGTTAGGTATCACATTAGCAAAGACATTTTCTAATTTGATGTGTGTAGTATTTCATTTTAATTGGTTACATTGAGGTTGAAAATATTTCAAATACCCATTGACCTGTCATATAATGTTCACATTTCTTGTAGTGCCTATATATTCTGACTCAAGGATGTGTTTATTTAGAATAGTTTAGCCTTACACACTTTAACATCTGAGAAGGAGGCATCTGCTTCCTGCCAACCACTATTGTACCAGGCAATACTCCGAAATTTTTTCGTTAGCCTTAAAACATTAATACTACCTCAGGATGAGTATTAAAATATTTTTGCTTTTTTGAAGTAACCAGTTCTTGAAATTAAGTTATACTTTTTTTCCCACTTCTTCAATTCTGCTTTTATCTTTATTATTTTGTGCTTCTAGGTTTTCTTCTGCACTGTTATTTTCTATATATAGTGGATTTTATATGCAGTAGAGTTATTTTAATCTTTTATTTTTACTAATTTACATCTCAGTATAGTTCTGGTTTAAGATTTATTATTCTTGATAGTTTGACGCAATTTTTTATTTTCTCCTTGCCACAAGTTCTTTTTGCAATTTTTATTTTATAAATTTACATAAACTTTGATTTGTATGCCTTAATTTTTTGTTAGTATACCATATGTATTTATACGGTGTATTAACAAATATGGCTTCTATAATTTTTTGAAATTTATTGTCTTTGTACATATGGGCTTAATATATAGTCTATTTTTAGAAATGTTCCATGAACATTTTTTTTATTGTTTTTTGAGTACAGTTTCCCCCCACCATACTCCTCTACCCCACCCACAAACATTTACAAAAGAAAATAAGAGAATGTGTTCTTTCCTTGTGGAGTAGTTAATTTTGTTTTTTAAAGAAAATACATTATATTACTCAAGTTTATTGTTATTGATAATATCCAGAGTAATATTTTAAACTCTTTCTGTATTTTATAGCTTTCTGATTATGTATTAATTTGATATTGTATTATTTGCTGAATAAACATCATTATTTTTTATACTAATTATAAATTCAATTATTATAAAACTTGTTCATTTAAATTTTTGAGTCTAATTGATTGCTTTATATAAATTTAATATACACCTGCTATTTTTTGTTTGGTTTTCTAAATAGTTGCTCAACCCTACCCTTTTTTTGAGTATTGCTACTTTTTGTTAAATTTATCTTTTTCCTCTCTTTGCTCTACTTTTTGAGAATATACTTTTTTTATTTCAAAACTTTTACACTCGCTTGTCTTCCGCCTTTCTTCTTTTTCCTTGAGAATCTTTATTCATTATTAAAATGATTGTTCTCACTTCACTGCCTTAGAAAAGACTGTCTTTAATTTCCAAACTAGGTCATATCTCCTCATTAGGATGTCTTTTAGTGCCTTGTACTTTAAAGATGGTATAATTTCCATAGCAAACACAGAGAAAAGCACATTTAAAGCATAGTTAATTATACTATATAAAGGGATGAGGAGAAGAAATAGTAGAGGGACGTGAAGGAGAGAATGGGATCTATTTAGCAATGAATGGGTAGGTGAAAAATCCCCTGTAGCTTTATTATTAATCATGTATATTAATTTCTGCTCTGTCTGAATTATTTAATTTTTTCTGCATGTTTGATTTTGATCCATGATGTTTGTTTTTTAAAGCTTATTGAGTTGAAAACTTAGCATATTTATATTCAGTTTCTTTGTTTTATAATAAGTGTCTTCAAAGCTATAAAATTCCCTCTCAGTAAAACTTTGGTTACATTCCACATATTTTTGTAATTTTTATTTGGAAATAATTTTAACTTCTAGAAATATCTGAGAAAAAATACAAGAAAAAGCCCTATACCCTTTATGTGAATTAGCATATTGTTAACATTTTACACATACAAATACACAAATACATCTATCTATCATCTATCTAATCTGAAATACACATTGTATATATTCCATATGCAATACATACTTGTTTCTTTTTCTGAAGCACAATGCATAAACCATAACCCTTTACTCCTAAGTATTTTGATACTATTTTCTAAGAATTACCAAGACACATATACAAGCTGTGTAAATCCATATCTGTTTTATAAAAAATTTAATTATACTTTCTTAGAGGAACTTGTTTAAAAAAAGGGACTGAAGCTTTAGTATGCGCTCATGTGGAGATAGGGATTTTGCAATCATTCAGAGCAAAATTATAGTTAGAGCAATGGCAAAAATAGCCATGGCTCCGGAAAGAAGGTTGAGAGCTGAGTTGAGTAGTAGTAAGAACTGAATGTGGAGAACACTACATGTAGGATCAGGTATATAAGGTGCTGACCATGCAGCATTAAAGAGGATCATGGTATGATCTCACCTTTAACAGGAACCTAATGAACAAAATGAACAAACAAGAAAAATATAACCAAAGACACTGAAATAGAGAACAGGCTGACAGTGACCAGAGGTGAGAGGGGAGGGAATTTCAGGGAAAAAGGGGAAGGGTTTACAGGAACAAGTATAAAGGACTCATGGACAAAAACTAGGTGCGGGGTGGAAATGGGAAGGAGGTGGGGAGGGCTGGAGTGGTGGGCTGGGATGGGAGTAAAAGACAGAAAACTGTACAAGATCAACAATTAAAATAAAATTTTAAAAAACAGAGGAAAAAAGGCAAGTGGTTAGTTTACACCTTCAGTGCAATGTATTCTTATCAATGAGATATCAGGAAAACACATGGGTGTTCAAAAAATACAACCTATTTAATTACTTCTCTTTTTCTGTTCTAATAGAAGAAAGAGCAATTGCCAGAGCTAAGTTTTAATTAAGACTGTATCACGCTTCCTCTCGTTAATAAAAATCCACTATACCAACCCCCCCCCCCAAAACCCCAAAAAGATGATCATGGGAACACAGTGTTTCTAAAAAAAACCCAAGAGTTTCAGATACTACAGAGGAATTTAAGAGGATAAAGAATAAGAAGCATTTAAAGGTGTGAAATATTAGGAACATTTTTGGAGTTAGAGAGCTTAAGTTAATTTTTGAAGAGGTTAAATGCTGTAGAGTAGAGGTAGAACCCAAAATGCAAAGGATGAAGGAGGAAAGATACAGGATCTTTGTGTACTATGGGTCAGTAAATGTGATGATGAGAGACTTAGAATAGTGGCTCAGGGGAATTCAGATTATAAAGGATATTTGAGCATTTGTTTATAGTTTGGGAAAGTTTTGGTTATAGGCAGAAGAGGGGAAGAAACTGAAGGTCAAAGAGGAAGTGTAGATACTTGAAGAAAAACATCTTTAGTATGAAAGAGAACATGGGTTCATTTGGAGAGTTAGCCTTGACTGAAGGCAAGGGATATTTTCTGAAGGCAGAAAGAACACAGGAGGAAGGGATGAGTATTCAGAGCACTTTGGTGTTAGAATATCGAGGGAGCTCATGTTAAATGTACCCAGATCTCCAGAGAATTAAGGGAGTAGAAAAAGTCCAACTTGATATTTGGAAAAATTGGAAAAACATTTGGAAGAACTTTGAGGAAACTAAAAGGATTTTAACTAAAGATAAGTAGAACTGCTCAGTAGAAGTGAGGGTCTGGGTCTGTTTGTAATGAAACAAAAAGGCCCTATTTTATTTCTTCAGGACTGCTTGGTAGGCTGGAAATAGGATGATTGGGTTTATTTAAAAACTTATATTACAGTGTTGGAAGCAACCTAGATGCCCATCAGTAAATGAATGGATCAAAAAACTGGTACATTTACACAATGGAATTCTATGCAGCAGAAAGAAAGAAGGAGCTCATACCCTTTGCAACCACATGGATGGAACTTGAGAGCATCATGCTAAGCGAAGTAAGCCAGGCAGTGAAAGACAAATACCATATGATCTCACCTTTAACAGGAAGCTAATCAACAAAACTAAACAACAAACAAGAAAAATATAACCAAAGACATGGAAATTGAGAACAGGCTGAAAGTCACCAGAGGGGAGAGGGGAGGGAATTTCAGGGGAAAAGGGGAAGGAATTACAGGAACAAGTATAAAGGACACATGGACAAAAACTATGGGGGGGGTGGAAATGGGAGGGAGGAGGGGAGGGCTGGGGTGGTGGGTTCGGGTGAGAATAAAAGACAGAAAACTGTACAAGATCAACAATTAAAATAAAAATTAAAAAAAGAAAAAATAATAAAAACCATTGTTTTTAACAAAAAAAAACTTATATTACATTGGGGGCTATTCTTAAATGATGTATTAAAACAGTTAAACTTTGTGTAGGTGGGAAAGGAGCTGAAAAATATTTATCTAGAAAAACTAAGAGAAAAAACTTGTATAGGTGGGAAAGGAGCTGAAAAATATTTATCTAGAAAAACTAAGAGAAAAATACATAAAACTTGGCAAAAATATACTATCAGAAATGGAAAATGATATTGATCAAAACACTTCTATATTAAAGAAAGGCCTTGAGAAGGAATTAATTTTTTTCATAAAATTGCAAAATTTTACAGAGCTACACAGTCAAATCAGAAGACTCACAACTAAAGCCTGTCTTTAAATAAGGGGCATTCGGATACAAGGAAGATGTTATCCCAGATTAAACCCTGCTTGCATCAGAAAGTTAGATGTATTATAAGCTATAACAAACTAGAGCACTCTATCATCTATGTTCCAAGTTGCGTTATGTAAATACACCAAATAGTAATGTAAATAATGTATTATGACAAAAATTTTATATTGATAATATTACTAGCATCTTTAGTACATATTGAAAAAATAGTAGATGCAGAAATCTTTGAGTAAAAGTAAACAGTAGTTTATAATCTTGTTGTTACTTTTAAGTTAAAATGGGGGGAGTGGGGAATCTTTAAAATAAGATCTGGCCTCAAATCTCAAGTTACAAACTTTGACTAAATCAGCCTACTCTGATGATTCATATATTTGACACTTTCTTAGCATTTATGCACATAGGTTTTACTATGCTTATTTTCTCTTGTTTATATGTCACATTGTACTTTTCTTGGTTGCTTTTTCTTGCCTGCCAAATCTCACCACCTCCAGTTCATCTCCAAACTGCTTTAGTGTATATTTCTGAAGCATAAACCTTCATCATGTCAATATTCTACTTTAAAATAACTATTGGCATCTTGTTACCTAAGGCACAGAATCCAAATTTTTAGATGGGGCTTACACAATTCAACTTTATCTGTCTCATCTGTTCTAAACAATCTCAGCAGCTCATTCTCTTTGCCAGTCATCTCCCATTCTCTCTCTTCTTGAGCTGTAATGAGTGACTTACCATTTGCATGACATACACTCTTGGACATACTGTTACCTCCAAGACATGCCCTTCTTCACTTACTTCATCTCAAAATCTCTTAGTGATTTTTCAAAGATTTACTCAGCTCTAATGTTATGCCTTCTGAAGCCTCCCTGACTCTTTAGGCAAAATGATTTGCCTTCTCTGTACCTCTGTACAGTCTTGTATGTGCCCCAGTTAGAGCATGGTTTACATGGGGTAATGGTTATCTGCGTAGGTACCATTATATGCATCATGTTTCATCTACATTTCACCGACACGCCTTTTCATTTCAACTACATGCAATTTCATTTCATTTAATATTAATCAAACACTTGTTATATGTCAGTCACTCGGTGAGGTCTAGAGAGTTAGAATGGATTTATTTCTTATCCATTGGTTCACAGATCTCTTACTAGGCTTAAGCTTCTCAGGTTATGGAGTTTACATTCCAGTATATGTAGACAGCTCACCATTTATGTTGAAAATTAGCTTCCCCTTTCTACCTCTTTATTCATTCAACTTATCCTCCCTGGAATGTCTTTCCTCTCTGCTTGTTGAAAGGCTACATTAACTTCTTAGGCACCAATTCAAATTCTACCTTATCCTTGGGGTCCTTTTTTAGTCCCAAATCTGATATGGGATCTTCTTCGTTTGAATCTCCAAATTTTCTTTGTAATTCTCTTATGTTATTTACCTAGTATATTTTTTTACAGTGATTTGTGCTCTTTTTTCTCTTTGGTATCAAAATTTATAGTTTATGTTTACATTTCTCTCTACGGCACACTTAACTGATCATCCGCAAACATTTGTTTAATTCAGTTTAATGACTCAACTCATATAAGGAAGGCTCTAGGCATCATTCACCATGCATTGTTTATTATGTTCATTGAAGCATCCATTCACAGAAAGTACCAGCCGTATTAGTTTTTAAGGCTCTGGGTATGGTTTATTTCTTTGCTTTTTTAATATTTTTTTTACATTAAAAGGTAGCCACATGTTAACTTCCTACAATTGAAACATGTAGGTTCTGATTGTTGTTTACTTGGTATTTGAGTGATCATTTCTTAACATAATTGCCTAATTTCATCCCTCTATCATCTCCAGTTTTAAAACCAATTTTTAATTTTTAAAGCCTGCTAGTGCTACTATTTTTTATGCCAATATCTTCCTTTATCCATCCACAGATGATGTTTTTTTGGAAGACAACTTTGTTTTCTTCAATAAAAATGCATTTAGAAGAAAATTGGCACATGCATATGTTTGACTTTCAGTATTAAACTTGGCATTACCTCCTGGGGCTGGCAGTCCCCACTATGCTTGCCTTGTCATCCTCCATTAAGTGCTCTGGTGGTACAGCCAACACCTGTGACCACACAAAAGCCCATACACAGCAGCTGCAGGGCTCAGACACCCATGCTGAGATAAATTTCTAAAGCTGAAATATTTGTATCTGTGACTGGTTCTTTTTTTGAGTCTTTCAGGAACTTTTGGGATTTCCCAGTGCTGCATAGTGATATATGTCACTATGCATATGTCAAATGTATAGGGCCTGCTTATTTTGTAATCTTCTTTGGCTATCTCTGACTCCAATAATGGTGGAGGTTTTCCTTGGTATCATAATATATTGGTTAAAAGAAGAGATTTTTGATGTCAGACTGCCCTGATTTGAAGCCTATGTCTGCCAATTATTTGCTGTATGATCTTGGACAAGTTATTTAACTTGTTGAGGCCTCTGTTTTCTCATCTGTAAAATGGGAGCAATAATATCACCTGCTTTAGAATGCTATAAAGATAAAATGAGTTTATGTGTGTGTATATATAGATATGTATGTGTGTGTATATATGTATGTGTATGTATATATATGTATATGTATATATATACACACATATATAAAGCTTTTAGAGCAATACCTTCACAGATGAAGCACTATGTGAGTGCTTGCTAGTATTGTTAAATTGAAAATTCTTGAAAAACTTCAGATACCACCTGAAAGTATCTTTTTCATAATATCTATGATCAGCCACTTTCCTTGTTCGCAGTTTTCTTTTGTTGTGTGCAGTTTTGTGGCATATTGTTTTCCTGGTTCAGTTATAAAAACTAAATAAGTGACAGGGATGTCAAATATTCCATGAATTCCATACATGTAGGATGTTAAGCACTCCTAATCATTTATTCCTGGGCCTCGGGAAGTCTAGACCAGCACCCTCTCCTGTGATAACTATAGATGATTATGCATGCTCCAGTTCTTTATTACTTTCATTATCATTCTTGCCAATTTTTCAATTTATTTATAAAATTTCATTTGACATATATACACACACATATAGTATATCTTCTATGTGCCAGGTACATTTCTGGACTCTAAGGTATAGCAGTGAATAAATAAACAAAAGTTCCCATTGTAATAAAGCCTACATTAAATAAGCAAAATATATAAAATGGATAGAATGTAGAGTGGTAAAATGAACTAGAGAAAAATAAAGCAGACAAGGAGAATAAGGATGGAGATGCAGGGATGAGGAATGAAGGTTGTCACAGAAGATCTCACTGAAAAAGTGATAGCAGGAAAAGACGTGAAGGAGGAAAGGCAGTGAGGTCTTCTTACACGTGCAGAGAGTATTCCAGGGAGAACAAAGAGCATGATACCATGTGCCTGGAATGCCATCATAAGAGCTTTGATTTTACCTTGAGTGAGTAGGAAGCCATTGGGTAGCTTCTGGGCAGGGGATTTTATAGAAGGTTCACTCTGGCTTTTGTGTTAAGATGGTACAGGTTTTGGTAAGAACAGAAGCAGAGAAATCAATTAAGAGGCTATGGTAATAATCCAGTAGATGACGGTGCCTCTGCCTTTGATCTGTTTTTTTTTTTTTAATATTTTATTTCTTTAGTTTTAGAGAGAGGGGAAGGGAGGGAGAAAAAGAGGGAGAGAAATATCAATGTGTGGTTGCCTCTCACTTGGCCCCCACTGGGGATCTGGCCTGCAACCCAGGCATGTGCCCTGACTGGGAATCGAACCGCGACCCTTTGCTTCACAGCCCGACCTAAATCCACTGAGCCACACCAGCCAGGGCTGATCTATTTTTTATTTGAGCTAATAATTATGTAAGTCATCAAACAAAACTAAGCCATATGTACAGACCCAGTTAGGATTTGGAAATGTCTAAATTTATCCTAAACTTAAAAGTATACTTTATATTACGGTGGTTCCCAGTTTATCTTCCAAAGTCCTTATCTACTATTTAGTAAACATAAGCTAAAAGGCAGCTTAAAACAAACAAACCTTAAAGTGATGTGAGATAAATGAAAGATCATAGTTTGTAAAGTTTTACTTTAACTACCATGTAGAGAGAAGCAGCAAACATTTCTAAATGCCTGGATGCCCTTGGGAAATAGTTTTTTCTCTTCTACAGACACATCTTTTGCATAAAGGCAAACAAACAATTGGCATTAAGCATATTCTCAAATTTGATATTCTGCATTAGAGACTTTGATCAGGTCTTGATTCCAAAGTATCCTCAAAAATGGGAAATAGTCTTTAAGTAGAAAAGCTTGAGTTCTATTTATCCAGTAATTGAAAGGGATGCTTCATCATCATTGTGAAAGGTAGGAAAGCTAAGAATTTATTAGGTCTGTAATGTGTCAGGTGCAAGCACCTGTGTTCATGATAGTGTGGACATACAGTAATATTATTTCCAAGGTACTCATAGTCAAACTCTGATACAGACACTTAAATGAACTTAACAAATGCTGATTTACTATTATGAATAATTTTAAAACTATATTTTTGTATTATGAAAATTTGGTTTACTTAGCAATGAAAGCATACATAGAATAAGCACAAATTTAAATACCTTTTTTAGATAAGGTGATTCAATTGAAGTAATCAACTTTCACTGAAAGTTCTAAGGCAGGGGTTTGCAAATCTGTAATGAGTCAGGTAGTCCTAGAGTTTCTGTTGCAACTACTCAACTCTGCCACTGTATTCTGCAAGTAGCCACAGATGATATATAAATAAGTGAGTTCAGCTGTGTTCCCTTAAAAGTTTATTTGGAAAAAAAAAAAAAGTTGGCCAGATTTGGTTCATCAGCAGTAATTTGCTAACTTCTCATCTAGAGGCTAGGAATGGAAAGCTTAAATTTATAAGAATTTGTGGTATCTGGTCAATTCTAGTTATTATGAGTGCTCACGGGCATAATTCTCAGACATGGTCCTGTACATGTTCTTCAGAATCATTGTTCCACCTTTATTTCTACTAAGCAGTTCATTTTCTCATCAATGATTTCTTTAGCAAAGTTCTGGCCCTAGGGCTTCTCCACCCTCATTCTGATTTGTCTAATATACATGAATTATCAGTACCTTACTCCTACTATGGTGGTTGAAGCAAATCTTTTCATGTGTGTAACAAAATGTAACTCTTTTTTTAATTTTTAAATTATAGTTGACAAATCATATATTAGTTTCAGGTATATAATACATGATTAGACATTTATAGAATTTACAAAGTGAACACCCCCATAATTCTAGTACCTACCAGAAACCATACTTATTACAATATTATTTACCATACTCCCTATGCTGTACTTTATACCTCCACAACTATTCTGGAGCTACCAATTTGTACTTCTGTATCCTTTTGCCTTTTTCACTAATCAGCTGAGCCCTTCTCCCATTTTGCAACCATCAAAATAGTCTCTGTATCTATGAGTCTCTTTGTGTTCCACTTGCTTATTTTGTTTTCCAGATTCCATATATAAATGAAATCATCTGTTATTTGCATTACTCTGTTTTATTTATTTTACTTAGCATTATACCCTGTAGATCCATCCACATTGTTGCAGATGGTAAGATTGCATTCTTTTTTATGGCTGACTCATACTCCATTGTATATATGCACCACTTCTTCTTTATCCATTTATCTATAGATGGGCACTTAGGTTGCTTCCTTATCATTACTTGAAAATAATGCTGCAATAAACTTATGAATGTATATGTCTTTTCAATTTGGTGCTTTGGGTTTATTCAGGCAAATATCCAGCAGAGGAATTGCTGGGTGCTTACTGTCTCTGTCTGAGAGTTTGTTTTAGTCTATTTTGCCTGGTATAAGTATTGCTTTCTCAGAATTTTTTTTTACTTTCCATTCTTATCTTTTCATAATACTTTTAATCTTTATTGCTGTTTTTTTCCATTACTATTTAGTCCCCTTATACCCATCTCCCTCTTGCAATCACCACACTGTGGTCCATGTCCATGAGTACTTTTTCCTTTTTGCTCAATCCCTCTATCCCCTTAATCCCCCGCAACAATCTGTCATTCTGCTCTCCATCTATGAGTCTCTCAATTTTCCTTGTTAGTTCTGCTTGTTCTTTAGATTCCACATATGAGTGAAATCATACATTATTTGTCTTTCTCTGACTGGCTTATTTCACTTAGTATAATGTTCTTCAAGTCCATCCATACTTCTGCAAAGGGTAAATTTTTCTTCTTTTTTATAGGTGAGTAGTATTCCATTGTGTAAATCCTGTAGTTGTTTTATCCACTTATCTATTGGTAGACACTAGGGCTGCTTCCATATCTTGGCAGTTGTAAATAACACTGCAGCGAACATAAGGGTGCTTATGTTCTTTCAAATTAGTGTTCTGAGTTCCTTCAGATATATTATTAGAAGTGGGATCACAGGGTCAACTCTCCAGCACTTGATGTTTGTTGATTTACTGATGATAGCTTTTCTGACGGGTCTGAAATACCATCTGTCAGAATGGTTATCATTTAATTTGCATTTCTCTGATGATTAGTGACATTGAACATCTTTTCATATGTCTATTGGCCATCTGTATGTCCTCCTTGGAGATCTGTAGGTCCTTTGCCCATTTTTAAATTGGGTTGTTTGTTTTTTGGTGTTGAATTTGTAAGTACTTTATACATTTTTGATATTAACCCCTTATCAGATGTATCAGTGAACATGTTCTGTCATTCTGTGGTTTGTCTTTTTATTTTGCTGATGATTTCTTTTGCTGTGCAAAAACTTTTTAGTTTGATGTAGTTCCATTTGTTTATTTTTTCTTTTGTTTCCCTTGCCTGGGGAGATATATCCAATAAAATATTGCTGCAAACATTGTCCTAGATTTTTCTGCCCATGTTTTTTTCTAGGATTTTTGTGGTTTCAGGCCTAACATTTAAGTCTTTGATCCATTATGAATGTATTCTTGTGTGCGGTATAAGAAGGTGGTCTAGTTTCATTTTTATGCACATATCTGCCCAATTTTCCCAACACCATTTATTGAATAAACTATCTTTAGCCCATTGCATATGCTTGCTTCATCTGTTGAACATTAAATGACAATAAAGGTGTGGGTTTATTTCCAGACTCTCTGTTCCGTTCCACTGATCTGTGTCTGTTTTTATGCCAGTACCATGCTGTTTTGATTATGATGGCCTTATTATATAGTTTGATATTATGTAGCATGATTCCTCCAACTTTGTTCTTCTTTCTTAGCATCATTGTTGCTATGTAGGGCTTATTGTGGTTCCATATTAGTTTTTGAACTATTTGTTCTAGTTCTGTGAAATACATCATTGGAATCTTGATAGGATTTACAGTGAATCTACAGATTGCTTTGGGTAGTATGGACATTTTAATGATGTTATTTCTTCCTATCCATGAACACAGTATATGCTTCCACTTATTTGTATCTTCTTCAATTTCTTTCTTCAGTGTCTTATAATTTTCTGAGTACAGGTTTTTATATCCTTGGGTAGGTTTATTCCTAGGTATTTTGTTCTTTCTGAAGCAGTTGTGGATGGAATCGTTTTCTTAATTTCCTTTCTGTTAGTTCACTGTTGGCATATAATAATGCAACTGATTTTTGGATATTATTTGTTTTTATCCTGCTACTTTGCTGACTTCATTTGTCAGTTCTAGTAGTTTCTTGGTGGAATGTTTGGGATTCTCCATGTACAGTATCATGTCATCTGCAAATTAAAACAGTTTTACTACTACCTTTCCAATTTGGATGCCTTCTATTTCTTTTTGTCTGATGGCTGTGGCCTAGACTTCCAGTTTAATGTTGAATAAGAGAGGTGAAAGTGGACATCCCTGTCTTGTTCCCAATCTTAAGAAAATGTTTGTAGTTTTTGCCCATTGAGTATGAGGCTGGTAGTGGGTTTGTCATATATGGCCTTTATTATGTTTACTCTATTCCCACTTTGCTGAAATTTTTTATCATAAATGGGTGCTGGATTTATCAAACCCTTTTCTGCATCTATTGATACTATCACGTAGTTTTTATCCTTCATTTTGTTTACGTGGTGAATCACATTTATTGTTCTGTGAGTGCTGTACCAACATTGCATTCCCAGAACAATCCCACTTGATCATGTGTTTGATCTTTTTGATGCATTACTGTATTTGGTTTGCTAATATTTTGTTGAGGATTTTAGAATCTATACTCATAGGTGATATAGGCCTATAATTTTCTTTCCTTATAGTGTCATTATCTGGTTTTGGAACTAGGACAATGCTGGCTTCATAAAATGAGTTTGGGAGCTGTACCTCCTTTTGAATTTTATGAAATAATTTGAGAAGGAGAGGTGCTTAGTTCTTCTCAGAATGTTTGGTAAAATTCACCTGTGAAGCCATCCAGTCCAGGGCTTTTGTTTGTTGGGAGTTTTTGATTACTGCTTCAATTTCACTAGGTATAATCTGTCTATTCAGAGTCTCTGATTCTTCCTGATGTAGTTTTAGAAAGTTGTATGTCTTAGGAATTTATCCATTTCATCCAGGTTGTCAATTTTATTGGCATATGCTTGTTCATAATATTTTATTACAATCCTTTGTATTTCTTTGGTGTCAGTTATTATTTCTCCTCTTTCATTTCTGAAATTATTTATTTGAGTCCTCTCTCTATTTTTCTTGATGAGCCTGATTAAAGGTTTGTCAATCTTGTTTATCCTTTCCAAGGACCAGCTCTTGGATTCATTGATGCTTTATATCACTTTTTAAGACTCAGTTTTACCTATTTCTGCTCTGATCTTTATTATTTCCTTCCTACTACTCACTTTGGGCTTTGTTTGTTTTTCTTTTTCTAGTTCCTTTAAGTTTGAAGTTAGATTGTTTATTTGAGGGCTTTTTTTTTTTTTTTGAGATAGGCCTGCGATGCTGTGAATTACAAGCCTAGGATTGCTTTCCTGCTGTCCCACAGATTTTGGATTGTTGTGACTCATTTTCATTTGTTTCAAGGTATCTTTGGATTTCTTCCTTGATCTCATTGTTGACCCATTCATTGTTCAATAACATGTTATTTAGCTTCCATGTCTGCATGTTTTTCAGTGTTCTAGGGATTGATTTCTAGTTTCATAACATTGTGGTCAGAAAAGATGCTTGTTATAATTGTAATCTTAAAAATTTTAAGTATATTTTATTGATTATGCTATTATAGTTTTCCCAACTTTTTTCCCTTTATCCCCGCTCTGTCTTGCACCCCCCAACTCTCCAGCTTCCCCTCACCTTAGTTCATGTTCCTGGGTTGTATGTACAAGTTCTTTGACTTCTCTGTTTCCTATACCTTTCTTAACCTCTCCTCATCTATTTTATGTCTACCAATTATGCTTCTTATTCCCTATACCTTTTGCCCTCCATTCTTCCCCTTCTAGTCCCCACTGAAAACCCTCCATGTAATGTCCACTTATCTGATTCTGTTCCTGTTCTAGTTGTTTGCTTAGTTTTTGTTTTCATTTTTTTTTTCATTTTTTAGGTTCATTTGTTGATAGTTGTGAGTTTGTTGTCATTTTACTGTTCATAGTTTTTGATCTTCTTCTATATTTTAGGTAAGTTCATTTAACGTTTCATATAATAATGGCTTGGTGATGATGAACTCCTTTAATTTGACCTTATCTGGGAAGCACTTCATTTGCCCATCCATTGTAAATGATAGCTTTGCTGGATAGAGTAATCTTGGATGTAGGTCCTTGGTTTAATATATCTTCAAATACTTCTTTCCAATCCCTTCTTGCCTGTAATGTTTCTTCTGAGAAATCAGCTTATAGTCTTATGGGCACTCCTTTGTAGGTGACTCTCTCCCTTTCTCTTGCTGATTTTAAGATTCTCTCTTTATCTTTAATCTTGGGTAACTTAATGATGATGTGCTTTGGTGTGTTCCTCTTTGGGTCCAATTTCTTTGGGACACTCTGTGCTTTCTAGATTTCCTGGAAGTCTATTTTCTTCACCAGATATCAGAAGTTTTCCTTCATTATTTGTTCAAATAAGTTTTCCACTTTTTGCTTTTGTTTTTCTCCTTCTGGCACCCATAGGATTCAGACATTGGAATGTTTATAGTTGTCCAGAATTTCCTAAGCCTCTCCTCATTTTTTTGAATTCTTGTTTCTTCATTCTGTTCCGGTTGGATGTTTATTTCTTCCGTTTGTTCCAGATCATTGATTTGAGTTCCAGTTTCCTTCCCTTCACTGGTGGTTCCTTGTATATTTTGCTTTATTTCAGTTTTGGGTAACTTTCATTTATTCCTTCATTTTTGTGACCAAGCTCAATCAGTTCTGTGAGCATCTTGATTACCAGTGTTTTAAACTTCACATCAGATAGATTGGCTATATCCTCATTGCTTAGCACCTTTTCTGGAGTTTTGATCTGTTGTTTCATTTGGGCCACATTTCTTTGTCTCATTGCATCTGTTATGTTGTAGGGAGTAGGCCTTAGGTATTTGCCAGGTCAGGGCAACCATCTTTGCTAGCTGAGGCACTGTCTGTCGGGGAGGGGTCAGGGAGGGAACAGCATGGCTCGCTTGCTTCGCTCTGGCCCCATTTTTCATCAAACTCTGTCGTGTAAGACTGGGAGTTTCTCCTGTTGTGGAAACCCTTGCATTAATTTATAGCTATCTTGAGTCTTTAATTTCCTGTTCAGCTAGACCTGCCTTGCTGATGTGGTCCACAGTGGTGCTGTGGGTCTCCTAAGCCCGCCATGCCTTGCTCACGTAGTCTGCCACCTTGCCTCAGGGTCCTCTCCACTTTCCCAGTTGCCTGTCTCCATCTCTCCTACCGATCTGGTGAATGTTTCTTTAACTCCTTGTTTGTTGGAGTTCCATGAAGTATGATTTTTCTGACACTTCTAGTTGTTTATTGCTTTTAGATTGGTTATTATCTTCCTCTTGGTTGTACAAGGAAGTGAAAGATTTCTACCTATGCCTACAGCTTGGTAGGAACTGCAATCTTTTTAAATTTATTGAGGCTTATTTTGTAGTGTCGTAATATGTGGTCTATCTTAGAAAACGTTCTACATGCACGTGAAAAGTATGTATATTATGCTGCTTTGGGGTGAAATGCTCTGAAGATATCATTTAAATCCATTTGACCTAGTATGTTGTTGAAGGCTGCTGTCTCCATGTTGTTTTCTGCCTGGAAGATCTATCCATTGAAGTCAATAGGGTGTTAAAATCCCTGATTATGACTTATTTCTATCTCTCCCATTATGTCCATCAAGATCTTCTTTACATATTTAGGTACTCCTATGTTGGGTGCATAAATGTTTACTAGCATTAGATCTACTTGCTGGATTGCTCCCTTTATCATGACGTAGAGTCTTCACATCTTGGCTTCTTCTTTGTTTTTTTTCACCTTAGTCTGTTAAATCAATCAGCTATTAAACTGATCAGTTCTTGAACTAATCAAGCTGTAATCAACAGCCCAGATTAAGTTCCACAGGGTGGAGCAGAGTAATTTCTTTGGGTGGGGCTATTGCTTCCTCTCAGGCTGATGTCACTTTGAGAGGAGTGCTCAGCCTGAAAGAGATGGATTCTGCTGTATGAGTTAGCAATAGGGAACCTGGGAGCTATTTGTTCAGATCTCTTCACAGAGCCACAAACTCCAGACTCTCCTCAATAGTCTCTTCCACTCTGCCCTCCCTCAGCTAGAACCTAGGGTGAGTGAGTGCAATAGAAATTTTGTGTGTTGTCCCTTTAAATGGCCCTTTGCATCTCCAGATGTCTTTCCCTAGCAGACAGAAACTCTGCTGTTTTTCTCAGCTGGATGTTATCTGGGTTCCTTTCTGGCTTTGTTACTGTAGGGTGGAGATCCCAGCTTGGGGTTTCTCAGGGAAAACCCCTGGCTGTTAAAATATTAATTTGGAACTTCAGCTGCCACCTGTGGGAGCCCAGCCAGCCCTCTTGTGCCTCCTCTGCACTCCCTACCACTCTTGTTGTGGTGAAGTGTTTGCTTCTGTCTGTCCTTGGTTATAAGGCTTCTCTCCAGCTAGAGTTCAGTTAGTTATTTAGGATGATTTCTCTACAATTCAGTTGTAATTTCAGATTGGTCTCGGGAGGAGGTTAGTGTAGCTTCAACTTAGTCCTCTGCCATCTTAGATCTTTGTCTTTGTGGGTCAGTGGGAATTTCTTGCTTCTTCCCCTTTCTTGCTGGTGCCTAGCATTTGGAAGGATAATCACAGAAGGGCTGGAAATGCAGCAGCAGGGACAAGGACAGTGGCTGCTGCAGCTCCCTCTGGTGAGGTGTGGTTTCATTTTCAGGAAATATCTTTTTCCATCCCTTTACATTCAGTGTGTGTTTACATCTTTCTATTTAAATTGGGTACCTTGTAGAAAGTGTGTGTAAGGGTCCTGTGCTGTTACTATTCAGCCTCCATGTCTTTTGATTGCAGCATTTAAAGTAATTGTTAATAGATATGTATTTATTGCCATTTCATATTTCATATTTTTTTCATTTTCTTCTTAAAGACCTTTAACATTTCTTATAATAGTGGTTTGGTGGTGATGAAATCCCTTATATTTTGCTTATCTGGGAAGATCTTTTTTTTTTTTTTAAACTTTTTTTAAAAAATTTATTATTTATTTATTCTTTAGAGGGGAAGGGTAGGAGAGAAGGAGAGGGAGAGAAACATCAATGTACGGTTGCCTCTCGTGTGTCCCCCACCGGGAACTGGCCTGCAACCCAGGTATGTGCCCTGACTGGGAATCGAACTGCGATCCTCTGCTTCGCAGGCCCGCACTCAATCCACTGAGCTACACCAGCCAGGGCTTATCTGGGAAGATCTTTATCTGTTCTTTGATTCTAAATGATAGCTGTGCTGGGTAGATTTGTCTTGGTTGTATAGGTCCTTACTTTTCATCACTTTGGGCCTGCAAAGTTTCTGTTCAGAAATCAACTGATAAGCTTATGAGAGCTTCCTTGTAGGTAACTAACTTTTTCTACTCTTGTTGCTTTTAAGATTGTCTTTTTGTCTTTAAGTTTGGCATTTTAATTATGATATGTCTTGGTGTGGGCCTCTTCAGGTTCATCTTATTTGGGACTCTGTGCTCTCTAGACTTGTATGTCTTTTCCTTCATCATGTTAGGCAAGTTTTCTCTCATTACTTTTTTCAAATAGGTTATCAATTTCTTGCTTTCTCTCTTATCTAGCACCCCCATGTTATGAATTTTGGTACACTTGAAGTTGTTCCAGAGGCTCCTTACACTGTCTTCATTTTTTTTTATTCTTTTTTTCCCCTGGTTTAATTAGGTTGTTTCTGTTTCATCTTCCAAATGGCTGATTTGATCCTTTGCTTCATCTACTCTTCTGCTGATTCCCTGTAATATAGTCTTCATTTCAGTTGGTTGTTTTCATGTCCTTTTTTTATATTGTTGGAATTCTCACTAAGTTCCTTGAGCATCCTTATAACCATTGTTTTGAACTCTACCTGGGAGTTTGCTTGCCTTCATTTTATTTAATTCTTTTTTTCTAAAAATTTCTCCTGCTCTTTCATCTGGGAAATGTTTTTTTGTCTTCTCATTTTGGCAGCCTCCCTGCATTTGTTTCTTCATATATGGTAGAGCTGTGGTGTCTCCTGGTGTTGACAGAGTAGCTTTATGTAGTACATATCTTGTAGGGTCCAGTGACACAACCTCCCCAGTCATCTGAGCTGGGCTTTCAGTATGCATTCCCTCTCTGGTGGGCTGTGTGAAAACTCCAGTTGTAGTTGAGCCTTGATTGCCTTTGGCACATCACTGGGAAAGACTGATCCCCAGGTCTATCACCTGTGAGAACCAGCTGCAACTATATTGGAGGAGCTACTGTTCAAAAACTGACTCTACAGAGCAGGAATGGCTTCAGAGGGACAAAGGGTGAACCAAGTTCACCCTTAGAACATGTTGCTCATGGAGGGGGTTGAGATGTAATCTGACATTGTCTGAAGCTGTCTACTGGTTGCACTCCTTCTGGGGCCTCCCAGGAGGTGCAGACTAAGGTCTGCCACTGTCTGTGCCCTGCCCTGGGCCACCTGGTATGAGCTATAAAGGAGTCTACAAATGGCTGCTACTTTTGCTGGGCTTGGAGGTGTCTGGGAGAGGCCAAGGTCCAAATTGAGGCTGGTTGCAACTATTGCCAGACCTGGGCCACTTAGAGAGAGGTACGAGATACCATGATACCAGATACTGCTTGTTTGAGAATTTTAGGGAAGTCTGCAGCATGGGTCAAGAGATGCCCTTTGTATGGAAAAGCCACTAAAAAAGGTTTGGGTGGGTCTGCAAATTGGATGGGGCAGGGTCTCAGGGAATCATCAAGGTGGGGCAAATTGCATTAGCCAGGTTGATGGAGGCTGAGATATTGTGCCAGCCTGTACATGTGTGTTGGTGGAGGGTTTAGCAAAGGAACAATAGCTTCTGCTAGCACTTTTGTTCGTGAGGAAACTGTTTGGATGATTAAATTCTTCCTTTTATTTCCCTGGTCCCTTTTGAACTGCCGTCCCAGCGCCAGAGTGTTCTTGTGCAGTGGCCCTTTAAGAGGAATGCCTGGGGATCCAGAGGCCTTTGTCTTAGTCAGCCACAATCCCTGCTGGCTTTTATAGCCAGAAGTTATGGAGAATTCTCTTCCTAGAACTGGAACCCTGGGCTGGGGGTCCCGGTGTGGGGCTGGGACCCCTTGCTCCTCAGGAGGGGCCTCTGCAGTGGAGATGTCCCTCCCAATTTTAATTTGCCACATGGCTGTGGGGCCAGCCTGTCTCAGCCCTTCCTACCAGCCTTGATCTGACTTCTTTATATCCTTAGCTGTAGAACATCCTTACAGCTAGATTTCATCTGGTTCTGAATGGTGATTGTTCTGTAGTTTAGTTGTAATTTTGATGTGGTTGGGAAAAGATTCAAACATTGCATTTATCTATGCTTCCATCTTGACTGGAAACTCATTAAAATTCTATCATTGTTATTTTTGAAAACAATGCTTTATGTATTTTTAATTTAAACATCTGAGTACAAAATTACAGTGCTGAACACAAGTATTTCTCTATGTTAGACCAGAAAAATCTTGACTATTCCATGATCTGTTCCATTTTTGCACCCTGTGTTAATCTGTACTGAGTTTAGCTGCATAATATTCTTTGCTAACAAAGGATGTTCTTTGAATCTACTTTTCAAGGTTGTACTTCTTTCATGGTTCTCTCCCTCACAAGGAATATTTTAGATTCTTTATAGCCATAGAAGGCACCACTGGTTACATACTGTGTGGAGTTGAACTCCGAGCTTAGTAACATCTGGCCCAATGGGTAAAACTGTTTGTCGATAGCAGGTCTCTGGGATCTAGTAAGTATAAACTAAACTTTGTCCCACGTTTTTAAACAAGAAACAATGATTTCTAGTCCAGGTGCCACAAAGAAAACTGTTTTAATAAAGTAAAAATTCCTTTCTTTAAGTCTTCTTCTCTCTGTTTTTCTCTTTAAAAACAACCTGCCTTTCCCTGACTACAATAATTTGAAGGCAACATATACTTCATATGGAAGAACACAACTCACTCTCAAACTTGTCATTTTAGCTAAGCAGATGTTTTGGCCATTTAAAATTTGCTTGCTCCTTAGTACACTATGCACACCAATTTGTGGTGAAAGAGAAACTCTTTCTAATATAAATCTACTTTAGAAGGGTATTTTTAGACTTAGCAGAAATGTGGAGGCTATGATTCTATATACTATTTTTTAAATACTTGAGTAAAATCTTAGATAATGTACTATAGATAATATAAAATTCATAAGCTAAAGTAACCAAAATACTTCAAATAATATACATTAGGTAAAATGTACATTAGAATTAACAGATGTCATTAAGTTTAATATGAAAAGACAGAAAAAATAATGCCTTCAGGATTTATCAGTGACAAAATGTTAAGTTTTAATTTTATACTCTATTTATTATCTATTTCTGAATTGACCTTTTAAGATTGTGTTCAGGGGTATTTTAAGATTCTTACAAATAGAACTTTTTAAATGAGTCATAGTTCAAACATTCCCTAAGTTAGAATTGATAGAAGTGTACCTCTTAAATATCCTTTTCTAAAATTCACATTGAAAAAGCTAAATGATTCCTAATAAAGGGTGGGGGGAAAGAAAGTGAGAGAGAGAGATAGAGAGAAAGGGAAATGTGTACTCATGTAAATTACTCTATGACACAGAATTCTTTTGGCAGGGTTTAGGTTGGCAAAAATGCAAAAGGCCCAGAAAGCAATAAGCCTTACAAAATTATTTTCTCTACTTCTCAATTTAAAGTGACAGACTGCTATAAAGATGGGTACTTAGGCAGTTTTTCTCCTGCAGGGGAAGAATGCTTACTTGTTATGATCTTAATCTGGCATCTATCAAAAAAGGATAAAACCATTAAAATAAAGTTTGGAAAATAGAGTGTAATCTTTTATATTGGCAGCAAGTACTGTGTTTGGCAATAGTATCAACATTCAGCTATCATCATAGTGATACATAATTTTAAGCAATAGTCCCTGTTATTGTAAAACTAAAAGAGTCTGATGACAGAATCATAGAATGAAACAAATGGAATACTGTGTTTGAAAGAGAAAGTACAGACTGTTATGGGAACACACAGCAGGGGGTTTAACTCACTGGAGTGTAACTGTGTAGAAAAACACTTCTTGAAGGAAAGTTTGCTCAGAAGGATGAATAGAGGTTACTCCAGGTAAAAGAGATGTGCACTAAAGGTTTGACATTGAGAGAAGGGCATTTTCAGAGCTATCTCGGCAAGTGAAAGAATCTAGTGAGCTTGAAATCTTTAGAAAGGTCATTTTCACTGGGGCTTGGTGTTTCACAGGAAGTAGACTATATAATGAGATGGGAGAAGCAATCAATAGATGAAGCCTGTACCCCAATAAATACAACAAAAAAAGATGAATCATGGAGCATCATATAAGAATAGATTTTATACAAAGAGTAATAAAAAGCCATGAAATCAATCTAATCAGGAATGGGATGTAGGCGGGTTTGCATTTAAGAATTTTACAGAGGCAAAGTGGCTGAGGACAGAGCCCAAGCAGAATGCCAACATTTTAAAAGATGTCAGAAGAAGAATGGTCTATGAAGGAAAGT
Organism: Glossophaga mutica; assembly: GCA_039655065.1. Lineage (NCBI taxonomy): Eukaryota > Metazoa > Chordata > Mammalia > Chiroptera > Phyllostomidae > Glossophaga > Glossophaga mutica. Next base: position 75,979,169 of record CM077308.1, on the reverse strand, counting down.
AAGAATAAGAAATCTCAAATTTATGTTTGTTTGTTTCTTCATTAACTTAGTACTTATACCCAGAAATGTCCATGCGTTATGAAAGTTTGTTTCTCATTATACAAAAATTAACCAAACCTTTGATTCATGATTAATAATTTTAAAATAATAAGTATTTTTGGAGTTTAAACATAGGGATGATAATTATAATGATAATAATGCATACAGGATAATAACTATAACATATAGTTTACTGTATACCAGGAACTTTGTAAGCACTTGATATTTAAACCATAGTGACCTGGTAGATTTGACTATTAACACTATATTCTTAGAGTAGAAAACTGAGATCTAGCAATGATCAGGGACTTACTCAAAGTCAAGCATGTACTACTTATAGTTGTTCAACAGTGTAGCTGACTTCCACCGACAACATCTGAGCTATAGAGCTGAAAAAATGTGGGAATTATATATTTCTATTTGGAAAATCAAAAGAATGGCAGGGCTGTCACTGCTCCAATTCTAAGGAATTTATATCTAAAAACTCCTTTCCTTTGAATCAAATAATAAGTCAATGCTTTTCTTTCCATAGCCTTCATGTCATGTATGATATAAAATGGTGAATAAACTATAAAATGTATCAGTTGAGTAAACTCTACCTTTGACATAAGTTCTTCATTGTAACAATTTTAACCTTTTTCAAAGTATATTTTATTGACTATGCTATTACAGTTGTCCTATTTTTTCCCCTCACTTTTTTCCCTCTACCCTGCACCTTCCTTCCCACCAGCATTCCCCTACCTCAGTTCATGTCCATGGGTCATACATATAAGTTCTTTGGCTTCTCCATTTCCTATACTATTCTTAATGTCCCCTTGTCTATTTTGTACCTACCATTTATGCTCCTTATTCCCTGTACCTTCCTCCATTCTCTTCCAACCTCCCCATTGATAACCCTCCATGTGATCCCCATTTCTGTGATTCTGTTCATGTTCTAGTTGTTTGATTAGTTTGTTTTTGTTTTAGGTTTCTGTTGTTGATAGTTGTGAGTTTGTTGTCACTTACTGTTCATAGTTTTGATCTTTTTCTTAGATAAGTCTCTTTAACATTCCATATAATAAAGGCTTGGTGGTGATGAACTCCTTTAACTTAACCTTATCTGGGAAGCATTTTATCTGCCCTTCTATTCTAAATGATAGTTTTGCTGGGTAGAGTGATCTTGGATGTAGGTCCTTGCCCTTCATAACTTTGAATACTTCTTTCCAGTTCCTTCTTGCCTGCAAGGTTTCTTTTGAGAAATCAGCTGATAGTCTTATGGGAACTCCTTTGGAGGTAACTGTCTCCTTATCTCTGGTTGCTTTTAAGATTCTCTCCTTATCTTTTAATCTTGGCTAATGTGATTATGATGTGCCTTGGTGTGTGCTTCCTTGGAGCTAACTTCTTTGGGACTCTATGAGCTTCCTGGACTTTCTGGGAAGTCTATTTCCTTTGACAGATTGGGGAAGTTCTCCTTCATTATTTTTTTCAAGTAAGTTTTCAATTTCTTGGTCTTCCTCTTCTCCTTCTGGCACCCCTATGATTTGGATGTTGGAATGTTTAAAGTTGTCCCAGAGGTTCCTAAGCCTCTCTTCTAATTTTTTTGAATTCTTGTTTCTTCATTCTGTTCTAGTTGAATGTTTATCTCTTCCATCTGTTTCAAGTCATTGATTTGAGTCCTGGTTTCCTTCCCTTCACCGTTAGTTCCTTCTGTGTGTTTTTTTAAAAATATATGTTATTGATTATGCTATTACAGTTGTCCCATTTCTCCCCCATCATTCCCCTCCACCCTGCACACCCTCTACCACCCACATTTCCCCCCTTTAGTTCATGTCCATGTGTCATAAGTTCTTTAGCTTCTACATTTCCCACACTATTCTTGCCCTCCCCCTGTCTATTTGCTACCCACTGTCTATGCTACTTATTCTCTGTAACTTTCCCCCCCTCTCCTCTTCCCATGCCCCTGTTGCTAACCCTCCATGTGATCTCCATTTCTGTGGTTCTGTTCCTGTTCTAGCTGTTTGCTTAGTTTGCTTTTGTTTTAGGTGTGCTTGCTAATATCTGTGAGTTTGTTGTCTTTTTACTGTCCTATTTTTTATCTTCTTTTTCTTAGGTAAGTCCCTTTAACATTTCATATAATAAGGGCTTGGTGATGGTGAACTCCTTTAACTTGACCTTATCTGAGAAGCACTTTATCTTCCCTTCCATTCTAAATGACAGCTTTGCTGGATAGAGCAATCTTGGATGTAGGTCCCTGTCTTTCAAGACTTCAAATACTTCTTTCCAGCCCCTTCTTGCCTGGAAGGTCTCTTTTGAGAAATCAGCTGACAGTCTGATCGGCCCTTGTAGGTGACTGTCCCCTTATCCTTTGCTGCTTCTAGAATTCTCTCCTTCATTTGAATCTTGGCTAATGTAATTATGATGTGCCTTGGTGTGTTCCTCCTTGGGTCCAACTTCTTTGGGACTCTCTGAGCTTCCTGGACTTCCTGGAAGTCTATTTCCTTTGCCAGATTGGGGAAGTTCTCCTTTATTATTTGTTCAAATAAGTTTTCCACTTGTTGCTCTTCTTCCCCTTCTGGTACCCCTATAATTCAGATGTTGGCACGTTTAACGATGTCCCGGAGGTTCCTAAGCCTCTCTTCATTTTTTTTTTTTTTTTTGAATTCTTATTTCTTCCTTGTTTTCTGTTTGGCTGTTAGTTTCTTCCTTCTGATCCACTCCATTTATCTGAGTCCCAGTTTTCCTCCCATCTCTATTGGTTGCCCATGCGTCTTCCTTCATTTCACGTATTGTAGCCTGCATTTTTTCATCTAATTTGTGAGCAAAATCAACCAATTCTGTGAGCATCCTGATGACCAGTGCTTTGATTTGTGCATCTGATAGGTTGGCTATCTCTTCCTTGCTTAGAGGAATTGGCTCTGGGGCTTTCATTTATTTTCCAGTTTGAGCCATTTTTGGTGGGTTTTTTGTTTGTTTGTTTGTTTTGTTTTGATTGGCCTTCACTTTTACCTCTATTTTGCAACCATACTCAACCATTTCTATGAGCATCCTCGTTACCAGTGTTTTGAATTGTGCATCTGATAGATTGGTTATCTCTTCATGGCTTAGTTCTGATTTTGGAGTTTTGATCTAGTTTTTCATCTGGGCCATATTTCTTTGTTTTGGTACACCTATTATAGTGTAAGGGGTGGGGCCTTAGGTATTCACCAAGGCAGGGCAACCCATGTAGCTGTGTTGTGGCACTGTCTGTGGGGGAGAAGTCAGAAAGGAAACAATGCTGTTTGCTAGGCTCTCAGCTGGCTTTTAGTAACTTCCCCCATTACTCACAATGAAATTGCGCCCTTCTGGTGCTGATTCCCAGGTGAGTGGGTTTGTGTATGTTCTAGGACCCTGTAGGTCTCTCCAATAAACTCTCCTGTGAGGCTGTGAATTTCTCCTGCCACAACCCAGGACTTCAACTTTATTGTGTATTGCCATTATGTACTCATTTGTTCCAGTTTTATAATAGTAGGAAAATTCATGGAGACAATATAAGTTATCTTTTGGCAATATGTTCATCAGAGCTCTAAAAAAGAGATTCTTCCCCAGATCTTCAGATAAGCAATATTTTTTTTGTTTGTTTTTTAATGAAGAAGTTGTCAGGAAATTGTAAGTCATTTGAAAGCTTATTGCTTTAAAAAAGTCTGGGTCACTGAAAAATGAAACCAGTGAGAAAGCTTCTTCCATTTGTCTGTTCTGGATAAAAAAAGAATCACTAAACATTATACCCACATTCTATCCATGTATTGATTCTCAAGAAACATGCTTCCCCTCTGCCCCTTGGTCCTCAGGCATGGCAGAATAATTCCATTGACAACATCAGCACATGCTCTAGACTCTATCATAGCAAATATTTTTATACAAATTTAATATTTCCAAATAAAGCACTGCAATGATCACCATGGGGGAAATCAGAACTCTGCTGGACTCCCATACACTTATTTTATAATTTGTTTGTTTGAATTTCCATCGGGCAGGGTATGATCACATGATCACCTTTCTAGTGTGTAGGGCCTCCATAGGTCTTACCCAGATCTGCTCTTATTGTTTGTTCAGAGACCGAACACTGACAGTGGGAAAGGAATGGGAAAGGGAGAGCATCCAGACAGTCGGTCAGTTGACAATGTGTGTCTAGTGCCTACTAAGTGACAAGTAAAGTAACCCAGCACAAGTATTCATGGAGAATTGCATACTGTGTTTCCCTGCCATCACACTCTGGCCTCTTCCAACTTTCAAAGGAAAATCTGGCAGGCTGCGGGCACCACCAAGGCAACTGCAGGCTTCTGTACTCATCTCCAGTTCACACTGGCAGCCCATTGTTCCTTGTTCTGGTATCTTCTTTGACTACCCTTGTTTTAGCTTCACATCATCATTCTTTACTAATCTCCACAATTGGCAGTCCTGTTCTGATGCATTCTCCTTCCTTGATTTCAGCACTCCTTCAGAATATGACTATGGCTTCCAGCATTGACCTCATATCCTTCATTCTGTAATGAGGGCATGTGGTAGGTAACAGACATGAACTTCCCTTTGCCTCCTCTCACCATAGTTAAAGGGACCCGACATATAAGCCTCTTCATAAGCACACCCACTGGTACTCTTTCATCCTATCCAATCACCCCTTAGTTCTAACCCACAGCAGGAAGAGCCTGTGGCAGCTGGGTTAATGAGGGCAGAGAGTAATCATTGCACTGATATCGAAGAGAGGCTGTGAAGGGAGCAGGAGCTGCCTTGCCTGTAGCTGATTACTATGACTCCCTCAATTACAAGTAAGAGTCTCCATAGAAGGATCCATTGTTATTTTTATACCTGTATTTTTCTTTGCTCTCCCACAGTCTTAGTTCCATCAAGAAGGCAGTGATACATGCTTGAGAGATCTAGTTAAGTGAGGTGGTCCTCCCAGTGGGCTGGATTAAGCTCACACTGGGCAACGGACAATAAGTAAATATTTGGCCTTGTCAGCTTGACCATAAGTGTAATAAAAGTCAGTAGGCAAATATATTTGAACGAACTATAAAATAGTCTAAGTCCTAATGAGTTCACTATAGATACAGATATTTGCCTGAGGGTCATTATGGGAGGTTTACAAAAAGGAAACTCCTGTTCATCCTGGTGAGGCTTTTTAGATTTAACATTTTTTTCTTTCAGGGGTAAGATATAAGTTGAAAATAAGGGCTTAACACTATAAAGAATTAAAGAAAAATTATTCATCCCCTCTTGGATAATACAGGTTCAAATATGAGACCCTTACCTCTGAAGAATTTGTATGTCAATTAACTCTGTTTTGCTCTTGTCTTCTAATTTTGTTTTTCATTAAAGAAAAGATTAATCCAGAAGCATTTTAGTGGCCTAGTCAATGGTAGGTATGTGTTGGCAGAGTATTAGCATGTGTGGTAATTAGGAACTGGAGGTGCGGAGGGCAAGGAAATAAACGATGCTTATAATCAGCCCTCCAGACATGGAGTGCTCCTGTCTGAGATGCTCCAAGTCCAGCTGACAGGTGTATCCCTGATCCTCCTCATCCCAGTCCTATCTGAAAGTGATTTCAAAGAAGAAGCAGATATATCAGTGATTTTACTTCGGTAGGAATTGAAGTCATCATGCTATATTTTCCTTAGAGTTATCTGCTCTGTCATCCACCTATGTTATTCATGGATGTGAGCTTAAAAGAATCTTAGGTGTCCATAAGTGGTAATGAATAAGAGAAGATTAAGTTTCCCAGTGTACCTGAGATCCACTCTAGGTTTTGAGTGAAGGAAGAGAAAGTGGGAAAGAGCAATGGAGTGGCACAATATAAAAAGAAAAGGAAGATATGAGAGTTCTCTGAAGTGATTTATACAAGCTTATTTATTAGGAAAAGGCAGATGTCATTTAAAGGTGTTTCATCTTATTCATTTGTTCCTTTTTGCTGTTAGTTAAATCTCAAGACTTTTTTGCAAAAGATTTAAGGCAATTTAAAAATAAAAAGCATATATGCAGTAAAGCTCAGTAAGTAGGAATAAAATAGCAAGATCCCTCCCTCTCACTACAAATGCACCCCTCCTTCCATCCCCTCATCACTTCTTGCACAGACTTTGGCATGGAGTAGCAGAATATACATAGTATGCCCTCTGCAACATCGTTTCTTAGGTTTCTCAAGATATGTTATGTGATGTGTAGAATATATTTTTTGTTAACAAAAAATGCTAAAAAGAAAAAAAATAGATCAAAAGAAACAAGCCAAAATAGGCGAAGGTTTTTTTCTCTATGCTTTGCCAAATATATCTTTCCTAAGGACAATTAACATTGTAGTATAACACTTACTAAGATATTGGATATAAGGTATTTAGCAACCCATGAAATAACACTATAAGCCTGGAAAGAACTAATCTGAGTAAAATAGTGAGCATTAAACATTAAAAGGAAGCAAGATGAAATAAAACAAGGTCAGTCGCTTACTCTGGACATGAGACCCAAATTGCTGGCCAACTGTTTTGAAAAAAATGACAGTGATCATTAGAAGTTTAAAAATGTTAGGTTGTAGCTCAGTGGATTGAGTGCAGCTTGCAAACCAAAGGGTCGCTGGTTCGATTCCCAGTCAGGGCACATGCCTGGGTTGCAGGCCAGGTCCGCAGTAGGGGGCACATGAGAGGCAACCACACATTGATGTTTCTCTCCCTCTCTCCTTCCCTTTCCCTCTGTCTGAAAATAAGTAAATAAGATCTTTTTAAAATTAAAAAAAATGTTAGGTTGTTATCTCCTCATCTCTACCTGGATCATAAACTCACTTTGTTACCTGTGTTATTAGGTATGGCCATAAACATATCATGAGTATTTAAAATTCTGGGCAACAAAATATTTTTCTTTAAAAATACCTTTTTCAGGGAAAAGGCGAAGGGTTTACAGGAACAAGTATAAAGGACACATGGACAAAAACAAGGGGGGGTGGAAATGCGAGGGAGGTGGCAAGGGCTGGGGAGTGGGCTGGGATGGGAGTAAAAGACAGAAATCTATACATGAACAACAATTAAAATAAAATTTAAAAAAATTGCCTATTTCAAATGAGTTATATGATTGGTTACTAGAGAACTAAAATTGATACCTATGGACAAGTACTTCACTTGATTAATTCATTAGTTCATTCCATATTTATATAATATGCCTGTCAGGGGTCACTATGCTAGGCACAAAAGGTATAAATGTGAGAAGATATAATAATTACCGAAGAACTTGTTTCTGGGGGAAGAAAAGGTATGTCAATGTATACACAATGCAATGTGAAAATGACTATAAACAGATTATGCACAGGGTGCTCTCTAATTTATTTTCTTACTTATTAGTAAAATAGGAGTTAAGATGAGATTTGGAAAGTTCACAAAAACAGAAATATATTATTTCATGTGAGTTCAGTGGTTAGATATTCTGTGTTGTCCAAATATAGTGCCATTGGGCAAATGTGGCTACTTAAATTAATCAAGTAAAACGAAATATAGTTTAAAATTTAATTTCTCAGGTACATGGACCACATTTCACACATTCAATAGTTCATATTTATCAACTCAAAAATTTTATGGTTTGTATTTAAATGATCTATTTCCACAGAGATGTTGATCTACTTGGAAAACAGTTGTGTTCCAAATTAAAATTGTACAAACGTCAAGCTATGTATCAAAGGCAACTTTCTGGTTGTCAAGTAGAGTGTTGTGTACTATTTCCTAATAAAGTCATAGCAAGTGAGTTTATTTATGCTCAGTAGCGCCTTTTCTATCATTGCATTCATAATACCTATCAAAGTGCCTGATACAAAATGAACTATAAAATTTTTATTGAATGTTAAATAAATAAATTGAATTAAATAAATGAATTTACTTTTTTTCTTCTTTGAAGGCAGTCAAATGAACAGAAGCAGGGACTCACCTGATGATAAAGATATCACTTATGCCTCTTACTATCTTTCTGTCCAACATTTCCAGGGCAGGAATAGAATATTTGGAATGTAAAATAATAATAAAAACCCTTAAAGATAGTTTGAATGGGCCTTAAAGACAGTGCAGTTCAACTTTCTCCCTCCCTCCCATCCTTTTTCCTTCCTTCCTTCCTTCCTTCCTTCCTTCCTTCCTTCCTTCCTTCCTTCTTTCTGATGTGGACAAAAATATAGGCAGATTCACACAGCTCTTTATAGCAGACCAGGACTAGAACACAGGTCTTATGTGAGAAGAAATAAAGTATCATTCCTTTTATTGATGGTAATTCAACATAAAAACACTATTTTAAGTTATAACAATAAAGCTCTTGTATCTTACAAGTTCATTATATTACTACAGGGATTAAGATTTCAGAAATAATTGAGTGGATCAATGAAATAATTTATTCCAAAATAAGGATTTATGATATATCAGAAGGCCATGGTCTACTAAATTTTGTGGAGAAATTCAGGGTCATAATTAAGGCAGCTACTTATAACAAGAAAAAATATGTCAAAAAGCAGTTTATGGTAATAGGAAAAGATTGAAGTATCAAAATGTTTTATATTATTTTATTTCATTACACTTGGTTTTGTACAATATTAAAAAATATTCTGACCTTTAATGTTGATGTGTATTCTTTTTCTTCATGATGTGAAAATATGGATTACTTTTAGCCAATTGTGTTTATGATGGAAGTTAATCCTATATTCATAACTGAGATTCATACATCAGTTAATGATAATGATATGTAATTCAGCATATCTAAGAGGGAATAAATTGAACCTGTTATTCGAAACTTGTAAAATGAGCACAACAATTTCAAAAGGAGAAAAATTATTTTTATCTTTTATAAGTTTCTCATTAAGCCCCAGAATATTCAGAAGCATGGCGGTCTGATGGCTGGGTGAACCAGCTGAGCATCAAGAAATGGCCATTTTCCTAACATGTTATTTTTCATTCATGCAATTACTACTAGAAATAAAGGTGTTTATTTTAAAGTTGGATTAGATTAGTATAATAGAAGACAATGCAAAGAACTTGTTAGTCATCCTGAAGCAATTATTGGAGAAACCTAAGAAATTCTGGAGTGACTTACATTAGTCAGTTAGAAGCAAAACAGTTAAATTCTAGGGTGATAACAAGGAAAAATATGCTTTGTGTAGGAAGTCAGTAAGTGATTAAAGTTTACAAGATGTCTTATTAGAAGTAATAGTATTTGTACCACGATGAGCTTAAAACTTTGAAGGCAGGAATTTAACCAAGAGAAAGAGTCTTTAAATAACTATGTACACTATGTCTGCTTACATTAGAGATAAACCAGGGTGAGAGGTAATGGGAGGTGGCTCAAGGTTGAAGCGTCTCACTTGCTATGCAGGAGTGAGGACCCTAAAACGTATAAACTGGTACAAAAGCAACACATCATATTTAATCCCTGTTTGGTGATGAGTCTGATGAACAAATGCCCAACACCCTCTCCTTGATAGAGATCGGTTTACACAGGGGCAGAAGGAAAGAGGGAGATGGCAATCCCACTAGTATTTCTTTTTAATTTTTTTTCTCTTTTTTCTTTATTTTTTAATCAGTATTTTTTAATTGTTGATATTGTATAGTTTTCTGTCTTTTACCCCTCCCCCAGCCCACCACTCCAGCCCTCCCCACCTCCCTCCCATTTCCACCCCCCATAGTTTTTGTCCATGAGTCCTTTATACTTGTTGTTCATTACAGTTTTCTGTCTTTTACTTCCATCCCAGCCCACCCCCCCAGCTCTCCCCACCTGCCTCTCATTTCCCACTAGTATTTCTATGAGACCTATGAGACAAAGATGTTACAAAATAAGGATCTACCTAAAGTGGCAAACTGAACTGTGTTGTAATGAACCACAGTAATAAACATCTCATTTATATCCCAGTACATAATTCTTGACATTATGATTCAATTTTTAAAAACACTTTAAGTTAATTTACTGAAGTGTAGTTCTTTTGCATTTGATACTCATATTTTACAATTGGTGAACCCACACTGACACATCATAGTCACACAAAATCCCTAGGTTACAATAGGGTTTCCTTGTGGTGATGTACATTCTGTGGTTTTAGACAAATATATAAGGACTGTTATTCACCATTATAGGATCATGGAGAGCAGTTTCACTGCCCTAAAAATCCTTCGTTCTCCACCTATTCACCCCACCTTCCTCTTTACCCCTGAAAATCACTGATTCTTTCACTATCTTCATAGTTTTGCCTTTTCAAGAATGTTATGTAGTTGGAATCACATAGTATGAAGCCTTTTAAAACCTGCTTCTTTCACTTAATAATTTGTTTAAGGTTCCTTTATATCTTTTCATGGCTTGATAGTCCTTATTATTTAGCTTTGAATAGTAATCCATTGTCTGAATATATCACAGTTTAATTATCCATTCACCTATCAAAAGACATCTTGGTCGTTTCCAAATTTTGGCAATTATGAATAAAGCTGCTATGAACACTTGTGTGCAGGTTTTTGTGTTGATATAAGTTTTTGGCTTCTTTGGGTAAATACCAAGGAGAGTGATTGCCGGATCATATGTTAGTCATATATTCAGTTTTATAAGAACATGCAAAGTTGTCTGAACCTCTTTGCATTCCCACCAACAATAAATGAGAGTTCCTGTTACTCCACATCCTTGCCGTCATTTGGTGTTGTCAACAATCTGATCTGTGGCCATTCTAATAGACACCTAGTCGTATCTCACTGGTTTAATTTGTGTTTTCAAATTTCAATGTATTCTTCTTAAGGCTTTTTCCAAAAGTTAGAAATAAACAGAGTGATGATATATCTAAACAGTAAAACATTCTCTAGGATGCTTTGGAGTGTTAGTTGTTGGAAAATGATGTAAAATGTAGGCAGGTTCCTATACTTCCAAGCATGAATTAGAGTATGCTCTGCCCACATATAAAATACACTCATAATATAAATTTTCTGAGCTTGTCTCTGAAAATCAAATTTACCATGAATCCAATATGAGTAATGTGCTAAGAACACTATTGGTGAGACATCTTATATGACATACTGTTCCCAAATGTGAATTTTAATGAGATAAATTCCTTTAATGAACTTTCATATCTTAGTATAAAAAATTATGCTTTGGACTTTGAAGGTAATTATACCTTCAAAGGATTTATCTCGCATGTTTATTGTTTTATTCATTTCAAAGGTAAAATTTTATTCAAGAATGTTCTTAAAATGTTGCCTGTTCCAATTTTTATTCTAACTTCCTGTCTTCTCATACATCTTACATTTTAAGGAAAAAGGACCAAAGACAAAACTGTACAGGTGATTCCCTGATGTTTATTTTGAAATATAACATGTTGTCATTATTCTAGTCTCTAAGAAAAAAGAATTGAAAAAAGTAGAAACTCCTTAAATTATGTCTCCAACTTAAAAATCAAAGTACTTTGTAGAAAAATGTATGGGTTGTCAATAACTTAATGTTAGTTATCGACCTGGTTTCTCCAATACATGGGTGCTATGACATCACTTATTAACTGTTAGAGCCTATAGCTAAAGATAAACTGAAAGGTTACCAGCAAGCAGAAGCCATTATCAAATCCACTGTCATTGTTAGGATCCTTCAATTACTCATTTAAAGTCTTGTGTTTCAAACTCAAAGTCATGGCTTGATACGATCTATTTTTAGATGTTCCAAAAACATTAAATCGTTTGCATTTGAAGTAAAAGACTTATTTATTTTATGGTACCTGAAATGTCATTACAGAATTTCTTAGAGAATCATTTCTCTTAATTTCAACTACGTAACCAAGCATAGTTTGTTCATAAGTAACCTCATGAATTTAAAGCTTGTTTAATAGAAAATTTCCCCCAGAGTCAAAATAAAAGTATTGACAGTACACACTGAATATTTTCTGTTTCTTTAGTCATATTAAGAATTAAAATATTTTGCTAAATCACAAGTATACAAGGACATTTCAGGTTGAAATTAGAGTTTTACTTATGTAGAGGTGGAATTGTGACTTACCCCTGTCTGTGTCATACAGGAAGACAAAACAGTTCCATTCATAGTGATCCAGCAGGCTCAAGAGTGCTCCTCGCAAGGAAGGCCTTAGCTGCAACACGAACTGGCTCTCCCCCTCCGTAGGGAAACTTGGAGTGATGAGGGAGATGTGTAAGGCGCTGCAGAATGAGGTCAAGGTATGTACTGACCTCTTGTCATATAGTCCAAAAATGGCAAATACTCCTCTAGAGTACTGGGAACAGACTGAAATGAAAGAAAGAAAAAAACATTAGCACACTCATAAATTGTTAACTGCCACATCTACAGCCTATGAAATCAAAAGGTATCTCTGAATCATTGGTATGCCAAGGATATAAGAAAAGGGTAAAAGTCAAGTGTACAATTAATTGGGATAACTTGGGGCCAAATGCTTCCTTTTTCAAGAAGCCAATTTAAATTGAAGGGAAATAAGTAATATATGGTGTTCTGTGGTAATGTGGCAAATTTTATGTGAGAGACCTTTTAAGAGTGACAAGTTCAAATTTTTCTCTGTATCTTTTTCTTACATGTAAAAATGTAATATTTTACTTTGACAGATTTTAAGTATATTTAGAAGAACATTTAAATTACCAGCGTGCCATTTTTTGGAAGCGATAAATTTATCTTTTCTAGTTTTAAATGGATTGCATTTGCTTGCTACTCAGCATAAATTATTTTTTTCCAGTGGCAGTTTCATTTTTTTCACATTTTTAAATTGTTGTTCAAGTACAGTTACCTCTATTTTCCCCCCACCACTCACCCCCACTCCAGCCATCCCCACTTCCCACCCTCGATCCTACCCCACTTTGATTTTTTCCATTATACATGTTCCTGAAAACCTTTTAGTTTTATTTTTTATCACAACTTTAGAGTTCTCTTGAATCATTTTTGAAAATAAAAATCATGCTGTCTGGAAAATCTTTATTGGAATATTCTAGATGCTTAGTGAAATTGTGGCCAACCTGTGTAGCTTCTAGGTAGGCCATAAAGCAAAACATTCAAACCCCACAGAACCAAGTTCTCCTGAAGTAAGAGAACACAAGGTGAACAGGTGACCAGTCTCATCTTGCCTTTCTTTTCTACCCTCCCATTTGTTGCAAAGACAAGGGGCAAGTTCAGAGAAAAAAAATTCATCTCAACATTCTTGCCCAGTCATATTTTGATCACTCTTTTGATATGACTGACTTTTAGTTCAAACTTGGGTGACTTTTTCTAGTTTACATTTTAACGGATACAAACCTGAATTAGGGGATACTCTCTTACTATTTACACATAAATTGAGACTCTTTATATTCCAAATTCTTATAGTTTATCACTTGGCTAAAGGTCCAAGTGATAAACTATGAGGTCAAGGTATGTACTGATAAAAAAAAGAATTTCTCCTTGGCTTATAGAGCTAGTTTAAGAAGTTGTTAGTTTTATAAAATTTTTATGTTTTCTGATTTTGGCTACATATTGTAATTGCTAAATTCACTAAGAAGCCTAGAATGTTGGATAAACTACAGGTATATATTTTAAGAGTAATTCATAGTGATACAAAGAAATTAGATTTTGCTTTGTTAAAGTAATAATAGGTTTTAGAAAATTGTGAAGCATACTTAAATAAGATAAATTAATAAAACCTGGGGGTGTTTCTTTTGTTCTTGTTTATTGTGTCTCTTGAAATTGGGTATAGAGTCTAAGCAATGTAATTATAACATAAGAGGGTAACAACAAACAGAAAATGAATGTATTGTTGGTGGTCTTCAGACGATGTGCTCGAAGAGATACTGTAGATGTTCTATGCTCACTTAGGAACTAGGATTTGGTCACCTGAGTGGATTGACCAACCTGGGAAATTTGATCTGGCAGTATGAATGGCTATAATTTCCTTGCAAGATATAAGAGATATTATATTGTAACATTTGGGAATCTTAGGTTTCAAGTGACTTTAGTTTTGTACCTTAAATAACCTGATAAATCAAGCTGCTAGATGGGATTTTACCCTTGTGAGTATTTTATCAAGATTTTGGATGTATTTCTGTAAGTGCTGCCCATTTATCAAAATTAGAGGTGCTCCTCTATGTTGTCGTATTTTCTTGTTCTCTTGATTTTCATGCAAATTGAGGGGTCACTTTCAACCTTTACATTGTAAATAATCTGCTTCAATTAAATGTTATTTTACTTTACTGAAAAAAAAAATAAAGTGGAAGAGCTTTAGAAATTGTATCTAAGATACCGACTTTCAATTTGGTGCAGATACTACACACAGATTTTAATATTGTTCAAGTAAAAGTAAGCAAACAGTATTTACAAGTCAGACACTTTAATTTTTTCATGCATATAGTGAACTTTTACAAATCCTTTCTGTTATGGGACTTACCATTTTCAAATTTTGGTGTTCAAATGGTGAGTTTTTAGGAGCCCCACAAATTCTCTAGGAGGACTTGTACAGCTTTGCATGAGAACTTTTGGTGAGGCAGGAATGGGTGGGCAAGCGTGGACGGACCGCTTCCTGCAGTATATCTCTCTCCCCAAAACCCAACAGCGCTTCTGATTTCATCAATTTCAAATATTGAGCCAATATAAAACTTGATGTGAAAAAAATATTACACTTCTAAAAAATGGTCAGACATAACTGATATGCGCTGTACAAATTTCCTCTGTTTGTTCCTACTATAATGTTTTCAGATATCATTATGACTTTCCATTACTTTGATGCTTGCTATACTATTTAAATGATTTTTAATTTATTGCATTTGATACTGAACCAACTTAATTTTTCACGATATTTAATCATCTTCTTTCATTCATGAGCATCACCATAAATATGTATCTCTTCTCTCTTTTATAGCTGCTATTTTGCCTTTAATAAACTAATTTTGAAACTGTAGTTTAAGTATTAGATTAATAGCTTTGCTTCTGGCTATCTTATGTCACTCACAACTTAGTTGCCCTTTGTAAATGACCAGTTTTAATATTATCCTTTTGAACTATTTTTAGCCTATTTAAATTAGATTATATGCTTGACACATGAAAATTATTGAATTTCCTATGTGTGTAAATAGATTATCAATCAAATATTCAATGTTACTATCTCAATGTGATACCTTGGACAGTATCTTCTTTAGTCCAATAGGTTACATTTTGAAGTATAATTATTTCCATATTTAGTATTATAATCTAGATTTGAAAATACTCAAATCAAAATTTGCTTGGTCATATCTTATGTCATTTACTGTTTTTATCATTCAAATAGTTATTCAAACAATGCAACTTAAACTATATAAATGCATACATCAATTAATTAGAGTAAGCTAAACTGAGTACCAGTGTGTTCAGAGTACAAAAAGGGAATAAACTGATTCTTAGCTGAATAAAATAAACAAGAATTAATGCTCAGATGCAATAATATCAGATAGATACATATTTGGGGATATAAACACTAATCAAGATAAGATTTTCAGTGAAATAATTCAACCATAATTTTAATGGCATATTCTATATTCTGCTTCACTAATGAGATCACTTAGACCCTGTATAATGCAACTAAACCCATGATAAAATCATGGTAACAATCTTTTACTTGGTGTCATATAATTAAATGTCTTCTCATCAAGCAGTCACCCAGTTTCATTCCATATTCTATATTTCAGATGCCATCCCAAGTGAAATTATTGTCTAGTTTATGATTATTTATAGCTCCATAGCACATACAAATCAAGTGACATGGTCTTAGCTCAGTTTCTCAAGTTGTGGGACAAGAGAGCAAGGTGCGGACCTGACAGCAATTGCCACTGTAGCGTGGACAGAAAGAACTGGCCACTGTTTGCCTGTTGCCCTTTCCTTCTCTCTGCACTTCAGTGTCCCTCTTCTCCAAATGCTTCTCAAAATTCTTTAAGCAAGCTTAACTCTTTCATTTTATAAAACATAAACTTTCTTGATCCAGTATTTCCTATCTCTTTCTACCCACTCTCAGCCACTTTCACTAAAGGCATTTTTTACTTACACCGTTTCCAATTCATCTGATTCCTACACTCCCCAGCCACCAAAACCACTCATCAATTTTGCTAATGACCATCTGTATCCTAAATTTTACATTTTAGCTCCTGTCTTCCTGGAATCCTTTGATGTCTTTGAAACTTTGCACACGTCTCTCAAATACTTCCTTCCCTTGCTTTATTAACACCACACTCTAGTCTTCTTCCATTCTCTCAAAATATTTCTTAGTGTCTTTGAACTGTTCTTTCCCTCTGCTCCTTTAAAGTTGGTAAACCTTAAAATTCTCCTCTTACTTTCAATACAATTCCATTGAAAATGGCCAATCCTGGGGCTTTAATTACCGCCCATGCAATCATGATCCCTCAAATTGTACCATTTACTTCAAATCTTTCTCTTGAACCCCAGATCTATGTCCCTAACTTAATCACTTCCATGCCACCATGAATTTCCTAAAATGGTTATAGTTTATTTCCTATCTCACTTTATATTCCAGACCTCCGATACTCTCTTATTCAGAACTGGAGTCTGATCTTTCAACTTGAACCTGAGCTGGCTTCAGTGATTGCCTGAGCTAATAAAGTATGATGAGTGATTATTTATAAGCAACTCCTGAGACTATGGCTACTTCTCTCTGGAGACACATTTTTTTAAAACTCAGCCACCATGCTGTGAAGAAGAACACATGCCATGAAGAGGCCCACATAGAAAGGAACCACTATTCTTGTCTCTCAGCACCAACTAAGTTCCAGGCTGACAGTCAAAATGAACTTCACAGTACATAAAGGAATCACCTTGGTTATGGATATTTGAGCCCTCAGTTACATTACCCTAGCTGACACTGTATGGAATAGATAATAAGCTTTACCCCAAATGAAAAAGCATAAGAAAAATAAATCACTGTAGTTTTAAGTCTCTAAGCTTGAGATAGTTTGTTGTATAACAGCAAATAACTGAAACAATCTTTGTATTCAGTACTTAGGGGTATGCCTACACATGATAAGTATTCAATAAATATTTTATAGAGAAATTTTTAAGAAATGTTGTTTGATATTTGTGCCAATGTTTATTTTTAGAAATCTTAATATTGAATATTTGGATTTTGTGCTATTATGACTAATACTTTCATGACAACAATCTTTGATTATTCATTAAGGTAAACTGCTAGAAGTGAAATTATGAAGTAAGGTATATGAATCTTTTTGAAGGCTTTTGGTAAATATCACTAAATTTCTTTGTACAACTATGTACTAATTTATATCTCTCTTAATACCAACTACTTGGTTAAATAAGTTTTAAAAATTGTCCTTTCTCCCCTCTAGTGTTTAGAAAATTATATATTCAATATTTATTCTTCAATTTATTCTTGTCTCTAATTTTATATACTTATTTGTAATAAATTTATAAATTTTTCCCATATTAATTGAGATGTAATTGACATACAACATTGTATAAGTTTAATGTATACAACATGATGACTTGATACATGTATATTGTGAAATAATTACTACTATAAGGTTAGTTAGCACATTCATCACTTCACATAATTAGTTTTTGTTCTTGTGGTGATGAGAACATTTAAAATTTACTCTCTGATCAACTTTTGAGTATATAATACAATATCGTTAACTATAATCAGCATGTTGTACATTACATCCAGAACTTACTCGGTTTATGAGTGTAAGTTTTGAAAAACAGCTCTTTATTTTCTCCACCTGCAGCCACTGGCAACCAACAATTTGCTCTGTTTCTGAGTTTGACTCTTTTAGACTCCATTTCCATATATAAGTAAGATCATATAGTACTTTTCTCTGATTTATTTTATTTAGCATAATGACCTAAAGTTCCATTCATCTGTGTCTTTTTTGGGGGGGTGGGGGGCTGAATGGTAGTCAAGACTGGTAGCATTTAGATACGTAGCTATAGGGACAAGATACAGCAAGCACGGCAGTGCAGCCAGTGACAGTGGTCAGTGCAGATCCAGGCCCACAAGCAGCTGTGGAGGCCTTGCTTGCAAGTGGGCACTTGTGTGTGTGGCTGAAAGGGGTGATGATGGGCATGCACACAGCAGTGGGAATGGCTGCAGGGATCTACATAGGCATCTTACATGTTCATAGCTGCAGAGGTTGGGACTGGCTGTCAGTGCAGAGCCTGTGTTCCAGCAGAAGGAGAAAGGAAGGAGGGACTCAGACTATTGGCATCTGCGAATATGAAAATCTGTAGGACAAAAACTTAAGCAGGTGTCTGTGGTGGTTGCTCTAATTGTTGCTTTTTTAGCAGAGGAATGTGCTGTCTTCTATGGAGCCATCTGCTGGGGTCCTAACGAGGTCCTCAGTGATGAAAGCTGTGGGGGCCTGCAGGGTTGGCAAGAGCTGCTAAGGTTTACAGCAGTGAAACATACTGGGGTGCCCTGACAATGAAGCTATTGGAAACCAAGTTCATTCCCATGTATGGCTGATACTGTGTAGATCCTTTCCTTCTTACTTCTTCCTAGTGGTTTCTAGATGTCTCAGCTTTTCTGGCATTAGGTAGGGTGAAACTGAACTGGGTCTTTCATGCAGTTCCCGGAAAGGCTGGTGAAGCTGGTGACTCACCCTGTGCTTCTTTTCCCGGACAAGAGAACTGTGTCAGGGCTAAGGAGCTCTCTCTCAGCACTAAACGGTGCCAGCCCGGGATACAGGATAATACAGGAAAAATTTAACTTTCTCTCCCACTCTTTTTGTATGGTCATTCTCAGGTTTTTTTGCTCTACATGTCACTGAAACTTTGTTAGTGGCTTCCTGAGGTCTTCCAGAGTTATTCTGTTTGTGAATAGCTGCCTAATTGTTGTTCTTTATAGGAGTCCGGAGGTCTGAGGCTCCTGCCCTGCATCTTAGTCATAATATTCTGATAACTAATACTGATAACTATCTCCACACTCCATCTGAATACTGCTGGGGCATTTAAGCATTTTAACGTTAGAAATTGCCTTCCTATAATATGTGTTATTGTTGTCCAATATTATAGTTTCATATAAGTTTAATCATTTTAAGTAAGTATAGCCTCTGTTGGATATTTCCATGATCTGAAATCCTTGGTGATTTAACACTCCTTTTGGATGTTAATTTGGATGTATGTGGATTGTCAACATATTTGCTTCATAATTTCAAATTGTGAGCTCATTTTAGCAAAGTTTACCTATGAGAATTTAGGAAAAGCTGTTTTGAAGAAATATTTCACCAAAGTGATTCTGTGATTTTTTGCATTTACTCTGCCAAGCACCCCAATGTGTTGTGTGTGGTGTGGCTGTACATGTGTGTGTTATGGGCTCTTGGAAAATTTAGAGTGTATAAATTTGTACACCGAATTCACATGAGAGTAGACAATTATGCAAAAATTCTCATGACTGCTCATTGTTATTATTTTTGTGTGTAGAACTCCAGGCAAGCCAGTAGGGCTGTGTGTTTTCACTGATTATAGCATGGTCTGTGTAGTCATCTCAGCTCCAACTTCATGCCACTTCTTGATCCAATGACTTGAAAATCATGTTAAGTCAAATCCCCCCAAGGAAAGCCATAGTATCGACTCTCATTTTAAAATTACAACTGTGTTCAGTTTCTTAGTTATATCCTTTGGGTATTTACTTTCTTCTAAACTTGTCATACATTTTTAAAATGTCACTTTGTTTTTTAAAAAGTAGGCTTATATTATAGTATCAGTAATAATTTTGGAACTGGGAGTCTTTGCTGCCTCCCTCTATTACTAAGATGTAGTTTAAGACAGAAATTTCATCCAAAATTATGTTTGGCATAGCCCCCCAGATATTTTGGCCTTTCTGTGAATCAACAACCCTGTGAATTTCTTAAAAAACTGAATTTCTTTAACTGTACTCCTCATAATTATTTTTTACATTGTCTATCACTAGCAATAGCCATGAGTTTCTTGGGGGCTTGTTCATCTCACATTCCCTAATGCATACATTTATTGACTGAACAAGAGAATGAATAATTTACAATAATATTTTTTAAAACTGTCATTTTATTTAATCTTATCTATTATTCTTTCAGAAACTTCAATATCTCATTAATATTATTACTGTATTATAATAAAACTACATATTTCTCATTTAACTACTATGATTATATATACAATTAAGATTAGAGATTATATACATATTTATAAAAATATTACAGAGCTTCTGGTCAAGATGGTGGCATAGGTAAAAATGGTACTTGGAACTTTCCATAACTACATCAAAATTACAACTTAATTACAGAATAACTATCATACAAAACCACCAGAGATCTATCTTAACAGAAGTTCTATATCTAAGGACACAAAGAAGAAGCAACATTGAGACTGGTAGGAGGGACAGAGGCAGAACAAGCCTGTCCCACACCCATGTGTGGTAGTTATAAATCAGGAGGGTTATCTTGACTGTGGATGGTCCCCCTGAGGAGCAAGAGGTCCCAGCACCACACCAATCCCTCCCACTACTCCCCGAGCCCTGGCTTCAGTGCCAGGAAGAAAAGTCCCCATAACTCTGACTGGGTGGTGGGGGTAAATGCAGACAACTGTAACTGAACAATAAAATAATTAAAAAAAAAAAAAACAGTGGGTATTGTAGATAAGTGAGCCAGAGTGCTGCTGAAGTCTGTCCCAGGCACAATGGCTCTGAGCTCTAGCACTGGGGCAGCAGCTCAAAACAAAGCATCAGGAACTCATGAGGAGGAACTAAACTGTCTGGCATGAAGAGGGATAGCTTCCTCTCAGACACAAATGCTGCAGAGACCATTGTTCCTTTGCAGAAACTTTGTCCCACAAAGCTGGCAGAAGGGCACCATATCTGCGTCTCCATCAAGTTGGCTAACATTATTCACTCCACCCTGGTGATTCTCTGAAACCACGTCCCACCCAACTTGCAGATCCACCCAATCCTTTTATAGTTGCTTTTATATACCAATGACTCATCTTGGTTCATATTGATGACTTTTCTAAAATCTCTGACACATGCAGCATCTGGCTTTACTATACCTCTTTCTAAGTGACTCTAGGCTTGGCATTAGTGGCAGCCATCTACAGATTGCTTTGTAGCTCATCCCAAGAGGCCCCAGAGCCAGCACACTCAGTGGACAGCTTCAGACCACTGTCTTCAAATCATACCTCAACCACACCTACAAGTGACACTTTCAAGGTAAGAACTTGGCAGATACCTGAGCCCCTAAAAATGAGTTCTGCTTCATGAGGTGGAACAATGCACAGTAGATCTTCCATGGTAGTCCCAGCCAGTCATCAGTCCATCAACCTGGGGATAAATCCCTCCCACTGATGTGCCAACAGCATTCAAGGCTCAACTGCAGTAAGAGGGTGCACATAACCCATATGGAAGGTGTACCCAGAAAGCATACCTTGGGTGACCTGGGAAGCTGCACCACTGAGCCCTGCACCACAGAGCCCTATAGGACACCTATTGCGTGGAGCCACTCTCCCAAGCCCAGGAGATGTAGAAGCTCTACATAACACATAGAAACAAACACAGAGAGGCAGCCAAATGAAAAATATGTGTGCACACACAAAGAAATGTTGCAAATGAAAGAACAAAACAAAATTCCAGAAAATTATCTAAACAAAACTGAGACAAGTAATATACCATACACAGAGTTAAAACACTGGTTATACAGATGCTAAATGAACCTAGGAGAAGGGTATAGGAATTTACCCTATACCCTTCTTCAACAAGGGATAGTAAACATAAAAATGGAGATATAAAACATAAAATAGGACCAGTCAGAAATGAAAAATACACTAACTGAAATGAAGAATATATTATAGGGAGTCAACAGTACATTAGATGACGCAGAGAATCAATGAGTGATTTTGAAGATACGGAAGGAGAAAACACCCAATCAGAACAGCAAAAAGAAAAAAGAATCCAAAGAAAGTAGGATAGTGCTAAGGAGCCTTTGGGACAACTTGACGCATACCAACATTTGTATCATGGGGGTGCTGGAAAGAGAAAAAAGCAAAAAAACTGAAAACCTATTTTAAAAACTAATATTGAGAAACTTCCCTAGCTTGGTAAAGGAAATAAATACACATACAAGTCCAGGAAACACAGAGAGGCCTAAACAAGACAAACTCAAATAGGCCTGTGCCAAGATGCATCATAACTAAAATGCCAAAGATGTAGGGAGAATATTAAAGGCATCAAAAGAAAAACAGTTAGTTACTTCAAGGGAGCTCCCATAAAACTGTCAGCTGATTCTCATCAGAAACTTTGCAGGCCAGAGAAATTGGCAAGAAATATTCAAAGTGATAAAAAGCAAGGACCTTCAACTAAGGAGGAAATATAAAGAGCTTCCTGGATAAGAAAAAGGTAGAATTCAGGCCCAGTAAATGAGCATTGCATGAAATGTTAAAGGGTCTTAAGAAGAAGAAAAAGAAAAGATTAAAATATGAACAATAAAATGGTCATAAATATATATATCTATCAACATTAACTTTAAATGTAAATGGCTTAAGTGCTCCACTCAAAAGACATATGGTGGTTGAATGGATAATAGAACAAGACCCTTACCTATGCTGTCTAGAAGAGTTTCACTTTAGATTGAAAGACACACAGAAACTGAAAATAAAGGAACAGAAAAGGTATTTTGTGAAAATGCAAATAAACAAAGAAAAAAGCTGGTGTAGCAATAATTATACCATACAAACTGGACTTTAAAACAAAGGCTGTAAGAAGAAACAATGAAGCACGCAGCAATCCCACTGCTGAGTGTTTATCTGAAAAAACCCAAATCACTAAACCAAAAGGACATATACATCCATATGTTTATTGCAGCATTATTTACAATATCCAAGATAATGGAAGCAATCTCAGCATCATAAATGAAGGAATGAATTAAAAAGAAGCAGAGTGTATACATTCTTGTACAATGAAAAATTACTCAGCCACAAAAAAGAATGAAATTTTGTCATCTGCAGCAACATGGATGGACTTGGAGGGTATTATGCTTAGTGAAGTATGTCAGGCAGAGAGAGACAAATACTCTATGATTTCACTAATATGTGGAAACTAAAAAACAAAATAAACAGAAAAGCAGAACAGAAACCGACTAATACATACAGGGAACATTATGATGGTTTCTAGATGGATGAAGGTTGGGAGAATGAGTGAGAAAGGTGATTAAAAAGTACAATTTAAAAGTTATGGAATAGTCATGGAGATATAAATCACAGCATAGGGAATACAGTCAGTAATATTTTAATAACTATGTATGGTGTCAGATCGGTATTAGATTTATCAGGGTGATCACTTTGTAAGTTATAAAGTCTAATCATGTGGTTTTACACCTAAAACTAATATAATATTGTAAGTCAACTGTAATTAAAAAATAAAAAAATATATTTCAACTATTACAGCAACAGTTGGGTTCTATTAATAAAACATCTTGTCTCTTAATATTGGAAGAGGGAAATGAATTAATTTTAGTTACCAGAAATAGAATATACTGGGTCAATACATTCAGGGGGAAAAGAGTCAGGAAAGCATTAAGGAGAAGCAGGAAGAGAGAAGAGAGGGAACTACAGAATGTGCCTGTGACTAGAGCAGTAAGGTAACCTAAGAATAGGTTAAAACTAGATCAAGTTGGGCAAAAGTGTCAATGTAGACTGAACTCCACAGGCCCACTTCTTAGTCATCATGGTTATAAGCCTCCTCTTTATATTTTACCAAAGTGAATAATGTTAAAAATGGTAATCAGAACAATGTGCGAACTAGCAACTACATTTTGCAAGTAGAAATAAGGAGGCGTTTGAGATGAGTTTGTGTACAGATACAGGTACACGTATAAGGATTGTAAAGAAAATTAAAAGACATAGTGCTAGGTATATTATCTTGCTATTGCAGGTCTATTGTTTTTCCCTTCTCATGGATTATTCAGTATAAACGTAATAGATGTTTAGCATTTACATGTTGCCTCACCTGTTCGAATGGGTTAGCACCCAAAAGTGAATACATTCTTCTGCTTTGATGGTTTTGGTAAAGTGGTTCAAGTTGTTAGCAGCTGTGAAAGTTTACTGCTGTGAATAATTTCCCTAGCCCTTTTTGCCACTAGGAAAGGTTTGGATATGTAGGCAGAAGATTTTAAAAAACCCTCATCATTCCTTTATATAGATATTGACATTTCAAAAAGAACACATATATTACCTGATTCATCATTATTGTTATTTTATTATTGTTACCATTAACACTTACATTTTGTAAGAAAAATTTATTTCTTAGTACATGAAAAGATTGGTTATAGAAATTTATCTAACATTTAAAATTAATCTTCTTGGGCCTGCTCTGTCTTTTCTATTGACTCAGCTGGACTAAAGTACATACAATTTTTTTTTAATTGTGGGATTTTTTGGTAAAATGTCTTAATTACTTATTCCATTTTTGAAATTCACTATATCTATGGCAATAGAAGTGTGTCTAGAAACTGCAGCTGCAAACATTATCAATAGAATGGAATCAATAAAAACTAAAGCACAATGCAAAGCCTGACCTAGAATTAACACTGTAATTAATATATGGCACGTGATCACACTGGGTCTTAGAAATGAGAGCAGAAGAGAAAAGGAAAGTAAAACTGTTAAAACTCTTTAAATTATATTTTATACTGTGTATAGGTATACATATATATATGTATATATACACAATTTGTGTATCATCTGTATATTTATATGACATGTTTGAATTGCCATTTTCTGAGCTAAGGTAATAGGATTTATGAATTGTTACAGTACATCTATAGCAGATATCACCAACTGACACCCTGTATTTAGGGAGTATGATTTTATTTGTCTCTAAGAAATTATTGTAATTGAATATGAATGCTTTATGGTGGAGTGTGCACTCCTCAGTAAGCTGTAAACCCGACCACTTCCACTGGTACGAGAGGCAGTTTGACCAACTTGTTCACTAATGTGTTCTCAGGCTGTAAAGTTGGCATTAAGAAAGTGTTCAATTAATAGTTGGTTAGTGAATGAAATCATAGTTTCTGGTAAAACTTCATTTCTGAAATAAGGAAAGAAGAGATACTAAGGGAGTGTAGAATGACTGTCCGAAAGCTACGCAAATCTGCTTTTGGGTTTCTGAACTTTCTCTGACAGTTGAAGTTTCTATTTCCACCCAGAGTAGAGGCAATTACATCTTGTCTCTTCGTATATTCTCCTCCACCCCATTTCAACAGAGCACCATCTCACCATTAGATTCTAATCGGAGCTCAGTTTCTGAAAACTGCCAGCTGTTGTTACATAGAAATTTAATGATTTTTATAAGAAAAATCAAATATATTCATAACTTTGTATTAATTTTTTAACAATTAAAAAATCAGGCAATGAAACAATCATCTTTGTTATGTGAACAAATCCATATTTTATATTTTTATAAAGATGATGTTATAATATCATGTTTATTCATTTAATTTTCACAGAATATGATAAAGCTGTGAGTTTATCCAGCAACATAGTTTGCAGCTGCATGTGAAATGCTAATTCCAGGTCTTCTAGCCTCGGCCCAGACTTCCGCTGCACAGCCCCCCACTGCACAGCACCCCCACTGCACAGTCCCCACTGCACAGCCCCCCACTACATAGTCCCTTAGTGCATAAGCCCCGACTACACAGCCCCCACTGCTCAGTCTTCACTGCACAGCCCCTCCACTGCACAGCCCCCCACTACACAGCCCCTCCACTGCACAGCCCCCCACTGCACAGCCCCCCCTCACTGCACACTCCCCACTGAACAGTCTCTGGTCCTAGGTTGTGTGATTATTGTTTTCCATCCTATATTTATCTAATTTATACCTATTAATTTTCATAATCTTGCCATTTATCTTTCTTGTAAAAGAAATCTTATCACCCATCTAGATTTTAAAAAATTTCTATTAAAAACACCAACAATCTATTTGAAATCTTTAAAAAGTCAGGAAGTTTTAGTTAAGCATCTTCTTTCTTTCTCTGATTAAATGATAAGCTCTTCATGCTCAGATTTGAAAAGGCTCAATCAGATGGTGGATAGAACACGCTGAGCCCAGAATTCATTAATTTATGTCCGCAAGGCATTATCATAGGTTATTAATATGTAAAAGCTAATTTTCTTAGACTTCTAAATGGTGGTTAGCTACAGTACATGAAGTTACTGAAGCTAATCACCATAAATGATAAGTTGAAATGCAAATTACACAAAAAATATTTCTCTTTAATTCTATCACAAGAAAGTACTTTCTCTTTCTCAGATGTCTGCTCCAAAGATGCTCTGGTCTGGGCAATGCCATCTAGGATCACAATAAGATACCATCATGAGCAGCACTTGCACAACCCTGCACATGTGTCCCTTCAGTTTTATAACATCTCAGCTAGAAAGCACATTTCAATTTCTGTTAAACTAATTGAGAGCTTAGTAAAAATATGCAGGCTTGTTTGCACATTTCTTTCTAGAGACAGGCCATCATAATGGAAACACATGGCTCATTTTTCTTCCAAGGCCTATAAAGGAATAAGTAGAAGGCTATTTGCAATACTCAGCATGAAAAGCAAAATTCTATTCAATGTAGAGTTGGCTTTCCCAGCAGTAATTTGGGGGCTGCAAAAATCATATCATTCTTTCATACTACTAATATATAAACATAAGGACTCCAGCAAGTGAACCTTTAGAAGGAAGGAAGGTGAGCGAAGAATAGAAACCAATTCTAAAAAGGACCTAAATTGTAACAGGTGTGTGTTTGGGTTTTTTTTTTTCTTGTCAACTTCCAATCATGAAGCAGTGTGGAGGGAAAGGTACCACTGGATTTACTGTTTAGCATTCAAGGACTTGGAGTATATTTTTATCTTAAGCAGCTCCTTAATGGAAACATTCAATTCATATTCTATATTGTACATACTATACAACTGGATCACATAATTACAGTAGCATTCTTTTTATGCTAGAGAGACACTTTTTCAGAAGTCTAAATAATATGTTGAAAGTTTTTCTTCATCAGAGTAGATGCAGCTGTCTTCCTGAAAAGCATTTAAATACATCATGAAAGTGGATAACATCAATTAAAAATGGAATTAAATAATATTTGGCAGATATCTGAGTGGGTTTTAGAAACAACTGTTCTCATGAATATTAGGTTTTCTGAATAACTGAAAGTGTCATCATTTATTTTGGATGCAGAATTTGTGACATTTGTTTAACATCTGTGTGTACTATTAGACATAACTGTGAGAACAAGCACTCTACTTTAATCACAATATTTTAAAAAAGATTTTATTTATTTAGTTTTTAGAGGGAGAGTATGGGAGAGAGAAAGAGAGAGAAAAAAAAACATTGATGTGCAAGTGAACCATTGATTGGTTGCCTCTTGTGCTGCCCCCTGGCCAGAAACCCAGGCGTGTTTCCTGACCTGGAATGGAGCCGACCACCAACTGAGCTACACCGGTCAGGGCACAATCATCACATTTTTTCAGCATTGAGCATAATGCTTGGCACAGAGTTTATACTCAATAAATAGTTTTATTTATTTATTTTTAAAAATTTATTGCATTTTGTCCGTTACCGTTTATCCCCCTTATATCTTCTTCCACCTCCACCCACTCTCCTTCCCCTACCAATCACTACGCTGTTGTCCATGTCCATAAGTCCTGTTTCTTTTTTGCTCAATCCCCCCACCCCCTGAACTCCCATTCCAGAGCTGTCAGCTTGCTGTCTATGACTCTGCTTCTATTTTGCTTGCTAGTTCATTAAATTTTGCATATGAGTGAAATTGCATGGTATTTATCTTTCTCTGAGTGGTTTATTTCACTTAGCATAATGTTCTCCAGGTCCATCCATGCTGTTGCAAAAGTAAAATTTCCTTCTTTTTTTATGATTGAGTGGTATTCCATGGTGCATGTATATTGGAGGCAAAGAAGAGGTCATGTGTGAAAGGTATTTGAGATTTGTAAAGGATTTGGCCTAATCAATCTTTTGGATGAAACTAGCAGCCACTTGAAACACATATCAAGTGTAAAAATTTTACAAAAGATAATAATGCTTCATTGTGTTTCATATGACACAATTTTACCAAAGTTAATTTCTACATACAACTTGTTTGGAATTCACAACTTACATACTTTTAATGGGATAACATGCTCTGGGCTATAGGCTAAGGATATGCACACAAATACTCTAATGCCATGTCCTAAGCATGAGGGAGCTATCCAGGCAGCTAGCTAGGAAAGGGGAAAGGAAGGAAACAATGACTAAATACCTACTGTGTGTCAGGCTCCATTATAGTCATTACCTTGTTCAGACTTCCTGATAGCCATATAAGGTAGGTATCATTCTCCTCATTTCTCTTTTTCTTTAAAAAATGGTGAAGTTATACAACTTGTATAAGTTTATACATAGAAGTGGGGGTAGAACCATTTTTAACCCAAGTCTGATTCCAAAGGCTGTGCTCATTTTACTCTATCACTCAAAAAGAAAATTACTGGCTAAGCGCTTCTTCCATCCTGCTGTACTGAAGGGGTATTAACCACTATACCTTTATTGCTACTGGAAGAGGCACTATAAGAATACTTACACTTCATGGAAATGGAAGCAGTTCTTAAGGGATTATGGAATATAGATTTCTTGTTAAAATTGCCACTTTTTAAAGCAAACAAAGTTTTAGCTGTCAATTTAAAAAGGATAAACACTTGTATAACTCAGACAAATAAAATTGCTGTATCCAGTGTTTCAATTTCTTTTGTGCTTGTGTAATTGTGTCTTGTAAAACACACTGCTCAAAATTCTGAGATAATTTACAGGTAACCATGACTAGATGGAAATATTAACATTTGTGTGGTTTAGCTTTCTCATTTATGTAACAGATACTAAAAACTTTTTCCATTCCAAAGTACAATATTAGAAACATTAGCCAGATGTTAGTAAAATCACAAAATAGCTGGTTTAATTGTGTATTGTGATATATTATTTTGTCTACATTCAAATGTCAATAGCAATCATCAGACATCCAGACTGTACATTAGGGACAATTGTCAAACACTCAGACTGTACATTAGGGAAGATAACACAAAATAGAAATGATGAGCCGCTCTAGTTACATTGTCAAAGTTACATTTTTAAACTTTTTGAATTCTCAGAACCATTACCAGAGTTTTCATAGTTAAATAAACTCTGATTTATAAAGCCTTTTACTTTTTTCTTATAAATTATTAGGATATTATGAAACAGAATGATGTCTAATAAAAGTGCTATTTTGTTCTTGATGATATTAAATGATAATTTTTCATTGATAGGCTACTGTTAATAATTTGCTCTGACTGCATCTGTGTGTACAACTGTGTGTCTGAATGTAGTAAAAAAAGCAGATGCTTTTTGGTTTCATAAAATTAGAATATGCCTTTGTGTAGTAATCACTATAATCACAATTCTTTTAAAAGCATTAAACTTGAAGTATATATTTCCTTGCTTTTACACCAAAAGAGCATTTCTTCTAATAACATTTTTAGAATAGTTACAATCCCTTATGACCAAAAAAAAGGACTTTATATTAGAACATAGATTTTGAAAAAAAAAAGAAATTTATATATCTCTATTTCTTATCAAATACAATGAAGAGAAATTTATTCATTCTATCTAAAGAAAAATATTTAATATTAAGTTTCATTATGTTTATAAAGTAATTTATATCAAGTGTTGAAGAGATTGACAGACATGTGTATTATACTATATATTATACAGTGAGATTCTAAAATTTTCCTAAACAACTTAATTATTTGACATACTTTGAAAGAAACAGATTTCAGAAATAATATAACAACATTAAAATTCACAATTTTTAGAATAATAGTAAACATTTCAAATAGAATTGTTTTCTAATGTATCCAACTATTCTTTTTTAGAGAGGTCTAGAATTGAGTCTTCTTTCAATATGAATCATCAGCCACCTGATCATTCACCTAACATTAACTTCCTCTACATGAAGAC
This sequence comes from Glossophaga mutica, assembly GCA_039655065.1. NCBI lineage: Eukaryota > Metazoa > Chordata > Mammalia > Chiroptera > Phyllostomidae > Glossophaga > Glossophaga mutica. The sequence goes on along the minus strand of CM077308.1, from coordinate 75,949,172 downwards.
TGTAAAATCAAACCCCACAAGGGCTAGGCAGGGTATGTGAATGGGTGAACCAGACTGAGGGAAGAGTGGTGACATCAGCAATAAACTTGAGAATGCTTAGTCACCAAAAAGGGCTAGCTACACTCATCTCTAAGTGATTGTTGTCAAGAGGAACTAATGGCCCAATGTAGCTGGGAATTCAGGATTTAAATATTAAATAAATATTTGTGGATATTATGCTCATTTTTAAAATGTTGGACACCAATTAAAACATGATTTATATCAAGATGCATTTTATTTGTGGGCAATATATTGCCTAGAATTGAGTTTTTTGGAATTATGCCTGCCATTTGTTCATTTAGGTTTAATGCTATATTGCCAAATTAAATTTTCTATGTTCACTTTAACCCCATGCACTTCAATTTGAATTGTTTATTGTCAGTATTAAAAAGTATGTGTAAGTATTTAATTATGTATCTATTTAATGTTAAGGAGAAAATATCTTTTATGGATTATGCAATTTTGTGGCTGGAAGCTAACTTAGAGACCATCCAGATGGACTATCTTCTTTTACATGGTAGGAAAATAAATTTCTAAGACATAAAGTCACTTGCCTAAGGCCTTGAGACTACAGAAAAAGTAAAGTAGGCAACCTTAGCTTAGACAAAATTTAGAGATTAAAAAGTTTATTTAAATGAAAGGAACAATTCAATAGCCAGATCCAATCTATAAAATAATAGATATTTAAAAGTTATAGAGTGTATTATTTGTTACAGATTGGGGGAAATATGTATGAGCAAAGAAAGTGTACACAATTCTGTGTCCTGGTATTACTTAAACTATATTTCATGAAACTTTTGAGCTTGGAGAATATGACAAATACTTCTATAAATTTTAATTATGGTTCTGAGCACATTTTAATTACTCAAATATTTTATCAGTAATGCTTTATGCTATGTAAACTGCTCTCCTTTTTCTTTTGTTGATTAAGACAAATGGGTTCCTTATTTCTTCTATTCACTTACAGACAAATAAGCATGGTCCAATATATTGAGTCTTTAGGCAGATTTTTGTTTTTAGAATTGATTTTTCTCTTTCACTTTTGTATTTTAAATATATTTTATTGATTATGCCATTAAAATTGTTTCAATTTTCCTCCTATACACCCCTCTGCCCAGTACCCACTTTACCTACAGCAATTCCCCCTTTAGTTTATGTTCATGGGTAGTGCATACAAGTCCTTTGGCTTCTCCATTTCCTACACTATTCTTAACATCCCTTTGTCTATTTTGCACCTACCAATTATACTTTTAATCCCTGCAGCTTCTCCCCCATTCTTTTCCTTCTCCCCACAGCTGATAGCCCTCTAAATGATCTCTATATCGATGATTCTTTTCCTGTTCCGCTTGTTTGCTTTGTTTAGTTTTTTAGATTCAGTTGTTGATAGTTGTTAATCTGTTGCCATTTTGATATACATAGTTTTAGTCTTCTTCTTTTTCTTAAATCCCTTTAACATTTCATGTAATAATGGCTTGGTAATGATGAACTCCTTTAGTTTTATCTTATCTGGGAAGCACTTTATCTGCCCTTCCATTCTAAATGATAACTTTGCTGGATAGAGTAATCTACGTTGTAGGTCCTTGCCTTTCACCACTTTGAATACTTCTTGCCAGTCCCTTCTTGCCTGTAGTTTCTTTTGAGAAATCAGTTGATGGTCTTATGAAAAGTCCTTTATAGGTAACTCACTGCTTTTCTCTTGCTGCTTTTAAGATTCTCTTTATCTTTAAACTTTGTCATTTTAATTATGATGTGTCTTGGTGTGGTCCTCTAGGTTTAACTTGTTTGGGATTCTCTGTGGTTCCTAGACTTGTATGTCTATTTCCTTTGCCAAATCAATGAAGTTTTCTTTCATCATTTTTTTTCCAAATAAATTTTCAATGTCTTGCTCTTCCTCTTCTCCTTCTGGTAGCCCTATAATTCAGATGTTGGTATATTTGGAGATATCCCAGAGAGTCCTTATACTATCCTCCTGTTTTTAAATTTCTTTTTTCTTCTTGCTGTTATCATTGAATGCTTATTTTTTCATGTTCCAAATCACTGATTTCAATCCCAGCTTCCTGTCCTCCACTGATGTTTCCCTGTAGAATTTTCTTTATTTCACTCAGTATAACCTTCATTTCTTCCTTTATGTTGTTGGCATATTCAATAAGTCCTTTGAGCATCCTGATCATCAGGCAGGTAGGAGGGGCAGAGTCATGAAGATTGGTAGAGAGGCATGGAGAGGCTCAGAGACGTGGTGTGGCACAGAGAGGTGGTAGCAGCAATGAAATGAATGATCTCACATTCATGTTTGGTGGATAAAAATTGGGAGAGATATCTTGGGAGTGAGGGATCCCCAGCTTCAGGCTAGGTCACACAGCCCAGGGTTCCAACACTGGGAAGATAAATCCCTTTAACTTCTGGCTGTAAAAACCAGTGGAGGTTGGAGCAGCAAAAGAAACTGCCAGGTTTTCAAGATACTTGGCTTAAAGCACCCACATAGACTTAGAATGTACACATACCTACCCACTCTGGACTCACCACCAGGGCAATAGCTGAAAGGGTGCAAGTAGCATATGGGATGTAGGTGAAGTGACTAGAAATGGTGCAAGTTCTAGGCAAACCTCCAGAAGCTAGGGAGCAGCATTGTCCTCTCTTTGAGCTCTCTCCAACAACAGAGCCACAAAGAAGTGAAGCAGGTCACTCCACCCTGGCGATTACCTAAGTCTCCACCCCACACAATTTACAGGTGGCTTTTTTACAACAGGCTACTCTGTTAAGACAGGGAGTCATTCATAGCACCTCTATGTAAGACACAGAAACAAACACAGGGAGGCTGCCAAATTGAGGAGACAAAGAAATATGACCCAAATCAAAGAAGAGAACAAAACCCCAGAAAAAGAACTAAATGAAATGAAGATAACCAACCTATCAGATACAGAGTTCTTTTACTTTTGTCATAATACTCATAACTGTAATGAGATAAAGTGTCTAGGGATTTAATCTAAAAGCTAATTGTTTAAATAATATTTTGTACCTAAGATAGATCTATATCAGTTCAGCATATCTGACATGTATATTATGTCCAAGTACTGTTGTAGAGTTTGAGACAACAAAAATAAGTAAATATAGTCATTATTTTTGAGAAAATGCAAAATTAGAAGTTCATTTAATTTCAGTTAGTTAACCTATTCAACAAAACAAACAAGGAAGCAAAATATAACCAGAGATACTGAAATAAAGAACAAACTGACAGTAACCAGAGGGTAGGAGGGAATGGAATAACTGGGGAAAGAAGGGGCAGGGACATCAAGGAACTTGTATAAAGGACCCATGGACAAAGCCAAAGTGGGGCAGGATTGAGGGTGGGAGCTGAGGGTGGGTGGGGTGGGAGAAAGTGGTGGCAGGAAAATGGAGACAACTGTTCTTGAACAACAATAAAAGAAAGATTAAAAAAAGAAAAAAAAAGTAGAGTATTTAATTTCATCAGGACATATGAACAATATTGAGTATCTACTCTGAGTTAGTTAATGTGCTAGTTGCTACAGGACACCCCAGAAAATAATTCTTACATGATTTCTACTGTCGCATTGAAAAAAAATGGTTACAAGTGGAATAAATGCTTATAAAAGTAGAAGTAAGGATGCTATCTGCACATACATTTAATCTGAGTATAAACTAAGAGTGTGCCAGTCATAAAGTGGAGAAACACTATTTCAGATATAATAATTGAAAATTACAAAGAGCTCTAAAGAAATTGAAGAAAGACTATTTTAATTGGTGCCTAGAGAGGTAAATAATAAGGCTATAGAAGAAGTGTGGATCTTGCAGAACACTGTGGAGAAGGCTTCCAGTCAAGGTGGTGATGCAGATAAATGCAGTACTTGGAAACTCCCACAACCACATCAAAATTATAACTTAACTACAGAAAAATCATCATTCAGAACTGCCTGAAATCTAGAAGTCCTACAACTAAGGATATAAAAAATAAGCCACATTGATACTCGGAGGAGGGGAAGAGTAAATGTGGCAGATAAAAATTGGGAGTGATATCTCATATGCAAAGGATCCCCCTGAGGAGCAGAGGTCCACAGCTCCACACCAGGCTTCTTGGCACAGGCTTCCAATGCCATGAATAAAGTCCCCATTAACTTCTGGCTATAAAAACCAGCAGGGATTGTGGCTGAGTGAGGTGGAGGGCTCTTTTAGTCCCAGAAAGGTCCTCTTACATGGCCCATGCACAAATGTAGTCTGATTCATACTGTCTGAGCTCCAGCACTAGGGCATCAGACGAAAAGGTTCCAGGAACATATAGGGAGGGATTGAATTACCTGGCATCAGGGCAACATGTGGAAGGACAATTTTTCCTGGACAGAAGTGTTGGCAGTGGTCATTGCTCCTTTTCTGGGCCATCTTCCCACAGAGCTGGCAGGTGGGTGCCATATCTGAGTCTCTATTAACCTGGATAACATTGTTGGCCCACCCTGGAGATTCCCTGAGACCAAGCCCCATGCAACTAGTGGAGCCACGCAAGCTTTATCCAGTGACTTTTCCATACAAATGACCTACCTTGTCTCATATTTCAGCCTTTTGTAAAATCTCTCAGATAAGCAACATCTGGCCTTAGATTGCCCTGTAACTCCTGCTAAGTAGCCCTAAGCTTAGTGCAATTAATATCTATCCTAACATGTCCCAAATAAAAGAACAGAACAAAACTCCAGAAAAAGAACCAAACAAAATGGAGACAAGCAATCTGCTAAAAGCAGAGTTCAAAACACTGATTATAAGGATGCTCAATGAACTTAGGGGAGTAGTAGATGAACTTAATTAGAACTTCAATAGTGTAAAAAAGGGCATGAAAGCTATAAAACAACCAGTCAGAACTAAAAAATACACTAACTGAAATGAATAATTTATAGGTGATCAAAAGCAGAGTCGATAAAGCTGAAAATCAAATCAGTGATTTGGAATATAAAGGAGCAAAAAAAAAAAAAAACCCACAAATAAACAAACAAACAAAAAACCACAACCCAATCAGAAGAGCAAAAAGAAAAAGAATCAAAAAAAAAATGATACTGTAAGGAGCCTCTGGGACAACTTCAAACATACTATCATTTGCATCATGGGTATGCCAGAAGAGAAAGAGAGAGAGCCAGAAATTGAAAATCTATTTGAAAAAATTATGACAGAACTTCCCTCATCTAGTGAAGGAAATAGACATAGAAGTGCAGGAAGCACAGAGAGACTCAAACAACATGAACCCCAAGAGTCCCACAGCAAGATACATATTAATTAATATGCCAAAGGTTAAAGAACAAGAGAGAACTTAAAAGCAGCAAGAGGAAAACAGTTAGTTACTTATGAAGGGGGCTCCCATAGACTGTCAGTTGATTTCTCAACAGAAACACTGTAGGCAAGAAGGTATTGGCAAGAAATATTCAAGTGATAAAAAGCAAGGACCTACAAACAAGATTATTCTATCCAGCATAGCTATCATTTAGAATTAAAGGACATGTAAAGAGCTTCCCAGACAATAAAAAGCAAGAGGAGTCATCACCACAAAACCAGTATTACCTAAACTGTTAAAGGGTTTTCTCTAAGTATAAGAAGAAGAAAAGGTAAAGATAAAAATATGAACAATAAAATGGCAATAAATACATGTCCGTCAACAACTGAGTCTTAAAAACAAAATAAACAAATAAACAGAACAGAAACAGACTCAAATACACAGAGAACATTTTGATGGTTGCCAGATGGGAGGGTGGTTGAGGGAATCGATGAAAAGTGTGAAGGGATTAAGAAGTACAAATTGGTAGTTACAGAATAGTCATGGGGATATAAAGTACAGCACAAGGAATATAGTCAATAATATTCTAACAACTATGTATGGTGTCAGATGGATACGAGATTTATCCAGATGATCACTAAGTAAGCTATATAATGTCTGACTACTGGGTTGTGCCCCTGAAACTAATATGATATCGTATGTCAACTGTAATTGAAAAATTAAAAAAATAATTAAAAAACAGAACAGTGTGGATTTTTGGACTTTATCCTAAGAGCAATGGGAAGCCATTCTCCTGTTCTGAAGCAGATTCTAAAATAATCTGCTTTGTGCTTTCAGGATCCTAGCTGCTATGTGGAAAATTAATTAAACAGGGCAATTATTTTATCCTGAAGAACTTGAGAGCCAGTATTGTAGTAGTCCAGGCAAGAACAGTTGATGGTTTAGAATTCAGAGGCTGTGAAGTCCAAATATGGACTCAAGGAATATTTATCAAGTAAATTAATAGGTTTCAATGAGCATTAGGCAAAACTCATATTTCAGTCTCTCACTAAAGCAACTGCTTAAATGCTTGTGGGTATGTTCACTGTTCACTAAGGTAAAAGAAGTGGGAAGTTTAGAGAGGCCAGGTTGTACCTATTGAGTTATAGATGCCTAGAGAAAGTTAAAAGAGAAATGCCAATTAGGCCATCTGGTACATCGTCTATAGCTGGGTACATACATTTTAGATTTATAAAAAATAAATTTAGAGGCATAGAAACAAACATTTAGGGAAAACAGGTAGACTGAGGCTAGCAAAATAGCCTCAGCCTAAAAGGTATGAGAATAAGGAGAAAAACAGCACAATCTGATATCACTTAATTCAACACACACACAAAAAAAATGCTTCAAAACAAAGAGGAAGTCATTACTATCAAATGCTACTGAGATGGTGGTGTGACATCAAGCAGTACAGGAAAAGAAGTTATTGGTGTCCAAAGAGAAACCAATAAATGAGAGGAAGAAATCCTTAATGTTACAAAGAGTGCATCAATTAAATATCATATGGGAGTCAATTAATGTCTACTTGCCAAGAAACTTCAGTTTCATAGTGTATCATATATATAGAGTTCTCATTTCTATTTTTTATATCTATGTATGTATATACATATATATGCAGCAAATTAAATAATGTGTTTCATCTAATAGTGTGATACTGAAGATATCAGTTATCATTATTTTCTGAGTAACAATGAGGTAGTTATATTAACTATTTAGAACTTACAATGATGCCTTAACGTACATGACATATCTGACAAAGATAGTTGACTCATGTTCTGAATTTACTCATCAACATTAATTTGGACACAAAAAAGAAAGTATAAAATGAGATACAAAAAGATGTGTGACCTACACAATTTGAAAATTTAGACACATCAAATGAAATAATGAATATAAAAGCAATGTGTAAAGTACTATATAATGGACATTAGTAATTTTAATGTTTTTTTGGTTTCCTAATACCAGAAATGCTTCCTAGGTTTAGTGAATTTACCACTTCCTACATCTTAAATCCTAAAAATCATGTGTCAGGTATTAATTCATTTCTTTCAGCTCCAAACCTACTTTTCTGGTGGGTAGAGGGTGATACCTTTGCTGGTTCCTATCTTATGAATATTCTCCTATTCTCCTTTGCCAGCTGATAGGATACCAGGTTAGATCAATAGAAGGCACCACAGTTAAATTACAAAGTGATAATAGCAGGCAGACATTTCCTTTGGAGTTTGGTCCTGCATTATCTTTTCATTCAGGAGTCCAGCAGCTTTCTCTGAAGAGCTCCAGTAGCACCACCAGGCCACACTCTCCCCACCAGAGGTTCTAAGCCTCTCCGGCCCACCAGAACCCTTCAGTAACACACAGCTGCTTCTATAAACTTGAGTACTCTCCATACAACAGCAGCTTCGAATGCTTCTGGAAATCCAATTCTGTTGGCTCACACCATCCATTCGATATACCTACTCTGCTACTTCTACAAACAGGCACTGGCCTGCGACCTCTGGCAAGTTTCTCTGCCCTCTTCAGGCTGCAGTTTCCTATGGTAGCTACACTCTCTTCAAAGAGGTCTGAATTTTACCCTTGTCAGGGGATTCCTAATGTTCACTCTATGTCAACCTAGGGATCTTTGCTTGCTATTATCTATCATCTATCTATCTAATCTATTTAAATTGTTGTTCAGGTACAGTTTTCTGCCTTTTACTCCCATCCCAGCCCACCCCCCAGCCCTTGCCACCTCCCTCGCATTTCCACCCCCCCCTTTTTTTTGTCCATGTGTCCTTTATACTTGTTCCTGTAAACCCTTCCCCTTTTCCCCTGAAATGCCCTCCCCTTTCCCCTCTGGTCACTGGATCTTTGCTATTCTTTTGTACTTGCTAATTCTAAAAACCTTAGAATCTTTTTTAAAGGACTCTACTTCCTTCTTAACTTCCTCTTACCAATAATTATTTATAGTAACCCCCAACCCCACAAATAAATTGTGTAGTTTCTGACTCAGATTAGACTCTAACTGATACAGATCATGATCTGGATTCTGCCAGTCCAAGCAGGTGTTAATGATGTGTTGAAGCAGCCTCCACAGGACGCCTCTGGTGATGGAATCAGGTTTCAGCCTTAATGAGTTCCTGTGCAAGGGGTTGCATGTGGGTGGTGTGCAGGGTTCAATGAGGCAATGACTTGTGTGTCCTCACTGGACGATTTAGTGGTTAATTTAAGCAATGTTCACGTCTTCTTGTATTAGATCTAGTCAACTAGGTCTCCTGGAAATTCTGGGAAGTACTTAGTAACTTTTTAATCTATTTTTTGACTTGAGTATACGAATTACTTTCTTTTGTTTGCTACTAAGAACACTGTTAGAAATAATAATGAGTAGAACCTAATCAACAAAACAAACATGCAAGCAAATTATAACCAGAGACATTAAAATAAAGAACAAATTGACAGTGCCGGAGGGGAGGGGGGAGGAGGATAAGAGGGGAAAGAAAGGGAAGGTTCTTAAGGAACGTGTATAAAGGACCCATGGACAAAGCCAAAGGAGGGAAGGATTGAGGATGAGAAGTGGGTGTGGGAGGGCAGGGGAAAGTGGCGGTGGGAAAATGGAGACAACAGTACTTGAAAAAAAATTAAAAAATAAAAAATAAAAAATTTATTGAGTGCTTAAATGATTCAGGCACTGTACTAATTACTCCATATGTATTATTACCTTTAATCTTCATACATATCCTATAAAGTATTGATGATCCATATTTTACAGATGATAAACCTGAAGCTCAAAGAGAAAAGATTTGTTAGAGCTCTCAAGACTAAGTAGCAGAGATGATAGTAAAATCCAGACATTGATGTCTGGTGCTTTTAATTGCACCTACAGTGCAATTTATTATTATTTACTATCCTCTTTATTATTTTTGTGACAGCAATATGAACAAACACAGATTTTTTATTATTATTATTTTTATTATTATTATTTATTATTTTTATTATTTATTATTTTTGTGACAGCAATATGAACAAACACAGATTTTTGTTCAGTGTTTTCCCCCTACAATTTAAGAATTATATTTGACTGTTGAGCTAGAGAGAAAAAAAAAATCTGTATCATTAGAATTCAGATCCAAAGTTTGAATTTTATTGAACTTTGGGTCCAAACTGAGTCAACTACATTACTGGGTATCTTTTCCTGATTATTTTCTACCTATTTCTCACAGTTCCACAAAAAACTGATACATTGGAAGTCTCTGTGAGATAATTATTAGTTCTCTGTCCAGCGAATGGTCTAGAGTAGGGAGGAGGAGGGAGTTGGGGTTAAGGCTAATTCCCACGAAAATTAAGGGAAATAGGCTAGTGGAGAGTAAGGACATGCTATTCTGCCTTCTTCATAGTCAGGGTACTTTTCTTTCTTAAAGTTTATGCACCTCAGCTCTCTGAACTTGTCCTGGGGAACACCATCTTATTAACTTACTATACATGTTGACCAGTCATTATTTTTCATTAGATATATTGACATGAAAAATATGTCTTGAAAAAATGTAAAAATATTTTATTTTAAAAGTATGATAAAATTCAGTAAGTCATTCTTTAAGGATATTAGTTCAAAAGACAACTTAAGGCAACTAAATGCTCAGTCTGTGGACCATTTTAGAAAAAGGCACAATTTAAACAATTTTCAGAGCCTAGTACACTCAGCCACATTCTTAGAAATGTATGATTTGATTAAATTGACATTTAAATGTCAAGTACTTTTCCAGCATTTCCTTTCTCATAATTGCTCACTGCTGAGACATTTGTGTGTAATTAGGAGGGTTTTCTCTCCCTCTTTCTCTTGTAAACAGTCTAGCTCTTCAACCTTTTTCATTGACTGATCCCAGTGCCCCGTTGTCTTCTTCCTGAAACTGAAGTACGGGGTCAGTAAAGCTGAGGTATTGAATTTCTAAAAGTTTTAATATTTAAATAAGTGAAAATCATTTAGAAGAAGAAATATTCATTTTAATAAGTTGATTTATAGAAGGGACATATTCTAAGAGTATGATTATAATATTTGTTTAGTGGTGATATTACTTTATTATGAAAATGCTTTGCACATTTAAATTTAGTTGAAAATTTAGGTTCTTAAATATTTAAATTTTTACATGTATAATTCAATGGACATGTGGTACAGTTATTACACATTATTAAATACAAGTACTGTATACAGCTATGATGACTATAAAATATAATAATAAGGAATTACAAAATAGATCATATTATTTTAACATTTGATATTAGAGAAAATATAAGGAATAACAATAGTCAATATTGGTAAAGGCATGATGAGATGGGAACTTGTGTTTACTGCCAATAAATTTGTATAATCTAGAAGGAACACAATATATGAGTACCAGTAAAAAGTCTTAAAAGTTTTCTTGCCAAATCATTCCTGGGAAGCCATCCTAAAGGACTAACACAAAGCTGTCTCACCTCAATATTACAGTAGTAGTGGGAAGTTGAAAACTACTTAATTTTCTAATACTGAAAGATTTTATGGTTGAATATAAAATATGATTTCAAAGTAGAAAAGAGTAGAAGAATGCCAAAATATCAAGAGAAGTTGTTTTTGAGAAACAAGTGTATATAATTATAATATATTCTTTTATAATTTCCACTTTATAGCATTTACTATAATTGACATTCATTACTTTTAAAAGTTTTTTTAAAGCTTTACTTTGAATGCAAGAATATGATGACTGGTTCTTTCAGAAAGAGTAAACAATCTTTGACTGCAAGACTAAAACCCTCCCACCATCAGTAAGGCTGTGTACCTTGAGACACATAAACTCTTTATGTCTATTATTGATGATTGGAGGATGAGTTTTAGTCTGCTGTGGGAATAGTTAAAGGCAGAATGTTCCAGAAAGAAGGATGGAAATTATAAAGGCCAAGATTAATAATTGCACAAGTAATTTGTGCAATTACTTATTTAATTAAGTTTTTCTTTCTTGTTTGGTTGTAAACCCCACTAGGGCAGGAGTATCTGCAAAAATCTATATAGAACACTTTGCATAGTACTTTGCACCATTAATAAACATTTGTAGAATCAATGACATAAATATAATTATAGAATATTCCTTAATGTTTCTCTTTGAGTCTGGGTTCATAGATTATTTTTATAAATAACAAACACATGTGTCCAAATGTTATGCCAAGAATAGAAATTAAACTATAACAGTCTTTGAATCTGTTTATTTCCCTGGAGAGGCAAAAGGTAAATGAAAATCCAGGCAGACTGGAATAGGAGGGGACAATGTCATTTTTGGTTGCTAGATGATGCTCATAAATAAACCTAAACCATTAACAGAAGAATTGGAATTTTCTCCCTCTTTGAAACTGTTTTAACTTCAATAGTGACCTATTCTTAAAATGATCATTTCTGCAATGAACCCCAAAGAGTCCCTTAGCCAGCAAAAGAGATTACTTAAACATAGGCCCAATCTTCTTAATGCTAGATGAAAACCCCAATTCTAGGAATAAGGCTCTGACCTCAAGAAGGACCACACAATACACTCTGTGAAACTGTATTCTTCAAGCAAGATGTGTCCATTCTCACTGGAATTTTGGGAACTAGCATCTCTTTCTATTTAAAACTTAGGATAAAGACTGGAGGCTATTGAGCACTAAATAACTTCTATCCAGGTATTCCTCAGATATACTTTATTCCTGATATCCCTTAAAGGTATTGGGACAATATATCAAACTGTTCAAATTGTTCTGCAGCCTAAATCTGTGATGTGCAATCAATCCTCCAGTATCTCTGTCACATAACAGATTGGAGTTTTATTTACCCAATTTTTTGTACACTTCTCAGAAATGTGAATAGGCATTTGACAGCACAGGAACAAAGATCTATATCAATGAATCAGTTTAAAACATATATGCTTAAGAGATCTAGCAAGCAGAGTAAATCAAACAATTTGTTTGTAAGTCAAATCAGCCAATTCCTTTACTCTGCTTGGTCCTTAATGCCAGCAAAAATGTGCTCTTTAGATATGGACATATTTGTTTACACATTCTTCATTTTGACCAAGATACATGCCTTTTTACATTAAAACAACTCATAATTTCCTGGACCTTATCTTTTGTATTCTCATGTTGGATATAATCATAGGTATAAAAAAGATTTCACTTGGGCTTCTGGCCAGGATGGAGGTGTAGGTAGATATGCTTCACTTCCCCATACAACTCAAACAAGGATAACAACCAATTTAAAACAAACAAACAAAAAAACAACCAAAACTTCCAGAAAATTGAACTGTATGGAAGTTTCATGACCAAAGAGTTAAAGAAGAAACATTCATCCAGGCTGGTAGGAGGAGGGTAGAGAGGCAGCTGGGATGTAGCGGGTGTGTGGAAAGGCAGTGGCTGGTGGACTGGGTGGTCCCACATTCACGTGCAGATAAGCTGGAACAACTGAGGAGTGAGACAGACTGTGCAACTCAGGGTTCCAGTGCTGACAAGGAAAGCTTCAAAGCTTCTTGCTCTAAAAAACTTGTGGGGGTTGTGACTGTGGGAGAAATTCCAAGTCTCACAGGAGAATCTATTGGAGAGGCCTATAGGATCCTAGAACTTACACAAAACCACCCACCTGGGAATCTGCAGCAGAAGGGTCCAATTTGCCTCTGGGTAGTGGGGGGAGTGACTGAAAGTGGGACGAGAGTGGAGCAAGTGGGATTGTTCTCTCTCTGACTCCTGACTCACAATCAGTGCCACAACACAGCCATATGTGTTGCCCCACCCTAGCAAGTACCTGAGGCTCCACCCCTTACAATGTAACAGGTGCACCAAGACAGAGAGTATGGTCCAAATGAAAGAACAGATCAAAACTCCAGAAAAAGAACTAAGTGACACAGAGACAGCCAACCTATCATATACAGAGTTCAAAACACTGGTAATCAGGATGCTCACAGAAATGATTGAGTATGGACACAAAATAATGGAAGAACTGAAGCCTATACAAAGTGAAATAGAGAAAAATATACAAGGAACTAACAGTGAAGGGAAGGAAACCAGGACTCAAGTCAATGATTTGGAACAAAAGGAAGAAATAAACATTCAGACCAGAGCAGAATGAAGAAACAAGAATTCAAAAAAATTAGGAGAGGCTTAGGAACCTCTGGGTCAACTTTAAACATTCCAACATCCAAATCACAAGGGTTCCAGCAGGAGAAGAGGAAGAGCAAGAAACTGAAAATTTATTTGAAAACATAATGAAGGAAAACTTCCCCAATCTGGCGAAAGAAATAGACATGCATTTCCAGGAACCTCAGAGAGTCCCAAACATGTTGGACCCAAAGAGGAACACACCATGACACACCATAATTACATAGCTCATGATTAAAGATAAGGAGAAAATCCTAAATGCAGCAAGAGAAAAAGAGAGTTACCTACAAAGGTGTTCCCATAAGACTATCAGCTGATTTCTCAAAAGAAACTTTACAGGCAAGAAGGGGCTGGAAAGAAGTATTCAAAATCATGAAAGGCAAAGACTATCCAAAATTACTCTATCCACCAAAGCTGTCATTTATAATGGAAGTGCAGATAAAGTATCTCCCAAATAAGGTTGAGTTAAAGGAGTTAATCATCTCCAAGCTCTTATTATATAAAATGTTAAAGGGACTTATATAAGAAAAAGAAGAAGAAGAAGAAAAGACAACCAACTTACAAATATCAGCAACTGAACCTAAAACAAAAATGAAAACAAAAACAAACTAAGCAAAAAACTGGAACAGGAACACAATCACAGAAATGGAGAGTTATCAGTGACAAGTGAGCGGGGAGAAGGGTGGTATTGTTACAGGGGGAAAAAAGCATAATTGATAGGTACAGAATAGACTGGGGAAGGTTAAGAATAGTATAGGAAATGGAGAAGCCAAAGACTTATATGTAGACCCATGGATGTGAACTAAGGGTGGGGATACAGTCAGGGAGAGGGGTGCAGGGAAGAGGGAGATAAAGGTGAGGAAAAAATGGGGCAACTACAATAGCATAATCAATAAAATATACTTAAAAGTGAAAAAAGAATTATTTCCAGTTTACTTTAAGAAACACACAGTTGAAAAAAGATGGCAGGTGGCACCAGGCTCTTGGAAAATGTTTGGTTTTCTGAGGACATTTGTTGCTACTTTCTTGTGACTTATGACTTTTCATGTAGGTATATAAGACCAGTAATGTTGCAGCTTAAAATACTTTGGGAAATTCCAGAAACTTGAAATTTTATGGGAAACCTCACAATTTAAAAATATTAACTCATAATTAAAATTAAAAAAATACTGTTGGCTAATGAAAATACAAATCTGGAGATCAAATTTGGCACATTGAAATAATTTTGCATCTTTGGCGTAGAACATCAGAGGAGGTTCTTTTCACAGATGGAAGGTGAATATATTTCACAACACATTAAAGGCTGACAGCTCTGGGGAGTAGTTAGGGGGTGGCAAAATTGAGCAAAAAAGAAAAGGGACTCATGGATATGGACACCAGTGTGATGACTGTGGTGGGAGAGGGGTGGGCGAAGGTGGAAGAGGGCATTAGGGGGATAAATGGTAATGGGGAAAATGCAATACAAAATAAATTTAAAAAGAACAAAGTAGAATAGTTAGTACTTCTTATGAAGAGTCTTAGGATGAAATAATCTGAGTAAAAGACTAATTGGCAGATTCTTATGGTAATCTGAGGAAATGCAATTTTAAAGGAGTTTAATTGCTGAGAAAAATACAGTATAGAATACAAAACCGTCCACATTTGTAGTCATTATTTGGAATATTATCCATGTGAAGTCATGTTCTTTTTTCCCCGTCAATACTTTCTCCCTCCCACTTAGCCAAAACCCAAATGCGTCACTTGAAAAGAAAAAGTGAAATAACTTTATGGTATATATTTATATCTCTTTACTCAGGGACCTCAAGAAACAAAGCTTATGAGTGATGAAGGTGTCCTCATTAGTTTTCAGTATAAACTGATCGTACATGCTTTTTATTTTTTAAAAAATTATTTATTGATTTTAGAGAAAGAGGAGGGAGAGGAGAGAGAGAGAAACACCGATTTGCTGTTCCACTTATTTATGCATTCATTGATTAATTCTTTTATGTGCCTTGACTGGGGATCAAACCCACAATCTTGGGGTATGAGGATGACACTCTAACCAGCTAAGCTACCTGGCCAGGGCTCTACTTAAATAATACACTCTGTCTCGAATGCCTATTATGTATCTGCTGCCCACTATGCCATGTCCCGGCACCTACTGACTTCCTGTTTTAAAACGGTTCACAATTATACATGCATTTGCCTGCTCAGGATTCTTTAGTGGCATGTTTCAAATATTTACAAAAACTCAAAAGCAAGCATATGCACAAAGAAGGGTTACTGGTTTGGTGAGAGTTATGTCCACCACAGACCAGGAAGCCTAACTTCCCAAAATGGTAAGTCTCATGGGAAAACTCTATAGTTACTTAAATTATTCTGGTGATTCCTAATGCCGATCACAATTCCCTCCCGCAAACACAATGAATAATGGGGAAGATGGAGAATTCTACTTAGTCATTCCCACCCTTTGGATGAAAACCAGCACTTTTTACAGCACTTTGTAAATTTACAAATTGAAAATAGAGTACAAAGACTAGGTATCAATGTCTAAAGAGGTTCAGCTTTTCGGTTTCAGAAATCAATGCCATGCAGTTAAACTGTGGTCAGTCAGCTCTCTATTAAATAATGACTCAAATCATCAATTTTTCAGATAGTGAGATGTTTGAGAGAGAGAGGAAGAAAAGGAGAGAGATTAACTTTTTAAGAATAAGGGCTACAACACTGTGAATGACTCGGATATGAAGCTCAAAGTCATACCTATGATGTAAGCTCATTCACGTGTAACTCTTCACCTTGTGCCCCCTTGCCGGTTCCATGTTTCTAATAGACAGCTGATTAAAATGCACTAGAATTCTGCTCCAGGAGCTTCAGCAAGCACAAACCTTTTCCATTTCAATACCCTGGTAGCTAAAGGAATGAGCTGCCAACAGAGCAATGGGATGGAAAGGACTCATGCACTCCTTCTCCTGCCATTAGCACCCATTCCAACAGTAAACTGGCCTCCAGGTTAGCTTCTTTTAGGAGGTGTTTGATAACTAGATAAAAAAATAACCACTACTACCAAAACCAAAAAGAGAAAGACCGCATTGGGACCTTAAACATGCACAAGCAGTGGTAAGAAAATAATCAATTCCACTTCACATGGCTGGTCATTTTAATTCTCTGCTATCTATTTTATTTTAATAAATTGCTTTCTCGTTGTAGTAGATAGTATACAAAAGAGTTTTTAATAGAGTTACCCATACCCTTTTTGAATTGATAATCCTTCAAAGAGGCAAATATTTTATTCCTGAAGATTCTAACTATCAATCTTTATGAATAATGGCACTCTGCCATATTACAACCTGTGGCATCTTCCATACTTTCTTTGAAAGATAATGATACTGATAATTTATATATGCTTTGCATCATGTGTCAAGAAACATGTTTGCATGTTAGGAATTCTTAGGTAACTGTTCCATCTGCAGTGGACTGAACAGTTTCCTCATGCTTTTCTACATGTGTTATTATGGTTCAGCAATGGTTTTCTATTGTTATTTATGTTGGATTCTAAATCTTTGAAATCTTCTTCACTTGACTCAATCATTGAACTAAATATCCGGGTGGATACCAACCATATTTGTTGACATTTGATTTGTGCAAAGCATCAACAGCTGAGGTGGGAGAGAGATTGTACTTATGATACCATATGGTTGTTACTTCTGCTTGGAGCCTGTTACAAAGTGCAGTCATCTGTGAACTTGTCATGGATCCAATCACACCCCTTTAAATAATTGCACTAGTGAAATCTTGGCAAAGCTCAATTAATTTTTCCCTTAATCACTACAACATATATATTCTATATACTTGTATAATGTTACAATTTCATTCACTGATTTCATAAGTACTGTCATCCTTTAATGTTTGAAGACTACATTTATTTTGTTCATGTACAGGGTAAACCATATAGTACATTATTCTTCTGAGAATAATATGCACTTGAATACCTTAGTCAGCTCTACTCTGTTATATCTCCTCTTTTTGTGAGTCTTAGTGAGATGGCTTACGAACGGGGAAAATATATTCTCACTGGCATTTGTATTTCCCTCCCCCAGGATGACTACTTCTCTTTTCCAAGATAAGAACCTAATTTGTAATGATGTCTTTTTTAGGAATTTGGAACATGTCATTGGATTAATTAAAGAACACCTCTCTTAGGCAGAATCTTGCTTTAGGAGGGAGTGAACTTTAGCTTTCTTTCACATTTTCTTTTTTTTTTTTTAATTTTTTATTTTAATTGTTGATCTTGTACAGTTTTCTGTCTTTTACTCCCACACCAGCCCACCACCCCAGCCCTCCTCACCTCCCTCCCATTTCCACCCCCCCCCATAGTTTTTGTCCATGAGTCCTTTATACTTGTTCCTGTAAACCCTTCCCCTTTTCCCCTGAAATTACTTCCCCTCTCCCCTCTGGTCACTGTCAGCCTGTTCCCAATTTCAGTGTCTTTGGTTATATTATGCTTGTTTGTTTTGTTGATTAAGTTCCTGTTAAAGGTGAGATCATATGGTATTTGTCTTTCACTGCTTGGCTTATTTCGCTTAGCATGATGCTCTCCAGTTCCATCCATGCTGTTGCAAAGGGTAGGAGCTCCTTCTTTCTTTCTGCTGCTGCACATTTTCTAAAGGTTTATGTAATTAAGGATTCTTTCATAAAGTAACTGCTGCAGTAGCTCAGTTAAGAACAGAATTCCCACTTACATATATTTTTTTTTTTTACCTTTTCTTAGGTAAATATGCTCTTATTGTCATGTAGAAACATCACGTGCCATGGAGCTTGCCGTGGTCTGGCATGGGAAAATAAAATTTAAAAAGGTGGCTTAGGAGATTGGACACATTTAGACTGGCATTTCTGGAATTCTGAGCTCCAGTCTACATTTTGTAGTGGCTCCTTCTATGGGATTAAAGAACTTTATTTTCCAAATAATGAGGAAAGTAATCACTCGTTTTAGGTATTCTATAGATTAATGAATAAGTTATTGTGGAGATTTTGCTAAAATAAGCATCTATGTAAAAACTGGATAATGAGAGTTACAGAGAGTAGAGAAAAGCAAAGATTCAGAGATTCTTATTTTATAGAGCAAAAAAGAACAATTTGCTCTTCTTAAAGTAAGCCAGTGAGGTAATTTACATTATAATATGGTATTTTCTCTAGTTCAGTACTGACTCACAATCCATCTGTGTGTGAATTTTTCAATCGCTCCTCAGTTTCACCTCATTTTTGCCTTTTGCTACATACAGATATTTCTGCTGAGTTATAAAACCCCGTAATATCACATGTCTAGAGAAAAGAAGCATTGATGTCACAAACATTCCTCTCTAGGGGGTTCTCCTGGGGCTCACTGACAGGCTAGTAGCAATGCAGACAGAATGCACACTTCTGTACAGTGAAAATGTACATACAGTACAGAGGTCTCTGGGAAGCTGTCCACCAATCCATTTCTAACCAGAGTCACATATATCACATTCTGTTATGGCGCAGACATTTTAGATTTTCAGTGACTGCTATGATTTTAATTTAAGAAACTCAATTTTCAGCCCTAGCTGGTGTAGCTCAGTGGATTGAGCGCGGGCCTGCGAACCAAAGGATCGCGGTTCGATTCCCAGTCAGGGCACATGCCTGGGTTGCCAGGCCAGTTCCCGGCAGGGGACATACAAGAGGCAACCGCACATTGATGTTTCTCTCCCTCTCTCCTTCCCTTCCCCTCTAAAGATAAATAAATAAATAAATAATAAAAATAAATAAATAAAATTAAATTAAAAAAAAAAAAGAAACTCAATTTTCCATTCTGTTTTATCTACTTTATGATCACTTAAAATTATTAAAATTAAGAAAGTTGAGAATCCACTTATAAATAAAACCTCTGAAAGTCATTTGAAATGTATACACTACCAAATAAACTATGGCAAAAGATTTTTTACTTTATTATGCAAATAGAATGTTTTTATTGTCTCTCTTCTATGCTGTAACTGAAATATACATTTAATCATAACTGAAATATGTCCCTCAGTATAGAATGGTGTCCTGTCAATCTAGGATCTTTCAAAAGATTCCGAAAACTTGAGGGTATAACTAAAGTCTTGTATATGTAGAAAAAAAAAGATAATTATAATGAATAAGAAATTTACAGGGAAATTATAGTCATTGCCTAATAAAATGATTTTTACTATAACCAAGATTATTTTTATTTTAAATTTAATTTATTATTATTTTTGTTAAATATTTTATTGTTTATGCTATTACAGTTGTCCCAATTTTCCCCCCTTAGCCCACTCTACCCAGGCTGCCCCCCACTCCCATAGTCCATCCCCCCCACTCCCACAGTCCATCTCCACACCGTTGTCCATGTCCATGGGTCATTTATATATGTTCTTTGACTAGTCTCTTATTATTTTTAATATTGATGGCAAAGTGTACAAACATAGATTCTCCTCTTCTTCCTGGCACTCAGTTCCATTACATTTCTAGGCCTCACATGCAGTTATTGGCGGCTGATTGAATAAGTCCTTCCCAATGGAAACTGAGCAGAAATAGTATGAGTCATTTTCAGGCTTAACACATTTCATCTCCCATATGTACTTTTACTTTTTTCCTGCCAGCTGAAGGCAGATGATAGGGATGCTTTTAAGGATGCAAGCACCACAAGATGAAAAGATTCCTGGGTCCCCAAAGACCAAGTGGAGGAACTCCCCCCCACATTGACTTGAAAACTCACTATAGAGTTAAAACTTCTCTCTTACTGATTCTTTTTTTTTTAGTTACTTATTTTTTTATTTTTATTATTATTTTTTAATGCATGTAAAATTTTTAATTGTTGATATTGTACAGTTTTCTGTCTTTTACCCCGCCCCCAGTCCACCACCCCAGCCCTCCCCACCTCCCTCCCATTTCCACCCCCCTAGTTTTTGTCCATGTGTCCTTTATACTTGTTGCTCTAAACCGTTCCCCTTTTCCCCTAAAATTCCCTCTCCTCCCACTCTGGTGACTGTCAGACTGTTCTCAAATTCAGTGTCATTGTTTATATTATGCTTGTTTGTTTGGGTCTTTTTGTTAGTGCAGCTTGGCTTATTATAACTAGAACAGATTTATACTGAATCCTTTATGCCTGCTTAATATCCAAATGTATGTCATACTCTAAGAACTGGCTCAAATTCAGTATCTTTTCTGCAGTTCTCTTTGATTCTTTTATCTTAATGTGAATGTTTTTTGGGGGGTTGAATTTCTTGTATTAACAATAAGTTGACTGTTAATGAGAGTAGAATGTCTATCTGTAGGCCTTTTGACAACCAAAACAAAACGGGAAATGTGCAGTTAAATATTCTTACTTCCAATGGGGATAAAACAATGTACCAGTTTATGGGTGGAGGAAAGTTTCTCTAATGTTAAATTCTTAAAGATGTTGCAAACATGGAATTTCATATAGGGAAGACAGTGATATATTAAAAAATGTCCTCAATCACCTGCCTAGAGCAAATGTAATTAGTAGATGTAATAGTATGGAAGCTATAGTATCTTTTGATCATAAGCATTGTGATAGTTGGCAGCTCTCCAGGGTGCCAAGGTAATATGTAGTAAATATGTAATTGTTTTTTGGCTGCAATCTGAAGATTAGGCTCATAGTTATTTGACAGAACACTTTTTAGAAATCCTTCATAAAATACATGTGCACCAGATTTTTAAAAAATAAGAATAGCACAGCAATTAGTTGTGATTTTCATCGAGCCTGACCTTGATGACAAGTTGATTGATGACCAATTCATTACACCGGAGACTAGAAGCAGTTCGTTTGACTGTTATCCATATTTGGAATTAGGGAACCTAATCTAGACTCTTTACTAATGGAAAGCTCTCAAACACCCCTTTTGAAATGGCCATGAACTCAAAAACACGTACACAAAGAATTTCTAGATGTATTCCAACTTAGCCTAAAATTTGCTTAAGATGAGAGTTATTCTGTGAAGCATAATTTTATTACATTTCTAAAACAGATGTTATTATTGCAGTTCAAGTATTATCTGCATTGTTATGTTTACTTACAGCAATATAGGTTCCTGGTATATATCAAAAAATATTTTTTTAAAAATACATCTCTCAAATGGATTTACTAGATACAAACCATTTACATTTTGTAAGATGATTGATGTTATTTTAAAATAGATTAAACTACCCTGGCAGGTATGGCTCAGTGGATTGAGCACTGGCCTGAGAAACCAAGGGTTGCTGGTTTGATTCCTAGTCAGGGCACATGACTAGGAATGTGGTGGGCCAGGTCCCCAGTGTGGAGTGTGCGAGAGGCAACCGCACATTGATGTTTCTCTCCCTCGATTTCTCCCTCCCTTCCCCTCTGACTAAAAATAAATAAACAAAATAGATTATACTAGTCTTACAGCTGATGGTATTTAGGTACAACAATCAACTGTCAATTGAAGTTACTGCTAATTATTATATAAGGACTTGTCCACCTATTTATTGTAAGGGAAGCAGTCAACCAGGTTATATAAAAATGGCATCAGATCACTAAAATTTGAAGAAACTAAACACAGTCTAATTTTATGGCATTCTCTAGAAAAATATCTTTTATATAAAAATTACACTGATAACTTTGTCTCAGTATGTTTATTTCATTTTTATTTGTTCTTAAAAATTTAGAGTATTTCCCAATTGATTTTTGTAATTCCTAGTTTAAACATTACTAAAATGAACTTGAGATAATTGACTCTTAAAGAACAGGAATAATTAATTTTAGTTTATATATCAAATGCAGCCTCAAAATAATAATGTTCCTGTAAGCTTAAATTTGAAACTTGAGGCATAATTTCTATAATTCTCACATTCAGGAAGCTCAAAGAAAACCTAAATCTTGTAGTCCTTGTATCAATGCCTTTCTAAATTTAGTGGTTTCTATTTTATTATGGTAACAAACAAAATTATGGTAGCTTTGCACAGCTGTGCTCCCTGAAGTACCACTCAAGGTCTATAGCCTGCCAGCGCACATGTAATTCTTTCTCTGAAGCTGTAGCCACTACTAGTCCTCTGGGTCAGTTACTAATAATTTTTAAATTGTCCTTTTGATTCTCCAATGGCTTCAAGCTACTTACTCTTAATTTCCATTCTGGTTCTGGTTGTGCATCTTTAGAATATTTTTTCTTTTAATTAACACATATTAATACTCTCTAAAATATTTTCCTTCAGTAATTTAACAACAATTCCAAATTAAAAACCTTGTACAAGGTAGAAAATCAAGTAGTCAAAAATTTATTGAACATTTCTCTCCTTCGCAGATCATGCAGGAAAGAACAAACACTTGTAGGTAAAATTGCAATATATAATGCATGGTGGTGTTTTGTAAATTAAGCAGGGCTTTATTTATGAAAGCATTACCGAAACATTTGGAAAAAGATTGAATAATGTCATTTAAACAAGTAATTTCATTATGTACATTTCCTTTGAGTGAGTGTCCACACATACGCAATAAATGTATTCAATTATTTTCTATATTATATTATAATATAAGCTGTTACTTAGAAGAGTTCTGCTTAGATTTCTAAATATAAGCACTTATTTTTATATCACCCTTATGAAATTCAACTTCTCATCATATGCAAAAATATTAACATTTACCTTTCTAAAACACATTTAAATTTAATATATGGCTTCCCTTTATAAAATCATTTTCCAGTGTTCTTTTTAAAAAAGACATTTTCTTCTCTATTCAATACTATATTCATATTTCTAAAAATTAAGATAACATTAGTTGACAGCATTATATAAGTTTCAGGTGTTCATTATAATTCAATATCTGTACATACTATACCATGCTCACCACTGGAAGTTTAGTTTCCATCTGCTGCCATTATATTCACAATTTCAGAGCATTATTGACTAGTTATAAGAAGTGGTACAAGGCCAAATGTACTTTTAAATCTGGACTGCAATGATTTATTCATAGATATACACTCAAAGCTGTTTCAATGTTAAGAAAAAAAACTACGTGGAAAAGATTCACTAAGTGTAGTAAAAGAAACAAGTAATGCAATTTTTAAAATTATGCACAGAAAATAAGATTTGCTGAGGTGTGGGAGTAATCTTTTTATTGAGAAGTAAATCTGATTGACTTTGTAATTTTTGATTTCATGGGAATAAATTTTGCATTATTTATCTTTTTTTCAGTTCTACGGTATTTTCTCATACAAATAAGATTTTAAAACAAGTAAATTAAAGGGCTGACAAAGCATGAATAAGTGTATAGCTCTTTATCTGCCCTTTGATTTTAAATAATATCTTTGCTGGGTAGAGCAATCTCGGCTGTAGGTACCTGCTTTTCATGACTTTGAGTATTTCTTGCCAATCCCGTCTAGCCTGCAAAGTTCCTTTTGAGAAATCAACTGACAGTCTTACGGGAACTCCCCTGTAGGTAACTGACTGCTTTTCTCTTGCCGCTTTTAAGATTCTCTCTTTATCTTTAACCTTTGGCATTTTAATTAAGATGTGTCTTCACATGGGCCTCTTTGCATTCATCTTGTTTGGGACTCTCTGTGCTTCCTAGACTAGTATTTTTATTTCCTTCACCAAATTAGGGAAGTTTTCTTTCATTATTTTTTTCAAATCGATTTCCAATTTCTCGCTCTTTTTCTTCTCCTTCTGGCACCCCTATGATGAAAATGTTAATATGCTTGAAGTTGTCCCAGAGGCTCTTTACACTATTGTTATTTTGGGGGGATTTTATTTTATTTTTCTTGTTGTTCTGATTGGTTCTTTTTTGGTTATGTTCCAAAACATTGATTTGATTCTTGCCTTCATCTACTGTACTGTTTTTTTCCCTCTGTAAATCATTCTTTCTTTCAGTTAATGTATCCTTCATTTTTGACTGGAACTTTTTTATGCTGTTGAGGCCATCACTAATTTATTTGAGCTCCTTCAGAGTGTTCTGAACTCTGCATCTGAAATATTGCTTGTCTCCATTTTGTTTAGTTCTTCTGGAGTTTGGATTTGTCATTTCATTTGGATCATGTTTCTCTGTCTCTGCATTTTGGCAGGCCCCCGTGTTTGTTTCTATGTTTTAGGTAGAGCTGTTATGACTCCATGTCTTGGTAGTGTGGGCTAATGCACTAGGTGTTCCGTAGAGTCCAGTGGCACAGTCTCTGCTATTACCCAAGCTGGTACACAAGTGTGCCCTTCATGTGGGCTGAGTATACCCTCCTCTTGTAGTTGAGCCTTGATTGCTGTTGGCAGGTCAATGGGAGGGGTTTACTCAGTCTAGTCAGCTAGAAGTACAGGCTGTGACCACTGACTACCAACCTCCACCATCTGTGTAGGATCCGCTGTGCAGGGGTAAGGTGGTGATACTCCAAAATGGTCTTTAATTGCCCACTGGGTGTGCAGGCTCTGGGATTTCCTAGGTGGTGTGGGTGAAGGTCAGACCCCACCTGTGTTCTGACTGTGGCCACCTTGCATGAGGTATAGAACAATTGGAGGTGGCTTTTATTCATGTTGGGCTTGGAGATTCCTAGAGGAAGTCAAGTTGTGAATCTAGGCTGACTACTGTCAGTGCTGAGACTGGGGTCACTTAGCAAGTGGTAGAGAGGCTGGGGACTTACTGAGGCTGGCTGTTGCTTGTTTGATAGGATTTAGAAAGTTGTGAAGCATGAGCCAAGACCAGTCATTCATATGGAAAAGTCACCCTTAACAGTTTGGGTGGGCCCACAAGTTGGGTGGGACAGTCTCAGTAGATCTTCAGAGTGAGGAAAACAGTGTTACCCAGGTTGATGGAGTCTCATATTTCACTCACCTGCTGGCTCTATAACTCTATGTGGGGCCAGTTTAGAAAAGAGTCAGTGGCCTCTACCCACCTTTCTGTCTGTGTAACTGCTGTCACTGAGCTCCCACTTTGATGCCAGACACTTCAGTTCCTCCCTAAATGCCACTGTGCCTTTCAAGCTGCTACCCCAGTGCTGGAGCTCAAAGGGAATGAGTCTGAGTAAGCCCATGTGTGGGTTCTTTAAGGGGAATTGCTTGGGACTCCAGAAGTTTCTTCTACTGACTCAGTCCCTGCTGGTTTTTGCAGCCAAAAGGTATGGGAATTTATTTTCCTGGCACCGGAACCCTGGGCTGAGGGGTCTAGTGTGGGGCTCAGACTCTTAGCTCCTGGGATCTCCCTACTGAATTTTTATTCACATGTGGATGTGAGACCAGCCCCTTCTGTGTCTCCACATTTCCTACCTGTCTGGATGGATGTGGTTTCTTTAATCCCATAGTTGTCAGACTTCCATTCAACATGACTGGCAGATCTGAGTGATGGTTGCTGTATATTTTAGTTGTAATGTTGATGTGGTTGTGCAAGGAGGTGAACTATTTTTCCTTATGCTGCTATCTTTACCTATGCCGCCATCTTGACTAGAAATTCCAGCAAAATCTTTTTCAACCCCCTGTAACATTTTCTGATTTAAACAGCTTAATCATTATTTATTTATTTTTATTTCATTTTTTATTGTTGACACTATAACAGGTATCGTCCATTTCCCCCGTTTTGCTCCCCTCTCCCAAAACTCCTACCCCACCAGCCTTCTCCACATTGTTATATGCATCCATGGGCTATATGGAGTATCCATATATGCATCTATGTTCTTCCACCAATCTTTTCATAATTTTTTTTCAAAATTTCAAAATGCTTGTCTTGAAAGGGCTCAGGGGTCAGGGATTTTTCTGATATTATACTATGAGACCACAACTCATTTTAGAGGTATCGTTCATTACATAACTGAAACCATTGATGCTTCCTACAGATTACTGAAGTAAAAAAGAAAAGTAACAAAGAAAAAGTGCTGCTTTTTACTACAAAGAATAAGCCAGGGTGAATAGGACTTCACTTGTATTGGCCCCTGGCTTCATGAAGGCAAATGTTCCAAGGTGAGTTCACCTGTCAGTGTGAAATTTCTCTGTCAAAAACTAGTTTCACATGGATGTAATTAGAAAAATAATAATAAGTAAAATAAAATGAATACATCATTAGCAAGGATACACTACATATTTGGAATGTCAATATTAACGAATTGACGGTCTGTCCAAGTCAGTGGATAATTCCCACTAAAACTTGATCACCTCCAATATACCCTAGTTAATAAATAGTAAAATCATCCATCTATTGTGCAACCCACAAATCTTGATGTCTACCCTTAAACCTCCTTCTGCTATCTCGAGAGTCCACCACTTCACATCCTATGTTGATCACCAGGTTATGTTGACTCACTATTTTTTTAATTCACCATCCACCTCTCTCTATCTCCATTTAATCCAAAACATCTTAATCCCAAACACCATCAACTGTTATTCCCTTTCCTCCTTTCTTCCCCTCCTTCTCCATCTTCCTCACTCCCCCTTTCTCCTTCTCTCTTTCTTCTAGAATGTTTCCTAAATTTGGTATCTGATATTTTCACATGTGGCAGACATACCACACAATTGATGCTGAGCCCTTCTCAGTGAGGAGGTACATGATGTTGATATGTTTCACTACTGAAGATATTATCTTCAATCACTTCATTAAAATGGTGTCTGCCAGGTTTCTCCACTGTCAAGTTACAATTTTTTTCATAATAATCAGACTATTTTGTACAGAAATGCTTTGAGACTATTTAATATCTTATTTTTACCTATTGATTTAACATCCATCAGTTAGTCTTTCCTAAATAATTGTGACTCTTGTTTGCCTAATCATGATTTTGTTTCCATCCTTCTTTTTATTGTAAGAAAGACCTGCTTCTTCACCCCATTTATTTATTTATTCAAGTATTCACTATATCTGTTGGACACATGGATATTTATTTTATTGTTATCATACATTATGACCATTGCATATTCTTTCACCTACATTGTACCAGATTTGGCCATTGATAGCTTATTTAAGTTGGCTTTTGAATCCTAATGCCTCTCAAAATCATTTCATAAACACTTCCTTACTTTCTGACACCACAAAATAATCCTGTCTCATCTTATATTTTCCCTGACTTAGCCTTTCATTAGTCATTTTTCTAGAGCTCATTGTCTCCTTTAATTAGAGAATGGTATTCAGAAATTAAGATCTGGATGCCAGGTGTGTTTATTACTACTAGGGTGTTCTTGCTTCTAAGCCCTCTCAGTAAACAGAGGCAGAAAATATATGTATGGATACTTATATACACATACACACTTATATTTATTTCTATATCTAAAACTTTGTTTATTTATTAAAAACAATGGGTTTATACTTATATAAATTTCAGCCCAACACCAGAGAAGTTAATCTAGCCTTTGCCTTTTTCTTATTTGTAACCTAGCTTTTAATTCCACAATATATTTGCTCAATCCTATTACACACATTACATATTTCAGAATTTCTAGTCAATACATTTGTAAAAAAAATTTACAAGCTATCATTTAGAATCTAAGAACATATAAAAATTTTTCCAGACAAGAAATAGCTAAAGGAGTTTATCACCACAAAACCAGTATTACTGAAATATTAAAGAACTTTCTTTAAGAAGAAAAGGAAAAAATAAGAAAATATTAATTATAAAATAGCAGTAAGTACATACCTATTAAAATTGAATCTAAAAAACAAAATAACTGAATAAGTAGAACAGCAACAAACTTAAAGATAAAGACAACATTTTGACAGTTGCCAGATGGGAGGGGGATTAAGGGTATGGGTGAAAAAGGTGAAGGATTAAGAAGTACGAATTGATAGTTACAGAATCGTCAGAGTTGTAAAGTACAGTGTAGGAAATATAGTCAATAATAGTGTAATAGCCGTGTATGTGATCAGATGGTTACTAAATTTATCAGGATGATCACTTAGCAAGTTATAAATGTTTAATCTCTTGGTTGTAAATCTTAAATATATAATACTGTATGTCAACTGTAATTGAAAGGTGAAAATTGTTAAAATATAAAAAATAAAAACTAGTATTTTTATTTTATTTTCACAGAAAAGAATTGCTAGCATTTGAATGTATTGTAGCCTAAATATAAAATGATGTAGCTTAATCTTTTAAAAATTTGCAAGAACCTGTCCATTCTTTATTTATCACATTAGGCTTGGAATCTAATGCATAATGCACACAAGGTATAATGGGTTTCATAATTTGGCAAAGTGAAAATAAAACCACTGTCTTAATTTTTAATATTTAAAAATAATTTTAATCTTTTATAATTAATCTAAAATAAATTTTAATCTTTAAAAATTAAAATATTTTAATTTTCTGTTTGTAGATGTATCAAAAAGTGAATTTATTGTTAAAATAAATTTAAAATATTGAAAATGGCACCTGTAAAATAATTTATCATTTTATCTCTAATGTGAAATAACTGTTGTTTTTATTTTACTTCTGATATTTATTTAATGGAATATGTAGCTTTATCATAGTTGTAATAAGAGTGCATTTAAAAAATTGTATTTTATCTTGTCACTTAATGTGTTTTCCTAAATACTTTTCAGTATTGCCTTGTGTTTTGAAAGGCATCATCTATCTGGCAATATATAACATCTCCAATCTATTTCACTATTCCTCAGTTGTTGTAGGTTCCTTATTTTATAAGAAGCATTGCAACTACCAAGCCCTGCCAGACTCACCTCCACATCCAAACATGCTATGATGTCCTCATGCAAAACTATTTAATTTTTAAATGATTTATTTGAAATAAGTTATAAGAAATGACATTATGAATCATAGGGTAAAATAAAATACATTTATCTTATTAAATAATTCTCCAAGAAAACTATAAGGAGACACTTTTAACCAGTTATTTGTTCTTGTCATTTTATTTTACTGTTTTTTCACATTTGTAGTCTGATTTTCTCTTTTATTTAAGATTTTATTTATTTTTAGAGAGAGGGGAAGGGTGGGAGAGAGAGAGGGAGAGAAACATCAAGGTGTGAGAAAAACATTGATTGGTTGCCTCTAGTATATGACCCAAATAGGAATTGAATGTGCAAACCAGGTATGTGCCCTGACCAGGAACCGAACTGGCAAATTTTGGCTTTGCAGGATTGCGCCCAATCACCTGAGCCATACCAACCAGTCAGGGCTGTAGTCTGATTTTTCTTATTTTAAATACCTAATTGGATGTGAAAAAGAATCTCTGTCTACATTAAATCTAGACATTGTGATTCTCTAGCTGGTTTTCACTGGACAAATCATTTATCTTCTCTTTTTCCTCAGTTTTCTTATCTTTAAGTGGGGATAATATTGGGTTGGCCAAAAAGTTCATTTTTTCCCTATAAGATGGCTCTAGCCAACTAAGATGGCTCAGTTGTCTTTAACTTCATTAGAAACAGTTTCATTAGATTGTGTTGTGACAGCTGTCATATCAGCATTTATTTATTTATTTTTAAAAACATTTTACTTATTTTTAGAGAGGGGAATGGAGGGAGAAAGTGAGGGAGAGAAACATCAATGTGTTGTTGCCTCTTGAGCACCCCCAACTACAGAGCTGACTCGTAACCCAGGCATGTGCCCTGACTGGGAAGCCAACAGGTGATCCTTCGGTTCACAGGCTGGCACTCGGTCTGCTGAGCCACACCAGCCAGGGCTTAGCATGCATTTTTTAAAAAAATTTTTTTTAAAAATTTATTTATTTATTTTTAGAGGGGAGGGGAAGGAGAGATGGAGAGAAATATCAATGTGTGGTTGCATCTCGTGCGTTTCCTGCTGGGAACTGTCCTGAAACCCAGGCATGTGCCCTGACTGGGAATTGAACCACGATCCTTTGGTTCACAGGCCTGAGCATGCATTAAAAGAAACACCAAAATTAGTGACTTTTTGTGTAGCCATTTTAATATTGAAGAAGGAAGAAAATATGCAACATTTTGGCATATTATGCTTTATTATTTCAAGAAAGGTAAAGACATAACTGAAATGCAAAAAAAAAAAAAAAAGATTTGTGCAATGTATGGAAGAGATGCTCTGACTGACTGAATGTGTCACAAGTGATGTGTGAAGTTTCCTGCTGGAGATTTCTCACTAGACAATACTCCATGGCTGGGGAGACCAGTTGAAGTTAATAGTGATCAAATTAAGATAATAATTGAGAACAATCAATGTTATACCATGTGGGAGATAGCTGACATATTAAAAATATCCAAATCAATAAAGTTACTGGGGAAAATTAAAAATACGTGCCTTTTATTTTTATGGAAAAGAACCATATGGACTCTTTGGCCCACACAATAATATCACATATCATATAAAATCAAGTGCATTAATATATGTAAAGTGCTTAGAACAGTGCCTGGCATACAGCAAACCCTGTATGTGTAACATCAGCATCATGACAGATTTTTCCTTTCTGTCCCCTCCTTTTCAACAAAGAATCAGAAACCTACCTGCCAAGAAAAGTACCTTTGTGAGAGTTTGGAATCCAGTACAGTAAAAACTTATGAGGAGTCTTGGCCTCTTGTGAATCCAGTAATAGGCAGATAGATCCAGGTTTGGGTTGTGGAACCAGTAAGCAGTGAATTTAACCAAGCAGTGAACTTAACCTAGCTCCTTTTGCTGTGGCTGAGAAGAAACCTGGAGAGTATTCACATGTGTAGATACCCACAGATGAGAAAGAAATCACAAAGTCCAGCATCCCTAATGAAGAATCTGGCACATCGCTGGAAGTGAAATTACACACACACACACACACACACACACACACCTATATATACACACACATACACATAGGGGTGGGCAAAAGTAGGCTAACAACAATAATAATAATAACACAATAATTAATAAATAATGATATGAGAATCAACTCTTTCTTGTACTCACAACAGTAAACCTATCTTTTCCTACCCTGTATATACACACATGGGTAGGCAAATTAGGTTTACAGTTGTAGGTGAAACACTATTTACTCTTGTATTATTATTTATTAATTATTGTATTATTTATTTGTATTATTTGTCCTTTTCCTTTTCTTACTATTGTTATTATTTTGTATCCTTACTTATGATTGATCTCTTAGGTAATGATGGCTGGCAATTTAACCTACTTTTGTCCATCCCTGTGTGTATACATGAGTTTGGATGCAGTGGAAATGGTAAGACCTTTACCAGTGCCGTCCCCCTCCCTCCCAAGGCAATGTGATACCACTTCCAGGGACTGGACTATCAGTAGTGGCAACCTCTTCCACAGGGGAAAAGGAGAGCTGTGAGTGTTCAGCTACTCTGGTGGTGTGGGGTGCAGCTGGAGAAACCCATCTCACCTCAGCAGCACACAGAATGCTGAAGTGTCACCTCTATTATTAGTAAGAAGGAGACTATAAGGGAAGAGAAGATAAGAAGATAAGAATATCAAAAGACATTAAAAGGAAGTAGTTCCTACTGATTGTGCTTAGGAGTTCAGCAGAAATTCCATCCATGAGTCAGTCTCTGAGAGTACCTAACCCAAGGATCTCCCCACCAGGTCTGCAGGCAAGCCCAATTAATTCAAAATGGATTACAGATTTAAACATAAGACCCAATACCATAAAACTAGGAGAAAACATAGGGAAGATGTTCCTTGACGTTGGTCTTGGCCACATTTTTTTTTTTAACTATGACACCAAAAGCACAAGCTATATGAATGAATGATTGAATGAGTGAATGAATGAATAAGTAAATAAATGGAAATACATCGAACTAAAAAGCTTCTGCACAACAAAAGAAATAATCAACAAGATGAAAAAGCAACCTGTGGAATGAGAGAAAATATTTTGTAAACCATGTATTTGATAAGGGTTTAATATCCAAAATACTTAATAAATTCATACAACTCAATAACAAAAATAAAATAATCTGATTAAAAATGGGCAGAGAAACTAAGTAGGCATTTCTCCAAGGAAAACATTCAAATGGTCAACAGGTACATGAAAAGATGTTCAACATCACTGATTATCAGGAAAATAGAAATTAAACCATAATGAAATGTTACTACACACTTATTAGAAAGGCCATTTTTGAGAACATGAGAAAAAGGGAACCTTTGTGCAAGTGGTGAGAATATAAATCAGTTAAGCTACTATGGAAAACAGTACAAAGATTCCTCAAAAATTAAAAATATAATTACAATATGATCCAGCAATTCCACTTCTGTGTATATATTTAAAGGAAATAAAAACAGGATCTCAAAGAGATAGATGTACTTCCATGTTTTTGCAGCATTATTCACAATATCTAATAGCTAAGAAATGGAAACACCTTAAATTTCTGTCAACAGATTTATGGAAAAAGAAGATATGATGTGTGTGTGTGTAATGAAATATTACTCAAGCATGAGAAAGACAGAAATCCAGATATTTGTGAAATGTGGTTGTACCTTGAGGGCATTGTATTAAGAGAGATAAGTCAGGTATCGTACAGAAAAATAAATAGTGGATGATATCACTTACATGTAGAATCTAAAAAAGCCAAACACATAAAAACAGAAAGTAGAATGGTGGTTACCAGGAGCTGAGGAGTGGAAGAAGTAGGGAAGCTTGTTTAAGAGTATGGACTTGCAACCAGTAGATAAATAAGTCCTAGAGAGCTAACGTACTGCATGTGATTACACAAAATAAAATATACTGTACTATAAACTTCAAAGTTGCTAAGAGACCAGGTTTTAATTGTTCTCACTGCAAAAAATAAATGATAATTATGTGACATGAGAGAGGTGCTAGCTCATGATATGGTGGTAAATACATTGCTATAAATGAATGCATCAAATCAACGTTTTACATCTTAGTCTTACAAAATTATTATCAATTATATCTCAATACAAATTTTAAAAATACTGCATATAAAAAAAACACTGCACATGTTATTTATTATTACTGAGATTTGTTAATACCTAAAAATTATTTTGATCTGAATTTCTTTTCATTCCTTTTTTTGTCGCCCATTATTTTGTATATGTTTCTCATTCTTTGATCTTTCTTATTATTTTTACCATTATTATTATTTTAATTTTGTTTGCTTTTTAATTTATAGGTATATAACTATATTTTTTAAATTTCATACAATTACATGTATCAATTTACCTTTGCATTTTCTTATATTTCTCCACAATCATCTCAAGCACTTTGAATATAGAATTCTATCTTCAACTGTTTTATTTTCTATTCAATTAGTTGAAACATACTGTAGTTTATTTTTAAAGATATAAAGTTAACTTTCCTTCAATAACTAGAAAAAAATTTGTATAAGTACAAAAGCACTTTTATTCGTCAAAGATCCCTTAAAAGAAATTGCTAGTATCTGATGAATTTAAAAATGAAAAATAAGACTTGTGAGCTACACTTACAGCCTAAGAAAAAGCTAGTATTTTTAACAATTGTAACTTTAATAAGGTGAATATTAATTTTAAAATGTGATTAAAGAAAAATCAACATGTGATAAAATATTTATTCAAGAAACAATATAAATTTAAAAATGACAGTTTAAGTTACACATGTAAACTTAAGGGAAGTCACTTTAAAATTACCTAGTATTAGACCTGAATGTGTATTATGCCATTTAATTTATTCTCCTCCTTTTTATGTTGCTGTCACACATGCAACAATTAACACTTTTCAGGTGGAAGAGCCCAAGTAAAGGTGCAATCTTAATCAATGATTTTCCCACTGTTTAATTGCATTTAAGGAGGTTAAAATTTATGTTTGCCTCACACCTGCTGAAAGTACCAGCCAATACCTTAAATAAACCTTATTTCTTATTCATATGAACACATAGAGTCTCTCCAATTGTGGAATTAAATACTTGATCACATTCATTAGTACACCCTGCTTTGAAATAAAGAAATGCTATATTTTAAAATCATACAGGTACATATTTTAAAACTCCCTGACTGTTTTCAGGGATCTGTGGGCTTCTAAAAGTGACTTATAAGATGTAATATGAAGACATACCCTATACCATCCCTAGACATATAAATACCCTTCCTTTGATGTCAAGGACTCATTCAAGAAATAATACTGAACACTCACTGGTCGCCAAGCACTTTGTTGGGCACAGAAGAAATACTAGTGGGTAGAGGGGAAGGTGAGAAGCAATTTCCGCAGTGGTGATGAACCCGATGGTAGGAATGATTGCAGCATTACAAACTGACGTAGATAAAACATGCCTAATTCAGTCTCAGGGGATCAAGAAAACTCTCTGGATATGATAGTCTTCCAGCTGAAATTAGAAGGGGGACTAAAACCTACTAAAATGGGAGAATAATTTTCACCAAGAGTAGGGAATACCAAAGTATGCAAAGTGTAGAGTCAAGAAAGAGCAAAACTTCTCTGGGGATTCCCAAGGTAACTCAGCATGACTGGAGCTCAGAGGGATTGGGAGTAGTCAGGAGCTAGAAAATGAGGTTGGTGTCTATTCATGAATGGCCTTTCATGCCATGCTGGACAATTTGACTTTATTCTGCAAATAATTAGAAGCAATACAGATTTCGAAAGGCCTTGCATTCTGTTAGGAGCATGCAGAGGAGAAAAACAAGACCAGAGGCAGGAAAATATGTGAGGGGCGAATGCAATAGTATATACAAGAGGTGATGGTGGCTTAAACTAATTTAATGCCATTGGAGAATAGAAGGAAAGGGTAATTTCAAGACAGATCTGCATGGCATTTTGCATGCCAGGATTTGGGGAGTGAAGAAGAGAAGAGTCAAGGATGATGCCCCAACTTCTGGGGTTGGGCAGATGTGTAAATGAGTGTTACCATTAATGTATAGACATCTGCTGACAAATGAAAGAAAAGGAAAAAAGGGATTGAATGTGGCATTTGACAGGGTCATTGAAAATTTGCCAGGATCTGTCTAACTAATTGTCACATGTGATTAGAGTGCTTTTGTTGGCAGTGAGGCTTAAATATGGAGGAAATTAATTAAACCACATGGGATTGGAACTACTAACAGGAGTGATCTACTCTGTTTTCACAACATGTGCCTGGTATCAGCTTGCAGTTGTCTCACTAGTTAAGGAAGATCAAGATGATAGGGTAAAATTTTGGGAATATTTTCACCTATTCAAGATTCAGTTGTTACACCAGTAATGAACTGATTCATTTCTCTCTCTCTCTCTCTTTCTCTGCAGTTACATAATTAATGCGTCACCTTAAGTATATAGTTGTAAAAAATGTTTTATCTACTGTAAGCTGTGTCATCATTCCAGAGGGACACTTACAAGAGTATCTACATTCACTCTTTAAGTAGTACCAGTATCATACAATAAACTATCACATTTCTGTGCTTTGTTAGGCAGTGTATGATATGTATGGATTTATAACATTCATTCCACAAATATTTATTGAGTGTCCTGCTACGTTTTAGACTGTGGACACTGGGAAGAAAGCAGACAACGTTCCTATCTTCACAGGACTTTGGTTGTTGAAGACAGATGATAAATGTGGCAGATGGTAATAAGTGCTCTGTGAAGAACAATAAGGCATGGTAAGAGGTATTGGAAATATGGTCAGTGGTGGGATAAGAGATTTGTCTAGTTTCTCATTTAAGTTGAATGGTTATGGTAAGCCTCTCTAGTAAGGTGATGTTCGAGCCCAGTAAAGGGCTGAGGGAATGAGTCATGTAGATATCAATGTGACAAGTGTTTCAGGCAGAGGGAAGAGCAAGTGAAGAGGTTCTAAGTACTCAAAGAGGGAACCTATTCTTGTGGGCATGGGGCAAGAAGTTTTATATATACGTGCATAAGTAGCAGGTTCTGTGCAAGGTTTAGCAAGGTAAATGAAGATGAATAAACATAGCCCTTGCCCTCAAGAATCTTATACCTTAATACAGGAAATAAAGTGATAGAAAATGGAAGGTGTCAATATAAAGAAAAAGTTACAGTATTATTTCTGGAAGAATTGATTGGTTAACAAAACACTGATTAAGAACTGAAGTACAAATGACGTCAATGTTGTATCCACATCCACATGACATAGAAGGTTGACAATACCTGAAGTTATGGTTATGTTCAAATTTCACCATTACCATGTGATATGATCTTGCCCTGCAGAGCACACGTAGTTTACTGAGCAATTATATCAGCCTTTTCCCAGATTATTTTAAAATCAACTAGCAAGTTTGGAGCAGCCAAAAACAGGGTGCAGGGATGTTATCTGTCTTCTTCCTGCTCTATTCTTAGCATGTAGCATATGGAAGCAACAGACATAGTAGGTCTTCAACCACTATTTTATAAATGAATGGATAGAGGAAAACAAATGCTTGGAATTTAAGTGGTTTTCATGAAAACATAACTTTTGCCAGTTTCAGTATTACTAAAGGGTAGAGTACTTGAGAAAGCTTTACATATACTCTCAAAATTATGACATAGGTGTAGGAAGTTAGGATAACCCAAAACAGACCAAATCGCATGGCATATATGCAGGAATTGGGAGGACCTTTTTTGCAGATTTGGGACCATCTTCACTCTAAATGGATGCCCTTCAAACAACAGCATGTTCTGTGCATATCTGTTGCAGCTGCAAACCAAAAGAATCATGATGGCGTGTGCTGAGTGAATAGGCCCTTCTTCACAAATAGGTCTTTCAGCCACACCTGCACATAGATCATAATTAGTGTCTAGTGTCATCCCAAGTATGACAGATAACATTATCATATGCTCATAGTGTTGTGTCCTCATTTCCAGGGTGACTATTTATGTACATCTTCTCTGGTTTTCTGACAGATTATATACAAAAAGTTTTCCATGATTTTACTGCAGTTTACTTGAGGCTATGGTTACTTCTACATTGATTTGATCAAAGTCTCCCCTTGTGGGTCATGGTGAAGGAGATTCATGTTACTAGAGAAACAGACCTGAGTCTGAGTCTCAGTGCATGGCGCAGAGAATTAAAATTACCTCCTGCTACCTGAGCTTGACTGGATACGCAGACAGTTATCTTAACTGGAGACTTTCCTATGAAGATAAAAAGTTTCAGAGGAATCAACAGAGATCATGTTTTTCACTAAGTTTCTCTGAAAATACTCATCCTATTTTGGGCAACATGATGCTTATAACCACAACCTTAAGACTGCACTGCATTGATTACATGTCACATTAATAACTTTCATTACAGTAATTTACTATTAATATAATTAAATTATATTTTATGGTTCTAGAATTCATTAAAAGCTCAGTTACTGCATATAATATCAATAGTGATAATGACTGAAAAATGGTTATTGGGTATAAAGTCAGTGCATTGTAGGCAGAAACTTCTAAATGGATTTATTTTCCTTATTTGTAGCATAATTTTCTAGTTTATAAGAGAAACACAGAAGAATTGGCTAGTTAAAATAATAACTCTCCTTCCATAATTGCACCTCCCCACACTTCCTTAGTTCCTAGCACAGTTCTTGGTACATAGTGGGAACCAAATAGATGTTTCTTGGTTGAATTGGTGGATAAGAGAATGAGCAAAAGTGTTTTTATTCCAAACAATTTGAGCCATGTTGTTAGGGAATATTCAAGTTACTTAGTATTTCACAGAGGTTTAGAAAGCATAACACATTTTTTCTGAACCATAGGCTTCTTGACCATCCTTAACACTCTTGTCCTTCTACCTCTCAGTGGAGTCCATGTTCTGTTTGGACTGATGTTAGCTGAGAGTTTCTCTTTTTTTCCAAGTATGTCTTTTTATTTTTTAATCATTTTCATTGTTATTCTATTACCCTTATTGAAATTTTCCCCCATTGCCTTCTTCCACGCATCCCACCCCCAGCTCCCACAGTCAGTTCCCACACTGTTGTCCATGTCTGTAGGTCATTCATACATGTTCTTTGTCTAGTCCCTTCCACAGTCATGGAAACATGGAAAAGACTGAAAGTGATTTCATCCGAGAATTTTGGAACCTACTTCTACTGAATGAAACACAAGATTCCTACAATTGTAGGCAACAAGGGTGAACATATGTGCATTTGGACACTTTTTTTTTTTTTTTTTGGAAAGGATGAAAGAGAGAGAGCCTGTTGCTTTCATTAATTTTTTAAAAGTATATGTTATTGATTATACTATTACAGTTAACCCATTTTTTTCTCCCTTTTATTCCCCTCTGCCCTGCAACCCCCCTCCCACCAGCATTCTCCTCATTTAGTTCATGTCTATGGGTCATATACATAAGTTATTTGGCTTCTCAATTTTCTATACTATTCTTAACCTCTCCCTGTCTATTTTGTAACTACCAATTATGCTTCTTATCCCCTGTATCTTTTCCCCTGTTCTCCTCCCCTCCACTGATAAACCTTCATGTGATCTCTGTTTCTGTGATTCTGTTCCTGTTCCGTTTACCTAGTTTGTTTTTGTTTTTAGATTCAGTTGTTGATAGTTGTGAGTTTGTTGTCATTTAGTTGTTGATAGTTTTGATCTTTTTTTCTTAGGTAAGTTTCTTTAACATTTCATATAATAAGGGCTTGGTGGTTATGAACTCCTTTAACTTTACCTTATCTGGGAAGCACTCTATCTGTCCTTCCATTCTAAGTGATAGCTTTGCTGGATAGAGTAATCTTGGATGGAGGTCCTTGCCTTTCATGACTTGGAATATTTCCTTCCAGCCCATTCTTGACTGCAAGGTTTCTTTGGAGAAATCAGCTGATAGTCTTATAGGAACTCCTTTGTAGGTCTCTTTTTCTCTTGCTACTTTTAAGATTCTGTCCTTCTCTTTAATATTGGCTAGTGTATTTATGATGTGGCTTGGTGTGTGCTTCCTTGGGTCCAACTTCTTTGGGATTCTGAGCTTTGTGGACGTCCTGGAAGTCTATTTCCTTCGCCAGATAGGGGAAATTCTTCATTATATTTTCAAATAAGTTTTCAATTTGTTTTGCTCTTCCTCTTCTCCTTCTGGCACCCCTATGATTTGGATGTTGGAGTGTTTAAAGTTGTCCCAGAGGTTCCTAAACCTCTCTTCTAATTTTTTTGAATTCTTGTTTCTTCATTCTGTTCTAGTTGAATGTTTATCTCTTCCTTCTGTTCCAAATTGTTGATTTGAGTCCAGGTTTCCTTCCCTTCACTGTTGGTTCCCTGTATATTTTTCTTTATCTCACTTTGCATAGCCTACACTTTTTCTTCTATTTTGCAACCATACTCAACCATTTCTGTCAGCATCCTGATTACCATTGTTTTGAACTCTGCATCTGATAGGTTGGTTATTGCTTCATCACTTAGTTCTTTTTCTGGAGTTTTGATCTTTTCTTTCATTTGGGCCATATTTCTTTGTCTTGGCACACCTGTTTTGTTGTAAGGGCCGAAGCCTTAGGTATTCACCAGGGCAGGGTGACCTATGTGTCTACATTGTGGTGCTGTTTGTGGGGCAGGGGTCAGAGAGGGAACAATGCTGCTTACCAGGCTCTCTGCTTTCAGTCGTCTACCTTAGTCCACTTCCTCCACTACCCACAAGCAAATCAGTCCCTTCAGGTGCTGATTCCCAGGTGGATGGGTTTGTGTACATTTAGGATTCTGTGGGTCTCTCCAATGAACTCTCCTGTGAGGCTGGGAGTTTCTCTGCTGCTGCAACCCCCACAGGTTTTTATAGCCAGGAGTTTTGAGGATTTATTTTTCTGTACTGTGTTATGTGCTGTGCATAACCCTGGGTTATGTGGTGTGTCTTGCTCCACAATTGTTCTTCCAAGTTTATCTGCACACAAATTTGGGACCATCAGTGCCCACCCAGTCTTCCAGCTGCAGCATTGCCCTGCATCCTCTTCACCCTGGCTGCCCATCTCTGCCACTCCTACTAGTCTGAATGAATGTTTCTTTTTTTAACCTCTTGGTTGTCAGACATCCATACAGTTTGATTTTCTGGAAGTTCTGATTATTTTTTGTTTGTAAATTGGTTGTTGTCTTACTTTTAGTTGTGTGAGGATGCAAAATGTATCTACCCATGCCTCCATTCTGGCTGGAAGTGTGTTGCTTTTATTAATTTTTCAAAAGGTGCTGTGTTCCATCATAGGTAAAGAACTACCTTTAAATGTGTTTTCACATATCAACAAAGAGCTACTCATTGTGTTCTTTCAAGTGCTTGTTTTCATTTCTTTCCTCCCAGAAAATAATTAAGTAATAAGTATGCTAGAAAATATGAACAATAGCTATTTGGAATAGGAAATAGGTTAATAACAACAATAAAACAACATTAATCTTTTTTCTCTTGGTTATTGCATTTTGTGCAGAATAAAAGACACTTTAAAAATTTTTACTGGGTGCAAACATTTCAATTAACTAAATTTTAGTAAGATGTACTATCTTTTAAACCAAAGAATGCTTATTATTATTAAATTTTAAACACTTTCATAGACAAAATTCATTTGGTACATTCTGACTTCATTTAGAAGTCCCACAAGTAGGATATAATGATTATATTAAAGATAAACAGTTTAATTGACTCAATATATATTTATGAAGTCACATTAAAGACAAACAGTTTAATTGACTCAATATATATTTATGAAGTCTTCCTTTATTGTTATCTTTGACTTGAGATACAATAGGAATAAGACATCAACTTTTTCCTCAGGGTTATATCCAATGGTAGACACAGGCAAGGATAATACAAAGTAGACATCTTACTCTGAGAGTACACTTGGGGTCCTGTGTGAACCAGGATCAAAAGCCTAACAGGTCTTTGGGGGTTATGGGAAGCTTCAGAGAGGAAAAAACTCCTGAGTTGGCCAGTGTGAGTAAAACAGACCCAGGGGAGATAAGATGGAGAGAAGATTATTAGAAATCAATGAACCCAGAAATAGGGGTAGCCAATACAAAGTCCAGACATTTCAGAGAAGTTGATGCCTTCAAGGAACAAAATATTTCTTTAGATTAACTGAAACGATAAAGGATTCAGTTTTTATGCCACTTAAAAGAGTATGCTTGCCCCTTATTCAGAGAACAAATAAGAATCTACTAAAGATTTTTAAACAAGGGGATGCAAATTTGTAACAAGAATACAATGATATTCAGTATTTGAAGTGTTTAGAAGTTAATAGCCAAGTAAAAAGTAGTTTGAATTTAGGCCTCTAGAATTTGGATTCTCTAATTTTTGGGTCTAAGAAATGGCTCCTAGCCAAAAGATAAGTCAAATAAAACTCTTAAACTAAATTCTCATTTCTTTTAAAATAAACAGCCATTTAGCAAGCTAAACCAAATAAAAGTGACTGTAAAGAGTAAAGGATTTTACCAAAGAATTATAGATCGATTCCCTGGGGGTTGGTAAAGTAACATCAATTAACTGGTGTTGTTTAGAAAAAAACCACACTTTTCAAAGTAAAGTAAGAAAAATAGGACTAGCAAGAAGATAAGACCTGCCCCCTCAGCCACCTACACCCAGCCCAGCCTTCTCCTTCATCCCAGGATGAAAACACAAGGAGCTCAACAGAAGAGAAGGCAATGCAGCTGAGAAGCAGTAACATTGGCCATGAAGTCATTCCGTAGATTGGGGAAGACTGGTAGGGCTGTGACTAGCAGATAATCACAATAGATAGGACCATCAGTTGGGAATAGATGGCAGATATAAAAGGTCTATAACTGGGCTTTTCAAAAGCAAGATAAAACAACATAAAACAAAACCGAAAAATCTGAGATGCCAAATACAGTGCTCTGCAAAGCTGATACACAGCTGGGAAATATGTGGTTAATATGTTTTTTTCTGAACATTTTCAATTCAAATAAAACAGTGTGTGCTTAATTATGCAATGCATAAACTGGAGGCTTCAGAGTTTAATCTGTGGAGGAAAGATGAGAAAAAACAAGATCTTGGGTTCAGACCTAGAACTTGACAGGTTACATTGTTAATTTTAGTACCTAGATTCCCTATTTGTTTAGAATTTGTGACATACTAAGTGGCCAGTTAATGGTAGCTATTATTGTTACTTTAATTATAAAAAAATAAAATCTTCTATTATCTAAAATGGCTCTGCTCAATATAGTAACCACTGGCCACAAAGGAAAATTTTAATCTGATGAAAATTTGGCATCTGAATTGTAATGTGCAGGCAGTGTAAGATATACACCAAATTTTGAAAATT
This sequence comes from Glossophaga mutica, assembly GCA_039655065.1. Taxonomy (NCBI): domain Eukaryota; kingdom Metazoa; phylum Chordata; class Mammalia; order Chiroptera; family Phyllostomidae; genus Glossophaga; species Glossophaga mutica. Next base: position 75,906,707 of record CM077308.1, on the reverse strand, counting down.
TAGTATAAAAATGTAAAGTATTTTATTAAAAATATTTTATTGACCATGTATTAAAATGATAATATTAGGTTAAATAAAATATTAAATTAATTTAACTTGTTTTCTTCTTTAAAATGTATCTGCTAGAACGTTTAAAATATGAGTCTCATATTTCTATTAGAGAGTGTTGGTCTGTGCAAAATAAATTATCACTCGAATATTCAGAATTTACTGTAATTACCAGTCATTAAGTCTCTGCTGTTCTCTAGCCCATGGATCAGCAAACTTCTTTCAAGACCAAAGAGTAAATATTTTAGGCTTTTCGAACAATAGAGTAACCACCACTCCTCTGTCTTTGTAACGTGAAAATAGCCATACACAGCACATAAATGAATAAGCACGGCAGTGTTCCCATTAAACTTTATTTGCAAAAACAAGTGGCAGGCTGGATTTGGTTCATGGACTTTATTTTCCTGACCCCTGCTGTAGATATTTTTCATACAATATTTATAATCATCAAAATTGCACTGTCAGGCCCTGGCTGGTGTAGCTCAATGGATTGAGCATGGGCCTTTGAACCAAAGTGTTGCTGGTTCAATTCTCAGTCAGGGAACATGCATGGGTTGTGGGACGGGTACCTAGTAGGGGCTGTGGGAGATGCAACCACACATTGATATTTCTCTCTTTCTCTTTCTCCTTCCCTTCCCCTCTCTCTAAAAGTAAATAAAATCTTTAAAAATAGCACTGTCAAATAGAGCATATTTTCCACATTTTATATATATATATATATATATATATATATATATATATATATATATATATATATAAATAAATTTTAACTTAGAAATAATTTACCAAAGATTACACAGTACTCTATTTACTTCTAAGACTACAACATTCAAATTAGATCATGATTATTATAATCCCTCATTTAATATTAATTCAGTTGATGCAAAGATACCAGATATCAATTGATGTAAAGATAGAGCAGTTTACAAAGTAAACAGTGCTAAAATTTAAAAATGTGTTATAATTTTAGAAAGTGCTATAAATTGAATTAAAAAAATAAATACCATGGCAATACAAATGAGAGTTCTCTCCAAGTTTGAATCCTCTAAGCAACTTACTAAAATATAACGATCAGGAGATAGGAATTTCTGTCTTTTTTGTTTTACTATCTTTAGCATCTCAAAGATAAACTTGCACATAGATAGGCTTCACTAAGTATTTTTTGAGTAAAGTTGTTTTCCATAGGCAGTTAAATTTTACTTAGATTCCTATACTGTGGGGCACTGTATCCAGAAACTGGACTAGTCTAGAGTTAGAGGCAACCTCGGAGCCTTCCAATGGGGAAGGAATGGGTAAAAAGTGGTGAATGCACAACACAGAATACTTTATAGTGCTCAGAAACAGGAGAGTAGAAGTCTGGGCTAGGTAACTATAAGAACATGCTTTTGAAGGGAGGGAGAAGAGGAGTGAAGGAAGGAAAGAAGGTACTAGGGAGTGAAGGAGGGGAAGAAAGGAAGGGAGAAAGGAAGGAAAGAAATATAAAATACTATGCACTGTGTTAGGGTTTACAATGAACAAATGGGTATACGAGCAATTATAAAACATAAGAGTGTAATACCATGCCAAAAAGAACATCTGCCTATGTGAACACACACAGGAACATGTACCAGATTCTTCTTCTGTCCATCAGGAAAAGCATATCTTTAGGAATATTTACTTCCTCCTTTTTAAATTCTAAAGTTTAAAAAACAATTAGGTTGCTTTATATATTTTGGAGATCCAACCCTTGTTCAAGGTATCATTTGCAAATATATTTTCCCATATGGTTGGTTCCCTTTTCATTTTGCTGATGTTTTCTTTAGCTGTGCAGAAGCTTTAGTTTTATGAAGTCCTATTTGTTTATTCTTTCCTTTATGTCCCTTGCTGTAGGGGACATATTGGTGAAAATATTGTCGTGTGGAATATCTGAGATTTTCTTCCCTATGTTCTTTTCTAGGACTTTTATGGTGTTGTGACTTATCAAAATATACAAAGAACTCATGTGACTCCACACTAGGAAGACAAACAACCCAATTAAAAAATGGGCAAAGTACTTAAACAGACATTTCTCTAAGGAGGACGTACAGAAGACCCAGAGACATATGAAAGGAAGCTCAGCATCACTAGCCATCAGAGAGATGCATATTAAAGCCTCAATGAGATACCACTTCACATTGGTCAGAATGGCATCATTAACAAATCAACAAAGAATAAATGCTGTTGAGGTTGTGGAGAAAAGGGAACCCTAGAGCACTGTTGGTGGGATTTCAGACTGGTGCAGCCACTGTGGAAAACAGGACAAAATTTCTTCAGAAAACTGAAAATGGAACTGCCTTTTGACCCAGCAATTCCACTTCTGGGATTATAACCTAAGAACCCTGAAACACCAAATCAAAAGAACCTATGCACCCCAATGTTCATAGCAACACAATTTACAATAACCAAGTGTTGGAAGTAACCTAAGTATACTTCTGTAAATGAATGCATAAAAAAACTATGGTACATTTACACAATGGAATACTACGCAACAGAAGCTCCTATCCTTTGCTGCAGTGTGGATGGATCTGAGAGCATTATGCTAAGTGAAATAAGCCAGGCAGTAAAAGACAAATACGACATGATTTCACCTATAAGTGGAACCTGATCAACAAAACAAATGATCAAGCAAAATATAAACAGAGACTTTGAAATAAAGAATAGACTGATGGTAACCAGAGGGGAGAGGAAAGAGGGATAATAGGGAAAATAGAGGAAGGGTCATTAAGGAACATGTATAAAGGACAAATGGACAGAGCCAAAAGGGGTAAGATGGAGGGTGGGAGGTGGGGATGGGTGGGGCAAGGAGGAGCAGAGGAGGAATAATGGAGACAACTGTACTTGAAAAACAATAAAAAACAATTAGGTTGCTCTAGAATCAAACATTTAAAAATTTACTCTATTTTATAAATCAAAACCACTGATTGAATTTTTTCAATTACCAATTTTAGAAATCCTGAATCCCAAACAATGTCTCTCCATCTCCCTTGGCCAGATGACATCTGCCAGTTTTCTGATGAACAAAATTAATCAGATGCAAGAACAGAGTCTTGTATAAGCATTATTATCATAGCACACACAAGTAGTTCAGTTTGCAAGAGAGTTAAGTAACAAACTTTATTATTTATATTTTATTCTGGTTTTTAATAACTTGACTTGACTCTGATCTTTTTAAATAATTGATTGAAAATATTAAAAACATAAACTATTAATAAGATAAAGTGTTATGCAAATAGCAGAACCTTTCAACTCTTTGCCTTCAGTGAAATCTGAGGCAGATAATGGCCAAGCTATTTAATAGCAAAATGCATTCTGTAATTCCAGAGACTAGCTTATGTTTTTATCTTACAAGAAGTACTAAAAATAATTTTCTTTTTTAATGTTTCATGTTCATTTATATTTCAGCGATGCTGAAATAAAGAATATAATTAGTTCAGTAGTTTATATTAAATTATTTATATTATGTTATACATGAAAAATTACCCCATTGATATGACAGAAGAAACCATTGTGTTTTTGGATGATTTAAATTCATACATTGAGTTACTTACAAATGCAGTTTCTAGTTTCAGAATTCTCTATCTCTTGGGATTAAAATATAAAGCTGAAAAAATGAGTTACCAACAAGTCATGTAAAAGTGTAGACAATGGCTATTTTGAGGTACGATATTGTTTTTCAAAAACTTTTAATTATTTTTAAGAGAGAAGAAGAGAGAGACATCAATTTGTCATTCTACTTGTTTATGCATTAATTGGCTGCTTCTTATATGAGCCCTGACCAGAGATTGAACTCACAATCCTCGCATGTGAGGACAATGCTCTAACCAACTGAGCTACTTGGCCAGGACTGTGCATGATATTCTATATTTTTGATTTAGTTTTCAAAGGAAACATGTTAAGATGGATATTTTTTTCTGGTTGATCTGAGTTCAAAAATAGCATTACTTTATTTTTTTAATTTTTTAATTTTTATTTTAATTGTGGTTCTTGTACAGTTTTCTGTCTTTTACTCCCACCCCAGCCCACCACCCCAGCCCTCCCCACCTCCCTCCCATTTCCACCCCCCTAGTTTTTGTCCATGTGTCCTTTATACTTGTTCCTCTAAACCCTCCCCCTTTCCCCCTGAAATTCCCTCCCCTCTCCCCTCTGGTGACTGTTAGCCTGTTCTCAATTTCAGTGTCTTTGGTTATATTATGCTTGTTTGTTTGTTTTGTTTATTAGGTTCCTGTTAAAGTTGAGGTCATATGGTATTTGTCTTTCACCACCTGGCTTATTTTGCTTAGCATGATGCTCTCCAGTTCTGTCCATGCTGTTGCAAAAATAGCATTACTTTTATTGTCAAAGGGATGGAGCTACAGAAAATTTTATTGTGATTTAAATTGTCCCAGTTCATATCATATCTCTCTAATAGCACTGAGATCTTTGAGGACAGAGGCGCCATTGAAATCTTAGTGCTCCCAATGATAATGTCTGTTATGGATTCCTAGACTTAAAAATCACCATAAAAGTAAACTTAACAAAAATAAGTGATTACACGTGTAATATTTCTAAAACAAATCCAACTCCCAAAATGGTGACATTTTATTTCTCATTGTTATTGCCATCTTCATCATCATCATCATCACCAACACCAACAAATGTATACAGTTACTAAATTATGTTACATCTTAGGGATCATTGTATCTTTCAGATAGGTCAGCACCACGGGGTTAATTTATAACTCAGTTTGTGTTAATCTCAGGTGTTTTTAGTGTATGTTTTTACACTAAATCTAGCACTAAATACATAATCTAGCAATATATATTTATGCATGTATTATTTAACAGTAGGTGATAGCATTTCAAACTATGCTTTAGTAGAAATGACAATGCACTTAGTCATCAAAATAATACTATGATGTAAGTACTATTGTTACCTTCATTCTACAAATGAGAAAACTGAGGTACAGTTATTGAAACTTTTTAATTAAGGTCAAGCAAACTGTTCATTATTGACATACTTTTATAGACTTCAAGTTTGATTTTTCGTAAAAAATGTAATTTCTCCTTGTTAAATTATACAAGGGAAATATTAACATATTATATATATTTCTAATTTTTTGTATTGTGTGTTGCTTTTATTTCCTCACTTTTATTTTCTATATTTAAACACCACTGTTTGTCTATTTGTTTACTCATCTTGTCACCCTCAGCAGACCTGTGTCAATCTACCTGGCATGTTGTAACTGACTTAGAAAAATCTGTATCACAGATTCATGTCTGTTTGCACTTCCCAGCATGCTGGTCTTAAACTGAAGAACCAACTACTAGCCAACCATTAACCAAACAACCAAGTAACTAGAAAAATAAAACCCCTCAAAGAACAAGGTATACATGATTTTCCTCTCATCTTTGTCCTAGTGCCATGACTGTTTTCTTCTGAATAACTACAAAATCTCCAGGAAGCATGTACATTAGCTCATTTCCCTCAAGGTTCTACCAACCGGCTTCATGATCTCAGCTCTCTGCCCTTAGCTGTTCAAGTGCAGAACTAGCATACAGTGAAGACATGCTTCACCCAAGATATGTATTCATCTATTTATATTTCTAGCCTAATTTTTAAAAATTCTTTACATTGAAGAAAATTGAGTTATTTGTATATAAAAATGGTAACAATGATTTTCCCCCACATGTACATACATATACACCATATCATAAGAGGCCAGTTCTGACGGGTCTCCATATAACCTCAGGATCCAATGACAAATTCAATATTTTCATTTAAAGATAAGGAAGTAGCACTGGCTGGTGTGGCTCAGTGGATTGAGTGTTGGACTTTGAACCAAAGGGTTGCTGGTTCGATTCCCAGTCAGGGCACATGACTGGGTTGCAGGTCAGGTCCCCAGTGCAGGGCACACGAGAGGCAACCACACATTGATGTTTTCCTCTCTCTCTTTCTCCCTTCCTTCCCCTCTCTCCAAAACTAAATAAATAAAATCTTTAAAAAAAAGATGAGGAAGTAAATTGAATATAAGACACACTCACCAGAGAAATACGAAAAAAAACTGTTACGCAAAAATAATTTACCTGCATAGTTTAAATATTTAATCTTGGAGTTGATTATTATTCTTTCATAACTTCATTTTTATTAAAAATGAGTGGTTTTAGTAAAAATGTTGCTGCTTGTAATATCTGAGATTATCCTGCCTATGTTCTCCTCTAGGACTTTAATGGTGTTATGTTTAAACCTTATGTTTAAATCTTTTATCCACCTTGAATTTATTTTTGTGTATGGTGTAAGTTGGTGCTCGAGTTTCATTTTCTTGCACGAAGCTGTCCAGTTCTCCCAACACCACTTGTTGAAGAGGCTATTTTTACTCCATTTTATGTTGCTGCCCCATTTGTCGAATATTAATTGACTATAGAGACTAGGGTTTATTTCTGGGCTCTCTGTTCTATTCCACTGGTCCACATGAAAATTGAGAACAGGCTGAAAGTCACCAGAGGGGAGAGGGGAGGGAATTTCAGGGGAAAAGGGGGAGGATTTACAGGAACAAGTATAAAGGACACATGGACAAAAACTATGGGGGGGTGGAAATGGGAGGGAGGTGGGGAGGCCTGGGGTGGTGGGTTCGGGTGAGAATAAAAGACAGAAAACTGTACAAGATCAACAATTAAAATAAAAATTAAAAAAGAAAGAAAAAAATGAGTGGTTTTAGGATGTGAAAGTTTTTTAATCTCTGGAAACTCTCACTTAGATCAATCTCCAGCTTTGGAAAGAAAATTACTATCTATGGTGGGTGGGCGAATACTCTCAAAATTCTGAGGTAAAGCATGTAAAGTTACGTATTTCTATCATTGAAATATTTTGATCATAGAAGTCATGAGAATATTGTGAAGTAAGCTTTATGTTCATCCCTAATCCCTTTGCTTCAAGCACTTATTTCAAGAATACACTTTTTTAAATTTAATCTTTGTTGTATTTTTTCCATTACCATTTAGTTCCCTTATACCCCTTTCCCCCGCACTCACCACACTGTTGTCCATGTCCATGAGTCCCTTTTCCTTTTTATTCAACCCTATTCAGATCCTCTTTCCCCTTAATTCTATAAAGAGTAACCCTATCGGAGTTTGTTAATTTCCACTAGGATAAAAGTGACTGATTACTACTTACTGTATTAACCTACACAGAGCAAATTTAACCACATATGTATTACAGACTGGTTAAATGTTAAGGTTGCCCCCAGACTGTTAGATCTTAAAAAAAAAAAGTAGCTTCTGTCAACAAATTAACATGATCTGGGTTAAGAAAAATAGTGTCAACTCTATTAAATATCAGGGAAAGTAAAATGTAAACTCGCTAAAATGTAAAATTGCAGGGACAGTGGGGTTGCCATAGATATCAAAGTATATTCGCTTTGAGACGGGGCAGAAAAGACAAGGGATCAAGAAGAATGGAGACATTGCATTTCTTCTCTCTCTCTCCATCTCTCTATTTCTGACTTTGAAGAAAAAAGATGTAAGGATAGGCTCTAGTGCTAGGGAAAATGCAAGTAAAATGATTCTTCTGCCAGGGCTAGCAGAAGGCCACTCTAGATAAGGAGGTTAGCTGAGGTGTAAGGATAAGAACTAATTAAAAACTTGTACCCAGGAGCTGCTGCAGGAACTTGATGGCTTTTCAGTGAAGCTGGACTAAGCTTCAAAAGTTAAGAAATAATCGTGCTTTCCAGTATCTACAGGTCCTGACCTCACGAGGTCCTACTCTGCAAAAGCTGGCTGCTGGAGACGCTGGACTTAAAGCACAGAGTTCTGGGTTCACTGTGAGAGAGATTATATCACATGACTTGCTGACACCGAGAAAAAGAGACGAAAATATAGTTGTAACTGAGGTGTAACTGAGGTGTAACTAGACCAGAATTTTTAATTAGAAAATTAAATGTTCTGTTCAATATTTTTGGAAAACTTTGCTTTGAAGGTGGCACTCTCTTGATAGGTATTATAGCTTACTTCTGTAAGTAATAGGATAATACCTTGGCAATGCAATTTTAAATATGCTTAAAAATAACTGTACTTAAGCAACAATAAAAAAGTGAAAAATAATTATAACAATAAGAATTTTAGAAACCCATTTACAGTAAGAGAAGTATACTATTGGGTTCAATTAATCTGAAATTCAGTTTAATTCAAAATTGTGTGGTTTTACACTAGAATTGAGACACCAATTTCTGGGTCATAAAATGGGTCAGGAAGGATACATACAACTCACACACTTTACTGGCGAACTGGCTTTTTAGTAGGGCACAAAGGCTTAAATTTTGGCATCAGAGAGCAAGCAAGAGTTTGGAGAAAGTCATTTGGGCCTTTTCATTGTAGTTTAAATGAGAAGTTTTGTCCCCTAATCTAGTATATTCTTCCTTTTGTCCTTACAGTGTCTCTGATTTCATAAAATTCCATCTCTCCTTTGTGGCCCTCCAAATAACCAGGGTTATGAATAATTGAACCACTTAACATCTTCATGAAAAAATACATGTATTGATTAAAAGTAGTAAATAATCATATTTTGAGTAACACCGTATATAAGGAGAAAAATCAAAACATCTATCCTCTGTCTCTCTCACTCTTTGGCACTTGTTGTTTATCCACCTACAATATTCTGGCCACAATTTATCCACTGGCTAAGTCAGTCTTCAGGTGTCAGCTTATGTGCCTCTTCATTAGACATGATCACTTACACTAGGTCAGATCCCCTTGATATAAACATTATCTGAGAGTTTTCCTTCCAAGCCCCACTATCTTTGCTAATATTGTATTTTATGTATGTTATGTTTACTATCTACTCCCTGCTAACAGAAACTCTTTCTCATAACAGATGTGTGCAAAGCAGCTGTGCTGCAAGAATGATGAATGGATTGTAAGCACCATGAGAATGTGACTTTCTATTTGATTAACCAGTGTAACTCTAGCACTTAACATAACCATGTTGCATATTTGCAGCTTAATGTGTATTGCTGAAAGTATGGACTTGTTTCTTATTTCACTATTTTCATCATACTTTTCTTATTTTTTACCAGAGACTGTGAAGATCTGTTCAATATATCAGGTACATATATTTGCATCCAATATATTTTCTATCTCATATATAGGAGAGAGGGATAAATATTTAGGGTGAAAGTAAACCTAAGGGACTACCTGGTTTCTTCATGAGGACAGTTTCTTCTCTATTTAGGGTTGCATATGAATCATTCTTGGATGGTGACTCAAAATATCATTTCTTTAAAGACAAATGGATCTCTTGGTGCTTGTGATAGAAATAAAGAGAACTAAAAATTGATAAAGGCGACTATAAACATTTGTAAAAATATTAATGATCAGCTAAAACTCTATTGCATTTTAAGGGGAAGATCATGCAGGCAGTGGACATACTTCAGTCGTCTGGGTGTGTGAAGAAGGGGAACTCATCTTTGCGCGCGCGCTCTCGCTCTCTCTCTCTCTCTCTCTCTCTCTCTCTCTCTCTGTCTATCTTGCCAGGATTTTGGTGACAAATCCACTAACTCAAAGTAATCCAGGTAGCAGGTAATCAAAAAATAGATGTATTATCTAAGCCTGAATACTGCCATACAGGCATACTAAGAATATGGTCCTTTTATATCCAGTAGACCAGTCATATTATTTTTTACCCACAAAAGGAATAGATACATATAGTCATTTAAAATTCCAAATCTTCACATGACTTATGGGAAACAAAGCATACACCAAATATTAAGTCATTTTTACAATTAAAGTTAGTAAGATTGATTATGTTTTTAAAATATGCTATCTGTATGAAAACATCAGTCAATGTACTGTTCTCTATGCATTAAAAAGTAATGCATCAATGAAAACAATAATGGCAATTCTTAAAGAGATGATGATATTTGCAAAGCACCTATCTTTAGAATAGATGGGGATTATATAAACCAGATTCTTTCCTTTCTCCATTGAAATAAGATTAAGGAAGACTGATTTTTTTCTGTTACATCATTTAACTTATTTTTTCTCTAAAAATAAAATCACCTAAGGTTTTCTTTCTCTTTCAGTGTGGGTTACTCCACCAGGTGAAGAATCATGACCAGCTGAAGAGCTTGCTGAGGTAAATATTTGCTGTGACCACATGACCAGTTACAGTAACAAAGACTGTAATTGTCATGAGGTTCTCTTTATTTTGTTATGAATATTTGTGCATACACATTTGTGTGTTTATATGTATATAATATCTTTGTTTTCTGTTCTCTTGTACTCTCTTATCATGTAAAACAAGATCCATTGACTTTCTATCATGATATTCAAGCAGTGCTATCTTTACATGAGAAAATTTAAGTTATAGAATATCAAAAAGAAGAAGAAACACAACTCATAAGTGATGTTTACATCCTTTTCTCCGGGAAGGGTTAGTCCTTTCAGTTGTATGCAGGATAGTTGTATCATGATAGGCAGATGTATGACCCTGTTATTGTCTTTATTCAGGACTAAAATGTGGTTTAGAAGATGTATATAGGTACCCAGTTGACATGGGGTGAATTTGTAATGGTTAATTTTTGTGTCAACTTGTGTAGGCCGTTTACCCAGATATTTGGTCAAATATTCTGGAGCTTTTTCTCAGGGTGTTTTTTTGGATGACATTAACATTTAAATCAGTGGACTTTCTGTAAAGCAAATTACTTCTGTAGTATGTGAGTGGGACTTATTCAATCAATTGAAAGCCATAATAGAACAAAAATTGGCCTCCAATCAAAATGGGATTTTGACAAAAGATGGCTTTTGAACTTGAACTGCAACATGTATATTGGTTAACCTTACAGATTTTGAATTTGCCAGCCTCTATAATCATATGACCCAATTCCTTAGAATTAGTTTCGTTTCTCTAGAGAAACCTGACCATTACCTTCCCCAAATCAAAATTTCTTTAGTGGAATTCATAAATTTTATTTACTTTTATTTTTTCTTTCTTCTTTTAAATATTCACCAGAGCATTCTGATGACACAGAACTGGAATCTGTTTAAGTCAGAAAATTAACTGCCATTCTCCCTTCACTTATGACCTCTATCCTCAATAACCTCACATCTTACCTTCTATGATTAATTATTAGCTTCATTTTATTTTCCTGGAAATAATATGCTTCTGGCTCAAACATTTTTGATAAAATTATCCTGGAATGGCTTATTCACGGTCTCCTCTAGTCACAATTTATTTTTCTTTTCCTTTTTTTTCTCTCTCTTTTTGATCATAATTTCTTGATGTGCTTCACTAACCTCAATCTGAATGGCAATTTCACAGAGAGGCTTCTGTGGAAAAAACACTTAGAAATTAATCTCAAAAACTAAAATCCAGAGGTAAACTTTAGAGATTACACATAGAGTTTATTTATGCTCTGTATGTAATCCCCAAAGGTTATAAGAGTTGTTTAAATTAGTGTAGAATACAAAATCAGTGCTGCCTACATAAAGTGTCAAAGCCATATTGCATTCATGGGGCAACAATTATGAATAGAAAGCTGAAATAGAAAAGCATTAGCTTCTCCAATTAAATATAAAATTACAATGAATAAAACAAGTGAGGCAATTTTCAACTATTACTACTCTCTTTCATCTCCTGAAATGTTTGCTCAGTAATGCTCAATATAATGGGTAAGGCCCATTACAGCTCTAAGTGAAAAGGGGAGCATCATCATAAATGCTGAAATAGATGAATTATAATGCACAGGCATTATTGGGCCCCCGCATGAACTTTACATATACTCATGGAGGACTTTTCATTTATTGTTAGTAACCCAAACCCTGGCTTAAGTAGAGCTTGTTCCCAGGCTATGAATTACATATACTAATGTTTTCTTTTTTAATGTATTTTATTGATTATGCTATTACAGTTGTCCCATTTCTCCCCCATCATTCCCCTCCACCCTGCACACTCCCTCCCACCCACATTCCCCCCTTTAGTTCATGTCCATGTGTCATAAGTTCTTTAGCTTCTATATTTCCCACACTATTCTTGCCTTCCCCCGTCTATTTTCTACCCACCGTCTATGCTACTTATTCTCTGTACCTTTTCCCCCTCTCTCCTCCTCCCACTCCCCCATTGCTAACCCTCCATATGATCTCCATTTCTGTGTTTCTATGCACTTTGTGTTTTCTTAAAAGTGCATACTCAAATAGGAATTGTATATGCAAGCACCAAATTAAATAAGAGAGATTGCTCACTTATCATTTCATCCAATGCTTGTTGAGTATCTACCTAGTGGCAGGCACAGGGTGAAGCTTCAGTGATATACCAGGAGAGGAGATGAACATGGATTTGGCAGTCATGGAACTCATAGACAAGCTAATGGGAGATGCAGACAAGTAGGTGATTACAATGCAACAAATCCAGAGTTCTTATCATGATTTACACATAGTTACACACTCAATCTTGTAACCTGATCACTTAGGAATATCCCCATTGTTTATGCACACTAGCCACATCAACATTTGCAAAGGCTCTTCCCTGAACTTAGAATTTTTTCTGCAGATGTTTGCATGGCTAGTTCCTTCCGCTCATTTAGGTCTCCATTCAAAAGTTCTTTTCTTTTCATACTTGAATTCCTGTATGGCTGTGCTATTTTTAAAGTTCAAGGGCAATCAATACTAGGTAGGAAAGATAAGAAATCTGACATGTGACTAAATTATTATTATAGACTAAATTATTTTTAAAAAAAGATAGATAAAATATCCAGCACTTTCTCATGTTCGAATTAAAGTTTTGCTTTCTTTTTTCTTAGGGGAGAACTACCTGGAAAAACCTCTTTGTTTGAATTTGTAAATTCATTTGAAAATAATTACTATTTCTATTGCAGTGCCTACTTTCTGTTTTTTTTTTTTTTTGGCATATTCTTTTTGTAATTTTATGAACTGGTCCTGTAGTTCATTAGGAATGTTTCTGGTGCAGAAAAAGTAGGACAATGTTACATCAATTTATTTTCGGTCAGTTAACCTCTTGCTCAATTCACATTACAAGTTTCAGGAATTATCACTTTGTCCTTCTCTTTTGTTCACCAGAGGGCACACCAGAGAGTTCCAGTAACTGCTTGAAGGCACTTTATGCTTAAGGTTTTATAGATTAATTATGAATCTGTGATTATTCTCAAGATAAATAAAAGTTAGGAAAAAATTGATCCCTTGGTTGTTACTTATTTGGAAATATTGAAAGCAATAATTTCATCCTAATAATTTTACATGTATTTTAATTTTACAATAACATTATGTAAAGTTAATTTTGTGCTTTTATGCATTCTGTACTTAGTATACTGAATTTTGAAAACTGAATGCAGGTTTTCTTATTAAAATGTGACATAGGCAAGTTATTTTTATTCATTTGTGATAACTGAGCATTCAGTAGCAGATATGCAAAAGGAAATGTTCACCTCTATTTCTTCTTAAGATTTTCTTTTCTCTAGCAATACTGAAGTATTTGAACATTTCTGTGGCTTTTAAAATAACTTCCTTATATCTTCCTTTGAGTTGAACCATGCAGGTCATGCTTCAGGGCCAGAAAAAGCATCACTTACTCATTCAAAGTTCACTTAAAATGTCACCTTCTTTATGTAGCTTTTCCATCCTCATCGTTTAAATCTGTTTTCCTCTGTGGTCAGTATCCTCTTTACATGCTTCACTCTATATATTTGCACAATGTTAGTCTAGTTCTTTGTCGACATGTCTCTTTCCCTCTTCTAAAAAATAAAGTCTCTTGAAGATGGGTTACATCTGACTTATTTGGTAGCCCCCTCAGCCAGCACAATGTTTAGTACATACAATGCATATCAGGGTGAACCATTCCAGCATCCAGAATTCCAGAGAGAGCTTTTTTGTATGTGGAAAGTAGCAGGCTAGGGGACAGAATACTTAACTCCAAATTACACTGTTGCGGGAAGGTCGTGTACAGCAGCTAGAATATTTTGGCTGCATAAGTGTCACAGGCAGGACCAGGAAGGAAAGAGCCAAAGAGGAAGCAGCTTGGGCAGGGTCAGGTTGGTGGAGAGGGAGAGATTTCTAGAATCTGTCATGTGAGACTGAGGTAAACCATACCTAAGGTACAAACCTTCTTTCATATCTCTATGAAAACTTTAATTAAGATAAAAAATGCTACAATTTATATCTTAAGGCAAGTACCATATGATTTCATTTATCTGTGAAATATAAAAAACAAAACAAAACAAACAGTACCTAGGGATAAATTTAACTGAAGAAGTAAAAGACTTGTACTTGGAAAAATATAGAACACTGAAGAGAGAAATTGAGAAAAATACAAATAAATGGAAGCATATACCCTATTCATGGACTTAAAGGATTAACATCATTAAAGTGTCTGTACTACCCAAAGCAATCTGTAGATTCAACATGATCCATAATAAAATACCAATGCCATATTTCACTGATCTAGAACAAAACTCTAAAAATTTATATGGAACCTAAAAAGACCCTGAATAGCCTCAACAATCTTAAGAAAGAAAAATAAAGTTGGAGGGATTATAATACCTGATATAAAACTATATTACAAAGCCACTATAACCAAAACAGACTGGTACTGGCATAAGAACAGACACATAGATTAATGGATCAGAATAGAGAGCCTAGAAATAAACCCATGTTTTCATAGTCAATTAATATTTGACAAAGCATACAATGGAGTAAAAACAGTTTCTACAAAAAAATGGTGTTGGGAGAACTGAACTCATACAAACAATGAATTGAAATTAGACCACCAACTTACACCATACACCAGAAAAAAATGAAAATGGATAAAAGAATAAAACATAAGTTGTGATACCATAAACATTCTGGCAGAAAACAAAGCCAGCAAAATTTCAGATATCCCATGTAGTAATATTTTTGCCAATATGTCTCCTAGGGCAAGGGAAACAAAGGAAAAAAATAAATGTAAAAGCTTCTGCACGGGTAAAGAAACCATAATCAAAATGAAAAGGGAACCAACTATATGGGAAAACATATTTTCCAATGATACATCAGACTAGGGTTTAATCTCCAAAATATATCAAGAATTCATATGACTCAACACCAGGAAGACAAACAATCTAATTAAAATATGGGCAAAGGACCTGAGCAGACACTTCTCCAAAGAGGACATACAGAGGGCCCATAGACACATGAAAAGATGCTTAATATCACTAGCCATCAGAGAGATGCAAATTAAATGCACAATGAGATACTATTTCACACTGGTCAGAATGGCCATCACAAATAAATTAACAAACAAAAAGTGCTGGTAAGGATGTGAGGAAAAGGGAACCCTAGGACACTGTTGGTGGGAATGCACTGGTACACTCACTGTGGAAAACAGTATGGAATTTCCTCAAAAAAATTGAAATGGAACTGCCTTTTGACCTGGCAATCCACTGCTGGGATTATACCCTAAGAATCCTGAAACAGCAATTCAAAAGAACCTATGCCCCTCAGTGTTCCTAGCAGCACAATTTACAATAGCCAGGTGCTGGAAGCAACCTAAGTGCCCATCAGTAAATGAATGGATCAAAAAACTATGGTACATTTACACAATGGAATACAATGCCACAGAGGGAAAAAAGGACCTCCCACCCTTCGCAACAGCAGGGATGGATCTGGAGAGCATTATGCTAAGTGAAATATGCCAGGCAGTGAAAGACAAATACCACATGATCTCACTTATAAGAAGAATCTAATGAACAGAATAAAATAACAATCAAAACAGAGACACAGAAACGCTGAACAAACCAACAACAGCCAGAGGGCTGGGGGAAGGGAGATAATGGGAGAAAGTAGGGGAAGGAACTAATTCAAGAACATATACGCATGACCATGGACATGGACACTGGTGAGGGGATTGACTGTGGGAGCAGTGGGTGGACTGGGCAGAGGATGGCAAAGGGGGAAAATTGAGAGAACTGTAATAGATAACAATAAAAAAGTGCTTTGGAAACAAACAAATAAAACAAAAAACAAATAAACAAAATGAAAATAGATACAGAGAACAAGCTGATGGTTGCCAAAGAAGAGGTAAGTCAGGATGATGGGTGAAATTAAAAATAAAATAAAACAAAATAAAAACCTAAAAAAGAACCAAATAAAATACTTCATTCTAATTTTGGCAAAGTTTGTAATAAGTTAACTATTCTAACCTTAGTAATAAAAACTTTGGGACCATAAATTTAATTTCAAAGGCACAAATTCAAAAACCATTAAAATGAATTTTAAAAAAGATGTAAATTATTAACAGATATTGTAGAGAGTAACACATATAGAGTCATATATGAACTTACTGAATGTCTACTGTACTAGTAATGTATTTCTTTTCTCTAGAGGTATTCAAAATTAGTTAATTTCTGTTTTCCACTCATGTTAAACCTTTATGCTCCTATAATTAAATTCATAACATTAAGCTTTGTTTTTGCTGTTTATTTTTAACTTTGTAAATATGGCATTATCATATGAAAAAGAATGCTGAAACCCACTTTTAGCATCATCCACATACCCATTTCTTTCCCTGCAAGTAACTATTCATGCATGCAATTACTGGCTTCTTCCTATGCATTTGTACATGCCCGAACAGCCTATAGAAACCTTAATTTGTTTTTGTATATATTTTTATATATGTTATCTAATTCATTTTTTCTATGAACTAAAAGCAACTTCTATTCACTCAAATTGTGGCATAGTATTTCAATGTAAAAGTATGAAATAATTTATTGGGCCATTTCTGATGATAGGGCATTTGGTTTGTTTCTGTATTTTTCCTGATGCAAACAATTCTGCGGTAAAATACTTAAACTGCCTTCTGTGGACTTATGCAGATATTTTTTTAGAAGAGACACCAAAGGCTGGTTCCTAGGGGATATACATGTGTTTTTAATTATGTTATTTACTACAAAATATCTTTAAACAGTGGCTATAACAATTTTTATATCCATCAGTATTTTAAGCACTTAACCTACTTCCTCATTCATTCCAATATTTAATATGCTCATAATACACTACATTTTTAAAAATTCTCTGATTTATTTATTAAAACATCCCCTATGCTGAATATATTTTACTTGGCTCACTGGTATTCATTAAATACTTGTTGAATAAATTAATAAATTTATATATGTGAGACCTTTAATGTGAAAGAATCAACTTTTATAGGTATTATTTTGCACTGTAATTATATCCTTTAAATCACTATAGTTAGCCAAGAAACAAATAAAATGATTTAAAATATGTGAAATATGTCTATATTCTATATTTCTCATTTTTCAAGTTGCATAATTAAGTATAAAGATCAGAATATGTAAATTATCAGATTTGCCAAAAATTGTAATCACAAAATATTTAAAAATAGGTTGTGGATTTTGAAAACATAAAATACAGCACATCGTAAGTCATTCCTACCAACTACTATAAGCAATTGAGCATTACAGACATATATTTGCTGAATTAAAGATTGTAGGAAACCCCGAAACTAACTGGGTAATGACTCTGATTTTCTATATAGATCATTATAAATCTTATTCTTTTAAAAAAACAGTTCAAAGATAAAATTGAATTCTTCTTGGGGCAAAATATGATGTGAGGTAGACTTTTTAAAGGTCAAATTATGTTACTTAAGTTTTCTATTAAAAATTAAGCAAAAAGGGACTTCCGGCCAAGATGGAGGCGGAGGCGGACACACTGTGCCTCCTCTAACAACCAAAATTAAGGACAACAAATATTTAGAAACAAGAAAACAACCAGAACTTATAGAAAATTGAACTGTACGGAAGTCCAACAACCATTCATCCAGACCGGTAAGAGGGGCGGAGTCGCAGTAGGAAAAAGTGGCAGTGCGGACCCAGGAACGCAAGTAGAAGTGGCTTGCAGTTCCCAGGTGCACGGGCAGCGGCTGGCGGTCCTCGGGCGCCCAGGCGGCAGCTGGCGGACCCCGGGCACAGGGGGGCAACTGTGCAGACCCAGTGAGGACGCACAAGGCGGCTGGCTGACCAGGGGGTCCCACATTCGTGCACGCAGACGGTACAGGCAGAGGGGAAGTGGCGGAAGGGACTGAATCCAGGAGAGAGCGGAGCAGGCACCATTGTTCCCTCTCAGACCCCGCCCCCACATACAGCGTCACAACCCAGCGACTGGGCTGCCCCACACTGGGGAGCGCCTGAGGCTCCACCCCTCACTGCGTAACCGCACCCCCGCGTGCAGATAATCCAGGCGAAGGGGAAGCAGCGGAAGGGACCGGAGTCCAGAAGAGAGCGGAACGGGAGCCATTCTTCCCTCTCAGACCCCGCCCCCACCTAAAGCGTCACAACCCAGCGACTGGGCTGCCCCGCCCTGAGGAACACCTAAGGCTCCACCCCTCATACGTAATAGCTGCGACCAGACTAAAACCAAACCAAAACAAAACAAAAAACCCCACCAAAAATGGCTCAAACCGGAGAAAAGATGAAAACCCCAGAGTCAATTCCTCTAAGCAACGAAGAGATAGCCAACCTATCAGATGCACAGTTCAAAGCACTGGTCATCAAAATGCTCACAGAATTGGTTGATTTTGCTCACAAATTAGATGAGAAAATGCAGGCTACAATACGTGAAATGAAGGAAGACGCATGGGGAACCGATAGAGATGGAAGGAAAACTGGGACTCAAATCAATGGAGTGGACCAGAAGGAAGAAATTAACAACCAAACAGAAAACGAGGAAGAAACAAGAATTCAAAAAAATGAGGAGAGGCTTAGGAACTTCCGGGACATCGTTAAACGTCCCAACATCCGAATTATAGGGGCCCCAGAAGGGGAAGAAGAGCAACAAGTAGAAAACTTATTTGAACAAATACTAAAGGAGAACTTCCCCAATCTGGCAAAGGAAATAGACTACCAGGATGTCCAGGAAGCTCAGAGAGTCCCAAAGAAGTTGGGCCCAAGGAGGAACACATCAAAGCACACTTGGCTAATTACATTAGCCAAGATTAAAATGAAGCAGAGAATTCTAGAAGCATCAAGGGATAAGGGGACAGTCACCTACAAAGGAGTTCCCATCAGACTGTCAGCTGATTTCTCAAAAGAGACCTTATAGGCAAGAAGGGGCTGGAAAGAAATATTTGAAATCTTGAAAAGCAGGGACCTACATCCAAAATTGCTCTTTCCAGCAAAGCTGTCATTTAGAATGGAAAGACAGATAAAGCGCTTCTCAGATAAGGTCAAGTTCAAGGAGTGCATCATCACCAAGCTCTTATTATATGAAATGTTAAAGGGACTTATCTAAGAAAAAGAAGATCAAAAATATGACAGTGAAAAGACAGCAAACTCACAGCTATTAAGAACCACACCTAAAACAAAAGCAAACTAAGCAAACAGAATAGGAACAGAACCACAGAAATGGAGATCATATGGAGGGTTAGCAACAGGGGCGTGGGAGGAGGAGCGGGGGGGAAGGTACAAAGAATGAGTAGCATAGATAATGGGTAGAAAATAGACAGGGGCAGGGTAAGAATAGTATGGGAAATGTAGAAGCTAAAGAACTTAAGACACAAGGACATGAACTAAAGGGGGGAATGTGGGTGGGAGAGGGTGTGCAGGGTGGGGGGAATGATGGGGGAGAAATGGGACAACTGTAATAGCATAATCAATAAAATATATTTTAAAAAAATTAAGCAAAAAGGGAACTCTAAAAATTAATTTAATTTACTGGTCAATAAACTAACTATGGTTTGAATCCTAAATGCTGGAAGTACTATTCCTTGACCATGTCATTAGGAAGGTGGCTCAAATAATTATACTTTTATGGAATTCAAAATGTGCAGAAGTATTAAGAAAATTTGTTTCACAAATGTTCACACCAATTTTCTATTTTTATATACATAAATCCAGATAGCTTTTTACAAACACAGTGTCGGCACAAGGGGAAACCATTATTCTTGAGATTTGCTCTCTGTTGCCATCAGTACATACTTAAATATTTGAAAGTAAAAAGCAACTCAAAACCTGTGCCATTAATTGACTTCTTTCCTGAGTTTCAGCTGTAATGAACATCCTGAAAAGAACATGAACCTTCTGCCTGTCAGCTACTTTAAGAACAAATCCCCCAAGGAGCTCTTTCAGTACTCGAAAAATGGTCTCCAGGCAGAGATTTCCTTTTTTACATAGGCACTTATATCTTCAATTCTTTACAAGTCTCTGAGGGTTAAGAAAAGAGAGTTAATACTTTTATCAGCAAGATGTTGGCCTAGTGCCACTGAGGTTTTGATTTTACAACAGAACTCATTGCCTGATTGGCATTTGTTTTATTTTTTCATGGGGTAGAAATTTTGTTCTGTATTACCAGATAGTGATACTAAAGTAAACTTCCATTTTTCTTTGTGCATGATTCTTTTTTAAACTTGAAAACTGGGTTCTCTTATTAATGCACATTTTTAATTCCCAATAGTAATAACTATGGTAATTCAATGTACACAGACATCCTATCTTAATGGAAAGGCTAGAATAATTGAGTTTACTGCTTATGCCAACAATTTCAAATTTGCTGTCATAGTGAAGCCATGTCATCCAACCACACAGAAGTTCATAATTTTTGCTCCTGCTTAGAACTATAATATGGCCTATATTTCGCCAGACTTACTGCTATCTTCAGAGGTTGTCTGTTCTGTCCTTTTTCTTTCAACTAATAATATAAAAATTATTCAAGGCAGATGGGTTTCTAAGTCATCCAGCAGCATTATGGTATAGATATGTGACCTTGACTACTGGAATAAACTTAAAAATCAACCTGTCCCCTTCATGTACTCACACACACATCGTCTACTTTGTTAAACTCATCCCAAAGCAATATTGCTAAAATTAACTACAAAATTAATTTACTTGCATGGTAAAATGTTAATATGCCATGAAATACACAGGCTATCAAATATGTGCACATTTCATAAACATGATTATAATAAATTAGAAGGATATTTCACCATTACATAAAATAAATAAATATTAAAGATGCTAACAATCTATTTTCACATGCATTCTCTGTGTTTTAGGTTCCTCTCACGTAAGTAACCCATTGTACTTCAAATATAAAATGGAACTTAAAATTGATTGCATATGTAGATGGTTGTTAAAAATATCTTTCTTTAAATCTTTGTAAATGAAAAAAATCACAGAAGACAATAAAATCCAGTAATAGTAAAAAGTTAGACATAAACAAAGCAACAAACAACAAGTGCTGGAGAGGTAGTGGAGAAAATGGGACCCTAGTGCACTGTTGGTGGGATTGCAGACTGGTACAATCACTATGGAAAACAGTATGGAATTTTCTCAGAAAACTAAAAATGGATCTGCCTTTTGACCCGGCAATTCTACTGTTAGGATTATATCCTAAGAACCCTGAAACACCAATCCAAAAGAACCTATGCATACCAATGTTCATAACAACACAATTACAATAGCCAAGTGCTGGAAGCAACCTAGGTGCACATCAGTAAATGAATGGATCAAAAAACTATGGTACATTTACACAATGGAATTCTATGCAGCAGAAAGAAAGAAGGAGCTCCTACCTTTTGCAACAGCATAGATGGAACTGGAAAGCATTATGCTAAGCGAAATAAACCAGGTGGTGAAAGACAAATACCATATGATCTCACCTTTAACAGGAATCTAATCAACAAAACAAACAAACAAACAAAATATAACCAAAGACACTGCAATAGAAAACAGGCTGAGAGTGATCAGAGAGGAGAGGGGAGGGAATTTCAGGGGGAAAAGGGAAGGGTCTACAGGAACAAGTATAAAGGACACATGGACAAAACCTAGGGGGGGTGGAAATGGGAGGGAGGCGGGGAGGGCTGGATGGGCTGGGGTGGGAGTAAAAGACAGAAAACTGTACTTGAACAACAATTAAATTTTTTTAAAAAGTTAGATATAATTTTCTTACTTAATATTTTTGTCTTTAAAATTATATTCAATTGACCTGACAGTTTGATATAGATAAATTTAAGAAATAGTCTTATCTCTGATAAAATTTCTGAATATATTAATAAATACTTTATGCACATGTGTTTTAAATATTTTATCTTTTATTAAATAAATGTTGATTCAGTGTCCACATTTTATTTTTAAATAAAATAGGTAACCACTAAATAAATGCAATGTGGTTATTTTATGTGAGATGGAGGTGGAAAAAAGTAAGAGTGGTAACAAAAGAGCTGCCATTTGTCATAATTAATGAAATTCCCAGTGAATGGATAAAGCCCTCCCTAAGTCCTACAGAAAGGAAGAGTGAAGGGTAAAACTGCTTTTATTTATACAGATGAAAACATTCATCTTTGTATCAGTTTAAAAAGGGATTCCTTCTCAAGGTAAATAATTGCCAAGGTTTGTGCTCAAAGTGTAAGCAACATATTTTTTCAGTGCACAGATAAAACTGGCATCAACAATGTCTTCCATCTCAACATTTATTTATCCACCAGGAAACATTAGAATGCATTATTTCAGATTCTTCTAAACTTTGACTGTATCAGGGCAGTGGATCAATGAAAAGATTCTTCTTCACTTTAACTTTTCTGCATTTTTCTAAATTTTCATTTATTGAGTATATATTACTTTTATAATAGAAAAATAACCCCAAAACTTTAGAGTGTGCATTGTTCTCTTTCCTTGCAGAAAATAAAACGCGGCAAGAAGGACAGTTTCACAGCTAGCTATACGACCGTAAGAAGAGCGCTAGGGTCACAGCGCACCTTTCTCGGGGAGCCCCCGACAGAGGAAGGAGATTAATTTCCTCCAAGAAGGAAGAGAAGCCATGAGGTTGAGTGAGACTCACAGGGAAGCAGTTTGTGAAAGGGGCCTCGAAGGATGAACAGTGTTTTTATCTGATTAAGAAAAGCACTCCAAGGGAGAGGTCCAGCAAGACCCCACTCAGAAAGTGCTGGAGGACGGGCAGTTAATTGAGGAACAGCCTTTACTTGATGTGGCCACACAAGCTGTCCCCCTCCGCCAACCTAATGTTTAATCTTGATTAACCTCTAATTCCTCAGTATGCTTTGGATTAAAATTGATGTCTTATTTTAATGTTCCACATCAAATAAAGCTCTATGCTTTATCTGTCTTAATGTGAAGATTATTTAAAAAAATGAAACTGATTTCAAAATTAAACAGAAAAAAATAAAAAAGGAGTTCCCGCTAATTTTATATTTTCCCAACTTCAATGCAAAGTTCAGTAAATTTATCTAGATTTATATATCATATTTATGTATTTATAGTTTTTTTGTTAATGTCACTTACAATCTGGCACTTCAATGTGTGTTTACACATTATTATTGCTATTATTATTATTTTTTAATAATTTTCGAGTGAAAGGCTAGTCTTAGCCTCTATGGCTCCTGCACCTGGGACAGCACTATTTTCACTTAATTTATTCTTGGTTTCTGTCTTCAACAAACTTATGGTGTAGGGGCACGTAGGCAAGTACAATGCAGTGAGATAGGTAATATGAACAGTTGCATTGAGGTCATGGGAACACGCAGGTAGGGTCCTAATCTGGATATGATGTGGCAGAGAGGGTGTCCTTAAGGATACAAAGTTGAGTCCTGAACTTTATATCCTGAGTGACAGGTAAACAGGAAAGATTTCAAGAAAGAGTGGGGTGTTCTTGGCATACAAAAGCATACACATAGATCCAGGCAAGGTAAAAAAGAATACAGCATCAAACAAATGAGTTCTAATGACTAGAACAGAGGTGGCTGGAGGTAAATGGTATTCAGTAAAGCTGGAGAAGTCAGTGGAGTCAGATGGGACAGTCATTTTCAGCCATGTTCAGGTTAGAGTTATTCTAAAAGCAAAGGAGATAGATTAGAACAGTTCAATCAGGGAAGTAAAGTGTATAATCTGATTTTGAATTAGGGAACTTAATTTACCTATAAGAAAATGTGCAACCTACTCAAAAAATAAAATGTTGAATGAATGCTGGTATTTAATAACATACCTAATGTATGTGTGTGTTTGAAAAATTTATAAGAAAAATGTAAGAATAAAAAACACATATTTTAGATTGTTAAAGTAATAAAATTGACAAAAGTAATTTTATTTTCCTAATAATGAATTCTGTAATTAACTTATATATTATTTCTTAAAGTACTCCAGGTGAACTAACTCAGGGTGATGGCTACATCTCTGGGTTAAAAATGACTGGTGATAATGCAGTAAAGTAAAATTATACCCAAATATTTCAGTTTGAGGAAGCCATTATCATTGGCATTACAGATTAATAGTGAGCGCTGCACTGGAAAGTTGTCTCAATTTTATGTTTAAAAAGTCAATGCATTTCTTCTGGGGCCACTGGACTTGTCTGTCTGAAAAAGTTTCAAAGTTGGCTTTTAGCATTAGAAAGTGTCCTTCAATTTGTATTATACTTATAGTAAACCAAATGCATTAATATTAAAACAAGTATTTTCTTTGGTAATTAACTTCATTTTCCACTAACATAAAGAACATTTCTTTTCCTTAGCTTTGAAGCTGAATGAGTAAGACTAAATATGCTTTTTAAAAATGTGGCTACTGAGAATATGCATTTGATTATCCCATAGCAGTTGGCCCAGTCTGTGAGTGTAGTGGACAGTGAATGACTAGCTTTTGAATAAATGGCAAAATTTATGATTATTGAATTTTTTAATTTTATACACACATGAATAATAAGAGAATTGTAGTAACTGATGAAAAAAGTATATTTTTCGTAACTCTAAATCATTCTCTTTACACTAACTTAAAATTCCATTTTGTGCTATTTCCTACTAAATATCAGTTTTGAATAATATATGTTCACCAGAGTCAGAGGTTTAAATTCCAGGTAGAGTAATGAAGCTGTCCAGCTCTAGTGGTAGAGAAATAAATACTACAGCAGCATATCTTGACATGTGGTGTAAACGGACACAGTCATCTAAATCACCTGATATTCTCCTTAGACAGCAAAATTCTCAACCCCATTAAAGCTTCTGTGGTGGGTGAAGTCTGAGGATGTACATTTTTAACAGAGCCCCTCAATATCAATTGTACTAATATTAATAAATATTTCCTAAAGAATAGGTTACATTGCAATCATTATCTTGTCTAACTTTTCTTCTCTGAATATGATGGTATTGACTATATGACTAATAAATTCCTATTCTGAACCTCATTTGATCTTTTACAAAAGTGAAAAATGAAAGCTCTTTTGACTATCTCCTCTATATGGTGTTTTAAATTCCTTCTCACTCTTCCCCAAGCCATTTCTGGGTCTATTTTGATAAGAAGGAATAGTAGACGTAAAAATGATTCCACAAAGATGTCTATATTTTGATCCCTGGGAATTGTAAATATCTTATCTTTACAGCATAAAAGGGATCTTGCAAAAACGATTACAATTTTGAGATAAGGAGATTATTTTGTATTAGCCAGATAGGCCTAATCTAATCACATGAAACCATAAAGCAAAAATCTTTACTTGAAGATGTGGTCAGAAAGGGCAATAAGACTTTGGAAGAAAGGGGCAAAGAGATGCATTGTTGCTGACTTTGAACCTGGAAGAGGGAACCAGGAACTGAGAAATGCAGGTGGTCTCTAGAAGCTGGAAAAGGTAGGGAAACAGGTCCTTCTCTAGGGCTGCCAGGAAGGGACGAGAAACTCTCCTGAAATACTGATTTTTAGCCCAGTAAGATCCCTTATCAGACTTCTTCCCTGAGAATTATAAGAAATTTTTGCTGTCTTAAGCCACTAAATTATAATACACTTATATAACTACAATAATAATTATGATAACCTGTCATGGCAGAAATAGAAAATAAATATTGAAGACATTGGCTTTGATTTCACTTTTATTTGTTATTTAGGATACAAATACTGATATGACTGGTAGTTGTCATGAGAAAAGGATGTTATAGTTATTACCAGTTCAACTTTTTTTTATTTTAATTGTTGTTCTTCCAGTTCAACTTTTAAAATTTTAGCTAAGGTTGATAGAGATTTATAACAAATGCATTAATGCATGTTAACAAAGGTATTTAGAACTGAAGATTTTATCACCAAAATTATGTTAGTTGCATACACCATTAACTGCTGAGAAATTGAAATATTTTAATAGAGGTAGAACTAATCAAAAGTAGAACTAATCATTTACCTTAGTTTTGGTGGTCTTAGCCACAAACTTCCACTTTCTGTGTTTACCATTTCTCATCTGGAAGATCAATATGATAATGCAGAGCTTTGATCTTTACGGGCTCTGATTAAAATGAGACAATACACACAAAGGCAACATATGAACTTTAAAATGTTCCGAAAATGTAACATGCTTAAATATGATAGTAAATTATCCATGGGAATTAAATTACCTTAAAATAAGTCAGTATAAACACAATGGAAGGATTTTATGTGCATAGTATTCTTGAATACAAAGGCACAATACATCTTAAGGTTCTTAATCTCCTTCCCAGAATCTAGAAGTAAATATTTCTGGAGGTTCTCTTAAATTTGTATTATGCCTTATATTTACTATCTCATCTCAAGGGAAGACAGGTGATTATTTGGGAGTCCACAGGGTGCTTTTTAAACAATTCTCTTGAGTATAGAAAAATAGACATTTAAAATAGGTAAAACAGGTGTATTCATCCATATTCAAAAGCCTGTGGAAACAGCTTTGCAAAATGTTCATTTTGGATCCCACCTGAGAAAATTCTTTAAGAATGACTAGAGACTAACAATAACAAATCAAGTGGTAC
Organism: Glossophaga mutica; assembly: GCA_039655065.1. NCBI lineage: Eukaryota > Metazoa > Chordata > Mammalia > Chiroptera > Phyllostomidae > Glossophaga > Glossophaga mutica. The sequence goes on along the minus strand of CM077308.1, from coordinate 75,879,908 downwards.
ACAAGACAGTTTGACACATACTGTTTACTCACAAACTTGGTATTTCTCTACCATGACCTGGCAGTCTGCTGGGTTCCTAGCATACAGAAGAATGTATGTCATACACATGTGTGCAAAGTGTCTGATCTCCAAGTTTGATGAGGGAATAGAGTTGGGGAGACCAATAAGAGACCCATGAAGTACAAGCATTGTGATCAGTCCTGTGATAGATGGACCAAAACATTCTGTGTGAGGAAGAGCAGCTGGTCTTGTGAAAGAAAGTATGCAATTTTATTTGTCTAAAAGTTTTGTTAAAGTATTCCAGACAGAGAGGACAGTGTGAATAAAGGCACAGAGGTGTGACTGTGTGTCCTGTATGGTTGAGTCTAAAGAGGAAAATGACCCTAACCCTTCTCCAGTTTTTATTCATCTCCTGGGAGGTAGCAGGAAATCAGCCTTGAGGTTGGCTTTAAGGCCACAGATGTGCTCCCAACAGTCAATGTGAAGTTCCTGGTGGCTGGCACAGCTGCTTGCATTGCAGATCTCATCACCTTTCCCCTGGATATTACTTAAGTCCAGCTGCAGATCCAAGGAGAAAAGCAGGGGGCAGTGAGAGCTGCAGCCAGTGTCTAGTACTGTGGTGTGCTGGGTACCATCATGACCACGGTGCACACCGACTGTCCCTGCAGCCGCTACAACTGGCTGGTTGCGAGTCTGTAGCGGCAGATGAGTTTTGCCTCGGCCCGCATAGGCCTCCAAGTCTCTATCAAACAGTTCTACACCAAGGGCTCTGAGCTGCTTCCATTAGGAGCCGCCTCCTGACAGCCAGCACTGCAGGTGCCTGGGCTGTGGCTGTGGCTGAGGCTCAGTCCCCAGCTGTGGTAAAGGTCCCATTCCAGGCTCAAGCCCAGGCTGGAGATAGCCACAGATACCAAAGCACTGTTGATGCTTACTAGAGGACCATTGCCCAAGAGGAAGGGTTCCAGGAACTTTGGAAAGGGACCTCTCCCAATATTGCTCATAATGTTATTGTCCACTGTGCTGTGCTGGTGATTATGACCTCATCAAGGATGCCCTCCTAAAGGCCAAACTCCTGACAGATGGCTTTCCTTCTTACTTCACTTCTGCCTTTGGGGCAGGCTTCTATACCACATCATTGCCTCCCCTGTGGATGTGGTCAAGACAAGATATATGAACTCTGCCTTGGACCAGTACAGCAGCACTGGCCACTGTGCCTTCACTATGCTCCAGAATGAGGGTCCCTGAGCGTTCTACAAGGGTGCATGCCCTCCTTTCTCCATTTGGGTTCCTGGAACGTGGTGATGTCTGGTACCTATGAGCAGCTGACACAGGCCATCGTGGCTTCCTGCACTTCCCAAGAGGATCCTTTTTGAGCCTCCCCTGCTGCCAACCTGACCACCTCTAGCTTGGCTTTGGCTCCAGCCAGGCCCTGCTTCCCTTTTCCTCCTCCACTCCACCCCTTCCCTTCCCTTCCCTTCCCTTCCCTTCCCTTCCCTTCCCTTCCCTTCCCTTCCCTTCCCTTCCTTCATTCTCTACCCCTTCTGCTCGCATTTCTACCACCTCCCTTCCCTCTTCCCACATTCCCACTTCTCCTACCTTATCTCCCTATTGCCTCTAGGTAGAGTTGACCCCAGTTGACGCTGCAGGAAGCCTGACACCAGCCAGGATCCCAAGCTTCTCAATCCCTTGAAAAGTTCAACCCAACTCTTCAAGATCCCATCTCCAAGCCCAGAGAACTCATCACCACAAAAAAAACCTCAACCTTAAAAAAAAATTTTTGTTAAAGTTTTACAGACAGAAAGGACAGGATGAATAAAGGCACCATGGTGTGACTGACTACACATCCTGTATGGCTGAGTTTAAAGAGGAAAATGAAATAATTTTGAAAGTAATGGTATGGTAAACAAACTATATCCATGTATAAACACATATGCATGATACTATATATATGTCATGTTATATGTATAAGACTATATACATATTACATATAATAATATTATTATAATACATAAAAAATTAGATATTTAAGTGGTATAGAGAGTAGACTGAGATCCAAAGTGATTAGTGTAAAGCAAGAGTGGATATGGGAAGACAGCGTAAGAGAGGACTGATAGGGATATCATGGTGATGATCAGGCTTTGGTGACTGACTAAATGGGCAAGTGTGGGAGACATTATAAAACGGAGTCCAGGTTTTTTTTTTTTTTTTTTTTTTTTTTTGACATATGTGACTGAAATGCACAAACTCTAAGAAAAGCAGCAAATGATAGAGGGTAAATTTTTTTGGACTTTGTGGTGCCTGGGACCTGAAGTTGGAAACATCCAGCAAAAGGTTGGAAATAGATGAATGAAGCTGCAGGGAAGATTTTGGGATTAAGAATTCTTGTCTTATTTACCTTTTTAACCACACTGGCTGGCACAGACATCCACACAAAAGATAAAGAATTGATCAAAATGATGGTTATAAATTGTTAATTAATACATGTTTCTATGAGAGCAATAGCACTGCCAAAGTTATTTTATGAATTCATTTTTACTCAAAAATTATAACAAATTTTGGGGAGATCCGGAGAAAACTAGAATGTGGTAGAGGTCAAAAATGACTAATAAAGACTATTAGTTATTCTTTAATATTTAAATTTTTAAAGGATTAGTTATATAATTCAAAATAGTAAATAAACAAACAAAACAAGGGGCCACTTCTTTCTGAGCTATTTTTCAAAAGAGTCTTCTCAGATATTAGGAGTTAGGCTCGTCTTTGACAGCTTCCTCTCCATCTCCACTCTGCAGCACTATGAATTCTAGGCTTCCACGGCCTTTTCCTGTTGTCAACACTGTGCTTATCACCATAGTGGTTTATATCATAACCTCTAATAAACATTAAATCTGGAGAAGATAAATATAGCACATTTCTATAAATGGTCCTTTACTGTTTCCTTTTCTGGGAGCAAGAAAAATCCAGCACAAGGTACACAGTTTCTTGGGCTTTTCTTAATTAAAAATATTAAGAAGTTGCATTACTTTATCTATGGTATGGGTATTTGAAGTAGCTATGAATGTGTGCAGTTGTGTTATGTGGCTTTGAAAGTCTCTGCAGTTTAGCTAAAGAAACCCATTGTAAGAATCACTTCACACCTTTTGTTTGGCCACATGAGTGAATGAACACAGTAAAGGATCCTGACACCACGTATTTTCATACACAGTGGAGAAAGCACCTAACAGATTTAGGAGACACTTAAGGACTTGAACGTTTAAGCATGACCAAAAGTTAAGCAATGTTTAGAAGTAAAAACAAAGGTGGAAATTAAATAATGTTTACTGTAAGGCAAAAAGAGATGATCAGTGTAAGAAGTTTCAAACAACAACAAGATAATGAAAGCCAGTATAATTTAGGTAAGGTAACCACAGTGTTTACTAAGCTGTTCTTTTATGAATAGCTAAATCAAAAAATGTTGAAAAAGCAAACACATACCAAAAGAATTCTCTTCAGTAATTTAATTATATAATTAGAATAATACCAACAAAAAACAGCAGCAAACATTTATTGAAAGCTTACTCTATGCTAAACACTACTGCAGTTAGATATATGCTTTATCTCATATAAAAAATTAGGTTTTCCAGTCAATTCAGAGATCATGAAGGAATGGCTGGGTCAAATGAAACAAGCCAGTTGATCAAAGACCAATATCATATGATCTCACCTATGGGGAACCTGATGAAGAAAAACAAACTGATGAGCAAAATAGAACCAGAAGCATGGAAACATGGAACAGTATGACAGGGACCAGAGGGGAGCAGGAAGGGGAATAACAAAGAAAAGAAAGAAAAGAAAAGAGAAGAGAAGAGAAGAGAAGAGAAGAGAAGAGAAGAGAAGAGAAGAGAGAAAAGAAAAGAAAAGAAAAGAAAAGAAAAGAAAAGAAAAGAAAAGAAAAGAAAAGAAAAGAAAAGGGACTAGTCAAAGAACATATATGAATGACCCATGGACATGAACAATGGTGTGGGGCTTGACTGTGGGAGTAGGGGGTGAGATGGGCAGAGTAGAGCAAAGGGGGGAAACTGAGACAACTGTAACAGAATAACAATAAAATATTTAAAAAGAAATACTGCTGGGATTATACCCTGAGAATCCTAAAACACCAATTCAAAAGAGCCTATGCACCCCAGTCTTTATAGCAGCACAATTTACAATAGCCATGTGCTGAAAGCAAACTAAGTGTGCCCATCAGTAAATGAATGGATCAAAAAAATCTGATACAGTTACACAATGGAATACTACACAGCAGAAAGAAAGAAGGTACTCCCACCCTTTGCAACAACATGAATGGATCTGGAGAGCATTATGGTAAGCGAAGTAAGCCAGGCAATGGAAAACAAATACTATATAATCTCACCTTTAAGCAAGTGGAACTTAATCAACAAAACAAACAAGCAAGCAAAATATAACTAGAGTTATTGAAATAAAGAACAAACTGACAGTAACCAGCAGGGTGGGGGGAAGGGGGTAAAAGGTAAAGAGAGGGAAGGGTCCTTAAGGAACATGTATAAAGGACCCATGGACAAAGCCAAAGGGTGGAAGTGGTGGTGGGAAAATGGAGACAACTGTATACGAACAACAATAAAAACAAAGATTAAAAAACAAATAAACAAAAACAAACAAAAACATTAAAAAAAACTTGCACAAAATCATACAAGAAAGTAGAATAACCAAAAAGGCAAATCATATAAGTTTAATTCCAAAGATTTTACTCTTTTGCCTCTTACATCTTGCCTGTCAAATACCTAGAATAAACAGACTTCTAATTCATTAAAAGAATTAAAAATTTCAAAAGTAAAAAACTAAGAAATAATACTTAAAAAAGAAATCAAGAAGGAATGCACTTATGTTATCTATGTGATTGACTCTTTGATAAAATATAATTTATTTTTTGCCACCTCCACCTCCTGCTCCCAGTTTTCCATAGAGAGTCAAAAAAAAAAAAAAAAAACCCTACATATATTTAGAGAAATATATTTTGCAATAACATGGGACCTGGAACATAACAGGTATGCAACAAATATTGTTTAAATGGAATAATGAAAAAGTAAGGTATAATAAATACAAATAATAAATTGTTCTTTGAGATTTAAATTTAACTAAAATGGTTTCTTTAACTTTTTGTCCTTTTAAATAGAGATACAATGGTTATTAATTCATTGTCATTGATATGTACATTTAAAAAACTCTCAGGATATGGTTCAAAATTATCTAATACACAGCCTCACCTATTAATAGCTACTACTTTGCCTCTACACAGAAAAACATTAAAATCATATATACAAATTGGAACTTCACTTGATTGATGAACAACCGCATTTCATTTGGCTGATCACTAGTTATTATTCCCTGTCCAGGTGCAAGCTATGACCAGAATCCTTCTTGGCCAACAGCAGCCATCCATCACACAGCTGTATGCAAGTAAGCATAAATGTTCCTTGAAAAATGGCCTGGAGACAAAATTTGAGCTACTTTCTTTCTGTGGAAATGTTTTATCAACATTAAATTCATTGTAGTAAGTGTATCAAAAATAAAAATGATATGTTAATATATTCTTAATTTTGTTCAAATACCCATGGGGTCATTTTGACATAAATTTTTCCTCAAAGGGGAGTTTTTAAATTCCAGTGAGAATAGGGATAGTATCAGCACATTATATATTTTATTTTGGCTCTATTAAACACATGAAGTCATAGCTTTGTTTATATATTATAGTTGACCAAATCATGTCATGCCTGTGCTTCCTACTTTCTGTATTCCTTCTGTTTCCAGCTGCCAGCACCTCACACTACGCCCTGGCTACTTGCAGAGTCCCACCAAGTCTGCCACCTGTCCCATTCTCCATGGCCAATCCTTCCTTGAGGATAGACTAATAGTTAAAAACCTGGGATCCAAGCCAGTATATTTGGTACAAATCTCAACTCTGCCATTAAATACGTGTATCGGTAGGACAAGTCAGTTTCTTTATGTTAAAGGGGAATAAAAATATCTCATAAGATAGTTGTGAGTCTTGAGCTTATATGTGTAAAGAACTTAAAATGGTGTTTGGTACACAGTAAGAATCATACAGCTTTTAGTCATTATTATTCCAGATAAGTATTCAGATAAAGAATTCACAAGAACATATTTTACCTATTTACATGTATAAAAGATAATAATCAATGATTTATTTCGTAAGCTAATGGAACACATTTCTAGAAAAGTGTGAGTAGAAGAAGGCCACGAGGCCTTCTTTTTAAGTACCTACAGATTATAATATAAAGCTTATATAATCACCTACTCCCTTGGTGGGCCCATACTATTGTTATTGACTTGTATTTGATGATACAACAAAAGTTTACTACAGCAAAGAATCTATTTGCCATAATGATGCATTAGAAAATAAAGAGATAAAAATATTGAAGTAGCCAAAAAATCATTAATTCTGTAACAATACCAAGATGGTACTTTTCGATATTGAGAAAAGGATTAAGAAGCCAATAAACTGTCTTATATTATAATTTAACTCTCAAAAAATCAATGACAGAAAATTTCAAAAATTTCTCTTTATAAGTATAAGAGTATATTTTTCCTTTTAGAAGTTGTTAGATAAAGTTAAAAATATTTTTCAATTAAGTTATGGGCAGTTATTTTGTCACTACACCAAATTAATTCCTTTAGAATTATCTTCCAAATTTTGCCAAATTATCTCCCAAATAGTGCCAGTTTAAATCTGAATAAATTAATTGAAAGTGGTTCTTATAATTGCTTATGATTTTTGAAATGGAATCAGATGTTTGGATCCTTGGGGCATCATTAAACAAAATGAAAATCATGTAGTTGATTCAGTTGTGAGGTGCATATTTTAAAAAATTAAAATAAGGTTATTTCTCAACCCACAAAAATAATTGTATCTGAGATTCTTTGATATTTTGCCAATACAACCACTTGCTCCTGCAATAATTTCTTTTCTGAACTGGCCAGAATAATGGACCAACCGAATCACACCTGTTTAACAAATACGATTGTTAATTGGATGTTTTAGCAAGTTATTTTACAAACAGAAAAGACTACTACTGCTTCTGTCACATAAGAGAAAGCCAGGTAATAACATTGGCAATGTGAATCAAAGCCAGAAAATGTATATAATACAGCTAGAGCTCTTGGGAGGCCCAGTTGGTAACAATGTCCAAGAGGAACTATGCATGTATTCCTCAAACCCAGGAGTGACCCAGCTCTGAACAGAAAACCCAAATGCGTATCAGAAATCCTGAATAAAAACTATTCTAAAGAAGACACAATCCAGAAGCCAGAAGGAAAGCATTTTACAAATCTGACTAATGAAAAATATACACTTCTAAAAACAATAGACACTATAAAACGTTGCAAGGTACATGACAACCAAGAATAAAATATTTGCATCATATATATTAGACTAAGGTTTAACATCCTAAATGTGCACAAACAGGCAGAGAGGAAAATCTCAAACTCAAAAGGAAAAAAAGACAAAGGAGATGAACAAGCAATTACGTTTTAGCAATACAAATTGCTGAAAAACAATAAAAAGTTGTGCAAGTAATCCAAAAATACAAATTAAAACAGCAATGAGTAACTTTTTTTCCCTACTGGATTGGCAAAAATAAAAAATAAAATAAAATAAAAAAAAAGCCAGTGTTGGTAAAGGTGATGGTCAAATGGCACTCTTGGGGAAAGTGTAACTTGGTTTTATTTCTTGGAGAGCAATTGGAAACACCTATCAAAATATAAAGATAAAGATGCTGTTCCAGGAAAGTCCAACTCTAGGAATTGATTCTAATGATAATTTTAACAGCAAACCTTAACTAAGCACTTATTATGTGCTAGATCCTAAACCAGGTACCTTACAGGGACCAGCTCATTTACATCACAATATAGCCTGTTGAATGTAGGCCTCTAATTATCTCCTAAAGGAGAAACTGAGGCTTAGGGAAGTTAAGTTTTCCCTGGCTAATATTTCCTGAGGCTAGGATTTACACCAGACAGTCTGATTTCAGAGCCCGGACAAATAAGTCCCTCTAACATGTCTTGCATATGTGCATGAGGAAAATTATATATACACACACACACACATATATGTCAGCATTATAACACATCATATATCTATCTATATGTCAGCATTATTATACTATATAAACTTTTATATACTAAAATTGTTTGAGTAAACTGATGGGCTTGATATAGTTTGTTTTTTAGATAGTTGTCTTTTTAAATATTTTTATTCTCAGAGGCATGAATATAATTATTGGTATTGTATGACAATGTTTCATTATAAAGGCATAAAAATATTTTGGATATCTGCTGTGTAAATTTTTTGGCAAAATTGCTTTTGTTCACAAGTTTTTAGATATCATTATCTGGTGTGTTTTGTTTTCTATGTCATAGCTACAAAGCAGCAGGCAATTTGGTTTGAGCTACAGTAGGAGTGCTGCTACAATGATTTGTACATCCGGAGTTTAGAGAACAGAGGGCTCGTCCAGCATTCCTGTCACTGACTTTGACAAAACTTCTGCCTCAGCCTGAAACTGCTTTTAACCACCCTCTTTTAAAAAATATTTCACTTTTTCCCATATCACTTACCTTTATCAAAGTATCTTTCTACAATGGATCCATTCTTTGTTAGGTGGCATATGCTTTATTATTATGTAATATTTCCCATCTTTCTGAAAATAATACTTCAGAATGAATGAAGAATAACATTTTTATCCCCCCAAATTCAGTACTTTCACGTTACTATGGCCCTGTACACTGTGGCTCTGTCCCATCATTCCGATAGATTCCCGTTTCCTCCCAATCTTGACCTCTCTCCACTTGGGTCTGTTGGCCTTCTTACTTCCCACCCTGTCCTACTCCCTGCTATATGCTAGGTGCATCTCCGTCACTGTACGTGTCCATGCTTTTCTTTGTCATAAAATGCAGCTCTCCATTCCTTTATTTCTTATCTTGATTATTTCAGTAGTGGAAAAAGCATGGGGTTACAAATCAGTAGACCTGGGGTTCACTTCCTATTTCACTTGGAGATCAGTGAACTTGGACAAATACTCAACTTACCTGACTCAGTTTTCTCATTCATAAAATTGATATTTATAAAGGCTCATTAAGATGATATATCTGATCATCAAATTTCTAATCAAGTATAGAGTAGCCAATATGTACATGACCCATTATTATTTTATGGTTCAAATAAAATTTCATCTCCTTTGTTAAGTCTTGCCTAACTTGTCACATCACATTCTTTTACCCTTGTTAACTACTGAGTAGTATTTTTGACGTTCATTTGCCATACACACACATTTTGCATGGCTGGAAGTTTTATAGTAATTGTTATACTATACAATTATAATTGTATAACTATTATACAATTGTTATACTATAACAATTGTTATACTGTACTGTATATAATGTTTGTATATACAAACATTGTACTGTATAATGTACTGTATATAATGGTTGTACTGTAACAATTAATTCAGTAAAGTTTTTTAAATAGAAATATACAAGCACTTTTTATCAAAAGTCAAATAATATAGAACGTCCTATAATGATAAAAAATCGTGTGTCATTTTTTTGAAAATATTGTACCCCCTATATCAATCACCCAAATTTAAGTTATCAATAATTTGTTATTCTACTTATCCATTCACTTCTCTTTCTTACCCTGTATCAACTAGACTATATTTAAAAGTGAAGTCAAAATAATGTTTATTTGTTATATTATATACCAGTCCCTAAAAAGAATTAAGCATGAGTTTCTTTAAAAAGTATGAAAATTTTTATTATGTAATATGATGCCATTATCTCACCTAACACAATTCATTGATTATACCTTAAATTCAGCCCATATTTATCTTTTCCTATTTACTTCAAAAGGCTGCTTGAATCAGAACCCAAATAGGATCCATGTAATACACATTATATTTAATTATTTGTGTCTCAGTCTCTTAATTTTGACAAGTTCTAGAGGTAATTAAATTTTTAAATTTATTTTTCATTGAATTTATTGGGGTAGCATTGGTTGATAAAATTATATATGATTCAGGTATAAAATTCTATTATATCTTCATACAGATATAATACATCTTCTGTACAATGTATTGTGTATTCACCACCCCAAGTCAAGTCTCCTTCCAACAGCATTTATTCCCCTTTTACTTACCTTCCCCTTCCCCAACCCCTCCTTTTCTCTGGCAATCACCGTACTATTGTCTGTGTCAAGGAGCCTTTTCTTTTTTTCTTTGCTTAATCCCTTGTTCCCCAATTAGAATCTTTAGTTTTAAATTTATGTTCTTTCCACAGAATTATCCTTTTATTTTATGGTAAATTTTCCCATTTTTTTTCAGCCTCATGTTATAGGCTTTCCTCAAAAGCCTGGTGATGTTTTTCTATTCATATTTAGAATTAGGCAAGAACATAATCCTGGGTCTCAGTGAACATAGCAGGAGCTTGTAAACTGACAGGTTTTATTTGAGGCTGTCTGTCAGAAGTCTTTCGGCCTCAGGTAGCAGAATAATTAAACAAAGCGGCTTACACAGTGTGGGACATCTGCAGACATGGAGGTAGGCTATTCCAGGTTTAATTCATAAACTTGATGATGCCATTTAAAGTAGAGGCTCATAGGCTTGTCCTTCATTCAAAAATGGTTATAAAAATTCTTGGTATCCTAGGTAGACATAACAAAGGGATGAAGAAAAAGGGTGCTTCCTTCCAAGACTTTTTTTTAACCTTAAATAAACCTTTTCCGGAAGTATTTCAAGATATCGTCACATCTAATTGTTCAGAGTTGGGTAAAACACTCGTTGCCAAGATATAAGGAGTCTTCAAAAGTGAGTATTTGATACCTTCAGCCTTGATGGTGACAGCCAAGCCCTGCCAACAGGGAAAAGCTGGAGGGGGCATAGATGATTTTAAGGTAAACAACCCACTGCAGCCATCATATGGGGGATGAGTGAGGAACCCACTAATATCCTGGAATCCCCGGGTATTTTTGTTTCATGAATCTCCTTGGAGTTCAGCTGAGTTTGTTGGCTGGCTCTTGGCTTTGTTTCTGTGAACATCATAAGATCTAGTGATGGCTTTTTTGTATTATCTTCATTAATGTAGATTTATGTCATATTACTACTTGAATATCATTTTGTTAGGGTTTTTGAAGAAGAAATTAATGCATGAGCTCAGTCTATCATTTTCATCTGGAAGTTCAGAATTCAATTCGAACAGCAGTTTTGATTACTCACATGTTTATAATTTACATTTAAGGAGGAAATTATGAGTTCATTACACTTTGCTACTTTTCCATAGAAACATCCCTTAGAAAGTTCCACAGGAAATTTTACAAAGGCCCAAGAAAGTCTTTATTCATATCACACCTGAGTCTTATATCTCTATAAATTTCTTCCTGTACCAACATTGTCAAATGTCATTGCCAAAATAATTTATCCCACCTGTTTTTTTAATTTATAAGTAATTTTCCCATCTTGCCCTCATTTATTTCTGCATGAAATTACTCATATTTGATTCATAGACCTTTACCTGTTTATCCCCACAGAAAGCACTCCTTTTAACCTTATGTCTTTTTATACAAAAGAGAGAACTCTCTTTTCTTTTTCTAGAGGTTTCTCGACAGGTTTTTCTTGTGATAAAATAGATCATTTTATAAATTCCAGGCTATTTTAAATACTCTGATTAAAGTTTAGTTAGTTAATTGTTATTCTGAATCTTATTTTTACAATGTAGACTACAGATTTTTAAAAATATTCAGTATGAAAAATAAAAATTCAGTTCTTAGTGCTTCTTTATTCTATAAACTTACAGCAAGCAGTTAATTAATCAAAAGTTTTATTTCATCCCTATTACTATGACATAAACCTAAAAAGTGGTACTTAAATATTAAGAACCGATATTTGTAATTTATTGAAACACCTTATTGTATTAATGGTACTCCTCTGTGTAAAATCATGGTGTTCTTTTACAAAGGACAACAGTCCAAGCTCAGCCACCTCCCACTGCACAAGTACTTCAGGTTTGTACATACACACACAACATAAAGTGTAATTTTTAAAACATTTCTATACCCCTAAGTGCTGAAAATAATAAATTCAACATAGTTTAAAAAATTGAAGAATGTTTTGTATTTGTTAACACTAGGTTTGCTGATTTTCTTCAAACAGGTCAACAATGTTTTCATCACTGGAAATATTTCTCTAGTTAACACTGAGATGAAAATTTATGTGAATAAGAATAAATTGCTTAATAAATTTAATCTTTTCTGAGACATGATGACAATGTCCACTACATAATTTGTATGTTGAAATGTATATATCATATTGACTTCTATGCATATTCCAGTAATACTATTGATTACTTGGAAACTAAGAAAGACAAGATACTCAAACATTTTTTTAAGTTGTGATTATGTGACATTCACATTAATATTCCTTAACTTTTTATATTCTACTATATTTATGAAATACGCTAGGTAGCATTTTGTCTAAAATAAGATTTAAAATGAGAAACTATTTATTGATAAGATAGTTGTAAACAGATAATTATCTTAGAAGACAATAAAAATCTAAAATTATTTTTGATGAAAAAGAAAATGACTTCTATTTATATTTACTTTTAATATTTGAATCTTATTTTTTCTTTTTATATTTGTTATTATAATTTTTCATATACAACAAAACATTCCTTTCAGATACAGTGCTCTGATTTAGACTTAAATAAACTGATGCTCGTGCCAAACCTCAGTTAGGAAGTCTTACACGAAATCACATGTTGTTCACCCACCACATAGTCTACACACCACTGATTAATCACTTATTCCCTAACTGTTATTCTAAGTTAAAACCTTTAAAAGTAAAAGTTCTCTATAGGTGAAGAGTTTTACAACAGTAAACAATAAATAGGTTCTAATATTCATAAAAATAAAGTCCATATATTTCTGTATATTCTGTAATTCATTGCTTCTTGCTTTTCCCTGTCCTCTACTTTGTGGCTCTCCAAAATACGTGGAAGTGTTATAATTAGGATGTGATATATATATATTCTTTTGGAATACACTATGACTTCTCAATGTGAATTTTACAAAACAGAATACGAAGTAACTCTATATGACAAAATGTCAGTATTTACACATTGTAGACACACAAAACAGCTATTTTGCTCTTCAAATATAGTTATAAGTCCAGGAGATAATTGTTGTAAAGGATATAAACAATCAAATGAAATTTTTCTCTTTCTTGAAGAAGAGAACCATCTTATATGTATCGAACATGAGATACAGTTTTCCTAATTCTAGTTCTCAGTTCACATAGCCATTGAGCCACTTGGGTGACAGGGTTCCATTGTTCCAATGAAAGATAAAACTGTTGTTGACTGGAATCAACGGACTAATTTTCTGCAATTATGAATTACTATTTAGTAGAAAGTCTCATGATTATATCAAAGTTGTAAGAAATAGAACCTTATGAAGATAAACAAAAGCAAAAAAAACCTGGAAGGAAACAGTGAAACACAATTCTACTCACTCTGAATTATCTTAGTCATGCAAACAAATCATCAAAGTCAAAATGTGAAGACTTTTGACTCTTGCAAGATCATAATAAAAATGTCATGTCAAATTGATTGACATGTCAATAATGCCACAGTGATAATGTACTAGATGTCTCCTAAATAAATAAAATCAGTTTTTAAGATTTTGTCCTTATAGTATTAGAATCTATTTATTGCTATTTATTTGTACAATACTCTTCTGTTTGTTTGTTTGTTTGTTTGTTTCCAGAAACTGTAGTGGTGTTAAACTTTAAAGTGCTATAGATAGAAAGCCTGGTGCTATTCTTTTGATTAGATTTCAGATTGTTGTGTCTACCTGATACATTTCTGGGCGGTATATGATCACAAACTTTATGTCTCAGTAGCCTGATGAGAATTAGAAACATTGCTGGATATCATTAGTGGGTGGCTGATTATATAACTGAAAAGTGTTGCAGCAATCAGAATACTCTGAGACACATCTGAGCTGATTTTCCAAGGGATTTGGAAAGATGGTTTAATAGTAACTAAATCCTTAGTAATCACTTTTTCTAGCAGTGTTATAGATGAGACCCTGGACCTATTCTTCAGGCTTTGTGATCATTTCTAACATTAGCTTTAGCAGTTCTTAACCAAGAATACTAAGGGCAAATAAACGGAAGGCCAACAATACATCTAAGAACCACATCATTCTTTTGTTAACTAAGGAAAAGAAAAATGTATCTCAATATTTGTAAAATATTTTTAAAAGACTTTTTATTTATTTCTTTTTGCAGAGAGGGGACGGGAGAGAGAGAAGAAGAGAAATATCAATGTGTGGTTGCTTCTCATGTATCCTCAACTGGGGACCTGGCACATAACGCAGGTATGTATACTGACTGGGAATTGAACCTATGACCCTTTGGTTTGCAGGCTGGTACTCAATCCACTAAGCTATACCAGCCAGGGCTGTAAAATATTTTTAATAATATAATTCCTGGAAATAAGAGAGATGGAAAAACTTAAGCTAACATCAACTAATAATTATTTTCTTAGGGTAGCCTTGTTTATTTTGGAGTTAAGCTCTGGAACTGAGGGTAGTCACACCCACCAGTCTTGTTTCCTTGCTTCTCTGTACATTTTCTACAGCCTTTGTTAGCCTTTAACATTTAAAGCCTGCACTTCATTAATTTATATTGCTTTATTTGTTCCTGAATATATAAACCTATTTTCCTAAATGTACAGATCAAATGGTAGTTTATACTCAGGACTCTAAACCATTTCATTCAATTATCAGTGTACGCTTAGCTTATACATTCTTCTCTCTGGTTCATTATTGAATTAATAAGTACATATTTTCTGATAGAGAGTCTTCCACCACCAATTCAGTCCAGCATATCATTTTTTTTCTTTGTAAATCAGGTTGTTTCCTCTTTGGATGATTAAGAATATAAAACACACATGGATATGATTTTTTAAAGAAAACATCACAAACAGTAAACTCATACCTAATTCTGATAAGCTAATTGCAATGAGGAACCTCAATACCTACATTAATTGAAAACACTTTGACTTTGAGGGAAATAACTCAAACATAAAATCTAAAAGCATTAAAGAAATTATCTCTTACTGTAAAAAAGAATAGACATCACTACCAAAGTCTTAATAATGCAGAAATGATTCCTCTCACAATAATCCCTGTTATTTACACAGTTGTTTCCCTCACAGTAATACCCAAATAGTCAAGAACACTCTTGTATTAAAAGAATAATTACAGTTCTATCTATAAAAGAAGTCTCTTGTAAATTATATTTCTATTACTAATAAAAACCTATTTAGAAAGTGAAAGAGTGATAGTAATGTGGACAGAATAACCAGAGAATTAAATGATGTGGATATTGCCCTTGTTACAATTGAGAAAAAGATTTCTACAAAGTTTGTTTGCACAAATCCCCTGCTGGTTGTCAAGTTCAAGCACCCATCCTTTTATTAATGACATTATAAAGAGAAAAGCCAATTGCAAGTTAAATAAATATATTAGGAAAGGAAGTATAAATGATCTAGATCATTCCACCTTGGAGAGGACACAGGAGGAGTCTATCAGGAGTCTGTGAGTGGGACAACAGACAAGGACAAAGGGCAGTGCTTCTGAGCTTGGATTGACTTGTCTGTACTGAGCCTTGTTGATCAGGAACTTACTAGATATTCAGACCCGTCACTTCCCATGAGGGTTTTTCTCAGTCCTGAGGGTTTTCTCCATCCTTGTAAGAAAGGTATGTAGTCCACGCTGGTTTATCTCCTGCACAGAAGAAAACCTGGACTAGGGCATTGGGGATGTGTGAGTTGGGTAATTGGCGATTTTACCAAATCGATGTTGTTATTGCCCTCCTTCTCACTGCTAAATCCACCCCCCAAAAGCTAGAATAAGTAGAGAAAGAAGTTAGCACTGTGAAAAGTATAGTTTATAATGTTTTGTTAACACATAACATTATTGTTCTTACTATTCTTATTGTTTTCAAACCATCATTTTTTCTACAAAATGGAAATGAACAAATGAAAATGGAATAAAAAAAAGAACAACTCAAAACAGTCCTCGCTCACTACCTATTCAACCTACTTGTTTTTACTCATTCCCCAAGACTTGAATGTATTACCTCTAGGATGCTCTGCCTGCATCACGCTTCCTAACTTTTCTTCCTCCACCCAAGCATTTTCACATCCTGGATACCTTTCTATCATAGCACCAACCATAGGTTCACCCAGGAAGATTTTTCTGGAAAACCCTCATGGACATTCAATTGAATATGACCTGGTTGGTCTGTCAGTATAACATAATATTGAATCAGTCAGTACCACGGATTCATGTATGAATAAACATGACCTAATATTGTATAACAAAAGTAGCCCGTTTTTTTCTCTGAACTTCTCAGAATTGAGAAAGCTGTACATTACCTGGAGAACCAAATTTCTAAAACTGTTGGGTAGATAGTCTATTCCTCTCCTCATTCAGCTTAAGTATAAATAAAGAAATATATACTTAAAATACTCCCTCAGAGTTAGGAGCAGGTGTCCTCATATTACTAGTTACACTGGAAGCCTATATTAAAATGAAAAACATCTGGATATAAATTAAGTCCTTGAGAAGCTTAGCCTAGATAAGGAACCTGATGAAGCCCTAGTGATATTCTCTCAGTTGTTTGTGTCTTTCCAGGAGTGCTGTCATTCAATCATCCCATTTTCCTTTTTTCTTCTCTTCTTTCCTATTTTCAACTTAGAGTGATCTGAAACCTCATTAGGTGCTATATGCTTATTGTTTATTGATTTAAAAAAAATTGAGAATATTATGCTAAGTGAAATAAGCCTATCATAGAGAGACAAATACCATATGATTTCACTCATATGTGGAATCTAAGCAACAAACTGAACTAACAAGGAAAATAGAGACAGACTGATAGATGGAGAGCATGATGACAGCTAAGGGTGAGGGCAAGTTAGAGGGTGGAGAGACTGAGAGAAAAGGAAGAAGGACTAATGGACATGGACAACAGTGTGGTGATTGCTGGGTAGGGGGCATGCTATAAGGAGGCTAAATGGTAATGGAAAAATACAATAAAAAAAGAATTAGGATAAAAATAAAAAAAAAACATTGAGTTCGCAATACAATGAGATGTTGAATATATCTCTTAAAATATCATTAAATTTCAATTCATTTTTAAGGGCATAGAATTTTTCAGTAATTGTCTTAGTGTACCTTATAGAAAAGGAATCTTTATGCCTAATAATAACTGTAAATATCAAGACAATTATTCCCTCTTTTGTGGAACTGGCATCAATATTACTTGAAGCTCCAAATTAAGTTAAAGGTTGGTAAAAGGGCCCACTTTGGGTGTGAAATTTGGACCTGTTTCATCAGCAACACTTAATTACTATATTGGACTTAAAGTGACACTCCCATTAATTAGCTCAGGGACTAGCATTAATCATTCTTTTGGCATTGTAGCAATTCACATTACAGAGAAGCTGATATGGGAATGATAAATGACAACAGGCTACTGACATTGTTACTATCTATTGAGTCAAATTAATGTAACCCCAAACGGAAGTGTGCTGAGGAAAACACTGCAGTGATGTGGTAACTATGTAAAGTGTTATCAAATGTCATAAACAATTTGAGAAACTCTTGTCTGTACATAATGAAGCCAGAATGTGGGTCTTCATTAGGGAAAGACTTAAACGGTTCAAGTACATCCCACTAAATCTAGAAAAGTGGTCCTCAAACATGACCAATCACCCAAATTATCTGAAGTTTTTCTAAAAAGAAGTTGAGATTTTTGTGTCCTCTCCTTTCTTCCATCCATTTCCTCACCAATATTTCTGAATTGATATATCTGTGTATTTTTATAAATATCTCAGGTGATTGTGATGCAGGTTTGGAAGCCACAGATTTAGAATATAAGTGTTCAATGCACATGCTTCAGTTCACTCAATGTGGCTGTGTGTTGCAAAGGCATTGCATGAGGATTCAAAGTGTGTCATTATTTGAAGAAAGTAGTATTTGAAGTATTTACACTGATTGCCTTTGCTCAATAGTATTTTCACTGACTGTCAGTTAAGCATGAAAATTCATATTTTGTGAATTTCTATGCCTACCAATTCTAAGAATTTATTCTACTTGTATTTACTGATCTGCCTGAAATTTCATTTTTAAAATATAAAAGTTATAAGATTTGGATTTCTTATAAATTACTGGTTTCAATCAGTTAAATTGCAAAATTTTTGCTCTAATAGCCATGTATTTTCTCAGATTGTGTCTATCTTATTGACTGATACAATTTTGCTGTTTGAGGGCTCTGTTGAAGATAATTGGTGTATTGTTCATACAGTGTCTAATTTTAGTGAGATATTTATATACAATATTATTTTTTTTAAATTTCTACAAGAAAAACCAGCTTGTAATTTGAAAGTTTAAAGTAAATGTGCTTCATGCACCATCTGAATAAGTGGCCTACATACTTATTAAAAATTCTAGTTCCTGGGCCCTATCCCATACCAGCTGAATCAATGTAACTGAGGCTAAGTTGAGGAATTCATAGCATTAAAAAGTTTTTTTCCACTCCATCCAGAGATTCTTAAGTATACAAAAAGTTGAAACTCTCTGCTTAGATTGTAAAATTTTTATTTGGCTTGATGTTTAAGAGTTTTATGTTGTTGTCTTTTTCAATAATGGAAACTTATTTTATACTTTTTGGTTGTTACATAATAAAATATTTAAAATCTTATAAATTTTCACAATTGGTGTTCTATTTTCTATTCTCAGCAATTACTTTAAATATAAGGAAGTCTAAAAGGCACTGTAGATGCCTGGAATTTCCACTGCATGGAAATAGAACAATCTGCTTTATTTTATCTGACCATCAGTCCCTCCTTCCAGAAAGGTGAAACTTGCAAAAACAAAAGAAAATATTTCCACTATATTCAAATTACAATTTTCTAATATTTGTAGAACAGTTTAATGAAACATCATTTACTTCTTGTCCTAACATTCAGAAAGACTGAGTGAATAATTTGGCATTTTTTTCCTAAATGGCTTCTCCTGATGGAATCGTTTATATGGTTCAGACAATGTTATATACATTTTTTTTGGGGTTTCATATTTATCTTAATATTTTCTCTAAGCGCTTTTTTCTTAGATAATACAAAATTATGCGTATCATCCTTTCAGTGTTTCCATATGAATTGATTGTGTGGGTGATTCATTATTTCAAAAGTCATTCTGCTATATTTGTACCTTTAGGTTGCATTCAAATTTTCAATATCAGAAATAATGCTGAAATCTACTTCCGTGTTGCTGAAGTGTTTAGTAATTTATGGCCAAAAGTTATGAATATTTAAAATTTCTTGATAAATAAAATTATTTTTCAGAAAGTTTAAACCAATTTAAACTTCCCCTGTTAGTACATGATAAAACCAGTGTATGAAATCTCACAAGCATTAATGTTTAGTCTTTTTTGAATTTAGTTAATTTGTTATAAATAGGCATGTGCCTTTTCATAGGCTATTTTTAGTTATATGACAAAAAATAAAGGTCATATTCACGGGCCAATGTTAATGTATAACAAAAAGAAAGCCAAAGCACTTTATTTCTATCTTAAACCTTGTCTGTCAAATAGAACTATCAGACCAATGGTTAATAAACACTACTAAAATACAATCAAAGGCTAAGAATTGGATGAAATAATTTTAATGACACACATTATTTTCTAAGTGAATTTAAGTTATATTCTGAGTTTTTCAAAGACCTTATAAATTTAAATGCTAAACAGTCTCAGAGATATTTAACTAAAAATATGTATATTTAAATACATTATAGCTTTATTCCTTTTCTAATCTATTATGGTTTACTATTACTAATGTTTCTAATCTATTTATAGTTCTTTGCTTTATGTATCTCAATAATGTGGTATGTGAAGATTTAGAACTTCACTGTGACTTATAATTTATACAGTTCTAATTAGCAAGCGACCTTTCTTATCTTTTTTAAGACTTATTAACAGGTGCTTGTAGTTTGCTCACTTTAAAAAAAACTCAAGTTGTAAACTTTTATTACAAGTTAAAAATAAGGTTCTTAAAAATCTGAACTTGACCAGATGTGTAACAATTTTAAATTTTTTAAAGGTGCATTGAGAAAAAACAGGCCTTAAAAGAAAATGTCATTACCAAAAAGTGATGTTTTATGTAAAAAATAATAAAAAACTCATGTTGCAAACATAATGCAGATAATTCTAGTTACCTGGTCAACAGGCAAAAAGTAAGCACTTAAGGCCTTCAGCTCCAATCTTCTGTTAATTTCTTATTGTTGGATGACTAAACTGGATAATGGTAGAGATGGTAAGCCGGCATTTACTCAGCCCCACCTTGCTCATCCTAGGAAAAGGATGAATTTTCAGCTGCTGGATCAGCTGCTTTTGTCTTTCTGCCATCTTGTGGTTTAGGATTTTCTGCCCTGGGGGTTCGCATCGGTAATTGAAGTTGCCATGGTACTGACATTGAGGTGGCTGTGGACCTCGGACCTCATCTCCTTTTCCCTATCTTCTTCATTGCCTTCCCTCTAGGCTGTCTTTGGTGAGGTAGGCCCCTATGGAGCCTGGTCTATAGCCCCATACATATACTGTCTCACTGGTCTACCTTGTACTCTTACACCTTGGTTGTCAGCACCCTCCATCACTTCTCCCTGAACAAGAAGGTTGGGATACTCTGGTGGACACCCACAGGGTCTCCACATGTAGTAAGGTGGGAACCCTCAACTTGCTGTAGGGCTGGCACTGTTCGGCTAGGGCTTCTGGAGCATTCTCCAAACCCTCATTCTTTTACCTACTCTCAAATTCTGATAATTCTACAGGTAATTGGGAGGAGGACCCCTGCAGACATGCATAGCATCTATAATGGTTATGTTCTGCTGCATATGTACTGCCTTGTACTCTAACTCCATCAGGGCCTGTAATTTGTTGCCTCCACTCTTTTCTCCTTCAACAACATCAAACTTCATGGTCTCTCCATCTACATTACAAGATACTTTCTGGGATTGTTCTTCTTTATGGCAGTCTGGTGTACAAATACATCTTAGTGTTATCCCTGTTGATGAAAGCATATCTGTTTCTTACATCAAACCATTTTACTGTCCCCAAATCCTGCCTTTCAATAAACATTTTGTCTCTCTCACTCCCTTCTCATCCTGGCAGGCACCACATATGAGGTATAAGAGACCTCCTGGCCTCCAGTCTGTTCCTGCTGCTGTCTACAGGTACATGGCTTGGTGTCTGCATTGCTCAGGGTGGGGGCTTGCGGGCACGGAGGTTGGAGGGTGCCCAGCTGCTGGATCCCAACTTAGCTGCTCATGGTTGCAGTGGTGGTGACTCTAACCAGCTTGGGCAGCGGATCCTCTCCAAGCATGATGGTTGGTAACTGGGCAGGTGGCGAAGGTGCAATGGGTCAGGGCTCTCTGGGTCTGCTTTCTGTTCCCACCTCTGAGGGAATTCACCGGACCTTTCTTATCTTATTTAATGCTATTCTGCAATAATATCAACCCTGTCTGATAACCGGCATAGTGTGAGCACGGCAGTGAAGATCATGGTGGGGTGGAGTCAGAATGCCTAAAGTGGTCCTCAGCCCTGCCTTCCATTAGCTGTGACACCCTGGGCAAATTTGTTAGTTCTTTATTCTGCAGTGTGTTTAAATGCCCTTATTCAAGGGGTAAAAAGAATTAAATGAGCTATCAGGCACAGGCTGAACTCTTATAAAAGTGGTGCATCCACGCTGGTTTTCCTTGTTATAATTTTTAATTTTTCCCTCCCACCCTCCTTACTTCTCTTTTTCTTTCTCCAGAATCTTTTACTCTCTCCCTCTATCCTCCCTTTCTTGGCTTCTCTTTGCATTTCCTGATACTTTTTCAAATGTTATCTTTCTAAACTCTCTGAGGTATTTGAATACATTGCCTTCTGTAGAGTATAAAACACTATTTTTATACATTGTAAGAAACAGTTTATAATAATTGGTAATATATAATATTTTATTACAAAATGTCCAATTTATATTGTCATTTTCTATATTTTTATTTCCTTGATTTTTTAAATATTTTCTCTTTTGTATGACTTACATACTCTTTAGGCTTTTCCTGACTGTAACCTGGGGGAAATATGAACTGGTAGTTACCTTTATAACTCCACACGACATGCTTATTTCTCACTGTATTGACTTGAGTTATTAACAGTGTCTATTATCATATTTCACTCTGTCATTTTCTTTCTGTTGTCCATTTTTGTAAACTTATTGTCTTTTTGTAATAGTGAAATGTCTTTAATATTAGTTTTACTATATTTCAAGAATTAAACTTGCTTCCATTTTCAACAATAATTATTAGAGCTTTATGAATAATATAATTTAAATAATTATATTTAGCAACATATATCCAATGCCATAAGTTCCCTACTAAGTTTAAGTATTTGATAAAACTTTATTGAAATACATTTTCTAGTATTAGTTTTAGGAAGAGCTAATACTAACTGGTCATTTGTGTCCTGAATTATTGAATATTTAATATGGTTTGTATATCGAAGTAACCAGCTTGGTAACACATGCTTAACTAACAGTTTTTCCCTCAATTATCTGTAGATTATGTCACATTTCTCTCAGCTAATATAGGTAATAAGATATATGAGACTAACCTGGGATACTTTTCTTCTTATAGGTAACCTCCCTCATTTTTCCTCATGGCTGATAGGGATATTTCTTTACCTCAGCTTTAAACTGTTGACCAGAGCATGTGTCAGCCACTCTCTACTAAATTTGCTTAAATTATAACAAGCTCTTGGACTTCCAGTGAAAATGGAGGTGTGGGTAAACATGGCTTGCCTCCTCACAAAACCACAGCAAAAATTACAGCTAAACTACAAAATAACTATCACCAAGAATCATCAGAAAATCAAGCTGTATGGAAGTCTAACAACCAAGGAATTAAAGAAAGCACATTCACTCAGACAGGAGGGAGGGGCAAAGACACCAAGATGTGGAATGGGAGACCTCACACCCATGTGTGGTAGATTAAAAATTGGTAGGGATATCTTGGGAGTGAGGGATCCTAACCCAACAGCACAGCCCCCACAGTCCAGGGTTCCAATACAAGGAAGATAAATCCCCATAATTTCTGGCTATAAAAATCAGTGGGGGTTGTGGAAGTGGAAGAAACCAAGGGATTCTGGGGAGTCTCCTGCAACAAACTTAGGACTTACACAGACCTATTCCCTCTGAGCTCTAGCACTAGGGTAGCAGCTGGAAGCTCACCAATGGAATATGGGGAGAAAGTATTTGGCATCAGGGTGAGTACTGGGGAAGCAGCTCCCTCCCAGAAAAAACTCCAGAGACCAGACAGCAACCATTGTCCCTTCTCTGAGCCCTCCCCCACACAGAGCAGCAACACCATATCTGAGACTCCATCTCCTGATTTACACAGGTTGCCCCTCCCCAGAGATTACCTAGGCTCTACTTCATTCAACTTAAGGGTGCGCTTTTCTACCTGAGGCCATGCTACTAAGATGCGGAGTCATGATAGCTCTATCTAATACATAGAAAGAAAAACAGGGAGGCTGTCAAAATGAAGAGACAAAGATATATGACCCAAATAAAAGAACAGATCAAAACTTCAAATAAAGAACTAAAGGAAATAGAGATAAGCAATCTATCAGATGCAGAGTTCAAAATACTGGTTATTAGGATGCTCAAGGAACTCACTGTGTACTTCAACAGGATAAAAAAAAGGCCCAGGCAGAAATAAAGGTTACACTAAGTGAAATAAAGAAAAAATTATAGGGAATCAACAGTGGAATGGATGAAGCTGAGAATCGAATGAATGAATTGGAATACATGGAAGAAAAGAATTCAATCAGGACAGCAAGAAGAAACAGGAATAAAAAAAAATGAGGACAGGCTAAGGAGCCTCTGGGACAACTGCAAACATACCAACACTTGAATCATAGGGTTGCCAGTAGAGAAAGAGGAAGAAATTGAAAACTTATTTGAAAAAATAATGAAGGGAAAATTCCCTAATTTGGCAAAGGTAATAGACATACAAGTCTGGGAAGCATAGAGAATCCAAGCAACATGTACGTAGAGGACCACACCAAGACACATCATAATTAAAATGCCAAAGGTTAAAGATAAAGATAAAGAGAGAATCTTAAAAGCAGGAAGAGAAAAGCAAATAATTACCTATAGAGGAGTTCCCATAAGACTGTCAGCTGATTTCTCAAAAGGAACTTTGCAGGCTAGAAAGTACTGGCAAGAAGTATTCAAAGTGATGAAAAGCAAGGACCTACAACCTAGATTACTCTATCCAGTGAAGCTATCATTTAGCATCAAAGGGCAGATAAAGTGCTTCCTAGACAAGGTAAAGGTAAAGCTAAAGGAGTTCACCATCACCAAGTCATTGTTACATGAAATGTTAAAGGAACTTATTTAAGAAAAAGATCAAAACTATAAATATTAAAATGGCAATAAATTCACAACTATTAACATTTGAATCTAAAACCAAACTGAGCAAACAAGAAAGACAGAATCATAGATATGGAGATCATTTGGATGGTTACCATTTAGGAGGGAGAAGGGGGAAAATGGGAGAAAAATACAGGGATTGAGAAGCACAAATATGTAGGTACAGAATAGGCAGGGGGATGTTAAGAACAGTACAGGAAATGAAGTAGTCAAAACTTGTGTGCATGACCTATGGACATGAACTAAGGAAGCGGCGTTGCCAGAGAGAATGGGGCGGGGGTACTAGGTAGAGAGGATAAGGGGGGAAAGATTGAGACAACTGTAATAGCATAATTGATAAAATATACTTTAAAAAACAAACTCTTTATGTAAATAGTTTCTTAGGAATATTGTCCCAGATACAGTTTCTTATTCCAATTATTGCATTTTTCCTGTATTTGGAAATGGCATTTATTTATATATTCAATCAATATTATCTTTCAAAGCTATAATATCTACTCTATCATTACTTAGGTTCGGTAGCTCTATATTGTGTGCTATTTTCTCCACTCTATTCTCCTTATATTTTATTCGGCTTTTTAAAAATGCTAAGCTACTCACTGATATTGCTAATGTGGGTTAAATTTTGAAATGATTTTACTTTTCTCACCAAATGCTTTACTTAATTTTGCTTGCTTCTTTTCATTTCTTGAAGTCTCTTGTTTCTGCTTATAATTCATTTCATAGAATTCATGGTCTGTAATTTTCTTTGCAATTTAAAACCCTGCTTTAGAATGTTTTCTAATGTTTTAGGATATACATTTAAATGCATACTCTTCATTTGTCTTTTGTGGGCTATATTCGCTTTTATGTATTTTTAACCAAAAAATTTAAATTTACCATGATTTTTTTTTGCTTTTGTTGTTTTTATAGTCTTTACTTCTGAATCTGGGAAGTTCCACCCAATACTGTTAATTGTCCCAAAATAGTGTTGATGGATTGTCATTTATTTTTGCTCCCTTTTTAAACAGATGTTCTTGGAATCTTTCCCTTACTCTTTCAACTTGGGGATTTATTTAGTTACCCCATTGCTTGAAGCTGGGCTTGAGGCAAAGGACAGCTGCATTCCAGTTGTTATTTCTGCCCATATTCTTCCCAAATCAGTTGACTCATCTGACAGGAGCATATCTGGATTTTTTTCATCCTTCAGCTTTGGCACAGTTAGCAATCAAGCAGGATATTATGTCACAAAATCCTCTTTAACTGGACTTGTGCAGTCCTCTTTTTTGCAGCTACAAAGTTGTATTCCCTTGCTTCTTTTTCCCTGTATCTTTTCTGGTTCAGCTTTGCCTTCATGCCACAGTTCCTGATTAAGAAGCTGAATCTGCAAACCAAAATAGTATAACCACATTGCCTCCTTTCAGCTCTGCTGCACCTGAAATTCTCTGGCTGGGGTAGGGTGTAGGTCTTAAGCTAGGAGTGTCTTGTTTCTTCCAGGTGCCACCCATTGCTTAGCCCCCAGGACTTAGTTACATCTACATAGATTTTGTTAGTAGAGGTTCCTAGAAATAATTTCATGTTTCTTATATATTTCACCTTTCTATCATTTTGAGTGACATGTTTCAAGGGTTGCGTTCATCCTCTTTTGCCTAGGTAAAGTAATACCCGTGACATGTTATGATTCTATTGTATGGGCTGCCATTTCCTTATTTTCAGCATAAAAAATTCTTTGTTTTATGTTTATCTTATGCCATTGTGCTCTTATGATATCTCCTTAGGGGATTTAGGACATGTGGTCCAGGTCACTTTAGACATATTTTTTTTTCTTAGAACTTTAGTGGTTGGGTGGATAGGGGAGAAAGGCTTCCAGTACCAGTTAGATATTTGCAGAATTGCTATGTTGGCGGTAGTCCTATTAATGCCTTTGCTGCTTTTACTGTCTGTCATGACTGTCAAGTCTTAGGAATAAGGGTCACCCCTTAACTTTCCAAGGAGAGTTGGATATGACCTGAATGCATGGATAGAGTGTCACCATAATATTTAACAGAGTTAAGATGAACAATTTGTTTCACGAATAATGAGTTTCCATAAGTGACTCAGTTCAGTGGGACATGTGTTCTCAGCATGTCTCCTGCCCACTTCTCCTCCCTCAAATGTGGATTCCTGTGAAAGCACAGAAGAAGGGTTGTAACGGGCAGTTTTATGTTTCATAAGAAACAGACCACAGGTAATACTGCTTAACATGGGTTGGAGAATGTTTTTCCTTCTACAAGGTACTGAAGGATAGAGAGGTAGCTATGGTGGCCTGGGCTTTCAGTGAAAGTGATGAATGACATGAAAGGTCCCTTAAGATTCACATAACCAAAATTAGGAATGACGTAGAATGATATCATATGGTTTCCCATATGCTTGAAAATACTTTATCTGGTTACATTCAAGGATTCTTGAGAGATTAAAAAAAATCTCTGAACTCAGAAATGTCTTACCTGCCAAGTCTGTTGCCACTTAAATGCTCTCTATACCAGTCTTAGTTAAGTCATTAAACAAAAATATTCTTCCTAATTTTCTGCTCAAGTAAGTTCCAAAATGCACATCAAGGTCAAGCCTGAGCTGGGCAACAAAATCTGAAGAAAGGGTAACAACTAGGGTGAGTAGAGAGGAAAAGACTAATACAATAGAGCAATTTAGGTTAAACTACCACTAGATCTAAACTCTATAACTCACAGATTAAAAGTTAATATTGTTGCTAAATTCAGAATTTTATTAAACCTATAGAAGTAATAATTATTTTTGTATTACTTATTCATTAAGTGCTAATAAAGTTCCAGATTGAAATGGTAAATTAAAGTCATATTTTATTTTACTTTTACTTCATTCAGTATTACCATAACAGATATTGGATAAATTCACACTCTCATAAGCATTTGTAAGTGTTCACTAAAATCTTAAAAAGCAATGTTCATGATTTTTAACATAGTAGTTTACAATGACTGTAACAACTAAGTAAGAATAATGCTAGAAAACATGTTCTGTTTGGCACTTTTTACATGTTAAATGAATAGAAAAGTAAAAAATATACAACAGAAATATAATCTTAAGAAATGTTAGTAAGAAAGCAAAACAAAATGAAAACAATTAGCTGTAACTAGTCATCTATCTAATTAAAAGCGAATAAAAATTAATACAAAGTGTGATGAAAAGGGCGTCGTCTCTCACTATCGATGGCCATGCACACTTATTTGGAAAGAAGTTCCACAGTGTACAGCAGCAGCCTTTAAAACACCCCTGCTCCTCACCCAACAGTTCTCCTAGAAACATATTCAATGGAGCTAAGTAAAAATATGATAAAATCATTATTTACAATTGTTAAGCACTGGAAAAAGCAAAAACAATTTTCAAAATAATTTACTAAATTATTAATATCCATAAACTTAATTATTCCATGAAAAATTAAAAAGTATTTTTAATAATTATTGGGAAAATGCCTAAAGTAAAATGTTAATCTAAAACAGCACAACAAATGTTAAAAATAAGTGTTTTTATAAAAGTAAAACTAGTATTTATATGTTTTTTATTCAGTGGCAAGATTACTGTGATTTTAACAGTTTAGTCTGTTATATGTATATTTCTCAAATTGCTTGCCAGTCCTATAATTTTTGCAATGAAAATATTTGTCAACTATCAATGTGTTGCTAAGGAATTCTGGGAATGCAAGGATAGTGTAAACTATATTTGCGTTTTTATCATTTTTAAACTCTTATGAAACACCCAACTTCTTAAGTAAAAGCAAATGTCTTTCCTTTCTTACCTTTCCAGAATATTAGGGAACAATTTGCATCAGAGCTTTTATCACAGATAAACCTCGGAGTACATTGCAAAAGCTGAAACATAGTTCTTTATTAATATGATGTTGAAATTCTCATAATAATAAAAAGAATTCTCTATCTATATTCTCCACTAATCATTTATTGCAATAATTCTAATATATTTTAAAATTATGGAATGTTAAACATTTTATACCTGTAGCTATTGTTAATGGAATTAAATCAAATGGTGGCAAATGCTGCACAAGATGAAAGCCATGTACGAATATAGGAAACATGTCCTCATTTTCTTTTTCATATTTAGGTGAAGATTAAGATGCAATCTGTAAATTGAAGGGCATAGAAAGCATAATCCAATAGCTATCTTCAAATTTTATGATGTTTTTGTTATCTTTATATTTGTAAGTTACTGTGGAACAGTGTGGAAAGTTTGGAATCAAACTAAAGAGACAAGGACAAATAGTCCCAGCTGTATCATAAAGGAGGCATGTGGGTTTACAAAGTTCATTTAGCTTTCCTGATAAAAGAAACTGCCTCTTTAATAGTTCCCTTTCAATTTAATGGCTTTTGATTATCATGGTTATATTGTGGAAAATATGACAATACCATGATTATAAATTAAAACTATACACTATACAATTTTGAAGTAAAATACTGAGGGATGTCTTCACTTTTTCTCAGATGAATTTCTTTGAATTATTTCATACAATAGTATTTTGCTTACTTTCATAAATACCGTAAAGCACAGAAATTGCTGACTCAGGCCATCAACAGGGCATATGACTGTGACATGATTCCGAAACCTCCACAGGACCAAAGGCCTCTGGTCTCTTTTATAGCTACTGAAAGATGCCATAAGTGCACTTCATCCATAAAACTAGTAACATTTGTTTAAACAGAATTTAAAAATACACTTTTTTATTTATTCAGGTACTGGTCAGATTAATAAACTTGAAAAAAAACTTTTCTTCAAAAGCTAATCAATAGACTTAATGAATGCAGCAGTACTCAACTTGGAGATAGAAAGAGAATGAACACTAAATTAAGTTTAGCATGGCGTAAATATTCCCTCCTCCCACAGAGGTAATATGACTAAAGGAGTATTCCCTTTGCAAGTAAGAGGGAGATAAGATGTATTTACTGATTTATTTATGTTGATTTTTGATATTTGTTTTCTTGGTAGGTTTACTGTTTTAAGAGAAAATAGTGAATTATTGAGTTTATGTAAACATTTGTTGATTATCTACTATGTGCACTACACTTATTTGAAAACTGAGAATAGATAACAGAAAAAGATATGGAGACAGCTTCACTTAATAAAAAAGGTTGAAGATGACAGGAAAAGGAAAAGGAAGCATGAATATTATCCTGGAAAATTAGAAGAAGAAAGTGAGTTCTAATAATTCAAAGAAAGATGACTAAAAGAAGGAAGCAATTCTCTAAAGGAGATAAACTTAAGGTATCTAATGGAGGTAAAAGTGTAGCTCAATAAGACACTATGAAATACTAGGGTAAGAATCGTGATTTTTTTAAATCCTCACCCGAGATATTTTTTATTGCTTCTAAGAGAGAGGAGGGATGGGGGGGGAGAGGGGGAGAGAGAGAGAGAGAGGGGGAGAGAGAGAGAGGGAGAGAGAGAAACTCAGTGCAAGAGAGATACATCAATTGGTTGCCTTTTCATACCTGGGTATGTGCCCTGACTGGGAATCAAACCCACATCTTTTTGGTATAGGAGATGACACTTCTTCCAACTGAGTTGTGCTGACCAAGGCAAGAATAATGATTTTTAATTAAAAAACAGGCTACATTATCAAATGTTATTTAAAAAGGGGTACAAATAACATGCATTAATAAAACATGGATGAAAACACATCCTTAAAAGTACAGATTCTTGAAAAGTATTTGATAACATCACTACTATATACTTATCAAGTTTATTTAAAAATGACTATATGTATTATTGATGGAATAGAATAATGGGATTCAGAGCAACAGGTATTCAGTAGATTCATGGTAGCTGCATATATACTTTGTTTCTTGGGTGTTGTTTGTAGGTGCCCCAGGGCTTGATAGCCTCCAGTTAACACAATGTTTCTGATCCATGTCTTCCACAGCATCTTGTCCTGTTCCTAGCAGCATGATCTTTCCGCTGCTTTGTTTTCACATCAATCACTGTCAATATTGCACAGCTTTCATTAGTGTTTCAGTGGACAACTGCAGGATTTCTTTGGGGGAAGCTCTTCACAAGTTCACTCCTGCATAAGAACTCAGCATAAGAGCCACTCTAGTTCTTTCAGAACAGGCAATCAATATCATCTATCAAGTGACACAGAAAAATCAGTTCAAACTTGCATGATGCTTTGGTAGCAAAACTAAACCTTTATAAGATTCAGAATGTCAGATATTCACATTAATTAGAACTAGTACTTCATTGGTGATGAGCCATTTCCTTCATGATCATTTTCATGTGGATTAGCTTTTGAGAATCATGTTAAATCTGTATTTTATTTTACCTACATTCTAGAATAACATATGCTATAATAACACTCAAATATGAGTTGTTAAAAACCTGTTGGGTTTTAGACAAGTGCCTTATTCTCCTGGCTGGAATTTTTTTCTGCCCTTAGAACCTGTAGAGCACACTGAGCTGTTTACTGCTATCTAGTTTATATGTTGGTCACCTACTCACATGTTTTATTTCTCCTCTCAGACTTTGAACTTCATGAGGGCAGAGTATCTGGTTGTCTTTGAACCCTCCATAGTGCCTACTATGGAATGATATATTTGGTAGACATTCAGTAAATATTTATAAATAATTGTGTAAACAAATGCATATTTTTCTGAGATGATTCATATTATGTGATATGTGCAAAATGCAGAGATGTTCCCTGGAGAAATTCAGTCCAACTTAAAAGAATTACTTTTAAAACAGTGATGATATTAAAATAAATGTTTTTATATTTTGCTGTTGTAAGCAAAAGGATTGTTAAAGGTAATAGGCATAGAATACTATTAATAAAACATGTATTAAAATTAAATATGCATTTCCATTTCTAACATTAAGGACACCAAAGCTTTCTTTTTATTCTTCATACTATTAAGGTTAGCTAGCTTCATGGAATATATTTCCAAATGGTTGATTACATTCTTTACAATAGTAGGGAGTACAAATATCAAAGTTAATAGCATTTTGTACAGTTTTTAATCTTACAAATGCTCTAAATTCTTCTCTGTCTCTACACTAAAGATATCAGATTTAAAAAACCTTGTTTTGTATTAATACATGCTGAGGTCACTATTCTAGTAATACCAGCTGAAAAGTCAAGAAACTGAATCATTGTGTGGTAAGATTCAAATACATCAGCCTGAGGGGAACAGGATGGTTTGATGGCTATGACAGATAGTGCTCTGATTCAATTTTAGCCACATTCAGTTAGAAGGATGCACCTCTGCCTCTGTGCTTTATTTGATATGATTCATTGTTGAGAGATACTATCATTGTTTTAGGATCGCTCTTTACAAAGAGCTCATGGATTAAATAAGCATCATTTTCCCTAAAGCATATGTTTACAATGACATAACAGTGAGGAAGTGTCACCCCATGCACTGAATGGGGTTAGACTGTAGACATAGACTTCTGAATCCTGGGGATACTAGGGAAAATGGGGCCACTAGCCTTCTCCATGTTAGCCTTGATAATGCAGGGGTTAGTAATGTATCATATCTATGGAGAAGAGAAAAGGATGAAATTATAGGATGTTTTGATTTGGTATGTAGGTCAGGTGGGGTAACAAAAGAAAATGAGACTCAGTGAAAAGCCATTTTGAACTTTAAAAAAACAAACTTCAAAAAATGGCAAAGAATCCTTGACTGATAAGAACAGGAAATTATAAGAAAAGCATAAAAATTGTACTATCTATACTTTTGCAAATTTTGTTCACCATTGTCTTAATATGGACATTACTTGAATATTTTTATCTGCCTTTAGTAACATGAAGACTTTATACTATTAAACATTCTATATGGGGAATCAGTAATAAAAACTGAATTGATGAAAAGCAAGAATGCACTTGTCTTTTGTTTTCTTTGCACTGGAAGCTACTTAGGTTGTATTCTAAAACTGATTCACATGTAATGGATTATAAATATTCTCAATAATTAAAAGCAGTTGTTTAGAGTTGCGCACATGCATGGTAACAGAAACGTGAGGAGGAGTGGCCTCTGGGTTGATGTGAATACTCAGCTGCTGGGCCTTCCGGCAACATTCCATGTCAGACCAGAGGGATTGTCTTCAATATCTTCCTGTTTCTAAACTACCTTGAGTATATGCTCATATACATAAATTTTTCTTAAGATTTGAGTTTATGCAGAATAATGGAAATAAATAAGGTTAGATTTCACTGTGATAATCAAGTTATAAATTAAAATGTGAGAATTAGTTCATATTGGTCCATATTCAAGGTCAAAGTCTTCTCTTAGCCTTAACACAATTTCAAATGTAGTGATAGTGAGGGTCACACAAGGGGACCATTTGGCTGGGAGGCTTTTCATGGTGAGAAGGAGCAATGTCTTCTGTTGCTTCTAATGATCTGTGAAATGGCATGAATCCAGGATAAGACTCACCCCTGTGAGTCTCACAGAAATTAAAAAATGTCCTTCATAGTATTTTCCTTTGTCAAAAATGTTATTTCCACAATTCCAATATCAACTTTACTTAGTCACTTATCTTAAAATAAAACCAATGAAATTTATCACATATATTCTATGCTTGACACTTACTGTGGAACTGTCATTTATCAGCACTATGACAGATCTTTGTATTGCTTTCCCCTTTTCAAATACTGGTGCTTGCTCCCAAGTTACAAACTGTATATTTACACTGAACTTTCTTAGTATAATTGTAATTCAAATACTAACATTTTGTGCTCGCTTCGGCAGCACATATACTAAAATTGGAACGATACAGAGAAGATTAGCATGGCCCCTGCGCAAATACTAACATTTTAATTTTACCTTTATGCAGTTAATTTTCTATAGAGAGGTTAATAGGTTAATTTCCCCAGTTCTATGTTTGCATTCTAAAGAAAATTAAAAATAACTTATTTCTGATGTCTCTGGTAACATTATTTTAGAGAATATTCAAATATAAGATTCCTATATTTGATTGCAGATAAAAAAGAGACAAATTATAGTTTTAACTCTCAGAACACATCAGCAACCCCATCTGTCATCTAATTTCTTAATGTCCCATTTTTGAAACACTGTATGTGTAGGGGGGATTATTATCATAGGTATACAGACAAAGGCATTCATATTTGTCAAATCCCACCCCAAAATTATACACTACAAAATCATTTAATAAATACTGATGCATACTCTACAGTGTGTGTACTTTTTTATAATGGATTAAAAAACATTTCCAACATTCATTTATACAAAGACTATAACTGACAAGTTTTTATTATCACAATCCAGTAGTCACTCCAGAAGATACTGCCCATATATTATGTAGTACGTCAATGTAAGCCACCTAGGAATTTGGGGAATGTTAGAATCTGAGACACTAAGAAGTAGCAACTCTTAAGCATGTGTAGTCTATTATGAAATAGGGAAAACAGCCTGGAAACTGAAGTAAAGAACATTTGAATTTGAAGTTCCTTCCTGGCTGAGGGACATTGGGCAAGTAGCAAAGCAACCCTAGTGATGGCCTGATTGATATATATATGAAGCAGGCACTGCACTAGACACTCACAGGCCAGATCTCAAACAAAGCTCAGAGCAGCCCTTTGGGTTACTACTATTATCTCTGTTTTGCATTTCTGAAAACTGAGACTCAGAAAGGTTCAATAACCTGAGACCATGATGTCTAGGATGTGGCAGAATCCATTCGTAACCTAAGAACACAAAGCACCACACTATTGCTAGAATCTTGAGTTCTAACCTAATATTTCTAGTTATTTCTCAGCATTGTATTGAGAATCAAATAACATAGGTTATTATAAAAGCTTTTGTAAATGATAAACTGGTTGTTATTTATGTGATTTCCAAGTGTCTTCCAGACCTGGGATTCTGATTTTTTTTTTTTTTTTTATTGAACTAGGTGTGAAATATGGCTCTTTTGACTTGTAGAATCTGAATTTCTGTGGCCCAAGAGATTTCCAATTATTGGTTTCAATTAGTTCAATAAGTTATATCTAGAAACCACTTGTAAGAAAGCATTGTCATGGCAGATAAGTTTGTTTTTCTTAATAGTGTCTAAATGCCAGTGTAATTATACTTGATCTGTGGATCAACAGCTTGAATAATAATGCAAATCTACATCCAGAAACATTTACTCAGAGTTTATTATGCTTTACACACTATGTTGTGTTCTATGTTTGGGGGCTACAAGGAAAATAGATGGAGACTATGTCCTTAAGAAGCTTGCTTATAGTCTACTGAGCAGATTTGCAATTTATGGATAATTTGTAAGCTTATACTTTAAAATCAGATACTTTGGATTTGACAGTAAAAAGATAATACTTTAGATGGATATATATATATATATACACTTCAAATAAATGACAATATTGTCAGTTGTGTAAAGCACGTTCATAAAAAATCTTAAGTTTAAGGCCTATTTCAAACAGAAATACATATAAATGGAATAGTAAAGTTCCTCTATTTAAAGTGTATCAATTTATTAAGGTCATTTAGTCATCATTAAGCAACTATGGAATAGTTTCTCATAATATAGAAAATATAAGACAGAATACCATGGGGTTACTATCCTCAAGGAGCTTCTATGTTTATATTCTGATTTGTTTTAAATACTGCAAGGTATTAGTGGGACATTGCCTCAGCAAATATCTTAAAAGCTGAGGAACCTCCCTCTAATCAAAGACACTTCAGTCCTTACCTCCTATCCCTGTCTGAGGCATATTCCAGAGTCATGTGTTCTCTGGTGACTTCTGAAAAACTATTATTTGTATAATTTGTTCTTTTTGTCAGGGAGCACAAAATCAAATGCTTACAGACCTAAATAGAAAATAAAAATACCGCAAGTAGGCCTCGGGTTTCTAAGACCCAGCTAGAGAGAGTAGACCTTATTTATTGGTGACATTTTTATTGTTGTTCTATTATACTTGTCCCAGTTTTCCCCTGCCCCACCCACCCTTTAACCCTCACCCCTGCTCCCACAGTTATCCCTACCCTCTTGTCAATGTCCATGGGTCATTTACACCTGTTCCCCTGTTTCTTGACTAGGCCCTTCCTCTTTCCCTGCTTATGCCTTTCCCCTCCCCGCCTGGTGGCCGTGAGTCCATTTCTTATTTCCATGCCTCTGATTTTATTTTGCTCATTTGTTCATTAGGTTCCTCTTGTAGGTGAGATCACATAATATTTGTCTTTCACCACCTAGCTTATTTCACTTTACGTAATACTCTGCAGTTCCATCTATGCTGTTCCGAAAAGCAGGAGTTCCTTCTTTCTGTCTGCTGCATAGTATTCCATTGTGTGTTAACTCTGGGCCACCTACTAAGCTCTAACCAGTTTTTGCCATTAGGAAATTCTGATTCATTGCAATAAGGATTTCCTGGTTTTCTAGAAAAGTCAGAGATGGAAAATTTTATGTACAAGCTACCAATTTTCAGGAGGGAGACAAATTAAGTTTTTAATGTCTTATGGAACAAACAATGCACAGTTTTTGTAGTTTCCTTCCCATACTGTTATCTTCCCCAGAAATCTTACTTTTTAATGTTAAACGTATATATTCTGACAATCTTCTTGTTCATCATTTTAACTGTCATCTACATGCTGATAATTCTAAAAGTCATACCTTCATCCCAAATATTTCTACAGCTACTTGAATACTCAACTGAGTATAGAACTTCACTGGACATAAATTTCTAGCAAATTAGATTGAAAATGAATGCATAATACTTCTTTAGAGCTTCTTTTTTTTAAATATATTTTATTGATTATGCTATTACAGTTGTCCCATTTCTCCCCCATCATTCCCCCCACCCTGCACACCCTCTCTCACCCACACTCCCCTCTTTAGTTCATGTCCATGTGTCATAAGTTCTTTAGTTTCTACATTTCCCATACTATTCTTGCCCTCCCCCTGTCTATTTTCTACCCACCATCTATGCTACTCATTCTCTGTACCTTTTCCACCTCTCTCCTCCTCCCACACCCCTGTTGCTAACCCTCCATATGATCTCCATTTCTGTGGTTCTGTTCCTGTTCTAGCTGTTTGCTTAGTTTGCTTTTGTTTTAGGTGTGGTTCTTAATAGCTGTGAGTTTTCTGTCTTTTCACTGTCATATTTTTTATCTTCTTTTTCTTAGATAAGTCCCTTTAACATTTCATATAATAAGGGCTTGGTGATGATGAACTCCTTGAACTTGACCTTATCTTATTCCATATTCTTTCATATCTTTATAACACACACTCCACTATGTTTTAAGTCATAACACTAGAGACCTCCTCCTGTTCTCTTCCATCAGCCATAAAAGTCTCCATTTTATTTTGTACACATGAAGCTGAGTGAATGATTTATTTAATTATATCCATGATTACTGTGGTTATACTAATTTTCAGAGGACAATACCTAAACACTTTATATGATATATTTTAATGCATATTGTTTTACATATTTCAAATTAAGATCAAGCTAAGTATTTTTCCTCTTTAATGTATAATTTAGACTTGAGGAGTCTAAATTATTTCATTAATCTGCCAAAAATTCACATAGCTAGTGAGCAACAAACCTGGGAATTAAATCTGGGTCTATCTCCACAGCCTATGTTCTCTCCTTTCACCAATGAGCTTGGTTTGGAAGAATGGAAGTGTGTCTACATGTGGAGAGAAGGTAGAAAGATGCTCAAAGCAGTGCTATCATTTTTGTTATTACTATTTTTAATCCTCACCAGAGGATATGTTTTTTGATTTTAGAAAGGGGAAGGGGGAGAGAGAGAAAGACAGAGAGAAAAAAACATCCATCGATGTGACAGAGAAACATCTATGTGAGAAACATTGATTGGCTGCCTCGCATGCGTGCTCCAACCATGTTCCAAACCCACAACCTAGGTGGGTGCCCTGACTGGGAATCGAACCCACAACTTTTTGGTGTGTGGAACAATGCTCCAAACAACTGAGCCACCCAGCAAGAGCAGTGCTATTATCTTTGAAACTAGGTGTGAGGAACAGCAGAGGCTAGAAAATGAGAGGTATAAATAAAGAGCAGATTCTTCTGAAGAGGTAAGATGAGAAATCCGTTAAAACCGAAGACAAAAAGAATGCAGAACAATGAGGCATAATGAGAGATGAGTGGGACTTTGGTGGGGTTCATTTTGTATTTTGCATCTGCCCTCTTTTCTCTCAAAGTTGATCCTTCGTTCTGATGCCAGAACAATGGCCCTTGAGTTCCACTTTCTGTAATACTAGTCCTCTGCCTTAACTTTCAAATGCTCCTAGTTATCGAATTATTTTATTGGCTTGTATAGTCCTGAATTTATAATAGTCTTCCCTGTACCTGCTTCCCCTCACTCTAATTCTTCTCAGACCCAGTGAGATACTTAGCTGTGCCACCCCACCCCATTTTCCAGGTTAGTGCTAGTGTGTGCTCTGTGCACCTCTCTTTATGCCTCTTCCTTTCTGCTCCATTCCTTTTATGACAAGATTAAATTCTACTTTATTAAGGTTTATGTTTATGAAGTGTAGCCTCTTCTGATACTCATTCTTTGGTGATTACACTGTACCTTCTAATTTAAAACGTATTCTCTCATTTCATATTAAATTACTTCTGCATTTCTACCAGATTATAAGCTTTTAAATGTGCAACATCACATCTAATATTTCTTTTCAATAAAGTGTGTGACACAATAAAGGAAGCAAGACAGTTGCCAAATGAATATTCAATTAACTAAAGTGACAATGGAACACTTAAAAAGCTGAATATTAGTAGGAGCCGAATAACAGTAACAAACACATAGATGCTTAAGGAATATAGAATATACAAATGATAAGTAATTCAATTTTTATGAATGATTCAATTCATAGATGCTGAGTCTAACCAGAGTCTGACAAAGGATTTATTTTTCATTATTTCCATATAAATTCATCATCTTAGTAAATTAACCCAATCATACTTCATTAATCAAATTAGTCTGGGTAATGTAGAGTCCTTTTCTTTAACCTATTGTCTTGGTCTTATAAGGGATAATCAAACAGTCTTTCTGGCTCCTGAGGACAGCATAAAGAAAATACCTTTGGAAGTACATTATGAAGACACAAACACAAGCAGAGCTAATTGCCTCCTCTCCAATATATTCATAACATTTGTCACATTGCACTAAGATTTTCCGCAGTCATCACTGGGTTGTGTGCTATTTAGGAACAAAGAGACCTCTGTCCCCAGAATGCAATACTACTTGGTACTGTAGACATACAAAAATGGCCTTTGCAACTAGATAGGAATAAAAAGATTTTAGTGGGTCTAGTTGATGTGTAAAAGACGTCTGGGGTAGAAATGAGAAATGTTGATGCTTGAATTAGCATTTTAAATGGAGAGCTGTGGGGTCCCTATCCAGGGGTTAGCATCCTGGCAGTGTCACCATTCAGGTGACATAAACCTCATGAGACATTGAACTTAGAGGAAGGATGGAAGGCAGCTTGTACGACTGTCCTTTCTCACTTAGAGACTCTCATAACCGGACTTCTAGCCTTTAAACCCCGAAGGCATGTGTTTTAATGAGCAATACTCTTTATAACCCTTATCAGTCACCTACTCATATGAAATCTGTAAAAATCTGTTTTTTTTTTTTAATTTTTTTATAGTTGCAACAGTCACTAATAAGGAATCTAAAACAAGTCCTTTACTGGATGCCCAAAATATTAATTAAAACTCTAATATCTAACCATCAATTCCAAAATTCCTCCATTCTCATATTCATATATATCAACAGGTGTTAATTTAGTGTCAAGCATTGCATCATGAGCCAAGCACTAGGAATTTGCTCACAAATTCAGTGACATCTGGTCACTCAGGAGCTCACATTCCAGGAAAATATGTGTTAATATTATTGACAAGGTAAGCTCAAGGTGCCACAGGATCCTGGCAAAGTAGAGCTTAAGCCAGTTTAAGGTGGTCACAAAAGAATAGACAGTGACCAAATATCCAACAGCCCACCAACTCCCTTCTGCAGCTACTATGCTTTCTACAAAATTAAAATGTATGTATGAAATCAGACTTGGTAAGTTATATAGTTCAATTGGCAATGAAAAATGCTTGTCATTACCAGTCATTCTCTTGGCTCTTTTAAGTGAGCTATAATAAGTAAATAAAGTGACTCAATTTAATACTTTTAATTAAAGTTGATATTTTCATTTTAAAATTATGGAAATATGTAAGCAAAGAGATCAAACATGACAACTGCTAAGTGGACATGATATTCTGACAGCAAGTCCTGATATTGGCTCAAATGTCTAAAGATCTCCCATCTGTCCCACTTGGAAAGAGCAAGACAAACTCAATGGTGGTGAGATTACTGCATTTTGAACAAAATGATTTAACAAACAAAATATAAACAGAAACATAGATACAAAGAACAGACAGACAGCTCTCAGAGTGGGGGGAGAGGATCTGGGTGGAAAAAACATGAAGGGATTAAGAAAAAAACATTTATATATAAAATATAAAAATATATAATATATATACATAAATATATTTTTATATATTTTATGTATATAAAATATTAACGTATATATACACACACACACATAGACACAGAAAACAGTATAGCCATAGCCAGAGAGAAAGGGGGTGGGGTGAGGTAGAGGAGGACAAAGGGGAAATAATGGGGATGGAAAGAGATTTGACTTTGGGTGGCGAGAGCATGATGCAGTGTGCAGATGATGTTTTATTGACTTTTGCACTTAAAACCTGTATGCTTTTGTTAAGCAATGCCATTTCAGTAAATTCAATGAAAAATATTACTATTTTTTCTTTTCTTTAGATATTGTTAATAAGCAAAGTACAAATATACACTTTTTGGAAATATGTAAAAACTCAGAAATACATCAATTAAAATAAAAATTCTGCATGATACTAAAGAAAAATAATCACTATCAGCATTTTGTTATAGACTTTTCAATCTCTTTCATATATTACAGTTCTTATAAAATTAAAATCAACTCAACCTACCTTTTCTTCTCTCACTATTGTATCTTATATATTTCTTGTATATTAAAAGTCTCTAAATCATGATGTTTTATAGTTAAATACTATTCTTCCAGAGAGATAGTACATTGGTTGTAGTACAATGATTAAAAAGCATGAGTATTACTAACACTAAATGAATAATTTCTCTTTGAAATAAAACAGAGAAAGTAAAAGTATAGGAGAGATGAAGACATTATTACTTTGAAAATAAAAACATTTCAGCAAAATTCATCTCTTAATAAAATATTCATACTTGGTTTCTAATCATTTCTGTAAAATGAAGCTTATTTTCAGAGTCACTTGTTTCCATAACATGCTATCATTACCAAATCTTGTGAAAACAGCAACAATCAATGTTAAAGGCATGTATATGTATATTCAATATGCATAAAACAGACTCTAAAGTACACACTATATTATATAACTGACAAATATAAATTTATTTACAAAGTTATTCTGATATATATATTTGGTGCTTTTTTATTTTCAATAAATAAATAAATATGTAAATAGTATAGTGAAAAAGTATGTAATGAAAATTCATACTTCAGTATTTTGAAGGCAAGAAAGAAACATACCCCACAAATTATATACTCTATTTTTTCATCATATTTTTTCCTTTGGTAAAGTCTGTGTATACATTTGTGTGTGTGTGTGTGTGTGTATGTATCTATGTATTTATCTATATACATACAGACATACATATGGTGGTAGATGTACTAATTACTATTCTAGTAT
The DNA here is from genome assembly GCA_039655065.1 of Glossophaga mutica. Lineage (NCBI taxonomy): Eukaryota > Metazoa > Chordata > Mammalia > Chiroptera > Phyllostomidae > Glossophaga > Glossophaga mutica. The sequence continues at coordinate 75,838,567 of CM077308.1, read as the reverse complement.
TACAATTGTTGAACTCACTTTTATTAAACTAGTTCTTACAACTCTATATTATGTGATTGGGTGGAAAGTCAGAATTTTAATATACATGTTTATTTGTACCAACTAAATTAAATAATAAACTTCTACCAAGAGCAATAACTTTAAAAAATGATAATCTGAAATTTATTTCAGAATAAAATATGTAGTGTTCTACTAGCAATAATACTAATCTGTAAGGAAATGCAATTGCCTTTATATGTATTATAAAGATGCTTGTTTATTTACTTATTTTCTGCCACCAATACCAGCTCTTTTCCAACCTGTTTGTTATCATAAACAACCTTGTTTTTAGTCTTAAGACATGTGGTTTAGATGATAAACTGAGTATTTTTTGCTGGAAGGAACCGCTTTCAAAGGAAAATAGTGAGCCAAATTACATACAATAATGGGTTCTACAAACAGCACTGAAGTAGCAAATGGCGTTTCTTATCTAGAAAATAGTTTCTTAGTGCATTTGGTATGGGAAAGGAACCATGGTTTGTTACATGTATGAATGATGAACAGTGGTGCTAGAATTCTTCCTAAAACACACACATAATTATGTCATAAACTGCTTAAAATGATTCTTGTCTTCTGGCCCAGAATAAAAAACAAAATTCTTATCCTGGCTTACAAGGCTGTTTGCAAGGCTCCCCCCGCCTCTGCAGTGCGCTCACCCCTCCCCGTCAGTCCTCCACTCTGCAGACCCCAAGCCCCATCCTGCCTCCATTTTCCTGCCCCACCATCGATCCCCAAAGTTGTTTGTACACCTTTGCATTTGTATTACGATGCTTTTTTGTTTACCTGGAATATTTTAATCTCTTTTACTACGAGGCAAAATCTCATGCATCTTTTAAGATTCACATGGATTATCACATTATGCTAATCTTCCTAAAACACCCGTGCTCAGGAGGATGAGAAGTAAAGAAAAGGAATAGAGAAGAGGTTGGGGCAAAATTCACAACAGTGATTTCCCATATCATTTATTGACTAGACTTTCCAAATATCTACACAGAACCCTGCAGTTTACTACTACCAGTGCCTATCTTCACCTGGCTATGAGCCAGGACTGCTGTGGAAAATTCAAGCTCCTCCAAACAATGAATTCTTTAAAAATGTCATTCAACTAGCTCTATCACCTTCATAAATTATTATAACATTTTGAGGACATCGTACTTTTTTTTACATCTTACAAGACACTTTTTCCCCCTATTATGACACTGGCTTTCTGCAAAAAAAAAAAAAAATATATATATATATATATATATAAAAAAATAAAAAGGGTCTTAAGATATGTAGAAGAAACTCCTTTAACTCAGCACTGTTAGCATATATCAGCTAGAGGACTCTCATGATTGACATTCTTTCTTAAACAATCTGGCTGGACTTTAATGAATTTAACCATTCCACAATTAAATATGATTAAGTAGTACTTCAATGAGTATTTTCATGAATTCAAATTATTCACCTTTTTTTGATTTTTGATAAATCATAAAAAATTATCTTCGAAAGCATTGTATCAATTTTAAATGCTTCATCCCTGGAGTGACCTAATACTCCCTTTATCTTCACCACCAACATTAGCTAATTTATTATGTAAAACTGTGTATCTCTTTTTAATTTGCTTTTCTCTGATTAGTTAAATATATTTTACGTTTTGTTTACTAGATTTTTCTCCAGTATAAATTTTCTGTTGCATGTCTTTCGTCTGTTATTTTCATCTCAGTAATGTGTGTGTGTGTAGGTTCATGTGTTCTTTCTCCAATACAGTTTCATAAGATAGCTTCTTAGAAATTGATAACTTCTGAGTTTCTTTTAATGTCGAAAAAGTGAAAATGCTATGAAATGACAATCTTTATGAACAATATGGAGAAATTTGTTCAAATGAATTATTTTAGCAGAATAGACATTTAACTAACCACATATACATAACAAGTATTGGTTCATGACTTGGTGTCATCCTGTATCTAAACTGTCACAGCCTGTTCTTAATTTTAATAATCAATATGGATAATCATGTAGTAAAGAGTTACTTGGAATTGAAAATAGTTTATAACGAAATGAGTTAAGATAGTCTTGATGATTCCAAACAAGCAGAAATTTGTGTACATGTAAAAATCTCTCATTCTCAATTAAAAAAAATAAAACAGTCTATGGCTCCATGGAGAGGTTGTTTGGTAGCCATTCATGTGGAAAAAAAGAGCCAAGTGTTAAATTTTAATTGACTATGAGCTTAACATGAACAAACAGAGTGATGTAACTGACTAATTACAGTGTATAATGTTTAAGTCTTTGGAATTAATGTTCTCATCAGGACAGATCACATCAGATCATGGTCTTGAGTGTCATCAATGTGAAGTTTAACAAATTTTAATTTTGTACCGATCATGACAAGAATATGGGATAAAATTGGAGCCAGAGGATATTTAGAATGATAGAGCTTGGATGTTAAAAATTTTAGAAACTATGTTGCATAAGAAAATGAATGTTATTTAGCTTGGAAACATACAAAAGAGACATGTGATAACTGTTATCAAAAATATGAAGGGGCTGAGTCATATAGAAAATAAACTAGATTTGTATTGTTTTATTCAGTTCTGGCTAAGAATTAGTTGTTATAAATATGCAACCAAAAAGTGGGTTTCTTCTCTCCTTTCTCTCAATCTGTCAACATTTATTGAGTATGGAACATAAATGTTCCAGGCACTGTGATAGGCCCCCAGAGTAGAAGTACTAATAAAGTATCATCTGTGTCTTCAAAGAGCTTACAGTCTAATGGAGTTGACAAATTATCTATCATCTATCTATCTATCTATCTATCTATCTATCTATCTATCTATCATCTATCATCTATTCATCTATCTATCTATCATCTATCTATCTGTTTATTACCTTTCAAGATATATACAACATATGGGAAGTACTAAACAAGAAATTTGACTATTCAAGCAAAAGTTGACTAGCATCTGTACTCATTGAAACATCATCTAGACTTTTCATTCAGAGCCAGTGTCCTAAAATAATGTGCAATCTTATAAGGTATATTTATGTATTTATGTAAATATATAATATATTTATATTACATATGATTTTAGGAAAATCAAGGACATAAAAACAATGTAAAATGTTTTAAAAGGGAAATAATTTGTTACAGAATAGTAAATACAGATTTGAGACCGCTGGCTATTGGATCAAATAGGGAAACATTTTGATTTACAAGTTTTCCATTACAAAAGAAAGAAGCATACATATTTTTCTAGGAAATAAAATATAATATTTCTCTTGATTTTAACATTTGGAGCAAAGAGTGGTAAAATGCCTTGCAAACCTGCCTAGGTAAGACTGTATATGTAATCGAAATTAAGTATTTTAAGAAAATATAATCTAATTTCAAAAGAGAGAGGGATAAAGGGTCATAAAAACTCATAAATTGTTTGTGAAATTTGCTGTAGAAGGTGCAATGTAAAAAACCAAGAACTGACCAGAATAACATGGTACATTTGACTCCAACCTCCCTTTTCTACAATTCTAGTTCCATGAACTTTAAGAAGTGCTAAAGAAGCAGTCAATGTCTGAACAGACGGGGTTCTCTTGAATGTGCTTACTAATTCACCTGGGCTTCTCAAATGGACTTTTTCCTACTTTGAAAGTGCATTGTATCAGCATTTTCTAGTCCTTTTGTTGGCAGACACCATGTATTAAAAGCACCTAGAAGTTCTCTTCTACCAGATTTAAATTTATTGAAGGGCAATCTGGCCAGGACAATGCATGCCAATTGCATTAACAGTTCCATATTCTTCCTTGTAGGGCTTATTTTCTTCCTTACTTAGCCCATCCTATAAGCTGAATCTAACAAAAACAAATGAGAATAAAACATGCTTAAGATAAAATTACATAGCATTTATTTTGGATACACTACCTCATTGTCTTCGTAGCCTCTCTTTGATTTTATTTAAGATAACACATAAAAGGTGTTAAATATCCTAAGGGTGCCCCCAAATAAGGGAAACCCATAATATATTGCTAGCTCATTATACAAACATAGTTACTGATTCTTACTTTGTACCAAACATTTTGTGAGGTTATGAAAATATATTGTTTAATATGACAAATAATGCTTTATGTTCTGGAAGTTTATATTCTAGTGAGAAATATAGATGATAAATAAGTAAAATACTTAAAATAATAATCACAAATTGTGATAAAAACTAAGAGGATCATGGGGTTGGTAAAGTAACTGGCGTTTGGGTGTGGAAGGGCTTATTCTAGTAGGGTTGGCTAGAAAAGTTTTACTGAGGTGATGACGTTCACCTGAGTGAGAGAGAGCTGGTCAAACAGATAACTGGATTGGAGGAGTCCAACAAAAGGGAATGTTAAGGACAAAAACATAGAGAAAAGAAAGGGTTAAACATGTTTAGGAATCAAAAAGACCTTGCAGACTCTAGCTTGTGAAAAAAGCAAAGAGGTGGGCCAGAGTCACATTAGGAAGGACCATGTTAAAGAGAATGAAAAGCCATCGGAGGGTCTTAAATAAGGAAGCCTCAGCCTCTGACTTACATATTCAGAGGGATGCCCTAAGTTTCAGTATATAAAGTGATGGAGAGAGGTAATAACCAGAAGCAGGAAATTAATCGTTAAATTATTAGAAAGGTACAATTGACTTGGACGAGAATGGTGGGGTAAAAATCTAGAATGGTGACAATATGTGTGATGTACTTTGGAGCTAGAAGAAAGAGAACTTGGTCAGATGGTGTGTGACACTAAGGAAAAATTTTTTAGAAAGTAACAGAAGGAATAAGAAAGAAGATGATAGAAATGTAAAAACTAGTAGCATATCCACTAGGGACTGTCAGAAAAAGGTAGATGAAGAACAGCAAATAGAATTTTGGAAAAATCAAATGAGGAATTTCTGCCCAAGATCAAATTCAGCTAAGAAAGGGCAGAACTTACCAGTTCACATTATCACTTCAAAGCACGTGTAAAAGAGCAGTTTATTCAAATAAATAGTGGGTATGCATGAGCAAAACATTAATTCCTACACACAAGAAAATAAATTTTCAAAAGAGATAGTGTAATAAATATAAAATTAAAAATCCTAAAAGTATTAAAATATGGGATAATATTGTTATAGTTTTAAGAATAAGGATATCTTCATAAGCATAGCACAAAACTCAGAAGCCATAAAAATGACTCACAGATTTCACTACATAAGGTGTCCATATAACAAAAGACATGACAAATGAAGCTGGAAGCCAAAGGCAAAACGGAAAAATAATTTGCAATATAGATGACAAATGGTTAATTTCTATAGTATATAAAACATTTCAGAAATAAGGAAGAAAACATTGGTAAAGAAAAAGAAACAGCCTTGGCTGGTGTAGCTCAGTGGATTGAGCGCGGGCCTGCGAACCGAAGGATCGCGGTTCGATTCCCAGTCAGGGCACATGCCTGGGTTGCCAGGCCAGTTCCCGGCAGGGGACATACAAGAGGCAACCGCACATTGATGTTTCTCTCCCTCTCACCTTCCCTTCCCCTCTAAAGATAAATAAATAAAAATAAATTAAAAAAAAGAAAGAAAAAGAAACAACAGTTCACAGAAAATAAAGAATGCTGATCTTAAAAATATAAGAAAATATTCTCAGCTTCACTATTATTCAAAAATAGGCAATTTAATTTTTAGATGTCATTTTCACGCATCAGGATAAGTGAAGATTCAAAAGACTGATAATAACTAGTGTTGTCAGGTCATAGAAAAACAATTATTGTCACATCCTGGTATTTGTAAATTTAAATATTATTTCTTTTTTGAGAAAATTTTCACAATATCTATTAATAGGAGAAATATGCAATATTTGATATGGTTGTTTTGTTCCCAGGAAGTTAGTTCTACAGGAGTATTCACACAGGTACACAAGTAGTTTTACTGCTATTTTCTTTGTAATATTCAAAATGTGGAAACAACCTAAATATTGAATATATTTATCATAATTCCTTTGTACAGTGCCATATAAAGTGGTAGAAGAAGAAAATGAAATAGCTCTTATATACCAACAGAAAACTTTTTATGGAAAATGTGTAACAAAACGTTGATACAATATAGATTTTGAGTACTAGTTTTATTGAATACTTTTTATTTGTTGATTTTTTTTTGAGAGAGAGAAAGAAAGAAACATCAATTTGTTGTTCCAGTTATTTATGTATTTGTTGGTTGATTCTTGTAGGTTCCTTGACTGGAGATGCAACCCACAACCTTGGCATATCAGGACAATGCTCTAACTAACTGAGTTACCCAGACAGGGCAGTTTTATTAAATACTTTTATTTCTCAATATATACTAGCATCTTATGTTTATAGTACTCTTTATCTGGGTCTATACAGATTTTTTTTAGAGTCTAAAAAGATCTATAGACCATGTTGACTATGATTATCTCTAAAATGTGGGATTGCAAAATATTTTGACTTGTTAAGATTTATGAGGTATTTGAAATTTTCACAAGTATGCTAATTTTTTAAAGATAAAAATATGAAAAATGGAAATAGCACATTGCATAAAATATTTAAAGTTACTGATAAAAACTGCTCATTTTGGAACAGGCATATGAGCAACAAAAGCAAGCAAAAACTGATGACAGCTTCTCGTGTGATTTTTGCTGTATCTGCAGAAATATTGTGACTTATTCAAAGAAAGTATTAAATTTCAACTTTTCCCTTTTGGTTTCTAAGATAACAGTAAACTTTTAATTGATGACACCATTAGTTTTGTTAAGTTGGAGGCAAGTGATGACACTATAAAGACTAGAACAATTTTTACTGAAGGTGATGCTCTTTACAACAGTCATTACTATGTTTATTTGGAACCCAAAAATTTATATTTTAAATTTTATTTTAATTTTTTATTGTTGTTCAATTACAGTTGTGCCCACCCTCCACCTCCGGCCATGAGATACCACTTCACACTGGTCAGAATGGCATCATAAACAAATCAACAAACAAGTGCTGGTGAGGATGTGAAGAAAAGGGAACCCTAGTACATTGTTGGTGGGAATACAGACTGCTGCAGCCACTGTGGAAAACAGTATGGAATTCCTCAAAAAAACTAAAAATGGAAATGCCTTTTAACCCAGCAATTCCACTGCTGAGAGTATACCCTAAGAATCATGAAACATTAATTTAAAAACTTCTTAAAGGGAAGGTGAAAGAGATTGACTGATGGCTAAGCAAGTCTTAAAGTAAAACTTTTGGGGAAATTTGTTACAAATAGCTGTAGTCATTCTGAAATCAAATAATATTTCTATAACAAATATGTGGATTGGCCAACTAATGAACTATCCATTGCTGTTTGCATAACATTTAAAAAAGTCACTTAGTCATTTTTCCACATGGTGGTACATATGACAAGAATTTGGCAATATAAAGGGATGGGAGTGTCATTGTTTAGAATTCTTAAATTTCTGTGCTGAATTACAAATGACATAGAAGAACTGACATCCAATGTAAAATGCTATGCATAAGTGAGAAGTGCTAAAGAGATAGCTTTGAGTAAAACATCTTTCTGTTTAGATTAAGAGTTACCTAGCTGCTGTCACTCCAGGTGATGGGTATCTTGTGGATCCTGTACTAACCAAAATTCTGCAGAATGGCAGACAAGTCTGACTTTGGGATCTGATGCCCTGGATAATTTATGGTTATGCAAATTTTCTTAATGATACATCTTCACTTTCTCCACACATAAAATAATAAGAATAATGTCTTCTTCTTAGAATTGTATGAGAATTGAGGTGATGAAACACCCTTGGTACATAGTTAGTACCCCATTTTAGTGGCCATTATTATTATTATTATTATTATTATTGAAGAAATAAGTTTCAGGGAACAGGGATTTGTTAGCAATGTCAAATCCTGCAAACTATCAAAATGCCATGAGGACTAAGGAACAATTGGATTTACTAATTTTTAAGTCACTGATGACCTTCAAGAACGCACCATTCCAGGAGAGGTGGTGGAGAGGGAAAAGGTTATTCATGATGAAAATAGAATTAGCTGATGTGGAATACATAGAACATCTGATAGTAAGATAAGGGAAACATATAATAATGTTACAGTTTGAGAGGCAGAGGACCAAACCAAGGATTTTGCCAGCCAGGACACACTGAAACCAGTGAAGATGGGTTTTATGTAAAAATTCCTGGTTGGTTACAAGGAAAAAAATTCAATTGGCTTCTATTAAAATGATGAAGTTAGGAAATGAAGTGTTGTTTGTTTATCTAACTTAGGTGTAGCTTCTTTAGGGCTGTGGTAGGGGTCCTTTTTGTGTGATTCCAATTCACTGAGTAGCCCTTTACAAGTTTAGACCATCTCTCTAAGCACACATACACACACACACACACAACAAATGTTGTCCATAGGTAGAAGTCATCACCCTCCTTAATTTGTTTCATGAAACAATCTTCCCTGAATGGCCCATAAATCCCACATAAAGTTATCCTCTTTTAGGAATTAGAAATAATTTTGACAAATATGAATTTAGACTCATGCACATAACTTAAAGTTAAAAACTCAGTGAGAGGTCAAGAAAGTTCCTATGAAATAACAACAAAATGTATTTATTCAAAACTTAAATTACCTTTTAAAAACATGAGCAGAAAATAAAAATAACTCTTGAAATGTTAAGACTGACTCAGAAATAAATACTCCATATGACACAGAAAATGTAACACAACTGAATTTAATTGAATTCTAATTGTATGCTGAATACTTTCCAAACACTTTTCTAATATTCATAAAATGCATGTGTGGTAGGTACTATTTCCCTGTGTTAAAAGATGAAGAAGCTGAGGTTCTAATGTATTAAGTGACTTAGGCACTAATTGGAGTATAAATTCAAGATCATCTCATTCATAAGTACAAAAAAGACACCCTCTTCCTACCTCTAAATAAAAAGATAAGAATATTCTAAGCCAAAATATACACAAGAGTATATATTCATAGAGCCTATGTGGGATTAATCAATACTGTTTCCCCGCCCTGTCAAAAAACAAAAGAACACTCTAAAAAAAGAGAAGAAATGATTGTTAAAGATGTTACAATTATCTTTGCATTCACTGTTTTAAATTTTGCATCCTTTGCAAGGTTGATCACTGTTTACTTGAAATTTTCCCCACCTCCTGGTCCTGTGAAATTACTCTTGCCTAATTTTACTCTGAACTCCCGGACCCACTTTCCTTTAGTCTCCTTTTCTCTCTCTGTCTCTCAAGTTATAGTATTTCCTGGGATTTTGTCCTCAGCATTTTTTCCCACAGTTCTTGCTCTCTCCAGGCCGATCTCATGCACATCTATGGCTTCAGTCACCACCACTTGTCTGTCTTTAGTTCCAACCGAGTCTCAGAGCTCCAGATACACATGTCCAGCTCTCTACACTGTATATCTACATTGGGATGTCTCTTAAACAACTCAAAAGCAGTATATTCACACTAAAGGCACTTTCTCCACTCAAATCTGCACCTTCTTTTGTGTGACCCTTCCTAATCGGTGCAATCACTGTCAAGTCATTTGTCCAGGTGAGAAATCATCTTCTGTTCTTATTACACTTCTTCTCCGCCCTCCCACACAGACATTACATCCATCATGAAGTTCTGGCAACAGTTCTGCATTCTTGTATCTAGGTGCTTTTCTCTCTCCTCCATGCTTCTGCTTTTAAGTGCCTATCACCCTAACTGGTATTACTTCAAGATTCATCTAATTGTTCCTTTTCTTCCTGTTTTGTTCCCTTCCTATTCATTCTCCATTTTGCAACCAGCCTGTTCCTTGTATTATATAAATCTGATCACATCACTGCTGTGTTTAAATTATTTATGGACCCCTCTTTTTTAATTCAAAAGAACTTCCTTTTAGCAGCTATAACACCCTTTGTGTATCTGCAAAGCTTCACCCCTTAACACACCTCTCCTTCTCCTCATACTCAATCTACAACCAGACTAAACTTTTCTCAGTGGCTCAGACACACGTGGCCTTCCCACATATTGGTGCCTGACATACTTTGCTTTCTTGGTGAAACATGCCTTCCTTCTACTCTCTTTTTCCAATTACTCAACTAGATCCTTACCACTCAGATCAGGTGACATCTCCCCTAAGAGGTCATGCCAAGTCTGGCATCATTATCCTTCCTGTGTGCATCTTAGTCACAGCCCTCTGCTTCTCTGTCATAGCACTTAATCATGCTGTACTTGTAATAAATAACTTTTCTATCTTTGCCACTGGAGTATCAGCTCCTGAGGGCAGCGACTGTTCTTATAAGTTTTCAGATTCTCATTTCTAGCATATTGTCTTAAATACCCTTAATAAGTGTGTTTAATGATTAATGGATACATTCATTATCTAATCTAGTGAATGAATGGATAAATTCATTTTGTAATATGAATTCAGACCTTGCTATATCACTCAATGTCATATGATTAATGAATAAGTTGCCCAGAAAAGTCTTGTTCTATTTTGTTCAAAATGATGCAGTTAAATTAGAAGAAAAGATTAATGACAACTCTGCTTTTTCTTTCTTAATTCAAGTAATACCAATATAGATGTATTTTTCACACCCTATGGCCTACTGGTAAAAGTGCTAGGAAAATAGAAGACTTGGGTTCAAACCCTGACTCTGGCTCATTAGCCATACAATCTTGGGCAAGTTAAATAACTCCTTTGACAAAACTCATCTGCACTACAAAATAATGACTTTCTTCTCAGACTGTTGTAGTGCAAGATCAGTTTGAGGTCAAATAACATATAATGTATATGAAAGCATTTAAAAACTACATTTTGTCATAAAATGTAAGGTATATTTATCTTTCATTTTAAATTCCTGAACAATAATAAAATTCTGTAAATAAAATACATACATATTTTCTAATTTATATCAGAAAGTAAAATTTTTCCTCTTTAGGAAATTAATACCACTTGGGAAAATTCAGATTAAACAAATGTTTAAAGAGCTTTTCTTATAGTTTTAGGAAGATGTAATAATCCTGTGATAATTCTGAAATAGATCAACGCAAATTATATATCACCCTACCATTTCAAAAAGGAAAAAAAAAATCCCACAGGACTATGACTCATCTTTGTCACTAATTTCACAATGGAAAATAAGAGAAAGAGAGAATATTATAAAACTAAGGAATTATTTCAAATAACATAGAATCTTGCTATCAATTCAAAAGAAGGAAGCCTAATGAGAGTTTCAGTAGAGTTACAACATTTATTTTCCTAAAAATAGTCAAAAGCCAAACAATATTTAATTCTAATGTATCTCTAATAAATTTGCAAGTGAAACCATCAGAATTTTATTTTTAGCATGTTTAAAATTATTATATCAGCCATGTAAACTTTCAGAATGTCTTTTTATGGCTGCATGTCTCTGAAAGAGAACATGTACAATGTTTAAACATTTTTTAATCAAAGCCAGGAGATTATTAGTATTTAGCACCAATATATTCAAGAAGATTTTACTAAGTATGTAAGTGGGGAAATGCACAGAACCTACTAATACAGTGTTACAGTTTCAATGGATTTAGATTAACTAGACAACTTACTTTTACAAGTAAGTCATTACGGATACTTAGAGTTGACAAGTAAATCGAGCACAGATAGAACTGATATTTAACTTAAAAAAAAAACCTTTTCATCTTTACTAGGATATAATATCCAGTCTCCAGTCTATTTGTGATTATTACAACTTTCCAACTTATCATCTTTTAAACCACTGATTTGACCAATTTTTGACATAAAAGGAAAGGGAAAAAACACCATTAAAAAATGCAATTCTTAATTATGTGGTTCTTCCTATTCAAGTTAAAAAGATGGAAATATTCCACAAAATGCTTCTATTATTTCACCGAAGTGGCAATACACAACTAATTAATCTGCTTTATTATGTATATTCTATTGCTCCTCTGAAATTTAGAGAAGCTATTTCAGAAACTGAATGTTTGTAATTTATATTATGAAGGGCTACCTTATTAAAAGACTGATTCTCTGACAGATTTCTAATGGAACTGTAATAAACTGATAATTTCAACATCTCTAATATTTTTATCTTTTCAACATCTCTAATTTCAACATCTCTAATATTTTTATCTTTTAGAAAATTTGGTGATAGACTACTTTTGTATTTTTTTATTTCTAGTCAAATTTAATATACACTGTCCTCCAAAAAAAGTCTTCATTAATTAAGTATTGGAAAATTATAAGAAAACAGTCTCCTTTCAGGTTGTCTCAAATATTTTGCAGAAGACATATCCAACTGAAATAACATGTTTGTTTGCAAAGATAGCTATCTTGGGTCAATTTTGTATTTTATTGAAGAACACTGACTATATTGAATTTATTTTTAAAATATCTATTTTTCTATCCCCCATACTTTGGATATATGACAGCAAATAAATGTATGCCTTTAGTTACACTTTGAAATTTTAACACTTAGGTTATACATTACACCTATCTTGCTATTAAAATAGGTCATAATTTTATATTATCTGTATTTCCTATCACTTTAGTTTTACATTGAGCAAAGTGTGACTTTCTAATGATGTAAATAATTTTAGAAATATTTGAATTTAATCTTACACAAATATTGTTAAAAATAAATTAAAACTATGAACTAAAATTTTTTTTTCTCCCTTAGATTCTTAGAAGTTATATCAAAAGTGGTAAATTTGTCTTAATCAGGTTTAGTCTTAAGCACTATGTAAACTCTATCACAGAATGTTTAGATGGCCCAAAGTAATATTAGAGTGCTAAATTAATTGGGAGGCAGATGAACAAGTATTAAATTATATCTGTCCAATAGATAACCAATAATTTTTATCTTTTAATCTGCTTTTTGTTTTTGATTATTCATTCCATAAAATAAACATATCCTTTTTAATGGTCTTAATTCACAGACAGACTAGATCCTGCAGTTTTATAAGAATCCACTGCAGGAATATCGCAATTCACATAAACCTGGCCAGTCACATATTATATGTTATATTTAATACAACATAAAAAAATCTAAAAACCCACTCTGTATTACTGTGAAGAATAATTACCATGTTAATTTTCCAGAATACTATTTTTATCCTTTTGTACCCAAAGGAATAAAGCTTGATATATAACACTGTCTCTTACTTACTGCTTACATTTCCCCATTAAAGAGACTGGACAATCAGGCTCTGGGACAGTCCATTCAACAAACGCATCACCTGACCCACGCTCTCCGATAAGTGACTTTTCCCAAAATCACTTTAGGTTTGCCTTACAAACATTCAGCATACCCACTTCACCTCCAGAATTCATTTTAATCACTGGAAAATATATTTTGTCCTCTTAAAATTTATGCATCTTTAAAAAGATATTTTAAATATGTATGCGAAATCAATTAATGTGATTATGAAAAATATGGTATCCCTAACATTGTATTACAATTGAATTCAAAATAAGCAAACTTAAAGTTTTAGTTTCAATTTTTTCAACCTTAAATGTGAAAGAATAGCATATTATCCATAATTTATACCTTTTTCATTCTGTGCGCAATTTCTTATCAAGTGTTAGTAATAACACTTCATTTTACATAATTATTCATTACATAAATAGAATAATGCTAATTAAAATCATCCTGAATGAGATTTAAAAATGAGAAGAAGGAAAAAATGGATCATTACTTTATGGTTTATATAGCTGAAAGACAAAATACAAATTCTAGAATACTTAAATACTTAATTTGTAAAAGCAAAACAAAACTAATATATTTAACACTTTTAAGAAAGTCTCTCAAAAAATAACAAAAATTAATGTTTAAACAGTAATTTACTGTTGACAAAATCCCTTTATATATACTGGGATCATAACTGTTTTCAAGGTTAGTAATTTTTTTTCTCCATAGAATATCAGGAAAACATGAGAAAAAAATTTTAAATAAACACATAATTTTTATATAAAAGGGAGAATGCTTTATACCTAGAATTATTTGAATTGTTGACATCTTTTTCAAAACAAAACTAGTAACTTGTAAAATTTGCAAAAATGAAAATCCACAAGCAGGTCTAATTTATGTGCATTTATGCGCATTTCTGCTTAAAAATAACTCCCTACTTCTATAATGTAATATTGATTTTATCACTAAATAGCAAATGATTTTACTAAATTAAGCTGTGTTCATAGGAACTATAGCATTCTTGCAAAATAATACAAGTTTGTCACTTTACAAAATATCAAATGCTTTGACCTCCTTATGAAACCAAATTCTAAAATAAAGTAATGGTTAGATGCCAAAAATTAAGAAAACAATTGATCATACTATCAGATGAATTAATGGCAAATAAATATGAATTAAAATAAATTAAACAGATATTCTCCAAACATTTAAAAACTTTGCTTTCAATTTCACTTATTTATTCGGTACCATTTCTTGAACTGAGAGAAAGCTTTTAAAATTAAAATACATCAACTTGTATAATAAAAATACTCTACAATCAGATTAAACATTTTACTACCTTTGTGCAAAATTTTATGTAGGAACTGGTCCTAAATGTCTTATGTAATCTAAAACCATTATCTTAACACATACATTTTAAGCAGTAGTAAATTGGCATGTAAAGCTGAGGAGGTATTCAAAACATGTATTTCCTTCAACAGTGAAAATGCAATGTAAATGTTATATTGACTGATCATATTTTAAAGAGTTTTCAATTAACCCACAGTTGATTATAATTTTATTACATTAAGTTATACAATATTTTGGTAGAGGAGCACTGTACAACTCTTTCATTACAGCATTAGGTGAGGTCACCCATTAAAGTTTCAATGTGTTCTGTGAATTCAGGTGGACTGGAGACTAACATGATTTGGCACCAAGGTAAGGATTCATGGAGTTATATCCACAGGCTGCATGCATTACGTGATAGTAAGAGACATTTACAACCCAGAATATAAGGGCAGGGCAGCCTCCAGTGACATCACCAGATCATCTGCAGCGTCAGCCAACCGTTGAGAATATATATCCTCCATATCACTGCTTCCCTCTCTTTCTCACTGTTAGCAAACCTTCCATTGCTTTCATCAGTGTAAGAGAGCATATGTCTACCTTAACAGCAAAATATATGCTTACTCGAGTGAAAAACAAATAAGAAAAACCAAAGGAACAGAACCAAAACTAGACTGAGTAAAATTTTCACTGACTTGACATTCATGTGTAAGGAATAACACTGAAATGTTAAAGGAGAAATTAAGTTGAATTATTCAGACAAGAAATTTAAAATTAAAAAGGAAGGAAGGAAGGAAGGAAGGAAGGAAGGAAGGAAGGAAGGAAGGAAGGAAGGAAGGAAAGAAGGAAGGAAGGAAGGAAGGGAGGGAGGGAAGTGGAAGAACGATCTCAATACTTCAAGACAAAATCTTGATTTTAATTCCGATTTGTTCTGGAATCAGCCACATGTGGGACACTTGAATTTCTTTCCAAAAATAATTAAATAATAATAACGAGGAAAGGCACTCAACTGCCTCATTTTAATTCTCTTCTAATTTATCCATAATTTATGTGTTACTTACAAGCATTTGTTACAGCAAAACTGTTGGCTGTCTCAATGTTGTCCACATGAGGTACCAAATTAAAAGGCGCTTCCGACGCATTGGGGCTGGTGTTATGAAGAAAAATTGCTAATCGAAAAGCAGTATATTCCTGATCTGTGTTTCGGATGAAGAGACCACCTATTAAAAGCAACAGGAAAAGCACATTCAGTGTTTCCTCATAAATGCTATTGCCACCCGACGCACTGTCAAATGCACTGCCATTCCCCAGCACATACAATTAAGGACCTATCCCTGCCACATCTTGGGAGACTGGCCTTTGTCCCTGAGGTCCTAAAGACTAGACATTAAAATACATGCTTAGTATTTTAGTCTTTAGGACACCTCAGCTTTTCCCTGTCCCAATTTGTCATAATCACAATGACCTCTGAGACCATTTAGTGTGTTTTCCTTTTTCTCTCTCACCCTCCCCATGATTCCCAGCACACTGCTACATCAGCCAGCTTGAGGCATTTCTCTGGAAGATGCATGCAGATGAACGGAAAAGAGGATTTGCATTAAAATACAGAAATGAAAGGATGTGGTGTCATTTAGGGAAGAGGGAAATCAGAAAGGAGACATGAACTTTGTTTTTCTGCAGCTGGTGGACTCAGCCTACTAGCTCCGTTTTGTGCACAGTCCACGAGAAATGATGCAGTGTTGAGGCTGGGTTTAGCTGGAAGGAATTCAATAGCTGCGTCCCATTAAAACAGGAGAGGAGAATAGCAAGAAAGCCAAAGATGGATAGTTCACCAGAAAGAGTCGAGATGCAAGAATAAGGGGGGAAAGATACAAGAAGAAAACAAAATAAAATGAGAGAAAATTCGGGGGAAGGGATCTAACTTTGGTTAGGTTAACTGGTAGCAAGCAAAGGCAGGGGTTGCAGGTGGAAACGCTTTTTCTCCCCCGAAAAATCACTTTCTATAATAGAGAAAGATGCGGAGTCCAGCATGGGAAGAAGTGTATTTTTAAAACAAACTGGATATCCCTTTATGCTCTAGAGAAATGGATGAAAAAAGATACCACATAAAATGTAATCATACCCCGTGGAGGTTTTTTCCAACTTATTCCAATTCTACTTAAGCGACTTGAACCAAAGGTGGAAATGGAGAGCACGGACTGAGAGGGTGGAAGGTGGGCAGTTCTGTGTATATTTCAATCGAACCTGAACCAAAAAGGCAAGTTTTTTTTTCCTCCTTGTAAAGGGGAGAAAAGAGAGGAGCAGAAGGGAAGGGAAGCACTGAAGGTTTCCCCGAATTGCTTATCAGCAACTCATTTAACTCACTTTTGGATATCGGCTACAGCCACCCACGGGCACACCCCATCCGGGCAGAGCTTACCTATTTGCACGCTGCTTGGAAAGGCTCCCATGGCGAGTCCCCAAAATCCAGAAAATAACAAGACAATCTGTCTGCAAATAATCCTCATCTTCTTTTTTCCTCTCCTTGGCGCGCGCTCTTTCTCTCGCACTCTTCCTAAAGGCTGTTCAGAGAGGCATTGAAGACGATGGCGCTAAAATTAAAAACAATAACAAAAAAGGGGGGAAGAGAGGTTTGGGTGGTTTCTAATTATGACTCTTTCCCTTTAGCAATCCATCGCTAGCTGCCAGGTTTTTCCCGCAGTCTCCATAGCCCTGGGAGAGGTTTGCTGTCCGGCTGCAAATGTTGCACATGCAAAAGATGGTGGTGGAGCGTCTAGTGGCTGCTTGCAGGGATGAGACATGCGCTCTCTCTTTGCCTCTCTCGCACTCGCGCTCGCCCCTCGTTTTCTCACATACACACGGACGCTGGCGCTGAGGCCGCCACTCGCGCTCACCGGCTCGCACAACCTCGCGTGCCCACCAAGCCTGCAGCAGCCCCGAGCATCACTGTGCTCCCCGCGTCCCCTCCCGGAGCGCGCTGCACTGCCTTTGCGCGCCCCTAGCCCACCGCTCTGCGGGCTGCATCTCTGGGTGCTCACCGAGGTGCCCTATTCTCCCGACGCCCGTGAACCATTCTGGAAACGGGTTTTTCGGTCTCCTTACCACTCACTGGGTCCTTCCTCTCTTCTTCCCCTGTCCGAAGAAGGGCCTGCTCTGGGGATGAACACTCTCAGCTCCCCTCTCTTTGCTCTCCCGGCGCCTCTGTTTCTCTACTGCACTTAGCAGGAAACTGGCCCGCGGGCCAGGTCTTCAGCCTGGCTCAGGGGCGCAGGGAGTTCGTGCCTCCCAGGCCCCCGGCCCCCTGCTGCATTCTCGCAGGCTCGCAGGGAGGACCAGCCGCCTCCCTCCCCTACAGCCCTAGCTTTTCTCTCAGCCTCGCCCTCTTCTGCCACTGGGCTGCGCGCAGGGGACTCAGGTCCGCGCTGCAGCAGATTTCTCATCAGCAAACAGCCCGAGAATCTGGAGAGCCTGAGACCGGAACCGATGAGGTGAAGGGGCTCAGGAAAGGAGAGAAGGAGAAAAGGTGGCAAAGGGCAGCCCGGGCAAGTCTAAGGGGCTGGTACCCGGGAGGAAAGAATTGGAGGAGGTAAGGCCAGAGAAGACAACCAGAGAAGTTGAAATGTCCTAGGGAAGAGAAGGAGGAAGGAAGAAAAAAAATTAATTGAAATAGCAAAGTTTAGGGAAATGAACAGGATGTGAAAGAAGAACCTGAGAAATGAAAACTGAGGTCCTGTAACATATTCTTTGATAGGCATGAAACACAAGTAGAAATAAGAACAGCATGAAGTGTCAAGTAGGAAGAGTAATCGAAGATTGTTTTCAGTCTCCATTCAGGAGGACACTTTTTCTCTATTGCTGTGGCCCACTTCAGGAGTCTGGGGACTCAGTTCAGGGGCTGAGGAAGGAGGATGGCTAGTACTTGAGACAGTAGGCATAGAGTCTGATAGAAAAAACAGGGCATTTTTTTAATGCACACATTTTTTGCTAGGTGGGCCTCTGGAATACTCTATCTACTCCACGCCACTCCCAGAAGACTTAAGCAACACATTGATGTCAATAGTTGTTCTGACTGGGTAGAATAATATTAATTGTGCTATTAATAATGCTATTATATTAATTTTGGAGCTATGATGTCACATCCTCTGCAGGTCACATTTAGGACTTCATTTCACCTGACTGTGTTGGATAGAGTCTGAAAGCAGAGTAGTGACATGACTGTGGTAGCAATGAATGACAGGTTTCTGTACCTTTCTACAGTTTGAGGTCTCTTGATTTAGACAGTAGCTACAAGTCCTTAATTTCATTCACCTGTGAGGGAGAAAGTGTTTTAAATCTTTACAGTTCTTTGGTTGTTATTGGTTGCATCAAGTCATTTTAAAGCCCAGGATGTTGGGTTGCATCAGTTCAACACAAGCTTCTGAGAAATCATTAAAGGGGGAAGACAGCTAGTGCTTATGTTTATGTGATGTAACATGTGGGCAAGGTGGAGAATGGATCAATTAATGTGTAAGTCTTACATGTGCCTGGCCTGATAAAGACTTTTTTTTGAAACACGTACTACCTTTACTTCTTCAAGCCTCCTTTGATTAGGTATCATGTGTATTTGTAGTTGTGGATGATATTTAATATTCCCCACTAAAACTTCAGAGTGTTTTTCCAAGTTCTGAATTTTGCTTTTAAAATCACATCTTTTTTTGTTGTTTATCCACTTTCCTGTTACATTTCATCACAGGTTGTTATGACAAAAAACAACCTAATTGTGAGTAATTGGATTACACACATCATACATTTGTCATTTCAGCTTATAACGGTTTAGTCTTGCAAGTCAAGTGGGACTTGAAATGTTTTCTTTTTGTTTTTTTTGCCAGTGTAAAGACTAATGCTGAAAATATCATTCTATTTGTTAATCAAATAATAAAATAAAATAGGCCATATAAAACTCAAGTTGAATTTAAGTTAAATTAAAATTTCAAAACCTACCGAATATTAAACTCATCACTTAGTTGGGCAGTAGTGAAGTTCTGCCTAATGTGCAGAGGTAATTATTACCTTTTATTCTTCTCCAAACTGAAAGATTTGAGTTTTCATATGGTGTAATGCCATCATTGATAGAAATGCAAGACAAGTTTTATTTTTCATCTAATTGCCATGATGACACCTCAGCTAATATGACTACAAATGGCACACCTGTATTTTTCCATGATAGTAATCTGGTTTTTGGAATTTCCATTTTTCCATAATTAAAACCTTCATTCTACTTTATGATTCTGTTACCTTTCTCTGAATATCTCTATAGAAATTTCTTCATGTCATATCTGTCTTTTACATACACCAAAAATGACATAATTTTGGAGTTGGTGTAGCAAGGATGGCAAGTGGAGGCTGGGAGTAGATTATATACATTCATAAATAGCAAAAATAATAATAAACAATACTGAAGACAAAACAGTGAAGAATAAAACCATGGCTAGTAGTGGTACAACAAACATCTGAACTTTTAATCCTGAGCGTATGGTCCTCTGAACCATTTTATATATATGACTTGTGATGTACCTATTATCCTCAACTGTGAATTTATATACAGAAAACAATGACCTAAGCCTCTCTTTGGAGCATTTGTAAAGGCAGAGGTAAAAAGATCATGCTACATAAGTATAAAAATTCAAAGAATTATTCCTAGCTGAAAAAAACAAAGACATATATTTTATTTTATTGCTTTTGTGTTATTCTAAGTGAATATTTTCACAATTCTCTGAATTGCAAATTTCTAATATATTAAATGAGGTTATCATACCAGAGATTTCTAAGATTCCTTAGAATGCCCCAAACCTCTGAAATTCTCACATACTTAGCAGAATATGATCACATAGAGTCAGTTAATCACTGTCAAGGAGCAGAGGAGAAACAGCACACGGAGTGCACCAGAGAAGGCTTTGTCTAGATTTTTCAGTAAGAAGAGATATAAGAGAGAGAGAGAGACAGACAGACAGACACACACACACACACAGATATTGATTTCTAGGTAGAAAAAAGGTGTCCAAAGGCCTGAAGTTATAAAGAACATGTTGCTGGTGTGTTCTAGATTGCAAACTTGAGCATGTAGAGGCTGATAAGAACAGAAAGTCAGGTTGGACCTTTAAGAAGCAAATTGAAGAAAGTGCTTAGGATATTGAACCTTGTTTTGTTGGGAACTGTCTGATATATATTAGAGGCTAATAGTATAATCAGGTATGATACTTCTTGTTTTTTTATTTTTAAAGTATATTTTATTGATTATGCTATTAGAGTTGTATTAATTCTTCCCTCATGCCACCTCTGCCTAGCACCCCACTTCCCTCTAGCAATTGCACCCACCTTAGTTCTTGTCCATGGGTCGTGAATATAAGTTCTTTGGTTTCTCCATCTCCTGTTATTTTTAACCTCCCCCTGTCTGTACCTATCAATTATGCTTCTTATTCTCTGTACCTTTACCCCCATTCTCCTCTTTCCCCTCCCATCTGATAACCCTTCAAATGATCTTCATAGCTATGATTCTGTTCCTGTTTTTGTTTTTAAAATTCAATTGTTAATAATTTTAAGTTTGTTGTCATTTTACTGTTCATAGTTTTGATCTTCACTTCCTCAGATAAGTCCATTTAATATTTCATATAATAAGGGGTTGGTGATGGTAAACACCCTTAGCTTTACCTTGTCTGGGAAGCACTTTATCTGCCCTTCAATTCTAAATGATAGCTTTGCTGGATAGAGTAATCTTGGATGTAGGCCCTTGCTTTTCATCACTTTGAATACTTCTTGCCAGCCCCTTCTTGTTTGAAAAGTTCCTTTTGAGAAATCAGCTGACGATCTTATGGGAACTCCTCTATAGGTAATTATTTGCTTCTCTCTTCCTGCTTTTAAGATTCTCTCTTTATCTTTAACCTTTGGCAGTTTAATTACGATGTATTTTGGTGTGGTCCTCTTTGATTCCAACTTGTTTGGGACTCTCTGTGCTTCCTGGACTTGTATGTCTATTTCCTTTGCCAAATTAGGGAAGTTTTCTTTCATTATTTCTTCAAATAAGTTTTCAATGTCTTTCTCTTCCTCTTCTCCTTCTGGCACCCCTATGATTTGGATGTTGGCACTATTGGAGATGTCCCAGAGTCTTCTTATACCCTCATTTTTTTTTTTTTTGAATTCTCATTTCTTCATTCTGTTCTGGTTGAATATTTCTTTCTTATATTCCAAATCACTAATTTGAATAACCTGGCTTCCTTCCCTTCACTTGGTTTCCTGTGGATTTTTCTTTATTTCACTTAGGGTAGCCTTCATTTCTTCCCTTGTATTTTTGTTGTACTCAATGAGTTCTCTGAGCATCCTGATCAGAGTTTTGAACCCTGTATCTGATAGGTTGGCTATATTTGTTTCATTTAGTTCTTTTTCTGGGGTTTTGTTCTGCTCTTTCACTTGGGGCATATTTCTTTGTCTCCTCAATTTGGCATTCCCCTGCGTTTGTTTCTGTGTTTTAGGTAGAGCTGCTTCGACTTCCTGTCTTAGCACACCTGTTAAGTTGTTAGGAGCAGAGCCTTAGGTATTTGCCAGGGCAAGGCAAACTGCTTCAATGCTTTGTGGCTCTGTGTGTGGCAGAGGGGTTGGAGAAGGGACAATGCCACTGCCTGGCTTCTGGAAGTCAGCCCAGTACTAGCCCCATTTCCACTCAGTTCACTCAATTCCAGTATGCAACTGGCACCCCTCCAGCTGTTGCACTGGTGGTGATCCCCAGAGTGGGTGGGTTTGCATATGTTCCAGGACTGCTTGGGCCCTTTTAACAGACTCTCACGAGGGACTGGCAGTTTCTTCCACCACTCCAACCCCCATTTGTCCTTACAGCCAGAGTTATGATGCTTTATTATCCCAGCACTGGAACCCTGGGCTACATGGTCTGGCCTGGGGCTGGCATCCCTCACTCCCAAGGTATTCCCCACAACGTTTTCTATCACATATGAATGTGGGACTGCCTGTTCCACTGCTGCTGCCACCTCTCTGGTACCACAGTGCATCCTTTCCACCCTGGCTCCCTGATTCCAGCCTTCCTGCCCATCTGGATGAATATGGCTTCTTTAAATCCTTGGCTGTCTGACTTGCATGCAGTTTGATTTTCTGACAATTCTGGGTGCTTTTTGTTTTGAGGTTAGTTGTGATTCTTCTTGTGGTTGTGTGAGGAGGTAACAAGTGTCTACCTATGCTTGCACCTTGATGGGAAGTCCAGGTATGTAAAAGGGATAAATTTTTTGTTAGTGGAGGTGGGGGGATAAGTTAGTGATGTAGACTAGGAAAGGCAGGAGCCAAGACTAATTTATAGGCAGACCTTTCAGAAAAGCAGGTGATATAGGACTGGACTGGAGTAGGATATAGAAAAGAAACAAGATGAGGGAAACAGAAATTGAGGGGGATAAAATGAAGGAGACAAGATTGCTGAGACAAAATGGACAGGGTGCATTCACCAGCTGATTGGGGGTCAGGGGAGTGTGGCCATATTTAGGGTCTGTGGTATCTTTACATTTGAAAGCTGAATTTTCTGAATAGAAGCCACAGTGATCAGAAGGTTGGTGGCATGTTTAATTAGGTAAAAGAAGTTAGGAAGAAGAGCAAGTGTGCTGGGGAATTTTTTTAATTAAATTACTCACACACAGTTATATACTGACCCCTACTATATGTGTTTACTGTCTAAGTGCTTAAGATATAAAAGTGAACAAAGCAAAAAAATCCCCGTTATTATTAGAAGGTCCCTGATGTTTATGCACCCTCATTAATGTGCCAAGAATTACACTAAGGTCTTACAGATATCACCTGAGCTACAGAAAAAATTAGGTATTGTTATGTTGATTAAGAAATGCATCTAAAGGTTAAAATTCTTGCTCATGATTTTATTATTAGCAAATGTTAAAGTTAAGAGCTAGGGATAAAACTTAGGCCTGTCTGATTTCAGAGACTATGCTGTCTTTATTAACATCCGCTGAGTTAATGAGGTGAAGGTGCAGTGAGGGGTCTGGAAGCTGAAAAGTAAACTGGAAAAATCCACAACATTTAGAAAAGTAGTGTGTTCTACTTGAAAGGTCTCAAGCTTTTAGAAGAATAACAAATGGGTTCAGATTGTACAGGCCCTTGCCTTCCTTGCTATTATACCCTGCATATGTTACTTAATTTTTTTTGTTCTGATAGAATATATATATATGTGTAAACTCTCAGCACAGCTCTGGCACATCATAGACAATTCTTTTAAATAAAGAGTTGCTAAAAAATGTGATCAAGGCTCCAGTAGAGGGAGGTGCAGAGTGCCATATGAGCAAAATAAGAAGCTTAATGCTGATTTTGAGAGAATTCAGGAAGAACTCACAAAAAAAAAGTTGAGCTAAATTTTTATTGGTGTATAGCCACTATGAGGGAGAGAAAAATGTGTATAAAACATTTGGGAGCTTCTAAAAGTTTGGTAAAGCTGGAGTTAAAGTTATATGGGGAAGTGCTAGAAGTGTGGCTAGACAGCAAAGAGAGATGGTTATGAACTATCTCACTCAACAATTTTGTCTTCATCTCTCAGAGATGGAGAAATAACGAAACTCTATAAGCAACAGGGTAAAATGATCAGATTTTTATTTTAGAGCCGAAATCTTGGCATAAGTATGGTAAATGATCTGCAGTGAGGTTGGAGACAGGGAGAGAAATTTGGAAACTGAAGGAATTTGTCCAGGTTAAAAATGACTATGTGAAAAAAATAACAGTAAATATTATTTGACCCTAAAATCATACTTTTAGGGTTCTATCCTAAATATACACTAGCAAAATTTTGAAAGTGCATGCACAAAACTTTTTATTACAGTACAATTTATTATAGCAAAACACAAAACAACCCAAATGTCAATTGAAAGGAGGCTATCTTACTAAGCTATGGTGTATCTACACAGTGGGGTGCTGTATCGCTGGCTAGTCAAGGAAAATGGAGTGCCTCTGCATACCACGACAGGGTGATCTCAAGGACACGTTACATGAGAAAAAATGAGGTAGAGACAAGAGTGTGGCACACTAGTATTTATCTAAAAGGAGAAGTATTTCCTCGAGGAGCAGAAAATCATAGTGGAAAAAAGAAACAAACATTCCGTAGCTATTCAGAATTGCACTATTTAATTTATTTTAAAAAAGAAAATTTTGGCTTAGCCTCTCAAGTGGGATAGCTCCTAAAGACAAAAATAATCACAAAAAAAGATAACTCACACTGACTTCACTAATCATATTGTTGATGTTCATATTAATATTGCTATTTTGAGATTGTTAGGTATACATTGTTGTATAAAGCAAATGAATTATTATGCTTGCTTTGTTGGAAAAAACATTAGAAGAAGATGGCACATCTTAAGATTGAAAAAGATAAATAAAAAGCCTGGTAATTCTGAATTTGAACTGAAAGTTTTAGTATATTTAATATATTCCATAAAATATGTATTTCTCCATAAATATGTATTTAGTATACACTAAAGACTTAGAAAAATGAGTAACATATTAAAAGTAAGCACTGTATGTGCACAGTTTATAGTATCTAATACTATTTCCTACTGAAAGGATATTAGAGTTCCATGGAAAAATTAACTCATTCCAATTCAAGAAAGAAAATTGTAAGGTGCCCCTGGAAAATTTTTGGTAATAACAGAAAACAAGAAAGCTATTATAGATACTAAAATTATGTCAAAAGTTTTCAGGAGCCAACTAGAAGGTAGGCTGAAGTTGAGAAAACTAAGATATCAAAAGGAATAATACCTGTAATATATTATTACCAGTCATTATTAAATCCATGTTATCAAATTGATCATTTTGAAAAGACAAGAGCCTCTTTGGTCTCATTTATATGCTAAGAAACAAAATCATAATTTTTAAAAAGTAAAATCCATTTTGGAATAATTTTTGATTTGCAGAAGGTTTTCAGAGATACTACAGAATGTTTGCATATATCCTCACCTAATTTCAATTTCCCTTAATGTTATCATCGTACATTACTCTGATGCATTTGTTGAAACCAAGAAACCAGTACTAGCATGTTACTGTCAGCTTAACTGTAACCTTTATTTGGATTTTACCAGCTCTTTCATTTGCATATTTTTCTGTCCCAGGATCCAACTCAGGACACTTCCTTGCATTTGGTTGTCATATCTCCTTGGTCTCCTCTATCCTGAAACAGTTTCATTATCTTTGTTTTCATGACCTTGACAGTTTGATGAATATTGGTCAGATGCTTTGCAGAATGTCTCCCAATTTAAATTTGCTAGATTCTTTTTTCATGCTTAGACTGAGGTTATGAATTTTTGATAATAATATCATAAAAGTTAAATGTCTTTTTCACCTAATTCCAAGGGGAGCCATGCTATTTCCGTTGATATCGGTTATGATGGCATCCATCTATTGGTTAAAATGTGTTCATGAAGTATCTCTACTATCTTCCTTGGAAGTGAGTCATGAACTATGGTCATCGTGTGTATTTTCTGTTAATTTAGCCTTAGCGTGATACTTAAAGAAGTCCTATTTCCTTTTGCTGGCGAGTGTCATTTAAAAATCAAAATCTGGACAATGTGTCTGTTCATTGTTACTGGGTTGCCATTGCTTTCAGGTTCTCACATAAGACAAACATAGTATACTAACTTATGTATATACACACATCTGTGTTGTTTCTCTATCTATGTATGTATTCAACTAAGTATGAGTTCATACTGATAACTGCAACTCAAATTCTGCACTACAAAATTAATTTTAGCCTCCTTTCTTGCTTATCTTTTTAGGTATCAAAAGGAGTAATAGCTGCACTGTATTAGAAAATATCATTATTAAATTTATGCCATCACAATGATGATTTTAAAAATATAGATAGAAGCCCTATTGCTTTCCTTTATGTAATGAGAGCATCTCATAATTTCTCTTCAACAGTAGTAAACTTGGTTCTCCCGTAATCAAGTAAAATATATTTATTTATGGTATCAACTTTAACTTTTCCAAAAACAATTGAATTATTTGTACCAGATATTTGCTTTCGACCATTGGGGATTACTGAAAGGCTATGTCTGTTGTTAATTATCTGCATGCCTAGAAAACACTGACTTCCATGTAGACATTCATATAAATAGATGATAATACTTATGGCATTTGTTCTAAGAGACCAGTGCATTATCCAGAATAATATCAACAATTTAATAAATTTGTTTATGTATTTATTAGCTAAATCATTTCTTGGCATGACCTAGTTTTTTTCAATGTATTTATATTTTCCCTGGGTGAACTGATAAATTTTAAAATTTTCACATATTTTGCTGCACGTTCCAGCAATAGGAAGAATATCCTAGTGCCTCATGGAGTGCATTACTTTACCTTTTTAGTCTATCAACCTTGAAATCGATACAGCATTCTTGCCCTATGGCAACTGCTTGACTAATCTTTTGTCATCTATCTACCCAACATGGTCCTTCCATGAAACTGACACTGTGTGTGACTTTCATGCTGATAAATTCTCTCTTCCAGGACCACCAAATCCTCATTACTAAAAAGATACTTCTTGTTTTATGTTCCTCATTCCTCTCTGATGTCACCATGATTGAAAGGAGGTACCAAGTAGGACCTGGCAGTCTTTCCCTCATTCATTCATTCGTTCACCATGTATTTGCACAGTGTTGACTAGGGATCGTGATATCATAAGAGAATAAAAGAAGTGTTTTATCTGTTATGGTATTTGTTCCTTACATTTAAAGAATTGCAAACACAGACACATGTCCATAAACACATACCTACAAGTGAGTACAAAAAATATGGTGCAAACCCTGTGATCTTCAAGGCAGGGATCATTGATTTACCCCTACCCCAGTGCTAGCTCTAGGAGAGGAATGGCCATGTAAAGCATGATGGGAAATATATGAGTTTCACTATAAAACACTGGAAGGTTTTCACTAATTAAGAGCATCCCAGACAGGAAAGAAGTGGATGTGCATTAGGAGCAATGAGTAGCCCAGAGATAGGAATCATGATATGAATTAGTAGCCAGTAAAGCTCAGAGTTTGAACAAAAGCAGACACTAAAGAGTCGTGTGTGTGTAAACATTAAATAAAAATCTAGTAAATAAATTAGCAAGTGACACAAAAATGGAGTTTTGAGATACACATTTCTCCTCTACTTTATTTATTAACAAATGCTATTGAATTTCTTCTAATAATGAAGTCACAATCAATTTTGCCTAACTTCATGCATGTATAGGTAGTTGCTGAAGAGTTTATGAAGTTACTTGGATAATCAAACCTTTCAAAAATGGTATTTCAGGTTGAAGAAAGTAGACATCAGACTGAGCTTTACAGTTTAAGCAGCTATACTAAACACTTTCATAATATACATACTCAATATTTTAAAATTTAATTTGACTTTGCACAATTTAATAGTGATAGTTATAATAGACTTTTGTTAAGCTACTATGATATAAATGTAATTTTTAGTTCTTAAAACAGCCCTTCAATTTAAGTCATACTAGCATTGTTTTAGAGATGAGGAAATAAAGCTTGGGTGATGTAAACAGCCCAATGTCACACAGCTAGTAATGGTGCAGCAGGATTCAAAGCAACATCATTCTGGCTTAAAGCATGTGCTCTTGTGACTATCCTATTTAATTTCCTTTAATTGATTTGCATCTGTTATTTTTGCCTTGGCTCTGACTTATGCTGAAGCTTATGTACCAGTAATGAAATAAATATTAAGTACATTTGTGTATTTGTAGAAATGTTAGTATTGACTGAGTAATTTAACACAAATGCCATGGTAGCAAAATTAGATCAATATCGTTAATTTCTTTCATTTAACAAGTAGATATATTTTTGGTTAGGGAGGAGAAAATCTAAAGAAAGGGAAATGCAAGTAGACACTCTAGTTATATGACCATCTGATACTTAACACAACTCAAATTACTTATACTAGAGTTCCTCTCTTCCCCATTATTAATCATATATATCACAGTTTGTTGGGTTGAAGTTCTAAACTGGACATCCTCTCTCCTGTTTTCTGACTTTTTCCTTCCTTTTTTAGCACTTAAGAGGAATGAGTTGTGCATATTTCATCATATCCTATCCAACTGCCTTCCCATGAAAATATGCTTGGCTGTGACAATATATTTTGCATAGCATTTTTAACAAAGTAACATGGAGCCATAATAACTTCACTTTCAAGATGACTCTGCTCACAAACCTGTCTGCTTTTTTGTACAATGTGTGCTCACCAACCAAGCACATTTCCTAGTACAATGAAGAAATTATAGATCATGACGGGCTCCGCCCGCAGAGCCCCATCCCTCCGTCACGAATGAAAATAAAACTACCAAGACATGATCTGCTTGGGGAGGAGAGGTGGTCAAACTCTCAAAGGAGAATGACCCAGAGCCCCTTCCTCACTAGGGTTTTATTGGGCTCAAATACACAGGAATACAGGTTTAACATGTCAAAGAAATCTGAGGGCTTAATCTGAGTCAGTGTCTGTCAGGAAAAGGGGTTGCAAAACTTTGGGAGACATACCCATTTCCTCCTCAGACCCTTATCATTTAAATGAGTGCACTCTTAGCAAAGCAGGTTTCACAGGACTTTAGGAATTCTTTCTTATGCCCAATCACCCGGGGAACTGCTCTGGCCAGCACAGGGCTGCACCGTTTGCCCTCATAGTTTCAGGCCTTAAGCCAATTAGGCTCAGGAAGCAGAAGACATCTCCCAGATGGCAATGGGGACTTGGACTATGTTAGAATAGCAGGGGGGTGAGGGTCCATCACTCCCTCTTTGCTGCAGCCCCTCAAGTCCTTCCATGAGGGCCTCCCAAGTGGTTGCGTCTGGCTTAGGTTGCCCCTCCCGTGAGGAGTCTTATCCATTATTGACTAACCGACTGAGCACTGGGGCCAGAGATGGATGAGGCAGAAGCAGTGCTCCTGCCAGGGAGATAAGCTTTGTCTCCTTAGTAGCTCACGTCCTCTTGACAGAACAGACCCAGATGAAGTGGATTCCTTGACTCTTACTCAGCCCACTATGGGGTGAAGGTTACAACTCCTGAAACCAGGCTGAATGGTCCGCAACAATAGATGAACTTTTATGTGCTATACTACTACCATTTCCAGACATACTGTTGAAGTTGATTATTAAATATCTTTATTTTATTCTAGAAAAATACAAAAATAATGTTAGTAGGAAAGTATATATTATTACATCATACATAATATAATTTTGCATATAAAATTAGGTGAATCTCAACAAAAGTATTATTCATCATTATTTGTGCAATGTGGGATAATTGACACATTGACACATGTCAATGTAATTGACATTTTTTAATTTTTATTTTTTTAACTTTTTTTATTGTTGTTCAAGTACAGTTGTCTCTATTTTCCCCCACCCCAGCCATCCTTACCTCCTTCCGCTGATACCACACCCCTTTGGTTTTGTCCATGTGTCTTTTATACATCTTCCTGAAAACATTTCCCCCCACAGCTATTATTCCCTCCCACATGTATGTACTTCTAAATTTTAAAAAATTGGTCTGAATTGTTTTTTATAAGCATAAAAACAACATTTTCAAATTATAGAGGTAAAATCTTTGCCTTGTCTACTCCTGCACATTAATACTATATCAAATTTGTTACACTTTTATATGTTTTTATGAGAAAATAGATTAACAACATCTACTGTTCCTTTATTTACTATCTGAAATAGTGGAGTGTAGCTACAAATTAAATTCAAAACTAGATTTCTACTTCCGGCCAAGATGGAGGCGTAGGCGGACACACTGTGCCTCCTCTCACAACCAAAATTAAGGACAACAAATATTTAGAAACAAGAAAACAACCAGAACTTATAGAAAACTGAACTGTACGGAAGTCCAACAACCATTCATCCAGACCGGTAAGAGGGGCGGAGTTGCGGCAGGAGAAAGTGGAGGTGCGGACCCAGGAACGCAAGCAGCAGCAGCTGGCAGTTCCCAGGTGCACAGGCGGCAGCTGGCAGACCCCGGGCACAGGGCGGCAACTGTGCAGACCCAGTGAGGCCGCACAAGGCAGCTGGCTGACTGACCAGGTGGTCTCACATTCGAGCGCGCAGACGGTCCAGGCGGAGGGGAAGTGGCGGAGGGGACTGAATCCAGGAGAGAGCGGAGCAGGCGCCATTGCTCCCTCTCAGGCCCCACCCCCACATACAGAGTCACAACCAGCGACTGGGCTGCCCCGCACTGGGGAGCGCCAGAGGCTCCACTCTTCACTACGTAACAGCACACGCGCGTGCGCAGATAATCCAGGTGAAGGGGAAGCAGCGGAAAGGGCCGGAGTCCGGGAGAGAGCGGAGCAGGCGCCATCGCTCCTTCTCAGACCCCGCCCCCACCTACGCGTCACAACCCAGCGACTGGGCTGCCCCGCCCTGAGGAACACCTAAGGCTCCACCCCCTCACTACATAATAGCTGCGACCAGACTAAAAACAAAACAACAACAACAAAAAAAAAACCACCAAAAATGGCTCAAACCGGAAAACAAATAAAAGCCCCAGAGCCAATTCCTCTAAGCAGTGAAGAGATAGTCAACCTGTCAGATGCACAGTTCAAAGCACTGGTCATCAAAATGCTCACAGAATTGGTTGATTTTGCTCACAAACTAGATGAAAAAATGCAGGCTACAATCCGTGAAATGAAGGAAGATGCATGGGGAACTGATAGAGATGGAAGGAAAACTGGGACTCAAATCAATGGAGTGGACCAGAAGGAAGAAACTAACAACCAAACAGAAGACGAGGAACAAACAAGAATTCAAACAAATGAGGAGAGGCTTAGGAACCTCCAGGACATCTTTAAACGTCCCAACATCCGAATTATAGGGCTCCCAGAAGGGGAAGAAGAAGAGCAACAAGTGGAAAACTTATTTGAACAAATAATAAAGGAGAACTTCCCCAATCTGGCAAAGGAAATAGACTACCAGGACGTCCAGGAAGCTCAGAGAGTCCCAAAGAAGTTGGACCCAAGGAGGAACACACCAAGGCACGTTGTAATTACATTAGCCAAGATTAAAATGAAGCAGAGAATTCTAGAAGCAGCAAGGGATAAGGGGACAGTCACCTACAAGGGAGTTCCCATCAGACTGTCAGCTGATTTCTCAAAAGAGACCTTCCAGGCAAGAAGGGGCTGGAAAGAAATATTTGAAATCTTGAAAAGCAGGGACCTACATCCAAAATTGCTCTATCCAGCAAAGCTGTCATTTAGAATGGAAGGGAAGATAAAGTGCTTCTCAGATAAGTTCAAGTTCAAGGAGTTCATCATCACCAAGCCCTTATTATATGAAATGTTAAAGGGACTTATCTAAGAAAAAGAAGATAAAACTATGACAGTGAAAAGACAACAAACTCATAGCTATCAAGAACCACACCTAAAACAAAAGCAAACTAAGCAAACAGCTAGAACAGGAACAGAACCACAGAAATGGAGATCATATGGAGGGTTAGCAACAGGGGCGTGGGAGGAGGAGAGGGGGGAAAAGGTACAGAGAATGAGTAGCATAGATAATGGGAAAAAAATAGACAGGGGGAGGGCAAGAATAGTATGGGAAATGTAGAAGCTAGAAAACTTATGACCCATGGACATGAACTAAAGGGGGGAATGTGGGTGGGAGAGGGTGGGCAGGATGGAGGGGAATGATGGGGGAGAAATGGGACAACTGTAATAGCATAATCAATAAAATATATTTAAAAAAAGGAAAAAAAAAACTAGATTTCTCATAGGGATTTTATTCATAGAGATATGCATTATACAAAAGTAAAATACTTCATTGTTCTGTACAATGTAAAATTTTACTTGAGAAATTCTTTCATAAAGCCACAAGTAAGTGAAGATAAAATATCTTCCAAGAAATTAAAAACTATGTATACAATATATAAAATTACTTCACACCCTATATAAAGATTAATAGATTAATGGAGAAAATGCAATTTGCTTTGTAATGGAGGAAATAAAGTGTGCAAAATTAAACAAACCAAAACACCTGTAAAACAAACATAAAAGCATGCAGAATATCTTAGTTGGAGTAGAATCCATATCAAATAAGTGAAATCTCTGGTAAGACAGATATCAGAGGAACACATCAGATGGATAGAAAAACTTGAGGATCAGATAGGCTATAAAAATGAGTTCAAGAGTGTTTGTATGTTTTCTAAAGGTAGAATTTATGTCCCTTCTTAGGTTGTTGATTCTATATGTGCAGTGTAAGCTGGAACTTGGGTGAGGTAGACTGTAGACAAAGAACCCACAATTATCCTCTGTACTCTTCTATCTTATGAAAGATTTTTAACATTGCATAGACATGATAGTGGTATGCAAATCATGTACCTTTCTTAGTAAAATAAAAGTCAGCATACAATCCAATATATATTTAGTAGAATTTATAAATTATTTACTCTTATCACCCCAACATATTAATGTATTTGGGCACTAAACCATGAAAATATGTCAATTAAAAGATAAGACATAAGTATTTCAAGTGTATTTTATTTTGATCAGTTAAATATTTCAATTTTCCCTAAAATACCATTTTTATACTCTGTTAATAAAAATCTAATAACATTGTGTGCTTTATATTATTGTATTTTTAATTGACTTTTCTGGAGAGTAGTGTGATCAAATATGGTTTATTAGCCTTGAAATTTTGCCTTAATACTTTATGGTGCCGGTATTTTAAGATCTGCTTATACTTTTGGTTTGTTTTCATACCGGTTTTCATGGCCACCAAAGTCGAGGATGCACCATAGAGACAAACAGGTACAGATGGAACGCTGGATAAACAAGTCACAGAAAAATAAATCACCACATGTAGTTTTTGATCCAATTCACTAATTATTCAAAGTTTATGTTTTGAAATCTTTTATGAAATTATATTCTAATAAAAGTCTTGCTTTACAATTGCTTTAAAATACATGGGGACTTTATCTGAATATTATATTTCTGAGTTTTTCAAATGTGTAAATTTGACTTGTAGGAAACCCAGGCACATTTTTCAGCAACACATATGATTATGGAAACACTCTAAAGCATTAATTTTCTAAATTATATTTCTATAGTATGGTTGTTTTTTCAAAAAGCAGTTGCTTTCTCAAGGGCTAAAATGTCATCTATACTTTCAAGGGACGGATTGATTGTGTCTAAATACTTGGTACAAAAATATTTTTTAAAAATCTGCTATGTGATACCCTATGACAACAATTTATCTAATAGCTCAGCACATTTTGAGGACTGCCTTAAAAAATGTTTTCCAATTCTTTAAAGTAATTTTCTCTAAATAAATAACAAAACCTTTGTGACATACTAAAGATTTGTATAGGCCATTATTTTCCCTTTACAAAGAACTGGAAATATTCTATTTAAAGAACTTATTTTTAGAGAATTGACCACCTTGAAAGATTCTCATAGCATGTAAGCTACTCAAAAATGCTGAGAGCAAAGCAATGACTCATGGAATCACTAATAGTGATCCATCACCCTTTGAGACTATATAAATCCCACTATTTTCTAAAAAAAATCCATGCAGTCCGAATGGACATATGGCCAGCTAGCATATGGATTGTGTTTTTACACTCTAATGTAAGTCCATATATTAAACCTCTATAAACTGATTTTTCTCATTTTTATGTATTGAACTGGCACAGAGAAACAGACAAATTTCAGAGATAATATTGGTAGAACTGCAATACAAGCTGGACTGAAGGAACAGAATTTAGAGATCAAGAGAAAAAAATATGTCTGTTGGATTGAGTGAATGGGTTTATGACTATGTGTTTCAATGTAAGAATTATAAGATGAAAAATGTGTGACATGTTGATTACCTTGAGGAATGCATAATGGAGATGTTCACTTGGCAGTAGAATATGGTGTAGTGGATGTGAGGCTTGGCTGAGAGATCTGGATCAGACATGGAAAGCAGCCTAACTCTGGTATTTCATACCATAGGAGGGGTGAGGAAACTCAAGGAGAGGGTGTATGGAGAGAAGAGAGGACCGAGAACTCAGTTTGGAGAGACAGAGTATGGAAAGAAAAAATGCCCATGGAAGATAAAGACAACTCACACTAACAGGACAGTCAGGAGAAAATGGTGTCATGGATTTCAAGTGAAAGAAGATAGTAATAACTGTGCCACATGCTACAGAGGTAAAAAATTTTACAGTCTGAAAATTGTTCATTAGAAGTAAAAAGCTATTAATAAAGTTCCAAAAGAAGTTTTAGCTTGTCAGTGAGTGACAGAAACCACTCTTGGTGGGTTGAGAGGAAATAAAAAATGAGGGCATGAAAATCGGTGGGAATGGACAAAGTAATGCCTGGTTCTATGTTTTTAAGTACTTTTTTTAATCTAAAGCAGGCTTTTTTTCTTCTTCTGTATTTGTCTTTTCCCTTGACTTTTGTCCCCTTATCCTCACTCTTTTCCTGATTTCCAAGCTAAATGCACCTGCTCAGTTGTCTGCATCTCTATAGCACTCAGCTGCTTCTGGCTTCACACCTTTTTTTCAGACATTTCAGTTTATGTTTGTGTAACTTTCAAAAGGTGAAGATCCTTCAAAGCTAGTGGTGCACCAGTGATTGATTCTGTGTCACTGAACCAGGCCCTCCCACCTTTTGAAGGTGTCTATAGTGTACTTGTTAAAAAGCTAATCAACTGTTCAATAAATTAAATAATTATAAGAATAATTAGTCCGGGCTGGTGTAGCCCAGTGGATTGAGTGCCCGTCTGTGAACCAAAGGATCGCCTGTTCAGTTCCAATCAGGGCACATGCCTGCATTGCGGGCCAGGTCCCCAGTTGGGGGTGTGTGAGAGGCAACCACACATTGATATTTCTCTCCCTCTCTTTCTCCCACCCTTCTCCTCTCTCTAAAATAAATAAATAAAATCCTTTTAAAAAGAATAACTAACTACAAAGTAGTAAAGAAAATAGTAAGTGATGATTATATCAAACTTCAAAATAATATTTTCTCGGTCAAAAAGAAACTTGATCTCTTGCAAACATTATTTTTTTAAAAAATCAGGTTTTATGCATTGAGTGGCTAAATGCATTTTTTACATCTTTTAGTTGTGATCTCTTTATAGTTTCATTAGTTCTCATCTTTGAGACACTTTGTTTAGAGGTTGATGATAAAAAACATGAGCTGTTTATTTAATAATAATTTAACACTTTTCCTAAGTTGATGTTATTAAGTCTCTTAATTAACTTTACATTGAACTTTCTTGTAACCATGGGTATGGATTTTAGATATAATCAAAGTTTTTCATGTTAAATTAAACATGAAAGTTTTTCTTTTCGAAATAGTGATCCTTGATTTACAGAATGCCCATGCATTGTTGGAGAAGCCACTCCACAGCCAAGTGCAAGACGCATTAACTGCAAAGGGACAAAAGTGTCAATTGTATGTAATCTCAAGATTTGGGGGTGGCCACCCGAAGAGTCACCTGTCAGGAGCCACACTCTGCTTCCCTGATCTCTGGTCCCCCATTGGCAGTACCCTGGGCTGAGGGACAAGCTCCATAGGCACTGGGAAGAGGAATTCTTTGAGAAATTCCACGGGTCCCCTTCTGTAATAGAGAGTGTGTGCTGTGCAGCTGATTGCTAAGGTAGAGAGCCATGTGGTAGAACACTTTGGTGGTTGTCTTCAATACCTTGTAGCAGAGCAGTGAGTACTTACTATCTTCAACATGCTTACAGTCTCTAAGTATAGTTTAGTTTGAGAGTATAATCTCTGTCTTCATCAGAAGTCAGTGGCCAGTCTATTCTAATCTGGAAATAAAGTCCAGGGAGTTTCTGGAAATTTCTAAGCCCTACTTGTCCATCTGCACGACTGAAGTCAGTATCTTAGGATGCATCTATGTCTTTCACACAGCAACATGGAGCTGTTGTGAAGCTCTGATCTACAGTACATAGCAAAATATCTTATTCCTAGATGAAGGAAAGGAAAGGGATGGAAAGCAAAGGAGGAATTCATGAGCTGTCTTGGTAGCTAGATGCAGAACACACACTGTCCAATACAGAATTCAGGAGCCTCTTCATAAAGGCTAGGACCTATAGAAGGAAGAGTGACAGCCATTGCCATACAGTTAAAAAAGTTCATATCAATACTGGACACCTATAATATAGGATGCTGTGTTTGGGGGAGAATTCCAAAATGTATAAAAAGGCTCTGCTGGGAGACATACATGTCTTGTGTAACTGTGGTACAAGATACAGTACAGTAAACACAATGAAGGTAGAAACTCAGTGCTGTGAGGATGCAGTTAAGACTATTTAGTCTATTTCCACAGTAATTAAATCATTTTAAATATGTATCAAACATCTTATATAAAATGAGAGTTTCAAATAATGGTTTCCTCATGTTTTACACAACAGTATTCAGTTTGCTAATTTTTAAAAAGCCTACAATTTTGTTCACAAAATATAAATGACAGTAAAGAAATACCTAAAATTAAATATATAAGGTGGTATTCTGCCCTGGCTGGTGTGGCTCAGCGGAATGAGCGCTGACCTGCTAACAAAAGGGCCACCGGTTCAATTCCCAGCCTAAAGCATATGCTTGGGTTGTGGGTCAGGTGCCCAGTAGGGGGCACATGAGAGGCAACCACACATTGATGTTTTTTTCTCTCCCTCTCTTCCACTCCCTAAAAATAAGTTAATACAATCTTTTTAAAACTTTTAAAAATATAATGTGATTTTCTTTCTGAATCAGAAAAAAAAACATCTTTTGATCATATTCACTAATTTGGTAACACTCTGGGAATAACAATAATATATATCTCATTTATGAAACAATTTTTAGTTCTTGTTCTGACTGGACTGTAAAAGTATGCCAAAATTGAGATTGTTCAATAATTCACATACTCAAAAGTATTCTAAGAAAGCTCATATCAGATTAGAAGATAAAATATTGCCTGCATCACTAAATGTTAAATTATTTTTACAGAAAGGTAATACTAACTTGTGCTGTTTGCATGAAGGACTATGAAATATACTCAAAGCTCTTTGTATTGAAATCAGGTAAATTTTAAGCCACTTGAACTTAGATCTAAGCACATGTTGCAGTGACATTATCATTTGTCAGCAGGTGAGCATTGAATTTGTCATAAACTACTTATATTACAATTTTATAAAACACTTTATTGACTGATTTCCTATTGACTTGCATCAATAAAATTTTGATCTGTTAGGGGACATTTTATGAAATTATTTTTTTCTTGTTGAATTCATTTTAATAGTTAACATTAAATCCTTCATATTCCTTCACAGTAGCATTTGATATTCATGAAACTACCTGTTACCTGTAATGAATGTTGATATTAATTTTTAAAAATTCTATTAAGAGCCCTGGCTGGTGTGGCTCAGTGGATTGAGTGTTGGCCTGTGAATCAAAGGTGGCTGGTTCAATTCCCAGTCAGAGCACACACCTGTATTGTGGGCTAAGTCCCCATTTGGGGGTATATGAGAGGCAACCACACACTGATGCTTCTCTTCCTCTCTTCCTCCATCTCTAAAAATACATAAGTAAATAAAATATTTAAAAATATATGTTAAGAAAAGCATCAAGATAAAACCAGAGACATGGAAATAAAGAACAAACTGACAGTGACCACAGAGGAAGGCAGAGGGGGATAACAGGGAAAAGAAGGGGAAGGGTTAAGTCAAGGAACATACATAAGGAACTCATGGACAAAAACAACAGCGGGGGAAAATGGGAAAACTGCAATTAAACAACAATAAAATTGTTTTTAAAAAAGAAAAGAAATAAGAGAAAATTAAGAACTGTAATAAAAATATTACAAATATTTCCTCAGGTTATTCATTTTATTTATAGCTAAATCATATATTAAGTGTTAAAATATATTTCACAATAACAAAAATTAACATTTGATGTAGTCAAACTGTCTGCTTTGCTAGTTAGATATATTTGCTGCTATAAAATATATTTTATATCTTGTAACTTAATTACATTTCCTCCTACATATTTAACGAATTAAAATTTTTTAGCCTGTGATCAAGATGGCAGTTTAGGTAAGTGCAGTATTTGCATCCTTCTACAAGCATGCCAAGTTACAACTGAACTACAGAATAACGGTCAATGAGAACCACCTAAAATCTAGCTGAAAAGAGGTTCTATAACTAAGGAAATAAAACAGAAGCCACATGAAGATGATAGGAAGGGCAGAGACTCCAAATGGACTGGCCTACACTACCTGTGTTGTCTAAAAAGAGGGAGGGTGCCCTGGCTGGTATGGCTCAGTGGATTGAGTGCTGGCCTGCAAACCAAAAGTTTGCCAGTTCGATTCCTGGTCAGAACACATGATGTTTCTCTCCCTCTCTCTCTCCCTCCATTCCCCTCTCTCTAAAAAAATAAAAGTAAATAAAATATTTTTTAAAAATTGAGAGAAGTATCTCAGCTGCAGAGTTTACACCCCAGGAGTGAGGTGTTCCAGCCCTGTACCAGACTTTGCAGCCCAGGGTTCCAGAGCCAGGAAGAGAGGTCCCTGGGACTTTTAGCTGTGTAAGCCAGGGAGATTGTGGGTGAGTGAGATAAAGGGCTGCTGCAATTCCAAGTGATACGCTTAAAGGGACAATACAGAGACTTACTCAGATTCACTCTCTCTGAGCTCCAGCACCAGGGTAGCAGCTCTAAAAGTGTCGGTGATATAAGTGGAGGAAATGATTTGTCTGGCATCAGGGCAAGAGCTGGGGGGACAGCTTCCTCCCAGACAGAACTACTGGCAGAGGTCATTGTTCCTCTGATAAGCCCCCTCCCCACAGACTTGGTAGATGGACACCGTATCTGAGTCTCCATCAACCTGGCTAATGCTGTTCACCTTGCCTTAGTGATTCCCTGAGGAGCAACTCCACCAAACTTGTGATCCCATTCAAGCCACTTTCAGTGGCTTCTCCATACAAAGAACCCATCTTGGCTTTAGACTTTCCTAAAATCTCTCAAACAAGCAGCATTTGGCCTCAGTGCATGCTGCATTTCTTGTTCAGTGGCCCCAGGTCTGGTATTAGCATCAGCCTGCTTTGGTTTGCAGCTTA
Source organism: Glossophaga mutica (assembly GCA_039655065.1). Classification (NCBI taxonomy): domain Eukaryota; kingdom Metazoa; phylum Chordata; class Mammalia; order Chiroptera; family Phyllostomidae; genus Glossophaga; species Glossophaga mutica. The sequence continues at coordinate 75,798,948 of CM077308.1, read as the reverse complement.
GCCACTCATGGGCACCTCAAGCCCAGCACAAGTAGAAGCCATCTGCTAATCACTTTGTACCTCATTCTATGTGTCCCTGGCAAGGCACAGGTAGCACCTGACCTTGACCTGCACCTCCAAAGAGGCCTCAGAGTGAGTACACCTGGTGGAGAGATTTAGACTCCACAAGCAACATACTTAATGTGTGGGCTTAGAGGTCACCAGAATCCCACTGAAGCAACTCCTGCATTCCGGGGTCAGCTCTGGACAGCAGATCCTCCACAGTGGTCCCAGCCAATCCTTGCAGTTCGTCAACCTGGGAGAAAGTCCATTCCAGGGGATTTTCAACTAGAACAGGCATGTGCACACAGTCCACATGTGGGGCACACTTGGAGTGACCTGCTTGGGTGACCGAAGAGTCTGTGCCACTGAGCTCTACAAGTCACCTACTCCTAAAAGCACTCTGCCCCAGCTGGGAGACATAACAGTTCTTCCTAATACATAGAAACAAACACAAATAGGCAGTCAAATAAGGTAATAAAGAAACATGTCCTAAATGAAAGAACAGAACAAAACTAGTAAAAGTAAAAGAACTAAACAAAATGGAAGAAAAACAATATTCCAGATGCAGATTTCAAAGGACTGGTTATAATGATGCTCCATGAACACAGGGGAGAACAGAGGAAACTATTGAGAACTTCAACAAAGAGGTAGAAAACATAAAAATAAAAACAAAACTAGAAAACACAGAAAAGAACCAATCAGAAAAAAATATAACTCAACTAGAGAATACATTATAAAAAACAATAGTAGAGAAGATGAAGCAGAAAATCAAATCAGTGATTTAGAAGATAAGGAAACAGAACAGGCTCAATCAGACAAGGAGCCTTCGAGACAACTTTGAACATAACAACATTCATGTCATGGGAGTGCCCAAAGAAGACAAGAGAGAGCAAGGAATTGAAAAATTATTTAAAAATATAATGATGAAAAACTGTTGAAAGAAGTATACATTGAAGTTCAGGAAGCACATAGAGTCCTAAACAAAATGTATACAAAGAGTCCCACATCAAGACATATAATCAAAATGCCAACATTCAAAGACAAAGAGAATATTTTAAAGGCAGTAAGAGAAAAGTAGTTAGCCACCTATAAGGGAGCCCTCATAAGACTGTCAGCTGATTTCTCAATAGAAACTTTTCAGGTCAGAAGGAATTGTCACAAAATATTCAAAACGATAATAAGCAAGGACCTAAAACCAAGATCACTCTATCCAGCAAAGCTGTCATCTAAAATTGATGGTCAGATAAAGAACTTCCAAGACAAGAAAAAGATAGATTCATCACCACCAAACCAGTATTACAAGGAATGTTAAAGGGTCTTCTTTAAGAAAAAGAAGAGATTAAAAAATATGAATTATAAAATTGGGAATAAATTCATATATATTAACAACTAATTTAAACACAAATGGTTTAAATGCTCTATTAAGAAACATATGGTGGCTGAATGGATAGCAAACAATACATTTGCATATGCTGCCTTATAACACACTCACTTCGGATCAAAAGACACACAGACTGAAAGTAAAGGGATGGAAATTATATTTCATGAAAATGGAGACAAACAAAAAAGCTAGGGTAGCTATTCTTAAATTAGACAAAATAGAGTTTAAAACAATGGCTGTACCAAGAGTCAAAAAAGAACCCAGCAATTCCACTGCTGGGTATTTATCTGAAGAAACTCAAAACACTAGATGGAAGAGGCGTGCGTACATATTTTCATTGCAGCATTATTTACAATGGTTAAGATGGAAGCCACCAAGTGCCTATCAACAGAGGAGGAGTGGTGCATAGATACAATGAAATATGATTCAGCTCTAAAAAAAGTAAAGAATGAAACCTTGCCATGTGCAACAGCACGGATGAACCTAGAGAGTAATGTGCTGAGTGAAATAAACCAGATAGGGAAAAATAAATACTGTAAGATTTCACTTATATGTGGAATCTAAAAGACAAAATAAATGAAAAATAGAAAAGTCTCATAGATACAGGAAATGTTTTGAAGGTTGCCAGAAGGCAGCAGGGCATGGGGAGGGTAGGTGAAAAAGAAGAAAGGATTAAGAAGTACAAAATGGTAGTTATAGCATTGTCATGGGATGTGAAATACAGCATAAGGAATATAGTTAATAATATTGTAATAACTATGTATGGTGCCAGATGGGTGCTAGATTTATCAAGGTGATCACTTTGTAAGTTATATAACTTGGGTTTTGTGATTGTACACATAAAACTGATATAATATTGTAAGCCAAAACTGTAACTGAAAAATTAAAAAAGCACTTTAAAAATAATTTAAGCCCTGGCAGGGTAGCTCAGCTGGTTAGAGTGTCATCTAGATACACCAAGGTTGTGTGTTCGATACCCTGTCAGGGCACATACAAGAATCAACCAATCCTTCCTCTCTACTTCTAAAATAAATAAAAAATTTACTTAATGTTTTGTCCATTAAAAATTTAAATCCAATATTATGATTTTTCCATGTACAGCTTATCTAAATATGAATATTAAATATCAACCGTTGCTTTGTTTTGACTAGTGCTGGCATAGTGTATCTCTCCATCCCATTACTTTTAATCTGGGATCTTACAGGCTGCACAACATGTGGTTTCGTCCTTTTTATTTTCTTTAAATCCATTCTGACAACTCCATCTATAATTGGGGTATTTAGGTCAATTAAAATAATTTATGATAATCTTTTTTACTATCTATGGTTTAGAAAGAACTTTCAACTGAATAAAACTAATATATAAAAGATAGATGTTTATATGTATATATCAAATATTTATATCAAAATTCTATAAACAAAGTGAAACTAAGTAAATTACAATGCTTACATGTCATTTAAAGGATATATATATATATATAAAATTTTTAAGAAGTTCTTATAATGGATTATTCTAACAGAGCAACAAGAAAATGCTAAGAAATGACAATTCAGAAAACAATAAAATGCTGCAAAATATATAGTGAGGTACTCCACTTCTGGAGAAAATACAAATTAAAGTGACAGGTAGATGTGACCTTATAGGGTAACATTTACATTCGGTAGTTTGACAAAATTTTGGAGAAAATAACCAAAAAGACATTGCCAGATGACTTGCAAGCTAGCACCTCACTCCTCCCTTGTCCCTGAAATGTATGTTCTTCCCCCTGTTTCCTTGGGGGGATCCATATTCAAGGGTGCAGCCTGAAGGGTGCAGCCTTGAGAGAGCAACAAGCTATTGGGATCATCTGCACTGAATAAGAGGCTGAACCCAGTTAAAACCTCTACATAAACTTTTAAGATTCTGTTGAGTCAGTGCAGAGATGTATCTTGCATCTGCCAAGAGAAGCCTCCCAAGTTCCCTCACTCTTTAAACCTGCTGCCTACCGGCGTGGAGTGTCGTGCCTTTAGAGGTCTCTCCTTGCCTACATGTATTGGGGGGACCAGTTTCCATTTCATCTGGGAAGCTCCTTCATGAATCTTTGCGTTGGATTTGCAAGCCAACACAAAAATTAAAGAATAATAACACTTTGTGCTACATAAATTATAGATTGCTAACACTGCACTGACAAAAAATGACACTCATACATCACTTGTGAAATCAAGTATTGCAACCATATTCAACAGCAATCTGGCTGCATCTATTATGATAAAAGCTCCTATATAATTTGGTGCAGCAATTCAAGTCCTATGGTAGCACCCTGTAGGAAAGAGTGCATAAATTATATCCAGGAAAATATTAATTGTAGCGTCTTCAGTGTTAACAAACAGGAAGGAGATAGTAAAGGAAGGAACGGAGGGGAAGAAAGGCTGGCTGTAAAGAAAATGAATGGTTACATGAATTGTGGTACTTTCATAAAATGAAATGACAGGTCTAGAGGGGTTTCTAGCCTTTTTTCCCTAAACCCAGAAAATCGACATTCAGAGACATTAATATACAATTATTTAATTTCTGTAATACAAACTCTGAAAAAGGCCTGTATGTGTGTATACACACACATATGTAGACATGTAGACTAATATGCATATTGTGTGTGTGTATATATATATATATATATATACTGCACGTGCATATACCATATACACAGCTTATATATAACATGTATATGCATGCATATTTGTGATAAAATACATATTTAGAGAGAAGATAGGAGGATCCATACCAGGTTATTTACTGTTGCAGCCTGGAGTGTAGTTGGAAGTGCAGAGTATGGGAAGGGGGGAAGAGAGAGGAAGAGGGAAAAGAGCACAATATAGTCGTCCATTATAAGAACAGAGCATATGATATGTAGTTAAATTTATGCAGTTGTATATAATTCATAAATAGATTTATGAAAGGATGTTCACTAAAGTGTTGACTATTATCTCAGGAGTAGTAAATTTTAAGTGATTTTAAAACTTTTTTCTTATATTTTATGTTGTATAAATTTTTTGCAAAATTTAATCCACTTTCAATTAATTTAATTCCATTAAATTTTGAATTGTACCTTGACTTTTTAAATTAGTTTAAATAATATTTTTAACTTTCAGATTACATGGCCAGTGTTTTACTGATAACTGATTAATAGTAACGGCTGTTTTATGATTGAAAAATTTAAAAATTAAATCTTTCTATTTTCCTTCTGTTTTGGTTTCTCTGTCTATTCAATGACATTTTAGCATTCTGATATAGACTTTCTGACTTAAACAATTAGTTTCAATACTTATAAAGTTGTAGTTATTTCCAAAATTTAAGCTTCTTATTAACCTGAGATTTAATTGTACATGTTCAAGAATTCAGAAAGAAAAATTGGTCAAGTTAATCATTTTCTTTCTCCAAAGTTTAAAACAAGTGAAATGATTCCACCTAGCTTAAGTGCAAACTTTAGAAAGTCAACTCTGTACTTTAAAGTATATTTCAGTTTTATAACTCTTTTTATTTCAGAGAGAGAATAAGATAGCAAATATTTTAAAGTTTTCTTATTTCTAGGGAAAGGGCTGCATAGTGTCTGAAAGACATTATCTTTGAAAATAGAAGTGCACGTGAATATATGATCGGTTCTTTTTCTGTCTTGTTCTAGTTTTAGCCTTTTGTAGGGTTTAATTGTATCATACAAATATCATTTCCAGACTCCGGATTCTGATGAATAATATTTCCTTTCACCTCCTTTCTTTAAAATTTAGCTCTATGATCATCCCTTTGGCAATGGTACATTTTAAAATAACCCATCTATTTTTAGTTGCATAATATTATTTAAGGGTTAATTTGAGGATTTCTGTATTTGGGGAGATAGAATTATTACTATGACACCACATCAGATCAATATTAGACTTTATATGACTAACTTATCATAACTATCAGTAGAGACAAAAACTGTGGTATAAAAATGATTTAAAGTAATTATCTCAAGTCAAAGGTCACAGCATCAATGCTGTGCTATCCATCTTAAAATCTGACACCTTTACCTGAGCACAGCGACCAGTGTACTGAGCTGCTTCAGTTCCACAGTGACCAGAGCTCACAACAAGTTGTTTATAATGACATGCAGTAAAAATCTCTCCATTTTCTTCAAATTTGGATACCTTTTTTCTTAAATGTAATCTGTTAATTCCTGCATACACACATTAAAGTCGCCATACTCCTGCTAAGTGTTCACTACTTTTATTAATTCTTTGATGTCAGAGATGTCTAAATGGAATTATCTAATGAGTGAAACTCAATGAATAATCCAATCAGTGGTGAATTCACATAGTTATTTTGTTTATATGTGTTGAAATTGTGATGTAATAACATGTTCTGGAAATAGAAGAAAGCCACCCTAATATTACTATCCTAACAGAGAAATATTCACTTTTGTATATTATTTTCACTATATTTATGATCATTATTACCATTGCCACTTTTACATATTCTGCTGGCATTATTTTGGATTTCTGTGGCATTCCCTTTGGGTTGGTGTAGATTACACCCAATAAACATGGTTAAAATAGTGGACTGTTGAAGAGAGGAACTGAAGGGGGCAAAGTAGCAGCTGGAAACAATAGCAGGGAAAGCCAGCACTGCACGCCTGACCATAGCTCCTTATTTAATTCTTCTCACAACTCTCCATTTATATGAATGGGACCATTTTCTGGGTAATGAAATGGCTTAGGAGATATTTCCTGCTAATGTAGCACTAAAATATGTGATCAATATTCACATATCCATTCTGAGCAACTTCTCTGTTTATTTTGCATTGTTTTTCTCTAACTAAAGCTATAAAACAAATATCAGTGAACTAAGTGAAATAATATAAGATCATTAACATACAGACAAAATTTTGTGATTAAAGATCTTTAACACATGTGTACTTCTGTGTCTGTACAATTATTTTTACCATGTTCACTTATTACTTTCAAATGCAAATCCACCATCTACTATTAGATGACTTGTCTTCTTATTTGGATTAAGAGTGCCTTTTTGTCACATACTGGTTTCAATAACCACAATTGCCAAGATCTAGTAATCACGTTTGATATGGCCTTCTGATTGTATACAAATGTTTTCTTTGAGCACTGGTAACTATTGCTAATTTCATTCTCTTACTTTCCTCCATTCCTCTTGTATTGTAAGCACACCTTTCAAACTCCAACACTTATTCACATTTTTGATAATTTCCTAGTGTAAATTTAATTGGTCTTGTTTAATATTGACTGGTATAACATTACTTAAATTGTGTAAATTGATCAGGAACCAGTTTTCAAGAAAATTCTTTTTTAGAATAAAATATGATGATAAGACTATTAAATCCATTGTGTTTAACATTTGCTTTTGAAGTGGTATTCCCTTTCCATCTGTAAAAGAAAAGTTTCCAAAGTAGACATTTTCCCCCAACTTTGTGCTTTTAAAACATCATGTTGTTATGGTACGCTACATTTTTCACTATAAAAAATAGTAAAAATTATAGTTTATTACTGTTACTACCTTTTTATAAAGTAATTTAAGAAATAAAACTTTAGAAGGGTGACCATCACTAACAATTATAACCATCTCTGTAAAAGGCAATGTGCTCTTAGTACCTGTGTGCCCTACATGTCATTTCAGCATGGCAACTAGAAAGAGATTCACCCTGAGTTTTATAGGTTGTTTGAGTGGAGCTCAGAGACTTTATAGTCTGTCTTCCCCAAGTATCTTTAGATGATTACTTCATAAAGGCAAAAGAAATACAATAGGAAGTTTAAAGTATAGCTCTATAGAATAAGCAGTAGGGAAAGTGATAGTTAAATAAATTTTATTTTTATAGAATGTCAGATTTTTCCTTATGTCCAAGATCAACTTTTGGATTCTTAATATTTTTTACACTATTATATCAGCATTCAAAATTTTATAATTATGATACATAGCATGATGTTTTATTATGCTGAATAATAATTTGTAATTCAGAACTTTTTTTTACACTAAGGAAAAAGAGAAACTTTTTGAAATGATAATGTAGAGTTAGGCTAATAGTTCTGCACTATTTAGACAGCCTAGTCAATATAAACCATTTGTATATTTATCAAACATTATCCTACATATTAGGATACATACATATTCTTTGTTTTAAGATATATATGTTGTATAATAGGTAAGCAACTTAATGTAAACCATAAATCAATGATTTTCAACTGATGTGCTGCAAGAATTTTTTTAAAATAAAACTTGTGACTCAAATTAAAAAAATGACAACAGTCAACACAATAGCCATTTTGTGTGAATGTCCTGTCTTGAACCTTAAATATATGTCGGTCATATAATAGAGTTGCATCTTGTTTGTCATATTACATAATAAAGTTACATCTAATTGGTTAATTCTTGGTACCAGAAGTCCTTTAAAAAATACCTAATTTTTTAAGAAGTCACTTTGGAGCAAAAAGTGTAGGTAATTACTGTTATTATTATTTTTTGTAAATCAATCAAATTGTACCTTTTTGTCAGATTAGCAAATAATATATAATATAATTTTTGGTGTGCCACAGAATTTTAGTAATTAACTTATGTGTGCCATGAGATGAAAAAGGTTGAAAATAGCTGCTGTAGATGAATGTTCTGATATCTGCTTACCTGAATTGATTCTGGACACCAGTGAATGTATGATGTTTGTATAATGAAACAAACAAACAAACAGTCAAGCAGAGGGAACAGCAAGTGCAAAGGGTCTGAGTTGGGAAGAACCGGGGTAACTTTGTGGAACTAAACTAAGGTCTATTTAGCTAACTCTCATCTCAACAAAAATAGTTAACTGACATAGGTTCAACATTGGAGAGGCATATTATGTAAGACTTTTCATGCCTTATTGAGGCTTTGTCTTGAGAGCAATAAAAATTATTTTTAAAAATTTACTGTAGCTGAAACATGAAAAGTGTGTAAGATTGGGGCTGGGGGTTGGGTCAGCATGGGTGTGAGGAAGTCAGTTGCAAGGCTATTGCATTTGTCCAGGTTAGAAAGTGGTGTTTCAGGAGAAGGCACTACTCAGATTGATATTTTAGAGGGGTGGGGCATGGATTATATATGGGGAGTGTAACAAGTACCTCCTGTGCCAGTTTCATCATACTGGATGGGTGGTTGGTACCAAATCCTGAGATAGGAAATATTTGAGCATTGGTTGTTAAGAACTGTATTGTGAATCACGTTTCCTGTTTTTGTTGATCACTCCAATATTAGAGACAAATTGTGGCACAAATCCAAAAAGTATTTGATCAAAAGTGTGCATTTAGTATATTGACCTCATTTGTAGTTCCATTGCTTTTGCACATTTTGTGTTTTCTTTGCCTCACTTTTCATAGTTAGTTTAAATGTACATTATATCTTTCTGAGTTACTTGTATTCTTGTAAACAATCTTAATCATTTTTTGAAAATTGTGGAATAAAATAAATAGTAAAGACAAATTACATTTTGCATTTTTAATGATTTACTGAACTTCCAGTAAAATGATAGCAGGCAAAATAAACTACTTATTAGCGAAACTTGAAAATAAAGATACTACCTCAAAATATTTAAGAAACAATTGTGTATCTGTATTAATAAATACCAATTCTTCCCATTAGATTGTTACTGTAGTATCATTAGAGATGTCCAATACATAGTTGAGTCTGAAAAATAGTTAATGAGCACTTACTATATGCCATGGTGTTCTGGACATTGGAGATTTAAGAGTTAATGAATTATGTTCTTATTCTTTAGATGTTTAATACCCATAGAGAAGCTTTGCTAAGGCATTCTACAGTTACTGATAGTAACCACCATAGCAGCAGTAGCAGCAGCAGCATCTTTCTACCATCACATAAAATTGTATAAAACTGGCTAAAAATAAACAAACTTTTTAAGACCTGTAAACCATGAAAATCTTTTTGATACTACTAATTTAAAATTTTATTAATCAGTTCATGTCTACCTGTTGGCAACTTTCTACTTATATTCCAGAAAACTCTGTTCTCAAGTATATTAAACATGTTTACTAACAAATTGGGTGAAGAAGTAAAGGAATACTCATTAGCTGTGAATAAGAGTTTGCAAAAATACAGGATGATAGGTCAGTACTCAGAAGATCTCCATGGAAAATAAATAAGAATCAATCTAGAAGAGAGAACACACACCTTAGTAATAACATGTATGGATCAGGCTTAAAGGTTTTATGCAATTGCTTATTTGATAGATACAACTATATTATATGATTACCAAAAACTCAGTATATTCTTTTGACACTTTAGGTAGAGAAGAAATATATTGTCTTAATCTACTCAATCTACCATAACAAAATATTACAGACTAGATGGCTTGAAAAAATAAATTATTTTATTTATGTTTTCACAGTTCTGGAAACTGGGAAAAGCAAGACCAAGGTATTGGCAATTTGGAATCCTGGTGTGGGCTCTTCTGGCTTGCAGATGCTGCCTTCCTGCTGTGTCCTCACATAGAGGAGAGAGACACATAGAGGAAAGAGAGAGCTCTCTTCAGTATGGTCTTATAATGACAGTAATCCTAGGAGATTAGTACCCCGTTCATCTTATTTAACCTTAATTACCTCCATAAAAGTCCTATCTCTAAATATTATTACATGGTCATTGGGCTTCAATATATGAATTTGGGGAGGATATAAACATTCAATCCATAAGGAAGTATTTTAGCTGAGGGATATAATAACCCATGTGATTGTATTGCAAGAGATATTGTCTCCAGTTCTGGGCCCCGCATTTTAAGATTTATGTAGATAAGCTAGCTGTACAGAAAGAACAATTGAGGTGGTGATTACTCTAGAAATAGGAACAAATGCAGATTAAGTAATGTTTAGTCCAGAAAAACTACCGTGGGAGAGGAGAAGCAAGGAACCTGGATGGGCTGTCATGAGGAAGGGAAATTTTATTGAATGCAGCCACCGTGTTCTAGCAAAATGATCAGTGTGCCAAATGCTTCAGGAAGAAGTTTCACTGAGTATAGAATTGTTTATTTCTATCTACAGAACCATACAGGAAAAAGTGTCCTGCCTTGAGAAGTACTGGCCTTTCAATAATTTGAGATATTTGAAAACAAGGTGGATAATTATTTTGTCAGTAAGTTAGTTGGATTTAAATGTTGGGAAGTTGGAAAATTTTGTTTTCTGATGTTGGCTATATTATTATCTTTTAAATATTATCTGAGCTATCCACTCTCATTAAAATTTTACAGTTTTAGAGGTCAATAATTAAATTCATAATTAAAATTTTATTCTTGTATAAGATGCATTATCATATTAGGTATATTTATGTATGAATATTTCACTCAAAAACTCACTTGCAAATATGTTGAGTTGAACTGAATTTTTTAAATTGCAAACTCACTTACAAATTGTGGTAGACCCTTCTGCGTGGCGTGGGCCCAGCTCCCACTTGGAGATGCACAGGATCCACACCCACAGATAGGTTCTCTAGTGGGTAATCAGATTTGCAATATACCTAGGCTGCTTTTGAGGTTTGCTTCTTGCTAAAACTCCCTCACCCTGCAAGTGCTAAACCTTGCAGGGACCATTGTAATCAGCTCAACCACTTTTGCCTTTTCATTTGCTAATATCCTTCTTCTGTGATGTGATGAGGGGCATTGGCTCCTTTTGTTGTAACCTGGACATAGTGAGTGAGGACCATCTTGTAATGTGAGGAGATATAGAATAAAGGCCTGTCATGGTGTTTTGCTGTCATGGGCTTTGCTCCCCTTGAGAGAAAAGCCATGCTGTTGTCCTTTTTCCTCCACCGGACTCAGTAGTCCATGTGTATGTTTTTATTTCATCCACAATGACGCGGACACTGCTAGCCGGTATCCGCATCAGCAAATAAGTTGAGTTGAATTGAGTTTTTAATAGATAAATAAAAGAAACAACTAAGATAATAATTTATCTAATTTGAAAATATTCCATTTATACTAAAGCTATTTTATTAAGATTATTAAACTATTTCAAAAGATGTTCCTCAAAATTCTCTACAGAAATGTTAGGATCAAATCCTCATGAAATTGGAGTTCTTCCTTCCAATTTAGATCCTTGCAAAGTTGCTAGTAACAACTTTCTTGATTAGTATTTCATTTATTAGACATTAAAAACAAACTAATTCAATGAATTAAAGTTTTATAATTTGATATGCAAATGGCTTAATGGTTAGAATGATATTTTTTTCTAGTTTAAGTTTCCCTTTTTAAGGCATCTTAAATTAGGCTGTTGATGATAAAGGTATAGATACTTAAAGGTTTAAGATTTCAGATATACCAAATAAACAGGAGAGGCGATCTCAATAATAAGAGCTGAGAGACTTAACCAGTGCTAGGATAATCAATTTGAATTTTTTAATTATTATATATGATATACTTTATTATATGATATACATTATTGTATGTGATATACTTTATTAATTTATGCATTCCAAGTTAACTGATGAATAGTTGACAATTAATTTTATATATTTAAAGCATGCAAAGTGATATCAAATATATATTTGATATATATGCATGTATATGTGCATATATGTATATATAAATAGATATATTCATATATGCATATGTGTATATATGAAATATATTTGATATATGTATATATGAAATATATGTGCATCTATGTGTACAGGTATACATATGAATAGATATATACACATATATATACAGATATATACACATATGTGTATATGAGCTATATATTTGATATCACTTTGTATACTTTAAATATATAAAATTATTTGTCAACTATTCATCAGTTAACTTGGAATACACAAATTAATAAATTATATCACATATAATAATGTATAGCACATAATAAACTATATCATATAAATGTATATCATATACTTATACATATATACTGTTTGCAAATATTTTCTCCCATTCTGTAGGTTGCCCTTTCAATTAAGTGATTATTTCTTTTGTTGTATTGAAGCTTTTTAGTTGGATGTAGTCCCATTGATTCATTTTAGCTTTTATGGGTTATTTTGTGTGTGTCTGTTTGTGACTTGCCCAAGAAACCACTGTCAAGACCAACATCAAGGAGTAATTTACATAAGTTTTCAGTTTCAGGTCTTTGATTCATTTCAATTTAATGTTTGTGAGTGGACAAGATATGAGTCCTAGTTCACTCTTTTGTATGTGGATATCCTGTTCTCTCTGCACTTTTTATTGAATAAACTATTTATTTTTTAGTGTGTGTTCTTGACACCCTTGTCAAGAGCATGTATATTGACTGCATATTAACTCTCTGTATGTGGGTTTATATCTGGGCTTTCTGTTCTCTTCCATTGATTTATGTGTCTGTGTTTATGGCAATGCCATAGAGTTTTAATGGCTAAACCTTTATAAACTAGGTTAAAGTCAAAAAGCATGATGCCTTCAGCTTTGCTCTTCTTTATGAAGATTGTCTTGACTATTCAGGGTCTTTGGAGTTTCATACAAATTTTAGGATAGTTTTATTTCTATTTCTCTGAAAAATGCTATTGGAATTTTGTTAAAGGTTATACTGAATCTGTAGATCACTTTGGGTGGTATGGACATTTTTATTCTTCCAATCCAAGAACATGAAATATTAACCATTGATTTGTGTCTTGTTCAATTCCTTTGGATAGGTCTTTTACCATTTTGGTTCAATTTATTCCCAAGTACTTTATTGTTTTCATTGCCATTATAAATAAGATTGCTTTCTTAATATTTTTCAGATAGTTTTTTCTTTTTATCTTTTTTTAAAATGTGATTCTATCAAGATGGCTGCATTTCCATGAAGCTACTTCATTTTTTAATTTTTTTTAAGGATTTCACTTATTCATTTAGAGAGAGGGGAAAGGAGGGAGAGAGAGAGAGAGAGAAAGATCAATGTGTGGTTGCCTCTCACATGGCCCCCACTGGGGACCTGGCCTGCAACCCAGGCATGTGCCCTGACTGGGAATCGAACTGGCGACCCTTTGGTTCGCAGCCCGAGCTCAATCCACTGAGCTACACCAGCCAGGGCCAGACAGTTTTTTCTTAATGCATAGGAGCATAACTGGTTTTGTATATTCATTGTGTGTCCTGCAATATTACTAAAATCCTTTGTTAGTTTTAACATTTTTTGTGGTTCTTTAGGGTTTTCTATATCTAAGGTTATATCATATGCAAACAAAGATAGTTTTATGATTCAATTTTGGTATTTTTTTTCCTTGCCTTATTGCTATGGCTAAGACTTTCAGTAGCATGTTTAGTAAAAATAGTAAGAGTGGGCATCCTTGTATTTTTCCTGATCTTAGAAAAAAGACTTTTAACTTCTTGCTGTTAAGTTTGATATTAGTTGTGGTGTTTTCAATATATGGCCTTGATTATGTTGAGGTTCATTTTCTCTATACCCAATTTGTTGAGAGCTTTTATTATAAAATAATGTTGTTTTCTCAAATGCTTTTTCTGTATCTACTAAGATGATTGTATGATTTGTATCTTACATATTGTTAATGTGGTGTATCACATTGATTGATTTGCATATGTTGATTCATTCTTGCATCACAAGGTTAAATCCCATTTGATTATGATGTATAATCTTTGTAATGTGCTCTTAAATCTTATTTTCTAGTATTTTATTGAGGATTTCTGCATCTATATTTATCAAGAATATTGGCTTGTACTTTCCTTTTTTATAGCATCTTTATCTGGTTTTGTTATCAGGATAATGCTGGCCTTGTAAAAGGAGTTAGATCTGAAAGCAAAAATGGACTACAATGCAATAATATTGGGGGGAGTTCAATACCCCATTCTCAACAATGGATAGATCATTCAGACAGAAAACTAATAAGGATAAAATGGTCTCTAACTATATTTCAGATCTACTAGACCTGACATACAAAGAACATCCCATCTAGAGACAGTAGAATACACATTTTTCTCCAGGATACATCCACATTACAAAACAAGACTTAACAAGTTTAAAAAGCTGAAATCACACCAATTATCTTTTCAAACAACAATGATATTAAACTAGAAATCAATAACAAGAGGAAAACTGGAAAATTCACAAATATGGGGAAATTACCACATTTGTGAACAACCGATGGGTCACAAAGGGAAAAAAGAGAAATTTTGAAAAAGTCTTGACAGAAACAAAAATGGAAACACACTAAAACTTATAGGATGAAACAAAAACGATTTTAAGAAGGGGGTTTATAATGACAATGTGTTCCTTAAGAAAAAGAAAGATCTCAAACGTACAATTTATCCTTACATCTCAAGGACATAGAAAAACAGACTAAGTCTAAACTTTTTAGAAGGAAGGAAATAATAAAGATTGGTGCAGAAATAAATTAAATAGAGACCAGAAAAGCAATAGAAAATAACAACAAAACTGAGAGTTGGTTTTTGAAAAGATAAACAAAATGGCAAATCTTTAGCTAGACAAATGATTTACACTCTTTTTATCTCATGGAACACATAAATTAATAACTAAAATCCTGGGGTCACCAAAATATATATTTTTGCTAATCTGAAAAAAGGTGTAATTTTGATTGATTTAAAAAATAATATTAATCACCTATCCTTTTTGCTCCTAAGTGACTTTTTTAAAAAATAGGAGCCTATACTTGCCTATAAGGGTTTTTGATACCAAAAATTAACCAATCAGATGCACCTTATTATATTATGTGACAAATAAGATACAACCCTATTATAGAGTTGGTATAAAATCTATTATGACCTATAGATTTATGGTTCAAGACTGAGTATTCACATAAGATGGCTATTGTTGTGTTGGCTGTTGTCATTTGTTTTATTTGACCACCTAACAAAAAAGAGCTCAGTGCCCCTGACTGAACAATCAAGTATTGCATGTTTTAAACATTCTTGTGTCACACCTGTTTAAAATTGCTGAGCTATACTAAGAAAAAAGAGATGACTGAAAATAATAAAATTATAAATAAATAAAAAGACATTACAAGTAATACCACAGAAATAGAAAGGATCATCAGAGACTACTATGAACAACAATATGCCAACAAATGAAATAACTTAGAAAAAAATGATAAATTCCTAGACACATACAACTTACCAAGACTGGATCGTGAAGTAATAGAAAATCTGAACAGACCAATTATGAGCAAATAGATTGAATCAGTAATCAAAAACCTTCTGAATAAAAGAAATCAAGGACCAGATGTCTGCACAGGTGAGTTCTACCAAACATTTAAAGAATTATTAGCAATACTTTTCAAATATTTTGAAATTAAAGCAAAAGAAATACTTCCAAATTCATTTTACTTTATTTTGTATCATTTTTAATTGTCATTTTATTACAGTTGTTCCCATTTTTCCCCCTATTCCCTCCTCCACCCCTCCCATCACCTCATTCCCATAGTCCATTCCCACATTGTTGTTCATGTCCCTGGGACATTCATACACATTCTTCGTCTAGTCCTTTCCCCTTCTTTCCACCATTGTCCCCTTCTCCCTTCCTCTCTGGTCACTTTCAGTCTATTCCATGTTTTTATATCTGTGGCTCTATTTTGTTCATTAGTTTATTTTGTTTATTAGATTCCACTTATAGGTGAGATAATATGGTATTTGTCTTTCACCGCCTGGCTTATTTCACTTAGCATAATGCTCCCCCCTTCCATACATGTTGTCACAAAGGGTGGGAGCTCCTTATTTCTTTCTGCTGTATAGAATTCCATTGTGTAAACGTACTACAGATTTTTGATCCACTCATTTTTGATGGGCACTTAGGCTTTTTCCAGCACTTGGCTAATGTAAATAGTGCCACTATGAACATTGGCATACATAAGTTTTTTGAATTGGTGATTCAGGGTTATTAGGGTATATTCACAACAGCAGGAATAATGCAGATGTACTTTATTGAAATATTTATTTATATATTGGATTACAAAAAACATAATTTATGCTTATTGTATGCATGGTTATGAGCTAAAATTATCACCCAGTAATAGTAATCCAAACTGTATTTCTCATTCTAAAATCTTGTTCCTATTATCTTCTACTTTATAGTTATTAGCCTAAATCTATTTATTAGACATCATAATAATATATTTATTTTATTTCACTAATAGAAAAATACATGATAGTAATTTTGGCATCTTTTTACGATATATGTAAGACAGTGTTAGGGGGATTGTAAGGAAGGCACATGATTCCATTAAATTGCAAAGAATTATTAGAATGGTCCAATAAGTCAATCAAAATTTTTATTAGAAGTCTGTAATAAATAGTCCTTAGAATAATCTAATCAATTTCCTGACAGTGCTATTTCATTTTGGAAGCATGTTCAGGAAACATTAGTACAAGAATATGGAAGATCAACATCTTTCATATCATCAGCATAATATAGATAAGATGAATTAATCATATATAAAATAATCCTATAAGAAATAAGAAACCCTGTAAGAAATAGTTCTTCTATTTGCAAAATATTTGCAAACTCGAGCACAGGAAATTAAAATATATAAAGAACTTATACAGGTAATTAGCCATATTGCCCTAATAGCACATATACATATGTAACACAGTTTTATAAAAATACATTCATAAAGTTGTTTCATTTCACTAGTAATCAAAGAAATAAAGGCCAAACTCAGAGTTGTTTTCATGCTTGTAAAATTGACCCATCTTTTAGATTTAATATTCAATACTGGTTATTTCATGATGAGATAAATATATGATGAGAGAATGTAACCAGGATAACTTTCCTAATTAATCAATTGGTTATAATCTTTGTGTGATACCCATTCTCTTTCATAGTAAATAATCAAAGTCAATATAAACAATATGTGAAAATATTTTTCTGTTTAATTTGTGATAAAAACATATTGTAAATAATTACCTAACTGCTTAATGGTTAAGAAAATTACTACATGTCAATTTGAGTCAATAATAGGAAGTCTTTGAAATTATATTTATGATTCTTAAAGATGTAAAAGTAGTTGTTATATAATGTAGAGATTTTTCTAAAAGATAATTGGATAATTAGATCACAAATAAAAATAAAGTGCATGAGCAAAAGGAGACAGGAAGGAAAGCTACCACAGTGCTAAAAGAGGTTGGTCTAGTGTGATAACATTATGTGTACTTATTTTTATGTCTTTGCAATACTCTAAAATGAACATTATTCTACCAATCAGGAAAGAAAATCCCACAATATAAACAGATACTTTATATCCTGCTTATAACAAGCCTCCATTAAGAACAAGATTCCTGAATTCAATCTGAAGACTAAATCTTTTCCTAATCTAATCCAGATAGCACAATTTCTTTCTTTTTTTTTTTTTTGGGGGGGGGGATTTATTTATTTATTTATTTTTTTAATCAGTATTTTTTAATTGTTGATATTGTACAGTTTTCTGTCTTTTACCCCGCCCCAGCCCACCACCCCAGCCCTCCCCACCTTCCTCCCATTTCCACCCCCCATAGTTTTTGTCCATGAGTCCTTTATACTTGTTGCTCTAAACCGTTCCCCTTTTCCCCTAGATAGCACAATTTCTTAAACCAATATAATGGCTATGAGTAAAAAAATAAATAAATGAAACAACACTAGCTGATGTGACTCAGTGATTGAGTGCCAGCCTGTGAATCAGAGTCACCTGTTTGACTCCCAGTCAGGGCACATGCCTGGGTTGCAGGCCAGGTCCCCAGGAGGGTGCACACGAGAGGCAATAACACATTGATGTTTCTCCCCTTCTCTTTCTCCCTCCCTTCCCTGCTCTAAAAATAAACAAATAAAAAATGCAACCTGTAAAAAGAAACCTCTATAAACGCATAAGTTACCTTGTAAATAAATTTTAGGATAATAATTTGTTAACAAATTGCAGGGGATCTTCTAAAAGTCTAGAAAATGATGATATTTAGTCAAGGAATTGTTCCAACTTATTAAGCACTATTCAGAAAGAAATTATCAGATTCTGGATTACTAATTTAAGGTTTCAGATCGGAAGATCTGTCCTGAGGAGACTCTAGCTTTTTGTTCATCAAGAAAGAATCTTGTGATTTACAATTTCTTACCCCAAGATTCCTTACCCACCAGAAACATGAGACACACAGTATTCTTCTAGAATGTATGTTAAACTTCAGAGAAACATAGAAAAAAATGACATAGTACTTTTTTAAAGTGTGGTTAGTAGAGAGAACACAGATGTGTAGTTGTAAACTGCAACTCAATATAATGAATGCAATATTGGATGCATGTGTATTACAAGAACAGAAAAGAGAAGTGATTAAATGTGTTGGGAAGATATTACAAGGAAAATTTTCAGAAGAGATGACTTTTAAATTGAATTTTAATAGAAAATTGGAAATTTTTCAGAGGATGACTGTTGTAAATGACATTCTCTGCCAACAAAACTGATGTTTATAGGCATGTTTAATATGCAACTTTCAAATCTGAAAGAAAGAGAATCCTCCTAGACAGGGTCATTCTATAGAAATACCTACTGATAATTAAGGAGTGATAAGAAATAGTAGGTTGCCCAAGTAGTCTATTGTTAATCTTAAGAAATGTACAGAAATACGGATCAAATACTAATTCAAAAATAACTTGGTTTTATGTTTTTTAGAAAGTGTCACTTTTGAGCAGTAGGTCACAAAGAATATTTTCTTCATGTCCTTGAATAGACAGCAAGGAGTATTTAATGTCATAGACAATGTCAGGGGGCATGAGGGACATGTGAGTTTATAATATTGTATTCAAGAATACCCTCATGAATTAAAAACAATAAATATAATATTTACAGAAGTATTCGTTATTTTATACTTTCTTTTTTTAATTTTACAAAAGTATTTTTATTGACTTCTGAAAAAAAACTGAAAGCATAATATTCAAGTTTAACTCAATGATTACTCTTCTTCCAGCATCTAAACACATTGCATTACAGTATCTCAATTAACACCAAGCTTAAAGATTCCTTTGCATTTATTTCTTGTGTTAACTCATTCTGAGCATCCTTTTTACTTTTGTAAAAAACATAAGATGATCTATTGCCTAGAAACCTGTAGAGACTGTTGCTTAAATCTTCAAATTCTAATTCCTTCTCAATTTTGATTAGCTTCATTCCTACTGGTTCAAATACATTACAGTTCATTAGAACTTCTCGAAGATCAACTCCTTCAAGATGAGATATAACATTACTACTTAGGCACATATTTTGCATAAGATGACTCAATACTGCATCAACATCATCAGTAAAACAGTTTTTGTATGTTCTTTTTTAAAAATTAATTTAATTTATATTTTTTCAAGGTTAACTTATTTTTTTTATTGTTGTTCAATTACAGTTGCCTCAATTTTTTCCTCATTGCTCTCCCCTGCCCCATCCGTCCCTGGCTCCCATATTCAATCCCTACCTTATTGCACTGTCCATGGGTCAGACTTCAGACATAAAAGAACATATTGAAAAGGACCAAATAAGGGTAAATTTGTGTCATTTTTTCATTCTTTAAAACAGCTCTAGCTTTTATTCTAAGTTGCCCTTTTTTAATATAAATGAGAAACTAATTGGAGCCCTTATAGTGTTTATAACAATGTTTTATTGGATTGCTGAGCTATGAATATTTTATACCTTTAATGTTTCAATTTGTTAACATCATGATAGTGTACATTTTCAAATATCATGTACAGAAATATTTCAATTTTTATATAATATTGATGTCAGTTTCATTTATATATACTAAATTTATATAAATTTATATTTATATATACTTATGCAAATATGTATTGAATATTTTCAAAATTCAAAATGAACTTCTCAAATCAGTTTGTCTGAGTTTCCCTCACTTTTCTTCCTGAGTATTATGCTAAGTGAAATAAGCCAGGCAGTAAAAGACAATTACCATGTGATCTCACTTATAAGCGAGTGGAACCAAATCAACAAAACAAGCAAGCAAGCAAAATAGAACCAGAAACATGGAAATAAAGAACAAGCTGACAGTGACCACAGGAGACATGGGAGGGGGAAAACAGGGAAAGAAGGGGAAGAGTCAAGGAACGTGTATAAAGGACCCATGAACAAAGACAATGGGGGAAGAGGGGAAGATTGAATGTGGGAAGTTGGGGGTGGATAGGGCAGCGAGGAGTAGTGAGAGAAAAAGGGGTAATGAACAACAATAAAAAAATAAAAAATAAATTATATAAAAATAGGAGAATGTCAAATATAAAGTTAAATCAATTTTTTAGCAGTCTGTCCTTTACAAAAACCAGGTATAATTCCCACTAATTGAAGTACAGATAGGTCCTCAGCTAGCATGGTAGGTCCTAATCAGAGGATGACAACACTGGAATTTGTGACTGAAGATACAAATATCCTGTGTCCTAGGACCCAACTACAAGTTGTATAGGAGTGGGACAAAATCAAAGAGATGAAAGTGTGGTAGAAGATCCCAGAAACCAAAATTTAGTGCTGAGAGGATCTTCCAAGTTTGAAATATTGTTTCAGAATTTAGGTCAGAGGCTGAAAATCACATAAAGGAAAACTTGAAGTTTCTTGTGGCTGGAGAAATTTCTGTCCATTCTATATCTTGGAAGAACAAGTGAATGAATGAAAAGGTTACATCCAATAGGTGAACAGGACAGAGCCACAGTAGAATTTGATGCAAAGCTTTGATGTAAAAGTTCTGCTCTCTGCCAAGATCAGGGAATTTACAAGTTTTGATGAATAAGCATGAGAGGGGATGCAGGGGTGGGATCGACGGAGGAGGGCAAAGGGGGAAAAATTGAGACAAGTGTAATAGAATAACAACAAAAAATGATTTTAAAAAAATGCATGCCCATTCTCACAAGTCCTTTGTTTCTCTTTACTGACTGCTTCCAAAGGACTCAGCCAATTCTTACAAATAATGACAGCCCACAGAAAGTTGTCCACCTAAGTTTAATATTTTATCCCTTGAACTTCTTCACTCAACATTAATGCAGTCAGCTAACAAAAACTGTCCATTCTTAGCTTGCTCTGGATTCTCTGAACAACAACAACAAAAAGCTACATAAAACTTAAAACTTTAGTTCTCACTTTCAAATAAACAAATCAACAAACAGAAAAAAGAATAAATGACAAATAGAAAATAGGTGAAGCAGAAAAGAAAGCTATAAAGTAAATATTTATAAAAATTTAAAATGAAAATGATTTTGTTAACATGAAATTTGTGGATATAGTAGAAGTGGAAATCACTGTTAGATTTGACTACATACAAATTTAATAACAAATTTAAGAAAAATATGATAGGATGCTAGAAATAAACATGAATTTCAAGAAGTTAAGATTTTTACTATATAAAAGATTATTAAAAACTCAGAAAAAATGCCAATTTTGAGTTAGAAACAAAAAGAACAAAGACAAAGAACTTGCACAGGAAATTTCCACAGGGGAAAATAAGAAAAATACTTAACATTACTAATAAGCAAAGAAATAAAAATTAAACCTATATGGTATCACTATTTAACTATTCCATTAGTAAAAATTGCAAAACTAAGGACACAAAGCTCATAAATGGCAAGGGTAAATGGAGAAATAAACCTTCTGTGAAGCAATTTGGCAATGGCTATCAAATGTCTAATGTTATTACTCTTTGATGTAGTGACCTACTGTCACAATTTGTACTGAAGAAATAATTGTAGATTAGGTAAATATCTTTGTACTAGAACAATAATTATCCTCTTAAGATTAATTAAAATCAGAAAAATTTCCCTTGCCTGATAGTGTTTGTTTTAAATCAACCATAATACATGAGCCCCACCAGTGTTATACACTTATTAAGATTTTGTTTTAAAGACTATGTAATGGCATGATAAAATATTTAAAATATAAGGTTTTGTGCAAAAGTAAGATGTTCAAATAGTTTTGAGTATTGGACACATAATACAAATTGAAAAGTCTTGCACTGATTTATGAATAAAGGAATGTGAAAGAAACACGTGGGAACAATAGCAGTGGTTCTCCCTGGGTGGTAAGATTATAGATGATATTTTTCATTATGTTTAATCCATATTTAATGGTCTTATTTATTTTTGGTTCATTTTTATTTTGGACATATTTTAATAACTTTTACTTTTAGAAGGCTTCTGAATTTACAGAAAAATTGCCAAGATAGTACAGAAAGTCCCCGCATGTCCTGCACACTGTTTCCCCTATTATTTCTGGCTCATATAAGTTTGCTACATGTGTTGCAATGACCTGATAGTTCTCTGTTACTTTAACTTAAATTCATAATTTATTCAGATATCATTACTTTTTTCCTGGTGTCTTTCTCTGTCTAGGTTACAACATTAGCTTTAGCATTCATCTCTCTTTAAGCTCCTCTTAACTGTGACAGTTTCTCAGACTTTGCTTTTGATGACATTGACAATTTTTAGGAGCACTGGGCAGTGTGTTTTTTTCTTTTATAATTAATAGGGGTTATCAGTTTTGAGAGGAAGGTCAGAGAGATAAAGTGCCATTTTCATCACATCATGTCAAGGATACATACTATCAACATGATTTATATCTGTTGGTGTTGACCTTGATCACCTGGGTGAGCTAGTATTTGCCAGGTAACTCCACTGTAAAATTGCTTCCTCTACCCCCACGTTTCCATGCTGCATTCTTTGAAAAGAAGTTTCTATATACAGCCTGCCCTAAAGAAGTGAGGAGTTCTATCTTTTTGAGTGCAAGATATGTACATAAAGTATTTGAAACTCTTCTACACTGGAAATCTGTCTGTTAGTGTGTTACAATTTAAATGCAAAATAAAATGAAATGTAATGTTAATTAAATATTGAAATAATATAAAATTAAATAATTCTCTATAAAATTTTCTTAATATTTTATTATGATCTTTAATCTTTTGTAAAGCACAATTTCAAATATAGAGATTTATTAGAATTTTTTCCTTAGAAGATTTTTTAAAAATTGTACAATATTTTTAAAAATCTTAAGTACTAAGCAAAACATACTTAAGAAAGAAATAATTTTCCCATTTTTATTTATTTTCCTAGAATTTCCCTTAGAAGAATAACATCATAGTCTTGCAATTAAAATGAATACTGGGTTTCAAAAAGGACGTGGATCACAACAATTAATGAAAAATCATATGTAACAAATGGATATTTAAGAGCTAATTTTGATATTCTATATTACATTTGACAGAACTTGAAAATTTTATACCATTTAAATTTTTTATTGATATGAAAGAGAGAAAGAAGGGAAGAGATTGAGAGAAAGGGAGAGAAAGAGAGAAATATCACTTTGTTTTTCCACCCCATTCATTCATTCATTCATTCCTTGGTTGCTTCTTGTACGTGTCCTGATCAAGGACTGAACCTGCAATCTCGGCACATCTGGACAATGTTCTGACCAACTGAGCTAGCTGACCATGGCCTTATACCATATTTTTCTTTTAAATAAAAAAAAAAATTGGTGACATGATGTAACCAAACAGAAATGAAATTATGTTATTAAAATTCCATTCACCTCAGGTTATACATGAAAAAATATTTATGTCATTATTTTTAACAAACTGCATTTAAAATGGAATAAATTTTTCAAAGTTTGCGTAGATGTATAGTACATTTCTCTTCTTGCTAACCTTAACCCCAGGTGATGAAGCTTTTATTTTTATACTGTCAGCAATTCACAAACAAGAATCAATGTCAATGAAAGTTTAATATATAGACAATAGCTGGGTATGTTTTATTAGATATGATAAGATGACAGTCTAATTGTTGGAAACCACATAATTATCATTAGCTTTCTTATTAATTTGTGAATATTTTGCCCTTTATTTCAAATATCTCTTCTATGCAGGAGTACAAACCCCAGTACCAGACTGTGTGGGCTGAAATCTCAGTGTTCCTCCTCATTGTTTGATCGAGGACTGATTTCCTAACTCTTGCTTTGTTCTCATTTACAACACAAAACCAGGACCTCTGTCAGCCTTATAGTTGGAACATATATAAAAAGACAATAAAAAGTTTCTGCCACATAGAAACATTCAATAAGCATTAGGTAGTTAAGATTATGATGGTTCCTGTTATTACATAATAAGCTATAATCCCAAAAATGGTAGATAGCAGAATAAAGAAACATTTTTTCAGAAAAATAGTGCCTATGTATTTTATTATAATTATGCATAGTTTTATAAATATACATCTATGTACATGTATATATCAAATATGGAGGGTTTCTAATGTTAAAAAAAATCATTGAGATCAAACTCTGATTATTTGTATCAGTATCAATGGAAATATTTAACACACTTTGAATTATATCCTGCCATAAATATGGTGTATTTAAAGATAATAAAAACTTTGATTCCTAAAATAGTTGATGTCCATATATACTTAATATACTCACCTAGACATTTATTCTTACCAGCAGTATTTGGGAAATTAAAGAATAATCCTTAAATTTATTGAAGGTAGTTCTTTATAAAGCAGACTTAATCAAATAGCTATTTTTATCAATGTTTAAGAATACTATAATATATTTTCTGAAGTATTGTCATATTTTGTTCACTGGTAATCTTTCTTTTATTGTTGTGCAGAGATTTTACTTTCTCATATTTATTTTTATTAAGTGGGTAAAGAAGATTAGTTGCTATTCTTGAATCATTTTCAAATCACTGAAATCTCATGGGCTTTTTAAAATTTAAAATTCATTTAGTAGACATTCTAGTAGGAAAGTGGACAATAAGGAATTTTATCTGTTTCTGTATTATCATCTATCTCTTATCATCACAATCTATAATCATCTATCTATGTAAATAGATCTATATTACCTAGTATATTATTTCAAGTAAAGATGAGTACAAAAATGATAAACCTAGACTGATAGGGAAACAGTATTTTAATCTAATAACATTTACTCAAAGCATTTTTTCCAAACTTGATGTCAGTATCTACCTTCATTAATACACTCATAATTAACATCTTTGAACATTTATTTTGTTCCAGCCACTGTCTTACATGATGAGCATTTCAAGTTCCAGTTAAAAATAGTAATTAAAAATACTTTTGAGAGGCTAACATGATGCAAATATCATATATATACACACACACATATATATATAGAAAATATAATAAAAGATCATGTAGTCTTTTAAGAAGGCTAGAGAGAACTAAATTAAAAAATACTTGGGCTAAGAGAAAACAATTTCCCATTTAGTAAAAAGGGCAGAAAGCATAACTCTTTTCTAATAGTTACTTAGGGATTTATAGATTAAAACATTTTTCTGCTTAGCTGCATCCTAATTGTCTTTCCTATGGAGAAGCATCTCATCTAGTTATTCAGGGGATTTGTAATAGACTGGTTAAAATGACAATAAGTAATAACGTAAACTTCTGAAAATTTTTCAAGACTTCTAATAGCTTCTAAAGTTATTTAAAACTTAAACATATTAAAAGTTTTAAAATTTTACTTTCAATTTACCTACTCCATTTTTTTCTCTTACCTTTATTTTCTTTTTGGTTCTCTATGGTAAATTTGGGCTTTTAGATTACATTTTTATTTTTTAAAGGGCATAAGTTTCTCAAATTATTTGTTAGTCTCTCAAATTATAGTGACATAAGCCAGGCAGTGAAAGGCAAATACCATATGATCTCATCTCTAAGTGGAACCTAATCAACAAAACAAACAAGCTAGCAAAAATAGAACTAGAGGCATGGAAATAAAGAACAAACTGACTGAGCAGAGAGGAAGGGGGTGGGAGGTAACGGGGGAGGGGGGCAGGGGGGAAGGGTCAAATCAAGGAACATGTATAATGGACCCATGGACAAAGACAATGGGGCGGTGGGGAGGGATTGAATGTGAGAGGCGGGGGTGAGCAGGGTAGGAGAGAGCAATGGAGGAAAAATGGGGATGACAGCAATTGAACAACAATAAAAGATATAAAGGGCAGAAGTTTCTCAAATTATTTGCAAGAAGATTATAAGTATAGTAAAAGATAGTTAATTTTAAATGATAGGTTTTTAGTTCTATGTGAATTTAGAAAAATTGCAACTGCAGTTAGGTCAAAATACACAAATATTTGATTTGCAAATAAATTCTCCATAAAGTATCTCAAAGGAAATCACAGTGGGAGATCAATCCTACACTATGCCTACCCTACAGAAAAGAGGCTGGCACATGTTACCATTTCAGGATTTTGTTCTGTAGATGTACTGTCCTGAACACAGGATATTCCTAAATCCTTGACTA
This sequence comes from Glossophaga mutica, assembly GCA_039655065.1. Lineage (NCBI taxonomy): Eukaryota > Metazoa > Chordata > Mammalia > Chiroptera > Phyllostomidae > Glossophaga > Glossophaga mutica. The sequence goes on along the minus strand of CM077308.1, from coordinate 75,772,307 downwards.
CCAAATTCTCTATTACAAGTAACATTTCTTGGCTATACTCACAGTGTATGTTCCTACAGAAAATATGATTAAATAGTCCTTGGGCATATTTTAATGTAGAGATGTAAGAAAGCAAGGGTACTAAATTAACTAGTATACAGGGGTGGGCAAACATAGGTTTACAGAAAATACAATACAATAATTATACAACAAGAATGCTATAATTAATAAATAAACAACACAAAAATACACTTTTGAGTAGTCACAACTTGTAAACTGACTTTGCTCACTTCGGTAGGTAAAAAATCTGGCATATATTTTGCTTTCAACATTTTTTTTCTTATTTTACTTTAATCTTATATGATGACCTAATATATGAGTTTTGAGATTAATGGTTTTTTAAAATTTTTTCTCCTTTTTCAAAAACTTTATTTATTTTTAGATAGAGAGCAAGTGGGGATGGAGAGAAGGAGAGAGAGAGAGAGAGAGACATTTGCTGTTTCACTTATTAATGCATTCATTGGTTGCTTCTTGTATGTGCCCTAACTAGAGATCAAAACTACAACTTTGGTATACTGGGAGGATGCTCTAACCACTGAGTGAACAATCTGGCCAGGGTTGAAATTAACGTTTTGTATCTGAAAGGTGTACAGTACTGAGGCCAGTAGAGGTCAAAGTCTTCTGGGAATTTTCTCTCTGTTATTCTAAAATTCATACATCCAAAAACTCTGTGTCTGAAATGGAGTAAGAAGGGAAAGGACATATAACATCTCCCTATTGACCTTAAGCACTTAAGTCAATACTCCTCAAAAATCAAGACACCTAACTTCTTGTGTGTGTTGAAGTCTTTTGTCCATGTTTTCCTTTTCGATGTCTTTAATTATGTTTCTGGGTTTTTAAAAAAATTTATGTTGAAGTTTTTTCCTTAGTTTTTGAAACATTTTTAAAAGACTTTATTATTTATTTATTTATTTTTGGAGAGAGAAAGAGAGGTTGAGAAACATTGATATGAGAGAGAAATATCAATCAGTTGTGTCTCTAGCCCCTGACCTGCTACCAAACCAACAACCTAGGCATGAGCTCTGACAAGGAAATGACCTTTTGCTTCACGGTATGGCATGGACCCAACTGAGCCACACTGATCAGGGTAAGAACTTTTATTCTAATTTTAAAATTTGCAACTTCGATTGAATTACACATTGTAGTATTGATACAGATAGATCTGTATCAGACCTGGCCAGGCTGCTGGGCAGAGGAGGGCCAAGTGAAGGAGAGGTTGCAGGAAACATTAGAGGTGGCTGTGGTGTCTGAAAGGGTTTCCCATCCCCTTGCTGAGATGCTGCAGGAGTGGGCTGTGCACTGGAGTCTGCTCAGGCTGGCCAGGTAGAAGGGAAAAGGCCCCCTACTCCCAAGGAACATAGCTACAGGGGGAGGTTCTGACCTGCAAGTCTAGTCTGGGGAAAGGATGGGATTGGCAAGGGAGCCGAACCCTTATGGAGCACATGGAAGCTTGCACCCAGAGATTTAAACAGAGGGAAGGTAGATTTGATGCTTTTCTTCCTCTGGGATCTGTACACAGATGCACAGGCCTAATTACTGGCAGGACCTGGTGGGCCCTGGAAACCATATAGCCAGGCAACAGGGGCAGACACTGGGCTCTGCAGATGGAGTCCCTGCACAAATGGCTGCAGCGGTCATAGACAGCCTGGCTGGCAGAGAGGCTGTAGCAGAAGTGGTGATGACCACCAATCCCCCACAAATACTGACTCCAGGATTGGAGACTGGAGCCAGAGAACCATCAGCTTAGCAGTCTCGTGCTCCAGTGGAACAGATAAGGATGGAGGGATCTCTGGGCATAATTTTGGGTTTCAGTCTTCTGGGGAACAAAAGGATTTTTCTGTGTTTTATAGAAGAGAGTAGCCTGTAGCCTGGAGTCCCTTGTTCCCCCAAATCGTGCAGTATTTTTTAATCATCACTTTTATATTGTATTATTTCCATTACCATTATCTCCCTTACATCCCTCTCGTCCCCACAAAAACCACATTGCTGTCCATGTTCATGAGTCTTTTTTCTTTTTATTCAATACCTGCCCCCCTTAACCTCACCACACCCCAGCTGTCATCCTGATCTCTATGAGTTTGCCTTTATTTTGCTTGTTAGTTCAGTTTGTTCATTAGATTCCACATATAAGTGAAATCATATGGTATTTGTTTTTTTCTGATTATTTCACTTAGCATATTGTTCTCCAGGTTCATCCATTCATTTTCAAAGGGCAAACTTTTTGTCTTTTTTTATGGCTGAGTGGTATTCCATTGTGTAAATGTTTCATATTTGTTTTATCCACTCATCTACTGATGGACACTGGGGCACCTTCCATATCTTGGGAGTTGTAACTATTTCTGCATTGAACATAGGGGTGTTTATGTTCTTTCGAATTAGTGTTTTGGGTTATTTTTTAAAAATATATTTCTCGAAGTGGGATCACTAGGTCAAAAGGCAGATGCATTTTTAATTTTGGGGGGGGTATCTCCACATTGCTTTCCACAATGACTGCACCATCTGCATTCCCACCAACAGTGCAAAAGTTCCCCTTATTCTGCATCCTCTCCAGCACTTGTTGTTTGTTATTGATGAGAGACATGCTGAGCAATGTGAACTCATGGTTTTAATTTGATTTCTCTGATGATTAGTGATGTTGAGCATCTTTTCGTATTGGCCATTTGTATGTCTTCTTTAGAGAAGTGTCTGTCTGGGTCCTTTGCCAATCTTTAATTGATTTATTTTATTTTTTTATTATTTTTTTTTTGGTATTGAGTTGTAAAAGTTCTTAATAAATTTTGGATATTAACCCCTCTTCAGCTGTATCAGTGAATATGTTCTCCCATTCCATGTATTGTCTTTTTATTTTATTGATGGTTTCCTTTGCTGTGCAAGGACTTTTTAGTTGGATGTAGTCCCATTTGTTTATCTTTTGTTTCCCTTGCCTGAGGATATATATCCAATAAAATATTGCTGCGAGCAATGTCCATTATTTTATGGCCTATGATCTCTTCTAAGATTTTTATAACTTTGGATCTAACATTTAAGTATTTAGTCCATTTTAAATTTATTCTTGTGTGTAGTGTAAGAAGGTGGTCTAGCTTCATTTTAATGCACATGTCTCTCCAATTTTTCCAACACTATTTATTGAATAAACCACCTTCAGCTCATTGTATGTGCTTGCTTCCTCTGTCAAATATTAATTGACTATAAAGTTGTGGATTTATTTCTGGGCTCTCTATTTTGTTCCATTGATCTATGTGTCTGTTTTTATGTCAGTACCATGCTGTTCAGTTATCATGGCCTTATAATGTAGTTTGATATTAAGTATTGTGATTCCTCCAACTTTGTTCTTTCTCAAGATTACTGTTGCTATGTGGGGTTTATTGTGGTTCCATATAATTTTTTGAAGTATTTGTTCTAGTTCTGTGAAATATGTAATTGGAATCTTGATAGGAATTGCATTGAATCTATAGATTGCTTTGGGTGGTATGGGTATTTTAATGATGTTAATTCTTCCTATCCATGAACATGGTAAGTACTTCCACTTATTTGTATCTTCTTCAATTTCTTTCTTCAGTGTCTTATAATTTTCTGAGTACAGGTCTTTCACATTCTTGGTTAGGTTTATTCCTAGGTGTTTTATTCTTTCTGAAGCAGTTGTGAATGGGATTATCTTCTTAATTTCCCTTTCTGTTAGTTCATTATTGGCATATAAAAATACAACTGATTTCTAGATGTTAATTTTTATCCTGCTATTTTGCTGATTACATTTATCAGTTCTAGTAGTTTCTTGGTGGAATCTTTGTGGTTCTCTGTGTACAGTATCATGTCATCTGCAAATAATAAGAATTTAACATCTTCCTTTCCAATTTGGATGCGTTTTACTTTTTTTTCTTTCCTGATTGCTATGGCTAAAACTTCCAGTACTGTGTTGAATGAGAGAGGTGAAAGCTGATATTTCTGTTGTGTTCCCAATCTTATGGGTGATGATTGTAGTTTTGCCTGTTGAGTATGATGTTGGCAGTGGGTTTTTCATATATGGCCTTTAACACAACTAGATATGTTCCCTCTATTCCCAGTTGGCTGAGAGCTTTTATCCTAAATGGGTGCTGGATTTTATCAAATGCTTTTTCTGCATCTATTGATATGATCACGTGGTTTTTATCCTTCATTTTGTTTATGTGGTATATCACATTTATTGATTGGTCAATGTTACCCAACTTGAATTCCCAAAATAAATCACACCTAATCATGGTGTATGATCTTTTTGATGTACTGCTGCATACAGCTTGCTAATATTTTGTTGAGGATTTAGCATCTATGTTCATCAGTGATATTGGCCTATAATTTTCTTTCTTTGTAATGTCTTCATGTGGTTTTGGAATTAGACAAATGTTGGCCTTGTAAAATAATCTTGGGGATCATCTCTCTTCTTGAATTTTCTGAAGTTGTTTTAAAAAAGACATGTTAGTTCTTCTCAGGATATTTGGTAACATTCACCTGTGAAGGCTTCTGGTCCGGGGCTTTTGATTTTTGGGAGTTTTTTTTTTTTTTTTTAATTACTGCTTCAATTTCACCAGGTGCATTATGTCTATTCAGATTCTCTGATTCTTTCTGATTTAGTTTTGGAAGTGTATATGTTTCTAGGATTTTGTCCATTTCATCCAGTCTGCTGAGTTTTCAGCATATAGTTGTTCATAATACTTTATTACAATCTTTCGTATTTCTTTGGTTTCAGTTGTTATTTTTCCTCTTTCATTTATGATTTTATTTATTTGTGTTCTTTCTCTATTTTTCTTATGAGTCTAGTTATAGGTTTGCCAATCATGTTTATCTTTTTAAAAAAAAACAGCTCTTGGATTCAGTGATCTTTTTATTATTTTTATTTAGATTTGATTTCGTTTATTTCAGTTCTGATGCTTAATATTTCCTTCCTTCTACTCACTTTGGGCTTTCTTTGTATTTCTTTTCCAAGTTCCTTTATGTGTAAAATTAGATTGTTTATTTGAGCTTTTCTTGTTTCTTGAGATAGGCCTGCAATGCTATGAATTTCCCTCTTTGAATTGTCTTTCTTGTGTCCTAAGATTTTGAGTTGTGTTCTCATTTTCATTTGTTTCAAGGTATCTTTTGATTTCTTACTTGATCTCATTGTTGCCTCATTTATTGTTTCATAGCATGTTATTTATTTTTATATCTTTGTGTATTTTTAGTGTTCTTGTGATGAATTTCTAGTTCAATAGCATTGTGGTCAGAGAAGATACTTGATATGATTTTAATTTACTTAAATTTATTTAGGCTTGTTTTGTGTCCTGATGTGATCTAACCTAGCAAACGTTCCACGTGCATTTGAAAAAATGTATATTCTTCTGCTTTGGAATGAAATGACCTGAAGATATCAATTAAATCCATTTGATCTAGTGTGTCATTTTTTTTTTTTTGTACTTTGCCTTCCAAAACACTGATTTGATCCTTGCTTCATCTACCTACTTATTGCTTCCAGTGTATTACTTGTCTCAGATACTGCATTCTTTATTTCCGACTGGTTCCTTTTCTATGGTTTCTATGTCTTTTTCCATGCTGCTGAGTATCTTTATAATCATTACCCTAAACTCCCTATCTGATAAATTGCTTACTTCCATTTCATCTATTTCTTCTGGAAAATTTTCTTGTTCTTTCATTTGAGGTCTATTTCTTTGTCTTCCCATTTTGGCTGCTTGTTTTGTATGTTTTCCTCCTTAGATGTTAAACTAATCAGATGTTAAACTGATCATTTGTTAATCTAATCAATCTGTAATATCAGCAGTCAGGCTTAAGCACCACTGGATAGGGCAGAGTAATTCTCCTGCATTTTGGGGAGTGACTCAGCACATGGGTCCTGGCAACTATTTCCTCAGTTTTCTCCCCAGTGCCACCAACGCCAGACTCCCCTCAAGAGTCTCTACTCCACTCTCCCCTTCCTTTGCCAGCACCCAGGGTAAGTGGCTACAAACAAAATTTTGTGCTTTGGCCCTTTAAAAGGATCTCTGCTTCCCTCGCTGTCTCTCCCTGGCCAACAGAACCCCTGCTGCTTTTAACAGCTGGATGTTATCTATGTTCCTTTCTGTCTTTGGAGCTGTAGGCTGGGGAGCCCAGCTTGGGGTTTAGATCCCATATTTCTCAGGGGGATCCCCTGGTGCTGAAATATCCCTCCAGCACTTCCACCCACAGGAGCCAAGCCAGCCCTCTCGTGTCTCTTCCACACTCCTTACTAGTCATGTTGTGAGGAAGTGTTTTCTTCTGTCTGTCCATGGTTGTAAGGCTTCTCTCCAGTTGGTGTTCAGCTGGTTATTCAGGATGCTTTTTCTACAATTTAGTTATAATTCCAGATTGGTCCTGGGAGGAGGTTAGCGTAGCTTCAACTTACTCCTCCGCCATCTTGGATCCTGATCTAGTGTGTCATTTAAGTTCACTGTCTTCTGGTTTATTTTCTGCCTGGAAGATGTATACATTGAAGTCAATGGAGTGTTAAAATCCCTTGCATTTCTGTGGAAATCTCCCTTAATGTCCATCAAGATTTGCTTTACATATTAGGTACTCCTATGTTGTGTGTATAATTGTTTACTAGGCTTAATTCTCTTGTTGGATTCTTCCCTTTACCACCATGTAGTGTATTTCTTTGCCTCTTAATAGAGTTTTGGTTTTAAAGTCTATTTTGCCAGATACAAGTATTCCTACCCCAGCTTCTTTTCCTTTCCATCTGTATGAAATATCATTTTCCATCCCTTTATATGTAGTCTGTGTTTATCTTTCAATCTGAGATATGTCTCCTGGAGACAGCATATGTGTGAGTTTTATTTTTTTATCTATTTAGCAACCCTATGTCATTTAGTTGGATCATTTAAGACATTTATATTTATGGTGATTATTGATAGATACGTACATTTGGCCATTTTATTTATTTAACTATTTTCTTCTGCCCCCACCCTTTTTTTCTTCCTCTTCTTCAAGGCAGCCCTTTGATATTTGTTGCAGTACTGCTTTGGTGTTAAAAATCAGTAAACTTTTTCTTGTCTGGGAAGCTCTATTTCTCTTTCAATTGAAAATGATTGCCTTGCTGGCTAAAGTAGCCTTTGTTATAGATTCTTGCTTTCCATTACCTTCAATATTTCATGCTGATCTCTTTAGGCCTGAAATGTTTTTGTTGAGAAATCAGATGACAGTCTTATTGGAGCTCCCTTGTAGGTAACTAACTGTTAATTTAATATAAATTAACTAACTGTTAATGTGGGTTTTAAAATTATCTCTTTATCTTTAACCTTTGCCATTTTAATTATGATGTGTCACAGTGTAGGCCTCTTTGGGTCCATTTGTTTAGGATACTGTTTTCCATTCACCAGACTATGGAAGTTTTCAGTCATAATTTCTTTGAATAGGTTCTCAATCCCTTGCTCACTCTCTTCTCCTTTTGATATTCCCATAATGTGGATGTCATTGTACTTAATGTTGTTGCAAATTTTTTTCTCCTTTTTAAAAATTTATTTTTTCTTTTTTCTGCTCTGCTTGGGTGTTTTTTTTTTCTACCTTGTTTTTAAAATCTCTGATTTGATCCTTTACTTCACCTAACCCACTTTTCCCCCCAGTGTATCATTTTTTTTTTCAGATATTGCAATCTTTGTTTTTGACTGGTCCTTTTTTATGCTTTCTATGTCTGTGTTCATGCTATTGAGTATCTTTATAGTTATTAGTCTAAACTCTATATCTGAAAAATTGCTTCCCTCCATTTCATTTCTTTCTTCTTCTGGTGTATTTTCTTGCTCTTTCATTTGGGGTCTGTTTCTCTCTCTTCCCATTTTGTCTTCCTCCTAGTGTTTAGGTCTGCAAAGACTCTGGGGCAGCCTTATTTCAGATGCTGCCTGTGACTTGCCATGAGCAACCTGCTTGGAGCTATCAGTCACCCACAGCTTGTGGCTACTTCTGCTGGGCCTGGGTGTGTGCAGAAAGGACTGAGCTTTGCCCCAAGGTTGGCTTTTATCAGCACTGGGCTTGTGGGAACATCAGCTAAAGTCTCAGAACTCCCAGAGATCCAATTTTGCTATTAGAATTTATCATTGAGATAGCCACCAGCTGTACTCAGCAGCCTGGCTTAAACTCCACAGGGTGGGATGAGAGAGATTTCTGTGGGTGAGGCTATTGCTTCCCCTCAGGCCAGCGCCACTTGGGGGGAAGTGATCTGCCTGAGAGAGATGTCCTCTGCAGTATGGGGAATGACTCAGCATAGGGATCCTGGCAGCTATTCCTTCAGTTCTCTCCCCAGAGCCACTAACTCCAGACTTTCCTTACACTCTAGTCTACTTTGCCCTCACTCTGCCAGATTCCAGGGTAAGTGGCTGCAAATTAAATTTTGTTCTTTGGCCCTTTAAGAGGCTCTCTGCATCTGTAGCCCTCTCTTTCTTGACAACAGAAACCCCACTACTTTTCACAGCAGGATGTTATTTGGGTTCCTTTCCTGGTTCTGGTACTTCTGGCTGGAAATAGGAGCCTGGAGTTTAGACCTCACACTTTTCAGGAGAAAGCACCCTGGCCTCAGAACTGCAGAGGCCACACTTGTGAGCCCTGCCAGCCCTCTTGTGCCTCTCATACACTTCCTAGCAGTCTTGTGGTGGTGAAGTGTTTTCTCTCATTCGTCCTTGTTTATAAGGCTGCAAACTCCAATTAGTTTTTGGCTGGTTATTCAGGATGAGTTTTCTAAAATTTAGTTGTAATTCCAGCTTGGTTCTGGGAGCAAGTTAGTGTTGCTTCCACCTACTCCACCATCTTGGGTTCTTCTTGTGCAATATTTTAATAAAGACCTTTTTCTTTCCCCACCAACCTTTGCTTTCAGAATATGCCTGTCCATAGTGTGGACCCCACTTTTGTCATTAACAGTATGGTTACTGTTGTAGCAATATTTATTACATTACACAATTGTAGTATGATATTATTATTTATATTAATTCCATGTATTAGATCACTGTGGCTTATTTACTACTCATTGCAAACTTGTATCCTTAAGCAACGTCAATCTTTTCTCTCCACCCCTATTCTCTGATAAACCATCATTAAATAGTAGTTATCTTTCTCTCTCTTATCTAGCCTAGCATAATGTGCTCAAGGTCCAACCACCTTGTTGCAAATGTCAGGATATCCTCCTTGCCCACGCCTGGATACACATGTTTGAACTTTTGTTTATATGTTTAACTTCTAAGAAGCTGCCAAACTGTTTTTAAAAGACAATGTGCCACCTCAGTCCCACTAGCAGGGAAAGAGTATTTCAGTTTTTCTACATGCTTGGTAACCACTTGATACTATCAAACTCTTGATTATACCTATTTGGTGATAAGTCATCATAATTTGTATTCATCATATGTCTAATGATGTTGAGCTTCTTTTCATGTTTATATTAGCTCTTTGTATATACCTTTAATAAAATATTTGTTTAAAATGTCTGCTAATTTTAAATATTGGGTTGTAGTCTCCATATTGTCTTGTATTCTGGATGCAATTATTTTAAAATATAGATGATTTGAAAATATTTCCCTCCGGTCTGTAATTTATCATTACATTTTCTCAATTGCATCTTTTGAAAACAAACAAACAAAAATTTAAAAGAAATACAATCAATTATTACATTCTTTGATATCATGCTTTTGGTGTTAGAGCTAAGAAATCATTCCTGACCTAATGTTACAAAGATTTTTCTCAAGTAATTTATCTAGCAATTTTATAATTTTCTTTTATGTAATTATGTCTATGCTTCATTTTGCATCAATTTCATATTGTATGAGGTAATTGTATGCTTTGAGGTCATTTATAAATAGTTTATTTGAAATGTACACTTGTGAATTTTTATAGGTTGATATATTTTTCAGAAAAAATACTATGTAAATAGAAATGTTTTTAATATGTTTTTTCTAAATTTGTTTTCAAAAAGTAACTATGTACTCATATATTTTATAATTAATATTTACTTTAAAATATATTCTCATGATCTCTTAGTTTTCTTAAACAATCAAGTACCATACTATTTTCAATCACTGTTTATTGTGTATAAAGCTAAAAAATTTGAACTTTTCTTTTTTGAAGAAAGAAAATATGTAACCATAAGCTTAAAGCATTTGGTAAAGATAACCAGCAAATATTGTGTGGCACGGAATAATTAGTATTTATTCATATTTATTTACCCTTTTACAAATATTTGTTACACTTCTACATTAAATAGTACTAAAAATAAGCCAGAATGTCATTATAGACAACACAATAGCTAAATAATTAATTTTTAAGGGACTGAAGTAGATGTTGAAATAGAAATTATCTATAGGTGCTGAGTTGCTTCCTTTTATTTGGCTTAAACAAAATAATCTGATTTATTTTCATATCTTTTTTAAGTATTTTTTAAATTTTTTAGTTATAGTTACACATAATATTAAATTGTATAATCCAGTAATCAGACATATAACTAAGTGATCACCCTGTTAAATCTAGTACCCATGTGACACCGTATATAATCATTACAGTATTATTGACTATATTCCCTATGTTGTACTTTACATCCCAATATACAATTCTGTAACTACCAATTTGTACTTCTAAATCCCTTCACCTTTTTCACCCTTCACCCCAAACCCACTCCCATCTGGCAACCATCAAAATGTTCTCTGTATCTATGAGTCTGACTCTGCTGTGCTTATTTGTTTATTTTGTTCATTAGATTCTACATGTAAGTGAAATCATGTGACATTTGTCTTTCTCTGTCTGACTTATTGTACCCCCACAATACTCTCTAGGTCCATCCTTGTTGTTGCAGACAACAAGATTTTATTGCTTTTTTCCTCTTCTTTGGCTTAGTCATATTCCATTGCATATATGCACCACTTTTTCATCTATTAACAGAGACTTATGTTGCTTCAATATATTGGCTATTGTAAATAATGCTGCAGTGAACATATGGATGTATATATCTTTTTGATTTAGTGTTTTGGGTTGCTTCCGATAAGTACCCATTTGTGGAATTGGTGGGTCCTCTCATTATATAGCCTTTGTTTTAAATCCATTTTGTCTGCTATAAATATTGCTACCCCAGCTCCTGTTTGTTTCTTTGTTCCTATTTTCATGAAATATCTTTTTCTATCCATTTTCTTTCATCTGTGTGTATCTCTTGATCTGAAGTAAGTCTTTTATGACAACATGTGCAAGGGTCTCATTTTGTTACCCGTGCAGCCTCCATATGTCTTTTGACTAGAGCATTTAATCCATTTGCATTTCAAATAGTTGTTGATACATATTTATTGCCCTTTTATTATTCATATTTTTTCTTAAAGCAGATGCTTTGACATTTCTTGTAATTCTGGTTTTGTGGCAATGAACTCCTTTATTTTTTTCTTATCTGGGAATCTCTTGATCTGTCCTTCATTCTAAATGACAGCTTTGCTGGGTAGAGCAACGTTGGTTGTAGGTCCTTGTTTTTCATCATTTTGAATATTTCATGCCAATCTCTTCTGGCCTTCAAAGTTTCTGTTGTGAAATCAGCTGACACTTTTATGGGAGCTCCCTTGTAGGTAACTCTCTGCTTTTCTCTTGCTGCCTTTAAGATTCTCTCTTTGCCTTTGACCTTTGGCATTTTAATTATTATTTATTATGTGTCTTGGTCTGGGCCTATTTAGGTTCATCTTTTTTCAGACTCTCTGTATTTCCTGGATTTGTGTATCTATTTTCTTTACCAGGTTAGGAAAGTTTTTCCTAATTATTTATTTATTTATTTATTTTACATGGGTTTTCATTTCCTTGCTGTCTCTTCTCTTTCTGTCATCCCTATGATGTAAATATTGCTATGCTTGAAGTTGTCCCAGAGAGTTCTTATACAACCCTCCTTTTTGGTGGATGCTTTTATTCTTTTTGCTGCTCTGATGGGGTGTTTTCTTCTAAATCTCTGATTTGATCCTCTGTTTCATCTACCTCATTTGATTCCCTGTAATGTATATTTCATTTAAGTTCATGTATTCTTTATCTCTGTCTGGTTCCTTTTTATGTTTTCTAGTTTTGTTTTTATGTTTCCTATCACTTTGTTGAAGTTCTCACTAAGTTCCCTTACTCCTCCTCTCAGTTCATTTAATGCCTTATAACCAGTGTTTAAATCTGCATCTAGGAGTGTGCTTCTCATCATTTTATTTAGTTCCTTTTTGAAAATTTGTCCTGCTCTTTCATTTGGGACACATTTCTTTGCCTCCTCATTTGGCTGCCTCTCAGTGTTTGCTTCTATGTTTTGAAAGAGCTGCTACATTTCTTGTACTTGTTAGAGTGGCCTTATATAGTAGGTGTCCTGTAGAGTCCTGTGGCACAGTCTCCCTGATTACCCTAGCAGGGCACTCCTGGTATGCCTCCTGTTAGGGCTCCTGTTGTAGTTGAGTTTTGATTGCTGTTGCCACCTCAGTGGGAATGACTTACCCTGAGGCTGATTTTCTGTGAGAACTGGCTGCAACCATTGTGAGGATCAGCTGTTCATGGGCTGACCCCATAGGCAGTACTCATTTCAGCAGATTTCTACTGCCTGCTGAGTTCACTTGACTATGTCACTGTGGAAGTGGTTAGGTGGTGCTTCAATATGATCTGAAGTTGTCCACTGGGTGCACTGGCACTAGGGCCTCCTAGGGCCTGGGAGGTGTAGGCCAAGTTCAGCTGTTGCATATTCTCCATCTAAGGACACCGAGAATAAGCTACAAAGCAATCTGCAGATGGTTTCTGGTTGTACTGGAATTAGTGGTCCTTAGGAGAGGCCAAGCTGAGAACCAAGGCTGGCTGTTGCTTATGATAGGTCTGGGGTCACTTAATAAGGGGAACCCAGTACTCTGAGACCAGATGCTGCTTGTTTGAGAAATTTTAGAAAAGTCTGAAGCATGAGACCAGACAGACCATTATTATGGAAACACCACTGGAAATGACTTGAGTGTGCCCTCAAGTTCAGTGAGCAGGTCTCAGGGAATCATCAAGGTGGGGCCAGCAGTGTTAGCCAGGTTGATGTAGAGTCAGATATGGCTCCATTTGGCTGGCATTTTGGAGGCAGGACCCAGAAAAGGAACAACGGCCTCTGCCAGCACTTCTATCTGGGAGAAAGCTACCCCTTTAGCTCTCATTTCAATGCCAGGCTGCTAAGTTTCTTCCTGTATGTTTCTGATGCCCTTTGAGCTGCTGCCTTGCACTGTAACTTACAGAAAGTGAGTCTAAGTAGTCCAATTGCAGGCCCTTTAAGAGTATTACCTGTGACTTTAGCAACCTTTCCTCTCACTTAGCCATAATCCCGGCTTCTGGTTTGTACAGCCAGAAGTTATGGGGTCTTCTCTCCCCAGCACTGGAACCTTATGCTGGGTGACCTAGTATGGGGCTGAGACCCCAAGCTCATCACAAGAAACCTCTGAGGATGAGATAACTCTCCTGATTTTTAACCACCAAAGATGAGTGCGGGACCCTCTATTTCTGTGTCTACCCATTCTATCAGTCTAAATATGGCTTCTGTTTTATATTTTTAGTTGTAGTTCCACTATTCAACTCTATTTTGGGCAGTTCTGAATTATGGTTGTTCTGCAGTTTGGCTGTAATTTTGATGAGGTTGTGGGAGAATGTGAGTACCATGTTTACCTGTGCCTCCATCTGGACCAGAATCCTAAGTTTCTCACCTTCATCATTTTTCATTCATTTAAAGGAGCTGGTCCATCAATAGAGAAAAAAGTTTTACCACAAAACATTTTTCTTTAAATTAAGGAAATAATTGAATGTCAAGTATGAATTTTCCACATAAATTTTTCCTTTTGTCTCCTTGAGAGGTTAACATGCCCAAGATTGAGACCCTACATTCTGCCTTCTCACAGAAGGAGTTAGCCTCCTCTTCAGTAGAACCATTTATGAGCTAAAATCATCTCCCTTGTACTTGGCCACAATTAGTGCTTGAGATAATCAGTCCTAATATGATAATGAGGTAGGTGGTGGATCAGATCTTGAAAACACTGGTTCACCATATTACACAGCTTCATCTAGATGGTTTGGGACCTAATCTCTAATTATACTACCAGAGGGTGGGGGTACCCCTGACTAAAAATGCTGAAGAGGTAAACAAGCCAATATTCTCATTATCCAGCAACAAATGTATGATGTGTCTTAACCCCTAAATACTGTCAAGAGAGGATCTGGTGCTTCTCCAAACGCAGGTTTTATAAATTCCAGAGTTCAAATACCAGGGTCATTCTACCAAAATCTGACATTCAGCTTTGCTACAACTCATTCCATTACTTCAAAGTAAAACAGGCAAAAGGGGGACTCTGTACCTTCTACTTCTGCCTTTATATGTTTTTCCCAGTAAATGCTGTTCTGAAACTGGTGTGCACTTTACCTGGTGCATGTCATTCAACCTCATATACTTGGCAGGGTCACAAACACACACAATTTGTTTGCATTCTTGTTGTTGAATTGGATTCTAGTAGATATAATAACCAAAGTGATGTTACAAATGTCCATGTGTTCATTCAATTGTATATCAAAATTTCACTTTGCATGCTTTTAATACTTGTATTTCATAACTTTAATAGTGTTAGCTATGAGATTTCCAACATTCTTGGCTGAGAAAGAAAGGCATTATGTTTCAGTATATTCTTTCAGGCATTTTTATAGCAGAAGAAAAAAAAAACAAATGTTTCTCCAATGTATATGGGTTTTTGTCTTTAACTATTAAGTAATAAACCTCAAAAGAGGTTTCTAAACACTTAGCATTAAGTAATTTAAAACTTTATAAAGCACTGCAGTGAGTAGTACTTAACTCTGAGCATGGAAGGAAACATGTAGACATGTATATCATTCTGGATTATTTTTACTTACTTATGAGTAAAATTTTGGGCCCAACATACCTAATGAACATTGCTAATGATAGAAAATTGGATACTTATTTTACACAGATACGGTCAGGTCTTTGCAATGCCTGCGATGTGTATATCCTCCCTCCTGAGAGCACCACTCAATCTTTTCTGTCTGGGCTACCCTGGATCTTACTATCATTAAGGGTAAATCCTGAAGAGAATCAATACACTGTTTGAGGATAATTCTCCAGGTGACTTCATTGCCAAGTTTTGATGTAAGGGAAGATTAATTACTTCAGGGTAGAGAGGGGTTGCTTCTGCTGGCAAAATAGGTACGAGGAGATTTATGGAGTTCAAAGATTTTAACACCATCTGTGTCTGCACAAATATCCCTATCTGAAGCCTCAAGGCTTCACTCATTCCTAGACTGTTCTATTTATCTAAGACACCTGGCAGGATGGTGTATTGAACTGGTGATGTGACCCTTAAACTTAAAATCGGATTTTGGTCTGATCTTCATCCAAACAGCTGATGACCACAGAAAGTACCAATGGCCAGGGCAATTTCCTTCCTAAATTTGACTAATATTTAACACAGCTGACTCAGTGCCATGGTTCTCATCATCAAAGAACACTGTTGACTGTAAATTTTGATGCCTTACATAAAACTTTGGGGTTTGATGGGAGTTGGTGTTATTTTAACAAGAATTGTAACAATTATTGCTATTACCTTACACCGTCTTTTTAAAATTGGAAGTTGGGTTCACCTATATTATCTTACCTAATCCTTATAAACATTTATGTTCACTGAGATAAATATTGGTATTAGTATTCCATTTTTATTGATGAGGGAAATTTGGCTCAGGAAGGTCATGTTCTTATCCAAGATCACATAACAGGGCTCTAGTTCCAAGTGTGCTTTCTTACATTATTTTATAGTTGCTTAATTGTTTTTAAATCAAAATGAAATAATGCTATCATACTGTGGCAAATATATTCATGTGTGTCCCTGGGAGTGCTGCTTCAATGACAAGGAGGATTAATCCAAATAAGTAGCTGTGGAGAAAGTGTATATTCATTTGAATATGTAAGTGATTAATAGAGAAATTATGTAATTTGTTGTTCCAGCATTATATACAGTGTTATGTCCCAAAATAGATTAGGAAGTACTTCAGCAACTCAGCTTTTCCTGAGTTATATACCTTGTTTTATAGGTCAGGCATTTTTAAAAGGTGCATATGCATTTTTACATTTTACATATCTACAGTTTTGTGTCTTGAATCACGTTCCAATTTGTGTTCAGAGCATTCCAGAACTGATGTGCTATGAGACTGTGAAATAAGCACTGTTAGATTTTAGAGTAATTGTTTAAATGAATGTATTACAACTGTTGTTAAAAAGCCATGTAAACAAGAAATCTGTTATTTTAATGTATGAGTATTTAGGTTTTTATCAATTAACAAAGCATTAATATATGACTGCCCATATACATATATGCATATATTTTCCTACAGCAATATTTTTAGATCCAGAGAAAGCCTTTTGGTGCAGTATTAGTCATTATATTTAAGTATGATAATTAGTTTACCTAATTTGTTCTCAGATTTGCCTGTTAGAAATCCTTTATATATTTGGCTAATAGTTTTGTAAACATCACATAAAGGTAAATAATGCTTTAAAAGATTGATTAATACATAATTTCAAAAACACACATACCTGCAATATAATTTTAGGGTATTTCTGTCCTAAAATTATTCTAGTAATTAATTTCCCTTTGTGTAGGTGTTTCACCTTACACATTTTTTTCTAAATTTTCAAGAAATGAAGTCACACATGAGAACACTGAGGAAAAGAGAAAACGGAAGTGAACCCTGGCAAACTTCTCTACTGAAGCGCTCTAACCCGCAGGGGCACATGCTTTGGTTCTATCAATCGTTCTGGAAGGTGAGACTTCTGTGAAAACCTGGTACTTGTCACTGAAGCTGTCCCTCAAGTTTGGCGACCAGAAGCTATAAAAAATGAAAAGAAACAATTTGTTCTCTTTATACTGCTTTCTGGAAACTCCCAAGTCTGTCTGTATACTAGCAATTGTTAATGAAATTGAAATCATCCCCAAAATCAACCTCTTTACCTGGATGCTCTAAGTTTGCCCAGTGTATCGGTTTGTTCAACATCAATTACTTGCTTTTTTAATGGGCTAATTTACTTCTATGTTTGGTTTTCAACAGCTCAGCTTTTTCACTCTTAATGAATTTTAATAAGACACAAACAATTCTTATATTAAGAAAGAGATGGTACAACTTTTAAAATATTTTCACTGCAAAATTTAACATGGGAATGCATGCGAGCTTAATCATATCATTTTGTCTTTGAGGTAAAAACATTTCATGTTATGTCACCTGTTATGTAAATTCACATTCAAAGGCTGTTCTGCCCAGGAAACTGTATCATTTAGGAAAGAAACAGTTGCTGTTTGAGATAAAGCAAATGCTGTTATTCACAGGCAAGATTCTCTTTTGGTAACTTAGTGCTAGGCCACTCTGCCCTGTTTAGAGCTGGCCTTGCTTTTAACCTTTTCAATGGGAACTTCCTTGGCAATTTTATTTTTTTAGTACAAAGTTCACCATTTTTGATTGCTACACTTAAATTAACTTTAGCATTGCAGAAAAAAAAAAAAAACAAAACAAAACATTAGAACAACCTTCTCCCAAATGCACAGTTGCCGCAATGTTACTGAAATTTTTGAGGTCATGATATAGATCTGAGTTCCAAATTTAACTTTAGAAAATTAGAAATGGGAAATACCATATCTCAGCTTCCAGTCCACAACCTTCCCCAGTCAGCACTAGTTTCTATTCATATTTCCGTTTCTTTACTCAGATTTTAAAGAGTTTAGTTTTAATCATGAATACAACTTAGATTAGATACTGTTGAACATTAATTAATCACCTTAAAGGCAGACATTAAGATATTTCTTAAGGGAAAAAATAGAACATTGCATCTTTTCAGGGCAGAGGAAAACAATGGCCCTATGTTATATTATATTTTGATATGAAATATCATTAATAATGACATACCTTAATAATTAACTTTCAAAACTTTTTTCTTATTTAAAATGTCATCAGAAGCAGTTAATTTTAACATAATCCAAATTTACAAATTTTTACATCCTCAAACAAAAACAATTTAAAAAATTTAAAATTACTGTTATAAAATATCCCTGACATTATTTTATTTTGTATGCAATCTTATGATTAAATATGAACTAATGTAAAGGTAGCCTGTTTTAAGCCACTGACAACCTTTCTTTATAGCATAGAGATTTGCTGTTAAGATATCTCTTTGGTGAACCCAGGTTAATTTCGTGATCGAGGGAGTTCTAATGTCTTGATGGCTTCTTCTGTCAGCATCCCCTTTACCTCTTTCTTTGCTGCTGCTATGCTCCCATGAGTAATAACCTAAGCGCAGACAATTACAACAACAAACAGCTTTATTTTTTCCTCTAGCCTATGTGCTCTGGATGAAAACTTGATTTTTAAAGGGCACAAGGTTTCTACAAATTTAAAACAGCATAAAATTTAGAACCTAATAAATGTTATAAAGCCATACTATATATGTGTGCACCTGTACTTAGAGTTTATCTTCAAATCAGCCCATGTCAGAAATAAATAGCATGTTCTTTTCCTGATAAGGTATAAAACGCAATCAGGCACATTCTGCAGCAGGCTCCAGAAACTGCAGGGGCTGACTTGAGTTCCCTGCTCTTCTGGGTAGAATTCTAGAATGCTGCAAAAATGAAGACAGAGGAATTGCTCAATAGGGTAATGTCAGAGTTGTGTGAGAAGAATGAAGTTCTAGGTACCTGCTGCACAGCACAGGGCCTGTGTCTGACCAGCACATGTAGGGCACCTAAAAACTTAGGAGGGTAAATCTTGTATTAAGTATTCTTACCAATCAAACAAACAAACAAAAAACTGGCAAAGGGACACAAGAACTCTTTTGATGATGATAGATATGTTCATTGCCTGTATTGTGGTGATGGTATTAAAGGTGTAGGCATTTATTTAAACTCATCAAATTGTATACTTAAATATGTGTAATTTTACATTAATTATACAATTACAATCATATTATTACATATAACTGTTTCAACATGTATACTTTAAATTTACACAATGTCATGTCAAATATATTTCAATAAATAAATACATATTAGAAAAGCAGTAATAAAGCATACCTAAATAAAACTAAAAAAAAAAAAAAAAAACATTGGAAAGCAGGGCAGTAACAAGAGCAGTTTTCTAAAATATGTTCCATAAAAATCCCAGTTATGGAGCTTATTAATAAGTTCTAGAGAAAGGTTTCATGTTTAGATAAATTTGATGAAATTTTGTTTTAATCATTTCTTAAACACCTGTTAAGATTTTGTTCTATATGGTGTTTTTTTCTAATTTTCAGTACCCTACTGTGCACAGATTGATACTAATTGCATTTGACCTTGGGCTGCATCTCTCCTATATACCTCTTATTTTTATAAAGATTTTCTTAAAGTATTGGTGATCTGGAAAACACTTGTTTAGGGAGACATTTGTGTTTTTTTTAGCAATTGAGTATAATGTTAATTTTTATTTTTTTATGTTTTTAAAATTTTTTTAAATCTTTTAAAATTGTTCAAGTACAGTTGTCTCCATTTTCGCCATACCACTCCCCCCTACCCCAACCATCCCCCCTCACTCTTGGTCCTACCCCACCCCTATGCTCAGTATCACTAGCCATCAGAGAGATACAAATTAAAACCACAATGAGATACCACTTCACACTGGGCAGAATGGACATCATTAACAAATCAACAAACAATAAGTGCTGGTGAGGTTCTGGAGAAAAAGGACCCCTAGTGCACTGTGGGTGGGAATGCAGACTGATGCAGCCACTGGGGAAAACAGTGTGGAATTTCCTCAGAAAACTAAAAATGGAACTGCCTTTTGACCCAGCAATTCCACTGCTGGCACTATACCCTGAACACCTTTTCAAAGGAACCTATGCACCCCAATGTTCATAGCAGCACAATTTACAATAGCTAAGTGCTGGAAGCAACCTAAGTGCCCATCAGTAAATGACGGGATAAAAAGACTATGGTACATTTACATGATGGAATACTAAACATCAGAAAGAAAGAAGGAACTCCCACCCTTTGTGACAGAATGGATGGAACTGGAAAGCATTATGTTAAATGAAATAAGCCAGGCAGTGGGGGACAAATACCATATTATCTCACCTATAAGTGGAACCTAATCAACAAAACAAACAAGCAAGCAAAATATAACCAGAGACAGTGAAATTAAGAACAACCTGACAGTAACCAGAGGGAAGGTGGGAAGGGATAATGGGGGCCAGGGGGCAAGGTTGTCACAACATTTTCTTATATCAATTGATGCTACCCATTATAAGCATCCAAGGGAAACAACGTCATATTGTAGGTACCATGTATAACCAAGGCGGCTTGAATTCATCCAAATTTACTCTCCCTTACTTCCTGAGTAAGAGAGTAATTGACTGCATTTACCAGACTCCTCTAGGTGTGGTGACGTAACATTTTTTGACCATGGATATGGTCAAAAAGGATATGCTATGAATCCTTCTAATTGTGAGACTTAATGCACTGAGGGTGTATTCCTCCATGCACTCTTGTTTTTCAGTCAGCTGGAATGTGGCCATGTCTACAACTTTGCTTGACCTTGCAAACAAAAATAAGGCCTTAACACGTGGCAAAGCAACATGGTGAGAAGAACCTAGGTCTCTAAATGTCCTGACCAGGTTAGGCCACTTACCTGGGGAAAGGTGTATGGAAGATAATTCAATTTTATGTTCTTAAGCCACTATATTATTGAGTCTCTTAGTTTCAGCAGGTTTTCTTTTCATCTGAATGTGATTACTAAATAATAACTACTATGAAGCACTTAGTGAGCATTTACTGCATACAAGGCAGAACAGTTATACTGCACAATTGTAGTCTGATAAATCTATATATGTTAGACTATTTAATTTTCACGATAACAGTTTGAAGCATGTACATGATTATATCTTTTTATAGATAAAGTCAGCTAGGCGCAGGGAGTTTCAGTAACTTGCCTGATTTCCTGAGGTGAGGAGGTAGCACAGAAGGGATTTAACCAGTCTCAGTCTGGTTTTCAGTCTAAACATCTTTATCTCTATATGCTGTACTGCTATTCAGTTGGAATATTCAAACAGAAAGATGATAATCTCACATTTAGAGGGCATTTATATATCAACAACTCATTTTCTCATGTGTGTAAATCAAGCCATAAAATTATAAATATTTAAATTTATCAATAAATTAAAAACACATATTAGTCATCTGATATTTTAGTCAGCACTTTCATACATGTTTATGAAGTTTCCAAATAAGTCAAATGTAATGTGTATAACTAATATATTCATAGAACTAGCAGTGCAAAGGAAATAGTACTGATTGATATTTTTTATTCTAAACAAAAATTAAGGTAGCAGGTTTATTTACAATAGCCGAGGGCTGGAAACAGCCTAAGGGCCCATTGGTAAATGAGTGGATCAAAAAACTCTGGTACATTTACTCAATGGAATTCTATGCAGTAGAAAGAAAGAAGGAGCTCCTACCTTTCCAGACAGCATGGATGGAACTGCAGAGCATTATGCTAAGTGAAATAAGCCAGGCAGTGAAAGATAAACACCGTATGATCTCACCTATAAGTGGAACCTAATGAACAAATCAAACAAATGAGCAAAATGGAACTAGAGACTTGGAAATAAAGATCAAACTGACAGTGACCAGGGAGGAGAGTGGAGCGGGTAATGGGAAAAAGAAGGGGAAGGGACAAGCAAAGGAATAGGAATACAGGACTCATGGGCAAAGGCAATGGGGGGGATTGACAGGACTGTTGGAGTGGGGAGATGGGGTAGAGGAGAACGATGGGGAAAAGGCAAGACAACTGTAATTGAACAACAATAAAAAATAAATAAATTTTAAAAAAGATGTATCTTTTGAGGTTAAATAATGTCCAAACAATAGAACTAACCAAATGATCATTAACAGGGATATATTACACTTGGGCCTTAAAAACAGAAAATAAAAAGCAAAACAATAACCAAACCTTCCCATAGAATACTGTTCTTACTAGATTGTGATCAAAATATGTGGTATTCATAAAATGATATGGAAATTATTTTGTGTTTTTTCAAATACCAACATTGTAGCTTTGTCCATTCCCACTTTTCTATTTGATTTCTGTCATTAGCAGCTTTGTAATAAATGTACTGACCTTTTTTTAAACTTTTTAAGCTGGGTATTTAAATCATTGCCTTTTTTTTAGATTTAAACATTTTATTGTTCATATTACTACTATTGTCACAATTTCTCCCCTTTACCCACCTCCACCCAGCCTGCCCCCCACCCTGCTTCCATAGTCAATAGTCTCACCTTTGTACATATCCATGGGACTTCTTATATGTTCTTTGACTAATCCTTTTGCCACTTTACCCCTGCCCTCTTACTGCTGTCAATTTGTTCTATGATTTTACGCCTCTGGTTCTGTTTTGCTCATTAGTTTATTTTATTCATCAGAATCCTCTTGTAAGTGAAATCATATGGTACTTGTCTTTTACCAACTGGCTTATTTTACCTAGCAAAATGGTCTCCAGTTCCATCCATCCTGTTGCAAAAGGTAAGAATTCCTTCTATTTTTCTGGTGTATATCATCCCATTGTGTAAATCTACCACAGTTTTTTTATAATCCACTCATCTACTGATGGAGACATAGGCTGTTTCCAAATCTTGCCTGTTGTGAATAGTGCAGCTATGAACATAGGGGTACATAAATTCTTTTGAACTGGTGTTTCAGGATTCTTCAGGTATATTCCTAGCAGTTTAATTGCTTAGTCAAAGGGCAGTTCTATTTTTAATATTTTGAAGATTCTATACTGTTTTTCCATAGTGGTTCCACAAGTCTGCATTCCCACCAACAGTGTACCAGGGTTCCCTTTTCTCCACAACCTCTCCAGCACTTGATGTTTGCTGATTTATTAATGATAGCCATTCTGACAGATGTGAGGCTATATCTCATAGTTTTAATTTACATCTCTTTGATGGCTAGCAATGTTGAACATCTTTTCATATGTCCATGGACCCTCTGTATGTCCATGGAGAAATGTCTGTTCAGGTCCTTTGCCCATATTTTAATCAGATTGTTTGTCTTCCTGGTGTTGTGTGGAATGGGTTCTTTATATATTTTGGAGTTTAAACCCTTGTTTGATGTGTTGTTGGCAAATATGTTCTCTCTTACTGTTGGTTCCCTTTTCATTTTGATGATGGTTTCTTTAGCCATGAAGAGTTTTTAATTTGATGTAGTCCCATTTATTTATTTTCTGTTATTTTCCTTGCCCTAGGTTTTACAGCCTATGTTTGCCACTAGGATTTTTATGGTATCCTGACTTATACTTAAGTCTTTTATCCATTTTGAGTTTTATTCTGGTTTATGATGTAAGTTTGTGGTCTAGTTTCATTTCTTTTCATGTACCAGTCCAGTTCTCCCAACACCATTTATTGAAGAGACTGTCTATGCTCCATTGCATGTTCATGACCCCTGTGTCAAATATTAATTGACCGTAAAGACATGGGTTTATTTTGGGGGCTTTCTCTTCTGTTCTATTGATTGATGTGTCTGTTCTTATGTCAATTCTAGAATGTTTTGATTACAGTTGCCTTGCATTATAGTTTGGTATCAGGTATTGTGTTCCCTCCAACTTTGTTCTTTTTTCTCAAGATTGCTGAAGCTATTAATGGTCTTTTTTAGTTCCATATAAATTTTTGGAATATTTGTTCTAGATCAGTGAAGTATGCCATCGGTATTTTAATAGGAATTACATTGAATCTATAGATTGTTTTGGGTAATATGGACATTTTAATGATATTAATTCTTGCAATCCAAGAACATGGTATATGCTTCCATATACCGTACTGTATCTTCTTCAGTTTCTTTCTTGGTGTGCTATAGTTTTCTGAGTACAAGTGCTTTACTTCCTTGGTTAAATTTATTCCTAGGTATTTTATGTTATTTTTTTGCTATAGTAAATGGGAATTATTTTCTAGTTTTTATTTCTGATAGTTCATTTTTGCTGTACAAAAATACCGTAATTTTCTGAATAATGAATTTGTACCCCAATGCATTGCCAAATTCACTTTTTGGGTTGAGGGATTTTTTTTTTTTTAATATGAAGCCTACGGGGTTTTCTATGTACACTATCATGTTATCTATGAATAATGATAGTTTACTTTCTCCTTTCCAAATTGGATGCCTTTTATTTCTTGTCTGATCACTGATGCTATGACTTTCAGTACTATGTGGAAAATGAGTGGTGAAAGTGGACATCCTTTTCTTGTTCCTCATCTTAAGGGAAATGCTTTTAGTTTTTGCCTATTGGGTATGATGTTGGCAATAGATTTTTCATATATGGCCTTTATTATGTTGAGGTATGCTTCTCTGTACCTACTTAGATAAGTGTTTTTATCATGAATTGGTGCTGGATTTGATCAAATGCTTTTTCTGCATCTATTGTTTATCTTTTCAAAGATCCAGCCCTTGGATTCTTTGAAATGATTTTTTAGTGTCTATGTCATTTAATTCTGCTTTGATCTTGTTTTCTTAATTCTGCTTGATCTGGGCTTTGTTTGTTGTTGTCCCTCCAGTTTTTTTAGATGAAGGGTTAGGCTGTTTATCTTCTGTCTATCTTCTTTAGGTAGGCTTGTATTACTATGAACTTCTCTCAGGACCGACTTCCCTGTGTCCCATGGGTTTTCACTTGTTTTGTGTTCATTTTCATTTGTTTCTTTCAGATTTCTTTCTTCATCCCATTGTTAACCCATTAATTATTTAATAACATGTTATTCAGCCTCCATGTATTTGAATATTTTGAGTTTTTTCTTTGAGGTTGGTTTCTCGTTCAATCCATTGTGATCTGAATGCATGCTTGATATTATTTCTATTTTCTTGAATTTGTTAAGGCTTGCTTTGTGTCCTACCATGTGGTCTATCTTTGAGAATGATCCATGTGTGTTAGAAAAGAATGTATATTTTGCTTCTTTGAAGTGAAATATTCTATAAATATCAATTAAATCCAATTGACCCAGAGTGTCACTCAGTACTGCAATGATTTTGTTGATTCTTTGCTTGCAAGATCTATCCATTGTTGACAGTGAGGTTTTAAAACCGACTTCCGGCCAAGATGGAGGCGTAGGCGGACACGCTGTGCCTCCTCTAACAACCAAAATTAAGGACAACAAATATTTAGAAACAAGAAAACAACCAGAACTTATAGAAAATTGAACTGTACGGAAGTCCAACAACCATTCATCCAGACCGGTAAGAGAGGCGGAGTCGCAGCAGGAGAAAGTGGAGGTGCGGACCCGGGAACGCAAGCAGCATCTGCAGGCAGTTCCCAGGTGCACAGGCGGCGGCTGGCGGTCCCCGGGCGCACAGGCAGCAGCTGGCGGACCCCGGGCACAGGGGGGTAACTGTGCAGACCCAGTGAGGCCGCACAAGGCGGCTGGCTGACCAGGTGGTCCCACATTTGTGCACGGAGACGGTCCAGGTAGAGGGGAAGTGGCGGAAGGGACTGAATCCAGGAGAGAGCGGAGCAGGCGCCATTGTTCCCTCTCAGACCCCGCCCCCACCTATAGCGTCACAAACCCAGCGACTGGGCTGCCCCGCCCTGAGGAACACCTAAGGCTCCACCCCTCATACATAATAGCTGCGACCAGACTAAAACCAAAACAACAACAACAACAAAAAAACCCCACCAAAAATGGCTCAAACCGGAAAACAAATAAAAGCCCCAGAGCCAATTCCTCTAAGCAGTGAAGAGATAGCTAACCTGTCAGATGCACAGTTCAAAGCACTGGTCATCAAAATGCTCACAGAATTGGTTGATTTTGCTCACAAACTAGATGAAAAAATGCAGGCTACAATACGTGAAATGAAGGAAGATGCATGGGGCACTGTTAGAGATGGAAGGAAAACTGGGACTCAAATCAATGGAGTGGACCAGAAAGAAGAAACTAACAACCAAACAGAAAACGAGGAAGAAACAAGAATTTCAAAAAATGAGGAGAAGCTTAGGAACCTCCGGGACATCGTTAAATGTCCCAACATCCGAATTATAGGGGTACCAGAAGAGGAAGAAGAAGAGCAACAAGTGGAAAACTTATTTGAACAAATAATAAAGGAGAACTTCCCCAATATGGCAAAGGAAATAGACTACCAGGATGTCCAGGAAGCTCAGAGAGTCCCAAAGAAGTTGGGCCCAAGGAGGAACACACCAAGGCACATTGTAATTACATTACCCAAAATTAAAATGAAGGAGAAAATTCTAGAAGCAGCAAGGAATAAGGGGACAGTCACCTACAAAGGAGTTCCCATCAGACTGTCAGCTGATTTCTCAAAAGAGACCTTACAGGCACGAAGAGGCTGGAAAGAAATATTTGAAATCTTGAAAAGCAGGGACCTACATCCAAAATTGCTCTATCCAGCAAAGCTGTCATTTAGAATGGATGGACAGATAAAGCACTTCTCAGATAAGGTCAAGTTGAAGGAGTTCATCATCACCCAGCTTTTATTATATGAAATGTTAAAGGGACTTATCTAAGAAAAAGAAGATAAAAATATGACAGTGAAAAGACAGCAAACTCACAGCTATTAACAACCACACCTAAAACAAAAGCAAACTAAGCAAACAGCTAGAACAGGAACAGAGCCACAGAAATGGAGATCATATGGAGGGTTAGCAACAGGGGCGTGGGAAGAGGAGAGAGGGGGAAAGGTAAAGAGAATGAGTAGCATAGATAGTGGGTAGAAAATAGACAGGGGGAGGGAGGGCAAGAATAGTATAGGAAATGTAGAAGCTAAAGAACTTATGACACATGGACATGAACTAAAGAGGGGGAATGTGGGTGGGAGAGGGTGTGTAGGGTGGAGGGGAATGATGGGGGAGAAATGGGACAACTGTAATAGCATAATCAATAAAATATATTAAAAAAAATAAAAATAAAACCCCCTACAATGACTCTATTTCTGACTATCTCGCCAACGTTTTCTTTATATAGTTAGGTGCTCCTATATTGGGTGCATATATGTTTACAAGAGTTATATCATCTTGTTGGACTATTCCCTTAAATATTATATAGTGATCCTCTGTGTCTCTTATTATGGACTTTGTTTTAAAGTCAATTTTATCTGATATGTGTTGCTACTCCAGCTTTCTTTTTTCACGTCCATTGGCACAGTATATTTTTTTTGCATCCCTTCACTTTCAGCCTGTATATATCTTTTGTTCTGAGGTGGGTCTCTTATAGACAGCACATAAGCATATATGCAGGTTGGTTTTCTTAACCATTCAGCTATTCTATGTTCTTTTATTGGAGCATTTAATCCTTTTATACTTAATTTGATTATTGATAGGTACTTATTCATTGCCACTTTTCCCTTTGTACCAGAGTTCCTTTCTCTCTAATTCTTTTTTAAAGCAGTCTCTCTAGCATCTCTTGCAGGGCTGGTTTAGTGGAGATGTGCTCTTTTCGTCTTTTTGTTTGTTTGTAAACAGGGAAGCTTTTTATTTCACCTCCCATTTTAAATGAGAACCTCACTGGATAGAGTCTTGGTTTCAAGTCCTTGCTTTAAATTACTTGGAATATTTCGTGCCTGTCTCTTCTGGCTTGTAATGTTTCTGTTAAGAAGTCAGCTGCTAGTCTTATTGGGGCTCCCTTGTATATTACTAGCTGTTTGTCTCTTGCTGCTTTTAATATTCTCTCTTTGTCTTTAAATTTTGCCTTTTAATTGTGACATCTTGGAGTGGGCCATTTTGGATTTATCTTGATTGGGACCCTCTGTGCTTCCTGAACTTGTATGACATTTTTTCTTCAGCAAGTTAGGAACATTTTCTGTCATTATTTTTTCAAACATACTTTCCAGCCCTTGCTCTCTTTCTTCTCCTTCTGGTACCCCTATTATGTGAATACTGTCATGTTTCATGTTGTCATAGAGTTCCCTTAAACTATGTTCATTCTTTTCAAATCTTTTTTCATTTTGTTGTCCTGTGTGTTTTTTTCTACCTTGTATTCCAATTCACTAATTCAATGCTCTGCTTCATCTAGCCTGCTTTTAATTCCTTCTAGTGTATTCTTCATTTCAAATCTTGTATTTTACATGTCCGCCTGGTTCTTATTTGTAGTTTTTGTGTCCTTTTTATGCTGATATAGTTCCCATTAAGTTCCTTGTAGTTCTTACTAAGTTCCTTGATAATCCTTACAACCATTACTTTAAACTTTATGTCTGATAAATTGCTTGCCTTGATTTTATTTAGCTCTTTTTCTGGAGATTCCTCTTTTTCTTTTGTTTTTGTGTTGTTTCTTTGTCTCCCCATTTTAGTTGTTTCTTTGTGTTTGTTTTATGTATTAGATTGATCTGCTTTACCTCTTTGTCCTGTGGTGTGGCTTAACATGGTAGGGATTCTGTTTGACCCAGTGGTGCAGACTCCTTTATTTCCTGATCTGGATAGCTTAGGAATGTCTTCTGTGTGGCTATGTGAACTCTCCTGTTGTATTTGGGTCCCAATTGTTTTTGGCCCATTTGTTGGTGGGAACTCCCCTTGGCTGGCTAAGAGGCTCAGCCCATAGTCTGTCTTGTACAACGGTGTACAGGTGCTGGCAGAACAAAGCAAAACAACACAAAACCAACACCAAGACAAGCAAACCCACCCCACCCACAACAGCAATACCAACAACAAAAGAGTTAAATAAGACAAGCAGAAAGAGAAATGGCATAGTAGAGATAGGGGAAAGGAAAAATAATATGAGAAGACCAAAAGAAAGAGAAGTGATTATGAGAAGAGAAAGGAGAGAAGAACTAATACTAGTGATTATTTGAAAGAGAAAAATGGGGAGAAGAAACACAGAAAAGAAGAAAGAAAAGGAATGAAAGATAATAAGAATGGAACAATGGAATAATCAAAGGTTAGAGTATAATAAGAAATATGAAGTAAAAAAATTGAACACCAAAAATAAATTAAAAAGAAAAAACTTATATAAAATGAAAGGCTATATATAAAGGCTATAAAAAAGAAAAAAATAATGCAAAAAGAACCAAGTGGTTTTGTCTCAACAGAGTTTTGTGCTTGCCTCCTGGTTTCCCTCTTTGGATATGGCTTTGACGTCTGAGTCTGGTATAAGCCAATATCAGGTGCTCTCAGTGTCTGGGTCTCAGCAGCCTTTTGAGCTAAAAGCAATCCACTGTTTGTGGCTGATTTCTCTGGGCTTGGCTGCTTCCAGGATGTGTGAAGCTGCTTTGCAAAGCCAACTTTTATCAGCACTAGTCCAGGAGTATGTCAGAAAACATCCCATGTCACTGCAGGAACTGCCTCTTCCTGTCTGTGCCTGCCAGCCTGCTGTCAATCTTAGACTAGTCAGAGACCCAACAGTTTCTGAGAAGGCTTCTGGCAGAAACAGAAGGCTATATGATTCCTGGAACTCCCATGGCAGATGCTTTTCAAACTCCAAGGAAGATGGTCAGTGTGTTTTCCTTCTACCTGAGTCTATTGGTGATTATTTCCCTGAACCTGGCAGTGTGGAGCCCCTAGTAAGCCTCCAGAACATTGCTTTCGTGTCGTCCAGGTGCCAGGAGGGTGTTTCTGTGCCTCTCTCATGAAGGGGAAGCACCAGTCTATTTCCCAGGAAGGTGTATGGGTTGGCTGCACACTACAGAATTCTCTGACATCCACTGAGTCTGTTTATTTTGCTGTCTTCTCAGCAAGGGTTAAGATGCAGGATGGTGGGGAAAGGGAGAGAAAAAAAAAACCCTACCAAGACAGAGTCAAACTGAAAGAAGAATAAAGAAGTTGCATGGTGGAGGGAGCAAACAAGATTCCAGAAGGTATGGCAAGCAGAATTCCAGGGGTTGGGGAGCAACATCCCACAGGGTAAGGTAGTTAGTTGGTTTTCCTCTGGGAGGGGCTAGCTCTTCTCTAGGAAGATGGCTGCTGTGGAATTGAGGTATGTCTTGGCCCCTAAAATCTAACAGCCTCTCCTTCAAGTTTCTCCCCAGTGCTTAACACTCCAAACTCTCCTCGAGCAATGCCAGTCCTCACCACCCTCCCTTTGCTGGGCCCCACAGTGAGTAGTCATGAACACAAAAGTTGTGCTTTGCTCTTTTAAGGTGGGGTGGGGGAGATGGTGGGTTTGTCTCCAGTGGTTTTGGTTTCTTCCCAGCAGAGAAAGTCCCCGTGGCCTTTTACTGCTGATTTTGCTACATGATAAGCTGATCTTGGCACTGGCTGTCTGTGCTTAGGAGCCTGGTCTGGGGTTCTGGCTTCTCTCCTCTCAAGGGGACGCTCCCACAGCCTCCCTGCCTTGGCCTGCCACCCATGTGAATGGTGCTGGCCCTTTTGAGATGTCCCTGCCTTTCCTACCAGTCTAAGGGTGGTTTACTGGCTGTCTTTGGGTGAAGTTGCTCTTTTAGTAGCCTTCGGTTTAACTCTGGTGATTGTTTTACTCTTTAATTTAATTTTTTTTAGATTTTATTTATTTATTTTTAGAGAGGAGAAAGGGGAGGGAAGGAGAGTGAGAGAAACATTGATGTGTAGTTGCCTCTCACATGAACCCCATTGGGGACCTGGCCCGCACTCCAGGCACGTGCCCTGACTGGGATTTGAACCAGAGACCCTTTGATTCATAGGCTGGCACTCAATCCACTGAGCCACACCAGCCAGGGGGTTCTTTAGTTTTATTTCCAGTCTGGTTTTGGTAGTGTGTGATCTATCTTATTTCATGCCATCTTGGAGAGACCCCTAAATCACTGACTTTTAAGTCTATTTTTTAATATATACTTTGAGGCAACAAAATATTTCTTCATGAAGAGTTTTAGCTTCATTCTAGAAGATTCAATACATTGTATTTTTACATTAGTCAATCTAAACTATATGCTACATTTCATTGTTGTATCTGGACTCATGGTGTATTTAGCAGTTATTATTTTTAAGCAAATTTTTAATTTTTCTCTTATCGATTTTTAAAATAACTCTTTTATGATCAGTCAGAGAACATATTCTATGTAATTTTATGACATTTATTAAGAAACATTTATGGTTGTCCTGGCTGGTGTGGCTCAGTGGATTGATCACGGGCCTGGGAACCAAGGGTCCCTGGTTTGATTCCCGGTCAAGGCACATGTCTCGGTTGTGGGCCAGGTCCCCAGTAGAGGGTGTGCAAGAGGCAACCACACATTGATGTTTCTCCCCCTCTCTTTCTCCCTCCCTTCCCCTCTCTCTAAAAATAAATAAATGAAATCTTTAAAAAAAGAGAAACTTTTATGGTAGCATAAGTAATTTTCATAAATGTTCCATGTACGTTTTTAAGAAGTGTTTTTGGGGTTGCTTTATAGGGTTTTATTTAGGTCAATTATATTTCATTTTTAATCATACTATACTTTATATCTTTGATATTTTTTTGTCCACTTGCTCTATCAGTTATGAAAATTACATGTTAAAATCTCAACGGTAGCCCTGGCTGTGTGGCTCACTTAGTTGGAGTCTCATCTCATGCACCACAAGGTTTGAGGCTGTGATCCCTGGTCAGGGCACGTGTCTAGGTTGCAGTTGTAACCCCGGTCTGGGTGTATGCGGGAGGCAACCAATGGAGGTTTTTTGCTCATGTAGACATGGCTGTCTCTCTCTCTGCCCCCTTCCTTCTGTCCCTAAAATCAAATCAAATCTAATCTAATCTAAAATCTCATACATTAAGAGTTATTTGTCTTCATTATCTAATTTGAAAATCTTTGTTAATTGGATTATTTAATTTTTAGTTTATATAATTATTGAAGTATATGCATTCAAATTTTTCATTATATTATTTTTAAAAATCTGTCCTGTCCCTTTTACATTTTATATTTTGGTTTATCAGATGTTTTGAAATATAATTCAATTACTATTAGTTGTGTATTCATAGAATTGGCTATCACCATGATCTAACTGGAGAACATTTCATTCACTTCTGAGAAGCTTGTGTGCATTAGCAATCCCTCCACATCCGCATCTGCATGAAGCTCAACAACCACTAATCTATTTCTGTCTCTCTTGACTATTTCAGACATTTTGTAAAATTGGAATCAAACAATATGTAGTCTTTTGAGATTTCTTTCTTTCACTTATCATGTTTTCAAGATTCACTCATATATGAAACATGCATCATTTCATTTTATTTTTTGTATTATGTAATTTATTTGCATAGTTGAATAATATTTCATTTTATGGTTACATCACATTTTGATTATTCACTCATCAGTTAATGAACATTTGGGTCACTTATGCTTTTGACTACTGTGAATAATGATGCTGTGAACATTCATGTATAAATTTTATATGTCAAAAACATATTTAGTTTTTACTTCAATTTTTCATAATATTTTCACTAGGCAGAGAAGTGTAAATTGTCAAGGGTTTTGGTTGTTGTTGCTTTCAGTTCTGTAAAGACATTGCTAAATTGTCTTCTGGATTCCATCATTTTACTTAGAAGTGTCATACTTATTGCTTCTCTTTTGAGGGTAATATGTCCTTTTGCTTTACATACTTTTCAGATTTTCTTTTTGCTTTGCGTTTTCATAAGATTGACCACGATGTGTGTATGTGTGCTTTTCTTTGTATTTATTGTACTTTGGATTAGTAGAACTTTGATAACTCTTTAAAATACTGCTTCAACTCTTTGTTCCTGGAACTCTGATTACACATATGTCAGATCTTTTTATTTTGTCCATATTTTTTACACTGCTTCTTTTCTGAATTGTCTATTTTTCCACATCTAGTTTTCAATCTAGATATTCTCTATTGTTTTATTTTTCCATTTTCTGTACCCTGCATTCTCTTACCTACAGATGTATTGCTTTCATTTATTTAATATAAATAATTAAATATTCAATTTTGGTTTCATTTAAGCAACTCCATGATGATAATTCAAAATGTTTATAAATAGAAAAAGGTGTTCTCTAAAGTGAAATGCTCTCTAGCACAGAGGATGGCTAGGCACAGACTTATTCAATATACTTTTAGAATGTTATAAGAAGCTATAAACTGAGAAGAAAAAACTCTAAATAAACCATGAAGAATATTTAAAGATTAATTAATTGGTTAGAATGCTTTTTTTTAAGAGAGGAGAAATGTCCTATGGAAAGGTGTGGTGATGAGTAAATACAAAGTAGTTTGGGCAAAAAGTTTTGTCTGGATAATGAGCAAATTTCTATAAAAAATCCTTTAATAATTTATTGTATATATGTTTGAGTTTTTCTGTAATTTTCTACCAGACTACAAGGCCTCTAAGGGTAGTGAAAATACTTTTCGTCAGCATATCCTTTCCTGCAGGCATTGGGGATTTAAAGGGGGTCTTTGAGAAGGAAATAAATAAGCCAATATTAGTATTTTGAAAATATAATTTTAAGAATAACCGGGTTGGAAAGCCATACAGGCTGGAGGCAGGAAGTCCAGGTAGGAAGCTTTCTGTACTTGAAATATTTTCTGTAGTGAAAACAGAGAGGAAGAATGAAAAACTTTTGGAAAAAGAATTGACACAACTCGGTAAACTGACTGTAGAAAACCAAAAGAGGGAAGTGACTCCCAGTCTGTATGACTGGAACAATATTGATTTTATTTGTAGAAACTGACAGGAAGCACTCTGCACCATGTGATACCTTTTATCACCATTTCTGTCTCATTTTTGCACCTTTACATCACATAGTACAACTCAGAGTCAGTTTTTCACTCTCCGTTGTCTACTATCCGACCCCAACATGGCACGTGCACTGACTTCTGTGTCTCTGACTGATGGCTCTGCACTCCCATAGCATTTACAGTCAGTGACACATCTTTGAGTAATTGCTACCTGATGGCATTTTGTGTCTTATTGTGTTAAATGAATGGTTTGTATCTTTTCCAACTAGACTCTAAGTTCCTGAATGCTAGAAAATTATTGCCTAAATTCTGAGTGCTAACTCCTATCTTATTTAATTGTTGATATATTCTATTGGGCTAAAATAAATCTTGATTGATGAGTACAAATAAATAAGCATACCATGACATAGTTATTTCTAGAATTTCTTAATTTTTAAGAAGCTAAAGTGATGGAAATGCTTAGAAATGTTAGCTCTACTGAATTTTCCAAGTCTGCTTTGAATTCCTAATTATAGCTGATGTTTGCTTCTATCACCCAATTTGTGTTCTGCTGCGGCTAACCTAAATATAATCTCTCACGTGCCTGCAATTTCGGTAGTCCTTCACCTAAATAGAATGGTCAAAGAATTGGATTTTTAAAATGTAATAAAAGCCCATTAGAAACTGATTTAAATAATGTGGAAACTGACTACTTTACACAAGGAAACATGGGGAGGCTGAGTGGGCCCCGGGTCCGGCATCTGTAGATCTACTCTGCCAGTTCTTTCCACTCACGGGATTTCAACAGTTGCTGATGTCACACTTAAGAACAAAGCCGAATTACAAAACAATGGGTGGTCTCTCAATCTATCTCTTTATTAAGAGTGAAGGGATCCTTTTAGAGGTACCTTATCAGATTTGTCCTTACATTGTTTTGAAAGATCTTATTTATTTATCTTTAGGCAGTGGAAGGGAAGGAAACAGGGAGAGAAATAGCAATGTTTGGTTACCTCTCACGCGCCCCCTACTGCGGGCCTGGTCTGCAAGCCAGGAATGTTCCCTAGGCTGGGAATTGAACCCACAAACCTTTGGTTCACAGGCCAGCACTCAATCCAGTGAGCCACACCAGCCAGGACTACACTTACATCTTCTTGGATGGAGTCCCACACCCAGTCCTCAATCAATTACTTCAGAGTGCAGTGGGATCACCATGATTGTCTTGGATTCATAGTGATCGACCATCCGTTGTTTTAAATGGGATCCTTTTCCCCTTATTCATGTAGAGAAAAAGGTGAATAGCTGAATAAAATCTCAGTGATTTTAGAAAACAGAAGGGAAAACACAGATTTGTGGTAGCTAATAGACAGGATATACTCTGGAAGTTCAATAGTGTTAATTGTGCACGAGAAACTTTTCTTTGGGGGGAAGTACTGACCAGCTTTGTGCAAAAAAAAAAAATGAGGTTTGTTATTTCTGTATATTATGTGTAGTAAGATTTTATATTATAAAATTAAGAAGCTATAAATAATTGAACCTTTCTTAAGACTATTGCAAAGATCACAAAAGACCAATTATCACACATAAGTATAGAAACGTGTTAGAGTATCACATAGTATTCCTGAGTGTTCTCTAAAAAACAGAATTTTGCACATATTATTCATAGTGTTATCTGATGACAGTTGTAGGAATATTGTGGGAAGGCCTGAGAGATTCCAGGTCTTTACTGACTAACTTAAAGTGATTTTTAAGATTGTTCATGTAGGGTGACATCTGTCACTTGGTAAAATGATAGTAATTATTCCAAAATGCAAATTCATGTCTTGGAAATTCTTTAAGATATTTCATTTTAAAATGACAACAGAGAAAATGTATTCCAAGTATTGCAGCTATTATCTATCTGCCTATCATCCATCATCTCTTATTGTATCTCTATATTGATCTTGTAATCATAGCCAATGCATGCAATGATTTTAGGCTCTAAATTCAATATATGCCTTTCCACTTAATTTTTTCTCTATTCTTCTCTGACATTAAGTTTTATAGAGAAGGTAAATATTCCTATATACTGGAATCTAAGCAGAGAATGTTGGGAAACACTCTGGTGGACAGAGAAAGAGAGGTTAGTTATTCCTCACACAACCGTTTTATTCAGCATCCCGCCCTCTTACTTGGTCCCTACTTATTATCTCTGTTGTCTTTAATAATATGAAAGATCTCTGACTTATGATGGTTCAACTTAAGATTTTTTGACTTTATGATGGTACAAAAGCAATATGCATTTAGTAGAAATTGTAACTCATGTTTTGAATTTTGATCTTTTCTTCGGATCAGTGTGCAGCATGATACTCTCTTATGATCCTGGTCAACAGCAGAGAGCCTCCCCAGGCAGACATGTGACCTCAAGGGTGAACAACTGATATTCTGCAGGGCACTGTGCTACCAGCAGTTTGGCATATTGTATTCTGTGTTTTTGTGTCTCATCTTGTGCGCAAAGCACCCATCTGTGTATTCTGCTTCTGGGGAGAGGAAAAGGAAAGTGATTACTCTTGCAATAAACTCAAGATAATTGCCCAATTGCAGGCTAATATAAGTGGTCTGAGCATGTTTAAGGTAGGGTAGGCTAAGTTATGATGTTAAGGAGGTTAGGTGTATCAAATGAATTTTTAACTTATGATATTTTCAACTTAAGATGGGTTTATTTGGGATGTAACCTCATCATAAGTCAAAGAGCAACTTTAGTGAGTTCTTATCCTCATCTACATATCCTATATTTTTAGGTAAGATAAGACCAATAAACATTTATGGGGGAAAATTTTAGATGTAATGCATGTGATTCATATATATTCTTTGTTATATTAGAATGAGGCACCGAGTGGGTTTCTTCCTGTATGGGTGACATAGAGAATGGCTCCTTAGTCTTCCTGATTTTTTGAAACTCAGCTCCAATTTTTTTTTAATATATTTTATTGATTATGCTATTACAGTTGTCCCATTTCCCCCCATCATTCCCCCCACTCTGCACACCCTCTCCCACCCACATTCCCCCCTTTAGTTCATGTCCATGTGTTGTAAGTTCTTTAGCTTCTACATTTCCCACACTATTCTTGCCCTCCCCCTGTCTATTTTCTACCCACCATCTATGCTACTTATTCTCTTTACCTTTCCCCCTCTCTCCTCCTCCCATGCCC
This sequence comes from Glossophaga mutica, assembly GCA_039655065.1. Taxonomy (NCBI): domain Eukaryota; kingdom Metazoa; phylum Chordata; class Mammalia; order Chiroptera; family Phyllostomidae; genus Glossophaga; species Glossophaga mutica. The sequence goes on along the minus strand of CM077308.1, from coordinate 75,735,512 downwards.
CTGTTGCTAACCCTCCATATGATCTCCATTTCTGTGGTTCTGTTCCTGTTCTAGCTGTTGGCTTAGTTTGCTTTTGTTTTAGGTGTGGTTCTTAATAGCTGTGAGTTTGCTGTCTTTTCACTGTCATATTTTTATCTTCTTTTTCTTAGATAAGTCCCTTTAACATTTCATATAGTAAAAGCTGGGTGATGATGAACTCCTTCAACTTGACCTTATCTGAAAAGTGCTTTATCTGTCCATCCATTCTAAATGACAGCTTTGCTGGATAGAGCAATTTTGGATGTAGGTCCCTGCTTTTCAAGATTTCAAATATTTCTTTCCAGCCCCTTCTTGCCTGGAAGGTCTCTTTTGAGAAATCAGCTGACAGTCTGATGGGAACTCCTTTGTAGGTGACTGTCCCCTTATTCCTTGCTGTTTCTAGAATTTTCTCCTTCATTTTAATCTTGGGTAATGTAATAATGATGTGCCTTGGAACCGGAAAACAAATAAAAGCCCCAGAGCCAATTCCTCTAAGCAGTGAAGAGATAGCTAACCTATCAGATGCACAGTTCAAAGCACTGGTCATCAAAATGCTCACAGAATTGGTTGATTTTGCTCACAAACTAGATGAAAAAATGCAGGCTACAATACGTGAGGTGAAGGAAGATGCATGGGGCACTGATAGAGATGGAAGGAAAACTGGGACTCAAATCAATGGAGTGGACCAGAAAGAAGAAACTAACAACCAAACAAAAAACGAGGAAGAAACAAGAATTCAGGAAAATGAGGAGAAGCTTAGGAACCTCCGGGACATCGTTAAACGTCCCAACATCCGAATTATAGGGGTACCAGAAGGGGAAGAAGAAGAGCAACAAGTGGAAAACTTATTTGAACAAATAATAAAGGAGCACTTCCCCAATCTGGCAAAGGAAATAGACTACCAGGATGTCCAGGAAGCTCAGAGAGTCCCAAAGAAGTCAGCTCCAATTTTTATGATGGAAATCGTCTGAGGTACATGAGACATAACAAGCAACCCTTCTTGGAAACTGTGAAGTTTTGCATTCACTTGCAGGGTTTAGCTGTGCTGTATGGCTTAGATGGATAAGCACATGAGGACCTTCACTTTAGGCCACTTTAATTTTTGCATTTCTTCTCTTGCCATAGTGACAGCAATATCAGTCTGTGGTAGTGGTGTTGATGTGGAGAAATTGTTGAAGATTTTTCCTTATAGAATTCAGAGACAGATATTTAGGGTAGCTGAGATGCTAAATGTCTAAGCACTGAAACAGTGGTCACTAGAAATTGCAAGGGCTAACACGATCACTGAGTCTGAACAGTTGGATGAGAAATATCATCTTGTTAGAAAATGGCTGGTAATTGTCATCAGGTCTGACTATGGTCTATGTGACAATTAGCTAATCATCTCAACATCTAAACCCTGGTGAGTGAAGGAGAATCAGTATAGGCAAAGAGAGTAAGTAAAATTAGACCATGACAGTTGTGTGGCAGTAGTTGGTCCTTCTTTATAATTAATAAGAAAAAATGATGATTGTTCCACTGTGTGAAGAAATATTGTGGGTACTCCTGCATCTGAAAACCCTGGTTGCCATCAGCATCGTCACATCCACAAAGGCCCCAACATGAGTCAGTATTGAAGGAAGATCAGAGACAACTGCTAGTTATATCTGCAGAGGGGATAGAGGGATTCTGGGACCAAGCACTGAACATGTACACATAAGTTGAACAATATCTATTTTATTCCAAGCCACCATTCAAATCCACTAAAATTAATTTAACAGGCTGACAGTCACCAGAGAGGAGAGGGGAGGGAATTTCAGGGGAAAAGGGGAAGGGTTTACAGGAACAAGTATAAAGGACACATGGACAAAAACTATGGGGGGTGGAAATGGGAGGGAGGTGGGGAGGGCTGGGGTGGTGGGCTGGGGTGGGTGTAAAAGACAGAATACTGTACAAGATCAACAATTAAAATAAAAATTTAAAAAAAAATTTAAAATTTAGTAATATTTATTTAGTCTACTATGTATAGCACTGAATTAAGAAACCTGAGACATCTTTCTTGTCCTTGACTGAATCATTATAGTAGGTACAATTCATTGAGAACTTACTGACAGTCACTATGCTGAATGATTGACATTTATGACTTTATTTATACCTTCAACAATCCTATGAGGTATATACTTTAATTATCCCCATTTTACATATAGAAAGTCCAAGGCTCAGATGGTTTAAGAAAGTTACCTAAGATCATGTGGTTAGCCAAGATGTACAGCAAGAATTCTTATCCATGTTTAAATCCAGACCTATGCACTTAATGTTTGCTACACTACTCGAGTGCTTTAAGGAAATAATATTAAAATCAAGGCACATTTGTTTCTTTCAAACACATGAACTATTTTCTCTTTCAGCTTCCATGTAAGTTCTCCAATAAGCTCCTAAATATCTACATTTACGTGGAATTCAGATTCAAATGTAATGCAGTGGTCATGGTACTCGACAGCAATCTTGCCAATTAAGCAGCAGTCCTAATTGGAAGAATTCTGTACTGTGCATACATACACACTTGCTGTAATCTCAGTGAGCTTGCAGCTGCTAGAATAGACATCATTAGACTCTAAGAAAACAACTATTTCTGAGTGATCATCAACATAATGCAAAACATGATATGTCAGGAAGCAAAGAAATTTGAATAAAAGTTTGTGAATGAGAAAACAGACGGTAATAAACCAAGTGGAATCCTGTAGTTGCTTCTAAAAAAGAAGTTGGATCTTTTTGGAAATAAATGGTCAGGAATTTTGTTTTGCAATTTACATGACAAAAATATCAAACATGAGGCCTATTTTACTTTGGTCTTTTGTTTTATTTTCTCTGAGTGTGTGTGTGTTTTAGTATGTATATGCACAATAGAATTCTCTATTAGTTTTCATTTCTCTTTCTAACTTCTCTTAGGTAATATATCACTTAATGGGCACTATGCCTAAGCTTTTATTTTTCTCAGAGCAGCACTATAATAGTTCTTCCCTGAATTATAAGGTTGTAGGTCTTACAACCTGAGTTGAATAGAGAAGAAAACATATATTGATTTTTTTTTTAATTTAGTACCCATTTAAACTTAAATGCTTCCCTTTCCTTCTATTTCTTGATTTTTGCTATGGCTGCTATGCAGGCACCAAATGACTTTAATAGTTAATGTTTTTTAAAAATATTTTATTTTTTTTAGAGAGAGGAGAAGTGAGGGAGAAAAAGGGAGAGAAACAGCTATGTGAGTGAGACACATTGATGGGTTGCCTCTTGTACGTGTCCCAGCTAGGGACTGAACCCACAACCCAGGAATGTGCCTTGTCCAGTGATAGAACCAGCGACCTTTTGCTTTGTGGGACAATGCCCACCCAACTGAGCCACACTATTCAGGGGTTAATATTTACAATTAATCTCTGTGTGTAATACACTCTTTTTACTAGTATTTATTCCAGGAAAAAAAACAAAAAAACACACACACAAAAAAAACATGGGGCATCCCTCTCTCCTTTTCTTCTTCTTACATCTCTCTGCTACCATAATTTATCAAAGAAAATTCAGCCATGTTTCCTGTGATCAGTGGTAAAGATCTTATGCATTTCCCACCACTAAACTTAATGCAGATTGTACATACCCCAATTCACTTTTTACTTAATTCTCTCTAAACATTCTAGCTCACTCTGTGGAAATCTGGTTTTGTTCCACACCTCTGTTTCAAGCTCCTAGCTGTCCTTCCACATTTAACACAGCATCCCTTCTAATTACCTTGCTTTGTCTGCCTTTTATTGTAAGCCAAAGTTTTGAGAGCAGCGGGATCTCACTGTTTCTACTTCCTAAGCTTCCATTCATTCCTCAGCAGCCTGCAGTTTGATTTTTCTTCCCAACCACGCAGAAAAAGATGCTCTCTTGGAGCTCAATAATGACCTCTATCCAGTGAAAACTTTTCAATATTTATAATTTCTGGATTTTCTAACATTGCATGCCATTGAAAATCTTTGTCTTGACACATTCTATTCACTTGACTTCAGTCTTCCTGTGCCTTCCTGGGTATATACTTTTATATTTCTGACCAGTTATTCTCTGCTTTCTTGGTGAGATGCACCTCTGCGTTCTACTCTGTAAATGTGATTCCTCTTGCGTTTTTATCCTTAACCTACTTCTCACTCTTCATTTACTCTTTCATAATCTTATCCATTTTCATGATTTAAGTACCTAACATGCTTGAAAAAATATGTAATAGTATCCTACAACTCACAATGTCATCTTCTCATTAACCACATCACACACACAGAGCTCTTATTATATGCAGTTTATATTTGGCACGAAGAAAGTTCATATTTTGGGCTGCTTTTATTTGTTGTATGTTATATTTATCTCTTCAGGTCTTTACTACTGTCCTCCAAGAAAAACTCATCATTCTCCTTGTTATAAAGAAATCCATTCTCAAAGAATGTAAGTGCATTTTCTAGATAATATTGTTAATTATTGCCAAGACAAGATTGAGGATGATGTTTTTCTGACTCCAAAATCCATAATATTTCCATTATCAATTTTATGTTCCTAGTCTTTATGCTCAAAGGGTTTACATTCTTGCTGAGCAGATGGGAAATATAAAAGCCCAGCACACAAAGGTTTCTCTAAGTCATAACCTACTCTGTACTAATCCCAGCACAATCATGTCCATTGTAACTTTCAAATACTTTTCGCCATGGAAGTGATGAAGAATTATCCAAAGTCCATGAAATCTTAGGTCAGCTCATGTGTCCATCTCTGTCATAAAACCTTCTCTGGGTCTTCCTGCTAATATTTAGTATCCTCTCCCATCTTTGAACTATGATGACTATTTGTTTTCAGCCCAAATTCCAGAATGGTTTATTTCATTACTCCATCATTTCTTATTTTGCTGGTAAAATTAAAATTAGAAACTGTTGGTAGTTAAAGACTTTGGCTTTACTGCAAAACATTAAAAAGTGTTAGCAGAGAGCTGCTGTTTAATAAATACATTCTTAATTTTATTAAATTTAAAATTGAACCAGATTGCTCTGTGACCTCCTTTAATGCTGGAAAAGGGGGCAGGGAAAGCTTAGTAATGTAAAACTATAATGCTGATGTGCACTGGAAAGCAACAGATGATTGATTACACAAGTCTGTAAGAGGAAGTGTTTTTGCAGCTATTCCTAGCTCAGTAAATCAAAAATAGCTTGCCAGATGTGACTCCTAGTTTTCTATAAAATTCATCATTTTATATATGCATTCATAAAGCAGAGAAGGAATTTTATTGATAGCAACACCCAAAGAAAACTAGGTCTGCCTTGCTTCCTTCCTTTCCCCTCTCTCTCCCCACTCCCTACTGTGTACCTATCTTTATTGAGATACCCATCTGCCTTTATTTTTATATAAAACACTCAAGTATGGACATTGAGCTGACTTCAATATAAAAATGATTTTTGATGCTGATTCAATAATGATAAAGGGTTGACCTTGGTGACCTTTGAGGTCTTTTCTAGTTCTATGATTCTGCAATTTGTTAATATAGCAATTTTAATTACCATGTGCTAAATATCCAACATAAGTTAATTTCTAATTTAAGCTTGGTGGCTCTCAGAAGTAGCAAGCTTGACTTTGCAGCTAGCCTGTCTTCTCATTTTTTTAGTCCCGAGGTGATAGCCACTCCCTCTACACAGTACCTTGCCCAGACAAACCTCTACTTTGCTTTTGCCATAAAAGCATATATCTCCAGAGTTCTGGCTAAGATGGAGGCATAGGTAGAAATCCTTCACTTCCTTACACAACCAGAAGGAGGATAACAGCCAATCTAAAATCAATAAATAACCAGAGATGACAGAAAAATCAAACTGCATAGAACTTCAACAACCAAGGAATTAAAGAAACAGCACACAGAAAAACCAGACTGGTAGTGCCACAGTGCAGCAAGGAGGGTTGCCCTGCCCTGATGAATACCTAAGGCCCCACCCCCTTACAACTTATCAAGTATGCCAAGACAAAGAAGTATGGCCCAAATGAAAGAACAGAGGAAAGCTTCAGAAAGAGAGATAAGTGATGATGAGATATCTAACCTATTTGATGGAGAATTTAAAGCCCTGGTAATCAAAATGCTCACACAACTGATTGAGCTCAGTTGAAAAAAGTAAAAACAAATGAAAGATACCCAAAATGAAATAAAGCAAAATATTCAGGGAACCAACAGTGACAAGAAGGAAACCAGGGCTGAAAGCAATGATTTGGTACAAAAGGAAGAAATAAACATCCAACTGGAACAGAATGAAGAAACAAGAATTCACAAAAATGAAGAGAGGCTGAGGAATCTCTGGGACAACCTGAAACATTCCAATATCTGAATTATAGGGGCGTTGGAAGGAGAATAACAGCAAGAAATTGAAAACTTATTTGAACAAATAATGAAGGAAAACTTCCCTAATCTGGTGAAGGAAATAGACTTCCAGGAAGTCCAGGAAGCCCAGAGAGTCTCAAAGATTGAACCCAAAAAGGAACACACCAAGGCACATCATCATTAAGTTACGCAAGATTAAAGATAAAGATAGAATCTTAAAAGCAACAAGAGAAAAGGAGACAGTTACCTGCAAAGGAGTGCCCATAAGGCTATCAGCTGATTTCTCTAAAGAAACCTTGCAGGTAAGGAGGGGCTGGAAAGAAGTATTTGAAGTCAGGAAAGGCAAGGACCTACATGCAAGATGACTCTATCCAGCAAAGCTTTCATTTAGAATGGAAAGGTGGATAAAGTGCTTCCCAGATAAGGTTAACTTAAAGGAGTTCATCACCAAGCCATTATTATATGAAATGTTAAAGGGACTAATCTAAGAAAAAGAAGATAAAAAATATGAACAGTAAAATGACAGCAAACTCACAACTATCAACAAATGAACCTAAAAGACAAACAATGAAAATAAGAACTAAGCAAACAGCCAGAACAGGAACAGAATCAGAGAAATGGAAATCACATGGAGAGATTCAGTGGGGAGGGGGAAGAGAGGAATAGGGGGAAGGTACAGGGAAGAAGAAACGTAATTAGTAGGCATAAAATAGGGAGAGATAAAAATGGTATAGGCAACAGAGAACTCAAAGAACTTATATTATGTACAACCCATGGACATAAGCTAAAGGGAGGAATGGTGGAGGGTTGGGGGGGCAGGGTGGAGGGGTGATAAAGGTAGAGAAATTGGGAAAACTGTAATAGCATAATCAATGAAATATACTTAAAAAACAAAAGTACATATCTCCAAAATAATATTTTTGGTTCAGAATCACTCATCAAACTGTCTCAGTTATTTACATTATCTCAGGAACCTGGCCAAGTGAACCATGGTTGAAGACACAATTGTTTTGCTTATGCTCTCATATGTTGTCCACAACTGTATTTTATCATAGTGAATTTCAAAACTTTTGTGTTTGTAAAGTTATGAGAGGTATTGAAAAATACAGATTCCTAGCTTTCATCCCAGACATACTTGTTTAATAGTTTTAGGAAAAGCTGAGGTGTGTGTTTTATATACTCCATGGGATTCAGATGTTGGTGATACAGTTTTTTTCTGGAGCAGACTTTGAGAAACTCTGGTCCTTACTGTTTACTCTTAATGACTCTTTAAGGCTGCACATTAAGGAATTTAAACACAAGAAAACATCAAATGCCACAATTATAAATTTAGAAATTGTTTTCTGTGTAGTTACTTCTGAATATACAGACTTCCTGTGTCAACCCCAAATTATGTGTTGAAATTTGCATTGAGAAATCATATTGAAATACTCATAAATTGTTCACAACCTTATATAGCATACTTTTCAATATTAAGAACTTAATGGATCAGCTAACTGTAGTTATTGTATTACACAATTACTAATTAATGTGCTTGTTAACAATGGATCGCTCTGGGACCCTGATGTCAACAGACGTAAAAGCATGTTCTGGGATACCACTGTACAAGATCAAGTGCCTTTTAACAGGTCCCTTTGGTAATTTAGAACAGGTGCCAGTTCTAAATGATATTGACTGTGACCCAAGAGAGACCTGTCTTATTGCAAATTTTGGCCCATAAAAAATTATATTACAGCATGTTTCTGGTTTACTTAAAAGCTATGATGTAGTGCATTTATTTCAAATAGCTCAATATATCAAAACAAAAGTTCTTAAGGATAAAAACAGCATCTATCAGGTAAGATTAAATTAGTACAATCTTCAAATTAAAAATAACCTTGGAGGGTATCTAGTCTCATCTATTTTACAAGGTAGGAATTTTCTTTCTTTAATCATATTTCTCTAGATTTGTCCAGGTGCACAAAGAGATCTATTTTTGTGTTTGTTTGTTTTGAGGTAATCTTATCTCCTAGCAAACAGCAATAATTATTAGAACTACCTTTTTTTATGTTGAACCAAAATCAGAATTCTTATAATTGCTTAGTTTGAAATTATTATGGAATAATTCTGCTTACCATTTCATATGACAGCAAGGAAAAGGTGGGGTTTGGGGCGTTGGTTGAACTAACATTTTGTGTTCTTTGCTAGATGTTTGAAATATATTAGAATTTTTTTCCTCATTTAATTCCGATGAGGGAGGTTTTATCCTCTTTCTCTCTCTTTTTATAGAGACTGAGATGGCAAAGTTAAGCAAATAGTTCATGGTCACAATTTATGGGAATGGGAGTCAAACTGGAACCTAAATCTTCAGTCCAGTTCATCTTTTTAACACTCTTAAGCTTTCTAATGTATTGAGTGCTATCATTCTGGATCCAAACGAAAATGGAGGCTCAGCTGCCTGCCTCCACAAAAGCCAGACTCATGAAGCAAGTACTAGTGCAAAAGGAAAGATAATTTATTCAAGTGCCACACAACCGGGGAGACATGTCGTGATCTCAAAGATCATCTCAGTCTTCCTGCTCAAGATCAAGTTTCTTATATGGATAGGGAAGGGTTTGTTTGTTGGTTGGTTTGTTTCCTATTCAATTATTTTTCTAGCATTTGGCATGCTGGGACCTATTCATTTACCTTTCTGGCTTTCCACTCACTGAGGGCCCTATTCATTCGCACTTCCAGCTTTTTTCCCCACGAGTCCTTTCCATTCACGTCTCTAGCTTTGGTCCAGTGCGCTCAGGATAGGAACTGCCCTTTGCTGCCATCTCAGCCAATGGCAGAGACTCCAAAGTGCTACACCTTAGTGTCTTCAGTAACAACTCAACCTTTACTTTATGTACATCTGTTGTGTGCCAGGCGTGCTATATACTGAATATGTAGTGATGAACAAATCACATGATTTCTGATTTTTTTTAAAAAAGGTAAGCAGATGTATCATTTCTGACTCTGCTAGTACCAAAAATGACCGTAGGAAGAAGCTTGCCCACCAAAGCTACACACACAGTGTGAGATGGTTAATACCCAACCGTTATGTCTTCCCAGTGAACAAAGGGGTTCCCCTTTCTTTGAAAGCTAGTGATTGTAGTGTACAAATTTTACCATCTGATTACACAAATCCTCCCGCGCTGCATACCTGCTTTTTCTCAGTCTGTGAGATGTTTCCCTTAATGAACTGCTGTTCTTCCAACAGCTCTGGCTTCTCAAGCAATTATTTCTCTCAACAATTGGCTTTTAAAGTTCATTTACTCTCATTTCAATGGCCTGTGGTTGAGAAAAACAAGACACTCTCACACTACTTCTTTCTAGCAACATTGTGTCAGTCAGCAATCTTGGTCAGTACATATGTTAGATGCTTGTTTGGCAGGGAGCACAGTCCAATCATATGCTGAACTGTCACTTGCTTTGGCAGGCATTTCTTAATATTGCCTACCGATATGCCAACCACAAAACAAATTTTAGTAATTACTCAAGATATTATGCATTTCAGAATAACCATGCAATTTTACACTTAAATTTAAATAAAGGAAGGTACAATTTGCTCTTGCATTTGAAATATGTCAGAGGTAAAAATATCACTGATTTTTTAAGAAATTGATATTGTTTCTCACTTGTATACAGTGTAGACTTGGATAAAGTACCCAATTATCTATACTTAACCTCTATGTTATGTTGTATTGCTACAAAATTTATTAATAAAGTAGCAGAGAGAGCAGCATGGTTTGATTAGGAACCAAATTAAGATTTACTGAGGTCTATTCTCTACAACATAGGTGATCTTGGAGAAATTATGTCATCTCTAAGGGCTTCAAATATCTCAAAATCAAGATTTGGGATTGAAAAATAACTCATTTCCCCCCCCTATGATTTCAGAAGATGGCTGATATTCTAATAATTTGGGTTGTTATAGTCAAGTAATTAAGATGTTTTAATTTATTGAAATAAAAATATGTGAATGAATAAAATGCCTTTATTTGTTAATTAAACTATTATAAATACCATAATCTAAAGATCAGATCAATATATATACTCATTATTAAATATTCATTTTAACTTAATATAATATTGGGTTGGCCAAAACTCCATAAGTTTTTTTCCATAAAATGAAAGACACATTTTTCATTTTCATCAATAACTTTATTGATTTGGATAATTTGAGTATGTCAGCTATCTTCTACAAGGTATAACATTAATTGTTCTCAATTAATAGTTTGATTTGATTGCTATTGACTTCAACTGGTCTACCTGGCTGTGGAGCATTGTCCAGAGAGAAATCTCCAGCATAAAACTTTGCAAATCACTTTTGACACATTCAATCAGTCACAGCACCTTCTCCACACACTGTACAAATCTTTTATTTTATTTTTTGCATTTCAGTTGTGTTTTTACCTTTCTTGGAATAATAAAAAATAATATACCAAAAATGTTGTGTATTTTCTTCCATCTCAAGTATTAAAATTACTACACAAAAATTCACCGGTTTCAATAAATTTCCTTTAAATGCACACTGATATTACAGCTGTCAAAATGCAATATAACAAAAATAAAGTTAAAGACAACTAAATGCTACTAGAGCCATCTTACAGAAAATAACAAATTTTTGGCCAACCCAATATTTGTAATGTTATACAAAGAGCATTAAAGCTTCTATATGCTGGTATCTTTAACAAGATTAAAAACAAAGCTAGGTGTTTTTTATCTTGTAGATTTTCTGTAGTTTGTCGGGGAGCTTTTCCTGCAGAGCCCCCTGTCCGCTGAGGATGAGAATAAGTCTACCAAGACATGATCTGCCTGGGGAGGAAAGGTGGTGGATCTCTCAAAGGAGAAGAGCTTTTCCTCAATGGGCTTTTATTGGGTTCAATTTGCACAGGAATACAGGTAAATCTCATCAATCATTGTCAGGGAGTAAGGATCAAACAATAGATAACAAAGAACTATGAGGACTCATTCTGAGTTAGAGTCTGTTAGCTAAAGGGCTATAAAACTTTGGGAAACAAACTCATTTCACGTTTGGACCTTTATCAGAAAATTAAGAGCATGCTTATTAGCAAAGCAGGTTTCACAGGATTTTATGTATTCTTTCTTAAGCCTTATTGCCCCAGGAACCCCACCCTGTGCAGCATAGGGCCGTACCCACCTCTGGCATTGTTTCAGGCTTAAGGAATTGTTTCAGATTTAAGTCAGGCAGGCAGTCAAGAGATTAGGACACTTCTGGCAGACAGAATGAGGACTCAGGCTATGTCAAAGCTGAGGGGCGAGGGTCCATCACCCCCTTTTTCCATAGCCCCCCAAGTTCTTCCCCGAGGGCCCCTTTGTGACTATGCTTGTCTTAGGTCATCCCTCCTTTGAGGAATCTTACCAGTCATTGGCTAACTGGTCATCGGTCCAGGGCCAAGCAGGGTGAAGTGAAAGGGGGCAGAAGTGGTGCCCCTACCAAGAAGATAAGCTTTGTCTCTTTAGTGGCTTATGGCCCTAAGGTCTTTTTACTCAGCCTTAGCCATGAGGGCTTACAGTTTATGAAACCAGGCAGGACGGCTCCCAACAGTAGTTAGTATTTAAACATGGCTTCCAAGTGAACTATACTTCGAAGAAATTTCATAGCCTTCCCCACTTAATTCATAGATGGCCACTTTTGACAACTTAAATATGGCCCAACTAAGTTTGTATGACTGCTTAGACTAAGTCAGTAGTTCTGCAGTTTCTACCTTCGCCTCTTGGTATATTTACTCTTGGATTACCGTACCACTGTGAACGAAATCCAACTACACTGCTGAACAGAACCTGTGTAGACTAGAGGGTGAGGATCTGATCTCAGGCTTCCAGATGTGCCCACTAAGATTCTTGACTGTGAATGAGGACTTCTTGGACTCTCCAGACCAGATCAACTGCCAGCTAACACTATTGAGTGAACCCAACCATAAAATTTAGCCATCTGAGAACCTCCCAAATCATGAGATATAATACAATGGTTGTGTTAAGCCCCTAGGTTTTGTAGTAGTTACCAAATATAATATGTATATCATATATATACTACTACAAAAATATATATTTTTGTATATGTTATATATATAACAATTATTAATTGTTATATATATAACATATACATTATTAATTATGATATGCAATTATTAATTGTTATATATATAAAACAATTCTAAAAGTAAATGATATAGATTCATCACTTTGTTATTAAATTGTATTTCAGTATATTCAACAGTGGGCCCTGGTCAACACAGCAATGCTATAGATGTTTAGTAAGGTTTCCAGTGACACAGTGAAAAGTCACCAGTGAGTTTGGAGTCAGAAGTAATTCCAACCACAGCAGGTAACAAGCAGACACTGTGTCAAATAATGTTACCCTTCTCGTAAAGGATTAAATATAACATTAAACACATAGGGATAATTAGGTCGAATTGTGTCTCCCAAATTCTTATGCTGAATTCTTTACCACCACTACTTTAAAATGCGTCTTTATTTGAAAACAGGGGTGTTGGGTATTTATAGGTAAAATGAGGTCATACTGAATTAGTGTTGGCCCCTAAACGAATGTGACTGATGTCTTAGAAAAAAGGAAAATTTGGAGATAGACACACATAGAAGATGAAATAAAGAGACACAGGAAATGATAACCATCTACAACCCAAGGAGAAAGGCCACAAAAATAACCTTTCATGAAAGGCCTCAGAAATAACCAATGCTGTCAACGACCTGATTTTGGGAGCTGTAACTTCCAGAAGTGTGAGACAATAAATTTCTGGCCTAAAGCCACCCAGTTTGTCGTACTTTGTTATGGCAACCTTAGTGAATAATACAGTAGTGTTGCTGTTCACACATCTAAACTCACAGTGAGGGTCTTTCCCACAAGTATCCAATGAGTCATACCTGAAACTCTCATTTCAGAAAAATGGTCTATGTGCTATGATTTTTTACCAAGCTAGAACCCATTTTAGGAAATTATTGCATTAAAAAGATCATCTGGAAAATGTTATTTTAGAGAATTGTGAATATCACAGAACTGTTGGGATGTAATTTTTTGGAAGAGAGATTCCTGATGTCCCTTAATCAATTTAAGTCACAATTTGTGATCAATACTGAGGTTTTGATCAGAACCTCATTTTTTATGGAGTATTGTAGGACAAAATGATCTCTATTAATACATAATTGGCAGTAGCATATTTATATAAAACATGTCCAGTTGGAGCAGACTAGGGAACAAATTAATTACAACCAAAAAATAATTCAATTTGTCACTAATTGTAAAAACAATTGACAGAAAGATTGTACGGCCTGCTGCTCTGATATAAACAGTGAAATTTCCATGGCTGTGATGACTCCACAATAAGAAAACAATAGCTCTCATTAGCATTTTGACATGTATGCATTATGGAAAAACCTGAGAACAATAAGATGCTTTAACAAGGTGAATTTTCATTTGCTCTTATTTGAAATTATCAAGTGCTATTTGTGTACCTAATAGCTTCATTGTCACATTAATTTATGGGAAAGAGTAAAAATACATATACTGCAAGACTTCAAAAAGCACATTTTATCAGCTACTAAGAAGCATGCAGATAGACTTCTCATTTAGGTATACACATATGCAGAGAGATTCCACAGTGGTTCTCAGTAACCAATTCTGCTGCTTCTCATTTTGAAGTTCAACTTTTACACCTCCTGGATCTTAAACTAAGTACCTTTCTGAGTACTTTTCTTGCTCCTTTAAAATAGAAACAACTAAATTTATAATGCAAAATCATCCTTTGCCAGAAAGTGAATTTGAAATCTCCATCTTTAGCCTTCTGTTTATAAGGTAAAAATGACCAATTCCATTTAATTCATTTATTCAACACATGTATTGAACTGAGCTGTGTCAGGTATGATTTTAAGTACAAAACTTCAGATAATGATAAGTTCTATGAAGAAAAATATTGAAGGGTAGGGGCTAGGTTGGTGAGAGATTGAGATTTAGCCATGTGGTCAGAGAAGGCCTCTGCAGAGACATGTAGATGTAAAGGAACTGACCATGCACAATTCTAGGCAGTGAATGTTCCAGTCAGGGAATATCAAATGCAAAGTCCGTAAGGTGAGACGGAATGGTTAGTGTGAGGCTGGAGATCAGCCGAGGGTGGGAATGTCAAGGAATGAAGTCAGAGATGTGAACAGAGGCCAGATCGTGTGTCCTGACCCCTTCCTGGAGTTTGACCTATTGTCTTTATTTAACAACTAGGATAAGGGAACTTTATAATATGTTTATCAACTGTTAATATTTCAAAAATAGTACCTGAAAGACTGAGTACCTCAGTCCCCCTAAAGATGAAATAATAAGTCATTGTGATAGTATTAGAAAATACTTACGACAATTTCAGTTGAGCCACTACCTTTATACTTGTAGGCAGTGGCTCAGTCAACACATCTGAATCCAAGGTCTCTGTTGTTTGAATCGGGGGTTGGATTACATCATTGTACTTTTTTTTAACTCTGAAAATTGAAAAATATAGATAATATTCCTTCTGTAGATTGAAACAATAATCCAAATTCAGCAAAAATAAATATAGCAGGAATAAGTGGAATTAAAGTAGTTTTTAAATTTTTATTTTTAAATTTTTAAATTACATATCAGATGAGTGAGTCTTCAAATACTCTGAAAATCTCTAGAAATTTCTAACTGCTGTTCAGTTTCATGAAATAGTATAATTATTTAAAAAAGGATATCACAGATATCAAGTGTTTTCTGATTTAAGGCTTTAAGGCTCAATTTGTATCTATTTTTTTAAATTTTCTAATCCGGTAAATTTCTTTATGATATTCTTAATTATTTCCTTTTTACAACATACCTTGGGCTTGTTGTGTATTATTTTTTAAAAAATGTAGCTCATACACTATAAAATTTACTATTTTCAGTTTAAAATTCAGTGGTTTTCATATGTTTACAAAGTTGCACAACCATCACCACTATCTAATTCCAGAATATTTTCATCAACCCAGAAAGAAACCTCATGCCTATTAGCAGTCACTTCTGTCCTGCTTCACCCCCACTCTAGGCAAACATTAACCTCCTTTTGGTTTCTATGATTTTTCCTACTATGGATATTTCATGTAAATAGAATCATATAATAAATAGCCTTCTTTTATTTATCATGATTTCCAGGATTTTCAAGATTCATCCATGTTGTAGCATGTATCAGTACTCCACCCCTTCCTAGCTGAGTAATACTCTACTGTGTGGGTACAGCACATTTTGTTTATCCATTCACCAGTTCAGGGACATTTGCATTGCTTCTACATTTTGGCTATTATAAATAATATGAGGGGGGACCAAAAATGTAATTTATTTATAAAAAATGTGTATTTATTATTTCATGTTTAAACTTCAGTGACCTCTGTAAAGTACCTAAGAATAAACCTAACCAAGGAGGTAAAAGACCTGTACTCAGAAAACTATACAACACTGAAGAGAGAAATCAAGAAAGACACAAACAAATGGAAACATACACTATGTTCATGGATTGGAAGAATTAACATAATCAGAATGTCCATACTACCTGAAGCAATTAATAGATTCAATGCAGTCCTTATTAAAATACCAATGGCATATTTTACAAATATAGAAAAAACATTTCAAAAATTTATACGGAACCATAAATGACCTCAAACACCTGTAGCAATTTTGAGAAAGAAGAACAAAGTAGGAGGGATCATAATACCTGATATAAAACTATATTACAAGGCCACAGTAATCAAAATAGTTTGGTACTGGCATGTGAATAGACACATAAATCAATGGAAGAAATAGAGATCCCAGAAATAAACCCAAGTCTCTATGGTCAATTAATATTCAACAAATGGGGAAGAAGCATAAAATGGAGTAAAAATAGCCTCTTCAACAAATGGTTTTGGGAGATTGGACAGCTACATGCAAAAAAAAAAAAAAAAAATGAAACTCAATCACCAACTTACATCATGCAAAAAAATAAATTCAAGGTGGATAAAAGACTTAAATATAAGTCATGACACCATAAAAGTCCTAGAGGAAAACATAGCCAGGAAAATTTCAGATATTTCATGCAGCAGTATTTTCACTGATATGACCCCTAGATCAAGGGACATAAAGGAAAGAATAAACAAATGGGACCTTATCAAAATATAAAGCATCTGCACAGCTAAAGAAAACAGCAGTAAAATGAAATGGGAAAGTATATTTGCTAATAATACCTCAGACAAAGGTTTGATCTCCAAACTATAGAAAGAACTCACATGACTACCCTCTTGGAAGACAAACAATCCAATTAAAAAATGGGCAAAGGACTTGAACAGACACTTCTTCAAGGAGGACATACAGAAGGCCCAAAGATGGGAAAGGATGCTCAACATCACTAGCCATCAAAGAGATGCAAATTAAAACCACAATGAGATACCACTTCACACCAGTCAGAATGGCCATCATAATCAAATCAACAAGCAGCAAGTGCTGGCAAGGTTGTGAAGAAAAGGGGACCCTAGTACGCTGTTGGTGGGAATGCAGACTGATGCAGCCACTGTGGAAAACAGTTTGGAATTTCCTCAGGAAACTAAAAATGGAACTGTCTTTTGACCCAGCAATATTGCTGCTGGGATTATGCCCTAAGAATCACAAAACGTTAATTCAAAAGAATCTATGCACCCCAATATTCATAGCAGCACAATGTACAATAGCCAAGTTTGGAAGCAACCTAAGTGCCCATCAGTAAATGAATGGTTCAAAAACTATGGTACATTTACACAATGGAATACCATGCAGCAGAAAGAAAGAAGGAGCTCCCACCCTTTGCAACAGCATGAATGGAACTGGAGAGCATTATGCTAAGTGAAATAAGCCAGGTAGTGAAAAACAAATACCACAAGATCTCACTTATAAGTGGAACCTAACCCACAAAACAAACAAGCAAGCAAAATATAACCAGAGACATTGAAATTAAGAACAAACTAACAGTAACCAGAGGGGAGGGAGGAGAGGGATAATGGGGGAAAGTAGTGGAAGGTCAATCAAGGAACATATATAAAGAACCTGTGGACAGAGCCAAAGGTGGTATGTTGGAGGGTGGGAGGCAGGGATGGGTGGGTTGGGGGGCCATGATGGGGTGAAAATAGAGACAATTTTACTGAAACAAAAGTAAAAAAATAAATTAAAAAATTAAAAATAGAAGAATTAAAAAATAAACTCTAGTCACCTTCACAGTACGCTCCATTTGGTTCAATGCATCTATTGAGACCGTTTTCTCCAGTGCCCAAAACAGTTTCTGAACTCATTGATTTTGATACCTTTTGGTGCTTTCACCCTTTTTTATGTTTATTAGTTCTGCCCCTTCTACATCAGCAAAATGTTTCCCTTTGAAGACTTTTCATCCAGGGAAACCAGAAGAAAAAGTAGCTCAGCACAAGATTAGGTAAATAGGGAGGGTGGGGCAGAGTTGATGCTGTCTTTGACTAAAAACAGTTGAACACTCAGCTTGTTGTTGGCAGGTAGGCTCGTAAATCACCCGTCATGAAATGGGCAAACACACTGAGGTCTTCCAAAAAAAAAAAAATCACCAAAACCCAGTGTGGCCTCTCACAACAATGCCAGTTAGTACACTGATACAGATGGGTTCCTAGAACACTCACTTAGCGAGGGAAGCCTGTATCATAAGGGGCCCAGCCTCCAGAAGATAATTCCATTTGGGGGGTCTCCCTCATAATATAAACCTTCATATACAAGTTTTATGTAAACACATGTTTTATAGGAGTAGGATTGCTGGATCATATTGTAAAGATCTATGTTAACTTTTTAAGACACTGCCAAACTATCTCCAAAGCAACCGCACCATTTTATATTCCCATCAATAACACATGAGGATTCCAATGTTGCCACATTTTGTCAACACCCAGACTGTGTTTGAACTAATTAATAGATGTGTTTTGGAAAGAAGGAGCAATGAAAGCTTTTTTTTTTCAGATAACATGATATTGGAATTCAAATTGTAAAAAATCTAAAATGAACTATTTTGCCAAGCCAATACTCTTTCTTATAGCTGTTTATAAAGTCTTCTTCAAGATAAGTACCAGGACACAAGGCATGTGAATTTTATTATCAATTATTATTATAGAATATTTGTATCTGTAACATATTCAGAATAACACTTCATACTTTAACTATTTTGGAGACAGTTTATGCATCTGACATCTTGTCCCAGGGACAGGTCAATTTGTAGTTGATGCCTCTCATATCTCAGAATGAATTGACATGACAGGACTGGGCAATCATCAAATGATGAAGCAGAACAGGATTTGAGCCTCGTGCTAGATTCTTCAGGGCAGGAATGAGAATGTAGTAAAGACTTGGCTGGCAAATGACATTGCTATGTTCTTGGCGTATTACAATCTAAGTTAATTCTCAGGTATATAATTAGTGTCATGAAGTGAAAATATATCAAAGTGCTTCCACAAATGTGAATATTCCTGAAAAGGCAATCAGTCATAAGGTATTGAAAAATTACAGAAGGGGTTTTGGGGGCATTTGAAAAATAGGCAACTAGCTCCCTGCTGTGGGATGAGAATTGCAAAGGATGTTTTAGACCCCAAAGTGTGGACTGTCTTAGGAGAGGTCTGAAATACCAAGCAAGTAACAAAAACACATGAGTGGAAAAAGAAGCTCAAGCCAAAGCCAAATACTGAGAATTATGCATGGACATACACACCTGGCACACCAGGAGCCTGGCATGTCAATGTGAGTGTAAAGATGAAAATGACCTATGAGAGATCACTGGTCAGCAATGGCTTTGTTCCAAGTCAGAGAGAGGCAGATAAAGTTCCTGAAGCTCACTGACAAGTCCTGGGGCCTGATGTCCCTGTTTGGCCTGATAGGAGTCTGAGTCAGGAAAAACCATTGGTCTGTGATTAGTTTTTAAACTAACTACATTCTGTGTATGTGATAAAGCGACTTAACTCTAAGCCTACTGAGCCTGAAGTTGCTTATGAAATCCTTCTCTCTAGTTTGTTTTATCCTGAAAATTGAGAATACATTAAAATGCTGATCGGGAAAATAGAATTTAATGTACAACTTGTCCAGGGTATTATATTTAGGAGGAAAACAAGACTATGGATATTACCAAGGTAGATCCATTCTAACAAAATGGAACTCATCTTGGTGTTTTATTTTATTTTACCTCCTCACCACCCCAGGAACACACCGACCCCCTGACGCAGCATCAGCACTGGTTCACTCTTGTTAGTGTGTTGTACGCTTGTCCCCTTCTCGCTACCTTCCTCTTCAGGGCCTCACCAGTGTTTCTTTTTTAATTTGCAGGAATTACACAGATGACTAATCCTCTCTGATACCAGTTTTCCCAGTACTGTTTGCTCTTCTACTCATAATTTTTTTACAACACTAACTGAAAGATATTATAAAACCCCAAACTACTCACATTATTTCCATTATGAAAAATTTTCAGAAACTCTATGCCACTTTTAAGACAAAGTCCAAAACTCAGGAGCAGTATGTCTAGATTTGACCTACAAATACCTTTCCCGTGTCATCACATATGAGCCCCCCTCCGTTTTACTCTACATTTTGGCTACCCAAAACTAATTCAAAAATTACCTAAAATCAGAATGTTCTTTTGATAGATTGTGGGTATTTTCTTTCGATGTTTTTGTTTCTTAAAAGGATTTGCCTCCTGATCCTTCCCAAGTATTAACTCGCTCTATGAGATTTCCCCTGTTCCATAGGGCAGGGGAGTCAAACTCATTTTCACTGGGGGCCAAAGCAGCCCTGTGGTTGCCTTGAAAGGGCCAAATGTAGAGTTCCTTGCCCTTAGTTAAGGAGTAGTTATGTCTATACAGTCCTAAGATTACATTCGGCCCTTTGAAAGCAGCTGTGAGGCTCATGTGGTCCCTGGTGAAAATGACTTTGACACCTCTGCTATAGAGTATATCCCAACACATTATGATTTTTCCTTTATCCTGTAGGTTGAACTACATCAATATTAGAGTCACCTCTAGGATATGAGATCCATGGAAGGGTAGATTGTGTTTCAGTCACATTTAGCTATTAAATGCTTGGCCCTTCATAAAGTGCTCAATAACACTTTGATTAAGAGCTGCAACGTGTTGGTAATGAAGATGCAGATTTAGAGCTTTTTTATTCAAAGGGCCTTTGAACCACCCACCATCATTTACTATCCAAGTGAACTAGGGCTTATTAAGTTATTAACCTTTGTTTCCTCATATGCAAAATAAGATTTATACATATACCTACCACAAGAGAGTAAAACAAGTTTTAAAAAATAAAATAAAACAAAACATGCAAAAAGCTAGGGCACATCTGCCACACACTAAGTAGGTAACACATGTTAGCGATGATGATGATGATGATGATGATGATGATGATGATGACGACTAGTGTTGATGGTGATGATAGTGATAATGATGCCTGCCATTTAGAGAAGCTAACCCTGCATGTTTGTGTCTTTTGGGGAACTGTGGAGAGAGGGAATACAACTATTATGTATTAAGCACTGTTACTTTCAGAATGTTTTTATACTTAACCCAGTCAACCTAATTTTAATAGTAAGGAAGTTGAGACTTAAAAAAGGGAAATCATTTCTCTCGTTCCCACAGATTAGACCTGTGACATTAACTATTAGGCATTATTTTTAGGACTCTAACATGAGTTATATCATGTCATCTCATTTAATTCTGACAAGAAATTTTCTGCACAATGGAGCATAAGCTATTTCACACTGTAACCATATTGTTACAATCTTGCTTCTGCCTAAGCTCTTACAAAAATGTGAACTGAAGTGTATCTTAAACAACAACAACCCCACAAAAAATAGATTTTTTCCTTGTAGTTCTTGGAATTCTCTGGCATAATGAAAGCAACTTGAGGTTGGGAAGATAAATGAAGTGTTCTCGCCCTGGTTTGTGTTTCAGACAACATGTAAGTACAGCCATTCTTTAAAGGAGATATAAACAAATTGAAGCAGTCAGAAGGGAAAAACCGGGATGATAAAGTGACACAAAATCAGGTAAGATTAAAAGAAGTTGGAAGAACCAAGGAGAGAGTAGACTCAAGAGTCCAAAAAAAAGTGGTTTTCTTTGAATATTTGATGTTCTGTCATCTGAATGAACATTTTTTATATGACTATAACAAGAAGAATTAGAACCCTTGGATAAAAGGCACAGAGAAATGTATTTGGCCTTAATATAGGAAAAGTCTTTGAGAGAGTTTATAAAAAGAAGGGCTAGCTCATAAGAAACCAAGTTCTCAGTCAACCTATTTTTAATAGTAATCTAATTAGATGGCATTTAAATGTCTTCCAACTCTCATAGTCTATAATTTTTGTCTAGCTCATGGAAATACATAATATTTCTAGCATTATCAACTTTGTTTGCATTTTCTATCATCTTACTCCAGGTAGATTTAATAATCACTTTGTGCATCTACTGGAAAAGTACTAATCTCTACTTCCATTACAATGTGACCACAAGGTCATGAACTTGAAATGAGACAGACTTGATTTCCAATCCAGAGTTTAATCACTTACTATTTTGAGGACATTATGCAGTTTCCCTATGCCTCCTCACAGCACAATTTAATAAAGTGATGTGATTGAAGTGCCTACCACACAGTAGTGGTCAGCAAATAAAGCCGTCACTCCCATCCAGTGAGCGATCATGACACGAGTGACTACCACGAGAAAATATTTAATTTATATTCTGGTAAAGTTTTTTGTTAAGGTCTAACATGTAGACAAATGCTCAAAGTATAATTGGTTGGTTACATGAATTTCCTTAAAATAGTTTCCTAAAAAAACAAATAGGTAAATTTTATGCTGCATGTAGAAGGACCGTATCCAATTAAGGGAGATGATATTAACATAATACTGGGTATATAATACTGAAAGAACTAAGTTAGGATTAGGAAACTATGTTTGTAAACTATTTTATTATACATAAGACATGTAATTAAAATTATGTTTGCATAGATTTATAAATTTTGCCAAAGTAAACGTCTTGTAACCAGCATATAAGTATTAAATTACCCCAGAAGTTCCCTCACCCTCCTTCTCAGTTTCTAGACATAGACTTTTTTCTTTTTTTTTTTTTTGACATAGACTTTTTTCATGTTAAAGCATGAGGAAAATTTTTTTCGCATATTCACTTTTTTGTATGTATTCTTTGTTTTGTTTTGTTTTTCTTACAGAGCAGTGCTTCTCAATTTAGGCATGCATCCAAATCACTATAGGGTTTGTTAAAAAAACAGAAGCTGGAGCCACACCTCCAGAGGCCCCAAGTCAGCGGGTCTGTGATGAGACTCAGATTTTGCAGTTACAACACGTTCTCAGGTGGTATTGATGCTGTTGGCCCAGGAATCACGCTTTGAAGGTTATTGATTTATAATGTTCCATTTCATGAACATACCACAATTATTTATCCAGTATACTTCTCATAGAAATGTTGCGTAATTTGAATGATATATATATATATGGTTGTACTTGTACATGTGCTTGGGTGGGTAGATAAATGAATAAATACATAAATAAAATCACAGGGTTGTGGTTTGTGCATATTTTTATCCGTGATTGATATTGTCCACAAGTTTAAGAGTGATAGTATGAACTTGTAATTCCACCTGTAAAAGAGAGGCCTATTTTTTTACATATATAACAGCTTTTTTATTAAAATGTATACACATTAAACATGTAATGATGTCTACTGTGATTTTAATTTGTAGATTTCTGATCATTAAGGATATTGAATATATATGTGCTTCTTTTGAACATTCACTTTTGAAGTACTTTTCAAGACTTTTGTTCAAATTTTTACTGATCTATCTACATGTTTATTAATTTATAGAAGTTACTTTTTCTATTCATTGTAGGTAGGGACTGTTTATAAAGGGTATCTAGGCAGATTGGGTCAACAGATGGTCTCACAAAGATGCCCATGACCCAAAGCAAAGAAAAAAAGCACCAGAATAAGTTCTAGCCTTCAAACAAGAAAGAGAAATACACACAGATCTCCTAGATCTCAAGGAACTTAGGAAAATGAGGGGCATCACAGCTTCCATCTGTAAATGTTCCAGCCCACGTGAGAGGACAGGATCTTCACAGATGACCATGAGTAAAATGGATCGAATATATGGAAATTCAGACTGGTGCAGCCACTGTGGAAACCAGTATGGAATTTCCTCAAAAAATTAAAAGTGCAAGTGCCTTTTGATCCAGTGATTCCACTGCTGGGACTATACCCTAAGAATCCCAAAACACCAGTTCAGAAGAACCTATGCCCCCCAATGTTCACAGCAGCGTTGTTTTACAATAGCCAAGTGTTGGAAACAACTTAAGGGCCCATCAGTAGATGAATGAATTAAAAAATTGTGATACATTTACACAGTGGAATGCTATGCAGAAGAAAAAAATGAAGGAAATCCTACCTTCTGTGACAGCATGGATGGAACTGGAAAGCATTATATTAGCGAAATAAGCCAGGAGGTGAAAGGCAAACACCATATGATCTCACATACAACTGGAATCTAATGAAAAAATAAAGTCATGATCAAAGTAGAACCAGAAACATGGAAGCATGGAACGAACTGTAAGAAGGGAGGGGGAGGAAGGGGATGGCAGAAGGAAGGAGAAGAGATTAGTCAAAGAACACGTATGAATGACCCAGGAAGAACAGCATGGGGATCGCCTGAGGGGGTGAGGGGTGGGCTGAGTAGAAGGGGGCAAAGGGAAAAAAATTAGGACAACTGTAGTAGAATAAATGATAAAAAAATAGGAAAAACAATATAAAATGACTCCTTGTCCAGCCCCTCAGCCTATAAAATTTAGCTAGTAACGGAAAAGGAGAGGTAGAAGCTGACTTTCAGCAAGTTTCTTCCAGCCAACAGAATAAACTCTCAAAATTAAAAGGAATTTGAATCAGAAAAAAAATACACTTAAATTTTCTGCTCATTTGAATTTGTAGATAAAAATCGTAGAGAAAAATAATGATATTTTTATTTTTCAAAAAATATTTTATTCATTATCTTTAATTTTTAAATTTTAAAACTTACTGGAGTTTATAATGTTCCACTGCTTCTTTCTCAAATTGAAATTCATGTGTTGGTTTAAGCTGAGAAAGTTTCAACATTAAAAAAAGCAAACAGCTGCTAATTGTGTCTTTGTCACCAAAAATCTTATAACTCCATATATGTCAGTATGTTACAAATGGTGGGAAAAACGGGAGTTTTCCATATTGAAACAAGGCATTTTATGTGACTTTGACCGATAAACGTAGCCTACGGATTAGGGGAGTGCTGGGAGAAGGGGATCAATGCCTTGCATGGGTCCCTTTTCCACCAGCGTCTGTGGGACAGTGTGGGCCTGAGACAACTCATACGGTGTGTCCACGATGCTGATTTTAGATGAGGTGCTAAGTAAAGCATAGCAGAGTAGTTAAAAAATATTAAATGACTTACTCTTTCCCCTAGAATTAGTGACATTTAGAAGTACTTTTGATTGAAGAGTTTTAAATATTACTGAACCGATGCTAGATTAAAATGCAAACCACAGTCTATGATTAACCTTAGCTGACTCCCATGTTTTTCATTTCTTATAGAATTGTAATGTTCTTTCACTTTTCAAAGTGATTAATCATGAAAGAATAAGAAAATAGTAAAATCAGTTAATTACCAAAAGTTCTAAATTGGAATTCATATTTAAGCTGCAGTTCTATTTTTGTAATAAAGGAACACAAGCATGCATTTTTTTTCATTTTGTAAACCTTACAGATATGTCATTGTAATTTAATATAATTTTATGAAATAAATTTTGAATTATTCAACCATATTTTATTTGGGAAATTAAAACAGTGCTGCCAAGTTGCTGATTATATATTTAATTATTCTGAATATAGAATTATCTTTTATCTGCTTCAAAAGAATAATCTACAACTTAAATATTTATAAATTTTAAATCTTGAATTATTCAACTGTATTTTATTTGGGAAATTAAAACAGTGTTACCAAGTTGCTGATTATATATTTAATTATTTTGAATATAGAATTATCTTTTACCTGCTTCAAAAGGATAATCTACAACTTAAATATTTACAAGCTAATCAAAACTAAAATTTCTAACATGTAATATCATAGGTCATCTTTAATACAGATAAATTTAAGGTAGGAAGGACTACTTCCATCTTTTGAAAGCTATAGTACTCTTTCCTGAAATATTGAATGCTTTTTTAAGTTACAAAATATTTAAAATATAAAAATGTATAGTGAATAAAATTATAAATGTTTCTGTACTCATAAACTGGTTTGTCATATTTGATTCAGATACTCCATTTTTAGAAAGAAAACAATGCAAGTGTAGTTAAAGTTCAGTTTCAACATTACCTATTTCATTTCTCTTCTCCCTGGTTCCACTGCAGTTACCATTAATCTCAAGTAGGTGTTGTAGCAAATTGCATTTTCAAAAAAAAAAATGGCTGCTATAATATCCTGTATCCCACAGGTGATTTTCTGTGTGGCTCTTTAAATCCTGCAAAGTAGGAGTTTAATCAGGGCAAGCTCTGAGACTGCATTCATCAAAGTTGTTCACACATGTGATGCGAGGTCAGTGCTGGGCAAGGCCCTCAACTGATGACAGTGTCTCTTATTGACTCTTGAAAGTCAACCACCATGTTAGAAGTATGCCATTACCTAGACTGCCGTATTGTGGGCAGCCTAAGTCCTATGGTAAGGCCCTGGAGGATGAGCCACAATGTGAAAAACAGATTAAGGGGGATCCAGACAAAGCCACTTTGTAGTGGCTCCAATCCACCTATTGTCCTTCTGCAGCCCTCTGGAAAAAAATCCAAGCATACACCAACTAAATGAGCTTGCAGAATATGACAGAAAATAATAAATTGTTTCAAGGAAGCATCCAGCCACATAATATAAAAAATAGAGACATTTATTGAAGAAAATATGAAATACAAGAACATTGCACATAGGACAATGATATCTTAGTCCCCTTCATAGAAGGCACCTGAGACCTCTCATAGTTCTGCCAATCACCATCAGCTACCCAGTCATATTTTCCTGAGTCTCACTGATGGTCTAAAATCTCTTTCCTTTAAAAGGTGATTTTAGTTTTGCCAGAAGTCACAGGGCATTCAATTTGGGCTGTAGTAGAGCTGAGTCACCTGGGTAATTAGATGTTTTGCCAAAAAACTCTGCACAAAATTGATGCATGAGCAGGTGCATTGTCAACGAAGCTGCCAATCACCAGTTTCCGATAGCTGCAACCTTCTGAATCATCCAAATATTTTTCATGGAAGAATGTTCAAACTTAATGCAAAATTTGACGCAGATTTGTTGCTCTATTTGCTCAGTCATTTTGAATGCTATGACCACACAGTGCACAAGCTCACTCAACTAGAGTCTACCTCCCCCAGTGACTAGTATAGTGAAGTCATAATTGTTCACACACATGCACATTCTAGTCCACTCTCCTTGGCTGCCAGGTTACATTAATATTGCGTAAACCATTCTAATTATATTAACAATGGCTGGACTTTTTCTGGACAGACCTTCTTGTATTTGTATGTGCAGATGGTCCCCAGCTTAATGGTGTTTTGACTTACAATTTTTTGACAAAAAAATTGTCAAAAATTGGTACAAAAGTGAGACACATTCACTAGAAATGATAATTTGATTTTGAAATTTTTCCTAGTCTGGATATGAGATGTAATGCTCCCTGCTGATGCTGGGCAGAGGCGGGTAACCATAGCTCCCAGTGAGCCATGCAATCATGAGGGTAAACAACAGATATGCTACAGTGTACTATATTGCCAGTGTTTTTGGTTACTGTGTTTTGTGTTTTTTGTATCCCGTCTTGTCTACAAAATAGCCATCTGTGTTTCATGTTTACGGTAAGAAGTAAAGGCTTTTACTTGAGATGGAACACAAGATAATTACTCGACTGTATGCAATATAACTATTTTGAGCAAGTTTAGTATAGGCCAGGCTAAACTATGATGGTTGGTAGGTTAGGTGTATTATATGAATTTTTGATTTATGATATTTTCAACTTATTGGGATGTAACGCCATCATAAGTCAAAAAGCATCTGTATTCAAAAATATAGCATTTTCATTTTCTTTGAAATATTCATAAATGTCATCAGAAAGTACATTTATATATTTGCATAATTTATTTTAGCATAAAATGCTGTATCTATTAAAGAATAGATATACTTAAGATGCATCTCAACTTTTAAAAAATAATAGTAACAAAATGAGCATGCCTATTTACAGGGTTAGAACTTGAACAATCCCATGAAAGTTTCCCTGTACACCCCCACTGAGTCTATTTATTACTGTTCCTCTTCCACATAGGCAACCACTATTCTTAAGTATTTTGTTTATGATTCTTTTGCTTTTATTTCATTTGTACCAT
Organism: Glossophaga mutica; assembly: GCA_039655065.1. NCBI lineage: Eukaryota > Metazoa > Chordata > Mammalia > Chiroptera > Phyllostomidae > Glossophaga > Glossophaga mutica. The sequence goes on along the minus strand of CM077308.1, from coordinate 75,707,665 downwards.
ATGAGTATGGCAGCTAAAATTATTTTTTATTGTTTTATTATTTTGTATAAAAATATTAAACTGTTTATATATGTTCTTAAGTAATTTGCCTTCTTTCTCTTTAATATTTGTGAAATTTTATTTAACTTTGGTTCATTCATTTCAATATTTTATGTTATTCTATTGTAAAAATGTGTAACAATCCATTATTTTTTTGAGAGACAATTGGACTGTTTAGAATATTTCTTCAAATGATAAAATCTTCTATGGATTTTTATATTAAGAAAAATGTCATAGTAAATAAACTAACATAAGAGAATATAATTAAAATAAAATATAATAATGATATAGATTGGATCAGTTAAAAAGGCAGAAATGATAAAAAAGAAAAATAATGGATTAGTTTAAATGGATAGCAAGACAGTGAGTTAAATTTAGCTGCATGTGAATGATTAAAACATTAGTCAAAAATCCAAGTCATGTGCATTGATCTATAATAAATAATTGATGAAGGTTGATGATTTTATCTTTAAATTTTAAGAAATATTTTCTAGCAATGTTTATATACATTATATTCTTATTTTTATATTTGCTTTCTTATTTAATTTATGAGGTTAAGATATTCAAATTTGTTAAATATATTAAATCATTGATTTATACTTACTTTAAGTGAATTCTTATATAATCTCAACAGTATATTAAAAAAGTATTTTATAATCTGAAATAATAAATATTATTTTTTGAATCACTAGTATATTATTTTAATATGATACCATAGGAAAGCCGTGAGAACTGAGAGAATTACTGAGTGTATTTTAAGATGTTTCAGGCTCAGCTCTCTTATTACTTGGAGCATTACATTTATATTTGGTTGGTGTGATTGTCTCCAGGCTATGTTGTAGCTCCTGGGTTTCTGGTCAAGATGGCTGTGTAGGTAAACACGGTTCTTGTATCTTCCCACGATCACATCACAATTACAACTAAACTTCAGAACAACTATCATTGAGAGCTACCTGAAATGTAGCTGAATAGAAGTGCTATAACTAAGGATATAAAGAAGCCACATCAAGACTGGTTAGGTCCCATACTCACTTGTAGTGGGTAAAGATTAGGAGGGATATCTCAGCTGCAGAAATTCTCCAGGCTCCCCCCAGTCCAGGGTTCCAGTGCTGGGAAGAGATGTCCTCATAACTTCTGGCTGCAAAAATCAATAGGAATTATGGCAGAAATTGAGGGATTCTGGAGTCTCAGGTGTTCTCTTCTTAAGGGGCCCACACACACTTACTCAAACTCACTTGCTTCAAGCTCCAGTGCTGAGACAGCAGCTCAAAAGGTGACAGGGGCATACAAGGAGGGACTGAATTGTCTGGAAAAGCACTGCAGGGGCAGCTTTCCCACACAGAAGTGCTGGCAGAGGCCATTGTTCCTTTGCTGAGCCCTTCCCACACAGAGCCAGCACACAGGCACCATGTCTGAGTCTCCATCGATCTGGCTGACAGTGTTCACCTTGCCCTGGTAATTCCTTGAGACCCCACCTCACATATCTTGTGGGTCTACTCAGGCTGTTTTCATTGTTTTTCTTACCACAGTAACTAAAGTGGTTTAATTTAAATAAATTAGATTATATCACTCCTTCATTAAAAACCCTGCAATGACTTTGCATTTCATTCATAGTAAAAGCCCAAACCTTTACAATAACTTTTAAAGTACTCTGTGAGATGACCTTCCTTACATTTTAACCTCATCTTTTATTATTCTTTTTTTCTCATTCACTCAACACAGCCACATCTGCCTTCTTCTAGTGCCTTAAATATCTAGAACACTCCCTTGTAAGACCTTCACACTGTCTCTTTCTATGCCTGGAAAGTTCTCTCCTCTACCATCCTGTAGGTTTTCCCCTCCAATATCCGCATGGTTAATTCTCTCCTTCAAGTTTTATTCAAATGCCTATTTTCTGAATGAGACAACATTGGATATCTCATTAAAAAGGGCAACCATTGCCTAGTCCTAATCTAGGTTATCCTAATATTCTTACCTTTTCTATTTCTATTCTCCAAATTATATCACCTTCTAACTTACTACATTATTTATTTAGCATGTTCACTATTAGTTTGCCTCCCTCTTCTATAATGTAAGCTCCACAAGGGCAAGGATGATTGTATTAGTCACAGGCATATTACAACTACTTAGTTCTGGGATCATGGTACATTTTCAATGAATACCTCTAATGTGACCCAATAAATGAGTGGCAGAATCTAATGTGGCACTTGAGACACTGCTAGTTGGATTAGAGTTTTCCTTGTTGCCTGTCCCATTATACACATAGCTAAGGGCCTCTGCTGCTTTCACACAATAATGGATTCAAGTATTGTTAACAGTGAACAGCACCGGATGTTAGTTCTTGAGTTTTGACTAAGAAAATATGCAGCACCATACTTGAATATGATCAAAAGTTTATTTATGAAGTCACACAGGTAGAAGTTAGTTGTGGAAATGTGCCAGCTGGGCTGTGTGGGCTAAGGGAACAAGTTACAGAGGCAAAAGGAGGTTCCCTGGAGCTCGGGAGAAAAAAAAAGTTATGCACCTTGAAGGAAGAAAGGGTAGGGAAAGGCACTGAAGAAGGAAAGAGAGAGCACGCTGGGTCCTTTGTCTTAAGTGATTTTATCTGGAAATCTCATGGAAGAGCTCGGTAGCATATTCATCAACTTTCCAGGTGTGTCACCTCAGGTTGTGGTTTCCACTGATTGGTTGGCACCAGGGCAGGGGTGATTTAGTCATTGAAGCTGATCCTGATGTCAGCTATGGTGTCCCCTTCTTGGCCTTTCTGTTTTCTGGGTGTGGAGATAAAACACAGCTTTGGCCTAGACATTCTTTAGTTTCACCAAAATGTTGTCTCTGTGGTCAACAGATCTGAGGCTTTGTTCCTAAGATCATTTGTTGCACATCAGAACCTCAGTGTCTTGAGGGATTGATGCTTAAGGAAGTGATCCTACAAGGGCTTGTAAGAGAGTTGTATGGAACTTTTCTCTGGCCCCTTATGCCTCCTCTAAAGGTGTCTCCATGCTAGGGGTCTCCAAGAAAGTTCATGGGAGAGTCCTAATCAGATGACCAGAAAAATGAACATTCAGAGGGTCTAAACTGCATGACCTGGGATAGGCTAGGGGAGGAAATTTACCCTGGGGGTGAGGTTCCACCCTAAAATTGTTTGTTGCAAGGCACTTGGGGCTTCCTCCACAAGGTGACCTTGTATACCTGGCCTATGGTTCCAACTCTGCTCATATCTGTCTAACTGCTTACTATATGGTTGTGGTTACTGTGTAAAGAGGAAATCTATACTATAACGCAAATGCAAATTTTTAAACTAAATTATCTTCATAAACTTGGGAAACTTATATTCTTTGCATTCCTCATCATCTTCATAGAGAATAAATTTGCTTTAGGTACTCTATATAATGGTTTTTACAGGCAGCGTTTCTTCAGGAAAATTTTTTTTTTATTTTTTTATTTTTTCATGTTTTTTTTTAATATATTTTATTGATTATGCTATTACAGTTGTCCCATTTCTCCCCCATCATTCCCCCCCACCCTGCACACCCTCTCCCACCCACATTCCCCCCTTTAGTTCATGTCCATGTGTTGTAAGTTCTTTAGCTTCTACATTTCCCACACTATTCTTGCCCTCCCCCTGTCTATTTTCTACCCACTATCTATGCTACTTATTCTCTTTACCTTTCCCCCCTCTCCTCCTCCCCCGCCCCTGTTGCTAACCCTCCATATGATCTCCATTTCTGTGGTTCTGTTCCTGTTCTAGCTGTTGGCTTAGTTTGCTTTTGTTTTAGGTGTGGTTCTTAATAGCTGTGAGTTTGCTGTCTTTTCACTGTCATATTTTTATCTTCTTTTTCTTAGATAAGTCCCTTTAACATTTCATATAATAAAATTGCTGTGAGCTTGGTCTTAGTGCGTGAATCAGCTCTTAACATGCACTGCACATTCTTGATTTTCTGGTCCTTTCTAACCTTTGCAACATCTCTCACAAGGCTATCCTATCAAATTGTGACTTTAAAAAAAGTATGCTATGTCTACTATATATTTCAAGTCCTTTATTTCACCTTACTCTGTCTTGATACAAGGGTTCTCTACATACCATTTCCCCTGCTTATAGCCCTTTGTCCTGCCCCCTTCACCCAAGTGAGCTGCACTCATTCACTTTGTTTCAGCTTTAGAGCACTTTGCCAGGAAGTCTTTTCTAACTATGGATGTCTGGGTTCGATGACTCTCCATGTGCTCCTATAATCCCTACATTTTCCCAGGAATACTACTTATTAATTGTATTATTTTACTTTTTTGGGTCTCCCACTAGACCAAAATCTCCACAAGAACAGGGAACATGACACATTTGTTCACCAATATATACCCAGTGCTTTCAAAGTATCTGACACATAGATAATTAATACATGTTTGCCATGTATTGATAATGATACATATTATACTGATAATACATATTAATAACAATTCAGTGATAGCACTGAATGGTGTCCCTCTCAAGTTCATATGTGAAGCCTCAATCTCAATGTGATGGTATATAGAAATGGAAGCTCAGGTTCAAAGGAGGTCATGAAGGTGGGGCCCTCGTGATGAGATTAGTGCTCCTATAGGAAGAGATACCAGAGAACTTTGCAACCCCCCTGACTCTCTGTCTGTCTGTCTGTCTCCTATGTGAGGACACAATGAGACATTCTGCAGCCCAGCAAAGAGCTTCTCACAAGATCTGACTATACTGCCATGCTGATTTTGAACTTCTGGCCTACAGAACTGTGAGAAAGTAACTTTCTGCTTTTAAGCCACTCATTCAATGGTATTTGTAATGGTAGTAAAAGCTGACTGATTAAATAAATGACTAAATACACAAATAAATGACTATGTACTTGATAATATTTATCTTATGAATCTAGGGCACTTTGGTATTTTATTTGACCTTATATCTTAAAGCCTATAGTAGTAATATTTTCTCAATTTTTCTTTTCTTTTTTTATTTTTTTTTTCTTCAAACAATGTGCTGTAATGACTCTAACCTTCTGGTCTCTTATTTTATTACAAGGTTTTGGTTTTATGTGAAGAAGGTATTGTCTTGACGTAGAGAGAGGTATGTCTCTAGCTCTAAAAATATTGGTATTACCTAACCCAGTATATTGATTCTTTGACTATTTAGAAACTACTTTTATAATTAATATAGAAATTAATCTCAAACACAGAAAAAACACTGACATGAGAAGATAAAAAATATTTCATACATATAAAATAAAGCCAGGAAAGAAGTAGAACATTTGCATTATGTATGTCAATGAAATAAATGAATTTGTGAAAAAGTGGAGAGAGATTATTTTTTGTTCTTTTTGGGTTTTGAGACACAGAAAGCTTCTTGAAAAACAATGTCTGACTTTTTTTCTGTATGTTTAGGAATGACTTTTTTAAGGAATTAGGCTTCCTTTGTTGTGATATCACTGTGATGTTAAATAAAAATAGATTGTCTACTTTGCAGAAGACCTAAAGTTTGATCACACAGTTAGTGTATGGTGATTTACTAATTTATTTAAACTCTGTGAAGCTCTTTTTCCCCTGTTGAAATATATATTCGCATTAGACAGCTTACGCTGTAGCAATGAACAATCCTATTGTATCAGGTCAGGTAAAGCAATTTACATTGTGCTTGGCTCACCTGAGATGGGTGGGGCTTTCTTCCATGACACGTGGTGTCTCATTACAGAATGAGGGCAGAAGGAGGCACCACAGTCTGGAGCATACTGTTACGAGGGCCGAAGAAGCTCTGGAGGGAAGGTGAACATGAATCACTCTGAAAGACTCTGCTCACAGTGGACACACTGACACTTGTGCACACTGTCCATTGATCAAGTGAGTCACATGGTTCAGCCAAAAGTGTGAGGTTGAAGATATACTGCATTTTGGCTGCTGGAAGGAAGAAAATTGATGGAAACAGTAATTTAATGTATCATACCATGTCATCTATTTGTTGAGAGAATTAAATGTATGTATTGTACATTTCATAAACAATAATGACTTAAGTATAATTATTAATATGAGAAATAAAACTAAGCATCTCTATTTCCTTCACAAAATTAGGGAAGTTTTCTTTCATTATTTTTGCAAATAGATTTCCAATTTCTTGCTCTTTCACTTCTCTTTCTGGCACCCCTATGAAGAGAATCTTGGCACACTTGAAGTTGTCCCAGAGGCTGCCTACACTATTCTCATTTTTTTTATTGTTTTTTTCTTCTTGTTCTTATGGTCATTTTTGCTTCCTTATGTTCCAAATAATTGATTTGATTCTTGGTTTCGTCTACTCCACTGTTGTTTACCTGTAATTTGTTATTTATTTCAATTAGGGTATCTATGTTTCTGACTGGATTTATTTATTTATTTATTTATTTATTTTGTTTGTTTGTTTGTTTGTTTGTTCATTGCTGTTGAGGTCCTCATGAAATTATTTGAGCATCCCTATAACCAGTGTTTTGAAGTCTCTATCTGATAAATTCCTTATCTGCATTATGTTTCGTTCTTTTTCTGGAGTTTTGGTCTATTGTTTCATTTGGGTGATGTGTTTTTTGTCTCATCATTTTGGCAGCCTCCCTGTGTTTGTTTCTATGTACTAGGTAGAGCTACTATGACTCCCTGTCTTGGTAGCATGGTCTTATGTAGTAGGTGTCCTGTAGAGTCCAGTGCCACAGCCTCTCCTATGACCAAACCTGGATACTTGAGGTGCACCCTTCATGTGGGTTGAGTACACCCTCCTCTTGTAGTTGAGGCTTGATTGCTGTTGGCAGATCAATGGGAGGAATTTACCCAGGCCAGTCAGTTGCAAGAACTGGCTGTGACCACTGACCATAAATCTCTGCCCTCCGTGGAGGATCAGCAGTGCAGGGGCAGGGTCGTAGTGGTCCATTGAGGCCTGTAACTGCCTGCTGTTTGCACAGGCCCTGGGGTTTTCTGGGTGGTACAGGCCAAGGTCAGCCACCTCCTGTGTTCTGCCTAAGGCCACCCAAAATGAGATATAAAGCAATCTGAATGACATGCAAGTCCAGGAAGAACAGAGTCCCAAACAAGATGGATGCAAGAAGGTCCACTCCAAGACAAATTATAATTAAAATGCCAAAGTGCAGGGGCCCCTGTCCTGGGCGCCAGATGTGGGGGTGCTCCGCCAGCAGAGCCCCATCCCTCCGTCACAGATGAAAATAAAAACTACCAAGACATGACTGCTTGGGGAGGAAAGGTGGTCAAACTCTCAGAGGAGAATGACCCAGAGCCCCTTCCTCACTGGGCTTTTATTAGGCTCAAATACACAGGAATACAGGTATGTCAGGTAGCAAGGATCAAACAATGGTTAACATTTCAAAGAAATCTGAGGGCTTAATCTGAGTTAGTGTGTGTCAGGAAAGGGGGTTGTAAGACTTTGGGAGACATACTCATTTCCTCCTGGGACACTTATCATTTAAGTGAGAGCACTCTTAGCCAAGCAGGTTTCACAGGACTTTAGGAATTCTTTCTTATGCCCGATCACCCAGGGAGCTGTCCTGGCCAGCACAGGGCTGCACCACTCGCCCCCAATTTCAGGCTTTAAGCCAATTAGGAAGCAGAAGACATCTCCCAGATGGAAACGAGGACTCGGGCTATTCAGAATAGCTGGGGGGGGGGGGGCGAGGGTCCATCACATCCTCTTTGCTGCAGCCCCCTGAGTCCTTTCATGAGGCCTCCCAAGTGGCTGTGTCTGGCTTAGGTTGCCCCTCCCATGAGGAGTCTTACCCGTCATTGACTGCCAACCAAGCATTGGGGCCAGAGATGGATGAGGCAGAAGCAGTGCTCCTGCCAGGGAGATAAGCTTTGTCTCCTTAGTAGGTCACGTTCTCGTGACAGAACAGACCCAGATGAAGTGGGTCCCTAGGCTCTTACATAGCCCACCATGGGGTGAAGGTTACAACTCCTGAAACCAGGATGAATGGTCCACAACACCAAAGGTTAAAGATAAAAAGATAGTCTTTAAAACAGCAAGAGAAAAGCAATTAGTTACCCACAGAGGAGTTTCCATAAGACTGTTAGCTGATTTCTCAAAAGAAACTTTGCAGGCTACAAAATGACCTTCTGGGTCTCTCTTTATGGCCCTTCTTTTGAAGTCTATTTTGTCTGATATGAGTATTGCTATCCCAGCTTTTTTTCCTGACCATTTGCTTGGAAAATTTGTTTCCAGCCCTTCACTTTGAGTCTGTGTATGTCTTCTGTCCTGAGGTGGGTTTCTTGTAGGCAGCATATGTGTGGGTCATGCTTTCTTATTCATTCAGCTATTCTATGTCTTTTGATTGGAGCATTTAATCTATTTACATTTAAGGTTATTATTGATAGGTATTTATTCATTGCCATTTTTGTACCTGTTTTCCCCTCTCTCTCTCTCTCTGTCTTTTCCTTTCTTCCCTTAAAGCAGTCTCTTTAGTATCTCTTGCAGAATTGGTTTGGTAGAGGTGTATTCTTTTAGACTTCTTTTGTCTGGAAAGCTCCTTATTTGGCCTTCTATCTTGATTGAAAGCCTTGCTGGGTAAAGTAGTCTGGGTTGTTGCACTGTTGGTGGGAGTGCAGACTGGTACAACCACTATGGAAAAGAGTATGGAATTTTCTAAAAAAACTAAAAATGGATATACCTTTTGACCCAGCAATTACACTATTAGGACTATATCCTAAGAACCCTGAAACACCAATCCAAAAGAACCTATGCACCCCTATGTTTATAGCAGCACAATTTACAATAGCCAAGTGTTGGAAGCAACCTAGATGCCCATCAGTAAATTAATGGATCAAAAAACTGTGGTACATTTACACAATGGAATTCTATGCAGCAGAAAGAAAGAAGGAGCTCATATTTTTTGCAACAGCATGAATGGAACTTGAGAGCATCATGCTAAGCAAAATAAGCCAGGCAGTGAAAGACAAATACCATATGATCTCACCTTTAACAGGAATCTAATCAACAAAACAAACAAACAAACATACTATAACCAAAGACACTGAAATTGAGAACAGGCTGAAAGTCACCAGAGGGGAGAAGGGAGGGAATTTCAGGGGAAAAGGGGAAAGGTTTACAGGAACAAGTATAAAGGACACATGGACAAAACTATGGGGGGTGGAAATGGTAGGGATGTGGGGAGGGCTGAGGTGGTGGGTTGGGGTGGGAGTAAAAGACAGAAAACTGTACAAGATCAACAATTAAAATAAAAATTGAAAAAATAATAAAATAAAATAAAATTTTTTTAAAAAAGAAACTTTGCAGGCTAGAAGGAATATTCAAAGTCATGAAAAGTAGGGACCTATAGCCAAGATTGCTCTACCCTGGAAAGATATCATTTAGAGTTAAAGAGCAGATAAAGAGCTTCCCATACAATAATATTTAAAGGAGTACATCATCTCCAGATTGTTATTATGTGAAATATTAAAAGGACTTATTTAAGAAAAAGTAGATCACAATTATAAACAATAAAATTGCAATAAATACATATCAATCAAGAGTTGGATTAAAAAAAACTAAGCAAACAAGAAGAACAGAGGCAGAATCGTGGATACAGAGAGTATTTTGATGGTTATGAGATGGGAGGTGGGCATGGAGGGATGGGTGAAGAGGTGAGAGGATTAAGAAGTGCAAACAGCCCTGGATGTTATAGCTCAGTGGACTGAGTGCAGGCCTGAGAACCAAGGTGTTGTGGGTTCGATTCCCAGTCAGGGCACATGCCTGGGTTGCAGGCCAGTTCCCCAGTAGGGGGGCATAAGAGGTAACCACACATTGATGTGGTTTCTTTTTCTCCTTCCCTTCCCTTTCTCTAAAAATAAATAAATAAAATCTTTAAAAATGAAAAAATAAAAAAATGTTAAAATAAAAAAGAAGTGCAAATAAGTAGTTACAGAATAGCCATGGGAATGTAAGTACAGTATAGAAAATGGAGTAGCCAGAGAACTTATATACATGACCCATGGACATGAAATGGTATGCAGATTGTCTGATGAAGTGGGAGATGCTGAGTGGAGGGGCACAAAGGGGCAAAAATTGGGACAACTGTAATAGTATAATCAATAAAATATAATTAAAAAAGAAATAAAAGGAAACAACTTTAGCCAATAGGGACATTAGTAGTGGATAAAAGAAGGCTAAGAGGCAGGGAAAATTAACAAAAAATATGGTAATTAAAGTTGCTGGAATAATTAAGTTTATTAGAATAAGTAAGCTTAAAAACTAAGAATTAAAGATAGAAGAAATTACATAGTTTGCAGGAGTTTGGTGAAGATTTTTAAATAAGATAGTTTTTCATAAACATTATGTATCATGGTCTAGGCCTGTGAAAAGTTTTACTCAAGTAAAGCTTGTAAATAATTTCTCTCGAGGAAATAACATGCATTATATTTTAACAATCATCCTTTAGAATTTTTTTCAAACTTTAGATATATTGTTAGGTTTAATAATTTTTTTAATAAATAGGAGGCAAACACTGTGATTCTGTACCTACTGAGCATTGCAATTTAATCTTAGGTTTCCCTTGTCCCAGTGTCTTGGTAAGTGGTGATGTTTACTATACATATGTACTCCCTTGCCAGGATGCGCCAAATCCTTGTGCTATTATTTGTCCACTCCATCACTTTTCAAGTGGCATTATCCAGGAACATAGGAAGACCAAGGTCCTACACTAATAACGGGGCAAGAGAAATCCTTCTCTCAAATATGTGTTTTGTTCAGCCTAATGCTGTATGATTCCTGAATAATCAATCTCGATCTTTGTCTATCTTTTTCCATATAAATTTTTCTTTCATGTTGTCCTGCAGCCTTTCAATGCCAGACACATTCACACGGGATTCGGGCAGACAGAAGAAAATTCGCAGAGCTGTTGGAATGTCTGACATGCTTTTGTTCTAGGATGGGGCGACCCACACATGCCGCAAGCCATGTGTTGCACCAGTAGGGAGTTCCAACTCCCTTGTATCCGAAATGCACCCAAAGCCGGCAGGGTGCCAAGACATTATACAACAGAGCTTCGCTGTACGCATGTGGGTTCCTACTCAAGGTTATATGAACTAAGTTACTGTGTTTTCGGATGATAAGACACACCTGGGTTTTAGAGGAGGAAAATAGGAAAAAAATTTGAAACAAAAAATGTGCTAAAATATTTAATAACATAAATAACATAATATGTCACCAATGTAAATGTAAATAGAACTCAACAGCATCATTAACAACCATTATTCCTCCCAAATTTGGGGAGGGGTGCACCTTATAGTCCAAAAAATACAATATGTTTGCCAGAGCATCCAGGTGGAGGAGCCTGACTAACTTCATTTTTTCTATGCATGTCTTCCTCAATCCGTTACAGTTTAGTTTCTGCCTCTTTAAGTCCTTTTAAATTATTATGACAGTGCTGCTAATGACTTCCTAATATCAAATACAATGGAAAATTTTCAGTATATACTTTTTTCCTTTGACCCCTCTGATAGTCAAAATGTTGAGACATTCTCCTTTGAATTTTCCCTTCCTTTGGCTGTAGTGACAGCTAACCATGAGGGCCCCATTCTACCTCAGAAACACACTATTTTAATCTTTATGACTATTTGATGTCATCCTTTTGTGATGTAGTGGTTTTCAAAGATTTATTCTCAGATTTTCTTTGTAAATTGTATACATTTTAAACAATCTTATACATTCCAGATCTAATCATGATCTTCCAGCTGATATATCTAACCTAAATCTGTTTCTTAGCTCGGGACTCATTCCTTTCTTTGTTTGATATTCACTTAGCCAAAATGATGCCCAAATTGGAGTTTAAAATGAAATTCATATTCCCAAAACTGTTCTTTTCTTTCTCTTTCTCTTCTATGTTTTATATCTTGGTTAACAAAGTTCAGAAGGAGCTCGGTATTACACGTTAAATAAAAGCAGTGTACAACTTTGATCTTAACATATAGTATGGTTAAGATTAATTTTTTATTATATTTTAGACCTATTGGAAATATTCAAATTGACATAGTTTCTGCTGAAAATGTTAATTTTCAATTAGGATGATATGCTTAGAACTTTTGAAAAAGTGATTATGCATTTTAAAAGTGACATTATATCTAAAATGTAAGCCAGTCATATCAACATGACAATAAAACTTCATTTACATATTTTGAATATATAGAATATGTATTTTAGAACCTAACATATTGTCATTTAATATGGCTGCTAATGGAATTATTTTAATTCAGTAAATTTTAACATAATCAAGAGATATATTTATAGTACATTATATGGTATGAAACAATTTTAGTGATATATATTTTCTTGGACCTTAAACTCTTAAACATAATTATACCTAACATTTACAAAAGACCACTTAAACATGAGAGAAAAAAATTAATATTATCTTTCAGGAAATCTGTATGGCAAAATAGACTTCCAGGATGTAAATCAGAAGAGGGTAAGTTATTTCTCGCTATGGTTTAGGATTCTGAATACATATCAATTCACAGGTAGGGTGTAATGGATGACAATATTGATTAATTAAGTAACTTAATAAAATTAACAGGAATTGTTACTGAATAAAAGTGGGGTTCAATTACCCACTAGCATCCATAGATACAAATTCTGGAGTCAGTGGTTTGGTGAGAAAAGGAAAAAGGGTCTTTTATTCAAAAGCTGCACCACCTGGCAGGATGGCAGGTTTCTGCCTAAAACCCCATTTCCTCAGGAAAACCTGGAGGAAAACCCTACCACCCTCTACAGGACCAGTCCCAGGCTGTGCCCAGAGTTCCTTCTCCCACTTAAAAATACCATCCTAGAGAACCACAGGTGGCTGCTGCATGCATGATCATCCAGGTGTGTTGGCTTGCTTCAGTGCAGTCTGGCTTCAGGCTCCTTCTTGGAGAGACATATGTGGGGCTGGTGTCCCCAGGCTCCAACTGCTGCCCATGCCAGGGACCTGGGGCCACTATCAATCACTGTGGCCAGCCATGTGAGGGATCCATGTGCTGGTCACAGGGCATGGCACCCACTGCCTGGCCACATGGCTTCCAGTGTCCTCCAGTCCTGCAAATGACCAGCCCACATGTCTGCACAGTGGGTCCCAGAGATGGCACATCTTTCTATTCTCCTTGTTCATATAAGCTACCACCTTGGGTCAGGTTGGTTCTTCCAACTTCTGCATGCTTTGGGAGGGTCTGCCCTATCTACAACCAATCCTGTCTTTTCCAGGCTAGACTGACAGGTCTTCAGTGAACCAGAAAGGAGTAGGAGGGCTATGCATAATGCAATGACTTCCTCCTGTGCTGTCTGCCCAGGGGTGAGGGATCTATCATCACACACAGCACTAGCCTGGTTAGCCAGGCAACACTGTGTTTCCCCTGCATCACCTCCCCTCCACTACCACTTGTGCTCCAGGCACTGGCCAGGCTACCAGCACTGGCCAGTTTACGAGTATCAGAGTGAGGAGATAAGATAGATTAGAAATAACCATAGGAAAAGAAAAAGAAAATTACCAAAGTCTTTGAAATGTAGAAATAAATATTTTAAGATTTAATGAAATTGGAATTCTCTAAAATATCCTAAAAAGGGAAGATTGACCTTTGCTTTGCCTTTCATATAAAAAATTTTGTTATTTTACTTGATTCTTTTCCTCTAAATACAAGGTCTGTCCAGAAAAAATTCCAGCCATTATTAATATAATGAGAACAGTTTAAGCAACATTGATGTAACCTGACAGCCAAGGAGACTGGACTGGAATGCGTATGTGTGAACAATGATGACTTCACTGTACTAGTCAGTGGGGGCAGTAGATGCCTTTGAGTGAGCATGTGTACTGTGTGGCTATCATATTCAAAATGACTGAGTAGAACAATGATTCTAAAATAAGTTTTGTGGACTTCTGACCAAGATGGAGGCGTAGGCGGACACACTGTGCCTTCTCTCACAACCAAAATTAAGGACAACAAATATTTAGAAACAAGAAAACAACCAAAACTTAAAGAAAATTGAACTGTACGAAAGTCCAACAACCATTCATCCACACCGGTAAGAGGGGCAGAGTCTCGGCAGGAAAAAGTGGAGGTGTGGACCCGGGAACGCAAGCAGCAGCAGCTGGTGGTTCCCAGGTGCACAGGCGGCAGCTGGCGGACCCCGGGCACAGGGGGGCAACTGTGCAGACCCAGTGAGGCTGCACAAGGCGGCCGGCTGACCAGGTGGTTCCACATTCGTGTGTGCAGATAATCCAGGCAAAGGGGAAGTGGCGGAAGGGACTGAATCCAGGAGAGAGCGGAGAAGGCGCCATTGTTCCCTCTCAGACCCCGCCCCCACACACAGCGTCACAACCCAGCGACTGGGCTGCCCCACACTGGGGAGCGCCTGAGTCTCCACTCCTCACTACGTAACAGCACGCGTGCGTGCACAGATAATCCAGGCGAAGGGGAGGCGGCGGAAGGGACCGGAGTCCAGGAGAGAGCAGAACAGGCGCCATTCTTCCTTCTCAGACCCCACCTCCACCTATAGCATCACAACCCAGCGACTGGGCTGCCCCGCCCTGAGGAACACCTAAGGCTCCACCCCTCATACGTAATAGCCGTGACCAGACTAAAACCAAAACAAAACAAAACAAAAAAAAACCCACCAAAAATGGCTCAAACCAGAGAACAAATAAAAGCCCCAGAGCCAATTCTTCTAAGCGACCAAGAGATAGCCAACCTATCAGATGCACAGTTCAAAGCACTGGTCATCAAAATGCTCACAGAATTGGTTGATTTTGCTCACAAATTAGATGAAAAAATGCAGGCTACAATACGTGAAATGAAGGAAGATGCATGGGGAACTGATAGAGATGGAAGGAAAACTGGGACTCAAATCAATGGAGTGGACCAGAAGGAAGAAACTAACGACCAAACAGAAAACAAGGAAGAAACAAGAATTCAAAAAAATGAGGAGAGGCTTAAGAACCTCCGGGACATGGTTAAACATCCCAACAGCCGAATTATAGGGGTCCCAGAAGGGGAAGAAGAAGAGCAACAAGTGGAAAACTTATTGGAACAAATAATGAAGGAGAACTTCCCCAATCTGGCAAAGGAAATAGACTACCAGGATGTCCAGGAAGCTCAGAGAGTCCCAAAGAAGTTGGACCCAAGGAGGAAAACACCAAGGCACATTGTAATTACATTAGCCAAGATTAAAATGAAGGAGAGAATTCTAGAAGCAGCAAGGGATAAGGGGACAGTCACCTACAAAGGAGTTCCCATCAGACTGTCAGCTGATTTCTCAAAAGAGACCTTCCAGGCAAGAAGGGGCTGGAAAGAAATATTTCAAGTCATGAAAGTCAAGGGCCTACATCCAAGATTGCTCTATCCAGCAAAGCTGTCATTTAGAATGGAAGGACAGATAAAGCGCTCCTCAGATAAGGTCAAGTTCAAGGAGTTCATTATCACCAAGCCTTTATTATATGAAATGTTGAAGGGACTTATCTAAGAAAAAAAGATCAAAAATAGGACAGTGAAAAGACATCAAACTCACAGCTATTAAGAACTGCACCTAAAATAAAAGCAAACTAAGCAAACAGCTACAACAGGAACAGAACCACAGAAATGGAGATCATATGGAGGGTTAGCAACAGGGGTGTGGGAGGAGAGAGGGGGAAAAGGTACAGAGAATGAGTAGCATAGATAGTGGGTAGAAAATAGACAGGGGGAGGGCAAGAGTAGTATGGGAAATGTATAAGCTAAAGAACTTATGACACATGGACATGAACTAGAGGGGGGAATGTGGATGGGAGGGGGTGTTCAAGGTGGAGGGGAATGATGGGTGAAAAATGGGACAACTGTAATAGCATAATCAATAAAATATATTTAAAATAAAAATAAAATAAGTTTAAAATATATTTAAAAATTAAAAATAAAATAAGTTTTAAAAAATTAAAAATAAAAAATGTGTTAAGCTTGAACATTCCTCCATGGAAACCATTCAGATGATTCAGAAGGCTTTCAGGGACAATGCTATGAGTGCATCACAAGTAAGAGTGTGGCACAAATTCTTCAAAGATTGTCGAGATCTGTTGAAAATGATCCATGTTATGGAAGGCCTGAACCAAGCAAACACCTGAGAATGTTGAATGTGTATAGGTGGCAATCAACAAAGGTTAGCAACTGACAGTGCAAGAACTAGAAGCTGATCTTGAGGTTCCCAAAACTACTGTGTCTGAGATTTATTGCAGGATCTTAGCATAAAATGTGTCATGGCAAAATACATTCCACAGCTTCTGCTACCAGAGCAGAAGGAACCTTGTGCTGCAGTTGCTAATGACTTGATTCAAACCACTACCAATGAACCAGATTTCCTTAAGAAAGTCATAACCAGAGATGAAAGGTGGGTCAACGGCTAATCCAGAAAGGAAGGCCCACTTGTCTCAATGGAGTTGCCTGGTTCTCCATACCTGAAGAAGGGGTGGCAAAGTCTAAGCAAGATCAAGACCATGTTAACTGTGTTTTTGATTGGGAAGATACTGTCCATCATGAGTGAGCACCTCCAGGCCAAACAATTACTATGGAGTACTACCTCAGTGTTCTTTGCCAATTGAGAGATGCAATACAATGAAAATATCCTCAGCTATGGGCAACTGGTGATTGGCAGCTTCATCATGACAATGTGCCTGCTGATGCACCATGTCTTGTGCAGAGTTTTTTCCTGAAAAACATCAAATTATCCATGTGACTCAGACCCCCTAAAGCCCAGATTTGGCACCCTGCAACTTCTGGTTTTTCCTAAAACTAAAATCCCTTTTGAAAGGGAAGAGATTTCAGACCTACAATGAGATTCAGGAAAATATGATGGGGTAGCTGATGGTGATTCCAACAAAGGATTTTGCAGAGTGTTTTGAACAATGGAAGAGGTACTGGGAGAGCTATATGAGGTCCCAAGGTGCCTAATTTTCAGGGGACTGAGGTGTCATTGTCCAATGTACAATGTTTTTTTTGTATTTTGTATCTTCTTCAGTAAATGTCTCTATTTTTCATAATACATGGCTTCATTCTTTCTGGTCAGATCTCATATATCATTTTAGATTTAATTCTACTTGGCCATAAACAATGGGTTACTAATAAACTGCTAATTTTTCAGTTGTAAAATAAATGTACCTTAGCTTCTTGAAAAACACTGAATTAGTAAAATAACTTAAAAATAGAAAACAGCAACTGTAAAGTTTCTGGCAAAGCAGCTTTTTGACTTTATAAATTCAGGCAGGAAAAATATCATGTTGACTTTATAAGATATATAAGAATTATTCTTTCAGTATAACCAAGTATATAGTACTAATGTTTTAGAATATAGTTGTCCAGTTGAAAAGTGTATGAGAAAAAAGTACATGTTCCTTGGAATTCAGAGGCTGCTCACTTGATGCTAGAGAGGGCCCTTGTTTTTAACAGCCCATCACAGCACTAGGATCCCTCGGAAGCGCGCTGCACTGTCCTGGAGTGATCACGACTGTGATTTCTCTCTCCACGGTGTTGCTCTGGAATGGACAAGGGGGCTGAGAATGCCAGAAAAGAGTAGAATTCCCTGAGCAGCTGGATGATTTCATTGCCTATTGGTCCTCCAGGGCTTAATTTTCAGCCCAGGAGAGTATCCGCAGGTTTTTACCTGTGAATTGTAACCTGAGATGTATGTCTCAGTTTAAGGCAGCAGTTCACAAAAGCAAACTAAAAATTGCATCTCTTTTCTGACAAGTACATTTCCAAATGATGGAAAATAGTTGTGGTTTTATGTTGGAATTTTCCTAAAACACATGATCTTCCTGAACTATTTCGTATAAGGAACAAAGTATTAGAGACCATAGTAGCACCTATTCTTAATTCCGACATTTTTCAATAGGAAGATTTTAAAAACTCATTTATTTACTCATATGTTGTTTGTACTGTTTTATTTATTTAAGAAATTTTCCCTCTGAAACTAACTTATGTTTAATAAAATTATTTTGGAAACTCATATAAATTAGTCGCTAAATTGTATTATAGATTCTCTTCTCTTTCTCTACAACCACACAAGGACACACCCTTTTATACTGGTATCTATAATTTTTTAAACGTTTTTAAAATTTATTGTTTTGAGAGAGAGGAAGAGGTAAGGGAGGGGTAGAGAGAGCGTGAGGAGACATCGATCTGTTTTTCTACTTATTTATGCATTCATTGGTTGCTTTCTCCTATACGCCCTGACTGGGAATCGAACCAGAAACCTTGGAAAATCAGGATAATACTCTATCTCACTGAGCTACCTGGCCAGGGCTTGATATTTATATCTCCATAAGTAACTATTGACATGTAACTAAGAACATACATTTTTATGCTGAATGTAAATAATATGTCCTGTGCTTTCCATTCAATGTTATATCAATGTATCTTCTTTATTATTATATGTAAAGAATAAAATGTCAAATATTCCTCTGAATTGGTACAATATAGATTTAACATTCCATCAAAATTAAATATCAGATTATTTTTACTTTTTATGATGTACATATTTAACATTTCTATTCTTAATGCACTATTAGGGACTGTTCTCACAAATGGAAATTTCTGTATCATGTTCTATTAATGTTATATGTATATTGATAATAACAGATATTAGATTATATTCTAATATTTAAGAATATCTTTTTATTTCTCTCATAGAAGCATTGGATATTTTATAAATATTTCTGAACTTAAATTTTGAAAATAATATTATTATATTTTAAAGTAATAATGATGATATGACCAAAGAAAATAAATATTTTTCTATAATATTAAAGTATTGTATTAATCCTTTTGTGAATTTTAAATTTATTGCTGTTGTCCATATATATATGAATGTGAATATTTCTCTTAAAAATTTTATGCTTTAAGTTCTTTCTTTTATAGGTACAATATTTATAATTTAGAGCATTGAATTAAACCTATGACAATTCTGTGTTTATGATATTTTTTATTTTTACATTTATTGCAAACATATTTTTAATTTGTTGTTAATTTAAACATCATTTTATCATACATAGTAGAATATTTTAGTTGATTATGATATTGAAATATGTTTATATCATACTTTTAAGTATTTCACTTATTTCTAAATTTTAAAACATTTCTATTCTTCACAGCTTTGATAACTATTCATATATATGTACAAATCTTTATGGTTTTATTTTCATAAGATTTAACTTTTCAATCCATCTGAGATTTATGCTAGTATCTTTTAAAGTGAGAAATATTTTGAAGTTTTTCACTTTGTTTTACTGTTTGTCTCAAAATATGTTGATTCATTTTTAATTTAGTTACACAGAATGCATTTTTATAATTTTTTTTAGTGTAGTATTCCAATGACTTTATTAACTGGCTCTTTCTGGAGGCGGCAGAACCTGGTAGCTGGAGAGCTGGAAAGGAAGCTGTGGCTTCTGTATGGGTCATTAAAGGGGTACAAAGGGTGCCTTGTGTCTCTTGGGGCCCTCTTCCCACCCACCGTAAGCAAGAGCACTAAGTATAGTCAATTTTTTTCTCAGGGAATCTATCTGCTTCATCTCTTCTGGGATAAGGTGAAATAAAAAATTTGGATGTCCTCAAGGATACTGAAAGGTGTGATACACTTGGGGATGGAGATCATTTCCTGCTGGACCTGCCACCTGAGCAAGACCTGGGCTGGAGACCGGCTATACTTTTTAGCCAGTGCCTGGACCACCGGTTCCTCAAGCAGGACAGGCTCATCAGGATTCCACTGGATCAGAGGAGCCCAGAGGTCTGTAAGTATCACCTTCAGGCCACGTGCTTGGCAGTGAGCAATCAGCTGGCTCTGAGCCTGATACAGGTGGCATACGACCTGCAGGACAGCTGGGCACACAGAGGCCAAACTGAGCAGATCATCAATCTGTCGACTGCTGAATTTAGACCAGCCCAGTGACCGCACCAACCCCTTAGTCACCAGTGCCTCCAGAACCTTCCAGGTCTCCTTAGTCAGTGGAGTCATAGCGGATAGTTCTATCAGCATTCTTAGGGAAAGAGTCACCTCCTCGTTCAAAGGCATAAGTCCAGTGTATCAGGTACAGGTCCAAATGCTCCAGCTGGAGGTCAGCCAGCTTCTTCTGGAGGACAGGTCCACATCCTCAGGGTGGTGCTTAGTTCTCCATAGCTTGGAAGTCACAAACTGCTCCTCCTGAGACACTGCCTTGACAGGTCCCGCGTTCTCCTCCAGGGCCTCCTGAACCTCAGTCTCATTGCCGTAGATAGCAGCACAGGCAATGTGGTGGTAGCCGACACTCAGGGCATACTTAGTAGCTGCTTTTACTTGGCCAGGGTTGCTCTTCCAGGTGCCCAGTCCAATCAGGGGCATCTTCTGCCCAGTGTGCAGGACAACACAGGAAGCTACCATTGCCACCTTCTTCCTCAGTGGGCTTCAGTCTTCCCTTGTCAGTGGAGGGCTCTATAGTTGCTGGCTGGATTCAGGGAACTCCAATCGAGTGCTGAGGGTGAAAAAGGTGATATAATCTCGCCTCAGTTCTGAGTCCTGCTAGCCATCCAATCTGCCTCAGCTTCTGGGATCGGAGGGCTGCAAGGGAAGTTGGCCTCCATTTTTATAAATTGCTTTAGAAAGTAGGTTCTGGTGAAAAATTGGATTCAAGTCTATTCTTCATTACTAGTTGTAGCCTAGTATTTCATAACTTTTTTGTGTTAATTTCCTTTATACAAAAAAGCAGGACAATAATAGTACCTCTGACAAATAGTTCTCTGAAAGGCGGAGTTAAGTCATGTTTAACAATTACCTGTGACCAGGATGGTTTTGTTATTATTTACGTTGTTTTTATGAAATGTTTTACAAGTATTTTTTGTTCAGTGCAACTGTAAGAATTTTTATAGCTTTATACTGTCATTTACCAGACATATTTCGTTAAAATATTTCAGCTTTTTTAGTATTTGGAAAATGTCTAAATTCAATTTTTGACCCAATATATTTTTTTAAGATTTTATTTATTCATTTAGAGAGAGTGGAAGGGAGGGAGAAAGAGAAGGAGAGAAACATCAATGTGTAGTTGCCTCTCACACGGCCCCCCACTGGGGACCTGGCCTGCAACCCAGGCATGTGCCCTAACTGGGAATTGAGCTGGCGACCCTTTGGTTCACAGCCCGAGCTCAATCCACTGAGCTACACCAGCCAGGGCTTGACTCAAATATTTTGATTACACAATACTAGGTAGTAAACAGATGCCCCAAAATACTAATTATTGATTAACAAAGATGCAAAAGTGACAAAATTTTATGGCATGTGGCTCACACTCGGCCACAAAGAAGTCTCTAAGGACAGGTTATTAGAGCAATAGGTAATAAATACTGCCCTCAACAGGAGTCTCTCTCTCTCTGTCTCTCTCTCATATCAGCAGCAGCAGCAGCATCTCCCTCTTCCTTGAGCACACATTCTTGAGCATGCTCGTGGACACACACATACACACCATCTATTTTTATGCTGCTATGTAGAACTACATCCTTAACTCCAGGTGATTTAATCAGTATTGCATACTGTGCCCAAGCCATTTCCTGTTCTGGGACTTAGAATTTAGGCAGATTATTTTCCCTGGTTCTGAAGAGAGGAAAAGGCAGAAAGGACCAGTCAATACTGGAAGCTAGTACGTATT
Source organism: Glossophaga mutica (assembly GCA_039655065.1). NCBI lineage: Eukaryota > Metazoa > Chordata > Mammalia > Chiroptera > Phyllostomidae > Glossophaga > Glossophaga mutica. Next base: position 75,685,994 of record CM077308.1, on the reverse strand, counting down.
AGTTAAGCACAAAATTGGTAAAGAGGATGGTTTCCTGTAAATGGCCACAGTTGTCAGAGCTGTCAAAGGACAGTATTAGTATTCGATTGATAGATAAAGGGAAAAAAGCAGTTTCTAAACTACAAGTAAATTTAATGTGAAAAGAATAGAAGAAAATAATAGTTCTAATAGAAAACACATTATGACACAAAGTTAAGTGGTTTTCTGTGAAATAAATGAAACTGAACATAACTATCTTTTCCTAAGTTATCACTTCTTATAGGTCTTTTCCCCCACAGAAATGGTAGAATTATTAATTAACACATAAAGCAAGCTTAGAAATAAGATTGCAACCCTCAATGTAATGGTTAAAAATATAACTGCCAATAGTCCTTATGGTGTGCATTTCTATAGAAATTATTTTAACATATTTTAAAAATTAACTGTGTAAAATGGAAGAGGGAAACTAGTCACAATAGCACAGACACTAATATTTTTCTTCTATTAACTATGATTTGTTGGTAAGGTTTTGTAAATACACTAAATGCTGGTTGACACTCTAATTTTCATACAATTCTATTCACCACCAAAAATCTTGTATGAATAAGACTACATTTATACATATAGAGATACAGTGGGAGACACATGAAATGCTTGAGTATTGTTTAATGTTGTAACACATCCAACTCCAATAACGCATGTGGGTGTCTTTCCTCCCTTTGCTGCACATCTCATGCATCTCTGTTGTCACATCAGGCAGCACAATGCCTGGCTCAGATTAGGTTCAATAATTAAAGTATTAAATGTATATTTTCTATTAGTTTTATTCTATTTTTGTTTAAACACAATTTAAGAAGTATTGTGTATTTTTTGATATCTTATAGTAAACTCATTCTGTCAGAACTGTTATTAATAGGTAAAATAGAATTTACAGCTGTTTTAAGGTATAATTCAAAGTAGTATGGTCTGTGACTTATGATATTTCTTCTAAAACATAGTGCATATCTGTATATATACTCTGGAACATTTCCTGGATTTTTTTCTTTGATTATCTGATAATAAAATTTCTTTAATTGATCTCTACAAAACAGATGTATTTGACAAATTTTTATTGAAATTACTTGCTGTTTTGGAATAGTTGGATAATTTTTAGATTCTGTATTTGGATTCTACAGTAAACAGAATATACACATATATCAGAAAAAGAGAGAGTATATAAAAAAGAGAGATTTACTATTATAAAGCATTACAAGAGATAGTGTGATTTTGGAGGTTCATAAATACCAAGATCGGCAGTCAATAAACTGGATAATCAGGAGAGCAAGTGGTTAGTTCCAGTCCAAAAGTTAGCAGGTTCAGGACCAAGGTAAACCTGGTTTTAGTTGAAGTCTGAAGGCAGCAAAACAAAACAAAACAAACCTATGTTCCAGCTCAAGGCAGGCAAAAGAAAATTCACTCATGCTCACAGGAAGACCAGGCTGTCTGATCTATCAGGCCTTTAACTGACTGAGAGGGGCCCACCCACATTAGGAGAAGCGATCTGCTTTACTTACATTCTGATGTGGCTTTCACCCAGAAACACCCTCACAAGCACACCAGAAAAATATTTGGCCAAATGTCTGGGCTCCCCATGGCACATAAAACTAACCATTACAGATCCCTTTTTCTGTTTATTTAGGTTGATGCCTTTTGATTAATTAGTATGTAAGCCACTATCAAAGATAAAGTAATTTTCTTCTTCTTTAACTTTTCTCACTTATTTTCATTTTCCTCTCAGGCCTCTTCTGCCTCTGCCTGTGGGTTCTCAGGGTTCTTACCTGGATATACTTTCCCAGGTAATCTCAATGCTCACATAACTTCAACTACTGTTTCCTGTTGTATTAGTCTTCTCAGGTGGCCCTAACAAAATACAGTGAACTGGGTGACTAAAACAACGCAACTTTATGTTCTCTCTATTCTGGAAGCTGAAGTCCGAGGCCAATGTACTGGCATGGTCAGTGTCTCGTGAGGGCTCTCCTCCTGGCTTGCAGATGCTGCCTTCTTGCTGTGCCCTCACATGGCAGACAGGTCACTGGTGTATCTTTTTATAAGGGCTCCATGAATTTCTTTTTGGCTCTTCAAATTTGTGTTACCATTGTTAAACATTAGAGTTTTTAATACGCTGTTCCAGTTGGCTGGCTAATTCCTATTTATCCTGCAGTTCCCAACTTAAAATCACTTTCTCAGGCAAGAATTCCCTCAACTGTCAAACCTGCATCAGTCACTTCAGAGGAGCCTACATCTTATTATAATGCTTATTACATACTAATTATCTATGTTTCCCCAAAGCTGTTGGGATTGTGCTTGGCTTGTTCAATTTTATATCCACAGTGGTCAGGACAGTATTTAGCATATAATGGAAGCAAATAAATAAGCATTACATAAAATTTAAAACAAAGAATTTAGATGCATTTCAATATTACTAAATCTATAAAACACTGTCACCATGTAAAATTTATAAATATTTTACAATGAAAGTGTAGTTTTCACATTCCCAGGGTCTGTTTCCTCTCAGTAAAATTAATGTTATTCAGTTTTGAAGTTTGTATTTATTTATTTATTTATTTATTTAAATATATTTTATTGATTATGTTATTACAGTTGTCCCATTTTCCCCCCTCACTCCCCTCCACCCTGCACCCCCTTCCCACTCACATCCCCCCCTTCAGTTCATGTCCATGGGTCATACTTATAACTTCTTTAGGTTCTACATTTCCCACACTATTCTTACCCTCCCCCTGTCTATTTTCTACATACCATCTGTGCTACTTATTCTCTGTATCTGTTCCCCCCTCTCTCCCCCTCCCACTCCCCTGTTGCTAATCCTCCATGTGATCTCCATTTTTGTGGTTCTATTCCTTCTGTGGTTCCTTCTGTGGTTCCTTCTGTGGTTCTGTAGTTCTAGTTGTTTGCTTAGTTTGTTTTTGTTTCTGTTTTAGGTGTGGTTGTTAATCATTGTGAGTTTGCTGTCATTTTACTGTACATTCTTTTTATCTTCTTTTCTTAGATAAGTCCCTTTAACATTTCTTATAATAAGGGCTTGGTGACGATGAAGTCCTTTAACTTGACCTTATCTAAGAAGCACTTTATTTGCCCTTCCATTCTAAATGACAGCTTTGCTGGATAGAGCAATCTTGGATGTAGGTCCTTGCCTTTCGTGACTTGGAACACTTCTTTCCAGCCCCTTCTTGCCTGGAAGGTCTCTTTTGAGAAATCAGCTGACAGTCTGATGGGAACTCCTTTGTAGATGACTGTCCCCTTATCCCTTGCTGCTTCTAGAATTCTCTCCTTCATTTGAATCTTGGCTAATGTAATTCTGATGTGTCTTGGTGTGTTCCTCCTTGGGTCCAACTTCTTTGGGACTCTCTGAGCTTCCTGGACTTCCTGGTAGTCTATTTCCTTTGCCAGATTGGGGAAGTTCTCCTTTATTATTTGTTCAAATAACTTTTCCACTTGTTGCTCTTCCTCTTCTCCTTCTGGTATCTCTAAAACTTGGATGTTGGAACATTTAAAGATGTCCTGGAGGTTCCTAAGCCTCTCCTCATTTTTTTGAATTATTGTTTCTTCATTCTTTTCTGATTGGTTGTTTGTTTCTTCCTTCTGGTCCACTCCATTGATTTCAGTTCCAGTTTCCTTCCCACCACTATTGGATCCCTGTACATTTTCCTTTATTCCACTTAGCATAGCCTTCATTTTTTCATCTAATTTGCAACCAAATTCAACCAATTCTGTGAGCATCCTGATTACCAGTGTTTTGAACCATGCATCTGATAGGTTGGCTATCTCTTCATTGCTTAGTTGTATTTGTTCTGGACCTTTGATCTATTCTTTCATTTGGGCCATTTTTTTTTTTTTGTCTTAATGCACCTGTCATATAGTGAGGGGTGGAACCTCAGGTGTTCACCCAGAGAAGGCAACCCAGTTGCTAGGCTGTATGTCGGGGAGGGGTCTGAGAGGGAACAATGGTGCTTGCTCTGCTCTCTGCTGGATTTCAGTCACTTCTGCCACTTCCCCCAAGCAAACTGAGCCCTTCTGGTGCTGATTCCTGGGTGGATGGGTTTGTGTATGGTCTAGGACCCTGTGGGTCTCTCCAACAAACTCTTCTGTGAGGCTGGGAGTTTCTCCTGGCCCCTCAAACCCCACAAGTGTTTTCAATCAATGTTTTGAGGCTTTATTTCCCAGCCCTGGGACCCTGGGTTGTGTGATCTCTGTCACTCCCCAGTTTCTCCTGGTTTATTTGAGTCAGAATGTGGGACCACCCAATCCACCAGCCACCTTGTGCGCTGTGCCCCTCCACAGTCCGCTGTCTTGCTGGGTCTGTCAGCTGCTGCGTTGCATGCCTGGGGTCTGCTAATAACCACTTTGCTGTGACCCCTCTCCTTTTAGCCACTGGATTCTGCCCCTCCTACCTGCCTGGATGAATATGTCTACTTTAACTCCTTGGTTGTCGGACTTCCATACAGTTTAATTTTCTGTCAGTACTGGTTGTTTTTTGTTTCTAAATTGTTGTTGTCCTTATTTTGATTGTGCAAGGAGGCATGATGTGTCTACCTATGCCGCCATCTTGGCCAGAAGTCCAGTTTTTATTTATTTTGAATGTTTATTTTTTTTCAAAAATCCTACCTGATCAACTATGGAAAGCAGTTCTATACTTAAGGATCTTGGCAGAAGTGGCCCTTCCTTGCAATGGGCCTCAAGTTTTAGGTATATTTTTCTGGCCATGATCTTATGGTCTTTCAGCCCATGGGCTAAGAGTTTATGGGACCAGAGGGTGGACACATATGGATTCTGCATCTTCCTTTGACACAATGTCCTTCTGAGAAGAGATTATAGGACCAGAGTGCCTAGAGCTTGGCTTATGGGTGTTTGCTTTATCTTGCTTACAAAAGAAGAGGGCCAAGGAGTGAGTCTTTAGGGAAACTGAAGGAACTGATGCATTTTTGAGTGTTGTCACATGCAGGTATAGGGCGTCTTATAATGCAGGATATGGTCGGGGCAGGAAAAATAAGTGTCTGGATGAGGGAGGGGCATGGAACCAGGGGCTGGTGTAGCTGGTTCGCCCTGTATCAACACATTGTAGTTCATCATGAAGTTGTATTTGTTACCACAGGAGGTTAGAGATTTTATTTAACGAAGTTTTTTTTAGGTATTTTAGCAATTTTAACAATTGATTTATAAACTTTAACTATTTTGACATAGTGTGTGTACACCATTTGTATTATTGTTACGGTCTCTGCAAACATCAGAGGTAGTTCTGATAGAAGTCGATCAAACTTGTGGGCCGGTATACAAGCAGTCTTTCTCTGATTTCTGATGAGATCTCCAACAAAGATCCACAGATTTAAACTAGTTGCATATCATGTACCTCACTCACATGAGGGCAACTGTTGAAACTCTTCCAATTTTATACCATGCCTTAAAATATATCTAATGCTTCTTTGGGGATGATACTACTTTTACAATATAAGAATGTCAGATACTTCTGTACATGAAAACTCAGTGTCATCTGTTTTAAGAGCTATTATAAAGTCCTTTTATCATCTCAAAATTACTTTTCTTTAATTAACAGGAAGATAAAATGTCCCTCTCAGGAAAGAGAAAGAATTTCCCTTTGAATTACATTTTCCTGAGCTTATCAGGCTGGAAATCTTGTTTTATATTATATATTTCAAATAATATCTTCAGCTAAGGAAGGGTGCTTTAGATAAAAATTGATTTTCAGAAAAGAAAAGCTGACACTAAAACATAATCTTGCAGCTATTCATCTTAGCTACATGAACTAAAGAATATCCCCTCGTGAATGACTTAATAAACATGTAATGACTTACATTTTTAAAACATGCAGTAAGGTATTTCCTTATTGCACAAAGTTGCTAAGACTTTACTTAACTCCTGCACATAATAAATTCTTCAAATATTATATTTTACCCCATAATTTAGAGACAAAAATGTAATAATAAGAACAAAGGGTTTTTTTTAAAAAAACATAGTTTAAGATTCAACATATATCTTTATTCTTCAAAACATCTATCTTCTTATAATTAAGTTAAATGGTAAACTCTTTAAGGGGAAGAGACATCCTGAAATGGTAAAGCTCAAATGTAGGGAGATCATGGTATTTGGGTGCTTGCTTTCTCTCTGTATTTGTCATACTTTGTTTTTCCATGTCCACATCTTATAATGTATACTTCTGTTCCATCATAATTTTATTGTAAAAGTATAATTCATCTTATTATTTCAATTCCCTAACAAATATAAGAGTTTGTAATAACTTAGCGATAAAAAGATTGTTGCCCCTTGTGTATTCCAGGATCTACATTTATAATTGTTCACATCATCTCATTAGTTTGGGATCAAATTTATTAAATGACACTTATGTTAACAAAAATAACATGGCACAACCCTCTTTGGATTTTTTTTTTTTTAATGACAGAACTTTTGTATGACTGCCAAGAAAATTTAAGGCTTGTTTTTTGAAATGAAAGGAAAAATTCACAAAAATACATTATAGCAATAACTCCACATCTTCCTGATTTAAGAAATTGCTATTACTTGTCTTTCTCAGTAAGAATAGAAATATCAGGTATTCAAACATAAATTTATATCAGGGATATTAAGAATACAGTGTTTACCAGAAAATTTGCAAATCCAGGAATATTGAATTTCTCACCCCATAAATATATTGAAATTTAACTGTATTAAAAAAATCAAACAACTGAAAAGCTTGAAAATACAAACTGGTTTTTATTAACCATTTGGTATGGGGAAGATTTTTAAGCTTAAAAGGAGTCACAGTGGTTAGAAAGTAGTATGTCAACAAAGCACATGAAAGTTGGCCTGGGTGACATGTTATTTCTCATTAGATAATGAAGTTCTTGACCGAGGGAGCTGTTTGACATTCAGGAAAAAATAAGTTTAAAGAAAAAAAATGTGTGAATACCATTAAGAAATATGTTAAGTAAAATAAGCCAAAAATAGAAAGTAAAAAACTGTATGATCACTCTTTTGTGTGAAATCTAAAATAGTTGGATACATGAAAGCTGAAAGGAGAATCATTGTTGTTGGGGTGGGTGGTGAGGCAAAGAGTAAGATATCAGTCAAAGGCATGGAGTTGCAGTTGTGTAAGACAGACTGTCCTAAAGACTCAATGTACACCGTGACAAGTAGAGTTAATAATATCATAATGAATACTGCAAGTTTGCTGAGAGAGTGTGCTCTCATTTTCAGGTGCTCTCATTACACACACAAAGAAATATCAACTATGTGAGGAGACTATGTTAATTAATTATCTTGAGTGTAATATTCATTTTACTATATACATTTACATCAACGTGTTGTATACCTTAAATATACACAATCTTTATTTTTAAAAAGAAATATACATCTATCTCTTTGATTAAAAATTTACACTGACTCCTCTTTTGCACTGAAGTCTTGAATTTATTCATCCAGCCATGCCTATTCATCCATTCATCTATCCATTCAACTGTTTAAAAATATTTACATAAGCAGAAGAGATATGGATAAGACAATCAGATAAGACAATAAAAATATGTGGTCAAATAAAAAAAGAAAGAGACAAGAGATTAGGCATAATAAGTTACTGGAGCAGATACAGTCTGAGAGAGGCCCTAGTCAGAACTATTGTGGAGACCTAGAGAAGACTGAGAGATCAGGAATGGGATTTTTGATTAGTAGGTTTTAAAGTCACATGAAATTAGTCTTCTAGTAATCACTGTTGTGAAAATGCTAAGCACAGAACCAGAAAAAAAAATAGTTAAGGAGTCAGTAGGTGGTAAAAAATGGATATACTGAGTATAAAGTACTAATCCTGAGAAATAAACTTTTAAATATCTATAACACAGCTATGATCACTTTTATTACTCTTGTCCACATTACTCAATGTCTATGTACTACTTTATAATCAAGTCTTTTTTGTTTAATTGTTTAACAAAAACAATTTTGAGATATATTTATTGAGATATATTTAACATGTAACATTATATAAGTTTAAGGTGCCCAACCTGATGGTTTGATATACATATACATTGTGAAATGATTACCACAATAAGGCTAGTTAACATATCTATTACTTCACATGGTTACCATATTTTGTATGTGTGTGAGATGAGAACACCTAAGATCTATTCTTAGTGATGCAACAACCATCGTAGTCTTAGTGATGGAGCAATCATCATTCCACTCTTGACTATTTTGTTTTGTCTTTTAGATTTTACATAGAGTGGATCATACACTGCTTGTCTTTCCCTATATGACTTATTTCACTTACCATAATGTCCCTAAGGTCCATCCAAGTTGTCCCAAATGGCAGGATTTCCTTTAATTCTATTGCTGAATAGTATTGCTTTATAAATATATATCACATCATCTTTATGCGTCATCTATCTGTAGACACTTAGGTTGCTTCTATGTCTTGGCTATTGCGAATATTGTTGCAAGGAATATAGTGGTGCAAATACCTCTTTGAAATGGTGATTTTATTTGCTTCATATATATACCTACAAGTGATATTGCTGGATCATATGTTAGTTCTAGTTTTAATTTTTTGAGGAAACTCCATACTGTTTTTCATAATAGCTGTACCAGTCACAATCAACTCTTGAATAAATGAGTCTAAAATGAGATTCATGCACAAGATTAGTTTGTAATCCATGTTATCAGAAGCTCTGTTATGGGTTGGTTGTGCTCTTCCAAAATTCATTTACTGAAGTACCTCAGAATGTGACCTTATTTGGAAATAAGGCTGTTGAAGATGTAATTAGTTAAGGTGAGGTCATACTTGAATTAGGCAGACTCTTAATTCAACAGGATGGTTATCCTTATAAAAAAGTGAAATTTGTACACAGACACACACAGAGAACTCTGTATAAATATGAAGCAGATATGAAGTATTGAATCTACAAGTTAAGAACTACCAAAGATTGCCAGCAAACCATGGGAAGTTAGGACAAAGGCATGGAACAGAGTCTCCCTTACAACCTTCAGAAGGAGCCAATTCTGCCAACACCTTCATCTCAGACTTCTAGCCTCCAGAACTGTGAGACAATAAAATTGTTGTTGTTTAAGTCACCCAAAGCTGTGGTACTTTGTTATGCGAATTCTAGCAAACTAATAGAGTATTAAAGACTAAATCTGTGAGCCTGAATTTTATTTTCAATATGAACATCAAATATGAATTAAAAGCAGAAGACAGTGGCCATAGAGTCAATGGAACACATTTTGAAAAGAAACATAGGTATTAAAATTAAATATATTACACTTTTTTCCTGAAAAGAAAAAAGGAGCTGTGGACAACAGGTGTGCTGTGTGTCTGTTGGCTGTTCCAAGGGAGTGCTTAGTCAGTTTCTGTGGGAATTTTGACTTTTCCTTTGATTATAACAATTTTCTGTAGCTATGTATGAGTCATGGACTCCTGTCCTTGATGAAATGTATTATAATATTCAAAGTAAATGCAATCTAGATCTGGAATCAGCCACACTTGGGATTTCAGCTTATTTGAGACAGTTCGTGTTTACTGACATCTGCTGTCTTGACCTGTTTCTGCCTTCTCACGCTCAGTTTCTACTTTTTGTATGTTTAGCTTTCATCCATTTACACAGGACTGAATTGTGCGACCTCCAGTTCAAGGACTTGAGTTCAAGATCTCAGGCTGTTCTTAACTTGCAGCAATCCTTAACCATTAGCTGGTTCATCTCCAGCCTGAGCTTCTGTCCACTTGACTCCTCTGTCCAGCTTTATCCATCTGCTTTCAGGTCCTAGGTATACAAGTGAAATTGGATTTTTGCACTTACATCAAACACAAGAAATGACTCTTGCTTGCTCTGAACTGGCGTGAAGAATCTTCGAGCCCACTCTTTCACTACAAAACTTCATGTTACTATATAGCACAGCTGGAGTAGAAAGACTCTTCATTGAGGGCTGAGACTTCACAGGTACGTCTGTTACGTGGTCAGTAATCAAATGCACTCATATGTCTATAAACAGTAGGCTAAAGAGCATACATTTAAATGATTACCTAAATTATACTTTGTAAGAAATTCATAAGAGATGAGATGCTATTTTACATTAAGCTAAATTCTTTCCCTGACATTTTAAGATTTTTCTGATTCCTTAAAGCTATTTTAATTATTCCTTCTTATTATTTTCAACCTTTGCTAATAAAACCTTACAAAGCTATATGCTTCTATGTCTGAAGCTTTATACTAGTTGCAGATACTCCATCTTCATAGTGAAGCACTATATTTTCTGAAATGTTTGATTATAGTTAAGCATGAAAAACCTTAATTACCCTAGATCATGCATTTATTTTACATCCTGGCTCTTATAGCAAGACAGGTGTTTGGAAACAAGATCTTACTTTTTGTTTTCCCAATAATCTTTCTGTGGTTCTTCATATACTTCTGCCCTTGATGACAATTCATTTCATATTAACATTTAATGGAAACCCCCGCTATAACTAAACTATAGGTGATTTCGCTTTCTCCTAATTTATTTATTTATTTATTTTTTTTATTGTTGTTCAAGTACAGTTGTCTCCATTTCTTCATCCCTTCCCCCACTCCATCCCCCTACCTCCCACCCTCGATCCTATCCCCATTTGGCTTTGTTTGAGACATTCCTAATGGGAATTTCCAACCCTTTTGAGTATCATCAGCACATTTTTATACAGAACAGATTTATTTTTGAATAGGTATTTAATAATGCTTATAGTATAATAAGAAAAAATACAAAATGAAAGAGCAAACAAAGGAGTAAAAGAGTAAAAAGGAAAAATTACTCTATGCTGATCTACAGTTCTCTATAGAAAATAAAACTGGCAAGACAGTTCCAAGAAATAATGATTTTGGAGGACGACTCTTAGACCCAACTGTCTGGCTTCTCATGGAGAAGGACTCTCTAAGGTAATCTTGGTTCTGTCCCTTTCAGTCCCTGCTCCATTGTATAGATGCATTTATGTAATTGATGAATTTGAGAAAATGAATGGTTTATTCTTGCCCATTGTTACTGGGTTATGTTTCCTTCTGCATACCATAAGTTTTAGAGGCACAGCTAATTTGGAGGAGCTCTGAGGTATTTCAGCCTGATCAATGACTAGATGGATAAATTTAAACCTGGATTACAGCAATTAGAAGTCCAGTGTTGCTATAGAGCTAAGCTAAGCTCCCCAAACAGTTTACCTGTTGTTGAACCGGCATTCAGACTTCTCTTTGCGTGACTCCTGGGTCTGTCTCTCCATTATTTCTACATTTGCCTAAGTAAATAAATAAACAGATAAATACATAAAGTAATAAATAATTTACCGACCTCATACAATTCTGATCCACCTTTCCTTATTCGAATGGCAGAACTGTCAATGGGGACTTCCCCCTTTCCACCTCTAGCAAGTGAATTCAGCCTTGTTACAGAGACAATGATTCTTTTGCTGTGTTGCATCACCTGATCTAACCCCTTGAAAACATACAACTGGGCTGTTTTGGACTCTATCTTGAAGTCAGATTTGGTAATCTGCTCTGACATAGGCAGCAGTCAGCTGCTGCAGGATATCTATAAAAGGAGCTCTCTCTAGTAAGCTCATCAAGAGAACATCAAGTACTAAATCCCAGATTTGTGGTATCTATTATTTGCTCACTATACAACAGATTTCCAAAATAGATAATTTGTTAGAAATTATATGGATTATGTAGGATAAAAACCTTAGTCTTTTTGATTTGTAGAAATTCTTAAAAATTGTATTACCAACTAATAAATATTTAATATTGTGTACTTATGAGGTTCGATGACAAATATTTTACTTGAAATATTGTTTTCTTTTTAAAAATAAATAATATTGTAAATTTATACCCCTGTCCTTTTTCATGGAATCACACCACATACCACTGCTTTCTCACTACAAACTCCTAGAATTCTGGATATATTTCCAAAGAAAATATGTATTTGGCATTAATTGTTGTAGCTGCTGAACAGCACTAATCTATCTATAGTAAAGATGTTCTGTTTTCATATGCAGTAAAACAGATTGAAACTATGAAAAGGAATGTCAAGAGATAATTTATAATTTTAAGAATGGAGTATCAATGTAAAAGAAAAATAGCTATTGATGGATCCATTCACTAAATGCAATTAAATCTAAAGCAACTAATATGGGCCAATCTAGGCTGTCCTCTGCGGATGTGGTGATGAAGGCGATACAAAAGGATGCGACTCCTACTCCTTCCTAGTGGTAGGGGATAGGAAATAAATAGCTAACGGCATTTTTATTTTAAAATTACCATCCAGTAATAAATACAAACAGACAGTACGTATGCAAATTAACTTTGTGTCTACTGAGTCTTCAGGGTATTTAATTTAGGAGAATTCTTATTTTGGTCTCGAAGTCTCAATTATCTGTTTTCAAGGCTGAAATCAGTGTTTAAATAGTAGCTTTGAGAGAGAGCTATGTTCGTTAAAATCCAGTCATACTGTCTGGCTTTCCTTTTCAAAAGCCTCATCTTCTGCCACCCATTTACCTTTCTGGCTACCAATTTAGTTAGTCATTCAGGACTACCTTCTGCCATCCTGCCCACTGGGCTTTTTGTCCTCTTTGTGATATCTGATGTTTAACTCCAGTTTTGACACTGGACACGGCTGTGGCCACGTCTGTATCTATTTGCTGCTGACTCAGGGCTGGTCTCTTGTACGCTTGACTTCTGTCTTACTATGTCTGCCTTGGGCTTTTAAATGACAATTGTTGTGGATGAGTTTTGGATATAACCACTCTACTATCTTTATTTCAGTCTACTGTACCTGTGTCTCACTTGCTTAATAATAAAGAAATAAACTGTCATTTGCTTAGAGTTTAAAATCTGAAAGCTGTTAAATTGTTTATTGCTAGCTTATTATTTCAATCATGTGTAAATTTTAAGGAAATAATCTTCTGTATTTGAGTTGCAACAGCCTTCTGATAATAAAAAAAAAACTCTCTTGCCAACTTGAAGTTATAGTTTAAAGGAATGGATATGTTGAGTCATTGGCTTGAAAAATGATTTCAATGGGACTGAAATCCAATTTTAATAAGCATGCATTGCTTACACAATATTTACTTTAGAAAGCATAGTTTGGGAAATAGAGTGATTTGTTGATTTAGCTTTATCTCCACTCTCATTTGAAGTATTTTGTTTTTGTTTTTGCTAATATTTTTTTCAGTTAAATTCCACAGTTATTCTTTCTAAAAAGAAATGTCGTCAACATAATAATAAGCTAGACTAAGGGAAAAACTTGTCCTTTCTAAAAGGAAGGTTGTCACCAAACTTGGCATCCTGAAAAACTGAGCCTTTTGTAAGTGCTGTTTATGAGATTTTGTTCTTTTGGGCCAAAAAGTCCTTTGGGTAAATGAGCTAGATTGTTCCCAGTGCCTGAGTCGCTTTGGAAGCTGAGCACAGCCAGCTGAGTGGGGCCATCCTGACAACACTGGAGGGGTCCCCTATGGTGAGATGGAGCTGGGAGACAAGCAAGGAAGTGAAAGGTTGGCTTCTGTCTTAGGAGTCGGATCTACCCCCTTCATACATCGATGGCACTAAAGAGGAAAAGTATTAATGAATAGTCTAATTGTTTCTAACCAGTTATGCTGACGTCAGAACCACAGTAAACAATACAAGACAAACAAAAATTTTTAAAAATTGATGCCTAAGTTAGGCAAACAAATGCAGTTTAACAAATGAAAACAAAGGATAAGATAAAAACTTTCCAATTTCCATATAAAAAATTTAAAACAAAAGTTAACAAATCTAAATTGAACAAACATAAAATACTTAATATTAAGACCAACTGAAACCTATAACTATTCTAACCTTTCTATTGTTTTTTTTTCGTATAAGAATGTAAGTGAGAGATAAATTCAATTTTTCCTATTTTGGTAAACAATTCTGGGGAGAAAATAGGTTAACTGTAAAAGCAATTGTTTGTGAAAGATCTGTTCATTAAATCGATAAAATGAGTAATTGGCACCACAAAATTGTTCTATCTAAATGCCACTCATTTAGTGACTATTTATTTTCTAAGAAGATACATTCACACAGAATTGCTTTCTTCCTGTTAGTAAAAATGTAATCCATGCTCACAGTGGCCAATCTAGGAACCAGTGAAGTGGTAGAGAACAGAATCAGATCATAAATCCTTGGGTGTTTCAAGTGAAGCTGATGCAACACAATTCTGACTAAACACCCAGATGTCCTTAATGTTGTTACTTTGCACAAGAAGTAAATCTTTATGAGCAGGCTGGCAACCATAGCCTTGCCACTTTTTCTCAAGTGGGTCACAAAGTGGTTACTCTAGCTGCTGGTTTGACAAGACAGATTAGTGTCTTTCATTTCACAGGCTGCCTGAAGTTTTGTTCTTAGTAGCTTTCTTCTTTCCTTGACCCTGACCTGATGGTAACATAGTAACCATTAATTTATATATATTGCTCTCTGTCAATGGTGAGCACAACCCATTTTTTTGTCTATTTCCCATCTGACCCTCTTTCTTAGATGCACACCACAGGCCACCTCAGGGAATTCTGCAAAGTTAAATTTCAGCCATACAACTGTGTAGATATAACATAAATAAAATAGTTAATAGCAAATAAAGTAACCAAATGTCTAACAGACTGTGCTGTTAAGTGTTCTTTCCTGGTTATAACCAGCAGTCTTTATTAGTTATCAATGAATGCAAAGGACTTTGTGAGACAGAAGCTCTCTTTAGAGATTAAAACTCTGTAATAAAATAAAAGACATTTTATACCCTCAAAGACTTTATTTTCTAACATGGCAACAGAATAAAGACATCAAAAGGAAATTTTCTCCTTATGGGTACTTAGCATTGTCCATTTTCCAGACAACAGATTAAGGGTCCTTCTTCAAGGGGGAAAGAAAAGAGAGAATGATTAAATGTACACATAATATAAGTCACATTAATAAAGTGTCTCACAGTAACTGCAGTCAAGAGGCACTATTTTTCTCTTAATCTTGGAGATAATGTGACAGGAAAATAATATTGTGACTACTGAAACAATTTAACTTAATATTATAGTTATTATTCAATAGCAAAATTGTTAACTTTTTCTTTATATCTCTGACCTTATATAATCATCTTTATTTTTTAGTTAATTTAAAAGTGCACTTTTAATCAATAGTGACTCTAAAGAATGATTATGGAATATTATTTTAAAAGATTTTAAATAACTCTGGCATATAATAATTATTAGTACATTTATTTTTTAAAGAGAGTTGCTACTACTGAACAGCAATCAAGGCCCTCTGCCACCCTCTAGGCAAGATTGCAGAGACCAAGTTTTGGTGATAAAGAAAAGGAGTCTTTATTTAAAAGCTTCAAAATTTTGGAACAACAGCTTTCCACATGCATTAGTCTCTCAAGCCTATCAATTAAGGCTAAACTCTTTAACACCTGAGTTCTCCTAGCATTTCCCCTGTTAGTTTTAATTATCTTATTTCTATAGGGTTAGTTTACAAACTAAAACTACATAAGATACAAAAGCTACACAATTTTGGAAGAATGGCAGGCTTCTGCCTCAGAGCCTGCTCCCTCCAGAACATCCAAAGGAGAATAATAACCCTGCCGCCCTCTGCCAGGCCAGCCTGATCCTAGGCTGTATCTGAGTTCCTTCCCATTCAAACTGGGAAATGCAGGAAGCGACAGAAATAACCCAGGCATCCTTGTGGAAGAAGAGCCAGAGAGAACTAGCACCTGTCTGAGAGGCCAGGAGCACTTCTTTTATTTCAAACCTTCGTACCCATGATCCCATGCACTCTGGCAGCGTCAGCTTCTCATCCAGTCCTCTCCTAGACTGGTCGCCATTGCCTCAGGCACCCTCCTCCTGCAGCCCCTCCCTACTTCTCCCCAGTGATCTGATGAGATCTCTCTGTATCATTAACATTCAAACTTTTAAAAATGTACTTACTTTTTCCCAGTATTTATAAGGTTACAGAGTTGGTAATACAAGAGGTACTTTTTTCCAAACCCTGTTATATATCAAATGTTTTACCTATTTAAATATATACAGATAATATATATATATATTTTATATATATATATTATTTTTTAAAGAGAGATATAAATATATTTTATATATTTATATATATATAAAATCTTCCACAAAAGCTCTTCAATTCAGTCTTATCCTTATTTTTCCCATGGAAAATCTGAAGCCTACACTGGTTAAATAATTAGCCCAAAGTCAACAGTTATTATGTGGCAAAATAATATTTTGATTTAAGAGCTTGAATTATTATCACTGCATCATACACCTTTCAGAGTTGCATAATATCATGTATGTTTGGAATTCAATATGAACCTAACATAAGTGCTACAGAACTGATATTAGACAGAATTATATCATGGAGCTGCCTCTTCCATTTACCTAGGCTTTCTTCTGTTTGTATTCTGTAATCTCTCCCTGGATAATTTAAGTCCAAAGCCTCAACCATTATTTTTATTCTACTTATTCCTAAATGAATGGTCCAGGATGAAATCTCTTCTGAATTCAAGATATTAGATGTCTTCAAGTAACTGCAAACACCTCTTATCCAACACATCCAATTTCAAGCTATTTCCAACAAGTCTGTTTATTTTCTCATTGTTCACTCAGCAACGAGAGTGCTGCCCAACTAAATTTTTATGTCAAAATTCAAAAAGACCCCTTGCTATCCCTTCTCTCTTTTCTGCTATTTCCAATGTATTACTACATTCAATTAACTTTACCATATAAATCTTTCTTATATTGATCCATTCTCCTAAATCTCCTCTGCCACAAGCCTAATACAAGCTACCATCACCACTTACCTTGATTGCTGTAAAAGCTAATTTAGTGCCTATTATTCACTCAGATCCACTTCCAATCCACTCGGCAGGTTACAGCTAGAGGCATCCTCAAAGCATCAGGTCGTGTCTTACAAACTAAAACCCTTCAATGACTGACCAGTGCTTTAAGTTAAACCCATTAACCTTTCCTACAAAATCCTGCAAGGCCTGCCTCTCAAGTCTCATTACATAACCACTCCCCCATCCCAGTAAGTATCCACTTCAAAGTCCAGGAGGCATTTGTGGGTATTTTACAACCCTCTTCATCAAGTATGATGTCCTATTGTGACAATGAATGGGCAAAAGACAAGTGATCTGCCCTACCCTGGAGCAGGGATAGGATGACTGCAAATTGCACTTGAATGTCACGTTTGAGAAAGGGAAGGATGGGTCACTCCATTGCAACGAGGACTGGCTTTAATAAAGACTCTCTGCTCAGGAAGTGGAGAAAGTTACTTGGGTAGACCCTTACTCTGTTCCCTGGGAAGAAATCTTTTCTTTTCTTTTCTTTTCTTTTCTTTTCTTTTCTTTTCTTTTCTTTTCTTTTCTTTTCTTTTCTTTTCTTTTCTTTTCTTTTCTTTTCTTTTTTTTTTTTTTTCAGTCCCTGGGTCTATGGCTACATTTGTAACGGTCTTTAGGAATATGTCCTCCTTGTAGAATTTTCTCTCTATAGCCTCACCATACAAGTGCCAGCATGGAAGAATTTTTACACCAGGCTTATGGTTGATTTGGCAATACAATTCTTGCAAAAGTGAATCTAAACACCTCAGTACAACATATCTGTAAACATACTGAAGTTCTTTGATAATTGTAATTGTCTAGCATGGTTCTTTTGTTGGGGTCTTACCTCTTCTATTTTTCCTTCTCTTCCGTTTGAAACCACAAAAGACCGGCATTCGTGCTGCCTGTCACATACCGAACAGGAATTAAATAAGCACAGACAGGAATTGAATCTTTATGGGCACTTTAAACAGATGGCCGGCAGTGGGTTAATACCCTAACAGATCATCTTACATTTTCTTTCCAAGCCAGCCTTTTCAGAACACAGAACAAAGTGTGGTGAGGGGTTTTGAATTCCGGGAAAATTAGATTAAAAAAACCTGCAGTACTCTCTCCCTGGGCAGTTAGCTGTTCCAAGGGGCAATGGTCATCGTCTCTCCCTATAACACAATGGCTCCGACACCTCCACTTATTCCCAGGCAGTAATCTTTAGCAGTGCCCCAGGAGGTTGGCTGTCTCTCCTCAGAACCAAGATGGGCCTCATCTGTAGGATCTGAAACAAAAACTTTAACATATACATTACTTACTAGGCTTGTAACTATTTACCTTAAACTCAAATTTTCCAAGTCTTGAGTCCCCTATCACTTTTAAGTTAATGACAGCTATTTGAGGCCACGTAATTTGAACCCTGTTCTTCAGTCCTTCCCACTATTCAATCCCTTCTTCCAGAGTTCAGTCCTTGTTCAACTCAAAGATCTCCTGTGCCTTTTCCACTTTGGGATTAGAGGCAGCTGGCTTTTTCAGTAGTGCAAGGCCCAGACTATTAAATTCTCCTTGTTTAAATTCACTTCTGCTCTCAAACTATCCAATTCTTCCCAGGGCTCTTCTTCCTCTCTCTCTCTTCCTCTCTCTCTCTCTCTCTCTCTCTCTCTCTCTCTCTCTCTCTCTCTCCCCCCATCACTTTACAAACAGCATATATTATTGATACTCTGTTATTTAACATTTTTTCATCTGTGGCTATCTGGATTTTCAAAGCAAACAAGTTTACAAAATATTTTGCTATTGCAACAATATGCATTGTGTCTTTGCAGCATCTGATAACACTGACAACCACCTGATAATGAAACCAATGGAGGCATGTTAACTTTTTATTTATTATTAATTTTATGCAGTATAATTCATATGCAAAGAAATACACAGAGCTTCTTCCATAGTTTAGTATATTTTGACAAATATATAAATTTGTGTAACTAATATCATAATCAAGATTTAAAAGTTTTCATCACCCTAGGAAGTTTCTTTGTATACCTTTCCAGTCAATTGCCCTATATCAAGAGGTGCCCAGTAATCTGATTTTTAGCCATAGATTTGTTTTGCCTTTTCTTGAAATGTATATAAATCAGACTATGTAGATGTACTATGTACATATGGTTTTTTTTGTTTTATGTAATGCTTTTATTTCATTCATTTTTATGCATATAAGCTGTTAATTATTTTAATTGCTGAGTAGCTTTGCATTGTGCAAATATACCACAATATGTTTTAAATTACTTCTATTAACAATTGAAATGTTTTCAGTTCGGGACTTTGAACATTTTTGTATTATTCTTTTCTGTGGAAATATTTTTATTTCTCTTGTATAAAGAAGTAGAAAATTGTGTTATTGAGACATAGGAAGATAATATTGAACTTTATAAGAAATTGCTAAATATTTTTTCAATTGGTATCATTTTATCCTTCCACTGTCAATAAATGAGAGTTTTTGTTGCCTTATATCTTCAGTGCGATGCATGCTTTCACTTCTTCTTCTTCTTAATTTTAGTTATGTTACTTGGTGTGCGTTGGTATCAAATTGTTTTTTCCTCAGTTACAGTTTGAGCATGTTTTAATATTCTGACTGTCTGCAAATCCTCCTTTGTGAAATATCCAAGTCCCTTGCTCGTTGTGGAATTGAGTTACTTGATTTTTAATTTCAACTTTTACGTACTCTTTACATCTTCTATATATGTATTTTTTCAAATGTACGTATTGTGTGTATGTATTTCACCTATGCTACAGCTTGTCTATTTTGTAGTGGTGACAGTAATGGACAGGAAATTTTCATTCTGAAAGTGACTGACTCATGGGTTTGTGAGGGTTGCACACCTGCACGTGCAAGTGTGTGTGTTGTCAGATATGTTACCACACAACCAGGGCATGTCGATCTTCCCCTATACGTTCTTTGTTTAGAAAGCCTTCATTGATCTGTCATATATGTACCAAAAACTTCTCCCACTTAATTACCAACATGTGCATCCATCACCACATTGTAATTATAGAACATGTTCACAACACCCTCAGAAGAACCTCCCTCCACTGGCAGTCACTTCTCATTCTTCCTCACCCCAATTCCTAGCTCTTTCTAAGAGAAATCAAACAATAGAAGGGTACAAATTAATCTGCGTAAGTGACAAGGGAGGGTCTCTTGGGAAGTTGTCTAACTGCTGGGCAAGGGCAAGGAAGATGTGGTAACGGATGTATGTAAAGGATTGCCTCTGTGCTCTCAGTAAACTAGGAAGCTTAATTATTATAAGAACGAGAATGGAGAAGGAGAAAGTGTTGCAGTTCTAACAGATAATAGAAGAAAGAATAAAATCATTGTTCAGAAAAGCAGGTGTGAAATGAATTAAGTAAATGTATTATGATTATTGGTTAGCATTAAGGGCCATTTGAGGTTAGTGATCATAAATTACAATTTAGATCAGATAACATGACTGGGCATATTTTTCCAATGATGTTCTCAGCGGAGGATGTTTAGAATAGGCAGAGTTAGATTTAACTGTGGATGGGATTTTACCAGCTGAGAATAGCAAAGCTAAAAATGACTTGGGTTTTAGAAACTTACTTAAGAAAGTGATGGTTACGATGGATCAAGACATTTACACTGATAAGGTGGGAATTGAGGACGTGAGCAGTGCAGTAGGTAGCGAAAATGCAGTCAGGTCAGTGGATTACAACTGTAATTGAGTAATCGTCACACTCAAGGCATCAGAAGGTGCTTCTTTCCAAACATTTGATTTTGATCCTGCAAATAACATGCTGTACCAAGTGCAACTAACTTTAGAGTCCATTATTTTCTGGTCCAACTATGTGAAGATTTATAATGGTCCCACTTTTAAAATTCTTTCTTTCTCCTTTTACCCCTTCCGAACGTGCCAATTAACAATTGAGGTAGTGTGATTCTTTGAACATAGATAGTGCTGATATTTCCAACTATATTTCTTTTTAGTACTTGGTTTTAATCATAGATCCAAAGACAGATATCTACTCCACTTAACTTAAATATATTTAGAAAATGGGAACTGTAATAGTACTAAAATTTAGAAACTGAATGAGTAAAGACAGGTGCCATGAAAAACAGTATTTAGGCATACAGGAATGAAAGTCATATTCCCCATCTTTAAGGGTTGTCTCATCTTTCTTATCTATGCTCTTCTATGATTTTTTTCTCTCTGGGTTGGTCTATCCTGCATAGACCTGCAAATCCATGGCTGTTAGACGTAGAACTCTGGTTTTAGAGGTAGGACCCGTGACCATCCGACTGGCTTGTGTGTGGTATTCAAATGTAAGGGAGCTTAGACGTGGATTCAGTCACGTGTGCACTGCTGCTCTGTTCTGCTGTGTCCAGGGCAGCACAGTGGAGCAATGTGTCTTCTCAGCAACTCAACTGAAGTGCAGTGGTTAAGCAAATCACCTTCTAACATTTGGTCATTTATTTAACTCACACTCTTAAACATCTGAAACTGGATTAACTAGCCTTTTCCCCAGATCAGCGCCATAGTTTGGGTGCATGCTCACCACATTCCCAGCAACCCCAGTAAAGCCCTTCAAACCATGGTCAAGTGCTCCCTTACCTCTGCCTTTTTTTTCTCCAGTTATGTTCCTTCATGGCTGATCCTTTATTTTCCCTTCCCATTACAACCAAATGAATTTAGGTGCTGTGATGGTTAGTTTTATATTTAAGGACGACAATTAAACACATAATTCAGGTATTGTGTGAGTAGTTTTTAGATGTGATTAATAATATCTACAATCAGTTGACATTAAATAAATGAGGTTATCCAATCATGTTAAAGTCCTTTAACAGCAAAAGTAGTTTCTTTGAGTAAGACAAAAACAAAACAAACAAACAAGCAGAAAACTGTCATTGGACTGAAGTGTTAGCTCCTACCCCAGAGTTTCCAGCCTGGAAATGCCACTCCCTCTCTGGATTATGTCCATAAACGTGTTGAGCGCACACATCATACTGGTTTCATTTCCCAGGCAGAACTCTCACTGATATAGGCTCTTATCCCCTTTTACTAAAATCAAATTGGATGGATCTTTTGTTAAATGTTGCTTTACTTTCTTGTTTATATTTCTGTATACACAACTTCAACTGTAACCAGCTGCAGTTACTGTATAACTGAGCAGATTCAGGTATATATTAATTGAGATCATTTCAAAAGTCTCATTTTGAAGTCAGACAGAGTTAACAGGAAATATTTGACAATTAAAATAAGATTGTGTACCAAAATGCCAGGCTTTAGCATTAGATTTGTACAAGGATTTTCCAAGTTGTTTGAAAATAATAAGAACCAAGCATTAAGGCCTATCACAGAGTTTCTTCTTATGGGTATAGAGAAAAAAATCCCTTCTGCCCATATTAGTGACAGAGTTTGCTGCTGAAGAGTAGTGGGAATATATGATATGGTAAAGGAAGAAAGATACTTAAGTGTACTGTTACATGCCTGAACCTCAAATGCACTGCTACTTGGGAACTGATAAATATTCTGGAAGTGTTTGTTGGGAGATGGTTAGCTGAAGAACGTAAGGGCTTTTTGCTTGCTTTTCTTGAGGTCCTAGCAAGGGTGTGTATGCTTGTAGTGAAATTCCTGAAAACAACTGCTTCCAAGATGGCACATGCTCATCGATACAGGCATCCACACGGGTGACTGTGGAACAGAGCTCCTGGTTTCCCTAGTTATTATTCAGTGACCCCAGAAATTCCTGTCTGCCCTAGAGATGCAGGCATAAGGGCAAGAATCTAGATTAGATGGGAAGCTGTTGATGGTTGGGGCTTCAAGACCAGAAATCAGTGACCAGGACCACAGACTATACGAATAAGTCCTAGCATATCATAGTTAACACCAGAAAGAGCCAGATAGAACCAGTGATGCTCATCTGTCCCAGTTCAGTTTTCAGACAAGACAAATTACTCAAATACCATAACCTGTGTGGCTCCAGAAGGTCCCCGTGACTATGAGCACACCTTTCTCTATAAATTCCAAAAGTCATTTAAACCGTATTTCCTTCACCATATAGTCAGATGCTATTTTAGAAAGAGCAGAAGGAAGGAAGGGAAATCTGAGGGTCTAATCATTTTCCTAAATGATTCTGAGTGTTTACCTTGGAAGATTGTTACGTTATTATACTAGATCGAATTAAAATGTGGTTCACTTACAACTTAGCGTATTTTCTACCTTCACTTTAGTTCTACTACTCTACTTGATTTGGAATGTTTGTGCCTCTATATCTCTCTCATAAGGCATAAAAATATAAATAACACCCATATTATATTTACTTTTATATCCCCTGAAGCACCAACCATAAATATTGACAGATAGCCACTGCTTACTTTGAATTGAAGTATCCAGGGCAAAAGTAGGTCAGTGATTCAACACAGCAGCTCATCGTGGGTATATGGCTACTGATGTCAGCATGAGGGATTGTCTGTGCTCCGTACATGTGTTAAGTAGCCTGGAATAGATCAGTTAAGGGGAATCTGAGGTTAGATGACCCTCAGATGGACTTAAATTTAATTATGGGCTGATATCAAAGCATAGGACTGAATTCTCAACAAAATTCTCCAAATTTTAATGCTGTCCTTCAAGGCCTAGCTAAAATCTTTTGAAGCCTCACTGGGTGACAGCAATTTTGTTAGTGGCATTCATTTAACAGTTGTATAATATCTAATGATACCCTATGGCCAGCATTGCATTCCATTTTAATTCATTATTATTAACTGATTTTTCATTTGACTGGACACTTTCCTCCAAACCCAGTTATGAGCTCTTTGAAGATAAAATGTTAGCATTTCTTTTTATTCCCCTAGAGTCTTCAAAGAAGACATTTAAAAATATTTCTTGATTGATAAATAGCTTAATTTATATATCCTGGTGGCAGAAAAATATTTAACTATGTGATTATTCTAAAACAATGCCTTAGAAAAAGCAGATCTTGATTTCATTTTGAAATTTATAAAAATTGACAACCAGGAATTGCCTCCTGAAATTTAGCATACTACAAAAGAAAAATCAAAAATAAATGAGAGAACACAGCATGAATGCAGTTTTGATATATGAAAACTTGTGAATATTATGATCTCAATATTTTTAAGGAGTATGGTTTTGTGATTAAACTACATATTTAGAATTTCAGTGGAGAAAAATCGAACACAATACCTTATTACAGACAAAAAATTAATGTTAATGGTATATTTAATCTTTGGAAGTTCAGCCAATCTCATAATCTTTTGACTGGAAAAAATAGGCAGAAGCAGAGTTGATTAGGAGATTCTATTCAGTGCTAATATTTTACAACTCATGATTCTAGTCATGTAGTGAGGACAGTGGAGACACACAGGGAAATGAAGAGAATATGAGCTAGATAAAAGGGAGTAAGATAATAGAATCTTTCATCTATTTGACAGTGGCTCATAATGTCCCAGAACAAATCTGAAGACTATGGACTCTGCTCTGAATTCAGCTCCAGTTTTGAACTTGATAACATATTAACATCTTGCAAATGGCTGACAAAAGTTTTCACATGATGTGATTTTTATTGGCACCTCCTGGATTAGTTCACTAATTGTTGAGGTGGCATAGTGAAATTACTAATTGAATATGAAGTGTCTATGAAATCCAATTGAAATTATTGCAATGCTATTGCTAGGTGAATTAGCTGTGAATTTCCCACTATGTTAAGTGATAAATTTTAAGGTAACAAAAAATTAACTTTTTAATAGGTTTTAAATTCTCAGGATGGAATCATTTCACTGGGAAAGTAAAATAAATAAGGCATTGTAATTTACACATTTGGATACTCTCTATAATTTTAAATGCAAATAATTACTTAAACATGCATGCATTCTAATAAAAATGCCTTCTGTGAGTAAATATACAGGAAATTGTGTTTAATGTGAATGAGAGTAAAATGTTCGCCTTTTCAAAGGATCTCCTTTATTGCTTGCTTTATTACTTACCTGAAATATTATTGGAGCCATTCATTTGAATTAGGATATGGGTTCTGGAAGTCTGCACTGAAAATACAGCTATTTTGTTTGAAAATGTGTGTTCTATGCTCTTAGATAAACATGGAATTTTGCATTTGAAAGAAAGAAAACTAGCTTCCAATGATTCCCTGCTGTAGGTCAGGTCCCATGCTTGGTGTTCTGAAGCACTAGAATACCGATATGTAGACAGTATGCACGAAACAGTTATTGAGGGAGGCATTTTGTTTAACATCATGTAAACCATGAGAGAGAAGTGTTTTTTAAATCTTTTAAAAATTTGTATTTTTTAGTCCTCACCCAAGGATATTTTATTGCTTTTGAGGGGGAGAGAGAGAGAGAGAGAGAGAGAGAGAGAGAGAGAGAGAGAAGAGATGTCGACCAGTTGGCAGCTCCCCTGGCACCCAGTACCGCCCCAACTGGGAATTGAACTCACAGCCTTTCAGTATTCAGGATGATTCTCCAACTAACTAAGCAATCAGGCCAGGGCAAGGGAGAAGAGATACACACACACACACACACACACACACACACACACACACACACACACTATATAAATTTCCTCACCTGAGAATATGTTTATTAATTTTTTAGAGAAAGAGAGAGGAAGGGAAAGAGAGAGAAAAAAACATTGGTATGACAAAGAAACATTGATCAGTTTCCTCTTGTATGTGCCCTGATGAGGAGTTGAACCCACAGTGCAGCCATTGTGTATAGGATGATGCTCCAAACAACTGAACCACCTGGCCAAGGTGGTATTTTTATATCATTGAACATTCCAGTCTGGGACAAATCATCCAATTGTCCAAGGTCACACAGCTCCTAAGTGGTTAGAGCCAGGATTATACGAGATCTGTACATTCCTTCAACATCACCATGATGCCTTTACCTAAGAAAGACTGAAATGTCTGTATTATCCTCATTTTGGTAATGTGGAAATTAATGAGCACAAATTTTCCATGATGCATGGAATGGCCCAGGCTGCACAATGGTTTACAAAGGCGCTGGTTCAGGTAACATCTCTTCTTACCATGAGCAGCCACCGAAGGTACAACTCCTTCACATCATGATTTAATCAATCTAGAATAAACTTTATAAATTATTTATGCAGAGATTCTCAATCTCTTTTCTCTCCCCCATCTAATCCATTAAGACTCTCCCTCCAACATGTCCATTTTCATTTTGCAAACAGAAAACTGGGCCACAGAAATGTCCACTATGTTCCCAATGTCATACAATTGTCAGTGGAGGGCCAAGGGCAGAACTCAAATTTCCAGTGCTCTTTCCACTGCTGTGTAAAGTGTTTGAGCAGCCTTATATTGTAGAACAAAGATGAAAATATTTCTGGAATAATCTCTTGTTAGAAGACAATGCTACTTTAAAAGATTTTTGAATATGGAGTTTGGGATTAATATGAACATTAGCAGAAAGAAGTAACCTTTTTATCATTACAAAATTTTATCCACTACATGTGCTACTGTTTCAGCAACTCATTGTAGGGCACTCCATCCCCTTCGTTTCCAGTAAATGTGGGTCCACCCTATTCTTAAACTAATTCTTACAGAGGCAAGAGTTTTATAAGTATCAAACATAAAAGTCTAATATTAAATCAATGATCTGGGTCATCTCTGTGATTGTCACAGGACTGGCCATTCACAGTTACTGCCTAACTCCTAGAATGCTTAGTCTCCCCAATGCCAGGAACCCCAGTTTTCAGAAATAGACTTTTATTTATTCCTTGATTTGTGTCCTTGATCTTCTCTTACAAGTTTTTGTCCAAGGCCCAATGGCTTGTTCAATCCCATTGTCTGAGGCTCTAGGCACAGTCATTCCAGATGGCAGCTGAAACTCTAAACACTGTTCTTTTTCTACCTGTGGTGAGAAACTACCACTATTTAGAATGTAAGTCTTGGCCAGTGACTGTGACTCTAGTTCACTGAACTGCTTTGCTTGTAGAGTTTCTAAGTGTCTCTGACATCTGCTCAGCCTTCCTTATGTGAGAGTGTTCCAATACCCAGCTTCCTTCTTTCCCCTGTCCACATGTCCCTGACCCATCTGGGATGCCACACTGAGTTCTCTGTCATATGCCCATAACTTGAAAAAAACACATTACATTACATATGAAACAACACTAGTCCCAATTTTAAATGATACAAGTTAGCAATGCAAACGATACAAGTGATAAATATGTACCAAAGTGTTAAACTCTTTATTAGCATTATCTCATTTAGTTGAGATAAGTTTGTGATACACACAGGATATTTATCCCCTATTTTCAGGTCAAGAATATGCATAGAAAGATTAAGTGTATGAACAGATGACAATGACTACTTTAAATACCAGGAACTGAGAAAGCAAGGCTGGTGTGTAATGAGAGGAATAAAGGTGGTGAAGGTATTGGAAATATGCTGATAATTATGATATTGTTAATAATAAGAGTGTGGTTAAAATATATGGACCAGCTATTTTTAGTAGACCTCTTTCTGTTTATGAAGATATTAGTCCTGAGGAGGTTATGGAATGAGGTGGAGATTGGTCCTGAAACCGAGGGGACCTGAACTCCTGACCGTTATCTCTTAGTCAACAATGAACAGTTGCTGAGGTCAAGCTGCCCTTGCCTTCAAGTTAATTCTCCCCAGTGTTAGCAGGCTCAGCCCAGTTTTCTGTGATTTTAAATAACATTGATGACACCTGTGTAAAGCCATGTATAGATGACATGGTGTTTGAGAAACAGTCACAAGAGAAAATGTTTTGGACCAAGGTGTTGTACTGACCCAACTATGTTAAGAACTTATCTTTAGTCCAAAGCAGGCCTGAATCAACTGCTTTTAAAACAATGTTTTAAGCGAAGCTGTGTTTTATCAAAGAAATGTTTAAAAGTCAGTAATTTAGAATGATAAAAAGTCAGTTTTAATATTTAACTGACTTTTTACATTACCATAAAAAAAAAATCCTGTCTTTATAGATTTGGTCCTGTATCCAGGACATTTTAGGAAAGAGTTATTTATTCAAATGCTGTGTTAGTTTTGCTTTCAACTTGTGCTTGATGTACAGCCTCTTCTAAGAAAGGAGTGGTCAATTTTGAGTGGGGGACAGTTTCTCCCCTT
This sequence comes from Glossophaga mutica, assembly GCA_039655065.1. Lineage (NCBI taxonomy): Eukaryota > Metazoa > Chordata > Mammalia > Chiroptera > Phyllostomidae > Glossophaga > Glossophaga mutica. Next base: position 75,657,986 of record CM077308.1, on the reverse strand, counting down.
TCTTAAAATTGGCAGCACTGCTCTTCACGCTGCCCATGTTTTCTTCAGACGACACCGTGTTTCTAAACACAAGTTGTGACGTTTCATCTCTGCCTTATATTTGAAGTTTTTGAGTTAGAGTTCTCTAACACTGGTTTGTGAAAATTTAAATGGCTTTTGATTCTTACTATCTTCCTAAACCTAAGGTATTTATTTATTTATTTATTGTCTAAACATTTGGTGACACTTTAAAGTGGTGAGTTAGGTTATTTTTTTTAAATAAAATGTTAATTATTAAAAATGATTAGTCCCATATATATAAGGCTGTGTCAAGAAGTTTTATTATTATTATTATTATTATTATTAATTTTTAGACAGAGGAGAAGTGAGGGAAGAAGAGGGAGAGAAATATCAATGTGTAGTTGCCTCTTGAATACCTGCTACTGAGTGCCTGGCCCTCAACCCAGGCATGTGCCCTGACTGAGAATCACACTGGCGACACTTTGGTTTGCAGGCCAGCACTCAGTCTATTGAGCCACACCAGCCAGGGCTATCAAGCAGTTTTTGAGGAAATTTTGCAAACGGATGGTATGTGAGGGATATACATTTTAAAGTGTAAAACCAATTATCAGATGTGGGCTGAATTATGTCTCACGCTCGCAAATTCCTACGTTGAAGTTCTTACCTCCAGTACCTCAGAATTTGGAAATAATGCATTCGAAGGTGTAATTATGTTAAATGATGTTATTGGAGTGGGGCCTAATCCAATATGACCTGTGTCCTTATATGAAGAAGAAATTGGAAAACAGACCAACACAGAGGAAAGGTGATGTAAAGACAGGGAAAGACAACGATTGTCAAGACAGGGAGAGAGGCTTGAGAAGAAACAAACCCTGCTGATTCCTTGACCTTAGACTTCTAGCTCCCATAACTGTAAGGAAATAAATTTCTAGGGTATTTTCTTAGGGCAGCCCTAGGAAACCAATACACCAGGTAACTTTAACCACCTTGTGAGCATTTAAAGAGAAAATTCCTAAAGCACTGATGACAACAAAGAGCCATAGTGTTCTCACTTTTAGTTTGTAAATTTTGGAATGTGAAAGATCATTTAGAAAAGAAACTAACCTTAGCTCTTCATCCAAGTTGTTTTCATTTGCTCAAGAAATACAATTATGTCCCCTATTGCTAAGTGAATGTTGATAGTAATCATCCAGAAAAGGGGGTCAGAACCACCCTGTGAAGATAAGATAAATGACCCTGAATAGCTGCAGAAATTTTGGGAAAGAAGAACAAAGTAGGAGGGATCACAATACCTGATACCAAACTGTATTACAAGGCCACTGTAATGAAAACAGCCTGGTACTGGCATAAAAACAGACAGATAGACCAATGGAACAGAACAGAGAGGCCAGAAATAAACCCAAGTCTCTACGGTCAATTAATTTTCAACAAAGGGGGCAGAAACATAAAATGGAGTAAAAATAGCCTCTTCAACAAATGGTGTTGGGAAAGCTGGACAGCTACATGCAAAGAAATGAAACTTGATCACCAACTTACACCACACACAAAAGGTGAATAAAAAACTTAAATATAAGTCACGACACAATAAAAGTCCTACAGGAGAACGTAGGCAGAAAAATCTCAGATATTCCAAGCAGCAATATTTTCACTGATATTTCCTCTAGAGAATGGGACATAAAGGAAAGAATAAACAAATTATATCTCAGCAAATTAAAAAGCTTCTGAATGGCTAAGGAAAACAGCATTAAAATGAAAAGAGAACCAACCATGTGGGAAAACATATTTGCCGATGATACCTCAGACAAGAGTTTGATCTGCAAAATATATAAAGAACTCATATGACTCCACTCTAGGAAGACAAACAACCCAATTAAAAAATGGACAAAGGACTTGAACAGACACTTCTTCAAGGAAGGCATACAAAGTGCTCAGAGATATTTGAAAAGATGCAAAGCACCAGGAGCTATCAGAGAGATGCAAATTAAAACCACAATGAGAAGCCACATCACACCAGTCAGAATGGTCATCATAAACAAATCAACAAACAACAAGTGTTGGAGAGGTTGTGAAGAACAGGGAACCCTAGTGCACTGTTGGTGGGAGTGCAGACTGGTGCAGCCACAATGGAAAACTATGGAATTTCCTCAGAAAACCAAAAACGGAACTGCCTTTTGACCCAGCAATTCCACTGCTGGGACTATATCCTAAGAACCCAGAAACACCAATCCAAAAGAACCTATTCACCCCAATGTTCATAGCAGCACAATTCATAATAGCCGAATGTTGGGAGCAACCTAAGTGCCCATCAGTAAATGAATGGATTAAAAACATTTACACAATGAATTCTATGCAGCATGAAGGAAGAAGGAGCTCCTACCCTTTGTGATAGCATGGATGGAACTGGAGAGCATTATGCTAAGTGAGTAAGCCAGGCAGTGAAAGACAAATACCATATGATCTTTTTTGTAAGTGGAACCTAACCAACAAAACAAACAAGCAAGCAAAATATAACCAGAGACATTGAAATGAAGAACAAACTAACAGTAACCAGAGGGGAGGTGGGAAGGCATAATGGGGGAAGGAGAGGGTTTTCAGGTACATATACAAAGGACACTTGAACAAAACCAAAGAAGGCTAAGATCAAGGGTGGGGATGGCTGGGGTGGGGGGAATGGTGGGGGTAAAATGGAGACAACTGTACTTGAACAACAATTAAATTAAAGGGAAAAAAAGACAAGCATGCAGTCTGTTGGTCAGAAGACCACTGAGAAAGGCAGCCTGAGAGCATAAGACACACTGGAGTTCCAACTCAGGGGATACTGAGTTTCCACAGAAAAACAACAAACCCAACTGTATCATCTTTTCCTTTTTTAGTTAATATAGGAAACTACATGACTCTTCATATCAATTTCAGAAAAGTGAACTCGATAGACAAAAAAAAGAAGATTTATTGAAGAGTAAAACATATCCCGCATTTTTATTTTTTTAGAATTCAATTTAAATATTGCTTTCAAAAGATTTTTGAGAGCATGGAAGAGTTCATGAATCATTTTTCAGCATGTTTCTACATCTATCCTTGATTGATATTGCTCTAATTGAAATCTATTTTCTGGCTAATATGAATGTCAAAACTTTGAAATTATTTTATATTTTTATAGTTTGTTTTCAGCAACAATATACCACATAATGAAGAAAGATTTATAACATAATATTGTCTTGTGTTTAATTCTTTCTTTTCTTTAAGATAAAGAAGAGAGTTGAAAATAATTACATTAATAGCAATGTTTATTAAGGGCTTATTGACTATTAAGTTAACACTTTACTTCTATTCTTTTATTCATCTTTATAAAAACCTAGTAAGATTTTGTACTTAAATGTTTGTGGAATAAATAAATAAATGAATAAATGGTACAGCTAAAAAAGGGCTTGAGGAGTTAACTAACTTACTTCAAGTTCATAAAGTTAATAAATGGCAGAGGAAGATTTGAACCCAGGTTTCTATGACTCCAGATTACTAATCACTTTCTTATGATATAAAACACAATTCTTAATAGAATGAAGCTAAGAACTGACACCTATACAGAAAAGACATTTAATAAGTAGAACAGAATCTTCTAGTTTAAAAGAACCACAACAAACTAAATACCATGTCATTAACTATTGTGTAACTTTTATTCACAAACCTCAAAACTTTTTTGCAAACACAATTTCTGGATCAATGTTGCATGGTGGTTCTATTAGTTACCTTAAAAGGTAAAAAAAAATAAACATTATAAATGATCATTGTAAATCTAGAGTATGTTGCTGGACTGAGCCCATATATTAAACTTACCTTCACATATATCATTGAAATGACAATAAATAAATAAATATGTAAAGTAGCATACTTACAGAAAGACCAGAAGTAGAAATGAAGTATAAGTTGGCGCTTGCTAACAGTGCATCATAGAATTTCATACATTTCTTTATTATGCAAGATGATTAAATTGTATGGATGCTTAAAATGAGTGGAACTCAGGGCATGTACAGAAAAAAAAAGTAGCATGGAAATTATAATTCTTTCCGAAGTACAGCATATCATAGAAGGAAGCTTCAGGGCTGTGAATTAGTGGGTACAGTGAGCCAAGAGCTGGAATGGAGTATTTTATTGGAAGACTTACCTGTTGAATAACAACATGAACAGTCCTCCTTCTTTTCTAATCACATCCCCCAGAGTAATTGCCACACATAACACGTCGGGGGTGAAACATGGACCAGAAACTGAAAGTTCATACCTGGGCCTTACCTGTGATTTATGTGCAAACCAAGATCCAGGAAATGAAATTGATTTTTTGGGTTATTTTTCTTCCTCCATTATAACACCATTTACAAAACTGAAATGGCAAAATGTTCCTTCAAATCCAGTGAAGTGTGAAGTTTGGCCAGTTTGCTTTTTATGTATCAAATTGATTACTGTAGTCTATACTTCATTATGTGATATTTCTGGATCTATTGCTGTCTGCTAGTCAGTTTTTAAAAAATTATATTGGTATTTTTTTCTGTGCAGTAAAAAATTTTGTGGTAAGTCTATCAAATAAAATAGACTAAATGTATTCTATGGCTACAACACTCTAGTTTAAGTTTTACAATATCTAAATCCTGTCTCGAAGCATCTGACAATGACGTAGGCTGGCTGCGTTTGTTTTTGCAGGTATTATGCTGTATGGAAGCCCATTGCTTCTCTGGACATTCCAAAATCAGGCCAAGTTAAATACCCATTCATATTATCAGATAATTGTCTGCATTTTTTAAAATAAAAGGAAAAAGCTGATGGAGATTCAACGTATGTTTACAATAAATGTGATGAAAACCATCAATGCTTCCTCATTCTACTATATGGACACTCAGTTAAACAGACTTAAATGTACATTCTGATCATTAAAAATATATTTACAGGTTTTAATAGTATCCATCCTTCCAAGTCATTTATTAACATAATTATCAGGCAGCTTTAGAAACTATTCATTTGCTCTGAGTTTTATCACAGGCCTAAAGAGCAAGCCAACCATTAACTGCTGACATCAACTAAATCTTTAGAGATGCAGGCTACAAATGCAGTTTGGAATCAGCACCATTAATTAGAAAAAGAGGTTACTTGTGCTCTTAGTCTTTAGTTGAAAATTAGCCCATCTGGAGTTTAGTTGGCAACACCGTGTATTTAAATTAATTTTTGATAAGCTATCTTATATCTGTTAATAAAATTTTATTTTTTATTGTTAAAAATTGCTAAATGCTTAATACTTGAAAATAAGGTCTGGTTCATTAGTAGGGGATTTTTGTACAGAATAAAAATACAAAAACAACACATTATACAGACTTTTTCTGTTTCAGCATATCATATTCCTATAAAATAAATATTTCTGGACTTTTCGTAATGTAGTTTTTATTCTCCACAAGGTATTTGCTTATTTTCATAATTTCATTAAATTTATGCTCTTGGAAAATGTACTTTCTGCAATCTTAATGGGATTTGCCATTCTCAATTTTCAGGTGTGGTTACTTATTTATTGGCTTTTCTGAGAGTAAATTTCTTAAACTTGGCATTTAAGACATCTCAGTCGTTTAAATTATGTTACTAAAGATTTATTACTTACTGAAACTATACGTACTAGGTTAGAACATATTCATAACATGAGTTAAAATTTTTTCCTGAGTTCTTAGGAATTTATTTTCTTAATCTTTTTCTCTCATTTTCATATCATAAGACAAGTACTTACATTTTGGTGACTTATGAGACCTAAGAGAATAATAATACCATTCTGTTTCTCTGAATGGTATTGCATCTTAGGGTCTGAGATTTGTTTCATTGATAGAGTTCACCTTTTACTTTTAGATAATTAGCTGTGTCAGTAGTGCTCTGTAAACCTTTAAACAGTCCTCATGTTTGCCCACCACCTCTCTGCCCCAGACCGAATTCCAAACCATTTCTAGGCCAGAATGAAAAACAGTCTGTGCTCTGTTATCCCTTTCCTCAGTCTTACCTTTTCCCTGTATAGCTAAATTCCCTGTCAGTGTAGCTTTTCTAAATAACTTTTATTCTCCCACTCAAAATTCTTTGTTCACATTCTGGTACTTACATAATGATATCTTACTTCCTTAATTTGATATTATTATAATACCTTATATATTGGATCAGGCTTGTCTTTCCTTATTCTCTGCTTTCATTAAATGATTTTTTGTTACCTAAACCCACTCTGCAATTCACGTATCTATTTACTTGTCCCCATTATCTAGAAAAATCTTTCTGTTAATATTTATCTGGAAACCTATTACTTATGATTTAAAGTTATGTGCAAGTATGGTGAGTCTTCAGGATTATGGTAGGATAAGAACCTCAGCAAATCCTCTCCCCTACTTTCTTTCTGCTCTGTGCTACTCCATTGTGTAAATGTGCCACAGCTGTTTGATCCACTCATTTGCAACGGGTACCTAGTTTGCTTCCAGCACTTGGCTATTGAAAATAATGCTGCTATGAACATTGGGAAAAGCGATAATTAAAAAAAGCTCAAATTACCAAAATATGCATTTCATTACTTTAGAAATTAACCGAAAACATACATTTAAAAAAATTAAGCAAGAAAAACTACTGAATCTTAGTAATGAGAGTGAGGTATGTGGTGCTTTAACTTGTGCCTGCACAAATCTGATAGGGCTCACGTGGGCTGATGCTCCTCGGAGGAGACTCACATCCAGGGGCATTGTCAAAATAAACAGCAACTGGTGGCAAATAATAAGGGAAAGTCAGTATCTCAGCTGACTCAGCCTGTGATGCTGGTTGGGACAAGTAAGAGACCAGCCAAAAAAATGTAAAAGGGAGATACAGGTAGTAAGACAGTCACGAGGCTTTGAAAAGCTTGAGAAGCTTCTAAGTATTCCTTAGTATTCTAGAAGGCCATGTGCATATAAAAGGCTGCATGCATGGGAAATGAGGGAGATGGTCCCAGGTAGTTACTCATACCTGGAAGAACATGAGACACTTACAAGGAGAAGAGAAAAGTCAAAACAATCAGGTAAACTCCTTGACTTTTTAGTAAGTTTCAAAATGCACACCCAGATTTCCTTAGCACGTGTGGAAGCCTTACTGGCTCATGATGTTTTAAAAAACGTTTTGCTTGATCTTTAAGTGATCATTAAACTCTGCTTAGGAAATTAGATTTTTAAATAATAATAAAAGTTATTTAAGGATATGGACAACAGGTGGGGATTGACTGTGGGAGCAGGGGATGGGAGGAGTAGGGGAGAGCGATGCGGGAAAATTGGGACAACTTTAATAGAAAAACAATAAAAATAAATAAAACAAGAAAAAAACAAGAAAAAATAAAATAAAAATAGAGATTTTAGTGTTTGAATACTTTAGAGAAGACGGTTTTTACAGAATTAATACAAGCAAGTCACTAACATACAAAAAATAAACTAAAGCAACAATAGAAGACATTAGAAACTAGAGTTACTACAATAATTTACCTAAAATGTAAATTTTCTCCTAAAATTATGAGACATTCAGGGAAACAGAAAACTGGCTTATAAGTAGAAAAAAATGATCAACAGAAACTGTCTTTTACTTTAAGCATATTATTAAAATATGCTTAAAACACAAAAGAAAAATATGTTTATATAATTTTTAAAAATTGACACCAAAGACCCACCAGTTAAAGAACGTGAATAAAAAGATATAAATTCTAAAAAATGGAGATTCTGGGGTTAAAAAAAGCAGTACTAAAAAATGAAAAAAGTGCTGGACTGCACATGTGAGTTGGCAGAAGAAAGAATCAGTGAACATAAAGATAAGTCAATAGAGATTTTCCAGTCTGAAGAACAGAATGAACAAAAAATGAGGGAGAAAATGAACAGAATCAGAGAGAACTGTGAGATACCATTACTATGCCAATATATACATAATAGGAATCCCAGAAAGAGGGAAGAGAGAGAGGCAGAAAATAATTTAAAATAATAATGATGCAACACATCCCAAAGTTGATGAAAAAAATAATACGTGTGTCTAAGAAGCGCAACAAAATGCAAGTAAGATAAACTCAAAGAGCTCTCTACCTAAACTCATGGTAGTCGAACTACCAAAAGATAAACACAGAAAGGAAATCTTGAATGAAGAAAGAAAAAGAAAGGACTCAGCACATACAAGGAAACTGCAATATGATTGACAGCTGTCTCTTTATCAGACACAATGGTGCCAGAAGCAGGGGGATGATATATCTAACATGCTGGGGAAAATGTGTACCACAAAATAGATAAATAAATACAAATATTCCCAGTAGGTAAAGATTGAGAGAGTTTGTGCTTGCAGACTTGCTGGAAGAAATTTAGACTGTAAAGAAGTAGCTCAACCCAACACTAAGGATAAAGTACAGACAAAGATAATTACATAGATAAACATAAAAGTTAATATACAAATACATATTTTACCCAACTGATTCGAGAGACAACTACATAAAACACTATTTATAATACTGTGTTGTTGGGCTTGAAACATTTGCAATGACCATGTGTATCACAATGGTAATACAAAAGAAAATAAGCAAAGTTGACCATATACTATGTCAATTAAGTTGATATTAATCAGAAATAAGTTGTTTTAAATTAAGATGCATTTTGGAATTTTCAGAGAAGCCTAAGAGATGCTAAAAATAACTAAGACAATAACTCAGATGTATAAAAATAATTTAGGTGACACACTAGAAAATATCTACTATGCAACACAAAGAAAGAGAGCAAAGGAAGAACAGTGGAACAAAGAAGATATGAGACATTAAAAATTAATAGAAAAATGAAGATATGAACTCAACCATATCACTAATTACATTAAATGTAAAATGATTAAACAGTGCAATCAAATTGTAGATATTATCAGAGTGAATAAAAACAATCTAATTAAATACTGCCTGTAAGTGACAGGCCTTAGAGTCAAAGAAATAACCAGATTAAAATTAAAAGGATAAAACAACATGCCATACAAAGAGTAACCATAAGAAAGCTGGAATGACTACACTAATATCAGACAACATAGATATTATGACAAAATGTGCTACTAGTAACAAGGACATATTATAATAATAGATTGGTCAGTTCATCACAAAGATGTAATAATTATAAACACATATGATCTGAGCAACAAAGCCTTGAAACACATGAAATAAATGTTGGCAGAATTAAAGGGAGATATAGACAATTAACTCCTGGTTAGTAGTTGCAGACATGAAAACTTCTCACACTCTCAATAACTGATAGAACTACCAGGCAGAAAATAACAAGGATATGGCAAACTTGAACAACAAAAATATTAAAGAATTTTACTAAGTTACCCTATTTAAAAACAGCAGAGATATTCCAGGTATAGGGTATGAGACACACAATGGGCTTTTCACAGAAATAGGCATGACGCACCCTGAGAACTGAATGCACAGTACCTGCTGATGTATACATTTATCTGGGGTGATGGGAATAAAAATGAGCTACAGAGAGAAGATCCTTCAAAGTTTTCGAGGACACATTAAGGCATTTAAATTTTATCATAATAGAAAGGGGCAGCTAGGGATCATAAGCAGAAAAATAATAATAGATTTGCACGCTTAAAGGATCATTCTTACTGCGTTTAAGTGAGTATATGAGAAATGTGTAAGACCAGGGATAATTATGAGTAACCCAGGTGATTCCTGACAGCAGTGTGATTGTTTAATTATGTGATTTTAACTCTGCCTGTGTGAGGTACCCAGGTACAAATTTCTTTAGGCAGTGTCATATGTATGGATTTAGAGCTTAGAAAACAAAGTCAAAGAAGAGAAAGTAAAATCTACTATATTATAGAAGTGAAATTATAGAAGAATTATAGAAATTATGAAAGTGAATGATCTCATTATCACAGACAGTTGTAGCAGGAGAGTCTTCCCCATTGGCCGAGATTACATGGGAGGTTCTTACACTGAGCGTACTAAAAGCTAGAAAGATGAATGGACAGGATCCAAGCACACCAAAAGCTACAAAGATGAACAGATAGGATCCCAGTGCCCTGAAAGCTAGCAGGATAATTGATAGAAAAACAGCCCTCACCTCCCTACTCCTATAAGAATCATGGGCTTGAGCAGGGCAGGGGTATGGTCTTTGAGATGGAAGTTCAATGTTCTCCCAGGTTGGGTAAACCTCTTTCCTTTTGCACCTGCACCTGTCTCACAAGTTCCACTTTTGTTGCAGCAAGCAGGCAAACCTGTGTTTCGGTTACAGTTTTCACCCTGGGAGTGGATTAAGTTGAAAGGAGAAGAGGGAATCCTAATGAACACAGCATTTTAGGAATTTTCCCACAAAAAAAAAAAAAAAAAAAAAAAAACAGAAAATCTGTGGCCAGAAAAGTAGGAGGAAAACTGCAAGAAAGTCATGTCACAAAATTAATGTTTTAAGAAGGAACAGGGCTTGATAAACATAGCTATCACAATATATCTATTTATGCACTGCTATTAGTTAATTGATATAATCAATTTACGCTTTAATTAATTTCCCCTTTGTCTTCCCTGTTTGTCATTTGCTTGCTTAACATACTCTCTCAAATCTGAGAAGCCATTACATTTCAGCATATTTTAGGAAAGTTTCCTCTGTTTATGTGTATATTCTCATTTGTGATAATACTTCAAAAATGAATAGTGGTTTATACTTTAAGAGTGTGCATTAAACTCTTTGAAAATCTGTCTCAAATAAATTAAGATTATGTAAATTTTTAATTTTCAAAAAATAGTTTAATTAAATTTGTCCAACTACCACATAATATTTATATTGATTCAGTACAGAAGGTATCAGGTTGTCAGATCTCAGGGTCAAAACACCACTTTAGCAAGGTTGAGAAACTATATAGAAATAGCTACTACAAATAGTTTATATTTTTATGAATTCCAACTGTCAGGGTATATAATTCTGTTGTTCATAGACTCAGGTAATCTATATAGAGCTTGCCATATTTTTTTCCAATATCTTCTCTCAGGTTAATGTTGTATTTGTCATTGAACTTGAGTCTAAAAACACAGTAATTTTCTTTGGCTTTGTGATTTTTCTTAACATGCTGCAAGCAATTGCTAAACCACATTTTAATTTATTACTGATGGTCCAATCCTTTGTAGACTGTCCATAAGATTTCTACCAAACTATCCTTTGCCTTGTGAGGGAGGTAGGGAAGAGCTGGGAAATCAAGGAGGCTCCAGCCCCGCCCCATGTGGCTCAATTAGTTGGGAGGGTTGTCCTGTGAACTGAAAGAATCCCGGTCTGGATGCATGCCAAGGTTGTACATTCAGTCCCTGTGAGGCACATGTGGAAAGGTAACTAATCAGGCTCTCTCATTGATATGTTCCTCCATCTCCCCGCTCTTCGCCTGTCTCCAAAATCAATAAGCCTGTCTTCAGGTGAAGATAAAAACAAATTTAATAAAAAAGGAGGTTCCAGAATCTGCGATGATTCCTCCTGGCCATGTTTTCTATTTGTGTAGGACATCCCACAGGGTAGCAAAGGATATGGCCTCTTTGTAGCTAACTAGTTTTCCCAGAATTTGTTTCTAAAGTCACCACCATGCCTTCATAACATTCAGTGTACGTTCTCACACATTTCCAATCTCCAGTTTCATAACAATTCTGGGGGAAAGAGATTACTGTAACCTTTTAACAGATCAGGTAAAGGAGTTTCGGAGAGATTAAATGACATAGCTAGATAGTCTGAGAATAGTAGGATGGAAGCTAAAAGATTTTGGCTTTAAAGTGAGACACATTTGGGCTTGAATCATAGCTTCATCTTTTACAGGCTGTGTGATCTGACATTAGCAAATTACTTAAAATGTAAGAGAACTTTTTATTTCAACAGAGCCATGGAGATAATTAACTTCATGGGTTACTGGTGGGGGTTAAAAAAGACAAAAACATGTGCTAAGTTTAATTATCATTATCATCATCATCATCAAAATCAGATCTTTACATGAACACTAATGTCTCCCTGTTCTCAGACCTGCTTCTCAAAGAGTTTTCAGTTACACTGTCCAGTCGGGATATAGAAGATAACTTTATTTATCTTCTTTTTCCAAATTAATGATTTACTTTGTTTCTTGGATTGTCATAAAAAAATACAACATGATATCCATAGAATAAATGTATTATATCGTTGTTGGTACTAATTAAATTTAAGATATATTTAAGAAATGTAAGTCCTTTAAGGTGGTTTTTGTTAAAATCTTGCTTTTACTATGTCATCCATGGAATGCATTGAGGAAACTAGGCTTTTCAGTGATGCCATTTGACTTACCAGGTAACATTTGGTTTGAAATAAGACTTACAAATGAACAAATCTCTTCTGAGAACTTGAACATATCACCAAATTATGGTATATGTGTCCTTGTTTATTAGCACTGCCTGACAAAGTAAGGATTAAGGAGTATTTTTAAATAAACAGGGAAAGCCTTTAACAATAAAATCCCCATATTATATGCAATATTCAAATACCATATTTTTGGACCATAACATGCACCTAGGTTTTAGAGGAGGAAAATAGGAAAAAAAATTTTGTAGCAAAAAATGTGGTAAAATATTTAATAACATAAATAACATAATATTTCACCAGTGTAAATGTAAATAGAACTCAACAGTAGCATCAACAGCCATTATTCCTCCCAAATATTGGAGAAAAAGAGTGCTTTTTATAGTCTGAAAAATATGGTATTTTCTTCAAGTGTACCTCATCAATTCATAATTAAACAAAACAAGATATTTATAATACTATCACATGAGATAAATATATATTATGAAATGTCCAACTAGTTTTATTTCTAATTCATAAATATTGAAACCACACAACTTCATTCTTCATTAAATAATATTTTCTAACATCAGTGATTATCATGACTAGACTCAGACTCAATGTCAAACTGGACAAGGAGACAACAGTGGAAAAAGGAACTGAACTGGAAGCAGGATTTGAGTGAGTTTTAGATGCATTTGCATTTTTAGCTTGAAGAGGTAGTTATTTTTGTGTTATTTTTATAATTACCAATAATTAAACAAATGTATCATATGAATAATGACAAACAGTGTAAGTGAACACAGTGATGGTGCCTGTTTACACTGTGAAGTGGATGCTGTAACAGAAAACACTGGAGGCTTTCTCACTAGGAGGCCTTATGAATGCATGATCTATGGAGAAAAACCTGCAGCTTTAGCTGCTGATGCTGAGTGTTCGAGAATAAATTTTGGGTACCCCCTAAAGAAGAATAATGGACAGTGTGCAACTGAGGTATCAAGACATTAAAGTTACTGTTTTTTTTCTAGCTTATTTCTATACAAAAGGGACTAAGGCAAGGTCCTTCATTATTACTCCTTTTGAGGCACAATACATTTGTAGGTGCTTTCTTCTTTAAAAAACACTTTAACTTCATTATTTGTCAATCATCATAACAGCTTTCGATAGGCTTATTAATGAAAACTTTAATAGTGGTGCAAGTTTACAGAAAGGTTGTGTGAGTTACTGGTAAAGCTTGGTGTACATATCTTTGTTTTTACCTTTATTAACTAAAAATGTCCTAAAACAGCAGTACTTTTATTAATCAAAGAAATTCATAAATGGATAAATCAAGCCCAGTGAAATGCTTTGCAGAGAGTTGACTCAATAAGTTCTTGCAATTAAATTAATACTAAGTTAACTGTATAAATATATCATATAACTGTATAAATATCGTTTTCTACTCAATTGATGATTGTAAAAACAAAAAATCTCTTCTTGTTATCATGTTTTGATACAGTACATCTTCCCCTATTTTTAGCACTAAAGTGAAATTCACAATCACCTTCTTGACTTTTATTTTGGATATGAAGAGCTGAGACCAAAAGTGAAAAAAATTAATTCTGACAGTGATAACAGGTCCATTTATTCTGTGAGAATCTAGCCTATTTATTTGAATTATATTTGAGTCTTTCATTAATTAAGCAAAACAGATATTATTATTTTTCTCATGTAGGAAAAATAAGACCAAGAGGAGTTTAATACATTATCCAAAGCTTTTACCTTTAGATCTGAGCAAAACATTACTTCTTTGAAAGGTCCTGCCCTTTCCTACCGACCTCAGAGACCTCCTCTTCCAAGTCTGCCTTAGGATATTCCCTCAATTTATTTTGGCTTTAACATTTTTCTGCCACCTACTCTCCTTTTGTTATTTAGCATCTGTGATCTCATTTAGCAAATGTGTAATCTTTATGAGAGAAGGGAGCTTTACCTGTTTTATTTACCTCAAAGAATGTCTAGCACAAACATTTCTCAATGACTATTTAATGAATAAATAAACATAACCCAATGTTCTTTTTTTAAAGTTTATTCATGCTTTTAGGAGAAGGAACTTTTTGAAAGTATCAAATTGTTTTTTTCTACTATCAAATTCCTTGCCCTTAAACTTAATAGACTACCTTTATCTTACAATCTGCACAAGTTCAAGTACACTCATGAAAGATAACAATAGGAAAAATACATTCAATTTTGGTATTTGATGCATTTTTACAGAAATGGAAGCTATGTTTGGAAATGCAGTCTCAGAACACTTTTCTACACATTCAATGTGGGTTGCATTAGGTATTTGATGCATTTTTACAGAAATGGAAGCTATGTTTGGAAATACAGTCTCAGAACACTTTTATACTCATCATTAGGCAATCAGCGTCTCTCAAAAAGGATGCTTCCACTGCTATCCTGTGAAAATTTTAGCAATCTTTAGAAATGGCACTTGAAGTTTGAGATCTATTATGTTACATTCTCTTTTTACCAACTTGATGATATCACTGTATTTGTGACTGTAAGATGAATAAAAGTATCAAGACATTGAAATCTCCTGTCTTAATAGCTTTATCTTGACATTTCTTTCCTGCTTTGAAAATTGGGCTGCAATTTTGCGTAAATGGTGCATTTTTTGTTTTCATCCAAGAAGAAGCATTTTTTATTTACATCTTGGGAATGACAACTACCTTGTTGATGCTTTTAGAAACTCCACACTTTTGAGTCAAAACATATATCTCATCAACAAATTATGACTACTCCTTCAACTAAGTAAGAAAGAGCTTATTTCAAAAGGATAGTTTTGACTTTTAAAGTGGGAAATACCCTCTATGTTATAGTTGAGGTACTGAAAAATCAACACATTATAGTTCAGATGTGTAGGTTTAATGAATACTGGCAGGCTCTATATCAATGGGCTATCTCACAAACTCGAGTAGCTCCTACAAGAAGCAGGCAGTGTTTGTGTTGTTGTTGTTATGCTGTTGCTGTTTGTAAATCCTTTTACTACGGAGTTGTCCAGAATATTGGCTCCACACAATCAGCTCCTAAAAGTATAAGTATGCCCTAAAAATGACACAAAAGTCCTATCTACTTTAAGTTTGGGAAGCACAGATTCTCAGACACAATTTCTCCAATGTACACAGAGAGCACCAGCTGCAAGAACTATTTTTAGAAATACCACAAATTTTAGATTTCCCTAAACAGTTCCAGAAAAAAACTTGAATGTACATTCAAGATGACCAATAAGAAAAATTTTGAACTTCTTTATGACAGTTAAAAATGGAAAATAAATGAATGAGATTTTATTATAAAATCAAAACTGTGTGACTCCCTTGGGTATCCTGGGAGCATTCGATGTAAGAGAAACACTGGGCAATTATTATAGATGCCAAGATTTCTTTCATTTTTAAAAGTTTAGACAACTTTTTGAAGATTTTACTAAAACTATCTGTGTATTATATGAAAAGTATGAATACATTTCAGTTTAAGAAAGAAATTATTACTTGTTACTATCATGAAATTGTGGAGAGCTTTCCTTCCCAACTCAGACAACTATGTGTCTGAGGGACTGCCAGTGAGAACTCACTACAATAAGAAAACTCAGCCTGAAAGTGTTATCCGTTCCTGTTGGGTCTGACATTTCCTTCCCCCACCCAAGTCATCAGACCACCAAGGGGGAGAGACAAGAAGGAGGATTTAGACACCAACCATGCTCAGCCTGGAAAACCTTTGTGTCCCTTTGGGCCAGAGGCCACCTTCCTCCACCTAGACACTGGCAGTCTGCCACACCAGTGCTCACCTGGAAGTACCTTATATTCATGGGCTGGAGTCTCCATTCCCTCATCTAGAGGCACCAGCTTGCCCAGACTGAGGAAACTCTCTTTACCTCTCAAGCTTACCAGGAGGGCACAAGGGAAGCCAACAATGGCATTACATAAACCCACAAGACCAACATAGTAGCACAAAAGCTCTGAAATTACATTAAAATAAGAAACATAGCCCACAATAGTAGAATAAGACCTAAACAGGGTGACTGATTGCTAAAATAATAACAAAAAATTAAATAAGGCTCAGAGTTTCCTAAACATAATAGCCAAAATATTTAGGATAAAAAATTACCCATCATACTATGAACCGGTAAAATGAAACTTAAATTAAAAAAGACAATTAATTGATAAATACATAGGTTGTTAGAATTATAAGGAAAGGGTTTTAAAATAACTTTCATAAAATATTCTAGCAAGTGTTAAAATTCTTAATAAGCAAATGAAAAACATTGGAAAATATTAGCATATAAACAGAAGCTATTGTAAAAAACTAAATGAAAATTATAAAAGTGAAAAATATAATACCATAAGTTAATAAAATACGCTAGATGGGCTTAATTGTTGGTTGACAGAGGAGAGAATAAGTGAACTGGTAGACAGGTCAAATGAATTAATTCAATTTGATATAAAAAAATAAATGAATCTGTTGATCCCTAGGGACTTCTGAGATAAAAGTAAACATTTTTTAAATGCCCATGAAATATTTACAGAGATAGACCATATTCTTAGCCATAAAACAAACTTTGCAACATTTAAAATAATCAGTATAACTCAGGATATTCTGTAATTGTAATTACAATTACAATTGTAAGTGTAATATCCTGTAATTAATTGTAATTTGCCCAAACTAGAATTTAATAACATAAGAACAGAAGGAAAATCTCCATAGGTGTGGAAATTAAACATTACATTTAGAAATAATCTGTTCATTAAGCACAAAGTTTCTTTGAAAATTAAAAAATATATAGATAGAATTAATAGAAAAAGACAAAACAATGCAGGGTGGCCAAAGTAGGTTTACAGTTGCAATACAAATAAGTAATACAGTACTTAATAAGTAATAATACAAGAATAAATTCTGTG
Source organism: Glossophaga mutica (assembly GCA_039655065.1). NCBI lineage: Eukaryota > Metazoa > Chordata > Mammalia > Chiroptera > Phyllostomidae > Glossophaga > Glossophaga mutica. Next base: position 75,640,744 of record CM077308.1, on the reverse strand, counting down.
TTTTGTGTACTCACAACTCTAAACCTACTTTTGCCCACCCCCATCTAATGAAGTATGGGTTTCAACTAGAGCAGGACCAATAGGAAAACACAGAGAATTTCTATGCATTCTTCACTCAACTTCCCTTCACTGTTGATATCTCATATAATCATAGTTCCATTATTAAAGTCAGGAAATAAACATTGTTAATATAATACTATTATTAAATTACAAACTCTAATCCAGGGATGTCAAACTCATATTCACTGGAGGCCACATCAGCCTTGTAGTTGCCTTCAAAAAGCTGAATGTAGAGCTCTTTGCCCCTAGTTAAGGAGCAGTTATGTTTATACAGTCCTAAAATTACATTCAGCCCTTTGAGGGTAACTGCGAGGTTGACGTGGCCCCTAGTGAAAATGAGTTTGACACCCCTGCTCTAATTGAATATTGTAAGCTAACATGCTTGATTTTAGTTTTCTGAGTCAAAGTGTTAACAAACAAACTTTGAGCTTGAGGATTATATGCATAACAATTTTTTTAGATTTTATTTATTTATTTATTTTAAAATATATTTTATTGATTATGCTATTACAGTTGTCTCATTTCTCCCCCATCATTCCCCTCCATCCTGCCCACCCCCTCCCACCCACATTCCCCTCCTTTAGTTTATGTCCATGTGTTGTAAGTTCTTTAGCTTCTACATTTCCCAAACTATTCTCGCCCTCCCCCTGTCTATTTTCTACCCACCGTCTATGCTACTTATTCTCTGTACCTTTTCCCCCTCTCCCCTCCTCCCACTCCCCTGTTGCTAACCTTCCATATGATCTCCATTTCTGTGTTTCTGTTCCTGTTCTAGTTGTTTGCTTTTGTTTTAGGTGTGGTTGTTACTATTTGTGAGTTTGCTCACTTTTCACTGTCATATTTTTTTTATCTTCTTTTTCTTAGATAAGTCCCTTGAACATTTCATATAATAAGGGCTTGGTGATGATGAACTCCTTGAACTTGACCTTATCTGAGAAGTACTTTATCTTTCCTTCTATTCTAAATGACAGCTTTGCTGGATAGAGAAATTTTGGATGTAGGTCCCTGCCTTTCAAGACTTCAAATACTTCTTTCCAGCCCCTTGTTGCCTGGAAGGTCTCTTTTGAGAAATCAGCTGACAGTCTGATGGGAACTCCTTTGTAGGTGACTGTCCCCTTATCCCTTGCTGCTTCTAGAATTCTCTCCTTCATTTGAATCTTGGCTAATGTAATTACGATGTGCCTTAGGATGTTCCTCCTTGAGTCCAACTTCTTTGGGACTCTTTGAGCTTCCTGGACTTCCTGGAAGTGTATTTCCCTTGCTAGATTAGGGAAGTTCTCCTTTATTATTTGTTCAAATAAGTTTTCCACTTGTTGCTCTCCTTCTTCCCCTTGTGGTACCCCTATAATTCAGATGTTGGGACGTTTAGAGATGTCCCGGAGGTTCCCAAGCCTCTCCTCATTTTTTTAAATTGTTGTTTCTTCCTTGTTTTCTGTTTGGTTGGTTGTTTCTTCCTTCTGGTCCACTCCATTAATTTGAGTCCCAGTTTTCCTCCCATCTCTATTGGTTCCCCATGCATCTTCCTTCATTTCACATATTGTAGCCTGAATTTTTTCATCTAATTTGTGAGCAAAATCAACCAATTCTGTGAACATCCTGATGACCAGTGCTTTGAACTGTACATCTGATAGGTTGGCTATCTCTTCATCGCTTAGAGGAATTGTCTCCTAGGCTCTGATTTGTTCTCCATTTTCAGCCATTTTTGCTGTTTTTTTGTTTTGTTTTGTTTTGGTTTTGGTCTAGTCACAGCTGTTACATAGTGAGGGGTGAAGCCTTAGGTGTCCCCCAGTGCGGGGCAGCCCAGTCGCTGGGTTTGACGCCGTCCGTGGGGGCGGGGTCCAAGAGGGAACAATGGTGCCTGCTCCTCTCTCTCTTGAGTTCCCGTCCCTTCCACCGCTTCCCCTTCACCTGGATTATCTGCGTGCTCGAATGTGGGACCACCTGGTCAGTCAGCTGCCTTGCTCGGCCTCACTGGGTCTGCACAGTTGCCACCCTATGCGACAGCCGCTGCCTGTGGGCCTGCCAGCCGCCTGCACACTTGGGAACTGCCAGCCACCACCGCTTGTGTTCCTGGGTCCGCACTTCCACTTTTTCCTGCTGCAACTCCGCCTCTCTTACCAGTCTGGATGAATGGTTGTTGGACTTCCTTACATTTCAATTTTCCATTAGCTCTGGTTGTTTTCTTGTTTCTAAATATTTGTTGTCCTTAATTTTGGTTGTGAGAGGAGGCACAGTGTGTCCACCTGCGCCTCCATCTTGACCGGAAGTCATATGCATAACAATTTTTATATATTGAATAATTGCTTCCCCAAAATTGAATCATTTTGAACCAGCCCTGTAGGAAGATTGTCATCACACCTATTTACAGAGATCATGGTCATCTCTTTGTTCCCTTCTATTTATATGTTAGTCATTGATTGCTAGTGAGCATGAACCTTGCTTTATCCTCCAAAGCTGTTTATTGTCTAATTATACAGGTATATCTTTCTAATTATTTGTACACCTTTGTTATATGTAAATGATTGATATTATACATATATGCACATGTAGTCATATATACATTTTGTTGAAATTGTATCAAGTCTAATGTCTGTATTTTCATTTTCTTAATTGTCAATAATTTCAAGCACTATATTTTATAGAAACATAATTTCAGAACCAAGGTATATTAATAAAATAGACAGCATCCACTAGTTTATTCCTTGTCAGTAGTTGTATTTGTGGGTTTGTATCAAGATTATGACCATTCTAGCATGACTTTTGAAATATATTATGCTAAAAGAGCATTTCTGTACCTGCCTACCCTATGTTCTATTGTTTTGGATTTGGGAGAGGAAAGCCAGGCCAGTTGTTCAATTCTACTCTAGACAGTTCTCTCAAGGATTGATCCAAAGGAATTGGGGTGCATTTCCACATTTGTATTCTTCATTTTAGTTTGCAGCAGTTCTGGGGAGCTTAAGTTGAGTCACTATTTCTCAAAGCTTATAATATTTCCACAGTTTGAACAGTTCTTTTCTGTTTCCTTGAGATAAATTATTGATTAGCAGTTTTCTAACATGTAAGGGCAATTTTCCTCTTGGAGATATGAAAGAGTTTTTCAGAGCATGCCAAAATGGCATGCTCTTTCTGGGTTGGCCAAAAAGTTCCTTCATTTTTAAAATGTAAAATGGTTCTAGTAGTGCTTAGTTGTTTTGAACTTCTTTCAAAACAATTTCGTTAGATTATATTGTGACAGCTGTCATATCAGTGTGCATTTTAGAAAGCTTATCAAAATTGGTGAATTTCTGTGTAGCCATTTTAATAGTGAAGAAGGAAGAAAATACACAACATTTTGGCATATTTTGCTTTATTATTTTAAGGAAGGTAAAAATTCAACTGAAACACACAAATATGTGTATGGAGAAAGTGCTGTGACTGATCGACCATGTCAACACTTGTTTGTGAAGTTTCATGCTGGGCATTTCTTGCTGGATGATGCGTCATGGTCAGTTGGGTAGATCAGTTAAGTTGATCGCAATCAAATCGAGACGTTAATTGAGAACGATCAACATTCTACCATGTGAGAGATAGCTGACATACTCAAAATATCCAAATCAGTAAAGTTATTGATGAAAATGAAAGTGTGTCTTTTATTTTATGGAAAAAACTAAACGAACTTTTCAGGCAATTCAATAGTTTCATATGGTTCTCTCTCAGGAAAAGAAAAGTTAAAGTTGATGACTAAAAGTGGAGTTTTATCTGTCACATCTGTCTATATTGTGTCTTTGGGCCAACTTAGTGATCTCATTTTAGCCTTGTTTGATTGGATTCTTATTAGTCATTGGATTGATTGTTTTCATACTATGGACTTAGTGACATGAGTTTGGATCGATATCCAACCAGTACCTTCTAGTACACTCTATAGACATGGCTTTTCTAGCTCATTATCACCACCATTTTGAACTTTCAGGACCTGTGCTGTAGTTGTTGCTAAGTATATTTAAAGGATGTTTCCTGAGACTATCACTGATCCTGTCTCAAATCCAGTAATATTTGTATTGTCCTAGAGTTCTCATTGAAACAAATTTTAAAATTATGTTTTATTACTTACTTTTGTAGCAATTTTATACAGTATATTTTGTACGTACATTATATATATGTGTGTGTGTATATATATGTCAGAAACATGAGTCATCAATAACTTCAACAATCCCAACACTTTAAACAGATCCCATGTACATTTTACCATTTTCCTTCAATGACATTATTTTGGAAAAGAGTAGCACAATAACATAACCTGTATTTTGACATTGGTATACTTGACTGATCTTATTCAGATTTGCCAAGTTCTGCTTGTATTGTGCATGTCCATGTGTCCATGCATTTTTGTTGACATAATTTTTATCACATGTAAAAGTTCATGTATCCCACACACAGTCGAGACACTGGTAGTGCTTTCACCCAAGGACCCCTTGAGTGATGCTTCCCTAACAACACCCGCCTCCTTCTGTCTGCCCCTCTCACCTTCATTCCTAACTCCTGGAAACAACTCTTTCTCCAATTCTAAACCATCGTCATTTCAAAAATGTGATATAAATGGAGTCTCACAGTGTGTAACCCTTTGAGGTTGGGTATTTCTGTTTAGTACAATTCTCTGAAGATGCATTCAAATTGTTGTGTGTATCAATTATTCATTCCTTTTTATAACTGGGGAGTATTCTGTGGTTTGTATGTACCACACTTTGTCTAACCATTCATCTTTTGGTGGACATCTGGCTCTTTTCAGATTTTTACTATTACAAATAAAACTGTGATGAAAATGTATGTACAAATTTCTGTGTGAACATAAGGTTTTATTTCTCTGGATAAACACCATGGGTAAAATTGTTAGTCGTATGGTAGTTACATGTTTGTTTTATAGGAGCAAAGGGATTTCCCAAGTGGCTGTGTCATTTTAAATTTCCATCAGTAATAAAATGATAGCTCCACATTAATTTTTTAGTTGATCTCAAATTTATAATTGTGGTTTAGAAAATATCCATTTCTTTGTATCATTCTCACTACATTAATATTATGTTTGTATTTTATTTAGAATTCAATTATAAAACACAGAAATATGATTTTTCCTGAAGGCAGTTGAATGAGAGATGATTAGTAGGAAAGATAAAATACTATATAGAGAAGCAGGTATCATGCTGTCAGGTGCCTCCCCCATTGGATGGTGCCTCCCTCATGCACAGCAGCCTTACCACATGGACAACTCAAATGCTGCCTCAAAATCACAAAGTTACTGCATATTAGTATTGCTTTCAAAGAATCAAGAAAGCAAATATTAAGTGTGTGAATGCCAAAAGTCCACTAAAAAACATCATGTGAAAAGAGAAAAGAACTGTGAGCAGTAGTTAAGTCAACAGCACTAAATTGTGGAGTTCCGGATTCGAGTTTACCTTTGCCAACTTTGCCACTGATTTCTGTGCGAGCTTGTGTTGTTCACTCACTCTGATTTGTCTCTCAGATAACTCTATACCTTCTGTATAAGAACATATACTTTTTTCTTGGAAATTAAAGTGAATTGAATTATTTTGTCATTTACATTTACATTATAGAAAATGCATCCATTAGCAAATTAAAATAATTTGCAATCTTTCTTTCTAAGTCCTCTCTCTGTAAGAAGTTATATTGCACAGCCTATAAGTAGGAGTGGTTTGCACATCATTATTCAAATTCCAGAGACCAAAGATTTTCGTATCTCATCTCTAGTACAAATTTGAGGGGAAATGTGAAAAACATAGATTATCACAAGATCACTATTGGTTCTCTGGGAATCAATGGAAATTTAGTCTTACATGCATCCTAAAAAGTCACCATTTAGTAAATACCAAGAACACATACATTGTAATTATGATTCTTATAGTTCTGCTAATTTAAACTTAATGGAAATAAATTAGCAGAAATGAGTAGAAGTATTGTGTAGCTTATTTAAAAATAACATAAAGATGTTCAGTGAAATTCAAATGTTTTTTTCATTTGTTAAACATGTCAGTGTTGTAAAATGTGTGGTAGTTTAATTTAAGCAACTTTATTAAATTGCCTCATCAAACATTCAAAAGAGAGTTAAGAGTAGATGGTGATTCACTATGTGAAAATGAATGTGTTTTCTTGTCCAAATAAATAGAGCTATTTCATCATTTCAAACAATGTTTGAATGCACCAATGGGGTTTTTATTTCCTATATGGAAGAAAATTAAGCACACAAAAGCTTCCTGGCAGTTCTAACCTTAGTTACTTGGTAACGTTTCAAGGTTATCCTCTCTCTTGTCAACAAACAGTTATTGACCCCTGATACATACACCAGGAAAGCTCTGAAATCATATGTGGGTCAATTAATCTTTTTTTCTGAACCACAAAATCAAGAGCCTTAATCACATTAGTGATGCCTGACCATTCTGTTCCAGTTCCCAGGCTGCCTAGTGAAACTAATGGACTGTCGTGGTGGCTCCAAAGCAGAGCCAGGGTCTCCTAGGCCAGTTGTGAATTACGAGCACATTTCCTTTTATTGCCCATAAATCTTCCCAGGTTTTATATTCACAGTAACTTAAAACACCTAAATTCACATCAGTGACTGTGCAGCAGTGCTCTGGATGTTTGGGATTAATAGTGGAGTTACGTATAGTTAAAAAATGCATTTTCAGTACAGTCCAAACTTAATTACAGTAAATCAGACCTTACCTGGTGACAGGGTTGATAAATGTCAGCACCTTTCCTCCCCCAGTGTCATAAAAACTCCCACTCTGCATCATGAAATAGTGTTATGGAGAAAGATGGACCTAGAGTTAAATACTATAATATCAAGTTTGAAAGGTGATATCGGTTTTGACATGAAACCAATGCATGACCGAAGCTGAACAGCTAAAGTCAGTGCCAAAGAATTGGTGTAGAAAAGTTGATTTGGCCATTTGAGCATACAGGTTATGCTAAGACTTTGGTTACAATTGGGATTTCTCAGGAAGGTAGTATATGAAGAGAACAAGTTGGTTATAATATAGAGTTTGGGGAAATGTCTATAAGAGAAAAAATGAAGGAAAACCAGTTGAAGGTCTGCAGTGCTTACATTTAACTGAAAGTAAGGAAACAGGTGCAAATAGAAAGAAAAGAGACAGAGATAGTGAGTGTCTCTCTTGAGGCAATCATTTAAATGAGTCAGAAATAAGATGAGTGGCTAAGAGAAGGCAAGATTTGGATTGAATAATTTTGGTGAAAAAAGAGAAGTGGCTGGAAGCCAGTTCTAAACTTTCAAGGGAAGTCTGAGAAGGGCGCTGCTGAGAGTGGTAACTAGCTGATGCTTAATTCTGCTGAGAGAAGAAGCAGCTGATAGAATGAAAGAAGCTGTATTGGCACATGTGCTGCACCACTCTGACTGCACTATAGAATTTGCTGTCTTTCAGTTTCCTCTAAGGTACCATTGACTAGTTGAGAAAGCTTTGCTCTAACGTTTTTTTTTTTTTTCCCCTCTGTCCTTCTACTCCCACACACACACTCTGGTTTTTGACTGGAAGAGTCATTCAAATACAAATCACTTTTTGTTTATGAAATCCATTTTCCACTAGCTCTAGCACTTTTTAGATGTTTCTTTCTTTGCCTGAGTTAATTGCCTTTATAAAGCCTGAGAGTGAATTACAAATGTCACAAAGAGGCCTGGTATGACTCACAACCGTTCTGATGTGATCTTCACCTGAAAGATAATAGGAAGCAGAGGGCTAGGCCAGTATAACGTAGAGGTGGTAAAAACCTGTAGCTGCACTAGAGCCCTATCCTGAGTCCCCTAAAATACAGTAATATTTATAACAATGATCATTTATTTACTTTAACAATAATAAGAATAACAATGGCACTTTTTTGGTGTTGAATATTTGTTATATACCAAGGATTCTAGTATGTGCTTAGCTAATTTTATTCATTTTAATCCTCTCAAAAACTGTATGATTTAGACATTATTTCCTCAATTCAAGGTGAACACTCTGGAACTCAGAAAGATGAAAACACTTGCCCAAGGTCATTCCCAATGATCAGAGCTGTAGCTCCAATCAGATATGTCCTAGTGCCAAAGCCCCAGGCTTTGTTCAGAATATGACAATGTAGATTTATTTTACTGGATTGAGTATTGCCCTTAATCTTTTTTTTTGTTGTTGTTATGAAAATACTCTAAGGCATTGGATAATATTGAAATTCCATAACTCTGTTTTAGTGAATGCCTCATTTATTTTCAATTTAGAAGTCAGGGGCCCAATGCAGTGTTGAAAGCACAGGACATTTGTGGAGAAACAATGTGCTTAAGTGTTTACTCAGAGAGAAGAAATGAATCAGGAGCACAAAAGCAAATTTTCTCTTACATCGTGATTTTTTAACCTTGTTCTTGACTGCAAGTGTTTAAGATTAGTTAAATTAAGATTAGACAGAAAAGAGTCAGAACTCTGTAGATGCGTGAGTGAGGGGTTTCTCAAGTAGTTGATTTAACAACAGTAATGAGGCCCTACCATGATCTGTGATGTTCTTGAAGAAACATACATCATGGTTCATTTCCCAAGAGAGTCGACAGTCTAATGGAAGTAGAGGTCACATAGAGAGATAATTTAAATACAAAATAGCAAGGCTTAAGGCAGTTTGGAGCACAGGAGTTATTCATAATCTGGCTGAACGGAAAGATTTCCTGGATGAGGCATGATGGCAGAACTGGGTCTTGAAATATGAGAGTTAGTTTTTAAAGAAAACTAAGGTCTCCCATCTCTAGCAATATGACATACTAGCTACTGCCCTTCCAAACCAAAAAACGGAAATATTTGATAAGGTCATCAAAGCATCTTTTTCAATGAACTTCTGACATTGAAAGAAAAATTTTGTAGGTCTCATAAAATGAAATAAAAATACAGTTTTTAGTCTTTTCAATGAGAGTTTCTGCCACACTATGGAGAACCTGAGCTTCAGAAAATCACTTGATCTTATCCAAAAGGCTGAGAAACCATCATCATCAAGCTATTATTGTATGACACATTAAAGGGACTTATCTAAGAGAAAGAAGATAAAAAATATGAACAGTAAAATGACAACAAATTCACAACTATCAACAAATGAACCTAAAAGAAAAGAAAAACAACAAAAACAAAAACTAAGCAAACAACTAGAACAGGGACAGAATCAGAGAAATGGACATCACACAGAGGGATTTCAGTGGGGAGGGGAAAGGGAGGAATAGAGGGGAAAAGGTACAGGGAAGAAGAAGCATAATTAGTAGGCATAAAATAGATGGGGAGAGATAAAAATGGTGTAGGTACAGAGGACTCAAAGAACTCATATGTACAACCCATGGACATGAACTAAGGGGGGATGCTAGAGGGTTGGAGGGGCAGGGTAGAGGGGGGACAAAGAGGGGAAATTGGAAAAACTGTAATAGTATAATCAATAAAAAATACTTAAAAAAAGAAAATAGTAGGTAAAGCTTATTGTCTGGCAAGGATGGAGAATCTTAGAAAAGACCCTTATAAAAAAGTTGGGACCTCAAGGGGCCAGGCTCAGTGTAACAGTGAATTCTAAATAAATACCCTGCTCAGAGGGAATAGTTAACAAAATTGACCTGAGATTGATGTTAGGCATATGGGAAAAATAATCCCTCCTGAGAAATTTTTACAAACCAATCAATTCCTATTTATGTCTGAATTCATAGTACTTGTTTGGTGTGAAAAATATCAAGCAGATAATTTAATTTACGATGGTCCCTCGATGATAGTCTTTCAAATCAACTAAGAATATCAACTAAAAAACTAAAGTCTAAAAGTTTCCCACAAATTCCAAAGAGAATATGCAATGCAAAATAAATGTCACATAGAAAATATTGAAACAGTGCCCCTGAAATGAGACACGTAAATACCAGAAAGTGTAAGGAGATACACATATATTTCAGATTACCAGGAATTATCAGACAATGACTATGATATAGTTATCCTCAATGCACTTAAGGAAATAAAGGGCATATTAAAAATAAAAACAAGAAACAAAAAATTGCAAAGAATTATAAAGTTAAATATAATAAAATATGACTTTCAGAAATGTAACATATGTGTCTACAATATATTACATATCTAATTGAATTTTAAAAGTCAAAGAATAGATTAAATAGAAAACTTTAATACAGAATTTAAAGACAGGAGAATAAATATTTTAAAACAACCAGTTGTGTAGAGAGATGAAGACATGAGTGTTTAAATTCAGGATGACAGAATGAGAAGTTGCAACATATGTCTTTTCGAAGTCCCAGAATCAGATACGAATGAGAATGGGGAGAAGTGACATTTGGAGAAGTAAAACAACGATCCTAAATCTAAGAAGCTCCCTAAATCTCAACAGATCAATGAAGAGAAATCCAGCCTAGATCTGTAATAGTGAAAATGTAGAGCCTGCAGTAAAAGGGTGAATAGCAAAAAAGTAATGAGAAAGAAAACAGAAATCACCTCCAAAGTCATCACAATTAGTTTGATGGCTGCTTCTTAACAGCACTAATGGAAGCCAGAAGACAATGCAATATTTTCCAAATTCTGAAATAAAATAACGGTGCAAAATTCAGTCTCAAGAGAAGCTATCTTTCAAGGATAAAAGTAAAATACTAATAGTATGCACACAAAACCTGAGAGATTTTACCACCAATGGACAGTCATAGAATGGCATGTGAAGGTGCGGGAGTGAGGAGGAAATGAAGTAATCCCACAGGGAAGGTGTGTGGTTGCTGTGAGAGTGAACATTGAACAAAGATATTGGCCAATGTTTAGGTAAGTTTAAACAAATTTTGTGTAAAACAATAATGATGCCTATATGTGTAAGGCAAAACAGAATAGAATATTAAGCTACAAAACATAGAGGTTGAAAGAAGGATGGGCATAATTGAAAACTATGGAAAATGTTACCATTTTTTAAAGTTTCTGATTGTCTAACCACTATGCTGTACATCTGAAAGTAATACACAATAATATTGAACATAAAGTGTAATAAAAAATATAAAAGCTGTTGTCAGTTTCTTAAAAAGCTAAATGTGCATCTATCCTACACCCTAATAGTTCTACTACTAGTTATTTATCTAAGGAGAAAGGCAGAGGAAAAAATTGGGACAACTGTAATAGAATAACAGTAATTATAATAAAAATAAATTTAAAAAAAAAGAAAAAGGAAACCTTTACCTCCAACCCAAATGATCTTGAATATAGATTATTTAGGTCATATAAGAATATTTAGGTCTGTTTTATTCATTAGCCCAAAACTAAAAATAGCCCACATTGCCATGAATAGTAGCAGGTATTTTTTTAAAAACAAAAACAATAAAAAACAAAAATGCAAACTTATGTTACATTCATACAATGTAATACAACACATCAATTTAAAGTAACAGCTGATACACACGACATGGATGGATTTCCAAAATATGCAGAGAGAGAAAAGCCTGATACAAAAGACAGTACCATGTGATTCAATTTAGGTGAAATTCTATAATACTTCAAAACTAATCAGTGCTATCTGTAATAGAAATCAGATCATGGTTGTTTCCTGGAATGGGGGTGGGGACTGACTGAGAAGGGGCAAAGTGGATCTTTCAGGGATGATGGAAATGTTTTATACACTTTCAAAGTATAGATTATACAGCTGCAATTCCAAAATGATCAAACTGTACTCAAAAAACCTAAGTTATTTAGTATATATAAATTATACATCAATAAAAAGAGACCTAGATAACATAACTTCTCACCAAATCTAGGGGAAGACAGAATGAGGAAATAGAACTATAAACAGAGTACTTGCCAAAGAAGGCAAGAAAGGTAGAAAAAAACTAAGTAAGACTGAAAAAGAGGGAACAAAAAGGAGTACCTATTAAGAAGATAGGAATAAATTGAAATATATCAGCAATCAAAATTAATGCAGATAGACTAAAGATAGACTTAGATAGACTAAAATCAAAATATGAAGACATATTGTCACCTTATACATTTGGAAAATGCAGCTACATGGTGTTAACTGCTATATAATGAAGGTATAAAGAAAGAGAAAGATAAAAAGTGAAGGGTAGAAAAATATATAGCAGGAAAAAATTACTTAAAGGAAGAAGGTGTGTATACATTAATATAAGACAAAATGGACAAGGCAAAAAGGAATAACAGAAATAAAGTAGAGTCCTATTAAGTGATAAAAATATAAATTGAACAGGTATATACAAATTTTATTCTGTATATTACTAATTAGAATTACATAGCATATATATAATGAAATTTATCAGAGCCACTAGGGAAAAGAAAGCATCATTAAGTTAACAAATAAATCATACAATATATTAACAAAGATAGAGAAAAATGTAAAGAACTTATGAATCTGCATACCCTGAACATATCCAGAATATTAAACCTAGCAACTACAAAATAACTTAGATTTAAAAAAGTGTTCATATTCTGGCCTTTAAATTAGCCTCAAAAATTTTAAAAGATTCAAATTATACAATTGCTTTTTCTGACTAAAATATCATTAAGTTAAAATCCACACATATAAATAAAAAATACTAAATGTTTAGAGATAACGAATTACACTTTTAACTCATGGGTTTTGAAAAAATGTATGCTGACAATTAGATAACATTTGTAAAAAACTATAATACACATAGTATGTACCTTGGAGGTTCTTGTATATACCTCCAAAGAATATCCACCTAATCTAGACTAAGGAAAGGATTTTTGCATATACCAGTTCTGTATGTCAGTCTAGCAGCAGACTGAAGAATGTTGTTAAGGTTGTTTTGGGCGAACACAGTTAACATTGAAAATATGAAGACCTAAATAGAGGTGAAAGGGGGAAGAAATGAAAGGAAGGGGAATTCAGAATATTTTACAGGGTCAAATGAACAGAATCAGTTTGCGAGTTGGAGGTAGTGGTCATTTATTGAACTGGGAATACAAGAGGCAGGTCAGATTTGAGAGTAAAAGAGAGATGATGTGTTCAGATATGAAAATGTTGATTTTGAGGTGACTGTGAATGTGTCCACATTAGTAAACATCTTGAGAACTCAAATATCAGGATAGATGTGTGGATTTGTGAGTCATCAGCATGTAGGATGTGATATGATCAAGAGACATTGGAATGGCCACCACATGAGACCGACCATTGATGACCCCGTTGGAAGCCAGTTGGGTGAGGACAGTGAGTTGTAGAGCCTGACTGCTGTACTCTGAGACATAAAAGGGAAATGAGAAACTGGAGAGGATGATTATAGTCATTTCCTGAAAAGTTTTGTTAGATGGCAAGGAAAGAAAGCAGAGAACTGGAACTTAAATTACCAATGAGAATTTTTTTTTAAACGAGTCAGATTTGCTCATATATACAGTCTTGTAGAACAAGGTCAGTGCAGAAGAAAATGCTAACAATGAAAGTAAAGAGCTGACTCTCACTGGAAAAGAAGATTCTTGGAGAGGGTAGATGACATCAAAGACATAGGTGAAGGGGCTGACCTTGAAGAAGAGAGATCATCTCAACTTTTGTTAGAAACAGGTGGTGATTACGGGAACAGACATAAACAATTTTCTTTGCAGAGAACTAAAAGTTGAATGTGCTTCATACATAAATCCTATTTTTAAATGTGAATTGGACCTTATATTCTTCTATTATTTTCAGTAATCTGCAGCCCAAATGTATGATTTAAGATTTAATAAGGGATTAAGGGAAGTGGGAAACATTGACCTCACCCAAAGTTGCTATTTGCCTTTAGCCTTAGAAATGATTTCACCCATATAGTTGAATACATTGTTGCTAATGACTATACTCACCACACTCTAGGAAATTTTTGTTAATTTGCTATAAGAACATAAATGACATTTTCATTAAAAGGAGTTTTTGTCGGAAAAGAAGCTTTCTTTTGAACAATGGTGTGGAGGGAGAGGTAAAATATATTGTTTATGAATACTATAGCCAAAATCCAAAAGAGAAAATGAATATCATTCTTTGTTCTAGGAGCAGAAACATCTTGTAATTTGTATCCATATTGCTAGTTTGGAGTGTTTTTCTTTATAAATTTAAGGAGTCAGAAGAATAAGAATTTTTTCTGTCATTTTAAGCTATACTTCAATCCAGAATTCCTGTGAAAGCTTTAAAAAATTGCTCAGGGCTAGTCCTTCATGTGCAGAACAGAAGTATGTACGTTTTTGTCAGGGTGATGTGGGAGTGGTTTGCAAGTAATTGTGTCAATATTTCAAAAGGATAAGTTGTCAACGAAAGCTCAATATTCTCTTTTATCCATCTGTCACTGCAAAATGATAAACTTCTCCAAGTTCAGTTTTAAAATGAATACCTCCAACTATCTCCTGTTATATCAAGTTTTAGAATTATTTTTAATCAATTAGGCTATTATATTTAGATAAATTTCATCATGCTTTCATATTTTAAAAAATGAATGGAGACTTGGTATACAACTATAATCTCTATCAAAACAGAACTGTGAATATCAGCTTAAAGAGGCATAAGAATATTTCTTTAGTCAGATGTCTGAAGTAGCAGAACATAAGCAGAGGAGGTTAGGTGTCAGACAGATTATAGAGGATGCTCAACTATGTTGAACAAATCATTTTATCAGCACCAAGGGTGTGCAGGCCACCTTCTATCCTTGATCTCATTTCATATTGGGAATAATTTGATGAGGTAGGAACTATTGTGGTCCTGCACATAAAAACATTGAAACCTAGAATTTAAACAACTAGCCTAAACGTTTATGTCAGAGCACAAATTTTAAATAAGTACTACATATTACATACTTAACTCCATCCTCCACTCACACTTGCCCCTGAATCTTGGCCGTAATGAGAATTATGCATTTTCAGAGAGATGTAAATTGTAGGAAATGCAGAGGAAATGAATAGACTAGGACGTTTGTTTACCCACACACAGGAATTGGTGCGGGTCCTGGGAAGGATGTTAGCAGGATAATCAGAGTTAGCCTTTAGCAACTATGTTGTCAGCAACTTTAGACGGCACCCCCTTGACAAAGGCCACCCTTGTCCAGAGAGATAATCTCCAAAGTTTGGGATGATGACTTTTGGCCAAAGTTTAGTGGTCAAAATTGACTTTCTCCAGTGGATATGTAAGAAGCAGTTCTCAGAGATTATTAGTAGAGCCACAAAGACGGGTGGCTTTCCGTTTGGAACTGGGTGAGGTTGCAGAAAAGACCTAACTTCTGCGTAGCGCTAACCCGTGGAAGTGCTGATCATCTTCTAGCAAGCACCACAGCAGAATTTGTGATGCATAATATGGTTTTTTCGTTTGTTCTTGGGCTTTTACTTTTTTATAATAAATATTTAACAAGTAAAGTAAATGTTCATTTAAATACCGTGTGGTTCAAAGTTTTTAATGCCTTTGTTATCTTCCCTCATGAATTCCAAATAGCTCACGTGTCAGTATCATATACACACAAATGCAGAATACCCAAGTCCCACTGTCCTCCTGTTATCTCAGATGTGTGTGTTGTCACTTTAACAGCTTTAATAACATAAGCATCATGCAGTTCAGAGCTAAACTGTATTTTTTAAAACTTGCATTCCCATCAGATTTATCATTTGTCACATTAACTTCATACTATATCACTGGTTCTAGCAAAATAACATTCTAATAAAAATATTGACTCAGAAAAATGCTTTATATGCAGTATGTCATCTGAATATATGTCCATGCAGAGATGCTTCTTTTAAAATGTGTTTTACAGAAAATAGTATTAAGTTACTGAATGTATACATCACAGAAGTGATTAACTACATGAGTTGAGGTTCATATAAGAGACATTAATATACATTTAGCTTTAGTGTGTTCAATATATCTTGAATATGCATTATGTTCTACAAACTCATGCACAAGTAACCATGTAGCAACCAGTTAATAAACACACTGAATGTCCAAGAATGGACTAAGATTCAAAGCATTATCTCATTGTATCATTGTAACAACCCCTTGAGGTTGGGCTATGTCATCCTCCTGATAAAGATGAGGCAAAAATTTCTTACATCAAACACAAAAAGCATCCCTAATAAAAGAAAAAAATCAGTTTTATTAAAATAAAACTTCTACTCTTTGAAAATAGTGTTATGAAAGTAAAGGCAAGCTACAGATTGGGAGAAATTATTTGCAAAACATATACCGCATAAAGGACTTGTACACAATATATACAAAGCGCATTCACATCTCACATAAGACAAAGTGGTTATAAGAATTCAAGAAGGCTCTTGTATATATCACTAACTTGACAAATTCAGTTTTATATCTAAGTGTTGGAAACCAATATTTAGAAAATTAAATTATATGGCATATAACTTAGTAATATAAATGACAAAAAAAATCAGTAAGTTTACCTCAATACCTATTTCTTTTTTTTTTATTTTTTATTTTTTTTTTATTTTTTTTGTTTTGTTTTGTTTTAATATATTTTTTTTAATCAGTATTTTTTAATTGTTGATATTGTACAGTTTTCTGTCTTTTACCCCGCCCCAGCCCACCACCCCAGCCCTCCCCACCTTCCTCCCATTTCCACCCCCCCATAGTTTTTGTCCATGAGTCCTTTATACTTGTTGCTCTAAACCGTTCCCCTTTTCCCCTGAAATTCCCTCCCCTCCCCCTCTGGACACTGTCAGACTGTTCTCAAATACAGTGTCTTTGTTTATATTATGCTTGTTTGTTTGTTTTGTTGATTAGCTTCCTGTTAAAGGTGAGATCATATGGTATTTGTCTTTCATTGCCTGGCTTATTTCGCTTAGCATGATACTCTCCAATTCCTTCCATGCTGTCGCAAAGGGTAGGAGCTCCTTCTTTCTTTCTGCTGCATAGAATTCCATTGTGTAAATGTACCACAGTTTTTTGATCCATTCATTAACTGATGGGCACCTAGGTTGCTTCCAGCACTTGGCTATTGTAAATTGTGCTGCTATGAACATAGGGGTGCATAGATTCTTTTGGATTGGTGTTTCAGGATTCTTAGGATATAATCCAAGCAGTGGAATTACTGGGTCAAAAGGTATGTCCATTTTTAGTTTTCTTAGAAAATTCCATACTGTTTTCCATAGTGGTTGTACCAATCTGCAATCCCACCAACAGTGCACTAGGGTCCCCTTTTCTCCACAACCTCTCCAACACTTGCTGTTTGTTGCTTTGTTTATGAAGGCCATTCTGACTGGTGTCAAGTGGTATCTCATTGTAGTTTTAATTTGCATCTCTCTGATAGCTAGAGATATCGAGCATCTTTTCATGTGTCTCTGGATCCTCTGTATGTCCTCCTTGGAGAAGTGTCTGTTCAAATCCTTTGCCCATTTTTTAATTGGGTTGCTTGTCTTCTTAGAGTAGAGTCTTGTAAGTTCTTTATATATTTTGGAGATTAATCCCTTGTCTGAGGTATCATTGGCAAATATGTTTTCCCATACAGTTGGTTCTCTTTTTATTTTAATACTGTTTTCTTTAGCTGTGCAGAAGCTTTTTATTTTGATGAGATCCCATTTGTTTATTCTTTCCTTTATGTCCCTTGCTCTAGGGGACGTATCAGTGAAAATATTGCTGTGTGAAATATCTGAGATTTTCCTGCCTATATTATCCTCTAGAATTTTAATGGTGTCATGGCTTATATTTAAATCTTTTATCCACCTTGAATTTATTTTTGTGTATGGTGTAAGTTGGTGCTCGAGTTTCATTTTTTTGCATGTAGCTGTCCAGTTCTCCCAGCACCACTTATTGAAGAGGCTATTTTTGCTCCATTTTATGTTGCTGCCCCCTTTGTCGAATATTAATTGACTGTAGAGACTTGGGTTTATTTCTGGGCTCTCTGTTCTATTCCACTGGTCCACGTGTCTGTTCTTGTGCCAGTACCAGGCTGTTTTGATTACAGTGGCTTTGTAATACAGTTTGGTATCAGGTATTGTGATCCCTCCTACTTTGCTCTTCTTTCTCAAAATTGCTGCCACTATCCGGGGTCGTTTATGATTCCATATAAATTTTTGAAGTGTTTGTTCTATGTCTGTGAAATATGCCATTGGAACTTTAATAGGTATTGCATTGAATCTGTAAATTGCTTTGGGTAGTATGGACATTTTGATAATATTAATTCTTCCGATCCATGAACATTGTATATGCTTCCATTTGTTTGTGTCTTCCTTGATTTCATTCTTCAGTGTTGTGCAGTTTTCTGCATACAGGTCTATTACCTCCTTGGTTAGGTTTATTCCTAGGTATTTTATTTTTCTTTTTGCTATATCGAATGGGATTTTTTTCTTGACTTCTGCTTCTGCTGTTTCACTGTTGGTATACAAAAATGCCTTTGATTTTTGGATATTGACTTTGTATCCAGCTATTTGGCCAAATTCATTTATTACGTCGAGCAGCTTTTTGGCCGAGTCTATAGGATTTTCTATGTACACTATCATGTCATCTGCAAACAATGATAGTTTTGTTTCCTCCTTTCCAATTTGGATGCCTTTTATTTCCTTTTCTTGTCTAATTGCTGTGGCTAAGACTTCCAATACTATATTGAATAGAAGTGGTGAAAGTGGACAGCCTTGTCTTGTTCCTGATCTTAGTGGGAAAGATTTCAGTTTTTGCCCATTGAGTATGATGTTGGCTGTAGGTCTCTCATATATGGCTTTTATTATGTTGAGGAATGCTCCCTCTATTCCCACTTTGCTGAGTGTTTTTATCATAAATGGGTGTTGTACTTTATCAAAAGCTTTTTCTGCATCTATTGATATGATCATGTGATTTTTGTCCTTGCTTTTGTTTATGTGATGTATTACATTTATGGATTTGCGAATGTTGAACCATCCTTGCATCCCTGGGATGAATCCCACTTGGTCATGGTGTATGATCTTTTTAATGTATTGTTGGATGCGGTTTGCCAATATTTTGTTGAGGATTTTAGCGTCTACATTCATCAGTGATGTTGGCCTGAAGTTTTCTTTCTTTGTTATGTCTTTATCTGGTTTTGGGATTAGGATGATGCTGGCTTCATAAAAAGAGTTTGGGAGTCTTCCATCATTTTGGATTTTTTGGAATAGTCTGTGAAGGATAGGGGTTAGCTCTTCCTTAAATGTTTTGTAGAATTCTCCTGTGAAACCATCTGGTCCAGGGCTTTTGTGTGCCGGGAGTGTTTTGATTACTGATTCAATTTCACCAGCTGTTATTGGTCTGTTCAGGCTTTCTGTTTCTTTTTCATTGAGTTTTGGAAGGTTATATTTTTCTAGAAACTTGTCCATTTCACCTAGGTTTTCAAATTTCTTGGCATACAGTTCTTCATAGTAATTTCTTACAATCCTTTGTATTTCTGTGGTGTCAGTCGTAATCTCTCCTCTTTCATTTCTGATTGTGTTTATTTGAGTCCTCTCTCTTTTTTTCTTGATGAGCCTGCTTAAAGGCTTGTCGATTTTGTTGATCTTTTCAAAGAACCAGCTCCTGGATTCATTGATCCTTAGGATTGTGCTTTTAGTCTCTATGTCATTTAATTCTGCTCTGATCTTGGTTATTTCCTTCCTTCTACTTGCCCTGGGCTGTCTTTGTTGTTGTTCCTCGAGTTCTTGTAGGCGTAGGGTTAAGTCGTTTGTTAGAAATGTTTCTGTCTTCTTTAGGTAGGCCTGTATTGCTATGAACTTCCCTCTGAGGACTGCCTTCATTGTGTCCCATAAGTTTTGGGTTGTTGTGAGTTCATTTTCATTTGTTTCCAGAAACTTTTTGATTTCCTCCTTAATTTCATTCTTTACCCATTCATTGTTTAATAGCATGCTATTCATCTCCATGATTTTGATGGTTTGGGGATTTTCCCCATCAAGTCGGTTTCTAGTTTTAGTCCCTTGTGGTCGGAGAAAATGCTTGGTATGATATCAATTTTCTTGAATTTGTTGAGACTTGTTTTGTGTCCTATCATGTGGTCTATCTTTGAAAATGTTCCATGTGCGTTTGAAAAAAATGTGTATTTAGTTTCTTTGGGATGGAGGGCCCTATATATATCAGCTAAGTCCAATTCGTCTAGAGTATTGTTCAATGCCACAATATCTTTGTTGATAATTTGTTTGGAAGATCTGTCCATTTTTGACAGTGGGGTGTTAAAATCTCCTACTATAATTGTGTTGCTGTCAATATCTTTCTTGAAGTCCTCTAAGATTTTCTTGATGTATTTAGGTGCTCCTATATTGGGTGCATATATATTTACAATGTTTATGTCTTCTTGGTGGATTCTTCCCTTGAGTATTATGAAGTGACCTTCTGGGTCTCTCTTTATAGCTCTTCTTTTGAAGTCTATTTTGTCTGATATGAGTATTGCTACCCCGGCCTTTTTTTCCTGTCCATTTGCTTGAAAAATTTGTTTCCAGCCTTTCACTTTGAGTCTGTGTAGGTCTTTTGTCCTGAGGTGGGTCTCTTGTAGGCAGCATATGTGTGGGTCATGCTTTCTTATCCAGTCAGCTACTCTATGTCTTTTGATTGGAGCATTTAATCCATTTACATTTAAGGTTACTATTGATAGGTACTGATTCATTGCCATTTTCGTATCTGTGTTCCTCACTCTCTCTTTTCCTTTTTTTCCTTAAAGCAGTCCCTTTAGTATCTCTTGTAGTACTGGTTTGGTAGAGGTGTATTCTTTTAGACTTCTTTTGTCTGGGAAGCTCCTTATTTGGCCTTCTATCTTGATTGAAAGCCTTGCTGGATAAAGTAGTCTTGGTTGTAGGCCTTTGGTTCTCATTACTTGGAATATTTCTTGCCATTGTCTTCTGGCTTGGAGCGTTTCCATTGAGAAGTCAGTTGCTAACCTTATCGGGGCTCCCTTGTATGTTACTTCCTTTTTCTCCCTTGCTGCCTTTAAGATTCTCTCTTTGTCTTGGAAGTTTGCCATTTTAATGATGATGTGTCTTGAAGTGGGCCTGTTTGGGTTCCTCTTGATAGGGACTCTCTGTGTTTCCTGAATTTGTGTGACTTTTCCTCTCACCAAATTAGGGAAGTTTTCCATCATTACTTTTTCAAATAGGTTTTCTATCCCTTGCTCTTCTTCTTCTCCTTCTGGTATTCCTATTATACGGATATTATTACGTTTCATGTTGTCTTGCATTTCTCTTAAACCCTCTTCATTCTTTCTGAGCCTCTTTTCCTTTTCTTGCTCTATCTGGCTGTTTTTTTCTACTTTGTCCTCCAACTCACTGATCCAATCTTCTGCTTCATCGATTCTGCTTTTCATTCCTTCTACTGTGTTCTTCAGCTCAGAAATTGTATTCTTCATTTCCTCTTGGCCCTTTTTGATAGTTTCTATTTCCTTTTTCATGTTGATATAGTTTGCACTGAGTTCATCGTAGCTTCCCTGTAGTTTCTGGTAGCTCATTGAGAGCTCATGGAGCTTCCTGACAACCATTTCTTTGAACTCCTTATCTGATAGTTGAGTTGCCTCTGTTTCATTTAGCATTCTTTCTGGGGCTTCCACCTTTTCTTTCATTTGGGGATTGTTTCTTTGTCTTCTCATTGTTGGTGAGACTCTTCTTGTAAACCTCTGCTTCTTAAGTTGATCTGTTCTGGCTACCTGCGTTTATGGTGTGAACTTCTGTGGTGGAATACCTGTGAGATTCAGTGTTATAGTCTTCTTCAGGTATCCTGGTGTTCACAGCTTCCACTCTCAGCTGTGGGAATACCCCCTCTTTTGGTCCAACTCTGGTTTTTTCACAGTTCTAGGATTTCTTTGCCTCACTCGTGGGTATTCAAAAAGAGAAAAGAATAAAGTGAAAAAAAGAAGAGAGAGAAAAAAGAGAAAACAAAAAAGAAAAAAAAAGAGGAGGGAAGGAGAGATAAAATTGGAAAGAAAGGAAGAAGGAATAAAGCCAGAAAGAAGTAAAGAGAAGCAAAAGGAATTGAGGGATAAAAAAGGTAGAAGTAATAAAGAAATAAAAAATATATAATCAAAACAAAACAAAAAGAACCCCACAAAAACGAAAAACGAACCAAAACAAACAAACAAAAAACCCAACTAAGCAGACAAAAAACAACTATCAAAAAAATCCCCCACAAAACAAAACAACCCCCCCCCCAAAAAAAAAAAAAAAAAAAGAATAAGAAGGGGAAAAAAAAAAAAAATCTCTTGCTATTTTCACACAGGCCAAACTGGATTTTCTGGACTTGCTGGCTGTAGCAGGCTGGGAGGCGACTCGTACCGCTTTTCTCCCTGTTCCTCACTCAGTCAGCTTTGGGCTACTGTCCTCAGTGCCAGCCCAGCACTGTCCCCAGGGCTAATGGCGTACTGTCCATGCAGGGCCTTGGGTGTGATTTCTGAGCCTCCTGCAGGGGGCGAGCTTTCCAGAGTTTATGGGTTTCAGCTGGAATCTCTTACAGATCCATCCCTCCCCGAGCCTATTGCTGTGAGCTCCGGGTCTCCTACAGGGCGCAGGCGCCCGCCTGAGACTACGGGCGTGGGCTCCGAGAGTTTCCCGAGTTGCGCGCACTCACCCCAGTATCACAGATGTGAGCTCCAGGTCTTCCAGAGTCCCCTTCTCTAGTTGCAGGGTCGCCTCTGGCCGCAGGGCTGCTTCCAACCCGGTCGCAGAGCCGCCTCCGGTCGCACGACCTCCTCCGGTCGGTTGCAGAGCCCCCTCTGGTCCCGCGGCCGCCTCCGGTCGGTTGCGGAGGCCCCTCCGGTCGCGCGGCCGCCTCCGGTCGTTTGCGGAGCCGCCTCCGGTCGGTTGCGGAGGCCCCTCCGGCGCGCGGCCGCCTCCGGTCGTTTGCGGAGCCCCCTCCGGTCGCGCGGCCGCCTCCGGTCGTTTGCGGAGCCGCCTCCGGTCGGTTGCGGAGGCCCCTCCGGCGCGCGGCCGCCTCCGGTCGTTTGCGGAGCCGCCTCCGGTCGCCGGGCCGCCTCCGGTCGTTTGCGGAGCCGCCTCCGGTCGCGCGGCCGCCTCCGGTCGTTTGCGGAGCCGCCTCCGGTCGCGCGGCCGCCTCCGGTCGTTTGCGGAGCCGCCTCCGGTCGCCGGGCTGCCTCCGGTCAGTTGCGGAGCTGCCTCCGGTCGCCGGGTCGCCTCTGTCCCGTCTCAGGGCCACCTCCGGTCGCTCAGCTGCCACGTCTAGTTTTCCAATGTCTGCTATGGATTTTGATCTCCTATTTTCATATATACTGTGGTATTGTTGGCTATCTGCTCTGTTCCTCTGTAGATCAGTTAGGTTTTTCTCCCATGTGCAGGAGGAAGGACAATCTGCGTCCTCCTACCATGCCGCCATCTTGAACCCTCCTATTTCTAAATGTAGCAAGAGACATATGTGATCGTTGTGGACAAATGTGTATAAAAGATATAGAAAATCATCCTACAAGATCTAAATAAGTAGAGAGCTCTATTGTATTCCTAAATAAGAGGAATTTATATTTTTAGGATTTTAATTCTCATAATTTACTCATTCATGCAATTCCAAACAAATCCAAAAAGAAATTTTATGTTTCTATGTGGAATTTGACCAGCTAGATGAAAACTTTATACAAAATAGAAAAGGGTTAAGATTAGCTAAGAAAATTTTGAAGAAAAACAATAAAGTTAAGAGATTCTCCTACCAACCATAGGCTCCTTATAAAGAAACAGTAATTCAGAATATATATTCACATATATGTATACATATAAATTTGACATGTGGTAATGGTATCATTAAGATCACTAGAAAATTATTAAAAAACTCATATTGATAGAACTGGCTATCCACAGGGAAAATATTATTTTGAGCACTTTCTTAAGCCCTGCACAAATATCAAGTTCAAGTGAATTTTAGATGGATAGCCATGTGTTTGCTCAGACCATTCTCATTTTACACCTGCCACCCTAGTGTAATTATTCTAACCTCCTTTCATCATCAAAGATGTCCAAGTTTTGATGATGACTTACACGATAAAACTGAAATGTGTCAAGGCATACCATGAAAACTTTTAAAAGATCCAAACATATATTTAGGATTGACAAAATATTTCTCAAATAGGTCACAGCATCTACCCCCCCCACACACACACACACATTTAGTGCATTACAATTTAGCTTACTAGACAAGCACAGGCTTAGATTCTGTCTTTTTAATGAGAGTAGTTTAAGATTTTGGAATAAAATAATAGAGAAGTTGCAATAAAAATAAGTCAATTTCATAATAAGAGAAATAGAGAAGTGGATATTGCAAGAACCCAGTTCAAGAACTTGAAAGAGTCCCATCCTTTTGAATGTTTAAGTGTGGGTAAGCTAATTCTTTTGAAAACTTTGATTATTCACTCTTCCATTCAGTAAAAATTTTGAACAGTTTCAGTGGGACAAAGGGTTGAGCAAATGGTATAAATACAAAGATGAATAAGACATAGCCATTGGTTGCCTTCAGTCTGTGTTCTGGAGATAGTGGAAGACTAGGCAAAGAAGCAACTTCTAACAGTTTAAATTACAAAAGTTCTCATGTAAGCAACTGCTAATTCCAGGGCTGCATCTAGCTCCATGCACATCAAGATCCTGGTGGCAAAATGTGTTGTTAGCCTGCCACAGCCTCTTTATCAGTCTCATGCTCCAATTCCTTTGGTTGGCCACTCCAGCCTTACAGGGTCATTTCCAGAAAAGAATTTTGGTTTCCGAACATTTCAGGAAAATACCAAGGATGTTTCTGATTTCTAGCCCCCCCCCATGCCCCCTCATTTTCTCATCTCCATACCTACACACACTTTCAGTGAGGCAATCCATCTTTTAGGGAAAGCCTGGGTAGTGTACCCACACCCCTGTACTGACTAGGAGTGTTATGATTTAAAAGGAATAACAGCTACATATGGAGTTGGAGTAGATGGATCAGCCAGAGTTGATTTCCTTTCCCAGAAAACACAGGAAGAGATGTATCGCCAGTTATCAGATGGGTACTGGTGGCCTTCAATTATGTAAGTTTTACAGGTGAGAAAAAGATAGTAAATTTATTGATATTTCTGCAGAT
This sequence comes from Glossophaga mutica, assembly GCA_039655065.1. NCBI lineage: Eukaryota > Metazoa > Chordata > Mammalia > Chiroptera > Phyllostomidae > Glossophaga > Glossophaga mutica. Next base: position 75,615,718 of record CM077308.1, on the reverse strand, counting down.
TTTAATTTATTGTGAGAATTTTAGGTAAAGGTCTACAAAATTATCTAGTTATATAAGTCTGGAGTTAAGTATAGAGGATAATATTGGAGTCTCACTTGAAGCAGTGAGGTGAGGTGAATTAAGAGAAAGTCATGACCTAAACAATGAATACCACCATCGAAATCCCATGAAATAAAAGCAGTATCATGCTTTATTGTGGTAGGCTACAGGAGGGGTAGGATTGAGGGTGGGAGGTGGGGGTGAATGAGGTGGGGAAAGCAGTGGTGGGAAAATGGAAACAACTGTACTTGAACTGCAATAAAAAAAGATTTTCAGTGGCAGTGAAAAGGTGCATTTACAATGGCAGACTCTGAGTACATTTAAAATTGACTTGCAAAAATTAAATGATTTACAAATAACTCTTAGTTACATCCTTTTTATAAAACAAAGATCTATCATTTTCTTTTGCCAGAGCTTGTAGTTTGCAACCTGTCTTAGGAAAATTTATTTTTATTTTTTACATTTATATCACAAACCTATCTAATTGTTCAACAAGGGTTTGAAGTAAGTCAATGCTCAATTGTATACAAAGATAGAAAAAAGTTGAGAAACTTATGCTCAATTCAGTTAGGTAAAGAAATTTTATGTTGGCGATTTTAAATTTGCAACTTAAATGCGATTTCTTAAAAAGCAAAAATAAGGTCCAGTATTGCTTCTTATATGTTATTTCAAAATAAGAGCAAAACTATTTTATTGTAATGCAAACTTTGATTAGATGGTATAATTGACCTTATAGACTACCTTATTATTTCTAGCTTCCTTCAGTTCTAGCATCCCCAGAGTTACATTTTTAGCCTTGGCTGTGTTTTATACATGGTCCAAATCTATCATTGCTGTTTGACTCAACACTGTACAAATTCTTAATTGAAGGGCTTTTCAAATACTCAGTGGATGTGGTATTCATTCTATTTTTTTCTAGTTAAAAAAGAAACATGGACAATAGAAAATATTAAGGTTTTTGAAGGAAAATCAGCTTTTATTTCCTTTACTATATTATAATTTAAACTCACCATAACTCATCTCAAAATAAACTCTTCTTTAAAAGTAAATCACAAAACCCAGTTAAAGTGTTACAGAACATAGAAGCAATAATTGTTAGAAACATAAAAAGCTAAAATATTACCTTTCCAAAGCTTTTAATATAAGGACCATGTAGAAACTGAGGCTTTACTATAGGAAAACTGCATTTGCTTGCTATTCCTCATTTGGGACTCATCTAGTGGCAAAAATTGTAAAAAATAGTACTAAATAGATACCAACTGGAACTTTCAAATTTGAATTGAGTGCATTTTCAAACTATTAGAAAATGCTATACAGTATAGTGTTACACTGAGTTTTAATGCTTTCTTGAAGAACATCTTCATTACAATAACACTAGCAATGGAAGTATTAATTACCTCAAATTTGCTAATATGTAAAGCAGGTCTGCAAATAAATACTAGACATTTTCAAGCTTAGAATAAATCTTTTTAAATTTGTTATTTATTGATTAGAGAGAGAGAGAGAGAATTTGTTTTTCAACCTATTTATGCATTCACTGGTTGATTCTTATATGTGCCCTGACTGGGATCCTACCTGCAACCTTGGCTTAGCCAACTTAACCAATACCTTTATTTCCTTAAAAGTAAGTAATTAAAAAAACATCAATTTATATTTTGAATTTCTCTGATACTTACTTTAAAAAAATCTGATATGCTATAAGTTAAAAGGCTGAAATAACATTTAACTGCTCTTTTTTTCTTAAAGTACACTTTCAATATGCTTCCATAAATGTTTGCTTCATTCATTTATATATGTGTGTATATTTATACGTGTGTGTATATGTGTATATGTGTGTGTGTGTATACACATATAGTATATGTGTATGTATACACACACACACACACACACACAAATACTGGAGTCTCTATGATGTAGGTACCATGCCATTTCTGGTTGTGTATGGTAAAGTCATTGACATAGAATGATTACTATCCATGTCTGCATCTTATCTATGTATACAAGTGAGGCTTTTAATTGAATGGGATGATGTTTTATTGTAGAATGAGACAGATATTATTTCACTTTCACTTGTAGTTATGATTTTTCTACTGAAGAAGCTACCAACTATGTAGTACTGTGTCACCCATAGGTTTAATGCTTTACAAGACCAAAGGGGCTAATGCATGTCTCATGGTCCCCAGTTTGTGCAGTGACAATGTGACAGGTGAATTCTTGAGCATTTCCTACCATCTCACCAGTAAACCTCTTCCATACTTTTATTCTAAAATCATTTTCGTACATGTCCCTTCTCCCTCCTTAATTAGAATAGCATGTCTTTGGATTGCAGACTTAAATTATACCAGACACTATGTAAAATGCCTGAGTAATCCTCATGACAACATTGTGTGGTAGGTTCTATTACTAAGAAAGTGAGGCTTAAAGAGGTTAAAGCACTTGCTCAATTCAAGCTAGAAAATGAAAAAAAAAAACAACAAAAGGTTTTGAAAAATGTTAATTCTACAGTCTATAGTCTGAAGTGCCTTATTCTTTGTTACAAAATAGTCTTGTAGAGATTTTGCTGGTAGCTTCAGTTTAGGTCTATAAACTGGCATCAGGTGATTTTTTGTATCCCTTTGTTCATACCCAGAGCTCCTACAAAAATGTAGTCTAATTTCTAACACACTAAGCTTGAGGGAAATTTGATCAAATCTTCTCGCATAACTCACCTCCATTTCAAAACATCTTGACCTTGAAAATTTTCCTTAACTTTCTCCAGTTCTATCTAGAATGGGCCTCAGTGCATAAGGAGAACACATTGTCCCCCTTGGAATTAACAATGAATATTTTAATAGAATAATCTCTTCATCATAAAAATAATATGTTTGTACTAAACTTCTAGCCTGCCTTACTGACCTCCTAATATAGGTCCAAGTTTAAAATGTGTACACAATGTATTCCCTAGTGCACATTCTTTCTCTCTCTCCCCCACTCTCTCTCTCCCTCCGTATATATATAATTTACAGTCCAGAAATACAGGTCAAGAGCAAATTTAAATCCATGAAGTACATGCTGTATACTAAGCATGTGTTTAGCCATAGGTTTGAATTCAAGAAAGATCTGATTTCTAATACCCCTGTTATTTGAGCTGTCCTTTTCACTTGCAGGACTTGGTCAAGCATAAAAGAGCTGCAAGTCAAGCATTTCTCTGCTTCAGTGTAAAACAGCAACCATGGTTCACTGGGATTTTCAGTTCCTTGAAAAATTAAGGCTATAAATATCAATTTCCTTCTACAAAATTGAGAGAAAGCAAATGCATAGATATGTTCAACATCAGAAAATGAACATTTTGCAAAAGTTATTTGCAACTGTATTTGAACAACAATAAAATGAAGTAATTGGTGTCATTATGCTCCCACGTACACACTCACACTTTGGCCCTGTTTACACACTATGTTACTTTTTTATTGCTATTTGTTTCATAGAGCTTACACAAAAATTCGGAAACTTGCATGGGTCATACCAGTTGACTCATTTTTTCTCACTCCCTTGAACCCATTTTCTTCTGAGAAGCATCCTACTGTGATGCTGTTTACTTAATAAATTGAAATCCAATATCAACAAAGCCAAGGATTTTTTTCTGATAAATCAGTTTCTCTAAAGAGCACGGACTTGGGTTTTTGCTTTCTGTTCCTGGAAGGGAACATTTAAATATTGACAGTAGCAACTTAAACCCACTTTGGTGTTATAAGGGCTTCAGTCTGAAATCTTTAAATGCATACAAGTTTTCAGAGCCTAAGCATGCGTACAAGTCTAAGGAGGCAAAAAAAAGCAAGACTGACTCCACTCATTCATTGAAGATCGATCCATTCTCATTCAGATGACTGATAGAAAAATGCAAAAGAGAATATACATTTAGTCTCAAGTGTGTATGTTATTCCACATCACATCAGAGGTGTGATTCCACATCACATCAAAGTCCACAGTTCTTCAGCAAAATTATTAAGTCTCAATGGCAATCAAATGTTGAGTTGTAAAGAAGGAAGTACTATATACACTAAAACAAAATCTTAAAATTTATATCCAGAAAGAAAAATTGACAAATACTATAATAGAAGGTCTTACAGATGTTTAAGTGTTTAGCTGTTGCATCAATATTAAGTAGGTTACGTGGAAAGCTTGACCATATGTTGACAGTGACAGAAATCTGCATCTGGCATATCCTAGTAATGGCTTATAGTATGACTGAATTGATCAAAATCCAATTAATTCATTCTTTCAGGGTTGAAAAGATCTGCTTGCTGAAAAGTAACCAAATTGCTATATCATGAATCCAAATAAGTGATTATAATTATCATATTAATTGTTTTTAATACCACCAGCATCTGGTTATATTGATCACTTTAGTACTATGATCTGCAGCATCATTTCTGAGTAATAAATACATATTTGCTTCGCCTTTGATATCTGTTAAACCTTTGTATATTTGGGGACAACAATAACAGATTACACTTTACCTTTGAATTTGAACCCCAAAGCACGAATTTTATGATTTTGTCTGTCTGTAAGATAATCAAGAATAAATTGTCTCGACAATAATGCTGTTTTAAATATGTACAGAAAAAAATAATTTCTAGATTATGCAAAAATACTTTATCTTATTACTATTATTACATTATTTAAGACTGGCTTTTCTCATTTATTTAGTAGGGATAAAGAAAACATGAAAATAAAAAATGAGGGAGGTTTCCTAATAAATAAATGACAACCAACCAATTATCTCTTTGCAATTATCTCTTTGCATAATAGGTGCTGATGTCATCAAGCATGGCTCTCTGGTGTGCGATATGAGCTGTTCAAATGTGAAGGAAGTCCTTATATCTATGACAACTAAAGTGCAGAAAACAGTCACAGATTCTATGAAGAGAAAAATGCAGAAAAGAAATGGAACGTGAATTGATTTATTATGCTCACTTAGCATTTTAGAAGTATGTGTTTGACATATAAAAATAGGTATGCCATAAACTAAGTCAATGTCTCACTCTCCCTAGGGTCTATGCCTATCTACAATTGAACAGGCAAACAGGCCATGGCAATATTTACTATTTTATAAGAAAAACAATGAAGTCTTATAAAAGTACTGGAGGAGAATACAGATAGTTTTTTTTTAAGAAAGTAAAGAAATTATTAATTATAAGACCATCTAGTGTATATATGAATGAACTGAAATGAACAAATAGATAACCCTTCATTTTTAATGAAAAGTGTTGTTTTCAGAGTGTTATTCTAGTTTTTTCTTCTGTCTTCCAAGAGTTCTCACAAGGGACGGCTGCTGATGTTTTTATAACATCTGTCCATTTCATAAGAACTAGAAGTTTCTATCAATTGTGCTGCTGATTTGATTATATCCCCTTTACCCCGTGGAAGGGGGAGAATTTTACTGATCGCATTGTGCCGTGTTACTTGTAGCAAACCTCTTTGAGAGAGTTGTTTATGGTCCATTTCCTCTCCTCTCATTTACTCTTAAACCCACTTGAATCAGGTTTCCATCCACATCCTTCTAGAGAAACTGCTATTGTGAAGGTAATAAATAACCTGCACATTGGTAAATACAGTAGTCAATTCCCAGTTCTCAATGTATTTGATCAACATGCTGTTGATCAATTTTTTATTCTTGAAGCACTTGTTTTACTTGGCATCTAGGACACCAATTCCTGTTCTCCTCCTACATTATTGACAATTTCAGTGCATACTATTTTCCTGATTTATCCAGACCTCAAAAATGTGGAGTGCCCCCACCCATCAGACTTCTATGCTTCGCTCTGTTCTCCTTAGTGATTTCATCGAGACTGTGACTTTAGCTAGTGTCTTTATGCTAACAATTCCCAAATTTATATCCTTTATCACTGTATTTGATTAAATTGTTATTTGCCTCTTCTCTAAATAAGAATTATATTTCTCCACTCCAAAAAAATGTCAGATTTTACCATGTGATTTGCCTTGGCCAATAAAATGAGAATTGAATTTATATTGGCCACCTCTGCCAACTTTATGAGCCTGTGTGTGATTTATCATGTGTTTTCCCTCTGCTATGAGACAGGCAACGTGTTAACAGATCTGCTCTGCCAGCCTGTGTCTCAGAATCAATGCAATTTGGAGCAGAGCCTCAGCAGCCCCGAGGTGGCCATGCAGTATGAGTGAGAAAAATGTGTTTACTGTAGGTCACTGAGATTTGAGAGTCGCCTAGTAACTGCTTCATAATGAAGTATTTTGACCAGTACAGACCCTTTTATTTCCCCAGATCACATGTACTCACTCTTCACTAACCTTCTGCATTTTGATATTTTACATGTCCCAAATAAAATATTTTCCTCCAATTCTTTTCCTCTTGCAGCCCTCTTTGTCTCATTGAATGGTGATTCCATTCTTTCTGTTGATTAGACCTTGACTTGTCTCTTATTTCACATTCCCTGTGAACTGCAAAATATACTATAGTTATATTATAAATATATGCCTTGTGTTAACCATTATCCGTCTAATAAAATTAATCACCATCTCTCATTTGGACAAACTACAATAACCTCCTAACTAGACTCTCATTACTTTGGTCTATTATACATATTTTTCATACTGCATCATTCCTTAACTCACAAGTCTCCACTGGTTTTCTGTTTCATTCAGATGAAAAGTTTTTTTTTTACTACCATTGCCTAGAGAACCTTAATAATCTACTACCCTGAATGTATCTCCTCCCACTCCCTTAGCTTTCACTTGACTACAGATGCACCATCCTTCCTTAAGGTCTGTCCATTTCTGTTTTCTATGTCTGGTATGCCTTTCCCCTGATACCATGAGGGTTAAATTTCTCACAGTCTGCAGGTCTTTTTTTCCCTGAAACATCACCAATTTCTAAGGGCCATTCTCCATGTCTTTATATAAATCTAAGCTTTGATTCCTCAAGCTGTTCCACAACTCTCCCAATTACCTTTATTTGACTTATTTTTTTCTCCAAAGTACTTAACACCATAGGAAATATTGCATATGTATTTGTTTATTGTATCCTCCTACTTGACCAGAAGCTCTATAACATCCAGGATTTCATCTGTTTTGTTCACAGTTTTTGTCTATATAAGAGTCTGGCATAAAGTATTTAATGAGTAATATGTGTAATATACCTTATACATATTACTAGTGCAAGGTATACAAAGCTGTGTTAGGTATACAAAGAGAGTTACAAGTCATGGTTGTCCCACTTGCTACCTTTGCAACCTTGGACAAGTTACTGACCTCCATGCCTTTTTAAAAAGTTTTTGGGACTAATTAGACCTACCTCATATGGTTTGTATGAGAATTTTCAAAGAAAAAATTTAGAAATGGCACTGTCTGGCACATGGTAAGTGATCAATCAATAATAGTAAAATCTAGGAGACATATGATTTATTGAAAAATGGGAGTGTATTGTTCATCAGAAATACAGAGTTTTGAGTCCTTACTGAGAGACCTCAAACTGGATCACCTAGCATAAGCCTCAGTCTCTACACCTTAACGTTCTTCTCTGTAATGTGATGATAATAGAACTTACAGAATTAGAGATGATATACATATATAACATCCAGACTGTGTCTTACTCGTAGTATACCTGCAAATAGTTGTTGATGTAATATCAAGAATTTATTGAGTAATTCTTTACAGAAATTTAGCACTTTGACAGTGCTATAAGGTAGCTACTTTTATTGTTCCAACTTTTCCAAATAATTACATTAAATGATAGAGAAGCTTGGGAACTTTCATTACATCATCTGGCGGGTAAGTGGTAGAGCTGGAATTTGAACACAATCTGTATACTTAAACATTATTGTACCCTTCTCTACTTATTTACTGACTTACTAGTTAATAAATATGAGTGTTCATCCTTATGGAATGTAAAACCTGACTGGCGGAGAGGTGGTACATGTATAAACATAGTTGAGTAAATGGTGATACAGGATTGAGAAACAGTTGGAGCCAACATTAAAAGATTACTTGTGGCACTTTTGGAATTATTGCACAAGTAGTATCAACAGTGGTGATTCAGATTAAAGACGACACAATAGGAGATTTTTTCAAGAAGAAAAATAATTTGCCTGTGTGTTAACATGATAAGTAAGGCTTCAGAGTCAGCTGTGAGTTGACCAATCATATCTTGTGTTAATAACCGAATCTTCACCTTTTCTCTGTTCCCTTTGTGGAGAGATGGTCCTCTAAGTTTCCTTTAGCTTCTTGAGAAGAATAACTGTTTTAGGTTTGGTCCTGTTATACATCTGCTCAAGAAAAGAGGCCAGTAATGCCTTTCTGAGTGGGTGTAATAAATGTGAAAAGAGGAGCAGTTTGTTTCATGTGCTTATACAGTGTCTAATAAGTCATCTCAAAGTTCAGTTTCTAATTAACAAGGGAGGAAAGGAAATAACAATTTGCAGTTATCTGTTACGTTTTACATAAGGTAAACAAAGCCATCACTATTTTGTATATGAAAGAATTGGTGTTTAGAGAGATAAATAGTTCAAAGTCATGAAGCCTACTTGAATGCAGGAGTGTCCACCTCAGAACAGGCACTCTTCTCCATCCTCAGACTCTCCATTCTACTAAACCTATCTGAAAAAGATTAGGGAGGGGAAGTGGAAAGTATAGCAAACATCTCCAACTTTTATCTCTGAGAAATTGGCTGCCATTTTCATTCTCCTATTTAAAACCTAGGTTAACTATGAACCCCAATCTCAGTTGAAAAAGGAAAAAGAATCCATCATATAAGTTCAACACTTTAGCAAACTTATGGGGTACTATTTCAACAACTTTAAAACGGGATTTAAGACCAGCAAGATCCATCTCTAACTCCAGGTCTCCCCCTCTCTCTCTCCATATAGATCTCCAAACCTATCCATTGATCAATAAATCTATTGACTATTTCTATTCGATAAAAAGATGCTTCCAATGTATTTTTTTCCTGTGTTGAGAAAAATTATCAACATATCTTTTAAGAATAGAACCCTTGATTCAAATGTTGTGTGTGTGGTTTTCTGGGTTGTTCCCTAGCCTGGCCCAGATACTGCTCGATGCTGTTTGCAGTCTGTCTAAATGCACATTTTCAGTTTTAGCTGCAACCCTTACATTGTTGTCCATGCATTTTTCCATTATGTGGTAAAATATTAAGTGCCTAGTCTACACCAATCACACATTTTTTTAAAGATCCATCTTGGGAACTCTGTACTTGTTAGTCTTTTGTAACATGCTGAGAATTTTTTCTGAGAAACAAATTGGGTGAAATCTTGGCTTAGTACAGTTGAAGACAGGTCCAAAAGCTGGCGTGAACCACACTACATTACACACACATACACACACGTACTTTTTTTCTCTTTTCTGTTTTATAACTACGTAGAATGCAACCGCATGGTTATTTTGTCAGGAGGTACAGCTCTGGCCAGGTCACTGTCCTACTCAATCACCTTGGTAGCCCCATGTCAACTACTGAATAAAAGAAAAATAAAATACTATGTTCTGTGAACTGTGGACACAGTAGGAGTTCAGAGGACTTGTTTAATCCTCATACTCCAGCTACACCATTCCACCAGTGGAATGGATGTTTTATCTGAGTCCAAATAGCAGTAAAAAGATGGGTTACAAGTTTGGCTTTTCATGCCCTTTGCAGCATCAATGTTGTGTCCCTCTATTCCTTCATAGACTCTCCACTGTAGCCAAAAGAATCCATCATTGTGCCTGTATTTTTCACATCACCGAGCTTTTACTTATGTGATTCTTCCTCACACGCAGTCCCTAACAATGCCAGTTTCCTTTCATTTTGCATTCAAATCCCATGACCCCCCACCCACTTTGTCCCTGAAGCTTTCTCTTATTTGCCTGCCACTCTCTATACTCCTCCCAAGCATGCTGTGCTATTTTTGTCCTCTGAATAGTCAAAGTAATCTCTGTGAAATTTTTAAACACACATTTTATCTGTGAAATCATTGACAGTGTGCATATTTTACTTCTTTCTGTAAGATTCTAAGACTCTTAGAAATTTGATTATCTATACCTTGACATTATTAAAGGATTAATAGATAAAGGATCTAGCATCCAATTTTAGGTGTTTCATTTAAAGTGTAGGCAAGAGTACTGATAGACCCCCCAGAGCATGTTGAGTTTGTGAAGTTACAGCACAAAGGATAGAGCAGGTCTTATCTTCTAATTTAGGGTCCACGAGAGCAGAAGCATCATAATGTCTTTTCTTCCTCCTCCGTCCCCCAAGTATACAGTAAAATGCATCATTTACCTCACGTTGTGGCTACACATGTACCCGTTGCCATTTGGGGTCACCTATTTATCTGTGTTTTCCTCAGAGCTGTTTATTTAATTTTAAAAAGATTTTATATAAAACAATGAAGCAAATACACTTTATATTGAAATGCTGGGATAAAACTGAGTTTTCAAAAGTTAAAGCTTTGATTTTTCAGCAACAAGAAAACAAAGATTACATAATTTTTATTTGAGAAACACTGAAAATTTTGGAGTATCAAGCATAGTATATTTTTGGACCACATTTCACATGAAGTTTTTCCGCAATGAAGGGAAAACAGCAAGACTTTAATACTCCACATATGTAAACACATACAGCATACATTTTAATTTTTTCTATTACAAATACATGTGCTCTGTGTATAGGAATAATTTACATATGTTTTACATATTTTAAGATAATCATGTAGTCGTAAGTTTTCCTTAGTTTAGCCAAAATAATCTATATCTATCTTTTTATCTACTCATCTATCTATCATCTATCTATCTAATTATCTATTTATCTATCTATCTATCTATCTTTAAGATACAAAGTTCTTTAGGGAAAATGCTGCTTTTTTAATTTTTTAAGTCTCCAATTGTTTCACTCTTTGACACAATGAAACACCAGCAATGGGACCACAGTGAGATGTCTCCCTTACCTTAGAAAGGGAAATCAGGTCTTCTATAAGGTTGAGCCTGTGGGCTTAATATGTGATAAATCAAAGAAAAAAAAAAAAACTAAAATCTACACAATAAATAAATACCCCTAAATTAATTTCTAGCCATGTAATATTTTAGGTTTAGTAGGTTATTTCTGTAGATGAAAAGTTATGATGTTTTATTATATTCCAGAATTTTATATTAGTACAAATCCCCCTTACTTTCTTAAACCACTTTAAACATTCTTTGACAAGTCATTGACATTTTGCATGAGAGTTTCTTATAATGTAAAGTATGTTTTAAATGCCCACTGATGCAGACACCAGCTAGCTGTGTCTGCATCATTATGGATGAAATAAAAACATACACACGGACTACCAAGTCCAGTGGAGGAAAAAGGATGACAGCACGACTTTTCTCTCAAGAGGAGCAAAAGCCGTGGCCTCTGCCATGACAGGCCTTTATTCTATATCTCCTCATATTACAAGATGGTCCTCACTCACTATGCCCCATTACAACAAAGGAGCCAATGCCCCTAACACATCACAGAAGGAGGATATTAGCAAATGAAAAGGCAAAAGTGGTTGAGAAGGTTACACTGGTCCCTGCAAGGTTTAGCATTTGCAGGGTGAGAGTTTTCAGCAAAAAGCAAGCTTGGGTACATTGCAAAACTAATTACCCACAAGAGAACCTATCTGTGGGCTTGGGTCCTGTGCATCTCTGAGTGGGAGCTAGGCCCACGCCATGCAGAAGGGTCTCCCACATTTCCCTTTTGTTTTAATAGAACCGGTATGATCCCACAAAGCTTGCTGTTCTTGGTCTCCCACATGACCCTAAGAAAACAATTTTTCAAACACATCAAAGTACACAAAGCATCATTATAATCAGTAAGCAACCAATGGTTCCAAAGACCTACTTTCTCAGATTAAGTCCAATCAATCACTGTCAGGCGGTAATGGTCAAATAGATAACATTCAAAGAATTCTGAGGGCCTATTCTGAGTCAGGGTAAAATAGCTAAAGGGCCATAAAATTTGGGGGAAACTAACACATTTCAGGCTTGGACCCTTATCATTTAAATTGAGGGTATCAGCAAAGTAGGTTTCATAGGATTTTATGCTCTCCTTTTTAGGCCTCCAGGGAACCTGTCCTTTCCAGTACAGGGCCGCACTCACCTCTGGCATTGTTTCAGGCTTAGGTGGAGTCTTCTTGCAGATGGAATGCAGACTCAGGCTATGTCCGGATAGCAGAGGGGCTAGGGTCCATCACTCTCTTTTTGCTGTGGCCCCCAAGTCCTTCCTTGTGGACCATCCACATGGCCATGCCTGTCTTAGGCAACCCCTCCCTTGAGGGAATCTTACCTGTCATTGTCTAACTGACCAAGCATTGGAGGCCAGACATGGATGAAGCAGAAGCAGTGCTCCTGCCTGGGAGATAAACTCTGTCTCCTTAGTGGCTCAGGTCCTCTTAGCAGAACAGACCCAGAAGAAGCGGGTCCCTTGGGCTCTCACTCAGCCCAGCCAAGGGGTGCTACAGCCTCTGAGACTAGGCAGGGCAGTTTCCAACATCTAATCTCCCTGCTTTTTCATTTGCAAATGCTATTGTAGCTGGTAAACCTGTGAAACCTACTATTTGCTGTTCCCGAATGCAATCGTAAGAGAACAACCTTTGTATATATATATCATAAAGCACAAATAAGGATTAAGACAAAGGGTGGACCCAAGGGCTGCTAAGACCCAAACTTGTAAGTTCAGTCCATTGAAACAGTTTTTAGGGCTCAACAATTGGACTTTAAGGGGCATTGAGCGGTTGTTGCTCTCTGCAGGAGGCGCCCGAGCCTCGGCCCCTGTCATTGGGGCAGGCTCGATCCTCCTCCGTTGGCAGACCCAGGCCTGTGAGTGACGGTGTAAGTGTCTGTTTTCCTTCTGGTTGTTCAGGGTCAGCTGGGCCATCTGGTCTGTCAGTTGATTGGTTCTCTGCTCCAGGTAGTAGAGTCTGGCGTCTGTCCCACTCATGATAAGGCTTTACTCTTTTGGCTGGTAGCCAGGCAGGACCTGTAGGGATAGAAACAAACACACACACCCTCTTCACCAAGTTAAATGATCTACAGGACCTTGCCAAGAGCCATCTTCCAGCAGATCTGTATATAAAGCCTGAGGATAAGATGACTTTGGCTACTTCTTCTGAAAATGTTTCTCAATTGGAGTACAAAGCGATTCATCACAATTTAGAAAATTATAGGTAAACAGGCTAACATAATCAAATTTTCGGGGGGAAGGACTCATGACTCCCCCTTTTTCTGTTTAATAAGATTTTTAAAAATATGATGAGCCCATTCTACAATTTTCTGACTGGTTGGATTGTTAAGATATTCCTGCTTTATGTTGGATATTCCAATGCTGAAGAAAAATCTGAGTAGAACGGGCAAGGTATACAGGGCCATTATCAGTTTTAATTCACCAAGGCCGTCCTAAATGATTAAAGGCCTCAAGCCAGAGGGTTTGTATATTTTTAACTTAGCTTGGAAAGACAGGCCCCTTGCTGATTTTGCAAGCTGAAATGCATTCAGTTTTCAAGGAAAGTGGGAAAGATGGGAGGGGGGAGGTGCCCTGAAAAAATATGTTTTAGACAAAAAAATGGTTGCGCGCCAAGGGCCTTTTGTGACTCAATTGATCAATTGTTTCCTTCGGGAGAATAGCCAGTTCTTACCCAAGGAAACAATCAGTGTTTACAGGTCCTGAGTTAAAAAATGGTACTTTGTCTTCTGCAGAAAAGGGCTAGTTTTACGCGGAAGACAATATACATATATTTCATTTTTACAACAAAGGTCACGGTTCTGGAATAAACAAGGAGGATTTTTAATATTTTCTTAACACATGGCACTCCCTATCCCACTTATATCATGCTTTAGATTGACAAATTTATGAACACATTCACAACTTTCGGAAAGTTTTTTCTCTTCTGGCAAATGCATTTACTTTTTTAAAAAATTGGTCACAAGTGCACCGGTGTGTTGGGGCACGGGGCAAGTCTCCCCCAACGCGCACCGAACCAGGGAGAAAAAAAGGCGAGGAAACCAATTTCTTCTCCACACAACTGCTCGGCCGGGCAAAGAGACCCACGCAACACTGGGTGATGCCATGGTGTCCCGCCGGTCATCGCCGGGAGCATGTGTCCCCGCAGCACGATGTAGCGCAGGACTCAACCTCCATATGAGCCAGCCCCAATGGGGGTGGGGGGGGCGGAATGCCACACCGCCCCAGGCCGTGTGCATCATGAAGCTAACTGCAGCTGGCGCAAACCACAAGAGAAGGGCCTAGCTACTGTGCATCAATCCCTTCCCTTCCATACTTCCAAAATGTAAAGATCCCTTATCTGGGAGAAAATCAGCAGCCCCAAGATGCTGCTGAACCTAAAACATTGCTCTTGTCTTAGAACGCCTGTTCCTCGTGGTTGAGGAAGCGAAAAACCTTCAAAGAAATTTTTTTAATGGGCTGCAAGATGCGACTTAAAAGAAAGAATTTGCAGAGATGCCTGTAAACTGTCCTGCAACTAGTTGATGTTTTTAAAGCTGATTAAAGGGAAAATCTTTGCTGTTTCTCCCAAGCCGAGACCCTGGTTGAAGTCGCCTCCCGGCAAAAGCCTGGGAGAGGGAGCAAAGTCTCTGCTTACTAAAGAAGGTAGAGTTGCAAAGTGGTCACAAGAGAGAGTGACCTGGAAAGAAAATCCTGTTCCTCTGAATCCAACACACCCTACCACATTCCTGAAAAGAACTCGGGGTTGTCGGCCCTTACCTGGGCCGATGCGTGCGTACTCTCCACCAAGTCGGTGTGTTGTCCATAATGACAATGGCTCATGGCCTCTGAGTCCCTGTTCTGGGGCGCCAGCTGATGCAGACACCAGCTAGCAGTGTCTGCATCATTATGGATGAAATAAAATATACACATGGACTACTGAGTCTGGTGGAGGAAAAAGGATGACAGTGTGGCTTTTCTCTCAAAGGGAGCAAAAGCCAAGGCCTCCGCCATGACAGGCCTTTATTTTATATCTCCTCACATTACAAGATGGTCCTCACTCACTATGCCCCATTATAACAAAGGAGCCAATGCCCCTAACACATCACAGAAGGAGGATATTAGCAAATGAAAAGGCAAAAGTGGTTGAGCAGGTTACACTGGTCCCTGCAAGGTTTAGCATTTGCAGGGTGAGAGTTTTCAGCAAAAAACAAGCTTAGGTATATTGCAGTCTAATTACCCACAAGAGAACCTATCTGTGGGCTTGGGTCCTGTGCATCTCTGAGTGGGAGCTGGGCCCACACCATGCAGAAGGATCTCCCACAGCCCACAAATTTAACTTTGTTTTTTGAGGGCAGGGAAATTTGCCCTTTCGTCTTAGATCAATAAAATAATGAAGTCACCACTGCCAATCATTTCTGCATCAGCAGAATTATAAAAAATACTAGAATAGCTCTTTCTTCTCCCTTAGATACATATTTCTTCTAGAAGTTCTTTAGGTACTCTTGATCCACACCTCAGAGCTGTTTTTATATGTCATACCTCAAGATGGGTGTGTATATACACAGTTACCATCTGTCTGGAAAAAGAACTGATGAATCATAATAGATATGACTTCAGGATTTTTATAATTTAATGCAGAAAAAAGACACATCACATAATACTCTGCAAGAAAAAATACAATCATTGGAATACAAACTTTATAAGCAAATTATTATTAGGGTTCAGGGACTGAGAAATGCCTCTGGTATAAAGATCATTCATCTACCATATGAACTCTTTAAGAGTAGAATTGGAGTTCTACAGTGAATGGTGATTCATTTTTTTCAAAAATAAATATAATTGATGTTTGTTTACCTAGCTTAAAAATGTTGGAACTATAAAAATGTATAAAGAAAAATGAAAAGAGTTCATTCTCACAACAGTGAAATAACCACGGTAAACATTATTTCCTTGTGTTCTTTCATATTGCTTTTTATATATGGATTATACTGTATATATGTTACACAAGTTAATTTTACTACTCAATACTAAGTCCAAGATTTTCAGCAAGTGTCAGATAGCAATTTTTTCTAGTTATGTAATACTTTACCATTTGGGCATACTATATGTTACGTAATCCCTGATTTTAATGTTCCCCAATTTTTTTATTATAAATAATTCCCCAATTAGCCCTGGCTGGCATAGCTCAGTGGATTGAGCGCGGGCTGTGAACCAAAGGGTCACAGGTTCGATTCCCAGTCAGGGCACATGCCTGGGTTGCAGGCCAGGCCCCTAGTGGGGGCCATGTGAGAGGCAACCACACATTGATGTTTCTCTCCCTCTCTTTCTCCCTCCTTTCCCCTCTCTAAAAATAAATAAATAAAATCTTTAAAAAAAAAATAAAATAAATAAATAAATAAATAAATAAATAAATAATTCCCCAATTGCTTGTCAGATTCTTTTTAAGATAGATTGTTATCAGTCATATTACCATGTGAAAGGCATGAATAATTTGAAAGCTTCTGACAAATATCACCAAATAGCTTTCCTAAGAAATTGTGAAAATGTATAATGCTATTTGAGTATGAGAGTGCCTGTTAAAATGTATTCTTACTTATGTTTGATATTTTAACTTTTATTATGTATCCTTCATGATTTAAGTGAGAAAAATATATCTCCTAAAACTATGCATTTCATTCATTTGAAATTATAAATGGTTTTCTAATAATGTATTAGCTGTAACATTTCCTCTTTTAGACTTTCTGTTTAATATAATTGTATCGAGGTTTATAACTCTACGCCAAAGTTTAATTTCTGATTGTATGATTTCATTATAGATTAAAACAGTAATCCTTTGTCATATTTCTTTGAAATATGTTTCAGATTATATCGTTATGGTTATCAGATTTAAAGTGAAGAAAATCAACTCTATGAGCCCTTTAATTTTTGGGTTCTCCCATTGTTTTTAAGATATTAAATTTTAAATGTTAAATTATTTTAATATGTGAAAATCAAATATTTGGTATATAACATTTTAATTTTGAAATAATTTCTTAAATGTTGTTTTATTCTTTGATCCTTCTGAGTCTAGCTTTACAGAAATGTAATGCATACATTATCAAGAACCATTTATGAATAACCACCTTGTTCATTTTACTCTGTGATGTGTCCTTCAGGACACGCATTAAACAATCGTATACTCTGGTCTACTTCGGGTCTGCCTGGTCTGTTCTACTGTTTTGTCTACTATATGCCAAAACCAAATGAATTTTATTGTTTGGGCTTTATAATTTCTTTATTCTCTCCTTCCAAGTTTATTATAAAAACATATATAGTTTCAGTCTTTTAAAATGACTAGAAGAAATTAGCCAAAGAACATATATGCACAGCCCATGGACACAGGCAACAACGTGGTGTAGTCTGGGGAGGGTGTGTGTGGGGGTGGTGTGGAAGGGGACAAAAATGGGAGAAAGAGGGGACATCTGTAATAGTGTCAGCAATTTGAAAACATGGATCAGTACAGTTTCAGTTTCTTTAATTAGACCATGGTCAGTTTATCCTAGGGTTTTTCACGTATTTTGATGTTACTACAATTGAAATATTAGTTTAGTTTATTTCATCTAAATAATTATTTATGGTATAAAACAAATTTTTTTCATGTTCCATATTTATTTTTAAGCTCATAAACTTATGCACTAATTAGTTCAATTGAGAATCTTCATTTTAAAAATGTGTAATATATTTTCCTTGCCAAAATAACTGTTTTTTTCTCTTGTTCTTTTTTTATTGTATTGACCAATAATTCCTGAATAACATGACATTGAGATAGCCACAATTTTTTGCTTTGTTTGATTTTAATAAGAAAGCCATTGATGTTTTACTGTAAAGAATACTGTTGGCAATTGTTTAAAAGTATTTATTATGTTAATATCAATATTTAATGCTTTTCTAACATCATTTGATGTATTTTCTTTGGTGACTTTTTATATAATATTCCATATTAATAATTTATAATATTTGTTTTTCTAAGATAAATCTTATTTATAGTAGTAATTTTGTTAACTTGATCTACTTCTTTTATTTATGACCTTTTCATGTATGTTCATAAGTGAAAATTTTTATTTCATGATTATCTTTTTAGATTTAACATCAAGAGTATAGTATATTCAAAATATAAATTATTTAGTTTTTTGTTTATTCCTTTTCTTGGAAGAATTTTTTACATTTTTTATGTCTGGAGTGTTATAAATGTATAAGTTTGAAATAATTATCTATAAAATATTTAGGTCCAAATCCATTTGTTGAGAAAAATTATTTTATGAAATTTGTTTTAGTATATTATAATTACTTCAGAAACATTTTCTGGCTATCAGATTATTATAGCACAATGAATAAAATTTAGCAAGTTAAAAAATTTTAAAAATCATCTAAATTATTTTGTCTATCCAACTATCTATGTTTTTTATATTCTATCATTCTATCTAATTATCTGTGTTTAACTATTTACCTATACATATATTTATATAAATTGGCACTGTACTTTGTATAAAATTTTGCAATTTACCTTATTATTTTACATCTTTTCAGCAATATTATCACTGGCATTGGAGTTTAGAAGGAATTTATAACAATTATTTTAACTTAGCTCTACATTTGAGATACTTCATAGCTCTTCATATCTTAACTTTTCAATATCATTAAAACCCTAATTATATATTTTTATATTTTGATATAAAGGTGATCGTAAATGACTTTTTACTAATATGTTGATATGATTTCACAGATCTTGCATGAATAAAAATATATCTGAATTTGAGTACAGCATAATTTTTTGCTTTTCTATATTTATGTGCTTTGGTTTGCGTGTTTTTATATTATATCAAATAGCCTCAATGTGCCTGTGTAGATATATATTTCCATTTATATGATCTGATAAAGATATTAAAACTACTTGCTCAATTGCTTTTTATTTTTGGCTTTGGTACATTACTTTGGCATTTACTAAAAACTGAATAACTTTTAGAAAATAATTATTTGATGTCACACAATAATAAATTATTTCTGGAGCAATCTAAAAGTTTAGCATAATGTTTCATAGAACTGATATTTTCTTTTATAATAGGAATAAATTTTCTAATATTTTCTCTTCATTGGTAGAGCTTTGTTCTTTCTTAGTCTTTAGGCAACATTTTCTTTCTTTTTGAGCTAAGGAATTTCTTTATCACTCTTATCTTTAACAATAAAGAGTATGTTTGAGTTGATTTTCATCTACTCAAGTGACCATTCAGGTGCCATAAGAAGTCCATTTCATATCTAAAACTAGAGAGCAGAACAATGTGCCCAAATCCTAGTCCTGCTTCATATTCTTAATGGACATTTATCTCATTTTTTTTTCCCCAGAGCAAAATGCCTCTCTGTCACCCTCTCCCACTCCTCACAAGATTTCTGACTATGGACAGAATGCTACATGGCCATCTGTTGTCTTTTTCCATTAAATGAATTATGTGCTGGACATGAAAACCACAAGTCCTGAATACAATGTGCAGAAGAAAACCTTTTATTTCCTTACATTCCCTTTCAATGAAACTGTAGCCTTTGAATTTATAAAACAGATACTAAGGATGGTAGGTTGA
Source organism: Glossophaga mutica (assembly GCA_039655065.1). Taxonomy (NCBI): domain Eukaryota; kingdom Metazoa; phylum Chordata; class Mammalia; order Chiroptera; family Phyllostomidae; genus Glossophaga; species Glossophaga mutica. The sequence continues at coordinate 75,596,104 of CM077308.1, read as the reverse complement.
GAAGGAGGAATGTCTGGCAGTACTGTTTTTTTGTTTGTTTTTTTTTTGTTTTTTTAGTTTAATTTATTTTATTTTTAGAGAGAGGGGAAGGGAGGGAGAGAAACATCATTGGTTGCCTTTCACCTACACCCCATTGAGGGTACTGAACCCTCAACCCAGGTGTGCACCCTGACAAGGAGTTGAACCAGCAACCTTTCTCTTTGTGGGCAATGCCCTACCAGCTGAGCCACACAGGTCAGGGTTGGCAGTAGTGTTTGATGTTCCCCTGGGTTTTCTGATTTTGTTGATAGATTTCTATATTTAAATCAAAGTACACAGAGTTGAAGAAGACTAATACATTCTTTCTATGCAAGCTTTTTTGTTAGTGATATTCTTCCATATCATTGAAAAGAGAGTTTACCTTAGAAATTAATTTCTCAGTCTGTTTTAATATTATTGGGAATTACTTCCAAAACTATGTCTTACTGTTTTTCTTAGTTTTGTTGGTTGTTATGCTCTTTAGGCTTTTTCTATGTTTCATAAATATTTTAATGAGATGGCAGAAGAAAATCAAAGAATGTTATCTTAATGTCATCTTTACTTGGATTTCCACTTTATCAATGTGAGTTAAGTCAGAAATGTGAGAAAAGGGGGTATTTCTGGAAAGTGACTAGGTCCTAGGAATGAACACTTTTACTTTGAATGGTGCAATGGAGAACCATTAACATTTTTTGACCTGAAATTTGACATTATGAAGCTGTCTTTCATAGAAATTGGTATGACCACCTGGTGAGAATTAATCCAATGAATCAGTGAAAATTTATGAGGTATATTGCTACCGTTCAAGTGAGAGGAGATTTGGGCCAATATCAGATTGACACATTTATGACAGTATGTGTGACTTAGAAGGTCAAACTGCAAAATGGGTAGTTTTTAGAATCAGACTGCTTGCTCACTTAATGTTAATTCAGTTCTAATAATTAATAAGCACATAGTCTTAGCCATGCCTTTTTATCTCCTCGTGTCTCAGAATGAGGGGTGATTATTAGATGTCCTTTACGGGTAAGGACAGGAAACTTGGTAAGTTTTCCTGTGATAAGCTCAGTAAATTTAGATCATTATTACTCACATATTATTATCTCCTAGAAAATTAGCTTACTATAAGGAATAGTAACAAAAGTAGAGAGACTCTCCAGAATACTGAGCTTTCTACACACAAAAAAATATATAATAAGCACATATTTTTATATTTCCTGCTTAGCCAGCTAGACTTGGCAGGAAATGGTCCTTCAATCAGCATCATTGTGCTCAGGGTCCCATGTAGTTCTTCACAAGTGTGAGCATCATTTTTAAGTGTTGTCAGCTGATATCCCTATTAAACAAAGTTTAATTTGATGTATGGACTCCCTTTCCTTTTAAAATCTGAAAAATTAACTTTGTGCTTACTTTACAAGCAATTGATTCTACCTGTGAAGCATTATATTTTTTCTGCTTTTCTTATGATTTTGAGATCTTTGATTTCTCAGTGAATCTGTTATGCTAATGAAGGTGTTTTCATTTGTGTATTTTTCATTAACTTGTGATGATGAGAAGACAAACAGTATTAGTATAGTGCATCACTTGTTGAATTATTTCTAATAAACATCGGTGTGTCTGGAAAAAATCCAACCATTGCTAATGTAACAGAAAATGATTTGAGTGACTTCGAACCTGACAGCCAAGCAGACTGGACTGGAATGCACGTGTGTGAACAATGATGACTTTACTGTACCAGCCAGTGGGGGTGGTGAAAACCATTGAGTGAGCATGGGTACTGTGTGGCCTTCTCATTCAAAATGACTGGGGGAGTAGAGCAACGAATCTGCATCAAATTTTGTGTTAAGCTTGAACATTGCTCCATATTAACTAATTGGATGATTCAGAAGGAGGCTACTGTGGGCAACTGGTGATTGGCAGCTTCATCACAACAATGAGCTTGCTAATGCATCATGTCGTATGCAGAGATTTTTTAGTGAAAAATCACCTTGGTGACTCAGCCTCCTTACAGCCCAGATGTGGCACCCTGCAACTTCTGTCTTTTCCAAAAATGAAAATCATGTTTGAAAAGGAAGAGATTTTAGACATAATCTTAAAACTTCCTTTAATATTTCATAACTTGGACAGTGACAAGTAAATGTTAGAAATTAATGCATATCTACCATATGAAGTCAAGAATTTCTCTTCCCTTTTCAACACTGATATCTGACCCCAAATCAGGAACTACAATTATTTGTTTAGCTCACCATATCAAAAGATCAAATGTGTCTTTTGCAATTAAAAGTGAGAGAAACTAATTTGTTGCCACAAGAAATGTTCCTGCTGATGTTTGAAATGACTGTATGTCATGCGTCTGTAGAGCAGAGTGTAAGTCTGTGCAAGCACAAGAATTCTCAAAGAAGAGAAACTATATTTAGTTTATAGAAGTAATGTTAAAAGTAAAATAAGCTAATATTTATTAAGTACTTATCATAGGTCAGGCATTGTTTTAGATTCCTTTGATCTCCATGACAATGAAATGTCTCTTTTTTCTTCACTGAATAAAGGAAGAGACTCAACCTCTTGTCCAGGTCAGGCAGACAGTTCATGGGCTATTTAAACAGAAACACTCTGATTCAGAGCTCCTACCCAAAAGTACTACACGGAACTTCCTAATAATTCAAATGTGTAACAGATTTAATGACAAAAATGACTCTTTGAAGATGATTGAATGTAAAAAGCTATCATCATTTCTGTGAGGAAACACATTTATCCTTCCTCTAATTATTTGTTATACTTGTAATCTCTTCTTTAATCCATGGGCAATTTATTTTGTGTTAGTTTCCAAGTTTGGGGGGATTTTTTAGATACCATCTTTTTATTTCCAGTATAATTTCACTTAGAGAACATATTTTGTATAAGTCTATCCATTTGAATTTACTGAGATTTGTCTGTGGCTCAGAATGTGGTCTATCTTGATGAATGTTCCATGTTAATGGAAAACAATATATATGTAATATGGTTTGGGAGTAGAGTGTCCTATGAATTTAAACACATACACATTGGTTGATAGTATTATTGAAATATTCTATATCCTTTCTGAATTTTGTTGCTACTTGTTATTTAATAATTATTGAGAGAAAAGTGTTGAAATCTCCAGTGATAATTATAGATTTGTTTGTTTCTTTTCTCATGAAATTTTCCCTCATGTATTTGAACCTCTATGATTGAATTCATACACAGTTGGAATTACGTCTTCTTGATCTCTTTATCTTTATGAAAATTTTCTTTGTATTAATAAGATTCCTTGTTCTGAATCTATTTTTCTAATACCAATAGAGTAATTCTAGCTTTCTTTTCTTTTCATAGTATATCCTTTAAAATAGTTTTATTACTAAATTCTCTGTGTCTTTATGTTTAAAGTGGATTTATTATGAGGAGGTAGGCCTTATTTTTTTTATCAAATCTGACAGTTTATGCCTTTTAATTAAAATGTTTACATAATTCATATTTAACATAATTTTGAATGGGTGAGTTTTGAATTTACCCTTTTTAAATTTGTGCATATTTGTCCTGACTTGTTCCCTTTTATCTTTTCTCCTGTTTTCATGTAAAATGCATGTTCTTTTATGATTTGACTTTATCGTCTCAATTGCATTATGAATTATAGTACTTTTTAAATTAGGTTAGTGCTTGTTTGGGGGTATTTACAATATGCATCTTTAATTTATCATACCCTAGTTTTTAATAATGTATAACATTTCACGTATAATATAAGTATCTCACTAAGTGTATTTAAATTTCCCTTACCATTCTATATGCTATTGTGGTCACACATTTTTCATCTGATTAGATTATAAACTTTAAAATACATATTTGCATTACATACTCAATTGAGTATGTAATATCTTTTAAAGATATTAAATAACATATTTTAATTTTTTCTCTTATATTTATCATTTCTAACTCTCATCATTTCTTTGACAAACCAAATTTCCCTCCAGTATCATTTTTTTTTTACCTGAACAACTTTTTTAACACATTTTTAGTGCCAGTCTGTTGACGGTGAATTGTTGCAATACTTGATAATCATGACATATTATGATAATGTGTTAAAATAACAGTGACAATACTTTAAACTATAAATGCACTTATGAAAAGATACATTGTTAAAACACTCCAATTTTAAAACTTAGAAACAGTACATTTATTTATTCTAATGGTATATTTTTGTAGATTTTTAAAATTATATATACTTCAAGGTTTCTTATCAGGTTTATTTATATTTCTTTTTATGTTTATGCTACTGCTGTAAATAAAATTGTTCTTTTTTAATTATATTTTATTGATTATTCTGTTATAGTAGTTCCAATTTTTCCCCTTTTGCCACCCTCCACTCAGCACTCCCCACTCCGTCAGGCAGTCCTGACACCGTTGCTCATGTCCATGGGTCATGTTATAAGTTCTTGGGCTGCTCCATTTCCTTCACTGTGCTTTACACCCCTGTGACTGTTCTGTAACCATGCATTTGTACTTCTTAATCTCCTCACCTCTTCACCCATTCCCCCACAGCCTCTTCCTATTTGGCAACTGTCAAAATGTTACAGAACAGACCCATGCGGGGGAGATATACTATTATTGAATGGACCTCTCTTCTCCCATGACACCACCCCCCCCCCCCCCGTATTAGGTTCTCTTTGCCTGCTGCCAGGGAATTATAACTGTCAATGCCAGAAACTGGTGAAAAAGAAAGGAATTAATTATTCAAAAGTTATACAGACTTAAGAGTAATCAATGTCTTCATTGGGATCCCAAAGTACACACACTGTCCTTCTTTCCCCTGCTTTCCCAGTCTGGGGTACCATATCTCAGGAAAAGAAACAGAACTCTGTGGCTCAGGTAGCCCCTTGGTTCCCAGCAATCTGAGCTCGACTGGTTGGCCTCCCTCGGTTCCCAGCACCATCAGCTATGTCATTGCTGGGGCTTCCAGTTAATCCAAACCCACGTAGCACCTTATCCTGGCCCACCAGCAAGAGTCCTTTCATCCCTTTCCTTTCCTTAGCATCTCTTCTGCATTCTTCCAAACTGCTAACAGAGAGTTCTGCATTGCTGCTACATCTTGTTTCCCAGCCTCCTAAGCTGCATGGCAAAGGGAGCCCCAAAGCTGTGTGGTCCCAACCTTTTCCTGCTAAAAGCCCCATGGTTCCTCCCTTACTCTAAAGCCACGTGGTCCCTTCTTTTCATGGCTGCTGCACTTGGGTTTAAATCCCAGTGCCAATCTTCCCCTGCAGCCCCATTTCAGACTCCTCCCACAATGGGCTATACCTGCCAGCACTCACATATTTCTCCAGCTTTTCTGGGCTGCCATAGTAAGTCTGGGCAGGTGTGGCCCCACGGTGTGGAGCAAACCATCTCCAAGCTCTCATGCAGGTGATGTAACCATTGGGAGTTGCTTTCCAGTTACATCCAGGGTGGAAGTCACTCCCATCTCCCTGGCTCAAAGCATGGCCACAACTATTTAATATATCCATGAAATCAGTTAAAAGTTATAGATATGTTAAATGATCAGGCCTGAGGCTAGTTGCAAAACTGTTGCTATGCAAAACAGCTCTCAATGGCCCTGCTCCAGGTGTCCCATCCCCCAGTTCAGGCTTGTGGCAGGGAGGACAACCTATATTTTTAATATTTTCTAGACATCCAAGTTCTGGACCCCATTACAAATCTCTCCTTGTGGGGGTGGGAGGGCTGGCTACACCCTGTTACAAAAATGCTCTCTGTATCCATGTTTCTGTCTCTGTTTTTCTTTAAAAAATATTTTATTTATTTTTAGAGAAAGAGGAAAGGAAGGAGAAAGAGAAGAAGAGAAACATCAGTGTGTGGTTGCCTCTCACATATCCCCCACTGAGGACCTGGCCTGCAACCCAGGCATGTGCTGTGACCAGGAATTGAACTGGCAACCCTTTGATTCACAGGCCCACGCTCAGTCTACTGAACTACATCAGCCCAGGCCTGTCTTTGTTTTTCTTGCTTGCTTAATTTGCTTTTTTAGATTCAATTGTTGATAGATATGCATTTATATACATTTTACTGTTCATAGTTTTGATCTTCTTCATTTTCTTAAATAAGTCCCTTTAGCATTTCACATATTGGTTTGTGATGATAAACTCCTTTAGTTTTTTCCTATCTGTGAAGCTCTTTATCTGCCCTGCAATTCTAAATGATAGCAATCTTGACTGTAGGTCCCTGCTTTTCATGACTTTGAATATTTCTTGCCAATCCCTTTGAACCTACAAAGTTTATTTCGAGAAATCAGCTGACATTTTTTATGGGAACTCCCCTGTAGGTAACTAACTGCTTTCTTTTGCTGCTTTCAAGATTCTCCCTTTATCTTTATACTTTGGCATTTTAATTATGATGTGCCTTGGAGTAGTCCTCTTTGTACCCATCTTGTTTGGGAGTCTTGTGCTTCCTGGATTTGCATGTCTATTTCCTTCACCAAATTAGGGAAGTTTTCTTTCATTATTTTTTTTTCCAAATAGAGTTCCAATTTCTTGCTCTTTCGCTTCTCCTTCTGGTAGTCCTATGATGAAAATATAAGAATGCTTAAAGTTGTCTCTTAGGCTCCTTACACTATCCTTGCTTTTTTGGATTCTTTTTTCTTCTTCTTGTTCTGATAGGTTGTTTTTTGTTTACTAATGTTCCAAATCATTGATTTACTTCTCAGTTTCATCCACTCTACTGATGTTTCCCTGTAGGCCTATAAGTTGGGTGGAATGGAGTTTCAGAGTTCTCCTGGGTGGGGCAAAAAGTTTTAATAAAGTTGATGGAGTCCCAGACATGGTACCTGCCTGCTTGCCAGCTCTGTGACTCTACGAGGGGAGGGTTCAGAAAATGGTGGCTTTTGCCTGCCTTTCTGTATGGGAGAAATCTGTCCCCTAGGTCTTGCCATGATGCCAGATACTTCAGTCACTCCCTGTATGCCACTGGTGCCTTTTAAGCTGCTACGGCGGTGCTGGAGGTCAGAGGGAGTGAGTATGAGTAAGTTCATATGTGGAACTTATATTTTTAAGAGGAGCTGCTTTTTTTAAGAGGAGCTGCTTGAGACTCCAGCAATTTCTTCTACCAACACATCTTCCCCTTGGATTTTGCAGCCAAAAGTTATGGGGACTTATCTTCCTGATGTTGAGCTGAGATTCCTCATTCCTGAGATATCCCTCTTGAATTTTTACCCACAGCATGGGGATGTGGGACTAACCTACTCTGCATGTCTTTAATTCTGTTGTTGTTGGGCATCCATTAACTCAATGTATAATGGTTCTGAGTGACAGTGTTCTACAGGTTAGTTGTAATTTTGATGTGGTTGTGTGATGAGGTGAGCTGTGTTTATCTATGCATCCATCTTCACAATTATTCTTTAAATTATCTTTTAATTCATTATTGTTGGATTTAAGAAAGCTACACTTTTAACATTTATTTTTCAAGTGGTCATTTGTCTCAAGGATGTGAGTGAGTGTGAGAATTTTATAAGTCTGATGTGGGTTGATGAAAGAAGTAGAACTCAGTCTCTTCATGAAATCTATCTACCTGTTAGTGAGCTGGCATCTCCCATTTCTGGTCAGTGCAAATCTTAGATCTCTGAGCCAGGGCAAGCGTACCACTAACCAGAAGTCTCCTTATTGACTGGGTAGAACTGCACTACTTTGTGAGTTAAAATATGCATGTGTTCCCCAAATATATCTTTATCTGATCTATGGGGTATTTTTGCAAGATATATCAGTTTGTTAATTTGTTTTTTTTTAATTTTTATTTTAATTGTTGATCTTGTACAGTTTTCTATCTTTTACTCCCACCCCAGCCCACCACCCCAGCCCTCCCCACCTCCTTCACATTCTTTCCTAGAAGACTTGACTCTCCAAGTTGTGATGTTTTTCTTTTTCTTTTTCTCAAACCCATGTCTTTTCTCAAACCCAGAAAAAAGAAGTATCAATTGATATTTGCTATCAACTGGTATCAATTGATATTTCAATTTATTTGAAGTATCAATTGAAATATCAAATTTTCATTGATATTTCAATGAAAATTGGCTAAGAATAATTTAGCCAGTCTTAATTAGATAGTCTTTCAGTAGGAAGTCTCAAATTACCATTGTTAGTGTACCATTGAATCAAATAATAATTTTTCAGGAGAGAACCTGGTCAGAGATCGCAGCTTTGAGGCTACTTCCCTTCCCATGGCAGGGAAACCCCAGACCTGGGACAGAAGTGACAGATATACAAAGTAGGGGAGATTCAGGCTACACACACAAACATCAAGCAGCACAGCCATAGCTGCAGTGGCAAACACCAACTGACATAGTGCCAGAGAGAGAGAAGGATTCTACCTGCACCTAAGTCAGGTGAAGGAGGCAGGCCTTGACTAGAAGAGATTGTTGGCTCTTTGGAGAGGTGGTGTGTATGAAAGCTAGACAGAAACTCAGTGCTGTAATAGGAATTCTCAAAGGGGCTTTTTAAAGGGGCGCTGAGGCATGCTGGGCAAGGACCCTGCATGCAGCTACCTTGCCAGCAAGGGGAGAGAACTGAGGGGAGGGTTTGCTAGCAATCAGTGAAACTAGGCAGAGAGATCAGAAAGATACACAGTGAAGGGATTTCTTGGCCTCAGCCTGGAGGAGATGGGAGGGTGGAGGCTACACAGAGTGGAGAGATCAGGAATCTGTCTGCTGTGAGGGCAGTGGGCTGAGAACTGGGTGGGTGTGAGTTGAGCACCTGAGATTATTTATAGCCAGCAGAGTTCTTTTCCTTAGCAGAGATTGAACCTCCTGGAAGGGAAGATTGCACCCAGCCCCCACCTCCTTCAGGATCAAAAGCACCATCAACAGGGAAGCTGTGCAAAACAGGCAGTTCAGCCTCAAGAACTCCCTGCACAGTGCATATCCACAGGAGAAAGACAGAAAAGGGAATGCCTAAAGGGTCCATTTTGAACTTCTCTCAGGGAGACAAAGTACACTGGTTCCTAGGGTCCTGTTTCACTGAAGCCAGCAAAGCAAGAGGATCAGAAATAAGTGCAGGAAGGGATCAACAGGGCCCCGCCAAGCCTTGGCTTGCACAAAGAGCTGTCATCAACACCAAGAAGGAAAGAGCTGACCCTCATACACAAATTGGCCTCTCCCTTGAAGTAGACATCTAATTCACCAGAAAGTATACACTATTGGAAATAAGCTGGGACCAGCCAAGATGGGTGGTACAGGGGCAGGGGGAACAAATCCACAATTATCTCAGAAGACTGAACAATGCCTCCCAGGGGAGACCCAAGGTTCCCACCCTCCCAATCAAAACAAAAGCTTCCTGTAGAGGCAGATGAAAGGGATACAGGCAGTGCTGCCAGAAGTTGGATGGCCCAGGCTGGGACCTTGAGCTGATAAAAAGCCAGAGGCAGATCCAGAAAGAGAAGTCCGAAGGTGAACACCAAACTGCTTAGCTGGGTTTTACCTTGTTCTTCTTCAGAATTTGTGTTTTTTTCTTCCTTTTCATGGACTTTTAATATTTCTTCTATTTCTTCCACTGTATTCCAATTAATTCACTATTCTTCATCTTTTATTATTTTATTTAGATTTCATGTATTTTTTATTTTATTGTTATTTCAAATCTAACATTGTAGCATTCCCTTGTCTTATTCCATTTTGCCTTCTTCCAGCCCTTTCTTATTTATAGTGTTCATTTTATTTCACCCCCATGTTATGTCTTGCTCTTATTCCTTAGTCTTACTATTTCTCCTCTATCATCTCAAAAGCATATTTCTTTCTTTTTGTCAGCTCGCATTCTTCCCCCTTCTTATAATATTGATATTTCCTTTCCATTTTTATAAATTATGTCTCATTCCAGGTGGATATTATGGTTATTGCTCTTCTTCTTTGACTGTATTTTATTATTCACTATTTTTATTTCAAATCTCATACATTACTCTCCTCCTGTTTTACTTCATTTTGTCTTCCTCCTGCCCTTGATTGTTTGAGGTTGGAGTTTTATATTTTTCCTTTCCTGAGCCTGGATTCTATTCCTTACTCTTATTATTTTTCCACCCCCTATCCTATCAAAATGATTTTTTAAAGATTTTATTTATTTATTTTTAGAGAAAAGGGAAGGGAAGGAGAAAGAAAAAGTGAGAAACATCAATGTGTAGTTGCTTCTTGCATACCTCCAACTGGGGACCTGGCCTGAAACCCAGGTATGTGTACCAACTGGGAATTGAGCCAGTGACCCTTTGGTTCATAGGCTAGCGCTCAGTCCACTGAGCCACACCAGTGAGAGCAGAAAATCATTTTTCTTTAATGTAGACATCTCGTATTATCTTTTCTCTTTTGTATAATGTTCTTATTCTCTTTCCACCTTTAGTATTGTTTGCTCAGCTGTCATTGTTATTGAACCTGTTGTGGTTTTTCTGCATTTATGTTCCTTTTGGTTCACTACCTTTTAAATTTTATTTCAAAACTCATATTATGCTCTTCCCTTAGTACTCCATCTTGCCATTGCCCTTCCCTGTTTTACTTACATTTTAAATTTTATTTTCTCCCTTTCTTCACCTTGTTACTATTCCTTATTCTTATTATTTCTCATCTCTCTTCCCATTCAAAATGATTTTCTCTTCTTTAGTCATCTCATATTTCCTTTTTCTTATCTTACAATATTCTTAAAACTCTACCTTTTTAAATCTTTGCTCAATTGCTATTGGTATTGTTGGTGTAGTAGCAGGTATCTTTGCTGGCATGAGTTTGCTTTTCTGTATTGTTTTGTTAATCAGCACCTACCTGTACAACAGCATAGAAGACATGGTGTGAATTGTGACTCCCAGTCAGCTGGCTGGAAGGGAAAATCCACCAATGAATGAGCCATTTATAATCAAAGTACCAGTGCAACAAGAGAGCTCATATAAACTGAATATAGGGCAACCCAATAGCATCCAGATCAGGAGACCAAAGAGACTGCAGTCCTCAGTACCACAGAACTCATACCACAGAAATACACCCCATGAAATCAGGTAGGCAAAGCAGAGTAACCTGAGATGCAGAAACAAACAAAAGAGAGTCACTTAAAATGAGGAGAGAAAAAAATAACCTGTAACTGAAAGAAAATGAAGAATCCTCAGAAAAAGAGCTGAGTGAAATTGAGGCAAGCAGTCTATCAGACATAGAGTTTAAAATAATGTTTATAAAGATGCTCAAGAAACTCAGTGAGAACTACAAGGAATTTTATGGGAGCTATAAGGAACTTGGTGGCAACCAGAGCAGCATGGAAAAGAACATAGAAACTATGAATAAGAACCAGGAATAAATAAAGAATACAATATCTGAAATTAAAAATACACTAGAAAGAATAAAAAGAGGACTAGATGAAGCAGAAGACTGAGTAAGCTAGCTAAAAGAAAAGTAGAAAGAAATACCCAAAGCAAAAAAAAAATAATAATAATAATAAGAGAGAATAAAAAACATGAGGATAGTTGAGGGGAGTTTCAGGAAAACATGAAACATAGCAACATTCACATCATAGGAATATTGGAAGAAGAAAAAAAGAAGCAATGCATAGAAAACCTGTTTGAAAAAGTAATGACAGAAAATTCCCTAACTTGGTCAGGTCAGAAAGTCATACAAGTTCAGGAAGCACATAAGGTCCAATCAAAATGAACTGAAAGAGGCCTACACCAACACACACCATAATTCAAATGGCAAATTTTAAAGATGAAGAGAGAATCTTAAAGGCAATGAGGGAGAAACACCTAGCAACATACAAGGGAGCTCCAATAAGGTTTCTAGCTGATTTCTCACCAGAGATACTACAGGCCAGAAGAGAATAGTATGAAATATTCCAGGTAATGAAAAGCAAAGACCTACAACCAGGACTACTCTATCCAACAAGACATTCATTTAAAATAGAGAGTAGAATTAAAAACTTCCCAGACAAAGAAAGGTAAAAGAGTACATCTCCACCAAGCCAGAACTACAAGAGATGCTAAAGGATCTGCTATAAAAAAGAGAAGGGGGGGAGGGAAAGAGACAGAAACAAGGATATGGAAAATGGCAATGAATAAGTACCTATTAATAATAACATTAAACATAAATGGATTAAGTCTCTAATCAAAAACCATAAGGCTGCTGAATGGATAAGAAAACATGAACACATATATGTTGTCTACAAGAGCCCCACCTCAGAACAAAAGATCTACACAGGTTGAAAATGAAGGGATACAAAAAATATTCCAAGCAAATTAGACATGAAAATAAAGGTGGGGAAGCAATACCTATATCACACAACAAAGACTTTAAAACAAAAGCCATAAAAAGTCAAAGAAGATCACTACATAATATTTAATGGAGTAGTCCAACAGGAAGCTATAACCCTTGTAAACATATATGCACCCAACATAGAAACACCTAAATATATAATAAAAATCTTGGAGGACCTCAAGAAAGATATTGACAACAATACACTCATCCTGGGGGATTTCATCACCCCACTGTCCACAATGGATTAATTTCCAAGCAAAGAATCAACAAAGATGTTGTGGCACTCAATTACACTCTAGCTCAAATGGACTTAATTGATATATACAGAACCTTTCATCCCAAAAAAGCAAAATATTCATTCTTTTCAAATGCACATGGAACATTTTCAAAGATAGACCACATGGTATGACAAAAAACAAGACTCAAAAAATGCAAGAAAACTGAAATCATAACAAGAATGTGCCCAGATCACAATGGATTCAAACTGGAAACCAACCACAAGGAAAATACTCAAAGACATTCAAATACATGGAGACTGAATAAAAGGTTATTAAGTAATGAATGGGTCAACAATGAGATCAAGGAAGAAATCAAAACATATATGGAAACAAGTTAAATTTAACACACACTAACTCAAAATCTATGAGACACAATGAAGGCAGAACTGAGACAGAAGTTCGTAGCAATACAGTCTTGCTTAAAAAAAAGGTAGAAAAATACCAAATAAACAACCTAATCTTACATCTAAAATGACTAGAGGAATAACAACAAACAATGCCCAGAGTAAGTAGAAGGAAGGAAATAATTAAGATTAGAGCAGAATTAAATAACACAGAAAGTGAAACAACAATTCAAAGGATCAACAAGTCCAGGAGTTATTCTTTAAAAATATGAACAAAACTGTCAACCTTTAACCAGACTCAGCAAGAAAGAAAGAGAGAGAACCCGAATAAACAAACTCAGAGATGAAAGAGAAGTTACAACTGATACCACAGAAATATGAAGGATTGTTAGAAATTACTATGAATAAACACATGTCAAGAAATTGGACTACCTAGTGAAATGGACAAATTTCTAGAAACATACAATCTTCCAAAACTGAATCAAGTAGTAGAAAGCCTAAACAGACTGATAACAGCTAGTGAAATTGAAGCAGTAATCAAAAAAATCCCAGCACAAAAATTTCTGGACCAAATGGCTTGTCAGAGGAATTTTAGCAAATATTAAGGATTTACTAACTCCAATCCTTCTCAAACTATTCCAAAAATTTAAGAAGAGGAAGGACTCCTGAACTCTTTTTATGAGTCTAGTATCCTAATTCCAAAATGAGGTAAAGACACAACAAAGAAAGAAAACTACAGACCAATGTCTTCAATGAACATTGATGCTAAAATTCTCAACAAAATACTGGCAATCTGAATTCAGAAATACATTAAAAAGATCATACAGCATAATCAAGTGGGATTAATCCCAGAGATGCAAGGATATTACAATATTCTCAAATCAACAAATGTACTATACCACATAAAGAAAATGAAGGACAAAAACCATGTGATCATATCAAGAGATGCTGAAAAAGCATGAGATAAAAACCAGCATTGATATATATATATAAAAATCAGCAAACTCCGAATAGAGAGAGCGTACCTCAACATAATAAAAGCTGTGTATGAGAAACCTACAGCCAACATTATACTCAGCAGGCAAAACCTAAAAGATTTGCCCCTAAGATCAGGAACAAGACAAGGGTATCCAGTTTCATCACTCTTATTCAACATCGTATTGGAAGTTCTAGCCACAGTGATCAGACAAGAAACAGAAATAAAATGAACCCGCATTAGAAAGGAGGAAAGAAAGCTGTCATTATTTGCAGGTGATGTGATAGTGTACATAGAAAATCCTATAGTCTCCACCAAAACACTATTCAACTTAATAAGTGAATTTGGCAAAATAGTGGGATACAAAGTGAATATTAAAAAATCAGTGGCATTTTTGTACATCAAAAATGAAATACTAGAAAGAGAAACTAGGAAAAATATCCCATTTTCCAGAGCAACAAGAAAAATAAAGTACCTCAGAATAAGTTTAACCAAAGAGGTTAAAGGTCTGTATTCAGAAAGCTATAGAACACTAAAGAAAGAAATTAAGGAAGATAAAAATAAATGGAATCATATATCATGTTCATGGATTGGAAGAACTGACATTATTAAAATATCCATACTACCCAAAACAATCTATAGTTCAATACAATTCCTATGAAAATACCAGAGGTATATTTCACAGATCTAGAACAAATATTTTAAAAAATGTAATGGAACCATAAAAGACTCCAAATATCCTTAGCAATCTTGAGAAAGAAAAAAAAAATAGGAGGGATCATGATACACAATATCAAACTATACTACAAGGCTACTGTAATCAAAGTAGCCTAGTGCTGGCATAAGAATAGACACGTAGATCACTGGAACAGAATAGAGAACCCACAAACAAACACAAGTCTCTACAATGATCAATCAATATTTTACAAAGGGGGCATGAGCATACAATGGAGTACAGATAGAAGCTTCAATAAATGGTGTTGGGAGATCGGGACTGGTACCTGCAAAAAAAATTAAACTAGATCACCAACTTAAACCATATACCAGAATACACTCAAAATGGATAAAAGGCTTAAATATAAGTCATGACACCATAAAAGCACTAGAGGAAAGCCTAGGCAGGAAAATTTCAGATATACAATGTAGCGATATTTTTGCCAATGTATCTCTTAGGGCAAGGAAAATAAAAGAAAAAGTTAACAAATGGGACTATATCAAACTAAAAAGCTTCTGTAAGGCTAAAGAAATCATCATCCAAATAAAAGTGGAGCTGAGTGTACAGGAGAACGTATTTGTCAATGATACATCAAACAAAGGTTTAATCTCCAAAATATATAAAGAAGTCATGACTCAATACCAGGACAACAAACAACACAATTAAAAATGGGCAAAGGAACTAAACAGATACTTCTCCAAGGAGGACATACAGATGGCTCATAGATATATGAAAAAATGCTCCATATCGCTAGCCATCTGAGAGATGAAAATTAAAACCACAGTGAGATACCACCTCATCTGCTAGAATGATCATCATCAATAAATCAACAAACAGCAAGTTCTGGCAATGATGCAGAGAAAAGGGAACCCTAGGGCACTGTTAGTGAGAATACAGACTGGCGCAGCCAGTGAAAAATGGTATGGAATTTCCTTAAAAAACTAAAAATGGAGCTGCTTTTTTTTTCTTTTATTCTCACCCCAACCCACCACCCCCCATAGTTTTTGTCCATGTGTCCTTTATACTTGTTCTTATAATTCCTTCCCCTTTTCCCCTGAAATTCCCTCCCTTCTCCCCTCTTGTGACTTTCAGCCTGTTCTCAATTTCCATGTCTTTGGTTATATTATGCTTGTTTGTTTGTTTTGTTGATTAGCTTCCTGTTAAAAGTGAGATCATATGGTATTTGTTTTTCACTGCCTGGCTTATTTCGCTTAGCATGATGCTCTCAAGTTCCATCCATGCTGTTGCAAAGGGTATGAGCTCCTTCTTTCTTTCTGCTGCGTAGAATTCCATTGTGTAAATGTACCACAGTTTTTTGATCCATTTATTTACTGATGGGCATCTAGGTTGCTTCCAGCTGCTTTTGAACCAGTGATTCCAATGCTGGGAATATGCCCTAAGAATCCCAAAATCACTAATTCAAAAGAACTTATGTACTCCTATGTTCATAGTGGCACTATTTACAATCACCAGGTACTTGAAACAGTCTAAGTGCCCATCAGTAAATGAATGGATCAAAAACCTGTGGTACATTTACCCAATGGAATACTATGCAGCTGAAAGCAAGAAGGAACTCCTACCTTTTGTGACAGTGTAGATGAAACTGAAAAATATTATGCTAAGTGAAATAAGCCAGTCCATTAATGACAAATACTGTACGATCATCTATAAGAAGAATCTAAGGAACAAAATAAACTAATGAACAAAATAGAACCACAGGAATGGAAACATGGGACAGACTGAAGTGATCAGAGGGGAGGTGGGAGGGAGAAAATAGTGGAAAGAAGGGGAAAGGACTAGGCAAAGAACATGAAAGAATGACCCATGGACATGGACAACAGTGTGGGAATTGACAGTGGGGATGGGATGGGTGAAAGGGGGCAATGGGGGAAAATTGGGAAAACTCTAATAGAATACCAATAAAAATTATTTAATTAAAAAGTTATAAAGAAAAAGAATGATAAAATATAAAAAACATGAAAAACAAAAGAATCAGAACCCTGGCTGGGTTGCTCAGCTGGTTAGAATATCATTCCAATATGCCAAGGTTGTGAGTTCAATACATCATCAGGGCATATACAAGAGACACCCACAAATGCATAAATAAGTGGAACAACAAATTGATGTCTCTCTCTCTATCTTTCTCTCTCCCTCTTTCTATCTCTCCCCAACTTTCTTCTATTTCTCTGAAATCAATAAATAAAAAATTATTTCTAGTAAAGAGTCAGAATACTATTTTCAAGAAGTCCATTCAATTAATAATAAAGTTTCTAATTGAAGTCAGGTTTTTCTTTAGGTGATACACATCATTGTGCAAAACATGAGTGTCCTTGCTTTGATGAGTTCCCAGCTTTACATAAGAATAATTTCATGACTTATATCTTTATGAACATTTTCCTGAACACCAAATCTAAAGAACTTTCCACTTTGATTGCTCTACGAGTTTGGTTTTCGTTATTGACTTTATTCCTGTGTAACCTTATCTTGTACATTAATTCGTTTACTTTTATTTATCATGTCTCCCTTCACTAGAATATAAGCTCCACAAGAGCCAAACTTTGTGTTTTTAGTGCCTAAATAATTTTTGGCATCTAGAAGGGATTCAATAAATGGTTTTTGGACAAATACAGTGTATATTAGTGATAAATTTTTTGTAAATGCCATATGTTCCATTGTACAGAGAAGAAAACATTAATTTTTGTCAGGGATATCAGAGTAGAGAGAATAAACTGAAAGAATTTGAAGTAAATGCATTGTAGTGGGAACCTGGAGTATAATAGTATAATAATGTATATGTTAGGAAAAAAGTGGGAATGCTAACTTTTTAGGTTGGGTTCCTAAGACGCTGAGCCTATGCAAATGTTGAGGTACATGTGACTTATTAAGGAAAATCCATAAGGGAGTGAGAGGAGCAGACACAGGAAGGGAAAGTCGCTCATCAGGGATGTGGTCCAATTCATGTCTAACCTTGACTTTGCTGTGAGGAGCTCTGTGGTGTAAAGTCTCCAGGCATTTCTCGATAGCCAAAGCAAGGCTCTGGAGAAGGTCCAGGTGTGAGCCATTCATTTCAGGACCAGCAGCAGCTCCTGCTTGTAAAGGAATTCTGGATGGAGTGCCAGATGTGTATACTGCAGTAATCATAGGGAACAACCCGCGGTGTGTTATAAAAGACAGGGTAGTCAAGTATAATATTTGATTTCAAATGACAGTCTGGGATAAACAAAAATTAAATATGTATAACGTGCCCTATAGCAGTTAATTTATTATTTGTTAAAATATTGCCACAATAACCCTCGCTGGTGTGGCTCAGTGGATTGAGTGATGGCCTGCTAAAGAAAGGGTCGTGGGTTTGATTCCCAGTCAGGGCACATGCCTGGGTTGCAGGCCAGGTCCCCAGTAGGGGGAGTGTGAGAGGCAACCGCACACTGGTGTTTCTCTCCCTCTCTTTCTGTCTCCCTTTCCCTCCCTAAAATAAATAAATAAAATGTTTAAAAAAAGAAAAAAGGAAAAAAAAAGTTGCTACAATATGTAGCAACCCAAATTCAGCAGCTCATGCACAAACAAACAAAGTAAATAATACATAATTAAATACCACTTACCATAGTGTTCTCTTTTTTGGAGAAATCAACCATTTGTGTAGAATTCTAGGTGTCATGGATCGCCCAAGAGTTACACTCCTTAGCTCCTGTTTCAAGGGAATGATTTTGAGTAGCTGCTGCTCCAGAAGATAAAGAGATCTTTTGAGTATCTCTAAGTATAACAAATGCTACTCTATATCTATAATAGATCACTTAAAAATTACAATTGAAAATCTCCATTAAGTTGATTTTTATTTAAAATGCCTCTCCCAAATCTAAATATAAACAGATTTAATTTGGGGATTAGAACTATACCAAAAGACCTAAAATTCACAACTGTAATAAAGTAAAAAGATTTGAGAAGTTGGGCTACTTATTTGGGTAGGTGGAACCAAAAAGTTAAGTCTTGATATGAATTAAGAAAGTAAAAACAACATTCTGTGGTTTATTTATTTACTTACTTTTTAAAGTTTTTTTACAAGAGGAAATGAGCTTAGATGCACCAAAGCCCCTGCAAAGAAAATGCCCAGTTTATGATTCTAGCAGATTTCACAGCAAAGATACAGTGCTATTGGGTCATAATTAAAAGATGTTATATGGCTAGGCTGAATGAGAGATGTTGGTTTCACAGTCAAGAAACAGTTATCCCCTAAGATTTTTTTTCATTTAAATTCTTTTTGTAAGATTGTTCTTATCTTCTGTGGCCGTAATATCTACATCATTCTCATTTCAAAGAAATTTAATATTGAAATGCTGGAGAAGAAAACATATGAAGTCCTGACTAAACTTCCAAATCTAAATCTGTCTGGGGTTTGGTTCTGCTTGAGTAAAACAATGTATAATACCTGTCCAGGTAGGACAGACATAGCAGCTCTGAAAATGTAAAAAGTGACTCAAGTATTTGAATTTCTCTCTCTGCCTCTCTCTGCCCTGCCTTCCCTTACATTCTTGGTTATTTTTTTATTTTTCTTATATTAAATATTATATCATTAACTTCTTCCATTTGAGTAAAAATTCTCATGAATCCCTTCTATGAATGTATGATTACCAGGCAAGTGCAGCATGATGATTTAGTGCCCAGACACTGGGAGTAGACTGTTCACAGCTTCACCATTTACTAGCTGTGTGACATTGGAAAAGTTATTTATGAAGTAGCCCCTCTCCCCACTTCTGGCTGCATAAAATTGAGTAAATAATAGAAACAATCTCATGGGTGTGTGTAAATGAATAAACATTTGTAAAGTCCATCAAGGGAATCTCCTGCACTAACATTGTAATTGACCCAACCCTGACTCTTGGAATGTTTTAATTTTCTTGACACTGATTATTTCAGTTAGAATATAGAGTAAGGAAGGCATCATTAAATGTGTCAGACCTTGAGTACATACTCAACAAACATTTGATAAAGGAAAGGACACATATTTTTAAAACCCCACCTATAATTTATCTGGGAAAGTGATTAAGATCACTTCTGACTCTAGAATTATTCATTCACAATATTTCACATAGTTTCACATGCTTTCACAATCATAGTCATCACAACTCCTTGACAGTTATTGATTGGGAAGAAAATAATTAGCAGCTGTTCTATAACCCATTCTTTTCCTTTCCATGGGAACGATTGTGGCAGTACTTAAAGAGAAAGAAGTAAGGATGGGAGGCAGGGAGAGAGGGGGATGCAAGGAGCACTTTCTTGTCTCTTGTCAAACTGCCTCTCATGTCCTGATATTCTCACCCTATATTTCTTATACTTACCCTTATATAGTCCTCAGTCAGCCCAAAGAGGCCAGGTTACTGACCTTTGCTTTACCAGTAGATCTAGCCCAGTGCCCCCGAGAGAACACTGCACATTGTGTTCACTGTGCTCACCCAGATAACACCTTTAAGCAAATTCCACATTCACCTGTTGAGTTAGCAGTTTTCACAGGACCAGCTTCATCAGAGCTGGAGTAGGAAGTGACTTACCAAATGGGAAACAAATGGAGGACTTCAGAGCTCCAGTCAGATAAAAATCACTCTCTTGTTGAAACAATCGTGATAGGTAAGATTGTGCCGAAAGAGTACAGAACCAGCCATCTATCTGTCTCCTTAGAATTTCCTTCTACCTTTCACATAATGCCTAAACCCAAGGTTATATTGGTCTAGGATCAGAAGGCTGAGAGTTCGTGGCTTGGGCATTTTTAAAACGGACATTAGGAAAAGACATTCTATTTCTTTCTTTCTCAAGCGTGCATGTGTGCGCATGTGCATGGTATGTTCGTGTGCTGTGGGGATGTTTGCACACATGGCATACATATATTGATTGCTGGGCTTTGGATTAGCTCTTTCATTCACTGGGATGGTGAGATGAGAGATTTTAACCTGCGCATTAGAGAAACATGAAGAGGTGTTTTTGCTGACTTTGATTTGAGGGTTTATAAAGATAAAGACTGCAGTGTACAGGAACTCAATACTGTCCATACTGATCAGATCACCAGTTAGTGTAAAGGTTTACTTTAATTTTTTCCATTATTTCTAAATGTACATTTTTCTTTCTGGAAACCTGGCAAGTGGGAGAGCTGGCTGGGTCAGAGTAGAATTTAAATATTTTGCTTCTCTTTTTTCCTTTTGCTTCTATGTATAAAACGCCACTGTCATATAACACTTCAATGACATTTTAATTCAACTCTAACTTCTAGCAAAAGTAGCTTCTCAAAATTCCTTGAACTTGGGCTTAGGGGTGTTTTCTACCTTCTTTTCTCTTAAGGTAACCCAAAAGTGGAATTCATATTATGAGTGCTCCCTTAAGCTCCTGATCTTGTCCAAATCAGTCATTACTCAGGGCAATGGCAATGAATTCAAGAATAACCTGCAGATTGGTGTAGCCACTGTGGAAAGCAGTATGGAGATGACTGAAAAAATTAAGAATGGCTCTGTCTTTTGATCCAGTGATCCCACTTATGGGGATATATCTGAAGAAACCCAAAACATTAATTCAAAAGAACACAAGCACCCCTATGTTTATTGCAATTTTATTTACCATTGTCCAGATATGAAAGTAGCCCAAGTGTCCATCAGTACACGAGTGGATAAAACAACTATGGGACATTTACACGATGGAATACTATTCAGCCATAAAAGAGAAAAAATGTACCCTTTGAGACGGTAGGGATGGACCTGGAGAAAATTATGCTAAGTGAAATAAACCAGTCAGAGAAAGACAAATACCATAAGATTTCACCATGTAGAATCTAATGAACAAACTGAACAAGCAAAATAGAGACAGACTCATAGATGGAGAGCAGCATGACAGCTCTGGGGGGTTAGGGTAGGATGGGGAGGGTTTGAGCAAAAAGGAGAAAGGGCTCATGAGCATGGACAGCAGTGTGGGGATTGCAGGGGGGCAGGGAGAGTATAAGGATACAAATGGTAATGGAAAAAATACAATAAAGAAAAAAGTACAGCAGAAAAACACTGAAGAAAATAAAGAAAATAAATAGTCTGAAGAGAACAGTAGAGAAAGGTTCACAACATATAATTATAAGGACTTATTACTTCCTATGCTGAAAAAAATGCATCAGGAGTGGGGGAGTGTAAGTTATCTTCAAACCTCTGTAAGCGGTTAATTTCCCTCAACACACTGAAGCTTGAAAAACAGGGCTTTCAAGACTGACATTTTTCTGAATTATGATCAGGGAGGGACATGCTTTTGTTACACTTATAGAAAGAAGATCCGAGTATGGATTTGGAATGATTAAAAATCAGATCAGGAAGCAAGTTCACAAGGTATTTCAATAGTATAATACAACAGATTTCTTCATAAATCTCTTCTGCTTCAATTTGGCTTCTATGGACAGGTGAAGTCTACAAGGTTTCATCTCAATGAAGGTTTAATTTGTCTCATTTCCTTCTCTGTGGGAGAATTTCTGATGGTTGTCTAGATTTTCTAAAACATCTATTTTAGAATGATAGCCCATATTTTCATTTGACATTTAAAATACTTACTGCTAGAAGAAACAGTGGGAGATATTTTGTTGAATGTAATGTAAATTTGACTTTATGGAGCTCTGAGGGTTTAATGTCAATTACTGAAGGAGAAAACATCAATAACTAAGGTTTTAATGTAAAGGAAATCCTCAAAACTAGATGAGCGTGGGTACATGAGAGATAAAGAATTTGAACATAAAAACAGAAAGAAAACTATTTAATCTAGTCCATCTCAGAATGTTTCCACTGTACAGAAGAAGCGGAAGGATAATCCTCATGGCCCTGTAGCCTGTGGGTTGTTGCAGTTAATGAGAACTGTGAATAACAAAAGAATATCAGGTCATAAACTATAGCAGAACTGATTTTCATTTATGAGTTCCTTCCTAGAAACCCTGGGATTTAGAAGTGAATTCCCCACAGGGCATTAAGAAAACAATTTACATAGGAATCAAAGAACTCTCTAAGGGGCAAGTAAAACAAAATGAACATACTTCAGCTAAAGTCATATAGAAAGAAAACTATATTTAATGTTGTACATAGTGCCTATTCAATTATTTACACATAACTCAATTACAATTTTTTCTGAGGTGAAATTCATATTTTAAAATATTTGTATAATAATTTAGAAGTGACATTATTTTGTTATTAGCTAGTCTACTTTACTTCCACCATAATTCCTATTATCCTCTTGAGGCATCGACTGTTTATAAGGGTGTCATTAACACACAGTGCCTTTGTGCCCAGTCCCACTTCATGTCCGAGAGTGAAATGTGGTAGGCTGTGTGGTCTCTGCCTTACAGGCATGATGCAAAACAGTCACACAAGAATCAAAATGACAATGATCAACAGTAATCTGATTTAGCAAAAAATATTGATAATTGACTTAGTTTGTCAGCTTGAAGTGTCAAAATAAATGCCTAGTAACCAGAATCATTCTGGGATGACTTAAATGTGGGTATGTTTTAATTAATGATTGATTTCACAATATGTGGAAATACATGGTTTTATAAGTTCTTCCTGCCTCTTGTCATAATTGCCTAAAAACAAAACAAAACAAACAAACAAACCACCTGAGGCTTAGTCAAAATCTCATTACATGTACCTTTTCTAAGACCTCGTTGCCTTCTTCCTTGTCTACTAGTGTCTTTAGAAGAGATGTAGTCTGGACATTCAGACAGTATCAACCATGGTAGTTTCCTTGGGCTTTGTTTCTTCAAGACTAGCATCTAGAATGGAGAACTGAACGTAGATGATATTAAAGGACTAAAGTTTAATTTCATCTATTCTCTGTGTTTCTTTACATAAAAATATTTATTAGCTTAATTAGTGCTATTATGAGTATACTGAAGGCAATCATAATGGTACTTAATAGTATATTCAGAATAGGAAAAAGATCGTAATAGGTTAGAAGTTTAACTCTTAATAGTTAATAAATTTCTGTGCATATAACCATGCAATTGAGCTTTTGTGGTAAGTTTGACTTTGAGGTTATTTTATGCTTGGTAGATAGTGGACAGTCACCTGATTTTTTGTTTCATGAATTTGAAGATCAAAATTTATTTCCTCCTTGCCTCATGGATTTGAAAATCAGATAACCTTTTCAGTTTTCTGTAATATAGATTTTAACACCTGCCCTCATGTGAAACTACTAAATACTTTCTTTAACACAATCGCTTTTACAGTCCTTACCTCACCTACCTCTCAACCCTAAATAACTATTAACATAATGATGTGATTCATGTTTTTATTTTTATTTGATATAGCAGGCTCTAAAGGGAAAAATCTTATATCTTACATAGTCATAACCCTAAACTGACTTCTAGTCAATTTTGGTTTTAGAAAGCATACACAAAGTCCTTGTCTAGAAGACAATGGTTGAAAAGATATGGTTATTAAATAAAATGTAGTTGTTATGTTCAATTTTTAAGTCAATGTAAATGAGAGTAGTTTTGCCCCCAGATTTGATGAAACTCAATCTGTAGGAAAGTCACCAAAAAAGACCATGTGTATGATATCAGTGACAGTAAATCTAGATTCTTATTAGTAGGTATTAGCTTGCAGAAAACAAAATGTGTTTTGTAAATGAACATTATCTTTATCACTATATACCAACCACTATTCTTATGAAGGATTGAAGCAGTTACACAATTCAATCTAGAAGCAAATAAAAAAAATAAAATTTATATTTTCTGTTTTCTGACTTTTATAAATGTTCCACTTCTAAACTAGTCCTAGGCTTACCGAACAAATGTTCTCTTTTTAACATGTTTATGATTACGTCAAATCTGAGTGAAAATGATCTCTGAATGTGGTTACTGAAGGTTAGTTATGAAGCCAGACCTTGGTAAATAACTCTAAAGTGACTTCTTCCAGGCAGTGTTATCTTTGAAAGCATATACAAAGCACAGTTCTGATTGACTCTTTTGTTTTGTTAGGCCTTAAATCTGCCTGAAGTGCATGACCAGGTCCTGAATGCCGGTTGACTGGTATCTTAAAGAAAGAAATGTCACGCAGCACACCGTTTGAAGTCTCACACAGTGTTAGCGCTGTCATGTCACATTTCTTTCCCAGCATATCAGGGTGATATTTAAATCACGTCTCTTCTGCACCCCTATATTCACACACCTTATTCAAAAGTTCCCTTGAGTGTGGGAAGTTGTAATTGCCTACAAAAATATGAGGAAGCTGTGAATATATTTAAAATATAACCTTAAGAATTATGTTTAATCCTGTTAACTTTTATTATCTATGTATCAGTTCTGAACTTTACATGAACCATTTACATAATAGATAATCATTTTGGGTTTTTTTTTAGTTGAATATAAAATTTTTGAGATTAAATCATGTTATCTGTTTCTATGGTTAGTTTATGTTTACTGTTTATTAATGAATTCTTATTAATTAATTAATTTTGTATATTTATTAATTTTGTTGTATAAATTTGCTGAAACTTGTTTATCTATTTACCTCTTGATGGACAGTTTGGTTGTTTCTAAATCTTAATGTTCAGAAATAAACTGCTATGATTATTCCTGTTTAAGTCTCTTTGTTAATATATTTTCATTTTTCTTGATGAGTGCCCAGGATTAACATTGATGGGAAATGGGTGTTCAACTCTGGAGTAGCTGTATGCCCTTTCATTCTCACTAGTGATGCATTAGGGGTCAATTACTTTGTATCCTCAGCAGAACTTGGAACCGTGATTCTTTTTAAATTTAGAAATTCTATTAGGAGTTCGGGCTTATCTAATTTGGCCTTTATTTGGATTCTCCTGATAAGCAATGATATTGGATATCTGTGTTTTCTGACCATTAATTAATCTTCTATTGTAGAGTTTGAGTTTTTATATTGGGTTGTTTTTTACTATTTTTTTTTTAAATTCTAGTTTCAATATAAGAGATATGCATGGAGATGTTTTCGCCAGTCTCTGGCATGCCTTTTTATGTCCTTTAATGACATTTTCGAAAAGTAGCTTTCTAACCTTCCTAAAGACCCATCTTACCTTTACGTTTTTCCTCCCTTTTCAAAAATATAACCCCACAGCAACTTAATTCCATTTATATAACCTTCTTCTTTGCACTTTGTATTCATATGTACCATCTACATATGCAGTGATCACCAGTTAGTACTATTTTTATTTTTTCTGAAATAGTTATTAATTATAAAAAAGTTACAAGAAGAAACCATGATGTTTAATTGTTTCTGATGATCTGGATCCCTTCTTGTAGATCCCAAGTCCTAATGTGGTATTTTCCTTCACCCTGAAGACCATCTTTTTGTACTTCTTGGGATGCAGCTTTCCTGCTGACAGATTCTCTCAGCTTTCATTTATCTGGAAATGTCTTTATTTCAACATCAGGTTTTGTGCTTTTTGTCTTTTTTTTTTTTTTGAGAGAGA
Organism: Glossophaga mutica; assembly: GCA_039655065.1. Taxonomy (NCBI): domain Eukaryota; kingdom Metazoa; phylum Chordata; class Mammalia; order Chiroptera; family Phyllostomidae; genus Glossophaga; species Glossophaga mutica. Next base: position 75,570,081 of record CM077308.1, on the reverse strand, counting down.
GAGAGGTGCTATGATTACAAATAATATTTTGGCATTTTCATTACTTTCTCTGTTTTTTCAGAAGTTTCACAATTATGTGCCTATATAAGAGGTTTGTTTGTATTCATTATACTTTGACTTCATGAATTTATTGAATCAAAAAGTGACTTTTTAAAATCATATTTGGGACAATCAGGCTTTCTTTTCTATCACATTCTTTATCCTACCTAATTACATACATATTTAAATCATTTAATAGTTTCCTATGGTTCCTGAGATTGGTTTGTATGGTTCCTGATTACATACATATTTAAATCATTTCATGGGTTCCTATGGTTCCTGAGATTGGTTCTTATGGTTCCTATAGAACGGGATTATTCTTTAATCCCATTCTGTTTGCTTCTCAAATTAGATCATTTCTATTTATCTGGATGATTTCTATTCACTGACACTTATTTTGTCCCATCTTCAAACCACTATTGAGTTAGAGATTTTTCTCTTATTTTGAACACTTTTTATAGTTCTTTGAAACTGATTTCCTTGTTTAGTAATTATGACATTATTAAATTGATAAGAACAGATACTACACTTGATCTTAGCCAAAAGACTGAGAAATGATGATTATGACATTATTTGATTTTAATATTTTGAACATATTTTCATTTAGTTCTTTGAACTAGTCACTTTCAAGGGTTTCTCTGCTAAATGCAACACCTGTGTGATCTTGAGGTCAATTTTTATTGAGTATTTAGTTTTTTGATATGGTAGGTACATGTTTAATTATTTGAAATACTGCCAAACTTTTTCAAATTGGGCTGTGACCAGATTGAGACCAGCCCCAGAGTGGGTCTGCCATGGGCCTGGTGGTGTGTGGGTACTTGATCCATGCAGGAAAGATTTCATAATGTAAGTCCAAGTGATTTTGAGAGTATGCTTATTAAAAACAATGATGGTGAAACAAGGAAGGGCTTAAGACAGAAGGAGCAACAGGAGATAGCCCAGGTGGGGCTGCTTCGGTTCACTGGGGGCTGAAGTTCACAGTGACAAGAAGTGAGCTGTGGCCAGGCTGTTTTAGCTCATTGGAAAGTCAGAGAAAAGGGAGCCTTGTAAACAGGTTCAGGGTATTAGCTCAGGACAAGCTGCTGCTGTCCACTGCTCCCCTAGTTGCAAATTTTGTAGGGACCCCTACGGAAAAGGAAGTAAAAAGTTCATGCCTTAGAAAAAGCATGGGTGTGTTCCAGAGAGAGCTGCTGGTATCCTTCATCTTGAGGGTTTTTGTTTCTCTTTTGCTCTTCTGCAGGTGAGGATCTTAGCGGAGGGTTTCATCAGAATATTCGTCAGCATTCCAGATGCATTTTTAAAATGCTGATGAATCAAAATGAACATATAAGGGAGCTTGCGATTATTCTCTAGTCAGCTTCACTGATTTACTTTTATCTTGGGTCTGTCTGGCTTTAATCGGGTTTTTGTTATCAAGTAAAGTCAAAGAAAGTTAAGCCAGGGGCCTACTGTGTGCTGCCTGACGTGGAGCGTGGCTCACCAGAGTGCAGGCAGACCTCGAGGACCCTCAGACAAAGAAAATTTCTGCAAACATTGTTAATATCTACTCACGCATACCGTATCATTTATCCATTCCATAAAGGAAAAACAGACCACAAAGTATACCTTTTAAAAGTTAAAATTAACCCCAACATTTCCCCCTCCCTCTCTATTGCCCCATACCAGCAATTTTGCATAGAAACTACACACAGATATAAGGTCAGCCTCTAGATATGGCTGGGGTCTCTCTTTCTTCTCTCATGAGGAGAGTATGCCATTCTGTCTGTGGAGTGGCTTTTCTTGCTTGTCCTCTCTGCTCAATTAAATCTGATTTTCCTCTTTAACTTTTTGTCTGGCTCCCATTTTGAATTCCTACCTGCTCAAAACCAAGAACCCTCATGGCTCCAGGCTTGAGTCCCCACTGGGTTCTTGCTCCTTCAGCATCAACATCACTACAAAATATTAGAAAGGCTAAAAAATTTTTGTAAAAAAAGAAGAAGATACAAAGTATTGAAAAATATGTGGAAGAACTAGAATTTTTATACATTTTTTATTAAAATGTAAAATGGTATGGAGGCAGGATAGTAAGAAGAAAGGAAAATTTGGCAAGTGGAATGAGGAAACTGATACAAGATAACTAAACAAGGCTAAGCAATTTGACCAACTTACAGACAGCTAATGAATCATAAAATCTTCTATTTCATAACCAAAGATGCTTGAGAACAAATGTTTTATAACTCTCTTCCCTAACCAGTGAATAAATAGCTTAAATAACCCTGGTCATGGAAACAGAAAACAGATACCCGATTAATGCCATTTGTGCCAGCCAAACCCAAGGACAGATGAAATCAGAGGACCAATCTTTTTTTAATTTATTTTAATTGTTGTTCTTGTACACTTTTCTGTCTTTTACTCCCATCCCAGCCCACCACCCCAGAACTCCCCACCTCCCTCCCATTTCCACTCCCCCTAGTTTTTGTCCATGTATCCTTCATATTTGTTCTTGTAAACCCTTCCCCTTTTCCCCTGAAATGCCCTCCCCTCTCCCCTCTGATGACTGTCATCCTGTTTTCAATTTCAGTGTCTTTGGTTGTATTATGCTTGTTTGTTTGTTTTGTTGAGTAGGTTCCTGTTAAAGGTGAGATCATATGGTATTTGTCTTTCACTGCCTGGCTTATTTCGCTTAGCATGATGCTCTCCAGTTCCATTCAAACTGTTGTGAAGGGTATGAGCTCCTTTTTTCCATCTGCTTCATAGAATTCCATTGTGTAAATGTACCATAGTTTTTTGATCCATTCATTTATTGATGGGCATCTAGGTTGCTTCCAACACTTGGCTATTGTAAATTGTGCTGCTATGAATGTAGGGATGCATAGGTTCTTTTGGATTGGTGTTTCAGGGTTCTTAGGATATAGTCCTAGCAGTGGAATTGCTGGGTCAAAAGGTATATCCATTTTTAGTGTTTTTAGAAAATTCCATACTGTTTTCCATAGTGGTTGTACCAGTCTGCACTACCACCAACAGTGCACCAGGGTCCCCTTTTCTCCACAACCTCTCCAACACTTGCTGTCTGTGGCTTTGTTTATGAGGGCCATTCTGACTGGTGTCAAGTGGTATCTCATTGTGGTTTTAATTTGCATCTCTCTGATAGCTAGCGATATCGAGCATCTTTTCATGTGTCTCTGGATCCTCTGTATGTCCTCCTTGGAGAAGTGTCTGCCCAAGTCCTTTGCCCATTTTTTAATTGGGTTGCTTGTCTTCTTAGAGTGGAGTCGTGTAAGTTCTTTGTATATTTTGGAGATTAAACCCTTATCTGAGGTATCATTGTCAAATAAGTTTTCCCACACAGTCGGTTCTCTTTTTATTTTAATACTGTTTCCCTTGGCCATGCAGAAGCTTTTTATCTTGATGAGATCCCATTTGTTTATTCTTTCCTTTATGTCCCTTGCTTTAGGGGACATATCAGTAAAAATGTTGCTGCGTGTAATATCTGACATTTTCCTGCCTATGTTCTCCTCTAGGACTTTAATGGTGTTAAGGCTTATGTTTAAATCTTTTATCCACCTTGAACTTCTTTTTGTGTATGGTGTAAGTTGGTGCTCGAGTTTCATTTTCTTGCATGTAGCTGTCCAGTTCTCCCAACACCACTTGTTGAAGAGGCTATTCTTACTCCATTTTATGTTGCTGCCCCCTTTGTTGAATATTAATTGACCATAGAAACTTGGGTTTCTTTCTGAGCTCTCTGTTCTATCCCACTGGTCCCTGTGCCTGTTTTTGTGCCAGTACCAGGCTGTTTTGATTACAGTGGCCTTGTAATAAAGTTTGGTATCAGGTATAATGATCCCTCCTACTTTGTTCTTCTTTCTCAAAATTGCAGCAGCTATTCAGGGTCATTTATGGTTCCATATAAATTTTTGAAGTGTTTGTTCTATGTGTTTGAAATACGCCATTCGTACTTTAATAGGTATTGCATTGAATCTGTAGATTGCTTTGGGAAGTATGGACATTTTGATGATGTTAATTCTCCCGATCCATGAACACGGTATGTGTTTCCATTTATTTGTGTCTTCCTTGATTTCTTTCTTCAGTGCTGTGTAGTTTTCTGCATACAGGTCTTTTACCTCTTTGGTTAGGTTTATTCCTAGGCATTTTATTTTTCTTGTTGCTGTATTGAATGGGAATTTTTTTCTTGATTTCTGCTTCTGATGTTTCATTGTTGTTATACAAAAACCCCTTTGATTTCTGGATATTGACTTTGTATTCAGCTGTCTGGCCAAATTCATTTATTAGGTCAAGCTTTTTGGCCGAGTCTATAGGATTTTCTATGTACACTATCATGTCTTCTGGAAACAATGATAATTTTGTTTCCTCCTTTCTGATTTGGATGCCTTTTATTTCCTTTTGTGGTCTAATCACTGTGGCTAAGACTTCCAATACTATTTTGAATAGAAGTAGTTAAAGTGGACAACCTTGTCTTGTTTCTGATCTTAGTGGAAAAGATTTTAGTTTTTGCCCATTGAGTATGATGTTGGCTGTAGGTCTCTCATATATGGCCTTTAGTATGTTGAGGAATGCTCCCTCCATTCTCACTTTGCTGAGTGTTTTTGTCATAAATAGCTGTTGTACTTTATCAAATGCTTCTTCCGCATCTATTGATATTATTATGTGATATTTGTCTTTGCTTTTGTTTATGTGATCTATTACATTTACTGATCTGCAAATGTTGAACCATCATTGCATCCCGGGATGAATCCTACTTGGTCACGGTGCATGATCTTTTTAATGTATTGTTGGATGTGGTTTGCCAATACTTTGTTGAGGATTTTAGTGTCTGTTTTCATCAGCGATATTGGCTTGAAGTTCTCCTTCTTTGTTGTGTCTTTATCTGGTTTTGGGATTAGGATGATGCTGGCTTCATAAAAAGAGTTTGAGAGTCTTCCATCCCTTTGGATTTTTTCGAATACTCTGTGAAGCATAGGGGTTAGCTCTTCCTTAAATGTTTTGTAGAATTCTCCTGTGAAACCATCTGGTCCAAGGCTTTTGTGTGTTAGGAGTTTTTTGATTACTGCTTCAATTTCATCTGCTGTTATTGGTCTGTTCAGGCTTTCTCCTTCTTCTTCATTGAGTTTTGGACGTTTATATTTTTCTAGAAATTTGTCTATTTCACCTAGGTTTTCACATTTCTTGGCATACAGTTCTTCATAGTAATTTCTTACAATTTTTTGTATTTCTGTGGTGTCAGTTGTAATCTCTCCTCTTTCATTTCTGATTGTGTTGATTTGGGTCTTCTCTCTTGTTTTCTTGATGAGCCTGCTTAAAGGCTTGTCAATTTTGTTGATCTTTTCAAGGAACGAGCTCCTGGATTTATTGGTCCTTAGAATTGTGCTTTTAGTCTCTATGTTTTTTAATTCTGGCCTTATCTTAGGTATTTCCTTCCTTCTGCTCTGGGCAGTCTTTGTTGTTGTTCATTGTGTTCTTGTAGGCACACGGTTAGGTTGTTTGTTTGAAATGTTTCTATCTTTTTTAGGTAGGCCTGTATCTCTATCAACTTTTCTCTCAGAACTGCCTTCACTGTATCCCATAAGTTTGGGGTTGTGAGTTCATTTTCATTAGTTTCCAGAAACTTTTTGATTTCTTCCCTAATTTCATTCTTGACCCATTCATTGTTTAATAGCATGCTATTCAATCTCCATGATTTTGAGGGTTTTGGGTTTTTCCCCTTGGGGTTGGTTTCTGGTTTAAAGTCCCTTGTGGTCAGAGAAAATACTTGGTATGGTTTCAATTTTCTTGAATTTGTTGAGGCTTGTTTGGTGTCCTATCATGTGGTCTATCTTTGAAAATGTTCCATGTGCATTTAAGAAGAATGTGCATTTAGTTTCTTTGGGATGAAGGGCTCCATATATATCAGTTAAGTCCATTTCCTCTAGAGTGTTGTTCAATGCCACAATATCTTTGCTGAAGTTTTGTTTGGAAGATCTGTCCATTTTTGACAGTGGGGTGTTAAAATCCCCTACTATAATTGTGTTGCTCTCAATATCTTTCTTGAAGTCTTCTAAGATTTTCTTGATGTATTTAGGTGCTCCTATGTTGGGTGCATATATATTTACAATGTTTATGTCTTCTTGGTGGATTCTTCCCTTCAGTATTATGAAGTGACCTTCCGGGTCTCTCTTTATGGCTCTTCTTTTGAAGTCTATTTTGTCTGACATGAGTATTGCTACCCAGGCTTTTTTTTTTCTGTCTGTATTTCCAGCCCTTCACTTTGAGTCTGTGTAGGTCTTTTGTCCTGAGGTGGGTCTCTCGCAGGCAGCATATGTGTGGGTCATGCTTTCTTATCCATTCAGCTATTCTATGACTTTTGATTGGAGCATTTAATCCATTTACATTTCAAGTTATTATTGATAGGTACTTATTTATTGCCATTTTTGGACGTGTGTTCCTCCCCACCCCTTTCTCTCTTTTCCTTTCTTCCCTTAAAGCAGTCCCTTTAGAATCTCTTGAAGAGCTGGTTTGGTGGAGGTGTATTCTTTTAGACTTCTTTTGTCTGGGAAGCTCCTTATTTGGCCTTCTATCTTGATTGAAAGCCTTGCTGAGTAAAGGAGTCTCGGTTGCAGCCTTTGGTTCTCATTGCTTGGAATATTTCTTGCCATTGTCTTCTGCTTGTAGCGTTTCTATTGAGAAGTCAGCTGCTCACCTTATCTGGGCTCCCTTGTATGTTACTTCCTTTTTTTCCCCTTGATGCCTTTAAAATTCTCTCTTTGTCTTGGAATTTTGCCATTTTAATGATGATGTGTCTTGAAGTGGGCCTGTTTGGGTTCCTCTTGATTGGGACTCTCTGTGTTTCCTAGATTTGTGTCACTTTTTCTCTCATCAAATTAGGGATGTTTTCCATCATGACATTTTCAAATAGGTTTTCTATCCCTTGCTCTTCTTCTTCTCCTTCTGGTATCCCTATTATATGGATATCATTATGTTTCATATTGTATTGCATTTCTCTTAATCCCTCTTCATTCTTTCTGAGCCTCTTTTCCTTTTCTTGCTCATTCTGGGTGTTTTTTTTCTACTGTGTCCTCCAATTTCCTGATCTGATCTTCTGCTTCATCTATTCTTCTTTTCATTCCTTCTACTGCGTTCTTCAGCTCAGAAATTGTATCCTTCATTTCCTCTTGGCCCTTTTTGATAGTTTCTATTTCCTTTTTCATGTTGATATAGTTTGCAGTGAGTTCATCATAACTTCTCTGTAGTTTTCGGTAGCTCAATGAGAGCTCATGGAGCTTCCTGACAACCATTGCTTTGAACTCGATATCTGATAGTTGAGTTGCCTCCATTTCATTTAGCATTCCTTCTGGGGCTTCCTCCTTTTCCTTTCACTTGGAGATCGTTTTTTTGTCTTCCCATTGTTTGTGAAACTCTTCTTGTTAGCCTCAGCGTCTTAAATTGATCTGTTGTGGCTCCTTGGGTTTAATGTGTGAACTTCCATGGTAGAATACCTGTGAGATTCAGTGGTGCAGTCTCCTTCGGGTATCCTGGTGTTCGCAGCTTCCACTGTCTCAGTTGTTGGGATGCCCCCTCTTTGGGTCCAACTCTGTTTTTTTTTACAGTTCCAGGTTTTTTGGTCTCACTCGTGGGTATTTAAAAAGAGAAAAGAAAAAAAAACGAAAGAAGAAAGAAAGAGGAAAAAGAAGAGATACAATTGGAAAGAAAGGAAGAAGGAATAAAAGAAGAAAGAAGTAAAGAGAAGCAAAAGGAATTGAGGGATAAAAAAGATAAAAATAATAAAAATAATTAAAAAACATAATTAAAAAAATAAAACAAAAGAGAAAGCTCTTGCTGGTTTCAAACTTGCCAAGCTGGATTTTTCCAGTCTTGCTGGCTGCAAGGGGCCAATGGGTGACTGTTACCGCTTTTATCCCTGTTCAGCACTCAGTCAGCTTTGGGCAACTCTCCTCTGTGCTAGTTGCGCACTCTCCCCAGAGCTAGCCAGCGCCTCCCTGTTCAGGGCCTTAGGCATGGTTTCTGAGTCTCCTGCTAAGTGTCCGCTTTCCTGAGTTTATGAGTGTGAGCTTGGGTCACCTACAGATGGTGCACTCCCTGGATTTACGGGTGTGAGCTCTGGGTCTCCTACAGGGCACACGCGCCGACCGGAGTTTATGGGTGTCGGTCCCTGGGTTTCCTGTGTTGCATGCGCTCACCCGTAAACAGGTGTGAGTTCTGGGTCCTCTACAAAGCCCCTTCCTCCAGGTGCAGGCACCTCAGGTTGCACGGGTGTCTCTGGTTGCTCAGGGGCGTCTGGTCGCTCAGGCATCTCTCTGTTTAAATCTTTTTCAATTTCTAAATTTGTATGTTTTTATTGATTTTTTAGTCCTCTATCAAATAAATTTTTATAATCATTTTTTCCAGTCTGTAGTTTATCTTTTGATTCTTTTGACACCCTCTCTTGAAAAGCAGAGCTTTTTAATTTGGTAAAATCTAATTTATCAGTTTGGTCTTTTGTATATCATATTTTTATTGTCATATCGAAGAAAAATTTTCTACCCCAAGATCAAACAGGTTTTCTTACATATCCTTGTAGACATTTCAGAATTTTAGGTATTGAATTTTGACCTGTGATTCATTATAAATGGTTTTTTATATGTGGTGAAAAGTATGAGTGGAGGTTGTCTTGTTTTATTGTGCTTTGTTTTGCTTATGGATATTCAACTGATGCAGCACAATTTGTTGAAAAGACAATCATTTTCACACTGATTTGTTGAAAATCAGTTGTTCATAAGATGTGAGTATATATCTGGACACTTTGCCATTCTATTAATCTATTTATTGACCAGTATGCTAATAAGAAATGTTGTCTTAATGACTAAAGTGTTATAAGTCTTGAAAATAGACAGTATCATTTTTCAAGGTTGTTTTGACATTCTAGGCCTTTGGATTGCCAAATAAATTTTACAATAAATTAAAATGGAATGTTAATTAAGATTGTCCCAAATGTTTATATTAATTTGAAAGTGAATGACATCTTAAAAGTATTGAGTCTTCTGATCTATAACCATGGTATGTAGGACTTCTTGAGATCTGGCAATTATTTTGTACTCTTAAGTGTATGAGCCTTTAAATTTTTGTTAAATTTATTCATAATCTGGGGGGAGGGAAGATGGCGGTGTGGAAGGAGGGAGCAGATCCCATTTCCCCTACACATGGGAGAAAAACCTGGCCCATCTACGGAAGAACAGAGCAGACAAGGAACAATAACACAGCATATTTGAGAATAAGAGAACGAAAATTGTAGCAGACATTAAAAAACCAGTGGTAAGGAGAGCTCTTCAGAACAATAGGAGCCCAGGGATCAGCGCGAAGAGCGGGGTGGCGGAGGCCCCGGCCTGGCACTCCGCCAAGCCTGCCCCAGGGCTCTAGGGAGGGAGCTGGGTCAGCCGCTGAACCCGCTGGGAGATCTCAGGGGCCACCATGTGACTGCAGCGGAGCAAAAGTGGGTGCCCCGTGCCAGGTTACTGCGTGACTTTGAACTGAGTTTTCGTGGTCGCCGGGCAACTGTGAAAGCACAGTCGCCCCAACCGCAGACAGAGGCGCGTGTGAAGTGAGACAGCTGCCTGAAAATAGGCACCCAAATGGGACCGCACACGATTGCGGGATACTGGACACTCGTGAAAACATAGGCGCTGGCCACTAGAGACAGCTGTGGAGCCAAAGTTGCCAGTGCACGGGCGGGTGCTCCATCGCAGACAGCTCAGGACCATATAGGCACAGGCACGAGACAGCTGCTGGAGCAGAGGCCCTGCTCAGGGGCAAAGGCAGGCAGCTGTGCCTGATCACAGAAAGCTGCGCAGGGGCAAAGACAGGTGGCTGTGCACGACTAGAGAACCGAACACACACCCATTAACTCGGGGAAGTGCGCACACACCAGGAGGCACAGAACACACGCTGGAAACCCTGTGGGGAAAGGCGCCTACTAACACTGGGATACATAGCACAATGAGGACTGAGTTCTGAACACAGAGAAAAGCAATAAGATTACCCCTCGGCCATTGCAGCCAGAAAGACCAGAAAAACAGCTCGACAAGTTTGAAAACGAGGGTTGTTTTTTTGCTTTTGTTTGTTTTGCTTCGTTTGTTCCTCTTTTTGGTTGTTTGTATTTTCGTGTGTGTGTGTGTGTGTTTTGTTTTTTTGTTTTGCTAGTTTGTTTGTGTTTTTTTTGTTTGTGTGCCTGTCTATTTATATGTTTTTAATTATTCCTTCTTTACTATCTTTATCTTCTTCTTTACTCCCTAACTCCTTTTGCCTATCTTTAATTCTTTCTTGTTTTATTCCCTCTTCCTTTCTTTCCAATTTTATCTCTTCTACCTTTCTCTTTTTTCTTCTTTCTTCTTTTTTTCATTCCCCCCCTTCTCTTTTTAAATACCCACGAGTGAGACAAAACAAACAAACAAACAAGCCTGGAACTGTGAAAAAAACAGAGTTGGCCCCCAAAAGAGGGTATCCCAGGTGATGAGACAGTGGAAGCTGTGAACAACAGGATATCGGAAGGAGAATCCACCACTGAATCTCACAGATATTCTACCACAGAAGGTCATACCACAAACCCAGGGAGCCAGAACAGATCAATTAAAGAAGTTAAGGCTAACAACAAGAGTCTTACAAACAATGGGAAGACAAAGAAACAATCCCCAAATGAAAGGAAAGGAGGAAGCTCCAGAAAGAATGCTAAATGAAACGGAGGCAACTCAACTATCAGATATTGAGTTCAAAGCAATGGTTGTCAGGAAGCTCCATGAGCTCTCATTGAGCTACCGAAAACTACAGAGAAGTTATGATGAACTCACCGCAAAATATATCAACATGAAAAAGAAAATAGAAACTATCAAAAAGGGCCAAGAGGAAATGAAGAACACAATTTCTGAACTGAAGAACGCAGTAGAAGGAATGAAAAGCAGAATAGATGAAGCAGAAGATTGGATCAGTGAGTTGGAGGACAAAATAGAAAAAACACCCAGAATGAGCAAGATAAGGAAAAGAGGCTCAGAAAGAATGAAGAGGGTTTAAGAGAAATGGAAGACAACATGAAACGGAATAATATCCATATAATAGGGATACCAGAAGGAGAAGAACAAGAACAAGGAATAGAAAAGGTAATGATGGAAAACTTCCCTAATTTGGTGAGAGAAAAAGCCACACAAATCCAGGAAACACAGAGAGTCCCAATCAAGAGGAACCCAAACAGGCCCACTTCAAGACACATCATCATTAAAATGGTAAAATTCCAAGACAAAGAGAGAATCTTAAGGCAGCAAGGGAAAAAAAGGAAGTAACATACAAGGGAACCCCGATAAGGTTAGCAGCTGACTTCTCAATGGAAACTTTCCAAGACAGAAGACAATGGCAAGAAATGCTCCAAGCAATGAGAACCAAAGTCCTGCAACCCAGACTATTTTACCCAGCAAGGCTTTCAATCAAGATAGAAGGCCAAATAAGGAGCTTCCCAGACAAAAGAAGTCTAAAAGAATACACCTATACCAAACCAGTTCTGCAAGGGATACTAAAAGGACTGCTTTAAGGGAAGAAAGGAAAATACAGAAAGAGAGAGAGAAAGAGGAACACAGGTACAAAAATGGCAATGAATAAATACCTACCAATAATAACCTTAAATGTAAATGGATTACATGCTCCAATCAAAAGACATAGAATAGCTGAATGGATAAGAAAGCATGACCCACACATATGCTGCCTACAAAAAACCCACCTCAGGGCAAAAGACCTACACAGACTCAAAGTGAAGGGCTGGAAACAACTTTTCCAAGCAAATGGTCAGGAAAAAAAAGCTGGGGTAGCAATACTCATATCAGACAAAATAGGCTTCAAAAGAAAGGCCATAAAGAGAGACCCAGAAGGTCACTTCATAATACTCAAGGGAAGAATCCACCAAGAAGACATAAATATTCTAAATATATATGCACCCAATGGAGGAGCACCTAAATACATCCAGAAAATTTTAGAGGACTTCAACAAAGATATTGACAGCAACACAATTATAGTAGGGGATTTTAACACTCCACTATCAAAATGGACAGATCTTCCAAACAAAACTTCAGCAAAGATATTGTGGCATTGAACAACACTCTAGAGGAAACGGACTTAACTGGTATATATATAGAGCCCTTCATCCCAAAGAAAATAAATACACTTTCTTTTCAAATGCACATGGGTCATTTTCAAAGATAGATCACATGGTAGGAAACAAATTAAGCCTCAACAAATTCAAGAAAATTGAAATCATACCAAGCATTTTCTCTGACCACAAGGGACTGAAACTAGAAACCAACCCCAAGGGGAAAAACCCAAAACCCTCAAAATCATGCAGATTGAAAAGCATGCTATTAAACAATGAGTGGGTCAAGAATGAAATTAGGGAGGAAATCAAAAAGTTTCTGGAAACAAACGATAATGAACTCGCATCGACCCAAAACTTATGGAACACAGCAAAGGCAGTCCTCAGAGGGAAGTTTATGGTGATACAGGCCTACCTAAAAAAGATAGAAACATCTCAAACAAACAACCTAATGCTACACCTACAAGAACTCGAGGAACAACAACAAAGACAGCCCAGAGCAAGTAGAAGGAGAGAAATAACCAAGATCAGAGCAGAATTAAATGGCATAGAGACTAAAAGCACAATCCTAAAGATCAATGAATCCAGGAGATGGTTCTTTGAAAAGATCAACAAAATTGACAAGCCTTTAAGCAGGCTAATCAAGAAAAAAAGAGAGAGGACTCAAATAAACAAATCAGAAATGAAAGAGGAGAGATTACAACTGACACCGCAGACATACAAAGTATTGTAAGAAATTACTATGAAGAACTGTATGCCAAGAAATTTGAAAACCTAGGTGAAATGGACAGGTTTCTAGAAAAATATAACCTTCCAACACTCAATGAAGAAGAAACAGAAAGCCTGAACAGACCAATAACAGCTGATGAAATTGAATCAGTAATCGAAACACTCCCAACACACAAAAGTCCTGGATCAGATGGTTTCACTGGAGAATTCCATAAAACATTTAAGGAAGAGCTAACCCCTATGCTTCACAGACTATTCGAAAAAATCCAAAATGATGGAAGACTCCCAAACTCTTTTTATGAAGCCAGCATCATCCTAATCCCAAAACCAGGTAAAGACACACAAAGAAAGAAAACTTCAGGTCAATATCACTGATGAACATAGATTCTAAAATCCTTAACAAAATAGTGACAAACTGCATCCAGCAATACATTAAAAAGATCATACACCGTGACCAAGTGGGATTCATCCCAGGGATGCAAGGATGGTTCAACATTTGCAAATCAGTAAATGTAACAGATCACATAAACAAAAGTAACACAAAAATCACATGATCATATCAATAGCTGCGGAAAAAGCATTTGATAAGGTACAGCACCCACTTATGATAAAAACACTCAGCAAAGTGGGAATGGAGGGAGCATTCCTCAACATAATAAAGGCTATGTATGAGAAACCTACAGTCAGCATCATACTCAATGGGCAAAAACTAAAATCTTTTCCACTAAGATCAGGAACAAGAAAAGGCTGTCCACTTTCACCACTTCTATTCAATATAGTATTGGAAGTTTTAGCCACAGTGATTAGACAAGAAAAAGAAATAAAAGGCATCCAACTCGGAAAAAAGGAAACAAAACTATCATTGTTTGCAGATGACATGATAGTATACATAGAAAATCCTATAGTCTCGTCCAAAAAACTGCTCGACCTAATAAATGAATTTGGCCAAACAGCTGGATACAAAGTCAATATCCAGAAATCAAAGGGGTTTTTGTATATCAACAATGAAACAACAGAAGCAGAAATCAAGAAAAAATTCCCATTCGATATAGCAACAAGAAAAATAAAGTACCTAGGAATAAACCTAACCAAGGAGGTAAAAGACCTGTATGCAGAAAACTACACAGCACTGAAGAAAGAAATCAAGGAAGACACAAATAAATGGAAACACATACCGTGTTCATGGATCGGGAGAATTAACATCATCAAAATGTCCATACTTCCCAAAGCAATCTACAGATTCAATGCAATACCTATTAAAGTACGAATGGCGTATTTCAAACACATAGAACAAACACTTCAAAAATTTATATGGAACCATAAATGACCCTGAATAGCTGCTGCAATTTTGAGAAAGAAGAGCAAAGTAGGAGGGATCATTATACCTGATACCAAACTTTATTACAAGGCCACTGTAATCAAAACAGCCTGGTACTGGCACAAAAACAGGCACAGGGACCAGTGGGATAGAACAGAGAGCTCAGAAAGAAACCCAAGTTTCTATGGTCAATTAATATTCGACAAAGGGGGCAGCAACATAAAATGGAGTAAGAATAGCCTCTTCAACAAGTGGTGTTGGGAGAACTGGACAGTTACGTGCTAAAAAAATGAAACTCGAGCACCAACTTACACCATACACAAAAAGAAGTTCAAGGTGGATAAAAGATTTAAATATAATCTGTGACACCATTAAAGTCCTAGAGGAGAACATAGGCAGGAAAATCTCAGATATTTCACGCAGCAACATTTTTACTGATATGTCCCCTAAAGCAAGGGACACAAAGGAAAGAATAAACAAATGGGATCTCATCAAAATAAAAAGCTTCTGCATGGCCAAGGGAAACAGTATTAAAATAAAAAGAGAACCGACTGTGTGGGAAAACTTATTTGACAATGATACCTCAGATAAGGGTTTAATCTCCAAAATATACAAAGAACTTACACGACTCCACTTTAAGAAGACAAGCTACCCAATTAAAAAATGGGCAAAGGACTTGGGCAGACACTTCTCCAAGGAGGACATACAGAGGATTCAGAGACACATGAAAAGATGCTCGATATCGCTAGCTATCAGAGAGATGCAAATTAAAACCACAATGAGATACCACTTGACACCAGTCAGAATGGCCCTCATAAACAAAGCCACAAACAGCAAGTGTTGGAGAGGTTGTGGAGAAAAGGGGACCCTGGTGCACTGTTGGTGGTAGTGCAGACTGGTACAACCACTATGGAAAACAGTATGGAATTTTCTAAAAACACTAAAAATGGATATACCTTTTGACCCAGCAATTCCACTGCTAGGACTATATCCTAAGAACCCTGAAACACCAATCCAGAAGAACCTATGCATCCCTACGTTCATAGCAGCACAATTTACAATAGCCAAGTGTTGGAAGCAACCTAGATGCCCATCAGTAAATGAATGTATCAAAAAACTGTGGTACATTTACACAATGGAATTCTATGCAGCAGAAAGAAAGAAGGAGCTCATACCCTTTGCAATAGCATGGATGAAACTGGAGAGCATCTTTCTAAGCGAAATAAGCCAGGCAGTGAAAGACAAATACCATATGATCTCACCTTTAACAGGAATTTAATCAATAAAACAAACAAACAAGCATAATATAACGAAAGTCATGGAAATTGTGAGCAGGCTGAAAGTCACCAGAGGGGAGAGGGGAGAGAATTTCAGGGGAAAAAGGGAAGGATTTACAGGAACATGTATAAGGGACACATGGACAAAAAACTATGGGGGGTGGAAATGGGAGGGAGGTGGGGAGGGCTGGGGTGGTGCGTTGGGGTGAGAATAAAAGACGGAAAACTGTACAAGATCAACAATTAAAATAAAAAAATAAAAAAATAAATTTATTCATAATTTGGTAACATAAAAATAACTTTCCTCCCACCTTATAAGTTTTAGCTGGGCTAATAATCATAATAATAGAGACAGATTGTTAGAAGAAAATGTACAATATTTATTATGGATGTACATGCCAGGGATGTCGTAAGATATGAGACCAAAATTCATTGGGAAGTTAAGGTTATATGGCATTCTGGACAAGGGAGAAGTGAGCAGGGGTCTGGGATTCTGAAGGGAAAGTAGATAATTCACAGGAGAAAGAGCAAACATATGATAAACAAATCCTTGTTGAGCCATCCTGAAAAAATGGAACACAGTGGAAAATGGGCTTTGCTAGACTTTGCCTTATCCAGCACAATGTGCTCACTTACATGCACTAAGGTGAACATGCTCAGGTGATTATGTTAAGTTTCCATTCCAGAAGCAGGTTTTTCTATACAAATTTCTTTGAGCATTAAGGGAGAGTGTCGAAAGCTCCTTCTGTGTCTCTTGTTCCTTAATCATCAATTTAAAGTTAATATCCCAAAAGGCATATTTTGCAGTGGTAAAACTTTAATCTGCTTCAATAAGCAACTCATATTTTTGATATTTTTGTATTGATTGTTATATGACAAACTCAACTCATTGACTCATTATCCTAGATTTTTGTCTCTTAATAAAAAGATAGAATCTATCTGGTTTTGTAATAGACAAGAAAAATAATTCTGAGATGCTCTAAATTAAAATTACAATAGCTTGCTCTAGCTGGTGTAGCTCAGTGGATTGAGCACAGGCCTGTGAATCAAAGGGTCGCCAGTTTGATTCCCAATCAGGGCACATGCCTGGGTTGTGGGCCAGGTCCCCAGTGGGGGGTAAGTAACAGGAAACCACACATTGATGTTTCTCTCCCTCTCTTTCTCCTTCCTTTCCTTTCTCTAGAAATAAGTAAATAAAATATTTTAAAAAATAAAATTACAATGGCTGGAGAGTGAGAAAAAAGAACAATCAGCCTTTTAATAGCTGTGGGCCAGCTCTAACAAAAGACTGCTCACATTCTTTAGTGTATGTCGAAATTTTTTATTATTTTTCAGGTGGCTATTTCCATGATTATTCTAAAAAGAGAAGAGCCAGGTACTTTCAAACCCCATGTTACTCCACTTCTTATTTGTGGACTTGTCTATAACCTATTCAAAAGAGAAAACTCATCTTGCTTGATCTCTGCCTATCCCAGTGAGACAGGGTATGTGGGGAAACAGCCGAAATCAATAACAGCTACAGGAATTGTCAAGGAAATAGTTAAGACCATCCCATCACCTGATAAAACCAGCTCAATCCAGAATGGCAACTAATTTTACCTCTTCCCTCATTATGTGCTCATTGTTATACATTAGCATAGTAAAAGGCACACCCTGTGTCCACTAGGTCAGAAATGGAAAGCCCATATAAGGATACAACATGACCAACAGTGCTCTTCCCAGAAGTCACTACTCCTTTCTCTAAAAATCCTGGATATTTCTTCCATTATTAAATGCCCTACACCTTGATTAAATCAGCCTTAATAAAAGAAGTAAATCTCACTAGTGAGATGCTGCTCTGCCTATGGAGTAGACTGATCTCTGTCCCATTCTTTTACTAACAAACTCTTTTACTTTATTATTTTATTTTATTTTATTTTATTATTTATCTTATTTATTTTATTTTATTTTTTTACACTTTTTACAGATTTATTAAGTGTACAATACAGTATTGTTAACTGTAGGCAATGAGTTGTACAGAAGCTATTTCTCTTACATAAATAAAATGGTTTTATTAAATCATTTTTATTGTTATTCTGTTGCAGTTGTCCCAATTTTCCCCCTTTGACCTCTTCCATGCATCCTGCTCCCCCCCATTCCCATAGTCAATTCCCACATGGTTGTTCATGGGTCATTTGTACATGTTCTTTCTCTAGTCCCTTCCTCTTCTTTCCACCATTATCCTCTTCCCAACTTTCTGCTGGTTAATTTCAGTCTGTTTCATGTTTTCATGCCTGTAGTTCTATGTTGTTCATTAGTTCATTTTGTTCATTACATTCCTCTTATAGGTGAGATCATATGGTATTTATGTTTTACTGACTGGCTTATTTCACTTAGCATAATATTCTCCATTTCCATCAACACTGTCACAAAGGGTAGGAATTCCTTCTTTCTTGAAACTCTGTAGTAGTATTCTATTATGTAAATATACCACAGGTTTCTGATCTGCTCATTTACTGATGGGCACTTAGGCTGCTTCCAGCACTTGACTATTACAAATAATGCCTCTATGAACACACGGTGTATAGGTTCTTTTGAATCGATGATTTGGGATTCTTAGGGCATATGCCCACCAGCAGAACTGCTGGTTCAAAAAGCAGTTCTATTTTTAGTGTTTTAAGGAAATTCCATACTGTTTTCCACTGTGGATATACCAGTCTGTATCCTCAATAGTGCACTAGGATTCCCTTTTCTCCACATCATTGCCAGCACTTGCTGTTTATTGAATTATTGATGATGTGGCCATTCTGACAGATGTGAGGTGATAACTCATTGTGGTTTGATTTTGCATCTCTCTGATGGCCAGTAATGTTGAGCATTTTTTCACAGGTCTATGAGCTGGCCATCTGTATGTCTTCCTTGGAGAAGTATCTATTCAGGTCCTTTGCCCATTTTTTTAATTGGATTTTTTGTCTTCCTGGTGTTGAGTCATATGAATTCATTATATATTTTGGAGATTAAACCCTTGTCTGATGTATCATTGACAAATACGTTCTCCCCTACATTCAGTTCTGTTTTTATTTTGATAATGATTTCTTTAGCCTTGCAGAAGCTTTTTTAGTTTGATGTAGTCACATTTGTTTATTTTTTCCTTTCTTTCCCTTGCCATAGAAGATATATCAGCAAAAATATTGCTACATGGGATAACTGAAATTTTTCTGCCTATGTTTTCCCGCAGGACTTTTATGGTATCAAAACTTGTATATAATTCCTTTGATCATTTTGAGTGTATTCTGGTGTATGGTGTGTAAGTTGGTGGTCTAGTTTCATTTTTTTTGCATGTACCAGTCCAGTTCTCGCAACACCATTTATTAAAGAGTCTCTCTTTTCTCTGTTGTATGCTCATGGCCTGTTTGTCAAATATTAATTGACCATAGAGAACTGGGTTTATTTCTGGGTTCTATATTCTGTTCCATTAATCTATATATTTGTTCTTATGTGAGCACCAGTCTGTTTTGATTACAGTCACCTTGTAATATAGTTTGATATTGACTATTGTGATCCCTCCTAGTTTGTTCTTCTTTCTCAAGATTGCTGAGTCTATTCATTGTCTTTTTTAGTACCATATGAATTTTTGAAATATTTGTTCAAGATCTAACTCCTATTCTTCTCAAACTTTTCCAAAAATTCAAGAAGAGGGAAGATTCCCAAACTCTTTTTACAAGGCCAGTATCATCCTAACTCCAAAATGATGTAAAGACACAATAAAGAAAGAAAATACAGACCAATATATCTGATGAACATAGATGTTAAAATCTTCAACAAAATACTGGCAGTCCAGATTCAGAAATACATTAAAAAGATCATACACCATGGTCAAGTGGGATTAATTCCAAGGATACAAGGATGGTACAATATTCTCAAATCAATAAAGATACTACACCACATAAATCAAATGAAGGACATAAATCATGTGATCATACCAATAGATTCTGAAAAAGTATTTGATAAAAACCAGCACCCAGTTATGATAAAAACACTCAACAAAGTGGCACTAGAGGGAGCATACTTCAACATAATAAAAGCCATATATGAGAAACCTACACCGGCCAAGATGGAGGCGTAGGCGGACACACTGTGCCTCCTCTCACAACCAAAATTAAGGACAACAAATATTTAGAAACAAGAAAACAACCAGAACTGATAGAAAATTGAACTGTAGGGAAGTCCAACAACCATTCATCCAGACCGGTAGGAGGGGCGGAGTCGAGGCAGGAGAGGGTGGAGGTGCGGACCCAGGAGCGCAAGCGGCAGCAGCTGGCAGTTCCCGGGTGCACAGGCGGCAGCTGGCGGTCCCTGGGCCCACAGGCAGCAGCTGGCGGACCCCAGGCGCAGGGGGGCAGCTGTGCGGACCCAGTGAGGCCGCACAGGGCGGCTGGCTGACTGACCAGGTGGTCTCACATTCGAGCGCGCGGACGGTCCAGGCAGAGGGGAGGTGGCGGAGGGGACTGAATCCAGGAGAGAGCGGAGCAGGCGCCATTGCTCCCTCTCAGGCCCCACCCCCACATACAGCGTCACAACCCAGCATCTGGGCTGCCCCGCACTGGGGAGCGCCAGAGGCTCCACTCTTCACTACGTAACAGCACGCGAGCGTGCGTAGATAATCCAGGTGAAGGGGAAGCAGCGGAAAGGGCCGGAGTCCGGGAGAGAGCGGAGCAGCCGCCATTGCTCCTTCTCAGACCCGCCCCCACCTAAAGCGTCACAACCCAGCGACTGGGCTGCCCCGCCCTGAGGAACACCTAAGGCTCCACCCCCTCACTACGTAATAGCCGCGGCCAGACTAAAACCAAAACAACAACAACAAAAAAAACTCACCAAAAATGGCTCAAACCGGAAAACAAATAAAAGCCCCAGAGCCAATTCCTCTAAGCAGTGAAGAGATAGCCAACCTGTCAGATGCACAGTTCAAAGCACTGGTCATCAAAATGCTCACAGAATTGGTTGATTTTGCTCACAAACTAGATGAAAAAATGCAGGCTACAATACGTGAAATGAAGGAAGATGCATGGGGAACTGATAGAGATGGAAGGAAAACTGGGACTCAAATCAATGGAGTGGACCAGAAGGAAGAAACTAACAACCAAACAGAAGACGAGGAAGAAACAAGAATTCAAAAAAATGAGGAGAGGCTTAGGAACCTCCGGGACATCTTTAAACGTCCCAACATCTGAATTATAGGGGTCCCAGAAGGGGAAGAAGAACAGCAACGAGTGGAAAACTTATTTGAACAAATAATAAAGGAGAACTTCCCCAATCTGGCAAAGGAAATAGACTACCAGGACGTCCAGGAAGCTCAGAGAGTCCCAAAGAAGTTGGACCCAAGGAGGAATACACCAAGGCACATTGTAATGACATTAGCCAAGATTCAAATGAAGCAGAGAATTCTAGAAGCAGCAAGGGATAAGGGGACAGTCACCTACAAGGGAGTTCCCATCAGACTGTCAGCTGATTTCTCAAAAGAGACCTTCCAGGCAAGAAGGGGCTGGAAAGAAATATTTGAAATCTTGAAAAGCAGGGACCTACATCCAAAATTGCTCTATCCAGCAAAGCTGTCATTTAGAATGGAAGGAAAGATAAAGTGCTTCTCAGATAAGGTCAAGTTCAAGGAGTTCATCATCACCAAGCCCTTATTATATGAAATGTTAAAGGGACTTATCTAAGAAAAAGAAGATAAAACTATGACAGTGAAAAGACAACAAACTCATAGCTATCAAGAACCACACCTAAAACGAAAGCAAACTAAGCAAACAGCTAGAACAGGAACAGAACCACAGAAATGGAGATCATATGGAGGGTTAGCAACAGGGGCGTGGGAGGAGGAGAGAGGGGGGAAAAGGTACAGAGAATGAGTAGCATAGATAATGGGAAAAAAATAGACAGGGGGAGGGCAAGAATAGTGTGGGAAATGTAGAAGCTAGAAAACTTATGACCCATGGACATGAACTAAAGGGGGGAATGTGGGTGGGAGAGGGTGGGTAGGGTGGAGGGGAATGATGGGGGAGAAATGGGACAACTGTAATAGCATAATCAATAAAATATATTTAAAAAAAAGTTTTACATCAGTGTTTATGAGTCATATTCATCAGTGTAGTTTGTTGTTGGTATTAGGGGTAATTTAAGTCCCATAAAATGAATTAGAATGTATTGAGTTATCTTCACTTTTCTAAGAGAGTTTTGTAGAACAGGTTTTCTCTATTTTTTCCCCTAAATTCTTGTGGAATTTACCAATGAGGCATCTGGGTCTACAGTTTCATTGTGGGAAAGTTTTTAACTATAAATTCAATTTCTTTAACAGATACTGGAATTTTGTGTTACACATTTTCTTATGAAGCTTTGATAATTTTTGTCTTCCAATACATTTTTACATCTTATCTATTCAAAATTCATTGCTCTATAAATTTTATAATATTCTCATTATATTTTTAATATTTGCGCAATCTATAAGTGAAATATAATTTTTATTTCTGATATTGATAATTTTTGCCTTTTATTTTTTCCTGATCAATCAAACAATTACTCAATTTTAATGATTTTATCAAAGAATCAGCTCATAGGTTCATTTATTTTTCATGATTTCCAATCTTATATTTCCTGTTTTTATAATTTCCTACCTTATATTTATTATTTCCTTTTATTTACTTAGTCTGAGTTTAGCTTGTTCTTCTGTTTTTAGTTCTTTAAAGAAGAAACTGAGGTCACTAATTTGGGAACTGTCTTTTTATATAGGTTTTAAGAAGTATCATAAATACTGCTATAGTACTGGGTGCCTGATACTTTAATGATGTATTACATGCATATTCTTCTACTTTCACTTGACCAAAAATCCAAAGTTCCTGGTACAATTTGACCTTTTGTATCCTTTCTGTGCTCTCAATTTCAGGGCAGCTGGCTTCTGGTAAGCCTTGAATAGTTTAACCCTTACGCCTGAGATTTCTCACTCCCTTCCCCACCTGCTTGGCTCCTTTCTCACCAACAACTTTACTCACAAATTACAGCTGCTTGAGCAAGAAGCATCTCCAATCATTTAACAACACTTTTCTGCTTTGTTTCCATTTCATCGTGCTGTGTTCCGCAAATTGTTCCCAAAGTGCCAAAATGTCCACGGGGCTCATTTCCTGAGTTTTTCTTCTTTCAGGTATTTCTGTGTTGCACTACTCATTTTCCAATGCTGAAAAACAGTGGTCTTTTCTATTTATCTACTTTTACGTTTAGAGAGAGAGAGAGAGAAACTGATGCATTCATTTCAAGGATTGTTACTAAAGTCCGTCCAGTCACCCAGGTGAGACCACCATCTTCCAAATTTAGGATGCCTAAACTTCCTCTCATGCCAAAAAAATTATGCTGTATTTGAGTGTTGGAGTAATTTCGTTGATTCATCAGATAAATGTATTTATTATTACTTTATTTTTAGTTTATCATTTTATGCTTAATTTCCCACATATTGTAATTTAAGCCCTTTGTAAAATACAATATATGTTTACTGAGACAAGTTTGAACTGTAGTTGTGTATTTCCAACTCAAATGACACAGAAAATAATTTCTATCACCTTCTTTTATAGTCCATATCCCATGTTTATTGAATATGAAATCTCAGTGATTGTTTTCATATGTATAAACAAATGCAAATTGTAGAAGATGATTACTGAGCAAAAATGAAACTACTGTCTGACTTAATTAAGGGAATATGATATTACAGTGTTCATGAGAGAACAAATGAAATGGGAATGGTCTTTATAGTTGGAAGAAAAAAGACAGTGGTATTCAAATGAGAGTTGAAAATCCTGTACTTTGGAGTAGCCAAGGTGACTGAATTAGAAGAAGTGGTTAACACACACACACACACACACACACACACACACACGAAACCTAGAGCATTGTATAGGTCATAGCTATAGTATATTATCATGATTGCACTCATCTTTTACAAAACCAATTGTATTTTACTTAGTTTTTAGGTAAATAAATTAAAAGGTAATTATATCAGCCCTTATTGGTGTGGCTCAGTGGTTGAGTGCCAGCCTGTGAATCAAAGGGTCACCTGTTTGATTCCCAGTCAGGGCACATGTCTGGGTCGTGCCCCTCCAGTGGGGGGTACATGAGAGGCAACCATACATTGATGTTTTTCTCTCTCTCTTTCTCTCTCCTTTCTCCTCTCTAAAAAATAAATAAATAAAGTCTTTAAAAAGATACTATATCATATTTTCTCTTAGTTACGCCTATTTGGGTAGAAAGAATACAGAATGTGTTGTGTTTGAAAAGAATATGGAAGAAAATAACATATTTTAATCATTAAAAATTACAAAATAACATCAGAAATGTAATTGATTATTTCTAAAATTAAAATCAAATTGAAGGGTGAACAAAAAGAGGTAGCACTTTTGGAAAGAAATTTGGTCTTCTCAACGATGAGCCATAAACATGCCATGCCATGTGATTTAGACTATTTCTGGAAAGCTGTTCGACAAAGAGAATTCAATGTATAGCTGAATTCATACACATGAATATTTTTTACCTCAGTATTATTTGTTATATTAAGTTTCAAATTTATACTAAATATACAAGAAAATTATTGATAAATTATCAAATATTATTTATAGATCCATTGATATTATTAAACTATGTAGTAATATAGAAATAAACATAATATTTGAAATTTTATGTACTACATTTCAAATGTTATATTTACAGAATGGCTATAATAACATAACAACAGAGGGTTATAAAATGGAAAAATGCACTAATATGTTATCATGCTAACATTTTGGAAATAGATTGGAATAATTATTTCCTTTCTGTATTTTTATTGTTTTAACTAAATATTTTCTTTTATGAAAACACAAATTATTTAACTTTGAAATAAAGATTGTGCCTTTTCAGAAATACTTATTAAACATATACACACATAGCTTTAATGGCATTATAGATGATCTGATTTTGGTGAAAGTTAATGGTCATACAATCTTGATTCTAATCTGGTGCTTATTGCTCCTAGAATCTTCTCCATAAGGTATCCCTTTGTAGCTGAACTTTCAGCTGCAGCACATCTTATGAAAATGATTATCATTTCTCTGTTTGGTCCATCTTTCAAAGCTCTGAGAATGTTTTTTTTCTGTTGATTCAATATCAGTCTTCTTATAGATTATAGTCATACTTTTGAGGTATAATTCTTCTTCTACATGGAAATCTTCCAAATGCATAAGCACACTAAAAAATACAACAAATCAAAACAAGAAAAAAACTGAGATTTTGATTTACTTGGCATTTGTCTCTTCAGTATTTTGTCACACTATTAATGTATTTGCAATTTATCACTAGTCTTCCTTGTAGTTTATCACTCAGATTTGAATACATTTCTGTAGTTTTCTCTTAGTAGCTCAGAAAAGTAAGAAGACTATCACCTTTGTTTCTTTCCACTAATGAAGCTGAAAAACCAGTTAGCTTCTCTTGGCTTCATAGGAAAAACATTTTTAAAAGGGCATAGTTCATAAACAGAGATTACCTTTGAGATTTAAGCTTGATCAAAACTGACTTTAATGAACAATAAAACCAAAACCATTCCCATGTTTCTCATCCTCTCAACTCACAGAGAATCAATAAAACTACGGAAAAACAGCCCACAAAACATGCATTCCACACAATGAAGTGTTAGGAAATTGATACAAGCAAATGGTTCTGATTTTATTTTTTGTTAAAGTCAGTCTTGATCAAGAATAGAACTCAAAGACAATCTCTGCTTATTTCATGGAAGCAAAAAATTTCACTCTATTAAGTCTAACTGCTTAATCATATTGTGCACTACATTTTAAATATGTCTTGATGGAAAGGGAACTATAGGCAAAGCTTCTCTTTGCTATGCTTTTATATACTTCCTAGGGCTAAAAGTATGAAGATGTTTAACACATATTTTAAATTTCCTGGCTTAAAGATACATTACTTATTGATTGAAGCATATGAGGTTTATTGAACATATTTCTTTCTTAGTTAAGATGTGTCATTAAATTATAATTGACATAAATTAATTTAAAAGAGTACTACAAGAACAGTACTTTTCGCCCTGGCTGGTGTAGCTCAGTGGATTGAGAGCGGGCCTGCGAACCGAAGGATCGCGGTTCGATTCCCAGTCAGGGCACATGCCTGGGTTGCCAGGCCAGTTCCCGGCAGGGGACATACAAGAGGCAACCGCACATTGATGTTTCTCTCCCTCTCTCCTTCCCTTCCCCTCTAAAGATAAATAAATAAAATCTAAAAAAAAAGAAAAAAAAGTACTTAAAAAAAAATCTTAAAAAAAAAAAAAGAACAGTACTTTTCAAGTTTTCATTGACTTTTTCTTGGTTGGAATCTCTAGAATGGATATACCACATGCATTGTACAATTGTGCTCAGTGCACACCAATAAATTTCTTGTTTACTATGCTTACTGAAGTCCAGTTTCCCAGAATATTTTTTCAATTAAGTCACTTTTATTTTAGAGCCAGGTAGTGTTAGATTGGTCATTTTCATACTCGTAGCCTTAGGTTGGTCATTTCTTCATTATCTGTAGAAGACCTCCTCTAGGTTAAAAAATACTGGCAAAGATGCTCTGTGCATTTCTGAAACTCTTATGTTCCATACCCTCAGTTGTTACGCAGCTATGCGAAAAGATTATTTTGTAGTGGGACTGGTGCCTTCTCACAGTGTACTGATAATGAGGATGTAGAACAGCAATGACTGACCAGAACCACAGCTTTAAATTGTGGATTAAAATTGGACAATCACTAATGCTTGAAATTTTAAAAATATGTTTATTGATTTTTTATGCTTTTATTTATTTTTTAAAATGTTTTATTGATTGTGCTGTTACAGTTGTCCCATTTTTTTCTCCCCTTTATTCCCCTCCACCCTGTACCCATCCTGATACGATCATTCCCCCACCTTAGTTCATGTCCATGGGTCATACGTGTAAGTTCTTTGGCTTCTCCATTTCCCATACTATTCTAACCTCCCCCTGTCTATTTTGTACCTACCATTTATGCTACTTATTCCCTGTACCTTTCCCCCCATTCTGTCCCCTCCCTCTCCCAGCTGATAACCCTCCATATGATCTCTATTTCTGTGATTCCATTCCTGTTCTAGTTGCTTGCTTATTTGCTTTGTTTTTGTTTGTTTGTTTCTTCTTTTAGGTTCAGTTGTTGATAGTTGTGAGTTTGTTGTCATTTCACTGTTCATTGTTTTGATCGTCTTCTTTTTCTTAGATAAGTCCCTTTAACATTTCATATAATAAAGGCTTGCTGATGATGAACTCCTTTAACTTGACCTTATCTGAGAAGCGCTATATCTGCCCTTTCATTCTAAATGAAAGCTTTTCTACATAGAGCAATCTTGGATGTATGTTCTTGCCTTTCATGACTTCAAATACTTCTTTCCAGACCCTTCTTGCCTGAAAGGTTTCTTTTGAGAAATTAGATCATAGTCTTATGGGAACTCCTTTGTGTTACATTCACCGACGCGAGAAACAGATGTTCAGAAACTTTCAGGACTCAAAGGTGTTACTTTATTGGCCAAAACTTTTAACTTGCGCAAGGGCAAACTCCCAGAGTGTCTGAAGACATGATGCCCAGAAGAGCTGCAGAGGAGAGTCGCCTAACACTTACAGCTAAGCCTTTTTATAGACGCAAGCAAGCAAGCATTTCACAGAAGCAGATGTGGCTGTTAGCTATTGGCTATCTTTTGGCGCGCGCGCGCGATCTATGCGTTGCAGGGTTTGGGGAATGGGAAATTTAAACCTAAACATCTCCTTAAATGGTAATCTGCCTCAAATTCTTTGTTCTCTGTTCTTGGACAGACAAATCTCACAGGGACAGTCCTTTAGCTATTTTCCTGGTTCTAACACTTTGTAGGTAACTCTTTCCTTTTCTCTTGCTGCTTTTAAAATTCTCTCCTCTTTAATCTTGTCTCATAGAATTATGATGTGCCTTGGCATGTGCCTCCTTGGGTCCAACTTCTCTGGGACTCTCTAAGCTTTGTGGACTTCCTGGAAGTCTATTTCCTTTGCCAGATTGGGGAAGTTCTCCTTCATTATTTTTACAAATACCGTTAGTTTTCCATTTCTTTCTCTTCCTCTCCTCTTTCTGGCACCCCTATGATTCTGATGATCCGGAATGTTTAAAGTTGTCCCAGAGGTTTCTAAGCTTCTCCTTACTATTATTATTATTATTATTGAATTCTTGTTTCTTCATTCTGTTCTGGTTGAATGTTTATTTCTTCCTTCTGCTCTAAACTGTTGATTTGAGTCCTGGTTTCCTTCCCTTCACTGTTGATTCCCTGTATATTTTTCTTTATTTCACTTCATATAGCCTTCACTTTTTCCTCTGTTTTGCGACCATGCTCAACCATTTCTGTGAGCATCCTGATTACCAGTGTTTTGAACTCTTCATTTGATAGGTTTGCTGACTCTTCATTGCTTAGTTGTATTTTTTTCCGAAGCTTTGATCTGTTCTTTCATTTGGACCATAATTTTTTGTCTCAGCACACCTGTTCTGTAGTAAGGGGAAGAGCCTTAGGTATTTGCCAGGGCGGGGAACCCCACTTTGCTGTGTTGTGATGCTGTATATGGGGGAAGGGTCTTAGAGGGAACAATGCCACTTGCTCAGCTCTCAGCAGACTTTCAGTCACTACCCCCCACCAACCCACAAGCAAATTGAACCCTTCTGGTGCTGTTTCCCAGATGGGTGGTTTTGTGTTATGTTCTAGGACCCTGTGGGTCTCCAGTGAACTCACCTGTGAAGCTGGGAGTTTCTCGTGCTGCCTCAACCCCCACAGGTTTTTTCTATCAGAGGTTCTGAGGCTTTATTTCTTTGCACTGGAACCCTGGGTTTCACAGTCTGTCTTACTCTCCAGTTGTTCCTCCCAGTCTGTCTGCATGCAAATGTGGAACCAACTGCTCTGCCAGTTGCCACCTCACCTGGTCCTCCAGCTGCTGCTTTGCTGTGAGTCCTCTCCACCCTAGCTGCCCATTTCCACCCCTCCTACTTGATAAATGCTTGTTCTTTAATACCTTGGTTGTTGGATTTCCATATAGTTCAATTTTCTGGAAGTTCTGATTAACTTTTGTTTTTAAATTTGTTGTTTTCCTGATAAAGCTGAGATCATACGGTATTTGTCTTTCACTGCCTGGTTTATTTTGCTTAGCATAATGCTCTCCATTTCCATCCATGCTGTGGCGAAGGGTAGGAGCTCCTTCTTTCTTTCTGCTGCATAGAATTCCATTGTATAAATGTATCATAGATCCTTGATCTATTTGTTTACTGATGGGCACCTTTAACAGGAACCTAATCAACAAAACAAACAAACAAGCAAAATATAACCAAAGACACTGAAATTGAGAACAGTCTGACAGTCACCAGAGGGGAGAGGGGAGGGAATTTCAGGAGAAAAGGGGAAGGGTTTAGAGCAACAAGTATAAAAGACACATGGACAAAAACTAGGGGGGCGGTGGAAATGGGAGGGAAGTGGGGAGGGCTGGGGCGGTGGGCTGGGATGGGAGTAAAACACAGAAAACTGTACAAGAACAACAATTAAAATAAAAATAAAAAATAAAGTGAGTATTGCAGAACAAATAAATTTGTTGTTTTCTTTCTTTTGGTTGTGTGAGGAAGCAAAGTATGTCTACTTATACCTCCATCTTGGCTAGAAGTCTCTGCTTATTGATTTTGAAAAGGGAAGGAGAGAGAGAGAGACTCGATGGGAGATTGGTTGCCTTCATGACTGAGGATTGGACCCACAATGTAGGCATGTGCCCTGACTGGGAATGGAACCCCCAACCTTTGGAGTAATGATGATGATCCAGTCGAATAAGCCACGCTAGCCAAGGCTAATGCTTAAAATCTTAATCTATACCTTTAAACAGAGGGTACAAAAGAAAATAAATAGACTTGAAAAATCTTTCTGAAGAGGAATGTATATGAGTTGTATATTGAAGTGAAAAAAATATATTAGCCACCACTTCAATCACTATGCAATAGACATACATAGATATATGTATTTCATATGCACAGATCAGAAACTAGCTTTCTTTCTATCAGTAGTACATATTAGATTACATTAGCACTCTCTGAAATAATACCTCTTTCTCAGAGCTTGTTCACAAAATAATATTTTAATATTCTTATGGTATTTTACCCCACCATTCTACTTGGCTGCTCTTATTTTCATAATTTAATAAAGATGCAGTCTCTTTTTAGGCAATAATAGACCTTTTGGCTAAGAGCAAGCTTATTTATGTCTTAATTATTTTGGTCTACAGACAGAGACCTTTCTTTGTATAAAGATGTTGGCATTATAAAAAGATTCCATAGTGATGAATAATTAATTACAAAATGAAGTACTTTAAGAAAATTAATCTTCAGTTGCGTTACCCACCATACACACATTCTCTTTCTCTCTTTGTCCCTCTCCCTCCCTTTCTCTCTCACACACTCACACACACACAGAACATTACATTTCTTGGTTTTGTGAACCAAAATTATATTATTATTTTTAAGATTACTTGTTTCTGTCCAAATACAACATAAAGGAAAAATAATTATATATTTAATTGCTAAGACAACTGTGTCCAGTAGAATGCCCATATCATAGTAGGTACTCTTATTTCTTGTTACATAAATTAATGATTTATACTATAGAATATGTATGTAATTATTAAATGTATGACTTATGTAACATATAAATAATTAACTAAATTAATAACTGTGATATTATGACTCTTTTCCTCATTTAACACACAGGGAGACATACTTTAATTTACTGAAAAATTGAAGTAAGAATCTATAGAGAAAACACTGGTGTCATTGCCTCCAGATTTTCTCCTATTTTTGTACTAATGATTAAAGTGGAAACTTTAAAAATGCGACTGGTTTGTTGGCATTAGCTTCTTAGCAGTGAATATGAAACAGCAGTAGGAAATCAAAATGAAAATATCTTTAAGAATTCACAAATATAATTTTAATGAAAATGAAGATGTAAAAATGTCTATTATTTATGTAGAAATAACTATTAGAAGTTATTTGAGTGATTATAGTCACTGGTCAGTCAGTATAAGGGTTGAATTTGGGAGGTTGAATATGGATATACTTAATAGGATATACTCAGGTAATACTGGAAGTTTTCATCAGTTTTCCTTATGTTGCCCCTAGTTTCAGACTCCGGAACTTAATCTCACCTACCACTGGTCTTCTTCTAGGAAGCTCAAAATCTTCAATCTGGTTTTTCCTTTAGACTCTACCTTTCAAGTTTCAGTTTGCAGCTACTGTCATAAACCCATAGGAATGTTTATATGTACTTCTCTGAAACTATTTCTACATATATTTATCCTTTATTCCCACTGAGCCCATGTTGCCCTGTATAAAATTTATTTTTGCTAGATTCAAACTAATATTCTCATGAGCCACTTTAGTTTTATCATTTCCTTTTCTAAGATGATTCAATGATACATGTACTCAGCAAATATTTATTGATTACTTCCTGCATGACAGGTTCTCTATATCCTCCAAATTCATCAGTTTAACTAAACAAATAAAGATCCTTGCTCTCATAGGATTTATATCACTGCAAAGAGTAACATGTAACAAACACTGGACACACTCAATAAGCAAACAGTGTGTTTTAGTACAAGCTAACAACAGCTAGTAGGAAAGAAAAATGAGGGCAGATTATGAGAAATTAAGAGCATGGTAAGGAAGTATCAGTAACAATTTTAAATAGGTTGTTCGATCAGGGATTATTAAGGAGGTAAGGTATGAATAAGGATATGAAGAAGGTGAAGAGTTAGTTTGCCGATACATTCTCCATTGGCTGCAATGTATAGCTTCCGGTACAAATAATGCCCCTTCTTTTATTACAAGACCATAAACGTAATTCTGTAACATAACAATATCATACTCAAGCACACCACATGACATTTTAGGCGACATGTTTAAATTAAAACTGTAAATTATTATACCCATATTATTACCCTACCAATGACACTGAAGCAGGCCTTACTTCTGCCGGACCCCGTATGTAAGATGATTTGGAGGCAGAAGTGACTGAAGGAGAAAGTCATAGTTGCTTAGGTCAAAGCCCAGGAGATAATGCATTATTCAGAACATTTTGCATTTGATAAACTTTAAGGTATTCAACTAACAGTTTGGAATTCAGGTGTAGCTATTTTAAGGAAATTTAGAAATGAAGCAGGCTTTCCTTTCTGCACCCGACCACCCTTTGTATATTTGGGTTATCCTTTCACCTTAAAGGGTAGTGTTTTACTTTAGAAACAGAGAAAGATGCCAGGTAAATTTTTTTTTTCAGACTTTCTTGCTGCTAAAGTCCACGTACATGATTAAGGCTCCACTAATGGGATTTATCTATCCCAGATTATAATGTAACAACTCGTTAGTGAAGAAGCAAGGATGATACAGACTTCTGTCCTTTGAGGGGAGCCCAGTGGCACTCAACTCAGTTTTCAGAGGTGGGAATGGATGTGATTTATATGGTGGAGCCACAGTAACTTGGCTAGTGATGCTTTTATGATACCTTTACTATGTCACACTAGTAGAATTGCTCTTGGCTATTTACATTCCAAACCAAGCTCTGTGGCCCTCCACAAAATTCTGTATTTAACAAAATAGCCTTTAATAAATTCATTTCCTGTTTAATTTTTAACTCAGGCTGAGGTAGTTACTGATATATACATACACACACATAGATATATACACATGTGCATATGTGTATATATAAACAAATATCTGTATATGTGTAAATATATAAATATGTTGGGACAAACGTATGTGTACAGTTGTGAGTATGTGAAACAGTTTATTCTTGTATTGTTATTTATTAATTATTGTATTGTTTTCCATCTGAACAACTGTAAACCTACTTTTTCCCTGTCCTGTATATATATAAAACATACATACTAACTGATAGGAACGAAAGGCAGATATGGACATCATATACAGATATACATAACAACTGAAGTCAAAGGATGGAAAGTACAAATTAACGAGTTGAGTGTTGGGAACTGCTCTGTGTGGTTTCAGAGATTGTAGCCCCACGAGAGCAGGCTCTTAAAGGGGCTCGTTAAGTCTCCCTGGAAAACCAGGTAAGGCAGGTAGCAGGCATGACCCGATTCTAACCCTGAAGGTTCCCATGGGAATCAGGCCTGAAATGCACATTTTATACTTTGAAGCCTGCTCTGCCTGGTGATAGCCCTGTCAGTATAAACCAGATGTTTATACTGGTTTATACTGTATAAGGAGTGAAAGCACAAGCAAAGCATAAGGAGTGAAACTCCCTACTTCACAATATACGCGTTTACAATCATCTGGCATCAGCATGTCTCACCGACCCTGACCAGAGGCGATTTCTGCGTTTCTTCACTTGTTATTGGTAGATAATGTCAGTTTTTTTAGGACTATAGCCTTTTGGACATTGATTGATAAGCTATGCGCGTGTGCTGTATTCTCCTGCACATTCACATTCCGAGCCCAATAAAAGCCATTTTGGAGAAGGGCTCGGGGCATTCTCCACTAGAGGGGATCGCTACACCCTTTCCAACTGGAACAACAGATTGTGCTGGGATGACTTTTTATTCTCATCCTCAGTGCCTGGGAGAGCTCCACTGGCTGGAGTTCCCCCACAGTTGAGACTAGGACCACAAAGAAGACTGAGGAAAAATATTCAGTGAATTGCTTGGAATAAGAGGAATCTGAGCAAAAATAGTTTTAATACAGAAAAACCAATAAATGCCTTGCACATGAGGTAAAATTTTAAAGTATTTCAAGGAAGAATCATATTTCATAGTGATCATTGGAAACTTTTTGAGTAAAAAGATCATTTAGTGACATTCTCACACACTCACATCCACCTAAATTTTAAAAGTTCTATGAGGTAATCTGATTATCCAGCTAGTATTTTTTCTATCAAGCTAACCACATTCACAGTAAATATCAAATCAACACCATATGATTTAGCATTTTATTGCTTCATATATATATATGAATATAAATTAGCCATGCCTGCTGGGTTACAACTTTCAGGAAGGCACGAAGTATTCTTTATATTTTCCTTATGTCCTAGTCTAAGACATCGCAGAGTTTTCATCAAATTCTATAAGGGTTCTCTATGCGTTTTATTGCGTCTCTTCTCCCTGTCTACTTTTGCTGTTCTGCCTACCTCTCAACACATGCAGTCTTCAGACTGTATTTCAGAGCTGTTTTATCCAATTTATTCAACCATAATTTTGCTTCAACCTTGGACATTGCCTGTTAAACTGAATATCTGCTCTGTGCTTTGTTGGGTATATCTGTGCATGTTCTCAAGAACCAATGGAGAATGCATGGAGAAATAACTGAAGATGCATGGCTGAGGTCTGTAAGTGGAGATTATTGTAGTAATCTTAGCAAAGAACTTTTAGCTTCCAGTAATTCAATTGCAAAAAGACTTGTTATTCAGAAAATATTGAGAATAAATCCATTTGTAATGGGGTGCAGGCTAAGAGGCCCCAGAGCACCCTTATAAATCTGGCTGCAGGATGGGAGACATGGAACAGGGGCATTGACAGTTATTTGGCATATCAATAGCAGGCAAGCTAGGGAGCTGGACGACTTTGACCCGGGATGTAACTGGAGGCAGCTCCTCCAGTTACCAAGTCTGGGGGAGAGCTTGCAGATGGTTTGTACCATGCCTGCCCAGACTATGTCAGCCAAGAAAGGCAGAAAAATGCGGGAATGCTGGCAGGTGTAGCTGATTGTGGGAGGAGTCAGAAATAGGGTCACAGAGGAGGTTCCAGGCTGGAATTACACTAAAGGCAGGCCACCGGGAGAGATAAGTGGGGGACAAAGAGAGACCATGTGGAAAGAAAAGGGATGAAAGGACTCTCTCTGGTGGACCATAAAGGAGGTGCCATGTGGTTTCGGGGGACAAAGAGAGACCATGTGGAAAGAAAAGGGATGAAAGGACTCTCTCTGGTGGACCATAAAGGAGGTGCCATGTGGTTTCGGATTAAGAATTGGAGATGGCAGCAATATAGCTGATGGTGCTGGAGACTGTGGGGGACCTGCCTAGCCAAGCACAGATTACTGGGAGGAGCCAGGAGTCCAGCTGAGCTCCGGATTTCTATTTCTTTTCCTGAGATGCGGTACCCCAGACCGGTCTGGTTGGGCAAAGCAGGAAAAGCAGGACTGTGTGTGTGTTTGTGGGTGTTTTGAAGGAACTTTGGGATTTAATGACGACATTCTGCCATTACTCTATACCTGTGTAATTTTTGAGTAAATAGTTCCTTTCCTTTTTAGCAAACTCTGGCATTGAGAACCACAGCTCACACCAGCAGCAGGAAAAGAGAACCTAGGACAGAAAGGCCCCAGGGGAGGGTGCTTCTTTAGGTAACAGTATCTGGGCCTCCGGGGTAGGGTGTTGTTTCCGTAACACTTCCTCTGACGTACCTCCTATCAATGCAGTAATTGATCCATTGTGAATTTTTAATACCAGATGCTGGTAATAAAATTTTATACAAGTGAAATCCCCTGCTCACTCCTGACTCCTTCATAAACACCCTACTGATTTTCAGAAACCTATTCTTGTTTTAAATCAAAGACAACAAAAGGTTTTTTTCATGTTGCCATTTATCTCAATTGAGTCTGACTCTTAAAGCTCCAGAAACAAAGTTCTAGAGGTTTCTTTGCCTTACGTGAATTAGAGTCCTCTGCTTATTGTTGCATTCACTGACGCGAGAAACAGATGTTCGGAAACTTTCAGGATTCAAAGGTGTTACTTTATTGGCCAAAAGTTTTAACCTGCGCAGGGGCGAACTCTCAGAGTGTCCAGAGACACGATGCTCAGAAGAGCTGCAGATGAGAATCGCACCTCACGCTTACAGCTAGGCCTTTTTATAAATCGCACCTCACGCTTACAGCTAGGCCTTTTTATAAACACAAGCAAGCAAGCATTTCACAGAAACAGAAGTGGCTGTTAGCTATTGGCTATCTTTTGGCACGTGCGGGATCTATACATTGCAGGGTTTGGGGAATGGGAAATTTAAACCTAAACATCTCTTTAAATGGTAATCTGCCTCCAGTTCTTTGTTCTCTGTTCCTGGACAGCCAAATCTCACAGGGACAGTCCTTTAGCTATTTTCCTGGTTCCAACATTTATCATTGCTTTAATTATTTTTGGTGTATTAATAAATAATGTATAACTTTTGAGGAATAAACTTGAAAGACACAATCACAAAGTCTTAATTTTAAGTAATTTAGGAAGGAACATCACTTACAATATTATCTATTGTCAGTCTTCTATTTGTAGAAAAAAAGTGCTAATATTCAATATGTCAGAGTTTGGAGTAAGGAAAGGTTTTTTATTGAGAAGGCCCAATACAAAGAGATAGGGGTGCCTTGTGGCTTCTGCAAATCCACCTTCAAGAGTACAAAATCTAGGCAGTTTTTTATTGTCGAGAGAAAGGAGGATGGATGAAGCGAGAGGTGCATAGAGGCCTAGATATCTGGGCATCGGAAGGGATCCAAAAAGGAGCTCAAAATGTCTAAATCCCCTTGTCCCATGGCCCTTGAACCCTGCTGATCTGAGTCCTATCCTGGAGACTCTAGTAAATCTTGAAAAACAGTCATTACTTTGTTCGTATTTCTCACCGGTTCAGGGAAACCTCGCCCCACCCGCATCTTGGGGCTGCTGAAGCTAAGCATGATCCATCTCATTAATTAGCTTATCTATAGCAGGAGCTATTAGCCTGAAGGCCATCAGAGAGAGCAAATATTTCACTGTTACATCTTTAGAAGTAAAATGTGACCCATTAATTTATTTGGTAGTTAACTGCTGGTTAACTACCTTAAACTCCATACAGGCCAGACACACACTAAAAACATATGAAAACATACAGGCAGCACACAATCATTCCCATCAAGTTCAGACATTAAACAGGTCCGATGAAATTCATGGACTTTCATAATCTTTCCTAAATTAACATCTAATTATAATCAATATGATGAGGATAAAAAGACAATTATTTCCGTCAAATTTACTTCTCAGAAGCAACAAATGCCACCCTGACTTCTTTATTAGAAGAACAGCATACTATATTCAGAAAACTAACAAATTACATGATAATCCTGAATGATTTCCATTACATCTTTCTGACATTGTGAGAATGTTTCTATCTACATATATTCTGATTCAAATTAGTCAAATGAAATTACACTGAAGTAACATGACAAACTTTACTATTTTATATTACAACACTTTTAAAATGTAGTAATTAACTTTTAAATACTAATTGAAAATCAACATATTTTCCTTCTGTTACATGTTTTCTAGTAGGTAGGCTTCATAGTCAGCT
Organism: Glossophaga mutica; assembly: GCA_039655065.1. Classification (NCBI taxonomy): domain Eukaryota; kingdom Metazoa; phylum Chordata; class Mammalia; order Chiroptera; family Phyllostomidae; genus Glossophaga; species Glossophaga mutica. The sequence goes on along the minus strand of CM077308.1, from coordinate 75,533,225 downwards.
TTGCCAATTAAGTCATCTATGATCGAAAGCACTTGGGTTCTTAAATAAAAATCACAAAATGTACTGGCACACAAAAGAGTAAATATCTAATTATCACTAATTAAATGAAAAACAATGAACAGTATTCAACAAAGACAAAAGTGTTAGAGAATAGAACACTAACATTATATTCCTAAAAGAAGTGAAGCAGGAGACAGCATAGGAAGAATTCTGAGACTGCAATACTGTTACTGTCCAGCATTTAGCACCCTGGTTGCCAGGAAACATCTTTTACCAATTAGGTAGAATAAATGGTAAACCAAGACAGGGAGGAGGAGGGAGACATGTCTCACATGCTAACTCAGCAGTCCTGAGCCTGGTCTGATAATATTGCCAGGTGTTCCAACATCACAAAACACCCTATATTAACAAGGAAGAAGGGAAGTCCTTGAAATTCTATGTAACATTTCTATTATCTGGGAAAGAAAACCTTGAAACTGTGCTTTTCATCCCAAGGCCTAGAATGTGGGAGAGGGTCCCTGGTGCCCAAAGAAGAAGCCCATAAAACAACTTTGGTTAATTGCCTACCTCTGGTCACTATCTGTTTTACGAGGTAGTCCCTGATGCTTACAGAAAGAGTCCGTAAATAACTTTGGAAAGTGCCCCAATTTTAATTAACTGCCTCCTGTCACGTATTTGTTTTACAACAAGATGAACAAATGGGGTCTGGAGCAAGATAAGGATTCGGGCTAACAGACCCCCACACGTACCTAAGTTTGGGGTAATCACATTCCCCCAAGGAAAGCTGGTACCGCATGTACCCGTTAATCAATATGTAACTTTTTCCCTCCTATCCCACCAACTATATAAGTCCTGAGAACAAAGGACTCTCTCTCTCTCCCTCTCTCTCTCTCTCTCTCTCTCTCTCTCTCTCTCTCTCTCTCTCTCGGGGCTCAGGGTGCTCTTGGCTCTCGGGCCACAGGGCCTCTGGCCACCCGGCCTCAGGCTGCCCAGGGACTTGCCACCCTGGTCTTCAGCCACTCTTAACTTTTCTCACCCCGCTTTGCCCTGAAACTTTGCCTTTCACCCCCTACTCTATCCAGTCCTGTTCTCATTCATGGGAACGGATCACTAATAAACTGATTTCATACTACAAGATTTGTTGATATGTAATTCTTTACATGCGTCAGCAAGAAGAACCAGGTCTCTCCCGTCAACAGATGGATATCATATATTACAAATGTAACCACACATAATGGTATACATTTTGGAGTATCTAAAGGCAGAGTGTATACTAAAAAAAATGAAAAATGTCTTTATTTAGTAGATATAATTTTGAAATCTGATGCTAAAATGGACAAATATGCATGAAGATAAGAATACTTTAGTGACAGAAATAATTTTATCTGGGATAAAGAATGCAACCAGATATTGTAACAGGGAGATATGATAGATCACTGGGTGGGGGTGGGGGGTAGGGAGAGACCCGAAGAGGTGATGGGGAACTCAAGGGTCAGAAAATTTTAGTTTAAGGTAATAGTTAATGAGCCTAGGGCAGGGGTGTCAAACTCATTTTCACCAGGGGCCATATCAGCCTCACGGTTGCCTTCAAAGGGTCAAATGTAATTTTAGGACTGTATAAATGTAATGACTCCTTAATAGTTAAGCAAGAGTTTGGTGCTGCCACCAGGTAGAAACAAGGTGCCGGGCCAGATTAAACAAGGTGGAGGGCCAGCTTTGGCCTGTGGGCCTTGTGTTTGCCACCTGTGGCCTAGTAGTTAATGCATGTGAAAAGCTATTGTTTCAGGAACAGCAGGTACTGCCACCTCTGACTCCAGGAGACCACAAGCAATTGACCTTGGTGCTCCAGAAAAGACCATAAACAATCAAGGTGGTGTCCCAGCCATTGTCTTCCAGGGAGAGATAATACAGTTTCCAGGAAACAGATAAAGAAAATCCTCAGTTCTGTGTTAGGAAATTGCCAGCTTTTATCTGATTCACCTCTTTCCTGAGGTGAAATCTCCTACCTACACTTTTGCCCCCCCTTATAAGAAAGACTGGCTTGAAAGGAAAGGCAGGATGGTCTGTTAGAGTACAAAGCTGCCATCTTCTCAGACTACCAGCCATCTGAATAAAGTGCCCATAAAGATTCAATCCCTCTCTCTGTTTATTGGGTCTGGTACATGACAGGCAGCATGAAAGCTGGCTTTTCTGGTTCCAGAGGCACAAAAAGGTGCCATCTTGGAGTGGGGAGAAAACCCTGAGATAGCCTGAAAGACCTGCGGTCTCAAGAATAGAAGGGAGGGGCTGCAGGAGCAGGATGTCCCAGGCAACAGTAACAAACTAGCAGCCCAGCCTGCCAGCCGGCATTGCCCCAGCAACCTAACAACCAAGCAATATAGCTTGTGGCAGCAGAAGGAAGCTTACAGAGAACTTGTATCCAGATAATGAAATGTCTGGACAAAGGAAAAGACCCTCCTACTGGCTTCTGTCATGCATTGGATTTTGGGCCAGGACTTTAAAATAGAGGGCTTATGGAGATTTGCTCTTTCCTTGCCCTTGTTCTCCTGTTTGGGGGCTGGGCCAGAGGAATGCTGAGCCTCTGCAGTGCATGGCATGGGTCCAGGGTGGTGTCCCTTCTCCATGCACAGATGCATGGGCCAAAACACTTGCTGCCCCTGGGAGCACTAGAAGCCTTGGGCACTCAGCAGTTCCATAGATGGAGCCCGCAGTGCACAGCCAGCTGCAGTTATCTGGCAGTGGCCTGGGTCCCAGGAAAGGGAAGAAACTGCAGAGAAGCAATGGCAATGCCAGCCCCACATGTGTGCACTCTGGGGAGCAAGAGCACCTGAAGCTGGAGAGCCAGAGATTAATTTGTGTAACAGCCTTGGGCTCCAGGAAGACAGACAAGAATGGAGCGGAGTGTCTGAACACTGACTCTGGTTCTGAGGGTGGTTGGCTTCTTTCTGTTTTGATGAAGAGATTGGCCTGGAGCTGGGAAGTCCCAAGCTCCTCCAAATTGGACAACCTGTTAATGAAGACCTTTTTCCTTCCCCACCAAGTTTTGTTATGCTTATGTTCAGCAGCAGTCAGCTGAATCTCACTTTGGTAACAATATAACTGATTAAATGCATATTACATTTAGGGAATAAATAACAATTAAAATAAGAAATTAGGGAAGATATGACTTCTCTAATGGTAGCATAATGAGCAATGTAAACCCAGTCCTTAGGAAACAACCTTTAACTGGTGAAATTATTTTTTATAAACTATTTAAGATCTCTGCAAATGGTCCTAGGGCCTAAAGCAAACAAACAACTTATTAAAGAAACTCTACTAAGTTGTGATACCAACAGTGAGTCTGTGGCACATGAGTATAAACTACTTTCCCTTCCTTCTTCTCATCTTACAATTTTTCACAGAATCTCCAATTTGGACAAGTAGTGCCAAGAAAATGGAGCCTTTCTCACCTCATTTTCTAGTCAAGGGATATGCTGTCTCATCATCAGAAGTGGCAGGTTGCCGGCAATTCTCATGTTTATCAGCTCCACATGAAAGAGGCTACATTTTCACTATTTGAAGCTGAGAAATTAGTCTCCCTCGCAGGTGCTCCAGCCGGTCCAGGGACCCAGAGGTCTGTACCTTGTGTTCTTGGTTTCATGAAGGAAAGAATTAAAGTGCCAGCCAGTGTAGAGTTGAAAGTGAAAGGGATTTTTACTAGTCAAGCAATGAGACAGAATGGTGACATTGCAGATAGAGCGGCCCTCCTTAGTGGGATTTACTTTTTTTAATGAGGCTCATTTAATCAAAGGGTAGGGCATTCAATAAGGGGGAAATATTCAGGAATTTTTCAGGAAAGGGCTAATGACAGACTTTATTAAAATGGTCCAACCAAGTCACTAAAGAATACAACCACAGAGTTGAAATGAACAAATATTTCAACAGTTTGTTGTGAAAAAGTGAAGATTTTTGACTTACTGAACTGAAAAAAGTTGTCTTCAGATTTACGCAATGACCTCAAATGTTGTCAATGTCAATAACATCTATTTTGGAGAGAGAAATGTAAGGAATTGTCTCATTCAATTTAAGGATTATGGGGGAGATATCAAGGAAAAGCCCTCATGGACATGGACGACGCTGAGGTGATTGCTGGGGGAAGGGAGTATAAAGGGACTAAATGGTAATGGAAAAAAAATACAATAAAGATTAAATTTAAAAATATGCAAAGTATTTAAAGAACTATATGACTCGAGTCCGGGAAAACAAACAATCCAATTAAAAAATGGACAAAGGACGTGAATAGACACTTCTCCAAGGACATACAGATGACCCATAGACATACGAAAGGATGCTCTGCATCACTGGCTATCAGAGAGATGCAAATTAAGACCACAATGACTTATCACCTCACTCCTGTCAGAATGGCCATTATAAATAAATCAACAAACAACAATGGCTGGCAAGGATGTGGAAAAGGGAACCCTAGTGCATTAGAATGCAGACTGGTGCAGCCACTGTGGAAAACAGCATAGAATTTCCTCAAAAAACAAAAAATGGAATGGCATTTTGACCCAGCATTCCACTGCTGGGAATCTACCCTAAGAATCCCAAAACATCAATTTAAAAGAACGTATGCACCCCTATGTTCATAGCAGAGCTACTTACAATAACCCAGTGCAGGAAACAGCCCAAGTGACCATTAGTAGATGAGTAGATGGAAAAACTGTGGTACAATTATACAATGGAATGGTATACAGCAGAACGAAAGAAAGAACTCCTACCCTTCATGACAGCATGTATGGGACTGGAGAATATTATGCAAGTAAAATAAGCCAGTCAGTGAAAGAAAAAATATCATTTGATTTTACCTAAAGAGGAATCTAGTGAACAAAATAAACTAATGAGCAAAATGGAAATAGACATGAAAACATGGAACAGACTGACACTAACCAGAGAGGGTGGTGGAGGGGGATAATGGTGGAAAGAAAAGTAAGGGACTAGACAAAGATATGTATGTATGACTCATGGACATGGACAATGGTGTGGAGAGTGGTATGGGGACATGGACTGTGGAGGTTGGGCTAGGCAGAAGAGGGCAAAGGGGGAAAAGTTGGGACAACTGGAATAGAATAACAATAAAAAATACATCAGGTAAACTCAGACCATCTGAATGAAGTATAGATTTTAGCTAATACTATTTTTTAATATTTTTCAGTAATTGTAACAAATATTCACAGATGTTAGCAATAGGGTAAGTTAGGTGTTGGGTATATGGAACACTCTGTCTTCAGAATTTTCTGTAAATATAACATTATTATAAAATAAAAAATATATTTGAAAAATCTATAGAGCAGGCTGGGAGACTGGAGACCTAGAGGTTCTGGTAAGCAGGAATCTTGTAACTTGTGTCTGAAGACTGGAAATTCAGGCAGAATTTCTATGTGGCTTTCTGGATACAAAATCTCTTCTCTGGGAGATCTCATTGTTTGCTCTTAATTCTTCAATTAATTGAATAAAGCCAATACATATGGTGAAGGTTAATCTGCTCTACTTTAAGTCAACTGATTTAAATGTTATTAACATTTAAAAATATTTTAACAGCGAGATCCAAACTAGTGTTTGACAAAAATCTGGTTAGCATAGTCTAGCAGAGCTGACACAAAAATAACTGTCACAGTCTTTTTCTCATAATTTAGGTGTTCTAGGAATTCATACATTTTGTGTAGTTTAACTATTTTGTTGTCTGTTCATGCCATTATCTGCAATCCTTTCATTATCTATGAAGATGGTACTAATGGTCCCACTTTAGTTTCTGTTTTGGTTATTTGTGTATTCTGTCTTATTTTTTTTTTTTTTTGGCTTATAACTCAAGTTTTGTCAATTTTGTTGCTCATTACAAAGAACCAAATTCTGTAGTTTTGTTGATGTTCTTTATTGCTTATTTAATTTTTATTTTATATTTCTCTGCTCCAATATTTATTATTTCCTTCCTTCTGCCAGCTTTAGGTTCACTTTGCTATTCTTTATTCTTTACTTAGTTCCTAAAGGTGTACATTTAAGATATTGATTAGACTTTTATTTTAATATAAAAGTTTATAGCCATAATTTCCCTCTGAGCACTTCTTTTTCCAAATCTCATAATTTTTTGGTGTGTTTGGTTTTTGTTTTTATTCATCTCTAGGTATTTTTTGATATCCCTAGTGATATCTTTTACTCATGAGATATTTAAGAGTACATGTTTTAATTTTTACATAACTGAAAAATTTCCAGTCTTTCTTCTATTATTCACTTCAAGCTACATTTCATTGTTGTCAGATAAGATATTTTGTATGTTTTCAATTCTTTTAAGTGTATTGAGGCTTGTTTGTGGGTTAACATTTGTTTTACCCTGGAGAATGTCCTACGTACTTTCGAAAAGTGCTGTTGTTGGTGAAGTGTTTACACAGGTTTTTGAGTGCTTCACATGTATGTACATCTAGTTGACTTATCGTGTTGTTCAAGTACTTTGTTTCTTGTTGATGTCTGTCAAGAAGTTTTGTGCCTTATGGACAATGATGTACTGAAGTGTCAACTATTATTGTAGGGCTATTTCCTCTTCAATTTTACCTACGATTATTATAGAACCAAAGGGGGTTTCAGCTGCCTGCTGCCACCAAAAGGCAAACTCTAGATGCATAAGCTTGTGACAAAGGAAAGAGGATGTTTTATTCAGATATTCCATGATTTGGGAGAATGTCAGACTCTTGCTCAAAGCCCACCTCCTCCACAAAACCAAAACAAAACCCAGATATCTTCAGCAAGACCAAAATAAAAGACAGAATCCAGAGTTCCTGTTACCACTTACAGGACTGTCCTTTTTCACCCTCAGGCAGCTGCTGAGCTGTTATCCTGGTAGCTTAGCTTGTATCTGATTGCTGTCTGACTTCAGCTCCCTCCTGTTTCTGCATGTGGGTCCAGTGCTGCCATTAGCCATATGGCTTCTACAGATACAAGGTCTCTCAAACATATTGGCCAATGTGTTTGCTAGATGGGTAAGAGCCTATCCCTTCACCTGGGTTTATGTTAGCTTCAGGCATAGGATGAACCAGGTGCTTTGTTAGAATGCCCAATTATCTCCCCAAACTTCTGCATGCTCTGGTAGGGTCCACCTCCTGACCAATCCCTCCTTTTCCCCAGGCTTGAATGGCAGGCCTTTTTGATCCAGCATGTCTCCTGCTGCCATTATGACCTCTATGGCACATATGCCTGACTTCACCTGGTTCCACCCCCAATCAGGTACTGGAAGGGGATAGAAGGGATTTTCCCCCTAATCAATTATCTTGCTAGCCCTGTGTTTGCTCAGTGCAATACTTCCTTTGCCTCCATCTTGCCCCATGGTGGGTGATTGGCCTCCAGGGGCAGGATGCTGTCTCTACACTGGGGGTGGAGCAGTAGCCAAAGCTTGGTTATCAGGGCAATACAGCCACACCTACTGCCTCACCATGGCCCCAGGCAGTTCACAGTCTCTGACTCCTTTGTGGGCTCTTGCCGTTCCCTGTACTCCACTTGCTCCCAGCAGTTTGCCCAGCCTATCAATATTGTGATTGCTTTATATGTGCTGGGGCTCTGGTACTTGGGGTTGCAGTTGCTATAATGATTTGACCCTTTAATCAGTATTTAATGCCTTGTTTGTCATTCACAACAGTTTTTGAATGAAAGTGTGTTTTGTCTGATATTGGCATAGCCACCCTACTTCTCCTTTGGGTACCATATACATGAAATTGTTTTCCATTCTCTCTCTTTCTATCTGTTTGGGTGTGGATCTAGTGAGCATCTTGCAAACAGTATAAATAGTTGGATTATGTTGTGTGGTTGTTATTTTATCCATTCTGTCAATCTCTGGCTTTTGATTGAAAATTTTAATCATTTAATTTGAAAGTACTTACAGAAAAGTAGGGACTTTTGCTGCTTTCCTATTACTTTTATATGTCTAATGTTTGTCCCTCATTTCCTTCATTACTGCATTCCTTTGTGTTTAGTTGATTTTTCAAAGTAATGGATTTTTATTTTCTTCTCATTTTCTTTTGTTTATTTTTTTAGATGTTTTCTTTGTAGTTACCACAGGGATAACAATAAACATTCTAAAATTATGGTTCAAGTTAATACCAACTTTTCTTCAATCACATACAAAAACTCTGTTCCTTCACAGCTTTCTCTCTCCTTGCATTATGTTGTTGTTATTGCATATTATTTTTTATGTATTGTATGCCTAATAACATAGATTTATAATTGTTCTCATAAATTTGTCTTTTAACTCCCATAAGACACAGGTGGCAAACACAAGGCCCGCAGGCCAAATCCAGTCCTCTACCTTGTTTTATCTGGCGCGGCACCTTGTTTCTACCCAGCGACAGTGCCGAGCTCTTACTTAAATGTTAAGGAGTAGTTATATTTATACAATCCTAAAATTACATTCAGCCCATTGAAGGCAACCATGAGGCTTATGTGGCCCCCACTGAAAATGAGTTTGACACCCCTGCCTAAGAAATGTGATCTCACCTATAAGTGGAACCTAATCAACAAAACAAACAAGCAAGTGAAATATAACCAGAGACCTTGAAATTAAAAACAAACTGACAGTAAACAGAGGGGAAATAACAGGGATAATGGGGGGAAGGGGGAAAGGTTTTTCAGGAACATGTCTAAAGGACACATGGACAAAACCAAGGAGAGGTTGGATCAAGGGCAGGAAGTGGGGATGGCTGGGTTTGGTGGCAGTGGTGGTAGCAAAATGGAGACCATTGTATTTGAACAACAATAAAGTTAAAAAAAGGAATGTAAAGTAAAATTACAAATTAAAAATATAATTTTACTGGATTTTCTACTTGGCCAGATATTCATAATATTTATAATTACCATATATCTTTAATTATTAATATAGCTTTTGGTTACTGTCATCTTTTTATTTAACCCCACAGGACTTCCCTAACATTTATGGTAGAGTAGCAGGTCTAATGGTTAATGGATTAATAAATTTCATCAGCCTTTGTTATCTAGGAATGTCTTAAGTTCTCTCTCATTTTTGAAACGTATGTTTTCTCGATACAGAATTCTTAAGTTTTTTGTTGTATTTTATTTTATTTTATTTTATTTTATTTTATTTTATTTTTTTTAGCACTTTAGAATGCCATCCCATTGCTCTTGGCATCCATGGTTTCTGAGGAGAAATTGGCTATTGATCATATTGTGAATCCTTTGTACTTAATAAATTCTGTCTCATTTGCTGTTTTCAAGATTTTATTATTTTATTTGTTCTTCAACAATCTAATTATAATTTGTTTGGTTGGGGTCTATTTGGGTTTATCTTACTTGGATTTGTCAAGGTTTTTGATTTGTAGATTCTGTTCTCAATCAAGGTTGACATATTTTCAGGTATTAGTTTGTCAAATTTCTTTTTCCATAATGTGAATGATAGTCCACTTACTGATGTCCTACAAATTAATTAGTCTCTGTTCACTTTTTTCCATTCTCTTCTGATCTTCAAATTCAATAATTTCACCTGCCTTATGTTCAGGCTTGCTAATCCTCTCTTCTGCCTGCTCACATTTGATATGGAGTTCCTCTAGTAAATATTTTGTAGCAGCTATTTTAGCTACAGAATTTATTTTGCTCTATTATAATTCCTATATTTTTATTGCTATTCTCATTTTTGATAACTTGTTTTCCTAATTTCAAATAGTTTATGTTTTTATGTTTCTGTTTATCTCTTTGACTATTTTTTAATATATTTTATTGATTATGCTATTACAGTTGTCCCATTTCTCCACCATCATTCCCCTCCACCCTGCACACCCTCTCCCACCCACATTCCTGCCTTTAGTTCATGTCCATTTGTCATAAGTTCTTTAGCTTCTACATTTCCCACACTATTCTTGCCCTCCCTGTCTATTTTCTACCCACTGTCTATGCTACTTATTCTCTGTACCTTTTCCCCATCTCTCCTCCTCCCATGCCCCTGTTGCTAAACCTCCATATGATCTCCATTTCTGTGGCTCTGTTCCTGTTCTAGCTGTTTGCTTAGTTTGCTTTTGTTTTAGGTGTGGTTGTTAATAGCTGTGAGTTTGCTGTCTTTTCACTGTCATATTTTTGATCTTCTTTTTCTTAGATAAGTCCCTTGAACATTTCATATAATAAAGGCTTGCTGATGATGAACTCCTTGAACTTGACCTTATCTGAGAAGCGTTTATCTGTCCTTCCATTCTAAATGACAGCTTTGCTGGATAGAGCAATTTTGGATGTAGATCCCTGCTTTTCAAGATTTCAAATATTTCTTTCCAGCCCTTTCTTGCCTGGAAGGTCTCTTTTGAGAAATCAGCTGACAGTCTGCTGGGAACTCCTTTGTAGGTGACTGTACCTTTGTCCCTTGCTGCTTCTAGAATTCTCTGCTTCATTTGAATCTTGGCTAATGTAATTACGATGTGCCTTGGGGTGTTCCTCCTTGGGTCCAACTTCTTTGGGACTCTCTGAGCTTCCTGGACGTCCTGGTAGTCTATTTCCTTTGCCAGATTGGGGAAGTTCTTTTTTATTATTTGCTCAAATAAGTTTTCCACTTGTTGCTCTTCTTCTTCCCCTTCTGGGACCCCTATAATTCGGATGTTGGGACGTTTAACGATGTCCCGGAGGTTCCTAAGCCTCTCCTCATTTTTTTGAATTCTTGTTTCTTCCTCGTTTTCTGTTTGGTTGTTAGTTTCTTCTTTCTGGTCCACTCCATTGATTTGAGTCCCAGTTTTCCTTCCATCTCTATTGGTTCCCCATGCATCTTCCTTCATTTCACGTATTGTAGCCTGCATTTTTTCATCTAATTTGTAAGCAAAATCAACCAATTCTGTGAGCATTTTGATGACCAGTGCTTTGAACTGTGCATCTGATAGATTGGCTATCTCTTTGCCGCTTAGAGGAATTGGCTATGGAGCGTTCATTTGTTCTCCGGTTTGAGCCATTTTTGGTGTTTTTTTTGTTTGTTTGTTTGTTTTGTTTTGGTTTTAGTCTGGTCGCGGCTATTACGTAGTGAGGGGTGGAGCTTTAGGTGTTCCTCATGGCGGGGCAGCCCAGTCGCTGGATTGTGATGTTATAGGTGGGGGCGGGGTCTGAGAGGGAAGAATGGCGTCTGCTCCGCTCTCTCCTGGATTCAGTCTCTTCCGCCACTTCCCCTCTGCCTGGACCGTCTGCGCTCTCGAATGTGGGACCACCTGGTCAGCCAGCCACCTTGCGCGGCCTCACTGGGTCTGCACAGTTGCCCCCCTGTGCCGGGGGTCCGCCAGCTGCTGCCTGTGCACCTGGGAACTGCCAGCCACTGCTGCTTGTGTTCCAGGTCCACACCTCCACTTTTTCTTGCCGAGACTTCGCCCCTCTTACCGGTTTGGATGAATGGTTGTTGGACTTCTGTACAGTTCAATTTTCTATAAGTTCTGGTTGTTTTCTTGTTTCTAAATATTCGTTGTCCTTAATTTGGGTTGTGAGAAGAGGCACAGTGTGTCCACCTACGCCTCCATCTTGGCCGGAAGTCCTCTTTGACTATTTTTAAACTATTGTTTAAAACACTTGTTTTAGTAAGTGATTTCATCAGCGATAGCATCTTTCAATTTGTTTTGTTTTGTTTTTAATGTGTCATATATTTCTGTTTTTTGTAAGCATTATATTATTTGTTGAATAATGGAGATTTGAATGCCATAGCATCTTAACTATGTGAATCAGTTATTTCTTTACTCCAAAATTTACTGTATTTTTTTTAATTTACCAATGTCTGCAGTTGTACATTTGTTTAGTGACTTTCAAACACCTTTTTTTTACAAAGATAGTATTCTTTCATGTGGGTTGTTACTGAAGTTTCTATTTCTTAGCTTGTGTTGAGCTAGTATTTTTACCCCAAAGATGAAGCAATCATTTCTGCCCATCTGCAAATTGACTCAATGTCAGGATATTTATTCAATGCTTACTTCGCTGGGCTTGTGCTGAATCTGGGGATCAACCTGAGGTGAAAGATAAAGGTCTTCTCAGGTTGTTTCTTAATATCTAACCCCAGGCTTGCACATGTATTTCTAAATTCTCCAATACACATGGTAATTTTGAAAGTCCTAATTTCCTGAAGAAAATCTCCTTTGCATTTGTTTCTGGGGCTCAGGATTCTGTTGTGTATTTCAACCATAATCTATTACTTCATGTCTCTGGGTTGTTAATTTGGCTTGTGGTGGTTTCAAACAATGCCCACCACTTTCTGGTCTTAGTTACTAATATTGTGGAATAGATACAAGCATTCTAAGTAATGTAAATATATTTATTGTATACATGAATTCTCATTGCCATCTGTAACATCTGTACCTCACAAAAAGTAAAGTAATATGGCACAATCAATATCTGTGTGTATAAAAATATATATTTTCTTTGACTTTCTAGCAAATATCTATGGAGTAGGAAAAAAGGACATAAGCAAAAGGAGGAAATAAACATGCTTTCTTCCTTTTAATATTTTAGGGATTAAAAAAGGAAGATTTGATTTTCTTTCTCATTACAAAAGTAAAGACTCCTTTATCCACTAAAAAAAAAAAAAAAACTACAGAAACATTGCCCTGTGAATACAAAGAAGAATAATCAAATGCACTACTATTGTTTTCAACAGAAGATGCAAGGAATTATGTCAAGTAAAATGAATGTTTCAATAGATTCCCCACAGGCTATCCAACAGCTGTCTAATAGCTTCTGTTCAATCATTTGATGATGTGTCAACAATAATACATCCATGCATGATTACTCTTTCTAAATTCCTATCAACAAAATATTCACTGAATGGATGTACAAGAACACATGCTGAATGTTTCCTGTCCGAGGATTCTTCCACAAAATACATATGATCATGCAAAAAAGCATTGTCTGCTTATGGCATGGGGCACATGCAAGTCTGTGAACTATCATAAGAGCTTCCATCTAAAGTGAATGGAATACTAAAAAGGAAGTAAGACAGGTACATTGTGCCTCAAGTAAACTACCATTAGCATGACTACTAGATGTTATGATGAAACACTGGGTGGAGGGAAACAAATGCTGTCCTTGGTCTATAGCAATTTACTGCCTTTCTTGTAACTACTGTGAATTTGGAAAAAGAAGCTTGTTTTCTTTTCTGTTAGTTAATCATTAATATTAAAAAAAACCTTGCTGGGGTGGGATTCTCAATCACACTCAGAGCTTTTACTTCTCTTATGCAAATTTAATTTCCCTCCTCTGTATTACTTAAGAAAAGTTCAAAGCTCGTACTGGGCTTTTATTTTCAAAATGAAATATGAACCAAAAAATGAATTCAGAGAGAATAGATAATATCAAAATTATAAAATAAGCTGGCTTATGAAGCGACAGCTTCCCCCATGTTAGAAGTTCTTAAGCAGTTTACCTATCAGAGATGCTGTCAGTAGTATCTCCTTCTACAGTAGAATTCTGAATTAGATGGCAGATAAATTCTATTAATGCCATTAAAAGTAGGTACTTACAGAAGTCACTTGATCTTTTCTTGCTTTTTTTCTCCACCATTTAGTTTGTTTTACTGATTATAATTATACCTATTTTATAGGCATTTATTTATGATTTGTAGGCCTTTGAGGTAAATACTGTCACCAAGTGTCACTGATTTTTCTTCTCAAATCTATACTAAATGTAGAAATTTAGAGAGAAGAAAGAGTGCAATGTGACTGAGCTTTCTTACTTAGGCAGTTTTTAAAATCTGTTAGTCAATAGCTAACAGGGGATAACTAGGATGATGAAAAATTGGAGCCATATAGAGTTTGAGTTGTTCATGGGCATGAAGAGAAGATATTACATTTGGATTATGCTCTAATAGCTCCATCGATGTGGAAAGCTCACATAACTTTTTATTAAACATACCTGGGCTGTGGCTTGGGTTGGTAGTAACCACGATTTGGATGTGGGGGTGGGAGTGATGTTGACATATTTTGTTGTGAAATGGGAAAATAAAGAAGTTATGGAAAGTGGACTGCCTGCCAAGATGGAGGTGTAGGTAGACACACTGTGCCTCTTTGCACAACCAAAACAACAACAACATCCAATTTAAAAACAAAAAACAACCGGAACTGACAGAAAATTGAACTGTATGGGAATACGACAACCAAGGAGTTAAAGAAGAAACATTCATACAGACCAGGAGGAGGGGCAGAGATGGGCAGCTGGGTGGGGAGGACTAGCAGCAAGGCAGGGGCGAGGTGGTAGCTTGCAGACCGGTGGTCCCACATTCGAGTGTGGTTAAACTCAGAGGAACAACTGGGTAGCGAGGCAGACTGCACGACCTGGAGTTTCAAAACAAAAAAATAAAAGCCTCAAAGCCTCTAACTGAAAACACCTGTGGGGGCTGAGGTGGCAGCGGGAGAAACTCCCAGTCTCACAGGAAAGTTCATTGGAGAGACCTACAGGGTCTTGGAACACGCACAAACCCACCCACCTGGGAATCAGCACCAGAAGGGCCCAATTTGATTGTGGGTAGTGAGGGAAGTGACTAAAAGATGGCAGAGAGTGGAGCAAGGGCCATTGTCCCTTCTCAGACCCCTCCCCACGTACAGCATCACAAGGCAGTGATGCAGATTACCCTACTCTGGTGAACACCTAAGGCTCCGACCCTACTACCTAACACAAGTGCCAAGTTGGAAAAAAAAAATGACCCAAATGAAAGAACAGATCAAATCTCCAGAAAAAAATACACCTAAACAATGAAGAGGTAGCCAAACTATCAGATATACAGTTCGAACCACTGGTTATCAGGATGCTCCAGGAACTTGCTGGGTACTTCAACAGCATAAAAAAGACCCAGGCAGCAATGAAAGTTACATTATGTGAAATAAAGAAACATCCGCAGGGAACCAACAGTGATTGGAAGGAAACTGGGACTCAAATCAATGGTTTGGAGCATAAGGAAGAAATAAACATTCAACCAGAACAGAATGAAGAAATAAGAATTCAAAAAAATGAGGAGAGGCTTAGGAACCTCTGGGACAACTTTAACTGTTCCAACATCTGAATCATAGGGATGTCAGAAGGAGAAGAGGAAGAGCAAAAACCTGAAAACTTATTTGAAAAAACAATGAAGGAGAACTTCCCCAATCTGGCAAAGAAAATAGACTTTCAGGAAGTCCAGGAAGCTCAGAGAGTCTCAAAGAAGTTGGACCCAAGGAGGAACACACCAAGGCACATCATAATTACATTAGACAAGATTAAAAATAAAGAGAATCTTAAAAGCAGCAAGAGAAAGGAGACAGTTACCTACAAAGGAGTTCCCATCAGACTATCAGCTGATTTCTCAAAAGAAACCTTGTAGGCAAGAAGGGGCTGGAAATAAGTATTCAAAGTCATGAAAGGCAAGGGCCTACATCCAAGATTACTCTATCCAGCAAAACTATCATTTAAAATAGAAGGGCAGATAAAGTTCTTCCCAGATAAGGTCAAGTTAAAGGAGTTCATCATCACCGAACCCCTGTTATATGAAATGTTAAAGGGACTTATCTAAGAAAAAGAAGATAAAAATATGAACACTAAAATGACAAGAAACTCACAGCTATTAACAACTGAACCTAAACAAACAAACAAAATACTAAGCAGGTAACTAAAACAGGAACAGAATCACAAAAGTGGAGATCATATGGAGGGTTATCAGTGGGGAGGGGAAGAGAGGGGGGAAAGGTACAGAGAATAAGTAGCATAAATGGTAGGTAGAAAATAGGGGGAGGTAAAGAATAGTATAGGAAATGTAGAAGTCAAAGAACTTATACGTTATGACCCATGGACATGAACTGAAGTGGAGGAATGCAGGTGGGAGGGGGTGTGCAGGGTGAAGGGAATAAAAGGGGGGAAATGGGACAACTGTAATAGCATAATCAATAAAATATATTTAAAAAATAAATAAATAATCCGTAAACCCTAAAAAAAAGAAGTTATGGAAAGTGAATATGTAGGAACCAAAGAGAATTAATTCATCCAGGTTAATACAGAAGTAATTTTTCAACATTCTCTACTCTGAGAATTTATTGAGCATTTACATATGTTTAGCAATAAATAATACAGTACATCACAGACCTCATTTAATTGAATAAAAACAATAAATAAATTTAGTGATTTAATAAAGCTTACTGCTCACCAAATGCTTTTTTTGCAAACTTGAATAGTTTTTAAATATATTAATCTTTTTGATTTGACCTAATAACATACAAATTCCTTCATGGCAAATGTAATTTTAATTATGCTTCTCAGTAATTTAAATTTAGTGAATGTATCGCTAATAAATGTATCTGATTTTTTTTCTTTGTGCAGTTTCCTTATCACAGTTTCTCACATAGATTTTCGAATTGGAATCCTGCTTATTTTCATCTAAGCATGGTTTACATGCTCTGACTCTTGCACTCTATTAATCTCCTCTCTATTTATTTTCTGTGTGTGTACATGCGTGTGGCAATCCCAATTATTATTCAAGAAATATGTGAGATGGAATCATTGTTTTACTAGATTTTACACCAATCTTTAGTAAGAGAACACGTGGCAGCTTCTAATTTGTGAAATTGGAAACTGGAATTATTCAGCCTCTACTATATAATTAGTACCTCTGAGAACAGAGAGGAAGCAAAACCTTACATTTTTCATGTCCCTAATGGATATTGCATATTATGCTCTGATGATGCATGATATGATGTGTCCTCTCATAACAGACTTTGTTTACATCACAAGCAGATGTTTATGTTTACTTAGATGTAATTTGGAGTGACGTTCTGTGATGAAGACCAAAATTCATTTCTCTGTCATTTTTTAATGGGGTACAATATAGGCTTGCAAATATATCTCCAAAGAACTATTTTCATGAAATCTGGTGATGTACTTTAATTTCTCTTTCCTATCATATTTTAAAATAAAATAATATTAAGTTTGACAATAGAAGGTAGTATATTCAACTGTCCATTTAATGCAAGAACCAGCACTTAGAAATGTAAAAATTGGTCCATCCAAATTTATGTCATCTCTAATGGTTAGGATGTTTTGTTTTATCTTCATTTTCTTCAAAGCTAATAAACTCCAACTATATTAATTAAATCAATTAGTCCTTCTATGGCACCATCTCTACATCTTTGTAAACTTGGTAGTTCTTTTAATAATCCTGGTTTGTAAATGCCTTTCCTGAACTTTGTTATGCTTTTACCACATAAGTGGAACAACCAAAAAGTCACCTAATTTAATAAAATAAAAACTAAAAATTAAAGACAATCTTTTTAATATTCTTCTTTTTAAAAAATAAGCATGTTATTTTAGAATAATTTTAGATTTGCAGGAATATTGTGAAATGTAGAGAATTCCTATTATTCCACATCTGGATTCGTTATTGTTAACATCTTATGTTTGTAGGTACATTTGTCATGATTAATGAACAAATATTAACATATTATTATTAACCAAAGTCTATGTATATATTCTAATTTGTTAAACCTGTGTATATATTAGGTTATATGATAGAGAGGAATTAAAGTTTCAGGAACAATTAAGATTGTTTATCAGTTGATCTTAAAATAGATTCTTCTGAATTTTCCTGGTGAACCCAATGTAACTACATGGTCTCTCTCTTTTTGTTAGTTGAAAATATGAAATTTTAATTTTTCAAGAAGCACAATCTTACTCAATTTCAAAGTTTTCGATTTCTAAAGTCAAATTAATTACTGTCATTATTAGTGAATTTCTGTAAAGTAAGTTTACTTGAACTATGAGATAATTATATGTAAAATATTATTATGTATACATACTATGAAGTGAATCACTTTTGGTACATGTTTTTATCATGTGCCTATCATATTTCAAACATTGGGCTGGTGCTAGAAAGAGCAAGCATGGATCTCTGCAACTGAAATCCCCATGGTGTTGTCCATGAACCTTGGTGTTTCCCCGCCTTTATCCTGTAACAAGGTCTACACAAAAGATTGTCTTATGGCCTGTCACTGGGTATGTCCTTTGAGCAAGAGAAGGGCAGCAGAAGTTTCTGAAAGGAGAAGATAAAAGGTACAGTCTCTTAAATGTGAAAGAGGGAAGCAGAACTCAATCCACTGTTTCTGAACCTGAGAACAAAAAGAAGCAGATAAACCATGGGAAAGTTGGCAATCTCTAAAACCTAGAAATAGCAAGGAAATAGATCCCCCTTAGATCCTCCAATTAAAGAATACAATGTTACCAGCATTGATTTTTGTTCAGTGTGATTCATTTTGGATTTTGGATTACAGAACTACAAGAAAATAAATTCATTCTGCTTTAATTCAAGAAGTTTACGGTAATTTGTGAAGGCAGCCATAGAAAACTAATACACTTGGTTTTTAACATCATGGCCTTTTTCCGTTTCAGGATACATTGCATTTAGTTATTATGCATTCCAATATTCTTTTCTTTTTTCACAAAGGTTAGGACTCCCTTTTGATTTTCTTTCACAGTCTTCTTCCAATACTTTTCTGGCATGACTGATTTTGGTGTCTGATTTTTAGAGGGCATGGACTAACCAAATTATTTACCCCTTTGGACAACCTCCCTCACCATCCCCCAGATAGTCTCCAGCCAAACTGATGGGAGGTAAAAAACTGATGGCAGATTCCATGGTCTAAAAATGGTTCAACTTATGTTTCAGATTCCAGCTGAGCCACATCCTTACTTATTTTCATTCCAGGCTCTATCATGTTTCTTTGATTTGCTCTTCTAGGGAACAAAATCCTGGCAGTGTCTCCACCTGCAGGGAATCTTATATGTGGCAAATTCCAATCACCTTTAAGTGGATAACATAATCTTTGCTCTAAAGAATCTCAGAACCTAGTGTAGAAAAAGTTTAACCAGATAGTTTTAAGACATAAGTGCTAAGATACTGATAGGATTGGGTATACCGGTTTGGTTTCTAGTGTAATTCTTGCTGGCAGTCTTGCAGGAGGTCAGGTATGCCCCTCACAAACACTGGTGTATCTCTCAATTAGGTAAGGAGATTTTCCAACTTGTAGACAAAATGTCAAGTATGATGGGTCTACTGAATTTACCAAGCAAGTTACTTAAAATTTTTATCCATTAATGATTATATAAAATTAAATTAATTTTTTGTTCACAAGTTTTGGTTATGAAACTTTCTAAGACATTTTTATATCTGCAAATAAGAATAGACCCAAATAATTATTTTTTTGAAGTCCACCAACTGGATCATAGTTGCTTCCATGGTCCCCAGTCCCATCCCTCTTACTGCAAACGACCTCTATAGGGCATCTTTATCTTACTAGTCACATTTCAGAAGTATTTCTTAATGGTCAGTAACTGTATCTTTTAAGGGTTTATTCTAAATTCATATCAGGTGCTATTGTTTAATGAAATTAATAATTTGAGTTTAAAAACTTTAATCCTATTCATGTCATATAAACATACAAATCAATTTAATATATAGCAAAACTAAATGTTTTGTCATAAATTAATTCTTATGATGGTATAAAAACTTTATATTTCTCCTAATTTTTATATTCTAGAATCTGATAAAGCATGCTGACATATTGGGACAAAACAATTAAAAAAATTTCCTGGAATAGGAAATCTTCTTACTAAATTAATTTGAATGAGTGATATATATAAATGTTCACATTTTAAATAAAAGGTTTCAATACAACAAATATTAATTGAGCCCCAATTCTAGATAATATTATGCTGGATCCTGTAGGGAAAACAAAGATAAATAAGATCCATGAAGTCCACGGGCACAGAAACATTGAGGAGACTAATATGTACATGAGAAATTCTAAGGAAAATTGTGAAAAGTGCTATAATAGAACTAAAGAAAAAGCTATTGATAATAGAAAATACATAAATTAATTAATTCCACTGTGGCAAACATCCTAGCTAGTTCCCTAGAAGAGTCATTACTTTGTCTTTGGTGACATTAATCCTTCCAAATGATTCATATTCTCCCTTTTATATCCTGTCACTGAAATATTATGAAGAGAGATAATATACTACATCATAATAGTAGTTATACATATGAGGCATATAAATACATATATATAATATATAGTTATATATATGATGTAATATTACATACACACATAAAACCATTGAGGGTAAGAGCTGTGATTTTTGTTAATTTTCCATAATGCATCATGGTTGTCTACATTTGTTGAATTTAAAAATAAATAGAAAATGTAGACCAAGCATTAAACAGAGAATTAAGCACTTGCTCACTCACCTCAAATTCACAGGCTTCAAAAATATACCTTAGGATAATTGAAATTTGTTCACATAATGAAAGAAATACTTTTTTGTGTTATAAGAAATAATGAAGAGTTGTAAAAAGAGCAGACATCAGCAAAAATTGGCTCGCTTCTTATCATGCTTGACAAATATAATATATATGTCATAGTAAACAAAATAAAACAAATACAAATATATATATTAAAGTTTCAATAAGGGTGACCTCAGCCAATGTGGCCCAGTTTATAGGAGCATCATTTCATAATTGAACGGTTAAAGGGTTCGATTCCCCATCAGACACATACCTAGGTTGTTCGTTCATTCCCTGGTAGGAGAACAACAATCTTGGGTCTGGTTGTATATGGGAGGCAACCAATCGATGTTTCTCTCTCATATCAATGTTTCTCTCTCTCCCTTCCTCTCTCCTTTACTCTCCCTTTCTCTCTGAATGCAATGAAAAAAAAAATGCCCTTGTAATCCCCAACAAAATATTGGCAAACTTCATCCAGCAATATGTAAAAAAGATCATGTACCATGATCAAATGTTATTCATCACAGGGATGAAAGAGTGGTACAATATTTGCAAATCAAAAATGTAATGCTTCACATAAACTAAAGGAAAGACAAAAGTCACATGATCATATCAATAGATGCTGAAAAGGCATTTGATAAGGTGCAGTACCCATTTATGATAAAAACACTAAGCAAAGTGGGAATAGAGGGAGCATACCTCAACATAATAAAGGTCATATATGACAAACTTACAACTAACATCATAATCAATGGGCAAAAATTAAAAGCTTTCCCACTAAGGTCAGAAACAAGAAAAGGGTGTCTGCTTTTACCATTTCTATTCACCATTGTATTGGATGTTCTAGCCACAGGGACTGGACAAGAAAAAGAAATAAAAGACATCCGTATTGGAAAGGAGAAAGTAAAGCTGTCATTGTTTGCAAATGACATGATAGTGTACATAGAAAACATACTTGACCTAAAAAGTGAATTTGGGAAAACAACATGATACAAAGAAAATACTCAGAAATTGAAGGCCTTTTTATACACCAACAATGAAATATCAGAAACAGAAATTAGGGGGGAAAAGGCCCATTTACTATAGCACCAAGGAAAATAAAGTACCTAGGAATAAACCTAACAAAGGAGATAAGACCTGTACTCAGAAAACTATATAAAACTGAAGAAAGAAATTAAGGAAGACACAAATAAAGAGAAGCATATACTGTGTTCATAGATTAGAGGAATCAACATAATCAAAATGGCCATACAACCCAAAGCAATTTATAGATTCAATGCAATTCTTATTAGAATACCAAAGGCATATTTCACAGGTATAAAACAAATATTTCAAAAATTTATAGGGAACCATAAGTGACCCTAAGTAGCCACAGCGATTTTGAGAAAGAAGAACAAAGCAGGAGGGATCACAGTACATGATATCAAACTACATTACAAAGCCACTGTAATCAAAACAGTCAGGTACTGGCATAAGAACAGAGACATAGATCAATGGAACAGAATAGGGAGCCCATAAATAAAGCCCACAAATAAAGCCCATAAATAAAGGGGGCAGGAGCATAAAATGGAGTAAAAATAGCCTCTTCAATAAATGGTATTGGGAGATCCAGACCAAAACATGCAAAAAAATGAAACTAGACCACCAATTTATACCATACAGAAAAATAAACTCAAGATGGATAAAAGACTTAAATATAAGTCGTGACGCCATGAAAGTCCTAGAGGAAAACATAATCGGGAAAGTTTTAGCTATCCCACACAGCAACATTTTCATTGATACATCTGCAACAATGAAAATATCACAAACAGTAAAGGTCAAGGGGCATAAAAGAAAGCATAAACAAATGGGACTACATCAAATTAAATAGCTACTGCCAGGCTAAATAAAATGTAAATAAAATGGAAAGAGTACCAACTGTATGTGAAAACATATTTGCCAATGATCCCTTGGACAAGGGTTTGATCTCCAAATTATGTAAAGAACTCGCATGACTCCACACCAAGAAAACAAGCTACCCAATTAAAAAAAAAAAAATGGACAAAAGACCTGAGCAGACACTTCTCTAAGGAGGATGTACAGAGGGCCCAGAGACACATGAAAAAATCCTCAACATCACTAGCCATTAGGGAGATGCAAATTAAAACCACAGTGACATACTACTTCACACTGGTCAGAATGGCCATCATTAACAAATCAGCAAACCACAAGGACTGGTAAGATTGTGGAGAAAAGGGAACCCTAGTACTCTGTTGGTGGGAATGCAGACCATGAAAAACAGTATGGAATTTCCTCAAAAAACTAAAGATGGAACTGCCTTTTGATCCACCTCTCCCACTGCTGAGAGTATATCCTGAGAATCCTGAAACACCTATTCAAAAGAATCTATGTACCCTAATGTTCATAGCAGCATTATTTACAATAGCTAAGTGCTAGAAACAGAATAAGTGCCCATCAGTAACTGAGTGAAACAAAAAACTGTGGTACATTTACACAATGGAATGTTACAGAGCACAAATAAAGCAGGAACTCCTACCCTTCACAACAGCATGGATGGATCTGGAGAGCATTATGTTAAGTGAAATAAACTAGGCAGTGAAAGATAAACACCGTATGATCTCTTCTACAAGTGGAACCCAATCAACAAAACGAACAAATGTGAAAAATAGAACCAGAGACATGGAAATAAAGAACAAACTGACAGTGACCAGAGGTGGGCCGTGCTAGTGGGGGAAAGAAGGGGAAGGGTCAAGTCGAGGGGCATGTATAAAGGACCCATGGATAAAGACAAAGTGGAGGGAATTGAATGTGGGTGGTCAGGGTGGGCAGGGAAGGGGAGAATAATGGGAGATTAAGGATGACGACTGTAATTGGATAACAATAAAAAAAATTAAATGTCCTTGGGTGAGCATAAAAAAAGTTTCAGTGGGGGTAGAGATATCATAACCCAGGTATCCAAAATGATCAGCTTTAAATTAAGACTATATAGTTTTTGCCTTGTATATCCTTAATTAATCTTTTGTTATTCCAATCCAGAAGTTTATTTTAGTAAACTTTTAGTGAAATCCCTGAATTGAAATTCTATTTCCATTTATACTATATTCAGTAAAGGAATAAGAGTTTAACCAAAGCATTTTGTATACTCCATTGTACTGATATTGGCAATGTTGAAATGAAAATATTATTTAAGTTTATGAATAATTCTTTCTCTCCAGAGTAGTAATGAGAGTCCAATTTATATATTGGTCTATTTAAAATAATAATTTTTATTTATTTTTATTGTTTTATTATGTAAAGATTTTTATATACACATTAAGTGAGAAGAATTTCTCATTAATTTCACATAAATATATTTGCCCAGTAAGATAAAATACTTTAAAATTTCTTACATGTATGATAAAATATCATCATTTAAGAGTCTTTATAGTCTAACATATAGCCTAAGAAAAAGTATTTTTGAATGCATATTGACATTTATTAACAAGTGCTTTTTGTACATTTATGTTAATAAACACTTATAAAATAATAACTCAACTGTTTAATTCTGAAAATTACTTATGCATAGTTTATTATACACATTCAAAATTTGTTTCAACTTGGTGAAACACTACCTTGTCCAATTGATCTGAATTTTAAACACTTTTCTGAAATTTAAAGTTGATTAGAATCTGTGAATTCTTTTATGTCATAGTAAATACACTGTTGTCATTTAGAAACAAAATGTCTTTATTCTTTTACAAAGTTCACCTTCAATTATACACTGCCAGAGCTGATAAAATAGTCCATTTTAAAACATGGATTTATGGGCAGACATAGTAAGAAAATAATATTCATTTAAATCTCTTTGACACATAACTTCAAATATAAATTCTGGAAAGACCAAGGAAAGTAATAAGGAACAGATGTACTGATAGAAACTCAATTTAAAATTAATTTGATTTATTTTTAAGAGATATTTATTGAAAAATAATAAAAAATATATCTAATACCTCTCCTAATTTAGGTTTTATTATGTATAAAATGGGGAAGACGGAATCACATAATGCATCTATCAATGTCTGGTAAAAGCAAGCACCTACTCTAAGTTTGCTAGCTTATTATTATCTACACAAGGAAAGGGGAGAGCAAATGTTAGCAATTTTTATCTTTCCATTGTTTTACCTGAGGTAAAAGGAATCTTTAACAGTCACTTTCTTTTCTCTTTCTGTGTGGGTAGATATTAGTATAGTACTGGACTTTGAAGTTTTCTACCTGGGATGAAGTATATTTATTCACTGTTATACTAAGTGAAATAAGTCAGGTGGAGAAAGACAAATACTCTATGGTTTCACTTGTATGTAGAATCTAAGAAAAACAAAGAAACAAACCAAAGCAAAACCAAAGCAAAACAAAAAAACAGACTCATTGAAACAAGACCGAAATAATGGTTACCAGAAAGAAGGAGGTGAGAAGATGGGTGAAAAGGATGAAGAGTGAGAGGACTAAATGGTGCTGGGGAAAAGTGCAATAAATATTAAATACAAAAATATTGTGTTAACATTGCAAGGTGACCGATCATGACTAGAATTAGTGGGGTGATCATGTTATAAGGTATAAAATTGTCAAATCACCTCATTGTACACCTGAAACTAATATAAAGAATATAATAGTGTATAGCAACCATACTTAAATATTTAAAAAAAAAATGGCAGGCAAAGTTCTAAAATAGTCCCTGAGGTTACTCATTGCCAGTTACAGCTCTTTATAATCCTCTTCCCTTAAATGTAGGTGAACCTGACCTAATCAGGTAATTCCTTTTTAAAGAGGGTCTGGAGGTTAGAGGAAAAAGAAATCAGATTCAAAATACAGGAGAGAGGACAATGAAGGCCTCTGTGTGAAGTGATGTAAGAATGGGCTCTAACAACTGGGCGCAGTTCCTGATCCATAGATGACAAGAATACAGAGACCTCAGTCACACAACTGCAATAAAATGAAATTTCCCACAACTTAAGAGAACTTGGAAATAGATTTTTTTCTAGTTGAGTTTCCAGATAAGTATGTTCTTAGTCAACATCATAATATCAACCTTATGAGACCCTGAGCTGAAGACCCAGCTGAACTATACAAGATTCCCATGCAACTTGTACTTTGTTTTAGGCTAATTTTGTGTAATTGGTTACTCAGCAATATAAAACAAATACAAGGGAAGAGGAGTGGTCCTTGTAGTTTAACATGTGATTTGAGGGCATCTGATACGTGTTAGGCACTGTCATGGATCTTGCTGTCACAAAGACAAGTGACTTTCAATTATGTGAAATAAGTAAAAATACATGGTGTACAAATGATGTGGTCAAAAATAGGTGAAGAGGGTCATGAGATACCTAGGGAGGGGGTAAGGAAGACTTGGGAAGCAGGGGAGTCCTCAGAAACTATTTCCTGGGACAGATGCCAGAGGAAGGTTGGGGGTGGGGGCCAAAATGAAAGGAGGCCACTTAGAAAAGTTGGCTCTTGATCTTAGATATTTGCCCCTCAGAAACCAGTTTTGAACTTGGCACAATTAATAACATTTCTACTGGGTAAAGATCTGGAATGCACTCGATGTGTACAATTTTTAGTCATATAAGGCAGTAGTTTTCAAAGTGTGGTCCATTATCTGTACCCCCAGGACTTTCTTTTGTACTGATGAGGAAGCAGAGCAATTAACTGAGTAGAATCTCTGGAGAGGGATGGAGATCCTTCCCAGAAATTACAAAGACCAGTCAGCTTGTCAATATTAACAACAGCTGGATGAGTTTTGCCAGCTGTTGCTATTGCATTGTTTCTCTAATATATTGTGGAAAAAATATCATACAAGAATTTTATAATTATGAAACTTCCTGTGCCCCATTTTGAATCTAAGCCTCTGGAAGTGGGTGAAGCTACACTGTTATTAACCTCTTTGCTGATGAGTCTTTGTCATGTTAAATTAGAGAAACACTGCCTTATAATTACCTTGTATATCCTGTACTGTTCCTATTAATGTGGATAACTTTCTTGTCTTGGTGTCCACTCAGCTGATTTTTCCGCTTGCTCTTCTGTAAGGGATAGATTCCTGAACTCCTGTTTAGATTCAATATGACCTGACTTAGACCTGCTAAATGTTTCTACCATTTGTGATTCAGCTGGATCAAAATTGCTTTGGTCCCCTGAGAAATGACTATTATACATATTACTTAGTGGGACATGAGAGAATTTATTAATTTGGAACAAGATATTACAACACTATAATATAGTTCAAAAAATGAATATATTAAAAAGAGGGTTTAGCTATAATAGAGAGACTGTCCATATCCAAAGAAGTCAAAGCATAAAAGTAAAAAGAGAAGAGCTGATAGCAAAAAACGAAATATGAACTGCTATCCATTATTTTTGGTTTTCTTCATGGAGAGCATTACTTCGTATAAATCTTAGTCTTCAAGAACAATCTCTGTTGTTTTTGTTCGATGTTTCCTCATGATCAGACTCATATCATGCACTTTGTCCTAGATTAGTGATTTTCAACTGATATGCCACAGGATTTTTTAAAACGTGACATATCTGACTGTTTAGCTAGGGGCACTGACCGAGCTCCTTTTGATCGTCAAATAAAAAAAGATAGTAACCGTCAACACAACAATAGCTATCCAGTGTGAATGAATTAAAATTATACCTATTTTTTGGTCAGATCAGCAAAAAAATACATATTTTGGTGTGCTGCAGAATTTTACTAATTAGTATTTGTGTGCCATGAGATGAAATAGGTTGATCATCTCCGTACTAGAGTATCACAGGATTGACATTGTTATTTCATTTCATCCTTCCATTGTTGATTTGTCCCACTATCAGTAGCCATACTTTAATCACTCAGTGAAGATAGAATTTCTAGATATCTTCCTCATGAAGTTACATGTTTTTCTTTTGTAAATAAGTACTTTATGAGAAAATTCTTTGAGGCTTCATAAATTCTTGTTCCTCATCCTACCTTCTCCCAATAGTTCAATATCCATTGACAGTTTTATCTTGACTAAATATTTATTATGATGATGCTAAATAGAGATTATCAGATTCCATCATTCTTTCTACATTTATTAGTTGGTACTTTATGGTAAGAAAGTATTCTTTTCTCTTTTAGTTATGTATTCATTTACTTATATATTTACTCATTTATAGATTTCTACTTTACTTAATATAACATAATGATACATTATTGTCATTACATATTTTGTGCTTAGATTGTTTTCTATTTGGCCATTAAGACCTCCTTTAATCTACAACAATAAAATTCAAAAGTATTTAATAAGAAAATAAAAATAAATTTAAAAAAGAGCAAATGTCATTTGTCATGTGCCCATCATTTTTAAGTGCTTTATTACTTTTGGTACAATAAGATTTTCTAGCTTCATCTTATATTTTTCCTGCTCCAGACCTGGCTCAGCCATTTTTCTAGAGCTTCTGGATCATTTTACTGAGGAATATAATTAAAAACCAAGATCGATGCTCTAGGTGCGCTCATTACTACTTGTGTGTTGTGCTTTTCAGAGGCCTTCACAATGTATAGAACTAGAATACTGCCCCCCCCCCCGCATGCATTTATGGTATAAACATTTATCTCTTTATCAAATTTATTGAGATTATACTAGTGGAACACAAATTCTAATGCAACACTACAGGGTTCACTCTAGATTTATCTCTTTACATATTTGTGATATACTTCCCCAAGGATAAGATGCCTGCATCCCATTGTATTCAATACAATTTTGTATTTGCTTAATGGCCCTTTGCATAACCACAAGGCAATTAATAGGCTTTGTGGAGCCCCAGAAAAATATTTTTGTGGTCTTTTGTCATATAAAAATATGATTTAAATGTTTATTCATGGGTTCATATAAGGTATGTACACATAAAAATTTTAGAAAAATGGGTTGAGGCACATATGCATTTGTTTATTGTCAAATCAATATGTGCAGATTGTCATCACATTTTCTAGGCACTATCTCTTCCCATTCAGATCCTACAACCAGCCTTTCCTGTTGTTTATTGTGAAATGCACCATTCCTGATTAATTTCCTATCTCCCAGGAAAAAAGAGCAATGTGGTTATTTGCAGTGCCATAGATCTTGCAAATATGTTTGTATGAAACTGATGTATATGATACTATTTTTGCAGTGCCTTAAAAAGACCTGTTTATTATTGATTTTATAATTTCTCATAGCATTGCATCATTCATACTGCAGTTCATGAATATTGGTTTCCACTGACTCAAGGTTTGTTACTATGTTTCATTGACAAGAACCAAAAATACAAGTCTTATCCAGATTGCACAGGGAAAATAAATGGTAATTCATTTTCTGGTCATGTGAAATTTACCATACAGTATTTTCTAGTGAAAATATAGAACAATATATTCTAATTTTATTGTCTCTTGAACTTTGTAGATTGTAGTCACTGAAATACTAAAATAAAATCTTTTTCAATGCTGACCATATTCCTTACCTTCCTGCTTTCCAAATAATGCCACCAGCAGAGAGGGTTTGTCAGGAGTCCTGGAGAGAGCAAGAAGGATCCCATTTGGACAAGGAATGTCCATTTCTCACCTGGTATGTCTTATAATGAACTGGGTGAAGCATGACATCACATCATTTAGCAGAAAGAGAGCACATAAACTGGAAATACTTGTGGATGGTACTGAATACTCTTGCAGAAGGCAGGCTGAGACTCCCCTGGAGGAAGGACTGATATGTAATCGGAGATCTGTGAAGTGATACCAGTGACAGTGGTGGACTCTCCACAGCCCAGAGGTGTTATAGATCAGAGGCAGCATAGCAATCAGAAGGTAGAAAGCAAGAAACTGCACTGGCCACTCATTTGACTCAAACCAGTACACTCTCAGTTCCCATTAACTCTCCTTGGTTCAAAGCATAGAGCTCATCACGTCATTATCTTTCTCAGGAATAAATCCCCTAGTCCAGTGAAAGAAATATGACCCCCATAGGAGTGAACCTATAACCAACTGCTCTCCTAAAACCACAGATAGGCCATGGGGTCCAGAGATGACTCCATATGCATGAATCTTTGAGCTCCTTAGGGAGTCTGATTTGAGCTGTGTTTGAGGAGAAATAGAAAGTTAGATTGTATCCCTAAAAGGAAAAACAGGAACAGGACCACATGTTTCCTGGTCTAGTCCAGGAGCATCATTCCTGAATGACCCTGCAAAAAGAGGCACTAGAGAGAGCCATGACCTTGAGATTCATGCTCCAGGAAAAACAAAAACCAAAACAAAAAACAAAAGGCCAAACCTGCCTAGGTCAAGGATATTGAGTTGCCTAATTCTGATAGCTCCAGGTAACTTACTGTCTGGACGGATGTCTTACTGTCTGGACCAGGATTGGACTCTAACGGGCTGCTTTTCTTCCCATGACATCTTCCCTGTGCACTTCCAGTTGCCCATGAGCTACCCCTCTACCTCTATAATTTTTATTATTTAAGGAGACAACTGTACATGAACAATAATAAAAAACAGAAAAAGAAAAATTGAGGATCCTAGAATCTCACCTATTATTTTTTCATTGCAATTCTGTAAGTGCATGCCAAAGATTTAATTATGGAATACTGAAAATAAATAATTTATAGTAAAAATCTGGCTAAACTGGGTTAATTGAGAGAAATCTAGTCCAAATTAATAAAAATATTGAGCATAAATCCTTTTATATAAATTTATTATGTAAAATTTTGTAATATCTAGGTTATCTTTTAAATTTCTAATATGAAAAGTTTTATATGAAACTGGATATCAATTTACACAGATGTTACAATAATCATCAATTTTTTAAGGCAGTTTCTTGGAAATAAATTGGCTAGGTTAAAATATGAATTATCAAGATTCAGGTAGGCATTAAAGAGGGCTTGCATGACCATTATAAGGTTTAGTTAAAAAAACTTTTAACATTTTTACACCCAATAAATGTATTTTCATTTTATTTACCACAAATAGTTTCCTTTCTTCTTCTATCTATTGGTTTTATTAGGCTTACTCATTTTTTATGAAATTGTATTTCTGTTCAATATTTTCCAGAAATGTTAGTAGTACTTATTTGATATCAAATTCCATTAAAATAGTAAAGCAAATGTCACCTAGGCTATTAAGGTTTGTGTCAAAATGGCTTTCCATCCAGTTTTTGGGGAGTCATAAAAGAGTTTGAAACTTTAGGTTATCATATTTATAATAATGTCAAAATTATACAGAAAAAATGTTTAATGATAATTATTGGAAGAAGTCAAAATAGCTTAGAATCCTGTGTAAATTATTGTTATAGTCAATATTTAAAGACAATATATGTATCTATGTGTGCATACTACATGTAGGAAAAATGAGCACATCAGTTTGAAATACATTTTTAAACCTGAAATTCATGTTTTATCTTTCCAGCTAAAATGCTATAATAAAATCTGTACCTTTAATAAAAATTCAATTGATTTGTGATTCTTTTATCAAAATGGAATTATTCAACTGTAGGACTTTGAATGGTTTATTACTCACTTTTATGACTAATAAATAAAACAAAAATGTCTTGTTATACCTGTTTATCATTAGTCAACATTTATCAGATACCTTTCTATTCAATTTTTTTTCTATTAGTATCAGAGATATTTTTCCTAGTCCTATTCTGTTTCATATCTAGTCCAAATCATATTTCTTTTACTATTCATCAGATTGTATTCCTCTAAGGTTGAAATTTATTTTACTTCTTGGCTTTAGTTTATATTTTCCTAGTTTTTACAATATTTAGAAATAATGCACATCACTTTTAATGTTTTCAATATCATTTGTTTTCAACAGTTAAGTATAGTCTATATTTTTTATTCTAAGCTGAAGTTAAAAATTAAATATTTGACAGATCGTTAAAATTAGTTTAATTATTTTCTTAACTTATTCATATGACTTATTGAACTTTATTTTTCCCTATTTATGTTATTTAAATTTTCAAAATAAAGCCCAATTTTATAGGTCACATACATAGATACATATAAATCAAACAGACATACTTCTATACTTATAAACTTTTTAGTTGGTAGACTTGGGTCACTATAATTTTGGGATATCTCAAAATTTTGTTGCTATCATTCATGGCTCATGTGTATTGACACTTTACATCCAGTAACAAAAATAAATAAATCTATATACAGAAATATAAAGATAGATTTCTTACTTTTAGACCATGGCCAATTTTGTTAACTGTGAACATCTTCCTATTATTAAAATCTAGAAGTGCTAGGCAGAATTAAAGAGAGATGGGTGGTCAGGGTGAACACTTAATTAACCTTGCAATAAGGTAAAATTCCGAGGTGTCTAAATAGGAAATTTATAATGTGGTATTTAATGAGTGTATGTCTAAATACACAGAAGAAGTTTTTAAAGACTAGTGATTTATACTTTAACACACTTATACACACATATTCAAAAGTTAAGGTACTCAGATAAGCAAGATAGGAAGTATGAAATTAGATCACTGAATGAAGCCTAGAGACTCTAATTCCAATGAAAATCTTACCAATTCAAGAAGTAAGAAGAAATTTTGTTTCCAATGTGCTTTGAGTAAAGAATATATTCTTGTGTAAATAATTGGCCTAATTTGTAAAGAATTTGCCGTGTCTTTGTGAGTGGTTAAAATTAGGTCAAATTAAAAGGAGTAGGAAGAATGAAGTCAGTAAGATTAGATGCGTATAAATATAATATGTTCCAGGTATGGGAAACCACAGCAAGCTCCACTGGAACAAAATCCGAGAAACAGATATTTCTGAGTACACAATGGAGAGTCTCCTTTACTGAACTTTTGTAGAAAGAGTAATAAGGATTAGGCTTGGAAAATAGTGTACCTCGGTTAATGTATTTAACCTTGTCTTAATTCCAGACTTCTGGCCAATATGGAGGCATAGGTAGATACACTTTGCCTCTTCACACAACCAAAAGGACAACAACCAACAATTTAAAAACAAAAAACAACCAGAACTTCCAGAAAAAATCAAACTCAATGGAAGTCCAACGACCAAGAAGTTAAAGAAGAAACATTCATCCAGACTGTTAGGAGGGGAGGAGATGGGCAGCCAGAGCAGAGAGGACAAATGGCAAGGCAGTGGCTAGAGGACAGGGTGGGTGAGGTGGAGGCCAGTAGGCTGGGCGTTCCCACATTCGTGTGTGGATAAACTGGGAGCAACAACTGGGGAGAGAGACAGGCCTCACAACCCAGGATTCCAGACAGGGAAATAAAATCTCAAAACCTCTGACTGTAAGAACCTTTGGGGTCTGTGATGGGAGAAACTCCCAGCCTTACAGGATTGTACACTGGAGAGACACACAAGGTCCTAGAATGTACACAAACTCACACACCCAGGAATCAGTACCAGAAGGGCTCAATTTGCTTGTGGGAATTGGGGGAAGTGACTGAAAGCCAGAGGAGAGCCTAGCAATTGGCATTGTTCCCTCTCTGACCCAACCCTGACATACAGCACCACTATACAGCGATGTGAGTTGCCCCGTGGGGGCAAATACCTAAGACTCCTTCCCTTACAATGTAACAGGTGTGCAAAGACAAAAAAAAATATGGCCCAAATGAAAGAACAGATCAAAGCTCCCAAAACAGAACTAAGCAATAAGGAAATAGCCAACCTATCAGATGCAGAGTTCGAAACACTTGTAATCAGGATGCTCACAGAAATGGTTGAGTACGGTTTCAAAATAGAGGAAAAAGTGAAGGCTATACAAAGGGAAATAAAGAAAAATATACAGGAAACCAAGAGTGAAGGGAAGGAAACCAGGATTCAAATCAACAGTTTGGAGCAGAAGGAAGAAATAAACATTCAACCAGAACAGAATGAAGAAACAAGTGTTTTAAAAAAAAATGACCAGAGTCTTAGGAACCTCCAGGACAACTTTAAATGTCCCAACATCCAAATCATAGGGGTGCCAGAAGGAGGAGAGGAAGAATAAGAAATTGAAAACTTATTTGAAAACATACTGAAGGAGGCCTGGCTGGTGTAGCTCAGTGGATTGAGCTATGAACCAAAGGCTCGCTGGTTCAATTCCCAGTGAGGGCACATGCCTGGGTTGTGGGTCGTGTCCCCTGTAGGGGGCACACAAGAGGCTACCACACATTGATGTTTCTCTCCCTTTCTCCTCCCCTTCCCCCTCTCTAGAAATAAATAAACAAATACAAAGGAAAAACCAATCTCTTCTAAAAAAAATAATAATGAAGGAGAACTTCCACAATCTAGCAAAAGAAATAGACTTCCAGGAAGTCCAGGAAGCTCAGAGTCCCAAAGAAACTGGAGCCAAGGAAGCACACAGCAAAGCACATTATAATTACATTACCCAAGATTAAGGAGGAGAGAATCTTAAAAACAGTAAGAGAAAAGGAGACCGTTTCCTACAAAGGAATTCCCAAAAGACAATCAGCTGATTTCCCAAAAGAAACTTTACAGGCAAGAAGAGACTGGAATGAAGTATTTAAAGTCATGAAAGGCAAGGACCTCCATCCAAGATTACTCTATGCTGCAAAGCTATCATTTAGAATGGAAGGGCAGATAAAGTGCTTCCCAGATAAGGTCAAGTTAAAGGAGTTCATAATCACCAAGACCTTAATGATATGAAATGTTAAAGGGACTTATCTAAGAAAAGAAGATCAAAACAATGAACAGTGAAATGACAATGAACACAACTATCAACAGCTGAACCTAGAAACAAAAACAAAAACAAATAAGCAAACAACTAGAACAGGAACAGAATCCCAGAAGTGGATTATCACATGGAGGGTTATCAGCAGGGAGAGGGAGGGGAGAGAATGGGGGAAGAGGTACAGGGAATAAGAAACATCAATGGTACAAACCAGACAGGGGAGGTTAAGAATAATATAGGAAATGTAGAAGCCAAAGAACTTAAATGTACAACCCATGGACATAATCTAGGGGTGGGGGGAATGCTGATGGGAGTTAGGATCAGGTCAGAGGGGAATAAAGGGGAGATAAAATGGGACAACTGTAATAGCATAATCAATAAAATATACTTAAAGGGGACCCTAGTGCACTGTTGGTGGGAGTGCAGACTGGTACAACCACTATGGAAAACAGTATGGAATTTTCTAAGAAAACTAAAAATGAACATACCTTTTGACCCAGCAATTCCACTGCTTGGATTATATCCTAAGAACCCTGAAACAACAATCCAAAAGAACCTATGCACCCCAATGTTCATAGCAGCACAATTTACAATAGCCAAGTGTTGGAAGCAACCTAGATGCCCATCAGTAAATGAATGGATCAAAAACTGTGGTACATTTACACCATGGAATTCTATGCAGCAGAAAGAAAGAAGGAGCTCATACCCTTTGCAACAGCATGGATGAAACTTGAGAGCATCATGCTAAGCGAAATAAGCCAGGCAGTGAAAAACAAATACCATATGATCTCACCTTTAACAGGAACCTACTCAACAAAACAAACAAATAAGCATAATATAACCAAAGACATGGAAATTGAGAACAGGCTGACAGTCACCAGAAGGGAGAGGGGAGGGCATTTCAGGGGAAAAGGAGAAGGGATTACAGGAACAAGTATAAAGGACACATGGACAAAAACTATGGGGGCGGAAATGGGAGGGAGGTGGAAAGGGCTGGGGTGGTGGGCTGGGATGGGAGTAAAAGACAGAAAACTTTACAAGATCAACAATTAAAATAAAAATAAAAAATAAAAATAAAAATAAAAAAATAAAATATACTTAAAAATAGATAAACCTTGTCTTAAATTCCTATTATAAGACTTCTGACCAAGATGGAGTCAAAAAGAATAGCTGTGCCTTTCCCCTGAAATAACTAGAAATATACAAAATACATTAAATGATGTATTACCAAACACTGTGCATCAGGTAACGAAAAAGAAAAAAAGATTCTTGAGACATGGGAAATAACTGAGGTTAGATCTTTGATTGCCTCAGCCTACTGAGGTAAGTTTCCAGGCTGTGGAGCAAAGAGGGGAATCCCAGCGATTGTTAGTGAATTCTCAGAAGGGAAGATTAAGAGCTGAGAGTCCAGGGAGACTAGGGCTGCTAGAGTTTATTGAACAAAGCACCAGAGAGGAAGAGCTTCACAGAGAGCTCTAGAGATTTGAGAGGATTACCCTCCAGTACTCAACAATGTAATGATGGTGTATATCTGTGACAGGAAATGTCTGTGAGAGATACCACCTGAGGCTGGAAAAATAAACACCTGAAAGGATTAGAGAGGAGAGTACCTGGCAGAAACCTAGGGCCTATAATACTGCCTGTTTCCCTCAGCCATGGTGGAATACCTCCTGATTTAAAGGGCTTCACACAGGTCCACAGAAGGAGATTTTCTGAGAAGTGAGGAATAATTAGCCTTGATTGAGCATTGTGCTGGTCCCCCTTCACAATCTTAAAAATAAAACCTGATAAAACCAAATAATTTGTAAGTAATTTATTTGTATGATAGACTAAAGCTCAAAAATACATACAGCACAATATATGTGTGTGTGTGTGTATATTTGTGTGTGCATATATATGTGTATGAATGTGTGTGTGTGTGTGTGTGTGTGTGTAGAGAGAGAGTTTACTTCCAGCTGTCACTGGCACCAGACACATAGATGGGAATCAATTAACCTGACTTTTTATTTTTCATGAGCATGGGTTTTTGAGTGAGCAATACCTGGGCCATCAAATAAAAATACTAGTTGTTTGATTTAGAGTAATTTCTTAATCTAGAAAATGAAGACTGCGGTTGTCTCAATGATTAAATATCTAACATAAATTGATAAACTAGTGCCTAACAGTATCCAATCAGTGAATAGTACCTATAATTATAACTAAGGAGTACAAATCAAGTTAAATATCTAACAAGCACCCAAGTTTCTGCTTTCTTCATGTTATAAATACCAGGGATTAAGATCACAAGCAACAGACTCTAAGATATTATTTAAAGATGATATATTAGAAGAAGATATAATAAATTTTCATCAATAGTATAATCAGGTATAAAATATATAAGCAATTATATATGGTATCCATTCTATCTACATGATTAAAAATTGTATTGGAGATATGCCGTCAAACTCTTGCAATGGTTATTTAATTAACACGTGAGGTTACTTCTCTACAGAAATAGTATGGAGAACAATTATAACACAAGAGTTTTATGTGTTCTAAATGTGCTGTACCTACTGCTAAATAATTTCCCTAACAACAGGCTAACTGTTTATTACTGATTTTAAAAGTTAAAGCTCAGATTTTACCAGTTTACTTCATAAGTAAATTGGTAAAAGGCAAAGTTAAAAAATATTGAGAATGATTTGTTAACACAAATCTTATTATGTTGCACACATAAGAATATATTGAGGTATTCCTTGTACTTTTGGATTTCTAGTTAATAAAAGTATAGTTGCTTTTTTTGATAACAAGTGCAGATGAACATCTAATGATGAAAGACTGCATTCAGAGATCAGTTTCAGAGAAGTTGTAATAATGTGATTATTCCGCCTACATCCTAATAATATCTTAAAGGATGAAAAGTAAAGAAGCATGGTGTACCAGGGAATCAAGAAAATGAGGCCCTAATATTCAATTTCTATCTAAAAGTAGTGGAAACTTCTATGAATGTCTTCACTTTGGTGCATCTCAATTTCCTCATCTGTACAATAATGTTCAAGCCAGACAATGTATAAAGTGCTTTTCATCTGTTAACATGTTATAAATATATTGTGACCAAATCACCAAAGAGTTTATATTCATTGATTTTTTTTAGGTTTTGAAAGTATTAGAGAGGTGAAATTTGCACGTTTTTAGACTAAAATAAAGAACTTCTAAATAAAATCAGCACATTTATTAGATATCAATGAATAGTACCTATAATTATATATAAGGACTAAAAATTCAGTTAAAAATGTAACAAATACCCAAGTTTCTGCCTTCTTCATTTTATGAATAACAGGAATTCCACCTACTGGAACCTCAGGAGAGCTTGAAGCTTTGGGGGGCCTGCTACTGCATGACTTAGGTAAGCTATCAGCTCTTCTCAAGGATTAAAGAAAGAGTACCAATCAATCTGGGCTAAAACTGAGACCAAGACCTAGTTGTTTCCAGATTTATTTCAGGTTTTAGTCTAACTGGTTTTCTTCTTTGAATGACAGTATTTTTGTCCTATGAACTTGACAATACGAGCATTTAGTCAGACTGTTTCTTATTTGGTACATTAAGTTGAAAAGCAGCTCTTTGAGGTTAAAGGAGGAAAGAGGTTAACTGAGGATAAATGTTTGAAGGAGAGAGGTGTTGAACTACTTAATGGAACAGAAAGATGGAACAAGGGTGAATTGGGCAGCATGAGCAAAATGCTGCACCACAAGAAAAAGGATTTCTAAGAGAAGCAGAGTGAGGAATAAGGTGAAGAGGAGACAAGAAAGAAGGGAGAGTAGGTCCAGCTTCAGCATTTTGAAGATAACATTCAGAAATTATCCTATCTAAGGGCAAAGGAGACTCACTAAATAGAAAAGTGACAGCTTCAAGAAAATGGTATAGAAATGATTTAGCAGTAGTGTGTTACAAACCTGGAGAGAGGCGGAACCAGAATCTAGAAAGCCAATAAAGCCTAAGTTATTGCGTTTTATAACTTAGGTAACTAGAAATCCTAAAAAGAAAAAAAATGTAAGCTAGAAAAGAAAGAATAGAGAATTTAAAATTCTGTCATAAAGATTATTGTTAGAATTTACAGAAGTAAATTATAGAGAGAATTACCATACTTTGGAATTTGAATAATGATCAGAGATGATCACTTTAGCTAACGAGAGAACTGAAATGTAGAGAACCTATTGGAAGTACTCAGTTATTTAGCCAACTATTCACAGAACTGTAAGTAGTACAATTCTTCTGCCACTAAGTTTAATTTTATTTTTACTATGTCATTACCACCTTTCTTAGAAATTGGATATTTCTAAAACATTTGGCCATGTAAAAGGAAGGAATATATCATTATGGTATTTTCTAAATCGTTGAGAAAAATAGATGATTTGAAAACAGTTAGGTACACGACATTCATTTTTTTTTCAAATAATCTTGAAGATGGCAGAAATAATTTCATATGTTGTTAATTTATTCATTAATATATCTTTATCTTTGTATCGTGATAGGAGCTGGGCTTATAACTATGAGAAAGACTATATTCCTGATCTCAAAGCATTCATTGACCATTGGTGTACATATATGCGAAAATAAATGTTAACACACAGTCATAAACTCCATTATAGCATTGCACACAGAAAGTGTACTTACACAGAGAAAAGGTAAAACAACATAGTTTTTTTAGTCAGAGAATATTATATATTTGAAAATGCAGGAAAGAGTAAGTTGGTCCAGGAGAGGGGGAAAATGGAGTTTATCAGGATAATGAAAACATTGGGGTGAACATGCATTACTGAGGTAAATTACAAGAAACTCTGTGAGACTGGATAATGCAGGGGATGGAGTGGGAATGGAGGCTGCAGACAAAGGGCAAAGACCAAATCATGGGAAATTTCATGCACAATACAATTTAGTTTATAATTCATACTCTCAGGTGCTACCAAAGGATATTAAGACAGTAATGATCGGATTTGTGTTCCACAATGCTCACTCTGGTAATAATGCAGAGAGCTGCTTGTAATCTGGGGGGCTAGGTGTAAGGAAATTTCAGAACTCTAAAAGAAACAAAATAGAGCCTTTGATAGGGGAACTCAAGAGTTAAAAATTTTAGCTTCAGTCATAGTTAATATAAGTTTAAGTTTTGAATGCATGTAGAAAGCTGTTATTTCAGGACCTAGAATACATGAACTATGTGACTCCATGAGGCTGAAAAACAATTCAACCTTTGTGCCCCAAGGGGTCTGCAAGCAGTGAAGATGGCACCTGAGCCATTGTGTTCCAGGCAGGGAAAGTCCCTGACACAGATGAAGAATTTTTGATCAACAGATAAAGAAGTACCAGGAAAATCATCACTGGATTGAGACTCTTTTACCATTAACTTTTTCCCCAAACCCCTTACTTACCCTTTCTTCTCCTTATAAAAAGGTCAGCTTAAGATGAGATAGATGTTAAGATGATTTTTGAGGGAATGTAACTTGCCGTCTTCTTAAATTGCCGGCGTCTGAATAAAGTGCCCATACAGATTCAATCCTTGTCTCTATTAATTGGTTCTGGTAGTGACAAGCAGCACAAACACCAACTTTTCTGGCTTCATTTTCTGGCAACCCAGATGAGACCCCTATGGAACTCTCTAGTAAGTCTGGGTATTTGGTGGGGAGTCCTGTTGGCTGCCAGGACTGGAGGGCCTTGGGGTGAAGATTAGCAATTGCCAAGCAATTTTACTAGGGCCTCCTTCTCTGATTCTTGGCACTCCCCATCTCCTCTACTTTTTATTGAATCACTGTGGTTTCTGGTTCAGGATTAGTACTAGTTCATGAGTTAGAACAGTCATTAGGAATTAAAGTGCCTTTAGGTGTGTGTGTGTGTGACATTATGGAGCCCTGTCTCCTAGAACTGAAATTCTGGGTTATGACTTAGAAATATTGTCAGGAATTAAGGTGCCTTCTGGTTTGTGTAATATTACAGAAATTCTAGTAGAATGGGGTTGGGGGAGTCTCTGTTGCAGGAAAGAGCCCCTTGAGGTAAATTCTTTCTGGTTATTGTGACATGACAGAGCTCTGTCCGATAACATGGGCAGGGGGCTCCATTTTGGGAAACAGCTCTTTGGATAAAATTCCTTTGGTTTTTGTGATATTACAGAGCTATGTCTGGTAGAGTGATGGAGGGGAGCCCCCATTCCAGGAAATAGTCCTTTCGGATGAATTCTGGATGATTGGTCAACATATGCTTATGAACCAAAGAAAATATTTTTTTCCTTTTTAATTTTAATACTGCTTAGCTCATGTATAATCTGGACTCAGGAGAACACTGGCTACTGAACAGGTCTTAAAATACTTATAGTACTTAAACTCCTGTACTATATTGCAATTAGACTTGTTTTGTCAAAGATAAGAAAAATGGGATGAGATGCTTTATGCACAGGCTATTATAACTTTACATAATAAAGATGAGAATTAAAGGAAATAGATTAATGTTCCAGAGAAAAGGGGATTTGCCTGTAGCAGATGCGATAGGTTCCAAAGAGAGGAACGGGAAGATCAGGGTGGCTGCTGTGAGTATGGTCAGGGTTACCATGGACCCTCCAGCCCTGGGGGTCCTCCTCAGCTGACTGAAGGAGACTGTGAAGGTGAAGCTGAGCTGGTATCTCCATCCAAACCCACCAGAGAACCAAATTTTGGAGATGACAAGCCCCTACCAGGGCAGGGCAATCATATTGCAAGGGAAAAAGTCATTGGAAAAATGAGTGCTAAAGTGAGGGAAAAAGTAAGTCAGAGTCTGAGAATGTGGGCAAAACTAACATTGAGGGTCAAGTTGTAGACCTTTTTGACTGATACCAGAGAAACATATTCCATGGTCAATAGACCTCTAACAGAACTATAACTGGAATCTCTGGAAGCCCTACAAGCCAATTTTTCTTGAAACCATTAGAATGTGCTGTGAGAGATACAGTTTTCCTCTTCTGAAAAGGGATTTGTTGTCAAAACTCCATGCTCAAATTACTTTCTCTCCAGAATAACAACAGCCCCAGCTACAACTCCCTCCAGAGCATGCCTGGCAGTTCCAGGTAAAACCTGGGAAGAAGGAGGAGAAAAGCAATTGTAACCAAAAGAAACTGATAATCAGGTAAATCCCATTATGCATGTTGCTGGAAGGCCTAAACAAACCTCTTCTATTCAAGTTGACCTCAGACCAGGGCAGGGACAACCAATAAGCAGTATCCTTGTGAAAGGTGACCCTGGAAGGAATACACTTGATAAGTTAGAAGTTTCAAGAATAAGGACTCATATAGCCCTGTCACTCTACATACAGTGCAAGCTAAAAGGAGCCTAAGTGACATTGTACAGAACAGCATACACAGGGACAGCCTCTGATATTCAGTATTGGACTTAAAAGATGCTTTCTTTTGCATTCTGGTTGACCAAGACTCTCAACTATTAGCTTTTGAATGGCAGGGCCCAGAATTTGGGTCAATAATCAGTACTGCTAGACAATCTTACCACAAGGGTTCAAGAACTTCCTGCACAAGTTTTGGAGAGACCCTGAGCCAGGACTTAATAGATCTAACACTAAAATGAGGAGCACTATTAAATATGTAGATGCATCATTTAACCTATACTAGAGCTACCTTGCACCATTTGGTATCTTTTAGCTATAAAGTATCAACACAGAAGGCCCAGATTTGCCAACAAGCAGTAATGTTTCTTGTGTTCCTGCTTGAACTTGACAAAAGGAGTCTCATTGGACTTTTCCGAGAAACTAGATCACACTGTCCAGGGGTGGTCAGCCTGATTGAGAGACGTGGAAGCCTCCTGCGAGAATTTACAAGAAACTAAAAAAATTTACTTGGGACAGTCTATCACCATTTATGCACCCCACCAAGTGTTGAGCCTGCTGGAGCAAAAAGAAAATTTATGGCTCACTGCTGGAAGAATGGGCAAGTACCAAGCAATTCAAAACTGTAAGTTAAATCCTGCCTCCCTTCTCTCAGAGCCCGACTAGGCTATGCTAATGAATGTGCTGAAAAGAGAGTGAATGTATATACAGAAGGAAAGAGGACTATTAACCTCCAGAAAAGGGGAATTACGCATGCAAGAGAAATTTTAAATTATAAGAGGCTATTCAGCTACATATACAGGTGGCAGTTATGCACTACCCCGGGCATCAGAAAGAGGGCCCTGAAATGGCTAAAGGAAACAATCGAGCCAACTGAGCAGCAGAAAAGCCTGCTAAAGGAAGATTTGTAATGCCTTTGGTACCTGTTCTAGACTTCTCACAATTTGACCTTGAATATTCAACTGCAGCCTTAGAGAAAGCTAAGAGCTGGGGTTTTGAACTACCTACATTAAATCATGGTTCACAGATCCTGGAATGTCTGAAGCCAAAGTGTTGTGCTGGTTTCAATTTTTTTGAAATTTCTGTTGTAATGGGGAGTGGGCTGGGAGGCCCCAGGACCCCCCAAAGGGAGATTTATATCGAGGTGCATCCAGGACGCCCCTGGAGGATGTGAGACATGGAGCAGTGCTCCCTTCAAGTCTGGCTAGGGGATGGGAGACACGGAGCAGGGCCAGGGAGAGTTACTTTCCATATCAATTACAACAGGATAGTTTCATACCTATATGCAAAATGGTTACTTTGCATATCAATTAACAGCAGACTTGTCTTCCAGCCTGAGTGGAGCCAGAAAGGTATGCATGACTTAAACCCATGATGTAACTGGGAGGCAGCTACCCTTATCAAGCCCTTGTGAGAGTTTGGAGATGTTTTGCTCTGTGCTATGGGGCCACACCTTCCCGGACTAACTATGGCAGCCAAAGAAAGCAGAAACTGAGAGTGCTAGCAGGTGTAGCTGATTGTGGGAGAAGTTGGAAATAGGGTTACAGAGGAGGTTTCTGGCTGGGATTTAAACTAAAGTCAAGATGCCATGTGATATGGGAGACAACGAGGAGACAATATGGAAGACAATTGGAGATCACACAGGAAGAAAAGGGGTGAAAGGACTCTTGCGGGTGGGCCATGAGAAGGTGCCACATGATTTTGGATTAATAACTGGAGAACCCAGTGATACAGCTGATGGTGCTGGGGACTGCAGGAGACCTGCCCAGCTGAGCACAGATTTCTGGGAGGAACCAGGAGTG
This sequence comes from Glossophaga mutica, assembly GCA_039655065.1. Taxonomy (NCBI): domain Eukaryota; kingdom Metazoa; phylum Chordata; class Mammalia; order Chiroptera; family Phyllostomidae; genus Glossophaga; species Glossophaga mutica. The sequence continues at coordinate 75,490,150 of CM077308.1, read as the reverse complement.
TATGAGCTCTTGAGTTTGTGGTTTTAACCAGGAGAAATCCTACCCAAGCTACGGATTTCTATTTTTTTTCCTGAGATGCAGTACCCCTGACTAGCCTGTTTGGGCAAAGGGGGGAAGGCAGGTCTGTGTGTGTGTTTGTGGGTGTTTTAAAGGTACTTTGATATTTAACGGTGACAATCCGCCATTATTCTAAACCAGTATAACCTTTGAATAAATAGTTCCTTTCCTTTTTTTACCAAACTCTGGTATTGGGAGCCATAATTCCTAATGCCTGGTGGTGGGTAAGACGAACCTAGAACAGAAAGACCCTGCATCTTGTTTTGGTAACAGTATCTGGGCCTCCCATGGGTCCATTCTGTAACAATGTGTGCCAGAAGAACAATCCGAAAACAAATCTCCAAAAGAAAAAAAAAAGAAGGGAAATAATACCAAAGGCAGTGCCTATTCGGGGACTAGCAAATAGACTTTACCCAGACACTGAGGGTCTGGGGATGGAAATACTCATTAGTCCTTGTCCATATCTTTTCAGGATGGGTAGATGCCTATCCTGTTAGAACCAAGAAATCCTCAGAGGTTATGAAAGTCCTACGGAAGGAAATAATTCCTCACTTTTGTCTACCCAGGAGGTTCCAGAGCAATATAAATCTGCTTTTGTTTCAGAAGTTACATGGAAGGTTAGTAAATTTTTAGGAATCAAGGGGAGACTCCACATGGCATGGAGACCTCAGGCTTCTTGGAAGGTAGGGAAGATGAATCACCTTCAAGGAAAATGAGACAAAACTGTGTCAAGAAACTCATCTCCATTGAGATCAAGTTTTACCTATTGCCTTGCTCAGGATAAGGGTGGCTCCTTGAAATGGGATTCAACTGAGTGCTAATTAAATTGTGTAAAGGTGACCATTTCAGGCTATGATTGGGGTGGGTGATATGTATGTAGATAATGAAGTGAAGGTAAAGAATTATGTACAGCATTTAAGTTAGACCTTGGCTGCAAACAATGACCTTAGCTGTATTAGAGATCTCTCCTGTACAGATTCACTACATCCTTTGAGCCTGGAGATGAGGTCCCACTGAAGACTTGAAAGATAGGATCCCCAGAAAGCCAACTAGAAAAAGTGGACTGGAACCTCTGTCAAGCAAACTTTCATTTCATGTCTTGTAAGCATTTGTACTCCCCTGGAAATGTAATTGGGGACCTATAGTAACTCTAAAGAACAGAAAAGTTTTTCTTTAAAGACACTAATGTAGCCCCAGCTGGAAAATGTGCAACTTTTGTCAACTGTACTAAAAACCATTTTAGATGAATTGCAACACCACCACTAATGTCTCTTACGCTTTTAGTCACATTAAATTGCCTACAGGATAGTTTCTAATATGTGGAAGGACTGCTTATTCATCAGCAAAATGCTTTTTAAATAATTTTACCTGATTTTATGTTGCTTTAGTTTGTATTTCTTTAATTAAACTAATTTATAAAAATAAGATAATTATAACTAACAGGGAGGAATGGTAGGAGAACTCCTAGAGCTACAGTCAGAGTTAATAGGCTTAAGTAACGAATGCATTCAGAAAGATGTTATTCCAGGAACTGAAGTGCACGACCTACATGACTCAAGGAAGTTGACAAGTAATTCAACCTCTGAGCCCCAGGAGGTCTGCAAGCAATGAAAAAGTATCTGAGCCATTGTATTCCAGGGAGAGAAGTCCACGATGCAGATAAACAATTGTTGATCAATAGATAAAGAAGTAATAGAAAAATGTTTGCTGGACTGCAACACTTATACAATTAAACTTTTCTCCAAACTCATTACCTACCCTTTCTTTTCCTTATAAAAATTGTGGCTTGAGATGAGATGTTAAGACAGTTTTCGAGGGTAGATATCCTGCCATCTTCTCAGATTGCTGGCATCTGAATAAAGTACCCATATAGATTCAATCCTTGTCTCTACTTATTGGTTCTGGTAGTGACCGTGAACACAAATGCTAACTTTTCTGGTTTCACTTTAACTAGGGAGTTGTAGCAACTAAGGAAGGATAGGAGGAACTCAAGACAAGCAAGTTACAAGGCTTGCTAAATAAATGTGGGTGGAGCCGGAGAGGTAAGAGGCTTTATGTCTTCAAGACTCTCCATGGGAGAGGCAGTGTTATTAATAGAGAGGGAGTGTCTGGTCAACAGTGTGGTTTGAATAGTGATTCAGCAGAAACGAAACCAGAAAAGTTGTCATTCATGCTCTTTGTCATATACACACATATATACATATATCGTATATACACATGTACATATATACATATATATCTCACAATATTTTAATTTTGTCATGTAATGTTATAGCATGAGCAATTTATAATTAGAATTTTGTTTTTATTTTTTTAATTTTTTTAAATATTTATTTATTTATCTTTAGAGGGGAAGGGTAGGAGAGAGGGAGAAGGAGAGAAATATCAATGTACGGTTGCCTCTTATGTGTCCCATGCTGGAAACTGGCCTGCAACCCAGGCATGTGCCCTGACTGGGAATCGAACCTCGATCCTTTGGTTCACAGGCCCGCGCTCAATCCACTGAGCTACACCAGCCAGGGCGAATTTTGTTTTTATTTTAATAGATATTTCACTGTGCGGAAGTGTTGTGTTGATTTCAATTTTGTAAAAATTTATGTTGATCTCAATTCTTGGTAATTTAATGGTATTGTGATGAGTTTCCCTCATTCCCCCCACCAATTTTATGTTTGAATCTCTGGTTATTTCCTTAATTCCAAAAATAGAAAGATATTGAGTCAAAAGAATAAGCACTTTTAAGACTGTATGAATATCTATCTACAGATAAAAATAAGAATAGAAATAGAGTGATATTATTCCACATTGTCTACCAAATTTATATTCTTATCAGCCATATACAGTGTTCACTTGCTCTAAAATTTGCAAAAACTGGATATTTAGTTTTTGTTCTTTACCAATTTGATAGACAAAAGTGAAACCTCATTGTGACTATGATGAACTTGCTTTGATTACTAGTGTGGCAGGATGTTTTATAACTTAATTGTCTGTTTGCATTAGTTTATGGCTTCACTACTCATGTATATTAAGAATTCTTCTTTTGAGTATTCATAAATTCTTAATGATATGAAAAGAGTTTTTGGTGTTGTTTACAACATATTTTACACATTAACAAATGCACATACTAAATCATACATACATTACCAGGTTTCATTTGTCTTTTAATTTTATTAATATATTTACAAAATACATACATATTTTGCCAAATTGGTCAGTATTTTACATTGTTTCATCTTCCATTCACAACTATTTTATCTTTCATTGTTGTATACTTGAAATGTAGTTCTTCCATACCAGAGATTAGAAATTTATTCACATATTTAAAATTATCTTATGACCTTTTTATTTTGGATAATTTTACTACTTGATATGCTTGTTTTTTTTATTGTAATTTTCCAATATGGTTTAGTAGCTGAAGTGGCAAGAAATTTCTACTGTTCATTTTCTAGCAATGTTTCTGGCCATTTTAACATGTTTCAACAAAAAATAAATAAATAAAAGAAAAAGATGGAGTGATCCAGGGATAAATTACAAACTTGAATTTAACGTATACATTATGTTGGCAAGAACTGTCATTGAAAAATATTTAGTCTTCCTCTCCTAGACTTTATTCAAGCCTTCTTTCACTTTCCTCAGTGATGGTTTAAAGGAATTTAAATTTTCATATAGATTTTTAGGTTTTGGTTGCAATTTCTATATATTTTATATATATTAGAATTATTGTTTCAATATTTGCCTTCTGATGTCTCTATTCTTAAGAGGAAGTATTTTATTAACCAATAGAACTGTATATGGTGAAAATAGTAGAATTTAATTCTGTCAAATTATCCTTTTTGGATATTGGAAATCATCTTTTCTCTTTTTTGTTAAATTACACAGGCAGCCATTATTAAGATTGGTGCAATACATTCTTGCCAAATGAGGGGAAAAAAGTTATCTTTTACTTGACTCACAGAGACACATTTGAATTGTAGAATTTCTTCCTTGTTTACATATAAACAATGTACAGTTCTCAACAATAAAGCAGGGTCTATAGTTCCACACCTTTCCTGGAAGGAAGCATTGAATAATAAGAAAAAAATAAATTCTTCACTAGCCAGCCTTAGAAAGGAGGCCCGCGTTTAACAGGAGGTACAATTTCAGTTAGGTTTGATGGTGGTGGCATAGAGAACACTTCATAAGCAAGTTGATACCATTGGATTCCCCAAAATTCATTTGTCTTTTTAGCAACTTAAAATTTATTTATTTTCTCATTTGTTATCATTCCCTTACCCTTCTAAGTATTACTTTACTTTAGATACACAACAGAAACATTGAGCTAACAGGATTAATTTATATTTCTTTGTTACTTTGGAATATATCTGCTAATAATCAGTACTCTTGTTTCAAGAACAATACCAAGATAATCTGTCAGAATAAATGTGACCTACTGTGTTTAATTAGTTTAGTATCTAAAAATTAAAACTTTGTAACCTGAGAAGTTACTGAATTCTAATTGAGAATATAATCCCTGGACTTTCAAAACTGAATGAAGAAGAAAAGTTTTTGTCCATTTAGATAATAAAATAATAGAACATACACTGTTCAGAAAGCAACAGTATAGATTTTATAACCTATGCTTAGTTCATAGAGATTAAGATTTCCAGATATTTTTTAGATAGAAATTGTAAATAGTATACATGTGAAATTGCCATACTTTAAAATTTTTACAGTTTTGTATAAATTTCTGTAAATCTTATTTGCTTCTTGTTGACTTGTAGATCTTTTCATTTTCACTCTCCTTGGGTGTTTTACCTGAGTTTCATTAAAGACTCTCAGTCAGACAATGGACACCATATCACTACTGCCACCTATATACGTGGGCATTTTGCCTTATCTTTACTTCAATATAAATAAATAGTATAAAATAATACTATAAAAATCAGATTTGACTTCCATCTTCAAACTTAATAACTTAAATTGTTATAATCAGCATTTATGATTAACATATATTACTGCATCATTATTCATTGTGTGAAACTATCATTTTCTTTATATAGTGAAGTTTTTCAACTTAAGTTTGTATGTATTTTTTAATAGAAAGGATTCTTTCAATTTAAAATTAAAATTAAAAAATAATTATTTCATGATAAACCAGAGTTGGAGGTGATACAGATTTTAATGAGGAAGAAGTATGAGTGAAGGAGAAATTGAAAGTATGATTAGGCTTTGCAGTGGAAATTATTTTCTCAAAAAAGCCATTTTTGAGATAATTCAAAGATTGCAAATGTGAGATAGTTCACATGCATGAGTGGTTACTTCAGCTCTAAATAGGTAAAATTGATATTTCTGTCAAGAAGATGCCAGATCAGGGATTTAGGCAATAAACTATTTTATTTTATTTTTATTTTTAATTTTTTTAAGATTTTATTTATTTAGAGAGAGAGGGGGGAGAGGAGGGAGAAAGAGAAGGAGAGAAACATCTGTGTGGTTGCCTCTCACATGGCCTGCACTGGGGACCTGGCCCACAACCCAGGCATGTGCCCTGACTGGGAATTGAACTGGCAACCCTTTGGTTCACAGCCTGAGCTCAATCCTCTGAGCTACACCAGCCAGGGCAATAAGCTATTTTAAATTGATAGAAATATCAATTTCCATTTATCTTAATATTAATTTAAGATCTAAAACACCTGAGGATTTAAATACACATTCTCCACAAAATAAATATGGGTAAATATTTTAAACTTGTGATATTTTCCTGTTATGTAGGTAATTTCTATGAAGTTTTAATTTAAAATATATCTCATTTGCTCTACACTTACTTTGTTTATTCCAAAATTATTGAGACAGGAAAGATTTTATTATACATTTATTCTGAACAAAATGTGTGTTATACAATCTCATTGCCTAAAAGTGACTAAGAAAATTAAGTGATTTAAATGGAAATATTCTCTATGAAGTCTCATGAAAACACTAAAATATTAAATATTGTTCTATCTGAAAAGATTTTTTAAATATATTTTATTGATTATGCTATTACAGTTGTGCCATTTCACCCCCTTTTTTCCCCTCCACCCTCCACATCCCCTCCCACCCTCATTTCCCCACCTTAGTTCATTTCCATGGGTCATACATATAAATTCTTTGGCTTCTACATTTCCTATACTATTTTTAACCTCCCCCTGTCTGTTTTCTACCTACCATTTGTGCTTCTTATTCCCTGTACCTTTCCCCCTATTCCCCACCTCCCTTTTCCTTCCAATAACCCTCCATGTGATCTCTATTTCTGTGATTCTGTCCCTGTTCTAGTTGTTTGCTTAGTTCATTTTTGTTTTATTTTTTTTTTAGATTCGGTTGTTCATAGTTGTGAATTTGTTTTCATTTTACTGTTCATATTTTTTATCTTCTTTCTCTTAGGTAAGTCCCTTTAGCATTTCATATAATAAGGGCTTGCTGATGATGAACTCCTTTAACTTGACCTTATCTGGGAAGCACTTTATCTGCTCTGCCATTCTAAATGATAGCTTTGCTGCATAGAGTAATCTTGGATGTAGATTCTTGCCTTTCATGACTTTGAATACTTCTTTCCAGCCCCTTCTTGCCTGCAATGTTTCTTTTGAGAAATCAGCTATAAATTTATGGGAACTCCTTTGTAGGTAACTGTCTCTTTTTCCCTTGCTGTGTTTAAGATTCTCTCCTTCTCTTTAATCTTGGGTAACTTAATGATGATGTGCCTTGGTGTGTTCCTCTTTGGGTCCACCTTCTTTGGGACTCTCTGAACTTCCTGGACTTCCTGGTCAAGATGGAGGCGTAGATAGATACACTGTGCCTCCTTGCACAACCAAAAGAAAGACAATGACAAATTTAAAAATGAAAGTAGTTTCTTTCATTACAAATAGACCCAACTTAGAATTTTGGGATAAGGGACAGGATCTCTCATAGCTAATGTTCAAACAGTGCCTCTTGTCTGAGAATCATGAGCCATAGATCTCATAGGCCATAGACTTGATCCAACCCTTCCCTTCAGTTTTATACCTTCTCAGAGATTCCTGTAATTCCATATCTTTAGAATCTCTCTCTCTGTCTCACACATACAGACACACAGACACACAGACACAGACAGGTTTTTACTATTTTCTGACAGCCCTATCACATACGAGGCAAGCAGGCTAGCTGGGCTTTCTAAGACCTGGGTTAAGCTGTCATTTTTAATTTTTCCAAATTTTAAAATTGAAAACTCTACCATGTAACCAGATTGAATAGTTGGGAAAATAGAAGAAATAGTCTGGTACAAGTTTATATTTATTAAGATAATTTTAAGGTGTTGATAATGATTTGGTGAAACTTAAGTTCACATAAACAATAAATGCATAATAAACCATTTGGGTATATTGGCTTGCATTTTAATCCAAGTATTTTAAAGTATTATTATTAATATGTATTATAAGCCTTTTACTATAGAATTAATATAACATAAATGTCAGAAAACTTTTTGTCTGCTAGGCAATGTCCTAGGCATTTTGCATCCATTGTTTCCTTCAATACGACAAACCTACAAGATAGAGTTACAACATCCATCTCCCTATGAGGAAGCTGATGCTCAGAGACTGCCAACACTCTCATGCAGTGGTCATGTCACAGAGCAAGGATCAACATCAAAGTTGGCTTGGGCCCTACTTCCTTAGCCTTTTTTCTATGCTGTAATGCAGTCTGTAACATCCATTGCTGCACTGTTCAAAGTTCTGTGTTCTCCTGTTTTATTCACTCAAAAAAGATTGATTACCTCCAATGTTCCAAGCACTGTTCTGGGCACTAAAGATACAGAACACAGGTGAATAAAACAGTTACAAGAACAATCTCTGATCTCATGGGGCGGTCAGAAGAGTAGTAATACATGTTGCAGAAATTATCACAAGAATAAATATATAATTATAACATGTAATATGTGTTATTAAGGAAAAATAAGGCCTATGATTAAAATGTAACAAATGGACCTTGTTTAAATTTTGAAACTTGTTCTTTCAAGGGAAGTCTTTATTAAGGAACTAACATTAAAGATATGTCCTTCCAGATGAAATAGTGGGATCAGCATTCTGGGCATGAGGATCAGCATGTGCACAAGCTCTCCTCTGAGGTCATAGCTGGATGTGAATAAGAAAAGAATAGCAGAAACTATGCAGTGTAGAACCAATGTAGAGTGGGCTTTAAGAATGATAACTACTGTCTCTCTTCTTTTTGTTCACTGAAATTCTACCTATCCTCTGTGCCCTGATGGAATTTATCCTGCTCCATGAAATATTTAGGCCCACCCACTCCTATGCTGATGACTTTTTTCTTTGATTATGTTCTGCCAGCCACAATATTCACATGTGTGAATGTATAGTTTCTTAAGAGCAAAAACAAGGTCATATATTCCCTGTCATGTAGAACAAATGAGTAAATACCCGGTGAATTTAAATGGAAACTTGAATTTTAAGATAGGCCCTCTCAAGATGGTGAAATTAGATATAATTAATAGTTGTACACAAAAATGATTTATATGAAATCAGTGGCTGTCTTCATTGGCAAATCTGAATGCCTAAAGCGATAATAGATGGAATAAATAACATTGAGATGCTATGCAAATGTGAAATATTATATTAAAAACAAAACTAAAGATCTATTATTATGATGTTTTGAGAATTATAAAACACCTTAGCATCATATTCCTTTAAAGTCAATATGTAAATACAGTATAATTCAATGAAATCAAATTCATGCTGCAGAGTCCTAGAAATACATAGAATTATACATCATTCCTTATATGTGAATAACACTTAAAAAAGCAAAGACACAACACGTAGCTTGTGCCAAAATTAGGAGGTTTGTCTTCACAAAAATGAATTCTATTACTGACAGCAAATCATGTTTATAGAAGCTTTTCATGAATGGGAAAACAATAGAAGGCAAATTTGTTGCATCCTTTATGTTTCTGTGCCAAAGTTTGTTAGATAACGGGTAAGATGACAAAGAAAATGCCTCCCAAATTGGAGTTTATAATGAAAATTTTAGTAGTGCTTTTTTCATACAAATTATTCTAGCAATTTTATATTTCTTAGTTCCCTTGACAACCAACCCACTGGTGACAATTTGAAAATAACTTTTCATATTTTTGCTCCTAAATCTAAGAATCCTTGAACAAGAACTTACTTTTAGCTCTTTTGTAAGTAAGCAGACATTTTATGACTGCTACAGGTTCATAAAAGCTTCTATTTGATAATTTTAAAATTGTATAAAAATGACTGGCAATTAATGCAGTCACAATAATTCTGAGTTTATGATATATTTTGGATTTATTTTATAAATGTGCAACTATATCATAAACATAGTATGAGGAAAGGTAAAATGTATGTCCAATCCGAATATTCTATCAAATTAGATGTCATAATCTGACACCTTGTTCTTCCTCTCCCCAAATCATACTGCAGTACAATTCAGCTGTGAACCTCTAAGAACAGAGAAACTATTGGACTCTAACCAATGTTAATACAATTCGTATCTCATTAAAATCCATTGTCATAGTTGCTTCAGTCAGAACTTATTGGCTCTCTATGATAAAACGTAATAAATGCTTATTTTTCAGTGTGCCAGTGATTCAGGGTTTCTCCTCCTCCTCATGTTCCCCACACAAGTGACTAACCTGCAGACACGGTCTTTTTGCATTTTCTCCTTAGTTCCCTCCTCCACTATTAAAACATATATGAGGTGTCCCGTATCTTCGATGAGAAAAGAAAAACCCTGATAAGTGATTGATAAACAACTATGACATAGGGTGATAGGTCCGAGTGTGTGGTAGTTCCAAGTAGGAAGATATTTGGGAAAAGAAGTCTTTTGAAGGTGTGTGACCCAAATCCTACTATGCAGGTCACTCTCTGTATTCACACACATTATTTGTTCCACTGAGAGATTAATAGTGAACATTTCTGAAATAATTTGACAATCTTCCTCTGTCAAATCTTCCAAATAAGACATTTTGACAAATCTCCCTGTGTTTATGATCTCAGTGATACTCACTGAGAGGACATCGTCACCTGAAAAATAAACGAGTGTAAAGCCCATCAAAGCTCCTCTTTAACATGGCAGAAACGATCCCCATGGGGTGCATCCTATGTTATACACAGTTGTTTTGAATATCTGTGAAGGGTACTTGAGTGCGTGGATTCTAATATTGGCTCAGCTACTGACACTTTGCTCAACTCCTTTGTCAAAATATGTGCCAGTTAATGTCCACGGGGCTGGGATAGAGAGAAATGAATATATATCAGTTCTGCTCTGTGGGAATTTTCGGTTTAGTGAAAGGAAGTTATACATAAAAAGATACTTTTATCATAATGTGGACGATGCACTGACTGAGATCATTACGGTGTACAATGGGAGTTTAGGATGGGAAAAGTAACAATGTTCTTTTGTTTCAATTACTCAGAGACAGTTTCAAATTAGATGGCAACGTACAACATTAACGGGAACTATGTGGATAAGAAAAGTCCTATAGGAATCCAAGGCATTATTAATTATCATCAATCATAGAGACATCGTTTTGGTTTACATAACAAGTAAGGCATATGATGTATGTTATTCAAATTATGTAACAGCCTTATTTTCTTCACTTATTAAAGAGAGTCTTTGAGTTGAAATATATGATTTAAAAAATGTTTTTGATCCTGTCAGTTTTGGGTTATAGTAGATGTTATATTCCTAACTTCTGTGCACATTTTTTTAAAAAGGCACTGCCTATTATTTAAAAGTTAGATTCATTATTTAGCTATTAGAAGTGATTTTATGACAAGTATTGTTTCGAGAAAGCTGACAAGTTGTGAGAATTCCTCTTCATCAGGTTCTATAATCAATCACCTCTGCACAAGGCAGGCTTCCTCAAACCCTAGCCCCTGCTGTGCTGATGGTGATTAAAACCTTATTTCACACCAGGTTTTAATGGTCAAATACCTTTCTGGTCTTCTGAGTTCTCATTTACAAGACACATTAAATTCATTGCTCATTCCCACCTGGCTTGGTTCATTGTTTTTAATAATATCAGATCTCTACCAAGCTTGATTAAATGTGCATGACCTTCACTCAATAAACATTTACTGAGCACCTTCTATATATAGGGCAGTGTACTAATCACTGTAGGTAAAAACACGCTCCTGCTATCATAAAACTTACTACTTATTGGGGGACAGAGACGAGTATATTCATGCTTACAGGGCGGTGGCAGTGCTATGGGAGAGAAAGATGAAAGGTGCAGTGAGGGCGGAGAAAGGACATTTAAATTAGACGGAAATAGCTGGCTGGCAACACTTAGAAGAAGGGATGTGTATGCTTTACCCTGTATAAACCATATAATTTGATTGGATGAGGGCATGGTGAAGATTTTCCACTTGAAATAAAATACAGTTTTCTCCCTTATTAGTGTAGCCAATTAAGAGCTGATGATGGATTGAATACATTTTGAATATATTTTAATTTATGTGGTAAAAATATCTATTTATTATTATCCTTTTCCATTGCATATTTTAAATTATTGAGTCAAAATAAATATGTCGTTTGAGATCACATGACCAGGGTTTGGGAGCTGGAGTGACACTACAGCTGGGCCTTTCAGAGTTGTACCTGCGTCTACTGTAGTCTCTGTTAGGGAACTGGCCAGCAAAGTGAGTGCTTATGGACCCAGAAAGATAAGAATGGACATGCCTTTATCTTCCCTGACCATACCCATTGTTCTTCTTAGGTCCTGGTCTTTTTCTATAGGGTTTTCTTGGAGGCGAGTTTAAGAGATTAATTAAATGTTGGAGGTAGAGATGCATAAGAGAGATAAAAGGCAAACGCTGCTTAAAGACGGATTAAACAGATATAAGGAGCTCACGTCTCCTCTTGCTCCATAAAATGCAAACGTTATTCATTTATTACACACTTAATATATTTACTTTTCTAACTTTTATGTAGCATCTAATATGTGGCCAAAACCTCCGCTTAGATTTACAGGTGAATCAGACATGGGCATGGCACATGTTATGAGTTGGGGTTGGTACAAAAGGGGGGGTGGTGAGAGAACAGTCTAGAAATGCAGACAGAGCTCGAACAACACTCAACACCATATTGAGAGAATTTAGGATTACTGCAGAAGGTGAAAGGTGGACATAAAATTGTAATAGCTTACTTATATACAAACCTGTACATAAGTGTTCATAGCAACATTATTCACAATAAACAAAAGGTAGAAACAAAACAAATGTCTCTCAATTGATTAATGGATAAGCAAAATGTGACCTATGCATGATGGAATGTTATTCAGCCACAAAAATATGGATAAAAAAGAAAACATTAGGCTAAATGACAGAAGACAGACACAAAAGACCAGAGGTTGTATGACTTCATTTACTTAAACTATCCAGAATATACAAATCCAAACAGACAAAAAACAGATTAGTGGTTACCAGGAGTGAGGGTGGAAAGGAACATGAATTGACTGCTTAATGGTAGATGGTTTACTTTGGAGGATGATAATGATGTGGAACTAGGCAGCAGTGTGATTGTACAAAGCTATGAATGTCCCAAAGCCACTGAAATATACATTTTCAAATGGTTAAAATAATGACTTCCATTTAAAATTATAAATTATGCATTTCACCACAATTAAATAAAGTAAATTAAAAAATTAGCTTAAAATTAATGTGGGGTGGAAGAAATAGTGATGCCAAGAACAGTAATTTTCAGTCATTTGGTTACACATGTTACACAGTTGCGGGTTCCAGGTTCAGAGGGAAATGCTTTCTGTACAAAGCTGACCACTCACACACTACGAATGAGCCTTCTGCCAGGCCATGGAGGTTATGCTGCGTGCCCTTTGTATTCATTGTCCTTTGCCAGTACAACCACTCGGATACTCCTTTGAGTGCAGGGTCTTGGCCTATTGCACACAGTAGGCATTCAAGAAAGTGACTCCATCAAAACAGTCTGGTACTGGCATAAGAACAGACACATGAACCAATGGAACAGAATAGAGAGCCCAGAAATAAACCCATGTCTCTATGGTCAAATAATATTTGACAAAGGGGGCAGGAGCATAAAATGGAATAAAAACAACCTCTTCAATAAGTGCTGTTGGGAGATCTGGACAAGTACATGCAAAAAGATGAAACTTGACCATCAACTTACACCATGTACCAAAATAAACTCAAGATGGATAAAAGGCTTATATAAGTCGTGACACCATAAAAATCCTAGAGGAAAACACAGGCAGAAACATTTCAGATATCCAACACAACAGCAATATTTCCTAGGACAAGGGACATAAAGGAAAGAATAAACAAAGGAGACTACATTAAATAAAAAGCTTCTGCATAGATAAAGAAAACATTAGCTAAATGAAAAGGTAACCAACCATATGGGAAAACGTATTTGCCAATGATACCAAGAGCAAGGGTTTGATCTCCAAAATATATAAAGAACTCATATGGCTCAACACCAGGATGATGAACAGTCAAATTAAGAAATGGGCAAAGGACCTGAACAGACACTTCTCCAAGGAGGACATACAAAAGACGTAGAGACATATGAAAGGTTGCTCAACATCACTAGCCATCAGAGAGATGCAAATTAAAACCACAATGAGATGCTACTTCATACCAGTCAGAATGGCCATCACTAACAAATCAACAAATAACAAGTATGGAGAGGATGGGGAGAAAAGGGAACCCTAGTGCACTATTGGTAGGAGTGCAGACTGGAGCAGCCACTGTGGAAAACAGTATGGAATTTCCTCAGAAAACTAAAAGTGGAACTGCCTTTTGACCCAGCTCTCCTACTGCTGGGATTATACCCTAAGAGCCCTGAAACACCAATCCAAAAGAACCTATGCACCCAATGTTCATAGCAGCACAATTTACAATAGCCAAGTGCTGGAAACAGCCCAAGTGCCCATCAGTAAATGAGTAGATCAAAAAACTGCGGTACATTTACACAGTGGAATACTACACAGCCAAAAGAAAAAAAGGAGCTCTTACCCTTTGCGATGGCATGGATGGAACTGTAAAAGAGTATTATGCTAAGTGAAATAAGTCAGGCAGTGAAAGACGAATACCATATGATTTCATCTATAAGTGGAACCTAATGAACAAAACAAAAGTACAAAGTAGAACTGTAGAGATGAAAATAAGCAACAATGGACAGTGACCAGAGGGGGTTGGGGAGGGTAATAACAGGGGAAAGAAGGGGAAGGGTCTAGTCAAGGTACAGGTATAAGGACTGATGGGCATAGACAATAGGGTGGGGATTTAAGGTGGGAGCGGGGGATGGGCAGGGTAGGGGAGAGAAATAGGGGGAAAATTGGGACAACTGTAATTGAACAGCGATAAAAAAAAGAAAAGAAAAGAAAAGAAAAGAAAATCATAAGGAAGAGAAGGAATAAAAGGACTGACTCCATGGTTATGCCAGCAGGGCTTTAGTGTTTATTTTGTTTTTAAATCGATACTCTATAAATCTAATCCCCTGAGTGGCCTATTTATTTAAGTAGTCCTTTCTCATTTTCTTAAGAGGCCACTCTTCATTTATGAGTTAAAGTCAGCTTACTTTCTTCTCACATGATTGAACATTAAGTTGCATCATAAAATAATAGTTTGTTAGCAATCTCTCTGGTGTTGTCAGTATTCTATTTCAATTCCAGAAGAATTTATAAGTCCCCAATGGACCATGATAACCTGTGATCAGTATATAGGGCAAGACAAAAGTAGGTTTACAGTTGTGTGTACGCAAAACACAGTTTATTCTTGTATTATTATTTATTAATTATTGTATTATTTTCCACATGAACACCTGTAAACCTACAAGCCCCACCGTGTATATCATATCACTTCAGTGAGTTGACCAAACACGATGATCCTTAGATTCCCAAATGAAAAAAGCAAGGCTCAGGGCAATGGCATAAACAGTGGATGGAAGAGCCTGCCTTCACACTCAGGTCTTCACATGCAAGATGGCAATTAGCACAGCACCAAGGTTAACCCGTGGGCCCTTCATCTGAGCAGAGTGAGATCTGTCAGCCATTGTGAAGCCTGATCTTGTAGAATAGCTTTAAACTTCTGCCAGCCTCTTCCCTTTGCCATGCGACTTATTGCTAAGACTCTACACAATCATTTGGCCCGAGTTTGTCTATCCTACTTGAAGCCTCACTTTTAGTTCTCTCCAGGAAGTGATCTCACGCTTTGGGAATACAGGAATTCAGAGTTGTTTTTTTTTTGGTTTTTTTTTTTAAAGAATTTGTCTTATGGCCTCATGGATTTTAAGGAATACCTGGGGTCCTGGGCACAGCGCAGGGTCTTTGCAGTATCAGAACCATGGCACTGTGGGTGTGGTGGGAAATGGGTGAAGGTGGTTAAAAGCAAAACTTCTTATTATAAAATAAATAGGTTCCCAGGCTGTAATGTATACTATGATGGCTATAGTTAATAATACTCTGTTGCATTTTTGAAAGCCGGCAAGAGTAAATCTTAAAAGTTCTCCTCACAAGAAAAAGAAATAACAATGTGAGGTGATAGACATTAACTAAACTCATCATGCTGATTATTTCATATTGTATATAAATATCAAGCCTTTATGTTCTATACCTTGGTCTAATACAATGTTTAAAGAAAAAACAACACTACAGGGATGATCTTATGGATTGCAGTGCATTTTAAACCCCTAAATTATAGTCACTATACTTAGCATGAATTACCTCTCACTTTGGGTTCATTACTTTTTGAATGACCTCATTACATTCCAATATGAGTTAAACAAGGAAATACGGTATCTCAAAGTTCTTGCTGACTGAGGGTCTGTGCTGATGTGCCAAGTGCCTTCTTTCTGACACACTGAAGAATACCATACTTCTAAAAGAATTCACATATCTCTGGGTAAATAAGCCACTCCGCACTCCACATTCATTCCCACACTGGGAATGAATTAGATACTTTTGGAGATCACATTCAGTAAAGTTTTGGAAGCTAATACAAATTAATTTTTTTTCTGGAAGGTAAAGCTATTTTTAATTCAGGTGTAGTTAACATGCAATATTATATTAGTTTCAGGTGTACAATATAATGATTTGGCATTTATGTACCTTATGATGTGATCACCATGAGTCATCTGGTAACCACCTGCTGCCGTACGAAATTAGCGTGATATCATTGACTGTGTTCCCTATGCTGTACGTTATATATCCTTGCGACTTATTTATGTGTGTACCTTCCCTTTGTTTTAGTTCTTTTTCTGGGTTTTGTACTGTTTTTGTTTTTTTTGTATGAAACACATTTCTTTGTCTTCTTCCTGTGCTTCTTTTTTCCTATGTATTAGATAGATCAGCTGGGTCTCCTGGTACTGAAAAATTAGCCTTATTTAAACAGTGTCCTGTGGGGCCCAGTGGTGCAGCTCCCACAGCTAGGTGTTTCAGAGGTGTTCCCTGGGTAGACTAGTGGGGCCTCCTGTTGTGGTTAGGCTGTAGTTGCTAAGGTCACCCTGGCAGGTGAGGCTGGTCCCTGGCCCGCTGGCTATGAGGGGTGGCTTTAGCTGTGGCAGGCACGCTGGTGTGGGAGGCAGGGCAGGCCTTCAGTGTGGCTGAGACTTGTTCAGTGCAACACTTAGCCTCCACTGTTACAGACAAACTGCTGTGCACTGGTGTTGGCTGAGGCTGCCCACCTGCTGTGGTAGGGCAGGAGTCTCATTGGAGGGGTGCTAGCCTGGGTGGGTCCCCAGGTAAGTGCCAGCATGGGGTGAACAGTGTTAGAAAGGCTTATGGAGAGTGTCAGAAATGGAAGGAAAGTAAAGAAAAAGAAAGAAAGGAAAAAAGATCCCTCCAGTGCTTCTGTCCCTAGAGTAAGTTCCAATATATCTCCACCCCTTCAGCACACACCCTAGAATTAGTCAGTGTATCACCTTCACATATGACCTAGGTATTTTCAAATTGCTGCCTCTGTGCCAGGACTCAGAAAGAGAGAAACCTGACTTTCTGACAGCCCTCTGGCTCTCCCAGACTTTAAGTCCCGCTGGTTTTCAAAGACAGATTTTACGGGGGGTCCTCTTCTTAATGCAGGTGCCCAGGCTGGGGCTCTCACTCATCAGGGGGTCCTCTGCAGTTGTGATATCCTTCCCACTTGTGCACCTCACAGAAAGTGGGAGGCAGGGTGTGTCCTGACTAGACTGAATCTCTGCCCCTATACCTATGGCAGTGAGGCTTCTTCTTTATATTTGTTTACTGTGGAAGATATGTTTTGCTAGTTTGCAGGTGGCTCTGAGACACAGCTGTTCTACATGTATTGAAGTTTTGGTGTCAATGAGAGGAGGTGAGCTCAGAATCTTCCAACTCTGTCATCTTGAACCCAAAGTCAAGACCCTCATTCTTGAATGCCAATTTAGCTTGTCTGTGGAATGTGGTCCCTTGTAGTTAGTACACTCACAAGTTCTAGGCTGTTAATCTGAGTGACAACATCTCTGGAACCATGGGTAGGTGGTAACCAGTACTAATCTATTTAGTGTGCTTTTATATATGATTAAATCTATCTGTTGTCCTAGTAACCATAGATGCTGACACTCATAAGTAAGTAGTCAAGGTTTTACTTCAGCTATCACCCCCCATGACACTTTGTGCAAACTATTGTTACATATATTATTCTATTAAACTCTTGCAGCAACTCTTACCTGTGAGGTATTTTGCTGTTTTTTAAATATTTTATTTATTTATTTTTACACAGAGGGGAAGGGAGGGAGAAAGAGAGGGAGAGAAACATGGATGCGTGGTTGCCTCTTGCACGCCCCCTACTGGGGGCCTGGCCTGCAGCCCAGGCATGTGCCCTGACTGGGAATGGAACTCGAGACCCTTTGGTTCACAGGCTGGCGTTCAATGCACTGAGCCACACCAGCCAGGGCATATTTTGCCATTTTTATATGCAATTAAACATTATCATAAAGGTTACTGAGGTAATAAATAAAAAAGAAACAGAATTTGCATCTTGATCTGTCTGACTCCAAAGCTCATTTTTTAACCCTTAATTCATACAAATATAATTATACTCCATATTTCATAAATGCATTTTATATATAATCTAAGAAGAGAATTATACAATTAATAAAATCACAGACTGCTATATTTTTCTGGCTGCTCAGTGAGTTGTTTATTTTTAGTGATATTTATTTTTGGCCATGCTTCAGAGGACCCAGGGGTGAGATAAAGCTCCTCTCCCTTTCAGTTTGTGAGGCCTGGAACTTTTATGTGTTCAGTCCACATGACTCATATCTAGGTACACTTTAAGATCCCAAAGGATGAATTATAGCATATCCCAAAAGCCAGGGCTCCTCTGTGAAGGAGCGAGCAGTGGGAAAAATACTGGAGTGATATGAGGCCTCATAGCCCCATTGACCCTCTCCACCATCCTCCAGAGGCCTGTGAACTCTCCTGCTAGACCACAGGCTCAGAAAGATCTGCACTCCTGTGAGTCTTCCAGATAACACTTGCGGTCTGGCCTTGTATTCACCTCAGGGAGAAATCCTGTGGCCTAAAATGTGGCAGCTAAATGAACCTAATGGCTGTAATCCAGCGGCCATTGGCATGATCACCTTATTCTTGTCCTCCCTCAGTGACCACACACCACCTGGGCATACTGAAAATTCCTCTTAACTTTCTCCTTGAAGCTACTCTCTCACCCCGAAGGGAGGTGAGAATCAATTTCTGACATTCCTATTTGTGCCTGTGGTTCTTTGTAGCAAAGTATGCCGAGTCATTCCTCTCAGTATTCCCTTCTAATGATAGATAGCGAGGCCTATCTGCCTTTTCTTCTTTTCTTTTCTTTTTTTTTTTTTTTTTTGTACTTCTCCACTATGGCATCTAGTTTCTGTTCATATATTTGACTAAGCAGTCCTATACGTTGAGTTGCCACCACACATTCTTTGCTTTAATTTCTATTGTTTGGATTCAATCTAACAAATACAGCTTCATGATCTTGGCCCATGAGCTACTTTTTCTTGGTAAAAGAGGAAGTCCTCCAATGTATTTGAAGGCAGGGACATATGTATTTGAATCAGCTTATGGAACACTAGGGATTCCCTGCCCCAAACTAATGGAGTCATTAAAAAGAAATATTCTTATTAGCTGTATAATTGTTTAAAAATGTTTTCTTCTTTATATTTTTGTGCACTTTTTATATCTAATTTTAAAAAATATTACTTTTACAATTTCTCAAGTAATAATTATTTATAATATTTAACACACTGGGCTTATTCTCCTTAGTTTTAAATTTGAAAAGTTTGGACTATATATTTTACTTTTTAAGAAGAAATTTTATACAAACACAGGAACATTTTGTTATTTCTATTCATTGATCTGGATTTTTCGTTTTCAAATTGAGAATCTTGTTAGAGAATAAAGATACATACATCGAAAAATCTCTCTAAGATGGTGTTAAAAATGTATGAGAGAGGCGGGAGGAACTGGATGATCTGGTCCAAGTGCCTTTATTTGATGCTGTGCTTACACGGGCGGACTGCAGCCCTGAGGGGAGGCAGGAATGTTTTTTTTTTTTTTTTTTTTTTTTTAAGAATTTATTTATTTTTCAGAGAGAGGGTAAGGGAAGGAGAAAGAGAGGGAGAGAAACATCAATGTGTAGTTGCCCCTTGCACACCCTCAGTTGGGGACCTGGCCTGCAACCCAGGCATGTGCTCTGGCCGGGAATCGAACCAGCAACACTTCGGTTCACAGGCCCATGCTCAATCCACTGAGCTACACCAGCCAGGGCTGGAATGGGATTTTTTTTAAAGAAAAATCACGGGGTTTGTGGGGGGATAAGGGAGGGGTTAATCTCTTGTTCTTCCAGGCCCATACCTCAGGGTTCCAGGAATTGAGCTGGGACTATGGTGTGGGTAAAGGATGGGTTGTTCCCAGGTACAGGAGGGTCAGTCTGACCTCCGGCCATTGTGACTGGCTCCAGATGTCTACTGTGAGCGGTGGGAGAGAGCTTCATGTAAGCCTCTGGCTATCTATCCAGTCAGGATAACTGAGTCATGGGCAGTCCTGCGGGTTGCACAAGTGGCCTGACCCTTTCAGATGGGTGCCACGTGTTTTAGCTATAAAACAAAGCCATTTTTAAGATTTAAAAATTTTAAGACATTTTTAAAATTTTTAAGAAAAATTTTCCAGAATTTGTCAATTGGTCTCTGAGTCATGGCTCAGAAAGTTATGTTCTCTTACTGGGTAGATGTGGGGGGCACCACCACCCGCAGAGCCCCCCCCCCCCCCCCCGCCCGTCCATCACAGATGAAAATAAAACTACCAAGACATGATCTGCTTGGGGAGGAGAGGTGGCCAAACTCTCAGAGGAGAATGACCCAGAGTGCCTTCCTCACTAGGCTTTTATTGGGTTCAAATACATAGGAATACAGGTTTAACATTTCAAAGAAATCCGAGGGCTTAATCTGAGTCAGTGCCTATCAGGAAAGGGGGCTGCAAAACTTTGGGAGACAAACCCATTTCCTCCTCAGACCCTTATCATTTACATGAGAGCATTCTTAGCAAACAAACAGGTTTCACAGGACTTTACAAATTGTTTCTTATGCCCCATCACCCAGGGAACCATTCTGGCTAGCACAGAGCTGTACCTTGCCCTCATGGTTTCAGGCTTTAAGCCAATTAGGCCCAGGAAGCAGAAGACATCTCCCAGACGGAAATGGGGACTCGGGCTATGTCAGAATAGCCGGGGAGGGGGTGAGGGTCCATCACCCCTTCTTTGCTGTAGCCCCCCCCCCCCCAGCCCCGAGTCCTTCCAGTGGGCCTCCCAAGTGGTTGTGTCTGGCTTAGGTTGCCCCTCCCGTGAGGAGTCTTACCCGTCATTGACTACCGATCAAGCGTTGGGGCCAGAGATGGATGAGACAGAAGCCGCACTCCTGCTGGGGAGATAAGCTTTGTCTCCTTAGTGGCTCACGTCCTCTTGACAGAACAGACCCAGATGAAGTGGGTCCCTTGGCTCTTACACAGCCCACCATGGGGTGAGGGTTACAACTCCTGAAACCAGGCTGAACAGTCCATAACAGGTAGAGTAATTGTTCAAACATTATGCATTTAAAAAAATGGTTTTGACTAATGTTCTAGCATGAGTAATAATGAGATAGAAAACTTCATATGAGGCAGGTTCTCTTACATTGACCGCCTAAGAGTCGCTCTGTAAGAAGCAACAACTTTTCTTCCCTCCGCTCGGCAGCTGCAAAGCAGCAGCCATGAGTGAGTGCATCTCCATCCATGCTGGGCAGGCTGGTGTCCAGATCGGCAATGTCTGCTGGAAGCTCTATTGCCTGGAACATGGCATCCGGCCGGATGGCCAGATGTCAAGTGACAAGACCCCTGCAGGGGGTGGGAGATGACTCAACACCTTCTTCAGTGAGACAGGCACTGGCAAGCATGTGCTGAGGGCATTGTTTGCAGACCTGGAACCCACAGTCATTGATGAAGTTCACACTGGTACCTCCCACCAGCTCTTCACCCTGAGCAGCTGATCACAGGCAAGGAAGATGCTGCCAAGAACTATGCCCGTGGACACTACACCATTGGCAAGGAGATCATTGACCTTGTCCTGGACCAAATTCAGAAATTGGCTGACCAGTGCACAGGTCTTCAGGACTTCTTGGTTTTCCACAGCTTTGATGGGGTAACTGGTTCCAGGTTCACCTCCCTGCTGATGGAGTGTCTGTCTGTCGATTATGGCTAGAAGTCCAAGCTGGAGTTCTCCATTTACCAGCCCCCCAGGTTCCCACAGCTGTAGTGAAGCCCTACAACTCCATCCTCACCACCCACACCACCCTGGAGCACTCTGATTGTGCCTTCGTGGTTGACAATGAGGCCATCTATGACATCTGTTGTAGAAACCTCGACATCGAGTGTCCAACCTACACTAACCTGAATAGGTTCATAGGTCAGATTGTGTCCTCCATCACTGCTTCCCTCAGGCTTGATGGAGCCCTGAATGTTGATCTGACTGAATTCCAGACCAACCTGGTGCCCTATCCCTGCAGCATCCACTTCCCTGGCCATATATGCCCCTGTCATCTCTGCTGAGAATGCCTACCATGAACAGCTTTCTGTAGCAGAGGTCACCAATGCATGCTTTGAGCTAGCAAACCACATGGTGAAATGGAACCCTCATCATGGTAAATACATGGCTTGCTGCCTGTTGTACCTTGGTGATGTGGTTCCCAAAGATGTCAATGCTGCCATTGCCACGATCAAGACCAAGCGTACCATCCAGTTTGTGGACTGGTGCCCCAGTGGCTTCAAAGTTGGCATTAATTACCAGCCTCCCACTGTGGTTCCTGGTGGAGACCTGGACAAAGTATAGCAAGCTGTGTGCCTGCTGAGCAACACCACAGCTATTGCTGAGGCCTGGGCTCGCCTGGACCACAAGTTTGATATGATGTATGCCAAGCATGCCTTTGTCCACTGGTATGTGGGTGAGGGCATGGAGGAAGGAGAGTTTTCTGAGGCCCGTGAGGACGTGGCTGCCCTAGAGAAGGATTATGAGGAGGTTGGTATGGATTCTGTTGAAGGAGAGTGTGAGGAAGGAGGAGAGGAATAATAAAGTTAAAATGTCACAACAGTGCTGCTTTTATGGGGAAGCTTATTCTGTTTTAAACATTGAAAAGTTGTGGTCTGATCAGTTAAATTTGTATGTAGCAGTGTATACTCATATACAATTACTGGCCTGTGCTTTAAAACATGATGCTTTGTTACAGACCCAACCAGTTATTTTTCTAATGGGTTTGAATAAAGTATTTCCTGTCTAAAATGGAAAAAAAAAAAAAGAAAAGAAAACTTCATGTGAATGATCAGAGTCCCATTTCATAAGTCTGTTGTTTAAATAATTTTACACACCACGATATTAAAACCTAAGTGGAGATCCAGAAATTTAGATTTCAACATTTTAACCTTTTAAATTATGATTAATATTAAAACTATATTTTATATTGCATTCCAGTATAGATGAATTTATATTCAATTGGAGCTTGATGATACAACAGGTACCTTTTCCATGAGCTCTTATTTTTTATTCTAAGTTTTATAGTTTTATATTTCACATTTAGATCTATGATCCATATTGAAATAATTTTTGTACCAAGCATAAGGTTTAGATCAAGGTTTATTTATTTGCCTATGAAAAGTAAATTGTTTCTTCACCATTTTGTTAAAAAGATTATGATTTTTCTATTGAATTGCTTTGCATCTTTGATAAAAATTGATTGGCATGTTATAAGTAGTATATTTATGGATTCTACATTTAGTTCTATTGATCTTTGTGTGAAATATAGTTATAACACCTATTTTAATATCTTTGCTAATTCTAACATCCACAGGATAACTTAGGTCAATTTAATTCCCTGTTCATTGTGGGTCATAATTTCCATCTTTCTTCACTATTACTAGAAATATTTCATTGAATGCCAGACATTGTAAATTTTATCTTTTTAGGTGCCAGATATTTTTATTTCCTTATAAATATTCCAAAGGTGTTTTTTTTTTTTTTTTTTTTTTTTTTTTTTCCTGGGATCAAGTTAGGTTACTTAAATATAGTTTGATGTTTTAGGTCTTGCTTTTATGATTTGTTAGGTGGGTCCAGATCAGTATTTGTTTAGGTCTAATTATTCCATATTATTGAGGCAAGACCCTTCAGAGTACTATAGTCAGTGTCTTGTGAATGATATGGCTGGTCTGTCTGGCTGATGGAAACCTATGATTTCTATTCCCTTCTGTGAGAAATGGGACTTCTTTATAATTCCTAATTCTCAAGGGGGAACTTCTGCACATCTTCATAGTTCTGTTCCTGTGTGCATCTCTTCTCCTCCAGTGTTCTGTCCTTCCTAAGCCAGCTGTCAGCTCCATCCTTCAACTCAGAGAGCTTCCCTCAATCCTCTGTGTCCCTCCTCCCTTTAATGTGACCTGGAAACTCTTTTGGTGCAGTAAACTGAGGCAACTGCAAGGCTTTCCTCATTTGTTTCTAATCTCTCAAGATCACCATCTGTGGTTGCTGTTTTTCAGTGTCTTGAATACCATTGTTTCACTTTTTGTTATAGTTTCAGGAAGGAGAGTAAATCCAGTCCCTCTTACTTTACCTGGGCTAGAGGCAGAAACCAGAATATTCATATACTTTTAATATGATAGAAATTTTGTATTTGAAGGAAATTGTGTCATGTTTTGAGAACAACTGAAAAGAAGTTCACCAAAATTTACGTACATGGAAATGTGACTTTTTTTTTTTTTTGTCTTTAGAGGGATAGGGGAGAGGGAGAGGGAGAGAAATATCAATGTACGGTTGCCTCTTGTGTGTCCCCTGCTGGGAACTGGCCTGCAACCCAGGCATGTGCCCTGACTGGGAATCGACCTGCGATCCTCTGGTTCGCAGGCCCGAGCTCAATCCACTGAGCTACACCAGCCAGGGCTGAAATGTGACTTTTAATTATAATTACATTTGTAATAAAGAGGACTGCTTCTTTCTCCAGAAACTGATTTGCTGATATCCTTTAAAATTAGATTTTAATCTTTGTCTAAAAGAGGTTTTCTAATAAATTTCACACATCTGTTAAATAACCATGAATTTCTTCCTTACTCTCTTCTCAATATTCAATATAGTAATGAATAATTAAGTCACCTTCATCAGATTATTGAAGGGCATAGTCAGTAGTTTATTTCAATTTTTGAGACACTTTCCTGAAATAATTACCTGAAAGTAGAAAGCAAAAAAGAAAGAAAAAAGGAATTAGACCATCTGGAGAATAAAGTGTCTTGAACAATGTTTTATAATTTGTCAAGGTTTAGTCAGTTGTCACTTTTTTCTTAACCTGGACTCATAATAGAATAACATCTCTGAAGTGTGAAAAGAAAATCTTCAAAATAAATTAAACAGTGCTTAGTACTGCTACCTTAGCCTTTTAAAATTGCTCTTTATTTTTGCTTTGGTTATATAACTTGACTGAAACATGGTAAGCTGGAGAAAAGTACCACAGAGGCCTGGAAACCTGAGGAGGATGCACAGCCCTGTAGTCTTATCCAAACAGTCAGGCATTAGCAAAAGGGACTTGCTGTTACCTGAGGAGTCTGATCATCCTTTCAACTTAACACCCAAAAGGTATCAGGTATTTGAATTCATCAGCAATAGTTTCTCACACTTGAGCAGGCTCGGATGCCAGGTTCCCAGGGTCCTTGACCCTGTGAATCCCAGAATCCTTTCTGGTGCAAAGTGGGAAACCCAGGGGAAAAGATGAGCCAGCAAGTCCGCTGCCCCAGGTACCTCAGGTCCACCTGCCCATGGCCAGCTTCATGCCTCCCATATGTGTTTACATCCTAGAAGGAGATACGCCTTTCCCCCAGCCCAGGACTAGTCCAGGACTGATTGGGTGAAACTGACATGTGCCATGGTTAGTCCTCCCTAGGAGGTCATAGTCATTCCTGGCTGTGGCTGCTTGAATTTTTTTCTTGTTTTCTTGATGAACCCTTTACAATTAAGATAATGAAAGAAAAGAAAAGAAAAAAAAAAAAAGAAAGATAGAGGAAAAAGGAAAAATAAAAGTAGAAAAAAGATGATAATGAGAAGAAAAAGAAAAAATATAATATGTACCTATCTCAAAATAAGACTGTAGCTAATTTACTTATTAGACCTTCTTCAACTCAGAATTACTGTAAGGCCTATGGAACTTCTGTTGCATGTTCAGAGACAGCAGCTGCAATCATATGACCCTGCTTCTGATTGCAGACTCAGTGTTTGACCCACGTTAGTGTTTGACTTTAGGAAGTCTCTCTGAACCAACCTGAGCCCCTTTTGGATTCTCCATGGTGCCATGCAGAAAATAAATTTCCGAAATATCCTTCTAAATTGGCTCATTTAAAAAAGACCTCAAAGATAATGACATAGAATAAGCATCAAATGGTCATGAGAGTATTTTAATTATGTATGTCTTTGGTATGCTAATAAAATAGTGAATAATTTATTAAAAGGTAAGCATATTAATTTTATAATAAATGAAAATTAATAATGACAACCATGTGTTTTTCCTTTCTAATAGTCACAAATGATCCCTCTTGGTTGTTTAAAATTGCAGGAACATCTAGAAACATCAAGCATATACTTACAAAGCAGCTCACTAAAAATTTGTGTTAGACTTGGAAAAATTACAGGTTTTATATATTTATTAACCCCTGGAAAGATATTGTTTGCCAAATGGAAGACATTCCAGAAAGTCAAATGTAAATTTATTTAGATGCAATTCAATATGCTTCTGTAAAACAAGGTTCAAATCTGTTTTTTCCTGTCAAAATTCACAAAACCACTCTCAGTATTTCCTGTGTGTTTTCTCATATTTTCAGTAAGTCTATTTTTCAACAAATCTTACATAGTTTTGAGTAATGTAGCAGCAGATGTGGATAAATCTCCATAATATGAGAAAAAAGTTATTCAGCATATATCTGCAAATGAACAAAGGAATCAAAGAAGAAAATAAAAGTAAGTAAAATGTTATCTTCAAATGCTAAAAACAACAGCAAAAACTGAAATCTTACAAATTATGCTAACCATTGAATTACATTAAAAAAGTATGCTACATGAATTTCAAATTTCTTCAGGTATTTGGTATTTATTATTGCTTGATAAGGTAATTAATTATGTCAGTACTTTGACAAAAACCATACCTATTCCAGAAAGAAAAAAACAAATGTTTTCAGAAATTATGGTCCATCCTACATATGTTATTTATGGTACAACAGACTTCGTTCAGTTACAATATTCTTTTTCTGAATTATGTGAGGTTTCTACTTTATCAAATTTTCATGAGATTCCTTGGTTTTCCTTTGCTCCTCAATCTGATAGATATTTGGTATCTACATACTGAAGTTTATAGCACTTATATTTTAAACTAATTACCTTTTTAAATAGCATAAATAGTGCTAAGAATTATATTATTAGTTTTCATAAATATAATTTTTAAAATGAAAAATTTTCAAAATGAAAGGGTTTTAACAAAATATGTAACTTAAAATATAAAGAAAGTACAAAAGATATTTTGATATCAGCTGATCAAACTTAGAGGTTAATGCTTGGATTGTCTTTGCTCTCATCACATACAGCTTTGATGAATCAGAGGCATATGATTCTATTTGAAAATATATGTTTTAATTCATTAATAACAATACATTCTAAAGCACATACAGTCTTTAAAATATAGTCATTGCAACACTGTTAACATAATGCATTCATATGCTGAATATTAAACATGCAAATTTTATTGGTATATTTACTTTACATTTATGTTTTTATAAAAGTGATTCTAACCCTGATTTTGGAATACTAAAAAAAGCTGGAAAATCATGACCCACGATAAGCTGACAGCACTTTCCCCAGGCTGTTTCTCAATACGCACTACAGAAAGATGTCTACTTAGGATTGATCACATAATCGTCATTGAGGCCCTGTCTTCATTTGGACTGCTATTAAAAAGACTGTGAACTGGTGAGTTTATGGACAACATTTATTCCTCACAGTTTTATAGGCTGGGAAGCCCACGATCATGGCGCTGGCAGAGTCCGCATCTCATGAGGGCCTCCTTCCTGGCTCCCAGATGGCTGGCTGCCTTTTCATGTCTTCACTTGGCAGAAAGGATCAAAAATCTTTCTGGGGCCACTTTTCTAAGGACAGTTCCATTCATGAGGCCTCCACCCTCACAACCTAACCATCTGCCAAAGTCCTCACTTCTAAACACCATCACATGGGGAATTTGGTCTTAACGTACAAAATTTTGGGAGACACAATATTCTGTCCATAGTAAAATCTAAAGCATATCATGTTTAAATATAATTCCTTCCACTTCCAACTCTATATACACATAACATTCATTTTCAGCTGAAATTATGTTAAATAAGCAATGTTGAAGCCATGAAGGAGTCTTTGAAAGCAACCCAATATTTTTCCTGGGTAAAGGTGGTGAGGATTAAATTATAATTGTATGTCTACAAATCTTAGGCTTCCTTTGGTCATAAATGGTAGTTAATGCACTTTTCTCTAAAACTGTTTATCCAGAAACAATAACTCCAGATTCTGAGCCACTGTGTTCACTCTAATTATTATATAGTTACTAAGGTATGTTTTTCTGGAAAGCATTTACTAAATCCTAAAATAATGTAAGTATAAGAGTTTACATGAGAAAAATATGTTGGCAAATTAAAGGCAAATATCTATCAATCTATATTAGTATACTTTTATATATTATTATACATACATATAAAATAATATACATGATGAGATTAAGGAACCAAAGAACAAGAACATTGCTAAATTGTGTAATTAAAATGCGACATAATGGGCAACACATATATGTATCAAAAAGATATCCATACGTCCATACATACATCCTACAATATTTTTTGTGCTTCAAAAGGAAGTCATTGTGGTTTGAAATAGCTCATATATTTTAAGAAAATAAAAAATAATAATGTTCTGAGTTAAGACTAGAAACTTGAAGGCAATTAAGTGGAAATTCTTATACTTAATGTATAGTTTTTTCCCAGTAAGTTTTATTATTTATAATTTTCCCTTTGGACTATCTAGATTTACATGAACTCATTTTAATAGCAGATGTTCCAACTTCATGCTCATGCTACTGTGGCATACGCTGTGGAGTGAGTTTTTAAAAGATGTGGTGGTTTAATTCCCTATAAAAATATTAATGAGCAATACTTCCTCTACTCACGCTAGCAGTAAGTTAGGATTTTGTATGCTACACTACCACTTTTTTTATTTCTCAGCTCTTCTTTTCAAAGCAAGCACTCAACTACAGTGATGGAAGATTGCTCTGCACACTCCTACCAGATATATTCTCTTCAGGTGGGCGGTCTCACCACTTGCATCTGTCACATTACTCATTTCATCCAAAAGCATCAGTACCCTCAAGGACAACCAAAGTAATGTTCTTATGGTCAGGCCTCTCCCATTATGTAGGGCTTATCACTGTGAAAGTCACATGGCTCTCGATGTCAGGTGTAGGGAGGACCTAAGTTTACTGTGGGAATAGAAGTGGCACTGTGCAATTAACTTATTCTAGCTGTAAGTCAACAGCCAGAATGAGTTGGGAATCTTTCTGTATCGGTGACTCACTGGGCATTTTCTTGCTAATCCAACAATATGCTCAGAGCCTCTGGAGGTTAAAAGAATGTATCAGAGTCAGTCTTTGTGCTCAAGGAGCTTAGAATATATTAACAACACCAAATATTTCAATTGCAAATGCCTCCCGTCATTTAAAATCTGTTCTGTGAAATCACTAGGAAAATGTTGGTGTGGATAGAGGACAATAGAGAAAGACTACATCGTATGTTTTATTTGCATATATAAGTGCTTAATCCCTCATAATAATGATGAAAATATACTTCCACACTTTACAAGAAAGGAAAACAAGGCTAAGAAAGGTTAAATAACTTATTCAAGCCATAGCTGTAGCTGAAATCCAGGTATCTGATTCTCTTTATTACACTACATTTTTTTAGACTTCATGAAGAAATTGGAACTTGAGGACAAATAAGAAGACAGGGGTTTGAACTAGCAGTCAGCAGTAATGAGGATAATTGTAGCCATTGAAAAGGGATGAACAAGGAGTTATAGAGATAAAAATGCATATGCTATTTTTAAGGGAATAGTGAATAAGTCACCCTTTGAAACTGGTCTGTTTTTGATGCTAACAGTAAAATAAAAGCATTCATTGTTATTTGCATAGAGTTTTAACATTTACAGAGGAATTTTATTCATATTATCTTGTTTGATGTTTATAATAACCCTGTGAGTTAAGTAGAAAAGATATTTTTATTAACATCTACCTTTTCATTGGTAAGAAACCTGAGGCAGTGGCTGAGCCATAGAACTAAGATCTTAAAATTAATAATGAGCCAGGATAAAACTTAAATCTAAATCTTTTGGATCTAAAGTCTACACATTTTTCAGGTTACTTTTGAAATATCCCTGCACTTCAGGATTTAAACAAAGATGCTAACCTCAATCAAGGAGAACACATAGGTAATTTTATCTGGGAGTAAGGGGTTGATTAACATGATCTTGGGGGCCCCTCTAAGATTTTGTGATTCTGTAGCTGTTACGTACACTTCACTGTAGTCAAAGTCAATTACTCACTATTTCAGGAAGACTGCTCATGTTTTCAAAGCCATTGAACAACTTAGCTGGTACTTTCCTCTTTGCTGTGTATCACCAAGTACAGTGCTTACCACCTAAAAGTTGCATGGTACTTGTAATGATGCTATCTAACCACATACATTAGATGTAAATACTATAATTATTACCACTTTTTGTCTGAAGTTTACAGAAATTAAGTGTCTTGCTCCACTCTAGACTGGATGAGTGGTAGACCTATTCGGATACAGATTTTTGGATGACCGACGCCAAATTTTATTCTCAAAGGAATTAGTAAAAACATAAATGAGCCAGGGTCAGATAATGGACTCAAACATGAGAACTTGAAGACCATAATAAATTTATCCTGTTGCCAGCAATGGATGTCACCACATGTCTCTGTAGTCCAAGGCTGCTGTTGCTGCCAGCAGCAGTCCTGGCTGCCAGGTGGGGCTCTTGACATCATGCTCTCTGTAGAGAGACAGTTGCTAGTTAATTCATTCTAATGGTCTAATGTTGCTGGCCCAATCCCCAGATCAGAGCTCTTCAAGCCTGTGAGACAACATGAGTCCACTGTCCAGGAGCTAGACTGAGTCACGCAGCCTTTTGTGTGGAGTAATGGGTTAGTAGAACTCAGTGCTCAATCCTTTCAGAGCCAATCAGAGACACATACAGGTGATAGCAGCTCACGGAGTGGTTCTAGCATCTGCCATTTTCAGACCTAAACTCAATCTACGTTATCTCTTTAGGGATCCACAACACCACAATTTATATCGGTCTTTCTTTGATTTTTAAAGTGAAAAAAAGTATCTTAATTGTACCTGTCTTCTCTGTGAATGGTGGTGGGGTGGTGGCCAAACACTATGCCTCAGCTATGTTGGTTCCGTTAAACCTATGGCTTCCTCTGTTGCCCAGGCCTCCAGCTCTGTCATGAACAGTGAACTTTGGTGGCTGAAGAGTGATGTCAGGAGAATTAAACATCAGTTAGTAAACTGTTCATTGGGTTTCAGAGTGGGAAAAATAAAATGCTTGGGTGGGGACTGAGGGATGTAACAAATACACAAATTTTTTTTTTCTGGAATAGCCACATACATCCCAGCCAAAGATGTTCCTTTTACTCCCTGCATTAGTTAATCTCCAGAAAGTTAGGGAAATAAGCAGTCTTCCAGGCATGGATACTAGAAATCTGGTCTAGGACTGGATTCTCCAGGAAAATAACTTCTATATATTGAAATAGTGTATAGCTATACAGGTGTCACCTTCCCAGCAATCTTCGAGGGTGATGCACGCAGGCCAGCATTTTGAATGAATTTTAGATCATTTTTTTAATGACAGTAACACTTCATAGAGACTCTATGAACTTCACAGACCACATGGGCTCATTTAAAAAATATGTTGAAAAATGTATTTTAAGCTTCTTAAGGGCAGAGACCAAGTTATAGTATTCATTGTATCAACAATGCCTAAGCCAGAACCTAGTACATAGTTTACCTACAATAGATAGATTCTGCCTCATAAATAGATACAGACCCTGGCTGGGTAGCTAATTGGTTAGAGCATTGTCCTGATACATCAAGGTTGTGGGTTCACTCTCTGGTTAGGACACATACAGGAAACAACCAATAAATGAATAAATAAGTGGAACAACAAAGCAATGTTTCTCCCTCTTGAAATCTCTCTCTCAAAGTCGATAAAATTTAAACAATAATTAAATATATATTCAGTACAAAAACATTTATTTTATTTTGAACTACAAATTGTTATGGAGCATTTTAAAGGATACATTGATTCATTCTTATGTGCATCTCATTGTTTGCAGTGTAAATTGTTTGCAGTGTACCTTCATGTCAAAGATAACGTTATTTAAAATATTATTAGAATTTTATATGAAGGTGTCTCTATGCTCAAGTTCAAGAATCTTCAAAGTATGCAAGTTACAGACAGACAACGTTAAAATGTAACACAACTTGGATTCATATGAAATTCAACTAAATTTAAGTTAATGAGATTTTTGGATTATGAATATTGGTCACTTCAAATGACCTGCACATGGGCGTAAATAGTGAGGCAACACTGCTATTATGGAGAAAGGTATTATATGTAAAATAATATTAAAAGTATCATCTAGTTCTCATGCATTAAAATAGGCTTTGATAGCCCAAGTAATGCTTGCAAGGTGACCTTGAGAAGTTAAAGTCTCCGTATCTCACATTTGTACCCTGCAAAATAACAATATTAGGGCATTTCTAAGAAGTGTATGTATTACACTACACATTTGGTTCATGATTGACACAGAGTAAACTTTCAATAAGTGAAAGTTTATTATCCCTATTTTTATAAAACATTCTGTTTTTATATTTAGGATTTCAAAAGTCCAAATAATATTAAGCTTCTGGAAATCTGCATTCATTCTTTATTTCAGTAATTTCTGACTACTTGTCTTTTCCCATACTTCTCCAGTATTCAAGAATTTCACTAGCCATCAGTCAGGGTTATTATATTTTTTTACAAGAAGCATATGCTGATGATTTTACCTCCAGAGGAAAAGGAAAGAAATTAAAGATGGTAAGAAGAGTCAGCAGGTACTACTTGTAAAAAAAAAGTTAAGAATTAATATAATTTTGCAAGCTGTCAGAAGATTTTAGGCCCATTAGTTTTGAGAGTGACTTGCAGAAATAATTTGGTTCATTCCCAACTCTTTAAAAATATGTAAATTTTAAATCTGTCTGTGACTTTATTATCACAATGTTTTCCACCTCCCTTCAAATAGTCATCCTAAGTAGTTAATAAAGAGAACAGCACATTGTGAAAATAACTCAAGGGGAGACAGTTTTTGGGCAAACATTCCTTCTCTTGACTTTGAGCAAATTGTTTACCCAAGCATAAATCTGTAGATAACCATATCTTCCAGCCAGTCCGTAGGCTGTTGTAATAATTAAAAAGGTAATGCCTTGGAAATTTCTTGAGTGAACAAAAGAGCAACACTACCTAAAAAGTAAACTATTATTGAATATTCCTCAGCATTTAATTTCTATACCTGTTCTCATTTTAATGTAAGGAGTACAGTAGAAAAGAAATGGACATATTGGGGGACAAGAAGCTAAACGTTAGTAAAGAATTTAATGTTTTTCTATTTAGCCTGGGAAGCTATATTCTGAGCAGCACAGAAAATCAGCAGATATCAAAGGAATTAAGGGAGGGTGCTTGTAAATGGTAATATAAATGCAATAATGGCTCCGTCTTCTAAAGTGCAATTTAAGTAGCTGAGTTTATCCTGCCCTTAAAAGACACTTCAACTGTGTGTGAGGTGATAACCCTTCTCATCAATGAATCACTTGCTATATCAACAACTGCGTTTTTCTGCTCCTATATACTCACAGTAGTGACCTCCATCTCAAATATAAGAGCCTAAGATACGGAGACCAGCTCTCTCAGATTTTCTTTAACTATTTATAGCTCTCAAACGCTGTTGCATCATTAGATGCTCCGTAAGTGCTGAGGATAGATTATCCAGTGAATGCTGATTTTTATACAAAAGACCTTATTTAAACAGAATACTTTTTTCTCAGAAACATAATAACACTAGTAAAAAAAAATCTGCTAGAGCATTTGTGCAGATAATTTCCAGTGACAAGAAACAGATCAGAGATAGAAGGAATGTCTTTCTGTGATCTCAGGAGAGATACTAAAAGTTATGTGCAGCACTTAATAGCTACTGAAAACAGATTAAAATGTTAAAAGTCATGGATGGAACTTGAGAGCATCATGCTAAGCAAAATAAGCCAGGCAGTGAAAGACAAATACCATATGATCTCACCTTTAACAGGAAGCTAATCAACAAAACAAACAAACAAGCATAATATAACCAAAGACATGTAAATTGAGAACAGGCTGAAAGTCACCAGAGGGGAGAGG
Organism: Glossophaga mutica; assembly: GCA_039655065.1. NCBI lineage: Eukaryota > Metazoa > Chordata > Mammalia > Chiroptera > Phyllostomidae > Glossophaga > Glossophaga mutica. The sequence continues at coordinate 75,455,999 of CM077308.1, read as the reverse complement.
GGAGGGAATTTCAGGGGAAAAGGGGAAGGATTTACAGGAACAAGTATAAAGGACACATGGACAAAAACTATGGGGGTGGAAATGGGAGGGAGGAGGGGAGGGCTGGGGTGGTGGGTTCGGGTAAGAATAAAAGACAGAAAACTGTACAAGATCAACAATTAAAATAAAAATTAAAAAAAAAAAGAATACCTCCATTGAAAACTAAACAAACAAACAAACAAAAAAGTTAAAAGTCTTGATACCAAACCCGATTTCATTAAAAAGCATGTACTTTATTAATCTTGTTGTCTGTTATTATTTAAGACACGAGCCCATGGTGGAAGGGTGAGAAAGAAAAAAAAAACACTGAAAAAGAAGGGCTTTTAAACTCTCTCTGGAGTCACCATGGAAACCTCCACCTTGGCCAAGTAGGACAGGGTTAGTGTCCATACATGAGAAGCTATTTTTATTGCACTTTTCCCTCACATGTACAGCTGAAATATTCCTGAAATATGTAACACACATACACACTGATATATGATGCATTTTTTCTCTAAATAAAGGAAAATCACATATATTATGTTCTTATATTAAGAACAAATACAGCGTGATATAATTTTGCTCCTATGATAAAGATTTTATTGGTCTTGCATGCATCAACTTTATTAAATGCACAGTTGCAGATGCTTGGGTTCCATAATGATCAATAAGAAAAATGAGAAATCCCTCCCATGGCCTACTGATTATGAGTGCTTCCCTAAGGATTTCAAATGGAAAAAGATGACAGAAAATAGAACCAGCCTATGGTTTGGAATATGTACGGGTGATTCAATAGCTCTTAGCTAGGGTATACAAAAGATGGTCTAGGGAACTTTTACAACACACATGAGCCTGGATTCTTTTTGATTTAGTTAGTTTGGCTAAGGTGAGCTAGGATTGCACGTTTTGAAGACTCTCTGTCAAGTGATTTTAATGTGTATAACAATTTAAGAAATATGAAATAATATAACATTTACGCAGTGCATTACAAGAAAATATTGAACCTCTCTGGATATTAGTGTCACCATCTATAGATGGTATCTTATATTGGCTTTATCTGATTTTATGTCTTAGGTTCTCCAGTACACTAAAGTCCTCTTAGTGTATGGAAGTTTTCTGGCAATGGAACAGTCTTGCTTAATTTTGTTATTTTTGTAACTGACAAGTCTTGAAGATACCAAGAATGATAAAATCAGCAGTTTCAACTCTTAAGTTACATTATACGTAGATCACAAGGAGACTTTATGTGAAAAGTAGAAGTGCTCTAATAACTTAACATATTAAATTGACTTTGCCATAATTTATACTTATAGTTTAATAATATCAGGCTAAGCTATGACATGTCTTTGGTAAGTGACTCCAGGAGCTCAGCTGTACCATGCACCTGTCTAAAAATCTACCATGGACCTCAAGTTCCTACCTTTAAAGATTCATTAAGTATATACACAGGTATATGTATGTGTGTAGATTTATCTCAAGGAATTGACTCCCCCAGTTGTGAAGACTGGCAGGTCAGAGATGTGCAGGGCGACCTGAGAGGCCGAAAGTGTCTCAAGCTAGAACTGGTGTTGCAGTCACGAGGCACCAGTTTTTCTTCTCTGGGAAACTTATTTTTTTCTTAAGTCCTTTCAACTGTTTAGATGAATCCTACCCACATTGTGGAGGGTAAACTTTACTTAAAGTCAACAGATCATGGATGTTCACTATATCTATAAAGTGCCTTCATAGCAACACCCAGGTAAGCATTGAAATGAATCTTGGGTACTCCAGGTACTACAGCCTAGTGAAGCTAACACATAAAATGAACCATCATACCAGTTGTTAAAATGTAAGTGAGGGAATAAAAATAAAAGGGAAAAATCCTGGATCACCAAGATATTTTATTAACTTTTTGTTATAGGAAATTTCAAACTTATACACACATAAAATAGTATAATAAGATCTTGTGTACCTGTCAACCAGTTTTAACAGTTATCAACTTATAGGCCATTTTATTTCTTTTATAATCAATCTACTTTTTTTCCCTGACTAATAGTTTATTTTGAAGTAAGTACTAGATTCCATGTTATTTCACTCATAAATATTTAACATTTATGTTTAAAAGTTAAGAACTTTCTAAATAATATAACTAAAACATAATTTTGAAACCTAAAATAAAACTGTTAGTAATTCTTCTATGCCAAAAAATATGCAAGAACTGGAGGTGGGGACAGTGCCCAGGAAAAGACATGCTGGGATTTCATGACTCATTAGAATCGCCTTAAACTTAAGGGATGAGTAATTTGTGCAGAAGAAATGAAGGCTAAAAACAAAAAGGGCCTAGCAGAAAAGTGCACTAAACTGTTTATACTCTTTATTTCTACATAAGCTTGCTTGGGGAGATATATATGTTGTAAGATACTCAGGAAAACATTTAATTTTTATCAATTTTGTAAAAAATAATAAATATGGTGTTTCTTATTTTCTCTAGAAATGTCTATCAGAAATAAATGTTAGATAAGTTGTTTATTAAGAGCTTAGTAGTTTTAAAACTCTGTGAAGAAAAAGATTGAGGATTCATTCACTTCTGAAAATACATGTTTAACATAGTTCCTGACACATAACAAAGATCAGTAAATACATTGTTCTAAAGTACAAAAAAAAGTACATGGTGAGGAAGTGTCATTACCAGGAGATACTTAGCTCCAAGTTGAAGTAGAAAGAGAGCGTTGTTATTATCCCAAGATAGTAACTTGAAGGCCAGGACTGGGAGAGTGGAGTAAGGGGGAAGATAGGGTACCAGCATCACTTTGGGGACCTTATCAACATGCACGTGCTATTATCCCAAATCCATTAATGAGTCAGCACTTTCAAGGTAAAGGGGTACACTTGCATTTTGAAAATAAAGCTACCCATGCGTTTCTAAGAAACTCTTTCTTAGGAAGGAAAAGTAGAACTGTACTACTTTAAATTAAAAAAAAATTCTTCTCTAAGATGCCATTATGACATTTGTCCCTGATCACAATTATCTGAAGTCAAGGGAGAACATTATGTTCACTTTCTCTACCTGTTTTAATATGTTTCCTGGATAGATCTATAAAAGCAATTGTTACCCTGTGGGCAGGAGTGAGGTGAAGACACCACTTGTATTGTCCTAGTTATTGAGAAGCATGGGTCCTGTCTTGCTTGTTTTTCCTCTGGATATGGAAACTATTTGGAACTGCTCCTAAGTTCTGGAATGAAAGGATATGTTAATTAAGTGGTCAGTGAGCAAAGCTACACCTATATAATTATGTCTATATTATGACGTATCTCTACACACCAGAAAAAAAAATGTCTTATACCCTTTGAAAATGAGAGTGATTTTACTCTTTCTGAAACACAGTCCTACCTCTGCTTTTTTTAAGTGGGGTTATATATGCATGGGACAGAAAGGGGTTACATTTTTAATGTTTTAAAGAGTATATTTGATCTTGATAATTGAGATCTAAATATATGAGCTTGTGCTTATTAAGTGCAATTATATCATCTCTTTACCCAGAAATGTATGAGGAAGATAGTCATTTTAAAAAGGGATCATAAAATAACAAAAAGAGGTCATCTCTTATTTCATATTGGGAAATAATTACTCACTACCCTTGACATAAAACTCTTCTTTCCCTAAGTCACAGAGACCAAATACATGGATGGCTCAGGCCACCATACTAAGCAAAAGCAACATGAGTACCTGGGACCTGACAGTCACGTGATACCAAATTTACCATTGAAACTCATGAAACAGAACCGCCTCTTAGAAGTTGTTGGAATAGAAAAAGGTGGTTAATAGTTAAGGAACAGTTATCATGTGCCAGGAATTACAGGTATCACATAAATCCCCTTACCTTTGTGGAGAGGGACACTTGATAGGGAATGACCCTGAATAGGGAGATACCAATAAAATGCTGTTTCTGCAAGACAGGAAGAGCAGCACGTGAGGAGAGCGTGGCTCAAGTTTACACACACCAAACACCTTGGGGAAAGACTTAAAAACCATTGCCTTAAAAACATAGTACCATAATGAGCCCTGGTTGAGTGGCTCACTTGGTTGGAGCATAATCCTGTACACCAAAAGGTTGTGAGTTCGACTCCTGTTCAGGACACATACTCAGGTTTAGGTTATGGGAGGCAACTAATCAACGTTTCTCTTTCCTCAATGTTTCTCTCTCTCTTCCTGCCACCCTGCTTCCTGTCTAAATTCAATTAACATATCCTTGGGTGAGGATTATAAAAATCAAAAACATGAACAAACAAAACATCGTACCATAAGGAAATGGATAAACATACAAATGGATAAAAAGCAAAGAATCAAATAAGAAACAAGTTTAATGAGAAATAAATGCATACATCTTTGTATTTTGGACAATAGCCTTGTATAGTAATGATATTTGAGGAGACCCTGCAGCCAACAGTAGAAACATTGCAACCAAGAGAAACAGCGGAACATCTCAGCAGAACACAAAGTAAGAAGAGTCTGGTAGTATCAACACTGACTATATGCTGTGTATTTTATATATGCTATCCTTTTCTCACAAAACATTTATATGAAATTTTCCTCATCTTACAAATAGAAAAAACATAATCATAAAAAACACCAGATCTAGAATGAGTCTTGAGTTCTATCAGACCATGGCTGGATTATTTAACCTAAATAACACACATTCATTGGAGATCGGCATGGGCATGAAAATCACTCATGAGAGAATGGAATGGGATCCCTTTTACAGTGAGAGTCAGGACAACTTTACTCACTTCTGCAGGTGTTCCAGAAAATACTGGATGTTCAATGATGGCTGTTGGATGAGTGCATTCCATGTGTTCATTTAACTCTTTGGAAACACACATAATACTTAATGTCTTGTTTAGCTTTTCTCAAACCTTTGTGTTTCTATGTGCTAATCATATCTTCTACATATAATTTTGACACCAAAGGCACACTCAATGTCTAGAATGGTTGGAAATAGTTCTTATCTAAATTTGTGAGTCTAATAATTAAATTGACATTAGTGGAAACAACACACTACTCTGAGAGTTAGAAAGCTAGAGTTGGGTATTTCACTTTGGCTTCTTACTTGTGAGCATATCACTTGATCTCCCTAACACAAGCTTTCCTTTATTACAAAGGGGGCTCCATTTATCCCATGCAATGCTTCATGGACATAATTGAAATAGTATTTACATTAAAGAATGTGTATACTTCAAATATGGTATAAATGCACAGTGACAATATGACTTTACAGTGATCTCTGTGTAGTCTGTCTCTCTGCTTGGTAGTCCCTGTACATACTTCCCACACCACTGTAAGAAGCCAGACTCATCTTGGGCCCTTTTTTTCCCTACAGCTGTCATGGTCACCAAGAGATAAGAGTAAATCAGCTCCTCCTGCAGTCAATGTGTCCTGTTATAAATTCTAACAAGGGCCACATATTGCTTTGCAACAGCAACTTTCATTTATAAACTACTCCTTTTGATGGAATCTGAAAGTTTGGCATCTACTTCATCTTTAGGACACAGTAAAAGTAAACACAGATAAGTTGGTTATGCTTATATTAGGCTTATATCAGGATGTTGCAGTATTCATTTCTATTACTGATAAAACATAACAATGTACCCAAAATAGATATGATATCTAAGAAAATGTTTGCAAACAGTCTGTGTTCAACATATGAATTATCATTGAATATTTTCTAATTGCTCATGGAACTCTAAAATGAGAAACAGTACTCGTACCTAGGGGATTCTCAGAATTCTTCATAAAGAAAAATAAAAATAGTGATTGGAGGTTTAAAAATATGTGGTAGTAAAGCTAATATACAAAATAAAAATTTCCTTAAAATTACTTGAGGAAGGGGTGAGAAGTACAGGGATTAAATTATTTGTGATATTATACCAGTAGCTAGTAGTATATTTGGATTGTATGAATAAAGAATTTAGGAAATAATCCTAGTATTATACAAAATATATTTTGGGAAGATACTTCAAAAATCTGAATAGACTCCAATAAGGCCATTGGTAATAGGCACACCTTGGAGATATTACAGGGTCAACTCCAGACCACTGCAATAAAGCAGATATTTCAATAAAGTCATAAACCTTTTGCTGGTTGGGGTCTTACCTTCAATTAAAAAATGACACAATCAGTGTTTTTTTTTAAAAGAAATAATTGTCATAAAAAAAAAAAAAACCAGCATCTGTGAAGCTCAGTAAGCAAAGCATAATAAAACCAGGTATGCTTGTATGTGTTCAAATATGTTCATATAAACAAACTATGTACAATAAATAATTATATATCCATATAGTTATTAACAATCTGGAATCTAATAAAGTTTGATATTTGATGGCATTTCTTCTTGCATATGGTAGATTTCCCACTTGATAATCATCAAACAACTTTTATATTGATCCTTTCTATATAATTCCACTGAAAACATCCTTAGTTACTCTAGCCAATGTAATACTTTATGTTATATGTCAAATTGACTGGGTTGTGGTGCCCAGATATTTGGCCAAACATTCTTTATGCTTCTGGGAAGGCAATTTTTGGATGAGATTAACATTTAAATCAGTAGACTATGAGTAAAGCACATCATCCTCCATAACATGATCGTGCTCACCCAATAGAGCTCAAAATCTGGATAAACCTCCCTAAGAAAGGGGGAGTTCTACCAGTGGACTACCTTTGATTCAAACTGAAACTTCCTTGAGTCTTTAGTCTTTCTGCCCATCTCATTAGATTTTGGAGTCATACAGCCTCTACAGTCACAGGATCCTTAAAGTCCTTAAAGCTAATTCCTTAAAGTAAATCTCTCTCTCTATATGCATCCTATTGGTCTGTTTTCTTTAGGGAATCCTAACACAGTCCATAAGTGAAAATCTCAGGGATTGCGTTGACTCTTCTGCTAAGTCTCTGATCTAGTCTACTTCTATTTTTAAACATTTTTCTGAAGATGCATTTGTTTACTATTTATTTATTTATTTATTTATTTATTTATTTATTTATTATTGTTCTATTATAGTTGTCCAATCCCCCCCCCCCCCCATTGCTCTCCATTGTCCTGCAGTCCTCTCAAGAGTCAATTTCTGAATGAGTTCAGCCAGGGAAAGTTTAACACCTGAGAATGAGCACATCTAAGCAGCATGTTTGCTTCCAGGCTCATCTAGTAAATTGGCTTCCACATTTCCCAGTTCACAATTTCTTCCAGACCTCTACCAAAATGAGTAGAATGGAGGAGACATGATGGATGTATAAGAACTTGATTTAACATCTACATTAACTTGACTAGAGTAGAAAAAGAGAAAAAAATAGGTCAGCAGAAATCAGAATTTTTTTTTGTACCCAAATGGCATGTGTCTCCATTATAATTTCATTTTCTGAAATGCAAACTTCTCCCACACATTTTTTTGACCATCCTTCAAGGTCAAGCCATCTGGCCACCCACTACACTTTTACTGCTATTTACCTTATTTATATATGGTTAGAGTTTCCTTAATTTAAAACCTTTTTATTTTCAGGTCTCCTCCCCTGTTATATTATAAAGCAAAAGTTTCATGTGTGAACAGGAGGATGCAGTGAATGTTTGACTCTATTTCGTTAATTCCAACCATATTTTTGACTGGCTCATTCTTGCAGTTTAAATCTTTCACAATTCTGTATGTTTTCCCTACTTGTTTCCTTTCTTTTTACTCTTGGTTTGATGGAACCGTTTAGCTACCCATGACTTTCTTAACATCTTATGTCTCTACCAGCTAACTTTGAAAACTTTTCTTCCATCTTTACAGTAGAATAGTTTGCCTTCTGATCAATACCCATCAACATATTTTTACTACACTCTTCCTAAAAGGTTTTACTAAGAATTATAATGATTAACTTGTTCCTGCCTTCCTTTCTGACTATAAAGATCTAAAAATTTAATAAAAAATAGGGTACATATGTCTTCATTAATTTTTATATTAGAAACATTTTAAGAAAAATTACAATTATCTTTAATATTTAAGTGAACTATCTGCCTACTTTTGTGCCTGTAACCAGGCCAGTTTCCTGGAGGTGACAAGGAAAGCTGCCTGTGAAAGGGAACTTTGGGTACCAAGTCTGGTTCATAGAAAATAGTTGCCTACTCCCCCTTACCCTCCTCTCTCCTCCCCCTCCTCTTTGCCTCCCTCTTTTCCTTCTGGCTTTCTTGCTTTCTTTTCTTCTTTTTCCAAATTGTTCAGTTGTTGCTTTGCTCTGACTCTGGCCCCTCATATCTTAGCTTGTTAATCGACTTATTTAGTTCCTAACACTTTGAATTCATCTTTTTAATTTTTTCCTCAGATACTTCTTTCTCATTTGACTGAAAAATGACTTCCTTGTCCTTTAACCCTGAACACTGTCTTAGGATAACATATTTCTTTCACACATACCATATCAGATAACCACCACAAGTGACTTCAGGAGATTCCTCACTGCCTCCATCCACTTGATTAATGCCCTATCAAGTCTAATGCAGCTTCTTGAAAGAAAACTCACACAATGAGTAAAGCATGTTTTACTACCCTATGATGAAAGGTTAGAAAAGGGAAAAAAATATGAAATAATTTCCTTGAGGTCAAATGACATTAGAAACAGATAGCTTTAAGGCACAGTTCTTCCTGACTAACATCATTGGTCCATATTTTGTTGCAACATCTCTAAAATGAAAAGGTCAGGAAATAGATTTTATTTCTACAATGAACAGATTTAAAAGTAAATTAAGAAATACCTTTTTCACTTCAAGTAGCAATTTAGTCATGAAGCAAGATTCAAATGTGCTATAGCACATTCCAGATTTGATACAGCCCTTTCTAGAAATGATATGTGAGAATCTTAGAAGGGCCTTCAGTGTAAATCATGCATCCAGCCCATCTTTATTAGGCTTTATCTGGGTGATAGACAGTGACATAGGTGCTAGAGATACAACTGTGAAAAGACAGCATTCCTGATTTAAAGGACTTCATAGTCAAGTTTATAATGAGGGTAGAAATATATTAAAAAGGAAAGAATTTTCTAAATCTACTCCTGAGAGAGTATGACAAAGATAATTTATATCTAAATATTTAAATATTTTTTCTTAATTTTGGAAATGACCTAAAAAAGTGATATATAATAATTGGTGCATTCTCAAAAGGCCACAGTACAAAAAAAGATATCCAGTGGGTCTGTGGAATTTGATTGTCATTTGATGTTGGGATAATTAGGAAAAATATTTTTTAAAGTTTCCTTAAGAGAGAGATAAAGAAAAACAAAGATTAAGAACTCTGGTTTAACTTCTTTGAGATATTTGAGTCATGACCAATATGTTACTGATTTATTGGAATTACAAGAGACATATTGTAACAGAACCACAGGGTTCTATTGCTTTGAGTTCTTTTGCCCACTGCTGATAAGAACCATGATTCTCAATGCCAGAGTCTTATAAAAAGGAGAGGAACTGAAACAGGGTGCAGCCAAGAGCGGGGGCTCCAAATAGGGATTTGGAATGGGGTCCAGACCGCAGGGTGTCCAGGAAATATTAGAAAAATATATAGGATGTCCTCACCCCTTCCCCCCACAGGTGTGAGATGGGGGAAGGGACACATGGAGCAGGGTTATTGAGAGCTCTTTTGCATAGCAACAGCTTTGCACCTAACCTCTGGCGTGGTCACTCAACATGTCTATAACCTTTAACTGGTTTCATAGATATGTTAAATAGCTGTGGTCATGCTTTGAGCCAGGGGGATGGAAGTGACTTCTACCCGAGATGTAACTAGGAGGCAACTCCCCCTGCTTACAGCGCCTGCTCGAGAGCTTGAAGATGATTGGCTCTACACCTCAGGGCCATGCCTGCCCAGACTTACCATGGCAGCCCAGAAAAGCTTAAAAATACGGGAGTGCTGGCAAGTGTAGCCAATTGTGGGAGGAATCGGAAATGGGGCTGCAGAGAAAGATTGGTGCAGGGATTTAAACCCCGACTCGGCAGCCATACTAAGGAAAACCACTTGGCTTTGGCAGAGTGGCGACTCCCCCTCCCCGCAGCTTTGCCAAGGGAGAACCACACGCTTTTGCTGGAGTGGGGACTCCCACAGCCAAGTGAGGGAGAATAACCATGCAGGAGAGAGAATCATGCAGCTTTAGTAGAGAACTGCCACTCGACTTTGCCAGGAGAGAACTATGCGGCTTTGCCAGAGTGGGGATCCCCAAAGTTTAGATGGGGGAAGCCCCATGGCTTTGGGGTGCTCCCTTTGGCCACGTGGCTTAGGAAGCAAGAGAGACTTTGCCTGGAAGAAAAAGGTGAAAAGGCTTTTACCAGTGGGCCATTAGAAAGTGCCACATGACTTTGGATTAATTGGAGATCCTGACGGCAATACAGCTGATGGTGCCAGGAGCCTGAATCATGAACTTCTACTTTTCCTGAGATACGGTACCCCAGATTAGGGCAGAAGGAAAAGGAAGGACTGTGTGTTTGTAGGTGTTTTAAGGGACTTTGGGATTTTGATAAAGATATTAGGTCATTGTTTGAAGTCTGTATAGCTTTATACAGGCTAATAAATATTTCCTTTCCTTTTCACAAATCTCTGGCATTGAGAGACGGTTTTCTTTCAGCGGTGGACAATGCGAACCTAGTGGGGGGTCCTTTCAGTAATAGTATATCATGCTCCCCCTTGGCCCTGTTCTGTAACAGAACTATTTATTCAAAAGTTATACAAGTTTAGAATAACGGCAGAATTCTGCCATTAAATCTCACTCCCTTTAGAAACAAAAAAAGACACGCACAAACACAGTCCTGCCCCTGACTCCTTGCTAAACAAGGCCAGTCAGAGGCACTGTCTCTCAGGAAAATAGAAGTCTATAGCTTAGTTGGGCAGATTGCTAACGCATGCACCATCTGCAGTGCCCGAGGTGTTATGGATGAGATACGAGACAAATTCACATGGACTACCGAGTCCTGTGGGGGAAAGGGGATGGCATGGCTACTATCTCAAGGGGAGACCACCTCGGAGCAGCCTGGCCACTCTCTCAAGAGGAGAGCACCCCGTGCCCTTGCCATGACAGGCTTTTATTGGATTTCATTTGCACAGGAATACAGGTAAAGCTCATTAATCATTGTCAGGCAGTAAGGATCAAATAATGGATAGCATACAAAGAACTATGAGGGCTTATTCTGAGTCAGGGTCTGTTAGCTAAAGGGCTACAAAACTTTGGGGAACAAAACTCATTTCCTGCTTGGACCCTTATCATTTAATTGAGAGCATTCTTAGCAAAGCAGGTTTCACAGGATTTTATGTATTCTTTCTCAGGCCTGATCACCTGGGGAATCACCCTTTCCAGCACAGGGCTGCACCCACCACTAGCATTGTTTCAGGCTTAAGGCGTTGTCTCAGGCTTAAATCAGGCAGGGTAACCAAGGCAACCAAGAGATTCGGAGACTTCTGGCAGACAGAATGAAGACACAGGCTATGTCAGGATAGCCGAGGGGTGAAGGTCCATCACCCCCTTTTTGCTGTAGCCCCCCAAGTCCTTTGGGGGGGGCCACCATGTGATCGTGCCTGTCTTAGGTCATTCCCATCTTGGGGAATCTTACCCGTCATTGACTAACCGATTAAGCATTGGGGGTCAGTTATGGATGAAGTAGAAGGAGCAGAAGCGGAGCTCCTGCCAGAGAGATAACCTTTGTCTCCTTAGTGGTTTATGGTCTGAAGGTCGCTCACTCAGCCTTAGCCATGGGGTTGTTACAGTTACTGAAAGTAGGCAGAGCAGTTCCCAACAGATTACTATCTGTATTATGGCTTCTTCCAGTCTTCTGTGCTTAGCTAGCTGGGCTCCTCCTCTTAATCCAAACCTGCATCCTCTTGGTGGGCTGGTGGAGAGGGGCGGGTTCTCCTGCATGCCTTTCAAACCATGTGGCCAAGACCCTTGTCTCTGCTCCCAAGCCTCATGGTTAAGAAGGTGAGAGAGATCACTTCTTGTGGCTCTCCTACTCTCCTTCCCTCATGATCCTCTTGTGTGGCAAAGAGAAAGAGAGAGAGCCTGGCTGTCCTATGCCTGGATTTAAATACAGTCATAGATCTTTCTTTGTAACCCAGTTTCCAACTTCTCCCACACTGGCTTACACCTGCCAGCCCTCTGGTTTCTTCTGCCTTTCTGGGCTGCCATTGTTAGTCTGGGCAGGCATGGCCTGTGAGGTAGGAGCCACTGCTCTGTTTGGCACAGAAAGTCCCTCTGGCTACCTCTCTGTCATGTCACAGATTCCAGTCAAATGTGTTCCTGACTCTGAGCACAGCAGGCAAAGGTTTTACCATAACTAAAACACTGGCCAAGTTCTTTAGATATGCAAAGTAACTCTCAATGGCTCCACTCCACTTCCCCCATCCCCCAAGCAATAGCTGTGGGAGCTTTGTAATTTTCAGTGATCTCTAGTTTAGCACCCCATTATACTATCACAATTAACATGGTGTGCATGTGCAATTTGATTAGAAAGAAATGCACTCTTAATATTGTAATTAAAGACCAATCAGAGAAATCACAAGTGTTTTCTAGGAGGACAGGACTCTGTTCATAGACTTTGTTTTTTAGAGCTAGTAAAGATTTTATTTTGTTCTCTGTAGAAAAAAACAGCAAAGAATATAGCAATAAAACTTGTTTCCTTCATATTTCCCCCAGATTTAATACATTCAACATAGTACGAAGTACATTGTATACCCTTAGTGTTTAAAGGAGTTACCAGATTCACCAAGCTCGCTCGATGTCTTTATTTTCACTACGTTTCCCACCCTTATGCTATCAATAATCTATGAACATGGTAAGAAATCTAGTTTTGATTCTAAATCTCTACTGTTATTTTTCTATTGTTTCTTTAGAATTTATACTTCTGCTCTGCCATATCTGATGTATAATTTCATCTATTGGACAATGAGGTCTGTCCAGAAAGTATCCAGCCATGCACTATGAAAAAGAGATGTTTATTAAAGAAGATAGAAGATACAAGAAACATTGCACATATGGCAATGATGCCTCAGTCCCTTTCAAAGTTAGGGATGTTGGAACTATACACTTCCCCCTCAGTTGTGCCACAATGTACCATCTTCTCTGGTAGTAGCAGTCACACAAGTTTTACCTAGACATATTTCATGCCAAGATCCTGCATCAAACTCTGGGACCCAGTGTTTTTAGAATTCCCAGATCTGCTTCTAATTCACACCGCCAGTCACTGATCTTTGTTGATTGCAGCCTGTACCTGTTCAGCATTCTCAGTTATTCTGCTTGTTGCAGGCCTTCGAGAATGTGAATCATTTTCAACAGATTCTCAACCACCTTTACGTTTTTGTCACACTTTTGTGTCTGCTACCCTCATTGCATCATCCTCCAAAACCTGAATCATCCAAATAGTTTCTGTGGAGGAATGTTCAAACTTAACGCAAAATTTGATGCAGATTTGTTGCTCATTTTAAATGTACCAGCACACAGTACACATGCTCACTCAACAGCATCTACCACCTGTACTGACTAGGACAGTGTAGGGTAAATGGAGACAATCAGGCTTCCTCACCCAGGTGTCTGGGCAACTAAGGGAAGCAGTTTCCCATAAACTTAAGAATGGGCCTGATAAGCAGTGTTCTCATAGCCTTGAGACTGGGCCTGATAAGTATTCCCATAGCCTTGAGTGAGTGCACAGAATCTCGCTGTGTTGTAGAACCTGTTTTGGCTTTCTGCAGGCTTTGTTTGTCTCTAATATTTAAGGATGTAGGGGCTCCCTGCTGAGTGCCATGCTGGGGGACAGGTGACATGCAGGGGGACACCCAGCTTGCAGCATTTGTGGATCGCCCACCCTCAAATAAAGGCAAGTCAAGCATCCCCATGGCTCTGTGAATATTCTTCTGTATGCCCAAATCTCTAGTGAACTTGTCTGTCATTGAATGGTCACAACACACACGGTGAAGTCATCATTTCTCATGCATTTCTTGGCTGCCAGGTAACATGGGTGTTGCACTATTCCCGGTATATTAACAACGGCTGGATTTTTTTCTGGACAGACCTGTAGTTTATTTTTCAGGCTCATTTTTGTTAATTTTGCACCTGATTAAAAAACTTAATCCATGATCAACAAATCAACAAACTTAATCCATGATCAAGAATGATTATAGTTTATAAAAGAGAACTTTTTCCAGACTAATAATAACTTTTTATAGTGAGACAATGTTCAGATTGATATTATAAAGTATCTTCAATACTTTGAACACAGTTGATAAATAAAGGATTACCTCAAATATTCAGCAAACTGCTTTCTACTGAAAGTTTATAAATTAACCTATATTCATCCTGAAACTTTTTATGTGTTCTCTTCATAATACTATTACCAGGGTCTAACAGTGTCTGGAAAACTGTAAGTCATAAATGTGTTGATTGAAAGATTGAATGAATTAAAAAGTAGATTTCCTTTGTTTCTGGCCAGAAATTCTTTAAAAATATGCACTTTTTTCAAATTAACTGAAAATTGTTATTCTACATTTATTTAACTGGCTTTAAATGGGAGACTGAAAAAGGATAAGAATTGTAAACAGAAAATCACAAACACTGTAACACTTTCTGCTTATTTTATAATATATCATTTACAAAGATTTTTGTTTTATAAAACTGTCATCAGAGGCAGAAGCTTAACTTTAGAGCTTTTCATTTGCATAATTTTTCATTTAATTTTTGTATTGTATTTCTTAAAGAAGACCCCTAACTTGTACATGCTCGGTCCTCACAAAACCTGGATCAGTTCCAAGTCTGACTGCAGTCGTGATTGCTTCTTAGTTCATTGTGTGGCTCAGTCTTGGAGAAATTCTACCCTATGTGATGCAATGGCCAAACTGAGCTTTCCTCTTGCCTTTCTCTGAAAAATTCACCCTATACATTCTTGCCAGATCAATTTCTTCATGCCATTTCCCAGAAATACTAAATTCCTTTCCCAGACTTTAAAATTAAGTGCCAAAACCTTAACTTTGATGCTACCTATAAAATGCCCACACACTCCCCAAATTCATCTTTCTGCTAATCTACTTTATACAACTCACTTAACAGGGTCACTTTTACCCCTCTGCTGTGGTTTATATGTCACTATCTTTTCTTTCCTTTTTTTAAATTTTTAATTATTTTTAATCAGTATTTTTTAATTGTTGATCTTGTACAGTTTTCTGTCTTTTACTCTACCCCCAGCCCACTGCCCCAGCCCTCCCCACCTCCCTCCCATTTCCACCCCCCATAGTTTTTGTCCATGTGTCCTTTATACTTGTTGCTCTAAACCGTTCCCCTTTTCCCCTGAAATTCCCTCCCCTCCCACTCTAGACACTGTCAGACTGTTCTCAAATTCAGTGTCTTTGTTTATATTATGCTTGCTTTGTTGATTAGGTTCCTGTTAAAGGTGAGATCATATGGTATTTTTCTTTCACTGCCTGGCTTATTTCACTTAGCATGATGCTCTCCAATTCCATCCATGCTGTCGCAAAGGGTAGGAGCTCCTTCTTTCTTTCTGCTGCATAGAATTCCATTGTGTAAATGTACTACAGTTTTTTAATCCATTCATTAACTGATGGGCACCTAGGTTGCTTCCAGCACTTGGCTATTGTACATTGTGCTGCTATGAACATAGGGGTGCATAGGTTCTTTTCGATTGGTGTTTGAGGGTTCTTAGGATATAATCCAAGCAGTGGAATTGCTGGGTCAAAAGGTATGTCCATTTTTAGTTTTCTTAGAAAATTCCATACTGTTTTCCGTAGTGGTTGTACCAGTCTGCAATCCCACCAACAGTGTACTAGGGTCCCCTTTTCTCCACAACCTCTTCAACACTTGCTGTTTGTTGCTTTGTTTACGAAGGCCATTCTGACTGGTGTCAAGTGGTATCTCATTGTAGTTTTAATTTGCATCTCTCTGATAGCTAGCCATATTGAGCATCTTTTCATGTGTCTCTGGATCCTCTGTATGTCCTCCTTGGAGAAGTGTCTGTTCAAATCCTTTTCCCATTTTTTAATTGGGTTGCTTGTCTTCTTAGAGTAGAGTCATGTAAGTTCTTTATATATTTTGGAGATTAATCCCTTGTCTGAGGTATCATTGGCAAATATGTTTTCCCATACAGTTGTTTCTCTTTTTATTTTAATACTGTTTTCTTTATCTGTGCAGAAGTTTTTTATTTTGATGAGATCCCATTTGTTTATTCCTTCCTTTATGTCCCTTGCTTTAGGGGACATATCAGTAAAAATGTTGCTGCGTGAAATATCTGAGATTTTCCCGCCTATGTTATCCTCTAGGATTTTAATGGTGTCACAGCTTACATTTAAATCTTTTATCCACCTTGAACCTAATCCCAAAACCAGATAAAGACACAACAAAGAAAGAAAACTTCAGGTCAATATCATTGATTAACATAGATGCTAAAATCCTTAACAAAATATTGACAAACTGCATCCAGCAATACATTAAAAAGATCATACACCATGACCAAGTGGGATTCATTCCAGGGATGCAAGGATGGTTCAACATCTGCAAATCAGTAAATGTAATGCATCACATAAACAAAAGCAAAGACAAAAATCACATGATCATATCAATAGATGCGGAAAAATCTTTTGATAAGGTACAACACCCATTTATGATAAAAACACTCAGCCAAGTGAGAATACAGGGAGCATTCCTCAACATAATAAAGGAAATATATGAGAGACCTACAGCCAACATCATACCCAATGGGCAAAAACTAAAATCTTTCCCACTAAGATGAAGAACAAGACAAGGTTGTCCACTTTCACCACTTCTATCTTTTCTTTTCTCATCCTTTTATTTTTCTTTATAATGCCTTCTAGATGTTGTATTCTGGGCTGCCTGATAAGGACTGGCTTGTGACAGGGCAGAAGCACAAGAGCAGGGTAGAAGGATGTGCAATGTGGGTGCTCCAAGATTTAGCACCATTAACATACTCCAGAGTGATCCAGTGGTATCTTGCACTGTATTTGCCTTATAATGCTTCAGTTTTCTCGTGGTTGGCAAGTTCACCTCAGATTTATTGATGCTGTTCATGGGACAAGAAGTTAAGCATTGGGACCTCTAATAAAGGCTGCATCCATGTTTATGCACAGATGGTCATAGGATGCAAATAACTCAAGAGAAAAATATAGATATTTCCTTTTTTGTTGTTATTTTAATAAAGCATTCTTAAAGGGTTTTTTGTACTTTTTTCTATTCCCCCCTTATACCCTTTTCTACCTTCACCCATCCTGCTCTGCGCTGCCCCCCACCCCCCCACACACAATCACCACACTGTCCTCTGTGTGCAAGCATCCTATTTTTTTCAAAACATACAAGTGGTAATGTTGAAGACATTTACTTGTTTATATTTGATTTCACTGTATGGCTTATTATTGTGTTGTGTAGAAAATGGAGCATGATTGGGAAAAGATATGAAATGTTGACTGGAGAAGGGAATTTCCTTTGGTTATATACTGTATTGTAGATAAATGTGAAGCTTAAGGAATCACAATGTATGTTTTTCATACAGTGTTTTAGATTCCAAGGGATCACAATATATCAATTTCCATCAGAGTTTGTCTATCTTCCTTTAGATTACTCCAGAATCAAAATACCTAACAAACACTGAAAAATAAGTTCTTGTACAAGTAATAATGCTGTCTGTCCTCCCAAATCAGCCTGTAAAAATTCTTCCATTACCATATGCTCATCTCACTGCTTTTGTCTTGTAGGATTTCCTGAGTCCCAACTTACATGTTACTTGTTTCTTTCTTGGTCTTCACTTCTGTTACCTCACTTTCCTTCAAATTTTAATATTTTCATATTATTCCCCCTCAAATAAGCTTATAAATTCTTTAAATACAGCACTCTAAAGATAGCATGTTTGGACTAGAATTGTATGAGGAGATGTTTACCACCTTTTCCTTCAAAGTATGTTTCTCTTGAGGGTGTTTTCCCCCAAAATGTCTGCTGATCATTCATTTTATCATATTGATTTTAGAACAGATAAGAGTCCTTTACTTCCAAAGTGTTCAGAGAAGTAGACATTGTATTTCATTTTTTTCTTTTTTTAATCACTTTCTATTGTTATTCTATTACAGTTGTCCTAACTTTTCTCCCTTTGTCCTCCTCAACCCATCCTACACCCTGCTCCCATAGTCAATCCCCACACTGCTGTCCACATTCATGGGTCATTCATACATGTTCCTTGTCTAGTCCCTTCCCCTTCTCTCCAACATTATTCCCCTTCGCCCTCCCCTCTGGTCACTTTCAGTCTGCTCCATGTTTCCATGCCCGTCGTTCTATTTTGTTTGTTAGTTTATTTTGTTCATTAGATTCCACTTCTAGATGAGATCATATAGTATTTGTCTCTCACCGACTAGCTTATTTAACTTAGCATAATATTCTCCAGATCCATCCATGCTTTCACAAAAGATAGGAGTTCCTTCTTTCTTTCTGCTGCATAGTATTCCATTGTGTAAATGTACCAGTTTTTTGATTCACTCATTTACTGATGGGCACCATTGGCAGTTAATCCTTTTAATCATCTTCTATTTATCAGTACCCATAATTCCATAACTTTTTTTATGCACTTCTCTAGACAAAGGCACTAATGTATACATATTTATATATAATACATTAAATACAGTGTGGGGCAAAAGTAGGTTTATAGTTGTGAGTGTGTAAAGCAGAGTTTATTCTTGTATTTATTAATTCTATTATTTCATACAAACAACCTACATTTGCTCCTCCTTGCATGCAATTTATTATATATATTTATTACATACATGTATAATATGTTATATATAATGTTTGGATATATTTTCAATGGCTTTTGCTTTTGCATATTACTAAAACTTGGCATTGTCACTTTCTGCATTCCTTCCCATTTTATTTCTTACTCTCCAGATCATTCTATTGCTCCTTTTCTTATATGAAGCTAAACATTTGCCCCCACTTTGTTTGTCTACCAATATTTTTAAGCTATTCTTACTCCATGTCGTTACTTCACAGTCAACACTGGTGTCAGTGAGACACTTTCCATTCTGTTATCATCTCTGAATAATATTAACATGATGTTATTTACACCCTCTTTTAGCTCTGCAATGAAGATGCTGGGTAGATTGGACTGATATCACCTACCTAGAGATAATATAATGGAAGTTGCCATTTTTCATTGTCTTTCATTTTTGATCATTGGATTATATTGCAGCTTGTATCTAGACTTGAGAAGCAAATGTCCTTGAGGCAGGCATAATTCCTTAAAACTATTCCATATCTGGTTCTTTTACTTCTATAAATAAATTGTTATTTGTACTCAATAGCAATTTTTTTCTTCATGATCCAATGATCATTATTTTTTTGAGATGGTATTAGTCCAATTCCAGGAGTAACTTGCCTTATTGCATTAGGTTTGTTTGCACAGGATGGGAATTTCTTGGGCATGGTAAACACAAAAGCAAAATTTTACTGTTTGTGCTTCTGCCCACAGGATAAATTGTGTTCTAACAAGCCATTGCTTATTTACACTTCTGTGCCTTTATCACTTTATTCCTCTTACTTCTACTGAACCTCTTTCCTTTTGCACCTACTAAATGCCTTTGTAGTTAGCTCTCATAGCAATTTTCCATTTCCCCCAGACAATTATTTGTTCACTTTCTGTTTCAATGTTTATGTATTCTAATGATAACTCAATTACTATATTTTCATGTAATATGGCACCTCTTTTTTAAATATCTATCATTGCTCTGGGCTATGAACATCTGAAAGGCAGAAATCTTGTCATATTTATCTTTATTCCTTGGTGTTTAGCATAAAGATGGAGCTCAATAAATATTTGCTGACTGCTTGAGAGAATTAATGGTTTGTTTATAGGAAAATCAACATAGGTCTTAATTTGAATAAATCAACCTTTCATGTATATTTACATCAAAATGGCTTTCTTCCAACTTGGTTTTATTTGTTAAGACTTTATTAGAAAATGCCAAGTTATCTTTGTTTCTTTACAGAGTTTCAGTGCTCTTAACTATTCATAAAATGAACAAAAAAGCAAAAAATTCATAGTCAATTACTGTTATTATTTTAAGCACAGGGATTCTTACATAATGGTAACTTTTTTAAAAAAGAATGGGAAACAAATGCCAAGAAAATGAACTTTACGCCATATTTTTTTAAACCTTCCGTAATAGGTTTTCATTTGGTTTTTGAAAAGAACTTTATTTAATATTAAAAACATAATTTAATTAACATTAACACTCTTCTTACTGTCTTGAATATCTAGAAGTTTTCTTCCTATGTTTTGAAAGATTTTATTCTTTATTTTTAGACAGAGGGAAAGCTAGGGAGAAAGAGAGGGAGAGAAACATCAATATGTGGTAGCCTCTCATGCAGCCTCTACTAGGTACTTGGGCTGAAACTCAAGCATGTGCCCAGACTGGGAATTGAACCAGTGACCCTTTGGTTTGCAGGCTGGTGCTCAGTCCACTGAGCTGCACCAGCCAGGGCCTAGAAGTTTTCTTCCTATTAAAAAAGAAAATGTCATGTGCCCATTTTCTTTTATTTTTTAAAAATTTTTTATTGAAAATATTGGGGTTGCATTAGTTAATTATATAGGTTCCAAATGTATACTTCTATAATCTATTATCTGTATATTGTATTTTGTGTTCACCACCACAAGTCGTCTCCTTTTTTCACTATTTATCCCCTTTATCCTCTCCTACCTTCCCTCATTCCTTCCCCTCTGGTAACCACCATACTATTGTCTGTGTCAATGATTTTTTTCTTTGCTTAATCTCTTCCCTTTTGTCACCCAGCCTCACAAACCCACTTCCCTCTGACCTCTGTTAGTCAATTCTCTATATCTATGATTCTGTTCCTATTTTGTTCATTAGATTCCATACATAAGTGAAATTGAATGGTACTTGTCTTTCTCCAACTGGCTTATTTCACTTAGAATAATGCTCTCCAGGTCCCTCCATGCTGTCACAAAAGGTAGGAGTTTCTCCTTTTATGGCCAAATAGTGTTCCATTGCATAAATGTACCGCAGCATTTTTTATCCATGTTTCTATTGATTGGCACTTGGCTGCTTCCAGATCTTGGCTATTGTAAATAATGAACAAAAGGGTGCATGTATTCTTTTGAGTTAGTATTTTGTGTTTCTTTATATATATTCCCAAGGTTTTATATATAAAGGTTATATATATATTCCATGTGAAGTGGAATCACAAGGTCATAAGCCAGTTTCATTTTTAATTTTTTGAGGAAATTCCACACTATTTTCAACAGTGGCTACACCAGTCTGTGTTCCTACCAATAGTACCCAAGGGTTTCCTTTTTTCCACATCCTCACCACCACTTTTTGTTTGTTGATTTATTGATGATAGCCTTTCTGACAGGTATGAGACAATAGCTCATTATGGTTTTAATATGCATTTCTCTTGTCTTTAGTAGTGATGTTGAGCATCTTTTCATAGGTCTATTGACCATCTGTATGTCCTATTTGAAGAATTATCTGTTTAGTTCTTTGCCCATTTTCAATTGTATTGTTTGTGTTTTTGGTGTTGAATTGTATAAGTGCTTTATAAATTTTAGATATTATCATATGTATAATTGGTGAATGTGTTTTTCCTTCAGTGTTTTATCTTTTCATTTTGTTCATGGTTTCTTTTGTTGTGCAAAAGCTTTTTAATTTGATATAGTTCCCATTTGTTTAATTTTTCTTTTGTTTTCCTTGCCCAAGGCAATATATCAGAAAAAGAAATGTTGCTGAGAAATGTTTGAGATTTCACTGTTTGTTTTTCCTAGAATTTGAGTCTAATATTTAAGTTTCTAATCCATTTAGAATTTATTCTTGTGTGTGGTATAAGAAGGTGGTCTTTTTTCATTGATTTGTTCTTCATCTGTCCAATTCTCCCAACACCATGGAGTGAATAGACTATCTTTACTGCATTGTATGCTTTTGCTTCCTTCATCAAATATAAATTGAACATAAAGGCATGGGTTTATTTCTGGGCTCTGTATTCTTTTCCACTGATCTATACGTCTGCCTTTATGCCAGTACCATGCTGTATTGATTACTGTGAACTTGCAGTGTAGTTTGATATTTGATAGTGTGATTCCTCCCGTTTTGTTCTTCTTTCTTAAGATTGCTGTGGCTATTTGGGGTCTTTGGTGGTTATATACAAATTTTTGGAATATTTGTTCAAGTTCTGTGAAATAATCCATTTATATCTTGATAGGAATTGTTCTGAATCTATAGAATAGCCTATATTGAGGCTGATACCCACTGCTTCTCAAGGGGAACCATTGCAGATGAGATATCTCTCCTAAATCTCAGCCTCCACCCATGAGAGAGGGACAGGCTTCTCATGGGTGGCTTCTTTTGTAAAGTTTTGGTTAACAGTATGTTCTGATTTCACTAAAATATTAAACTGATAAGCATTATAGTTTAGATTTATATCATTTGATTCTACAGCTATTGGATTGATATTCAGTTGCCATTTTTCAGATAGTTTTCTTTCCGAATTTTCTAATACAGATTCAATTATGGATCATAGACAATATTTGTTGTATGTATTATGGGAATTAAATAACTATTTATTCCAAAGGAAAAAGAAGACTGATTTTATTATTTAAAATAAATGCTATTGTTCTAAAATCATGTATTTCATATTTGCTAATTTTAATTTATAGGCTGACATTGTTTTAAATACCAGGGGTATTCCTATAGGGAAAAAATATAGAATTAACATTATCACTTTAATCCAGTCATCCTGAGGATTCTAGGTCATAGATTTAGTTAACCCTGGCTTGAATGCTTAATTTTAATACTTATGAAAAAATCTAAATATTTATCACTTATGACAGGTTTACTGAAGAATTATAGAATTACGAAGCACTAGTTAAAAGTTAAGATGTGGCTTGAAAGTAGGTTTTAACTCATTTTTTAGAATATATCACTAAATTATAATCTCACTACCACTAAGACATCTGAAATTAACAATCTAAATTACAGCCGTCTGTTCTCTGTTGTGAAAAGTCAGCATCAAGTCAACTCTACCAGCTTCCCTTTCATGCCTGATTATCTTCAAACAGCCCAGACAACATCAATATTGTCACACGATGTAATACATATTCTTTCTTTTTCTTATATATATTTCATTGATTATACTATTACAGTTGTGCTATTTTTTCTTCCCTTTATTACCCTCTTCTCTGTACCCTGCTCCCACCAGCATTCCCCCACCTCAGTTCATGTCCATGGGTTATATATGTAAGTTCTTTGGCTTCTCCATTTCCCACACTATTCTTAACCTCCCCCTGTCTATTTTGTACCTACCATTTATACTTATTATTCCCTGTACTCTTTCCCCCCCTTCCTCCTCCCTCTCCCCCTCCCCACTGATAACCCTCCATGTGATCTCTATTTCTGTTATTCTGTTCCTGTTCTAATTGTTTGCTTAGTTCTTTTTTGTTTTTGTTTTTTAGATTTGGTTACTAATAGTTGTGAGTTTGTTGTCATTTTATTGTTTATAGTTTTGATCTTCTTTCTCATAGATAAATCCCTTTAACATTTTGTATAATAAGGGTTTGCTGATGATGAACTCCTTTAACTTGACCCTATCTGGGAAGCGCTTTATCTGTCCTTCCATTCTAAGTGATAGGTTTGCTGGATAGAGTAATCTTGGAAGTAGGTCTTTGATTTTCATGACTTTGAATACTTCCTTTCAGTCCCTTCTTGCAAGGTTTCTTTTGAGAAATCAGCTAATAGTCTTATGGGAACTCCTTTGTAGATAACTATCTCCTTTTCTCTTGTTGCTTTTAAGATTCTCTCCTTATCCTTAATCTTGGGTAATGTAATTAGGATTACATTAGGATGTGCTTCCTTGGGGTCAACTTCTTTGGGACTCTGAGTGTCCTGGACTTCCTGGGAGTCTCTTTCTCAGTTCTTCACTATGTTTTCATATAAGTTTTCAACTTCTTGCTCTTCCTCTCCTCCTTCTGGTGCCCCTAGGACTCAGATGTTGGAGCATTTGAAGTTGTCCTGGAGGTTCCAAAGACTTCCCTCATTTTTTTGAATTCTTGTTTCTTCATTCTGTCCTGGTTGAAAGTTTATTTCTTCCTTCTGTTCCAAATCATTGATTTGAATCCTAGTTTCCATTCACTGTTGTTTCCCTGTACACTTTTTCCTTTATTTCAGTTTGCATAGCCTTCACTTTTTCCTCTATTTTGGGACCATAGTCATCCATTTCTGTGAGCATCCTGATTACCAGTGTTTTGAACTCTGCATCTGATAGTTTCGCTATCTCTTCATTATTCGGTTGTATTTTTTCTGGAGCTTTGATCTGTTCTTTCATTTGGACCATATATATATACATATATATATATATATATAGTCTCAGCACACCTGTTTCGTAGTAAGGGGCAGAGCCTTAGGTATTCGCCAGGGTGGGGCAACTCATATCACTGCATTGTGGCTCTCTATGTGGGGGAGGGGTCTGAGAAGGAACAATGCCCGCTTACTCAGCTCTCTGCTGGCTTTCAGTCACTTCCTCTGCTACCCACAAGCAAGTTGGGTCCTTCCGGTGCTAATTCACAGGTAGGCGGTTTTGTGTACATTCTAGGACCCTGTGGGTCTCTCTAGCAAACTCTCCTATGAGGCTGGGAATTTCTCCCACTGCCTCAACCCCCACAGGTTTTTTTAATCAGAGGTTTTGAGGCTTTCTTTTCTTGCACTGGATACCTAGATTACGCCGTCTCTCTCCCCAGTTGTTCCTCCCAGTTTATCCGCATGCAAATGTGGGACCCATAGCTCTGCCAGCTGCTACCTCTCCACTTCCTCCAGTTGTTGCCTTGCTGCAGCCCTCTCTGCTCAGCTGCCCATCTCCGCCCCTCTTACTAGCTTGGATGAATGTGTCTTCTTTAACTCCTTGGTTGTCAGACTTCTACACAGTTCAATTTTCTGGAAGTTCTGGTTATTTTTGTTTTTAAATTTGTTGCCCTTCTTTTGGTTTTGTGAGGAGGCAAAGTATATCTGCTTACACCTTTATCTTGGCCAGAAGTCACATATTCTTTCTTATTGTGCTGAGCTTCAGTTTTATCTCTGACTCTGCCCTTTCCTTGCTATTGGTAATATTTGAAACAACGGGATTTTAACTCCTTATATGTAAGAATACCCAGGATTCATATTTATCAGGTATGTCAAGGACACATAGAGAGCGATACTGTTATCATGAAGGCAAACATTTTCTATAGTTACAGATTACTAGAAACAGGAGACACAACACACCATACTGCTAAACACCAAGGTAAGTGAGGAGGCAGAGGGAGCAGGAGAAGGCATGGGCAATCACCTTTATAATGGTTTCCTTGGGAAGGAAGGGGTGAAACAGAGAACTAGGCTTAAAATCGACTAGTTTGAATATATTTTGTGGATTCTAGGCATAGAGGCTGTCCCTAGTTTTCTGATACCTGACCTTGGAGTGGTTAGGACAGACAGATAATGGCCAGAGCGTAAAAGCTTTGGGAAAGCTTGATAAAGTAAATGACTAAGGATATAGGCCCTGAATTGATTGATTTGCATATGAATGCTGTATCTGCAAGTGAATTTTTGGCTGTTTCTAGGAAATACTTTTTCACTATCAGATTTCAATAAAAACAATTTTGTGTACTATTAAGTAATAGAGAAAATGTACTGTGTATTGATCTCTGTCTCTGATTCATGGGGCAAGGCTTCTGAAACCCTTGTGATTTCCTAGGTGATTGGTGTATGGTGTTTTTTTTTTTTAATTTAATTTTTTTTAAATTTTATTTATTTATTTATTATTTATTTATTTATTTATTTTTTTAGTTTGAATTGGTCTTTCTTTTTTTTTTTAATTTTTATTTTCATTGTTGATCTTGTACAGTTTTCTGTCTTTTATTCTCACCCGAACCCGCCACCCCAGCCCTCCCCACCTCCCTCCCATTTCCACCCCCCCCATAGTTTTTGTCCATATGTCCTTTATACTTGTTCCTGTAAATCCTTCCCCCTTTCCCCTGAAATTCCCTCCCCTCTCCCCTCTGGTGACTTTCAGCATGTTCCCCATTTCCATGTCTTTGGTTATATTATGCTTGTTTGTTTGTTTTGTTGATTAGGTTCCTGTTAAAGGTGAGATCATATGGTATTTATCTTTCACTGCCTGGCTTACTTCACTTAGCATGATGCTCTCAAGTTCCATCCATGCTGTTGCATAGGGTATGAGCTCCTTCTTTCTTTCTGCTGCATAGAATTCCATTGTATAAATGTACCACAGTTTTTTGATCCATTCATTTACTGATGGGCATCTAGGTTGCTTCCAACACTTGGCTATTGTAAATTGTGCTGCTATAAACATAGGGATGCATAGTTTCTTCTGGATTGGTGTTTCAGGGTTCTTAGGATATAGTCCTAGCAATGGAATTGCTGGGTCAAAAGGTATATCCATTTTTAGTTTTTTTAGAAAATTCCATACTGTTTTCCATAGTGGTTGTACCAGTCTGCACTCCCACCAGCAGTGCACTAGTGTCCCCTTTTCTCCATAACCTCTCCAACACTTGCTGTTTGTTGCTTTGTTTATGAGGGCCATTCTGACTGGTGTCAAGTGGTATCTCATTGTGGTTTTAAATTGCATCTCTCTGATAGCTAGCGATATCGAGCATCTTTTCATGTGTCTCTGGATCCTCTGTATGTCCTCCTTGGAGAGGTGTCTGCCCAAGTCCTTTGCCCATTTTTTAATTGGGTTGCTTGTCTTCTTAGAGTGGAGTCGTGTAAGTTCTTTGTATATTTTGGAGATTAAACCCTTATCTGAGATATCATTGGCAAATATGTTTTCCCACACAGTTGGTTCTCTTTTTATTTTAATACTGTTTTCCTTGGCCATGCAGAAGCTTTTTATTTTGATGAGATTCCATTTGTTTATTCTTTCCTTTATGTCCCTTGCTTTAGGGGACATATCAGTAAAAATGTTGCTGCGTGTAATATCTGAGATTTTCCTGCCTATGTTCTCTTCTAGGACTTTAATGGTGTTACGGCTTATGTTTAAGTCTTTTATCCACCTTGAATTTATTTTTGTGTATGGTGTAAGTTGGTACTCGAGTTTCATTTTCTTGCACGAAGCTGTCCAGTTCTCCCAACACCACTTGTTGAAGAGGCTATTTTTACTCCATTTTATGTTGCTGCCCCCTTTGTCGAATATTAATTGACTATAGAGACTAGGGTTTATTTCTGGGCTCTCTATTCTATTCCACTGGTCCACGTGCCTGTTTTTATGCCAGTACCAGGCTGTTTTTTTAGAGAGGGGAAGGGAAGGAGAAAGAGAGGGAGAGAAACATCAATGTGTGGTTGCCTCTCACGTGGCCCCCACTAGGGTCCTGGCCTGCAACCCAGGCATGTGCCCTGACTGGGAATTGAACCCGCAACCCTTTGGTTCGCAGCCCGCGCTCAATCCACTGAGCTACGCCAGCCAGGGCGGTGTATGGTGTTTTAATGAGGGGAGTATGGGTGGGCCTCTGGATGGCCTCTGGATGGCTTCTGAATGGGGGCTGGTCCCTGGAAAGATCAAAGCATGATTAGAAGCTTGGATTTTTCAGCTCCGCCCTTCTATTCTCTTGAGAGGGACAAAGGACTGGAAGTGAAATTAATGATCAACCATGCTTATGTGATGAAACCTTCATAAATTCTCAAATGTATGGGGGTCAGAGAGTTTTCAGGCCAAGAAACACATCCACATACTGGGAGAGTAACACATCCACATTCCACAGGGACAGAAACTCCTGTGCTAGGGCCCCTCCCGGACGTCATCTGTTCATCTGGCTATTAATCTATATCCTTTATCATATTGTTTAATAAACTGGTAAACATAAAGGTTTCCCTGAGTTCTGTGAGCTGCTTTATCAAATTTTTTAAATTCAAGGGAATCTCTGGTTTCTAGCCAAGTCAGACAGAAGTGTAGGTAACCCAGGAACCTAATCATTGCAACTGGCATCTGATGTGGGGGCAGTCTTCTGAGATAGCTTTTAACCTGTGGCACTTAAAGCTTTTTTTAAAATATATTTTATTGATTATGCTATTACAGTTGTCCCATTTCTCCCCCATCATTCCCCTCCACCCTGCACACCCCCTCCGACCCACATTCCCCACCTTTAGTTTATGTCCATGTGTCATAAGTTCTTTAGCTTCTACATTTCCCACACTATTCTTGCCCTCCCCCTGTCTATTTTCTACCCATCATCTATGCTACTTATTCTCTGTACCTTTTCCCCTCTCTTCTCCCACTCACCTGTTGCTAACCCTCCATATGATCTCCATTTCTGTGGCTCTGTTCCTGTTCTAGTTGTTTGCTTTTGTTTTAGGCGTAGTTGTTACTATCTGTGAGTTTGCTGACTTTTCACTGTCATATTTTTTTATCTTCTTTTTCTTAGATAAATTCGTTTAATATTTCATATAATAAGGGCTTGGTGATGATGAACTCCTTGAACTTGACCCTATCTGAGAAGCACTTTATCTTCCCTTCCATTCTAAATGATATCTTTGCTGGATAGAGCAATTTTGGATGTAGGTCCCTGCCTTTCAAGACCTCAAATACTTCTTTCCAGCCCCTTCCTGCCTGTAAGGTCTCTTTTGAGAAATCAGCTGACAGTCTGATGGGAACTCCTTTGTAGGTGACTGTCCCCTTATCCCTTGCTGCTTCTCAAATTCTCTCCTTCATTTGAATCTTGGCTAATGTAATTATGATGTGCCTTGGTATGTTCCTCCTTGGGTCCAACTTCTTTGGGACTTTCTGAGCTTCCTGGACTTCCTGGAAGTCTATTTCCTTTGCCAGATTGGGGAAGTTCTCCTTTATTATTTGTTCAAATAAGTTTTCCACTTGTTGCTCTTCTTCTTCCCCTTCTGGTATCCCTATAATTCGGATGTTCGGATGTTTAAAGATGTCCCGGAGGTTCCTAAGCCTCTCCTCATTTTTTTGAATTCTTGTTTCTTCCTTGTTTTCTGTTTAGTTGTTTGTTTCTTCCTTCTGGTCCACTCCATTGATTTGAGTCCCAGTTTTCCTCCCATCTCTATTGGTTCCACATGCATCTTTCTCCATTTCACGTATTGTAGCCTGCATTTTTTCATCTAATTTGTGAGCAAAATCAACCAATTCTGTGAGCATCCTGATCACCAGTGCTTTGAACTGTGCATCTGATAGGTTGGCTATTTCTTCATCGCTTAGAGGAATTGTCTCTGGGGCTCTGATTTGTTTTCCGTTTTGAGCCATTTTTAGTGTTTTTTGTTTTGTTTTGTTTTGTTTTGGTTTGGCTTTGGTCTGGTCATGGCTGTTACATTGTGAGGGTGGAGCCTTATATATTCCCCAGTGTGGGGCAGCCCTGCAGCCCCGTCACTGAGTTGTGATGCTGTCCATGGGGGCGGGGTCTGAGAGAGAACAATGGCGCCTGCTCTGCTCTCTCTTGAGTTCCTGTCCCTTCCGCCGCTTCCCCTTTGCCTGGATTATCTGCACACACGAATGTGGAACCACCTGGTCAGCCGGCCGCCTTGCGTGGCCTCACTGGGTCTGCACTGTTGCCTCCCCATATGACAGCTTCCGCCTGTGGGCCTGCCAGCTGCCTGCATACTTGGGAACCGCCAGCCACTGCCTCCTGTGTTCCTGGGTCTGCACCTCCACTTTTTCCTGCCTAGACTCTGCCCCTCTTACTGTTCTAGATGAATGCTTGTTGGACTTTCTTACAGTTCAATTTTCCATTAGCTCTGGTTGTTTTCTTGTTTCTAAATATTTGTTGTCCTTAATTTTGGTTGTGAGAGGAGGCACAGTGTGTCCACCTATGCTTGCATCTTGGCCAGAAGTCCCTAAAGCTATTTTTATGTAAATGGTGCCAGCATTGAGTTAAATTGTAGGATACTCAGCTGGTATCAGAGAATTGATTGGTGGGGGGAAAACCCACACATATCTGGTGTTCAGAAGTGTTGTGAGCACAGTCATAGTATAAGAGTAAAGGAGAAACACAGGAGGGAATGCTGGGTTTTCCCCAACTCATAAGCATGTACTGTATGCATATTGTGTAAACATATAAACAATTATTAGCTAGTAGGCACAAAGACGGTCATGAGACCTGTTTTGTATTTTTAATGAAGCCAGTTTCCTGTCCTTTTATTACTCCAATAGCACTTTTGTGAAAAGTTCTCCACAGGAAAATCAATAATACCTTAAAAACAAGTTTTAACAAGGATATAGTAGATATCAGACAAAGAATCAGCTGGACGAACAGTCAGATACAGAACTGCTTCTGAATCAACCTTCAGGTGCCTCTCTGGAAGTTGAAGAGTACTGAGGTCTCTGGCTCCTTACAACCTCTTAAAAATTACAGACTACCTGATGACTTCCCAGAAGAAATACTAAGATCAGCTGCTAATTCATTGAACAGATTGGTATATCCCTCTTCGGGATCACAGTTTATATGCCGAATATTGGTCAATCTTTGATATATGAAAGACAGGCCTTTAATGTAGAATTGATATATAAAATAGTCTTTGTGGAGTAAAAAGAAATGTGACATTTAAAATAATAGTAATGTGTACTTCATAAATGCAGACTTATTCTGAAATTGCACTGAGTTTAAAAATAGAGAAAATAGTGTTATTAAGCCAAAGTATATTTTATAATCAAATGAAAGAAATGAATTGTCATTTGTTTGGTTGAAATATTCTTAATCCCTGTATCACAGCAAATAAGTAAGACCTGGCTTCACCTCCCATACTAATTCTATCCTGAATTAACAGATATCCTATTTGACAGTGTAAAAGCCACTAAGTTTATTGTTTCAAACTTCTGATGAATAGAATACATAAAAGCTCCAAAATATTATTTTAAATTTACCTTGAATGCACAATAACCAAATAGATTTTAGAATAAAAGGCCTACAATTGATTGTAATTTAATTTCAGTTCAGTTCATTTTCCATAATACCATGTATTTTAAAAAGGCAAAAGATTTATATGACCTAAAGAGAAACCAGAGTTTGTATAATACCATGTATTTTAATAAAAATAGATACTACAGATTAATATTTCTAAAGGACTCTAAACATGTATATTTGAAGACTTCTCAACCATTTGCCTAATGTTTTCATTATTTAACCTTATGTGTGTATTGAATAGTCAGAAACCTAAAAATATGAACAGTAAAATGACAACAAACTCACACTTATTAACAACTGAACCTAAAAAAAAACCCAAAAATAAAAACAAACTAAGCAAACAACTAGAACAGGAACAGATTCACAGAAATAGAGATCACATATAGGGTTACCAGTGGGGAAGGGGAGAGGGGAGAAGGGGGTAAAGGTACAGGGAATAAAAATCATAAATAGTAGGTAAAAAATGGACAGGGGGAGTTGAAGAATAGCATGGGAAATGGAGAAGCCAAAGAACTTATATGTATGACCCATGGATATAAACTAAGGTGGGGAAATGATGGTGGGGTAGGAGTGGGGACAGGGTGGAGGGGAATAAAGGGGAGAAATAAAATGGAACAAGTGTAGTAGCATAATCAATAAAATATATTAAAAAAAAAAAAGAAACCTAATCTAAATGTCCGATGGCATTTACAGCAAGGTAAAAACCTCTATGGTAGTTGGAAGCTTGGATTCACAAAATCATACCCATATAAGGCAAATATTCTCTCCTTTTGTATGTCACCAGATGACTAGTGATTCACTGAGTTAAGCTTTTCCCATGTAAACCTTAAAGAGTAAAAAAGGAAAAGAATTCTCTTAAAATTCTTTTTTAACATAGTTTAAAAGTTAAATGTATATATTAAATATAAACATAAATATGAGTAAAATATTAACATATTATTAAATATTCATTAGAGTTTTTCTGATATTCTAGGTACTAAAGAAACTATAAAGAATAAGATAGAATGTGCTCTGCTGTCAAAGAGATGACACTCTAAAATAAGGGTGACAAACAATAAGCAATAAACAAGTAAACAAATTATATAACAATTCCATGTCAGATTTTGGCAAAGATTATAAAGCAAATAGTCATGGTAATATATGTACACTGGAGTTTGGAGAACATGGTTTGATACTAGACACAGGCCATTAGGGAAGATATCTCTGAGAAGGTAAATTTGGAGCTGAGAACAAAGGATAAGGAGTCAACCAAGTTAAGAGCTGGAGGGAAAGCCTTCCAAGCAGGTGGAATACTAAGTGAAAAGACCTTGAGCCCTGGCTGGTATAGCTCAGCGGATTGAGTGCTGGCCTGTGAACTGAAGTGTCCCTGGTTTGATTCCCAGTCAGGGCACATGCCTCGGGTCAAGGGCCAGGTCCCCAGTGGGGAGCATGTGAGTGCAATCACACATTGATGTTTCTCTCCCTCTCTTTCTCCTCCCTTTCCCCCATCTAAAAATAAATAAATAAAGTCTTTAAAAAAAAGACCTTGAAGTGGGGACAGTTGTATATTTTTGATGACCAGAAAGGAAATGTGTCTGCCCAGAGTTAATTGAATAGGGAAGAATGGTCCAAGATACATTTGGAGAGTTAGATAAGGACCAGATTGCCAAATATGTCACTAAAAATTATCAAACTCTTAATTGCTCATCCCATATAAAATTGCAACTGGTATTAATCATTCATAAAAATAAAAGTGTATAGCACATTTTGCATTGCGTAAACATCTTCATCTTGTTTTATTAGGAAACATTTGATGAGCACTTACGTGCTAGACACCATTCTGTGTTCCAGGAATGGAATAATTGACTAAAGAGAAAGAAGCCTGCCCACTTGGAACTTGTCTTAAATGTCTTTCTTTGCTTATAGTACTTTCAGTGCCAAAGAAAAGGATAGTGTCTAGGTTTCCCACATGCAGCTTCATATTGCTGTTTTTTCTTTATCGTTCCTTTATAGTTGTCCCAATTTCCCCCCACTGCTCTCCCATGCCCCTCCCACCCCTTACTCTCACAGTCAATCCCAACCCTGTTGTCCATTCCATGAGTCATTTATACTTGTTTTTTAACTAGGCCCTTCCCTCATTTCCTTCCTTGTCCTCTGCCCATCTGATCCCTGTCATTCTGTTTCTTTTTGCCATATCTCTGATTCTATTTTGCTTCCTTGTTTGTCTTGTTCATTAGGTTCCACTTATAGGTGAGATCATATGGTATTTGTCTTTCACCGCCTGACTTATTTCTCTGAGCATAATACTCTCCAGTTCCATCCATGCTGTCACGAGGAGTCTCTTTCTTTCTTTCTGCTGCATAGTATTCCATTGTGTAAATGTACTACATACAACTCAATGCCGGGAAGACAAACAATCCAATTAAAAAATGGGCAAAGGACCTATACAGACACTTCTCCAAGAAGGACATACAGAGGGCCCATGTATCTATGAAAAGATGCTTAACATCACTAACTATCAGAGAAATGCAAATTAAAACAACAATGAGATATCACCTCACACCAGTCAGAAATGCCATCATTAAAAAATTAACAAACAAGTGCCGACAAGGTTGTGGAGAAAAGGGAACCCTAGTGCACCATTCATGGGAATGCAGACTGATGAGGCTACTGTGGAAAACAGTATAGAATTTCCTCAGAAAAATAAAAATGGAACTGCCTTTTGATTCAGCAATTCCACTGCTAGGTTTATATGCTAAGAATCCTGAAACACTAATTCAAAAGAACCTATGCACCCCAGTGTTCATAGCAGTTCAATTTACAATAGCCAACTACTGGAAACAGCCTAAGTGCCCATCAGTAAACGAGTGGATCAAAAAACTATATTACTGTCTGTTCTAACTTAATTAATAAAAGTTTTATGTAGGTTTCAATAATCCTAGGAATAAACATTTAATATATTTCTCTCCCACAGGGAAAAAAATCCTCCATTGAAGTCAAATTTTGACCTTGTAAGAATACAGTTCCTCATTTCCTGATGAAAAATCAAAAAATAATTGTAGCATATGATGCTATTAACTGAGCTTACATTTGGAACAATGTTGCTTAGTATAGTTGTTCCCCCAAAGTGGGCTATACTCATTCTATTTCTTCTAGAGCGAAGTCATCCATTAATTCCTTGGTACTATTTACTATGAATATTTGATATAATGTAGTTCTGAGTAAGACTGCCTTTTAAAATAAGTCAGCCTTTTCTATCTTCTAAATTATTTGTAATAAAATGTCATAGAATAGTTTTGAAATACAGATTTATGATAGTTTCTTTATAATTTCCAAGCCCTTTCTATAAAGACACATCTCACAAGATTGATTTTTCACATACTGATAACTTTGTCTCTAACATTATATATAAATAATACTTGACACCTCAATTCTTATCAATTTGACAATGATATTTCAATTGCAAGACCAGGTTGATCAGCAAATGTGTTACAGGAAAAAAAAAGGTGTGTGAATTGAGTGGTTATTTTAAGAGTTCACAGATCTAAAACCTTGTGGGAATGGAAGAAAAGTGATTTGAGGAATTACAAGATGATACTTGACAAAATATCTATAAACAAGTAAACAAATAAGTTTAAAGAAAGAAGAAATGATGGTCTTCATGGGAGTAACTGTACAGTGCTCTAATTTTACATAGGAATTGCAAAACTTTAAGAAGTTTTTACTTAAATACCTCACTGTGACAGTTTCCATAGAGTTTAAACAACCTTTGTTCTCTTTTGTTTGTCATTCTGGGAATGAAGTAAAAACAGTTTGATTTATAGAAACAGTATTAGCAGAATTTTCATATATATGGAATTAACTTAGGAAAAGTCATTCAGTGTGATGCACCATATGACACCAAGAGTCACATGTGGAGGGCATTTCTTGAATAACTTTAACTATGATTATAAGTATCATATATTGCTTCATAATAGTTTTTATTTTATTTCTGTTCCTTCATTTGTTGTGGTTATATATAGCATGTGAGGTCATAGAAGGTCAAGAATTTTATAATGATTTGATTTTGAACTCAACAACTGTACAATACCAAGAAAATAAACAGATGGTGAAATTGTTTTAAGTATACTTGTAATTAACATTATATCTCAACAAGCTGACCTCAGAGATACATCATAAGATTTTGTATTAGACTGTCTTAACTAGTGAATAATATGTCTTTCATGAAATTGTCCTTCCTCGGTACCTATCTGTTCTGGGAGTCTCACCTCTGGTCTCCTATGTCTCTCTGAGAATTATTTCTACTTCTATATTTAGCATGCTAAATTAGAATACAATACCGATGGTGAGTATTATTTGAGGTCTTACTATGTTCCAGTGCTGGGTTAAGTGATATCAATACATCACATCATATTATTAAATTCCTAAAACAAACAAACATGTGCAGTACATTTTATTATCTTCATTTTACATCACAGAAAACAGTTCTCTGAGAAAGATCTAATACAAGGCCACATGGCTGGGAAATTCTAAAAATGGAGTGAAACCCCATCTCTATTTTATTGCAAAGCCCATTACTTCTGTTTATTTATGTCTATTACATTGGTAATTTTTATGAAGTCAAAGAGTTTAAGTAAAATTTTATATATTATCTTCAGCAGAAGTTACTGCCAGTATAAAATTAAAAAACAATCATAAAACAACAAGTGCTGGTGAAGTTGTGGAGAAAAGGGAACCCTAGTACATTGTTGGTGGGAATGCAGACTGGTGCAGCCACTGTGGAAAACAATATGAAATTTCCTTAGAAAATTAAAAATGGAACTGCCTTTTGATTCAGCAATTCCAGTACTGGGATTATACCCAAAGAACCCTGAAACACTAATTCCAAAGAACCTATGCATCCCTATCTTCATAGCTGCACAATTTACAATAGCCAAGTGCTGGAAATGGCCTAAGTGTTCATCAGTAAATGAGTGGATCAAAAAACTGGTAAATTTACACAATGGAATGCTAAGCTGCAGAAAGAAAGAAGGAGCTCCTACATTTGTGGCAGCATGAATGGAACTGGAAAGCATTATGCTAAGTGAAGTAAGCCAGGCAGTGAAAGGCAAATACCATACGATCTCAACTATAAGTGGAACTTAACCAACAAAACAAACAAGCAAGCAAAATATAACCAGAAATATTGAAATTAAAAACATACTGACAGTGAACAGAGGGGTGGGGGTAAAGGGGAAAAGAAGGGGAAGTGGCAAGTCAAAGAACATGTATAAAGGACCCATGGGCTAGGACAATGGTGTGGGTTTGACTATGGGAGCCAGAGGGGCAAGGGAGAACCACCAATAAAAAGTGGGACAACTGTGAAAACAACAACAACAAAAAAAGAATAGTTTAGGAAATGGAGAAGCCAAAGAACTTATATGCATGACCATGGACATGAACTAAGGGGGGGAATTGCTGGAGGGATGGGGAGTACTGGGCAGAGGGGAGCGAAAGGGGAAAAGTGAGATGAATGTAATAGCATAATAAGTAAAATATACTTTAAAAAACTTATTGGAGTTTAATAAGCCAATCACTCTTTTAATCCAGTGCTGAAAACTTGCTATACACATTGAAAATACTGCATAAACCATTACTGAAGTACCTATTGATGTTTGGCCATGCTAACAAGAACTTTAGACTTGGGTACATTTGCAGTATATATTTAAAATGAAGCTTCACAATTCATATTTGTTACTGTGATCCTTAACCTTGACTTTGCTTTTGAGTCACATGAGTAAGTTTTCTAAAAGTTTTTAAAAAGTAGCCTGGACCTCTCCCACCCATGATCAATTAAATCAGTCTTTCTAAGTATGAGGTACAGTCATCAGAATTTTAAAATATCTACTTTGGTGATTCTGTAGTTGAAAGCCACTCAGAAATATGTGACACCTTCCTCACAGTCTTACACTAGAGGAAGTTATTTCTCCTTATTTACCTGAAAATTTAAGATAGTTATATAATACTACAATGGACACAAGATAAAAATACCACAGGCTTTATAATTAGTGCCCACACTTCACAGGGGTAAGAAGGAATTAGCATCTAGTTAACAAAATGATCATGTTTCCTGAGTACTTACAAGTATAATTTAAATCTATGTAGTTGACTTGGGTTTCTGAGAAGTGAGCAGCTAGTAGCTACCTCTGCAGTCACCTGGTAAAAGGTGCTAGAGCTAGATCAATACAACTACTGTCCCCTGGGTATTTCAATCTAGACTTTCAGGTAATCCATCTCTAGGTTATGGCATTTTTCATATATCAATGAGAATTATATATTTTCAAAGAATGGTTGCTATCTATACATAGACCTTAGTGGACACTTGTATTCCTTCAGGCTGTCCAGGACCTTTATTTGTGCAAACTTGAGCAAATTACTTAACTTTCTGTAATTTTTTTCATCTACAAAATGGAAATAGGTCAATAAATATAGCTATTTCATGTTTAGCCAGTTACATTCATTGTATAAACCCTTCAACAAACACTGTAAGGTAGCTACAAATTATTACTCCCAATTTTCAAATGAAGAAAGTTAGGTACAGTGCACAGCAAAGGTAGATTGCGTTTAATAGTACAGAACTCATAAAAAATGGAGCCTGAAATCAGTGTCATACAGGGCTTTTTTTTTTTTTTTTTTTTTTTTTTTTTTTTTAAAGAAGGACACATGTTCATTCTTTTATGAATTTTGAATATTTGGTAAAATTTACCTGTGAAGGCATCTGATACAGAACCTTTATTTGTTGCAAGTATTTTGATCACTGCTTTAATTCCATTAGTTGTTATAGTTCTGTTTAGATTTTCTTTTTCTTTTTGTTTTAGTTTTGGATAATTTTATGTTTTTAGGAATTTATTCATTTTTTTCAGGTTGTCCAATTTGTTGGCACATATTTTCTTATAATCCTGTATTTCTGTTGTGTCACTTGTTACTGCTCTTTCATTACTGCTTTTTTTTTTTTTTTACTTAGGATCTTTTTGTTTTTTTTCTTGATAAGTTTGGTTAAGGGTTTATCCATTTTGTTTATCTTTTCAAGGAACCAACTCTTGGTTTTATTGATATTTTGTATTGTTTTTTTATAACACTCTATTTCATTTTTTTCTACTCTGACTTTTATTTCCTTTCTCCTACTCACTTTGGTTTTTGTTTGCTATTCTTTTTCTAGTTCCTTTAAGTGTAAAGTTGGATTGTTCATTTGAGATTTTTCTTATTTCTTGAGAAAGGCCTGCAATACTCTGAATTTTCCTCTCAGGATTGTTTCACAGTGTCCCATAGATTTTGGGTTGTGTCCTTATTTCATTTTTTTCAGGGTATCTTTTGACTCCTTCCTTTTCCTAGGAATTCTTAACCCATTCATTGTTTAGTAGTATGCTATTTAGCCTCCATGTGTTTGTGTGTTTTTAAGGTTTTTGGTGGGTATTGATTTTTAATTTCACACCATTGTGGTCCGAGAAGATGCTTAAAATGATTTCAATCTTTAAAATTTACTGATACTTTTTTTTGTGGCCTAACATGTAGTCTATCCTAGGAAATGTTCCATGCACACTTGAGAAGAATGTATATTCTGCAGCTTTGGGGTGAAATATTCTGATAATATCAATAAATCCATCTGATCTAGTGACTAACTTAATGCTGCTGTTACCTAGTTGATTTTCTGTCTGGAAGATCTATCCATCCATGTCAATAGTAGGATGTAAAAACCCCCTACTATGATTGCATTACTGTTGATCTCTTCCTTGATGTCTATTAAGATTTACTTTATATATTTGGGTACATGTATATTGGTTACATAAATGTTTACAAGGGTTATATCCTCTTGTTGGATCAATCCCTTTATCACTATGTAATGTCTTCCTTTGTCTCTCATGAGAGTCTTTGTTTTAAAGTGTATTTTATCTGGTATAAATTTTGATACTCCAGATTCTTTATGTTTCCATATGCATGGTTTATCTTTTTCTTGTAGATAGAATATTTATGGGTCTTGTTTTCTTAACTGTTCAGCTGTTTCAGCTGTTCTATGTCTTTTGATTAGAGCATTTAAGCTGCTTACATTTAAAGTGATTCTTGACAGGTACATATTTATTACCACTTTACTCTTTTAGCTATGTTTCTGTTTTTCTTTTTTCCTCTTCTTCTTCTTAAAGAAGACCTTTTATCATTTCTTGTAATACTGGTTTGGTGGTAACAAATTCCTTTAGTTTCTTCTTGTTTGGGAGGATCTTAATTTCTCCACTTTTAAATAATAGCCTTGCTAGGTAAAGTAATCTTAATAGTAGGTTCTTATTTTTCATCACTTTGAATATTTCTGGCCTTGAAATGGTTCTGTGGAGAAATAGGCTGACATTCTTGTAGGTAACTGTCTTTCTTTTGCTGTTTTTAAGATTCTTTCTTTGTCCTTAACCACTGCCATTTTAATTATGATATGTCTTGTTGTGACCTCTTTGGGTTAATCTTTTTTGGGATTATCTGTGCTTTCTGGACTTGTGTGTCTCTTTTGTTCACTAGGTCAAGGAAGTTTTCAGTCATTATTTCTTCAAATAGGTTCTCTATCCCCCCTCTCTCTTCTCTTCCTAGTACTTCAGTGGTATGAAATTAATACAGTAATTAATAAATAATAATACAAGAATAAACTCCATGTTTCACATACTCACGACTGTAAACATGCTTTTCCCCCACCCTGTATGAAGCAGATGTTGGTATGCTTCATGTTGTCCCCAAGGTCCCTACACTATCCTCATTTTTAATCTTTTTTTCCTGCTGCTCTGATTGGCTGTTTTCTGCTACCTTGTCTCCCAAATCACTGATTTGATCCACTACTACATTTAAACTACTGTTTGTTCCTTCCAGTGTGTTTTTCATTTCAGAGATTATATTCTTCATTTCTGACTGGTTCTTTTTTATGATTTTCTATTTCCTTTTCCATGCTTACTAGCCCTTTGTTTAAGTTCTCACTGAGAACTTAAGTTCATCCATTTTTTTGTACGTTCCTTGAGCTATCTTATAACCATTATTTTGAATTCTATGTATGGTAAATTGCTTGCTCCCATTTCATTTAGTTTCTTTTTCTAGAGATTTATCCTGTTCTTTCATTTAGGGCATGTTTGTTTTGTCTCTCCATTTTGGTTGCCTTTCTGTGTTTGTTTCTGTTTATTAGGTAGATCGGCTGTGTCTCCTCATCTTGGTAGAGTTGCATTATGTAGTAGGTGTCCTATGGGACTTAGTGACACATTCTCCATGATCACCTGAGCTTGGTGTTCCAGGAATGTCTCTTGTGTGGGTTACATAAGACCTCCTTATAATTGAGTCTTGATTACTGTTGGCCTGTCCTTTCATAGGATTGATCCTCAGACCTGCTGACTATGAGGATTGACCTTGACCACAGTGTATGAGCTACCATTCAGGTGCTGACCACGGAAAGTGGAATTTGCCTCAGCAGGGTATGGTGCCTGCCAAGATTCGCCTTTGGATGTACTGCTTGTAAAGCTAACTGGATCTTGCTGTGATGTTTTTCTGAGCTGACCACTGGGTGTTTTGATTCTTTGATCTCTTGGGAAGGACTTTGGTGCAGGTCCACATAAGTTGCTGCCTGTGACTGGCCTTGGGCAAAAAGCTACAAAGTGCTCCATAGTTGTGGCTGCCTCTGCTGGGCCTTGGTATGTCTGAGAAGGAAAAAGTTGTACACCGAGGCTGGCTTATATTAGCTCTGATCCCAGGACAGGTCAGCCAAAGGCCCAAGGCACCCCAGTGTCTGCCTCTGCTTGGCTCCACCTGCTAGCTGCCTGTTAGGCTTAGTCACTAAAAGAGCCTCTGGTGGTACACTGGTAGATTCTCAGTGAATCACCACCACCTAGAGGTTAGTGATGTTCACTGAACTGATACAGGTTCAAATTCAGTGCAGGTACTGGATCTGAGGCCACTCTGCAAATGTCCCAGGGTATACCAATACTAGCTGCCACCTGCCAGGGTGAGGCCAGTAGAGTTTATCAAGCTCAAAGGGACTATGATTTTTGCCATGTGAATGGAGGATTCTGCAGCAGTCTGGAATGTGAGGGAAAAATGATCCTGGTCTTAAAGCCACAGAGTAAAGTCTGTTTCAGATTCTTCCCAGACCTGCTGGAGAGCTCATGCTTGATAGGGTGGGGCTTCTGGGAGTCAAGAGGGTGGGGCTAGTGGATCTCCTGTGAAGTGGAGACCCCTGTCAGGCTCAGAGGAAGGTAGGGGGAAGGCCCCTACCCAAGAGCCACATAGTTCAGTTGCTGAAACCCTTTCAGTCCACCCAGATCTCTATACCCTGGGCCCAGGCAGCTTCACAGAGTAAGAGCTCTACAGGGTGTAGAGAGAGTTCAGAGGGTGGGGCTATTGTATTCTTCCAGGATGATGCTGTATGGAGAGGAGTGCTTGACCCAAGAAAGATGGTGTCTGTGGAGTAGGAGAGAGACTTAGCAAAGGGACACTGGTTCCTGGCCCTTCAGGTCTCTCCCCAGAGACCCAAAACCCAGTCTCTCTTCACATGACTCTTATCTATTCTACCATCCCTCTTCTGGAGTCCAGAGTGAGTGGATGCAAATGAAATGTGCTCTAGCCTTCTAAGAGAGCATTTACTTCTCTTGCAGATTTCCATCTTCCTAGCATACAGAATCCCCACTGATTTTCACACCAAATATTAAGTAAGTAGGTATCTTTTCCTAGCTCTGGTACTCTGGGTGTGGTGGTCTGATGTGGTGTTGAAACCTCTCACTCCTTAGGGGGAACATTTACAGCTGAGATAACCCTCTGAGTTCTTAGCCCTACAGGTAGGCCCAGGTCCAGTCATTTTTTGCATCTTAGTCTTCCTACCAGTCTCAATGTGGTTTCTTCTGTAAATCCTTGGTTATAAGTCTTTTGTTCAACTAGTCTTCAGTTGGTTATTCAGGCTGATTACTCTACATTTTAGTTATAATTGCAACTTGGTCCTGGAAGGAGTAAGTGTAACTTTCACCTACTCTGCCATCACCTTGGATCCTCTAGAGCAGAGATGCTTACCAGCCCTAGACAGCCACCATAGTTACACTATTTCAGAAGAGTGGTTAAGACGGTGCAGTATGATACATCAGTGATTTCCAACACATGCTGATGCCTGGTTTCCATTCCTGGATATTCTGATTTTGTTGTTATGAGGTACAACCTGGACTTTGGGATTTTGCAAAGCTTCCCAGTTGATTCTAATGTACCACAACATTTGGAAACCAATGATGTAAAGACTAGCATAAAGTGTGACAATGGTGATATAATTAATATTATCTCTATTAATACTTTATTTTTGTTAATTTTATCATTAGACACCAGTCTTAAGGCAAAACACAGGGATTAAAAAATAAAAGGCAGAAACAAAAATGAATGAAACAACAAATTAATTGGTGTATATCCAAAATATTTTTGTGGTGAAAACAATTTTAAAACTGCTTTTATAAAAGATAAGCTAAAAGAAAAATAGAACCATAAAACACAAACACATCAAACACTATAAACCAGAAACTTTTCTTTCAGGTGAGTCTTACTGAATCTTCTTTGCTGCTTCCATGCAAGTGGCTACACAAGAACTTTCAGTAATATGGGTGTTTCTACTTATGCTTCACATTTCCATGAGCCCTTGAAGATTTCTGTAGTGATTACTCCTCTATGGCTTTACAAGGAAGAAAATTGTTATTCAAGGAAGACAGGTAATGCTCAGCAGTTTTTTAATCTTCCTATAATATCTCCAAACTGTTTTAGCTGAAGGCAGAGATAAAGATTTCTTAAGCTCTCAAGATTTATTTGAGCCTCATGGTTCTGTTGTTAAGTATATGTAGTAGTAAAAATGAATGCTTATAATAAATATACAACTACTAACATACTAGGCTTAATTTGAAGTTAGAGTGCTCCTCCCTTTGTTTCTAGTTTTCTACACTTTGTGACTTGCTTGAGGCAAAGGAAATGTAGTTGCTACTTTTATTTTGTCATTAGTTGGCTTTCCTGGGGTCATATAACTTAGGTGACTGGAAGGATATGCATTTTCTGACTGAATATGTTAGGCAAAACAGAGGGATTATTTTCATAATAATTGTTAGTCTTTATGCAGTTGTCCTGAGGAGATGATTTATAAACATTTTTATATAATTTATTAATTTTAACATTTTATATATGATATTTGAAAACTATATATATGAAGTAAAACAGTGATTTTTTACTGTGAGGAAAGAGTGGAAATAACTATATATTTTGCCTTTTTTTCTTCTCTCTATGATAGCTGAAGAGGTAAAATTTCTAAATTCATATGTTTTAGATACATTAATACTGTTATACAGGGTTGGGCAAAAGTAGGCTAACAGTTGTGAGTATGCAAAGCACAGAGTTTATTCTTATATTAACATTA
The DNA here is from genome assembly GCA_039655065.1 of Glossophaga mutica. Taxonomy (NCBI): domain Eukaryota; kingdom Metazoa; phylum Chordata; class Mammalia; order Chiroptera; family Phyllostomidae; genus Glossophaga; species Glossophaga mutica. The sequence goes on along the minus strand of CM077308.1, from coordinate 75,412,637 downwards.
TTATATTATTTTCCATACAGACAACTGCAAATCTAATTTTGCACCCTGTATACAGTTTAAATATAACTCTATTATCATAATTACCATGACTGACTTTTTTGACCTTTAAAGAGATATGTTTCCATAATTTATTAGACTGAACAAATGTATAAACACTTTTTTTGTCATGAGCAGTACATGACCTATACACTAGGATTTCTTCAATTTGGTTACAGTAAATGGATATAAGCAGAAAATCAGAATTTTTAGAGCATGAATATGATTAATTTGAGCCTAGCTATTCTGGTTTAGAAAAGTCAGCTCAATTATTTCCAGTCTTTTAGATATTTCTTAACAAGAGAGAATTTGGTTGTTTAAAGAATATCACAATAAATATATATTATCATATTACTTGAAAATATGTTTTCATATCTAATTTTATACACAAATATACAGAGTTACACATACAACCCAGTAAGTTTAATTTTCCATGCACAAAATAAACACCTCAGCAGAAAGGCTAAAGACATTTTACTCTTGTGTGTTATGTACATTTGTATGAAAGAACTTACCCCTTTTGATTCATTGCTAAGATTTTCAACATTCTACCAATTAGTGTTAAATGAAAGAAGGAATATTTTTTCCAGTAGAAGTTTAACTGTAATTTAACTTATAAAATTCAGACTTACCAGTAAGTCTTAATTTGGGGTATTTTCACTGCCTAAAGTTATTATAAACCATTGATTTACTTCCTAGTCAACAAGGATTATTTTTTGTAACTTACAAGATTAAAAATTAATAAATGAATAAAGATATAATAAATTAACAGAGTTTCACTATTTTCCTTATATAAGTCACGTGATCACTACACAGTCTGCTCTTTAATTTGCAAAGTTTGATGTGTATTTAAATTAAAATGCTTTATCTTTCAACTAGGAAAAATCTAACAGATGACTTTTAAGAAACCCTAAAAATTATGGAAGGACATGTTAGTCATTATTCTGATAGTGATTTACTAGTGGATCCAGCAAGAACATTAGTAATTTTGGTTAGAACCTTGTTGAGCAGGGCATACCATACCTTACCCTTTGTTTTCATACTATTTCCTGGCTCAAGGCCCCTGGGAACTGTCAGTCAGCATATTTAATTCACACACACACACACACACACACACACACACACTCTTACACAATGTGTTTAACCTTCACCCCATACCATGGAAGGATGGTCACTGCCGTGGTTGCTGACCCTAAATGGTAAATTACCTAATTAAGATCTCTTAATTCTAAAAGATTCTTTTTGTTTTCTAAATTATTCTAGTATCATTTTATATCAATGGATTAACTCCTTTAGTAACATGTGTATAGGAAACACCAACTAAGGAGAGACATTTCACTAAATACATAAAGGAGAGGGATGTTAAAAGTGAAACAGCATTACTGGATCCAGCACCTGAACCTTTTATTGTGGAGGCCATATAATTAGAATCTTTTGGAAGAACTGAGATAGTATTCAGATGGCCAGGAAGGAAAACTAAAGGTTAAAGACAGAACCAGGTCCAAAATGTGTTTTATTGGAGAACCAGTTTTATCCAAGTATAACATAGGCTTCAAGTCGCTTTGACCCCAACTCTTCTAGAAAAATGGTTGAAATTTGGGAATAGTGGCTAAGCATGTAAGTGCAAACCAAAAAATGCAAACTGAGAGAACAAGCATATGGTGTGTTGTACTGACATCTAGGTAACCAAATAATTTCTGTATCAATGTACAAGCATCCACAAAAAAAGTGTGAGATCAGTTTTCAACAGAGGCATCAAGTGGCAGTGACTAAAATAACTGAATCATTGAGACCTCCAATCTGCCCTTGTCCAATGTAATTTGTCCCCAACTCCTTTTTCTTCCACTCTTACTGCAGAGTACAGATTCCACAGTACATCATTACTTAACTCTAACTCTCCCCTTTCTACCTTCATTGTGATAACAGGGACTGGCTGTGGGTGTACAATATCACAACTTAGCTTATAGTGTCAGCTTGAATTCTTTATTGCACGCTCAATAGATCATGCAACACTTCAAGACACTCTTGTCATTTCTTTAGTGAGTTAAATTCCTCCACTTTGGAGACAACAATTTAATACTAACTTTTCTTTTGTCAAAGTACCAGCAATAGAAAACAAACCCTGTCACCTCCCATCACCATGGCATTCACATCTAAGATGAATGAAGCAGTCATGTCCCAGTCAAGTCCTCTCTTCCTCAGATCTTTACCTTATCACCTTCTGTTACCTCCTGGATTTGGCTTCTTTAGGCATGTCTTTCCTTCTGCATTTCAAGAACTCCACACCTGCTTAATATTTTGTGATAATGTGTAGACATGTTCAAAATCATCCATCTTTTAAAAATCTCTCATAACTTCATCTTGCCATTCTGCTATTGCCCAATTTCTCCATCTCCCTTTAAAACATAACTTACACTGAGTACTCACTGTCTCTCTTTCTGTGTATTCTCATCTCATCATTTCATGGAAACTTGCAAAGTTCCCAATGGCCACAGGTGTTGCTTTATCTGATGTTCACACTCTGTTTTCATTATTATTAAACCTCTAATAGAATTTGAAATAGTTGAGTACTTTCTCCTTAAAATAATCTCATCTCTTGGCTATTGTGAAAACATGCAATTTCAAGGTTTCCTGTTTGCTTTTACCACTTCAGTTTATTGTTTCTGTGCAATAAAAACTAACATTACCCAAAAAGAGGTCAGGCCTTTTTCCTCTACAACTGGGAGGTGGTATCTAGGCCCTTGGAATGTCCTGTCTGATAGACCCTTTCCTTCTTTGCCTCTCGCTACAGTCATTGTTTTAAAGTCTGTTTTGTCAGATATGTTACTGCCCCACCTGTTTTTTCCTTTCCATATACCTGAAAAATCTTTTTCCATCTTTTTTAGTTTTAATCTATGTGTATCTTTAATTCTCAGTTGAGTCTCTTGAAGACACATATATATGGGTCTTGCTTTCTTATCCATTCACCTACTCCACATCTTTTGATTGGATCATTTATTTAAGCCATTTACATTTAAAGTGATTATTGAGATATGTATTTATTGCCTTTTTGTTTTCTTAACTATGTTTTTCTTTCCCCTCCTCTTTCCCCTTCTTATTCTTATTCTTCTCCTCCTCCTTCTTCTTTTTCTTTGTTCAAGCAAACCCTTTGACATCTATTGTAATACTGGTTTGATGAAAAAACAAAAACAAAAACAAAACAAAATTTGTTTAGCTTTTTCTTGTCTGGGAAGCTTTTTATTTCTTCTTCAATTTAAAATGATAATCTTACTGAGTAAAGTAGCCTTAGTTGTAGGTCCTTGCTCTTCACTTTGAATATTTCATTCCAATCCCACCTTATCTGAAATGTTTCTGTTGAGAAATCAGATGCCAGTTATATGGGAGCAACCTTGTAGGTTACTCATTGTCTTTCGCTTGCAGCTTTTAAGATTCTTTCCTTGTCTTTAAGTTTTGCCATTTTAATTATGACATGTCTCGGTGTGGGCCTCTTTAGGTCCATTTTACTTGGGACTTTCTGTGCTTTCTGCCTTGTGTGTCTTTTTCTATCACCAGGTTAGAAAAGTTTTTGGTCGTTATTTCTTCAGAGAAGCCCTCAATCCTTTGCTCTCTCTCTTCACTTTCTTGTATCCCTATAATATGGATGTTGTTATGCTTCATATTTTCCCAAAGATCCCTTGCACTATCCTCGTTTCTCTATTATTATTTTTATTTTTGCTTCTCTTCCTGTTTTTTCTACTTTGTCCTACCAATCACTGATTTGATTCTCTGCTTCATCTGACCTACTATTTATTCCTTCCAAAGTATTATTTATTTCAGATATTGCATTCTTCATTTATTACTGCAGTCTTTTTTAATGATTTCTATGTCTTTTTTTCATGTGGTTGAGCATCCTTATAATCATTACTTTGAACTCTATATCTGATACATTCCTTGTCTCCATTTCATTTAGCTCTTCATCTGGAGAATTCTCTTGCTGTTTCATTTGGTCTGTTTCTTTGTCTTCCCATTTTAGCTATTTCTGCATTTGTTTCTACATATTATATAGCTACACAAAGACTTTGGTGTAGATCTATATCAGATGCTGTCTGTGACTGGCCCTGGGCAACCTATTTGAAGCTATTAGTGATTCACAGCTTGTGGTTCTTTCTGCTGGGCCTGGGTAAACGTGGCAAGGACCAAGCTGCATTCTAAGGCCAGCTTTTTCCCATGCTCCCATGCACATGTTAACAAATGTCTTAAAGTACCCAGAGGTCCACCTCCATTTGCAGACTGCCCAATAGGCTTGGTCACTGAAAGAGCCTGGCTATGTTCTTCAGCAGGGCTTAAGCTCCACAGGGTAGGGCAAGGTGGATTCCTATGGGTGAGGCTGTTGCCTTCCCTTAGGCTGATGCCTTATGGAGGGAGTGTTATCCCTGAGAAAGATGGTTTCTGAAGTATGGGGAATTATTAAGCACAAGTATCCTCATGGCTGATCCTTCAGCTTTCACCCCAGAGCCACCAACCTCAGATTTTCACACAACTCTAGTTTCCTCTGCTCCCCCTCCACCAAAGCCCAGTGTAAGTGGCTGTAAACAATATTTTGTGTTGGCCTTCAATGGGATAGCTGCCTCTCTAGCTATCTGTCCCTAGTTGACAGAGACTCCACTTCTTTACACACCTGTATGTTATGTGAGTGTCTTTCCTGGTTCTGGTGCTCTAGGTGGGGGAGCCTAGTTTGGGGTTTAGACCCCACACTTTTCAGGGGGGAACGGCCTGCAGCTGAGATATGCATCTGAAACTTCTGCTACCTGTGGAAGCCCAGAAAGCCTTCTTATGCTTTTGCATTTCCTTACCATTCTCAACGTGGCTTCTTCCTTTCGTCTTTGATTATAAGTATTCTCTCCAGCTCGTCTTCAATTAGATATTCAGGGAAATTTTTATATAGTTCAGTTGTAATTCTAGTTTGGTCTTGGGAGGAGGTCAGTGTAGCTTCCACCTAATCCATCTCCATCTTGGAACCTTCAAAGTATTTTCTACTTACCTTTTTATTCCTTCTTTGACCCATTCTTTATATAGGAGTTTAGTGTTAATTTCCACATAGTTTGTAGTTACCCAAATTTCATTGTTATTGATTTTTAATTTCATTTCATTGTGGTTAAAGTACATACTTTGTATTAGTTTAATAGTTTAAACTTATTTAGACTTATTTTATAGCTTAATGTACCATCAGTCTTGGAGAAAGTCCATGCTCTCTTGAGAAAAATATATATTCTGCTATTGGAGAATCTTTCAGTGGCTAGAACAAAATCTTTGGAATGAAAACTTACACACTATTCCATAGTCTATGAATTTCTACTTGCTCTGGATTCTTCTATGTCTTTGCTTTGTTATATAACATTCTCTTCCTTTTCCACTGGTGTTCATTGAAATTAACCTTATTTTTTCCATTTAATACCCCAAATCTCCACCTCAATGCCTTTACACATGCTATTCTGCCAGAATATTAAAACATAAGCTAATTGATAATATTCCATGTGTTATAGATTTTGATAGTAATTTCACATACTTTATGTAAAGAATGGTGCTTTATAATTCTCATTTTATTTATAAGGAAATTGAGGCCTAAACAGTTGAATGTACTCATCTGAAATACATAGGTAATGAAATCTAGAAAACACTGGATAGTTAACTGTTTTTGTTGTAAATTGCCCAATGTCTGTTATCTACTGTATCATGGATCTAGGATTCAAATCATGTGTGTCTGACTCCAGAGTTCAAATATTTAACCACTGTCCTATTTGCTATATTAGTATGAGTATCAGATAAAATAATGTATGCAATCCTTAACTTCACAATTTAAACTTTCATTAGAAAATAATACATGCAATCCTTAACTGCACAATTTAAACTTTCTTTAGATGTTCTAAACTTTTTGTTGTTATAGGCAGAATGATATACACTTAGGTTGTGAGAGAGTGAAGGATATTCTTGTTCTTCTTCTCAACATCTATTTTCAACATAATTTTACCCTTAGATTTTATGCTGAAGCTAAGTTTTTAGCCATCTATACTATCCATATATGTGAATGCAACGTGCTTCTTTCTGCTGCATTATACACACCATTCTCATTGCCTCGAATTCCATTGTCAAAATAGGGCAAGTACATACTATTTTGTCTAAGATTTTTGTGGTAAAAATACAACATTAAATTTACCTCATGAACAAAGTTTAAGTGTACAATACAGTACAGTTAAAAATGGGGACAATGTTGTGCAACCAATCTCTAGAATTTACTTATTTTGCATAATTGAGTCTTTATGTCCTTTGATTAGCAACTCTCCATTTTCTCCTTTTTCCAGCCCTTGGAAACCAACGTTCTACTCTGATTCTGTGAGATTAACTCTTTTAGACAGCTCATATAAGTGCAATCATGAAGTATTTGTCCTTTGTCATTGGCTTATTTCACTTAGCATAATGCACTGACAGTTCATCCATGTAGTTACATATTGCAGGGTTTCCTTCTTAGCACAGGCAGAGTTCAGACTAGTATATTATTTATTTATTTTCTTTCAGTTTTATTAACATATAATAATGTATAACACTGTATAATATTACAGTATATAGCATAATTTCTTGACTTACAAATATTGTGAAATTACTACCACAACAAGTTTAGTAAATACCTATTACCTCATATAGATGTTGCATATAGATATTGCATTCTTTATTTCTGACTGGTCCTTTTTTATGGTTTGTATATCTTTTTTCACGCTTTTTAGTATTCTTATAATCATTACTTTGAACTCTATACTTTATAAATTGATAAAAAATAAAAAATGTTCCTTGTGATAAGAACTTTTAGAATCTACTCACTTTGCAACTTTCCTTTTTTCATATTTATGCCCATTTTAATTTTTTTATTACATACACATGTTCCAATAACATATATTTACCTTATATCTTCAGTTAAAAGATTCTATTTTGTTCACATTGTAGCATCTCTAAAATAGGGATGCATCTTACAATCTATAATAAAGCATTACATTACAGTTTAACTTGCAGGTTTTCCCCTTTTCTTGGGGTACATATAATATTCTTGCATCTCAGATCATAGTGTTTTATATTCTATGAAGTGTGGTGGTACTGTTTTTGTTCTTTTTATTGAATTAATTAGGGTGACAGTGGTTAACAAAATTATACAGGTTTCAGGTGCACAATTCCACAACACATTATCTGTACACTGTATTGTGTGCTCACCACTCCAAATCAGATCTCCTTCCATCACCACTTCCATTGCTTATATAATTTGATGAAATCATTGGAACATTTACCAAGAAAAAAATGCCTATCCATTCATATACACATTTATATAATTTTAATTTTATGGTTTTGCAAACACTCTTAAGCTAATTTATGCACATCCTTGAGTCTGAGCATATGTTAGGACATCTAACCTAACCACAATATCTTCCTTTTTTTGTGAAGGACTGTGCTCCATCAACTTGGTTAAGGCTGGGAACTACATTTTCCAGAATTCACTTCACTGTGTGCTTGTGAGCTGCAATAAAGTAAGTAAAAGAGCAGCCATTAATCTCAGAAAGTCAGTGTGGTTGGATGCAATGATGGACAGATACAAAGGGGACTGACAGGTCTCATCCCAGCTTAACCTCGCTCTCCTTTGCTCTGTCTCCAGCTTGTCTTTTCCATCACTGACCCTATTGAACAGCATTGACTTTGGGGCTTCCATACAAGATCCATATACCAAGAACTCTTCTTAGATCTCTCTACATCTTCCCTTTCACAGCCCTAGTTTGATGGCTCAGGTTGATTGATTTCTCGAATCTTTCTGTGACCTGCACTAATTCTTCTGGTAGATTTGTCAGCATCTTTTTCTTTGATCCTCCAAGTATCCCTTTCAGTTTTTTGTTTCTTCCTATAATAAATCACTCATTTTCCTCATACTTGTTATGTTCTGCTTCTCTAAGTAAATCCTGACTGATACTTCCCACAATGTTTAATATTTCATGGTTGTAGAGTCTCTGGAGTTTCCTTATTTTTTTCTAAAGGATTTTATGTGGTGAAGTCTTGAAAAGATGTGATTCAAAAGGTGCTTATGGAACTCTTAAAGTAATTCTATAAAGCTGAAAATGGCATGTAGCAGGCATAGTTGGAAGAAAGAAAATAGGCATTTTACTCCAAAAAATAGATTTTTATGGTAATCTATAATTGAAGCAAAGTCTTTGTAATAGCTTTTTCTTTTCTTTTTGCTGAATTTTACATATATACTAAAGATTGCTTCAAATATTACTACCTTTAAGTTTTGAAATGCTGATTTCAGTTTGCAAATATAAATACATTATAGGCATGAAGGAATACTGGGTTCATTTTGCTCTTACCTAGAATGTGTAATTTAGTCACCATATTTTTAAATCATATATAATATACAAAAAAAAAAACCTAGAGTCAAATTTAACTGTATTTAGTGTCAAACTGCAATGCCCGTGACTGTCTTACATAAATAGACAACATTTAAAATTTGAACTCATAATAATATCTCATGTTCAATAATTAGTGAAATTATGAGGTTGTTCATTAAAACGAATAGCAGATTTTTTCTAGATAAACCATTTAATTGCATCAGCATGGACTAAATGTTGCTTTTTTTTTACATGAAATTAAGTCTATTTTTACTCTTTTCCATTTACTTATTAATGAACTTTGAAAGCATTTTTATTTCAGCAATATTTTTCAAAAATCCTGCTCTCTGTTTTGACTTTTGTGCTGTGTGACTAACCTAGGATTTCAGGGTTTCTCATATTTATCACTACTTCTTTCAAAGGCTGTGATCACAGACTTTGAACATAAGCTCATAGCAATGGGAACATAAATATAATAATATGCTAAAAAAGCTGATTAAATAAAGGACTTGTATTTTTACTTGTAATGTGAAAAATGTTTGTTATTTTAAAAATGAAGTTATTTTTAATTAAAAATAAAATTTTAATTGAATATAGTAGTACACCCAAAGAAAACTTTTCTAATAAATTCTAGACTATTATGATAATAAAATAGAATTGTAAACATGGAACTTTCCAAATTTTCTTCTTTAAATAATTTCTAAAAAAATTAAAAATGAAGTTCTCATTTCATAGACATAATTTCCCTTTAGCTGTCTTAACTTTTTCCTTAGTTATATAACTCTACTATTCTATATTTTTGACATTGACTATTTTAGAAAAAAATCATTCTGATTATTTATAGATTTTTTACTGCCTGTATTTTAAATATTTCACATAAGCCATGACAAGAATATATTTTCAATATAAAATGACTCTGAGGAATTTATTATGTTTCCTCTAATTAATTCATGAAATACTGCCTTTCTGTGCTTGGAAATACTACAATTAAATTTTGATGTTGAATTAAAGATTAGAAACTTACATATTTAAAAAGTTAACTTCAGGTGTGGGTTGGGGTGAGACTAAAAGACAGAAAACTGTACAAGATCAACAATTAAAATAAAAATTGAAAAAAGTTAACTTCAGAATTTATTTAACAAATTTCTAAGTTCTGTGAGATATCCAATTATTCAAAAGTTGATATAAATTTATTTTCTCTGTATGTTTGGAGGGTAGTAGTATGTAGCATTTGAAACTGCATAAGTTATAATCAGTACTTTGTCAGTAGGAAATTTGGATCATGACAAAAAAAGGAGGAGATAATGCTTGGATTCTGAAAGTAAATCAAACCAAGTGTGAACCAGGGTTCAATAATAATACCTAGATAAAATTAGTCTTAGGAAATTGCTGAAACTTTTCTGATCTTCCACTACCTCCGCTACAAAATGAGGGCAAAAAAACAGTAAAATGTAATACATTGTAACTGTATTGATTTGCTAGGGCTCCTATGATGAAATGCAGCACATTGTTAGTTCACACAATGTAAATTCATGTGCTCACAGTTTTAGGGGCTATAAGTCCAAGATCAATGTGTTAACAGATTTGGTTTCTTCTGGAGTCTCTCTTTTTGGCTTGTCTGTCCCTACATAATCTTTTCTTTGTGAGTGTGCATGCTTGTTGTCTTTTTGTGTGTTCAAATTGCTTCTTCTTATAAGGATACTGTCATATTGAATTAGGACCTGCTCCAATGAACCCTGGTGACTTCTTCCTTTATCTAAATACAGTCATATTAAGAGGTATTGGGGGTTAGGACTTCAACACATGGATGTGGGGAAGGCACAATTCAATCTATAATAGTACAAAACCTATTTAACAGTATTTTCTTAAGAACTGGATAAACATGCAGATTGCCACCTCCATTCAGACCTTTTAGATCAGAATTTTAGTAATTGGAGCCTGGCTAGTTCCTGGCTCATGGTAAGCATACATAAGACACTTTTAGTGGTAGTAGTAGTACTCATCATCTTCTGTATGATAGTTCAAATGGCAAATAACAGTTTGTATTAGTGATAATGGTAAGTATAATGTTTGAAGTTTAATTAAACACTAATGGGCAGACTTTCGGAGATTACATTTATAAGGATGCAATGTCACATGGTAGTCCCAGAAATAGACTGTATATTCTATTATTACTACAACGAGTTTCCTCAAACATAGCAGCTGAAAACCATAGTTATTATTTTCTCCTTGTCCTGTAGATCACAAGTCCTGGTGAACTTGCTTGCATTCTTTGTTTATGTACACACAAGGCCCAAATCATGAGGCAACCATTTTGGTTCCTATCTGGAGATCTGAGTAAAGAATTGCTTCCAAGTTTAATTAAGTCCTTGGCATAATCTATTTCTTTGTGGGTGTAAATCTGAGATCTTTGCTCCTTGTTGGCTCTCCTTTGGAGGTTATTTCCTGCTCTTAGGGGCCACCCTCCTCATTTCTTTTCATATGCCCCCCTCCATCTTCAAAATAGTGACACCAAATTAAATTATTCTCAGTGTTCTAATCTCTTTACCTGACTCTTCCACCACCAGCTGGGGGAAACTGCTTTTACAGAGATTCATGTATTAGGTTAGACCCATTCAGACACTCTCTCCATACTAAAGTCAATTATGCCACATAACACAACATAATCACAGGAGTGAGATTTCATCATATGTGCAGGCTCTCAGGGTTAGGATGTAACATCTTGGGGGGCAAGTTTTAGAATTTCTATCTCCTACATTGACATTTAAGGCAAGATTTTGTGGTATAATTTTCAAATTCTTGCGGAATCACTAGTTTTTTTTAAACTAAACTAAACTAATTTTTTCTCATCCTGGAATTTTTTATTTATAAAATTTTATTTATATAATAATATCTATCTCAGTATTAGATTAAGTAATACAAGGCAAGAAAAATATTTGAGACTTGTTTAGCATATGTACTAATCAATGGTCATAGTTATTGCAATTATTGTTACTGCTGTGATTTCCACCATCATACAAGCTCCTCTGAGTTTGTTATTCATTACATTATAGGCACAATGAAAATGTAACTCAGGCTTAAATAAAAACAATTTCCTAAATATTTTGTTTCACCAATTTAATGCCAATTTTAATAAAGACTGAAAATAAAGGGACTATAACAAACATCTGTTACTCAGTACCTGGAATTAGCAAGTGTTGACAATATATGTTTCCTTTAAATATTTTTTGTGAAATATAAAACAATGTGGCATTACTCTTTGTGCTATTGCCTCCCTACCACTTTTCACTCAACCACAATATGGTTTTGATATGTACCTTCCTGAATATATTTTAATATTTTTACTGAGTGTGTATGTTGTGCATCAAAGCTGTTTAGAGATTCTTGGAAATATCCTTCAGTTATCCCTTGCAACTTTCTCTTATTCATTGAACATTAGAGTTTCAATATCTCTAGAAATTAAAAAAATTAAAGTCTACTAGGTAACATGAAATTTTCTATGACTTAAGTATAAACAAGTACTTTTAAACATGATATTGAAAGCACAATTAATAACATAAAATAGGCTGTCATAAATTAAAAGATTTTATACAACAGAATAAAGTTCAAAAATATGGGTCTGACTAGAAGAAGATATTTGAAACATCTGTAGGAAAGTATGGGTCATTATACAGCATACCCCTGCAAATCAATACAAATAATACAAAAAGTGGATGACTATGTGAGCAGGCAATGTTGTGTAGTTTGGGGGGTAAAAAGTTTAAGCATTCACTTCCAGCCAAGATGGAGGCATAGGTAGATACACTGTGCCTCCTTGCACAACCAAAAGAAGGACAACAATGATTTAAAAACAAAAAACAACCAGAGCTGACAGAAAAAAATCAAACTTTATGGAAGTCTGACAACCCAGGAGTTAAAGAAGACACATTCATCCAGATCAGTAGGAGGGGTGGAGTCTGGCAGCTATGGTGGAAAGGACTAGTGGCAAGGTGGCGGCTGGCAGACCTGGGAGTGCAAGGTGGTGGCTGGTGGACCCAGCAAGGGGGTGGATTGTGGAACAGAGCATGCAAGGCTGCAGCTGACCAGCAAGGCAGTGGCTGGCAGAATGGGCAGTACCACATTAGCAAGCAAATAAACCAGGAGAAATAAAGGGGGAGTGGGAAGGTCCGCACAACCCAAGGTCCCAGCACAGGGAAATAAAGCCTCAAACCACTGACTGAAAACACCTGTGGGGAGATCCACACGGTTCTAGAACATACACAAACCCACCCACATGGGAATCAGCACCAGAAAGGCCAAATTTGCTTGGGGTAGTGAGGGAAGTGACTAAAATCTGGCACAGAGTGGAGCAAGCTCCACTGTTCCCTCTCAGACCCCTTCCCCATATACAGCATCTCAACCCAGCAATGTGGGTTACCCTGCCCTGGTGAACACCTAAGGCTCTGCCCCTCACTACATAACGGGTGCATCAAGAAAAAAAAAAATGGCCCAAATGAAAGAACAGGTCAAAGCTCCAGAAAACATACAGCTAAGAATGAAGAGGTAGCCAATCTACCAGATGCACAGTTCAAAACACTGGTAATCAGGATACTCACAGAATTGGTTGAATTTGGTTGCAAATTAGATGAAAAAATGAAGGTTATGCTAAGTGAAATAAAGGAAAATGTACAGGGAATCTATAGTGATAGGAAGGAAACTGGGACTCAAATTAACAGTGTGGACCAGAAGGAAGAAAGAAACATCCAATCATAAAAGAATAAAGAATCAAGAATTCAAAAAAATGAGAGGCTTAGGAACCCCCAGGACATCTTTAAACATTCCAACATCCAAATCATAGGGGTACCAGAAGGAGAAGGAGAAGAGCAACAAGTGGAAAAGTTGTTTGAACAAACAATAAAGGAAAACTTCTCCAATCTGGCAAAGGAAACAGACTTTGAGGAAGTCCAGGAAGCTCAGAGAGTCCCAAAGAAGTTGGACCCAAGGAGGAACACACCAAGGCACATCATAATTACATTACCCAAGATTAAAATGAAGGAAAGAATCCTAGAAGCAGCAAGAGATAAGGAGGTAGCTACCTACAAAGGAGTTCCCATCAGACCGTCAGCTGATTTCTCAAAAGAGACCTTCCAGGCAAGAAGGGGCTGGAAAGAAGTGTTCCAAGTCATGAAAGTCAAGGACATACATCCAAGATTGCTCTATCCAGCAAAGCTTTCATTCAGAATGGAAAGGCAGATAAAGTGCTTCTCAGATAAGGTCAAGTTCAAGGAGGTCATCATCGCCAAGACCTTATTATATGAAATGTTAAATGGATTTATCTAAGAAAAAGAAGATAAAAATATGTACAGTAAAGTGACAGCAAACTTGCAGTTATTAACAACCACACCTAAAACAAAAGTAAAAGCAAATTAAACAAACAACTAGAACAGGAACAGATCCACAGAAACGGAGACCACATGGAGGGTTATCAACAAGGGAGTGGGAGGGGGAGAGTGGGGGAAAAGGTACAGAGAATAAGAAGCATAGATGGTAGGTAGAAAATAGACAGGGAGAGGGTAAGAATAGTATGAGAAATGTAGAAGCCAAAGAACTTATATGTATGACCCATGGACATGAACTAAAGAGGGGGAATGTGGGTGGAAGGGGGTTGCAGGGTGGAGGGGAGTGAAGGGGGAAAATGGGACAACTGTCATAGCATAATCAATAAAATATATTTAAAAAAAGGTTAAGCATTCATTTCGGAGTTGTTGGTTCCTGGTTTTGGAGTTGCTAAGTACAGATGCGTACACTGTACTTAGGTCTCCGTCAAGACCTGCTACATTCAGCTCCTCTATGCAAGCCAGTCCTTTGGGTTAGGACCAGATTTCTTAAGCATGCACACATAGCTGGATCTCCAAGAATATTAATAGCAGTTCATTCACCAGAGTTTAGTGAACTTTTTTGTGAGTTATCATTAATAAAAGTGTGTTATTAGCTACATGATTTGAAAATAACATTCTCAGACGTTAGGGTCCAGGAGGATAGGGTTATTTTGTTTTACTTTTTTCTACAAGATAAATGAAACCAGGAAAGATCTCATGCTTCTCAGAGATTGTAGATGGATTGACATCCTAGTGCATACTCTGTGTCTCCTGGATGGTTGGTAGTGGGAAATAAGGAAAAGAAAATATTGTGTTATAAAATTATATGGGGATGCTACAGGGAGAAGCATCCTTAAAAAAGTAAGAAAGAGATTAATAGTAAGTGCTTCCTTAAGTTCTTACTATTGAGCCTTCCTTAGACTTAAGAAAGGCTCTCTGAAAGAAACTATGCATCCCTATGTTTATAGCAGCACAATTTACAATAGCCAAGTGTTGGAAGCAACCTAGATGCCCATCAGTAAATGAATGGATCAAAAAACTGTGGTACATTTATACAATGGAATTCTATGCAGCAGAAAGAAAGAAGGAGCTCATACCCTATGCAACAGCATGGATGGAACTTGAGAGCATCATGCTAAGCGAAGTAAGCCAGGCAGTGAAAGATAAATACCATATGATCTCACCTTTAACAGGAACCTAATCAACAAAACAAACAAACAAGCATAATATAACCAAAGACATGGAAATGGGGAACATGCTGAAAGTCACCAGAGGGGAGAGGGGAGGGAATTTCAGGGGAAAAGGGGAAGGATTTACAGGAACAAGTATAAAGGACACATGGACAAAAACTATGGGGGGGTGGAAATGGGAGGGAGGTGGGGAGGGCTGGGGTGGTGGGTTCGGGTGAGAATAAAAGACAGAAAACTGTACAAGATCAACAATGAAAATAAAAATTAAAAAAAAAAAAAGAAAGGCTCTCTGTAGGAAAACCTCTTACTAATTATCACATGCTTCCATTTTGAAATTATGGTTTTTACTATAAAACTACCCTTGTCGCAATGATGGGTTGACAAATGGTAGTGGTGGTGGTGGGGAGGACATAGATCATTTAGCTTATAAAAAGTCCAAGTTTTAGAAAGAAAGAATGCCACATAATAAAAATAGTGATAAAAAATAGACCCATAGAATATAAAAGGGCATGAAGTGATCACATAGTTCAGACTTCTAATCTTGGGTAAATAGGATTCAGGTCATTGCAGGAGGTCTCAGATTGTGTTTGTAATCATCCAAGTGCCTACCAACCAATCCACATAATCATAAATGTTCTTTCTTATGTTAATTTATCACTTTCAGTCCAAAATTATGTTGTGTTTTTCTGGTTTTAATAAAGTAGGAGAAAAACTGGGTATTATATTATCCTTTTAGTAGATGCTTTATAGTCTTTAATATTGTTATTGCAAGCCGAGGTTTTATTATTGTTTTTGTTGTTCTATCAAGGAACTGCTGTAGTATGAGCTAGTGTTAACCCATCTCCAAAGTTTAATGCAACCACTATGTATGGCCCAGACCATGAAGCCATGTCTGAGAACACAGTAAGTCTACAGAAAGAGATACCAGGATCTCCTCTACTCACCAGTACTGTCAAGATGCATTCAGTGTTTTGAAGATTTGTTATACAAACTTGATAACAAATCTTCAAAATAACATCACATCTCTGTTTTAAAAATTTGTATGAAAATTTGAAAACAAATCTCCAAAATAACATCACATCTCTGTTTAAAAGGCTAACTGCTAAAAATCTCAGAGTATACTCATAAAAAAATTATGGCCCAGAAAGAAATGTTGGAAGCATTTAACTACAAGTATCCTTTGAATATGATACTTGTCCTGTTGCATGGAGTTAGTTGTCAGAACAGAAATAATATTCCATCTATTTTGTCAAACTAAATGTCTTGAAATGGACTATAAGAGAATGAATGCTCCTCTTACTGAGGTGAAAGATTTGGTTTATTGCATCGAGATATCTGAGAACTATTTTATTTCTAAGGCAGAGACAGTGAATGTTTATTTGCTTCCTAGATTCCTTAAAAGAAATAATCTGCTCAGATTTAAAGCATCACTTAAAGGTTCATCACAACAAATTGGTGGCATTTCAAGCACATTGCTGATTTTTTTACCAATATCTACTAATTTAAGTCAAACTTGATTTTTAAAGGTCTCTAATTAGCTACAAGAGAAATTTATCTGCTTATTTCCTCAGGAAAAGCAAATACCTTATCAACATCAAATAATTTTATCTGCTCTTTAGGCAACAAACACCTCTCCCTGTAATGACATTAGTGCAGCCTTCTTCTTAATGGTGATGTATTATTTTAACACAGTTTCCATTGGAAATAAAATTTGGAAGTTATTTGACTTTTAGTGGTTCTTTTTTTTTGAACAAAAATTAATGGAGGTGGATTCCGTAGGCAACCACATATAAATCACAGGCTACCAACATTGCTCAAGAGCTGAGTTTCGCCTTCCTGGAGGTAAAAAAGGCAGTGGACAGCATATCTGCACATTCAAAATAATCAGCTTTGTGTGCCTTCTGTGTTGCAAAACTGGAGGATGATATTGGGGTATATTTTAATAAAACATAAAGCCATGTGAACATGAAATTATGCACTTGGTAAAAGGGGCATAAGAAAAAGCTTTTGTGCTACCCTGAACACTTATGGTACCTTGTTCTCTGAAATATGTTTAGGCTGTGCCAACAAAGTTTTTCACTGTGGAGCTGAGGATTTGGGTAATCAAAACATTTAAATGCAAATACTGCTCAATTTGCTTCTCCTGGTTAAATATTCTCAAAAAAATTTGGAATATATATGTCTCAGCACCAAGGAGCTGTGATTCAGCAGAGGGGCTGCTCTCGAAGGAACTGGTGTTTCTTGCCAGACCACACTAGGGTTGTCTATATTCATTAAAACAAGATAACAGAATACTACTTTAAAAATCACAGCTCCAGGAACTGCACATAGTTTTTATATGTGCATTTCAACGAACCTTTTACTATAAATCTGTTATGTATGGATTATTCTTCCAAGTTTACAGAAGATAAATCTGAGAGAGATAAAGTAATTTTCCAAGTTTCCATAGCTGAGTGGTAATATCTAGATTTGAACTCAGGTTGTGAAATTCTTGATGCCAAGCTGTAATGCTGTGTATTTCCTATAATTCAGACTGCTAAGAAAATACAGAATATAGGAATTAAAGTGCTGGTGGTCAGGAATACTTCAGAGGAAGCAGTGTGTATATTAGGACACAATAAACCACAGCAATTAAGGAACCAGAGATAACAAAAGAAAAAAAAAAAGATTGTGTGTAAAAACAGCACATGCTAAATTCCAGAGGTGAGTAAGTCTATTGGGATTTCAGAATTGTAAGCACTTAATTGTAATGGAATGGCACCAGGAAGCTAAGCAATAGCAGGGCCATAAAATGTCTTATGTTAAAGCATAGGTTGCTTTGTTGCAAGAGAAACAAGGGCTTATTAACAGATATTAGGTAGGCAATATTAGAACCATTAGGCAAACACCATGCCCAAAGAAGGAAAAGAACTATCAGCCCTATTAAAGTGCCTGGTTTTATACAAGCCCAAGAAACATGAAGAATCATGAGAGATATATTTATACCAGTGGTAGTGGCAGAGGGCAGATGTGTTTTTTGTCAATAACTGAAGTCGTCAACATTGGTCCACAGTGAAGTGTTGGTCTTTCCAGATGCTTGTAATACAGAAACAGCAGGAAAGCAGCGGAAAACAAGTGAAGAAGACCCTTGGCAGATATCCCACTGCTGGGGCTGACAAGGAGCCAGTAGCAGTGCAGAGATGATAGCTCCCAGGCTCTAGAAGGAACTGCTGTGTGTTGAGTTAGGTCAGCATATATTCCGGGTTTACTGAACACAGACATGAACTAGCTCCAACCGATCAATTGGGAAAATGCACTCTCAAAGACTGAATTAATGTGTTTTAATATACTTTAAAAAAAAGATTCTATTTATTACTTTTTAGAGAGGGGAAAGGAGGGAAAAAGAGGGAGAGAAACATCAATGTGTGGTTGTCTCTCACACACCCCCTCCTGGAGACCTGGCCCGCAACCCAGGCATGTGCCCTGACTGGGAATCAAACCAGCAACTCTTTGGTTCACAGGTCAGTGCTCAATCCACTGAGTCACACCAGCCAGGGCTGTTTCTTCACATTGCTTTTTCCCATGGCTTTTCAAAAAACACAAAAACTATACACTTAGAGGAAAGGGATGAAGCCAGGTCTTTGAGTAATTTATACACTGTGACCCTTTCATCATACTTGGCTCAACCCTTTTAGAATGATTTTAGTGCAGATCTATGAAAGGAGTCTTGGAGAGATTAGTACAGCTAGTGGATAGAACAGGCTTCAAATCAGGAATTGATTGAGAGGAAAGGAGTATGTGAACTTGGTTGGATTTTCAGCACTGTATTCTAAAAGTTGAGTTACAAATGACACTATTAATTATTTGACCTTTAAATAATGTGGAGATCAGGTACAGTTTATGTATTGACTTGAGGAAAATAATCAAATATTTCTTTCATGAAAGTCCACATACCCATAATTTTTTGTTTTCTCTCCTAGCATTTGTAGTATAGACTCTCATCACTAAATCCCTGATTTACATGGACAACCTTCAAACTAGTTCCTCTCACCTTTGCTTTTCCTTCAGAGATTTTTCCCAACAGAGATTTATCTTCTGATTCCACCCAAGGGCACAAACACTCTATAGAATCTTTACTTAATTATTCCTGATGATGCACAAGATAAACTTCATACATTTTAGCATGGTATAAACAGGTCTGAATTATGACATCTACATATTTATTGCAGTTTATTTTCCATCACTCTTCCAAGGGAAACTGTTCTAGCAAAACTAGTCACGTATTGCTTCACCACGTGAATAATCAATGAAGCAGAGGTTATTGTCCTCTGTAGCCATTACAGCCATAGTCTCCCTCTAAACTCTGTCTTCTTGTGAGCAACACCCCCGAATTGTTGACACATTGCTTTGCCATGGTTTGCACATCTATGAGACTGTATATCACATGCTTAAGAAGAAACAACACACAAAGAATTCAAGCTCAGCCCTTTCCCCTTCCTAGCAATGTGAACTTTATTAACTTTTGCAAGGTCTTTGCCCACTTGTTTGAACTGGAACATAATGATCACAAGGGTATTTACTGCATTGTGTTGTAGTGAGGCTTAAATCAGTTATTATATGTAAAAATCTTGATATATCTGTATCCATATCTATATCTATATCAACTACATCTATATCTATCAAGATTTATATATATCAAGATATATATAAATACCTATACATATATCTGAAGATTATATATATAATCTATATATATATATATTAAGTAAACCCTATGTGTTATCTGTTATTATCATTACATGTGTGCAACAATTGAAGTCTTTCCTGCTTCTCAAAGTGCCAGTGATTCAAGGGACAATTTCTGTACAGATCGAAGTAGTACAATTTCACTTAACAAAAGTCATCGAAAATTCCTCCATCAAAAGTTCCCGTGAGTCCTAAATAAACTTGAGCTGGGACTTTGAGAGGCCCT
Organism: Glossophaga mutica; assembly: GCA_039655065.1. Taxonomy (NCBI): domain Eukaryota; kingdom Metazoa; phylum Chordata; class Mammalia; order Chiroptera; family Phyllostomidae; genus Glossophaga; species Glossophaga mutica. Next base: position 75,392,707 of record CM077308.1, on the reverse strand, counting down.
GTGGAGGGCCCAAAGGAAAAATAGGAGATGGGGTCTGTGTAAGCATAAATTTAATAGGTTTTGTTGTCTTTCAGGAGACTGTGAGTCATAAGTGTCCACCCTTCTTCCTCAAGCCAAATGCAATACTGTGGAGGTCACAGGATAACTGAGAGTCCCTTGGGCTCTATTTGCTGACATTCATACTTCTTGGTATTCTGCTTGTGTGAATTAGAAATAGCTAAACATCTAAGGGGCTCCATTTCGTGGTCTGATATTTATTCAAAGATTTCAGTTTAATCTTAATACCATCATATTTAAGACAATAATTAAACTTACAACAGTTCATTTCCTAGGTATTTTTCTATTCTCTGTGTATAGGAGGTTGCTCTTTCTTTCCTTCTGTCACTTTCTCCATCTGTTTAAAGAAAAATGTTTGTATTCAGTAGAATATCATAGATTGTCTTAGAATTTCATACATGTGACCACTTTATAGGGAGAAACATATGGTGTAAAAGTGCTAATTTTAAGTTGTTATAACTCGCTTCAATTGTTTACAATAATTCTATAAGAAAATAACTTGATGATTGTAAGAAAAGATTTAATAAACCACATTTCATTTTTATTTAATGCTATCCTCTGCTGCAAGGGAGATCAATGCTCCTTCCTCTTTTATCTGCTTCCATATTTCACTCATGAGGAGGGGTCCAGAGCAAAGGACTTCACAGCTCTTCCCAGGGTTCTCTCATTCAATGACTGAAGTCAAAGTTACTGACATGGTCTCAGTTCCTTGAAGCAGAGTCTTACCATGAGAAGCATACGTAAAGCTGTGTTGAAAAATAAAAGCTCCACCACTAGCATTTTCTACTCCTTCAGCTCATTACTGGATCCTGATAAGCTTCTGTTCACTCCAGAGGCTTATGTGTGAGACTCAAAATTTGAGTGAGATCTCAGGGAATAACGACCTTTCAATGCACTTTTATTATTGGCTCTAACCATTTCCAGTTTAAGTAAAAGGGGCTTTGCAAATGGTTTATCCCAGCTCATTGGAAACCTTCCTTGTGAGCAGAATTGATAGGTTAGAAGGATGGGCTATTGGTCTCATCATGTGCAGCTAGTCTCCATGGCCTGACTAAATCTGTCTCTCTTTCACTATTAGTTGCACCCAGTGGCTGCATATGAATATATTTAGAGATTGGGCAAAGAGTAGAGGACAGAAGCTGGAAATTGGTTTTCTGTCAAATACTACATTCTTAACTTCATCCCATCTACAACACTTCACTTAGAGTTTGTATGAATTTGTGATAGTTTTATCTAATTCATAATCCCAATGTTTCTACATTGAAACAAGAGAAACTTTTGAAGGTTATCTAACAGTCTCCTTATTAACCATTAGCCTCTTAAATCAAATGAGCTGAAATGCAAAAAATGGACCCTTCACTGTTTTTAGAATTATTATACAAAACTCCTCACTTACTAAGTGACTTTTGCTTCACCTTTTTTTGAGGATCTTATCACATAGACACTGCTGCTATAGGCTATTATGGGGATAACACATTGAAGTTGTAATAATTTCCAGTTTCCATTTAAAAAATACATTCATTCAAGTATGTGTTAACCATTTTTTTCACATATAATTTTTCAATCTAAAAACTCTTTTATTTTGTCTTAGTACTCTCCCTAAAGCCCCCGCACATGCCAGGGCACAGCATTTTACAACTACTATAAATAGAAGAAGGTTGTATCTCTTTATGATATACTGAAAACGTAACCTCTTTGTCTGAGATCAAATTCAGAGACAGAGGTTGTTGCTCTGAGAAAAATTAAGTCATGATGGGCTTTAGAGGGCTTCATTGGCTTGAAATATTTGGAACTACTATAGAGAAAAGCTTATTTTCTACATGTCATGATTAGTGAATATCTGCGAATGGTGAGAGACTTGATGATGCAATGCTAAGTGAAGCTGGCCGAGTTACTACATTACAGAAACATTCATGTGATCCATTGCACACTGTAGACTCATCATTCTGTTCCGTTCTATTTTCTGCTTAGCTAGACATTGCATCCCAGCTTCTCAATTTCTGAGTTCTGCTTACATTTCTGACTGTTGACTCTTCCTGTAACTTCCCCCCCCACCCCTTCCCAATTTAGCAAACCTCACTCATACATCACACATTACATTCATTTGAGTACAATAGAGAACATAAGTAAATTGTGAAAGCTCTATTGATATGTGCATAGTCTTTTAAGGGAGGCAAGAATTAACCAAGTGAACCAATTGAAAAAGTGCTAAATGTTTCATCAGCTATAGATAAAATGGTCAATAAAAAATAAAGTTGGTGTCATTGTTGGCTGGTAAATTTCAAAAAGCTTTTCAAAGTTACTAAACCCAGAAATATAAATAAGAGAGAGAGTATGTCTGAGTCAGTGTCATAAACTTAAAGTCACATTCTATATCTCAGTCAATCTTATATTTAAACAAAACCACTTGAATCAAGATGAGGATGTGCAGAGGTGGTACATTTGAAGGCTTTAGTTCCAGTGGGGAATCGCAGGAGAAAAACGACTGATTTTTACAAAAGTGTTTCTGCAGACCACTAATCTTGAAATGTCATATTGTGTATCACTCCTACAAATCCACTTGCACATTAGCATATTAAAGGAGCTGAAGCCTTAAGCAAATTAAACTGTTAACTTTTGTTCAGCCCATCATTTCCTAAAAATGTTTGACCACAGTAACCATTATTAAATAGTTTTCTATAAGATACACATTAAGGAATATTGCTCTATATATGCCAAGTAGAATATACATACAGGTGTCTGTCTGTATATGTATATATAGTATGTGTGTGTACACACACACACACATGCACACATGCCAGGTAGAAAGAAATTCAAACTCTACACTAGAATGCCAAGATATTAAGTAGGAAAGTTGTATGATCCAGCTTAGATATCAAGAAAGCTCTTTTTGAGGTGAAGTAGAGAAAACAAAAATCTTGAAAATCAGAAGGCCACTAATGAAATAATTGCAAAAATAACATTTTTGGCAAAAAATTGGATTAGTATGGTAGCTCTGAAACTAGAAAAAAAGAAAAACACTACATTTGTGGATAAAATGAAGATATCAAAACAATAAAAGTAGGAAAAGCAAGATCACTGAAAAGAAAGAAGGAAACTGGTGGAAGAAAACAGGGAAATGAAACTCACTCCCCAGGAGTACCTTTGGGGTGCGGTCAGTGAAAAGCGAGTTGGAGTAAGTGTAGTGAGGCAGATGGAAAACATAAAACATACACGGGCCTAAGAGTGCAATGGCACCAAACAGAGAGCCAGGTTTTATTGTTGCTGTGTTTCCCCATGTAAGTCCCAAAGGTCAGTCTCATTATTTCATAGTCTTATATATACAATATATTCCCAAGGATATAAGGTGATTATAATAACCTTATAATTTTAAATTGCCTCTCTCTCTCTCCATATAAATATGTGTGTGTGTATATATATACTATTTCATTATATCTTAAAAATCTAAAGTCATGGTCAGGGACCAAAAAATTTATAATTTAATTAGTACTATTGTTGATATTTAAGCACACTGAAGTTCAGAACAGCTACAGGACCATTAAAGATAGCATGAAAGATACTTCCTGTGGCAGCTGTGAGAACGTGCCTGGCTAACCTTCAGCAGCAGGGGAAAGCAGTGAGCAACAGTCTCACAGCCCTGAGTTCTGAAGTTAGTCCTGCATTGGTTTTGAAGCCATTTCTCCCCTGAGCTTCTTCTGGCCAATGACCACCACTGCAGGGATACAAAGCAGACCCAACTATGGGAGAAGCAGTGTTCTTCTGAGGGTCACCTTCACCTCGAGGACCCCTGAGGGTCCTCTGTCAAACCTTCTTATAAGACCTGGCAGTCTTGTATGCTTCCACCTACCCTTTTTCTCTCTTTCTGCCTCACTTAGGTCCACTTGCATCAGAGTCTGATGGCTCTTCCTGTCTGTTTTCTCCATGCAAACCTTTTCCCCAATAGAGTCCTTACATTTTAATTCCTCCTTGTCATCTGCTTCTTGGCAGACCTAAACTAATTCTCTTCTCCTCAATTTAAGCAAACTATAATGAACATAGTTTCCTTATTTGCTATTAACACCTGGTATATGTTTTCATAATACAAACTGTTGGATTGCTTTAGGCTCATTGATGTAGAATATACAGTATAATTTTCTAGCAATAATAATAACACTTTATTGCATGTTTATAATGGGCCAGCAAGCGTGCTAAGTACTTTATATCCATTATTATAATCTGTGCTGTGCTGGTAAACAACCTTTTTTTTTTAAAGCAGCTATTTAAATATCAATTACATTTTCTTTTGTGGTGTAAATACTCCCACCATGGCCAATTTTAAGCTCTTAACAGGATTAATAACCAAGGAGCATAATTTTTGAATATTTACACTTGGCTCTTAGAAGTTGGTTGAAGTCTGCCTGAGCACAACGAATTAGTCTACAATCTTCTTTGTAATTTTTGATGTAGGTTTTTAATGTCAGGTTTACTGTTAGAGATACTCAATGGTCAGAGAAGTTAGGCAATTTTCCCGAATCATAGGTTTGGGATTTGTACCCAGGTCTGAAGCACCGTTAATCTAATCACTGCCTAGCTTTCCAAGAGCTCTTTTGATTGCAAATCATAGTGAGTTTAAGCCAAACTAAAAAGAAGTGGGGCTTAGTGAAAAAACTCAGATATGTCTTACGGAATACAAGGACAACCTAATCCTCAAAAGGATTTTCAGACCAGCGTCCTCGGTATCTATGCTGGCTCTCCTCACTGCATCCTGACTCCTTCTTTGCCCCTGTTTGACTTCTCTCTCTGAGTAAACCAGCATGCACTGCTTCTTTGTTTAATGTGTCAGGTATACAGTGGTTCCCAAGTTTGTGAGATTATGTTCTATGTATCTAATCACCCAGACAGACTGGTTTTCTCTGTGTTTTAAGCTCAGAATCCTTAGGAAGAAACTCTGACTGGTCCAGCTTGGGTCATGGGTCCACCATCTGCATTCTGTCTATGAGCGATGGAAGGCATAAAAGAGGGACAGCGGTAACCTGAACGGTGCTCCATTTGCAGTCTACAGCATTATTTCTATAGCAAAAAAAGATATCATTAAATTATAATGTAATGTGTATTCATATATTTAGCTAAATAGTATAGTATTTTTAATAAGTACAAATGTCTAGGCACAATGGGTTATTAATTTTATTAATGGATTATTCTTGGTTTTTGTAATTCTTGACAAAATCCAAGTCCTGTTTTCTTGGTTATGCCTAATTTTAAGGGTGAGTAGGGAGCATCCTGGCTTAGACCCTTTAAGCTACCATAGATTTCGAATCCCCCGATGCATGAATATATATTACACATACATGTAGTCCAAGACTTCCATTTATACTGACCATCATTTTACTTGTGGAAACCTGGTACTTGCAACTTATTAAACAAAACCCCAATTGCTCTTCCTATTCACTGGTTGGGAGGGGTGGTGGAGGAGGCTGGCCACAACACAGGCTGCTCTGAGCTGAGTTCCTGCTTACCTTTTTCTCCATATTTCTCCATATGCTTAGTCACCTCAGCCAACCCACATGTGTCTAATCTTAGGTAAAAAAAAAAATTGTGTCTTTTGCATGGAGGAATATTTTAGTGCATATTTACATAGAAATAATAAAACTTTAGAACAAAGATATAAGGTGATTTCTGCACAAGAAGAATGCACATAAATAGAAACCTAAGCTGATGAGCTTCTTATGCTTTAGTGCAGTGAATATCAGCATTTAACAAAATGTGTAAGGATTTTTAAGAATCAGAGAAAGCTGGTTATAGAGTTCAAATGCAAAAAGCAACCTTGTAAAATGACTTACTTCTTCACAATATTCCTGGATAAAGATGAGGGAATAGTTCTACCAGATATTTAAATAAATAACAAAGCTACAATAATAAAAACAACATGCTACCAGTCAGGAATAGATTATCACCAAAGGAACAGAATTAACAGTCCAGAAATAGATCCAGAGAATCATACAAAGATTAAGCATATGATAAAATTAATTCTTAAAATCTGCGGGGAAAGATAGATTATACAATAAATCACTTTGTGACAATTAGCCATTTCAGAAGAAAAATAATAATAAATGTCTACTCCTCTTCCGGAACTATGATCAAAATAAACTCCAGATTAAAAAAAAAATTACTTTAAGAAATGAGGCCCAAAAGAATAAATTACAGTTTTTAGATAATTTGAAAGGTACAAATATTGTTTCTTAAAAAGAAAACAAACCCATAAGATGGAAAGTTTAGAAAAATGGCTTTTTAAAAAAATTTTTTAAACAAATGTCTATTTGACAGGGAATCACCACTAGAATGAAGAGATAGGGAGACGGGGTTTTGTTTCCTTCCATTCCCAGTGTAACTGACAAATGCTCCCACATGTGATACTATGGCAAGTCCAAAGGATTTGTGTGAGCGCATAATGAGCACATTGGGTTCTTTCTCACCTTTAATTGCACAATGGGTGTCATTTGTGACACTCTTCTATTTGGGATACTGTGATCAAGGGGACAGATCTGACAAATGAACTGCACTAGTAACCTGGAATTGCTCCCCTGGCATGAGGGCAATCTTACCATTTCCTGGATTTGTAGGGTTTCCCACTAGCACTTTGTCCTCAAGGTTCCCTCCCCTATGTATTTTATTGTAGGTATGAATTTAATATTTTAGATAAGTTTCTTTTCTAGAACTCTCTCATAACCACCCTGTACCCTTCACTACATATGCTTTAAATGGAAGCTTGTTCTTTTAATCTTAATATATTAGCAATTTATAGAAGTGAATTGTTACAGAATTCTGAAATAAATAAATTTATACTTTATAATATTCATGCCAAATAAGCCACTTTTATGCTTATAAATAATATGTTCACAGATATTTTAAACTGGAGTAGAAATTCTAATAATTTGTTGTGAGTAGACCAGAAGATTAGGAGATCCAATCATGAGTAGATAATTAATTGTCAAATCCTCTATCATAAAAAAAGGTCTATTGGGTTAATCTCTCTTATCTTCAATCTCTCATATAAATGAATATAATACTAGCATCTTAAAATCGCATTCGTTCTATGAGTATCAAATACTATAATGAAAGTTAGAAACTCAGCACAATGTTTAACATATAAGAAGTTCTCAATAAATACTAAATATTAGTTTGTTTTTCATTATCAACATCTTTCACACAAAATTATTCAATCACCAAAAATACGTTAATGCAGAGTATTTATATCTGAGAAAGGGTGCTATGGTGAGACCCAATGAAAAATAATTTTTAAATTCTTTATCCCCTCCACAGTTGGTTGATGATGGGCTTCAGCTTTGCTTCCCAGAGGAAAACTTTAATTTAATCGTCAATATTTTTATCAGGTTAAAATAGATTGCCTTTTCTTGGAGGATTGGAAAACAATAGTGCTTCTACATTGACAATTAAATTTTCAATAAATGACACTCCTTTGTAATTTGTCTTAAAAATGCACTAGTGCCTTTCTGTTTTGACATCATTAAATAGTTTTGTTTAATTAAAAATGGTTTGCTTTATAATCCTCAAGGTTGAATAATCATTAATTTACTTTGGCTGTGGACTGGTTTATAAATGCATAATTTCCCATTTCAATAAGCACCATTACACAGAGGACTGAAGATAACTTCTGTACTGCAGAAATTCAGGTTTGCTGGTTTTATTCAGGAAAAGGAGCCTAAAGGGAAACAATGTATGCAATTAAACTCTTCCCAGACCCCCATTTCTCACCTCTGTCTTTTGTCATGCATTTCTAAACTTTCTCAATCTTCATGAATCACCTTGATTATTTTTTTAACATTCTTAAAACAGAAGTGACATAAAAATTTCATGACAATATGGCTACTTTCCTTCTTCCCCCCAAATCATTGCATCTTGAGAGAGACTTCTCAAGTTGATAATCATAAACTTTTACTAATATCTAATATTGAATTTAATTCTTAAATAGCTTAAAAAGTCCTAAGCAAACATTTTAAGTATTGAACGTAAATTTTAGGGCACTTTCAACCTTTTCTTGTCCACCTGCTTTGTCTATTCCTAAAAGTATGGCTTTTGCATAATCCATGTCCACTTCTCTTCACAACATGATGTTGCAGAAAATTGGTAAACATATTTGCTTTTAAGGGTTGCTTACATAAATCATTGGCTCAGTGAAAAACAAAAATGTGAGGCTGATTGTTCAAAAAGGAGGAAAAACATATAGTTATGTTGTTAAGATACAAAACTTTTTCTTTCTTCCTCAGTCTTTCTCTGGATGTCACATTTTTAATTTCTTTTATTTTCTACTTTATATTTTAAGTAAAGTACAAATATTTAATTTAGCATATCCATCATCTCATTTAGATACAAAAAAAGAGAAAAATCCTTTTTTCTTATAATAAGAACTTTTAAGATTTACTTTCAGCAACTTTCAAATATATCATATGGGAATGTCAGTTACAGTCAGTATATCATGCATTACAATTCCATGCCAGAACTTATGACTGGAAGTTTGCATCTTTTGACCACCTTCATCCAATCCATCCCTACTCCCCTACCTCTAGTAGCCATAAAGTCTCCATCTTTCTCTATCTGAGTCATTTCACTTAGCATAAACTCCTCAAGGCCCATCCATGTTGTCACAAATGGCAGGATTTTCTTCTTTTTTACGGTTGAGTAATGTTCCATTATATTCCATATTTTCTTTATTCATATATCTGTTGACAAGCACTTAGGTTATTTCCATGTCTTGGCTATTGCGAATAATGAGGCTATAAACACAAGATTGCAGATATCTCTTTGACATAGTGCTTTCATTTTCTTTGGATATGTCCCCAGAAGAATTGCTAGATCACAGTGGTAGTTCTATTTTTAATAATTTGGGGAACCTGCATACTGTTTTTCACAGTAGCTGTACCAATTTACATTTCCATTAACAGTGCTCAAGGGTTTCATTTTCTCTACATCCTTTCCAACAATTGTTACCTTTTATCTTTTTCATTTTAAACATTCTGACAGATGTGAGATGATATTACATTATGGTTTTGATTTGCATTTTCCAAAGGATTTGTGATGTTGAGTGTATTTTTGTGTGCCTGTTGGCCATTAGTGTATCATCTGAGGGTAAAGATATCTGTTATGGCCCTTTGCCGATTTTTAAATTGGATTTTTTTATTGTTGAGTTACATGAGTATTAATGCCTTATCAAATATATGATTTGCAAATATTTTCCCATTCTGTAGTTTGCTCTTCATCTAATTGATTGCTTCTTTTGCTCTGTCTCATCTATTTTTATTTCACACATATTCTACTAACACTCTACTTTCAGCTTAGTGATGAGTACTATCAAACAAAAGGGAAAAGAAACTATCGATTGCCCAATCCTTCTCTTTCTTTTTTATTTTCATTTGCAACATATGTAAATAGCTAATGTAAAAAATAACATGATTAAGAAAAGAGGAGGGAAGATGGCAGTGTGGTAGGAGGGAGCAGATCCCACTCCTCCCTACACACAGGAGAAAAACCTGGCTGATCTACAGAAGAACAGAGCAGACAAGGAACAGTAACACAGCATATTTGAGAATAAGAGATAGAAAATTGTAGCGGACATTGAAAAACCAGCAGTAAGGAGAGCTCTTCAGAACAATAGGAGCCCAGGGATCAGGGTGGAGAGCGGGGCGGCTGAGGCACCGGCCCAGCGCTCTGCCAAGCCTGCCCCAGGGCTCTGGGGAGGGAGCTGGGTCAGCCGCTGAACCGGCTGGGAGATCTCAGGGACCACCGCACGACTGTGGCCCAGCGAAAGTGGGTGCCCCACGCCAGGTCACTGCGTGACTTTGACCCGAGCTTTCGTGGTCGCCGGGCAACCTCAAAAGCATAGTCGCCCTGACTGCAGACAGAGGCACATGTGAAGTGAGACAGCTGCATGAAAATATGCACCCACACGGGACGCACACACGATCGCAGGATCATGGGCATTCTCAAAAACATAGGCGCTGGCCACTGGAGACAGCTGTGGAGCCATAGTTGCCAGTACACGCGCAGGCGCGAGATAGCTGCTGGAGCATAGGCCGCTACACACCACAGAAAGCTGCACAGGGGCAAAGGCAGGCTGCTGCGCCCAACTGGAGAACCGAGCACACACCCAAAAACTCTGGGAAGTGCGCGCACACCAGGAGGCTCAGAACACACGCTGGAAGCCCTGTGGGGAGAAGTGCCTACTAATGCTGGGATACATAGCACAATGAGGACTGAATTCTCAACACAGAGAAAAGCAATAAGATCACCCCTTGGCGATTGCAGCCAGCAAGACCAGAAAAAGCGGCTCGGTGAGTTTGAAAACAAGAAGAGGGTTTTTTTGTTGTTGTTGTTGTTGTTTTGTTTTGTTTGTTTCTTTTTTTTGGTTGTTTGTTTTTTTTGTGTGTGTGTTTTTTTTTGTTTCACTAGTCTGTTTTTTTTTTGTTTGTGTGCCTATTTATATAAGTGTTTTTAACTATTCCTTCTTTATTATTTTTATCTTCTTCTTTACTCCCCAGCTCCTTTTGCCTCTCTTTAATTCTTTCTTGTTTTATTCCCTCTTCCTTTCTTTCCAATTTTATCTCTTCTGCCTTCCTCTTTTTTCTTCTTTTTTCTTTTTTCATTTTCCCCCCTCTTCTCTTTTTAAATACCCATGAGTGAGACAAGACAAACAAACAAACAAGCCTGGAACAGTGAAAAAAAACAGAGTCGGCCCCAAAAAGAGGGTATCCCAGCTGATGAGACAGTGGAAGCTGTGAACAACAGGATATCCAAAGGAGATTCCACCTCTGAATCTCACAGATATTCTACCACAGAAGGTCATACCACAAACCCAGGGAGCCAGAACAGATCAATTTAAGAAGTTGAGGCTAACAACAAGAGTCTTACAAACAATGGGAAAACAAAGAAACAATCCCCAAATGAAAGGAAAGGAGGAAGCTCCAGAAAGAATGCTAAATGAAACGGAGGCAACTCAACTATCAGATATTGAGTTCAAAGCAATGGTTGTCAGGAAGCTCCATGAGCTCTCAATGAGCTACCGGAAACTACAGGGAAGTTATGATGAACTCACCGCAAACTATATCAACATGAAAAAGGAAATAGAAACTATCCACAAGGGCCAAGAAGAAATGAAGAACACGATTTCTGAACTGAAGAACACAGTGGAAGGAATGAAAAGCAGAATCGATGAAGCAGAAGATCGGATCAGTGAGTTAAAGGACAAAATAGAAAAAAACACTCAGAATGAGAAAGATAAGGAAAAGAGGCTTAGAAAGACTGAAGAGGATTTAAGGGAAATACAAGACAACATGAAACGAAATAATATCCGTATAATAGGGATACCAGAAGGACAAGAACAAGAACAAGGGATAGAAAACCTGTTTGAAAAAGTAATGATAGAAAAATTCCCTAATTTGGTGAGAGAAAAAGCCACACAAATCCAGGAAACACAGAGAGTCCCAATCAAGAGGAACCCAAACAGGCCCACTTCAAGACACATCATCATTAAAATGGCAAAATTCCAAGACAAAGAGAGAATCGTAAAGGCAGCAAGGGAGAAAAAGGAAGTAACATACAAGGGAACCCCGATAAGGTTAGCAGCTGACTTCTCAATGGAAACACTCCAAGCCAGAAGACAATGGCAAGAAATATTCCAAGCAATGAGAACCAAAGGCCTGCAACCCAGACTACTTTACCCACCAAGGCTTTCAATCAAAATAGAAGGCCAAATAAGGAGCTTCCCAGACAAAAGAAGCCTAAAAGAATACACCTCTACCAAACCAGTTCTGCAAGAGATACTAAAGGGACTGCTTTAAGGGAAGAAAGGAAAAGACAGAGAGAGAAAGAGAGAGAGGAACACAGGTACGAAAATGGCAATGAATAAATACCTATCAATAATAACCTTAAATGTAAATGGATTAAATGCTCCAATCAAAAGACATAGAGTAGCTGAATGGATAAGAAAGCATGACCCACACATATGCTGCCTACAAAAAACCCACCTCAGGGCAAAAGACCTACACAGACTCAAAGTGAAGGGCTGGAAGCAAATTTTCCAAGGAAAAAATGCTGGGATAGCAATACTCATATTAGACAAAATGGACTTCAAAAGAAGGGCCGTAAAGAGAGACCCAGAAGGTCACCTCATAATACTCAAGGGAAGAATCCACCAAGAAGACATAAACATTGTAAATATATATGCACCCAATGGAGTAGCAGCTAAATACATCAAGAAAATTTTAGAGGACTTCAAGAAAGATATTGACAGCAACACAATTATACTAGGTGATTTTAACACCCCACTGTCAAAAATGGACAGATCTTCCAAACAAAATATAAACAAAGATATTGTGGCATTGAACAGCACTCTAGATGAAATGGAATTAACTGATATGTATAGAGAGCCCTTCATCCCAAAGAAACTAAATACACTTTCTTTTCAAATGCACATGGAACATTTTCAAAGATAGAACACATGATAGAATACCAAACAAGCCTCAACAAATTCAAGAAAATTGAAATCATACCAAGCATTTTCTCTGACCACAAGGGACTGAAACTAGAAACCAACCCCAAGGAGAAAAACCCAAAACCCTCAAAATCATGGAGATTGAATAGCATGCTATTAAACAATGAATGGGTCAAGAATGAAATTAGGGAGGAAGTCAAAAAGTTTCTGGAAATAAAGGATAATGAACTCACATCGACCCAAAACTTATGGGACACAGCAAAGGCAGTCTTCAGAGGGAAGCTTATAGTGATACAGGCCTACCTAAAAAAGATAGAAACATTTCAAACAAACAACCTAACCCTACACCTACAAGAACTCGAGGAACAACAACAAAGACAGCCCAGAGCAAGTAGAAGGAAAGAAATAAACAAGATCAGAGCAGAATTAAATGACAGAGAGACTAAAAGCACAATTCTAAAGATCAATGAATCCAGGAGTTGGTTCTTTGAAAAGATCAACAAAATAGACAAGCCTTTAAGCAGGCTCATCAAGAAAAAGAGAGAGAGGACTCAAATAAACACAATCAGAAATGAAAGAGGAGAGATTACAACTGACTCCACAGACATACAAAGGATTGTAAGAAATTACTATGAAGAACTGTATGCCAAGAAATTTGAAAACCTAGGTGAAATGGACAGGTTTCTAGAAAAATATAACCTTCCAAAACTCAATGAAGAATAAACAGAAAACCTGAACAGACCAATAACAGCTGATGAAATTGAAGCAGTAATAAAAGAACTCCCAACACACAAAAGCCCTGGACCAGATGGTTTCACAGGAGAATTCTACAAAACATTTAAGGAAGAGCTAAGCCCTATCCTTCACAGACTATTCCAAAAAATCCAAAATTATGGAAGTCTCCCAAACTCTTCTTATGAAGCCAGCATCATCCTAATCCCAAAACCAGATGAAGACACAACAAAGAAGGAGAACTTCAGGCCAATATCGCTGATAAACATAGATGCTAAAATCCTCAACAAAATATTGGCAAACAGCATCCAACAACACATTAAAAAGATCATATACCATGACCAAGTGGGATTCATCCCAGGTATGCAAGGATGGTTCAACATTCGCAAATCAGTAAATGTAATTCATCACATAAACAAAAGCAAAGACAAAAATCACATGATCATATCAATAGATGCGGAAAAAGCATTTGATAAGGTACAGCACCCATTTATGATAAAAAAAAAACTCAGCAAAGTAGGACTAGAGGGAGCATTCCTCAACATAATAAAGGCCAAATGTGACAAACCTACAGCCAGCATCATACTCAACAGGCAAAAACTAAAATCTTTTTCACTAAAATCAGGAATAAGACAAGGTTGTCCACTTTCACCACTTCTACTCAATATAGTATTGGAAGTCTTAGCCACAATGACTAGACAAGAAAAGGAAATAAAAGGCATCCAACTTGGAAAGGAGGAAACAAAACTATCATTATTTGCAGATGACATGATAGTATAACTAGAAAATCCTATAGACTCGGCCAAAAAACTGCTCGACCTAATAAATGAATTTGGCCAAACAGCTGGATACAAAGTCAATATCCAGAAATCAAAGGCATTTTTGTATACCAACAATGAAACAACAGAAGCAGAAATCAAGAAAAAAATCCCATTTGATATAGCAAAAAGAAAAATAAAGTACCTAGGAATAAACCTAACCAAGGAGGTAAAAGACCTGTATGCAGAAAACTACACAACACCGAAGAAAGAAATCAAGGAAGACACAAACAAATGGAAACACACACCGTGTTCATGGATCGGAAGAATTAACATCATCAAAATGTCCATACTTCCCAAAGCAATCTACAGATTCAATGCAATACCTATTAAAGTACCAATGGCATATTTCACAGACATAGAACAAACACTTCAAAAATTTATATGGAACAATAAATGACCTAGAATAGCAGCAGCAATCTTGAGAAAGAAGAGCAAAGTAGGAGGGATCACAATACCTGATACCAAATTGTATTACAAGGCTGTAATCAAAACATCCTGGTACTGGCACAAAAACCGGCACATGGACCAGTGGAATAGAACAGAGAGCCCAGAAATAAACCCTATTCTCTACAGTCAAGTAATATTCGACAAAGGGGGCAGCAACATAAAATGGAGTAAAAATAGCCTCTTCAACAAGTGGTGTTGGGAGAGCTGGACAGCTACGTGCAAGAAAATGAAACTCGAGTACCAACTTACACCATATGCAAAAATAAATTCAAGGTGGATAAAAGATTTAAACATAAGCCATAACACCATTAAAGTCCTAGAGGAAAATGGCAGGAAAATCTCAGATATTTCACGCAGCAACATTTTTACGATATGTCCCCTAAAGCAATGGACATAAAGGAAAGAATAAACAAATGGGATCTCATCAAAATAAAAAGCCTCTGCATGGCCAAGGAAAACAGTATTAAAATAAAAAGAAAACCGACTATGTGGGAAAACATATTTGCCAATGACACCTCAGACAAGTGATTAATCTCCAAAATATATAAAGAACTTACATGACTCCACTCTAAGAAGACAAGCAACCCAATTAAAAAATGGGCAAAGGACTTGGGCAGACACTTCTCCAAGGAGGACATACAGAGGATCCAGAGACACATGAAAAGATGTTTGATATCTCTAGCTATCAGAGAGATGCAAATTAAAACCACAATGAGATACCACTTGACACCAGTCAGAATGGCCCTCGTAAACAAAGCAACAAGCAGCAAGTGTTGGATTGGTTGTGGAGAAAAGGGGACCCTAGTGCACTGTTGGTGGGAGTGCAGATTGGTACAACCACTATGGAAAACAGTATGGAATTTTCTAAGAAAACTAAAAATGGACATACGTTTTGACCCAGCAATTCCATTGCTAGGACTATATCCTAAGAACCCTGAAACACCAATCCAAAAGAACCTATGCACTCCTATGTTCATAGCAGCGCAATTTACAATATCCAAGTGTTGGAAGCAACCTAGGTGCCCATAAGTAAATGAATGGATCAAAAAACTGTGGTACATTTACACAATGGAATTCTATGCAGCAGAAAGAAAGAAGGAGCTCCTACCCTTTGCAACAGCATAGATGGAACTGGAGAGCATCATGCTAAGCAAAATAAGCCAGGCAGTGAAAGACAAATACCATATGATCTCACCTTTAACAGGAATCTAATCAACAAAACACACAAACAGGCATAATATAACCAAAAACATTGAAATTGAGAACCGGCTGAAAGTCATCAGAGGGGAGAGGGGAGGGAATTGCAGGGGAAAAGGGAAAGGGTTTATAGGAACACGTATAAAAGACACATGGACAAAAACTATGGGGGGTGGAAATGGGAGGGAGGTTGGGAGGGCTGGGGTGGTGGGTTGGGGTGGGAGTAAAAGACAGAAAACTGTACAAGATCAACCATTAAGATAAAAATTGGAAAAAAAAGAGAAAAGATATGGTAGGGTACCCTAATCGTTAAAATTATGTCATTGCTTTCTTTCCAAATTGGAAGCAAGTCCTGTTTCCAGTGTAGAATATGGCTTCTTCTATGGGCTGTCAGTGCCTCTGCTTACTCAATCATAGATATAGCGTGTTAAATTTGTGCTCCTTTTGAGTCTCCTTGAACTTCCACGGATTATGGATCTTCAGGAATTCTAAGTTCACGGAGCCTCTCTAATGTTAATGTGAACAAGTTGGCAAAAAACAACAAACATATATTTTACATATCTCTTCTGCTCATGCACATTATGCATTGTCCCATCAGATTTTGTTTACAAAATATAAGTCAAAGATAAAATTGTTAAAATTTTCTAGTCAGTGATGTAGCAGAACATTAAACAAACATGGAGTCCTTCTGAATACAAAGTCCCTTGTGCTACCCATGTAGCCAGAGCTGGTCTCCTATTTATCTTTCATGATTTAAGTCAAATGTTTAACCCAGAATTATTATCTTTTCTTTATTTCCACATTAATACATACATACTGTAAGAGCATGTAGAATTGTTTTAGATGTTTAAAAATATTGAATGAATGACCATAGGAATAAAATAATTAATGTTTTACAGTAAACAAAATATGATATCATTTATAGTGTATTATTTCTAAGGCTAAAATCAAAGTTTTTAGAGTGACTTTAATTCATAACAATGTGCTATCAAATGTGTTATGGAGTCCTTGTAGCGTGCTAAAACATCGTACAAAAATGATGTCTTGTTAAATCATCAGAATATCCCTGTAAGTCCCAGTAAGGTTGTACACTATGAACCCATGATCATTCCTAGGCACTTAAATACATTATCTTGATAAATTTCCATATCAATATCTGAAAATATGTGTGATGATGCCATTTTCCAGATGAAATTAAGAATAACCCATAGCAAGTGACTTGTCCAAAGTCACACAGATATATCAAGGGACATTTAGACTGAACTTGATTCCAAGCCCAATGGGCATTTCACAAAGTCTGGTGGCTTCACAATATTTTATTATTATCTGAATAAATTTGTAGGAAAAAAAACCCCAGATAATGTACTCTGTTCTTTTAATTTTTTTCTCTTCCATTTCTGTCTAAAAAAATAGAGATGTGAACCTCTCTTGTTACATAACACTACTGAGTCTTGACCCAATGAACAGATGTAACCCTGGAGTTGCCCTGCCTTGGAATGGAATGCCTCGCTTCACCTTTTCCTTAAACGTTATTCCTCCTTTATAACCCAGCTCAAGTCTCCTCTCCATAAAACTTTTCATAATGGGCAACAACAGTGTAGTGACTACAGGGGGAAGGAAGTGGGTGGAAATAGAAGAGGATATAGGAGAGATAAATGGTAATGTAAAAAAATACAATAAAAATAATGTAAAAGATAATTACCCTAATGACCTTTTCTTTTTCTCTGACCTATGTTGTAGTTTAGCCTAAAATGCAGCAAGCCATTGCCTTTGATCTATATATATATATATATATATATATATAGAGAGAGAGAGAGAGAGAGAGAGACATGTATACACACACACACACACATATACACACACACACATACTTTTTGTGTACCTATTATATGCTTGATACTGTTCCTTGTGCTTGCAGGACATCAGTGAACAAATGTGTAAAATATCTCTTCCTTTATGGAGCTTATATTCCAGAGAACGTAACAGGCTTTTATTTTTATTTTCTTAATTCTCCAATTCCTCTGTATGATGTTTGACACAAGGAGATTTATCTCTGTATATTTCAACTTCCTTCGAATAAGTAAAAATGCTTTTTTATGATATAATGTTTTGAATTTTAACACAATCCTGAATACTTAATAAATATTTGGTTCAGTAACTGGACTTCTTTTAGCAGAAAGTGAACTAGATATTGATGGAGAAAGTTAATTTTGGATATAGTGTTTATTCACATAAAAATAATCATTAGTAATATCTATATTTTTAAAGATTTTATTTATTTATTTTCAGAGAAAGGGGAAGGGAGGGAGAGAAACATCAATATGTGGTTGCTTCTCATGCACCCCCTACTGGGGACCTGGCCTGCAACCCAGGTATGCGCCCTGGCAGGGAATCAAACCAGAGATCATTGGTTCACAGGTCAGCACTCAGTCCACTGAGTCACACCAGCCAGGGCAGAAATAACTATTTTTTATAAGTAATAAATTAAAATTTTGAGACTTATACTAGATGTCTGGACGTTTTTATTTAATTCTCACAGCAGTCCAATGAAATAAATCTAATTACCTGTTTACAGGTTATGTTTGGAGGCTAATTTAGTTGTCTCAGGTTACACATTTTAAAAAATGTTTTTATTTATTTATTTATAGGGAGAAGGGAATGGAGGGAGAAAGAGAGGGAAAAAGACATTCATCAGTTTCCTCTCATATGCTCCCTGACTGGGGACCAAATCTGCAACCCAGGCATGTGCCCTGAGAGGGGACGGGGGCGGTTGACATTTCCTTTTATGAGACCACGCCAAAGCAACTGAACCGCATCAGTCAGGGCTCAGGTTACACATTTAAAAAATGACAGACCTGGTATGAAAACCCAAATATTTCCAAATCCAGAAGGCATGCTGCTTACCAAACTACTACAATTACTGTCCAAATAGGAAGTAATCAATTTGATTAGGACAGCAGATGAAGCTAGTTGTGTACATCTCAAACATTTATTCATTAGCTAGCTGGGTAGCATAAAATGGCTCACTTTAATTAGTAACTGCATGGATAATAACAAGAGCTTTAATAACCCTCACTCTGGATGCTAGATGAATGCTAAATTAACTGGAGAAGTATATACACATAACAATAAAAATGTTCAGTGAAAAATCTTTTTATATAAACTATTTTGTGTCTATTTAGATGCAGTCAATGGCCTAAACCTCTAGGCTCCCAGTATGGTGCTTTAAATCCCACAGACATGATACCAATGAAGTGTTGCCAGACAGAAAGAGTATAGTATTCAAATAGGATTGCAGTGATCCGTGCCTTTCCATCACTTTGGCGATGTTTTTGCATGTTGAAAATTTAATGGGTTAGTCTTCAGTGGGAAGGAAACTTGACACTGGTGTAGAAAGACAGGCAGCACCGTGTTTGGAAAAGTGTAAGATCAGAGCCAGTCAGATGTACCTACTTGCAAATTGAATCTCAATTACTTTTGTCTGTATGACTTTGGCTTCATGTCACTCTCTCTCTGAAACTCATGATTGGTTAATAAATAGAAGCAATAATCGGGGTCTTAACATCATGAACCCTTTGTGAAAAGTGCTTGGCACGTAATCAGTGTTTGTCAAATAGCCACTGTTATATGTTGCAACTCAGTCATTCTGTCTGGAAACTCACCCACTTTTCTGACTGGGAAACTTATTTCCACCTTTTTACAACTCAATGGCAATATCTACTCCTTTTTGAATCCTCAATCTTTTCACTCAGAGAGAATTAGATGCTTTCTCTGCCTTCATTCGATGGTATCAATTTTCCCTGGACTTGTAGTAGCATATACCACATCGTTATTCAGGAGTGCCTTCCTTCCCATCATTCTCACCAGACATTCAGCTCTTGGAGGCAAAATTTGTCTGGTTCTTCTTTCTATCTACAACTCAGCAGGCCTTAATAATATTTCTCTTATGTGTGAATAAATGAGAAATCTGATAACCAGGGGCAGAGAAGAGGTTCAGGAGTTACTCAGAGGTGGCAGTAGAACATCCATCTCTTTCTTTCAAATCTTCTGTTATAATCATTGTCAGAAAACATCAACTTTGGCAAATACCCAAAGAACAATTATAATTAGGAAAAAATATAAATAAACAAAATTGTGTGTTTTACTTCCTTGGTAAATACCTATCTTTGGAGGATAATCAACATTTTAAAGTGGCCAGTGGTCATGTTATTGCTCCAGATATTGGAGTTTGTCACCAGATATCTGGTGTCAAATATTGTCACCAGTTATCTGGAGTTCCTACTTTGCCAATTAATACCATGTGTCATATCACACTATGAAAGTAAAGTTGTGTATAAAACTAGACAAAAACCTAAACTCTAGAAGAGTCTGGTTACTCTGGCCTGTGTGGTACAAGAGGTTACTCTTACTTAGTTGATTCCTGAATTTTAACCAGAACAACAGTAATTTACTTTAATAAAATTCTGAGCTCTGAGAAGTTACCAGATCATAAAGCTACTAGCAATAGTGAGGTTATCTAGACAAATATCATCATTATATATCTGAAAAAAACTGAGAGGTGCAATAACTGAGATGTTCAGTAACTTACCTAAGGGCAAGTAATGTTAGCTACCTTTGCAGATCCAGCTTCCACTGAAAGCCATTTACTGAGCCAATTGTTTCATGGTCATTATGCACTTTGTTAATAAACACCAGTTTTTTGCTACAGCTCATCCTTATTATACATTATTAAACATTTTTAAAAGACTTTATTTATGTATTTTAATGAGAGGGGAAGTGAAGGAGAAAGAGAGGGAGAGAAACATCAATGTGTGATTGCCTCTCACTTGCACCCTACTGGGGACCTGGCCTACAACCCAGGCATGTGCCCTGACTGGGAATTGAACCAGCAACCCTTTGGTTCACAGGCTGGCACTCAAAAATGCACTCAACCACACCAGCCAAGGTTTTATACATAACATTTAACTTCACCTTTATAATGACCACAAATGTGAGATAACATTTTGCTTGGCAATATAGGCGAAGAAATGCTGATAGAGGCTGAATTTTTAAAAAATTTTTATTGTATTTTTTTCATTACCATTTAGTACCATTAGACTCCCTTATCCCCACAATCACCATACTGTTGTCCATGTTCATGAGTCCTTTTTTCCTTTTTGCTCATTCTCTCTACTCCTTAACCTCCACCCCTACTTAGCTGTTATCCCGCTCTCTATCTATGAGTTTGTCTCTATTTTCGTTGTGAGTTCAGTTTGTTCAGTAGATTCCATGAGTGAAATCATACGGTAGTTGTCTTTCTTTGACTGGCTTATTTCACTTAGCATAATGTTCTTAAGGTCCATCCATGTTGTCACAAAGGATATAATTTTCTTCTTTTTTATGGCTGAGTAGTATTCCCTTATGTAAATGTCCCATACTTGTTTTATCCACTCAGCTACTGGTGGACACTTGGATTGCTTTCATATATTGATGATTGTAAACAATGGCACAATGAACATGAGGGGTGCTAATGTTCTTTTGAATTAATGTTTTGGGCTCCTTTGAATATATACCCAGAAGTGGGATTGCTGGGTAAAAAAGCAGATTAATTTTTAATTTTTTGAGATCTCTCCATACTACTTTCCACAGTAGCTGCACCAATCTGCATTGCCACTGTTAATGCACTAGGGTTGCCTTTCCTCCACATCCTTGCCAACTCTTGTTTGTTGGCCTATTGATAATAGCCATTCTGGCAGGTGTGAGATGGTATCTCATTATGGTATTAATATGCATTTCCCTGATGATTAATAATATTAAGCATGTTTTCATATGTCTATTGGCTATCTGCGTTCTCTTTGAAGGAGTATCTATTCAGGTCCTTTGCCTGTATTTTAATTAGGTGGATTGTTTTTTCGGTTTTGTGTTTTGTAAATTCTTTGTAAATTTTGGATATTAACCCCTTATTGGATGTATATTCTCCCATTCTGTGGGATTTCTTTTTATTTTGTTGATGGTTTCCTTTACTGTACAAAAACTTTTTAATTTGATGTAGTCCTATTTGTTTATTTTTTCTTATTTACCTTGCCTGGGGAGATATATATGATAAAATATTGCTACAAGTGATTTCCAAGATTTTGCTGCCTGTGTTTTCTTCTATGATTTTTATGGTTTTGGTTTATGGTTAACATTTAAGTCTTTGATCTATTTTGAATTTATTCTCATGTGTAGTGTAAGAAGGTGGTCTAGTTTCATTTTCATCCACATATCTGTCCAATTTTCCCAACACCATTTATTGAATAAACTATCTTTAGACCATTGTATGTGCTTCCTTCCTTTATCAAATATTCATTGGCTCTAAATGTGTGGGTTTATTTCTGAGCTCTTCTATTCTGTTCCAGTGATCTATGTGTCTGTTTTTATGCCAGTACCATGCTGTTTTGATTACTGTGGCCTTATAGTATAGTTTCTATTAAGTAGCATGATTCCTCCAACTTTGTTCTTCTTTCTCAGTATGGCTGTTGCTATTAGGGGTCTTTTGTGATTCCATATAAATTTTTGAAATATTTGTTTTAGTTCTGAGAAATAAGTTATTAGAATCTTGGTAGGAATTGCATTGAGTCTATAGATTGCTTTGGGTAGGATGGACATTTTAATGATGTTAATTTTTCCTATCCATTAACATGGTATCCACTTATTTGTATCTTCTTCAATTTCTCTCTTCAGTGTCTTATATTATCTGAGTACAGGTCTTTTACATCTTGGTTAGTTTTACTTCTAAGTAATTTATTCTTTTTGTAGTAATTGTAAAGGGGAATGTTTTCTTCATTATTAGCATATAAAAATGTTCATTATTGGTATATGAAAATGCAACTGATTTCTGGATATTAATTTGTATCCTTCTACTGTGCTGAATTAATTTATCAGTTCTAGTAGTTTCTTGGTGGAATCTTTGGAATTCTCTATGTACAATATCATATATACAAATAAAGACAATTTTACTTCTTCCTTTACAATTCAGATGCTTTTTATTTCTTCTCCTTCACTGATTACTGTGGCTAAGAATGTTGTACCAACCTAACATTCCCATGATAAATGTTGCTTGATTGTGGTGTATGATCCTTTTGATGCACTGCTGTACTGGGTTTGCTAATAATTTATTGAGAATTTTAACATCTATGTTTATCAGGGATTTTGGTCTATAAATTTCTTTCTTTACAGTGTCTTTATCTGGTTTTGAAATTAGGATAATGCTAGCCTCATAAAAGGAATTTGGGATTTTTCCTTCCTCTTAATTTTTTCAACTTGTTTGAGAAAAAGAGGTGTTAGTTCTTCTCAGAATGTTTGGTAAAATTCACCTGTAAAGCCATCTGGCCCAGGGCTTTTGTTTGTTGGGAGTTTTTTGATTACTGCTTCAATTTCACTAGGTTAATCTGTCTGTTCAGATTCTCTGATTCATTCTGATTTAGTTTTGGAAGATTGTATGTTTCTAGGAATTTATCCATTTCATCCAAGTTGTCCAGTTTGTTGACATATTGTTGTTCATAATATTTTCTTACAGTCCTTTATATTTCTTTGGTGTTAGTTGTTATTTCTTCTCTTTCCTTTCTGATTTTATCTATTTGGGTCCTCTGTTTTTCTTGATGAGTCTGGTTAAAGGTTTGTAATCTTGTTTATCTTTTCAGAGAACCAGCTCTTGGATTCATTGACTTTTTGATCATTCTTTTAGACTCTATTTCATTTATTTCTGCTCTAATATTTATTATTTCCCCCCTTCTACTCACCTTGGGCTTTGTTTGTTGTTCTTTTTCTAGTTCCTTTAAGTGTGAAGTGAAGTTTTTGATTTGAGCTGCTGCTGCTGCTGCTGCTGCTGCTTCTTCTTCTTCTTCTTCTTCTTCTTCTTCTTCTTCTTCTTCTTCTTCTTCTTCCTCTTCTTCCTCTTCTTCCTCTTCTTCTTCTTCTTCTTCTTCTTCTTCTTGGTAGGCCTGTAATGCTATGAATTTCCCTCTTAGGATTGCTCTCCCAGTGTCCCACGGATTTTTCATTGTGTGCTTGAGTCTGAATTTTTCACACTGTATCTGAGAAAGGTACTGGTAGAGGCCATGCATGATTCTTTTGCTAATATTTTTTTTTGCCATATTCCACTTTCTTACTCAAAATTACCCACACTAGTAGGGACTTTTGTTGTTGTTCTGTCTGCTTAATTTCCTTATTAATTGTTAAACTTTATTTTTTAAGGAATGTCTGAGGTCCACAGCAAAATTGAGCAGAAGGTACATACAACCCTTGTCCCTACACATGCACACTGTCTCCCAATGTCAACACCCTGCATCAGAGTCATACATGTATTACAGTTGATTAGCCTACATTGACATAACATAATTACCAAAAGTCTACAGTTGACATTAGGGTACTTTCTTGGTGTTTTACATTTTGTGGGTTTTAATAAATGTCTAATGACATGTATTCATTACTGTGGTATTATACAAAGCAGTTTCATTCCTTCTGCTTTGAAATTCACCCCTTTCTCCTCACCAACTCCTGGCAATCACTCATCATTTTACTGTCTCTATAGGTTTGCCTCTTTCAGAATATCATATAGTTGAAATCATACAGGATGTAGTATTTTCAGAGTGACTTCTTTCACTTACTAATATATATTTTATTTTCCCCTATGTCTTTTTAGGGCTTCATTTCTTTTTAGTGTTGGATAATCCATTACCTGGATGTACCACAGTATATTTATTCATTCACCAATGAAAAAACATATTGGTAACTTCCACATTTTGGTAGTTATAAATAATGCTGTTATAAATGTCTAAATGCAGATTTCTGTGTGAACATGATTTTCAATGCATTTAGGTAAATACCAAGGAGTGCTGCTGCTGGATCATATGCTGAAAGTAAGTATAGTTTTATATGAACCTTCCAAACTCTCTTATGAAGTAACAGCATCACTTTTCATTCCCATCAGCAATAAATTAGAATTCTTTTTTTAATCAGTATTTTTTAATTGTTGATATTGTACAGTTTTCTGTCTTTTACCCTGCCCCAGCCCACCACCCCAGCCCTCCCCACCTTCCTCCCATTTCCACCCCCCATAGTTTTTGTCCATGAGTCCTTTATACTTGTTGCTCTAAACCGTTCCCCTTTTCCCCCGAAATTCCCTCCCCTCTCCCCTCTGGTGACTTTCAGCCTGTTCTCAATTTACATGTCTTTGGTTATATTATGCTTGTTTGTTTGTTTTGTTGATTAGCTTCCTGTTAAAGGTGAGATCATATGGTATTTGTCTTTCACTGCCTGGCTTATTTCGCTTAGCATGATACTCTCCAATTCCTTCCATGCTGTCGCAAAGGGTAGGAGCTCCTTCTTTCTTTCTGCTGCATAGAATTCCATTGTGTAAATGTACCACAGTTTTTTGATCCATTCATTAACTGATGGGCACCTAGGTTGCTTCCAGCACTTGGCTATTGTAAATTGTGCTGCTATGAACATAGGGGTGCATAGATTCTTTTGGATTGGTGTTTCAGGATTCTTTGGATAGAATCCTGAAATTCGAATTCTTGTTGTTCCACGCCATCACCAGCATCCAGTTTTGCCAGTGTTTTGCGTTTTGGCCATTCTAACAGATATGTGGTGGTATCTCAATTTTAATTTACAATTCTCAAATGACATATGATGTTGAACATCTTTTCATATGCATACTTCATATCTCCTTATCTTCTTTGGTGAGATATTAAGGTCTTTAACCTATTTTTAAATTAGGTTGTTTGTTTTCTGATTATTGAATTTTAAGTTCTTCTTATATTTTAGATAGAAATCTTTTATCAGGTGTTTTTTTTCAATTATTTTATCTCAGTCTATGACATTGTCTTTCACAAAGCAGAAGTTTTTAATGAAATTCAGGTAATCATAAGTTTCTTTCATGGATCATTCCCTTGATATTATATTTAGAAAATTATTGTCTTACCTATTGTCCTCTAGGTTTTCTCCTATGTTATTTTCTAGGAATTTTACTGTTTTGTGCTTTATGTTTAGGTCCTTTGATCCATTTTGAGTTAATTTTTTTTGAAAACTCTAAGGTCTGTGTATAGATTCATTATTTTTCATATGCATATAGCACCATTTGTTGTAAAGACAATCTTTGCTCCATTGCACAGGTATGCCTCTTTTTTATTGCACTTTGTCTTATTGAACTTCACAGATGTATCTTTTACAAATTAAAGACCCTCTACCAGCAAAAGATTATGACTTCCATGATTACAATCCTTGCTTTATTACAATGGCCTGGCACTGAACCAGCAGTATCTCTAAGATATGCCCATATTCTCTTTGTTTCTTTGTCAAAGATCAGTTGATTATATTTATAGGGTCTATTTTCCAGCTCTCTATTCTGTTCCTCTGATCTATTTGTCTATGGTTTCACCAATACAAACTCTCTTGAATACTGTAGATTTACAGTAAGTTAGATATGGTCAGTTCTCCAATTTTATTATTCTTCAATATTGTATTGGCTATTCTGGGTCCTTTTGCCTCTTCATATACTCATAAACTTTAAAATTAGTTTATTGATATCCAGACAATAACTTACCTGAATTTCATTGAAATATATTGGAATGTCCTTGAACCTCTAGATGAAGTAAGAATAATATGTTTTTAAAAATAAGTTTCTGTTAGAACTATTATTTATTTTTTTGGAAATCAGGTATACTGATAAGTAAGTATTCTTTAAAAATTAGATAAAAGAGAGATAAAATGTCTTTTTAAAAGATGTTCATTTTAATGAAATTATTTGAAAATAAAATTATATACTAGAAAGCTTCATATGATAAATTGATTCCAGTTAAATAAGCTGGGGAAAATCAAGGCTACAGGTATTCTATATAAAAGAAATAAATTTATGAGTATTTACACTACTAATAACTGTTTGCTCTCCTGCGGCTTTGTGGATCCTGCCAAGTCTCATTCATAACACTCACTCACACACCCAGAATTTGTGAAAAAGACTAGATTAAGGAAAAAAGAAAGTCTTTGGGTTAGAATTAGTAGAGATACACATTTGGCTGAAAGACAAGTGCATTTACTAGAAGTTTGATTCCAAACCCTGGTGTCTATTTTGCATTTATGTTGTTTAGGTTCACTTAAAGATGGTCACAAGATAAGTGGTAAAAGAATCTAAGAGATTCTGATACCGAGTTCCCAAGATCTTTATACATGTAAAGGAAATGTAACTTTTCCATAGAGCATATTTCAAAAAGTAAATTTTTTTTAAGGATTCTATTTATTTATTCTTACAAAGGGGAAGGGAGAGAGAGAAAGAGAGAGAGAAACATCAGTGTGTGAGAAAAACATGATCAGTTGCTCTCACACCCCTCAACTGTGGGCATGGCCTGCAACCCAGGCATGTTCCCTAGACGAGGAAATGAAACAGTGACCTTTTGGTTCACAGGCTGGCATTCAATCCACTGAGCCACATCAGCCAGGGCTCGAAAAGTAGATGTTCTTTCTGCTTCTGTTTATTTCCTGAATAAACACTTATCTGATAGTTGTGATTAGATGAGGATCATGTTCTAGTCTAGATCACAATATTGTAGGTGCCTTCAGTATATATATATATGTGTGTGTGTGTGTGTGTGTGTGTGTGTGTGTACATATACGTATGTATATACACAGTATATATATGTATTTATAAATTATATATAAATGTCACATCATATTATTTTATATAAATTTTTAAATACAGTAGTAGAGAATTTAGAAGGATGAACTATAAGGCAAATGCAAATAGAAATATGGAGCTAAATGTTGACAAAACAACTAAGATTATAGAATGTTTGCTTTGGGCAGCAGATATGGATCATGGAAAGGAGTTGAGGATTACTAATGTTTTTATTAAAGTTTTTTGAACTATTTGAATTTTAAATAATGAATGATATTATTCAAATAAAATATATATAAAAATCCTAATATATTTTTCTGCTCCATAATAGTATCTTTTGAACACTTCCTGATATACAAGCAATTTCATTTGGAGATAACTAGTCTAAACTACTTTGCTACTTCTCCTTTTACTTGAAGACTATTAAATTGCATTCTATGGTGAATATAACCTTTGCAAGATAAAAGAGAAATAAAACATGATTACATAATTGATTAAATAATCTGAGGTTTTAAAATTTTTATTTATGTTTTATTAATTAACAAAATATATACTTTATTGAACACTTATTTGGCAGGCATTGAGCAAGGCATCAGAGATGCAAAAATTAAGGATTAGTGAGGCTGAAACTGAACAGATCTGATTCCTGATCTTGACAGTGTTATTAAAATGTTTTTTAACAGCCCTGGCTGGTGTGGTATAGTGCATTGAGTGCTGGCTTGCCAAAGAAAAGGTTGCTGGTTCAATCCAAGTCAGTGCACATGCCCAGGTTGCAGGCCAGGTCCACAGTTGTGGGCTGTGAGAGGCACTGATCATGTTTCTCTCACACAGTGATGTTTCTCTCCCTCTCTTTCTCCCTCCTTTCACCTCTCTCTAAACAATATAAATAAATAAATTATCATAAAGAAAAAAATAAAATCTTAAAAAATATTTTGCAACATATGGTAAATTGCTTAATCTTAAGCTTCTGTTTCCAAATATGTACAAAGAAAAGGCATGAATGAGCTGCTATATCTACAGAATTGCTTCGGAAAGCACATATGATAATGTTTCAGTTGGAGGCACATATTTCTGGCTTTAGGGTCAAAAGTTACAGGCTTTACCTTGAGATGAAAGAAATAAGAAACATCACAGAGAATGATTCTAGGTGAATAGATGAATGGCAAGTACAGATGAGAAATAATGAGTTTATTGAGAGTAGCAAGGAAGGCTAAAATTAAAAAAAAAAGCTTTAAAAGAAAAAATGGAGAGGTAAAATGAAACATAAAACTGAAAACAAGTGGTGGAGCAGGTGTAGGCTAAATGCTCCGGTGTAACTGGTCAGATCTGAGGTAAATCATTATGGGCTAGTATTTTTAGGTTTAGTAACACATCACATTTCTACCAAAAAGTCTCATAACTTATACTTATTTGATGATTTTGCATGTAACATTTATATTATTTTCAGCATCCAACCATAAGTTAAGACAAGATCCAGCAGAAGTAAACCTGCTTGAATGTGGCTGGTAGGGTAATGATATGGGGGTAATAATTTATAGTTTTAATTTGAACATTTCAACTAAAATGTCATATGGTATGCTTGAGCATGTTACAGAATTTCATGCTTATGATTTTGTAATAAAAGATTTTGGAATAAAAAAGGAGTGTTATTTGTGCTGGACCCTGTCTATCTGAGCTGATACTGTAGATATTCATTTTTAGATCTAATCATAAAGAAGAATCTCGATTATGTTGCCACTGTAGTTTAAAGTTGTGTGCTTGCCTTGGGACTTGGTTTCTACAGCAGATAATCAAATAAATCAATAATCCCTCTACACATGTGACATCCTAAGGACACATCTGTGCTTCATGGAGAGCAAGTGGCTATGAGGTAGGTATGAGGAGGACAGTTTAGTGTAAGAAGAGCAAGTGATTGAAAATTTAAGGTTCAGTTACTGAATATTCTTTAAAGATATTTTAAGCCAATATAAATAAAAAATACTATTAGTGTGGAACTTAGGGCTTATGAAGGTAATGAATAGCAATAACTTTATAATAGAACTGGTCTGGATTCCATCCTCTATTATGAATCTTTTTTTGCTGTGTCATTAAACATTCCATATCACCGTATTCATCCAATTGCACAATCAATAGCACATGATGCTTTCACCTACTTGCATCAACTCTTATTGAACAGTAAAACTTCAAAATAAACATTTTTGGACTTGTTTTATGTGAATATGAGACTCTAAAAAGGACTCGAGAGTTAACTGAAAGTCT
This sequence comes from Glossophaga mutica, assembly GCA_039655065.1. Classification (NCBI taxonomy): domain Eukaryota; kingdom Metazoa; phylum Chordata; class Mammalia; order Chiroptera; family Phyllostomidae; genus Glossophaga; species Glossophaga mutica. Next base: position 75,363,075 of record CM077308.1, on the reverse strand, counting down.
GTAAAGGAAATAAAATTTATAGCTCAGGATTATTAATGCAACACAATTTAACAGATAATTTTGAGTAACTGCTCTGTATTTGACGTTTTCATTGTTACTTGAAGGAATGCAAAGATTAGATCATTCAATTCAATATAATTAATTAAATATGCACTTAATGAGCATTAACTTTGCATCAGGTACTCATTTAGAAATGTGAAATGCAGAGATGAATAAGAAATAATCCTAGTCTTCAAAAAGCTAGTGATTTATTTGCAATAAATGCATATATGTGGTGGTTGTTATGATATAATTGAAAAATATCTGAACAAGATAAATATGTTAAGTGGCATTAGAGCATGAAAACCAAATATTTATCATTTTTAAAGAAGAGCAATTATATCTAGGAAAGCAATCATTAGATTGAACAGATTATGTACACAGAGATTAGGGGTGAGTGAGATACAGATATTTCACTTACAATGCATAGTGTGCTAGAGAGTGAGAAATATTTAGGAGAGAAATTCAAGGCAGGCAGGATGAAGATATTGCCTGCTTAAGCAGATATTCATACCTGCCAATATCCCCCTGGCAATTACCTCCGTAGACTGCATATAGTGTATATCCGTGATTCTTTACTCAAGGAGTATTATTCTGAACAACCAAGGTGCTATGTGTACAAGCAGGACAAACCAGAAATGCCAGAGTTAGGATCCTGGAAACAAATCCCAGATAGTGATAGGCAGTGAGAAGTCTCCCACAGGAAAAGATCTGAGCAGTACACCTAGTCTTCAACATGGTGGAGAGGGACCAATAACTTGGGCCAAGACATTGAAAATTCCTATCCACTGGCTTCACTAGTTATTTAGGGTCCTAGAGGGAGCAAGATAAGAAGACTGATGACAGAGATCTGGGAAGGAAGCATGCAGTTGGACCTATAGGAGTGGACAAAAGTGTGTGTATCTCTATTTCTACATAATACCTGTAAAAAAAATACACCATGCAGACAAGTCATTGAACTACTTGAACAGGATAACCTGTCTGGTGGTGTTCAGCCATTCTCTGCTTTTGGCCACCTCAGCACTTTCACTATTGGGCTTGTGAGCATGGCAGCCATTGAAATACGGATAGAGGCTAGGCAAGATCCAACATCATGAGATCCCTCTAACCAAGGCTGAAGTGGGTAGTGACACTGCTGAGTGTCAAAACTCTTAGTGACATACACTGACACTGAGATTTTGATGTTGTACCATTCTCTAGGAGATCCACCAGTAGCAAATTGATTATTTTTACCATTCTTTGGACTGTGCAATTCTTTCCAATAATTTTGCATAATTGGAAAGAAATATCAATGGGAATTAATGCATAAAGACTGCCAGCAGTTCTTGGCTTGAGTTCTCACATGATATCTAACTTAATGCTATTGGATCTTTCAAAATATGTTTCAGTACCACTTTACAGTAATGAAAGTACAAAAATACTTAGCAATCATGAAATCCACTAGTTATACCATATACTACACTCTCCAGTCGTTTCTGGCCTAACGAAATGTTGAAATGATCCTAAAGGTACAACTGAAGTGGTGTCTTGGTGACCATGCCCTGTGAGATTGGGACAGATGGTGGAGACTTCTATGCAGTAGTTGGAATACATGGTTGAAGGGTCCGAGGGGAAGGGGTGTGAGTGCCATCTCTCGTCATCATTCTCAGTGATGCACTTGGAGACTTCTGTTTCTCATCCCCTCCATTTTAGGCTCCCTGGACTAGAATTTTTTGTTCTAATGTGAATGGACAGACACAACTAGGGTTCCATTAAACCTAAACTATGACTAACACATAATATAATATTTTATATTCTTCAAACTAATAGCCAAGGAAATCACTTAATATGCTGACAGGTTTATTTGACTATATGTGGTGGTAAATTTTATACGTCAACTTGACTGGAGCAAGGTTGCCCAGATATTTGCTCAAACATTATTCTAGGTATGCCTTTGAAGGCATTTTTGGATGGGATTAGTATTTGAACCAGTAAATTGAATATAAAAGCAGAATGCTGTCTCTGATGTGGGTGAGCCTCATTTAATTAATTGAAGACTTGACTATAACAAAAATACTGAACTTCCCTCAAAGAACAGGGCCCTTCTCCTGCTTGACTCCTTGAGTTGGTCTTTTCCTGCCTTTGGGCTTGAACTAAAGCACTGATTTTCAGGGTCATGAGCCTGCTGGTTTTTGGACTAGGACTTACACCATCAGCTCCTCTGATTCTCAGGCTTTCAGACTTGGACTGCAACTGTACCGTCGGCTTGACTTAGTCTCCCATTTGCTGACTGCAGATATCCTACTGGTTCTGTTTCTCTGAAGAACTCTAATACACTCTGATTATTTGACCCACATGACAAAATATGACTGGATCTCAAGGGTTTACAGAAGCTTACCTTGGTCTTTCTATGGCCAGTATTAAATTAGGTTAAAAGCAACCTGATACAAAATAAGTTCTGGCTCAGGGTATTGGAATCCTTTGTTATTTTAAAGCTTTTTTTGTATTTGTTTAGAAATTCCAACTGGCCAGTCTACCTTTAAAAATCAGTTACAGGACAGAGTGATAATGATGTGAAATACCAGGGTCAACAGGAGCAACAGCTGAGTGAAGTCTAATAAAGGTGGCACTGGAATAATAATATTGTACAAAAGTGGATATGAGATGTGTGCAGTAAAGAAAAATGATTTTGAGAGGGTGAAACTACTCTACTGATGAAAAAAATAGGCCTCTTTGTTTGATATGTGTTTATATTTAAAATCCTTTAAAAATAAGAGCCACAGACCTATTTTTGTAAAATTGTCTGAAAGTTTCTGCATACTTTGAAACTTTAGTATTATTATTTTCAATATATCATCTAAGCATATATAAATAGGCACTCCAGAGAGGAAGTCAGGAACATTTTTGACTTATGTTCCCATTTTCCAAAGATGAGGCTAATGCAATCATCATAAGCACAGTGCACCCAACATTATACAATAGATAAGTCTCAGAAAAGGGTTATATTAAAAACATATTTTTAACTCTCAACAATTTCTTCAGAAAATGATTCTCTGTGGTGGCAAAATTTATTAGCTTTGCTTCTTGGCTTGAAAATAATATTAAATAAGTGACCTAACATTGAATTCTAAAGTATTAAAAGTGTTTTTCAGACTTAATAAACATGTGATGTCAACAGACATGGAAGAGATCAGCCAACTTGATTAAAACTGGTAAGACTTAGAATATAAAATAAATAGCATATCAGTTATATTTGAAAGTATGATGCAAAAGAGGTAAATTCGTTTCCATCAAAATTAGCACTTGCATTTGTACGCTTATTAACTGATGATTATATTACCCAATCTCCACCACTTTCTTCTCAGACATTCGTAATGACAATATTCCACTTAAGAGGGTGATGAAGACCCTGGCTTGTGGGGTCCGCCACATTGCGGATGAGATACGAGAAATTCACACGGACTACAGAGTCCTGTGGAGGAAAAGGGACGGCATGGTTTCTCTCTCAAGAGGAGAAAAAACCATGGCCCTTGCCATGACCGGCCTTTATTTCTTTTCTGGACACATTACATGATGGTCCTCATTTACTATGCACAGTTTCGATTTAGGTGGTTAGCTTTTACAGAAAACAAAGGAGAGGATGCTGGTAATCACATCACAGAAGAAGGATATTTGCAAATGCAAAGGGAAAAGTGGTTGAACCCACTACACTCCATGCTGAGGAGTTTTCGCTTGGATTTTAGGAAGTTACAGTAAGCACTTGCTGTCTCAATTCAGGGTGAGGGAGTTTTAGCAAAAGCAAGTCTCATAGCAGTCTAGGTACAGTGCAGGCCTGATTGCCCACAGGAGAACCAACTGTGGGCGTGGGTTCTGTGCATCTCCTAGTGGGAGCTTGGCCCATGCCATGCAGAATGGTCTCCTACAAGAGAGAAGACCATTATATATCACCTGAAAACATGTCAGAAATTGTTGGTAGATGTTATTAGTTATATGTGTTTTAGAACATGATGTAAAGTTAAAAAAAATGTTACCATCTCTGTATCTGTGGCTTCCAGTTAGCTATTCTCAATCATTACTTTATTATGTGATGAAGATTTATCATGCTAATCTATATTCAGTTCCCTCACCTCTATGTATAAAAGAGTTATGCTTCCTAGTCATGGACATATGTCAAACTGGACCCACGTGTTGGGAGTGGAAGTGGCACAGGTCATTGTGGACTGAAGCATTTCAATGCTGGTACTCAACCCCCCAACTATCTCCTCTTCTGCCATAGAAAGGATAAGAGGATGTGTTGTAATGGAGGTAGCAGGAGATCAAAGCCTGACAGATTGTTGAGCCACTGCATGGATGACAGGTCTCTGATCTTAGTCTTTTGCAACCATGGTGACCACAGCTTGAGCAACAAAAACACTTCCTTTGTGCTAACCTACTGAAATTTTTGAGTTGGCTACAGTAACATAGCCTCATAAACCTGACATAGGCGATGATTTTGCCTTTTAAACATTGATAATGAATTGAGGACTTAGAAAATAATTCGGTTGGAGAAAGGATATGCCAGAGACACTGAAGCTCACTTACAAAGTGGACACAGATATTAAAAAAAAAATTAAAAAAGAAAAGAAACCAGACACAGAGTTTATGTAGTTGAAGAAAAATTGTTAAGTACTGTTTTTTGGAAGGAAAAAAAAAAGAGAAACTTGTTTTTCCAAAGTTATTCTGTATTGATACCTATAATTGCCTTCATCCTTCTAGAATCATTCATGAAGAGTATAATTAGACATTCTTGTTAAAATACTTGATATTACTTATGATAACTAAGAATTGAAGGGCTTTCTGTGAGGTAAAGTGTGATTATCCTGCTTGGAATTGTTGGTTGTGTCTGTTGTTAAAGAAAATGCAGAACTGGTTTTTCTCCTTCATGTATGAGACTTCCTTTTTATGAAATAATGGAATAGCCCCAAGATTTGTGTGTAGACGAAGGGAAGATATTGGTTTATTACAGAACATGGGTCAAAGTGTTATTTTTATTATAGTTGGGACTTGTATTGATTTTATGGAGAATAAAGTAGATTGGAAGACTGGGCAAAGTTCACAAAGATCTAGAGTAAAAGAAACAACTTCTCTTTGTGTCAACCTCAGTAAGGCAAGTAAGGCAGATCAAATAACTGCTTTAATGATTCACTGAAGCCAAAGTTCAAATAAAACCACAACAGCAGCCACCTGGAAATGCAACAATTGCAAGTGAGGCATATGCTTTTCTAAGAAGAGGTTTTAAGAAAAATATGCATCTGAGAAAAAGAGATTATCCAACAGCACATGTCAGTAAATAGTGATTCTAAAAGCTACCAAAGCGAGGTCAGTGTTTAAACAAATGCTTTGCTTATATAACAACCACAGTAGACCTTTGTTCTAAGTTAGAGCTCCACTGTGATTTTGGATCAAGTCTTGATTTTTGGCAGGCATTAGTCTTCTCAGCTCTAGAATGAAGAATTGGTCTGCAAAGTATTTTTTGTAGCAAACAGTCCATTCCCCTGCATATCCATAGCACTCCTTAGTGCTGACTTATTAAGCTATGGATTCTGTTCTGTCTAACATAATTCACCTATGCCCAGACCCTAGGTCTGACACAAAGCAGTGTGGCCCTCAGGCAGCTCACATGTCCCCATCCAAAGGTGTCGGGAGCCCAGCACCCATCGTCATGGTGAGAAATATACATTTGATACTCTATTTGTGGACTGAAATACTTGTTGCCTAGAAACGTGTGGGAGACACCCTCCTCTAAAGTGAAAGACCTCTTTTAGTTACTCACAACCTAAAGAACAGATGGACTCTTTATAAATTTAATGTCCACATAAGCATTAAATCACAGATGAAAAATTGCAACTAATTAAGCACGTAACCCTTACCATTCTGCCAGACTTGCTCAGGGAGAGGAACAAAACCTAAGCAGTGCAATAAATTAATTGGAGGGAGAAATCCTTGTTTCTAAACTCTAGTCAATAATGATCATTTAATTTAATGACTAGCTGTGGGACCTTGGGCAAATCAAGTTCTTAGGACCTCAGGTCTCTCATCAAGTGTCAAATAGGGAGATGTGGTCATGGACACGGTGATCATTCAGGTCCTATTGATATAAAGTTTTCATGTTTTCTAAGTAGCCGTAGAAACTAAACAAGGAATGACAGGGCATCTTGTTAAAATTTAGAAAACTTTAGGAAATACATCTTCATTTTTAACAAGGGTTGACTATCTGAATGCTCCAGGTGCAACCTTTCAAAAGCATAAAATGCAAATTAGGGGCAAAACCCAAGCTTTTCTTAAACGACATGTGGAGAGAAAAAAAATGAGGGAGAGGGTGAAACAGACTTATAACACAGGTAAAATTGTGTTTAATGTTAGTAGCAACGAGGTCCAATGTAGCCTGACATCAACATATCCTTTCTGGGTTTCCTTTGTGATGGAATACATTCAGCACATGCCCCAGGCAAGTCACAGTAAATTACATTCTTCCTAGAAAGTTTTTACTCAGTTACAATATAAATGCAAGGTAACATTTTCTTCTTCACAGACAAGCATTACTAAATAGAACTGTTTTTCCCATTCTGTGGTGGAGGAAAAAATAAACTGCAATTCAAATCTTTCCTGTTAGATACGTGGCAATAGGCTGAGGTACACAGGGAAGCCTTCCTGACAGGTGAGTTCCTTTATTACTTGGTTCATTTATAGACATCAAACAAATGTAATGCTTTTCTTAGGAATTCACTCCTAAACCTCTGGGATGATTTTCACATAACTAAAAGGCAAATGAATATAATAACTTAGGAAAATCAAGTCAATATAAAAGAGCAAAACATAGTATTTAAAAATACATATAACAAACCACACAGAAGATGCAAGTCATCTTCTCCACCCTATATTGTACACCTTGAAGTTAAGTACCGTAAATTCAACTGTTGACTTCATAGCAATAAAATTAAAAATAAACGTTCTTTTCAGTAAAATACTTAATTTATCTAGAAATGCTATTAAATCCTATTTTATTTAATCTTGGGAAGATATCATGTTTTTTCTTGCTCTAAAAAAGATTGGACATTCCTGATAAGCACCTTGCATATTGCCTGATTATATCTGTATAACCAGGAAGAACTGGCTTGCAAATGATTACACAGCCTAACAGGACCATGACTAGCTTCCAGATTATCTCTTGCTCTTATATTTGCTAAAGTGCACATCATTTATGGGAATTACTTCAGCCCACACTTAGGGTTATAATGAGAGTCAACTGCAAACATGGTGATTTTTTTAGGGAACAATGGTTGCCCTCATTTTGTATATTTTCTGTATACAAATACAAATAGTGTCCACTATTTTGGGGGTGGGGATTATGAAAAGTTTTATGGCCATATTTATAAGTAATTTTAAGACCCTTCAAAACAAAATATACTAAAACAATTAGAAATCCTCTATCCTCACTCTAGGAGGAGTCAGTCACCTTTGACCTGGGGTCAAAACTGTCATCCCCCATGAGAACTTGGAACAGGTAAATGTATTACAGATTGTGGTCCACTAACTACTGTTGGCATGTTGTCATATCAGGGTTTTCAGCGAGGTTTTTCCCAAAGACTTAGAAAGGAGGATATTACATTAGCTTTGAAGGATAAACTGAGAAAAGTAGAACTTACTAGAACAAAAGAGATATGCAAAAATAAATTGAAAAAGGCAGAATGGGTTCAAGAACTGAAAATGAACTATTTGTAATTAAATGTATTATTGCAGTAATAATAATATTAATATTAATAATAATAATAAATAGATGCAGGGGACGAGGCGAGGACATTTCTGAGAAGCTGAGGTCTCCTTGGTGTTCCAAACCAAGTAGGATTCTCAGCTTTACCATGGCAATGGGTGCCACACAGGCAGGGCCCTTTGAGAAGCAACAACTGACCTACTTTTGCCCAGACATTCCCTTCTCCAGCCTTACCTTCACCCTCATGTACCAGCCAGGCTGAGGGACTTGTGTTGTGGCCCAGAGCTATGGTCTGTGTCAGCTTGAACCCTCACCTGCACTACTCCAACTGTTCTTACATTTTATATTTCTTATTCAGCTTTTGAATACATCCCAGGCATTGACAACTTCAAGAAAATGTCTTTGTCCTCTCATTTGGATTAAAGTCTCCTCCTGTTTGTTTCCGGTCAGTTCCTTTGCACATAGCGTTATTGTAGCAGTTACCAGTTACAGTTTGAAGTGTCTGCCAGTAATATTGGCTCCTTGAACGTAGGCACACTCTTGCTTATCTCTGCATCTCAGAACTGTACTGTCATTTAGTAGGTAACCAAAAAATTCCTGTTAAATATACTATTACTTGGGAGCTCCTAGACCCTGGCATAAAATTATAGATAGTATCTTGCTCAGAGCAGAATCCCTAGGGCCTGGCAATTTATTTAATTCTTAATAAATATTTATTTAAAACATTTGGATATGACTTATTTATAGTTGTATCAAGAGAAAAATTAAAGGATTTTTAAATCTGTCTTAATTCAGCATGGTCAGCATTCTTGTTCCCCAATTGGTATTGAATAAAGTACTATTTAAATTTATTGTTTCTTATAGTCCTTCCCTAGAGAGAAACACTTATTCTTTAAAACAATAAACATATGCAAGGTTGTTTCAGAGTTATAATAAAATCACATCATTGAATGATAGAAATGAAGAATCAGAACAGAATACAGGATCAGAAGATTGAATAAAAATGTGGCATGGTGCCCAGACTAATCTCAATTTACAGCAGCAGAAATGGACTGACAATTAGATTTCCGAAACACATCTTTAAGTTGATCTGTTTTCTTTTCTCCTGTGTTCTCAGAGGCAAGTGAGAGGGGATGAGAAAAGGTAGGGTTGCACTCCCAGGAGTGAGACTGTTCAATTATTTAGGAGGTCTGTCATGAAGTAATTGTTTATAAATGCAGATGGCACAGATCAGTGCAATGTAAGCATATGCACATGCAAATGTAGATAAAAGGCATTGCTAATATCTATAGAAGGGAAAACAATTAGCAAATGCCTAAGGGTCACTCTTATGATTCTAATGTTAAGACTAGTCCTTTGTTCATGTTAAGATAGCCCCCTAATGGGTTTACCATGAATTTTCAATGGTAAGTAATGATGGGCTTCAGGTTATAAGGCAGGGTAGAAAAGAAGTGAACGTTTCCAATTGTTGAGAGACTATCCAAAGCAGTGGAGAGTGTTTGGTGGTACCTTGCTGTTCACGCATAGTTGAACGGTGACTTTTTACTCACTGTTTCATAGCATGGCTGTTCAGGCCTTTCCCAAAAATTTTATGCAGATCTTGTAGCAGCCAATGCTGTATAAGAGTATCACAACACAAGTTGACTCCACTTGAGCTCTTCAGCCTATTTCAGAAACTCCTATTGACACCCGGCTGCTATTGAGCTCTTCTGCTGCCTGGCTCTCCTGTGACTGGGTCACTGCCCCATGCTCCCCAACCAAATCCTTGCTAGGACAGCTTTCCACCTCCAAAATCTAGTCTTGACATTTCACTTTTATTGCCCCTTCCTTGCTATATGTTGGCCCTTAAGAGGCTCTTTCTTCTTAAAAGTACTCCTTGAGAAAATGATAGAATTTATAGGTACATTCCACATAGGTTTCCAGGATGTTGTGAGGCCAAGCAAGTAAAATTTTAAAGTTTATGGCCTTTAACTACATATCTTTCTAAAAGTATTAGCCTTAACCATCAATCATTTTAGTCCTGAGAACTAAGTGTCTGCATAAATGTCTGTTGCATAGTCTACTACTAATGTTAATGATAACGATGACTAGCTACTTGTAATATTCCAATCATCATGCTAATGATTGAAATAACCTATTTACATGAATTATCTCTTGTAATCCAGGCAACTAACCAAACTTGGGTAGTTACTGTTATTATTCCCATTTTACACATTTGAAAATAGGCTTACAAAGATTAAGACAGTAGTAGCTCAGAGCTAATTGGTATTTTTGAGATTTGAATTCTTTCACATGATGCTTTTTGTTGCATAATTTGCACAAGTGGAGCCAGGCTCAACCATTATATAACTGACCCATATATAATACTGCTGATTTCTGAAAAGAAATCAGCAGTATTATATATAAAAATAAAAATGTGACCTTTTCCTCTTTATTTCTTTCTGTGGTTATGGGCCACCTTATACAAATATGTGTGTGTATGTATACACACACATACACACACATATATATATATAAACACAGAAAATATGATTTTTGGAGGAAAAATTAGTTTTAAATTAACATTGATTTGTACTCCATCTTTGTGTTACATATTGTTTAAGTACAAAAATAATTAATTGGCATAAAGAAATAGCCTGTTTTCTCAGTCAGTCATTATATATATATACATATATATATGTATATACATAAAATTCATATATATAAATGGAGATGAGTCTTATAGAAATATTTTATATTTTTATATATTTCCAGTTAACATATTAAGGAAGGTACAGCATTAAAGAATCTCACTACATTTAATCATATTCAACTGAACCAAGTGTTACAAATACTAGCTTTTACAAGATCATTTTTGGGGACATGTATTAGAATGCAGTTTATCTGATTGGAAGAAAATAAAAAGAAATTACAACATTGGCTTTAATAATATAGTTTATTTTTCTTCCACATAATAGAAGTACAGGGAAGGTAGTCCGGCTGATATGTCACTCAATGGTACCATGTACCGAATTCCTTCTAACTTGTCTTGGCATTTGCCTTTTCCCAAATTGACAAAGATGGCTACTTGAGCTTTATCTATTATACCCATATTGAGTACATGAAAGGTCAAAACCTTTGTTTTTACCATGTATCCCAATAGTTCTAAGTTCTGGAAGGCCTGTATTAGTCACAGTATTAGTCACCATTCTCCAGAGAAACCGAATCAATAGGACACACTCCCACACCCCTCCCACACAGAGACAGAGAGAGACAGAGAGACAGAGAGAGACTGATTTATAATTGGCTCATGCTATTTATGCAGGCTGAGAAGTCTTAAGAGACCAGAAGAGCTGACAGTATATTTTAGAGCTGTAGTCTGAAAGCAGGAGAAGACCAATGGAGGCAGATATCCCAGCTGGAAGACAATCAGGCAGAAAGCAAATTATCTCCTGCTCAGTCCTCAGTGAATTCAGTGAGGCCCACGCAGTGAGAAAGGCAATTTGCTTACTTAGTTCACCAATTCAAATGTTAATCTCACCAAGAAACACCCTCACAGACACAGTTAGAATAATGTTTAACCAAATGCTGAATAACCTGTGGCCCAGTCAAGTTGACACTTAAATGTACCATCACAAAGTTCTCCTGTTTGCAATCAAAATACAGTGACAAAAAGATGATGGTAGATTTATTGTGCATTTGGAAAGTCATGTGCCTAGGTAAAAACCAGAGATTCCATTGTTATAAAAAAAATCGAGAACAGTTATTGGTGCACATTTAGTGGACTCTGCCTCTGAGGGGGGACCAACAATGAAGAGAAAAGAAGAAGAAATTTTCTAGATGAAATAAAATCAGTTTAGTTCTCTGAACTATAGAAAATACTATTTATATCATTTAAAAGTCAAGTTTTTGGTATCTATTGATATTCTGATTTTGTGAAAATTACAATTGAGTCAGTGTTTATCATTTTGGCTTAAAGTTTTGAAAATTTCTGCTATCCTTTCAGATATATATTATACATTTTTTCAAGTGACAATGAAATCCCAGGGATGTTGTTACATTTTAGGTATATCATTTCTGAATATTCCAATATGATTCCCCAGAAAATGTGCATAAGCTTATAAACCATATAAACTCTTTTTTTTTTAAATACTGAGTTTTACTACTATTTTGCATTTTTTTTCAATTTTTTGTTATCTGTTGGTTTCTTAGCATGAATGGTGAAAATGTACCTTTTTTTTTACTTCCTTGTAATGCTAATACTGCTTCTACTACACACACACTCACACACGCTGTTGTCCCTGGAGTCAAACACACAAAATATTTTATCAGTTCCTTGTGTGTGTATGTGCAATGTCCTGCCCGAAATTCTCACTTCTCCCATTCCAATGAGAACTGAATTTTCATTAGTCGTCCCTTTATGTCTCTTCTGTGTTCAATTGCCTCATTTTTGGAGCCTCAATTATTTTCCGTATAGTTATTCTATAGCATTCCAAAGAGATTATGTGAAGATTAAACTAATTTCAGCCCTCTTATCTTTGAAAAAGATCATTATCCTTGTATTAATTTATAATGGCTGAGATTCATAGATTTCCAGGTTGGACAATACTTTGCTTCACAATTGAATACATTATTCTAATCTGTTTTAGCTGGCTTAGATTGCTACTACTTAGAAGATGACATTTTTATTCATTTGTGATCCTTTACATCCTTTGTACATAACCCATTTTTTTCTCTCTTTGGATGTTCTTAGGACTTTTCCCCAGTGTTTTGAAATTTTATCAGGATAAGCACTGACATATTAATGTTTAATGAAGCTGAGCCATGATGTAGGTAGATAATGAGTCTTTCAACCTGGAACATTATATCCTTCTATTCTGTACAACTTTCCTAAATAGTGTTTTCATAACACCCTGCCCATCATCATCTCTCTCCATTTGGACCTCTTATTGATTGGCTTTTGAGGCTGAGCTATTTAAAAACATTTTTCTTCTATTTTTTTGTTCTTCCTAAGAGTTTTTTCTCAACATTGTTTTATAACATTTCAATTGTTATTTTTGTCATACAATTTTAATTCCTAAGAATTTTTCTTATTTTCAGAATACTCTTAATTCATAAATTAAGAGGCAACCCTTTGGTTCACAGTCCACGCTCAATCCACTGAGCTACACCAGCCAGGGCTATTACAGGTTTTGAGGAGAATGCCTCATCTTTGACTTCAGTTGTTCAAAGTGTCTCCAATCCAGAATTTCTGTGATTAAATATCTCCAGATAATAAACCTCTTTTTTTTCCCCCTGCAGAACTCAAGGAAGGGCAGTTGCCTAGTATTGTGGACTGAGGGAGAACATCTATGGAACTATCTACTACTAAAAACTAACTTTTATCAACACTTTTGCTTTTAGCCCTACTTGAAGCCAGAATTACTTCACAATCAGAGATTACCTGCACCTCCAGTTCTTGAAACTTTCCTTGCCTCTGCCGTACAAATGATCATGTGTTTTATTGGCATCTAATTGTCTGTCATGTTCTGCCTTTTTCACTTACAGAGTCTGTTACTACTCATGTATATGCTTTCTATATTACAAAATTTAATATTGTAGTGTAATAGTTTTCCTTAGTCTTTTTGATTTTACATTTTAAAAAGTACTCACTGTCATTTATTTGGATTTCCAGGAGGGCCAGAAATGCATGCTGTGTCAATTCACCATTTATAAATGAAAGTTCTTATTTATTTTCCAACAATATGTTTTATATTTCTCTTACTCCAATAAAAGTATTCTTGCGAAGTCAATAATGACTATTCTTTTGCCAGTTCCAATGGATTCTTTCCAGTGACATGTTGTTGATTACCATACACCACTTCCTAAAAATTCTACCCTCTCTTTAAGCACCTCCATTCTCTAACTTACTCTGTAACTGGAGAATTGTAACAGTGGGAAACTGTACCCACCCTGTCATTCTTTTGACAGTGTTTCTATGAGTGCTGACTCTGACCAATATGTAACTTGTAGATGAACAGCATGTGTATAAAAGAATCCTAGGAACTAACTTCAAAAGGTACAGATTCCAACCTTCAGGCACCCTGGCTCCAGGAGATTTGCTGACCTTCAACCATAGAGCCAAGATGATGTGAATCCAGGATGATGCACACTGGACCATCATCACTTATCAGAATGGACTGTGCATGTGCAGAACTTTTCAACCCTCTTCCTCTGCCTCCTAAGATCTCCTTGTTCTATTCCCTTCTCTTTCCTTATAAAAACCTCTGCCTCCACTGAGATGTGGAGATGGGCTTTGAGACAAGAGACCTCATCTTCCCAGGGAGATGGACTTTGAGATGAGAGCCCCCTATCTTACAGGTTGGTAGCACCTGAAAATAAACTACTTTCCTTTTTACACCAACACCTGCCTCTCAAATATTGGCTTTCGTAGCAGCAGGCAGCTGGACCTGAGATTGGTTACATTTCTTACTCTCACTTTTTCTCTATCACTTTCTTTGCCTTTCCACTAGTCTTTGCGTTCACTAAAATTCGGACTTTAGTGGATCTTAATCTCATTTTACATTTTGGGTAATCTAATTTCTCTAATTATTTTCACAACCAGCTGGAAAAATGGTGACCATCAAATCTGAATGTCCATTCCTAACTGAATTCTTAAGTTTCAGAAGCATGTATCCCTTATTGTGATATCCATTTCAATTCTGCTAAATATCTCAACTTGTCTCACGAGCACCTCAAAGTCAATATGTCTAATAATGAACTCAGTATCTCCTACACCATGCATGCTCCTCATGAGTATTACAGTTCAGTTGATGGCACTATTCAGTTAGGCAAGGTAAAAAAATTAAATATATATATATATAAATCAAGAATTTCCCCTTTCCATCTTACTGTCATGTCCAGTAAAGTATTTACAACTTAATCTTTGACATTTTTATTTTCCTACTTGCTTCTAGTCCATTCCATCTGCTCTTATTTTTAAGGTGTGTCTGATACTGTATCTTTGCCTTTGATTTCATCTTGATTATGGCTTTTAGAATAAATTGTCTACATTTTAAAAATAATAACTTTACTACCATTGTCTAAACACTCAGTGCCACCTGGTAACCTGTACTCTGAAGACTACACTTCCTAGAATAGTGTGCAGGAACCACGATTACTAGCCATCATCTCTGTAGACTCATCTCCCATACTTCCCTAATGTAAGCCCAGTGGATTAAAAAAAGAAAGAAAAATACACATGTGGGTTTTTGTAAACTTGATACCATTTCATATTTCAATGGGTTTATTTTATATATTGTTTCATTCTTCAAGAATACCCTCCTACTTTTCTTTAATTAGCTAACTTCTATTCATCTAGGCTCAATGTAGCTTCCAACTCTTGACTATTTTTCCTATTCTCTCCAGGGTGAAATAATTAATCATTTATTCTACTTCCATAGCATCCTTTATCTCTGACTGTTGACTAAATAGTTTGTTGACCAGTATATACCATGATGTTTTATATTTTTAAGGTAAGAAACAGTGTCTTAGTCATTGGGAGAGTCTCTAAATCTAATGTGTACCAGGAAAATAGTGTGGGGAAAATAAAACTATTATGGAATTATCAAGAAAACTTTCCAGAACTCTGTAATTTTTCTTATTTACCTTTTGCCCTTCTTTCAAATATTTTGCTTTCATATATATTTGTGAGTGAAAAATTTCTTTCTGCAAATACATATGCTCTTACAGTCATTGAAAATGCTGTTATACTCTAATTCATGATGAAGTTATAGATTAGCTTAATGCTAATTTCAGTAAAGTAGGTTTTATTTT
The DNA here is from genome assembly GCA_039655065.1 of Glossophaga mutica. NCBI lineage: Eukaryota > Metazoa > Chordata > Mammalia > Chiroptera > Phyllostomidae > Glossophaga > Glossophaga mutica. The sequence continues at coordinate 75,347,513 of CM077308.1, read as the reverse complement.
GTAACTTGGGTTTGGAGATGTTAATTCAACCTCCAAGCTCTCTAATTTTTATATTCATTACATAAAAATTTTTTAAATAAGCATCTAAGCCCTTCCTAGAAATTCTAAGGATATATTACCTACTATTTTTTTTGGTTTGTTTCTTTTTTTTTTAATTTTTATTTTAATTGTTGATCTTGTACAGTTTTCTGTCTTTTATTACCTACTATTTTTAAAAAATATCTTCTGGAAGCTTACAAGCAAATTGGCTATCATGGATATCACTAGAAAATGAATATTCTTCTTTTCCTTGAAGACCTAAAAGACAGGTATCTATGTCCAGGATACAGGAGCAAAGCATCAGACTGAACATCTTGACTCCGTTCCCATTATGTATGAATATGTCTTTAACTATGATTCCATGACAAGGAGGAATAAATGAGACCATTTATTTCCTTATATCTTTTGTTAGTTTTGAGTTATTACCAAAATAAAGCATCAATATCATCTTTTTTGAAAATATGAATATTTTCAAAAAATACTCAGTTGAAAGAAATGGTATCAAGAGCTTCACTTAGTATAAGCAATGACATTTGGTTACATTGGAAACTCATAAGGCAAAATTAAGGACTAATAAGATCTATTTCCCAAATGAAAACAGTTTCAGTAATTTATATGAGTCATCATGACAAGTTTTTCTCTTGTGACCAATTCACAATTTAACTCTGCTGGAGGTCCGTTAGAGATAAACAACAACAACAGCAACAGCAATAACAACAAAAAACCCAGTTTTCTAGAACTTTAATTCTTCCTGCATATTCTTAATTGCTTCCAGATATAGCCAAGGTGATTCTGGATGAACCTGCTCATAATATTAAAGGGAAAAACAGAACTCCAATTTTATTCCATTTAAAAATATAATTTTTTAATTTTATTCAATTTAACAATATAATCTGTATGCCAAAATATATTTTGTCAAGCTTTTACCAAATTTAGTACCCTCTCAACTGGTTTAAAAGTAGCTGATGAACCAAAGAGAATATAGCAGTGTATTCTCATTCCCACCTGTACAGTTTCAAGTATTATTTATCATTCTCTCATTTTTTATAGCATTAATGATGTTCTGTTCCTTGATAAGCAGAAATGTATGAAGTGACGTACTTTAGTGTATAGAGAACCAATTCATCATTCATAAATGATCTTTCAGATTTGACAGAGTACAAGCTGTCTTCAATATGTTGCCATTTTAAATTGGCGCATATCAAATGGTTTCAGAGATGATGCAATGCTGTGCACACTTCAGATTTTAGGAGCCTCTCAATCTCTACTTTCTTCCATTGTTCTGGGATTTTGTTTACTTCTGGCATGTGAGTGGATTAGGGCAATGGAATCTCAGAAATAAGGAGTCCTGATGAGAATGTAGGCAGAAAGAAAAAAAATAAGGTATTAATGTTAGCATATAGCAATTTTCACATACTGTTGCTTTCTGTTTTATAACTCATCACTAGAGAGGCAGTACAGGTAATGGATTTATTTCCTAGGACTGCTGTAAAAAACAACCACAACATAAAAAAAAGGAAATGTACTGTCTCATAGTTCCATAAGCCAGAAGTAGAAAATCGAGGTGCTCTGTCGGAAGGCTATGCAGTAGAATCCTTCCTTGCTTCTTCCAGCTTCTGTAGCCCCAGGTGTCCCTTGGTTTGTGGCTCAGTAACTCTAATCTGTCTCCATATTCACATGACCTTCTTCTCTTTTGTTCCATCTCTTCTCATTTACTATCTCTTAGAAGGATGATTTTCACTGAATTTAGAGCCCCTCAGGCTATTCCAGAATTATTGCATCTCAAAATCATTAATTTAGTTACATTTGAAAATATCCTTTTTATAAATGAGATCACAAACAGGGTGCCCAGGGATTAGGATGTGGACTTTTTTTGTTTTAAGGAAGGGCCATCATTTAATTCACTGCTAGTAAGTCTGAGTACCCAAGTATTTAACTAAAGGGAAGTGTTAACTATTTTTCTGGATCTAGCAACCAAGTTTCCTATGAGTGCCCTCATATGTGAGAGAACATAGGGAACTCCTTATTCCTTAGGAAAATCTCAGTTTAAAATGTAATTGACTGCTCCTTATCTTTTATTTCTCTGATGCATTCACTGTCTTGATTCCTCTGCTTCCCCTGCATTTCTAAATGTGTATCTTTATCATGGCTTTCATTTGTTTCATGCTTATCCGTTTCTCTTTCTCCATTTCCATTTCATTTTCTCTTGCTGGCATTTCCTCATAGACTTTAAGGCTAGTATAGCTGGACATAAGAAGAAGGAACCTTTAATTGCATGCATACTATCTTCTGCTTCAAATCCAAATCACACTGTAGTTAATTGATTAGAAGCAGAGGGGTTAAGAATGTATTAGAATGTATGTGCACAGTGAGAGGAAGAAAACAACAGAGGGGTTTAAATAGAAATAAATTTAGAGACTAAAAGTGTAAAATGAGGTTATAATTTCTTACTTGAAAAATACATGAGCAAAGAAGACAGATTTCCATCAGAGAGAAATTATTCTAGAACTGTGAAATATAGAGAAATGATGTGCAAAGGAAATACAATAAAGAATCATCTACAATATTCTTCCAATTTAAAATTTCAGAAATTAATGCATTTCAATGATCAATATCAAGTTTATACATATATTTTTTTCCATTTGTACAAATATTTTAAGTGTCTGCTCTATCCTAACTACTCTTTAATATATTAAATCTGTTATAAACACAGAGAAGCTGTTGTGTTGTATCCCAGATATGAATATGATAACCCAGTACTGCAAACTCTAAGTTCCCTGGTTTATGCAATAAAGAGAATATGACACATGCTAGAAAAACAAATATAAAATTAAAACAAATATACCAGCATAAAATGTTGAGCTCTGACTTATAAATGTTAAATTATACTAAATGGAAAGTATACCTGAATGGTTTTGGATATTTCAAAATGACTTAAATGTCAGAACTATGCCTATTGTCTCTACAGAACAGTTTTCGTTCACAGTGTGCTTTCGATAAGGCTTGAATAACAGTAATAACACTGTTGAGGATCAATGAACAGAAAAATATTAGAATATACATTGTTGTATTTTCATACTGCAGTAAGGAAAGAAAGAATTCTATTATTAACATATACACTTTTTTTGTTGACAAGGCTGTTAGTGAAAGACAATTTTCAGAATGTATCAAGCTATAACAATATAAAGTGTTTATAAAGAGTTATCATTCCCATTCCAAATTTTCATTAGAGTGATAGGTAGCTTTAGCATAACTCTTAAATTTGTACATTTCATGCTCAAGTAACGTGGATATAAAAATTGATATTTTCCAGGGAGGATACAATTTCAGACATTTCTTTGCATTATGCTTTTCTCTGTTCCTTGAATTTCTGCTCAGTTTAAAGTCATGGAACTCTCCCACCTCACTGGCATGTCACCCAAAGAACACAGGGATTTTCTATAATAGCTTTACTTGTTTCTCAGATTCTCTTTTAAACTTTAACAGGCACTTTCTTTCTGTGCATTCAATCAAGTTTGTAAGGCAATTAACTCTCTTAATCTCTACAACCATAACTATACATGTTCTGACTTCTAAGTCACAGTTCTCTTTAAACATACTTGCCATGTCTTCATTTTCTGTGCACTAACATCAAATTAGGTCTTCATCAAAAGCAAGTTTTGTTTCAAAAGTAATTTCAAAGTCAACTAACATCATAAGAACAAAATTTTTCTGGCCTCTTCACTTTCTTTTCAGAAAAGACAGGAAACCACAACTGCTAATGTTTGTTACTGATGTATATGTATGGAGTCAAGTAAACCGAATAAATTCCCATAATGTCAGGATCCTGACAAGACCTTCTTGTTGGGTGGCCTCTGTTTATGTTGCTCAAGAGTTGCAGAGCATGTTTCTATAATGCATACTTCTCCAATGACTCTATCAGACAGTCTTCCTACAACTTCCCTGGACTATAGGAGACAGTATGGCTTTTCTGAAAAATCCTTTTCATTTATTTTACATAAAAAATAAATCAGAATATATTTACTTTATGGAAATCTTTAGACAAATCATTGAATAATATGAATGAATAAGCAGAAACAATTCATATTTCAGAAGTATATTTGTATCTTCACGTATGCTAAAATATTGAATAATTTTTATTTCCATATGACTAATTGGAATCTCAGTATTCCCATTGTCTGCAAAAGAATGTACTCCATTAATTCTTTATAAGTTTCAAAGCTATTTCTGGAACTGGGTTATAAGGCACAGGTTGAATCATTCCCATTCTGAGGCTTGGGTTGGCTCAAGGCCAAGGTATTCAGAGGAATTTCCATGATTTTATTTTAGTCCTAACTTTGTAAAAGACCACAAATTATGTTAATAGAATATCTGGTTGTCCATTGTTAGGTAAGATCTTAACTTTTACTTCAATAATCCATTTGAAGGAAACTATAACTGTAAAGAAGCCATTTTTATGAATAGTTAAGCTCATAGCCTCAGGACTCAGTGTGAATTCAAATTCTAGCTCTTCTAAATGGTAGTTGTATGACTTCAAAAACTGTCTGGTACTGGAGTAAAAACAGACACATAGACCAATGAAAGATAATAGAGAGCCCAGAAATAGCCTCTTCAATAAATGGTGCTGGGAGATCTGGACAAGTACACCTAAAAAATGAAACTTGATCACCAACTTACACCATCCAAAAAATAAGCACAAGATGATAAAAAACTTAAATATAACTCGTGACACCATAAAAGTCCTAGAGGAGAACATAGGCAGTAAAATTTCAGATATCCCGCTCAGCAACATTTTCAGCAATACATCCCCTAGGGCATAAACAAATGGGACTACATCAAACTAAAAAGCTTCTGCATGGTAAGAAAAAATTAACAAAATGGTTGGGGAACCAACTGTATGGGAAAACATATTTGCCAATGATATCTTGGACAAGGGTTTGATCTCCAAAATATATTAAGAGCTCACACAACTCCATTCCAGGAAGACAAACAATCCAATTAAAAAATGGACAAAGGACCTGGACAGACACTTCCCCAAGTAGGACATACAGAGAGCCCAGAGACATATGAAAGGTTGCTCAGCATCACTAGCCATCAGAGAGATGCAAATTAAAATCATAATGAGATATCACTTCACACTGGTCAGAATGGCCGTAATTAATAAATCAACAAACAACAAGTGCTGGAGAGGTTGTGGAGAAAAGGGAACCATGTAGTGCAATGTTGGTGGGATTGCAGACTGGTGCAGCCACTGTGGAAAACAGTATGGAATTTACTCAAAAGCCTAAAGATGGAACAATCTTTCGATCCAACTATCCCACTGCCGGAATTATACACTAAGAATCCTGAACCACCAATTCAAAAGGACCCACACACCCCAATGATTATAGCAGCATTATTTATAATAGTCAAGTGCTGGAAACAGCCTAAGTGCCCATCAGTAAATGAGTGGATCAAAAGACTATGGTACATTTACAGAATAGAATACTATGCAGCAGAAAGGAAGAAGATATTCCTTCCCTACCGGACAGCATGGATGGAACTGGGGAGCATTATGCTAAGTAAAATTAGCCAGGTGGTGAAAGACAAATACCATATGATCTCACCTGTAAGTGGAACTTAACAAAAAAATAAATGAGCAAAATAGAGCCAGAGACTTGAAAATAAAGAACAAACTGATAGTGACCAGAAAGGAAGGGGACAGGGATAATGGGGTGAGGGGAATAGGGGCAGGGACAAGCAAAGGAACAAGAATAGAGGACTCATCGGCATGGACAATGGCGGGGGACTGACTGAGGGAGTTGGGGCTGATGAGGCAGGGAGAGCAATAGGGGAAAGGCAGGACAATGGTAACAGAACAACAATTAAAAAACGAAAACAATAAGTGAAAAAGTAGAGTAAACTTGAATCACCTTGCTCATGGCTTAATTTCCTCATCTGTAACTTTAATATGAAAGTTCAAATTCTCACAGAATTAGTTTCATGATTAGACAAGATAATATCTATGGAGCCCTTAAGTAAACTGCTTAAGTAAGCACAAATATTAATAATCATTAAAATCTAGATCATGCAAGAATAATGTTTTAAGAAAACTCTTCAGTTTTGGATATAAAGATGACTTTACGCTTATAGGCAATCAATAATAGTTAGATGAAGAAATGTAAGTACAATTGTTACAAAAAAGGATAAGCCTATAACTTCTGTTTGGTTGGAAGGATCATTCCAGCAACTAAAGTAGAAACTTGTTTAAAAGAATACCTCAGCTCAGTTACTATCTTATATCCTCATTATAAATATTGTTTGACTTTTAAAAGAAGCAAACTCTCAAGACATTTTAGAAGTGAACAAAACTATCAGATCTGGGTTAGGACAAAATGAACTTAATAACAAATTGTTTAAAAACTTGCAAGAAAATACATATAATTTATTTAATATTCCTTTGAATTTGCCCTTGACCTACCTTTTCTGCCCACTTCATTCTAACTAGGTTATTCTGGGCAGACAGTCAGCATATGATAAATGTGTACTATGAGTAATTTACTATTTGTAGAACTAACTGAACAAAGACAAAGGACTTCAAAAAAGTGATCTCCTGTTTCTGGGTTGTCTTATGGTTCTAAACTTGAAATATTAACTAATACTTTAAAAAGCTACACTTTATTTTTTACTCCTACATAAATACAGAAGCAATGCATCTCTGGGAATATATAAACAGCTTTTTGATAGTACATAATTTCATTTTATTTATATAGTTGTGCCCTTCGCACTTTGTGAAATGTCCCAGTGAATGCATTATCATAAATCTCAATAGGTCCTTTGTGCATACACAATTCTAGAGGTGCATAGGGAAGCCCCAGTTTCTCAAAGATTAAAAGGAGGGCATGTGACTCCCTGGCCTGAAATCATCTCCATGAATGTTAGTAAGTAGAGTTTTAATGTTAAGCATTTATAAAATTGACCAGGGGATTCATTATCTAGATTGTTAGAATATTCCTGGAAGTCATAAAGAATTTCCCCAAAGTGTCATATTCCTACCTTTAAAAATGCTATGCTTTTCCATGTGCCATATAGTATTTATATTATTTTCTTGCAGTTGTATTGGCTTAATCGGAGCAGAAAGATCCTGAGATATACATGAGTACAACGCATGCTGAAATAATGAAGCTGTGCCTGAGGCAAAGTATAAAAATAAGTGTTTGTAAATTATTGTAAACCTGTGCATCTAGCTAGAAGACTTTATAGATAAGGGCTTAAAATATGTTTTATATAGATGGATAAATGGTTAGAGAGAGAAAATATTTATCTGATAAGCACAGTATGCTAAAAATTTTACTTATACTGAGAAGTAATTCCATGAGAATTAATTAATTTGTTTTATATATAAAATATATATCAATAAGTATTAATTAGTTACTGTATGCATGTATGGATGCTTAATTGTAGAGATCAATAAGTAAACCATTTTCATAAAAATATCTTTCTCCAGTTTAGAAAGGGCTAAGACAATGTTTAAGGCATTGAAAGGAATTAGTTCTTTCTTTAATTTTAAGTTTTGAGTTGTGTCTTAAATCCAGAAGATATCAATGGAACCATTGGGCTGGTTTTCAAACTTACCAAACTCTAAAAAGCTGATCCATTACTTCCTTTAATACTTGAATCTATTATATAGTTTATTGTGTTATATGTTGTTTAATAGCAAGATAGAATGGAGCAAATTCCTGCTCAACTCAACATCACACAGTTAAACCAGTGTTTTCTTTAAAGCCAAAATAGTTTAGTATACTGACTTTTCTTTCATTCTTATTTCAGCCTCACTTAATTGTATGCCAATCTCATGATGCATAAGAACCATTAGAGAGAAATACACTATGCAACACATGTTTAAATTTATCGATGATTCAAAGATTATTATGACCACTAACATGTTTGTTTGTTTTTTGCCTTGCCAAGGAAAATTTAAAATGTAATATGCAAGGAATTATGACTCCTCTCTAATTGTAGCATGACATGGAAACTATTATACCATCTTTACAGTGGTTTCCAATTGATACATTTCAGTCCAATGTATTGGTGTAATTAAAAGCAATTAATAAGAGATTTGTTTTAATATCTCTGTTTTATTTTTTTAATAAAATCAACAATTTACAGAAAAATATAAATAAAACTTACATCTTTTTATATCTCCAGCTTTAATATTTAGTTTAGTAATTATATTTATTTTTCTCAAGTGCTATATGCAGCTAAGAGTCACTTAAAACACTTTATAAATGAGCCTGTCTTCCAGGAAAAAAAAATCCTCAAAAGAGACCACAGGACTCATGTATCGATGGGCACTTGGGTTGCTCCCTAACTTGGCTATTGTAAATAACACTGCAGTGAATATAGAGGTGCATGCAAACTATAATTGAAAAATTAAAATAAATAAATAAAAAATAACAAGGACGACAGGAGAAAAAAAGCTATATACCACATTTTTTGGACCATAAGACACACCTAGGTTTTTAGAGGAGGAAAAGAGGAAAAAAAATTTTTGAGGCAAAAAATGTGGTAAAATATTTAATAACATAAATAACACAATATTTCACCAATGTAAATGTAAACAGAACTCAACAGAAGCATTAACAACCATTATTCCTCTCAAATTTGGTGGGGGGTGCATCTTATAGTCCGAAAAATAAGGTACTCTGTTCCTATAAATCATTCCCCAAAAGTTACTTTATATAACAATAAAGAATTATACAGATGGCTCTGTTTGGCTAACTTGGTAACTCTTCCAATAGTTATAAACATGAGACGTTGATTCACTACTACAGCGGTTGGGGGATTCTGTTTTCTTAAATGGAATCCCATTTAAAAACAAATTAAACCAACTTAACATCTAACTAATTCTCTCAAATCCAGGACAACTCCAGAGGCTTGTAGAAAACAAGATGAAGTTTTTGCAGTTAACTTTAATGAAATGTCATGCTGTGTAATAAACGTTTACAATTTTTTCACTTTTATTTTTTAGACTTTATTTTTAGAGCAATTTAGGTTCACCAGTAAACTGAGTGGAGGTTACAGAGATTTCCCAGACATCCCCTGCCCCAACCTATGTATAGTCTCCCTTATTATCAAGATCACTCGCCAGAGTGGAATACTTGTTACATGTGATGAACCCACATTAACATGCCATTATCACCCAGAGTCAATAGTTTTCATTCATGGTATTGTACAGTCTATGGGTTTTGACAAATATATAATGGTATTCATCCACTATTATTGTATTATACAGAATTTTTACTATCCTAAAAATCCCATTTCATCTGGTAATAAACTTTTGACAAGAATTTTTCTCCTAATATTCAAGTTTTATGAAGTAGTCATCAACTTCTTTCTTTTTTCATGAATACAGTTATAAAGGGAATAATGTAAAATATCTTTTTTTATGCCTTATGTGATAGACAGGGTATAGAGAAAACTGGAAATCCAGAAACATCAGGAGGCACAGACCAAAAAAGCCCCAAGGAAAGCTTGCTTTCTCTAGCCAAAGGACTAGGAAACATGGCAACTGACAAAACAGAAAACTTTGAGAAAATAGTTTTCTGCTCTTGAAAAATACTGTATAAGACACCCTTTGCCCCTCTAGCAAAGGCCAAGTGAAAACTCAATCCTTGTGGTGTTGTGACAGGCATGTCCCTCTTTAAAAAAAAATATTTATTTATTTTTATAGAGGGGAAGGGAGGAAAAAGGAGAGAGAGAGAGACATTAACGTGTGCTTACCTCTTGAGCACCTCCTACTGGGGACCTGGCCCACAACCCAGGCATGTGCCCTGACTGGGAATCGAAGCAGTGACCCTTCGGTTCACAAGCCAGCACCCAATCCATTGAGCCACACCAGCCAGGGGAGGCATTTCCCTCTTTAGTTCGGTTTTGAGGGAGGCAGAATGAAGAGCCAAGACTTTCGTATTTCCTAAGAAGTAAAGAGTCTCATCCTAAGATGCTGTCAATAGAGGCCATGTAAGAAGCACTTCCACCTGACTCTAATCATGGTCTGTACCACTTTCCAACAGGGTGGTGTCTGGTGTATCCAGGGAAATTAAATGTAAAACTAGGCCTTTCATCACCAGTAAAAAAAAAAAAAATGAAGATAAAATAAAATAATAATAATAATATGGCCACCACATCACTGTTGTAACTAGGTACCCCTCCCCTTCCCAGTGAGGTTGGCATCAGTGAGACCTAGAGGGAAATCTAAATTCCTATATCCATTCATCAGTAAAGGGAAGTGTCTTTCACCTCAGTGTCATAGAAACTGACTGGGGAACCTGGAACTCTTAATCTGAGAAAAACAAGACAGTGCCTCTCTGCCCTGGGAAGTCCCAGACAAAGCCTGCTAAAGTACAAGATCTAACATAGTCTTATAATATAGTACCCAAAATGTTCATGTTTTAGTCAAAAATCACCCAATATGCCATGAACCAGAAGCATTTCCAATAAACAACAAAAGGTAATCAACAGATGTCAACATAAAGGTGTTACAAATGTTAGAAGTATATGATAATAACTTTAAAAGCATCCAAAAATTCCTCACAAAGCAGTAAGAAGCATGGTTAAAACAGGTGAAAACATAAAAATTAAATAGGCAAATATGAAAAATGTGGAAACCAAAATTAAATATAAGATACAATTTATCATTTATAATTACTCAATGAAATAAAATACTTAGTGGCAAATCTATCAAAACATGTAAAGGACTTGTATGCTAACTTGTAAAATATGGGGAAAAAAATAATAAGAAAGATCTAGCCCTGGCCTGGTGGCTCAGTTGGCTGGAGTATTATTGCATACAACAAAAGGTTGTAGGTTCGATCTTTCATTTGGGCAAACAGGTTGTGGGTTCAGTCCCTGGTTGAGATGTGTGGGAGGCGACGGATCAGTGTTTATCTCCACATCAATGTTTCTCACTCTCTCTTTCTCCCCCCTCTTTCTTCCTCTTTCTCTAAAATCAATAAACATATCTTCAGGTGAGGATTGAAAGAGAGAGAGAGACCTAAATAAATACAGACATAGTATGTTTACAAATTGGAAGATTCAAACACTAAAGATGTTAATTATTCCCAAATTTACATATATATTTTTCATGTTATACTTATCAAAATTCCAGGAAGAATTTTTGTGGATATAAAAAAATATAAAACTTATTTCAAAGGTTAAGAGAACCAGGGTAGCTAAAACACTTGGAAAAGGAGAAAAAAGTGGAAGGAACTTATTGTATTTAAAGGAACTATTTAAATCAAGTTCATGAATATCAGTGGAAGAATAGACAAACAGATCAGTAGAGTAGAGAAGAGAACCCAAAAAACAGACCTCATGCAAATACAACCAATTTTTTGATTTGTAAAGATAAAAAATGCAATGGAGAAAGGATAACCTTTGAAACCAAAGGTTCTGAAATATTGGATATCCATAGGTGAAATTTAAATAAATAAATAATAAACATTTACCAAACCTTACAATTTATATAAAAATGTATTCAAAATGAAAGTTTTACTGTAAAATATAAAACAATAAAACTTTTAGACAACAATATAGAAGATGTAGAACTTGGTGAAGATTTCTTAAACATAAAACCAAAAACTTGATCCATAAGAGAAGAACTGATAAACTAGATTTTATCAAAATTAAAACAAAATTTACTCTGCAAAAGACTGTTCAAGAGGATAAAAAATAAGTTATAAATTTTAAGATAGTATTTGTAAACCATGCATCTGTCAAAGGACCCATATCTAGAATAAATAAAGAACTAAAATATTCTACGATAAAAAAAAAAATGGTTCTGGTGTGGCTCAGTGGATTGAGCACGGGCCTGCAAAGCAAAGGGTTGCCAGTTCAATTCCCTGTCAGGGCACATGCCTGGGTTGAGTGCCAGGTTCCCAGTAGGGGGTGCTTGAGAGGCAACCACACACTGATGCTTCTCTCCCTCTCTTTTTTTCTTCCCTTTCCCTCTGTCTAAAGACAAATAAATAAAATCTGAAAAAAAAAAATCCAATTTTAACCATGGAACCAACTCAGAAATGTTCCTTTTTAATGAGATACTGATTTGCTTTTCAGAGACAACAGACCAAAACCATAAGTCATGTAGCCAAAGCATGTGCACAGGAGAGAACTTTGACCTCCAAGTGCACCCAGAAGCAAAGCCTTACTCTCCCTCCATCTCCCAGACACAACCAAAGGATCAGGTCATAACCTGAACTTGAACACCAGAATTCTTTCAAAAGCCAAGAGTCCCTTTACACAGAAAGATATAGTGTTGGTGACCCTTTACCATAAATGGCTAAGTTCCAATTAAAAGTTGCCCCACCAGCACTTCTGCATACCTGTTCCCCCAAACCCCTTAAGTAACCCTTGGCCTTGTCCAGTGAACAAGATGAATTTGAAGTACTATTAGGTCTTCCATCTTCTTTATTGGTGCCTTCTTATTTTAAAGTTTTAATTAAGCTTTTATGTATTTATTTTTAAAGAGGGGAAAGAAGGGAGAAAAACATCAATGTGTGGTTGCCTCTTGAGCTTCCTCTACTGGGGACCTGGCTTGCAACCCAGGCATGTGCCCTAGACCGAGAATCAAACTTGTGAACTTTTGGTTTGCAGGCCAGCACTCAGCCCACTGAGCCACACCAGCCAGGGCTATAGGTGCTCTCTTGATCAATAAACCTTTCCTCACTCCAGACACCCTTTCCAAACAATGAGTATGTGGAGTTTGTTTCAGTAACACAATTAGATGATGAAAAATGAAATGCCATTTCTTTGACATTACACTGTAATAATCTAACATATAACTTTTGAGGAAAACTAGGTAAAGAGGGAAAAGAAACTATATCTTTGCAACTGTGAATACATAATTATTTCAAAATAAAAAGTTTCTTTTTAAGTTTTAGAACTTGTTCCATAAAAGTGGTAAGAAAGCATTGCACACTATAGTTCAGATTCAAGAATTACACAGTATAGTAGCATATGAAAGTGCTCAATGTGTTTAGAGAAGAATTTATTTTTATTAACTTCACGTTCCTCAAACTTGCTGACCAACAAAAACAACTTGGGCATTTCTTCTGTAAGGAGAAAATGGGACCTACCATATAAAGCCAATGTATGAAGAGAACAAAATTTGCCAAAACTTGAGTTCATTCTGGAAGTCTACATGAGGGAATTCTGCAAAAATAAAAAAAAAAAGTCACTAAAAATGAAAGTTTGAAATAATCTTTCCTTAAATTTAGAACAGACACTGGATTCAAAAAAAGCCCTTAAAAGGATTTTCTACTCCAGACTTAAAAAAGAAAATAGCAGAAATTTTGAAGTACATGAAAAAATAAATAAAATGACTGTAGCTATTCACAGAGCAATTAGTTACCCTGTTTTCAGGAAGCAAGTGTTAGAGGTATTTTTGATAATACACAGTGTTTCTTGAATAAATTGGGTTTCTACCTTGCCAGTTTTGATGAAATTATTTCAGTTCTTATGAGTCCTCACTTCTATATAAAAAGCATAGAAGATTTTCCTCCATGGTTTCCAAAGCCATTTTGCTTACAGTGGTCTTCATTTAGGCAAAAAGACTATATTGTTTGAAATTTTACATTTATTTTTACATATAAAGAAGTGTATTGGCTGCATAAGTAGGTATAATTTTACAAAGTTCACTCTAAATATTCAAGATAGCTATTGCTTGAAATTAAAATACCTCCATGTCTTAATGAATAAAAGAACAAGTATTTAAAACAAATTTAAAGAATTACTCTAAAGGCAAAATCAACTCATCACTTTAAGGAAAACATAGAGGCATTAGATATAATACTCTGGAAAATATTCATCATTGTGTTTTTTATCCCCTTTAAAAATATTTTTTTATTATTAGAACAGTTTTAATTGATCAGAGGTAGAATTCCTATACACCCTTCACTACCATACATGCAAAGACTCTTTCACAACTATCCTGCACCAAAATTGTTCATTTGTTACAATGGATAAACCTACATTCACATGTCTTTATCACACAAAGGCTAGAGTTTACATTAGAATTCACACTTGGTGTTGCATATAACAAATGAGTGGCATGTATCTATCATTATAGGATCATACACAATAGTTTCATTGCCCTAGAAATCTCTGTGCTCTGTGTACTTATCCCTTTCTAATCCGTAACTCCTAGAAACCACTAATTTTTTACTTTCTCCAGTTTTTACTTTTTCCAGCATTTCATAGTGTTGGAATTACACTGTTTATATGTAACTTTTTGAAATTGGTTTTTCATTTAATATGCATTTAGGATTTTTCTATGTCTATTCATGGCTTGATGGCTCATTTACTTTTAGCATTGAATGATATTCTATTGTTACAATGTATCACAGTTTATTGAACAACCTATTGAAGAACATCTCTTTGTTCTAAGTTATGGTCATTATTAAGAAAGGTGTTATAAACATCTATGCACAGGTTTCTGTGTGAACATGAGTTTTCTTTTCCCTTTTTGCCTTTATGTGTATAATAGACAAAAATTGTACATTTTACAGGTGTACAACTTGTTGTTTAGTTATACATATACACTGTGAAGTGATTGCTATAAACAAGCTAATAACATACCCATCACCTCACATAGTTACTGTGTGTATGTGTGTGTGGTGAGAGCACAACACATTTCAAGTAATTTGTGTAATTAGTTATACTCTTTTGTATTGCTAATTATAGTCAGCATGGTTTATAATAGCTCTTTGGAACTTATTCATCTTACATAACTGAAACTTTGTATGCTTTGAGATGTGTTCAGGGCCTTTGGGTAAATACCAAAGAGTAAGACTATTGGACTGTATAATAAGAACGGTGTTGGCTAGGTAAGAAATTTCCAACCATCATTCAAAATGCCTATTTCAGTTTGCCCTCCCACCAGCAATAAATGATCATTTCTTTTGCTCTACATCTTTGTCAGCTAAAGCATAGTCAATTTTTCAGCTTCAGCCAATCTAATGGCTGTGGTGATAGCCCATTGTTGTTTTAATTTACAATTCCCTAAAGATATATGATGTTAAATATCTTTTTATATGCACTGATTCTATCTGTATATCTTATTGGGTGAGATATCTGTTAAGTTCTTTGCCACATTTTTAATTGGATTGGTCATTTTCTTATTGTTGGGTTTTAAGAGTTGTTTTTGTGTTTTAAATAACAGTCTTTTATCAAGTATACTATTTGCAAATATGTTTCACCAGGCTGTGGCTTGGCTTCTCATTTCCTTGACTATTACTTCATTTTTATAAATATTTTCTTCTTATTTTAAACAGATTTGGAAGATTAATGTGAAAAGGATAGGTCTTCTTAAGTCAAACAAATGTCTACAACTACTTGCAGAATGATATATAAATACCATAGTGTAGCATTTTCATACCTGGGTTTTATATGGATAGTTTCATTAAAAATAAAAACGAACAGTGAGAAGCATTGGTGTTTTCTTGTTTCCAGATCATTCTCTCTCCTTGTAGAGTAGGAACATAAAGAAAATATTTTTACAGCTATACAGTATATTTGTGTTTTAAGCTAAGTGTTATTACAACATAGTAAAAAATATAAAAATAAGTTTATAAAGTAAAAATGTTACAGTAGGCTAAGGTTAATTTATTGTTGAAGAAATAAAATATTTTTTTATGAATTTAGTGTAGCCTAGCTGTCCAATGTTTATAAAGTTTACAGCAATGTCTTATGTCATCTCATTTACTCACCACTCACTTACTGACTCACCCAGACCAACTTCCAGTCCTACAAGCTACATTCATGGTGATTGCCCTGTACGGGTACACCATTTTTTAAATCTTTTATACTATATTTTCACTGTACCCTTTCTATGCTTAGATACACAGATTCCATTGTTATAATTGCTTAAAGTATTCAGTACAGAAACATGCTGTACAGATTGGCAGTCCAGGAGCAAGAGTGATGCCATGTAGCCCAGGTGGTAGTAGGCTACTATGTTGTCTAGGTGAAACCAGATATTAACCAGACAATAAATACACTAATTTTGATTTTTTCCCCTTGGTGACAAGTGTTCTAAAGTATCTTTCAAACACAATAGGAGGTTGTTCCCCATCCCTTCTGCAACATCAACCATAATCTGCTAACATCTGCTAAATTGACCTAGCTAAACTGAATCTATGCATTTAACAACTGAGAATTCCCCACATGACAAAGAATCAAAATTCATGCTGCACACAGGACCAATATGCAAAGACCCAGTTTCTGCAAACTCATTTTTGAAATAGAGGGTACCTGAAACTGTTGCTCACTCAAAACAAACAAACAAACAAACAAACAAACAAAATCCCACAAAGAATCCATGACTTCAAACAATCACAATGTGTCAAATCCAGATGCCTTTATACTAACTCTTGCCCTTCTCCATATCTTACCCTAAGTGGCTAAGTTCCAAAATTATCCAGTCAGGTCCCTCCAAAATAGCCTTTATGAATATGTATAATTTCCACTTAACCTCATCCCTTTAAACTTACCTTGGGACTTTGTTAGAGAAGACTGATCTGAATTTTATCTCCTGTCTTCTTGTCTAGCCGACTGACAAATAAGCTCTTTTCTCTGTAAAAATCTGCTGCCCCAGACTTTGCCTTGTGGTGCACCATGAGCAATGCTCCCACAGACTTCCTCCAGAGGTAATGTAAAAAGTGTAATCCAGGGAGAGAAAATGACAGTGAAGTCGGAGGGAGCTGAACCCACTTGCTTGTGCACCCAACTGGGACACTTAGCTGATCTCCTGAAGGACAAAGTGAACAGCCAACAGAATCTTAGCTAATATAAAGTTTGGGAGCCAATGTATGCAGAAAATGCTTAAAAATGAGCAGTAAGAAGGTTTTATAGGTAGACGGGGAAAGTCCTCTGGCGTGGCGCCAGATAACATGGCTGCTGGGGGACAGCATCAGAGGACAGCCCGTCAGAGGAGAGTTGGGTCAGTGATAGCAGGCTAGGGCTCCCTCCCAACCCAGGATGGGAAAATCACAGACACATGCCAGGAGAGACTTGAAAGCATAAAGTCACCAGGTGGAAAAAAGGTGACGCAGGCACATACACAGCTGGCAACACAAACACGCTGGAGTGGGGTCCACTGGCCAAGACAGTCCCAGAGAGTGGGAGAGGGGGATTCCTGCAGCACCTGGAGCTGGGAGAAGAGGTGGGCCACAACTGGTATGACTGAGTTAGATAGACTCTGGACTTGCCGGAAAGTTAGAGTGTGTGGAAAGCTGGCAGTGGTTCTGAGTGACAGCAGCTCCCAAAGAGACATTTTTTTAAGAGGGAATTGAGGTGTACTGTGCAGGGACCTTGTAGGTGCAGCTCCCTGGCCAACAAGGAGGGAGGTTGTGGGTATGATTTGCTCCCACTCTGTGCACCTCATGGATTGATCAAAGGGGTGCAAAGTGAGGTGGTTTGTAGGTGCCTGCCGGGCACAACTGCGCAGAGTGGAGCATGCTGGCTGCACATTGCTCTGAGGGCTGTGGGCTGGGAACTGGACACCTGTGATCATTGTAGCCCAAACTGAGCCCCCTTCCTTACTGAACCATAGGAAAGAGAAAATGGAGGCCAACCCCCCATTGCATACAAGGAGCTAGGAAGATCTGCAAAACCAGCTGGGTAGGCCTAACAACCAGCAGGGTTTTTTGTTTTGTTTTGTTTTGTTTTGTTTTGTTTCCAAGAGTAAGACAGTAAGACCTGAAGCTGAGAGAAAACCACAGACAGATCCAGAAAGAAGTCAGGAGGCAAACACCAACAGCTGAGACAAATTTCACTTTGCTCTTTATCTGAACTTGCATGTTTTTTTTACTTCTCTATCTTCATTCTGTTTATTTAATTTTTTGTTTGTTTATTTGTTTTTATTGGTTGTTTTTCTTTAATTTCTTCTTCATATTGCGTTTTAATTCTTCTTTCACTTTACTCGTATTCCAAATAACTCAATACTCTTCATCTTTTTTACTGCTTTTTTTATTCAGATTATATATTTTTATCATATCATATTATTGCTATTCCAAATCTCAAATAGCACCTACCCTAGGCTTAATCCATTTCACCATCTTCCTGAGCTTTATTACTGTTGTGTAAACTTTATTTTCTCTCGCACTATACCATGTTCCTACTCCTTACTCTCACTATTTCTCCTCCATCTAACCTCATATAAGTGTTCTTCTTGTGTAAATCAGCTCCACTTGGATTACAAAAAATCCAAGAAGAGAGAAGACTCCCAAACAGTTTTTGAAAGGCCAATGTTATACTAATTCTGAAACCAGATAAAGACACAACAAAGAAAAAAAACTACTGGCAAATATCACTGATGAATATAGATGTTAAAATCTTTAACAAAATATCAGCAAACTGGATCCAGCAATACATTAAAAAGATCATACACCATGATCAAGTGGGATTCATTGCAAGGATGCAAAGATGACACAATATTCACAAATCAATAAATGTAATACATCATGTAAACAATACAACAGACAAAAACCACATGATCATATCAATAGGTGCTGAAAAAGCATTTGATAAAGTACATCGCTCATTTATGATAAAAACACTAAGCAAAGTTAGAATAGCTCAACATAATAAAGGCAATATATGAGAAACCTGCAGTCAATATCATTCTTAATGGGCAGAAACTAAAAGCTTTCCCTCTAAGATCAGGCACAAGACAAAGGTGTCAATTTTTATCACTTCTGTTCAACATAGTATTGGAAGTTCTGACCACTGCAATCAGACAAGAAAAATAAATAAAATCCATCCACATTTGAAAGGAGGAAGTAAAGCTGTCACTGTTTGCAGATGACATAATAGTGTACATAGAAAACCCTACGGACTCCACCAAAAACCTACTCAACTGAATAAATAAGTGGGAAAAGCAGAGAGATACAAAGTTAACATTCAGATACCGAAGACATTTTTGTATACTAGCAATGAAATATCAGAAACAGAAATCAGGAATAAAATCCCATTTACTATAGCAACAAGAAAAGTAAAATATTTAGGAATAAACTTAACCGAGGGGGTAAAAGAACTATACTCAGAAAACTACACAATATTGAAGAAAGAAATTAAGGAATGAAACAAATGGAAGCATGTACAATGTTCATGGATTGGAAGAATTAACATCATTAAAATGTCCATGCTACCCAAAGAAATTTACTTATTCAAGACAATCACTATCAAAATACCAATGACATATTTCAGAGATATAGAACATATATTTCAAAAACATATGTAACCATCAATGAACCCAAATAGCCTCAGCAATTTTGAGAAAGAAAACAAAGTAGGAGGGATCACAATACCTGATATCAAACTATATTATAAGGCCACTGTAATCTAGACAGACCGGTACTAGCATAAGAATAGACACATAGATCAATGGAACAGAATAGAAAGCCCAGAAATAGACCAAAATCTCTATGGCCAATTAATATTTGACTAAGGGGGCAGAATCATAAAATGGAGTGAAAATAGTCTCTTTAAGGAATGGTGTTGGGACATCTATCTGGACAGCTACATCAAAAAAAAAAAAAAAAAAAGAAACGCAAACACCAACTTACGCCATATACAAAAATAAACTCAAGATGGATACAAGACTTAAATATAAGTCACAACACCATAAAAGTCCTAGTGGAGAATGTAGGCAGAAAAATCTCAGCTATTCCACAGAGCAATATTTTCATCGATATATATACCCTAGAGCAAGGGACATAAAGGAAAGAATAAACTATAGATAGGACGTCATCAAAATAAAAAGCTTCTGCATGGTTAAAGAAAAATCAGCAAAATGAAAAGGGAACCAACAGTACAGGAAAAATATATTTGCAAATGATACCTTGGACAAGGATTTGATCTCAAAAATACATAAAGAACTCACACAACTCTACTCCAGGAAGACAAACCAATTAAAAAATTGGCAAAGGACCTGAACAGATATTTCTCCAAGGAGGACATAATAGAGGGCCCAGAAATATATGAAAGGAGGCTCATCATCACTAGCCATCAGAGAGATGTGAGTTAATACCACAATGAGATTCTACTTCACACTGGTCAGAATGACCAAATCAACAAACCACAAGTGTTAGCAAGGTTGTGGAGGAAAGGGAACCCTAGTACACTGTTGTTGGAAATGCAGACTGGTGCAGCCACTGTGGAAAACAGTATGGAATTTCCTCAGAAAACTAAAAATGGATCTACCTTTTGACCCAGCAATTCCACTGCTAGGATTATATCCTAAGAACCCTGAAACACCAGTCCAAAAGAACCTATGCACTCCAGTGTTTATAGCAGCACAGTTTACAATAGCTGAGTGCTAGAAGCAACCTAAGTGCCCATCAGTAAATGAATGGATCAAAAAGCTATGGTACATTTACACAATGGAATTCTATGCAGCAGAAAGAAAGAAAGCTCCTACCCTTTGCGACAGCATGGATGGAACTGTAAAGCATTGTACTAAGGGAAATAAGCCAGGTGGTGAAAGACAAATACCATATGATCTCACTATTAACAGGAATGTAATGAACAAAACGAACAAGCAAGCAAAGTATAGCCAAAGACATTGAGATTGAGAACTGTTTGACAGTGATCAGAAAGGAGAGAGGAAGGGATAATGGGGGGGGAAGTGTGAAGGGTTTACAGGAGCAGTTATAAAGGACACATGGACAACAACAAGGCTGAATGGAAATGGGGAGGGAGGTGGGGAGGGCTGAGGTGCTGTGGAGGGGTGGTGGGGAGGTGTGAAAAGGCAGAAAACTGTACTTGAACAACAATAAAAATAAAATAAATAACAAAATATATAACAATAAAAAAGAGAGGAGAGATGTCATTCAAAAGCTGATCCCAGTCTGTTCCACATATGAAATTTGTCCAGTCATCATTATTATAATAAGAAAAGTTTACATGACATCAATGTAACCTGGCAGCCAAGGAGAGTGGACTGGAATGTGCATGTGTGAACACTGACAACATCACGCTGCTAGTTATTGGGGGTGGTCGATGCCATCGAATGAGCATATATATGTACTGTAAGGTCCTCTCATTCAAAATGACTGAGTGAGTAGAGCAACAAATCTGTATCAAATTTTGCATTAAACTTGAACATTCCACTGAGGATGCAAAAGCCTTTCAGGGATGATGCAATGAGTGCAGCGCAAGTGTGGCACAAATGCTTCAAAGATGGTCAAGAATCCGTTGAAAGTGATCCACATTCTAGAAGGCCTGCAACAAAGCAGAGCCCCTGAGAATGTTGAACGTGTATGAGCTGCTGTTAACAAAGATCGGTGACTGACAGTGGAAGAGCTAGGAGCTGATCTGGGGATTCCAAAAGCTGTGTCTGAGATTTTGACACAGGATCTTGGCATGAAACACATGGCAAAATTTATTCTGCAGCTTCAGCTACCAGAGCAGAAGGAACATTGTGCTTCAGTTGCTAATGACTTGATTCAAACCACTACCAATGAACTAGATTTCCTCAAGAAGGTCATAAGTGGAGATGAATCGTGGGTCTATGGCTATGATCTGAAAACAAAGGCCCAGTCATCCCAATGGGAGGCAAGGCAAAGCAAAATCGCAGCAAAATCAAGACCATGTTTATTGTGTTTTTTAATTGGGAAGGTGTCGTCCATCATGAGTACATCCCTCTAGGCAAAACAATGAATAAGGAGAACTAATGCAATATTCTTCATAAGTTGAGAGATGAAATAAGACAAAACGGCCACAGCTATGGGCAACTGGTGATTGGCAGCTTCCTCGTGCAGAGCTTTTGGCAAAACACCAAGTCACCCAGGTTACTCTGCTCCGCTGCAGCCCAGATTGGGCACCCTGCGACTTCTGACTTTTCCCTAAACTAAAATCATCTTTGAAAGGCAAGAGATTTCAGACCATTGATGAGATTTGGAAAATACAATGGGCAGCTGATGGTAATTCCAACAAAGGTTTGTGCAGTGTTTTGAACAGTAAACGACACGCTGGGAGAACTGTGTGAGGTCCCAAGGTACCTACTTTGAAGGGGACTGAAGCATCATTATCCTATGTGCAATGTTTCTTGTATTTTGAATCTTCTTCAATAAATATCTCTATTTTTCATAGTGCATGGATGGATACTTTCTGGACAGATATTTGTGTATAGGTATTTCCTTTACCTTCTGAGATGGTTATCCATTATGGTTTAGAGAACATCTTAGCATTTGCTTTTTCAACTTAATTTGTGCTATATATTTTTCATTTACGTTAGAATTACATTGTGATGTCTTTACCAATTTTTGGTAGAATATACAAACAAAAATGCATAAGGAAATCTAAATCATTATCTTTGTTGTTCTATCAGATGTCATCACTTACCTATGTACCACGATAAGAATAGAAAAGGAAAAAAAGAGATGTAAACATTATTTTATTTTTCTCCTTTCTAACTACCTAAAAATGGCTATTTCAAACCCATGCCTTTCCTGTTAGTGCTTGAAAAATTTTTTCCTTCTCTTTCTAGCAGTGGACTCTTAAAATACCTTTCCTTCCCTCCTTATCACTAGTTTAATAATATACCTATTAATTTCTCTGCCTCCTGGCATGTATTTTTATATTAATTTGAAATCTTTTCCAGTTTCGTGCAGTGAAATTTTTTCTGTGATCCGTAGCATATCTTACAGATTTTTCCCAAGGTCACAATGCAAATCTAGAAGCCATACACATGCAAAGTGTTATTATGATTATTACAGTTATGTGGTGAAACCACAACATTTTTTCTGATGTATATAGACACAACTCAATTGACATCTACATATCACTGGGTCACCTTCAACATTTTCCCTTATGCTAATCTTTTTTTTAAATTCTCTTTATTTTATTTTATTTTATTTTTTAAAATATATTTTATTGATTATGCTATTACAGTTGTCCCATTTCTCCCCCATCATTCCCCTCCACCCTGCCCACCCTCTCCCACCCACATTCCCCCCTTTAGTTCATGTCCATGTGTCATAAGTTCTTTAGCTTCTACATTTCCCACACTATTCTTGCCCTCCCCCTGTCTATTTTCTACCCACTATCTATGCTACTTATTCTCTGTACCTTTTCCCCCCTCTCCTCCTCCCACGCCCCTGTTGCTAACCCTCCATATGATCTCCATTTCTGTGGTTCTGTTCCTGTTCTAGCTGTTTGCTTAGTTTGCTTTTGTTTTAGGTGTGGTTGTTAATAGCTGTGAGTTTGCTGTCTTTTCACTGTCATATTTTGATCTTCTTTTTCTTAGATAAGTCCCTTTAACATTTCATATAATAAGGGCTTGGTGATGATGAACTCCTTGAACTTGACCTTATCTGAGAAGCGCTTTATCTGTCCAATTTCTTTCCAGCCCCTTCTTGCCTGGAAGGTCTCTTTTGAGAAATCAGCTGACAGTCTGATGGGAACTCCTTTGTAGGTGACTGTCCCCTTATCCCTTGCTGCTTCTAGAATTCTCTGCTACATTTGAATCTTGGCTAATGTAATTACGATGTGTCTTGGTGTGTTCCTCCTTGGGTCCAACTTCTTTGGGACTCTCTGAGCTTCCCGGACATCCTGGTAGTCTATTTCCTTTGCCAGATTGGGGAAGTTCTCCTTTATTATTTGTTCAAATAAGTTTTCCACTTGTTGCTCTTCTTCTTCCCCTTCTGGGACCCCTATAATTCAGATGTGTGTCCGCAGACGCCTCCATCTTGGCCAGAAGGCCCCTTATGCAAATCTTGCCAAGTGTTTATTAAACTTAGTAGAGTTCTTTCTGTTTCATTCATTTACCATTTTTTCATAACTATAAAACTTTAAATGCATCCTAGTAATTTCAAAAACTAATTAAAAATGATGCCTTAAATATATTAAAGCAACATAAATGAGAAATAAATCTAGGTCACTACTTTCAGTTTATATAGAATTGACATGGCTTAAGGGCAATGTATGCTTGTTAAAGTACTCTGTTTTTAGCAGCTCAAAAAACTTGACAATATTTGGTGATTCTATATGAAACATTGTGACAAGTTAAAAGTTCAACCTGAAAAAATAATAACAAATGTAGTTCCATTATCTTTGTATTTTTTATAATAATTTCCACGAGTTTGTATTTATAGCACATCTAATCATCACGTGAGCCTGTTTTGGTAAGTTCTGAATGTTTTGGTAAGGTTTCCAATTTTGGAACTGCTGTCCAAATCACTTCACACTGATGCATAGACAGTATAACCGTTCTTATATAACCAAATAAATAAGTACAAATTTATTATTACATGCTTTTTGCAGATCAGTTAAAATATGAAAACTACAATAACTGCATATGGTGGCAATATAGATGTTACTGCTCTTCTATTGAAAACTTTTCCACAGTCTCCAATTTTTCCATAAAATTTCATTGTTTTAAGGTAATAAAATGCACTTAACCGTCTATCTTCTCTCTTTTTCAAATTCTTACTAGGGATGACTTACTATACTCACCATAACTAATTATGAGTACATCACACACACAACACACACTCTTACACATCATTCTGAAATTTAAAAACATTTTTATCTTTATTAAATTTTTAGTACAAGCTTCTCTACCCTGAGTTTGTTAGTATTTTTCATTAGGATGTAATTTTTTGAACTTATTGAATTTATTACGGTGACACTGGTTAATTAGATTAATAGGTTTCAGGTGTACAAATCTATAATGCATCATCTGTGTATTCCATTGTGTGCTCACCACCCAAAGTCATGTCTCTTCTGCCACCATATATTTGACCCCCTTTACCTCTTTTATATCCTCCAATATCCCTTTTCCTCTGGTAACCACCATACTGTTGTCTGTGTCTATGAGATTTGTTAGTCTTTCTTGTTTTTTTGTTGCTTTCTGTTTTATATCTCACATTGATGAAATGACATGGTTCTTGACTTGCTCTGTATGACTTATTTGCTTAGTATGATGTTTTTAATATCTATGCATGCTGTAGCAAATGGCAGTATTTTATATTCTCTTATGGTTGAGTATTGTTCTATCGTATATTTATACTATATCTTCTTTAATCAATTATTCATCAAAGCACATTTTGGTTATTTCCAGTAATGTTGCAATGAACATAGTTGATACATATATCTTTACAAATAAATGTTTTCATATTTTTCAGGTAGATACCCAAAGAGGGATTGCTAGGTCATATGGTAGTTCCATTCTTAACGTTTGGGAGAACTGCTATACTGTTTTTCATAGTGGTTGTATGAATATAAATTTACACTAGAAGTATATGGTTTTTTCTCCACAGTCTCCCCAACACTTGGTATTTTTTGTCTTTGTTATCGAATTTGTTGGGGTTACAATGGTTAATAAAATTATAAAAGCTTAAGGTGTACAATTCTATAATATATCATCTGTACATCATATTGTGTCTTCACCAAGCCAAGTCATGCTCTTATCATAGGTATTTAGCTAATTATTAATAAAGAAAAAACATGAGGAAACCAGACATTGTTGAGGTCTGGGGAGCATGAGCTTGTTTGCTTAGCTGTGAAGCTATAGCTTCACATACTCCAGGGGATCACAGCATTGACACACTAACTCCTCCTACGGAGTAGTTAACATTCCTCCCTTCTCCTGTCCAGTAACAGATTGAGGTGGAGCAAGGGGAAGCAAACACATGTGCAATAGAAGTCATAATGGCACAGAGGGAGATGCTTGACGACAGAGGCTTGTCAGTTTAACCTGAGAAAGGGATCAGTTGGCTAGGGGTGGACTCTTAGAAGCCCATGAAAGCTTGGGAAGTTGCTTGGTTATTTTGAAAAACCTCCTAGTCAATTCCAATTCCAGAATCATATAATCACAGAAAACAAAGAAGAGCTCTCTCTCCCTCCCTCCCCCAGGGAACACATGATGGGCTATCTTTGGATCTGTGTGTGTGTGTTCTCCATGTGGGTCTAACAGCCATGTGGACTTCAAATGCAGGCTCCACGCAGGGGCCTGGGTAGAGCAACACAACCCTGGAGAGCACCAAGCCACCCAAATGGGGACTGAGACCACTTGGCAGCTGCCTGTGGGCTCCAAGGAACTAAGCTTTAATATGAAACAGAATCTTTGGACACTGGGAGAATTCTTGGGAGAAGTGTCTGTTCAGGTCCTCTGCCTTTTTTTAAATTGGATTGTTGCTGTTGAGTGGTATGAGTACTTTGTATATAGTGGATATTGGTCTCTGTTTTGGCCTTGTTGAAGACATGGTTGGACTTTTTCCACAGTGGCTGAATGAATATGGGACACAGAGGCAGCCTTCCGCCTGAATAAATCTTGCCATGCCACAATCTCCTATGCATGGATTTATGAAATGCTTTCCTCAGGATCCTGTAAAAGAGCCCCACTTCCACCAGTGTCTTTTTCATCACCATTTATCCACCCTTTACCCCTTCCTTTTGCCCCTACCCCCATTTCCCTCTGGTAATGACCATAAAATGCTGTCTATGAGTATTTTTGTTTTTGTTTGTAATCCTTTCACCTATTTTTTACTCAGCCCACCTAACCCCAGCTTTCTGACAGTTATGAGTGTATTTCTGTTTTGTTTGTTAGTTTAGTTTGTTCATTAGAGAACAAACTAAAAATCATATGGTATTAGTCTTTCTCTGACTAGCTAATTTCACTTAGCATAATACTCTCTAGGTCCATGCTGTCACAAAAGATAAGATTTCTTTCTCGTTTTATGGATGAGTAGTATTCAACTATATACATGTACCACAGGTTTTTTTTTTATTTACTAATCTACTAATGAGCACTTTGGCTGCTTTCAAATCATAGCTATTGTAAATAATGCTGTAATGAATATAGGAATGAAGATATTCCTTCAAATTAGTGTTACGGGTTTCTTCAAATAAATTCCCAGAAGTGGTATCACTAGGTCATAAGGTAGTTCCCATTTGTAATTCTTTGAGTAAATATTGTGCTGTTTTCCACAGTGCCTGCACCACTCTGTGTTTTTACCAATGGTACACAAGTGTTCCTTTTCTCCATATCCTCACCAACATTTGTTTTTGTTGATTTATTGACAATAGCCATACTGACAGGTGTGAGATATAATCTCATTTTGGTTTTAATTTATATTTCTTTAATGAATCATGATGTTGAGCATCTTTTCATATCGTCCTGTTGATATTAGCTGTTCCAACAGGTTTGAGGTGCTATCTCATTGTGGTTTTGATTTTTATTTTTCTAATAGCTAGTGAAGTTGAGCATCATTTTAAATATTTCTTGGCTATTTGTATAAATTCTTGAGAGAAGTGTCTGTTCGGATCCTCTGCCTTTTTTTTAAATGGGATTGTTTTGTTCTTGTCGTTGTTGACTGGTATGAGTTCTTTGTATATTGGATACTGGCCCCTTTCTAAAGGTATTGTTTGCAAATATCTTGTTTCATTTGGTTGGTTGCATTTTTGTTATGTTGATAGTTTCTTTTGTTGTGCAAAACCTTTTAATTTTGTATATTCCAATCCATTTATTTTTGCTTTTATTTCCCTTGTCTTTGGGGTCAAATTCATAAAATCCTCTCTAAGACAAAGGTCCACCTGTTTTAGTACCTATGTTTTCTTCTATGCGTTTTATTGTTTCAGGTCTTATACTTAATTCATTGTGTTCCTATATACTGACAATGAAATTTTACAAAAAAACAATACAAACTATTTATATTTGCAATTGCAATGAAATAATAAAATACCTAGGAATAATCTTAACAAAGAATGTGAAGGACCTACACACTGAAAACTATAAGATATTTCTACAGTAAATTGAAGGAGACACAAAGAAATAAAGAGATATTCTGTGTTCAAGGATTATAAG
The DNA here is from genome assembly GCA_039655065.1 of Glossophaga mutica. NCBI lineage: Eukaryota > Metazoa > Chordata > Mammalia > Chiroptera > Phyllostomidae > Glossophaga > Glossophaga mutica. Next base: position 75,319,630 of record CM077308.1, on the reverse strand, counting down.
AATCAACATAGTTAAAATGACTATGTTACCCAACATACAGTTTTAATGCAATCCTCATCAAAATCCCAATGGTATTTTTAAAGAAATAGGAGGAAAAAATACATATTTGTAATGAACTACAAAAGACAACAATAGCTAAGGCAATCCTGAGGAAAAAAACGAAGCCAGAGGTATTACTCTCCCTGACTTCAAATTACACTACAAAGTGACAATATCAGAATAGCATTGTACTGAGAGAAAAGCAGACACATGGACCATGGAAAAGAATCCAGAGCCCATAAATAATTCCAAATATATATATGCAAATAATTTTTTAAGAATGAAGCCAAAAACATACATTGAGAAAGAAAGCCTTTTGTATAAACAGTACTGAGAAAATTGGAAAGCTACAGGCAAAAGCATGAAACTAGACTGCTATTTGTCACTGTACACAAAAATTAACTCAAAATGGATTAGAAAATGTCACTTTTTAAATTTATCAAATTGCACAGCAAATTTTTTTTTATAGGACAACTTGGGCAGAGGTAAGAGATTGAGTGTGCTCACTATATCTAAGTAAAGAAAGAAAGAGCAGGCACTTATCACCCAATGGACGGATTTAATTTCCTGACTTCTGAAAATATCAGTGAGAAGCAGAAAGGAACAAAATCCTGTTGCCAGACATGCTATTAAGTTGCCAGCCACACAGCTATGAGACATGCAATTTCAATAGTTTTTTTAAAGGAACATACCGTTCAAATAATGATTATGTACTTCACATTCACCCTCACAGAGAAACAAATTATCATGACTCCTTTATTTTCTTGGAAAAACATATCAACATTTTGATTTATGTTAACCTTAGGTAAAATAATTATATTTGCAATACAAAAAAGCTTTAGCACAGTTTTCCACCAAACACTTTAACGAATTTTCCCCAGAGAATGTATTAGTAACTTATCAGATCAAATCTGCTCCCACACCCACAGCATAAATCCTTATGGTCTTGACTTGTTAAAAGTACATTTAGTTGTCTGCAAGGTAGTTGTGGTTTGAAAATCCAGGGCAACATTCATGTATTTATTTTCTCATTAATCTTATCATTTAACATATCTCAACCACGAAAGCAAAGAGAAAATTCTGCTATCGAATTTCCCAGATTTGTCCTCTCCTTAATACTACATGTTATTCACATAACTAAAATAATTTACCAAATTTAACTTAAATTGACCTTTTAACTCCATGCCTCCTTAGCTAAAATCAGCCCGTATTTCTGCCAAGATGTACTGTATTTTATCAAAATATAGAGTTTTTGTATGTATAAAAAACACACAGCGTTATTTTCTTCCCTCTGCAAGTTCCCAACTTAATTTTCTCCCATGTGTCAGGTTGATTAGGTCATTTACAACAATAGTCTCCTTGAGTCTGTGTCTTCTTCATCCCCTTCTTTTCTCTCATTGCTTTATAGAAAGTGCTCTTCTCCCCACACCTCATACCAATACCATGGAAAATGGCTCTGAAAAACTGCTCATCTAAGAAAACGCACATGCAATCGTGCAGAGCTATTTTGTCCTTTTCTAAGAACAATCTTATCTTACATAAGATTGAGCTGTGGAAAGACCAGGATCATGCTGAATGTAATTAGAAAGTTGATAGAGATTTATTTAATTTTATATTACATAGGTCTAAAATAAAATAGTATATACATGCCCCTATAAAAAAGGACAATATACGTCTCTTTAATTTTTTCTTTACTTTGCCAAAAGTTGTGGACGGAGCCATGAATAATGAGCCTTTACCATGAAAAGGCTGACATTTGAGGACATCTTAGACAAAGTATGTCTTCAAAGTCTTCATTATTCTTGTTAAATTGCTGAAAAGTGAAAAGAGGGTGGGAAATAGAAAGGGACAAAGATAAGGAAGAAGGAATGCTCTGTCACCAGCAGAAAATTGCCAGCATAGCTTTATTTCTTCAGCCAGAGGCTCTGCTTCCTTTCACAAGTGAAAAACGCTGGGGTGACAAGCCAAGTACCCCAGTGGGATTTTGGAAGAAGATGGCAAACTCCGGAAGGATCTGGATCTTTATTAATGCATTGTGCTTCATTTGTAATTCTTCTCTGATTTCTTCAATGGGCCAGATTTGACTGAAGTTGCCTTATTTGCATGGAAAGAGCACCGTGGACTACTGGCCTCATTAAGAAGGCTTTGGGAGACTTAGCTCCCATAGAAAATCAGGACGGTTCTTATGAACTGAGGGCTCTCTGAAGTCAAAATTGGGTGCTACATTGTGTTTGTTTGTTTGTTTAATTTTATTTTAATTGTTGTTCTTGTACAGTTTTCTGTCTTTTACTCCCACCCCAGCCCACCGCCTCAGCCCTCCCCACATCCCTCCCATTTCCACCCCCCATAGTTTTTGTCCATGTGTCTTTTATACTTGTTGCTCTAAGCCCTTCCCCCTTTCCCCTGAAAGTCCCTCCCCTCTCACCTCTGGTCATTGTCAGCCTATTCCCAATTTCAGTGTCTTTGCTTATATTATGCTTGTTTGTTTGTTTTGTTGATTAGGTGCCTGTTAAAGGGTACTACATTTTTAAGGACTAATCAAATGACTCATGGAGGAGAGCAAGAACAAGATTCCATACACGTGTATAAACACAGCCACACAGTTCTGACAACATTAGAGTATAAGGAATAGGTCAGCAGAAAATAAATGAAAAGCGGAAAAATGAAAAGGTCATTCTTGTGGGACTCCTGAACCACAATGGAAATGAGCAACACCACCCATCATACTTACGACTTTTGGCAACTTATTGTTTGTAGCAGATCAGTTGTTTTATGCTGAGTGAGTGGGCAAGGACAAAATTGGGACTTGTTGGAGGACAAGCTAAATATGGAGGAGAGAGAAAAATGGGGAGATAAAAATGATACAGTAATAGACTTGACTTGACCTCTGATTAACACTGTCATTTGGAAAAAAGCACCAGGCCAACCAAATTTTATCAACTACAATGTGCCAGAGACTCATGTCCTATCAGTAGCCTAGAATTCTCTCCAACTAAATTTAAATATGTTCTTCTAAAGTTAAGATAAAGTTACCACTGTATTACAGAGACTAGCCTCTAGTTATCATATTCTGTCAACTCTCACTCTCAGGCAATTAAGTAGCCCAAATTAACCAAGCATCCCTTACTCTCAGACTGTACTTCCTACTTCTAAGGCCCTCCTCAGAAGCTGTCCCATGTTATCCTTGCTTTCATGACATGGCTGACAGCAGGGGTGTCAAACTCATTTTCACCAGGGGCCACATTTGCCTCAAGGTTGCCTTCAAAAGGTTGAATGTAATTTTAAGACTGTATAAATGGAACTACTTCTTAAGTAGAGGCAAGTAGCTCCGTACTCTGGCCAGGTAGAAACAAGGTGAAGGACTGGACTGGGCCCATGGGCCTTGTGTTTGCCACCTGTGCTCTACAGGCTATTTCTCAACATCTATTTTCTGTCTGGTATATCTTCGTTTTGCAAATCTTGGATATATCCTCAAGGCCTAATCTTGTCAAAGTACTTTCAGTTGATCTAATAATTAAATTTATATGAGAAAGATTAATAAGAGAAAGATAATCATATTTCTTTACATATACAATGATGAGAAACCTATCCACACACCTGAGAGAGTCAGAGACCCCATACTCGTGAGAGGTTCAGTGACAGAAAGGGAAGATGAGGTCTACAGAATATTCTGAACTAAGGATGATGTAAAGTGCCTGAGGGCTTCAGAGGGGAGAAAGGTTATTGCAGGACAATAAGATCAGATGTTTAGTAGTTAGTAGTTAGTAGTTTGTCTTTCCCTGTAATTAGGTCATAAAAGTTTTTTCTGTTAAGTTTTATTACAGGCAAGTCCCCTAATTTAAATTATTTAAGGGAGAGGTAACAGTTTCCTGTGAGTCTGCAGGGTCTTGATTATCTTCAGCTCAAAATAATTCACATGCCAAATTGACACATTCTGGCAAGGTCTTTTCCAAACTCCTATAACCCCAAGATTGTATGAGAAAGATTTTCTAGTGATGATAAAGATTATGGATTGCCTTTGTTGGTACAGCAGTAATGGCAAGATTATAATAAAGCAAACTGTCAATGGTATTAAGAATCTATTGGTGCAGGTGTAATGGTAAGAATATCACATCAAATGGTTTACAATGAACAGGTTGGATACTGAGTGTAGGTGAAATTGCAGGCGAAGAAAAACTTTAAAAATGAGAAGTTATCTTTTTGTAAGAGACATCTACTTGTACAAGGTAAATCTCCATTTGTAAGGGTATGTCCCTAGCTGTACAAAGAAGAGGTTAACCTTACCTCTTGACACTCTATGAATACTGAAGACAATAACTTAAATCTATAAAACAACCTCACCATTGTTTACTGTGATTTTCCTGATAATCTGTCATAACTTGCTCCCCACACCCAACATCTTTTTAGTCTTTATTTGAAGATTATATTTAAGGAGGCAGCTTCAGTATTTTGGGGGAGTTGCTCAGTTTTCTACACTCTCATTGACACATTAAACTTTTGTGTGTTTTTTCCTGTTAATTGTTTTAGGCCAATTTAATTATTAGGTCAGCCAAAAACCTAGAAGGATAATAGAAGTTTTTTCCTTCTTTATGCTAGTCTAGTCTTCTTTCACAGCTTGAGACTGGGGATGGAGGGCAGGGCTATAGGATAAGGCATTGCATGAAAGCCACAGATAAGGTGACCATATCATTTTTGTACCAAACTGGAATTCTTTAAGAGTGAAAATACATGCTAACCTAGGAAGACACCAGGGCAGTACCTAAATCAGAATATGGTCATCAACTCATATGGCAAATGGGAATGGGACCAAAGCCAACATAATGAGAACAAAAAGGAAGATATCTTTGGATGACAAGGTTACCTAACAGCGTGCTACCAGTTCAGGTTGCCTGGCATAAATCTGTTAGACAATTTTGGAGGCTGTGCAAGAGACTATTAATCCATATCCATCACTCATTCTTACATGGTAATAGAACTTTCAATTGAATCCATGTCAGCCCAGCTAAAATTTGTATTTTTTTGTTTGTTTGTTTTCCCTACCAGTTGTCTTGCAGCTATCTTTGGCCAAATGATTAGATTTTGCCCATAGAGAAGTTAGTGAAATGTATGTGTTCCTGGGCCCAGGGAAGGCTGCCCCAAGATATCCCATGATGATGTGTTGATTATTTCAAGTTAAAATCATTTCAGAAACAGCAGGAGCTGGAGAACCCTCTGATTCTCCTCTGTCTCTCTAAACACAGGAAATAAGTCCATGTGATAGGTGCCTTTCTTGCTCCTGAGGGCTGAGACAACTTCGTCACAGATTCATAAAATCCTCAGTTGAAAGCCTATAAAAACAAACCTATATAAGCAAAAAGCCTATATAAACAAACCTAGCCATGCCTTCCCTAACTTCCTACCTAAGTCGAAACTTTGTTTAGATTCCATTCTCATGAGAACTAACTTTCTTTGTCATACCTATTTCTCATAATGATTTGTCTGTTTAAGAAGTATTAAAAGGTGACTCATTTGATTTCTTTGAACCACATTTTATAATCTGGGCATCATATTGTGATCCCCCATCTACATGTATTAAACTGGTTGTTCTTCTGATAATCTAGCCTTGTGTCAATTTTATTGTTTTATTATTAGTCTAGCCATAAGAACTAAAGGGTAGAGGGTGGGATTCTCTCCTTTCCCTAACTTATATATGTATGTCTAGTTGCTGTACTTAAAATAAATGAAATACACTCTCCTTTTTCCTTTGCTCTGTTCCTTCAGAATGAAATAAAGGCAAGTTGACACAAGCTGAATCTGTCACCTTAAACTATGACAAAAATGGTCTAAGCCTGGATCCCCAACACCCCCACGTATCAGCCCTGTCACGCTTTTGCTCAGTCTAGTTAGAGAATTAACTGAGTGAGCAGTAAAAGTCTATCATGTTGAAGCCCTGGTACATAAACTTGGTCCAACAGCTGACCACGTATACTGACTACGGGGTGCCTTTACTTTGGTCCTTTTATTAGAAAGAGGCAGAACTTTGACATAACTCTTTCCCTTCTATACTTATTGGGATAAATGAGAGGCGTTTGCCAATTCCAGTTCATTAGCCAACACAAAGTATACATTGTGAGAGGCTGCTGCATTCTGATCATTTTCTGAATTGTACTCTAGGTTTTCCTAATCTGAAAAAAATAATATAAAGGATCATTTGTGGCCATTCATAATTCAAGTTCAAAATTTAAGAACTATTTCCTCAGTGACTTTGAGATTTAATTTATATTCCAGGGTTGAGTTTGAAGTGGGAAAATCACATAATTGTCACAACTTGAGTATCATCACCAAGAGCTGAGACTCCAGTACATCAGGCACCAGCGACTGCAGCACTTTTCATGCTCTCAGGGTCTCAAACAGGGGCAGGGTCCTGATGAACTAGTCCACCTGTGATTTTCCTGGACAAATGTTTTCAGAAGAAAATCCTTTCAAATTTGGTCCTCTTACCACACAAACAAATGCCTGAGGTTAAAAATAAGAGGCAGAATGTTGGGAGTTCCTTCAGAGAAGCCATAAGATTGTGGAAAAAACACTGGGCCAGGATGCAGATGACCATTGTTTCTGCTTTTATCACATCTTCCTCACCATGTGACCCTGTGCCTTTGGGGTTGCTTAGTCCGTGAATATGTAAGAAGAAGCTAGTACCCTGAAGTATTTGAAGCACCCCTGTAGATAATACATACATGGAATTTTGTGAGTGAGAATGTCCAAAAAAGTTACAAAGCATGGACATTACTGAAAGGCAGCTTTGCCTATATGAAGAGTAAACTATCTTTCTTACAGTTAGACTTGTTCAGCAATAAATTGTTCTACTTAAGAAGTTTTAAGAGTTCTGACATAGCAAAGTACCTAAAACAGAGGGCTACAGTAGGATCACCCTGTATTTTTTCTCAGAGTATACTTATCTGAAAAGATTAATAATAAAAATACAAAATTCAGCTAATTTATTTAAATGGTCTTATTGGGAATACCTGGCTTTCAGTATGTATTGGCATGTTCCTTTTAAGACAATCATGCATTAGCAGATGAGAAACAAGTATGCCTGAAGGCAGTCGAAGATATCGACATGCCTTCCTCCTGTGAGGCTGTCCAGAGATATGCACGGAGACAACACTGGCAAAGGCAAGTGTAGGAGACCATTTCTGCATGGTGTGGGCCCAGCTTCCACTCGGAGATGCACAGGACTCATGCCCCCAGATAGGTTCTCCGGTAGGGAATCAGGCCGGCATTGTGCCTGGACTGCTATGAGACTTGCTTTTGCTAAAACTCCCTCACCCTGAATTGAGACAGCAAGTGCTTACTGTAACTTCCTGAAATCCAAGCTAAAACTCCCCAGTATGGAGTATAGTGGGTTCAACCACTTTTCCCTTTTCATTTGCAAATATCCTTCTGCTGTGACGTGATTAGCATCATGGGCTCCTTTGTTTTCTGTAAAAGGTAACCACCTAAAGCGAACCTGTGCATAGTAAATGAGGACTGTCATGTAATGTGCCCAGAAAAGAAATAAAAACCAGTCATGGCAAGGGCCGTGGTTTTTTCTCCTCTTGAGAGAGAAGCCACGCCATCCCTTTTCCTCCACAGGACTCGGTGGTCCACGCGAATTTCTCATGCCTCATCCACAATGTGGCGGACCCCATGAGCCAGGGTCCATATCAGTCAAGCAAAGCACTTGCTGGCTCTCAAATCAAACTTGCTTCTGGAGAAAAAAGCATGACCAAGACCAGGTGGCCCATAACAATAGCTCTGTCTCTTTCCAGTAAAACCTGTCTGTGCACACAGGCTTACATTATTCCTTTAACAAAAGTGTCTATTTATCAGTTTAAAGTTTTCCCACGTGGTGATGTAAACTTAGGAAAGGTAGTGGTAACAAGAATTCAGCTGCCCTCTTTGCTTCTCAACAGGACACCAGCAGGAGGCTGTCATGGGGAATTCCACAACCCCACAAAAGAGTGTAGAATAAAGCTTCACAGAGACATACTGCATCAGATTTGCTTGGTGTGGCCCCCATACTTACTTCCCATAGTTCTGACCTAATTCATGGGCCCATTTCTAGTGACCGTATTTGGTCTGTCAATCTGTTCTCTCAGTCTACCGTGATGTAGATTGCCTCAGCAGTGTATTGTAGGAAGACACTCCACCATTTTGGCTTCATTTTCAAAGGGAAACCTGAAAACTTGAGAGATGTTTCTGAAGGAATTTAACAGTCTATTAGTAAAATTTGATCACTACTGACTTATCTCTCCCACTTGATTCCACTTAATAAATGAAGAAGGCCAAGCCAAGAGAAGGGAGCTCAAGCATGATTCTTTCTTTGGCTTTTAATTAATTTTAGTCCAGCGATTGGAGAATCTGATAAGCTTTTCCTTTCTATTTTTTTTTTTAATTCTCACCAAGGACATGCTCACTTATATTAGAAAGAGGGAGAGAGGGAGAGAAACAGTGATGTGAGAGAGAAACATTAACTGGTTATCTTTCACATGTGGCCCAACCAGTACAGAACCCACAACCAGGCATGTGCCCTGACTGAGAATCTAATCTGCAGCACTTTCTGTTAATGGGATGATGCTCTAACCATCTGAGCCACACCAACCAGGGTGAACCTGATGATATTTAAAGGGAGTTGAAGAGAGAAGGCCCAAGGTTTGTCCAAGGCCTAAATTTTCAAATGGTATAATGGATATATGTGTATATATACATTTTTTCCTAAGTATCAAAATTATTTAATGTAGTATGAAGGCTTCTGGCACTAAGAAAGTAAAGAGAGCATGTGGTAAAGTAAATGTTTTCAAATTCTCAGTCAAAGCAAAGTTTACTCAGAAACAGCTTAGGCACAACCAAACTAAAAGAAAAAAATTCAAGATTTGGAGAAAGTGTCAGTCACAACACATAGAAATAGAAATTGTGCCGCTGAACTCCAAAAAGAAGAGAGCCCTGAGTCCCAGATGGGAGTGTGTGTGTGAAAGCATGCTGGACAAGGTGAGAAATATTTCCAGATGCCATGTCCCCAGCTGAGGGGGAGAGCCCATCTTTCTCCTCGCACAGACTCTGGCAGAGAGCAAGGCACATTGGCTTCCTCTCAAAATATATCACAATCCACCTGTGATGCTGTCTTTTATGAGCTGAACATTGTAGAATATTGAGACCACAGAAATTACTCCACTTAATATGATTTACTTAAGTTTGAAAATGCTTGGATAATTCTTATTAGTATTGATTCTTTTCTTACTTCTGGATGTATGCTATGCCATTCTTAAAAAATCTTAAAATCTTAGATTCCTAGAATACAACAACAACATAAAACTACATTTACCCAATTGCCTATGTATTTAGGTTAACTAGCTAAAAAATCAGAGTGACACTCATGCCCATGAACATACTTAAAGGACTGTTTTCAACAAAATCACAATGGCTCGTATTTAATTGTTTCATCATACCCATTGTTTCTGCCTAAGCATATGGTATTTGCTGTGGTATTTTAAGTAGTTTCTGTTTGTGGATTTTCTTTTTGTCTTGGAGGGATACTGAGCTTTATTTTGATTTTTAAGCAATTAATTTTTCAGTAATCACAAGAGAAAAAGATCACTTGGACCTGTATAATTTTGGACTTTTTCTAAAATACTTGAGTTAGATTAAAATAATAGATAATGAAATAAATAAATGAGTAAATAAATAAATGCTCTTAAGTTGGGTGGGAACAACAGTATAAATATATGGCTTCACATAATAATGAGTAACTTTTAGAGAAAAAGAGAGAAAAAACAAACAAACAAACAAAAAACAAAAATTTGAAAATTAGCTCTCAGATTAAAACAAGATCGATAGAAGTATAATTGTATCGGAAACATAAATGTGAACTTCTGGCCCTTTTGGAGAAAAAGAAAGTTCCATCTTGGGAATGGATAATACACTTTGCTTCACTTTACTTATCCTGAATACCCATGTAAAATATCGCTACATTCATCTGTTCAGGCATCTCAACAACAAATCTCTATCTCCAAGATTTCTGTCTCTGACACTCTTCCCCAGGAAAAGAGCTCAAGACTCCTTGCAAGGTGGCTGACTTCCTTGTTTGGGGCAGGGGAAATCATTATAATGGAGGAACATCCTCATTTTTTAATTTTCTCCTCTAAAGCGTGACTATTTTCAAGGGTATTTAGGGTAACTTGGAAAAAAAGTAACAATATCAGGTTACTAATCAGCAGAGTATTATTAACACACATGTATATACACACACAGACATAGACAATAACAATAATTGTACAGTTATTCAAATTTAAATTTTCAAGGTATATAAATGTCAGGAATTCTATAAAGGTTTTCAAAGTGGATAGATGCAAAGTATGCTGAAAAACATTTCTGTCTGTGAACATTAATAAGACTACTGTCTCTAATTGGATGGGCCATTAAAAGGTAGGAAATGAGGGAAAATAAATTTTAGCTGTGTGTGAGGCTGTCTTACGTAACAGGATGTACAATCAAAATGCTTACAGAGACAGAGAGTTGAAACAAGCCGATTGCCCACAGCAATGTAAGCTCCTTCCATTGTTCCCTATACTTAGTAAGAGTTAGCCCCAACAAAAAAATTAAAATGTCAAAATCAAAAAGTGGAATTTGAGATAAAATTCTTATTCTAAGATATGATATTAAGAAAATTAGGATATTAAGACTTATAAATAACTGATTTATAAAACAGAAAATTCTGATGTTTGTAAGCTTATTTTTATTTTTATTACATCATTTATTTTTATTTTAATTGTTGTTCAAGTACAGTTTTCTGCCTTTTCATCCCACCCATCCCCACCCCCCAGCCCTGCCCACCTCCCTCTCAATTCCACTCCCCCCACTTGTTTTTGTCCATGTGTCCTTTATACTTGTTCCTGCAAACTGTTCACCCTTTTCCCCTGAAATTCCCTCCCCTCTCCCCTCTGGTCACTGTCAGCTTGTTCTCAATTTAAGTGTCTTTGGTTATATTTGGCTTATTTGTTTGTTTTGTTGAGTAGATTCCTGTTAAAGGTGAGATCATATGGTATTTGTCTTTCACCACCTGGCTTATTTCTCTTATCATAATGCTTTCCAGTTCCATCCATGCTGTTGCAAAGGGTAGGAGCTCCTTCTTTCTTTCTGCTGCATAGAATTCCATTCTGTAAATGTACCATTGTTTTTTGATCCATTCATTTACTGATGGGCACCTAGGTTGCTTCCAACACTTGGCTATTGTAAATTGAGCTGCTATGAACATTGGGGTGCATAGGTTCTTTTGTATTGATGTTTCGGGGTTCTTAGGATATAATCCTAGCAGTGGAATTGCTGGATCAGAAGACAGATCCATTTTTAGTTTTCTGAGAATATTCCATTCTGTTTTCCATAGTGGTTGCAACAGTCTGTGATCCCTTCAACAGTGCACTAGGGTCCCCTTTTCTCCACAACCTCTCCAACACTTGCTGTTTGTTGCTTTGGTTTTGATGGCCATTCTGACTGGTGTGAAGTGGTATCTCATTGTGGTTTTAATTTGCATCTCTCTGATGGCTAGCAATACTGAGCATCTTTTCATAGTGTCTCTGGACCCTCTGTATGTCCTCCTTGGAGAAGTGTCTGTTCAAATCCTTTGCCCATTTTTTAATTGGATTGCTTGTCTTCTTAGAGTGGAGTCATGAGAGTTCTTTATATATTTTGGAGATTAAACCCTTGTTTGTGGTATCATTGGCAAATATGTTTTCCTATATGTTTGGTTCTCTTTTTATTTTAATACTGTTTTCTTTAGCCATGCAGAAGCTTTTTATTTTGATGAGATCCCATTTGTTTGTTCTTTTCTCTATGTCCCTTGCTCTAGGGGACATACCAGTGAAAATATTGCTGCATGAAATATCTGAGATTTTCCTGCCTATGTTCTCCTCTAGGACTTTAATGGTGTCACAACTTATATTTAAATCTTTTATCCACTTTGAATCTATTTTTGTGTATGATGTAAGTTGGCGAAAGGCCTGTACTCAGAAAACAACACTGAAGAAAGAGATCAAGGAAGACACAAACAGATGGAAACATATACCATGTTCATGGATTAGAAGAATTAACATCATCAAAATGTCCATACTACTCAAAGCAATTTACACATTCATTGCAATACCTATTAAAGTACCAATGGCATATTTCACAGATATAGAACAAACACTTCAAAAATTTATATGGAACCATAAACCACCCTGAATAGCTGCTGCAATTTTGAGAAAGAAGAGCGAAGTAGAAGGGATCACAATACCTGATACTAAAGTATATTACAAGGCCACTGTAATCAAAACAGCCTGGTACTGGCATAAAACCAGATGGATAGACCAATGGAACACAACAGAGAGCCCAGAAATAAATCCAATTGTCTACAGTCAATTAATATTTGACAAAGGGAGGCAGCAACGTAGAATCGAGTAAAAGTAGCTTCTTCAACAAATGGTGTTGGGCAATCTGGACAGCTACATGCAAAAAAAAAAAAAAAAAAAATGAAACTCAAGCACCGACTTACACCATACACAAAAATGTAAGCTTATTTTTAAATGGCAGTGCATAGATGCTTATTGTACATTCTTCCAATGGTCATCAAAATCTATATTTTAAAACACAGTGTCACCCTGGTTGATGTAGTTCAGTGGATTGAGCACAGGCCTGTGAACCAAATGGTTGCTGGTTCGATTTCCCCATGCCCAGGTTGTGGGCCCCCAGTAGGGGACATGCGAGACACAACCACACATTGATGTTTCTCTCCCTGTCTACTTCCCTTCCCCTCTCAATAAAAATAAATAAAATTTTAAAAAAATAAATAAAATACAGTGTTTAGGAAGAAATAGACTTTTTTTGATCTTGTAGAACACTAACTTTGAGGATCATGTTAGACTTTCCATAGATGCTCACAACTGCTCCTCTTTGTATAACAACCAATGGATATAAAATTCTATATCTGTGACCAAATAATTTAGAAGGTTTTAAAAATCCTCACCTGAGGATATGTTTATTAATTTTAGAGAGAGAGAAAGCAATGGGAGAGAAACATTGATAGGTAGCTTCCCCTAGGTGCCCCAGGTAAGACTGAATCCATAACCTAGGTAAGTGTCCTAACTGGGATCAAACTCACATCCTCACTGGTGTATGGATAATACTCCAACCAACTGAGCCATCTGGACAGGACATAAGTTGGGAACATTGAATGAGTGGGAGTATATGAGTATTTTATGCTTTCCATCTGTATATTAGCATATCTACAGTTCAGAGCTATCATCTATAGTAGGCTAAAATGCAATTCTAAGTTCTAACAAATATATATCTCCTTTCTACTGGTCTAAAGAGACTGAAATTGTGAGAATGCATGTTTGTCCAAAAAGGAGAATCAAGGAGTTAAGCTCCCTTACAAGAGGTAGTGAACACTCAACTCAGTCTGCTCGCCACTCCAGAGGCATGGGACCAAAAAAAAAAAAAAAAAAAAAAAAAAAGGAGCATTTATGAAGAGAGAAAAAGAATTCGCTGTGCCACCTGACATCAGTACCTTCCCTGCTTTTTTAGGCTTATGGAAACAAATCGCAAAAGGGAGTTCTACTCTGATAGAATCACTTTCCTAAACTACTGGTACATGTTGCCGAAGTAATGCTCTGGAAGCCTACAACAGGTTAATAATTCCTCACTTGGAGAGGTAGCAAAAAAAAAAAAAAAAAAGATAAGAGAGAGACACAGAATGTATGTGTGTGGGGGGGCGGAGACAGAGAGACAGCCAGAGAGAGAGAGATGTTTAGGAAAAATTATTTATTAAGGCTGGGAAATAATTAGAATCTCTCCACAGAAACACACACACATCCCCATATTTCTCCACTTTTTTTGTCTTTATTTAGATTCTTGGATTTAGTGGCTAGGGGTCAGTATCATGGAAGAAAAAATATCAGCAGAATCCAAAAGCCATTTATCATTTTTGTAAGGTTTTTTTCCTGGTCTATTCTGTGTCTTTTCATATCCATTTAGAATCTCTATTGAGATACTGCTTTCAGAAATTCCCAGAATTTTTCAGGGTTAATATTTAATTAAGTTAATGTGAAGTTCTCCCTAGATGAGTAAACTTCTCTTTTTTCTATTGGTTTATGTACGTTTCCCTCTGTCTTGTAATAAAGGGTTACAGAAAAAGTATAGAACCTACCATGTATAAAAAGCATAGTGCAACATATAGAAGGGATAATACCTATCACAGTATAGTACCACCACAGTAAAATATCTGAAATTTGGCAGCTGTTAAACACCAGTTACCATGTTTCTATGGATGAAATTAGCATATTAATATGATTTACTGTTAGGAAATTAAAATGCATTAACATAAATTTTCTCATTTCCAGACTTTGTTTAGCTGCAACCAAGGCCCTTGAAACTAGCTGAAAGTCTGTCTAAAGTGACTAACTAGTCAAAATTTGTCATCATCAGGTTTATTCTTTGCCACTTTCACTATAATTTTATAGACTTTCCATCATCTTCAAAATTGGGATAAATCTAATCCCAAATATCTCATGCTACCTGCTAATCTAAACTTTTAAATAAAGATTATTACAGTACTTCCACGTACTATCCAGTTTACAAGGGAAAAATACACTGAGCTCCTGTGGTAGATCTTGATTTAAGAACTGAGTCCTTTATCTGAATAGAAAGAACCCTAAATTTCATGATATATTTTAGTATAAATCTATAGAAGAACATTAGACATGGACAATGACAACAACAAAAAAATTAAACAACAGCATAATTAAATTGATTTTTTAAAACATTAGACACTTTAAAGTAGCTATTTTGTAGAATGTCCTTTGATCTTTGATGCTTTTTCATGATTAGACCAGAGTCACAGATTTTAGGAGAAAGATCACAAAGCTGAAGTGCCTTTTCCATTGTCTAATACCAAGGGTCACTCAGTAGCAATATGACTTACCATGGATAATGTTAATCTTCATCACTTGGTTCAAGTGACATGTTGTGTGTGTATTATATGTATGCATGCAAATGTATAATATGTATGTATATACACACATGGATATAGATACACAAATATGTTCCTATAGATGCATATATGTGTATGCATGTAAGAATGGTGGTATATGCTGGATTTCTCCACTTTATTTTTATTTAAAAAATTTTTATATTGTTGTCCAAGTACAGTTTTCTGCCTTCCCTCACCCCTCCCCCCACCCCAACCCTCCCTGTCTCCCTCCCCTGTTTCCAACCCCCCCTTGTTATTGTCCATGTGTCCTTTATAATTGTTCCTGTAAACCCTTCACTCTTTTCCTCCATTATCCCCTCCCCTCTCCCCTCTGGATTTCTCCACTTTAAACTTCCCTTTTTTTATACTTTCTACTTCCTTGGGGAAAGAGTACCCACATATATCATTTGGGCTTTTCTATAAGAAAGACTTGTCTTTTCCCTCTCATTTATTTATTTATTCAAACTTTCATTAACATCATTGTGGGTTCTTGGATATTTACTTATATCTTTTGGTTCTAAAATAGTTCTAAAATTATTTATTTTGAAAAAATGAATATATTTGGTTTATCTAAATTAAAATTCAAATCAGGTATACTCTTTGTATTTAGTTATACCTGAATATCTTACAATACTTTTTGTCTAGAACAACTTTTTCCCTTTCAAAATGCAAGAAAACTTTGGAGGACATTGGGTAAAGTATCCTACAGAATACTCCAAATTCTGGATTTGACTGACTTACTTGCCTGCAGTTGTTTTTAGCAAGTTCATCTGTGCTCCAGAATTCCTGTAGACTGGAATTTAATTCTAAAATCTTGACTAGAATCAGATTGTCAACCAATGTTTGTGGACGGCAATTAAACACCAACAGGAATCCCCAGTTTACGGTGTATTGAAGAAGGAGACTTGATCTGGTGCAAACAGCTCAGTTGTGGTAGAGCTCAGTAGCATTACAGCTTAATAATGGAAACAGCACAGCTGTTTGCTGAGAAAAGCATGGCTCTGAAGTGGCCCCACAGCAAGGTGGCTCAGGCCCTCCCCAGCTTTACAGCTCTGGTCTGATATCCTGAGAGGGCTCTGCTCCACTGCATTCCACTCTGGCCTGCCAAGAAGGAAGAGCTCCAATGTGGTCCACCAAGACTTCTTGGGTTGCACTGAATGTTTCATATTGCATCATATCACAAGGTACATAATGTTTGGGATAAATTTAGCTTTAATGATGCTAAATAATCAGTGGGTTCAGTTGATGATAGTCGATCCTTTCTTTATAAAGATTCTTATCACCCTTTTTTGCAATAATTTTGCTATTTACTGATCGCTACTGCCATGATATATCTTTCATTATCACTTATAAAATGATGTTTTTCATTATTCTTATTCCATCAATCAGCTGAATTCTTTATAATATAAAAATTTCTTCTTATGTACTAAGTCTAATTTGATCACCCTTGTTCCAATTCATTTGGAAAAAAGAAGATAAAAGGTAAATTTATTCCCTTATAATTTTCAAATCTCAGAGTAATTAATGCATACTTTAGCAAATTCAACTGGTGACCAAGGTTTTTGTTTCTTTCTCCTATTGCTTAAAAATTGGTGCTTATTTATTCAATATATTCTATATTTTATAATAATTTGAAGACATCGTTTCCTTGAATCAAATATCACCCCATGTTAGCTACTGAGAGTCCTTCAACTTGGCTCCCTGTGTCTCTTTAGCATGATCCCATGAGAGCTGCCTTGCTGACTGGTCCAAGAAGACATGCTGCATTTGTTTTATACATGTCCTGCTCCTCACCTGAGATCAGTGGTTTCTCCAGGGAGCCCTGGTCCTTTTTAGTGACAAATGATATTATGAAATTAGATTTGGACACTAGATATGATGAGCATTGCTACTAGACAGTCATGGCTTCTAGACTTTTTACACGGAGATAGGAAAAAAATATATATATATTCTCACAGTGACATTTACAAATCATAGTTAAGAATCCAAAGTTTTTATTTGATTTTATATTTACTACTCTTTGCTTTGATGCTGAAAATATTGATGGCAGCAACCACAATAATCACATATTTTCTTTAACTTACCATATACTGTAAAATGTGCTCAGGATAACCAAACTTATTACTCATTGCAGTTTCCTTATGCCCTCAAATTCTAGATTTAAAAAAATTTATGTTCTACAGTTTGCCAGGAATTCTTTAAAATTGATACCAGAGATGAAAGAAATATTCTGGGAGTGATTTAGAATGTTCAAAAATTAGTAGAGAAATCTTTTCCCTTAAATTGAGCCTACTGTATTGAATACACAGTTTTGCCTACGTAGTCAGAACTTCCTGACCATCCAATTGAAATTCTGCTTCCTCCATTGCCGTATTTCCTAACATCTGTTTTTTTGTAGGAAGAGTGATGAGTATAAAAATAGGTCTATATTCTAAGCACTACCACCTGTGAATATGTTACCTCTGTGGGGGCATAAAAATAAATTTTCTTCCATCTTTCTAATTTTTTTCTGGTTAGACTCATAATCAAATTAACAAGAGACAGATTAACAAGAGACAATGACCAAATATATGTATGTACATGCAGGGGTGCCGTAAGAACATGAGTTCTGAGGATACATTGGCCAATTGAAGTTTTCATGCCATTCTGGACTAAACAGAGGGAAGCAAGGTTCTAGGATTCCAGAGAGAAAGTAGTCAGTTCACATGTAGATGAGAAAGAGCAACCATATTTTAAATAAATTCTTGCTGGGCCACCAAGAAACAATGAAACACAGATGGGAGTCCAACAAACAAACTTTCTTGGGTCCTGCCTGTTTGCCAGTTAATCCATATACGATGAAGTAAATAGCTAAAGTGAATAGCTTTCCTCCTGTGGAGGTCACAGTCAAAAAGTTACAGGGTAGGTCGAATTTGTTTGTAGACCAGCCACAACCTCCACAGACAGGTTTTTCTATCTGAATTCCTTTAGCCTGGTAGAGTCGAGGGTGGTGGTCAAAGTTGTTTCCTGAGTTTCCTTTTTTTTTCCTAAAAATAACCAGCTTCAAATCAATATCCCAAAAGGCATATTTTGGGGTGTCAAAAGCTGGTGCTCTCACTTATCAAAAGGGACTTTGTAGATGTACTTAAATTAAAAACGTTGAGATGGGGAGAATTCCCTGTGTTACCAGGTGAACCCAAGTAATTACAAGGTTCTTTACAAGGAAAAGAGGAAGTCAGGAGAGTCAGGGTCTTAGAAGTAGATGTAATAACGGAAGCAGTGGTCAAAGTGACAAAAGGCCACGAGTCTAAAACAGGGCAGCCACTAGAAGGTGGAAAAGGGAAGTGAAAGAATGTCCCCTTAGCACGTTCAGAAATAACACAGCCCTTCTGACACCTGGATTTCATTCCAGTAAAACCCATTTTAGACTTCTGACCTCCAAAATTATAAAAGAATAGATTTTTGTTACGTTAAGCCACTAGATTTGTGGTAATTTGTTACAGATAGAACCCTCACCACACCCACAAGTGTTTCTCCTTCATATGAACTATAATAACTTGCAATTATTAGTGTATTGGTCTGTGGACTTATTAACTGTCTTTTTCCTATGAAAATGTACACTTTATGAAGCCAAAATTCTATACTTAATTAATTCTTACTGAACACAGTGTATGGTATTTAAGCGGGTCACAATAAATATGTTTAGGGGAATTAAGATGAATACAATTTAAGACTGCATTCAGTTGTTCTAGCACCCATTGAATGTATGAGAAAAAAGTAGCCCAGGACTTTTATTCTACATAGAAGCTATTGCCAAACCTGTTTATAAATATGTATATAATGAATGAACATAAATAGTAGAATGTGTCATGATTAAATTATTAATTCAGATTTATCTTTCCTATAAATATTATCATTTTAGTTTTTAATTTTAAATTATTTTTCTATATTATCAGATATTTTTCTAAATTATTTTAATCACATATTTTCTATGTTGATATTTATTCTTCTTTCACTTTAAAATATTTCTATTTGCAATATATACTGATTACTCTCTAGATAACAACCATTGTTTTAGGTGATGTGTGGACATAGAAATGAAGGAGATGGGCAAGATCGTTCTTTCCTGGGGACATATTTTTGTGGCAAAAAGAGACGGCTAATAAATAAACAAACAGAAAATGATAGTTAGTGATAAGTCCTTTGGGAAGAACCAATTTACTTAAATATTTTGTTTGTGCATTGTCCTTCAATAAGCATTCTCTCTTTGAAAGAAACACCTCTTCCTCCCTGCCCTCACTCTTCTCTGCTATTTGCAAATGAAAATAGCTTAGGTTTTGGAATTGGAAGAGAAAATTTAAATTTGATTTCTACTAGATGTTAACAATGGGCCTTCCTGCAAGAGTCTTAATCTAGAACTTTAATTCATCTGTAAAATGGATATATAAAACCAACAGTTATTCATGGGAATGTTAAGTGAACAATACTCTATTGTTATGAAGAATCCACAGCAATTCCGGACACTTAGTAAACGCTCATTAAATACAGTCCCTTTCTTTTTTCACCTGCACATTCAAAACCTTGCCATTCTTTAAAGCTCAGAGCACTTTTAAGCCCATCCTTCTCTAAAATACTAATCTGGCATTCCTGTTTGTCCTACTGTTTAGTGGTTTCTCTACTTTTTTCTATCGCCTTATATTTTCTCTTATGCTTATGCTTTTGCCCCCCCGGCTATCTTAAGCTTTTTGAAAGCAGACCTTCAATATTACGTTTCTTGTATTCCTCTAGGTCTTGGCACAATGCTCAAGATGAAAGTTGTTTTGATACTAGAGAGAGCTGGCTCAGGGATGAGAAAAACTGGCTTCTCACTCAGGCTCATCTCATTTCTCTGGCAAGTATGCAGGCTCATTATTATTCATTAGACAAAGTTACTATTACTTGCTTGGCCCTGCTTAGCTCTCAAGGTTGTTGCAAGGACATAGTGTAAAAAAGTACAAAGGAAGCGTATGGCACAGCACCTACTTTCAAGGCTGTATAAAATGACAACACTGCCTTGGCTGGGGTAGCTCAGTGGATGGAGCTCGGGCTGCTAACCAAAGGGTCACCAGTTCAATTCTCAGTCAGGGCACATGCCTGGGTTGCAGGCCAGGGTTCCCAGTGGGGGGCCATGTGAGAGGCAACCATACATTGATGTTTCTTGCCCTCTCTTTTCTCCCTCCCTTCCACTCTCTCTAAATGACTAAATAAAATCATAAATAAATAAATAAATAAAATGATAACACTAATCTAACTCTGACAATCAATGCAATCTATTAAGCTCTTACTATGTGGCGGAGGCAGTGGCTTTTGCTGGCCTTGAGAGAAAAGCCACGCTGTCGTCCTTTTTCCTCCACCAGACTTGGTAGTCCTTGTGTATGTTTTTATTTCATCCATAATGACGCGGCAACTGCTAGCCAGTGTCCGCATCAGTTCTGATCATAAAACGAGTTTTAAAGAAGTGATCGAATTAGACCCTTTTTAGACAAAGAAACAGTAAATTTGCGAGAAATTGACAGGACAAAAAAAGTTAGTGCTCATGAGGAGGGAATCTGTGCAAGGATTGGGTTAGGTCGTAAATAGTAAAGGCCTTACTAGCTTTGTTTATACAGCCTTTTCTGACTCTGGATTTAATCGCTCTTTAATAAGGTTGTATCTCAGCCCTCAGGAACAGGGAGGACACCTATCACATGCAGAGTTTTTCCTGGGTTTAGAGAGACAAACCAGTTAGCTCCTCAGACTCCTGCTGTTTTTCAAGCGATTTTAATTCAGAATCATCAGTATGACATTGAAGGATATCTTGAGGCGGCCTTCTCCAAAAACTCCAAAAGCACATGCACAAGGGCAAACGTAATCAAGTGAGCGTAGGTCAAACTAAAAAGTTTCAGTACTGCAAAGGAATCTCCAAAATAAAAAGGCAACCTACAGAATCCTACCTCTTTCTTTCATAGGAAAGTATCCTGAGAGATGATATCAGGGTTTCATTAAAAAAAAAAAAAGGCGTGCCTATATATATATATAGCCACTCACATATGCAATGCGATACTTATGCCTCAAGATGTGAACACGCCTTGCCCAACAGGAAAATCCTGATTGTTCCGAATATTTTTTCTCTTTGCTTATTTCCTGCCTCCGAAGCAGGGAGTCACAGAGGCTATGGCTGGTGATGTTTTGTTTGTTTTATCAGGTTGTATTAAGGCAGGTGTTCTGGGGGTTGCGGGGGGGTGGGGGGGCGGGGAACTGAGAGTCCATGAATGCCCTGTGGGTTCTTGGCTTCCAACAGGAGAGAATTCAAACACAAGACAGCACAGACTTTAAAGTGAAAGTCAGTTTATTAGTGAAGCAGTGAGTCATAGAATGGGCTACTCCATAGGCAGCGAAGCCCTCATTTACTGGAATTTTCTACTTTTATTGAGATTCATTTAATCAAGGGGTAGAATATTCAGCTAGAGGGAGGAATATTCAGGACCTTCTTAAGGAAAGGGGTGATTTCTCAGAGGTGCTGTATTTTAGATATTTTGCGTCTTTATATGTTCTTTTCATTTATGATCATGGTGACAGGACCACGTATCCCATTGCAGGGTCGGTCCAGGACTGGATGGCCAAGCCTCATGGTGGGATGGCTCAGATGCCCACACTGGCTAAGTGGGTGGCCTACCTGCAACAAAGGTGCACTCTGTCCACTAGCCCTTTGTGGGCTGAGCTACAGGAAGTGTTAGGTCCAGTTATTTGGGTAGATGAGAAATCTACTGCTCCTGACCCTATAGAGGAGGTAGAAGCTAGCCCCTTCCAGGAAGGGCAGACACCCATTCCCTCAGATGCATGGTACACTGATGGGTCCAGCAGGGGCCAGCCTGCTGTGTGGACTGCTGTGGACGCCCAACCAGAAATGAGACGATCTGGTTTGACACAGGTATGGGGCAGAGCAGTCAATGGGCTGAACTCCACACTGTTTGGATAGTGTCGGTCAGTGAAGCTCTGCCCCTGAATATTTGCACAGAGAATTGGGTAGTGGACGGGGGGCTGACATTATGGATCTTTACCTGGAATATAAGTAAATGTATGGTTATGCATAGACCATTATGGGGACAGGCTTTGTGGTAAGACTTATGGGAGTTAGGCCACCAGAAACAAATCAGTGTATATCGTGTTACTGGACATGCACCTCTTGATTTCCCTGGAAATGATGAGGCTGATACTCTAGCCAAGGTGCAGTGGCTAGAAACGGTACCTGCCAGTCCCTCAGGAAGGGAAGTAGCCCAGTGGCTACACTGTTGCCTCTCTCATGCTGGGCAGAAGACCACGTGGTCCACTATCAAAACTTTGATACTGCTGATACTACCAGGTACTGCTGACCCGATGGCAGGTGGATGTAATCAGGCCCCTACCTAGTTCAAAGGGATATAAGTATGCTATTACAGGTGTGGACACGGCCACAGGACTTTTAGCTGCTTATTCCACACAGAGGCAAGATCAGAAAACAGTAATTGCTGCGATGGAGTTGTTATATGCTCCTTACAAGTGACCCTTAATCATTGAAAGTTATCAGGGGACTCAATTTACTGGAGCCTTGTACAATAGTGGGCTCTGGACTTGCAGATTGACTGGAAGTTCCATGTGGCCTATCATCCCCAAGCCGCTGGAATGACTGAATGATACAATGGTCTTTTAAAGCAGAGCCTGCGAGCTGCAGCTGCCACCCTTACGCTGAGGGCTTGGACAAAACGCTTATGGACTGTCCTCCAAACTCTAAATAAGAAGAGTCGGAGTGGGGCTCAGCTCTGGTGGAAGCATTGCTCCATGGGACTGCTGCTCCAATTCAGCTACAGGTACAGACTAAGGATGCCTTGCTAAAACCAGGCATGGGAAAATAAGGGAATATTCTCTTGCCTGCTCTGGAGGGCCTTTTGGATGGATGACACAGCCACTTGGACATGGCCTTGGGAAATAAAAGCCTCTCACATGTGCTGGGTGGCTCTTGTTGCCCCTTGGGGTCAAGGAGTCGAGAGAAACTTACAAACAGTGCCCTGGGTGATTGGGATCTGGCCCCCTGTCTTAAAGGTGACATATCCAGGGCCAGCAGACCACGAAATGCTTCTTCGTGGCGCCTTTGTGATTTCCCTATGGCCCATTATGAGTTCTCCCCTGTTAATGCAAGTAGATGCCGAGCCCCCAGCTGAGGCACAAAAGGTCTGGTGTTCATGCCCAGGAAGACCCCTCTGCCAGCCACTGTCTTATCGGCTGAACAGAAGCTGGCTTGCACATTGCCTGAGGGTTGTGACTTGCCTTTACTGGTGCCTATAACTGCTCTGTCTTTTCGTCCTTAAAGTGCAAGGTAACCAACCCCTTAGTGGACTGGGTTCATACCTATGCTTTAGTGGCTAACCAATCAGTGCACTGGGTATGCACTGAACTCTCCCTGAACATGTTGGCCAACTTCCCATGGTACATCTCTCATGCTTCTGTCTCAAATTTGACTTGGCTTCAGAACCAGTGGAATAGCAAATATCCCTTGTGGAATGCTACCTGGACTGACATCTATACTGGGGCGAATCAGCGGTATGACTGGCCCAGGCCATTAAGTGCCCACTCTGTATGAGATGGCTCGGGTGGCTCACAGCTGAGGCTGTGAAGCTGGCTGGACTAGTGTGCCTTTGCACTGAGAATTATGAAGGGCATGCCCATGTGGGCTGGACTCCAATTGATCTGTGTTGACTCATATTCTTGGACATTGCTGCGAGGCACAGAATGGTACGTGGGCTGCTGTTCCCACTAGAACTCTCTGGGTTGGTGGCACACATGAATAGCCTTACTTGTATGGAAACTGGACTGGCCATTATTCCTAGAGGTGGCCTGATTACCTGGTTTTGGCTGTGTGCTGTTGAAGCTTGTACTGCTGCTGCAGCAGCACTTGGTTTTGTTTGCTTATTGCTGTAGTGAGTATAGCCTGTACTGCTGTTGTGAGTTATGTGTGTAGAGCTCTGTCCTCCTTGCCAAGGGAACCTTGCAGAAGATTTCCTTAAGTATATTGTAAGATGAGGAACCCAGAAGGGGTGGATTGTAGGCTAAGTGGAGGCAGTCTGACTTCCTCACCCAGGTGTCCAGGTGGCTAAGGAGAGCAGTGTTCCCATAGCCGTGGAGGGGCCTGATAACTAGTGTTCTCACAGCCTTGAGACTGGGTCTGATAAACTGTTTCCATAACATGAAGTGAGCTCTCATGCGCAGAATTATACTATGTTACCTAATGTTCTAGCAATTTTCCAGCTTTGTTCCCCTCTAGTACTTAAACAGGTAGGGACTCTGGGGAGCAAGGGCCATGACATGAAACAAGCAAATAAGTGTGCAGCTTGCAGCATGTGTGGCTTGCCCACCTGTGAATAAAGGTATGTTAGACATCCCATGGACTCCGTGAATATTTTTCTGTCTGCATAAATACCATGAACCTGCCTGGCCTTGAAGGGTGGCAACACAACTACCAATTATTCTTTCTCTACCTTGGGCATTTATAACTTTAAAATAAGACTCACATAGATTTGACTGAAATGAGGAGGAGGAGGTGACAATTAGAAGTAAAAAATAATGAACACATTTGCAGATACTGATGAAAGCTATAAAGAAAAACAGAAGATGACAATGGGATAGGTTAGAGTAGATGACTAGAATACTACCTATATTAGGAGGCCTCTTAAGGTAATACTAATGACATGAATGACAAAAGCCAGTTTTACATAACTCTAGGGAAAGAAAACCACAAATAGGGAGGACAATAAGTGCAAAGGTCCTAGGTAGCAACAGTGATGGGGTGTTTGAGAAACAGAAAAAATTGTAGATGTAAGCAAGAATCAAAAGAAGTTAAGTTTAGGCAGTGACTTGATCATGTACATTTTCAAATGACATGTTAAAGTCATATGGGAGTTATTTTAACTGTGATGATAAGCCATTGATTGGAGTGTTTCATTCAGCGCAGTATCATTTCCCAGAAGGCAAAGTTAATTGTAAGGACAGAGAAATCTCTGGCATTTTAAGTATCTCCCAGAGAAGGAATTGCAAATTGTCTGATGATGACTGTGATTATGATTTAAGTTTTACTTTTGAGGATATTTACATTGATGTTTTGGCAGAGTTTTTGCTCTTTTTTTTTTTTTTTACATTTTTATTGTTATTCAAGTACAGTTGTTTCCATTTTCCTATCACCACTTTCTCCCAACTTCCACCCACAATCCTTCTCCCATTTTGCTTTGCCCATGGGTCCTTTATACTTGTTCCTTGACGACCCTTTGCCTTCTTTCCCATTATCTTCCTCTCCCCTCCCCTCTGGTTACTGTCATTTTGTTCTTTATTTCAAAGTCTCTGGTTATATTTTGCTTACTTGTTTGTTTTGTTCATTAGGTTCCACTTATAGATGAGATCATGTGGCTTATTTCATCACCGGGCTTATTTCACTTAGCATCATGTTTTACAGTTCTGTCCATGAGGTCACGAAAAGTAGTGGCTCCTTCTTTCTGCTGCATAGTATTCCATTGTGTAAATGTACCATAGTTTTTTGAAGATGTTGAACTAAGGTATAAAGTACAATGAATAAGTTCCAAAACTGAAGAAAGAGAAAAAATCCTACGTACCTTTTTGAAAGACCATTCTGGTCACTATTAGGGCAATGGAATGGAGCAGGATAAGACTCCTTTCCAGAAAGGTAACTTTCAGGCCGTACGGGAGAATATTGGTGCTGGGAATGTGAAGGTTTCATAGGGGAGCTGAGAACTGATGTATAGGATATATTTTTGTTGTAGAATTAACAGAGTATGCTGATGGAATGGGTCAGGGAATGAAATGGGTAGAGGGTGAGGGAATAGGTAGTGGAATCAAGAAATACATCTAGGTTTACATCTTGGGCAAATGAGTGAATAGTGGTGCCATTTATTAAGAAGCATAGCCAAGAGCTGGAAACAACTTAAGTGCCTATCAGTAAATGAATGGATCAAATACTACACAGCAGAAAAAAAGAAGGAGCTCCTTCCCCTTATGACAGAATGGATGTTACTGGAGAGCTTTACGCTAAGTGAAATAAGCCAGGCAGTGAAAAACAAATAACATATGATTCCACCTATAAGTGGAACCTAATCAACCAAACAAACAAGCAAGCGAAATATAACCAGAGACATTGAAATAAAGAACAAACTGACAGTGACCAGAGGGGAGGTATGAAGGGATAAGAGGGGGATGGGGGAATGGTTTTCAGGAACATCTATAAAGGACACATGGACAAAACCAAAGGAGGGGTACGGTCAAGTGTGGGAAATGGGGATGGCTGGGTTAAGGGGGAGTGGTAAGGGGAAAATGGAGACAACTGTACTTTAACAACAATAAAAAAGTTTAAAAAAGAAAGAAAAAGAAATGTAAGAGAGATTCAGTTAGGAGGACCTTATTAGATCTCTTCCCTTCATCTTTACTAGTCATGTGTATGCATTACTGCATCTTGGGTAAAACTCATAATTAGATAACTTTCCTTGCAAACGAGCTGTCTCTCTTGACTGACCAAACAAAATATTTCTGTTAACAAAATATTGGACAAAACTATAACAATTACAAGCTAAGATGTCTTCTTGAAAAACTTTTTTCCATTTTTCAAGAGAATGAGTATCTTTCTCTGTAATGGTTTCTAGGGTGATATTGGATACAGGGCCTGATAAGAGAGCCATTTATCATATATCACAATTCTAATTATACCGTGTGTTTTAAAACTGTTACAGAAGCTCTATTACAATTCTTATTTTCATGTGGTTTAAAACTTTTACAGAAGCCTCTGTTAGAAGAGAGCACCCAAAGATTCCATAGATCGACTCATACTTTGTCATCATGAAAAATTCCTGGAACTATGCCAAAAGGAAGCTGGAATGATAAGACAATCAATGCATGGAATGGGGATAAAATGAAATAGAAATGTTCTTTACAGAATTTTCCTTAGTGATGTCTTAAGCCACTAAAATAATTAATAAATAATTATAGATAGGTAATTCCACTCTATTAAGATAACTATATAGGTAATAATGAGTTAATAATGCTGCAATGTATTATTAAACCTACATACCACTTATATGGACATGTGGGTTTAATTATGATCAATGTAGACAAATAGGTATGTTTTTAATGTTCAAATATTTGAAATGGATCTTAAATATTAGATGTTTTGGTTAAATGGAAGAAAGGAGAGAAGGAAAGAGAGAAATATTCTAGTGCACTCCATAAAACCATTGCATAAAATGCTTACATCTGTTCTTGCTTACCACTCGGGGATTTCATTCTTTTAATCATACGCAAGTTAAAGTCCATTGTCCATTTCCAACTGCTTTCTTTCAGAAACTTCCTTTGAGTGGTATGTTTACATATGCATGTGCATATATATGTATACTCATATATTTCAGCCAAAATGCTGTCATTATTATTGTGGTTATTTTTATTACTTTAAACTAAAACCTGTTCACTCTACTCTATGTAGGACTTATATACCCACACAAACACACTTTGTTCCAGACTGTGGTGATGTGGTGACAGCTGGAGGAGGTGAGCAATCATGTAGAAGGCACTATAGTCATAGAAGACACAGCCACTGTGGAGAGAAATCCTTTCTTCTATTACTCTCCAATTTCCTTAAATCTCCTGTTAGTGCCTCCTATTGGTCAAACACCATTCAAAGCTTGTTGACAAGAAAGCGCAACAGGTCCATGCTCCAGAAAGCCACAAAATAAAGGAGATAAGAGTAACAAATGGATTCAGGGATTGGAAGTAAAAAAATAATCAACAGAGCAAAGTGACATCAGAGAAGGTAGAGGAATGAGAAGTGCCAGAATTCTATCACTCTCTCCATCTGCAGAACAAATGTACTGACAAAAACAGTCTAAAGTAACTACATAGGAATTATGGAGTTTATGTGAACACTTACAACTTCCAGGGAAGATCTTGGCTAATAAGTTGACACTAATTTCAATCAGTTTTAGCTGTAAGTACAATAGTGACTACCGATTGCTCACTCCCCAGTCCTGTGGTAGGCAGCTATGGGGACTACAACCTACATTTATGGTGCCACCTGATGGATCCAGCTTCAGTAATAAGAACACTCTTCTCTGAATATCAGGGTCTGTGTTTTGATTGTATTGCTGACTTAGATTGTGGTGTGGTGGGCACAGAAGCTGTATGCCATTGTTTCAGTTCCCACATACTAAAGTAGCTTCCAGAAGATTTAAAGAGCTGTAGCTGTTCCTTCATTTTTTTTTTTTTGACATTCAAAAGCAATTGTGAATATGGGAGGATTTAGAAAGCAATTATTTATGCTCAAGTATTCAAAAAGTACCTGAGAAAACCAAGCTTTCAGCTTATGCTAATCTCTGGCACATAGACACACTAAAATAATAATAATAATAATAATAATAATAATAATAACAACAACAACAACAACAACAACAACCACCACCACCACGAGAAATAAAACTGCAAATCCTGGGGTAAGAGAAGAAACTGACTTCTAAAGTTACAATAACATTAAAATACAGTTTTTTTAACAAAAAATCATAATGCACATGAGGATGCATTAAAGCACAGGCCATTTGAAGGAACAAAATAAAAAGAAAAAAATCATCTATGAGGAAGCCCAAGCTTATTAATAAAGACTTTAAACAACCATCTCAAAGATGCTCAAAAGGCTAAAGAAAGGAATTGTCAAAGAAAAATGTAAGATATAGGAACAAAGTAGGCATATCAATAAAGAGATGAAAATTACGAAAAGAAGCTATAAAAGAAATTCTGGAGTTGAAAGTATAATTAAGTGGAATAGAAAAACAAGTGTGAAAAATCAATGAAACTAAACCTGGTTCTTCAAAAAAAATTAACAAAATTGACAAACCCTTAGCTAAACTTACAAAGACAAAAACAAGAACAAATAAAATCAGAAATGAAGGAGGGGATATTACTTCTGTACTAATGGAAATAAAAAGGATTATAAAAGAATACTGTACTGTAAATAATTGTTAACATGAAGAAGTGGATTACTTAGATGAAATAGCTAATGCAACATGCTAAGGGCATAAGGACTGATGTATAGATCAATGGAATATAATAGAGCATCTAGGAATAAACCCTCACATCTATGGTCAATTGATTTTCGGCAAGGGTGCTGAGACTATTGAAACGGGGAAAAAAGTCAACAAGTCATGTTGAGAAAAAGGGATATTCACATGCTAAAGGATAAAGTTGGACTCTTACTTTATATCATATATAAAATTAACTCAAAATGAATCAAAGAGCTAAAATGACAGAACTCTTAGTATAAAACCTTGGAAAAACTCTTTATAACATCCGATTTGGAAACAACTCCATGGACTGTCACCAAAAAACTGACAATAAAAGGAAAAAGTAAAGTGTACCTGTCAAAATTAAGAACTTTCTGACTTAATGAATACAATTAAGTGAAAAGATAACATTTAATGGGGCAAAATGGTGACATATCTTATATCTGATAAGGAACTAATATTCAGAATAGATAAAACACTTTTAAAACTCAACAACATTTGCAGTTATTGCCTGTCGAATATGGTGCTGGCAGTGGGTTTGTTATGTGTGGGTATGTTCCCTCTAGTCCCACCTTGCTGAGAGTTGTTGTCATAAACGAGTGCTGGATTTTATCATGAGCTTCTTCTGCATCTTTTGATATGATCATGTGGTTTTTATCCTTTATTTTGTTTATGTGGTGAATCACATTTATTGATTTTCAAATGTACCAACATGGCATTCCCAGAGTAAATCGTACTTGATCGTGGTGTATAATCTTTTCAATGCATTGTTGTATTCGGCTTGCTAATATTTTGTTGAGGATTTTAGCATCTATGTTCATCAGGGATATTGGCCTATAATTATAAGAGAAATGCAAATTAGAACTACAATCTTATATCATCTCACACCCGTCAGAATGGTTATCATCAATAAATCAACAAAGAAATGGTGACAAGGATGTGGAGAAAGTGAAACCCTTTTGTGCTGTTGGTGAGAATACAGATTGGTGCAGCCACTATGGAAAGCAGAGTGGAGATACCTCAAAAAGTTAAACATGAATCTGCCTTTTGTCCCAGTGATCCCACTTCTGGGAATATATTCAAAGGAACATGAAACACTAATTTGAAAGAACATAAGCATCCTCGTGTTCATCGCAGTGTTAGTTACAGTCATCAGGATAGATGAGTGGATGAAACAACTATGGAACATTTACACAATAGAATACTACTTGGCCATAAAAAAGAAGAAAATTTTACTCTTTGTAACAGTATGGATGGATCTTGAGAACATTATGCTAAGTGAAATAAGCCAGTCAGAGAAAGACAAATACCATATGATTTCACTCATATATGGAATCTAATGAACAAACTGAACTAACAAGCAAATAAAGACAGACTCATAGATAGAGGGTAGTGAAACAGGAGACAGCATAGGAAGAACTCTGAGACTGCAATGTTGTTACTGTCCAGCATTAAGCACCCTGGTTGCCAGGAAACGTTTTTCACCAATTAGGTAGAATAAATAGTAAACTGAGGCAGGGAGGAGGAGAGAGACATGTCTCACATGCTAACTCAGCAGTCCTGAGCCTGGTCTGATAATATTACCAGGTGTTCCAACATCACAAGAAACACTATGCTAACAAGGAAGAAGGGAAGTCCTTGAAATTTTATGTAACATTTCCACTACCTGTGAAAGAAAACCTTGAAGCTGTGCTTTCATCCCAAGGCCTGGAATGTGGGAGAGGGTCCACGGAGCCCAAAGAAGAAGCCCATAAAACAGCTTTGGTTAATTGCCTATCTCTGGTCACTATCTGTTTTACGAGGGAGTCCCTGATGCTTACAGAAAAAAGCCCATAAATAGCTTTGGAAAGTGCCCCAATTTTAATTAACTGCCTCCTGTCACGTATTTGTTTTACAACAAGATGAACAAATGGGGTCTGGAGCAAGATAAGGATTCGGGCTAACAGACCCTCACACATACCTAAGTTTGGGTAGTCACATTCCCCCAGGAAAGCTGGCACCACATGTACCCGTTAATCAATATACAACTTTTTCCCTCCTATCCCACCAACTATATAAGTCCTGAGAACAAAGGACTAGCTCTCTTTCTCGGGGTTGGGGGGGGAGGTTAAGGGTGCTCTTGGCTCTTGGGCCACAGGGCCTCTGGCCACCCGGTCTCAGGCTGCCCAGGGGCTTGCCACCCTCGTCTTCAGCCGCTCTTGCTTTCCTCACCCTGCTTTGCCCTGAAACTTTGCCTTTCACCCCCTACTCTATCCAGTCCTGTTCTCTTCCATGGGATTACATACTACAAGATTTGCTGGTATGTAATTCTTTACATGCATCAGCAAGAAGAACCAGGTCTCTCCTGTCAACAGCAGGAAGAGAGCTAAGGGGGGTGGAAGTTAGGGGATGGAGGAATTGAGCAAAAAAGATAAAGGACTTACAGACATGAACAACAGTGGGGTGATTGCATGGGTGAGGGGGGTATAAAGGGTCTAAATGGTAATGGAAAAAATACAATAAAAATTAAAAACTCAACAACAATAAATATACAAACAACTCAATTCAAAAGTAAGAAAAAGGTTGGAATAGTCATTTCTCTAAAGAAGATATAGAAATGTCCATCTATTAGGGAAGTTCAAGTCAAAAGAACAATGAGATAATACTGTGGACCCACTAGGTAGGCCATTAGAAACATACACACTCAAACACAATTACAAGTATTGGCAAGGATGTGGTGAAGCTGGTAACCTGCGCGTTATTGGTAGAAATGTAGAACAGTGCAGCCAGTGTGGAAAACAGTTTGGAGGGTTCTCAAAATGTTATATCATTATATAACTGTGGCAGACCCTTCTGTGTGGCATGGGCCCAGCTCCCACTCAGAGATGCACAGGACCCATGCCCACAGGTAGGTTCTCTCCTGGGTAATCAGATTTGCAATATACCTAGGCTGATCTGAAGCTTGATCTTTGTTAAAACTCCCTCACCCTGCAAGTGGTAAACTTTGTAGGGACCACTGTAACCAGCTCAACCACTTTTGCCTTTTCATTTGCTAATATCTTTCTTCTGTGATGTGATTAGGGACATTGGCTCCTTTTCTTGTAAGGGGGGGGGGGCGCATAGTGAGTGAAGACCATCTTGTAATGTGAAGAGAAATAGAATAAAAGCCTGTCATGGTGGAGACCGTGGCTTTTGCTCCCCTTGAGAGAAAAGCCACGCTGTCATCCTTTTTCCTCCACCGGACTCGGTGGTCCATGTGTATATTTTATTTCATCCATAATGACGAACACTGCTAGCCGGTGTCTGCATCATACAACCCATCAACATATACTCCTAGGTATATATCCAAAAGAACTGAAAGCACAGACTAGAACAGATGTTTGTATATAATTGCTCATAGTAGCATTAACCACAATAGCTACAATGTGGAAACCATCCAAGTGTCCATCAACAACTGAATGGACAAACAATATATAGTATATACTTACAATGGAATCTTATTCAGCTACAAAAAGTAATGAAATTTTGGTATGTGAATGGTCATTTAAAGTGTTATATTTATTGAAATAAGTCAGATACAGAACAACAGCCATTATGTAGTTCCACGGTATCTGTGCCTAGAATATGCAAATTCACAGAAAAAGGTAGAAGAATAAAGGTTACCCAGGGTTAAGAGATGAGATAAAGTGGAGTTATTGTGTGGTGGGTAAAGAGATGTTGAGGATGATGAAATTTTCTATATAGATAATTGTGATGTTTATAGAATACTATAAATGTATTTAATGCCACTCAATTGTACCTATGAATGTTTAAAATGGTAATTACTATAGTGTGTATATTGTGAAATATTTCCCAGATTTATTCTAGTAACTATGACATTAACATCAACAACAGCAAAATAACAATAATAATGGCCACTCTGAGCATCTTCTATATATTAGTCACTGTAAAGTACCAGGCAATTTTCATTTATTCTTTCTATTCCTCAAAGCATCAGTGGTAGAAAGGGGTATTATGATCTGATATTTAAAGGTTTACTCTCTTTTAGGAGATGGAGTCAGTGCTGGAGACATTGGCTGCCCGCCCAGAGCACAAGTCTTCAGACAGCACATTCTGGGTGTTCATGTCTCATGGCATCCTGGCAGGAATTTGTGAGACTCTGCATAATAATGACAAATCAGATGTGCTACATTATGACACCATATTCCAGATTTTCAACAATCGAAACTGCTGCCATCTTAAGGATAAACCCAAGGTCATCATCATTAAGGTGATCATCACTCAGGCCTGAAGAGGTGGTGAGTTCTGATGGGGGTCTACAGGTCAGGGAAGCATGTATCATTCAAGGTTTTACTGGGTGTTTTATATCTAGTGAAAATAACCTTGTGCTTCACTTTCATGCAATTATACCGAATATACTTCTTTGGAGAGAATATCTAGTGATGACAATAGAGAGACTGATATACAAATAAATGTAAATGCCTTCCACTGTCAGTGAACCACAGCAAGTGATGATGATATTAATGTTAACTCTAAGTTATCTTTATGTGAAATTTTTAAAATTGTGGGATAAAATGACTTTAATTTCAACATTTGCGAATCAAAATTTTAGGATCTCTGACCAGAGAAGTTTTTTATATGATGGTAAGGGATTAAAATATAACACAATGCTAAGTAAGTGAAAGTATTCAGACCCCAAATTTTACATATTATCTAATTCTATTTTCATAGAATAAGAAAAAGACAAAGCATAGGGATAAAATCAAGTTGATAATTGTCAGAAGTGAAGGATAGAAGGTCTATTATTGATTGCAGTGGTAATTAAATGACTATGTAGTTATCAAAAACAGTCAAGCTGTATACTTAAAAAGTGAATTTTACTCTATGTAAATTATACTTCAAATAACAAAACCAGATAATTATGGCATTGCTTTCTGCCATAGATATTTTAGCTCAATCTTTTATATAATTATATCAATTGTGGAATGGTTTAGAAGGGAAAAATAACAATGGGAAAGGAAAGGAAAAAATTGTTTTAGAATCTTCTATCTGTTATCAAATTGAGTAGGTATTTCCTTCCTTGACTTTGCAATGTTATTTTACTATCATTAAACCAAAGACTGATTATTTTATTTAGGAATAGTCAATAGTAGTTTATAACACCTTTACTCTCCCTGATCAATAGGCACATTCCAGGTCCAGATGGTAGTTGCTATTCATTGACACCCTGTTAGATGTGAATAGAAATAATGGTGTGTTAGGCCTATCCTGTGTGTGCAATTAATTGGAACACCTTCATTAAGAGCATTGTATTTATTTAGTTTTCAAGAATTGCTAAAATGGGTCTAGCTGTGAATAACATAACAGGATGGTGTCCCCTCAGCACACAGTAGAGAGGTGTGAGTCAGTGACTCACCAGCAGCTTAGCAGACAGCTCTGCACAGTCTCCAGAGGACCTGAAGGATGATTGTGTCCACGTGGAGAAGGCTTTTGTTGCTTTCTGCTCCTCAACCCCACTTATGTATCTTTTACTTGTAGGCAAGGTATGGGAATTAGGCCTGCCTGCTTTCGTAATTTGGCTTAGTATTCCAGGGAATACTGTTGTGAGTATGTGAAACACAGAGTTTATTATTGCATTATTATTTATTAATTCTTATATCAATTATGTGTATTACAACTATAAGTCTACTTTTGTGTGTGTGGTCTCTAACATATCTCTGTCAGCTAAATACTATTATGTCATTCACTAGATAAGGAAACTAAAGCTCACAAAAACTACATCAATTGCCTAGATAAACAATGGTATATTTAGATATGAATCCAAGTCAGTTTGACTATGATGTTTAGGCTGTTTTAGATAACTCAACAAAAATAATAGAGAAGCTATATTAGTTAAACATTTGGACCATTTCAAAGTCAGAAATATGTAGACTTTTGTGCCCAGGAATGTGCTACTGAAATACCAGAACACAGCAGTCTCAGCAAAAGCAGTCTCTGTTCATCACTGATCTAGGAATGAACCAACCAGTATTAAGTAAGGGAGAGCACCTTCAGGGTTATCCGCTGGCTGGCTTGCTATCTGAAGAGGGCATTAATGGTGTATAGCATTGAAGCCTCTTCTGTGCCAAACTGATTTGTGTTCGATAACCACTCCATCAATTTGTAGCTGTTAGGCCTTGAAAAAAAAATTAAGATTAAGTGAGAAAATATTTGCTAGAAAGTATGATATATAGAATCAATTTAAACACAACAGTATTAGATTTTGAACTGCAGAACTATGATTCTAGAACTCTGTTCTCTCATCTGAGATGCTATTAATCCATACATAATGTCTTTTATGGTTCAACCTAAGTCCACATGTTCCTTTGTATATAAAGCCAAGCACAGAATTCTGAGTCTTTGCTTTTTCTACATGCATAAGTCTGTGTAGAGATATTTGAAATCTATTATCTTTTTGAAAGCGTAATTCAAAAGTAATAATTTCCTTTATGCACAGATAATGTTTCCTGGAGAAGAGAAAGTGGTTCTCTCTTTATCACACAACTCATAAATTATGTTAAAAAATATTCTTGATGTTGTCACCTGCCAGAAATATTTGTGATGTAAGTAGCATATTATTTGGTAAACTATTTATTTATTCATATAAATAAAAAATGTATATGATAATCCACTTGGATATTTTACACACATTATAGAATATTTATTCACACTGTAGCATACCTAACTTTTTAATTATTTCCAAAGTACTAAGCTCCAGTAGGCAAAAAAATCTAATACATGCTAAGATTCTGTATTCAAAATATTAAAATTCTGGGAGATAAGTAAGAGATAGAAAGGATCATTAAATACAGAATATTATAGTACAAATATGGTGTATGAAGTAACATACAGTATGGAATACTATTTACTTAAATATTCATATTATTGAAAAACTTTGGTGTAAAATGTATATTTGATAAATATTTGTTGATTTTCTTTTTTTAATTCTTACTCAGGGACATTTTTTTTTACTGCTTTTAAAGAGAGAGGAAGGGAGATAAAGAGAGAAACGTTGATGTGAGAGACATCCATTGGTTGCTTCCTGTATGCACCCGAACCAGAGGGATGGAACCTGCAACCTAAGTTGTGCTGCGACCAGGGATGGAACCAATAGCCTTTAGGTTTTCAGGATGGAGCTCCAACCTATTGAGCCACACTGGCCAGAGCCATAGGTTTTCTTTATAAATAAGAAGTAGGGCTGCCTGGTACAGGTAAAATAGTTATAAAACAAAAAAAGCAAACACAGTCTCTGCTTTCATAGCTAATATTCTAGGAGGAAACGTAAATAGTAAAAAACACATTATTCAAAATATTTCATTTCCAATTTCTAGAGAAAAAATAATAGAGTTCCATGAGAGAGAATAAGGGAAAATTTCTATGTTACATATTATCATCTTTAAAGTGAAAGTTTGATAAAATAGGGCAATTTTGTGTGCTTTGGACTGGCATTAAAAGTATTAATGGTTCATTGAAAGAGAGATATCATGGAATGAGAAGTTAGTAAAATAAATCTGAAGTAAGGTCATAGGGATGATATTTGGGTTGGGTGCTTCCACATCTTAGCTATTTTAAATGATTCTAGGTGCCCATTGATAGATGAATGGATAAAGAGGATTTGGTACATATATACAATGGACTATTTGCCATAAGTAAGAATGATGCCTTGACATTTATTACATGAATGATCCTACAAGGTATTATGCTAACTAACATAAGTCAGAGAAAGACACATACCATATGATTTTACTTACATATGGAATCCAAAAAAGCAAAATAAACCAAACAAAAACAGAAACAAACTTATACAACAAATTGATTCCTGCCAGATGGGAGGAGAGTAGGGGAATGGGCAGAAAAGGTTAAGGGGATTAAGAAGGACAAACTGCCAGTTACAGAATTAGTCATGAACATGAACAGCATAAGGAATATCATCAAAATATTGTGAAAACTGTGCCAGAAGTATAGCAAATTTGTGGTGATCACTTCATCAGTTATACAAATGTCTAATCACTGTCTTGTACACTTGAAACTAAAACAATGCTTTATGTCAATTATAATTTGAAGATAAACTTTACAAAAAGAATTTGGGATGGGAATTTCAAAGAACTGAAAGGATCACTCTTTGGTGGGGAATGAAAGTAAAAAATTTTCAAGGTTAAGGTCTCTAGGGCATAAACCCTAGCATGAACATTTGTAGTTAATTAAAATCTAAGAGTCAGAGTTCCCTGCTTTTATCAAAGATGACCTAATGGAGAGTAGATTTAGACTGCTGTCTAAAACAAACAAAACACCCAAACAAAATATATGCAGTAACAGTTTCTAACACACTGGAAGTCAGGCAATGAAGAGTACCGATTTCTGAGAAACGGTAAGCAAACAACAGTGAGACCTAAAATTACGTCAACTTGCTATTTTGATATAGTTTTGAGGCCACTGCACTGGGAGGCAGAAACAAGACAGAACCTGGTGGATTCACACAGTTGAAGAGACAGAGCTGATAGTCCAGGGAGAACAAGGTGATTAGAATTCACAGAACAGAATACCAAAGAAGAGAGATCTACCCAAGGAAAGAATTCTGGAGATCTTCAGAAGGTCCCCATGAAGCATTTAGAAGAGTATACTCAGCTTGTGTGTGTGTGTGTGTATACGTGCATGCTTGAGAGGAAACTACTGGGTTGGGGGGAGAAACTAACTCTTAACAGATTACAGGGAAAAATACGGTGGTACTCATACATAGCTTGGGATAGAGCCTACTGAAACAAACCAGATTAGAAAAATATTATGCTTTGCATGCAGCCTACTCAGGGAGGTCTTACCTAAGTCATAGAGAATAAAGAACTCCGAAATAAATAATTTTCTGGTCCTTCCTAACAGATCTAAAACCAATACCCAAGAGGATCAAACTGTTCCCAAGTAACACACTGAACCTAAGAACAAAGCACAAAAATATTCAGCACATGAAAATATCATATTCAAAATATATGGCATCAAACAAAAATTACCAGGTATGAAAAGAATCAAGGAAAATAAAACCCACTGTCAGCAGAATAATCAAAATTGAATCATAACTGGCACAGTTATTAGGATTAACAGAAAAGCACAATAAATAGTATTCCATATGTTGCACAAGTTAAATAGAAGCATGGAATATAATAAAAGATCTAAATTTTATTTTGAGACAGAAAAACTAGAAAGTGTAAGCTAAAAATACACTGAATATGATTAATAGCAAATTGATATTGTAAAAAGAAACAAATAATAAACTTGAAACGATATAAGGTGAAGTACAGCAAAAAACAAAATACAATAAAAATAAACAAAGCATCAGTGAACTGTGAGATCAACCAAAGACCTAAGATACATTTAAATTGTGTACTAAAGGGGAAGGAAGAAAATAATATTTGAAGTAAAAATAGGCAAATTTTCTCCAACTGTAATGAAATCTATAAATCTATAGATTTAAGAAGGATAACAAACCTGAAGTATTAAAAATGTAGAATAAATACAGCAGGCCCATATTAGTCTAAATTTCTTAAACCATTCGTAAAGATATTCCTAAAAGTAAAGAGAATAAAAGAGACAAGGTACGCACAAAGAAACAAAGTGAACACTGCAGCAGATTTATCAGAAACAATTTGTTCTAGGAAATGGCAATGAAAGACAAAAGAAAGCCATCCTAAAATTCAGAAGAACATAAAATTATTTTTAAAAACAAAGGCAAATCAAAGACTTTTCAACCATACTGAAGCTGAAATATTCCACCACTAGCAGACGGACACTACAAGAAATGCCGATGGAAGTCAATCCACAGCAGAAAAGTGATACCACATGGAAATACAGATTTACGAAAAGGAATAGAAACACTGAAAATGGTATCCACATGGACAAATGTACAAGTTTTCCTTCAAAAACATTCTTTAAGAGAAAATTTGATGGTTTAAACAAAAGCGATAACACTTGTGGTGAGATTATGATGTTAACTTTATATATTATAAACCCTGAATAAGAACAAAATTAAGATATTATAGCTAATAATCTAACAAAGGACATAAAACAAAATCATAACAATACTCAACTGAAGAGAAAGCATAAAAATGAAAAAAACAGGTAATACATATTTTTTAAAGTATACAATTTAAACCTAACCTTATTAGTCATTGTATTAAATATAAATGGTCTAAACATACCAATTAAATGTTAGACATAATGAGACTGCATTAAAAAAATACAAATATATGCTCAATACATCAAAAACACTTTATAAACAATGAGACAAATAGGTTAAAAGTACAATGATGGGAAAGCGTACTATGTTAACTCTAATTAACAATAAACTTAAATAGATTATTAGATTCAGATATAAAGTAAATTTCATATCAGAGAATATTGGCAGAATAAAAATGTGTATGAGGATAATGAGACCAATTCACAGAACAAACATAATTCTAAATATTTAGGCACTTAAAATGATTTTAATATATAAATATTAGCAAAATTGGATGGAACCATATGGAGAAAGAGACAAATCCACAGCCAGGTATTTTGTTATGCTTCTTTGGATAGTTGATGAGAAAAGGGCACAAAAGTCCAAATATCTGGAAGACACAAACAGCATAAACAACTTGACCCAGCTGTTATGTATAGAGCATTCCAATCAACAGGAGTAGGATGCACAATGTTTTCCAGTGCACATGGAATATTTACCAAACAAACCATCGTTTGGGCCATAAAACTAGTCTCAATGATTTTGAAATGTTTCAAGTCATACAAAATATATTCTCTAAACAATATGAAAACAGATTAGGAGCCAATACTGGGAAGATCTCTAGAGATTCCACAAATATTTGAAATTGTTAGCAGATACTTTACATACGCACAAAACATAGCAAATTAGTGTGTGTAAAGATGTTCATAAATCATGAAAAAAAAGCAAATTAAAACTAAAATGATTAAAATAAGTACATTTTAAATTGATAAATTAAAAAGATGGAACACACAGAGGGCTGGAGTGTTTGTGTGGGAGCTGAACTCCCATGAACTGTTGGTGGGGAGGTAAAGTGGCACATTGATTTGGGAAAATGTTTCAAAAGATTCTTAAACAGCTAATCATACCCCTACCACATAATCCAACCCTTTCTTTTCTACATATTTACCCAAGATACAGGAAAGTATAGGGTCACAGTCAAATACTTGAATGTGAATATCTGTAACAGCTATATTTGTAATAGTTCAAAACCAGAAACAAATTAAATATCTTTCAACAACTGAAAGGACAAATAATTGATGGTGTATTGTATTTGTACAGTGGACTACTACTTAGCAATAAAAAGGAACCAACTATTAATGCACATATCTTTGTGGGTGAATTAAAAAGTAATTATGCTGAGTAAAAGAGTGAAAGAAAAAACTCTGCCTACTGTAGGATATTATTTATATGAAATTCTAAAAACACAAACTAACCTATATTGACGAATATAGGTTACAAAGCATTCATTACTTCCTTGAAAATGTGGGGAGGGGGCTTTTAGAGAGGAAGGTATTGTCAAAGGTCATGGAAAAACTTTTGAAGGTGACAAACATGTTTATTACATTAATTGTGGTGATGATTTCCCAGTATACATATATGTCAAAATTTATTCAATTGCTCACTTTGAATATGTGCAGTTTATTATATGTCAGAAAGAGAATTAATTAGATAACTGGGGTTAATGGGTGTACTCATTTACTAGGGCTGACATAGCTAAACAACAGAAACTTATTTCTCACAGTTCTGAAGGCTAGAAGTCCAAGATCAAGGTGTCGACAGAGGTGGTTTCTTCTGAGGTGTCTCTCCTTGACTTGCAGATTGCCTCCTTCTCACAATGACCTTTTCTTTGCGCGCCCACATTCCTTGTGTCTCCTTATGTCCAAATTTCTTCTTCTTATAGAAGACATTAGTCATATTGGATTTGAAATACCCTAATGGGCTCACTTCAGCTTAATCACCACTTCAAAGTCCTTATCTTCAAATCAGTCACATTCTGAGGTGCGAAGAGTTATGGCTTCAACATACGGAATATGAGGAAACACAAAGCCTAGAAGTCAATACTGGGAAAATCTCTGGATCTTGAGTCTTGGATCTTGGGTTTAATGGAAGTTTATTTGAAGGTTAATTTTAGGCTCTGACTTTGGGTATCAGGTTACGGGTGTGGATGCAGAATTGACAGCATTATTGAGGGCTTGATTCCTTTTTAGGATTGTTATAGATCTTTGACATCTCTACAAATGTCCTCAATCCCATCCATTCTCATGATGTTGAATGGCATAATGGGTTCTGAGCTCTATCCAAGGGGCAGGACTTAAAACTTTCATTTTATTTTCAGGTTCAATAATCTTTTGAAGAACCAGGTGTTAAAGCCCAGATGCTTACACTTGAAAGACAAACTATGACCAGATATTTTTACCTCTTTCCAGGCAATTAAAAATAATAAGTACCCATAGCTCATGTTATCAAATAAAAAATTGACCAAAGTGGTAACAGGTTATATACAAATAAACTATACAATATTTAGTGTTTGTTGTTTTATTCTTGCATTCTAATATCTATCAAAAATAAAATTTATGAGCTTGTAACTGTCCTTACAAGCTCACTCTAATCCTTCTCTTAAGCTCTGGAAGTGAATTTCTGTCTGCCACCCACCATACCATGTATTAATATCAATTGCTATGTAACAAGTTTCCCAAAAATTCGGTGGCTTAAAATAACTGGCAATTATCTCACCATTTATGTGCAATAGAAATCTAAGCAATATGTGACAATCAAGATGTCACCTAGGGCTGTGGTGTCATCTGCAGGTTCAGCAGAAGGTCAGATGTCCTTTTAGACTCATGGTGACTTGGATTTCTAATTGTGGACAGAGTTCAGTTCATCACTGCTTGTTGGTCAGAAGCTTTGCTTTTTTCCTCAATGTGTGAGTTTCTCCACAGGGCTGCTTGCATTATGGCTTCC
Organism: Glossophaga mutica; assembly: GCA_039655065.1. Lineage (NCBI taxonomy): Eukaryota > Metazoa > Chordata > Mammalia > Chiroptera > Phyllostomidae > Glossophaga > Glossophaga mutica. The sequence continues at coordinate 75,277,488 of CM077308.1, read as the reverse complement.
ATAAGAGTGACCAAGTGAGGAAAAAACCATGTGAGCAAAATGGAAAATAGTCTTTTTGTTACTTAATTTTGGGGGGAAAATCGTGTCACATTGCTATATCCTATTTATTAGAATCATAATACTAGATTCAGCCCACACTCAAGGAAAAGGTATTACACAAGTGTGCACAAACCAGGAGGTAGGCCCTACTAGTAATTGCCTGGTATGTGATTTAGCAATAAATCATTTTCTATTAACTAAGCAAAAAGGATTTCTGTTGTCTACAAATGAAATCATAACCAAAGCACTCACTATGCATTATGGAGCTATATTCTGCATGCTCCATGACCCCATATGAGCCAGGTTGTAATTTTATAATTTTTTTTATATAAAATTAATTTCATGAGAAGGGAGGCACAAGGGAATCTTTCTCTAACACTCGATACATGGCCTGAATTAGACTGGTTTGTGTCATCTTTGACAAATAGCTCTCTGCACTCTTTTTTGTCATCTTCAAAACAGTAACAATAATGTATATCTTATAGTGTTGTTGTAAATGTTGGCTTTCTTTGTATTTGCCATGCTTACTAAAGTGTGCTTCCTTTAACTGTGGGTCTGAATTTTTCAGAACTCTGATATTCTGAATTCTGACATGATTCTGTAAGCTTCTCTTTAAATATTGTTTTTTTTTTTTCATATGGGTCATCTGTATGTCCTCCTTGATTATTTCATAATATGAATGCATTTCTATCTCATGGGTTTATTTGAGCATTTCCCACATAGATCATGCATATATTTTTATTTGATTTTCCCAAAATCTATAAATCCTTATGCCTCCAAACTTCTGGTTTCTTGTTTCTGCTGACTTCTACTCATTGGGGGTGCTTATTAGTGTATTTTTAATGTTAAGTCAAGTATTTAATGTTTATTTAATATGATTATAGTTCTTGGTATTCCAATGGCCTAAGGAAACTTTTCTCCAGAGTGTGTTTGTTCATATTTCTGTCAATAGCCAAGTAACGTCAGATTCATGATTGTTCAGATTCACTCTCTCTCAAGGGTTTTTGTCTTAGAGAAAGCCACTTGCTGAGTTTTCACCTTTGGCATACAACAGCAATCTCACCCTAGAAATTGGCCTCTGAAAAGCCCCATACTTCCTGGCTATCTGACAATTTAGGCAAACTCCCTGCTTCCCACTCTGCACATTCCCTTCCACCCCAAATCCCAAGTATTCTTTCCCTATGTTCTGGCTCCTATGCCCCAACCATTCAGACCCATCTCCTGATTAATTCCTCGTAGACAGTAAAGTATTAACATCTAAATTATGGGATGCATTAAAAAGTCCTAGAGAATCCTTTCACTCCCAATTACAGAAGTAGGTGCCCAAATAGTGCCATTCAACACGATTATATATTCAATCTGTCTAAAGTCACATTTGCTGTCTCTATAGTTTTGGGAAACAAGTTTATTTTCTGAAAGCCTCAGTTTCCTCATTGGCAAAGGTACAAATTCCATTTTCTCTGCATTGTTGGACAGATTAAACAACCTGTTAAGTACCTAGGGGAAATTTAAGCTATGAGCAAAGGATTAACTTCCCAGTACTGGCACAAAATGCTTCATCTTATAGGTTCCAGGAACAGGTCCTACTACATGTGTGAAAACTTCCTGTCTGCTCCAGAACATCTAATTCCCCCTTTCTGATACAACACTTTTAATATATGTTCTCCTGTATTGTCACACTCTCTTTTCCTATTCTTATGCCTTATCACCCCTAAATTATTTTAAACTCCTTAAGAGTAGGCTCTGAGTCCTGTCTTACCTGATCGTGTTTTCCACTTTCCTACCACAGTGCTGGATGGAGAGCAAGCAGCACTTCACAGAGAGCCCAGCGTTGAGTGAAGTGGGCCTTGTGCTGGGCAAGTCTCTGAACCTCTAATACTTGGTATTCTTCATAAAACAGAGATATACAGTATTTGACTTAACATAGAGATATTTTTAGAAATCCTCCACAGAGAATATGTTTATTGATTTTATATTTATTTTTAAGGTTTATTTTTTTATTCCTGTTTGAGAGTGGGGGAAGGAGAGAGAGGAAGGGAGAGATGTAATGACTGAGAGAGAAACATTGATTGGTTGCCCCCTGCATGTGCCCTGATTTGAGATGGAACCCCAAACCTAGGCACATACCCTGATCAAGAATTGCACCAGTGACCTATCCATGCAAAGGATGATGCTCTAACCAATTGAACCACACCATCCAGGACTGTTTATTGATTTTAGATAGAGTGGAAGAGAGAGAGGGAGAGAAATATCAATGTTAGAAAAATTGTTTGCCTCTTCTACATACCCCGACCTGGGATCAAACCACAACCTAGGTATGTGCCCTGACTGGGGTTGAACACACAACCTTTTGGTGTAAGGGATGGTGATTCAATCAAAATTAGCAACCCTACCAGGACTATTTTAAAAGAGAATGAAATAATGGATATAAAATTCTAATAAGCACTTTATGAAGAAATATAAAGTATAATGATACATTCTTTCAAGATTATTGCTGATATGATAGCAATAACTTTAATTTATGACCAGTCAAAAATTTTATAAATATTATGTTAAATTGTCGAAATGAGTATAGGAAATAAAAATAATAGATGAGATAATTACACACAGATAAGGAAACTGAGGCTCAGTTAGAAGAAGTTTTCTAGAAAAGAAAAAAATCTTGTATTAGTGTCTTTATTGAGATGTGTTCACTAAATGTATCCTAGAATGCCTTTATCTAAGGAAAGGTAAAAAGTGGATGAAAAATAGGGTGTTTCTAAAAGAGTTCATATCTAGGGACCCTCTGCCTTCTCTGTCACTTCTGCTTTCTGTAAGCACACCATTATTATCATAACAAATCTGAATTGTTAGCAATACATCAAATTCCAAAAATCAGACCCAGAACTGGTCTAAATTTTCAAATCATTACTTGCATTTAAAACAGTGTTTATCATTTAGTGCATCATTCATTTATATTATCATCATTATATCTGAATTTAAATTATCTTCTGAATCTCTATCCAGAGTGGTGAGTAATTCTAATTTTAGCTCTTGTAGGAGCCTAATCTTCCTGGAGCCTTACCAGATTTATATAAGTTTCAGTGGTCTCTAGAAAGATGAGAAAAGAAAATCCTGTCTCTCACATTTAAACGTAATAACCACTAACATCTGCAATTCCAAAGCCAGAGAGTGAGGAAGGGAGGGAGAGAGAGAAAGGGAGACTCCCTTCTGGAGGCCTTGGGCCATGAGTCTGCTAAAGCCATGTGGCCCATGGAGAGAAGAGGTGAATGAACTGTGTGACTGCAAGTCACAAGCCATCCAGCCACGAGAAAGACATCCTTCTTTGTTCTCCTGGGTTTATATTAACTTGGGTGTGGCACAAATGCCTTCTCAAAATGACCAAGCTATCCCTGGATGACATAGCTCAGTGGGTTCGGCATTATCCTGCTAAGCCAAAGGTTACCAGTTGGATTCATGGTCAGGGCACATGCCTGGATTGTAGGCCTCGTCCCCAGTTGGAGCATTTTCAAGAGTCAGCCAATTGATGTTTTTCTCAGACATCTATGATTTTTTTCTCTCTCTCTCTCTCCCTGCCTTCCCCTTTCCCTAAAATAAATGGATGAAATCTTTAAAAATGAGCAATCAACTTCCCAAACTTACCCACACTTTGGGTAGGCCCACCTCCCATCTAATCCTTTTTCTCCAGGCTAGACTCAGTGACTTGTCTGGTTTCGTACCTCCTTCTGCCACCATTTTTTAGTTCTATGGAGCATGTGCCTGCCTTTCCTTAGTCCTTTCCCCAATCTGATACCAGAGGGGATCGGACAGCATTTTTCATGCTCAGTGTAAGAACTTTCACCTTTTGTCATACTGGCTGGTGGGAGTGACTAACCAGGCTCCAACCAACCATCCTCTGGTAACAAGGGCACAATTACCAAGAGTCACAGTGATGACTTGCACTGCTCAGCTGGACTTACTCCACTCAGACATGAAGCCCATCCCAAGTGAGGTTTCCCTGCTTGTTGGCCTCAGACCTCAAGTAATCTTACTGGAGTTCCCCGCTATTGTGTCTGTGCATGCAAGGGGTACCTAATATCTATGTTGCCTTGGATGAAAAACTTTCCCTACAGCTCTGGTCTGTAGTAGTAGGGCCAGTGACCTGTTTTTCTGTCTTGAATGTTCCCAAGAGCACTGATTCCTTAGGAGGCTTAGAAGAGAGAGAGCAGTTGCCCATGAGGGGAAGGGAGAGTCCGTGATAAACTATCTCTAGGCTCTCATGAAAGAAAAGATGGTTAGCAAATGTTCAGTCAGTCTTAAATTAGTTTCCTTGTGTAGAGATTTCTTTAAAATCTTTATTTTCCCACTTAGTTAAGTGTCTGGCTCATTTATTTCCAACTACATTTTATTCTTATGGAAAAAAAGATATTGTTGGCATTACTGATTTCAAAAAAATCTTATACTATCAGCTGAATTGGGGAAGACTTAATTAACAAATTTATATATATTTTCCCATAACATTCCCTAACTGGTAAAGGACAGGTTCTGATTTAAAAGCAGTTGACTGATTAGCTATTTCTGCCATTTGTGCATGTTTAATCCCAGAGAGGAGGCTACTCAGGTGATTGTGGTTAAAAACAAAGTAGCCTCAGTAGCCTCTATTTATATGGTAATCTCAGTAGCTCCTAAACTATTAGTGAGGAGTGAGGGAAATGCCCTGTCATATACCTTTGATGTAGAAAGAAATAAATCAGAATACAAAACCCTAATTGAGAGTAGAAATATATCAGGATACAAGTCCTAATTGAGGTCTTAATTGAGGAAGAAATAAATCAGAGGAAGGGGGAAAGGGAGTTAAAATTTAGGACCGCATCTGCCTTGGAAGCCAGGATGTAATGATGCTTAAAAGGAAGAATTTTCCCTGAGATCGGGGCCCAGAATTTGGAGACTGCTTCCTCTGGGACCACGTGTGTAATAAAGAGTCGTGCTCCGTCAACTCCCTGCATTTGGATCATTTCTCCGTAACATTTTGGTTCCCTGACCGGAAACGACCACACGCGAAGCAGGCAGATTGCCTCTGGTGACGGCGAGTGGGGCCCAGTGTGCCGTGCCCCAGGAAAGGGGGGAAGCACATGCCCTGGGATTTTTCAGGTCTGCCTGCCTTGGGCGCCAGTTGTGGCCACTCTGAGACACAGGCTCTGAAGGGGGAGATGAACCAGGAATGATTAAGAAGGTGCCAAACCGGTAAGTGCCCAGGGACCAGAGGGGAAGAGAGTAAGCCCCAATCAGACTCTCCTCTTAGGGAGACCAGACCCTCCGCAAGGAGGAACCAGAGGGGAAGAGAGTCCCATCCGAAGTGCCCCACGTCGAGGACCTGTAAGGGGAAAGGAATCCCCTCCGTGAGAAAAAAAAAAGAGAGAGAGAGAGAGAGAGAGAGAGAGAGAGAGAGAGAGAGAGAGAAAGGAAAAAGCCAAGCCCGGACCAACCGGCCCGGGCATCAGACTCAGTCCTGTCGGTTGGTCGGGAGGAAAAATGCAATAGATTCTGTGAGAGTGTGCAGTGTGAACGTGTTTGTGGCTTCACGGGCTAAAAAACCCACGGAGCATGAGTGGGCCCTCACCTGCGGTTCCTGTGTCGGATCGTATGGCATAATGGTTGGCGGTAATCCCGAATTCTGCTGGGGCAACCTTAGCCAAGATCAACCTCGCCTCGAGAGAGGGCAGGCCAGGCAGGCAAGCGAGTAACCTTCACCCTTTGTTTGTCCGCGCCGTTGGGAGGGAAAATGGGGGGGACCGTCCACAGTGTTAGATTGTATGCTTCAGAATTTCGGCCGGTTTAAGGGGCGTGACTCATCCCTGAATCCGGACCAACTTGAAACATTTTGTACCTCGGAATGGTCCACTTTTGGGGTAGGCTGGCCCCCTGAGGGAACCCTTGATCTGTCCACCATTAGGGCAGTCCACCTGGTAGTTACCGGGAGGTCAGAACACTCTGACCAATATCCCTATATAGACAGATGGCAAGAATTAGCCAGGATGGTTACAAAGGGGCGCTGGGGGAAGAATGCAGAAAGCCGGCGCAACTGGCTCAAGAAGAATGGAAGGCTATTGCTTGCGCCCAAGTAGAAATACAGCGGCTGTCTTAATAGCTAAGCCAGGAAATTAGAAAAATGCCAGGAAGAGACGCAAGCACTTCTCCAGCTACTGGAAGCCAGGGGATATCGAGTTTCAAAGAAGAAAGGGCAGCTCTGTCAGTGGGAAGTAAAGTACCTACCACCAGAAAGAGACCCCGAGAATTCTTAGGGGCAGCCCGGAAGGAGCAGGAGAAAGAGCCGCACAAGAGTGAGACATGAGAGGCTCCGCGGCCAAACTCCTTGCTGCGGTGGCGGCGGCGGCGGCAGCAGACGGCCCAGCGTCCCACCGGACACAGAGCCCTGGTCCTGCGCACTCCGGTGGCGGGGATGGAGCTGGGCTGTGCCCAGACGTGGCGGCAGCCCCGGGACTGTGAGCCCGGTGCCCACTGACAGAGCACCCTGCACTGCCCCAGGCAGCGCCCCCACCCCGGGCACGCAGCATGCGGGCGGCCGATTCCAGCCTGAGTGCAACAGGCATCTGGCAGCGCAGGGCCAGCCCGCGCCTTCCTGCGGGGCTGGAACCTGGCCAGAGCGCTCCCCACCCCCCCCAACCCGGCAATCAGGGTGACACCAGAGCCTACCATCATAAGCGCCCTCATCTGCTCTCCTGTTCAAGCTCAGGATTATCATGAGGCAGAGCAGGCCGGGAGCCGCCTAAAGAAATCGCGACCCCCTGCCAGCTCCCACAGTTCCAAGCATCCTCAGCCTTGGGGGCTTGGACACTGAATGAGGAGGACCGGGCTCCATCCCACCTGGCCCGGAAGAGCCCATTGTCCGACTTGCAGTAGGGGGCCCCCCTCCAGCCCCCCCCCCCCCCCACGAGATCCGGCTGCGCTGGAGTGGGGAGGGATCCCGCAAGTGAGTGCCCGGGCGCAGGGGGACAGCCTCGTTTCTGAGACCAGAACCCCTGCGGGCTGCCTGTCCGTGCTGACAGCCTCTCTCCCTGGGCGCAGCCCCACCCAACTCCGGGGTGAGACTCTGAGATCTATAGGGCGCCTTCCCCCCTCCTCAAGCGCCCTGCTGGGAAACTCCACCGCCAGCTCAGAACAGCCCAGGCTGAGAAGGGCGCCACGCCTCCTGGAACTTTGAAAAGGTAGAGAGAATGAACCGGACTCTTAAAGAGACTCTAGCCAAGTTATGTCAAGAAACCAGGGTAGCCAGGCCCACTAACCTAACCTTAACAGGAGAGGTGGGACAAGTAAAATACCTCTCTATATTAGGGAAAGAATTAGATCAGATCAGGAAAGCCCAAGTTGGGCTAGACCCAGTACCAAAAGGGGGGCCAGCCCATCCCTTCAAGCCAGGTCAGTACATATGGGTAAAGAATTGGAAAAAGAGTCACTCCAACCAAAGTGGGTACTTTGGTACTACTAACCATGCCTTAAAAGTTACAGGGTACTAGAGCCAAGGAGGCCTCGGAATCTACGGAGGTGCCTCCCCCAAAGCTGCCCATCCTGAGGCTACAAAAAGACCCAGGCGAGCTACATCAGGAATGGACAGTTGTTCCTGGGACACCCTCCTCAGCTTCCTCATCCTTGGGACCGCCATCATCTTCGGAGGACTTGGACTGTGGTTCACGATCCCCACTGGGTGGACAATAGGGGAACAGGTGGGGCTACAGCCGTGTTATCTAGCAATAATCTGTGCCCTTAGTCTATATATAAGAAATGGCCCCACTCATTATCATCATGGGAATTTTAAGCCTACTCCCAGCATCAGCCCCAGCCTTACAGATGCAAATAAATGAGACTTTTATAGTCCAAGACGTTTTTACCCAGGGAACCTGGACAAAGGTGCAGGAAATGTCCCACACCTCATGCAAAGGTATGTGTAGAGGGAAAATACAGTTAAGGTTCCCCAGCACACTAATGAAGTCTATAGACGATTGGTTCTGGTACAGGAATTCGAGAGTATGTTTCCCAATAGATCAAGATAAAGAATATTGCCGGAAATGGCCAGAGAAATATGGGGGATGTCCCTACAGAGGCTACAGAGCCCACGTGACCGACGGAAGAGAAATAGTAATTAACATAGATAGAGCAGAAAGCCATGAGTGGGCTCTAGGAGTTAAAGGGAAGATATACGTAAACGAGTTACACCCAGGTCCGGTAGGAGATATTATCATCTATAGAGAGGAAGAAATAATGAGACCAGGGCTCACCGTGGTTAAGCAGGTTCAGAAATACATAGAAAGAGGAGGCCACCCAGACTGGTTCAGGACACCGGCAGCCGTTTTCTTGGATATCCCTCATCAAACAGGGAACAGCCCTCCTAAACCTCACCAACCCCAGGAACTTCTCCGATTGCTTCCTATATGCCTCTCTAGGCCTTCCACCCTTGGTAGCTGTCCCTGTGAATGCCAGCCCACACCTATTGAACCCAAGCTCGTCACCCAACAGGGTCAGCCTCACTAGGGTTCCCCTATACCAGGTAGACCAGGCCATAGGCAGCTCCACCTGAGGCAGCCCCGCCTGGTGTAGAAAGACGGGAGGATGTCTAGAGAGCCCAGCAGGGCTATTCTTTTAGTGCAATGGAACCCTAAAGAAAGATTATAACTGTTCCAAACCAGAGAACTGAACCCTCATAACCCTAGCGCCCCAGCTGCGACTTTATCAGCAAGGAGAACTCGAGACTCAGTACCTAATCAGCATCAACGGCCGAGAAAAGCGAGCTGTGTTCCTCCCCCTTCTAATAGGATTGACATTCACCACTTCACTGGCTAGCATGAGTTTCGGAGGAGCCGGGTTGGCAGTAAGCCTCCAGTCTCAAACTGAGTTGAAATGAGAACTATATGAAACCTTAGAGGCAGCCGCCAACTCCATGGCATCCCTACAAAGGCAAATCACATCCCTAGCTAGAGTAGCTCAGCAAAACAGGCGAGCTCTCGATCTCCTAACTGCCAAAAAGGGAGGAACGTGCATGTTCCTCGAGAAGAGTGCTGCTACTTTGTCAATGAAAGCCGACCTTAACCGGCTTAATGAGATTAGAGACCGGCTCAGACCGACAACTTTGTTGGGGACCTCCTCATGATGGCAGAGCACCTTATTATCTCTCTTGACACCCATATTAGGCCCCTTACTGGCTCTGCTCCTGATAATAACTTACGGGTCCTGGCTACTACGAACCTTCCTGACCCAGATAGAAGGAATCCTGGTCCGGAAGACTACTGCATGAATATTAATGCTCCAACATCAATATCAGAGACTCCCAGTAATAGATGCTGAGACAGAAGAAGGTTCTGTCTAGCATCCAAAAAAAGGGGGGAATGATGTAGAAAGAAAGAAATCAGAATACAAAACCTTAATTGAGAGTAGAAATAGATCAGGATACAAGTCCTAATTGAGGCCTTAATTGAGGAAGAAATAAATCGGAGGAAGGGGAAAGGGGAGTTAAAATTTAGGACCGCATCTGCCTTGGAAGCCAGGATGTAATAATGCTTAAAAGGAAGAATTTTCCCCGAGATCAGGGCCCAGAATTTGAAGACTGCCTCCTCTGGGACCACGTGTGTAATAAAGAGTTGTGCTCTATCAACTCCCTGCATTTGGATCGTTTCATTTTTCCGTAACACCTTGGAGCAACCCTATGCTTGCTGTTGTTTCTTTTCTTTTTCTATATCCCATTTCAGTTTTCTATAATCCTTCTTAAGGTGACCTGGCTTTCTACATTAAAAACAGACTTTTATACAGGAGTTTCAAAGCAGACCATATTTAGTATTTCTGGTTTTTTGTTCCCAGAAAACAGTAGGTATGATAATTGGAATAGGTAGGAATGGCCAGGATAACATGTTGTAACAGTTAAATTACTCTGTGAACTAATCAGGGCTCTGGAGAATATTTGAGAAATCTTTAGGCAAATTTATTAACTTTGTTCTAGTCTAAGTAATGTATACTATTGCTGTTTCCCCTCTGCCTGAGACCAGCTTTTCTGATTTTCTATTTTGAGTGTAATTTACCTGTGCTCCTCCTAGGCACTTCTAATTTCCAATAAAGATAAGCTTATCATTCATTTAGTTCAACTTTAGAACCAACTTTTTCTAATTTTGCATGTAAAAATTGATTTATTTTGTTCATTATATTCTATTCTTTTTTTTTTTTTTTTTTTTTTAAGAATTTATTTATTTATCTTTAGAGGGGAAGGGTAGGAGAGAGAGAGAGGGAGAGAAACATCAATGTATGGTTGCCTCTCATGTGTCCCCTGCCGGGAACTGGCCTGCAACCCAGGCATGTGCCCTGACTGGGAATCGAACCGCGATCCTCTGGTTTGCAGGCCCGCGCTCAATCCACTGAGCTACACCAGCCAGGGCATTATATTCTATTCTTAATGAGCAAGATAGAACCAGAGATGTGGAAATAGAAAACAGACTAACAGCTGCCAGAGTCTAGGGGGCGGGGGACAATGATGGGGAAAGGATTAATCAAAGAACATGCATGGATGACCCACAGACATGGACAGTGGTGTGGAGACAGACTGTGGGAATGGGGATGTGGTGGGGTTGAGCTGGATGGAGGAAGGCAAAGGGGGGGAATTTGGAAAATTGTAATAAAATAAACAAGAATAAAAATAATAATAAATTTAAAAAATAACTATAAAATTGATTTAGTTAAATCTTGTAAGTACTTGGACACAATGACTTCCTATATTGTATATCTGCAGAAGTATTAATGGGAGCTGGGGTCTGTGAGTTTCTGGCCTTAGAGGCATGATTTTAACTTTATTTTGAGATCTGTAGAGTCTGCACCAATTTCTAGGAGTATTGTGTACTGGGTTAAAGTGTGCTGCTTGCGAGTTAAGCCCCAAAGGGCTGTCACCTCCCAACCCATCTCAAACCCTCTTACATGTCTCATTTTCAGTCACTGGCTGTCTAATGCACCTTTAAAGACTTGAAGAACTAGCCCTGGCTGGTGTAGCTCAGTGGATTGAGCGCGGGCCTGCGAACCAGAGGATTGCGGTTCGATTCCCAGTCAGGGCACATGCCTGGGTTGCAGGCCAGTTCCCGGCAGGGGACACATGAGAGGCAACCATACATTGATGTTTCTCTCCCTCTCCCTCTCTCCTACCCTTCCCCTCTAAAGATAAATAAATAAATTCTTTAAAAAAGAAAAAAAAAGAAAAAAGAAAGAAAAAAAAAGACTTGAAGAACTAGATAAACAAACTTTATGTGCACATTCCCAGATGATCAATTATTTAATTACAGTTGAGTTGAAATTTCCTATGAGGCTCCTATATCTTATGAGCGATACCCTTCTGACATTTCCACACAGAATTTTAATTGCCTAAGAGTACCTGAGATTCGAGCTGGAGAAAGGAAGTGTACCTTATCTTTGAAGCCAAATGAGTTCAGGATCTCTTTTATACAGTAAAAGGTTTTGTTAGACTCTTGAAAGCAGTTCTAATCGAAAAGTCAAAGTTAAAAATGAGCCACTCATTTTTTTCCTATCCTTAATGATCTTGGCTCTTATCTTTAGCCTAGATTCTCTCAATCTACAACATTTAGCTCAACCTTGAGGGTTCCTTTAAGAAAAAAACAATAAAAACAGCTAAAAATGTAAGCCTCTTATCTTAAGACAGGGAGGTCCAAAATTCCCAGGAAAATTCATCAAGTCCCCTCTATGCAAAATGAGGAACTGGTAGAGTAATTCCCTGCTGGTACCTAGTGTAGATCTAGTTCTACAAGGTGCTACTTGATGGGCTCCTTCAGAATCCTGCCAAACTACATTGCAATGACAGTTTAAGTCATGGTAAGAGTATCTGAGTCATGGCATTATGTGTTGATGGTGATGAAATGGCAGCAGATGTTAGGAAAGACCTTGGTTCAGCAACTTTAATACTTGAGTTCTGGCTAAGAAGATTTAGGATCCAAGATTCAAACTATAAGAGGAAGTTTATTTGGAAAGCTTCAAAGGTAGAAGTAGTAATCTGTAAAAGAAATGAGCTCAGGAAACAAGTTACAGATGCAAAAGAAGGGCCCTTGGAGTTTAGGAAAGGGAGAGAAAGAGAGGCAAAGAAAATGCACCTGAGGGAAGAGGGTGGAGAAAGGCTCAGGCTTGCTCCTTAGAGAGAGTCACACTGTGTCCTCTGTCTTGAGGGTATTTATCCTGAGGTCTCAGGGGAAGATCCCAATGGAATATTCTTCAGCTTTTTAAGGTTTGTATTTTCAGGGTCATCTCTACTGATTGCTTGGTGTTAGAGTGGGAAGTCATAAATTGAAGCTGCTAGTTCTGATGTCAGTCATGGCATGCTTATCTGGTTTTGCTGCTTTTCTGGGCCTGGAGCGGAAACACATCTGATGTCTAGATATAGTTGATGTGAGTCAGAACCTCTGTGTCCTGAGGGCTTAATGCTTAAGGCTATTTTCTGGCCTTCTCATTCTTCTTTATTGGGGATCTACCCCAACACTAGCTACAGGCCAGTGGAGAAAAGGTCAGGTGGAATTTCTGAGCCACAGGACCAGAGAAAGGTGTGCCTCGGGTATGAGGTGCTAATTAACAATTAGTACTTCTTTCTAATACTTGTTCTCCCAATCCCAATAGATACCATTGCTAGGTATCTATTGCTAGGTGTCCAGGACTTTTTGCCCATAACATTCCATATTTGGCCTACTGTCCTCTGCTCACGCCTATCTGACTGCCTAACATAACACAAGGTGTTTTGAATGCATTTAATGTGTATTTGTGTCTTGTTAATTATACTGTACATTTTATTAGGAGAGAGATTTTTGTCTGTTTTGTTCATCACCGCATTTTCAGCTTCTATAATAGTGTTTGGTCAAATAGAATAGATCCAGATTAAATATTCATATTTAATATTTATATTTAATAATTATGTGGAAATAATTGATGAGATAAATAAGGGTCATTGCATGGACATACACAATAATATTAATTCATTAAGTAATTTCTATATCCTAAGTATTATTTTATTGACTTATTAAATACTCATAAATTCAATAACAATACAATGCAGAAATAATTGTTAAACCTATTTGGCCAGAGAGAAACCAACACATAATTAAGTTTGCTGTCTGAGATCTGCAATTAAAATGTTAATTCAACTATTCTGGTCCCAGAATGTGCATTCTCAGTCTCTACTATATAGCATACCTTAAAATTGAGCCCTTTGAAGAAAAAGAGCTTTATATTAAAAAAACACTTTCATTCATGAAAGCAAAACTGCTTCACAGGGATACAAACCATTCCTGTGGCTGGAAGTGGCCCAGACCTTAGGGAAGTACAATGGAGAGGAATCAAGAAGTTTCACTTTACCTTCCACATGCTAGGATGGATAATGTTAGAACACACAAACTAACAAAAACCCAGAATGTGGAGAAATTAAAACCATTGTGTACTGTTGGTGGGAATGTAAAATGGTAGCAGTTATAAAAGTCAGTTCAATCATTCCTCAAAAAATTAATAAAAATAGCCCTGGCTGGTGTAGCTCAGTGGATTGAGCGAGGGCCTGTGAACCAGAGGATCGAGGTTCGATTCCCAGTCAGGGCACATGCCTGGGTTGCAGGCCAGTTCCCAGCAGGGGACGCATGAGAGGCAACCGTACATTGATATTTCTCTCCCTCTCCCTCTCTCCTACCCTTCCCCTCTAAAAGATAAATAAATAAATCTTAAAAAAAATTAATAAAAATAGAGTTACTCTCTGATCTGGCAATTCCACTTCTGGACATATACACCCACAAAATTAAAGCATAGTCTTAAAGAAATATTTGTTCACCCATGTTTAGAGCAGCATTATTTACAATAGTCAAAAGATAAACACAACCCAAGTACCCAAAATTGAATAAAATGATAAGCAAAATGTGTGTGTGTGTAGGGCAATATTATTTAGCCTGATAAAGGATGGGAATTCTGTAAAATGCTACAATATGAATGAAACTTTAGGACATTAAATTGAGTGAATTAACTTAGTAACAAAAAGAAAAAAATGTTGCATGATTCCACTTATATGAGGCAGCTAAATTAGTCAAACTCATAAAGACAGAAAGTAAGATGGTGGTTGCCAAGGGCTTGTAGAAGGGAAAAATGAGGAGTTACTTTTTAATGGTGTAGTTGCAGTTGGAAATGAGAAGAGTCTGGAGATGCACGGTGGTGATGGTTACGCAACAATGTATGTGTACTTAATGCCATTGAAACGGACACTTAAAATGGTTAACATGGTAAGTTTTATGTTATGTGTATTTTAACATAATAAAAAAGACCTCTCAGTACTTTATTTATATGGCAAAACAGTCTGTACTCTGGCTTGACTGCCTATTTAAACCTTAGTGAACTGATGATTCTTCATTGCATATATTTAATTTTGTACATGCTTTCTCATTTCTTTTATATCCTCACTTTTCAATCCCCTAAAAATGGTGAAGTAAATGTCTTATTAGCATGTCTGCTCTAAGTTAAGGTTTTGTGACATGGAAACATTTTAGTAAATGACAATAACTTTCGTCATTTATTATTTATTTTAAATAATTATTTCCTGATAACTAAAACTTACGAAATAATAACATTACGTGCACAGGTAGGTGTAATTATTATTTCTCAATCTCTGCACACACCTACATACCTTGTATAAAAAGATAGGGCCAACTTGCTTGCTGTTTCCACAGCACACCCAAGGCAAATTTGAGAAGCCATGTCTGGTAAGTCTTTCTAGTCTGAGACCTCAGAGGAAGAAATAGTTTGGGAAAGGACTGCCTTCCTCATTAGGTTTGATGAAGGCTTATGTGAACAACCTAAACCTGAAAGGTTTATGTGTAGAGGAAATAGGAGGAGGAAGGGAAGGAGCTCTATTGATTTCAGAGAGACAGAGAAAGAATGTGTGTGAGAGAGAGAGAGAGAGAGAGAGAAGACAGACATTGATTTGTTATGTTGTTCTACTTATTTATGCATTTATTGGTTGATTCTTAAATGTTCCCTGATTGGGGATTGAACCTACAACCTTGATATATTGGAGTGGGACCCTACCCAACTGAACTACCTGACCAGGGCCATCATTTCTGGAATAAAAGGTAAAAGCTAGGAAGAATCTGGGATTCTCTTAGTGTCCTCTTATTTTGCTAATTTTATCTGAATTTGAAACTATGAATAATCTGGGCAGGGATGGATATCAGCACCTGTTGATTCCAAAGAAAACAGCTTGCAAAGCCTCTTCAGAATTTAAGAAACTGGAGTGTTTCATAGCAGAATGACCTCTGTTTTCCAGGAAGCTAACCAAAATTTCATAAAATCAACTATTTCAGGTTACTCAGTGACCACATGTTTGTAATGCTAGAATCAGAAAGAATTATATGGAGTATATGCCTCAAGATCAAAGGCTTTAAAAGATCATTCTTCAAGAATACTGAACCCTGTGGAGAGTAAGTTAGGTTAAAAGACTAAAATGATTGCTTCCTTGTTGGTGAATTCGGAGGGAAACTGGGCTGTGTTCATTACTTACAAATTTTTGTGTTTCCAATAGTAAAAATCCTGACTCAGAAGAGGAGGCTGTTTGTCCATTCAGTGGGTCAAGGTACAATAAATGCCTTACTGGATGACCTATTAGAAGATGGAGTGATTAGCCAAGAGGACATGTGCAAAGTGAAAGATGAAAATCACACAGTCATGGATAGGGCTCGAGTTTTGATTGACCTTATTATTGGGAAAGGAGAGCGGGCCTGCTGTAAATTTATTACGCATCTCCGTGAAGAAGACCGTGAACTTGCGCGTAAGATGGGGCTGATTCATTTGCAAGGTAAGGTCCAATGATTCAACCTAAAATCCTAGTCGTCCCTGTATCTTGAGCCTAGTACCTGTTGTTTTCATTTATCTTTTCAGTTTAGAATTAGCTTCCTATAATTTCAGCCTCACATTGTATTCCTGTGTGGCCCTAGCACATGTTCTCTTATCTCTCGAGAAGGCATAGCTCTTTTTCTACCTATCAGTCTGCTCTAACCTCATTTTTCTATTAATGTACTTTTCAAAATATACAGTGATGGTGGAATTGTCACAGAGTAAATTGAATATAAAAATAAATGTGTATTAGTTACATTTGCATTAAATTACACATGGATTCTGTTTTCTAGTTAATTCCTTTGCTTCTTGTTCTGTGCAATATTGTCCATTTATGTATGCCAGTCTGTGGGTAGTCTCTTGAGGACTGCCTTCTCTACTCCCAGTACTTCTAAGAACCCAGCTCCAAGACTGAGCTGTCCCATTCTTATAATTCTTTATTCCTTCCACAGAATGAAGATGGTATCTCCAGTGGACTACCAGTACTAGAATACTGGAAGTAATTCTAGTACTCTGGTGAAGTCATTCCCAAAATTACTTCAGAAGGAGAAGCCACTAGGTACTGTGGGAGAAACTGAGTGTGCTTCTATCATAAATTATTAATGTCTCCATTGGTCATCTTTTTAAAGAAATCTCTCGCTCTGTTACAATGCTTGTTTCTTATTCTCCCACTCCCCATCCCAACCAGTGATAATTAATTCATCAATAAAAGCAAGGACTATGAATGATTGTAGCCTAATTGAGAATTTCTCTCCCCCTACCTTTGCTTTTTGTCCCCTGCCTTTGTAATACAGTAAACACACACAGAGCTCACTTTGGGTTCTGCTCTAATGGGCAACAAATGACACCCTCAGTTAGAATCTTCAGTAGTATCAACTTTATAATGCACTCATCTTTTAGTTGGTTTTTCAGTGCCAGATCTATGACAACCAGCCAATGTTGTAAACAAACTTCTCTTGCTCAGAGAAGGCTGGATAAAACCCATGGAAAAATGTTTCATTGCCAGAAACCAAGCTCCCTTCAAAAGTGTTCATGAAAGTACTGATAGTAAACACTGCTTATCAATCCCAAATGTGCAGGGTGGAACAAGATGTGGCTTGCTGCCTGAGGAATGACGATTTGTGGAGTCACCATAACATTATGACATGTCATGGCTCTGTGTGCTTCAGAGCAGGGAAATGGCCATTCATTTTGCCTAAGCTGTATTTGTACATAGAGTAATAAATAATGAAGTATTGTCTTTGAGAAGTCTTGAGATGGTTTCTAATTTGTTTTCTCATGCTAACTCCTAACATTTTCAGCATAGATTTTGGCAAGGGATTGGGTACCAGGAACTAAAACCAAAATATTTACTGAGTTTTTCAGGTTTGGGCAATATTTATGAGCCTTTTACAAAGTTAAAATGAAACTTGACATTATTTATTTCCCTTTCTGAGTTTGTCAGCAATAAGTTTAGGAAAAATCATTGTGGGTAGATACCAAATGCAGTAGGTGAAGGTTTTCAATGCTTTTCTCCACCTCAGATATATACACCACCGACAGTTTGTTTTTGTCTCTGAGATACCAGAGATTGAGGTCAGGCTTCCATTTCCATAATGGATAGGAATCAGACAGTTTCTTGGAAGAAACATACTTTGTGGGAGACCCTTCTGCATGGTGTGGGCCCAGCTCCCACTCGGAGATGCACAGGACCCATACCCGCAGATAGGTTCTCTCATGGGAAATCAAGTTTGCAATATATCTAGGCTGCTTTGAGTCTTGCTTTTGCTAAAACTTCCTCACCCTAGATTGGGATAGCAAGTGCTTATTGTAACTTTTAAAATCCATGCTAAACCTTGCAAGGACCAATATAACTGGCTCAACCACTTTTCCCCTTTTCATTTGCTACTATCCTTCTTTTGTGATGTAATTAGGGGCATTGGCTCCTTTGTTGTCTGTAAAAGGCAATCATCTATAGCATGAACCGGGTGCATGGTAAATGAGGACCATCATGTAATGTGACCAGAAATAAAATAAAGGCCTGTTATGGCAGAGGCTGTGGCTTTTGCTGGTTTTAAGAGAAAAGCTGTGCTGTCCTTTTTCCTCCACTGGACTCGGTAGTCCCTGTGTATGTTTTATTTCATCCATAATGACGTGGACACTGCTGGCTGGTGTCTGCATCAATACTTTGTTGAAGAAATCATATTTTGAGGATGGTCTACCAATGTACTCAGTGATCAAGACATGCCTGTCATAAGCTACATGAACAATTGGAAAGTTATTTAACATTTTTCTCAGGCTCAGTTTCCTCATTCATAAAATGGAATTAACAGCACAAGCCACACAGAGTCCCTGAGAGAGCTGAATGAGCTTGTAAAGGGCTAATCCTACTATTTGTCATTGAGTGAAAAAGCAATAAATTTTGCATGCAACTATAATCATTTAATCACTATTTTTGTTTGTAAAGACACAGACTCGTAATACTGAGAAAAGGATAGAAAATCCAGGTAATAAGAATTATAATGCACATTGTAGATATTTTTTTTCTTAACAACATGTATAGTACAAAAATTACAAATAGCCAAATC
Organism: Glossophaga mutica; assembly: GCA_039655065.1. NCBI lineage: Eukaryota > Metazoa > Chordata > Mammalia > Chiroptera > Phyllostomidae > Glossophaga > Glossophaga mutica. The sequence continues at coordinate 75,259,000 of CM077308.1, read as the reverse complement.
AAGATAGTAAAAACCTGTCCTTTATGAGAGGATTACATGACTGGTGTAATGTGCCTCTAGAATAGCCCATCATCAGTGAAACCTTTAGAGTCAACAAGGGTCTGAAGGTCTTTGCAAGTCCTGTTGGACAACCCAATCATCAGGGATAGTTGTGCAAGAGGACCATTTAACTACATGCTTCTGCAATGAGTCTTTGCAAGACTGGGTTCCCAGTGGAGATGCCACTTTTTTTTTTTAATATATTTTATTGATTATGCTATTACAGTTGTCCCGTTTCTCCCCCATCATTCCCCCCACCCTGCACACCCTCTCCCACCCACATTCCCCCCTTTAGTTCATGTCCTTGTGTCATAAGTTCTTTAGCTTCTACATTTCCCACACTATTCTTACCCTACCCCTGTCTATTTTCTACCCACTATCTATGCTACTCATTCTCTGTACCTTCCCCCACCTCCTCCTCCCATGCCCTTGTTGCTAACTCTCCATATGATCTCCATTTCTGTGGTTCTGTTCCTGTTCTAGCTGTTTGCTTAGTTTGTTTTTGTTTTAGGTGTGGTTCTTAATAGCTGTGAGTTTGCTGTCTTTTATTCACATTCTTTTCCATAGCATAGTCATCTTTGAGCTTCAAAGTTTTGTGTTGGAAATTATTGTCATGAATTCATGGTCAGTTTCAGAACTACCGAGACATACTCATTCAAGAGATGAGTTTTAAGACATCAGCAAATTCCATTATTTCCAGATAGTCATACTTTGTAATAGATTATTACCCAGCCTAATAAAGAAATTGTCAATAAAGAATACCAGGTATATACCAGGTATATTTAGGAAAATAGTCATTAGAACCAAATAAGTGACTATTTAAATACTTTCAACTTCCCTCACAAACCCATTCTGGAATTGACTGTAATTTAATGGCTAGCCAGCAGTGTTCCTCCCTGGCTGGTAGTGAATGGTGCTTCCAATGCAAGTACATCCTTTGGAGGTCTTCTCCCTTGGTATTAACCACTGATTCTTAAAGTAATCTATGGTAAGAAGATAAAAGAGGTTTCTCAGAGATGGATTCTAGTCTTCACTCATAGAAACTCTCTCTGAACTTTTTCATCCATTCTCATGGCTTGAGTTTTCATCAATATACTACTATTTCTACATCAAACTCTCAAGTCTAGATCACATTTCAGAGTTCCCAGTATCCCTCTTTAGCTTCCTACCAGATATCTTCAACAACCTTGAACTGAACATGCCCAAAGTTAAACTCATCATTTTACCTCAATTTACCCATTTATAAATAGCACCATCATATGCCTTGCATTTCAAACAAAAACTGTAAATTCACCCTGGATTTTTCTTTCACCTGAATTCTTAGCATTCAAGCAGTGGCAATTTTTGGATTCTTTAATCACTGCATCCCAACTTTTTCACCTTCCCTACCTTCACCCTATTTTAGAGTCCATGCTACTGTAGTGTCAGGCCTAGTATTCTCTGCCATAATGTTTATTTCTGTTTTATTTTAAAATCCATTATTCTTCACTAGACTCTTCAGTTCTATTGAGAACAATAAACACACCTCTCTTCTTTGTAGGTATCATCCCATGTTTCCTTATTGATCTTTTTTCTAGATCTTCTGTCCATTATTGAAAGTGGGGTATGGAAATCTCTCACTATTACATTGGTATTATCTTTCTTTCCTTTTGATTATGTCTATATTTGTCTCATCTATTTAAGTTCTCCAATGTTAGTTGCATATATATTTATAATTGTTATATATTTCTGATGAAATGACACTTTTGTCAATGTAGTCATGCACCAATCAATGGTGAGGACAAGTTCTGAGAAGTGCATCATCAGGTACTGATGAACATCATAGAGTGTAATTACTCAAGCCTTGGTGGTACAGCCTACTACATATAGTCTATATGGTATACTACCACTGAATATGTAGTTCATCATTGACAAAATGTCCCAGTGCAGCCTATCATAGTACATAGTGTCCTTCTTTTTCTCTTATGAGAGTCTTTTTTTAAATTTTATTTTAATTGTTGTTCTTGTACAGTTTTCTGTCTTTTACTCCCTATCCAGCCCACCTCCCCAGCCCTTCCCACCTCCCTCCCATTTCCACGCCCCATAGTTTTTGTCCATGTGTCCTTTATACTTGTTGCTCTAAACCCTTCCCCTTTTCCCCTGAAATTCCCTCCCCTCTCCCCTCTGGTCACTGTCAGCCTGTTCTCTATGTCAGTGTCTTTGGTTATATTTTGCTTGTTTGTTTGTTTTGTTGTTTAGGTTACTGTTAAAGGTGAGATTATATGGTATTTGTCTTTCACTACCTGGCTTATTTCGCTTAGCATAATGCTTTCCAGTTCTATCCATGCTCTTATGAGAGTTTTTAACATAAAGTCTAATTTGTCTCACACAAATATACCCACCTTTCTCTATTTTGGTTAACATTTACGTGGAATTTTTTTCATCCTTCACTTTCATCTTATGTATGTTCTTGCATCTAAAGTGAATTTCATTTTTTGCATGTAGCTGTCCAGATTGTTCAACACCATTTGTTGAAGAAGCTATTTTTACTCCATTTTATGTTTCTGCCCCCATTGTCAAAAGTTAATTGACCATAGAGACTTGGGTTTATTTCTGGACTCTCTATTCTGTTTCATTGATCTATGTGTCTGTTCTTATGCCAGTACCAGACTTTTGATTACTGTGGCCTTGTAGTATACTTAGTATCAGGTATTGCAATCCCTCTTACTTTCTTCTTCTTTTTCAAAATTGCTGCAGCCATTTGGGGTCATTTATGGTTCCATATAAATTTTTAAATGCTTGTTTAATATCTGTGAAATATGTCATTAGTATTTTAATAGGGATTTTGTTGAATCTATAAATTGCTTTGGGTACTATGGACATTTTGATGATGTTAATTCCTCTAATCCATGAACACAGTGTATGTTTCCATTTGTCTGTGTCTTCCTTTATTTATTTCTTTAGGGTTGTTTAGTTTTCTGAGTACAAGTCTTTTATCTTTTTGTTTAGGTTTATTCCTAGGTACTTTATTTTTCTTGTTGCTATGTGACATGGGATTTTTTTTCTGACTTGTTTCTGATATTTCATTGTCAATGTACAAAAATGCCTTCAATATCTTAATATTGACTTTGTATCCCACTGTTTTGCCAAATTCACTTATTAGGTCCAGTAGTTTTTTGGTGGCATCTATAGGATTTTCTATATAAAGTATTATGTTATCTGCAAACAATGACAGTTTTGCTTCTTCTTTACTAATTTGGATGCCTTTTATTTCTTTGTATTGTCTGATCACTGTGGTTAGGACTTCCAATATTATATTGAATAGAAGTGATGAAAATGGGCATCCTTGTCTTCTTTCTGATCTCAGTGAGAAAGATTTTATTTTTTGCCCATTGAGTATGATGTTGGCTGTAGGTTTGTTGTATATTGTCTTTGTTATGTTGAAGTATGCTCCCTCTATGCCTACTTTGCTGAGTATTTTTATCATAAATCAGTGCTGTACCTTATCAAATGCTTTTTCTGCATCTATTGATGTGATCATGTGATTTTTGTCTTTCCTTTTGTTTATGCAAGGTACTATGTTTATTGATTTGTGAATATTGTACCATCCTTGCGTTACTGGGATGAATCCCACTTAGTCATGGTGTATGATCTTTTTAATGTATTGCTGGATGCGGTTTGCCAATATTTTATTTTGGATATTAATGTCTATGTTCACCAGTGATAATGGCCTGTAGTTTTCTTTCTTTGTTGTGTCTTTATCTGGTTTTAGGATTAGGATGATGCTGGCTTCATTAAATGAGTTTGGAAATCTTCCATCTTCTTGGATTTTTTGGAATAGTCTGTGAAGGATGGGGGTTAGCTCTTCCTTAAATATTTTGTAGAATTCTCCTGTAAAACCATCCAGTCTAGGGATTTTCTGTGCTGGAAGTTTTCTGATTACTGCTTCAATTTCATCTGTTGTTATTGGTCTGTTCATGCTCTCTGCTTCTTCATTAAGTTTTGAAAGATTATAGTTTTCTAGAAATTTGTCCATTTCACCTAGGTTTTCAAATTTCTTAGCATATAGTTCTCCATAGTAATTTCTTACAGTTCTTTATATTTCCATGTTATCAGTTGTAATCTCTCCTCTTTAATTTCTGATCGTGTTTATTTGGGTCCTCTCTCTTTTTCTTGATGAGCCTGCTTAAAGGCTTGTTGATTTTGTTTATCTTTTCAAGGAACCAGCTCCTGGATTTATTGGTCCTTAGAATTGTGCTTTTACTTTCTATGTTTTTTAATTCTGGTCTGATCTTGGTTATTCCCTTCCTTCTACTTGTTCTGGGCTGTCTTTGTTGTTGTTCCTCCAGTTACTGTAGGTGTAGGGTTACGTTGTTTGTTTGAAATGTTTCTATCTTTTTTTGGTAGGCCTGTATCACTATGAACTTCCCTCTCAGAACTGCCTTCCCTGTGTCCCATAAGTTTTGGACTGTGTGAGTTCATTTTCATTTGTTTCCCAAAACTTTTTGATTTCTTCCTTGATCTCATTCTTAACCCATTCATTGTTTAATAACATGCTATTCAATATCCATGAATTTGAATATTTTTGTTTTTTACTTGTGGTTGGTGTCTTGTTTCAGGCCCTTGTAAGCTGAGGAAATGCTTGATATAATTTCAGTTTTCTTGAATTTGTTGAGGTTTATTTTGTGTCCTATCATGTGGTCTATCTTTGAAGATGTTCCACGTGCATTTTATTATTTTTCTTTTTTTAATATATTTTATTGATTATGCTATTACAGTTGTCCCGTTTCTCCCCCATCATTCCCCCCACCCTGCACACCCTCTCCCACCCACATTCCCCCCTTTAGTTCATGTCCATGTGTCATAAGTTCTTTAGCTTCTACATTTCCCATACTATTCTTGCCCTCCCCCTGTCTATTTTCTACCCCCTATCTATGCTACTCATTCTCTGTACCTTTTCCCCCTCTCTCCTCCTCCCATGCCCCTGTTGCTCATATGATGATGATCTCCATTGATCATCATCATATGATCTCCATTTCTGTGGTTCTGTTCCTATTCTAGCTGTTTGCTTAGTTTGCTTTTGTTTTAGGTATGGTTCTTAATAGCTGTGAGTTTGCTGTCTTTTCACTGTCATATTTTTGATCTTCTTTTTCTTAGATAAGTCCCTTTAACATTTCATACATAAGGGCTTGGTGATGATGAACTCCTTGAATTTGACCTTATCTGAGAAGAGCTTTATCTGCCCTTCCATTCTAAATGACAGCTTTGCTGGATAGAGCAATTTTGGATGTAGGTCCCTGCTTTTCAAGATTTCAAATATTTCTTTCCAGCCCCTTAAAAGAATGTGTATTCTGTTTCTTTGGGATGAAAAGTTCTCTCTCTCTCTCATATATAAAGTCTATTTGATCAGGGGCATTGTTCAATTCCACAATATCCTTATGTTTTGTTTGGAAGATTTGTCCATTGTTGACAATGGAGTGTTAAAATCTCCTGCTATAAGGGTGTCACTGTCTATATCTTTTTTGAAGTCTCAAAGATTTTCCATATTTAGTTGAGTGCTCCTATGTTTGGTGCATATATGTTTACAATGTTCATGTGTCCTTGATGGATTATTCCTTTTAGTATTATGAAGTGTCCTTCACTGTCTCTTTTTATGGTCTTTGTTTTGAAGTCTATTTTGTGTGATATAAATATTGTTACCCTGGATATTTTTCCTGTATATTTGCTTGGAATATATTTTTACAAACCTTCACTTTCAGTCTGTGTGGGTCTTTTGTTCTGAGGTGGGTCTCTTGTAGGCAGCATATGTTTGGGTCATGCTTTCTTATCCATTCAGCTACCTTATGTTTTTTGATGGCAGCTTTAATCCATTTTCATTTAAGTTTATTATTGATAGGTACTTATTCATTGCCATTTTACTCTCTTCATATCTGTGTTCCTCTCTTTCTCACTTTTTCCCCCTCTTCTTACAGCAGTCCCTTTAGAATATCTTACAGTGCTGATTTGATGGAGGTATATTCTTTCATCCTTCTTTTCTCTTGGAAACTCCTTATTTCATTTTCCATTGTGTTTGAGAGCCTAGCTCAGTAGAGTAGTCTTGTTTGCAGGGCTTTACTTTTCATTACTTGAAATATTTCTTGCCATTTCTTTTTGGCTTGTAGTATTTCCATTGAGAAGTCGGCTGCTAGCCTTATTGGGACTCCCTTGTATATTATTTCCTGTTTCTCCCTTGCTGCCTTTAACATTCTCCCTTTGTTTTGGAATTTTGCCATTTTAATTATGATGTGTCTTGGAGTGGGCCTCTCTGGGTTGCTCTTGATTGGAACTCTGTACTTCCTGGATTTGTGTCACTTTTTCTCTCATTGAATTAGGCAAGTTTCTCATGATTACTTTTCAAACAAGTTTTCTATCCCATGCTCCTCTTCTTCTTCTGGTGTCCCTATTATACAGATATTATTACATATCCTGTTGTCCTGCAATTCTCTTAACCCCTCTTTATTCTTTTTGAGTCTTTTTCCCACCCGCGCTCTTTCTGGGAGATTTTTCTATTTTGTCCTCCAGCTCACTGATTTGATCCTCTGCTTCATTGAACCTGCTTTTGATTCCTTCTACTGTGTTCTTCAATTAGGAAATTGTAGTCTTCATTTCCTCTTGGCTCTTGTGGATAGTTTCTGTGTTCTTTTTCATGCTGATGTAGTTTACAGTATGTTCTTTGTAACTTCCCTATAGTTTTTGGTAATTCTAAGCATTTCTAATTGTGATGAACTCCCTCACCTTCAATTTATGTTGGAAAGTCTTTATTTTGCCTTATTTTTTCAAAGACAGTTTGCCACATATAATAATTTGTTTGGAATTTCTTTTCTTGATTTGAATATACTATTTTACTACTTTGTTGCCTGTAAGGTTTGTATTGAGAAAACCACTGATAATCTTATGGGACCACCTTGCCAATGATGAGTCAATTTTATGTTGCTGCTTTCAAGCTTCTCTGCCTTTGACTTTTGATTACATGACTGTAATGTGTCTTGGTATGGGTTTCATTGGACTTATCCTAGAGAGAGTTTACAGAACTGTTTGTACAGGGATGTCCTTTCCATTCTTCAGATATGGGAAATATTTTGTCATTACTTCTTCAAATAAACTCTGACAGTTTTTCCCTCTTCTCCTCCTAGGGCTACCGTAATGCATATATTGGTCTGCTTGATGTTTTTCTGTGTTTTAGGTTTTCTTCATTTATTTTTTTATTTGCTCCTGTTACTCTATAAGTTAAAACAAACCTATCTTTGAGTTTGCTGATTTTTTCTTCTGTTTAATAAAAATTGTCATCAAACCCATCTAGGAATTTTCTTCAATTCAGTTAATATAGTCCTCATCTACAGAATTTCTTTTTTTAATAATCCTATCTGTTGAGCTTCATATTATATTTATGTATTATTTCTATAATTTCATTTAGCTTTGTATCTGTGTTCTCTTTTAGCTCATTGAGCTTCTTTATGACAGTTATTTTCAATTGTCAGGTAATCCAAAGATTTCTATTTCTTTAAGGTTGGTGTCTGAGGATTTATTTGTTCCTTTGATTGGGCCATATTTATTTATTTCTTTGTATGCCTCTTTATTTTTTCCTAGAATTTGAGAAATTTTAAAAAGAACTACCTCTCCCAATTTTTATATATTGGGTTTGAAAAGGGGAAAATCTTCAACAGTCAGCCCCACTATAGTTTCTGTGGACTTCTCTAACATTTCCTGGGGACACATTTTCTCTGGGTTTATGCATTTAATGTCCCAGTGAGAAAGGTTTGCTGAGTTCTTTTTTGAGACTTCATATCCTCTTCCTGTCTGTGGTGTCTATCTGTGGTACTGCAGGGTCTTTTGCACTGTGAAAAGCCACATGAATTTACTTTTATTCCAAGTGGCTATCAGGCATGCCAAATCATTGGTTACCTGTCAGTGCTCAGAAACCAGTACCTTTAGTAGTCCCCACAAAAGTCATTTTTTATATCTACATTTTACTCTTCTAACTAACTCTTGAGAGAGAAGTTGCAAGTTAGGTGTGTTCTTCCAATTATTAACCAATCTTTGACAATTGGGAGGAAGTTTATCATAAATAAAAATGCAACAGCATATCTTACCTGTTCTAATGTGTCTGTTTTTGGCTTTGTGCTTCCCTAGGGAATTATGACTTCTTAACTGGTCTCTGGAGATATCATAAAGGCTTCATCATATCAATAGCTGCTGCTGGCAACTTACATGAGGGACTAGAGTAGAAGATGCAATGTACAGTAATTTGGGTCATTATGGACTGACCACCAGTAATATGGTGATGATTGCATTTAAATGTTGTTTTTCTTTTCGTTTCTTGTGTTCTCCTGGTTTCAGGTTTTTGTGTTTTTTTTTTTTTTTTTAATGAAAGCAAGAACATTTCTGTAGTGAAAAGGGCAATATTTTCAAATAGTTATTTATTCATATATACCCATGTAACAAAACCATACACACACTATAACTAGTGTGAATATCAGATAGTGATTCAAAAGAGATTACCAACTACAGAGAAGCCAGATCTTTGATCAACAGAGTATACAGGGATCTTTAAATGACTTTGATCTAAGTTCCAAAGTTTTGCTTTTGGGTTGCTGCATCCAGGGGAGGTAGCAGTGGAAGGGGTAGTGGCTTTGTGGTTTTTGCAGGTTCCACCAGGAAGGTAGGGAGGTGGGGCTGTGTAGAGGCATCCGCTGCCCAGTGTTGCTAGCCCCATGGATTCCAACTTCCTTGTGCACATGAACCACTACTTGCATGATCTTCTGTGTAAACATCTGGCCCCGAGGTGTTTCACATTGTCTGTGTCTACGGGAGCCATGCATTGTGGTATCCAATTCAGAGAAATACATCTGAAAATACATGACATCAGTTTCAGGCTCATCTATATGACCCAGAACCTGCCCAAATTCACTTTGGAGAGTAGTGGCACTGAGGGACACAGTGGCCATTGACCTGATTGATGATTACTCAAAATTTATGAGTTCACAAGATGGAAAAACCAACCAGTACATTTGTATCCTCTATTTAACTGTTTTGAAAAAGAAAGAGTGTGTAAAATCAAAAGGCATCAGGAAATTCTGATTTTCATTTCTTCATTCTAATGCTAAACACAAAAAAGTCAAGGAAGAGAATAATAGCCCATCTTTGGGGAGGCAAGAGCCTAGAAGTCTGCATGAATCCTGTCATGTACCATCAAGGTAGCAGCACACCATCCAAAGACTGAACTCTCTGTCCTCCTTCAAACTACAAGAAGCTGTCTGTTCACAGCCAAAGTGTCTTTCCACCCTCACTACCCGCTCCAGGGCAAGCTGTCAGTCCAAATCAGCCACTGGCAAGGCTGTCAGCATGCGGTCTTGCACAACGAATACAAAAGAACCCAGAGGGACTTCAAGTTCACAAAGACTCTCTAAATGAAATCCCTTTTGAGTACGATGGGAATGGAAATGAGCTTTGCTTAGGAAATTCCTCCCTGGTCTCCACTTTACTGAGCAACCCAAACCTAGAAAATGAAGGAGTCAGAACATGTACTTTATTTCCACAACTTCATCAATATTTCTATACTTATAAGGTTAATATAACAATGACATTATGAAGCTACTCTTTTACAAGATCCCCTATATATTAGGGAGCTCAGTCCTGCTATTGGAGGTCAAAAGCTATACAGATCTGAGGAGAAAATTAAGCACTCTAGTCAACTTATAAGTCTGAACTTTTTTCTTAAAGACAATACATTGAAGAAGACACTTTGTTTAATTACAGATTTATAGTAGCAACCCAGAAAAACTTCATTCTGAAAGCTTTTTTTCTTAGAAAACCAGTGACCTTTTTTATTTCCCAGTGAGTGAACAAAGTTCATTAACACTTACAAGAGTCTAGAGATAAGAATGTACTTCAGAATAAAATCCAAAGAGCTGAAGAGCTGGTGACTTGCACTGAAATTACACAGAGTCTGGGACTGAAGTTCAGAGCAACAGAAACTGAGTCATTGCCTGCACACATTGTCAGCTAAGAAGTGAACACCATTTAATTTCTTGATAATTTTAATTAACAGGCCTCAGATTCCCAAGGCTTGTCCAGTGTTTGATATCCATTTGGTGGGTGATTGAACTTGAGTTGAGATTTCCTTTTTTTTGATGCCGAGATGAAGAAGTTTGTTCTGGAATATAGAGATATAGTTTCAACACTTTTATATGATACATGTGTTATCTTTCAGCAGGGAAGTCTTGGATTGAGATCAACAAAGTTTGCTATTAGCTAGATGATGTCCTTTCTACAAAGTCGTCCCACCATAATTACTTTTGTAACCAGTATTGTGAAAAAAGTGGTGAAGGGACTTTCTGCTTCATTTCAGCTGCTAAGTCTCAGTCAGGCAGTTCTATTGAACCAGCAGTTTTACATTCTCAAGAGCAGCCTACAGGGCAGGAAAACTTTAGCTGAGTATATTAAGACTACACAGGAGAATTTAGGTACTTTATTCACATGCCAGTCTTGGAAAAATGGCTCCCATTGAGTTATCTTCTTACCCAACCTACCACTCAAATTTTTCATGAAGTTATGAAATTGGTTGAACAGAAGCAATGTGAAATGTTGATTATTAAGTGTAAAATGTTAATATGGATTCAACTTAATATGTATAATGAACATTTTGATTATTTAATACTTGGCTATCCTATAAAAAAGATTTTATTTGTGTTCCATTAATCCTTCTCTAAGATAAGTCTTTTTAAATTTTTATATTTGTTGCAAAAATAAAGAAACTTTTACTGCATTGATTTATATAAAGTAGTACCAAAAACTAGTCTTTCTCTAAAAACAAAGTTTCTATGACATAAAAATGATAAAGGGAACAGAAGAGCCCATGGAGAGCAAAAGGAGAAAGTGCAACCTGACGAGTTTAGTTGATGTGCTGATGGTGAGTGGCATGAAGTCACTGAGATAGACAAAGACAAATTTTTGTGGAGAGTATAAATTACAAAGTGATCATTAGAGAAATGCTGAGCAATAGGATGTCACCTTCATTCTCCACCTGTAAAAACACTAGTGACATCATATTCATGGAAGAATGAGTAGAAGGATACAGGCATGAGGAAGGTCAGTTCCTTACTTATTATGGGAAAAAAAGCTTGGACTTTCTTCAACAAGATTAAATTCACTTTATCACTCTATTTAAGGCACCTGTGGTCTACTGTGAGTGGTATCTTAGAGTCCCTGTGAAAGAGAAATTATCTATAAGCAGTTATGCTGTCCCAACAACTAAAAGAAAGTCTTCACTCTACTTTATGGCAATAAACTAATTTGATCCAAAACAAACTTTTTAAGAAAAATGACTTTGATCTGGCCCTGACCAGTATGCCTCTGTTGGTTGGGCATCATCTTACAAAGTAAAAGGTGGCTTGTTGGATTCCTGGTCAGGGTGCATGCCTGGGTTTTAGGTTCTTCCTGTTTTGGGTATATGAGAAAGACAACCCATCAATGTTTCTCTCTCCCTCTATATCTTGCTCCCTTACCTTCTGTCTAAAAATGAAGAAATCAGATCTGTCTTAAAAAATGACTTTGGTCTGGAATGGGCACAATTTTAACAGATTTTGGATGTGTTGTCCCTGGATGTCCTGACTGAGGTTACTAAGCTAGAGTGAGTTCGAATCCCACTGGGTATGGTGAAAGGTAGATATGAAGCAGGCACAGTTTGAGGTGTCATGGCTCAGAGTGCACCAAACCACCCTGGCGGGGTTGGATGAAGCAGGTGTAGGCAGAGGTATCTGAAGCAGTCATAGACCAATGAGTTCCATAGCCACCATGACAATCGGTCCTAAGGGATATGATAGAGATGGAGTGGGTGAGAGGACTCAGGTGTGTTGCAGCAGTCTTATAGGCTAGCTAGAGCACACACCTGAGTTATTCAGGTGGGATGGTGATACAAACAATTGCATTCACTGCCACCTAAGTTCCTGGAGAGTTCCAGCAGCTTTCACATGTTTGGTAGATGCTTTGAAGTTAGTAAATGGATTTCTTTCTGGTTGAGTCTAGGTGCCTTTAAACCACTTTTATTTTTCACTGTGCCCCAAGGCAAACAAGTTCTGTATGTTTGTCCCTTGATGACACCCTTCCCTATTGCCAGTCGCCACATGGGAGAGTTATTCTGAGGTTCCCTCATCTCCATTTCTCCTACTCTTCTCTATGATGTGTCTTTCTTATTTGTTGTACAGATGACGTTCAATCAGCCCTCAGTTTTTCCTCAGGAAGAATTGCTCTCTCTATATGTGTATATTTGGTGTGCTCATGACAGGAGGTGAGTTCAGGGTCTTTCTATGCCACCAATTTAATATTACCCTCCTTGAGTCACCAAATTGTGCCTTCTAGTATCTTTCATTGATCACTTAGTCACAGAAATTATCAATCAAGTAGAACACCTATTACCATTTCTGTCAGATTTGTTGAACATTCCTAGTCATTGGGAGTTAATGTTGCTACACAACACTGCAAATCTGTCTTTGTAATTTCTCATCATTCTTTGATTAATAAAGACACATTTGGTGCTGGAAAACTAATAGTGCATGTGTTGTTAATTCAGGAAATGACTTGAAAGAAGATTTCAAACTTTTCCTTTCTCCTTCTTTAATTTTTTCAACAAACAATAAACAGTCCTACCTTCTACAGTAGAAGCAAATTTGCCATCTTCCAAGTTTTTGTTATTTCTTGCTGCATTGAAATAAAATATTTAAAAAATTAACTCTTTGTCTTTTGAGTTATTTCATGGAAAATAGCATTGTGTATATAAAGTAGATAAGTGAAACCTTGAGATTAAGGGAGAGGATTTACTAATTTAAGATCCATTCAATGTTTGTTCAATTCACGTTAATGAATAACTGTACTTTAGCTGAATCCAAATTCAGTGACTCTGAAATCTTTACAAGATATTACTTTAGTGTTAAAGATTTTCTGCTACTTTCCCAAACCTTGGATTGTTGTTGGTAATATTCTTGTGTTTAAATCTTATACAATCTCAGGGAGTGTTAGTGAGAAGCATTTAGAGTAGTGTTCTAAAATTTAAATGGACAATAAACCACCTGGTGATCTTTTTAAAATACAAACTTGGATTCAGCATGTCTGGGTAGAGCATTTCTACTGAGCTATGGCTAATTTCAATACTTCTACAGTAAATATGAACTTGGACTATTAGGGATCTAGTGAATGCTACAATATTGCTGCACCACAAATTTCAAATATGGGATACCTGGAACCATTCCCATTTTAAGGACAAGCTGAAGTCTTCATCATCTAAATCCATGTTGGGTGAGTGCTGTTACTTTAGTGTAGGGGACATAAAATTTGCAATTACTTTTCTGTTATCCACTGTTGATCACTGCATCTGATGGTATTTATAGCCTGAAGAAGATCAAAGAATGTGTTCATTGCCTCTTGGAATCTAACCTTCTTGCTGCATTTATCCTGCTATTGAGTTACTGATGAGCTAAGAGATGAATGTTTAATCCAGTACTTTATTACTTGATGTGAGTTTGTTATATCTGTTTTCAAGGCCTACTGAATTAAATTAACATTCTTTTAAGGGGAAGAAGAATAACATTTCTGCCACTGGTGGGAGAGTGGGGAAACAGGATTTGAGTGAGTATATATGTATCTATGTGGGAAAGAGAGAGAGACAGAGAGATATATGAGAGTTGGTAGAAACTGTAGGGAGACAATGATGAAGATAAAAAGGGATTATGAGAAATAAAGAAAATATGAAAATGACTACATCATTTTCTTGATTTTTTTCAGTTGCTACTAAGCAAAAACAGAATCTGCTCTGAAAAAATAAACTGTATGTATGAAGTGAAGTAGTCAATAGAATGCCTCCAATTACTTTTTGAGGGGACCCAGATGATTCCATTAACATAACTCATGGGTGAAATTATTTTTTCTCTCTGCCCTTTAAACTCAAGCAAGCAGTTTTCTAGACAGCTTCTATGAACAGAGGTCATCAATACCCAGACTTCAATAAATCCCAAAATAGAACAGAGGGTTATACAGTACGTCGACGTAAGTGAATACATTTAGGTAGCTGCAATGAGCACCTTAGTTTTTACAGTGATTCTTGTATATTATTTGATGTATTTATTCCACCTTGTGCTATCTTCGATTCTGCTTATCCACATAAAATATGCTTGCATATTCCTGCCACGTGCAGCTTACCTTTCACCAAATGACCTCTTCAAGGAGAAGTAGAAGAATATCACAGATAAATATATAGAGATCCCTCAGACAAAAACAAAGCAAAACAAAACTGGGAAAAAAAAGGCTTGGTGCTTCCTAATCAGACAAGACAACCACTTTAGGAATTATTTAGTACTTTGGTTCCCCTAAAGTTAGTGAATAAATATTGTTCAGAGCACAGGAGGAAAAAGTATAGGACATATTAGAAACACGGTTTCAGGCTTTAAAAGCCAAGGTTAAAAAAAAGTTATTCTGAGATGTATGACATTAAAAATAAATAAATCTAGTACTCTGTTTAGATTGGACTTTGGGAATTAAATTAATATGGATATTTATTCACATCCACTTTTGCCTCATCCTTGTTACTAGATGTGTGATTATATGAGCAATTAATCTTAGCTACAGATTTTTATCTGTGAGGTGAGTTAATACTACTAATATCATAGTATAATAAGGGTTACATGAGATGATATATGTAGGAAATCAATAGTGCCTTCAGATACAGAAAGTACTCAATAAAGATTGATGATGATGATGATGATGATGATGATGATGATGATTTCAAGTATCTCAATTTAGATGCTTCTGAAAGCAGAGACAGAGTTGGGGACTTTCATGAAGGTAGCTTATTTGGGAGAGATTTCCAGCAAGCAGTAGTGAGGGAGTGGAGAAGGGAGATGAAAGGAGGAAGAAAAGTCGCTCTCCAAAATTGTATTAATGAGCTCACTTCTATTCTTAGCAACCAGATTTCAAACTTACTGGGGATCCTCTGAAATTGTGTAGAATCTACCTTTCTAGAAAATGGAGAATTGGGGGAAATGAACATTTATCAACTGACTACTGACCTCCTTTGGTTGAAGCTTGCCCTCAGTACTTTGGTGAATTACCCTGGAAGAAAAGCAGAAAGTACCTGAGGCATAGCAGCTTGATGTGGGATGGTAGCCACATACAGGGAATGCTCCACCACAGCAGCATTTACATCAGGTGGGCTAATGGGCTGTGACGTGTGATCATAATTGTTTCTTAAATTCATGGTGCAAATTAACATCATACACTATATTGCTTATCAAATTCATTATTTATACCTTATATTTTTCTTTTTTAATCAATATAATCTGCATGTCACTCCACTCTCCCTCTACCCTTGAAATGGATATAATTTTCCACTCTTTTAAAACCTGAAAATATGCTGATTTTTATGAAAATTTTCTCTTAATATACTTTTTGTATTCTAATAGAAATACAGATACCTGAATAGTTATATTAATGTAATAATTAGCATCACTGAATATTCATTGTTGAATAGGTGATATTGGTTTTCAAGCATTAAATTAAAGTCAACAATTTTCCCAAAGCAGGTAGTTTACAGGTAGGGAACTTGACACTTGAGTTAGATACCTATTGTGTCAATAATTATACCAGTGTATTAAGAATGGTTGAGTCCAAGGTCTTGCCTTTAATTTTCCCAACAAAGGCCACAGTGTAAAACTTTATAGGCTTGGCAAGAAACATACATACAATAAGATAATCAAGGTTATGTAGGGACAGGAAAGATGGGAGAACATATAAATGCATGAATGTCGCAGTATGGACTCAGTTTTAGGTAACTATTGTCATATGGAAATTCAGGCAAGAGTGATGGAAATCCCAAATTTGATTTTAAATTTCCTAGTTTTTAAATTTTGTGAAACAGCAACAAAATAAATTATATAATAGTTGTGAGAGTCAAATAAAAACACATTTCTGCTCATATTGGAGGCTGTAGGTCACCAATTTTTGACTTCTGCATTGATTCATATGGTCTCTTCCTACTATTACTTGATAAATCCATCAGGCTAAAATTGATCTTCAGTCATTTTGACAAAGAGTTAATATTTCATTTTCCTGTGACTAATCTGCAAAATGAGAACAATAATGCCTACATTCCTTTTCTAGGTTTGCTGTTACAAAATACCACAAACTGGAGGCTTAAAACAGATATGTATTCTCTTACAGTTCTGGAGTCAAGAAGCATGAAGTAAGATGTGAGCAGAACCATTCCCTCTCTGCCAACTTCTGGTTCTTCTTGGCAATCCATGACATTCCTTAGCTTACAGTTGCATAACTGAAATCTCTGCTTTCATCATCATATTGCTACCTTCCCTCTGTGTGTCTCTGTTTTCATGTTATTCTCTCCATCTGCTTCTCTTCCTGAGTTGCTCTTCCTTCCATAAGGATATCAGTCATAATGGGTAAAGGGTTCACTCTCCTCCAATATAACCTCACTGTACTAATTACATTTTGAAGAACTCTTTTTCCAAATAAGTGCATGTCCTGAGTTATTGTGGATTAAGACTTCAACATATATATATAAGGGTGGGCAAAAGTAAGTTTACAGAAGGGGGCAAATTGGCAGCAGAGGGGAAGGATTTGTCTTGCAGCACCTCCAAGAATCAAACTGAAAATCAAAATACAGAGGGGAACATCCACCCTAAAAAAAACAAACAAACAAACAAACAAACAAAAAAAACCCCAAAATACCTGAAGACTACTGAACCAAGGATGGGCAGAAACTACCCTGAGACCAGTAGAAAAGGCAGGGATGTGAAAGGAGCCAGGGCAAAAGGTCAATGTTGCACCATTGCTGTGGGAGCTTCCCCCTGAAGGGTGAAATCTAGGTCTCCAGACCAGGCTCCCCAGCACAGAGTGCCAGTGCCAGTGCCAGGATTACCCAACCACAGAATCCAATAGTGAAAGGCTATGGGGTTTCTGCTTGCTGAAGAGAGAGGAAGACTGCTGGAGACATAGCCACTTCGTTTCTCTTTTCTCTTTCCTTTGTGCTAAGTGGCCAATGCACAGGTTTAAGTGTTCTCAGCCACTGACCTTGGGCTTGGGTGAAGGGAGGGCAGCATGATCTGGAGTCAAACAAGGAGAGTCTGCAGTGGGAGTCTTTGGAGAGAGGCATGGGGAAATGTCTGGTGGATTCCCTGTGCTAGGACTTACCTCTGTAATTATGCAGAAATTTTTCTTGAGAAGAGCAAGCTCCTCCTAGAGGCAAAACAATCACCCCACCCTGTGAGAAATCACTCACCCCACCCTCTGGAATCCTGCTCACATCATCCTGTATTCTTTTTTTCTTACTTTCCTTTTCCCCAACCTGCATCTTATTCCATGCTGAGGAGACAGCACCATAAGCAAATTCAGGGGTGTTAGAGATAGAGTTAGGGCATGGCAGTTTCATACACTTTCCTGAGAACCAGACTGGTGCTATCCCCTCACAGGAGAACCTAAAAATGCCCTCCCAGTTTCCAGCAGATTCAAACTATGTGCTCTGGAGGCCCCACCCACTTTCCTACTAGGGAATTTGCCGTGCCTAATTCCAGGAAATTTTCCAGGGCAAACTCAGACATAGGGAAGGAAAACATAACCACCATCTTCCCTGAAGTCTGAATGACACCTCCCATAGTAGGTACAGGGGGTTCCACATTCCCAGTTCTGCTGGGAGCCCTGTCAGAAACAGACAGGTAAGTGGATAGACTAAGACTTATGGCAGGAAAAAGGCAAAGGCAGGTCGAGGCAGATCCTGAGGTGTCTTCAGTTGTCAGTTGACCCACCCCTGGACCCTGTGCTGATAAAAAGCCAGACTTGCAGAGCAGCAAGGCCCATCCTGTGCAAAGCCAAGCCCAATGAAGACAGCCACAAATTGTGGATTGCAAACAGGCTACCTAGAGCTAGATGTAGACAACATTTGACATTGGCTTATACCAACTTCAGACATCAGATCATATCCAAAGGGAAAACCCAGCAGGCAAGCACTAAATCCTGCTGATCCAAATTCCACTTCATTATTTCTCATAATTTTTATTATTTTTATTTGTCATAGCTTTTTATCTTTTTCTTCAGTTTTTTCTTAATATTTCTCTATTTTTTCCTTCAAATTTTGTATTTTACTCATCCCCTTTCTTATTCCATTTTGTTTTATTCCTTCTTTTTATTGTTTTAATTCTATTTTTCCCTTTCTTTGTTCTTTTGTGGAAATTCCCTGCTTTTATTCCTTAATTAGTTCTCCTCCCTGTATCCTCTCATAATCATTTTTCTTCATTTGGTCTTGTATTCTTTTTTTTCTTTCAATATAAAGTCCAGCGCAAATAAAATCCCGTTTTAATTACAAAATTATTATTACAAAATCATAAGCATGTGATTCTATAACAATATAATATCACACTCAAGCATACCATATGACATTTTAGGTGATGTGTTCAAATTAAAAGTATAAATTCTTACACCCATATCATTACCCTACCAGCCATATTCAAGCAGGCCTTACTTCTGCCAAACACTATATTCTATTTTTCTTTCCACTTTTATTATCCTTTTCTCTTTTGTCATTGACTTTGATGTTGTTATTGTTGATTTTCTTTTCTTTTTTCTTTTTTCATTTGAGTGGGCTTTCTGTGTTGTTTTTGTTTTATTCTGTCAGCACCTGTACAACAGCATACAAGATGTGGTTGTGGTATAGCCTCTGACAGAGAGCTATAGGGGAGAAACCACAATGAATAGGCTAACAACAATCCAGACCCAAATACAACAGAAGAGTGCACATAATGTACACAAATGGCATCCTATAGCATCCAGCTCAGGAGATCAAGAAGACCACACCACTGAGTCCCACAGAATGCCTACCACATAAGGCTACCCCATAAAGATAGGGAGTCAGACAAGATCTTTCTAACAAACAGAAACAAACAGAAAGAGTCAGCTAAAATTGGGATACAAAAAAACAACAACTACCAAATGAAAGAAAAGGAAGAATCCACAGAAAAAGAGTTAATTAAAATTAAGGCAGGTAATGTATCAGATATTGTGTTCAAAATAATGGTTACAAGGATGCTCAAAGAACTTAGTGATAACTACATTAGCATAGAAAATGGACAGAGACGCCATGATTAAAAATCAGTTAGAAATTAAGAATGCAATATCTGAACTGAAAAATAACTAGAAGGAATTAAAAGCAGGCTATATGAAGCAGAGGATCAAAGCAGAGGATCATATCAGTGATTTGGAAGACAAGGTAGAAAAAAACACCTAAAAAGCAACAAGAAGAAAAGAAAACTTAAAAAGAATAACAATGCTTTAGGGGAACTTTGGGACAGCATGAAATATAACACTATCCACACATAAGGATACCAGAAAGAGAAGAAAGTGACCAATGGAGAGAAAACCTCTTTGAAGAAATGACAGAAAATTTCTCTAACCTACTGAAGGAAATGGTCACATAAGTTCAGGAATCACAGAGAGTCTCAATCAAAACAACCCCAAAGAGATCCGCATCAAGACACATCATAATTAAAATGGCAAAGTTTAAAGACAAATAAAATTGTAAAGGCAGCATCAGAGAAGGAATCAATTACATACAAGGGGATTCCAATAAGACTGTCAATTGATTTTTCAACAGAAACACTTTAAGCCAGAAGTCATTGGCATGAAGTATTCAAAGTAATGCAAAATAAGGGTCTGTAACCAAGACTACTCTATCCAGCAGGGCTATCATTTAAAATTGAAGGTGAAATAAACAGCTTCCCAGACCCTCCCCCAGAAAAGAGGACTTTATTAAGCCCAAAGCAGCATATATATATATATATATATGTATATATGTATATATGTATATATATATATATATATATAGAGAGAGAGAGAGAGAGATGCATAGGTATAAAGAAATAAAATGGCAATGGATTAAATATTCCAATCAAAAGAAATATGATAGCTTAATAGAAAATAAAACAAGACCCAATTATATGCTGTCTACAAGAGTCCAATCTCATAACAAAATATTTACACCAGCTTAAAGTGAACAGATGGCAAAAATATTCCATGAAAATGGAAATGAAAAAAAGCTGTTATATCTGACAACAGTGACTTCAAAATAAAAGGTACAAAAAAGGACACCATAGGTCACCACATAATACGAAAGGGATCAGTCCAACAAGAGGATATAGCTATTGTAAACATATATGTGCCCTATATAAGAGCACATAGAAATATAAAGAAAATCTTGGTGGACTTTAAAGAAGAGATCAACATCAATACAGTCATTGTAGGGCACTTTAACACCCCACTGTCACCACTGGATAAATCTTCCAGACAAAAAATCAACAAGAACATAGTGACCTTAAAAGACAAATTAGTGAAATGGATTTGATTGATGCTTACACAACATTGCACCCAAAGTCATCAGAATACACATTCTTCTCAAGTGCACATGGATAATTCTCAAAAAAACACCAAATCATAGGGCACAAAATAAGCCTTAACAAATTTAAGAAAATTGAAATCATATTAAGCATTTTCTTGGATCACAACATTATGAAACTTATAGAATTTACCTCAGTATAAAAATCTCAAAAAACTCTGGCTAATGTGACTCAGTGGATTGAGTGCTGTCCTATGAAACAGTGGGTCACCGATTCGATTCCCAGTCTAGGGCACATGACTGGGATGTGGGCCATGTTCCCAGTAGGCATTGCTTAGGAGGTAACCACACATTGATGTTTCTCTCCGTCTCTTTTTCCTTCCCTTCCCCTCTCTAAAAATAACTAAATAAAATGTTTAAAAAATATGACAGGGAAGTCTGCTTTCACAACTCTTATTTAACATAGTATTGGAAGTCCTAGCCACACTGATCAAACAAGAAGAAGAAATAAAAAGCATTCAAATTGTAAAGAAAGAAGTAAAACTTTCATTATTCACAGATAACATGATATTGTATGTAGAAAACTCTATAGTCTCCACCAAAAAGCACTAGACCTAATAAATGAATTGGGCAAAGTAGCGGGACACAAAATCAATACTCACAAATTGATGGCATTTTTATACAGCAATAATGAACTATCAGAAAAAGAAATAATGGTATTGCATTATTTACTATTTACTATTGCAACAACAACAACAAAAAAATGAGTTATGTAGGAATAAAGTTAACCAAGGAAGTAAATGACCTGTATTTGGAAAATTATAGGACACTGAAGAAAGAATCTGAGGAAAATATAAAAATGTAGAAGCATATACCATGTTCATGGATTGGATGAATTAACACCTTTAAAATGTTCATACTACCATAAACAATCTATAGATTCAATGCAATTCCTATCCAAATACCAATGTCATATTTCACAGATTTAGAACAAATACTTAAAAGATTTTCATGGAACCATAAATAGCTGCAAATAACCTCAGCAACCTTGAGAAAGAAGAACAAAGTTGGAGGGATCACAATACTTGATACCAAACTACATTACAAAACCACTGTAATCAAAAGAGTCTGCTACTAGCATAAGGAAAGATGCATAGATCAATGAAACAAAATAAAGAGCCCAGAAATAAACCCATGACTTTATGATCAACTAAAATTTGACAAAAGAGGCAAGAACATACAATGGAATAAAGACAGTCTTTTCAATAAATGGTGTTGGGAGAATTGGACTAGTATATGCAAAAAAATGAAACTAGTCTACCAACTTATACCATACACTAGAACAAACTCAAAATGGATAAAAGACTTAAATATAAGTTACAATACCATAAAAATCCTAGAGGAAAATATAGGCAGTAAAATTTCAGATACCTTGCACAGCAATACTTTTGCCGATATACCTCATAGTGCAAGGGAAAGAAAAGAAAAAGAAATAAACAAATGGGACTACATCACATTAAAATGCTTCTTTAGGAGCTAAAGAAACCATTAGAAAAATTAAAAATGAACCTCTTGTATGGGAGGACACATTTGCCAATGACAAATCAGACAAGGTTTTAATCTCCAAAATTTATAAAGATCACATATGACTCAATACCAAGAAGACAAACAATTCAATTAAAAAAGGGACAAATGACCTGAATAGACACTTCTCCAAGGAGGACATACAGTGGGCCCATACACATATAAAAAGATGCTCAACATCATTAGCCATTAGAGAGTTGCAAATTAAAACCACAGTAAAATGTCACCTCACACCTGCCAAAATGGCTATAATTAATAAATCAGCAAACAAGTGCTTGCGAGATTGTGGAGAAAAGGGAATCCCAGAGCACTGGTGGTGGGAATGCAGTCTGGTGCAACACTCTGCAAAACAGTGTGGCGTTTCTTAAAAAAATTAATAATGGAACTATTTTTTGACCCAGCGATTTCACTTCTGGGAATATATCCAAAGAATCCTGCAGCACCAGTTCAAAAGAATATATATACCCCTATATTCATGGCAGTGTTGTTTATAATAACCAATATTTGAATAGAGCCTAAGTTCCCATAAGTAGATTAGTAGATAAAAAAACAATGGTACATTTACACATTGAAATGCTACCTAGTAATAAAAAATAAGGAATTCTTACCTGTTGTGACAGTATGGATGGAACTGTAGACTATTTATGATAAGTGAAATAAGATAGTTAATGAAAGACAAATACCATATGATCTCACTTATAAATGGAATCCAATGAACAAAATAAACTAACAAGCAAAATAGGATCAGAGGCACAGAAGCATGAAACAGACTGACAGCTGTAAGAGAGGAGTGGGGAAGTGTGAACTGGTTGAAAAACTGTGAAGGGATTAAACAAAGTACATATATGCATGACCCACGGATATGAACAACACTGTGGGGATTCATTGTGGGAATGGGGAGTAGGTTGGGGAGGGGGTAAAGTGGGAAAATTTGGGAAAACTGTAATAATATAAACAAATAGGGTTACAATTGTATGTGAAACACAGAGTTAATTTTTGTATTATTATAATTATAACCTGCATGTATTTTCAATACAAACAAGTGTAAACCTAATTGTGCCCACCCCTATATTTTGTGGAACACAATTCATCTCATAACAGTGGCTCATTCACAGGGCTGTTAAAAAGTTGTTATTATTTGTATTTCTCTTATATCCAAAGAATACCACTTATACTGTGATAAAGTGATAAAATGATATCACTTATACTATCACAAACTTTATCTGTCTCCCTTTTAACCTAATCACTATGAATCGCAACTGATATACTTACATCACTAAATTGTTCTGCTTATTCCTTATCATAAAACAATTGTATTTTGCTTCCTTTATTTGAACCCCTCATCCATTGCCATTCTATACTCTATATATGATTAATACAACATTTGCTTATGCTTGTAGACATCAATTTGTTGTTCTTTTTCCTTCTTATATATTATTATATTAACTTGTTTTAGTATGTTTATAAACTTCATCCGAGGTATAGTTCCTATAAAGAGAAGAAGATCTTGGTTTGAAATTGGAGAATTTCTTCTCATGGCATGTGGAACTCCTGCTTCAAGATCTCATCCATCCCCTCTCAGGGATTTGGCTACAATGTGATTCTAAGGTCAGTCTTTCCACCTTGCAGAGGTCCTATAATTCAGTATTTTTATAATACTGTTGCTATAAAAATCTGATGCATAGAGACTACACCCCTTTTGGCTGCCTGCTAGTCCACACAAGCTCTTTGATGTTCCTCTCTGGATCAAAATCTGTTAAGCTTCTTCTCCCAGCCAACCCTTACCCCAGATGTTCCCATCACATCTTTTGGTGTTAATACACTGGCCACTCAGAGCCCAGGTCCTGGTTGACATAGGCCAGCAATGCCTCTAAGTGCACGTTCTAATAAACTCAGTCTTATGGTACATGGGGGTCTCAGAGATCTTCTAGTTACCCCTGATAATAGAGTAGGGTGTTCAGTTATAATGTGAAATAAGGGATATACATCAAAAACAGCCAGGGTTATTTTTATGTACTCATAACCTAGAGCTTCACCCTTGGATATTCTGATTCAATAATCTAGAGTAAGTCTACATATTAGTATGTTCAAAACTTTTACTTGAAGAATGAATGTAGATCAAATACTTATCCCAGGGTCTAGTTCTCATTAAACACTCAATACAAAATAGTTACTTTAGAGGCATATAAGAAGCTACATTGTCTACTTATTGCCTGTCTCACCAGTTTAAATTCCTCACTGAGGCTGATTGTTTTAAATCATCATAATCTGAACCAATCTATCTCTCAAAACTCACACCCCACTGATTCTAAACAAACTACTTTTGATATAGTTTTGATTATGATCCTAGTCTCAGTATTTTGTTTACATTATTCTCCTCATTCGCCTGGCCTTGGTATTTTGTTTATGTTATTTTGCCTATTGGATTGTTTTCATATCAAAACAAAGAAAATCATTAACTTTAGGGTAAAGCAATGTATTACACGTTGTATTCATGGACTCTGGTATTGAGAAAGAGACATCCATTCTAACCTTCAATTTCTAATCTAAAATTGAGCTAGTAAGTTTTTCAGTATGTTGAGTGGGTTAAAAGTCCATTTTCAGTATTTACAACACAGAAATGTCTCAGTAAGTTAGTTATCGTTTCCCTCCTCCATTACCAATTCATCCCTCCTGCAGCTACAGATTACATCAGGCCAGCCTATGTAGCCTTCCCTGATTATTCAAGTCATATTTAATTCACTGTTTTTTGGTATCTCCCAGCACTGTTACATACATCCTCATTTACTGCCATTACAGTTCTTGTCAATATTTATATTTTATCTCCTTAAATTATCTTCATATACACAGAAATAAATGCATAATTCTATTCCCTGCTTTTACACTACATATTACTTAGAGTAATACCAGACTGGGGAGTAACACATAGAGCAAGTATAGTCATGCCTCATTAAAAATCGGGATATTTCTGAGAAATGTGTTTTTAGATAATTTTGTCATTGTTTGGGCATCATGGAGTGTACTCACACAAATCTAGATGGTATAGTCTACTACATACCTAGGTTATGTGGTTTAGTCTCTTGCCCCTGTCATGGGCTATAAACCTGTATAGAATGTTACTATAGCCCCGGCTGGTGTAGCTCAGTGGATTGAGCGCGGGCCTGCGAACCAGAGGATCGCGGTTCGATTCCCAGTCAGGGCACATGCCTGGGTTGCAGGCCAGTTCCCAGCAGGGGACGCATGAGAGGCAACCGTACATTGATATTTCTCTCCCTCTCCCTCTCTCCTACCCTTCCCCTCTAAAAATAAATAAATAAATCTTAAAAAAAAAAAAAGAATGTTACTATACTAAATAGTATAGATAACTGTAACACAATGTTAAGTGTTTGTGTATATAAACATAGAAAAAGTACAGTAACAGTATAAAAGATTTAAAATATGGTACACATGTATAGGGTAGGGTACTTACCACAGATAAAATTATTTGACTGGAAGTTGTTCTAGTGAGTCACTGGGTAAGTAGTGAGTGGGTGTGAAGGCATAAGACATTATTATGCACTACCTCGGATTAATAAACATTACCTAGCAGGCCTCACCCCCACTTCTTTCCAACAGTGTTAGAAATAGAACTTCAAAACTGTCAATCATGTTCCACAAACTGAAAGGTGGACTGGACTGATTAAACATATTAAGGAGAAACTGACTGGTTAAGGCACAGATTACCATAATAGTGACTGTAAGGAGGGAATGAAATGTGGTTTGAGGATTACTAAGAATAACTCAGTATGAAGAGATAAAGGAACACAGAGATTGTCATGAGAATGTGGTTTTGGCTATTGCATATTAAAGCAGTGATAAGACTAAGAAATTTTGTGGTAGTGATAAAAAAAGATATTTAACATGGACAAGTTATATAACAGTGAGGAATATTTTGACTTTGGAAATTTGTTTTTGGTTCCATTGACTCTATCTTACACAAAGAACTCTCTATGACATTGAATTGATGGAAAAATAAAACTCACTTATACTTTATATCATTACAACCTGAAAATACTTTTCACCATTCAGGAACAAGCTGCCTCTATACTAACACAGAGAGGTTTTACTAACATAGCAGTGGCACTCAATATCTGCTACAGGAGCTACTGTGGATCTGTGCCCTTATCCATAGATCCTGTGTCCAGGATCTTAGGTCCTCAACAAAGACTTTACACAATGTGCTCTGAAGACCATCAAGCTAGATCTTAGAGGGCTGTAGTGCCCTCTGTACATTTTGCTTTGGGGAGTCAGGCATCTCTGTGCTGAAACAGATCAATGGCTGACTGATTGAAATGTAATCTGTGCTCCCAAAATTGAGGTGCTGTGAATGAGAAGGAGCCAATTGCCAGCTCCTCAGATAGAGTTCCTGTCAGACAAAAAAAAAAAAAAAAAAAAAAAATTTTTTTACCTGGGCTTCTGGTCAAGATGGTGGTGTAGGTACTCAGAAACTCCCACAACCACAACAAAATTACAACTAAAGTAAATTACTATACAATCATCACTTAGAACTGCATTAAATCTAGCTGAGCAGAAGTCTTATAACTAAGGATATAAAGAAGAAGCCATATGAAACTGATAGGAAGGACAGAGACACAAAACAGATGGACCTAAAATCCACATGTGGCTGTTAAAATTTGGAAGGGGTATCTCAGCTGTGGAGGTTACCCCTGAGGAGCCAGGGGTCCAAGCCCCATACCAGAACTCCCAGTCCATGGTTTCATTGCTGAGATAAGAAGTCCCCAAAACTTGTGGTTGTGAAAACCAGGAGGGGTTGGTGGCTGAGTAAGATACAAGGTTCCTGGAGTCTCAGGCCTTCCTCTTAATGGATCCATACACTAACTCACTCAGAGCTGCAGCACTAGGACGGCAGACAGAAAGGACCCAGAGACATTTGGGGATGAACTGAATTGTCTGGCTCCAAGATAAAGGGCTGGAGTGATAGCTTTCTCATAGACAGAAGTGCTGGCAGAGATCATTGTTCCTTTGCTGACCCCTCTCCCCAGAGAGCTGGCTGTCAGTCTCCATGTATTAGTCTCCATCAATGTAGCTAACACTAGTCACTTGACCCTGATGATTTTCTGAGTCTCCACTTATCCCAACTTTAGGGCCCACCCAGGATATTTTTAGTGGGTTTTCTGTTAAAAGGGCCTGACTTTGCTCATGCTTCACACTTTCCCAAATCTTTCAAACCAGTAGCATCTGGCCTTGTGTGCTCCATACCACTTGTTAAGTGACCTCAGGGCCAGGGCTAACAGCAGTCAGACTCAATTTGCAGCTTTGATTCTCCTGGGGTTCTTCAAGCCCAACACAAGTAGTGGCCACCTGCAAATTGCTTTGTATATTATGCCAGGTGGCCTTGGGCAAAGCACCCAGTGGGCAGCCTCTGACCACATCAGATTACAAACCATCCACCTCCACAAGAAATACACTCAAGGTGCAGATTCAGTGAGCACTAAAGCTACACTAAAATGAGTCCAGCTCCATGGGATTGATCCCTACGTAGCAGCAGCTTCTCTCTAGTCACAGCCAGTTCTCATAGCCAATCAGCCTGTCAATCCCTCCCAGTTACATGCCAAAAGCCATCAAGACTCAACTACAATAGAACAATGCAGACAGCCCACATGTGTTACCCCTAGAGCACCCAGCCCAGGTGATGAAGGAAATTTCATCACTGGGCCCTACAGCATACCTATTACATGGAGTCACTCTACCAAGACTGGGATACTCAGAAACTCTACCTAATATATAGAAACAAACAGAAGGGAGTAGTCAAATTGAGGAGAGGAAGGAATAGGTTCTACATGAAGAAACAGGAGAAATCTCTGGAAGAATATTAAATCAACTAGAGTAAAACAAAATGCCAGATACAGAATTAAAAACAATGGTTATAAGGATGCTCAAGGAACTTAGTAAGAATTTCAACAGCATAAAAAGAAAACATGGAAACCATAAAAAAAAAACAGTCAGAAATGAAGAATACAATAATTGAAATGAAGGCTCCATTACAGGGAATCAATAGTAGAGTGGATGATCAAATAAGTGATTTTTAGAACAAGGAAGCAGAAAACACAGAACAGGAAAAAAAAAATCTAAAACATGAAAATAGTGTAAGGAACCTACGGGAAAATTTCAAGTATGATACATTTGTATCATGAGTAAGACAAAGAGCAACAAATAGAAAACCAATTTGAAAAAAATAATAATGGACAACTTCCTTAAGCTGATGAAGGAAAAATACATAAAAGTCCAGGAAGTGCAAAGAGTCCTTAATAAGATGAACCCAAAGAGGCCCACACCAAAACACACAATAATTAAACTTCTTAAATTAAATAACTAAAGTCACAAAGGTTAAAAACAAGAGAGAATCTCAAAATCTGCAAGACTGTCAACTTATTTCTTAACAGAAATTTTGTAGGCCAGAAGGGATTGGCAATAAATATTCAAAGTGATGAAAAGCAAAGACCTATAGCTAAGAAAACTTTACTCATAAAAATGATCATTTAAAAGCAAAAGACAAATAAAGAGCTTCCCAGAAAAAAGCTAAGAAAAAGATAAGTCCATCAGCACAAAGTCATTATTATATAAAAGGTTAAATGGTCTTCTTTAAGAAGAAGATGAAAATTATGAAAAATAAAGGGTAATAAATACATATGTACCAACAGATGATTCTAAAAAAAAAAAAATAAACAGCCCTGGCTGGTGTGGCTCAGTGGATTGAATGCTGAACTGTGAAGCAAAGGGTGGCCAGTTCAATTCCCAGTCAGGGCACATGCCTGGGTTGCAGGCCAGGTACCAAGTAGGGGGCCCATGACAGGCAATCACACATGGATGTTTCTCTCCCTCACTTTATCTCTCCCTTCCCCTCTCTCTAAAAATAAATAAAATTTAAAAGGTGATTGAAAAAAATAAACAAAGAGTCAAAACAGAAACAGAATCATAGATACAAAGAACTTTTTATGGTTGTCAGATGGAGAGGTTTGAGGGAACTGTTGAAGAGGTGAGGAGATTAAGAAGTACAAATAAGTAGTTACAGAATAGCCATTGGAATGTAAAATACAGTATTGGAAATGGAGTAGCCAAAGAACTTATAAGCATGACCCACAGATGTGAAAAATGGTCTGAGGATTGCCTGAGAGAGTGTGAGGGTGGGCTGGGTGGAGCAGACAAAGGGGGAAAACTGGGAGAACTGTAATACTTAACATGTAAAAAGAAAAAAAAAACTCATTAACAACAAAAATGAAAATAAAAATAAATTAACAAGAAGTACAAATACAGACTCATAGATACAGACAACATTTTTAGGGTTGCCAGATGGGAGGGGGCTGTGGGGATGTGTGAAAAAGTGAAAGGATTTAGAAGCACAAGTTGGAAGTTACAGAATACTCAATGGAATGTAAAGTACGATATAGGGAATATAGTTGATAATATTATAATAACAATATATGGTGTCAGATGGGTACTAGATTTATCAGAGTGATCACATCCCAAGTTTCATAAAACATCTAATCATGGGGATGTATACCTAAGGCTAATATAATATTGTATGTCAACTAAAATTTTTAAAAAATTTCTCTGGAACAACATATCCTTCCATTTCTTCCAGTAAATTCAGCTCAATTGTGATCTTAAGGGGCCACCCTCATATATGCTCTCCTTAGTTGACTGAAGCATTGTTATGTGGCACATGACTGTACTGAATGAGGAGGCGAGCACGCTTCTCAACCAAGTTCTGCCATTTGTGTTTGCCAAGATTCTGAGCCAACTTTTTTTAAACCTGATCTTCTTATTCATAAAATGGAATCAGTGCTTATTCAACCTGCTTAACTTACACAGTTTTCATGACAGACAATGAAATGAAGCATATGAAAAACTTTACAAAGAATTATATTTTGATATTTCTGGCCTCTGAAATATGGGTCATGACTACTATATAAAGAAGGCACTGAGGCATGGCCTTAATCCATACCATTCTATCACAAGAAGTAAGAACAATTCTGAATTCACACCCCACCCATACATACACACACAGACATAAAACAGAAGCACAGAGACATTAAACAAATTGTCCAAGGTCTACAGCTAATGAATGGAAATTGATCCCGTGGCTTTTGGATCTCAAAGTCCATGCACATAAGCTGTACAAAAGAGAAATTTTACACAAGGAAAATAAATGAAATGTGATGGTTAGTGCTCTTACTAAGGTGTATTTTTAAATATATTTTATTGGTTATGCTATTACACTTGTCCCAGTTTTTTCTCCTTTCCCCTCTCCACCTGGCGTCCTCCATTCCCTCCAGCAATCCTCCCTTATTTCATGTCCATAAGTCATGCTTGTAAGTTCTTTGGCTACTCCACATTTGCTATACTGTTTTAACATCCCCCCTGTCTATTTTGTACCTACTAATTTGTAGTTCTTAATTCCTCACTTCTTCCCCCATTCTCCTCCTTCCCCATTCCAACTGATAACCCTCCAAATAATCTCCATTTCTATGATTCTGTTTCTGTTCTGCTTTCTTGCTTGTTATTTTTTTTTAGATTCCATTATTGATAGTTGTGAATTTACTGTCATTTTAATGTTCATAGTTTTGATCTTTTTTTCTTTATCAGTCTCTAAAATTTCAAAATAATAAAATAATAGTGGCTTCATGATGATAAACTCCTTTAGCTTTGCCTTGTCTGGGAACTTTAACTGCCTTTCAATTCTAAATGATAACTTTGCTGGATAGACTAATCTTGGTTGTACATACTTCCTTTTCGTCGCTTTGAATACTTTTTGCCAATCCCTTCTAGTCTGCAAAGTTTGAGACCTCAGCTGACAGTCTTATGGGAACTCTGTTTAGGTAATTATGTGTTTTCTTGATGCTTTTAAGAGTCTTTCTTTATCTTTAACCTTTGGCACTTTAATTACGATGTGTCTTGGTGTGGACCTTGGTATTTGGGACTCTGTGCTTCCTCATCTATAAGTTTACTTCTTTCAACAAGCTAGGAAAGTTTTCTTTCAATTATTTTTTCAAATAATTTTTCAATTTCTTGCTCTTTCTTTTCTATTTCTGACACCCTTATGATTTGGATGTTGGTGTGTTTGAAATTTTCCCAGAGACCCTTAGAGCCCTTTTAGAGGAGACTCCTGAGAATTCCACAGTTTCTTTCATTGCTCAAATCTCCACTGGTATTTACAATCAGATATTATAGGGACTTTTATTCCTGGTACTGGAACCCTGTGCAGTGTGGTTTGGTGTGGGGCTGGGATCCATCACTCCCGAGGTATCCCTCCTGACTATTATCTACTACACATGGGTGTGGGACAGCCTGTCCCACATTTCCATGACTCTGTACTTTTCCATGTCTCTGCCCCTCCAACCCATCTGGATGAATGTGGCTTCTTTAATTCCTTGGTTGCCAGACTTGCATATAACTCAATTTTCTGATGATTCTGGGTAATATTTCTTTTGTAGCCTAGGTGTATTTTTGCTGTGGCTGTGTGGAGAGGCAAGTTGTGTTTACCTATACCTCCATCTTCCAAAGATTTATTGATCAAAATGTCCTAACAGTCTTAAAATAATAAAGAACAAGAGATACATAAACTGAAAGTGTGAATGGCTTTTAAATGGTTTAAAATGGCACAAACAGAACATAACACAGGGGTCTTCTACCTTCTTGTTTTTTTAATTGACTGTCATAAATATAAGATGTATTACGAGAGCCTTATAGCAATCACACAGCAAAGCCTATAATGGATAAAAATGATAAAAAGAATCAAAGCATGCCACTACAAACATTCATTAGCTCATAAAGAAAGAACAGCTTTTTAAAATTTTCTTCTTTCTTTCTTTCTTTCTTTCTTTCTTTCTTTCTTTCTTTCTTTCTTTCTTTCTTTCTCTTTCTTTCTTTCTTCTTTCTTTCTTTTTCTCTTTTTTCTTTCTTTTTTATAGTTTCAAGTGGAAAACAGTTTTTTTAAATATATTTTATTGACTATGCTATTAGAATTGTCCCATTCCCTCCCTACCCACATTCTCCCCTCCCCCTTAGTTCCTGTCCATGGGTCATACATATAAGTTCTTCGGCTTTTACATTTCCTATATTATTCTTCACTTCCTCCTGTTTATTTTCTACCTACTATTTATGCTTCCTATTCCCTGAACCTTTTCCCTCATTCTCCTCCCTCTCCCTCCCAACTGATAATCCTCCATGTCATCTCCATTTCTGTGATTCTGTTCCTGTTCTAGTTGTTTGCTTATTTTTGTTTGTTTGTTTTTTTAGGCTCCGTTGTTGATAATTGTGAGTCTGTTGTCATTTTACTGTTCATAGTTTTTGATTACTTCTTTTTCTTGGATAAATCCCTTTAACATTTTATATAATAATGATGAACTTCTTTAATTTGACCTTATCTGGGAAGCACTTTATCTGTCCTTCCATTCTAAGTGATAGCTTTGCTGGGTAGAGTAATCTAGGTTGTAGGTCTTTGCCTTTCATGACTTGGAATACTTCTTTCCAGCCCCTTCTTGCCTGCAAGGTTTCTTTTAAGAAATCAGCTGATAGTTTTATGGGAACTCCTTCATAGGTAAGTGTCTCCATTTCTTTTGCTGCCTTTAAGATTCTCTCCTTATCTTTTAATCTTGGGTAATGTAATTATGATGTGCTTTGCTGTGTTTCTCCTTGGGCCCAACTTCTTTGGGACACTCTGAACTTCCTGAACTTCCTGGAAATCTATTTCTTTTGCCAGATTGGGGAAGCTCTCCTTAATTATTTTTTCAAATAAGTTTTCAATTTCTTGCTCTTCTTCTTCTTCTTCTGGCATCCTTATGACTTGGTTGTTGGAACGTTTAAAGTTCCAACATTTAAATGCAGTATATCCAAGAGGTTCTTAAGCCTCTCATTTTTTTGAATTCTTGTTTCTTCATTCTGTTCTGATTGAATGTTTATTTCTTCCTTCTGATCCAAACTGTTGATTTGATTCCAGGTTTCCTTCCCGTCACTATTCATTCCCTATGCATTTTCTTTTAATTCACTTTTAATAGACCACACTGTTTCCTCTATTTTGCAACCATACTCACCTCTTTCTATAAACATCCTGATTACCAGTGTTTTCAACTGTGCATCTGTTAAATTGGCTATGTCTTCATCACTTAGTTGTATTTTTTCTGGAGCTTTGATCTGTTCTTTCATTTAGGCCATTTTTATTTTCGTCTTGGCACACCTGTTATGTAGTAAGGGATGGAGCCTTAGGTATTTTCCAGGGCAGGGCAACCCATGTCGCTATGTTGTGGCACTGTACATGGGAGAGGATTCCAAACGGGAATAATGCCTCTTGTTCAGCTCTTGGACAGCTTGAATGAATTTAGTCACTTCCTCCACTACCCACAAGCAAACTGGCCCTTCTGGTGTTGATTCCCGGGTGGGTGGGTTTGTGTATGTTCTAGGACCCTTTGGGTCTCTCCAATGAACTCTCCTATGAGGCTTGGTGTTTCTTCTACTGTTGCAACCCCCACAGGTGTTTTAGGTCAGAGGTTTGGAGGCTTTATTTCCCTGTGCTGGAATCCTGGGTTGCTTGGTCTGTCTTGCTCCCCAGTTGTTCCTCCCATTTTATCCATACATGAATGTGGGACTGCTTGCTCCTCCAGCAACCACCTTGCCGAGCCTCTGAGCCATCGCCTTGCCCACTCCAGTCCTCCAGCCGCCACCTTAACATGAGCCCTCTCCACTCTGGCTGCCCATGTCCACCCCTCCTACTTGTCTGGATGAATGTTTCTTCTTTAACTCCTTGGTTGTAGGGCTTCCATACTGTTTGATTTTCTGGAAGTTTTGGTTGTTTTCTGTTTTTAAATTTGTTATTGTCCTTTTTTTGGTTGTGCAAGGAGGCACAGTGTATCTACCTACACCTCCATTTTGGCCAGAGGTCCTTCTGCCTTCTTATGTAAGAGCTTTTCATACTACATCCTTTTTTAAAACCAATATTATTGTACAGCCTATCACAGGCAATTCTGACATGAGGATTTAAATCAGTATGCTTCCTTTAAAACCTATTTATAATTGGACTACTTATTAATTTATTCTATGATGATTTTACCTATGTAATAGTCTATGTAGGTAGTACTATTTTCTAAGTATATATCTGAGTTGACAAACATCAGTTCTAAAATGTATTTCCATTCTGTCTACAAATCCCCATCCAACTGTGGATGGTACCATTTTAGTCACTATGGAAGCTCTTTCTCTTACCAGAGTTTCAACTGGTTTTTGAGGCCTGAGTGTGTTCATAAAAATAAGAATGACTAATTCTTTCCAATGCAGTATATATCATTATGACCATTGATTTTAGTTTTTGAAATTCAACATTATTGTAGTATAATTTATATAATATAAACTATATTTCTTTTAAGGATATAATCTGATTATTTTGGACAAATGTATGCTATAAAATAACACCCTCAAGATGCAGAACATTTCTGTCACCCCAGAATGTCCCTTCATGCCTTTTGCACTCAATTTCTTCCCACCTCTCCTCAGGGAAACAGTGATATTATTTCTATCAGAATTCATTACTTGTTCCTATTCTAGAACTTTATATAGTTGGAACCATAGAATATGTATTCCATTGTATATGGCTACTTTCACTCACAATATGAGCACAATGTTTTCATTAATGGTTATTACATATATTAGTAAATTGCTCCTGTTTTATTACTGAATTGTATCATTGTGTATGCATTAGGACAATTTGTTTACTTATTCATGCACCTATAGTAGATATTTAGAATGTTTCCAAGTTTTTAGTATCTTCATTTTGAGGACGGAGTGGGCCCTTGCTATGAAGTGTTTCCCTACTTAGCTTCCCAGGGTTAATGCTCATGTTTCCACATCCCCAGACATGCTGCCAGCCATCCTTTCTGTGGCTCTAATGCCACCTCAGTCTGTTTCAGCTCAGTGGTGTGTGACGTTGGCTTATAGAGAAGCCCTCATGTGAAGCCCTTATCGTTTCAGAAATAAATGAAAAAGGATAGATGTGTAAAGGAGGCAATGTACCCGCAATTTCTGTTTTCTTCCCTACAACAAGTTTCCCTGTGGCAAGAAGCACATTATTGTGCTGCAAACTGGTCAGGTAGGTAGCACAAAGTAAAGATAACAACACCCAGAGAAAATTTTAATCTTTAATTCATAAGATTAAAACCTACACAGTAAAATTTTATTCTAATTAAAAATAAACTTAACAGTCTAGGGAACAGGGAGAAACTGTTTTGCTCACATGTCAAAATGTAAGTTCATTTTTAATAGTATAGAGCTTTAAAATAACAGTAATATAGCTATTACTATTTAATTTAGCTATATCCTGCATTTATGCATATGCATACACACACAAACACACACTGAATATTTTTAAAGTGTGGACTATTATTCTCATGGGAAACAAAAAAATAATCTACCAGTAATTTTAGTAAATAAATTGATAATATTGAAAGGCTAATGGGCATTTTATTATCAGGCTATCTTCC
This sequence comes from Glossophaga mutica, assembly GCA_039655065.1. Lineage (NCBI taxonomy): Eukaryota > Metazoa > Chordata > Mammalia > Chiroptera > Phyllostomidae > Glossophaga > Glossophaga mutica. The sequence continues at coordinate 75,223,447 of CM077308.1, read as the reverse complement.
ATCAACCATATCTATGAAATAAATTGGTTATGTTGAGTTTTTTGTGGGAACTAGCAATCGAACATGTGCTTACTAAAAGCGGTGACATCATTGACCTTCCTGGGCTCCTCTGTCTTCAGATTTAATGTCCTCCAATATTTCATGAAGCACTTCCCTAATTAATTTGTTCTCCTTAGCAATTACCACACTCTATCATTATCCCAGTTACCTATTGGGTTTCATATTTGTCTTCTCTCCTTGAATGTGAAGTCATGAGGGCAAGGGGCCACTACCTGTTTTGACTATACCCCTGGCACCTACCATGGTCTAACACGGTGTCTAGCATGGAGTATGTCATTTGCAAAATGAATGAATGAATGAATGAATGAATGAGATGCATGAGGAGGATTCTCACAAAAGAAAAATTTAACTAGATAATATGGAAAAAAAAAACTAACCTTGGCTAGTTGTTTAATTTTTAATTTAGAAATATTTAAATTAAAAATAATAGTATTAACAAATAACATTGTGTGTTTAACAATGTGCCAGACAATGCTCTATGCCAGTTTCCACATTTTTATTCACTTGATGCTGAAAGATGTGTAGCTATATATTATTAATTAAATTATTTTACAAATAGAGGAACCTAATAATGAGAAAGTTCAATACCTTGCCCCAAATGAAAGGTTAATAAGCTAAGTCAGATGTTCTGATTCCAGAGCCTGAGCTGTTAGTCTCTACAGTGTCCCCCAAAGGGAAGCATCTGAAAATAGAGTTTTAGATAAGAAGATATTCGACTCTACTGGCACCCTCCCTTGTGCTTCCAGACTGCAGAACTGTGAGGAAAAATTCCTTTTTTTTTATAAGCCACCCAGTCTGTGGTGTTTTTTAACAGTGCCATGTATAGACGGAGACACCAAAGGAAGAGTTATTTTTCCAGATTATACTTCCTAACAAATGAGATACTCGTTATTGTGTAAGTTTAATTATATGCGTGCTTTCTTATTCTTTTCTTACTCTCTAGGCTCTACTCCCTATGTATCCTGCCTGATCTAAAGGCTGGTGAAGAAATTTCCCAAGGATATGCTTCCTGATGCTCTTTAAGGTTAAGCAATCTGATTACTACTATGAAGAAAAACATAGGCATGCATTTCCATGAGCAGTTGGTGCTTCTTAACATGCACACACAACCTGCTAAAAAGGAAGTTTGAACATACTTTCACTTTCCTATTGCACGTTAAAGACAAGAAAGAAAAGCCATGGAAAATGCGGGTGAGTTTTTGCTTTTTACAGCTTAAAAGGGCATGCCTTGGGGGAAAAAATGAAAATAACTCGCTTCTTGGGAAGCCATAATTAGGTTCTGTGAATGTTTAAGTGAACAGCAATGAGGAAGAAGGAAGAAAGAGGAGGGAGGAAAAGGTAAATAGAGAGGGGGGCCCAGGAGACTTTCACAGCTTTTGGAAAAGAAAGGCAAGGGTGGCAAAGGAACTGGGGCATTCATTACTTGTATTCTGATGTCATTTTGCAATCTTAATTGAATTATCCCTATAAGGTAAGTACTAGAGCAGCTGTTGTCCCCATGAAAAAGAGACTACCATTGTTTCATTCTTTTATTTTGCTGAGGTGAATAAACATGTGTCACTGTCAGGCTGATGTCTGATTTTCGGGCACTAACTTAGAGATAACAAATCTCAGAATCCAGGCAATACTATGAGCATACATGGATAATACTGAGGGAGAATAAGTGATGTGCATATTCTCAGTGTGAGTGAACTGTGTGGAGGGGGACATTTAATGGATTAAATCTAAAGGAGGCTCTTCCCTGTTCCTGACATGAGAGGAAATGATGTTGTTTTAGTGACCTGAGGAATCTTTGTACTTCGAACAGACAGGTTTCTGAAGTCGAAGAGGAAGGTGTTTATCCAGTCAGTGACTGTGGGCACAATAAATGGCTTGTTGGATGGATTATTAGAGGAAAGAGTACTGAACCAGGAGGAGATGGAGAAAGTAAGAAAAGAAAATGACACAGCTATGGATAAGGCCCGAGATTTGATTGATTCGGTCATTCGGAAAGGGCAACAGGCAAGCCAAATATTTATCAATCAAATTGTTGAAGTTGACCCTCAACTTGCATACAATCTGGGATTCTCCTAAGGTAAGGTCAACAGCTCAGATTGGAGTTCACGTAGATCCTGAGCCTTCGTACCTGCTTTCTTCTGGGTCTGATTGTATGTCTGATTTCTTCATTGGTCATGGTAGTTTGCAGACAACTTCTTTGCATCTGGCTTGAAGGCCCCATTTCTAAATATTTGGCACTATTGTATATCCTCTGTGGCTTTACTCTTCTTATTCCTTTAGCCTCAGTACTACTCTGGTTTAAAACTCATCTCCCACCCTAATTATGCAATAGCTCAGTTGTTGAAGTTCATGAGAACAGTCTGAAAAACTTCATACTGCATTCTATATTACTCCTGGCATGGCACATTATTAAATTTTTTAGTTAACTAAAAATGTAGTCAGTTAGTTAAGTGTAGTGATCCTTAGAAACGTATATAGTTATCTGACATGAAGACTTAAGGCCTGTATTCAAATAATTTTTATAATTTCTCACCCAAATGTTGCTCCCTAGGAATAATAAAATGTGTTTCATGATGGTGAAGCACTCAGAGAATAATTCAATGCTTACAAAAAACTAGGTTTTTAAAAGTGGACTCTTTCCAATTGTCCTCTGCATTTTCTTTTGAGTAACACTGTCTACTAGTATGGTCTAGGCTGTAGGCCATTGTGAAAGAACCACCTCTTCTTTGGCCACTATTCTAAATCCCTGATACAGGACCTAGGCAACTGACCTGCTCCCTCTGTAGTCCCCTATTCCCTCCACACAGCAGAGACAGGAGCACAGGTGGATTCCCAGCCACTTTTGTGCTTCTCTCTTATGCTTTCTATGTGCAATCAGAAGGAGAAATTGTTCTTTGAAAGCAAAAAGCCATTTTTCCTAGGGACTAGGAAAGGCTATGCGTGTCTTACTGACAAGGAAATGCCAGCTATGGGAATTAACAGTCCTTCCAAAATTAAAGGCAACAATAAATAACTATGAGAGTTCAAAATAATTGTCTTTTCTCCATTGCCCTATTCCTTTTGATTCCTAGTCCTTGAATTCCAGAGGCACTTGTGCACCCACTGTGTAACTCTAACACCTGGAGTCAACCTCGCCTCTTGTCTAACGTTGTCTCCTCAGTCAGGATTGTTACAGATTGGTCCCTCTCTCATCTACTTGCCAATTGTTAAGGGCTGCACAATATGGTAATTACATGTCACATTTGAGAGACTCTAATGGGAGAGATCTTTCTAAAAGAAAGTTCTTGGCATGTACACTACAGCCCAAACAAGGTCTCCAGCAGAAAGTGTTCTTGAACTTATTGATGATCCATTTTCTCCAGCAACCTAGATGTGAAGGACGGGACACGTTGCAGCCTTTTAACTTGGTGTTGACATTTTCTGGGAAGCCAAAGGTTTCCCCTCATTCAGGGTAGGGAAATGGACCACGTTGTATCTATGAAAATCTTGTCTTCAGTAGGAACTACACAATACAGAATCAAGAGTATTTTACATTTGCTAGTTCCTGGCACTTCTTAGAATTTGTGGAAAAAGCTTCTCCAGTGTCTATTGTCATATTGAGATCCTTATAAAATCTCAAAGAAATTTAAATTTAATTTTTTGAAATTGACAATCATAATGAATCATGACCTCAGATAGTATATTATAAGTTTGGTAGATTTAATGCACCAAATAGAGTGACTGGGGCTCCTCAATGTTTTTCTCGGAGTATGACTCCAAGAATGCATATTGCAGTGACTGTGATCGGGGTTCCTTTCACAGGCATCAATCTATAGTGTCCCAACTGGGCCAGCAGAACAGTCATGAAAAAGAGCCCGGGAATAAAGGCAAGACAGATTTGTATTTACATCCTGGCTCTACCACTTTCCTGTTCTCTGGCACTTAGGAAATTGACTTACCAGTGATTGAGGGTAGACCAATGAGTCAACTCATCATCATTTTCTGCTGAGATAAATCTTGGCAAGGCTAACTGTCAAAGTTTAGGTGCCTTTTCTTAGTCCAAGTCAGCTCTGAGTTAGGCAACTTCACTTTGTACATACCTTTTACATAGTACTGGTCACCTCAGGAGCCACCTTGAAATATGCACATTAAGAGAATTCTTGATTCTGTGGCTGATAGAATTTCAGCTCCACCTCATTGTAGAATGCAGAAATCAAGGAATTCATTGTAGTCACTCTTTTGCTCTGCCTCAAATATTTAAGTCCAATAATACATGTGGAGAGGCTTCTGTTTCCTAGTAAAAGTTGTGGTTCCAGGTAAATCACATTTTGAACAGGATTGAAATGTGTGGAAACTTTTTTCAATAGGGAGTTTCCAATATGTTCAGACAGTATTCTTCAGAGATGATATGTGATTATTTTAATGCCTTTTATCTTTTCCTAAATTCACAATGAGGAAATTATCATACTATACAAGACTACCAAGCACAGATTCTTCCTTTTCCAGGTATGGTATGTTCAAAGGTAGAACATTTTTTAACCTATTCTTCCTTGATGTTAACTACAGATTTGTGCAACAAACCTATAAAGGATACAATGGGTAATTCTCCTGGCTTGATTATATGCCTTTTTTCTTTTTGCCCATGTTGCTTTCTCAGAAGTAATTCTTACAGTTTCACTACCATGTTTATACTAATAAATTATGAATCTGTGTCTCAAATTCTGACTACCCACTTGAATGTCATACTTCACTATGGTAGTGCCTGCTGAACATATGCACTCATATCCAACAGACCTCATTTCTTAATAAATATCGAGAGCTGAATTTGCCATTTATTCTTTCCCATACATTGCTCCTCCTTTGGTGTTCACTCTTTGGTTAATGGTGCCACTGTCACCAAGTTATTCAAAACAAAATCCTAAATTAGCTCTTTAGCTTTTTTTTCTCCCTCAAACCCTTCAAGCAGTGGACAAATTTTATTTATTCCACTCTCACGTCCAGATCCATCCAGCTACTTCTAATTTTATTACTATAGATCAGAGACCTTCCCACCGGCCCCTGTAACTCCTCAGCCATGACTCTCATTATATTTTCTCTTGCATTTTAGAAAATGAAGTCATCATTGTCCCTCAATAGGCTTTAAGCTTTAAGAGAAAACTGGACATCTTTGACTTATTCATAAGAACGATCCCATCTAACAGTAATTGATTCATAGTGTACATACAATGAACATTTGTCAAAACACTGTTTTACTAAATAATTTCGTCAAAATTGCTGTTATTTGCTATATCATCAGAACAATATTTAGCGTATGGCCATGGTGTCACAGACCTTGATCTATAGACTATTTTGAATGTAACTAACAAGACAAAGAAGGTTCCTATTTTCCTACACAAGTTATGAATGACTAAGTATTTAAGAATCCCCACCACCACCTTAAAGTTAGCCAAGAATTTAAGGATGACTATAACCCTACACACACCCATATCAGTGAAGATGATATGGAATGCCGCAACAATTCAAACACTTTTCTTCAAATTAGTTAGTTTTTTATAATTTATTTTTTATTAATGTTCAAGTATAGTTGTCTCCATTTATGACACAGATTTAATAAAAGACTATGCCTCATTTGTGAGTGGGCGAACTTCATCAGCACGCATCTCTCCACCGAGTGCAAACTCAGATGCCTAGACTTCTTCCATCATACGACTCTGATATCTGTGCTATAAAAATGCCAAAATAACCGTAGTCTCAACCATCAGTTAATGGCATTGGAAGAAATATGAAAATCATTGGGGAGAGACTGTGCTGGGCTTGGCCTGGATACGTCACACCATAATCCCGCCTGCGTTCCTTGTCTTGAACTCAGTCACATGGCCGAATGGAACTGCTAGTGTGGTTGGCAGCACAGACTAGCTGTGTGCACAGGAAGAAGACAACGACAGAATTTTGTTGAATAACTTGCCAGTCTCTGCCACAAACATTTAAATGCAAAATGTTTCATTTCACACAGTAGTGAAGGTGGCCCAAGGAAATCCCAGGTCCAAGATGACAAGGAAGATCTTAAAAATGTTTCAGGCCTCTCCCCTGAAAAAATGGTCTCAGCTTTTTTGAATCTTGACAAAGTCAGTATTGCTAGATTCCTTATTAGCAAACATTATTTTTGTAGAATCCAGCTTCTTTCTTACTAAATAATCATTGTTTTATTTGTCCTGGAAAAGTATTTCACCCAGAATTCTAAAATTATTTCATTGGAAAGTGACTCCTTTCTCTCAAAGTAAGAAGACCTTAGATTTGGAAAAATGTAGAGGCCAAGGAAGTAAATATGTCATCAAATTTAGAAATTTCTGTAATAAATCTATTAGAGGTGGTTATCTCATGCATGTTTTCTTAGGTATTTCAGTGGCTAGGATATCCACTATATAAACAAAGGCCCTATTCCTTAACTAAGAAAAATGAACTCTGATATAATCCAACTGTTTCCGTTTAATATTTTTCATTGTTCTCTAGACATGTATATCAAGAAAGAGAGTATTCTTTCCTCTCTTCCTCCTAATGATGATTTCTATAGTTTTGTACAATATTTTTATTGTAATTATCTTTAACTTTACCCACAGTAAACCTATTTCATGTTGTCTGGACAAATATACTATCATTTCTTCAAATTTCCCTTCTAAATTGAATATAACTTTCTTTTACAAATAGTTTACTTTCTGACAGATCATGGAAATATTGAGAAAATGTATTTATTCTGATACAGAGGTTATGTTACTCCTTTAGCAAGTACATCACACTGTTGGATGGTGTTAAACTTGTAATAAAATAAACCCTAAAAGCTTTACTTACATAAACCATTGTGAAAGTTCTTCCTCATATATTTATGTAATCAATGTTTAGTGTCATGAATCTATTTAGTGTGCCTCTTCATTTTAGCATTTAGTATTCTGTTCATAGTCCATTCTAGGTAATCTATTTAATATTCTTTATTCTCCTCCCCATATATACATACAGTAGAGAGATCCTGAAGAACAGAAAAAACTCTTCATTCCTTCCTTTCTTCCTTTCATCTCTAATGCCTACTGTCAGGCCTATTAATTAATTATGAAAATAAATAAATAAATAAATAGATATATATATGTTTAAAAAATTAGAAATAGATTAATTGCTCTCTACTTCAATTAATTTTATTATTAATTTAAGGCATTTGAAAAATATTTCTATCTTGAGTGAGAAGTACAGAACAGACTCAGGTACAGAGAAATATTTGTTGCTGGATGGAAAGAGGGTTGGGAGGGTGGGTAAAAAAGTTGAAAGGATTTAGAAGTTCAATTGGTTGTTACAGAGTAGTCTTTGAGCTGTAAAGCAAAGCATAGGGAATATAGTTGAGAATTTTGTATAGTCGAGAATATCTATATATGGTATAAGGTGGGTACTAGATTTCTCAGGGTGATCACAATCCAAGTTATATAAACATCTAATCACGGGATGTACACCTAAGACTAATATAATATTGTATGTCAACTATATTTTTTTTAAAAATTATCTGCAATCATGTATCCTTCCATTTCTTACAGGAAATTCAGTTCTGTTATAATCTTCAGGGACCACCCTCATGCATGCTGTTCATTTTTCACTGAAGAGTTGTTATGTGGCACGTGGCTCAACTGAATGAGGAGAAGAGCATGCTTCTCACCCAAGCTCTGCAATTTGTGTTTGCCAGCTTTCTGAACCAACTATTTCTCTTAACCTGGTCTTCTTATTCATAAAATGAAATCAGTGTACATTCAACCTGTTTAATAGACACATTTTTCATGACAGATAATGAAATAAAGCATACGAAAAATTTTGAAGCGATTGACAAAGAAGTATATTTTGACATTCCAAACTTCCAAAATATGGCTCATGACTACTATACGTAGCAGGCACTGTGGTGTGGTCTTACCCATACCATTCTATCACAAAAAGTTAGAACAATTATGAATCCTCACCCCACCTATACAAACACACACACAGATGAGATAACAGAAGCACAAAACTGTTGTCAAAAATCTATATATAATGAATGGAAATTGATCCCAAGGTTTTGTTTCTCAAAGTCCATTCTGATAAGCTGCATGAAAGAGAAGGTTTTAGATAAAGGAACAATAAAATTACATGCATTTAAGTTAGTGCCCTTCCTAAGATGCATTAGTCACAGTACCCCAAGAGTCTTAAAATAATAAAGAACAAGATATACATAAACTGAGAGTGTAGGTGGCTTTCAAAGGGTTGAAAATGGCACAACCAGAACAAGATACAGAAGCCTTCTGCTTTCTATATAACAGCTTTTCATACGATGTACCATTATAAAAAATGATATTGTTTTACACACTATCACAGGAAATTTTAACATTAGGATTTTTTGTCAGTATATTTCCTTTAAAACACTACTAGTAAATAGACTGCTCTATTAATTTATTTATGTTTTTTTCCAGTGTAATATTGTATGTATGTAACTATTTTCTAGGTACATATCTGAGATGATAAATGTATCATTTCTCAATTTTATATTCATTCTGTCTACAAGTACTCATCCAGCTATAGGTAATTCCATTTTAGTCACTATAGAAAGTTGATTAGGACTCTGGCCAGCAGTGTCCGCAGCATTGTGGATTAGATGAGACAAATTCACAGGGACTACCAAGTCCTGTAGAGAAAAAGGGACAGCACGGCCACTCTCTCAAGAGGAGAGCACCCCAACCCTTGCCTTGACAAGCTTTTATTGGCTTTATAATAGCATACGTCAAAGAAGGTTCCTATTCATTATACTTAGGTTTGCTTTAGCTAATTACTTTTTACAGATAGTAACAGAAAGGATATTACTGATTACTTCCTACAGATTAATAAGGAAAAAATCTTGCAAATGCAAGGGAACAATAAGAGGAATTGGTTTGGTTACACTTCAATCCTTGGAAGAATTAGCACAGACATCAGGAAGTCGCTTTAAAGATATGCAATAAGCATTTGCTGCTTCAACTCAGGGTGAGGGAGTTGTAGCAAGAGCAAGTCACAAAGCAGCCTAGGTATAATGCAGGCCTTGTTTCCCACAGGAAAGCTGATCTGTGGGTTTGGTGTCCTGCATGCTGACACACGCCTATGGACTTTCCAATAGGGCTGGGCTACATTTGCGATTCCATGTGGATGGGTTCCCTATAGAAAGTTCTGTTTATGACCAGAGTTTCAACGTTTGTCGTTTTTTTTTTTTTTTTTTGAGACTTGAGTACATTCATAAAAATAATGATGAAAAATTCTTTCTAATGCTGTATATCCTTATGACCATTGATTTTAGTTTTTGAAATTCAACATTATTATAGTATAATTTATATAACAAAAAGTATATTTATTTTAGGATATAATCTAATTATTCTGGACAAATGTATTCTGTAGAATAACACCCTCAAGTTGCAAAACACTTCCATCACCCCAGAAAGCTCTTCATGTCCTTTGCACTCAATTTCTCTCCACCTCCTCCTCAAGGGAATAGTGATATTGTTGCTATCGAAATACATTAGTTGTTCCTATTCTAGAATTTTATATAGTTGGAATCATAGAGTATGTATTTTATTATAGATGGCTTCTTTCACTCATAAAATGAGAATAATGTTTTCATCAAGGTCATTACATATATCAGTAATTTGCTCATTTTTTTATTGCTGAGTGGTACCACTGTGTATGCATTTAACACAATTTGTTTACTCATGCAAGTACTTGTAATGCCTGTATACTTGGAATGTTTCCAAATTTTCAGTATCTTCATTTTGAGGACATAGTGGTCCTTTTCTATGTAGTGTTTCCCTACTTAGCTTCCCATGATCAATGCTTGTGGTTCTACATCCTCATGTATAAGTCCTGGCCATCCTTTCTGTGGTTTTAATGCAACCTCAGCATGATCTTGGCTTAGAGAGAAACCCTCATGTGAAGCCCTTAATGTTTCAGAAATAATTGAGTAAATGTAAATGTGTAAAGAGAGCAATGTGCCTACAATTTCTGCTTTACTCCCTACAAGTGTCCCTGTGGCAAGAAGCAAAAGATTCTGCTGAAAACTGGATCAGGTAAGTAACAATGTAAGATAAAAACACCCTGAGAAAACTCTTAGATTAAAGATTACACAGCGGTCTGAGTTGAAGATGGTGATGATGTAGGTGGGAGCTGAGCCCACTTGCTTGTACATCCAACTGGGACACTTAACCAGTTTTCAGAAAAACAAGGTGAACAGCCAAGACTCTCAGCTGATATGAAGTTTTGAAGCCAAATTATGCAGAAGACACTTCAAAACAGGCAATAAGGAGGTTTTATAGGCTAACGAGAAGGTCCCCCGGCCTGGTGCTGGATTGGAGGAGAACTGAGACAATGGTAGAAGCCTAGCAGCTCCCACACCTCCCAGGGCAGGGAAGTCCCAGACCTGCATCAGGAGAGATATGGATGCATAAAGTCTCTGGGGGTGGGGGGAAGGTAGCAAGGGACATACAGCCAACAGAGTATCCAGGCTAGGGCTGTGGTCACAGTCTCGGATGTTGCCAAAAATTTGGGAGATCCTGGTGACAACTGGAGCTGAGAGAAGAGATAGTGCATGACCGGGGTTGACCCAGATAGACTCTGGACTTGCCAGAGGGTTGGATCGTGTAGAAAACCAGGTGGAGGCTTGGAGCAGCAGCTGCACGCAAAAAGACTTTTTTCAAATGGGAAATCGAGGTGCTCAGTGTAGGGACCTCAGCCAGGACAACAAAGAGGGAGGAGGGGGGTGTGGTTTGCTCCCACTTCAGTTTGCCTCACAGACTGATCAAAGAGGTACAGAGTGAAGTGGCTTATCCCTGCTGGACAGGCGCAAATGTGCAGAGCAGAGAGTGAGGGCTGCTCGTTGCTCTGAGGGAGGGGGCACCTGTGATTGTTGCAGCCCAGACTGAGACCCCATCTTGCAGAACCACAGGAAAGGAAAAAAACAGAGCCCAGCCCCACTCTGCCTGCAGGATCCTGGAAGATCTTCAAAACCAGCTGGGCAGGTTTTCTTTTTCTTCCTTTTTCTCTTTCTCAAGAGTAAGACAGTAAGATCTGGAACTGACAGTAAGACAGTAAGATCTGGATTTCTCTCCAGAACTGAGAGAAAACCAGAGACAGATCCAGAAAGAAGTCAGAAGGTGAACAACAACAGCTGAGGCAAATTTCACTTTGGTCTTCAGCAGAACTTGCACATTTTAAAAATGTCTTTCTTCTTTTTGTTTATTTTTGTTTGTTTATATTGTTCATTTTTTATTATTCTCCCTTTCATATTGCATTTTAATTTTTCATCTTTCACTTCGATCATATTCTAAATAACTCACTACTCTTGGTCTTTTAATTTTTATTCTTTTTATTCAGATTATATATTTCTTATCATACTATTTCTATTCCAAATCCTAAATAACACCCTTCCCTGGGCTTAATCCATCTCACCATCTTCCTGAGCTTTATTACGATTGTGTAAACTTTATTCTCTCACGCACTACACAAAGTTTCTATCCCTTACTCCCACTATTTCTCCTCTATCTAACCTCGAGTAAGTGTTCTTTCTTATGTCAGCTCACATTTTTCCCTGTCTAATAAGAGCCCTATTTCTTTTCCACCTTTTTTATGTTAAAAGTGAAGTTGTTTAATAAAATTCTCTTTTTTATCAGTAGTTTTTTAATTGTTGATATTGTACAGTCTTCTGTCTTTTACTCTCATCCCAGCCCATCACCCCAGCCCTCCCCAACTCCCATTTCCACCCCCCATAGTTTTTGTCCATGTGTCCTTTGTACTTGTTGCTTTAAACCATTCCCATTTTTCCCTGAAATTCCCTCCCCTCTCCCCTCTGGTCACTGTCAGATTAATCTCAAATTCAGTGTCTTTGTTTAGATTATGCTTGTTTGTTTGTTTTGTTGATTAGGTTCCTGTTAAAGATCAGATCATATGGTATTTTTCTTTCACTGTCTGGCTTATTTCACTTAGCATGCTGCTCTCCAGTTCCATCCATGCTGTTGCAAAGGGTAGGAGCTTCTTCTTTCTTTCTACTGCATAGAATTCCGTGGTGTAAATGTACCATAGTTTTTTGATCCATTCATTAACTGATGGGCACCTAGGTTACTTCCAGCAGTTGGCTATTGTAAATTGTGCTGCTATGAACATAGGGGTGCATAGGTTCTTTTGGACTGGTGTTTGAGGGTTCTTAGGATATAATCCAAGCACTGGAATTGCTGGGTCAAAAGGTATGTCCATTTTTAGTTTTCTTAGAAAATTCCATACTGTTTTCCGTAGTGGATGTACCAGTCTGCAGTCCCACCAACAGTGTGCTAGGGTTCCCTTTTCTCCACAACCTCTCCAACACTTGCTGTTCATTGCTTTGTTTATGAAGTCCATTCTGACTGGTGTCAAGTGATATCTCATTGTAGTTTTAATTTGCATCTCTCTGATAGCTAGAGATATCAAACATCTTTTCATGTGTCTCTGGATCCTCTGTATGTCCTCCTTGGAGAAGTGTCTGCCCAAGTCCTTTGCCCATTTTTTAATTGGGTTGCTTGTCTTCTTAGAGTAGAGTCTTGTAAGTTCTTTATATATTTTGGAGATTAAACCCTTGTCTGAGGTATCATTGTCAAATATGTTTTCCCATACAGTTGATTCTCTTTTTATTTTAATACTGTTTTCTTTAGCTGTACAGAAGCTTTTTATTTTGATGAGATCCCATTTGTTTGTTCTTTTCTTTATGTCCCTTGCTTTAGGGGACATATAAGTAAAAATGTTGCTTCCTAAAATATCTGAGATTTTCCTGCCTATGTTATCCTCTAGGATTTTAATGGTTTCACAGCTTATATTTAAATCTTTTATCCACCTTGAATTTATTTTTGTGTATGGTGTAAATTGGTGCTCGATTTTCATTTTTTTGCCTGTAGCTGTCTAGTTCTCCCAGCACCACTTGTTGAAGAGGCTGTTTTTGCTCCATTTTATGTTGCTGTCCCCTTTGTCGAATATTAATTGACTGTAGAGACTTGGGTTTATTTCTGGGCTCTCTGTTCTATTCCACTGGTCCATGTGTCTGTTCTTGTGCCAGTACCAAGCTGTTTTGATTACAGTGGCTTTGTAATACAGTTTGGTATCAGGTATTTTGATCCCTCCCACTTGGCTCTTCTTTCTCAAAATTGCGGCTGCTCTTCAGGGTCGTTTATGGTTCTATATAAATTTTTGAAGTGTTTGTTCTATGTCTGTGAAATATGCCATTGGTGCTTTAATAGGTATTGCACTGAATCTGTAAATTGCTTTGGGTAGTATGGACATTTTGATAATATTAATTCTTCCAATCCGTGAGCACGGTATATGCTTCCATTTGTTTGTGTCTTCCTTGATTTCTTTCTTCAGTGTTGTGTAGTTTTCTGCATACAGGTCTTTTACCTCCTTGATTAGGTTTATTCCTAGGTATTTTATTTTTCTTTTTGCTATATCAAATAGGATTTTTTTCTTGATTTCTGCTTCTGCTGTTTTACTCTTGGTATACAAAAATGCCTTTGATTTCTGGATATTGACTTTGTATCCAGCTGTTTGGCCAAATTCATTTATTATGTTGAGCAGCTTCTTGGCCGAGTCTATAGGATTTTCTATGTACACTATCATGTCATCTGCAAACAATGATAGTTTTGTTTCCTCCTTTCCAAGTTGGATGCCTTTTATTTCCTTTTCTTGTCTAATCCCTGTGGCCAAGGCTTCCAATACTATATTGAATAGAAGTGGTGAAAGTGGACAACCTTGTCTTGTTCCTAATCTTAGTGGGAAAGATTTTACTTTTTGCCCGTTGAGTATGATGTTGGCTGTAGGTCTCTCATATATGGACTTTATTATGTTGAGGAATGCTCCCTCTATTCCCACTTTGCTGAGTGTTTTTATCATAAATGGGTGTTGTACATTATCAAATGCTTTTTCTGCATCTATTGATTTGATCATGTGATTTTTGTCTTTGCTTTTGTTTATGTGATATATTACATTTACTGATTTGTGAATGTTGAACCATCCTTGCATCCCTGGGATGAATCCCACTTGGTCATGCTGTATGATCTTTTTAACGTGTTGTTGGATGCAATTTGCCAATATTTTGTTAAGGATTTTAGAGTCTATGTTCATCAGTGATATTGGCCTGAAATTTTCTTTCTTTGTTGTGTCTTTATCTGGTTTTGGGATTAGGATGATGCTGGCTTCATAAAAAGAGTTTGGGAGTCTTCTATCATTTTGGATTTTTTCGAATAGTCTGTGGAGAATAGGGGTTAGCTCTTCCTTAAATGTTTTGTAGAATTCTCCTGTGAAACCATCTGATCCAGGACTTTTGTGTGTTGGGAGTTTTTTTGATTACTGTTTCAATTTCATCAGCTGTTATTGGTCTGTTCAGGCTTTCTGTTTCTTTTTCTTTGAGTTTTGGAAGATTATATTTTTCTAGAGACTTGTCCATTTCACCTAGGTTTTCAAATTTCTTGGCATACAGTTCTTCATAGTAATTTCTTACAATCCTTTGTATTTCTATGGTGTCAGTCGCAATCTCTCCTCTTTCATTTCTGATTGTGTTTATTTGAGTCCTCTCTCTCTTTTTCTTGATGAGCCTGCTTAAAGGCTTGCTGATTTTGTTTATCTTTTCAAAGAACCAGCTCCTGGATTCATTGATCTTTTGAATTGTGCTTTTAGTCTCTATGTCTTTTAATTCTGCTCTGATCTTGGTTACTTCTTTCCTTCTACTTGCTCTGGGCTGTCTTTGTTGTTCTCCAGTTCTTGTAGGGGTAGGGTTAAGTCATTTGTTTGAAATATTTCTATCTTTTTTAGGTAGGCCTGTATTGCTATGAACTTTCCTCTGTGGACTTCCTTCATTGTGTCCCATAAGTTTTGGGTTGTTGTGAGTTCATTTTCATTTGTTTCCAGAAACTTTTTGACTTCCTCCCTAATTTCATTCTTTGCCCATTCATTGTTTAATGGCATGCTATACAATCTCCATGATTTTGAGGGTTTTGAGTTTTTTCCCTTGGGGTTGGTTTCTAGTTTCAGTCCCTTGTGGTCAGAGAAAATGCTTGGTATGATTTCAATTTTCTTGAATTTGTTGAGGCTTGTTTTGTGTCCTATCATGTGGTCTATCTTTGAAAATATTCCATGTGCATTTGAAAAGAAAGTGTATTTAGCTTCTTTGGGATGAAGGGCTCTCTCTATATATATCAGTGAAGTCCATTTCTTCTAGAGTGTTGTTCAATGCCACAATGTCTTTGTTTATATTTTGTTTGGAAGATCTGTCCATTTTTGACAGTGGGGTGTTAAAATCGCCTACTATAATTGTGTTGCTGTCAATATCTTTCCTGAAGTCCTCTAAAATTTTCTGGATGTATTTAGGTGCTCTTCTGTTGGGTGCATATATATTTACAATGTTAATGTCTTCTTGGTGGATTCTTCCCTTGAGTATTATGAAGTGACCTACTGCGTCTCTATTTATGGCTCTTCTTTTGAAGTCTACTTTGTCTGATATGAGTATTGCTACCCCAGCTTTTTTTTCCTGTCCGTTTGCTTGGAAAATTTGTTTCCAGCCCTTCACTTTGAGTCTGTGTAGGTCTTTTGTCCGGAGGTGGGTTTCTTGTAGGCAGCATATGTGTGGGTCATGCTTTCTTATCCATTCAGCTATTCTCTGTCTTTTGATTGGAGCATTTAATCCATTTACATTTAAGGTTATTATTGATAGGTACTGATTCATTGCCATTTTTGTACCTGTGTTCCTCTCTCTCTCTTTTCTTTCCTTTCCTTAAAGCAGTCCCTTTAGTATCTCTTGCAGAACTGGTTTGGTAGAGGTGTATTCTTCTAGAGTTCTTTTGTCTGGGAAGCTCCTTATTTGGCCTTCTATTTTGATTGAAAGCCTTGGTGGGTAAAGTAGTCTGGGTTGCAGGCCTTTGGTTCTCATTGCTTGGAATATTTCTTGCCATTCTCTTCTGGCTTGGAGCATTTCCATTGAGAAGTCCGCTGCTAACCTTACTGGGGCTCCCTTGTATGTTACTTCCTTTTTTTCCCTTGCTGCCTTTACGATTCTCTCTTTGTCTTGGAATTTCGCCATTTTAATGATGATGTGTCTTGAAGTGGTCCTGTTTGGGTTCCTCCTGATTGGGACTCTCTGTGTTTCCTGGATTTGTGTGGCTTTTTCTCTCACCAAACTAGAAAAATTTTCCATCATTACTTTTTCAAATATGTTTTCTATCCCTTGCTCTTCTTCTTCTCCTTCTGGTATTCCTATTATATGGATATTATTACATTTCATGTTGTCTTGCATTTATCTTCATCCCTCTTCATTCTTTCTGAGCCTCTTTTTCTTTTCTTGCTCTTTCTGGCTGCTTTTTTCTACTTTGTCCTCCAACTCACTGATTCGATCCTCTGCTTCATCGATTCTGCTTTACATTCCTTCTACTGTGTTCTTCAGCTCAGAAATTGTATTCTTCATTTCCTCTTGGCCCTTTTTGATAGTTTCTATTTCCTTTTTCATGTTGATATAGTTTGCAGTGAGTTCATCGTAGCTTCCCTGTAGTTTCTGGTAGCTCATTGAGAGCTCATGGAGCTTCCTGACAACCATTTCTTTGAACTCAATATCTGATAGTTGAGTTGCCTCTGTTTCATTTAGGATTCTTTCTGGGGCTTCCTCCTTTCCTTTCATTTGGGGATTGTTTCTTTGTCTTCTCATTGTTTGTGAGACTCTTCTTGTAAGCCTCAGCGTCTTAAATTGATCTGTTCTGGCTCCCTGGGTTTATGGTGTGAACCTCTGTGGTAGAATGCCTGTGAGATTCAGTGGTGTCATTTCCTTCAGGTATCCTGGTGTTCATAGCTTCCACTGTCTCAGCTGTAGGGATACCCCCTCTTTTGGTCCAACTCTGGTTTTTTTCACAGTTTTAGGATTTTTTTGCCCCACTCATGGGTATTTAAAAAGAGAGAAGAAAAAAGTGAAAAAAGAGGAGAAAAAAAGAGGAAGGAAGGAGAAATAAAATTGGAAAGAAAGGAAGAAGGAATAAAAGTAGAAAGAAGTAAAGAGGAGCAAAAGGAACTGAGGGATAAAAAAGATAGAAATAATAAAAAATAAAAAATATATAATCAAAACAAAACAAAAAGAACCCCACAAAAACAAAAAACAAACTAAAACAAACAAACAAAAAACCCAACTAAACAGACAAAAATCAACTACCAAAAAAAAAAAACCCACCCAAAAAAACAGGAAAAAAAAAAAACCCACCCAAAAAACATAAAAAACCTCTTGCTATTTTCAAATGCGCCAAACTGGATTTTCTGGTCTTGCTGGCTGTAACAGGCTGTGAGGCAACTCATACCGCTTTTCTCCCTGTTCCTCACTCAGTCAGCTTTGGGCTACTGTCCTCAGTGCCAGCTGTGCACTCTCCCCAGGGCTAATGGTGCACTCTCCATGCAGGGCCTTGGGTGTGATTTCCTGAGTTTATGGGTTTCAACTGGGATCTCTTACATATCGAACCCTCCCCGCATCTACTGCTGTGAGCTCCGGGTATCCTACAGGGTGCACTCGCTCACCCGAGACTACGGGTGTGGGCTCCGAGAGCTTCCCGAGTTGCGAGTACTCGCCCCAGGATCACAGATGTGAGCTCCAGGTCTTCCACAGAGCCCCTTCCTCTAGTCACAAGGTCACCTCCGGTCACAGGGCTGCCTCTTTTTTCCACCTTTTTAAACAGTGGTTAATTGGGTGAAATATCACAGTTACTGCTGTACTTCTCCAAAGGAAGTCCTTGTTGTTCCCTATTTGCTTGTACTTTAAATCCCATAAAATACTCTCCCACTGTATTATTCCATTTTGCCTTGCCCCACCCCTGATCAGTTGAGTGAAGGATTTTATTTCACTGTTTTCTCTCTCCCTTTTGTTTTTTCCCTCTTTCAACCTGGGCTTTGTTCCTTACTCTTATTAATTTGTTTACTCCATCCTCTAAAACTCATTTTCTTCACTGTAGACATCTCATATTCACTTTTTGCTTTTCTACAATATTCTTATTCTTGTTCTACCTTTATAAAACTTCACTCAGCTCTTGTATCTATTGACTCTGCTGTGGTTTTTCTGCAATTTTACTCCTGTTAGTCCAGTACCTTTTCAATTTTACTTCAAACCACATAGTATACTCTTCCCTTTTCATACCCCAGAGTTCCTGTTGCCCTTTTGTATTTTACTCATGTTTTAAATTGTGTTCTATCCATTGTGCTCTATCCATTTCTTCACCTTGGTTCTATCTCAGCTCTTATCAGTTCTCCTCCTTCATACCACAAAATAACATTTCCCACTCTTTCAGTCATCTCATATTCCCTTTGACATTTCTTATAATATCTGCAATTTCTCTTCATACCTATCAATCTTAGTGCAACTGAGGATGAGATTTCTGATGTGGTAGGGGGATCCTTTTCACTGGTGTAGGTTTGGTTGTTTGGTAACACTGCTTTATTAAAAAAAAAAAAAAAAAAAAAAAAACACCTGTACAACAGCATACAAGACCAGGTGACTGTTGCCACTTCCAATAAGCCCACTGGAAGGAAGAACCCTCCAACAAAGAAGCCACCAACAGATAATGCACAAGTACAACAAGAGACCCTACACAAACAGAAGAAAGGGTAACCCTATAGGATCCAGACAATGAGATTAAATAACTGTACCACTGAGTCACGATGAAACCCTAACACCGAAGTTCACCCTACAAAGACAGCTTGAAAATTAGAGCATCCAGAATCACAGGAAAAAAAAAGAGTCACCTAAAATTGGGAGACAAGAAAAGAATCCCCAATTGAAAGGAAGAACCTCTAGTAAATGAGATAAATAAAATGGAGGCAAACAAACTATCAGACATAGAATTTAAAACAATGGTTATAAGGATGCTCAAAGAACTCAGTCCCAACTACAAGGAACTGAGTGGGAACTTCAACAGCATGAAAAAGGGAATAGAAACTGTAAACAAGAACCTGGAAGAAATGAAGAATACAATATCCGAATTTAAAAAATAAACTAGAAGGAATTATAAGCAGGCTGGATAAAGCAGAGGACTGAATTAGTGAGCTGGAAGACAAGGTATAATGAAATAACCAGGTAGAGGAGCAGCACAAAAACACACTAAAAAATATGAGGATAGCTTAAGGGAACTCTAGGACAACATGAAATACAACAACATTTGAATCATAGGAATATCATACAGAGAAGAAAAGATGCAAGGGATAGAAAACCTGTTTGAAAAAAGCAATGGCAGAAAACTTGATTAACATGGATAGGGGAAAATCCATGTAAATTCAGGAAGCACAGAAGGTCCCAATCAAGATGAACTTGAAGAGGCCTACTCCAAGACACATCATAGTTATAATACCATATTGTAAAGACAAAAAGAGAATCTTAAAACCAACAAGAGAGAAACAGGAAGTAACATACAAAGGAACCCTGATAAGGTTAGCAGCTGATGTCTCAACAGAAACACTATAAACCAGAAGAAAATGGCAAGAAATATTCCAAGTAATAAAAAGCAAACACCTGTAACCAAGACTACTCTGCCCAGCAAGGCTCTCAATTAAAATGGGAGGTGAAATGAAGTATTTCCCAGACAAAAGAAGGCTAAACGAATATGTGTCCACCAAACCAGCATTACAAGATATGCTAAAGGGCAAAAAGAGTAAAAGTGAGAAGAACACAGGTACAAAGGTGAAAAATAAATAAATACCTAACAATAATAGCCTTAAATGTAAATGGATTAAATGCTCCAATCAAAGGACATAGGGTAGCTCAATGGATAAGAAAACATGACCAGCATATATGCTGCCTACAGGAGACCCACCTCAAAACAAAAGACCTACACAAATTGAAAGTGAAGAGTTGGAAAAAATATTCCAATGAAGTGGACAAGATAAAAAAAGCTGGAGTAGCAACTTATATCAGACAACACTTATATCAGAAAAAATAGATTCAAAGCAAGGCTATAAAAAGAGACACAGAAGGACACTTCATAATACTCAAGGGAAGAATCCATCAAGAACAAATGAACTTTGTAAACATATATGCACCCAACATAGGAACACCCCGATATATAAGAAAAATCTAGGAGGACTTCAAAAAAGATAGAGACAGCAACATACTTATAGTAGAGGATTTTAACACCCCACTGTCAACAATGGACAGATCTTCCAGAAAATATCAACAAGGATATTGTGGCATTGAACAATGCCCCAGGTCAAATGGACTTAACAGATTAAATAAATAAATAAATAAATAAATAAATAAATAAATAAATAAATAAATAAACTTTTATCACAAAGAAGCAAAATGCACATTTTTCAAATGTACATGGAACATTTTCCAAGGCAGACCACATGATAGGACACCAAACAAACCTCAAAAATTCAAGAAAATTAAAGTATCAAGCATTTTCTTGGATCACGAGGGCCTGAAACTAGAAACCAACATCAAGGAAAAAAACTCAAAAACACTCAAACTCATGGAGATTGAATAACATTCTATTAAACAGTGAATGGGTTAAGAATGAGATCAAGTTAGAAATCAAAAAGTTTCTGCAAACAAATGAAAATGAACACATAACATCCAAAACCTATGAGACACAGCGAAGCCACTCTTGAGAGGAAAATTCATAGTGAACAGGCCTACTTAAAAAAGATAGAAACATTTCAAATAAACAACATAACCCTACAGCTACAAGAACTGGAGCAACAACAACAAACACAGCCCAGAGTGAATAAAAGGAAGGAAATAATCAAGATCAGAGCAGAATTAAATGACATAAAGACAAAAAGAACAATAAATCCAGGGACTGGTTCTTTGAAAAGATAAAAAAAGTTGACAAGCTTATAAGCAGACTTATCAAGAAAAAAAGATAAAGGACCCAGATAAATAAAATCAGAAATGAAAGAGGAAAGATTAAAACTGACACCACAGAAATACAAAAGATTGTAAGAGATTACTATGAACACCTATATGCCAAGAAATTTGAAAACCTGGGTGAAAAGGGCAAATTTCTAGAAAAACATAATCTTCCAAAATTGAATCAAGAGGAAGCCTGACTGGACCAATAATAGCTAGTGAGATTGAGGCAGTAATCAGAAAACTCCCAGCACACAAAAGCCCTGGAATGGACAGTTTCTCAGGAGAATTTTATAAAACATTTAAGGAAGAGCTAACCCCTATTGTCAGACTATTCCAAAAATCCAGAAAGAGACAAGACTCCCAAGCTCATTTTATGAGGCCAGCATCATCCTAATCTCAAAAACAGATAAAGACACAACAAAGAAACAAAACTACAGGTCAATATTGTTAATGAACATAAATGCTAAAATCCTCAACAAAATATTGGCAAACTGCATCCAGCAACACATTGAATAGTCATACACCATTATCAAATGGAATTAATCCTAGAAATGCAAGGATGGTACAATATTCACAAATGCATAAATGTAATGCATCAAATAAAGAAAAGACAAATATCACATGATCATAACAATAGATGCTTTGATAAAAAGCATTTGATAAGGTACAACACCCATTTATGATAAAAACACTCAGCAAAGTGGGAGTAAAGAGAACATATCTCAATGTAATAAAAGCCATATACGAGAAACCTATAGCCAACATAATACTCAATGGGAAAAATTTAAAATTTTCCCAATAAGATCAAGAATAAGATAAGGATGTCTTATTTCACTTCTATTTAACATATTATTGGAAGTTCTAGCCACAGTGATCAGAGAAGAAAAAGAAATAAAAGACATCCAAATTGTAAAGGAGGAAGTAAAACTGTCATTATTTGCAGATGACATGACAGTGTACATAGAAAACCCTACAGACTTCACCAAGAAACCACTAGACCTAATAAGTGAATTTGTCAAAACAGTGGGATACAAAGGCAATATTCAGAAATCGAAGTCACTTGGACACCAAAACAAAATATCAGAAACAGATATCAAGAAAGGTATTTCATTTGCTATAGCAACAAGAAAAATAAAGTACCTAGGAATAAACCTAACCAAGGAGGTAAAAGACCTGTACTCAGAAAACTATACAATGCTGCAGACACACAACAAATGGATACTCTTTCATGGATTGGAAGAATTAACATCATCAAAATTTCCATATTACCCAAAGAAATTTATAGATTCAATGCAATCCATATTAAAATACCAATGACATATTTCACAGATATAGAACAAATATTTCCAAAGTTTATATGGAACCATAAATGACCCTGAATAGCCTCAGCAATCTTAAGAAAGAAGAACAAAGTAGGAAGGATCACAATATCTGATATAAAACTATATTATAAGGCCACTGTAATCAAAAGAGTCTGGTTCTGTTATAAGAACAGAAACATAGATCAGTGGAATAGAATTGAGAGCCCAGAAGTAAACCCATGTCTCTATGGTCAATTAATATTCAACCAAGGGGCAGAAGCATAAAATGTAGTAAAGATAGTCTCTTCAACAAACGGTGTTAGGAGATCTAGACAGCTATCTGAAACAAAACAAAACAAACAAACAAACAAAAAAAAAACAAGAAGAAGAAAAGAAATTTGACCACCAGCTTATACCATACAGAGAAATGAACTCAAGATGGATTAAAAGCTTAAATAGACATTGTGACACCATAAAATTTCTAAAGGAGAACATAGGCCAGAAAATTTTAGATATTCCATGCAGCAATATTTTCAAGGATATGTCCCCTAGAGCAAGGGACACAAAGGAAATAATAAATAAATGGGACTTCATCAAAATACAAAGCTTCTGCATGGCTAAAGAAAATATCAGCAAAACGAAAAGGGAACCAAACATATGGAAAATGTATTTGCCAATGATACCTTGGACAAGGGTTTGATCTCCAAAATATATAAAGAACTCATATGACTCCACATCAGACAGACAAACAATCCAATTAAAATTGAGCAAAGGACCTGAATAGACACTTCTCCAGGGAGGACATATAGAAGGCCCAGAGACACATGAAGGATGATCAGAATCACTAGCCATCAGAGAGATGGAAATTAAAGCCACAATTAGATAAAACTTCACACCAGTCAGGGTGGCCTTCATAAACAAATCAAGAAACAGCAAGTGCAGGCAAGGCTGTGGAGAAAAGGGGACCCTATTGCACTGTTGGTGGGATTGCAGACTGGTGCAGCCAGTGTGAAAAATAGTATGGAATTTCCTCAGAAAACTAAAAATGGAACTGCCTTTTGATCTGGCAATTCCACTGCTGGGCTGCTGGGATTATATCTTAAGAATCCTGAAACACCAAACCAAAAGAAATTATGCACTTCAATGTTCATAGCAGCCAATTTACAATAGCCAAGTGCTGGAAACAGCCTAAGTGCCCATCAGTAAATGAGTGGATCAAAAAAGTGTGGTACATTTACACAATGGAATTCTATGCAGCAGAAAGGAAAAAGGAACTCCTTCCCTTCATGCTGTAAGGAGTTCCTGGACAGAACTGGAGAGTATTATGCTAAGTGAAATTAGCCAGATAATGAAAGATAAATACCACATGATCTTACCTGTAAATGTAAGCTAAACAACAAAACCAAAAAGTGAGCAAAATAGAAAAAGAGACATGTTAGTAAAGAACAAACTGACAGTAACCAGAGGGCTTGGAAGGGGGATGATGGAGTAAAGATAGGGAAGGGTCATCAAGGAACTTGTATAAAGGATTCATGGGCAAAGACAATGGGGTTAGTACTAAATTTGGGAATTAGGGGTGGTTAGAGCAGGGGAGAATAAGAAGGGGAAAATGGGGACAACTGTACTTAAACAACAATGAAAAATAAAAATAAATAATGAGAAGTGAAAGGAAGGGAACAATGAATTTTGAATGGGCAGTTGTAAGAAGCAAAGTAAGTTTAATGGGAAAGAGTCATCTGAGCCAGAGCTAGCTACGTAATTTGCAGGGTTCAGTGCAAAATGAAAATCTTTAGCCTTTTGTTCAAAAAAGAGTAAAAGTGTGTCTTACATAGACAAGCTCTTTCCTTTCTTTCTCATTCTCTCAACTTGTCATGGTGTTTTTTGTTTGTTATTTAATAACATTCTAAATAAGTAAAAATGTAAAAAAAAAAGCTGTGCTACATTTACATGATGGAATACTGTTAGGTCATAAAAAAGGAACTCTTACCATTTGGGACAGTGTAGATGAACCTGGAGAGCATTATGCTAAGTGAAATAAGCCAGTCAAAGAAAGACAAGCACTATATCATTTTAGTCATAGGTGGAATCTATTGAGCCAAATGAATTAACAAGCAAAATAGATTCATAGATAGAAAGCAGGCTGATGTTTATCAGGGTATGGAGGTTAAGGGGCTAAGAGGGGTGATGGGAAAAAAAGAAGAAGGAAACTCACGGCACGGATGAGAGTGCAGTGATTGCCATGTGGAGGGTTGGAGCACAGGGAGGTCGAGGAGGACATAGGACCAATAAATGGTGATGGAAGGAGACTTGACTTGGGGTGATGAACACACCATACAATGTACAGATGTGTTATAGAGTGGGGCACCTGAAACCTGTGTAATTTTGTTAACCAGTGTCACCCCAATAAATTTGATAAAAATGAAAAATTTAAAAATAAACAGCAAATAAATTTAAAACAATCTATACAGTGAATTTTATTTTAATTAAAAATAAATTTAACACTTAGCCTAGAGCACATGAAGAAACTGGTGGCCCACATGTCAAAATGCAAGTTTGTTTTTAGTAGTATAGAGTTTTAAAGTAATAGTAATACAACTTTTTTAAAAAAAATTAGATGTATCCTGCATTTATGTATGTGCATGCCCACATGCACACATTTGCACACACACTGAATGTTTTAGTAACTCTGGATTGTTATTCTCAGAAGAAATTAAGGTAATAACCCTACGAGTATATTTAATAAATAAATTGGTGACTTTGAAAGACTAATAGATATTTTGTTATTAGTCCATCTTCCATCAGCCAATCTATAAAATAAATTGGCTATGTCGAGTTTTTTGTGGGGACTAGCAATTGAACATGTGGTTACTAAATGTGGGGACCTCTTCCTGGGCTCCTCTGTCTTCAGATTTAATGTCTTCCCATGTTTCATAAACCAGTTCTCTCATTAATTTCTTCTCCTTAGCACTTACAGTACTCTGACATTATCCCAGTTACATATGGGTTTTTTTGTTTGTCTTCTTTCTTCGAATGTGTAGCTATGAGGGCAAGGGAACACTGCTTGTTTTGACTGAACCCCTGGCACCTACAATGTGTCTAACATGGAGTAGGTCATTCATGTATATATGCTATATGAATGAATGAATGAGATGCACGAGGATTCTCACAAAAGATAATTTAACCAGATAATCTTCAAATAAACTAATCCTGGCTAGTCATTTTATTTTAAATTTAGAAATATTAAAATAAAAATAATAGTATTAACAAATAATAACATCATGTGCTTACAATGTGCCAGAGAATGTTTTATGCAGTTTCCACATTTTTATTCACTTAATGCTGAAGTGTGTAGCTATGTACTACTAATTAAACTATTTTACAATTAGAGGAACCAAAGAAGGGGAAAGTTCAATACCTTGCCCAGGAATGGAAGGTTGTTCTGATTCCTGGGCAAGGTATTGAAGCTCAGAGCCTGAGCAGTTAGTTTCTTGACGAAACAGAACTATCTGAAAATAAAGAGTGTTAGATAAGAAGATACTTGATTCTGGTGAAAAATGTTTTCATTCTTAATGGCAGAGCTGCTTCTCAGAAACACATAGTTTCTAGGACATAGCACAGACAGGCAGGATGTGGGCAGGGTCACGATAGTTCAACTTCTTCAAATGCTGTAGATTGAATATATGTAGTTTTCCAATATTCATATTTTGAAATTTATTGTGCAACCTGACAGTTTTCAGAGTTGGGGCTTTTGGGAGTTAAACTGGTCATGAGGGCAGAAGCCTCATGAGAAGTATTCATGCCCTTATACTGGTGACACCAGAAAAATACTGCACTCTATGTGCTGTATGAGGGCATGGTGTGAAGTAAGTAGTCTGCAACCCAGGAAAGGACCTTCCAACCACCACCTAACCTTGATCTTATCCTCAGACTGCAGAAATGTGTGATATAAATTCCTCTTGTGTATAAGCCACCCCGTCTGTGGTTTTATAGCACCATGAATGGACTCTGACACTGACAGATGAATTACTTTTCTAGATTACATTATCTAATGAATGGGAGATTCATTATTGTGTGAATTTGTGTACATACTTTCTTATTTCTGTCTTATTTCTAGGGTATACTCTCTTCCTACCATGCCCTGATCTAAGGGCTGGTAGAGGTATTTTTCAATGATATAATCCCTCATAGAATCTATGGTTAAGCACTCTGATTTCTACTTGGAAGAAAAAAGGCATGCATTTGTAGGAGCAGTTGGCACTTCCTAATACATGTACACACCCTGCTAAACAGGAAGGTGGAACATGCTTTCAGTTTCAAATCGTACATTTGCAAGGACAAGAGAGAAAAGCCCTGGCCATGGCAGGTGAGTTTTTGTTAGTTTGATTGTTTTACTGTCTAAAAGGGCCCATCTTGGGGGAAAATTTTGAAAGCAGAGGGCTTTTTGGGAAGCCATAATTAGTTTCCGTGAATGTTTAGGGGAGCAGAACAGAGAGAGGGAAGAAAGAGGAGAGAGGCAAAGGAAAGTTGAGTGGGGCCCAGAAGACTTTCAGAGCTTTCAGAATAAAAACCATGAGCCAGAAAGGAACTGGGCTTTACTGGTATTCTGCTGTCATTTTGCAATCTTAGCAGAATTATGTGACAGCCGGAGCAAAACGCATAAGATAGGTGCCTGCAGCTATTGTCCCCACTCGAATAGCCTGCACTCACATTCTTTTATTATGCAAAGTTGAATAAGCATGAGTTACCCTCAGGCTGGTTTTCAGGCACTAACAGCCATAGTAAATGTGAGACTTCAGGGTATTCAGTGAGCATACCTGGGTAACATTGAGGGAAGGATAAGATATGTGGTTATTCTCAGGATGACTGAACTGTGTGGAGGGGACATTTAGTGGGCTAAATCTAAAGAAGACTCTTCCCCACTGCTGACAGGAGAAGAAAATGAGGTTGTTTTAGTGACTTGGAGAATATGTGTGCTTTAAATAGACAGGTTCCTGAAGTCGAAAAGGAAGGTGTTTATCCAATCAGTGAGCACTGGAACAATAAATGGCTTGTTGGATGGATTATTAGAGGAAAGAGTGCTGAACCAGGAGGAGATGGAGAAAGTAAGAAATGAAAATGACACAGCTATGGATAAGGCCCGAGATTTGATTGATTCGGTCATTCGGAAAGGGCACCAGGCAAGCCAAATACTTATCAATCAGATTGTTGAAGTTGACCTGCAAGTGGCTGGCAAGCTGGGGCTCGCCTCAGGTAAGAACAACAACTCAGACTGGAGTTCACGTAGATCTTGTGTCTTTGTACCCATATCTGGTTTCTTCACTAGTCCTGCTAGTTTGCTGACAACTTCTTTATGTCTGGCTTCAGGGGCCCACTTGTAAATCTTTGGAATGATTGTTATCCCCTATCTCTTTACTATTTTTCTTAATTCTTTAGCCTCAGTAGCCTTCTTTGGATTAAAACTCATTTTCCATCCTAATAAGCAGTAAAAGCTTCATACCATATTCTCCAGTCCTCCTAGCAAGGAACATTATTTATTTAGTTAATTACTTACTTAGTTAAGTCTAGGGCTCCTTATAAATTTATTTAGTTATCTGACATGGGGACTTAAGGTGCATAATCAAATAAATTTTATTATTTCTCTTCAAAGTTTGCTCATCAGGATGAATAAAACACATTTCAATGATGGTGAAGCACTCAGAGAATAAATCCAATACTTGCAGAAAAGCTAGGATTTTAAAAGTGGACTCCTTTTTCTAATTGTCCTCTTTATTTTCTTTCCACTATCAAAGAACTAGGCTGTGGAACACGGTATAAAGCCCACACATCTACTTCCCATCTTGCTTAGGCCCTGATTTAGGACTTAGGCAACTGACCTGTCCCTTCTACAGTCCCTTCGTCCCTCCACACAGCAGAGTTGGGATCTCAGGAGAACTCTCAGCCACTGGTCTCTTTTATAGGTCCAGTTAGATGAAAAATATTCTTTGAAAGCTAGAAGCCATTTTTCCTAGGGACCTGCCTCTATGCCTCTCCTACTGATAGAAAAAGTTTAACTCTGGATAATTTCTTGCTTTTCATTCACTACCACTTTTTCAATAACACTTTCCCCCAATTTAAAAACAATAAATAACAATAAGGATTCAGAAAACAGTTTTTCTTCCTTTTCCTATTCCTTTCAGTTCCTAGTCCTTGAATTCCAGAGGCACTTGTGAACCCACTGTGTAACTCTAACACCTAGATTTAGCATCATCATTTGTCAAAAGATACTTCTTCAGTCAGGGCTGTCATAAATTTATCGCTCCAATGAGGGAGCAATAGATTTCCTCTACTTGCTAACAGAGATGGTGCTTAGATGCCCTATTTGAATGACTCTAATGGGAAAGATCTTTGTAAAAGAAAGTTCTTAGTATGTACACTACTGCCAAAACAAGGCCTCTGCCAGAAAATGTTTTTGAATTTACTGATGGTCAATTTAGTCCTGCAGCTTAGATGCCAGGATGGGACAAGTTGCAGCCTGTTAACTTGGGGTTGACATTTTGTGGGAGGCTATGGCTCTCCCTCTTTCAGAGCAAGGAAATGGACCACAATGTGTCTAAGGAAACTTATGTTCAATAGGAACTATGTAATACAGACTCAAAAGTATGTCACATTTGTTAGCTCTTGCCGATTCTCAGTTTCTGGAATAAGCTTCCCCAGCGTATATTGTTATATTTGAGATCCTTATAAACTTAAAAAACTTTAATTCTTCAAATTGACAATCATAATGAATCTTGACCTCAGATGGTACATTATGGGTTTGATTGATTTAATGCACCAAATAGAGTAACTGAGGCTCTTCAGTGTTTTTGTGTAGTGTAACACTGCGTATGACAAGCGCGGATTACAGTGGCTGTGGTCAACGCTCCTGTCGTACGCAAAAGTCTACAGTGCCCTCTATGGGCTGGCGGAGCAATTTAGTAAACAAGAGCCCAGGATTAATAATCAAGACAGATTTGTGTTTACATCCTGGCTCTACCACTTTCCTGTTCTCTGGCACTTAGGAAATTGACTTATCGGTGATTGAGGGTAGGCCAGTGAGTCACCTCATCATCATTTTCTGATATGATAAATCTTGGCAAGGCTAACTATCAAAGCTTAGATGCCTTAGTTTTCTCCAAAGCCCAGGTCAGCTCTGAGTTAGACAACTCACTTTGCATATACCTTTTACATAGTAGTGGTCACCTCAGAAGCCACCTTGAAACATGCACATTAAGAGAATTCTTGATTCTGCAGCTGATGGGATCTCAGCTCCATGTCATCATAGAAAGCAGACATCAAGGGATCCACTTACAGATACTCCTTTGTTCTGCCTCAAATGTTAAAATTCAGTAATTCATGTGGTGAGGCTTTGTTTCCCAGTAAAGAGTGTGGTTATGGGTAAATCACATTTTGAACAGTATTAAAAGTTGTGGAAGCTATTTTCAGTAGCTTCCAACACATTAGGTCGACATACTTCAAATATGATAAGTGACTATTTTAATGTCCTTTACCTTTCCTTAGGTCCACAATCAGAAAATTGTCATAATACACAAGATTCCCAAGCAGAGATACCTCCCATTCCAGGTATGGTATGCTCAAAGCAAGAACAATTTGAAGCTTAACTTCCTTGATATTAAGTACAGATTCATGTGAAAAACCTAGAGTGAGTATACAGTAGGTAATTATACTGGATTAATCCTATGCCTTTTTCTGTTTCCCACTCTTCTTTCACAGAAGTCATTCTTGCAGTTACACTACCACAATTATACTAACAAATTATGAATCTGTGTCTTCAGTTCTGACTACCCACTTGAATGCCATATTTCATTATTGTAGCACCTACTGAACATATGCATTCATCTCCAACAGACCCCATTTTTTTATAAATACTGAGAGATGAATTTGCCATTTATTCTTTCCTATACATTGCTCCTCCTTTGGTTTTCACTGTTTGGTTAATGGTGCCACCATCACCAAGTTATTTGAACCAAAATCCTAAATTAGCTCTTTAGCTTTTTCTTCTCCCTCACACCCTTCAAGCACTGGCCAAGATTTATTGATACCACTCTCAAGTCCAGGTCGATCTAGCCACTTCTAATTTTATTATTTTAGATCGGAGCCCCTATTCCCACAGATCCCTATGACTCTTCAGACATAACTCTCATGTTTTCTTATGTTTTAAAAAATGAAGTAATCATTGTCCCTCAAAAGGCTTTAAGTTTTATGAGAAAATTGGACATCTTTGACTTATTCATAAGAATGATCCCATCTTACAGTAATTGATACATAGTGTGCATGCAATAAATATTTGTTAAAATGCTATTTCACTGAATAATTTCATCAAAATTGCTATTATTTGCTACACCATTAGAACAGTATTTAGCATATGGCCACTGTGTCACAGACCTTGATCTATAGATTGTTTCAAGTGTAACTAACAAGACAAAGAAGGTTCCTGTTTTCCTACACAAGTTATGAATGACTAAGTATTTAAGAATCCCCACCGCCACGTAAAGTTAGCCAAGAATTTGAGGATGACTATAACCCTACACACACCCATATCAGTTAAGATGATATGGAATGCCACAACAATTCAAATACTTTTGGTGGTGCGATGCAATAGAAGTCTATGCCTCATTTGTGAGTGGGCGAACTTCATCAGCACGCATCTCTCCACCGAGTGCAAACTCAGATGCCTAGACTTCTTCCATCATACGACTCTGATATCTGTGCTATAAAAATGCCAAAATAACCGTAGTCTCAACCATCAGTTAATGGCATTGGAAGAAATATGGAAATCATTGGGGAGAGACGGTGCTGGGCTTGGCCTGGATACGTCACACCATAATCCCGCCTGCGTTCCTTGTCTTGAACTCAGTCACATGGCCGAATGGAACTGCTAGGGTGGTTGGCAGCACAGACTAGCTGTGTGCACAGGAAGAAGACAACGACAGAATTTTGTTGAATAACTTGCCAGTCTCTGCCACAAACATTTAAATGCAAAATGTTTCATTTCACACAGTAGTGAAGGTGGCCCAAGGAAATCCCAGGTCCAAGATGACAAGGAAGATCTTAAAAATGTTTCAGGCCTCTCCCCTGAAAAAATGGTCTCAGCTTTTTTGAATCTTGACAAAGTCAGTATTGCTAGATTCCTTATTAGCAAACATTATTTTTGTAGAATCCAGCTTCTTTCTTACTAAATAATCATTGTTTTATTTGTCCTGGAAAAGTATTTCACCCAGAATTCTAAAATTATTTCATTGGAAAGTGACTCCTTTCTCTCAAAGTAAGAAGACCTTAGATTTGGAAAAATGTAGAGGCCAAGGAAGTAAATATGTCATCAAATTTAGAAATTTCTGTAATAAATCTATTAGAGGTGGTTATCTCATGCATGTTTTCTTAGGTATTTCAGTGGCTAGGATATCCACTATATAAACAAAGGCCCTATTCCTTAACTAAGAAAAATGAACTCTGATATAATACAACCGTTTCTCTTTAATATTTTTCCTTGTTCTCTGGACTTGTATATCATGAAAGAGAATGTTTCTTCTTCCTAATAATGATTTCTATAGTTTTGTCCAATATATTTATTCTAATTCTCTTTTACTTTACCCATAGTAAAAATATTTCATGATGTCTGGGTTTACCTAAACAAATATACTATCATTTCTTCAAATTTCCCTTCAAAATCAAATATAACTTTCTTATGTAAATAATTTAGTTTCTGACAGATTATCCAAATATTGAAAAAACGTACTTATTTTGATAGAGAGTTTATGTTACTTCTTTAGCAAGTACATCACACTGTTGGATGGTGTTAAACTTGTAATGAAAATAAACCCAAGAGTTTTAATACATAAACCACTATGAAAGCTCTTCCTCATATATTTACATAATCAGTGTTTAATGTCATGAGTCTATCTAGTATGCATCTTGATTTTAGCATTTAGCATTCTATTTCATATTTATTCTAGTTAACACATTCAATATTTTTCATTCTCCTCCTCATATGTACGTACAGTTGAGAGATCCTGAAGAACTGGACAAAAACCCTCCCTTCCTCCATTTTTTTTTCTTTCTTTCTTCTTTTGTCTTCATCTGTCTCCCTCTCTCTCCTACAACATCTCTTTCTTTCTTTCCTTCCTTCCTTCCCTCCCTTTCTTCTCTTTTCTTTCTTACCTTCCTTCATTCTCTCCTTACTTCTTTCTCTGCCCCTCTCTCCCCTACCACACCCTATTCCTTCTTTCCTTCCTTCTTTCCTTCCTGCCTCCTTTCTTTCCGTCCATCTCTAATGCCTAATGTCATACCTAGTAAGTAACGAAATAAATAAATAATAAACATATTTATTTTGAAATACTTTATTTTAAATATCTTTTGAAACATTTCTCTTCCTCCATTAAATTTTATTCTCAACCTTAAATCACTTGAAATAATTTTATATTTTAACTATTTCATCTAACTATTATTTTCTGAGGGATCTCTCATGCATGGCCTTGAAAATTTTTCAATTTATTTTTTATTTTAAAGTATTTGTAAAACTGCTGCTCCTAAGAGATAAAGGTGGATCCTTGTATCTTACCACAGGAAACCTCTGGTTTGAGATATGTTCCAGTAGTAGTGTTAACAACTAGGCCAACTTGCTTTTAAGGATTTATTGCCTCCCCTGTGGTTTCTTATACAGATGATGCTATGATTGGACCCTCAGGGATGTCATTATTTATAATGTCTCTTGTCTGTTGCAGCTCCTGAGTCAGTGCAAGACAACCGAGGTCCAGGAGGGAGTGTCAAGCTTTGTCCTGTAGAAATAGCAGAAAGAATAAGGAAAGAAAAATCGGGAGAGGTGCTGTACTTAGAACACAAGGATCTGGGTGGGGAAAAAAAAAAAAAAAACACTGGACACCATTGTGAAGGGCAGTGGTACTTTCTTATAACCAGTTTCCTTGAGAGGTTCTGGAAAATCATCCTGCTGTTTCCCTTACATAAAAGATTCCTATCTCTTAGAATCCCAGGCTTATGTATGGAGTTCCAAGATTGACACAACTCCTAGGCACAACATTGTAATAATAACAACAATGGCATCAACTGAATTCTTAATAGAATCAGATACTGTCCTAGGAATGTTGGCTATAATAATAATACCTTAAACCCTCAAAATAGACCATTTTATAGATCAGGAAACTGAGGCATGGATTATAAAATATTTTGGAAAAACCAGTAAGCTGAGTCAGTTTTAAAATTCCACCATTCTTGTTTTAAAGCCTGTTTTCTCACGCAATATTAGCTTTCAAAATAATTAAATTAAATGAGCAGTTGTCATCTGGGCATTTGTAAACTTTATTTTAACTCCTATAGTTTCATTCCCCCCACCCCAAGTTTTTAATCTATGATTCATAAGCTTTGGTTTCTAGATAAAACTAGGGAAATAGAAATGGTCTTACACTATCAGGGTGAATATTTAATTGAAGAGAACAAGACTGTTTATACAATCTGCATTTTCTACAGATTTACCCAATAATGGGAAAGGCCACTCGCACACGTCTTGCCCTCATTATCTGCAACATAGAATTTGAGAAGCTTTGTAGAAGAACTGGAGCTGAAGTTGATATCAGTGGTATGGAGAAGCTGCTAAAAGATCTGGGATACACCGTGAATGTGAAAAAAAACCTCACTTCTCTGGTAAATTCTTCCCGAATGCAGGGACAATGATCACACCCTTCATGTTTCTACAGAAGTTCTGGTTGAAGCACTAAAATCTTAATCTCTTGATAGCCTAAAATTCAAATTCTCCCTTGGAGTCTGCTTAATGCTACAATAATTCCTTCTAACATAGAGGTTTTAGCAAGAGTCTGGTGGAACTTTTATTTGGGAATTGTTCTATTAAAACAGTAACACCCTTTCCTGTCTACTAGAAATTCCTGAGTGGCATGCTTTACCGCTACATCACCTTTCTTTGAATTGAAACTGAAATTTTCTTTTGTTCCCATTGATTTTTATATCGCCCAGGAAGTTCTTAAATGTCTCTTTATTGAATTCCCAAGGTGCCATGACAATGAATCTCATTGTCCAAAATCAATTATATGGTCTTTTCTAGGACATGACTACAGAGCTGAAGGCATTTGCTGCCCGCAAGGAGCACAAGACTGCTGACAGTACTTTCTTGGTGTTCATGTCTCATGGTATTCGAGAAGGCATTTGTGGGAAGAAACACTCTGAGGAAGTCTCAGACATATTATCTATCAACACTGTCTTTCAAATTTTTAACACTAGGAACTGTGCAAGTTTGAAGGACAAACCCAAGGTGATCATCATCCAGGCCTGCCGTGGTGGTGAGTGCTGATGTCTGATGGGCACAAGAAATACAAGTATTGACGTCATCATTCATATACATCCAGTATGTTTTCTTTTTGGTGTGTGAGTTTGCTCCTTAATATCAGAAAATACCTACTGTCACCAAACAAAATTATAGCTGCTGTGAGTTGTATGAATGGCTAGTAGATATTTATTCCATTTTAGTCTAAAGAGATACAGCTTTAGTCTTAAGACTTTGATATTTCAATTGTCATTAGAATTCATTTAAGGGTCACTAGAAATAAGAGTTATTAAAAAGGTAGTTAATAGGATGTATGTGTATGTATGCATATAAATGAAAGATGGAGACAAATAAATTAGTAAATATAGTTGAAGAGAATTTAAGGGAAAAAGCAATTCTTTTGGCTGTTGGAAGTTACAAGAAACAAAATCTTGTCTTTCTAGAGAATGAAGGGGTGGTGTTATTAAAAGATTCAGTAGGAGCTTTTGGAAACAGCTCCTCACAGGATCCAGAAGATCTTGAGTATGATGCCATTAAGAAAGCCCATGTAGAGAAGGATTTCATTGCTTTCTGCTCTTCAACACCAGGTAATGAGTTCCTGCGTCGGGAACCTCTGAGGGAAGTACTAATGCAGGAATTCACACACGGCAGAGAATGAACATCTGTTGAACTTTCCTTGAAACTTCTGAAGAACAGCTCAAGCAGTTTAAAACTTTTAATTACACTTATCAAATGTGCATATATTTTTATTAAATTAGTACTTAGTGAACATGGTGCAATATTAGTCTCCTGGAACTACAAGGGATAAATAGAAGAATGTCTATCTATACTTGAATAAATTAGGATCTGACTCCAAAGGGAAAAGGTTCACAATGTTGGGCTCATTCAGCAGTTCAGTTTGCCTAGACTTCATGCATTTACAGAAAAGTAGACTTTGCAGGGAAAGGGAGAGGTAGAAAAGATGAGGCAGTTCAAGGCTTTAGGTTAAATTGGTTTCAAATAAAAGTATAGAATGAATGAAAAGAAGAAACCTTAATGATTTCTAAATCTAAGCTATGGATTCAGAGTACTGCCAATTATATTCTGACCCTGACATTTAGTATTTGTAAACAAGTTCTAGTTATTTCTCCTCTTTGGGCTTTCTTTGAATTCCTCACTGATATATGTAAATACAAATGTCATTGTTCTAAGAATTAAATAAGGTAATATATGTGAAATATTGAGAATGATACAGAGTAAAACACATTAAATAATTGCTATTATTAAAGATGTATCCATTTGTAACTTAACTCAAGACTTTTACCTTGAGTTACTTTCTAGCTCAAGGTTTAAATAAAAGTCATTTCAATTCTTTTTCTACTATGTTTTGAAATTTGTGGGGCATTCACATTTTTCTTTGATTACCTATGGCCTTAAGGCCTTGCCTCTGTTAAAATAGATTAATCTGCAGATTCAATTATTTCCTTTAATGAGGTACCTTCTTTCAGGGCATACCCTGTTTCTTCATTGTGCTGATGATGTCTTAACGTAGAAATTAATTTTTTTTTTTTTTGCAGAAATCAAAAACAATGACACTAGGCAAAAAAAATCCCATACATTTACAGCTTGAGTGTACCTAGCCAACTTTAGCATTGGACATAACTATTCTTTCAAATCCTTTGACCCTAGCATTCTACAAACATTTACCTCTAACTCTACAGTCCTTTATAGACCTCTGTCTTCTATTGTCCTGATTTCTTCCTCCTTTTCTTTTACTTTCTCACCACTCCACTGCTGATGGCCCCTAAGATCATAGTTTTTGTCATCTTCAGCTAATTGTTTTCCACTAGTAAACTTAGCTCCACATTTTCTGCTGTCAATCCCTACTGCATTGTAGTGCTCTCCTGAAGATACATGACCATTACTCCCTTAATTTTACAAAGAACTTGAGAAGATTTTTGCCTCCACCTTCTGTCCCATCTCCTTCCTTTATCTGGAACCAGCATCATAAAATAGCTGTGGTTTTAAATAGAATTTTAAACTGTTATCATTATATATTTTAGTACCATTGTTCTTAGCTAAAAGATTTTGTTAACACTTGTGTTTTGGGTTATATGCATAGCTAGTTATACCATTTCATATTTCTTTGTATAATTTTAAAATAGCTTCATGATTTCTATGTTTCTACTCTTTATATAGTTAATATAACTCTTCAATATTCTCTTTTATAAGACTGTTTTGTCCCACAGTAGAATCTTTCTCTCCTAAACTTTTTCTAGGCTTGTACTTCTTTTATATTTGTACCATTTTCATATTTAGTTAACATTTTCTCTGTATAAATACCTTATAACTGCTATTATTTGATTTCAATTAAATTATTTACAATGTAGATATTTAAAAAGTTATAATATAATTACCCTGTATAGACCAGATATAACATATCCTACATTATCCCAGACACTTATAATACATTATGTCTAATCTTTTCTTTTCTTTTTTTAAATATTTTTTTAAATTGTTGTTCTTGTACAGTTTTCTGTCTTTTACTCCTATCCCAGCCCATCACCCCAGCCCTCCCCACCTCCCTCCCATTTCCACTCCCCCTAGTTTCTGTCCATGTGTCCTTTATACTTGTTGCTCTAAACCCTTCCCCTTTTCCCCTGAAATTCCCTCCTCTCTCCCCTCTGGTGACTGTCAGTCTATTCTCAATTTCAGTAATCTTTAAATATATTTTATGGCAGAACTGATTACGCTAGCCTTTGTAATCAAGGCCTTTGCATTTAGAGTATATTATTAACTTAGATCATAGTTAGTAAACAGCACTCATGGGATCCACTCACAGTTATTTCTTTTCCAAGGCCCAATCACTTCCCTCTACCCCATTCTGCCTTTCCCTCTCTATCTACCAAATTTGCTAATCCTTGAACTAAGATACAATGCCAACCTAACTTTTGCAACATATATGGCATCCTTCGTATGACATGACAGTTGTCAAGTATCAGTAAAAATATATTCACTAGCATTGAACATATTCACTAAATAATAGCATACAGTGTATGGAAAACAGCATGACCTCAACAAACATCCTCAGCTGAAGTTAAAATCCTAGCATTCTATCTTTCTGTCCAGACAAGAGTTTTGCATGAGATTTGGGATGTGCTTTGTTTACAGATAATGTTTCTTGGAGACACCCCAAAAAGGGCTCACTGTTTATTATGAAACTCATTGAACATTTACAAGAATATGCTTGGTCCTGTGACCTGGAGGAAATATTCCGAAAGGTAAGGCTCTAGATATTTCTCATACTCTACTTCCCTGGATATTTTACTATTCTAGTTGGAAACCCAGGGACAGCTCTGGCTGTGTTTATCATCCACAAATGCAATTCTTTCCAAATGAACTTTGAGGGTCCTTGGTGAGTCAGCAAACATGAAAGCTAGATCCAACCTGCTACGATATAGAAATCAACTTCTAAAAATAATAATTTATTTTAACTCCCCACTAGCCCCGAGTACACAAAGAAGTGGGATCCAATTTCTCTATGTCCATAGCTATTAGATTCAAGAACAGATTTAAAAGATCTGGTCAATTCCATGCTTTGATATTCATATCACTATGATTCTTACGGATGTGCAAACTTTTTATTTTGCTATACTTTTTGTAAATTTTCCAACTTAAGTGAAGATTCTTCTACTTAGGGAAAAAAAAAAAAGGCACACTCTCTTTTTTTCCATAGGTTCGATTTTCATTTGAGCAACCAGATGTTAGGGTACAGATGCCCACCACAGAAAGAGTGACTTTGACAAGATGTTTCTACCTCTTTCCAGGACATTAATATAAGTAAGTTGTATTAGTGTCGAAGGATAGAAGTGTGTGTGTGTGGGCGGGGGGGATCATAGCATTGTGGGGATAGGCTGAAAGGTCTCAAGGTCTAGTAAAATAAATGTGAGGCACTAAAAATATGCCTTTCTGCTGGTTCAATGCAGAGCACATTGCTCTTCTTTAAAGTTCAGCAGAGTTAGATGGCCCTTTCTCAGGGTCAGCTGAGAGAGATTGAGATGTGGCCCATTAGATGATGAAAGTTTGGTTTTAGACATTCTTCCTTTTCACTCAACAGAGCAATATTTAGACACAACATGGCCTCTTCTTTCTCATGAGTGTGTATGTCCCCATAAGTGGAGTGATTTTTAAACTTGTGTTTTTTAAATAGACTGCATTTTTAATGTTTGTTTTACTTCTTTTTCTTGTAGGAAACCAGGAGTTCTGTCATTCTGTTCCTGTTTTGGGAATGATGTCCGCGGGAAACAGATAGTTCTTTAAACATTCCAATAAATCTGAAATAAAAAAGAAAAAAAACAGAAGGTTGTTATGGTGTTTTTCTATTCTGAGATGATAGGAGGTGGGGTTTGGAACAGGTAATGGGTGTCTTTAGACTGATCCATGAGAGCTGAACTGCCTAACAGTACCATTCTTTCTTTCTGGGCTGTCAGTTTCAGGGATATTGATGCAAATCTCAGAGTAGATATTTATCTTCAGAGAATTTTGGAGCTCAGCAGGGGAAATGTGGAGTGTGATAAATGACTTAACCAGAGTTTACTACTACCAAAGCCTTGGCCAGAAATTACATACGTCTATCTTTCCATAAAATATTTAAGGGATGCAAGGTAATTTTGATTCAAACCCAGGAAACTCATAGTTTATAGTCTTATTAAGAAGACAAGACAGTCAACAAACTTGAAACAATTAGCTGACATTCTATAAAAAAGCACTAGGATGTGTTGTATACCAAGTAATGTCCTCGTTGATGCAGTGGTAATGAGTGTGGGGTGAAATTCTCCACTCAGCAATGTTAGACTTAGGAAGGACTGAAAGAGTAGCTTTTTACTGGCAATTATGAGCCCTTTCTAACCCTAACCCATTAGGAGTAAAGGTGAATTTCTGGCCTTTTGAAGACTTTCAAAGGTGAATATCACAGACTTCCCCCACCCCCCCCACCCCCCGCCAAGCTAACTATTATTCTGGACATATCATTTCTGTACTGCCATGCATTTGTTCTACTACAGCCTAAGACTACCACTATTATCACTCACTATTCAGAGAATATCAAAATAGCATAGTGAGAATTCACCTTCAGTAAAAATTAAATGTAACGGTAGGCTTAGACAGTTAAAGAAATGCATGAGGGGAGTGAAGATGAAGGTTCCTTAAGAATTTATCTATAAAACTCAAAGGAAGACAGGGAGAGGATGAAGCCAGCAGAGATGAAACAGGAAACAGAAGTTAATTTGGGCAACTCTTGTCCAAAAGTGAAACGAGACCTGTTAGTTTAAACTCCTTCAGAAGAAACTGAGAGATGAGAAAAAGAACAGAGAGAAGGGAATAAAGTGAGAGAAGGAAAAGGAGGGAAATAACAGTCAGAGTTGCCAGTCCACAGAAAAATGTTCTGTCTTTCACATTTTCTTTCTTCCTAAAGGAGGAAACTTTTTTCCCCAAAGGGCTGGTAACCACATTTGTTGACTACTGGGGACTTCCAGATGGACGTGAACTCTGATGTTCCAGGAAGCAGTTGCACAATCTGTGATTAGATGTTCCCACCCCGTCCACTAAGGAAATGACCAGTAGCTTTCATTTTTCAGGCTGTGGCTCACTTAGCAGGAAGGGACTGAGGCTGCTGTTACCTATGGCTGGTGAGTAGGGGTCTTTTCTGACTGAGGGTCAGGGACTTGGGTCTTAGGAAACATTTTATTCATTGCTCTGTGGCAAACAGAATAACAAAAGGGAAAGAACCTGTGGCTTGCAAGCTGAATCCTTCCCCCTATTAGTTCTATATAACTTGAATCATTGGGGGACATTGCCTTAGAGAGTATGGAGGAAAGAAAGATTTCCAGGTATTTTAGTCCCAGGGAAAGTTAATTCCTTTCTTTCAGCTTGTAGCATTAAAGAGGAGGGCAGAGACAGATAGAGTAAGTTATTTGTATGTGAGACAACTCCTGAATGTTCTAAATGCTCTCTGAGATCTCAATTCCTGTTGATTTTGAATTAGTCATTTAGATAATAAACACTGCTCACAGAATCATGTAAGTGAGCCTTTTAATTTTGTCCTCTTTGCCATTGCCTATATTGAACTGCATACTTCATCTTTTAAGGTGACTCTGTATTTTCTCCTTTCTCTCTAGTCCTGGTACTACTGACTCTAGTGCAGTTTTTCCTGGATTGCTACCACAGTTTTTTAACTGGTTTCTTTCTCTCCAGGATGTAATCCTCCAATCCATCCTGTGCACTACTTTCAGGTCATATTTCTTATACTCAGAAGCTGAAAAAGCAAAAGAGATGAAATCACTAGCTATTTATGCAGCTAGTATTCAAACATGTCATACCATATTCTTAGCTTCATTTTCCTCATCTGAAATGAAAGAGATTCAACTAGATCAGCAAATCTGAATAATCTGTATTCATATTTTAAATTTCAGTTTATTTAGATTATACTGACCCTGTATTTTTTAATCTTGAATGGACTGTAGACATTTATAACCTTTACAATATCTACAGATAATTCTTGTATAACTGGTCTAGCATAGATTTTCTCCAGATTAGAATCATTAGGAAAAATGATTAATTAGCTATCATTTAGTTCTCACATTCTAGGTGTCTATACACACAATGGTCTTACTCAGGAACTACAGTGGTTCCCTATTGCTGCTTAGAAAATGTCAACTTTTCAGACAGGTTTTCCTATTTTCTAAATATATTTATTCATTTTTCCATTAATCCCTCTAAAAGATGACTTCAGCTTCACAAAAAATTATAATTTTTGTATTTCCCCTACTCATACTTCCTTGCTCTTTTATTTCTTTACTTCTTTGTTTCCCTCCCTGTTATAATTATTCCCAGGTTTTTGACCCCATCTCACAACATTTAACTTAAATTCCTAAAATACAAGGATTGATTGTTTTCTTTGCTTTTCTTCACAACACTAATCCAGCATTTGGCTGGAGAGTAGTAAATTAAGTACACACTCATGGTTACATCTTTGACCAGGTAGGCTGGCCTCACAGATTATTAGATTGCAACGAGGGCATCATTAGACAATAAATGTGAGAAACTGAAAGGCACTAAAAAATGAAAACAACTAAAATGGACTGACAAATATAAACAACTGAGTTTGGTTAGACATTAAATAATTAACTACAAGAAAAAAATGGCTTGCCTAGTGAGAAACAAGGTATACTGGGAGCATATTCCTCTGATACTTTGTCTAGTCTGGGAGTATCAGGTAGGATTCCCTGGAAGAAGTCACATCTAATCTGAGATATAAAGGATAAGTAGAGCAGTGTGGGAACGAGGAAAAGGGTGGGGATGGGAGACTGCCCATGTAGAGATCCTTAAGTAAGGGCTTCCTAGAACCTAAAAGAAAGGCACAAGGTTTCAAATGTAATGAACGAGGTGGGTAGAATTGTGGAGGATGATAATGAATAAATAAGACTACCTAAATCAGAGTAGGCTCAGAGATTTCATTATTAAGTCTAGATTTTTAGAACACTAACTATGCTTCATGCAAAGAATGAATCAGAAAGGGT
Source organism: Glossophaga mutica (assembly GCA_039655065.1). NCBI lineage: Eukaryota > Metazoa > Chordata > Mammalia > Chiroptera > Phyllostomidae > Glossophaga > Glossophaga mutica. The sequence continues at coordinate 75,181,327 of CM077308.1, read as the reverse complement.
AAGAAGTAGCTTTATAAGGTTCTTGAAGTAATTAAAAAAGGAAGAATGTGGACCTGAAATAGAATAACATACAATTAGAAAGGATAGAAGCAGTCAGATTCCACAAATATTTAGCACATAAAATCAATATAATTTGATGTGAGACTGAACATGTTATTCAGAAAGTGGAAGATGGTCACTATTACCATGTTTTATTGGTCTGATGTACTTGGTGTTTAACTCTCACTTATTAGTAGAAGGAACAAAACAGGTGAATAAAAAGCAAGCAGGTCAACTTTATAAAGGTGAATTTAACAACTTTGTGGGACATTGAGAAGAGATGGGTATATGAGTCTCAATTTTGGTATCTATATCTGGGATGAATCTATAAATTTGAGAGTAATTCATAATGAAGCCATGAGAATATATAGATAACGAGAAGAAGACCTAAGACCAAACTTTTTTGGTTTTACTGTTCACCTTATTTTTCCCCATGCCATTTGTTCTGTCCACTCTGTACCACCTTGTTGAGTGCACCCAGCACAGAGATTCAACTAGAGAAGTAAAACTTCACAGGGAAGTGAAACTGAAAGCCAGAACTCAGGGAAACTAAATGTTCCATATACTGTCCTGCATGCTGTTTGCAATTCTTCCAAGTCTTTGTTCCAACATCTGTATGCTAGACTGCATCTTAGTGTCTCTACTACCTTGAAAAAGAAACCTTTGTGGCCTCACATGCAGAAAATTATCCAGACTTCTAGTGCCTGCAACATTTGGTGTTATTTTAAGTAATGCCTCACCAAGTATCATGTAATATAGTGTGATGACTTAAGAGTGGAGGGACCTGACCCCTGAGTTTGAATACTTTTTCCCCACTTACTATACACACTATATACTCTACATATGGTTTGGGTCCTAACTAACTTCTCTGTGTCTCTTTGCTTTTTAATACAATAAAGTTATTAACATACCAGTTACATGGAGTTTTGGTAAAGTTTAAGTGAGAAGATTCATGTATAGCACTTAACATCAGTGGGGGATCAATATTATTATTACTGAAGTTGTGCTGTAAGAACAGAATGTGAATTCTCAATTTGTATGATTTGGGGTAAATGATCTATAAAATAGGGAGAAAGAATCTCATTGGATTATTGTGAGGATATAACATATTAATGTTTGTATTTAGTAAAGAAATTGGAAATAATAATAATGATGATGATAATGATGATGATTTGCATTGCTTTTTATGTATTTCCTTTTTAATCATTATAAGCAGGCAAGGGATGTTAGCTGTTATTAATTGGTTTAAGTAACTTTTAATTCAGGTTTCATAACTTCCTTGATTCTTTATTATAATCATTGCCCAGAAAACATTTACTGAAAAAAGTAATTCAATATAACATGGAAAATGAGGCTGTTGTTTCTAGACCCAAGCTCTTGTTCAATATCCTGGCACATTTTCTTTAGGAAGTGTCATTCTGTGCCAAGGCTATTCTTATATCTAGATGGACTGGATAATTACCTTAGAATTAATTGAGAATTGATGAGATATCCTGCCTTCCCATATATATGTCCAAATCATACTTGTGGTATTAAAAAAAGATTTATTACTTTGACTCTTATATTCCTTTATAAAAATGCAAATTATCTTAGACAGTGATAAATTAACCTGGTATCAAATTAATCTACCAATTGAAAAATTAGCCATCGGATTATTTTCAACTCTGAATTTTGATTGAGACAAGATTTTAAAGTGTTAGTACCCTGGATGCATGCATTCACTTATTCATTAATTCATGTATTCAGCAATCCTATATGTATTTTTTAAGTTTTTAAGTACAAAGATGTGAGTAAAATATGTGAATACAGAAATATGGATTCAAAAGCATAGTATTTTCACCAAGAAAACTAAATACAGGGGAAGGAGTAGGTCCCGTTACCTAGCACAGTGATTGTCAATGTCTTTCCACTCATGGTGCACATACACCAATTACTAAAATTCTGTGACCCACCTAAAAATATATATTTTTGCCAATCTGACAAAAATAGGTATAAGTTTGTATCTTTCACATGGATGGCAATTGTGTTGGCTGATGTCATGTTTTAATTTATTTTATTTTTATCATTGTTCAAGTATACTTGTCTCCATTTCTCCCACCATCACTCTTCTCTCCACCATCAATCATATTTTTTTTAATTGACTTTCTAAAGAAAAAGAGGTCAGTGCCCCTGACTAAATAGTCAGGTATTGCATGTTTCAACAATTCTTGAGGCACATCGGTTGAAAACTGCTGGTATAGTGGGGAAAATGTACACTATAGTCAAGAGCATGGACTTTTCTTGGAGCATACATTTCAGGTAGACCATTGCCATCACTATGAGAAAAAGAAAAAGAGAAAGATAAATATAAGAAGAGTAGATGACGATAAGTCCCATGTCACAGAAAAGAGATGAGAAGGTATAAAAAAATCTTAAGTGCCAAAAAATCATTAAACAAAGTGCAAATACAAAGTATGTATTTGATGCGCTTAGATGATTCCAGAGGTATAATGAAATAGCATGTACTTTGTTGGTGAAACAGTGAAATAATCAGAAGGTATTTCAGGAATATCTCACATTACAGGGAGTCCTATATGTAGGACAAAACCCTTTAAATTTTGCCCACAGTTGAAGGAGTCTTTGTGTTTCTTACAGAAGACGGATTCAACAAAAAAACACTTAAGTCCTTGGAATTCGTCGGTAAAGAAATCTTAACTGGATTTTTGGATCACTTGGTGAAAAAAAATGTTCTCGAATTGGAGGAAACTGAAAAGAAAAAATTTTATGATGCCAAACCGAGGGACAAGGCCGCGGTCCTAGCAGACGTTTTGCTACAAAAACGCGAAGAAGCAGGTCAAATCCTTCTCCAAACCTTTCTTAACCCAGAATATCTCTCCACTGGCACAAAAGGTAAGTATGGAGTCATTTACAACAAATATCCCAAATTTTCCTCAACGTATTTAGCTCCAATATCTGTCCAGTGTCCTCAATGCTCCCGTCCTTAAGTTACTAAAACATTACTTTCACTAACCCTGTCATTGTTGTTTTACAGGCTACTTGGCTTTTGTGAGAAGGGATTCGATTTCCAATCACCCAAGAAGCTTAACCTTTGTGTTTAGTTTACTCATGGAAGTAGCTTATTATAGAGACATTTTAAACACTGTGTGCTTTCCTTCAAGTTTCTTAACCTCCTTAAGCATCAGTCTCAGCATCTTTGACATGTGGAAATTTCAGTAACTCCACAGGATTTGTAAGGCTAGGATCATAGTGGTAAGAATATGCTGACAACTCCTAAGATTTTAGCTTTCATCTATCACCCTTCTCCGGGCTCCAGATGTAGTTAGCCCTAGCTGCATATTCAACATTCCATTAAAATATTCCCCCGGCTTCAAAAACTAAGATATCTGAAATGACGAACTTGATCCCTTCCATCCAATGTATTCCACTTCTACCTCCTTTCTATCTCATTAGAATTATCCACCAACCCACCAATTTTCTTAATCCAGAGTACAACTGTTGTCTTTGCTTATGAATAATAGCTCTTAGAAGAGTGTCAGACATAAAGCAGGCACATAATAAATACTAGATGAACAGACAAATGGAGAATATGCATTAATTAGTTATATGATTATTGTTTGGCTTGTAATATTTTGAACTTTCTAGTGCTTAACTCATTTTTGTAAGCTATGAAGTATAACCAGGGGAACACCTACAGTGTCTAATATATTAAAATATTTCAAAACTTTTGACCTACATTGAATTATGAATATTACTAGAGTTTATATATCTTCAAGCCCAAGTTCACCAGTGAAAGAATCTACTATATGCTACAGAGTTTAACATGAAATCCCGAATGCTGGAATTTATCAATAATACTAAATTAACAAAAAGCTACATACGTTATACAGCCCTCACTAGAACACATAACTTTTTAAATTAGCCCTTCACTAGGTAGAAGGGAAAGTCCCACCAGTGGGAGGGACACTTGTGAGATGTCCAAGATTGTGGCTAAGCTGCATTCACATTAATATTTACACTGGCCCTTCTTCAGGTTTATTATTTTCTCTTCAATCTGGGATGGGATGGGGACAATTTTGATTTCATTAAAAAATAAGAGATCTGCAATTGGGAATCAAAACTGAAGTAATAGAAACCTCAAAAAAAATTTAATTCCCCCAATAAGCATTAAACCAAACTGAGGAAAACCACTAAATCAGCAGAGACAGTGGTAGGCAGGAAGTAGACATAGGCCCTGACATGTTTTATGTAAATATATATGGTGCCAAGTACTGTCAAGTACTGTTATTCCATCAGAGAGGTAAGTACTTAAATATAAAGCCAAAGAATGTCAAAATACCTGTAAATTTTTGACACCCCAAAGGAGATGGCTTTGTCTAATCTTGAGCCAATCTCTTCCTTTTTGTATTAATTGAAGGAGGTTTCAGAGTATTTCATTAGGTAACAGATAAGACTGAGATATTAGAACTTTTTATCTAAACTCCTAATTCTCCCATTTCTTTCTGCTGCACCGCCACCTACTAAAAACTCCTTTTGTACAGCAGGCTGCACTATACTATTTATGTGTTAAAATGACAGTATATATTGTAAGGAATTGTTTTCTTACTAAACATACTTTTAGATGCAACATAGAAATATTAATTCCCCATTTTAACTGCAAACACTATATCTAAGTATAGATATATAACAGTCATTAGGAGATGCCACTTCTTAGGTTAGAGAGTTCACCGAACTTGTAAATAAATAAGAAAAAGAGGGGACTTCCGGCCAAGATGGAGGCGTAGGCGGACACACTGTGCCTCCTCTAACAACTAAAATTAAGGACAACAAATATTTAGAAACAAGAAAACAACCAGAACTGATAGAAAATTGAACTGTACGGAAGTCCAGCAACCATTCATCCAGACCGGTAAGAGGGGCGGAGTCGAGGCAGGAGAAGGTGGAGGTGCGGGAGCGCAAGCAGCAGCGGCTGGCAGTTCCCAGGTGCACAGGCGGCGGCTGGCGGTCCCTGGGCCCACAGGCAGCAGTTGGTGGACCCCGGGCACAGGGTGGTAACTGTGCAGACCCAGTGAGGCCACACAAGGCGCTGGCTGACCAGGTGGTCCCACATTCGCGCGCGCAGACGGTCCAGGCAGAGGGGAAGTGGCGGAAGGGACTGAATCCAGGAGAGAGCGGAGCAGGCGCCATTGTTCCCTCTCAGGCCCCGCCCCCACATACAGTGTCACAACCCAGCGACTGGGCTGCCCTGCACTGGGGAGCGCCAGAGGCTCCACTCCTCGCTACGTAATAGCCGCGACCAGACTAAAAACAAACCAAAACAAACAAACAAACAAAAAAAAAACCCACCAAAAATGGCTCAAACCAGAGAACAAATAAAATCCCGAGTCAATTCCTCTAAGCAGTGAAGAGATAGCCAATCTATCAGATGCACAGTTCAAAGCACTGGTCATCAAAATGCTCACAGAATTGGTTGATTTTGCTCACAAATTAGATGAAAAAATGCAGGCTACAATACGTGAAATGAAGGAAGACTCATGGGGAACCGATAGAGATGGAAGGAAAACTGGGACTCAAATCAATGGAGTGGACCAGAAGGAAGAAACTAACCAAACAGAAAACAAGGAAGAAACAAGAATTCAAAAAAATGAGGAGAAGCTTAGGAACCTCCGGGACATCGTTAAACGTCCCAACATCCGAATTATAGGGGTCCCAGAAGGGGAAGAAGAAGAGCAACAAGTGGAAAACTTATTTGAACAAATAATAAAGGAGAACTTCCCCAATCTGGCAAAGAAAATAGACTACCAGGACGTCCAGGAAGCTCAGAGAGTCCCAAACAAGTTGGACCCAAGGAGGAACACACCAAGGCACATCATAATTACATTAGCCAAAATTAAAATGAAGCAGAGAATTCTAGAAGCAGCAAGGGATAAGGGGACAGTCACCTACAAAGGAGTTCCCATCAGACTGTCAGCTGATTTCTCAAAAGAGACCTTCCAGGCAAGAAGGGGCTGGAAAGAAATATTTGAAATCTTGAAAAGCAGGGACCTACATCCAAAATTGCTCTATCCAGCAAAGCTGTCATTTAGAATGGATGGACAGATAAAGTGCTTCTCAGATAAGGTCAAGTTGAAGGAGTTCATCATCACCAAGCTCTTATTATATGAAATATTAAAGGGACTTATCTAAGAAAAAGAAGATAAAAATATGACAGTGAAAAGACAGCAAACTCACAGCTATCAAGAACCACACCTAAAACAAAAGCAAACTAAGCAAACAGCTAGAGCAGGAACAGAACCACAGAAATGAAGATCGTATGGAGGGTTAGCAACAGGGGCATGGGAGGAGGAGAGAGGAGGAAAAGGTACAGAGAATGAGTAGCATAAATAGTGGGTAGAAAATAGATGGGGGGGGCAAGAATAGTATGGGAAATGTAGAAGCTAAAGAACTTATGACATATGGACATGAACTAAAGCGGGGAATGCGGGTGGGAGAGGGTGTGTAGGGTGGAGGGAACGATGGGGGAGAAATGGGACAACTGTAATAGCATAATCAATAAAATATATTAAAAAAAAAAGAAAAAAAGAAAAAGAGGAGGTTCGATGAGAGACATATCCTCTGACCTGTCTCCGGAACCAGGGAGTCTTTACATTGGCAAAATCTGCTGCAATGGGAATGGAGAACGTGTCACTATTTAATCTATTTTTTAAAGTTCAGAAAGATTAGTTTCCTTAAAGACTTACAATTTGCTGCATCTCTTGAGCTTAAGTTTTTAAAATATATTTTAGAAAGACATTTATCAAAAATATTATGAAAAATAATGAAAATAAATGAGTAAAGGTAATGTAAAATATAAAAACTGAGAATTTTATACAGAGTAATATTATCTTTTCCTTTAAATAAAATAAAATCAGAGATTAATTTGGTTGGTTCATATAACTAAACATCAAAATTTATTCCTATCATGGACAAAAACCTTGTTAACAAATTCACAGTAAATCTCTCTTAGTTTATTAATTCTTCTTCCTTCCTCACCAAGTGGAGGGCTCTGGACTTTCCCAGTATCTTGCAAAATCTCAGTCAAATGCTGCCAAATGATATTGGGTAATATTTCATTTCTCTTAAGGATTAGGCCAGGGTGAGTCAAAACAAAGTTTTCCAGCTGGGAGGAGTTATCTCACATTTTAAAACATGGGTTGAAAATTGAATGCTGGCAGTTCAGCATTTTGGAGGTAAGGACATACAGTATACGTTAGCATCTCTGACCAAAAAGCTGTCCCTCTGGTTGTGGAATCAGCACTCTGGTTGCCATACAGAATTTCTCCTTGAAATAGCTGACTTCACAAGTTGGCAAAGAATCACAGAAGCTCAACTCCTGTGGAAAAGTTACGAATTCAGAGGGGAGAGGGGAGGGAATTTCAGGGGGAAAGGGCAAGGGCATGCAGGAACGAGAATAAAGAACATGTGGACAATAACAAGGCGGGGTGGAAATGGAAGGGAGGTGGGGATGGATGGTGGTGTGGGCTGGGATGAGGGTAAAAGGCAGAAAACTGTGCTTGAACAACAATTAAAATAAAATTAAATTTAAAAAGTTAAGGATTCAGGCTCAGGTTGCAGGGAAAATAATATCTGGATGGTGCAGGATTCAGGATCCTATTAAGTGTTAAGCGTGTGTATACGTGTATCTGTTCTTCATAAATTAGGAGTAGACTTGGGATGTCATACCATCCAATACGATAGCTACTAGCCACATGGTAACTAGTAATGCTTCAATTGTGGGAAGTGACACATGCTGAAATGACAATAGCTTGGATATATGGTGTTAAATAAAATATTGTTAAAGTTAAATTTAGTCATTTATTTGTACTTTTTAATGTGATATTAGAAAATTTCCATTGCATACATGACTCAATTGTATTTCTAATGGATAGCATTCTGACATATACTTACTCAATATACTCATTGACAAGAAAAAGTTCACTTAAATGCATGAGATTTCTAGAGTAAAATGTTGCTAAACTCAAACTGTTTTGATGAACATAAAAAAGGCTAAATTTGACTCAAATCATCAAAGTGTTTTCTTCATAATAACCACAATTTATCATTATATTTTTGGGTGGATCTGCTATTAAGGATTTCTCCCTTCTTTCCCAATCACAATACATCTCTTCATACTAGTGGTTAGTTAGATACAATTATAATTCCTACAATAATATGTTAAAAAAAAACTTCTCAGGATTTACCTTCTGGGCCATTATCCTTAAGTGATACTTGGTTCACAGGTGTTAAAATTTCTGTCATGTGATGTCATGTGGTATATCCTTTGGTTCCTACAGACAAGGCTAGACCAGTTGAGCCAGCAGAAGAATCTACAGAAACCCTCAAGCTTTGTCCTCGTGAAGAATTCCTGAAACTGTGTAAAGAAAGGGCTGGAGAGGTACTGTGTTCTGTACGTAAACTAGAGAGACAGAGAGAGAACAATTGCTTTCACTGAATACACAATCTCTTAGAGCACTAATGGCAGAGAGGTGAGGTGCAGACACTGGTTATCACTTTCTTAGATGCTTTGAGCAAGGAGGAAAGAGTGTAGCCTCACACAAATTCCAGTTCCTTTCAATCCCATGATAAAATATGGATCTCTCAGTATGCTTTTTTGTTCTCATACCTATTTGAGATTTATTATAATTAAGTTACAGTCATAAAACAAAAATATTTATGAGTATAAGAGAGCATGACTGAGTAGTTATTATTTGCATACTACTTGAAAAGCCTGGACATGAACCATGTGTTAAAATATAATTAAAGCCTGAGCCAATAGCAAATGTTTCTTGGCATTCATGAAATTTGATCTGAACATTGACCAATAAGTATGATTTGTCTAGGTGAAGAGGATAGAGGAGAAAGGTAGGGTAGAAATTGGTGGGAAGAGGGTGGAGATGGCTGGGGTGGAGGGGAGTTGTGGGGGGAAATGTAGACAACTGTACTTGAACAAAAATAAAATTTTTTAAAAGCAGAGATTTAGTTAATCAAAGTGACTGCATATCCACTTCCTGCAGATCTATCCGATAAAGAAGAGAAAGAACCGCACTCGTCTGGCTCTCATCATATGCAACAGAGAGTTTGATCATCTTCCTCGGAGGAAAGGGGCTGAGCTTGATATCATAGGGATGAAGGGGCTGCTTGAGGGCCTTGGCTACAGTGTGGAAGTGGAAGAGAATCTCACAGCCAAGGTAAGGGCCCCTCATCCACCCCAAACATGTACATATTACATATTCAATACACATCCTCCTACTAACAAAACTTTGTAATATAAAGAGCCAAACCCTTGGCCACATGTTGTGTATGTCTGTGTATGCCTGCATGTGTGTATGAGTGTATAAAATGAAATTATACAGATGAAATCTGTCTTTTCTGAGCTCCAAATACTCTCACTTGTACAAAAACACCCAAAAGTGATTGGCCTGTGTACTCATAGAATTCTTAGTTCCAAAGAGACATGATTGAGATTTAGATTCAATATTCTCAGAAAACCTAACTCATAAATGTTTAGTAGATGTGTACTCACCATGAAAAATACTGAGTCCTGACTTTGTCCCGGGGCCTATTCCTGCCACTGGGGGTAGGTCTGTGTGTAAAGCAGGAAGTTCCAAGTTCCACTGAATTATGTTTACTGGTGGTGATTCAGTCTAATAAAAGCAAAACAGAAAATTCCAGAGATTTTGTGTGTCTACACATCTCTCTGTAAGAGTTGAAAAAATAAAAGTAAGTGAAAAAGAAAAAAGAAAACATAAGAGCAAATTGGTGATTGGGGAGTACTTGTTTCAATAGATTGGTTAAGAAGAGCCATGCTAGGAGACAATGGAGGAGCTGACAGAAGACAAGCTTGCAGTAACAGCACAGGTTTGGAAATATGTGACTAAAGTACATTCCAGGAAAGATAACTACAAATGAAGAGTTTAAACTAAATATAACACTGGAAGAAGAAAACAAAGGAAGACCAGTGGCATTAGACTGTATAGGAGGAAGGAGATAGGAAGGAGGAAGCATATAAACATCAGAAGTTTTATTTCATTACAGGTACAGAGAGAAGGGTTTTGAAGGGAAGTGGTATGATAGCTGCATGACACAAGACTCTTATTAAGTAATGAGATGAAAGGCAGAAACAGAAAGAAAAAGGTATGTAAGTGAAAATAAGCATCAAGAGGACAGCTCATATAACGTTAGCAGGAACAGACAGTTGTATCCACTGGCCCATTATAGAAAGGAAAGGTAAAGAGCTATCACTGGGCAAACACGATGTGAAGGCGCAGTGGTTGGAACATTATGGATGTTTCTTATACTGCTCATGATAAGGAGGAGGTCAGATTAATGTTGATGCTTGTGCTCTTAAAGTAAGACATGGTGGTCTTTTTCAGGAGATGGAGTCCGTGCTGGAGGCATTTGCTGCCCGCCCAGAGCACAAGTCTTCAGACAGCACATTCTTGGTGTTCATGTCTCATGGCATCCTGGCAGGAATTTGTGGGACTCTGCACAGAGATGAAAAACCAGATGTGCTGCCTTATGACACCATCTTTCAGAGATTCAACAACCGCCACTGCCTCAGTCTGAAGGACAAACCAAAGGTCATCATTGTCCAGGCCTGCAGAGGTGGTGAGTTCTGATAGGGGAAATCCAAAGTTCCTGAATTGTTTGCTGAGGACTGTGATGTACATTTTCATTTTAGGGGAAACAATCTTAGTCCCCATTCAGGGCAAATAAAGTGAATTGAATTCTTGGGAAACTCCAGTTAAGTGGTTGGAATCATGAGAAATCGTCTTCTCAGCTGAGAAATATCAATTTCGTTTAATCCAAAGAAAGTGATGAAGGAGATCTTTGGAATCCCTAAATCAAAGTTGAACCAAAATATTTAACCCTTGGAGTGAAATCATTTTAGTAACAGCTTTACTTGTAAATGGTTTACAGACATTCTGACATTCTCTGGCTTGAGAAGAATTTCATTTGAAAGCAGAGCTATTCTGTGATAGCAGCACCCCTTTTTTACCTCATGCAATACTGAAAGGGAACTGAGTAGGGAGATGAGCGTACTTGGCATTGCTCTCAAAATTTTATTTATTTATTTTCTGACTTCTGGTTGTCTCTCGGATTTTTGGAGCCATGTTTAGGAAAGAAAAACAGAAACAATTTAGCTAAAAACATTAACTATGCTTTGCAATTATTCATATAAGGTTTGAACTCCTACGCTCTGCTTAGAAAATGGGTTCTGTCAGGTTATGTTACTGTTATTCTTTACACACAAGATGCTCTCACTGTTAACTGGCACATTGTTCAAAGACATTAGAGAGAAGCCAAATTTGTTTGTGGGGGGATGGAGAGTTTAGCGTGTGTATGTGTTTGCTGTGAGATTATAAAAGTGGTGAGAATTAACAGTTCTTTATTATTATTCACTTTTTTCAATTTGTTCATTGGAGAGAGAGAGAGAGAGAGAGAGAGAGAAACACTGAATTTCTTTTGCACTTATTTATGCATTCATTGGTTGATTCTTGTATGTGCTCTGACTGGGGTGGAACCCTCAACCTTGTGCCATTGGGATGACACTCTAAGCAACTGAGGTATCTGGCCAGGGAAAGAATAAACATTCAAAGAGAATGCTGTGGGCAGTTGTGACAGTCAGACTGAGGGAGGCACACAGTGTTTACGGAGTTGTTGTCTCTCCAGCAAATCGCGGGGTACTGTGGGTCAGTGACTCGCCAGCGGCCTTGGCAGACAGCTCTTCACAGCCACGTGAGGACCTGGAGGAGGATGCTGTTCACAGAGCGCACGTGGAGAAGGACTTCATTGCTTTCTGCTCCTCAACCCCACGTATGTGTCTTTCAGTTGCACACAAGGATTTGCGGGCCTGAGGCCACCCCTGAATGATTCTTGAATATTGATAGGCCCTATGCAGCAATGATCTAAGGCACATTTTGAATGTTGCCAAAAGAATTTACATGTATCTCATCATTTCATGGAAACAAAGATTCTATATATAGTCTTCTTTTTCAAGTTATATTTGTATTTTAAGGGTGGTACTTTATAAGCTGAGGCATACCAATCATTCAAACAACCTAATACAAGCAATCCAGTTGACCATGCACCATTTAAAAACAAACAAATGATTCAGTCTTCTACTCTAGCTCTTTCTCCACATTTCCCATTTGATGCTAGTTGGAATGTGTCGTTGCCTGCCTCAGAAGGGTGTGAATGTCCTTTAAATGAGGGAGAAAATGATACTCTGGGGCTAAGGAGGCCTAATAGTAGGGGATCAGGGTCCAGTCCTTGACCTCTAGGTAGTTATCTTAAGAAGCCTTACATTGGAATGTTTCTCATTTGAAAATTTCTGTTTTAAGTATTTTTTAAACCACTGCATAGAGTTTTAACTGACATACAAAAATACATATATGCTTAACGTATGTAACATAATGAGTTGGATATAAGTACACATCTGTGAAACCATCACCACATTTTATATCCTAAACTTTTCTTTCCTCTTACAAAGTTTCCTTTGGATTTACACCATGACTTTTACTCTGTAATCACCCTTGGAGCCAGGTGCCCATTTTTTGTTGTTTACTGCATGAGCATGGAGTTAACCCTTCTGAGTGTCTATTCTTTCAACTGAAAAAGCAGTAATTCCAGTTATATTTCAAACCTTTCAAATCAAGCAAATGAACATGAGGCACAAAGTAAGTTCAGTTCCCAGAGTATAATGCGGTCACCATGCAATTCTGATGAGCTATCCCTTTAGTTTATCTCTGCCAGTTTTCTCCACTTTGATGTAAATAAATTAATGTCGATATATAAGTGTTTCCCTTAACCATGTCAAATTAATTCCCAAGCTATGCCTAAAGGACATACCCATAAAACAAAATATGTAATAAAAAAAGTAGTTGAGTCCACAGCCAAAGACTCACCACTTCTTTTCTTTATAGATAATGTATCCTGGAGAGACATCAAAAAGGGTTCATTCTTCATTTCACAACTAATCACATGCTTCCAGAAATATTCTTGGCGTTGTCACCTTGAGGAAGTGTTTCGGAAGGTAACCTTCTTTGCTTCCTCTAATCATTTTTCTTTTCAGGAAGTCTTACTCTTATTTTTCATTCAAGTTACAGTGACTGACTTTGTCGGGGAAGCAAAAGTGTAAGAGTTCCTGGCTTTCTGTTACCTGTGGATTTAAAATCTGGTTTAGTAAAAGAAGATGTTAATACACCACAGCAGCAAGTGAAAAGAGGACAAAATTATGTAAAATAGAAGCTCATATGTTATGGACTATACTTTCTTAAAATGCAAAGAATGGAAAGTATTTTGTGTTAATTTTTGTTGCTTAATTTATTAAACAAGTATGTGTTGGGGTTCTACGTGTAACAGCTGTGATCTTGCTGACTCAGGTGTAGATGAGACATTGTGTCATAAGGCTACTGATGGCCTATGTAATTGTGAGGAATGTATACTAAATAAGTAGGCCAACCAGAACTGTGTCAATACAGATTGTGATAGAATCCATAACAAAAAAATTCTAGGGCACTGAAAGAAAATAAAGAAGATATTCTTTGAATGGAGTAGTCCAGAAAGGAAGATTATAAATCTTCCCCAGATCAGAATATGCCTTATTCCCCCCTGCTTCCTAATTTGTTTTCCTCCCCAGTTATGACCACCACTCATTCGATATACATATACTTTGTTTTTTACTTGTAATTACCTGCTTGAAGGCAAACCTTGTAAAGGCAGGAATTTGCTCAACATCTTACCATGTTGGCACAGGAAATAATATTTGTTCAACACAGGCATGAGTAAATGAACAGACAATCCCCCTGCCCTCTTCTTTAGCAAGAAATGTACCGATAGTGAGAATGTGAGAAAGTGTGACTGTTTTTACCCTAAACTCAAAACTGTAGAGAACGGTACAGTCCTGTGGGAAAGAGGAATACACCTTTATTGGAAATGGAGAAGATCACATTGCAATGTAAGTTAGAGTCTCTGTGAATGGGAACTTGAGAAGTTGAGTCCTGTTGGATGAATGGGAATTAGACATTGTAATCTCAAAGACAGTGGTAAGAGAATATTAGAAATAGGACCTCATACATCAGTCCATGGCAAAACCAAAACCAAAATTTCAGAGTTCAATCTGGTGGTGGGGATGTGAAGGCTGCTGTGTTCAGGTTTTAAGGTCAAAAGTTGGGGTTTTGTGCCTCATTGAATTGATGATCTAGTCTTGGAGGCTGAAGGTAGAGGATATTTGACATGCAGTTCAGATATGTAGAATAGAGATGGAAAAGAAACAGAGAAGAAATGCGATAGAATAACCTTGGATTAGATAGTAGGCATTTGTTCTGAGATGGAGTTTTTTCTAACATGGGGAATTACTTCTAAATGTAGGGTGGCAGTGACTGGACCTTGGAATGGCTGTGGTCTTGCTCCCATCAACCCTACTAGCACCTTTCATTGCCAGAATTTGTTGGCTCGTGGTGCAAAATGGTCTCTGAAAGTGGCTGAGAGCTATGTTTTATCTATCGCCTCTTTTTCTTTTTTAGGTACAACGGTCATTTGAACAACCAGATGTTAAAGCCCAGATGCCCACCATTGAACGATTATCCATGACAAGATATTTCTACCTGTTTCCTGGCAATTGAAAATAGTAAGTATCAGAGTTGGCAGTCCTGGTAACTGAAAATAGTAACTGTTAGAGTTGATGGCAGGTGAATTAAGTGAGAGATAATGTTGGTAGTCATGTTCAATGACAAAAGATAGCCAATTGCTTGTGTGGACAAATTAATATTACTTGTTGATATAATTTGGCCATTAGAATTTTTTGTTGTTGTTTTAGATAAACCCATCTTCTTCCTCTTCCATCTCCACAGTCTACTAGGCAACCTGTCATTCCATTAAGGAGATAAGCCTGATGAAGGCAGAAAGGAATAAACAATGAAGGACACAGGCTAGCAATTACTAAGACAAAACTGTAATCATGCTTCTATTATTAGTTATACTTCCTTCTCTCCCTCTCTCTCTCTCTCTCTCTCTGGCTTTCTCTCTCTCTCTCCCTGACACACACACACAAACACAAGCACTCACAGGCACTGAGTTACCAAACTTGCCTCAGGTCATGAAAAATGCTAAAAAGAGAGGAGCTGACTTTGAGTTACCACATTACTGTCATTGAGCTCTTGTTACCAGATGGTATAAAACATATCCTGGGCTGTAATGTTTGTGCTGATGCAGATTCTGGTTCTCTGAATGTTCTTACAGTGTACATCACAGAACACACAGAGTCTGCTCTCAGGTTTTTAGTTACTGTTCAGAAACTCCTGTAAGCATTCATGTTAACACTGACACATTTTTTGGTCAAAATATTTAAAATGGCCCCATCAATTTTAAATCCAACAATTACTTTACTTGCAACTGCTTCATACAACACTGTATAATAAGTATATGTATAATAAGTATATTATTAATTTCCCTTGCAGCCACATAATTATAATTATATAGTAAAGTTTATGTCAATATTTTAAATCTTTCTTTGCCATCCCTTATCCCTGGTTTCTGTGTCTCTGGCTAGATAATTGCATAAATACTTCATCAGAGTAGCTTTTATTGCCTGATTAGTACAATAGAACCACATTTAGGGATTGACCTATTTGACTAATATCTATCAAGCACTTACTAGGTTCCAAGTTCAGTTCTAAAGGCTGGGAATACACCAGTGTACAAAATCAATGGAGTCCTTACTCTTAGAAAGCACATACTGTAGTGAGTGGAGACAGACTCTAAATACACACAACGGTAAGTGTCAGAGAGTGATCAGATCTAAGAAGAAAAATAAAGGAGATTAAAGAGAAGGGCATTGTTTGTACTATAATAGATTATTCAGAACAGGCTTCTTTGAGTAGGAAAATAATGAAATCATAACAGAGAGTGGAAAGAGTGGGGTAGTGAACCCTGTGATTCTAGGTAGAAAAAGTGTTCCAGCACTGAGACTAGCATGTGAAAAATCCCTGAGGCTGATATGTGCTCATTCTTTTGAAGCTCTGCCAAAAGATAGTGGGCTGGAGGAGAGAGTGGGGAAAATAGCAGAGAAAAATTGAGAAATATCGTGAAAAGCTTAACCACATGGGCCTTGGTGATCTCATGGTAAATGTTCTAAAATGTTTATACTGAGTGAGATGGGAAACCCTTTTGACCAGAGGAATGAGATAATCTAATTAGGTTTTACAAAGATTACACTTAGTAATTTTTATGAATATACGGCAATGGTCAGAGTTTGATGTCAAGGGCATGGTAAAAACCTACGGCAGAAGATGAAACAGAGTCACTATAATGGATGGATTGAGGCTTCTGAGAATTATTAGGTTGGCCAAAAAGTTTGTTTGTTTTTTTCTCCCATCAGCTGGATCTAGTTGTCTTTAATTTCATTTAAAACAATTTTGTTAGATTATATGTAACAGATGTCATATCAGCATATGTTTAAAAAATACTTATTAGCCCTGACTGTTGTGGCTCAGTGGATTGAGTGCCAGCCAAAGAACAGAAGGGCCACCTATTCTTTCCCAGTCTGGGGCACTTGCCTGGGTTGCAGGACAGGTCCCCAGTCTAGGGCACGTGGGAGGAAACCACACATTGATGTTTCTCTCCATCTCTTTCTCCCTCCCTTCCCCTCTTGAATAATAAATAACTAATAAAATTTTAAAAATACTTAACAAAATTGGTGAATATTTGTGTAGCTATTGTAATATCAATGGAAGGAAATATACATTTTTCACATAGTATGCTTAACTATTTTAAGAAAGGTAAAAACACAAAAAGTGCAAAAAATGGTTTGTGCAGTGAATGGATAAAGTGCTCTGACTGATTGGATGCATCAAAAGTGGTTTGTGAAGTTTCGTGCTGGAGATTTCTCTCTGGAAAAAGTCAAGTAGACCAAAAAAGTTCATAGTGATCAAACTGAGAAATTAATTGAGAACAATCGATGTTGTACTGCATGGCAGATAGCCAACATACTCAAAATATCCAAATCAATAAAGTTATTGGTGAAAATTAAAAATGTGTCTTTTATTTTATGAGGGGAAAAAAACTAAATGAACTTGGGGCCAACCAAATAATATGCTGACCTTCTGTTCTTTTTTCTTCTTCAGGAAATTACATGAAGTCAAGCCCTATTATCAACTTTCAGAAGCACCTTTTCCAGAATGGCACAAATATTTAATCTTTTGTATTTAAACAAAAATGAAAACAAATAAACAGTGTCTTTGGTCCCTTTTTCTAGATTTTCATTTCTTTTGCAAATATTTTTCAATTGTAGTGGACATTCAGTATATTTCAGTTTCAGTGTACAGTCTAATAGTTAGATATTTAGTCTTGCTCCTGTGTGACATCATACATGCCTTATCAGTACTACTGACTATATTCCCTATGCTGTACATTACATCCCATGACTGTTTCATTACTACCACTTCGTACTTCTTAATCTCTTCATAATTTTTACTCAGTCTTCTAATTGTCCCCCTTTATCTGGGAACAATCAGTTTGTTCCTTATATCCATGAGTATGTTTCTGTTTTCTGTGTTTATTTTGTTCTTTATTTCCTTTTTTATTGACTTTATTAGAATGACTGTGGTTAACAAAATTATACAGATTATAGGTGCACAGTTCCATGACACATCATCTATACATTGTATTGTGTGGTTACTACCCCAAGTCAAGTCTCCATCCATCCTTATTTCTTCCCTTATACACTCTTCCACCTCAGCTACCCTCTTTCCCCCCAGAGCCCCCACACTGTTGTCTATGTCCATGAGTTTGTTCTTTTCTTTTCTTTTTTCCCTCAGTCTCTCCAATTCCCCTCACCAAATTTCAATTAAAATAGTGGGTGAATGTAAATGAAATGGAGGAAGCTAACTGGATTTTCTAGCTTATGACTGACTCATAATATCTGCATTTCACTGAGTGAAAAGACTGGCCAGGACTTGCCTTTAGCAACAGGGTGAAAGGAGATGGTGTCTATATGGAAGACCAGAACTGTAAAATGGTCAGCTCCTCACCAGTGTACTTATCAACCCCAAGGTCTATGTAATACTATTTTCTTGGTACAAATCTGAATTGATAAACATCATCTCTAAAATTGTATTATCATTCCAGCTACAAATCCACATCCAACTGTAGGTAATTCCATTTTAGTCACTACAGAAAACTCTTCTCTTACCAGAGTTTCAACCAGTTTTTTGAGACTTGAGTATGTTGTCCATAAATATAAAAGACAACAAAGCCTTTCCAATGCAGTATATCATTATGACCATTGATTTTAGTTTTTGAAATTCAACATTATTGTAGTATAATTTATATAACATAAAATATATTCCTTTCAAGGATATAATCTAATTGTTTTGGACAAATGAATGCTGTATTATAACACTATCAAGATGCAGAACATTTCCATTACCCCAGAATGTCCCTTCATGCCATTTGCACTCAATCCCTCTCCACCTCCTCCTCAGGGAAACAGTGATATTATTTCTATCAGAATTCATTAGCTTTTCTTATTCTGGAACTTTAAATAATTTGAATTATAAGATATGTATTCTATTGTACATGGCTTTTTTCGAACATAATACAAACATAATGCTTTTGTCAAGTTATTACATATATTAGTTATATTAGTAAATTGTCCCTGTTTTATTACTGTATTATATCATTGTTTATGCACTGAGCACAATTTGTTTACTCATGCATGCACCTATAGTAGATATTTAGAGTGTTTTCAGTTGTCGGTATCTTCATTTTGAGGACATAGTGGGCCCTTGGTATATAATGTTTCCCTAGTTAGCTTCCCAGGGTCAATGCTCATGTTTCCACATCCCCAGGCATACTGCCCAGCTATACTTTCTGTGGTTTTAATGCCACCTCAGCCTGTTTCAGCTCAGTAGCGTGTGACCTTGACTTATAGAGAAACCCTCGTGTGAAGCCCTTAACATTTCAAAAATAAACGAATAAACATAACTGTGTAAAAGAATCAATGTACCTGCAATCTCTGCTATCTTCCCTACAACAAGTCTCCCTGTGGCAAGAAGCACAGGACTGTGTTACAAACTGGATCAGGTAAATAGCGAAGTAAAAATAAAAACACCCTGAGAAAACCCTTAGATTAAAATCTATGCAAAGAATTTTAGTCTAATTAGAAATAAACTTAACACTTGGTGTAGAACACAGGGAAAGGCTAATGGCCCACATATTAAGATGCAAATTGTTTTTAATGGTATAGTTTCAAAATAAATGTAATACAGTTATCAATATTTAATTTAAATATTTACTACATGTATGCCCTCCACAGGCACTTTTAATGATTATTAAATTTGAGTTGTTATTCTCAGAAGAAACTACAGTAATAATCTCATGGGCATTTTTAGTAAATAAATTGATAACTTTGAAAGACTAATAGACCCCCTTTGTCGAATATTAATTGACCATAGAGACTTGGGTTTATTTCTGGGCTCCCTATTCTGTTCCATTGGTCTATGTGCCTGTTTTTTTTTTTTTTTTAATATATTTTATTGATTATGCTGTTGCAGTTATCCCATTTCTCCCTCATCATTCTCCTTCACCTTGCACACCCTCTCCCACCCACATTCCCCCCCTTCAGTTCATGTCCATGTGTCTTAAGTTCTTTAGCCTCTACATTTCCCACACTATTCTTGCCCTCCCCCTGTCTATTTTCTACCCACCGTCTATGCAACTTATTCTCTGTACCTTTTCCCCCTCTCTCCTCCTCCCACTCCCCTATTGCTAACCCTCCATATGATCTCCATTTCTGTGGTTTTGTTCCTGTTCTAGTTGTTTGCTTTTGTTTTAGGTGTGGTTGTTAATAGCTATGAGTTTGCTGTCTTTTCACTGTCATATATTTTTTAAGATTTTATTTATTTATTTATTTAGAGAGAGAGGAAGGGAAGGAGAAGGAGAGGGAGAGAAACATCAATGCGTGGTTGCCTCTAACACACCCCCTACTGGGGAGACCTGGCCTGCAACCCAGGCATGTGCCCTGACTGGGTAGTGAACTGGTGACCCTTTGGTTCACAGGCTGGTGCTCAATACACTGAGCTATACCAGCCAGGGCTCACTGTCATATTTTTTGTCTTTTTCTTAGATAAGTCCCATTATCATTTCATATAATAAGGGCTTGGTGGTGATGAACTCCTTTAACTTGACCTTATCTGAGAAGCACTTTATCTGCCCTTCTATTCTAAATGACAGGTTTGCTGGATAGAGCAATTTTGGATGTAGCTCCTTACCTTTCAAAACTTCAAATACTTCTTTCCAGTCCCTTCTTGCCTGGAAGGTCTCTTTGGAGAAGTCAGCTGACAGTCTGATGGGAACTCCTTTGTAGGTGACTGTGCCTTTATCCCTTGCTGCTTCTAGAATTCTCTCCTTCATTTTAATCTTGGCTAATGTAATTATGATGTGCCTTGGTGTGTTCCTCCTTGGGTCCAACTTCTTTGGGACTCTCTGAGCTTTCTGGACTTCCTGGAATTCTATTCCCTTGGCCAGATTAGGGAAGTTCTCCTTTATTGTTTGTTCAAATAAGTTTTCCACTTGTTGCTCTTCTTCTTTTCCTTCTGGTACCCCTATAATTCGGATGTTGGGATGTTTAAAGATGTCCTAGAGGTTCCTAAGTCCTCATTTTTTTGAATTCTTGTTTCTTCTTTGTTTTCTGTTTGGTTGTTTATTTCTTCCTTCTGGTCCACTCCATTGATTTGAGTCCCAGTTTTCCTCCCATCTCTATTGGTTCCCTGTGCATTTTCCTTCATTTCACTTATTGTAGCCTGAATTTTTTCATCTAATTTGTGAGCAAAATCAGCCAATTCTGTGAGCATCCTGATCACCAGGGCTTTGAACTATGTATGTGATAGGTTGGCTATCTCTTCATTGCTTAGATGAATTGGCTCTGGGGCTTTCATTTGTTCTCCCATTTGAGCCATTTTTTTTGGCGGGGGGGTCCTAGTCACAGCTGTTATGTAGTGAGGGGTGGAGCCTTAGGTGTTCCCTTGGGCATGGCAGCCCAGTTGCTGAATTGTGATGCTGTATGTGGGGGCGCGGTCCGAGAAAAAACAATGGCAGTTGCTCCGCTCTCTCCTGGATTCCAGTCCCTTCTGCCGCTTCCCCTTTGCCTGGATTATCTGTGGGCGAATGTGGGATCACCTGGGTAGCTAGCCTCCTTGCATGGCCTCACTAGGTCTGCACTGTTGCCACCCAGTGCCCGGGGTCTGCTAGCTGCCGCCTGTGTGCTTGGGGTCTGCTAGCCGCCAGCTGCACACCTGGGAACTGCCTGCTGCTACTGCCTGTATGTCCAGGTCTGCCCCTCCACTTTTTCCTGCTGCGACTCCACCCCTCTTACCGGTCTGGATGAACGATTGTTGGACTTCTGTACAGTTCAATTTTCTATCAGTTCTGATTGTTTTCTTATTTCTAAATCTTTGTTGTTCTTAATTTTGATTGTGAGAGGAGGCACAGTGTATCCTATCCACCTATGCCTCCATCTTGGCTGCAAGTCTATGTGCCTGTTTTTATTCCAGTACCAGGCAGTTTTGATTCCAGTGGCCTTATAATACTTTTTAAAAATATTTTATTAATTATTTTTAGGGAGAAGGGTAGGGAGGGAGAAAGAGAGGGAGAGAAACATCAATGTGTGGTTGCACCTCACATGGCCCCCACTGGGGACCTGGCCTGCAACCCAGGTATGTGATGTACCCTGACTGGGAATAGAACCGTAACCTTTTTGTTCACAGCCCGCTCTCAATTCACTGAGCCATACCAGCAAGAGCCTTGTAATACATTTTGATATCAGGTATTGTGATTCCTCCTACTCTGCTCTTTCTCAAAATTGCAGCCGCTATTTGGGGTTGTTTATGGTTCTATATAAATTTCTGAAGTGTTTGTTCTGTCTGAGAAATATGCCATTGCTACTATATAGGTATTGCACTGAATCTGTATATTGCTTTGGGTAGTATGGATATTTTGATGATGTTAATTCTTCTGATCCATGAATACAGTATATGTTTCCATTTGTTTGTGTCTTCCTTGATTTCTTTCTTCAGTGTTGTGTAGTTTTCTGCATACAGACAGGTCTTTTACCTCCTTGGTTAGGTTTATTCCTACGTATTCTATTTTTCTTTTTACTACATTGAATGGGATTTTTTTCTTGATTTCTGCTCCTGATGTTTCATTGTTGGTATACAAAAATGCCTTTGATTTCTGGATATTGACTTTGTATCCGGATGTTTGGCCAAATTTATTTATTAGGTCGAGCAGCTTTTTTGGCTGAGTCTATAGGATTTTCTATGTACACTATCATGTCATCTGCAAACAATGACAGTTTTGTTTCCTCCTTTCCGATTTGGATGGCTTTTATTTCCTTTTATTGTCTAATTGCTGTGACTAAGACTTCCAATACTG
Organism: Glossophaga mutica; assembly: GCA_039655065.1. Taxonomy (NCBI): domain Eukaryota; kingdom Metazoa; phylum Chordata; class Mammalia; order Chiroptera; family Phyllostomidae; genus Glossophaga; species Glossophaga mutica. The sequence continues at coordinate 75,158,818 of CM077308.1, read as the reverse complement.
TATTGAATAGAATTGGTGAAAGTGGACAACCTTGTCTTGTTCCTGATCTTAGTGGAAAAGATTTTAGTTTTTGCCCATTGAGTGTGATGTTTGCTATAGATCTCTCATATATGGACTTTATTATGTTGAGGAATGCTCCCTCTATTCCCACTTTGCTGAGTGTTTTTATCATAAAAAGGTGCTGTACCTTATCAAGTTTTTTTCCACATCTATTATCTATTGATATGATCATGTGATTGTTGTCTTTCCTTTTGTTTATGTGATGTATTACATTTACTGATTTGTGAATAATGTACCATCCTTGCATCCCTGGGATGAATCCCACTTGGTCATGGTGTATGATCTTTTTAATGTACTGTTGCATGCAGTTTGCCAATATTTTGTTGAGGATTTTAGCGTCTATGTTCATCAGTGATATTGGCCTGAAATTTTCTTTCTTTGTTGTGTCTTTATCTGGTTTTGGGATTAGGATGATGCTGTCTTCATAAAAAGAGTTTGGGAGTCTTCCATCATTTTGGATTTTTTGGAATAGTCTGTGTAGTATAGGGGTTAGCTTTTCCTTAAAAGCTTCATAGAATTCTCCTGTGAAACCATCTGGTCCAGGGCTTTTGTGTGTTGGGAGTTTTTTGATTACCGCTTCAATTTCATTGGCTGTTACTGGTCTGTTCAGGCTCTCTACTTCTTCTACATTGAGTTTTGGAAGATTATATTTTTCTAGAAATTTGTCCATTTCCCTTAGATTTTCAAATTTCTTGGCATATATTTCTTTGCAGTAATTTCTTCAACAAATGGAGCAGCAACATAAAATGGAGTGAGGACAGCTACATGCAAAAAAAAAAAAAGAAACTTAAGCACCAACCTACACCATACACAAAACTAAATTCAAGGTGGATAAAAGATTTAAATATAAGTCCTGACACCATTAAAGTCCTACAGGAGAACGTAGGCAGGGAAATCTGAGATATTCCATGCAGCAATATTTTTACTGATATGTCCCCTACAGCAAAGGAAAGAATAAACAAATGAAATCTCATCAAAATAAAAACCTTCTACGTGGCTAAAGAAAATGGTACTAAAATAAAAAGAGAACCAACCATATGGGAAAATATGTTTGCCAATGATACCTCAGACAAAAGTTTCATCTCCAAAATATGTAAAGAACTCACATGACTCCATTCTAAGAAGGCAAGCAATCCAATGAAAAAATTGGCAAAGGATTTGAACAGACACTTCTTCAAGGAGGACATACAGAGGATCCAGAGACACATAAAAAGATGCTCAGTAGTGCTAGCTATCAGAGAGATGCAAATTAAAACCACAATGAGATACAACTTCAATCCAGTCAGAATGACCATCATAAATGAAACAACAAACAGGAAATGTTGGAGGGGTTGTGGAGAAAAGGGGACCCTAGTTCACTGTTGGTGGGATTGTAGACTGGTGCAACCACTATGGAAAACAGTATGGAATTTTCTCAGCAAACTAAAAATGAATCTGACTTTTGACCCAGCAATTCCACAGTTAGGATTACATCCTAAGAATCCTGAAACACCAATCCAAAAGAACCTATGCACCCCAATGTTCATATCAGTACAATTTACAATAGCCAAGTGCTGGAAGCAACCTAGGTGCCCATCAATAAATGAGTGGATCAAAAAACTATGATACATTTACACAATGGAATTCTATGCAGCAGAAAGAAAGAAGGAGCTCATACCCTTTGGGACAGCATGGATGGAACTAGAAAGCATTATGGTAAGTGAAATAAGCCAGTCAGTGAAAGATAAATACCATATGATTTCACCTTTAACAGGAACCTAAACAACAAAACAAGCAAAATATAACCCAAAACACTGAAACTGAGAACAGGTTGACAGTGACCAGAGGGGAGAGGGGAGGAAATTTCAGGAGAAGTGGCAAGGGTTTGCAGGAACAAGTGTAAAGGACACACGGACAATAACAAGGGGCAGGGGTGGAGACAGGAGGGAGGAGGGGAAGGCTGGGGTGGGTGGGTTGGGATGGGTGTAAAGGGCAGAAAACTGTACTTGAACAAAAATTAAAATTTAAAATAAATAAGTAAAACCGAAAAAGCAAAAACAATGAAATAAAAAATAACAAATAAATAAATAAATAAATAAAATGAAAAAAGAAAGACTAATATGCATTTTATTATTAGTCCATCTTCCATCAACCATCTATAAAATAAATTGGTTATGTTGAGTTTTTTGTGGGAACTAGCAATTGAACATGTGGTTACTAAATGTGGTATCCTCTGTAGACTATCCTGGGTTCCTATGTCTTCAAATTTAATGTTTTCCAATATTTCATAAACCAGTTCTCTCATTAATTTCTTCTCCTTAGCACTTACCATACTTTGACCTTATCCTAGTTACATATGGGTTTTTTTGTTTGCCTTCTGTCCTTGAACATGAAGCTGAGGGCAAGGGACCACTGCCTGTTTGAACCCCTGGCACCTACAACATGTCTAATCTGGAGTAGGTCCTTCATATGTATTTGATGAATGAATGAATGAATGAATGAATGAGATGCATGAGGATTCTCACCAAAGATAAATTTAACTAGATAATCTGCAAAAAAAAAACTAACACTTTCTAGTTATTTAATTTTTAATTTATAAATATTTAAATTGAAAGTATTAGTATTAACAAATAATAATACAATATGCTTACAATGTGCCAGACAATGTTCTATGGTAATTTCCACATTTTTATTCAATTAGTGTTGAGAGATGTGTAGATATATACTACTAATTAAATTATTTTACAAATAGAGGAATCAAGGAATGGGAAAGATCTATACTTTGCCTAGGAATGGAGGGTTAAGTTGCTACATTGGACATTCTGCATCCAGAGCCTGAGCTGTTAGTCTCTACAGTGTCTCGCAAAACAGAATCATCTGAAAAGAGCGTTAAATAAGAAATATTGAACCCTAGCTGGTGTGGCTCAGTGGACAGAGTGCTGGCCTGCAAACCAAAGGGTCACTGATTCAATTCCTAGTCAGGACACATGCCTGGGTTGTGGGCCATGTCCCCAGTTGTGGGTGCACAAGAGCCAACCACAGATGGTTGTTTCTTTCAGTCTCTTTCTCCCTCCTTCCCCTCTCTCTAAAAATAAATAAAATCTTTAAAAAATTTGATTCTGGTGAAAAATGCCTCCATTTGTGATAGCAAAACTGCTTCTGAGGGACACATAATTCCTAGGACACAGAGCAGACAGGCAGGATGGTGGCAGGGGTCATAATGGTTCAACTTCTTCAAAGGTTATAGATTGAATGTATGCATTTTCCCAATATTCATAATTTAAAATCTAATGCCAGTATTAGTGACATTATTAAGTGACAGTATTAAGAGTTGGGACTTTAGCTAATTGACTTGATCATGAGGGCAGAAACCTCATGAAAAGGATTCATGCCCTTATACCGAAGACTCCAGTAAGATATCTCAAACTTGCTGCTATTATGAGCACATGGTGAGAAGTCAGCAGTCTGCAACACAGAAAAGGGCCCTTACCACCACCCAACCACACTGGCATCCTGATCTAGTGCTTCCAAACTACAGAACTGTGAGAAATAAATTCCTTTGTTTGTAATCCACCCACTCTGTGGGGTTTTTTAATAGTACCATGAATGGACTATGACACCGAAGGATGAGTTACTTTTCCAGACTACACTTTCTAACAAATGAAAGATTCATCATTGTGTGAGTTTAATTGTATGCATGCTTTCTTTCTTCCTTCGTATTCTCTAGGTTCCACTCTCTTCCTACCCTGACCTGATCCAAGGGCTGATGAAGGAATTTCCCTAGAATATACTCACTGATGCACTCCAAGGTTAAGCAATCTGTTTGTTACTATGGAGAAAAGGAAAAAAAAAAAAACACAGACAAGTATATGCACGAGCAGTTATTTGGTATTTCCTAATATGTGTACGCAGGCTGATGAATAGGAAGTTTGAACACACTTTCGCTTTCTAAGAGCAAGAACGAGAGAGGAAAGCCATGGCTGGTGAGTTTTTTTTGTTTGTTTGTTTGTTTGCTTATTTTGTTTTTTTCTTTTTATTGTCTAAAAGGAAATATCTTGAGGACAAATTTTGAAAGATAGCTGGCTTTTGGGGAAGCCATAATTAAGTTTGGTGAATGTATAAGTGAGCAGCAATAAGGGAGAGGGAAGAAAGAGGAGGGTGGCAAACGGAAGTAAAGTGGGGCGGAGAAGACTACCAGAGCTTTCAGAAAGGAAAAGCATAAGCCAAAAAGGAACTGGGGCTTTACTGGTATTCTGCTGTCATTTTGCAATCTAACTGAATAATCTGACAGATGGTGCACAATTGGGTAAAATAGAAACAGGTAGCTGTAGTCCCCAAGGGCAATGGCCTATCACTATTTCATCCTTTTATTAGGCAGAGTTTAATAAACATGACTAACTCTCAGGATCATCCCTGGTGTTCAGGCACTAATTAGTGATCATAAATCTCAGGCTTCAGGACATTCAGTGAGTATACATCGAGGTAATACTGAGGGAAGAACAAGAGATGTGGTTATCCTCAGGGTGACTGAGCTGCGTGGAGGGGACATTTAATGGGTTAAATCTAAAGGATCCTGTCCCCCTTTGCTGACATGGGAGAGGAATGAGGTGGTTTTAGTCACTTGAGGAATCTTTGTGCTTCAAACAGACATGGTCCTGCAGTCAAAGAGGAAGGTGTTTATCCAATCAGTGAGCATCGGCATAATAAACAGCTTGTTGGATGAACTATTAGACAAAAATGTGCTGAATCAGGAAGAGATGGAGACAGTAAAATATAAAAATTACACATCTATGGATAAGGCCCGAGATCTGATTGACTCCGTCATTCGGAAAGGTCACCATGCAAGTCAAATATTTATCATTCAAATTAGTACATGTGACCCCCACCTTGCAAAGAAGCTGGAACTCTCCTCAGGTAAGATTAACAACTCAGACTAAAGTTCATGTAGGCCCTATACATTTGTAGCCATGTCTAATTGCATCATTGGTCCTGTTAGTTTGCAAACAACTTCTTTATGTCGAGCTTCAAGGCCCCATTTCTAAATTCATGGCACTATTGTTTGTTCCCTGTCTCTTTATTCTTTGTTCTTACTGCTTTAGCCTTAATAGCCTTCTTTTGACAAAACTCATTTCCCATCCTGACTATGTAGCATTACAGTTGTTGAAGCTCATGAGAACAGTCTGTAAAACTTCAGACTGTATGTTCCAGTCCTCTTGGCAAGACACATTGCTTATTTATTTATTCAGTTAGTTATTAATCAGTTAGGTAAGTCTAGGGGGTTCTTAGAAATTTATGTAGTTATCTGACATGAAGACATAAGGTCTGTAAATCAAACACTTTTTATAATTACTCATCCAAATTTTGCTCTCCAGGGGGAATAAAACATATTTCAATGATGGTGAAGTACTCAGAGAATAAATTCAATGCTTGTAGAAAAGCCAGCATTTTAAAAGTAGACCCTTTCTTCTAATTGCTCTTCTACACTTTCTTTTGAGAAACAATGTCTACTAGTATGGAACTAGGCTGTGGACCGTTGTGTAAGGCCCACCCCTGCTACCTCCCATCCTCCTGAGGCCTTGATACAGGATTCAGGCAAGAGACCTGCCCCTTCTTGAGTCCCTTAGTACTTCCACACAGCACAGACAGAAGTTCGGACGAACTCCCAGTGACTGGTCTCTTTTATGCTTCCCATGTGAAATCAGAAGGGAAGTTTTTTCTTCAAAAGCAAGAAGCCTTTTTTCCTAGGGTCTAGGAAAAGCTATGCCTGTTTTAATGACATAGGAAATTCATCTATGGTTAATTTCTTGTTTTTCTTTTAGTACATCTTTTTCATTTAACACTGCCCCAAATGAAAGCCAATAATAAATAATAGTCCAAAATACCTGTTTCTTCTTCCTGCCATATTCCTTTCCATTCCTAGTCATTGTATTCTAATGGCACTTGTGCACCCACTGTGATAATTCTAACATTTGAAATCAGCCTTGCCAGTTATCAAAAGATGCCTCTTCAGTCAAGGTTGCCATGGATTCATCTCTCCCTCATCTACTTGCCAATTTTATTTTCAGGGCCACACAATATGGCAATTAGATGTCTTTTTTGAATGATTCTAATAGGAGAATCAGTAGAATCATAATGGGAAAGATCTTTCTAAAAGAAAGTTATTGCTACGTACACTACTAACATATCAAGGCCTCTTCCAGAAAATGTTCTTGAATTTATTGTTTGTGAATGTAGTCCAGCAGTCTAGTTGGAAACTATACAACAGGTCAGTCTATTTTTTTGAGCTGGGCATTTTGTGGTATAGCCTATAGCTCTTCCTCATTCAGACCAGGGAAATGGACCAATTTTTGTGTTTTGAGATTTTTGTCTCCAATAGGACCTATGGAATCAGACTCAGAGAGTTTCAAATTTGTGGTCAACACCATTAGTTTATGGGAACAAAAAATATGGATATCAATTGTGAGATATTACATTATATTTGTAATGGGTAGCATTCTGATATATATTTACTTAATATATATTCTTCTTATTGATAAGAAAAAGTCCACTTAGGAGCATGAGATTTCTAGAGTAAAAAATTGAAAACTCAAATTTCTTTTGATGGAAATAAAGGCTAAATTTGACCCAAATTCATCAAGGTATTTTCTTCATAATAATCAGAATTTATCATTATGTCTTTGGGTGGATCTGCTACCAAGGATTTCTCCCTTCTCTCTCACTCACAATACATCTCTTCATACCACAGGTTAGTTAGATACAATTATAATTCCTACATTAATATGTTAAAAAAAAACTTCTCAGGATTTACCTTCTGGGCCATTATCTTTAAGTGATGTGTGATTCACAGATGCAGATGTTAAAATTTCCATCATGTGATGTCACATGGTATATCCTTTGGTTCCTACAGACATGGCTGGACCAGGTGAGCCAGCAGAAGAATCTACAGAAACCCTCAAGCTTTGTCCTCGTGAAGAATTCCTGAAACTGTGTAAAGAAAGGGCTGGAGAGGTACTGTGTTCTGTACATAAACTAGAGAGAGAGAGAGAGAACAATTGCTTTCACTGAATACACAATCTCTTAGAGCACTAATGGCAGAGAGGTGAGGTGCAGACACTGGTTATCACTTTCTTAGATGCTTTGAGCAAGGAGGAAAGAGTGTAGCCTCACACAAATTCCAGTTCCTTTCAATCCCATGATAAAATATGGATCTCTCAGTATGCTTTTTTGTTCTCATACCTATTTGAGATTTATTATAATTAAGTTACAGTCATAAAACAAAAATATTTATGAGTATAAGAGAGCATGACTGAGTAGTTATTATTTGCATACTACTTGAAAAGCCTGGACATGAACCATGTGTTAAAATATAATTAAAGCCTGAGTCAACAGCAAATGTTCCCTGGTTTTCATGCAATTTTATCTGAACCTTGAATAGTAAGTATGATTTATCTAGATGAAGAGGATAGAGGAGGAAGTTAGGGTAGAAATTGTTCTGGTCTCCTCAAGATTCTTGAGTAACAATCACAAATGTGCTCTGGGTCCAGTTCTGGGCTTTTGAAACAATAAATCATTTTTATTTTTCAGTGTATGCCTTTTATTTTTAAATAATCTAAAGGTTCCAAATCACTCTCTATTGTCAATGCAATTCATTACAAAGAAAATGGCAATGTCTATGGTACAGGAGAGGGGAGAGGGCAGCTATATGAGCCTGTGACAAAGAAACATTGATTAGTGAATGAGGGTTTAAAAAAGATTTAGGTAAATCAAAGTGACTGCATATCCACTTCCTGCAGATCTATCCGATAAAGGAGAGACAGGACCGCACTCGTCTGGCTCTCATCATATGCAACAGAGAGTTTGATCATCTTCCTCGGAGGAAAGGGGCTGAGCTTGATATCATAGGGATGAAGGGGCTGCTTGAGGGCCTTGGCTACAGTGTGGAAGTGGAAGAGAATCTCACAGCCAAGGTAAGGGCCCCTCATCCACCCCAAACATGTACATATTACATATTCAATACACATCCTCCTACTAACAAAACTTTGTAATATAAAGAGCCAAACCCTTGGCCACATGTTGTGTATGTCTGTGTATGCCTGCATGTGTGTATGAGTGTATAAAATGAAATTATACAGATGAAATCTGTCTTTTCTGAGCTCCAAATACTCTCACTTGTACAAAAACACCCAAAAGTGATTGGCCTGTGTACTCATAGAATTCTTAGTTCCAAAGAGACATGATTGAGATTTAGATTCAATATTCTCAGAAAACCTAACTCATAAATGTTTAGTAGATGTGTACTCACCATGAAAAATACTGAGTCCTGACTTTGTCCCGGGGCCTATTCCTGCCACTGGGGGTAGGTCTGTGTGTAAAGCAGGAAGTTCCAAGTTCCACTGAATTATGTTTACTGGTGGTGATTCAGTCTAATAAAAGCAAAACAGAAAATTCCAGAGATTTTGTGTGTCTACACATCTCTCTGTAAGAGTTGAAAAAATAAAAGTAAGTGAAAAAGAAAAAAGAAAACATAAGAGCAAATTGGTGATTGGGGAGTACTTGTTTCAATAGATTGGTTAAGAAGAGCCATGTTAGGAGACAATGGAGGAGCTGACAGAAGACAAGCTTGCAGTAACAGCACAGGTTTGGAAATATGTGACTAAAGTACATTCCAGGAAAGATAACTACAAATGAAGAGTTTAAACTAAATATAACACTGGAAGAAGAAAACAAAGGAAGACCAGTGGCATTAGACTGTATAGGAGGAAGGAGATAGGAAGGAGGAAGCATATAAACATCAGAAGTTTGATTTCATTACAGGTACAGAGAGAAGGGTTTTGAAGGGAAGTGGTATGATAGCTGCATGACACAAGACTCTTATTAAGTAATGAGATGAAAGGCAGAAACAGAAAGAAAAAGGTATGTAAGTGAAAATAAGCATCAAGAGGACAGCTCATATAACGTTAGCAGGAACAGACAGTTGTATCCACTGGCCCATTATAGAAAGGAAAGGTAAAGAGCTATCACTGGGCAAACACGATGTGAAGGCGCAGTGGTTGGAACATTATGGATGTTTCTTATACTGCTCATGATAAGGAGGAGGTCAGATTAATGTTGATGCTTGTGCTCTTAAAGTAAGACATGGTGGTCTTTTTCAGGAGATGGAGTCCGTGCTGGAGGCATTTGCTGCCCGCCCAGAGCACAAGTCTTCAGACAGCACATTCTTGGTGTTCATGTCTCATGGCATCCTGGCAGGAATTTGTGGGACTCTGCACAGAGATGAAAAACCAGATGTGCTGCCTTATGACACCATCTTTCAGAGATTCAACAACCGCCACTGCCTCAGTCTGAAGGACAAACCAAAGGTCATCATTGTCCAGGCCTGCAGAGGTGGTGAGTTCTGATAGGGGAAATCCAAAGTTCCTGAATTGTTTGCTGAGGACTGTGATGTACGTTTTCATTTTAGGGGAAACAATCTTAGTCCCCATTCAGGGCAAATAAAGTGAATTGAATTCTTGGGAAACTCCAGTTAAGTGGTTGGAATCATGAGAAAGCGTCTTCTCAGCTGAGAAATATCAATTTTGTTTCATCCAAAGAAAGTGATGAAGGAGATCTTTGGAATCCCTAAATCAAAGTTGAACCAAAATATTTAACCCTTGGAGTGAAATCATTTTAGTAACAGCTTTACTTGTAAATGGTTTACAGACATTCTGACATTCTCTGGCTTGAGAAGAATTTCATTTGAAAGCAGAGCTATTCTGTGATAGCAGCACCCCTTTTTTACCTCATGCAATACTGAAAGGGAACTGAGTAGGGAGATGAGCGTACTTGGCATTGCTCTCAAAATTTTATTTATTTATTTTCTGACTTCTGGTTGTCTCTCGGATTTTTGGAGCCATGTTTAGGAAAGAAAAACAGAAACAATTTAGCTAAAAACATTAACTATGCTTTGCAATTATTCATATAAGGTTTGAACTCCTACGCTCTGCTTAGAAAATGGGTTCTGTCAGGTTATGTTACTGTTACTCTTTACACACAAGATGCTCTCACTGTTAACTGGCACATTGTTCAAAGACATTAGAGAGAAGCCAAATTTGTTTGTGGGGGGATGGAGAGTTTAGCGTGTGTATGTGTTTGCTGTGAGATTATAAAAGTGGTGAGAATTAACAGTTCTTTATTATTATTCACTTTTTTCAATTTGTTCATTGGAGAGAGAGAGAGAGAGAGAGAGAGAGAGAGGGAGAGAGAGAGAGAGAGAGAGAAACACTGAATTTCCTTTGCACTTATTTATGCATTCATTGGTTGATTCTTGTATGTGCTCTGACCTGGGGTGGAACCCTCAACCTTGTGCCATTGGGATGACACTCTAAGCAACTGAGGTATCTGGCCAGGGAAAGAATAAACATTCAAAGAGAATGCTGTGGGCAGTTGTGACAGTCAAACTGAGGGAGGCACACAGTGTTTACGGAGTTGTTGTCTCTCCAGCAAATCGCGGGGTACTGTGGGTCAGTGACTCTCCAGCGGCCTTGGCAGACAGCTCTTCACAGCCACGTGAGGACCTGGAGGAGGATGCTGTTCACAGAGCGCACGTGGAGAAGGACTTCATTGCTTTCTGCTCCTCAACCCCACGTATGTGTCTTTCAGTTGCACACAAGGATTTGCGGGCCTGAGGCCACCCCTCATAAGCCCTATGCAGCAATGATCTAAGGCACATTTTGAATGTTGCCAAAAGAATTTACATGTATCTCATCATTTCATGGAAACAAAGATTCTATATATAGTCTTCTTTTTCAAGGTATATTTGTATTTTAAGGGTGGTACTTTATAAGCTGAGGCATACCAATCATTCAAACAACCTAATACAAGCAATCCAGTTGACCATGCACCATTTAAAAACAAACAAATGATTCAGTCTTCTACTCTAGCTCTTTCTCCACATTTCCCATTTGATGCTAGTTGGAATGTGTCGTTGCCTGCCTCAGAAGGGTGTGAATGTCCTTTAAATGAGGGAGAAAATGATACTCTGGGGCTAAGGAGGCCTAATAGTAGGGGATCAGGGTCCAGTCCTTGACCTCTAGGTAGTTATCTTAAGAAGCCTTACATTGGAATGTTTCTCATTTGAAAATTTCTGTTTTAAGTATTTTTTAAACCACTGCATAGAGTTTTAACTGACAGACAAAAATACATATATGCTTAACGTATGTAACATAATGAGTTGGATATAAGTACACATCTGTGAAACCATCACCACATTCTATATCCTAAACTTTTCTTTCCTCTTACAAAGTTTCCTTTGGATTTACACCATGACTTTTACTCTGTAATCACCCTTGGAGCCAGGTGCCCATTTTTTGTTGTTTACTGCATGAGCATGGAGTTAACCCTTCTGAGTGTCTATTCTTTCAACTGAAAAAGCAGTAATTCCAGTTATATTTCAAACCTTTCAAATCAAGCAAATGAACATGAGGCACAAAGTAAGTTCAGTTCCCAGAGTATAATGCGGTCACCATGCAATTCTGATGAGCTATCCCTTTAGTTTATCTCTGCCAGTTTTCTCCACTTTGATGTAAATAAATTAATGTCGATATATAAGTGTTTCCCTTAACCATGTCAAATTAATTCCCAAGCTATGCCTAAAGGACATACCCATAAAACAAAATATGTAATAAAAAAAGTAGTTGAGTCCACAGCCAAAGACTCACCACTTCTTTTCTTTATAGATAATGTATCCTGGAGAGACATCAAAAAGGGTTCATTGTTCATTTCACAACTAATCACATGCTTCCAGAAATATTCTTGGCGTTGTCACCTTGAGGAAGTATTTCGGAAGGTAACCTTCTTTGCTTCCTCTAATCATTTTTCTTTTCAGGAAGTCTTACTCTTATTTTTCATTCAAGTTACAGTGACTGACTTTGTCGGGGAAGCAAAAGTGTAAGAGTTCCTGGCTTTCTGTTACCTGTGGATTTAAAATCTGGTTTAGTAAAAGAAGATGTTAATACACCACAGCAGCAAGTGAAAAGAGGACAAAATTATGTAAAATAGAAGCTCATATGTTATGGACTATACTTTCTTAAAATGCAAAGAATGGAAAGTATTTTGTGTTAATTTTTGTTGCTTAATTTATTAAACAAGTATGTGTTGGGGTTCTACGTGTAACAGCTGTGATCTTGCTGACTCAGGTGTAGATGAGACATTGTGTCATAAGGCTACTGATGGCCTATGTAATTGTGAGGAATGTATACTAAATAAGTAGGCCAACCAGAACTGTGTCAATACAGATTGTGATAGAATCCATAACAAAAAAATTCTAGGGCACTGAAAGAAAATAAAGAAGATATTCTTTGAATGGAGTAGTCCAGAAAGGAAGATTATAAATCTTCCCCAGATCAGAATATCCTTATTCCCCCCTGCTTCCTAATTTGTTTTCCTCCCCAGTTATGACCACCACTCATTCGATATACATATACTTTGTTTTTTACTTGTAATTACCTGCTTGAATGCAAACCTTGTAAAGGCAGGAATTTGCTCAACATCTTACCATGTTGGCACAGGAAATAATATTTGTTCAACACAGGCATGAGTAAATGAACAGACAATCCCCCTGCCCTCTTCTTTAGCAAGAAAAGTACTGATAGTGAGAATGTGAGAAAGTGTGGCTGTTTTTACCCTAAACTCAAAACTGTAGAGAACGGTACAGTCCTGTGGGAAAGAGGAATACACCTTTATTGGAAATGGAGAAGATCACATTGCAATGTAAGTTAGAGTCTCTGTGAATGGGAACTTGAGAAGTTGAGTCCTGTTGGATGAATGGGAATTAGACATTGTAATCTCAAAGACAGTGGTAAGAGAATATTAGAAATAGGACCTCATACATCAGTCCATGGCAAAAACAAAACCAAAATTTCAGAGTTCAATATGGTGGTGGGGATGTGAAGGCTGCTGTGTTCAGGTTTTAAGGTCAAAAGTTGGGGTTTTGTGCCTCATTGAATTGATGATCTAGTCTTGGAGGCTGAAGGTAGAGGATATTTGACATGCAGTTCAGATATGTAGAACAGAGATGGAAAAGAAACAGAGAAGAAATGCGATAGAATAACCTTGGATTAGATAGTAGGCATTTGTTCTGAGATGGAGTTTTTTTCTAACATGGGGAATTACTTCTAAATGTAGGGTGGCAGTGACTGGACCTTTGAATGGCTGTGGTCTTGCTCCCATCAACCCTACTAGCACCTTTCATTGCTAGAATTTGTTGGCTCATGGTGCAAAATGGTCTCTGAAAGTGGCTGAGAGTTATGTTTTATCTATTGCCTCTTTTTTTTTTTTTTTAGGTACAACGGTCCTTTGAACAACCAGATGTTAAAGCCCAGATGCCCACCATTGAACGATTATCCATGACAAGATATTTCTACCTGTTTCCTGGCAATTGAAAATAGTAAGTATCAGAGTTGGCAGTCCTGGTAACTGAAAATAGTAACTGTTAGAGTTGATGGCAGGTGAATTAAGTGAGAGATAATGTTGGTAGTCATGTCCAATGACAAAAGATAGCCAATTGCTTATGTGGTCAAATTAATATTTCTTGTTGATATAGTTTTGCAATTAGATTTTTTTGTTGTTGTTCTACATATACTCATCTGGATCCTCCTCCATCTCCATAATCAATTAATCCATCTGTCATTTCATTAAGGAGATAAGCCTGATGAAGTCAGAAAGGAATGAACAATGAAGGACATAGGGTAGCAATTACTAAGACAAAACTGTAATCATGCTTCCATTATTAATTATACTTCCTTCTCTCCACCCTCCTCTTTCTCCCTCACACACACACATGCATACACACACAAGCACTCACAGGCACTGAGTTACCAAACTTGCTTCAGATCCTGAAAACTACTAAAAACAAAGGAGCTGACTTTGAGCACAGTTTTCACATCACTGATTTGAGCTCCCATTACCGACAGATATACTTGGGGCTGTATCGCTTGTATCTGTATTGCTGATGCAGACTCTGGTTCCCTGACATTTCTTATTGTGTACATCACAGAACACTCAGAATTGCTCTTGGATCCTTAGTTACTGATCAGAAACCCCTGTAAGCACCCATGTTAACCCATCTTTTTGGGGTCAAAATATTTTAGAATGACCCATCAAATTTAAACCCAACAATTAGTTTACTCACAACAGCTTTATATCCCACTGTGTAATACAGTCATCCCTCGCTATATTGCGGCTCACTTATTGCAGCTTTACTATATTGTGGGTAAAAATCTGTGGGTAAAAACCCACGATACAGTGAAGTTGCAATAAGGGAATGCGATATTGCAAGGGATGACTGTATACTTCACTGGTGAGTACCCATATAGAATTTTATATGTTGTTAAAATTATGTAGGTTTAAGAGCGTAGAAAGTGTTTAAGAGCATACGAAGTGTTTATAAGAGTGTGGGAAAAGTTTATAGGCATGTGGGAAGGGTTTATCAAGCCTTAAATATATATATACATAATCAAATAAATATAATACCGCTACTCTGAGGATTTTCACCTATTGCAGGGGTCTCTGGAACGTAACTCCTGCGATAGGTGAGGGATCACTGTAAGTATGTTTTTAATCTCCCTCTCAGCAACATAATTAAAAGTATTTTTATACTGTTTATCTCAATCCTTTAGATCTCTCCTTCCCTTTATCCCTTGTTTCTGACTCCCTTGTCACATAAAAGCATAAATACCTTATCAGAATAGCTTGTATTGCCTAATTAGTACAATAGAGCCATATTCCGTGGTTGAGTTATTTGTTTTACTAAAACTTATGAAGCACTTACTAGTTTCCAAATTCTGCTCTAGACTTTTAGGATATACCAGTATACAAAATCAATGGAGTCCTTGCTTCCAGGAAACTCACAGTGTAGTGAGGACAGACTGACTCTAAATATACAAACTGACATATGTCAGAGAGTCATCAGAGCTAAGAAGAAAAATAAAGGAGGTTAAAGAGATGAAAGGGACCTACATCCAAAATTGCTCTTTCCAGCAAAGCTGTCATTTAGAATGGAAGGACAGATAAAGCGCTTCTCAGATAAGGTCAAGTTCAAGGAGTTCATCATCACCAAGCTCTTATTATATGAAATGTTAAAGGGACTTATCTAAGAAAAAGAAGATCAAAAATATGACAATGAAAAGACAGCAAACTCACAGCTATTAAGAACCACACCTAAAACAAAAGCAAACTAGGCAAACAGCTAGAACAGGAACAGAACCACAGAAATGGAGATCATATGGAGGGTTAGCAACAGGGGCGTGGGAGGAGGGGGGGGAAGGTACAGAGAATGAGTAGCATAGATAGTGGGTAGAAAATAGACAGGGGCAGGGTAAGAATAGTATGGGAAATGTAGAAGCTAAAGAACTTATGACACAAGGACATGAACTAAAGGGGGGGATGTGGGTGGGAGAGGGTGTGCAGGGTGGGGGGAATGATGGGGGAGAAACGGGACAACTGTAATAGCATAATCAATAAAATATATTTAAAAGAAAAAAAAAGAGATGAAAGAGATGGGTGTTGTTTGTACTATAATAGATTATACAGGACAGTCTTCTTTGAAGTAAGAAAATAATGAAATTAGAACAGAACGTGGACTTAGTTGGGTAGTGAATCCTGTGATTCTATACAGAAAATATGTTCCAGTTCAGGGACTAGCAAGTACAAAACCCTGAGGCAGACATGTAGTCACATGTTTTTTCTTTTAGTTTTTAAAAATATTTTATTATTTATGCTATTACAGTTGTCCCACTTTTCCTCCCTGCCAAAATGCAGTGGGCTGGAGGAGAATGAGAGTAGGGAACATGACAGAGACAAATTGAGAAACATGGTGAAAATCCTGATCACATGGACCTTGGTGATCAAATGGTAAATGGTCTAAAATTTTTTATCTTGAATGAAATCGGAAACCATTTGACCAGAGAAATGAAATCATCTAATTAGATTTTTCAAAGCCCAGCCTGAGTACTTTCTGTGAATACACTATAATTGTCACCATTCGAAACCAAGGTAAATGGGAAAAGCACGTGGAACAGGATGAAAAAAGAAAAAGAATCATAAGGGATGGACTGAGGCTTTTGTAATTACTATTCTGATCTTCTGTTCTTTTTTCTTCTTCAGGAAAGTAAAGTCACCCAGCCCTTCTTTATCAATTTCTAGAAGCACCTTTACCAATATGGCGCACATATTTAACATCTGTATTTAAGTAAATATGAAAACAAATAAACTGCATCTTTGGGTCCTTTTTCTTTTTTTAGATTTATTTTTTAATTATTTTTCAATTATAGACCTTATTCAATATATTATAGTTTTAGCGAAAGTCTAATGGTTAGATATTTATATAACTTGTGAAGTGATCCCCCCGGTAAGTCTTGCTCCTGTGTGACATCATACATGCTTTATCAGTACTACTGACTATATTCCCTATGCTGTACATTACATCCCATGACTGTTTCATTACTACCACTTCGTACTTCTTAATCTCTTCATAATTTTTACTCAGTCCTCTAATTGTCCCCCTTTATCTGGGAACAATCAGTTTGTTCCTTATATCCATGAGTATGTTTCTGTTTTCTGTGTTTATTTTGTTCTTTATTTCCTTTTTTATTGACTTTATTAGAATGACTGTGGTTAACAAAATTATACAGATTATAGGTGCACAGTTCCATGACACATCATCTATACATTGTATTGTGTGGTTACTACCCCAAGTCAAGTCTCCATCCATCCTTATTTCTTCCCTTATACACTCTTCCACCTCAGCTACCCTCTTTCCCCCCAGAGCCCCCACACTGTTGTCTATGTCCATGAGTTTGTTCTTTTCTTTTCTTTTTTCCCTCAGTCTCTCCAATTCCCCTCACCAAATTTCAATTAAAATAGTGGGTGAATGTAAATGAAATGGAGGAAGCTAACTGGATTTTCTAGCTTATGACTGACTCATAATATCTGCATTTCACTGAGTGAAAAGACTGGCCAGGACTTGCCTTTAGCAACAGGGTGAAAGGAGATGGTGTCTATATGGAAGACCAGAACTGTAAAATGGTCAGCTCCTCACCAGTGTACTTATCAACCCCAAGGTCTACAGTGGTACAGAGAAGTTTTCTAGTTTATTCCTTAACCACCATCATAGGTTCAGCTAATATTTTCCCCAGTACATGAATATTTTAGCAAATTATTCCCATGTACCTTTCTTTCTTTCTACAAAATAAATACACTTTGCTGTTGATTATTTTCTTTCCAGATATGTGACTATTTCCAAACTTCAGGAAAATTTTACTCTTTCACAAGCATTTAGCTATTGTCTAAAATAATTTGGCTTTTGGTTCAAGATGGTATAACCTTATTGTATTTATATGGGAGTAGAAATATCATCAGATAAAGGACAGAAAGAGAATGGGGAGTGTCAACAATGGAAGAGAGAATTTCAAAATTTATGGGAGGGTGGATGCTTGTAGAGGAATTTTGGCAACATGGTTATCAGAGCTTCTCAGTAAGGAGATGTACTGCTTCTGTTACATACACACAGAATGCTGGATAATTATTTTAGTATGCAGCTTAAATGAGTTAAAATCAGAGAATGCTCTAGGTGTCAAATATAGCCATAATCATCAATATTTATATATATTGAATGTGTATCAAGATTATTTTAAGGGTGTTGAGTATTTTAAGGATCTTATATATAAACAACTAATTTAACTTTCACAGAAACCCTATAAAGTAAATACTATCAATATCTCCATTTTACCCACAATAAAACAAAAGAATATAGAGTTTAAGTGACTTGCCCAAAGTCACACAGGTCATAGGTGGACACACCAGATTTGAATGCAGTTCGAGTTGCTCTAGAATCTGACTTATGAACCACAGTACTGCACTTTCTGAAAAGCAATGAAAACTGAAACTATAAGGTTCTGAATCAGAGGTTTAACTAAATTTCAAATTATAAGGGTTACCAGTAGTACAAAGATTCATGATTTTTATGTTACTGGGCTTAGCTTTTCCATGTGGAAACACAAGACACATAACAAAGATTCAAAAATATATATTTTAGAGATCTCATTCTACTGCTGCATGATGATAGTAGAAACCAAAAACAAAGATTTTCAAACATCAGCACATAGTTGGAAAAAATACACACAGGAACACATGCATATATTTATGTTTCATATACACACACTAACTATATATGCACATATCTATATATATACACATAAAACAAGAAAAAATGAACTTAGCATTATACTTGAGCAGTCAGGAAAATACTAAATTAATAATAAAATAGAAAAATGAAAATAATAAATATTAAAAAGCAAAAATCAATGAAATGGTAATGAGATAAAAATATTGAGCAGATCACTAAAAGCTAAAGCTGGCTTTTAAAAGGACTAATAGCAGATATTTAGTGAGATGGAGTATGAAAATTGGAATTAGCACATGGACAGTATGGATGACAAAAAAATACACTATACACAAATAAACACAAGTATGGAAAAAATATAAGACTCATATAAAATATAGATGGAATTATACAAAATATAGATATTGCTTATCTAGAGATAAGCAATTAGAAAAATTAATCCATGGGGAAATAAAAAGCCAAACTAATCCATAAACATTAAATAGATTACTTTTTCTTTGTCACATCTACCTGAAAAAAAAAGTTAACAGACATAAATGGTGTAAAGAAATGTCTTACAAAACTTCTGAGAAAGTGATAAGCTCAAATTTATATAAATACTTCCAGATAATTAAAAGAGAAGTAACTTTCTTAAATTCTTCCTGGTGCCAGTACAAAACTGCAGGGGAACTAGAGAAGTGGAGGCAGAGTTAGAAAAGCACAGTCTGATTTTTCAGGAACAGAGATATAACCATTCTAAATAAGGTGTTAGCCAATCAAATCCAGCCACATATCTTATGGTATTAATGTTTTTTAGATAGTTAGGATTTACTCTGAGAGTGAAATTATAATTTAATAACAAATAATCACAACATTTCTTGTAATACGGGTTTGGTGGTAGTAATACAGGTTTATAATACAGGTAGTAATACAGGTTTGATGAACTCCTTTATCTTTTTCTTGTCTGGGAAGTTCTTTATATGTCCTTTGATTCTAACTGTTAACTTTGCTGAGTAGAGTAATCATGATTATAGGTCCTTGCTTTCCATCACTTTGAATATTTCTTGCCAATGCCTCTGGTCTACAAAGTTTCTGTTGAGAAATCAGCTGACAGTCTTATGGGAGCTCCCTTGTAGGTAACTAACTACTTTTGTC
Source organism: Glossophaga mutica (assembly GCA_039655065.1). Lineage (NCBI taxonomy): Eukaryota > Metazoa > Chordata > Mammalia > Chiroptera > Phyllostomidae > Glossophaga > Glossophaga mutica. The sequence goes on along the minus strand of CM077308.1, from coordinate 75,139,488 downwards.
TTGCTGTTATAAGATTCTTTGTCTTTAACCTTTGGCATTTTACTTTTGATACGTCTTGGCGTGGGCCTTTTTGGGTTCATCTTGTTTGGGCATCTCTATATTTCCTGGACTTGTATATCTATTTATTTCACCATTTAGGGAAATTTTCTCTTATTATTTTTTCCAGTAGGTTTTCAATTTTTTGCTCTTTTCTTTCCTGCACCACTATAATACAAATGTTGGTATATTTGAAATTGTCCCAGAGGCTTTTATGCTATATTCATTTATTTGGGTCCTTTTTTTCTTTTCAATGTTTTGATTGGGAATTTTTTGCTTCTTTATATTCCAAATTGCTGATTTGATTCTTGGCTTCATTTACTCTACTGTTGATTCCCTGTAATGTCATCTTCATTTCAGTTAGTGTATACTTCATGTCTGAATGTTTATTTTTTATGATTTCTCTGGTTTTTTTTTAATAATGTTGAATTTCTCACTAAGTTCCTTGAATTTCTCACTAAGTTCCTTGAGCATCCTTATAACCAATGTTTTGGGTTTTTTTCTTAATTTTTATTTTAATTGTTGATCTTGTACAGTTTTCTGTCTTTTATTCTCACCCGAACCCACCACCTCAGCCCTCCCCTCCTCCCTCCCATTTCTACCTCCCCCCTATAGTTTTTGTCCATGTGTCCTTTATACTTGTTCCTATAATTCCTTCCCCTTTTCCCCTGAAATTCCCTCCCCTCTCCCCTCTGGTGACTTTCAGCCTGTTCTCAATTTCTGTGTCTTTGGTTATATTATGCTTGTTTGTTTGTTTTGTTGATTAGCTTCCTGTTAAAGGTGAGATCATATGGTATTTATCTTTCACTGACTGGCTTATTTCACTTACCATAATGCTTTCTAGTTCCATCCATGCTGTCCCAAAGGGTATGAGCTCCTTCTTTCATTCTGCTGCATAGAATTCCATTGTGTAAATGTACCACAGTCTTTTGATCCATTCATTTACTGATGGGCATCTAGGTTGCTTCCAACACTTGGCTATTATAAATTGCGCTGCTATAAACATAGGGGTGCATAGGTTCTTTTGGACTGGTGTTTCAGGGTTCTTATGATATAGTCCTAGCAGTGGAATTGCTGGGTCAAAAGGTATATCCATTTTTAGTTTTTTTAGAAAATTCCATACTGTTTTCCATAGTGGTTGTACCAGCCTGCACTCCCAGCAGCAGTGCACTAGTGTCCCCTTTTCTCCACAATCAATCCAACACTTGCTGTTTGTGGCTTTGTTTATGAGGGCCACTCTGACTGGTGCAAGTTGTATCTCATTGTGGTTTTAATTTGCATCTCTCTGATAGCTAGCGATATCGAGCATCTTTTCATGTGTCTCTGGATCCTCTGTATGTCTTCCTTGGAGAAGTGTCTGCCCAAGTCCTCTGCCCATTTTGTAATTGGGTTGCTTGTCTTCTTAGAGTGGAGTCGTGTAAGTTCTTTGTATATTTTGGAGATTAAACCCTTATCTGAGGTATCATTGGCAAATATGTTTTCCCACACAGTCGGTTCTCTTTTTATTTTAATATTGTTTTCCTTGGCCATGCAGAAGCTTTTTATTTTGATGAGATCCCATTTGTTTATTCTTTCCTTTATGTCCCTTGCTTTAGGGGACATATCAGTAAAAATGTTGCTGCGTGTAATATCTGACATTTTCCTGCCTATGTTCTCCTCTAGGACTTTAATGGTGTTACAGCTTATGTTTAAATCTTTTATCCACCTATGATTTATTTTTTTGTATGGTGTAAGTTGGTGCTCGAGTTTCATTTTCTTGCACGAAGCTGTCCAGTTCTCCCAACACCACTTGTTGAAGAGGCTATTTTTACTCCATGTTATGTTGCTGCCCCCTTTGTCGAATATTACTTGACTGTAGAGGCTAGGGTTTATTTCTGGGCTCTCAGTTCTATTCTACTGGTCCATGTGCCTGTTTTTATGCCAGTACCAGGCTGTTTTGATTACAGTGGCCTTGTAATACAATTTGGTATCACGTATTCTGATCCCTCCTGCTTTGCTCTTCTTTCTCAAGATTGCTGCCGCTATTCTGGGTCATTTATTGTTCCATATAAATTTTTGAAGAGTTTGTTCTATATCTGTGAAATATGCCATTGGTACTTTAATAGGTATTGCATTGAATCTGTAGATTGCTTTGGGAAGTATGGACATTTTGATCATGTTAATTCTTCCGATCCATGAACACGGTATGTGTTTCCATTTATTTGTGTCTTCCTTGATTTCTTTCTTCAGTGTTGTGTAGTTTTCTGCATACAGGTCTTTTACCTCCTTGGTTAGGTTTATTCCTAGGTACTTTATTTTTCTTTTTGCTATATCGAAGGGGATTTTTTCCCTTGATTTCTGCTTGTATTGTTTCATTGTTGGTATACAAAAATGCCTTTGATTTCTGGATATTGACTTTGTATCCGGCTGTTTGGCCAAATTCATTTATTAGGTCAAGCAGTTTTTTGGTCGACACTATAGGATTTTCTATGTATACTATCATGTCATCTGCAAACAATGATAGTTTTGTTTCCTCCTTTCCAAGTTGGATGCCTTTTATTTCTTTTTCTTGTCTAATCGCTGTGGCTAAGACTTCCAATACTATATTGAATAGAAATGGTGAAAGTGGACAGCCTTGTCTTGTTCCTGATTTTAGTGGAAAAGATTTTAGTCTTTGCCCGTTGAGTATGATGCTGGCTGTAGGTTTCTCATATATAGCCTTTATTATGTTGAGGAATGCTCCCTCTATTCCCACTTTGCTGAGTGTTTTTATCATAAATGGGTGCTGTACCTTATCAAATGCTTTTTCTGCATCTATTGATATGATCATGTGATTTTTGTCTTTGCTTTTGTTTATGTGATGAATTACATTTACTGATTTGCGAATGTTGAACCATCCTTGCATCCCTGGGATGAATCCCACTTGGTCGTGGTGTATGATCTTTTTAATGTGTTGTTGGATGCGGTTTGCCAATATTTTTGTTGAGGATTTTAGCATCTATGTTCATCAGCGATATTGGCCTGAAGTTCTCCTTCTTTGTTGTGTCTTTATCTGGTTTTGGGATTAGGATGATGCTGTCTTCATAAAAAGAGTTTGGGAGTCTTCTATCATTTTGGATTTTTTCGAATAGTCTGTGGAGAATAGGGGTTAGCTCTTCCTTAAATGTTTTGTAGAATTCTCCTGTGAAGCCATCTGGTCCAGGACTTTTGTACGTCAGTAGTGTTTTGATTACTGATTCAATTTCACCGGCTGTTATTGATCTGTTCAGGCTTTCTGTTTCTTTTTCACTGAGTTTTGGAAGGTTATATTTTTCTAGAAATCTGTCCATTTCACCTAGGTTTTCAAATTTCTTGGCATACAGTTCTTCATAGTAATTTCTTATAATCCTTTGTATTTCTGCGGTGTCAGTTGTAATATCTCCTCTTTCATTTCTGATTGTGTTTATTTGAGTCCTCTCTCTTTTTTTCTTGATGAGCCTGCTTAAAGGCTTGTCAATTTTGTTGATCTTTTCAAAGAACCAACTCCTGGATTCATTGATCTTTAGGATTGTGCTTTTAGTCTCTATGTCATTTAATTCTGCTCCGATCTTTGTTATTTCTTTTCTTCTACTTGCTCTGGGCTGTCTTTGTTGCTGTTCCTCGAGTTCTTGTAGGCGTAGGGTTAGGTTGTTTGTTTGAGATGTTTCTGTCTTTTTTAGATAGGCCTGTAGCGCTATAAGCTTCCCTCTGAGGACTGCCTTTGCTGTGTCCCATAAGTTTTGGGTTGATGTGAGTTCATTTTCATTTGTTTCCAGAAGCTTTTTGACTTCCTCCCTAATTTCATTCTTGACCCATTCATTGTTTAATAGCATGCTATTCAATCTCCATGATTTTGAGGGTTTTGGGTTTTTCCCCTTGGGGTTGGTTTCTAGTTTCAGTCCCTTGTGGTCAGAGAAAATGCTTGGTATAATTTCAATTTTTTTGAATTTGTTGAGGCTTGATTTGTGTCCTATCATGTGGTCTATCTTTGAAAATGTTCCATGTGCATTTGAAAAGAAAGTGTATTTAGCTTCTTTGGGATGAAGGGCTCTATATATATCAGTTAAGTCCATTTCCTCTAGAGTGTTGTTCAGTGCCACAATATCTTTGTTTATATTTTGTTTGGAAGATCTGTCCATTTTTGACAGTGGGGTGTTAAAATCACCTACTATAATTGTGTTACTGTCAATATCTTTCTTGAAGTACTCTAAGATTTTCTTGATGTATTTAGGTGCTCCTCCGTTGGGTGCATATATATTTACAATAATTATGTCTTCTTGGTGGATTCTTCCATTGAGTATTATGAAGTGACCTTCTGGGTCTCTCTCTATGGCCCTTCTTTTGAAGTCTACTTTGTCTGATATGAGTATTGCTACCCCAGCTTTTTTTCCCTGACCATTTGCTTGGAAAATTTGTTTCTAGCCCTTCACTTTGAGCCTGTGTATGTCTTTTGTCCTCAGGTGGGTTTCTTGTAGGCAGCATATGTGTGGGTCATGCTTTCTTATCCATTCAGCTAATCTATGTCTTTTGATTGGAGCATTTAATCCATTTACATTTAAGGTTATTATTGATAGGTATTTATTCATTATCATTTTCGTACTTGTTTTCCTCTCTCTCTTTCTCTCTCTGTCTTTTCCTTTCTTCCCTTAAAGCAGTCCCTTTAGTATCCCTTGAAGAATTGGTTTGGTAGAGGTGTATTCTTTTAGACTTCTTTTGTCTGGGAAGCTCCTTATTTGGCCTTCTATCTTGATTGAAAGCCTTGCTGGGTAAAGTAGTCTGGGTTGCAGGCCTTTGGTTCTCATTGCTTGGAATATTTCTTGCCATTCTCTTCTGGTCTGGAGCGTTTCCATTGAGAAGTCAGCTGCTAACCTTATCGGGGTTCCCTTGTATGTTATTTCCTTTTTTCCCTTGTTGCCTTTAAGATTCTCTCTTTGTCTTGGAATTTTGCCATTTTAATTATGATGTGTCTTGAAGTGGGCCTGTTTGGGTTCCTTTTGATTGGGACTCTCTGTGTTTCCTGGATTTGTGTGGCTTTTTCTCTCACCAAATTAGAAAAGTTTTCCATCATTACTTTTTCAAACAGGTTTTCTATCCCTTGTTCTTGCTCTTGCTCTTGTCCTTCTGGTATCCCTATTATACGGATATTATTTCGTTTCATGTTGTCTTGCATTTCTCTTAAACCCTCTTCAGTCTTTCTAAGCCTCTTTTCCTTATCTTGCTCATTCTGAGTGTTTTTTTCTATTTTGTCCTCCAACTCGCTGATCCGATCTTCTGCTTCATCGATTCTGCTTTTCATTCCTTCTACTGTGTTCTTCAGTTCAGAAATTGTGTTCTTCATTTCCTCTTGGCCCTTGTTGATAGTTTCTATTTCCTTTTTCATGTTGATATAGTTTTCAGTGAGTTCATCATAACTTCCCTGTAGTTTCTGGTAGCTCATTGAGAGCTCATGGAGCTTCTTGACAACCATTGCTTTGAACTCTGTATCTGATAGTTGAGTTGCCTCCGTTTCATTTATCATTCTTTCTGGAGCTTCCTCCTTTCCTTTCATTTGGGGATTGTTTCTTTGTCTTCCCATTGTTTGTAAGACTCTTGTTGTTAGCCTCAACTTCTTAAATTGATCTGTTCTGGCTCCCTGGGTTTGTGGTATGACCTTCTGTGATAGAATATCTGTGAGTTTCAGTGGTGGATTCTCCTTCGGATATCCTGCTGTTCACAGCTTCCACTGTCTCATCAGCTGGAATACCCTCTTTTGGGGGCCAACTCTGTTCTTTTTTCACAGTTCCAGGCTTGTTTGTTTGTTTGTTTTGTCTCACTTGTGGGTATTTAAAAAAAAAATAAGAGGGGGGGAATGAAAAAAAAGAAGAAAGAAGAAAAAAGAGGAAGGTATAAGAGATAAAATTGGAAAGAAAGGAAGACGGAATAAGACAAGAAGGAATTCAAGGGAGGCAAAAGGAGTTGGGGAGTAAAGAAGAAACTAAAAATAATGAAGAAAGAATAGTTAAAAACTCATATAAATAGACAGGCATACAAACAAAAAGACACAAGCAAACTGGCAAAACAAAAAACAGACACACCCACACACACACCCACACAAATATAAACAGCCAAAAAAAAAAAAAAAAAGAACAAGCAAAGCAAAACAAAATATTAAAAATAAAAAAATAAAAAAATAAAAATATATATTTTAAAAAAACAAAAACAAAACAAAACAAAAAAAACCCTCTTGTTTTCAAACTTGCCGAGCCGGCTTTTCTGGTCTTGCTGGCTGCAATGGCCGAGGGGTGATCTTATTGCTTTTCTCTGTGTTCAGAACTCAGTCCTCATTGTGCTATGTATCCCAGCGTTAGTGGGTGCCTCTCCCCACAGGGTTTCCAGCGTGTGATCTGAGCCTCCTGGTGTGTGCGCACTTCTTCGAGTTTCTGGGTGTGTGCTAGGTTCTCCAGTCGTACGCAGTTGCCTGTCTTTGCCCCTGGGAGGCTTTCTGTGTTCGGGCGCAGCCTGTCTTTGCCGCTTAGCGGGGCCTACACTCCAGAGGCTTTCTCGCGCCTGCGCCTTGGACCTGAGCTGTCCAAGTTCAAGCACGGGCCCGTGAACTGGCATGGGCGCTCCACAGCTGTCTCCAGTGGCCAGCACCTATGTTTTCATGAGCGTCCACTACCCCACTACCGTGTGCGGTCCCCTGAGGGTGCCTATTTTCATGCAGCTGTCTCACTTCACACGCGCCTCTGTCAGCGGTTGGAGCGACTGTGCTTTCGTAGTCGCCCGGCGACCACGAAAACTCGGTTCAAAGTTGCGCGGTGACTTGGCGCGGGGGCATCCACTTTCACTCTGCCGCGCGGTGGCCCCTGAGATCTCCCAGCCGGTTCAGCGGCTGACCCAGCTCCCTCCCCAGAGCCCTGAGGCAGGCTTGGCGGAGCGCCGGGCCGGGGCCTCAGCCGCCCACCCTGGGCTCCTATTGTTCCGAAGAGCTCTCCTTACCGCTGGTTTTTCAGTGTCCGCTACAATTCCCAACCTCTTGTTCTCAGATATGCTGTGTTACTGTTCCTTGTCTGCTCTGATCTTCCGTAGATTAGCCCGGTTTTTCTCCCGTGTGTAGAGGGGAAATGGGGTCTACTCCCTCCTACCATGCCGCCATCTTCTCTCCTTCCTATAACCAATGTTTTGAACTCTGTATCTGGTAGTTTGCTTATGTAAAATTTTTGTTTTTTTGTTTTTTTTTTCCTGGAGATTTATTCTGCTCTTTCATTTAGGACCTGTTTTTTTTTTTTTTTTTTTTTGTCTGTCTCCCTATTTTGTTTTTGTATGTTAGGTAGAGCTGTTATATCTCCCAGACTTGGTAGAGTGGCTTTGTATAGTAGGGCTCTGCGGTTCAACCTCCCAGTCACTCTAGCTGGATGCTCTAGGTGCATCCCTATTTGGGTTGTGTGCACTGACCTATTGCATTTGAGCCTTAATTATGCTATTATCTGCCTCTGCAAAGACGGGCTGCAACTATAGTGGAAGAGCTGCTGTCCAAGCATCAACCCTATGGAGCAGGATTTGCTTCAGTGGGCCTTTAGGGCTCACCAACTCTGCCCTCTTCCTCACTTGTGGAAGTCATAGGGTTGTAATCTGGTGTGGTCTAAAGCTGTTTGCTTGATGGCCTGGCTCTGGAACCTTTTAGGAAGTCCAAGGTCAGCTACTACCTAGGTCCGACTCAGGCAACCTGGCACTAGCTACAGAGTGATCTGAAGATGACTGATCTTTGTGCTGGGCTCAGAGGTGCTCGGGAAAGGTCATGCTGTAAACTGAAGCTGGGTGCCTCTAGTACTGGTCCTGAGACCACCTAGCCAGGGGTCCAGGGTATGCAGAGGCCAAATGCTGCTTGTTTGAGGGATTTAAGAAAGTCTGAAGCGTAAGGCAAGAAAGGCCAGACGTGTGGAAAAGCCACTGGAAATGGCTTGGGTGGGCCAGCAAGTTAAATGGGGCTAGATCTCAAGGAATCACCAGGGCCAGATTAACTGTGTGAGACAGGTTGATAGAGACTCAGATATGGTGCCTGTCTGACAGCTGTGTAGAGGGTTTCTCAGAAAAGAAACAATGGCTTCTACTAGCACTTTTTTCCAGCAGAAAGCTTCCCCCAAGCTCTTGCCCCTAACCCAGACAATTCAATGCTTCCTCATATGTCCCTGGTGACTTTTGAGCTGCTGCCAGAGCCAGTGAGTCTGAGTAAAACCATGCACTGGTCCTTTAAGAGGAACTTCTTGGGACTATAGAAGACTTCATTTCCCCAAGCCACAATCTCCACTGGTTTTTACAGCAAGGAGTTATGGAAACTTCTATTCTTGGCACTAAAATCCTAGGGATGATGGGTGGATGGAACCTCTCACTCCTCAGGGAGGACCTCCACAGCAGAGATATCCCTCCAAATTTTTATCTGCCACACATTGGTGTGGCACAAACCCATTCCACCTCTCCACCCCTCCTACCAGTTTTGAGGTATCTTCTTCTTTGCATCCCTTGCATCCCTTGAAAGAACTTCCATTCAGCTAGATTTTAGGTGGTTCTGAATGGTAGTTATTCTATAATTCGGTTGTAATTTTGATACAGTGGTGGGAGGATTTATGTATTGCATTTACCTATGCCACCATCTTGACTGAAAGTCCTCATTGAAATTTCTTAGAATTTAAAATAAAGTGTTCACATTCACATGAATTACAATAAATATACATTTACTAGCATTTGCTATTCAAAAGACAGCCAAGTAGGAAATACTTTTTGCTTTTTAAGCCTCTATTTGCAATAGCAATAAACATTAAAAGGTACTTAAAGAAAATTATAAAGAAATAGTTATAATATATATGGAAAATTATTTTAAGAAATTATTGAGTGACATAAAAGAAGATTTAACTAGCATAAGGGATATGACACATAATTTATGAGAAAACAAATAAATGTAAAATTTTCTATTTTCACCCAAATTAATCTATAAGCACAACAGAGTACCAAAGAATATCTAATGAGGTACTTTCTTAAACTTGACAGCTTGCTTATACTATTTGTTTAGAAGGTAAATTAGTAATAATAGCTTAGAAAAGTAATTAAAAAGTGGTGAGAGATTACCTGAGCACAAATCATGATATCATGATGTAATGTAAAGTTCTATTGGTTGGCACATGTGTAGGCAAATAGATACACAGAAAAGTATGCAAAGGCTAAAACGAGCAATGCAAAATGTGGCATGTTGCAGAAGTAAAATAATAAATGATTCAAGAAATTATTTTGTAAAAAAACACACACATATTTTTGTACCTCAAGCCATACACAAAAGAATATTCCAGATTCAGTAAAAAACCAAAAGGTGAAAAATAATTTTTTTGAAAGTTGTTAGGAGAAAAATTATGGGAAAGTATCTTTATGTGATTCATGTAGGGGCATTTTTTCAACAAGATTTGGAAAGCGCATTACATAAAGAAATCTGTACATAAATGTATGATAAGATTTAAGATCACTGTGTACAATGTTAAACCTCGTGGTGATAGTATCATCAAACTTCTAAGCTCATTTAAATGTTTACATTAAATAAGTGCAATGTTTCATTTATAAACTATACCTTGAAAAAACTTAAAAATAAAAATAAAAATGAATGTATAGATGGCAGAAAGAAAAAAAGACAAGCTGTAGAAACCAGGGGAAGAACCTTTTATAATGCACATAATCAACAAAAGATCCATTCATTTAATCAACCTCAAATATTAAAAATTGACTCTACATCAGGCATTTGCTATCCATATAAAAAAGCAGACAAAATCCCTGTCTTCATGAAAACATGAAGTTTAACAGCGAAGAGAGAGACAATAGACAAAAATAAAATAAACACATAATTTATCATCAGAAGAAACCTGAAGAAAGAGATATAGCCAGCTATAAGATATGTTAATGGTGAACATTCCAGACAGAGGGAAAACAAGTAAGAATGCTCCAAGATAAGAATGTGCTTGGGGTGTTTGAGAAATACCAAGGGAGTTAGTGTGTCTAGAATCAGAGAACAAAAGGCATAGGGAAAAGTTAGGACATGAATCAGTGAGGGGACCAAGGCCCACATCATACAAGGTACCATTACAGTAAAAGACTTTTCATTTTTACTCAAAAGTAAAAAAGCTATTGGAGAATTATGAGCAGAAGAGTAAAAGTAATTATTGGAATTATATTTTATAAGTATCAGTCTGACTATGAGGTTAAGATGATAATGACAATGATAGGGGCTCATGAGAAGCAGAAAGAATACTTATAAGGCTATTGCAGAAATTTATATTTGATGGTAGTTCAGATCAAAGAAGTGAGGGTAGTGAGCAACCTTCATGTTTTGAAGGAGGGTAGTGAGCAACCTTCATGTTTTTGAGGAAAAGCCACCAACTTTAATAATGTTTTGAGAAAGATCTACTCTGAATACCTGGTAGGGAATGTCAAAACTGAGAGGACTACTACACATTCAAAAGAATGTCATTGGTTATATGAGAATGACATTCAGAGAATAAGCATAAGTCAGAGGTTAAATTTTTGAGTTGTCTTCCTACATATAAACAGTATTGAAAACCACGCTACTGGGGACACTGCTGAATAAGTGAGGACAAATAAAGCAAAGACCAAAGATGTGAATAGCAACTAGTGAAGTGACAGGAGGATCAAGACACGTGATCTGGAAGGGAAATGAATGAAGGGTTTCAGGAGGAGGTGTAAATATCACTGTGTAATAATTCTAATAGGTAAAAAAGAATTGAGGATTACACATTTGATTTGGCAACATTCAAGTGATAGACTACACTAAAAGGTGTTGTTTTGATAGAGGGATAGAGACAAAGAGTACTTGAAACTGGTTTAAGAAAGAATAAAGAACATTTGTGAACAGTAAGGATAAAAAATACCTTTGAGGAGTTGTGGGGAAGAGGGATCAAGTGAGTTCTTTTTAATAAAGAGGAACTATAGTGGTTTTTGTGTTTATAGCAATGACATGATTAAGTGGGAAAATAATGAGGTAGAAGAGCGATAGGACTATTGTCGAAGATTGTTCTTGACTAAGTAAGGGTGAAGGACTAGAATAAAAAAATATGGCTTAGTCTTAAAATTGCAGGAGTGAAGCCCAACTACGTGAGACCAGGTAACTGTGAGTTGGAAGATGTTGAGACTAGAAATATTCTTCTCTGAATGGAAAAATATTTGTGAGATTGAGCCCAAAGATAAGGAAATGTAGTACTAATGTATCACTTTGCCAGACAGACTACGTATAGATACATATACATACAGAACGTATCTATATATCTACATATATCTACATATAGATATACATGTAGATATATCTCTAATACTAATATAAATGCTTTTCATTGCAATAACATTTAGTTATTGCATGGACAGAGCACAGGAATTAAATGAAAATTTTAATAACTTTGATAATGTAAAATAAAAATATAGGTTAAAATGGTGATATAACTAGAGGTAAGAAAAGATGGAGGGAATTGTATGTAGGCAACTATCACCAACATAGAGGACAACTGTTACTGAACAACACTGATGGAAGAAGAAATGAGGGTAAAATGCTATTTAATATTGAAAAATTAATCAAGAAAACAAATCAAATCATCAAATTTTAGGTAGAACTGGTAGAAGTGAGGCAGTGTAAGTAAACCACATCTCTTTTTTGTACAAAGTATCAAAGGCATTGTTTCAATTTAATATCAGGAAATAAGAGGATAAAATAAGCATGCTATTGAGAGTTCTTAAGATTAGCACCAGAAAACAAAAAAAAAAGTGTTTTAGAGAAATGAAATGTAGGATGTGGGATTAAAAATGGAAAGAGTTGTACTGGAGAATATGCTTTTCATTATGTTCTTTTTAGTACTACTGGATTAATTGTGCTACATATCTATTAATTTGGCAAAACATTCTAAAATTATAATCTGGAAACACTTTTAATACCATATAATCATTAAAAATTGAGATAGTTCTTAAAGTGTTGACTTTTATAAGTATTTTCATCTATTGTCAAATATAAAAAAAAACAAAATATTGATACTATGGGAAAAAAGGCATATGTAAGTATATAGTTGTCAGTTACCTATGGCTGAGTAACAAACTACCCCAAAACTTAGTAGCTTATATCAATAAGTATTTACTATGGTTCACAAGTCAACCAGTCCGTTGGGTGGGTCTTCTTGTTTCTGGCAACATCCTTGTGTCTGAGATCACCTGCATGTAGGATAGTTATCTCCACTGACATTGTTGGTTCAGGGTCAGTAAGCGGCCCTTCTCCCTCACATGACTGAGAGTTAGTCAGAGGGTTTCCGGTAAGAAGGAATCTGTATTGTTTGGGGAATGGATTGTAACTCCTTCCTTATCTTCTTTTGGGACTGGTTTCTTGTCCCGTGGCAGCTTCTTGACCCTTTCCATCTGCACATATACACTGATGTAATGTAGCTCCAGGCCACACATAGGTTTGTGCAACCTGGACCCATGCTGCCTTTGTTTGAGACCCCTTGTAATGACACTCAGTCTGGAGGAGGTGTGGTCTCTCTCACTCCAATCCACCACCATGGGTGCACTCCCCTGTATATGTGTTATAAACCGCATGTCCACATCTGCTAGTCTACTGGGTGTTTTTTGTTTTTGTTTTTTTGGAATATCATGAACAATTAAGCAGCTCCTTGATTTGGGGCTCTGTGCAATAACTGGGAGCTCTTGTATGTTTGAAAAGCATTTGGATTAAAGGTGATGTAGGGTGACGTAACCTTGGCTGACACAGCTGGGCTCTCCTCTATCTGATGTTTTGTATATTTCATCTGTCTAGAGCAGGCTTATTTTCACGGAGGCTCAGGTGGTCATGAGGGAGAGATTCACAATGCTTCCAAAGACCTGGGCTCAGAATTGCACAATATCCCATGACCTCTTCATTTTGGCCCAGACCAAGTCATAAGGCCAGTCTGCAGTCAGGGAAAAGAGCATGGATCCAAGGAAGCCAATTGTTGGGGCTATCTAAAATCAGTATTGCTTTTTGTGTTTTTAGAAGCATAGGAAAAATTCACAAATATGCAAAGTAAACATATAACTGTGGTAACTTTGTCATGTGAGACTAAAGAAGCTAGATGATTAGGGGAGGCAGATGGGTAGAAATGGGAGAGGGTATAAGGGGTAATGGAAAAAACACAATAAAAATAAATTTAAGAGAGAAGAAAGGCAAAATAAAGATATTTTTAGAAAAGAAAACTTGAAGGAATTTGCATCCAGCAAACCGCTTTAATGGAAATACTAACATGTTTCTGAGATACAAGAAGGAACGGAGATCAAAGAAAGAAGTTAATGTGTTGAGGAATCTGAATGAACATTGTATAAAATGATGGAAATGTTTTTTGTGTGTGTATGTATGCATGCATGCATGTTTTTTAAATAAATATGTAATTATATTAATAATATAGACATTTAAAATATGTAATTGATATATACAAAAAGAAAAGAGCTAGATGATCATAGTCCATTTTATAAAATTCTCTATTGTTTAATTTTAATGGCAAGCAATTACTTTTTTAATTAAGCAGAAGAGTCCTTTTTGCATTCAGCAAACAAAAAATATACACACATGAATATGTGGATAAACAATACCCAGAACTAACAACTAAGGAGACCAGGAAAGAGAGAGAAGGTTGCCTAAGTTTCATTGAGTAGGGAAAATGAATTATCTTATTTCATCAAATACTATAAATTAAGCACTATTCTAGGTATTGTAATATGTAATTGTTTAATAAATCTAAACTGAATTTTTTAAACCACAATCTAAACATTTATTTTCCAAATGAGCACGGGAATTTTCTTACAAATACATGAAAATTCCCATGTTCTTCTTCAGCAGATACCATTGAATTTAGTTATGGTACAATAGCTCTGAGGTTCTATTTATTTATTTATTTATTTATTTATTTATTTATTTATTTTTCAATTTTTATTTTAATTATTGATCTTGTACAGTTTTCTGTCTTTTACTCCCACCCCAGCCCACCGCTCCAGCCCTCCCCACCTCCCTCCCATTTCCGCCCCCCATAGTTTTTGTCCATGTGTCCTTTATACTTGTTCCTATAAACCTTTCCCCTTTTTTCCTGAAATTCCCTCCCTTCTCCCCTCTAGTGATATTTATTTTTATTATTTAAACTGAGAAATAATCTTTATGCACATTTCACTAAAATAGAACTTATCTTTTTCAATGTACAAAGTAAAGTTGTTTTTTCTTTTCTAAAAAATAAAAGAAAGATTATCTGTTTTGGATTTTAAAACAGTGATATATTTACTAAGTTTGGCATTTTTCAGTTGGTTTCTTGCTCCCCTCAAGCCTTCCACATTAGTACTTCCCTTCCAGAGCTGAATGGTCCTCCCTCCAATTTAGTGGCTAAGGGGTGGCACACAAGCAAATAAGGGTCAATTTGATTTATTAAGTGTGTTAAAATAGACTGGAAAACAGAACAAAAGCTTTGTGTGTGAGTATTTCATTCTGCAGACTTTGTTATATCAAAATGAGAAGACAGGTTTTGCTGTTTTCCAAAGAAAAGAAGCTATAAGTCTGAGGAGTCAAAGTTTATCTTGTCAGAGAGTAGAATTTGAGAAGCTGCAGTTTCCCATTTAGGCAATGTGAACACACGAGACCACTGAAGGGAGAAAGAAGGTTGCTTTCATTTTCACTGTTTTTCCTGCCGGGGGAGCTGGAGCTGAAGCAGCAATGGCTGGTGAGTGGCTACGTTTTTTTTTCCCATTGTTTATGGCTGTGTTTTGGGAGGTTTACAGCTCTGGAGGACAGGGTAGGGGAGAGAAAAAGATCCATGAGAGGGGCACTCACTGGGCAAAACTATTTTATTCTAATATGTGGGTGATAAGCTGGGCCACAGTAATGACTATGATAACACAAACTATGTTAGTTAATAAGTCACAGCTTCTTAGAAAGAAGGGAAAGTGTAAAAAATCCGTATCTGTGTTCTTAAACCTTTCTTGTGATTTTAGGCTTTTCTTGTGTTCATACTGACCCAAAATTCTCACCAATTTTGTCAGTGTCCTCTTGTTTGGATGAGAGGCCTTCTGTGGAACAGAGTAACTTGCATTTTCTCCAAGTTTCTGTTCTCTCTGTGACCTTTCATTTGCAGCAGCAAGCACGCCAGCTATGGTTTGCTCTCTCAATCTCTGCAGAACTGCCCTCAGCCCTGCCCATGAAAACAAAATGCATTCTTTTAGAGGTGTAATTTGTTCACACCTTACTGCTATACATATGGAATATAAAGTATTTTTAAATTAAGCATTGATAAATGTGACAGGAAGTGAGTAGATGATGGTCAATATAAAGACTGAACAGATTTGGCCATCATTTACTTCCTTAGTGAAATTGCTTCAAGTCTCTGAAACTCAGTTTCCCCATCTATAAAAAGGCACAGGCTTGAACAAGATACCAGTAGATGTTATTTTAAATGTTGTCTTTCGCATCATCTCAGGAATTGCTAGATTCATGAAAAATTCATGGAAATGAAGTAAAATTAAATGAAAACTTGACAGATCCACCCTGATCTATAAAATTGCTTTTTTTTTAGATAGAAGATAGATGATAGATAGATAGATGATAGATAGATAGATAGATGGTAGATAGATAGATAGATAGATAGATAGATAGATAGATGATAGATAGATAATTTGTTGTTCCACTTATACACTCATTGTTGCTCCTTGCATATGCCCTGAATGGAGATTGAACCCACAACCTTGGTGTATCAGGAGGATGCTCTAACCAACTGAGCTATTTGGCCAGGGCCTATCAAATCAGAATTTTTGTGAATGGGGTACAGAGAGTTATGATTATCAAGCTTTATCTTTGGCACATTGAAATTTGAGAACCACTGGCCTAGAACCAGATACTGAAGGTCTTGTCTACATCTAAAATCCTATCTTTCTCACAGACAAGGGACCTCAAGAAGATCCTATCAGGATGGTGAAATCAATTACAAAGAACTTCCTTGAAGGCATTTTTGATGATTTGATGGAAAAGAATATATTAAATGGAGATGAGTTACGAAGATTAGGGGAAGGGGTGAAACTGATCGTGAACGGGACTGAAAGCCTAGTTGATGATGTCACTGAGAAAACTGAAATGGCAGGCAAAATATTTATGGACCGGCTCTTCAACACCAAGAGACAGTTGAGATTAAGTGAGTAGCTCAGGTCAAAGGTCTGGTAACTTGTTCTTCATCTACTATCTTTATACCCATAGTCTTCTTATTTCTGATTACATGTGGAGAACAAACTATCCACATATCTAGTATCTTCTTTGCCGGACTTTCTCATTTGATACTTCAAAATGCCCTGATCTACTTTTGTCGCTGTTGCAACATCCCCAGTTACTTTACAATGATGCACATTTTCCTTTTGTATTTTTTTAGCAATTGTCACTTTCGATCATTCTATAGTATTTACTTATTCATTATATTATATGTCTTCCTGCTAAAATGTAAGTTCCACGAGATACATATCTTTGTTTGATTCAGGAATATATCCCAAACTCATAGAAATGGCCATTGACAGGTGCTGCGTAAATATTTGTTAAATGAATCAGTGGTACTGGAGTTGTATAATATTTAATTAGAATCTTTATCTAATCTGGGCTACTCTGGCCATACACGTTGGACATTAGAGTCATTCCCAAACATATGATATTCAATACAAAAAATCCATCATCTTCTGCTTAGCGATGGCTTATCCCAAGGGTTAAATCTCTAAGAACCTATATTTCTCCTTGTTAAAGAAGGACTGTAGGTAATTTGAAGCTAGAACATAAATGTACCTTTCTCTCTAGAGCATGGGTTGCCCATACTTTTTCTTTGAAAGGATAGATAGTATTTTAAACATCTTGGACCATATGATCTCTGTGGCAATGACTCAAATTTTCTGTTGTAGCATGACATCTGCAACATATTGTATAATAAGTACAAAATGAGTGTGAATGTGTTCTGATAAACCTTTATTTACAACAATAGGTCTTATGCTGAGTTGAGCCCTCAGGCTATAGTTTGCTGATCTGTACTTTTGAGTAAAATATATACATTGGTATATTCCAAATCCTTGGAATATCCCTCCAGTATTATATTTTTGTTGTTGAAAAACTAATTTTTGTAAAGGCATGTACTTTTCCTCCTCAGAATAAAAAATGCTTTTGCAGAAAACCCTTCATGAAAGAATGTACTCCCTGTAGTATATAAACAGGAAGATAATGAGCTCTTTTTTTTTTTCTCAGAAAGTCTGCCTTCTCTTTGGAGTTTAGAGAATGAGCCAAACCTCCAGGCTTCATAAGGTAGCCCTATGCTGGACATAGTCATTTCCTTGTCAGTGAAAGGGAAAGAGTTTGAAGTGTGTAGGTGTGAGAAACTTACTTCTGCTAACAATTTTTTATTTTATTTTATTTCAGAATCTCATCCTGAAAATGAGGATGATGAATCTGAGAACAGTGAATCTTCTTCCTCAACAGGTAACTGCCCCCAAATCTCATATCATAGCCAGGAACTCTTGTACTTCTAGTGTTGTCAGAATGTATCCTGGTAAAGATCCAGGACATGCACATTCTCAGTCAATGTTCATCTTTGGAAATAACTTTTGAAGTAGAGCATTGATGCTTAACTACTCGTTCGTTCCAACTCAGAATCTGAAAATGAAAATGTAGAAAATGAAGATGAGCAAAAAGCTGGATCACTGCAGGCATTGGCTGTCCCTCCAACAGGTAAATGCCATCAAAACCCAATAACTCATGGGAGCCTTTATACATCACTTGGGAGAAGGCAGCTAGCTATACAGGGACCCTATGTTGTAGAGAAAAGACCGCAAAATTTGGGTTTAAGAAATCAGGTATTTTCCTTCTGCCCCTAACAAAGTTTCTGCCCCTAACAAAAGTAAAATAAACACACACATTCCTGCTCTTTAATTCTCCTAAGAATCTGGAAGTGAAAATGAAGATGCTAAACCTGAGGAGCATGCTGGATTGTGCCAGGCATCAGTTCTACCTCTGACAGGTAATATCATGGACACATAATGACATTATTTAAGTTAAGGCATGTATGAAAGTCCCTGTGGTGTAATGAAGAGAAAAATGGGGTAAAGCATATGAAATCTATACATTAAGCTTATCGGCCATTGTCTAACCCTGTTCGCTGGTGTGTGTGTGTGTGTGTGTGTGTGTGTGTGTGTGTGTCTCAGCTTGTCTCAGATTCATATTTTTAAATGGGATTAATAATATCTTTAAAAGGATCTATAAAACATCTATGATATAAGCAACTACCAACTTCACAAAACCAAATAAGGATGTGATTAAGAACAGTACATTAAAAAAATATGAATCATATATACTATATGGTCACTAAAGAACCTGATGACATGTATGGCCACTTTAAAGAATAACAGTGTCTAGACAGGGAGTAGTGACAGTGTTGTCTTCTGAGTATTATATCTTCAAAGTTTCTGAATGAGGGAATAAAAGCTTTGTAATCTTTATTTATTTTTATATATATTTATATATTATATACATGCATATGTTTTATGCACGTATATAACGTATATTATATACATGTGTATATTAATTGAAAGCCTGTATGCTATTCTAATTACTGGGTTTATAGCAAAAAGCAATTCAAAAATCCTGCTTACATGGAATTTGCACTGTAGTGAGGGTGGATATATAAGAAACATGCAAAAAATAAATAGTGCAGTTTCAGGGGGCATACAAGAGAAAAGAGGATTAGGCCATAGGAAGAGATGCTGTGGTTGGGATCGGTGGAGGGTACATGAGCCAGGGTGTATAGTTTTGAGAACTCTTTTGAGGCGATATTTCAGTACATACTTGAACAATAGCAAGGGAGTTGTGACAAAGTTTAGATCAAAAGAATTCCATGGAAAGTGGAAACAAGAGCAAGCAGAAAAGCTCTGAGTCTGGAATGATCTTGTCATAGAAAAGGCCAGTCTGGCTGGAGAACTGGAAATCAGGGGGAACATGGTAGGAGGAGCTGCTAAAGGGCCACACTGCCATTGCTTCACCATTTTGGGATTTTCAGAAAGTGGGGAAGAATTTGAATTTTATTTGCAATAGGAAACCTTTAAGAAGTTTTTAAATGGAGGAGAGATAAACAAGTATAGAGTCAAAAAGGCTAGTTAAAAGCTGCTTATATGTTTCAGGTGAGATAATAGCATTTAGATTAGAGTTGTAGTAATAGAGGTGATGACAAGGAGTTAAATTTGGGACCTATGTGGGAGATAATATCAACAGAAATACAGGTGGATTGGGTGTGCGTTAATAAATGAGGGAATTGACGATGATTCTAGGATTTTCTGGTTTGGCAACTAGGTACGGAAATGCAGAAAACTTGTGATTGATAGTAAAGTCAGGAGAAACAGATTTGCAGCTGTGGACAAATATCAGGAGCCCTTTGTACATGTTCAGTTTGAAACATGTTCCACATCCAAGGGTGCATGTTGTATAAACAGGTGAATGTTCTACTGAGGAGGAGTTCAAAGAGGAATCAGGGATGGAAATAAATGTTTGGATTCATCAGCATCTAAATAAATTTAAGATGATGGGACTGAAAGAGGCCCTGGGGAGAGATGCAGTTAGAGAATAATGAAGGTCCCCACATAGAACAACCTGACTTTTGGATGTCTGGCAGAAGAGGCAGAGCTGTACTGAAGACAAATTTAGAAAGAATGGCTGGAAAATGCAGCATCGCAGAAGCCTAGAAAACATTTTTTTCCTCAAGAAACAAGATCTGTTCAACCATGTTAAATGTGAAATAAAAAATTGGTAAACTTGATAACAAATACTTCACTTAATTGGTTAGGATAAGAGCCAGTCTGTATTGTATCCAGAAGAAAAAATGAGTTGAAAAAAATAAAAAATAGTGAAAATAGACAAAGCTTTTAAGGAATTATGCTGGGAAGTCAGCAGGGACTCTGCCCCACTCCTCAGCACAATTCCTCAGCTGGAGAAAAAACAGGGTCCAGGCAAAGGTGTTTTTAAAAGGTACCCTAGTATGAAGGAGGCTGACAATGGGGATACCACAGTTGGAAGAGTGACAGAAACCGATGAAGTGGAATGCACAGTTGAATGAATACCTAAGTCCTTGTGGGTGAGAGAGAGAATGGAATTCAGAGCATGAGTAGAGGTACACTCTTATAGGAGGAAGATTGTGTCTTTTCTTGCAGTAGGAGGAAAAATAGAGTATGTGGGTAGAGATGTAGGTAAACTGATGGGTCTGTTGGTTAAAAGATTAAGTACTTTTTTTGCAAAAAACACAACATTAAAAAAAACAGAGGCTTGTTGCCCTAAGAAAAAACAAAGAATCAGGAGATACTTGATAGTTATTGTCAAGTTGAAGGCAACTGTTCATTGACAAGTAGTTATAAACTGTGAAAGATAACATTAATGTGTGCCAGATATTATGCTAGATGCTGGAAATACAAAGATTAAAGATACCTGCACTATTATGCTTATAGTATAATGAACACTATTAAGATAAAATACAATAGTTGTTCATATGAGGCGTGTATATAAAATAATGGGGACATACTGACGTCATAGAAGAATTCATGAGCTTTCACAGGGAAAGGAATTAGATCTTTTTCTTTTAATGGCCCCAGTGTGAGAAATACATACCAGGACTTAGAAGTTCTTTCAAAATGGTTCAGAAATGCTTTAGAATGTTTTACGTTCCCTGTTAGTGGAAATATTTCAGAGAGTGGTAATAATAAACTAGGGGTATTGAAAGTAGAGTTCGAACATTTGAATAATGACTTGACTAGGCTAA
Source organism: Glossophaga mutica (assembly GCA_039655065.1). NCBI lineage: Eukaryota > Metazoa > Chordata > Mammalia > Chiroptera > Phyllostomidae > Glossophaga > Glossophaga mutica. Next base: position 75,118,618 of record CM077308.1, on the reverse strand, counting down.
ATGAATTTTAGGCTTCCTTCTAAATCTTAGATACTGTGTTTATGTGAGTTTAATGTGTTGGCTTTGAAAGGTCAGTCAATGCCATGACCACTAACAAAAACAGAAACATATAGTAGGGTCAGTAAGAGGAAGAAGGGAAAAAAAGGAAATATTCAAACTTTTGTTTTAGACATTTTAAATATAAAATATTTTGGTGGGATGGCAGTAAGCATTTCTGAAGAATGGGAACCCACTCAAAAGGACTGTGTGATTGCAAAACAGTGGATATTACTGCTTAGTGAGTTTTTTTTTTCTTTTTCTTTTAGCTCCCCTGGAAACTCAGGCTTCCCGACCCAATCAGAAGTTAAAGCTTTGTCCCCCTGATCTTCTCCATAGACTGAAGACAACAAAGGCAGATGAGGTATTTTGCTTTGGAATAGGGAGATACATAAATTTGCCCACTCAAAGAAGATACTGGGGATGTATTGGGAATTTTACTTCTTGTTATAAAGGGTGTAAGATAGCCCTGGCTGGTGTAGCTCAGTGGATTGAGCGCGGGCCTGTGAACCAAAAGATCTAGGTTCGATTCCCAGTCAGGGCACATGCCTGGGTTGCAGGCTAGTTCCCGGCAGGGGACACACGAGAGGCAACCGTACATTGATATTTCTCTCCCTCTCCCTCTCCCCTACCCTTCCCCTCTAAAGATAAATAAATAAAAAAATATTTAAAAAATAAAAATAAAGGGTGTAAGATAGAAACAAATGGTATAGAATGTTATCTAATTAAATGATCCTTACATTAGATTTCCTGTCTCTTCCACCTCATCCTGGAACACACTCTGAACTCCTATCCGCTACCCAACCAAAGCCAAGTTGCTACTACATGTTTTCAGTCGTGGTCCTGTCTCTTTCCTCTTGAGGACATAGTTCCATTTCCAATCTCTCCAGCCTTCCACTCTATAACTTTACAGGCCTGTTTTGTACAGATTTTAGGCAAAAGGGAGGAGGCCTGGGGCAACTAACTCTGTATCTGTTAATTGCAGATATACCCAGTAATGGAGAAAGAGGGAAGAACACGCCTGGCCCTCATCATCTGCAACAAAGAATTTGATTATCTTCGTAATCGATATGGTTCTGAAGTTGATATTTTGGGGATGCAAGATGTACTTGAAAACCTTGGATACTCAGTAGTTGTAAAAGTGAATCTTACAGCTCCGGTAATGACTCAGGACAATGGGACAAGCTTCCTACCACCCTAAACAGTTTTGAACTTTATTCCTTAACAGCTATAAGAACAAAACATATATTGTAGGAATTACATTTGCTCAAGAATAAGATCCCCTGGATTTCAGCCTCCTCCAATGCACAATCTCATATTAAAGTTTTAGAGCACCTTTATGTATTACTATTTCACTAAAAATGTTGCATCCTAAAGGCCTCAGTATGAGTGGCATCTATTATTTGATAGTATAGGTGAGATGGAGGGCCTGGGTCCTTAAGTTGCCTGATACCTACATAATGAGCTCACAAGACTTTTATCATTTTCATACCATATGTATAAATGTGAAACCAGGTATGTAGTAAAAAATACACACACAAAATTATGATTTGGGTTCTCCCTAAAATGTTTTGGGTGACTTTAGACAAACCATTTTAAACCTGGCTTTCTGCCATTCAATTTTAAAGAAAATTGTTAAGTGTTTATGGCTTTTGTCAGTAGAAAACTGTCTGTCTTTTGGAATGAAAACTTATAAGAACTCCAACAAACATAACAGATGAAAGTTAAGCCTTCCTGCTGGAGACTTGTCATGTTGCTTGACCCTCATTACATTTCATTCCCCAGCATCTTTCTAAGTCCAGATCACCTGATTCCTTGGTGCCTGCATCTTTTTTGTTTGTTTGTTTGTTTACTCCATCTATTGTACTAAATGAGTACAAGCTGTATATGGAGAGTGTCTTCATAATAATTCTGGAGTCTCTTTTAGGAAATGGAAACAGAGCTATTACAGTTTGCTGCCCGGCACGAACACCGATTCGCGGACAGTACATTCTTGGTGTTTATGTCTCACGGCGTCCTGGAAGGAATCTGTGGGACAAAGCACACAGAACAGGAGCCAGATATACTTCACGATGATACAATCTTCCAGATTTTCAACAACCATAACTGCCAGAGTCTAAGAGACAAACCCAAAGTGATCATCATGCAGGCATGCAGAGGCAGTGAGTCTGAGTTGGGAAACTCAGGGGAGGGGCCTCACACTTTGTTCTATTAGCCTGATGTCTTACCTTCTTTTTCCTAGAGATGGGTGAGAAAAACACTATTTTAGTACTACTCAGTCCCAGTCTAGAAATTAATTCTGTACCATTCCTAAAGCAATGATAAGTAGCCTAGAATAATTAAAAATGCCCTGATTACTTGCAACCAGATGGTCAACAAGTGTATTCTAAATTTAAGTAGGCTCTGTATGGTTCAGTCAGTGAGGAAGTTTTTTTAGTAGTAAGATACTTTCATTTTTAATAAATGATATATTAAGATGTATTGAAGTGATGGTATAATTGGTAAAAAAGATTTTGTATGTCTGTGTATGTGTTTAAATATAACACCTTTCATATGACAAGGATGTCTCTCTCAGGAGGCGATGGGACTGTTTGGGTGCCTGACATGGGAAAAGCCTCTGCATGTAGATATGACCATACACTTCCGTGTTACATCTGGAGTGATGCGGTCACAAAGACCCATGTGGAGAAGGACTTCATTGCGTTCAAATCTTCAACTCCACGTAAGTGGCTTCAGCGAGAAGAGTTTCTTAATCAATCAGTTTCCAGGTTACAGGCTAGGCTATGATCAGATCTTATCACTATTATAAGAATGTTTCCTGTCTAATGAGACATTTTCAGTGGCAAATACATTTAAAATATTAAACTTTTCATAAGTAAAAAGTTAAGTCTTTGTTTTGGAGGAAACTTTCAAAATAAAAAGGAGTTCAGTGAGGATCCAGACTTAAAATAGTCTTACTATAAATAAAGTAAGAGGTTTCTTTTCTTTCCTTTTTAAATGTACCCACACACAGAAATGTATCATATTCTCATGGTTTGGTCCACCTGATCCTGTACTAGCAATTAATTGAGCCAGAACTAATACCCATTCCACATATCCTAGAACATATTGGCCTCTTATTTGAATATAGGCTTAGGAAATTAGTTAACATTCAGTGCCTGCCTTCAGAATATTCTAGTCAATGGCTAAAAATTATTCTTGGTAGAAAAGTCATAGAAGAGTGGAAGGTAAAAACAAAAGCCATTCTTGATTATCCATGGTCTCTTCTGTAGAAAATCCGTTTAACAGCCATCCACAGTATTGTTTTAGCAACCATTTAGGTAATAAAAGCAATTTTTAAAACCAAGTTTACACAAGTCACAGCTTTAAGTGCTGTAGTGTAGCAATTGCAAACTTTAATGCACATAGGAATTCCTTGGGAATCTCATTAAAAAGTAGGTTTCTGATTCAGCAGATCTGGGGCAGGGCCCGAGATTCTGCCTTTCAGAAACTCTCCACAGTGATGCCAGTGGTGTTGGTCCATGACCAAAAGTGAGTAACAAGAAACTAGGGGATCCTGTGAGTCTAGCCTGGAGGAATAGGAAAAAGGGCCATGCAGGCCCCTGCACAACTGGAATAGTTCTACTTCAGTGTATTTTATGTTTTGGAAACTATATATTTAAAAGAAGAGTTACACATTAAAGTCACATACTCTAATAGAGTGTTTATTTTAGTTAAGGGAATAAAGCCTGTGTAAATTTCTTGCATTCCTTTCTAACATACACAACTTATGTGCTAGCAGTGGGCTGGGTGCAGGGCACATAATACACAACTATAGAAGACATGGTTACTGCACCTCAGGGAGTGTATGCTCAAGCCAGAGGGGCAGAAATTAACTGGGGGTGGGAGGATATACATATGACATAACAGAAATAAATAATGACCGCCAACTGTGATAAGTGTTTTAAAGAAAAAAAAATGTGCCCACATTTGAAAAATGAAGGAGTTCACCACATCATGGGCAAGAGAGGAACATTCTAGACAAAAAAAGCACGGTACACAGAGGACTTGAGAAATAAAGGAGCTGGAAAAACGGGGCCAGGGAGGCTGGATCATGGAGCCAAGGGAGAGCGACCAAGGGGAAGATTGAAGAGGTAGGCAGGAGCCAGGCGATTTGAGGCCTCATGTGTTAGGGAAGGATTTGGTCTTTTATACTAATATACTGTATTACTAATATTATTGTACACTAATAATAATAGGAAATTTTGGTGCAATTTAAGCAAGGAAATTATAATTTTATTTTTAAGTCATCACTTTGAGGATTCTGTGGGGAATGGACTACAATTGGGTAAGGTTAGACATAAGGAGAAAGGTTTAAATGCTATGGCAGTATTACAAGCTACAGGTGATAACGATAGTCTTGGAATGCAGTGAGTTGTTGGATCCAAGAAATAATTAGTAGATAAAAATTAATATGACTTAGTGGTTTAGTGGATATAGCAGGTAAATAAGAAGAGATAATAGAGGTTACTCAAGTTTATAAATAGATGACTGTGATGTAGTCATTAAAATAAGATTCCTTTGGCATATTTTAAGGTGAAATGAAGAGTAAAGAGTTACACAGTTGTATTTTTCGGAGGAGAGATCTGTGTTAGAGTTTTTGGAAATGCTTACTTAAAGATGATATTTAATATTCTAAAAATAGGTAATATTATCTAGAAACAGAGAACAGAGTGAGAAGAGATCCTACAGTATGTGAGGCTTGCAGATGTCCAGAGTTCAAGATTAGAGATAGAGGTTTGATTTAGTCATCAAACTAGACTCAGAAGGTATGGTCAGAGCATGTGTTGTCAGAGCTACCTAGAAAGAATCTGCTGGAGATAAAATAGTTTCTAATGTGAACAATAAATCAGGTAAAGTAAGGCCCAGTAAATTACCATCAGATTTAAGGACTTGGAGGACAGGGATAACCTTACAGAAAGTCATTTGGTAAATATAGTGTGGGAGGGAGAAACTTGACAGGTGTGAACAGATGAGGAGAAAATGAAGTTGGTGAGTAGAATATATTTGAGAAATGGAACTATTAAAAGGGTGGAGAAATAGGATGGTAGCTGCAGATAAACTGATAATTAGAATATTTGCTTTTTAATGACAGAAGACATTTGATCACATTGCAATGGTAAGGAGAAGCAGTAATTCAAAAGATTCACATAACAAAACCCTAAGGGTAAAAAATTATACTAGGAAACAGTATGGATAAAGAGAAGACCCAGAATCAAAGAATGTCAAGACATGAATTAAATTATATATATATATAACATTTTAAACAAATTAAATTATATATATATATAAAACATAGACAAATACATATGTATATTTGTACATATATATGGTAAGTTTTGAAAAAAATGTTCTTTTATACTACTAGCAATCCTAAGAGTTATAACTTTGGCACTGATAGTAAGAAAGTCAAGGGGATAATAATTGAGGGTCCAAGATGGTTTTCTTAGGGCTCTCTATCAACGTGTAGTCTCAGCTTTATCTAGACTTGACCTCTCTCTCTCCCCCAAAAGCATCAAAATCAAACTTTAACCAAAAGCTATGGCTCTAGGTGTCTTCCACACTTAAACAAAAGCCGCTTCTCCCAATATTTTTGTACTTTTTATTTGCAGATAATAGTTCTTGGAGAATGAGTACAAATGGCTCTCTCTTCATTTACCAAGTTATCCAACACTTCAAAGAATATTCTTGGTGTCATCATTTGGAGGAGATTTTTCGAAAGGTAAGGATCTCCTTGTCCTTTTAATCTATGCCCCAGAAAACTTTGTAGAAAGATTTGCAAAACATCTTTAGAGTCCTGAAGCTTTAGGTCCTCTTGATGCTCCTTCCTACAGCCCAAGTTTATTTAATGAAGAAGTTTTATGAAGTGCTATATAGAACCAGTGTGAGTTTCTCCAATCTCAATTTACTGAATTGCTCATTCAGCAAATGTTTATGTTTGTACTAGTTCCCATTATATCCAAGGAAAAGCTAAAAATTTCTTCTGTTTGTATTATCTGGTAACAGACTTAATACATACAATAAATTTTCTCGTTTCCAAGTGAGAAGTTCAGAAAATCTCTAAAGGATTTCTTTACTAATTTAGGTTCAACGTTCATTTGAGAAACCAAGTGTGCTGGCTCAGATGCCCACGATTGAAAGAGTGTCCATGACACGGTATTTTTACCTCTTCCCTGGCAATTAAAGCTATTATGAAACTTCTCAGGTAAATGTATACAAGAAGTGGATTTGGGTGCTTCCTGCTCAGAGACTACACATATGGGCCAGATAGAATGGAGGGCAAGGACAGAGTGGTGCTGCACACACATCACTAAAGTTCCCCTTATCTGCCTTTTTTAATGGCCCCAGGGAAAACCCTGGTTCTGTTTGCCTTTGACCATAATATGATGATTGCATAAGAAATTAAAAGTCCAAATAGAAAACCCTTCCGTCTTTTTCTCTCAAAAACCTTCTCAGTGAGTAGAAAATATTTAGATCTGACGTATACACACAAGAAAATAATTTGACAGGTTTTATACAGCTGGTGTTTGGCTTCCTTCCCAAGAAGGCAGTTTTGCTGAGTCACATCCCTACTCTGTGAGGAAGCCAGCTAGTACCGCAGTGTAACTGACTACTGAAGAATTCAAGCTAAGGCAGCCAGGCCTTAGTACAGATCTTCCCATTTGGGCGTGATTGCCATATACATAGTCCTTTTGTGAGGATATATCTCACAGTGAAGATTAGCCCTATTTATATCTTACTTCCATTTACTAATAGTCATATTATTTTTCTACTTTTTTCAGGAAAAATGAAGGCATTATGGTGTTTACTTTTTTACTAAAGAATTTATTACTTTAAAGGGTGATTTTTTTGATGAAGGATATTTTTGTAAAGAGACTTAACTTGCGGTGGTGAACACACAACACGCTGCACAGATGATGTATTGTGGAATTGTGCACCTGAAACCTGTATAATTTTGTTAACCAGTGCTACAAAATACATTTCAGTAAAAACAGAAAAAAGAGAAAGTTTTTGTACCAAACTCCTAACTGCCCATCCTCCACAAATACCAGGCTAAAGTCATTATCATACTGTTGTTGAGTTAACGGTCAATAAAATTCCTTTAAAAGTATGCTTGTCTTCTCATTTTATCAAAAAGGTAAATTATACTCATCGAAAAACAAAATTTAAGTATAGAGAAACAAAAAGATTTTTAATGAAGAAACAACACTTCTTAATCTTTTTGTAACTCTACTTGTTAAAAAAATCAACTTACTTTTATAAAATTTCCTTAATTTTGGACAATCAATTCTGTTTCTGTTTTCAGGACAACCTTCACTAATTACAGTAAAAAATGCCCTAAATATTATTTTTGATTTTGTAACATTCTATCAGGCATTATAACACATATTATTCAAATTTTACTTACTTTTTAAAATTCCCTCCCAAGGATATGTTTATTGATTTTAGAGAGAGGAAGCATGGAGGAAGGTGGAGGAGGGAGAGAGAGAGAGAGAAATAGGGAGAGAAGGAAAGAGAGAAGCATCCATTGGTTGCCCCATTCACACCCCAACCAGTGATGGAACCTTCTGGCTTTTGGTGTACAGGACAAGGTTCCAACCAACTAAGCCACCCAGCCAGGGCTAAACTTTATTTACTTTTAATGTTCTTTGAAATATTTATTTTCTATACACTGTGTGATGATGAATATTTTTATACTTTTACTTTGTCTAAGTATGTTTATTTTCTTATAATGTATTTCTAAAAGTGGAATTTCTGGATGTAGGTATAAAATAGTTTTATACATTTTATTGTCAAAAATTTATGCTGAATTATATGCACATAAAATATCTAAGATAATAACCAACAAAAAATTAAAAATCTGTGTAATAAAGTTACTACAGTAATAGATGAAAAATAGTAAATTTCATTGTTTTTATTATTATTGGATTTTTAACATTTTTATTATCTATTTTTATGTGAATTATTAGTTTTTGTTTTCTTTATTTTGTTACATGTTTTATGGATTTTTAAATTAACTTTTGTAAGAACTTTCTGTTTAATAACATTTCAGCTAATGGTCATATGTTAGCAAGCATTTTTGTATTAGTTGTTTGGTAATAAATTTCATGTATGATACATGTAAAACACTCAAATTTTTAGTAATTCATTTACGTTTGTTTTTTTGCTTCTATTTTTCAAATTTAAATACTTTACTACTCATCTATTATTTTTAAATTGTTTCTAAGATTTGTTGAATTCTTCTCTAAAGTATGTAAGTTCTTTGCTGTGAACTATGGATTTTTATTATTAAGGATATTATTGATGTATACCCTAAGAATCTTGAAACACCAATTCAAAAGAACCTATACACCCCAATGTTCATAGCACAATTTACAATAGACAAGTGCTGGAAGCAACCTAGGTGCCCATCAGTAAATGAATGGATCAAAAAACTATGGTACATTTACACAATGGAATTCTATGCAGCAGAAAGAAAGGAGGAGCTGCTACCCTTCACAACAGCATGGATGGAACTGGAGAGCATTATGCTAAATGAGACAAGCTAGGTCATTAAAGACAAATACCATATGCTCTCACCTATAAATTGAACCTAATCAATAAAACAAACAAGCAAGCAAAATATAACCAGAGACAGTGAAATGAAGAACAAACTGACAGTAACCAGAGGAGAGATGGGAGGGGATAATGGGGGGAGAAGGGAGAAGGGTTTTCAGGAACGTGTATAAAGGACACATGGACAAAACCAAAGGGGGGTAGGATTGAGGGTGGGAGGTGGGGATGGCTGAGGTGGAGGGGGGGAGAAAATAGAGACAACTGTACTTGTGATATAGAAAAGAAATAGTCCTATTGATGTAAAAAGAAATGTAGCAGAATACGAGTCCTATTGATAAGAAAAGATATAACGGGATACAAGACCTATTCTGAGCCCCCCCCCCCAATTAAAGAAATAGATCAAAGAAAGGGGGAAAGGGAGTTAAGATTTACGACCACACCTGCTGCGGAAGTCAGAATGTAAGATGTTTAAAAGAACAGTTTTTCCCTGAGATCGGGGCCCAGAATTTGGAGACTGCCTCCTCTGGGACCATGCGTGTAATAAAGAGTCTTGCTTCGTGAACTCCCTGTGTCTGGATCGTTTCATTTCTCCGTAACACTTGAACAATAATAAAAATTAATTAAAAATAATAAATAAAACTAAGTGCTAATAAGGATATTATTGATATTTTTTCAATGAATGTAAATATATGCTACATAAATCATGTGTCGTTTTCTTATAGATGCGACATTGTCTTTAACATTAACATTAATGGGATATTTGTTTTTGGAGGATATAAATAAAGATACTAGATTTTAGTATGTATATTAAGTTATCAGTAATTATAAGGGATTAAAATCCACTCAAACTAGCTTTAAAAATATCCAATACAAAACAATAGCCTTAATGTAAGCATACAATGGATAATCTAATATTCCTTTAGAGAGAAAACAAAAATAAACTGGTATCTGGAAATCTGGTCTAGAAAGTAGAAAATAAAAAAGTCACTTTCTCTGCTAAGCATCTTCAATCCTCCTTTTATATCATGCATTTGTAAAATACTAATTGTGGCATTTTTAGAATAAATTAGTTAACTTCCCATGCAACAGTTTCCAGGTACAAAGTGGGTACACTTGCAGGGGGCCCCTGTCCTGGGTGCCAGATGTGGGGGGGCTCCTCCCACAGAGCCCCATCCCTCCACCACGGATGAAAATAAAACTACCAAGACATGATCTGGTTGGGCACGAAAGGTGATCAAACTCTCAGAGGAGAATGACCCAGAGTGCCTTCCTCACTAGGCTTTTATTGGGTTCAAATACACAAGAATACAGGTTTAACATTTCAAAGAAATCTGAGGGCTTAATCTGAGTCAGTGTCTGTCAGGAATGAAGGTTGCAAAACTTTGGGAGACATACCCATTTCCTCCTCCAACCCTTATCATTTAAATGAGAGCACTCTTAGCAAACAAAGCAGGTTTCACAGGACTTTACGAATTCTTTCTTATGCCCGATCACCCAAGGAAACGTTCTGGCTGGCACAGGGCTGCACCACTCGCTGTCATAGTTTCAGGCTTTGAGCCTATTAGGCTCAGGAAGCAGAAGACATCTCCCAGATGAAAATGGGGACTCGGGCCATGTCAGAATAGCCAGGGGGCGAGGGCCCATCACCCCGTTTTTGCTGCAGCCCCTCAAGTCCTTCCATGAGGGTCTCCCAAGTGGTCGTATCTGGCTTAGGTTTCCCCTCCCATGAGGAGTCTTACCGGTCATTGACTAACCAACTAAGCATTGGAGCCAGAGATGGATGAGGCAGAAGCAGTGCTCCTGTCAGGGAGATAAGCTTTGTCCCCTTAGTAGGTCACGTCCTCTTGACAGAACAGACCCAGATGAAATGGGTCCCTAGGCTCTTACTCAGCCCACCATGGGGTGAGGGTTACAACTCCTGAGACCAGGCTGAACCGTCTGCAACATTCACTGACACTTGATTCATACAGAGCAGGTATGATGCTTTGTGTATGTTTTGGCTCCCTGCTGCCCTGCCTGTCACATAATGGGCAACTGGTTTTGGCAGATGTCATTACTGTTATAAGCACTGATTTAACTTTTAGGGTTCTGCCACACCACACTGTTAATCAGTGTAGTTTTATAATCTTCACTATTCCTCCCTTATTCACACTTTTCTTATTTATTTTTGTACATGCTTCCAGGTGAATTTTAGAATGATATAATATCTTTTCTGATTATTAAAATGGGGTTTGAAATGATGTAAATATGAACCTTTGGTTACCTAGTGCCATGTTCTATATAATCATTAAGACACATATTATTTTTAATCTTTTAAAAAAGTTTTAATCTTCATGTGAGAAAATGTTTATTGATTTTAGAGAGGATGGGAGATAGATAGATGGATAGATAGACAGACAGAGAGAGAGAGAGAGAGAGAGAGATGATAAAGAAACATTGATCAGTTGCCTCCTGTATGTGGCCAGACAGGGGATAGAACCTACAACCCTGGTATGTGCCCTGACCTGGAATCAAACCTCCAAATATTTTTCTGTACAGATAGATGCTCTAACAAAGTAAGCCACCCTCCAGTGCTCTTCATAATCTTTAAGAAATGATTTATATTTTTCTTTATATAACCTACTCAAATGTTTGGATAAGAATATTCTTAGACAAATTGTATTTCCTTACTATTTTCAATGAAAACTTTTTCCTCTGTAGATTCAAACTGATTTACTCCTGTGAGTGTTAAAAGCAAATGGCAACCACTATTGATTATTAAATATGTATTATATATTATATATTTAATATATGATCTGAAGTGACCATTCACTGACTTAGAGAAATTTTCACCTAGTTTTCTTTTAAAAATCTATCAGTAAATGAGTGGATCAAAAAACTGCGATATATTTACATAATGGAATAGTATGCAGCAGAAAGAAAGAAGGACCTCCTACCCTTCACAATAGCATGGATGGAACTGGAGAATATTACACTAAGTGAAAGGAGCCAGTCCATGAAAAATACCACATGCTCTCACCTATAAGAGGTATCTATGAACAAAATAAACTAATGAACAAAATAGAACCGTAGGCATAGAAACCTGGAACAGACTTGAAGTAACCAGAGGGGACGGGGGTGGGGGCAATTGTAGAAAGAAGGGGAAGGGATTAGTCAAAGACCATGTATGAATGACCCATGGACAGGGACAATGGTGTGGGGATTGACTGTGGGAGCAGGGAATGGAATGGACAGAGGAGAGCAAAAGGAGAAAACTGAGACAACTATAATTGAATAACAATAAAAATGATTTAATAAAAATAAATAAGATAAAAATTTAAAAATCCTACATATAAAATTTTATCAACTTCAGATCTAGACTTGTCTCCACCTTGCCAATATTCACAGCTTTAATTTTATATTCATGAAGTTCTATATTTATCATATACCTATAGATGAAATAAAATAATCAAAATAGTGATACTGGTCATCCGCAATTATTATTTTAATGGAAAGACCTCCAGTACTTTATAACTAACTATATTTCCTATTAATCTAAGTTAATTTTTTATAATGTATATTTACATTGTTATTTTTCATACAGTTTGTCTTCCTCTCAGTGGTGATTGCTATTTTGGGCCCTTAACATAGAGTAAAATAATAGAAAGTATTATTGTTCTATTTGAACTACTGATATTACATTAATAGGTATCCTTATATTAAGCAATGATTGTATTCTTAGGATAAAATTTGTCATTTAGAATCATTTATTGACTCTCCACTTGAAATATTACTAATATTTGATTTAGAATATTCATATTTATAATTATAGATTGAATTATTATTTACTTTAATTTTGATTCATATTGACTTGATTTCTAATGATTTTTTTCTAACTTAGCCATAGGCTATTTTTAATATTTTTTCAATCAACTATGAGTCATATTTTAATGAATCCTTGAATATCTGAAAATATTTATTTATGAGCTCACTTATAAGTTCACCTAAAAACACATTAAAGGCCAAATCAGTTCCTCAGAAGTAGCTTCTAAAAATTATCAAAGTGTAAAAATTTAAAATATTACCAACGTACTATGTCTGCATGTAAGTATTCATTATTTTAATTTTTAATGTGTAGATAAAAGTTAATTTATACAAGCACTAAAGAATATGTATTTTGTTTTAATCTTGAGAACATTAAGACTATGTAGAAATTCACCATTATATCTGTAAGTTATAAACAGAAAGTTAAAATCTGTGTTCCTCAGAACAGTTTATATTCTCTCTTTCATCTTGGTTTCTTTCTCTCTCTCTGAACATATACAGACACTCAGATATATTTCGGAACATACTGTACAAGCTTTTCTATTTCATATCTAATTTAAATTATGGTCTAGGATTAAAGAAAGTAGCAGAGACATAAAACATCAGTAATATAAAGAGCATAAGCTTAAAAATCCAGAGGCAGACAATCTAGGGCTGACTCGGTCATGGTAAGGTGGTGAGGTGTCCCTTGTGTCCTCACTCCTGGCCATCCTTTCTATTACTTTTCAATGAGAACATCATATTTCAAAGGTCACTCCTTGGCTCAATATGACTGCTGGAGCTACAGCCTTTACTCTTATTAAAGCATAGCTCTCTGGTCAGTAAGAAAGAGGAAGAAATGAAAAAGCACACGAACCCTCCCTCTCAGAAAACTGTTTCTTCCTGTAGCCATTTACCATATTTTAGTCATAGAGCAACTCACAGCTGCAATGCAAGTTGAGAAATTAAGTGTTTATTGCATGTTGTCACATGCCTAACTAAAAAAAAGGGGGGTTTCTATTAGGAAAAAGGACATGGGTTCTCAAATGTCTCTCTCTCTCCTATAGATTGTTTCCATAGTTTTAGTGGCTGCCCAATATTTTATTTAATGGATGTATTAGAATATATTTTAAATTAGATAATTTCAAAAATTGGTTCTTAAGCAATTTTATGCAAAAATTTTCTTGTAAATATATCTTTAAGCTTCTCTCTGATAACATTATTGGAATAAACTCTTAGAACTAAAGTTACAGGGTCAAATACATTAAAATTTACATTTTCTATGTAGGTTATTATTCAAAAAATTATCCAAATGTGCATTTCCTATGAGCTGAATGTGATATGGCCCATTTTCTCACATTTTCACCAACATGATGCATTATCAAATTTATTAACTTGTCAAGCCCAAAGCAGAATATATAAATTTCATTTTTACTTCCTTGCCTTATAAATTGGTTAAGCATATTTTTCTATGCTTATTGGTCACTGTATAAAAGCGCCCCCTCTTACCTACAAGTTATACATAGACCTTCCTTAAACTCATGGGAACTAGTTCCTGTCTACCTCTCTGGCTTCAAGTGCTGCCAGGGTTATTCCTCTCACCAACAAGCACATTCTGAATTCAGAATTTCCTAACCACTCTGAAACAATCCCCTCTCCTATCCCCTTATCAACATGGTTTGCTACTGTAACTGGGCAGCCTGGGGTCCAGCCACTTGCCACCATGTGTACAACATAACATGAAGATTTGTGGGGAAAGAAAGAGGTTTTTATTAACAGGGTTTTGAGTTTGAAGGAGCTGGGGGCATTCCTGCACTGAACCAACCTCTCCTGCAAAGTACAGAAATTCCCTTATTCCCAGACTGAATAAGGTCCAAACCCATGCCCAGAAATTCCCCATTGAGCTTATTTAATATTATCTAAAATACTTAGCTATTAGCTAAATCTTTGAGTCCCCCCCCTCAATTCTTATGTTGAAATCCTAATGCCCAATAAGATGGTATTAGAAGGTGAGGCATCTGGGAGGAAATTAGGATATGGAGTGGAACCCTTACGAATGGAATTAGTGCCTATGAAAGAGGCTCCAGAGAGGTCCCTCAATTCTTTCTCCATGTGCAGATACAAGAAGTCTGTGACCCAGAAGATGACCTTGACCATAAGTTACTATTCTTGATGCCCCTTTACCATAAATGGCCAAGTTCCAAAGTCCTCCAGTTAAAACTTGCCCACTAGTACTTCTTCATACCTATTGCCCCTGTTACGGAGAATGAAACGACCAAGACACAGGGAGATGGCGAAGCACGACCCTTTATTACACACGTGGTCCCAGAGGAGGCAGTCTCCAAATTCTGAGCCCTGAGCGGGGGTTGGGCTAGGGCTTATATCAGGTCCAGGGCAGGAATCAGTCTACGTGACGGGCAGCAGGGTTCTTGGCAAGTATGCGGAAGCCGGAATTGATAGGGGGAAGGGGCAGAGACCACTGCTGTCTCAGGGCTGCAGCAGGAACTGAAGGGGGAAGGGGCAGATGCCTCTGCCATCTGGGGGCTGCTGCTGTTGTCACACCCCTAACCTCTTAAAAGTCCTTAACCCTGTCCAGTGAGAGCAAGGTGGATTTGAGGCACCATTAGGTCTCTCATATTCTCTGTTAATTCCTTCTTGGTCAATAAACATTTCCTTACTCTAAATTTTGACATTTTGCATTTTCACTTTTTAATGCATTGGACACACAAACTTGGGTTTGTAACAGAGCCATACTCCCACAGTAATAAATAAGGAATGCAAATAATTAGAGGATCAATAGATGTGAATTGCTTTGGAGACAGTGGAAAGTAATAGGAGTTTTTGAACATAGAATGCTGTCCTTCCACCTTTCCTTATCTTCTCCTTAGAGCCACATGTCCCTTATATAACTCTTATGTGGATGTCTTGTGTGTGACCACAGTTTCTATTCTGATGACATTTTCTGATGATGATCACATTTCTTCCAACTGAAAAATTGCAAATTCCTTCACTATGGCACCATTCAATAGCTTGTTGAAATTTATATTCTCCATTTTCTAATTTCTCCTATCCAAAAGCTACTGTAATCTGACTCCTTTCACAACTACTTCACAAAAAATGCTCTTGTCAGAGTCACCAATTATACCTAAGCCCAAGTTCAAAATGTTTAATTAACTGACTTTTCTCCAGCAAATTTCTTGGCTGTCTTTTTAATCTCCTATACTTTTTGGAATCTGTGGCACTTTGCTAATGATTTCCCCAAAGGCAGATTCTTCTTCTGCAACTCAATTTACGTTCAATATTGCCAATTCTTTTTTCTAGGATTACTTGTCTTGTTTTACATTTTACTAAGCATATCTTATTCACATCTAAAAATTCAGTGGTCATGTATGTAGATATAGCTCCAAAACCCATATTTCCTCAGCTCTAAACTCAAAATTCAGTTCTTTTTCAACCTCTCCAGTGAATATTTGCAAAAACAACAAGTTCAAATTTTGATGCCATTATCTCCCTGAATAACTAACCTGCTGTACATTTTTGTTTCTCTGTTGAAGTTAATGGTATGAGCATGAAGGCCAGAAACAAGGAATCCTCCTTGTCTTTTTCCTCTTTTTCTCCATCCACATCAAATCAATCTTCAAATCCTATGTCTCTCCAAGTTTCCCATTATTTCCACCCTCATTGCCAGAATTTTCATTAAGGCCAATATTATCTCCCATAAAATTTTTTTCATATCTCTTTAGTAGACTCCTTGACTCTGTAATATTATTCCTGCTTTGAATTTTTCAATATTTCTCCAGACTCCTTATGATAAAATCTACCAGACATGATTATAAGATCAAGCACAGTCAAACCCTGGCTTACCTAGTCTACAGAGACTTTCCGCCTTGTATTCTAAGACCCAGTCACCACCAATCCCTTTCATTCCTTCATTATTCTTGCTTTCTCATAGACAAGCACCACAGCTCTGTGTGTGATGGTCACTTGATGTACTTCTCTGTTCCCCATTTGTTTACATAACTTCTTACCATCATTTCAGTCTTCATATCAATCTACTATTTTCTAGTAAAAGCCTTTTATGATTCTCCTACTTTACCTATAGGCCCTTTGGTTGTGAACACTGTCAGAGCATTACTTATTCTGTGTTGCGGACCGTTCAGCCTGGATTCAGGAATTGTAACCCCCACCCCATGGTGGGCTGTGTAAGAGCCTAGGAACCCGTTTCATCTGGGTCTGTTCTGTCAAGAGGACGTGACCTACTAAGGGGACAAAGCTTATCTCCCTGGCAGGAGTGCCACTTCTGCTTCATCCATCTCTGGCCCCAATACTTAGTCGGTTAGTCAATGACGGGTAAGATTCCTCATGGGAAGGGCCACCTAAGCCAGACACAACCACTTGGAAGGACCTCAAGGAAGGACTTGGGGGCTGCAGCAAAGAGGGGGTGATGGACCCTCACCCCCCGGCTATTCTGACATGGCCCGAGTTCCCATTTCTGTCTGGGAGATGCTTCCTGGCTCTAATCCACTTAAGCCTGAAACTATGACTGTGGGTGGTGCAGCCCTGTGCTGGCCAGAGGGGTTCCCCAGGTGATTGGGCATAAGAAAGGATTCGTAAAGTCCTGTGAAATCTGCTTTGTTTGCTAAGAGTGCTCTCATTTAAATGATAAGGGTCTGAGGAGGAAATGGGTATGTCTCCCAAAGTACTGCAACCCCCTTTCCTGACAGTCATTGACTCAAATTAAGCCCTCAGATTTCTTTGAAATGTTAACCATTGTTTGATCCTTGTTGCCAGACTTACCTGTATTCCTGTGTATTTGAACCCCAAAAAAGACCAGTGAGGAAGGGGCTCTGGGTCATTCTCCTTTGAGAGTTTGGCCACCTCTCCTCCCCAAGCAGATCATGTCTTGGTAGTTTTATTTTCATTCATGACCGGAGGGTGGGGCTCTGCAGGCAGAGCACCCTCACAATTCTGTATTGTAATTGCTGTTTAATGGCATATCTCTCTGTTAGATGAAAAGTATTGGATTGGTTAAAAGTTAGTTCAGTTTTTAAGTAAAACTAAAAGACACATTTTTATTTTCAGAAATAACTTTATTGAACAATGTATTCACTGTTTTGTTCTACTACCTTCTGCTACCTTTCAGGAAACTTTATGATTCCATCTTGCCAAAACTTTTTATCTTTTTGATCAAAGAACTGTTCCAGATGCCTTTTGGAGTCTTCCAAGGAGTTCAATTTTTTTTTTTTTCCATTAAGAGAATTTTGTTAAGACCAAAACAAATGGAAATCTGAAGGTGGAGTGGCTGGTGAATAAGCAGATGAATCAAAATTTCCCAGGCGAGCTGTAACAGTTTTTGCCTGGTCCTCAAAGAGACATGTAGTCTTAACATTATACTGATGGAATATTATGCATTTTCTGTTGACTAATTTTGGACACTTTTCACTGACTGCTTCTTTCCGTTGGTCTAATTGGGAGCCGTTCTTGCTAATCATTTGGTTTTCTGGAAGGGGCTTATAATAGAGCACTCCCTTCCAATCCCACTGTATACACATCACTTTCTTTGCATGAAGACAGGCCTTTGGTGTGGTTGGTGGTGGCTTTTTGCTTGCCTCACAAATTCCCCCATTGCACATTATTGTAAAGTATTTACTTTTCATCACCCATCACAATTTGTTTTAAAAATGGAATGTTTTGTTACATATAAGTAGTGAATCACTTGCAGAAATATGCTTAGAAACATCAAAGTGATTCACATAACCAAGTTAGTGCTAATGGTTTTCAGTGCTTGGTTTGGGCATTTTTGAGTATGTCAGCTATCCTCCATGTGGTATAATGTGATTGTTCTAAAAAAAAGTCTCAATTTGATCACTATCAAGTTTACCTGGTCCACCCAACCATGAAGTGTCATCCAGTAAGAAATCTCCAGCACGAAACTTCACAAACCATTTTTGACACGTTCAATCATTCAGAGCACCTTCCCCATATACTGCACAAATGTTTCTTTTGAGTGTTTCAGTTGTGTTTTTACTTTTATTGCAATAATAAAGCATAATATGCCAGAAATGTTGCTTACTTTATTTCATCTTCTATATTAAAATGGCTATGCAAAAGTTTACCAATTTTGATGTTTTTTAATGAATGCTGATATGACAGCTACCACAATACAATCTAACAAAATTGTTTCAGAAAATGAAGTTAAACATAACTAAGCTCTACTAAAGCCATTTTACAGAAAAAACTGAATGAATGTTTTGGTCAACAAGAAAGACACTGCCTACCCCTGACTACTAGTATAATGGTTAAAACAGAATATAGTTCAATAAATATTTGTTGAACAGATGGATGCATTAGTAACAACTAAATGAATAAAGTATTTTCTCTAACTCATGTAGAATAAAATAAAATATGCTTATGTAAACACATATGCAAATAGTATAAAATATACTATTTTACATAAAATATATATATAGTGTGTGTGTGTGTGTGTGTGTGTATGTATATATATATACAGTGACTTACTCATTGCAATTTAAGTGGAAACCTTACATATTTGAGGTATTCTGCTATGTGCTTCAGAGAAAACAGCAAAGATATAAAAGGTCTGCCCAGAAAGTATCCAGCCATGTGATATGAAAAACAGACATTTACTGAAGAAGATACAAATTACAAAAGTCATTGTACATAGGACAATTATGACTCTGTCCCCTTCAAGGTAGGCACATTAGAAACACACAATTCTCCCAGATCCAATTCTGTCTGCTCTAGTAGCAGAAGCTTCAGGACAAATTTTGCCTCTACATGTTTCATGCCAAGGTCCTGGGTCCAAATCTCAGACACAATAGTTTTTGGAATCCCCATATGAGCTTCTAATTCTCTCACTGTCAGCTGCCAATCTTTGTTGATTGCAGCTTGTATATGTTCAACGTTGTCAGGTGTTCTATTTGTTGCAGGTCTTCCGGAATGAGGACCACTTTCAACAGATATTCAACCATCTTTGAAGCATTTGTGCCACACACATTTTTATTTGAGCTGCATTCACTGCATTGTCCCCAAAAGCATTCTGAATCATCGGAATAGTTTCCATGAAGAAATGTTCAAGCTTAATGTGAAATTTGATGCAGATGTGTTGCTCTACTAACTCAATCATTTTGAATGTGATGGCCACACAGTCACATGCTCACTCAATGGCATCTACCGCCCCCACTGACTAGTATAGTGAAGCCATCATTGTTCATGCATGTGCATTCCAGTCCACTCTCTTTGTCTGCCAGATTACATCAATGTTGTGCAAACTGTTCTCATTATGTAACGATGGCTGGACTTTTTCCAGACAGACCTTGTAGAGCCTTCCCCCAGAATATAAAGTCCAACTAATAAATGCTGATCAAAAATGTACTGATAGATAGTGACAATCACTATTTTATATGTAAGTATAGTGAACTCTACTCTTTGTTGTAGCAACACTATTTTTGCTGAAAGCTAGCCTTCAGGTGGGAAAAAGCCCTTCTTGGCATTCCCCAAGAAAAATGTACATCATAAATATTAGTGGACTATAGGTATTGATAAATATTTTTTCTCTTTTAAGAGGGACAAAAGAAAAGTTTATTTTGTAAATCTCAAGCCATTTCACTCCACACATTACCACTGAAAGATTATTAACTAACGTATTTTTTTAGTTTTTAGTTTTTTTTTTGTTCCTTAGAAATTTAATACTCTTTCTGCCCGCTCTCACCAAAACAATCTGGCAATGCGTCAGCTCATTTAGAGCTAGATTCTCTGATTTTCAGAGCCTACTGTTAAAGAATAAACCATAAAATAGTATTAAGTATTCACAAATATTGATATATCTAAGACCATTGCCACTATCAAATTGTCCAATCTGTCATAAGAAGATCAACGCTGAGCCCTTGATACACTATCCTTAGAGGAGCATGCCAAGGCACTGGCTGGTATGTTGAGTATACCAAATCCCTTCTACTCTGAATGGAACAGTGAGTCATCACACTGGAACAAATAGATTTTCTTAGTTAAATTTACATATATTTCCTATCCATAGGGCCTAAAAAGAACACTACCCCAGGGACTATGTACCCTCACCAGCCTATGATCCCCACATAATATTGCATAAATCAAAGGACCCACTTTATAGCAAGTGAAATATAGAAATGGGCATTTATGATCATAAAATCTACCAGTTCTAAAACATACTGCAATAAGCAAAAGTTTCCAAATCTGAAAAATAATAAAAAGGCCTTTTGAAGGTGTAGCAAAAGTGCCAGTTAGCATATCATAGTCTAAAACTGTAAACATGGCACACCACCATGGCTGCAGACTCTACCCTAAATCAAAAACCAGTGAATGGTGATATGTCCCCAGAAGGTAAAATGCGTGAAATCTGGACTTACTGGGAGACGCATGAGTGCCTTCATTTCCCAGTATTCTTAATGACTCCATAGAAGAGGTTTTTTTTTTTTTTTTCCTGTTTCTACAGTTCAAATATATTTGGTTCTAGAAGTCTCCAAAAGGACACCCAGAATCTCATTATCATATAGCTATGACTACTGCACTGCTGGTTATTTTGTGCTCTTTGTGCCAAAAGATTAGCAGACAAGGAACAGAGTCACATTCCAGGAATGGGTAAATGACTTTGATCTTCATAAGACTGATGTTACACATTGGTAGAAGAGGACAGGAAAAATACACTTGCCATCTAAGTGGTCCATTTGGACACCTCTTGGTACTCTTCTCTTTAATTTAGATAAAAGGTAAAGTGCACTATAAAAGTATAGCAGCCAGAACCTTAGAAGGATGTTGGTGAACAGGATCTTGAATCCCTTAGTGATGTGGGTCTGTGTCATGCCATCAGATAATTCTCCAAAACTAGTAGAGATGCTACGTAAGGTGAAGGGGTGATAGAAAGTAAAGAAGAAAGGGATAATTAAAATAAATATTATCCTTCAGAGCACCTATAAGACTAAGGCTATATTTCCTCTTACTTTATGTAAGTTTCTCAAAAAAATAAATTATTTACAATCCCAAAGGAGCTGTTCCTAGATGAGGAAAACTTATTTTACAAAGAAAGTATATCTAAATGGCTCAATGAGATGACACTTTCAGTTACTGAGGTTGCCTTCCATGACTGAAGTAATCTCTCCCAAAGCTGCATGGAATGATGGCTGCTAAGGGCTCCTTAGTAAGCCCAGTCCCGTGAGTCAACCAAGGTGAAGAGAATAGCTAAAAACCAAGAGCATATCCCCTTGCCCCTGGGTATTCAACTGTTGGTTGAGGTAAGGTACAAATGTATAGCCCCTAAATGTATATGTCCCTAAAGTTTCATCCATATTGGATGCGCTCACATGAGACTGGCTGAGGCCTCAGCTGAAATTACATTGCATCTCACCCACTCTGTTAGCCCAATCCTGTTTTCTTTGTCCCTCGTATGTCTTGTTTTTGAAGAATATTCCCCAATAAAATTTCCATACTTCAATTTTCATAGCAGGGTGGATTTTCCAGGTAACTCAACCTAAGTTAGCCTAAAAGTATATATATACCATAAGATACCATATTATTAATTAAAAAAAAAAGATCCATGATATATTCTTATTGTAATATGGTGAATGCCTGGAACATACTAGTAAGACAAAACTTTTTCTAGATATAACTTCTAAAGAAGATCATCCAATACTTTTTCTGGTGAGGTGATGAGGAAGGTAGAGAAATAAAACAAAAGCAAACTAAATCTATAAAGATTGAATATAATCCACTGGGCCAAAATTTCTCACTTTAAAAACAAATTATATTGGAATATTAGAGTGTCTTTAAGTAGGCAACATTGCTTTATTTTTTATTAATTTTATTTTTTAATTTCACCTGTTGTGAATTATTCTATGGAATACATTCAGAAGTTATCTGAATATTTTACAGTAAAAAAATTTAGCCTTTAAAGTCTAATGTAATCTAGCTGTATTAAAGATTGAAGATCTAAGGTGGTGTTTTTATTTTTAATTATATTTTATTTATTATGTTATTATAGTTGTTCCAATTTTTCCCCATTTGCCCCTCCCCATCCAGCATCCCCCACCCCCTCAGGTAATCCCCACACCTTTAAGAGGATCAAGAAGTACAAATAGGTAGTTACAGAATAGCTATAGGGATGCCAAGTACAGCACAGGAAATAGAGCGGCCACAGAACTTATACGTGTGACTAATGAACATGAACTAAGATGGTGTTTTTAAATCAGAGGGAACCAGACACTTGGTTAGCATCACTTTGTAAATCATATACATACACAAATATAAAAGTATCTTAATTCATTAATATTTAGTATTACCATCTATTCAAAAGTCTGTTAATATTTTTACATCAAATGAGTTAAAATATATGTTTGTATATATGTTTCCAGGTATGTTTGTGTGTGTGTGTATATATATATATATATATATACAGGTGTGTGCATGCGTGCATGTGTGTGTGAGAGAAATAAATGCTATATTTATTCATTTATTAAATAAATGGTTATCCAGTGACTAGAAAAATAAAGTTACTATATATTACTTACTGAGTACAAAGTATGTCATGATAACATTTTTGT
Organism: Glossophaga mutica; assembly: GCA_039655065.1. NCBI lineage: Eukaryota > Metazoa > Chordata > Mammalia > Chiroptera > Phyllostomidae > Glossophaga > Glossophaga mutica. The sequence continues at coordinate 75,095,612 of CM077308.1, read as the reverse complement.
ATTTTCTATTTTTATAGATTGCCTAACCTACATTACAAAGTAATTCTTCTAATTTCACGTTCAAATCAAGGGGTCAATGTTTAGAAAGTATGAGAAAGTTTTTTTTTTTTAGTAGATCAAAAATCTGTGGTACATTTACACAATGGAATACTATGCAGCAGAAAGAAAGAAGGAACTCCCACTCTTTGAGACAGCATGGATGGAACTGGAGAGTATTATGATAAGTGAAACAAATCAGGTGGTGAAAGACAAAGAAGCATGTATAAAGGACCCATGGACAAAGCCAAAGGGGTGTAGGATTGAGCATGGAATGTAGGGGTGAGTGGGATAAGGGAGGGGGTGGAGGGAAAGTGGAGACAACTGTGCTTGAACAACAGTAAAAAAATAAAATAAAATAGAAATACCATACGATCTCACCTATAAGTGGAACCTAGTCAACAAAATAAACAAGCAAGCAAAATACAACCAGAGACATTGAAATAAAGAACAAACTGACAGTAACCAGAGATGAGAAGGAGGAAGAATAATGGAGGGGGGGTCATTGAGGAACATGTATGTAGGACATATAAACAAAGCCAAAGGGGGTGGGTTCGAGGGTGGGACACAAGGATGAGTGAGGCAGGGGGGTTGTGGTGGGTTGAAAATGGAGACATTTACACTTGAACAACAATAAAAAATAAAAATAAAAATAAAAAATAAAAGAAAGCTTTACACTTTCACATAGTTGGAAAATATTTGAAATACTACTAAAAGTTATCTCTACAGATTAACTTAAATAATGTCAAAAAGACATGTAGCCATCTCACTAACTGAGCAAAAGAGAACATGGTAAGGAATAAAAAGAATATAGACGCAGTGTAAAAGTGGTATGGAAAAGACAGACATAATATTTTCCCTCTAGATTGACAGTTGAAAGTGATAAAAACTTTAATATATTTTGATTGAGAATACAGCAATTTAACATACAGAAAAACTATGTATATGCATGTTCAGACATGGAGAAAACATACTATTTAAACTCAATGTAATAGAAAGTCCACATTTACATTTGTATCAGATTTGGCTGGCTAAACTACATTCAAGTCTGAAAAAGTGAAATGAGTTGACCAACTTGATTTTTATGGTTGAGAGGGGCTGGTATCCAATAGCAGATGCATTGAAATTGTTGAATTACTTTGGGGGTATAGAAACAGTACCAAAATAAAATTTTTGTTTGAGAATATGACAAAATAAAGTTGAGCTATTTTTTTTTCACCTTTTTGCCCATTCCTTTCACACTGGCAAGTAGACAGACACCTCACTTTTTGCATGTTCATGAAGTTTGTGTCAGGGTTTCTTGGCTGTTTTCCAAAACTGGAGAAAATGTACAAATACAAAAAGAGAGAGATTTGTAGCATTCAAGTCATATTCTCTGAAGTGGGGATACAGAGATATGTCTGGAGATCAGTAAGAAGCAAAGTGGTGGAGATGTTCCTTCAAGAGCCTGCAAGGATGTGGAAGGGTTACAGAGAACACGACAGTGAGGTGCGGTGTGCCAGGGCCCCTGGTTGCAGGCCTGGGACTCCCAGCCTCACCAGACATCCTTCCCTGTGTCTCTGTATGACAGAGCTGCAGAAGAGTCACAGCTCTGAAGTGACTAAATAGACATGTCAGACAATGGGATTTCTAACAATAATCTGTGTCAATAGAGACAAATGTCCAAGTCATAACCAACACCTTGGCTCCAAGTAAGACCCCAGTATTAAAGCATACCTCCAAGGCTGGGACAGAGGGGTGCAATCCAAACAGTAACTGAAGTTGAATTTTCATTCAATTTGAGGGGTTGTGTTCAGAGCAGAAAATAAGTTAATTTGCAATAAATAAAAAATAATATAGAAATAAATGTTCACCTGAGTTTGCAGATCAAAACTCATGTCTGCAACAGGTACATGGAAGTAACTGAACAGTTATTGATGTATTTTCTTTCCTAAATCAAAAAGGTTAAGTATTAAAATCATAAAATATCTAATTACAAAATATAAAATTATGAATTTCATGTTCTATATTTTAAACTGCAATCTATAGTATTTTTGTAAGATTCATATAATATAAACACTTTTCAAAATGAAAGAAATTCCTCTATTTCTTTCAATTGTATTCCATTGTTTTTTTAATATATTTTATTGATTATGCTATTAAAGTTGTCCCATTTCTCCTTCATCATTCCTCTCCACCCTGCACACCCTCTCCCACCCACATTCCCCCCCTTCAGTTCATGTCCATGTGTCATAAGTTCTTTAGCTTCTACATTTCCCACACTATACTTGCCCTCCCCCTGTCTATTTTCTACCTACAGTCTATTTTATTTATTCTCTGTACCTTTTCCCCCTCTCTCCTCCTCCCACTCCCTTATTTCTAACCCTCCATATGATCTCCATTTCTGTGGTTCTGTTCCTGTTCTAGTTGTTTGCTTAGTTTGCTTTTTTTAGGTGTGGTTGTTAATAGCTGTGAGTTTGATGTCTTTTTACTGTCATAGTTTTATCTTATTTTTCTTAGATAGAAATACTTCTCAAAATGAAAGAAATTCCTCTATTTCTTTCAATTGTATTCAATTGTATCAATTGTATCAATTACAAATGATTTTCATTGCATGTTTTTCCAGTCTTTAATGGCACTTATATTCTGCAATTAAGCTTTAAGTTAATTACATGTAAAGGCATGTGAAGTCAGTTCTCTTACATATAAATTCTTTCCCTGAATGATATTTTAATGTACAGAATGTCATTTTTTATGTTGAACTAACAATATACCTATGAATTTCTCTGTTTAAATTAAAAGTAGTATGGTTGCAAAAGAAAAAATTCATCTTGTTCCCCACTTAAATTGTCATAATGCTTTAATTATGATTACCTTACTTAGAAGTAACATATGTCATAGACAATAATATTTAATGTTTTATATTTATGTGTTCATTTCCATTTGGGCCATTTTTGGGGCCTTCTGTTTGGGCCATTTTTTTCTGTCTTGATGTGCCTGTTATGTAGTGAGGGGCAGAGTCTTAGGTGTTCAGCGGGGGTGGGGGGGTGGGGGGGTTGGGAGGACAGTCAACCTAGTCCCTGGGTTGTGATGCTGTATGTGAGGAGGGGTCAGAGAGGGAATGAGGGCGCTTGCTTCACTCTCTGTCAGATTTCAGTCACTTCTCCCACTTCCCACAAGCAAATTGGGCCCTTTTGGTGCTGATTCCCATGTGGGTAGGCTTATGTATGTTCTAGGACCCTGTAGGGCTCTCCAACGAACTCTCCTGTGAGGCTGGGAGTTTCTCTCAGCCCCTCAATCTCCACAGGTGTTTTCAATCAGTATTTTGAGGCTTTATTTTCCTGCGCTGGGACCCTGGGTTGCTTGGTCTATCTTGCTCCCCAGTTTTGCCTGGTTTATCTGCGTACAAATATGGGACCGCCTGGTCAGCCAGCTGCCTTGCACACCCCTCCACAATCCGCTGCCTCCCTGAGTCTGCCCACTTCCACCCCATGCCTGGGGTCTGCCAGCTGCTGCCTGTGCACTCAGGGTCCGCCTACTGCCGTCTTGTGTGTTTGGCGTCTGCAAGCCACCCCTTTTTTTTGTCACAAACCCTCCCCGCTTGGCTGCCCGACTCTGCCCCTCCTACCAGTCTGAATGACTGTGTCTATTTTAACTCCTTGGTTGTTGGACTTCCATACAGTTCAATTTTCTGTCAGTTCTGTTTTGTTTTTGTTTTTTAATTTTTGTTGTCCTTATTTTGGTTGTGCCAGGAGGCACAGTGTGTCTACCTATGTCTCCATCTTGGCTGGAAGTCTGAAAATGATATAAATTCTAATACAATGCTTAGTGAAGCTTTGAGTCTTCAATGGCAAGTTTAAAAAAAGATCATTTCTTTATTCCTTAACATAATAAAATTGCTAACATTCAAAGAAAGAATATTAATGCATTACATCAATTATGTGATAATACATTTCTAACATTGTCAACTAAATTAGACTGATGTCCCTAAGTAATTTCTATGGTCGTTTGAAAGAATTATCTTCATATTTTTTTTTGAGAAAAAAACAAAACAAAACTAGAACCTTATATCTGAGTAGGTCAGTAAGATGTCTTTGAAATTCAATTCTGAAATAAGGTACTGACTGTCTCATTTCAGAGACGCTTTTATTTTTCTGAAGATTTCTTCCATTTCCATGATTTTCCATAAGTGAATTCTCTGTTTTCATGGTTCATTTACCAGCCATTTTCTCTTCACTTTCTGAGCAGGTCACTTTGGTGGTCTGCTTAAATATTAATATTTTTGGTCTTCAAACTAGGTCATATTTTGATACAGCCTGCTCTCTCTGCCATTTAAACAGATGTTAGAAATTGCTTGAAGCTTTTTAGTTTTATATCATCTGATTCATTAGTTTTGCTTTGATTTCTTGCCTTTAATGTCAAATTCATAAAATCTTCTTTAGGACCAAGATTCATAAGTTTAGGACCTATGTTTTCTTTCTTGTATTTTATTGCTTCAGGTCTTATACTTAGGTCTGTGATTCATTTTGAGGTAATGTTTATGTATAGTGATAAATAGCAGTCTAATTTCATTCTTTTGCATGTGATTTTCAAAATTTTGCCACAGCATTTGAAGATGCTTTCTTTTCTCCATGGTGTGCCTTTGGCTCTTTTGTCAAAAATTATTTGCCCGTATATATGTGGGTTATTTCATGGCTCTCAATACTGTTCCATTGGTCTGTGTGTCTTTTTTCTCCAATACCATGCTGTTTTGGTTATTGTCGCTGTGTACTATATATAATTTGAAGTCAGGACACGTGATACCTTCGACTTTGGTGTTTTTGTTTCATTTTTGCTAAAACTGTTTTGGCTGTTACTGCTATGCTGTGATTCCATGAAACTCATTTTTTGTTCTATTGTTTTTGAATGCCATTGGTATTTTAATTGAGATTGAATCAAATCTTTATATTGCTTTGAGTAACAGGACTATGTAAACTACGTTGATTCTTTCAATCCATGTCTCTACAAAGCAAGAAACTATCAACAAAGCAAAACATTACACAACCAAATTGGAGAAGGTATTTGAAAACAACACCTCCAATAAGGTATTGATACCAAAATATATAAATAATTCATACACCTCAGCAGCAAAAAGTTATACAAACCCATTTAAAAAGAAGAGAGGATGCTCTGACCAGTTTGGTTCAGTTGGTAGGGCATCATCCTATAAAGTGAAAGGTTATCAGTTTGATTCTGGGTCAGAGCACATGCTTTGCTTGTAGGTTTGGTCCCTGGCAGGGGTATGCATGAGAGGGAGCCAATTAATGTTCCCTCCCCATGTCAATGTTTCTTCTCTTTCTCTCTCCCATCCCCTTCATCTAAAAATTAATTAATTAATGTAAATAGTAAAATAAAGAAATTAAATAAAATTAAATAAAATAAAACACAGGACCTGAAAGGAAACTTCTCTCAAGAAGACATACTAATGGCCAACAGATATATGAAAAGATGCTCAACTTCACTAGTTTTTAAGGAAATGCAAATCAAAACCACAATGTGATACTACTTCACACTTGCTAGAATAGTTATTCTCAATAAGAGAATCAATAACATGTGTTGGAACAAATGTGAAAAAAAGGAACACTCATACACTATTGGTAGAAATGCAAACTGGCATAGACACTATGGAAAAAATGTATAAATGTTCCTCAAAAAAATTAAGAATAAAGTTATCATATGATACAGCAATCCATACTCTGGGTATATAACCCAAACTTTTACTTATAAAGATATATGAACCTTTCTGTCTATTATAGCATTTTTCATGGTGAACAAGACATAAAAACAACTGGTATCCTTCAACAGACGACTGGTTACAGAAGTTTTGGTATATGTATACAATGGAATTCTCAGCCATAAAACATTATAAAATAGTGCCATTTTCAACCATATGCATGGAGATTGAGAATATCATGCTAAGTGAAATCTCAGACCGAAAAATGTCAAAAATTACATGATTTCACTCATATGTGAGATAAAAAATTAAAAACAACAAATGAACAAATAAAACAAATCAACAAACAAAACTTACAGACAATAGTATGGTGGTTGCCAGAGGGAGGGGGTGATGGAAGGAAGTACAAAAGGGTAAAGAAGGTCAAATATATGGTAATGAAAGAAGACTTTGGCTGGTCAACACACAATACAGTATATGGATGATGTATTATAGAATTGTACACTTGAAACCTTTATAATTTTATTAATAAATTCACCCCAATAAATTTAATAAAATTAAAAAGTAAAATAAAAAATAAAAGTAGGAAAAAGTAAAGAAATTCTCTGAGTTTGCTGAATATTTCATCTTTAAAGAATTTTTTTTACAGATTTTACTTATTTTATAGACAGAAGGAAGAAAGAGAGGGGGAGAAACATCAATGTGTACTTGCACTCGCATGCTCCCCACTGGGGACCTAGACCGGGCATGTGCCCTGATTGGGAATTGAACTGGTGACCCTTTGGTTTGCAGGCTGGTGCTCAATGCCCTGAACCACATCAGCCAGGGCAATTTGGGGGTAAAGACAGAAAGCATGAATTTTTTAAATTAAAAAAGACAACATACATATTTTAACAGCATTTTGTTAAAAGTCTCTAACTCATCTTCATTGTGTCTTCTTAACAGGATGACCTTGAATAGTAGTTGACAGATTTCTAATTTCATTTTGCTCTGCTTGTTCAAACAATTCAGTGATATATTAAAATCAAGGTTTTTTTTAATATACAAGTCCACATCTCAAGGAAAACACTATAATGAAGGCTGTGTCCCATTCTCACCAGCCCTCCTTTGAGGTGGATTGTCCTTTTTTTAATGACACACTTATTCTGTTGTGATCTGTACCACAAATCCTATCATCAAAGGAGAAAAAGTGGTGGCTACTTTTTCCTACTGTGTTTAGGTCTTTTCCAGGATTTCTCAGAGTAATTTTATTGTAGTTGTTTACATGCTTTTCTCACTAAACTTTGAATTGCAGGAAGGAGAGAAGAGCCATTTCCCATTAATTTTTGTGGCCATGGCTTCTTGTCATATTGTTGAGGAATGTATGACTTAGAAAACATATATTACTTGTATTTGCAAATATAAAATTTGCCACTTAGTTTTGTGACTTCAGGCAAAATATTTAATTATATTAAATAACTCCTCATTGTAAACTAAAGACAAAACTACTTCCTTAGTATACTTCAAAAAGTTTGACTGTTAAATAAAACATGAGGAAACATTGTGATGAGTGGTATAAGAACTAAACCATCATAAAAATAAACTCGGATTACCTATCTTGCTATTTATCTTTTCTCTGCCAGAGGAACATTTTTTCCAATAAGGTACTAAGATTAAATATGAAAGTTTAACTGAGATTATGTACTAATACACAATTTTTAAAAATAAGTTAGAGACCTAAGAGCAGATAGATATATGATGATTTTATTTATTTTAAATTGTGTGCATTTAGAGGAACATGGAAAGATGTTCAAACATGTCAGTAGAATTTCAGATTAGGTTTGCAATGATTTTTAAATGCTTTTGGATTATTTTAATCATTTAACTATACAATTTTATATACTTGCAAATTTTTAATAAAAATGTATAGTATGTTAGATGGTGAAAGTGTTATGAGAGAAAAAAATAAAGCCAGGAATAAAGCTAAGGAGTGTGTGTTTTTGAGGGTAGAGCATAGCTGCTATTTTAAAAGGGTGCTTGTTTCACTTAGCATAATGCTTTCCAGTCCATCCATGCTGTCACAAAGGGTAGGAGCTCCTTCTTTCTTTCTGCTGCATAGAATTCCATTGTGTAAATATACCATAGTTTTTTGATCCGTTCATTTACTGATGGGCACCTAGGTTGCTTCCAACACTTGGCTATTGTAAATTGCACTGCTATGAACATAGGGGTGCATAGGTTCTTTTGGATTGGTGTTTCAGGGTTCTTAGGATGTAATTTTAGCAGTGGAATTGCTGGGTCAAAAGGCAGTTCCAGTTTTAGCATTTTGAGGGAATTCCATACTGTTTTCCATAATATTGTACCAGTCTGCAATCCCACCAATAGTGCACTAGGGTTCCCTTTTCTCCACAACCGCTCCAACATTTGTTGTTTGTTTCTTTGCTTATGATGGCCATTCTGACTGGTGTGAAGTGGTATCTCATTATGGTGTTAATTTGCAGCTCTCTGATGGCTAGTGATACTGAGAATCTTCTCATATGTCTCTGGGCCCTCTGTATGTACTCCTTGGAGAAGTGTCTGTTCAAGTCCTTTGCCCATTTTTTAATTGGGTTGCTTGTCTTCTTAGAGTGGAGTCCTGTGAGTTCTTTATATATTTTGGAGATTAAACCCTTGTCTGAGGTATCATTGGCAAATATGTTTCCCATACAGTTGGTTCTCTTTTCATTTTAATACTGTTTTCTTTAGCCGTGCAGAAGTGTTTTATTTTGATGAGATCCCATTTGTTTATTCTTTCCTTTATGTCCCTTGCTCTAGGGGACATATCAGTGAAAATATTGCTGAATGAAACATCTGAGATTTTCCTGCCTATGTTCCTGCCTATGTTCTCCTCTAGGACTTTAATAGTGTCATGACTTATATTTAAATCTTTTACTCACCTTGAATTTATTTTTATGTATGATGTAAGTTGGTGCTCAAGCTTTATTTTTTTGCATGTAGCTGTCCAGCTCTCTCAACACCATTTGTTGAAGAGTCTATTTTTACTCCATTTTATGCTGCTGCCCCCTTGTCAAAAATTAATTGACCATAGAGACTTGGGTTTATTTCTGGACTCTCTGTTCTATTCCATTGGTCTATCTGTCTGCCTAAGTGCCCATCAGTAAATGAATGGATCAAAAAACTGTGGTACTTTTACACAATGGAATTCTATGCAGCAGAAAGAAAGAAGGAGCTCCTACCCTTTTCGACAGCACGGATGCAACTGGAAAGCATTATGCTAAACAAAATAAGCCAGGCAGTAAAAGACACATACCATATGATCTCAACTTTAACAGGAACCTAATCAACAAAACAAACAAATAAGCAAAATATAACCAAAGACACTGAAACTGAGAACAGGCTGATGGTGACCACAGGGGAAAGAGGAGAGAATTTCAGGGGAAAAGGGTGAAGGGTTTTCAGGAACAAGGACACATGGACAATAACAAGTAGGGGCTGGAAACAGGGGAGGGAGGTGGAGAGCTCTGGGGGGTTGGGCTGCAGTGGGGGAAAAGGCTGAAAACTCCACTTGAACAACAATAAAAATCATTAAACAAACAAATAAAAGAGTCCTTAGTCTTTAGTGTGAAGGAGACATCTTAGCAGGCACCTGAAGAAGGTGTCAAGACAAGCAGACCTCTGGGGGATTAGCTTTTCAGACATAAGGAATGACAGGAGTAAAGGCCCTGAAAAAGGAGTAGACCTAACTTGTTACTGTAACAGCAAGGCCGTTACTGTGGCTGGTACCCTATACCTAAGGAAAAAGATAAAAGATCTGAGATAGAGGTGTAATAGAGAATCCTGGATAGGTCAATATAAGGACTTAAACTGATATATATATAAAAAAAAAAACACTGAAGAGAAGTGATGTGATAGCTTTTAAAATGATCATTTATTATTTTTATAGTTATAGAAGAGAAAGATGTAGGAAATACATGTGAAAAATAAATTCTCCTTTAACTGCTTTCCTTTCTCACATTTTATCCATTATTCAAAATTCTGCATTGATCACCCCACCACTTTATGAAAATACTCTTGCAGGGATACCAATGGTTATTTGGTTGCCAAGACTTTTAAAAAAACTCTTTCTTCTTACCAGATACCCCTTTGCTATGTGGCAATTCCCTCCTAAAACCTTTTCTTCTATTGATCTCAGAAACATATCTTTCTCCTTGTGTCTTTTTCCTTCTCAGAATAACCATTTAATTGCCCTCTCTTCAGAAGTCTTTTCCTCCTTGTCTACTTAAAAGAAAATTTTATGGGAGGAAAAGGGGGACAATTGTAACTGAACAACAATAAAAAATAAAAGTTAAAATTGTACATAGCATATTTTATGACCTCAATAAAATTAAGCTAGAAATAAACAACAACAAAAAAATTCAGTAAAGAATAAAATCATGACATCCATGTAGATATAAAAATGCACATATTTTAAAGATTTACTCATTTACTGAGGAAATCAGGCATATTATGACAGGTTGAAAAGAGGCTTTATAAACAAGCTCATTTATAGAAAAGAAATATGGAAATGAATGTGCAAATAATGGCAAGACTGGTTTCTCCACAGGGTAAAAGGGAGATAAATGAATCTTCGCCAGGTGAGGAATAATTTGTGTATCTATCAGTGGTCTACAGTTTACAAAGTTGTAAAAATCTTAAAGTCAATGAAAGGTTACAATTAATTCCTAGAAGGTTCTATGCTATATGTAGACAATGCATACTTTTCTGTTGAAACTTAACTTTGTTCCCCTTATATAATATTGTTTCTTTAAATTTTGATCTTTTTTCATTCTGAACATTCCTTCTGATTGTCCATATTGAATTTTGATACACTGACAAACTGCCCAGATCGTTCAAGAGGCACTTAGATACTGGTGTGGGGTCATTCAAATTTTTATGTCAATTTTAATTACAACAAATTACACTTGATCATGATGTATGGTTGTTTCAGTGTTGTTGAATTTGGGTTGCTAATATTTTGTTAAGACTTTTTGTAGCCATGTTAATTAAGGATATTGGCCTATAATTTTCTTTTCTTGTAGTGTCCTTGCCTGGCTTTGTTTTCAGAACAATGTTGGTCTCAAAATAACTAAGTTTGGAAGTGTTCCCTTCTCTTTTATTTTTCAGTAGAGTTTGGGATACCTTGGTATTATTTACATGTTTGGTATAATTCACCATTGAAGACATTTGGTTCTGGACTAATTTTTGTTGTTGTTGTTGTTATTGCAGATATTTTGATTACAGATTGAATCTGCTTACTAGTAAATAATTTGTTCCAATTTTCTACTTATTCTGGATTCAATGTTGGTAGATTGTATGTTTCTATAAATTGATTAATTTCTTCTTAGATTTCCCAATTTATTGCCATAAAATTGTTCATAGCAGTTTATTAGAATAATTTATTATTTCTGTGATAACAATTGCAACAACTCCTCTTTCACTTATAATTTTATTAGAGAACTCTTTTCTTGGTGAGTGAAATATTTGCCTATTATATTTATCTTTTCCAAAACCTAGTTCTTAGTTTTATTTCTCATTTTAATCTCTATTTTGTCTATTTCCACCCTGATATTTGTTGTTTCCTTCCTTTTATTAACTTTGGGCTTAGTTTATTCTTTTTTTCATTTATTGAGGTGTAATAATAGGTTTCTTATTTGAGATCTTTTTTATTTCTTAATATAAGCATTTATGACTATGAACTTTCCTCTTAGAGCTTCTTTTGCTGCATCTCATAAGTTTTGATATGTTGTGTTTTTATTTTCATTTGTCTCAAGATATTCTTTGATTGATTTTTGACATCTGACCTATTGGTTGCTCAGTAGCATGTTCAATCACTACATATTTGTGAATTTTCCATTTTTCTTCTTGTAACTGATTTACAGTTTTATAACACTGTAGTAAGAAAAGATAATTGATTAATTTCAGTCTTCTTAAATTTATTAAGTCTTGTTTTATGGTTTATCATAGAGTCTATCTAGACAATGTTTCATGTGTGCTTGAGAAGAATGTATCCTGCTGCTGTTGATTGGAATGGTCTGCATATGTCTGTCAAATTCATCTGATATACTGTGAAATTTAAGTCCAATATTTTCTTATTGATTTCCTGGATGATCTATCCATTGTTGAGAGTGAGATACAGAAATTCCCAACTGTTATTGTATTGCTGTTTACTTTTCTTTTAAAACCTATTAATTTTGCTTTGTGTACTTAGGTTCTCCAGGGCACATAGATACTTACAAATGCTGTATTATCTTAATGAGTTTACCTTTTTTATCTTTCAAAGCCCCTTTTATCATTATATAATTTCTTATTTCTCTTGTTATGGTTCTCTTTGACTTAAATTCTATTTTTTTCAAGTGAGGTTTATTGCAAAGCTGCGAGTATGGTTCAATATCTACAAATCAATAAATATAACACACCACATTAAAAATGAAGGATAAAAGTCATATAGTTATCTCAATAAATGCAGAAAAAGCTTTTGACTAGATTAAACATTCCTGTATGATTAAAGCTCTCAACAAACTGTGTACAGTGGCATTGTACCTGAACAAAATCAAGGCCATATATAACAAGCCCACAGCTAACATCATACTTACTGTTGTAAAACTGAAAAGTTTTACTTTGAGATTAGTAACAAGATATGGATATTCACTCTCACCACTTCGATTCAAAATAGTATTGGAAGTCCTGGCCAGACCAATTAGACAAGAGAAAAAAAAGAATCCAAATTGGAAAAGAAGTAACATTGTGTCCCTTTACTAATGTTATAATATGAATACCATAAAAAACATAAAAATGCCATCAAAAGACTATAAGAAGTCATAAAAATTCAGTAAAGTTACAAAATAGAAAATCAATTTTAAAAGTCACCTGTGTTTCTATATACCAACAACAAACTATCAGAAAAATATAAGGAAAATTGTTTCAGTTACAATTGTATCAAAAAGAATAAAAATTTAAGAAATAAATTTAAGCAAGGGAGCCAAAAATATTTATACTGAAAACTATAAGACACTGATAAATGAAATGAAAGAATAAACAAATAAATAGAAAAAAATATTTTATTGTCATGGATTAGAAGAATTAATATTGTTAAACTGTGCATACTATCAAAGTGATCTATAAAGTTAAGTCAGTCTATATCAAAATTTCAATGGCATTTTTCATAGGAATCGATAACAATCCTAAAATGTAGATGGAACCACAAAAGACCGTAAATAGCCAATGCAATACTGAGAAAGAACAAAGCTGCAAAGATCACATTTCCTGATTTCAAACTATATTACAAAGGTATAGTAACCAAAACAGCATTGTACTGGCATAAAAGCAGATACATTTGTCAATGTCCTAGAATAGAAAACCTAAAAATAATCTCATGCATACAATCAATTAATTTGAAATAAAGAAGCAAAAAATATATAACAAAGATAGTCTCTTTAATAAATACTGTTGGGAAAACTATATAGCCACATGCAGAAGAATAAAACTGGACTTCTATATTTCTCTATACATGAACATCAACCCAAATGAATTAAAAACTTACACATAAAATCTGAATCTAAAACTCATAGAAAAAAACATACAAGCTGAGTTTCTTGGCCTTGTTCTCTTAATGGTTTTTGGATTTGATACCAAAAGCAAAGATGATAAAAATAAAAAAGGAAATGAGTGAAGCTGCATCACAATGAAAAACTTCCACAGAGCAAAGGAAATCATCAGCAATATGAAAAAGGCATTTTATGGAAGAAGAAATTTGCAAACTACATGTCTGATAAGGGGTTATATTTAAAAATATATGGAATTCATAAAACTCAATAGCAAAAAAATAACTTGGTATTAAAAAATAGGTAAAGGCTCTAAACAGGCTTTTTTTTTTAAAGACACACAAATGGCCAGTGGTATATGTAAAGGTGATCAATATCACTAATTTTCAGAAAAATACAAATTAAAATCACAATTTTATATCACCCCACATTTGTTGAGATGTCCAGTATCAAAATTCAAAACACGACTTATGCTGGTAAAGATGTGGAGAAAAGAGAACTCATGTGGACTCTTGGTGGAAATGTAAATTGGTACAGCCATGATGGAAAACAGTATAGAGGTTTTTCAAAAAAATTGAAAATAAGGCTACCATATAATTCAGCAATCTCACTTTTGGGTACATAGCCAAAGCAAACTGCACCATTTTTTCTAAGAGATACTTGTACTCTCATGATCATTACAGCATTGTAACCAATAGTCGAGGTGTGGAAGCAACCTAAGTATCTGTTTACAGATGAATGTATAAAGAAAATATAGTACATATAATATGGAATATTATTCAGAGGGGAGAGGGGAGGGAACTTCAGGGGAAAAAGGGAAAGGTTTGCAGGAACATGTATAAAGGACACATGGACAAAAACAAGGGGGGATGGAAACAGGAGGGAGGTGGGGAGGGCTTGGGGGTGGGATGGATTGGGAGTGAAAGGCAGAAAACTGTACTTGAACAACAATTAAAACTAAAAAAAATAAATAAACAAATAAAAATAAGGAAATCCTGCCATTTACAACAATTTTGTATAATTAGAGGGCACTATAGGAAGAGATATAAGTCAGAGAGAAGAAGACCAAAAATAAATAAATAAATAAGATGAACTCAGGCACAGAACGTAGAAAAGTGGTTGCTAAGTAATGAAAGAAATAGAGGTTGGTAAAAGGTATGAACTGTCGCTGTAAGATTAATGAGGCCTAATGATATCATGCAAAACATGGTAACTATAGTCAATAACACTGCATTGTATAATTTAATTAGCTAATAGAATATAACTTAAATGATCCCACCAGCAAAAAAGATAAATCTATGAGGCCATGCATGTGTTAACATGTTAACTCAGTAGGCAAATACTTTCACAATGTATGTGCATATAATATCATCATGTTGCCACTTTAAATATCTTCAAAATTTTGACAATTGTAACTTACTAATTTTTTTAAACTTATGGACATAACACTACGAAACTGCACTGCAGTCTTCAAAAATATTATTGTGATAAAAATGAAATAAAATTAAATAAGCGTAGCGAGAAACATTTTAAAAAAAAATTAGATTAAGAAGGGAAAGTATTGTCAAAGAACATGTGTAAAGGACATGTTCCCCCAAAGGACAAAGCCCATGCGAAGGAGGATTGAGGGTGGGAGGTGGGGTTGTGGGGGCAGGGGAAAGTGTTTGAAGGAAAATGGAGACTCCTGTACTTGAACAACAATAAAAAATGATAATAAAAATAAAAAATTAGATTACTCTAGTCAAACAATACTTGTATGGCATTTCCTGCATTTTGAAACCCTATTATGTCTCTTATCATATTTAATACTCACATAAACTCACCACCAAATAAGAATTTAGCATTTTGCAAACGAGGATACCCATTTTGCAAATAAATATATTTGCTTAAAATATTAAGTAATTTAACCAAAATATTAGTTAATGCTATCTGTCTGGAAAAGTCCAGCCATTGTAATATAATGAGAATGCTTTGTGTGACATCGATGTAACCTGGCAGCAGAGGAGAGTGGACTGGAATGTGCATACGTGAATAACGACAACTTCATTGCACTAGTCAGTGGGGGTGGTAGATGCTGTTGAGTGAGCATGTGTGCTGTGTGGCCATTGCATTCAAAATGACTGAGGAAGTACAGCAATGAATTTGCATCAAATTTTACATTAAGCTTGAACATTCCTCTGTGGAAACTATTTGGATGCAGCCCGGGGCAACTGATGATTGGCAGTTTCAGCACAACACACATGCTCATATGTCATGCAGAGTTTTTTTTGCAAAACATCACATCATCCAGGTGACTCAGCCCCACTACAGCTCAGATTTGGCAACCTATGACGTCTGGCTTTTCCATAAGCTAAAATCACCTGTGAAGGGGAAGAAACTTCAGACTGTTGATGAGATTCAGCAAAATAGGAGGGGACAGCTGATGGCCATTGGGAGAACTGTGTGAGGTCCCAAGGTGCCTACTTTGAAGGGGACTGAGGCTTCATTGTCCTACATACAATGTTTCTTGTATCTTGTATCTTCTTCAATAAATGTCTCTATTCTTCATATTATATAGCTGGGTACCTTCTAGATAGACCTCATATATTGAAGGCTAAAGTCAGTCTGTTCATTTTTGTGTATTTTGCTTTGTAATATTTTTCTTTTTTTCTTTCTTTTTAATTAAATCTTCAGTGTATTTTTTTTATTACCATTTAGTCCCCTTATGCCTCCTTCTCTCCAGCAATAAGAACTGAAAAATAGATGCTGGCTGCAGATATTTTTTAAAATATTTTCATACTATTTTAATGTGGTTGGCAGCTATGCTTGAGAGCTACTTCTTACAAAGTCTTGAGAATTAAGAGGTCAGTGTGTTCCCTTTGAGTGAATTATTTCTTAACAACTTGTTTATTCTGAATAGTATTACATGCATCAAACAATGTAATTCAAAACACAACTTTGCAGGTGTTTCACTGAGAAGCTTGAGTACCTTAGGTTATGGCCATAACTGCCCTTCCATTTTATTTAAATAACTACAGGTAACTCAGTATTTTCTTTACACGAGAGTATACACTCTGGCAGTGAAGGAATTAAAAGCACTGTTTTGCATATGTGATTTGTAGCAATGTAATTCAGCTTGATTGTTTAAGGTGTGTGCACATGTGTCTAACCTGCTTGTATTCCACAAGGCAATACAAGTATATATACGTGTCAAAATTATATTACTTAATTCTTTTGGATCGCATATTTTCTTAAGAACTTCTGTTAATACTGTAGTGTACAGATGGTAGCCATTAGACATATATAATAATTTATATAAATAGTTCTTAAATAAGATCAATGCCACAAATAAAAAAATTCGCATATGTAATAAAAATAAAAGTGTCATTTGATCTTCTGTCTCTCTGAATAACAACCATAAAAATATATGTGCCTTCTTTCATTGTTTCAATTGTTTAGCTCATTAATCTTGAAATTTTATTACCATCTATTATTATTGATTAGAGGGTGCTTTTAAATAATACCTGAATATACACAAACAAGGGACATAACCTGTTTTCAGTTGCTATTAGTATGTTGTGTGCACACACACAGATATTTTGTTTTAGTTTTAACAATGTAAAAATACATTCAATATATGTATTTTTGCATTGCTAAATGTTCAATATTTGAAACAACATTTCCCTTTCTCATTTCATAGACATGTAAGTTATAATCTCCCTTTTTTCTAAAATGGTGCTATTAGACTGTGATATCTTCCTTCTGAGAAGTCATAACATACTTAACAATTGCATGAGTGAAGGCTAGAAAAATGGCACAGACCTGGACAGGCTTCTGTCCTGTATTCTAAAATGTAACAGCATGCTGCCTGTTTACCTTAGGCCAAAACTGTCATTTGCGCTATCTGGGCCACCACATTTCCTCTGGCTGGCATTCTGCCTTATGTGTACTAGAGGCTTCTGTTAATACTCGGAGTACACATCCTCTCTATGTTCAAGTAGATTTCTGTCATCTCTTTGGGGATTAAATGCACTATATGCCTAGTTACTTTTGTCTCTGGCATCAGGTTATTCTAAATCTAAAATGAAAAGCCCCAACATTGTCATGTCTGAGATCTAATTATTCAGAATCCACTGTAATTAGGTATATAGATATTGATATTGATATAAATATTATAAATTCCAGAAAATCTTAATGCTAGGTCACATAATAATAAACTCAACAGAATTCAAGGTCAATAAAGGATTCACATCTATATTAATCGTATTGTTCTTTGAAACTAAACAAGCTTCACATTGATTTATGCTGCTAAAATTATACTTTGTGTTTGATGTTAATACAATGGTTGGAGTGAGTTACATGAAGCACCATGCATTGGGCAAAGTGCATTCATCAAGGTCCTTGACCTGTATCGCCTTTAACATTCTCACTCTCAGAGCAGGTAAATGGGAATGCATACAGCAGGCGAGCAACAGCTAAGGACCAGGATCACTATTTCAGATTCCCCTTCTCAAAGTTAAAGGGAAACAGGGGTTTAAGTAAGAAGTCCAAACAAAGGCACATTTGTTCAAGAGTAAAATGTGAATTTTGAACACGATGCTCATAATGCTTTGTTTAGGTCTGTGAGTTTATGCTTCTACGATTATCTTAAGAGTTAGTATATGTAAATTGTGGTGTATTACAATTAATCTATAGGCATCTGCAACACTGAATTCAACAACAAAATAGGGCAAGATGGGTTACTGAAAGGCATTTATTTTAGAGAATTAGGAGTTGTGGAAGAAACTGAAAACTGCTCTATCTCTCCTCTAAGTATAGTTCCTCAAATTTAACCAGTAAATTGAGATACAGAACTAGATTTTACTTGGTGTCAAATTAGACTTTTGGGCCCTGGCTGGTGTAGCTCAGTGGATTGAGCACGGTCCTGCAAACCAAAGGATCGCAGTTCGATTCCCAGTCAGGGCACATGCCTGGGTTGCCAGGCCAGTTCCCGGCAGGGGACATACAAGAGGCAACCGCACATTGATGTTTCTCTCCCTCTCTCCTTCCCTTCCCCTCTAAAGATAAATAAATAAATAAATAAATAAATAAATAAATAAATAAATAAAATAAAATATTAAAAAAAATCCACTCCTTAAAAAAAAAAAATAGACTTTTGGTACATTGGCTATCTGATATTCCATACATTTGAATAGAGTAAGAGTTCTACCTAATTGCTTGACTTGTTGAAACTTAGTAACCAAATTAATGTGAGGTGATTTTCCTAAAAAGAACAAAAGTTACTTTTGTTTGTTATTATTTAATGGGTACTATCATAAACCAGCCACTGCTCTAAATATTTTACAGATATAATCTCATTAAATCTTCATAACAACTTAATGAGTTGGATACTGTTATTATTCCCATTTTATATATGAGACAATTGTGGCACAGAAAGGTAACTTCCCCAAGATTACAAAGGTAGAAGTGGCAGAGCCTGGCATTACCGACAAGGTCATTTCTTGAGTTTTAAGCTTTGACTCCGGTGATCTGATGTCGTTTCTCTGGCCCAGCATCTGGTGGTTAGCACAGATCATTTCAATGGGTGCATAGTTTTTGCCCAACTACTGCCTGTAGCATAGAGCAGAAGACACACTTGCCTAGAGACTCTCTTCCAGACACAGTAGTCTGTATTCCACAAAAGAATAGGCACTTGTTTACTCCTAGCCATGGAAATAAGAAAATGTGAACCCTAGCGTTTCCTGCTGATAGTAAAATATAACCCAATGGCCAAAAATAACTTGGAACACTTTCAGTCATAGACATTTCACTGCCATTAGTTTGGAATTTTCCAAGTTCCTTACGTATTGTGGGCATCCTTCTGACTCTACTTCCCTCACCCTCAATGGGAGCTCAAATATCACCTGGGAAGAGAATCAAGCCTTAACACCAGGTAGAATTGCAGATCCCAGAGCTGCCCATCAATTTGCCAGAAGTCCTGAGACTTTGTGACCCACTCTCAGACACACATCTTGGGTGCCATTCCATTTGTTCTAGCCTTGAATCAATCAACTGCCTCCTCTTTCTATATGATCTAAAATGCCTACAATCTCAATTATATTTTAGGCTCAAACAGTAAAGTTCTGTTCTGTAAAAATTAATACTTATTGAGAACTCACTGTGTGTGTCAAACACTATCTGCTAGGGATACAGAAATGAATAACTAGACACAGGCCCTTGGTAAATTTATAATACAGGATCTCATCTCCAGTCTACCACAGTTCACAGGCAGCCACTGTTTGGGGACAATGCCAGCAGCAACTATGACAATAGAACAGTGACTGCTAAATATTTATTGAATGTTTACCCTGAGCTATGTAATATAAAACTTTAGAAAATTGGTCTTAATGAATATACATAATGGCCAAATTAAAAATAAAATGTTCTATTTCCCTTATATTGTAAATGAAGAAACTTGGGAATGTAGGTATTGGATAATTTGGCCAAAATTACACAGTTTAAACTCCTAACCACCAAGGAAAATAATTGCCAGCTCAGGGGGAGATCTTCTTCTTATTCTTAAAATAACAGAAACCAAGATTAAGTTTTTAAATAAGCTAGTTTTCACTTTGGAATTTACAAGGGACTGCTTAGAAGAGGTAAAGATACAGCATGACAATATTTTAGCCAAGTAAAGGCATCTCCGAGCCTTGAGAATCATGACAAGAATAGACTGCAGACAACATGGATGGACTTTGGAATATCACACTAAGGGAAATAAAGCTGACAGAAAAAGTCAAGAACCACATGAGGTCTGTCCAGAAGGTATCCATCCATGTAATATGAAAAATAGAGACATTTATTGAAGAAGACACAATATACAAGAAACATTGTACACAGGACAATGAAGCCTCAGTCCCCTTCAAAGTAGGCACCTTGGGACCTCACGCAGTTCTCGCAATCACTATCAGCTGCCTGTCATATTTTCCTGAAACTCATCAACAGTCTGAAATCTCTTTCCTTTCACAGGTGATTTTAGTTTTGGTAAAAGCCAGAAATTGCAGGGTGCCAAATCTGGGCTGTATGGGGCTGAGTTGCCTGGGTGATTTGATGTTTGTCCAAAAATCTATGCATAAGATATAATGCATGAGTGGGCATGTTGTCTTGATGAAGCTACCAATTACCAGATGCCCATAGCTGTGGCCTTTTGAATCACCTGAATAACTTCCTCTGAGAAATGATTAAGCTTAACGCAAAGTT
This sequence comes from Glossophaga mutica, assembly GCA_039655065.1. NCBI lineage: Eukaryota > Metazoa > Chordata > Mammalia > Chiroptera > Phyllostomidae > Glossophaga > Glossophaga mutica. Next base: position 75,075,107 of record CM077308.1, on the reverse strand, counting down.
TGATGCATATTCCTTGTTCTACTTATGCAGTCATTTTGAATATGATGGCCACTCAATACACATGCTCACTCAACAGAGACTACCACCCCCACTGACTAGTACAGTGAAGTCATCATTGTTTACACATGCACACTCCAGTCAACTCTCCTTGGCTGTGAAGATACACTGATGCATGCAAACCATTCTCCTTTTATTATTAACAGTGGTTGGACTTTTTCTGGAGAGAACTTTGTTATGATTTCACTTATTTATGGGATATAAAACTGAAGGCAACAAATATACACAAAAGTCAAAGAAATGAACAAAAATTCATAGAACAGACAATAGTATGGTAGTTACCAGAGGGAAGGAGGTGGGGGAGGTAGTAAAGGTAAAGGGGGTCAAATACATGTGATGGATAGAGATTTGACTTTGAATGGTAAACAATTAATGCAAAATACATATGATATAGAATTGTACACTTTAAACCTATGTAATTTTTAACCAATGTCACCCCTATAAATTTAATAAAAAATTAAAGAAAATTAGCCCTGGCTGGTGCAGCTTAGTGGATTGAGCACAAGCTGCAAACTAAGGGGTCACTGGTTCAGTTCCCAGTCAGGGCACATGCCTGGGTTGCAGGCCAGGTGTCCAGTGGGGGGTGCACAAGAGGCAACCACACATTGATGTTTCTCTCTTTCTCCTTCCCTTCCCGTCTCTCTAAAAATAAATAAATTTTAAAAATTAAAGAAAAATTGAGTGCAGAGCACACTGAAAACCTCTCTCCAAAGTCAAGTTGACCGAGCACACTTGCTAGTTTTCTGGGCTATTATTTTGCATATCTTGGGGGCAATTGAAAGAAAATTTTGTCCTTCATGCACCTAACATTTTAGGTTATTTGGAAGGCCTTATATTGTGATTGCTCTGTTGTGGAAGACTTCTTGGGATACTTTTACACTTTAGGTAATAGAATAAATCACTATTTATAGTAACTCCCTTACCACATTCACTCTTTGATTTTACATTTTCTTCTGTTATTCTCTTTACACTTTCCTCTTACTGTTCTTGCTTTCTTCAAGATTACTATCATCTGACTTGTTTTAAGTTTGAAACTTGGGCCCATAGTGTTATCATGTAGGACATTTTTGTACATTGCAAACATCATCAGAAAAATCATTCAGCTCTGCATAATGTTGTTGTTTTTAGTGTTTTCCTTTTAATGCAGGAAACAGGTGAGTTTGCATGTGCCTGTTATGTAAAGAATAATTTATGGAAATTTAAGATAAATGGCACTATACCTTTTACCCACTCCCCTTGCCACCCCAGGAGCAGCCTGAACAACTGCCTGATCCATGCCCTTACCTCACTCCTTTGTCTAATGAACACTGAGTTAGGCTGCGTTTCATAGAGGTTTCACGTGCTTTTCTTTGTTCAGCATATATTGGAGATAGTTTTTGTTTACTTTATGCAAATTATTAGTTTTTAGTGTATGAGATTAAGAAAGCAACACATTAATCATGTACAGATTTTTATGTGATTTATTAGTAAATCAATGAGTCATGTTGATTTCCTAAATCATTTTTTAGAATATTGTATGGACATCTAGTGAAAGCTGTTACCATTCTTACACTGTTTTTAATGCAGTCAAAAACCTGATATTGTTGGAGGGAAAGCAATCTGGTGTAGCCACTGTGGAAGCAATATAGAGTATACCAAAAACAATTAAAAATGAAACTCCCTTTTGACCCAGAAATTCAAGTCCTGCAAATATACCCTAAGAATCCCAAAATACCAATAAAAATTATATATATATATATCCCTATATATAAGATAGATAGATGGATAGATAGATAGATAGATAGATAGATATTAGTCTCCCTACATTCATAGCAGCACTATTTACAATAACCAAAAACTGGAAACAGCCTAAGTTCCCATCACTAGATAAGTGGATAAAAAAGCTGTGGTACTTTTATAAAATAGAATACTACACAGCAGTAAAAATGAAGAAACTCTTACATTCTGCAACAGCATGGATAGACCTTGAGATTATTATGCTAAGCAAAATAAGCCAGTCAGTGAAAGACAAATATTGCATCATCTCATGTATATGTGGAATCTAATGAACATATAAGCTAATAAACTGAGTAGAAACAGAAGTATAAATACATAAAACAGACAACAGTGTCCAGAGGGGAAAATGGGACTGAATGAAAGGTGGCGAAGGGATTAACCAAAGAATATTTATGCATGACCCATGGAAACAGAAAATAACATGGGGATTGACTTAAGGAGGGAGCATGTGGGTATGGGTGGAGGTAAGGAAAGGAAGAAAAAGCAGGAAAATCTGTAATTTCATAAACAATAAAAAATAAAAGATATAAAATAAGTATACATTTTTAACTATTACTTCACTTCACCTGTAACTCACAATTTCTCAAATTCCCTAACATTCACTTGAAAAGTAAACTTGGAATAAGAGGAAATTTACTAGATGAAACATTTTATTAGTTAAAAATTTTTTTTTGGAATCCAAGGCAGATATAATTTTAGGTTTAAAATCAGAATGATGCTGAAGACAGCATTCTTTCTCCTTGACTTTCTTCTGAAAACAGATTGCTTTAGGGCTTTGAAAATGGAAATATGAAAAAAGGAAGTACCAATTTTTATAATACAAGCAAGGATATTAAATATAGCCTGATTTGAGTGATAATCATTTTTGTACACTTACCAAAAAGCATCTTTTTAAATAATTCTTAACTTTTTGGCCTCTTCCAAAACCAACTTTTATTAACATATGAATTGAGAACATTAAAACCTCCAGATAATTGAAAAACATACATTTAAAATAAATAACTAAATATTTGTATGAAATGTAAATACCCCATGATAAATTAAACTATTCCGTAGATCTTCCCATTGCTTTCAGTTCCGTCATTTAACGGAAATTGGTTATGGCAATACACGGGTATGGAAACAATACATAAAAAGTAGTGAGATCAAGAATTAATTCTCCTCATATTTGCATATCTGTAGAAACACTATGAATTTGCTGAATCACAGAAATGAACTCAAATGGAATCAGTAACAAAAATTATGTTAAAAAAACACATTTTAACATGGCAACAGCTACAGGTGAGACTGACTGAGGAGGTCATGATCGTGTCTACGATCGCTTCTCTTCTGCCTGCTCCTGGAAATGGTAACCTTAATCATCATCAGCTTTCTTCCCGCAAACTGGCAATGTCTCCATGTTGACTTTCAAGTTTTGATTCTTGCACGGTAATCACATTCCTAAAAAAAAACCCATAAATTTTATGAAAAAAAAACAGCACAAAATCCACATGGATACACTAAAAGTCGATAATGTTCTTTAAAATGTATAACTGCAATATATTAAGAATATGGATCCCATAATTAATTTTCATTTCATGTAACATCATCTTTTTAATAGTAAAGGTATGCTCTTAGATAATCTTACAGATTATGAAAAATATAAATTGCTATTTATTTAAGTATTTAATTATAAATATCGATATATACTGCATGAAATGATATTAGGAGCAAAATTTTAATGAATAATTACAATGCCTTAAATATAATCTGCTTTTTTTTATTAAATACCTATCCAACGAATCCTTTCAGCTCTTGCCCTTCTATACAAATACAACCTGTCTTTTAAGAACTGGCTTAAAGTCTGTAATTGTGAAGCTTTCAGGTACTACTTCAACTTGTGGTGATGTCCTACACCAAATCCTATATCTATATGCCTTTGGGACTCACATCCTCACATATTTAAAAAATTTTGTATTGTGCCCACCAAGATTTTACAAAATGGCTGGGAGCTAAATAAGTTTTTATCATGCTTGAAGCCTTTACCACAATCCCAAATATATATTTAGAATAATAGCTCAATAGGATAAGCTAATAAATTTAGAGCTTCTAATAGACTTTTTAATTATAATTTGCACAAAAACTTAAGTGGTTTTACATAATTTTGATAAAACTTAGGAAAAATGTACACTCTATTATTGAATTAAAAAAATATTTGATGCTTATTAGATGACTTCCCTCTTCTCCTTCTCATTCTTTTTACTTCTTCTGATATGGAAGTCGTAACAATGCTTTATTGAATATGCTCTTTTTCCTAAAATATTTACATTGGATACTTTGAAAAGATCCTCCATTATTATAATTTTGTAAACCTTGCAAAGCACCTAGGCTGTTTCTATATTACGGTAAAATATATTTTTAAAGGTATAGGGCCACTAAAAAATGGCAGCCATTTACTTTTCTGTAACCTCTGTCAGCTTAAAAAAAGTAATTGGCTCTCACTGTAACTCAATAAGTTACATAGGCTTTACTTCTATTATGCATGATTGACTGTGGGGATTAATATTGAATAAAATCCTGCCACAGCTGCTCAAATTAGATATAAATCAAGAGTTTTCACTCTCAGTGGCATGTAGTATTGTGAGAACCTGATGTAGACTAGAAGGCAGTGTCCACAGAGAAAGATTTGCCCCAGGTAAAAATCGGGAAGCAGCACAAATGGATCTATAACACAACTATAGCCATGAGCATCTTTTACACTCCCTGTAATTTTTTTTTTTTTTTTTTTTTTTTGGCATTAGAGCCTGTCAGGGCATAAAATAAGTAAGTTGTCAATTTATGTTCTCTAAATTAATGTATTACTTCTTAAACACATATTCATTTTAAAAAATTTACCTAAGAACATAATGACCAAGGTTTGTTGTTTTCTTCTTTTAAAACTGCTTTATTGGGGCTTTATTTATTTGCACATATAAAATTCTTCCATTTTAAGAGTATAAAATAATTTTATAAAATGTGTGGAAGGCCATTTTTCTTGGAAGAGAGATCTTGAAGCAAAAACTCAAGATAATTTTTCTCAAATGACACCACCAAATCTACTTACAGGTGAAGCTTTTTACTGCATTCTTTGTTCAACTATAACACCTAGATTTTAAAACTTTTCTATAACTGGATAGCTACTACTATATTTACACTATTCACTTCAAATTAGGATTAGGATGAAATCACTTAATAAATATGGTATCCAAAAATAATGGTATTCAAATTTATTTGTATAGTAAATAATGCTTTTTCATCTTTTCTCCAAGAGAGCAGATAAATTGAAGACCTTTTCCTAACACAGAAAATATAGCAACTGTGTAAAAACTCCAGGATTGAGCAAAGAAGAAGTTTGATGAAAATTTGCTTCTGAAAATGAAACAGCTAAGCAAGACAAGTTTCAAAATATGGGCTCAGATACACAAAATCCCCCCAAATCTACCTCAAAACATTGCCGTTTTCCCTCTGTGATCTCACACTACCAGCCTCTTCAGCGTAACACCGGTAAGGACAGAGAAAAAATGTAAAACTCATTTATAATGCCACCATTCTTCAATAAGCACAATTAGCTTTGAGACAACAGTCTTCAAGTTTTGCATCACACATAGATGTTTTGTGTGTGTGAAGATACAAAACTGAGTTTACATTTTGTAATTGTTTTCTCTTAAAAACACTAAAACATTTTGTGATACTATTTTTTCTAAAACACAAATGTGAAGAGAGTAACAAGATTAATGCATATAAATATCCTGTTATACCATAATTAATTGAATTTTACTAGCCTTTCTTTTGGCTAATAAACAGTGCTTCAATGAATACAAGTCTAGATTATTTTTTGACAATTTTGCTGGTTATAATCTTAGATTTTAAATGATACAGAGTTCACTGATCAATGCAGTCACCCTTTAAAACTTTTGATATATTTTCTTCAAACTGACTTCCAAAAAGTTTTTACCACTTTACAGTTTCACCTGACAGTGTTTAAAATAGGGTCTATTTCTAATTACGAACACTATCCATTCTTTATTGTTTGCTAATTTGCTGGACAATATTTTTAAAGGCATTTCATTCTTGTGTTAAATTGAATTTCTGTAGCAGAATGGTTAAAATCACTGTGTTATTCGAATTTATCAGCCCTTGATTTGTAATCCAATGCTCCCAAAATGTTACTATGGGCAATATAATGCCCTAGTTTTATAATTTATAAAGTAGGTTTTCTAATAATGTTACAGAATGGCCCCAGGGACTCTCAGGTCCCTCTGTCACTTGTGGATTCTTAGCCCACCAACAGGGAATTGGAATTATGGCTCTCAATGCCAGAGTTTGGGGGGGGGAAAAACTATGTATTAAAAAGTTATACAAGTTGGGACTTCCGGCCAAGATGGAGGCGTAGGCGGACGCACTGTGCCTCCTCTCGCAGCCAAAATTAAGGACAGCAAATGTTTAGAAACAGGAAAACAACCAGAGCTTATAGAAAATTGAACTGTACAGAGGTCCAACAGCCATTCATCCAGACCGGTAAGAAGGGCTGAGTTGAGGTAGGAGAAAGTGGAGGTGCGGACCCAGGAACGCAAGTAGCAGCGGCTCGCAGTTCCCAGGTGCACGGGCAGTGGCTGGCGGTCCTGGGGTGCACAGGCGGCAGCTGGCGGACCCCGGGCACAGGGGGGCAACTGTGCAGACCCAGTGAGGACGCACAAGGCGGCTGGCTGACCAGGGGGTCCCACATTCGCGCGTGCAGACGGTCCAGGCAGAGGGGAAGTGGCGGAAGGGACTGAATCCAGGAGAGAGCGGAGCAGGCACCATTGTTCCCTCTCAGACCCCGCCCCCACATACAGCGTCACAACCCAGCGACTGGGCTGCTCCACACTGGGGAGCGCCTGAGGCTCCACCCCTCACTACATAACAGCACTCGCACGTGCGCAGATAATCCAGGTGAAGGGGAAGCAGCATAAGGGACCAGAGTCCAGAAGAGAGCGGAACAGGCGCCATTCTTCCCTCTCGGACCCCGCCCCCACCTAAAGCGTCACAACCCAGCGACTGGGCTGCCCCGCCCTGAGGAACACCTAAGACTCCACCCCTCATACGTAATAGCTGCGACCAGACTAAAACCAAAACAAAACAAAACAAAAAACCCCACCAAAAATGGCTCAAACCGGAGAAAAAATGAAAACCCCGGAGTCAATTCCTCTAAGCAACGAAGAGATAGCCAACCTATCAGATGCACAGTTCAAAGCACTGGTCATCAAAATGCTCACAGAATTGGTTGATTTTGCTCATAAATTAGATGAGAAAATGCAGGCTACAGTACGTGAAATGAAGGAAGACGCCTGGGGAACCGATAGAGATGGAAGGAAAACTGGGACTCAAATCAATGGAGTGGACCAGAAGGAAGAAATTAACAACCAAACAGAAAACAAGGAAGAAACGAGAATTCAAAAAAATGAGGAGAGGCTTAGGAACCTCCGGGACATCGTTAAACGTCCCAACATCCGAATTATAGGGGTCCCAGAAGGGGAAGAAGAGCAACAAGTAGAAAACTTATTTGAACAAATAATAAAGGAGAACTTCCCCAATATGGCAAAGGAAATAGACTACCAGGATGTCCAGGAAGCTCAGAGAGTCCCAAAGAAGTTGGGCCCAAGGAGGAACACATCAAGGCACATCGTAATTACATTAGCCAAGATTAAAATGAAGCAGAGAAATCTAGAAGTAGCAAGGGATAAGGGGACAGTCACCTACAAAGGAGTTCCCATCAGACTGTCAGCTGATTTCTCAAAAGAGACCTTACAGGCAAGAAGGGGTTGGAAAGAAATATTTGAAATCTTGAAAAGCAGGGACCTACATCCAAAATTGCTCTTTCCAGCAAAGCTGTCATTTAGAATGGAAGGACAGATAAAGCGCTTCTCAGATAAGGTCAAGTTCAAGGAGTTCATCATCACCAAGCTCTTATTATATGAAATGTTAAAGGGACTTATCTAAGAAAAAGAAGATTAAAAATATGACAGTGAAAAGACAGCAAACTCACAGCTATTAAGAACCACACCTAAAACAAAAGCAAACTAAGCAAGCAGCTAGAACAGGAACAGAACCACAGAAATGGAGATTATATGGAGAGTTAGCAACAGGGGCGTGGGAGGAGGGGGGGAGGTACAGAGAATGAGTAGCATAGATAGTGGGTAGAAAATAGACAGGGGCAGGGTAAGAATAGTATGGGAAATGTAGAAATTAAAGAACTTATGACACAAGGACATGAACTAAAGGGGGGAATGTGGGTGGGAGAGGGTGTGCAGGGTGGGGGGAATGATGGGGGAGAAATGGGACAACTGTAATAGCATAATCAATAAAATATATTTAAAAAAGTTATACAAGTTTAGAGTAATGACTTAATGTTGTAGTTAAGTACTCAAAGTCCCTTAAAACATCCACAAACACACACAAAGTCCCTCCTTCCCCCTTTGCCTTAGCAGGCGGGTCTTGGGTATCATATCTCAGGAAAAAAAAAAAATAGAAGTCCACAGCTCACTTCTCCCCGTTCCTCTCAGTCATCTGTGCTGGGCTGGCAGGCCACCCCAGTTCCCGGCACCATCAACTATGTCACCAGGATCTCCAGTCCTTAATCCAAACCCACATGGCAACTTCTCAAAGCCCACCAGCAAAAGTCCTTTCACCCCTTTCCTTCCCAGCAAGGTCATTGTCCTTATCTCTAGTCTTGCATTATCTCTCCTGCTTCCCAAGCCATGTGGCAAAGGGAGCCCCATAACCAGGTGGTTCCAACTCCACATGGCTGCCACACCTAGATTTAAATCCCTGTATATATCTTCCTCTGTGACCCCATTTCCGATTCCTCCCACAATAGGCTACACCTGACAGCACTCCTGTATTTTTCCAGCTTTTCTGGGCTGCCATGGTAAGTCTGGGCAGGCATGGTCCTGTGGCATGGAGTGAATTATTTCCACGCTTTCACACAGGTGTTGTAACCAGGGGGAGCTTCCTCCAGGTTACATTATGGGTCAAAGTCACTCCCATCTCCCTGGCTCAAGTCATCACCATAGCTACTTAACAAATCCATGAAGCTAGCCAGCTGTTATAGATATGTAAAATAACCCTTTTTGCATATTAGATATGAAGTTGGCCAACTGTTGATACACAAAATAACTCTCAATAGCTATGTTGCATGTGTCCATCCCCCAGTTCAGACTTGTAGGGGTGAGGATATCCTGTATTTTCATATTTCCTGGACACCCAGAATTCTGGACCCTGTTACAATAATACTTACAACTGCTATGATGGTTAAATGGTAAAACATAGTATGGTTCTTAGCGTATTCCCACCAAGATGAAGGCATAGGTAGAAATGCTTCACTTTCTTGCACAATGAAAAGAAGGATAACAATCAGAAGTGCCAGAAAATCAAACTTCATGGAACTCTGACAACCAAGGAGTTAAAGAGACATCCATTCAGTCTGGTAGAAGGGGCGAAGATGGGCAGCCAAGCAGAGGGGGTGGGCAGCAAGGCTGCAGACTGAACGGGTGAGGTGGCACTGGCTGAACTAAATGTCGCCAACTAGAGGTTTTGAGTTTGAACTAAAGACTCAAAACCTCTAGTTGTAAAATACTGCAGGGGTTGCAACAGCGGGAGAAACTCCCAGTCTCACAGAAGAGTTTGTTGGAAAGCGGAGCTAGAGAGTGAGCCAGTGGTGTTGTTCCCTCTGTGACCCCCTACAGACAGCACCACAACACAGCAATGTGGGTTACCCAGCCCGATGAATACCTAAGGCTCCGCCCCTTACAACTTAACAGGTGCGCCAAGAAAAACAAATATTGCCCAAATGAAAGAACAGGTTAAAAACTCCAGAAAAAGAGCTCGGTGATGAGGAGATAAACAACCTATCATATACAGAGTTCAAAACACTGGTAATCAGGGTGCTCACAGAATTGACTGAGCTCTGTTGCAAAATGAATGAAGAAATGAGGGTTACACAAAATAAAATAAAGCAAAACATTTAGGGAACCAACCGTGAAGGGAAGGAATCCAGACTCAAATCAATGATTTAGAATAAAAGGAAGAAATAAACATCCAACTGGAACAGAATGAAGAAACAACAATTCAAAAATGAGGAGAGGCTTAGGAACCTATGGGACAAATTTAAGCCCTACAACATCCAAATTATAGGGATGCCAGAGGGAGAAGAGAAAGAGAAAGAAATTTAAAAGTTATTTGAAAAAATAATGAAGGAAAACGTCCCCAATCTGGCAAAGGAAATAGACTTCCAGGACAACCAGGAAGCTCAGAGAGTCCCAAAGAAATTGGGCCAAAGTAGGAACACTTCAAGGCACATCACAAATAAGTTACCCAAGATTAAAGATAAAGAGAGAATTACCTAGAAAGGATTTCCCATAAAACTATCAGCTGATTTTTCAAAAGAAACCTTGCAGAAAGAAAGGGCTGGAAAGAAGTATTCAAAGTCATGAAAGGCAAGGATCTACATCCAAGATTACTCTATCCAGCAAAGCTATTATTTAGAATGGAAGGGCAGATAAAGTGCTTCCCAATAAAGTCAAGTTAAAGGATTTCATCATCACCAAGCCCTTATTATATAAAATGTTAAAGGGACTTATCTAAGAAATTGAAGAAGATCAAAAACTATGAAAAGTAAAATGACAAAAACTCACAACTATCAACAACTGAATCTAAAAAACAAAAACTGATCAAACAACTAGAACAGGAAGAAAATCAGGTAAATGGAGATCATATGGAGGGTTATCAGTGGGGAAGGGAAGCAGGAGAATGTGGAGAGAAAGTATAGGGAATAAGAAGCATAACCAGTAGGAATAAAAAAGATGAGGGGAGGTTAAGAATAGTATAGGAAACAGAGAAGCCAAAGAACTTATATGTATAACCCACGAACATGAACTAAGTGTAGGGGGTGGTTAATGCTGGAGGGTGGGGGTGCAGGGTAGAGGGAGGATAAAGGTAGAGGCAGAAAAAAACTGGGACAACTGTAATAGCATAATCAGTAAAATATACTTAAAGAATTTAATGAATGATAGACACTAGTTTGTTGCTACTACTAGAATTACTGCTACTCTAAAATTAATTTGAGCTTCTCTTTATATTCATTGAATGTGTTTATCTGTGAATTATATGTCTACTTTAAAAACATTTCAAAGTTATGAGAATTTTATTTTTATTGATTTGTATAAGTTCTTAAGGTGTATTAACCTTTTACAACATCACATGTGATACAACTATGTTATTCCTATTTGCCTTTATTCTTTTAATACAGTTTATGATATTTTCTGAACTTCAGAATTTTCTAATTTTCTTTAACAGAATCAAGTGAATTTTTCCTTTGTTGATTATACCTTTCCTTGTACAAATACAAAGGCTTTTGCCACACTAAGATAATTAATGGATATCAATGTTGCACTGAGACTTCTAATTAAAGTATATTATGTACTAAAAAAATGTAGGAGCCAGAAAGATAGCATAACAGACTCTCCATTGTCACCATTAGAATTTCTGAAAGTTCCTAAATATGTTCAGTTCTATCATAGTGCTTGTGTACAGAAACTATCAAAGTATTAAAACAGACACCGGTGTCTACTGGATGGTAAAATTCAAGGACACTGTAACAGAAAATCCAAACAAGGATTAGGTCCACATCAAAGGATATGCTAAAAGTTTCATAAATAGTGAGGATGAATGTACATTTAAATAAAACTTTTTTCAATTTCATGCCTCTACCTTATATTGTCCAAGAAGTTTTCCTCTTTAGTCTCTACCATTTAAAATTTGAGTAGACTAAAGAGAAATAAACTAAGTGCAACTCATGATTCTGGATTGGAATCTCCTGCTCTAAAGTGCACTGTTGAGAGAGTAGGTTAAAATTATATGAAGTCTAAGAATTAAATGATATATGTATTAATATCCATTTCCTGATTTTGATAGTTGTGCTATATAATAATCCTTATTTGTACAAAGTATTCCAAAGTGTACAATTGTGATGAAAAATCAGTTTAGCTAATTTATTTCAAATGCTTCAGCTCAAACTACTAAATGTACTGTGTGCAAAAATAAATTGTACTTTTAAGAATTTTTTTCAATAAAGAAGTTTCAATAAAAATTATGTGTTATTTTTTAAATACTTTATTTATATATTTTTAGAGAGGGGGAAAGGGGGGAAGAGAGGAAGAGAAATATTAATGTGTGATTGCCTCTCGATTGCCCCCTACTGGGGACCTGGCCCCCAACCCAGGCATGTGCCCTGACTGGGAATTGAACCAGTGACCCTTTGCTTTGCAGTCCAGCAGTCAACCCACTGAGCCACACCAGCTGGGGCTGATGTGCTAAATTTTTACATATGTAAAATATAACTTTCTCAAAATTATTAAAACAATTGAAAGGGTAAAAAATAAAATAAAAATCATTTGGGGCAAATATTAATATATATCAATAATATTTATGCAGTAAAATATAAGATTTACTAAAAGTAAGGCTGGATTCAGTGTAAGCATTTGAGGGGCTGGGAGAATGAAACCAATTCTGGCAGTGTCTAGGAAATCAGCAAGTGTGGGGAGCACAAGACACCTCTCTCTGTGATATCAATTGCCTATGGAAACAAAGCAGGAAATTTGTAAAAGAGTATTCTGAAACATTTGGTGACGCTTCATGCCTGTAGTCTGTTGGAGACCACATGCCTATTACCCTACTTTAGCATAAGCAACAATGACTTTTTTCTGTTCCACATTACAAATCTTGCATGACTGTTTCACATTGCTAGAGTTTAACTCAATATCATGCTGGCAGACATTTTGGAAAATGTAGTTCTCAGGTTACCAAACCCTAATATGTAAAAGAGTACATAGAAGAGAGAAAATTATAATTATTTAATACTAGATAATCCAAAATTTAATAATAGTATACCAAGATTTTAATTGATTAATTAAAATAAATAAAAGACCAGTTTGAATCTGTTTATATCTTTGCAAGACATAAACAGGAAAAATACAGAAATATATAAATTATTAATAAATATGACAAAGAGGGAGGGTGCATTTTTCACATTCATCATGTAAAATTAAATTTATATCCATATTTTACAAGAAAAAATATAGTGAGCTGGGCAATGTCATATCTAAATGTTAGCAATATCTACCACCATTAAATTTAAGATAAGGGATTTGCAAAATGTATTAGATGGTTTAAAATATGTATATTCTGAATGAGAAATTCCATATATTGGCATATACCCTTTAAATCTCCAAGTAATAAAAAATATATGCATATATATATATAATTGATGTCTTCCTATTAAAGAATTGGAGCCAATATAAAAGTTCAATAATGGAAATGTACAAAATATGATAAATCCATTGAATGGAAAACACATAACCATTAAAAATTATGATTTTGAAATACTTGAGAAAAATTCATGATACACATACTTTTTTAAAGTGTGATAAAAAGTCAGTTCCTTACAAAATATGCATATATAGAAGGGAAGACAGGTAAGATTATTACTAGTGTGTTTTCTTTCTTCCATATATTTTTATGTATTTTCATATACTCTACAATAGATTTATTGAAAAAAGAAGCAGAAAAATAATATAAATGCTTTTATATAAAAATTGTCATAGCCTCTTTGAGAAACTAAACAGAATAAAATGAACACTGGGCAGCAAAAGTGGTTTAGAAATTAAGTGCATTGGCATGTAGGGAAAGAGTAAAAGCCCTAGTGAGGGGGGGAGAAGAAGAGTGAATATGAGTCTGAGGAAAGTGACTACATTATAGCTCTGGGTATCCTAATTTGAAATCAGAAAAAAGCGCTGACTGGTGTGGCTCAGTGAATTGACCATGGTCCCACAAACCAAAGGTTCCTGGTTTTATTCTCAGTCAGGGTGGGCACCTGCCTGAATTGTGGGCCAGGTCCCCATGTGAGGGAGTTTGAGAGGCAATTGATCAATGTTTCTTTCCCTCTCTTCTCCCTCTGCCTAAGAATAAGTAAATAAAATCTTTAAAAAAAGGAAAATAATAAAAAAAGAAAATGAAATTAGAGAAAAAATGTTTCTGTTTACTGTTGTGTATCACCTCTGTAAAATTTATGATCAATTCAGTTCTAATTTAGAAGTACAATTAGTGTTTTATTGTTTTATAACATGTTTCCTAATTACCTAAGAACATAGTTCATTTCAATTTCAGTGACGAATTAGGGGCAATGAGCTAGACCATTTGTCTGAAGCATTCACAGTTGAATCTTGAATGTCAAATATCAGGTGAAACAACTTCAATTTGAAGACTTTCCTTTAATTTGTACCAATATTTAACATTCTTACTTGAGATTTGACCATCAAAATTGTTTAATTAAGTTTACATACAAAGATGCACAGTCCTATGTCAAAAGAGCTTTTATTACAAGCAAGAGTAAATGTAGATAACCAGTGATATCTAAATAAAGGCCATGTCGGTGAATATCAGACTTAGGGATGCACAGTTGTTCAACGCTTAATGCTATAGCTTCAGGCAGTGTCCGCATGAACAAATATTGATAATATTGCCCAGTGTAATAAGGAAAGTCTTTACTCCACCAAATCTAGCTAGAATAATTGATATGAGTCTACACTTGGTCTCTATTACTTGGCTCTGCACACAACTGAATAGACAGGCTTATAGTCCATTTTTTCAGAAGTGTCTTAGTGGCATCAAATGTATATCATTTCTAATTGTACCCCAATACCCCTTCCTGGCCCCTCTCTAGCTTGTTCCTCTCATCTAAGGCTCATTATTTCCTTCTACTCTTTTGAACTTCTCCCAAGTATAGATTTCCTTGAGGATTTTCTTATCTGATTTTGCTCAAATACAATACTTTCAGAGGTAGAAAAAGAGGTTGCCTTGGCCAGATACACCAATTAGATGGCTCTGGTATCTCAAACTAAATATTATAGGCAGTAGCTTTTTTTTTTTTTTTTGTAAAGCTATTTGGTATACAATTCACTGTGGTATCAATTAATCACAGAAACCCAGAATAGCAATTTTTGTATTATTGAGATATATTGTATTTATTGAATAATCTATGTTCATTGTTCTAGACCCTAGATATATAATATCAAATAAGACTCAAACCTATCTTCAAGAAGTTTAAAGTCTAGTGACGTGAACTGATTAGTAAATAGGCTACTCAGTCTGTTAAGCCCTGGGATGGAATGCTTCGGTAGTAAACAGGAAGGTTTTCTAGTGTTTTCATCACCTTAGGATTTATAGATTTAGACCAGAAAGGAGTAAGTTTGAATAATCCAGGAAAAAAGTTAGGAGGAAATATTTTTCAAAGGAAAAAAAAATCATGCATAAAAATTGAGGGTGACAGGAAACAAGGTAAATGAAAAATACTTTGTATGGTTGGAAAGAAATGTGGTATGTTTGCAAAGATCAGTTATACTGGTAAAATGCATAGGAGTTATTTATCCTGAGGATCATAAAACCATTCTAGGATATAAAACAGAGGTGTTACATGGTCAGATTTATGATTAAGAAAGATGACTTTAGAATGGACAGCAGATTAAATGGCATATTTGAAACCAGAATTGTTCATGGTGTCAAGTGTTTGTCAAAACTTCTAAACCTAAAGTTCTAGGCAATCAGTATTCAGACACAGGAAACAAAGTGCAAATCAGTTGACTTCAAATAATACTAGTTCTTTCTCTGTTTTTGCTCTTTCCTTTTCTAATAACTTTTCTTTCCTCCCTAATGACACTTGCTTTTATGTGACTATCTTCCAATAGAGTGGAGAAAATTAGTAAAGTGACCCAAGGAGAAAGAAAGAATTAGACTTAAAAGAAAAATAAAATGTAAAGAAAAAAATCTTCTTTGCCATTGAAGAGCAGGTATTTCCTTAAATAAAGAAAAGAATTTAGTGGAAATATTTTCCTTTCTTCAGAAGATCCACCCTAATCTCTATTTTCCTAATTATGCATTTAAAAAAAATAGTCTTGATATTTTGTCATGTCTTAAATACTTTGTAGCTGCTCGATGACATGATTCCTGTAATCTTTCATCTACATAACCTTTTAATTGGTAGGGGGAGAATATATATATATATAATATATATATAATATATATATATTATATATATATAATCAACAGGAAAAATAAGAGACATTTTTTAATATCATAGTCAAGATACAGAGAAAATAGGCTAAATATTTGAAAAGATTAAAACTGTGTCCCTTCTTCCCTCTTTTGCAATTGTCTTAATACTTTTTTATTTTAATTTTCAACTTTCATGCCAACTTACTGTGATAGCTATGTCTTGCACTGTGATACTCTCACTTAGTCTAGGGAACTATCTTATAAACTAGCTATAAGCAATTTAAAAGTAAATAGAAACAGATTTAATAATTAGAGTAAAATATATAATTTCACTCCAAATATTGTGAAATATTTTTTGATCAAAATCAAAACCCTGGAAGTAATTCTGAAGTAATAGTTAAATCTATTTCTATATCATCATCTCTGTGATAGTTACCATATATGAGAATACACTGATAAATTTAGATTTAATGGGAAACTATTTTCTTCTGTAAGCTAAACTTTAAAAAACTACATAAAATATACTAGTGTAAAGATATTAAATGTGATATTAAAGAACTCTGAGGCCTAATAGACTTGGTAATTGGATTGAATGTAAATACACACCCAAGAGAACTATTTCTAAGCAGACATTGAAACAAAGGGATCATAGGGACAAAAGGTGGCAGTCCCCATTTCTCTGTGTCCTATGAGAGGAATAACAAAATATTTAGTGATGATGAGAGGATACAAAGGGTTGTGAGCAATGGACTTTGAATGCCTTTATTAATAAGAAAGAGAATTTCTTTTGTAAACTAGAATTATTATTTGATGCCATTACACACAGATTTGTCTCATTTGATTCTGTGTTGACATAGCAATCTGATTATATTTTGGGCCGGCCAACTCAAAGAAAATGGCCTTGCTATATAAATACAAATAATTCATTTCATATAAAAGTTACATTTCTCATGAAGGAATTCATATTTTAGATTTATATAATGGTTTCTTAGGCTTAGTTAATATTGTTACTGTTATGGGAATACCTTAAGTTATAGATCATGATATATTTATTATGACTAGGAAGGTCTCTTAAAAGGCAGCCTACTGGTCTTATTTCTTAGGTAGACCTGAACACGCCAAAGACTGAGAGAAGCAGCATTTCTTTGTTTGTTTGATATTTAATTTTTGTATTATAAAAACTCCTTACTATAACTAGAAATTGCAATAGGGAGGGAAATATGAAATAATGTTCCTCGACTTGTATTCTCTACCACAGAACCTAGTTCACATGGAATGGTCATGAGACATTATGATGTAAAGCTTAGATTCACATGTATTAGAAATATGGATTTAAATTCCAAATTGGCTATTTTATAACTGTGTGGATACAGAAGTTATTCTACAGCCTTAAGTCTTATTTTCTTCCTTCTGTATAAAATGTGTAATATGGGTTCCTATTTTGTGTTGTTGCCTCCAGTAATGTGGTAGGATTTTACTACTCACTTCCTTTTACTTAGGTGTGGCCACATAACTTGCTTTCACTAATAAAAGATAAGCAGGAGTAATACATTGGAGTTTCCAACTGGGAGAGTAAGTTAGGAGGCAGGGAAAAGTTTGCTGTGCTCTTTCATCTGCCATGGTGAAATCATATGTCAAGACAGAGCTTCCATCACTCCAGGTACCTAAATAACCATGACAAGTCCCATGTGAACTGCATTGGGCATGAAGCCAATAATAAATCTTAGTTGTGTTAAAGTACACACAATGTAGATTATGTAATTATGTTGATGGACACACTACTGATAAACAGAATCACACCAAAACTGTCTGATTACAAAAATCATTACCATCTTATATAATTTCCATCATCAGTGGTAAGAACTCATTTTATTTAAGGCCTTGTACAAAATGTGTGATAGAAATTGGAAAAAAATCACTTTTTATGCTTTTAAACTTGAGAGAAAATTACACATTTATAAGAATTTATTTTATAGAAACAGTTATGAAACATCTTTTTAAACGTTGTTTAGACAATAGTTGGTTCAGGAGATGAATGGAGAAAGATGTCTACATTGGGTCCAGTGGAGAAATTTTCAAGAAGTAGAGGGTAACAAAAATGTTTTGGGCAGCAAAATTTAGATCTTCCGTAGAAAATTCTTTGTGGTTGAAATAATCAACAGATTGATGCAAGAAAGGGCTTGAGATGTGCATAAGTGATGAGACTTATATTTCCAGGTTCTGGCCTACCAGTCCTGGGATAAGATGAAAAAACATGGAAAAGACATACTTAGCTGACATACATTAGGAAGCAGAGGTGTCCCAAGCTGACCCAGACATCCATGGATGAGAAATAAACTTATTGTATTTGCCACTGATATTTTTAGATCGCTTTTTATATATCATCTTTGATATAATAACTAAACGATGCATTCCTTTTTTATTATTTAAAAATTTTCAATTATACTTGATGTGCAATATTATATTAATTTCAGACATACAACATAGTGATTAGACATCTGTATAACTATGAAGTGATCACCCTAATAAATCTAGTACCCATCTCACATCATATATAGTTACTACAATATTATTGACTATATTCCTTATGCTGTACCTTACATCCTCATGATTATTCCATAACATTAATGCCTTCTTAATCCCTTTATGTTTTTCACTGAACTTATGAACACCCCTTCCATCTGACAACTGTCAAAATGTTCTCTTTATCTATGAGCCTGTTTCTGTTCTGCTTTTTCATTTATTGTTTTTTTTTTTAGATTCCACATATAAGTAAAATATCTGACATTTGTCTTTGTCTGACATTTCACTCAGCACAGTACCTTCTAGGTCCATCTATGTTGTTGCAGATGCAAGATTTTATTCTTTTCTATGGTTCAGTCATATTCTGTTGTTATATGAACCACTTCTGTATTTATTCACCTCTTGATGGACACCTAGTCTGCTTTCATATTTTGGCTATTGTAAATAATACTGCAATGAATTTATGGTGTACGTATCTTTTAATTTACTGTTTTGGGTTTCTTCAGATACATACCCAGGAATGAAATTTCTGAGTACTTCTTTGTTTTTTATAGCATTTGTTTTAAAGTACATTTTTTTTCTGGTACAAGTATTGCTACCACAGCCTTTCTTGTTTGTTTTCATTTCCATGGAATATTTTTTCCATCCCTTTACTTTCAGTCTGCGCATGTCTTTTGAACTGAAGAGAGACTCTTGTACAGAGCACAGGTAAAGATTTTGTATCATTATCCATTCAGCCACTGTCTGTCTTTTGATTGGAGCATTTAACCCATTTGCATTTAAAGTAATTTTAATAGATATGTATTCATTGCCATTTCATTGCTCGTATCTTTAATCTTTTCTTTTTTTTTCTTCTTAAAGAAGTCTCTTTAGCATTTCTTCTAATATTGGTTTGGTAGTGATGAACTCTTTTAGCTTTTTATTGTTTGGGAAACTCTGTATCTGACAATTTTAAATGATAGTTTGTCTGGGTACAGTAATCTTGATTGTAGGTCCTTACCTCGATCGCTTTGAATATTTCATGCCAATCTGTACTGATCCGTAAAGTTTCCGTTGAAAGATCAGCTGATAGTCTTGTAGGAGCTCCCTTGTAGGTAACTAACTACTTTTCTCTTGCTGGCTTTATATTTAACCTTTGGCATTTTATTTATGATATGCCTTAGTGTGGGCCTCTTTGGGTTCATTTTGTTTGGGAGCCTCTGTGCTTCCTGGACTTGTATGTCTATTTATTTCACTAAGTTAGAGAAGTTTTCTTCTTATTAATTTTTCAATAGGTTTTCAATTTATTGCTCTCTCTTTTTTCCTTCTGGCATCCCCATGATGCCAATGTTGGTATATTTGAATTTGTCACAGAGGCTCCTTAAACTACCCTATTTTTTTATTCTTATTCTTTTTGCTGTTCTGAATGCATGTTTTCTGCTTCCTTATCTCCCAAATCTCTGATCTGATGCTCTGCTTCATCTATTCCACTGTTTATTCTTATCATGTATATTTCATTTTAGTTAGTGTATTATACATTTATGACTGGTTCGTTTTTATGTTTACTCTCTTCATTTTTATGTTTTTTTTTTCCTCTTTGCTGAATTTCACACTGAGATCATTGAACATCTTTATAAGCAGTGTTAGGCCCAGTGGCCCATCTTCCTGGTGACCCAGAAGCTTTCTGGTCCTTCATAGGCATGCCCCCTATGTGTGTTGCATGTGTCCTTTTATCTTGGTGGAGCCTTGATTGCTGTTGGCACGTAAATTGGAGGGCTTTATTCCCAGGATGATAGGCTGTGAGGATGAGCTGTGACCATTGTGGATGAGCTCCTCCACGAGGGCTGACTTCACAGAGCAGGACTCAATTCAGCGGAGCTTCGTTGTCCAATGAGTTTGCCCCTGAAGTATGTCTCTGGTGAAGGTGGTTATGTGATTGATGCTCAAGCATTGGCTGAAGCTGGCCACTGGGTAGACTGGCTCTGGGACCTCCCAGGAGGTTCACACCAAAGTGAGCTGCCACCTGATCCTGGTTGGAGCCACCCACCATGAGCTACAAAGTGATTTATACATGACTGCTACCTGCGCTGGGCTTGAAGGTGTCTAGGAGAGGCCAAACTGCAAACCAAGCCCAGCTACCACTAGTGCCAGTTCTCAGACCACTTAGCAAGAGGTACAGGGCACAGCAAGACCAAATGATGCTCATTTGGGGTTTGTGAAACTGAGAGCTTTTAGGAAAGTCTGCAGCATTAGCAAAGACAGTTTGGTTTATGGGAAATCCACTGGAAGTTGCTTGGCAGCATCCGCAAGTTTGGTTGGGGAAAGGGTCTCAGGGAATCACTAGGGTGGGGTAAACAGTGTTAGCTAAATTGATGGAGAGTCAGATATGGTGCCAATCTGCCAGTTCTGTTGGGGGAAGGCTCAGAAGAGAATAACAGCCTCTATCAGAACTTCTGTCTGGGAGAAAACTGGCCCTTCAGCCCTCACTATGAAGCCACACAATTCAGTTCCTCCTCACATGTCCCTTATGCCTTTTAAGCTGCTGCCCCAGTGCTGGAGCTGAGTGAGAGTAAGTTTGTGTGGGGGCTCTTTCGGAGGAATATGTGGGACTCCACAGATATTCTCAGTCAGCCACAATTCTTGCTGGTCTTCACAGCCAAAAGTTATGGTAAGTTCTCTTCCTAGCACTGGTACCCTTCCTGGGGGCTGGTGTAGGGCTAGGGCTCTAGCTCCTTGGCTTGGGTAGGGGGGAACCTCCACAGCTGAGCTAACCCTCTTGATTTTTAACCAGCATACATGAGTGTGGGACCAGCCCTTTCTGTGTCTCCATCCCTTCTAGTCTTCATGTGGCTTCTTGTTTACATCCTTAGTTATAGGATTTCTGTTCAGCTAGATTTCAGGTGGTTCTTAATAATGGTTATTCTGTGGTTTAGTTGGAATTTTGATGTGGTTGTGGGAGGATGCAAGTGCTGTTTACCTGTCCACTATCTTGACTTGAAACTACCCCTAACTGGTGCATTCTTACCTGAGGTTTCTTAAATGTGACAGAACCTCACTTTATCTAGAATTTAGGGACCACTGGCTGAGTACAATAATTTTTTCCTTGGCACTGATGAAGGCTGCACAGTAAGTTGTTATGGAGTTTAATACACAGCATTTCTGCCAAGGCTATGATTTGCTTTGCATATGATTTGCTGTATTGGGAATATAATATGCCTTTTATAGATTTGTAGTTTTGCACCTAAGACAATATACTTTTTGTAAAGAACAAAACCCTAAAGAGAAATTTGAAGAGTAGCATAATTTCAGAGTTACATGGTAGAATTCATGTCCACAGAAATATTTTACAAGTATATAATTGACTATAATCAAGTAGAAAACAATGCAGAAACTAAGATGAGTCAAGAGAGAAAAACATAATTCTTATCACTGTTTCTTTTTCTTAATTGATTCAGAACAACTTCAATAAAAAATGCAAACTTTTAAGGTAAATTTTGCACACAATGGAAGAGTATGGAAAATTTAGGTATAATGATATTATCTAACCATGACACATACTCTTTCAAAATTCAGTAAATTATTCACAATAAATATTTAAAATATAAATACTAAAAGTGAAAAATAAACCTCTATAATAATCAAGTGCTTGGTGACACATACATAATGTATTTTATATGTGCCATTTGTCCACTAATAGATTTCTTAGAAAAACAAGTGCTTTTATGTACATTATTGACTTTTTAAAATGGTATAATAAACAAAATTTATGTCCTAGGCACTCAAATATTTTCAGGTAGTGAATGTCCATTTTCCATGTAAAAAGTAAACTAAGAAATTTAGTATCTTTATTACAGTTCAAAGAACAATTTCCCTCCTCAGCACTATTTTATTCAACAGTTAGAAGTAATGATTCTCAGCTATTCAGCTAATTTGAATATTGATGACAATATGTCTAATATTATTTTAAGAATCCTTCGTCCTTCACAGGAATCATGAGAATGCACAGAATGTATAAAAACTGAGTTCCTATCTGATGTGTAATATTTTTTTGCTTCACAAATCTGTTTCCACACCTAATAGGCAGCTTAAATTTAAGATTTTTTAAATAAAATTTCTAATTTTTTTAAATCTTTCTTTCTCTGATTCCTTGCAAAATAACCCAATCAATCCCAGTGTGGTGACAGCACCATTTACCCAGTTTCTTAAGTTAAAAAATGTCACACAAATGGCAAAATAAATTTGGAACTTTGCATTTGTTGTTTTCTGTAGCTAAAATATTTTTCTCCCAATTCTCTGGGTAGGCAGCTCCTTCCAATTATGCTCTATCTTATCACCCAATTCATCCCATTCATATTTTCCTAGAACTAATTTTCTAATTCATAGATGATATAGATATAGATAGATATAGATGATAGATACAGATATATAGATATAGATATAGATATAGATATAGATATAGATATAGATATAGATAGATATAAATCTGTCTGGGAAAAAGTCCAGCTATTTTTAATATAACAAGAATGGTTTTCCCGACATCAATGTAACCATGAATGTAACCTGGCAGCCAAGGGGAGTGGACTGGAATGCTCACACGTGAACAACAATGACTTCACTGTACTAGTCAGTGAGATCAGTAGGTGCTTTTGAATGAGCATGTATACTGTGTGGCTGTCACATTTAAAAAAATGACCAAGTAGAGCAAAGAATCTGCATCAAATTTTTTGTTAAGCTTGAACATTCCTCCACAGAAAATACTTTGATGATTCAGAAGGCTTCTGGGGATGCTGCAATGAGTTCAGTACAAGTAAAAGTGTGTACCGCACAAACGCTTCAATGATGGTCAAGAATCTGTTGAAAGTGATCCACATTCTGGAATGCCTGCAACAAACAGAATGCCTGAAAATGTTGAACATGTATGAGGTGTAATCAACAAAGATCAGTGACTGACAGTGAGAGAACTAGAAGCTGATCTGGGGATTCTAAAAACTATTGTTTCTGAGATTTTGACACAGGATCTTGGTGTGAAAAATGTCCTGGCAAAATTTATTCCACAGCTTCTTCTACCAGAACAGAAGGAATATTGTGCTGCAGTTGTTGCTGGCTTGATTCAAGCCACTACCAATGAATCGGATTTCAAGAAGGTAATAAGCAGAGAATCGTAGGTCTCCAGCTATGATCCAGAAATGAAGACCCAGACATCTCAATGGAAGTCTCCTAGTTCTCCACTCCCAATGAAGGTGCAGCAAAGTTGCAGCAAGATCAAGACCATATTAAATGTGTGTTTTGATTGGGAATGTGTTGTCCATCACAAGTACACCCCTCTAGGCCAAACAATTAATAAGGAGAACTACCCCAATGTTCTTCGTTGGTTGAGAGATGCCATGCAACAAAGATAGCCGCAGCTCGGGGCAACTGGAGATTGGCAGCTTCATCACAACAATCCTGCTCATGCATCATGTCTCCTGCAGAGTTTTTTGTAAAACATCAAGTCACCCAGGTGACTTAGACCCCTACAGTTCAGATTTGGTGCCCTGTGACTTCTGTTTTTTCCCCAAATTAAAATCTCCTTTGAAAGGGAAGCTTTTTCAGACCACCGATGAGATTTGGGAAAATAAGATGGGGCAGCTGGTGGTTATTGCATAGTGTTTTGAACAATGGAGAGACACTGAGAGAACTGTGTGAGGTCACAAGGTGCCTACATTGAAGGGAACTGAAATGTCATTGTCCTACATACAAGGTTTCTTTCCTTTTCTAAAAAAATTATTTAGTTTTAGAGAGAGGGGAAGTAGGGGACAGAGAGAGGGAAAGAGACATCAATGTGTGGTTGCCTCTTGTACACCCCCAACTGGAGACTTGGCCTGAAAACCCAGCATGTGCCCTGACTTAGAATTGAACTAGTGACCCTTTGGTTCACAGGCCAGTACTCAATCCACTGAGCTACACCAGCCAGGGCTTTTTCTTGTGTCTTGTATCTTCTTCAATAAATGTCTCTATTTTTCATATTGCATAGCTGGTTACTTTCCACACAGACGTATCTGTCTGCAAAGTAACCAGCCATGTACTAAGTGTGTGTGTGTGTGTGTGTGTATTCTATTTCTTTAAGCTATAAGACAAGACTTTTAAGATAGAATTAGGGTTTCTCTTAATATGAGAGAGACATGATCAGAGTAGTGTTAAAAACATCCTACTAGAGGATTTAAAATTCACAGTGACATATTGAACACTCATTGAAATTCCCTCTTTCCATGACAAATACCCAAGCAGGGCCAGCTCCATAATCTGCAGGGACTAATGCAAAGTGAAAATAACCTATTTCAAAATGAACAAAATACTGCTAAAGTTTTTAAAATACTGCTAGATATATAAGGTTTTTCCATAAAAATATTTTATCACTTATAAAAGTGGACTTCTGCTTTCAGGAAAATGGAGTAGATATACTTTTCACTATGTCTCTTGCTAAGCACAATTGAAAATCCAAATACAAACAGACTATGAAAGGTACAGAAGAAGGTAGATCAGCTATGGACCTAGAGACCTGGGGAAAGACAATTTGTTGAATTTTTTTGGTTTTATTGCAATGGATGTAGATTTAAAAAAAACTGTTCTCTCTAACCACTCAGCATCAGCCAAACAAAACAGTGGCCTCATCACTTTCCATTCTAAGCAAAGGTCCAGTAAGTATCTTAGCCTTCTACTCTCACAGAATATAACAAAAGACCCCAACATCCTGTCCTCTGCCCACAAGCACAGAGTGGTGTTAGAGAAGTTCAAGTATGGAGCGAGCACTTTCAGCCTTCAGTTTATAAATAACACCTTCCATGCCTTTAGTGGAGACTATGTATAGAACCCGAACTCACAATTCCTTGTCCAGTACACCCAGCAGTAATGAGAAACAACCTCCTACACCTGGAGGTCAACAGAGGCCAGAGGCCAGCTAACAGAGATTAAATAAACTCCAGAGTCTTACAACATAATTCAAATTATTAATATCAAGAATAAAACAAAGGATAACTATAAATTTCGAAGACATCAAAAGGATAATAAGGGAATACTACAAACCACTTTACACATATACATTTCACAACTTAGATGAATTGGACCATTTTCCTGAAAAACACAAACTACCAGATTCATTCCATAAAAGATGCAGCATTTGAATAGCTTTATAACTATAAAAGAAATTGAATTCATAATTTAAGAACTTCCAGAAAATAAACATTCTATAGTTTGATTGTACTGATGTCAATATCCAGCTTATGCTATTGCATTACAATTTTGCAAAATGTTACCATTGAGGAAACTGAGGAAAGTGTACATAGCATTTCTGTTTCATTTCTTGTAAATATTTGTGAATAAAAATAATCTCAAAATAAAGTTTAATTAAAATTTTATCACAAATTGTTATTTTAAGTAAAGAAACATTAATAGCATGAATTTTATCATATTGCAAAATGTTAGTTTTAAACACAAATATAAAAGCATTTTATTTGTATGAAAAATTGCAAGTATTTTTTAGCTTGAACATACATATGTATTTAATTCTGTCAGAACAGTAGAAACACTGCACAAAATTTTTATTGAACTTCTAATACAAAAACATTCTAAACATTTACTGAAGAGTAAAAATGATCGATAAGAAATGAAACTATGAATTGCCATATTTTCCCTTTCTTTATGTGTTTAATTTAATTTAATTCTTGTGTTTATTGTGTTAAGAACACTTGACATGATATCTACACTCTTAACAATTTTTAAGGTACAATGTCATAGAAGAGAAATACAGTGTTTATTTCTTGCTTATTGGAAACATTGTGCTTTTTGATTTGTAACTCCCTATTTCACCTCCCCCAGTGTTAGCAACCACTATTCCACTTTTGAATCTACACATTTGATTATTTTAGATATCTCATAGAAATGGGATTACGTGGCATTTATTTTTTCATGACTGGGTTATTTTTTGTCATGACGTCCCTAAATTTAATCTGGATTGTCACACATTATAGATTTTTCTTCTTTCTTAAGGCTGAATAGTATTCCACTATACACACACACACACACACACACACACACACACATACATACACCACATTGTCTGTCTTCATTCATCTGTTGATGGGCACTCACACTGCCTCCACATCTTGGCTATGTAAATAGTGCTTCAATGGAATGCGAGTGCAAATATCTCTTTGCGATCTTGATTTCATTTCTTTTAGATCATCAAAAGTGGGGTTGCTAGATATTTTTTTAATTTCTGAGGAACTTCCATATTGTGTATAAAATAATGCTCAACATTAATCAACTAATCATCAGGGAAATTCATATCAAAACCATAAAGAGACATCATCTCATTACTATCAGGAATAGTTATTATCTAAAAAAAAAAAAGACAAGAAAACAACAACAAAAGAAAGTAAGTGAAGGTGAGAATGTACAGAATTGGAACACAGTGGATAGGAATGCA
This sequence comes from Glossophaga mutica, assembly GCA_039655065.1. Classification (NCBI taxonomy): domain Eukaryota; kingdom Metazoa; phylum Chordata; class Mammalia; order Chiroptera; family Phyllostomidae; genus Glossophaga; species Glossophaga mutica. The sequence continues at coordinate 75,048,205 of CM077308.1, read as the reverse complement.
AAATGATAGAGCCACTATGGAAAAGCATGTGTGATAATTTTCAGCATTAGTGTACAGCTAATATAGGAAAGTAATGAGAGTTACAAAGGATACATGGGAAAGTGTTCCATGGGCATTTGAATTTGTTAGGACACAATTACCTTCTTTGTGTGTACGAGGCAAAATCTGGTTTAAATAGAGAGCATAGTCTCTTACAAATCCCAGCTCTCTACTTCACAGTCACAGATGAATGGCTGTGGAACCTGAGCACATAACTCCAATGGACTCCACTGTCTAAGAGAGTTCAGGGAGACTAAGGACAACATTGAATAAGATTGTTTGGTATTCTTAGTGAGGACCAGAAGGGTCAAGTGTAATTCCTAAATTATTCTCTGATGCAGATGTTCTGATTCACTGATACTACTTTATAATAAAATTCTAAGAAATAAATATTTAAATATTATGAGAAAGTATTACTAGTCATAGCAGATGGTTGAGTGAAGCTATGAGGAGTGTATATCTTGAGTAAGGCAGACTGTATTAAGTGGATGAAATAGGAAAAAATGTAGGATTAGGTAAAATATGACAATATAAACACGTAGCGCTTGCTGGGGAATACCAACTTTTACTGTTACACTGATTGCATGTAGATGACCACAGTGGCTGGATTACTAGGCAGAATAAGTGTGCAGCTTATCTGCTAGCAAGAGAAGCTCATGAATAAATGAGAAAAGTTCACCATGCATTAAAAATATGACAGTGAAAAGACAGCAAACTCACAGCTATTAAGAACCACACCTAAAACAAAAGCAAACTAAGCAAACAGCTAGAACAGGAACAGAACCACAGAAATGGAGATCATATGGAGGGTTAGCAACAGGGGTGTGGGAGGAGGAGAGCGGGGGAAGGTACAGAGAATAAATAGCATAGACGGTGGACAGAAAATAGACAGGGGGAGGGCAAGAATAGTATGGGAAATGTAGAAGCTAAAGAACTTATGACACATGGACATGAACTAAAGGGGGGAATGTGGGTGGGAGAGGGTGTGTAGGGTGGATGGGAATGATGGGGGAGAAATGGGACAACTGTAATAGCATAATCAGTAAAATATATTTAAAAAAATAAAATAGTCAAACTCAAAAAAAATCTTTATTTTTAACTGCATTATCATTTTGTCTTTCCTTTTCTTGTTTTCAATTGCATATTTTTCAATAGCATTTAGTCCCCTAATATGCCTATCCACCCCTACAATCACCACCCTGTTGTCCATATCCATGAGTCCTTTTTTTCCTTTTTACTCAATCCCTCCAACCCCTAACCTACCCTCTACACCCCTTAGCTGTCATCATGCTATGAGTTTGTCTCTATTTTGCTCATTAGTTCAGCTTGTTCATTAGATTCCACATATGAGTGAAATTGTATGGTATTTGTATCCCTCTGATTGGCTTATTTTGCTTAGCATAACGTTCTCCAGTTTCATCCATGCTATCTCAAAGGGTAAAATTTTCTTCTTTTTCATGGCCAAGTAGTATTCCATTGTGTATACCATAGTTGTTTTATTCACTCATCTACTGATGGATATTTAGGCTGCTTCCATTTCTTGGTGGCTGTAAATATTTTAAAATAGTAGCTATAAAACCTTAGAAGAAGTTGTTAACTGTCAGCAAGCATATGCAATGTGTTATGTTTTAAATGTAACATTGTGTTTTAACTTCAAAACTGATGAAAAGATGGAAGAATCATTTATTTTATTTTATTATTATTTTTTGGTGTATCCAAGAGTTTTAATCCAGTTCAGAATCAAGAGAAATAAAAAGAATCAACTGGTAGAAGTTACAGGGGAATCATTTTCTTAATGAGAACATTTCCGATTTTATTTTTATTTATTTTTAAATATATAATCTTTATTATATTTTTCCCATTACCATTTAGTCCCATTATACGCCCCCCCCAACAATCACCACTCTGTTGTCCATGTCCATGAGTCCTTTTTCTTTTTTGTTCCATCTAATTCAAGAGGAATTTATATTGCTCTGGCTAGTGTGGCTCAGTGGATTGAGTGCCAGCCTGCAAACCAAAGGTTCTCCAGTTCAATTCCCAGTCAGGGCACATGCTCGGGTTTCAGGCCAGGGCACATGAGAGTCAACCACACATTGATGTTTCCCTCCCTCTCTTTCTACTTCCCTTCCCCTCCCACTAAAAATAAATAAAATATTAAAATAAAAATTAAAAAAGAGGAATTTATACCAATCAGAGCTGTCCAAAACTTGAACATGGTACCTCAGGAGTTTTGATGTTTTGACTTCCTAAATACAAAGGTAGTAAATATGCATATGTGTTTTATAATATGTGATATAATGTAATATGTCATATAATATATGTACTATAGAACTATGTATTATATATTTATTACAAAACAGAAAGAATTTAAGAAATAAATCAAAATGTATTACATCCATGACTACAAATTGTTCTTCGTTGTCATTCAGACATTCCAAGGTCACCTAAGTTGCATAACAAACACACATTTTCAAACCCATTAATACTCATTGAGTGTATGAGGTATAGAATCTATGACGCTGCATTTTTTTTAAACCGTAGAGATAATTCTGTTGTATCCTGTCCATGGAGCTTCTGGCCTGAATAACCTTTAATATCCTTCCAAATCTGACATTTAATTTATTCAGTGTCTATCAGTTCTTAGAGTGCAGGGAATGAATCTCGTGTCTTTCTTTATATTAGACTCTTGCTCATAATTACTATTAAATAAATGTTTCATGAATAAAAGAACAAATAAATGATTCAATAAAAGATAGAATATTTCATTTTCCCTTCTCAGCTTTTTGTATAATACTAAAATCCTCTAAAAATGGTAATTCAAGTTAATGATATAAGTATTAAAGACAAAAATAGAATGCAGCTGTAAGAGAGAGAAAAATGTGGGTTAAACAAACTCGTGTATTTATTAATTTGGGGAGGAGAAGGAGAGTAGACAAAATTAAACTAAGATAATAAAGTTGAGAAACTAGAACATACTGAAAAACTATGCATTGTATAGAATTTAAAACCATAGAAAAAGAAAGCAATATACCAACTTTGAGTTGTTGAGAAACGAGAGGGAAGAAGAAAGCTCTGTTACTGAAAGTGATATGATCAGAGTGCAGAAACTACCAGCTAAGAAAAATATATATATATTTGTTTTTATTATAGGAAGTAACTTTGTTCCAGACACTGTGAATGTATTCAACATTTTAGTATTCACCTTGAGGACATGATATGTTACCTTTTTTTTCTTTTCTAGCCTGGCATGTTCTGTGGCATAAAGTGATTTTGTTGCTGTGGTTTTGACATCTAAAATACTTCAGTGATTAAATGTTTAATCAAACCAGTGGACACTAAAGTCTCTTGGCCAAAGGTAGATTGTTTTGTTTTGCTTTTACGCTATTTTGGATCAAACTCATAAACATGCACCCACACAAACACACACATACATACTTGTTTTGAGGGACACATTGGTAGAATCTGACAAAAAAATAGCTCCCCTAAAAATAGTCATTAACATCTGCTTCTCAAGTTAATCAACATTATTAATAAGTTGCAATTTTGCATGGAATATCTGGGAGATGTTTCATTAAATAATGCTCTATTATACTAATAAATGATGGTAAAATATCAAACAGCAGTATAAAACAATGTATACATAAGTGCAAAAATTAAAACTAAAACATCAAGGAGTCCTATAGCCCCTCCATGCATTAAATCCCTTCCATCACTATCCTTACTAAAGCTGGAGCCTCATCATAGACTCACAAAAATAAATTCAGATTAACAGTGGAAAATTGTGAATATCCCATTGCTGTTTAATAATACAAGTCTTCCTTAAATTATGTTGGGGTTAAGGCATTGACTAATCACTTTATTAATTATAAATTAATTACCTGATTCATTGAATCGGGAATACTTGCTAGTTAATGAGTTCATCCATTTGTAGACCTTGGTTGTTTTTGGTTTGTTTGTTTTTGCTTATGTTTTTTAGCAAAACCTGGCCAAGCTTCCTGTATACAGTAATACAATGGAAGGAAAATCATGGTGTCTATAACTATTGAGTGAATATCTTTGCATATTGGCCAAGATAATTTCTGAGACAGAGATTGCTATTTTTTCTTCATATCTTCTGTTTTATTATTTCATTTTCTGCCTGCTTCTTCTCTCAAAGTAGGTAGACACATAATTCTTTCTTCAGGAAAAGTTTGTGTTTAAGCTTCTTGGTTTTTTTGTTTCTAAGTGTCTAAACTCATTGGCAATAAAAGAATTTGAGGAGACATGTTTTTATTTTAGACTAAATAAGATGTTTTGAGGCAGGGAGTTGTGTGCATATGTGAGATGTGAATGATGTGTGTGTGTCCTTTGAGAGAGGGATTTGACAGGATCTCTGAACCAGCTTCCAGTAATTAAAGGATGAATTTATGAATTGAGATTTATATACAGGACATAGAAATCACTGATGGAAATGTTTTTGCACATAGGACAAGTGAACAATAGTGACCATAACCTTGAATGTGTGTACACACTCTGTGTGCATGTTCCTATAGATGGGTGAGGCTCACCGAAATTAGTAGTCAGATGTGAGTGGTATATACACACAGAATTCTCATAGAAATATCCAAACTTTGAATGCAGCTCTTAGAAAAATATTCACCAATTGCTTGAGTGAGGACACTGGAATTTTAAAAGAAAGAAGAAAATGTGAAGGTACTTGGAATTTACTAGACCTATCTCCAGTGTTATGTACATGCAGATTAATCTGTTAATTCTTATTCTGTGGTGATGGAGACACACTGGCACCATCTTGTGATGAAACCAGAGAATAAAACTAAAGGTCAAAATAATAGAACATCTCAGAACATGAAGAAAAATAGGAGCTCCATGGGACCGGTCATTCATTTCAAGGTATATAACATGCCAGCACCTGATTAAATGTAGGTAGCCCTATGATACATTTCAATAATACAATAATGACCATGCATAATCTGTTGAAATCAACAAATTATTAAATGCATATATGACGATAATATTTTTATATTTACTTTCCAGATTTCATCCTAAGTAGTTTTCTCAAAATTAACACAATTAAAAGATTATTTGACTAGGAGTACTTTAATTAAATTATCTTTTCAGGTCTCTATTTCCTTATCTGTAAAATGAAAGTTATATCGATTGACCTATTAAGCTTCTAGATTTATAAAATGCCATAAGTTAGAAGGTGATACTAGTAATGATTCAGCTTATAGAAGAGAGAAATGTGGTTATTAATTTTTCAAATATTTATTTGTTGTTTCTGTTTTACTAGCTATTGTATTAAGTCCCAAAATTACAAATATGATTAAGGGAAGGATCTCACCCTCAAAAAGTCTGGAGACTATAGGAAAAGACACCCAGGTGTCTTTTTCATCACTGCAGATACAGTTATCTGCACCTCGAATACAACCAAGAATAAAAATATTATGACCCAATCTTCCTCTTACTACAAAAACAGATGTTCTCTGTTGACATAGATGAAGAGTAAAAATTTTAACATTATCCACCAGAATACTTCAATTTACAAGTATCAATGAATTGGAGGGGGAGGGTAATTAGAAACAGAACACTGAAAAAATAACTAAATGTTGTCTTCACAGTTCTTAAAGATTGGGGATTTTCTGTAGTAGTAAATTCTTTTCCAGCCTCTGTCATCAATCTCTACTGCAAACTGAAGCTAAGAGGTCAACTACTTACCTAGAAACTTTCAGTGGAACTGGGAAAATAAATGATATCTTAAAATGTCGCTTTTTCTATTATACCCCATTTTAATAAACTTATAAGTACTAGTTTGTTGTGAATTCATGTTAAATTAAATTTCTAGTTTTTGTTGTTGTTTTTCTGATACAATCTTCAAATTGGTCTTGTAGCTTTAAAACACATGATGTAAAGATAAAATATCCATTATACTATTTAACATCATGCTTCCTAAATTAAAGAATGGAAAATTCTATAAAAATACTTCATCACATATCTCCTTTAATCCAAGTATCCATGGTATCTTACCCAAAATACTGTATGAGCATGCTAACTGGTTTCCTTACACCCACGCTTGTTCTTGCCCCACCTGTTTCCATCCCATGCCTTATTCTTGCATCTCCTCAGCTTCATCTGGTCCATTTTCTCCTTATCTTCTCCTCACCAACCAAGTCACCATTCATTCAGTTAGCTATGGGTACCATGCCTCCTCTCATAACACAATAGTTGCTCATTATTATTTTTCACTATATATGTAGAATACTCAGACTTCTCCTTTTCACTCCATCTTGCAAACTTTAAATTCACAATTTAGGAGTCTTGCTCTCATTATGAGGATTAGATCTAATTACTCTGGACTCTCATGTTGCTTATTTCTTTCACCTACCACATTTGCAATTTATTCTTTATTTTTGTGATTCCTTGATTAAGAACTGATTTCCAAACTAGGCTCTAAGGCCCAAAAGGGCAGGGCAATCACCCTCTACTCCACCTCTCCATTTATGGTACCAATGTTACCTATCGCAATGCTTGAAATATAGTTGCAACTCAAAATACTTTTAATGAGTGAATACCTAAAACTGAAAGAATTTAAAAAAAGAGGGAATAGAGATGATTTTAAAATGTAAGGAAGGTGATTAATAGAATGAGAAAGAGCCATGTTTGTTGAGTATGTGTCAGGCATTGAGCTAACAAGAGATTTTTGTCTTGCCTCAACTAATTTTTACACAATCTATGTATTACCAAAGTATACATGTGTATGAGTGGGTCCCAGCATTCTTCTTCATTTAAGTCATTATTTCCAAAATTAGAATGCAGTCCATTCTTTTGGTAATCAAAACTTGCCCAAATTAAAACATAAGAATATTAGCACATTTACTTTGGAAATCAAAAATTTTCCCTATGGGTAATCAGTCTTAAATAATGGAAAAAAAATATCCTGAGAGAATGGTAGAAGTTCTACTGATAGAACATTTTTATACATTATTATTATTATTATACATTTATTTTAATTGTTGTTTTTGTACAGTTTTCTGTCTTTTACTCCCATCCCAGTCCACCACCCCAGCCCTCCCCACCTCCCTCCCATTTTCGATCCCCCAGTACCTATCAATAATAATCTTAAACGTAAATGGATGAAATGCTCCTATCAAAAGACATAGAATAGCTGAATGGATAAGAAAGTATGACCCACACATATGCTACTTACAAGAGACCCACCTCAGGACAAAAGACCTACATAGACTCAAAGTGAAGGGCTGGAAACAAATTTTCCAAACAAATGGACAGGGAAAAAAAGCTGGGGTAGCAATACTGATAGAACATTTTTAATGAGACTAAATTATATCGCTGAACATAATTCTTTCAGATTGTAATATGACTATATCCACATTCTTTACCTGACTTTGAAATCATTCATTTGGATGGATCCCAGTTCTCATCAGTAATCTCTTCCCTTTTTGTTTGAGTGGATGGGCTGATTCTTAAAAACATACTCTAGCTCATCCTATTAATAATGTATATTGTAAAGAGCAATCTTGCGCTGTCAGCTGTAAAGAATAGTTGACCTAATAGGTCATTTCAATGTCTTATTTTTATAATTCTATGAATCTGCTCTGACAATGTAAGTACTGGAAAACCCAATACATTTAAGAGCTGATGGTTGTGAATCATGAATTTGATGTTTGACTAGGAATATCAGTCAGCATAAAACTGCTGGGATGAGGAAGGAGTCATTTAACCCCCCAGCAACACTGAGGTAAACCTGGCAAAGCTACTAGATGATGCATTTGCTAATTAAACTACAGTCTCTTAAATGGAAAGGGAAAAAGAGCCAATTTGGGGATAAAATGAATACTACATTTGTACATGTTTTAAAAAAGATGTAGCTATGTGGATCTTGGCTGCAGTATGACTTACAACAAAAATTATAGATATTCTATATGTCTAACAATAGATCAGTGAGTAATTAAGAAATTTAAGCTGTCACATACAATGGGAAACCATGCAGCAATTTTAAAAGCCAGCATATTACATTTGTTTAAAAAAATTAGTTTTAGATTTAAAAAAAAATCAAGTTGAAAGATATAATGAATGTCACATAAATTTATCAAATTGTAAATTTGTGTGTTTGAAGATATTTGTATGTATATCTGAATGGGGATAATTATATGCAGTTGCTTTTCATATTTCTGAACCACTTGCAAAATTATAATAAAAATTACATTGTATTACTTTTATATAAAAATAAAACAGGACAACCTATGCTTAATTTTACAAAGTAAATTTGCAAAAGCTAAGAATATAAGGGAAAGACTTGGTGAATAGATTTGGCGAGCTGAAAAAAGCCTAGGCACATAAGTCTTGGTCTACCTGAATATATAGTTCTTAAATTGTTAATTAAAAACAATCACAGCATCATCACAAAGTTGTTGAATGAGATATTGGACTATAAACAATTGCAAGTGGAGAACTTGCTACAGAGCAAAAATTTCACAATGGCTTTCCTATCTTTTCTCTTTCCAACTCACACACTTAGAGCTTAAAAAAGAGAATAGTCTCTCAGACACTCCCACTATAGTTCTGAGAAATTAAAATTTGTCAAAAGATTAGTTAGCTGTAGGAAATGCACAGAAAACAGCAATAACTGGCCAATGTGTTTCACTATTTGAAAAGATAGCAAAAACATTAATTCTGTCTAATCATCAAGAACAGTTCCAAAAAGGAAGAACTCATGTTGAACGGATGACCTTCAAAACGTCTGCACTTAGATGTGTAGTTATTAAAATATATGTACATGAAACATTATATATTATATAAATAATATATACTATATGTAACATAATGTATATTATGCAAATGAGAGAGAGAGAAAGAGAGAGAGAGAAAGCAGAGCCAGTAGTTGGAAGAGAAGGTTAGTGAATTACTGGTGTCTCTTTTGGCTTTGCCTTTGCCCTGCTAGTGATCTTGGCTAAAAATTATATGGGAAAATCCAATGAATAAACTGGATATATTCCCTACTCATTTATCTTCAGCCTGTGGTCCACGAAACTGGTGTTGTGATGCTGAGGCTGCTCCCTGCCCAGAATGTAATTCATCAGGCTCACCACAAAGAGTGTTACTTGCCAAGAAAAGTGTGTGCAAATCAGGATGAAGAGGAGGTCAATAAGGTCATAATCATAGGAGCATTCTGTAACGCCATTGGTGAGGCTGTAAAAAGCTGGGGCAGTTCTCTTTGGTTTACCATTTTGAGAATTAGGGCTGAAAAAAAAACCAAAAGAATTAGGACTGAGACTATGCAACCTAAATTCTTATATGGTGACTATGGTCCTCCTAAATATAGTACAAAAGAACACATGAAGGCCTTGAGCCATTTTTATTTCTGAATATAGCCTATGTTGTATATTTTTTCAACCTCCAACCACCCTGGATCTTATTTTTCCTCTGAGAGGAAGGATCTTTTAAAGTAAAGCCCCTTCTTACTGCTCTCACTATAAAGAACATAGGGAGCTTCCACTTTTGAACTTCCAGACTAAAACTGCAAAATGGGACAAAATGTAGGAAATGATGGTTTCACACATTGAGCAGCTAGCAGCCAGGACAACAATCACTGAGAGCAGGGGAGCGGACTTGTGCCTGATGATTTCCCAGCTTACTGCAAGGAGAGAGTTCTTAATAAAGAGGAGGTAGGAATCTCAGCAAGAGCCCAGCAGTGTCACTGAGTGGAGGAAAAATAGTTCAGAATTTAAGGAAGACAAAACTCTACAGATATGCAGAGAGATACCCTGAACATTTAGCTGAGTATACATGGGAGGAGAAAACCAGAGCCAAAGAGGGAAAAAAATACCAGAATGGAGCAGGTAGAAAAATCCAAAGATCTCACATGGAACAATGGCAACTCTGGAAGAATCACTGTGTCAAGGACCAATAAGCACAGTAGGCTGAACTTAAGGTCATTATTTTTGCCTTAGACAATACTCCTAACAACAAAGTATGCCATATTTTACTAAGTTTTCAATTGTTGACAATGATCCATCCAGTCTTGCAGCTGTCACTTGAAAGACTAGACTGGCATATTGAAGATTCCCATCTTTGGAGACACAAAGTGCAGAAAAAAATAACTGCTGCTGATTATAAAGTCTGGATCACTCAGATTGTTCCCACAGTAAGCACCTGTTCTCTGGTGAAACTGACTACAATCAAATTGCTGATCGAGCCAACACCACATGCTATCATGGAAATCTCATCCTGAATCCATCATCACACCAGACATAGCAAAACAGTCACCTTATGGATGAGGCACACATTTAAGAATGTATGATTTTAATGCGAAATCTACCATTTCATGCCAAACTTGTAGCTTACGCCAACAATGACCCCATTTGTCTCATGATGACAGAGGCCATGTTGCACGGGGTAATGGACAGTCCGAGGGCTGCTGTTGCTGTTTTGCTGGTGTTTCAGTGTGACTAGCTATGTCTGGAACTATATTTGCCCTTGAAACCAAATTGTGGCATGTTTTCACTTCTCAGATCATCTACATTCTGACAATCATCTTCATTTTGTCTCAGAGACTATCTAACAATAGATCAATTGTCATGGCATTTGGTGGATACTTCATACCTCTTATTATCCTGGGCTTGCTGGAGCTACATGAGCTTTTCAAAATCAGCTCAAGATTTTTTATTCTATTTTTCTCAACTCATCTTGTTCTACACACCTGAGTGAGGCAGTCTGGGTCACCAAAAATAGCTTTTCTCAACAAGGGTTTGGTTTCTTTTGTTCATCTTCAGGTTAATAAAGGGAAGAGGGGTTACACAGACCTAATTTGACAACTGGATATTTTTTGTGACTCATGGTAGGCATGATGCTTCCTTCTTCCCCTGCCTCCCTACCCCAAGGAAGCCTAAGTGATACTGTATCTGAGTAGCCATTGGGATAAAAGGGGACCTAGGGAATTAGAAAATAAATTCTGATTCAGTTACCTATATTCTTTTTTCAGATTGGCATGCTCCTGGATCATAAAAACAATTACCGCTTAGTTAAATGCATGTTCCCTGAGTTCCCCTGATAGTGACCCACACAAGAAAAGGAGGCAATAGAGACAAAAGTGAGAGCAGCCAAGTCCCTCACTCACCCTTTGCTGACATTCCAGCAGTAGGCCCCTCATTACTGTCAGACAGGGGCGGTAGTGTCTGTTCTCCAGTTGGCCTTCAGTGACACATCCCTGGCTTGGGGCATTGGAGTGCCTCATTACTGTTCCCTATCTGGCTTTTACTGATAATACAGGTGGGTGACCTTATTAGCACCTGGTGGTAGTCAATTGTACTGACAATTCACTAAATGTCTCCTGTCATCACCCAAGCAGAAAGGAAAAATCAGGATTTCATTAGTGCTCAGTGGGAATGGAAATACAGATTCCTTATGCAATCTCCCTTGGCACCACTGGGCAGGGATCCTTACCCTCTTGCTAGGATGAACATTCCGTCTCCCTCTTCAACTTTCTCTCACCCTGATGAGGGGGTTGGAGACTAGTCATTACAGCCTGATGAAGGTGGAGATCTAGACTTATCCTTTACTGGAATGGATGGGGGAGGAGCCATCATTTTGTCTTTGGTTTTTATCTGGAGTAGGGTAACTATTGTCTAAAAGTTTCTGTTTTGCTAGGCTGCCACTTTTCTAGTACTTACAGGGAGGATTAGGAAAATGCATATTTGCTCTGTCTTCTCAGAAGTTTTGTCTGCTTATGTTCATAAAAGTTGATTTTTTAAAGAAAAGTTTACTTCCATTAAAAGCCAGTTTTATCAACACCACCATGATACTAAGAACTTTTGTTGGGAATACATTCTAATGGGTGTTTGGATAGATTTGACTCTCCTATCTAGAATTAGCAAATCATTTTGAAGGGATTGTAGGCTCCTCAGACAAATTCAGTAGCAACACTGAGCCCAGAAGAGATTAAAAAGAGGAGATGCAAGGAATGAAAGTGATTGTTCAGAGAAAGCAGCTCTCATCATTAGCATTGCTGGTTACTTAGAAAGGAAGGTTAGCGTCCTTTAGAGGAATAAGTGGCATTTACTAAATTCAGGGACCCAATGGCATATACTTGATCCTATAGAATAACTGATATATGACCTTTGCAGAGATTATGCAACTTCAGAGTCCTCAAATTTTTAGCAACACTTAAGATAATTTTTAATTCTCTTTTTTTTTTCTCCAAAAAGAGACGACAAAGGCAAATGCCAAACTCTGTTGGGGCAAATTCCACATCATTCTTCTTCAGAATTTGCTTATCTTTTTCTTTTTTTTACATAGCCTTTTAATATTTCTTCTTTTGCTTTGATTGTATTCCAACTTATTCACTATTGTTTGTCTATTTTTATTCTTTTTATTTATATTTTAAATTATTTTTATTTTATGTATATTTTAAATATAAAATATATTATAGTACCCTTCCCACATAGTACCCTTCCCTTGTATTACTCCGTTTTGCTTTCTTCCTGCCCTTTCTTATTTTTGTTGTAAATTTTATTTCCTACCATACTGTGCCTTGCTCCTATTTCGTACTCTTACTATGTCCTCCTTTTATCCTCTCAAAATCATTCTTCTTTCTTTTAGTCATCTCACATTCTTTTCCCACTTCTTATAATATTCTCTTATTTTCTTTCCGCCTTTATAAATTTTGGTTTGTTTGGCATAGAAATTACAGTTATTGCTATTCTTCTTCAACATTATTCCTATATGTTCGCTATTTCATAATATGGTCAATTAATATTAGACAGGGACATGAGCATACAATGGAATAAATGTAAATACAGCCTCTTCAATGAACAGGGTTGGGTGAACTGGACTGGTACATGCCAAAAAAAAAAAAAAAAGCAAAAAACAAAAAAACTAGATGACCAACCATACACTAGAATAAACTCAAAATGGATCAATAACTTAAGTGCTAAGTTGTGACACCATAAAAGTCTTAGAGGAAAACATAGGCAGGAAAATTTCAGATATCCCATGTAGCAATATTTTTGCTAATATATTTCTTTGGGCAAGAGAAATAAAGGGAAAAAAAAGCAAATCAGACTACATCAAACTAAAAATCTTCTGCATGGCAGAAAACCATCATCAGAATGAAAAAGGAATTGACTTTACGGGAGAATATATTTATCAATGATATATCAGTCAAGGGTTTGATCTCCAAAATATATAAAGAACTCATACAACTCAAAACCAGGAAGACAACAAATCCAATTAAAAATTGGGCAAAGGACCTGAATACACACTTCTCCAAGGACACATAGATGGCACACAAACATATGAAAAGATGCTCAACATTACTATTCATCAGAGAGATGCAAATTAAATCAACAATGAGATACCATCTCACCTCTGTCAGAATGACCATCATTAATAATTCAACAAACAAGTGCTGGAGAGGATGTGGAGAAAAGGGTACCTTAGTGCACTGTTGGTAAGAATGCAGACTGATTCATCCACTGTGGAAAAGGTATGTAATTTCCTCAAAAACTAAAAAGGGATCTGCCTTTGACCCAGTGATTCTGCTGCTGGAATATACCCTAAGAATCCTGAAACACCAATTCAAAAGAACTGATACACCCCTATGTTCCTAGCAGCACTACTTATAAGAGCCAAGAGCTGGAAACAGCCTAAGTGCCCATCAGTATATTAGTGGATCAAAAAACTGTAGTACATTTACACAATGGAATACTGCAGAGAAAGGAAGGAGGAATACTACAGCAGAAAGGAAGAAGGAACTCTTACCTTTTGTGACAGCATGGATGGAACTGGGGAATATTTTGCTAAATGTAATAAACCAGTTGGTGAAAGACAAATATTTTATGATTTCACCTATAAGAGGAATCTGATGAAAGAAATAAACTAATGAGCAAAATAGAATTGCAGGCATGAAAACATGGAACAGACTGACAGTCACCAGAAGGGACAGGAAGGGTGTATTGATGGAAAGAAGGGGAAGGGACTAGACGAACATTTATGATTGACCCATGGACATGGGTGACAGTGTGGGAACTGACTGTGGGAGTGGGGTGTGAGATAGGCAGAGAAGGGCAAAGGGGGAAAAATGGGGACATTGTAATAGAATAACAATAAAAATGATTTAAAAAGAGAAATGTGAATCATTGTGTCCTTCCTCTGTTTAAAGTACTCTAATGATTTCCTGTCTCACTAAGAGTAGAATTTAAGTCCTTACGAATGCCTAGACACCTCTACATGATTTGAGACCTGGCTTTTTATCTGTTTTCTCTCCATTTTTTTCTCACCATACTTTAGCCATATTGGCTCTTTATAGTTTCTAAAGTGTGCTATGAAGACCCATGTGTCTTACTTCAGAACATTTACATTCTCTTTTCTCAGGTATGCACAGATTTTACTTACTCATTTCCAAGTGGCACCTCATTGAAGATTCAGTCCATGATATAGTTGCATAAAATAATAAAACTCTTGCTTTATGGGTAGACTCTTTCCTCTTAGCCTGTGTTATTATGCTACATGGCAACTATTGTTGGTATATTTTCCTTTATTTATTTTGATTATTGTCAGTTTATTTTTCTACCCATTAGAATGTGAGTGGCATAAGGCGCTGGGTTTCTACATTTCATTTCTTTCATTATCTTCAGAGTTTTAGATAAATGCCTGGTGTAGTGAGTATATTAAAAATATTTTTAAAAATAAATGAATGGACCCAGCTGTAGAAAGTACATTAGGAAGAAGAGACCTAGGGTTGCAATAACTAATAATTTTATATGTCTGAAATAAAATAATAAAGTGTTTATATGTATTTTATAATTCCCACCATTAACTGATTCAATGAGGTTTCAGAATAATTGCAAATTTGTTCTCATTCAATTGAATCCAGATCAATACCAGAGACAGCAATAAACTCAGGATGATTTTTTTCCCTTCAGTTCAGAATCCAAGTAATAAAAGTATAGGAAAAAGAAGCCCATCCAATCATTTCTTTTCACAAACACAAAATTGTGAAGTACATCTTTGCCCAACTGAGCTTCTGCCTGAACAGACTCCATCTGTTTGGCACCATGAGGTACTTGAGTGTATGCCAAACAATCAGTCATTCTGCTGTACATGAGGAGAGACAATGAAAAGATTAATACAATTCCTTTAACTCTGATGAGAAACACAAGGCTTACACATGCATTCTGAAAATTACTAAGCTACAGAAAATCATTAAACTTACTTCTGGGCTGAGTGGAATATTAAAATACAATTTATTGGAGCGAGTCCACTGAACAATGTACATGGCAAACACCTCTGGTCTTCATTTTCTTGCCCAGGTTGATGAGACACATTGGGGAAACCACACTGGAGACTCAAAGAATGTTTATTCTGTGTTAAAATGCTGAGGCAAATCAAGGTCTGGCTGATGCACAAGATCAGAGCAATGAGTCCATTCATACTAAGAACTCACACTGCCACACGTTTTCTGTTTCTAAGACTTCCTCAAATTTTCAGGAAGAAAACAGAACTTTAAGGTAACTCCAAACTTATTAGAAAGATGATTTTAAACATGTTTTTTGGAGGCCGAAGGGCTGAGAGGAGCCAGGCAGTCGTGGCATGGGCAGGAAGGAACGGAGCGCAGATGTGAGTCCAACGCCTGGTACTCCAGACTTTACTTCGAGGAAATACTCCCCGTTGCCACAGGGTGTAGTTTACAGATTAGAAAATACTGCCAGAGAAAGCTGCTAGTGGCTTCATTTTCCAAGAATGATTTCCAGCCAAGATGGAGGCAACAACAAGTGGAAAACTTATTTGAACAAATAATAAAGGAGAACTTCCCCAATCTGACAAAGGAAATAGACTACCAGGACGTCCAGGAAGCTCAGAGAGTCCCAAAGAAGTTGGACCCAAGGAGGAACACACCAAGGCACATCGTGATTACATTAGCCAAGATTAAAATGAAGGAAAGAATTCTAGAAGCAGCAAGGAATAAGGGGACAGTCACCTACAAGGGAGTTCCCATCAGACTGTCAGCTGATTTCTCAAAAGAGACCTTACAGGCAAGAAGGGGCTGGAAAGAAATATTTGAAATCTTGAAAAGCAGGGACCTACATCCAAAATTGCTCTATTCAGCAAAGCTGTCATTTAGAATGGATGGACAGATAAAGCGCTTCTCAGATAAGGTCAAGTTCAAGGAGTTCATCATCACCAAGCCCTTATTATATGAAATGTTAAAGGGACTTATCTAAGAAAAAGAAGATAAAAATATGACAGTGAAAAGACAGCAAACTCACAGCTATTAAGAACCATACCTAAAACAAAAGCAAACTAAGCCAACAGCTAGAACAGGAACAGAACCACAGAAATGGAGATCATATGGAGGGTTAGCAACAGGGGTGTGGGAGGAGGAGAGGGGGGAAGGTACAGAGAATAAATAGCATAGATGGTGGACAGAAAATAGACAGGGGGAGGGCAAGAATAGTATGGGAAATGTAGAAACTAAAGAACTTATGACACATGGACATGAACTAAAGGGGGGGAATGTGGGTGGAAGAGGGTGTGTAGGGTGGAGGGGAATGATGGGGGAGAAATGGGACAACTGTAATAGCATAATCAATAAAATATATTAAAAAAATAAAAAAATAAACATGTTTTTGCAGGCATCCAATTGAAATTTAGTAACTGATCTTTGAGGTGTTGAAATCTTTACTCTCAGTTCAAGCTTATCTAATTATTATCTTCTTCAAACTTTCTATAATTTATCAGGAAATAATCAAGAGTTACATTCACTAAAGTTGGTTTCTTTATAACTATTTCCCCCAATAAACATGAAATGTATATTCTTCAGCAGATAAGTTGGAAAATATAAGCAAAGAATGTATCCAAATTGATACAATCATGTCATGAACTATTAATATGCCCTTCTTAAAAGTTATATTTTAAAACTATATTTGTGTGCATATATAATATATACATATACAATATATTTATATACATTTATATATGTTGAATATACAGGGATGGGCAAAAGTATGTTTACAGTTGCAATACATATAAATAATGCAATAATAAATAAATAATAATACAAGAATAAACTTGGTATTTCACGTACAATAGTAAAACTACATTTGTCCACTCCTGTATATATAGTGTGTGTATCTATATCTATATCTATGTCTATGTCTATCTATATATATGTACCTATATCTATATCAATATGATCTATATCTATATATCTAATGTATATGTGTATATATATATAGAGAGAGAGAAGGTAAAGTGTTTTGAAAAGGAACTTGGGATGCTCAAAACTATCAATACTTTTTGTATGTAGTGAATTATTTATTCATAATATTCCTGGGAAATTATATAGCTGGAGGACAATGAGGGACAAAGACTTGATTACTAGTTGGTAACTTGGCTTCATACTTTAATGTGAAACCCTGCTAAGCTAGAAATGTGTGTACTAGAAAAAACATACATCTTTTGCTCAGTTCAGGTAAACCTCAATAGCCTTGTTTCCTGTAAGCCTGAATCTTGTTTCAGCTCTTACTAAGGGAGGATGATCAATTAGGAAAACATGACACTTCATTCCAAGCAGGAAAAGATAGTCAGTCAGTCTTGCCATACTACAACTTTGTGCAAGGAGAAACTAGGAACATTATGGTTATCCTATTCACTGTGGTAGATTGAAACACAGTGTACCCTAATTTATTTCTGAAAACCACACTAAGGTGATAATAAAGACTTTTAATAACATGAAATCAAAAGAAATAAATGAAGTAAGAAACAACAAAAGATGTCTGTACAATTTTGGAAGGTGGGAAGTAAATAGGTAGTGACATCCACCTTGATAGACAAGTGAAACATTAATCTACTTGAGCAGGAGGCAAGAAGGAGCTACCTGATTCATGCTTCAGAGTCCTGGACAAGCTAGGAAATGAGAAACAGCAGGTATCTGAGGAGAGAAAGGTATGGAGTTAGGCAAGACAAAAGAGGACTGTTGAAGGTGTCTTTTTTTTTTTTTTAATTAATCTGTTTCTTTGTTACATAAAGATTTTTTAGTCCTTAGGCATTTGAGGATTTTCAATCCTCAAATTCAGTGGAAGATGGGAAGTTTTATCTTTGGAAATTTTGAATTGAAGGTCTCTGGTCTCAGAGATTACAGGCAAAACTGAGAGTAGTGGTAATATACCTGAGAGCAGAGGGATTAAATAAAAATATTTGCACAACAAATTGTGACTCTTATATTCCTTTGCTCTAATTTACATAAAGGCAGCAGCTAAGTATATGCCCTAGACCAAGAGACTACATGAGACTATATGATTCCTTTCTGGAAATCACATATTGGCCTAATATATAAGACCTACTAACCCTAACATTTGGAGGTCTTCCAACAAAATACCTAGGTCCCATCTAATCACCCTTGGTACAAGGAATCCCTGCTGTCAACATTTTTATCACTCTCCCTTCAGCACACGCAAAAGGCTTTCAATAAATTTTTGGATTTGAATGTCTCACTTCAAATTAAAGAATAACCAGATATTTTGGGGAAAAGTCCTCCAATGTGAAAAAGCCAAGATTTAAAATAATAAGAATGTAGAAACTATAAAATATCATGTAGTAGAGATTATGAGGGAAATTTCAAGGAACTGTAAGTAATTTCCCAAAATAAAAAAGAAAAATATATTTGTGAAGCAAGAACAAGTACTTATATGAGTGACTATTCAAAGAATTTAAAAAATAATTTATTGTAATTATGATAGTAGGATTAGGAATTTTAACATAAGGTATAGAACATAAAGATGAATAATTCTCCATGACTAAAAAGTTATTGAAAAGAGATGAATAAAAATATAGGAAAGGGACTCAGCTCATAGCATCTAACATTTTAGTAAAATAAATAAATATTTTTAAAAAGTAAGGATAAAAAAACTTCCCAGAATGGAAGGGCTTATGTTTCCAGATGAAAAGCCTGCTATGAGTGCCTAGCATATTGTATACAGAAATGAGCAATCCAAAGTACTGCATGAAGGATTTTATTTTATCTTTTCAAAAATGAGCAATTCGATGTACTGCTTGAAGAATTTTAAAACATCATTTTAAACGTATATTTAAAAAGCTTCAAAAAAAGAGGAAGAAAAATCTTACACAACATTTAAGACACAGAATGGCAATGTTAGCAGCTAAAATTTAATGAAATTTAAATTTTTTCTTAAAAATATGGAAGAATGTTATTTTCAACCTAAACTATTTTATTCTCTTTAAACCAGTGAATCTAAACTTGTTCACACAAGCAGCATCCAAACAGGAGCTACGAGGTGACAGGACTCCAGTTTCAACTGGAACAAAGGACAGGGGTTATTAAAAGATGTATTCAGGAAAAATAAATGAACGCAACAATAAAAGTGAGACCTGTAAATTACTGGATCTGTACAAATATGGTGAGTGGACATTTATGTAGGAGAGGTTGGGATATGGTGGTTATAGATATGTAGAAAAATAAGCAAGTGGACGAACAGTAACAGGCCATTCTGAACACCATGGTAAACAAAATCTTACAAGAAAAGAAAGGTAATTAGATATGATTTTGGTTCAATTGTGAATAATATTTATATGCTCATAACATATACTAAATATTGGTTTAAATTAAAAAAGGTTGACAAATATATTGAGAGGATGATAGGGAAAGTAATGATTTCTTTGTGAGTGGTGTTATGTAAAGTTCAATTCTTATCTTCCATATAAAAATTCAACACCTAACATCCCAAACTGAAATTCTCAAACAACACCATGAGTTATTACTTAGAAAGGTGACCATAAATATCACAAGAAACAGTTAGAGAACGTTAGTATGGGTTGTCTCGGTGAACGAAAGAACAGACTGGGGAAATGCATCTTAGGCATATGTTACTGTGATATAGGGGTGGCCATGGTGGTATTTATTGCCACTTTACAAGAGAGAGGAAGGGGAGAAGGAGAAGGTGAAAGGAGAAGGGGGGCAGAGAGATTGATAAAGGATGGAAAAGGTAAGAAGTACAGAGGAAAAAGAGGGCATGGGAGCGAGAAGCAGGAAAGAATGAGGCATATGAAAAGGATAGGATTTTTCCAAGAGGGCAGCCTCTCTCTACTTGCCTCCAAGGAATTGAGGTGACTGAAAGTATCCAGAGACAGAGACAGGTGCAGCTTGCTCTGAATTGGAAAAACAGGAGTCCTATTTGCATCCTTTCTTCTTAAAGACTATAGTAATAACAACATCTAGGAAAAAGAAATAGCTCAATGTGGAGTCAAGCTTTCAATATCTTCACTCAGTCATTGGTAACATTCTGTGTTGATAGAACAGAGAGTGATATGAATAAACATTAAAGTCAAATACGCAAAAACCAATGTATATTTCAACAGAAGATTATTATAGGTATTCACCATGAGTATCAATCTTGACTAAATATTGAAATCACTCGGGGGTGCCTTTTAAAATCCCAAGCTGGGCCTCAAAGCAATCTGTGGAGACAAGGTCCAGGCATCGGTAGTTTAAAAGCTCTTCGGGCAATTTCAATTTGCAGGCAAATTTAGAACAGCTGACTTACACTAGTGATTGGAAAAAATGACTCTCTGACTAGCAGCATCAATATCATCTAGGTACTTTTATTAAGTGTGAAGTCTCAAAACTTACCCTGAGAGTTACAGAAGAAGTTCCAGGAGTATGTAACAGCAATCTGAGTTTTAATAAGCCTTCCTGGTGATTCTGAAGTACATAAAAATTTAAGAAACTCAGCTTTTGGGACTTATCATATAAAAGATGGTCCGTGGGCCCTGGCTGGTGTGGCTCAGTGGATTGAGTTCCAGCCTGCAAACCAAAGTGTTGTTGGTTCAATTCCCAGTCAGGGCACATGCCTGGTTTGTGGTCCAGGTCCCCAGTAGGGGGTGTGATAGAGGCATCCACACATTGATGTTTCTCCCCCTTTCTTCCTCCCTCCCTTCTCCTCTGTCTAAAAATAAATAAATAAAATCTTTAAAAAGAAGGGTGGTCCATGGATTCACAGATAGGTTTACCATCTATCCCAGTTTGCAGAAGATATTCATTCTTACTTTGGCCTTTAAATTTCCTTGTCCTATGCAAACCAGAATGATTGGACACCCTCAGCAGCTTTGCCACTTGGATGCTTGTTATACATGAAAAATTTGGAGCCTTGATTTAGATATCTTGAATCCAAATTTGCATTTTAATGAGATCCCCATATGTCTTGAACATACTTCACAATTTGAGAAGCACTGATCTTGGATAGTGACCATGGTTTTCAAGCATTCTACACAATAGAACCACCTGTTTGTTTTTTTAAGTGATATCCAGGATTTACCTAAGATTGAATCAAAGCTACTGGACATGTGCCCCAGGGAACTATTAATCCAAGATTGAGAATGACTACAAATTCCAAATGTCATATGAAGCCAGAATAAAGTAAATTTTAGATGAGCTCTTAAATTTCTAAACAATGATATTTTAATAGACATCCACAGTTCCAAAAATTTTGCAAGCATTTTTTAGTACATACTCTGATGATAGATGATGGTTTAGATCTTGTGGACACTAATATAAATAGATGAAGACCTGTACATACAGTAATCATAACCCAGTCACAATATACTTTTTATGACGTATATAGTTCATGCATAGGATAGAAAAAAATCACTATTAATAACAAGTTCTTCCAATGTTTCTCATTTGTCCTCATTTTGACTCTCTTTCACTATGTTCTCAAAAGTTGGAGAAAGGTACTGGTTTTTATAATTTATGTTTCAAAGAGTCATCATTCTTCTATGGTTACACAACTGAAAATATCAACAAAAATTATAATGGAAAATAGAAATTGGTGTCTAGACTACGGCAATTATCTGAAGATTCCCCATTCTTTCAAGTTGAAATGGATCTTGCACTGTGCTGTGTTTTTATTTTTTAAGATATAAATGGTTTCATCTGCACTCAGTAGACAACTTTGAAAAGCATTACTTTAGGATAATTTTGAGAAGAATCTATATAACAAAAATATCCATGGTATAGGAGATCTTTCCAGGAAGTACCCAGCCATGTAATGTGAAAAATAGAGACACTTATTGAAGAAGACACAAGATACAAGAAACATTGTACATAGGACAGTGATGCCTCAGCCCTTCGAGTAGGCCCGTTGGGACCTCACGGACTTCTCCGTGTCTCTCCATTGTTCAAAACACTCAGCAAAACACTTTGTTGGAATCGTCATCAGTTGCCTAGTCATATTTTTGTGAATCTGATCGACAGTCTGAAATTTCAAAGGTGATTTTAGTTTGGGGAAAAGCTCAAGTTGCAGACCACCAAATCTGGGCTATAGGGTGGCTGAGTCACTTGGGTGGTTTGATATTTCACCAAAACACTCTGCATAAGATTGATCTGTGAGTGGCACCTTGTCGTCATGAAGCTGCCAATCACCAGTTGCCCATAACTGTGGCTGTTTTTATCATCATATTGAATATTTCAACCAAGGAAGACCACTGAGCTAGTACCATTAATTGTTTGGCCTGGAGAGCATACTCCTGATGGACAATATCTTCTTACGTGAAAAACTCAGTTAACATGTTCTTGATCTTGCTGTGACTCTGCTGCACCTTCTTTGGGCGTGGTGAATTGGGCTACATCCATTGAGGCCACTGAGCCTTCATTTCCAGATCATAGCCATTCACCTCTGGTTATTACCTTCTTGAGGAAATCTGGTTAATTGATAGCAGTTTGAATGAAGTCATTAGCAACTGCAGCACATTGTTCCTTCTGCTCTGATAGTAGAAGATGCAGAATGAATTATGCCATGACATGTTTCATACAAAGATCCTGCGTCAAAATCTCATACACAGTAGTTTTTGGAATCCCCAGATCAGCTTCTATTTCTTGCACTGTCAGTCACCAATCTTTGTTAATTGCAGCCTGTACACATTCGACATTCTCAGGTGTTCTGCTTGTTGCAGGCCTTCCAGAGAGTGGATCCCTTTCCTGATTCTCTACCATTGTTGAAGTACTTGTGCCACACTTTTATTTATGCTAGATTCAGTACCTCACCCCCAAAAGATTTCTGAATCATCCAAATATTTTCTACGGAAGAATGTTGAAGCTTAACACAAAATTCAATGCAGATTCATTGTTTTACTCACTCAGTCATTTTGGACATAGTGACCACACATTACATATGCTCACTCAATGGCATCTACTGCCCCAATGACTAGTACAGTGAAGTCATCATTTTTCACACATGCACATCCCAGTACACTCTCCTTAGCTGCCAGGTCATATTGTTGTGCAAACTGCTCTCATTATAGTTAAAATCACTGAACTTGTTTCAGGCAGGCTTTGTATATTAAGCATTAGATATAAACTAGCTGTTTTGAGCACATAAATAAAATGCTATCTCAGATCTCTTAAGTAGAATGATTTTCCTATAAGGAACAATATTTAAGATATCAAGAATAGGAATTTGCAATCACCCAGTTTAATCAAGTACGTGTACTCTCATTGCCTACTAGTCTGTCGGAAGCTGATGTGGCCATATATTGTGCATTCAGATGTGCCAGTAGAATGACTCATTATTGCAGAAAGCACAAATTTATTAGATGAAAATCAAACTTGGTCTTGATCTGTAATGAAATTTTTAACATTAGTTTAAGAAGCAATATTTAGTGTATCTGGTTGTCATTGCAACTAATGCTTCTATAATTTTCTCCTAGATAAATAGGATGGGGGAGTAAATTTACAGTTATGAGAATGCAAAACAGTTTATTTTTGTATTATTATTTATTAATTATTGTATTTTTTGCCATACAAACAACTGTAAACTATTTTTCCTCACCCTGTATTCTTTTGATTTAATTAGATATGCCACATTCACTCTTTAATTTACCAACACAACTTTTTGAAATACTAAGAAAACGCTCCTGATGTAAGTAAAAAAGGAAATGAAATAGCACATAATGCCTAGAAAATATATTTTTTAAATTATCTATAAATTCCCACCCCAAACTAAAGGACACAGATCTGTTTGACTACTCTCGAATTGGGAGCATCTGGAGGTGTGATGCCAAGAAGCAGAGCAAAGCTTTGGGTACCTAGGAGGCAAATTCCAAATCTTGGCAACTAGGCCAGCTTCCTTAGTCATTACTATTCCAGCGACTAAGTATAACTGACTAGGAGTCCAACAGTCAAAATCTAGTTTTGCTTTGAGTATGGTTTTGTCATTGATGCAGTGACTATCCTCATAATTGACGATACTGTCTTGTCATGTGTGACTAAATCTGGCACTAAATGATATTCTAAGACAACATCTTAGAAATTTTAAGATCATGAGACAGTGCAGACTGGAGACTAGAACTAATCTGATTTGGTTTGATCTGCTTTGAGTCTCAAGAAACCAACCTTACAATAGTTCCATTGGATATCGGGGTTACTTTTCCTTGTTTGTCTCTTTTATAGCATTACTGAAAAATTTGCTCTATTGCAACTAATAATTATTTTTTACTTTATGCTTCTAAACAATCAAATGGAAATCACCTCAATCTTGACTTATACTCTTGACTTATGTCAAATATTATCACCTTCTAGAACAGGGGTGTCAAATTCATTTTTACCAGGGGCCACATCAGCCTTGTGGTTGCCTTCAAAGGGCTGAATATAATTTTAGAACTGTATAAATGTAACTACTCCTTAACAGTTAAGCAAAAAGTTGGCGTTGTGGCTGGATAACAACAAGGTGCTGGGTCAGATAAAACAAGGTGAAGGGCCAGATATGGCCCATAGACCTTGTGTTTGCCACCTGTGTTCTAGATAATATTGGCATTTTTTACCATCCTTCTTATTTGGCTTTATTCACTGTTTTCTGGTCCAAGGCAAATAACTATCTATGACCATATGCAATGTCTATTCAAATTACTTAGAGAAAGACTTCTAGTTGCTTCTATATATTTTCCAGACAAAAGCATTCAAATCTAAAATTATATTGCCTTCCAGAGTGTAGAGCCCAGACCTCTGCTTTTCAAAGGGTTATTGCCCCTACAATCATGGGAGGAAAAGAGGTTCCAGAAACACTGAAGGCATCTGCAGAGCTATGAGATTCCCTCAGTCTTTATTGCCAGGTTTCTGGAACACCCTGTGCGTCTCTGCAGGATCACACATGTTTCAAGTGAACTCTTCACTACTCTAGGGAACGCATTCCTGCTCTCTCCTGGAGGTTAAAAAACAAACACAAAAAAACAAACTTTTTCTTAGTACTCTGGGTTGCTTTTCTAAGATTCTGAGTTTTTTAAAATAGTATTTGTGAGGGGTCTCACTAAATGGCAACTAAATGTGACACTAAATCCATGGGTCTTATATATTTATTATGATGGTGGCTACTGAAATATTTGGGTCATGAGTATGCTAGGAAAAATATATTTAATAATTTGTCATATTTGGCCACTTGTTTAAATGAAGATTATTATTATGCTTTGGTAGAATGAAATATGTCAAATGCAAGACAAATCTGGACTCAACTTAAATTCAAACTACTGAAATGCTTTATCACATATCCTAGTTATAAGTTATTAGGATATATCAGTTTTAGAAAATAAATCTGATGGATTAAACATATGTTACCCCAAATTTCTGAGTTTTCCCATTTGTATTGGGACTTCAGACTTATTCATTCCAGATACCCCCAGAATGGGTCAGAAGTATTGACAGGATTACACTTGTACTTAAATACATTTATGCATATCTCTCACACAAAATCTTCTTGTGATGTAAGCAGATGTGAGCACTCAAGAATTTTTTCACTGAGTTCAGGACTGTTTTAAAACATATAACTCAAAATATTATTTTGAAAAGTATTTAAAGTATATGAATAACAGTTTAAAGTGCTGAAAACTCTTCACTTTGGATAAGAACAGAGAGTTTGGGAGAGTCAAGATATAAAATTTAGATTTGGGAGAAAACTAAGAGAAAAAATAAAGGAACAGCTCTGTTACTGGAATCACCTGACAAATGGCTGCTACATTTTTAGATTCTCCTAATTTTTAAGTTAAAAAAAGGAAAATGATATAAGAATGCTTGCCAAAATGAGATTAAGATATGTATTTGTCCCTGTTTTTTTAAACCTTACAGGAAAAACAAACACACAAACAAGCAATATTACCTTTTCTTTTTGCAATTATGAAAAGTCAAAAAAGACTGACTAAAATGCATATATGTCTTCCCACAATTGGTTGATAGTGTGCCAGGCCAAACTCCTGAGGGAGGGTACTTGCTGAATTTCAGTTTGGCTCCCTGTCTATTAGCACACAGAACATTTCCACCATAACTTTGCGTGCAAAATGAGTGGGGTGGGGGTGGGGGTAAGACCATGGCAGCAAAGGCAGGAGAGCTTGGCGGTTTAAAGCAAGGAGACTGCTGCCCTGGCAATTTGGATACAAATGCAAAAAGTTACTCAAACTCTCTATACTCTACTTTTAAAATCAGAGTAATAATAGTAATATCTACTGCACACTGTGTCTGTGACAATTAACTGAGCTAATGTGTGAAAAATGCCTAGAATATAAGAAACAGAAAAGTTTTAGCTATAATATTACAGGCTTTGCTTTAGCTCAAGTGAAGGCAGGACATTTTTTGATCTGCAGAGTGAGATGAACTTGAAAGCCAACAGAATGTGTTTGAGAACATATCCTGAAGGCTCAGATAAGGGGGATGAAAAGATTCTCAGGCCAGATTTTCTGATTATCTGATTTTCAGAATGGACACTGAACTTAGAAGTGAATCTAGTCTCTTCTGCTTCTAGCACTGTCTGCTGACCACACACTTCAGTGAGCACTTTTATTCTCCAGGAACATACAAGCTAGGTTTTCCACTTGACAATAGAGACCCTGCACCTGACCAAGCTATGGCAATGCTCTTGTAGGACTGCATCAGTCCGAAGAATGGTTGTCTGTACCATACCATCTGTGTGACTGACTAGTCACATTAGAAAAAGAACAAGTCTCCTGTAAATGATTCTCAAACACATCAGTGAAGTAGAATGTATGTGGATTTATTTTGTTTTGTATCTACAATCAAAATCCAGAGTATAAACAGCATGTACTACTGAGCATGTACTAAGGACCACCAGGCTCAGTACATGCTGAGTGTGATACACATTGTAAGAAACTCAAATGAGAATGTCGATTTACGGAGGAAAAATATTGTATTGTTACTATTAATTTTACTTAAAGATATTTGTCAAATAATTGAAAATAAGCCATACCCCCCAGTACATTTCAAATGTTTTTCAATATTAAACACATATTTACTGAGTACTACTGTAACTGAAAAAAAAAGTAGGGCTTGACAGCCCATCACCACCCATATAGACAAATTCCAGAGACACAGATTTGGTGAGAAAAAGAAAGTGGTCATTTATTCAACACTGTACAATTTGGGTGGATGGCAGCTGCCTGTCTCAAAGCTCATCCCTTCTGGAAAATCCAGAGGAAAACCCTGTCACCCTCTGATGGACCAGTCCCAGGCCACACTTGAAGTTCCTTCTCCCATATATACTGTCCTTCAGGAGACACAAGTGGCTGCTGCACGATCATACCAACAGTTTGACTTGTTCCAGGTTGCAGTCCGGCTTTAGGATCCTTGGGAACCCGTGTGTGGGGTCAGCACCATCAATGACCACGTAGCTTTCAGGGCCCATGGCTCACACAAAGCACCAGCCAGCATATCCATGCAATGGGATCAGGAGAAAGTCCTCTCTCCCTTCCCTTGGTTTATATTGTATAATTTACCCCTGTGGGCAGGGCCAGGTGCTCAAACTTCTGTGAGCTCCAGGACCATCTGCCACTCCCAGCCAATTCTATTTTTACCCAGGCTATACTGACCTGTCTTTGCCAGACTGGAAGGGAGTAGGACTTTTCCTTTAGCCAGTCACACTCGCTAGTTCTGCGCATGCTTAGTGCAATGACTGCCTCCTGCTGCATCTTGCCCAGAAGTGGGGTGGTCTGTCATCACACCCTGCTGCTAACATGGGTAGCCAGGAAATGCAGCACTGCCCCGGAAGCCCCACCTCTGCTCCTGCTCACACTCTGGTTCCCTGGCCAGGTTACTGGTATTACTACTATGAGCTAAATGTCAGTCTGAGTTAAGGGACGCTAGATGTGGAAATAATACTGTATTGGGATTCAAACCGCCTTTTTTCTGAATCGGTGTTAGCTGTTGCTATTTAACATTATGCAAATAATTTACTTTGTGAATTTTCTGTCAATGGGTATTTAAATCACAAAAACACTAAAATTACTTTGTTATTACATAACTGTTTTTACTTTCCAATCTAAAATGAATTAAAAAATAATTTTAATATATGTCATTAATGCCCTTGTGTTAACTAATTTGTTTTCTGAGTTATTATACAGCATTCAGCAGTATATATGTGGATTGCAAAATCATCACCATAGTGACCATTAACACCTCATGTCACATAGTTACCATTTCTTTTTGGAGGTGAGAACATTTAAAATTCTTTCTCTCAGCAACTTTCAAGTATATAATACAGTATTACTACCTATAGTCACCATGCTATCCTTTAGGTCCCTAAAACTTATTCATCAGAATAGACATTTGTACCTTTTAACCAACATCTTCCCATTTGCCCAGCCCTAAGCCACTGGGAACCAGCATTCTACTCTCTGTTGCTATGAGTTTGGCTTTTTATATGCATGTATAAGTCATATGATAGAGCATTTGTCTTTTGCTGCATGACATTTCGCTTAGCATAATGTCTTCAAGTTTCATCATTCAACTTTTCACTATTGAACCTGCTGTTGGCCAGGGTTTTTATAATGAAAAGGTGTTTCATTTTGTCACATGCTTTTTCTGAATTTACTGAGGTGAACATATGGTTTTTATCTTTTATTCCATTAATATTGTACATTCTATTAATTGATCTTTCTGTATTGAGCCATCCTTGCATCTCAGGGACAAATCCCACTTGACCATGGGCTATAATTCTTTTAATATATTGTTGAACTTGGCTTACTAATATTTTCTTGAGAATTTTTGCTTTTTAAACATCAGGGATGTTGGTCTACAATTTTCTTATAGTTTTTTTAATCTGGCTTTGGTATCAGGGTAATGCAGGCTTCATAAAGTGAATTAGGAGTGCTCCTTTCTCTTTAATTTTTTGGATAAATTTGAGAAGAATTAGCATTAATTCTTTAAATGTTAAAGGAACTCACCAGTGAAATCATCTGGTCCTTGCCTTTTCTGTGTTGGGAGATTTTTGAAATGATTCATTATCCTTACTCATTTTTGTAATGTTCAGATTTTCTCTTTCTTTATAATTTAGCTTTGGTAGGTTCCATGTTTCTAATACTTTATCCATTCTTCTAGGTTATCCATAGATAACCATATATTTGTTAGAGTATAATTCTTTCCAGCGGTCTCAAAAATCTTTATTTTTGTGGTTAAACTTGTTGTTTCCATTTTTCTAACTTTATTTTAGTCACTCTTTTTATCTTAGTCTAGCTTAATTAGATCACTTTTGTTTAACTTTTCAAAAAACAAGTTCTTCATTTTGTTACTCTTTTCTATAGTTTTCAATTCTCTATTTCTTCTCTGATTTTTGTTTTTTCCTTCCTTCTGCTTACTTTGGCTTAGTTTGTTCTTTTTCTACTTTAGACACAAAGTTAGGTTATTTAATAGAGATGTTTCTTTTTTCTTAATGTAGGTGTTTACCACTATAAGTTTCTCTAACTGCTGTTTCAACATCCTATAGGCTTTGATATGCTGTGCTTCCATTTTTGTTTGTTTTAATATATTTTACTTATTTTGCTTTTGATTTCTTATTTGATTCATTGGTTGTTCACAAGTGTGTTCCTAAGTTCCATAGTTATGAACTTTTCTGCTCTCCTCCTGTTATTGATTTTTAGTTCCATATAATTGTAGTTGAAAAAGTTACATGGCATGATTTTTAACCTTCTTAAAAAATAAGACTTTATTCCTGACTTCTCATAGGCTCTATCCCAGGGAATATCCATGTGTGCTTGAGAAGAATGTGGTTTCACTGTTGTTGGATGAAATGTTCTGAATATATCTGTGAGGTCTATTTGAATTTTTATTATCGATGTTTATCTATTTAATTTTATTTATTTGTATTTATTTATTTACTTGCATTTTCCCCATTAACATTGATCTTCCCTATATCTTCTTCATTTCCTCACAGTCTTGTCCCCACCGTGATCACTACACTGTTGTCTGTGGCTATGAGTTCTTTCTCTTCTTTTTCTTTTTTGCTCAATACTTCCAACCCCTAACCACCCCCATGCACCCAGAGTTGTCAGCTTGCTCTCTATTTATGAGTCTGTCTCTATTTTGCTTGTTAAGTTTGTTCATTAGATTACACATATGAGTGAACTCATGTGGTAACTGTCTTTCTCTGACTGTCTCATTTCACTTAGCATTATGTTCTCCACAACCATCCATTCTGTAGCAAAGGATAAAATTTTCTTCTTTTTTTTTATTTTTATAGCCAAGTATTATTCCATTGTGTAAACATACCATAGTTGTTTTATCCAGTCATCTACTGATGGACACTTGAGCTGCTTCCATGTCTTGGCCATTATAAATAACACTGCAATGAACATGGGGGTGCATATATTATTTCAAATCAGTGTTGGGTTCCTTTGGATATATTCTCAGAAGTGGAATTACTGGGTCATAAGGCAGTTTCACTTTTAATTTTTTGAGGTTATTCCACATAGATTTTTAGAGAGAGAGAGGAAAGGAGAGAGAGAGTGGGAGAACACTGATTTATTGTTCCACCTATTTATGCATTAATTGATTGATTCTTGTATGTACTTGATGATCAAACCTGCAACCTTGACATATGGGTATGATGCTCTATCCAACTGAGCTACTTGGCCAGGGCCTCGGGTAGGTCTATTTGATCTAAAATGTGCTTCAAGATTAGTGTTTCCTTGTTGATTTCTGTCATTGCTCAAAATGGAGTATTGAAGTCCCCTACTACTATTGTATTCTTGTCCATTTCTCCCTTCAGATAGATCTGTTAGTATTTTCGTAATGCTGGGTGTACATTTATTTGTGATTGTTGTTTTCTTGATGAATTGACCCCCTAATCACTTATATAATGATCTTTGCCTCTTGGTACATTTTAGACTTAAAACTATTTCATGTTATGCAGGTATATATACCCTGCTCTCTTTTGGTTTCCACTATCATAAAATACTAATTAATCTGTGTTTATTGGTGACATACCTAGCTGTTCACGTCCTCTAATTACTAGCTGATTTGTTTTGTTTTCAACGACATCTGGAAGTAAAGTTTTAGATGGTCTTACAGAATTAAATTAGGACTTCTTTTCTAGGTAGTCTTTGAGGCTGGGGTTTCAGGGTTGCTCTGACTCCAGAGGGTTCTTATTAGCTGCCTCTTTCTTCAATGTTGTCTGCTAAACTTCTAGCTGGTGTGTCATTTATCTTGTTGCTGTCACAAAGCTAGTAGTCTTCTCTTAATTGTATACAGATAAAATATCCATTGTTTTCCATAGTGCCTTTAGGTTTGACATTCTCTGTGCTTTTTCCCCAATAAAGTCAGTCTCCTGGCAGAGAACTAGAGAGCTAGTTTTATTAAGGCTTGACTTTTTTGACCCTAAATTGTGCACCAGTGTTCTGAATCTGAAAACAAGCAACAGTTGTCTTCTGCTCCTGGAGTGACACCTGACCCTATGAGTGAGGTACTAGGCAGGCACAATAGCTCTGGTCTTCTAAATTCACTTCTCTAAACATGGAAACTGCTCTGGGAGCAAGTCAAGGAAAGGGTAATCTAGGCCCTGTGTGCTTGGCCTGTGAACCTGGCATAGAACTCCCACCCTATGAGTGGGTACCTGGACAGAAAAAGGGTGCCCAGAACATTCAGGTGCTCATGCCTAGAATAGCTTTTGTCGATCATAAAGCTTAAGGGGATGAGAAATGTCCTTCCTAAAGCACAAATCCAAAGACTCTTACTGGAAGTTGGATATGACAAAGAATGTCCTCTTTTTTTCTTACTTTTTTATGTCTGTATTAATGCTTTTATCTTCCTGTGCTGCAAGGGGTCTGGGAGTGAGTTAGACTTTCTTCAACCCAGAGTCTATCCCTGTTCTTACCAAAATTTAGTGGATTTTCTTCAAAAAATCTTTCTCAATTTGCAGTATGCCCTTAAGAGAAATTCTAGAGATTTTAAACAGTGTTCTTAAAAATAATTTTACAACAGTTATTATTATTTTGCTGAGGAGAGGATTTATAATCCTCCTCATACTATCACTTTTTTTCTCATTCCTGGACTGATGTAGTTTTAAACAATAATCATATATTCTAGTTACAAATCTTTCAAAAATTTTCATATCCTTTAGGAATATATTTTTATTAACTTGACCCTGGTCAATATTGACATTTTTCTGATTCTTATGTTTTTGATGAAAAAAAAATTAACTGTAGTAAATTAATGAGATAAAAATGTAACAACTTCTCATAATTTATTTCAAAAAGTAAATTGACCATTATTTAAGATATACTCCCCAGGTCTATTCTCTGCTCTTATTCTCTTTAATAGGAAAGAGATGCAGGTTCTTTACTCACTCACTGCCTTTCATTTGGCTCTTCTGTTTGGCCTTGGGAATGTCCCACAGGAGACTGCCAGTCTGGGGTGTGGAGATGAGAATAGTTTTTCCTGATCCCCTCCCCCTACTTTCTCTTATAGTTGTGGCTGTAGCTTTGTCATTTTGTAACTTTAACTGCTTTCCGATTGTCCTTTTTTCCTAGTATCAGTTCTCACATGTGTCTGGTAATAGCTTCATCTTCTTACTTCTACACAGCTTTTCACCATGGTTGGTCTTCTTTATGGCCTCATCACCCCTGTTGGTTCAACTAGGCCTTTCCTTAAACTCATTTCAAAATGCCAGGTAAGTATGACATCCATTGCTGATGGGACTGTGGCTTATTTGTTTTGTGGGTGGATTCATGCCATAGTAAAGAATGTTAGCTTCAAGATTAGCATGTACGATTACAAATCAGACTTCTATAAAAAACAGTTTCTTGATAACGTGTATCTATTGTCTATTTATAAATTGCCCACCACTTTGCATTACCCCAAATCTGTCATTGTTCTTAGTTGCTAGCTACAGATATTGATTTAGGGATGTTTAAACAGGGAAATGAACTTTTCACAAGGGTGTTATATAACTCACAGCAACTCTGGGAAGATCAGAGAAATTTGACAGGAATCAGGGGAGGGAGGACATCAGATAGGGCTACAATTAAAATCAGTTAACATTAGTCCAATGAGCAGAATGATCTAATTGCCACAGAGCATGAGGCACCCTTGGTTACAGTGCCTCCACTGGTGATGCTGAAAAGTGAATACCGCTCTTTGGACCCTCTGCACCTCAAGGGTTTGCCCCTGCTACTAACGCTGCATGCTCATATAATGGGTTCTTTGTCCTTGTCTCCCAATTTCAAGTTCAGAGTCAGTGAGTTGGATTGACAGAAACAGTATTTCATGCCATGCCCTGAGAAAACTAATATCTGACATTGTCAGCTTCCATGGTGAGAAGCAGGCTCTATCTCCACTAATACTCACCAGACAAGGAATTGCCCGACCATAAAAAGGGAACTAGATACCTGTCATAAAGGACATGACAGATGCCCACTTCTATATACCTATTGTCTGACAAGCATTTGTTATTTTTGGCTATCCAGCATATACGATCTTTACATATTATACTTCAAAAACAAAATAAGCACTGGTTGGTGTGGCTCAGTGGATTGAGTGCCTGCCTTCGAACCAAAAGGTTGCTGTTTCGATTCCCAGTCAGGTCACAAGCCTGCATTGCAGAGTAGGTCCCCAGTAGGGGGCACTGGAGAGGCAACCACACATTGCTGTTTCTCTCCTTCTCTTTCTCCTTCTCTTCTCTCTCTCTAAAAATAAATAAATAAATAAACAAATAAATAAATAAATAAATAAATAAATAAATAAATAAATAAGAAAGATATTTAAAAAATAAAACAACTTCAACTTAATTTAACAGATCATTCCTCAGGAAGCTAAAATGCACTCTCACTTTCCCAAATGAAGGGCAATTCATCAGTTATTACATCCAGCCTGAACACCAGAATCTCGAGGGGAATATGCTACTCCTTTTCATCTGGCTTCAACATGTCTTGATTTTTTGAACTACAGAATTATCAACACAATTATGCCTTATAGAAAGTAGTAGTAAAAATGAAACTAAAAGAGAATAAAAGAAGGAAGAAAACACAGAACTTTGGTTCTTACTTTTTGGGGATTATTTACCTACTAAAGTGACTGGTGTGATGGGAATATTTAATGAAAACATGCTCTACATGCCTGTTTCCAAAGTCTGTGTATTTTTCCCTTTATCTTAAATGAAGAGGTAGTTGTACCTGTCATCTCAATATCCATTAGTGTGAGGTTCTATTGGATGTAGTTTCAGTTACTTAATCAAACAAATAGTCAGAAAAGGTCCAGGTTGCTTAAATTATCATACCAACCGATGATCTTTGATAAACTTTCTGATGGAGGCAAAGTTTGTGCTGTAGCTCTCAGAACCCCGACAGTACTCTGGTAAAGGAGACATTCTAACAGCTTGCAGTGTGTACAAGGTTGAAGCTAAGTAATTGGTGAACAAACATACTCTATTTTCTTTTTCTTTTTTTTTGATATTGAAATACAGAAATAGGATGGCTAGAATAAAAAACAAACGTACTAAAAATAATTGGCAGCTTTCATTATATCTACTTGAGATCTAAATTCATAATTGAATTTTTTCAGGTGGTCTTGTTATGACCCAGCTCACTTTGAACAGCAATTAACTGTTCTGCATAATGTAAAGATTCTATCAATGATACCGCTATAATGCCCATGAATTTCCTCTTTTCTTTTCCCTCAGGCTAACAATGAGAATCAAGTATAATGTATTTCTCCATAAGTATTTCATATGTGCTTACAGTACTTTATCAGCTGCTCCCTCGCCATCTCTCTAAATTAGGGCTACTTACCGGAACATGACTTAGTGGTTCATGTCAATAGTTCCCCCAGAGGCTTGAAGTCAGTGACAATAGCATTTTGCAATTCACACTAGAAGATGCTACAGCCTGATTATCAGTAGAACAGAAGCTCCTTGACCCATAATGTATCTTGAATGCACTATTTTTCAATTCTTTCACTAAATCATCTCACACTTCCACTGTAGCCATATTCAGACTTTCAAATATATTTCACACTTCCTGCTGTGTCTAAATGTTGCTGGGTTCCATCCCAAGCTAATTGTGATTATCAATGCACTGAACAAGTTAAGTTTCTGATTTTTTTCAAAATTATGTCATATATAAATAATATTTAGAAAATTTCCAGAGCTAACATTTTCACAACTACTCTTTCTTTTTTCAGAGAAGCAATTCACAGGCACAGTAGATAGGAATACATTCATGCTCATGATTATACCTTTTATGTAGTCACCTCTCTTAATACACTTTACTACTTCCAATTTTCTCCTAATTTTTTTTGTGTGCCTTTAGGCTCATCCACTTTCTTCAAGGCATTTTTACTTCCTCAGAAGGTCCATTAAACTTACTTATGAGGGGAAACTGATAGCAAAAATACGTAATATATATTTAATGGAAGCAAAAACAAAAACCTATTGAGAAAATTACTGAGCTAAACTACATCTTATTTTACCTTCTTTTACATTAAACTCATGTGACTTAAATATTTTCATTAACACCTACATGTAGCTTTGTTATGCCAAATTTTCCATTTAGATGGTGAATGTTGTTTACATTTACTTGATCTACTCGGATGATGACACGTTAGATAGCCAGGGGTATATTTGTTTTAGCATTGCATGTTAAAGATGGGCATAACTTTCCCCCAAAATGCTAATTGAGCTCTGCATTTCAGCCCTGTCTAGAAAATCAATCTCAGATTATCTGCATTTCTCTGAGGGTCTGTGATCACTCCCCATGCGAGTTAAGGCTCTCAGTTTCATGCAGAAGAAACAAACTGGCTAATTTAAACAGAATATTTATGGAGAAAATAATGGGTAGTAAACAAAAAAAATGTTAGAAAAGCTAGAGAATCAGGTTGGAGAAATGACTAGAAAAGGGAGAATCCATGTAGCAGCTAGCAACAGAATTACTGCCACATCAAATACAGCTCTGTGAGAACAACAATACTGCTGTTGCAGATGCTGAACGCCACACACACGCCAGCTTCCACTTCTGCCATTGTTGGCACCAAGTACTCTGCCTACATATTCACAGTGCTGCTTCTACTATTGCTCCTCCTTTCTCCAGATCCTTGGTGGTCCTGCAACTATTGATGAAATTGATGTTCTATGGCCTGTGCCCCAAATTTACTAATTCCCAGTTAAGTCCAAGAGAAGACAAACTGATCAGAGTGAGGTTCCACACTATGCATGTGGCCTCAAAGGAAGTGAAAACTCATAATGCTTATCTCATAGAAAATAGACCTTCCCTCTACTGACACTTCAAGCATTTCAAATAATCTAATGTAAAAAGGGTGCTCAGATTCCGGACAAAGATCAACTCATATTGATTGCATGACTTATGAATTATCCATTGTTTTAGTGAGTTGAAAGAATTGGCCTACCAGTGAAGAAGAAAGTCAGCAAACCCAGATATATTGATGAATCAATGATATTCATCAATAAAGAGACAATGTATAATGATAGTTCTAATAGTATTAATGTTTGTTTTAATTTGAGTTTTGAAACTACAAATCCAATACTTTACGAGTGCTCTTTAAATTCTCCTTTCAGTTGTCTACTAGAAGTCCAAGAATTCATACTTTAGGAGTGCATCAGAGTGAGCACTGATGAAATGACTAACCTGGGTTAAATATGAACTCTCTGAACATGAAAACATGTGAAAATCATAAGCCCATAAGAGACATGAAATTTTTGACCTTGAATTGATCAAGTTCTCACTGAGTTAAAAATCTGTATAAACACTCTTATTCTCTTTTTCTTAAAAGCATATGTAAAATTACAATAAAAATTTTTTTATTGTTTTCAAGCTTCAGCTGGATTTTATCAAAAAATTCAAAGTTTATATTTCTTAACTCTATAGCTCTATTGTTTTGCTATCTCAAACCTCTAATCACGGCTCTGTAATCCCACAGTACTCTGTAGAAAAACTAGCATTTTGAAATCCACTTACCCAGGAAAGGAAAAATGAAACATGGCAGTGGGACTTAAGTATGGATATTCTTTCTATGTACCTTGGAATCCAATTCAGTGTACCAGGACAAAAACAAACAACAAACAAATGCTCCACTCTTTTTTTTCCCAGAAACTCTGAAGATACACACGCGCACACACATCTTAGATCAGTTTGCACAATGTTTCATTACAAAGAATTTTTATATATTTTCCCTTAGCTGTAAAACAAACAAACAACAGCAAGAACAAACTATCATTTCAATTTACGTGCTGAATCACTAATGCATGCTCATCTTTTCTATGTTCGACATCCAAAGTCTATGTTGGCTGCAGTATATTTTCTTCCACTTAGCAGTGAGGTAAGCATTAACTCAATAAGACTTCACTTTCAAAACCATATTTGCCTTTCAAAACAGCACTCTCTTTTTTAGCCTACTTCCTCAGACCATCCTGCTTCCAACCAAGTACCTATCGGGATCATTTCTGGGTAATGATTAGATTTGTGAGATATAAAAATTTAATGATGATAACAGACTGAATTCTTATAATATTCAAGAAAGTCTGTCAGGTATTTTATGTACATTATTTTTAATTTTCCAATATCTTTACCATAGTTATACATCCGACAGAGAGGAAAAATGATTTTTCCCATTATTACACAATTTTAAGTGGCAGATCTGGGAGTGAGCACACTTGGCCACATGTGAGGCTCTAATTTAACCAACTATTTAAAAACTGATATGTAAGGGGAAAGAGTCAAGCATTTACCCATTTTTCCAATGTGAACTATCCTTAAGAGTGAATAATGAGTGCTGAAATTTATCTTTAAGGAACCACTCAAGTAGTTACAAAATAGTCACGGGATGTAATTACAGAATAGGGAATATAGTAGATAATATTGTACTGGAAATAGCAGGGGGCCACTTTGTAAAGTATATGATTGTATAACCACTATGCTGTACACTTGAAACTAATACAAAATATCATTGAATACAAACTGTAATAAAAATTAAAATAAAAAGGTAGTTCTCAAGATGAAAAATGTAAGTCAGAATATCACAAGTTTGTAAATATAAAAGAAAAGACACGCAGAAAATATTATCAGTAAGAGCTAAAATCTTAAAAGGACATAAAAGCAGATTGTACATGACTCCCGATGGAAGCACACAGTACCACATTCCAAAATCCAGTTAAGCCTCTAAGTCTAATAGCAACAAAGGACAGAGAAGCAAGTTAAATAACACCCCAGGGATTCAATCAGCCAAAACCATACTGTGCAAAGCCACCTGAATCTTCAATAACTAAATTGCTAGAGCTAGAGAAAAAGCGAGAGCAAGAGCAAGAGCAAGAGAAAATCTATAGATTAAAAGAAACTTAAGGGATTTATCAAGTAATTGCAATATATAGACCTTATCAGCATTCTTGTTTTAGAAACTCCTTTAATAACTTCCGGCCAAGATGGAGGCGTAGGCGGACACACTGTGCCTCCTCTCACAACCAAAATTAAGGACCATAAATGTTTAGAAACAAGAAAACAACTAGAACTCATAGAAAATTGAACTGTACGGAAGTCCAACAACCATTCATCCAGACCAGTAAGAGGGGCGGATTTGAGGCAGGAAAAAGTGGAGGTGCGGACCAGGAACACAGGCAGCAGCGGCTAGCAGTTCTCAGGTGCACAGGCAGCAGCTGGCGGACCCCGGGCACAGGGGGGTAACTGTGCAGACCCAGTGAGGCCACACAAGGCGGCTGGCTGACCAGGTGGTCCCACATTCGCACGCGCAGACGGTCCAGGCAGAGGGGAAGGGGCGGAAGGGACCGGAGTCCAGGAGAGAGCGGAGCAGGCGCCATTGTTCCCTCTCAGACCCCGCCCCCACATACAGCATCACAACCCAGCAACTGGGCTACCCCGCCCTGAGGAACACCTAAGGCTCCACCCCACACTATGTAATAGCTGCTACCAGACTAAAACCAAAACAAAACAAAGAAACAAACAAAAAACACCAAAAATGGCTCAAACCGAAGAAGAAATGAAAGCTCCAGAGCCAATTCCTCTAAGCCATGAAGAGATAGCCAACCTATCAGATGCACAGTTCAAAGCACTGGTCATCAAAATGCTCACAGAATTGGTTGAT
This sequence comes from Glossophaga mutica, assembly GCA_039655065.1. Taxonomy (NCBI): domain Eukaryota; kingdom Metazoa; phylum Chordata; class Mammalia; order Chiroptera; family Phyllostomidae; genus Glossophaga; species Glossophaga mutica. The sequence continues at coordinate 75,008,769 of CM077308.1, read as the reverse complement.
TTTGCTCACAAATTAGATGAAAAAAATGCAGGCTACAATATGTGAAATGAAGGAAGACGCATGGGGAACCGATAGAGATGGGAGGAAAACTGGGACTCAAATCCATGGAGTGGACCAGAAGGAAGAAACTAACAACCAAACAGAAAATGAGGAAGAAACAAGAATTCAAAAAAATGAGGAGAGGCTTAGGAACCTCCAGGACATCCTTAAACATCCCAACATCCGAATTATAGGGGTCCCAGAAGGGGAAGAAGAAGAGCAACAAGTGGAAAACTTATTTGAACAAATAATAAAGGAGCACTTCCCCAATCTGGCAAAGGAAATAGACTACCAGGACGTCCAGGAAGCTCAGAGAGTCCCAAAGAAGTTGGACCCAAGGAGGAACACACCAAGGCACATCGTGATTACATTAGCCAAGATTAAAATGAAGGAAAGAATTCTAGAAGCAGCAAGGGATAAGGGGACAGTCACCTACAAAGGAGTTCCCATCAGACTGTCAGCTGATTTCTCAAAAGAGACCTTCCAGGCAAGAAGGGGCTGGAAAGAAATATTTGAAATCTTGAAAGTCAAGGACCTACATCCAAAATTGCTCTACACAGCAAAGCTGTCATTTAGAATGGAAGGGCAGGTAAAGTGCTTCTCAGATAAGGTCAAGTTCAAGGAGTTCATCATCACCAAGCCCTTATTGTATGAAATGTTAAAGGGACTTACCTAAGAAAAAGAATATCAAAAATATGACAGTGAAAAGACAGCAAACTCACAGCTATTAACAACCACACCTAAAACAAAAGCGAACTAAGCCAACAGCTAGAACAGGAACAGAACCACAGAAATGGAGATCATATGGAGGGTTAGCAACAGGGGCGTGGGAGGAGGAGAGAGGGGGAAAAGGTACAGAGAATGAGTAGCATAGACAGTGGGTAGAAAATAGATAGGGGGAGGGCAAGAATAGTATGGGACATGTAGAAGCTAAAGAACTTATGACACATGGACATGAACTAAAGGGGGCAATGTGGGTAGGAGGGGGTGTGCGGAGTGGAGGGGAATGATAGGGGAGAAATGGGACAATTGTAATAGCATAATCAATAAAATATATTTAGAAAAAGAAACTCCTTTAATAATTATGTAGTAGAGGTAATGGAATGCTGCCTAAATATTTGGTGTTATTACTTTCATATGTTTTAGGTGTGATAAATAGCTTTGTAGTTATTTTTAAAATTATAAACTTTAAATATACATAATAAATATTCATGGTAAAAGTATATAGTATATTAGTGTCAATAATCCATAAGGAAGGGGATAATGTAAGTGGAAGGCACAGATGAAAGATGATTGAAACTGAGAGGACAATGGGTTTCATCATACTTTTCTCTCAACATTTATGAATTCTGAATATCCATAGTAAAAAAAGTGTAAGAATAATTTTTAAAAATATAAAATTCAAAGAGGAACTTGAGCCTTTTTTAATTCCCTGTGATTAATCTCAGACACCCCCTCTTTTAATCAATGCAACATTAAACCATGTTTGTTCCTTTAGGCGACTCTCTGAAGGTGTGTCAGGTGTCTTTGTCGATAATACCACCCCTTACTCTAGCCTGTTGTTTCAGTGTAGCAGTATAAAGCCTAGCAGTAGCATTTCCCAAATGCCAATGCCAGCAGCTTTCTTAACACTGAGGTAAGATCTGACAGGCTGTGGAGAAGGAAAATGCATTTTCTTGCCGCAGCTGCAAGCATGCACAATCGTATGCACAGCCATTGGCAGGGGGAGCAGTAGATTCTGCCTACAACTTTCAGTCTTCCTCCTAAGAAGCACCCACATTGGTATGGAAGCACCCAAAACCTTCAGTGTCAGCTTCTCTGAAATCCCTGCATGTACAGGGATGGCACCAAACTGAGATTCTGTTAATGGTCTGTTGTTTTTTTTCCCCTGTGTGTCAGGAACCTAAGTGATCACTTGTGAAAATTATTGATTTGTATATTAGATCAGCTGTATGCTAGATAAGTATATACTTTTCTGTGCATATGCTATTGCCCTTCAAAAAATGCTAAAGCGAAAAACAAGAATAGTCAGGAAGTGTTGAAAAACCTCTCTCCACCTTTTCACATGTTCCAGTTGAACACGAAAAGTAACACTGTGATACTGAAAGACAACAAAGACTGATCATAGGTAAATTCAGATCTGCATTATTCGTGGGTATCCAAATGGCAACTCAATTGATTATAACCTCAGCTCTAAATTAACCTCATGCTAAACGCAGAGCCATAATAGATCTTTCTAATGTGAAGGGAAGCATTCCATGGTTCACATTCAGTTTGAACTTTGATGCAATTTGGGAGATTCTATCAGGATCTGTGCCTGCATTAGGAATTGTTAAGTATTGTGAGAAACACATTTCCAGGTTTATTTCAATTTGGTATATAATAACTCAGCTTTGCTGGTAATGGCATCTCAAGGTGGAGGCCATAAACCTGTGCATGAAAGAATTATAGGGAATGAAATATGAGCATCATTTTCTGACCGGAGGGTCAGAGAGTGGGCTCCAAGATAAAAACCTCAGGGGGTCTTCTACTTTTAGGGAAAATTAAGACAGTATATTATGTGCAAAGAGAGAAGAAATTAGGATTTTATATGACACATTTTAACCTATCTTAGGGCTATCAAAGTTAAACATGCAGAGTCTAAAAATATATTTTGATGAAACATTATTAAACATACTAAGATGTTGATGCATAAAATGCATTATATATGTTTTAGAGAATAATTAATTTATGATTTTTGAATATATAGAATTATTCGTCACTAGGTTAATCAGTCATTAAAAAGTCCAAAAATTCCATCAACTATTAACCAAACAATCATAAGTATTAGACTCAGATACTTATGATATTTATGAACCTAAGTATTATGTATATCCTAATCAAAACTGACACTGTTACAGTAGGTTCTATTTTAGTGTACTATGGCATTTGTCCCTTTTCCCAACTGAATTTGTCCCTTTTGCAATGGCCTGTTAAAATATCAAGCATTATGCATGTACATTGAATACAGATCTACAATTCTTAGGAAACCACAGTCAGAACCATCTGTTCATAACTCCCACTGAGGATGTGGTTTTTAATTTTTAAAAATGCTAATATAACAGTATATTTCTTTATAAAAGTTTTAAGTGTTACCAAATTTATAGAAAATACCACTGAAAAGTCCTTTCTGATCTCCTCTCCTTTTTCTATCACTTAAGAACCCAGGAAAAACTATTTACAATTTATATATATACTCTCAATATATTTCCCATGAGTTAAATATGCACTTATCTACATACAAAGACTACCCAAGAGAATCACACAGAGGAGTGTAACAGGTGAGGTATTAGTAATATGGTATTTAGGATAAGAATGCATGGTTTTTAAGAAAGGATTTTATGGATAAATATGTGTCAGTTCTTTCCTATTACCCATAAAAGGAATGATAAAATACATATCATAATTAAACTCAACATGACCCCAAATTAATTTTATGGTGGTACAAAGAAAAAAAAATTAAAGAGCTTTGAAACTCATCAGGTGTCCTAAAAAATAGGTGTGAGTATGAAGTTCTAGAATGGATCATTTTTATTTTCTCTATAATATGATGAAAAAAATCAAATTGTCCCAAACCAGTGATAGATGGTGTTACCAAGGTGAAAGCAGCCGAGATAAGGATGAAAATACAATGATCAGGAGGTGGGGGACAGGGGGGCTGAGAGAACCACGGCATTCACCCAAACCTTTGAAACAGAACGAAGCTATGATGTGTTCTTTTCATTCTAGAATCTCAAAGTATGTAGGCATTTCTTTTACTCGCTAATGGAAAAAAAAAAAAGAGAAAGAAATGTCTGGAACTGTTCAGTCGCCAGTACTAGAAATTGCTTAGGTGTTTTGGTAACCTCATATTTTTCTCTCTGACAAATTTATCCAATTATTCTATATGTGGTACATGGTCCTGAGAGGACTCTCCTCTTGGAAGATATTCATTAAAATAGGAGGCAAATTAATTTTCCTTAGTTACGCTTACCTGGAAAGTCTGGTCCTAGTTTGTATAATCATTCATGCACTTATGTATGAGATATGTATATATACATAAAAATGTCTGTATATTTGTATGAATTTAGTATAATGTTTACTCTATAACATCAAGGTAGTTGTATTTTTTAAAAGATTGTATTTATTTATTTCTAGAGAGGAGAAGGGAAGGAGAAAGAGACGGAGAGAAACATCAATGTGTGGTTACCTCTTGTGTGCCCCCTACTGGGGACCTGGTCTGAAACCCAAGAATGTAGCCTGACTGGGAATTTAACTGGCGACCCTTTGGTTCACAGCCTGCATTCAGTCCACTGAGCCATACCAGCCAGGGCAGTATTTTTAATTTGTTGTTATGGTCAGGTAAGTGCCAGTTTGGGGAAACTAAGATTTTAGCATATTTGTCTCAGGCAGACAAATTCTTTAACCTTAGTGACCCTTACTCAACTATAATTATATGTATTCTGCAAGATGTCTTTTCCTTCCCACATACTGATACTGAACTCAGGTCTGCTGTCTGCCATTCAAAAGCTAATAATCAAGAGATAAGGACTGGTGGCAGGAAAGCAGATTTATTCAAGATCCTGCAAACTGAGAAGATGGCAGACTAATGTTGCAAAAGCCATGGTAACGATTTGATGTGGGCAGGGGTTCTTATAAGGAGGGAGGGAGAAGGAAAAAAAAAAAACAACAGCACAAAGGAATCGAAAGGAGGAGGTTGAGAGTTCTCCATCAAGGGAATCCGTGCAAGTCAACACAGTCTGCTCAGGTACCTGATTGAAGGTCACTAAATCTCCCAGAGCCGGAAAGTTTAAAGGTCAGAGTCTGCCTGTTTTGAAGTTAGTTCCTAGAACTCTCAAGGAAAGACTCCATTTACCTACAGTTGCATGTTAGTTAACAGGTCATCCTTTATAGAAACAGTGTTAAGAAAATGGTGGGGTGGTTACAAAACCAGAAAACTCACTGTAGGTCCCCTGGTCTGTGGGATATAAAAAATAAAGTCTTTTTGAAGAGGTAAAGCATTCTGGGTATGGAGAGAGGACAATTTGATACATGTTGTTAGTATACCACAATTTTTTTTTATTTGAGGTAAGAAATGGTAATATTTTTACCTTTACCAATACTGGTTCATATTTTTCCTGCACTCACTACTTCTCATCTTTAAAATCCAGGTGAAGTTTTAAAGATTTCTCCTTGCAGATTAAATTGAAATTGCCTTTCAAATAAGACTTTACCATCTTAGTTTAAGGATGGGATTCTTGCCCCCATTTTGTGTTTTCTATAGTATAGACCCATAAGTTTATTATTGGTATAATAGTAATGTACCAATAGCATTTTAAAGATTTTATTTATTTATTTATTTATTTATTGAGACTGGAAAGGGAAGGAGAAAGAGAGGAAGAGAAACATCAGTGTGTGGTTGCCTCTCATGCACCCCCTACTGAGGACCTGGCCCACAACTCAGGCATGTGCCCTGACTGGGAATTGAATCAGAGACCCTTTGGTTCACAGCCTGTGCTCAATCCATTGAGCTACACCAGCCAGTTCAGAAGAATCTCTTTTGCTTCTTTCTCATGTACACTATCAAGAATGCCTTAAGGTTGGTAATTATCTGGACCATACATCTTGCTTGTGTGAGAGTATCATTTAAAAAAATCTATCTATCTGCCTATTTATCTATCATATATCTGTTCTTCCAACTTGCCTACCTACTTACCTGCCTAATCTATTTATTCCTAATTCAAGAGTTTGAAAAAAGTTTTACTATAAATCTTGGAAGTACTAATATAGATACTTGAAATGTATGGATAATGTAGCAACTTAGGACTCACCTGAGAAAATGTTTTAAGTGATCGGGATGGGGAATAATCAGTTATCTCACATGTGAAGATGCATAAGTAAGTGGTTTGTAAATTCCTCAACAACTATAAGGTCTCAGAAAGATCTGAGTACACAACAGAATTCACTTCTGGGAAGTAGCATTAACTCTAGAAGGTATCCTTCATATTCTTATAAAAGAATTGAGATGTTTCTCTCCCTCCACCTCTCTCTCTCTCTTTCTCTCTCTCTCTCTCATACACACACCCACTTCCCAAACGCCAACAAGACCATTGTTTTTGAGACAGTCTTCTGACTGTGATATGATTCAGAATTCTCCTCATTCAGCTGCAGTCTCATACCAAACCACATCATAAGTCATTGGCACATCTGTAGATCACAGTCTTTCTTTGAACAGCTCACCTCTGATCCTAAAAGCTGCAATGACTGTTAAGGTGGAAGAAAGGGTGGTGTAACATTTGGTGCAGAGGTTTTTTAAGAAGTGTGGTGGCTAAGAAAGGTTCTCGGAGAATTACAATATTCTCTCTAATACTTTGGTACTCAGAGTATGGTCTATGGATACCACCTGAGAGCTCTTTAGCAATGCAAAATCTCAGGGTCTCCCCTAACTGACTGAAACAGAATCTGCATTTTCAGTTGACTCCATTTTAATAAGACATTGAAGTGATACATATCAAAGTGTGAGAAGCACAGCATCTGCCAAGCTCTCCCTGGGCAGATGACTCTTGACCCTTGACTCTTCAATTTGACTCTTAACAGAATCTGTAGAGTAAAGCATGTAAGTAGTATCTCTGTCTGGGATTCATATCCTGGTTCCTAAGAACTTCTAATATGTCTGGATGCAGTGTATGATCCACACACTTCTACAGGGGCTGAGAGCACTGCTGAGCGTGGAGCTCTGTGTCCATCTAAGTTGGACGCAACATAGATGGACACAAGACTTAGCTCCTTTTATGAGTGACTAATGCTTTGGCTGGATGTCACCTCACAGAATAGAAAAATGATTTGTTCCAAGAAATAATTTTACAGAACCATTTTATCAGCCAAGTTAAGTTTGAATTGCAGGAAAATTACTGACTAGAACTTAATAAGCAAACTTAAAGCTGCCTTCAAAAAAGAAAAAATAGAACAAAATATTTTTCTTTTCTTCAGAGTAGATAATTAACATTCTATTAAGTCCATTAAATTTGTCAAACTTCTTTCCCTTCTGATCCTAAATTCTTGTGTTCATTAATCAATATTTAAATATCCAACTTTTAGAATTATCCAGTATTTAAAACAATTCATTTTTAATAAATGAAGTGTGTAATAACTGAAACAATATTTGCAGTTATTTCCCCTGTAAATTAAATACACCCCCCCCCCTCCAGGGCCAGGCCCAACAGAAGTGTTGAGTGGGTGCCCACTTCTTTTTCTGAGACTGGAGGTTCTATAACACAGGGTTTGGATGCTCTTCTGTGTCCTGATCAGGGAGACTTTTATTGTGAGTGATTTAAGAAGAGCACTGTAAAATCAAAGATTCCAAAATATTTTTGTCTATGAATAAAATTATAAATTTAATGTTATTCTTAACAATTGTGCTCTCATTTACTTCGATAACATACAAATTTTAAACTTCTTACTAAAAAATAAACTTTAAACTTACAAAACATAGACATAGTTCAAATATGAGCTGTACCTGGATTCATGATTTGTTTACATATTGTCACATGTGGGTCCTGAGAAGAAATATTATTTTAATGTGAACCCACAGAAGGAATTTATCTGCTGAGATGGACTCACTGTGGCCAACCAAGGGCCCATACTTTATGACTTAAAGAGAGTCTAGTGGCCATTTTCTGACAGGGGCTTCTCATGAACTCTGCATACCAGGAAGAACCTCCGCTTCCCCCACTATGCTTTGCCCGTTTCTGCCATCTGAGTCAACCACTGCAGGGAAACCCTGGATTCATCTTTCTAATAAAGGACTGAGTGCTTCACTAGTCCAATCATAACAGCCCGATTTGCATACCTCATTTACATAAAATGAACCTAATTGAGAACATGGGAGGAGACTTACACTATAAAAGGTGACCTTCCTTTTGTCTTGGTGGAACACAATTTAGGTTGCTATCTGATTTCTATGTCTCCCAGGGTGCAGCTTCCTTTAGCTCAAATAAATGCTTTTGATTCTTTACTACAGTCTAAAATTAATTTTGGTTGATGCATATTTGTTTTCTCACTCTCTACCTCTTTCACTAAATGTATATTTATTTGTGTGAGTATAAATTGTATATATACATAATGTGTTATATATAATATGTATTCTTTTAATACAATTCTTGATAAAGGAGTAAGTTGCAAACATCTTTCAATTTCAGGCAATTAATATTGATCCATTAGTTATGAACATATATTCCATTTCCAATTTTACCAGTTATCCCAAACTTCTTTATAGATTTGTTTCCTCTCTAATATATGATTCATTCCATGACTGTGAAATATACTTTATTAGTACCACTTTAATCTTCTTTAACCAGGAATAGTTCCAGAGTCAGCATTTGTCTTTTATGACATCAATGTTTTGAATAGAACAGGGCAGTTGTTTTTTTTCTAAAACTGACCCTCAATATGGCTTTTCTTATAATCAGTTTCAGGATTCATATTTTTGACAGGGATATTGTGTGATATTATGTCCTTTTTAGATAAGTGTAACTGAAGTCACAGGGTGTCATTTTGACTCATCATCAGTGATATTTGACCACATGGTAACTAGAGTTTTGCTAGTTTTCTCCCTAGAAAGATAGTACTACTTTGACCTTTTTAAAAAGTAACAGCTTTGCCCTGACTAGGTAGCTCAGTTGGTTGGAGGGCTGTCTCATGCACCAAAGGTTGTGGATTCAGTAACCAGTCAGTATATATACCTCAGGGAACATAACTGGGTTGTAGGTTCAATCTCTGGTCTGGGTGCATATTGAAGGCAACTGATCAATGTTTCTCTCTAATATCAATGCCTTTCTAACTCCCTGTCTCTCTCTGTATCTCTCTCCCTTTAAAATCATTAAGACAGTTCCATCTACATTGTCACAAAGGGTAAGAACTAGAGAGCATTATGATAAGTGAAATAAGCCAGGCAGTGAAAGACAAATACCATATGATCTCACCTTGAAGTGGAACCTAATCAACAAAACAAATAAGCAAGCAAAATATAACCAGAGACAGTGAAATGAAGAACAAACTGACAGTAACCAGAGGAGAGATGGGAGGGGATAATGGGGGGAGAAGGAGGAAGGGCTTTTAGGAACAACTACAAAGGACACATGGACAAAAATAAGGAGGATGGAAACAGGAGGGAGGTGGGGATGGCTGGGGTGGAGGGAGAGGTGGATAGAAAAGGCAGAAAACTGTACTCGAACAACAATAAAATTCAAAAATATTTAACAAAATAAATAAATAAATAAATAAAAATAAAATCATTATGACATATCCTCAATGAGGAAAATAAAAAATAACAGCATTTTTAAGGTATGATTCACTTAAAATTCACTCACTCAAATTCAATGTGTACAATTCAATAGTTTATATTATAGTCAAAGAGTTACACAATCACCACCACAATAATTTTAAAATATGTTCATGTTCTAAAGCATTTTAATTTTTATCTTGGAAATATATATATCATACTTCATTAGTAAGCACTTTTCATTTTACTCCCAAACTCCTATTCCATGTACTCATGATTTTTTTAAAATATATTTTATTAATTATGCTACTACAGTTGTCCCATTTTCCCTCATCATTCCTCTCCACCCCGCACACCCCCTCCCACCCACATTCCCCTCCTTTAGTTCATGTCCATGTGTCATAAGTTCTTTAGCTTCTACATGTCCCATACTATTCTTGCCCTCCCCCTATCTATTTTCTACCCACTGTCTATGCTACTCATTCTCTGTACCTTTTCCCCCTCTCTCCTCCTCCCACGCCCCTGTTGCTAACCCTCCATATGATCTCCATTTCTGTGGTTCTGTTCCTGTTCTAGCTGTTGGCTTAGTTCGCTTTTGTTTTAGGTGTGGTTGTTAATAGCTGTGAGTTTGCTGTCTTTTCACTGTCATATTTTTGACATTCTTTTTCTTAGGTAAGTCCCTTTAACATTTCATACAATAAGGGCTTGGTGATGATGAACTCCTTGAACTTGACCTTATCTGAGAAGCACTTTATCTGCCCTTCCATTCTAAATGACAGCTTTGCTGTGTAGAGCAATTTTGGATGTAGGTCCTTGACTTTCAAGATTTCAAATATTTCTTTCCAGCCCCTTCTTGCCTGGAAGGTCTCTTTTGAGAAATCAGCTGACAGTCTGATGGGAACTCCTTTGTAGGTGACTGTCCCCTTATCCCTTGCTGCTTCTAGAATTCTTTCCTTCATTTTAATCTTGGCTAATGTAATCACGATGTGCCTTGGTGTGTTCCTCCTTGGGTCCAACTTCTTTGGGACTCTCTGAGCTTCCTGGAAGTCCTGGTAGTCTATTTCCTTTGCCAGATTGGGGAAGTGCTCCTTTATTATTTGTTCAAATAAGTTTTCCACTTGTTGCTCTTCTTCTTCCCCTTCTGGGACCCCTATAATTCGGATGTTGGGACGTTTAACGATGTCCCGGAGGTTCCTAAGCCTCTCCTCATTTTTTTGAATTCTTGTTTCTTCCTCATTTTCTGTTTGGTTGTTAGTTTCTTCCTTCTGGTCCACTCCATGGATTTGAGTCCCAGTTTTCCTCCCATCTCTATCGGTTCCCCATGTGTCTTCCTTCATTTCACGTATTGTAGCCTGCATTTTTTTCATCTAATTTGTGAGCAAAATCAACCAATTCTGTGAGCATTTTGATGACCAGTGCTTTGAACTGTGCACCTGATAGGTTGGCTATCTCTTCACGGCTTAGAGGAATTGGCTCTGGGGCTTTCATTTCTTCTTCGGTTTGAGCCATTTTTGGTGGTTTTTTTGTTTTGTTTTGGTTTTAGTCTGGTAGCAGCTATTACGTAGTGAGGGGTGGAGCCTTAGGTGTTCCTCAGGGCGGGTCAGCCCAGTTGCTGAGTTGTGACGCTATAGGTGGGGGTGGGGCCTGAGAGGGAACAATGGCGCCTGCTCCGCTCTCTCCAGTATTCAGTCCCTTCCGCCACTTCACCTCTGCCTGGACCATCTGCGAGAGCGAATGTAGGGCCACCTGGTCAGCGAGCCGCCTTGTGTGGCCTCACTGGGTCTGCACAGTTGCCCCCCTGTGCCCGGGGTTTGCCAGCTGCCGCCTGTGGGCTTGGGGACCGCCAGCCACTGCTGCTTACGTTCCTGGTCCGCACCTCCACTTTTTCCTGCCATGACTCTGCCCCTCTTACCAGTCTGGATGAATGGTTGTTGGACTTCCGTACAGTTCAATTTTCTATCAGTTCTGGTTGTTTTCTTATTTCTAAATATTTGTTGTCCTTAATTTTGGTTGTGAGAGGAGGCACAGTGTGTCCGCGTACGCCTCCATCTTGGCCAGAAGTCCCCATGTACACATGTTATGTGTACTGTAACTTTGATAAATCTTTTTCTTTTTCTTGCAAAAGTAAGTTTCTAAACATTATATAGTCTAATTATCAATATTTTATTCTACTACATCTTTATTTGAGTCATAGTTCAAAATCCTTTCCTTAAATGGAGAAATTTATTCAATTTCCTAGTTCTGTGCATATTTCAATTAAAAAAATTACATGTATGATTCACTTGGAGTTTATTCTTGTGTATACGGATACAACTTTTATCATTTTCTAAATGGCTATTGTATCATCCTGGCACCACTTATTTGCAAAGTCTACCTTTGCCCCAGTGATTGATGGTGGCATTTTTATCATGCACTAATACTTTCACATGTACTCGATCCTATTTCTGGAGTGCTTACTGTATTCTGTTGCATAATCCACCCTGTCATGTGCCAGCAACATAGCATTTACTCCAAGGAATGATATTATTAGCATGTTTAAATCCCTGGCTGGTTCAATATGCCCACATAGTTCTTTTTCAGGAACTCAGCTATCATCGCATGTTACTTTTTCACACGAACTTTAGTAATCTGTTTTCAGGAAAAAAATGATTGTTGATCTGTTTGTTAGACTCACATTTTTTAATCAAATTAGAGTAAGCTAATATGATGTTGAGTTTTCTTACCTCCCTTTGTTTATTTGTTTTTAACTTAATGAAAGGGTTTGCAGAGTGTGACTCAGGAATTCCACATATTGATGGACTTGCCTGTGAAAGTGAGTTACTTATGTGAACATCAAGTTTCATTTATGTCACATAGTGGCAAACAGGTTTTAAATCTCTTCTCCATTGCATATAATTAAAAAATATTTAAGAAAATTTGAAAAAAAATAATGTTAATGATAATTTGAGCTGAACAATAAAGGCTACAAAAATAGTGAGGATGAAGAAAATTTTGACAGAGGGAATCCAGAAAACTATATCTAGGATTGATGAGGATATACAAACAAATGTTAAACCTATTATTTTCATCAGAGAATGAAGGGCTGAATTGACATGATTAGGCCTCTGGAGTATAAGCTTTTCTATTTCATGCAATGTGCTAAATTCCAATTTTTTTCAACTGATGACATATGCTTATAACAAACTGGAAGACAATTTTACAAAAACATGTTTCCTCAGAAACTTTTTAACAGATGTTCAGTTATTATTAAGAGATTGTAGGAATGACAAAGAAAATTCTGATTCTACAGTTTTTAATTCTTTTTCTCACAATGGAAGCAAATCTTTCTACAGTGTCTTTTTAATATACTGTCCTTTTTTTCTTTAAATTACATCAGTATTATTCTCCCTTGCTCCCATGCCCCCCAAATGCAATCCATTGCAAAGCAACATAAATAGAAACTATACTTCTATTTAGCCAGAGAAGGCCATTCTAGGTTTTTATTTACTTTATTTGAAGTTTTTAGTATCCATGCTCAAACATTTACAACACCCATGAGAATTAAGGTGTGTCTTCAGGATGATAATTCTGGGAATTGTTTTTAAAATTATCTTTTCATTCTGAATTTTTATTGTCTGTTTGATTGTTTTTGCTTTCAATAGACATGTTTGTATGAAGCTCTGAATTTTTGTGATTATCATAAATAGAAGAAAAAGATTTAAAATTAGTTAGAAGGGAATAGAAAAGCATTTGGATACACCAGGGCCAATATATTCCTTAGGATTGAGTTTAATTACAATAAAGATTTCTAAAGATGATTTGGAAATATTGGGAACTAAAAATGTCTTTTAAGTTATTTGTGTTTCCCAGATAAATTATACTTACAGGTGAAACTTCTGCTATGGCTATGTTTTTTGATAAAAACGAAAGTGACAGAATTGTCTCCTCTTCTATCAATCACCTATAGAGCGTGTGTGAAATGGTGGCAGAAGGAAGAGCAAATTAGAGCCACTTATTCATTCTGCTAAATTGCTGAGGTCGATTTGTAAAACATTGGAAACTGAAACAAGTTATATCAGTCAGAAAACAGTGTGAAAGTATTAAAAACATTGCCAAAATAATCATCATGTCTAATTGTCCAAAAGAAAGCATAATTGCCTCATACAGACTCTCATATACCATCTGTTGCACTTGATTTGATTTTATCATTGTCTCCGCATAAGTGGCAGAGGGCAGGGGCTGTGAATTATTTCGTAAAATTGAGTTTCTGTGGCAGGGCTCATCTTTTGATTTTAGTTGCTTTAGAGATCAATTCAATCATAGACATCACTAGTGATTATGAAGAAATCTAAAAGAAATTATAGATTGCATGAGTTTTTGTTAAAAGGACAACATGTGCATGATTAATTTAAGTACACATTATTTTTGAATACCTACTACTTTAGAGGCGATGCTCTGTGTACAGGGAGCAAGCAGTTAAAACAGAAGCCTCACTTCTAGAGGAGCTTGTATCCTGGTGAGTAAAAAAAGACAGCAAAAAATATTAAGTTGAAATTATTAAACATTAATGTGTGGCAAGGTATTTTTCTAAATAGTTTACATGCATTGCCCTATCTAATACAACAACCCTGGAATAAGAAATATAAATATACTGAGAAAAAAAAAGTAATTTACACAGCTAGTAAGTAACGATGCTGGGAATTTGAAGCCAAGTGATACAGACTACAGCTATTTTAAGTAATGAGACTCATGAAGGAAAGTATAGCAGGAAAAAGATATCAAAAAGAAAAGCTGGCCATGGCGGGTGGTGGTGTATAAATTTGAAAATAGTGCTCAGAGAAAGCCTTTTTTGTGTGTGCATTGCTAGAACACTGAGATTACTAAGCTTTTTCACTTATCATAAACGGGGATGATCCCAGTGGAAGGAGACAGACAGGCGTTTGTAATATCTCCTATACGAAAGAGAGATGGGGGGGGGGTGTTGTAGTTAAATGTGTAACGGAAACTACCTCCCCAGAAATCGGGAGGGGTGGAGAAACACTGAAGACTGCACACGTGTGCGTCGACGCAGCAACCAGGACAGCATGCACATGACTCAGCAGAAAAGAAGCACACAGGTCTGGAGCCTAAAGCTAAGGAGGTGACTGGATGGGACAGACACTCCCATCTACTTCCACTGCATGAGGGGATTGGGAACCAGTCTTTAAAAACAGAGCGAGTGGAGACACTGCACACTTTTGCTCTCTCCTCCCAGTTGGCTGCGTAGCAGCTGGGGGCTCAGGCTCCTGAGTCAATGGGCATTGCTGGGAATAGACTCCATGCCTGCCCTCTCCCCAAGTGCTCTGGGACCTGTCTGACCAGGAGCACAGTGGGCTGGGGTAAGAGGAGAGGGGAGGGGAGGCAGGCTCCGGGAGCATCTTCTGGGGATAGGCCCTGCACCCCTCCCTCCCAGAAGAGGCCTCCACAGCTGCTGCCTGGCCATGTCGCACGCCTTCAGCGCGGGCCTGGCAAGCCCTGTGCCCCTTCCCCAGATGGGAAGCTACAGCAGTTGCTACCCACCCACCCACATCAACACAGGCCTGCACTGCAGGGGGACAGGACTCCTCGCCTCCCACATGTTCCTCCAGCAGGATCCCAGCCAGGGTCATTTCTGTCTCTATGGATTTGCTGGTGGGAGCAACAGATGCTGGGACAGCTGAAGGCTTAGCCCCACATGGTTGGAAGCCAGCTCTCCTGAGGCAGGGTCCCACAACTAGGATGTGTGTCTCTCTGCGCTCCAGCCTCTGAGACGCTATGGGCCTGTGCAGCACAGCACATGAGCCCTGGATTGCTTCTTCTCTCATGACTGGAGAGCTGCACACAGAGGCTCCTGGAGGATACAGCTTCCCCTGCAGGACCATCTAGAGTGATCTGGCAGCACACCCCAGTCTTGAGAGAGAAAGAGAGAGAGAGCGCACGCGAGAGAGCGAGCCAGCTGCTGCCAGATGATGGCAACTCTGAAAACCCACATGCACAACCCCAGAGAGGATGGAGACCTTCTTGCATGGCCGACTTAAGCTCCAAAAGGACCGATAAGCAATAATGGGAAACAACTTCTGGGTGTGGTTTGGGTATGTAATCTTTTAGGTAGCAAAGGGGTTCTATGTACGGGTTCAGAGCTGGAATGCTCCCAACCCCACCCCACCCCCAGTTGGGAACTCTGTTGATAAAAACCTGTTTCCTTCCATACAGATTTTTGTGTTGTGTGCATGTACAGCAATAAGCGACTGGACCCCATGCTGCCTGGTTACAAAAGTATTATCAGATTTGTTAGCTGTAGCTGGATTTAATTGATGCTTTGATAGGGGAGAATAAAAGCCTAATGTCAGCTAAACACCAACTCCGGATACAATTCCATGTCAATGTTTATAGAGAAACTCATTTTCTATAGCTGAAGGGTTGACTAAGCCAAAGATCAGGCCTGGGAGGGCAAGCATGGTGGCTTTCTAATTTCTCCTGTATAAAAATTTGCCTTTTGAATGTCCTAGCCTTTAATGGCTGGATCCCCAAAATGGAAAAAAATAAAAGGAGAGAAAGAGGTGCCAGCCATTTTAATAACCTAGAAATGACTTTGACCGAGGGAAGGGGATTTGCACAAATGCAGGAGTGTTCAACAACAATGGCTGCTAGCCTCTGTGCACGTGCTCTGAGACCAGATGGGGTACTCAGTAATTAGAGTACAGATCTCTGGTATTTGGGGAACAGGGTTTTTTGCCCACCCTGTCTCCACAAGCTGTTTGCAATATGCTCCAGAAATAGTGTTCACTCTACCACTGGACTGGGGTGGAGGGTGGGTAGCTGTTACTGTGCCAAGAGCTGAGGTTGGCTAAATTAACCATGCCTTGCCCCTTAAAGTTGTAAGCTTTCAAAAGATGTTGCAGTTCCAAAATAGTTACATCAGACAGACTCTGCCAGTTCAATTGTTGTCTAAGTGGAAGAAAGATCCTGGTGTTTCTCACTCTGCATCTTTCCAGAATCTTCTCTATTTGTCTTTTATACTCTGTTCTGTATTATGCATCACTTTTCATCCTGAAAATATTGAGGATATTTTCTATTTACCCATCATCTAATTCACTTATGTATGTGTGTGCATATTCAGAAGAAATTAGCCATGTACTATACGTTGACATTATCAATAATAATGACTTTAGTAATTATTACTCAAAGAAAATAGGGCTAAAAAGAATGACAGTGTTTTAATTATATGTGATTAGGTTTCTAAATCATTTCATATTCAGTTTAAATTTCTGTTATTTTTTTGTGTGATAATTCTGATTATGATAGGCCATACTGATATACATTATTTTTATACATTGCTTATGTACTACCAAAAATGAAGTCTCTTGATTATAAAGGTAGGTTTATAAAGAGTTCTGTGCCAAAGTATGCTTGAGTATAGCAAGTATATTACAAGAATGGGTAAATAATGAAGGCTGGCAATTTGAGCACTTAGGAGATTGCACCTAAATGCTCTGTACCAGTGTGACTTCCTTTGAATTAATGAAGCCATTGTAGAAATCATAACCTGTATGTCTCTTTTCATATGAATACCCATAAACCTACTTTTGCCGACTCCTATATAAAAATATACCATATTTTTGGAGTATAAGACATACTCCCCCCCCAAATTTGGGAGGAAAGGGGGGTTGCATCTTCTTGTCTTAATGTGCTTACCTGGCTTGTTGTGGGGTGGGGGGTGACGGTGGAGCGGGGTCACAGATTATTAAATATTTTACCATATGTTTTGCTTCAAAAATTTTTTACCTATTTTCCTCCTCTAAAACCTAGGTGCATCTTACGGTTTGGTGTGTCTTAGAGTCCTAAAAATATGGTAATATGACCTTCACGCCATAAAAAATATATTTTAAGTATGTTCTTTGGTTAAAAAGAAATCTATTGTTAGCTCACAATATTTAATTACAAAGAACTTAAATGCGGTCTATTGTTAACATTATATTTTGCAAATTGTGGTTTTTATTTCCATATTTGCATATTAATGTAATTTCTTTGGTCCGTTAATAGTGTGTTTAATACTTTAGAAGAAGCCATTATCAGTTTATGTAATTCTCATTAACCTTCCAAATGAGACATATGGAATAGTAATTGATTTTTTTATCAGTTTTATTGAGAAATAATTGGCGTATGTTACTAAATAAGTTCAAGATGCCAAACATGATAGCTTGATTTACATATCTTGTGAACTAATTACAATGGTTCAGCTATTAGCCATCTTCTCATACAGGGACAATAAAAAGAAAAAGAAAAGAAAAATATTTTTTCCTAGTGGTGAAAACTTTTGGGATTGACTCTCTTAGCAATTTGTCATGTATTATATATACATCGGTAATAGGTATAGTTATCAGGTGATACATTACATCTCTAGTTAGTATGTATTTATAACTGAATGTACTTTTCTATGACATCCCTCCCCCCAACCCTCTTCTTCTGGTAACAACATATGATCTTTTTCTATGAGTTTGGGTTTTTTGTTTTCTTTTTATGAGGTGGGGAATCCAAATATAAGTGAGTTCATATATTATTTGTTTGAGTTTACGTAGTATATACATTCTCACAATTTCTTTATCCATTCATGCATTATGGACACTTAGGTTGTTTCTGTGTCCTATTGTAAACAATGTTGCTATCAACATATGGATGCAGATATCTTTTTTTAGTTAGTGTTTTCATTTGGATATATTCCCAGAATTGTAATTGCTGGATAATGTCATAGTTCTATTTATGGTTTTTAAGAATCCTCCATAGTGATTTCCATAGTGACTGCATGGATTTACAATCTCATCAACAATGCACAAGGGTACACTTTTCATCACATCCAGGCCAGTATTTGTTATTGCTTGTCTTTTCGATGACGAGCATTATAAAAGGTGTGAGGTGGTATCTCATCGTGGTATATATACAGAAAGGAAAATTTGTACTGGGGGAATGCTACTGCGGAAGCTTGATTGACTCAGAACGTACTCTGCTGATTCCAAGCTTGTATCATTCATCAGTTCCGTTGGTGTAATCATAATCCAGCTGCGAGTCACCAGCCAATCTGATGGATAACTTAAGATGGCAGGACTGTGGTGAGCAACACCCCTTTTTCCTTTTAGTTTAACAGGAGGCAGCTTTAAGGATTTGCCAGAATATTAGGCTGCATGAGAAGGCCATGAATCTGTCATCTCTGTACATCTCTGAGTATCTCAAGGTCTTTTTAAATTAAAATCATATTACCTTACAAACAGAAGTTGCTTTAGTTATGTGAAAGCCTGACAATCATGGAATAAGTACTTTTTTCCTCACTGGCTAACTTTGCAGGCTGCTTTTGACCAGCTCAATCGTAACTATTCCAATTTCTGCTTATAGTCATGCCCAGAACATTGTTCATATTATTTACAGGTGCTCTATATTCAGGTGTGTGATTTTTCTCCTAGGGATAATTCTTTCTTAGTGTCTCACTGTAGACACTGAAATGCACACTGTCTGGTTTAAACAGTCTCTTATTTCGCTTTAAGCATTCTTTGTTGGTTTGTTTTCTCCATTTCCCCATATAAGCAAAGTAATTTTATTACTTGTGAGAAAGCAATGATTATTTTATCTGAGATATAAATTTATCCCTCAGCAATAGGACTATTGCTTTAGCATTGTGCAAGCAGAATATGCAATATTCTTGCTCAAATACACTTATCCAAGATCCAGCTCAGCCTAAGAAAAACAGACACAATTAAATATTTGAGTGTAGTAGTGTTGTCTCTCAACACAAAGAACAAGCAGAGATTTTTTTGGTTATAAATGACACAACAGTAATAGCGAAGCATATAGTGATTAATTGTTGTACAGTATTGTAAAATTTATGTCAGTAGTCACATTGTTGCCTAACAGTTTCCCTTGAATTCAAAGTCTCTGTATATGAAGAAATAAAAATACTTAAAAATTATGTTTTTTTCATCTCTATTTAAGTGGCTCATTCAAACTCTGTTCCTTCCTCTCCCTAGTGGTTTTCTGACCAGGAATGGCACAGTGGAGCAAGGGGAAATCATGGACTGTATATCCTGCCAGACCAAGGAACTGCTTCAGGGAAGGAATGGACGTAACGATTAACATCAAATAACTTTCCCCCAGGAGCATTTCCAAAGAAATCATTGCACATTTTGTCTGATACCCTCCTCCCTTCCCTTCTTTCTTGAAATCAAGGGGCAGTATATACTAAATGCACATTACCCTGGAATTATTTAGGTAATAAATGTTACACATTGCTCTCTTTGTTTAGTCCTTATGCAGAATCTTACACACCAACTAGTAGGTGCATATGGAAGTTAATTCTGTTTCCTAAACCTTGTAGTTGGGTGTGTCTTTCATCATCTGGTGGTAGCTGACATCCCAGGGGTTTTTAGGTTAGGCTTCTCCATGTGTCTCTCCTCTCTCCCTTTGTTCCCTGACTGTGTTCCTTGCTTGGAACACTGCCTTTTGCCTTAAGCATCAAGGGCATCTCTGTCATCTCTTGTACACATTTAGCAGGGCACTTGCCTCATGAGTTGCTTAGAACACCACACTAAAATCCAAAGCCTGAAAAATAAAATTTCTTTTCTCTGTACAATACAAAGATTTTTCCTCTCCATGAGCTTTTATCTTTCTGTTTCTTCCATTACTTCGTGCTCCATCCTAGTTCCCTCAGTAATGGTGAGTCCTGACTAAGTAACTAAATAACTACTTGACTCAATTACAGCCTTTTTACACATTTAAAGGCAAAGTTCAAGGAAAAACAAAAATAAGTTTTGCAGTAAAGTTCATGCATAAAGGTGTTTTCAAAACCACTCCTCCCCACCAGGGCACATTTAATGCCACAGTTACCAGATAAAAATTATTTAAAGGAAAGTGGACTGATATATTGATCTATTTTAAGCTTTAGCATAGAACACTAAAGTTGGCATTTTTCCATAATAAAGTGTTATCTTCATTATCTGAAGCTGGAAACATATATGATAGCAAATAAAAGGGCAGTAAAAATGAAACAGTAAGAGCAACAAAGAATTGAATTCATGGTCCTTGTGTTGGCATAGGTGGCTAGATATTAATAAGGGAAGCAGGCAAAGGGAATCAGTCATCAAGCCTAATAAGCTGAGGAGCTGACTCAGACAATAGTATGATTAAGTCTGGAAGCTACAGTTTCACACACTTTCCATGGAATTGCAACTTTTCCCAGTCAAAGGGATTAATACCCCTTTGCTGCCCCTCCCCATTTCTCCCACCAAGTAGAGAGAAGGACCAGCTCCAATCTCCTCTGGGTATTACTGGTTCACTCACTCAGACTATGTGGGGAAGAGGAATAAATATTAAAGAGGAAAATGCTGGGAACATGCACAGTACAAGCCAAAATGATGCAAGAGAAGGTCCATCTACTATGAGGCATGCACAGTAGGAACCAAGATGGAAACCATAAGAGCCTGTCTATCTAGCCTGAGGAAAGGATTGGATTGATTAAGAAGCACAGAGCCAGCAAGATTTAGGAAATAGATTGCTTAGGGACAGGGCCCCAAAACAGTCCAGAAAGATTGGGAAATTAATTGGCTAGTTTGAGAGAGAGCCTGGTCCTTCCCAAGCCCAAGATAATATAATCCAAGCTTAACAAAGAGCTCTCTCTCTCTCTCTCTTTCTCTTGCCTGGTGACATGCGTTTACCCATGTGCTCATGTGTTCTCTCTCCATAGTAGCCATACAGGCCTATGAGCCGTGTAGCTGACAACCACTTGCATTGACTCCAAGCACAGGCTCCACAGGAAAGCCTGGGTATGGCGATGCAGGGCCAGCTGAAGTGCAGTGGGGAATAAAGACTGGACAGGGACAGAGTCTGTACTGGACTAAGCTTTCATATAGACTGATCCAGTGGTAAAGAATTTCTGGACACTGGCCTTTGTTCTGGGCCTATGAAGACAAAGCTGGACTTTTTCCATAGAGGGACAGACAGAGATGGGACCCTGGAATTCAGGGGCAGCCTTCTATTTCTATCCCCGTAGAGTCTACCATAACACCTCCACCTTCCATGCCTGGATACCCAGAAATGCTTTTCTTCTGTTCCTGTGAAAGGACTCCATTTCCACCGACAACTCTTGAGGTTGATTTCCCAGTCAAATCATGCAAGTTGTTCTGGGATTTCTTACCTGAAAGTAAGCTGAGCTTAAAATCCCTACGTGAAGTAACATGCCTTTGCCACTAGATGCCAAAATAAGAAATAAAGGAGTGTAGATGAACTTAAGTGATAAAAATAAGAAAATATATGGGAACTAAAAACTAAAATAGAATTGGAGAATTATGTTTTTCCTGGATCTGACTTTTAACTGTAATGTATTTGATTGAAACTATTCTTGGGTAAAACAGTTTACTCATAACCTGTAGGGTTTTCATTTCCTTTAGTATGGCTCAAGGTAATTGAAATCATTTTGATATGGAACATAGGACTTTGACTCTTCCAAGTCAAACAAAGCACTTCTTGGTTCAGAGTCTCAGTGGGGAGGATGGGAGGCTCTGACTAGCCTGGGGAAGAATGGGGTTATTCACCTATGGGGTCAAATGGGGGAACAATGCCCTGTCCACCAGGGGGCCTGCAACATTCCCTCTTTCTTCTTTATCCCCAAAAGAGCTGTAGGGGTGTGCAAGGAAAGATAGAAGTTTTGTCAGGCAACAAAAACACAAGATATAGTTTTTACCTGTTTTCTCATGTAATCTGGAGAAGGGACCCAAGGACTTTCTCTTTTATGAATCACATATATCTACGGGTCTTACTGAGAATGGCCTTGTGTTCATTACCAATGTGTGATTAACAACCAATCACTTTACATTGTAACCATACAGAAACTTCATTTCTTTAATATGACCTTTTCTCTTTCCTATACTTTCCTTTTGATTCAAACTGGCCTCATCCAGCATCATATCTCACTTGCTTCTTTCTCCATTGAAGAACCACTCCCTTAATCATTAAGCCCTCAGGACAATGAGGTTCTGTTCAAACTCAAATAATGTTAGGGACAAAACCTCAGGTCTATTGGCCACAGAGACAGAGTTTCAAGTTAAACTAGTGATAACATTTAGGCCTCAGTTGTGTTTCAGTTCTAGACTCAGAAAAGTAGCAAAACCAGACAAAGGGAAGCCATGGTTGACATCAGAACCAGATGCACTACTCATCTACCCCCTAACCTTATGATGACCAATCAGTAGAGGCCATGATCCTGACCAGGACCCTAACTCCCTTAGTCACCATGATTAATGATTTGCCTCCATATTACTCATTCCCTGGATGCCATGGGGAGGGGGGAACAAGGTATTTGAGGATTATTAGCTCACCTGCCTATGGGTGTGGGCCACTTTCTAAAAATATACCCTTACTTTCTTGCTGCAAGTTCCCATTCCTGGCTTATTTGGCTCTGATGCACTTGGGCAAATGGTAACAAATAAAAAGCTTTTCACAAGGGCACACCATTGCACTTTAAACACCTTTTACACTTAATCTAAACAGTATTATTATAAGATTACATCACTCTGCTTATAACATAGGCTACAGATTTTAATTAAGGTGTAAATGGGTTAAAAAGATAGAGAAGCTGGATGAATGAAAAAGAGGGTATTCATTTGGCAGTTTTTATACACCTAAAGGGATTTTGTTAAGGAAATTTCTACCAATATAATGGTTTGGAAAGAGAAAGAGGAAAGCTCACATATTAATATTTTGAAATATTAACTTTATTCACATGTAGTTCAAACCTCACTAAAGCCTAACATATATAAATAAGTAACACCTCATGTGTTTCTTTGGTTGTTGCTTTTTATGAAATTATTTTTTGCTTCTCAATGGGATATCTTTTATTTCAAAATGGCAACTGAAGAATGAGTGCCTCCCTCTGAGAAAACACTTTTGTTCCTAAAATCAGTAGGCTTTTCTCCATCAATCATTTCATCCTTTGCCACTTACAAATCTTGGATACTACAGAATCCCCCATACCAGGGATTTTGTTCCCCAAGACACCCTTCAGAAAGTCAAATGTGTTCTCTAGATTTCTCACCCCACCCCCATACTACTAAAAGGTTGTCTATGTTCTTTTCAACTTAGATCAGAATATGGGCTAGAAGAAGAAGCTTGCAGGTTTTGTAATACAGGGTATCTTGTCACCTGATTGTACGCTCTGGAAATTCTCATTACTAGTTTTCATATCTAGTGAATACATAGTGTAGGAAAGCTATTCTAGAGGACTTGAATGTATTTACTACTTTGAAGATGCCTTTCAAAAATTGGGGGTGAGGTGAGTGTATGCTTATATTTGTATATTTACATATAGCATATTGACATTGTGTTATAAAACTATACATGAAAGTGTCTTCAAGAGCATTTACCATTTTTCTCTATTAAAACACATAAAAGCCTCTAATTCTGTCATTAATGTAGGAAAAACTTCATGGCTTGTTTTGAAGCCTTTCTTATCCTTCTGAATACTGTTTACAAATCCTCGTCAGATGGAGACAGTTAAGGTGAGCTCATCAGAAAAGTCTGTGAAGATTCATTTATTTCCAATGGAAATTAAAAAGTTTCTGGGAGTCACAAGGAGGAATCAAATATAAATCAAGCTAACACTATGTTTCTGCTCACATGAGGATTCCCAGAAACAACTTAGTGATATAGCAAGACTATATAACTTACTTTTGAATTAAATAAAAATATAAACAGTAATGAACATGATTGAAGACAATTTTGTGTGTGCATGTGTGTGTTTTTGTGTTTGAGGAAATCATAAACTTGTTGGTAAGAAGCATACTTAAAATGACAAAATAATATCACACCCAATTATATTCAATGCTTTCTGAAGTTAGAGATTATCTGGTGCTAAAATAAAAAAGACCCTGGTCAATCAATATAATTTAAAACTGTATTTTTTTAATTAAAGGGCATCTGATTTGATGTAATTAATAACCAAAGTTAAGATGTGTCCCAGGATAGAGGAAAGTTGTAGAGAATAATTAGGACCATAGTATGAATTATTTTATGTATCAAGAATCAAAATAAGGTCCCTTATTTTGATCCAAACACAAGATTTAGATGAATTTGCAAAACAAAGATTTCCAAGGGCAGAGAATATGACTTGTCTACAGATACATACCTCTAGGTACTTCATCCTGCAACCTTCCATCCAAACCCAGATCTAAATATTTAGTTTGTGAGGGAATTCAGAACCTCTGTGGAGCAGTAATGCTAGTATATGGTAGTCGAACAAGCCTTGGAAATGAGAATTTGGAAGTTAGAAACATGTGACTTTGAATTTTTTTTTTAAATGTTTATTTATTTATTTACCTTTAGAGGGGAAGGGTAGGAGAGAGGGAGAAGGAGAGAAATATCAATGTATGGTTGCCTCCTATGTGTCCCATGCTGGAAACTGGCCTGCAACCCAGGCATGTGCCCTGACTGGGAATCGAACCGCGATCCCTTGGTTCACAGGCCTGCGCTCAATCCACTGAGCTACACCAGCCAGGGCTGAATATTGATTTGAAGATAGGGGCACCCATCTAGAAAGCTAAGTCAGGAGGAGGTGACACCACCACCTACAGAACTTCCTACCTGAAAGCAAGAGACACCACGTAAGTTTGGGCAGCAGGAGGTGCCCACTATGCCCAATAAGCAGAGGGACAGAATGTGGTAAGGCCAAGGATATGATTTCCACCCAAGGTGGTTGGGAGGAAAAAGAATCCTCTTAATTGGAATATAGCCTCAGCAGAAGAAGGATATATTTTCTTCTGGTGAAGATAAAATGTACACGAAGTAGGTAGAAGCTATCAAAGATGTCTTCCTGGGAATGCGTGTGTCCACACTGGTGAAGAGTTATCTTTTTATGGGCACCAGTGATAGCTTCTCTTTGATTTTTCCACCCAATTTCAGTTTCCTGATTAGTTTTCATGTCACTTCTGCACCTTTTGTATCTGTTTTAAGGAATCAGTGACTATTGGAGCAGTAAAGGATTCTTGCGTGTTTCTAAAACATTTAACTTACAGATGGGAAAACTGATGATTAGATCAAATACATGACTTCTTGTTACTAGAGATAGTTGTATAAATTTTAAACAATCAGTATTGCCTAATTCTTCAGGTTTCTTTCTAACATGCCATTTAGTTTATTTTCTTCTTCTGAGGATACCGTGTGTATGTATTTGCCCATACTCATTTGTGTACTGTGTATAATATGTTAATAAGAACAGTTATCTAAAAGAGAAAATTAAGTAAAAGTAAAGAATTAAATAAAGAATTAAGTAAAGAATTGAGTAAAAAATTAAGCAAAGTGAAGTAAAGAATCGAGTAAAGTTTCTAAGATGTGTTCTGAAAGGTAATACAATTGCCAAACTGCTCAAAGAGGAGTAACTTTGTTCTTTAATAATATGTTTGCGCCTATCAGTCTCCGTGGACCGATACTGCTCAGAGAAATGCCGTGAGAGCCGCAAGTACGAGCCACATGTGTAATTTTAAATTTTCTAGGACTTACATTTAAAAAGTAAAAATAGGCAAAATTAATTTAATACTATATTTTATTTAACTCAATATACCCCAAATATAATTTCAACCTATATTGATTACATTTTATTGGAATTTTCACATTATTTTTCACAAAGCGTCTTCCAAACCAGTGTCTTCTATATTTACCGCTCATCTGAAATTTAGACTATTCACATTTCAAGGGCTCAATAGCCACGTGTGTTTAGGAACTACTCTATTGGGCAGCACAGCCTTAGAGAAGACGTTTTTAGGCATAGCTTGTATTCAGACACAAAAATCATAGCAATTGCCCATTTAGCAGCTATTTCTGAAGAATGAAATGTATACCATGTACCATCAGTGACTATCAACAATTAAAATTGTCAATTTCTTAATTAATGCCTTTACATATCTTCAAAAATATTTTTGCTTTTCTAACTTGAACTCGTAGAACATTTACCACATGCTGTAATCAGATGCAAGAGGTCAGAACACTACCTAAAATCTGCAGCATGGCAGGAAACAAGCAGACTATCCTTAGGAAGTTCACATAGTTATCTACTGAGGAAGGTCTCCAGTCAGTTTAAATAAAGAAGATCCTTATAAACAAGTGATCGATCTTCAGTAGCATATAGGAGTCTATATTTTTAAGAGGTAAAACAAATTTTAAGAGATGAGTCAACTTTTCATAGCAGATATTCTGATTCATTTTATCTAATTGTGCCAGACCCTTCAGCATGGTGTGGACCCAGCTCCCACTCAGAGATGCACAGGACCCACGCCTAGATAGGTTCTCTTGTGAGTAATCAGATTTGCAATATATCTAGACTGCTTTGAGCCTTGCTTTTACTGTGACTTCCTAAAATCCATGCTAAACCTTGCAGGGACCAGTGTAACCTGCTCAACCACTCTTGCCTTTTCATTTGCTAATATCCTTCTTCTGTGACTTGATGAGGGGCATCAGCTCCTTTTGTTGTAACTGGGGATAGGGAGTAAGGACCATCTTGTAATGTGAGGAGATATAGAATAAAGGCCTGTTGGCCAAGGGTTTTGCTCCCCTTGAGAGAAAAACCACGCTGTCGTCCTCCCTTTTCCTCCACAGGACTCGGTAGTCCGTGTGTCTGTTTTATTTCATCCATAATGACGCGGACACTGCTAGCCAGTGCCCGCATCGTCTAATTAGCATTTATAATTATGCCTGGCATTGTTGATAGAGATTGCACGTTGGAGGTAAGAAAAAGGAAGGAATTAGAAAGAATTAAATAAGACTATGAGTCATGGGTATAAAAATACCTAAATAACAGCTGACACATGGTAATGGGTTAAGAATTTATGTTGTTGCTTTTTTCTCTTCCATTTTTTACCCACATCATGAAATGTATTGTTATAAATAAACATCTGTTTTGCTGGATAACATTTTAGGGGTATGCCAAGATTTTAGTTCAGCTTCAGAATATAAGAAGTTTAATTCTATTTTGCTATTTTCTGAAAATGCTTCCTTTGAATAAGCCTTTTAAAATACCACTTCTGCAAAGAGCCACACTCTAATTTAACTGCAAAAGGACACCTTCGCTTTACTGAGCCAACTGTCAGAACATTTGAAAATGTTCTCAATTTAAAGGCTAGTCTATTTTTCCTGACAGAAAAATTTGGAATTTGGAGCACAGACAAGAAGTTTCCAATAATACTCATCCAAATGGTGGAGATGCTCCCTTTAATCTCAGTGACATTGAAGTGATCTGACTTCTGCCCTGTGGAAACAGGATAATTATAGTTTACAGAAGAGGTTTTCGATTAAGAGAGACCTAGGTTTGAATCCCACTTTGTCAAAATCTAACTTTGTGGCTTCTGGTGAGTTAATATTTTTAAATCTGTTTCCAAAAGTGCAAATTAGACAGGACGATACTACCACAACAGGCTTTTAGAAGAACTACATATAAAAGCTTATTTTTGTTGATTAGCACCTTATCTGGCACGTTATGGATGCTCCTCAAAGCAAGTTTTGTTTTTATAATTATACCTCCACATAGATGGAATACATCATGGCATGTCACTCCCCAGTTAAAATCCTAAAGTAAACTACTTGCAACAAAAATAAATATTAACCTCTTTGCCTTGTGTGAGAGCCCTTTTCTCAGATCTCACTGAAGATTTTTGGCTTCGCTCACTACTTACCAGTCACACGAAACTGAAACTTCTCTCCCTTCATGACACTTGCTATTTTCTTTGCGCACACACAAGCAAACAAACAAACAAACAAAAAAACCCACGATTAATAAAGGAATAAATGAATCCTTCAATCTCTTCAAGTTAAGGATTTAATGGATGAGAAAAATAACCCAGAGTAAGTAGTCCTCATCAACTAACCTCTTAAGTAATGACTGGAAGTTTAAACCAAATCTGCCTCCATCTAAAGCCTTAGCTTTCATTGCACAAACACAGGCAGGTTTATAATGAAGCCAATTAAACTTTAAGCTTCAGGAAGAACCATAGCAATGTGGTCACTGGGTCAAACGTTCTTTAAAAAGTAAGATATTTTGATTGAAACTGGTCAAGACAACTGTCTTATTCTAAATTTTCTTTTATTATACTTTTACCTGCAGCTTTCAGAATTCATTAATAGCAATACCATGTACCTTTTAGGGCTGTTGTCAGATGTAGGGGAACCTCTGTATGGCTTTTGTATATGTTAGCTACAGGACAAGAGGGCATCACAGTTGTTTCTGCGCAGATGCCAACCTTACACACACTTCGAGGAGTGTTGCCGCAAGCCGTCCTCACACTGTGATGTGCTCCAGTGATCCAAGTACAAATAAAGATGACTGCAAAGCATACAAATGCATCCTCCTAGCTCCAAGCTAAATGTCTCCTCCAATTTCTCCTGAGCTAGATTTTGAAACTTCCTAAGTTCATAGACATACCACATGATACAAGGTCAAGTGATGGAGAAGTTGAAGTAAATGAGACAGTGGTATGAATTGATTATGGTTCAAATATCTTAGTTTTGCAGAATTTCAAAAAAAAAATTGACAAATTGCTATCACTCCTCCCCAGGTTTTTCAAGGGGATTTTGTACGTCTTATCTCTATAATAAGTAATGAAAGCAAATTTCAAACAATCCTGCTAAAACACAGATGAGTTAGTTTTTCATTTTCTCTAGAGTAAGTGCTTTATTAAACTGTTGTCCTGGAAAGAAAAAAAATAAAGAGCTCAGATAGCCCAAAATGTAGGGTTAGCAGTATTGTAGAGGTGTTAGAAAAGTAAATAAGAAAATATTATTATTTTTTATTTTGGAAATAAGATTTTTAAAGTTTAAAACTTATAGCTTGTAACTTATTTTTAAGTAAATATCATCTCTCATACATATTTTTGTGTTTGGAATGCTAGTTGAGATGTGTGCATTTCAGGTCCCATACTGATGTGGACACCGGCTAGCAGTGTCCGAGTCATTATGGATGAAATAAAACTTACACACGGACTACCAAGTCCGGTGGAGGAAAAAGGACCACAGTGTGGCTTTTCTCTCAAGGGGAGCAAAACCCATGGCCTCCACCATGACAGGCCTTTATTCTATATCTCCTCACATTACAAGAAGGTCCTCACCCACTCCTCCAGGTTACAACAAAAGGAGTCAATGCCCCTAATCACATCACAGAAGAAGGATATTAGCAAGTGAAAGGGCAAAAGTGATTGAGCAGGTTACACTGGTCCCTGCAAGGTTTAGTATGGATTTTAGAAAGTTACAACAAACATTTGCAGAGTGAGAGAGTTTTCAGCAAGAAGCAAGTCTCAAAAGCAGCCGAGGTATACTGCAAATTCGATTACCCACCAGAGAACTTATCTGTGGGCTTGGGTCCTGTGCATCTCCGAGTGGGAGCTGGGCCCACACCAGGCAGAAGGGTCTGCCACATCTCCCCCTTTTTGTTTTAATAGAACCAGTATGATCCCACAAAGCTTGCTGGTCTCCTACACAACCCTGAGAAAATAATTTGCAAATACATCAAAATACATAGAACATTATTATAATCAGTAAGCAACCAGTGGTTCCAAAGACCCACATTCTCAGATTAAGTCCAATCAATCACTGTCAGGAGGTAATGGTCAAATAGATAACATTCAAGGAATTCTGAGGGCCTATTTTGAGTCAGGGTCAAATAGCTAAAGGGCCATAAAATTCTGGGGAAACAAACCTATTTCAGGCTTGGACCCTCATCATTTAAATTGAGGGTACCAGCAAAGTAGGTTTCACAGGATTTTGTTTCTTTCTTAGGCCTGATTGCCCCGGGGAACCTGCCCTTTCCAGCACAGGGCCACACCCACCTCCCCCCGAATAGTTTCAGGCTTAGGTGGAGACTTGTTCTTAC
This sequence comes from Glossophaga mutica, assembly GCA_039655065.1. NCBI lineage: Eukaryota > Metazoa > Chordata > Mammalia > Chiroptera > Phyllostomidae > Glossophaga > Glossophaga mutica. The sequence goes on along the minus strand of CM077308.1, from coordinate 74,978,548 downwards.
AGAGGGAATGAGGACTCAGGCCATGTCTGGATAGCCGGGGGGGCAAGGGTCCATCATCCTCTTTTTGCCATGCCCTCCTGAGTCCTTCCTTGAGGGCCATCCACGTGGTCATGCTTGTTTTAGGCAACCCCTCCCTTATGGGAATCTTGCCCTGCATTGGCTAACTGACCAAGCATTGGAGGCCAGATATGATGAAGTGGCGCTCCTGCCAGGGAGATAAGCTCTGTCTCCTTAGTGGCTCAGGTCCTCTTGGAAGAACAGACCCAGATGAAATGGGTCCCTTGGGCTCTCACTCAGCCTAGCCATGGGAGATTACAGCCTCTGAGATCAGGCAGGGCAGTTACCAACATATAATCTCCTGTTCCCGAATGCAATCTTAAGAAAACAACCTTTATATACATCATAAAGCACAAATAAGGATTAAGACAAAGGGGGATCCAAGGACTGCTAGGACCCAAACTTGATAGTTCAGTCCATTTTTAACAGTTTTTAGGGTTCAACCATTGAACATTATGGGGCATTGAGCAGTTGTTGCTCTCTGCAGGAGGCGCCCGAGCCTTGGCCCCTGTCATTGGGGCAGGCTCCATCCTCCTCCGCTGGCAGACCCAGACCCAGACCCGTGAGTGACGGTGTAAGTGTCCATTTTCCTTCTGGTTGTTCAGGGTCATCTGGGCCATCTGGTCTGTCAGTCGATTGGTTCTATGCTCCAGGTAGCAGAGCTTGGTGTCTGTCCCACTCACAATAAGGCTTTACTCTTTTGGCTGGCAGCCAGACAGGACCTGTAAGGATGGAAACAAACACACACACCCTCTTCCCCAAGTTAAATGATCTACAGGGCCTTGCCAAGAGCCATCTTCCAGCAAATCTCTGTGTAAAGCCTGAGGGTAAGATGACTTTGGCTCCTTGTTTTGAAAATGTTTCTCAATTGGAATACAAAGCGATTCACCACAATTTAGAAAATTATAGGTAAACAGGGCTAACATAATCAAATTTGGAGGGTGAAGGACTCATGACTCCCCCTTATTTCTGTTTTTTTAAGAAGGTTTTTAAAAATATGATGAGCTCATTCTACAATTTTCTGACTGGTTGGATTGTAAGATATTCCTGCTTTATGTTGGATATTCCAACGCTGAAGAAAAACCTGAGTAGAATGGGCAAGGTATACAGGGCCATTATCAGTTTTAATTTGCTGAGGCCCTCCTAAATGATTAAAGGCCTCAAGCCAGAGGGCTTGTATATTTTTAGCTTAGCTTGGAAAGACAGGCCTCTTGCTGTTTCTGCAAGCTGCAAAGTGTTCACGGTTTTGAAGGAAAGTGGGAAAGACGGGAGGGGGGAGGTGCTCTGAAAAAATATGTTTTAGACAAAAAATGGTTGCGTGCCAAGAGCCTTTTGTGACTCGATTGATTAACCATTTCCTTCGGGAGAATAGCCAGTTCTTACCCAAGGAAATGATCAGTGCTTACAGGTACAGAGTTAAAAAATGGTACTAGCCCCATGGAAAGGGGCTAGTTTTACGCAGAAGACAATATACCTATATTTCATTTTTACAATAAGGGTCACAGCTCTGGCATAACAAGGAGGATTCTTAATATTTTTAACACGTGGCACTCCCTATGCCACTTATAGCATGCTTTAGATTGACAAATTTATGAACACATTCACAACTTTCAGAAACAGTTTTTTCTCTACTGGCAAATACATTTACTACTTTTTTTTTTAAATGGTCGCAAGTGTGCTGGTGTGTCCAGGCACAGGGAAGGTCTCCCCCAGCGCGCACCGGACTGGGGAGAAAAAGAGGCTAGGGAAACCAATCTCTTCTCCACGCAGTTGCTCGTCTGGCAAAGAGACCCACGCGGTGGCGGGTGATGCTGCAGCGTCCCTTGGGTCACCGCGGAGGGCACGAGGTTCCAGGCCGGTAAGACTCAGCTTCAGCATGAGCCGGCCCTAAGTGGGGGGTGGCTGAAACCCCATGCCGCCCAGGCCGCATATGGCGCAAGGCTAACTGCAGCTGGCAGGAACCAGGAGAGAAGGGCCTAGCTAGTATGCATCGGTCCCTTCCCTTCCATACTTCCAAAATGTAAAGATCCCTTATCTGGGAGAAAATCAGCAGCCCCAAGATGCTGCTGAACCTAAAACATTGCTCTTGTTCTTAGAGAGCCTGTTCCTCGTGGTTGAGGAAGCACAAAAACCTTCAAAGAAATTTTTTTAATGGGCTGCAAGATGCGACTTAAAAGAAAGAATTTGCTGAGATGCCTGTAAACTGTCCTGTAACTAGTTGATGTTTTTAAAGCTGATTAAAGGGAAAATCTTTGCTCTTTCTCCCAAGCCCAGACCTTGGTTGAGGTTGCCTCCGGGCAAAAGTTGGGAAAGGGAGCAAACCTTCTGTTTACTAAAGAAGGTAGAGTTGCAAAGTGGTCGCAAGAGAGAGCGATCTAGGAAGAAAATCCTATTCCTCTGAATCCAACACACCTGACGACATTCCCAAAAAGCACTCGGGGTCATCGGCCCTTACCTACTCCCTTCAAGTTGGTGTGTTGTCCATAATGACCATGGCTCATGGCCTCTGAGTCTCTGTTCCAGGGCGCCAGTTGATGCAGAGATCAGCTAGCAGTGTCCGCATCATTGTGGATGAAATAAAACACACACACGGACTACCAAGTCTGGTGGAGGAAAAAGGACGACAACATGGCTTTTCTCTCAGGGGGAGCAAAAGCCATGGCCTCCAACATGACAGGCCTTTATTCTATATCTCCTCACATTACAAGAAGGTCCTCACTCACTCCTCCAGGTTACAACAAAAGGAGTCAATGCCCCTAATCACATCACAGAAGAAGGATATTAGCAAATGAAAAGGCAAAAGTGGTTGAGCAGGTTACACTGGTCCCTGAAAGGTTTAGTATGGATTTTAGGAAGTTACAACAAACACTTGCAGAGTGAGAGAGTTTTCAGCAAAAAGCAAGTCCCAAAAGCAGCCTAAGTATACTGCAAATCTGATTACCCACGAGAGAACCTATCTGTGGGTGTGGGTCCTGTGCATCCCCAAGTGGGAGCTGGGCCCACGCCATGCAGAGGGTCTGCCACACCACACTACCTAGATTCCTCTGGGAAGTCCAATATACTGCCACCACTTGTAATTTGAGGTTACTTGTATATATATATATATATATATATATATATATATATATATATATATATATATATATATAATATAAGTGTGTGTACACACACATATATACATATATATTTATTTATTTATGTATTTATGGAGTCTTTGGAATATCCTTACATTACCTTTTTCCCCTAAAGTTTTGGCTTATAGTAGAGCAAAAAGTACTTACAGGGGACCTGTGTATCTACAGGTGTCCTTGCGCTTGCTGTAAATGAGTGAGAATTGAAAGGAATATCTGTTGACAGTCAGTTCATAGGTGGGCATCACTAATACATCCTACTCCTGTGTATTACATAATTTTGAGACTTCACATTGTCAACTTCAGAAACAATTCTGAGTACACGTTTCTTGGTAACTGGCTTGGCTCTCTCAGAGCCAAGTAGGTAAGCAATGAAGGAAAATTTGAATTGAACGTAGTAACTCTTCTTAAGGTCTCTGGAACAGGATTGTTCTCCTTCCTACTTTATAGGCTTGGTTTGCTTTATATAAAGCCTGTTATATCTAATCTGTGGGATTTCTGGCCTGTTTTTCAGAAAATGTACTGAGAAGAGAGAGTAAGTGTGCACTCTCTAGGAGTTACAGGGGTTAATATTCTGCAGAAGATGATTCCTTTTAAATTACAATCTGTAAAGGTTTAATATTACCAATAATGTAATGTGCTACAACCTTTAACTATAATAATTCTGAAGGTGGCCATAACTGTTTTAAGATTCTCTGCTGGAAAATATATGTGTTTAGTTAATAAGAAAATCTCAAAAAACATACTGTGTCCTAAATACCTATTTATAGATTTATTTGATAACTTTTAGTATGCAAATGTCACTTGAAACTAACTTCATAATAATAAGGCCATGATTTATGCACTGTATTCTTTTTCAAAATTTTAGATCTAAGATCATATTTGAAGCATTAGTACGGAGAAATGAAATGACCAAGACGCAGGGAGTTGGCGAAGCACGACTCTATCACACTCGCGGTCCCAGAGGAGGCAGTCTCCAAATTCTGGGTGCTGAGCTCAGGCAGAATACTCCCTTTTAAGCACTATCTCTTCCTGGTTTTTGAGGCAGATGCGGTTGTAAATTTTAAACTCTCTCTCTCTCTCTCCTCCCTGCTCGGGGCTCCCCTTTGATCATTCTTCTCTCCCTCCCTGCTCAGGGCTCCCCTTTGATCTGTTTTTCTATGTCAGCATCATAGCACTATATACTTAGTTCAAATTCCCAAATCAAACAAAACTCTATTAGATCCATTATCACTATACGAGTAAAAGAAAAGATGGATGAATACCGTATATTTTTTCAACTACTTCACAAATTACTTTGGCTAAGAATATGACATTTATCAAAACTCTCAGTTGCTATAATTACAAGTAGTTTATTGGTATATAAATATTTTTTTAACTTTAGCAACCTAAGAAAGACATTTTGTACAATTTATGACCCAGAAGAGAAAAGAAAACCTAAAATCCTCTTTGAAAAAGGAAGTCATGCTTTTTGCTTGAATACATTGGGGTAAATAAGGAAAACACACACACAGTATACTCAAAGTCTGGAGGAGTGAGAGAAGTCTAGCATTTGAAGTGGTAAGTTACCCTTTAAGCCTATGATTCTGTAGGTTGAAACAGAGCCCCTAAACATATATCCCTAGTAGATTAGCAGAGTCTCGCATTTGATGGGATCTCAATAAACCTTTATAAAATAAACAGATGAAGAAAGTAAAAATAAAAAAACAGAATAGGGTCAACAGAATTCTGCCTATCCTGCCAACAGTCCTTTTCTTTAAAAGAAGATCAAGTCTTTTCTGAAAATAATATTTTCAGAATATCCTGTTATAGACCTGGATATTTCAATTACAGTCGTCAGAACATTACTGGAGATATGATCAAATCCTTTGGAAAGCACTAGCTATACTCTGTCAATGGACCTTCAGTGAACTTTTCTTGAACTACCAAATAACTAAAACCAAAGAGCTTAAAGGATTTATTCATATTGCAATTCAGCAGCTGACTGTGCTAGTATGTTGGAATTAGATGTGGTGGTGGCATGTGCCTTTCGAATAAGTCTAAAACCACTGTGCCTTGAGTATAAAAGTACACAATCTTACAAAATCCCAGTTACTCAAAAGTCTTGTTCTTTCCTGAGTCTCCTTTCCACCATTTCCCCACTAATGAAGTACTGCTATCCCATTAGCCTTCCACTATAAATGGTAATGTTGATGTTTGAATAAAGCATTGCAATTAATGTAAGCCAAGAGGCCATAGGGGTTGACATTTTTGATATTGGAGGCTTTACCTAAACTGGATGGCTATAGTGGCTACATTTTGTCTTGGTGTCACACAGTCCGATATACTGCTTTCCACAGTTTTCTTAACAATTTTCTCTTTCACTTTTTCAAGCATTTAATTTCTTAAGTAGAATTAATATAATGCATACCATATTGTCATATCCAAGTAGTAAAATTACCAAAAAGGGGGAGAAAGTAAATAGTGAAAAGCTCTCTTCAACCCTTTAATACAAAAACTATTTCTGTTTTCCTACACAGGGTCTCCATTTATATATTTATCCCATAATTTTCTATAGGAATGGAAACAGACTATTAATATTTAGCACATTGCAAGTCACACATAGGGTTTTTCTATACAAAAATATAAAGACCATCCTCATTCCTTTTCGAGACCAATATTGTATTTCATATTCTTGATTTCAATATTTCAGAATCCTATAGTCCCTGAAAACTGTTTTTAAAATAATATCCCCATAACTCATTTGGTTGCAAAAAGCTCATCTTTACTGGTAAGAGACACCATTTGTGTCTCTGTGTTCCCAACAGACATCTACGTTTCTGTTTGCTGACACACTGATGCAATTTTGATAATGTTATTTGGTGTTTGTTATTCTTTAACACTTTCTTATGTTTTGACCTTGATGAAACTGTAAATATACTTTCAGAATTAAATCTACTACTGCAATGATAGCAAAAATCAGAAAAGAATGAGTTATGTTAATTAGTATGCTTTGTGTTTACTATGTGACAATTATGAAGAAGAACTAAAGAAACAGAAAAACATATTGCATGGTGTAAAATACCAAAGTCATGACAATGTGTTGATTGTATGGATGCACCAAGCAGTGAATTTATACCAGCAGCTGGTGTTTGTCACAAAGCCAGCTAGAAGAGCCATGGAAACGTGAGGAACCAAAGTGATCATGGATCTTCGGGATGACTCCAAAGTGTTAAGGAGCACCATGGTGAAATATGTTTGAAAATCTGTGATGAAAATGCTGCTTTGAAAAATTTCCTAAGATAATACCTAATGCAACATATAGTCTTGAACAAATTTATAATGTATATAAAAGCTTGGTACTGGTGCTAAAATCCTAGAAGCACCTTAATGGTAACTGCAGAGAGAACACCAACAAATAATACAAACGCAAAATTACGTTAAGGAGTCTTGGCTGTGCCAAAGCTCTAGGAATAGGAAAGCTAAATAAACAGTGATGGGAAAATTCAACATCTAAGATATTATATTTGAGTAACTTGTGCATTATTGAGCAAAATTTTAAAACCATAAGCAAATATATGTTTTTCTTACTGGCTCAAAAATATTTTGTCCTAGCCATGTCACCTTACTTCAGATCAGTATGACCAGAAAAAGTAGCTTAAAAGGTTATTTGTGGATAAGTACATTTTCTACCAATGTGACATCTGGAATATAAAGGGCAAGTATAAAGACATTTTAAAGTGTAAAGCTGCTGTTCTTAACAGATGTTGAAGAATACAAGATTTCTAAAAGCATTCAGTGTGTAGGAAAAATTATACTCATGCTAATGTTTAGAATTACGTTGATAAATCAACATTAACAGGTGCTTGGCACAGCCCTCAGGTTACCAATGCTGCTTGAAAAGCCCTGCTGATGGAGACCTCAAAATTTTTTGCATAATGAAAACAGATTATATCAAACCTCATCACTGAGACTGAAGTTAATCAGCTAACATATAGAAAAGTTAGATAAAAAGAATTTGTTGTATGTTACATGAATAATACAAAAAATCTGTAAATGCAAAAAAAAATGATAGAAGATGGAAAGAATATTTGACCACTTAATTGCTGTCTGTGAACAACATGGATTTGTCAGTGAGCAAGATATTACAGTGATTTACTGTAGCTCTAAGTAAATAAAAACTTCTTAGAAACTCATGGTAATAAGACAGAAGACAACCAGATTTTAATCAGGTCATCCATATTGAGGTTTAATAAAACCCTGGTGTGGTTTTGACACTTGGGAAATTTGCTCCTGGCCCATCCTCAGATATCTCACTGCTACTTGATGACAAAGGTCATGCTGATGCAGTAAGTTTTCAGTGTGTGCAAATGCTTAAGGGCAGGCATTGAGTTTAAATGGAGTTTTGTTGAATATTATTCACATAAAGAAGCAAAGCATGTTTATGGTCTATATTCATATTTTCAAAACATCATTCCTAGAACCAACAGCATCAGAATCACCTGAGAAATTGAAAAAAGCAAATCATAGGATCCCACCCCTGATGTACTGAATCACACACTGAAGCTGGAACCCAGCAATTTGTCTTTCCATAAAGTTTTGGGGATCTGTGTATGTGGCTCTCATTTAAGAACCACTGTTCTGTATTCTATAATTTCAAAACCAGTTACTACTACTACTACTACAAAATAAAAGAATTGTATGTAAACAATACTATTTATATTTTTAGTTTATGCCACTTAATGTGAATATACAAGCAGTTTATTTTAGAAGCAATACTAATTTAGATAGGAGGCGCTACCCCAAATCCCACTGAGGTTGTTGTATAACGGATTTTTAATGCATGTAGTTGTTGCGGACCGTTCAGCCTGGTTTCAGGAGTTGTAACCCTCACCCCATGGTGGGCTGTGTAAGAGCCAAGGGACCCACTTCATCTGGGTCTGTTCTGTCACGAGGATGTGACCTACTAAGGAGACAAAGCTTATCTCCCTGGCAGGAGCACTGCTTCTGCCTCATCCATCTCTGGCCCCAATGCTTGGTTGGTAGTCAATGATGGGTAAGACTCCTCATGGGAGGGGCAACCTAAGCCAGACACAACCACTTGGGAGGCCCTCATGGAAGGACTCGGGGTGGGGGGGCGGCTGCAGCAAAGAGGATGTGATGGACCCTCGCCCCCTGGCTATTCTGAAATAGCCCAAGTCCTCATTTCCGTCTGGGAGATGTCTTCTGCTTCCTAATCGGCTTAAAGCCTGAAACTATGAGGGCAAGCGCTGCAACCCTGTGCCAGCAATCAGGCACAAGAAAGAATTCCTAAAGTCCTGTGAAAGCTGCTTTGCTAAGAGTGCTCTCATTTAAATGATAAGGGTCCCAAGAGGAAATTGGTATGTCTCCCAAAGTTTGGCAACCCCTTTTCCCGACAGACATTGACTCAGATTAAGCCCTCAGATTTCTTTGATATGTTAAACCTGTATTCCAGTGTATTGGAACCCAATAAAAGCCTAGTGAGGAAGGCACTCTGGGTCATCCTTCTCTGAGAGTTTGACCACCTTTCCTTCCCAAGCAGTCATGTCTTGGTAGTTTTTATTTTCATCCGTGACGGAGGGATGGGGCTCTGCGGGCGGAGCCCCCCCCCCACATCTGGCGCCCAGGACAGGGGCCCCCGCATGTAGTGTCTTCCTAAAAGCAAACACAAAAGGTGTATTCTATAACATATTTAGTTTAAAAGGATTGGACGCCTGTTCCAGTAACACAGCACTGACTGAATAATCTTTTCACAAATATTCCTGTATACTTTTAGTAATTTCCAGAAGAGAAATTTCTGTGTCAAAGAAAATATATGTATGTGTGTGTGTGTGTGTGCGCTCGTGATTTTAAAAGATTGCTCAACTTTCCTACATAGCAATGAAACCTATTTACTTTCTCACTATAATACCAAAAATATAGACAAATGTCTATTTTCACATATTCTTAATGATAATGCAATATTAAGCTGTTCACTATTTATCTATCTGATAGGTGATAAGTGGTATCTTACTGGTTTTAGTTTGCACTTTTCTTATGACAGCAGGAAATCATCTGTGCACTTGTATTCCCTCTACTGTTTCTGTCCTTTGCCCATTTTTCTGTTTTCATGTATAATTAAAAGACCACCATTTTTCATGGTGAATAAACATGTTTCTCAATTGTCTTAGTTGACTTAGTCTGCCTGGTATACAAGTTTCTGCCCTATAAAAGGTATTGATTTTTATGATATTTAATTGACCAGATTCATTTTTCTCTTTATGCTTATTTTTATGTTTTAGCTAGAAAAACCTTCCTAATTCAGAAGTTAAGTAAAATTTTATTTATTCTTCTATAATTTTTAGTTTTGTGTTTTCATGTATATATTCACTTAGTTTCAAATGTTTATTTGAGGAATTGATCCAACTTTATTATTTTTCTAGATAGCAAATTGTTTTCATACATCATTTATTGAAAGATCCATCTTTGAACCCTGACAGAAGATGCCATCTGCAACATAATATAAAGTTTTCTGTTTCAGAAATGTTTTTTCTATTTCTATGCTTTCTACTCTGATCTTCTGGTTTGTGTGTATCTGTGACAATGCCCCTTATTTTCCAGGCTGCATGGTGTATCTTAATAACTGTGAGGGACTATTGCCTCTACTTTGGCCCCTCCAGCACTGGCCTTCTTCAGAGGTTGCCAGATTTTGACACTTGATTATTTCACTGCAAATTATCTGCTCTTCGAAGGTGTGGAATAGTTTTTTCTTCCCTCATTAGTCTTTACCACATCCTAATAAGGTAACCAGTAATATGTATGATATTTTACATATTTGAACTGTGAATGGAATTAAATAGTATAAACTCTCATGGTTGGCTTCTTTATTCAATATTATATCTGGAAATTTGTTCACGTTGTTATATCTATGAATAGTTTATTTTTTACATAACTGTATATTTTCCAATTATTCTAATAAACCACATCAGATAAACATTTACAATGTAGGTTATTATATTGGACAGGTGTTTCTAATATGGGTTATTACAATAATACTGCTATGAACATTCTTTTCTTCTAGTCTGTTTCTTTCATCAATCATTTTGCTGGATCTATCCTCAAAAGTGGAGTTGATGCATTGTGATATTAAAAAAAATAAAGTTGATACACATTAGTGGACACCGATCAAAGAATATTTGAAAGTCAATGCTCCAGATCCATTTTGTAACAACGGAGCATGAGAATTCTGGTTGTTCCACATCTGTGATCTTCATGTTGATTGTATTTTTAGTTTTCATTACTTTTTTTGCTTTTTAGTTGTATCATATTATGGTTTAACTAACATTTCCCAGATTACCAATGAAATTGAACACCTCTTCACATATTTATTGGCCATGTAAATATCTTGTTTTGTAGTGCCTACTCTAGTATCATTCCTATTTTTATTAGGTTTTCTGTAATTACCTTATTGACTTTTAGGAACTTTTTTATACTTAGAATATAAATATATATTAGAATTATCTTGTCTACTCTGTGTATTGCCTTTTCCCTTGTTTTGAATTAACAGAATTTTAACTTCAGTGCAGTCCAGTTTGTCAAGCTACATTTATTGATAGTACTTCATTTGTTCTCTTTGTAAAAATTTCTGTACTTAAACAAATTCATGTCTATGATCTTATTTAATTTTAAATAGCTTTACTCTTTTCCTCTTTCACATTCATATCTATAACTTTTTTAACTTAACTATTGTAAAGAATACAAAATAGAAGCAAGTTTTATATTTTTGAGTATGGATATTCAATTAAAGTAAAAATATCTCCCACTTCCTGTTTCTTTGTTCCAACTTTGTCATAAGTTTAGTACCCCTTTAAGATTGGATCTGGTTCTGCATCAGTATTGTGTTGTTTATTTACCTACCTCATGGTAGCTATTCTCGACTCTTTACAAATCATTATAAATTCTAGAATCAATTATGGTCAAACACAGGAGTAAAACCGCTAAAATTATTATTGCAATTGCATTAAAATTATAGGTCAATTTTTGGAGAATTTACACCTTAGTACAATGGGTTATTTCAAATATTTTATATGACACATCTAGTTATTAAGGTCCTCTTTATGTATACTTAAAATATTTTATAGTTTTCTACATAGAGGTCTTAAATACACATTAATTTTGTTGTTAACTATTTTATATTTTGATTATTTTTAAATTAGATATTTGATTTTTTATTTTCTTTCTTTTTTATGTATTATAATTTATATGTATTAAAATTGTATTTAGCAAGCTTCTAAACCAAATTATTATTTCTATCATTGATATAAAGGTTTTTTCCTATGATTCTACAAGCATAATGCCATTTGTGAAGACATTTTTATTCCTTTTTTAATAATAAACAGTCTAGGACTACTTAAGAAATTAAATCTATTATTTAAATATTTTTTCTAAAAGAAACTCCAGCTCCTGATGGTTTTAATGGTGATTGCTACCATATATTATTATCTCAGAAATTAGTAAAAATATCCCTCTCAATTTGTTTTATGGGGATAGCCTTACTTTGGTAACAAAACCTGGCTAGAAAATTATGATAAAAGAAAATCATAGGCCAATTTTATGAACATAGATGCTCAAGTCTTAGATGCTCAAATCTTAAATACAATATGAGCAAAGTGAATCAAGAAATACAGTAAATGAATTATATAATAGCACTAGTTTACAATTGTTCTTGGAATGTAGTGATATTATTACATTTAAAAATTATTCAATATATTCAACATTGCACTAGACGTTTTATCCAGTATAATAAAGAGGCAAGAAAAATATATAATTTATTTTATATATGGGCACTTTTGACATCCAAATAAATGGTAAATATGTGTACAGAGATACTACTTAGTAGTTCCTATAAGAATATTTATTGTACACCTGAAATGTACAAAATACATTGTGCAAACTGTGGCGGAAGATATGTGGATGAGGTATATTTCACTTTTACCTTACAGGAACATGCAACCAGCCATGGGGTGAAAATTGAATCATTTTAAAATACAACACAGTGCACTATATACATCACAATTTTCCTAGTAATTATCACAACACAAGAAGTAAATCCTTGGTATAATTTACTCAATTTAGCAGTGCAAACTACAACATAAGGACAGTCTGTCTTTTGCATTGTCTAAACTATGATCTCATTTGAAAATACCCTTACTAATATTGCTCACATTTTTTCAATGTTTTATATTTGTTGAAATTTCACCAGTTAAAGCTTTCTTTAATACACATTAGTCATTCAAGACCATGCAATTTAGTTAAGTTAAATTACTTCTTTTTAACAACTAATAGCCCACCAGCTCTAAAAGCTGAACATTCATCTGGGAAACATGGGAAGTGGCTTTGTGGAGAAGATGCTCCCTTAGTGTAAGTAAGCACAGAACACTGTTACAGAGACTGCAAGTCTGAATGTTACAGAAGGAAAGTGGAGGGTTGCTTGCCTGTCACCTCAAAAAGCCAAACTCATGAGACAGGAGCTAGTACAAAAGGAAAGAGTTTTATTCAGGTGACAGGATCTGAAAGAATGGTGGACTCCTGTCTCAAAGAATAACCTCCACCTTCCTGCTCAAGCTACAAGTTATAGGAATAGGGGGAAGAAGGCTGTTTTCCTAATCCAATAATCTTTCTGGATTTCTATCCCTTGGAGCCCTATTCATTCATCTTAGTAGCTTTCAACCTCTGCGGCTCTATCCATTTATCTTTTTCAGCTTTCTGCCTGCATTCAGGTCCTATCTATTCATCTTTCTAGCATTTGACAACTCAGTGTAAGAACCTCCCCCTCCTGCCATCTTGGCCAATGGGCGGAGACTCCCCTGGTGCTCTGTTATACTTTAACATGACTGGTGTGTAGATGATCACTCTTCAAAACTTCATGAGTTAAAACTACAAAATAATTTATTTTTCTTATTAATCTTCCATTTGTCCAGGGGCTGATGAGAAGAACTCATTACTTCTCCCCTTGCTTTAGCTTGACTGAAAATAGAACATATTTTTTCCAGGATAAGCTCACTGGTAAGGCTGGCAATTTGATGTTGGCTGTCGGCCAGGAGCTCAGCTGTGACTGTCATACACCTCACTTTCTACAAGGCCTTTCTTTCTCTCTTTGTTTTTTTTTTTAATTGTTGTTCAGTTACAGTTTTCTGCCTTTCCCCCCACCCCAGCCCAACCCCCAAGTCCTCTCCATCTCCCTCCCATTTCCACTCCCCGCTGTTATTGTCCATGTGTCCTTTATAATTGTTCCTGCAAACCCTTCACCCTTTTCCCCTGAAATGCCCTCCCCTTTCCCCTCTGGTCACTGTCAGCCCATTCTCAACTTTGTCTTTGATTATATTTTGTTCTTTGTTTGTTTGTTTTGTTGAGTACGTTCCTGTTAAAGTTGAGATCATATGGTATTTGTCTTTCACCACCTGGCTTATTTCCGTTAGTATAATGCTTCCTAGTTCCATCCATGCTTTCACACAGGGTAGGAGCTCCTTCTTTCTTTCTGCTGCATGGAATTCCATTGTGTAAATGAACCACAGTTTTTGATCCATTCATTTACTGACGGGCACCTAGGTTGCTTCCAGTTCTCGGCTATTGTAAATTGCACTGCTATGAACATTGGGGTGTATAGGTTCTTTTAGAATGGTGTTTCAGGGTTCTTAGGATATAATCCCAGCAGTGGAATTGCTGGGTCAAAAGGCAGACCCATTTTTAGTTTTCTGAGAAAATTCCATACTGTTTTCCATAGTGGTTGTACCAGTCTGTAATCCTACCAACAGTGCACTAGGGTTCCCTTTTCTCAACAACCTCTCCAACACTTGTTTTTGCTTTCTTTATAATGGCCATTCTGACTGGTATGAAGTGGTATCTCATTGTGGTTTTAATTTGCATCTCTCTGATAGCTAGCAATACTGAGCATCTTTTCATGTGTCTCTTGACCTCCAAGTATGTCCTCCTTGGAGAAGTGTCTGCTCAAGTCCTTTGCCCATTTTTTAGTTGGGTTGCCTGTCTTCTTAGAGTGGAGTCCTGTGAGTTCTTTATATATTTTGGAGATTAAACCTTGTCTGAGGTATCATTGGCAAATATGTTTTCCCATACAGTTGGTTCTCTTTTATTTTAATACTGATTTCTTTAGCCATGTAGAAGCTTTTTATTTTAATAAGATCCCATTTGTTTATTCTTTCCTTTATGTCCCTTGCTCTAGCGGACATATTAGTGAAAATACTGCTGTGTGAAATATCTGAGATTTTCCTGCCTATGTTCTCCTCTAGGACTTTAATGGTGTCATGACTTATATTTAAATCTTTTATCCACCTTGAATGTATTTTTGTGTATGGTGTAAGTTGGTACTCAAGTTTTATTTTTTTGCATGTAGCTGTCCAGCTTTTCCAACACCATTTGTTGAAGAGGCTATTTTTACCTCATTTTATACTGCTGCCCCCTTGTCAAAAATTAATTGAACATAGAGATGTGGGTTTATTTTTGTGCTCTCTTTTCTGTTCCATTGGTCTATGTGCCTGTTTTTATGCCAGTACCAGGCTGTTTTAATTACAGTGGCCTTGTAATACAGTTTGGTATCAGATATTGTGATCCCTCCTGCTTTGCTCTTCTTTCTCAAAATTGAAGCAGCTATCCAGGGCGATTTATGATTCCAAATAAATTTTTGACGTGTTTGTTTTATGTCTGTGAAATATGCCATTGGTACTTTAATAGGGATTGCACTGAATCTATATATTGCTTTGGGTAGTATGGACATTTTGATGATGTTAATTCTTCCCATCCATGAACATGGTATATGTTTCCATATGATTGTGTCTTCCTTGATTTCTTCCTTCAGTGTTGTGTAGTTTTCTGAGTACAGGTCTTTTACCTCTTTGGTTAGGTTTATTCCTAGGTATTTTCTTTTTCTTGTTGCTATATCAAAAGGGATTTTTTTCTTGATTTCTGTTTCTGCTGTTTCATTGTTGGTATACAAAAAATGTCTTTGATTTCTGAATATTGACTTTGTATCCCACTGTTTTGCCAAATTCATTTATTAGGTTGAGCAGATTTTGGCAGAGTCTATAAGATTTTCTTTGGACACTGTCATGTCATCTGCAAAAAATGATAGTTTTGTTTCCTCCTTTCCAATTTGGATACCTTTTATTTCCTTTTGTTGTCTTATTGCTGTGGCCAAAACTTCCAATACTATGTTGAATAGAAGTGGTGAATGTGGACAACCTTGTCTTATTCCTGATCTTAATGGGAAAGATTTTAGTTTTTGCCCATTGAGTATCATGTTGGCCATAGGTCTCTGATATATGGCCTTTATTATGTTGAGGAATGCTCCCTGTATTCCCACTTTGCTGAGTGTTTTTATCATAAATGGGTGCTTTACTTTATCAAATGGTTTTTCTACATCTATTGATATGATCATGTGATTTTTTCTTTCCTTTTGTTTATGTGATTTGTTACATTTATTGAATTGCAAATATTGTACCATTTCTACAAGGCCTTTCTTAAAGGGCTGGTTGAGCTTCTTCGGAGTATGGCAGATGGGTTCCAAGAATGAGTGTTCAAGAGACAGGCAGTACAATATGCCTAAATTTCTTAAATTGTGGAACCTAGTATGGGGTCACGTCCATAGTATTATTTTATAGTTTGAGTAGTTGCAAGCATTAGCCAGAATATAACAGGTAGGGAATTAGATCTCACCTATTAATTTAAGGAGTATAAAAGTTTCTGGGCCCATCTTCACTCTATCTCAGTCACTAAAACATGTGACCTCTAGATGAAGGGTTGTCAGAAGGAAGCACAGTAAACATTGTGTAGAAATGATAATAATTTCACCACTTTGGAGGATGTACTGCCATTTCTAAAACTAGGAATGGGGAAGAAAACAAACTCACTCTTCACAGTGTCTCCTCTTTTCATCATGTGCTTTTTTCTTTCTATACTAAATGCCTCTCCCTAGCAGGGCTGAAATCACAGGAATACACTGGTACTATTGTAACAGAACTATATTATTAGTTAAGTTGGCTTTTTGTAGGAAAAAAACAAAAGAAGCTACCACCATTTTTGCTTGTTTTTTTTTCTTTAAGAATGTTTACAAGTATTATAAAAAACATTTAAAAAAGGATATAGGTTGCATCAACAAAAGTATATTGGTTAACTCCATACAAAATTTATCACCCATGCCAAGATGATAAATTAAATTTATCACCTATAATTAACACCTATGCCAAGTCTGCTTACTCTTGATGTCATGTTGGCAGAGACACACATTGACGTTGTCTGGAACAGCGGAGCCAAAGGAGTGGCTGTACAAGGGTTTTACATGAGTCACAACACCATGTCAGCACCAAAATTCCAGCCCAGGTGTGATGGCTGGGGAGTGAGGGTGTAATAATGGACCTATAGGAGAAGGAAATGATTCAGAGCATCCTGAAAAAGAACAAAGTTTTGAAGCAAATAAGGACTAAAGGAATAGAAACTGGCAAATTGATTTGAATTGAATAAAAATTCAAATAAGGACTAAAGGAATAGAAACTGGCAAATTGATTCACACTTCAAAAACTCAGAAATAAGCCAAAAGGTCAAACTTAGTCATCTAAAACTTTCCTGGAGAGCTGAAATGAGCCTGTTGAGCATTTTTTTTTCAATTTGTTTGAAAGTATCTGAAGTTCCTTCCAAAAATGAGATCCAATTTTTCCTAAATACAATAAAGGTTTTTCTGCTACTCATATGGGAGGCCTAAGTATAAAGCAGTTTTAGGAATGAAAAAAAAATGGCTTTGCTGCCCTTAATGAAATATATGTGGTATTTCACAGAGAAAATGACAAGAAAATACTGAATTGTCATGACATTTTGAACAAGTTGCGTGAATCATGCAACTTACTGTATTCAGTACTAAACTAGATTCTATATCGAGACAACTCCTGGGACCTTTTATTTCTCAAGTATCAGCAGGGACAATGGAAAAAGAATAAACTGCCTAAGGTTGAAGAGATCTAATTTCTAATTCTAGCTTCATTTTGCCAATAATTTTGCTTTTCTGCACGTAGCTTTCTTATCTACAAATTAAAGTGATTAAACTCAGTCATTTCTTTCCAATCTTCTTTGGCATCAAGGTCTGGTGTAGTGTCTTAGTCTTTTCAGATTTTTGCTCCAGGATACGAATATTTTTTTAAGTTTTTTATTGTTTTTTTATTACCATTTAACCCCTTTGTATCCCTCTTTCCCCTGCAATCACTACACTGTTGCCCATGTCCATGAGTCCTTTTACTTTTTTTTGCACAATCACTCCACCTCTTAATCTCCCACCTCCATAGCTGTCATCCTGTTCTCTATCTATGAATCTGTCTCTATTTTGCTTGTTCAATTTGTTCATTAGATTCGACATGTAAGTGAAATCATATGGTATTTGTCCTTCACTGACTGTCGTATTTCACTCAACATAATGTTCTCCCAGTTCATCCATGTTGTCATAAAGGGAAATTTTTCTTCTTCTTTACCACTGAGTAGTGTTCCATTGTGTAAATGTCCCATGCTGTTTTTATCTACTCATCTACAGATGGACACTTTGGCTGCTATTTCCATATTTTGGCAATTGTAAATAATGATCAATGAACATAGCGGTGCTTATATTATTTCTAATTAGCGTTTTGGTTTTCTTGGGATAGTTTCCCAGAAGTGGAATCACTGGGTCAAAAAAATCCATTTTTAATTTTTTGAGGGATCTCCATACTGCTTTCTACAGTGATCGCACCAGTCTGCATTCCCACCAACAGTTCAAAAGGGTTCCTTTTTCTCCAAATCCTCACCAACACTTGTTTGTTGATTTCTTGATGATAGCCATTCTGACAGGTGTGACGTGATACCATATTGTGGTTTTAATTTGCAATTCTCTGATGATTAGTGATGTCAAGCATCTTTTCATATGTCTGTTGGCTCTCTGCATGTCCTATTTGGAGAAGTGTCTTTTCAGGTCCTTTGCTCATTTTTTAATTGAGTTATTTGTTTTCTTGGTGTTGAGTTTTGTAAGTTCTTTATAAATTTTGGATATTAAGCCTTTATGAGATGTATTGTTGAATGTGTTCTCCCATTGCATGAATTGTCTTATTTTCTTGATTTTGCTCCTTTGCTATTCAAAAACTTTACAAAAGATCAATGAATCCAAGACCTGATTCTTTGAAAAGATAAATAAGATTGTCAAACCTTTAAACCAGAGTTGTGTGTGTGTGTGTGAGAGAGAGAGAGAGAGAGAGAGAGAGAGAGAGAGGACCCAAATAAATAAAATCAGAAATGAACAAGAAGAAATAAAAAACTGACACCAAAGAAATACAAAATATTGTAAGAAAATATTATGAACAATTATATGCCAACAAATTGGGTGATCTGGACCAAAATGATAAATTCCTACAAATATACAATCTTTCAAAACTTGATCAGGAATAATCAAATAATTTGAAGAGATAGATTAACCTAGTAAAATTGAAACAGTAATCAAAAAACTCCCAACAAACAAAAGCCCTGGACCAGATGGCTTCACAGATGAATTTTATCAAACATTCTGGGAAAACTAACACCACTCTTTCTCAAAGTATTTCAGATAATTCAAGAGGAAGGAAAGCTGCCAAGCTTATTTTACAAGGCCAGCATTATCCTAATTCCAAAATCAGATAAAGGCACTATGAAAAAGAGAAAATTACAAGGCAATATTCCTGATGAACATAGATGATAAAATCTTCAATAAAATATTAGTAAACTGAATATAGCAATACATCAAAAAGATCATACCTCATGATCAAGTGGGATTTATTTCAGGAATGCAAGGTTGGTACAACATTCACAAATCAATAAATGTGATTCACCACATAAACGAAATCAAGGATAAAAACTGCATGATTATTTCAACAGATGTAAAAAATTATTTGATAAAATCCAGTACCCATTTATGATCAAAACTCTCAGCAAAGTAGGAACAGAGGAAACATACTTAAACATAATAGAGGGTGTATATGACAAACCCACTGCCAGCACCATACTCAATGGACAAAAACTACAAGTGTTCCCCTTATTAAGATCAGGAACAAGAGAGGGATGCCTGCTTTTACCTTTCTTATTCACTATAGTACTAGAAGTCTTAGCCACAGCAATCAGACAAGAAGAGATAAAATGGCCCTGGCTGGCATAGCTCAGTGGATTGAGTGCGGGCTGTGAACCAAAGGGTTGCAAGTTCGATTCCCAGTCAGGGCACATGCCTGGGTTATGGGCCAGGTCCCCAGTGGAGGCCACACGAGAGACAACCACACATTGATGTTTCTCTCCCTCTTTCTTCCACCCTTCCCCTCTCTAAAAATAAATAAATAAAATCTTTAAAAAATGTAAAAAACAAAATTTAAAAAAGAAGAGATAAAAGGCTAGAAAGGAGGAAGTAAAACGGTTTTTATTTTCAGGTGCCATGATACTGTACAGAGAGAACCCCAAAATTCCACCATGGAACTTCTAGAACTGATAAATTCAGTGAAGTAGCAGGATACAAAATTAATAATCAGAAATCTGCTGCATTTTTATATGCCAATAATGAATTAACAGAAAGGGAAAATAAGAAAACAGTCCTGTTCGCAATTACTTCAAAAAGAATAAAATACCAAGGAATAAATATAAGTAAAGATATAAAAGACCTGTACTGTTGGAAACTGCCCTGCTTGGTTTCAGAAGCTGTAATCCCCAGTGGCTAAGGCTGAGTAAAAAGACCCTGAGACCATAAGCCACTAAGGAGACAAAGCTTATCTTCCTTATATGGGCACTGCCTCTGCCCCCTTTCATTTTACCCTGCTCGGCCCCTGGTGGATAACTAGTTAGCCATTGATGGGTAGGATTCCTCAAGGGAGGGATGACCTAACATAGGCACAGTCATGAAGGGGCCCTCAGGGAAGGACTTGAGGGGGCTGTAGAAAAAGGGGGGTGATGATGGACCCTCACCCCTCGGCTTTGACATAGCCTGAGTCCTCATTCTGTCTGTAAGAAGTCTCCTAACCTCTTGGCTGCTTTACTTCCCCTACCTGACTTAAGCCTGAAACAATGCTGGAAGCAGGTGCCCCTGTGCTGGAAAGGTCAGGTTCTCTAGGGGCAATCAGGCCTAAGAAAGAATGCATAAAATCCTGTGAAACCTATTTTGCTAAGAATACCCTCAGTTTAAATGATAAGTGTCCAAGCATGAAATAGTTTGTTTCCCCAAAGTTTTATGGCCCTTTAGCTATCTGACCCCAAATCAAAATAAGCACTCAGAGTTCGTCGAATGTTATCTATTGTTTGATCATTACTGCCCGACACGATTAATGCAGTTTTACATATATGCCCTGTATTTCTATGCAAATTAAACCCAATAAAAGCCGTTGAGGAGCAGGATCCTGGCCCTTCTACTTTGAGAGATCGGCCACCTTTCCTCCCCAAGCAGATCATGTTTTGTAGACTTATTCTCATGGTGGCCAGGGGGGTGCTGCAGATGGAGTATCCCCCCCACACACATACACTGTACTCAGAAAATCATAAAACACTGGAGAAGAAAATTGAAGAAGATACAAATAAGTGGAAGCGCATACTGTGTTCAGGGATAGGAAGAATTAACATCATAAAAATGTCCATACTACCCAAAGCAATCTATAGATTCAATGCAATTCCTATCAAGATTCCAGTGTTGTATTTCACAGAACTAGAAGAAATATTTCAAAAATATATATTGAACCACAAAAGGCCCTGCATAGCAACAGTGGTCCTGAGAAAAAAGAACCATGTTAGAGGAATCACATTACCTCATATTAAACTATCCTATAAGGCTATAGTAATGAAAATAGTATGGTATTGACAGAAAAGCAAACAAATAGATAAATGGAATAGAATAGAGAGCCCAGAAATAAACCCAAGCCTTTGTAGTCAATTAATACTCAACAGAAGAAGTAAGCACATACCATGGGGTAAAGATAGTTTACTCAATGAATGGTGTTGGGAAAATTGGACAGATATGTGTAGAAAAGTGAAACTAAATCACCTTCTTACACTACACAAAGCATAAATTCAAAATGAGTTAAAAACTTAAATGTTAGACCGAAAATCATAAAAATCATAGAAGGAAACATAGGCAGGAAAACCTTGGACATTATTCATAGCGATAATTTATCTGGTATATCTCCTCAGGCAAGGGATCAAAAGAAAAAAGAAACAAATGGTACTACATCAAACTAGAAATGTTTTTTTAAAACATGTAGATATACCAATTTGGATGTTTTGAATTATTTAATGTTAACTCTATTGAACTTCTAATAGTGAGTCCTAGCCTTCTCATGGAACCTTGAAAATATGGTCCCCTTCAACACCAAATGTACTTGCTCTTCCCTCTGTTTGGTCTGTTCTCCTACCAGATACTTGTAGGACTTCCTTAGATGTCTTTGTTCAAATATTACAGAGGACCATTACCTGACATACAGTCTAAAATATATCAGTACTCTCTATCCCCTAAATTTTTTCTTCATAAATAATTTCACTACCTAATATTGTAATTATTTATTTATTACTTAATCACCCCTGGACTGTAAGACCCAAAGAGCAAGGCCTATATTTTAATCACTATTGCATCTAAGCATGTCTGGCACATTACTAAATATTTTGACTCAAATTTGATTTATCTTGGTGTTTGTTTTTTCACTGTATCTTGCTCTATGATTTTACCCTGCAGTTTTAAATTTGCTTCAGATTGTAAGTTTATTGTCAATGCTTATGTAGGACTTTTAATCAACTATTCCACCAAATTAAAATTGAGTGATCTTCCCTCACAAACCAATATTTAAAACTGAGCACCTGAGAAGACCAAGCACTGTGGTTAATTCCTTCTATTTCCACTTTTCACTAACTCACTTATGCCTTTAGAAGACTTTTTCAGAAATTGATCTTACCTTCTAGATTTTGCACTTTCTCTGACTTATTTTTTATCTACACAGCTGCACTAACAAGCACAAAATCTTTCACATAGAAAGTAGTCAATAAGTGTTTTTCATTTAAAGATGGTAGTAAACATGCTGCCAGAATCAAAGTTTTCAATTCTGATAAACTGTGTATATTGGCTTAAGTTTTATTCTGAATAAAGTAAGGGAAATAGAAATTTTATTAGATATTAAATTACCTAATAAAACATTTTTCAATAATAGCTTCTTTGTATAGGTAAAGATATTTGGGAGGACAATTTTTCATGTTGATGGCTCTTTAAGCATCTTTCTTTCACATGGGAAAATGTTTATTATGGCTGTTCATTATAGTCTTGGCAATTGGCTACTCACTTCCAGATTCATATCTCCTTGCTCCACTACAGGAACAATTAATGTCTTTTCATTTCTGTAATGTACCATGGACTCCACCAATTTTACACCTTCTCTCCTGTTTTACTTGAGTCTAGAGTAGTGATTTTCAACCTTCTTCATCTCATGGCACACATACATTAATTACTGAATTTCCGAAGCACACCAAAATAATATATTTTTGCCAATCTGAGAAAAAATAGGTATAATTTTGCTTAATTTCTCAAAAATATGGTAATTACTTTTCCTTTTTATTCCAAAGTGACTTTTTTAAAAAATCAGGTGCTGATACTTGTATGTAAGAATTTCTGGAACCAAGAATTAACCAATCAAATGCAACCTTATTATGTGACATGACCAATAAGATGCAACTCTTAAAAAAAAGATTTTATTTATTTATTTTTAGAGACAGAGAAAGGGAAGAAGAAAGAGAGGGAGATAAACATCAATGTGTGGTTGCCTCTCATGCGCCCCCACCAAGAGCCTGGGTTGCAGGCCAGGCACGTGCCCTGACAGTGACCCTTTGGTTCACAGGCTGGCACTCAGTCTGCTGAGCCACACCAGCCAGGGCAGATGCAACTCTTATATGACCCATGTATTCAGGGTTCAAGACAGGGAATTTACACCAGACAGCTATTGTGTGTTGACTATTGTCAATTTTTATTTGACAATCAAAGGGAAAAGAGGTCAGTGCCTCTGACTAAATAGTCATGTATTGCAGGCACACAGGTGGAAAATTGCTCCTCTAGAGCACTTTTCACCTCACCCCTCCAAATCCTGTTGCCCCTTTGCTTGACCAATATTCCTTTATTTCTCAAACCTACAGTGGTCTTCGGTCTGTGAGATAACTCTACTCTAAGCCTGATATTTTTGGACCCTTCATTCTTGTTTTATGTCACAAAGGCTTAACTCCTTTCATCTTGTCTGCTGAATAGTATATTCATTTGTTTATTGTCACAGTTTTCTAAGCATCTCTATGCTATGTTTTAATATGTGAAGGTGTGATTTGCCATAATCCTATTATGTCCCAACAGTGCTGGGTAATACCTTACCAGTTCCAGGTCTTCCCCCTAAAGCCATGGTGGCATAACATTGCCTTCCATCCTACAATCAATAAAAGGAGTGAGATACCAACAGTGCCTTCCTCTTGTCCCAGCAGAGGATTTGAAAATGCTAATTTAATTTAATTTTATCATTTCCACAAAGCCAGATTGGAACATTGCCCACTTTCTACTTCATTTTCTCAGTTTAGAGTCAGCTATTCTGCTGAAAAGAACTTTTTCAGTGTTTACCGATTTGGTTTTTCCAGAAGCAGAAACAATGAATGTCAATCTGATTTTTTTCTCATTAGCTACCTACAAAGACCTAAAACCAATTAAAAAGTTACAGTTTACAAGATAAATTTCAAAATTCTTTCACTGACTTTTACTACACACCCTCCACATTGTTGTGCTCAGGTTTCATTTCTATCATATGTCACATTTCTTCCAAGCATGACCACTTTGTTCCACCAGCCTTTATCTATTGCTCCTAAATATACTCTGTTTATATTGCTCATGCCATCTCTATGCCCAATGGAATGCATACTTCTCTTATACAACCCAGTATCTGAGGTACGACACACATTCCATCACTGCCCTGAAGTTGCCCTGATCTAACTGGATTATAACCCAATTTGCTTCCTAATGTATTTGACTGTCAGATTTTATTTGTGTTTGCTTTCTTGTAACTTTAGGCTATTATGTTCCCTTTGCTTATCTATCCATATAAAGATGTTGTGTCATTATTTGTAAGGATGACTCTAAAATATAGCCTGCCACCAAATTGCATAGATGAGGATTATGGTGAAAAATTTGCAGCTGTGTATTAATCTATGGTAAAAATTGTAAGAAGAACTCACCTGTGTGACGTGGAGATTATGTCTGCATTAGCTATCAATTCTCACTCTTATGTTACATCCTGGAACAGTATGGGCGTCTCTATCTAAAAAAAAAAAAAATTCGGGAAGTGAAATATTTATTAGAAAATAAATATATTTTTAAGCCATAAATCCAAGTAAAAACCACATGTATCCCTAAAGTGCTTTTTACTTTTTCTTCTCCACTGACTTCAAACAAACAAGCAAACATGTCAAGCCTCGTTTCCTAGGATGCCTTTCATCAAAAATGCAGGTTTAAAAGTCAGAGACAGAGAGAGACAGCAGTGGTCATAGCCTTAGTTCTTCCACCAACAACTGAGAATAAGGATGTTGTTGATTTTTGACTTAATGCAGTTGGAGATCAAAAAAGAATATTGTCCATAACAAGAAAGACTCATCATTCAGTATATGTCTAATACTGGGAATATGGTATTTCTAAACTCCATTGGCTTCTAAAATGTTGAACACAATATTGAATAATGTCAAAAGAATGTTGTTTTTCTTCTTGTTTCTCTTACATGAATGAAGAACCTAAGTAAAAAACTCAGAATTTCTGACTATTTGCTGAAATCAATATACTTCAGTAATTTTCACCACAGTTTGCCTTAATAATTATGAAAAAGTTAAATAAGGAAGATAAGCATGTAAAAAAACTTGTCTACTATCATTTATTAAAGTAACAGACTACAAACTGAAAACCTGCTAATTGAAACTGTTGTGGGCAACTTTTATTTTCAGTAGAATCTTGACTAAGGAGAATTATTTAAAATTTAATGAAAAAAATTCTAACTTCTAATGATCTAAATAAATCACTGCTGTAGTACAGCCAAATACTGCTGTAGTACAGGAGCCATAAAATATCTATGTTGACCTCACTTCCTAAATTATTTCAACCAATATAACTTTAATAACAGAAAGGGAGATTTAATATCCTTAAAGGGAATTTCAGATATATGGTACAGAGAGAATATGAAACAGATAAAGAGCAGAGAAACAGGAAGTGAAGATGTTTATGATGGATACATGTCATTATACACTTGTCCAAACCCATAAAATTTACAGCAACAAGAGTGTGCCACAATGAAAACATTATCTTTGATGATAATGATGTGTCAGTGTAGGTTCAACAATTGTAAAAAAAATTACCACTACGGTAGCAGATACTGATCATATGGGAGGCGTGCATGGCATGCATGAGTGCGAGCCGGGAGTACGGGGGGTACTTCTGACCTTGTTCTGAATTTTATTGTGTACCTAAAATTGCTCTAAAAATAAAGCTTATTCAAGAATAATTATTTTTAATTTACAGGAGCATGTTAATACTATTGTGGTTATATTTATTAAGGACCATTATAATGTAGAGAAACATACTCAAATATTGTTTACAAAATATTTAAGGCCTGAGACTCAAATCTAAATGATCAGGGAACAAGGAGTGTGAAGGAAAATATAAAAAAAAAATTAAAAAAAGATTTGTCACAGTGGCATAAATATTTCAAATGTACATATAAAAATATCTACACACAGAGAGGGGATAGTTTAATAGCCCTCCATGTAACCATCACATGTTTATATGACCATCATACACACACACACATATGAAAGTATCTATAGAAGTCTGAGATTTAAGTTTTTCTTAAGCTTCTCAAGATTTTCCACTATTCTCACTGGAGCTCTTAGGCTCAAATTTCATATGTCCTTATTTATATAAAAATATTCTTATCACTGCCACAAGGAAGAACATGCAAATTATTACATCTGTTTTTTCCTTCTCATGCATTTAGTGGTGGAAATAAAGAAGTATAGGGCTAAAATAATAGAGATCAACATTTCTTTTTTAAAATATATTTTATTGATTATGCTATTACAATTTTCCCAATTTTTCTCCCTTTATCCCCCTCCCCCCTGAACCCCCCACCAAGCAGCATTCCCCTCTGTTAGTTCATGTCCATGTGTTGTACATATAAGTTCTTCAAGTTCTCTGTTTCCTATACCATTTTTGACCTCTCTTGTCTATTTTATGCCTACTAATTATGCTTCGTCTTCCCTGTACCTTCCCTCCCCTATTCCTCCCTTCCCCCACCCCACTGAAATCCCTCCATGTGATGTCCATTTCTCTGATTCTGTTCCCGTTCTAGTTGATTGTTGAGCTTTTGTTTTCATTGTTTTTCTTTCTTTTATTTTTTTTAGGTTCATTTGATGATAGTTGTGAGTTTGTTGTCATTCTACTGTTCATATTTGTGATCCCTTTTCTTAGCTAAGTCCTTTTAACATTTCATATAATAATGGCTTGGTGCTGATGAACTCCTTTAACTTGACCTTATCTGAGAAGCACTTTATTTGTCCTTCCATTCTGAATGATAGCTTTGCTGGGTAGAGTATTCTTGGATGTAGGTCCTTACCTTTCATGACTTCAAATACTTCTTTCCAGCCCCTTCTTGCCTGTAAGGTTTCTTTTGAGAAATCAGCCGATAGCCTTATAGGAACTCCTTTGTAGGTAACTCTCTCCTTTCCCCTTGCTTCTTTTAGGATTCTCTCTTTGTCTTTAATCTTGGGTAACTTAATGATGATGTGCCTTGTTTTGTTTCTCTTTGGGTACACTTCTTTGGGACTCTCTGGGCTTCCTGGACTTCCTGGAAGTCTATTTTCTTCACCAGATTGGGGAAGTTTTCCTTCATTATTTGTTCAAATAAGTTTTCAATTTCTTGCTGTTGTTCTTCTCCTTCTGACACCCCTATAATTCGGATATCAGAACGTTTCAGGTTGTCCCAGAAGTTCAAAAGTCTGTCTTTATTTTTTTTGGATTAATGCTTCTTCATTCTGTTCAGGTTGGATATTTATTTTTTCCTTTTGTTTCAAATCATTGCTTTGAGTCCTGGTTTCCTTCCTGTCATTGTTGGTTTTCTGAATATTTTGCTTTATTTCATTTTGGGTATCTTTCATTTGTTCTTTCATTTTTCAACCAAGCTCAATCAGTTTTGTGAGCATTTTGATGATCAGGGCTTTAAATTCTCCATCAGATATGTTGGCTATCTCCTCATCACTTAGCTCTCTTTCTGAAGTTTTGCACTCTTCTTTAGTTTTGGCCCCATTTCTTTGTTTGTGGCCCCTGTTAAGTTGTAAGGGGGCAAAGCCTTAAGTATTCACCAGGGCAGGGCAACCCTCCTTGCTGCACTGCTGTGCTGCCTGTGGGGGAGGGGCCAGAGAGGGAACAATGTAGCTCACCTGCTCGTCTCTAGCGCACTTTCCAACAAACTCTCCTGTAGGACTGAGAGTTTCTCCTACCGCAGTAACTGCCGTAGTCCACAGTGAGCTCTGAGTCTCAGTTTCCCCTTGAGTCAGCCCCATCTGCACAGTCCACTGCCTCGGGTTTTCTCCATCTGCCCATCTTACCAGTCTAGTTGTTCTTTTTGACTGTTTCTTTAATTCCTTGGTTGTCGGAGTTCCATGTAGTTTGATTTTCTGACACTTCTGGTTGTTTATTGATTTTAGATTGGTTGTTATCCCCCTTTTAGTTGTGCAAGGAAGCAAAGGGTTTCTACCTATGCAACAGGGTGCAGCCAGGAGGGGGGCCACAAATAGAGATTTGTAATGCGGTCCAGAACTCAAGGTGTCCAGGAAATACTAATATATATATATATTAGTATATATATATACACTAATATATTATATTATATATAATATATAATATACTAGTATATACTAATATATATATACTAATGTATATATGATATATATATATATGATGTCCTCACCCCCACAAGTCTGAGCTGGGGGATGGGACACATGGAGCAGGGCCATTCAGATCTGTTTTGTATAGCAACAGCTTTGCAGCTAACATTTGGCATGGTTATTTAACATATCTATAACCTTTAACTGGTTTCATAGATATGTTAAATAGCTGTGGCCATGCTTTGAGCCAGGGGGATGGAAGTGACTTCCACCCAAGATGTAACTGAGAGGCAACTCGCCCTGGTTACAGCACCTGCATGAGAGCTTGGAGATGATTGGCTCCATGCCTTGGGGCCACATCTGCCCAGACTTACTATGGTAGCCCAGTAAAGCTGGAAGAATATGGGAATGCTGGCAAGTGTAACTGATTGTATGAGGAGTTGAAAATGGGGCTGAAGAGGAAGATTAGCTCGGGGATTTAAACCCAGGCACGGCAACCATCGGAGGGGAGAATGGCACGGCTTTGGCAGAGTGGGAACCCCGCAGCTTTGGTGAGAGTGAAGACCATGTGGCTTTGGGGTGCTCCCTTTTGCCATGTGGCTTAGGAAGCAGGAGAGACTTTGCCTGGAAGAAAAGGGGTGAAAGGACTCTTGCCGATGGGCCATGAGAAGGTGCCACATGGCTTTAGATTAACTGGAGATCATGGAGTTGACACAGTTGATGGTTCTAGGAGCCTGAATCACAGGCTATTTCTTTTCCTGAGATATGATACCCCAAATTAGGGCAGAGGGATAAGGAAGGACTGTGTACATCTGTGGGTATTCTAAAGGACTTTAGTATTTTAATGATGACATTAAGTCACTACTCTTAAGTCTGTATAGCTTTTAAATAAATAATTCCTTTCCTTTTCACAAATCTCTGGCATTGAGAGATGTCTTTCCTCTGGTGGTGGGCATAGCGAACATAGTGGGGGAACCCCTGGAGGAAAAGGGGGGTTCTTTGGGTAATAGTATATTGTACACCCCGCCTTGGGTGTGTTCTGTAACACCTATGCCTCCATCTTGGCCAGAACCCCACAATCTGATTTGACATTGGCATGGGACAAAGCCAAGATCAACATCAATGATATGTGAAAAAGTATGGTTCTTCCATTATTGTATAGTATTTATTTATTTATTTACTTACTTACTTATTTATTTGTGTGTGTGTGTGTGTGTGTGTGTGTTTGTGTGAGAGAGAGAGAGAATGAGAGAGAGAGAGAGAGAGAGAGAGAGAGAGAGAGAGAGAGAGAGATCCATTTGTTGTTCCACTTATTTATGCGTTCATTGGTTGACACCTGTACGTGTCCTGACCTGGGATAAACCTTGGTATATTGAGAGGACACTCTAACCAACTGAGCTACCTGGACAGGGCCCATTATTATGTAGTTTAGCAAGAAACTGCTAGTGAAATTTCATTTTGAGGTTCTTGTCACTGATTTTTACATTAAATTTGGGCTTAATTTTACTTTCATGATTTTGTAGTATTTTGAGGACCCTAAGGTATTCTTTGGTATCTAGTCATTTTCATTACAGAAGGATAACATTCAGAGTATTTGGATACTAACTGCTCTGATCATTACCTTACAGAGAATAGGAGAAATGTAACCATAGTTACCAGTAGATAAAAAACAATGTAACATTCTAACAAAAATGACAGCATGGTCAGAGATCCTATTTATTTGTGTACATGCTGAATATTCTCCGATTCCAGTAGGTATACAGAATGAAGTCTGACTTGGTGAAGCTTGCTATTTATTTATTTATTTATTTATTTATTTATTTCCACCCCCATAAAAGGAACATTAGGCTACGATGCGGAGAAAACTCCACCTCA
This sequence comes from Glossophaga mutica, assembly GCA_039655065.1. Classification (NCBI taxonomy): domain Eukaryota; kingdom Metazoa; phylum Chordata; class Mammalia; order Chiroptera; family Phyllostomidae; genus Glossophaga; species Glossophaga mutica. Next base: position 74,948,549 of record CM077308.1, on the reverse strand, counting down.
CTTTTGTTCAGCTGGCTTATTAGCAGACCATGCTGAGGAAAATTTAAAATCGGCTCTGTAAATCTGAAGTTTCTGCTGGACTGCAGTAATATGTAGGTTTGGATGACTACAGAAATTAATTATTTTTATGCGATAGAGTAGCATATTTTTTTTCCACTGGACTAAAGTTTTTCAAAATTTGTATGTTGATGTTCTACCCCTCAGTACTTCAAAGTGCAACTGTATTTGGGGAAAGGGTTTTTAGATGATGGGGTTTTTAACTTAATGGTAATTACATTAAAATGAGGTAATTATGGTGAGCCTTACACCCGTATGACTAGTGTCCTTATATGAAAAGGACATTTGGACATACACATGTATAGAATGAAGGCAGTATAAAGATGTAGAGACAACATAGCTATTTATAGGACAAGGGAAGAAGTCTCAGAAGAAATCCTGTCAACACCTTGACCTACGAATGCTAGCCTCCAGAATAATTTGAAAATAAATTTGTTATTTAGTCACCAAGTTGGTGGTACTTTGTTAATGCATCCCTGAATAATTAATACATAATGTTAGAAAAAAAATAATTGCTTTTTTAGTGTTAAAGAAAAAAAACTTTAGTGCTTAAAGCAGCACCACACACATAGTACGCAAGTAATAAATGTTTACTATTTATTATAGTTAAATGTGAAGAAAGAACCATGAGACTCACCAAACCAGTACTCCATCAAACTACTAAGTGTGTGTTTATATATTGATGGGATTTCTCAAAACAAGTGAGAGAAACTAATTTCTTAGAAAGAAATATGCCAAGGCATTTAACTTTATTATACTTTAGATAACTCTCTTTTACTAAACTTAGTTGATTCCACTCACAAAATGCTGACAAAACCTTTCCAAAACTATACTCACTATCATTCTTAAACATTCCTCTTTTAAAGAAGTTCACTAATGTTTCTGCTGACCACAAAAATTAATAATAATAATAATAATAGTTGTCACATGGAATAATTAAATGTGCTAGACACTGATAAGCTCTAAGCATTCATTAGAGTAGGGGTGTCAAACTCATTTTCACCAGGGGCCACATCAGCCTTGAGGTTGCCTTCAAAGGGCCGAATGTAATTTTAGGACTGTATAAATGTAATGACTCCTTAACTAGGGGCAAGGAGTTTGGCGCTGCTACTGGGTAGAAACAAGGTGCCAGGGCGGATAAAACAAGGTAGAGGGCCAGATTTGGCCCGCAGGCCTTGTGTTTGCCACCTGTGCATTGGAGTGTTGACTATTTTTAACAGTCTTATGAGACAATTTCAAAGAATATCCCAATTTTACATTTTAGTAAATGAGTCCAGAGTTTAAGTAAACTTGTTTGAATTCACCTGCTATGTGGTAGAGGTGAGATCTGAACCTAGGCATCCAGACTCCAGAGACCATGAAATGGTCTACTTTACCCTATGGAATCTATATGTACTGCAGCATTTTTCTTCAATTAAGCATACATTGGGATTTTCTCTGCTCCCATAAGTTTGTAAGATGTAGTTATCCTCACATAACCCCATTTGCAAGAAGACTTAAATGTTGGTGCTGTTTAAGAAAGTATGAATTTGGTTGTGTCTAGCTCTGTAACTTTACAACAGAGAGCATCCTGCAATAATTCCACAATTAAAAGCATCCTAATAAATATATTTCAGTCATTCATACGCACTTACAAATTACATATATAAATCTTTTATCTAGATATAAAGTCTTTAATTAGGGATTGCATGAGCTAAATCTTTTTCTAGGGAACATTTGAAGCAATATCCGGTTCTTTAGAAGTACCTCCTATTTTTCTAGGAAATGCTATCTTCTGCATAGGCCTTCTTTGCTTCTCTATTTTGTGGCCTCTAAGAAATTTTTGCTTTATTTTTGAGTTGCATCAATGAGTTTTATAACAAATAAAAATAATAAAACCATATTTCTCTCTATCTCCTTGTAGGTTTATCATTCTAATGACTTTCATTTCAGCTGTGAAATTATAAATTCTCATTATTCCTGCTTCTGGCTCCTCAGTATTATTTAGGTGGAACAGAGGCAGGCCCCATGGGCTGAATCAATTTTAATTCTATCTTCTGTAATTTGTCTGTTGGACCTTTGAGATTTGGTCTAGAAAAAAAATTTCAAGCAGGTTTCTCCCTTCAATCCCTTCTGTCACACTAACTTTATAGACGTTGGCTCCACAATTGTTTTCTATGACCAATATTATTCTTTTCAGAATCTCTACCCTTTCCTCTTGCAATTTATCTTTTAGACTACCTCCAAACGCTTTTCGATTACCAACTCTATACTTGAGTTTCTTGCTGAATTTTGAGAGGCCGAGTTGGAATATATCTATTTAAAACTGATGAGTACTCTGTCTAAACAGGCAAATTCTCTGAGTGTTGACTGATAAACTATTGAATGGGATTTATCTAGGTGTTTATACTGGATGCTGCATTTCCTGGGCCAGATGGCCCCTTCTTTGACCCAGCTTCCAACACTACTTTCCCTGCTGCTGACAGCCAACTGCTCACAGACAAACGCCTTCCCTGAAATTACTGTCAGTTGGAGAAAGTGCCCTTACTCAATTGTTTACCCAGGAGCAGTCCGTATTCCACATCTCTTTGGTGGGGCCAGGGGCAAAGCTTCGAACACTTCCCATCAACTGAGTACAACTCAGAAAGGCTGTTATGAACCCCAAACCCCATTTGGGATCAACGGGGACCTCTATGGTAACTGAGCTGCAGTTTAAATTCTTGCTTCACCCAATTCTTCTTTTCTCAGCTCCTCATGTACCATTCCTCAGAAACTGACCCGTAAATCTCCTGCCTGCATGTCACCAGCTCAGTTTGTTTCCAAGGAACTAGCCTAAGAAAATGTTGAAATGAATCTTCACTGACATTTCATTCTGCAAAAACTCACTAGCATTTTTTGAACTTATGCTATTTATACAATCTCTTTCTTTTGCCAAATCCCATTCCCTTTTCATTCCAACAGGCAAGTCAAGCTACAATGAAGTACCAAGAATTCTGTTTATTGGTGTTACCTTGTTTAATGGTGATTTGATGACCTTACAAGCTAATTCAATTTTTAAAAGAAGTCAGACAGCCAATCTCTCTATCACTCTATTTCTATCTCTATTTGCAAACTCCCTCTCTGACACATACACATTTTTTTCTCTCCCTTTATGATCCAGGTAACTGAGGAAAATAGGGAGATTGTTAGTTATAATTTTTTAGTAGTGACTATCTTTTAATTGAGGATGTACAAGTGTTTCCTACCTTTTTTATGTGCATAATTATAAATTTTATAAATATATATATGTCCATGTGCATATGTCCTTGTACAAATATGTAAATAAATATATATTTATTCTTTTTTAGGCAGTTATGCACATTATTTTTATTTAACCAGAACTTTTTTCAATTTTTATTTTAATTGTTGATCTTGTACAGTTTTCTGTCTTTTACTTCCACCCCAACCCACCACCCCAGCCCTCCCCACCTCCCTCCCATTTCCACCCCCCCATAGTTTTTGTCCATGTGTCCATTATACTTGTTCCTGTAAACCCTTCCCCTTTTCCCCTGAAATTCCCTCCCCTCTCCCCTCTGGTGACTTTCAGCCTGTTCTCAATTTCCATGTCTTTGGTTATATTATGCTTGTTTGTTTGTTTTGTTGATTAGATTCCTGTTAAAGGTGAGATCATATGGTATTTGTCTTTCACTGCCTGGCTTATTTCGCTTAGCATGATGCTTTCCAGTTCCATCCATGCTGTTGCAAAGAGTAGGAGCTCCTTCTTTCTTTCTGCTGCATAGAATTCCATTGTGTAAATGTACCACAGTTTTTTGATCCATTCATTTACTAATGGGCATCTAGGTTGCTTCCAACACTTGGCTATTGTAAATTGTGCTGCTATAAACATAGGGGTGCATAGGTTCTTTTGGATTGGTGTTTCAGGGTTCTTAGGATATAGTCCTAGCAGTGGAATTGCTGGGTCAAAAGGTATATTCATTTTTAGTTTTTTTAGAATATTCCATACTGTTTTCCATAGTGGTTGTACCAGTCTGCACTCCCACCAACAGTGCTCAGATAAGGGCTTAATCTCCAAAATATATAAAGAACTTACATGACTCTACTCTAAGAAGACAAGCAACCCAATTAAAAAATGGGAAAAGGACTTGGGAAGACACTTCTCTAAGGAGGACATACAGAGGATCCTGAGACACATGAAAAGATGCTCGATATCGCTAGCTATCAGAGAGATGCAAATTAAAACCACAATGAGATACCACTTGACACTAGTCAGAATGGCCCTCATAAACAAAGCAACAAACAGCAAGTGTTGGAGAGGTTGTGGAGAAAAGGGGACCCTAGTGTTCCCTACCTTTCAAAAGTTTGTTTTAGGCTTTTGCTTTTAAACATCCGTACCTGTTTTTGCCCTCCAAAAAAAATCAGAAGGGGATTTTCACTTTTACCAAGAAAGTCACAAAATAGCAAAAAGAGAAAATAGTTTCCAGCATTTGTTCTGCAGCAAGCTTATGGAGGAGGCAGCGAGCACCTGGAGCAGGAGAATGACATCACCAGGCTCCTTCCTGGGTACTAAGGGCCTGTACTAAGCTCAGCATCTCAGCTCAGCTGCTATAGCTTTGAACAGTGTCTGTGAGCATCTGTGCTTTGTCTCAATTGATTTCATGCATCTATTAGCAATGTGTGTCCTTTGGTAATTGCTTCTTCGATTTAGTCATTTTCAGTTTATGAAAAAGGTTCCATAGGAACACTCTACTTTCATATAGCAGGGAAAACCTAGACTTCCTTCTCTCTTCTCATTAGGCTTAAGACCTTAATGAATCCATATAATATCCTAATCCCAAGTATATATTAGACACTCAAATAATGTGGTATGGATAAATAAATGATCTAAAACTTTTAACTTTCATTCAGACAGCTAGAAACAACAATCATAGCCCCACCCTCAAGGACCTATACTATAGTTACTATATTTATTCATAATTTATAATATTTATATAATAATTTGTAAACCTTATATAATTTAGAGACCAACATTGCTGTCACATTTTAGGACAGAAATTGAATCTTGATTACTCCAGTTCAACCATACTAGTTTGCCTTTCTAGGGATCTAGCTTCTGATCACTTTGTTTATCCCCTTACTTGTTTATTCTCTCTAGACAAACAAAGCTACAATAAACATTTTGTTAACTTTTAAGTGAGTAAGATGTAGCCATTCCCTGCATTTGCCAAAGTATTCATAGATAGCTTTTCTCCCAGCCAACTTCAGCAGTCTATGGTGGTATTGGTGGTATTCACCTGCAATGTCTTCTCCAGGCCCTTATCTGCAACAGAAATTATATACTCTCATGCTAGCCTTGCAGGTTTCCCGATAGCAAGGAAGGCAAGCTATGAGGTATGCAATAGCCTTGATTTCATGGAAGTGCATCCTGCTTTTCAGAGACCATAGCTACAGTATAGACACACAGGGGTTGACAGGGAGAGGACCCATAGCAGCCTGTGAACCTTAGAGATTTTAATAGAGGGTGGTGGGTGTCACAGAAAGACCATTTTCATGCACTATAATTTCCTCTATTTAAAATCTTTATCTTTCTTGACACTTCCTGCCAATATGGAGGTATAGGTGGACACACTGTGCCTCCTCGAACAACCAAAATAAGGACAACAACAATTTAAAAACAAAATAAAAATCAGAACTGACAGAAAATTGAACTGTACGGAAATCTGACAACCAAGAAGTTAAAATAGACACATTCATCAAAACCAGTAAGAGGGGCAGAGTCAGGGAGCTGGGACAGAGAGGACTCATGGTAGGGCAGCTAGCAGACATGGGCACACTAGGCTGCAGCAGGTGGATCAAGTGTGGTGGTGGATTATAGAGTGGTGCTGCGCATCCAGTCCCACATTCCAACACAGATAATCCAGGTGAAACTGGGGAGCAAAACAGACCATGCAACCCAGGGTCCCAGCATGGGGAAATAAAGCCTCAAAACACCAACTGAAAATACCTGTGGGGGTTGAGGTGCCGGGAGAAACTTCTATCCTCACATGAGAGTTCATTGGAGAGACCCACAGGGTCCTAGAACGTACACAAACCCAGCCACACAGGAATCAGCACCAGAAAGGCCCATTTTGCTTGGAGGAAGCGACAGAAGTGACTGAAATCTGACAGCGAGTAGAGCAACCGCCATTGCTCCCTCTCGGGCCCTGCCCCCACATACAATGTCATAACCCAGCAGCTGGGTTGCCCCGCCCTGGTGAACACCTAGGGCTCCACCCCTCATATGTAACAGGCTTGACAAGACAAAAAATAAATAAATAAATGGCCCAAATGGAAGAACAGATCAAAGCTTCAGAGCAAATACAACTAAGCAACGAAGAGATAGCCAACCTATCAGATGCACAGTTCAAAGCACTAGTGATCAGAATACTCACAGAATTGGTTGAATTTGGTCACAAATTAGATGAAAAAATGAAGGCTACACTAAGTGAAATGAAGGAAAACACACAGGGAACCAATAGTGATGGGAAGGAAACTGGGACTCAAATCAATGGAGTAGACCAGAAGGAAGAAAGAAACAACTAAACAGAAAAGAATGAAGGAACAAGAATTCAAAAAAATGAGCAGAGGCTTAGGAACCTCCAGGAAATCTTTAAGCGTTCCAACATCCAAATTATAGGGGTACCAGAAGGAGAAGAGGAAGAGCAACAAGTGGAAAAGTTACTTGAACAAATAATAAAGGAGAACTTCCCCAATCTGGCAAAGGAAATAGACTTCCAGGAAGTCCAAGAAGCTCAGAGAGTCCCAAAGAAGTTGGACCCAAGGAGGAACACACCAAGGCACATGGTAATTACATTAACCAAGATTGGAATGAAGCAGAGAATCCTAGAAGCAGCAAGGGATAAGGGGACAGTCACCTACAAAGGAGTTCCCATCAGACTGTCAGCTGATTTCTCAAAAGAGACCTTGCAGGCAAGAATGGGCTGGAAAGAAGTATTCCAAGTCATGAAAGTCAAGGACCTACATCCAAGATTGCTCTCTCCAGCAAAGCTTTCATTTAGAATGGAAGGGCAAATAAATTGCTTCTCAGATAAAGTCAAGTTAAAGGAGTTCATCATCACAAAGCCCTTATCATATGAAATGTTAAAGAGACTTCTCTAAGAAAAGGAAGATAAAAATATGAACAGTAAAAAGACAGAAAACTCCCAGTTATTAAAAACCACACCTAAAACAGAAGCAAACTAAGCAAACATCTAGAACAGGAACAGAACCACAGAAATGGAGATCATATGGAGGGTTAGCAATAGGGGAGTGGGAAGAGAAGATGGGGGGGAAAGGTACCGAGAATAAGTAACATAGACAGGAGGTAGAAAATAGATAGGGGGAGGGCAAGAATAGTGTGGGAAATGTAGAAGCTAAAGAACTTACTTTTGTGTATGGCGTAAGTTGGAGCTCGAGTTTCATTTTCTTGCACAAAGCTGTCCAGTTCTCCCAACACCATTTGTTGAAGAGGCTATTTTTACTCCATTTTATGTTGCTGCTCCCTTTGTCGAATATTAATTGACTATAGAGACTAGGGTTTATTTCTGGTCTCTCTGTTCTATTCCACTGGTTCACGTGCCTGTTTTTATTCCAGTACCAGGCTGTTTTGATTACAGTGTCCTTGTAATACATTTTGGTATCAGGTATTGTGATCCCTCCTGCTTTGCTCTTCTTTCTCAAGATTGCTGCCGCTATTCTGGGTCGTTTATTGTTCCATATCAATTTTTGAAGTGTTTGTTCTATATCTGTGAAATATGCCATTGGTACTTTAATAGGTATTTCATTGAATCTGTAGATTGCTTTGGGAAGTATGGACATTTTGATGATGTTAATTCTTCCAATCCATGAACACAGTATGTGTTTCCATTTATTTGTGTCTTCCTTGATTTCTTTCTTCAGTGTTGTGTAGTTTTCTGCATATAGGTCTTTTACCTCCTTGGTTAGGTTTATTCCTAGGTACTTTATTTTTCTTTTTGCTATATTGAATGGAATTTTTTTCTTGATTTCTGCTTCTGTTGTTTCATTGTTGGTATACAAAAATGCCTTTGATTTCTGGATATTGACTTTGTATTCGGCTGTTTGGCCAAATTTATTTATTAGGTCGAGCAGTTTTTTGGCCTAGACTATAGGATTTTCTATGTATACTATCATGTCATCTGCAAACAATGATACTTTTGTTTCCTCCTTTCCAAGTTGGATGCCTTTTATTTCCTTTTCTTGTCTAATCGCTGTGGCTAATACTTCCAATACTATATTGAATAGAAGTGAAAGACAAATACCATATGATCTCACCTTTAACAGGAATCTAATCAACAAAACAAACAAACAAGCATAATATAACCAAAGACATGGAAATTGAGAACAGGCTGAAAGTCACCAGAGGGGAGAGGGGAGAGAATTTCAGGGGAAAAGGGGAAGGGTTTACAGGAACAAGTATAAAGGACACATGGACAAAAACTATGGGGGGTGGAAATGGGAGGAAGGTGGGAAGAGATGGGGTGGTGGGTTGGGGTGAGAATAAAAGACAGAAAACTGTACAAGATCAACAATTAAAATAAAAATTTTAAAGAAAAGAACTTACAACATGTGGACATGAACTAAAGGGAGGGAATGTGGGTGGGAGGCAGCATGCAGGGTGGAGGGGAATGAAGGGGGGGAATGGGACAACTGTAATAGCATAATCAATAAAATATATTTTATAAATAAATTAAATAAAATCTTTATCTTTCTTTATTATTCTCAAACCTATTTGCTTATTAGTTTTGAGGCCTTTAAGGTGAAATGTAGATTGTTCCACATCCCACCCTCAACCCTTCTCATGCAAGGTTCCCTTTTTTGTTATTTTGGTTTAACCTTTTATTTTTTTTTTAATTTTTTTTTTCTTTTAGATTTTATTTATTTATCTTCAGAGGGGAAGGGAAGGAGAGAGGGAGAGAAACATCAATGTGTGGTTGCCTCCTGTATGTCCCCTGCCGGGAACTGGCCTGGCAACCCAGGCATGTGCCCTGACTGGGAATCGAACCGCGATCCTTCGGTTTGCAGGCCCGCACTCAATCCACTGAGCTACACCAGCCAGGGCTGGTTTAACCTTTTAGATACTCTTCCTACTCCCAACTTCTTGTTACAGGTGGCCCTGTGGCAGGTCATCCATCCCTCCACACTCTGATCTTAAAGCAACCACTTCCATGCAATTTTTCTAAAGTGGGTCACTAAAAACAATTTATTTATTGAGGTGAGTTCCTGAATTAATAAACCACTTAGGACAATTGCTTTCCTGGTCACACTGGAATTCATAGAAATTACTGAATCCTAAGTTATGCGTATATACCCCGTGGTCAATCCTAAGTGTAAGAATAGCCAACATGCATAGAAACTTGTGTTAGGATAACATCTGTCAGTAGATACTATTAGCTTCACTGATTTTATAAGATGTTATTTCTAACAGTCACAAGTTAAATACATTGAATTTACATATATTGCAATTTATGTACAATATGCATTTATTTAACTTTCTTGGCAGCCATAGCCGATTCATTTTGATTTGGTGTTCAACAAAATCCTGATCACTTTTACACACATATTTCTATCAAGAGCTTTTCAAATATTGATTGTTATGCAGCATATTAGCCATTACTTTCAGTTTTTTTGTCATCTGAAAATTTTATAAGAACACATTTTTATCTTTATCCAAGTCACTGATAAAAATGTCATATAGGACAAGGCTTAGGGCTGATTCCCATGTAATCGCTCTTGGGGAACCATCATTCAATCATCTGAATGTGCTGTCATTCCACTCTTATGAAACTTGATTTTTCTCTCATCTGACCTACATTTTTTCAATTTGTAAAGAAATTTATCACGAGAGATTTTAACAGTTTTCTGAAATCCATATGTTCTTTATCTGTGACCATCCTTACTTGACCACCTTACTTAAAAAGGCAATGGGGTGGATTATGTTCCCCTACTGACTCTGAGTCTGTGCTGATTCCTTCTCTTTTTAGATTCTTAGAAGTCACCCAGTTTCACAATTATTGAACACTTTCTGTGTATCACATGCTATACTGGTTCTGCAATTATAAATATAATGACTCTATAACTCCTGCTTTCACTAACCTGACTGTCTGCCCCTTGGTACATTAGACAGTGTTTCCAGAATCTGGTAACATCTGTAATTTCTGACACTGATTACTTGAAAAACTGAGATCATATTTGATAATAACAACTATTTTGGTATTTACTTTCAATGACACCTCGGAAAGTATCCAGAGTGATACTGATGATGTAATTCACTAATTACTACAGTACCTTAGTGTATACTTCATCTAAAACTGAAACTCTAAATGCATTTATAATAATTCTTACTATCTTTATTTTTTTTCTGTATTAGGGTTCCCCAAGACCACTGTTAGTCTTAAAGATTTTCTATAAAGACTTACAGGATTCAGAAAAGCTGTTATATTCACATTTGTATTTATTACAGAGAAGGAATGTAGATGAAAATCAGAAAAAGGTACATGAGATGAAGAATGGAAGAAACTGGATGCAAGGTTTCAAGTATCCTCTCTCAGTTGAGCCACATAAAAACACACCTAATTCTTTTAGCAGCAATGTGTGATAGCATATGAAAAGTACTGCCAACCAGGGAAGCTACCTAGACCTTGGAGTATGGTTTTATTGGGCATCAGTCACGTAGGCATTCAGCAACTATAGGACAGACCTTAGCTACTCAAACACTAACCACACCCATGACAAAACAGGTATTCATCATAAATCATATGGTTAGGATGAAATTATCTGGTCAATCCTGAACACCATTGCCCAAGGCCACAAGCATATCATACATAAACATTTTCATTAGGCAGAGTATTCTAAGAAGTTATCTCCCAGGAAAATGAAACGGGCCAGTTCTAAAGACCTTTATTTGGAATGTACAATCTAGACTGCCGAGTCAACCCTTTCCCTCTTAGTTATGTCTCCGTCTTTCATTGTATTTAGTCATGTGTTTTCACAATCTCTAATAACTCAGAAGTCATGATCTTTTTTGATAATGCAAAAGCAAAATTAACATAGAGCAGTTCTGCACTTGCTCCCTGATTCTCTTTTACATTTACACTATTTCTTCTTCGAATTAATCAGAAAGGTTTAATTTAAAAATATATATTTTGTCATTGTATTGAAACAATATACTTCATACATGCTCAAGTTAATTATCTTGTTTTGTTATGATACATGCCAGTCTTTTTACTATTTGGAACAAACTTTGCTTTTTCTATACATTCCCCCCAGCTCTACTAGTGGTTATGTGTCTTGTGAAGCTTAAATTAGAGACTTTTTAAAAAATATATTTTATTTATTTTTAGAAAGAGAAAGAGAGGGAGAAAGAGAGGGAGAGAAACATCAATGTGTGGTTGCCTCTTGCATGCTTCCTACTGGGGACCTAGCCTGCAACTCAGGCATGAGCCCTGACTGGGAATCGAACTGGTGATCCTTTGGTTCACAGGCCCATGCTTGATCCACTGAACTGCACCAGCCAGGGCTAAATTAGAGATTTTTAATTAATTAGGAAAAGGAAATAAAGGCTTTCCACCATTGAAAATTAAAAAAAAAAAATGAACTAACAAAATAAAACAGAAATAGACTCATAGAGGAAGGAAAGCCATGGTTACTGTAGAAGGGATGGATTTGGGGTGCAGACACAAATAAGAGAAGGGGATTAAGAGGTACAAACTTCCAGTTCTAAAATAAATAAGCCATGGAGATGTAATGTACAGCATATAGGATATAGTTAATAATACTCTAATAATTTTGTGTGGTGACAGATGGTAACTAGATTTATGGGGATCATTTTCTAATGTATATAAATATTAAATCACTATTATGTACACCTAAAACAAATAGGATATTGTATATCAATTATGTCAATAAATAAATATTTAAAATTTTAAAAACCTACTCAATAACAGCAAAAAAGCATAATAGTTGAATACTAAGTCACTTAGATCCTTGGAAATTGTGCTATAACAATTTTAAAAAGTCAGTTAGTAAATTATATTAACTAAATGACACATCACCACATTAGTTACGTATAACTGCATAGTAAACTACCCCAAAACTTAACCCTTTAAAATACAAGCTTCTACAGTGTTACAGTTTCTGAGGTCAGGAATGCAGGCACATCTTCTGCATTCTGGGTCCTCTGACTATAGGTGTCTCACAAGGAAGAAAATAAGGTGTCACTGGGGGCTGCAGTCATTTCAAAGCATAAATGAAGGAGGATCCAATTTCAAGGTCACTCATGTGGTTTTTAGTAGCATTCAGACCATTGTGGGCTCTTGGTTGGAGGCTCCCCTCAGTTCCTTCCCACTCGGGTCTCTGCACAGGACAACCCACAGTGTGGCAGCTGCTTTTCGTTCCAGGGAGCAAGCGAGAGAGAAGAGACAGTGAACAAGCAGAGGTCAATGTCTTTTTGTAACTTTACCTCTGAAGTTGTACACCATCACCTGAGTCATAAACAATTAGTTAGAAGCACACCATTAAGTCCATCTGACACTCAAGGAAAAAAGATTACATGAGAACATGAGGATAGGGAGATGAGGATCATCGGAGGCTTACCACAGTTGTTTCCATAACATCATAAAATTACATATATGTTACTTGAACAAATATCAGTGTTTCTCAACTGATGGTTTACCATGTATATCTGGCCATGTGCAGAGCCTTTCTTGATTGTCACACCTGCAGGCGGAGAGGCACTATTAGCGTCTAGTGGGTAGAAGCCGGACTGCTGCTCAACATCCTGCATTTCACAGAACACACTCCCGCAATAAAGGGTTTTCCAGTTCAACTTGGCAATATTGCCAAGGTGGGAAGCCCTGGTAAATACTAGTAAATAATAAGGCTAGTTAGATTAGTCATCATTAAATCCATAAAGCCTGGACTGCTCTTTAGGTAAAATGTGCTCAAGCCCTAGATAATAACATATATAATCCCTGACTGGTTTAGTTAATCTGCAATACAAGTGGTATGTGGAATGATTATTATAGATTTGTCTATGCAGTAGCCAAGCCATCTCTATTTCACTGAAGATAAAACTGCTTAAAAATAGTCTCTGCCTCACAGACATATTAAGTGATGTGCCCAAAGTAAAAAAATAAGACATGATTGAGTAGAAATTTTAGTGAATGCAGTCTGAAAATCTACAAATTATTTAATAACAGTATATGACTCAGTAATTAGAGCCCTGGTTCTCATTCTTTCCTGAATCTTTGAATCACAGGTAAGTTTTTTTTTGTTTATTTTATTTTATTTGTATATATGTTTATTTTTTAATATGGATACCTGGGCCAAATCTTCAGATCAATTAAATTAGCCACTATGAAGGTCAGGCTCAAGTTTGGTATATAGTTGAACGGGTCAAGTTTAGTGATTTTGAGAACCCCTAAACAGAGTTTCTGTAGAAATTATTAAATTGATCAAAATAACCTACTAATATTGAATGTGGGATTGTTGAAATAAAGTTTTTTTTTTTTTCATCTCTGATATAGGTTAACACTGTAACAGAAATTTAAATATTCTAAAATCAAATTTTAAATTTAAAAGATTTATTGCTGGGGGTCATCAAACTCTGGTTGGGGGGCTAAATATGGATCACTGTCTGGTTTTGCAAATGTTTTATTGGAACACAAACATAGCCATTTGTTATTATATTGTTTATGGCTGCTTTCGAACTACAATAGCAGATTTAAATATTTTTTTAATGGAGACTGTATAGCTCACAGAGTCTTAAATATGTAATATCTATCCATTAAAGAAAAAGCTTGCTAAGTCCTGATCTGTTCCAATACCCAAACACTTTCATTTTAGTGGACTTGGCCTTGTTATTTACTATTGATTGTTCCTATTCTCTATTGGTTGCCCCTATTCCAACATGATGAACCTGAGAGGAGACAAGACAGAATGGGGAGCACATGCTGAAGTAAGCAATATTATCTTCATTTGCATCAATGTTCCATTTATTATGTATTATTATATTAATTTTATCATGTACAGATGCACTCTCCTGATCAATTTTTAATTACTTAAAGAATAATAGGTACTTCTAGACTATAATCTTTTTTATTAAGTCAGTTGAAAGACTTAGTGATTACTCTAAAGATAATAACAGTAATCATCTGTTGTAACTTATCTAAAGTTATATAGTAATGTGCTCATACAACTACAGAAAGCATCTCTGGAGTCTGGGCTGTTATTCATAAAACTAAAAATTCTTCTTCCTACAGGATGATCACTTATTTTAACACCCCATATTACAAAACTCCTAAAATCTTTAAAATATAATTAAATTTTAAGAATAATTTTAAAGCCACTTGATGTTTCTGTTTACTAAATAGCCAAAGTAGGTATCTTAATAAAGTTACCTGGGGTTACAAGTACACTCAGTTCTACTATTACACTTGTTTAGAAAACAAATTTGTTCCCATGCAATTAATCTATTAGTAACAACTTGGTGAAAAAAATTGTGATTGCTTATGTGCAACTTGATCTGCAGGAAATATTAGGTCAATACAGAAAACTGTACCCAGCTGAACTGGCCACATAGAATACATAAATTCATATATGCACAAACTGCAAACATTTCTTCTATCATCTTACTGTTCACTGTGTACATTATCCTAAAAGATTGTGTTTTGCTATTCTTTAGCATTTGTGGACACTCATTCAACATTTCAAACATATGTGTAAGTATCTTGGTTGGAAAATGTGAAACAGTGCATGCAAAGAGAAAGTTTTAAGTATTTAAAAAAAGCAAAAGAGCTTGTTATGAAAGAAATGGGAGACCATGTGGTAGCATCCAAGCAATGAGCATAAAGGAATCCACATTGGTGACCATCAGAGGCAATGCTGTGAAAATGAAAGAATCATTTATGATAGAATTATTCCAAACAATGCGAAGTCAATAAGAATAAAACCCAAAGAAATAAAAGTAATGGAAATATTTTCAAGCTTATGCATTAGACACCAAACATTAAAAACTCAGGAACAACTTTTCTCACAATCAAATATAAAACACAATCTATAATTTAAGACCTTACACAGATATCGTCAGAAATACACAGAAGCAGCTTCTGTTAGTATTAGAAGTGTCTGGTGTGGTAATTACAAAAATCAATAAAAAGTTTGAAGCTTTAGCTGCTGTGAAAAGCCATAAGTGAAGGTTAAAAGCAGAGAAGGAATTTCCAGAAACGATATAGAAGTCATTGAAGACAGTTATAAATCATATTAAATTTTCAGTTTTGATTGAAACAGTTATCTACTATAAACACATGCCTTGAAGGACTAATATCTCACAGGCAAAAAAAAAAAAAAAGAAGAAGTATGCCTCAGGTTTTCAGGCTGTAAAAAAAAATAACAAATTGTGTAACTCTTCATCTACCATTTCACAATAATCCAAAAGTTTCAACCCATCTCATGTCCATTTACACAAACATCAATTTCCCCCAAGATAAAGTATAACATATATGTAGTACTTATGTTTTTCTTTACCATTTAACATGTATAAAACTGGGCTATCATTTTTGTCAGGTTCCTAAATTTTCTTTTTATGTGTCATTAACGAAGCTTTTTTGGGTTTTGCTCCTAACTTTACATTTACCCTTAGCCGGGTACTTTTTATGGTATGATTATACATAGTATGGTGAGATTTAGGAATAGTGGAACCAGCTGTAATCAAAAAATAAAACAAAACACTAAAGTGAGATTATACAAGAATAAATGAATTAACTTGTTCTTCATACAACCAAAAGCAAGAAGTATAATGGGGACTCATAAGACATTCTAAACTGGATTTCTAAAAAGAAAATTAAGAAAACCATAGAGCTATTCTCACCTTCATGGTCAAATGATGCCCTTTCTCTTATTCCTGCAAGCCTGCCTTATCTTTTGTTTGTTTATAATTATCAATTAATGAGTTTTCTCTTCCCAATGAACAAAAGATCAAGATGGCTTCCCCTCAGCCCCTCAGAGGAGGAAATAAGAGGGTGGCAATTGTCTATACGTAATTCTCCAAATTTTTGTAAGAGATAATTTGATTAACCAATCTTAAAGTAGAAAATACTCCAAGATTATGTGGAGGTTTTATTTTTATTCACATGATTACAACGTTGAATTCAATGAGTAAATTAGATACTTAAAAATTAGTTGTGAATGTGTTACAAAAGATTTAGTTGAACCTATTTGAAACTTGAAACACATTGTTGTTCTTCACAGTAATAATGTGAGGCATGGTGGATAAGCTTTTTGTTTTGTTTTACTTTGCATGTTTTAATGAGGATGACTCTGTATTTAACAATTCATAGAATTTTAGTTGGCGGGCATCTTGGTCATCCAGATGTCCGTCTAATTCCCATGATTAATACAATGAGCTGTAGAGGGTTATACCTTTCCCGAGATCGTGTTTGTCAGAGGGTGACACTGGGGCTGGAGTGGCAATGCTAACACCATCCTGAGTAATGGGTGTTGGCAGCTAGGAACCGGGTAGTATAATACAAATTTAAAAAAGGAAAATTGTCCTGATTTTATCTTAGTGTTTTTCTGGCCTTAAAAACAATCGGTAATTAAGCATATATTACTAGCTATTAGATTTAGTTGAACAATATCAATAATTTCAAATTTCTGCATGATGAGAATTTTTAAGCAATGAAAAATGGAACCTGAGTGGAAAGAAATGTATCCGATATTTAAAGATGGCAGAATACATAGTGAGAGTATTCCAGAGAGATTTACCTTGGTAGAGGTATGTGCTTACATTTCAAAGGCAGATTAAGCCCAAACTGTTGCAACATTTCAGAGACTGTAAACTATATATAGATTGATGTTTTAGCTAACCTACTACAGAGAATGTCTCATTCCAAGAGACAGAACCAAGAGACTTTGCTATTTACTTTCTATGGAGACTTTGTTTACTGTAACAAGTGTTTATATCCTTCTCAGGAGTTGAGAACTGCTGGGCCACCTAACTTCTGTAAAATACTAGATTTGTAACTGTAGGGCTCTTCTGCAATAGTATTGGTTTGGCCAAAACGTTTGTTTGGGGTTTTGGCCAACCCCCATATCTGTATGATAGATAGCTCTAGTAGTGTTCAGTTGTTTTTAACTTCATTTGAAACAATTTTGTTAGATTGTAATATGACAGCTCTCATATCAGCATGCATTAAAAGAACAAAAACATCAAAATTGGTGAATTTTTCTCTAGCCATTTTAATATTGAAGATAGAAGAAGTTAAGCAATATCATCAGCTTATTATGCTTTATTATTTCAATAGAGGTTAAAATGCAACTGAAACGCAAAGGAAAAGATTTGTGTGGTGTATTGAGAAGGTGCTGTGACTGATCGAATGCATCAATAGTGATTTGAGAAGTTAGAGATTTGTTGCTGGATGATGCTCCAGAGTTAGGTAGACCAGTTGAAGTTGATCACAATGAAATCAAAACATTAATTGAGAACAGTCTATGTTATACCATGCAGGAGATACTGACATACTCAAAATATTCAAATAAATAAAACTTTTGGTGAAAATGAAAAATGTGTATTTTATTTTATAAACTTTGTGGGAAACCCAATACAACCCCTATATCTATGGGTCTAATCATTGGGCTCTTATCATATCTCCCTGAGATAAAAAGAAATGGGATATGCAGAAATAATATCGCCTTTGCTGTGAGTAGTAAGAATACTCCTTGACTCAGCCACTTTATATTTGCAATCATAAACATAAAACAATATAGCTTTTTAAAATGTGCCATTAGGGAATGGTGGTATAAGGAGCTCTGTGTACCCACTGCTCAATGAAACAACTATAACTGTAAAAGTTATAAAGATAAACCAAATTTTTAAAAAATATATGAATTTATTGCTAGCAATTGCTTTATTAAAAATTACATAAGTTAGTCTTTTATAGTGAAAGTTACACAAAAAATAATTTGAAACCATGTGAAATAAAAGAGATTTGAGAAAGGCAATTTTTTTTCATAACAGAAACAGGATTATAAATATTCTGTATTTTTTCCATTAACTGATTCATAAGGCAACTGTATATATCACAATATGTATATAATTATAGGAGTGAAAGTATATAGAAATGCTGTATAACAATAGTAATAGCACAAAAAGTGTGAAAGAGTATACAGAGCTCTATAAAATTAACATTTCTATATCTCACTGCAAGTGAGTATAAATCAGAAGGAGATTTGGATAAAGTGCATATAATGAGCCATAGGGCAACCAGTAAGAAAATAGATGAAAGAGTGAAAAATCACTGAAGGAATTAAAATGTTACACTGGGAAATATTCACTTAAATTTAAACAAATGGATCAAAAAGCTCTGGTACATTCACATAATAGAATACTACACAGCAGAAAGAAAAAAGGAACTCCTATCCTTTGCAAGACTATGGATGGATCTGGAGAGCATTATGATAAGTGAAATAATCCAGGTGGCAAAAGACAAATACCATATGATCTCACCTATAAGTGGAACCTAATCAACAAAACAAACAAGCAAGCAAAATAGAACCAGAGACATTGACATAAAGAACAGACTGATGGTAACCAGAGTAGAGGGGGGATAATGGGGAAAATCAGGGAAGGGTCATTAAGGAACATATATAAAGGGCACATGGACAAAGCTAAAGGGGGTAGGATCAAGGGTAGGAGGCAGGGATGGGTGGGGCAGGAGAGGGGAGTGGAGGGGAAAAATGGAGACAATTATACTTGAAAAATAATTAAAAAAAAGAAAGATAAGAAAATGGTAAAGAATGATTAAAGGGAATTCTATGTGTTTCAAAGCATAAAGGAACATATAGAAAACAAAAGGTAAAATGGCATGAATAAACCCACACATATCAATAATAATGGCAAATGTTATTGGATTAAACAACACATTTAAAAAGCAGAAATTGTCACATGGGAGGAAAAAAAAAGATCCAACTATATAACTATATGCTGTCTCTAGGACACATACATTAAATTCAAACATATAAATAAGTTTAAATTAAAAGAAGAGAAAAAGATATATCATACAAACAGCAAGCATAAGAAAGATGCAACACCTATACCATTAGACAAAATAGATTTTAAGACAAAAATAGTTAAGATAAGATGTTTTAGAATGATAAAATGATCAATTAATCAAAAAGATATAACAATGACATTAGAAGTTATAAAGATTTGATTTATAAGTCCTCTTGTTGGGCTACTTAGAACAAGAGTGAAGGACTATTAAAGTTGTGTCTACATAGAATAGCATCACAAGCTATTTAATATTGATACAGGTTAAGGAAGAACTTGCCTTTATTAAATACTCTTAAATATAATTTTATAAGGATAACTTCCTCCTCTTCCTCATCCTACTCAAAAATCATTTACCTACACTTGGGAAGTAAAATAGAAAGCATATTCCCAAATGAAATATGTATTTTAAAGAGGTGTTAGCTATACATATTTCACATGTCTTAAATTAATTTTAGACAATCAGATTGAATTATTTAGTTATTAAAATGTTGGCTTCTAAGAAGGACTTTCTAATAACTTGTTTCTTTCTATTTGATAAGGAGCTATAAATATTTTAATACAACTATAAATATGTATGCATTTCACAACAGAGACCAAAATACGTGAACCAAAAACACACAATTTGAGGAAGACACATAATTTAACAATAAACATTAGAGAATTCGATGTCTATCTTCAATAATGGAGAGAACTAAAAAGAAGATAAGCAAGGAAATAGAAGACTTGAACAACACTATAAATCAACTAGACCTAATTGGTATCTATAAAACACTCCATCCAACAACATCAGAAGTCCATTCTTCCCAAGTGCACATGAAGCACATGGATCATTGTCAAACCATACAACGTTTAATAACTTTAAAAGGATTGACATCATACAAAGTATATTTTCTCTGACCACAATGGAATTACATTAAAACCCAGTAGGAAGAAGAAATTTCACATATATTAGGAAATTTAAAACACACTTAATAAATCAATGGATTACAGAAGAAATCACCAGAGGAATTAGGAAATACTACAAGATGAATGAAAATAAAAATACTGTATAAAACCAAAACTTATAGCATGCATCTAAAGCAGCCCTAGAAGAAAATCTAAAGCTGTAAATAAATGTCTAGAAGTTTTTAAAATGTCCAATATAATTCTTATCTTTCATCTTACAAAAACTGTAACAAATAGCAAACAGAATCTAAAGTGACCAGAAGGAAATAATAAATATGAGTTTAAATTAATGAAATATCATTAAAAGCTGGATGTTTGAAAACATTTTAAGAAATGAAATACTTTTAGCTACATTAGCAAGGACCAAAAGACAAAATATTCTGATTACTCAAATCGAGACTGAACAAAGGAACATTATAAATCTTACAGAAATTAAATCTATTATACAGGAATACTGAAGATAACCATATGTCAACAAATCAAACTATTTTTATCAGGGACAAAAACATTTAATATGTGAGTTTTTTTCTTCTCTTTAATTTTTTAAGGTAAGTTTTTTATTAATTTCTTCTTTTTTTTATTGTTGTTCAGGTACAGTTTTCTGCCTTTTCCCCCCACCCCAGCCCAACCCTCCAGCCCTCTCTACATCCCTCCCATGTCTACCTCTCCTTGTTATTGTCCATGTGTCCTTTATAATTGTTCCTGCAAGCCCTTCACCCTTTTCCCCTGAAATTCCCTCCCCTCTCCCCTCTGGTCACTGTCAGCCCATTCTCAATTTCTGTGTCTTTGGTTATATTTCACTTGTTTGTTTTGTTGATTAGGTTTCTATTAAAGGTGAAATCATATGGTACTCATCTTTCACCTCCTGGCTTATTTTGCTTAGCACAATGCTTTCCAGTTCCATCCATGCTGATGCAAAGGGTAGGAGCTCCTTCTTTCATTCTGCTGCATAGAATTCCAATGGGTAAATGTACCACAGTTTTTGACCCATTCATTTACTGATGGCCACCTAGCTTGCTTCCAGCACTTGGCTATTGTATTAAAACCACAATGAGAAACCACCACACACAGGTCAGAATGCTCATCATAAACAAAGAGGCAAACAAGTGTTGGAGAGGTTGTGGAGAAAAGGGAACCCTAGTGCATAGTTAGTGGGATTGCAGACTGGTGCAAATCAAACTATTTAGATGAAATGGACAAGTTCGACAAATAAAGAAACTTATATAACTGACTTAAAAAATTAAAAATCTGAGTAGAGCTACAACATCTAAATATATAGAATTTGTAACTTAAAGACTTTCCATTAAGTAAAGCCCAGTATCAGCTGACTTAAATGGTGAGTTCCACCAAGTCATTAGAGAAAAAAATTAATAATACTAATCTTTCTCAAGAGTAACCAAAACTTAAAGGAGGTAAGGCTTCCCAATTCATTGTATAAGAGCAGTATTACCTTGAAACTAAAATTAGACAAATGCGTAACAAGAAAAGAAAGCTGTAGACTATTTAATATGAATATAGGCATACAAATCTTTCAGAAAATACTAATAATATTCCAGCACCATATGAAAGGGATTATACACCAAATCAAATGGGATTTATCTCATGAATATTAGCTTGATTTAAAATAGAAAATCAACTGATGTAATTCACCATATCAGTGAAAAAGAACAAGAACTACATTTTTATTTCAGCAGACACACAAAAAAGCACTTAACTAAATCCAACGCTCTTTAATGCTTAAGAAAATGGAGTCTACTTACTCAACTTCATAAAGAACATCAAATGAAAACCCATGTAAATATAATGCATAATGATGAAAGATTAAACTGCTTACCTATTCTATTTTGTCTTGTGCTGGATGCTCTAGGTAGGGCAATTAGGCAAGAAAATGAAATAAAATGAATCCATGTTAGAAAGGGAAAACTAAAACTATCTCTATTTGTAGATGGCACAGTTTTGTATATAGGTGATCCTAGAGAACCCACTAAAAAAACTATTAGAGTTGATAAGCCAGATAAGTGAGGTTGCAATCAATGTCCAGTATCAATAAACAAAAATCAGTTATATTTCTGCAAATGGACAATAAATACTGTAAAATTAAATAATTTTATTTACAATGTCATCAAACTTAATACACTTAGTATTAAATTGAATATAAAGGTGTTAAACTTATACCCTGAAAATTACCACATGTTTTTGAAAGAAATTACAGAAGACTTATTTTCATTCAAATAAATGAAAAGATAATTCAAAGCCATGAATTAAAAGAGTTAATACTGTTAAGATGGCAATACTCCAAAACTGATCTACACATTCATCATAATCTTCATCAGTATCCCAGTTACCAGCTTTGTGAAAAATTGACAAGATAATCCTAAAACTCATTAAAAAATGCAAGGGACTTAGAGATAATCATGTTGAAAAAAGACTAAAGTTTGTCAACTCATACTTCCTGACTTCAAAACTAACTACAAAATTCCAGTAATCAAGATAATGTTGTACTAGCATTGGATAGACATGTAGACCCATCACACAGAATTGTGTATCCAGAAATAAATTATTGTGTTTATGGTCAATTGACTGTTGACAAAGTTTCTAGAATAATCCAATGGTGAGAGAACAGTCCTTACAACCACTTGTGAGTGGACAACTGGATATCCACACACAAAGAATGCAGTTGATCCCCTTCTTCACACCACACATAGAAATTTACTCAAGCTGGATCATAGACCTAATTATAAGAGTTAAAACTATACACTTTTGGAGGAAAATATTGGAGCTTATAAATCTTTGTATGTTGGATTAATGAAAGCCTTCTTAGGTATACCACAAACAGCATAAGCAACATAGAAAAAATACATGAATTGGACTTCATCGAAACTAAAAACATATGTGCTACAAAGAAAACCATCAAGAAAAAAATACACAACCCACAGACTTGGATAAAATGTTTGGAAGTCATGTATATGATGAGGGACTTGTAAAAAGATATTTTTTTTAAAAAAATGAACAAATGATTTGAACAGGCAGTTTTCCAAAGAAGTTATACAAATGTTTAAGAGCCACACGAAAAGATGTTCAACATAATTTGCCATCAGGGAAATGACAGTCAGAACCATAATAAGATACCAGTTTACACCCACTAGGATGGCTATAATTTTAAAAATGCAGATAATACACAGTTTTACAAAAAAAAAAAAAACAAACAAATGTAGAGAAATTAGAACCCTCATACATTGCTGATGGGGGTGTAAAATGGTACAGCCACTTTGAAAAACTGTGTTTTTTTTTAAAAAGTGTGGTTAACTTTGAAAAAAAGTTAAGTATAAAAGTAACCATGTAACCTAAAAATTCTACTCCTAGATACATACTCAAAAGAGCTGAAACCATATATCCACACAAAAACTTGTACATGACTGTTCATTGGAGAATTATTCATAATGGCCAAATAGTGGAAGAAAACCAAATGTCCATGAATCAATAAACAGTAGTACATCCATACAAAAACATTTAATCCTGCTATTCAAAGGCATTATGTACTGATACATATTACAACATGAATGAATCTCAAAAACATTGTGCTTAGTGAGAGAAGCTAGTCACAAATGCTTACCTATTACATGATTCTATTTATATAAAATTACCAAATACATGAAATATAAGGATGAAAAATTGATTAATGGTTGCCTATTAATAAAGAGTGGCTGTTAAAAGGTTCTGGGTTTCTTTGTTGTATAATATAAATATTCTAAAATTGATTGTAAGTATAGCTGCAAATTCCTGTAAATGTATTGAAACCATTGAATTGTCCGCTTTAAATAGGTACACTTATTTGTATGTTTTGTGAATTATACTTCAATAAAATTAGTGTATTAAAGTATTGGTCTATGAGTCTGTCTGGAAAAAGCACAGCCATTGTTAATAAAATGAGAATGGTTTGCACATTGATGTGACCTGCAAGCCAAGCAGAGCAAACTGGAACGTGCATGTGTGAACAATATGATGTCACTGTACCTACTCAGTGGGAGTGGTAGATGCCATTGAGTGAGCACATGTACTGTGTGGCTGTCACATTCAAAATGACTGAGCAACTAGAGAAACAAATCTGCATCACATTTTGTGTTAAACTTGAACATTCCTCCACGGAACTATTCAAATGATTCAGAAGGCCACAGACATAAGGGGTGACTGGCAGCTTCATCATGACAATGCACTCGTTCATGCATTGTGCCTCATGCAGAGTGTTTTGGTGAAACATGAAATCATCCAGGTGCCCCCTATAGCCCAGATTTGGTGTCCTGCAACTTCTGGCTTTTCCCCAAACTAAAATCAACTGTAAAAGGAAGGAGATATCAGACCATTGATGAATTTCAGGAAAATATGATGGGGCAGCCGAGGACAATTTGGGAGAACTTTGTGAGGTCCCAAGGTGCCTAAATTGAAGGGAACTGAGGTGCCATTGTTTCTTGAACCTTGTATCTTCTTCAATAAATGTCTCTATCTTTCACAGCACTTGGCTGGATACTTTCTGGACAGATCTCCTATATACTTTTTATCATCTTTCCATAGATTCTACAATGGCAGTAAGAAAATCATCTAAACAATTGACTGAAACATCAGTGAGGTAGATGTGTCTTGGCTTTTGGGAATTCTGAACTTAAATGGAATCATCATATTGATCTTCTGTCTCTATTTTCTCTGGGCTGTTCATTACACAGGCTCCACACATTGTCTCTCCCGTCCCAACTCTTCTACTATCCCCTATCCCCAAACCCTGGTTCCAAGCCTTTCACTGTAGCTGAAGAAATTTCAGGCTGACAGCATAAGAGAGTTTTAGTGTCTCAATTTTCCCAGGAAAATTCAGGAGGCTTAGTTGGTTTAGATCAGTTTAGGTCAAATGATTAGCCTCTCATTCTGAACTAATCACAGTGGCAAGGAGAATAGAGAAGTGTGCTGATCCAGTGAGGCCAATGAAACATGCTAATTGTCCCTGAAATAATCAGTGTGGTTAGGGGGAATAGAGTTGCAGATTGACTTCAGCCAATCAGGTGCAATTTCTCTCACACTACATGGCTCAGAATGGTGACAAGATGCTCCCCAACAAGAAAATTAAAATGTAGTTTTGGTAGAAAACAGAACCGCTAAAACTAAGCAGGAATTAACCAGACAAATGGAGTTGGAGAAATAAAATTGAAAAATTCAGCAGTCTGTTTTATGCAAGTCCTGGTCAAGTATATTAATTGGTTTATGTTTTATCCTAAGAAATACTGTTTATAATGAGTTGTAAATATGAAAATGAAGCATTCACATTTGTATTTCAAAAAAATATATTTTGGCTACAGTGAAAGATCTATTTTCTTTAACTACTAGATTTCCAGCTTTCCCTAGAACTTCTCAACGCAGTCCTCCATGCACATTATGCTATAAAATCTCTAAGTAATTTTATGATAACTTATAAGCTAAAAATCAAGAAGGAGCCATAACAGAGAGAAAAAAAGTGTAAGCTGGTAATCAGAGGCCATCTTTATTTCCAAAAGTACCTTATTGAAATAGAACATCATTTTTTCTCTGATAAGTAAGACCATTTTATTGATTATTTATCTACCACACTCCAGATATTGTACAAATTGTTATAAGAATGCAAAGATAGATAAAACACTATCCCCAGATTTAGTGCAGTTGGAAGAGAAAAGATATAGATTATTGCAATTTAGCCTGTGAAACTAGCAGTGGAAACTGTTTCATGGAATCAGAGATCTGAACTTGCTAAGAACTGGTTTCTACTACCTAGGACATTTCTGGGAACATAGCAGTCATTCAGCGACTATATGTTGTATAGATCTAAAAAAAGATGATGTAAACTTGGTGCCATGATCATTTAGAGTTGATCACTTTAGGCTGTGGAGTTTACAGAATCCAAGAATTGGTAGCACTTACCTAGGTCCTGAAAGATAGGTTAATATTGTGAGAAAAGGAGCTAGATGAAGACTGCATGAGTGACTTCCTGGAAGGAGTGCCAGTAAAACCACTAAAGACATGGTGGAAGGAAAAGAAAAGAATATGTAGCAAACACATAGTTGAACTTATCTAGATTTGGATATATATGAAGCAGTAGAGAAGAGGCTGTGAAAGTCAAATCATGTTTGTTTGTTTAATTGGAACACAGAGAGAGATAGCTCTCTGGTTAAAGAGTTGGAGGAACTTAAAGGGAAGATAAGCACACATGGAAGAAAACAGTATATCTCTTCATTTGTTTCTGTGTTGGTGGGGCAGTGGGGGAAGCACACTGGCATTGGGAATGAAAAACAGAAATAATGACCTTAACTGTCCCAAAAGAATCATAACCTACAGGAATTGCATCATGTTTTCATTAAGCTATAGGATTTTGCCCTAATAAAAATCAATAATAATTGTTATTTTCCTAAGCATGCCTTACAGAAATGTTCTCCTATTTCATTAAGTTGTATTATAAATAAAATCACAAATAAAGACATAAAAGTGAATGATTGAGGACTTTTTCCCCAGTATTTTAATGATACTTTAATAAGGAAAAAAAAATAGCGTTTCCAAAGAAGAAAATGTCATTATATTTTCTCCTGAACAAATGAGTTAAAGTATTGTCTCTTTACCTTAAATACTCATATTTTATTTTTATTTAAATTATGAAGTATTTTAATAAATTATTCAAAGTAGGCTATGATAATTTTAAAGCTAGTGCTCTATGATGCAAATACCCAAAAGGCTGTTGTCGCTTATCCTGATTGATTATAAGTAGGTTTCACTATTTTTAAATAAATAATTTAATCATATTTGTGTTATTAATTTTTCCACTTATTGCCTAAAGTACTGAAGTTAAAGATAACCATCCATTAAGGGTCTAGTCTAGTGCTATAAATTAAAAAAAAAATAATCAATAGGCAATTACTAAAAGATGTCAGGCACCTCCTTGTTAAGTACTGAACACAGCAGTATGTCACAGGTATATTTCAAATTAAGCACTCAACTTTCATTAGTTTTAGTCTTTCTCTTGGCTGAAAAATTAAATATAATAATAATTATATATATTTTTTTCTTTTTAAAAATACCATCTCATTCAAAATATGTTTGGGCCCTATCATAGTAATGGAATTTGTATGGGTTTGGTACTCATAGGGGATGCTCTGAATTACTGATTCAAAGGCAATCATTCCCTTATTAAACAGGGCTTATCTATTTTTTAACAAAATAAAAAAGGTGTTCCTAGGCATAATTAGAAATTACTAATTATATTAGAGAAACAGGTAGCCTAAGGGTGATCCAAAAGTCATTAAACAAACCCAAAAACTATTATGCAAGGTTATTTTTCACTGTGGTTGTCTAGATTTAAGTGGTATGGTCTGAGCAGAGTTTGATAAGAACTAAGACATCTGGGGTTTATGGTCAAGATGGTGGCATAGGTAAATGTGGTACTTGAATCATCCCACAACTACATCAATATTGCAGCTAAACTACAAAAGAGCCATAATTCTGAACTGCCTGAAATCTAGCTGAACAGAAGCCCTATAACTAAGGATATAAAGAAGAAGCCACATGGAGACTGTTAGGAGGGCACAGAGGTGGAATGGGCTGGTCCCACACCCATGTGCAGCACATAAAAATTAGCAGGGGTATCTCAGCTATAGAGGACCATCTGTGAAGCAAGGAGATCCATTCCCCAAACAAGTCCCCAGCCTAGGGTTCCATTGTGGGCAAGAGAAGTCCCAATAACTTCCGGCTGTGAAAACCAGTGGGGATTACGGCTGAATGAAACAGATGGCTGCTAGAGCCCCAGGCAGTTCCTCTTAAAGTGTCCACACTCAGACTTACTCTGACTCACTGGCTCTGAGCTCCAGCATTGGTGAAGCAGCTCAAAAGGTGCCAAGGGCATACAGAGAGGAACTGAATTATCTGATATCAGGGTGAGAGCTGTAGAGTCAGTTTTCTCCCAGAGAGTAGAGCTAGGAGAAGCCATTGTTCCTTTTCTGAGCCTTTTCTCCTATAGACCCAGCAGGCAAGCACCATATCTGAGTCTCCATGAACCTCCATGAGAGTACTGTTAGCCCTGCCCTGGTAATTCTCTGAAACCCTGACCCACCCAAATTCTGGGTTGACCCAAGCTGTTTCCTGGGGATATTTCACACAAATGGCCTGTCTTGGCTCACATTTCAGAATTTCCTAAAATCTCTCAAACAATCAGCATCTGGATTTAGTATGCCACGTATTTTTTGCTAAGTGTCCCTAAGCCAGGCACTAGGGGTAGCCAGTCTGGGTTCAGGTCTTGGTTTCTGCTGGCCACCTCCAAGCCCATCAAAAGTAGTAGTCATCATAAATTACTTTGCAGCTCATGCTCAGCGGCAGAACTGAGGAGAACAGGCAGAACACAGGAGGCAACTGACCTTGTCCTGCACCTCCCAGGAGTCCCCACAGAATGCTCACCCAATAAAAAGCTTCACCTAACCACCACCACAAGCCACACACTCTTGAAGAGGACCCAGCATGCCCCAGAACCTTGCTGAAGCAAGCCCTGCTCTACAGGGGCAGACACTGCACAGCTGATCCTCCATGGTAGTTATAGTCAGTTCTTGAATTTGATCAGCTTGGGGGGGTAAATCCCTCCCATTGATATGCCAATAGCAACCAATACTTAAATACTGCATGAGGGTGTACACAGCTCACCCAGGGGAGGTGGAGAAGAGTACACCTGAAATGCCCACCTCAGTGAATGGGGAACTTGTGACACAGGAACCTACAGGACTCCTACTACATAAGGTCACTCCTTTAAGTCTAGGTGACATAGCAGCTCAACCTAATACATGAAAACAAAGACAAGTTGCTTGTCAAAATGAGGAAAAGAAACATGTCCCAAATAAAAGAACACAACGAAATTTGAGGAAACAAACTAAACAAAATAGAAACAATCTACTAGATGCAGAGTTGAAAACACTGACTATAAGGATTGTCAATGAATGTAGTGAAAGAGTAGATGAACTCAGTAGGTACTTCAACAGAGATAGAAAACATTAAAAAATGGAGATGAAAGATGTAAAAAAGAACCATGCAGAAATAAAGGATATATTAAGTGAAATGAAGAATACGTTAACGGAAATACATTACAGGGAATCAACATTTGTGGAGATGAAACAGAGGGTCAAATAAAAGATTTAGAAGATAAGGAAGAAGAAGCATAAAATACCCAATCAGAACAGCAAAGGGGAAAAAAAGAATCCTAAAAAATGAGGATAGCATAAGGAGCCTTTGGGACAACTTCAAACTTACCAACATTCACTTCATAGAGGTCCCAGAAAGATAAGAGAGAGAAAGGAATTGAAAACCTGTGTGGAAAAAAAAAAACAAAATGAAACAATGATAGAAAATGTTCCTAACCTGATGAAGGAAATAGACAGACAAAACCAGGAAGCACAAAAAGTCCCAAATAAGATGTAGCCAAAGAGGCCCACACCAAGACACATCATAATTAAAATGCCAAAGAAATGCAGAGAAAACCAGTTAGTTATATACAAGGGCATTCCCATAAGACTGTCATCTGAATTCTCAACAGAAACTTTGCAGGCCATAGAGAATGTCAAGAAATATTCAAATTCAGGAAAAGCAAGGACCTACCATCAATATTATTCTACTCAGCAAAGCTATCATTTGGAATGGAAGATCAGATTAAGAGCTTCTCAGAGAAGAAAAAGCTAAGAATTCATCGCCACCAAATGAGTATTGCAAGAAATGTTAAACAATTTTCTTTAAGATGAAGAAGAAAATGCCAAACATATGAATAATAAAAGATAGTACATACATATTTATCAAGAATTGGATTGAAAAAAGCAAAATAGATGAACAAAGAGAACAGAAACAGACTCATAGGCAGAGAGAATATTTTGATGACTACCAAAGGGAAGGGGATTTAGTGGGATAGGTATAAAAGATTAAAAGATTAAGAAATACAATTGGTAGTTACAGAATAGCCATGGGGATGTAAAGTATAGCATAGGGAGTATAGTCAATAATATTGTAATAGCTATTCATGGTGTCAGATGAGTACAAGATTATCAAGGTGACCACTTAGTAAGTTATATATTGTCTAATTATTGGCTTGTACGCCTGAAAATAATTTTATATTGTATGTTGACTATAATTGAAATACAAAAAAAAATATTTATTTAAATTAAAAAAATAAAAACAAAAATGAACTAAAAAAATGAAGATATTTAAACTAAATCCCAGAGTTTTACAGTCAACCTCTAAGAGTAACAGTTCCTAGAATCTTCATTTAAAAAAACTCTCTAAGCATTATGCTAAGTGAAATAAGCCAGGTGGTAAGGGACAAATACCATATGATTTCACCTTTAAGTGGAACATAATCAACAAAACAAACAAGCAGCAAAATAGAACTAGAGACATTGAAATTAAAAATAAACTGACAGTAACCAGAGGGAAGGTGGGAGGGAATAATGGGGGAAGAGGGGAAGGGTTTTCAGAAACAACTATAAAGGACACATGGACAAAAACAAGAGCAGGTGGAAGCAGCGGAGGGAGGTAGGGAGGGCTGAGGTGGGGGGGAAGCGACTGGGGGTAAATGCAGACAACTGTACTTGAACAACAATAAAATAACTTTAAAAAAGATAAAAAAATATCAATACAATGGAATAAAAAGATATTTGGTTACACTAAAAAATAAAATAAAAAATAAAAAGTTCTCTAATTCCCTAAATTCTTCAAATCCTTTCATATGTGCCTGTAATTTCCATTGTTATAAAACACCACTTTAAAAATAGATTTATGCTACTTTATTTAGGGGAGGACAGTCAGGTGGACCTTATGTAAGGTGTAATCAAAATAAGAAACTTTATTCTCCCTGTTGATAATAAAGGAAGAAACTTTTGTGTGCTACTTTTTTTTCAGAACATTTACTTTAGAAAATTGTCCTTCTATACTTGTACTTTCTCCTGTCTTTGAAATGTATATAAATCCTTCTGAAAACTAGATAGGCCTTTTGCCAGCTTTATGGCCCAGGAACGTCTTTGCTAAGGACATGGGAACCATCTGTCTTCTGGAATGAAAATATTAAGGAAGATAGCTCCTGTATTCCCCAGTTTCTATGGAAAGACAGGAGGCTACCTTCCCTGGGCACTCTGCTCCTGTTTGCAAAGCCACTTCTTGTCATGAAGCTATGGGTTTTGTTTTTGTTTTTCTGTGAATAAAGACAAAAAGTTAACACAGGTGGTCACTCTGATCACTAGGTAAATCTAGGAAAATTATGTGAGAAAAAAGGGTGCTGTCACATCCTCTTACTTGAAGACTAATTATTATTTATCTTGGACATATGGGTTTTATCTGTTTGGCTATGAAAGAGATGAGATTTCTTTCCGTCTTTTTAAGACAAAGATTGCCTGTGATGCATAGCACATTCTGATTTAATTTTTATTCAGTAATAAAAGTGTGCTTTTTCTCTATTAATTCTATGGAGAGAATACCTGGGTTAGAAGGCAATTTTGTTTTCAATTGTGTTTTCACAACACATGCAAACCCAATGGCGTCTCAAATGACCTGGTAACATGGCTGTGTGAAACACATCAGAGTAAGAAATTGTCAGTGGTATATAAAAGTGTGCAATCCCTGTTAGTTGCATGACAATTCAATTTTTAAGCACTGGTCAATATAAATAAAATTTGAAGTCATGGATTGCCAATTTGCATCCCTGCTTTATATATTTAGGTGTGTTCTTGAAGAATTCTTAAATATGTGTTAAAAATAAAACAGCAGGCCCAAAATGAAGTCACTTATGATAAACTCCATGTCACCAAAACAAGATTTTATTTTATGGTTACAGCTTTCCTAGACATGGAATCTTAAACCAGTCAATTAGGAATCACTTATCACCACTAGTTAGGTAATCTGCCTGATAAATTCCTGCTATTTCCTAAAAGAAAGTAACTTTCAACAACCAACCTGCTTTTTGCTTGGTATGACTTCCTTGTTTCCCACTACCTTCTGTCTATGAAAAAAATCCTTCACTCCTGTTTTCTATGTGCTAGAGTGGATGGTACTTGAATCAATGTTTGCTTAAATAAACTCTTAGTTAAACTTTTTAATGCGCTCCGGTTTATCTTTGAACAGTTCTGGTGTCAGAAGATGGACTTGAAGGAGACTCCTGACAACTCCCAGGAGCAATGAGCGACCAGGAGACGCTACTATTAAGCCCCTTGAGCTCACTGCTTTCTTACTGCCTCTGGAGATTGTGGGTAAATCCCCTTCAGATCCAAGTTCCACAGCTTTGCATTACGAGCTTTCCTCTTGAATTACAGTAGCTACAATGGAGAAATTTTAACCTAGATAACTTTATCTGCTTATGAGGTGCCCTATAGAAAACAATCTCAGCCACACGCTCACAATAAAGGATATAGGGAAAATTTTTTTTTTCCTCTACAATTTCTGTTGACCAGGATGAGACCCACTGAAACACCCAAGTTGTTCCAAATCCTGCAGATCATCAGATCCTGGGAAAACTGACAGAAGCTGGCTAAATTCAAAAATTCTTACCAAAGTCAGGCCTCCCAGATCTCTCTGTGTGAGACCTGCTGGAGTGGAACTTAAAATTTCACATTGTTTCTTCCCTTTGAAATTCAGATTGGCAAGCCAAAAAAATAAATAAATAAATAAATAAATAAAAATAATAAAATAAAATAAAATAAAATAAAATAAAATAAAATAAAATAAAATAAAATAGTAGTGATTATATCCATCTGTGTCCTGAGAAGTTGGCTTGGCAGCCATCAGGTTGGGGGCCCAAAATATGGCCAGACGGAAATGTGGATTGCACCCTATTTGCATCTAGGGTCCTACTGATCATTGCCAGCTTTCAGGGGAATTGTCTGAATCTTTTGATTACCTTTGAGAGTATCAATGAAACTTGGGATATCAGTATCTTTTGAACCCTGTTTGGGGACATCTCTGGCATCCAAGAAGTTGTTTATATACTGGCAGGTGTATTTGCTCTTTGTTCCAGCTGCAACCTAATAAGATACTCAAAAGCATTATTTTTTTTAAAATAACTCTATGGTTGGAAGTTGGCCAAATTAGAAGCTGATATTCAGAGCCTCATAGAAACTGTTTTTACTTTTTTTCTCCTGGCATTCTTCCCAAACTAAAATAAAATTACGTACCCAGAGGGAAAGAACATATTCTGAAGCCTTTGCAAAAAAAATTTACTAAAGCATTCCAAAGACACACAGCTCTAAATGTAGAACCTAGGAATCTTTTGGTTTCCATCTTAGTTGAAGATTCTCTCCTTGATATGAAGAAGCAAATTAAAAATTGAAGATAATGAAGTTGGATATGTGGAGTAGCCTTTCGATATCATTCAGGCTGCAACCCAATTCTCCAAAGCATTAAAACAACTCTATTTTCTTACAAATCTGGTCTTTACAAGAACAGAAATGTGGCTCTAGAAACAATTCCAAGACCATCTATCTTTTTTATCAATTCCCAAACCTACTCTATTCAGCTCAAAAGACTTGCAGACATTGTAAAATATCTACACCTAGGAAACAAAAGTTATTCTTGGTGGAATTACCTTATTTCTCTGTGCCTTTTGAGATTATGTAAGTATTCTATCTGGCCTTCCTCCAGGAACCAAGGTAATTTTTAGGAGGGAAAAAAAGGCTATTTTGAAAACTAAAACTAGGTCTTTGAAAAATCTTAAAAGTCTGTTTTACATATGTAAGTAAAAAGCTTTAGTCATCTGCACAGGTAAACTTAACTTAGTCCTTCTGCCAGAAAACCAATTTAGATCAAACTGTTCTTTTATAAAGTAGTAAGTTTTACATTATTATAACTGTTTGATGGCAGAAATTTTTAAATAAAAGCTAAGAGGTCTCTATTCATATCTTGTCTGTATGTTCATGCATATCTATATATGTATGTATGTTAAAAAAGTCTAATATTTTCCTACTTCTGAATGATATCATCAAAATTAATTTATAAAGAACTCTATTTGTTCACCTTAAATACAAACACAGACTTCTATAAATCAAGTATGTTCTCAAAAATATAGGAACTCCCAAAGAATTTTCAAGTTCACATAATCTAGGGTAATCTTTAGTAAATGTAAACTAATTTAAGTTAATTGGTTTAAGTAAAGCAGATAGGTTGTTGGAATTATCAGAATTAAATAAAATACTTTCATTCTAAGTTTACTAAAAATAAAATATGCTCATGTTATCTCTTGTAAAATTTGTCATCAAGAACAGTAAGTGAAGATAATTAGCTGTTTATTGTCTTATAAGATCTAAACCCTATTTTTAAGAATAAGTAAATTAAATAGATGTAAATAATAAACAAACTTTTCAACTATAATTAATCTTTGAAGTATGTCTACTTAAGAATAGTTTCCAAAACCTTTTGGAACTTGAAAACTTTAAGTTATACAGAGATAGGTTACATGATGAATATTGATCATCTAGATCATTTCCAAATATGAAACAAATACTGAAACATTAACTACTGAACACAGATTTGTACACTTTTGGCTTCTTGTTACAGAGAAACTAAAGGTATTTGAGTCTAGTAGTAAACAAATCTTATGCAACTTTAAAAAATTCACTTAAAAAAACATACTTTAAAATTTTTTAATATATTTTTAAATTTGCCAATCAACGGAATTCTAGTTTCAAGACACAATCCACATTAACTTCTTAATTTTCATGAGGAATAAAGAATTATGAGGGTAGTAATTCCAAAGAATAAAGTACAAAATTATTAGAATTTGGTTTTCTCTTTATTAGAAGAATAAAGTTTTCTTGGACTATTTGATAGGTGATTTGCTCATGATAAGAAATTGTGAAAGGCTTTTTTTTTTTTAACTTTTTGGGTAATCCACCTGAAGAGCTAATTTTGTCTTACCAAAATAATTTACTGTGCTTCATGTTGTCTGTATTTTGTGTTTAGTTATTAAAGAAAACCCAGTCTTCTCAATATTAAGGGAGCTAAATTTTGTTTACAACTATGTAACCTACTATATCTGCCTTTAACATCTGTAGTCACTTTGGTTAAATAGATAATTAAGTATTTTTTAATAACGATCTACGATCCTATTTAGTCAAATGTTAAAATCACTTGATATTTTTACAACTTCCTAAAAATCAGATTATAAATTCAGTCTTTTTTACCTCAGAGTAACTTTGAGATTTCCCAGAGGATCCCTGGAAATTAAAGGATTTATCTTTCACCTTTTAAAAGGGAGATGTTAAACTAATTAGATTCATATGTTAAATTTCATGGCAAGCACTGTCAAATAAGTAATGATAAACTTTCTTAGGTTACATTTGTATGGGTGCATGGTATTAATGTGTTCTAGAAATTGTGAAATTCCTAAAAATCTGATAAATCCAGGAATAAGATTATCTGTCACAAATCCAATTCTTATCTTTAAATGTATGTTGCAAAAATAATCATATTTTTTGTCTATTTCATTGTACTAAATCTCATCAGATCTTTGACCATGGGCATTTTAAAGTCTTTTGTCATTTACAGACAATTGTTGTTTTACTCTGATTCTTTGCAAAAGTGAGGTTTGTGGAATAACTCTACCAATTACTCTTGGCAACTGAAACTAATGCCAAATTTTAAGGTGTTGAGACTTGAGTGCTTATTATCCAACTAAAGAAGGCCCCACCTGACATCCGATCCTCTGAAAATGTTGGGGACCTCAAAATCAAATTGACTAGGAAGAGAAGCAGCTGACATAGAAGTAGACTGCTTCTTCCCAAAATATCAAATCAACATTTTTTTCCATTCCCCTTCTTCCCTCTCTGACCATTGTTTTCCCAATTCTTACATCATAAAAGCATATATGATTCTTTTGTTCACCTTTTATATTTCTCTGGCCTGGAAAAATAAGGCTCTTTTGCAACAGGGTTGGTAATCCAAACTGCAAATGACTTGGATTTACCACAATGCTGGTGATACTGTAGGCCTGCCCATCACAGACTTTTGTATTTTTAATGCTTCAGTTTTTCTGGAACAAACTCACCTCTTTCCTATCATGTCATACTCCTTAACCATAAGGGTTCATTTTCCTGCCTGCGGTTAACAACCCCCCAAATGGCTATCCTTAAATCCAGGTTTTGTACAAATAAAGGGACACAAGGTAAAGTTAACCAGAAATGAAACAAAACAACAACAAAACACCTGTGTGATCTACAGACCCTTAAACTTTACTGGCCTCTATAGCTGTCACCTTTCCAGTCCCTAGTGACAGGGTCAAACAAGAATTATCAGAAGGCATTCACGATTCAAAATTAGCTTTCTTCGGAACATCTCTAATGTCCTGGCTAGAAGTGCAAATGAGGCTATGAACAGGAACCTCTCTGTAACTCCTGAAGAGTTGGAGAATCTGCTGCTAAAGCAATAGTTACACAACAAAAACCTCTGGACATTCTGGATGAGGATGTTATTAATAATAAGATTGCCCTTTATTATCTTTTAGCTGACCAAGGAGGTGTTTGTGCAGTAACACCACTGGCTGAAACTGAATTGACACTCATATGGAAATTGAGACTTAGCTACACAAGGTCTCAAAACAAGCCAGTTCTCTGTACATAACATCATGCCATCTATAAATAATGACAGCTTTAAATCTTCTTTTTCAATTTGAATGACTGTTTTTTTTTGTTTGTTCCTTATTGCTGTGGCTAGGACTTCGAATATTATATTGAAAAAGTGATACAAATGGACCTTTTTCTCCCTGATCTTAAAGAAAAAGCTTTCAGCTTTTCATCATTATGTTTGATGTTACCCATAGGTTTGTTACATATAGCCATATATAGCATTTATTACATTGAGGTATATTCTCTTTATCCCCACTTTTCTGAGAGTTTTTATCATAAATGAACACTGAGTTTTGTCAAATGCCGCTCTGCATCTAGTTATGTGATCATTTGATATTTCTCCTGTGAAGCCATCTGGACCAGAGCTTTTGATTGTCAGGAGATTTGTGATTACTGATTTGATTTTATTAGTTTTCATTCTGTTCATATTTTCTGTTTATTCCTAAGGTGACAACAAATATTCGCATTTTTAATGGAAAGTGTGGAGTATAAAAATAAGCTATAATCTCAATGTAAAAGGAAAACAACACCCTTAAAGGTCCGCACTACTAGGTGACATTACTCAGCCTGCAACGGATATGATTTCTGATTTCTGATGTCAACACAAATAATTTCAAAGTGAAGTGGTGTGTGTGTGTGTGTGTGTGTGTGTGTGTGTGTGTGAACAAATGAAACTCTTAAACTGCCTGATAGAAACCAATTCAGGTCCTAGTCTAAAGGTGGGCTTTAAGAAGGAAAGGTGAGAAAATAAACAAACTACTAAGAGAGTACATGAAGAATAATAGGTAGCCTTTCAGACTTTGAAATTAACATACAATAATCAGAAAATAAATATACTTGTGAAGTAGTGTTATTGTGAAGAAAATGTTTCATATAAATTGCAGTGGCAATTTAGAAAAAGGATGATATGTAATCCCCAGCTGGTTTTGTCTAAAGAATGAAAAGCTCTATCAACACTAAAAAAATCAATCAATGTAATTTACCCCACTAAGAGAATAAAGAAGAAACATCATATGATCAATTGATAAAATTCAATATCTAGTCCTAAAAAAGCTTTTCATAGACTGTGAATAAATGGAATTTCTTCAATTTGATAAAGATATCTTAAGGAAAAAATGGCAGTTAATATCATACTTAATGATGCAATATTGAACTATTTTCCAATGATATCAGAAGCAAGTCAAAATTTTTCAGACTTCAAGCCAAGATGGAGGCATAGCTAGATACACTTTGCCTCCTCTCAAAACCAAAAGAAGTATAACAAGAAATTTAGAAACAAAAACTAACCAGAACTTCCAGAAAATAGAACTATACAGAAGTCCTACAACAAAGGTGTTAAAGAAGAAACATGCATCCAGACCAGCAGGAGGAGTGGGGAAGGGCAGCCAGGGTGGAGAGGACTTGTGGCAAGGCAATGGCTGGAGGACCCGGTCAGGCAAGGCGGTGGCTGGTGAACCAGCTTGGTGGCAGCTGGCAGAGTGGGTGGTCCCACATTTACATGCGGATAAACCCACAAGAACTGGGGAGAAAGATAGACCACGAAACCCAGGGCTCTGGCACAGGGAAATAAGTCTCAAAACCTTTGATTAAAAAATCTGTGGGGGTTCAGGTGGCAGGAAGGAAAATTTCTCCAGACTCACAGGGGAGTTCGTTGGAGAGACTCGCAGGGTCCTAGAACATACACAAACCCACCCACCCAGGAACCGGCACCAGAATGGCCCAATTTGCTTGTGGGTAGAGGAGGAAGTGACTGAAAGCCAGTGGAGAGCTGAGCAAGCAGCATTGCTCCCTCTCAGACCCCTCCCCCACACATAGCACCTCAACACAACTACATGGGTTGCCCCACCCTGGTCAATATCTAAGGCTCTGACCCTTACAATGTAACAGGTTTTCTGAGACAGAGAAATATGGACCAAGTGAAAGAACAGATCAAAACTCCAGGTAAAATACAACTAAGTGATGAAGAGATAGACAACCTATCAGATGCAGAGTTCAAAACAGCAGTAGTCTGGATGCTCACAGAAATGGTTGAGTATGGCTGCAAAATAGAGGAAAAAGTGAAGGCTATACAAAGTAAAATAAAAGAAAATATACAGGGAACCAAAGGTGAAGAGAAGGAAACGGGGACTCAAATCAACAGTTTGGATCAGAAAGAAGAAATAAACATTCGACCAGAACAGAGTGAAGAAACAAGAATTCAAAAAACTGAGGAAAGTCTTTGGAACCTCCAGGACAACTTTAAATTTTCCAAGATCTGAATCATAAGGGTGCTGGAAGAAGAGAAAGAGCAAGAAATTGAAAATTTATTTGAACAAATAATAAAAGAGAACTTCCCCAATCCGGCAAAGAAATAGACTTCCAGGAAGTCCAGGAAGCTCAGAGAGTCCCAAAGGAGTTGGACACAAGGAAGCAAACACCAAGGCATATCATCATTACATTATCCAAGATTAAAGATAAGGGGAGAATCTTAAAAGCAGCAAGAGAAAAGGAGACAGTTACATACAAAGGGGTTCCCATAAGACTGTCAGGCAATTTCTCAAAAAAAAACCCTGCAGGTAAAAAGGGGCTGGAAAGAAGTATTTGAAGTCAGGAAAGGCAAGGACCTACATCCAAGATTACTCTATCCAGCAAAGCTATCATGGAAGGGCAGATAAAGTACTTCCCAGATAAGGTCAAGTTAAAGGAGTTCATCATAGTCAAGCCCTTAGTCTATGAAATGTTAAAGGGACTTATCAAAGAAAAAGAAGAAGATCAAAGATACGAAGAGTAAAAATGACAAGAAACTCACAGCTATCAAAATCGATACTAAGAAAAAGAAAAAAAAGGCAAAGAAATGAACTAAACAAACAACTAGAACAGGAACAGAGTCACAGAGATCACAGGAAATAGAGATCACATGAAGGGTTACAGTGGGGGCAGGGGTGGAGAGTGGGGAAAAAGGTACAGGGAGTAAGAAGCATAAATGGTAGGTACAAAATAGACAGGGGGAGGTTAAAAATAGTGTGGGAAATGGAGAAACCAAAGAACTTGTATGTATGACACATGGACATGAAATAAGTTGGGGGAATGATGGTGGGAGGTAGGGTACAGGATGGAGGAGAATAAAGGGGACAAAAAATTGAACAACTGTAATAGCATAATCAATAAAATATATTTAAAAAACAATTCTCGTTCTCATAACTTCTATTGAACACTAAATTACAGGTTTGTTTATATAAAAATTCTAAGACATCTAAAATTATATATGAGACTTAATAAGTGGATTCAGCAAGATCATAGAATTTGAAATTAACATGTAAAAACCAATTGTTTGTTTAATATACTAGCAGTAAATATTTCAAAAATAAAACTTTAAAATCTATCTATAGTAGCATTAAGAGATATAAATTGTTTAGGCCTGTTTATATTAATAAATGTTTATGGGCATTCAGTTGTGGTACTCTACATTCATTTGCACTTTTGGTAATATTTTATACATGGTTTATTTTAATTTTCAAAACAACTTTTGAGGTAGATTCTTTTAATACATTATTTGTCCAAATGACACAACTAGAAGGAGGCAGAGGACAAATACAACACTAGGATGAGGGACTCTAAACCCATCTTGTTTCTGCTATGTATACCTTGGAAAAAGGTACAAAGTGCAATATTAGTCCATTAATATTCTAGTGAATCATGTTTACATAGATATCAGTAGACTAAAAGTCACTTTGGTAAAATGCTTGTATTTTAAAATGTTTTAATTCAATATAACCAAATGTTATAGGATAAGACAGATTCACTTATGGAAGAAGTGAAACAAATTCAAAAATTAAAAAAATTATATTTATCACTATAAAAACTGGCATCCTAATAATTAAGTGAAAACATATATCTTAAATAAACTTAGATTTTTTAATGTCTTGAAGTAATAAGAGTATCAAGTCACATGGAATGAAAATGAAACATTAAAAATGCATGTATAAAAACCTATACTGCCATCTTGGCAGTCCCACCTACTGCTTTGGTAATTTATTGTAAAAAGTCACATGGCATGACATAACAGTTATAGTCAGGGCTACGATTTGTTATGGCAAAGCATGCAAGGCAAGAACATCAGGAAAAAAGATACACATAGTTGAAAGTAAGAAAGGCTACTTATAGGATTTCTTATCCTTCTGCATAGATTGCACAAAGTCATATTTTTTTCTTTAGCTATGAATAGCAGGGACATACTTTCCCTGGAAAGCCTTTAAAGGTGGTTGGTTGCAAACCTACCATATGACCAGCCATGGCATGGATTCCAAACCCATCATCCGGGGCCTATCATGAATTTAATGTTTATTTTCAACATGGTTACAACCTCCTTCATCTGGACCCATGGTTTCCTGGTATATAGAATCACATCATTGCCCAGTAACTATGTGAACACTCCCATAGCTTAGTTCTCAGTGGTGATAAAGGGTCAACATCATGGCTATAGCCATGAATAAGAAGTGAATGAAACAGATCTGCTTCATTGAGATCGAATAAGATCATCTATAGGAAGAATGTGGATAAGACTTTTGCTTGGAATTCTGCTAAGTGCTCTTCTTAAAAGGGAAGAAATATTAGCAAAGGACAGATCAGTTAATAGGCCAGTGTGTCAAAGATTCTAATGCAATGAGATAACTTTCAATGTGGTTTAATGAATCAGCAGCCTCACAATCTGTAAGGAAAGCACTGTCTATGATGGACCTATCCTTACCAAGGATCAAGATCCAGGGATGCAAGCTGGGCTCTTGATTGGAGAACAAGATAAGAGTCTGAATTCCTACTAATTGTGTATTCTTGGGTAGTTTCTTATCATTCATTCATAGATAGATAGATAAATGATAGGCTATGTAGTCTATCTTTGGAAATTCTGATAAAAAGTAAGTGTGTAACATATCTGTGTCTTGTAAGTATAAAAAGAGTTTATATCTGATGCATCTGTATATACCCTATGCTCAATACACACTTAACATATATTCAGGAAATTGATGCA
Source organism: Glossophaga mutica (assembly GCA_039655065.1). NCBI lineage: Eukaryota > Metazoa > Chordata > Mammalia > Chiroptera > Phyllostomidae > Glossophaga > Glossophaga mutica. The sequence goes on along the minus strand of CM077308.1, from coordinate 74,906,824 downwards.
TTCTGAGTAAATTACTATATCGATATGCACAATATATATTTAAAATAACTTTGATTTTGTATGTGAAATGTGAGCAACTTTAAAACCCTTATTATTTTTTCCAAAAAAAAACATCATTTATGTGGTCCATAGATAAGCATTCAGTTCATGCTGTAGAGAGGGCAATAATAAAAACTACCATTTGAAGAATAGGAAAGAAAGTTTCATTGCAGACTTTATTTAATGAGCAACAGCTGTCTACAACTGCATCTGAGCAGAGTAAAGATGTGGAAGTGGTACTCTAAGACCACTTGAAAAATTTGCTGCTAAAAAACAAAACTAAGATGAAAATATAGGATGTTATATTTAAAATTATCATAGAAATTCTTAAAAGAAGCATGTATCATTACATTTGGTATTTACTTAGTATTATATATAAATTTACCATTTGTGCAGTATAATCAATCCAAGTTGTTTGCTTGATTTAAATTTATTTTATTCATCAGTCATGGTCTAATGAGAGATGATATTATTTTGTACTAATGTACAAATGTACAAAATAATGTAGGCACATATATAAAAATAGTTTGTTCTTATTTCAAATAAGCTTTGGAGAGTAAAAGTAATATAAATAATGAGAAAACAGAATAAAAAACAGCAAAGTAAGTATTACAAAGTGCTTCATGAAAGATATAAATATAATGTGATGAAATGGGATAGAGAACTTATGTTAATCAGAAGTAATTATATAACATAAATAATAATATTGCATGGCTCAAAATTCATTCATGTATGTATAAATGTTCATTCAACACCTAATATTAACAAGGCATTATGTTAGGTTCTGTGAAGAATACAAAGAATATATTATAGTTCTTGTTTTCAAAGAGCTTCTACTATATTCAGTAAATAAAGAAATATATGCAATATAACATATGAGCTCTATAATACAAAAAAATTAACAGAGATGCACAGGGGTTTAGTAAAGAATTATTAAAGTCATTTCCAGAAAAAATGAGGAAATGTTTTATGAAGGTGGTAGCATTGGAGCAGGATTTCACATGGCTATTACTTTCATTCATTTCACAGATATTTATGGAATGTCAATTTCGTATCAGGTAAATAAAAGTCATATTGTCAGAGAGAGGGCCGGTATATCCCAAGGCAGAGAAGGCAAGGTCTCCCTGGAGGGCTTTCTTAAGCTCTACTGAGGGGAGAAGGAGAGTTGAGTAAGAGCAGAGGAGGTATCTGCGAAAGCAGAGGTACAGAATATATTTCATAGAGTCACTTTCAACCATTATTTAATTTTTATAGTATCATCTATTTTCTTCTTAGTACCTGCTGTACATTTATTTTTCCTAAAAGATAAAAAATAAGTATGTAGAAAAGAAAATTGATAGAAATATAAGGCAGGGGACAGATAAATCTTACTTGCCAAGTAAAATCTTACTTCAAACTCACTTATCCGAATGTAAATATTTAATTGTAGTATTCATGTATTTGTATGTCAGTTTTTATTATATTTCACTTCTTAGTTCGTTTACAATATGTGTCATTTATATACATCTGTATTTTAACTAATGTCAACATTGCTTATTGTCATATAAAACAAAACACCAGCCTTCTATACAATTTATAAACATTGTATATATGCACCTATACAATATAAATATATCAATATAAGAGTATATATTATTGTGTAGATATATTAATATATATCATTTTATTAATACATGATTATAGATGTATGTTAATGATATACTATTTCTATTAATATGTTCATTTTATATTAACATTAAAATGTAATACATATATATGTGTGTGTGTGTGTACACACACACACACACACACACACACACACACACATAGTTTTAAATTGACTTTTTTCCTGCCAGTGGTTAGCAAGGTGCTTGCCATACAGTGGATACACAATTCATTTTTGTTGAATGACTAAGTGAATGGATGACTATTCAAATAACTTTAATTTCTTTATTCATCTCCCTGATAATATACATTTTGAAGCTTTCTCCCTAACTCTTGCATGGCTTCTGCTTCTTTAAATTTCCTAATCTCTTCATTTGCTTTGATCTCTTTCATTCATGTTAGAGTTCTTTTTCCAATATCTAGTAATTTTGACTTTGAATTTTTAAAGTAAGTGGCAGCTTTGTGTGTGTTTTGGATTTGTTAGAATGAAGATGAGGTGGGTGTGTGCCTGGCCTTATATCAATCAGTGTAGGTTTTTGTGTTTTGGCTTTTTTTCTCTTAGATCAGTCCATTTCTACCAGGTTTAAAAGCCTGAATGTTAAAAGCATCCAGTGGGGATGGCTGGGAAGGTGGGAAGTGGTGGGGAGAAAATGGAGACAACTGTACTTGAACAACAATTTAAAAAAAAAGTTAAAAAATCATAAAAAGAAAAAGCATTCTGGTGAATTTTGGGAGGAAAACAGAGAGGCAATCATGATTGGTAACACAGATTTGACTTAAATTGCTTTGTATTAAAATCAAATACCCCTCTTCAGTCTGCCTAGTGCCCCTGAACTCAAAGCCTATTGTAGCAACACATACAGAAACTAAATCTCCCATCTGTTTGCCACAGAGGAGGGGTAGGTAGAAAAGAGAAGCTGCTGGTTGGTGTTTGGGGTCTGGCAGTTCAAATGCCCCTGCAGGAATTTTCTTGTGGTTGGGATCACCTAATATCCTCACCTTTGGATGTACCACATTAACTCCCAAACTTTCTGAAGTTTGGGACCACGGTCAGTTCGTTTGGTAGTTTTTCTTCTGCAGATACTTAACATTCAACTTTTTAAAACTCTAATAAAACAGTTGCTATTCATTTCTCAGCTTCATATATTCCAAATTTTGCTGATTTATCTTGTCTCTGTCAACTTCTCTCTTACCGTTTTTGTCCTTGTGAGTTTATACTTTGCATTTGCTGTCATTTCAGTGAGGGGAGATGTGGGACAAATATTTAGAACTTGTGTGTTCTATGTTCTCTGTTTATGAGAGTGTCTTTTTTTCTTTTATTCTTTTAGCAATCCTGTCCCCTAATGAGCTAAGAAAGGAGCTTCCGAAAGACAAGATGCTTCGTCAATGTCAAAAAGCTACTGAAGATATTCAGCTTGAAGCCACATTTTCTAACTTCAAGTCTTCTGGTCTTTCTACTATTCTCTATATCATGGGTGGGTCAGCAATCTAGAGACCATGAGTCAAATCTGGCCCACTGTATGTTTCTGTAAATAAAATTTTATTGAAACACAGTCAATAAATCTGTTCATGTATTATCTGTGGCTGTTTCCACATAATAACGGTAAAGTTGAGTATTTCCAAAGGGACCAAAATATTTGCTATCCAGACTTTTGCAGAAAAAGTTTGCCAACCCTTATCCTAAATCCCTACATGGATACTACTTTCAATTACCTTGTCCTATCAGCCCTGTGTGAACCTTTGCTGATAGTGTCACCTTTGGAAAAATGAGTATCTCTCTCTCACAGTACCAAACCCCTTTCAAGAATTGTGTGTGTGTGTGTGTGTATGTGTGTGTCATTCACCAGCTCTTAAATAATTATCTAAGATGTGTAAACTCTGGTTTAATTTATTCTTCAAATTATCCAGAGGCATTTGTTCTTAACTTTTAATTTATTTTGCTGATAAAAATATTTATAAAGGTCAAGGTACCTGGTAGATTTTGGGAAAAGGACATTTGGACACTTTCATCAGCTCTTCGTGCAAAATGCTTTGTACATTTGATGACTTTAGAATGCCACCACCATCTGGATTTGGTCAAACAGCATAATTATGTCCTTACTAACCAAATAGAAGCATCTGTCATGGCTATGTATCTTATTACATACTAAGTAATACCGGTCTTGCTAAAAGAAGGTCATTTAAACAAATTCTTTGGCTCTATCTCATTCTTCTGGTAATTAATTTATATGAGCCTTTTTCCTATGTTTGAATCCACAAAATAGGGTAAATACAGAAAGTAGTTCATTGGCACAAATATGTAGTTCTACAACATGTGTTCAGCAATTTTAATGTTCTTAATGTTTTCATTTTGTGTCTCATTAGGAGTAATGTTTTTAATTCAAGGCATGGCTATGATGAAGAGTTTTCATCTGAATAATTCAAACCACGAAATACATAATTTCCAGCATGATGGAATTTATTGTGCTGCCATCAAAGGCACATTCTTTGGAGATTAGCTGCTATATAATAAAACCTCACATTCCAAAAATAATTAGGCAGTAATGTAGGAGTACATTTCAAAGTGAACAGAACAACCAAATGTATTGAAATAATTCTGTTTGACAAAATGTTACCAGAAAGGCATTTAAGCCCCTTGAGAAAAAATAAGCATACAGTATTACATGTAGCATTTTACAAAACAAAGATAGGATGGTTTAGCCCCTGAACAGGACATCAAAGTAACTGATTTTCACTCTCATCTCTGCACTAATTTGCTCTGTGACAGTTACTCATTGTAGGTATGAACTTCATTACAAAAAAGCTAAAACACAAACACAAATGCATGTGTTGAATTAGGCGAAGTCAGAGTCCTCCAGCTCTCTCCAATTTTAAGTTCTAGCTGTACAATTTACTGATAATTCTGTTAAAATAATACAGGAATAATTATGCACACTTAGTGTGCAAAGAAAATCTCACCACATAGTCTGTTCTAATAATGAGTGAGAACGTTTCCGGAGTCTGAAGATTCCGGATCAGATCTTGCATAGTAATGAGCACTCTGTAGCACTAATAAATTTACCTTGATGTTTTGTTTCTGTTTGTGCTCTACTAAAATAACACCAATAATGTGCTTAATAATTCAGGTATGCCAGACATAATGAATGTGTTTACTGATGACCTTTGCATACCTGTACCCCGTAAAGTAGCAAGTCTGAGCAGCATTTAAATATTTACTTTTTCATGCTACGTAGAAGAAATATTAAACTGTAACATTAAAAATGAAGATCATCGTGAATTCCCAGGACCACTGTGTGAATTTCAGTACTTTGATGAGATACTTGTACAGGGTTTGATCAAGGGTCTCCAATAACTGAGTACTGTCAAGAAAATGAAGTGTGGAAAGTAAGCCAAAGCAACACTTGCAAAGGGGATGAAACATTGAAAGACAGTTGATTATCATCTTTCAGAAAGTAAGGTTATTCACTATTTCTTCAGGAGAACATTATTTTCTATTTTACTAACACTGTTTATTTGGAGCTAGAGAAAAATAACTCTAATAGCAAGCTCGTGGTACACATAGCCTTAGATGTATTTCCCGTTGTATCACGCCTCAGAGGAAATTTTTTGCAGAGCAAAACCCTTACATTCAAAATCCTGAGGAAAAGAAAAAAAGAGGCATACTTCCTAAGTAAAGAGAAATTAGTGAGTCAGCCAGCTCAGGAAGCAGCTTGCAGAAATTCACCTTTCGACGAAGACCTAAGGGAATGGCTATTATAATACCCAAAAAAGAAAAAGAAATCAGAAACTGAACATCCTTATCTGAGCCAAGAGTGTCTTGTTGGGTAGCATATGATTAACCATATGCATATTAAAATACCCTGAAAGTAGTTTGAACTGCCTCATGAAATAAATCTAAGACTTTATATTTTTAAAGCAGTTTGAGATTCACAGCAAGACTGAGAGGGAGATACAGAGATTTCTTGATACCCTCTGCCCCACATGTATCACTTCAATTATTCACTTCTGTGGCCAGAGTCATACATTTGTTACAATTGATGAACCAACACTGACACATCATAATCACCCAAAGTGACTAGTTTATCTTAGAGTTTACTCTTGGTGTTGCACCTTCCATGGATTTGGACATATAACACTACGTATCCATAATTACAGTACCATACAGAGTATTTTACTGCCCTAAATTCCTGTGTTCCACCTATTTAACTTTCCTGTTTGCCCATCCCAACCCCTTTGGAAACACCAATCTTTTTACTGTCTTCATATTTTGCCTTTTCCAGTATGTTATATAATTAGACTCATATAGTATGTAGTCTTTACAGATTGGCTTCTTTAGTAGTGTGCATTTAAGTTTCCTCCATGTCTTTTCATGGCTTGAATGCTCATTTGTATTTGAGCACCAGACATTATTCTCAACACCTAACCTTATGAATGTGACCTTATTTAGAAATGAGGTTGCACTCTACAAGAGTGGCCCTAACCCAATATGAGTTGTGTCTTCATAAGAAGAGAAAACAGACACAGACATATAGGTAAAACAGCATTTGACGATAAAAAGGAGAGTTTTATAACTGCAAACTAAGAAATAACACAGATTATAGGCCACCATTAAAAGCTAGAAAGAGGAAAAGAGGGATTCTACTCAGGGTCTCAGATGGATCATGGCCTTGCTAAGCTCATAAATTTTTGATATATAAGCTCCAAACTGAGAAAATAGGTTTTTGTTATTTTTAACCACGCAGTTTTTATTATTTTATTATGCAAAATATAAGTTAATATAAATGTGAACATTAATTTTAAAAATTCAAATTATCAGACAATTTTCATATAAGAATATTTTTATTAACAATGACTACCTTGAGTACAAAGAACATAAGGTGACTATTTTGAGGTAAAAACATTCGAATTAAATAAATCTTGACAGTGATTTCTTCGATCTCCTTTTTTCCCGCCACACTACATAATCAGTTGATTTTTATGGTGGGGACTATGTAGGAATCCAAACTGCATTATTATTATTATTTTTTTGTATAACATGTATACTGATCAGTCTCATTTTAAGTCCTAAATATCACATATTGTCTCTCAAAAACCTGAAATAACCCTGAGTTTCACAGTCAAGTCTATGTAGGTGTTTATTTCAGATTGCTTTATCTGCCTTCTGGAAAACATTAGCATAAAGTATTTTTGATCTCATGTGGGGAGCAAAAATCCATTATGTAGAGAATAGTAATACCATTCTTGGTTAGGGAAAGAATTGCTGGCAGCAAGTTGAATAAATGTGCTATGTTAGTCTTGCTTGGTTGCCATTGTTTTAGTATGTAAAGCTAGATGCCCTTAAATATTGATGTTCTTCAAATTTAAAATATTAAAATCCTTCTGCAAATCAGAACTGAAAGAAAGAGAACAAAATAAGCAAATCTCAAATTATAATTGGAGAATTTAATTCTTCTGTTGGAAACTTGTAAAACAACTAGACAAAAATCAGTAGGTATACAGAGGATTTGAACAACACTATGAGATGAATGCCTTCAACTAATCGACACTTGCAAAATACTACACCCAAAAGAAGACATATTCTTTTCAAGAATATATGGAATGTTTTCCAATGTATCTTTTCTGCCTAGAGTAAATTATATTAGCCACAAAACAAAATATCTACCCCCCAATATTTAAAAAGTAAATAACTCACTTCTGCATGACCAGTGATGGATAAACAACAACAAAAAAAATATTGGGTTGGCCAAAAAGTTTGATTTTTTTCCTTGAGATGGCTCTAGAAGGGCTTAGTTGTTTTTAACTTCATTTGAAACAATTTTGTTAGATTGTATTGTGACAGCTGTCATACCACCATGCATTTTTAAAAAGCTTATCAAAACTGATGAATTTTTGTGCAGCCATTTTAATATTGAAGATGAAAGAAAATAAGAAATATTTTGGCTTATCATGCATTATTATTTCAAGAAAGTTAAAAACACAACTGAAATGCAAAAATAAAAATGTGCTTCATATGGAGAAGGTGCTGTGACTGATCGAACATATGTATAGTGATTTGTGAAGTTTCCTGATGGAGATTTCTCGCTGGATGATGCTCCATGGTTGGGTAGACCAGTTGAGTTGATAACCATAAATTGAGACATTAATTGAGAACAATTAACATTATAACATACAGGAGATACTCAACATACTCATAATATCCAAATCAGTAAAGTTATTGGTGAAAATTTTAAAAAGTGTCTTTTATTTTACAGAACAAACTAAATGTACTTTTTGCCCAATATTACAAGGGAAATTCTGAGATGTATAAATTGAATAATAATAAAAGTTTAACATATCAAATTTTATGATATACAACTGAAGCAGTTATTAAACAGGAAATTTATAGTTCTGAGAGGATATATAAGATAATAAGAAAGCTTTGAAAGCTATGATTTAAATTTTTGCCTAAAAGAAATCTGTAAAAGAAAACTAAATTAAACTCAACATAAGTAGAAGGTAGAAAATTGTCATTATTAAGGCAGAAATCAGTGAAACAAAAAGTAGATAATGGAAAAAGAATCAAAGCCAAAGTGGATTTTTTGGGGGGAAAAACACTTTTAAAATTGATAAACATGTAGAAAGGCTAAACAAAAGATTAAAAAATTACTAATGTCAGAAAGGAAAGGGAAGATATGACAAAATTTCTGTGGTCTTGGAACAAGAAATGTGATGAAGAACCTATGTCAGTGAATTTGGCAACTCAGATGAAATAGAAAATTCAGTCCTTTTAAAAATAGCTTTACCAAAAGATAAAATAGAAAATTTGAATAAGTTTTCTGAAAAGAAAAGAAGGTTGAATTATCAAAAACCTTTCATAATGTAAACACGAAGCTCAGATGGTTTCTCTGGTGAATTCAAGCATTGAAATAATATATTACTAGTTGTACATGACATTAAGAATGTATAAAATAAGGAACATTTCCCAGCTGGTCTTATGTTTCTGGCAATACCAAAACCTGATGTTACAGAGTTTAAACATTTGAACTAAAATTGCTAAAAATATAGATCTAAACATTTTAAAGAACATCTTAACAACTAACATCAATAATATATAAAAGAGTAATTCATCACTACAAAGTGGAGTTTATAAGACTGAAAAAATGTAATATTTGTTTAAAAATAAAAACCACTTTGCCCTGGCTGGTATAGCTCCCTCAATTGAGTGCAGGCTGCGAACCAAAGGGTCTCCAGTTTGATTCCCAGTCAGGGCACATGCCTGGGTTGTGGGCCAGGTCCCCAGTGCAGGGCACGTGAGAAGCAAACACACATTGACATTTCTCTCCCTCTCTTTCTCCTTCTCTTCCACTCTTTCTAAAAATGGATAAATAAAATATTTTAAAAAATGAAAAGCACTCAAGATTAATCACCACATTAATAAAACAGAATAAAGGTGAAAAAATTATCTCAAATCATCTCAATACATGTAGAATAAAACACCTGACAAAATTAAATACCTGTGAGAATTTTCTAAAAGAGATGAAGGCAGCAAAACATGTTAGAAACTGGAAAACAAGGGAAATCGGCGAAGAATTATAGCTAACAGAAATAATTATTGGTGAAATATTGAATGTGTTCCTACTAATGTCAGGAATGAGATAAAGAATTTAATTCTCAGCAATTTTATTCAACATTATAATAGAACTTTTATCTAATATAAATGGGTATAAAAAATTAAAAGCTTAAAGTTTAGATATAAGAAGTAAAAGTTCGCTGTTCACAAATGACACAATTTATTATGTAAAAAATCCTAAGGCATATGTAAAACAACTACTTGAATTAATAAATGAATTTAGTAAAACACAGTGGAAAAGTCAATTATATTTTTAATTATTTGCAGCAAATAATTGAAAAAATAAAGAATTTCATATTATTCAAAAAATAACATAAAATTAACAAGAGATATTTAAAATCACTATACCATAAACTAGAAGTCATTCCCAAATAAAATGAAAAAAATTAGTTAATGGAGAGATATACCATATTTTTGGGTCAGAATACTCAATATTGTTAAGATGTCAAGTCAAATGTGACCTAATCAATCTGTTAATTCAAAATAATCTCAGTCATAATCATAGCAAGTTTTGTAACAAAAATTAACAAGTTTGCTTAGAAGCTTATATGGAAGTTCAAAGAACATTGAATAGACAAAAATACATGGAAAAAATAATAAAGGTAGAAGTCTCATAATACCTGACTTCACTAAATAATTTAGAGCAGCAGTAATCAAGGTATTATGATATTGGCAAAAGAAGAGTCAACTTTATGAATTAAACAAAAGAATGATTCTGAAATAGATCCACATATTTATGGTATTTGGTTCTTTGCAAAGTCATTAAATCTACTGATATCTGAAAGGAAATTATTTCCAATAAATCATTCTGGTACAACTGCATATCCATACACAGAAAAAAATGAAAAAAATCACCCAATGATATACAATATATAAAATTCATTTGAAAATGACCAAAGACTTAAACAAATATGTCAAATCTGTAAAGATGATGAAGAAAAAATATGAGAATATTTTTGCCACCTTGGGTTGACAAATGATTATTATAAGGACACAGAAACCAATAATTAAGGAAAAGTGATAAAATAGACTTTGCCAAATTAAAAACTTCTCATCAAAAGACATCAACAGCAGACAAGGCAAAGACCTGGAGAGAATATTGGATAGTCACATCTCATAAAAGACTTGAATCCAGAATATGAAGTATTCTTTAAACTTGGTTTTAAAATTTTAGTAAAAAAATGAACATAGTATTTGAATAGACAGTGTTCAAAGAAACATTTTTTTTAATTTCCCATGACACATAAAAAATGCTTAGTATTTTTGGTTTTCAGGGAAAATAAAACTAAGATCACAATGAGTTAACACTACACACACCCTGGAATTATTTTTAAGTACATGTTATTGATTACACTATTACAGTTGTCCCAATTTTTCCCTCTTTGCCCTCCTCTACCAGGTTCCCCCCTTCCCTGCAGCCCTCCCTCCCTCTTCGTTCATGTCCATGGGTTGTGCTTGTAAGTTCTTTGGCTTCTTCATTGCCTATACTATTCTTAACATCCACTTGTCTATTTTGTACCTACCCAATTATACTTCTTAATTACCATTAACATGATTCTTAGGAGACAGAAACCCAAAACACAAGTAAGTAAGAAATGTATTATCTTCTTTAGAATTATCTTTAGCTGTGCAACTTTGGCCTGCTGGTGATGACTCGCTTTCTGAATATGGTCAACTCTTCAGTCGTCTCGTATTTATTCTAATTTTTTAAAGATATTTTGTTTATTTTCAGAGAGAAGGGAAGGGAGGGAGAGAAATAGGGATTGTTGTTGCTGCAACCCAGGCATGTGCCTAGGATTATTAAAAACAGGATACCCATGACTGTTGCTGGTGGTGTAAAATAACACAACTCCTTTGGAAAAAGATAGTTTCTTCTCAAGTCTAATATTCATCTGCTTATGGCCCAACAATTTTCATAGGGCAATAAAAGTCATAGAGGAAAACATAGGCAGGAAAATCTTGGATATTGCTTGTAGCAATATTTTTTTTCAGACATATCTCCCTAGGGAAGAGAAAAAAAAACAAAAAAGTAAAAAAATGGGACTGCATCAAAATAAAATATTTTTGCAAAACAAAGGAAACCATCAACAAAATAAAAAGACAACCCACAGAATGGGAGAACATATTAATAAATATACCTGAAAAGGGTTTATTACTCAAAATTTATAAAGAACGTACAAAACTCAACACCAAAAAACACAAATAACTCAATTAAAAAATGGGCAAAGGACCTGAAAAGAGACTTCCCCAAAGAGGACATGGAGATGGCCAATAGACATATGAAAAGATGGTCAAACTCACTAACCATCAGAGAAATGTAAATTAAAACCACAACGAGATATCATTTCACACCTGTCAGAATGGCTGTCATCAATAAATTAACAAACAAGATCTGGAAAAGATGTGGAGAAAAGGAAACCCTTTTTTTTGCTGTTGGATGGGAATGAAGATTGATGCAGCCGCTGTGGATAGCAGTATGGAGTTACCTCAAAAATTAAAAATGGAACTGCCTTATGATCCAGCGATCCCACTTCTGGAAATATATCTGAAGGAACCCAAAACACTAATTCAAAAGAGCATAAGCACCCATATTGTCATTGTAGCATTGTTTACAGTCACCAAGATATAGAAGCAGCCCAAGTGTCCATCAGAAGAACAGTGGATAAAACAACTATGGGACATTTACATAATGGAGTACTACTTGATCATAAAAGAAGAAGAAAATTTTACTGTTTGTGACAGTTTGGATGGATCTGGAGAACAAGTGAAATAAGAGAAAAACAAATATGTGATTTCACTCATATGTGGAAGCTAATGAGCAAACCGAACTAACGAGCAACATAGAGACAGACCCATAGATAGAGAGCAAGATGATGGCCAGGTGAGGGGCAGAAATTAGGGGGTAGAGGGATTGCCAAAAGGAAAAAGGACTCATGGACACGGACATAAGTGTGGTGATTGTAGGGTCAGGGGAAGAGGGTATAAGGAGCTACATGGTAATAGAAAAAATACAATAAAAAAATTAGAAATAAATGTTAAAAAATTGCCAGTTGATGTTAAAAACAGGGGCTCGAAATTTGATAAGAATCAGATACTTACATTATATCACAGCACCTTCTTACACATTGCTCGTATGGAGACATCACCATAACTAAGTAACCAAACTAACATGGCCAATAGCAGGATGAGCTGACACTGGGTGAGCCATTTCATTAGTGCTGCCACTGCCACACTGTGAATCTAATTATGCAGAAAACAGACAGCCCCAAATTCAGGAATACATGCATTCTTTAAAACAAAGCTCTCCAAAAAATAGATCAAATAATAAAAATGAACTGAGGAATTATTTCATATGAAAAAGAGCCAAAGAAGCACATGATTAAATCCTAAAATAGATAATAAGTTGGATATTAAACCTAGAACAAAAATGAGTTATAAATATAATTGTGGTAATGATATGTGTGTGTGTATATAATATATAATATTACATAAGTAATGATATTTCTATGTTAAATTTCCAAAATTTTATAACTGTTCTCTGGTTTTATAAAGGTTTTTTTTTTTTTAAATCTTAGGAAATAGTTACAAAAGTATGTAAGGGTAGTAAGGATTATGGTATTTAAAAAGATTCTTACACATACACACACATAGTGAGTAAAACAAATGACAAATATAAACAGTTGGTGAATTGTGGCAAATATAAGAGATCTTTGTTTTATTTGTGCAACTTCTCTGTAATTTTGAAATACCAAAGTAAAAAGAAACAAAGAAAGATAAAGAACTTAGAAGATTTCTACAGAAATAGGTGGTAAATTTAAAGCTACCACTAGTTGACAGATGGGGCTGATTACTCAGGAGAGTGGGTTTTTGTAGAAAGGCTATCTTTTTCTCGAAAAGTTACTTCTGTGTGATACCATCAGTGTAATTTCAAGGGGACTCACAATAGAGATCCCAAAGCTATTTGGACTTTAAGTCCATGCTAACTACAGATTGACTTTCACTGCAAATAACAAATTCTTTCACTGAAAAAGCTGCTTAAAAGCAACTCTTCACACTCAGAAAACTACTCTGCACCCCACTTTCCTAAAATAATTAGGTCATTTGTAAACTTTAATTCTGTTATTTCTCCCCAACTCTCCATTACTTTATACCACACTCAAGATACTGTTTGCCAACAACTATCCTAAACTTCTTCCTACCTCAGAAAAGTTGCTTCTTTTTCCAAATTTAACTTCTCTGTTTCCCCAAACAAAAATATTCCTCCACTACTGCACCCATCCTGCCTGGCCTCCTAATCTCACTCTATCACATCATGAGGAAGCTTCCAATCTTCTTTCCTCCTTTTACATCTTTACTTAGGCTTTCATTTCTATTGATGTCTTTTCCAAATGTGTGTGGGTATGTACACATACATACGTGGCAAACCCTGTCCCCTCATGTAGTTGAGTTTTTTTTTAAGGCTTTATATTTTTTAGAACAAATCTAGGTTTACAATAAAATTAAGAAAAAGGTACAGAGACTTCCCATATACTCTGTGTCTCGCAGCTTTCCCCATTGTCAACTTCACTCACCAGAATAACAAATTTATTTACTAAGGGTGAACCTACATTTACACACCATATTCATCCAAAGGTCATAAATACAATTATTCTTTTTCCTTGCAGACTAAGAATGGTTTTCCCTCGACTTTAAACTTTAAATTAATTCATATTATGTATAAAATATAGAAACAATCTTTATATCAGAAAATGTTTTCCTATTGTATAATTGCATATATTCTTTATCATCCCTGGGCATATGGATCAATCTGATATCTGTGGTCAAATTCTCACTTCTTTCATGACTTTCCCTGGACCACCATTTGTGCCAATTCCATTGGCGCCAACCACAGACAATTGTGGTTGGTGCTTCTCAGTTGCACGATATAGTGGCCTTGGCCTACCCATACGTACACATATAATCATCGTAATAAATTATTTGCAGAAAAAGACTTTTAGAACCCTGACAGTTACCTTTCCTGACGTTAGTATAGCCTTTGAGGTCAGAGACATATATGCTTATTTTTAATGCCTTGACAGATTCTTGAACATGAACATGAAGGATATTTGTCTATAATTTTTTCTCTAGTTACATGTTTTTCTTATTTGCTAGCCTCATGTGAATAAAATATTTTCTTCTCTATTTTCAGAATGAGTCTGTATAGAATTGGTATTAATTCCTTCATAACCATTTGATAAGCATCATATCCATACTAGATGCAATCAGGTCTAGAGTCTTTCTTAAAATGACTTTTAACTGCAGATTAATTGATAAAAATCTCAATATTATCTACCTGTTTGTGAATAGGCTTTAGTAGCTTGTGCCTACCAAGATATTTCCCCATTTTATTAAAAGTGTTCAATATCTTGGAATGTAAGTCACCACATTACTATGTTAGCATAATTTTAATGTCAGTAGTGACATCTCACTTTCATTCCTGATAATGTTTATTTTATCTTCTCTATTTTTATTGGTTTTGTTAGAGATGTGTCAATATAATTGCTCCTATTAGAACGAGTTTTTCATTTTATTAATTTTCTCTCTTGTTTATTTTTTATTTCACTGGCTCTTGTTCTAATCCTAATTGTATTTTTTCAATATACTTACATTGCATTTAGTTTGTGCTTTTTTTCTGCTTTCTTAAGGTGGAAAAGTAGATAATTAAATGAGATTTTCCTTGTTTCCCAATAGAGCATTTCATACTAACTTTTCTCTCGGCATTGTTTTGGATATGTTTTAAACTTTTGGGCATGTTTAATTTTTAATTTCATTAAATGGAAAATATTCTCTATTTTCCCTTTTGACTTCCTCTACAACCTACAGGTTACATAAAAGTATGTTGTTTATTTTCAAATCTTTGAGGATTTTTCATATATTTTTCTGTTGTTAGTTTCTTATTTAGTCTCATCTTGCTCAGAAAAAAATACTTTACATTATTTTAATTTCTTAGAGTTGTTGAGATTTATTTTATGGACCAAAATGTGGTTCATCTAAATAAATATTTCAAGTATACTTTGAAAAAATATGCTGTTTGAAGTTTGTGGGTCACCTACTTCATAAATGTCAATTAAATCAAGTTAATTAATTATGTTAATTCTCCATGTCTTCAGCAACTTTTTCTTTACTCGTTCTATTAACTACTAAGAGATTAATGTTGAAGTATCCAATTGTAATTGAGGATCTGTATATTTATTTTGTCACTTCTGATAGTTTTAGCTTTACATGCTTCAAAGCACTATTGTGAGATGCACATTTAGGTTTATTACACGATTTTTAGTGAACTGATCCTTCATTAGTATGTAATAGGGTTGCTTCTCTTGCTGTATTGTGGATCTTGTAATTTTTGGTCAAATTCTTGACATCATGTGTAAAAATACTAGAGACTGGGGCGAACTGTATTAACACCTGCAAATACTATTCTATCATGCAGTTGGTAGCAGTGCTGGATCAGTCTTGTCAGGATTTGAGGTAAATTTGGGTGTGTGGTTTCTATGGTTACCTTTAGTGGAGTGTAGGTTTCAATTCCCCCAATTTTTTTTTGTACTGCGATTTGAGTGCTGAAGGGTTCTTCCACTATATTTGTGGTCCACCTTCAGATTTTAGACAACTGTGAATATCTGTGACACATAAGAGTCTCTCTCCATGCTCTTACTCTTCAAGAGCAGTAGATTCTACCTATTGCTTTCTAGATTGATTGTTAAGAGGTGGGAGAATCTTCTGTTGTTGTTATTCAGTATTAGATCATTAGATTACTAATTAGATTAGGGTCAGTGTTAGATAAGCACTGTGTGCCTGGGTCTTGGAGGTGGGTACTTGGCAGCCTTTCTGCCACTCTTCTCCATGGCAGGCAAATGTTGTCTCACATCTGTAGTAGACCTCGTCTGAGAGTTTCTTGTTGCTACACCAGTAAAAGACTTCTACTTTATTTTTCAGGGTTTAAGAGTATTCTTTCTCCTACCCTTTACCCAGCAAAAATAGCTATTTAATTATTCCTGGGAGGTGACATAGTTTTCTACCTTTCCACAAAAGTTTGAATATTTTGCACCTTATGATAGAATGGACTGTGCCAGGGGTTGGGTCTCCATGCCTTTCTTGCAATACATGCTAATCCTGTCTTTGTGAATCAGAGTTCAATAAGAGAAATAAACCACTAGAATATACAATAGCACTTACATAATACTGGAATTTGCTCTTAACCAATTCTAGGAGCTAGTTAAGAAGTCACTGTGTCTTCCCACCTAATGCTGGAACTTGAAATCCATTGGGTAGGCAACTGGGAAGAGAAGATTCACATAAAGTTTGAAGATGAAGAATATGCTGAATCCTCCAAGCACAGGCCAGAGTCTTATTAGGACAAACTGAACCCCTCTCAGATTTATATGCTTCTAAACTGAGGATCCAAGAATGGATAAAGATGCTATAAAGGTGAATGAGCCTATTAACAACAAACTTCTAACACACAGTAATAGTAATTTGGAAAATATAATTTACCTAGGCTAAAGTGTTACTTTAAAAAGTCCTTACACCATTCTTAACCTCTTCACCCCAAGATAAGATATTTGTACTTTCCCATGCCCAGCCCTAAGTTTTCCACTTGTACCCAGTCATTTTCTAATATAAGAAAGAACTAAAAATAATAGATTGATGATCACTTCCATGGGAATCCTTGGAATATAGAGCCAGAAAAACAGGCAAGAAATGGATCACTGGCTCTGCACAATCTGCCTGCACGATAGCATCAACAGGGAAGTTAATCAAATGTACAAATGTCAGGACCCTACATCCCAGAGTTTTCATAGATATAGATATAGAGAGGCATCACTATTTTTTAAAATTCTTTTTCATATAAATGTAATGCAGTACTGGTAAGGCCAAGAATCAGTAGATCGGATGGTCTCCAGGGTCCAATAAAATTCTCTAATTCTGGGATATTTAACTAGACCAAATTTCTATTGTAAAGATGGAAAGATATCATAGAACTGCATTTTGTTTACCATAGTCATTTTCTGAGTTTGCCAAGCATAAAGGTAAATCAATAAAATTGCCTTTCTGTGGCCCATTTTCTACAGTTGTTCTATTCCAGAATTACTTAAATGAGTAACAATTCCTGCTCCAATTGATCCGATTCTCTAGCTCTTAATGGCTGATTCAATACTGAATTTTCTTTACCTCGAAGCTCATCAGTTATGTGCATTCTACTTTTATTTATTCTTTTGAAGAATATTGTTTTTTCTGGCCCCCTCTATTTATAATAACACTGTTATATGTGGCTGGATATTTAACCATTAAGCATTCCCTAACATTCATTTCTGTGTCAGTCATAAAACCTTTTAGTTTAATAAACAGAAATACCTCTAGAAGATATGAGAAGATACAGTAGAACATACCTCTAATGATAAAGATATTTTTCCTGTCTATAATTAAAAATTTCAGTGGATTTTCAAAATTTTATTCAAATGCCCATTTTAACTATCAGCAAAGTCTTAATGATTTGTCATTTCACTTATTCCCTGTAATTATATCCTGCTTCCCTCCTTATCATTTACTTTATTTTAGGTCCATGGACTTTATTATTTTTCCTTTTGTGTACCAAGACGCTTTTTCTCTTTAGGATTATTAATCATGTTCACCCCTCTTACTTCTGTACTCTCACTAGAAAGCTACATAGCATTCTCCTTTTTCATTATCCAAATGTCACTTCATCAGAGATGCCACTTTTCAGCCACCTAACTCTCTTTGACCCATGTATTTCCTTTCATTGCACTGATCACTTCATGCTATAATTTTACTTTGTTTGCCTGTTTCTATTAATTTCTTCTAAATAATACGTAAACTCAATTGGTTTTGATTATTGGTTTTATCCCTTGTTCCTGTATCAGTGACTCATACATAATAGGTGCTTGGTAAATATTTGGTGAATGAATAAGCAAACAAATGGACAATAGGTAAATTTCATGACCAGGGATTATAATTTGCTAATCAGTCAAAGACTGGTGGTAGATTTAAATTTGGTTATCCGAGAGTACTGCTTTTCTCTGTGCTGAGGACACTGGTTGCAGAGATGAGATTCAGTACAAGCAGAGGGAAGGAGATTTGAGAGTTAGCCAAGGGGAGTTTCAGGTTTTATTAAAAAATGTGTGCTAGTTAATTCAACTCATAATGGAATACACAAAAGAGCCAAGATGAACAAGTGTGGAGGCATGCAAAACTACAAGTAACAAGAGATGCGATTTCCAGAACACTCACAAAAAGGTGCGTGCTATGCATTGCTCTACTTTCAAGGCAGGAGTATTATCTTGGCTTTTACAAAGTATTTCCCTAACACAATAAACACAGTAATTTAATTATCAGACCCATTTAATTACTGAGTAGTATATTTAATTGATATACTCTAATTTCAGTCCTGTTAAATGTAACAAATCTCTAGTGTGAAATAATTTTAACAATCAACATAGAAACAGTGAGCAAATTAGTGTAATTTTATATTTTGCATAGACTAACAGTTCATCTCAACCTATAATGAAAGCTTACACTAGAAACATGAGTTTTTTTTTTTTTTTTACCCATAAATGGTCTGAATTTTAAATAGCTGCCCTTACAAATACACTGTAAAATACATTTATCAAGTAAACTTGATTTCAAATTTCTCTGGAGGATACATGCTTTTAAAAAAAGTGTCTGGGCGAGCCATAGTCTCCATTTCTTTTTCCCTTTTAATTTAATTTATTTATTTTTAGAGAGAGAAGAAGGGAGCGGGAAAGAGGGAGAGAAACATCAATGTGTAGTTGCTTGTTATGAGCCCCCTACTGGAGACCTGGCCCACAACCCAGGCATCTCTCCTGACTGGGAATCAAACTGGCAACCCTTTGGTTTGCAGTCTGGCACTCAATCCAGTCAGGGAAAAGTCTCCATTTCCTTATGAAATTGTCAGCACTGCTGTTGTGTACATAAGGCATTTAATAATGCCAGTTAACTCTTTTAGTTCCTAGACTCTCTCCTAATCTTTTCTACACCTCTATGTTGACAGCACAAAAACTCTGCTTTCGTCCAATTCCTTATTTTATGTATGGCAAAGTCATTTATCAAGTCTAAAATGAACAGTATAGATCTGAATTACTAATTTTAACTTATTATGTTTAAATTGAATTTTACGATAATATACACACATGAAGTGAATTAATAAGAACAAAACTTACATAAACAAATATTTCCAAGTCAAGCATACTTAAAAATGCAACACAATGGTTTGTTTATTGTTTATTTATTTATTTATTTATTTATTTAATTTATTTCTGCCCCTCCAGCCCTCTCTCTGGAGTCAGAAAATTTGGTTTCTCCCCATATGTCTTTGATGCTTTTCAAGTTGCCCTCCCTTTGTCGGAGCTTAGAGTGAGCATTTGCAAATGAGTGAATCTGTGCTGGTGAGCCTGTGCCCAGGGTATTTAAGAGGAAGCCTGAGTCTACAGGAGTCCTGCTGATTTTCTTCTTCTTCTCCTCCCCCCCCCCCCATTTCAAAGCCAGATCTTTTGGGGATTTATCTTCCAGGCACTGGTGCTCCACGCTGGGGAGTGTTTATCAAGGAGGACCTCTACAGATGAGATATACCTCCTGATACTTAACTGCCACACAGGGTGTGGGATCAGCTCGTTTGCACCTCCCCCTCTCCTATCAGTCCCACTGTTCCTCCTGTATTTCCTTAGTTACAAGATTTCTGTTCAGCTAGTCTTCAAGTGGTTTTCAAGGGTAGTTGTTCTATAATAATTAGTTATATATTTGAATTTATATAGATACACAATTATATATAATTTTAATAATTAATGCAATGGTTTAGATAAATAACCAAGATAGGAAAAGGAAGAAAAAAGAAAGAAAGAAGAGAAAGTGGAGGACCATGAAAAGATGTACATTGGAACAAAAATGTACATGGAAAAATAAATTATGATATAAAACTTAATGCAAAATTACTAAGGCCTGTGGCCCATTTTTAAATAATAGAATATCAATTTTCCTAAAACTTTAATTTTATAGTTTAGTAACTTGTTTGCCAGAAGCATAATAGATGGAGAGAGAGAAAGAAAGAGATACATATATTTACATAAATCATATTGACAATTGGGGAGAAATGAGTCAGTTGAAGGTAATGGAGACTGGATGCCTATTTTAAATCCTATTGAACTTTAACTTTTCTCTCAATCACATCCTCTTTAAAATGGTGTTGACAATTTCTACCCTACCTATGCCATCTATATATCTTTTTCTTTGTAGTGTTCGTTAAGGTATTTGGCCCATTTTTTAAAAAATTGGATATGTTTTTCTTATTGTTGAGTGTAAGATTTGTTTGTATATTTTGGATAATATTATTTTATCAGGTATGTCTTTTGTAAATATTTTCTCCCACTGTGTGGCTCATATTTTTAATCTTTTAATGCATTGAATTTGTATGCATGGAAAGCATTGTCCTCTAAAGTGAAACATCAAACAGAAACGTTCATTGAATGAGTCAGACATTGTGCAAAGGAAACAATACTGAATGAGGTGATCTTTGCATTCAAGAAGCCCAGTACACAAAGAGTAAGGTGGGTGAAAAAGAAAACATGATTACTCCATAGTATATGTTATGAAAGGGACCATAAAGGGGTTGTATTCAGAATGAGTATAACAAATCATACAGAATCTGTCAAAGCTTCTTAAAGGAGGTAACTTCACATCTGACATTTAAAGTATGCTAGAGAGTGAGTGAGGGAAATACTTCACAGAAAAAGGGGTCGTTTTGAGGTGAGATAGGAACAAAAGAAATAGCATGGTTTATGAAGGAAACCACAAATATTTTGGTGTTTGAAGTAGGGAATGACAAGAGATGAGACTGAAGGGTTTAGTTGGAATTAGATTCTGAAGCCACTGGTATTCCCAATTTAAGAGACTAAAATGAATCTAAGGAGTGATAAACGAGAACATCTAATTTAATTCAAAATTAACCTGAATAATATTAACATGTGATTTATAAAGACAAACAGAAAGAATAAAGAGTATGCAACAAATAATGTCAGCCCCTACACTATGTAAAATATTTGTACAAAGTCAATTGCAATCAAAGCCAAAGCCACGCCTGCCTCAATTGCAGAAAAGGATCTGACTTAAAAACAAGATAGTTTGGGTCCTAAGGAATATGCAGAAGCTCATGAGTACAGCATGGATGTTAAATAAGGAAAATAATATAAAAAGAAAAGAAAAAAAGAAGTAAGGATACACAATTGATAACATGACAAAGATTCAAGCCTAGTGAGCAAACGACATTCTCACTAGCTTTTTCAAACAAGTCATGGGGGAAATTTTATACAAAAAGATCTCTATTTTCATAGGCAGTTGTATCTCTATGATGTGAATAAACAATGATCACAGTAGTAATTCTTCATTATTTATTACATTATTATATTTTGTAAAATTCCAAGTCAACTCCAGAAGCTATCTTGCTAAATTTCCAAGATGGCTAAGCTGAAGTGAAGAATTTGCATTTAAAATATTCAAAACATTTCTGCCAAGACTCACAGTCATTGGCTATCTCACTTACCTAAAGATTGCTCATTAGGAGCATCAGATTATATAAAAATCTGAGTTTAGCTAAGTTCCCATTCAGGATGAAGAATACTGGAAAGAGTATCGTTTTCACTCTAACAAGAAGGAAACTAAGGTGTGTAGCAATAAAGTAGAGTGAAACTTAAAGAAAGACAGGAATTTCTTAGAATAGATAGGACATAAGCCCAAGATTCCCTGTGGTAGAGCATGGGAGGAAATATGCCAGGTGGCACAAAAAGCGGTAAGAATTCAGCGACATTTTAAACACATTCATAAGGCTGAGCACAGGCTAGCACAAGAGTATGACAGAAAAGAATTGCTGGTAGCCACAGACACAGAGATATTTCATTCACATTGACAAGTTCTTCGTGAACCTCCACTGAGTCCTTAACAGAAACACTGGGACCAGGCAATAGACTATAGTGACGTGTGACTGGAAGGATAATTTGGCAGTTTCTCATAAAGTTTAACATACACTTAAAATACAACTAAATAACCACTCCTAAGTATTTACCTAAGAGAAAGCATATTTCAGGAAAATGGAAATGAAAAATAAAAAGCTGGGGTTACAAACCTTGTACCAGATAAAATAGACTTTATTTTTAATAGTTTATTTATTATACTTTTCCATTGCCATTTATCAGCCTTACACCTTCTTCTACTTCCTCAAGATAGACTTTAAAATAAAGGTTATAAGAAGAGACAAAAAAGGACCGAGAAATTCCAATTGTGGGTATTTATCTGAAGAAACCAAAAACACTAATTTGAAACACTAAAATGACATATACATCCATATGTTCACTGCGGCATTATTTATAATAACCAAGATATGTAAGCAACGTGAGGGTCCAGGAATAGAAGAATGAATAAAGAAGTGGTCCATATATAGGGTCCAGCAGAAGTAATGCCTTCTTGAATGTGTTTGATAGGGTAATAATATGGGTGTAATAACGTACAGTTTTAACTTGAGTATTTCACCTAAAATGTCATATGGTATGCTTGAGTGTGATATTATTACATTACAGAATTACATGCTTATGATTTTGTAATACTTTTGTAATAAAAAGGGGTGTTATTTATGCCAGACCCTGTTTGTAAAGAAATATGACTCAGCCATAAAAAAAATGAAATTTTGCTTGTAGGAGACCCTTCTGCATGGTGTGGGCCCAGCTCCCACTCTGAGATGCTTTTGTTAAAACTCCCTCACCCTAAACTGGGACAGCAAGTGCTTCCTGTAACTTCCTAAAATCCATGTGAAACTTTCCTAGGATGAGTGTAACCAGCTAAACCACTTTTCCTTTTTCATTTGCAAATGTCCTTCTGTGATGTGATTAGCAGCATCAGATCCTTTGTTGTCTGTAAAAGGTAACCACCTAAAGTGAACCTGTGCATAGTTAATGAGGACCTTCATGTAATGTGGGAAAAAAAAACAATAAAGGCCTGTCATGGTGGAGGCCTCAGGCTTTTGCTCTGCTTGAGAGAAAAGCCATGCTGTCCTTTCTCCTCCACAGGACTTGGTAGTCTGTGTGAATGTCTCATTTCATCCATAATGACGCGGACACTGCAGGCCAGTGTCCGCATCACTTGATGTCTGCAACAATGTGGATGGACTTAGATGGTAGTGTGCTGAGTGAAGTAAGTCAGACAGAAAAAGACAAATAGCCCTGATGTTATATTTGTTTCAGGTATACCACCCTGATTAGACATTTATATAACTTAACAAGTGATCACCCCTATAAATCTAGTACCCATCTGACACCATACACAGTTATTAGAATATTACTGACTCTATTTCCTATGCTGTACTTTATATTCCCATGACTTTTCTGTAGCTATCAATTTGTACTTTGTAATCCCTTTACCTTTTTCATCTATCTTCCAAACCCTTTCCCATCTGGCAACTGTCAAAATATTCTCTATAACTATGATTACATTTCAGCTCTGCTTGTTCATTTATTTTGTGTGGGTTATGGTCTCAGATAATCACCAGGGAGAGGCAAAGATTTTTAGCCAGGCTGATGGAGACTCAGATATGGCATCCACATACGGGATCTTTGGAGTAGGACTTAGCAAAGGCATGATGGCCTCTACCAGCACTTCTGTCTGGGAGAAAGCTATCCCTTCTGCTCTCTCCCTAAAGGCAGACTATTCAGTTCCTCCCAATATGACCCTGGTGCCTTTTGAACTGCTACTCAGCACTAGAGCTCAGAGTGAGTGAGTCTGAATACGTCTGTATGAAGGCTCTTTAAGAGGAACACCTTGGATTCCAGAAGTCCCCCATCTCACTCAACCATAATCCTCGCTGGTTTTCACAGTCAGAACTTGTGGAGACTTCTCTTCTTTTCATTGGAATCCTGACCTGGGAGGCCTGGTGTGGGGCTGGAACCCCTTGCTCCACAAGGGTGACCTCCAACTGAGATAACTCTCCCAATTTTTAACTACCACACATGGGTGTGGGACCAGCTCCTTCTGCATCTCCACCACTCCTACCAGTCTCTACTTGGCTTCTTCTTTATATCTTAGTTATAGGACTTCTACTTAGCTTGATTTCAGGTGGTTCTGTGTGATGATTATGTTACTGAACAGAAGCAGAGTTCAGCTGCCCACCACCCACAGGCATATTCCATACACAAAGTTTGGAGGGAAGGAAAGAGGTCTTTATTAAAATGCACAATTTGGGAAGGCTGGTGATTTCCCAACACCAGACCAATCTCTTCTGCCAAACCGAGGAAAAGCCCATCTATTCCCAGAATCAGAAACAGTGTCCAGAAATCCAATTCCATCATTATCTGTCCTTTGGAACCAGAGGCTGCTAAGCAGATGGCTCTCTGGCTTCAGTCTGCCTCCCCGGGGTTTGGGTGTGGAACCAGCACAGCCATGCAGTGTGGCCACTTCCACAGTGGAAGCCCAGGGCTGTTGCCAACTGCTGTGCCTGGCCTTGTGGGGCACACTGCCCCTTGCCTGGCCACACCACACATCTTCCAGGGCCCACCAGGTCCCACAAGCCATCTGGCCCACATGTCCATGTAGGAGATCTCAGAGAAAGAGGGTGAGTCTCTACCTTCCCTCAGTTTAAATCTCCTGGCCCAAACTTTCATGTACGTCAGAAGAGTTCAGCTTCCTCAGCTAATCCTGTCCTTCTCCAGGGCTAGACTGGCAGGTCAGCACTGCCCCCTGCTGCCATGTTGGCCTTTACAGTACACATAGTGCTGTGCCCTATGGTTTCCCCTTCAATCAGTAACCAGAAGGGGGTAAAAGGACTTTTCTCTTTGTCCATCACCCTCGCTAGCCTCACAGAGTCTAGGTTCAGTGACTTCCTCCTCCCATGTCTCTGCCGAGGGCAGGGTATCTGTCATCATGAGGTACTAGGTTGATTTCCCTAGCAACACAAAACTGCTGTGTTGGTGCTGCCTGTGGCAGCCTCCTCTTATGGCCCCACCCACATTCCCAGGTCTGGCCAGGTGGACCTGTAGTTTATTTGTGTTTCGGATGTGCT
Organism: Glossophaga mutica; assembly: GCA_039655065.1. Lineage (NCBI taxonomy): Eukaryota > Metazoa > Chordata > Mammalia > Chiroptera > Phyllostomidae > Glossophaga > Glossophaga mutica. The sequence goes on along the minus strand of CM077308.1, from coordinate 74,881,424 downwards.
TGCAGGAGGATGCAAGTACTCCATATACTTACACAGCCATCTTGACCAGAAGCTAGCTATAATGGTTTATTCATAACTACCTAAAACTGGAAACAGAGTAATATCCTTTAAATAGTGAATGGATGCATGAATTGTGCTGCATTCATAGAATGGATATCAGTCAACAACAAAAGTAAATCTCTAATACACTTAACAACATGGATAAATATCACATTTACTATAAGTTCAAGAAAACAGATGAAAAAGCTACACACCGAAACAATTTCATTTGTATCATCCCCTGAAAGGACAAACTAAGGGACAGAAAACAGATCAGTGCTTTCCATAGGCTGGGATGGGTTAGGGTTTAACTTCAACAGAGCATGTATAAATTTTTTGAAGAGATGAAACTAAATTGTACTTATTTTGATTGAATTGGTAGTTATAGGAATGTACGCATTTGTCAAAACCATAAAACTATGCACTGAAATGGTGAATTTTACCCTATGTAAATTATACCATGATGAAAATAGAATAAAATAATGAAACCTCTTTCTCTTTTACAAACTGAGCTGTCATTCCTAGTTTGGTTAGTGAGAAGAGAAGCAGCAAAGCAATTTTAGTTTCAGGGATCAGCCAATTACCAATGTCACACTTCTCATCATAGTTCTGTTGTCCTTTCTCTAAAACTGAGCTATAAATGACTGAAAAGTCTATTTGTTAAACTTAATTCAAAACAGCAGGGGAATTCATTGGGAACACATTTTAGGCCTGTATGTTTAATTTTGCATCAACACTGTAGAAATAGTCTAAATAAAATAATATTCTAAATAAAATATTGCTCATTATTTAAAACAAAATGAATAAGAATTCTATACTAGTTTTTAATCAGCTTGTTTTTATTAGGATGAATAATAGACCTTGAATAAGCATTACTACCATGTAACTTAAGAAAATATTAATATTATTTCATTCCAGTACTGTAAAAGTCAAACCAAAATGGCTGTGTATGTACACGCATGTGTGTGTGCATTTGTGATTAATTCACATTTTCATAAGCCACTAACTGGGATGATATCTTTGTTAGAGGTTAAAATTGCTGTGAAATACAGGAGTAGGCAAAGTAGGTTTATAGTTGTTTACATGGAAAAGTGCAATAAATAATAATCCAATAATAAATTCTGTGTTTTGCATAATCTAAATTGTAAACCTACTTTTGCTCACCCCTGGACAAAAGTAGGCAGTGCCTTTGTCCTCCTCACAAATAGATATGTCACCTATACTTTTTTCTTGATAATTATTTGCATGAAGCAATGCACCCTGGTCCATTGTTATCAGGGAGAAAAAAATGAAGATTTAAATGTCTTCTCTGTTTAAGATGGAAGAAAACAATAAATTAATGTCTTTGTCCACAGTCTGACACAAGGGTACCCAGTAGTCCACCTGAAATCACAGATGTCACTTTAGGAGCAACTGCTCTTTTGAGTGTCTGGCTGCTTGGCAGACTCTTCCAGGGGCAGTTGGTGAGACTTGCATCTCTCGAACTGCCTCAAGGGCTGTCATATGCCTTGGTGAGTGTTGAATTAACTGTCCTCTCAGCAATCCTCACCCCAAATTCTTTAGTTTGCTTAGTTTATCCAGTTAAATGAGTGACAAGTGAAAATGAAATAAAATTGAAATAATTTTACGATATGAGCAGTCCCATGGAATTAAATAACAATCATTCCCAGATTTGATATTTTGTGATTGGTGTATCAGAGAGTCAAATAACTGAAAGTGAATATTGTGTTTTGCTGCATAATGTAATGAGGGCCATATCTTTGTGTGGCAGACCCTTCTGCGTGGTGTGGGCCCAGCTCCCACTCAGAGATGCACAGGACCCACACCCACAGATAAGTTCTCTCAGATTTGCAGTATACCTAGGCTGCTTTGAGCCTTGCTTTTACTGTGACTTCCTAAAATCCATGCTAAACCTTGCAGGGACCAGTGTAATCAGCTTAACCACTTTTGCCTTTTCATTTGCTAATATCCTTCTTTTGTGATGTGATTAGGGGCATTGGCTCATTTTGTTGTAACCAGGGCATAGTAAGTGAGGACTATCTTGTAATGTGAGGAGATACAGAATAAAGGCTTGTCATGGCGTAGGCAGTGGCTTTTGCTCCCCTTGAGAGAAAAGTCACGCTGTCATCCTTTTCCCTCCACCAGACTCGGTAGTTCATGTGTATGTTTTATTTCATCCATAATGACGCAGACACTGCTAGCTAGTGTCCACATCATCTTTGCTCATTTCTTGAGCAGGTACTGTATGCTCATCATTGTGCTAAGCACTGAACATATATACATCAATGAATGAGGAATGGACCCTGTGCTCAAGAATTAAGAACTTAATAGGCAAGACAAATATGTAATGATAACGAGACATTGCTGCCTGGGAAAATTTCACAGATATCTGAAAACCAGGCCAAAAAACATACACACACACACAAAGGCAACTAAATCTTCTTCAGGGGTTTTGGAAACGTTTCACAGAAGTAAAATATAGTTGATCTGAGTTTTAAATAATAAACATGAATTTGCCAGGTGAAGAAAGAGAAAAATGCATTTTAAGCATTTGCAAAATCAAGAATATGAGAAAGGATATGATGTGCTAGAAAAAATGGTGAAATATTAGGAACAACTAATGAGGAATTCATTGAAAAAGTTTTAACAGCATATGACTGAAGAGTTAGATATAGATTAAGTTGAGAAGTATTGTGTATGTTTATTCTAGACATTGCTCTTTTGTTGTAAGACATAGAAAACCCTAAATAGACAAACTAGGGGAAGGATAAAAAGAAATATCTTTGAAGTTAATAACAGAATACACAGTATAGATAGACCTTATATGAACTAGAAATCCAACCACATGGTCTCTCATTTCTGTTTTTTTTTTCCTGCATTTATTCCATTATTCTTTCTGATAGACATCCTTTCTCTGCATCTTTGATATATTCTTAAAATGAGAAACTCATGTCCGAAATCTAAATAAACTTTATCTCAGTTCCAGCCAGCTGGTTGATTTCCCCTCTCACCCCATTATCCTTTCCTGCCCTTCTGCGCTACTTTTCTGTTTGAAGACTTCAGCTACCTTCAGCACAGACATCTGTGTCTCTTTCCTTTGTTTGTTGTAGAATTGTTATCTCCATCCTTTCACCTAAATACCCATTAGACATTGTTGGAAACTCTGGATTATTTTCTCTCTATATCGTAACTCTTTTCCCTACATCATATATCTTTGTCCTTTTGCTTATAATTTGAGAAAATTATTTAGATCAACTTTATTGCCTCATTTCTGCTGTGTTCATTCTGTTAAATCCATCTTATTAAGGCAGTTTTCTCCTTCTCCTCCTGCTATTCCTTCCTCCTCCCCTTCTTTCTCCTCCTAGTCCTACTTCTTCTAATGAATATTAGTCAGGTTAAACTATGCTATGCTGTGATAACAAATTAAATCTGAAAAATTTTAGTGGCTTAACACAGTAATAATTTATTATTTATTCAATAAATAATGACAGTCAAGGAAAATTTTTCCATTGTAGGGCTATGAAATCAGGAGCATGTATTTTTCAAGGTCATAATGGAAGGGGAGGAGAAGCTGAATAAATACATAAAAAAACTATTAAGAACCAGATCTACATAACTTTCACTCAATTTTATTATCTGTAGCCCGATCATTTGCTCTAAATGTCAGGGAGTTTAGAGAATAGATAAAGAAAAATAAAAAACAAAAACAATATTAGATAAAAAAGTGTTTGTCTCTGTCAAAATTTTAATCTCTATGATGTCTATAGGTTATATCATTGGGAACATTGCTTAGATATTACTTCCATTTATCTAAAGTTTTCATTTATTCACTATTATTATCTCTGCTGCAGCAACTGGTCCCAAGTTTGTAATGAATATCCACAATCTCCTTCTTCTACTGACTATTCTAGATGCTCCTTGTTTTCAGCCGACAGTTCTGCTAACTGGAAGGTCAGATTTTCATCCCTAGTGGGATAAACTAAATACTCGTCCTCATTGCCACATCCTTCCAGAACATCCTTACTACAACTCCATACTATACCTATTATCAGGCATAGAGAATCAAAAGAAACATCAGTGCATCCCTGATTTCAGACACACTCCTCCCTACCCCAATAACATAGCAGCAACCCTTTCACCCCAGTATAATGTCAATTACTTCTGCTACAGTAGTAACTCCTTTCTTTCTCTGCCATAAGAGTGGACAAAATATCAAGTGACAAATATACTTCAAGGCTTATCAAAACCCTATTGTGTGCACTGGTAGAAGTACCCTCTCTTCAAAACCCTCTCTTCAAAACTGCCTGACCTAAATGGGTTTCTGGTCAGGCAAAGCCCATGGAAAGGAGAAAAGGTGGTAAAAATCATCTAAGTGAGCCAATAGCATTCAGTGATGATGAAAGGGATACACTCTTACTTCTATGCACAGAGACATCTATTCTACTTCTGAGGATACTTCTCATATAACAACTGTTGGCCAAACTCCAATCCCACAAGGATTCACTCCCAAAGCTCAATTTAGATGTATCCTTTATTACGTAATTCTAATTTTTTTTTCAGAAAACAATTTCTGAATGATGCTGTATAATACAGGAACAATAGATATCATGGTCTTATATATTTATACCTTTTTCACAGTCAAATATGTTCATTAGCTCCAAATGATGTTATGAAAGATACCATGACTATAAATATTTCCTGAGTCTCAGACAGTGACGCTAGATGAGACAGTGAAGACAAGCCCATACCGAGAAAGCAAATCAATCTCAGTAAAGACAAAGCACTTTCTATATCATATGGTCTGAAACGAGCAACTTGCCACTAAGTAGTTGCTTGCTGTCCCCAAGAAATTATGTCCTCAAGGAATGAGGAGAGTGTCCATCTTTGATCATGAGGGATCTTGCGTTCATCACTAACAAAAGCTGCATCTCTAGAAGTCTGGGTGAGAGGATATGCACGCTGTTATTCCAAGGCATAGCCTTTACCCTGGCATCATAACTAGCCTATTTATTAGACTGTTTCAAAAGTGATGACGTAGCAAAGGACAAAGGCTGCCTGACTGTCAGTGAAAAAAGTGTTGTTGTTCAGTACTTCCTCTACAATATTTGCTTTCTGTTGAGCATTATATTAGTTATTTAATATTGTGTAACAAATTACCCTAACATTTAGCAGCTTAAAATATTTATTGTTGCAAAGTTTATGTGGAGAAATAAGCTGCCATATTGTGAGATTTTCTACTGAGATGTCCACATGGCATGAAAATGATGCCTCAAGACAAGAGCCAGCAAGTATCTGAGACCTGCCAGCAGCCACGTGTTCCACCTGTTCATGTTGACCCAGACATTTTAGGGGACTTTGAATATTTAAGGATATAAAGCACAGCTATGCTATGTGCCTTTTCCATATTTTTGACAATTCTTTGCCTGTTATATCCTTATCTTTCCGGTAAGACTTGTTTGGGCTGGAATTCAAATCTATAACAATTAGATACTGGTCTCATTTTCAGCTCAGTCTGCTTTCTGCCCATAGAAGATAAGGGTCTCTTAATTTTTAAAATTTATTGATTTTAGAGGGAGATAGGAGAGAGACAGAGAGAGAGAAAGAAAGACATTGAGTTGCTGCTCCACTCATCCATGCATTCATTCATTGATCCCCGCATGTGCCCTGACTGGGGATTGAACCCACAACCCCAACACATCAGAACAAGGGTAGGTCAGAACAACCAACTGACCTGCTAGAACAGGGCCAAGTGTCTCTTTAAATATTATCATACTACCCTGGCTGGTGTGGCTCAGTGGATTGAGTGTCTGATTACAAACCAAAAAGGTTGCTGGTTCGAATACCAGTCAGGGCACATGCCTGGGTTGTGCGCCAGGTCCTCAGTGGGGGGTGCAAGAGAGGCAACCACTCATTGTTGTTTCTTTCCCTGTCATCCTCGCTCTCTAAAAATAAATACGTAAAACCTTTTAAAAAATGTTATCATACACATCTTCTGTTTTTCACATCTCACCCTGAGGTGTTAAATATCTGACCTGAGTCCGTAATTTTTTCTTCTGTGTTTTGGTGACAGCTAAATAAAACCAACATAAAACAATCTTTTAAAGCACCATTTTTCTCACATCCCTTAAAAGCCTGTACTTTTCTATAAGCCAGTTGCAGTGGGTAGAATAGTGCCCTCCCAACGATGTCCATATCTTAAACCCCAGCATTGGTAAAAATGTTAATTGACATGTCTAAAGGGAATTTGCACATATGGTTAAGTAAGGACCCTGAAATGGTGAAATTATTTAGATAATCATGTTGAAACCAACAAAATCACGTGAGTCCTAAAAAGCAGAGATCCTTTCCCAGTTGAGGTTCCAGGGAAATGTGGCTCTGGAATAACGTCAGAGAAAGGCAATGTGACTGAATTTGCAAGTGAAAGAAAGCCAAGGAATTCAGGTGGCCTCTAAAAAACTGGAAAAAGAAAATGAACCTCCAAAAGGAACACAGACCTATTGGCACCCGATAGCCCAAAGAGACCTGTATTGAACTACTTATCTATAGAACTCAGCTAATAAATTCATGTTGTGTTGTCACTGGGTTTGTGGTGATTTGTTATGGAGACAATAGAAAACTAACATGCCAGTTCATCCTATCTGACCCCTATTTTCTTTCTTTTTTATAAATTATTTTATTGTTGTTCAATTACAGTTGTCTGCATTTTCTTCCAACCACTCTCCCCTACCCCAGCCACCTCTCTCCCTTGCTTCCACCCTTGCCCTTGGTTTTGTCCATGTGTCCTTTACAGTAGTTCCTGAAAACTCTTTCCCCCATTGTCTCCTTTCCCCATTCCCCTCTGGCTATTGTTAGATTGTTCTCAATTTCAATGTCTCTGGTTATATTTTGTTTGCTTTTTTCTTTTCTTGATTATGTTTCAGTTAAAGGTGAGATCATATGGTATTTGTCCCTCACCACCTGGCTTATTTCATTTAATGTAATGCTCTCCAGTTCCATCCATGCTGTTGCAAAGGGTAGAACTTCCTTCTTTCTCTCTGCTGCATAGTATTCCATCGTGTAATGTACCATATTTTTTTGAGCCACTCATTTACAGATGGGTGCTTAGGTTGACTATTATAAATTGTGCTGCTATGAACATTGGAATGCATAGGTTGTTTTGGATTGGTGTTTCAGGACTCTTAGGGTATAATCCCAGCAGTGGAATTGCTGGGTCAAAAGGCAGTTCCATTTTTAGTTCTCAGAAGAAATCCCATACTGTTTTCCACAATGGCTGCACCAGTCTGCAATCCCACTTTTGTGGAATTACTGGTGATATGTTCTTAGAAAGTTTCACAGTTAGTATTTTAATCTGAGGATCCATAGATCTACTTCCAGTATAACTGTCTTAACTTAAATTTTCCTAGAAAGATATTTTGTTAAAACATAATTAGTGTATTTGTGAAGTGATCTCAGGAAACGCTATTGCAGGCAGGATAACTAATATAAGGAAGGGAAGAAAACCAACAAAAAGTACATTACCACTGTGGTCATCTGGAGTTTAATCCTATTTGAAGAACTGAGGAAAACAGAGAATATCCCAGCCGAGTGACAAAGGAGATGAGGCAATGATCCAGATATTACTATCAGCTATTGGTTAAGGGATGGCTGATCATGAGAGCTATTAATTCACCAGCACTTCTAGTCCAGGTTCTGGTGATGAGGGAAATCCCTTCAGGCAAAACAGAGAGTGCAGGGAAATTGCAAATGCTGAGGGGCAGGTGGGCGGATCACTACAGTATCTGCTATAACAATTGGTTCATTTTTGTTTTACTATATCTATCACACCTGTTATTTATATTCATGTCTTTTGCTGCCATCTACTTTGTATAACTGTTATATCTCATCTGGCCTCCTGTAATAAATTAATAATCATTTTTTTCTGATTGTACTCTATTTTCCTCTCCACTAATAATGTTCCTTGTGTTTTCAAAAATTTTTAATTTACTCTCAATTATTCATCATTTTTTAAATTATTCAAAGTTTTGCAGTCTGGCTCAAAATACTCTAAGATCTCAAACCACTTTTATTTCTATAATTTTTCATTTCAGGTACCTCTGGATATTTACATATTTCCACAAATATTAGAAATATAATATGGTATGTAACATGTTTATCTGATCCTACATTATATCCTTCCTCTGCTACTTCCATTCATATTGCATTCTATCCCTGAGTTATTCTCCCTTTCCCAAATATATCACATGCTTTCACTCCTCCGCATCTTTGTTCCTCTAGATTTTTATGACTTGCTTTATCTCATTCTTCAAGGGATAACCTAACTGTCACTTATTTTGTGATCATTTTCTAATTTCCAAGATATAATCAATCAGTCCTTCCACAGTACTGTTTATTCTTCTATGTGTTTGACTGACATTAAAGCTATTGTCTCTTATCTCTCCCAATAAACTGTGAGCTTCTCAGGTCATGCACCTTCCTGAATGCTTTACACATGATATATGCCTAATAAATAAGTCTTTGGTAAATCAGAGAATCAAAATAACTGACCTACCAGATGGAATGAGAAGTAGTATTAGAAAATAATTTATAATAAAATAAATATGATTGTTGTTTCATAAGAAGAATACTCAATTAACTACTCTCTGGATTAACAAAAATCCATCTTTAACAATCTTTTGAAATATGCTACCTAAGACAGCACATTAAAGTAAATAATTATTAGAATGATCATTTTCTCATGACCTATTTTATATATTTTTTTCTTGATGTTATTTCAGGCAATGCAAATGGCTTTAATTTACTTTATCCTTAAAGTTTCCTGGGAAAAAAGATTTTTTTCTAATGCAGTATAAATGGGAATCAATTTTTCATGGCAGAAAATGGTTTTGAAATGCTACTGATGCATTGGCTGACACCCAGCCTCTCTGAATGGCATGGCTCAAATAAGGCATAGTCCAGATTCTCTCTTACATGTTAAAATTATACTTGAAAAGAAAACAGAACAAAGCATAAGTGGGCCCAGCCAAAAGCAGTAGAAATTATTAAATGGATAAATAAACTCATGAGAGAAAAGGTTAATGAACAGGTGTTTATCAAAAGAAAAAAATAAGTAAAAAGAAACACCTACAGTTATTAACTATTTGAAAGAAAATGTTACTTATTAACTATCTAAACATATAATTTATTTATTAAGTTAAAATGCTAACTAATTGAGGTCTATTTGAACATAAAATGAAAAGTAAATTTATCTAATTATTTTCTTAGATACAAGTTGAATGTGTTTGACTAGTAGTTATTCATTTGTTAAATGAACAAAAATATGTGCTTAAGTACATTTTGCCTTGATGGCTTTCAAAAATTGCTTAAATGTACAGACTGGGCATTTATCTGACTAGAAACATGAGAGAAAAAACCAATATTTTCCAAATTGTAGACTTTTGAAAAAAATCAGGTTTAGGTGTCAGATTTCCAGTCACAATGAAATGGATTGAGCTATTAATAATTCCCTAAATAAACTGGTATAACCAGTGGTGGTGAAAATATCATTGGAACATCATAAAGGTTAATAAGTGTTTTATTGCAATAGTGATCCACATATTTTGTGTTCATGAACATTGAAATGTTCAGATTTAAATCTAAAGGGGACGCCCTTGCTGAAAGGCAAAAAATAGCTGAGGTAGGTTAGGGTGTCTGCTGTGGATTAAGTGTGTAAGAAACTGCCAAGAAGAGTAAATTTTTCACTCTCAATTTGTTTTGAGCTGTAGTTATTCAGACAGCTAGAGGAAGGCAGTAGAAAGAAGGCCCCGCAATATGAAGCAAGCTGTAGAAATAACAGCAGAGTGTTCACATCTGTGAAATATGAGGAACAAAATTACCGTCATAGTTTATGTGAAAAATCATTGTGACCCTGAAGAGTGCCTGAATGATTTCTGCCTCGAGGGGACCATGCATACCTGACACTATCCAGCCTAACCCCATTACCCAAGGTTCTAGGGAGTCTGTAGTATTAGAAAAGAGTGTTTTCAGATGTGACCTCTTTTAGGGACTGTCACTGGCCCAACATGTTGGTCCTTATGTTAAAAAAAAAACAAACAAAAAAACCCCACAAAACAAAACACCTAGAGAAGCAGCAAAAAAACTAAGGCAGATGCTACACAATAGTACCATACTGAGATGTACTTTTATTCTTTCAATGTCTGTGGCTGGTGAAAACCTGTTTTCTTTCTGTTTATATTTAGTCTCTCACAATTGAATGTCTAATCTGTTCATTCTGGACCTCTGACCCAAACTCTGTTTCTTGGTTTCTTGATCTCAACTTTCTCTTTCTTCCTGACCATCACATGAACAGCCTTTTGAGTATGTTTCCAGTCATCCTTAAAGTGGATTTTTTCTCACCAGTACACATCCCTCTTGAGCTATTCCCTATTGAAGTTTGGCCTGGATTTGTGAACAGGAGGTAGGGCGAAATGTCCACAGTTTACCAGAGGCAGTTTTCCTCCAGGGGAACAGTTATTATGCAAACTTCTAAGGTACAAGTTTTGTTTTTCTTGTTATAATTTCACTTTTTTAAAATTATTAGTTGAATTTATAAATAGACATACTAAGAGATTAGTTTTTTCATTATTTTCAGAAATTAATGATGCTGAAATCCATATATAGTACCTAAGCATCATTGCCCAATGCCTGAGTATAAAAATCCTATCAGTAAAGACACATGTGTATGTGTCTTACCTATTGCAAGTATTAATGATAACTGATTCTCTTCCTAAGGAAACAAACCAATATTTTTCAGATCCATATTCTCTAATATATACAATCAACTTTATTTCACTGTTTTAAAAGTAGAAAAATTGTTCCTCAGTTGCAAAATTCTAATTTGTTTTAGTGTTCTATAAATTTGGAACATTAATTCACCAAGATTATCTTAATTTTTCCATGATATAAATTCATACTTTTGGACTAGAGGCATTGGATTTCTTTAGACTATCTATGAATTTTCCTATAATTTTCCCTCATGTATTAAAATGTAATTCCTTCTCAACCATTTTTTGTGGTTATTTTATCATCATTCTATTTGATGTTAAAGAAAATTCATGGGCCAAATACACTGGTGTTTCATTTATGATATACCACTTTGAAGCTTGGTATCTTTAATTTACTCTTTAATTTTATTATTTTAAAAATATTTTAAAATAGCACCTAAGTCATACAGTTGTTGTTGAAATTCAATCACCTATGATCAAGCTTGCAGAAAGAATATTGCCATGTTAGATCTCTTTTTCTTTAACTTAAAAAAGCATAAAGAAGGCACTAAAAAGAAGAGGACAGGTAGGCAAACACAGTACTTGCACCCTCCCACAACCACATCAAAATTACAGCTAAACTAGTGAACAACCATCATTCAGGATCACCAGAAATCTAGCTGAACAGAATTCCTATAACTATAAAGATATAAAGATGAAGCCACATCAAGACTGGTAGGAGATAGAGAAACTTGGAACAGCCTGGTCCTAAGCTCACATGGGGAAGTGAAAAACTGAGAGGGACATCTCAGCTGTGGAAATCACCCCTGAGGAGCAAGATATACCAGAACCCCCAAGCCAGGGTTCAGTGCCAGGAAGAGAAGTACCCATAACTTCTGGCTGTGAAAACCAGCAGGGATAGTGGCTGAAAGAGACAGAAGCCTGGTGTAATCACTGGCATTCCCCTTAAAGGGCCTGTGTAAGAACAAATTCAAACTCACTCCCTCTGAGGTCCAGTACTGGGGCAGAAAGTTGAAAGGCACCAGAGACATATGGGAAGGAAATGAGTTGTTAGCATAAGAGTTAGTGCCAGTAGGGGAGAGAAGCAGCTTTCTCCCAGACAGAAGTGCTGTCAGAGGCCACTGTTTCTTTGATGAGCCCTCCCCCAACAGAACTAGCAGACAGGTGCCATAAATGAGTCTCCATCAACTTAGCTAACACAGTTTGCTCCACTTTGGTAATTCCGTGAGATCCTTCTCCACCCAGGCCCACCCAGGCCCTTTCCAGTGTTTTTTCCATATAAATTACCTCTCTTTGCTCATGCTAAAGACTGTCCTAAAACTTCTGGGTGTAAATTACTCTTAAACAAGCAACATCTGGCCTCCTCTTACCCCGTACCTTTTGTTAAGTATCTTCAGGAGGAGGTTGTGCACTAGTGGGAGCCAGACTAGGTCTGCAGCTTGCCCTCTTCTGGTCACCTCCAAGCCCAGCACAAGTAGCCATCTGCAGATGTCTTTGTAGTTCTTGTCAGGTGGTCCTAAGCAGAACATAGGTGGTGGCTGACCTTGGCCTGCACTTTGCAGAAGGCCACAAAGCAAGAGACTGTGGACAACTTCATAGCACATCAAAGCATCACCCAACCACATTCATGAAAAACACACTAAAAGGGTGGTCTCAGCATGCACCTAAGCCATGCTGAAGTGAGTTCTGCTCAATGGGATCAGCCCCTGCATAGCAGATCCCCCACTGTGGTCATGGCCAGTCCTTGCAGCCAATCAACCTGGGTGTAAATCACTCCCATCAACATGTCAACAGCAATCAAGGCTCAACTACAATAACAGGGTTCATGGAGCCCTCACAGGGGCACACCTGGAGCACCCAGCTCCAGTAACCATGGAAGCTATGCCACTGGACCTTAATACATAAAAACAAACCCAAAGAGGCATCCAAAATGGAGAGACAAAGAAAAATGTCCCAAATGAAAGAACAGAACAAAACTCCAGAAAAATAACTGAACAAAACGGAGGTAATCAATTGACCAAATGTAAAGTGCAAAACACTGGTTATAAGGAGGCTCAATGCTTAGGGTAAGAGCAGATGAACTTAGTGAGAACGTCAACAAAGAGATAGAAAACATAAAAATAAAGCTAGAAAACATAAAAAAGTGAAGAATACATTACAGAAAATTAACAGCAGAGTAGATAAAACAGAGGATCAGATCAGAAATTTAGAATATGAGGAAGCAGAAAACATTCAATCAGAATAACAAAAAGGAAAAGAATCCATAAAAATTATGCTAAGCAAAATAATCCAGGTGGTGAAAGACAAATACCATATGATCTCACCTTTAACAGGAACATAAACAAAACAAACAAACAAGCAAAATATAACCAATTACACTGAAATTGAGAACAGGCTGACAGTGACCAGAGGGGAGAGAGAAGGGAATTTCAGGGGGAAAAGGGGAAGAGTTTACAGGAAAAAGTATAAAGGACACATGGACAAAAACTAGGGGGAGTGGAAATGGGAGGGAGGTGGGCTTGGATGGGAGCAAAAGGCAGAAAACTGTACAAGAACAACGATTAAAATAAAATAAAAAAAAAATGAAAATCCTGTAAGGAGCTTCTGACACAACTTCAAGTGTACCAACATTTGAATCATGAGAGTGCCCAAAGTAGAAAAGACAGAGAATGAAATTGAAAAACTATTTTAAAAAGAATGATGGGAAAATTCCCTAAAGTGTTGAAGAAAATAGACATACAAGTCCAGGAAGCACAAAAAAATCCCAAACAAGATGAATCCAAACAGGCCCACACCAAGAAACATCATAAGTAAAATGCCAAAGGTTAAAGATTAGGTGAGAATCTTAAAAGCAGCAAGAAAAACACAGTTTGTTACCTATAAGACTATCAGCTGGTTTCTCAATAGAAACTTTGTAGGCCAGAAAGGATTGGCAAGACATATTCAATGTAATGAAAAGCAAGAATCTACAACTAAGATTACTCTACCTAGCAAAGCTATCACTTATTCTAGAAAAACAGATAAAGAGCTTACCAGACAGGGGAAAAAAAAAAAAAGATAAATGAGTTCAGCACCACCAAACCAAGGTTACATGAAAGGTTAAAGAGTCTTCTTTAAAATGAAGAAAAGAAAAAAAGGTCAAAAATATTTAGAATGGAAGGGAAGATAAAGTGCTTCTCAGATAAGGTCAAGATCAAGGAGTTCATCATCACCAAGCCCTTATTATATGAAATGTTAAAGGGACTTACCTAAGAAAAAGAAGATAAAAAATATGACAGTAAAAAGTTAGCAAACTCACAGCTATTAACAACCACACCTAAAACAAAAGCAAACTAGAACAGGAACAGAACCACAGAAATGGAGATCATATGGAGGGTTAGCAACAGGGGAGTGGGAGGAGGAGAGAGGGGGAAAAGGTACAGAGAATAAGTAGCATAGATGGTGGGTAGAAAATAGATAGGGGGAGGGCAAGAATAGTGTGGGAAATGTAGAAGCTAAAGAACTTATGACACATGGACATGAACTAAAAGGGGGGAAATGTGGATGGGAGGGGGTGTGCAGGGTGGAGGGGAATGATGGGGGAGAAATGGGACAACTGTAATAGCATAATCAATAAAATATATTAAATTAAAAAATATATAACAAAATGTCAATAAATACATATTTATCAACAATTACTTCAAATGCAAATGGATTAAATGTGCTGATCAAAACACATACAGAGACTCAAACAGATAACAAAACAACACCCTTACAAATGCAGTGTACAAAAGAAAAACTTCAGATCAAAGGATACACAGACCAAAAATAAAAGGATGGAAAAATGTCTTTTATAAAATGGAAATGAAAAAAAAAAAAGCTGGGGTAGCAATCTTATACCATATGAAATAGACTTTTACACAAAGGCAGTAACAAGAGAAGAAGAAGGACCCAGCAATTCTACTTCTGGGTATTTATCTGAAAAATCAGAGAACACTAAATTAAAAAAAAGAAAAAACATATATATCTATTTGCTCACTGCAGCATTTTTTTACAATAGCCAAGATATTGAAGCAACCTAAGTGTCCATCAATAGATGAATGGATGTAGAAGAAGTGGTGAATATGTAGAAGGGAATATGACTCATTTGTAAAAAGAGAATAAACTTGTTCCACCTACGATAGGATGGATAGAACTAGAGGGTACTCTGCTGAGTGAAATAAGTCAGACAGAAAAAAGAAAAATGCCAGATAATTTTACTAATATGTGGAATTAAAAAAATAAAGAAAGAACAAGCAGAACAGAAACAGACTGATAGTTACAGAAAACATTTTGACAGATGCCAGGTGGGAGAGTTTGGAAAGGATGGGTGAAGAGGTGAAGAGATTAAGAAGTACAAATTAGTAATTATAGAATAGTCATGGGGATGTAAAGCACAGCATAAGGAATATAGTCAATAATAGTTCATTAACTCTGTATGCTGTCAGATGAGTTCTAGATTTATCAGGGCGATCACTTCCTAAGTTATATAAATGTCTAATTACATGATTGTACAGCTGAAGCTAATAAAATATTGCATGCAAACTATAAACATAGAAAATAATATGAATGATAATATGAAAAAATTAAATAACACCAACAGTAGTTTTTTAGACTCTTTCTTTGGACTATAAGTTCTTCAATATTAAGGACTATGTTTAATATGTTTGTGTGTTCAGAAACAGGAATAGTGCTAGGCAGATAGTTGTCATTTAAAAAAAAAAGTTTTCTTGACCTAAACTGTCATTGTCAGTTGAATAGAAACATCATTTTACCTCTTGTCATCATGTGTATATACTGACCATGTGCCATAACTTCAGGATTAAAACTTTGAAAGTAACTTTACACATAATAAATGCTATAAACAAATTTTTTAATAGTGTGTTTTTTCAAGTTTTTCTAACTGTGGGCATGAGAATTTTTGGCAGTATTCTACCAATTTTAGTCATTAATTTATATTTGATCACATCTGTGTTTTTCCTCTGTCATCTTTATGTCCCTCTTCAGGGACAAGAAAGTATAGAAGAGAGAGAATGCCTTAACCTTACCTCAGTAACACATTTGGTGCTTTTGTTTTAAAAATTGTATTATAAAAGAGACAAAATAGTAATACCATGTATGCTTGAGACAGATAATTGCTTAGATCTCTTAATGTAACATTAAGAAAATATTTCGAGTTGGTTCAAGATGGCGGCATGGTAGGAGGACGCAGATTGCACTTCCTCCTGCATATGGGAGAAAAACCTAGCCGATCTACAGAGGAACAGAGCAGACAGCCAACAATACCACAGCATATATGAAAATAGGAGATCAAAATCTGTAGCAGACATTGGAAAACTAGACGTGGCAGCCGAGCGACTGGAGGTGGCCCGGAGACCAGAGGTGGCTCTGCGACAAGGACGGAAGCAGCCCTGGGACCGGAGGCGACCCTGCAACTAGAGGAGAGGACTTTGTGGAAGACCCAGAGCTCACATATGTGATCCTGGGGTGAGTGCTGGCAACTCGGGAAACTCGAGGAGCCCACACCTGTAGTCTCGGGTGGGCGCATGTGTCCTGTGGGAGACCCAGAGCTCACAGCAATAGACTCGGGGAGGGTTCAGTCTGTAAGAGATCCCAGCTGAAACGCATAAGCTCGGGAAAGCACGCCCTCTGCAGGAGGCTCAGAAATCATACCCAAGGCCCTGCATGGAGAGTGCACCATTAGCCCTGGGGACAGTACGCGGCTGGCACTGAGGACAGTAGCCTAAAGCTGAATGAGTGAGGAACAGGGAGAAAAGCGGTACGAGTCGCCTCGCAGCCTGTTACAGCCAGCAAGACCAGAAAATCCAATTTGGCCTGTTTCAAATTAGCAAGAGATTTTTTTTTTCGTTTTTGGGTGTTTTTTTTTTTTGTAGTTGTTCTTTGTCTGTTTAGTTGGGTTTTTTGTTTGTTTGTTTATTTTGGTTTCTTTTTCATTTTTGTGGGGTTCTTTTTGTTTTGATTATATATTTTTTATGTTTTAAAATTATTTCTACCTTTTTTATCCCTCAATTCCTTTTGCTTCTCTTTACTTCTTTCTTGTTTTATTCCTTCTTCTTTTCTTTCCAATTTTATCTCTCCTTCCTTCCTCTTTTTTTCTCTTCTTTTTCCACTTTCTTCTTTTTTTCTTTTTAAATACACATGAGTGAGGCAAAAAAATCCTAGAACTGTGAAAAAAACAGAGTTGGACCAAAAGAGGGGCTATCCCAACAGCTGAGACAGTGGAAGCTGTGAACACCAGGATACCTGAAGGAGACTACACCACTGAATCTCACAGGTATTCCACCACAGAAGTTCACACCATAAACCCAGGGAGCCAGAACAGATCAATTTAAGAAGCTGAGGCTTACAAGAAGAGTCACAAAAACAGTGAGAAGACAAAGAAACAATCCCCAAATGAAAGAAAAGGAGGAAGCACCAGAAAGAATGCTAAATGAAAAAGAGACAACTCAACTATCAGATAAGGAGTTCAAAGAAATGGTTGTCAGGAAGCTCTATGAGCTCTCAATGAGCTACCAGAAACTACAAGGAAGCTACAATGAACTCACTGCAAACTATATCAGCATGAAAAAGGAAATAGAAACTATCAACAAGGGCCAAGAGGAAATGAAGAATACAATTTCTGAGCTGAAGAACACAGTAGAAGGAATGTAAAGCAGAATCGATGAAGCAGAGGATTGAATCACTGAGTTGGAGGACAAAGTAGAAAATGCAGCCAGAAAGAGCAAGAAAAGGAAAAGAGGCTCAGAAAGAATGAAGAGGAGTTAAGAGAAATGCAAGACAACATGAAATATAATAATATCCATATAATAGGAATACCAGAAGGAGAAGAAGAAGAGCAAGAGATAGAAAACATATTTGAAAAAGTAATGATGGAAAACTTCCCTAATTTGATGAGAGAAAAAGTCACACAAATCCAGGAAACACAGAGAGTCCCAATCAAGAGGAACCCAAAGAGGCCCACTTCAAGACACATCATCATTAAAATGGCAAAATTCCAAGACAAAGAGAGAATCTTAAAGGCAGCAAGGGAGAAAAAGGAAGTAACATACAAGGGAGCCCCAATAAGATTAGCAGCTGACTTCTCAATGGAAACACTTCAAGCCAGAAGAGAATGGCAAGAAATACTCCAAGTAATGAGAACCAAAGGCCTGCAACCAAGACTACTTTACCCAGCAAGGCTTTCAATCAAGATAGAAGGCCAAATAAGAAATTTTTCAGAAAAAAAGAAGGCTAAAAGAATACACCTCTTCCAAACCAATTCTGCAAGAGATACTAAAGGGACTGCTTTAAGGAAAGAAAGGAAAAGAGAGAGAGAGGAACACAGGTACAAGAATGGCAATGAATCAGTACCTATCAATAATAACCTTAAATGTAAATAGATTAAATGCTCCAATCAAAAGACATAGAGTAGCTGACTGGATAAGAAAGCATGACCCACACATATGCTGCCTACAAGAGACCCACCTCAGGACAAAAGACCTACACAGACTTAAAGTGAAAGGCTGGAAACAAATTTTTCAAGCAAATGGACAGGAAAAAAAGGCTGGGGTAGAAATACTCATATCAGACAAAATAGACTTCAAAAGAAGAGCTATAAAGAGAGACCCAGAAGGTCACTTCATACTACTCAAGGGAGGAATCCACCAAAAAGACAAAACATTGTAAATATATATGCACCCAACATAGGAGCACCTAAATACATCAAGAAAATCTTAGAGGACTTCAAGAAACATATTGACAGCAACACAATTATAGTAGGGGATTTTAACACCCCACTGTCAAAAATGGACAGATCTTCCAAACAAAATATCAACAAAGATATTGTGGCTTTGAACAATACTCTAGACGAATTGGACTTAGCTGATATATATAGAGCCCTTCATCCCAAAGAAACTAACTACACATTTTTTTTTTCAAATGCACATGGAACATTTTCAAAGATAGACCACATGATAGGACACAAAACAAGCCTCAACAAATTAAAGAACATTGAAATCATACCAAGCATTTTCTCTGGCCACAAGGGACTGAAACTAGAAACTGGCTTGATGGGGAAAATCCCCAAAACATCAAAATCATGGAGATTGAATAGCATGCTATTAAACAATGAATGGGTAAAGAATGAAATTAGGGAGGAAATCAAAAAGTTTCTAGAAAAAAATGAAAATGAACTCACAATAACCCAAAACTTATGGGACACAATGAAGGCAGTCCTCAGAGGGAAGTTCATAGCAATACAGGCCTACCTAAAGAAGATAGAAACATTTCTAACAAACAACTAAACCCTATGCCTACAAGAACTCGAGGAACAACAACAAAGACAGCCCAGAGCAAGTAGAAGGAAGGAAATACACAAGATCAGAGCAGAATTAAATGACAAAGAGACTAAAAGCACAATCCTAAGGATCAATGAATCCAGGAGCTGGTTTTTTGAAAAGATAAACAAAATTGACAAGCCTTTAAGCAGGCTCATCAAGAAAAAAAGAGAAAGGACTCAAATAATCACAATCAGAAATGAAAGAGGAGAGATTACGACTGACACCACAGAAATACAAACGGTTGTAAGAAATTACTATGAAGAACTGTATGCCAAGAAATTTGAAAACCTAGGTGAAAAGGACAAGTTTCTAGAAAAATATAATCTCCCAAAACTCAAAGAGAAAGAAAGAGAAAGCCTGAACAGACCAATAACAGCTGATGAAATTGAAGCAGTAATCAAAAAACTCCGGACATAGAAAAGCCCTGGACCAGATGGTTTCACAGGAGAATTCTGCAAAACATTTAAGGAAGAGCTAACCCCTATTCTCCACAGACTATTCCAAAAAATCCAAAATGATGAAAGACTCCCAAACTCTCTTTATGAAGCCAGCATCATCCTACTCCCAAAACCAGATAAAGCCACAACAAAGAAAGAAAACTTCAGGCCAATATCACTGATGAACATAACAAAAGCAAAGACAAAAATCACATGATCATATCAATAGATGCGGAAAAAGCTTTTGATAAGGTACGACACCCATTTATGATAAAAACACTCAGCAAAGTGGGAATAGAGAGAGCATTCCTCAAAATAATAAAGGCCATATATGAGAGACCTCCAGACAATATCATACTCAACAGGCAAAAACTAAAATCTTTCCCACTAAGATCAGGAACAAAACAAGGCTGTCTACTTTCACCACTTCCATTCGATATAGTATTGGAAGTCTTAGCCACAGCGATTAGACAAGAAAAGGAAATAAAAGGCATCCAACTCAGAAAGGAGGAAACAAAACTATCATTGTTTGCAGATGACATGATAGTGTACATAGAAAATCCTATAGACTCGGCCAAAAAGCTGCTCGACATAATAAATGAATTTGGCCAAATAGCCGGATACAAAGTCAATATCCAGAAATCAAAGGCATTTTTATATACCAACAATGAAACAGCAGAAGCAGAAATCAAGAAAAAAATCCCATTTGATATAGCAAAAGGAAAAATAAAATACCTAGGAATAAACCTAACCAAGGAGGTAAAAGGCCTGTATGCAGAAAACTATACAACACTGAAGAAAGAAATCATGGAAAACACAAACAAATGGAAGCACATACCGTGTTCATGGATGGGAAGAATTAATATCATCAAAATGTCCATACTTCCCAAAGCAATTTACAGATTCAATGCAATACCTATTAAAGCATCAATGGCATATTTCACAGACATAGAACAAACACTTCAAAAATTTCTATGGAATCTTATACGTCCCCAAATATCTGCAGCAATTTTGAGAAAGAGGAGCCAAGTAGGAGGGATCACAATACCTGATACCAAACTGTATTATAAAGACACTGTTATTAAAACAGCCTGGTACTGGCACAAACAGACACATGGACCAGTGGAACAGAACAGAGAGCTCAGAAATAAACCCAAGTCTCTACAGTCAATTAATATTCAACAAAGGGGGCAGCAACATAAAATGGAGCAAAAATAGCCTCTTCAACAAGTGGTGCTGGGAGAACTGGAGAGCTACATGTTAAAAAAAAAAAAATGAAACTCAAGCACCAACTTACACCATACACAAAAATAAATTCAAGGTGGATAAAAGATTTAAATATAAGCTGTGACACCATTAAAATCCTAGAGGATAACATAGGCAGGAAAATCTCAGATATTCCATGCAGCAACATTTTTATTGATATGTCCCCTAAAGCAAGGGACATAAAGGAAAGAATAAAGAAATGGGATCTCATCCAAATAAAAAGCTTCTGCACAGCTAAAGAAAACAGTATTAAAATAAAAAGAGAAACAACTGTATGGGAAAACATATTTGCCAATGCTACCTCAGACAAGGGATTAATCTCCAAAATATATAAAGAACTTATATATAAAGAACTACAAGACTCTATTCTAAGAAGACAAGGAACCTAATTAAAAATGGGCAAAGGATTTGAACAGACACTTCTCCAAGGAGGACATACAGAGGTTCCAGAGACACATGTAAAGATGCTTGATATTGCTAGCTATCAGAGAAATGCAAATTAAAACTACAATGAGATACCACTTGACACCAGTCAGAATGGCCTTCATAAACAAAGCAACAAACAGCAAGTGTTGGAGAGGTTGTGGAGAAAAGGGCACCCTAGTGCACTGTTGGTGGGATTGCAGACTGGTACAACCACTATGGAAAACAGTATGGAATTTTCTAAGAAAACTAAAAATGGACATACCTTTTGACCCAGCAATTCCACTGCTGGGATTATATCCTAAGAACCCTGAAACACCAATCCAAAAGAACCTGTGCACCCCTATGTTCATAGCAGCACAATTTACAATAGCCAAGTGCTGGAAGCAACCTAGGTGCCCATCAGTTAATGAATGGATCAAAAAACTGTAGTACATTTACACCATGGAATTCTATGCAGCAGAAAGAAAGAAGGAGATCCTACCCTTTGCAACAGCATGGATGGGATTGGAGAGCATTATGCTAAGCGAAATAAGCCAGGTGGTGAAAGACAAATACCATATGATCTCACCTTTAACAGGAACCTAATCAACAAAAGAAACAAGCAAGCATAACATAACCAAAGACACTGAAATTGAGAACAGGCTGACAATCACCAGAGGGGAGAGGAGAGGGAATTTCAGGGGAAAAGGGGAACAGTTTAGAGCAACGAGTACAAAGGATACATGGACACAAACTATGGGGGGTAGAAAAGGGAGGAAGGTGGGGAGGGCTGAGGCAGTGGGCTGGGGCAGGTAAAAGACAGAAAACTGTACAATATCAACAATTAAAAAATACTGATTAAAAAATAATTAAAAAATTAAAAAAAAGAAAATATTTCACAAGACTATGATCACCCAACAAGGTGTATATTGGTTTTAGTTTTTTCCTAGTCACAGAATTCCCTTACTCTGCATGTCTGTGAGTAATCAGGAAAAGTCTATGGCTGAACCCTTAAAAGTATCCTGTTGCCTAATGAATCAAGAGATACATTCTGTCTGATTGTTAGTCTGTCCCTAAAATATCAAACATTGTCACCTAATACTCTGCAGAATCACTTCTGGAAATGGGGTGAAAATCTCACTCTTACTATGTTCCTCAATTTCCACCCTGTGTTAGCTCTTTATGATACAGTGTTCACTAGCTCGTCCACAGGGGATACATGCCACGACTCTCAGTGGATACTGAAACTGCAGGTAGTACTGAATGCTATGCCTACTATGGTTTGTACTATGCATACATACCTATCATAAAGTTTGGTTTTTCATTTAGGCATACAGGAGATAAACAATAATAATACATTTTAATAATATCCTGTAATAAAAGTTATGTAAATGTGGTATCTCTTCCTCTCTCGCTCTTTTAAAATATTTTATTGTATTGTACTTACGTTTCCACTTAAAGAAAGCACTTGATGATGTTTTCTGGCCTATGTAAACTTCCAGCATCACTACTGTTGTGCTTTAGGGCCATTATTCGGTAAAATAAGCATTCGTTGAAGGCAAGCACTATAGTACCATGACAGGTGATCTGTTAACCAACATGGCAGCTACTCAGTTACCAATGGGTGGGGGCACATGCACAGTGAGCATATACAGCAAAGAGACAGCAGGCAGAGGCACGATTCAGGTCCAGGGCGGGACTTGGGAGATTTCAGTCAGCTACTCAGAATAGCACACAGTTTAAAACTTATGAATTATTTCTAAAATTTTCCATGTAATATTTTCAGACTGTGGTCGCCTGAGGATAAT
Organism: Glossophaga mutica; assembly: GCA_039655065.1. NCBI lineage: Eukaryota > Metazoa > Chordata > Mammalia > Chiroptera > Phyllostomidae > Glossophaga > Glossophaga mutica. The sequence continues at coordinate 74,858,352 of CM077308.1, read as the reverse complement.
GGAAACTGCGGGTAACTGACAGCTCAGAAAGGTGAAGCTGTGAATGGGGGGCTCCTGCATTTGTCCCATCTTCTTTGAGTTGATAGACAGTGACCAGGTCCCTAAAATATTTACTTCGCTTTATACACATCACTGGGGTTTCTTAGTTGTTGGCTCTAAAGGACATGATGAGGAGCCTGTCATTGCCTTCAATAATGTTGTAACATTGAAAGTTTAAATTTTAATAATATTTGAATGATGGCAGTTTGGAACTTTCAAAACCATTTTGCCAAAATGCAAAACCCAGGCTAAATTTTCTCAAACCATGCTCTTTGAATTATCTGAGCCATAATCACATGGATTATTTATAAAAATACATGTTCTTGAGTCCACCCATCCAAACTCCATAAATCAATGGCTTTGAGGGTAACTTTGAAGAATTTGAATATTTTTTAAGAAATCCAGGTGGTTGTTTTTTCAACATAAAGTTTAAAAACCACTGTTTTAGCCTATGTTCCTGAGGCTGAAGATTTGTAGGCAAAGTGATACCGAACTTCATATTGTCAGAGGGATCAAGGTACATCATTACCCTAAATCAGGTAAAAGTTTGTATGTGTCTGTGTTGTTAAAGATTTTATTTATTTATTTATTTTTAGAAAGGAGAAGAGAGGGAAAAAGAGATGGGGGAAAACATCAATGTGTGGTTGTCTCCCACACATCCCCCAACGAGGGACCCGGCCTGCGACCCAGGCTTGTGCCCTCCACTGGGAATCGAACTGGTGACTCCTTGATTTGCAGGCCAATACTCAATCCACTGAGCCACACCAGCCAGTGTTTGTGTGTGAGTGTTTTTTAATAGAAAATAAAAATAGTAATCTTAAGTGATATTCTGCAGTTAGACTATAAATCAAAATCTTGACACATAGAAGAGAAGAAATACAATTCATCTACCTTATGTATTCTAATTCAATTTGTCACACAGATTACTCTTTTTGGTTAAATTAATTTGTACTCCCCAGAAACAACTTTTATCAAGGTAGGGACAGAAAAGGAAAGATGGAGACTATGGAAAGAAGCAATAAATAGCAGAAAGGTTGTATCTGAGAGGTGTGTCTCACCTGAAAGTAGAAATACCAAATTAAACAGACTAAAACCATAGCAGAAAAACTTATTGCTAGAAAGGTGTAATGACAATAAAATAAATAAAATAAAATAAATGTCAACACAACAAGAAACTTGTCTGATGCCTTCACAGTTATTAGAAGTTGTAATGATTTTCTGGCAAAAATATAATGAGTATTCTGGATAATGACTAAATGTAGAAAATACAGAAGAAACTGAAAATTATATCATAAACCATGTAGAACATTTCAATATACCAGAAAACAGGAATTTTAAGCAGATGAATAAATATTTCAAACTGATATTAATGTAAAAGACAAGAGGATGTTTTCACTTTACATAAAAAGAATAGGGTAATATTATAAAAGCAATAGTATTTCTTGCGATGTATTTTCAGAGAACATCTTGTATATAAAAATATATGTTTACATTGTCATCAAAATTACTACACACAATAAATGCATTACATGTTAGTTCACATACTAAGAGGCTGTTTTCTCCTGTTACTCTTCTGTGGTTAGCAAACTATGACTCCTCTCACTACAACCCAAACTTACTATTTGCACATTTATACATATTTTTTTCATTAATGGTATCAATGGCAAATGCATTAGTATTTCTTATGCCACATGCTTTGATGTTTAGGACCCTCTCCTCCCCATAGGTTGGTCTTAGGAAAAAATGTGAGACATAAAGTTTTTCAGTCTGTAATATTACTTTAAGTCAATATACACTTCTCTAAAATGGATGTACACATTTTAGGTTGGAGCTTACATTCTAAAAGTCTTCATATACTGATGAAGTAATTTTAGAAACCTTGGAACAAATGGATAAGATCATGTACAATATCTTGATGAGGACATCGGTGAGAATAGATTATTTTTTCATTGACAGAGAAAGAGAAGAGAATAGTCAAGCAGGTCAGGGTAAGTCATTTTTAAAGGTATAAAGTGGATGTGTAGGGAAGAAAAAAGCTAGTGGTTTTGGAGAAATTAAAAGAGATGAGAAACAGAAAAAAAAGATGTAAGAGAAAGCAATCATAGAGCAAGTTTTCAGAGGCTAGGAACAAGGGCATACATTAAGAAAATGGTATTACATAGAATAGATCATTGTCTGAATCTACCACATAAACATTAGAATTGAACTAGTTATCACAATGAAAATCTAGGTATTTTTAAGTACAACAGTCTGTTTTTATATTTGAAGTTGATTTTAGAACACCTTGACACAGCTGATATCTATAATTTCAAGGGTAAGAGTCTGTTTTTAGATGTTTCATATACACAAGTTTTGGCGGTACCTATACACTTCATTCATGCTCTATGGAGTGAGTTAGGAAAGAGTCATAACTATCAATGTAAATAGCATAAAGTCCTAATTTCATGAGTGCTAGAGTCATGAAAAAAAAAATCAGCTTATTTAAACGTAACTCTAAACATTTATCTCACCAAATAGAAAAAATATTGAAATATTTTAGCACAATATCTTTCTGATGGGTTTTTATGGGGGCAATGGTTCTCAGTCTATTATCCATATAGAAAATTGGATGAATCAGTTTTTCCAAAATGTATTACTAAGATCTCCGCTGCATAGTGAGTGGGTATGTTCAACCTTTACAAGAAGAGCTTGAAGGGTAGATATTTTTAAAAAAATACTTCGGTTAACCCACTGTTGGGACTCTATCCTATGAATCATGAATCAATTCAAAAGAACCTATACTCCCCGATGTTGATAGCAGTGCTATTAATAATGTTTTTACTCAAGACATCATAATAGCCACCATTGTTAAAAGCCAAGTGCTAGAAACAGCCTAAAGGCCCACCATTAAATGAGTGGATCAAAAAACTGTGATACACATACACAATGGAACACTATGTACGCAAAAGAAAGAAGGAGCTCCTATCCTTTGTGACAGCATGGATGGAACTGGAGAGTATTATGTTAAGTGAAATAAGCCAGGAGGTGAAAGACAATTGCCATGTAATCTCACCTATGAGTGGAACCTAATAAACAAAACAAATACATGAGCAAAATAGAACCAGAGACTTGGAAATAAAGAACAAACTGACGGTGACCAGAGGGGATGGGGGAGGGGGATAACAGGGAAAGGGGCAAGCAACTTAATGTGAATAGAGGACTCATGGGCACGGACATTGGGGAGGTGATTGACTGTGGGAGTTAGGAGGGGAAGGGCAGGGGAGAACAACAGGAAAAAAGGTGGGAAAACTGTAATTGAACAGCAATAATTTTAAAAAAATATTTCAGTTAAAAGCCATTGGAAATATACCTTTCTCAAAAAGTTATTGATTCAAGTAGTATTGTTGAACTACAAAATGACGTGTAGTTTTAGACCAGAGTCAGTACTCTGTGTTTTGTTACAACATTTGAATTAAAAAAAAGATAAGATTAAGGGTAAATACAAGAAATTGAGTGAACTTAAGTTAATATTTATCCTTGCATCATGAATACCTTAAGAGATATAGGAGTAATGGGAAAGAAGAACATTATATAGTATTTATATGCTGTTAAAGAAATAGAAAAGTGTTATATTTGCTTTCCTAACCAAGAGAATGAAACTAGACAGGAATCAGTTTTGTCAGATTAGATCTCTACAATGATATTACAAAGATGAAAGAGCTATAAGAATTTTTCTTTCAGGAAGAACATTAGAAACTATCTAATCTAACATGTCACTGCTACAGAATTTTCTCTATGGTGTCCATTTCAATGTATAATATACACCTGCTATGTGCCAGTCACTAGGTTTGCAAGATAAATGCAATGTTTCTTATCCTTAAGAAAATTACAGTACAGAAGTAAAAAAAAAAAAAAATCAGGAAAATAAACTGCTTATAGGTAAGATTTTTTCCCAGTAACTACCACAGAAGAGGGAGTGAATTATTGTAATGAGCCAGAGAAGACATCAAGTTGAAGATAACCCTAAAGTGGGTATAGAAGTATTTTAAGTGTTTATCAAGGGAAAAAAAAAACAGCAAAAGATGGGATCAGCAAATATTTGAGATACAAAATAGAAATCTGTGTTTGGGGAAAATGTCTTAGTGCTTCCAAATGATAACACACTGTTTATGTACCTACAGCAGTAGATACAAGGAGAAAGTTGATGGGTAAGATGACTGGAGAGATGAGTGGGAACCAGATCATCTGAGTTCTTATATGTCGCATCGAAATATTCAAATTTTAAACTGGAAGAATCAAGAGATAGGGAAGAGAATTAAGTAAGTGATTGGTAGTGTGATCGGATTTGGTTTTAGATAGATCACAGTAGTAGAGCATGTAGAGTGAGGCCAGTCCAGGCACAGCAGAAGGGAAAAAGAACCGAGTTGAAAGATATGCATGCGGCAGAATTCTAAGATACATTCTTTGATTGGAAGTAAGGTTAAAGAATGAGTTGAGGATAATACTTGATGAGTGAAACAGAGCAACTTAATTGATATTAATATTTATGTAATGCCTTACTTATGGATAAAATAGACAGGTTTAGCCATTGGTGCCAGGGTTCTAAGAAAGACTGTGAGCTGCCTTTAATGAATATAAACTCTCCTATGACAGTTTTAAGACACTAAGAATGTCATTTACTTTATGCTGATAGTGTCCCAGGTAACTGTGATTAGGGAGCATTGCCTTCCTCATAGACTTTCACCTGCCACATAAATTGGCACTATAGGTGCTTCAGAGAGCATTAGTAAATAACTTGCAAATTAATTGACACTGTTTTTCAGATACTTGTATAGAGGGATGAATTAAATTAAATTTGTTCTGTAGTTCATTTGGCAGAATGGAGGGAATTTGAACTATTAACTTATGCAAAACAGGACATATATGTACATTTTATGGTTATCATAAAAACCAAAATTAAGAAAAAAATCACTTTGATGTGTTGTCATACCTCACTACACAAAGTGAGCTCCCCCATATCAAAACAATATCCTTGGACTGTTTTTCAAATGAAGATGTTATGAAGAATGAGGGTCATCTTAATAAATATCCCTGTCATTGAGGACACTACACCAAAGTTTATTTAGCTTCTTTGTGGTTACACTGTCTTCAGGCTGAGCTTAATAGAAAATAATCTCTCCTCTTTTACTTTTAGGGAGAAGGGTAGAAGGGAGAGAAACATTGTTGCAAGAGAGAAAGATCGATCAGTTTCCTTTTGTACTTACTCCATCAGGGATCTAACCTGCCACCCAGGCATGTGCCCTGACAGAGAATCCAACCAACAACCTTTTGCTCTGTAGGACAATGGCCAATTAGCTGAATCACACTGGTCAGGGCTGGTTCTCACTTAAAACCCTTAACATAACTCTCATGGGACAAGTTTGTAGTCATTGTTTGGCACAGTAATTTAGGCTCCTGAGAAGAAAAGAAAATGATCCAGGAAGCTTTAAAATTTATCAGTGCCATTTTCCTTTCTTTGGAAATAGATTTTTTTATCGTTCAAGTACAGTTCTCTCCATTCCCTTTACACATACTCCCCCTTCTCCCACCCATTCCCACCTCCCACCCTCGATCCTACCCACTTTGGCTTTGTCCATGGGTCCTTTATACATGTTCCTTGATGACCCTTCCCCTTTTTCCCATTATCCCCTCTCAATTGCCCTCTAGTTACTATCAGTTTGCTCTTTATTTCAATGTCTCTGGTTATATTTTGCTTGCTTATTTGTTTTGTTGATTAGGTTCCACTTACAGGTGAGATCATACAGTATCTGTCTTTTACCTCCTGGCTTATTTCACTTAGCATAATGCTTTCAAATGTCCAATCTGTTTTTTTTCCTAAGAAAATATGTCACATTTTAATTTCTTAAATTATTTGTGTTTTTGATAACCTCTAACTAATCCTATTTCTATTGCACTATGGAAGAACAGGACCTCACTGTTCTAGTGTATAAGTTCATAAGGTTTATATCATTGACAAATCCGATCACTAGAAAATTAGTGATGTGATGTACAAACAAAAAATTGCAAAATAAGCTAAGTATTCTATAATAATTCTCCAAGTTTATTGAAGAGTTATTTACATAAAAGCAAATCAACACTTTTTAAATATATAGGCAATGAGATGTAAAAATTTCATAATATTTTATAAATACCACCAAAATTAAGATATGGATCATTGACCTCATCCTAAAAATTTTTCTTCCATATATGTACAATGATCCCCTCATTAAACATCTGGCCCTAGGCAAACAAAAATTTACTTGTTATTGAAATATTTTGACCTTTCTAGAATTTTATGTAAATAGAATCACATAGTTGTAGTCTTTTGTATTTTGCTTATTTAATTTAGCATTATGTATTCAAGATTTATCCTCATGTGTTTGTTTATATTGCTGAGTAGTATACCACAGTACAGATATACTATAATTTATCCATTCACTAGTTGAAGAGATTTGAATTTTTTAAATAATTTAGCTATTATAAATAATCTGCTGCTATTGTCTAATAGGGGATGTTATGATGGAAACCAGAATAGGAGTAATGTGAAGGAATGTCATTTGCCAAGGAAGCCAGATAACCTTTAGAAGCTGAAAAAGATAAATAAATGGATACTTCTCTGAAGTCTCCAGAGGGAATGCAGCCCTGCTAACACCTTGATTTTAGATTCTGTCTTACAAAACTGTAAAAGGATAAGTTTGTGTTGTTATAAGCCACCCGTTTGCGATCATTTGTTACAGCAGTAGTAGGACTTCAACTGGTAATGTGAATGAGGCTGATCTGGCTAGGAATGATAAATTAAAGAAGGGGTGGAAGATGGCATTGCCTGTATTTTGGGATCTGTATGATAAAGAAGGAAGAGAGATGTATTTTGTTCAAAATTGAAATTTTATGTGGCATACTGTCTGATGTAGTCTGTCTGGTTGTTCGTTTGGTCAAACTGAATCAGCTTTATTTGACATGAAACCTAGAACAGAAGACTGAATCTTGATATTCTATCTAAGTTGATATAATCCTCTGATACATGTCAGGGGATTCTGGGCGTAAAATGAAAGAGATATTTGCAAAGGCCCTCAAGGGTCTGTTGAAGGAAAGCAAAGACTTTCTCACTGGACCCAGCTACAAATTCATCTGAGAAGAAGACCTGACAAGTATTTGGAGTCAAAACCCTGCCATGTGCTATAAAATAAAATTATCATGTTAATAAAGTATTTGCTTGAAAATAAAAAGATTTTGATTTATTCATGTTTTCACATAGAAAGATATTTTCATTTCTTTTGGATAAATACATAGGAGTAGATTAGCTGAGTCATATAACATACACATAAAAATTATTTCAAATAACCAGATCACCTAAAAAGCACACTATGTGCCAAGGGAAGGAATATTTTTCTGCTTGATCATCCAAGACTGTTGTCATATTGAATTGTCACTGAAATTAACTTAGGCATGTAAAGATAAATTAATTTCATGACTAAAAATGTGGACATGGGAATCAGAAAGAACAGCATTTTAGTACCTTACTAAGTATGGAACATAGGAAAAGCTACATATCTTCTTCAGTGTTCAGTTTCCTTATCTATATGATGGGAACATTAACATAAGTGAGAATATGCATATAGAATAAATAGAAGAATCAGCCACAAGGTTCACATTAGATATTATGATTACTAATATTTAGCAATTCTCAGAGATGCACTTTAATATAATGTGTACGTATATGCCAATTCCAGGTAGCCGATTGAAATTATGACAAAATATGAATGTGAGCAGTGTTGGTTAGTTGCAAGTTTAGATTCACATATTATTTTTCCAGTTCAGGTAAAATTAATAGCAACATACTGTATAACTTTTAAAAAACTACTACTTCTGGCTATCTGTTTTAGTAATATCTTCAGCTATTGATGCCTATTGTCCATATCCATTAATTCCTTACAGGTAACAAAATGGTGATGTCCTAATTCTATCATTATTTCTTCACTTATTATGTGAATATTAACATAGAGTAAATTTCCCTTATCAACAGTTTGGTTGCCTTAAGGAAAGTTTGTACATGGATGCCAAGTTTTCCACATGTCTAGGTGGTTTACTAGGACCCACTTAAAGTGACCCCACCTGCCGCTCCCACCCCCCATGTTGGTGCTCAATATGAAATAAGCATTCTATATCCAACTATTATGTGGGTGGTGTCTGACATACTTGTACAAAAGAATCAATCTTAGAAAAGAATAAACACAATTTTCATTAGAATAGGAATGGGCCCTGATCAGGAATAGAACCAGTGACCTTTTGGTTTGAGGGATGATGCCTAACCAACTGAGCCACACTGGTCAGGGCAGAAGTCAATTATTTTTTAACTCTTCTGAATTATTCTGCCTTTTTCTAATACAATTATTAAGTAATAACAAAGTCCCCAACACACAAAACATAAGCCTTAGTGTGTCCTGTTCTAATATTAATATTCTAGACCATCTTTCATGTACTAAATTCAAAATTAAAATTTTATGTAAACCAAAATTTCTGAAGAACTTGAATGTTTGATGCTAAGGAAATGAGCTCATTTTTTAGAGTTAGGTAAACATCCAAGTAGTCATTGCAGACACAAACTCAAAGCTAGAAAAAAATAAATAGTGAATAATATAAACAGTTACAAAATAATACATTTAATATTTATAATAGAGACTATGCATAAGATAAATTACATAGGATAAATCTTGAATGGGATCATCATCAACAGTTCCATCTCTTAATAAAATAATAGATCCAGAAATACCCAGCAATGCTGCTAAAATCTTAAGTGAAAGCTTTATGGACACTTTATGAAAATATTGAACCTAATAGAGTTCTATGCTCCTGGAAAACAATGAAAATTAAGAAACCTCCCATCTTGTTTTATTTTTGGAAGTAGCTTACTGCAAAGAATCATCCTTCCACATGTGGATAAAAAAGGGGCCACATATAAACCCAACAAATTCAGGGGAGGCCATCATGTCAGGTGTTATAAACTCAGAGACCTAAAATAACCAATAGGTTGTCTGAACATAAAAATTACTAACCAACAGTGATTTATATTGGATAGTCACATCCTAGGCCTGCCACTTCCTTGACAAAGGTCAGTCTTTACCTTAAGTGAGCCTGTCTGTTGTCTTTTTGCATCGAAGATAACATACCCTTGGAGTGTGAGAGTGGTCTCCTTTGTCCAGACCCTTCAGAGTACACTCACCACACCAGAATAGTGACAACAGAAGCCTGTACTGTAATCTCAATCCCCAAATACCATATCCATGTGCTGTAAATGTTCATTGTTAAGTATCCTATAGTGACCAACATAAAAAGTATGTGTCTCTTTGTTTTACTCTTTATCTAATCCCAGAGATTTCCCCACTTTGCTTTCTCCTGCCTCCCTAATCTATGACCAATGAAATCATGTAATCCAGCCTTATGTCTCCTCCTTTAATTAAAATATGTTAAAAAGCTGTCAAACTACCATTCTTCAGAGCATTTTCTCAATCTGTTGAGATTTTGCTTCCTAGCAATTGTCGTCAGTTTGGTTCAAATGAACCCGTGTAAGTTTTCTAAAGGTTTGGACATTTCTTGCATTGACACATGATTTTTAAAAATCACAATCAATTCCCTTCTTTACATATCACAAGGATACACACAAGTCCTCCAAAGTCCCATTCATTGTCTCATGAATGATTAGCTAAACTGTTCCCATTGATAAATTTGGACAATATGACTCCTACATGCTTTCCATGCTGCCATTTGAACTTTGATTCCCCTTTAACCTGAGCCAGCATCAGAATGTAAACCAACCCCCTTAATGGCCCCTTTTGAGAAAAAAAGAGAGAGAGGAAGAAAGAGAGGAAAGCAGGGAGGAAGGGAGGAAGGAAGGAAGGAAGGAAGGAAGGAAGGAAGGAAGGAAGGAAGGAAGGGGGGATCAGAAAGTGAAATACCTTCTACTCAGCTGTTTGATTCCTCCAAACACAGACATCCGAGTATTTTCTGCTTTGTTTACTCCAGGGACGTCCAACCCGTGGCCCACAGGCCGCAGGCAGCCCAGGATGGCTATGAATGCAGCCCAACACAAAATCATAAATTAAAACGCTATGAGGTTTTTTTGTGATTGTATGTCACAATGTCATGTAAAATAAATGTAGGTACACTCTTGTTATTTGTACACATGGGTGGCTTCAATTTATGGAAATGTACAGCTTCCAGTGTGTTATCTTCCAAGTACAGACAGTAGAATCAACACCATCAGATGGTACATGTGCTCATGGTGACTCAGTGAGGAAGCAATTATCAATAATATTTCAATCTACCACTGCAATGTTAAGTGTTTAATGTTATTTAGAAGTCAGGTAAGAATTCTTATTCATTAAAGGTACTTCCACACCTCGGCAGTGCCTTACCTTGCCCTGCACTGGCAGCCAAGAGGGCTGTAGAAGGGCCCAAACCTTGCTTTCTATTTTCCTGTCAATTAATTTTCATAATAAAAATAATACCCTTATCCATTATTATTTCTTTTTAATCCAACATGGCTTCTACAACATCTTAAGAGAAAAAAGAAACTAAAAAAAGAAAAATTACAGATGAAGGAAGATTGATTGTTCAATGAACAGTGGGTAGATGACTACTTTTTTGTTGAGGCAAATAGTAAGGCACTCTGATTAATTTGTAGGGAATTTGTGCAAGTTTTTAAAGACTATAATTTGAAAAAGCATTACATGCAAAGCCATGCTGCCAAATTCAATGTGTATGAAGGATTGTGTCATAAGGACAAAAAAGTAGAACTGAAAAGAAGTCTGTATTCTCAACAAAATTTTGTTCAAAAAGTTACAACTCAGGTGGATTCCACTGTAAAAGCTAGTTATATGGTAGCATTTTAATAGCAAAAAAAAAAAAAAAAAAAAAAATCAAACTGTTTACTGCTCATGAGTTTATTAAGCAATGTATGGAAAGTGTAGCAGAAATAATTTGCCCTGAAAAAAGGGGGATATTTCTAAAATCAGTTTGTTTCACCAGACTATAGCCAAGTGAACTGAAGAAACCGGAAAATCTATCAAAAGAAGTTTAGAGAGTAAAGCTGCTAATTTTAAATTTTATGCTTTGGCGACAGGTGAAGGCACTGATGCTATCAATGTGGCTCAACCTGCCATTTTTATTGGAGGCATTGATGATGGATATAATGTAACTGAAGAAATGGCTTCCTTAGTGCCATTAAAAGACACAACTAAATCAAGAGATTTATACAAAGCAGTAAAAAAAATATATTAAAGTGATTTTCTTTGTCCATTGTCAATATGTCTGGTATAGTTACTGATGGTGCCCCGTGATGGTAGATCAAAGAGAAGAACTTGTAAAATTAATAGAAGATGATGCAATTGCCACCCAAAACTCACATTGTTGAAGTATCATTGCATAATACATCAAGAAAATTTATGCACAAAAGCTTTAAAATGTATAACATCATGCAAATCATCATCAAGTCTGTGATTTTCTAAGAGCCAAGGGATTGAATCATTACCAATTCCAGGAATTCCTTAAAAGTATTGATGCTGACTATGGTGACATCATTTACTTTTTGGAAGTAAGAAGGCTAAGTCAGACCAAATGTTGAAAAGATTTTATGATTTGTAACATGCTATCAAATAGTTTATGGTATCAAAAAACAAATTTGTGGTGGAATCTGCTGATGGAAGCTAGCTTACAGATATAGCATTTTTAGTGGATTTAACCACTCAAATGAATTAAACATATGTCTTCAAGGTAAAAACCAACTTATCAATACCATGTTTCAAACCATAGTAGCATTCCAAATGAAACTGAAATTATGGCAAGCTCAAATTTAGGCAAACAATGTTATGCATTTCGAATGGTTGGCTAAACACATTTCTGTGAACAGTGAAAAATATGTAGCCTTGCTTTTCAATTTAATACAAAAATTTGAAAACAGATTTCAAGATTTCCAGGAAAATAATCAATATTTTGCTATATTTGCAACTCCACTTTCAGTCGACATCAATACATTACCTGTCAATTTTCAAATGGAATGCATAGAGCTGCAATCTGACTTAAAGAAAAATTTGATCATGTCTCTTTACTGGATTATTATAGGTCCTATCTTGACAGAGACAAATATCCCTTGCTTCACAATCATGGCGTATTCATGTCATCACTATTTGATAGCACCTACATTTGCAAGCAACTATCTTCAAGAATGAAACGCATTAAGAGTAAAATTAGAACCAAAATATCTGATGAATATCTTGAGAACTCACTGAAAATTGCAACTACTTCTATCAAACCAGATATTGATGCACTAGTTTCTCTACTACAATGTCAAACATCCCACTAGTTTTATGTTGTCCTCTTTTCTTTTACTTTTATAATAAAAATATTTTAAAAATTCAGTGACTTTTTATTACTTCGATATATACATTTTCTATATTAGTGATCACAAACTTTGGACCTGCTCAAAGGTTTTCAAAGATTATCAAAAGGGCCACTGCATAATTAGGGTTATTACATGACTTTTTTGCTTATCTGCGGTGGTGAATATCATGAAAATTATGCATGGACTTTTTTTGCTCATCAGTTTTCATTAGTGTTTGTGTATTTAATGTGTGGTCCAAGACAACTCTTCTTCTTCCAGTGTGACCCAGAGATGCCACAAGTCTGGACACTGCTGGATTACTCCATAAAAGAAAAGCCATTCTGCCTGATCTTTGATGTACTTGCAAATCTTATAGTAAGAGTGTTCTCTTCATCACAATAGTCCTCCCCACCTTTTACAATAGTGCCTCACCATCTATTGCAGTAGTCTTTTTCAACAAAGTCTCTCCTTACCAAAGTTTAGTTTTTATTTGCTATTTATGATGAGTGGAATAAGCTAACGCTACTTGAACTGATCAGTCTTATCACCAAGATTGGTATGATGCAATAGAAATAAAATGCCACCACCTACAAAGTATTCTAGACACACACAAACCCAAAAATTAAAACAAAACAAAAAATTAACATATAAGCACAAACAAACAAACAAAAAGTTGAACCTAAACCTCATCATGTCCCTTGTTCAAAATACCCATTATAGGGAATAGAGAAGATGGAAGAACAAGTTTTTAAAAACATGAGGATGGGAAGAACCAAATCAACATGATGGAGAATTCTATAGGACAAATGACCCAGTTTTTTAATGAACTAGTATCCTAAAGAAAATAGGAAAGAGGAAGAAAATCTTAGGTCAAAGGAGGTTTAAAAGATATGTTAAGGAAAACACCAAGACTCTGTTTGGATACTGATTTTAACCAGCTTTAAAAAGAATTATTTTGAGACAATCAGGGAAAATTTAACATGGGCTGAGTATTATACTGTACTGAGGAATTATTAATTTTGTTGGGTCTTATTACACTTATGTGTTTGAAATAGCCTCACTTATTAGAGATATATGATAATATATTTATGGGGAAAATGACATGCTGCTTGAAATTTGTTTTAAAATATTCCACCAAAATAAAAACATCAGAGGCAAAAATGAAACCAATCAACAAATGCTGTTATTTGTAACCAGTTATGTCATGGGCATATTAGGGTTCTGTATACTATTCTTAATAATTTTTTTGTTTGAAAATTTTTTAAATAAATGCTTAAAAGAATGGTTATGGACTTACAGTTTCAACTCTGCATGTAAATATCCTAGAAGTCATCATTTCTGTGCACTCAACAGAAAAAAAAAGCTGAACAAATTGAAAATAAATGACTTCACTTAGACCTATCGGAGAATTAAGGTCACAGTACAAAGTGGAACCAAAACACACACGTAATCAAAAAGAGATAAACTTATATGCAGTAGAAGCCACTGTGAAGAAAACTTAAGTGGTAATTTTGGTGAATTGTTAGAACTTGGATGTGGTCTAGCAAGAGACTTCGAAAGTCCTGGTGCTGTGCCTGAGGGAACAACCTTACATTCATGGATTTTTACTGCCAAGAGTCCCACTGGGTCCTCATGGGAAAATGTGCCCCCCCAAAAAAATCCACTTTATTTTCTCATAGGAAGAGGAAAACATCAGCCATTTTGAAATATTCTAAGAACACTCTTTATAACCGGGGCCTACTCTCTGGGGGAAAAAAGTAACTATCAGATCTGTAACTGACCTGGGCAAGGGCGGCTGTCCCACTCTAGTACAATCTAGCCTTCCTGTCTCACCAAGGGTAAGAAAAAAAATGTTAAGTAACACTTGTGAAGGTCATAGCCCTGTGGCCCAGACCATTTAAAAAATTAGTATTTAATCATAAAAATTATATAATATTTTCTCTTTTATACACTGTACCACCATACCACTATGGCTTCATTATACAATAATAGTGGATTACAGCTGCAAGAGCTACAGGACACAGACACTACTTAAGAAGATCTTTGTTTCTCCTTACTGAAAATAATGGGAGAGACCAAAACAAGGGCACCAGAAAGGAATTGAACCTCTGACACCTGGAGCTGCTGCAAGCATTACACAGCTGCCACACTCCTGACAGGACTGGCATAACCTCACACCAAGGGCCTACTGACCTCAGTTCCTGTTACTTGGTACATGGAGTCTGGCTTTAAAATACACACACACACACACACACACACACACACACAGGGCATGCTAAAAGTCAAGGGAAAACCGAGTAGGAGAACTTTGACTCGGCATTTGATTGGTTTATTTTGATTTAAAACATAGTGAATTGGTAATAAAAGGTATGATTAATAAATATTCTCAACATTTTGAGTGACAATGTATATTTTTGTATATTTTAATCTCAAACATTTCTAGGAAATGTTTGCAAGAAGTGAATTGATTTTTGCAGTTAAATAACCATGTACTTTTAAAAACCCACGTTTAAAAAAACTGTAATATTTATGTGTAACCATACCAATTAGATAATATTCTTTAATTTTCTTGGGGGAAAAAGCTTTCTCAACCTCTACTTCCTAAGGAAAAAAAATTTAAAGAGAACTTTTCTTTAAAAGAAAACAGATAAACGTCCTTGGCTAAACCACTCATTCGGTAACAAACGCTGATTAACTGGTTTGAAGAAACAACATCTGACCAGGTTAATGAAACAGTTTATTATGAAGGTGAATATTATTTCAGAAGCTGTAGAAATGTTTCAAAAAAAACATAAAATAACAAAGAACACTACCTAAATAACAAAAACCACTACATATAAAAACATAAAATAATAAAAAACACTACACATATATTTACATATATAAAACCATTATATGAATAACTTTAACTGCCATGAATGACACAGCAACTGCAGGATATAGAGAGAGGAAAATATATTTAGAGGGAAAGACTGAGATGTTGAAACAAAAGCTAAATTAGAGAGGGCTGGACTCAGAATCCAGCCCTCTCTCAGAAGCCATGAAATGAAAAGTCCAGTGAATTAAAGTCAAATCATGTGTCACCAGAAAAGGAACCTGGCCGGAGTGGGTCTGTCTCAGGCATGTAGTGGGTGAGTTCTTGACTTTGAGTAGGAAAGACTTCCCAGTATTAGTCCAGGCGATATTGAGAGTCTATTTATTAAAGATGGGGACAGTGAAACAAAGAAAGGGCTTGGTATAGAAGAAGCAATAGGAGAGAGACTAGGTGGGGCTCTGCTTTGGCTCCTTAGAAGCATTGTAGGAAAGAAGTGAGACACACGGGAAAGCGTGCAAGCGCTGGGAAGTAAAAGTCACGGTGACAGAAGTGGGCCAAGGCAGGGCTGCTTTTAGCTCACTGAAAATAATAGGGGAACTCAAAAGTTAAAGAATTTAGCTTTAGTGTTGTTGGTAGTCTGAAGTGATTAATGCTTGTGAAAAGTTGTTGTTCCAGGAATGGAATACTCGATCTATGTGACTCCAGGGGATTGACGAGCAACTCAACCTTTGTGCCCCAGGGGATCTGCAAGTGCTGGGGATGGTATCTTATGAGTCATTGTGTCCCAGGGAGGGAATATCCAAGTGATGCGGTTAAAGAGTTTTTGATCAGTAGATAAAGAAATACCAGGAAAATCACAGATGCACTACAACTCTTATCAAATTAACCTTCTCCCAAACCACTCGCCTACCCTTTACTTCATATAAAAAGGTCAACTTGAGATGAGATGCGGTGAGATATTAAGAAGGTGAAAGGGTCCAGCCAGTTTCCCAGCCCACTAGACTGCTAATGACCCAGTTAGGCCAGTTTCCAACCCTCCAGACTGCCTATGACTCAGTTGTCCCGACTCATTTGGTATCCCATCCTTAAATCGAAACTCTCTCCCACCACACATAATAGACACCTGTCGCCAGCCACAATGACCGGTGGTCAGACTGACCCTCCTGTACCTGGAAACAGCCTGCCGTTTACCTAACCCATAGTTCTGGCTCACATCCTGGAACCCTGAGGTACCTGCCTGGAAGAACAAGAGACTAACCCCTCCCCTATCCCCTCACAAACCCTGCTGCTTTTTCTTAAAAAAAAAAAAAAAAACCCACTCCTGCCTCCTTTCACTGCTACAGTTGATCCAGACTCAACCTGCCCTAAGCACAACACCAAATAAAGGCACTTGGATCAGATCATCTGGTTCCTCCTGCATCTATTTCTCATGCATAGAGAAATATGCATGAGGTGTCTGTTAGAAACCTTCTAACAGAAGGTTTTTAGGGTATGTAAACAGCTGTCCTCTCAGATCACTGGCATCTGAATAAAGCACCCATAAAGATTCAATTATTGTCTCTACTTATTGGTTCTGGTAGTAACAGGCAGCACAAACGCCGATTTTTCTGGTTTCCAAAAGTCAGACACAAGATGGTCTTGGAGATAGGTTCACGCAGTTAGCCTGAGATAGGCTGATGTTCCCTGCTTGTCCTCTGGTTGAAAGTCTTATAGGGACCCTTAGAGTTCAGGAGAAAGAGAGCAAAAGTACACTCCCAAGTAAAGGAGAGGCATGAGCATGCTCTGTGGATAGCACCAGCTGGCTTCCTTTATCTTGAGGGGTTTTATTTGTTTCCTAAAGATGGGAAATTTTAGGAGACACCTCAGGGAGGATCTCAAGTAAAATATTCATCAGCTTTACATGTATATTTTTTTCAGGGTTTTCACTTCCACCCATCATCAGTTGCTAGAGTGGGAGCTCATTAGTCATTGCATCTGGTCCATAGCATTGCTCTGTATGGTTTCGTTGCTTTTCTGGGCCCGGAGCACAGATGGGGCCTAAATGTCATCTCTAGTTTGGTCAAAATTCTGTCTTTGTCATTGATAATTCCAAGGCCTTGTTTCTAAGATTATTTGATGCAGGACACAACTTCATTGTCCTGAGAGCCCAATGCTTAAGGGAGTGAGTGGTCAAGGTCTAAAACCATGTGATCAGTGATATGCTAGGAGAGGGAAGGTCAGGGGAGGGTTGAACTGTGAGACCAGCTATAGGAAAGGTTAGGAGATTGAAATTGCTTGGCCCACAATAAGCTAGAAGAGGAAATGTCACCCTGGGGAAGAGGTCCTGGTTTTCTTAGTTTTGCCCATTGCTAGGCACCTAGGGCTTTCGGCCCTGGTGACCTATACCTAGCCCATTGTCCTTGCTCTTTTCATGTATGTCAAACTGCCTGTAACAATTGGGGTGACTTAATAAATATTGTATATTAATTACTATTCTATTAAAGGTTCACTGTTGTTAAGCAATATATAGAAACAGCAATATTTACTCCAGGTACATTATCAAGGGAGGATCAGAATCAAGACTGGATATGGGTAGATAATTATTAAAGCTGGGTCATAGACATATGAAATTTTATAATACCCTGTTCCATACAGTTTTATTTGCTCTAAGTTTTTCTCAATAAAATGTTTCACATTTTTCCTTTGACAGTGAAAATTTCAATGTATTTTTATTGGTCTGCACACCATCAGAACATCAAGACCTTTCATTGATGTATTCATTGTATATTAACTCAACATCAGCTGAATCCAAAATCTTAGATTTATCACACTTTTTCATATTCCAACCAAGAACTTAGAGGGGAAGTAGAAAGACAGGAAACATTTGTCATCAGATTCTAAAAAGTAACAGAACAATGATAATCATGACGCATTTGTACCAATTATACAATATTCCCCACACTTAATAGAGAACTAATGAATAAACCAAGAGGAATCAGTAAACTGGCAGAATAATCAAAATTTTTGCCAACCACAGCCACCTGCATGGTGTCCATGCTGTGGTTGTCCATGCTGGTCCAGTAAAAGGAAGAATTTAACACATTGGAAAAATAATCTTATTGTAAGGTCAGAACATTTCTGTTTGTTGTAAAATAAAACTGCTTGACTTTTTGCAATTTGGTTAACATTTTCTCTGTTACAAATGCTTTTATTGAAAAAATGACAAGTAAAATTCACTTTATTATTGGTAAAGAAAAGGAAGAAGGTAAGAAATTTAACAGTGAGTTATTGCCTTGGGAGCCCAGCCCAGTTAGCAAATTCTCATCATTATCAAGGTCATCAATCAGCATTTCCTGAGTACCTGCTGAGAGTGAGATGGTGTTAAATATTCTGGGTGAGATACAGTTCAAGCAGAAAACACAGCTACCAATAATTACAGGCTAGTTGTTAATTCATATATATATATATATATATATATATATATATATATATATATATATTTAATGTAGATATTTGAATGCTGATTCAGTGTCCCTGAACTCTGCTCCCTAAAAAAGGCCCTTTCTCTATCCTAAAATCTTGTTCAAAATAACAATCAGTTCCTGATTGTAATGAGTTATTTCTATTAAGCAAAATATTTTATTTACTTTTTTGTCTTCCCGTTTTCTCAACATCTTTAAATCCAAGTTGTTCTAAGGGCCATGGGACCTGATGATTCTTTCAGAATATTTCCTTCTTATATCTCTGCTTTGTTATAAAACCATATTGCTTCTTATGTGCTATTGCAGTGACAATGAACTTGTCTCCTTTGCTCTAACAATGACCCTACCCTCTCTGTTGTATGAAAGTGACTTATATATTTATACAGTGATTATTTTCATTGCCTAAAATCTTTCAGTAGCTGTTCATTGTCTTCAGAAAAATATCCAAGCTTCTTAATTTGGTATGTTACATGTTTGATGATATTATTCCTACCCTTTCTTCTCATCTCCTACCATGTATTCACCACCTATTTCTATCTTTGACCACTATTTTCTCTTCAAAATGGTTATTTTTTTATGCTATGACATATAACTTTCTTCCACTTGCACATATTTGACTTTTCAAACAAGTTACCTTTTCTTAATTTTTATTTTTTATTTTTTTTTTTGAGGTATAATGGCACAACAGCTTTAATACAACCACCAATCTTCACAAAATAATTTTAATACTTTGTGTCTGGGCTAGCAGCATCTCGCACTGTGACATTCCTATACATACATAAGCATTTTATTTAAGTACAAATGTTGAAAGCAGAGTAACGTAATCAATCCCCTATACAAAGGTAAGTAGACACTGTAGATTATTTTTCTTGAATTTTTGCTGCATAGTAAATTGCAATTACATGTCAGTATGATGTTAGAATACACTGATCTATAGAATACACTTTGAACTGTGAGGTATGGCAACTCTGGTTCATATTTTTTATCTAGTAGATGTTTGAATAGCAGTTACTTTTGTTTATTTTTATCTACTTCATGGTAGAAATGTTAAATCATTATAGTTCTTGCTATGAACTCTCAACTACTTAACTTTTAGAGCAGAATATATATTTTGGGGGATTTTGTGCTTCACCTGAATTTAGAAGTAATGTTCAGAAAATGTTAAGCATGTCCTTTTTAGAAAATACAGGGTTTCTAATTGTCTTATTACCATGGTAATTCAAGTAAATTAGAAGTATTTAACTGCATTCTTGAATTATAAAGTTGGGATGTGTATATATGCATATATACATATATCAGGATCTTAACTTGATGTAAAGTAAATGAGCAGTTACCTGGTAGACTTTTTTTTTAAATAACATTTTCTTAATTTTTAGAACAAGCTACCGGGATGATCTTGCTTGGGAAGTTTTCAATCACCTACCCTCTCTGAACCATCCCAGGTAAACATAATTCCCTTTGTATTCCCTGCATCTGGCAAATCTCTGCCTTCACTTTTACATGTTGCACTTCAATTGTTGATTTGCTTAGTGATGTACAGGGACTATTACTTTAATTTTATACTTAGTTTTATGTTTCGTAATCTGTCTGGAATATAATAAAAGCTCACTAAATGTGTGTTAAATGAATTAACATTTATAATAATAACTGTTCTCAAGATGTTTCCTTTTTAATTTTGTCCTTCACCCTGATTGAATATTAATCTTGAGAGAGTAACTCATTGACCGTCTTACTTTCACTTTGAAATTTTAAAACACTTCTCATTGCCAACTAAAAAACTCCAAGTGTGTTTTTTAGTAGTTCTTTTTATATGTTATTTGAAAAGCTCATTTTTAGATTATGTGCACTGCAGTTATTTAGAAGTAATTACTCCCTTTCCTTGTATACCCCATGGCCTGTCTTTGAAATTTAGTTCATGCATTTCTTGTACCTTTAGTATTTTTCACACTATGAAGCAGAAAGAAGGAGCTTCTACCCTTTGGGACAGCATGGATGGAACTGGAGAGCATTATGCTAAGTGAAATAAACCAGGTGGTGAAAGACAAATACCATAGATCTCACCTATAAGTGGAATTTAATCAGCAAAACAAGCAAGAGAGTAAAATAGAACCAAAGACGTGGAAATAAAGGACAAAATGACAGTGACCAGAGGGGAGGGGAGAGGGCAATAACAGGAGAAAGAAGAGGAAGGGTCGAATCAAGGAACATACAAAGGACCCATGGTCAAGGACAATGGAGGAAGGACTGAATATGAGGGTGGGGAGTGCAGGGGAGAGCAGGGGAGTGAAATGGGGACACCTGTAATTGAACAACAATGAAAAAATTTAAGAAACACAGAATTTACACTAGAAAAGAGCATAGGCAATCTTATATCTAGTTTTATTTCACTATTTTAGAGTAATTTTTTCATCTCCCTCCTGAATTAGTTAAAATTAGGAACTACATATTAATTTTTATTTCCCATTATCAATTGTGTGCATTGCAGCTAATCAATGTCTTTGTTATATGAAAGAAATAAATGCATGGGTGAATAAGAAGTAAGTGGTTGGTATATGCATATAAGTATATGTGTGTATGTTTGTGTGTGTACCAATTTGATTGTTGTTATTTAATTATGGACATTGTATATTGCACTTTCTGAGCCATTTTTAAAAATAGGTGATACATTAAAGGTTTCAGTTAAGTCTATTACATAAGTAAGATGATTGTGCACTAATTAATAGGTCATTTTCATGACTAAATGTAATATTCAAAATTTTTTGAAAATAATGGGAAATCAGAAGCTGTAGCAATGCAGAGCAAAACTGAAAGGATTACAGAAAATACATTCATTATTGTTAGGCATACATGTCATTTTTCAAATTTCATTTTCAACCTCTAAGTCTTATGCAAAACTAGATGGAATAAAAGATAAAAGAGAGAAAAAGAGGAAAAGGCATTTTGATTAATTTTCTGACAAGGAGAGGACATTCGTCTCAGTTCAGAGCAAGGTCAGCTCCCAGAAGGCAAGAAGACTTAACCCAACAGTACTTCTAATTAGACTGTTTCTATAGAGTGTTAACACCTTGCTAATTTGTGTAGGCTCTGACCTTACCATGTTAGGCATTGTAATAATTACTTGGGAATAGCAGAAATTTCTTTCATTGTAACTTAAGTGTTTCACTGAATTTAGTGAAATATCAAATGTCACTGGTTATTTTCAAATTCAGTCACAGACTATCCACAAATGTACACTTAACAATGTGGGAAATGTACCCATATTATTAGAGAAAATTGGACATGTAACTGTATCAATAAAATCACTACAAGTAATTGTGAAGTCATCCATACTATAGAATCATTACTAAAGATGAATTTTAAATATGAACATAATAAATAAATAATTTTAGTTCAATTAAGCATTGTTTAATGAAATGTTTTAAACCAGACAATTATTTTTAATAAATTCCATTTCTAGGAACTGAAAGTAAATGAATAAAGTTAGGTATAAATATTTGGTTAGAGAGATAGCTATTGCAGCATTCTTCATTAAAAAAATGCACTAAACCAAATGTCCAATAATATAATAATTAATACTGCATCGAATACTGTGCATCTAGTATTTACAATATTTGGCTAGATATTAAGTAGACTTATGTTACTCACTTTAGCAGTAGTCACAAATGCAAAATAATAGATGTACCAATTACATCTGAAATATGACTGTACACTGTGTGGCGTAGAGGTTAAGAACAGGACCTGAGTCTTCATATCAACACATCAGGCCCTCAGTACTTGATTCATTCATCTGGGCAAGTTGTTTAGTAGTCCTGGCTCCAAGTTTTCTCACATTCAAAATGGTTTGCCTAGTCAAATGGTTTTTAAATGCCTAGTATATAATGAAAGATTTTCATTTCAATGTTAGATATAACTGAAAGAAAGCAAACAAACCCTACCACTCCAACACATGCAGATACAGCTTGGCTCTTTGGCTTCCAGTGTGCAGTACCTAGCCATTGAACTTTGAAGTAATGAGGTGTAGCTTACAATTATGCACTCACTGCATTTTGATAGTCTTCACCATTTAGTTAGGATCTATACTGAAAGCAAAAGTGATTACAGTTGTATTGTTATCCTAGATTATCCAAACTTTGCGTAGTATTTGATTTAACAAAAAGATTTTTTTCAAGTTCTGAAGATTTTGTTATTTATTATTTAATTTCAAGTGTAATGTCCTATAATAATATTAAAATTACATTAAATTATCTTTTCACTGAGCTTCCTTTCCTCACAAAACAAGAAAAATGTCTTATAAAGAACAGGGTATTATGCATAGAGCCTGCGTCTTACTTAGTCTAACTGCATACCGTAACTTTTGGACTATAAGACTCACTTTCCCCTACCAAAATTTGGGAGGAATAATGGTTGTTAATGCTGTTGTTGAGTTCTGTTTACATTTACATTGGTGAAATATTATGTTATTTATGTTATTAAATATTTTACCACATTTTTTGCTTCAAATTTTTTTTTCCTATTTTCCTCTTCTAAAATCTAGGTGCGTTTTATATTCCAAAAAATATGGTAATTATTTCATACACGTCAAATATTTTTGCCCCTAAGGCACTCTGATTCAAGCATTATGATTAATCTTCTCTTTAGCTTCTAAACGGGTTTGCTGGATGATTGCAGTTATTAAAAATACACATTCAGACTTCCGGCCAAGATGGAGGCGTAGGCGGACACACTGTGCCTCCTCTCACAACCAAAATTAAGGACAACAAATATTTAGAAACAAGAAAACAACCAGAACTTACAGAAAATTGAACTGTACGGAAGTCCAACAACCATTCATCCAGACCAATAAGAGGGGCGGAGTCGCAGTAGGAAAAAGTGCAGGTGCGGACCCAGGAACGCAAGTAGCAGCGGCTCGCAGTTCCCAGGTGCACGGGCGGTGGCTGGCAGTCCTCGGGCGCCCAGGCGGCAGCTGGCGGACCCCGGGCACGGGGGGGGGGGGGGGGGTGGGGAACTGTGCAGACCCAGTGAGGATGCACAGGGCGGCTGGCTGGCCAGGGGATCCCGCATTCGCGCACGCAGACGGTCCAGGCAGAGGGGAAGTGGCGGAAGGGACTGAATTCAGGAGAGAGCGGAGCAGGCTCCATTGTTCCCTCTCAGACCCCGCCCCCACATAAGCGTCACAACCCAGCGACTGGGCTGCCCCATACTGGGGAGCGCCTGAGGCTCCACCCCTCACTACGTAATGGCACGCGCGCGAGCAGATAATCCAGGCGAAGGGGAAGCAGCGGAAGGGACCGGAGTCCAGAAAAGAGCGGAACAGGCGCCATTCTTCCCTCTCGGACCCCGCCCCCACCTATAGCCTCACAACCCAGCGACTGGGCTGCCCCGCCCTGAGGAACACCTAAGGCTCCACCCCTCATATGTAATAGCTGCGACCAGACTAAAACCAAACCAAAACAAAACAAAAAACCCCACCAAAAATGGCTCAAACCGGAGAAAAGATGAAAACCCCAGAGTCAATTCCTCTAAGCAACGAAGAGATAGCCAACCTATCAGATGCACAGTTCAAAGCACTGGTCATCAAAATGCTCACAGAATTGGTTGAATTTGCTCACAAATTAGATGAGAAAATGCAGGCTACAATACGTGAACTGAAGGAAGACGCATGGGGAACCGATAGAGATGGAAGGAAAACTGGGACTCAAATCAATGGAGTGGACCAGAAGGAAGAAATTAACAACCAAACAGAAAACGAGGAAGAAACGAGAATTCAAAAAAATGAGGAGAGGCTTAGGAACTTCCGGGACATCGTTAAACGTCCCAACATCCGAATTATAGGGGCCCCAGAAGGGGAAGAAGAGCAACAAGTAGAAAACTTATTTGAACAAATACTAAAGGAGAACTTCCCCAATCTGGCAAAGGAAATAGACTACCAGGACGTCCAGGAAGCTCAGAGAGTCCCAAAGAAGTTGGGCCCAAGGAGGAACACATCAAAGCACACTTGGCTAATTACATTAGCCAAGATTCAAATGAAGCAGAGAATTCTAGAAGCAGCAAGGGATGAGGGGACAGTCACCTACAAAGGAGTTCCCATCAGACTGTCAGCTGATTTCTCAAAAGAGACCTTCCAGGCAAGAAGGGGCTGGAAAGAAATATTTGAAATCTTGAAAAGCAGGGACCTACATCCAAAATTGCTCTTTCCAGCAAAGCTGTCATTTAGAATGGAAGGACAGATAAAGCGCTTCTCAGATAAGGTCAAGTTCAAGGAGTTCATCATCACCAAGCTCTTATTATATGAAATGTTAAAGGGACTTATCTAAGAAAAAGAAGATAAAAAATATGACAATAAAAAGACAGCAAACTCACAGCTATTAAGAACCACACCTAAAACAAAAGCAAACTAAGCAAACAGCTAGAACAGAAACAGAACCACAGAAATGGAGATCATATGGAGGGTTAGCAACAGGGGCGTGGGAGGAGGAGGGGGGAAGGTAAAGAGAATAAGTAGCATAGATAGTGGGTAGAAAATAGACAGGGGCAGGGCAAGAATAGTATGGGAAATGTAGAAGCTAAAGAACTTATGACACATGGACATGAACTAAAAGGGGGAATGTGGGTGGGAGAGGGTGTGCAGGGTGGGGGGAATGATGGGGGAGAAACGGGACAACTGTAATAACAATCAATAAAATATATTTAAAAAAAAAATACACATTCATGCCAACCCTGAGAAACTGCCTTTTTAGTGACATATTTTCCCATTCTTTTTGCCATATGTGTTAGTTTCCTGTGTAACAAATCACCATAAACTTAGTGATAAAATAATATAAAAGTATTTTTTTATAGTTTTGAAAGTTAGAAGTCAAGAATGGGTCTTACTGGGCTGAAATTAAGGTGTCAATAGGCTTCCATTCCTCTGGAGGTTCTAGGAGAAAATCCATATCTTTAACAGTTTCTAGAAGCTACCTATATTCTTTGACTCAGAAATGATCCTTTCTCCAACTTCAAGCCTGCAGGATAGTATCTTCAACTCTCTGTCTTTCTGTCTCTCAGTCTCTCTCTGTCTCTGTCTCTCTCTCTTCTACACACACATCCACACACACAAGCACACACAAGCATACACAGCCATCCCTGACTCCTATCTCATTATTTTTAAGGTATTACATTGAACCCTCTTGGATGATTCAGTATTATCTCTCATTACAAATTTCTTAACCTTTATCAGTAATTTTGTTTTCTGATAATTGCATTCACTTATTAATATCCTTCAGATATTTTTCCATCAATTTCAGAATAAAATCCAAAGTCTTACCATGAAGATTCCTTCCTAGAAGATCTCTATTTCCATCCTTAATTTGCACCAGTCCTCCATCCATATCTCCTATCCCAGCTGTACTGACAGTGCCTGCTCACTCCTCCATACACATAGCCTCCTCCCTTGGTCCAGGCAACAAACAAAATGGAAATAAATGAAGCGATGACATAATGAATAAGAAAAGCCGCCATGTTTAAGAAGTAGAATTAGCTAGTTTGAGAGCTGTGACAGAAGCAACTAGGAAAACAAAATTCTGAATAAAGAACAGGTTTTTGAGTAGAGAAAGATCATAAGTTTAGTTTGTTGTAAACAGATGAAAATGCACAGTAGATGTTAGGATATGAGAATTGTTAACTTTTATGGAACTTCATGCAAATTTTAAGACTATATTTTATAGTCAATGGCTTAGTATGCATTTAATTATATACATTTATATATGTAAGGTACACATTTTAAAAATGAAGTAAGCATCTGGCAATAAAATGAGTTGTTATCTAAAACTGCTTCCTTCTAATGGCTTATGCTTATCCCTTTTCAGCTATATGCACAATTTTGCAAGACCAATGCAAGTGAAAAATGATAAAATAATTTTTGATCTGCACAGTAGTGCCAAGCATCTTGTCAGCTGTAAAAGACAGTTGGCCCACAATCTTTAGATGTTAGTCTATTCAGTGCTTTTGATTTAATCCCAGGGGCAGGCTATGAATAGCTAACTTGGTGAGATTGTTTTTTGGTTTTCTTGCAAAGCTTTATTTGATGTTGATTCATAAATTATACTTGCTGCATTACAGAATCTCATTATGCTTCATTAGTAAAAGTATACTAAATAGAAGTCAGTATTACACGTCAGGCACTGCCTGTGGGCTGAAAGAGACAATGAAGGCAATGGCATTGAAATTTACTGGCACAAAGAGGCAAGTAAATACAGGCTCTAATCCTCTTGTCTTTGATATGCAGCATTACAAGTCTTATAATTCAATGCAAAACTTGGGCTAATGTCCGATTAATAAATAAGAATAATTAGTAAATACTTAAATTAAGAGATGTTTATCATATACCAAGTCCTTCACAAAAGATTGTGGTTATTACAGTGCCTAACATGTAATAAATTATTGATAAGCAGTCTTTAATTAAATGTGATTATCAACCATATTTCTTAAGTGAAAACACTTGTATTTGTTAGTTAGGAATTTTTAAATCCTCATAAAGGATTTTTTTATCCTTACCTGAGGGTGTTTTTTCACTGTCTTTAGAGAGAGAGGAAGGGGGAAGAGAGAAAGGGAGAGAAACATCGTTGTAAGAGAGAAACATCCATTGGTTTCCATTGTAGGCTCCCTGACCAAGTATTGAACCTGCAAGCTAGGTATGTGCACTGAGCAGGAATTGAACCCACAACTTTTTGGTGTACAGGATGACACTCCAATCAACTGAGCCACACCAACCAAGGCTGAATATTGGTTACATAGACAATTTAACCAAAATTTGCAACATTTTTGAAGATTTCCCTTCACACACGTGTACACGCACCCACGTACAACTTAAGACAAAGATTCAACATCTGTCTTTAACTTTTCCCTTACTTTGTTACAATGATGTTTGCAAGTTACATTATTTGATAAATAAATAGAAAACACAGTCTATTATACTAGGGATGATAAAGAAAATATAATGGGACATACCAGAATAATCTTAATAGTCAAGTCACTAATTTTAATACATGTATATCATTTTAAAGATGTGTATACTAAATATCTAGAAATTGCATGTTAATATCAATGAAAACAATGTTTTTTACTCAAATATTTTAAACCAACTCTGAAAAAGAAAGAGTATTAGGAGTAAAAACATTTAGATTTTGGAGAAGCTAGTTTTTGAAGAGCTTTAGAAACACTTAGAAGTTAATAATTCGGAAAACACGGGAACGTTTAATTACAGTTGGATGGAACTGCAGCATGAGGCCCTTTTAGTGTTCCCATCATTCCAAGCTTCTAAGTCAAAGGCTATGTGACCCAGATGTGAAGGAAGAATAGGGGTGATCGCATAATAGATGCCATAAACGTATGACAGAGCTCTGAGGCGTGGTAAATTGTCCCGCCATAGGGTGGGAAGGAGAGAAGCAACCACAAATACTGGATTATGTAAAGGAGCAGTGGAGTTATCAGTAGAAGTAAACATATATGTACTTAACTTTATCCAGGAAGTTTTCTAAATGAGTAGGATTATGTCATTGAGTTTTCCAAGTATCATTTATCTGATGAAATGAAAAGAAAGATCATCCAATTCAAGCAAGAGGGTATGCACTGATTTTATTGTTCCAGACCCAGTATACTTTGAAGATGAAAGAATTTGAAACAATGAAACCAATTCAAAGAAATGGATGCAGAAATAGTTGATCTGATCGGATTCCCACAGGAGCTACAGCAGATGAAACAGGCTCTGGACCAATGTGCTGAGAAGAAGATCGTCATGATAGACCTACGTACTTCACTGTGAAACAGAACAGTGGCAAGACAGAAAAGTAAAGTGGAATTTCATTATTCTCTGAGTGCAGTCACTGTTAAAGTTATGTTAGAGAGGAGAAATAATGACAAACATTTGGCCTCCAAAACAGTTTTACTGTTTTTCTGAAGAAATATTTCCTAATTACATGTCATTTTAATATGGGCAAACAAAAGAATCATTGAAGAGGAAAATAACAGAACGTTTTGGGATTTATTTTCAAATGTCTTTCTTTAAAACGCTATATTAGTCAAAAGTTCTCTAGAAAAACAGAACTATCACCAAGATTTTTATAACATAATTAAAGAATAAAATTTAAATGACAGTATAGATACAAAATAGAAACCATTTCCCCATCTTTAAAAAGAACTTGATTTGTCAATTATGTGCTTCACATTTTTCTGATGGCTTTCAGTGGACTTTAAATAGATAAAAAATCCAGTGGATTTTTTCGTCCTTTCATATTATCAGGAAGGACTGAAAACAGATATTTAGCTAGCAATAGTAAACCCCAGGAAATTGCCATATTTGATGAAGACTGAATCACTCACTAAACCCCACTGTAAATGAAGGAAATGGCCCAATAGCTTCTCCCTTGTGGCTAATCAAATATTTATTTAATAAGTGAATAAAATACATTTAATTTATAATAGCTGTAAAGCATATTGTCACTGATTCTATGCAAAGAGATTGCATACAACAATGCATTCATATTGAACAAAAACATTGTCCTTTGTTGTGATTTTAATAATGCTTCTTTATGTAGCTAGGTCATAATATTATTTTACTAATTTATTAGGTCTCCTTTTTTCCATTTCAAATTGACTTACTTCAGAATTTCCAGTTTACAAGTTTAGTGTTTAAAACAAATATTTTGCTACTTTATGGTGCGTGTCCTGTCTGTTGTTTTATAATATTGCTGTACTTGCCACCCACTTGCATCACCCATGGTTGAATACTATAATGACAAGTAATAGCAAAATGCTTAGAGCAGCTAAAAATGGACTCGCTGCTTCTGAATCCTAATTTATTTTTAGAGTTTCCAAGACTCAAATTGTTCAACCATGTTCAACTCTGCATCTAAGATGTAATGTGAAGTCAGAAAATGGCATCATAAAAAACTTCAACATCATAAATGCATTTGAAAGAAAGCGCTCTTGATAGCCCTGCTCTAAATCTGGCTTTAAATATGCATCAAGACTGAAATATGGTCACAATATAAGAATTCTTTGAGATCATGATTTCGTTGCTTCTGAAAAAAAATCATTTCCATCATTGGTAACTGCTTTTCTGGGAGATTGGGAGAAGTAGGAAGAAAAATCCACAGTAATCTCATTATAGGCTTTGCAGAAACTGACTCTTCATTCCATTAAAGAAGTGTAAACATTTCAATATATTATTGCAAATGGAAAGGAATGCTTTAGACATTGCAGTGGTGATTGGAGCCAGGTGGTGATGTACTGCATATTGAAGCCTCTGCAGCTCTGCCTTACTTCCATGGACAATTGAATATTCGTCAGCTGCTTATTTTGCCTAGGGTGATCCATTGTTTAAGGAAATATCCTCCATATTTTCCCATGATGGGAATGGTTCATGTATGCTTCCATGAATTTTTATTACATTTTGTACAAAATTGGCAGCCTTGCCTGTTGTACATTTCAAACTGGGAAGTCATTATTGAAAGTTTTTTTTCCCACCAAGTTTTTTTGGTCAGAGTCCCTGAATATGCACCAGTATATCTAGTAGCACTCTTGTTACAATTGCAAAAGAAGTAAAAGTTTTAACTTTGGTTTGTTAATATTTTTTTATTTTTCCATTCCATGACAGGGAATGGCAAACTAATTTTATATATGATTAGTATGTTATATAATTTAGCCCCGAGGGAAACCATATCAGGTTACTTTATGGTTTATGAATAAAATGGGTGACAAGCAGAGCTCTAATATTCCAACATTAGAGGGAACACTCTTCGCACGTAAGATTTCCCATAAGAAACATACTACAATGAAATGTAGCCATTTCATTACTAAAGTATGAGAGTAAGTTACTGTTAATGTTTCATGTAGGTGGTGAGGAAACTACCAAGCATTCTATCTGAAACCTACAAATGATAAATTTCTATTCAATACAGGCTATTCCTCCCTCCCTCAGGACTCAATAAATGTTAGTGACGATAACTAATGTGATGAGTCAAAGCAACCTTAGAGCTGCTATAAAACCTAATTTTGCTTTCATTTTAAGAATGAAATCATGGCCTCAGATTTTTTTTAAAGACACTTTAGGTATTTGACCTTGTATTAAAATGATTCTCAATATTGTATACCTTCAAGTTTTAAAATTTTAAGTTTTGTAATTTACTTGATATATTTGTACAACAGTAAGTGCATATTACTTTATAAACAAGGCCCTGTATGTATTTGGAAGCTGCATATCTAAAAGTTTCTTAAAGCAAATGCACTCTGACAAATAATGAGATTAATGCTTTGGATTATATGAGCTACAATTATTGAAGTTAAGCTGTTTTCCACCTAACTATTCAATTTTGAATACTCCTATTCTAGAAGGTGTTTGGCACTTAAACATCCATGAAACTTCATCCAATGAAGAAAGTTTACATAACTGTGAAACCAATATTACTCACATTTTATTTTGAATAGAAATTTTCAAAAATCCTTGAAGGCTAATGACTATTAAATTGGCACAATTATAAATATAGCTCAAGAAAACAACACAAGGAATTTTGGGGTAAGATTTTTAAATGTACAATGAAATTCAGTTTCATTAGCAATCATCTTAAAACCAATAAAGTAATTCAGAATTAGGTTCTTCTGAGCTACAAATATTTACATGCCCATTTCACCATTGAGCACTGAAGAAATATGAAAGACAGTATACACATGAGCTGGGGCTGTCTAATGGCCAAACATGTTTCAGAAATCATATACATTTATGTCTCAAACAGCATTTCAGCAAAAAGAAAATGTTTAACTGTATTGTCCAGCTACCTCAATCTTATTTGGCTATAGAATTTTTTATTCAAGGGCCATCTATTAATATCCAGTAGAACCAGCATGTTAAGTATCACAGTTTTAGGATATGTAAAAGTGTTGCTTAATTACAGCTATTTCCCCCACAAAAAAAGAACCTCATGTAATTTTTTTAGATCCTCATATGAGGATATGTTTATTTATTTTATAGAGAGAGAAAGGGAGAAAGAGAGAGAGAAACAGAGAGAAACATTAATGTGAGAGAGAAACGTTAATCGGTTGCTCCCACATGCACCTGACAGTGGATTGAACTGGCAACCTAGGTATGTGCACTGACTGGGAGTCTAACCTGCAACATTTTAGTGTATGGCACGATGCTCTAACCAAGTGAGCACCCAGCCAGGGTCCAAAAAAGTTTTGGGTATAGAATGGTGTTTTATTTAAATTTCAACAACAGTATAGGTACGAGTTCAGTCCAGAAATAGTCTGGCCATTTTTAATATAAGAAGAATGATTTGTGCAATATCGATGGAACCTGGCAGCCAAGGAGAGTGGACTGGAATGTGCATACATGAACAATGATGATTTCACTGTACTAGTCAGTGGGGGTGGTAGATGCCATTAAGTGGGTATGTGTACTGTGTGGCTGTCTCATTCAAGATGACTGAATGAGTAGAGAAACAAGTCTGCATCGAATTTTGGGTGAAGCTTGAACATTCTTCCACGGAAAATATTCAGATGATTTAGGAGGCTGCAGCTATGAGCAACTGGGATATGTCCATCACAAGCAGCACACCAGCTCATGCATCACATCTCATGCAGAGATTTTTAGTGAAACATCAAATCACCCAGGTGACTCAGCCCCTCTACAGCCCCGATTTGGTGCCCAGTGACTTCTGGCTTTCCCCCAAACTAAAATCACTTTTCAAACGGGAAGAGATTTTAGATCATCAATGAGGTTAAGGAAAATCCAATGGGGCAGCTGATGGCAATTGAGAGAACTGGGTGAGGCCCCAAGGAGCCTACTTTGAAGGGGACTGAAGTGTTATTGTCCTAGGTACAATGTTTCTTTTATCTTCTATCTTCTTCAATAAATGTCTCTGTTTTTCATATTACATGGCTGGATACCTTCTGGACAGACCTCATACATACACATATAGGTGCATTAAAGAGAATGAAGGAAAATTACTTTTATTATATTAAAAAACTATTTTTAACATTTTTGAGTTTTCAAAAAAATTATTAACAGATATGAAAAGTTACCGTAAGTACTTTTGTCCTCTATTGAGATGAACAGAGGGTTTTTCTCTTTGATTTATTAACATGAAATATTAGATTTTTTGAATACTCAAGCATTATTTCATTCTCTACTTGTAATGGCTTATCATTCAATTAATAATCTACTGTAGATAATTTGCTAAAACTTTATTCAAGATTTTATACCTTTATTTATTAGAAAGACTTCTTTCAACTTTTATAGGATATCTATATTGTATTTTTGTATCAAGGTTATGTTGTGTACTTTTAAATTATTGGGAAAACTTCCTTTATTCTTTCAGTTTTGAAAGAGATAGAATGGAATTATTTATTGGAAGTTTACGGCAAATGCAACTATGTAATCTTTTCTG
This sequence comes from Glossophaga mutica, assembly GCA_039655065.1. Taxonomy (NCBI): domain Eukaryota; kingdom Metazoa; phylum Chordata; class Mammalia; order Chiroptera; family Phyllostomidae; genus Glossophaga; species Glossophaga mutica. The sequence continues at coordinate 74,825,223 of CM077308.1, read as the reverse complement.
AGTTTTTTTTTTGTAATTTTTAAATCTATCTAAAAAATTGTCCATTGTTTTTTGTTTATGTCTAAGAAGAGAAACATTTTTTCTGAGAGCATGCTTTTCCACAATTCATATAGCTTGATATGCAGTATGATTAATATCTACATAATTTTATTTAGAGTTCATTCATAGAAATATTAAAAAGTGCTAAAAATGCTTCTTGACTAGTATAGCTATGCATAGCCATTACTTATTTTATTGATGCCTGTCATCTATTTCCATGTTGATTACAGTGAACACAAAACTATTTTTCCGGGAAATTTTTCTTCTAGCCATGACAGTCTACTAAGTCCATGAATGTGAGCAAACCCCTGTAGTCCTAATACAAAGAAACATTAACAGAATATACCCAGATTCAAAAAGGAGATAACCAGCTGCACAGAGAGGAAAGAGCTGGAGAAGGATGAAGCCTCCAGCTTGTTGGGGGCATGCAGTTTGGCCAGAAAATGGTTTCAGAGCAGCTCAAGGACCAAAATCATTGTATGTGAAGTGGAAAACAAGGTGAGGTTGGGCTCCTCCGAAATGACTTAACCTGTTTAGTAAACAGAGGAAAACAAATTAAAGCAAACATGAAGTATTAGTACACACTAAACATCTGGGGGAAAATAATCAGACATGCTCAGTTGAGATGTCAGGAATTTCCTATGCTGCAGGGATGGTTTCAATAAGTAATATTTACAATGTTTTGCATTTCACATGTTACATTGTTTCATATGCTTTATATAGGTAAACTTTTTAATCTTTTCTGAAACCCAGTATGTTAATATTATTATAGTCATTTGACAGAAAAAAACTGAATCACAGAGAAGTATCGTGCCAAGGTCATAGAGCTCTTTCTCAGGAAGCATGCCTCCAGAATCCATATAATACTGAAAACATGAATTAGTACAATTACTTGGGGAAGTACTTTGGAAAATTATTTAAAAAGTTGAAAAGATACACACTCAAGACCATATATTTCCACTTATGGGTGCCATTTCTGCATCTTATAATTGGAATAAAAAAGATAGGTGCATAAATATCTTTGCAACATTGTTATAACAACAGCAGATGCGTATACAAGTAATTCCTCAGTGAACACTTTCACAGTCTAGAAACTACTCCTGATTTTTATCCACCACATGTGGGTGTGGGACCAGCCTACTCTGTATCTCCCCTCTCCTAGCTGTCTTGATGTGGCTTCTTCTTTACATCCTTAGTTATAGGACTTCTATATATCTAGATTTCAGGTGGTTCAAAATGATGGTTCTTCTGTAATTTAGTTGTAGTTTTGATGTGATTATGGGAGGTTCCAAGGACTGCATTTACCTACACTGCCATCTTGACTTGGACTTTTCTAGAGAAATATGATTACATTTAAAGCTGAGTATTGTGCACACTACTAATTTTATATGTTTCTATATTTCCACGTGATTGATATATTTTATACTAAAATATTTGACAGTGAATTGAAATTATATCCATCATAGTAATAAACTTGACTTTAACTTTATTAACCTTATTAAGTATTTACCTGTGCTTGAAGAGAAGTTATGAAAAACAGGTAGGGTAGTATTCTTTGCCATTTATTCAGAATTTATTATCTGATACTTTGTAATTTTTTATATATTTAGTAATTTAAATATTTTACAAATTATATTCAACTGGGGTAAATATTCTTAAAATTATTTGCTAAAAACAAAAATATTAAATGATTATTCTGTGATTAACATGAAAATGTCTGGAATACACTTTGGATGGTGTGTATATCAATACTGACTACAGAGCTCCCAGAGTCACTAAAAGGAGAATCTTTTTCTGGTCTCATAACCTTCTTTCCTAGACATAGGCCCAGAGCATCTGAATTGCCTGGACATAATAAGCTCAATGTCAAAAAGCCCAGGTGGTCCTGGCTGGTGTGGCTCAGTGGATTAAATGTTGGACTGTGAATCAAAAGGTTGCCGGTTTGATGCCAAGTCAGGGCACATGCCTGGGTTGCGGGCCAGGTCCGCACTTGGGGGCATGTGAGAAGCAATTGATGGGTGCTTCTCTACCTCTCTGTCTCCATTCCTTCCCATCTCTCTAAAAATAAATTTAAAACAATTGTTTTTAAAAAGCCCACATAGCTCCCAAGGGTTGGGTTGTACCAGAGTTTGGAATTGACAATGGATAAGTGATGTCACGCAGTGGAGAAGGGAATAGTTTAGAGTAATTATGAGAGGCAAGAATTTTACATAGGTCAGCTTTAGCAGCATAGGTTTCTGAATCAGGGTGTGTAGAATTGTGCTCCAGTATGATGCAACCTATGTTATATCATATTGTATGTTATAAATAATAATTTGCTAATTACAATACTAAAAGATTTCCTCAGCTAATTTTTCCTTACATCACTAAATCAAAAAAAATATATTTTTCTTTGTAATCTACCTTTACTAATGAAATTATAAATTTGAATTATACGTAATAAATGGTGTTTTATACATTTTTAAAATTTAATTTTTGTTCAAGTACAGTTTTCTGCCTTTTACCCCAACCCCAGCCCATCCCCCAGCCCTCCCACCCCCTTCCAGTTTCCAAATCCACCCAGTTTTTGTCCAAGTGTCCTTTATACTTGTTCCTGCAAACCCTTCCCCTTTTCCCTTGAAATTCCCTTCCCTTTCCCCTCTGGTCACTGTCAGCCTGTTCTCAATTTCAGTGTCTTTGGTTATATTTTGCTTTTTTGTTTGTTTTGTTGATTAAGTTCCTGTTAAAGGTGAGATCATATGATATTTGTCTTTCAACACCTGGCTTATTTCCGTTAGTATAATGCTCTCCAGTTCCATCCATGCTGTTGCAAAGGGTAGGAGCTCCTTCTTTCTTTTTGCTGCATAGAATTCCATTGTGTAAATGTAAAATAGTTTTTTGATCCATTTGTTTACTGATGGGCACCTAGGTTGCTTCCAGCACTTGGCTATTGCAAATTGTACTGCTATGAACATTGGGGTGCATGGGTTCTTTTAGAGTGGTGTTTCAGGGTTCTTAGGATATAATCCTAACAGTGGAATTTCTGGGTCAAAAGGTAGATCCATTTTTAGTTTTTTTATAAAATTCCATACTGTTTTCCATAGTGGTTGTACCAGTCTGTAATCCTACCAACAGTGCACTAGGGTTCCCTTTTCTCAACAACCTCTCCAACACTTGTTTTTGCTTTCTTTATAATGGCCATTCTGACTGGTATGAAGTGGTATCTCATTGTGGTTTTAATTTGCATCTCTCTTATAGCTAGTGATACTGAGCATCTTTCATGTGTCTCTAGACCCTCTGTATGTCCTCCTTGGAGAAGTGTCTGCTAAAGTCCTTTGCCCATTTTTAATTGTGTTGCTTGTCTTCTTAGAGTGGAGTCCTGTGAGTTCTTTATATATTTTGGAGATTAATCCCTTGTCTGAGGTATCATTGGCAAATATGTTTTCCCATACAGTTGGTTCTCTTTTTATTTTAATACTGTTTTCTTTAGCCATGCAGAAGCTTTTTATTTTGATGAGATCCCATTTGTTTATTCTTTCCTTTATGTCTCTTGCTCTAGGGGACATATCAGTGAAAATACTGCTGTGTGAAATTTCTGAGATTTTCCTGCCTATGTTCTCCTCTAGGACTTTAATGGTGTCATGACTTATATTTAAATCTTTTATCCACCTAGAATGTATTTTTGTGTATGGTGTAAGTTGGTACTCAAGTTTCATTTTTTTGCATGTAGCTGTTCAGCTTTCCCAACACCATTTGTTGAAGAGGCCATTTTTACTCCATTTTATGCGACTGCCCCCTCTGTTGAAAATTAATTGAACATAGAGACTTGGGATTAGTCCTCGGCTCTCTATTCTGTTCCATGGGTCTATGTGCCTGTTTTTATGCCAGTACCAGGCTGTTTTGGCTTTTTAATACAGTTTGGTATCAGGTATTGTGATCCCTCTTACTTTGCTCCTCTTTATCAAAATTGCAGCAGCTTTTTGGTGCTGTTTATGGGTCCATATAAATTTTTGAAGTGTTTGTTCTATGTCTGTGAAATATGCCATTAATACTTTAATAGGTATTGCATTGAATCTGTAAATTGCTTCAGGTAGTATGGACATTTTGATGATGTTAATTCTTGTGATCCATGAATATGATATATGTTTCCATTTGTTTGTTTCTTCCTTGATTTCTTTCTTCAGCATTGTGTAGTTTTCTGAGTACAGGTCTTTTACCTCCTTGGTTAGGTTTATTCCTAGGCATTTCATTTTTCTTGTTCCTACATCAAATTGGATTTTTATTCCTGATTTCTGTTTCTGATGCTTCATTGTTGGTATACAAAAATGCCTTTGATTTCTGGATATTGACTTTGTATCTTGCTGTTTTTCCAAGTTCATTTATTAGGTAGAGCAGTTTTTGGCAGAGTCTATAAGATTTTCTATGTACACTATCATGTCATCTGCAAACAATGATAGTTTTGTTTCCTCCTTCCCAATTTGGATGCCTTTTATTTCCTTTCCTTGTCTAATTGCTGTGGCTAAAACTTCCAATACTATGTTGAATAGAAGTGGTGAATGTGGACAACCTTGTTTTGTTCCTTATCTTAATGGGAAAGATTTTAGGTTTTTCCCATTGAATGTGACATTGGCTGTAGGTCTCTCATATATGGCCTTTACTATGTTGAGGAATGCTTTCTGTATTCCCACTTTGCTGAGTGTTTTTATCATAAATGGATGCTGTACCTTATCAAATGCTTTTTCTGCATCTATTGATATGATCATGTGATTTTTGTCTTTGCTTTTGTTTACGTGATGTATTACATTTATTAATTTGCAAATATTGTACCATCCTTGCCTCCCTGGGATGAATCCCATTTGGTCATGGTGTATGATCTTTTTAATGTATTGTTGGATGCGGTTTGCCAATATTTTGTTAAGGATTTTAGCGTCTATGTTCATCAACGATACTGGCCTGTAGTTTTCTTTCTTTGTTGTGTCTTTATCTGTTTTGGGGTTTAGGATGATGCTGGCTTCATAAAAAGAGTTTAGAAGTCTTCCATCCTTTTGAATTTTTTTGAATAGTCCGTGAAGGAAAAGAGTTAGCTCTTTCTTAAATGCTTTGTAGAATTCTCCTGTGAAACCATCTGATCCAGGGCTTTTGTGCGTTGGGAGTTTTTTAATTACTGCTTCAATTTTGTCTGCTGTTATTGATCTGTTCAGGCTTTCTCCTTCTTCTTCATTTAGTTTTGGAAGATTGTATTTTTCTAGAAATTTGTCCATTTCACCTAGGTTTCAAATTTCTTGGCATATAGTTCTTCATTGTAATTTCTTACAATCTTTTGTATTTCTGTAGTATCAGCTGTAATCTCTCTTTCATTTCTGATTGTATTTATTTGGGTTCTCTCTCTTTTTTCTTGATGAGCCTGACTAAAGACTTGTCAATTTTATTTATCTTGTCAAAGAACCAGCACCTGAATTTATTGATCTTTAGAGTTGTGCTTTTAGTTTTTATGTCTGTTAATTCTGCTCTGATCGTGGTTATTTCCTTCCTTCTACTTGCTCTGTGATGTCTTGGTTGTGCCTCGAGTTCTTGTAGGCCTAGAGTTAGGTTGTTTACTTAAAATGTTTCTATCTTTTTTAGGTAGGCCTGTACCACTATGAACTTCCCTCTCAGGAATGTTTTTTTCTGTGTCCCATAAGTTTGGTTTGTTGTGAGTTCATTTTTGTTTGTTTCCAGAAACGTTTTGATTTCTTATCTAATTTCATTCTTGACCCATTCTTTGTTCAGTAGCATGCTATTCACTCTCCAGGATTTTGAGTGTTTTGGGTTTTTTTCTTTGGGATTGTTTTCTAGTTTCAGTCCCTGGTGGTCAGTGAAAATGCTTGGTATGATTTTAATTTTCTTGAATTTGTTGAGTCTTGTTTTGCACCCTATCATGAGGTGTTTCTTTGAAAATATTCCATGTGCATTTGAAAAGAATGTTTATTTAGCTTCTTTGGGATGAAAGGCTCTCTCTCTATATATATATATATGTATATGTATATGTATATGTATATGTATATGTATGTGTATGTGTATGTGTATGTGTATGTGTATGTGTATGTGTGTGTGTGTTGAAATCCCCTACTCTACTTATATTCTTGTCAATATCTTTCTTGAAGTCCTCCAAGATTTTCTTTATGTATTTGCGTGCTCCTCTGTTGGGTGCATATATATTTACAATGTTTGTGCCTTCTTGGTGAATTTTTCCCTTGAGTATTATGAAGTGACCTTCTGTGTTTCTCTTTATGGCCCTTTTTTTGAAGTCTATTTTGTCTGATATGAGTGTTGCTACCCTCGTTTTTTTTCCCCTGTCCATTTGTTTGGAAAATTTGTTTCCAGCCCTTCACTTTCAGTCTGTATAAGTCTTTTGTCTTAAAGACTTAAGGTATGTCTCTTGTAGGCAGCATATATGTGGGTCATGCTTTCTTATCCATTCAGCTATTCTATGTCTTTTGATTGGAGCATTTAATCCATTTGCATTTAAGGTTATTATTGATAGGTACTTATTCACTGCCAATTTCATACCTGTGTTCCTCTCTCTCTCTCTCTCTCTCTCTCTCTCTTCCTTCCTTTCCTTAAAACAGTCCCTTTAGCATCTCTTGCAGAGCTGGTTTGGTGGAGGTATATTCTTTTAGACTTCTTTTGTCTGGGAAGCTCCTTATTTGGCCTTCTATCTTGATTGAGAGCCTTGCTGGGTAAAGTAGCCTTGGTTGCAAGCCTGTGGTTCTCATTACTTGGAATATTTCTTGCCATTCCCTTCTGGCTTGGAACGTTTCCATTGAGAAGTCAGCTGCTAGCCTTATCAGGGCTCCCTTACATGTTTCTTTCTGTTTCTCCCTTGCTGCCTTTAAGATTCTCTCTTCGTCTTAGAATTTTGCCATTTTAATTATGATATGTCTTGAAGTTGGCCTCTTTGGGTTCCTCTTAATTGGCACTCTCTGTGTTTCTGGGATTTGCGTGACTTTTTCTCTCATCAAATTAGGGAAGTTTTCCATCATCACTTTTTCAAACAGGTTTTCTATCCCTTGCTCTTCTTCTTCTTCTTCCGGTATCCCTATTATATGGATATTATTACATTTCATGTTGTCCTACATTTCTCTTAATCCCTCTTCATTCTTTCTGTGCCTCTTTTCCTTTTCTTGCTCTTTCTGGGTATTTTTTCCAACCTTGTCATCCAGCTTACTGATCCAATCTTGTGCTTCATGGAGCCTGATTTTGATTCCTTCAACTGTGTTCTTCAGTTCAGAAATTGTATTTTTCATTTCCTCTTGGCCCTTGTTGATCATTTCTATCTCCTTTTTCATGTTGATATACTTTGCAGTGAGTTCATTATAGTTTCCCTGTAGTTTCTGGTAATTCTCTGTGAGCTCCTTGAGTTTCCTGATAGCCATTGCTTTGAACTCAATGTCTGATAGTTGAGTTGCCTCTATTTCAAATAACATTCTCTCTGAGGCTTCCTCCTTTCCTTTCATTTGGGGATTGTTTATTTGTCTTCCCATTGTTTGTGAGACTCTTCTTGTTAGCCTCAGCTTCTTAAATTGATCTGTTGTGGCTACCTAGGTTTATGGTGTGAACTTCTGTAGTAGAATAACTGTGAGATTCAGTGGTTCTGCCTCCTTGATCTCCTGAGCTCACTGGTCTTGGGCTGTCATTTAAGTTGGCTCTGTGTTTGTCTTTGGGTTTTAATTGTTGTTGGGTCTTTCTTTGGTGGGTCCTCCCCACCAGCTGATTAACTGAGGGTCACTCTGTTCATCTCCTCTTGTATTTTGTTGTGCAGGCATGGGCAGCTTGTGTTGAAGCTAGTTCTTCTGTGTTTACAAGGTTTTGAGGATTCTCTCTTGCTCTTGTTCAGTTTGTTCTGGGTAATTTCCACACTATTTAGTTGTATTTTCATATAGGTCCTGTATTGAGGTTAGTGTGGCTTCTACTCCCTCCTTCACCTTCTTCTGTTGTTATCATTTGGTGGTTCCTTTGTTGTTGGGATTCCTCTTCCAGCAGGTATCCTGGTGTTCACAGCTTCTACCTACTCTTTCTTATGATCAGTTGGAGGGGGAAGGCAAAATGGTTTAAGACAGCAAGGGTGTATTCTATGATATTTACAGTAGCAGCTCATAGATAAGAGATAGGAGATCCTTTGGCTATGTATAGTATTAACTGTAATCTTCCACCCAACTCGCCACTTTTTAGAAAGTGTAGAGAGAAGATAAGACTCTTGTTGGGAAGGGAAGGATTGTGAGTTTAATCTAGAAAGCAGTGAGGTTTGGGGAGGTCAGATTCTGAGGTAAGGTGAGAGTAAAGTATAGTAAATAGGTTTAGTGTGTGAGAGGACAGAGTTAACCACTACAGTAATAGAGTTCAGGAAACCATGAAGTGGGCTAATATCTGGGAGGGCTGTTGTATAGTATTTACAATTGTATGGAGCAGCTATTATTTACAATAATAATGGACCAACAATCATATGACAGAATCTATGTGATCTGGATAATAATAATGGGGGGGTATCGGACCTTGAGTAGTGTGCTAATGGAACACAAGTGAAGTGAAGGACAGTAAATTAACAATATGCTATGAAAGAGAGAACAAGGGAAACCAGTCAAACAATATAATTTAACCAGCCAAGCAAAGAAGACTAAACAGAAAGAGGAAGAATACAAAAATACTAATAAAATAAAAGATGTAAGAATAATGAAAAAAATAATAAAAATATGCAATAACTTGCAGGTTCTCTGTAATAGCAAAGTGAAACTTGTCTCACTGTCTCAGCTGTTGGGATGCCCCCTCTTTGTGTCCAACCCTGATCTTTCACAGTTCCAGGGGGTTTTTTTGTCTCACTTGTGGGTATTAAAAAAAAGAAGAAGAAGAAGGAAGAAAGAAGAGATAAAGTGGGAAAGAAAGGAAGAAGGAATAAAACAAGAAAGAAGGAGAGTAAATAAGGAGTTGAAAGATAAACAAAATAATAAAAATTAAAAAATAAAGAACTACTAAAAAAAAAAAAAGAAAAGAAAAAAAAAAGGGCCTCTTGTTGGCTTCAAACTGGCCAAACCAGCTTTGCTGGTTATCCCAGCTGTGGCAGGCTAAGGGGTGATTGGTTTTGCTTTTCTCTCTTCCTGATCAATCAGTCTCCAGCCCAGCTCCCTAGCACCCTCTGGTCCCTCAGGTTCCACAGGTTTGGGTGTGCACTCTCCAGGGGCTTTGGGTGTGTGTGCTGGGCCATCTGCAGAGCACTAGCTCCCTGGGTTGCAGGTGCGAATACTGGGCCGGGTGCCTCTGGTCCCTCAGGTTCAGGTGCACACTCTTCTCAGGGCTATAAGAGTGTGCATAGGGCCTTCCACGCCACCTCAGGTGTGCCACTCGGCTGGGTGGAGAGGAGGCCAGAGTGGCGGCTGCAGGAGAATTCCCCAAACAGTGTCTCTTTTTTCACTTTTTCTTTTTTAGAAATTCCTCCTATTCAAGGCTGCCACTCCTTACAGAGGCCTGGCCTCTCACACAGCCCAATTCTCCAACCAGACTGGGAATTTTCCGGGTAAGGGCCTGTCCCGGCCCAGCTCTCAACTCTCCCCAGCTGGTGTCCACAGACTCCGTGGGTGCTCACAGCCCCCGTGTGTTTTCCAATTAGTCCTTATTCCCCCTCTCTGAGACTTCAAGCAATCGGGTCCCTCCTGGTGCTGCTCAAACCTTGTTTGGCCAGGGAGGGAGCCATTGACTGGCTCTCTCCCAAGAACCCTGTGGCAGACGTGGTGGGCACTGGGCCCGGGGCTTCAGCTGCCCTGGTCCCAGCGCTGGTCCCTGGGACCTTATTATCCTGAAGCACTCTCCTTACCATCTGGTTTTTCAATGTCCTCTAAAATTTTTGGTCTCCTATCTTCATATATGCTGGGGTACTGTTGGCTGTTTGCTCTGTTCCTCTGTAGATCAACTAGGTTTTTCTCCCGTGTGTGGGGGGAAGTGGAATCCACTCCCTCCTTCCTTGCCACCATCTTCAGTCTCCAATAAATGGTGTTTTTTATACTAATTTTAATTATGATGATATTGAGAATGAAAACTCTGGTCCTACAATTCAACATTCAATCTAATACAATGTGATGAGACTTTCACAGCAATTTCATATTGCTGGTTTACTGAAGTCAATCTACCTAGTGACTTCAGTAAATTGTTTTTTTCTTGTATCATGACATAGATTGTGTGATGTTGAATATAGTTGTTAAATAGGAATGAATGTCCATATGTTTTCACATATATAGACAAGGTCTGTCCAGAATGTATCCCGCCATGAACCATGAAAAATAGACATTTATTGAAGAAGATACAAGATGCAAGAAACATTGTATATGGGACAATGATGCCTTAGTCTCCTTCAAAGTAGGGACTTTGGGACCTCGGGACCTCAAATGGTTCTCCCAATCACCATCAGCTACCGCATCATATTTTCTTTAATCTCATGAAGAGTCTGAAATCTCTTACCTTCTAAAGGTGATTTTAATTTTGGGAAAAGCCAAAAGTTGCAGGGCACCAAATCTGGGCTGTAGGGTTCTAAGTCACCTGAGTGATTTGATATTTTACCAAAAAAAAACTACATAAGACATGATGTATGAGCAGGCATGTTATCATGATGAAGCTGCCAGCAGCTATGGCTTTGTGAATCATCCTATTAGTTTACATGGAGGAATGGTCAAGCTTAATGCAAAATTTTATGCAGATTCATTGCTCTACTTAATCATTTTGAATGTGATAACCACACAGTACACATGCTCACTCAGCAGCATCTACTGCCCCCACTGACTAGTACAGTGAAGTTGTCATTGTTCACACATGCGCATTCCAGTCCACTCTCCTTGGCTGCTGGGTTACATTGATGTCACATGAACTGTTCTCATTATATTAACAATGGTTGGATTTTTTGGGATAGACTTCATATATACATAAGAGAAGTGGCTATAAAGCCCAGCTTTTTCCTTTTTCCCTCTGTGATTACTATATAAGTATATGATTCAGTTGTTATGAGGATGTACTTCAAAATATGTCATGAGCTTTAATATATAGACACACTGTATAAAGATATTATTTTATTGGTCCTTTTCCTTTGAAAAACAAGGGCCTGTTCATATATCCTGATAATGGACATAATAGAAATTCACATTTAAATCCCCTTGTACCTTTGACATCTTTATTAACCTTTATATTATTTGTCTTATTCTCCTCTATATTAAACATTTATGGGAATTCAGCAAGCAACAATTATTGTAAAATTTAACCTGCTGACATATAGCTAGTCCCCTCACCTCATTTGTAATCAATTTTCTCATAGATAAATTATGGTTTAGAATATCTCTAAAGTTAATTTCAGATATAAAATCACATTTTTTTCATTGATTCTGATAATACATATTTTTCGGTCCTTACATTTACAACATTCCCATATTTTTTTCTGATGATATTCACCCTGCACCAATATCCTGATACCAGTGATTTATTGTTGTGTAATGAAATACCCTAATATTTAGTGTTTTAAAGGAGCAAAAACTATTTGGTCATTATTCTGCAGTCTGGGCAGGATTCAGTGAGGATGTGTCTTTGTTCTTTGTGATTTGTTAATGTGTCTAGCGTTGTGCTTATGACCACCTCCAGTGAAAAGTAGTACAGTGGACTCCCTCCTCTGCTGACTAAAGCACAAATTAAAATGTTCCCCCGCTAAAGGGTTTCTAGGGAAAAGAAACATTTGCTATGAATAGAATAGTATGAATGAATGATCAGAAAGAATCTTTAGAAGGAAGGCAAAGATATAAAAGTTGTAGCAAAAGGCTGGAGGGGTTAGAGAAAATATTGCTCATTTAATAAGGCTGCCTACTTGCCTTCACATCACTTATGGAAATTGAGCACCAATAAATGAAGCTCACAGTAACTTCCAAATTAACTTATAGGAACCTTAGACTAATTCTTTTTGACTCTTCTATAGTTTAGAGTTGAAAGCAGTTCAATCTTAAGTTCTTTCAAACCCCAAGAGAAATACATTAAAAATGTTTGAAAAAGAGATCACTTAGCTGTTATTTCCTTTGGCATTATCTTGCAAAACAGCTTATTTCCATACACCTTTTCAGATCCTGCAGATATCTTAGATACTTACATTTCACACGTTAAATTATTGCACCCTGCAATACAATTTTTTCACTTTACATGTGCAAAGACTTTTTTTAAAATAGTGCATCAAGCTGACATTTCCCCCAAGGAAAATATTTTAATACAGTTTATTAATATTTTAATTAAACAGATAGTTGTACAATTGAATAAGGGAGCTCTTTTTCAGTAAGCCTCCTTTAGACAGAGGCTGGATGAGCTCTGTGTGTATATCGATCTCCATCTATCTCATTTTGGCTCTCTGGCACCTAAGATAACATTGCAGTAAAGAAGGTGAACTGTTTTCCTTCAGCTTGACTAATGAGTCAGTGGGTCAGGCAGAGAGGAATATCAATGGCGTTGTTCATTATCTTGTGACAGGTACATTTTTGAACATATCTTATGGCTTTTTTGGTCTACAACTAGCAACCCTTAAACTTTGAGAAAGAGTATATGATGCAATAACACTAAAATATTCTGGACAAAAAGAGATAGATCTTATTTGCATGATTTAGTCATGTATTTTTTTACTTCATTTATATGTGGAATCTAATGAACAACAACAACAACAAAAAAAAAACTGATGAACAAAATGGAAACAGAGACATGGATACAGGGAATAGACTGATCTGACAGTTGTCAGGTATGGGGGTTGGATGAAAGAAGGTGAAAAGATTAAGCATAAAATCATACATACATAACACAGAGTTGCAAATAACAGTGTGCTGATAGAAGGAAAGGGGCATGAGGATAGGTGGAGGTGGGCAAAGAGGAGGGTAAGGGAGTCAGAGACTTTGCTCGGCGTGATGGGCACAGGATGCAGTGTGCAGATGGTGTGTTAATTAAGTTGTACACTCAAGACTTATATGGTTTTGCAAAAACGATGTCGCCCTAATAAATTAAAAAAAATTTTTTAAATTTAAAAAATTAAAAAAAATTTTGAATTAGATCCTATAAAATGTACCAAATTTGGGTAGAGAAGAAAATGTGAGAACATGATGGGCATAGGTAGTAAATCACTGAATTGATATAAAGAGAGAAAATAAAGTCCATTATCTTAAATATAAAATAATAAGTAGTGATGAATAGTATACTTAATTGCTTTAGGTATTTGTTTAAATGAGTCAACTATTTGTTCAAAAAATAAGATCAGTGTTTAAGAAAATGTTAACAAAAATACAGCTGCAGGTCCTCGTGCTATTTATGATTTCTTTTTAAATGAAATATTTACTAATCTATTAATCAAGATTTATTGAGTGTCTATTAAATGCCATGAAACAAGCTGGGAAAATGAACAGGTGCTGTAACCATTTACTGATACGCAGACCTCAGAAAGACTTGGTTAAAGTTCTTTTTAATAAGTTTAATTTAATAAGTTCAGTTAATAAGTTCAATTTGGGGCATATTGAATGTGAGTTGCTTCTGTAAGGATCAAGTACAGAAAATGAATACATAACCAGATATATGTAGGGTTTGGAATACAGGTCAAGACTGGAGAGATAGATTTAGAAAATGGCAGTGTAAAAGAGTTACAGAAATTGTGGGAATAGATGAGATTACCTAGGGAATATTGACCAATTCAAAATGTCTATAGAACCCTGGCCAGTGTGACTTAGTTGGATGGATGTCACCATGCAAAGCGCAAGGTCCATTCTCGGTCAGGGCACATGCCCTTTTGGGGTTCACACTAGAGGCAACCAATCAATGTTTTTTCTCACATCAATGTTTCTCTTCCTCTCTTTCTCCTTCCCTTCTCCTCTTTTAAAATTAATAAATAAAATCTTTAAAAAATGTTTATAGACCCTGACCTTAATGAAATAAGAAAAGGAATAAAATAGAAGTAGACTTTAAAGTAGATTTTCTTAATACAAGTGTAAATAATGAAGTCCATCAGCATATGGTCAAAATATCTTGAAAATAGATACTTTGATTATTTGTTGTTTTCTTTATCAAGAAAATCATAGTAGAATATAATAGCAGTTAGAGTACAAGCTGCGGTTGAGATGTGGTTGCAGTGCATTGTGTTGTGTTGTGTTGTGTTGCATTGAATTGTATTGCACTGCATGGCATTGTATGGATTTTGGATCTTGAGATGTTTGGCTAATGAAATGAAGCCCACCAAAAGGATGCAAGGTCTGGAAAGAATATTTTAGAATGAAGATCACAAATGTCAGAATTAGCTTAGATATAAGGAATATAAGGAATCTAAATTTTTTTATTAAAGAAAGTCATATTTTTGATATTTTAACTCACATAAACCTGGGACATTTTAATTTTTTTATATCTCTGCTATCAGCTATAGCCTTCCTGTTTGTTGGTGGTCCCTTAAAAATATTTAGCTTAATTCTAAGCCTTCTATAGCTCTACATTTTTTAAAATTATTTTTAGATTCTTTCTCCAACAGAAGGATCCCTGGTAGCTCTGTTGGCTTGGAAGTGGGGTATGGTTTACTCTGACTACCTTCCCTTTCTCTTCTGAGCTCTGCCTCTGGTGTTAGGTTAGGAAGTGTTGAGGAGACAAAGACTGCTTATCCTCTCACTTGTAGGCCTGTGGTCAAGGATCATTGCTCTCCTAGTTTACCCAGAACCTGCTCCAATGCATTATACTTATTATCAAGTCTACAATTTCATCTTGCTTTCATGACTTCCAACTTCAGGACCAAATTCAGGTTGGCATTTGTCTTCAGATCTCTTGAAAACTTGGGTATCAAGGGAACTGCCTTGCTCTTCTCACTCTTCTTCATGCCTTCTCTCTCCAGGGCTCTTATTCCCTATTCCAGCATCAGAGGGCACAAGAATATATCCAAAGGTTAAATGAATTTTCTACTTGGAAACAAATTGCTAGTGTCCTATTTTTGCAGGACTCCCCGTTATGCAAGTTATTTTCTTGTGTCCTTTCTCTCTGTTTGTGGATGGGAAGCAGACTCTGTGCCTCTCCATAGGCAAGAGAGTAAAGAAGTAGCTTCTTTTAAAAACCTTTGCACTCTGAAAAGAGTGATTTCTCTCTTCTCAATTTTATTATTTTATTAGCAACGTTTTCTAAGGAAACATAAGATGGATTTTCTGCTGGCACCTTTTTGAAAGCCTTATGGAAGAACAGCAGTCCAACAGTTAATGGGTCTTCTGAGTTTAGAATGTGTAGTATTTAGAGGTTTCTGTTCTTAATTTTGGGCCCTCGCACCAATTTTATTTTATTTTTTTTAAAGATTTTTATTTATTTATCTTTAGAGGGGAAGGGTAGGAGAAAGGGAGAGGGAGAGAAATATCAATGTATGGTTGTCTCTCATATGTCCCCTGCTGGGAACTGGCCTGCAACCCAGGCATGTGCCCTGACTGGGAATCGAACCTCGATCCTTTGGTTCGCAGGCCCGCGCTCAATCCACTGAGCTACACCAGCCAGGGCCAATTTTAAAACAGAAAAATTCCACTCAATATTTCTTTAATATACTTAAGAATGAATACAGATATAGGCTTTGAGGGGGGCAGAAGAAATTAAAAGTGTTGATATTCATTAGATTTTGTTTCTGTGAGAAATAAAAGTTTAGGTTATACAGGGTATGAAGATACCAGCTTAAGCTAAGAAGTAAAAGTGTATAATCACTATTAGAGAATGCAGAAAGAGTGACATGTAAAATAATACTGTGCACTTTAAAGACCTATCTACATTGAGCAGTTTAAAAAACTTGATAAGAAAAGAAAAAAGAGCAAAGAGAAAAAGGGGTAAAGATACAGAGTTATGAATGTATTTATAATGACTGTGACACTTTTGAGAAATAATTTTATTAACCATTAATTTAAAATGCTAATTAAGTTATTTAGCTTGATGGTTCAACTACATATTTATTTTGCAATTCAATTAATTTTTCCCAGCTATATAAATCTTATAAATAATCATAATTAATGACTAGTTTAAATTTTAAAAATTAACTATGAACTATACTAGATTTATAAATGCATGATACGTAAAGTATTTTAAATGTTAATTTATTATTTTGAGTATTAAATCAGAGAGCTAGAAAGTCAGAAAAAATATAAAGAAGAGGTTATTCATGCTTTAAATTTTATAAAAGTATTGTGAGGACTAGTTCTTTTTCTAAACAAATTCTGTCTCCAAACAAGGTAAATATTTTTTAAAAAAATATATTGTATTGATTATGCTGTTACAGTTGTCCCAATTTTCTCCCTTTGACCCCTCTGCCCAGCACTCCCATTCCCTCTAGCAATCCCACCTTAGTTCATGTCTGTGGGTTGTACATGTAAGTTCTTTGGCTTCTCCATTTCCTATATTATTTTTAACTTCCTCATGTCTATTCTGTAGCAACCAATTATGCTTCTTAATCCCTGTCCCTTTCCCCCATTCTCCCCCTCCCCTCTCCCAGCTGATAACTCTCTGAATGATCTCCATGTCTACGATTCTGTTCCTGTTCCAGTTGTTTGCTTAGCTTGTGGGCGGGGTGGGGGGGGAGGTTGGTTAATTTGTTGATAGTTGTGAATTTGTTGTTTTAATGTTCATAGTTTTGATCTTCTTTTTGTTAAATAAGTCCCCTTAACATTTCATGTTATAATGGCTTAGTGATAATGAACTCCTTTAGCTTTACCTTGTCTGGGAAACACTATTTGCTCTTCCATTCTAAATGATAGCTTTTCTCAATAGAGTAATCTTGGTTGTAGGTCCTTGCTTTTCATCACTTTCAATATGTCTTGCAAATCCCTTCTAGCCTGAAAGGTTTCTTTTGAAAAATTAGCTGACAATCTTATGGGAACTCCTTTGTAAGTAACTATTTGCTTTTTCTCTCAGTGCTTTTGAGATTTTCTCTTGATTTTTAATCTTTGGCATTTTAATTCTGATGTTTCTTGGTGTGGTTCTCTTTGGGTCCAACATTTTTGGGACTCTGCCTCCTGTACTTTCATGTCTATTTCCTTCTCCAAATTAGGGAAGTTTTCTTTCTTTCTTTTTTTTTCAAATAAGTTTTCAATTTCTTGCTCTTCCTCTTTTTCTTCTAGCATCCCTAGTATTCAGATGTTGGTATCTTTGGAGATGTCCCAGAAGCTTCTTATACTGTCCTCATTTTTTTAAATTATTATTTCTTTTTGCTGTTCTGGTTGAATGCTTATTTCTGCCTTATGTTCCAAATTGTTTAATTGAATCCTAGTTTCCTCCCCTCCACTGTTGGTTCCCTGTGGATTTGTCTTAATCTCACTTAGTGTAATCTTTATTTCTTCCTTTATATTTTGCTGTACTCAATGAGTTCTTCGAGTATCCTGATCACCAGTGTTTTGAACTCTGAATCTGATAGGCAGGTTATGCCTGTTTTGTTTAGTCCCCCCCCCCCGGAGTTTTGTTCTGTTCTTTCATTTGGGCCACATTTCTTTGTCTCCTCAGTTTGGCAGCCTCCCTGTGTTTGCTTCTGTGTTTTTGGTAGAACTTCTTTGACTCCCTGTCTTAGCAGGGTGGCCAATTATAGAAAAGGCATCTGTACATTGTGTGGGAAGCCTTAGGTAATCTCCAGGATGGGGCAACCTGATTCACCACTTTGTGGCTCTGTGTGGAGGGAGGACTCAGAGAAGAGACAAATGCCACTGCCTGGCTTCTGGAGGTTTTCCTGGTACCTACCCTATTCTCCATCACTTCCCTTACTCCCCGTATGTGACTGGTATCCTTCCAGCTCTTGCCCTGGTGCTGAATCCCAGAGGATTAGATCTGCCTATGTTCTAAGCCTGTGTGGGTCCTTTAAGCAGAGTCTCCTGAAAATCTGGCAGTTTCTTCTGCTGCCCCAACCCCCACTGGATTTTACTGCCAGAAGTTATGGGGATTTATCTTCTTGGTGCTGGAACCCTAGGCTCTGTGGTCTGGCCTGGGGCTAGGATCACCCACTCGCAAGATACCCTCCCGATTCTTACCTACCACGTGTAAATGTGGACTGCCCATTCTGCCAGAACCTCTCAGTGCCGCAGTACATCTCCAAGCCTCTCTGCTCCTCCTGCTCATCGGGATGAATGTGTCTTCTTCAAATCCTTGGCTGTCAGACTTCCATACAGCTTGATTTTCTGATGGTTTGGGTGTTACTTGTTTTGAGGCCTAGTTATAATTCTTTCTGTGGTTGTGCGAGGAGGTGAAGCATGTTTACCTAGTTCTGCATCTTGACTGGAAGTCGAGGTAAATAATTTAGAAGGGCAAATTTCCTCTGGTAATTCATTCATAACTTACACAAAACATATTATTCTAGAAGTTCCATTTTTATCTCAATGACCTAATGTCACTTTGTAGTATACTAAAGTACCCTAGCCCTGCCCTTGCTGTGCCACTGTTCAGATTACTTCCTGGTTCTGAACCTTATAGAAATTATATGTCCACATTCCTCTATGACCTGGTGACTTCCCATTTGGAGTGAATTAAAAAAAGAAACATTTTTGGTCTCTGTATGCAGTAGCTCCATTTTAGACTTTAGAGGACTCTCTTCATAGACTATATTTCTATTCTTCTAGCTATTTACTTGGATTTGCTTCCACTCCACATAGATATGCAATAGCATGACTTAACAATATTAACTCTCCGTCTACATTTCCCGTACTCAAATCCCTGTCACAATTGTATGGAATTGGTTTATCTTTCTCCACTGAGATAGCAGAATCAGGTTACTTAAATTGCTCTCATCTTTGGTGTAGGGTGAAGTAAAAGAAAGTACTTTAAGATTAAGCTTGCCCTAGAAAATTATCCCTCAAAGCACTACAAAAAAAATTTCCCCTCTGGCTAAAATATCCTTGAGCAAAAAACTGTCTTAATAATAAAACTAATTTATTTAGTTTTCAACAGTTCTATGAGATGATACTATCACTCTTATTATTTCTATTTAAGATATAATGACTCAGCCACAGAAGCCCAAGGCTGTGGAGTTCCTGAGAAATGAAGTTGGGCACAAGATGTGGTCTTTTTTCCAAGTTACTCTGTCTTACCTGAAATTTTCCATTTATGTCCAAAATGTGGTGCCAATTAGGTTACTGACAAGCTGGGAGAGAGCTAAATGCCCTCCCACATCTGTGAGTCACTGGCCAGACAGAGAGATACGGACTGCCATCCTACCTTTTCCAGGTGGCCAGTGTTTGGTGCTGCATTTCTTAGAGTAAAACAAGACTGGGCCATAATTCTTTGTCTTAGTCCAACTGTATTGTTCTGAAAATAGCTGAAAAATTCTCTTATAATATGACAATAATTTGACCATTAGTCTTGATCCTCAGTATTGTGACTATTCTGGTTATTTGAGGCATTGTAGGTATTTTAGTGCTTGGTTGAAAAAGGCTGCTTCAGGGTCTCCCAGAGAGCTTTCTTCTTAGCTGAGAATCTTCCATTAAAAGCTCTTGGTTGCATGAGAAAAATCTGGCTGGTTAACTCTGTTGATTTATTTAAGTAATACTGTTCACTCATGAAACTCACCTGATAATTCCATGCTCAATTTTTAGTGTTTGATACCTTTAGCATCAACCTCTCTATGGACATAAAATCATTTTGGGGTAACATTATTCATAGAGTTAATCTGGGTTTTAACCCTGATATGTCTTTTGATCTATGCATTTGCATTCTTTGAAAAATTACAATAAAGAATATTATATAGACTGATAAAAAACATAATTATTAAAGCTATTCCTCAATAAAAATAGACTATCCTTAGAAGGTAGCAGAGCCATAAATCCATAGTGATATGACAGGTATCATATTGGTTCTCTATTAATAAGAGTAACACAACATTTTAATTATGTAAACTAATTTAATGACACTAGAGCAAACTGGTAGTTTTTAAAGCTGACAATGTTAAGCTTTTTATGGTTTTAAATTGCATTTATAATGTGTCTCTTATAACTATAAAATTGAAGTATTTTTCTTGAATTACAAGTCCTTGTAAACAATAGGAAGGCTATTTAACAAACAAACGCATTTAAAATTTATGAAAATAACTTTTTTATGATTGACATACAAAAAAGCCTTTGGAAACTACCCACCCTCCTTTTTACAGGCTGCTGCCAAGAGGATATGAATAGTGTCTTTGAGAAATTCACAAACATGTGGAGTGAATGGGGAAGCTCAGTGTGAGAGCCACACTTTATTCTATTATCTGTATTTTAACCATTCTCAACAAAGGCTGTTCCCAACTCTGTCTGTTACAGTGTCTTAGTGCATCAGACATTGGAATATTTCTCCATCCCTTTCTTCTTTAAACACTCATTCTCCCTGTCTTGCTCTTGCTTGTTTCTTATGCTGGGAGTGGGGGATACTGAGGTGTGTGACATGTTTTGGACTCCCAGCCTCTCCTTGCCTCAGCACAAAGGGAAGTTTTGGGACATATAACCAGGTCAGAAATTGAGTGTATGAAATATGCTTCTTACAAAGGCTTTATCTACTGGCAGGCATGCAACAGGGGAGACCCCACTGGGTGAGACCTAGTGCGAGCTTCAGCAATACCCTCATGCTTAGTGGAAATTTTCTTCTCTGGGAAGGATCTGTGATTTGAAGAAGTATAAACACATTTACTTGCACCAGTTCTCCCTCCAGTCATTGACTTGTACACACAGAGTAGAAAAGAATGAGTCTTTCTACCTCTTACCTCCTCCAAACTTAATGTATGTGATATATAGCTTATAACAGTTTTACTTACTATTTTAATGGCTCTAACAGAATTCTCTGGGAATACAAACATACAAATATAGTTATACTTTCCTTCCCACTTCTAACTGGCTGTAGCAAGAATATATTTGAAATGACCGATTTCCTTCACATTTCTATGATATCAGGTATCCTGTTTATCTCAAGGCCCACCTGTTACCTTTCATATAATTGAAAATACAGATGTTCCCCATTCTTGCTCTGTAATTCCAAGGGCACTCCCCTCTCACCCTTACATAAGCTAATTCTTAAGACTTCGGTGAACTCCTTTCCCTCCTTCCTCATGTGGTTGTTGCCCTTGCTCTCTGTTGATATCTAACCCCTTCTCATGTGGTATCTCCCGCCCTAGTTGGCTCTTTCCTGCTTAAAAGGACCTAGTTCTTACCTTGTCCTTCTAGAATGTGTAATTTTTAGTTCCCTGGTGGAGGTGCCTTATAAATTTCTTCATCTTATAGTCAGTTTTCAATGTCATAAAATATTATAGTCATAAAGATGTGAGCCTGTGAGCTGGCGGCCTTGGCATGAATCAAGAGTTCACCAAATTGGCTTGTGTATGACTAATTGGAGTTTAAGCCAGTGAATAGCCCTAGGAAAAGATATGAAGGCCTGTAAAAATAAAGAAGGATGAAGGTGTCCCTTCTGGCCACATCATCCCATATTTTCTGAAATTTAGCCCATGCTACTCTTTAACCCTGCATTTGTCTTCATTCTCACTATTTAACCTCTTTCTTCTGTCCCCATGGCCCCTAGCACTAATTTGCAATTGTAACATTGCCTAAGGCACGTTAACCTGGGGCAATAACATGAGATTCCTGGCTGGGAGTAGTATGTCAGCAGAGGAGGAGTCAATACTCTGGAGCAAAGCTAGGAGGCCTGTCCTAATGTTGTTGACAAAACATCTGGGGGTGTTCTACCCTCACCGGTAAACCACTCAAGCCACACAAGTAGAATCCGTCACTACAAGGAGACTTAGCCAGCTGTCTGTCATGTTCTCATGCCAACCCTCCCATCCAAACAGAAAGATGAAGTAGAAGTTCCTAAAGCTATTCTAAGAACAACCTTATTAAGAGTTACCAGTGATTTGGTTCTTTCTTCTGTTTCTATTGTGAAAAATTAGAATCACATGAAATAAAAAATAAAGCTGTTTTGTCAGAGCAATAAAGAGAAAAAATCATTAGCAACTAGTGAGCAGTTTTAATAAATTTACCACTTTTGAAAGGAGAAACAAAATAGCAATTACAAAAATTGGACTTTATAAAGGTAATTGTTAGTCAGGGGCTAAATATATGGTCAGACATTTTGAGACCCAGCATCAAATTGAGAGCTAGGTTTACTCACCCTGGAAAAAAGTTTTGCTGAAAAGCAGATGAAACTGTCATACAGCAAGAACAGAGAAGACACCAAGTTCAGCTAGTGAGAGCTCACTTCGAGGACCCTAAATAAGACGTGAAACAGTGTAGAGGTGGCCAAGGGCCCTAAGGGATCAAATATTGCTACAACTGCTTCACAGAGCTGTCACTTTTACTCAGTTCAGATATGATCTTTCTTATTGCAGGTATGGCATAAATATAATCCCCCCAAACCTACAAAACATTGTGCTTTCTTCTCAAAAGGTCACTTTTGAAGTAAATCCTAAGAAATCAACATGATTTCTAGAGAAGAAAAAGTAATTAAGCAGCTTCAGTTTTCACACTGACTTGTTGAGACATCTTGTTTCCATGAAACACTGTATTTTATACACTTTTCATATATCTTTATATATGAGTATCTATCTCTATCAATGTACATATGGGAGTACTGTGCAAAGTAACTCAGAAAAGAAACATTGTTTTACAATTTGATTTACTGCTTATTCTCTAGAAATTTTTATTTCACCCCTTCTAGTTTTTCATACTCAGAGTAATAGGCCTGCTCAGTAATGACTGAGCAATGCTACAGTCAATGTGAACACAAGCAGTTAGCAGTTCACATAGGCAAAATCACAAAGACAAAATCTATAATAAAAAGCTAAATACACTTTTAGTATTGGTGGAGTTTTTAAAACTCCCATTATATATGATTAGTTTCTACATTCACATTTGATTTTCTTCTTGTCTGATTTTGTCACTTTCTTTACTTTTATCAGTGTAAAGGTTTGCTTTGCTATGGAATTCTTCCCTCTTTGGAAATTTCAAAGCAGGAAATTTTAGGAGCTATAGAAAATGTGTGAGCATTTAACTCAGACAGGTATGAGTTAAATACAACTTTCACCAAATACTAACTTGTGCTCTGTTGTGTAAGTTATTTAACCCCAGGCTCATATCTATGCAAAGAACAGAGAAGCATCTACCAAGCAAGTATAATGGAAGGACTAAATTGTTATATGTAAAGCATATAACAGATATCTAGTCAGAATTAAATCATTGAAAGTAATTTATTATTGGCATAGGTTATTTGCATTAGGCTCCATGTCTTGAGAGTTTTTCCTACACAAATTTGTGAGATTTGAGTCATTATAATTGAGGAAGTTAAATTATCCATTTATTTTTTTAACCAAATATTGGGTAAGCATCATATCCTGCTGTTCCATATCCTGGAGATAAAATGAATAACCATGTCATGCAATAGCTCAAAGATGAGTTGTGAAGACCTAAACTGAAAGAAATAATTTTAACAGACTGTGTTGTACACAAATCAGCATACGTGCAAGTGTAGTATATACTTGTGCCCAGCATGAAGGTAATTCAGCTCAGTCGTCACAGAAATGACACCTGCCTGACTCTTAGAGGATAGGTAGAAGTTCTCAATATAAGTGAATGTACATGGATATACCTGAAACACAAGACTGTCTCACAATTATATATGGAGGCTTAATAAACTATAAATGATAAAAACTTCATAAATGACATTAACAGTGAACAGACCCAAAAATATTGGCAAAGGACTTGAATAGACACTTCTCCAAAGAGGTCATACAGGTGGCAAATTGACATATGAAGAAATATTCTAACATCACTAATCATTAGAGAAATGCAAGTTAAAACCACAATGAGATATTACCTCACACCTGACAGAATAGCTATCATCGATAAATCAACAAACAACAAGTGCTGGCAAGGATGTAGAAAAAAGGGAACCCTAGTGCACTGTTGGTGGGAATACAAAGTGGTGCACCCACTATGGAAAACAGTATGAAGTTTTCTCAAAAAGTTAAAAATGAAAATGTCTTTTGATCTAGTGATCCCACTTTTGTGAATATATCCTAAGAATCACAAAACACTAATTTGAAAGAATATATGAACCCGTATGTTCAGTGCAGTGTTATCTATAATTGCCTGGATCTGGAAACAGTCAAAATGCCCATCAGTAGTTGAGTGCATAAAAAAAAAAACAAACAAAAACCCCCCACACAACTGTAATACATTTACACAATAGACTAATACTTGGCCATAAAAAAACAAGGAAATCTTACCTTTTATGACAGCATTGATGGGCCTAGAGATTATTATGCTAAGTGAAATAAAGCAGTTAAAGAAAGACAAATATCAATGATCTCACTCATACGTAGAATCCAATGAATGAAACTGAGGAACAAAATAAAAACAGACTCATGGATACAGTCAACAAGCTTACAGTTGTCAGAGGGGAGGGAAATTTGGGAAACTGAATGAAAGAAGGTGAAGGAATTAGCCAAAAAAAAAAAAAAATCACACACACACACACAGAAAAAACAATCCTATATATACACAACACATAGTCACAAATAACAGTGTGGTGATAGCCAGAGGGCTTGGGGGTGGGGAACAGAGGGTGCAGATGTTGGAAGCGGGAAAAGGAGGGGAAAAGAGGGACAGAAAGACTTTGCTAGGTGTGATAGGCGCACAATGCTGTGTGCAGATGATGTTTTATTGAGTCGTACGATGGAAACCTGTATGGTTTCATGAACCAATATCACTGCAATAAATTCAATTTAAAAATATTGGTGTGACCTTGATTTATAAAATTAATTTACCTTATCAGCAATTATTTATATACCTGTTTTTCTTGAGCCAGCATTGCAAATATTAATATGCACTCTCTATATTCAGCCCCTTGCAGCTTGTATATATTGAATATAAATGTGTGTGTGTGTGTGTGTGTGTGTGTGTGTGTGTGTGTGTGTATTATATGAGGGGGACCCCCCAAAAGGGAATCTATTTATTAAAAATTGCATGTTTATTCCTACATGCTTAAACTTCAGTCACCTTGAAGGTACTCTCCATTGAATGCAATACACCTATGGAGACATTTTTTCCACTGTTCAAAACAGTTTTTGAACTCATTAATTTTTATGTATTTTAGTGCTTCTGCCATTGTTTGTTTCACCTCTCCCACATCAGCAAAACATTTCCCTTTGAGGACTTTTTTCATCAGGGAAACAAACAAACAAAAAAGACACTCAGGGCAAAATTGGGTGGATAGGGAGGGTGGAGCACAGTGGTCATGCTGTTTTTGGTCAAAAACTTCTAAACACTCAGCGTGGTGTGGGCTGGTGTGCTTGTAAATCATCCATCATGAAATGAGCTAATGCATTGAAAGAGTCTTCAAAAAAATTCACTGAAGCCAAAGGCAGCCTCTCACAATAATGCCAGCTGGTACACTGATACAGATGGGTTCCTAGAACTCCCACTTAGCAGGGGAAGCCTCAACTACAAGGGACACACCCTCCAGAAGATAATTCCAGATTTTTTTGTGGTCCCTCCTAGTACGTACATATGAAATCATGAAAAGAACTATGAATTCCCTTTCAGTTGCTTGCTTCTCAGCATTTACTTTCCTTTCTGCAAATAATATGTTTTTCTGCTTTTGGAAAACTACCACTTTCTCATTACTGGTTATGTGATATTGGTGGCATTTTCTAGGTTTTTACTGGCACAGTGATTTTTTAAAAATATTTTATTTATTTATTTTTAGATGAAGGGGATGGGAAGGAGAAAGAGAGGTAGATAAATGTCAATGTGTGGTTGCCTCTCATGTGAACCCTGCTAGGGACCTGACCCATGACACAGGCATACACCCTGACTGGAAATCAAACCAGTGACACTTTGGTTCACAGGCTGGGACTAGGTCCACTGAGCCACACCAGCCAGGGCAGCACAAGCGATTTTATTGGCTATAGTGATTGAAGTCAAGGAAAGGTTTCAACATATTAATTTATTTATTGGATGAGTTTGTAAGTTAATGGATAAATGCAGACTTCAGCCAATAGGCCCATTATAATTTTCCTGGCCATCAGGATTACTTCAGACATTGGACAGTTATTTAACCCAGTCCTGTAAGTGTGTCCCTCAGAATAATTGCTAAGTGTGCTAAACAACAATATTCTCTCTGCAATGGTGACAGGAGACTGTTAATGCTGCTCCAGTTGCTGCCTCCATTTGCATCCATGGGAGACACCACTCTGAGAACCCAGGGAGCAGGGGGCAGTATAAAAGAGAAATTATTTTTTTACATTTTAGAAGTTATTCAAAGATTATCATTGATATAAGAAAATAAGTCAATAATAAACTGACCAATTCTATTTCTGCACTGTTTAGTCATAGCTAAATTTACTTCTATGACTTACATATTGGGTGAAAATTAATTTGCATAGGCTTTGAGACAAGTTTTTTCTTATTCAGAAAGCTTTCTTTCCTTCATCTCTGCCAAGGACTCTGGCTGTGTGCAGAGTACTAACCCAAACCTCAGGAAGTATAATGAAAATCAAGCTTTTAAGGGAGTTTTGAAGATGGCTTGTTGCAAGTTAAGTTTCACAATATAGTTTTTCCTATAGTTCAGTCCTTGGTCCCTGCTTGGGTCATCTGGCATGGTTACAAAAACTGAAAGTGTGGGCCACCTATATGGCCACCACCTCTGCAGGTGACACAAGCACTAAGGAACAACAGTGAGTCAATACAGGTGACTATGCTATTCACTCAGGTTTTATTAATGCAGAATTAATTCAAATCCATACTAACCTAATAACAATAGTAATCACTCAGGAACAATAAGCAATAACATCACACAAGAGAATTGGGGGATAATAAACTTGAGTCCCAAGAGTCCAAATGAGGTTTGGGTCCTGGAGGCAGCAGGGGCAGGTGTCTTTTTGCAAGGCAGAGAGTCAGAGGGATGGAAGGGGAAGTGCCGTAGAGCTCTTTTCCGAGGAGTGTCAAAATGACTCCATCTCTAGATGCCTTGTCCATGGTCTGAAGTCCTCTGCTTTTATTCTCCTTTTGGTGGCAAAGTCATATTGATTTTGCACAATTTCCTTTAAATATGTTTTTCTTAATTTCTATAAGCACATGTCGTTTTCCTTAGCCCGGATAGGCGCATTAGGAGCACGTTGTATATGTCAGCTCTGATAAGCACACGTAGTTTATCTTGCTCTACTGTGCCTGCCTGCTCTGAGAGGGTAGTGTTACCCTTCTAAATAAGCACTTTTTGTCTGCACTGTCCATGCTGAGGGGCTGCATCATCCCCATGTCATTGCTGTACTGCGCATAGTCTAAACATGGCTTCAGGTCTTGCTCTCCACATGGCTTCAGAAATTCTTTTTTTAAAATTGTTGTTCAAGTACAGTTGTCTCCATCTTTGATGTGGACCCTGGCCCACAGTGTCCACATCATTATGGATGAAATGAGACATTCACATGGACCGCCGAGTCCTGTGGAGAGCAAAAGACTTGGTCCTTTCCGTGACCAGCCTTTATTTCTTTTCTGGGCACATTACATGATGGTCCTCATTTACTATGCACAGGTTCACTTTAGGTGGTTACCTTTTACAGAAAACAAAGGAGATGATGCTGCTAAATCACATCACAGAAGAAGGATATTTGCAAATGCAAAGGGAAAAGTGGTTGAACCGGTTGTACTCCATCCTGGGGAGTTTTAGCATGGATTTTAGGAAGTTACAGTAAGTACTTGCTGTCTCAATTCAGGGTGAGGGAGTTGTAGCAAAAGCAAGTGTCACAGCAGTCCAGGTACAGTGCTGGGCTGATTCCCCATGGGAAAACGTATCCATGGGCATGGGTCCTATACATCGCTGAGTGGGAGCTGGGCCCACACCACACAGAATGGTCTCCTACACATCTTCCCTCCACCAGTCCACCTGCCCCACCCATCCCCACCTCCCACCCTTGATCCTACCCCGCTTTGGCTTTGTCCATGTGTCCTTTATACCTGTTTCTTGATGACCTCCCCTCCCTGTTATCCTCTGCCCCCCTCCATCCCTCTGGTTACTTCAGAAATTCTTATCATGAGGATTCTAGTTTCTAATTAAATTGAACTATTTGTTTTCATTAGCCAATTATACTCCAAATTTATATTCCAGTTAAAATTGACTCATTGATCACTCAGAGCAGAAAGAATCCTGACTGGTAGATACCACTATCTGTTTTTGTCAACTGATGCGGACACTGGTTAGCAGTGTCCGAGTCATTATGGATGAAATAAAAACATACACATGTACTACTGAGTCCAGTGGAGGAAAAAGGACGACAGCATGGCTTTTCTCTCAAGGGGAGCAAAAGCCGCAGCCTCCGCCATGACAGGCCTTTATTCTATATCTCCTCACATTACAAGATGGTTCTCACTCACTATCCCCAGTTACAACAAAGGAGCCAATGCCCCAATCACATCACAGAAGAAGGATATTAGCA
Source organism: Glossophaga mutica (assembly GCA_039655065.1). NCBI lineage: Eukaryota > Metazoa > Chordata > Mammalia > Chiroptera > Phyllostomidae > Glossophaga > Glossophaga mutica. Next base: position 74,796,758 of record CM077308.1, on the reverse strand, counting down.
AATGAAAAGGCAAAAGTGGTTGAGGCCATTACACTGGTTCCTGCAAGGTTTAGCACTTGCAGGGTGAGGGAGTTTTAGCAAGAAGCAAGTCTCAAAACAGTTTAGGTATATTGCAAATCTGATTATCCACAAGAGAACCTATCTGTGGGGGTGGGCCCTGTACATCTCCAAGTGGGAACTGGGTCCACGCCACACAGAAGGGTCTGCCACAGTCAACTAGTTGCAATTCTTCGTTAGTGTATGTCCATAGACTACCCACATTTTGAGATCTCTCCAGTTTGTACAAAGTCAGTCTATTTTTATCAACTCTCCACCCATTTTGCAAAATCAGGACAATTCAGGCATCATTAGCCACATAACTGAGGGAATTTAATTGCAATGTATTTTGATACCTGTTGCCACCTTAATTTTTTCTTCATTTCACTAATTTTCTTCTCTGATTCAGAAAGTTAATTTCCATTCCCATGGGTCTCCTGATGGCCTTTCAGTCCCAAAGTTTCCTATTTATCTTATTTTTTAACACGTTTATTTTAGATTTATTTTATGGATGTATTAAACTAACATGAAGAAGCACATTCTTTTTTTTTTTTTGGACAAAATATTTTATAAAGGTTTGTACCTAGTAGTCAAGCAGAAAAGGAGTTCCATTTTTTTCTATTGCTAAAATATATAACTTAAAATTTACCATCATAACACTTTATAAGTGGACAATTTAGTTGTGTAAAGTATATTCATATTGTAGTGAAACACATTCCAAATCTTTTTAATCTTGCAAAAAGGAAACTGCATACTCATTGTATAACTCCTCGTTTTCCTCACCACGTAGCTTCTGATAAGCACGATTTAACTTTCTTTTTCTATTAATGTAACTACTTCAGATATTTCATATAAGTAGATTCATACAGTATTTGATTTTTTTGTGACCAACCTATTTCCCTTTGCATAATATCCTCATTGTTTATCCATGTCATATGACAGGTATGTAGATATCACTTTTTATTTGTTCATTCATATATCAGTGGTTATTCAGGGTTTTTCCAAATATTTACAGTTACAAAAATGGATGTATAAATATTGCCCCAATATTTGGCTTTTAGGATATATACCCAGAAGTGAGATCACTGGAGCATATGGTATTTCTTCTTTTAGTTTATTTTTAAAACTCTCATACTATTGTCCATAGTGGTTTAACCATTTTAAAATCCCACCAATGTTTATAAGAAGTATAACAATCTGGTTTTGATGTGAATTTCTCTAATAATTAGTGATGTTGAGCAATTTTTATATGTACGTTAACCATTTCAAACTAATCTTTGGAAAATGTTCAAATCACTTGCTCATTTTTAATTATTTTTGTGGCTGATATATTCTGAATATGAACTCCTAATGAGATATATGATTTGGAAATATTGTTTTATTCCATAGTTTACTTTATTATCCTGTTTATTGTGTTCTTTAATACATAAACATTTTTAAAATTGATGGATTCCCATGTGTTTATTTTTGCTTATTTTGCTGTTTTTGATGTCACACCCAATAAATCATTGCCAGATCAGATGGATTAAAGCTTTCCCCTTATGTTCAATTCTAAAAGTTTTATATTTTTATGGGTAACATTTAAGTCTTTAGTCTATTTTGAGTTACTGTTTGCTTAAAATGTGTTCTACTTCACTATTTTTTTTGCGTGAGGTTATCCAGTTTTTACAAATACACAGAAGACTTTGTACTTTGTTCTTTGCCCACATGGTGGTATTGGCATACTTGTCAAAGACCACTTGACTGTGAATACAAGGCCTTATTTCTGTTCTCTCTATTCTACTCCTTTGGTTTATTTGACTGTCTTTATGACAGTAACTATCAGACTTGGTCATATTGAGCCTCTGGTAATTTGTCAAGCGGAGTTCAGGTTTTCCTACTCTGTTACTGGTTCCTGTGGATATTTCTGCTCATGGAATTTGCAATTCTCAGTATTGACCTGTATGACTCTTCAATTCTGCAAGCAGTGGTTGGCCCTGTCACCTGTCCTCTCAGATAGACCTATGAAGAATTGATGTTTCCATTTGTTGAGCTTTTTTATTGTTGTTAGGGTAGTATGTCAATTTCCAAGCTCCTACATGCTGGACTGGAAAAAAACCCAGAACCCTTTGGTAAATTTTTCAAGTATTTAAATAGATTTTTTTAAATTTAAGGCTGATTCTATACCTTTTATTAAATTTCTTCAATTCTAAATAACATATTAAGCTGTATTTCTAGGCAGGAATTAAACATAGTTTGTTTTATATTTTAGTAATTTATAAATTTTGGAGTCTATTTGAGGTAAGTTTAATACATTGAGTAAATAATACTGTGACTAGTTTCCCTCTTATTTTAGATAATGCAAGGAAACAAGTGTGATATTTAACTTTCTATAACTGTACTATTTAAAACACAAAAATTCATGTATATTTTTATTTTTAATTAAAATTTTGTGGTGATGTTGGTTAATAAAATTATATAGGGTTCAAATGTACAATTCTGTAATAAACCACCCTTTAATGTGGTATCTTACCCTTCTTATACATTTTTGAATTTGTTATTCTCTTATTTTTGAGATTTTGGACCTACATTTGTAGGCTTTTTTTCTTTTTTAAACTGTGTTTGTTTTTGGTACCATTTCCTTATAAATGAGGTACCAAGGCTTTTCTACTTGTCTGTTTTATATAAGAAACTGTGTAGAAATAATGATATATTTTTTCTTTTTTTTAATTTTATTTTAATTGTTGATCTTGTACAGTTTTCTGTCTTTTATTCTCACCCCAACCCACCACCCCAGCCCTTCCCACCTCCCTCCCATTTCCACTCCCCCATAGTTTTTGTCCATGTGTCCTTTATACGTGTTTCTGTAAATCCTTCCCCTTTCTTATAATCTGTGTTTTTGGGTAACTACTAAAATTATTATAGCTTGTGAGAACAACCATCTCTAAACATCATTGTACCAAAGTTTAAAATTACTTTAATATAGAAATTGTTAAAAAATAATGATCTGGAAAAGAGTATTACAATTTACCATTGAAAACATTCATAGGATTGCCCTAAATTGGGTATGAATAATTGATATTCAAAATTGTAAAATACAATACAGTATACGTAACATTAAAAACATATTGTGTATACTTTAACTTCTTTTTTTTTTCTGAATCAGAAAGTGGTTCAGGGTCTTTAATGAACAACAATTAGCATTTTATTGTTAATTTATAATGAGATACTTAATAGAAAATTCTGGTGGACTACTTCATAGATAAGTAAAGTTTTACCTCTTTAAATTGACTATACTACAGTCTAGTTTTTCTCACTTAAGTTCTCTTTATAAATATACATAAAATGTTAATTAATGTTAATTCCCTTTGTTTTTTCTGCATTATTTATTTTCTTCAGTAAGTGGCTTCAAGAAAAATTCAACCTTCTGGGTCTGGATTAGAAAGTTATATGTTCTCATCCAATTAAAAATTTAATCTTTCTAATTAAACTCCAACCTTAAAAATTTCTTTGCTTTGACTCCATCCCATTAAGAGAGTACAGAACTGTCCAAATATATTTCTTCTATCTTAATGCTAATAGGTAATGTGCCAGCTTGTATCTCTTTATAACTGTTCATTATTTGCAAGCAGTATGTTTTCAATTTCATGACCTTCAAATGATGAAATAATGTTTCTATAATTCAGTTCTTCTTAATGTTTCTATTTTAAATAGAATGTATTACAAAACTGAGATGTGAACATTTTTAGAAATTCTGAATTGGAGATATCAACTGAGTCAGAACAGTGTCAAATATGAAACCCAAACAACATAATTGGTACATTGAGAGCAAGGTTGATGTCACATTCCTTGAACATATTTTAATACTTATGCATATTTAAATTAAAATTTTAACCTCCTGACATTCAAACCAACAAGGCATTCACCACCCAACTAGAGAGGCATGTCTGACAAATAGGATGACACAGAACAAAAATCATTTGTTTTGAGTCTATGCTTATGGAGCAAAAGATTTCCAAAAAACCTACCTGTTTGCTAGCATTTTGACAGTAGATTCTGATATTAGCACAGATTTTCTAACTGATTACACAACAACTACTTTCTTCAAATATTTGTTTATATATTAAATGGCCACTCGCTAGAAATGATGGTATGATATGTATTTAAGCCATGGCATCCATGTAGTTTTATCATTTTAGTTTTTGTATGACAGATAGTTTCTGCTTATCTCACACAATACAATTTTTTGTTTCCAGAAAAATTGGATAAGACAGAAGTCGGTACTTGATTACAGGCTCTGCCCTTTCCTATCTGAACCCAACTGTCCCCCAAAAGTATTACTAATCTTATTCCTTTTTGACTCATGTTGTCAGCTTCAAATTAGCAGAGCTTCTGCAGAGAAGTTTTCCTGTGAAAAGCCAGAACCAGGCTGGCAAGTCAGATGCCATAGTTTGTTTTGCTTAAACATAATCTTTTCATGATCATGTTGGTGTCATGTATCTATAAGTATGCTATGGTTGAGGATTCTAAATTTAAATAAAAGTGGTGCCCTCGTGCACAGCCAAGCCACAGTGGGAAAAAAGATAATTGCTCAGTCATTCCATGCTATTTCAAATTTATATTTCCACTTCATATTTATCATAGTGCCAGCTTTGGAGTACAATGCCAAAGTAAAAATTCTCACATTCAGTAACAGGTACAAGTGAAAATTATTGTATCTGCCTGAATCTGTACTTGCAGGGAAGTGTTGACATTTAAATTGGGAAGTTGCCAAGGGCCTTTGGCTTCATTCCACAATTGTCAAGGTTAGTGACATTGAGGAAATTATTTTAATTCCAAGTAACAGGAGTTATTTTGCAGCCTGATATGCAATGCTTCTACTTAAACCAAAATACACCAACCATTTATAACACTGAAATAAAAAAGACCCTCCTTGCCAATTGCTTCTATGTTTATTTACTTCAAGTCCCAGATGAAAACCTCAGATCAGCTTTGCCACTCACGCCAAACATAGCAGAGCAAATTCATAAAGAAGTCTTTCTTCAAAGAGCAGAAATGAGTCTGCAGCTTGCTTAAACTCACAGGGCCCTTGTGAGAGAGATAGAAAGTGGCAGAGTGTTTCCTCTAATTTCAAGTTCAAGAAAGTAAGAAACACAAAGTTAAGTGGTTGGTCTCCATTTATTCAAACAAATTTATTCAGGAGTAGAGCCAGAAATAAAGATCAAGTCTCCTGGCCCATGCACCAGGCCCCATGCTGCCTCACAGCTTTCAAAACCTTCATTTTCTGGACAAATGCTGAAAGGCCTTCCCCCACTAGACTAGATTCAGACATGGTGCCATCTACTGACCTACTAAGGAATGCACTGCTTTCCTTTCAGAATGCCCTCTCTAGGGTGTCAACGGGCTGTGTGTCTTTTGGACTATGTATACGAGTAGTATAAGACATAAATGAATTTAGAATATTCTCTACCCCATCAAAGGATTACTATATTTAACATTCTTAATATTTATCTAACAGTGCAACAATATACTATGTAGTTTGTACATAGATGATCCTTGACATCACCTGTTCTTCTCCGTGTGCCCTTATTTCGACCTTCTCTTCTAAAAATCTGGAGATTCTAGAATAGCTTCTTTGTTCCACATAAATCATTTTGAGGAAAGGAATTCCGTTTTTGTGCTGTCTGTATTGTCTTTTACCAGTGTCCTATGAGATGTGCTAGTTATTCTACATGGTGCCAAGAAAAGAATAATAAGCCAGCTTAAATAGCCATAGTCCTGTGCTTGTAGAAAATACCATAAAATGTCCAAAGGGCTCTAATAATAGGAGAACAGGATCTTAAATATATTTTTGACAGCATGCCCTTTGTTCAGAAGCAGCTTATTCTTTTCCTAGAAACTCTGTTAGTATCTTCTTTTACCACATCAACCCTTTATGGCCTGCTCGAGTATTCTGTAGGATAAAGCTACTTGTCAGACTTAATCATGATTAACACAATAACTTGTTTTAATCTCATTAAAATAGCTGAGTTAAAGTTATGGTGTTTGTCTCTGTTTTTCATTATACTTAGCTCACTCACTCTAAGAAAAAAAGTTGAGTTTAAATACTTGAAATAGATATTTGTTTTTGGTGAGAAAAACTGAGTAACTTTAATATCTTAATACAGAATTAACATATACAAGAGCAATTCCAACAGCAGCAAAGAGGCATCTATGCCATCCTGGTTACCTGTCCGTATTCTGTGTCACAATCTTAAGAAAACATTTTTCTATGATGATGGTTCACAGAAATCATGGTTCAGAAATGTTGAATTCAGAACTTCTTTTTAGTCTTTTAGGATATAAAAGTTTATATTCATGACAATTTGTTTTCGTGAAAAAATGTTCTTATCTTTACAATTAGACTGAAATTATACTTTGAAGTTCACAATTTGAAGTAAAATCTGAAAAATACCATTAAATTAACTTGGAATAAATGTCTATATTTGTCTATCCAAATACTTACAGTAATATCTTATTTTGAGGTCATCTTAGGCAGAAATGAGAAATGGTGCGTATTTTCCACATTTTAAAAATATCAATAGGGCATCAAAAGTTACAAGAGAGCTGGCAAATATGAGTAGAGTTACATTAAAAGTGGAAACAATAGGGAATTTTACTGGTTCAGTAAAACCAGAATATTGTGGAATTCTAATTGAAAAGTCTACAAAGAGAATACTTCAGCCCAGAAATCTGGCCTTCACATGTTTGGTCCTAGTTGAAGGCCTAATAGATGTTGGAAAATAAGAGTGATGGGTGGACATTTGAATGGAAAATGAGAAGGAAAAAAGTGATGAGAAAAGAGAAGTAACAGGAGGTGTCAGAGCATTTGAACATTTCCGACATGAGTTTGCATGAGGAACCAGATATTTGGAGGGGTTAGCTGAACTAAACTAACCCACCAAATGTTTTGAAAATAGTAATGACAACAAAATGTACTTTAGCTCCATTCCATTTAAAGCATATACATCTATAACAATCTTTCACAAAATGATTATTTATATTTGTTTCTCTGAACAGCATGGTGAGTAGTTAAGTTTTAAAATGGTTGTAGAATTACCCAATGAAATACTAAACAGCAGGAGAAAGAGGGCGCTCCTACCCTTTGTGACATCAAGGATGGAAATGGAGAGTATTATGCTAAGTGAAATAAGCCAGGCAGTGAAAGACAAATGCCATATGATCTCACCTATAAGTGGAACATAATCAATAAAACAAACAAGTGAGCAAAATAGAACCAAAGGCTTGGAAATAAAGAACAAACTGACAGTAACTAGAGGGTAAGGGGAAGGGTGATAATGGGGAAAAGAAAGGGAAGGGGCAAGCCACGGAACAGGAATAGAGAACTCATGGGCATGGATAATGCGGGGGTCGACTGATTGTGGGAATGGGGTGGCAGGTAGGGGAGAGCAGTGGGGAAAAGGTGAGACAACTCTAACATTCATATTTCCTATATTATTTATCATTATATTTTTCTATTATTTTAGATTGTTACAGAATTACAATTTATTTTCTTAAATAAAGAGTACAAAGATAATTCCAAATGAGATTTCAGGTCTTAGTACAAATTAGCATGGCTTGTTTTGAGTTGAAAACCATACAATCAACTATAGCTTCCAATCTAGGTGAACTGGAAGAAACACAGTCAGAGTGTAACATTCTGGCTAAGTTGAGGAGACATTTCACAGGTCAGAGGCCAAAGCAGCTAGGGGTCACAAAGCAATTACCAGGTGGTAAAAAGTTCTAAGAAAAGAAATCTCTGCAATAAACAGAAGGTATGGCTCAAATTGTCAGTAGACTACAGATCTGTATAATTGTGAAAAACCTTCTTGAAGCTGAGGGGGGAAAGCAAACTAACAAACTCCTGGAAGGATTAGGAGAACAACTACTGTAGTTCATCCAGAGCCAGCATGCAATGTTGCCTGTTCCCACCAGCCAGAAGAGTTCATTTGTCAAGAGGATCTAACAATTGTACTTATATTTGCATGTAGTAACAAAGTTTCAAAATACGTGAAGCAAAAATAGAACTGCAAGGAGAGGTGGCTAGACCTGCAATTATAGTTGGAGACTCTAATACCCAGCTGTCATAATTGATAGAAATACTGCCAGTTCTATACAAACTTCCAAAAAATGAAGAGGAAGAAATACTTTCTTAATCACTCAGTGATGACAGCATTATCCTTAATAAAACCAGAAAAAGCTTTATAAGAAAACTAGAGACCAGTATTTCTCATGAACATACATATAATAAATAAATGGAATCTAATGATATATAAAAAGAACAATGCATGGTTATCAAGTAGAGATTTATAGGGAACCATTCTGTGTGGTACAGTGAATGTAGCCCAGCCCCTGATTCTGAAAACTGACAGGGAGCAAGTCAGCACACAGGACCTAAACCCATGGATCAATTTTCCCATGGGGAATCAGGCCTGCGTTGTACCTAGGCTGCTATGAGACTTGCTTTTGCTAAAACTCCCTCACCCTGAATTGAGACAGCGAGTACTTACTGCATATCTTTAAAGTAACTTCCTAAAATCTATGTTAAACCTCCCAAGGATGGAGTGTAACCAGTTCAACCACTTTTTCCTTTACATTTGCAAATATCCTTTTTCTTTGTAGTAATTAGCAACTACCTCTCCTTTGTTATCTGTAAAAGGTAACCACCTAAAGCAAACCTGTGCATAGTAAATGAGGACCATCCTCCATGTAATGCTCCCAGAAAAGCAATAAAAGCCTGTCCAGGCAGGGGTCGGGGCCCTCTCTCACTCAGAGAGTGGCCATGCCATCCCTTTTTCTCCACAGGACTTCTGTAGTCTGTGTGAATTTGTTCGTCGCATCCACGACACACAGACCCCACAGGCCGGGGTACACAGCAGAGATTATCTTAGAAAATGCAAGGCTGGTTTAACATTTGAAAATTTATTAATAATTTACCATATTAAACCATAAAAAAAGAAGAAAAAACATGATAATTTCAATAAACACAGAAAAGTGCTTGATTCAATACAATATCCATTACTGATCAAAAGACACTTTCAGTATATGAGAAAAAGATAAGAAATTAATAAAAATAGCATCTATAAAAATCCTCTTGGTGTTAAAAATTGTTTCCTTTTATCCTAAGATCAGAAACAAGATAATATCACTAATTTTATTCAACATTGTACTGGAGGTCCTACTCAAGGCATGAAGGTAAAAAAATAAATAAGTAAACCACATTCAAATTGGAAAGAAAGATGTTAAACTTTCTTTGGAGTCAATATAATCATATATGTAGAAAACCCACTGCTATCTACAAAAAGTAGCTATTAGAACTAATAGGTAAGTTTAGAAAATTTGTAAGATGCAAGACCAATATATAATCAATTAATTGCATTTCCATATATTAGCAATAAAGTACTCATGGATAAATGATAAAAAATGGATAGACCCTGACACTGAGAACAATAAAGTATTCATGAGAGAAATTAATGAAGGGAAAAATAAATGGTGAAATAGTCCATCCATGTTCAAATATCAGAAAACTCAATAGTGTTAAGATATTAATTCTTTATAAATTGAATCATAGTCAATCCAATTTCAGTCAAAACTCAGCAAGCTGTTCTAGGGAACTTGGAAATATAATTCTAAGTTTTCTTATGGAAATTGAAGGGTTTATAAAAGTTCAAATAAATTTGAAAAAGCAGAGTTGAGTGATTATACAATCTGACTACAAAACAGATTATAAGAGCTATAGTTATCAAAATGATGTAATATTGGCATCAAGATAGACAAATATATCAGTGGAACATATTAAAGAATACAGAAATTCATTTTCAACAACAGTGCAAAGACAATTCAGTGGAAAAAGAATAGTCTTTTTAAAAAAAATGATCCTGGAGCAATTGGATATCTGCAAGCAAAAAATAATGAAGTTTAATCCATACCTCATACTATATACAGAAATTAACTCAAAATAGACCAGCAACCTAAAGTGTAATCTTTAAACTATTAAAATTCCTGGAAGAAAATAGGAGACAGTCATTGTTATCTCTCATTAGGAAGAATTTCTTACATAAAAAAACTAAAAGCACATATATATGCAAAGAAAAAATAATAAATCTTATGTAATCAAAATTAAATACATTTGCTGATTGAAAGACACTGTTAAAGCAATAAAATAAAAGTCACAGATTGAGAAAATATCTACAATTCAGATAGTTGGCAAAATATTTATATCTAAATATAGAATTTTAAAAATAAGAAGCAAAAGTACACTATATCTTGGCCAAAATTTTTTTAATGAATATTTTTATATTGTTGTTCAAGTACAGTTTCCTGACTTTTCTCCTCATCCCTCCCTGCCAAATTTTGAACAGACTCTCCACAAAACATATATGGACCAGCTCTCTTCATTCAATATGCACAAAGAGTTCATGTGAGCTCATATCTCCCATGGCAACTGTCTACAAGAGAAGAGGCCTGAGAATGAGGCCTACCCTGCCAGCACCTTAATCTTGGACTTCCCAGCCTCCAGAACTGTGAGAATTAAATTTTTGTTGTGTTGTGAGGAAAAAAATGTAGAGAATACATAAGCACTAGAAAAAAGATGCTCAAGTCATTGATCATTAGGGAAATACGGACTATAGTGAAATATCACTACATAGCAATTAGAATGTTTTCCCTTAACACTAACTCAACTTACCCTTCTCTTGTGAAGGATGTGGAGCCATCCATCACTCATAAGTATTTTCACAGATAAATGAAAGAATACGTCTATATAAGAGGTTGTTCAGAGCAATGTTATATGTTATATACAAAACCTGAAAATAACCCCAATTTTCATCAATAGGTAAATGACTGAATGAACAAGTGGTAGCAAAATGAACTACTGCTCAGCCTAAAAAGAGTGAACCAATGCTATACAAATAACATATATGAATCCCAAAATAATCATGTTGAGTGAAATAAGCAAGAGAAACATAAATACACATATATGGTTACATTTATATAAAATTCTAGAAAATTCAAACAAATCCACAATGATAGCAAGCGGGTCAGTTGTTACCTGGAAATTGTGTTTGATGGGGTGTGTAGAAAGTGAGGGTTATGAGGGACAAAGGGAAAATTTTGAAAGTGATGGATATATTCAATATCTTAATTGTGGTGATGGTTTCATGAGTGTGTAATACGTCTAAATTTATACAATTGTATTCTTTCTGAACAGTTTATTATATGTCAATTATTCCTTTAAGAAAAGCAAAGCAATGAGTATGAGGGAACAAATTGGTTGTGCTGGGTTAGAATATATATACCAAGACAATGACCCCAATTATTTTCTTTCTTGTATCCATGTATTTTGCAAGGTCATTTTGTAGTTTCTTCCATCAGAGGCAAAGCCTCCGGTTAGTGAGATATTATTCAACACCAAAAAGAAATGAGCTATTACACCGTGAAAAGACATGAAGCAAGCTAAAATGCATATTGCTAAGTCATAGAAGCTAATATGAGAAAGCTATATATACTGTATGATTCCAACTATTATACATGACATCCTGGAAAAGGCAAAACTGTGAATATAGTAAAAAGATCAGTGGTTGCTAGGATTTGTGGTGGGGGGAAGAGAGGAAAAGTAGATAGAACACAGAGGATTTTTGTATTGTGATCTTCCAACATACCAACCCTTTATATACCTAAGTAGGAAACTATAAAACTAATAAACAGTGTTTCAGGAAGTTCTGAAATGAAAGAAAATAGTAGATTAAGAATTAAAGATGCTTAATGATTTTTAATATACAAGAAATCTCAAAGTAGGGATTCCAAAGCTGGTGGTATGGCTCGTTAATAGTGCAGCTGATCTTAATTTTTTTTTGTATTTTTCTTCTCTTCCATTCTTACCTGAAGCCTTCTACATACTTCTTTCCTGCACTCAGCTGCATTTGGTGTCTTCAGATTCTCTGGGCAGTAAATTGGCTATCTTTTGTTGGAAAGGGGTAGAAAGCCAAAAGTTTTGAAAGTATCAAACCTTTTTACATAAAGATTTGAGAACTTGTTTTTATGTATTTTTTTCACAAGAAATCTCATGAAATCTAATTGGTTGTGGCTTCTTAGTGGAACTGTTTGAAGATGAGTCTTAAGACCTTTGTAGGGCAAGTGAAGGTAGTTGATCAATGTATGTAAAAACTAGTCTATACTTTTTAAAGACAAACATTGAAAAATACAAAATTGGAGAGTATTGAGTAGATGACCTCTAAAATAGTCTCTAGCTTTTGGAATTTTAGAGTCCCTCTACAAGTGAATGTAGAATCTCTTTTTTAGAATTTAATTTAATTTAATTTTATCGATTATGCTATTAGTTGTCCCATTTCCCTCCCTTCATTCCCCTCCACCCTGCACGCCCCCTCCCACCCACATTCCCCCCTTCAGTTCATGTCCATGTGTCATAAGCTCTTTAGCTTCTACATTTCCCATACCATTCTTGACCTCCCCCTATTTTCTACCTACTGTCTATGCTACTTATTTTCTGTACCTTTTCCCCTCTCTCCTCCTCTCACTCCCCTGTTGCTAACCCTCCATATGATCTCCATTTCTGTGGTCCTGTTCCTGTTCTAGCTGTTTGCTTAGTTTGCTTTCGTTTTAGGTGTGGTTCTTAATAGCTGTGAGTTTGCTGTCTTTTCACTGTCATATTTTTGACCTTCTTTTTCTTAGGTAAGTCCCTTTAACATTTCGTATAATAAAGGCTTGGTGATGATGAACTCCTTGAACTTGACCTTATCTGAGGAGCCCTTATCTGCCCTTCCATTCTAAATGACAGCTTTGCTGGATAGAGCAATTTTGGATGTAGTTCCCTGCTTTTCAAGATTTCAAATATTTCTTTCCAGCCCCTTCTTGCCTGTAAGGACTCTTTTGAGAAATCAGCTGACAGTCTGATGGGAACTCCTTTGTAGGTGACTGTCCCCTTATCCCTTGCTGCTTCTAGAATTCTCTGCTTCATTTGAATCTTGGCTAATGTAATTATGATGTGCCTTGGTGTGTTCCTCCTTGGGTCCAACTTCTTTGGGACTCTCTGAGCTTCCTGAAAGTCTATTTCCTTTGCCAAATTGGGGAAGTTCTCCTTTATTATTTGCTCAAATAAGTTTTCCACTTGTTGGTCTTCCTTTTCCCCTTCTGGTACCTCTATAATTTGGATGTTGGGATGTTTAAAGATGTCCTGAGGGTTCCTAAGCCTCTCCTCATTTTTTTGAATCCTTGTTACTTCCTTCTTTTCTGTTTGGTTGTTTGTTTCTTCCTTCTGGTCCACTCCATTGATTTGAGTCCCAGTTTTCCTCCCATCTCTATTGGTTCCCTGTGTGTTTTCCTTTATTTCACTTATTGTAGCTTTCATTTGTTCACCTAATTTGTGAGCACAATCAATCAATTCTGTGAGCACCCTGATCACCAAGGCTTTGAACTGTGTATCTCATAGGTTGACTATCTCTTGGTCGCTTAAAAGTATTGGCTCTGGAGCTTTGATGTGTTCTTCTGCTTGAGCCACACACACACACACACACACACACACGTATTTTTTGGTCTGGTTGCACCTGTTACGTATGAGGAGCGGAGCCTTAGGTGTTCACCAAGGTGGGGCAACCCAGTCACTGACACTATATGTAGGGATGGGGTCAGAGAGGCAACTACGAGGCTTGCTCTGCACTCTTGTATTTCAGTCCCTTTGGTTGTTTCCCACAGGGAAATTGATCCCTTCTGGTGCTGTCTCCTGGGTGGGTGGGTCTGTGTACCTTCTAGGACCCTGAAGATCTCTCCAACCTACTCTCCTGTGATGCTGGGAGTATCTCTTGGCACCTCAACCCCTGCAAGTGTTTTCAATTGGTGCTTTTAGGCTTTATTTCCCAGAGCTGAAGCCCTGGGTTGCTCGGTCTGTCTCCCCATTTTCACCTGATTTATCTGCACTCGAATGTGTGTCCAAGGTCAGCTAGCCGCCTTGCATGCCTGGGGTCTGCCAGCCAGTGCCTGCGTGCCCAGAACCACCAACCACCACTTTCTCCTGCCTCCATCCCTCTCCAAAAGCCAACTCCACCCCTCCTGGTCTGGATGCATGGTTGTTAGACTTCCGTACAGTTCAATTTTCTATGAGTTCTGGTTGTTTTCTTGTTTCTAAATATTTGTTGTCCTTAATTTTGGTTGTGAGAGGAGGCACAGTGTGTCCACCTACGCCTCCATCTTGGCCAGAAGTCTAGAAGAGGCACAATTTTAATAAATCTGTACAGTATTAGAATTTTGCTGTTGCAATTATATGAAGAGAGTAGTTGATGGCAGTTGCTGTATCTCAAAGGAAGATCAGCACTGCCTGCAGAGTGCTATGAGGCAACAGAAGCTATGAGAGATAAATTTTAAGGTTCTCAGTTTAGGATTGTAATTATCAAAGTATTTACTCATAGATAAAAGTATTATTTTACAAATACTTTAATATAATTTATATAAATATTTATGTTAATTATAAACAAATTGAATATTATTAAAACCAAAATATCCTTTTAGATTAATTTATAGATTAAAAATATTTCTGAGGATACAGTGGGTCATTAAATATTCATTGACAAGATACGAGCTTTTACTACTGAAATTTTAATAATATTATTTTTATAACTGTAGTTGAACTTATTTTGCTTTCCCTAGATTAAAATATGCTGTTGAATGAATTTCTCAGTATCCTTTGAGAATGGAGTTGTTGTCATTGCTCCCTAAACTTTAGTCACAGACACATGCTAAAAGAATGAATTATCATTCCCTGAAACTCTGTAGATTGCAATTTTTAACAAAAGTCTTTTAAATGAGGATCTGATTCTACTTTCAGGAGGAAAAGAAAAATGTTTCAGAATTAAAGAAGAAAATGTTCCAAAGAACAATTTATAATGTCCAATTTTACACAAAGCCAGGTTGAATGAAGAGCACAAACATACTTGAACTGGGCTACTTAGTGGAGTTCACCCCTATGATCAACTTTCACAACATTGTGGCTTCCTGTCAGGCCCTATGGGGAGACCTTTTAAGGCAACACCATGTAAAGCAGGATCATTCAGTGAGAAGAAAATTCTGGAGGGCTCGGGATGTCCTGATTGTGTGTAGTTCCAAGACATCTATAGATTAATTTTACTGAACTCCAAAATGACAGGGTCAAATGGGAATGTTAAAAATTCTTCCATTTCTAACATATGACTCTTCTAGAAACTTGTGAATAAAGCTCAATGGTTGTTTCAAATCTACATGACATGAATGTCTTACCATGTGGTGCAGGGGTAAATTGCTATTTTTTTCCATCCCTGTGCTTAGAAATTAGACTAGGGATATATACATGTTTTCTGAATACTGACTTGGTAAGAATTTATGGATAGCTGTCATTAGCACAGAAGAGCAGCATAACTCAGGATGCCTTTTTATTATTGATCAGCATCGCTATGATAACTAACTCTCCAGTATATGCATATGAATTATTAACTGCAGTATTCTGTTTTGTGCTCGAATTATTTCTGACATCATTTGCTGGCATTCTTTATGCCCTTGGGAATAACAACTAATTTTAATGTTAGCCTGGGCTAATAATTAATTATAAAAGCCAATAAATTCTGCAGAAGACAATAAGCCCATTCTACATGCATAAAGAAAATATTGCTCTGGTAGCTCCCTCCACTTTGCTTCCTGGCAACACTCAGGTAACAAATTAACTAGCCATTGTGGATTCTTAATGATAATGTGGGCTGGGTACTTTTAAATATATTGATTCAGTCTTACATGTATTGAACATCTCATGTGTATTAGTCACTAAATAAGTCACTGGGAAAAAAGACAAATAACACATAACCAATTATTCTAAGCATAGTTTAGTATGCACAGGGCATCTGAAGGAAACAGACAATGTAACATGGTTTATAAAGATATGAAAGAGGGCCCTGGCTGGTGTAGCTCAGTGGATTGAGTGCGGGCCTGCGAACCAAAGGATCTCGGTTCGATTCCCAGTCCGGGCACATGCCTGGGTTGCAGGCCAGTTCCCAGCAGGGGACACACAAGAAGGCAACCATACATTGATATTTCTCTCCCTCTCTCTTTCCTACCCTTCTCCTCTAAAGATAAATAAATAAATAAATAAAAACACACTTCTCTTTAAAAAAAATTAAAAAAAAAAAGATATGAAAGAGGAAACCATGATAGTACAAGAAGTTTGTGGAGACGACTCATAAATACATGTATTGGAGTATGTCAGGTTATATAGTCTTTTAAATTAAATTTATTGAGGTGACATTAGTTAATAAAATTTTATAGGTTTTAATTGTACAATTCTATGAAATATCACATATGTATTTCATTGTGTGCCCACCACCCAAAGTAAAATCTTTTGTCACCATATGTTCAACCCCCTTTACTACCACCCTCACCCAAGGTTTTGACCTCATCCAGAAGTATACCATTCATAGATTTTGAAAAAGATGAATTACCTGGTTAGATTTGTATTAGAGTGATCACTCTAGCTACAGTATAAAGAGTGGTAAGATCAACTTAAAAAAATTGTTAAAGAGTATGTTAAAATAGACTACATGAGTTACTTTGAGATCCTGGAACAAAGGGAAAAGAGGAATATGATTATTTTAAAAAGAGGGCAAATTTACCATAAGGCAGACACTGTTTCCACTATGACCTTGGGATATAATATTGTTTTGTAGTTAATATCCTGTCTGAGGGATGGAAGTAGTTTCAGAGGCTTCTTCTTAGTTCCCCAGTAAGACAGCTCTTATACAAAGGCTAAAGAGTCATAGTGCGGGTTGCACTACCTGCCAAGTATTTCAGTTACACATCAAGAACCAGAAGAATGATCTCTAGATGAATTTACAGAATGAAGTGATCCACTATAAGCTAGAACTTTGCCAAGACCATAAATATATTTATATGTAGTACCTGACCCCTATATGACCCAACTCTGACCATGATCATGGTCCCTTGATGATATTTGGGTCTCCAGGGATTTCTATCAATTCATATGGGTGCCCAATAGTCCTTAAAAATTTTAATACCCTTTTCTCAATCTATTGCTTAACCTAAATAACTGTCCATAGATCCCTTAAGTGAAGGACTTAGGGAATTTCAGAATATTCTTGCTGTGCACAGAGACCTTTGTCTTAAAGACTTGGTCTTTTCTTCAGTCACTGGATTTCAGGTCTTAAAGCAGGTCAAGATGGGGAACTGTGCAAAGGATGATGGTTTTTCACTGAGGCAACTTCCTTCAGTTTCTTGATCATCCATCTGTGATTTCTTCTGCTGGTATAAGCTGAATAGTATCCTTATTGACTATCTATCTGTTTTGCCCATAGGGATGCCATGTTCAAAACTCTTTGTAAGTCAGACCTTTTGACTTGCACTTTGACTTGATAGATAATATAATATTGAATTCTACTAGTTAGCAATTAACTCAATGCCCTGTCCTCTATTTTGGGAGGAATCCTGTCATTCCTATTACTGTTAGTAAGCCACATCTTATAATAGTTTCTCTTACTGATAGCTGTGGCTTAAAGAGTAACATTTTGTTGATGCCCTTCCCAACAGACCACTCCTCATAGCCCTTGCAAATGGTATGTTGTCTGGGCCTTCATAGGCCATCTGGCCATGTATGCTATGTCTATTCCTGGATTCCTACTTCCATGAGTGTTTTAGTTTATTTTTCCTATTTCTGCTATGGCAATTCTGGCCTTTTAACTGCATTCAGTATAGGCAATTGTTTTTTCTAGGAAACATGTTAATAACAAGTTTGCCTCATCTCTTGGAATCTTTTCCTCAGTGATAAATACTACATCACAGGAGACCATTTCAAAGTCAATGAATTTGTTCTTCTATTTTATTGTTTTGTCCCTTGATTAAGCACCATTAAAATACAGTCTCACTCATACTTTCCCAGTACCTATTAGTATAAAAAATCTATTTCTTGCAACTCTTTTTGACTATAAAACTACTTAGATTATGCTACAACTTATCCCTAGTTATAGAAGCAGAGGTCATGATGCTAAGTGAGAGCAGATCTTGAGGGGTGCACCTTATAACTGTCAGGAAAGAGCCTCCGAGTTATCTTCCAAACAAGAAGTGGGGGATGGAGCAGGCTGGTTCTTGATGGGGGTGCTACTTTTATAGGCTCTGAAGGATTCTGAGAAGACAGAAAGTTTCATGGTATGTACCCCAGTGTCTCCATCCAACGTGTCAAAGCCCCAAGGAAGGATGGTCATAGTATAATAGAATAAATAGCCTTCCTTTGTGAGCATTTGACCCTCTGAATTTGAACTCCATTTTTTTACTTGGTCCTCAGCTTTTTCTTTTTTCTTTCTTTCTTTTTTTTAACTACAACTTTATTCTAATTCTAAATGAAAAGGAATGAGAATGACAGTAACAAACAAGGTTTCATCATTGCATGCTGTGATGTGATTGTGGCAGTCTTGTATTTGAAATGCAATAAGGAAACAACTGAATTCCAAAATAGCTAAATATGCCAAATTCATTCCAAAGCCATTCATCTCTTTTAGCATCCCAAAGATCAAGCAGAGGTTTTGCTGAGCTGTATAATAAAATGGCAAACATGCTGCAGCACTGACATCACAGGACCTTGGCTTATAAAACTAGACTTCTGTCACTGGGCTTCAGCTTCCCTTTCTCACATCCAGGAGAGTGGTGGTCTAGGTAACCTCTAGATCCTGCTTATACTGTGTGTCCAAAGCTGGTGGTCCAGGTAACCTCTAGATCCTGCTTATACTAGATCTTGCATGACAACTCCTGGTGGGGTAAGAGTAGGCATGGTGACAGTTTCCCAGTTAGGGTCTCCAATTAGTTTTCCAGCAAGCCAGAGGAAGGGCTTTTCAAAGTGGTAGTTACTTTTTATTTTTCTTTCGGTGAAAGACAATTGATTTTGCCTTTCCATTTATTCCTTGATCACCAGATATCCACTTTGTTTCCATACCACATGATGAAGATGTTTTCACACACTCATACCAGATTTCTATGCCCGGTAGATATATTCTTGTAAGTAACTCTGGAAGTTACATTAAACACTATAATGGCACACTGGGCTTGGATGTAATAGCTGTCTCCCAGTCTGCCGAACTTCTCCTGGACTGCTGTATCCCATGCATGAAATTAATAGGCCATCTCTTGATGTGGAACACGAGAGGATGGACCTCAACACCCAAATAGCTACATACTTCTTGAATCCAGCAGACAGATGATGTTTCACGAGTATATTTTTTCCAGTCCTACCGTCACCAATCAATACAAGTTTAAAATATACTTGGGGTTCTCCTTGAGTAGCCATCATGCTATGACTTCTGGAAGTGTCTCCAAGCCAGTCTGACTGAGAACCAGTATTTGTCTTTTTTTTCACTTCTCACTGCAGAAAAGGTTTTTATGCCTGGCTTTCAATTGCCTAATATGTCCCTCAGCATTTCATTACCATTCCGTGGAACATCAGCGGTGTTTGGCAATGTCCAGGCAAGCATTTATCTTTATAGCTACTATTTCCTATAAACACTTTGAAGACCTAATGCATAGGATTCACTAGGGCATTTCCTTTCTCCAGTAACCCTCCTAATTCACTGCATTGAAAGGTTTAACAATTGGACCACGACCTCATAGCATGTTTGTGCTCTATCTACATTCAGCGTTGGGAGACTTACTGTCAGACAGGTAGAGAATGATCCAACTTCAAAACATAACTTCGAAAATGATTTATCTTCTCATCTGCTTTCTTGAACACTCCCACTACCAATGATCATAGTATATTAGTTGACATTTTGATGTTTGCCTGCACTAAACAAGAATTTCTCAAGTAATCCCATATGAGGTGGAAATTGTAAAGATTTTACATGTCTGCCTTGATCAGATGAGGGCTACCCCAGGAAGATCATGATTTAGAGCAGATAGACCTGTATGTTTCAGCAGATCCAAAAGGAAGCAAAAGTTTAATGCTTTCTACTTACCACAGTCCCTACAGCTAGACAGAAAGTCCCTTGAAGAAGAATTCCCACTACATACTTCTATGTCTATTACATTAGTGTTTTCAAAAAAAAATCAACTTTTGGCTTTCTTAACTTTCTCTATTTTCTATTTCAGTGAATTCTGCTCTTATTTTCTTTCTTCTTTGTTGGTTTACTTACATTTAGCTTGCTGTTCTTTTTCTAGTTTTAATGGATGAACAAATTTACCACTAATATGAAAATTTTTCTTTTTGTCTACTAGAAACATTCAGACCTAGATTTTTTTTTTTTTACTAAAAACAGATATAACAGCATCCAACAGGTTTATAACTTAATATCTTCTTTGACTAATGGGTTATTTAGAAGTTTATTGCTTAATTATACATATCTGAACTTTTCAAGTAATCTTTTTGTATTGCCTTTGCTTTTTGGTATAATTTCACTGTAGGACAACATACTCTGAAGAATTTCAATCCTATAAAATATCTTAGGATTTTGTTTTTAACCAAGGATATGGTCTGTTTTGAAAATTGTTTTATAAATACTTTAAAAGAATATTATTCAGTAGTTTGCTACAGTGTTCTATTTACTTTACTATGCCATTTATGATTCTCTTATTATTTAACCTTGATTCATTTTCTGCTTGTCCTAATTTTATATAGTTTCTAATATGATTCTATGTTTTTCAAACTTTCTTTTAGTGTTATTAGTCTTATGTATTTTAAATCTATGTTAATTTTTACATAGAAATTTAAAATGGTTATAACTCAAGTGGTTTAAAATTTATTTTGATAATCTCAATCTTACAATAGTGTTGTCATTAAGACTAAGACGCATATTGATATTAATATAGCTATACCAGATTTATGGGGTAAATGATTTTATTGTCTATCATCCATCACAATAGTTGTTTTTTTTAATTGAAAAGCAAAAGCCAAATTTCCAATTTTGTTTTTTAAGATAAAAAATCTAAGAGTATTTGCTCCCACTTTTTAGTAGTTTAATTTCTTTTCTTAGTAGTTTAGACATGTTTGCTAATTTTGTGTTTTATTATCAAAACACCTAATTGCAGAAGAATTGTGAGAAGTGAAAACACTGCCTATATTTTGTCTTGTAGCTTGTCCAATAGTTCCAGCAACATACCAGACAATTTTTTTAATATTTTATAATCTCTAAAAAGAGGTCTTGGCTTCTATTGCTCAGTGGGGAAAGGTTAAAGGGAAAAGCCCAAAACAGAAATATGATAATTTCAGGAACACTGCTGGACTAGTTTCTATGTTGGCTGCAGAATAAAAGGAAGCCTTCCAAAACCCCTGTGTAAGCATTAGGATACACTGTAGAATTCATTCCCACAACGCAGCACTTACATGCATTAAGTATGTGTATACTTTAATTCCACTATTTTTAATGATTTGCAATAAAGGATGAGTCAACTGATGTGACTGAGAAGTCTAGTGGAAGCTGGGAGTGCTCTTTTATTTATTTCATGATTCCCTTAGACACACTGTCTTATAGGTCAATATATCATTTTTTTAAAAGCGGAAGAGGAACAAAAGGGTTTATTTCAGTGCTTAATTTCTTACTAATAATTTCTTCATGTTTCTTGTCCCAGAGAAAGGTTTAGGCAAGTCCAGTATGCAACCCTATTAGAACTGGAACACCCTGGGCAGAGGATCAGCAAATTTCTGTAGGTCCATGAGAAACAGGAATAGTTTCAATTTGAAAAGTAGTGAGAACGGGTCATCAGACTGTGTCTTACCCAATAAAAGGGTTGGAAGGGCTAAGTCAAGTATAGAGTGGGTATAAGGTAGATGACTTTATCTCCAGACAATGACAAAATAGATGCGTAATTTCCCTGGAAAAAAGTAAAGTTAGAATCATAAGGAAACCCTTGCATTAAACAGAAAAAAAGAAGAAAACAGGAGTATGATAGACAATGGAGGGTTGAAAGCAGGGGAGGTGAGGAACATACCACAAGCTGTGTACAAAAAGCTTGCAACTTCATTCATAAAGAAGCTATATTTGCTGGATCATTGATTCTCCATTGCACTCTCTGCAGGCCATGGAGGCAGAAGTATGTGTATAAGGGTTCAGACTAAAGGACAGGAGTCACCCAGGCATCATGGAAGGAGCTACCTAACACCTTATTATTATAGAGGTCTAAACTGGGAGTCTAAATGTTGCTTAAAAACATCCAAAATTTATTTAGCAAATGTTAGTCATTTTGTGCTGGCCCAGTCATGCTCTGAAAAAAACAAGACTCATTAGACTTAGCACTATGCATCCCCTTGCCTAATTTTCAATCCCTTCTTACTGCCTACCTGTTTTCTTCCTCTACTTCTCCATTTCCCTCATCTTCCATCTTTATCTTTTTTAATTTTTATCTTCCTTCTGCCTCCTTCATATGCACAATTTTCAAAATTACAAGTCTTTTAAAGAAAGGTGAAAGCGTCAAAGTTAACCTAGGAAGATTTTTAGGAAAAGTGGGACACAGGAAAATTCAAAAACATCTATTTCAACCCAGTACCATACACAACAACCACCTCTGCCAAAATCTGAAATATTTTTATATCTCTTTTATTCAAATATCCAATTATGAGAACCTCACTATTATAGTCAGCTTATTCTATTCATGAGCACATATAATTGTTAGAAAAATTTCTTATAGTGAATTGAAATTTGTCACTCTTTAACCTTAGGCTAGTTAGCTGTACTGACTTCAAATTTATTTCTGACCTATATTTTCTGGTAAGGTATAGGAAATTTACCTGCTTCAAGTCAGTTTTATTTGTCTTTCCATTAGTTATAAGTTTCCAAACCTAGACTTTTTCCTGTTTTTAATGTAACCATCAGTCATTGCTATTGAGAGTTGAATGGCATTCTTGGTGTGGCAGATCCAGAATGGATGGAGACCCATTAAAAATAAAAATGGAAATATTTGTCTCAAGTAGAAAGTCAATATATTATTTTTTAGAAGCAGGAGAGGAACCACAACCATTCCAAAGATAAGAGAATTATACATTACTTAGCAATGAATTCTTGTTACCTGTCTGAATTTGGATTCCCTTTATGGTTTTTCTCAACTCTGGGTTTTCTCATAATTCCTTGTTATTTTTATAGAGTATTAGCACAGCACAATATTGCTTTTGTTTCTGTCTTACCTAAAAAGCTATGAAACACTCAGATAAAATTAGGAAGATGAATAAAGAAAATTTAAAGTTTGTGATTGTTTATTGAGAATGAAGTTGTGATTGAGTACACATTTCTAAATTCAAGAATCAGAGAGGTTTTAATTTCCCCAAGGATTTCACCACTCTTTAATATGAGATCAAATCTGTAACACGGGGCACCTCTGACTCACAGGCATAAGATCTTTGTTTAAATATGTTTTGCCACTGCATTACCGTGTAACTGTAGGTAAACAACTTGACTCATGAAAGTCAATCTTTTCATCTATAAAATGGCACTAATAAGCAATAAGTAAGATACAATCAATAAATCATTACTTAGACATTAGATATTTTTTCCCTGCTAGACTGTGAGCTTCTAATGGGTAGCAGATGTTACTTTTCTTTGTGTCTCAAAGGCCAACAATTTTGAAACATAGAAGTAAGTGCTCACTAAATCTTGTTGAAAAAAGCAATAATAGCTGCAATAATATCTTTCACTCCCTCTTACTGTATAGAGTTTACAAGTGCCAGTACATAGAAGATAAAGTAAACTCTTCAGAACCAAATATTAGCACAAGACTTTCAAAATTTTGTATTTCTTAACAAGATTGTTGTGGACTGTTCAGCCTGGTCTCAGGAGTTGTAACCCTCACCCCATGGTAGGCTGCGTAAGAGCCCAAGGGACCCATTTCATCTGAGTCTGTTCTGTCAGGAGGACCTGAGCCACTAAGGAGACAAAGCTTATCTCCCTGGCAGGAGCACTGCTTCTGCTTCACCCATCTCTGGCCCCAATTCTTGGTCTGTTAGCCAATGACGGGTAAGACTAGTCAAAGGAGGGGCAACCCAAGCCAGACATGACCACTTGGAAGGCCCTCATGGAAGGACTTGGGGGGCTGCAGCAAAGAGGGGGTGATGGACCCTCGCCCCCCGGCTATTCTGACATAGCCCGAGTCCCCATTTCCGTCTGGGAGAAATCTTGCTTAGCTCTTGCTTCCTAGGTCTAATTGGCTTAAACCTGAAACTACTTGCCAGCAGTGCAGCCCTGTGCTGGCCAGAACTGTTCCCCAGGTGATCGGGCATAAGAAAGAATTCATAAAGTCCTGTGAAACCTGCTTTGTTTGCTAAGAGTGCTCTCATTTAAATGATAAGGGTCCGGGGAGAAAATGAGTATGTCTCCCAAAGTTTTGCAACCCCCTTTCCTGACAGACACTGACTCAGATTAAGCCCTCAGATTTCTTTGAAATGTTATCTATTGTTTGATCCTTGCCACCTGACAATGATTGATGAGCTTTACCTATATTCCTGTGTAAAATGTACCTAATAAAAACCATTGAGGAAGGGGCTCTGGGTCCTTCTCCTCTGAGAGATTGACCACCTCTCCTCCCCAAGCAGATCATGTCTTGGTAGTTTTATTTTTATCCGTGATGGAGGGATGGGGCTCTGCAGGCCGAGTGCCCCCCCTACAAGATTATAAATTATTTTATATGAAAGTAATGTCAGAGTTTTATTTTAAAATATACAATTTTCTGAAAAGCATAAATAAAAGTGAATAATTTAAAATAGAGATTCCCCAGGTAAAGCAGACTTTCCTTGAGTTTTCACAATATGTAATAAAGGAAAAATGGGTGTTATCAATATTAATTTGCTGAACAATTCATATTCTAGTATCCCTGAACCAAGAAAACATCCAAAAACCTCCTGTACTTTTAATTAAGTACTTTTACATTTTAATATTTATTTATAATCTCCAGAATTCAAAATAAGAACAATTAGAATGGATAGCTTGTGAGAGATAACAGTATGTTTGGAGGATCATCAGATTTTGGGATGTTGTAATCTGCCAAAGGCCTTTGACACGGCAACCCATGGCAACCATTAGAGCCTGATTATTTTACAGAAAAGAGCCGGTGATTCAGTCATCATTAAAATAATTTTTAAAATATTGCTAATAAAAATGGATTGTCAGCCTGTATCTTTTGAAATGAAGTACTGCCTCCTTAACTCTCCACTTCAATGCTACTTGCTCTCAGAAACTACTTTGTGCACCTGAAGAGAGCGTGATCCATTGAGCTGTGTTCAGCCTGATGAAAGGACTGCCTCCAGAGTCACCAATACCTAGAGCCATTGCCTATTCTGGTTCACAGTAAGGCAGAGGAAATAAAGAGAAATTGCTCACAAAGACTCTTGTTAGCTGCAACCTCCTGCAGATGTCTGTAATTAGGGTTAAATGGAGGGCCCATGCTTATTTGGAAGTAGAAAATAGTTTAAGAAAGGAGCTTTTTTGAATGGGAACTTCAAGGAAGAATAAAGAATAGGGATCTGGAGTATAAACAAGGTATTAAGCAGTAGAAAGGGCATAAATAAAGACTTGGGAAAAAAGTCTCACTATAAACAGAAAACAGGGTCTATAAAGTAAAAATTAATAGAATATTAAATTTTAAAAAGTCAATTGAAGTAAAATTATGGAGTGCCAGTACAGTCCAACCAAAAATCACAAACACAGCTAATTAGGCAGTGAAGTGACATTGAAATATGGCATTTGAAATGGCCAAAAATAAACTCTCAGTTTCTATAACTAAACTCAAGTGAGTTTTTCTAGTGATGAATACACTGATTTCCTTGGTTGTATGTTACCTATATTTAGACTGCAATTTCTTTTAGAAATTCAGATGTTAAACATAGCTTCATAGAATATTTCTTCAATTCAACTTTAAAAATATTCACACATATGAATATTTTAATGAAATATTTTAAAGAAATGTTCATGCATATATAAATATTTTAATAAAAGAGAACCAATAAAGTCAAAGGCTGTCCATGATTACAAAGTGCTTGGTTGATTATACTATGTGCTATATAGATTTATCTTTTAGATTCTTAGAGACAATAACATATCCAAATGATCTGTCTTGCTTTAAATGATATCTTGCTTATGATCTAGTATACAACTGACATTTATATAACATGCAATTCAGCAATTATCCTTTATTTTTAACATCCAATTTTACTTTGAAAATGTTGTGCCTGAAAATTCTTTAGCCACACAATATGTATTTGTTCTCATTAG
This sequence comes from Glossophaga mutica, assembly GCA_039655065.1. NCBI lineage: Eukaryota > Metazoa > Chordata > Mammalia > Chiroptera > Phyllostomidae > Glossophaga > Glossophaga mutica. The sequence goes on along the minus strand of CM077308.1, from coordinate 74,770,485 downwards.
TGCATGGCATAATAATTTGAGGTCCCTTGCACAGCTTATCATTTTGTTCTTATATGTCATTCTTCCTATATGGGTACAAGATTTTTCCATCTCCCATATGTCTGCCTCATGAAAAGTGACTCTTCAATCCCTTCTTGTCAACTCATATAGGCAATTCACTCATGAACAAACTATTTTTGAGTGAGGATACAGCCAGCATCAGCATTTTTCTCCTGCTTGCATATTTTTGCTTCTAAGTGTCCTGTTTCCTATTTTAAATTGCAATGACTGTGATGATGACACTTTTTACTGTACTATTAGGAATATGCAATGATTGATTTAATTCCAGACAATGGTTAAATCCAGCAGTGGTACAATGCAACACCCAGTGCCTTGAAATACAAATGTTCTCTTATTCTTTTGAAAATTTATCTCCCATAAAGCATTTCTTTTGTGCATTATCTTGAAATTAGGTTTTGAGTTTTTATTGTAAAGAATTTTGACTGCTTAATTACATAATACCTAGTAAAGAACTAAGGAAAGACTTCTGAAAGTATACAGAAAATGTACCTTCTATTGAACAGAATTTTTAAAATGCTATTGAGATGTCTTAGCCTGTCAATGCCTACTCCGCTATCACAAAATATCATCTGTGTAGAGCACTGTGATAGCTCCTATGTACTGGCACAGTTGGGGCAGAATGGGGTGGTAGAGTAGAAGAAATTCAGAATTGACTGTCAAAAAAACTGAGTTGTAGCCTTAAATTTGTTGCTTAGGATCTTTGTGTAATTGGGTTGGTCCCTTATTCTGAATTTTTCATCTCTAAAAAGAGAGCTATAAAATATGACCCATCAACTTATCAGATCAGGATTCTTATCAGGCCAACGTGTTTAAAACTTGTAAAATGCTGGTCAGCTGAATAGAACTATGATTCCACATTCCCATATATATTTTTAAGATTTTATTTATTTCTTTTCAGAGAGAGAGGGGAAGTGAGGAAGAAAGATAGAGAGAGAAACATCAATGTATGGTTGCCTCTCATGTGACCCCAACTGAGGCAACCCAGGCATGTGTCCTGACTAGGAATTGAACCAGTGACACTTTGGTTTGCAGGCCAACATTCAACCCAATAAGCCGCACAATCGAGGGCCCATATATTCTCTTAAGATGATTGAGAAAGGCTGAAATTGTCCCCCATATATAACTCAGAAAAAAGCTGTAAGAAAATACCAAAGAGTCTGTTTGCTATTCATTCAGGCTAAGACATCGCAAACATTTAATTATCTGACATAGAAGTGAATTGGATTCTTGGCTTATTGTTGCACAAAATGTTTCTTTTTTTAAAAAAATTGTACTTTTAATAAATGCATTCACCAAACTTGTTTGAAGCCTCTTGTGTGTGTGTGTGTGTGTGTGTGTGTGTGTGTGTGTTTCAGAAAAAATTTCCTCCACCTTTTTTTGGTGGTTCTTATTTTTGGGGCATAATATGGTTACTTAATTTTTTTAAATATTTTTTACTTTAATTTTTGGAAAATTAAACATTTTTATTGTTTATGCTATTACAGTCGTCTCAGTTTTTCCTCTTTACCCCCTCCCCTCAGCCCACTCCCCATTCCCATAGTCAATCCCCACACGATTGTTCATTTTCATGGGTCATGTATATATGTTCTCTATCTAACCCCTTCACCTTCTTTCATCCAGTCCCCACCACCTTCCTCTCTTCCCATAGCTGTTACTCTATTCCATGTTTCTGCTCCTCTGATTCTATTTTGTTCTTCAATTTATTTTGTTCATTATATGCCAGTTATAAGTGATGTCATATGTTATTTTTATTTCATTGACTGGCTTATTTCACTTTGCATAATAGTTTGCATTCCCATCCATGCTATCACAAAAAGTAAGACTTTGTTCTGTTTTACTGCTATATAATATTCCATTGTGTATATGTACCAACATTTTTGATCTACTCATCTACTGATGGTCACTTGGGCTGTTTCCAAATCATGGCTCTTGTGAATAACACTGCTATGAACAAAAGGGTGCATATATATAGATATATCTTTTTTTTTTTTTATTTGGTACTTCTGGATTCTTTGTATGTATTTCCAGCAGTGGAATTGCCAGGTCAAAAAGAAGTTCATTTTTAGTTTTATGAGGAAACTCAATGCTGTTTTCCAGAGTGGTTGTACCAGTCTGCATTTCCATCAGCAGTGCACTAGGATTCCATTTTTTTCTCATCTTCACCAGCATTCATTGTTTGTTGATTTATTAATGATCCTATTAAAATACCAATGGCATAGTTCATAGATCTAAAATAAATATTCCAAAAAAGTACATGGAACCAGAAAGACCCCAAATGGCCTCAGTAATCTTGAGAAAGAAGAACAGAGTTGGAAGGAGCACAATACCTAATATCAAATTGTACTATACAGCCACTGTAATCAAAACAGTCTAGTACAGGCATAAGACTAGACATAAAGATCAATGGGGCAAAATAGAGAGCCCAGAAATAAACCCATGACTTTATGGTCAAGTAATATTTGGTAAGGAATGAAGGCGTATACAATGGAGTAAAGACATTCACTTCAATAAATGGTATCAGAAGAACTGAACTAGTACTTTAAAAAAAAAAATGAAACTAGACCACCAACTTATCCTGTATACTAGCATAAACTCAAAATGGATAAAAGACTTAAATGTAAGTCATGATAACATAAAAATCCACAAGAAAAATATAGGCAGTAAAATTTCAGATACTTTGCATAGAAATATTTTTGCTGATGCATCTTGTAGTGAAGGGAAACAAAGGAAAAATTAAACAAATGGAAGTTCATTAATTTAAAAAGATTCTACACTGCTAAAGAAACCACCAACAAAATGAAAAGGGAACCAACTGCATGAGAAAATATATTTGCCCATGATACACTGGACAAGGTTTTAATCTCCAAAACATAAAAATCTCATTTGACTCAACACCAGGAGGATAAGCAATCCAATTAAATAATGGGCAAAGGACCTAAATAGATGCTTCAAAGAGGATGTACAGAAGGCCCATAGACATATGAGAAGATGTTCAATATCACTAGACATCAGAGAGTCAACTTAAAAACTACAATGAGATATTACCTCACACCTCTCAAAATGGCTGTTGTTAATATTTTTTTCAATTTTAAATTACAGCTGACCTACAATACTATATTAGTTTCAAGTGTACAACCCCATTTAGACATTTATACAACCTACAAAGTGATCATCTGATAAATCTAGTACCCATATGAAACCATATGTAGTTATTACAATGTTATTGATTATATTATGTAGGCTGTGCATTATATCCCCATTAGTATTCTGTAAAAACCAATTTGTACTTCTAAATCCCTTCATCTTTTTTACCCATCACCCCAAACCCCTCCTATCTTGAAACTGTCCAAATTTTCTCTGTATATATAAATCTTTTTCTGTTATGCTTCTTTATTTTCCTCTTTATTTTTTTTTCAAAGAATTTATTTATTTATCTTTATAGGGGAAGGGTAGGAAAGAGGGAGAGGGAGAGAAACATCAATGTACGGTTGCCTCTCGTGTGTCCCCTGCCAGGAACTGGCCTGCAACCCAGGCATGTGCCCTGACTGGGAATCGAACCTCGATCCTCTGGTTCGCAGGCCCGCGCTCAATCCACTGAGCTACACCAGCCAGGCCCTATTTTCCTCTTTAGATGTGAAATACAAGTGAAATAATTCCTTTCTCTGTCTCACTTATTTTACTTAGCATAATACCTTCTAGGTCCATCCACGTTGTTTCAGATAGCAATATTTCATTCTTTTTAATAGCTGAGTCTTATCCTGTTGTATATATGTATCGCTTCTTTTTTATTCATTCATCTGCTGATGAACACTTAGGTGTAAATAATCCTGCAGTGAATATATGGGTGCATATATCTTTTTGATGTAGTGTTTTGTGTTTTGTTGGATAAATACCCAGAAGTAAAATTTGAGTTATTTTTTGCCTCTTGTTTGTTTAAAGTCTATTTTGTCCAGTATAAATATTTTTAATATATTTTATTGATTATACTATTACAGTTGTCCCATTTCTCCCCCATCATTCCCCTCCACCCTACACACCCTCTCCCACTCACATTCCCCCCTTTAGTTCATGTCCATGTGTCATAAGTTTTTTAGCTTCTTACATTTCCCATACTATTCTTGCCCTCCCCCTGTCTATTTTCTTCCCACTATCTATACTACTCATTCTCTGTACCTTTTCCCCCTCTCTCCTCCTTCCACACCCCTGTTGCTAACCCTCCATATGATCTCCATTTCTGTGGTTCTGTTCCTGCTCTAGTTGTTTGCTTAGTTTGCTTTTGTTTTAGGTGTGGTTCTTAATAGCTGTGAGTTTGCTGTCTTTTCACTGTCATATTTTTTATCTTCTTTTTCTTAGATAAGTCCCTTTAACATTTCATATAATAAAGGCTAGGTGATGATGAACTCCTTGAACTTGACCTTATCTGAGGAGCACTTTATCTGCCCTTCCATTCTAAATGACAGCTTTGCTGGATAGAGCAATTTTGGATGTAGGTCCCTGCTTTTCAAGATTTCAAATATTTCCTTCCAGCCCCTTCTTGCCTGTAAGGTCTCTTTTGAGAAATCAGCTGACAGTCTGATGGGAACTCCTTTGTAGGTGACTGTCCCCTTATCCCTTGCTGCTTCTAGAATTCTCTGCTTCATTTGAATCTTGGCTAATGTAATTATGATGTGCCTTGGTGTGTTCCTTCTTGGGTCCAACTTCTTTGGGACTCTCTGAGCTTCCTAGATGTCCTGGTAGTCTATTTCCTTTGCCAGATTGGGGAAGTTCTCCTTTATTATTTGTTCAAATAAGTTTTCCACTTGTTGCTCTTCTTCTTCCCCTTTTGGGACCCCTATAATTCGGATGTTGGGATATTTAACAATGTCCCAGAGGTTCCTAAGCCTCTCCTCATTTTTTGAATTCTTGTTTCTTCCTCATTTTCTGTTTGGTTGTTAGTTTCTTCCTTCTGGTCCACTCCATTGATTTGAGTCCCAGTTTTCCTTCCATCTCTATCAGTTCCCCATGCATCTTCCTTCATTTCACGTATTGTAGCCTGCATTTTTTCATCTAGTTTGTGAGCAAAATCAACCAATTCTGTGAGCATTTTGATGACCAGTGCTTTGAACTGTGCATCTGATAGGTTGTCTATCTCTTCACTGCTTAGAGGAATTGGCTCTGGGGATTTCATTTGTTCTCAGGTTTGAGCCATTTTTGGTGGGATATTTTTTGTTGTTGTTGTTTTGGTTTTAGTCTGGTCGCGGCTATTATGTAGTAAGGAATGGAGCCTCAGGTGCTCCCTAGTGCGGGGCAGCCCAGTCGCCGGGTTGTGACGCTATAGGTCGGGTTGGGGTCTGAGAGAGAACAATGGTGCCTGCTCCACTCTCTCCTGGATTCAGTCCCTTCCGCCACTTCCCCTTTGCCTGGACGGTCTGTGTGCGCAAATGTGAGACCACCTGGTCAGCCAGCCGCCTTGTGCGGCCTCACTGGGTCTGCACAGTTGCCCCCCTGTGCCCGGGGTCTTCCCACCTGTGCACCTGGGAACTGCCCGCAGATGCTGCCTACGTTCCCAAGTCCGTACCTCCACTTTCTCCTGCCGCTACTCCACCCCTCTTACTGGTCTGGATGAATGGTTGTTGGACTTCCGTATAGTTCAATTTTCTATGAGTTCTGCTTGTTTTCTTGTTTCTAAATATTTGTTGTCCTTAATTTTGGTTGTGAGAGGAGGCACAGTGTGTCCGCCTACGCCTCCATCTTGGCTGGAAGTCCTTATCCAGTATAAATATTGATATGTACCTTTTTTTAATTTCCATTTTCATGAAATACTTTTTCCACTCCTTTACTTTCAATCTCTGTGCCTTTTGATCTGAAATGAATCTCCTGTAGACAGCTTTTTTTCTTATGCATTAAGGCACTATGTGTTTTGATTGGTGTATTTAATCCATTCACATTTGAAATACATAATTGTTTATAGATATGTGTTTATATTGCTATTTTATTAGTCAAGTTTTTATCTTTTTTTATTCTCAGTAAAGTTTTTTTTTTTTTTAACATTACTTGTGGTACTGATTTGGTGGTGATGAACTCCTTTAGCTTTTACTTGACTAGAAAGCTCTTTATTTGTCCTTAATTATAGATGATAAGTTTGTTGTATACTCTTGGTTATATGTCTGTGATTTTCATCACTTTGAATATTTCTTGCCACTCCCTTCTGGTCTGCAGATATTTTGTTGAGAAATCAGCTTACACTCTTACAGCAGCTTTTTTGTAGATAACCAACACCTTTCCTCTTGCTGCTTTAAAGATTATCTCTTTGTCTTTAACCTTTGGCATTTTACTTATAATTTTTCTTGGTGTGGGCCTCTTTGGTTTCATCTTGTCTGGGGTACTCTCTGCTTCCTGGACTTGTATGTCTATTTTCTTCACCAGTATAGGGAAGTTTTCAGTTATTGTTCATTCAAAATCAGTTTTCAGTCCCTGGCTCTCTCTCCTCTCCATATGGTACTACTATGATGCAAGTGTTGGTAGGTTTGATTGTTCTAGAGGCACCTTAAACTACCATCATTTTATTATTTTTTTCTTTTTTGCTGTTCTGATTGAGTGTTTCCTACTTGCTTATCTTTCAAATCGCTGGTATGATTCCCTGCTTCACTACTAACTGTTGATGCCCTGTAATGTATTTTTCATTTCAGCTATTATATTTTTTATTTCTTACTGGTTATTTTTATCTTTTCTATCTCTACGTTTATGTTTCCTATCCCTTTGTTGAAGTTCTCAATAAGTTTCTCTGCTCTTTCCCTAAGTTCATTGAGCATCCTTATAACCAGTGTTTTGAACTCTGCATCTCGTTGATTGTCTACATTTCCTTTAGTTTTTTTTCTTGAGTTTTATTCCATTCTTTCGCTTAGGATATGTTTCTTCGTCTTCATTTTTGCTACCTCCGTATTTGTTCTATGTATTATGTAGCGTTACTATGTCTCCCAGGTTTTATAGTGATTTATATAGCAGGTGTCCTACAGTACCCAGTGGCATAGGCTCCCTAGTGACCCCAGATGGGCACTCCAGGTGTGCCCACCTTGTGGGTTGTGTGCACCCTCCTGTTATAGTTGAGCCTTGATTATTGTTGGGAGGTTAAAGGTAGGGATTTACCCCCAGGCTGATAGGCTTCCAGGACAGTCTGTGACCACTGTAGGGGATCTGCTGTCTAGAGAGGAACCCACGGAGGAGAAATTATTCCAGCAGGGCTCAGGTACCAGCCAAGTCCACCCTGTTGCATGTCCATTTTTAAGAAGGTTGAGTGATGTTTTGGCATGATCTGAAGCTGTCCACCTGGTATACTGGCTCTGGAGCCATCTGGGTGTTCAATCCAAGGTCAGCTGCCACCTTTTCCCTGCCTGGGGCAACCTGATATGAATTACAAAGCAATCTAAAGAGGGCTGCTCCTTGTGCTGGAATTGCAAGTTGCCAGAGAGTCCAAGCTGTGAACCAAGACCAGCTACCCACAGCGCTATTCTTGGGCCCAGTAAGCAAATGGTAGAAGGTATGCAGAGGCCATATGTTGCTTGTTTGAGAAGTTTTATAAAAGTCATCATCGTGAACCAGTACAGGCCTTTTAGATGGAAAAGCCAATGGAAAAAGCTCGGGTGGGCATGCAAGTTGGGTAGGCAGGGTCTCAGGGAATTACGCGGCGGGGGGGCAGGATAAAAGTGTTAAGCAGATTGGTGGAGACTCAGGTATGGCACCTACTTGCTCACTCTTTGTGTGTGTGTGTGGCAGGGTGGCTCAGAAGAGAAATAATGGCCTCTGCCAGTACTTCTCTCTGGGAGAAGGAGTATCAGGACTTCTCTTTCCAGTACTGGAACCCTGGGCTGGTGATTCTGGTGTTGGGCTATGACCACTAGCTCCTCATATGGTACCTCTGCAGCCAAGATGTCCCTCCCAATTTTTAACTACCACACATGAGTGTGTGACCAGCATGCTTATCTAGATTTCAGGTGGTGCTGAATTCAGGTGGTGGCTGCTTTGTAGTTCAGTTGTAATTTACACTATTGTTGTGGGATGTTCCAAATACATTTCCCCACACTGCCATCTTACAAAAATATTTCTATCATGCAGTTGCTAAACTCCAAATAAATAGAAAGTAACATTTTTGATACTTTACTATCAAACATAAATCCATATTACTGGATGGCCTATGCTATCATAAAAATAATCATGGATTTCATCATAGGCTTGAAAAACTGAGTTTTTCAATAAATAGTTATTATAAGCATAGTAACTATTTATTATAAACATAATAACTGATAGTGTGATGTGGTGGTGTATTAGAAAGGTGGCTCAACTTGTAGTCATAGGTTGCAAAACTAGTTCTTCCCAACTGTGGGTCCATAGGACAAGCTGCCAGGTATTTACTTTAATGCGTGGTCCTTAGTGTCCTTATCTATAAAATGTAGGTAAAAACTGGTATTTTGTTAGACAAATAGAATATACAAAGTGAGAAAATACATGTAAGTATTAGCAATCTATGACAACTCAGACAAATATAAAAATTACAACAATACTAGTGTCAATAACAGAACAGGAATGCAAGGCAAGAATTGATGAAAAGCGGAGAAGTAGGGTGTCACTAGTTCCTCCCATTTTAGAAGAGAATGAACCTAAAGCTCTCCCAATGATGTATGCAAACAAAAGGATTTTCAATCAGTCATAGCTCTTACAATAAAAAAAAATGAGGGATGTTATTAGATAAAGGTCAACAGAGAAAACACTAGTGATCTACATTGGCATCCTGTTCAAGTTATCTGAAATTATTTTACCCTCACCCCCTTATATGGATAACAATGATTTCATTTTCTTCTGTGTAACATTAAAACAAATTTACTGTAAATAACTTTTGTTATATAATACATTAAACACAACATAGAAAGCACTCAGGATTAACAATCTAGTTAGTATACTTATTAGAATAAAATATACATAAAATATAGCTAAAATTAAACTAAGTCAATCTTAAAAACAGGATTTCTGAAGGAAATAATAAAAAGCAAACAATCACAAAAACTGAAAATGAACTATATGAAAACACAGTGATGACAATATAAAAATAAATAGGGCAGAAAAATGAATTGACATATAACATCTATTTGATTAAGTTTAATTCTGTAATTAAACTTACAGAATTTTGTCATCTGCTTTTACATATAGATATTTAAATATATCCTTTGCTTAGGAACTTCAGTGTAGCTTTTTATTTCTTTACACTTTGTATTTAATATAGATAAAGAAATACCATGCTGATTCTTAATTAAATTTGAATACTCATTAAAGGCATCAGTTCATAGTAATAAAGATAACCATTTATTTGGAATTTTAAAAAATGCTTAGATATTCATTTACCAATCATCAAACTTTTAGGTATTATGGAATATCCAGTAATTAATATGTAGTGCTTACCATATATTAATATTAATTGATATATCTACATGCTCAGTGGCCAAGTTCTCCAATAACCTTGAAAAATTTGAAATGTTGACAGAATGAAAAATGTGGACAGCTGAATCATTTTCCTTTTTAGGAGTGCTAATGTATTCCTATAATTAAAGACAATGAATCAACGAATTCATAAATAATTTGTCTTACAAATAAATATCACAGAAAATTTCTATTTACCTAGATATGCATCCATGTAACAGACTTCTCTTTGAGCAAACAAAAAATTCTTATAAACTTCAAAATAAAGGTCTGTGTATATTAATGCTAGTAAAAAATCAGAGACATTGAAATTGTTAATAAATTACAAAGAAAACATGCATTGATAAACAAACCTGTCACCAAAGACAAATGCCACAATGGTAAGGGAACCTCTTTAGTTAAAACCATAACTTTGAGAATCAACAAATTTCTTGATAAATTTTTCCTTTAGCTTTTGTATATATAATATCAGAGTAACCATCTGAAAAGTAGAAAAATCACAAGTACTTGGTTATTTGCTGATCACGAGGTTAAAGGCTTTGACAGAATTTTTCTGTTCACATTTCTAGAATTATGTTCACATAAAAATTTAGAAAAAAATAAAAACTAAGAATAAAAGGTTGACAACTATTAGGAGTAGACTAAAAGAATAGTAAAACATCTTAATTTTCTTCCTATTTCCAATTGTTTTGAAGATGCTATTAATTAGAGTCTGAATATTTATAGATAACCATTTTGGCTGAATCAATCGATAAGTTTCAATAAGCCAAACTATTTAAATGAATTGTCTTTGCCATCACACCAGTCAATGGTTGTGAAAACATGATCAATATCTAATTCCTGTTCATTTACCTTTCTCTACAGTGTAGGAGATGAAGGAGGAAGTTGTATAGAATTATGCCTAAGCACATTCCATTATCATCCAATATACTATTGGTCAGGCAAGTTCAGTGTTCATGATGAAATAATGTAAGCTGAATTAGCATGGGTTCTTAGTTGTAAGCAACAGTAAAAATAAATAGATTATTTAATCAGTCATCATGAAGGTGGGAGAACCAGACTCATAAAATAGTGTATAAAAAAAGGAAGAACTAGAGTCAAAATCACAGTATACTGAGTCGATCACTGTTGCCACCAGTAAATATTGGAGTCACAGATTGCATTTCCATGGCTATGAGCCCTGAAGGTCATGAGTTTTCTCTGTCACTTCTTTGATAGAAGCCCCCTCCTTTTTTGAGATGCCTAAATCTAATTAAAATGCTGGCTAAGCATACTAGATTGGTGCCCATCCAATTTCTGCATGGGTGACTCAGAAAACCTATGTGGCTTTTCACTGTCCACAGTGACAGGCAGCATTTAGCTACCTAAAACACTCATGTAGTGAGTAGGAGATCTTACAACATGGGGAGGATGCTCATTTGTTGGGCAGAAAAATAAACAAAAAAAGAGACAACTCTTCACTAAACTACATAGAGATAAAATTGGTGAAGCTAGAGTGATACAGTGGAGGATGGACTTTAGATTGAGCTACATGTGAATTTTTCTCTTGTACTTAATAAAAATATAACCACCAATATATTTCTTATCCTTTCAGAGCATCTGCTGCTTGGCAATTTCCATGAGGGTAAGAACAGCATCTTACTTGGTTATGTGTTATTTCCAGCAGCTAGAAAAATGCCTAGCAATTATCTAAACTCTAAAACAGTTCTTGAATGAATGACAAGACCAAATCCTACTTACATATGTTGACAACAGCATGTAACATACCTCTTAAACATTTAGCACATTTTCTTTGTTTTTGTGATTATATTACTGGGTATTTTACTACCACCAGACTGAGCTCCATGGAATCAGACACAAAGACTTTTACTTCTAATTTTCTTTAATGTTCTGACTGTGGGAATTGACAATAATTATTTGCTAAAGAATGGATAGATGGATGGATGGATGGATGGATGAGTGAATGAATGGATGAGACACTGAATACATTTTCTCTCTTGCAAGTTGAATATAACATCCATTTTAGGTGAGACTTTAATGAAAATACCTAAAGATACTACATAGTGAGTGCTTATTGTTTCATTTTTTTCTTCAGTATGAAACAAACTTCAGAGTTACTTTTAAAATTCTAAAATGTAATTTGATTTAGGCAACAATGAACAATTATGCCATTACATTTATTGACCTATTTTTGTCCTACTTTGTTTAATACTTTTGTCTTTTAACATACTGAGAACTGCTCAAATGCAGAGAATATGTACCAATATTTGTTTAATCAAAGTCACTGCCTACTAACATCAAATCCACAGATAATATTCATTTTCTTTAAAAAATTAATAAAATATTAATAAATGACTACATGATAATGGACTTTCATTATTTCTTAGAGTACCAAGGTTCATTTCAAAATCAATAACATCACTTCCATGTTATGATAGGCATAAAAATAGTATAAACACAAACCACAACTTCTTTCCCCTTTATCTATATTTGCTTGTGAGATTCAAAGTTTAATAAGATGGTGGTATACATCCCCAGATAAGAAAGTTATTTTTTAAAAAGAGAATTTTGACCAAAATAATAAAATCAGGCCTCAGGAACACACCAGGTCTAGGTTGTAGAAGCAGATAAAGAAAGAGGCAAAACTAAAATAAAATGCAATCTTCCGAAAGATGGGTGTGGAGCAAGTCAGGAGACAGGGGAGCTGGATAATAGTTATTAGGTATGGCTAAGAAACACAACTAAGTACAAACGTGTGAAAGGATAGTGTTCTATCCTTCTAATAGTTATGTATTTGCATGTGAAGCGACATTTATCTGATGTTGTCTTTGAGAATCAAAAACTGGAAACAATATAATATTCATTAATAGAGGATTAGTTAAAAAAAATAGTCCTATACTAGAACAGAGTGTATTGGGAGATAATGCACGCAGAATTTTGGCACAGGTTCAACACGAGATGTCAAATCTCTAGACAGAAATGCAATCTTTCGTTACCAGGTTATAACTTCCAGAATTAGAAGTACCTGATTATCCTTGGCTGAATCACAGATTGACTATTATAGGATTATGACATAGCAGAAACTTGACTTTCAGCTTCATTCTACTATTTTTGCGTCCATGATTGGAAGAGCATCAGTTGTTCTGACATGCTCAGGTGCTATGGTCTAAGCCTTCTGATTGCAGCTATATGACAGGGCAAACCAGTGATTTCTAGCCTAACCTTTTAATGGTTTTGCTTCCTTTAAGTACTCTGGTGTAGATAATATTAATAGTTTGCAAGAAGTCAACTCTCCATGGAAAGCTGGCATGCAAAAGACCAGCTTTGTACAATTAGCAAAGTGGCCAATTGTTAGATTTTGAAAAATTCTCTGAGCTGTTATAAATTGTTGGTAGATTGAAACCAGTAAACAGAGTAGTTCAACCTCTTAAGTAAGTGAGGCTAAAAATCAGGATTTAAAAAGTTATTTTTCTCACTGAGCTCATGGTTAAGCATCAGTACATTGCTACTTTTATTTTTAACTTCTTATTAAGAAATAGTATATAAAAAAGTACAAGGAGGCAGATGAATTTTTACCAATACAAAATAAATTCTGAGACATTATTCCTTAAAGATCAATTTTTATAGAATAATAAGAATTCTTGTAGCAAAGCTCATATGAGGGTGTAAATAGATTTGTAGATTAATAGAGTTATATCAGCAAAAATACACATAAAATAGCAGATGAAGCTTAGCTGTGGAGGACTGTGGCAGGCAGGGGTTCTTGTTCTTCTGTTATCTATCCATACAGAACATATACTTAATATACTGGAAAATCCTCAATAAGACTGTATCTATATGCTCTATATGCAATTTTTAAACATTAAAACTCAATAAAAGATAATATTTGCCAAACAAATATTTAATGGGTTAATACATAAGACATCTTTCACAAGTAATAAAAATAAAGGCACTCGTAAAAAATTATACTGATAACAGAGCAAGAGCTCATAAGATACTAATTTACTATGGTGGCAAATAATTATAATCAGAAAAATAATATAAAAATAAAATTTTCAAATGTTAAAAAATTCAAATTGTTATTATTATAGAATATAAAAAAATACCATAGGTACAGTGAGATATAAACTCTACTACAAAGCTGCTAAAATGGTCAATATATTTTCTGATATAATTTTATTATTATGCATTGAATCATTAATATTACCACAAATTTAACCTAGTTATTATAGATTTCTGAATATATATTATGGAAATATTCATGGATTTAGAATACTTCTGGTTAAGTATTATCATTAAAGGTTTATTTTTATAATTGAAATATTGAATGTACAAAATGTCCAATGAATGTCAGTGAAAACATTCTGTAATTTCCTCATTTATCAAATTATGTTGATATTTAATTTTAAAAAGTGTAAAGCTTAGAAAATATTCTTTACATTTGGTAGGACAAAAAGGTAGCTACCTCTGTTTTTTAAAATATTCAAAATAAAAAAACAAAATTAAAAATGAGTTGCATAACATGTGCTGTACTTGCCTTACCCCTCCCTCCTTCCCATTCTTCGTTTGTCTAGCGAACTTCTACACTTCATTCAGGATCAACTTGAATGCCAAGTTCTTAAAACAGACTTCTCTGGCCTTTCTGCACTAAGTTCCCTTTATCACATATTGAGATGACACTTTGTTCTTCCTTTAATTACATTTCTGATTACTTTAAAATTATTTAATTGTAAGTTTCACAAGAAGTACAAAATAGAAGTATAAAAAAAGCTGTATTTTTCTTATGGTTAATTATAATTTCAGCTTCTAAAGCTGGTACATTGTAGATATGTCAAAATAATTTAATAAAAATTTTTAAATTATTGCTGGCTAAGGTAGAAATTGAATGAAAAAATAGAAGGAATGTATTAAAAAAATCTGTATGTGCATAATTTTGTGTATAATTGTTCCATTTCAGTACATCTTGTAAAAATTATTTTACCATTTTTAATGTATGTTTTAAGTGAAGATACAAGTTATATTCTTAAAATAGGAATCAGTAAATTTGATTTCTGTTTCTCTTTGTTCCACTAATTTCTAGTGTAGAACAAGTCATTTAGCTTCTCAAAATCAAAATATTTGTAATCTATAATATGATGACATTAACTATATTTTTTTCATCTTTATTTTTTCATTCCTTACTTTCCATATTCACAAAAAACAATATATTGATGTTAGGAATAGAACTCAAGAAACTCCATTTATCGATTCTATATCAGTCCACATCTATGCCTGTGCGGGGGGATTAATTTTATCTGATTTGTTGTGACTCATTAATAAAGCACTAGACATGACAGCCCTTAACATTTCCAGGTTCCTGCCAAGTGACCACAGTTTGACAAACCATAAAGCTTATGATTAGACTGTAGTTCCCACAAATACCTAAGTATGGCCTGCAAACTTTATATAAACAGACATTAATCAATTCATGATTTTAGTGACTTAAAATACTTTTAAAATACCTGACATCCAAAATAAATACAATTTCTTGATTTAAAGAGACATGTTTTCCTTTAGTTGGTTAATTATTGTTTGCTGTGACATTTAGAAAGCAGATTGGACCAATCGTGGTATTACATTTTAATATAGCAATACTAAAATTAATCATAAATTTCCCAGATGAGAAACAGATTGTTTCTTAAAAGTAAAAGAAACCCTCTTTCACACATTGCACATTTTACTACATTTACATTTTACTTCCCATTTTTTCTTAAGAATAATTCTACAGTTTACTGAAACATCACAACCCAACTCAACTAAGACTTTGCTTATCAACTGCTCTTAAAGGATTACCCACACATGTCGTTTGTTTGGTTAACTTGTCCATGTTTTTCAAGCTTGAAGATAAGTTTAACTTATTTTCGATTTCTACTGGCTACTCTGCAAATGGAATCAGGACCGTAAGCAAAGACTACTTTTGTCTGCTCTAGACTGATCAGATTTTAAAGAAAAATCTTAAAATATTATAAGAAAATATGAGTTAGTTTCAGTAGGAAGAACACCGGAAATTAAAATATTACTGGAACTTGATATTTTCATTGCAATAAAAGAAAAAACAAATGGGTAGCAAAAGAAAGCCTGAATAACTACTAAGAAAAACAAGTCATTTTCAAGCTAGTTAAGAAAAATAAGGCTACCCGTGATTGGTGAGAATAGAAATGACCTCAGAGATCTTGTGAAGGTTCCTGAAGCAGAGGTGTGTTTGTTTTTTCAGTGTCTTTGTCTAAATACAGTCTAAGTACAGTCTAAATACTTTCTCTTTAGACCAAAGACAGTGTCTTTGGTCTAAAGAGAAATCGTTTGGTTGTTTTGTCTGTTTTAAGTTTAAGGCAAAAACAGATTCCTATGTATTTTGAAGTCATGGTCTAAACAATAAAGCTGACTAGTTTTAAAATTTTTCACTAGCTTACCACAACTAAAGAATAAGAGTAATTATCAATGTGATATTATTGGACAAAATCATGACGTATACAGAGGAAAGCCTTGTCTCTGAGTCTCAAAGTAAAAACCTAGGTTTTAGGGTATTTTTAACATATTTTCCTCTGTAACTGCTTAATGATTTTGGAAGATATGCATATATAGATTATTTGGTCATTGTTAATTAATTATAAACATAAATTAAATAGAAATACTGTAAATATAAATTTTTTGTTTGTATTAATTATTAAAAAGCTAATATCCTGAACAAAATATATTTTTAGTTTCACATTTATAAAATATGAGTAATTCTCTTCTTTGTTACCATGGTCATTTGAAAATCTTTCCTGAGAAATTCATTCTACTCATTTAACATATTCTATCTTACTGAAGATTACAGCTGATTGAAAATGTGGATTTAAACACTTGTGACTCTTCTCCCTTTTTATCATACAAAGTCTTCTCTTATATACCTCCTCATTAGATCAGGTCTGCAAGTGTTGGTCAACTTTTTGAGTACCCATTCATTCCTGATGGACTTTAAAACACTGACCTCCCATTGGATAAATCTGTCTAAACAGGGGTTACTTCAGAGTCTCTTGGAACATATTTTATTTCCTGAGAGTATGTGAGTTTTATGATTTGAATGTTTGTGTCCCCCCAAAATTCATAGCTTGAAATCCTAATTCTCAATATAATGGTGTTCAGATGTTGGGACTTTGGTAGATAATTAAGTTATGAGGATGGAGTTGTCATGAATGACGTTATTGCCCTTATAAAAAGAGGTCAGAGAGCTAGTTTGCTCTCTTTCTGCCATGTCAGGATACATGGGGAAGTTAGCCATCTGCAACCTGGAAAATGGTTATTACCAGAACCCGACCATACCGGCACCAGGATCTCACATTTCTAAACTCCAGAACTGCAAGAAATCCATTTCTGTTGCTCCTAAGTCATCCATTTATGCTGTTTTGTTATAGCAGCTCAAGCTGACTAAGACAGGTTAAAAGTCTTACAAGGAAATATTATTGTTACTATTAAGAGGACTATTGTATATTGAACACTTGTTAAATGACAAGCTCTATGCAGTGTTTTAAAAATATTTGTAAGTTATTTATTATATTTATTTTAACTTTTTTCAATTACAGTTTATATTCAGTATTATTTCATGTTAGTTTCTAGTGTACAGTATAGTGATTAGGTGATCTTATACTTTACAAAGTATTCCCCTGATATTTCCAGGAATCAAATGCCACCACACATAGTAATTGCAAAAGGACTGACTATATTTCCCATGCTGAACTTTATATACACATGACTGGTTTGTAAATATCAATCTGTACTTCTCAGTCCCTTCACCTTTTCCACCCAGACCCTGAATTCCTCACCCTTCTAGTAACCACAGGTCTGTTCTCTATATCCAGGTGTCTGCTTTTGTTTTGTTTGTTTATATTATGCTTTAGATTCCACATATAAGTAAGCTTATATAATGTTTGTCTTTCTCTGACTGGTATATTTCACTTAGCATAATACCCTCTAGATCCATCCATGTTGCAAATTGTAAGATTTTGTTCTTTTCTATGGCCAAGTAATATTCCATTGTATGAATAGACAGCACAGCTTTTTATAAACTCACCTATAAGTGGGCACATGAGTTGTTTCCACATCTTGGCTCTTATAATTAAAACTTTAATGAACATAGGGGTGCATATATGCTTTAGAATTAGTGTCAGGTTTTTTTGGATAAATTCCCGGAAGTGGCATTGCTAGGTCATAAGGCAATTACAAATACATAAGGAAATGTCATGCTGTTTTCCATAGTGGCTGCACCAATCTGCAATTTCACCAACAGTGCACAAGTGTAAATTTTCTTCATATCCTCACCAACACTTTGTTGATTTGTTGATGATAGGCATTCTGACAAGTGTGAGGCAATACCTCACTGTGGTTTTAAATTGCATTTCTCTGATGATTAGTGAGATGAAAAATCTTTTCATATGTGTATTTGTCACTCGTATGTCCTCTTTGGAAAAGTGTCTATTCAGGTCTTTTGCCCATTTTTTGATTGGATTATTTGTTTTCTTAGTGTTGAGTTGTATAAGTTCTTTATAAATTTTGGATATTAACCCCTTATTAGATGTGTCATTGGCAAATATGTTCTCCCATTCAATGGATTGTCTTTTTATTTATTTATTTATTTATTTATTTATTTATTTATTTATTATAGTTTTTATTGAGGTATAATTGACAAAATTGCCTATATTTAAGGTGTACAATTTTATGATTTAGTATACCTGTACATTGTGAAATAATTATCACAATCAAGTTAATTAACCCATCCATCACCTCACACAGTTACTTCTTGTATGTGTGAGAATGCTTAAAACACTCTCTTTGCAAGTAAAATATGGAACACTTCAAAATTTGCATGTCATACTTGTGCAGGGGCCATGTTAATCTCTGTATCATCACAATTTTAGTATGTGTGCTGCCGGAGTGAGTATGGATTGTCTTTTAATTTTGTTCATGGTTTCCTTTGCTATGCAAAAACTTTTTAGTTTGATGTTATCTCATTCATTTTTTTCTTTTGTTCCCTTTGCTCAAGAAGATGTGTCAGAAAAAAATATTACTAATAAAAATGGCTGAGATTTTACTGTCTGTGTTTTTCTAGGATTTTTATGGTATTGAGTCTTATTTTTTTGTCTTTGATACATTTTGAGTTTATTCTTGCATGTGGTGAGGGAAGGTGATCTCATTTCAAATTTTTGCATGTTGGTCCATTTTCCTAACACCATTTATTGAATAGACTATCTTTACCCCAGTGTATGTTCTTGCCTCCTTTGTCAAATATTAATTGACCATATTGGCATGGGTTTATTTCTGGGGTCTCTATTCCATTCCATTGGTCTATATGTTTCTATGCTAGCACAATACTGTTTTGTTTACTATGGCATGTCAGGTAGCATGATTCTTCTAACTTTCTTCTTCTTTTTTTAAGATTGCCGTGACTATGCAGGGTCTTTGTGATTTCACATAAATTTTTGGATTATTTGTTCTAGTTCTGCAAAACACATCATTGGTATTTTGATAGGAATTTCATTGAATCTATAAATTGCTTTCAGTAACATGGTCATTTCAACCATGTTAATTCTTCCTATCCATGAGCATGGTATATGCTTCCATTTGTATATATCTTCTTTAATTTCATCCTTCAGTGCTATAATTTTCCAAGAACAGGTCTTTTACTTCCTTGGTTAAATTTATTTGTAGTTTTTTTTGATACAGTTGTAAATGGGTTTGTTAGTTTCCTGGTAGCTCATTACTGTTATATAAAATGCAACTTATTTATGGATATATATTTTGTCTGTTGCTACATCACTTAATTTATTTATCAGTTCTAGTAGATTTTTCATGGAATCTTCATGGTTTCCTATATACAGTATCATGTCATCTCTAAGTAATGACAGGCTTATTTTTTTCTTTCCAATTTGGATGCCTTATATTTCGTCTTCTTTGTTGATTGTTATGGCTACTACTTCCAAACTATGTTGAATAACAATGGTGAAAGCAGACAATCCTGTCTTGTTCCTGATCTTAAGGGAAATTTTTTTTCCCATTGAGATTGCGTTATCTGTGGGTTTTTCATATATGGCTTTTATTACATTGTAGAATGTTCTCTCTATTCTCACATTACTAAGAGTTTTGATCACAAATGTGTGCAGAATTTTATTAAATGGTTTTTGATCATCTATCGATATGATTATATTATTTTTATCCTTTGTTTTGTTTATGTGGTATATCGTGTTTATTATTTTGTATTCCCAGAATAAATTATACTTGATTATCATGTATTATCTTTTTAAGGTATTGCTGGATTCATTTTTTTTTTAATAGTGTGTTGAGGGCTTTTGCATGTATTTTATTCAGGGACATTGGCCTGTAGCTTTCTTTCTTTGTACTGGGTTGGCCTACTTCTAGAATTAGAATAATGTTGGCCTTGTAAAATAAGCTTGGGAGTTTCACTTCACTTGAATTTTTTTGGAACAGTTTGAGAAGGATAGCTGTTAATTTTTCTTTAAATGTTTGGTAAAATTCACCTGTGAACTATCTATTCCAAGATTTTGGATTGTTGGAAGTTATTTAATTACTGTTTCAATTTCATTATTTATAATTAATCTGTTCAGAATTTTTTTTCTTTTTGATTTAGTTTTGGGAGATGGAATGTTTCTATAAATTTTTCCTACTCTTCTAGATTGTCCAATTTTTGGCATATACTTTTTTGTAATATATTCTTACTTCTGCAGTATCATTGTTATTTTTCCTCCTTAATTTATGATTTTATTTATTTGGGTTATCTTTCATTTTTCTTGTCTGGTTAAAGGTTTATCAGTCTTGTTTATCTTAGCCTCAGGAATCTGGACAAAGAAGAGTAAAGTTGGGGGGATCACAATACCTGATATAAAACCGTACTACAAATCCACTGTAATAAAAACAGCTTGGTACTGGCAAAGGAAAAGACATATAGACGAATGAAAGAGAATAAATAGCCAAGAAATAAACCAAAGTCTCTATGCTCAATTAACATTTGCTGGGGGTGGGGCACAAGCATACAATGAAGTAAAAATAGTCTCTTCAATAAATGATGTTGGGAGAATTGGACTGGTATGTACAAAAATATGAAACTAGGCCACCAACTTATACCATACATCAAAATAAACTCAAAATGGATAAATCATGGGACCATAAAACTACTAGCAGAAAACATAGTAAAATTTCAGATATTCCACTTACCAATATATTTGCTGATATAATTTCCAAGGACAATAGAAATAAAGGAAAAAATAAACAAGTGGGACCACTTAAAAATCTTCTGTATTGCTAAAGAAACCATCATCAAAATGGAAAGGGAACTAACTGTATAGGAGAACATGTTTGTAAACGGCACACTGGACAATCAATAATTTAATTGATTATATTATACTTTATATAATCAATTAAATTATATAAAGAACTCATTTGACTCAATACTAGGAAGAAGAATAATCCAATTAAAAATGGGCAAAGGATATGAATAGACACTTATCAAAGGAGATAAAATGGTCCATAGACATATGAAAAGATGCTCAACATAACTAGCCATCAGAAGGATGTATCTCACACCTGTCAAAATGGCTATCATTAATAAATAAACAGCAAGTGCTAGCAAGGATATGGAGAGAAAGGAATTCTAGTGTACTGTTGGTGGGAATGCAGACTGGTACAGACATTGTGGAAAACAATATGGAATTTGCTCAAAAAATTAAAAATGGAACTGCCTCATGACCCAGTGATTCCACTTCTGAAAATATACACTAAGAATCCTGAAACAGCAATTCAAAAGAACTTATGAACCCTTATGTTCATAGCAGTGCTATTTATATAGCCAAGCCATGGAAACAGCCCAGGAGCCCATCAGTAGATGAGTAGATTAAAAAAAAAAAAACAAAACTGTGGTATGCCTATACAATGGAATACTACGCTGCAGAAAGAAAGAAGGAACTCCTACTTTTGAAGTAACATGGATGGAACTGGAAAATATTATGTTAAGTGAAATAAGCAGTAAGTCATACACCATGGCCTTATTGGTGAGAGGAATCTAATGAACAAAATAAAACTAATGAGCAAAATAGAACCAGAGACCTAGAAACATGGAACAGACTGACAATGGCCAGAGAGGAGAGGAAAAGGGAATAATGGTGGAATGGAGAAGGGGCTAGTCAAAGAACATGTATGAATAACCACAGACATGGACAACAATGTGTGGATTGACTGTGGGAACAGGGAGTAGGCTGGCAAAGGAGGGCAAAGAGGGAAAGTTGGGAAAAATATAATAGAAAAACAAAAAATAAATAAAATAAGATAAAATAGTACGATAAAAAATCATATCTTTTTCAAAGAACCAACTCTTGGTTTCATTGACTCATATTGATATTTTAGAATCTGTTTTGTTTATTTCTGTTTTGATATTTATTATTTTCTACCATCTACTCACTTTGGTCTTTGTTGTTCTTTTTATAGTTCTTCAATATAAGGTTAGATTGTTTATTTGAGAATTTTCTTTTTTCTTGAGGTAGAATGGTAATGCTAATAATTTCCCTCTTAGAACTGCTTTCAGTGTGTCCCATAGACTTTAATTGTTTTGTGTTCATTTGAATTTGACTCAAGGTATCTTTTGATTTCTTCCTTGATTTTAGTGTTAACTCATTCATTTTTTAGTAATATGTTATTTAGCCACCATGTGTTCCTATGTTTTTTTTTTCCTTGTGATCGAATTCTAGTTTCATATAAATATGTCCAGAGAGGATGCTTGATTGAGTTCAATTATCTTAAATTTACAGGGACTTGTTTTGTGTCCTAACATGTGGTCTATCTTAGAACTTTCTAAGATAGAAACTTGAAAAGAATGTATATTCTCCTGCTCTGGGGGGAAATGCTCTGAAGATATCAATTAAATCCATCTGCTCTAGTATGTCACTGAAGACTGCTGTTTCTTTGTTGATTTTCTGTCTGGAAGATCTATCCATTCATGTCAACATGATGTAAAAATCCTCTACTATTGTTATATTACTGTTGATATCTCCCTTCATGTCCATCAAAATTTGATTCATATATTTAAGTGCTCCCATCTTGGGTGCTAAAAGTTTAGAAGGCTTCTGTCTTCTTGTTGGATTGCTCCCTTTATCATTAGGTAGCATCCTTTGTCTCTTGATATAGCCTTTGTTTTAAAGTATATTTTGTTTGTCGTATGTATCATTACCTTAGTTTTTTTTTATATCCATTTGCATGATATATCTTTTTCCATCCCTATACTTTTAAACTGTGTGTCTTTCATTCTGGGGTGGGACTCTTATAGACAGCATATATATGAGGTTTTTTTTTTTCAAGTAAGTTCTCTAGCATCTTCTTCATTTTGAATATTATATTCTTCATTTCTGCTGATTCTTCTTTTATGGTTTCTATGTCGTTTATCATTCTGTTGAAATGCTTGCTAAGTTTCTTGAGCATCCATGTAATCATTTTTGTGAACTCTATGTCTGGTAGATTGCTTGCCCCCATTTCATTTAGCTTTTTTTTCAGGAGATTTCTCCTCTTCTCCCATTTTGCGCATATTTCTTTGTCTCCCCATTTTTTGTTGTCCTTTTGTGTTTATTTTTTTTGTGTGTTAGGTAGATCTGCTATTTCTCCCAGTCTTGTTAAGGTGGCTTTATATAGTAGGTGTCCTGTGTGAACGAGTGGTACAGTCTCCTTGATTGCCTGTGTTGGGTGCCCTATGCTAAGGGCTTTATGTGGAATTACTCTTTTAATACTAACACCCTATGACATAAGATCTATTATAATCTTCACATGATGGATAAGAAATAGATCATAGTTTGCACAGCTGTTAAGTCACAGAGCTGAGACTGAAAGTAATACCAGAACACTATTTGAAAGTGCTTTCTGTGTAATGGAATTCTAACCACTAACTTTTCTCTTTTCTATTTTAGCAAAGGGATATGTTTTTATTCTTTTTTGTTTATCTTTACATTTACATGTTAACATTTATTTCCTTCAAAATGAGACCTTATTTTACAAAGGGAAGACCAGAATTACATAAAAGTAAACATTTTATAAGAGACTTTTGGGAGGTGGGGATGGCTGGAGTGGGGGTCCAAGGTGAGGTGAAAATGGACACAACTGGATTTGAACAACAATTAAAAAAAAGACTTTTTAGGACATATGGGTAAATGTAAATTGCAGAGATCTTATGAATTATATGTAGCTAGACATACACACAGAATGGACAGACACACACACAAAAGGTAAAGATTCAGCTTGTTATGGTGACATAATTGTGATATATCAGTCTCTCTGGAAATAAATTGAGATTAGAAGACACAGAGAATAGTAATAAGAAGTTAGCTCTTGTATATAATGTTTGAATATTGTTAGTTTTCTTTAAAAAAATTCCGAAAAAATCATTCTCCATTGTGTATAATATAGCAGAAAATAAATCTATTACTTAGTTTTTAAAATTTTACTCAAGAAATCAAACTCTAAAATACATGTGCACTGGTGGTGCTAGTTGATGTGTCCCACTATTTGTGGAGATAATGCAGTAAATTAACAAGTTATGTTGATGTTTTTCTATTGACTAGTATGTACACATAAAAGAAAAGTATGAATTGCATTTAAAAAAAGGGTGACAGAGGAACAGAGGGAGAGTTTTTAAAAAAATATCACATCATTCCACTCTTGTGTGATTTTAATGAGAATGTTAGTTGTAGTCAAGTTTTCCCGATATCAAGAAATCATGGTTTTGCCCTGGCTGGTGTTAGCTCAGTGGATTGAGTGCGGGCCTGCGAACCAGAGGATCGCGGTTCGATTTCCAGTCAGGGCACATGCCTGGGTTGCAGGCCAGTTCCCAGCAGGGGACACACAAGAGGCAACCGTACATTGATATTTCTCTCCCTCTCCCTCTCCCCTACCCCTCTAAAGACAAAAAAAAAAAAAAAAAAAGAAAAAAAAAAAAGAAATCATGGTTTAAACCATGATTTAAACCATGATACAGAAAAGGTTTCCAAACCTTTTCTATAATGAATGAGACTGTAAATATTTTACATTTTGCATGCTAGCTGGTCTCTGTGACAATTATTGAACTCTGCCATTGTAGCACAAAAGCAGCCGTAGGAGTACATAAACAAGTTGGTATGTCTGTGTTTCATTAAACTGCATTAAACAAATAAAAATAAAACAGAAACAATAATTGACAATCAGCCTGCAGGCCATAGTTTGGCAATCCCTGGTCTAAAAGATAGAGACTGAGGAACACAAATCCTTCTGAATATTGAGAGAGAAAGAGAAAGAGACCACTTAATGATGAAATTTTAAAAGGTCACACTGGAGAGCTTGTCAAAATTATTTGTAAGAAAGTACGTGCCAACATACTTTATATTATTATATTATTTATGGTATAAACACAGAAGAATTAATTCTATAGCTTGAGGCAGTGAGATCCAATTAAAATGAGAGGATTTTAATAAAGTCATAACAATGTCATCATGCAGCTGGTGAGCCTAAGCAATTATTAAAGATTCTATGACAGTGTGACCAGGAGATCTTCATAAGAAAACATATTCACATAGAAATATGTTAATTGGATTTGAGACCATTTCAGAATCTCAAATATGTGAACATGGACAATCTCAAAGCTCTTTACTGAGGTTCTTATAGACATATGCCCCATGTCTACCTTTACTTTTTCTTGCTCCAACATTGGTAGAATTGAGAAGTAGTGTGCAGTCATTTTCAGTACATACACACTTATACAAACAAATACATACAGGTAAAAAGAAAAAAATGTAGTGTTTAAAGAACTAGCATCATGGAGGATTCAGATTTGAAGTTCAATGAGTGGGAATAGAAAAAGCCATTGGTGAAAGCATTCTCCTTGTTGCCCATTTGACCACAGACACTTTTTAAATGGCTTTACCTACTCTTTGACTACATATCATCTTCTGAACAGGCTCAGTTACATTGGCATCATCAAAGACAAAAGAAAGTTAAAGTAATAATTGTTCTTTCTCTAGGTTTAGGAAAGGTTTTAGTCACTGGTCAATAACCCAAAGTTGAAAATTGGGCAGATCTTACAAAGAATTTATTTAAAACCGCCAAATCTGTTTTTCTTTATGTTTTCCAGACATGTGGATTATAACATTATTTATGAATCACACGAATTAGAAATATAGGAGTTCTTTTCTCATGTTCTCCTCCTCTCCATCTCTAAGCCCTGAAAATTTCTATAGATTCTATTTTCAATAAATAAATATGGCCCTGGCTGGGGTGGCTCAGTGGATTGAACACTGGTTTCCAAACCAAAGGGTCACTGGTTCAATTCCCAATGTGGGCACATGCGTGGGTTGCTGTATTGATGCGTGAAAGGCAATCACACATTGATATTTCCCTCTCTTTCTCCATCCCTTCCCCTCTGTCTAAAAACATAAATAAATAAAATCTTTAAAATAAATAAATAAATCTGTAATTGTAGTTAAAGATGTTGACAATGGAACTATGGTTCACTTTTAAAGAATCTATCTTTTACATCACTCTCATACAGTACCAGAATAAGAAGAAATTGCACCAAGAAATGTAAAAATGAAAAGTGTACACCACCATGATAGTTCAAGTTCATGGCTACAGCTGTCTCTTAAGCTAGCTTCCATCTACCCTACCATTCTCTGCATTTCTATTTTGCGGCATGACTTAATGAATTTCCAGTTTTAGCTTAAACAACTGTATTAATGTACTGTCACTTGTGACTAAAGAACTTAGAAGAATGAAAAGTATCAGTTCTCTCCTTTCTGTCACCTCTTTGAAGACCTGCCTCACATCTATAACTAGAATTTTATCCCTGGACTACTTTTTGAAACTATCCTGAGGTTAGAGTCAAAGGTCCAGCATAGTCTTTTTTCCTTCATTAATTTTATTTTTGTTTTATAAGGCTTGACTTGTTTGTTTTCTGAATCCCAACAGGTAGACTGTCAAGAGCTTTAGAATTTGAAAACAGGAATTTCCAAAAGATCATGAAGGCACTCAATAGAAATCAATCTTGGTGGAGCCCTGACTGGAGTGGCTCAGTTGGTTGGCATCATCCTCCAGAACAAAAGTTTGCTGATTCGATTCCCTGTTAGGGTACATGCTTGGGTTGTGGTTTGGTCCTCATTAGGGACCCTTATGAGAGGCAACTTATCAGTGTTTTTCTCCCACTCTTTCTCTTTCCCTACCCTTCTCTCTAAAAAATAAATAAATAAAATATTTAAAAAAAATAAATCTTGGTGTACAAAGCCATATCCCAGTGGAATAAACATTTTGAAACAAGATAGGCAATACGTTGTCCAATGAGAGATTGTAGGAAAGAAAGAAGTTAGATGAAGGAAATTGACTCATGATTGCCCCAATCACAATACTTACAATACATAATCATTAGCACATTGTGATATTGGTAAAACATTCCGGTCAAAAGGTCTGTGTTTGCAATGAGTCCCTTGTGAAATAATTTAACCTTATTTAATTTCAGTTTCCTTTTCTACTATTAGATATTAATACCTTATCTGGCTATATCATAGCTGTGGTGTGAAGACAAAATAATTGAAGAATAGGTAAAGTCTGAAAATCAAATAAAACTTTGTAAATAGGAAAGTCCATTAAACATAATACCTTAAGCCAAAAGAGTAAGTCTCAGAGTAGAACATCAGATACTGAGATAGACTAATTGGACTAAAGGTTCTTATACCCCCTCCCTCAGTCATATCTAACAAGGACTATATTTTCTATTTACTTGTATATAAGCATTTCCAAAAGTTAGAAGAGTACTACTTTCTAAGTAATTTAACATTCTGAGGATAACAAGAAAAAAGATTATTTCTGGTTTTCAAGTCCTGGATTCAGTAGTATAAATACACCAACCACTTGGTGAAGACATGGCAATTTCACTGATGTTGCTAAAAATTAAATGAGAAACATATGATATTTGGGGTCTCCTTTAAGACTTTTTTGATACCTTGAGGATTCATAATAATTAGATTTATGAAAAAACATAGAAAGAGCTCCCAGTTTCAGAATTGTGACAGACCCATTGATAAAACCTGCTCAGGCAGAAACCAAGTTGGGGAAAATAACAGTTTGTTATTATAGTTCTCCTAAAGTAAAAGAAATGTTCTTAGAAACTTGAATCCATTCATCCTATTTTAAGTAGATAAGTCATTAGTTTCTTTTTCTTTTATTAAAATGAGCACAATATGAACATTTGACTATTTAGCTGCACTTTGAAACTTAGCTTTCTACACATTTTAATTTTCTGAGTTGGAATCTCCTGGCAACACCTTCAAAATGTAGCTCTGACCTTGTGACAGCAAAGGAAACAATTTCAATCTGGTAAAAAATTAAAGAAAATGTATTGAAGAGAATGGCAACATAACTATTTTAATCACCAAATTCAAACATTTAGCATGATAATCAGTATCTCTTCAGTGTAAATATACAGCCACATAATGAGTGGTTCCATTCCTTGCGATGTCTATGTATCCCTGCAGTAATTATTTAGCATCTATTATGTACAAGGCATTGAGATAGGAAAAAATAGAATAATATACCATGACAATCTTTTCAAAGAATATCAAATCCAAGAAGGGGAAAGGTGCAACTTTCTTGTCCTAAGCTTGACTTTCATTAGTATTCTGACCTTGGGTAAGTCACTTTTCCTATGTCATCCAAATCATTCAACACTTTTTTATTTATTGAGGACTTCCCATGGGCCATGGGTCATGGACTGGAAACAAGAAAGACTGAGGAAGAAAGAGACCTATCCAAGCTTTTGTGGGGCTGATGTTATAGTGTATAAGATAGATATAAAATAATTGAACCTCAAAACAAATGATACACAGACCATAAAATGTAATAAAAAGCATTTGGTACAAGAGAACATTTAAAACTTAAACACTTGATTTATTGTGCCAGTCCTAGGAGGTTTATCTGAGGAAACAAAAGTTAAGCTGCTACCCAAAGGAAATGAGAACACTGTCAAAAAGCAACTGGGAAAGTGTAGCAGGTTTGAGTATTTGGGTTAGTGTGGCTAGAATGCACAGATCAAAGGGAAGAAGGGCAAAGCATGGACCTAAAGAGCTAGATACAGCCCAGATCCTGTAAGTCCTTTTGGACATGTTAAGAAGTTTTAAATTTATTCTATGAGAAATGAAAAACATCACTGAAGGATATTAAGCAACTGAATGATATGATTAGATTTGTATTTTTAAAGGTTACTTGGGCTTCAGTGTAAATAGTGTACTGATAAAATAAGGAACAACAAACTGGATGTACATACTGAAATGTAGCCAGATCTCCAAAAGCCATGGTTGTGAATGAACAATGAAAAGATAGGTTGTATTCCATAGCACAATGCCACTTATATAATGATGGCTTGTCCAGAACACAAATAAATAAAAGGATACGTATGAAACCCCTTAAAATGGTTGTTCTTGAAAAGCTGCACAGAAACAGTGACAAGGAGATGGGGTAAAGGGAATAAATAACTGGATAAAACAAGAAAGAGTTCTTTATAAACCAGTGATGATAGTAGAATAGGAAGTGATTAATATGATTAACAGGATGTTTTGTACCTGAGTTCTTCTTTTGGTGTTCATATAAGGAGTACTATTTTATTTTTTTAAATGGAAAAATAAAATATTTTTTCTTTTTCAATTTTTATTTTAATTGTTGATCTTGTACAGTTTCTGTCTTTTACTCCCACCCCAACCCTTCTTTTTTTAAAGATGAGTCTTAGTGGATGGGTAGGTTTAGATAAAAAGGAATGAAAATTGTTATTTTTCAAGCACAGTATGAGTATAGCAAATATCTGCAAAACACAGAGAGTATTTGAACATAGGTGTTTGATTTACTTTTTTTGGAACATAATTATAATCATAAAGGAGGATAGGGAGAGAGACTAAGAAAAGAGGTTGGGTCTAGATATTGACAACATTACATGGCCCATGGAGGTGAACTTCATTTCTAAAAAAAAGTGTATAAATGATTTTAAACATGAAAGTTTAGCACTTAAGTGTAGGACAATACTACAAATAAGCTACAGTGAAGAATAAAACGCAGTCCCTACTTTTGTCATTCTCATAGTGGGAGGTTTTCATATTCAATATTTATTGAATGCCTACTAAGTACAGAGGAGTGTAGATGAACAGATGAATAAGACATGTCCCTTGCCACGCTGTAGGTATAAGTAGAATGATAGGGACACCCAGCAAAAAGGAGACCTCTCAGAGAATATTGGAGCTGGACCTTGAGGAATGATTAGGCACCCATCAAACAAAGTAGGATTCATATATATCATCAGCTCCTTTAATTCTGATCTCAAGATATTGAGCTAGGAATACTCTTTTCAAAGAACATCAAATGCAAGAAGGGGAAGGTTGCAACTTTCCTGTCCTAAGCTTGACTTTCATTGGTATTCTGACCTTGGGTAAGCTACTTTTCCTATGTCATCCAGTCATTCAACACTTTTTCTGAATGTGAATTCAACACATTCAAAAAAAGTGTTGATGATTGGGAGGGTGAAGTAAACAGCACATATTAAAGGTGTCCTTCTAAGGGATATTCTGAACTATCTAGCAAGATGAGAAGAGAATAGTCTGTTAGTTCTATCAGTCCTTATGTTGCTCTTCCTAATATCACTGTTTTGTTTGAAGTATCTCTTTCATTTAGCTCTAGGTGGATGAACAAAAGTATTCCTTAAAAATATTGATCTTCCAGGGTGTTAAGTGATGAATTACCAACTAATTCAGGCAAATGCATTCTTTAAAGAGAAGTACTTTTATTCTCTCCACATAAAGGCAGAATTAGTAACCACGTTAAGACAGAAGTCCTCTGTCAATATTATTTTTATTTATATTATTAATGGTAGCAAAGAGTCATCTCTTTTAAGGCAGGATAGTAAGAAGCTAGAAAAATTCTTTGGCAAGTGGAATGGAGGAATTGAGACAGACAGCTGATTCAAACTGTCCTCATCCAGCACCCTGAGACATCTGTCACATTCTCCCTTGCATGACCACTCCAGTAAGCATTAAGCCCTAAGGACAAGGAGGTTCTCATCAGCATCAAATAGCCTAGGAATGAAACCTCAGGTCTGTTGCCACAGAAAGAGTTTCAGCCAAACTAGAGCTAACATCTAGGTCTCAGTTGTGTTTCAGTTCTAGGCCCCCCAAAAGCAGTAAAATGAGACAAGGCGATGCCATGGCTGACATTATGACCAGGTACAATGACTAGTGGCCTCCTACCCTAGAGCCAGCCCATCAGTGGAGACACAACCCTGAAAGGTCATACCTTAAGGCTGATGAATATCTTATTGAAATCCTCCCCTGAAAACTCTAAAATTTCTGTCTTTAGAAAAGAGATCAAAATCCTTATAGCAAAGGACTCAGTGTGTGCTTTCCTTGGAGCACACCTGTGCCTTTCCCCCTCTCTTTCCTCAGACAGATGTCTTTGCTTTTCTTTCTCTTAGACTCTAAATGTTCCCAGAAGACTTAACAGCCAGGGGTTCAGCAAATCCTGGGTTAACTCCCTGAACCCATCTTCAAGGACCCTCCTTTTGCCTTTGTAACTTATTTCCTGAGTCTATGCAAGCCAGCTAGCTCACTTCTTCTGCCTTTGTGCTAAATAAACTTCCTCTTGGGTTACAGTTCTTGGCTCTGAATTCCTTCTTTGCCAAACTCAAGAATCAAGGTTGCTGAACTAAGAGGCCACATCACCACCAACACTTTAACAAAAGGGCTTTCACTTTCCCAGACACCAATGAACATAGTGATTTATAGTGTTTGATATTAATGTACTCTAAGGGATTCACATTTCGGCTGAATTTAAAGGTAACAACCAACATTTTAAAAGTTAGTCATCATTTTTGAAATTTATTTTGCGTACTGTGCATAATGCTTCCTAAGAAAACTGGCATTTTTTTATTAATCTGCTTCTTCTTTCTGTTGATCAGTGTCAGTAGCTTGTCAAGGACACCTTGCTTTGGTACCCATGCAAATAGGATTTAATTATCACCAATGAGTTTGCAAAACTTGCATAAGTCATTAATTTGAAAAACATGAGACTTAATACAGGGGAATTTGGAGCTGCTGTCAAAGACACTTTAAAATTACTCTATTTATACATTAATTATTAATACACTGAAAATGCCTGGTATAACTAATTTTAATTATGACAAATTACAACACAATAAAAATGCATTTTTTTCTTTTATATTTACCTTAATTTTAAGCATTTTGTGAAACCTTTATTCTTTGTGTAGTTCCAAATGTCTGTCTGGTGTCATATTCCCTATGCCTAATGACATTTTCATGTCCTTAATACAAGTGTGCTGACAATTCTATCAATTTTTTTCTGAAAAGTATTTATTTTACTTTCATTTACAAAGAATTTACAGACTTTCCTTTTAAAGATTTTATTTATGTATTTTTAGAAAGAGGGGAGGGAAGGGAGAAAAAGAGGGAGAAATACATCAATGTGTGGTTGCCTCTTGGTGTGCCCTTGGCTGGGGACCTGGCCTACAACCCAGCCATGTGTCCTGACTGGGGATGGAACCAGTGACACTTTGCTTCAAGGGCTGGCACTCAATCCATTGAGCCACATCAGCCAGAACTGATAGACTTTCCTTTTAGAACATTTTTTAAAAATTTATTTATTATAATTATTTTTTATTGCTATTCAGGTAGAGTTGTCTCCATTTTCCTCCACTGCTCTCCCCCACCCCACCTTCCACCCTCAATCCACACCCTCTGTGGTTTATCCATGGGTCCTTTAACCTGTTCCTTGATGACCTTTCCCCTACTTTCCCCGGTTATGCCCCTCCTTGTGCCCCTCTGGTCATTGTCATTTTTTTTATTTCAATGTGTCTGGTTATATTTTTCTTGCTTTTTGGGTTGTTCTTGTATTTTTTTCCTTCCCTGTTTCCTTTTTGTTTTTTTATTAGGTTCCACTTACAAGTAAGATGATACAGTATTCGTCTAACCACCTGACTTAATTCACTTAGCATAATGCTCTCCAGTTCCATCCATGATGTCAGGAAGTATAGGAGCTCCTTCTTTCTTTCTGCTGTGTAGTATTCCATTGTGTAAATGTACCATAGTTTTCTGATCCACTCATTTACTGATGGGCACTTAGGTTGATTCCAGCACTTGGCTATTGTAAATTATGGTGCTATGAACATTGGAATGCATAGGTGCTTTTGGATCAGTGTTTCAGAGTTCTTAGAGTATAACCCCAGCAATAGAATTGCTGGGTCAAAAAGCAGTTCAATTTTTTTTTTTTTTTTTTTTTTTTTTTTAGGAAATTCCATACTGTTTTCCACAGTGGCTGTACAGTCTACATTCCCACCAACAGTGTATTAGGATTTGCTTTTCTCCCCAAACTGGCTAGCACTTGTTGATTTGTTTCTGATGTCCATTCTGACCAGTGTGAAGTGGTATCACATTTTTGTTTCAATTAGCATCTTTCTGATGGCTAGTGATCATGAGTATTCTTTCATACGTCTCTCAGCCCTCTCTATATCCTCCCTGGGGAAGTGCCTGTTCGGGTCCTTTGCCCATTTTAATTGGATTGTTTGTCTTTCTGGAGTTAAGTTGGGAGACTATTCCAAAAAATTCAAGAAGAGGGAAGACTCCTAATCTCTTTTAATGAGGCCAACATCATCCTAATCCCCAAACCAGATAAAGACACAACAAAGAAAGAAAACTTCAGGCTAATATCAGTGATGAACATACATGCTAAAATCCTCAACAAAATACTGGTAAACTACATCCAGCAATACATTAAAAAGGTCATATACCATGACTCAGTGGGAGTCTTCCAAAGGGATCCAAAGATGGTACAACATTCATAAATCAGTAAACATAATACATTACATAAACAAAAGGAGAGACAAAAATCACTTGATCATATCAATAGATGTAGAAAAGTATTTGATAAGGTACGATAAGGTACAACACTCATTTATGATAAAAACACTCAGCCAAGTGGGAGTACAGGGAGCATTCCTCAACATAATAAAGGCCATATATGAGAGACCTACAGCCAACATCATACTCAATGGGGAAAAACTAAAAGCTTTCCCAGGAAGATCAAGAACATAACAAGGATGTTGGCTCTCACCACTTCTATTCAGCATAATATTGGAAGTCCTAGCCACAGAGATCAGACAAGAAGAAATAAAAGGCATCCAAATTGGAAAGGAGGAAGTAAAACTCATTGTTTGCAGATGACGTGATAGTGTACATAGAAAACTCAATGGACTTCACCAAAAAACTACTCAATCTAATAAGTGAATTTGGCAAAACAGCAGGATACAAAATCAATATTCAAAAATCAAAGGCATTCTTGTACACCAACAACAAAACATCAGAAAGAGAAATCAGGAAAAAAAATCCCATTTACTATAGCAATAGGAAAAATAAAGTACCTAGGAATAAACCTAACCAAGGAGGTAAAAGACCTGTACTCAGAAAACTGCACAACACTGAAGAAAGATATTAAAAAAGACACAAATAAATGGAAGCATAATCTGTGTTCATGTATTGGAAGAATTAACATTATCAAAATGTCCTTTTAGAACATTTTTATATTAAAAGAAAAATTGCAAGGATATTAAGACTTCTTATATACCCCCCACACAGTTTCTCTTTCTTTATTAGCATTTTTGCATAGTGTAGTGTATTTGTTGTAATTAATGAACCAGTATCAATATAACCTTATTAGATAAAGCCCATAGTTTATGAACATTTGTTAGGTTTTACCTAATGCCCTTTCTGTTCCAAGATACATTCCAGGACCCCACCTGGAATCTAGTTGTCATGCCTACTAAGGCTCCACTTGGCTGTGATAGTTTTTTGTTTTTTCTTGTTTTTGATGACTATGAAAGTTTAAAAAAAATCTGGTATTTTTTATACAAATTGAAAGACTTTTATTTCAGAATAGACATAAAAACATACACAGATTTATATATGTGCCATGAAGTAAGTACTCTGAACTGTTAATATGAATTGGATATTTGAGAATATATTTATTCACTTGAAATAAATAAATTTATATGTAGTACAGTTGGTAGATCACAGAGTCAATAAGATAATATAAGTTGGGGAATATAAGTGTATTTAATGGTAGAAGCAAATTAATGTAGAATAATACCTTTTAACATTCTTTATATAATCATCAATAACCTACTATATGGCAAGCCCTACATCAGAAAAAGTATTAAAAATGTTTATCATTTAGCCCTGGCTGGTGTAGCTCAGTGGATTGAGCACGGGCCTGCGAACCAAAGGATCGTGGTTCGATTCCCAGACAGGGCACATGCCTGGGTTGCCAGGCCAGTTCCCGGCAGGGGACATACAAGAGGCAACCGCATATTGATGTTTCTCTCCCTCTCTCCTTCCCTTCCTCTCTAAAGATAAATAAATAAAATCTAAAAGGAAAAAAAAAATTATAAAAAAAAAAAGATCCATCTTCTAAAAAAAATAAATAAATAAAAATGTTTATCATTTAAAGTCATGATATCTACTCTCAAATCATTCACTCATAATTTAATAAGGGATACATACATAAACAAATTATTGCAACAGAGTATAGTGATTCCAAATTAGAAACTAACCACAAAATATTGTGAAAACCCAGTGAAGGAAGTAATCAACTTTGAGATGGAAGAGTCAAGTAGATTATCCCTCTAGGTCTTGAAGAGCTGTAGATCATCAGGCAAAAATGGATGAGTATTCGATGTGGAAGATGCAGCTGGTACAGAGTGAAGTACCATGTGCTTTAAAAATTTTATGTAATTGACTGGAATCATATTAATGAATTTGGACTTTAACCTGGAGGTATTCAATGGTTTTAGTAAAGGATTGCATAGTTGATTTGTTATTCAAAAAGTCCACTAACAAAAGATTAAGAGATGAAAGAAAAGAGTTCTACTTTCTAGTAGAACTCTTGAGGAGTCAAGAGCAATATTAAAAAAAAAAAAAAAAAAAAAAGAGTGAACCAGAGCCATAGTGCAGGTGAAGATAAATGTGAAAACTCCTTCAATCTTAGAATTGACATGATTTAGCATAAGACTAAAAATAATCTAAGATAATGTCCATGTTTGTGACATTATGGAATAGTTGGTAGTTCTAATAATTAAGAGAGGGAACATGGGAGAGATAAAATAAGGAGCAAGAAAAATGACAGAGAAAATGGTGTTAGATATTTTATACGTAAAATGCTTAACTAGTGTGAGGTTGGCTTCGTGCATGAGTCTGAAGAGCAGATGTAAAAGCTACATTGAATATGTCTCCTTAAACTCTTACAGAAGATACCTAGCTTAGTCTCCTCTCTGATGTCCTCATATTCTCTTTCTTAACTCAGTTTAGCAGACATAAGTAGAGGAGAACATTTGATATCTGACTTCAGCCCCATGCTGAATGGCTAGAACAGGAATATACAATAGCACAATGGAAAGTGATTTTCAAAGCACTATTTTTTTTTTTCAAAATCAGGGAAGGGAGGACGTCACCAAACACTCTATTCACCTATTTCTTTTTGTTTCATCTACCACTGACCACTGAAGCTCTGAGCAGGAGTGTCAGGATTTATTAAGCATAAGACAACATTATACTATGACAGCTCCATGTCAAGTTTTAGCAGGAGCATTGCTGCTCAGTAAACTAGATTTTCTCCCAAGCAAAGAACAGATAAGTAACTTGCAGGCTTGGGTAGTTGGGTAGTTGGCAGTATTGATTAAAAAAAAAAAAAAAAAAAAAAAAAAACACCCTTTTTCATACCAATCCCTGGTTATTGTAACCTAAATTACCAACTACCATACAACCCTGCAGCATATCTGGATTCTTGACCATCTTGTTATTTCTGCTCTTTCAGTTTCTATGAATTTCCTGATGTTTTACTTTCTTTGGGTTTGTGCTCTGTAGTAATGCCATCCTTCCTTGCTCTGATCTCACAAACATCTGTCTAATTGCTCCATACCTGACCTCTACCTTAACATTCAGCAACTGCCTGAGCAGAAAATCACCCACTAAGCCAGCTCCCTACTCAAGCTCTACCCTTCAATATGATATCAGCTCTAACAGAGGGTGAAACTAGATGATAGTGAACAATGCAAATATGGAAACAAAAATGTCAGTTGTTAGCCCTGGCCAGTGTGGCTCAGTGGATTGAGTGCCAGCCTGCGAACCAATGGGTCACCTGTTCAATTCTGTCAGGGCACATCCCTGAGTTTCAGGCCAGGTCCTTGGTAAGGGGTGAGCAAGAGGCAACCACATGTTGATACTTCTCTCCCTTTCTTCTTGCTGCCTTCCCCTCTCTAAAAATAAATAAATAAAATCTACTTGATTCCGCTGCTTTTTAAAAACATTATAAAAAATGTCAGTTATTAGAGTCATAATTTTCTCTGGGTAGTTAATTTCCATTTTACTCTCCACATTACCCATGGAAGTAATTTTTCTGTTTTATTTTAGTTAAGAATCATCTTGTTTTAATTGTTAAGTTGAAACACAGGCAACCTAACCAATAAAACCTTTCCAATCTATCATGATCACTCAGTTAAATGATGCTAGCTCGAGTTGTAGTAATCCTTATAACAATTCACTGTGCTATGTATTGTACAATTACTATCCCTGTTTTACAAATGAGAAATGTGAACTGTAGTGCTATTGAGGAATTTGCTGAAGATCATATGACAAATGATATCCACAGGTCATTTTGACCCCAAAGCCAATATTCTTAACCTCACCAATACATAGCCATTCTGAAAGTAATTTTAAAATCAGGAAAAAAAAATATCTTATGCAACAGCAAGAATATTATATTCTATTAACATTCTAATTGAAAATTATATATTTATTCCAATAAGTAAACTGTGTAGTGTGCTGAAGAGGATCAGAGTTTTCTAAGCAGAGAGGTAAGTAATGTATCAAGAACATGGTTAAATTCTCTCATTTCCCTGAGCCTCTGTTACAGCAAATATTTACTGAAATAAGTTAGCCCCTAACTGGTACTTCTAACTAGTTTTATTAAACAGGATGTTCTATTGAAATGCCACTTGTTAGTTACAGTTTCAACAACATCTGATATAATCTCTAAACCACAAGTTTAGATCTTAGATGAGTATGAAAAAGATATACTAGACACATAGATCACATAATAATACATATAATTACACACATGTTGGTCATGATTTGGATTATTTTTGTTAGTTTTTCCTATTTAATTTTGTTTATGGTTCCATCTATATGTTTTTATTTTTTATTGTTGTTCAATTATAATTGCATCTTTTTCCCCCCATTACTCTCCCCTACCCTATAAGGCCCCTACCTCCCACATTCAATCCTCCCCCCATTGCCTTTGTCCATGGGTCCTATATACGTTTCCTTGACTTGACCATTCCCCATTTCTCAACTCTCTTTCTCCCCACCACTGCTTCCTACCCTCCCTCCCTTTTTCTCTCCTCCCTTCTCCTTGTTCTCTTTTTCTCTTCTTTATTTCCTTCTCCAGTTTGTCAGTTCATGAATGGGTATACATAGAAACATGGGAATTTGTGTGATGATTGTTCAGATTATATGTCCTCAGAGTTTCATTAAAGCAGTGATTGATAAAGAATCATTGCCAGATAAATGCCATGCAGGAAATAGTCATCTGTAGACACACACACATGATGGGGAGAAAAAGAGACAGAGAAAGAGAAGGGAAAAGGAAAAGGGAAGAGAGAGAAGAAGAAAATGTAGAGAGCTAGAGACACTAGGGCTGCATCTCTGGGGAAGGATATCTGTTAAGCATGTTTGCTGGAAGCCTACATCCTAGTTGCCTGGAATAAATATACCTGACTATTTTCTTTTCCTTTCCCCATAATAGGGTCAGTGGGGTGAGCTCTTATTTATAGAGGGAAATTGTTTCAGGAAATTGGGTAGGTTGTTACAGTGGCTTCTGTTTGTAACCTTGGCCAAAGTTTTTTACATTTTAGTCTTGGAGGAAGGGGTGAGATCATTTCTCATATTATTTCTTCCTACCCATCAAAATTTTGACATTACCTTCTCCTTGAAGTATACTGTCATTTGAATCAGATGTTGATTAACATTTTATTTTAAACATTTCAATCAATTCTCATTTGTGCCTTTAAATAGTGTGTATTGCTGCTGGTTTATATGTATTACTAATCTTCATGATGAATAGCCTGTCAAAAACCAGTTATATATAACATGTCAGTCACGAAGACATATTTTAAATGAAAGAAAACCTAAACAATCAGTAACACTTCAATATTTAGTGGCATGTAACACCTGAAATAGACTGTATGTATGTTCATATACATATGTAAATATATACATATACATATTTATATGCATATATATGTATGTATTAATCTAAAGCCCTTAAACTATATTATCTGTTGTACATCATTGACTTACTAAATTATGTATTGTTGTACCTCTAATTCTGAAATATCAGCATCAGTGAAATGTAAATAAGCAAGAAAATATTGAGTAACTCAACTTACCAGTCAGCAGTTAGACAATGCTGAATGCCAATAGACTGCAAATCCAGCAATATCTGAAAAAGTCCTAACCTCTAAGCGTTTGTCCCAAATTAGCAATGCTGTAGATGAAAACTTCAGTCCAAAGAGGCACGGGAAGTTCAACAGAAGAAAAAAAAATGAAAATGGCCTACTTAATACTGGTATATTCATGATAGTTTGTTTGCATACAACTGTAACATATGAAACATTGCACATGCTTGACATGCAGCTGTCATCCAATAAATTCTAATTCTGGAGCAGGATTTCACAGCAGATAAAAACAGAGGAATGTGAGTCAGACTACAGTCAAATCTCAGCTTCAATATTTATTAACTATATATCTTGGAGTAATTTAATCTATCTGATGCTATGTTTTATTTTGTGGCAAATGATATTAATAGCACTAGCCTCACAAAGTTATAAAAATGAAATGTTATATAAAATTCATTACAGTCTCTGGGTCATAAAGGGTCTTTTCCATCATCACCATCATCATTACCATCACCATTATTAGTATATTTTATTTTTTCTTATAGATTACTTATAGTCAGAAATCAGCTAAAGATGAAAAATGTCAAAATTGAGCCACCTAACAGGCCATTATCAGGAATCAGGATCAGTTTGCCACACTGGAGTCGGAAACATTGGAATATTAGTATATAATTAAACCAGGGAAGTAATAAAAGAAAGATTAGATATATGGATGAAAAGTGTTGGGGAAAGTAAGGAGAAAGCAAGTTGAAGACTCATCAGACTATAGGCAGATGACCACTGGGAGGATTAAGGGTTTACACGTCTAATGTATTTGTCTTTTATGACTACAATTCCTTTCTTCGTTCAGGCACATATCTTTAAGTTCTCTGTCTGCCTTTGTAAACAACTATCTAATTTTTACACTTGGTAATATGAATTTATAATAAATGTGGAAAATTATTTTCAGGAAATGAGAGGGAATGATACTTTAACAAATGAACACCACTTGTTCATTTAGTAGTGTTGTA
The DNA here is from genome assembly GCA_039655065.1 of Glossophaga mutica. Classification (NCBI taxonomy): domain Eukaryota; kingdom Metazoa; phylum Chordata; class Mammalia; order Chiroptera; family Phyllostomidae; genus Glossophaga; species Glossophaga mutica. The sequence continues at coordinate 74,730,387 of CM077308.1, read as the reverse complement.
CATTGTAGCATTTGTATTACACTAACAATATTTAAATTCCAGTTTGTAGTATTGAGCTTGAGGTTTGGAAGAGAATTGTTCATTTTATTATTATTCATATAACATATTATTCATATATATGGAAATGCCCCACTTACCAATGGTATATTCATGTTGGTCTATTTATATGCAAATGTAACATCTAAAACTTGAATAATTTTATATTTGTGATATGCTGCGCAAAAATATTTCTTAAAAGAAACTCGATAGATTATTCTTTCCATTTCCAATAAGGAGTGGGTAAAACATTGAGTTGAGCAAGTTGTTTCTAGTGAACAAAATATGCCAGTGGAGTACCTACTCCAAAATCTACCCGCTGGTGAGGAAATCACTTACATGGTTCTATATCAAAGGCAGAAAATGGTCATTGTTCTAATGATTCAAGAACACACCTGCTAGGGTTAATTCCTAGAATCTTACTTCTATGATGTCTTCACATAAAAACTCAGCATTTGGCCATGGAACTTTATAGCTGTGTGATTAAAGAAGAAAGTTAACTCCAAAGTAGGGAAAAGATATAATTTGGCCAAGGCATGCATTTTTTCTTTTACTGTATATCTTTCATTTGAAATTGTAGGCTGTGTGAAGGTGTCTATTTGCCACTATATACCCTGGATCTGAAGCAAACAGCACCTTTAACAGAAGGGGAAAATTAACTTAAAAATGCAATCTAGTTATCACCCATTCTCACTGATTAGGGTGTTTAATAATCACCTTCCTTCCCCTTCTGAGAGTATTAAACCCCATACAAAATGACTTATAATTATTTTCACTAAATAAAGGTAATTATGTCTATAAACAGGCTTTCTCTTTGTTAATAAAAGAATGTCAGAGTCCCAAATGAGTCCAAAGCCACCGTTTTTAATGAATACAACTAACTAAAATTATCTATTTACAGATTTATAAATTGTTCAAACCATATAAAGTATGAAAAGAAATCATCTCAAAATTCACTTTTATGAATTCATCTCAACAGGATTATTAGAAAAATATTAGAAAATATTAGAAAAATATAAGAAAAGATTATAAAGTATTTTTCTAATAATCCTGTTGACTTTACAACATGTGGAATGGAAATAACTAAATAAAGCAGAATTATTTTGGCTTTTACTAAATTAGGCACACACTTTTTAGCTCTGGAAATACTGAACAATGGTATTCCCAGCATCATATGCCTTTCTCAATGGAACATTGTTATCAAGTCGAACCATTGTTAATTACGCATGATGACTGTTGATGTTAAGAGAACCTTGGGTGCTCACAATGGATAAAAATGAAGTTGCAGTTACTTCTTCTTGGTAAGTTCACATCTTCTTCAACAGTATAGAAGAGCATCATAAATAGAAAAATAACATGCCTTGAATGATAATGTTATTTTTCTGGAAACATCAAAATCACATGAATTTTTGCAATTATAATTTCAAAGTATATTCTTTGAAATTTGAAAATCCCAATCCATAAATGGCTTGTAAATAATTAATCCAGAAATCTGTTCAGCTCCTACGGCATACACAAAAATGCACCTCATTTTGACAGCAAAACATTTTCCTATGTTCTACGAAAGGCTAAACCTTTAAGCAAGTTAATGGATCACTGTGGGAAGCTTTACTCAGAGATGCATAAAATGAATGGATTTTTATCAAAATGGTGTATTTGAGATCTCATTCAGCCTGAGTGTACATCTGTATAGGTTATTAAAAAGTCAAAGTGTCTAACAGGTAACTGTCATACAGCTAAATTTTAGTCAGCTTTTTCTGTTCTATGCCTCACAAATCACAATAAATCCAGGAAGAAGTCAATTGTTAATACTTCTCAACTCTCCCACTGAACAGTAGAGAAACACAATAGCTAAAGACTCTCACATTTATGTTAGTGAATTAAAGAGGTTTAGTTTAGATAGGATTTAGATTTAACAGTTCTTTCTACACAAGCTGAAACATACCACACTATCTCAGAGTTTATTCTACAGCATTAAGAACTTTATTTTAGCAGTTTTAGCAACAGACTGCAGATTACAAAGATATGTAGAGCCAAGTTGCCTAGTAGCAAGAAAAAGGGAAACTGGAGACTTAAAGTTTCTCTGAAAGTATTTTGTTTAAGGTTGCAAATATTTAGCTGTTATTCATTGAGAGGTTTGCAGAATTTGCATGTATTTATTTGGGGGAATGACACATTGAACAATGTGCTAATCGAGAGATTTCCATTGTCTGGGCTGTTGAAAGAGGGCCACCTTAAATATAAAAGCAGCATTCAACTTGTTAGATGGAAGGAAACTTAACCTGAGAGCCCCATGTTCCTCATTGATTAATCTACATCTTTAATATGGGTAAACTTGTGAGATGACAGTCCTGAAGGCTTCCTGGCTTAGCCTCTGCCATTTCTTTTGAGTAAAGGAGAACAGCTGTGAATTCTTGCTAGGGCTTACTTCTCAGGAAAGAATGCAGGGAGGCTAAGCAATGATGCCAATTCCCACACCAGCCTTCACCTACTTTATGTATAATGCTCAGTTAATATTATTTGAAATCCCTCTAAAAATGTAAGAGTGCCTGCTGCAAATGATGGCTATAAGAAGCAGTAATATTAATGTTACAGAATGAGTATAAAATGGAATTCAAGGTTACTTAAATTCATATACCCATAACAAAATAAAATTGGGTAGAATCAAATAGAATTCCTAGATCTATGGTTCTAAAACCATGGCACCAAATTAGACTAACTTGAGATAATTATCTAGACTATCAATGACCCATGCCCTCTTCCTGATAATTCTGAAATAGGTTACCTGGGAGAAATGCCCCAGCAACAATAAATTTTAAAAGTTCCCTGTGGAAAGGGTCTTTTGCTCTGGCTTAAGTGGGCATTGTGTAGATGAATAAAGTTCTAGATCATATAGAACATTCAGTGCACCTGAATATCCTCAACTGTTACTTTTTTTTTCTCCTCTTCTTGCTTTTTGCTCTGAAAATAAAACCCTAAGAACAGCATGTGAAATTTTGTATGATTTTGCTCTTCTCTCATGATAATTATGTGTTTATGTATCTCAATGCTCACCCTTGAAAGACAGTATTAAAAGAGCAAATAGGTCCTTCAGCAGTGTCTCAGAAAAAAAATTCAGGAACACTTACATAGGAGGAGTTTTCAGTGATAGTAAGATTCATTAGAGTGAAAGGCTGTAGTACACTCTTGAAGAGACAGAGTAGGCAGGCTATAAGGTAGCAGCTGCATGGACTCAGGGGAGGAAGTTACAGAGGCTACAGGAGAGTCCTCAGCCATAGCTCGCTGCTCTCCTTGTAAGTCTCATAGGGCCCTTAGAGCTTAGGAGAGAAGAAGGCAAAAATTATATGCCTGTGAGAAGGAAGGGTATGGTGTGCTCCAAGAAGGGTACACATGGGTTCTTTGTCCACCTTCCATGTATTTCCTTGGGTTGAGGAAAAAGCAGGCTTTTTTCAGTCCACCCAATGTCTTCCCTGATTTTTCCTGGGCTTTTGTTGGTGCCCTCCCTCACCCAGTCTCTTTCCTTGATTCTCCAGGGCTTGTGCCTTTTCCCAACCTGATCCTTTTTCCAGATTTTCCCAGGCTAGTCTCCTCCACTTTGTAAGGTGGCCATTTTGGCTTTTATTACTCATGCACTCGGTGAAAGGAATTTACCTCCCTGTCTCTCCTCCATCCCATATAACGATGCCAGATACTCCCTAGAGTGACTGAAAAATTAATCAGGGTTAGTCTAGTTCTGTTGGTTTCCTTCTATTTTGTTAATACCTAACTGCCTGCTCTAACAAGAGCAAATAGATTTCCTAATTATTTTCTGCAATATCTGAGTCTAAGTACAGAATGGGAAATTTGCAATTATAAGTAATATCATTTGCTGGAAAATGCCAAGCTTTTCTCAGATGTATAATCTAAGCATGTAAATATATCTGTGTGGATAATTACACCAATTTCAGGAGGTCCATTTTCATTTCTTAAGGTTTCTTTGACACAAAACTTGCAAAGATTGGTCAATAAAATAACCTGTCTTTTTTGTTGCACTAAAACCCCACAGGTATTTTGTATCTCTGGGCTGACAGAAGAATCAAAACTCTAATCATTGGAAGGATATCTACCCACCATTGAGAGACATTTGAAGAAGGCACAGAACTTTAGATTTACTTGGAGAATTTTTTCTTGTAGAGTATAACAGCATGAATGCTATGGTACTTTTCATATAAGCATGACTATATGAATTTATGTTGTAAGATATTTTTACCACTGGAAAATAAAACATCAGGATATATGCATGTAGAAGTTAAGAGGAGAGTGATATATTTTCTAGGACACTGAATCTATATTTATGAAGAAATGTCCATTTTTATTTTCAATAATACTTTTGCTGAGAATTTATATGATGTTAATACAGTTTCTCAGCCTTTTTATGCTTAACATTTTCGCATGTTCTTTTCACTGACTTTATCTGTGCATTTATATTTAATGTGCCTTTTTATTAATACCATATAATTAGAAATGGCTTTTTTCAATTTTTACAATTTCAGCCTTTAAATAATAGATATGAGTCCATTAACATCTGCTAACATTTGATATAATTATTGATATGTATTTTATTATTTGTTTTTTGTTTCTATCTGTTTTTCACTTTGTCCTCTTTTGCTACCTTACTCAGATTGTTTTCTATTTTGTTTCTTTTGTGGGAGGGATAGAGATAATTTATTTTAACTTGTCTATTGGCTTTTTGGCTATATTTCTTTGAAAAATATATTAATGGTTGCTAACAAATATAGTTACTTAGAGTCAATAATGCACTACATCAAGTAAAATATAGAAACTTAGCAATCATACAGATCTATTTATCACCTCATTATTCTTTTATAGTTGTCATATATATCTACAGCCATCTTAAAATCCAAAATAAAAGGTTATAATGTTTTTCGTTGGAGAGCATATGCACTATAAAGAAAGTAAACAAAGGAAGTTTGTTGTAGACCATTCAGCCTGGTTTCAGGAGCTGTAACCTACACCCCATGTCTAGGCTGAGTAAGAGGCAAGGGACCGGCTTCATCTGGATCTGTTCTGTCAAGAGGATGTGAGCTACTAAGGAGACAAAGCTTATCTCCCTGGCAGTAGTGCAGCTTCTGCCTCATTCATCTCTGGCCCCAATGCTTAGTTGGTTAGTCTATGATGGATAAGACTCCTCACGGGAGGGGCAACCTAAGCCAGAAATGACCACTTGGAAGGCCCTCATGGAAGGACTCAGGGGGCTGCAGCAAAGAGGGGGTGATGGACCCTTGCCCCCCCCCACACCCCAGGCTATTCTGACATAGCCATTTTTGTCTGGGAGATGCTTCCTGGCTCTAATCCCCTTAAGCCTGAAACTATGACTGCAGGTGGTACAGCCCTGTGCCACCAGAGCGGTTCCCCAGGTGATCCAGCATAAGAAAGAATTCATAAAGTCCTGTGAAACCTGCTTTGTTTGCTAAGAGTGCTCTCATTTAAATGATAAGGGTCCAAGGAGGAAATGAGTCTGTCTCCCAAAGTTTTGCAACCTCCTTTCCTGACAGTCATTGACTCAAATTAAGCCCTCAGATTTCTTTGAAATGTTAACCATTGTTTGATCTTTGCTGCCTGACTTTCCTGTATTCCTGTGTATTTGAACCCAATAAAAGGCCAATGAGGAAGGGGTTCTGGGTCATTCTCCTTTGAGAGTTTGATCACCTCTCCTCCCCAAGTAGATCATGTCTTGGTAGTTTTATTTTCATCTGTGATGGATGGGGGCTCTGTAGGCAGTGCCCCCCACAATTGAAGATTTTTAGGGTATAGTCCCAGGAGTGGGATCACTGGATCAAAAGGCATGGATGAAGGTGGAGAGTATTATGCTAAGTAAAATAAGCCAGGCAGTGAAAGACAGATTGCATATAATCTCACCTATAAGTGGAACCTAATCAACAAAAGAAAGAAATGAGCAAAATAGAAGCAGAGAGGTGGAAACAAGGAAGAAACTGACAGTGACCAGAGGGGAGGGGAAGAGGAGTAATGAGAGAAAGAAAGGGAAAGGGCCGGTCAAGGAACATGTACAGAAGACCCATGGTCATGGACAACAGGGTGGGGATTGACTATGAGAGGGGGCCATGGGTGGGGCAGGAGAGAGCAATGAGAAAAATGTTGGACAACTGTAATTGAACAACAAAAAATAAGAAAATAATTATATGGAATCATAAAAAACTCCAAATAGCCTCAACAATCTTGAGAAAAAAGAGAGTAAGAGGGATCACAATACCTGATATCAAACTATACTACAAGTCCACTGTAAAAACAAAAACCTAGCTTGGTCCTAACATTAAGAGCAGACACAAAGATCAATGAAACAAAAGAGAGAACCAAGAAACAAACTCACATCTCTATGGTCAATTCATATTTGACGAAAGGGGCACAGACATGCAATAGAGTAAAAATATCCTCTTTAACAAATGGTGTTGGGAGAACTGGACTGGTATAAGCAAAAAAATGAAACTAGACCACCAACTTACACCATACACCAGAATAAACTCAAGGTGAATAAAAGACTTAAATATAAGTCATGAGACCATAAAAGTCCTAGGAAGAAACATAAGCAGTAAAATATCAGATATCCCACATAGTAATATTTTTGCTGATATATTTCCTAGGGCAAGGGAAATAAAGGAAAAAATAAATACATGAGACTACATCAAAGTAAAAAGCTTCTGCACGACTAAAGAAACCATCGTCCAAATGAAAAGGGAACTGACTGTATGGGAGAACATATTTGCCAATGATACCTCAGACAATGGTTTGATTTCTATAATATATAAAGAACTCAAATGACTCAATACCGGGAAGACAAACAATCCAATTAAAAAATGGGCAAAGTAACTGAACAGACTACTTCTCCAAGGAGGAGATACAGAGGGCCCAGAGACATATGAAAGGATGCTCAGCATCACTAAGCATCAGCGAGATGCAAATTAAAACCACAATGAGATACCACTTCACACCATTCAGAATGGCCATCATTAATAAATCAGCAAATAAGTGCTGGCAAGGATGTAGAGAAGAGGGAACTCTAGTGCACTATTGGTGGGAATGCAGACTGGTGCAGCCACTGTGGAAAAATAGTATGAAATTTCCTCAAAAAAATCCTATATTTACTATTCTCAAAAGTCTTCATTCTTTTCTGAAGATTAATTTTTTTCTCTATTTTTAATTGCTGTTCAAGTACAATTGTCTCCATCTTCCCATCACCGCTTTCTCCACTACCCCAGCTATCCCCACCTCCCACCCTCAATCCTATCCCCCTTTGGCTTTGTCCATTTTATATCTGATTTTATTTCCATTTAGCCCAAAGAACATCCTTGAACATTTCTTACAGGAAGTGTTTTTATTTTATTTATTTGAAAATATATTATTTTGTATATATTGTTGAGACATATTTTTTCTGAACATAGGATTCTAATTTGAGAATATTTTGCTTTTTGTCTTTTTTCACTTTAAAAACATTGTTTTACCATACTCTGGACCTCGTTCTGCCTAATGGCAAGTTCATAGTTAATGAAATTGTTCTGCTGTAAACAATACTACATTTTTACCTGGAGGCTTTCAAAATTTTATCTTTATCTTTAGCTAGCTTCAGTTTATCTGTGATGTGCCTACATATGGTTTTATCTGTATTAATCCTGACTTGTACTCATTGAGCTTCATGGATCTGCAAGTTGATATTTTAACCAAATTTTGGAAAATTTAGATGTTATTTCTTCAAAAATGTCTGCCCTATTTCATTTCTAAACTACTTTAGGACATCAAATTATATGTATGCTATATTTTTTTGGTAGAATCTCACAGGTCTCTAGAAGTCTGGTAAAAATTTTTAGCAATTTTTTTCTTTTGTGCTGAGATTGGATAAACTCATTTTATTCATCTTCAAGTTTACTAAATATTTCCCTGTAATCTGTATTCTGTTATTAAATAAATTATGTATTATTTCTTTTAATTTTAGATATTGATTTATTAAATCTAGAATTTGGTTAACTTTTCTTATTTTTGATTCCATGCTAAGATTTTTCCTTTATCATTACAAGCTTATTTTCTTTGTTTCCTTGAGCATATATATAATAACTGCTTTAAAACTCTGTGTGCTAATTCCAACATCTAGACTGTCTCAAAGTTTGTGTCTATTGGTTGTCTTTTCTTTTGAAAAAAAAAAATGTTTTCTTGTTTGTTCATACATTGAGTAATTTATAATTATATCTTGCAATTAGTGAATCATATGTTATAAAGATCTGTTTTTTTATTTAAGCCAAAAATATTATTATTTTTAATGCATTCGGTTAACATATTTGAATGAAAACTGCAAACTCTGGGATCCCCATGGTGGATGTCAGTTTAAGTAATTATAGTACAATAGTTCTTCTGGCTTAGCTGGTATGCTAATAGCCTGGAAGAGGTTTCTACATAGAATTTGTGGGGGGTCCCCTGTTACTGTTATCCTTTCTAGGTTTTACCCTTATAATTTCAGTGACTATGGTTGTCCCATAATCACTCTCTGGTTGTTCAGTCCAGAAATACTAAAGATTTCTACTGGATTTTTAGGATGTCCCATAGAGCTGACTGCAACATGCCCTCAGGCTAAAAGTTGTAAGAGGTGTAAACTCATTTATTCCTTTTCTTCTTTCAAATATCAGCTTTGCTTCAGTTTGTGCCTACCTTTGCATACTCTACTATCACTTTAGGTAATTGTGTTTGTGTGTATAATTATCAGATAGTAAGAACAGAGTCAAGCATATAAATAATTTAATTGGGTAGAATAGAAATGGAATAAATTTTAAGGATTATGTATCATAGCTGAGGTAACTTCAGAAGTTTCTCAGCAAGAACTGCTTGCAAGTTAAGGTTATGTGGGATTATATTATTGTAACACAAGCAAAAATTGGATTTGATATTTTATTACAGAGTAAAACTAATGATAAAATTATTAGCAAATATCATTAGTATTAATAAATTGTATTATTCCTTATGCCTCTGCTTGTATGTACACTATGTTGAATTAAATACTAGAAAGAAAACAGGCACTGCCAATTACTTAGATAACTAAAAACAAAATAGCAGTTATGTAACTAGTGATTATAAAATTTTTGAGTCATTTGTATTTGAAATGCACTTTTTTCTATATGTTTGCCCTATAATTAAAGTAGACTTGTCTTTAACATAATATTTATACAAATCTTATCACCTTACTCTTTTTAAAGATGCTAGAATATATAAAAAAAAAAACTTTAAGGTGGATATATTTACCCTGTCAAGAAATATCATTGTAAATTGTGCTTCTGTGAACATTGAGGTGCATAGGTTGTTTTGAATTGGTGTTTCAGAGTTCTTTGGGTATAATAACAACAGTGGTATTGCTGGGTCAAAAGGCAGTTCCATTTTTAGTTTTCTGAGGAAATTCTATACTATTTTCCATATTGGATGCATCAGTCTTCATTCCCACCAACAGTGCACTAGGGTTCCCTTTTCTCCACAACCTCACCAACACTTGTTGTTTGTTGATTTGTTAATGATGTCCATTCTGCCCAGTGTGAAGCGGTATCTCATTGTGGTTTTAATTTGCATCTCTCTGATGCCTAGTGATGCTGACTGTCCTTTCATATGTCTCTGGGCTGTCTGTGTGTCCTTCTTGGAGAAGTGTCTGTTCAGGTCCTTTGCCCATTTTTTAATTGGGTTGTCTTCCTGGTGTGGAGTTGTGTGAGTTCTTTATATATTTTGGAGATCAAACCCTTGTCCAAGTTATCATTTGCAAATATATTTCCCACATAGCTGATTCCCTTTTGATTTTACTGCTGTTTTCTTTAGATGTGCAGAAGATTTTTATTTTGAAGAGGTCCCATTTGTTTATTCTTTCCTTTACTTCCCTTCCTCAGTGCTGGAAACAACCTAAGTGCCAACCTAAGTGGGGAGTGGATAAAAAACAAAAAACCTGTGGTACATTTACACAAGGGAATACTACACAGCAGAAAGAAAGAAGGTGCTCCTACCCTTCAGGACAGCATAGATGGAACAGGAGAGCATTATGCTAAGTGAAATAAGGGTAGGAGAAAGACAAATACCATATGGTCTCACCTATAAGTGGAATCTAATGAAAAAAGCAAGCAAGCAAGCAAAATATAACCACAGACATTGAAATAAAGAACAAACTGAAAGTAACCAGAGGGGATAGGGGGGCGGATTAATGGGAGAACACAGGGTAAGGGCCATCAAAGAACAAGTATGAAAGATGAATGGGCAAGGCCAAAGTGGGTAAGTTCGAGGGTTGGAGGAGGGGATACGTGGGGCCGGTGGTCACGGTGTGGGGAAACTGGAGACACCTATACTTGAACAACAATAAAAATAAATATTTTTTTTAAAAAAAGGAATGCCATTGTTAGTTTCTTCCCTAAACAATATTATTATTTTTTAAATCACATCTCCAGATAATACAGAAAACAAAATAAAGCAAAACATTAATTAAAATAAACACAGCAAAACTAAAAAGAATTTGCTTAAATACAATGATATTTATTCACCTTGGGCTATATAAGAAGCTTAACCAAAAACTGTGCCAAAATCTTTTTTTTTTTTTTTTTTTTTTTGCTGTTGCTCTTATTCTTAGGAAAGTACCAATTATTTACTTTTTAAGAATATTATTTCTCATAAGGGAAAGGCCTTCACACTTAGACCATTGATGAGGACCAGGTTGTCCAGTCCGAGGATAAAGTCTTCCTGAGCTACTTTCTGCCTAAAACTTTATCCAGCCAGGCCAAATAACAAAATGACAAGACAAAGTTAGCAATTAAGACTTTGTAGATAACAGTGGAGATGTTTGTTGAACAATGTTTCTTTGAACATGACTTCCTTTGAACATGACTTCCTTTGGGGCATTTTTTAAAGATTTTATTTATTTCATTTTTAGACAGAGGGGAAGGGAGGGGGCAAGAGGGAGAGAAACATGGGTGTGAGAGAGAAATTTCTATCGGTTGCCTTTCATATATACTGATTGGGGAACATACCCACAACCCAGGCATGTGTTCTGACCACGAATCTAAAGAGACATTTTGCTTTGCGGGACAACACTCAACCAAATGAACCACTCTGGTCAGAGCCCTCTGAGGCTTCTTTAAGGGTTTGCATTATATCTTATTTGTGGTAAGAGCAACATTCTGGTCCATTGAATGCAAACTTTTCTTGCTCATGCACAAAAAGCTATAATGCAGTTAAAGTCCATTAGTGACATAAAAGTCCTATAAATTTATGAGACCCTGGCAAGTCTAGATACAAAAATAGGTGCAATTATGTTTACTCTGTTAGTTAACTGCAAGTTATGCAGTTAATCAGGAAATATTTCCTAGAATGGGGAAATTGTAACAATTCTCAAGATAAGAGGGGTGTATAAGAGAGAGAAATGGTAATTGGAAAAAGATAACATTTTATTTTTAAAAGGGAAAAGTTAATATGAGTATTTGTTGCTTTTGAAAATAACTAAATAAAGGTATAAAGAAAAGAATCATAAAAATTAAAGAGTAGAAGGCAGACTACTAACTAAGTAAGTTAAGAGAATTCTAATGTGTAAGTATAGGGTATATGATCAAGACGAAAACATTGATGAATAAGCCTAATACTGAAGTTTATTTCTTTTAAGAAAAAATATCAGTATAATTTCGGGCCTTGAGATTAACTTGAGTGTGTGTCCCATCTTGGCTCAGTGTCATCAAAAAAGGTTATGTTATCATCACAAGTGACCCCAATATGCAGGGACCGAATACAAAGGGTTATTTCTAGCATATGTTACATACCTATATTGAGTTGTCTGCAAATGAAATGTTACATATCATTTTACTGTTAATCTGTGGCTGATGGAGTGCCGCATCCTCTTCCAGCCATATTGTCTGACAAGGTCCGGATATGGGGAGAGAAGCTTCAAGGAAGGCGTCCTCCGGGAAGAGGACGCGGCATAGGGATAATTGGTAGTATGGGAATTATATTTCTAGGAGTCATAATTTTCATTGTATATATGATTAACCTGGGAAAGATGAATAAGACACATGAGAACGAAACCGATAGGCAAGCCTCGGATGTGATTCCAGCTTCCACAGAACTAGACACAGTCACCGCCACTCCTGAATCATCTGTAACTGCGTGTCCAGATTGTACTAACAATTTACTAGTTAAGTTAGCAAAGAATTCCCCCTCCCATAGTCGCTTGGTCATTAAGGAAAATAAAGAAAAACTGTTTCACCCATTGTCCTTTACAGGAGCCTATTTCGAGGGCATAAGAATAGTCAATAAGGATAGAAAACATGTTCCTTGGCAAAGTCTGCCTTTTATGAAATGATTAACATGCCAAGGTCCCCCTTGGTGACTGTCCATATTTGTTTATAGGCAATGAAGGATGGTTGGCTGAAGAAAATTAATCAGAAAGACTTAAATCAGTTCACCCATTGTAAGTAAGTAGAACAAAATCTTACAGGAACACATAATAATAGAAAGGGCACTTAGTCTTTCATAACATTTTAGTAGAATAGAATCAGGATATAGACATAGATCATGGATCAATCATTAACCACAGGCAAAAGAATTCACTGAGACTCTGTTTGGCAAGTCAAATACTTATTTTCAATTTATAAAGTCATTGTATGTTAAACTATGATTTTCTGTTTAGCCTAACCAAGGCAACAGGCAGACAGCCAAGTTCCTGTTCAGACCAAGAAGCATAGCAACAGTAATAGTATAAAAGCTTCAGCCTTACTTTCAATAAACGTCTTCAGAGCATCACCTGCCTTGAGCTGTGTAGTTGCCTGATTTCCGCGCCGACTCCTACCTTCACCTCGAGGGGACCCCTAGAATCGCTGCGGCTGGACCGAGGCAATGGAGTAGCTTTATTTTGAACTGGTAGACTAGTTTTCATGACAGAGCAGAATGGTGAACCATGTGCTGGCTCTTAAAGTTTCTGTTCAGAAGTAACATACTTTACTTCTACTCACATTTCATTGAACAAAGCAAACTTAAATGGTTGTGCCTGAGTTTTACAAGTGGGGCATATAATTCTCCATTATAGAGGAGCATCTTAAGGACAAACACTGTATATGGTGAAAATCATAAATATAGATAACTATTAGTTGAACTTAGGTTATATAATTTAGCATGTTTTTTCCCAAAATGCAATTTGTAATTTGGGGGGAGGGGGATTAAAAGTGCCAACATGGAGGGTTGTGGTGAAAATAAAAAATGATGGTGATTATTAAATTCCTGTAATAGAAACTGATTCTGATAAATTGTAGTAATGTTTTATTATTATTCTCTTTCATTTACTGACAAAACGTTCTTATAATATTTTTGACAGGACTGTTATAAGAACTTATCCAGAGGCAGCATAAAATCTGTTTGTCCGTGTGACTGGCAGAAAACATTGTTGTGAAATCAGCAACATCTCCAATGATATTGCACATTTAGACAATTATACATTTTTAAAAATTTGTCACTTTTGTCCCTCAGGATGAAATATTTGAAGAGATTTATTTACACATTGATTAATTCACTTTATTTACTAAAAATAATTTATTTTCAATGGGAAAATTGTGGGAAAATGGAAAATTTAGGATGCTGTTTAAGGGAAGTCATCATGATAATTCCCAGTGGTTGAATATATCACTCTGGGCATAAGGAAAGGGGTTCAAGCACAGTCTAAATCAATGGGAAGTAATCCAGTATAACTCATATTCCTGCGATTCCCACAAGCTAACTAAGGATCCAGTTATTGCGCCTGCCCCAGCAAACATGGCCCAGAATATTCAGGAATTCACATTAGGTAGCCTATGTTTGCCATTCTTTTTATCACAAAATGAAGAAATTTTCTAGATGCTCTGTGTTAAATGAAAAAAGTATGTCTGGTTTACAATGACACAAGATCCTGAAAATAACACTAAACTACTCTCCAAAGTGGAATTTTCTAACAAATTTTAATTGAACAAAATTCTGTATTTCACTTTGTTAGGAGAACTAGGGATTGACCACAACTCTCTATCAGTCACATTTTATTGACATTCCATTAAATTTACAATGGGAATGGTCATACAAATGTAATCACTTGTTACAACAACTTAACAGCTGTAGGACAGAACATGAGTTTAAAATAGTTGGGGAAAAATAATAGAACACAGATGTTTAATTATGAAAGAGTACCATGATTCTTGATATATTGATTATTTGATTACGTAGTCATAACCTATTTTCTGTCATCTATGGATTTCTGAGTGAGAAAATAATTTTTGTGGCCTTCTATATAACAATATTCATTACCATACTTAGCTAGTTAGAGATCAGGTTGAAACTTCATATCTTCGAAACTTCTCATCTTAGTTTTAAAGCTATCTATTAAAAAAAATCATAACAGAGAAATCTTTCACCAATATTAGATCTAAAAAAGAGATAATCCCCTTTAGAATTCTCAATTATACCCTCCCTATTGTGTACGTGTATGGATATGTATGTGTGTATAAATTTATTTACTTTCATTTTTACTACCTGTAAACTCCTTGGAAACACAACGTATCTTTGATTTTTAAGGTTATTGAGCTTGGCACTGTGCATTTGTAAATAAAGCTTCTCAAACTGTTGCACAAAAGTAGAAAACCTTAAGATTCTGGGTTTCTGTTCACAGGGACCTGTGAATATTTTATATGCTTCTTATCATTCCCCACTTCTGTCTCCATTCTTCAAGCTGCATTTCTTAAATATTAATTTGCATTGCTTAAATATTAATCTTTATTTATTGTTAAATGTTATATAATGCTATAACATATTATTCTATAACAAATTTAGAAATGTAAGTTAGCTATCAGAGAGATGCAAGTTAAAACTACAATGAGATACCACTTCACACCAGTCAGAATGGCCATCAAAACCAAAGCAACAAACAACAAGTGTTGGAGAGGCTGTGGAGAAAAGGGGAGCCTAGTGCACTGTTGGTGGGATTGCAGACTGGTACAACCACTGTGGAAAACAGTATGGAATTTTCTCAGAAAACTAAAAATAGATCTGCCTTTTGACCCAGCAATGCCACTGTTAGGATTATATCCTAAGATCCCTGAAACACCAATCCAAAAGAACCTACATACCCCAATGTTCATAGCAGCACAATTTACAATAGCCAAGTGTTGGAAGCAACCTAGATGCCCATCAGTAAATGAATGGATCAAAAAACTGTGGTACATTTACACAATGGAATTCTAGGCAGCAGAAAGAAAGAAGGAGCTCCTACCCTTTGCAACAGCATGGGTGGAACTGGAGAGCATCATGCTAAGTGTAATAAGCCAGGCGGTGAAAGACAAATACCATATGATCTCACCTTTAACTGCAACCTAATCAACAAAACAAACAAACAAGCATAATATAACCAAAGACACTGAAATTGGGAACAGGCTGACAGTCACCAGAGGAGAGAGGGGAGGGAATTTCAAGGGAAAGGGGGAAGGGTTTACAGGAACAAATATAAAGGACACATGGACAAAAACTATGGGGGGTGAAAATGGGAGGGAGGTGGAGAGGATTTGGGAGGGTGTCTAGGATGGGAGTAAAAGACAGAAAACTGTACTTGAACAACAATTAAATTTAAAAAAAGAAATGTAAGACAATTCATGGTAATAGTTATATTTATTAATATCAATTAAGAGCTGATGTTACATATAGTTACTTATTTTATTAATATTACATAGTTAAGATATGTGTTATATTTTTTACTAAACTACTAATAATGTGAAAGACCTTAGAAAAAGCATCTTAATTTTAATAAAAGATAGCATAAAAGTGTTTAGGTAAGCCATCATTTTATTTAGTCCACATATATTGATTTGTTAAACCTCACAACAATTTAAGTTCTATTTTTTTTAATATCCACTGTCTCACAATTGACACTGAGGCCAACATAAGTTAACTTCCCAAGTCCACATAGCCAGGTTATATCACAACTCAAAGGGAGGCAGCCAGGCATCAGACTCATGCCTTTAATAAGTACAATATGCAGCCTCAGTAAATTTAGCATCTTATTTTGTAATAAAGATCTGAAAGGTCTATTTTAACTCTAGAAAGTATGATTATAAAATGTTTATTGCAAGCATGAAGGACAATCTACTGCTTGATTCATTTGCTCAGGAAAGTCAATGACCTGCGCAAACCCAAGCTCAAGAATAAGCACGACCTTCGGGGTAACAATTCTATTACAGCAAAAGTCATGTTATTAGGAGCAAGTTCAGCCAGGAATAGGACGTTGATCCAAGAAATTGTTAAAGAGAAGGCCATAAAATATTATATATATATAACTGAAAACTAATTGTTTAAAAATATTTATATGCATATGAATTTGCTAATTTGCTAATGGATAACTGTGCTCTTTTCAGTTTAAATAAATTGAATGAAAATTAAAAAATAAATTTATTAATCATTTAGGTAGTTCTGTGGCCTTTTCATAAGTTATATATTATTTGATTAGATATTAGCCTCATCTGTCTTATATTAATCTTAATTATAATACATATTCTACAATGCCCATACCTGTGTAATGTTAGAGAAGAATACTACAAATTTTACTTATTTTTATCAAATTTGAGTCATCTCACACCCAGATATAATTTAGCAGCAATTATTTTAGCATCATGTCTTTATTGAACAATTACAAATCAGCCATCTTGTTATTCATATTAATGATAATTCTCTTCCTTTTTGCCTTAGTATTTGATTGTTCACTTACAAATACAAATCATCTAACCTTAGCTGGTTAAAAACAACTTAGCACAGTAAAATAAGCAGAATGAAGACATACCAGAGTCAAGGAATAGCTCTGAGCTTTCAGTACATTTGGGCTCAGTACATCTGTGTTTGTGTATTAGGGAGAAAAAGCAGCACTTGAGGTAATCTTCCTGTGAGTCAATTGGATGTCAGTCAACTCTCGGCCTGTGAAGGAGTGGGAAAGGCTGCTTGAAGATGGCATGATTCAGTCCACACTGATTGGGAGAGGGTTGTTGATGGAGGGACAATGAGTGAGGGAATTAGTCTCCAAGATAATAGGAAATGTTATCTCTTTCAAATGTATGAGGGGTGACAAAAAACAAAAACAAAAAAAACCCAGAATTCACTTATAAGAAATTGTGTATTTAGTTTTACATGATTAAACTTCAGTCACCTTCAAAGTACTCTCCATTTGATGCAATACACCTATTGAGACCTTTTTCCACAGCTCGAAACAGTTTTTTGAATGCATCGATGTTTATGGTTTTCAATGCTTCTGCTGCTTTTTTTTCACCTTTTCCATATAAGCAAAATGTTTTCCTTTGAGGAATTTTTTCTATCTGGTGCAACAACAACAACAACAAAAAAGTCACTTGAAACAAGATAGGATGAACAGGAAGGGTGGGGTACAGGGGTCATAACGTTATTGGTCAAAAACTGCTGAACACTCGGTGTGGTGTGGCTAGGTGTGCTCATAAATCATCCATCATGAAATGGGCAAACACGTTGAAAGAGTCTTCAAAAAAACTCACTGAAGTTGAATGCAGCCTCTCACAACAGTGGCAGCTAGTACCCTGATACAGATGGGCTCCTTGAACACTCATATGGCAGGGGAAGCCTCTACTATGAGGGACCCTCCCTCCAGAAGATAATTCCATTTTGGGGGTCCCCCTTCATATATCTACTAAAATATCCAGAGACTCTGCTTATTCAAATAATTTTTACCTCAATATTTACTAATGTGTCCTTTATATTTTATTTCATGAAAAAGAAGAAAATCTGTGGGAAAGCAACACTTTACTTTCAAAAGAGAACAGTGAATTAAGAAAGAAAAAAATGCACCACATTTTATGAATGGGTGTTAAGTAACAGTTTGCATATGGATTTTCAGTGCTTTATGAATTTAAAATAGACATCTTGCTATTTCTAGGTGATTAGAAACTAAAGTCCATAATGACAAAAAAGTTTCATTAACTAATTATTCTCTCGAGCTGTTGCCAAAATTACAATTATATACCTATTGAACTAAATCAAACACAAATGAAAATATCTCTGAGAAATAGATAATTATTAATGATACTCAAGATTAAAAACCTCTTTGCTTTTACATGTTACTTCAAAATTGATAGTTTATATTAAACTTGATATGTTCAATCTGGAATGTTTTCCTATGTTTAAGATAACCATTTACAAAAGTGAAGATAAACTTTGAATTCACCATAATATTAGTATTCCTCACTGCCCAGTCCTTGTTTTTTGAAATCTCAGAGGACATAAATGTATGCAGTCAAATGTGGTTACTGCAGCCTTCTCCGACCATTGAGCATTCTTCCCTTTCCCTCTCGGAGTTAAGGAAGAGGAAAGACAGAGGGAGGCAACGGGGGGCAGGTGGCGTGCTGGCTTTTGGCCAACAATCATGTTGTACACTCACCTGATCGCTAATTGCTTCTAAACTCCATCTCTGTTAATTATTGAACATAAGCTATAAAATAAGAAATGAATACAAACTATAACATGAAGGAGAATCCACTAGCACATCTACTGACATTAGACTGTGTTAGTAGTAAATAAAGAAAATTCCTTTTACTCAATCAGACAGTGATGAAAATTGTGAAAACAAAAAGTCTTGGCCTAGAACCTAGGCAATATTTTATACTAATCTAAGTCACAAAATCTTTTCCTAGCATTCCTGTAGTGATTTAAGTATGTATATCAATGGTCCCTCAAAGATGTTCATGGGCTCATTTGCAGAACTTGTGAATATAATACATTGACTGGCAAAGGGAATTAAGAATGCAGTTGAAATTAGGGCTACTAATCCAATGATTTAGGAGTTAATCCTCTATTATCCAGGTGGAGCCAATCTATTCACAACAGACTTGTGTTAACCATAAACTTTTTCTTTTCTTTTATTTTTTTCATTCAAGAGACCATCTCCTTTTACCTTTCGTAGTCTTCTACTTACCTCATATAATGTATGTATGTATGTATGTATGTATTTATTTAAGTTACTTAATCACTATTTATCCTACCGGGGATTACCGCTGTGTTATTGGAAAAGAGAACTGTAAATTCACTTCTTTGTTAAGTGCCAAATTATCAACAAGCACAAGGCATCTAATGTAGACCTGTGGACAGTGATTTGTGAGATGTCTATACATTTTGGATGTTTGCTTGTGTGCCCCAAATATGATCCTGGATGAGTCATTAAAGGATGAGACAGGAGTCCTGAAAGACCAAAAGAATGTGTAAAATGAGATGGAATGATAAATGAGGAAGATTATTCTTGTGGAGGAATGAGAAAATGTCATGTGCAAAGGATCCAGAAGAGGCATTCTGAGAATTTCAAGTAGTTTGTTTAGTTTGACTGGAATGACATTCCTCATGTGGGAAACAGTAGAAGTTGAGTTGAAGAGAGCAAGAATATAAAGAGCTACATAGGCCAAGTGAGAGACTTTGGTCTTTACCCTCAGGAAAATAAGAAACTTGTGTAATCTTAAATTTGGAGGATACTGTATTGGTCAGGGGTCACTCACAAAAACAGAACTTACTCTAAGTATTTCAACATGGAGAGTTTAACATAGGGAATTGGTTTCACAGGTGTTGGAGAGCTGAATGAGTAAGTGGGAATAATAAATTAATTCAAAGATAAAAACAAATGTATTCCAGGGATAATAACTATAGAAATAAGCTACTATTGGTATGGCTTTCAGAATAAATACAAGAAGTTAGACTATAGAAATTCAAAGTGGAGAGGTGTGGTAGACCTTTTTGCGTGGCATGGGCCCAGCTCCCACTCAGAGATGCACAGGACCCATGCCCACAGATAGGTTCTCCCATGGGTAATCAGATTTGCAATATAACTAAACTGCTGTTTGCTGAAACCTCCCTCACCCTGCAAATGCTTACTGTGACTTCCTAAAATCCATGCTAAACCTTGCAGGGACCAGTGTAACCGGCTCAACCACTTTTGCCTTTTCATTTGCTAATACCCTTCTTCTGTGATGTGATTAGGGGCATTGGCTCCTTTTGTTGTAACAGGGGCATAGTGAGGAGGACCATCTTGTAATGTGAGGAGATATAGAATAAAGGCCTGTCCTGGTGGAGGCTGAGGCTTTTGCTCCCCTTGAGAGAAAAGCCACACTGTCGTCCTTTTTCCTCCACCAGCCTCGGTGGTCCATGTGTATGTTTTATTTCATCCATAATGACGCAGACACTGCTAGCCAGTGTCCGCATCAGAGACGGACATTTGAATTTGTGTCTCAGAACTCTGAAGGAGGAATGCTCCGGATTGCTGCTGCATCTTTAAGTGGGCATGATGAGTTAGATACTGAAATGTGGACAAAAGCTGGAGGCTAGAAGAGGCAGACATTCTACTAATAGGGCAAAGTACTCTTGTTGGGGCAGTCCTGTCAAGACTAGCAGCAACATTGTATATTCCTCTTTCCCTCTACCACTCCCTGTTGGCAGAACTTAATAACA
Source organism: Glossophaga mutica (assembly GCA_039655065.1). Classification (NCBI taxonomy): domain Eukaryota; kingdom Metazoa; phylum Chordata; class Mammalia; order Chiroptera; family Phyllostomidae; genus Glossophaga; species Glossophaga mutica. The sequence continues at coordinate 74,709,828 of CM077308.1, read as the reverse complement.
GGGAGTGCTCTAACAAAGGAGCTATGCATTTTGCAGAACCCCAACTTGGTATCATGAAGTTGAGTACAGAAGGGTGGATTTGATACTGAGAGACAATAACTTAATAATTGGCCCAGCCCACGGCTTAGCCCACTCAGCCTCCTAATATTATGCCATTTGAGAAGATATGAAATCCCAACAATTATGGTATCCATCTCTGGGTGATGTTAGTTTCTGATTTAGTATCACAATATCTGAATAACCACTAACCTAAAGGTCAATTTAATCTAAAGGTTAATTTATATTAAGCAGTTACCACCAACAATTTTTACATGAAATAATTATTTTATATGTATATGTTCATAACAAGCAATAAAACTCTATTAAATTGTTATGGTCCTGATTTCTGTTGAATAGTCACTGGCCACAATTCATAACCTCCTCCCATTACCCATCTTATGTTCTATTTGGGCTTAACCAGCACCTCAGCTTGTTAGAGCTCTTCACTGAGTTTTGTGACTCGAATATCTCCATCTGAAAGGTTTCAATCCTTTCTGGCCCTTTGTTTTGATTGTGGTGGTTTTTCCATTTATTTTTACTATTGAACATGCATTCCCTAGCCCAAAGCTATATTCAGAGTGGTTGCATGACAAGCAAGGCATTGTGTAAGTGCACAGATGTCAGGGTTGGCAGAAGCATTTCAGGCAGGATGAAAAATCCAAGTGCAGAATACATGTTTGTTCTGTTGAGGGTAAACTGCTACCTCTTCTCCAAAGGAAGAGGTTTAATATAATCCACCTGCTACTAGATGTTTGTCTGATGAGAGATGAGTACCATCTAGGGGCTTATCTCTCTAGTTTTGGTCAAGCACTTGGCAGTAGCAGTAGCCTAGTCAGTCATAGTGAGGGAAGTTCCATGCTATTGAAACCTTGTACAATTCTCTTGTTCTGCTACAAGGATGCCTGTGAAAGAGACTATTATCTGCATACCTGTCATCGTGTCCACCTGATTGCTGAGAATCTCCTCTGCCTGCAGTTATTTCAATTTAAAGGGGCTTTACATGGGTGAAAAATACTTTCATGCTTTATGTGCATTCCTCTTTATTAGACCTCCTATAGTTATCAATCTTCTAATTTTGTACTTTACAAGTTCCTGACCATATGACCAAACCATTAGCCACTGTACTTAAACTAGTCTTTGACCACCTCTTAGTGCCTACACACCTCTCAATCAAGATAAAGACAAGCTAACATAATGCTGAATGTTCTTCCTCTGGGAGAGTTTCACTTCACCATCATTATTTAGGAGTTCTCTTGATTGGGGCTGTAGTGCCCAAGCTGTCCACCTCTATTTAGTGCCAAGGACTTGCCTACTCAGACTTATGATTCATAAAGATCACTCTGTCATAATGAAAAGTGGATTAGAGGAGGCCTTTGTGTTTTCAAAATATGAGATTATGGTGTCTTAAACCAAGACAATGGCAGTGAGGATCTAAAAAAATAAAATGAACTAAAAATCTTGAGAATGCCAATGTTCATAACAGCACAATTTACAATAGCCAAGTGTTGGAAGCAACCTAGGTGCCCATCATTAAATGAATGGATCAAAAAACTATGGTACATTTACACAATGGAATTCTATGCAGCAGAAAGAAAGAAGGAGCTCCTACCCTTTGCAACAGCATAAATGTAACTGCAGAGCATTATGCTAAGTGAAATAAGCCAGGCAGTGAAAGACAAATACCATATGATCTCACCTTTAACAGGAACCAAATCAACAAAACAAACAAGCATAATATAACCAAAGACACTGAAATTGAGAACAGGCTGATAGTTACCAGAGGGGAGAGGGGAGGGAATTTCAGGGGAAAAGGGGAAGGGTTTAGAGCAATAAGTATAAAGGACACATGGACAAAAACTGGGGCGGGGTGGGGTTTGGAAAAGGGAAGGAGGTGAGGAGGGCTGGGATGGTGGGCTGGGATGGGAGTAAAAGACAGAAAAATGTACAAGAACAGTTAAAATTAAAAAAAGTCAAAAAAATCTTGAGAATGAAGAATTCTGTGTACAGTTTATTCCACCTACCTGATTATTAGCTTTTAGTAGTGGGTAAGTGTTGAGTCCAATTGACCTTACAGCCTTCTTCCACCATAATACTGGGTGCTTTGCTTACTGACAACTACAGAAGTTCTTTAGTTGGAATATTCATTTAGTTTCTCTCATTGTTGGAGCAAAATCAGCCATTAAATGTTAACTTCTGTACACAGCAATTTTTACTTTGTTTCCTATATCTTCCAGATATAACAATTACATCCTGACATGCAGATGGCCAACAGAATACAAAAAGACACTCAATATGACTAAGCATCAGGGAAATGTCCATCAAAACCACAATGAGATATCACCTCACACCTGTCACAAAGACAATTATTTTAAAAAGTACACAAATAGCAAGAACTGGTGAAAATGTGGAGAAAAGGGAATCCTCACGCACTATCAGTAGTATTATAAATTGGTGCAGCCACCATGCAAAGAGTACGGAGATTACTCAAAAAATTAAAAATAGATCTGTGATATGACCTAGCAATTCCACTTCTGGGTAATTTATCTGAAGAAAAAGAAGACATTAATTTGAAAAGATATATGCACTGCTATGTTAATTGCAGTATTATTTACAATAGTCAAGATATACTAGGTGATTGAGAGATGAATAAATAAAAGTGTGTGTGCATATATATGTGTGTGTGCTATTTGTGACAACATGCTTGAAACTAGAAGGTATTATACTTTATGAAATAAGACAAATACCACATAATTTCACTAATTTCACTTACATGTGGAATCTAAAATAATCAAAACAGAAACAATTCCATTGATACAGAGAACAAACTAATAATTGTCAAAAGGGAGGAAACTCGGAATGCACAAAAAGAAAAACAAAAGATTTACATTCTGGATTTTATATTCCACATACAAAAAAAATCTCACCCTTGCCTAATCTATACATTTAATTATTATTTTTTAAAGATTTTATTTATTTATTTTTAGAGAGAGGGGTAGGGAGGGAGAAAAACAGGGAGAGAAACATCAATATGAGACAGAAACATCAAATGGCTGCCTCTCGTACTCACCGCAACCAGGGACCAAACCCACAACCCAGAGACGTGCTTGACCGGGAACCAAACCAGCGACTTTTCTCTTTGTGGAATTACCCTCAACCAACTAAGCCACACCGGTGAAGAAATTTCATTATTGTATAGTCTTTAACATGTAAGTATAAAGACATGGCTGATTTGAAACTTAGAGAAATTTGAGTGGGACCATGTGAGCTAATCTCTTGCCACAGTAATGTTGTGTAATGATCACAAAACTTTAGTAGCATGCAACATTAGCATTTATAGTACATGTCTGGTCTAAACATGTACTATAGGCTGGTACATGTCTAGGCTGGTCAGACAGGCAGCTCTACTAATCTTGGATGAGCTCACTCAGGTATCTGAGGGTTGGCCACGGCAAATGGGATAAGTGAGATCTGCTCCATGTGTCTCCCATCCTTTAGCAGGATAGCCCAGACAAGTACCCATGGAGATGAAAAGGATGCAAGAGAGAGAGAGAACAAGCTCAATTTCACATGCCGTTTACTGTCTTCTGATTGCATCGTTTTCTAAAATAACAATGGGCAAACCGGGTCTCAGATCTAAGCCCAGAATCAGGGCTGGAGGCAAAAATTGCAATGTCACCCATCAAAGGTTATAACTACAAGAAACCATGGATGAGATACTTCTGCTATCTACCACAAGGGATATGTATTAAGAGAATGTAAGAAAAAAATCCTTTCTTGGTCAGTAGACCCTACATGTGGGGACTGACAAGACCAGAGAAGCTGAAGGATGGTGCAATTCATGATCCCAGAGAGTCCACATGTGCAGAGAAGTCCAGAAGGTGGGATCCGGGGGCCTTGAGACTCATTGATCTCAATGAAGAGTGTCAGCCTATAGCTGCTCCATATCATTTGAGGACCTGGGTCTAGAACTCAAAACAGATGAGACATAGTTAACCAAAAGAGTCTTTGAGTTCAGAAAGCCCCTACCTTAATATTAATTTGGTAAATACTCTCATTTCTTTACGTAATGATATATAAGTTGAGGACCTGTGTTCTTATCCTGAGTTTTATATGTTAAATGCAAATGGTACAATCCAACTGCCTTTTCTGGTGAGAATTCAGCATTTATCTTTCTTTTTATCTGAACTTGAGCTTTGTCTTTACTGAATATAAAATAAGGTTATATTATTTCTTCTGATTTAGTATTCTTTTGGAATACTTTAAGGTTTTAATGAAGTATAGTATCATTTGTAGCTGAACTCTTTTTTAAAGTATATTTTATTGATTATGCTATTACAGTTGTCCCATTTTTCCTCTTTATCCCCGTCCACCCTGCACCACTCCCCACTAGCATCCCCCCCCATAGTTCATGTCCATAGGTCACACATATACGTTCTTTGGCTTCTTCATTCCCTATACTATTCTTAACCTCCCCCTGTCTATTTTGTACCTACCATTTATGCTTCTTATTCCCTGTACTTTCCCCCCATTCTTCCCCCACCCCTCCCCACTGATAACTCTCCATGTGTTCTCCATTTCTGTGATTCTGTTCCTTTTCTAGTTGTTTGCTTAGTTTGTTTGTTTTTTTTTAGGTTCTGTTGTTGATAATTGTGAGTTTGTTGTCATTTTACTGTTCATACTTTGACCTTCTCTTTCTTAGATAAGTCCCTGAAACATTTCATATAATAACGGCTTGGTGATGATGAACTCCTTTAACTTGACCTTATCTGGGAAGCACTTCATCTGTCCTTCCATTCTAAATGATAGCTTTGCTGGACAGAGTAATCTTGGATGTAGGTCCTTTCCTTTCATGACTTCGATACTTCTTTCCAGCCCCTTCTTTCCTGTAAGGTTTCTTTTGAGGAATCAGCTGATAGTCTTATGGGAACTCTTTAAAAAGGAGTGCAATGACTTGTTCATGTCATGCTTTTGTTTTTCCTCTTACAATTGCCAGAAATAGTCATACTCACAATGAAATATAATTGGATAATTATGTTTTGCAGATTTGTAAAAACTCCCACTAGTTTGTCTTTAAAGATCAATATGGTATACAAAATATAAATCTCAAGCCATTATTTTAAAGATCAAGGTGCTAGTTTTTTCAAGTGAGTTGAATGATTAGTTATACTGGGTGACAGAACTTATTACTCTCCAGAAACCACCTCAAGAGCTTACTTTGTGGGATGCAAGAAGGCTCCCTCTAGGGGGCACACCACAAAACCAAAAGTTGGAGGCTGGAGCTATTGTTTCTGAGGGATGTGTTGGAGAGCCAAAGTTCTTTTCCCCCAAGTCCTTTCCAACTTCTGAGACTCACGAGAGAAAAACAAAACCACAGAATAAAAGTATTGTGCTATTCATGTTTCCATTAGTCTGTAAAGTTTCTATAGTTTTCTGGAGTGGACATCACACCAAAAACATTTCAAGAGGGCAATAATATCTAAATATGGGACTTTTCTGAGATTTCCTTAATGTAAGTGGCAAATAACTGCATAAAAATTGTACATGTTCATACCAGTGTACAAAGGTCTATGCCTTATTCCCAAATACTCCTTAAACTCAATCATGGTTCTGGGGCAAGAGAGAGAGACAGAGAGAGAGAGAAGAGGAAGCCTGTATAGGATGGCATTCAGGTGCTTTGGATGGAGTGAAGCGGAGACAATTTCCTTCCCTCTGCAAAACAAACAAACAAACAAACAACAAAAAAACCCACTTTATTCTTCAAGTAATGGAAAATCAACAATGTGCCAGACTCTATACTGGGTGCTCAGTAATTGTATCAATATAGTAGGGCTCCCACAACAAAGTTCCACAACTGGGTGGCTTGAACAACAGAAATTAATTTTCTCACAGTTCTAGAAGCTGGAAGACTAAGATCAAGATGTTAAAAAGGTTTGTTTCCTCTGAAATCCCCAATGGGAGGACCTATTTAGGCCTCTTTCCTTGACTCACAGGTGTCTGCTCTCTGCTTCCTTTTTGCATGGTTGTTCCTCTTTGTATTCCCACCCCAAGTGAGTCTTTGTGTGACAAAATTTCCTCTTCCTATAAAGACACCAATCAGAATGGATTATTGCCCACTCCAATGGCCTGATTTTAACTTAATCACCTTTTCAAAGGCCTGTCTCCAATGCAGTCACCTGCTGAGGAACTGGGGTCAGGGCTTCAACATATGAATTGGGATGTGCACAGTTCAGCCCTAACAAGAATGCACGGCTCATAAATCCAATCCCTACCCTCAAAGTCACAGAGAGAAAGCCTTCAATTGCTTGGTACACATACTCTAATCACAAATATTTGAGGATAATATTTTTGAAATGGACTATCTGAGTAAGGAAGGAATCCATGTTCTCACCACAAATGACAAACATAAGAATGTTTGTTTAAAAATGAATTTGTGTTAAATGGAATCACCCTGAAGCAGATAATCTGATTTAATTATATTTTATTTTTTTCCAGTCACAGACTTCAAAGTCTATTGTCCCTGGATTGACTAGAAGCTGGAATACTCTGGCAATTCACGTGGCTAAGCATGAAAAATCTCACCAAGTGGCATTTGTAGATGATATAATTAGGAAATACAAGGGATTACTTACTACGTTAGGGTTTTCTTTGCCTGTTCCATTTAGGCAACAGGTACAAACATTTAAGAATTCAAGAATTCAGGTCCAGAGCAAATAATTTTAGAACTACATGTTCCACTCACACGCAAAAAAATATTCATTTGCCTCTAAATATGTACATTTTTTGTTTAGAATATTTTAATTAGATGATCACACTAAATTAACAGTGAGAAAACTATTTCATTTTATGAATGTGACATGAGAAATTTCTCACAAGTTCAAATCAATAAGTAAACAAATAAATAAAATCAGTCTCAGAGATAAATATCTTTGAAATAATTGTCATTTTCTCATTTACACAGACCTTACATTTAATGTTATTCTGGTACTTTCATTTAAACAAATTCAGATTTTCAGTTTTCTTGCTATTAATCATACTTCTAGTACATCTTATACAATTGATTCTATTCCCTAGCTTTACAATATTCCATTATAACATTCAGCAACCAATTTTATTTTTTACAATCATAGTTTCTCTGTTGAAATTCTATCTAGACAAGACATGTGGAAAGAGGTATGGGGCTACCTTGATCAGGTAGATGCTTATTTTCTGGCTTGGCTTTGCCACCTGCAACCTGTGTATCACCCTTCTTAGTCTCAGTTGTCTTCTGTGCAGTTTGCTGCACTAACACTACACAGAATCATTATATAATCTGAAGACATGGCACTTGGAAAGTGCACTCTGAAATCCCATTAGAGTCGCAGGTGAGGTATTCTTAAAGCCTTTCATGCCAATACCAATCAAATAGCACTCACTGTCTGCAGCCTCTTTTTTGGTGATCTTGACTTAACATTGAGAGTCGATTATTATTAAATCAGTTTAATAAAGACACTGCATAAAATGTAGGTATAGGTCTCGCATTAAAAAAAAAAGACTTTAAATTGTGTCATTGCTTGCTACCTAACCTGATTATACACTAGATAAAACTGTAAAATGCCTTTTCCTTCCAAGGTGTCCAAACTTTTGGAGTCTCTGGGCCACAGTAGAAGAGTTGTTTTGGGTCACACATTCAATACACAAACACTAAAAAAAACTGATGAGCAAAAAAAAAAAAAAGCAAGATTTTAAGTAAATTTATGATTCCGTGTTGGGCCGCATTCATAGCCATCCTGGGTCACATGCGGCCAGGGGGCCACAGGTTGGACACCCTTGTTAGATGATTCTTCCTATACGGAACCAAAGCACATTTCTGATTGGGAGTGAAGTAATATCTGCACACATATATCACACATTTTCCTGTGATTCAAAGACCTTAAACTCTAATGGACAGTAGTGCAAATTTTCCACGGTACATGCTGAGCTGTAGGATACAGGTGGGTGGCATCCGCCCCATCTCCATGCACATGTTATTTTGAAGTAGACATCCACAATGTGTATCCAGGTGCTATTTTTAAAAAAACTGCTCATGTCATCTGCTTACTTCTTGTTTCTTTTCTTTGATGCACTAAACAGGAAAGTCAAATGCCACAGCCAGTGGCAGTCATGTTTGACTGCAAGGTCTCCCTTATGCCAGTTGGTAGCCAACCTGGTGCTATGCCAAATGTGTTGCCTTGTACATATGCATAAGGATCAAGGTCAGCAGCATGCAATGGATGAATTCTTAAATGTGTTAATGTTCATTAACTGATTTTGGAAAGCATAGCCAGGCTTCATTAAGTGTTCTATCCTTAAGCAGTGTGGCATAAAGTAGGCTGAACAGAACCACATCTCTTATACAACCTGTCTCATTACATTGGACGTCAGCTATAGGTCAGACAGGGCACCTGGCAAGTTCCCAAGCAGTCCGACTTCTATAAGTGGATTTTGCTTGTAAAATTATTCATACAATCACTTAGCAATTTGCCACCTTTTTCAGGTGTAAATTTACTAATTTGAGGCTATAAATCTATGGCACCACATAAAGTGGCATGTTCACCTTATGGGGGTTCATTGACCACCACGTTAAGGAAGATTCTTAGTACCTTTCCACAAAATTTGGCTGACATTGAGCGCATTGATGAAAGCTGAAGAATGGTAGCCTCAAATGTTTCAGCTACTTGTCCGGCTGGTGAGAAATAATGTAGCTCCCTAAAGTCAGCTCTCCTTAACAGCCAAGGCTGAGGAGAATATTCCAAACCTCATTCCCAGTCATATTATCATGAGTTATTTATTTAAGAAGAATCTCTTAAGTGATGTATACTTCCTCATAAACCCTCACTTCCCTGGGAATCACATTTGGGTACTTATGTGCTATAGGGTATTAAGGAAGTCATTTTTTTTAGTATGGGCAAAGCATTGAGAGCTTGCTCTCATAGATAAATTATGTTATTCAAAGGTGCAATAATCCCAAACTTCGATCCAAATACTACTACTTACAAAGACTATAATAGTGATATTTTTGATATGTACTCAACTTTATGGCATGCAATACACTTACATTCTTTATGTGTGAAATAAAGCAAATACTAGCTTAGAAATTAGAGACTTATTTTCCTGAATCTGAGTTTTTGAAAGCTGCAATCTGTTATCACTACTCAAACACTGCTCTGGGTGATACACAAATCTATAGAAATATTTGTATTGGTATTTGGTAGTTGAGAGCTTTTCTACACATATTCCCCTTCATATCTTTGGACATAAGGGCATGTGAATGTAGTAGTAGTTAAAATATTAACTCTAGCCAATATTTATTGAACACTTCTTTTGCACATGCACTCTTCTAGTTATTTTATTATATTAATTCATTTAAGTATATTTCCTTTAAAATTTCTATAAGTTTGTTAAATTATACACAAAATAAGGTCCTGCTTAGATCACCTCTTTGCCTCCTCAATGTAATATTCTGTTGTTCTAAATATATCTGACATACCTACCTACATACATGCTTATATATCTGCATGTGTTCATGCTTGCATGTCAGATTAATTGTTGGTTTATTTATAATTTTAAGTATTTAATATTTAAGCAAGTTCATGCTTAGAAATACTATGTGCAAAAATATTGTACTAGTTTCTAAAGATGAAGTATAATGACAGGCTTTCTCAAACTATTACTGTCTAGACAGAAGACAATTCACATGCACTCCTATAATGAACGTTTAAAAATGGAAGGGTGTTGTCTTAATATATGAGTATTGTTACTGTTACAATCATGTGGAAATGCAGAGCAAAAATGACCATTGACCCATGCCACATTTGTATCTCACCAATAGAAATCCGTGCTAATTGGGATTTCCTTTTTCGAACATTGCTGCTGTTGCCTTACTTGTTGTCAGGACCCACTTCCATCTTCTAAATTGAGTTTAGGGTTTGGCTGTCATCCTTACCTTCAGCCATTGTCTTGATAAGTAATAATTTTGTTAATGTTCCTTTGCAGCTGTTGTTTTCCACGATCCCCCTGAGCATCTGTATGCCTTAGTCCCTCTGTTAGAAAGATTACATACAGGACCCTATCACTCAGTTATATTATACTAAGGCTAAGGTCTCACATTTGTTGTGAATGTCTCATACTGCAATGCCCTCAATATCCACTTCTTCCCTGACCTCTTATTCACTTAACCCTTAAAATATGAATTACTTCACTTGTACATGTATATCTCCTTTGCCCATTCCCTCCTATGCTTCATTTTCTAACCACATACTGAATATTTCCACTAGATAACCTGTGGCCCTTTCATACAACTGAAGTTTGACTCGACTCTCCTCCAAATAGAAACTTATTTAAAAATCTCTATCCAAGTGCTTTAACTCTGCATCAGTCATCTTAGAATATTCTGAGAGTTCTTGTGAAGTTTTCATACTCAAAAACAACCGCTGGTTCACCACTTTATTCATGGTAACTGTGGCATCTTTACTGTAGCTAAGTTGTAACCCCTTCATCTGAGTTCAGTATCATTTTGTCTGACCTGCCATTAACATTTTAAGGGCTCTCTGGTCTCTTCCTCTGCTATTTATTTTGCACTCTGTTGCCAGTTTAATCTTCTTAATATAGTTTTCACTGCAGAAAATCTTAAGCAACTTTCTACTCTAACCAAGCTGATTATTCACTGTATCTTCATCATGCCACATTGTCTGTATGTATGTTAGGGGTTATATCATTTCACTCTCTTGAAATGTCCTTTCCTTTTCTATTAATCCGTTTATACTTTAATTATCTTTTGTTCTTCAGCTGAGGTCCTTTTCTTCCAGAAATCTTTCCATAGTCATGTCAGATTTCACTAACATTTCTCTTCTTCAAATAATATATTCAGGATGCTACCATGCAATGTTACTTTTATATTCATTAGAGCAGACAGGTTGAAGGGCTCTCATTTCTATTGAGCATCTATTACTGAATGTCAGTAATAGATGTGATTGTCAGAGCTGTGATTCAAACCAAGCACATTCTATTTTCATTTTTCCATGGGACAATTTATTTAATATATTCAATGAATTAATTTGATACTGAAGTGTATATATTACTTGGTATTAGAGGCTGAAGTGTGTCTCCTCAAACTTCATATGATAAAATTCTAACCCCAGTTCATTCATACAGAATGTGACTGTATTTGGAGATAGGGCCTTTAAAGAGGTAATTAAGTTAAAATGAGGTCATATGATTGGGCCCAAATTGAATCTGACTGGCATCTTTATAAGAGATTAGGACACAGGCAACAGAAAGACTGAAGGGCAACCATAGGAGGAGGGCACTATGGGAAAGGGACCATCTGAAAGATAAGGAGAGAACCCTGAGAATCAAACCAACCCTATCTATGCCTTAATCTTAGACTTCTGGCTTCCGGAACTCTGAAGAAATACATTTTGCCTGTTAATGCCAACCAGTCTGTGACAAGTGTTATGGCAGCCCTAGCACACTAGTATACCTTTCATAATTATTTATATATAATATTAATCATGAACATCCATGAAACTCAAATGTTAACATAAATAATGTAAGCATCAGTATGACAACATGCTTTTGTCAATCGCACATTGACATCTGACTTGGTGGACATGCTTCATAATTTTTAAAGAGTAAGTTATTCTAAACAGCTAAACTTTGAATTTAAATGTGACTTTGAAAATGTGTGTAAAGTGAAATAGAAGTATATTCAGTACTTTAAATCCACATCATTAAATTTAGCTTAGTGTTATATTTAATTTCTTTTCTTTTAGAAGCAACAATTAAGTTATTCAGTCTTTTGTATTCCTTTGAATTTAAATGCCCCTAAAATGTCACAAATAATAACAATTTAATACCCCTTCCTTGAGCTTATTTAAAATCTAGACTGGACAAAGTAAAAACTGTTTGACTGATGGTCCAATCTCTTCCTGAAATAAAGAGTCATTGCATAGATGAGAAATGCACAGAGGTATTTTTTCTTCCCAAGGCTACAACTGCTGCTCTGAGGATTCATACAAGTACTCAAATGTCAAGATTAATTCAAGCAGGAGCAAAACATAACCTGCTATTGGGGTTGACATCTATGTTGACCATTCCTTACTATAAGCTACACCTGGAGAAATAATTTTAAACATAAAATTTTAACATCCATGGAAATCAATTCATCTTATTTCTATAAAAGTTAGTTTTTAACTTTTAAGATTACAAATTTATTTATTTGCATGATTATGAATATAATTTTAAAAGTATGGTCCTAAAATGGGACTTTATTCTCCATGAGACTATTAAAATATTAAATATAAGCTTATCTCTGTTTTGCTCTGTTTATGTACCTGCCTTCTCCTTTTTATTGTTCAAAGAAAAACTTACAAGGATTCCAAAGTGTTTTAGGATGGATTCCCTGAGAATAAGAATTCCAACATAGAAATTTTTACGCAGGACGTTTATTAAACTTGCGGGCAGTACAGAGAGCAGAGCGAAGTACAGGCAGGAGCCGGCGAGATGGAACCGCCCTTGGCGCGGGAAGCTCTGGAGTGCGCCGCCGGTGGAGGAGCGCGGAATTTTGGGTGAAGTAACTCTTTCTCAGCTGGCAGTTCTGGAGCACTCAGACCTGTCATCTACCAACATTTCCAGAACTAGAGGAAGGAATGCTTCAGTCTTGAAGCTGTGGCATCATGCTTACAAACCATAGCATCCATTATAGTAATATGAATTCAATTTCATACATATTGACCAAGTTTATTTCAGGTAAATAATTTTAACCATTATGAAACTTGGTTTCCTTCTTTGAAACTGAGACTATTAATACCTTCCTTACACTACTTTTGTTAGGGGAAAATATAAGTGAAAGTTATTGGGGCATAAGGGATCAGTGCTAAAATATATGTTAGTAATTATCTATGTCATTTTTTATTGTACAGCTAAAGAATTGATGCCTAATATGGATATATATTACTGTACACTGGACACAGTTCTAGCAAGTTATATTTATTGCCTCATGTAATTCTGACTATGACCTTTTAAGAAAACAAACAAACAGGGGTCATATGACTTGTTCAGAGTCACACAACTGAGGGCAGGATACAGCACTGATGGTATCTCACCCAGTAGCTGCGCACACTTTCAAACGTTATGACATTGCTTATGGTGACACAGCTTTAATGGAAGTTTAGTTGTCAGGTCTTCAACTTTCTGTCATACAGTTTATTCAACCTATAATCAGAGGCCATGATAGACTGTAAAGCAGAAAAATCACACGGGCAACCATGGGGCAGAACGCACCTCTGCATACTTGATTGCTGGTTTTTTTTTTTTAAATTGGTTTGTTTCAGTCTGCCCAGAGCTTTATAATGTAATGTGGCTCAACAGACATTGTGTTTAGTACCTTACCAAGAAGTTTAGTGCCTCTATCCCATGCACAAATTGACTTTATGCACATACATTCCCAGCCTGGACTGTTTATATACTCGAGTTTGCAACCCTAGGTCATCCGTATGTACATGATGATGATGATGATGATGACGACGACGACGACAACAAAGACAACGATGGAGGAAGAATAAATAGGAAGAGGAAGTGAAGAAGGTAGAGAAAGACAAGAGAAAAGGATATTAAAAAAGAGGAAGAAAAGGGGGAGATAAAGGTACAGAATAAGTTATAGGTTATAATAATAGTATAAATAATATTTAATACCTATTAGAGCATAGTCTTTAAATATTATATGGTTCCTCCCTAAAAATGTCGTCTGACATATAATTTTAGAGGATTGTCACTATTTTTCCAGATGTAATATATTTAAGTGAATTTATATTCCCACATAAACTATTTGGTGAGGCCAATGTGCATATTAATGTGAATAGATATGGGGTAGAGAGTGCAGAAAGCAGGGTAGGGTAAGAAAGATATTTCCAAATTATGAAAATATAAATATTTTATTTCATATTTAACCAGGAAAGAAATGCCTAGGAAAATCATAGACATCTTGTGACACATATTTTATTTCATGTGGAGGGTATAGAAATAAAAGCCAAACATGTTCAATCATGTAATAAAAGCAAGAAGAGGCTGAAACAAATGGCTCAATTAGCATGTAGGTAAGAGATACATGTCTCAGATGATCAGGGAAGGCTCCCTGTAGGCAGCAAAATCTAAACTAAACATTTTAATAAATATCAGTAATTGATTAGTTGAATAAGGAAAAAAGGTACGTTACAGATGAGGAATATCATATGAAGTCATAAAGGAACATGAACATGTAAATAACCTGCACAGCTATAAAATCATGTGAGGCTGCTGACAGAAAGGCAGGTCATGACATTGCCAGTGGCCATGGTGCCCGGTGTCCTGGGAAATGCAGCCAACACACAGAAGAGCAGAACAGAGAGGTGGAAAGAGGACAGTGTCTGACAGACCTATTGCTGACCTTCTAAACAGCTGTGCCTGCATCGAGCTATTTTTGAGACTTTATTCCCAGGGTCTATTAATTCTCTTTTTTCACTTAAGCTAGAGAGGCAAATTACATTTGAAATCAAGAATTTTGCCAAATAAAAGTTATGTTCCTTTTAGCAATCTATAAACGCATGTCATAGGTGAGCCTTCATCCCACTCAAAGCATCACCTTGCACATACACCTCATCACACACACACACACAAACTCACACACACACACACACAACTCCCCTGAAGGCTTGCATTATAAAAATTGGCCAGAGTAGCTATGCTTAAAGCTGAACTGAAAAGGACACAAAGAAAAGGGTAAGAAAAAAAGACTCAAAGAGAAATGGCAGTGGAAAATGCTATGAATATCTAACCTGGTTACATAGGTAATATATCTGGCTGCTGATGAAGAGATTTTCTTTAAAATCTGGCAAAATGTGACCATTTGCCTTCATATAGTCTTTACTTCTAGAGCTAATTACACATTTCATATATATTTTGTTCTCTGATGCATTTCTTATATAATTTCCCAAATGGTTCATTTGGCCACACATAAGTTCACTGCTATATGGGTTACAAAATTAACCACAGAAAACCACCAAGGTCACTGTTGTCATGATCGGCACATATTGAGCTCTTCCTTTTGTAACTGGCCTTATGCTCAATTCATTTTCATATATTAGCTTAAAACAAGCAGGTGCAATATATAACACTACTATACTCTTTTTTATATGACAAAACACCTGCTTAAATATGTTCACTAATTAGCAACATAGCTAATAAGTGGTAAAGTCAAGTGCCAAGCTCAACACTATTTTTTCTCCACAATATATTCAAAAGATCTTACACCATGATTAAGTGGGATTTATTCTGGGGATGCAAAGTTGGTACAATGTTTGCAAATCAACAAATGTGATACGCCACATAAATAAAATGAAGGATAAAAATTACATGATCATATCAATAAGTGCAGAAAAAGCATCTGATAAAATCAAGCACATATTTATGATAAAAACTTTCAGCAAAGTGGGAATAGAGGGAATATCCCTTAATGTAATAAAGGCCATATAGGACAAATCCACAGCTAACACAACCAAGTTTTAACCATCACATCACAGTTTCAAATCTGTATTAAAAACAAGGAATATGGCATCTACTTATAAGAAATTTCTCCTGTATATGTCAGATACTTTGTGAGTTAAAGCATAAGAAACCACCAGCTTTCCCTTACCTGCCACGAGTCCACACTCAGAGGGATTAGGAAGGCTGTGGAGATGATGGCGGCAGAAAACAGAGAGTTAGCACAAGGCAGCTCCTCTTCATCTGGGTTCCTTCATGCCACAGAAGCTGAGAAGAACAACAAACAGGAAGCTACAATGTCTAGAATTTTGTTCTTTAAGAGGTCAAACACGTCTCCTACTTCCCCACCCATGCACATATGTTATATATAAGTAAGAAAAGAATTACAGATCCAGTTTTCTTTTTTTAATTAAATATATTGGGTGGCATTCATTAATGAGATTATATAGTTTAAAAGTGTAAAATTCCAGACTGCATCATCTGTATGCATTCTGTGCCCACCACCCAAAGTCTAATCTTCTTCTGTAATCATATATTTGTCCCCCTTTACCCTTGTCAGCCTCCTCTCACACCACGTCCACTTTGGTAACCGACTTACTGTTGTCTATGTATATCAGTTTTTTGTTTGTTTGTTGCTTTTGGTTTTATATCCCACATATGAGTGAAATCAAATGGTTCTTGTCCTTTTCTTTCTTATTTCACTTTGCATGATACTCTGAAGATCCATATGTTATTGCAAACAGCAGTCAGTATTTCACTTTTCCTTATGGCTGAGTGGTATTTGTATATATAACCATATGTACCACATCTTCTTTATCCAGTCACCCACTGAAAAACACAGGTTATTTCCATATCTTGGCAATTTTCAGTAATACTGTAGTGAGCATAGGGGCACATATATCTTTACTAATAAGTATTTTCAGATTTTTTTAGTAGGTACCCAGAAGAGGGATTCCTAGGTCGTATGGTAGCTCTATTCTTAATTTTTTTTTTTATGAGTAGAGAATTTTATTATAAGTCAATATTATATAATCTCCATCTCCAATCTCCAAGGCATTTGAACAAGAATAATTATACTATGAAATTGTCTGCCTTTAAAAAAATAGATGATTATTATTTGGGGTTTGAGTAATTGAGTATTGAGTGTTTGAGGTTTATTCCTTACTCTTTTACCTTTTTCCCATTATTATAACTTTTGAAACATTTTTACATTCATAATTTTTTGAGCAACCTCCAAACTGTTTTCTTTTTGTATCATTTTTAAAAACATTTTTCTTTTTTATGAAAAATACAGACATTTATTGAAGAACATACAAGATACAAAAAAATTGTACATAGGACAGTGATGCCTCAGTCCCCTTCAAAATAGGCACCTTAGGACCTCACACAGTTTACCCAATGACTTTCAGCTGCCCCCTCATATTTTCCTGAATCTCATTTTCTTTTTTTAAAATTTTATTTTAATTGTCGTTCAAGTACAGTTTTCTGTCTTTTACTCCTATCCCATTCCATCCACCCATCCCTCCCTACATCCCTCCCATTTCCACCCCCACCCTAGTTTTTGTCCATGTGTCCTTTATATTTGTTCCTGTAAACCCTTCATCTTTTCCCCTGAACTTTCCCTGAAATTCCCTCCCCTCTCCCCTCTGGTCAGTGTCAGCATCAGCCTGTTCTCTATTTCAGTGTCTTTGGTTATATTTTGCTTGCTTATTTGTTTTCTTGATTAGGTTCCACTTATAGGTGAGATCATATGGTATTTGTCTTTCACTGCCTGGCTTATTTCACTTAGCATAATGCTCTCCAGTTCCATCTATGCTGTCACAAAGTGTAGGAGTTCCTTCTTTCTTTCTGCTGAGTAGTATTCCATTGTGTAAATGCACCACAGTATTTTGATCCACTCATTTATTGATGGGCACCTAGGTTGCTTCCAGCACATGGCTATTGTAAATTGTGCTGATATGAACACTGGGGGCATAGGTTCTTTTGAATTAGTGTTTCAGGATTCTTAGGGTATAATCCCTAACCAGTGGAATTACTGGGTCAAAAGGAAGTTCCATTTTTAATTTTTTGAGGAAATTCCATACTGTTTTCCATAGTGGCTGCACCAGTTTACATTTCTACCAGAGAAGTATGAGGGGTCCCCTTTTCTCCACATTCTCTCCAACACTTGTTATTTCTTGGCATATTAATAATAGACATTCTAACAGTTATGAGGTACTGATTTGCATTTTCCTTATAGCAAGTGAGGTTGAATATCTTTCACACATTTGTTGGTCATTTGTATGTCTTCTTGGGAAAAGTGTTCAGGTCCTCTGCTCATTTTTTAATTGATCTTTGTTTTTTTTTTTTTGTTGTTGTTGTTAAGATGTATGAGCTCTTTATATATTTTTGAATATTAGCTGCTTATAAGAGGTCTTGTCTGCAAATATCTTCTTCATTAATTTGATTATCTTTTTGGTTTGGTGATGGTTTCCTTTGTTATACAGAAGCTTTTTCATTTATTATTTATTTTTACAATACACACAACATAAATACAATGACTATTCAAGAATTATTAGAGGCTATATTACTACTAAATTTGATAACTTGTAAGAAATCACAGTTCTTAGAAATTATAACTTTCTTAGACTGACTCATGAAGAATTGAAACAATCTAAATAGACTAACTTTAATAGTGAAGAAATTGAAACAACCATCAAAAACCTCCTAAAAAATTAAAAGTCCAGGACCAGATGTGCTGGAAAAATTAGAAAGTCACATGCAAAAGAATAAAGCCAGATTCAATTTTCTCAGTTAACATATTTGATTTAAAAATAATGTTATTTTTTATGGTTTAATAAGTTATTCATTCAACTCAGTCTTACAAAACTTAAAATGTCAGTGTGTTGTATTGCATTAGTCACCTGCTGATACAATAATGCTGTATAACACCCCACACAAAATTCAGAAAAGTAATAAACATCTATTACCCTCTATTACTGGAGGTTTGCCATGTGTCTGGTTTTTAGCTGGGGCAACTTTGTTGCACATGTCTCATTTGCAGGCCCAGGCTGGGGAACGTCAGCTGTCTGGGCACATTCTTTTTATGTAGAGGACAGATACTGCCAGGGGGCAAACAGAAACGCCTGACACCTTCTAATGGCAAAGGTCATAATTAATGTCTTGTCAATTACACCTATACCCATTGGCTAGAAAAGTCAATGGTCAAGCCTAAAAATATACCAAATATACGGAAAGGCCTATTTGTCCCACAGCTGGAGAAGAGAGGAGGAAATATTTGAAGGCTGAAAATCCAATGCACAACATCCATTTATTTCAAAACTAAATAAATAAACAAAAGCCATCTTTAGTTTCTAAATCACTGTCTCCTTTGTTGACTCTGTATTGTTGGCCATGCTAAACGCACGTCTAGAATCCCTTTAACCACTCTTTCTGCCTGCTAAATCTCTACATTGAGCCTGCAAGATCATGCTTGAATCATCATCTGTAAAACCTTTTCTAACAGACCGTGTAAATTTTATGCGTTCTGACATTTATATGTATTGCTATTGAAAGACATATGTGTGCCTCACAGTCACAACATAGGTGATAGGTGCACATTTTATTTAAAGCAGGCTTTTTCTTTCTTCCTTTCTTCCTTTCCTTCCTGTCCTGCTTCCTAGTCTCTCTCTTGGGGGTGGGGAGGGGCTCCACCTGCAAAGCCCCATCCCTCTATCATGGAAGAAAATAAAACTACCAAGACATGATCTGCTTGGGGAGGAGAGGTAGTTGATCTCTCAAAGGAGAAGGACCCAGAGTCCCTTCCTCACTAGGCTTTTATTGAGTTCAAATACACAGGAATACAGGTAAGTCAGGCAGCAAGGATCAAACAATGGTTAACATTTCAAAGAAATTTGAGGTCTTAATCTGAGTCAGTGACTGTCAGGAAAGGGGGTTGCCAAACTTTGGAAGACATACTCATTTCCTCCTCGGACCCTTAGCAAACAAAGCAGGTTTCACAGGGCTTTATGAATTCTTTCTTATGCTGGATCACCCCGGGAACTGCTCTGGCCGGCACAGGGCAGCACCACCCGCAGTCATAGTTTCAGATTTAAGTGGATTAGAGCCAGGAAGCATCTCCTAGATGGAAATGGGGACTCTGGCTATGTCAGAATAGCCGGAGGGCGAGGGTCCATCACCCCCCTCTTTGCTGCAGCCCCCTGAATCCGTCCATGAGGGCCTTCCAAGTGGTTGTGTCTGGCTTAAGTTGCCCCTCCCATGAGGAGTCCTACCCGTCATTGACTACCGATCAAGCATTGGGGCCAGAGATGGAGGAGGCAGAAGCAGCGCTCCTGCCAGGGAGATAAGCTTTGTCTCCTTAGTGGCTCAGGTCCTCTTGACAGAACAGACCCAGATGAAGCCAGTCCCTTGGCTCTTACTCAGCCTAGCTATGGGGTGCAGGTTACAGCTCCTGAGACCATGCTGAATGGTCAGCAACACACTCTCTCTCTCTCTCACTCTCGCTCCTCCCACCTCCCTTCTTCCCTCCATCCTTTCTTCTCTCCCTCCTTACCTTCTCTGTTTCCCTTCCCACATCTCCTTCTTTCTCTTTTTCTTTAATAATCTTGCAACAGATATTGATAGTCCTCACCAACATTACTAATATTATTATCTTTACTCTGGGCACATGGTAGAACTACAATTAATTCTCTGTCCCTGAAAGTTATACAGGGCCATGTGACTTGCATTGCCCAATAAAACATGTGAAAAAGGGAAGTGCCTCTTTCAGGCAGATATTTTACAAGACCAATCTAACCCCTGAGCTATAGGGCCTTACTCAGGCAGATATTTTAAAAGCTGGCGTGCAATTCTCCATCTTCCCATGTAGTAGTGAAAACCAACAAATCCAGATGATAGGGCTTTGGTCATGAGAAGTCCCCAAATGAGGACAACATGGAACAGAATTGCCCAAGAACACATGGCATATATGTAGTATGATTTAAAAATGTGTCTCTGTTTATGTAAGACACTGAGATATCAGATAATTACCACAGCATAACCTGGAATATCGTGACTGATACAGACTCCCCTTCAAATTCATATTCCTAACAAAAGTTCTCAAAACATTATGGTAAGGAGTCCATTTTCATGAAGACACTAACCAAGATACCTATAAGCCCTGGAGCTCATATAACACTTTGATTATATGAAATACAGTTTGAAAGATACTGGTTCGTAGCTCTTGAGAAAAAAATTAATTTTTAAATTATTGAATTCATATAATAACTAATATATAAAAATGTAACAAAATGCCAAGTACCCCTCCCAAAAGGTTAAATTTTAAGTGAATTAGTCATTAGAAACAATTTTCATATGAACATTTTAGTGAAATGTCTTTTAATAACAAATTTTAGATAAGTTTGTTTTTAAGTCAACTGAGTTTAGGTGAAAGGGCTTTTTATTATCATTTATTGTCAGGGCCCCTCTACTTTTTATGGGAAATATATATCTCATTTTACAATTAGTTAATTGACTTCACCTCAGCAATTCAACTATCCCAAGATAGTAATTAAATCCAGTGTTAGACATATATTGAAATGGTTTAGAGCTGGTAATCCTCAGGCATTATAAAACATACTGATATATTGATTATTCAAAAAAATACAAAGTCCAGTCCATTAAATAAACATATATAGTCCAGACTCTAAAATATTGAGCTGCCATTGGTTTAAACAGAATGCTTATCTTTTTTTTAAAATACTTTAAGATTTAAGTTTTCATATACCATGTATGTGATTTCTTCTTACATAATATGGAAAGAGCAATAAAAAAAACTTCATGTTTTGAACAAATTACATAATCAGAGAAAAAAAAAAAGGATCCCAAGGACACTCTCCAACATCTAGAAAATGGATGCGGTGTCACATAAAGTGCAAAGACTTTAAAAGCTGAGATGCTAACATGTATCTGCAAGGATCTAAGAGGTTAACCTGCAGGACTGAGCACACAGCACTGATGGACAATGATTTCTTTTCCCTAATAATCCTTCAGAAAAACACATTCAGGTATTTGCCTTGGAGCATAAATATAATCTTAGAGGACAGCGTCTCTTCCTTTTTAAGTATTTAGTATTATGGAGATGCGTAGCAGATCTTCTACTTGTCTTAAAAAAACTCCTTTTGATTGAAAATGGTAAATCAAGGAATTAACACTCAGAACTCATAATTACTATATCTGATTTCATTTCTTTTTTCTTTTATTGTACTTTTTCATTACCATTTAGTTCTTTTATATGCCCCTCCCCCAGCAATCACCTCACCATTGTACATGTCCGAGTCCTTTTTCCTTTTTGCTCAATCCTTACCCTGCCACTAACTCTCATACTTCTCTCCATCTATAAATCTGTCCCAATTTTCGTTGTCAGTTCAGTTTGTTCATTAGGTTCCACATACAAGTGAAATTACATGGTATTTGTCTTTCTCTGACTGGCATATTTCACTTAGCATAGTGTTCTCCAGGTCCATTCATACTGTTACAAAGGGTAATATTTTTATATATATTTTTATGTCCCAGTAGTATTTGATTGTGTGAGTGCCCCATAGTTGTTTTATCCATTCATCCACTGATTGACACCTGGCCTGCTTCCATATCTTGACAAATTATTTTTTAAATTATTTTATTGTTATTCAATTACAGTTGTCTGCATTTACCCCCACCCCAGCCAAACCCACCTCCCTCTCTTGCTTCTACCCCCTGCCTTATTTTTTTTGCCATGTGTCCTTTATAGTAGTATAAAGGACTTCCTGAAAATCCTTCCCCTCATTATCCCCTCCCACCTCCCCTATGGTTACTGTCAGGGTGTCACTGCAATGGACATCGGGGTGCTTATGTTCTTTCAAATTAGTGTTTTGTGTTCTTTCAGATATATTTTAGAAGTGGGATTGCTGGGTCAAAGTGCAGATCCATTTTTTATTTTTTGAGGTATCTCCATACTGCTTTCCACAGTAGCTACAACAGTCTGCATTCCCACCAACAGGACAAAAGGGTTCCCCTCTCTCCACATCCTTGCCAGCATTTGTTTGTTGATTTATTAATGATAGCCATTCTGACAGATGTGGGATTATATTTCATTGTGGTTTAAATATGAATTTCTCTGATGATTAGTGACATTAATCCATCTTTTCATACGACTATTGGCCATCTGTATGTCCTTTTTGGGGAAGTGTCTATTTTTTTACTACTTTTATTATTATTATTATTATTTTTTTTGCTGTTGACTTTTGTAAATTCTTTATAAATTTTGGATTTTGGATATTAACACCTTATCAGATGTATTGCCAGATATGTTCTCCCATTCTGTAGGTTGTCTTTTTATTTTGTTGATCATTTCCTTTGCTATGCAAAATTTTTATTTTGATGTAGTTCCATGTGGGGGGCTCCGCCCGTAGAACCCCCCGTTCATCATAGATGAAAATAAAAACTACCAAGACAAGATCTGCTTGGGGAGGAAAGGGGTCAAACTCTCAGAGGAGAATGACCCAGAGCCCCTTCCTCACTAGGCTTTTATTGGGTTCCAATACACCGGAATACAAGTTTAACATGTCAAAGAAATCTGAGGGCTTAATCCGAGCCAGTGTTTGTCAGGAAGGGGGGTTGCCAGACTTTGGGAGACATGCTCATTTCCTCCTGGGACACTTGTCACCTCAGGAAGAGCACTCTTAGCAAAGCAGGTTTCACAGGACTTTAGGAATTCTTTCTTATGTCCGGATCATCCAGGGAGCCATCCTGGCCAGGACGGGGCTGCACCGCTCACCCCCACAGTTGCAGGCTTTAAGCCGGATTAGGAAGCAGGAGACATCTCCCAGATGGAAATGAGGACTCAGGCTATGTCAGAATAGCCGGGGGGCGAGGGTCCATCACATCCTCTTTGCTGCAATCCCCCGAGTCCTTCCATGAGGCCTCCCAAGTGGTTGCGTCTGGCTTAGGTTACCCCTCCCATGAGGAGTCTTACCCGTCATTGACTGCCAACCAAGCATTGGGGCCAGAGATGGGTAAGGCCGAAGCAGTGCCCCTGCCAGGGAAATAAGCTTTGTCTCCTTAGTAGGTCACATCCTTGTGACAGAACAGACCCAGATGAAGTGGGTCCCTTGGGCTCTTACACAGCCCACCATGGGGTGAGGGTTACAACTCCTGAAACCAGGCTGAATGGTCCGCAACAGTTCCATTTGTTTATTTTTTTTCTTGTTTCCTTTTCCTGGGTAGATATATCCAATAAAATATTGTGAAGAGCAAATTCTGAGATTTTGCTGCCTTTGTTTCCTTTAGGATTTTTATGGTTTTAGGTCTAATATTTAAGTCTTTGATCCATTTTGAATTTGTTCTTGTGTGTGGAGCAAAGGTGGCATAGTTTCATTTTTTCTGAATGTATCTGTCCAATATTCCCTACACCATATATTATATAAACTATCTTTAGTGCATTGTATTTGCTGCTTCTTCTGTTGAATAGTAATAGACTATACGGGTGTGGGTTTATTTCTGGGCTCTCTATTCTATTCCATTGATCTATGTGTCTGTTTTAATGCAAGTAACATGCTCTTTGATTACTATGGCCCTATATTATAGTTTGATATTAAGTAGCGTGATTCCTCCAACGTTGTTATTTTTTCTCAGGATCACTGTTGCTGTGTGGTTACTTTTGTGGTTCTGTGTAAATTTTTGAAATATTTCTTCTAGTTCTGTGAAATACATAATTGGAATCTTGACAGGAATTGTGTTGAATCTGTAGATTGCTTTGGGTAGTAAGGACATTTTTATGATGTTAATTCTTCTTATCCATGAACACGGTATGTGCTTCCATTAACTTGTATCTTCTATTTTGTTCTTTAGTGTCTTATAATTTTCTGAGTACAGGGCTTTTACATTCTTGGTTAGATTTATTCTTAGGTATTTTATTATTTTCATAGTAATATGAATAGGATTGTTTTCTTAATTTCCCTTGCTCTTAGTTCATTATTGGCACATAAAAATGCAACTGATTTCTGGATATTAATTTTGTATCCTAGACTTCCGGCCAAGATGGAGGCGTAGGCGGACACACTGTGCCTCCTCTTAAAACCAAAATTAAGGACAACAAATATTTAGAAACAAAAAAACAACCAGAACTCATAGAAAATTGAAGTGTACGGAAGTTCAACAAGGATTCATCCAAACCGGTAAGAGGGGTGGAGTCTCGGCAGGTAAAAGTGGAGGTGAGGACCCAGGAACACAAGCAGCAGTGGCTGGCAGTTCCCAGGTGCACAGGCAGCAGTTGGCGGACCCCGGGCACAGGGGGGCAACTGTGCAGACCCAGTGAGACTGCACAAGGTGGCTGGCTGACCAGGTGGTCCCACATTCGCGCGCGCAGACAGTCCAGGCAGAGGGGAAGTGGTGGAAGGGACTGAATCCAGGAGAGAGCAGAGCAGGTGCCATTATTCCCTCTCGGACTCCGCCCCCACCTATAGCATCACAACCCAGCGACTGGGCTGCCCAGCCCTGAGGAACACCTAAGGCTCCACCCCTCACTACGTAATAGCCGCGACCACACTAAAACCAAACCAAAGCAAAACAAAACAAAAAACCACCAAAAATGGCTCAAACCAGAGAAGAAATGAAATCCCCAGAGCCAATTTCTCTAAGCCGTGAAGAGATAGCCAACCTATCAGATGCATAATTCATGCGCTGGTCATCAAGATGCTCACAGAATTGGTTGACTTTGCTCACAAATTAGATGAAAAAATGCAGGCTACAATACGTGAAATGAAGGAAGACACATGGGGAACCAATAAACATGGGAGGAAAACTGGGACTCATATCAATGGAGTGGACCAGAAGGAAGAAACAAACAACCAAACAGAAAACGAGGAAGAAACAAAAATTCAAAAAAATGAGGAGAGGCTTAGGAGCCTCCGGGACATCATTAAACATCCCAACATCTGAATTATAGGGGTCCCAGAAGGGGAAGAAGAACAACAACAAGTGGAAAACTTATTTGAACAAATAATAAAGGAGAACTTCCCCAATCTGGCAAAGGAAATAGACTACCAGGATGTCCAGGAAGCTCAGAGAGTCCCAAAGAAGTTGGACCCAAGGAGGAACACACCAAAGCACATCGTAATTACATTAGTCAAAATTAAAATGAAGGAAAGAATTCTAGAAGCAGCAAGGGATAAGGGGACAGTCACCTACAAAGGAATTCCCATCAGACTGTCAGCTGATTTCTCAAAAGAGACCTTCCAGGCAAGAAGGGGCTGGAAAGAAGAATTTGAAATCTTGAAAAGCAGGAACCTACATCCAAAATTGCTCTATCCAGCAAAGCTGTCATTTAGAATCGAAGGGCAGATAAAGTTCTTCTCAGATAAGGTCAAGTTCAAGGAGTTCATCATCACCAAGCCCTTATTATATGAAATGTTAAAGGGACTTATCTAAGAAAAAGAAGATCAAAAATATGACAGTGAAAAGACAGCAAACTCACAGCTATTAAGAACCACACCTAAAACAAAAGCAAACTAAGCAAACAGCTAGAACAGGAACAGAAACACAGAAATGGAGATCATATGGAGGGTTAGCAACAGGGGCATGGGAGGAGGAGAGAGGGGGAAAAGGTACAGAGAATAAGAAGCATAGATGGTGGGTAGAAAATAGACAGGGGGAGGGCAAGAATAGTGTGGGAAATGTAGAAGCTAAAGAACTTATGACACATGGACATGAACTAAAGGGGGGAATGTGGGTGGGAGGGGGTGTGCAGGGTGGAGGGGAATGATGGGGGAGAAATGGGACAACTGTAATAGCATAATTAAAATATATTTTTAAAAAATTTGTATCCTGCTACATTGCCAAATTTATTTATCAGTTCTAGCAGTTTCTTGGTGGAATTTTTTGGGTTCTCTATGTACAGTATCATGTCATCTGCAAATAAAGATAGTTTTAATTCTTCCTTTCTAATGTGGATGATTTTTATTTCTTCTTCTTGTCTGATTGCTGTGGTGAGGGATTTCAGTAATATGTTAAATAAGATAGGTGAAAGTGGACATCCCTATTTTATTCCAGATTTTAAAGGGAATGCTTGTAGTTTTTGCTCATTGAGTTTGATGCTGGCAGTGAGTTTGTCATATATGGACTTTATTATGTTTAGGTATGTTTCATCTATTCCCACTTTGCTGAGAGTTTTCATCATAAATGGGTGCTGCATTTTATCAAATGGTTTTTCTGCATCTATTAATATGATCATGTGGTTTTTATGCTTCATTTTGTTTATGTGGTGAATCACATCTATTGATATGTGGATGTTCTACCCACCTGTATTCCTGGAACAAATCCCACTTAATCATGGTGTATGATATTCTTGATGCATTGCTGTATTTTGTTTGCTAATATTTTGTTGAGGATTATAATGTCTATGTTCATCAAGGATATTGCCCTATAATTTTATTTCTTTGTAGTGTCTTTATCTGGTTTTGGGGTTAGGGTAATGCTGGCCTCATAAAATAAGTTTAGGGGCCTTCCCTCCTCTTGTATCTTATGAAATAGATTGAGAAGGTGAGGTGTTAGTTTTTCTAGGAATGTTTGGTAAAATTCATCTGTAAAGCCATCTGGTCCAGGGCTTTGGGTAGTTTTTTATTTGCTACTTCAATTTCACTAGTTGTTCATAATATTTTCTTACAATCCTTTGTATTTCTTTGCTGTCAGTTATTACTTCTCTTTCATTTTTTGTTTTATTTATTTGGGTCCTCTCCCTTTTTTTCTTGATGAGTCTGGTTAAAGGTTTGTCAATTCTGTTTATTTTTTCAAAGAACCAGCTCTTGGATTCATTGATCTTTTGTATCATTCTTTAGGCTCTATTTTGTTTATTTCTGTTCTCTCCCCTCATTTTTGGCTTTGTTTGTTATTCTTTTTCAATTACCTTTAAGTGTGAAATAGATTGTTTATTTGAACTTTTTCTTGTTTTTCGAGATAGGCTTGTAATCACATGAATTTCCCTCTTAGGATTCATTTCTCAGTGTCCCACGGAATTTGGATTGTGGTGTTCTCATTTTTATTTATTTCAATGTATCTTTTGATTTCTTCCTTGATCTTGTTGTTGATCTGTTCATTGTTTAATAACATGTTATTTAGGTTCCATGTTTCTGCATGTTTTTCTGTGCTTTTCTTATGATTGATTTTGTTTCAGAGCATTGAGGACAGAGAAGATGCTTGATATAACTTCAGTTTTAAATTTGTTGAGATCTATTTTGTACCCTAACATGTAGTCTCTCCTACAAAATGTCCTATGTGCATTTGAAAAGTGTGTATACTCTGCTGTTTTGGGGTGAAATGCTCTGAAGATATCAAGTCCATTTGATATAGTGTGTTCTTACAGGCTACGGTCTCCTTGTTGATTTTTGTCTGGAAGATCTATCCACTGAAATCAATGGGGTGCTAAAATCTTCAACTAAGACTGTATTTCTGTTGATCTCTCCCTTTATGTCCATCAAGATTCACTTCACATATTTAGGTGCTCCATGTTGACTGCATACATGTTTACTAGGGTTAGATCCTCTTGTTGAATTGTTCTCTTTATCATTATGTAGTGTCCTTTTTTGTCTCTTACTATAGCCTTGGTTTTAAAGTCTAGGTTGTCAGATATAAGTACAACTACCCCAGCTTTTTTTTATTTTCCTTATGTATAAAATATTTTTTCCATCCTTTTACTTTTAGTCTGTCTGTATTCTTCAATCTAATGTGGGTCTGTTGGAGGCTGCATATATATGGGTCTTGTTTTCTTATCCATTCAGCTACCCTCTGTCTTTTGGCTGGAGCATTTAAGCCATTTGCATTTAAGGCGATTATTGATAGATACATGTTTAGTGACACTTTATTGTTAAAATATCTTCTTCTCTTTTTTTTTCTTTCTCTTTTTCTTCCTCTTTTTCTTCTTCTTAAAGCAAGTCTTTTAACATTTGTTGCAGTACTAGTTTGCTATTTACACACTCCTTTAGCTTTCTCTTGTCTGGGAAGGTCCTTATTTCTCTTTCGATTTTAAATGATAGCCTTGATGGGTAAAATAGCCTTGGTTGTAGGCCCTTGCTTTTCATCACTTTGAATATTTCACACCACTCCCTTCTGGCCTGAAATGTTTCTTTTGAGAAATTAGATGACAGCCTAATTGGTGGTCCCTTGTAGGTAAGTACCAGTTTTTCTCTCGTGGCTTTTAGGATTCTCTCCTGTGTTTAAGCCTTGTTATTTAATTATGATGTGTTGATGTAGGTCCAACTATTTGGGACTCTTTGAGCTTCTTGGACTTGGGTGTCATTTTCCTTCACCAGATTAGGGAAGTTTCAATCATTATTTCTTCAAATAGGTTCTCAATCCCTTGTTCACTCTCTTCTTCTGGTATTCCCATAATGAGGATGTTGCTACACTTCCTGTTGTCCAAATTATTTCTTAAGCTCTCCTCAATTTTTTAAATTATTTTTTTCTTTTTTCTGTTTTGCCTTTTTTTCCTACCTTGTCTTCCAAATCACTAGTTCAATCCTCTGCTTTGTTTAACTACTGTTTATTTCTTCCATTGCATTATTTATTTCAGATATTATACTCTTTATTTCTGGCTAGTCCTTTTTTTATGTTTTCTATGTTTTTTTTTTTTCATGCTGTTGAGTATCCTTATAATCATTGCTCTAAACTTTCTGTCTGATAAATTGCTTCTCTCCATTTCATCCTGTTCTGTTGCTCTTCTTCTTTCATTTGGGGTCTATTTCTTCAGCTTCCCATTATGTCTGCTACTTTGTATTTTCTGCCTTTGTTTTTAAACTAATCAGTGATACAGTCTTAAACTATAGCCAGCAGTCCTGCTTAAGTTCCACAGGGTGGAGCAGAGTAATTCCTATGGGTGGGGCTGTTGTTTCCCCTCAGGCTGATGACACTTGGAGAGGAGTGCTGTACCTGAGAAAGACAGCTTCTTCAGTACATGATTTTCTCAGCACAGGGATCCTGGTGGCTGTCCCTTCAGTTCTCTCCCCAGAGCCACCAAACCCAGACTCTCCTCAAGCATCTCTAATCCATCTACTCTCCCTCTGCTGGAGCCCAGCTTAAGTGGCTGAAAATGAAATTTTGTGCATTGGCCCTTTAAGAGGTTTTCTGCATTTCCAGCCATCTCTCCTTGGAAGACAGAAACCCTGATGTTTTTCACAGCTAAATGTTATCTGGTTTCCTCTCTAGCTCTGATGCTGTAGGCTCGGGAGTCCAGGTTGGAGGTTAGAATGCAGACTTCTCAGGGAGAACCCCTGACTGATGAAATATCCCTCCAGATCTTTAGCTGCCACCCATAGGGACCCAGACAGCCCTCTCATGCCTCCTCCAATCTCCCTACCAGTCATGTTGTGGTGAAGTGGTTTCCTCTCTCTGTCCTTAGTTATGAGGCTTCTCTCCAGCTAATGTTCAGTTGGTTACTCAGGGTGCTTTCTCTACACTTTTTTTTGTAATTTCCAGATTGGTTCTTGTAGCTTCCTAAAGAAATCAGATTAGTGTAGCTTCCTCTTACTCCACTGTCATTTTGAATCACCACTCTGATTTCATTTCTTAAAGAAAGAATATGAATAAAGTTACTGTCTCTAGTTGAATAACTGAGATAATGTTTGGAATGTTATAGCACTATACTTGGGATATCATAAATGTTTCTACTAAATATGTGAAGAGCTTTTTGTTAATATGGTTTGTGTTGGTTTCTTTTGGCATGAATGAAGTGCACCTGACTGAATTCCCCTGCACCCATCCCCAGGAGATGACATAGTAGTAATGCAAAAAATGATTTTGGTTACGTGCATGAGAGAATAAATGGATGAATAAATTAACAAATGAATCATCTGTGAGAAATAAATGCCTGTCGTGTTAAGCCACTGAAATTCTGAAGTGTATCTGTCAGTTATCTCATTGATATTGCTCTAAAATCTACATGGAAAGTAGCCTTACTTCCTTTAGTCATGGTACTGGTGAGGAAAAGGTGATAATACAGAAGAAAACCTGGGGTAAAATCCTAACGGAAGAAATTCAGGTTCCTTCCTGCAACATAGTCTTACAGAACACAGATGATGCTTCAGCATAAATATTAAGCTCAGAAGACTGAGATAATTAGTTCTCACAAAAGGGAGAAAGAAAAGCTGTGAGGATGCACCTGACACTGAATAGTAGGAAGAAGACTCACTGCAGCTGTCATTGAACTGATTATCTGAAGGCGAAGCATTGCTATTTTGTGCAAACAATATATAATACTTAGGGAACAGCAATTAGAATCATGAGCCCTTGCATAAGTGAATGGGCCTGATGGTGTTTACTCAATTTTAAATTGTGTAGTGATTGAAAAATAATCCCTACAAAGCACTTTGAAAATTTCACTCATAGGGCATTAATGACAGACTAAACCCAAGGAGCTGGGTAAAGGAACAGAGAATTAAGGGGGGAAAATCTCACAGTTTATATTTGTGGGGGGTCTCCCCTATCATCTGTTTCTATAGTAACTCCAGGTTTCCACGAGCTTTACAGATGGCATTCATTTAATGTCAAAAACACTTACTGAAAAGAATTACTATGTAAATGGAGTGAACTACTTATCAGAGTACTTTATACTCACTCAGCATTTACTTGTGCATTTTAACAACATCTAAGCACTAATGTATAGCAATAATTTGCTGGGCATTTCTTGCCACAGAATGAAACAATTAAAAGTTATGCTTTAGCACCTCAGTGACTCTGCCAGAGCAGTCCCCGAAGCTCTTTAACATAATGACATACTACTGGCATCTTACAAGCTAGATCTGTGGGACACAGCAGCCCTTCTTTTCCTTTGAATTTTCTCCTTATATTTAAATTGGAAGCACAATGATGTGATGGTAACTACAACCAATCTTGATTTAACTTAATATCTTTCTTAACCCTAAATCGACCTCAGATACATTTATTTTTATGTAGAAAAATATATTATTTATCAGTAACATGAACTTCTTATTCTTTTTATACACTTACTGTGCATAACCAATCTCAGTAATGCATTTTTTAAAAATTTTAATCGTTGATCTTGTACAATTTTCTGTCTTTTATTCCCACCCCAGCCCACCACCCCAGCCCTCCCCACCTCCCTCCCATTTCCACCCCCCCCCCTAGTTTTTGTCCATGTGTCCTTTATACTTGTTGCTCTAGACCCTTCCCCTTTTCCCCTGAAATTCCCTCCCCTCTCCCCTCTGGTGACTGTCAGCCTGTTTTCAGTTTCAATGTCTTTGGTTATGTTATGCTTGTTTGTTTGTTTTGTTGATTAGGTTCCTATTAAAGGTGAGATCATATGATATTTGTCTTTCAGTAATGCATTTTTTATCTATGTCTACCTAACTCTGTGACAAATTTTACTGAGTTACAATAATCAATTTGTAAGAATTTTCTTTGTTTTTTAGTTTATTTTTCTTTTTGAGGTTTGTCACCTAAATTTAAAGGAACAAA
Source organism: Glossophaga mutica (assembly GCA_039655065.1). Lineage (NCBI taxonomy): Eukaryota > Metazoa > Chordata > Mammalia > Chiroptera > Phyllostomidae > Glossophaga > Glossophaga mutica. Next base: position 74,677,776 of record CM077308.1, on the reverse strand, counting down.
TGACTAGGCATATTAAAATAAACTTTTAATAAGTAAATTAATTTAAAATTCATCAAAATGTGAACATTTAGTCAAATATGTAAGTTTGCCCATAAGACAGAGATAGCAGGTAAAAATATTGCACCTCAGGCTTCCAAAAATGACCAATTCGGTAGAAATACAAATCACTGTCTTGGATAATCAGGCATCAAGCAGAGTAATGAAGTGTCTGGTTTTTAACTCAAATTGTTATAACTCAGATTCTAGGCATCAATAATGTATATCGAGTGCACTCTTAGGATCTCATTGAATTGAAAATGTGTAGGGATATACTTAAGGAGAAAGTCTGACGGACAAGTAGAAGGATGGCCAATGAGGCTGATTTTTATCTCTATAATATTTCTGATGCAGTATCAGAACACTTTATAAGAGGTGTTCTGAGTGGGAGACAGTCAGGGGAAGAGAGAAGAATAGCACTGTGAAGTAGGAGAGATGGTCTTAAAGATCAGGCTGAATCTCTTCTTCTGTAATCCAAAGAGATTTCAGTAATAAAATAATTCAAGGTATAATAATTTTAATTCATTTTACTCTAATAATTATTAGCTTAGACTGATTTCAAGGCAGATATTGTTGTACCTGCTATTTGAAAGGTATAAATCAAAGAAAGGTAAGGCAATAGAATGTTCTCTGGAAGAGTAAATGAGTCAGAATGAATATTGTTGATACAGATAATTATATAAAAATAAATAAATATAATGTTTGACAAAATATGTTCATATTACAGGAGATTTGGAGACAAAGGAGCGATGATCTCTTAAGGAGATCAAGGAGAGTTTCAATGAAAGAGATGACTGAAGTGGGCCCCACATTTTAGATAATTTATAATATTCTTTTTTTTAGACAGTGGTATTTTTAACTGAGTTGCACAGATTCTTAGAACTGTTGCCTGTCCAGTCCAGAAGTAATAGTCTAGAGGGTGATAAAGACACTCTTTTTAACCTAACTGTAGTCAGGGTGGGCTCTGCTCTTGGCCACTTTAGCCCAGCTTTAATAAGAATTCTGCTGGATCACTTTAGAAAAATCCCCCAAACTTGATATCTTATCAAATTCCTCCTTTACTACCCTGGTCTACCTTCAGTAAAAAATCTGTTTTGTTTGTCTAGCTAGAATCCCCCTAACCTTAATGTTTCCTCTTAGTAAATTTCCATCCACTAACCCCTACTCTGCTCCTTGACTATAGATCTCCACTTGCCCTTGTTGTATTCTGGTTTGAGCTATCTTTCTCTATTCTTGCAGATCCCCATTGTAGTAGTCCTGTGGACCAAAATGTGTCTTCCTGTGTTTAACAAGGATCATGAATCATTTTTAACATGAATATTTTTCTACTATAACAAGGGAAGCACCATGAATTCTTAGTACTGAAACTCTTAAGAACTACACTGGTTCCCCAGTTTTAGAAAGCTTTTTTCCCCCAATCCTAACCTTAACTCTTGACTTCCCTAAATATTAACTAATGCTAAACCTAACATTAAACTAAATTAGAACTCTAACCCTAACTATTACCCTCTTCCTCACCCAAATCCTAGCTCTCAATGTCAACTGCAGTCTCACGCTAATTCTCACACTAAACCCAACCCTAGAACTAAATGTAACCTAGAATGTAAACCTAACCCCAACCTGAACCCTAACCCTACCTATATACCTAAACTGAACCATATTCTAAACCCAATAAAACCAAAACATTATCCCTCAACCTTATCAACACCTTACTTCACCCAAAGCCTTACCTAAGCCTCACCCTCAATATAACATAAAGCTAATTCTAACTATAACACAAAACTTAAAACCTTACCCTCATACTCACCCAGTGTTTTATTTTTTATTATTTTTATTTTGTGTTATGTTATTTCTACACTTCCTTAGATAACTAAGATAGTGTTTTTGTACTTAAATTACTTCTAATTTGAAATAGTAACCACTTTATATCTGAAATTCCAAATAGATCTTAATTAATTTATGGCAATATTTTAAAAAACAGCTGTGTTTCAAACAACACAAGATACATTTGTGTGTCTCAGATGTAAGTTAGGGGCATTTTGACAAAGATCTTTATTATAACATTAAGGATTTGGTGCTTCCTTTGTTAAGAAATGACAAAGCCATTGAAAAATTTAAAGTGGGAAAATGGTATGACTGGAGCTAAACTTTAGGAAAGATAAGTTGTAGTGTGGTTTAGTTCAAATGGAAGACTAAAGTTAGAAAACTGGCCGTGTGTTTTTATCAGTGGTTTGTGCAGTAAGGGTTTACAGGCAGGTTGCATGCATTTCTGCAGGTTTTACAGTGAAAAACACTACAGAATACTATTCACATAATATTCCACGTGAATGTCACCCTTAAATTGTGCAGTACATGATGTCCTCAACTATATGTAACATCTCATAGAGTATAAAATAGAGTTGTAGCCATGATATTTAGGAGAGAAAAGATGAAAAATTTTACTAAGATAAAATTTAAAGGAAATAAAAACATTTAGAAACAGTTATTGGCAAACTAAGAGGGTACAAATATTTATATCTAAATTTTAAATCCAAGTAACTTGGAGAACAGCAGTGAGAAAGAGAGCTCAGTCAGACATGGGAGTGGAATGTAGGTTGGGGTGATGTTGAGCTTTATGTAGGATGAATCTGAGCTGCCTATATTACATCCCAGTAAAGATACCCAATAGAAATTGCAGATTTGAAAGTCACCTGAGTTAAGATCATACTTGGAGCCACACACAAAAAAAAATAGGATGACATTACAGAAATGAGAAAAAATAGTAAAACATAAAATGCAAAAAAGTAGGGAATGCTTATGTTCAATGCTTAAATAAACTATAAGGAGAAAAAAAATAAGCCAAAGAACTAGGTAGAGAACATAGAAATAACAAGTGAGTTTCAAAATGATAAATGGGGTCAAAAATATCAAACTATATGGAAAGATCAGGAAGAAAGAATATTCAATAAAACATTTGCATTAAATGACCGAGAAATCATTGTTATCATCAGTAGAGTTATCATCAAAATATCTGTTGTCAAAAGAAGAAAATATAATATAGAAATTTGTAAAGATCTTTGAGAAAAAGATACTGCTTTTGAGTTACAGTATTTGTAGAAATGGAAGAAAATGGGTGAAAAGAAAGAGATGAAAATAGATAAATTAAAGATACAAGAAAGTAGAAGAAATTGATGGAGCTAGGGATCCCAAAGGAGATGAAAAGGGGGAGACAGCATACACCATGACAGAGTAAGGGTGCAGAGAATACATAATAATCCAGAGATACTGGAATAGAATTCATCAGATCTGAGGAAGTACCCATATACTTCAGATTCCTCTTGAACTTCTCAATGAAATATGAGAAAATACCTGCTGAAATTGGGGGACTTACACTAATGAAGGAGGACAAAATTGGAACACCTTTGGGGCAAATTATTATCTTTTTAGTATTATAAAGAAATCTGAGGGTAATTCTATAGAGAAGTTTCTCATTTGTTCCTAGGAACTTAGTGCACAGAGATTTGGACAATAAGGACACATTTTGAAATTTAAATCTTTTGCTTTTTTCTTCTGCTTCTAAAATGTACTATTCTCTCTTTCCCAGCAAGGTATGCCCCACCTGTTTCTTTTATTGCATTTATCCTTGGTACTCGAAGATCTCAAGTCAAGAGTGGATTTTTGCACTAAGCATCTTTTCTTTATCCTCCAGGCAGAGCCTCTGCACATTTTAAAATAATATATTTTTATCCTACTGCTTTGTCAACAATGTCAGCAATAATAACAATTGCTAAAATATACTGAACAATTACTATGCTCCAGGAATTAGTCAAAGCACTTTACATCTAATGATTACGTAAGTGTCATAAAATCTCTGAGCTGGATGCTATGACTGCTCTTGTTCTAGTTGTAGAGACACTAACGTGCAGAATAATTTGCTGAAGACCCCAAAGAAATGACTGGCAGATCCAGGATGCAAATCTACAAAGTATGAATCTGAGTTCATATTTTTAACCATTCTCTTTTCTTTCCTACATCCCCAACTTCTTGGATAATTTTTTCCCTACACTTACTGCCTCTACTTACTTTCTACACATAAAGGTATGTGTATACTTTTTCTCAAACTTGTACTGTAAAATGCCTCAAAAGACATCTCGTGAAGCACTTACTGCATCACGTTGGATACTTATTAAAAATACAGACCTCTGAGCTGTGCTACACATAGTGAGAATTCAGCAGCTTCACTTTACTATACTTACCAAATGACTCTTAAATGCCCTAGACTTTAAGACCATCTCACTTAAACTCTTGCAATACAATTTTTGCTACCAATCTTAATTTTCTATAATATACACTTGAACAAGTGAACCCTCCTTCCATTACTTCTGGAAAACATTTTTTTGTTTCCCCCAAATTCCTTAGTGTTTCATTCAATTGCTTAAGATGTCCTCTGCCTCGCTTATTAGTGTGGTAATTATTTGTTGTGGCACCTCTCACTCGATGTTCTGTATTCTGAAGTCTAAATGCACAAAACTACTTGTCTCTTTCCCCATGATGTGTGCCTTTTCTTGTTTCACAAATTCAACTTGATCTACTTCTTTGATTATCTTACACATCCTTCTAGCCTTTCTCAATGCCCAGTTGAAATGATATCCATAAAATAAAGATATCGCCACATCCTTGGTAAAGGCAACAATTTATCTTCCATGACACCAATGCATATTTTTCATGTCACTAACATAGCTATATTCTATGAAAATCAACTGTACTTGTCTTATTTAGCTGGATTGTGAGATGCTTAAGGACAAAAAGGGCTGATCTCTGGAACAATCTAGTGGGCAAGAGAAACTGAGTAGGGAATGGGTAAAAGAATAGATTCAGAATAATTTGAGAGATGCCAATAGTATCTCTAAAGCACCAAGAACTCTACCAGTGTTGTAATGGGCTATGAAATAAACATCTGGTGAAACTAAAGGAGCAGAGAATCTAGTTCCCCAAATGTGCTTTTATCTCAAAGAAGTCTCAAAATTTGACTATTTAATAGCTGTCTGAATATTAATCTGAAGATGGGCTTTCACGTGTAAAGAAATAAAAATAAAGAAATTGAATGAAGAAATCTATCAATTGCCAAACATAAAATTAAATGTACTTGACATCTTCTACCTTGGTGTGAGTGTACATGTGACTTTTCAGGACTGCTCAGAAATGGGCATAGAAGGATGAAGCTATATGTGTCAAATAAACTGAAGAGACATTCTTAAGAAAAAATTATACAATAATTTTCTATTGTGGTTACACATTTTGGAATGATGAACACTTTTACTCAACCAGAAGCATATGAATTACAACCACTATGTCTATAAAAATTTCATTTTAGCTACTGATAAACTTTGGGGCTTTAGCTAGCATAAAGCAAATTTTTAGAATGAATTAGGAAGCAGTGTGTTGGTATGGGTATGTGTAGACAAGTCATCAATGTAGTAACTGTGTTGTCTTTTTCCCTATGAATTTTGTAGGGAGGTAGTTTAATAAATTGATCAAATTTCTCATTGAATCCTTATAAAAGCATAGGCCATGCTAAGTACCCAGCTCCTATACTTTGAATAATGCATCTTTGTAATTATCTACAGCTAATTTTAAGCACTACATTCGATAGCTGATCTAAAGATATTATCATAAAGAATCTAGTGAAAATTGTCTGTCTGTCTATCATCTATCTATGTATTTATTTATTCACTGCTTTTAGAGAGAGGAAGAGGGGAGAGGAGAGAGAGGGGGACAGAGAGAGACAGAGAGAGAGAGAAAAACATTGATAGGTTGCCTCCTGCATGTGCCCCAACCAAGGATCAAACCACAACCCAGGCATGTGCTCTGACTGGGAATTACACCCACAACCTTTTGCTGTACAGGACAATATTCCAACCAACTGAGCCACCCAGCCATGAAGACCCTTTTATTTATTTATTTATTTTCATCTAAGACAATCTTGTTCTAGAGTCTATTCTAGAATCTCTTAATCTTAATACTTTTGATCAGGAAATATACTTTTCTGTTAATATAACAACTTTGGCTCTGTAATCATAGGATACATAGATTCCAATCCTTGTATCATTGCCCCAAAAAATGCATATATTTTATGTTGGAAAACCCACCACAAAGCTAATAGAAAGAAAATTTAGCCTTAAATGAATTTTTAGTGGGGTTTTTTTGTTTGTCTTTTTCAAACTTAGTCTCTTATTTCTGGGGGCTTGCATAAGAATCTACATTTCATTAGGAAATAGAATCCTGTCTATTTCCTGCCAACCCTAATCATGATCATTGGAAGTTTAGCATTTCTACTCTGATGGATAGTCAGCAATAAATAGGTTTATAATAACTAGAAGAAAATTTAAAAGGACATAGAAAATAGCAAATAAAGGTCAATTTGAAAAGTAATTAAGTAGAATTTTAGAAATTATATATATATATATATATAGTTAAATGAAAAATCCATAACACATTAAACAATTGGTTGGACACAGCTTATCCCTTATTTCTTCTCAGACTTTAAAATCTCTTAAATGTCATTTTTCATTTCTTAGATTATTTGAGAAAGAGAATCATTAAATATATACAAGCAAAGGGGAAAAAAACCTTAAATTTTAGTGAATGTTCCCGGTGTGCCAGAGATTTTCATAATTGTTTCTTAATAGCCTAACTTCAACACTGTGAAGTACATTCTATGTTTTGACATTTTATAGCAGAGGAACCTGAGGCTAAGAATACTAACAGCACATTTGTAGTTCATTTAGACAAGCTCGGACCACCTGTTCTAGTCATTCTTTGCTTTTGCTTTCGGCACCTATGGCTTCAGTTGCTCAGTAAACTATCCCCAATTTATATTTCCAGCCCAGACGTAACTTATAAACTCAAGAAAAACATACTTCACTGTTAATGATCACAGTCACTAGGATACAACCCTTGGGCTTCAAATATCGCACTGCCCTTTTCATCCCCACATTCTACTCCAGCTTCTTATTTGAATAATTTGAAACATTTAACTTCTTCCTTCAGCTCCCACATCCCATCACCAAGTGTTCTTGTCTCTAAGTCCTAAATATAACTAACTTCCAAACAATCCTCTCCACCATGCTAATTCAGGCCATCAAATCTTTCCTCTCAAGGACTACAACAGCTTTCCCATTCCACTTTTGAAATCTTGATAGTTCAAGATTACTTAAAATACTTTTCTATTAATAACAGTTTTCTCAAAACACACATCTGATTGAGTTATTTCTCTCCTCAAAGCCCTTCAGTTAAATTCCATAAAGTCACCTTTACAGTATTTAGAAAGCCTTCCATGATTTAGGCCCTGCCTGGGTCAATAGCCTTACATCTCAGCAAATAATCTTTCACACTTGGTACACATATCAGATTAAATAAACTTCCATTATTTTCTGTATGTCTGTACTCATTTATAGCGATATCTGTAATTACTCTTCTCCAAAATTTCATCCATTAGGTTTGTCTCCCCAGGAAGATACTTTTCTGCACATCCACCCGCCTTGCCCAACTTCCTACCCCATATCTTTTGGGCTAAATTCCACTTCTCTTACTTCAGGACTCATCTCTCACTTCTTCAAAAGGCCATTCATCACTACTAAAGTAGGTTAGGCACACTGGTACTGGTTTTTCTAATCCATCCATCCATCTGTTCATTAATTTAATAAAGAGTTACTATAAAGGCTGTATAATAAAATGATTAAGTACACAAACTCAAACTAGACACAATTTTTAGCCCCTTATCAGCTATATAGAAGCTTATAGAAGATATTTAAGTTTTATTTATCTCAGTTTCTCTGTAAAATGGGAAATATTATGTATTTAACTCAAAATGATTTAAGGTATTAATAAATAAGTTTGACTATAAAATGAGTGTCCAACTCATACTATGTGGCATGCTAGCTTTTTAATATTATTACCATTTGTCAGACACAGTATGTGGCACTCAGATATGATGGAGGACAAAATAGGCTAGATTCCTGCTCTTCTGGAACTTACAATCTGGTGAAATTAAAGTTACAAAAGTACATAAGTAATTATATTAATACTAATGTGTTAACTGCCAGGAAATAAAAGTACAAGGTACATGAACTTTATGATGGAACTATCAAAGCTAGGTGAAGGCTTTACTGAGAAAATGACTTTTACCCTGAAATTTGAAAATTGAGTAGAATTCAGTCAACTAAAGAGGGTAGATAATAGTTACAGAAGAGAGGAATATTCCAGAAGAGTTTCTGTATTTTGTGTTTCATAGCTCTCATCATGCTTTTATTTTCTAAATTTGTGTGGTGCCTATTTTCTGGCTTTCGTCCCTAATCCCACCATTCTAAAAAACAAACAACAAAACACACACACACACACACACACACACACACACACACACACACACACACAACAAAACTTAAAGCTAAAAGCTCAATGATTGCAGGACCCTTGCTATCATGCTCTATTCCCAACAACATTGAGAAAATAGGAGTTAATTCATGTTAAATCTATTGCAATCTTTTAGTTGATCAAATAGGCATCAGAATTTTTAAACAAACACCTAATTAAATATGTATTTAGAAGGAAAGATATCTTCAAAACAAGACACTATTTAATATATATGTATATTATACGCATTTTAATTTGGGCTTATTACTAATCCCAAGGTTCCACTGATGTTCTCTACTGCTTCAGTTTTTATAGTGGCACAGATGTCTCCCAGCAGGCATTTCACCTATCTGCTGCAGGCTCTAATATTATGTTCTTTTGGACCAAACTAGCATACAACTTTATTTTTTTTATAGATAGCCTATCCAGGCTGGGCAATGTGCCAACAGCTTTCATTATCAGCCCAAGAAAAATTATCAGTAAAGTCTAAATTCTAAATTGAACAATCTAATAAAAGATTCCAATTGTCTTCTGTGTCCCCAAAGATATGAGCAATCTCTGAACCCGATTCAGCTGAGATACTGCGTAAAAGGTTGGGAATACAATTTACTTCAATGTGCGTTAGTAAATAATGGTGGAGTTCTATTTCTGTTCCTCAGAGACTGCACAGGCTTATGCACATTCATCTCTGAATAATGAAAAGTGTCCTTGAAAAAGAGTGTCCATTTCCGGGTTCCAAAACATTTGGTTCTGTAGTCCCATCCCTTACCAGTGCTATTTCTCCCAAAGAGAATAGTCATATTCATGGCTTTCTGGGAGCTGAAAATCCATCTCCTCTGTAGTAAAACTGGTTGGGAGAGTGAGCCAAAAATTCAAACCATTAGCAGACATTAAACTCTATTCCATAACAGATATATTAGTGTAATCATTTTTAGGTGAAGAGATGGTGATGGTTTGATTTATATTTCAGGAAATAAAGGAGGATGGAAAGCAGATATGTAAAAACTACCATTTTGTTTTATAAAGAAAATATGTGAATGTAATTAGAATGCTACTAAGAAGAAAATTTAGATTTTATGGAAGATTCTTACATTCTTTCTGGAGACTATGATTTTAGTTTCTGCTCTGAAGTGTAGTTGCTTGTTTAAGCAACGAAGCCTCCATCTGTTCCATTTTGATTGGAGATGCAGTTTTAAAAATAAAACCACTAGGCAGTGTTTACTGAAAGCACAAAATCTCTCTACTTAACACCCAAATAAAATATAGATTAAAACAACAAGCCTAGAAAGATAGAATTTTATACAATGCTGACATCAGTTTACTTGCCAAAAAATATTTAAATGTGCCTAATATCTTGAAAATAATTATGTGGCTCAAAAATTATTCACAGAGCTAAATCTGATCTCAGATAATAGAATCTACAAAGACACATGAAAAACAAATTAACTTGAATAGACATGTTTGCAGTCAGATATTCTGTCTCAAATGACAAGATAAACAAAAGAGAGTTTGTTGTGATAAATCACATTTTCCTCAAGAATATGTATGGTGTTAGATAGGATTCAATTTTGGAAGAATATAAAAGAAATAAATCTAAAGCAGTGTTAATATCCTTCAGTTATAAAAATTGCACCTTTAAAAAATATTACTATTCTCCAGAATAGCAATACTATCCTTTAAAATTTACATGAGGTTCTCTTGTACAAGTTGACTTTTTAAAATATTTCTCTAATTCTCATAACTGCTGAGTTGCCTCTGAAGTAGTATTTTTAACAGCTTGAATTAGTTTGTAACTGACTGAATAAAAAGCAATTCATAGACTTAAGCCAAGCACAGGACAAATTGTCTTCGGAGTGTGTGTGTAGTATGTATGTTTCAGCTGTTATCAGAATTTAAATCATTATTAAAATTTTAGAAACACATGTTTAAAATTCTAGTTAAGATAAAAAAAATTGTTATCTTTGGCAATCATATTAAACCTTTCAAATGGGCACCCTTAACTCTTAATTTTCCTTAATTAACCCTTAATATAACCTGTCACATTCTTTCTGCAATTTTGGATCAGAGACATATTCAAGAATCCAGTGAAAGCCATAGGTCCTCCCCATGAATGCATACAAACACAAACAGTTTTACATGTAACTACAGGTTTTTTGTGGACTCCCTAAATGCTCTCTTTGACATTCTTTTCATATTTGGTATTCTCTTGATAACTTCCCTTCCATTTCAAAGGAGTTCCTTTTCATTGATAGCTTAACTCATAGAAATTTCCTTTGGAAAGGACTTTAGAGATTATCCAATCTGGTTTCCCTAGAGCCCAGAGAGGTAAGGTGGTTTCTGAAAGAATACATGGCTAGAGAGTACCAGGGTTAGGACTACAATGCAAGTCTCCTGGTTATTTGTCCAATATGTACTTTCAGTTAAGGTAGGCATTCAAATTCTAAGAATAGATTGTTTACACTGAGTAAATGACTAGCAGAAAATGAAAATTAAGCCACAAATATCTTCACTGCTATAAAAGCCATTCTTCTGAGAAACAGTCATTTCCCCTGTGGTCACACAAACACTGATATAAATAAAGGGCCTGCTTCTTGCTTTACTGCACAAATCCGGTAGGGCTAATCAGGGCACAGAGCGCCCATTAGCATCAAAAGGACTCCAGTTTTTGGTTCAGCTCCATGGGGATGCTAAGCAAGACAAGATGCAGGCCAATGCTTTTGAGATAAAAATAGGGAACAAATTACTGTATGACACTTGGGTAAATAATAAAAGAAAAAGTGTCCTATCCCTACGCACTATTAAATTTCTCTGACAATCACCCTTAATCTCCAGACACTTGGGGCTCATTTTTCCACAGTATTGTTTCTATCCCAACAATGAAATCTCAGTTATAGCATCTCGGGGAAACGGATACAATTTGTTAAGCAGTAATTGTGTTACCTACACTATTGATTTGGGCACTCATCCCACAAGGAGCTTAGGTGGTGATGAAATTTGCTTGGGCTGCATTGTTTGACATATCTTTTATAGACACATTGAAGTAAAAAGCTTCCACTTTCACAGAAAGGTAAGTACGGATATTTTTTGAAAAAATTAATGTTCCACAAACAGAAGGCTAGATATGGAACCGAAGTTACTCAGCTATTGCACACAGACCAATTTCAAACAGGTACATTTTAAATAAAGTGTGAAAGGTCAAAGACAAAGACTCATTAATGATAGAATTTTCAGCCTCATTTCCATTTAATCAAATTAGATCAGATGACAAATAAAACATCTTTAGGTGTATACCCAAATTATGCAAAATAATTCAAACAAGTTAAATCTAAATATAATGGCTCTCAGATTTTGATAAGAGAATCACCTAGAATTCTTGTTCAAAATCATATTCTGATTCAGTTGGCCTGGAGACTCAGATTTCTAACAACCACCTGGGGACTTCAGACCGCATTTTGAGTAGCAGAGCTTAAGATGACTATAAGATAAGATAAAAAATGGTGAAATTTGTTTTACGAGCACTAATATTTACCAAGTACCCAGTAGATGTCAAGCACTTCACCTACATTACTTAAGTTCAACACAGAATCTGCCTGAGGAAGGTGTAATTGCCCCCATTTTATAGACAGTGAAGAATGAAGTTCACAAAGAAGATCACAATGTAAATAAGGTAAAATGTTGCAAACGGGTAGGACTGGGGTCAGAATTTACAGTTGTCTGGCTCAAAACCTGTTCGATAATTTATTCATTAAAATATGAATGGAATACCCACAGGTGAAAGACATTAAGACTAAGGAGACAGAGCAGTATACAAGACAAAAGGTCCGAACTAATTGAGGTCATGTTCTAGCAGGAAGATAAAATTAAAGCAAAGAATTCCACAATTAGTTACATAATTATGATTTGCTAAAACTTATAAAAGAAAGCTCAAGGTATTCTGAATTGTTATAAAAAACAAAAAGCCTGGCCTGCTCTGGTGGGCAGCTCAGCTGGTTAGAGCATTTTCTAGATGTGACAAGATTGCAGGTTTGATCCCTGGGCGCACACAAGAAGCAACGGATGAATGCGGAAATGGATTGAACAGCAATTCATCCATTGAGAGAGAGATGTTCCTCTCTCTCAATTTCTCTCTCTCTTCGCTCTCTTTCAAAACAAAACAAAATCAATAAATAAATTTAAAAAAGAAAGAAAGACTGGCTTAATCAAGGTTAAAGAGAAAAAAAACATGCCAGTATGGTTACAGATAAAGGGCCTGAAATGAGGCTGATGAGAAAGGCACCAACCAGATCATGTTAAGTCATGGAGCTATGTTTGTAATTTTGTTAATAATGGAGGTCTTCAATCACAAATAAAGGAGCCTAGGAGAGTGTTAAATACAGACTAAGCACCATCGAGTTCATACTTTTTAAAGAGTACTCTGTTGGCAGGTGGAAAATAGATTGGAGGAGAGCAAAAGCAAGTTCAAAAAGACCCATTAGGGCTCAAGTGGAATCTGGGAAGTGACAGTGGTGATCTCAAGATGGAAATAAATTTCTACTTAATTAGTAAAATTCTACTATTTTCTCTAATTTTCTATAATTAGAAGTACACAATAAACTACCTGAGTATTCACATCATAATATTTTCACATGAAATAGTATTAAAAATTTTACTCATTATTTACACTAAAGAAAATGTCACTGTTAAAACATCAAACATATCAATAAAATCTTGAATAAGGCAGAAAAGAAGTCAGATAGTAACAGTCAATACATTAACAAATGCGCCCTGTTCTATTATGCAAGGTCTCAAGTTGAGGCAAAATAGGGCATGGGGAAGTAGCTCAGAAACTCTCATTATTAGCAATTGTCTATTTTGCTTTCAACTCTCCCTTTTGACTCTAGCTTTGTGTAGAAAGAATCCGCCCGATGAACTCTGCTTTAAAGAAACTAAGCATCTCCTAAATCTTAAACTAACAGGGAAAAGAAAAGTAAAACTGTTGGACCCAAGGAGGAACACACCAAGGCACATCAGAATTACATTAGCCAAGATTAAAATGAAGCAGAGAATTCTAGAAGCAGCAAGGGATAAGGGAACAGTCACCTACAAGGGAGTTCCCATCAGACTGTCAGCTGATTTCTCAAAAGAGACCTTCCAGGCAAGAAGGGGCTGGAAAGAAATATTTGAAATCTTGAAAAGCAGGGACCTACATCCAAAATTGCTCTATCCAGCAAAGCTGTCGTTTAGAATGGAAGGGAAGATAAAGTGCTTCTCAGATAAGGTCAAGTTCAAGGAGTTCATCATCACCAAGCCCTTATTATATGAAATGTTAAAGGGACTTATCTAAGAAAAAGAAGATAAAACTATGACAGTGAAAAGACAACAAACTCATAGCTATCAAGAACCACATCTAAAACAAAAGCAAACTAAGCAAACAGCTAGAACAGGAACAGAACCACAGAAATGGAGATCATATGGAGGGTTAGCAACAGGGGCGTGGGAGGAGGAGAGAGGGGGAAAAGGTACAGAGAATGAGTAGCATAGATAATGGGAAAAAAATAGACAGGGGGAGGGCAAGAATAGTATGGGAAATGTAGAAGCTAGAAAACTTATGACCCATGGACATGAACTAAAGGGGGGAATGTGGGTGGGAGAGGGTGGGTAGGGTGGAGGGAAATGATGGGGGAGAAATGGGACAACTGTAATAGCATAATCAATAAAATATATTAAAAAAAAGAAAAGTAAAACTGTTAAGCAGAAAGAAAATCTTTAAAGAAATTTGCCATTTTTCTGTCTTTCTCCTTCTCTTCTTCTTCATCATCTCCTTCCCCTTCCCCTTCTTCATCCTCTAACTCGTCCACTCTTACTCTTTTTTGAGTTTCCCAATTGAGCAAAATTATACTCATGAAAATATTGATGAATTCACAGACTATTGAATGCTTGGTTTTTCATAATGTAGAGCTGAGGGAATTTGGAAAATATCTTTTCCAACTACCTCACTTTTATAGTTGAAGAATATATATACATGTATGTGTGTGTGTGTATATATATATTCCAACTACCTTGCTTTTTAAATATCATGCAAGGCACAGGTAATTTAGTTCTCATAAGAATACTAGTGTAATAGTTCTATGTGTCCCCTTGGCTAGGCTGTAGTCCTCAGTACCTCCAACACTAAACTAGGCATTTCTATGAAACATTTTGTAGATATTAAGTTTATAATAAGTTCATTTTAAGTAAGAGAGATTATCCTGGATCATCGGGACAGGCAAGATTCAATGAACTAAGAAAACTGAGGCTTCCTTGAAGAAGAAGAAAGTTGGCTTCTGGACTGCAGCTTGAGCTCATGGCTGAGTCCCAGGCCCCTCTTCCCGACAGCCCCACTTAGGGATTTGAGACATGACTTCCTGGCCCCAGCAATCATGGAAGACAAATCTTTTTTTTTATAAATCTTCTAATACATAGCTTCTGCTGGTTCTGTTTTCTGATTGAAACCTACTGATATACATAATAAAATAAAATACAATCATATATGTCACAGGTTTACACTCAGAGCATGCAAATATAGATACAAATCTCAAACCCCATATTGAGTCTTATTCATTCTTGAAGCTGGTTTTAAAGACACTTCAAGGACTTACTATGAGTGAGGTACTGGATTAAAAACTATAGCATATTGCCAAGCTTCAAGGTTTTATAAGCAAAAATAGTATCAACAAATAGTAAACTGTCACAAAAGAAGAGCATAGTGTTATAATTGTAGAATGGTTTGCCCAAACATAGAGTTATTAATAATCCAGAACAACCTGTGCTTATTATAATTGTTATTGAGGGTTATCAGGTTGATCGTTTTACTAAAATGTACCTTAATTTAATATATTGTTTAGCATTTTCACATGAACATTGTTTTTTGTTTATTTGCTTGGAAGTTTGGAAAACACATCTGTTTCTCTATTCAGGGCTCTTTTTTAAATCTTTTAATTAATTGACAATTTCAAGTATATGGTGAAATAAATTCTAGTCCATGCAAGTAGTCAATGCCTAAGACATGGACTATATATATATATATATATATATATATATATATATATATATATATAATACATTGCTCATTTCCTCTTTTTTGTTTGAATTTTTCAAAAGATTTATGCCTGGAAGGTAGCTTTTTGCATTCTCTTTGATTAGTGAGGTTGATGAAAATTTAACAGGCAAAGAGAGGTTTCAGTTCAACCTATCTGCTAATTAACTCCTATTTTATTTTTAAAGCATAGAAGTAATTTAATTATTTAAAGAAAAATCAGAACCTAATAGTGTGATTCCTAGAAAATAGCAATTATACAGATTCATCTGACATCAGACAATATGTGGTATTATTCACATCAAATATCCTAGAGCTTTTACAGAATTCAGAAACATAAATTGTATAAAACAAAATCCAGAAAGGAATTTATCCACTAATTCACTTAGTAAATACTTATTGCTTACTGGGTGGTAGATGCTGTGTGAGACCTGCCGAATGAGCAGAAATGAGTAGTGCCCTCATGGAGATTAAGGGGTGGAGGTAAACACAGATATACATTAAGTCAACCATGTATACACATAAATAATTATAATAACTTTATGAAGTAGGAAAATATAGACAGCAGTGTCATTTAAGGTGACACATGAAATATGTGAAGGAACCAGACAGTAAGGCTCTGGGGTAAAGAAGGGAGTGGCCAGCTCAAGAAAGTGAAAAGATCAACGCAGGGTTTAAGTGGCACACAAGGGAGAATTATAAGGAGGTGCTTTCATACAAAGTTCTGTCTAGTTAGTTCCCAATTGTCTCTGTTAGAGGCAATGCTGTGATTAATCTCTTTATAAATCTGCCAATAATTGTTTCCTTATATCAGCTTCCTAAAGTGAATTTGCTGCGTCAAAGATTAATATATTTTTAATATTTCTTACACAATGCCATATTGTCTAAGGGGAAGATTAGTCTAAGCCTCAGTAGGAAAAATGTGTAATACCTGACTAAATTCTTAGTGATTTATTACATGCTAAAGAGGAAAACTTTATCTCTCAAAAGCCAAAGGGAAGTACTTAAGTCCTTCTACATTCTTGTCTAGAAGGAGAACCAGATTACATGAATTACAAATAAAACTGGTAATAAACTCACTTCCGCCCAATCCCTGAATTAGATCCCCCTACATCCATAAATGCAATGTTGTAGCTATTCTGTGAGTCTCACTTAAACATACTCCTAAATTGCCATGTAGATACAGCATAGTTTTTTACGTATTTACCTTGCTATTCTGTCTTCTATTCTGAAGTACTAATTTTCTTTTTCATATGACTTGTATATTCTAGCCTTCATTTCACTGAAATTTGAGGAGTTGATAGAAAAATTCCTGTTGTGACTGTATGTTTGTGTTTCTCCAAAATTTATTTGTGGAACTCTAACCCTGATATGATATTATTAGGAACTGGGGCACTTAGGGGGTGATTATGTCACAAGGGTGGAGCCTTCATGGATGGAATTGGTGCCCATATAAAAAGGGACCCCAGAAGCTCCCTCACCCTTCTGCCAAGTAAGGACACATTAAGAGACAGCTATGTGTGAGCTAGGAAACAGGACCTCACAAGACAGTGAATCTGCAGGTGTCTTGATCTAGGACTTCTCAGTCTCCAGGACTGTTGTTTATAAACCACCCAATCCACAGTATCCTGTTAGACTAGCCCAATTGGACTAAGGCCCAGAGACAGAACCCCTGGCAGCAGGTGTTTCTCAAGTGGAATCTCCAGACCAGGAACTTGTGAATCATCTGGAAGCTTGTTAGAGATACAAATTCCCAAGTCCTACTCTAGAACAACTTAGTCAGAAATTCGGGGGGCGGGGCTCAAGCAATTTGAGCTTTAACAAGCCCTTCTTTGGATGATTCTGATGAATGCTTAGGTTTGAGAACCCCTGTCTAGCAGTGTTACACAGTAAACCCTAAAGTTTAAGTTAAATCATGAGAGCACCTGCTTTGTGTTGAAACCACTCCCTGTCTGCATGACATTGGAAGGGCATCTTAACCTCTCTTACCCTCACTGCCAAATTGAAATAATATCTACAATATTTAAAGGAATTAATGTATTTAGAGCAAAGAGCATTCTGCCTGGCACATAGTAAGCTCTTTTTAAAATATTTTATTTTATTTTATTTTATTTTAATTGAATTTAGTGAGGTGGTATTGGTTAATAAAATTTTATAGGTTTCAGGTGTACAATTCCATAATAAAATCATCTGTATGCTATATTGTGTGTTCATCAACCCAAGTCAAGTCTCCTTCCATCACCATTTATCCCCCATACCCTCTTCTGTCTCCCCCCATTTCCCTCTGTCTGGTAATCACCATACTGCTGTCTATGCCTATACGGTGGGTTTTATTTGTTTGTTTGTTTGTTTGTTTTTGGTGTGTGTGTGTGTGTGTGTGTTTTGCTTAATCCCTTCATATTAGGCAGTTTTTAATGTACAGTATAGATTGCAACTATAATAATGGTGATGATAATGAATACACAAATGAGCAACTGCTTTTGTGCTATATTTTTAAATTTCAAACTACCCTTGCCCCATTATTTCCTTTCAAATACTCTTGCCCCTCATTTTTTATATTACATGTGTTGTCCAATGCATAGAGTAATAGGGTAACAGGTCAGGTTAAGGGGGAAAAGCACAATCTTTGAGGTGAGACAAACCAGATAGAAATATTTGTTCTACCTAGGTTTTAAGGTTTAACAAATAAAAATGCAGAATACACAGTTAAATTTGAGTTTCAGATAATCAGTACATATGTTTAAATCTAATTATATGCAATGGAATATTTGGAACATGTTTATATGGAAAAAAGTTAACCTGAAACTCAAATTTACCTGGATATCCTATACCATTATCTATACCACTTATCATTGTTTGATATTAGCAAATTAGTTAATCTTTCTGTGTTAGTATCCTGCCTATAACAGATAAGTAATAATGGTATCTACAGCATACGATTGCTGTGGAGAATATAGAGAGGACAGTCTGGTAAATAGTAAATTACAGTCTAAGATATTATTAATTAATCATAAAACCTTTCAGGTTTTAAATTCAAACCATGACAAGGCCTCTAATTTAACCTCCTAAAATAAATGTTTCAAATCTTGTGGAGCTGGGGGTATTAGCCAGTGCAGGAACCACTCATACTCCAGTAATACAGCTAGATGTTTCACAAATATGGAATTCTATTTAAGTAGAATACATTAACATATTAATGTTTCTTTCAACAGAAAAAGCAAGAACATAGACTTTGCAACTGCTGCATATAACATCTTTTCCACATTTTTCTGAAGTTTAGCATTCATTATGCAAAAAATTAAAGTTTTTACTAAACTCTTCTAAGTTTTTTTTAAGAATCTAATGCATTTCAATATTAGCTCTATTGGATAACTAGTACAAGATAAGTTCTAGTTTTCATAGGATTAAAAAAACACTCAAGATTTTCAAGCTTGCAAAGTTCGTTTTCTTTGGGTGCATATACCGTGAGAGATGAAAATCCAATGTTGAGTTGTTAGTGTAGGTAAATAGTTTTTATATCAAATGGACTAAAGTTGGAAATAATTTAGGAGTTTCTTTTTTATTTCTGACTTTTCCAGGTAGATAAATTTATCAATAAGATTCCTTATATGTTTAAAAGTTATGGCATTAATGAAAATATATAAATGTAAAATGTCACTATAAATGTAGATGCCTATGATTTGGAAATATTGAATATATTTTAATACATTTATTATCATCTAGTTTGTTTAATAGACTTGGATCTAGTTGAGGTGAAATTTCATCTCTTTTAACAAATTATACAAGAAAAAGAACATATTAGACTTTAGTAGATCTCCTAATATTATATCCATAAGATACATGCTTTTTGTTTTTGTTTTCTCCAGAATAAAAATAGAATAACTATAGTGTTCTGAGGTTAGTGTTTCATAGGTGTAAGATATATTTTTGGTGATACATATTTCTTTATGGAATATTATAATGATAGTGATGACAATTTACTGTCTTACTAAAATTGTAAAACTATATTTCTTGCAAATATTACTTCACTTTCCAGATGTCAATCCAGTTAGAATGAGTGTTTAAAGGGATCTTTGATTTCAACATTTAACCCCAGTCTCTTCCCATCTTTTGCCATCATCAGCATTGATGTAGTGCTTTATGTATGCAAGGTTATTTCAAGGGAAGGAAGGTGTACCTGGTGTTATTTTAACAATATTTTTAAGACTGTTTTTTGTAAAGTCTAAATTCTTTAATAATGCCCCTATCTATCTCTGCCTTGTTCTGTATTGATTCTCTCTTTCCTCTCTCATGCCAGACTGGCTACCACCACAGCCAACTTAATGCCCCCAACACAGAAACATGCATGCACAGTTTCCAGGTACCATCTCATTTTTCACCATACTTCATATCCTAGTCTGTGTTCTGGCCATACTACTGGATCAAGAATTTACTCAGTCTCACTGCTCCCTCCAAATTACTGTTTCTGCCTTTTTGTGTATTTACCTTCCCCACGATGTTATCCTGTCCTACATACATATTTTCCCTAGTTAATACCTCCTAATTTTTTAGGCTTTAGCTTACTCATATCTGGTAGGATTAACAAGTTACCTTGAACACCAAAGTCTAGTTGTCACTTCTCATAGATTACAGCACTGTCCTGTAAGCACACTATTCACATAATCTTTTTACTTGCTTATTTTTCTCACTCTTTAGCTTTTTGAGAATATCCCTCTTCTATGATGTGATTACTGGCATCCTCTCTTTTGTTTTCTATAAAAGGGTAACCACCTAAAGTGAACCTGTGCATAGTAAATGAGGACCATCATGTAACGTGCCCAGAAAAAGTAATAAAATCTTGTCAAGGCAAGGGTCAGGGTGCTCTCCCCTTGAGAGAGTGGCTAAGACACTCCAAGGCTTTTTCTCCTCTTGAGAGAGAAGCCATGCTGTCCCTTTTCCTACACAGGACTTGGTAGTCCATGTGAATTTCTCGTGCCTCATCCACAATGTCACGGACCCCACGTCCACATCAATTGAAGAACTTCAAAGTGAGGATTATTCTAGAAGCTTTGTGATGCAATAAAATCAAGACTGAACTGGTTGTAAAGTGCATTTATCTCATTCTTTTGATTCAAAATTTATTCCATTATAAGCACAATTTTGTTCCTTATTAATAGTCATACTTCTTTTAAAAATTGTCTTTGCATATTGTTTTCCAATCATCACCTCCAGTGTATTCTTCAGTTTGCTGTAATCTGGCTTCTATCTTTCCAGTAGACTGAATATGACTTGTAAAATGGTGGAATGAATATTCATCAACATCTCTATCTATTGAAATAAATATATCTTCTCTTGGTTTCACACATACCAGATTTTCCTATTATCTTATACATCACTGGTTTCCCCATGTTAGTCTCCTTTCTTGGCCTCCTTTCTGCCCAGTCTCTAATCTTGCAGTAATTAGGTTTTGGCCTGAGTCCCTTCCCCTCTGTCAATACAGACATATATATGTCCAAGTCCCAGTTCTCATGGCCTCCTGGTTCTGTCATGGTCTCCTCAATGTTACAAATGCCTACATGCACCTATTTTATACCTTCTTATCCATTTTAGTAATTCCAGGAAACTGGAATCCATACTATACCTCTTAATTTTTTCATACCATTTCGTATAATCCATCAGTAAATTCTGTGGGTTCTATTTTTAAAAATACATTGAATGCAACAATATTTTTTTTACAAGTTACACAGCTACCAGCTTGGTTCAAATCATCATATTATTTCACCTGGACTACTACAGTTGACTCCTAACTGATTTCATCTTCATTGATGCCACTCCTTAGTCTCTTTTGAATTATAGCTAAGCTAGAGTAAGCTTTTAAGAAAATAAATAAGATGATTCACTTTATTGCTTCAATATTTTTAGATTATCTTTAAAATAAAAACATTTAAAAGAGGCCTTTTATGGTTTGCCACTAGCCCACATTCAAGACATTAGGTTACATGATTCTACACCTTGTCCACTCTACTTCTTCTAGTTATATTGACTTCTGTGATTTTCTTGAATAGGCCAAGCTTTTTTTCTGGCCTGTGTATCTTTGACCTTGTTTCCCTTTACAGGAATGTTCTCTTCTCTTTCATTTCTTCACATGGTCTGGCATTTCTCAGTCTTGAGGTCTAGAATTCATCTGATATGACATCTTAGCAATGTTATTTTTTTCTCTCCTTACCTTGTCTAGTAATTATCTAATTTTTGCTTTCTGATTGTTGTCTGTCTTTCATCACCATCAACATGAAAATAATAATCATATTTGTGATCTTTATGGTAACACTTCAGTACATACATTACAGGTAATCATAGCTTATTTCTTGACTTATTATATAAGTAAATATGACTAAGTATGTGTGTTATCCTTGTGCCTCAGTTTTGCATTCTGAAAGTAAAAGCATTTGGAATTGATCATGTTTGAATTACTTTTTAAAAAATGTATTTATCAATTTTGGAGAGAAAGAGGAAGGGAGAAATAGAGAAGACAGAGAGAGAAACATTGATTTACTGTTCTACTTTTTAATATATTCATTAGTTGATTCTTTATGTACTCTTGATAGAGAGAGATCTAATCACATCATTCAGGGGGAGTAGGGAAGGGCCATAGGAGGAGGTTGCCCGAGGCAATGGGAGAAGCCAAACACCTCTATAGCTCATGGAATTTTGGGGCCATAAGACTTAAAGAGAGGGCAGAGACTGGCTCTTGGGCTCTCTTCCTTGAGTTTGCCTGGATGATCATGCTTCAGCTGCCTGCATGTTCCACAAAACAGTATTTTGGATGGATTTTGGATGGAGAAGAAACTGCAGGCACAGCCTAGGATAAGGCTGACCTGGCGGAGGGTGGCATGGTTATTCTTCCTTGGGTGTTCTAGAGGGGATGAGCTCTGAGACAGAAGCCTGCCATTCTTCCAAAATTATGTAGCTTTTGTAGCTAATGTTGTTTTAGTTTGTAAACTAATCCTATGGAAATAAGATAATTAAAAACTAATGGGGGAATAATAGGAGAACTCAGGTGTTAAAGAGTTTAGCCTTAATTGATAGACTTAAGTGACTGATGCATGTGAAAACATTTATTCCAAAATTATGTAGCTTTTGAATAAAGATTTCTTTCTTTTATCACTAAAATTTTGCCTATGGAATTTTGCATAGAGAGTGGCAGCGAGCAACAGGACCCCACTTGCTGTTCAGTAACACCCTGACAGGGGATCGAACCCGCAACCCTGGCATATCGGGATCACACCATAACCAAGTGTGCTACCTGGGCAGGGCCTGAGTTACTTTCTACTTTTCAAATGATTTGAATTTTTGATCGAATGTCTATTTGTATGATATAGTGTGCAAAACATTTAACAAAATGGTTAGACTTTAAACCAAAGAAGAAAATCTTTAAGAAAACAAGATTGTAACTGATTTTCTGGGGTACTCTTTCAGAAAACTATATTAACTACCATGAAAACAATAGGAAACGGAAGCAGGAAATCAAGGCCATAGGGTTTCTTGTGTTTGAATTGTATCAGTTTTCTTATATTGTCAAGGTATGACATTGTAAAAATGTATATATAAATATATCAGTCTATAGCTATTCAATTTTGATAAAAACTAAAGATTTCAGTGTCCTTGAATACTTATGCTTCATTTCCTTAGAGACAGAAATGTCCAATATTCACAGGGATGTAAAGTACAGCACAGGAAAGATAGTCAATAATAGTGTAATAACTATGTATGGTTTCAGGTGGGAACTAAATTTATGGGAGATCACTTCATACGTTATATAAAAGTCTAACCACTACGTTGCACACCTGAAGCCTATACAGTATTGATTGTCAACTATAATTAAAAATAATCTTAAAAATCAAATGAAATCAACAATTCTAATTTTGGCACCACATATCTAGAATTAATTTTCTTTGAGCAGTGATATTAATAATTTGAAATGGAAAATGTTTGTTTTCCAGAAAATATTTCAGTTGCAGTTTGAGCAGTCACTCATGGCTATCTACCCAACACCTCTCTCCACCAACCTCTCTTTCTTCCTTATTTACAAAACTGATTCATTCAGTTATCTTCCCTACTCCAAAGGCCATATGTTTTTGAGTAGGTGGACGGCATCCTCTGACAGTGGTCTGTAGTTATCCCATCCGCTTTGGCAGTAACTAGTATACTCATGAGCATTTGATAAAATTTCAACTAAATGTAAAAGACTACCCCAAAAAGAGATAGCTCCTTTTCTTTCATTGACTTCTTTCTTTTCTTGGGAATAGATGTCTCCTGGAACTCTGTAGCCATCCTGTAATACTGGCAGAACTATTCTAAGGATTAAGCTGACACTCCAAGGAAGGTGTAAGAAAACATGCAAAAAGCTTGGTTCCTTGAGGATGTTCTTTGATAATACATTTCAATAAATATTTTGCACATAATTTCAACATCCTTATTTATCTGAAATAATGTTCTAGAATTTTCTTATAATTGTGGTAAATCCTATTTAAACATGGCAATATGCTTAAATATGGCAATTAAAACCTCTGTTTAAATATGAATTCAGTCACACTAAACGTCAAATTAAAGACCCTTGCTGAAACATCTGAATTTTATTTTCTTCTTATTGAGGTTTTTTTTTTCTTTTTCCATCATCCAAATGATGCTGTATTGAGCCACTGATCCACACCACTTCATGCCATTTTATGTATTGCTCAAAATATGTATAAGTAGCTGGAGAGGGAAAGGAGGGAAATCTAGAGCAGTGCTGCCCAATTGAAATATAATATGAAGTGAATATGTATGTCACACATGTAATTTTAAATTATCTAGTAGCCATATCTAAAAAGTAAAAGAGGAACTTCCAGCCAAGATGGAGGCGTAGGTAGACACACTGTGCCTCCTCACGCAACCAAAAGAAGGACAACAATTTAAAAACAAACAAACAAACAAAAAACAGAACTGACAAAAAATAGAACTGTATGGAAGTCTGACAACCAAGGAGTTAAAGAAGACAAATTCATACAGATCAGTTGGAGGGGCAGAGTCAGGCAGCTGGGGTGGAGAGGGCTCCTGGCAAAGCAGTAGCTAGGAGACCCAGAGAGGTGGTGGATTGTGGAGGGGCGCAGCACACAAGGCGGCTGGTGGTCCCACATTCATGTGTAGACAAATCAGGTGAAACTGGGAAGTGGGAAGGACCGCGCAACCCACGGTCCCAGCTCAGAGAAATAAAGCATCAAACCAGTGATTGAAAATACCTGTGGGAGTTGAGGTGCTGGGAGAAACTCCCAATCTCACAGAAGAGTTCATTGGAGAGACCCACAGGGTCCTAGAACATACACAAACCCACCTTCATGGGAATCAGCACCAGAAGGGACCAATTTGCTTGTGGGAAGCAGGGGAAGTGACTGAAAGGTGCCAAGAACAGAGCAAGTGCCAGTGTTCCTTCTCGGTCCCTTGCCCCACATACACTGTCACAACCCAGGTTATCCTGCCCAGGTGAATACCTAAGGCTCTGCCCCTCACTACATAACAGGAGCATTAAGTCAGGAAAAAAAAAAAAATGGCCCAAACAAAGGAACAGATCAAAGCTCCAGAAAAAATACAACTAAGCAACAAAGAGGTAGCCAGCCTATCAGATGCACAGTTCAAAACACTGGTAATCAGGCTGCTCACAGAATTGGTTTAATTTGGTCGCAAATTAGATGAAAAAATGAAGGCTACACTAAGTGAAATAAAGGAAAATGTACAGGGAACCAATAGTGATGGAAAGGAAACTGGGACTCAAATCAATGGTGTTGACCAGAAGGAAGAAAGAAACATCCAATCAGAAAAGAATGAAGAAACAAGAACTCAAAAAATTGAGGCTTAGGGACCTCCAGGAAATCTTTAAGGGTTCCAATATCCAAATTATAGGGGTACCAGAAGGAGAAGAGGAAGAGCAACAAGTGGAAAAGTTACTTGAACAAATAATAAAGTAGAACTTCCCCAATCTGGCAAAGGAAATAGACTTCCAGGAAGTCCAGGAAGCTCAGAGAGTCCCAAAAAAGTTGGACCCAAGGAGGAACACACCAAGGCACATCGTAATTACATTAGCCAAGGTTAAAGATAAGGAGGTAATCTTAAAAGCAGCAAGAGAAAATGAGAGAGTCATCTACAAAGGAGTTCCCATCAGACTGTCAGCTGATTTCTCAAAAGAGACCTTACAGGCAAGAAGGGGCTGGATAGAAGTATTCCAAGTCATAAGAGACAAGGACCTACATCCAAGATTGCTCTATCCAGCAAAGCTTTCATTTAGAGTGGAAGGGCAGATAAAGTGCTTCTCAGATAAGCTCAAGTTAAAGGCGTTCATCATCACTAAGCCCTTATTATATGAAATGTCAAAGGGATTTATCTAAGAAAAAGAAGATAAAAACATGTACAGCAAAATGACAGCAAACTCACCATTATTAATAACCACACCTGAAACAAAAAACAAAAACAAATTAAGCAAGCAACTAGAACAGGAGCAGAACCACAGAAAGGGAGGTAACATGGAGGGTTATGAACAGGGGAGTGGGAGGGGGAGAGAGGGGGAAAAGGTACAGAGAATAAGTAGCATGGATGGTAGGTAGAAATAGACAGGTGGAGGGTAAGAATAGTATGGGGAAAATAGAAGCCAAAGAACTTATATGTATGACACATGGACATGAACTAAAGTGGGGGAATGTGGGTGGGAGGGAGTGTGCAGTGTTCAGGGGAGTGAAGGGGGGAAATGGGACAACTGTAATAGCATAATCAATAAAATATATAAAAATAAATAAATAAGAAAAATAAAATAAGAAAAAATAAAAAGAAACATAAAAATAACTTCATTGTATATTTATTTCAGTATACCAAAATGTAGCATTTCAACATGTAATCATTATAAAAATTCGTATTGAGAAATTTACTAGTTTTATTTTATAATAATCTTCAATATCTAATGTGTATTTTATAGAACATCTCAATTCAGAAAGGCATCTGTCAAGTGCTCAATAGCCACATAATGACTAGTAGCTACCAAACTGTAGAGTTCAGCTTTACAAGGACAGAGTAGATTAATGATAACTGAACCATATGTAAGTAAAATTTATGATATCAGATTACTATCTCGATTAATTTTAAGCTATGCAGATAAAACATACAGACTGACTATGCATTTTAAGGTTAGATCCAACAGATGTGTTGGCAGAATGTGTGTTTCCAGTATACTCTAATAATAAAAACTTTTCACTGTTAATTAACCCCTTCTTGCTCCTGACTTCTGTGTTGTGTCATATTTTAGCATCTTAGGTAGACAGGGCCAAGTATCCCACTAATTATCATCCCGTCTTCTGTTATAGGCTAGAATTTATTTTCTTATATGAATACAGTGGAATTTGCATCAACCGTAAATTAAAGAGACACATTTGGTTAAAGTGCTTCTGCTTAGCAGATCATGAACTAACCACAGAGCTATTTTAATGGATTAAGAAATGCTCACTGTTTGTGCCTGAGGACTTCTAGGAATTACAAAATAAATGTTGAAAAGCGTGTCTATGAAATGTTTTAAATTGAAGAAACTTTGGGAGTCAGCTCTCTCTTCATTTCATACTTCTCTCCCTGTGGCTATTTTCCTGCCAATCTGTTTCCAGTGCTCAGGAGCTGCAGCATCAGCTGTTATTCTTGCCATGTACCTATCCATGGTGGCACTTACTTGCTTAAGGAAAATAAGTACCAATAACCAGTAAGATCTGCTACCGGACAAAGAACAAGGTGGCAGGTAATGTCTCAAGCCATTGCTATAACCTGGACTTTAAAACAGCTACTAATAATATGGAGGAGGTTGTACAATAGTAAATTATCTAAAGTGTCTGACACAGTGGCTGGCACACTCAAAAACACTGTGGGTCTTTTGTGTGTGTGTGTGTACATGTTTCATATTTTCTAAATGTGTTCCTTTATTTTTAAAAAGTATGAGTATTTTAAAAGGAGGTAATGAAAGAAAGGAAGCCAGAAAGGGAAAAATGGAAAGATAGGAGAAAGGAAGGAAGAAAAAAGGTGAGAAGGAAGGAAGGAAGGAAGGAAGGAAGGAAGGAAGGAAGGAAGGAAGGAAGGCAATATGAGAGGGAGGGAGAGAAGAGGGAGGAAGAGGAGGAAGGAGGAAGGGAGATAGGGAGGAAGAACTCTCTTAAGTTCCATCCTTTCAGCTTATATATTCCCCAACAGAAAGCATTGCAGCATAGTGTAAGAGCTTCTGATGTTAGACTTGTCTAGCTTTGAATCCTTGATCCTTAATTCTCTCTCATGTTAGATTATTTATCTGACTTCTCTGTGTCTCAGCTTTTCTATCTGTGAAATGCAGATAGAAATAGTTCTTTCCTCATGGCATTGTGAGGATTAAATAGATATTGCATGCACAGTATTCATAACTTTGCCCAGCACATTGCAAATGTTTGGTTTTTCCCGGCATTATTACTCAGAGGGATTGTCTTCTGAGTAATACTTTTGCAGTACTCTAGGACTCTGGACACTAACAGGAACCTATACATTTAAGAGTAGTTATTGCTGGAGTTCTGTCTCCATTTGCAGAGGGATACAGCTGGAAGCAGCTGCAGCAGAAAATTAGACATCTGGATGAGGAGAATAATAAAAACAAATAAGCACATGAAAAACCATCACTGGGGGGGGGGGATATGCTTTAAATTCTTTTGTGTGTGTGTGTGCCTACCAGCTATGAAAAGAGACACAGATTTTTATTTTTTGGTTGCATTGAGGTTGAAATGCATAGAAGCTTATATCTGACCTGAATCTGTTCCACTGGGGAAATTTGGTGCACATATTCTAAGAAAGACATCCCAAGGAAGTTCACTCCACAGCATTTCCTTGTGGGGCAAAATTATTAGAGGAAGTGTGTGGAAAAGTCCTGTCTAGTATTGGACACTGACTAGGATCATGTAACATTTTAAATCAAAATGAAATAAATAATTTCAAATTTCACACACACACACACACACACACACATACACACACACACACACAAAACTGGCTGCTAAAATTTTCTGCTACTTCTTTCTACCCTTTCCTTATTCTTATCCTGTCACCACCCTTCTAACCACATTTCTTGATTGTGTTCTGGAAGTAGACTATTCTGCCCATGGTGCTTGCTTTAAATGCCCTTTTGAAATGAGAGCAAGACTTTGCTCCAGAAAAAGAACTGAGATTTCAACTGGGGTCAGTCAGCCACACACCAGCCTTGCCTCAGAGGGACTGGGTGGTGAAGCATCCTGAATATCATGCTTGACAGTGGTCTTCTTTGTCGGCCGGTTTTATATCATTTTTATCATTCATGTTTTATTCAACAAAGGGAATCTATAAAAGGGTTTCAATTCAATTCATGAGCCTCATTTGAGTATTTTCTATGTGCTGGCCATTATACTAGTGAGAAGACAAAGACACAGGCCCTCTAGTAGTTTAAAGTCTAGTAGCCATGCCCATCGCATAAATAAATACCCTGTAATAAAGCATGGCAAGTGTCACAGTAAAAGCACACAGAAAGTAGTGATGTAGCACAGTGGAGATGAGACTACATATCTGGGAAAAACTTGGGGGGGGTGGTAACAGTGCATTCTAAGAATCCACACTTCACCTTGTTGGTTTGAATATCATCGGAGGGTTTTCTTATCGTAAAGAGAAAATTCACTTGCTAACACAGGATAACTGAGAATATTTTTAAATGCAGAACCAACTCAACTGTTTCAAAGTTTCAAGAATAAAAAACTAAAACTGATATATACATATACAAATATGTATGCATGTATACATAAATATATGTATAGACAAAATATAATCATTAACATCAAAGATGTCTTGCAATTATATATTTTTATAAATCTGAAAATAAACTGGTGATATGGTGAGTATTCAAACTCAAAGTTGGACAAGAATGTAACCATCAGATGGAGGGAATGAACAGCTAGTTTGTAAACCTAGATATTGACATTAAAGTTTTTGTATACCGAAGAAATGTTTTCAATGTAGTGTCTAGAATTTGAACTCTCCTGCAAAAATGATTGAACCATAAAAGTATCTATGTTTCTTCATTAAGCTAAGAATTTAAAAAATATCTGTTCATCATCAAGCTTGGGAACCATGTGAGAAACATGGTGGATTGACTTATTACGTCTTTATCCAAGCCTGTAGCATACCCTGGGTCGGTTATTTTCACAGGTTCCAAACAAGGAAATATCTTATCTTCTGACTGTAGAGATTATGATTGCTAAATAAATGTGTGCATACATAGACACGCCAAAGATACACAAATCACCCATATAAGTGAAGATGAAACCAGTAGAAAATCTTTGCTCTTATTCTTCTTTCTATTCTGGTGTGAAACTTCTGGTGTGGTCACCAAAGGGAGCTGGGCCTGATGAGTCGGTGCATCCACCACAACCAATTCCCTTTCAGCAACTCCTGCAGAGTTACATGAGTGGCTAAGGGAGGAAAATAAGAGCAAGGGTAGAGAGACACACCCAATATAACACTATAAAGTTAACTCTGACCCAGAAATATGTTTTGTATTTTCCATTTGCCTTGCCTTCATGATTTTGATTTATTTGCAGTCTCTCTTAAAAAGAACTGCCTTTATAATTTGTTATAAAACTGTATGTGTATATCTGTGTGGTTGTACATGAGTTGGCACTTTAATAAACATTAGACATATGTAATGAACTCTTTTTAAATAGGTATACAAGAGAATAAAATCAAATCGTTCCTGTTAACTCACAAGTTTCTCATTCCTTTACTTTTGTCCTCATAGGACTCAATTTACTGAAAAATATATCCTCAATATTCTGTACATCACATTACCATGTCAAGTTTCAGAAAAGCCATATTTCAAAGTATCTTCTCTAAAGATACAAAAAAACTACCTGACATTTGGGAATTGCAGCTTGCTTTAAGGTATGTGCCACTCAAAATGCAACCAGTATCAAAGTGATGAGGGTGTTGGGTCCTCACAGGCTTGTGAGGCTGTGTAATCTCAAAGCTCCCTGGCAGGCAGGGAGGATGAAAGTTGCAGTTTGTTGATGTAATGGTTGATGGCAAAAATCAAAGCAGGGGATGAGAGCAGACCTTTTTTTTTAGGGCAGCAACCCTCTTAGTCTGTGGTGTCCCTCCCCTCCAGCAAATACTTTCAGAGACTCAAAGAGAAAAAACAAACAAAAGTAATCTTTAAAAAACAAAATGAATGGTTATCACAAAAGTCCTATGATGCATAAAATTGTCTAATTACTCTAATTCAAAAGATGAGCAGAGACTGATAAGGAATGTCAAGTGGTTTTGTTCAAGTTTTTAGAAAACAAAAATACTTAAGAAATTTCATAAACTTTCTTGGGGTTCACTTCTTGGTTAATCCCTTATTATTCTTGTCTCTACTTAGAGGGTCTATGAAGCCACCATGAGCATAAATTCTAGTCTGTCTTGCCCCAGAACTGTTTTTGAATCAACTCACTTGTTCTTTGACCATTCACAAAGCTGCTTGTTTTTTTTTTTTTTTTTTTTAATCTATGGTGATGTACTCAGTACAAAAAATTCCAGGATTCAATGACCACCTATCAGATAAAAAACACACATATATAAACATATAATTGTAAACCAAGAGTATAAATGTAATAAAGAACATAAAGACAGTATAGCATGTCTCAATAAGAAACAATCTTCACCTCTTTGGAAGTGGGACAAGTCGGAAAGGGATCAGAGAAGACGCAATACCATATCCCATACAGTGAAAAGAGGAGTTTGTCAGGTCAACAGCTTCACGTGTTTCCAGGCAAGCCTAGATCAAGGATGTCAGGTCAGAATAAAGGGAAGGAAGTAGCATCACGTGGAAGTCTGGAGCATTAATCATCAAAGGCAGTCACATTTTACGGGTGCATTTTTTTGTTACCATTACTTCCTATTCCACAAGCATCCTAATCTAGCACATCTATTTTTCTTTTCGGATAACACTGTCAGTATGATCACATTCAGTTAAATGACCAATGCTGTTATTCATAATGTCATAACAACGTATTTTATTGATAAATGCCAGCATTGGAACTTTAAATTTAATTGTTATTGATCTCTTTTAAGAAAACTTAATTTTTATTAATGGAACTTCAAATGATACACACAGCTGTAACAATTTGTACCCTTTCCTAAGTCACCAATTCATTCAATTACCTAATGTTTGTTGAATGTCTACTGTAGGTATGGCACTGTTGTAGGCCTTTAGAATACAAAGACACAGGACATAGGCCTCTTGTCCTTAAGGAACAAATGATCCTGCGAGGAGGGACAGGCCACCAAGTAAGGACCTATAATATTAATCTGAGCTTAATGTGCCCTGTGAAAGATTCCAGGCAGCCTTATTCAGTAGGACATTGACAAAAAATATTTTTATTATGATGCTATTTAATTTGGGATCTGTTGTTTAATAAGTGTCTAGACATTATGTAATTGTTATAGAAAATGCAGGTCCATAACCCCTGGGATATAAAAAAACATAAAGCATAGAATTTACAATGCATTATTTTTTCAAATAAATATTTGCAAACATTTATTTGATAAAAGTGATAAATATAAGTAGTTAATTGTATATATTAATACATTTTCATTGTTTAGCTGCTTAGCCTACAAAATCCAATTAAACTAAACTTACTTTATTTAAATAATAATGAAAATGAGCTAATTTTGAAAGAAAGCTTCAGTGGACATATTTGAGAGCTTTGAATGAACTGAAATGAGCAGGGACATGTCAAATACTCGAAGATCTCTTTTTACTTGAGTGGACACCACCAATCTTAATTTAGAGGGCTGCTCTCTGATTATGAGTCTATAGAAGGCTGGGACAAGACCAAGTCTGACTACAAATGTGCTCTGTTTATCCTTCTGTATATCCAAATATACCTGTTATTGCAGGGCTATAAATAGTCTAAATGGAACAGCCTCAATTTTTTGGTTTAACATAATGAATGTTAATGTCTTGCTCACTTAAAAAGGTAATGTCAGTGTTTCTTATCTGCATGGGAAGACATGGGTCTTCCCATCTTGTGGTTCTACCACTTCCTACAACCAGTGAGTCTGCTACAGTAGTTGGAGAAGAGCCACATGATGGATCAGCATGGAACATGCATGTGGTTCAACCTGAGAAAAGGCACACATCACCTCTGGGCAACTTCCAACAGTTGGACCATGTTCATGTGTTCAATTGAAGCAAAACAGAAGCTGACAAAGGGACCTGGTTGTGAGGCAAGTAAGAAGAGGAAACAGGATGGTGATCAATTATCAGACTCAGCCACACAAAATACCCACATGCCATTTTCTAATAATTATTTTGAGTAATAACTTACATTTGTATATTAGGATCACTGTCTCATTTAAACATAATCACTAAATCATGTTTATACTCAATAAAAAAGATAATTACATACATAAGAGAAAAACACAAATTCATTTGGACACAGCAATTACATTTTGCTTTACCAGTTTATTTTTAGCATTCAAGGATACTATGAATATATTTATAGAAGGGAATGTGCTTTTTTTGTTTTTTGTTTTTATTTTAATTGTTGTCCTTGAACAGTTTTCTGTCTTTTACTAACATCCCAGCCCACCACCCCAACTCTCCCCACTTCCCTCCCATTTTTACCCCCGCTAGTTTTTGTCCATGTGTCCTTCATACTTGTTCTTGTAAATCCTTCTCCCTTTCCCCTGAAATTCCCTCCCCTCTCCCCTCTCCCCTCTGGCCACTGTCAGCCTGTTCTCAATTTCAGTGTCTTTGGTTATATTTTGCTTGTTTGTTTGTTTTGTTGATTAGATTCCTGTTAAAGGTGAGATCATATGGTATTTGTCTTTTACTGCCTGGCTTATTTCACTTAGCATAATGATCTCCAGTTCCATCTATGCAGTCTCGAAGGGTATGCCAAATTTATTGGCATACAGTTCTTCATAGTAATTTCTTACAATCCATTGTATTTCTGTGGTGTCAGTCATAATCTCGCCTCTTTCATTTCTGATTGTGTTTATTTGAGCCCTTTCTCTTTTTTTCTTGATGAGCCTGCTTAAAGGCTTGTCGATTTTGTTTATCTTTTCAAAGAACCAGCTCCTGGATTTATTGATCCTTAGGATTGTGCTTTTAGTCTCTATGTCATTTAATTCTGCTCTGATCTTGGTTATTTCCTTCCTTCTACTTGCTCTGGGCTGTCTTTGTTGTTGTTCCTCAAGTTCTTGTAGGCATAGGGTTAAGTTGTTTGTTTGAAATGATTCTATCTTCTTTAGGTAGGCCTGTATTGCTATGAATTTCCCTCTGAGGACTGCCTTCATTGTGTCCCATAAGTTTTGGGTTGTTGTGAGTTGATTTTCATTTGTTTCTAGAAACTTTTTGATTTCCTCCCTAATTTCATTCTTTACCCATTCATTGTTTAATAGCATGCTATTCAATATCCATGATTTTGATGTTTTGGGGATTTTCCTCATCAAGTCAGTTTCTAGTTTTAGTCCCTTGTGGTTGGAGAAAATGCTTGGTATGATTTCAATGTTCTTGAATTTGTTGAGGTGGTTTTGTGTCCTATCATCTGGTCTATCTTTGAAAAAGCTTCATGTGAATTTGAAAAGAATGTGTATTTAGCTTCTTTGGGATGAAGGGCTCTACATGTATCAGTTAAGTCCATTTCATCTAGGGTACTGTTCAATGCCACACTATCTTTGTTGATATTTTGTTTGGAAGATCTGTCCATTTTTGACAGTGGGGTGTTAAAACCCCCTACTATAATTGTGTTGCTGTCAATATGTTTCTTGAAGTCCTCTAAGATTTTCTTTATGTATTTGGGTGCTCCTATGTTGGGTGCATATATATTTACAATGTTTATATCTTCTTGGTGGATTCTTCCCTTGAGTAATATGAAGTGACCTTCTGGGTCTCTCTTTATGGCACTTTTCTTGAAGTCTATTTTGTCTGATATGAGTATTGCTACCTTGGCTTTTTTTTCCTGTCTGTTTGATTGGAAAACTTGTTTCCAGCCCTTCACTTTGAGTCTATGTAGGTCTTTTGTTCTGAGGTGGGTTTCTTGCAGGCAGCATGTGTGTGGGTCCTGCTTTCTTATCCATTCAGCTATTATATGTCCTTTGATTGGAGCATTTAATCCATTTACATTTAAGGTTATTATTGATAGGTACTTATTCACTGCGAATTTCATACCTGTGTTCCTCTCTCTCTCTCTCTCTCTCTCTCTCTCTCTCTTCTTTCCTATCTCCTATCCTTAAAGCAGTCCCTTCAGTATTTCTTGCCGAACTGGTTTGGTGGAGGTGTATTCTTTTAGACTTCTTTTGTCTGGGAAGTTCCTTATTTGGCTTTCTATCTTGATTGAAAGCCTTGCTGGGTAAAGTAGTCTTGGTTGCAGGCTCTGGTTCTCATATTTCTTGCCATTGTCTTCTGGCTTGGAACGTTTCCATTGAGAAGTCAGCTGCTAACCTTATCGGGGCTCCTTTATATGTTACTTCCTTTTTCTCCCTTGCTGCCTTTAAGATTCTCTCTTTGTCTTGGAATTTTGCCATTTTAATTATGATGTGTCTTGAAGTGGGTCTCTTTGGGTTCCTCTTGATTGGACTCTGTGTGTTTCCTGGATTTGTGTGACCTTTTCTCTCATCAAATTAGGGATGTTTTCCATCATTACTTTTTCAAATAGGTTTTCTATCCCTTGCTCTTTTTCTTCTCCTTCTGGTATCCCTATTATATGGATAGTATTATATTTCATATTGTCTTGCATTTCTCTTAACCCCTCTTCATTCTTTCTGAGCCTCTTTTCGTTTTCTTGCTCCTTCTGGGTGTTTTTTCTACTTTGTCCTCCAACTCGCTGATCCAATCTTCTGCTTCATCGATTCTGCTTTTCTTTCCTTCTACTATGTTCTTCAGTTCAGAAATTGTATTCTTCATTTCCTCTTGGCCTTTGTTGATAGTTTCTATTTCCTTTTTCTTGTTGATATAATTCCCAGTAAGTGCATTGTAGCTTCCTGTAGTTTCTCGTAGCTCATTGAGAGCTCATGGAGCTTCCTGACAACCATTGCTTTGAACTCAATATCTGATAGTTGAGTTGCCTCTGTTTCATTTAGCATTCTTTCTGGAGCTTCCTCCTTTCCTTTTATTTGGGGGTTGTTTCTTTGTCTTCCCATTGTTTGTGAGACTTTTCTTGTAAGCCTCAGCTTCTTAAATTGATCTCTTCTGGCTCCCCGAGTTTGTGGCATGAACCTCTGTGGTAGAATATCTGTAAGATTCAGTGGTGCAGTCTCCTTTGGGTACCCTGGTGTTCACAGCTTCCACTGTCTCAGCGGTTGGGATGCCCCCTCTTTGGATCCAACTCTGTTTTTTTCACTGTTCTGAGTTTTTTGTCTCACTTGTGGGTATTTAAAAAGAGAAAAGAAAAAATTAAAAGAGAAGGAAAAAAGAGGAAGGAAGAAGAGATAAAATTGGAAAGAAAGGAATAAGGAATAAAACAAGAAAGAAGTAAAGAAAAGCAAAAGGAATTAAGGGATAAAAAAGATAAAAAAATAAAATATAAAAATATATAATTAAAACAACAAATCAAAACAAAAAATCCACAAAAACAAACAAATAACAACAACAACAACAACAAAAACCTCTTGCTATTTTTTAAACCGTCCAAACTTGTTTTTCTGGTCTTGCTGGCTACAACAAGCTGAGGGGCAACTGGTATCACTTTTTTCCCTGTTCAGCACTCAGTCAGCTTTGGGCTACTCTCCTCAGTGACAGCTGTGTACTCTTCCCAGAGCTAGCCTGTGTCTCCCCATGCAGGGTCTTGGGTGTAGTTTTTGAGCCTCCTGAAGAGCGAGCACTTTCCCGAGTTTATGGGTTTGAGCTGGGATCTCCTATGGATCGAGCACTCCCCACATTTATGGTGATGAGCTCTGGGTCTCCTACAGGGCATGCACACCTACCTGAGTTTACAGGTATGGGCTCTGCGGGTTTCCTGTGTTGCATGCACTCATCCTAGGATAACGGGTGTGAGCTCCTGGTCTTCCACAACACCACCTCCTCCAGTTGGAGGGGCACCTCTGGTCCCAGAGCTTCCTCTGGTCACAGCACCTCCTCAGGTTGCAGAGCCAGCTCCGGTCACAGGGTGAATGTGTTTTTAAAGAAAGATGGCTGGACTTCATGTATCAGAATCCAAGACCTGAATTTACCACTTTGGCAGACAAAACAGTTTGGCTCTCTTGTCTTCATTGACAATCACCTTTGCATTCCTGTTCTTTGTAGTAAACACTGAAAAGGTAAAAACTAACTTTGCCAGGATCATCTGAGGCCAGCTATTGCAACATGACTCATTTATGATCAATGAGGTCTAAATAGAAGTCAAAAAACACATCTGATAAAGTACTCTAATGCAAAATACACAAAGAGCTCTTAAAATTCAATAATTAGGAAACAAACAACCCAAAAAATATTGGCCAAAACCTTTAATGGATACCTTGTCAAAGAAGATATACAAGATGGCAAGAAAGCATATGAAAAGATACTCCACATCATACGTTATCAGGGAAATGCAAATTAAAACAACATGAGATACCACTATACTTCTATTAGGATGGCCAAAATACAAAATACAGACAATACCAAATGTCAGCCAGGATGTGGAGCAACAAGAACTCTCACTCACTGCAGGTGCAAATGCAAAATGGTACAGCCACCTTGAAAGATAGTTTGGCACTTTCTTAAAAAACTGACACATACATACCATCCAGTCAAACCCATGGTATTTACCCAAAGGAATTGAAAATTTATGTACGCACCAAAACCTGCACATGTATGTTTATAGCAGCTTTATGCATAATTACTAAAACTTGTAAGTAACCATGATGTTTCTCGGTAAGTTGATAGATAAATAAACTATACTACATAGAGATGATGGAATATTACTCTGCACTAAAAAGAAAGGAACTATCAAGTCATAAAAAGACATGGAGGAAGCTTAAATGCATATTACTAAGCAAAAGAAGCCAACGTGAAAAGACTACATACTGTATAATTCTAAATATATGACATTTTACAAAATAGAAAAAAACTATGGCACTAGTAAAAAAAAAAAAAGAAAAAGAAAAAGAACAGAAAATCATTGCTTGCCAAGAGTATAGTACAGAGATGAGCAGGCAAAGCACAGAAAATTTTTAGAGCAGTATAACTTTTCTGTATGATGCTCTAAAGATTGATGGAAACATATCATCATACATTTGTCTAAAGCATAGAATGTATAACATCAATTGTAAACCTTAATGTAAACTATAGACTTTGGGTGATTATGATGTGTCAATGTATATTCAACAATTTTAATAAATGTGTTGCTCTAGTGGGTGATGTTGATTACAGGGGGAGTGTGTATATATGGTGGAAGGGGTATATTGCAAATATCTGTACCTTCCTTACAATTTTGTAGTGACCTAAAACTTAATTTTTTAATTATCTTTTTTATTGTTTTTCATCCCAAACTAGAATTTGTTTAATTAATTTGGAAAATCAATTCTTATCTAATCATGAGTCTAAAACATCTTGGCATCACTAATGGCCTGGAAACTAAGGAAATGTCAAGTAGAAGTTTAGGAGAAGGATGAGGGGTGGGAAGGTGTCCATAGTACTTGCAGAAAAAAGCTGATAAATAACTTTGATAAACTGCCGCCTGCCACGCGCCTGTTTTTAACAGGATAACAAGAGGTTAACTCAAGATAAACATCTGGGTTAATAGATCTCTACTGTTGGGAACCACCCTGCCTGGCTTCAGAATCTGTAATACCATGGCTAAGGCTGAGTGAGAGACCTTGGGACCCTAAACCACTGAGGAGACAAAGCTTATCTCCTTCACAGGAGCACCACCTCTGCCCACTTTACTTCACCCTGCCTGGCCCTCGATGCTTAATCAGTTAGCCAATGATGAGTAAGATTCCTCAAAAGAGGATGACCTAAGACAGGCATGGTTGCAAAGGGGCCCTCAAGAAAAGACTTGGGGGCTATTGAAAAAGGGGGTGACGGACCCTTGCCCCTCAGCTTTGACATAGCCTGAGTCCTCATTCTGTCTGTGAGAAGTCTCCTAATCTCTTGGCCACCTTACTTCCCCTGCTCCACCTAAGCCAGAAATAATGCCGGAGGTGGATGCAGTTCTGTGCTGGAAAGGGCAGGTTCCCTGGGGCAATCTGGCCTGAAAGAGAAAGCATAAAATCCTATGAAACCTACTTTGTGAAACCTTTAATTTAAATGATAAGGGTCCAAGCCTGAAATGAGTTTGTTTACCCAAAATTTTATGGCCCGTTAGCTATTTGACCTTGACTCAAAATGGGCCCTCAGAGTTCTTTGAATGTTGTCTGTTTGATCATCACTGCCTGACAATGATTGATTGTCAGGCTTAATCTGAGAATGTGGGTCTTTGGAATCACTGGTTGCTTACCAATTGTAATAATGTTCTGTGTACTTTGACACATTTGCAAATTATTTTCCCAGGGTCCTGTGAGAGACCAGCAAGTAGCAAGCATTGTGAGATCTATAGCAGTCCTAACTAAAAACATGGGGGGAAATGTAGGAAACCATTCTGCGTGGCATGGGTGGGCTCTCACTCAGAAATGCACAAGACCCACACCCAAGGATAGGTTCTTCCATGGGGAATCAGGCCTGCAATGTACCTAAGCTGCTTCAAGACTTGCTTTTGCTAAAACTCCCCCACCCTGAATTGAGGCAGCAAACATTTACTACAAAGTAACTACCTAAAATCTATGCTAAACCTTCCAAGGATGAGTGTAACTGGTTTCAACCACTTTTGCCTTTTCATTTGCAAATATCCCTCTTCTATGATGTGATTAATGGCATCTTCTCCTTTGTTTTCTATGAAAGGTAACCAGCTAAAGCAAACCTGTGCATAGTAAATGAGGATCATTATGTAAAGTGCGCAGAAAAGAAATAAAGGCCTGTCATGGGGGCCTTGACTGTCCCTTTTCCTCCACAGGATTCGGTAGTCCATGCGAATTTCTCGTGCCTCATCCACAATGTAGCAAACCCCACGAGCCAGGGTCTGCATCACTCCACCCATACTTATGCTTAGGAGGTCACTCCCTCTCAGAAGAGTATGTACCACCTTCTCCCACCATATGGATATTTAATTCCCTCACCCCACCCCACAAATTATATAAATCCTCAAGATGTAGAGACCCAAAGCCTTTACCATACAAACACTGGGCAATTTGTTCCTCTGAGTTCTGGAGATAATTATCTCTCAGATGAAATTCTCAAATGGCTAATTGTTTACCAAAAAAAAAAAAGTATGATCAAGAAAGAACTTTGTCAAGAGTTTTAGGAGAACATAGTGGCCTAATATAGTGTACAGCAGAGGTAGTAATGAGCTGGAGGAGGAGAAAGAAAAACATTGCTGTTTTATATTTTCCTAGATTGCTTTTACATTTGTTAAAACCTGAACACTGAAGATATAATCCTCCTTAATTAGTTTTTTAATACTTCCAAAGTCTCATCAATACTGTCTTTGCCTTAGGGTATAAGTTAATCAGAAATTCATATGGTAGTCTATCACTGTCCACAGGACCATTCTTTCCCTTATTCTGAATCTTCCAAAGCCACTCAGGTAATTAGTATTTTCTTTTAATGATTATGTTCCATAAGCTCTGTGTTTGTGTTTTTTATCATCACCCAAGTAAACCTCAGAAAACTATTCAGAACTTAGTAATGTGCTCATAAGTCTGGCCATTTGTGTTGCCTGAATTTAAAATTCCTAAAAATTCATATGCTTAGCCTTTCTAATTACCTCCTATAACTTGCCTCCTTCTCCTCAATTAATACACAATGAGTGTCTACTATATGCCATATAATTGTGATTTAACAGAGGAGAAAGAGGACTTGTGCCTGCCCTCTTGTATCTACTATTGTAGCCTCATTTGAAGGACTCAGTTCCCCAAACAAACCATGCTCTTCTCAACTATCTCTCCTCAGTCAGTCAGAGACAGGTGACTTATTCTTCACAAGAGAGAAAGTAAATGGTCATTTTAAAAGATAAAGCACCTTTATAAATGTGGAAGATTAACACCTGTCTCCAACCCTAAAGATCTGCTGTTATCTCCATCTAGATAAAGAGAATTAAGTCATCCCCTCTCCCTTCTCAGCACTTGCCATGCCACCACACACAAATAAGCACTCTAACTGTGAAGCTCACAGACTGCAGACTAAGAAACTCTCTAACATTGCTGTGAGCTAAAGCAGCTTATTTCACATTCTGAGGCTAAATTTTTGTTATAAAACTGGCACAATATCTATTTCATAGGTATCTCAATGAATTTTTTTAAAGATACATTGATCACCTAACTCAAGAATTCTATAGACTAGAAAGCTTAGATCAAAATAAATGTACATCTTAAATCTGATCATGCCTCTTGGATAACAGATGGCTCAACATAGACAAAGGGCAAATACAGTGATAATAAGAGTAGGGGAAAAATTAAAAATAAATCAAAAGAATGTAATTATGGGTTGCATGAATTGACTACAATATGGGAGGATAGTGATTAGCCTTGCTAAAACGTGATAGGATAGCATTAAAACTAGCAGAAGATTGTTGTTTTTGAGATTATCTACCCTTCTCCCCATTTCACAAGTCAATGCAGGTCTTGAAGGTAAAAAAGTGACCATATTATTAACAAAGAAGAGAGTTCTCATGAGGGCTTTTTATTTGATTGGCAAAAAAGTTCATTTGGTTTTATCCACATGATGGCTCTAGTAATGTTTAGTTGTCTTTAACTTCATTTGAAGCAATTTTGTTAAACTGTATCATGACAGCTTTCAATCAGGATGTGTTTAAAAAAACTTATGGAAATTGGTGAATTTTTGTGCAGCTATTTTAATATTGAAGATGGAAGAAGACACAAAACATTCCTGGTGTATTATGCTTTATTATTTCAAGAAGGTAAAAACACAACTGAAATGTCAAAAAAAAAAAAAAAGATTTGTGCAGTATATGGAGAAGGCGCTATGACTGATAGAATGTGTCAAGTGATTTGGGAAGTTTTTTGGTACTATTGACATTTTGGCCAAATAATTCTTTGTTGCAGGGCTGTCTTATACATTGGATGATGTTTAGCAGCACCCCTGGCCTCTACCCACTAGAAGCCAATAACAGGAGATAGTGGCATACTCAAATATCCAAATCAATAAAGTTATCAGTGAAAATGGAAAATGTGTCTTTTACTTTACAGAAAAAAACTGAATAGACTTTTTGGCCAACCCAATACATACAGTTTACTGCCACCCTATTGTTATACCACACTGATTCATCTTTACTCAAATTTGCATTCCCAATGAAAATAATTCCTTTCAGTAGAGCTGTGAAATCTGCCACTACAATAGAAAAGAGAGAAGATTCAAGAAAAGAAAACATGCAGTATTTAAAAAAAATAACCTTTACAGTTATAGATAGGGTATTATCATTAGCTTTATCAATAAAGTAGGAAAAATGTGATGAAAGAGATTTTTTAATTGTGTTCTTTTGCCTTGAGTGGAAGATTATCCTAGTAGTTGAACAATAAGTTCTTTTTTAATGGGAATTCATACAGAAATGCATAGTGGACATTTCAAACTTTAATTTAAAATATTTTTCAAATTTCTCAGAATACTAAAAATTTAAAAACATGATCATTCCAAAAACAACAGAATATCATTAAAATTTCTGGGTTAAAAACAAGACTTCTCTGTGGAAGCAAAAATGAAAGAAATGAATTAAATATGAGATACCCAGGGGGGTTAGCAATTGCTCTTTAGAAAGAAACTGGTAAAACCAATGGCTGATTATTTTTAAATATCATTACTATACTGTACCAAAAAATCCCTCATTACTTGATCATCCCTGTGGCATGTCGATTCCCTTTTCAATAGATACTACCATGATTAACTTATTCTTATTCTTTTTCTAAGAAACTCAGCCCTTTAAACATAACATTCAGGGAGTGAGTAGGGTAGGGGAAAGTGGTGGGGGAAAATGGGGACAACTGTAGTTGAATAACAATAAAAAATTTAAAAAAATCATAATATTAGAGGGAAGTGAGTTTAATCTGTGGCTTCCCCTATAACAACTAGCTGAAAGGGAAAGTAATTGAAGAAAGAAAAGATGGAATTTTGGTGCAGACTCCATTGGGGTATGACAAGAGAACTTTAATCAGAATATGGTCATACAAAAGCACTAAACATCTGGAATGGGAATGCTAGGGGGAGAAGAATAAGAAAAGCAAGAACTAAGAAGAGAAAACATTAACACCCAAGATTGCCTCCATTTCCATTTCAATCTCACCTACATGCACAGTGAGCTTTCATACATGAACTTTTCCATTCTTTTGGTGGAGTATAGCAAAGATGAATGTAGTTGATTAATAACAGCTTTAGTGACAGCAGCAAAAACAAATATGAATCTAATCCACAAAGGCTGTCACATGATGGCGATAAATTTTTAGCTGTATTCCTGTCTCCCATAGATTACCAGCAGGTAGGGCACAAGTCTGGAACCTTGTGGTGCTTTGGGTTCTCAGAGCATTTTTCTGGGACATAAGCACAGCTTTCATTTCATTGCTTACGTGCGAACTGGGAGAGTTCAAAGTGGCCCCAGGAAGCAGAGATAATGAGAAGGGCAAAGGTGAGATCCTGCATTTCAAAGGACACAGAGATTAAGCTCTGTACTTCAGAACAAATCCCATCTGACCAAGTTTGTATCCTGAGATCAAGAAAATTCATATCATCAACCAGTTTCACAAATGAGGAAACCAAGCCGTGGAAAAGTGGTGAGACTTGCTTGCTTGAGATAAGACAACTAGACAATGGCAGAGGAGAACTTGACACCAACTCTTCCAGCCTGGTGCTCATTAGCCATATAAACTTTCCCAGAAGGCTTTTAGGGAAGAAACCAGAAGAAACCTTCCGTAGAACATCTCTGCCAAGCTTAGTTCTAATATCAAATAGAGGAGCTTAATCATTTTTTGATGTTTCCAGTGTTTGAATCAGTCGCTCAAGTTTTGAAATATAAAATATTTACCTTCCTGCAGATAACCAGAGTAGCTTCTCAGAGTGTGTTATCAGGGACACAACCTCCAAAAACAAAACAATAAGGAATAAAATTACATTGTAGATAGAATGTGGAACCCCAGTTTAAGAATAATATTAAATTTGTTTTATATTAGGACACATTTTAATAGAAAGAGCTAAGGATATTGATTCCAGATACATATATTTTTATGCTAATTCAGGTATTATCTATGTAACACAGACCTACCTTAGATTCCTTCTTATGAAGACATTTCTCTTTATATAATGGCAGTCAGAGCAGTCCAAATTTGTGTCTACGTATGTTCCTCTAAGAGATGGAGGAAAATAGATCAGACAGGTGAGTTTGTCAACTGACCAGGACTTGAGTTGGATTCTAAGGGATAGGACTATAGGCAAACCAGGAAGTCAAGTACAAATAGGAGAGGGTCAGAAAAAGAACAAGATCTCAATTTCCAGTACTAAGTAAAGATTTATGGTCATATATATAAGACCTCAGGAGAAATGTAGGATGAGGAATATGTGAGAGCCATCCAAGGAAATTACCAATACCTAGAAGTGACCATAACTTTCTTTTTCACTTGGTAGGTGAATGCTCTGTGGTTAAGAAGGCTGGATTATATATTTACACATATATATGCATACATATGTATATATGTATATATATGTGATATCATATACATACTATAAATATATATTTATATATGTACATATATAAGTATACT
Organism: Glossophaga mutica; assembly: GCA_039655065.1. Classification (NCBI taxonomy): domain Eukaryota; kingdom Metazoa; phylum Chordata; class Mammalia; order Chiroptera; family Phyllostomidae; genus Glossophaga; species Glossophaga mutica. The sequence goes on along the minus strand of CM077308.1, from coordinate 74,633,450 downwards.
TATATTTTATTAATTATATCATATTTCATATTTCCAAAATGCTTTCTGCCTTAGGAGCTACAACTGAATAGTTGAGATCACAGACTTTAGAGTTGGATGAGACTTTTATTCTGCTCCAGACCTCACTTGAAAAATACTACTAGACTTTCTGAGTTTCAGTTTCTTTATAGTTAAAACAAAGTAATAGTGTTTAGTCCTTGGTTTTGTTGTGAGAACTAGCTCAAACATAATTTCTGACATATAATAAACAATTATTGTCAAATTAATTGTACTTTAATTAATTGTGTCATAATTTATTAAAATAGATATTAAATATTAGCTTACCAATTCTTATTAAACTTTACCAAATTGTGCTGATTATTCAATTACCAACATAGGGTTTGCAAAGAAAAAGATGGAAAGGTAATTATCTATTTGTGATCACAAATAAAGAAAACACTGAACACTGGCTCAACATCCCACAGCATCATTTCATTGCATTAAATTTTTTTATGCTAAACTTTACATGAGAAATAATATTTATAAATATTCTAAAAATCTCTGTGAATCATATTAATTAGTGACATTAATAGCAACTGATGTTCATGGAAACAATAAAAGGAACATGTCATTTGTAGGATTTCTCACAAATCCTCACAAAGAAGACCTTCAAGATCATTGTTAAGCGCTGATGATTTCCCCACCAAGAGGTATCCAGGGACAAAGCACGAGGATGTGAAAGACAAATGTATTATTTCCAATGACTAAAATAAGAAAGACATAAATTATATATCAAAACATTCTGATCTTTTTATTATGAAATTAATAATACAGTTCTTAAATTTTAGCAAAAAAAAACCTTTAAACAAAATTCAAATGTAATATTCCTTGGATATTTATGCGATGTAAAAGATTTTATGAATATATTATATACTTGAAATAAGCACTCATTTAACAATAACTTATTGATTATCCTCTGTATGAGGCCATGTCCTGGACAGTTAGGTAGAGATAGGGATAAGTATATTTTGAAATTAATTTAAACAATTATCTTAATTTATTTGGGTTGCTATAACAAAATCCTGTAGACTCAGTGACTTAAAAACAACAGATTTGTTTCTAGAAATACTGGAGTCTAGGAAGGGGCTCTCCAGGGCATCCTCATAAGGGTATGGCTTCCATTCCTGGAGGCTCTCCTTTCACAACCTGATCACCTCCCAGAAGCCCTTCCCCCCTTCCTCATAACATAACCTTGGGGGTTAAGATTTCAATATGAATTACAGGGATATAAATATTCAGATGGTAGCACTAATAGTGCATAGACAAATATATTTAATGAATAAATATAAAGTAATTCTAAAATCTATTGTTGGGAACCACCCTGTCTGGTTGCAGAAGCTTTAACCCTCCATGGCTAAGGGTGAGTAAGAGACCTTGGGACCATAAGCTACTAAGGAGACAAAGCTTATCTCCCTGGCAGGGGAACTGCCTCTGCCCTCTTTTACTTTGCCTTGATTGGGCCTGGGCAGATGACTGGTTAAACAATGACGGGTAAGATTACTCAAGGGAGGGATGACCTGACAAGTACAGTCTTGAAGGGGCCCTCAGGGAAATATTTGGGGGACTACAGAAAAAGGGGATGATGGACCCTTTGGCATAGCCCAAGTCCTCATTCTGTCTTCAAGAAGTCTCCTAATCTCTTGGCTGCCTTACTTCCCCTGCCTGACTTAAGCCTGAAACAATGCCAGAGGTGAGTAAGGCCCGGTCCTGGAAAGGGCAGGTTCCCTGGGGCGATCAGGCCTGAGAAAGAATGCATAACATCCTTTGAAACCTGCTTTGCTGATACCCTAATTTTAAATGATAAGGGTCCAAGCATAAAATGAGTTTGTTTCCCCAAAGTTTTATGTCCCTTAGTTATCTGACCCTGACTCAGAATAAGCCCTCATAGTTCTTTCAATGTTATCTATTGTTTGATCATTACTGCCTAATAATGATTGATGAGCTTTACTTGTATGCCCTGTATTCCTACGCAAATTGAACCCAATAAAAGCCCATTGAGGAACAGGCTCCTGGCCCTTCTCCTTGGAGAGATCAGCCACCTTTCCTCCCCAAGGAGATCATGTCTTGGTAGACTTATTCTCATCCATGCTGGACTAGGGTAGGGAAGGGGGGCTCTGCCCACAGAGCATCCCCCACAATCTATCAGCAAAATTAGCTAAAAATTCAGCTTTTACATTTAGATTAATTAGTGTGTTTCAGAATGACTTTTGGCTACAATGAGTGAATTATACCTTTTAGTTTTATTTTTATAGTTACTGAAATTATCTATTTTTTAAAAAGATATATTTGGTAGCACTAAAATGTTAATCATATCCTAGGCCAATCAGTCATATAATTTGATAATTAAAGAATATTTCCATATGTATGAAGAAATATGCCCATTGGCTATGGAATAGCATTAAAACAATCTAACACATTTTTAAAAGATTAATTAAGAAAATAATTTAATTCATGTAGTGAATTTCTCCCAAGATGCTAAATACTGCATTGCTCATTGATTTAGATACTATGAGTATGTTAATGACAAGTGACACCCTAGACATGTGAGATGTGGTTTAACTCCTCCAGGACATCATTTCCTACTCCTTTGTGGTCTCTAAGAAAAAAGAGGCTCACTGGGATGAATTGTTTTACTAATTCTTAATATAGTTACTAATCCACTTGTTCTTCACAATTATCTTGGTTGGATATGAATGTAAGTAAAAATAAAACCATATTTCAAGCACTGCCCATTAGTATAGAGACAATAACATAAGCAGATTAAATAGTTATGGAGCAATACTAGGTTACATTTTAAGGTTCTCACAAAGAAATGCGTCAATTGGTGTTGAGACCAGGGAACTGTGCTACTCAGATCTCCTTTCAAAAGTGGACCTGTGGTGAGCAGAACAGTGAACACAGAGCCTCCAACTGCAGCACCTTAAGGATCCATTCTAGCACTCAGTTCAAGGTTATACTCTCTCCTTATTAGTTCCCAGGAAACTTCTGTCTGAGTCCAATGATGGTACCAATACTTTGGCCACTTCTGCTCAAGGTCAACTCATCTACAGGCATTTCTGTGTGAAAGTCCCCTGTCAGGCTGAGACTTTCTCCAAGATGCCCAATGGTCTGAGGATTTTATTCCTCAACACTCTTCCTTCTCACCCTCCTTCTATAGGTGTCAGATCAATATTTCAGTCTAATGGTTTTCCCTGCCTACTTCTATTTCTTCCCACTAAACCGCTTTATCTTTCACAAGTAATATTCCCAAAGAATCTCTTATACTTCAAACTCCATCTTGGTACCTGTTTCCTTAACACATAAACTTGTATTCAACTTATTATGATGGATCATGATATATATAGAAAGATATATCCCTAACTCAAATAGCCTTGATTAAAGTATCATCTACAGATGTACAAGGTCTGTCTGGAAAGTATCCATCCATGTCATAAGACATTTACTGAAGAAGACACAAGATATAAGAAACATTGTACATAGGACAATGATGCCTCAGCCCCCTTTAAAGTAGGCACCTTGGGACCTACTACAGTTCTCCCACTCTTCTTCCACTGCTCAAAACACTCCACAAAATCCTTTGTTGGAATTGCCATCAGCTGCCCCATCATATTTTCTTGAATCTCGTTGATGATATGAAATCTCTTCCCTTTCAAAGGTGATTTCAGTTTTCGGAAAAGCCAAAAGTCACAGGGCACCAAATCTGGGCTGTAGGGGGACTGAATCACCTGGGTGATTTGTTGTTTTGCAAAAAAACTCTGCATGAGTTGTGATGCATGAGAGAGCACATTGTCATGATGAAGCTGCCAATCACCAGTTGCCCATAACCATGGCTGTTTTCATCACATTTCATCTCTCAACTGATGAAGAACATTGAGGTAGTACTCCTTATTAATTGTTTGACTTGGAGGGATGTACTCACTATGGATAACACTTTTCCAATTAAAAAAAAAAAAAAAAAACAGTTAATATGGTGTTGGTCTTGCTGCAACTTTGCCATGCCTTCTTTGGGCATGGAGAATCAGATGACTTCCATTGAAAAGACTTTGTTTCTGGATCATATCTGTAGATCCACTATTAATCTCCAGTTATAACCTTCTTGAAGACATCTGCTTCATTGGTAATGGTTTGAATCATCATTAGCAACTTCAGCAGGATGTTCTTTCTGCTCTGGTCGTACAAACTGTGGAACAATTTTTTTCCGTGACACATTTCATGCCAAGATTCTGCATCAAAAACTCAGACATAGTTTTTGGAATCCCCAGATCAGCTTCTAGTTCTTTCACTATCAGTTGCCTATCTTTGTTGATTGTGGCCTGTCCACATTCAACATTCTCAGGTGTTCTGCTTGTTGCAGGTCTTCCAGAATGTGAATCAGTTTCAACAGATTCTTGATCACCTTTGAGGCACTTGTGTCACACTTTTATTCATACTGCACTTCTGAATCATTTGAATAGTTTCTGCAGAAGAATGTTCAAGCTTAATGCAACATCTGATGTGGATTCATTGCTCCTCTTGCTCATTTTGAATGTGACGCTCACACAGTGCACATGTTCACTTAACAGTTGTCTACTGTCCCCACTGGCCAGTACAATGAAGTTGTCATGGTTCACACATCCACATTCCAGTCCACTCTCTTTGGAGTCCAGGTTACGTTGTTGTCACACAAACCAATCTTGTTATATTAACAATGACTGAACTTTTTCTGGACAGACTTTGGTATGTTCATATCCACGTTTACTCATTCAAAACATATTTACTAAAGAGTTATTATGAGGGGGGACCCCAAAAAACCTGGAATTCATTTATTAAAAAAATTACGTATTTACATGTTTAAACGTTGGTCACCTTCACATTACTCTCCATTTGAAGCAATACACCTATCAAAAATTTTTTTCCCGTTGCTCAAAAGAATTTTTAAATTTTCCAATTTTTGATGCCTTTTAGTGCTTCTGCTGCTTTTTGTTTCACCTCTTCCACATCGGCAAAATGTTTCCCTTTGAGTGCTTTTTCCATCCAGAGCAACAAAAAAGAGCCACTCTGGGTGGGATTGGGTGAGTACAGGGGTCATGCCATTTTCAGTCAAGAAAGACTAAACACTCAGTGTGGTGTGGGCAGGTGCTTATAAATCACCCATTGTGAAATGGGTAAATGCATTAAAAGTTTTTTTAAAAAATTCACTGAAGCTAAACACAGCCTTTCACAACAATGCCAGCTGGTACACCAATACACATGAGTTCCTAGAACATTCACCTAGCAGGTGAAGCCTGTACTCTAAGGGGCCTACCCTCTAGAATATAATTTTGATTTTTTAGGGAGTCTCCCCTCATATGTTGATTTCATGTTATCAATAATAAATATACACCATAAATAAAATTAATAAGTCCTTTCTCTTTTCTAAAATTTACTTTCTAATTGGAAAGGACAGACAAAATCAGATATACACGAATGTACATACATACATATATAAACAAATAAGCGATGGAAAAAGGAAAAGAAGGAAGGAAAATAATAAAATCTCAAATATGTGAAATGTTATGTAATAAGATACAACAATGAGAGGTGTGGTCTCTTTTAGGTGAAGGCCTCTCTGAGAAGTTGACATTTGAGCAAAGACATCATTATAGAGAAGGATCCAGCAATGGGCACAATGGAAGCCAGATACAACCAATTAACTTATCAATTTGGAAGCCATTGGCAGCATTCAAAAAATAAATGTGAGTGTAATTGTGAAAACAAAACCCTGATCATTGTGAATTAAGTAAAGAATTGTAAGGAAAACAAACTAGTTTGTATAGGCCATTCTAATGAGGTTTGTCAACATGGAATTAAACACTTATTTTAGCAACCATTCACATTATTTATCTGGGGAGATATGAAGAACAGGAAAACCAAGAAGAGTTCTGTAAGTGGAAAGATTTTCTCATTTCAATTCAGGAGGTGCTAAAAGAATAGTGCAGTCACAAATCAGAAAACAGTGTTTACTGATTTGTGATTGCATTGTCACAACCCCTTCTCATTTGTTTCACTTTTTATTTATTTCAGTGTTGGGTGAGAAAATCTCGTCCTCACATAAAATTCAGAAGTAAGAGGGAGTAAAACCAATGTACTTTGGAGCCTAACTTAAATTAGTGAACACCAACAATCTACTTTTCTACATAGGGACCTAAAACTATGTGTACGTGTAAACATCTTGTGATTTGCATCAAATATTACATTTCACAGGCATACATTACATTTTATAATAACATAAGATGTCTATTAAAAACATAGATTTGGTTTGTTATTCTGAGAAAGAGGCTCCAAATAGTCATCCTAATAGTATATTTCCCCAGAAAAGGCAATGGAAGCAGTATTGGGTTGGCCAAAACGTTCATTTGTTTTTTTCCATAAGATGGCTATAGTAGTGTTTAGTTGTCTTGAACTGCATTTGAAGCAATTTTGTTAGATTGTATTGTGACAGCTGCTGATATGATGATGTTATATCATCGTCATTTAAAAAAATCAAAATTGGTGAATTTTTGTGCAGCCATTTTCATATTGAAGATGAAAGAAAATACACTACATTTTGGTATATCATGCTTTATTATTTTAAGAAAAGTAAAAATGCAAGTGAAAGAAAAAAGAACAAGATTTGTGCAATGTATAGACTGATCAAATGTGTCAAAAGTGGTTCTTGAAGTTTCGTCCTGGAGATTTCTTGCTAGACGATGATCCATGGTCGAGTAGACCAGTTGAAGTTCATAGCAATCAAATCAAGACATTAATTGAGAACAGTCAACATTATACCAGGATAGCCAACATACTAAAATATCCAAAACAATAAAGTTGTTGGTAAAAATCAAAACTGTCTTTTACTTTATGGAAAAAAACATATGGACTTTTTGGCCAACACAATAAAAATTACTACCAGGTGATTTATAGTGCAAATTAAAAAGGACTTCCTTGTTAGAGAATGTCAGGCCACAGAACATCAATATGCATAATTATCTATAAATATTTTTCTACATTGCATTATTTAATCAATATTATTCTGTTTCTGTGTGTATTCTTTGAAATAGGCAAAACCATCCTTTTCATTCTGTTTCATATTCATTCTCATTTTTTCCTTGTTCATTCTCAGATGCAGGACCCCCAAGAAGCTATGACAAAAGAGACAGTCCTGAAAAGAGTGCCAAACTGCTCATGGTGCACTTGACTTGCCTATTGTCATACCTTCTCAGGGGTAACATACCTTAACGGTAGTTAACTAGGATGATAGAGGAATTTACAAAAATTAAAGGTTATAGTAACATAATTGAAAGATACCATGTCTAAGGATGATATTTTTTTATCTGCAGGAGTCCAATCTTATAGGATGATTTGTGATAAATAAAGGAACAATATGATTCTAAGAAAGAAATTCCAAGAAATACAACTATCCAGAAATGAATGGATCAGTTTAATAAGGTGGTGAGTTTTACTTCATTGACGATTGGTTAGTTTTCAGGGACTTATAGAAGAAAAATGAGATTTCTTCCCATAAAGGATTTATAAAACTCTTTCAGAAAATATATACTATATATTCAGAATATATATAATAACCATAAGATTAATGAAAATGGACAATAGCATCTTTTTCCAGCTCTGAGGAATATTGTTAAAGTGGGACCTACTCTAATTTTTATTTCTACTTTCAGAATCTTCCACTAGGAATATGTCTTGTTAAGTACTCCTATGACAGATATGTTTTAGTTCTAGTTGTGTGCTTTATTTGACATACCTAGAATAAAATAAATCATGCTTATATATTTGGTTAGTCTCTACAGTTTTATTTTTCTTCCATAAAAACAAATTTCACTGAATTTATTTTAAAAATAGATTAAAATATCCACTTGAAATCCAATTTAGACAGCTTAGTCATATTAAATAAAGATACAGATAAAAAGATAAAGAAAATTCCTGGATTTTCAAGCATATTAAACAATAAATGCCTTTGAGATATAAATGACAATAATTACCAAAACATGTAAATGGTATCTAAATAATATCCCAGCAGCGATAAGTAATGAAGCCAATTTATGAATAAACAATTTCCTCTGAATATTAAATATGGTAGGTTGGAATGAAAAAAAGAAACAGTTCTGCTAAGCTTTCAAAAATTCTCTTTATTTTAGAACTAGTTCACAAGGTATTGTTAAATATATGGTGATATTAATAATAAAGTGCATCAAGTTATTCTCAGAAAAGTGAGAACAAGGAATCATAGCATAGCTCTTACCTTATTGGTCAGAGAATTTTAACATTATAAATATGATCACACCAGGTATAGAATTGTTACAGAACAGACCCAGGGTGGGTAAATGATATACTATTACCAAAAGGACCTCCCCTTTTCCCCAGGGGTTCCTCCCCCATGCTAGGTTTGCTTTGCCCACCACCAGGGGAAAGATGTCTAACAATACGAGAGATTGGTGAAAAGGAAAGAAATTATTTATTTAAAAATTATACAGATTTAGAATAATGACTTAATGTCTTCATTAAAATACTAAAGTCTTTTGGAATACCCACAGATGCACAGAGTCCTTCCTTCTCTCTCTGCCTAGTCTGGGGTACTGTATCTCAGGGAAAGAAGTAGAAGTCCATGATTCAGGTTCCCAGCACCATCAGCTGTGTTGCCTCCATGATCCCCAGTTAATCCAAAGCCATGAGGCACCTTCTCATGGCCCACCAGCAAGAGTCCTTTCACCCCTTTTCTTCCAGGCAAAGTCTCTCTTGCTTCCTAAGCCATGTGGCAAAAGGGAGCACCCCAAACTCTTCCCCAAGTTGCAGGGTCCCCACTCCGCCAAAGCCACGTGGTCCCCACTTGGCATGGCTGCCAGTGGTAGGCTGCCACTTGACATCCCCGAGCCAATCTTCCTCTTCAGCCCCATCTCGAACTCATCCTACAATCAGTTTACACCTGCATTCCTGTATTCTTCCAGTTTTACTGGGCTGTCATAGTAAATCCGGGCAAGTGTGGTATGGAGCCAATCATCTCCAAGCTCTCATGCAGGTGCTGTAACCATGGGGAGCTGCCTCCCAGTTACATCTTGGTATGAAAGTCACTTCCATCCCCCGGCTCAAAGCATGGCCACAGCTATTTAACGTATCTATGAAACCAGTTAAAGGTTATAGATATGTTAAATGACCATGCCACAGGTTAGCTACAAAGCTGTTCCTATGCAAAACTGCTCTCAATGGCCCTGCTCCATGTGTCCCATCCCCCAGCTCAGACTTGTGGGGGTGAGGACATCCTATATATATGTTTTCCTAATATTTCCTGGACACCCTGAGTTATGGACCCCATTACAAACCCCTATTTAGGAACCCCCTCTTGGCTGCACCCTGTTATGGAATCACACAATTTTATTAGAATATGAAGGAGCATTAGGAGCCATTTATCTGGGGGGAAACAACAACATGACATCAGGGAAAAGCCACACATTTTGCAGACAGGCATGGGCTTGAATCTTGGCTGTATGATCTTCTGATAATTTAGATTCCCTCAAAAGCAGATTCTAAAATAGTAATTTGAATGTGGGCAGTTTATTTGGGCGTACAAGGAACACTGGTAGTGGAGGAATGAAACATAAGAACAGAAGGAAAGGGGGACACTAGATAAAAAAAGGTAAATTATTAAACCAGCTTTCATAGTGGTGGCCAGAGATTACTGTAATCCCTAAGAAAAGCTCTGGGTAATGGTCCAAAACATTCTTGTATTCAGAAGAGATTCTCCCACACAAAAAGCAGGAAGCTGAAGAATTTGATATCACCGTTGGTCAAAAGTTACCGTCTGGGGTGTAAATTCTCCAGCACTTCCATGACGGGAACAAAAGTCTACAAGACAAAGATGCAGTTATTTGCAATTGGAAAATACCTCACTGATAGGCCCCAGTGTTAATGGTAGGGCACTGAAAGCATCCTGCCAGAGGGACCTTGAACATTTTACTGAGCTTCTCTGAGCTTTAGTTTCTCCCTTCATTAAACAAATCTACAGGAGCTTCCTCTGTCATAATGATGACCATTTAGTGATATGTGGGGATACTCAATAGATGTTACCTACCACCCACCTCACCTTGCTTCCTAGGCCCTTTGCACAGGATCTTCCAGATATTATAATGTGCTACAACCTGTGTATCACCCATGTATTGTGAATACATTAATATAGGCTTACATTACATTAGACTTTTTAATAGTCATTCAATGTAAAACATAAAAATATATGAAGTACTATTACATCAAGAGTTGTGTAGCTTTCCTTTGAATATTAGAATAATTGAATTTATTCCTATAAAATTGTTAATTTTAGTTTATTAACCTAGTCTTTGATATGAATATCACATTAGGTACATCTGCAATTTATTTTACCTCTTCATTTGAGAGGTTTTTTTCCTCCAAGTTTTCAAATGCTCAGAGCATTTGAATATAGATATAGATATAGATCCTATATCTCCAATGTGATTTTTCAAATTGATTTAAATTAAATCCCCTTAACCATTTCTCTAATTATTGGCTTCTCTCTTCTAAATGATGCATAAGTAGCTAGATAAGTCAGAAACACATTGAATGTTCTAATTTTCATAAACTGATACAAGGAGCAGCTAAGTGAATAAAGTTCCCATCACCGCTCTACCTCCTTGCCTGTGCCATGGTTCTTTCCTCATGGACATCACTAACTGTGACAAAGGATGATAGATAATGCGATCCTGGGAAAAAGCTTAAAAATGTCATGAGTTCTAGTTCCACAATGAGGATGGCTTTATAGGCTAGAACATTCTGAAAGGCAGCTAGTTGATTTCCATACTTCAGAGATGTCACTTAAGTGTTCAGTCAAAATGAAAAAAAAAAAAAAAAAAAACTCATTCTTTTATCATGTACCACAAATATTTTCAAAGTTATTCATGGGATTTAAAAATGTCATCATGTATTACGGTAATAAAAATGTAATTCAATAATAATACTATCATTAGTATGAGTAGTATTTTAACAGGAAAAAATTAAAAGAGGAAATAACTAGGGATGAGATGCAAGGAATTCAAAATCACATTAGAGAAAGAAGTACTTAAGGATTTTTTTTCTTAGCACGAGGGATCACATATTCAAGAGAAAGACAAATATGCTCATACCTAGAAACCCTCTTTGACACTCTATAATCTTGGCAGCATCCAAAATTTGTAAATATTAGTCATAGCTATTAATAGGATAGTAAATGGCAACAGATGGCTTGGTCTTCCACTGTCTTAACTTTTAACATATTTATCTTTAAGGTCATTAAGTAAAAACTAATTAAACAAGAATAGCTTATTGTTTTATTATTTGTTCTAACACAGAACTTGCCATCATAATTAGAACTGCTGTCATTAGCTTTACTAAGTTAAAATCTACTACTTATCATTACTCCACTTGGGTGAGTCATGAGGGCTCCCTAATCAATCTAACAAAGAAAACGGGTTCATTAAAAAAAAGATGGCATTGAATCAAGAACTCAATTGGCAAGGAAAAGAGCTAGATTCAGCAGGAGACGAGTTGAGAGAAAATGAGCCAAGAGTTTTGAATAGGAGTCTTTGATTAGAGCCGGAGATTTTAGTTTTAAATTTGTCAAAGACTTAAGACATATTATTATGATTACTGCCCCGTTACTTCATGAACATATGTGAGGAGTATATATAAATTCATTTTGAAAGTGTAAGTCACTTCAAATCTGCTGTTTCTTTGGAAAATATTTCTAACTGAAGCCAGTAAAAAACCAATAGAAGGAAATAAAATGATGGAGCACCAGGCGTAGTTAACTTAGAATACAAGTACTGTAAATTGTTTTATTTGTAGGAAAAAAAAACCCCAGAAATTTAAAACATAGATTCTTAATGCAGAATTAAATACATTATCTTATAACTATATAAAATCTCACAAATACTTTATACCAAACATATCTTATCTTAGGATATATACTTCAAATATGTCAAAGGTTATATGCATCAGAAATTTGAGTAGATATTCTTAAATCCCTTTACAAAATTTCTGCAGGATTTTACATTTACATAGGTTATTTGTGAGGAAGTCCATGTTCATAGAAATTTACCAGATTCAGATGTAAGATTTTTGTCCAAGAGAATGGGTAAAATATGCCATGCCATTGTTGTATATGAAATTTTTAAATTTGTCACTGATCATGATTATCAATTAATTTCTTAATTTATTCAAGCATAATTTCTGAAAATCAATGTTTAGGCATAACACTTATTTTAAAAAATATGATGTTCTACACTAAGAGTAACTCAACCAATTGTTATTGAATAAACATAAAAAGTAATATGATATAAGACATATATTTTCCCTTGAAAGGCAAAAGAGTTTTCATTGACATTTTAAAACTGTACTAATAACCCCAAGAGAGAGAATCCAACTTTATCCACATTAAAATAACAATAATAATTTTTAAAAACCCTTTAGTAAACAGAGTATTAAAAATTAAATGAGTGCATTTCCTTCTTTTTTAATGTTTTAGCACATAATTTATGTCTGTATTTACTTTTTATTTTAATAATTTTTAATTTTTTTAATTATAGATGATATACAATATTCTATTAATTTCAGTGATTACACAATTATCTAATTTAGGAAGTGATAATCCTGAAAAATCTAGAACCCTTCTGACATCATACATAGTTATTACAATATTATTGACTATACTCTCTATGCCTACTTTACATAGCCAAGACTATTCTGTAACTACCAATATGTATTTCTTACTCACTTCATCATTTTCACCCAATCTCCAGCCCCACTCCTATCTGGCAACAATCAAAATGTTCTCTATATCTGAGTGTTTCTGTTCTGGTTATTCATTTATTTATTTTTAAGTTCCACAATAAGTAAAATAATTTGATATTTGTCTTTCTTTGTCTGATGTGTTTCAATCAGCACAATACCCTCGAGATCCATACTTACTGTTGCAGATTGCAAGATTTCATTCTTTTTCATGGCTGAGTCATGCTCTATTGAATAATACACCACTTCTTCATTCATCTACTTCTGGACGCTTAGGTTGTTTTCATCTATTGCTTATTATAAATAACGCTGCAATGAACATATGGATAATACATACACATTTATTCCCATTTTATTATTCATATTTTTATATTTTTTATTCTTTTTAAAGAAGACACACTAACATTTCACTTAATAGTAATTTGGAGGTGATAAACTTCTTTAGCTTTTACTCCTCTGAGAGGCTCTTTATCTGGCTTTCAATTCTGAATGATAGCTTTTCTTAGGGACATACTCCTAGTTGTAGGTCCTTGCTTTCCAATGCTTTGAATAATTCATGCCAGTCCCTTCTGGCTTATAAAGTTTCTGTTCAGAAACCAGCTGACAGTCATATGAGAAATCTCTCGAAGATAACTAACTGCTTTTCTTTTATAGCTTTTAAGATTCTCCCTTTGTCTTTAACCTTTGGCATTTTAATTATGACGTGTCTTGGCGTGGTCCTCTTTGTTTTCATCTTGTTTGGGGGTCTCCGTGTCTCCTGAACTTGTATGTCTATTTCCTTCCCCAGGTTAGGTAAGTTTTCAGTCATCATTTTTTGTTTGTTTTTTATTTTTATTTTTTAAACATTTTCATTGTTCTTCAAGTACAGTTGTCTCCATTTTCATGCCACCACAGCCCCCTGCCCCACACAGCCCCACCTCTCATCCTCAAACCTACCCCCTTTGGCTTTGTCCATGTGTCCTTTACACATGTTCCTTGATGGCCCTTCCCCTATTTTCCCCCATTATCCCTCTCACCCAGCCCCTCTGGTTACTGTCTGTTTGTTCTTTATTTCAATGTCTCTGGTTATATTTTACTTGCTTGTTTGTTTTGCTGAGTAGGTTCCACTTAAAGGTGAGATCATATGGTATTTGTCTTTCACTACCTGGCTTATTTCACTTAACATAATGCTCTCCAGTTCCATCCTTGCTGTCATCATTTTTTTCAAATAGGTTTTAAATTCCTTGCTCTCTTTATTCTCCTTCCAGCATCCCCATGATATAAATGTTGGTATGCTTGAAGTAGTAACAGAAAGTTTTTTAAACTAACCTAATTTGGGGGGGATTCTTTTTTGTTTTGTTTTGTTTTTTTTGCTCTTCTGATTGGATGTTTTCTGTTTCATTATCTTCTAAATTGCTGATTGGATCTTCTGCTTCATCTACTCCACTGTTGATTACCTATAATGTATTTTTTATTTTAGTTATTGTATTCTTCATTTCTGCATGATAACTTTTTATGTTTTTGTCACCATTTTTGGTTTCCTATCTCTTTGTTGGAGTTCTCACTAAGCTCCTCTCTCTCTCTCTCTCTCTCTCTCTCTATATATATATATATATATGCACACACATGCACACACATATATATGTATACACACATATATAAAATATCATTTAAGAATAAGTCTTTTATTCTATGTATGTTTCATAAGGTCAACAAATACGTTTTGTTTTTAATCACCTCAGCATTTAGCATGTGCCCAAATCCTTGAAGTTCCCCAGGAATGCCTACTGAATTGTTATATTAATTAAAAGTCCCTTTCAGTATTTAGCACAGTAACTAAACTACTAGGTGTACAAAAATGTTTATTTAATCCAGTGATTCTTCAGTAGCATCTAAGCTCTGTAACAAAGTGTTGCCTGTGTTGTGTGGTTTCAGTATTTGTGATTGATAATATTTTTAAGGTTCTTTTTCTTAATAATGCTTTAAGTTGCCTGATTTTAGAATTTATGACTTCACTTTTTTTTAAAAAATGCTTCAGTGTTACTAAAAATAAAACATGGCTCATGAGCATATTTATTTTGGGGAGTAATCATTGAAGCATGTCACATTATGATGAAACATTTGCTTCTGTGGCATAAATGCAACAGCTTTCTTGATTTTATAACTGCTCACAGCATAAGATTAAAGGGGATAACTAGGTTTTCAACATAATATGCAAAGACCTTTAGTCCTGAGAATGTGCAGTTTAAAAACATGTTACATAGCTTGTTTGATGTTCAAGTTAAGTATCTACATTCTTGATTACATGAATATGGTGTTGAGTTCCCAGCTTCTTTCAGAATTTGTTTTAGGTGCAAATAAGTCATAAGAAAAAAATTAATTCTACATTAGATATAGTTGGCAGGTATTGGTTTGAATGCCCAGCACCATTCACTTAATAAACATTTATCTATCCACTGTTCTTGGTATTGACAAGTAAAGAATATGTAGCTGCAGAGAAAAAGACACAAATACCCTGCTGTCATGGAGTTTTTTTCTTTTTTTTCTTTATATGTCAGGAAGTGGTCTCTCACAAGAATAGAGCAGGGTAAGAGAACAAAGAGTGACAGAGTCAAGGTGTATTACATTTTCGATAGATTCATCGGGGAAAGCTCATCTCATAAGATGACCTTTGGAGCAAAACATGAAGGAAAGAAGAAAATCATTCAGATATTACGAATAGGGTGGGACAGGGATATGAGAAACCAGAGGTAATTCCAGAATAGATAACGGCCATACAATGACTTTATTGCAAAAGCAGGATTGACACATTTGTGAGATGATAGCAAGGGGTCCAGTGTAAAGGCTAGAATACAGCAAGCAGCAGAGTGTAAAATGGTAGAATAAAACATCAGAGCACTAACAGGGGACCAGACCTCTTAGGGTGATATGTGTCTAGTGGGGATCTTTATTTCATTGTAAGTGATATAAGAAGCCATTGAAAGATTTTTAACTGAGGAGTAGTATCATCTGATTTATAGTTTCAAACATCTCTCATATTTATGTGTGAAATATGTTCTGTGTTGGAGCAAGGATGGAAACACAGGGGTAATTTTAGAAAGCTATTGGAGCTCCTAGAAATAAAGGTAGCTTTGTCAGAGGTAACAGTAAAGGAGGTAGTTAGAAATGGTAAGATACTAAATATATTTTTAAGGTAGTTAAAATATTTTCCCATGATTGTGTGAGTATGGAGTATGAATGAAAAATGGAAGTCAATAAAAACTGAAAAGCTTTATAGTTGAGACAGTAGTAGAATAGGGTAGATACTATTCCAACAAAAAGTGTGGAAATAACAGGAATGTATGGGTAGAAATTAGTAGATGAAAGTCATCAACATAGTTATAGTATGTACATCTTTGAAACTGAATATGATCTCAAATGAAGTGAAAATAGGTAGAGAAGACAGAATATCCTAAAACTTAGTGTTGGAGCATTACCATATTAGAGGTTGGCCACATAAGAAGAATGGAAAGAAAAAGAGTGGCCAGTGAGGAGTAGATAAATTAACGCTAAATGAAAAAAAATAGTCAGCAAGATAAGTCAGTAAATGACAAAAAAATCATCAAATATTGTGGATGACTTGTGTAAGATAGTTCAGATTAAAAATGATTGGATTAGATAATATATAGGAAATTAGGAAATAAAAAATATAGTTTCGTGAAGCAATAGAAAGAAAAACCTCATTGGACCTGAAATTAACATATTATTGTATGTCAACTATAATTGAAAACATTTTCAAACTTATAAAAATAAAAGATGGGAGATAAAGTGGATAAAGCATAAAGTGGGTAAGGTTTGCACAGAGTTTTGTAAAAAACAAAACAAAACAAAACACGGGGTTGGGAGGAGAAATGGAATGGCAGGTACTTCAATTGGATGTATAAACAAGTGATTATTTTTTGTTTTGCTTGAATATTTCTCATACATATTAGAAGGTATTTATACAATGATGAGCAATATACAACTCAGAAAAATAATGTGGAAAAGATAAGGAATAATTAAAAATTTCAGAATCAAAAATCAAAGTCTGGAGTAAGTAAGACCCTGGGATCTAATGCTCATTTGCAAGGGCTTGCCAT
Source organism: Glossophaga mutica (assembly GCA_039655065.1). Classification (NCBI taxonomy): domain Eukaryota; kingdom Metazoa; phylum Chordata; class Mammalia; order Chiroptera; family Phyllostomidae; genus Glossophaga; species Glossophaga mutica. The sequence continues at coordinate 74,616,528 of CM077308.1, read as the reverse complement.
AAACAGAAAAACAAATAATCTATCCATCAAAATATGAAGATGACAGAATATACAGTTTTAGATTTAGTGACATGAGCCTGTCCAAGTTCTCTTCTGATTGCTTTCACTGCTGCTGCCTTTTTTGTTTGTTTGTTTGTTTGTTTGTTTGAACACTGGTGAGATTCAGGACCATGCTTTCAGCTGAGAGTGGAAGCCATTGAAACCAGGGTGTACTGGAGGTTTAAGGAAGTAGGAGATTGTATTAAATAGTTGTCTAAATAAGAGGGCAAGTGACTAAATCAGGGTTAAATCTTCAGAGAGTGCAATAAAGGTGTAGATGATCAGGTAGAGATGATTATTTTTTGGGTGATAGTGAAACCAAGGTGTGTAGCCACTCAGTGGGTGTGCAGGGATCGCTGGCTTCAGTAACCTAGTAGTCAGAGTCCAATGGTGGCATCCTAGGCAGGTCATTCTTCTGGCAGGATTTTGGCTATGCCTTTCCTCCCTTAGGAAACCCCAAAGCTCATTCTTCAGTATGAGTCTTCAGGAAAACCCTTTAATCTACTCAATCTTCTTCCATTCAAAGTCTTTTACTTGTTATGAAAACCAGAATTGGTTTCTGTTATTTTCAACTAATACTAATAACCTTACATAAACTGGCAAACACTGAGGAATTACTCACCAAGTGTAGGAAATATCTGAACCTCTAAAAGGAATTTATCATAAATTAATAAGCCATAGTTATTTGGTTTAATCCAATTAACACACATCCTTTACAGCTAGATAATTTCCTAACAGTCTCTGTAAGAATGCCTCTAAAGCTATGGGTATTACAAGTACATCAGGTGGTATATTTAGGAAGTTAACCATCACTGTCAAGCATGAAATGAAATTTTAATCAAATCCCACCAGGGAATTTTATAAATAGGTCAAGAGAGAAACATAGTTCCTTCTAATGAGCTGTGTCATGCAAACCAACCCCAGAGAGCATACAGGGAAAGCATCCTGGGTGAAAGTATTAGCTATTACTAACTACACAAGGAAAATATTCCAGAGAACTCTTGAAAATGGCATCACTTGTACTTTTTAAACTGAGAAAAGTGAGAAAGCTAAATCTTATTCATTCCCATAGCGGTAGCATAAGCAGGAATAATCATAATTTCTTAGGACTAGATTGATCTAGTTAAGCCATGATATTCTTTTCATTATAGGAAAGTATCAGAAATGAGCTCGTAGACTACATTTTCAAAAAATTATCCAGGGCAATAGAGACCCCCTAAATTTTATTCCATTTCCCCATTTTCCCCAATAAAGGATTGAAGGGGTCTAAAAATTTATATACCTCCTTATGTCTAACTATTATCTCCAGACAGACTGTAGAACAGAAAAACATGAGAAAATAATTTAAAAAACATATTGTGTCATGTAGTTTAAGGGTTTGAAACAATGTTATTTTTCCATAAGAACATATTTTATTTAAAATCTCACAGGCACAAACCACACCCCAGGACTCATCCGTGGTGCTGTCACCAGCTGTCCTTAGGAGAACTCACTGGCTCTCTACTCAGGGTCTCTTAAATCATCCTTGAATCATCCTGAAACCTGCTTTCAGGCTTCTCAAAGAAGAAGACGGCCTTTTTAGTTTCATCATTTACAAAAAAAGTTACTTACCTTAAAACTTATTTTTTTTTTGTTATCTAATTACAAAATTACTTATTCCAATAGGAAGGGCATCATCACTTGAAGTCTAATCAACAGAATATTCATTTGACTTTAATAATTTTCTTTCATCCTTTCTAAGCAAAAATCCTGACAGGAAAAGAGAAAAGTGGGCTCAAGCAAAATTCTTAAGTGGAAAGAAATTTGACTCTCATGTGGGGCCAATCCTCTGTCTGTGGCTCCGCCATTGTTAGTGGGTTGGACACAACTTCTCTTGTACTAAACTAAAACTTGTCTTTCTAAGAGTGGTATCTCATTATCCAAAATGAATATAACTCTTTATCCCATTCTCATCCTTTAAGTTTATTATTTGAAATGACTGTAAAATATCAATAAGTGCCAATATTTCCTTCATCCTTATCCAATGCCAGGTGTTGTTCTAAGTACGAAACAGCTCAGTTAATGCTCATAACCATTCAGTGAGCCTAGTTAACACATAAGGACTCTGTTCTAGTTCACAAAACTGAATTCAGGAAAAAAATATTTTCATGATGTTTTCAAAGAATACTATTTCTAATACTATTTGCGGATTAAACAGTTTTCTGAGAAATGAAAACACTGTCTCAACTTTTTACCTAAAACACATGAAGAGGATTTTAAAATCAGTTAAAAATAAAACTTACTGCTAAGGCTATTTCCTTATAGAAATGGGAATTTTTAGCCTTTCTCTGAATCTTTTTTTTTTTAGAAAAAAACATTGCTTTTTTTATTTTCCAGACTTCTGTTGTCAAAAAGTTTCCAAGTGTTCAAGTACTAAAATGCCATGTCCAGACTGAAATGCCCTTGGAAAGCTCTTTCTGTATAGGGTGTATGTAGTTTGCAAGCAGACTGATATAAAGGGTAAATTCACTTTCCAGCCAGAATTTTTCTCTAAATGAGGTCACCTTTCTTTAATTCTCTGAAGATAAAGTCTAAGAAAACTATATTTGGCCAGGTCAGCTCAAATGGCAGACCAGAAAAAAACCTGTGAGACGCAGCCTGACCGGGTTGCCACAGCTTGTTTTGTTTCAGTTCCGTGTACACACTTCCTACCCACCTGCCATGATCACAGAGAAAGTCCACAGGGATCCTGGTGGGAAAAAAATGCTGTGATTTCTGATCATTTGATCTGTTTTGTTTTAGCCTAAGATAAAATGTATTTTTCCCTCCTCTACCAAAACCTTTATCAGCGAATTGAGTTCCATATTTCAAATGTGCATTCAATTCTGGCAAGCTGTCATCTGATTTTAGATCTTCTCATGATGCAGTCTCATTTTGACTATAAAAAACTGGAAGAGAAAATGACTTTTTTTCTCTACAAGACATCTGCTCAGTACAAAACAGAGAGAGAATCCGCTACTTCAGGTGATCAGTTTGGGAAAATAATTTAAATAAACAAGACCTAAGGTCTTGTTATGAGAATTCTGTTTGTAATTTTTCCATGATTCTTTAAATTGGCATGTTATGTGACAGAAAACAATCAAAGCACAATGGATAACATCCCTTCTCCTCATACCAACCTGAGAAAGGAACTCCATTTAAGAATAGAGAACCAGCTACTGTGGAGCATGAATATGACGACAAGCTGAGTCATATTCATTTGGACATCCTGTCAGGTGGATGGGAAGAGGAACAGTATTTTTAGTGTATAGATAAAATCTAAGGGAAAACTTTATATACCTCATTAAATATCACACATTTTTATTTAAGGGGTTCAAACACACAATAAAAACACAAAAAATATAAAGTTTCTAAAAGTGTACATGTGAAGAAAGAATATTTTTACAGCAATAGTCATAAAACTTGAATCAATAATCCTGGCCTATGCAGATAGGTTTATGTCGCATTACCAAACAATTACATTTGGATAATTCCAGTGAAGAAAATAGACCACAAATGGAAAAGATTTCTCAATTATAGACTTACTAGTTTCCAAAACGTTTTTTCCTTATTTTGATTTGTGGTTTTCAGAATCATTGTGAAGTCAAGATTAAATGTTTGTGTAGTATTTGCTTACTTTCTAGGAATGAGTGTGGTTTTAGCCTCTTTACTATATAATGATTACATAAAATAAATGTATGAAATAATTATATCTTAAAAGTCCAAATACTCATTAGAAGTTGAACTTCAAATACTCTTGAAGTTGTTTTTTGTTTTATTCTATTATTTGGTCTTTATAGTTTTTCAATAGATGAACATATTTAATTTTATGAAATAAACTCCCTTGAAGGGAGTTTGGATAACTTAAGGAAAATGTATACAGTAATTATGAACACATTTGGATTTGTATAATTTTATTATTTGTTGTATTCCTCTACATTTTGAAAATAGCTTTTTCTCTTTTTATAATGTACATTTCCCTCCTATTTTTGAATTAAGTAGAAATAAATCTAATTTCCTTTATTCCATCACAAAATCATGCATTAAAAACCTGTTTTCCTATCTGAACCACTATTAAAATTAAGCAGGAATACTAAAATACAAACTAAATTTGTGGATAAGGAGGACAGTTTTTAAAAATAATTTTGCTTTTCTCTTTTGCATGATTACTCTTCATAAAAGGAGTTTTGGTCTTAATCTTTGTTCCACATTAAATATATCCAAGGAGTTCATTAAAATATGGGCCACATCCTAGACAAAGTTGTTCTCTATAACAAAAGTTCATAAGTTTAGTGCCTATGTTTTCATCTATGTAATTTATTGTTTCAGATATTATATTTAGGTCTTTGATCCATTTTGAAATAATTTTTGTACATGGGGAAAAATGTAATTCCTAGAAGTCAAGTAAATGGTCAATAGATATATAAAAAGATGTTCAACTACACTAACTATTAGAGAAATGGAAATCAAAAGTATAAGGAGATACCACCTTACACCTGTTAGAATGACTATTATCAACAAGACAAGTAATAACAAATAATGGAGAGGTTGTGGAGAAAAAGGGAACTCTCATTCACTGCTGGTGGGAATGGAGACTGGTATAATCATGGCAGAAAATAGTCCTGCAGTTCCTCAAAAAATTAAGAATAGAGTTACCATCAGCATGGTTGGACCTGGAGAACATCATGCTACATGAAATAAGCCAGTCAGAGAAAGACAAACACCATATAATTTCACTCATATGTGGAATATAAAACTGAAACTTGACACAGACAGCAGTGTGGTGGTTACCAGAGGTAAGGGTGTTGAGGGTAGTTGGAGGTGGAAGGGACATAATATTTGGTGACAAGAGATGGTTTGACTTTAGGTGTTGGGCACAGTGCAATATACAGATCATATATCAAAGAAATATATACTTGAAACTTATATTATCCTATTAATCAATGTCACTCCAATAAATTTAGTTAAAAGTTAACTATATATGTAAAAAGATTTAATCTAGAATATGAATAAACTAAAAAAAGAAGAACATAAGAAAAGAAGCAATCCAATACAACCATGGGAAAGACTTCAACAAATATTTCATTAAAGAAGATATATTGCCCTGACTAGTGTGGCTCAGTGGGTAGGTGTCATCCTGTGAATCAAAGGTCTCTGATTTGATTCCCAGCCAGGACACATGCCTGGGTTGTAGGCAGATCCCTGGCTGGGGGCATGCAAGAGGCAACCAATAGATGTTTCTCTTGCATATTTTTCTCTCCCTCTATTTCTCACTCCCCTCCTCTCTCTGTAAAAGTAAATGAATGAAATCTTTGGAAAAAAAGAAGATTTATTGATGGTCAACAAACGCATAAAAAACTGATCACCACCATTGGTCACTGGGAAAATAAACACTAAAAGCACAGTATGATACTATTACACATCTATTAAAATGGCTGAAATTTAAAGGCCTGACAAAATAAGTATTGATATGAACACGAAGCTGTGGTAATTTTCTTATATTGGGAAAAATATAAAATGTTACAACCACTTTGGGAAAAGGTTTGACAGTTTCTTATAAAGTTAAATATACACTTGCTATATAAATTAGAAATTTTACATAATTTTAACCAAGAAAAATAAAAATGCTCATAAAGACATATATATTCATTTCAATTTTATGCATAATAATTAAGCCCTGGAAATAACCTGAATGTCCATGAACAGCTAAACAGGTAAAAATTAGTGTATTTTCATACAATAAAATACTATTTAGCAATATTATTTAGCAGAAGAACTGGATACTCTACTGAGATGTACAAAATATTAATTATATATCAAAATATTATTTTCAGTGAAAAAAGAAGATTCAAAGGACTACATAACATATTATTCCATTTATGTTAAACTCTGGAAATGGCAAAGCTAACCAGAATAAGATTGGTGGTTGGCTGTGGCTTGGATCAATACAAGGGAAACAAAGAATTTCGGGGGGAGAAATGAGAGAAAAGTTTTATATCTTGCTTATAATGGTGGTTTGTAAGTGCATAATAAATATGTGAAAACATGTCAAAATATAAAAAAATAAATGCATTTATTTTAAGTAAGTTATGCCTCAGTAAAGCTGACTTAAAGTACTTTTTGGAAAGGAGACAGCAGTGTGGTAATTTTGTTATGTAACAACTGGAACACAGTCCAAGACATAATCAGAAATATAAGATGCTAGAGCCACAATTCACAATAAAGACATATAATTGATTAATATCAATGAATAAAAGCACAACTTTGTAAAGTAGAAATTAAGAGCTGCAAGAAAAAACAAACTGAATAGCACTAATAATTGGAATTACCACACTACTCTCAAATACTCATATATGTACAAAAAGATACAGAAGGCCTAAAGTATACAACAGAATGGATATTATACCTCTTTATGATAAAGTATACTCTTTAAAGCCCACACTAAGTATTTTAAAAACTGAGCAATTCTTCAATAGGTAAAATAAATTATAAATCACGTAAATCTAATCTTAAAACAGAAACAAAAAATGACCAAAGAAATCATATAATTTATGATTTATCTGTATATATATGCATATGTATATGTATATGTTAATTTGACTCATGAAGTTAAAAAAAATTAATTCTGCAGCCTTTATAGAGAAGGAAAAAGATAACACATAAATTTCAATCTATAAAATAAAATTAAAGTGGTGATAACAAGTCATAATTTTAAATACTTACATAAAGAGAACTTAAGAAAAAAAAAAGTGAACTAAATAACCAGTTAAGCTTTTCTGAATATGAACAAAGAAAGAAACAAAAGAACAAAGAAACAAAGCAGGAAAGCTAGAAAGCAAAATATGCTTGAAAATGTCATAAAACAAAACAAATAGGTAGATAACCTAATTAAAAATAAATGGAAAAGATTTAACTGTTAAAAAACTGACAAGAAGATATCCATTGAAACAGAGATTTAAAAGTTTATATTGATTCATCTATTCAAATGTACCTGAAAATCTTTAAGAAATAGCTATTATAAAAACTAAAAATAGAACTGCCTTTTTACCCAGCAATACCAGTGTTGAGATTATGCCCTAAAGATCCTCAAACACAAATTCAAAAGAACCTGAGCAGCCCAATATTCAGAGCAGAACAATTTATAATAGCCAAGTGCTAGAAGCAAGCTAAATACCCATCAGTAAATGAGTGAATCAAAAACCTGTGGTACATTTACACAATGGAGTACTACACAGCAGAAAGAAAGAAGGAGCTCCTACACTTTGTGACAGCATGGATGGAACTGGAAAGCATCATCCTAAGTGAAACAAGCCAGGTGGTGAAAGACAAATACCATATGATCTCACTTATAAGTGGAACCTAATCAACAACAACAACAACAACAACAACAACAACAACAACAAAAAACAAGCAAGCAAAATACAACCAGAAACATTGAAATAAAGAACAAATTAACAGTAACCTGGAAGCAGCGGTGGTGGGGGGATAATAGGGGACAATAGGGGAAGGGCCACCAAGAAACCTGGATAATGGACACATGGACAGCCAAAGGGGATAGGTCCCAGGGTGGGAAGCAGGGATGGGTGGGACAGGGGAGGCATGGGGGGGTGAAAATGGAGACAACTATACTTGAACAATAAAAATTAAAAATAAAAAAATAAAAATTATAGTTTACTAGAATTGATTCAAGTGTAGAAGGAAAATACAAACAAATTTCTATTAAAATATGGCAAATTTTTCAAAATCTACTGCAATAGCTGTCCCAGAGAATTTCACAGGACAATTCTGTGAAATCTTCAATGACCAGGTAATTCCAGGGCTCTTCTAAATCTTCCAACCAAAAAAAAAAAAAAAAAAAAAAAAAAAAAGAAAGGAAAAAAAAAAAAGAAATTTTCCAAAAGTTCTTTGTTTTTAACTAACTATAACAAAAATACTCAAATCTGATAAATACCGCTAAATATAAATAAAATAAAGACAGATCTGAGTTATAAATGCCTATGTAATTACAATAATATGCAAAATTGTAAATAGAATATGAGCAAACAGAACTGAGTACTATATAACATCACATTACACACTAATACATTTTACCATGTAGGGTTTATCCCAGGATTACAAGGTTGGCTCAGTACATATTAAGAATCCTATTAATATACTTCTAAAGTTAAAAATAATATGATTACGCCCTGGCTGGTGTAGCTCAGTGGATTGAGCGCGGGCCTGCGAACCGAAGGATCGCGGTTCGATTCCCAGACAGGGCACATGCCTGGGTTGCCAGGCCAGTTCCCGGCAGGGGACATACAAGAGGCAACCGCACATTGATGTTTCTCTCCCTCTCTCCTTCCCTTCCCCTCTAAAGATAAATAAATAAAATCTAAAAGGAAAAAAAAAGTACTTAAAAAAATCGTTAAAAAGTAATATGATTACTATATAAAAAAATTGTGTAGTGTGTGGAGAAGGTGCTGTGACTGATTGAATGTGTCAAAAGTGGTTTGCAAAGTTTCTTGCTGGAGATTTTGTGCTGGATGATGCTACATGATTGGTTAGACCAGTTGAACTTGATAGCGATCAAATTGAGACATTAATTGAGGACAATCAACATTCTACCACACAGGAGACAGCCAACATATTCAAAATATCCAAATCAATAAAGTTATTGGTGAAAATGAAAAAAGAAAGAACATTCAACACATCCCACACCCATTCTTGATTAATAATAAATACATTTACTTATTTAATGATGAAACACTGAATGTCTCCTAAAAAAAAAAAAAGACAAGGATGTCTGATAACACTTTAGCCAAAGCAGTTGAGAAAACAATGAGGACATTTGTATTAGATAGGAAGTGAGGTAACAAAACTTTCTCTGTTTGCATGTGTTATAATCTTATACCTGGAAAATCCAAGAGACTTACCAGAGAGAAGAAATGAAAGTCTATTCTAATTGTTAGCAAGTCCTTTATATTGAGAAAAAAAATGTGTCTTCCTAATAATCAGCAATAGCCTTTACTTTGCTCTGTGGAGCCACATAGAATATCTGAATTTTCTTTTGTATGGTAACTTAAGAATCTGGAAAAACAAAACAAAATATAAAACAAACAAACAAAAATAAAGCCTTTCACCATTCAAAGAAGCCTGAATCTTTCAAATAGCCTTTACATGGTTATCAGTTAATTCCTCCCCCTCTTCTTTTTTTAATCCTCACCTGAGGATATGTTCATTGATTATAACTTTAATCCTCACGGGAGGATATGTTTATTGATTTAAAGACAAGAGAGAGCGAGAGCAAGAGTGAGAGTGAGAGAGAGACATCAGTGTGAGAGAGCAACATTGGTGGTTGCTTTGCATATTCAGCCCAACCAGGGATTCAACCCACAACCTTTTGCTGTATGGAGGATGCTACAACCAGCTGAGCCACCTGACCAGGGCTCATTCTCCTCTTTCTTTTTTTAAATGTTTATTGATTTTAGAGAGAGAAGAAAGGAAAGAGAGAGAGAAACATCGATGTGAGAGAGAAACATCAATTTTTGCCTCCCATACAGGCCCTAATCTGCAACCTAGGGTAAGTTCCCTGACCAGGAATTGAACCCCCAATCTTTTGGTGCATAATATGATGCTCCAACCAACTAAGCCACAACAGCCTGGGCTTCACTTTTTTTTTTTTTTTTGATGGGCTCTTTTGCTAAGATCCTTCTTAAAACATTGCCACCAGATTACAAAAACATTTAGCAAGTATGTTGCTCTGCATGAAATAAGAACTAGTCTATTATTGCTCTAGTGAATGTGAGAATAAGCATATAACATCATTCAAATTGTGAGACTTTTAAGAGTAAAGGGAATATTATTAATAATTACGCTGGGAAAACAAGAACAAAATGAGTCCATCTTTTTCAAACAGTCATCTATGACTTCTCCCATATTAATGTGCATTCCACATTATATACTTTTATTAATGTGATCTTTCATTAAGCTTCTCACTTCATGGAAAATACAGCATTACAGGCTAAACAAATGCAATCTGGCATATTTTGTACTGACAACAATGAGTGACCTTGAATAAATTTCATTTATTTGAGCCTCAGTTTTCTTATCTATAAAAACCAAAATAAATAAATTTTGAAGCATTTGTGAGAAACAGAAACTTCGTATGAGAAATCAGAGTGTCACCATTATTGAGGGCCTGCGAGTGAGGCACTTTACTTCATCATCTCGAGTCCTCACAAGCGTACAGTAGAATCGCAATGAAAGGACAATGGGGTTCAGAGATCAAAGGTGACTGCCTAAGCTATTAACTGCTGGAACGTAGTAAGAATAATCTCTGCCTGAATTTTTTGTGTGTCTTTTAAAAAACTTTGGCATAACTCAAATATTCAAAAATAATATAGAATAATATTATAAGCATTAATGCACTGACCATCTATAATAAATCATAATATGTTGCTATGTTTGCCTTAGTTATATTTTTTTAGAAACAAGTACACAGTTACAGGTGAAATCTCTCTGAAATTCTTCAAAATTATATTCACTACCATCTTCCCTAGAAGTAACCATCTGTCTATTTGTTATTTATTTGTTCCATAAACCACTATGTAGTGTCAATTTTGTTTTGTTACATTAGACAAGCGCACTTTATACATTCTTTAGTTATTTCCATTTTTCAGTTTTATATTTTTCCGTTTACCCACTTGATACATGAAGTTCTAATATACTCATTTTTTCCATATATTTCTCCATTGTCTTGTTGAACATTTAAGCTGCTTCTAGTGCAAAATAATTGAAACAGCAGTGAGGTAAATACCCATGTACATGTCTTCTCTTGCATATGGGTTGTAATCTCTGAGCTAGCCACTTTCCAACCCTTCAGAGACCTGGTCCTGAAACTTCCACCCATTTCCATAGCTCTAGGTAGAAACAGCTACTTTGCAGACCACCTCTGATAGTTGTAGCTCAAGTCATGCTCACCTCCCATCCACTATGGTCATGCCATAATCTGTACCATGAATTCATAAACAAAATGTTTCATTTTAAATAAGAAGTCATTCAAAATACACATGGATCCATAAACAAATATAAATGCACACACACACACTTGTCCCTTACTAGTTTCTGTAGTTTTCAGTGTTTCTACCTGTTCCTTATTAAGAAATAAGTAAATTATTTGACCAATTAGCTATTTGAGATAGAAAATGACAGGCTTCAGTAAAATAAATGACCTTAAAGTTCAATATATTGATTTATTAAGATTTCCTTTTTCTATTCATTGCCTGAGCTCCAATGAAATGCAACAATGAATATTTTTATTTATTTATGTTCCTAATTCTTCAAACCCCTTGAACATATTTCAGAATGTTCAGAATATGACAGGCATATTAATTACAATCATTGAGAACATTTTTCACATACTGATATTTTAAAAGGACTTCACAACATGCAGTGTGTATTATTAGCTCTGAGATGGAAAAAAATCACAATTAAAATACTACAAAAACAAAAGATTGCTGGAACAAAGATTGCTAGTTTTCCTTAAAAGTAAGTCGATCATAGAATATAAAGTCTAGAGGTGAGTAGTTTTAAATTTAAAAGTGTCTTATAAAATTATATTTATAATGATGCAGACACCGGCTAGCAGTATCCTCATCATTATGGATGAACTAAAACATACACACGGACTACCGAGTCTGGTGGAGGAAAAAGGACAACAGCGTGGCTTTTCCCTCAAGGGGATCAAAAGCCACGGCCTCCACCTTGACAGGCCTTTATTCTATATCTCCTCACATTACAAGATGGTCCTCACTCACTATACCCTGATTACAACAAAAGGAGCCAATGCCCCTAATCAAGTCACAGAAGAAGGATATTAGCAAATGAAGAGGCAAAAGTGGTTGAGCTGGTTACACTGTTCCCTGCAAGGTTTAGCATGGATTTTAGGAAGTCACAGTAAAAGCAAGGCTCAAAGCGGTCTAGGTATATTGCAAGTCTGATTACCCACAAGAGAATCTATCTGTGGGTGTGGGTCCTGTGCATCTCCGAGTGGGAGCTGGGCCCACGCCATGCAGAAGGGTCTCCCACATTATAATGGTTTTATTATGAGTTCATTTATTATGCCATGGCTGCTGAAATTTGAGATGAGTTTTGACGCCTAATTGTCTACAATTTAACATCTCCCCACTTAAGCAGGTCCTTACATACCAGTTAAAGTTAGAGTGTAAAGTTGATGGTAATAGATACTCAGAAGAGGTGTAATGAGAATGGCATAGACAATCAGTAATAAGACTTCAGAAGATTATGAAGCTGCCATGAAAATTTGGATCTTTGGAAGGGGATGGAAAACGTTTGAGCTAAATAAGTGACCTAGCAGAAGACATCTCTGTTTTTGCTACTCACTACAATGTTCTTTCACATATTGGAACTTTAATCATTCAAAATAACAGAGCTGTTCATACTTTTGTAATCTGATCACAGTCCTGTTTCCTGTCTGTCTGTTTCATATCACTCATTCTTTAAAGGAACTTTGGAAAATTTGAATATTTAGATCCTTTTAGAGGATATTGGTTATTTGAATAGGTTGTTGACATGCAAGGGTTTGGTAGGGAGAATCAGTGTAGGAAGGGATAAAAAGAAGAGTAAACTCTTCAAAAGAAGAGTACAGTACAGTGTTATGTACAGTGTTAATTCATGTTAGTTTCCTTCTGATTGGTGACGATAGGCCTGGATGAACATGCATTTCCACAGAATGCTTATCAAAAGTAATATGTAAAGTAACATCTACTTACGACACCAAAATAAAGATGCAAGAGACTTGAAAGAGAAGAAAAATAATAAAAATTAGCAGACTTTTTCTTTTTACAAACAAGCATTTTAAAATTTTTGTTTAATGGTAAGTAAAAGGATGATCAGTGAAAGAAACAAAATAAAAGAGAAAAGGTCCTCATTTAAGAGTATCCTGGGTTCTAATTCTACTTCTTCCTTCAAATATAAATGGAATTTTGTAACAAGTCACTTCTTAGAGACAACTTTCCTATTCTGAAATATAAAGCTGCTAAAAGATTTCCTCTGCTCTGACAATACCACTACGGCACTGTGAGCATTCCAACATGTCTGTTTTTTCTCAGGATAAGAGTTTGTACACAGGACATTTGATGAAACTCATATATTTTAGATATATGAGGGAAAGGAGAAGTAACGACCAAGTAGGAAAAATGTACCTGAAACAGGCTATTAGTGAGCAGTCCAGAGATAGCCACAATTTTATATCCATTTATTTGACCTAAATAACTCTTTTGACATTCTTTTTTAAAAAACGTTTAATATATTTTTCTATTACCATTTAGTGGCCTTGTATCCCCCTCCCCCAGAAATTACCACAATGTTGTCCATGTCCATGAGTCTTGTTTTCCCTTTTGCCCTATCCCTCCACCTTCTAACCACCACCCCCCACCAGCTGTCATCCTGCTCTCCATCTATGAGTCTGTCCCCATTTTTCTTGTCCAGTTTGTTCATTAGATTCCACATATAAGTGAAATCATATGGTATTTGTCTTTCTCTGACTGGCTTATTTCATTTAGCATAACGTTCTCCAGGTCCATCCATACTGTCACAAAGGGTAAAATTTTCTTCTTTGTCATGGCCAAGTAGAATTCCATTTCTGCAATGCATGTTAAGTTATGCTTTTAGTTTTTTCATTGGGATTCAGCTTGCTCTGGTCTCCTACACCAGTGACCATTCTTAGCTCTTCCTTCCAAAGAGCACTGTGCGAACACAGAGGAAAGAATAACTTTACAGTGTAGAGACCTGACAAATAATATTTAGCCAAGTGATTAAGGTCAACATCAGTAATGTGAGTCATGTTGATAGTAGGTACCCTAGATATGATATAATGAAACTGACTTCACCTCTTCAGTCTTTCTTTCAGTAACCCCAAACCCAAAGTCCAATCTTGTCATATAAAAGAAAAACAATACATTTTTAAATTGGGTTGTTTGCTTTTGCTGTTGAGTTTTTTAAGTTCTTTATAAATTTTGGATATTAATCCCTTTTCAAATGTATTGGTGAATATGCTCTCCCATTTTATAAGTTGTCTTTTTTTATTTTGTTGATGTTTTTCTTTGCTGTGCAAAAACATTTTAATTTGATGTAGTCCCATTTGTTCGTGTTTTTCTTCTGTTTCCCTTGCCTTGGTAGATATATCTAATAAAAAATTGCTATAAGCAATGTCTGAGATTTTGCTGCCTATGTTTTCTTCTAGGATTTTTATGGTTTTGGGTCTTACATTTAAGGCTTTGATCCATTTTGAGTTTATTTTTGTGTCTAGTTTCACAAAAGAAGGTCTAGTTTCAGATCAGGAACCAGACAGGGGTGCCCGTTTTCATCTCTCTTGTTCAACATAGTACTGGAAGTCCCAGACACATAAATCAGATAAGAAGACACAAAAGGCATCCAATTAGAAAGGAAGTAGTAAAACTGTCTCTATTAGCAGATGACATGATACTGGTCATAGAGAACCACAAAGATTCCACCAAGAATCTACTAGAACTAATAAATAAATTCAGCAAAGTAGCAAGATACAAAATTAACATGCAGAAATCAGTAGTATCTTTATATGCCAATGACAAACTAATGGAAAGGGAAATTAAGAAAACAATCTGTGTTGCAGCCTGTCAAGGCCTGCCAGTCCCACTCTAGCTTTGGGCAGGTGGAAGAGAACGTGTTGAGTCATGTGACGCTTGACATGCCTTTATTCATGGGTGGGCAAGCCATGCATGCTGCAAGCTGTGTTTCTCTAGTGAGAAGCCCCTACTGCCTTAAGTACTAGATGCAAACAAAGCCTGCTTCAAGCCAAAACATCATATAACACAGCATAATTCTGGGCATGTGAGCCCACTTCATGTTATTGGAACAGTTTATTGGACCCAGTTGCCGGGGGTGCAGCCCGCAGAACCCCGCGTTAGTCACGGATGAAAATAAAAACTACCAAGACAAGATCTGCTTGGGGAGGAGAGATTGCCAAACTCTCAGAGGAGAATGACCCAGAGCCCCTTCCTCATTGGGCTTTTATTGGGTTCAAATACACAGGAATACAGGTATGTCAGGCAGCAAGGATCAAACAATGGTTAACATTTCAAAGAAATCTGAGGGCTTAATCTGAGTCAATGTCTGTCCGGAACCTTGGGAGACATACCCATTTCCTCCTCGGACCCTTATCATTTAAATGAGAGCACTCTTAGCAAAGCAGGTTTCACAGGACTTTAGGAATTCTTTCTTATGCCCGATCACCCAGGGAGCCATCCTGGCCGGCACAGGGCTGCACCGCTCACCCCCACAGTTTCAGGCTTTAAGCCTGATTAGGAAGCAGGAGACATCTCCCAGATGGAAATGAGGACTCAGGCTATGTCAGAACAACCGGGGGGCGAGGGTCCATCACATCCTCTTTGCTGCATCCCCCCAAGTCCTTCCATGAGGCCTCCCAAGTGGTTGTGTCTGGCTTAGGTTGCCCCTCCCATGAGGAGTCCTACCTGTCATTGACTACCAACCAAGCATTGGGGCCAGAGATGGATGAGGCAGAAGCAGTGCTCCTTCCAGGGAGATAAGCTTTGTCTCCTTAGTAGGTCACGTCCTTGTGACAGAACAGACCCAGATGAAGTGGGTCCCTTGGCTCTTACACAGCCCACCATGGGGTGAGGGTTACAACTCCTGAAACCAGGCTGAATGGTCCGTAACACCCAGTCTCAAAGCTATGAGAACACTGCTTATCAGGTCCCTTCAAGGCTATGGGAATACTGCTACCCTTAGTTACCACACCTGGGTGAGGAAGCCAGACTGTCTCCATTTACCCTACACAATCCCATTCACAATTGCTTCAAAAAGAAAAAAAATACCTAGGAATAAACCTAGTCAAGGAGGTGAAAGACTTGTACTCAGAAAAGTATAAGACCCTGAAGAAAGAAACTGAAGATACAGGTAAGTGGAAGCACGTACTGTGTTCATGGATAGAAAGATTTAACATTAAAATATCCATACTACCCAAAGCAATCTATAGATTCAATGTAATCCTATCAAGATTCCAATGATGTATTTCACAGAACTAGAGAAAATATTTCAAAAATGTATATGGAACCACAGTAGGCCCTGTATAGCAATGGTGATCCTGAGGAAGAAGAACAAAGTGGGAAGAAACACACTACCTAATATGATTTTCTATTATAAGATTGTAGTAATCAGAATAACCTGATACTGGCATAAAAACAGACACATAGATTAATGGAACAGAATAGAAAGCCTAGAAATAAACCCACACCTTTACAGTCAATGAATATTTGACAGAGGAAACAAGCCCATACAATAGGTAAAGAAAGTTTATTAAATAAATGGTGTTGGGAAATTTGGACTGATACATACTAAATGACTTTTAAGCTAAGTTCCTAACTTCCTTTCTAATCAGTATAGTGGAAGAGACAGAGATGCCTACTATTTTATTTAAATCCTAATCAACCTAATGCTGATGGTATTTGGATTTTCCCTTATCTCATATCCTTTCTTTCCATAAAAACTGATGAAATTTTGGAAAAAGTATTTCAGTGGTGATTTTTATTTCACATTAGATCATAGTAACCTAAGGTTAACATTTTAGTTGATTTACAAATGTAACCAAATGATGTGAGAACATGAAGAAGAGATTGATGGTGTGGAAATTTTGAGGCTAAAACACTCCCAATGAAATATTCTGTCTGAAAATCTCTTTTATTCAGACTGTAAGTCACAAGAAAACATTATACTCAAATTGAAAGAGCTTTAGGTTTTAATAGAAAATCATCATTACACTGCAAATTAACTTATAAAATACATTTTTGATATGCTCTTCATTCGCGGTCTTTGTGATCTTCATATTTTATTGTAATTTTATTATAATAATCTTTCTTTGCTAAATAACAATTGAAATTTCCTTCAGGTGATTAACAGTTCTTTTAAAAATTCTAGCTAGCTTGAGTGCTTTGCAAAATATGGTCATATTGGCCTTACTAGTATGCAATGTAACAGTGGAGAATATGGACAATGCCCACTGTGCCATCATAAAAGTTAGATTTTTGATGGCTTAACAAGTGTTTATTCCTGCTAGTAAAAGAGAGATTTCTAATGACACTAGAATATCTGCACTTATCTCTTTATGGTGACTTGGCTATGTTTTAAGAAGAGATTTCAAAATTTAGTTCAAAATGATAATTTTCCTATAGAAATGTCTTACACATACAAAGTAACAAGTTTATATTGAGGTCCCATGTACCATCACAGATTATCAACATGATTCCCTCCTTACTTCATTAAGATTTTTTAAAAACATGAAACTTCATTTTTAGTGTCTCATAAAGAAAAGAATCAATAAGATTTGGAAAGAAAGGCAGAACATTTCTCTAAGATGTGCTCAGGATTAAGAAATCAACGGAGTGATAACCACACAGTGAAAGGCTCACTGGCCGAGAAACCAGGAGACTGAGGCTCTGGAGTTAGGACAGTCATTCAACAGGGCTGTGGCCTCAGGAGATTCCTGTCACCTCTCTCTGTTACAAAAGGGAAGCCAAAAAATGTAATTTATTTATACAAATTGTGTACTTATTCCTACATGTTTAAACTTCAGTCACCTTCAAAGCACAATCCATTTAATACATATACCTATCCATATGCTTTTTCCACTGCTCAAAACATTTTTTGAACTCATAGATTTCGATGCCTTTTTGTTGTTTCACCTTTCCACATTGGCAAGACTTTTTCCTTTGAGGGCATTTTTTAATCCAGGGAATAAATTTAAAAAAAAAGGTTGCTCAGGGTGATATTAAGTGAATAGAGAGGGTGGGACACAGGTATCACACAGTTTTTGGTCAAAAACTGCTGAAAGATCAGCGTGGTGTGGGTAGGTGCACTTGTAAGTCATACATCATGAAATGGGCGAACTCATTGAGAGTCTTCAAAAAAAATTCACTGAAGCCGAATGCAGCCTCTAACAATGTCAGCTGGTACACTGATACAGATGGGTCCCTGGAACACTCACCTAGTGGGGCAAGCATGTACTACAAGGGGCCCACCCTCCAGAAGATAATTCCTGTTTCTGGGGGGTCTCCCCTCGTATCTATATAATAAAGGTAATATTATCACCCTACTTGACCTCACAGATTATTGTGAAGATAAATGGACTTTAGAGCATTATGTGATTATCTCCAAAATAGCACATAGCAAAATGCATTACATTCATTTACATTCACTTACTTACCTGCCTTCTCCACTAGGCTGAAATTTTCTTGAGGTCTAGGATTATGTCTGATGCTTCTTTACATCCCAACATATTTCCACATATTTGATGTGCCCTGACCAGTGCTCAAACCCTTAACCTTGGCCTAGCTGGATGATGCTGTAACCAACTTAGCTACCCAGCCAGGACTCTTAAGTGTTTTCAAAACTTAATTATGAGTTATTATTTGGCCCATGTATTTAACCGCTGAAACATTTTGCACACCTAAAATGCTCATGACTTGCATGCACTGGTTCTTTAATCCTGAGTCAACACTGTGGGAGAAGTGTTACTTCCCCATTAAGTTGCCTCTACACAAGAAGCTCCCATCTACAAATGTTTAAAAGCAGTTACTCAACACTATTAAACCCCAGGGTTCTATTGTGTATACAAACAAGTTATTAAACAGCTTTAAAGCAAAGAATATTATTGTGTAACCAGAGTTGTGTTTTGAGGAACTTTGCATTTTCCTTACAAAAACTGTAGTCTCATGCCCATAATTTTTATATGCTATCAAAGATACCTAGGAAATAATTCTCATCTATCTTCTTAGATTCTTTGGATTAATCTTTCACCTAAACCAGATTAAAATGTACCAAATGTAGTGTTGGTTTTTTAATAAATATACACTGAATATATTATGTAACAGAGAAAGACCTCAACATGATTTTATACTCTGTAAATTAAACATTAATTGTTCTGGCTTAACTGTTAAAATACAAGATCCTTAAAAACAAAAGTAAAAGTAAAATAAAAAATTCCCTAATTTTCCCTTTCTTCTGCATATGCGTTTGGCAGGGCACTTAGTTTTCTTGGTAGAAGAGACCATGAGCTTTCAGGATTCCTCACGATGATCACTCAGATGGATTTTATTGACCTTTGACTCTCACCACAGACCTTTGCTACCAATGCCGCATGGGACTATGACTAAAGATTGTTTGATCCAAGTTTGTCTCTACATTTACCCCTGCTTAGTGTTGGTTCTGTACATGAGAATTTTCTTTATCAGATCATTAACTTCAGTGGGAATAGTGCAAACACTTGAAAGAGCAGAACTAGTGTTATTAAATAACTGAATAATTTTTTTCTCTATAAGAAGTTTCTAAAAGTATTGATGTTAGCTTTGGGTATGGTTGTGGCTCTTTCCCATTCACAGTAAACAATATTGGATTGTTTATTGTGAATGGGAAATGTATAAATTCTGTATTAACTCAGATTACACTAAGAACAGAATCATGAAGATGATATTCTAAATTCAGTGTTAGCCATACTCTAAAAACTAACCAGATAATATGTATTCAAAGAAAATAATTTATCAAAAGTTTTTAAAAGAATTGTTAAGTTTTATTTATAACCAGGTACCTTATTTAATTTATTTACTAATTTTTTGTGGGGGGTACTTATTCAGTGATAAATATACTATTCCAATAAAAACTATTGTAAGAAGTGCATATTTGGAAATAACTTTTAATGGAAAAGCTATAATTAAAGTGTGTTAGTCTAAAAGATAATGTTAAGTAATGACTAACATTGGTTTTGCTCCTAGAGTAAATCAACAAGAAACACAGGTAGCACACTCGAGTTACTGTGCTAAAAACTGCATTCTCCAGTCAATTCTTATACTCATTTACAGAAAAAAACTCCTACCTGAAAATATTTTTATTCAATACAAACTATAGTTTCCAGGGCTTTGCATTTTGCAAACCTGTTTATTTGATGTCATGTAATAAAGAACCATCATCTGCTATTGCTTGCTCTTACTTGCTTCACTTACGTTTTCCAGTGCTTGAAGAGAAAACATTAGTAGTCCCTACACCAACAAAAGACAGAATATATATTGGGGGACTTAATATCAGAGCCGTGCACATACAAAAGCAACATTCAGGAATAAATGTTTTTAAAATGAGCCCAAAATGAAAATAACATTAAAGGGCCATTGACTTTATGGCTTGGGAAATATTTTAGAAATGATCACACCAAATACTCTTATCAATTTACAGATAAGAAAACTCATCTACTTCACATTATTGATATAGCCAAAGTTTGTAAAATTTATGCAATATTCATCCTGATACTCCATTTTAGACAGAAGTCTTCATTCAGACTTTTATTTTTTATTTAATCTTTTGTTTTTATTCTATTGTTCTTTTACATTACCATTTAGTCCCCTTATATGCCCTCCCCCAGCAATCAGTACACTGTCATCCATGTCCATGAGTCCTTTTTCCTTTTCGCTCTATCCCTCCACCCCTCAACCTTCCCACCACCACTAGCTTTCATCCTGTTCTTCGTCTATGAGTCTCTCCCAATTTCCCTTGTTAGTTTAGTTTGTTCATTAGACTCCAATATGAGAGAAATCATGTGGTATTTGTCTTTCTCTGACTGACTTATTTCACTTAGCATAATGTTGTCCAGGTCAATCCACACAGTCATAAAGGGTAAAATTTTCTTCTTTTTTATGGCCGAGTAGTATTCCATTGTATAAATGTCCCATAGTTGTTTTATCCACTCATCTACAAATGGACACTTAGGCTGTTTCCACATCTTAGCAATTGTAAATAACACTGTGATGAACATAGGTGTACTTATGTTCTTTCGAAATTAGAGTTTTGGGTTCCTTTGGATATATATTCCAGAAGTGGGATCGCTAGATCAAAAGGCAGACCCATTTTTAATTTTTTGAGGTATCTCCATACTGCTTTGCATAGTGGCTAAACCAGTCTGCATTCCCACCAACAGTGAAAAGGGTTTCTCTTTCTCCACATCCTCATCAGCACTGGTTGTTTGTTGATTTATTGATGATAGCCATTCTGACAGGTGGGAGATGATATCTCATTTTAATTTTCATTTCTCTGGTGACTAGTGACATTGAGCATCTTTTCATATTCTATTGGGCCATCTGTATATCCTGTTTGGAGAAGTGTCTATTCAAGTATTTGCCCATTTTTTAACTGGATTGTTTTTTTTGGGGGGTTGAGTTTTGATAGGACTTTGTAAATTTTGTACATTAACCCCTTATCACATATACTGTTGAATATGTTCTCTCATTCTGTGGGTTGTCTTTTTATTTTGTTGATGATTTCCTTTGTTGCGTAACCTTTTTAATTTGATGTAGTCCCATTTGTTTATTTTTTTCTTTTGTTTCCCTTGCCTGGGGAGATATATCCCTTAAAAAATTGCTACAAGCAATGTCCAAGATTTTGTTGCCTATGTTTTCTTCTACAATTTTTATGTTTTCAGGTTTAACATTTAAATATTTGATCCATTTTGAATTAACTCTTGTGTGTGGGTAGGAAGGTGTCTAGTTTCTTTTTTATGCATGTATCTGTGCAATTTTCCCAACACCATTTTTTAAATAAGCTATCTTTAGTGCATTGAATGTGCTTGATTCCTCTGTCAAATATTAATTAACTACAAAGGTGTGGGTTTATTTCTGGGCTCTCTAGTTCTGTTCCATTTAGTTACCTATATTTCTGTTTTTATGCCAGTGCCATGCTCTTTTGATTACTATGGCTTTGTATTATAGTTTGATATTAGGTTGCATGATTCATCCAACTCTGTTCTTCTTTCTCAAGATTTCTGTGACTATTTTGGGTCTTTTGTGGTTCCATATAAAGTTTTCAAATATTATTTTAGTTTTTTAAAATATGTCATTGGAATCTTGATAGGATTGCACTGAATCTATAGATTGCTTTGGGTAGTATAGACATTTTAATGATGTTACTTGTTCCTATCCATCAACACAGAATGTGTTTTCACTTATTTGTATCTTATTGTATTTATTTCTTCAGTGTCTTATAATTTTCCAGCTACGGTTCTTTTACACCCTTGGTTAGATTTATTCTTAGGTATTTTATTCTTTTTGTAGCCATGTGAATGGAATTATTTTCTTGATTTCCCCTTCTCTTAGTTCATAATTGGCATATAAAAATACAACACATTTCTGGATATTAATTTCGTATCCTGCTACTTTGCTGAATTTATCATTTCTATTAGTATTTTTGTGGAATCTGTGGGGTTCTCTATGTATGCATTATATCCTCTGCAAGTAAAGACAGTTTTATTACTTCCTTTACAAATTGGGTGCATTTTATTTCTTCTTCTTATCTGATTGCTGTGGCTAGGACCTCCAGTACTGTGTTGAATAAGAGAGGTGAAAGTCAACATTTCTGTTTTATTCCCAGTCTTCAAGGGATCACTTGTAGTTTTTGCCCATTGAGTGTATTGCTGGTGGTGGTTTTGTCACACATCACCCTTATTATGTTTAGGTATATTCCCTCTAAGCCTACTTTGCAGAGAGTTTCTACCTTGAATGGGTGCTGGATTTTATCAAATGCTTGTTCTGCATCTATGGATGTGATCATGTGTATTTTATTCCTCGATTTGTTTATGTAGTGAATCACAAATTTTTGATTTGTGACTGTTGTACCAACCTTGAATGCCTGGAATAAATCCCCCTTAATCAAAGCATATGATCTTTTTGATGCATTGCTGTATTTAGTTTTCTAATATGTTCTTGCGGTTGTTAACATCTATGTTCATCAGAGATATTGGCCTATATTTTCTTTCTTTGTAGTGTCTTTATCTGATTTTGGAGTTAAGGTAATGCTAGACTCATAAAATGAGTTTGGGGGCCTTCCCTCCTCTTGAATTTTATGAAATATTTTGAGAAGCAGAGGTGATAGTTTTTCTCAGGAAGTTTGGTAAATCTCTGAAGCCATCTGGTCCAGGGATTTTGTTTGTTGGGAGGTTATTATTATTTTTTAATAACTCATTCAGTTTCACTAGGTGTAATATGATTATTCAGGTTTTTTGATTCTTCCTAATTTAGGTTTGGAAGATTATGTGTTTCCAGTAATTTATCCATTTCATCCAGGTTATCCAGTTTATTGGCATTTGGTTGTTCATAATATTTTCTTAAAGTCTTGTATATTTCTTTGGTGTCAATTGTTATTTCTTCTCTCATTTTTTATTTTATTTTGGGGGGGTCCCCTCTCTTTTTTCCTTGATGCAGCTGGTTAAATGTCTCTCAATCTTGTTTATCTTTTCAAAGAACAAGCTCTTGGATTCATTCATCTTTTGTATCATTTTTTTTAGACTCTGCTTCACTTATTTTTGCTCTGGTCTTTATTATTTCCTTTCTTCAACTTGCTTTGGACTTTCTTGTTCTTTTTCAAGTTCCTTCAAGTGTAAAATTAGATGTTTATTTAAGGGTTTTTTTTGTTTTTTGGTTTGTTTGTTTTTTTAGATAGGCCTGTAATGCTATGAGTTTTCCTCTTATGATTGCTTTCCCAGGGACCTACAGATTTTAGATTGTTGTGTCCTCATTTTCATTTGTTCCAAGGTATCTTTTGATTTCTTTCTTGATCTTGTAGTTGAGCCATTCATTGATTAATAATATGTTATTTAGCTTGCCTATCTTTGCATGTTTTTCAGTGTTTTTCTTGTGACTGACTTGTAGTTTCATAGCACTGTGATCAAAGATGCTTGATATGATTTCAATTTTCTTAAATGTATTAAAACTTGTTTTGTGTCCTAATATGTATCTGTCCTAGAAGACATTCTGTTTGTACTTGAAAATTATGTGTATTCTGCTGCATTTAGGTGAAATGTTCTGAAGATTCCAATTAAATCCTTTTGATCTAGTGTGTCATTTAAGGCCACTTAGACTGTTTTCCTCTGTTTTGTTTTGTTCTTTTCCTTTCTGTTTTTCTTCTTTCTTGGTTTAGGAAGTGCTTCAACATTTGTTGCAGTACTGGTTTGGTGTTAGCCAGCACCTTTACCTCTTTCTAGTCTGGGGTGCTCCTTATTTCTACTTTGATTTTACATGATAGCCTTACTGGGTAAAGGAGCATTGGTTGTAGGTCCTTGGTTTTCAACCCCTTGAATATTTCACACCATTGTCTTCTGGCCTGATTTTTTTTGTTGTGTAGTAGATGACATTCTAATTGGTACTCCTTTGTTTGTAACTAAATGCTTTTCTCATGTGACTTTTAGGATTCTCTCCTTGTCTTTAAGCTTTGTCATTTTAATTTTGATTTGTCTTGGTGTATACCTATTTGGTCCAACTTGTTTGGGACTCTGAGCTTCCTGGACTTATGTGTTTTGCCTTCACCATATTAAGGACGTTTTTAGTAATTATTTCTTCAAATAGGTTCTCAATCCCTTGCTCTCTCTCTTCTTGTTCTGGTATTCCCATGATGCAGATGTTGCTATGCTTTCTGTCATCCAAAATGTTTCTCAAGCTCTCTTCATTTTTTTAAAATTATTTGTTCTGTTTGCTGCTTTGCCTGGGTATTTTTTTCTTCTTTGTTTTCCAAATCATTTATTCGATACTCTGTTTCATCTAACCTACTGCTTATTCCTTCCAGTGTATTATTTATTAAGATATTGCATTCTTTATTACTGAGTGGTTCTTTTTTATATTTTCTATATCTTTTTTCATGCTGTTCAGTATCGTTATAATCAGTACTCTAAACTCTCTGATAAATTGTTTGCTTTTATTACCTAGTTCTTCTTCTCAAGAATTCTCTTGTTTTTTTTTTATTTGGGGTTTGGCTCTTTCTCTTCACATTTTGGCTGCTTCTTTGTATTTCTTAGTTGGCTGCTTCTTTGTATTTCTTAGTTCTTAAACTAATAAATCATTAAATTAATCAGTTGTTGAACTAATAAAGCTCTATTCAGGAGCTCAGCTCAAGCTCCACCGGTGGGTCAGAGTAATTACTGTGGGCGGGCTCTTGCTTTCCCTGAGGCTGATGCCACTTGGAAAGGGGTGTTCTGCCTGAGAAAAATGGCTTCTGCCAAATGGGGAATGACTCAGCAAAAGAATCTTGGTGGCTATTCCTTTAGTTCCCTCTCTGGAGCCACCAACCCCAGACTCTCCTTAAGCATATCTAGTACACTCTGCTGGAACCCAGGGTAAGTGTCTGCAAATGGAATTTTGTGCATTGGCCCTTTAAGAGGCTCTCTGCATTTCCAGCCATCTTTCCCTGGCAGACAGAAACCCTGCAGCTTTTCACAGCTGGATATTATCTGGGTTCCTTTCCAGATCCTTTACTGTAGGCTGGGAAGCCCAGTTCGGGGTTTAGACCCCACACTTCTCAGGGGAACTATCCCTTCCACTGAACTATCCCTCCAGATCTTTATCTGCCACTTGTGGGAGTCCAGCCATCTCCCTAGTGTCTCTGCACTCCCTTCCTGTCATATTGTGGTGAAGCAGTTTCTTCTTTCTGTCTGTGGTTATAAGGCTTCTCGCCAGCTAGTGTTCAGTTAGTTATTCAGGGTGACTTCTCTACAATTTAGTTGTAATTCCAGATTTGTCTTGGGAGGAAGTTAGTGTAGTTCCACTTACTCCTCCACCCAGACTTTTAAACTCTCCTTATTCTTATAAGTAAATAGCCCATTACAAAAATATATTAGGAAGCTCTCTGGTGTCAGGTCCTAGGAAACAATGAAAAACGTACAACATTTTGCTTTAAGAAAAGCAGGGTTCATGGTGTGCAACAAACACATATATACTTTCTGACATTATTATAGGTGCTCTAAAATTAGCTTGTACAAAGCGCTATGAGAATGCTGTATGTGTTGCTCCCTCTAGAAGGTAAACTGCATGAGGACTTAGATATTTTTTGTATTCAGGCATCTAACAGTGCCTGTTAAACACTTGTTAATAAATATTTGGGCATTTAATAAATCTGGAATTTCCACCCTAGTAAACCTTACAATATAATAAATGATATTCAAATCTTGATTTGGCTGAACCCAGTTTATGTCTGAATAAGACAAACATAAACTGGATTCAGTTTGTGTCCTTGAGATTATGAGCAATAAGAGTACATTTTGCATATATGTATGTCTTTTGTCCTTCTTAAAACTAAAATTTTAGGATTTAGCATTTTATAATTGTTTGGAAGACCTTCAGTGCTTTATAAAATATATTTTGCAATTTGACTGAGAGATACAGTGAGTTAGTTGTCACTGAGCATTATGGCCCTATTGACAAAAAAGCTTTTCTCCTCCCACCCATCCAGTTTTCTTTAAAAGTTTGAAGGTCTCTCAATATAAATTTTAAGGTCCTCACCCACCACGGTATTCCCTAGAAAAATATAAATTCTCACAAGTTGGATTAAAAATATTTACAAATATCAAGACTCATGCAGGCAGTCTTATTTTATAGATCTTGATAAATCTCTCTTCTTCTTCAGTCAAACCTTCCACTCTCCATCATCTCCCTTTTATTTTTGCTCCGTTACTCAGTTTGGGAGACACACTAATAAGTTTTCCATGAACAGCATGTGGTTTTACCCAGGAAGCTCTCTGGGATTCAATGCTTAAGGGATGAAGGAGTTCCTTAGGTGTCATAATCATTCTGATATACTTTAGTGTGTTTGCCCACTTACCACTTTTCATGCATGTGCTCACCATTTTGCATGGATTATTACATTTAAATCTTTTACCAACCCTTAGGCCCAAGGAGTTAAATAATTTGTGTAAGTCAAATTCAAATACAAATAAAATTGGAATATTCAAACTCCCCAGCTTGGATACAATATCAATTGTTTAATCCCTACATTATACAGGCTCCTTTCTAGGGCATGGAATCTAAGTTACAAGGTTAAGAATATACCAGGAATTTATGCAACAAACTTTAATTTAGAACAATGCTAGGATGTTTTCCTATTTATTCCATGTGCAATATCCTTCAGGAGTCTTAAGTGAAGGTAATGGAAATGCAGGAATCTCAATTAGGCAATACCATATGATTCTCTTCCCCTCTTATCACTCATGTAGTTTGCTATACTAAGTTGGTTAGCACTTTCTTAACAGGGCTATGTTAGTGAACATCATAATGAGAAAGAGAAAAATCAACATAAATGGTTTTAGGCTATTGAATTTAGACAAAGTCCCTGAAAACTAAACTAATCAAGCCTACCTACAAGAAAAAATGATATAGTGGTAAGATGCTTTCAGTTAGATACAAATTTTAGCCAAAACACTATGCGAGTATGTACTGTTCCACTACATCAGAATCCAATGTTGAAAAAAAAGTGTGTCTCCTTTAAATTTACTCTGTAAATAAAATTATGATCTAACATAAAAAATCATTAAAGTGGCTGTGCCTTCTTGTAAAGATCAAATAAAATTAATGTATCTGAATGCAAAAACATGTGTAGTGTTAAGTGGTTATAATATCAAAGTAGTTATGCTTTTCAGCTACCTCACTTATGATGTTCCAAAGCTACTGCATGATTTTATCACAAATTTAAGAACAAATTAATTCCTCTTGGTATTGTAAAGAAAATTTGAGTGATTTAAGAACAATAAATCTTTCCAATTAGCATCCTTTTTATTTTTCACTATTCAATTGTACCATGTTAATATAAATTACATAAAAATTTTAACCCTAGCTCTCTATAAAATTGATCTAGAATGGGATTATATATATATATATTCTACCTGTAATATAAACTGGACCTGGAATCCAATATTGCTAGGCAATCTGGGTTCAAAACTAGGCTTCACCATTTATTAGATCTGTGATTATGAATATGTCAACTTTCCTAATGGGGCTCTAGAATAAATAGATGATCCTGATGTTCTCTTTCAACACTGACATCTACAACCTCTGACTATCTGGGGTTTGTATAATTGAGCTTTTCATATCAAGTACAACCCAAGTTTATGTGCTATGACATATTTCCTAAGCATGCTGTGTTTTCAGTAAACAAAACTATAACTGAAATCTATATGGATTTGTGAACCATACACTTAGCTTATACAATAGAACCATATCCTACAGTAGATAAACAGTCCTCATTGGAAGAACAACAGTAACTGGGTGGGCATCTGCACTTCCAGGTGGAAACTAATCCTGCCCTGATATTACTGTGTAAAGTAGTTAAGAAACCTCTCAGTTTGCACAAAGTCCACATCATCTACATGGAGTACTAGCAAATGAAAAGCTTTTTTTAATTAAACTTGGCATTTATGATCTTGCAGCTGCTCCTTTTCATTTCCTATAAATTGACTTAATTTTGATACCAAGAAGCATAGGGTTCTATAATACAATTCCAGACAGAAAATTTTATTTGGCTACAGAGAAATGGATCAAAATAAAATCTTCCCTAAAGCAGAGCACAAGACTCTGGTAAAACCTTTTTCAATTGAATTTGGTTGTAACTATGTTAATGAAGGGAAATTATCTGCATATATCATAATAAAATAAGGTAAATCATGAATAGACCATGGAATAAACAGAAAAAGGTATTGTGCTATTTCTAGATACATATAGTCAAGAATCTCAGAGATTTATTTTATGGGTTCTGTAGTAGTTGTAAAGAGGTTGAATCAGGCCTTTGCTAAGCAAATATATTCTTTATCTCAGTACCAGAGATGGTTAAAAGAAGGAAGCTGGCCAGATCAAAGACACACGTTTAGGAGTTTAAGAATCCCCAGGTCAACAGAAACCTGGAGAAAGCACAGAATCACAGTTTAAAAACAGTTTACACAAAATTTCCAAAGGAAGTTAATCCTATTTGGATGGAGGAACCAAGGAAATCAAATGTGTAAACACCTTGCAAGGAATGTGCCAAATTTATGTTACTACATTGTCAGTAACTATGTTATTTTAAAGATAAGTCCTGCCCTGGCCTGGTAGCTCAGTTGGTTACAGTATTAACCCAATACACCAAGGTTTCAGGTTCAATCCCCAGTCAGAGCAACATACAAGAAGCAACCAATGGATATATAAATAAATGGAACAATAAATCAATGTTTCTTTTTTTCACTCCCCCAAAAATCAATAAATAAAAACAAAATTTAAAAAAGTAAGCCCTAAGTTATACTGTGAAAAGGGGGAGTAAAAACAAGACATTGCATGATTGCTCCTAGGTTAACACATATTACTGTAATCAGACATTACTGAATTAACCATGTGCAAATATATAAAGAAGAAATTAAAAGATGCACACAAAATTATGTTATTTTTGAGTAACATGAGTTGGATTTTTTCTGTATTTTCCAGATTTTCAAACTTCCTTTAGCAAAAGGTTATAATACAAATACATACTTTGTATCTCAAAACTCATATGAGCTAATTTCACACAAAAAAGGGAAAAAGCCTTTCTATGATGAAATGTATTAGGTTGAAAAATATATCTTAAGCAAAAAAAAAATTCCAACATAAAATCAGGAAAAATAACACTTGCAAGTTTTTTTTCAAACTCAGATACATCACAAAACTTCTGATTTTATTGCTGAATTGTTGAATTTGAAAAAGCATAATTTATAATGATGATTATTGAATATGTGCTATGTGTTTATGACTATCCTAAGCACTTTTCATTATTAATATCTCTTAATCCATACCCATACAGGAAGGTAGGGACTGGTACTCTGGTTTAAAGAAGTGAATTTCCTGTTACTGAGAAGTTAAGTAATTTGCCCAAGGCTTCATAGGCAATAAGCTGTGGTGTCAAGTTTTAAGCCTATGTTTTTCAAACACATCTCCATTTTTCAAGAAGACACTAATGTTTTACCTAATCAAGACTGCCTTGTTTATGAAAAGACCTAATTCAAGTTTCAACAATTTCTCAGTTCTCTGTGGTTTGTTCTGAGGAATGCACACACACAAGACTCAAACATGATTTTCTTTTGGAATTCAAAAATTCATACACGTAGATGATTAGAGGCCCCAAGCAGTTTTATTTTGGGTTCTATGCTGCATACTTTTAAGTTTCTTCAGGGTATTTAACTTCAAAATCTTCAAAAGCAGATCATTGTGGTCTAATAAAATCTCAGTGGTATTATTAAATCCTTTGGAGCATCCCTTTGAAGCTGAATTAAATTACTTTATGCTTTTACAATCAAAATTGCTATTTTCTTTTTTACTTTCCATTATGTCAGTTTTGGAAGTAGTACTATTTTATCAGTGTATTTTTCTGAAACATTTGAAAGTTTATTCACTTAAAGATGTTCTTTGAGAAATGTGTGTAAAGTCGATACAAGACATCAATAAAAGGTCAGTTAACAATTTCTTCCCCAAACTCAGCCACTGGTAAAATCTACTTATTCATAGCAATATGACCAAAGCTACAGATTTGAAATTTTATTCCATGGAATAAACAACATCTGTATTTTCAACATAAGTGTGAAGAATTTGAGTTTCAGGCTCAGACCTGGGTTCACATCTCACTTTTATAGTTTAAAAACCAAGTGACCATGAACATGCTTCATTATTTGCTGGAGGCAATGACATAGCCTCATTTATTAATTCTTTTAAGCATTAACTGAGCTAACACATTTCAAGTGATTAATAAACTACCTGAAACTAGCCTCAATAAAGGGTCACTACCTTTGTTGTCAATATTATTATTGCTGACAGATTGGTATTTTATGCATATTCGCTTCACATGAAATGTCAATAAATAAAGTTAAAAAGTAAAATTCTTGTATACTACCTCCACTGCTATTTTTTTTTAATTATTATTCTAAGTGAAAAAAATCCAGTCATAAGAGACCACATGTAGTATGAATTTATGTATAAAATATCCAGAGTAGGCAAATCTACACACTGAAGCTTGGTAGTTGCTTAAGGCTGGAGGAAGGAATGGGGATGGCATAACTGCTAACAGATGCAGGATTTCTTTGTGGATGACAAAAGTGCTTTAAAATTAGATTGTTTTCAAACTTGTGTAACTCTGAATATACAAAAATCCATTGAATTTTATTCTTCAGACTAGTGAATTGTGAATTATATATCAATAAATCTGTATTTAAAAAATTATTTTATTATTGTTCAATTATAGTTGTCTGCACTTACCCCCCACAACTCCTGCTGACCCTAGCCATCCCCACCGCCCTCCCCTGCTTCCACACCCCTTGGTTTTGTCCATGTGTCCTTTATAGTTGTTCCTGAAAAACCTTCTTCCCTTCTCTTCTTCCCCCCATTATCCCCTCCCACCTCTCCTCTAGTTATTGTCAAATTGTTCTTAATTTCAATGTTTATGGTTATATATTGCTTGCTTGTTCATTTTGTTTATTTGGTCCCACTTATAGGTGAGATAATATGGTATTTGTCCCTCACTGCCTAGCTTATTTCACTTAGTATAATGCTCTCCAGTTTCATCCATGCTGTGGGAAAGGGTAGGTGCTCCTTCTTTCTTTCTGCTGCATAGTATTCCATTGTGCAAAGGTACCACAGTTTTCTGATCCACTCATTTACTGATGGGCACTTAGGTTGCTTCCAGTAATTGGCTATTGTAAATTGTGATGCTGTGAACATTGGGGTGCATAGGTTCTTTTGGATTGGTGTTTCAGGGTTCTTAGGATATAATCTCAGCAGTGGAATTGCCGGGTCAAAAGGCAGTTCCATTTTTAGTTTTCTGAGGAAATTCCATACTGTTTTCCACAATGGCAGCACCAGTCTGCATTCCCACCAACAGTGCACTAGGGTTCCCTTTGCTCCACATTCTCTCCAACACTTGCTGTTTGTTGATTGGTTTATGATGGCCATTCTCACTGATGTGAAGTGGTATCTCAATGTGGTTTTAATTTGCCTCTCTCTGGTGGCTAGGGATGTTGAACGTCTCTGGACCTTCTGTATGTCTATCTTGGAGAGTAGCTGAATGGATAAGAAAATATGACCCACACATGTGCTGCCTACAGGAGACCTACCTCAGAAGAAAAGACCTACATGGACTGAAGTGAAGGGCTGGAAAAAAAAATATTCCAAGCAAATGAACAGGGAAAAAAGCCAAGATAACAATATTTATATCAGACAAAATAGACTTAAAAAGAGCCATAAAAAGAGACCCATAAGGTCACTTCATAATACTCAAGGGAAGAATCCATCAAGAAGACATAAACATTGTAAATATGTATGACCCAACATGAGGGGACCCAAATACATAAAGAAAATCTTGGAAGACTTCAAGAAAGATATCCTCAGCAACACAATTATAGTAGGGGATTTTAACACCCCACTGTCTAAAATGGATAGATCTTCCATGTAAAATATCAACAAAGATATCGCAGCATTGAACAGTGTACTTTACCAAATGGACTTAACTGATATGTATTGAGCCTTTCATCCCAAAAGAAAAAAATACACATTCTTTTAGAAAGCACATGGAACATATTCAAAGACAGATCACATGATAGGACACAAAACAAGCCTAAAAATATTCAAGAAAATTAAAATCATATCAAGCACTTTCTCTGACCACAAGGGACTGAAACTAGAAACCAACGTCAAGGGAAAAAACCCCAAACACTCAAAATCACGGATATTGAATAGCATGCTATTAAACAATAAATGGGTCAAGAATGAGATTAAGGAAAAAATCAAAAAGTTTCTGGAAACAAATGAAAATGAACTTACAAAAGTCCAAACTTATAGGACATAATGAAGGCAGTCCTGAGAGGGAAGTTCATAGCAATACCTAGAAAAGATAGAAACATTTCAAATAAACAACCTAACCCTACACCTACAAAAACTCGAGGAACAACAACAAAGACAGCCCAGAGTAAGTAGAAGGAAGGAAACAACCAAGATAAGAGCAGAATTAAATGACATAGAGTCTAAAAGCACAATTCTAAGAATCAATGAATCCAGGAGCTGCTTCTTTGAAAAGATAAATATAATCGACAAGCCTTTAAGCAGGTTCATCAAGAAAAAAAGAGAGAGGACCCAAATAAACACAATCAGAAATGAAAGAGGAGAGATTACAACTGATACCACAGAAATACAAAAGATTGAAAGAAATTAATACAAAGAACTATATGCCAAGAAACTGGAAAACCTAGATGAAATGGACAAATTTCTAGAAAAAATATAATCTTCCAAACTCAATGACAAAGAAGCAGAAAGCCTGAACAGACCAATAACAGCTGACAAAATTGAAGCAGTAATCAGAAAGCTTCTGACACACAAAAGCCCTGGACCAGATGGTTTCACAGAAGAATTTTACAAAGCATTTAAGTGTGAGTTAACCCCTATCCTTCACAGACTATTCCAAAGAATCCAAGAAGGTGGAAGACTCCCAAACTCATTTTATGAAGCCACTATCATCCTAATCCCAATATCCCCACTTCTATAGCTTCCTTCCATAATCAGTAAATGACTTCATAGTATGGCTGTTTTCCTGGGGCCAGAATATCATTTACTTTTGAGACAATGAGCCTATTTTGAATCCTACAGAAATAGCCTTCCTGGCTAGTAATGAGGACTAAGGAAAAGGATCCTCTACTCTTTTGTCAGGAGGACAAATGCCTCACTCCTCCCAAATGTCAATGTTTTGGGGAAAACTGCTGGGACAGTAAGCCTAAGTGTCAGCTAATACCTGAATATCAAGAGAACTGCAAAAGTAGCAGCACTGATTACATATACTGGCCACCCCAAAATAATAAAGATAGAGAGAAAGAAAGCAGATCACACTCCACAGACCAAACCAGGAAAGTATTAAAACTCCATGCACGAATTGAGCTAAGAAAATACAGAACTATTCTTGGGACTCAGGAAGAATTGCCTAACATAATGAATTTATACTGAACCAACTGAAGTTTTCAGAGTAAAAGCCAGGCCGTAAAAGACAATACAATATGATCTCACCTAGAAGTGGAACCTAATCAACAAAACAAAAAAGCAAGGAAAATATAAACAGAGACATTGAAAGTAAGAACAAACTAACCAGAGGGGAGGTCCAAGGAGATAATGGGGGGAAAGTGGAGGAAAGGTCATCAAAGAACATGTACAAAGGACCCATGGACAAAGCCAAAATGGGGTGGGATTGAGGGTAGGAGGTGGGGATGGCTGGCGTGTGGGGAAGCAGTGGTGAGGAAAGGGAAACAACTGTACTTGAACGACAATAAAAAAAGAGACTAAAAGATTTAAGCCACAACAGAAAAATGCTAATGCTGAGAGTAAAATGATAAGAGTCAAGATATAGAGATATAGAGATGGAGATGATAGAGATAGAGATGATAGAGAGAGAGATGATAGACAGATATCCTCAGTTGTTTTCCAGAATCTTGTCAGAGACATAGTTGACTTCTAGCTTTTAAATGATTGAAAACAAGCTTCATAAAGATGAAAGGTTTTGTGCAGCCTCCCTAGTGAAAAATGTGAGAACTAGTATTTAAATTTCATTTCTAGGCTCCAAACCATCATCATGACTAGAAAATAACTAAAGAATTAAAAACAGCTGAGGTATCAAAAGGTTCTGAAACAGGACTAAGAGGGACAGTGAAAAGCAGCGATTCTGACTCTAGAGAGACCACAACAAGACAGGAGCTGCTCTTACAATCATAGGCCAGGCCTGCCTGATTCCCAGTTCTTCCTAGGGAGAAACTGACAAGAGATGGATGGTTCTCAGCCTATCAGACCAAACACCCTTTACCATATTAAATATTTTATATAAACTCTTTTTTTACTGTGCTCAAATAACATTAGTAGATAATATAATCTGACTACCCACGTAATTTTGAAAATCCAATTAATATTATGTTCTTACTGTAACCAACAGAAGTTATACATAAAAACATGCATAATAAAATAATATGCCTTACATTGCACAAATGATCAGGCATGACTATTCTAGATGAAATAATGGGGTAGTGAGATTCTTGCACTGATATGTAGAATCATGGGGGTGTGACGGCTCTAGTTAAAGAATGATATAAATGAGTCTTATTGACAACTTAAATGTCACAGTGCCTTACTGTCCATGAATCATTCTTGTCAAAACTCCAACCCTTCAGAAAAATCTATGCTTGTTTTTCAGTTTGTATGCTGATTGCATCCATGACATTTAGTGTATATTAAACCCATATGAGAAAACAAAAACAAATCATTGTGTACTTTTATATGCAAAAGAAGGTTAAGTGTTAGGCTCAAATAATAGTGAAAAGGTTTTTTACCTTTGTGTGTGTCTGAATTCCAAAATTCAGTAGGTTACACGAAAACTCATTTTTGTATGAAATTGCCCCAAGAATTTCAGGCAGTCTAGCACTCTTGTCAGCACACTCCCATCAATGCCCTCCACCACCAACAGCATCAAATGCTAGGTGCAGCCTTCCAATCATTGTCACAGCCAAACATGTGAAACTGTCATTTCATGTGTTTCCAGATCAGCATATGGAGAGTTTCCAAATCAGCATATGGGGACAGAAACTGCCATTTTATTGTTATGTCATGAAACAATTCATATAGCCTTTAGAAGATTTGATTAGCGTAAGTCTAGTAATTTATTGATCACTAAATGAAAGAAATGGACTTTGAATTCAAATCCCAGCTCTGGAGCTCACTGTCCTACGATCTTAGCCGGTTGTCTTAGTTTTCTGAGCCTAAGTTTCCTCACTGAGAAATGAAAGCAATGCAACCATCTTGCACATTTTTTCCAATGGTTAAATAAAATAACACATAGTATCGTGATTGGTACAATGCTTAGCACGTTATAATTGCTCAATAAATCATGATTAGAGCTATTACTTGGCGTATCATTAACTACCGCAATATTTAACAATAAAAATTTGAAAATATCTTTGGTTAGCATGTAGGGTAAGTCGGAGAGAGTGCTTGGAGTTGCTTTCGGGTTGGGCTGGCCAGGTGAGCTGACATGAGCCGGGGCACATGACACAGGAATAAGATCATTAATTTAGGTTAGAAAGCTATAGTACATCAACTTTGTCTACATCCCATATGTTTTAAAGCCCACTATAACTGACTGAGCTCACATATATATGAACCCTTGTCTTCAGGAAGAAAAATTACTTTTGCAATGCAGCTGCTGTTTTCGTTGTTTCATGATTTTTCTTAAATTAAAACAATTTGATAGGGAATTAGAATGCATTCTGAAGTAAGGAATTATTTCCAGAAACAGCAGGAGTAGATATATAAAATCTATGAACCATGGCATGCTTATAGACACAGAGAAATACCTAATAATATTTAAATTGTTAAAGCATTCCAAATAATCTAGTAAAATGTGTTATTCAATTTGTTGCTTTACTTTATAATTGGCTTTAGAATAAATACTACAGACTTTACTTCTTCTTTTCTTATTCTATGAACATTAGCATTTATTCCAATCAATGGAAATTCCATTATTTTAATTTTAGATCTCCATAATAAATCAATAGAAACAAGAAATTATTTCAGATATAAAAATAGGCAGCTAAACAAAGAGATAATAAATAATTAAAATAGTTATGTCTGACTAGGTTAAACTGAAATTTTTTAACACATTTCAATTGAACAGGCAGTACATAATAAAATGAAGAATTAAGCAAACTAGGGTGATATTAATTTTATAACAATTCATCTTAGTGCTGTTTTAGTATGTAAAACATTAAAATAATCTATGATGGGGAAGTGACATTTTAGTTAAATAAGCCATGCAGAAAATATTTTCTGGAAGATACCGCCCATATTTGAGGTAATACAGCAGTTCAGTTACAGGCACGGAGGATAGTGTGTGGGGCTAAAAGGGCAAGATTAAAGATTTTAGAGAATCTTAAGGATGGTGCAGGGCAAAAGAAGGCATTGAGATTTTTACCCTTACCTCCTGGAAGTGTTTATTCAACAGGAATATGTCCTAAACCAATTCCCCATTCATCAAATGATAAAAAGCAATTTTAAAATTAACTTTCATTCCTATCATACATTGTTTCCTAATCAAAGGTGCAGGTATGAAGGTAGTATGAATGGTTATTTTGTGTCCCACTACAGCAGAAATGTAAAACTTTTTTTTACTTAATTTATTCGCATAATGCAACATTATTGGTGATCTCATGTGAAGCTTGTAGACAAACCAGTTGCATACTCCCAGTAAAAGAACCAAATCCCATACTACCATGTTTGCCTGGAGCTAAGAAGGTACAAATAAGGTAGGTTACATTTTTGTAAAGCTTGACAAAGCTTAACAAATAAGGGAGTCTGCCCACCTACTTAGTGTTTCTTTTGTTCAATCTTTGAAAACAGGAATAAAAATTATGAAAGGAATTTAAGAAGAGAAATAAGTTGAAATAAAGATTAGATAATAAATTCCTTTTTAAATGACAATAATATAAAAATTAAAACATTTTGGCAACTAATAATTTTTCCTTATTATGGCTTAATGTGTGATTATTTGGGCATTGTTTTCCCCGGATTTTTCCATATAAGTGAATTAAGTACAACACAAAAATCTCTAATGATCTTCAAGCCTATCTTCAAAAGTACTAATTTGATTCCTAAATCACTCAATTAATATTTCCACGGTTTCCTAAGAGGTCTTAAAAAGAGAAAAAGAAATGCACTTCAGTATATACTGCATAACAAAGTTTAGTGAGACATAGAAAATCCACAAATATTATAAAACCCAGGTTTTAGCCTCAGAGATCAAGTCTAATCCAATTGTGCACATCCACTGTTCAGTTAACCTAGAAAAATTTTACTTTTCACAGTATTTTATCTTTTATATTTCTGCTCTTGGAAATGATATATTTTCTACAACTGAGTCTTAGGGCTGAAAGGAATTGTAACACCACTCAAAAGAAACAAACGCTTTCATTTAGAAGAATGGAATTTCTTTCACACTATCAATTCAAACATACAAGGCACATACAAAGAGGCCCTCGCCATCTCTTTGGTTATAGAACTTGAAGACAGGATCCTGCTGTCTCAGTTGGCTTTTACTTCTAACTGCTCAGTCTGGGAAAACTCAATACATCTGGGCCTGGGCGCTTCCCATGGAGAAGGAAGAGCTTTTTAAAAAGGCTTTTAAAAACCAAGAGAAAAACTCTTATTTCTTTGAACTTTGTTATTTATATTTTTCCATGAATTTGGTATATGTAGGGAGAATTTCTCAGAGATTACCAAAGTATGAACTATCAGTAACGAACTTAGACTCTACTAAATCAGTAATATCCCAAGATTCTCTTTAATTAATGATTTTTTTATTCTGCCTAGGGAGGATAGCCACACAAAAACGAGTGATTCTAGTACACAGAGCAGTAGTAAAGTATCAGTATGTATTAAGTAGTGAAGTATCAGTGTTAATTTAGGAAGCACATTTATTCAATATTAGAGATATTGTTAAAAATTGAAAATCATACTGTAGTCATCAAATGTTTTAAACAGTAGGATAAATTAGATTCCAAAAAGATGTGAGGAAAATCTGGAGCATAAATTAGAGCAAGGAGATAAACTGAAAATAAATGTCATTTGATCATCTAAGCTAATAATTATGACAATATAGAAACTAGAGCAATAAAAAGAAGGGCAATATGGGTGAACAGCTCCTGTTTTTCTCTTTCTTCTTTTTTAAAATTGATTTTAGAGAGAAAGAGGAAAGGTGAGAAAGTGAGAGAGAGAGAGAAACACTGATTTCCTGTACCACTTATTGATGTTTTCATTGGTTGATTCTTATTTGTGCTGCGTTACCAAAAAGCAACTGGGGTCCTGCTGCCCGCCATCACCATCCAGGCAAAAATTCCAGAGGCAAAGATTTGGTCATAAAGAAAAGGAGTTTTTATTCAAAAGCTTCA
Source organism: Glossophaga mutica (assembly GCA_039655065.1). NCBI lineage: Eukaryota > Metazoa > Chordata > Mammalia > Chiroptera > Phyllostomidae > Glossophaga > Glossophaga mutica. Next base: position 74,577,668 of record CM077308.1, on the reverse strand, counting down.
CAATTTTTGGAATAACAGCTTTCTATATTCACTAGTCACTTAAGCCTATCAATTAAGGCTAAAGAGTTCCCATCAGTGAATGAGTGGATCAAAAAACTATGGTACATTTACGCAATGGAATTCTATGCAGCAGAAAGAAAGAAGGAATTCCTACAATTCATTGTCATGGATGGAACTGGAGAACATTATATTAAGTGAAATAAGCCAGGTGGTGAGGGACAAATACCATATGATCTCTTCTATAAGTGGGACCTAATCAACAAAACAAACAAGCAAGCAAAATACAACCAGAGACACTGAAATAAAGAACAAACTGGCAGTAACCAGAGGGGACAGGGTAGAGGGATAATAGGGGAAAGGCCATCAAGGAACACGTATGAAGCACACATGGACAAAGTCAAAGGAGTTTTGTTCGAGTGTGGGAGGCTGGGATGGGTGGGGAAGGGGGCATAGCGGGGTGAAAATGGAGACAACTGTACAATAATTAAAAAAAGACTTACTAAATTCTTTAGCTCTTTAGTTACAGCTTTAATCACATAAACCTATTAAGTAAGGCTAAACTCCAACACCTGAATTTTCCTATCATTTCCCCTGTGAGTTTTAATTATCTTATTTCTACAAGGTTAGTTTACAAACTAAAACATAAGATACAAAAGCTACATAATTTTGGGAGAATGGCAGGCTTCTGCCTCAGAGCTTGTCCCTTCTAGGACACCCAAATAATAACCCTGCCAGCCTTTGCCAGGTCAGCCCTACCCTAGGCTGTGCAGAGTTCCTTCCCATTCAAAATACTGTCCATTGGAAAATGCAGGCAACAAGATCATCCAGGTATCTTCACGGAGGAAGAGAGCCCGAGAGCCATGCCTGCCTGTCCCAGAGCCCTTCTTTTATTTCAAATCTTGTCCATAATTCCTTGTACTTACATGGTATTCAGCTTCTCAGCCAATCCCATCCTAGACCGGTTACCATTCAATTAATAAACTCCTTCTAAGGGCCCTTCACTACTTCTCCCCTGTGATCTGATCAGATCTCTCTGTATCACCCTGACTAAGATTAAACCTTGGTGTCTCAAACCAACTGAGCTACCTGGCCAGGAGGAGCTCCCACTTTTTAACACACAAGGGAAAAAAATAATTTTATGTCCTGTTACAGTTAGCATCAAGCTGAAAAGATTTATCTTTCCCCTCATTTACCATGAAGATGATATATGTCACAGTATCTTCTCAAACAATCTGCATGTGATATCAAATTTTTTTCTAGAGACTCTTTCGTAACATGGGTCTGACTCTAGCTGACTTTTTTCATAATGCCTTTAAGAAACCCAAGAAGGGAGAAGGGCATGTCAGCCATATCCATAAAACATAGCAGAATCAGGTCTTCATCAGCTGCAGCTGTCTCTAGCACATACTGAATCCACATCTTCAGGTGTGTCCCTCTGTCCCTATTTACAGCTAGAATTACCCAGAGTCCTACTCACTGCCAAATGTCCAGCAATGATGTTGGAAAATGACATCAGAGAATTGTATCTGCAATCTCAATTCCTTTGTTCTACCTCCCAGCACAGCCTTACCACACTAGTCATTCAAGTCTTCAGAGGATAAAATTCTTATTGCCCTGAGCCATCAGCAAAGAAAGCTACAATACACTGTGGCCCAATCTGACCCCTCATCCTTATTCCGGCATATTCCCACCTGTCATAATCCTGTCACACTGAGGCTCAAGGATCACCACAATGTCCAGCCTGATGGACCCTTCAGTATCAAGACACAAGACCTTCCAAAAAATAATGCTCAAAGACATCTGTCAACAAAAATGTGTTGAATCTATATCATATCCATGTCTCCCAGTTAAATACTGCATATTTTTTACCTTGAATTTTTGAGGAGTCTGACTTTCACAGTTGTCATGCACAAATGAGACCCCAGCACCCCTCAGTCTCAGGTCTTATTTCCCAGACTAAATTTCAACCATCTCTCTGGTATTTGATTCTTACCTATGCATATTTATCTTTACTATTCCCTTCTAGGGACTGATAAATTATAGAAGCCTTTTTTCTTGTATGTAAGCATCATATCCTGTTATGTCCCTGAGTGATGTTTGGAATCTGATTGGTTAAGATGAAACAAAAATCTTCCTTTTTCCAATAGGTCTCCAAAAAATGTTTCCTTAAATATCCAAGTTGGATTTCCTTTTGTACTGGAGGCTACCTAAAGTTAATGTCTCAACAAACAATTATTAAGCAGCCCCAATACTGTGCCTAGGATTGTTATACACACTAACAGTTAGAAATATAACTAAGATCAGACACTGACCTGGTAAAGGAGGATAATACATGAAAAGCAGCTATATGACAATTGCAAAAATAGCTGTGAGAAGCAACTATTGGGTAAAAAGAGGACATAGATTATCTTTATCATCATGGAGGACTCCTAAAGATGACAAAATGAGTTGAATATGAAAGGGTGATAGAACAAAGAACATTCCCAGAAGAGAGAAAAGCATGATCATCAATACTAAAGCAAGAAATAGCACTCTGGTTGGTGTGGCTCAGTTGACTGAGTGCTGGCCTTTGAACAAAAGGGTCGCTTGGTTCTATTCCCAGTCAGGACACATGCCTGGGTTTCGGTTCAGGTTCCCAGTAGGGGCTGTGCAAGAGGCAGCCACACATTGATGTTTCTCTCCCTCTCTTTCTCACACCCTTCTCCTCTGTCTAAAAATAAATAAATAAAATCTTTTAAAAAAATAAATAGCAGAAAACTTTGTGAAAATCTGTATACAGTGTTACTGGGAACATAAAGTGTGAGACACTGGTAAATGGTGAGACTAGAAAGGACTATATCATGAAAAGTTACAATACTATTCTAAAGCCTCAACTGGGCTTTAGTTATAACAATAGCAACAGGAAAAAAATTACAGAGATCCTGCCTGGTAGGGTACCTTAGGTCAATAGTTAGTTTTTCTGTGACTTCAAATCTCCCCTCTGATAATTTACTTTTGTTGAGACAAAACTTGAACTATAATTTACATCCTATATTTCTGTAATTACCTTTCTGTTTATTAAATTTGAAGTATGATGAATCATCTGCTAATGGTAATTATAGTGGGTTATAACCTCCCCAACAGTGTGAAGCAAGGCTGTATTAAGAGAACATTTCATGCAATCTGTTATATACAGGAATGCATGACAAACCACAAGAATCCTGAAAGCTGGTCTTACAATATGCTTCTAGTCTTCCAGGAAATTCATCCAACTCACTGGGTTGTAAGAATACTCATGAGTTCATTTAGGGGCTGCTGATTGCTTATGACTATGCTCTGGAAATGCAAGCACAAGCAAATATCAGTCCAAACATATGTAAAAGTTTACAAAATACTTGAAATAATGACATGTGATAGACGAAAGACCTCTGTGCTAAGTCAGCACAGTGCTATGAACTATAGTGAACCAGAAACTAACCAAGGTCACACAGGAGCGGAATAAAAAAAGTTTCAGACTTATACTATGCATAGGAATAGGAACTTCCCTCTGATGTATTATTCATGATGTTAATGCATTGCTAAAGAACCTATCTTAGATTTATTCTTTCTCATAAAATATCAGCTCTTTAGCTTAGAATTAAGAGCTGTGTCAACCTTCTCTGTATACTCATCATGATTCATTATATGCCAATTGGATCCTCCCCCAAGGTTAATGGAAGTTATTAACTGACCAAAACTCACTCATATACAATATACCTGAATGTCTAAATGTACACACACACATATTATTAATTCACACCACTTTAATACATTGCATGTTCCATAGTTTTCAAATATTTAGTTGTATAATTAATTCATACAAGTGTAAAATCTTTAACTGAGCTTGCCTTTTTATACATATATGAAGTTGTTTTATGTTATAAAGAGAACATAAGAAATTCTAAATTCTATCACTATTTTGATTTTTGAATGTGTTCTACTTTGTGTTCTGGGTGATTTTATCTTAAACCGTATAGTCTATTTTTTCCCCTTTCTATAAAAGAGTAATGATAACATAATTGTTTAATGAGAAGATTATGATAAGGAATGAATGAAGAGTGAGAAATTGCTTATTACTACTAAGCTTGGAATATGACAAATGTTTCATAAGTATGGGGTGAACAGGAATATAGTATCTAATAAAAAATTTGCATTCATTCAATTGATAAACATTTCCTGAACATCCCTGTTCTCTGCCAAGCATTCCGCTAGATGCTAGGGTTGATGAAAAGAATGGTATGATCCCCGTCCTCAAAATGATTCACTTCTTTTGGCCCATTCAGTTAAAAAAGAAACCATGCATAAATATTTACAAGTACATTCAGATAAAAGAGAGGTTTGTAATATTATTTATTTTTTAAATTGCATTATTCTCAACTCCGACTCATTGAATATAATTAAGGATAAAAAATTCAAAGCTAATACTTTTTATTTTTGATTAAAACTGTTCCACTAAGGAATTGCCTATTATTGTTTGCCACAAACTGCCAGCTTTAGAAATTATGAGTCAACATAAATCTCTGCTATTGCTCTTTTCACCCTGCTTTACCCTATTCCGACAGCTACTAGGAATAACATCAAAGAATCTTCTTCCTAGTGGACCATGAAATTAAAGCTCAGCAAACTGAAACAGCCAGTGGGTTTCTTTGATGAGTATGGTCCAATCTGCGAAGGCAGTAAAGAATGCAATGGGAAACTCTAATGTCTTTAGGAAAATGTTTTAGTCTAGAAACCGGGAGAGCCTCATGCTCAGTAGAGGCTGCCAAATGTACTCAGAGTAAAGTCTCAGGATTTTGAGTAGGTTACTCAGAGAGTATGTGAAGAATGTACAGAGGAAATTTACTGTCTGCCATAAACATAATTTTTAGACAATAAAAATGGCTCCTTTCCAGAAGAAGAAAAGAAGAGATGAAAAAAATCTTTTAAATATGACATCACTACCTGTCCTAGTCATAGGGAAATCTCTTTTCTTAAATAGTCCCATAAAACTTAGGACTTGGAACTTTTGATAGCTATGCGTAAGATCATGATATCACATATTATTTTTCTTTCATCAATTCAATTTCATAACAATAGAAAATTGGTTTACAATTTATTATTCATTTAGCTCTCATTATAGGCCAAGCCCTGACTTACTCACTGTATGTATATGTATTCATTTAACTTTCTAATAGCCCTATGATGTAGGCATGCAATTATCCTTGCATGAAGCACAGGAGGATTAAGTAATTACTCTATCCTCACATAGCGAACATACGACCAAACCAGTAGTTAACCCAAGGTGGTCTGACTCCAGTGTTTTTACCCTTAATTAATAGGTGCTGTATTAATTAAGCACCTATAGTGATACAGCACCTATTAATCCCCTGCTAGATACTAGGCCATATCAAATGTCAAAGATCCGCAGATGCATAGACGTAACATCTGCCATTTAGGAGATGTGGTCTCATAGCAGGAGAGAGGACATAATTGTTAGGGTGTGATAAAATGTAAAATATGCTATCATTTTATAGGAGGAAGAAAAGCATGATCACAGCAATACACATTTGGTTAGATGGGGCTATAAAGGAGAGAGCAATTAATTCTACCTATAGAAGTAGAGATGATGAAGCAAATCTTGAGCTAAGCATTGAAATGTCTCATTAAAATAGGTATGCCCTTAGTAAGAGGCTATAACATTTATTAAATGTATCCTTATGCCACACATTATTCTAAGCACTTCACATGAAATAGCTCATTCAGTACCCATAAAAACTATATGAATTAAGAACCATTTGCCCATTTTACAGGTAGAGAATTTGAGGTACAGAATGTAAGAGTAGTTTGACCAAAGTACAAAGGGGTGGGGCCTAGACTGAAACCCAAAAGATCTGATATCACAATCTGAGCTGTTAAGTACTATCCTCTTAATTACATCTTTAGCACAAAGAGCCCACAAAATGACTACAATAAACTGAGTATTCCTGTGACTGCAAAGAGATTAGGCAGAAGGACAGATCAAATCTGAAATGGTTGTTCTCCTTCATGCCAGAATCTATTTTGAAATAGCCTAAAATAGAATTGAGAGACAATATACATTACTGTTGTTCTATAACCCATTATAGTAGAACTGAGAGGCAACCAGTAACAATCCTACATAGCCATAAGTAAATAAAGCATGAGGAAGATAATATTTATAAAAGGTCTTATAGCTAATAGATCCAGGGTTCAAATCCAGGTCCATATTAAAAACATACATACACACACACACACATTATACTGTACTGTTATACAGAAGTCTAAACACTAAAAGAATAAAACAAAGCCCAGAACTGTGCCCTAGAAGTTATCAACACCTATGCTTAAAATCATTGAGAACTGAGGCAGTACTTGTCATATTTAAGCATGAAGTTATGGTACAATATACTTCCCTGAGAAATACGGTACCTAGCAGGTACAACTCAGCATCTCAATTCCTTCATGATCATCCAGGTTACTGATTGGATAATCCATTGAAATGAATTATTACAATGATGTCACAGAGGCATCACTAATAATTTGCAAATACTTGAAGTTCAAGCTTGTTTACGTATTTTGACTAAAAGCAGTGTCATCTTACTATTGTAAACCTCTGGAGTCAAGATATATAAAGTCTAGTGACATTGTTTACTTTAAATAGGCCAAACTCCGAACTATATTGTAACAATGGTAAATTAATAATAAACATTGGGAAATAACTTAATTAAAGAGAAATAAAATGAGACTATAGATGGCGAAATAAATTAGTATTACAGAATTTCCTTTCATTAAAACATAAATAGACAGAATTGGTTTTGGGTTTTTTTTTTAATTTAATTTATTTTTAGAGAGAGGAAGGGAGGGAGAAAGAGGGAGAGAGAAATATCAATGTGTGGCTGCCTCTTGCGTGGCCCCACTGGGGACCTAGCACACAATCCAGACATGTGCCCTGACTGGGAATTGAACTGGTGACCCTTCTGTTTGCAGGCCAGTACTCAATCCACTGAACCATACCATCCAGGGCAGAATTGTGTTTTTTAATATGTGCAGCAATTAAACAAGGAAAGAAATCTCACAACAAATGGTTTATAATTATGGCCATAGGAAGAACAGTAAAACTGGGCCATGCCATATTTCAGCACTCTCGTCCCCACTTTCAGAAGCAATGCTATACAAAAAGGTTTGATTGACAAAATTCTGAGCATTTTAATGAATACCCTCCAGTTTGTAGAAATATAGGCCAAAGAATAAAATAGGAAATTCTGAATAAGGCAAACTCCTTAATATTAGAAGCCCCTACATGTTACCAAAACATCTTAATATTAAAAGGAATGATAACCAGGGTTTGCCAGATCCCACGGACCAGTTTGTAGTGGTGTACCCTCATGAAGCACTGCTTGGCGTGACATCTAATAGGAGCTCAGAAAAGAGAGCAAATGCCAGGTATTCAGTCAGCCTAGTGCTTTATTTCCCCTCACTCACATGCCCTGACACTATAGAACAGGATCTTCTTAGCAACTCCAAGCCCTACTTGCTATAGCTTAAAAGAAAGACTGTAGCCCTGGCAGATACGGCTCAGTGGTTGAGTGACTGACTACAAATCAAAAGATCTCTGGTTCATATTCCCAGTCAGAGCACACGCCTGGGTTGCTGGCCAGGTACCCAGTAGGGGGTGTGCGAGAGGCAACCACACATTGATGTTTCCCTTCCTCTCTTTCTCCCTCCCTTCTCCTCTCTAAAAAAATAAATATATTTTTTTTTTAAAAAAGGAATAATTGGCCCTGGCTGGTGTAGCTCAGTGGATTGAGCGTGGGCCTGTGAACCAAAGAATCACGGTTCAATTCCCAGTCAGGGCACATGCCTGGGTTGCAGGCCAGTTCCCAGCAAGGGACACGTGAGAGGCAACCATACATTGATATTTCTCTCCCTCTCCCTCTCCTACCCTTCCACGCTAAAGATAAATAAATAAATAAATAAATAAATAAATAAATAAATAAAAAAGGAATAATTGTAAATTGATCACAACTCAAATTTTATCAGAGCACATAGATAGTCTAGAATCAGAAGTCAGCTTAAGCAAAAACAAATGCAAGTAAATGTCATTCCAGTTACACATGTATGGCACCAAAAATAAAAATTAAAAATAAAATGGCACATGAAGGAAAAGTGAAGAACATATCTGGAAAAAATAAGGAAGAAAAGTAGATTTTCTTTTGCAATTGCCTCATTAGATGGTTGCTCAAAAACATAAATGTAAAAGTAAGATTTCAAGAAAGAAAAAGATAATAAAATGTGAATGTCTAAGGTAAATTGTGGACTAAGGGAAAATACCGAGAACAAATACAGCATTATTTCTTACCTAATAAGTAAATTAGAAAGAAGAAACAATAGACATTTCTAAAAATTAAATTAATGATATGGTGAATAGATAAGGGTAAACTCAGTGATTGCAAAGACAAAAATAAATAAAATGATAATTATTTGCAAAATGACTATTTTTAGGGCAGACAGACTGAGGATGACTCAACATGGAGATAATTATTATACTTTAAATAAAAGATCACTAAGACACCTAATAGGAAAAGCGACCAGAGATGCCAACCGAAGCAAGAGAAAATTAAACCTGCAAAATATAAGATGAAAAAAGTATATAATGTTGATTTCAAGATAAAATTATATATATTGATTTCAAGATAAATTCTGGTAAATTATTGAAATGCAAGATAAAGTACTGAAGTATAAAAAAGTGTGAAAATGTTAATCATTTCACCTCTCATAGAAATAATTCAAGGCATGCGATTAAAAAATAAAGATTATCACAATGATTTTTATAATCTTTTTCAACTACATTTCATTGATTATGCTACTGCAGTTCTCTCAATTTTTTCTCCTCTTTATCCCCCTCAGCCCTGTACTTGCCACCTTCTAGCACCCCACCCCTTAGTTCATGTCCATGGGTTATACATAAGATCTTTGACTTTTCCATTTCCTGTACTATTCTAAACCTCCCCCTGTCTATTTTGTGCCTACCAATTATGCTTCATATTTCCCGTACCTTTTCCCCCTCTCTCTCCCTCCCCCTCCCCACTAATAACCCTCCATGTGACCTCAATTTCTGTGACTCTGTTCCTGTTCTAGTTGTTTGCTTATTTTTTTTTTAGGTTTAGATGTTGATTGTTGTAAGTTTGTTGGCATTTTACTGTTTATAGTATTTGATCTTCTCCATTTCTTAGATGAGTCCCTTTAACATTTCATATAAGGGCTTAGTGATGATGAATTCCTTTAACTTGATCTTATTTGGGAAGCACTGTATCTGTCCTTCCATTCTAAATGATAGCTTTGTTGGATAGAGTAATCTTGGATGTAAGTCCTTGCCTTTCATGACTTTGATACTTCTTTCAAAGTTACTCCTTCTTGCCTGTAAGGTTTCTTTTAAGAAATCAGCTTATCTTCTTATGGGAAGTCTTTTGTATGTAACTCACTCCTTTCCTCTTGCTGCTTTTAAGATTCTCTCCTTATCTTTAATCTTGGATAACGTAATTATGATGTGTCTTGGTGTGTTTCCTCTTGGATCGGACTTCTTTGGAACTCTCTCAGCTTCCTGGACTTCCTGGAAGTCTATTTCCTTTGCCAGATAGGGAAGTTCTCCTTCATTATGTTTTCAAATAAGTTCTCAGTGTCTTGCTGGCTCTCTCCTTCTGGCACCCCTATGATTCAGATGTTGGAAAGTTTAAAGTTGTCCCAGAGGTTCCTCAGCCTATCCTCATTGTTTTGATTTTCTTGTTTCTTCATTCTATTCTAGTTGGATGTTTATTTCCTCCTTTTGTTCCAAATCATTGATTTGAGTCCTGCTTTCCTTCCCTTCACTGTTGGTTCCCTGTATATTTTACATTATTTCACTTTGTAACAACTTCATTTCTTCCTTCATTTGGGACTTAATTCAATTATCTCTGTGAGTATCCTGATTACCAATGTTTTGAACTCTGCATCTAGTAGGTTGTCTATCACCTAGTCACTTAGTTCTTTTTCTGGAATTTTGATCTGTTCTTTCATTTGGGCCATTTTATTTGTCTCAGCACACCTGTTATATTGTAAGGGACAGAGCTTTAGGTATCGGCCAGGATGAGGCAACCCTCTTCACTGCTTTGTGGTACTGTCTGTGGAGGAGGTGTCAGAGAGGGAACAATGCCACTTGCTTGGCTCTCCCCCCACTTTCTATCACTTCCCTTGCTTTCCACAAGCTGATTGTGCCCTTTCAGGTGCTGTTTCTCAGGTGGGTGTATTTGTGTACTTTCTAGGACCCCATGGGCCTCTCCAACTTTTTCTTTAAAAATGTTCTTTTTAAAATATTAACATGGGTTGAATAAATATTTATATGAAGTTCACCAATTCAATCAATGATGTTTTAGCTTCCTTTCATCCATAAAAAAATAAAATAAAATAAAATAAAATTGAATTAAATTAAATGTTTTTGAAAAGGAAATAAAATAATATTTATTGTAAGATTATTTTCCTCTTTAGGTATTAATACATTTTTCTTTTAATAGATATTCAAAGAGCAAATCCTGAAATCATATTCACAAAATGTTAACACAAGTTATTTCTTGGTAATGAGAATTTTTTTTATTTGTTTTGGTTTGTGTGACTTACCACTTCCCTTTTTACAGTTTTCAGTATTGTAATTTTCTTTTTACTGATAATATATTCATTTAGTCATCTCATTTTAAGGAAAATATTTATATAGTATTTACTATGTTCCAAGGATTATTTTAAATGCTTTACAAATACTAACTCAATTTTCACATTTATACTATAAAGTAAATGTTGTTATATCCATTTTTTACAAGTAAGAAACTGGCCAGAGAGAGAGTAAGTACCTTGTTCAAAGTCACTCATGTAGAACATGGAAGAGACTGGATTCATATCTAGGCTGCTGACTCCAAAGATGATCCTACTCTTACCTATTATACTGTGCTGAATCTAATAAATTGTTTTAATAAACTGTAGTTTTAAAAAGTGAATTAAATGGCTACAATATGGAAGGTCAGCATTTGAAAATTCTGATGAAAATAATTTTTGTACTAATCAGTCATCTTCAATATCTTGTAACAATTTTTGTTTCCCTCTACATAGCCTTTCTGGGTCACTACAATCTATAAGCTCTCAAGATCTGCAGAATTTAAACCCCTGTCAAATGGTAATTTCTTGATACAGAGTTAAGATACAGTTTGGGAAGTAATCAAGTAATCTAATAACCAGATGTATGCTAACATATCACTATATTCTGAAAATATCTATGTATACAAATCAGTTTGACTTTATTCTGATGAAATAAATTGACTGATTTTTACCTTTGTTTTAATTTTCTTTGCAGGGATATAATGTAACAACTGAATAGTTGCATTTTCCACTGGATGTTTTAGTGTAGCTACAACCTGACGCAGGAAGAAAAAAGAGCTATTCTGACACTTCATCAATCAATTACTATTTATTAAGTTTTCATCAAATGCAGAGTACTCTACTGCACTAATTTCACCCATGACTTCAGATCCTCAAACAAGAATTTGCTCCTTGGAATAACAATGAAAGCAATGACTTTATTGAAGATTATTATCTGAATGATGGAAAACCTTTATCACTTGAAATATTTTTCATTGTTTTAAATAGACTTCATCTTTTTTTGCAAAATTCAAGTATATTGTAATAATTTATATTTCCTGATTTTTTGTATTTATCTGTTAGGTCAACATTTTCTCAATTGGTTAATAATACCTCTTAGCATTTAGTCCTAGCTAGGTAGCTCAGTTGGTTAGAGCATTGTTGTGATACACCAAGTTGGTCCCCAGTCAGGGCACATACAAGAATCAGCCAATAAATGCAGAAATAAAGTGGAACAACAAATTGATGTTTCTCTTTCTCTGTGTTTCTCTCCCTTCTTCTCTCTTTCTAAAATCAGTAAATAATAAAAAATAAGAATAATAACATCTCTTAGCCTTTAATAGGCAAATAATGTATATTTCATTCTGTGAAGTATTAAAAATATTAGAAAGCTATTTTATTTAACAATATAAAGGTATAATCACTGAATAAAGTTCTTTAGATGTCAGATTTAACACTGAGATTATGTCTAATATTATTTCAGAGCTTTTTACCTCTATTTTATTTGAATAGCTCACAAGTTAATTATGATATTCTTTTGAAATTTCAATAGCAATGCATAGAAAAACAAGAACACTCATCTAAGTCAACATCTGTATTATAGGTGAAATTGGAAATGTAATTTCACACTTTGTTAGAATGGCCCAGTATGCTACTGGTATCCATGAGATGAAAACACAGGAGCAATGCTAAACATTTGTGTATGGTTCCTGTATGGATCAGTGTCAATGGCCTTTGCCAGGTTTAGTGCAAAAAACTAAAAAGGCAAGGAAAAAGAAGCTTATGACTAATAAGTCACCCAGTTTAAACATAGAATGGTTAAAAACAACCCCAAGATACCCTGGCTGAATCCGAGATCGAGGAGAGTACACACAAAGCAAAAATTGAAAAACAAGAAAAGGGTTAAAGTGGGAACAAATATGATGCACTTTAAAAATGAGAAAGAGTAGAACCAAGCACCAAAAGTACTCAATAGAAATAAAAATAAAATGTGTATAAGGTAGGCTTAATCGAAGGAGGCCAAATAAGTTATATAACTACATTTGAACATAAGTTATCCAAGGCTTGGTTTAAGGATTACCCATTATGTGGTGCATGAGTTTTTCAGGATCCTTACAATACAGGGTTGATGGAATTATCCCCAAATCTAACTTCCACTGCTTCTTCACCCTTACCCCTACTCAAATTACACGAACATACAAATGATATATAAGAACTGTATGAAATTTGTTTCATTTGTCAAAAGTGACTAGTTGTTTCATGTTTTAGATGTGTTTTGTCCTCCGGTTTAAAGTTCTCTGCCTCAGCTGTCTGGCAAACTGTTGGTCATCCTTCAACTGTGTGAGTGCAGCTCCACCAAATCCCTAACACTCCCTCACTCCTGAATTTGAGATGATCCTTTCCTGCATTATGGCCCCCACTGTAACCGTTAGATGCCATATATTTACATAATCTTCACGCATTCCAAATGCTTGTGACATTACTTGACATGTAAGAGTCACTCAATACATGGTAGAATTAACCTGTAAATTGAATAAAAATCCATGTTTAATCTCTATTGCCTATTGAACAAAAAGAAAAGGACTTGTTAAAAATCAACACAAAATTCTGTATTTTAATAGTACAGATACAAAAAGTAGGGTGAGGCTAATAGAAGAGGTCACCAAAAAAGCAGTGATCACAGATTGATGAAAGCAGCAGGACTCAAGCAATGAGAGACTTCTTACCCCTTCCCCTGCTCTTGGAATGTACCCTCTGCTCACCATCCCCACACTAGGAGCTGTTTCAAGCAGATAGCCTTGAGAGAATAAGGTGTTGTTGAAACCATCTGGACTAAGTATGAGTAAACCCAGTTAAGACCTCTATATAAACGTTTCAGATTCTGGTGGGTGGATGTGAAGATCCACTCCTTCAGTGCCCAAGACAAGCCTTATGCATACTAACCTTCCCTCCACCCTTTTGGAGCACCCTTCCTTGTGTGCCTCTCCTTGCCCTCTGTAAACAGGAGCCAGTTTCAGTTTTCACCAGGAAACTTCCGAGTTTTTGAACCAACAAAGGTTTAAAAATTGCTATTTTACCATATAATGCAACTTCTTCATAAATAATAAACTGAAGTCACCAAAAATTTTTTCAATGAATATTTGATGAGCCCTATGGAGCATGGCTGGAACAAGGAGAGTTAATTACTCTGCTCTTAAAGGCAAATACTCTAGGGATAGGTAGAGATATTCTTCTGGGATGAACTTTTGCTGGGAAAGAAAACTGGTCTGAATGGTAGCAGTAGACACGATGGGGAATCCAAGCTGCCTCAGGATCAGCTCTCAACTGTGCACTCAAAGCTACGAGTTCGGTTTGCTTTGGCACAGCTCCTTTGACTGCGCTGTACCTGGGCCAGGGTTGCATGCCAGAAGCCCACGTTGCTGCCCTAGGCCCCTTTGGCAGCTGGAACATGTGCATTTTCCTTCCTGGTCTGGCTTCTAGGGGTGTTTCCTGTGAGCAGCATTTGGGCCAGAAAAATTCCACCTGCCTGGTGCCACCACAAAGTGACTCTGATTGGAGTGGACGAGGTGGAGTGAGTTGTGAGCCCTACTACTAAGGACATGTCTGCGAGAAGGGCCTTTGCCACTGGGGCATCCTGGACTCCCCTGATGGCCTCCTAGGACTTCCCGAGATCCTTCAAGATTCAGCTTCCTTGGGAAGTGGGTCATTGGTGCCTCAGGCCAGATTTCTCCTGATTATTTCCTTCACTGGTCTTCTCCCACTCAACGTGTCCCAGCCCTTCTTCTCCCGGTGATACCATGAGGACTCCCACTTACTCCCTCCTCCCCGCACCTTGCACCTGAGTCACACAGAAGGCGACCTTCATGCTCCCACTACAATTGTTTATCTCTCGGGGAAACCAACACGCCACTCACTCCCACCAGACCCTCCTCACCCTAGTTGGTGGGCATCCTCCTAGTCTTCAAAAGAGAGAATTAATTCCTGATGGAGGGAATCGAGTGTAGGAACCACCTCATCCATCCCATCTCAGAGTGCTGATACGTGAGCTCTGTCAGACACAGAGACTAATGTCCCGAGGCTGCTCTTCATGCTTCAGGGACAAACAGAGATGTCAACGTGGATGAATTTTAGAGACCTCCTAACTGCTGGGAGGAAAGGCTGGCTCGAGAATGTTGGTGAATACTTGTTTTTGTTTGTTTAGTTTTGTTTTTGCTTTTGAGGTTGTGCGAATGCAAGGGAAAATGATTTAACATATCCTTGAATGGCTTCCTTCAGAAAGAATCTATGGAAGTTAAATGTTTAGAGGCTTTGCTTCTATGAAAGTTGCCTTTAAATTCATCTTCACTCAGACTTAATAGTTTTTAATGTTTTTATTGAGTAAAATACCATTTTGAAAATGATTTTTCTTCAGAAATTTGAAGATATTTTTTATGTTCTAGCTTCCAGTGTATAGTTGAATCTGAGTCCATTCTGATTCTTAAGCCTTGCATCCAGCCCTTTTTTTTTAAATCCCCTTTCTAGTAAGTTTTAAGAATATTTCCCCCCACCACCACCAGTGATGTGAAATTTTGCTTCATGTGCCTTGGTGATATTTTTATGCATTGTGATGAGCCCTCAATTGGCCCTTTAAACCTGAAAACTCTGGAAATGTCTTGAATTAATTTGATGAGTTCCTTCTTTGTGTTTTCTTTGCTCTTCTTGGAATGCCTATCACTCAGCTCTTTGACTTCCTAGAATTAGCTTCTAACTTTCTTTTTTTATTTTTTATTTTTTTAATTTTTATTTTAATTGTTGATCTTGTACAGTTTTCTGTCTTTTATTCTCACCCCAACCCACCACCCCAGCCCTCCCCACCTCCCTCCCATTTCCACCCCCTCCCATAGTTTTTGTCCATGTGTCCTTTATACTTGTTTCTGTAAATCCTTCCCCTTTTCCCCTGAAATTCCCTCCCCTCTCCATTCTGATGACTTTCAGCCTGTTCTCTATTTCGTGTCTTTGGTTATATTATGCTTGTTTGTTTCTTTTGTTGATTAGGTTCCTGTTAAAGGTGAGATCATATGGTATTTGTCTTTCACTGCCTGGCTTATTTTGCTTAGCATGATGCTCTCCAGTTCCATCCACACTGTTGCAAAGGGTAGGAGCTCCTTCTTTCTTTCTGCTGCATAGAATTCTATTGTGTAAATGTGCCACAGTTTTTTGATCCATTCATTTACTGATGGGCATCTAGGTTGCTTCCAACACTTGGCTATTGTAAATTGTGCTGCTATAAACATAGAGGTGCATAGTTTCTTTTGGACTGGTGTTTCAGGGTTCTTAGGATATAGTCCTAGCAGTGGAATTGCTGGGTCAAAGGTATATCCATTTTTAGTTTTTTTAGAAAATTGCACTTGGGCAGACACTTCTCCAAGGAGGACGTACAGAGGATCCAGACACACATGAAAAGATGCTCGATATTGCTAGCTATCAGAGAGATACAAATTAAAACCACAATGAGATACCACTTGACACCAGTCAGAATGGCCCTCATAAACAAAACAACAAACAGCAAGTGTTGGAGAGGTTGTGGAGAAAAGGGGACCCTAGTGCATTGTTGGTGGGAGTGCAGACTGGTACAACCACTATGGAAAACAGCTTCTAACTTTCTTATATTTCCTTTACCTTTTCTATATTTTTACATATTTTTTCAATTTTGTTTGGAAAAATTCCTCAACCTTACTCATAAACTTTTTAATTGACTTCTTTGTTTTTCTTATAATATGTATACATATAGTTTTTATTTCAAACATTTATTTTTGCTCTCAGTTATCTCTTTCTATTATTGTTTTTAATAACATCTTATTCTTATTTTATAGTTAAATAGCCCGTCTTATTTTTCTGTTTTTAGTGATGGTTCTTCTATCTTTTGTATCATGGGATTTCCGCTTCCTTGCTTTATAGACTCTCATTTAGGAGACTGAAAATCCTTTGTGCAAGTTTGGGGCTTTTGGATTATGAACTTCACTGAAAGTTAATAGTGCTGGGCCATTTATTTAGGGGTTCAAGTATCTTTAGATCTTCCTTCTTCAACTGGTTGGATTGATGCGAGAAGGCATTAAAACCTCTTGCCCAGAGGTTATGTGCACATCCAGTATTTTAGATGAGTGACAGGGTTTTAACAATGGCTATGCAAGTTACTGTAGAAGTCTCTTTTTTTTTTCACTGTGCCTTTGCCCTCCTATGACTAAGACTCAATTTTTCCTGTTGTGCAGGTTCTACTCTATTAAATGCATAGATTAAATAAGTAAATAAAACCAACAAAACTTCTGATCATCTACTTGGTACAGGAATGGAAGTTATCCAGTTATGGTAAATGAGGGAGGTTTTCTAGGTGTTCCACTCTTTTGAACAGTCACACAATAAACTTGTTTCTAGAAGTATCTGGTTTTACCAATTCATGATTTTTTGGGAATTTCTGTAATGCAAGTTAGGTTATGCTTCTACTTTCCTCATTGGGATGCAGCTGGGTGTGGCCTCCTACACCAGTGACCATTCTTTCTTTAGCTTTTCCTTCCAAAGAGCACTGTGTGAACTCAGAGGAAAGAATAGCTTTATAATGTAGAGACCTGACAAATAGTATTTAGCCAAATGATTAAGGTCAACATCAATAATGTGAGTCATGTTGATAGTAGGTGCCCTAGATATGATATGATAAAACTGACTTTACCTCTTCAGTCTTTCTTTCAGTAACCCCAAACCCAAACTCCAATCTTGTCATTAAAATAAAATGAGACATTTTTAATTGGGTTGTTTATTTGTTTTGGTGTTGAGTTTTGTAAATTCTTTATACATTTTGGATATTAACCCCTTTTCAGATGTATTAGCAAATATATTCTCCCATTCTGTTGTTTGTCTTTTTTATTTTGTTGATATTTTCCTTTGCAATGTAAAACCTTTTTATTTTGATATACGTCCATCTGTGCATTTTTCCTTGTTTCCCTTGTCTGGGGAGGCATATCCAATAAAATACTGCTATCAGCAATGTCTGAGATTTCACTGCCTATGTTTTCTTCTATGATTTTTATGGTTTCAGGTCTAATATTTAAGTCTCTAATCCATTTGAATTTATTCTTGTGTGTGGTGTAAGAAAGTGGTATAGTTTCCTTTTTTCTGTACATATCTTCCTAATATCATTTTTTTGAATAAACTATCTTTAGTCTATTGTATGTGCTTGCTTCCTCTGTCAAATATTAATTGACTATAAAGGTATGGGTTTATTTCTGGTCACTCTATTTTGTTCCATTAATCTATGTGTCTGTTTTTATGACAGTACCGTGCTGTTTTGATTACTATGGCTTTATGAGGATGTGGAAAAAAGGGAACCCTTTTGCTCTGTTGGTGTGAATGTAGATTGATGGTACCACAGTGGCAAGTAGTATGGAGATACCTCAAAAAATTAAAAATGGAACTGGCTTTTGACCCAGTGATCCCACTTATGGGAACATATCCAAAGTATCCCAAAGCACTAATTTGAAAGAACATAAGAACCCTTATGTTCATTGTAACATTATTTACAATCACCAAGATATGGAAGCAGCCCAAGTGTCCATCAATAGATGAGTGGATAAAACAACTATGGGGCATTTACACGATGGAATACTACTTGGTTGTGAAAAAGAAGAAAATTTTACCATTTGCAACAGTACGGATGAACCCGGAGAACCCATTATGCTAAGTGAAATAAGCCAGTCAGAGAAAGACAAATACCGTAAGATTTCATTCATAAGTTGAATCTAATAAACAAACTGAACTAACAAGTAAAATAGAGACAGACTCATCGGTAGAGAGCAGGATGACAGTTAAGGCATAAGGGAGATTAGCGGGTGGAGGGATTGAGCAAAAAGATATAAGGACTCACACACATGGACAACAGTGTGGTGATTGCAGGAGGGAGGGAAAAACATAATAAAAGAATTAAAATAAAAAAAACATAAACCAAAAAGAAAGTAAGACAAATACCAATTGCATTCACAAAATACCTAACTGTTACTCCTCAAAACTGTCAAATTCATTTAAAAGAAAGAAAGTCTGCCAGGCCAGTGTGACTCAGCTGGTTGGGGATCATTTGGCAATTTGAAAGATCACCCGTTTGATTGCTGGTCAGGGTGCATACCTGGGTTGTGGGTTCAGTCACCAGTTGGGTACATAAGGAAGGCAGCCAATTGATGTTTCCCTCTGTCTTGTTCTCCCTCCCTTCCCCTCTCTCTAAAAGCAAAAATAAAATTAAAAGAAAAAAAGAAAGTCTTAGAAATTGTCACAGTCAAGAGAAGCCTAAAAGGGATATGATGACTAAAGATAATGTGTTTTCTTGTTTGAGACTGTGGACTAGCAAAGAGACATTTAGATAAAAACTAAGGAGATCTGAATAAAGTATGCACTTTAGACGATGGTAATTAATCAATATTAGTTCATTAAGTGTAACAATCCACAGTAATGTAAGATGTTAAGCGATAGGAAAACTGTATGGAGCTTATGGTAACCTCAGCGCTGTCTTGTAATTTTTTTGTAAATCTAATACTATTCTAATAAAGTTTAAGATATTGATATTTCTTCCCTGTTATCTCTTGTGGATTTTTTAAAAATGTCATTATTTTCATTTAGTGTTTTGAAAGGTATAAACACAGTGTTCAATCCATTGCCCTTACCTAGAAGCATTAAATATTTAATTTTAACCCATCTTTCTGTGGATCTGTGATGACCTCAGGACCATCACTGGACCTCCTTAAATCCAAGTACAACCTCCTTCTGTAAGTGGTAACAGAGGAGAGAGTGAATCAAAGTAATGAAAAGAGCCTTAGTCCTTAGATGGGCCACACTAGGGCACGATAAACCTAGAGTAGCTCATTGTAAATTAAGTAATGGGAATTCTACAGAAGCTGGAAATCTAAGCTAGAAGTTACTGGGTGAACCAAAAATACCCATAAATTTAAAAATGATTCTTAAGGAATGGTACTAAACGTTAGATGGGCATTTAATATAATTTCACTAGAATTTCTGGGCCAGAGTGACCTTGCTTAGTTGAGTGTGCTCAAGTTTTTCACTAAACTGTTGTAATACTCAGTTACTGCAATAAACTTATTTGGGTAAAAAATCTGTGTTATATTTCTTTTTGTGATTTCTCCTGTACTTGGTACTGATTTTACAACAAAATAGATATATTAAAATTTTTTCTCACTGAATGATAAATGAAGAATGATCCTAAAATCAAGAATGCACTGCATGCTTGTTCTGCCCTAGGCTACAGATAAGCACCCTGACCTCCCAATTATGCAAGAAACACTTCCTCCAGTAAAAGAACACTGCACCAATGGCTTTGAAAGGATGGCTTCAGTGGCCGCTGAACAGTGATTGTCTCACTGAAATGCAACAAAAAAGCATTCATATATACATATGAATGATATATATTACTATTCAAAATCATTGCTATATTTAATAATAAAATTATTAATTTAGTAATAATTAAAATTATTAATGATAATTGCTTGATTTCTGATAATTAAAATTATTATTAATTACCATTAATTTTGAATAATAAAATTATTGTTATTTTAATAATTAATAATGGTTGGTCAAAATAATTATTAGCTAATAATTAAATGAATGATTGATGATAATGAAATTTATTAATTATTATTAATTTCGAACAATAAATCATTGTCAAATATATTATATATGATATGTTATTATATTATATATAATATATATGGAATATATTATGTATATAACACATATATAATACCCTTAGAGTGACTTGATATATTAACCTTAGAGTAAATTGACCTTAGAGTAACTTGATATATATATATTATATGGAATATATATCTATCTATATCTATATCTATATCTATATCTATATCTATATCTATATCTATATCTATATCATCTATATCTATATCTATATCTATATCTATATCTATATCTATATCTATCTATATAGCGCCCTTAGAGTAACTTGATAGCTTAGCCTCAAATAGCCAGCAGGACTAGATTCTAATAGTGATTTTAAGTATCTTTCATCTTAAAACAAAAAAAAATTTCAATGCTCTTTTGTGACCCTGACTAGAATCCTACATGACATTTCACTGTAAAATTAATAAGGGTTCCTAAAGATAGATTCTGTATGTAACTTTTCATTATCTGAGCCTTCTGTTCAACTTTGCAGTTTCATAATACATTTGACAATATCACCCTCTTCAGTTATTGGATTATTGCCATGATTCCCATCTCATCTTTCCCCTCACTCTGGAAGTTCGTTCTCTCCTTCATCCGCACATATGTACACATACACACAGGAACACACATCATACGTTGAGACCCTTTGTTTCTCATTCATCAGTCCATCATTCACATCCACCAACCATTATCTTTCTTTATATTCAAGTTTTAACTACTATTTTCACCATTTGGAGAAACTATCTAAATTATTTTACATCGCTTTTATTGAATTAAAAATAAATCCTACAATTTTTACAGCATCTAACATTACAAACTATGGGAAGCTCTGTAAATGTGTGAGGTTTCACAAGTTCCAACAAATTAAATATATATATATATGTATATATATATCAATATATAATTGGTAGCAATTATTTAGAATATGAGTGTGTAGAGTTAAAATATCACCACTGTAAAATAAGAGTATGAGGGACTGCAGGAAGGGGGTAAGTCAAGTCTCAAGTGAGCTCAGTGTCAACAATAGAACATGGACTTTCCATACACAGTGCCGCATAATACCCAGGTCAGTTCAATAAGCACCAGCGTGGCCATTTTGCAGATGTGGAAACAGTTTTAGAGAGGCTAAATAACTACAACTTGCCAAGTCAGTATAGTTGATTCTCATTTTTCATAGTAGTTATGTCCTATGAAGTTACTGTGATCATTAAATTAGCAAATGTGGAACTCTTACTCCTAGGGGAAATGCTAGGTTAAGTTCCTAAAAACCTCTGGTCACAACATTTATTTTTGAATGATCAACACAGAATCTTGTTTGATGTGTGTTTCTGTTTAAAGATAACTTATTCAATATACATTGTTGATTCATTAATATTGAGTGGTTGATCCATTAACATGGAATTCATGGCCAGCAGTACTCATGCACAAATGCAGCCTATCTCACACATTTACCTTGTACGTAAGGCGGCACATCACAGCCTTCTTCACTTAGGAGCACCAGACAGCACTTCAGCACATATGCTCAGGGCCAAACAGAAAAGTCACCAACCGGAAGTACAAAATGAGAAAAACATGGCACTCAACAGACCACAAAATGGCATTGTTTACAGTTTGAGGACTGAAACAAAAGGCAAATTACCTTGTTCAACCTCAGTTGGGAACACACTCTTTAGGCAACTCAAAATTTTCATCACTCTAAGTATTAATTTTGGGATTACAAATAAATTTTAGCAAGTAAGCAAATTTGAAAATAGCGAAACCCACATATAATGATGATGACTGTATTTAAGAGTAGAGCTGTTGAATATCAATGCACATCCTATTTTTTGATTCCCCACCTACCCTTCTTTTGATGGTAAAACTAATGAACTCATGTACAAACACAAAGCCATACAAAAATATTGTCAAAATTGTTTTTTAAGCAATGAAAATTATATCACCACAAACCAGTGATGCCTCTCTATGTATGTGTACATATGTATGTGTGTGTGTATATATATATAGAGAGAGAGCTCATAAATATATAATTCTGCTTTAAGAATTCTGAAAAGAGTAATCACAGAACTCTTTTTTGAAGTATTGAGCATAGCTATGCATCTTCAGTTTAAATGGTTGCATAACATGTTTTCACTAATCACCACCAATAAATATGTAAGTTGCTTCTAATTTTTATGTATTCTGAACACCGTACTGAAAATTCAATATCTCTGTTATATGTCTGATTATTTTTGCAACAGTTTTCTAAAAGTACAAGTTAGATTTAAGTACTTATTAAACTAAAGTCGTGAAATGTCTTCCCCGACTTTTAGCCATGTTTTATCTATTATCCCATGCACTGCAGTGTCAATGTTCCTGTTTAACTTAATGTTGGGAGTTCTTACCTAAGTTAGCAACATGGTGTGTATCTATGGAAAAATATTATTATGATTCACAACCAACTGTCTGTAGGTGACACAGTACTAAGGAGTAAGCACCAGAGGAATTGCAAGAATATTTCAGTTAAAGAGACAATACTGATGGATTGTGGGAAGGTGACAGTGATGGCAGCATAACTTTTGAATTTCCCCAAAACCTCTCCTTGTAAAACAGAGAAGCTAGGTGACAAGATCAAACCTAAATAGAGAACAAAAACTACAAAACTAGGGGAAAAGGTATTAAGTTTTAAGCAGGTTCTCAGCTATAATACCTGAATGTTACTAGCATATTTATGGAAGAAAACAGGAAACCAACCAAGGAGAATCCCAAAAAGGCAACATGTATTCTCTAGAAAGCACACCAGGTCGTCTGAGAAAGGCACTGAGATGGGAGGAACCTTTCCTATTCCACAAGCAAGTGGGTGCAAGGGGCCCACTGTAAGATGGGAAAGGAGAAGTCTGCTATCCTTTATGAAACTTCGATACTGACTTTTTTGTCTTCTTTTCAAGTCAGCACCTAACACCAAGGAAAACCTACTGGGAGTGTATTCAAAATCTAGCAAGTCAGGGATTATGGAGACAGAAGAAAGAAAATATCCAAGAAAATAAAAGGAAGAGGGAAAATGAAACAAAGTTCAGAATTCTCCATATTTCTGAACACTAAACAAAACAACACAAGTTCTGTGAAGTTAGAAGTTTAGAAAGGGGTGTCCTTCTAAAGGTCAGCAAAAGTAATACCACATCAAAATGAACAACAGCAATGCATGGAGGTTAAATCCCATTCATAGTATCATTAAAATAAAGGATACAAGACAACAAAGCACACCTAGCACCCAAACATAATAAAAAAATCAGACCAAAAGTGTAACTATTGTTTTAAAATGTACTAAATTGCTATTTATGAACTCAAATATGAGATCATGTCTTGGTATAAGACATGAAATATTAGCTTAGAAAAGAAGAAAAAGACCACATTGTATGGGAAAAAAATAAAATAGAAGGAACTCAAGAATTAACACATCAGATAATGCCTGAAGAGAATAAATGAATAAAAAATAAATTAAAAAATGAAATGATAAAATGTATTTGAAAGAAAGGTAGAGATACTGATGGTAGACAAAAAGAATTCCATGTACAGAAAACAGAGTTCTCTGAAAGAAAACCAAAGAAGATAAACAAATACTAAACACTGTTATTTAATAAGAAGTCTTTTGAAATCCAAAGATTTTAAACTATATGTTGAAGGATTACAGCATATATTTGAAAATAGTGTGATCAGAAAATAAAAACAAAACTGAAATATAGTCTAGAAAATTATTTTGAATTTAAAGATAAAATCTTTTTTATGTAGATGAGGGCATGTGATTTCCAAAGGAAAGAAAATCAGGTAATCGTCATCAGACCTTTCATCAGCATAACTTATGCCAAAAGAAAATGGGAGTTGCATATATATTTAGATTCTCAGTGGTGGTAGGGAGAGAAAAAATGTGATTCCAGGTTGTCATATTGAGAAAAACTCTTTAATATTAAGAGCAAAGAATAATGTTATTAACTTGCCAGAATTCAGGAACCATTTTTGCTTAGGTCTCTTCCTGAGAAATCTATTTGTTGATGAGCTTAATACAACCAAACTACCAGAGAATGAGTGACACAAAGGTACCAGTAAATGTTAAAAAATACAGTCACTTGTAGATTAAGAAAAATGAAGGTTCATAGGGAAAGAGTTTGCATGTACTGTGGATGTGCAGAGATAATGTAGCTCAGAGAGCCATGTGTTCTATGTCTTGCAACTCTATTTTCAATGATTTTTACCTTAGTAGCTTGAAATTGTCCATTTATGGCAAGGACAATGGCATAAGTGAATCACTTTTGTTTGGTTTGTTTTTAGAAAGGTGTTTTAGCCTGCCCAGGGTAAAAATACCACAGTTTGGGTAACTTAAAAGAAACGTGTTTTTCTCATGGTTTTGGAAACTGAAACTCCAAGAGCAAGAAACACCAACAAAGTTGGTGAGGTGTCTTCCTCTGAGTTACAGTCACCTTCTCCTTGTGTTCTCCCATTATCCTTCCTCAGTGTAGAGAGAGAAAACAAAGGGAAGGGAGGGAGAAAATGAGTGAGTTGTTCTGGTGCATCTTCTTATGAAGACTCCAAAGGCTTTGGAAAACTGCACAGACGTAAAGTCCTGTGGGTAAAGAGCAAGACAGAGACTTAAAGGGCACATTGGAATGGAAATTTTAAAATGGCGAAGTTAAAGTACGGTGTCTAGGAATGTATTCCGAGGTTAAACACACATACACACACACACACACACACACACACACAAGTGATTACTATAAAAGTCTGGACACCGGTTATGTTTGGTGAGGAGGATGGTTAACACTAGAATGGATCACAGGAAAGGAGCTTTTAGAGTGACTGGCAAAGTTCTATGTCTTGACCAATTGGTTTCACCATACATTTGATTTTTGTGGTTTTCTGTATTTTTATTTTATCTTACAACAAGTGGTTTTTTAAAAGGATCTGACCCAAGTGTATGACTGATCTCCCAAAAGATCTAGACAAGAATATGAAGAAATATGAATATCAAACTAGCAACTAATATTTGTTGCAATTATATACTTTAAATATAAAATGCAATGATTGGATTAAATTATTTAAATGGCTATTATAAGATGCCAGAACAATTAAGTAAAGTGTAAAAACTTCCACCAAGGACATCCTTTTAAATCTCATCTTACAAAATATGAATCTAACTGAATTCATTAAATTAACGTCCTTTTTGCTGAATTGACTGATTTAAATATTGTTTGGCATATTTGCCAAACTCAAGGACTTGAGTAAATTGCCTTGGGTAACATTGTACACATTCTGGCTCTTTGAAATGAGTAACACAGAGATATGAAATTACCATGATAGCACATATAAAATTTGATAACATGTACAAAGCCCCTATCAGAAGAGTTCTTCTCACAAAGGTCATCCATTAAGTGTCTTAATCTGTGTTCTTCAACCAGGTTTACCCAAGCCTACAGGACAGATCAGGCTGAAATGGTTGTCATCCCTGAAGATTGAGGAGAACATTTCCATTTGCATGATGATTTATTAACTGGAATTATATTGTGGGTCAAGCCAAAGGGGAATTAATGCATTTGCTTCCCTTTCACCCTCCACCCCTCTCCATTCCCATTGCCATCTGCAGTGGTCCCAATGCCAGGCAGTCACGGAAATTGAAATCTAAAGTTGTGTCCTGTGGGTAGGATTTTGGAAGGAATGGTGGGTGGGTGCGGGGGCAGGAGGAGTGATCATATAAAATAATCAGAGCAGCCAGGTCATTGGGAGAGCACAGGAGAGGAAAGGCATCTTGGTGTGAGGCTGCTAACCTCAGGTAGAGCCTGACTACAACCCCAGGTTAACAGCTGTGGCCACTCATTGGTGAAGCCCTGGTTGAGGTAAGGAAGAATGTCAGCAAGAGAAGTCTTACTTGAGGGCAAATGTGGAGAATCTTACAAATTCTCCAGTGGTCTCACCCTGCAAAACTCTGAGGCAATCTATACAGATCTGAGACCTACAGAATTTAGGACTTTATGTTATTTTGGAAATCTGATCCTGCGTAGCCTATATTTTTCTTCCCCATTGCCATTCATTATGTCTTTCTATGATGTCTGCTCTTGGATACCATACGTTCATTCTTTCCTTATAGCTTTGACTTTTAAATAGCTTGCCACCACTTTGTTATTGCTTATTCATGCTGTGTTTACTAAGCTCTGCTTATCGTAGATCATTCTCATTACCTTAATCACGGTGGTTGTGCTTCTGCAAACCACCTTCCTGCCAATGTTACCACTGGGAGTAAAATGCAGAATCTCAGGGATAATTATCATTTTGCATTTATATTATTATTACTTTACATTTATGTAGGCTTCTTCTGTACCTGATTCTTTATTCACAATAAGTCTTTTCTGGTGATTTTTGCCAAGTATATTAAAGAGATGCAAGAATAAATTTCATGGATCATTTCACTTCATTTCTTTATTTTTAGATGTGGAAACTGAGTCCAAGAAAGGTTGACTGAATTTCCCAAAGGCATTTATCTGTAGCAGAGTCAAAATTAAAGAATTTTTTTACTCTGCCACTACAAATTAATTTTTGAAATAAGGCAAAGTATACATGCATTAATAAATCAATTAATAAACTAATAAGTTGATGCAGACACCATCTAGCAGTGTCCATGTCATTATGGATGAAATAAAACATACACACAGACTACCTACCGAGTCCGGTGGAGAAAAAAGGACGACAGCGTGGCTTTTCTCTCAAGGGGAGCAAAAGCCTTGGCCTCCGCCATGACAGGCCTTTATTCTATATCTCCTCACATTACAAGATGGTCCTCACTCACTATGCACCAGTTACAACAAAGGAGCCAATGCCCCTAATCACATCACAGAAGAAGGATATTAGCAAATGAAAAGGCAAAAGTGGTTGAGCCGGTTCCACTGGTCCCTGCAAGTTTTAGCACTTGCAGGGTGAGGGAGTTTTCAGCAAAAAGCAAGACTCAAAGCAGCCTAGGTATATTGCAAATCTGATTACCCATGAGAGAACCTATCTGTGGGCATGGGCCCTGTGCACCTCTGAGTGGGAGCTGGGTCCACACCACACAGAAGGGTCTGCCACAATAAGTTATGACATAATCTAGAGTAAAAGCTATGCAATGCAGATACTGCTTACTCAGTAAAACTTTTAAAAATGATGTTCCCTAAGGAGAGCTGTGAAGTGAATTTGTTCACTTAGCACTTTGGGTTTGAGAGGCTTAACAGCTGAGGTCTCCCAGAGAGAGATATGTATCTACAACACATCTTAAGACTGGGGCAGCATGGGGGGTTCTTTGAACTGAAGGATGGCCAGACCAAGTTCCTTCTGTTGGCCTACAGCACTGTGCCCTACATTCATCTTTTTAAAATTGTCTTCCTGCTGTAGAGCTCTTAATACTCAGTTAGTAAAGGTTTGTGTCAGTTTTTAAACTTTAGGTATTAAAGGACTTTTTCTGATGTCAATACATTATTTGGAAATGCTTGCAATCTGCTTTGCTTGATAACTTTTGTAAGCTATTTTTTGTAGCTAACAAAAGTTATCAAGCTATTTTGTAAGCTATTTTCTTTCCTTTTCTGTGTAATTTTCTGCCACTTCTTAGTGGACAGACTTTTATTTAAAACAAAAGTTATTGATAGGGCAAATTTTTCATTGAGGCTCAAGTTGCAAACAATGTTTCCTTGGGCAGAGGGTATGATGGCATGGTTCTTTCGTTATAAAACCTTTAAACTCTTACTTGGTTGCAACAGCTAAAGAAGAATGTCTGGTTAATAACTTCATTTCTTTTTGTAGCAAGCATAAGAAGAATACTGTAAATGTTGCCTTTTAAATTGAGAAGTGAAAAATGTATACTTGATCTACTTAAGAGTAAAGTAATAAAAGTTCATTAGTTGCATTATTTTGGGAAACAGATACCTGATTTGTCTGATTTACCATATTGGAGTACTGCAAGCTAAAATGTTATGAAGTAAGCATTTATAATTGGTCTTTTTTAGATAGCTGGTATGCAATTAATGCTTTCATAAGCTCTGGGGATCTGCAAAGGTATATAGGACATAATTTATGACCTATAGGTATTCAGAATCTAGCTAGGGAAACAAAACTAACACGACTGAAACAATTAAAGATGAACTAAGTAGTATGAGGATAAATTCAACCTAATTGTATGCATTGGAATAGTCCAAAATGGGAGAGGTTTCCGGAGTAGGTGAGATTTGAATTGTATCCCTGACTGTGAATATATTTAGATAGTCACACAGGATGAAGTGAGTAGATATGCCAGATATGGAAGATTCTGCAGGGGGGAAATTACAAGAAGGGAAAACAACCAGGTCGTATGTTAGAAACAGTGAGATTTCCCGATGGATTGAAGCCGCATTTCATAGAATAGTGGGAAATTACTAATGCTCCTGAAAGTGTGCTGATGACTTAGATAATTCCAGGCACTTTTGTATCTTTTGCACCTGCCTGCTCAATAAATACTCATTGAGTGAAAGTGATGTAAGAGATCAGAGAGGTCAGGATGTTTGAACAAGATCTACTGGTAGCAAATTTCACACGTTCACCACTGCTTGTCCACTCCAGTGCCATTTCCAGAACCAGAAATTCCAGATGCTGGAAATCATTTTTAAGTTTATTCACCCAAAATCCAATTAAAGCTTCTTGTAAAGTTTCTGTTGCACAAAATATATAGGCAGGGAAAAAGTTAAATGCCTTTAGAAGGCTTTGTTTAAAAAGAAGGGAACCTCTTCAAATGAGAAGATGTGACTATGATGTAATTTTTCACATGATCTACAGCACAAAGAGGGTGAGAAGCTTACAGGACTGAGGGATCAAGTTCATTTAGCAACTTTTCTCTGAAGGAAAAGAAGTTAAACACCTTAGCTCAACCAGTGTGTGCTAAGTAATGGGATAACAGGGTCAAAGGTGTCCTGACGAACCGACTACTTTCTGCCCTTAGGACCATATTGTTTATGTGCATCAGAGTTTGAAGGAGAAGCCACTCAAGGTAAATCTTCATTTAGATGTTTTCTCAAGGAAATGTTTGAGAGTATCGTTGCAAAGTGGAACAGGCCCTTCCATCATCAGCAAATTGCTCCATATTCTTGAAGACATCTAGCTTTTTCAAAACATAGCAGAATGTGACAAAAACAGTATTATCTAGATTCCTTGATATTTTCACATTTTTGCTAGAAATGTCAGGCTGATGAACTGAATTTCTCACTGTAGAGCCTCATCTTTTCTTTTTTTTATATAATATACAAAACAGCTTTTAGAGTATTTGTCTTTCTCAGGGTAAATCTCAGGTTGCTCTCTCTCTCTCTCTTTCTCTCTTTTTTTTTTTTTTTTTAATTAATAGGTTCTTGAAGTTAAGCTCCCTCTTTGTTGCATTACTGTTGTTTGTCTGTGGCTTTCCCTATTTTAGCCTGACAAGAATCAATGAACTAATGAACTCATACCAAAACTAATGAACGTGCAACCCACTGAAACTTGACAATATCCAGATGTCATCTCCTGCTCGAGTCCTTCCTATGTTTAGTTTTGACCCTGCTATTTTGATTTTGTTGCATCTATAGTGCCTAGTACCAGTATTCAAAAATATGTGTTGAATGAATTACTGAGAGCTATTTTCTTACGAGTTAAGCTCAAGGAGTACCTGATAGAGGATGGATGTTGTAAATTCAAAGAAAAAAATAACAACAATGAATCTTTCGTGCAGTTAGTCATAAGAGAACAGATTTGCTGTGTGCACTAAACTCTTTCTTATAGACTTTCCAAGATCCCCATCGTCCAGGGAAAGCATGCATTTCATAGGCCCAAAAAACCTCGTTGACTCACCTAAGGTCACATATACAATAAAGGAAGTATTCATACTGCTAAATTCATTGTCCTTCCCACTATTGTATGGTACATTCTGAATTGCTTTGGTCTTCACAGACTGTAATAATTTGTCCAACATTTGAAGATATGTCTTTCATCAGAATTAATTATATGAAAGCTAGTAGCTTCTGTATTGTGAGAATTTAACTAGCGATCTGCTTGAGGAGAGAGTCATTGGAATTGGAATGCATTTTTTTAAATACAAAGTGCAAACAAAATTTAACAAGAAATGTCATGAGTAAAAAAAAAAATACTGAAATATGTCCATAGCTATTACTTTTTACTTATCCCCCCCACCAAGAAATGCCAGTCTTTGTTTATTTAACGATATGCAACATTCCAGTTTGTTGATGTCATTTGTAGTCAGACCACACGATGCAGGCATGCAATGTAAGATAAAACGTCTGCAGAGCAGACCTGCCTTCCATGATTGATGTTGTTTTACAGAGATATGTCATAGGCAACACACCAGCTGGGGGCTCAGCTAGCAGTATGAATAAGATATCCACGTAAGGTTTCAAAAACCTTAAAATAATCTACCTGTATTTTTATTTTTTTAAATTTATAATCAGGCATCATGTTTATCTTGCTATTACAGAGAAGTACATCCTCTATCAAAGCAATTTGCTTGGAGAGAGATGCTTTGCGGTGAGCAAATACCAAAGAAATAATGAATTGGAAGTGACAAGTGCCTTCAGCCAAAAGTCCAAAGGGAATCATCTTCTTGAAAGCATATGTAGCAGAAGGAGCCAAGGAAATAATGAAATGGCAGAAGTACCAGCGTTAATCCAGAAATTAAGCTCAGAGGTTGTGTTAGGCCAAGCTAATTGAACCACGGATGGGCTTTCTTTCATTTTAAATTAAAGTGCATTCAAAATGAGAGAGCATGCAGGAGTATCCTTAACTGGATTAGGAGAAACAAGAGAGCTGAATCAGCAGCAAAATTAAGAAATATTTGTTAGAGTGATGTGAATTTATTGAGCAAGATAAATAGATGTGACTCCATTCCTTTAAGAGTTTACAAGGTAGGACTGACAATACTGATCTGGTGGAAAGAAACCATCAAACTCAAAATATTGATTGAGTGATATTAGGCTAGGAGCAATACAAACAGTTCTGTGTATAAATGCAGTTCCTTCTTGCCTTTCTGAAACTTAGAATCTGAGAACTACAATAGCAATGTTAGAAAAAACAATAATTGCTATCATCATTGATACCATTTCTTGAGCTAATTTGGCGAGTGTCAATAATGTGCCATGTGCTTTACATGCACATATCTTTCAATTCTCACAACAGCTCTAAAAAATTTACAGTTGCTCCATTTTGGCATTAAAGAACTTGAGACTTTAGAGATAACTGTGCCAGTCTCATAGCTGGTAAATAGGTGGGTAGATTCAGAAAGCTGTACTCCAAACCCAGTGGGCGACGTCTCTATGTTACTGCCTCATATATTACCACATCCATGTGTACTGGGTTGAAAGAACAATATTAATAATCTTAACTAGAACTGGATGGTAAAGCCAAGTAGTGATTGTACCACAAAACACAAAAGAACAATATGCACATTCATTAACAAAAGCACCATTTATGATCATATAAGGAAGTAATAGCTAACATATTCACTTAACCCCAATTGTAATTGTTATTCTGTAAAAGAATTGAATGTACCTACTTTGTAGCTTCAAGAAATGTAAAATAAAAAATTTGATTCCGCTTTTTCATAATGCCAAGCATTAATGACTGCAATGAACTAAATAGATCTTAATACAGTCAACCAGTATTTAATAATTGGAATGTTAAGATAACCTTAATGAATTTCTTATTAATGTCTCTTTATTTATAAAGCTCTGTAGTCTTTAGGCAATGATAGAAACACTGAATCTAAATTAAGGGCAAGCATAATTTGTTCAGACATTCTTTAATGATAATGCATGTGTAGTACACTCTCAGTTAAGAAGAATGGAGAACCATTTAAATAAATACAAAGACCGTCAGAATGCTCAAAGAATCACACATGAGAAAAAGGAATAATAGCTCATTAGACAAACAACCTAAATAAACCCTATTTATTAATAGAACAGCGTATGTGAGAGCCAGATGATTCTTTACTCAGGAGAAAATGAGATAGGCAATTGTAACACACGTATTTATTGTTCAGTACAGGTAACATATATCCATTGTAATGTCTCTATTACAACTATTAGAGTAGGGACATTTAATCCATTTGGGGGTGAAGAACATGAGTCTTAGAAAAGCTAAGTGATTCTACAAAGATCAGAGAGCCACTGATGGTAGGCATGGCACTTTATTTAGTTATAATGTTTCCTTTAGTTAGATCTGTTTGCCTTAAAAGTGAAAGAAGAGGAGAAAGTCAAAGAAAATAGCTGTAAGAGCTCTATTTTTAGTTTAGTGAAACTGTTCATCAGTTAAAATTCTGAACATCTAAAAGGGGCTGGGCCAGTTATACTGAATAACTTCTATTTTGGATCAATTATGTCTAAAGATCATATAAAAACACCATTACTTGCCTCCATTGTTGGTGTTAAAATAACATTTTGTACAAAAAGCACTTAACATTGCCCCAGATTCCTGTGTTTGTCTGATCTCTCAGTGCTGAAGGTTGTCCTAGTACATGGAAAAATTTGTTACTATTTTTTCTGGACAGAATTATTGGCCATCAGCCAGAAATCTAAAGAAAATTGTCATGTAGAAATTACAGACAGCAATATGAATTTTATGCAAAAGGGGGGTATAACATGTAGGCATTTTAAAAATCCTCATGTCCAAAAACAGATATCGTTTTACTCTAATCTATGCTATAATGTAAATGTACAACTATTTTAACTGTGAAGGCTGAATTCTATTCTCACTTATTATGCAGAAAAATGCAAGAGAACAACACTTATGAGAGCCTTTGTATGGGAGGTGTTACAAAGATATTACAGAGATGTATTGTGTGCTCTTTACCAGTTTTCCCCAGTGGTACATTTTATGTTACTGTAGTACATTATTAAAACTCAGAAATTCACACTGGGGTGATATGTATGTATACTTTCATGTCATTTATGGTTGTGTAACAACCACCACAATTGAGATACAAAACTTTTCTATCACTACAAAAATATACTGTGTAACTACTGCTTTAAAGTCACATTCACGCCAATTTCTCCTACTATTCCTAATCCCTAGCAACTACGAATCTTTTTTTATCTACATTGTTTTTTGAGAAGGTAATAGAAATAGTATGTGACCTTGTCCTTGAATTATTCAGTCAATATAATATTCTTAAAATCCATCCAAGTTGTTAATGTGTATCAATAGTTCATTCTTGGAGTTCCCACCAAATGAAAGTGTAGGTGGAAAAACTTTGCTTCCTCACATAACCAAAATAAGGATAATGACTAATTTAAAAACAAAAAACAACCAGAACTTCTAGAAAATCAAACTGCATGGAAGTGCAACAACCAAGGAGTTAAAGACAGAACATTTGTCCAGAGTGGTAGGAGGGGTTGAGACAGGCAGGCAGAGACAAACAGGCAGGGCAGAGAGGAGCAGGCAGGGCAGAGAGGAGCAGGCAGGGCAGAGAGGACTCGGTAGATTGGGGTCGGGGAGGCTGTGGTTGGAGGTTGGGATTTCCCACATTCAAGTGCAGATAAGCCTGGTGGAATAACTGGGGAGCTAGACAAACTGTGCAAGCCAGGGTTCCAGGAGGGAAGTGATGGAAAGTGGGGAGAGAGCTGAGCAAGGTAGAAGGTGGCATTGTTTCCCTCTCTGACCCCTCGCCCCCATATAGCGTCACAACACAGCAAAGTAGGTTGCCCCGCACTGATCAGTGCTTCCCAGACACAGTCAAGTTAAAGAAGTTCATCATCGCCAGGCCGTTATTATATGAAATGTTAAAGGGACTTATTTAAGAAAGAGAAGAAGATCAAAAACTATGAATAGCAAAATGACAACAAACTCACAATTATCAACAACTGAACCTAAAAAAACAAAAACTAAGCAAACAACTAGAACAGGAACAGAATTACAGAAATGGAGATCACATGGAGAGTTATCAGTGAGGAGGTGTGAGAATAGTGGAAAAGATAGAGGGAACAAGAAGCATGATTGGTAGGTACAAAATAAACAGGCGGAGGTTAAGAATAGTACAGGAAATGGAGAAGCCAAAGAACTCGTATGCATGACTCATGGACATGAACTAAGTGTGTGTGTGGGGGGGATGCTGGAGGGAGGGGGAGTACAGAGAAGAATGGGATAAAAGGGAGAAGAAATTGAGACAACTGTAATAGCATAATCAATAAAATATACTTTAAAAAATGTGATCCAGGGGAAAATTACTTAAACCTTTTAAAATTCAGAAAAATTGTAATACTGGTGACTACCACAAAGATGTCTTTGAGGATTAAATGTGTAATTCCAAGTACCCTGTAAGTTCCAGGTAAACAATACTAATTGTTGTGATTTTATCTCATTTAACTGTAAATAACTTAATAGCTTTTTTTTTTTTTACTTTAATCCTAATCTCTTTGAATAAAAAATGAAAAAGTTGATTTCCATCTCCCTACCACTGGGTCAGGGACCCAGTATATTCCCACTGTGTGTTTCTGTGCATTTCATTTATTCATGTTTCCTCCTTTTATTCACTTATAAAATATTTGAGCACCTGTTAAATAGTTAGCAGCATGCTTGTTGCCATCTGCTGTACCATGAAACAGACATATTCTTCTCCAGCAGATTGCCTCAACACTAGCAAAATGAAACAAGTTCCTGAAAAGACAAACTCATTATCCATTTTACTTATGAAAATATATACTACTATGGACAAAGTTTACCTTAGAGTGAATATAGAATATAATCTATTGAATCTGCATACAATCTTAGTGTATTTGCTCTAGGAAACAATTATAGTTTCTTACCCCAGAAAAGTCAGAAGCAATTGCTACATGTAAAGGATGTGGCACACTGTGGTGACAGATGACAGTACAAATACTACTGACTATGAAAATTTTCAGTAGGTCCCAAGGTAAGCTGAACTATTATCAGTGCCAAAAAACATAAGGTTTATTTTATTTGTGTTATAATCAGTCAGATGGTTAGAATAATAAACATATCACAAATTAAATATAAAACACAGATTATAAAGGAACATTTAAATAATAGTTATTGTACCCTGTGGCCAATATGCATTAAAACTAACTACTAAGTTAAATTAAAACTTTATTACAATTTTAAAATTAATAATATAAACTCAGAGAATAAAATTAACAAAAGTATAACATGAAATTTCATACTAATTAAAACTAAATCCATAAGGAGAATTCACAATCAATGCAATTCCCTGTATTTGTTTAACAAATAATAAAAAACATGATTTGCTCTCATAATTTTTTAAATTTTGCTATTAATATCATTACACAAATATTAGCAAATATTTTAAAATTCAGCTCCACACTGGAGTCTGTACATGTCATGTATTCATTCTCTACTTGATAGCAAATCATTCAAGTGAAAATACATCACTAAAGTTCTGAGCAATCTGAATGCAAATTGAATCAATACAATAACTTAGAAGAATTTGCCTTGGAAAAAGTGCAAGTTCAGGTAGCTGCTCTGGATCTTTTGTTTAGTCAGTCTCTGGTAGTATAACTATACTTAAGGTATCTATTGCAATCACTACTTTTAAGTGTGAAAAAGCTCAGAGCAAGAAGACTTTAACCAAAACATGAATGTACTCAGAATACTAAGCAGTAAGTATGGGATTTCCTTCTAAAGGTAATCAAAATGAAACACCTGTCATATAAAAATCATGAAATGCAGTTTTGGAACTAGATAGGAAATGCTGTTATCTGTGCCAATCACTTGTTCATATAACTGACTATGATTATAGCTCAAAAAGTATAATGTAGTCATAAAGGTTTTGTTTCAGAATATTCTACTGAATAATGTCAACAAATAATTATTCCAGGAGCTTCTTACAATGTCTAGCATTTTCTACAATGAAAATGAATGGCAATAAGCAAACAACACTGCAAAACCAAATTCCAAACATGAAGTAGAAACTAAAATGTTTTTGAAACCATTTTCAGTGACTTCCATGCTTTAATATATATCATCTCTGAAGAAATAACAATATTACTAAGAAGGTTAAATGTTCACCTTAGAAACTTTGAAAAACATGTTATACAGGTTCAGAACACTGTTGTTAATTCACTCAAATGTGTTTGAGCATCTATTATTCAGTAGGTCATTGGGCCAGGAAGTCTTTAGGGATACAGAGATACAGCACTCACCTCCAAGTGTGGTGCCAATGTGGACACATATGTAAACAAAGAATAACTATACAGTATGACTGAAGACACATATAGACATGAGGAATGAGTCCTTGGAGCAAAGAGAAGGAAGTCCCTACCTGTGCCTATAAAAGGTCAAAGTTTTTACAAAAGAGAAGATACTTGATATGACAAACGAAAGAGCAAAGACTTTCATTCTTTCTTCAAAATTCTGAAGATTTTGGAGATATCCTAGAGGCTCCCAAAGCTCAGGGACCACCAGTGGTTGGGGAGTGCTTTAGGGAGGTCAGACTCTTTCAGCAAACTTAAAGGGGGTAAACAGTGGTAGTGACTCCCTTACAGGAGTTGAGGCAAAGCTGAGAGATTTACTGGTAGGTCTAATGTACCACTTGAAAATATTTGGTGACTCCTGTGGAAATAACCTAAGCCTGGCCAATGTGCACGTGTGCTATGGACTAGCACACAGGAGAGCTCTGGCTATGAAGAGCCAATATGCATTTAGGGGTGAGTCTCCACCTGGCAATAACCAAATTAGCACAGTGTATTCTGGATTCTTATCTTTCTCTTGGCCAATGCTCTTTCTCCATCTACATGTCAGTAGTGTTCCTAAGCCATGCATTTTCCATGACTTCTGAGTAAAATTTCTCTATTTCTCGTAGCCTCAGCAACTTTGTAAAACTTCAGGAAATATAAGAGAATGAAAGAATCTTTGCTACAGATGTTAGACAAAAATGGGCCAAGGCAGGATCCCATATCAGATGGATTAGAGTAATCAGAGCCAGAGATAAATGTACTGATAGAAAAGAATTTAATCAGATTATGTCTACAGAGTGAATCATGACCTTTTAAAAACAGTGAATCTCTCCAACCTCCTTCTTAACACAAAGAAATAAGACACTGAATTTAAGAAGTATGGAATCATTTTATTCTTTGCTACCTAATCTGATAAACTGTTGTGTTAATGATGGATATTTGTCCTAGATATAAGTATATGTTCAAATCCTTACTGTCTATATAATGTTTATTGCAGTAATTTCAGGCACAAAGGCAAGAAAATGGTAGTGTAATTTTCAGGTTAAATAATACTTTTCCCAGCCTTAAAATTCATCTCTGCATTATCAGGTCAGAAAGTGCTCATTATCCCAGGGTGTTGAATTCCCCAGTAGCAATTCGACCCATCTAGGTTGGGATGGGAGGAGTATGAGTATAGAATTATGTAGTCAACATTATCCAATGTTGATTTAAAACCACACTAAATAAATTGACTTACTAAGAGAAGAGCAAGAAGTCTACATAAACCACATGATAACTGTTTTCTTTCCTCATTTTGTTTCCTTTTTTCACCTAAGCGTTGCTTCATTCCCTGAATGACGTTCAATTGACAGTGGGCAGCAGGAGAAATTACCCTACTTACATAAATAACAAACTAATTTAGTCAGCACTATGCCACCTATATAAATTTCTAGCTCCAGCTATATAAAATATAAATGGGGTCTCTTCAATGTTTCATTTGATTTGTATATTCAAAGAAGCTAAGGTGTTCCTCTGTAACAATACATTTCAAGAATATTGAGGCATAACCTCAAAACTGCATATCTGGTTAAATAAATCATCATTACAACTATTCACTTTTGTGGACATGTGTTCTTGAGAAATGCATGCATAACCTACATGGCACACGAGATGCCTTGTGTGGTAGCTTCAGAATACTCAACTTTTATTTTTTATTTTTATTTTTTTATCCTCACTAGAAGACATGCTTATTGATTTTAGAGAGAGGGGGAAGGGAGGGAGGAGAGAAGGAGAGAAATATTAATGTGAGAGAGAAACATCCATCAGTTGCCTCTCATACACACCACCAAACCTACAACCCAGACATGTGCCCTGACCAGGAATCAAACTTGTGACCTTTTGGTTTATAGGTCAATGCTCCAACCAACTCAACAACACCAGTCAGGGCAGAATACTCGACTCTTGACATATTTTCTATTTGGACCTTTATAACTGGCTTATCAAAAAGTGTTTCAGGTTATACAATGGCACACCCTCACTAAAGTATTAGTCAGGTTCAGAAATGGCATACATTTCATGTGCTAAGGAGGGTTGGCCTACTCTAAACGTGAAGGAAAAGGAAAGTCCTGTACAAGTTCCATTTTATTCCCTTCCTATGTTGCACCATAACTACAAGCAAAATGATAACATTTTGCACAGAAAAAGACTAAAATGATCATTTTAGATTAGAATGCCTGCTGTGTTCGTGGAAGATGAAAAACTATCACCATCAAATTTTATCTTTTTTTCTTTTTTAAAGGAGATTGAACTTTTAGGCTCAGCAGTTGCTTTCCCAAATCACTGCCTCTCTTCTGGATCCCACGATAAAAAGAAAGCCTTCACACTGCTCTGAACATGGAACCAACTGGACAGGCCCTGCTTCTGATCCACCTCCAATAATTTATAAGGAAAGTAGGCTCTGTTTCCATTCATATTTAATGATGGATCGTTTTATTCACCTAAAACAGATTACTGCTTCTAGTCAACTTATTGACTTGACCAGGTAATCAGCACAGTGAAGGCTGGTATTAAGTGAGGTATAGACAAGAGAATTTTCAATGAGCATTTAGGGCTGGCTTCCTGGTGGCAGTGATTTAGGAAGTATATCTGAGAAGCTATAATTTCACACCAGTGTCCCTGAGTGAAATATAATCAGACTTCTCCTACCATGCCTAGTAGTGTAATGGGGGAAATAGACATTCACAGTAGAACATTACAACAGTAGTTTCCATTAATAATTTTTAAAATAAATTAATTTTTTATATTTCCATTACAGTTTACTTTCAATATTATTTTATATTGGTTTCAGGTTTTCAGCATTGTGGTTTGACAATCATAGAAAAGGAGTTTCATTTATCAACACTCAGGTGAATGATGAGACTAGAATCTCAGCTGATTAATGTCCCCAATTTTCCCAGGGTAATTTTTAAAACTTGTTAAGTGGATGGACATTTTGCGAGTGGGCAGGACTTCACCTGAGTAATATGAGACACACCAAGGCTACTGACCCAAAGACAAATTTACCAAGGCACAGAAACCATAGGTAAGAAGAAAAGAGTTACTGCAGAAAGTTCCCACTTCCAAAGGCTTTGGAAAACTTACACTTCCAAAACAGGGTTTTGGGATGACACCTGGGTCATATAGGGAGAACATGATTCATGACTAACAGGAAAACAAAATTAGACTTTTCATTACAGAGTTAGGATTTTACTCCTGAGTACATAGATGTGAAATTGCACCACATATAATCAGTTCATCCAATAATTACCATTCAGTTTAATGAGACTCAGGATGTCCTGTTAATTCATCTTCCTTCTCTAACATAATTC
Organism: Glossophaga mutica; assembly: GCA_039655065.1. Taxonomy (NCBI): domain Eukaryota; kingdom Metazoa; phylum Chordata; class Mammalia; order Chiroptera; family Phyllostomidae; genus Glossophaga; species Glossophaga mutica. The sequence goes on along the minus strand of CM077308.1, from coordinate 74,537,734 downwards.
TTTACATCTCTAACTTTCTTTTGGATATATCACATTATATTATCTCCACTATAATTACCTTGAGAAGAAAGAAAATAAAACCTCTATCAAGAATGTTTAAAATACTAGCTGCATTTTAATGTATGTTTAGGGAGATACCACACCAGCGTTTAATTAATGTCTACCACGACTATCCTGCAGTACAGAGATATATGTTTTGTGGAGCTAAAAACATATTTAGTTGAGATGGAGTACCAAGAAATATATGCAAAATAAATGAAAATTATGATGTAAAATAAATGTATATTTATAAAAAAGATAACAATAAATTGCCCATTTTAAAAGTTGAAAAATATTCCATCATTTAATCCAGGAAATAATTCCATCATATATTCCAGGAAATAATGTAATATTCTATTAATGAATTATCTAATACCCTCTACAGTACTCCTTCTCTCCTATAGTTTTCTAACTAAATACTTTTGATCTTCACTTTATATGATGATGATATCATAATAAAGTTGTTATGGAGAAAACAAAATGATAATTCAGCTATTCTTCGGTATGGTTGTCATTTGTTTTTAATTATTAATAATTTAGAAAATGAATCTGAAATTAAGGTATACACAAAAGTAATTCTAAAGCACTTTAAATTGCTGCTGTGTTATATTGAACTACATAATATGTAATCAAATTACTCTTGTGCTACAGAGATTGATTTATTGATGAATATTTATAGAAACTTCTTCAGATAATTTAATTCCATTGATGGTGATTTCATGCTTGTATTTTTTAGAAGTGCCAGTCTTCAACAGGAAAAAAAAAATATGCCAGATACACCAAGATCCAATTTGATATGTTGGGTTGCACAAAATTAGCAGCTTTACACTTTATACAACTGCTGCACATTTGTGCCCTACAAACACAATTATAATTTTTTCAACAACAGTATAGTAACTACCAGAGGGAAAGGGGGGTGGGAGAATAAAAGGGGGATGAATGATGATAGAAGGAAACTTGGGTTGGTGAAAACAAGATACACTATATAGATGATAAATGGTATTGTATCCCTGAAACCTGTATAAATTTATTAACCAGTGCCACCCCAATAAATTCAATAAAAATAAAAAATAATATCTTTTCAAAATATGCCTACATAAAATGTATGTTACTTTTATAATTTTACAAAGTATTATATCAAGTATATAATTAAAAGTAGAAAATTTATTTCGGAACAGTTGTCAGTAAAAATTGAACACACATTTTACACATATGATTACTGGAATTTCCGTGGGCCAGGGATGTTTTTCTTTTCCTTTTTAATGGTAGCAGTATGGCTTGTTAAGCTGTGCCTTAGTACCAACACTGACTGGGACCTGTCTATGGTGCTCTCCATATTCAAATCCGAGATGTTCTGCAGTTCTTTTTAAGCAATGACACCAAGAACTTGACAGTAAAGTGGATGTTGTAGGCCATTTCATCATCTGTCATCTTCATATGACCAACAGACACTGCCAGACACAGCACCATCTTCACTTGGAACTGGATCATGGATTTCACTTTATCAACATTGGCTACCATGTTCTCATTGTGTGTCAATAAGGAAGGGAACTTGACAGCTTTATTAAGGGCTGAACCCAGGATTCGTGGGATCTGCTTAATCAGAAACTCTGAAGCCAGAAAGGCATCATATTTCTGGGTGAGCTTCTTGACCAGTTTCTTATTCTTGAGTTTCTTCAGCATTTTGATATCTATAGGGGGTATGTCTATAGTCTTGGCCTCCTCATAGTGCGGCTGGCTCCCTAGAACACACACAGAGAACCTGGGGCACAGAGTGGACTTAAGTCTGACGGTGCCGAGAAGTGTTTGTCCTTCTGAAGGTCATGGTTCTTCATGCAGATCTGCAGATCCACCCTCTCCAAAGACCTCTGGCACTTGCACTGGCTCCAGTGCAGGACTTCTGGCACTACGTTGGAAAAGGGGTCCCAGGCGAGTTTACTGCTCATCATTTCCCCTGCCAGAAAAACTGAAAAGGGCTAGCTTTTGACATATGCACTTTTTAACTTTGTTTCTCTTTCACTATCAATAAACTTCTAGTATTAAGGGCCCTGGACATATTTATATCAAAATAAAGCATCTGACTCTATGTCTTTTGCCATTAATCTAAATATGATAGAGTGAAACTATTTCCTACAATGGAAAACCAAGTACAACTTGCTGACACATTTACCACTTCTAGTGCTCATGATACCATTTCTCTGATATTTCTTCCTGCTGGGAAGTCCTCCCTTAACATTTTTCCTAGTGTAGCTCAGTTAGTGATGAAGCATTTCACCTTTGGACATCTGAAAAAGTCTTTATTTTACCTTTATTTTTAAAATACAGCAAGTGGGGGCAAGGTTGTGGAGAAAAGGGCACCCTAGTACTTTGTTGGTGGAAAAACAGACTGGTGTAGCCACTGTGGAAAACAGTGTGGAATTTCCTCAAAAAACTAAAAATGGAACTGCCTTTTGACCTGGCAATTCCACTGCTGGGATTATACCCTAAAAATCCTGAAACACCAATTCAAAACAACCCATGCACCCTACTGTTCACAGCAGGGCAATTTACAATAGACAAGTACTGGAAGCAACTTAAGTGCCCATCAGGATGAGTGGATCTGAAAACTATGGTACATTTACACAATGGAATACTACACAGCAGAAAGAAAGAAGGAGCTCCTACCCTCTGCGATAGCATGGATGGGATTGGAGAGCATTATGCTAAGCGAAATAAGCCAGGTGGTGAAAGACAAATACCATATGATCTCAGCTATAAGTAGAACCTAGTCAACAAAATGAATAAGCAAGCAAAATATAACCAGAGACATTGAAAAAAGGAACAAACTGACAGTAACCAGAGAGGAAGGAGGAGGGGGATAACAGGGGAAAGAAAGGGAAGGGTCATTAGGAATATGTATAAAGGATCCATGGACAAAGTCAAAGGGGGAGAGAATGAGGGTGGGAGAGGGTGGGGTGGGGGAAAGTGGGAGAGGGTGGGGTGGGGGAAAGTGGTGGGGTTTCAACTTTATGATTTTCTAACATTGTGCTCTAACGCTAACATTGAAATTAAAATTATAATGGCAAAAAGTAATTATTTCCTTAATGAAAATATGACTTTCAAATTTCCTTTCAGTATTACAGGATCCAGCAGAAGTAATACCTACTTGAGTATGGTTGGTAGGATAATAATATAGGTATAATAATTTATAGTTTTAATTTGAACATTTCAACTAAAATGTCATGTGGTGTGCTTGAGCATGATATTGTTGTGCTACAGAATTGCATGCTTATAAATTTGTAATAAAAGGTTTTGTAATAAAAAGTGGGCATGCCCCATCTGGTGTGGCTCAGTGGACTGAGCACCGACCTGCCAACCAAAGGATCACTGGTTCGATTCCCAATCAGGGCATATGCCTGGATTGTGGGCCAGGTCCCCAGTGTGGGGGTGGGGCACACAAGAGGCGACCACACACTGATGTTTCCCTCCCTCCCTTCTACTCTGTCTGAAAATAAATAAATAAAATCTTTAAAAACGGGGGAAGGGCGATATTTGTGCTGCCCCCTGTATTTTTTTAGGGCATTGCCTATATGGTTTGATTTACACAGCTTTTCCAAAGCCTTCACTGGTATAATAGGGTAAGTCTGCCTGCTGTCAGAGCTGGTAAGGGCATGCACAAGCTCCAGAATGTGAGAATCTCCTGATTAGATTGAACATACAGCCCACAGGGATAAGGTGACGCTGCACACCCAGGAGGTGCTGTCTTCTTTGTCTCATCACCAGCTGGCACATGATGTTCAAACAAGTGACAAAAGGGACAAGCTGCACGGGCTCTATAGAAAGAAACCTATCTTTGCCTTTTTCAGAGAGTAACTATTAAGGAAGAGTAGCCTTTCTCAGATGATGAGATAGGTATAAAACAGTGCAGATTAAGAAACAACTTGTCAAAAAATCACCTTTGCTATCATAATTCTCTTTACACATACCCCTCTGTCTTTCGTTATGTCCCACTTAGACCATTGTGCATTTACTATCAGATTGTTCTTAAAGGGACACCAGTTTGAGAACTTTGTGGAGATGGTGCACCTGGCTTTATACTCCTGACCCTGGCTATATGTTTACACTCATTCTCTCAGTTTAACAAATCCTTACTCAAAAATACCATCTTTAAACTCTCCTATTTTTTTTCCTCGGGGTACTGCTACACCAACAAGTTTTTACCCCCTCACTACTGCCTTTTCACAAGGATCTAAATCCATTGATGCTACTATTATTTTACTAATTCTTTTCCCATCCTTGTTTCTGTCCATTTATGCAGCTTAAATTCCATCTCTTGTTCCTCTCTATGTTGTTATATTAACTTGGCAAAAGTCCAATCCCTGGTTAAATCTAATTTTCTATCTAATCTATGTTTGTTCCAGGGCAGCAAAAACATGGCAGGAAAACACATAATTATGCTAATTGGTCTCACTTCAAATGTGAACCCTGCATGAGACTGGAAGAACACCAAGTGGGCCTTTGGTGCTACTTACTATTCATGCTAGTAGTCCAGCCACCCTTTCTCTCTCAGAGATGGCAAATATCTTCTTATGCCTGCAAACACTTCCTATATCTCCTGGATTCCCAGTGTCTCTCTCAGATAATAACCGTGTTTCACTGAGAACATACTGGCAATCAAAAGAGAAATCTCACAAGCTCCCCACAAGCACCTATTCACCGACAAGGATTTATATATCCTGTGCAGCCACTGCTTTTCTTGTAGTTTAACACTCCATTTTCTAATCGAATGCCAAACTCTGTATCTGTGCAATGGATTTAAAGCATCCCTCTTCATATAAACAAGGCTATCGTTCCAAGTTTACTCTCCTTTCCCGCATATTGAATTTCTCCCTCTCTCTCCTGGATTATTTGTAACAGTATGCAAACATACTGTTATTTTTTCTATCTTAAAATTAAAATTATGCACCTACAAACACACTTTTTGCCTCATCTCTTCTGCAGCTACCACTTAATTTCTTTATACACTTGCACAGCAAAACAACTTGAAAAAGTAGCCTGTACTGACGTTATTTATCTTCTCATTCTCTGCTGAATCTACTGTATTTTGCCATGTATAATGTACTCCTGTGTATAATCCACAACCATGTTTTTGTGCACATTAAACATGGGATTATACACATGGTATGTAATCTTTACACCCATGTACAATGTGCATCCTTATTTTTCCCTCAAAAATTTAGGCAAAGAAGTATGCATTATACACAGCATAATATGGTACTCCAATTAGCCTCTCATTCCCACTCTACCAACCAGCTTTTACCAAGTCATCAAGGACCTTAAGTTGTTCATTAGTCAAATGATTATAGTAATCATATTTAATCTCTCAGCAGCAGTGGCATGGTTGATTACTCTATATTTCTTGACATAACTTCTTTACTTGGCTCTCTTGATACTTTCTGCTTCCCTTGCTGGCTTCCTCTTTCAAGCCTTCCTTGCTAGTTGTCCATAACTTCCTGACAACCAAGTGTTAGGCTTCCTAGGGTCCAGTTTATAGACCTCTTTTCTTCTTTTCTAGCATTATTGCCTGAGTCCTTCCAGTCTCCTATGGCTATAGTCTTTCATAATTCCAGTGGTCTTAATTCTCATGGTGTTTAATGTAAATAATATTCTAAGGGACCATACATAAGTGAAACCTCTTAAAATGATGCGGAGTGCATGAACTGGCTTCATAATATCATCTGTTCCTTGACAGTTCCCAAATGTATCACTTCAGCATGGATTCCCTGACCTCAACACTTATATACCTCAAAGCTTATTTTCCATTTTTACATAGATGTCTGAGCAGTGATTCAAACTCTGTAGGTAAAAAAAATATATAACAACAACAACAACAAAAGAAACCCCAAACTCCTGATGGATGACCTCCCACTCTGCTCCCCAGCCCACCCCCCACCATCAGAGTAAATGGAAATTCCATTTGCAGATGTCCAGGCCAGACCAGTGTAGTCATTCTTAACTCCCTTTTTTTCCTCCCACCTCATATATAACAAATGTATGAAATATGTGTTTACCTTTCTCTGTATCATCTGCCACCACCCTGGTCTGAACACCCATTATTATCTTTCACCAGATCATTATAACAGCCTCCCAACTAACCACTTTGCTTTCTACCTTGCCTTTACAGTAAATTTTATAAAACACTCAGAGAAATATGCATATGTATGTATGTATGTGTGTATATGTTACAAAGCATTTATTATATATATATATTGATATAACTCAAATAACATCACACCTTTTGTTCAAAACCCTTCAAAGGCTTCCCAGTTTACTTAGTGTTAAGTCCAATGGCTTTACCATATCCTCTAAAGTCCTATATTTTCTGTCCCCCAACTACTTCTCTGATTTTTTTTTGGGCTGAGCTAGGTACTTTACTCACTTTTTAAGGGTTACCTGTGACAAATCTGCATGACAGCATCACATTTCAAATGGTTGAACCTAATTGAGAAAGTACACATTTTCTTGCAAATACTGGGTTGTTCATTTGAAAGCAAAGTTCATTTGGGATATATAAAGCACATTTAAAGTTAAAGGAAAAAGTAGGTAAGGATTCTATGTAAAGAAGCATAAGTAAAGTATTCTATATATAGTCCTCATTTCTGCATTAATTTTAATAAAAGATTTGCTGCTCTAAAGCAAAGTGCATATTTTAGTCTAAATAATGGAATTGGATGACACATGTTCTTCACATCTTCATAGCATTAACACAATTTACTCTCATAGATATACACAGAAGTTGACTGTTTTAAAGCCTAAAAAAGCCAAATAGCCCCTGAAGTTGAAGTTGCAAAGCACAATCACCACATTAACATAAAACCACTCTGTTCTTCACCCATTATTCCCCTGTAGCTGCATTGCCTTCTTGATCTTTCTCAAATAAACTCCACACAGCCCTGCCTCATGGCATTAGCACCTGAGGTCTTCCTTACCTAGTACATCCTCTCCCTGCAATCCACATTGCTTCACCTCATCTCTCCTTCAGGCTTTGGCTCACATATTATGTACCCTAGTGGCCTTCCCTGATCACCCAATGCCAAGTTGCAATACTACCTCTTCCAACCTGTTACCTGGAACTCTTAGTTTTTAGTCTCCCCCTGCCCGTATCTCGTCTAAGCTTACTCTAAGTCATTGTATGTATGTTTAGAAATAAGAAGAAGATTCTTCTTTTATGTTTTTCTATGTCTGTATAACAAATTATACCAAATTTTTGCAGCATAAAATAACAAACATTTATTACTTCATAGGTTCTGTGGAGTGGGAATCCAGATACTGTTTCAGGTGTCCCTAGCTCAGGGATCTTCACAAAGCTATAATCAAATTTTCAGCCAGGATTATAGTCATCTCAAGACTTTACTGAAGGAGGAGCCACTGACCAATTTCTTGCCAGGTGGGCCTTTGCATAAGTCAGGTCACCATGTGCCAGCTGGCTTCCCTCACTGTGAGCAAGGAATGGAGTAAGAAAGAACAAGCAAGATGAAAATCCCAGTCTTTGGGTAATCTAATCTCTGAAGTGACATCTAATCATGTTTGCCATATTCTACCATTAAAAAAAAATCACTAGGTCCAGCCCACATTCAAAGGTGAGGGGATTATATAAGCTTATGACTTCCAGGAGCAAAGCTCACCCAGGACCACTTTACAGGCTGCTTACCATGTTCCCTGCTAGAACCTAGGCTTCATGAGTAAGTAATACTTACTGCTATATTCCAGATCATAGAACAATACCTGGCCATATATAGTAGTCACTTGGTATTTAACTGTTAATTATATGAACTAAATTATTATCCTCCTTTTGATTTCTTGCCTAGGTCTTGCATTCCCACTATAGTGGGAAGATATTTTCTGTGGTGTCCTAGATTTAGAATTTTATGCATACCTGTACCTGTGCTGAGAGATTTTTTCTTCTAATCCCAACATTCTGAACATGAACCTTCTGCCTGCCCTCAGTGCTTAGGTCAGATGGCACTACCACCACCAGCATTCCTCAGCCCCAGTGCTCCTACTCTCTGCAGCTTCTGTGAGCCGTGTGGTGCCTGGACCACAAGCCTCATGGTTGCTTACACATGTCTTATTTTCTTCAGCACCACGTGCTCACCCAGTGTAAGCCCAGCCAAGGCCAGAGCAGTGCTTGTCTACATAGCTATCATATAGCATCGGTCGGAGTCCTTGTATACTGTAAGCATTCCACACCTACTGGTGGCAAATAAGTTTGGGTTTCACCCTCTTGTTATTGCTAGTTCTTATTAAATGTTCTGTAAATAAGTGTTGAGTAATTGAAGTCAAGTTTTGGAATAATTTATAATTAAATTAACAAATAGCTTGAGCCTCTATTTTCCTTTTGACTCCGCAATTTGCCAACACATTGGGTAAGTGCCTGGACTCTAATCTTGAACTAAAATGGAGTTTTCTATCAATCTATGGATCTCTTTTCAAGGGGGATAGTGGTCGGAGAGAAAACCAGAAATGTAAGAAGAAAGAATGAGGTAGACTATGAAAACTAAATTGGGCAATATAGAATAGAGGGATAAGACATGAATAAATTTCCTTTATAAATCCTTAAGGCTTCAAAGGTGATTCATTTGGAGTGTCTTCAAAGCATATGAAATTGCCTAGATTCACATGTTTTAAAAAAATTTCATCTTCATATCCTTTGGCAGAGCAGCAATGAGGGCCCAAACCAGACTAATACATTCTTCTCATTAACTACAACATCTACAGAGACTGACTGCTCAATGCCTCTGGGTCCACCTACTACTGATGTATGTTGAGATAGTAATCCAAGCTCTGGAGTCCTCCCAGTTATAGGGATTTGTTGTCCACAAGGATACTCAACATGGAATTCAAGATTGCTCTTGTCAGCCAGTATAATAAAAATTGTTTTCCTAATTTCACAAGCTTGGCTAGAAAACAGCAGTAGTAAATAAGTGCTTTTGATAGCATAGCAAGAATTTTCATGAAGACAAGCTGAGGATTTTAGGAAGATATAATACACAGTTCTATCACAGCTGCCATATTGTCATTCTGACCTAAACATAGCTGATAATTGTCAAAAATCTTATTCCCTTGGCCCAACTACACTATCCAGTAAAGTGGCTGATTACCACCTCTGAGAGGCAATAAGTTTTCTCTTCCTAACTCTCAGAGAGCAAACACATCACAGCTGTACTGTAGCCATCTCAGAGTTTGATATGAATCAAAAGTTGTTATTCATCTTGATTAATGCATGTGCTTCAAAAGAATGGCAGAGTATTGCTCAATGCTGCAATATCTTTGTTGATATATTTGGAAGATCTGTCCATTTTTGACAGTGGGGTGTTGAAATCCCCTATTATAATTGTGTTGCTGTCAAGAGATGCAAATTAAAACCACAATGAGATACCACTTGACACCAGTCAGAATGGCCATCATAAACAAAGCAACAAACAACAAGTGTTGGAGAGGTTGTGGAGAAAAGGGGACCCTAGTGCACTGTTGGTGGGAGTGCAGACTGGTACAACCACTATGAAAACAGTATGGAATTTTCTAAGAAAATTAAAAATGGATCTACGTTTTGACCCAGCAATTTCACTGCTAGGATTATATCCTAAGAACCCTGAAACACCAATCCAAAAGAACTTATGCACCCCAATGTTCATAGCAGCACAATTTACAATAGCCAAGTGTTGGAACCTAGGTGCCCATCAGTAAATGAATGGATCAAAAAACTGTGGTACATTTACACAATGGAATTCTATGCAGCAGAAAGAAAGAAGGAGCTCTTACCCTTCCTAACAGCATGGATGGAACAGGAAAGCATTATGCTAAGCGAAATAAGCCAGGCGGTGAAAGACAAATACCACATGATCTCACCTTTAACAGGAACCTAATCAACAAAACAAACAAACAAGCATAATATAAGCAAAGACACTGAAATTGGGAATAGGCTGACAGTGACCAGAGGGGAGAGGGGAGGGAATTTCAGGGGAAAAGGGGAAGGGTTTGCAGGAACAAGTATAAAGGACACATAAACAAAAACTATGGGGGGGGGGGTGGAAATGCGAGGGAGGTGGGGAGGGCTGGGGTGGTGGGCTGGGATGGTAGTACAAGACAGAAAACTGTACAAGAACAATTAAAGTTAAAAAAATTTAAAAAAAGAATGGCAGAAGGAATAGAATTGGAGCCATATTTTATTGCCTCTATGCAAATAAGCAGAACACCCTGTAGGTGAGAGTTTCAGGCTATTTATGACATTCAGGTGGCAGTAAACATATAAAATTGGGCTCAGAATCAAACCAGAAGTTAAAACAAACCTTGAGGATGATAATGGTTCTCATTAGAAGTCAAGAAGATGAGTCTTATCCCTAAAATAAGCACATAGCATTTTAGTAGCTTGATGTTTCAAATGTCAAAAGGCATCACCATATGTCCATGATATGTGTGTGCACGTGTACACAGGCTTGCATGCCTTAATACAGCAAACCACATTTGTATCCTCTTAGCCCTCTGTTCTGACAGCAGTGAACAGTCTACAGAGTCTTAAAGCATATGGGTTGCAGGGTCGATTTGACTTATGGGCAAAGCATTTGCCCAGAGTTTTGCATGCTTTAGCTGAAACATTTCAGAGCCCCCTTCATTGTTCAACAGCGTTTAGTGCAGGTGGCAGGGGTCTATCTAGACCATTCCTGCTGGCAAGTCATAAAGGGCAACACTTATTTAAATCTTCCCAGGTTCCAATTGCCTGTCTATGTCACATGTGGTACACTTTACCTGGCCTTTCTTCTTGTTTTCTCAGCCACCAAAAACAGGGAAAAATATGTACCAAGGTTTTGGTTGTGGTTTTCATTTTTATTTTTCTGGAGATTTAACTACATTTTAGTGAGAGCACTGGTTATTATAGACACAGGGAATAATCAAAACTTCATCTAAGTTGGACTCCCTGTCCAATAAGAAAGAAATTCATATGCATTGCTCAGCCCAAGTATATGGACTGCACAGGTTGAGTGAGTGCATGATGGCCATCATCCGGGCAAATGAAAACCATTGTCAGTTAAAAACAAAAACAAAAATAAAAACAAACTCAGCAAACAACTAGAACAGGAACAGATTCTCAGAAATGGAGATCATATGGAGGGATATCAGCAGGGAGCAAGGAAGAATGGGGGGAAGGTACAGGGAATAAGAAGCATAAATTGTTAGGTACAAAATAGACAGGGGGAGGTTAAGAATAGTATAGGAAATGGAGAAGCCAAAGAACTTATATGTACGACCCATGGACATGAACTAAAGTGGGGGATGTGGGTGGAAGGGAGCAGACAGGGTGGAGGGGAATAAAGGGGAAAAAATGGGACAACTGTAACAGCATAATCAATAAAATATATTTTAAAAATAAAAATAAATAAAGAAGGCAAGTGTTTCTTTCTCTTGTCCTCACTTTATTTTGCTACTTTGTCTTTTTTTTAATGTACTTTTCCAGCTCCATCCTGTAACAAGTATTTCTTTATAATGCCTGACTGTACTTATGAGAATAAAGTCATGTGTTACATCAATTAGAATTAGCTCTTCATTGCACTAGTTAGCTGTAAGAGAAAGTTCAAAGGGGAGACAATTAAATAAATTAATCTCTAATTATATATTTTAAAACCTGTAAGGTCTGCTTGAGGAGGAAAAATCAGGAAGACAAGGTGATGTTGGCATTCTCTTGGTTACGCCACATCTCCCCAGAGAAGAAAACACTGTTTAAGGTACATTTTCCTCTTATGTAATGAGACACATTTAAACAATCTCTTGGGAAATGTTTAGACTTAAAAAGTTACATCTAACAGGAAAACAATCCCTAGAAATATTGGTATAAAAATTGACTGCTTCTAAATTATTTTAGTAATTATTCATTTAAAAGAGGGAATATGGAACATCAACATCTCCCTCCTTTTTATTGTTCCTGGTATTAGTGAAAAGAAAACTGCCAGAGCTGAATAAACAGTTTGAGAGCTGAGTTATCACTTGATGGAATCTAAATGGATCTGGCTGTGAGTTTGAAACTCTGGTTTTAGATGTCAGAAATATTAGAATATGAAGTGGGGAATGAAACTAGATTCCAAGTTTCATCATTTAAAGTAAAAAGCAAAATCACCTTGATTCTCTCTTAAGCATACCTAAAGAAATCTATGCCAACTTGACCTCGTTTGGTGAGAAGCTTTTCCAACTAAACTATGCAAATTGTACCTAGATCATACAGGAACAATAGATGAACCATGGTGTATGAAGCCTATCCATTCCTGTCTTTTTTTTTTTTTAATCAGTATTTTTTAATTGTTGATATTGTACAGTTTTCTGTCTTTTACCCCGCCCCAGCCCACCACCCCAGCCCTCCCCACCTTCCTCCCATTTCCACCCCCCCATAGTTTTTGTCCATGAGTCCTTTATACTTGTTGCTCTAAACCGTTCCCCTTTTCCCCTGAAATTCCCTCCCCTCCCACTCTGGACACTGTCAGACTGTTCTCAAATTCAGTGTCTTTGTTTATATTATGCTTGTTTGTTTGTTTTGTTGATTAGCTTCCTGTTAAAGGTGAGATCATATGGTATCATGCTAAGCGAAATAAGCCAGGCAATGAAAGACAAATACCATTCCTGTCTTAAATTAACAAGGACAAAAGCATACACATAGCTGAATCTTGATCCAGATGTAAATACATGCATTTCAATACATCACCAGAATGACTGGTGTGACAAAATCCAGAACCAATACCTGTAGTTAAGCAGTCACTCTACAGATTGAAGACATGATGAAAGATCGGGAGGAATGACATCAATAGGCTGTAAGCAGCATAGAGAGAGAAATATGAGTTACAACCCTTGTACCACAAATATCACTTATTTGTTTTTGGATGAACGTCTGGAAAAGGGGTGGGGATACCCAACGGAAAGTTTTCTTGCCCAAAGTTAAGATTTATAATGTAATGAATGCTCCATGAGGGCAGAGATTTTGTCTGTTTCTGATTTTCCTTTTTCGCTGCTAGATATGTGATGATAAATGTGTGGAGGTGCTTCATGGTAAAGTTTCCAAGGCATTGTTGGTTTTGGAGTGGGTATAATACATCCTCCCACCTGCCTAGTCACATAGTCTCCCAACTGGTCACCTCGCTCTTATTCTTACTCCATACCACCCCTGTCTAGCTCCAAACAACACAGTGATTTTTTTTTTTTAAGATTTTGTTTATTTATTTTTAGAGAAAGGGGAGGTGAGGGAAAAAGAGAAGGACAGAAACATCAGTGTGCGGTTGCCTCTTGCATGCTCTCAACTGGGGAGCTGGGGGAACCTGGCCCACAACCCGGGCATGTGCCCTGATTGAGAATCAACCCAGCGACCCTTTGGTTCACAGGTTGGCACTCAATCCACTGAGCTACACCAGCCAGGGATTTTTTTCCAGAGCAAATGCCTTTCACTGCTTAGTAGCCCTTTTTGACCCAGCTCTTATCATGTAACCTCCTCTCTGACCCCTTCTCCATTGTCTCCCACACTCCAGCCACACCAGAGTTTAATTCAATCCTTAATACTATCAAGTTCATTTTATCTTTCAGCCTTTGAACAGAGTTCGCTTCTCTGCTTGAAAGGTCATGCCTGATTCATTTGATTGGCCCTTCTATTCATTCAAATCTCAAATAAATGTTTTTTAAATAAAAACAGGAACGACAATAGCAACCAATACTTTTACAGCATTTATCATGTGTCTAGCACCATTCTAAATGCTTTACATACATTAACTTATTTAATATTAATAACAAACCTATGAGTAGATTCTTTAGTTACCCATCTCATTTTCAGATGAAGAAACAAGGCATAGAGAGGCTAAGAAAACTGCCTACGATCAGGTGCTAGTAAATAATGAAAATAAATTTGATCCCATATCTGCAGTTCATTGTTTTAACTGCTTCACCATTCTCTCTCGGAAAAATTGCAATCCAGGTACCACCTATAATATCACCCTATTTTAATTTTGTTAACAGCACCTATCACTACCTGCATACTTTTATATCTATTCATTTGTTTATGGATCTGTTTCCTTTTACAAGTGATCACATTGTTGTCTATTTTCTTTTTCTAAAATATAGTTTCTCTGAGGCCAAAGTTCACGTCTGCTTTGTTTACAGCAGGGCAGCTGATATCTACAGGTCCTAGCATGTGGAAAGCACCCATCAAACACTTGCTGAAGAATGAATTAGAAACCAAATGGTTGTGTGCTGTGCTGGTTGCCAGCTTAGAGAACTAAGGTTGTGAATTGAATCTGACCATTTCTCTTAAGGGTTTCAGTCCTTAACCATTAGTTTATGTAGAGGTGTTTAAACCTGATGGTTCCCCCTGACCCACCTAAGAAGGAGTACAGCATAGTAAGCAGGAGGACATACGGTACTATAAAGTAACATAGTCTAGGTTTAATTTCCAAACTCCATATTTACCATTTTAACCTTGCTCATCTCAGTTGCTTCATAATTATTGTATCTACTTCTTAAGTGTTGTCATGAAGATTAAATGTAATATTATTACAGCACAGTGCCTGACACATATGAAACACATATAAATATTAGACATAAAAATAATTATTACTTAACCAATGACTAATTTATAGATCAAAATGGCAATTAACTTACTGTGAAGAATATTTCAGTGAGACAGAAAGCACATTCATCCCCGTTAAAGAAGGCTATGTGGGAAAGCAAATTATAATTAGATGGTTGTTCAGTAAATACGAAATCAAAGTAAAAGGCTTTGGGAGAATTTGAAAGATATTTTAACCAAGCAACAGCAGCTCAATGAATCATGCTTCCTGACTACCAGAAAATTCTCACCAATACGCCAGAAATCCAGTCAAATAGGATACCTCTTTTCACAAGGACTATACATTCTCATCTTTGGAAATCTTTATTCTCCAGCTGATCTCAACACTCTTTTGTATTTGTTTTTTCTAGTTCTTTCTGTTTGGAAAAGAAACCTACTTGAACAGCCATTTCCAGGAGCCACTCACCTCCGCTCTGTATGGGTCCTCACACGAGAGCCTTTTCCTGGTGACCCCTTAATGTAATTCAGTTCCCAAGTGACACATTTCAGAGTCTCGAGATATAATCTATTTGGCTCAGACAAGGTGTTAGTCATGTTGGGATCAACATTTTAAAAATTTCTCTATCGTTTATGTGGAGGTCAATGGTAGAGGGATACAAAGAACTGTACAAGAAAGTCAGGTGAGACTTTGGGAAATGAGGCAGTTTCTAACATACAAGGATATGTGTGGAGAAGCACTGATTGTCGCATTGAGTGTGCATCTAGATATGACCCCTTACCCTTAGACAGTCCACTTCCAGATAAAACACTGCCTTTATATTTTTGTTTATATTTATAACCCCCTTTATATTGGAAGTACATAATAGTAAATAAAAGGATGTGTTATTAAATAACATAGCCTAGGTTTGATTTCCAAACTGCCTATTTACTGTATTAACTTTACTCCTCTCAGTTTTTTCATTATTATTGTATCTATCTCATAAGTGTTATCATGAGGATTAAATGTAATAATATTCATTAAGTCCTTACCACAGTGTCAGTGCCTAGAACATATTAAACACATAAATATTAGAAATAATAATAAATGTTATTATTTAACCAATGACAGAGGCTTTGCTTATGACACTAGTAGTACAAAGCTTTCACATACACTGAATAATATAAAATCTTTCCTATTTTGAAAGAAAAATAAGTTCTTAAGAGGATGTTACAGAAGAGGGCCAATGTGAAGTCTTCTAGTAATTCTGCCTCCTAAGCAACAAGAGACTTTGTCCACACTGCTGGCCAAATACATTGCAAGAATGCCAAGTGACTTAACTATTGCTTTCCAAGGTTTATGCAGAGCCCCACAGGAAACAAATAAAAATAACAGTTCATAGTCAAATAGGACTAGGAAATACTTTCCAACCCTTTGGAAAGTTACAATGCACATTAGCACATTAAGAATAATAAATATTTTATTAAAAATTATATCAAATTTTCTTTACTTACCAGTCTTATTTGACAACCATCAGCCCTTCTATGCACACTTTTTTTTAAATTTCATGTTTATTATCTCACAAAAATAATATTCTGGCAGCGTATTTTTCGAACACTTCCTTAGGCAGAGATTCCAGGGCAACTGGTCTCTTCCTCCTTTTTACTTTAAAATATATACAAAAACTAAAAAATATCCCCACAGATCACCTGACAGATGCAATGATTTTTGACTCTTAAATCCTGCCCTCAACTTCAAGGTCATCTTTACTGTAGCAAGCACAACAATGATTCCTCTGCCCTAGTAAGATTTCCATGCAATGATTCTCAGACCCTGTGATTATGTTACCTTAAATGACAAATGGAACTTTGCAGACATGATTAAGGGTAAGGACTCTGAGATGGAAAGATTACCCTAGATTATCAGGGTGGGCCCAATGTAATCCTATGGACTCTTAAAAGGAAGATCCTTTCCTGGCTGAGATATACAACCATGAAAGAAGGATCACAGAGATATACATGACAAGGAATTGAACTGATCTGCCTTTATTAACTTTGAAGATGCAGGAAAGGGATCATGAGCCAAGAAATCCAGCAGCTTCTAGAACTGGAAATGGCACTTTGCTTAGAGCCATCAAGAACACAGAGACCTAATCCTCCAACCAAGGGAAATGAATTCTGCCAATAACACAAAAGAATAAAGAAACAAATCTTCCTCTACAACCCACAGAGGGGAAAACTGTCTGATGACACTTCGATTTTAGCTTACTGAAACCTATCTCAAATTTCTAGCATGCAGGTAGATACAAAATAATATTAGAAGATATTGAAGTAAAATAATAAGATAAAATTGTTTAAAGTATCTCACTTTATGATAATTTCTTACAGAAGCAACAGATAATGGGTACAATCATTATCTTTCCAAATAACATTTTTGATTATTTAATGTGTTCCAGACTCATATATTCATTTAGTATGTACATATATTAATCCAATTATCCATTAATCACTCCATTAATCCCCACAACTTTCCTAAGTGATAGGTGTTATTATATTCCTTATTTGTGTGGTAGAAACTGAGGCACAGAGTGTAGGGAACATCCCAGGGTTCAAGTAGCAAGTGGCAGAGCTGAAATTCAAATTCAGGCCATGTATCTAAACTCCAGACTCTGATTTGTGAGGAACACCAGCTCAGTGAGGATCATTCTCTAGAAAATAGTAGTCTACATAATATTGACTCTTCTAGTAAAATTAAATTATAAATCTCTATCTTCATATTTATTTTTAGACTCCAAAATTTCTATTGCTTTTCAAATGATGTAAATATCAGGACCAAGATGAACATGAATTGTCCTAATTTTATTAGCTTAACTTCAATTTTATACACACAAATTTATGTTTCCAATTAGTTGTAAACCTTGATTTTCTAAGAAATATTCTCCATATTCTTTCGAAACCCTCATCCATCATTAGCAAAATATTGAACATCTGAGTGTTCTATTTATATAACACTTCTCTACTATAAATTCAGGTAATTTATTAATTAATTAAATGTGAGCCTATTATGTGCTCAGTAGTGTAGGTAATAGAAGTGTAAAAAGAAGTATATAAGTGTAGCCTTGGACTTCATAATATGTATGAGTTTAAGAAAATAAAGCATTCACACCAAAATAAATTTTTATTAAATTCTCAATTTACAGTAATTTCCTCCTTTCCCCACCAGGAACAAGATTATTTGAATATTCCATAGTTTAGTATTGAATAAACTAGAAGCCAATTCATTTATTACTATCTGTTTTAGATCTCTTTTCTCAACTTTTGAAGTAAAAGTTACATAATATAGGATTGAACATCCAAGTTACATGGTTGGAAACACACACATACATACCCACACAGAAGCGCATAATACAAATACACATATATGTTCCCTTCATAGGGGAAGAAACCTTTTCTTTCTTTACTACTAGGTTCTTTGGCTGGTCTAATAATTAAATCGACATAAAACAGATTAATAGGAGGAAAACTAATTTCATATGTTCAGGAGCTTATAAAAATATGACACTCAAAGAAGTAACAAAAACAGGCAGTTTTTACACCTTTTATACAAGGAAACAATAAATTTGTGAAAATTGACAAGAAAAAAGGGTTTCAGTTTGTAGTAGTAAATTAATGAAGAAGTAACATGGTTTGTCTGTACAGCTTTCTCAGCCCTAAATTACCCATCTCTGGCATTCCTACACTCCTGGTACAGGTTAAATACCTTGCACATGAGAGACTTATTTCCTGCTTTCAAGGGTACAGGGGACAGTCATCTAGGACATGTCCATTTTACACTGGCTCTTTTTTAAGTAACTTTAATTCAAAATAATCAATATTAAAGTGGCATATTTTGGGTGGTATATTCTATTTTCTTCTCCCTCCAACCTAACTTCATATTATCTAGCCCTACTACCTCTAAAGTGGTCCCCAAATATATCAGGAATCCAATTCATATACTTTACATATATACACAAATATGCAAAGCATGATTCCAACTACCTAGGATGGCAAGTCCCAAATTCCCTTTAAGGACAAGCCTTCTATAACCAGGGAAATAACCCTGAATAAATCTCTGAATAAACATTGTAATGTCTGTGAAAATATAAAGGACAAATGTGACAGAAATCCAGTAAGTTGTCACTCTTTGAAAGGACCACATCTGATAGCTATTAAGCCAGCAGAATTCTTCGATTTGTATTTTTTTAATATTACCTATCTTGAGCAGCATGGGTCTGTTTATACACTCCAGGATTTAACTGTCTACGTTATCTCACCTGCAATTCCAATTTACAATTTAGTCAATTAGTCATAGTACCTCTCCATAGAGAGCTCAAGAAGAAATGAGTCACCCTGTTTACCCAAGACAGAGCAGTATATGAAAAATGTGTTTTCTGGAAATCTAAAATAGCAAAGGAGTAAATGGGAGCTACACTAACCTCCTACCAGGAATTGCAATCTGGAATTACAACTAAATTGTAGAGCAATCATCCTGAATAGCCAACTAAACATTAGCTGGAGAGAACCTCTATAACCAAGGACAGAGAGAAGAAATGACTTCACCACAACAAGACTGGTAGGGAGTGCAGAGGCAGCCTGAGAGGGCTGGCTGGTCTCCCATGATGGCAGCTAAACTTCCAGAGGAATATTTCAGCAGCCAGGGGGCTCCCCCTGAGCATTATGGGGTCTAAACCCCAAGTTGGTCTCCACAGCCAATAGCATCAGAGCCAGAAAGGAACCCAGATAATATTCAGCTATGAAAAGCAGCAGTATTTCTGTCTGCCAGGGATAGATGGCTAGAGATGCAGAGGGCCTCATAAAGGTCCAACACACAAAGTTCCATTTGCAGCCACTTACCCTGGGATCTGGCAGAGTGGACTAGAGATGCTTGAGGAGAGTCTGGGGTTGGTGACTCTAGGGAGAGAACTGAAGGAACACCTTCCAGGAGCTCTGTGCGGAGACATTTTCTGTACTGTAGAAGCCATCTTTCTCAGGCAGAGCACCCCTTTCCAAGTGGCATTAGCCTGAAGGGAAACAATAGTCCTGCCCTCAGGAATTAATCTGCCCAATCCAGTGCTGCTTAAGCAGCTGTGCTGTTGATTACAGCTTAAAGTTGTATCACTGATTAGTTTAAAAACTAAGGTGGAAAATACAAAGAAATAGGCAAAATGGGAAGACAGAAAAACAGTCCCAGATGAAAGAAAAGAGAATTCTCCAGAAGAACTTAGATGAAATGGATGGAAGCAATTCATCAGATAGAGAGTTTAGAGTAATGATTATAAGGATACTCAACAACATGAAAAAAGACACAGAAACCATAAAAAAGGACCAATCAGAAATAAAGAATGCAATGTCTGAAATAAATAATACAATGGAGGAATAAATAGTAGATTAGATGAAGCAGAGGATCAAATCAGTGATTTGGATGACAAGGTAGAAAAAAACACCCAGACAGAGCAGCAAAAAGAACACTTTTACACTGTTGTTAGGAATGCAGACTGGTTCAGCCACTGTGGAAAACAGTATGGAGATACTTCAAAAGATTGAAATTAGATCTGCTTTTTGACCCAGAGATCCCACTTCTGGTAGTATATCTTAAGAATCCCAAAACACTAATTTGAAAGAACATATGCACCCCTATGTTTACTGAAGTTATTTATAATCGCCAGGATATGGAAGCAGCTCAAGTGTCCATCAGTAGATGAGTGGATAAAACAACATTGGGCATTTACATGATGGAATATTACTTGGCTGTAAAAAATAAGAAAATTATACCCTTTGTGACAGTATGGATGGATGTGGAGAACATTATGCTAAGTGAAATAAGAGGAAGACAAATATGTGATTTCACTCATATGTGGAATCTAATCAACAAACTAAACTAATAGGGAAAATGGGGACAGTCATAGATGGAGAGCAGGGCGACAGATAGTGAGGGGATGGGAAGTAGGGGGTGGAGGGATTGGGCAAAAAGGAAAAAGGACTCATGGACATAGAAAATAGGGTGATGATTGCTGGGGGACGGGGGTATAAGAGGACTAAATAATAATGGAAAATACAATAAATATTAAATTAGAAACATAAAAAAAAGAAAAATGTGCTCGCTGAAGGGGATTTGCAATAAAGACAAAAAAGATTAAACCCTTGTCTGAGGTATCATTGGCAAATATGTTTTCCCATACTGTTGGTTCTCTTTTTATTTTAATACTGTTTTCTTTGGACATGCAGAAGCTTTTTATTTTAATGAGATCCCATTTGTTTATTCTTTCCTTTATGTCCCTTGCCTTAGGGGACATATCAGTAAAAATGTTGCTGCATGAAATATCTGAGATTTTCCTGCTTATGTTCTCCTTTAGGACTTTAATGGTGTCGCAGATTATATTTAAATCTGTTATCCACCTTGAATTTATTTTTGTGTGTAATGTAAGTTGGTGCTCAAGTTTCATTTTTTTGCATGTAGCTGTCCAGTTCTCCCAACACCACTTGTTGAAGAGGCTATTTTCACTCCACTTTATGTTGCTGTCCCCTTTGTCAAATATTAATTGACTGTAGAGATTTGGGTTTATTTCTAGGCTCTCTGTTCTATTCCACTGGTCCACATGCCTGTTTTTATGTCAGTACCAGGCTGTTTTGATTACAGTGGCCTTGTAATACATTTTGGTATCAGGTATTGTGATCTCTCCTACTTTGCTCTTCTTTCTCAAGATTGCTGCAGCTATTCGAGGTCGTTTATTGTTCCATATAAATTTTTGAAGTGTTTGTTCTATGTCTGTGAAATATGCCATTGGTACTTTAATAGGTATTGCATTGAATTTGTAAATTGCTTTGGGAAGTATGGACATTTTGATGATGCTAATTCTTCCGATCCATGAACACGGTACGTGTTTCCATTTGTTTGTGTCTTCCTTGATTTCTTTCTTCAGTGTTGTGTAGTTTTCTGCATACAGGTCTTTGCCCTCCTTGCTTAGGTTTATTCCTAGGTATTTTATTTTTCTTTTTGCTATATCAAATGGGATTTTTTTCATGGAACTGGAGAGCATTATGTTAAGCGAAATAAGCCAGGCAATGAAGGACAAATACCATATGATCTCACCTTTAACAGGAATCTAATCAACAAAACAAATAAACCAGCAAAATATAACCAAAGACACTGAAATTGAGAACAGGGTGACAGACACCAGAGGGGAGAGGGGAGGGAATTTCAGGGGAAAAGGGGAAGGGTTTCGTGCAACAAGTATAAAGGACACATGGACAAAAACTAGGGGGGTGGAAATGGGAGGGAGGTGGGGAGCGCTGGGGCGGTGGGCCGGGATGGGAGTAAAAGACAGAAAACTGTACGAAAACAATAATTAAAATAACGAAAAAAAAAGACAAAAAAAGAAATTAGGCTCTAATGTTAACTTCTTTTAAATATCACAAAAGAAGAAAATTGAAGACATTGGACCCTCATATTAAGGGATTCCTTTGTGCTTGTTTGTGTCTAATATAGCTCCTCTTACCTCATGTTTATATGCCTTCCACATTCACCTCTTATTCTGAAGCTTTACCACCATCCATGAGAAAAATGTCAATTCTCCTAGATTAAAACCCCATTTCCTTAGATTTTTTTTTTCTTTTTCTTTTCACTGATTCCTGAAGACTACTTCTGGCAGCTTTGTGTTGTGTACCAATAGTTCAGCAAAGTAGAACCTGGTCTATTGTCCCCCAATTCCTACAGCTGGAAGGAAAGATGAGCCCTGGTTCTTATGATGATGGTGAAAGTAGATGTTCCAATTTAAGTTTTTTCCAATAGTCTAACAAGTGTAGAAAGTCCCTTTTCCTTTATATACTAAATCTTTCTGCCCCTTCTCCCACTAATCAAACTGCCTAAATTCTAGATAGTCACATTAAGAAAGGGATAGGTTCTTTCTCATGTTCTCCAATGCCAACTGGGTTTCCAATAATTCAGTTAAATTCTGACATCAATTCTTGGAGTTAATACATATCCCATAGGTCAAAGACTCTTTTTCAAAAGGTTGATTCCCCTTCAGGCACCTGTCGTAAATTCTAGGAGGGAGGACCACTATACTTATCAACAAATGACTATACATTTGTGTTCCTATAATGCCATCATCACATTCCATAATTTTCTAGAATGACTCACAGAACTCAGGAAAACACTTTACTTATGTTTACTAATTTAGTATAAAGGATAAAAATCAGAAACTGCCAAATGGAAGAGAAACATAGGTCAAGGTGTTGGGTTGGCGGGGTGCCTAGTTTCCATTCCCCACTCAGGGACCAAGAAAGATGCTACTCAAACACTACTGCTTATGGGTTTTTATGGAGATTTTATTATGGAGGCATAATGGATTAAATCATTGGGCATTGGTAATTGCGTTCAATCTCTAGCTCTGTTTGCCTCTCCTCCTCTCCAGAGGTTGGGGAGTGTAAAGTAAGTAGCTGAAAATTTCAAACCTCTAATCATGGCTTGGTCTTTCTGGTCATTGTCCTCACCTACAACCTATCTAGAGGCCCAACTCACCCATTACTTCATAAGCATACAAAAGACTCTCAGGAGATTTCAAAGATTTTAGGAGATCCATGCCAGGAACTAAGTAAAATATGCAATAGAAGTATTGTTTATTGTATCACAGTTCTCCATTAGGAAGGCACTTGGCACTCACCATGGAAAAGCAAGAGATGATCATTGCATTATTAAGTAGAGTAGCCTTGGTTTCATTCCTGTTCTGCCCAGATATTTTGAATAAATAGCTGCATTTATTCCTAAAGAAAGCTCAGTTTCTTACCTAGGGAAATATCCTATAATAGATGATATTTGTTCAAATAAGATCTCTTTCTACTAAGGGTAAAGATTACAGATTTTGTTTGCTACAGAAGATGAATTCTTCCTTTGGCCATCTATTCTTTCAATCCTTTCTACTATGTTTTTAGTTTTCCAAGCTCCTTTATTGTAACTTTGAGTGGCAGCCTTCTAGTTACACAAAATCTATGCAATAAAACCATGCAAAAGTGTTTGGGGAGTCTTGGAAATTAGGATCCAAATTTCATGATCTAAGGATCATTTTCAGAGTACCCTTTTTAGCATGCACTTTCTTGGCCTAGGAATAGAAATAATGATATGAAAATCCTAGATCCATTGACAGTAGCACCAATGTACAACTAGGAATCCATGTTTATTATTCAACACAGTATTTCTCTTTTAACATATTTCTTTATAGTTTAACAAATTATTGATATAGTAGGACATGTTTATAATTAACAAACCTATAAAAGTAAATCAAATATTTGACACATAAAGGAAAATAAGGCCAAATGCCAAGATCTGTGGCTTAACAGAAAATTCTAGAACTCACAACTTGATACGTTCCCTCTCAAAGGGGCTTGTTACTTAGTCTACCTAGATTTGTGGTGTGTTTTCCAGAGATACTTTCTTTTTGAGACCTCCTTATAATTCTTTCTTTTCAAGATCACCTATTTGTTTATTTATAAAATCAACCTTAATCTAATTATTAATGGTAGCTAGCTGATTTATAAAATAAAGCCTTATGAAATCTTGGATAAATTCTTTGTGAATGACCCTTACTTGTATTTGACACTGAAGTATAAAGATGTCTTTTACATTTTCACTTAGTTTTCCTTTTTATTCCTAAGGCATTTTTCTATGAATCACCTTATTATGTGGTTGATTGCACACTTGTATTGTTTTCTAACTCTCTAGATCATAATCCCTTAGGTTGTTTATTTTAAAGAGACTCCTATAAAAGTATATATTGATTTAAAGATTATAAATATTTTCCATCTTTTAAAATAAAAAATAACAATTTTAGACCTACAGAAGAATTACAGAAGTAGTGTAGAGTGTTTGAATGGTGATGCAGCCTTTCCTAAATAACACCTTACATGACCATCACACAGTTGTCAAAACTAAAAAATCATCATTGATATATTACTCTAAACTAAACTACTGACTCTATTTGGATTTCACCAGCTTCTCCATTAATGCTCTTTCTCTGCACCAGGATCTAATCTATGATCCTTAGTGCAATTAGTTATCATATTTCCTCAGTCTCTTCCAAACCGTGAGTTTTTCAGTTTTTTATTGTCTTTATAATTTTGAGACTTCCCAAGAATTCTGGTCAAATATATTATAAAAGCTCTCTTAATCTGGGTTTGTCTTATGATTTCTCATAACTGGATTGAGAGTATGCATTAGTGGCAAGAGTACCACAGAGGGGAAGTGCCTATCTCAGTGTATTTTTTCTGGAGGTGACTGATGTTGGCCTATCATATTCTACAGACATTAAATTTAATCAGTTAGTTAAGGTAGCATCCACCATACTCTTGCAATGTAAAGTTACTGTTTTTCCTTGTAATTAATAAATGTTTTGTCAGAAATATATTCTTTTTTTAAAAGATTTTATTGATTCGTTTAGAGAGAGTGGAAGGGAGGAAGAGAAACATCAATATCTGGTTGCCTCTCACATGGCCCTCCACTGGGGACTTGGCCTGCAACCTACGCATGTGCCCTAACTGGGAATTGAACTGCCGACCCTTTGGTTCACAGCCTGAGCTCAAACCACTGAGCTACACCAGTCAGGGCAGAAATATATTCTTTATCTTTAAAAGTTTTAACCATTAACTAGCATCTACTCGTGGATCTTGACATGGTATTCTAATGGAGATTTCCATTTCCTTCACTTCTTCTACATTTATTAATTAGGTATGTTCTGTATGGGAAAAAGAGCCATTCTTCTCCTTTATTCTTGTAGTTACTTTTATATCAGTTTGAACCTAGATATTTATATTTTTCTTTAGACTATAATCCAGGGTGATTATTTATTTTGTTGCACATGTTATTCCAACCTTGCCTATTAGGTACTACTTTTCTGCTCTTTCATCATTTCTACATCCTTCTTATGTTGTTGTTCAAGCACTTCCTCATTATCTGGCACAAGAAGAGTCTCCAGAATTTTTTAAATTGCTGAGATACAGTTCATTTTTAGTTGTATTATGCCACTGACTATTTATCCATTACAATTGAATGACAATCTAAGTTACCTTTTATTTGTTGTTATGAATAAAACTGCAGTAACACATTCACACCCAGGTTTTGTGGAAACATAAGTTTTCATTACTTTCGTATAGGAGTGAGGTTTCTGGATCATCTGATAGTTGCATGTTTAACTTTATAAGAAATTCTCAAGTTGTCTTTCAAAGTGGTTATATAATTTTGGATGTCCATCAACAAAGTATAAGACCTTAAGAAGCTTTACATATCTGTTAGCACTTAGAATTGTCAAGTTTTTTCCTTTGTTTTTGTCTATAATTAATCATTCTAAAAAGTGTGTAGTGGAACCTCACTGGTTTTAATTTTTATTTTCCTAATGACTAATAATGCTGAGAATCTTTTTATGTAATAACTTGCCATTCATATAACTTGTTTAGTGAAATGTCTATCTTTGTCCATTTATAAAATTACTTTTTTATTACGGATAATAGTCTATATATTTTGCCTAAAACTTATTTGAGAAAAATATGATTTGTAAATATGTGTAATATGTCTTTGGCATTGTTTAAATGACCTTTACAAAGCAAATTTTTAAATTTCTGTGAAGTCCAATTTATTAATGTTTTATTTTATGTATTAAGCTTTTAGTATTACATCTAAAAATACTTTCTCTAAGGACAGACTTCCGGCCAAGATGGAGGCGTAGGCGGACACGCTGTGCCTCCTCTAACAACCAAAATTAAGGACAACAAATATTTGGAAACAAGAAAACAACCAGAACTTATAGAAAATTGAACTGTACGGAAGTCCAACAGCCATTCATCCAGACCGGTAGGAGGGGCGGAGTCGCGGCAGGAGAAGGTGGAGGTGCGGACCCGGGAGCGCAGGCGGCATCTGCAGGCAGTTCCCAGGTGCACAGGCGGCGGCTGGCGGTCCCCGGGCCCACAGGCAGCAGCTGGCGGACCCCGGGCACAGGGGGGCAACTGTGCAGACCCAGTGAAGCCGCACAAGGTGGCTGGCTGACCAGGTGGTCCCACATTCGAGCACGGGGACGGTCCAGGCGGAGGGGAAGTGGCGGAAGGGACTGAATCCAGGAGAGAGCGGAGCAGGCGCCATTCTTCCCTCTCAGACCCCGCCCCCACCTATAGCGTCACAACCCAGCAACTGGGCTGCCCCGCACTGGGGAGCGTCAGAGGCTCCACTCTTCACTAGTAACAGCACGAGCGCGTGCGCAGATAATCCAGGTGAAGGGGAAGCAGCGGAAAGGGCCGGAGTCCAGGAGAGAGCGGAGCAGGCGCCATTGTTCCCTCTCAGACCCCGCCCCCACCTATAGCGTCACAACCCGGCGACTGGGCTGCCCCACCCTGAGGAACACCTAAGGCTCCACCCCTCACTACGTAATAGCTGCGACCAGACTAAAACCAAAACAACAACAACAACAAAAAAAAACCCACCAAAAATGACTCAAACCGGAAAACAAATAAAAGCCCCAGAGCCAATTCCTCTAAGCAGTGAAGAGATAGCTAACCTATCAGATGCACAGTTCAAAGCACTGGTCATCAAAATGCTCACAGAATTGGTTGATTTTGCTCACAAACTAGATGAAAAAATGCAGGCTACAATACGTGAAATGAAGGAAGATGCATGGGGCACTGATAGAGATGGAAGGAAAACTGGGACTCAAATCAATGGAGTGGACCAGAAAGAAGAAACTAACAACCAAACAGAAAACAAGGAAGAAACAAGAATTCAGAAAAATGAGGAGAAGCTTAGGAACCTCCGGGACATCGTTAAACGTCCCAACATCCAAATTATAGGGATACCAGAAGGGGAAGAAGAAGAGCAACAAGTGGAAAACTTATTTGAACAAATAATAAAGGAGAACTTCCCCAATCTGGCAAAGGAAATAGACTACCAGGATGTCCAGGAAGCTCAGAGAGTCCCAAAGAAGTTGGACCCAAGGAGGAACACACCAAGGCACATTGTAATTACATTACCCAAGATTAAAATGAAGGAGAAAATTCTAGAAACAACAAGGAATAAGGGGACAGTCATCTACAAAGGAGTTCCCATCAGACTGTCAGCTGATTTCTCAAAAGAGACCTTACAGGCAAGAAGGGGCTGGAAAGAAATATTGGAAATCTTGAAAAGCAGGGACCTACATCCAAAATTGCTCGATCCTGCAAAGCTGTCATTTAGAATGGATAGACAGATAAAGCGCTTCTCAGATAAGGTCAAGTTGAAGGAGTTCATCATCACCCAGCTTTTATTATATGAAATGTTAAAGGGACTTATCTAAGAAAAAGAAGATAAAAATGACAGTGAAAAGACAGCAAACTCACAGCTATTAAGAACCACACCTAAAACAAAAGCAAACTAAGCAAACAGCTAGAACAGGAACAGAACCACAGAAATGGAGATCATATGGAGGGTTAGCAACAGGGGCGTGGGAGGAGGAGAGAGGGGGAAAGGTACAGAGAATGAGTAGCATAGATAGTGGGTAGAAAATAGACAGGGGGAGGGAGGGCAAGAATAGTATGGGAAATGTAGAAGCTAAAGAACTTATGACACATGGACATGAACTAAAGGGGGGGGATGTGGGTGGGAGAGGTTGTGTAGGGTGGAGCGGAATGATGGGGGAGAAATGGGACAACTGTAATAGCATAATCAATAAAATGTATTAAAATAAAAAAAAAAGAATCTTCCAGGACACCATCCAAATGGAATCAAACAAAAAAATAAAAATAATAATAATAAAATAAAATAAAAAATAAAAATACTTTCTCTAACCTAAGGATATCCACATTTTCTACTGTTTTTTTTCCTACAAATTTTGTGGTTTAATGTCTTACATTTAATTCTAGGTTCCATTATGAAAGTATTTGTGCATATAACATGAAGTATATGCTAAGGTTCATATTTTCATAAACAGCCCAATGGTCCCAGCACTGTCGTTTAATAGGCAATCTCTTCTCTATTTAGTAGACTTGACAACTTTACAAAAAAATCAATTGACCATGTTTTGGGGATGGGTACATTTCTGGACTCTACATTCTCTTTTCTCATTTATTTGTCTGTTCTTTCACCAGAACCATACAGTCATCTTTTGTTCTTAGTCATTTTTTATCTTTCAATTACAGCTGACACATAATATTATATTAGTTTTAGGTGTATACCCCAGTTATTAGATATTATATAACTTACCAAGTGATCATCCTGGTAGATCTCATACCCATCTGACACCATACATAATAATTGGAATATTATTGACTATTTTCTCAATGCTGTACTTAACATCCCAAACTATTAAAAAAACTACTAATCTGTATTTCTCAATCCCTTCACTATTTTTCACCCATCCTCCTAACCCCCTTCCCATGTGGCAACTATCAAAATATTCTCTGTATCTGTGAGTCTGTTTCTGTTCTGCATCATTTATTTTATATTTTAGATTTAATTATTGATAGATATGTACTTATTGTCGTTTTACCGCTCATATATTTTATCTTTTTATTCCTTCTTCTTAAAGAAGACCCTTAAACATTTTATGTAATACTGGTTTGGTAGTGATCTAATCCTTTAGCTTTTTCTTGTCTCAGGAGCTCTTCATATATCCTAAATGATAGCTTTGCTGGCAGAGTAATCTTGGCTGTAGGTTCTTGCTTCTCATCACTTTGATTATTTCATGTCAATCCTTTCTGGCCTTCAAAGTTTCTGTTGTGAAATCAGCTGACGGTCTTATGTGAGAGCCCTTGTAGGTAACTACCTGGTTTTCTCTTGCTGCTTTTAAGATTCTCTCTTTGTCTTTAACCTTGGTATTTTAATTATGATGTGTGTTGGTGTGGGCCTTTTTGAGTTCATGTTGTTTGGGACTCGTTGTGCTTCCTGTAGTTGTATGTATATTTCCCCTACAAGTTTCGGAAAATTTTCTGTCATTATTTTTACAAGAAAACTTTGAATTTCTTGTTCTCTCTTCTCTTTCTGTCTGCCTCCCCACTCCCCACCATGATCTGAACGTTTTTATGCTTAAAGTCATCCCAGAGTCTCCTTACACTATCCTCATTTCTTTGGATTCTTTTTCTTTTTGCTGTTCCAATTAGTTGATTTTTGCTCCCTAAATTACTGTTTTGGTTCTAGAATTTGTCTGTTATGCAGTTGACCCCCTGAAATTATTCTTTATTTCTGGTAATGCATCCTTGACTTCTGAATTGTTATTTTTATGGTTTCCATATCCTTTTTTATACTGTTGAAGTTCTCTATAAGTTCATCTATTCTTCACCTAAGTACATTGAGCATCCTTATAACCAGTGTTTTGAACTCTGCATCTAGTAGATTGTTTGTCTCTATTTTGTTTAGATAATTTTCTGGAATTTTGTTCTATTCTTTCATTTAGGACACATTTCTTTGTCTACTCATTTTGGCAGCCTCCCTGTGTTTGTTTCTATGTATTACAGAGAGCTGCTATGTCTCCTTGGCTTGAGTGGCCTAATACAGTAGGTACCTTGTAGGGTCCAGTGGCACAGCCTTCCCATTTATCTGAGCTGGGTTCTCCAGTTGCCCCTTTAACTCCTGTGTAAGCTGTGTACACCCTCCTGTTTAGTTCAGCCTTGAGTTCTGTGGCATGCCAATAGGAGGAACTTACCACTAGGCCTATCAGATGCAAGGTTTGTCTTGGACCACCATGAAAGATCAACTGTGTAGGGGCTCACCCCACAGAGCAGAGCCTACTGCAGCTGGCCTCTGGTGCCTCTTCCCTTTGAGTGTGCCACTTTTGGAGGTGGTTGGGTTGTGCTTCAACATGGTATAAAGCTTTCTACCCAGTGAGCTGCCTCTGGGGTGTCCCAGCAAGTAAAGGCCAAGGTCTGCCATCACCTGTGCACTTCCTGGGGCCAGCCAGTATAATCTACAAAGAGATCTGCAGATGGCTGCTACTGCGCTGGGCCCAGAAGTGCCCAAGAGAGTCCAAGCTGTGAAACAAGGCTGGCCACCACTAGTGCCAGGCTTGGGCAACTTATTGAGAGGTATGAAGCATTCAGAAGCCAGATGCTGGTGGACTGAGAGATTTTAAGAGTGTCTGAAGCATGAGCCAAGACAGGCCATTTGTATATAAGAGCCATTGGAAACAGCTTGGGTGGGTTCACAAGTTTGTGGAGTGGGGTCTCAAGGAGATTCTTCGACAGAACTGGGAATACAGTGTTAGTCAGATTGATGGAGACCCAGTTTGGCATCTATTTGTTGTCTCTCTGTGGGAAGGGCTTATCAAAGAAACAATGGCCTCTGCCAGCACATCAGATCTTGCCCTGATGCCAGATAGTTTAGTTCCTCTCCTTATGTCTCTGGTGCCTTTCAAGCTGCTGCCCCATTGCCGGAACTCGGAGTAAGTCTGAGTAAGTTTGTGTATGAGCCCTTTAAGAGGAACACCTGAGATTCTACCTTCATCCCAGTCGGCCACAATCTTCATATTTTTACGGCTACAAGTTATGGAACCTTCTCTTTCCAACACTGGAACCCTGGGTTTGGGGGTCTGGTTAGAGGGTGGAATGCCCTGCTCCTCATGGGGGGACCTCTGCAGTGGAGATATCTCCTGATTTTTATCTGCCACACCCATGAGACTGTTTCACACCTCTGCCCCTCCTTACCAGTGTCAATGTGGCTTCTTCTTCATACCCTTAGTTGTAGGACTTCCATTCAGCTAGATTTCAGTTGTTTTTGTGTGATGGTTGTTCTGTAGTTTAGTTGTATTTTTGACATGTTTGTAAGAGGATGCAAGTACTGCATTCACCTGTTTTGCCATCATGACCAGAAGGCTGGAGCTCACACTGTTTTAATTAATGGGTTTTTTAGTAAGTCAGTCTTAAAATTAGTTTTTAAAAGTTTTTAGTATGGTTTATTTTTTCAATCACACCATATTTTAATGGGGCACACAGGGCTTTTCACTGGCATCAATTATAAGTGGTTTATTTAACAGTCTAGTATTATACCCACTGGGGTGTTAACTGATCTCCCCATTCCTTTGGGATAATTCTGCCAACAGTGGACAGGTGCATTCTGTTTCTATTTGTGTTGCTGTGTATGCCTGTAGAGCAACACAGAAAGTGACTTAACTAGTTAATAAAGCATTACCACAGTTGTCATGGAATATATATGTCATATGTATTTTGACAAATAGATACATATATACATATGACAAATATATTTTCATATGTATGTGTGTGTGTAATTTCTGAGTTTTCATTTCATGTCTGTAAGAGTGATAAGACATTTTGTAAGAGGTAAAATAGAAATCAGAACACTGAACAATGTTAGGTAAGTTAAAATAATTTAAGCCTGGTTCATGTAAGTAAAAAATTAAAAAAGAAACATTTTTGTTGTTTTATTTACATGTGTATAATTAAGCCAAATTACTTGGTTTAAATATGCAAATGTAGCAAATTTTCATTGCAAACAAAATGTTTACTTTTAAATATTTTATTTATTTATTTTTAGAGCGAGGGGAAGGGAGGGAGAAAGAGGACAGAAACATGGATGTGTGGTTGCCTCTCACACACCCCCAAATGGAGACCAGGCCCACAACCCAGGCATATGCCCTGACTAGGAATCGAACCAGTGACCCTTTGGTTCATAGGCCAGCACTCAATCCACTGAGCCACATCAGGCAGAGCAGAATGTTTATGTTTATATGAAGAAAGGTTGAAAACAAATACTGATGGCAAATGAAATACTCCATGACTTTTTTTATGAGTTTCTACACTGAATTGGATAAGGATACTCCCTTAGGTAGTAAACATGGCTCCAGATACTATGTTTCATCTTCCTTTTTTACAATAATTTGATTTATCACCAACCGTATAAAAAGCTATTATGAAGACCTTATAACTTGATTAAATCTGACTCTATCCTCATCTATTCTTATATTTGTTCCAAGGCAATTCCAAATGTATTAGAAAGGAAGTTAATCACAGTGACTCAATTTTACAAAAAGAAAAATGATACAACCACTGTAGTTTAGATGTATTCCATGAGTTAATTCCATCATTAAAGAAGTATAATGCTTGAAGAATCCATATGAGAGCATTAAGAACAGTTGTTTCTTCAGTATCAGTTTGATTCAGCAGTAGAGGAAAGTAATCTAAAGGAATCACAGATGCTAAATGCGTGTTCATAATAAAAATATGAGATTTGGAGAGAAAAAAAAGAAGGAAGAAAGAAAGGGGGGAAAAGCCAGAAGAAAACTCTTTGTGCTTTACATCAGAGACAGGAGTTTGCAAATTTGTGAGTGAAGGAGGGAGATTAGGAGGTGTGTGGTAAATTGAGAAAAAGATAGGCAATGAAAGATTGTTAGGACTTCTGGCCAAGATGGAGGCGTAGGTGGACACATTGTGCCTACTCTCACAACCAAAATTAAGGACAACAAATATTTAGAAACAAGAAAACAACCGAACTGATAGAAAATTGAACTGTACAGAAGTCCAACAACCATTCATCCAGACCAGTAAGAGGGGCGGAGTCGTGGAAGGAAAAAGTGGAGGTGCAGACCCGCACGCAGGCAGCAGCGGCTGCCAGTTCCCAGGCGTGCACGTGGCGGCTAAAGGACCCCAGGTGCACAGGCAGCGGCTAGCGGACCCTGGGCACAGGGTGGCAACTGTGCAGACCCAGTGAGGTTCCTGGCTGACCAGGTGGTCCCTCATTTGCACCCAGATAACCCAGGCAAAGGAGAAGTGGCAGAAGGGACTGGAATCTGAAAGAGAGCAGAGCAAGCGCCATTGTTCCCTCTCGGACCCTGCCGCCACATACAGTGTCACAACTCAGTTACTAGGCTGCCCCACACTGGGGAACACTTAAGGCTCCACCCCTCACTATGTAACAGCCGCGACCAGACCCCCGCCCCCCCAAAAAAAGGCTCAAACTGGAAAACAAATCAAAGCCCCAGAACCAATTCATCTAAGTGACCAAGAGATAGCCAATCTATCAGATGCACAGTTCAAAACCCTGGTGATCAGGATGCTCACAGAATTGGTTGATTTTGCTCACAAAGTAAATGAAAAAATGAAGCCTACAATATGTGAAATGAAGGAAGACACATGGGGAACCAATAGAGATGGGAAGAAAACTGAGACTCAAATCGATGGAGTGGACCAGAAGGAAGAAACAACCAACCAAACAGAAAACAAGGAAGAAACAAGAATTCAAAAAAATAAAGAGAGGCTTAGGAACCTCCAGGACATCTTTAAATGTCCCAACATCTGAATTATAGGGGTACCAGAAGGCGAAGAAGAAGAGCAACAAGTGGAAAACTTATTTGAACAAATAATAAAGGAAAACTTCCCCAATCTGGCAAAGGAAATAGACTACCAGGACGTCCTGGAAGCTCAGAGAGTCCCAAAGAAGTTGGACCCAAGGAGAAACATGCCAAGGCACATCATAATTACATTAGCCAAGATTAAAATGAAGGAGAGAATTCTAGAAGCAGCAGGGGATAAGGGGACAGTCACCTACAAAGGAGTTCGCATCAGACTGTCAGCTGATTTCTCAAAAGAGACCTTCCAGGCAAGAAGGGGCTGGAAAGAAGTATTCCAAGTCTTGAAAGTCAAGGACCTACATCCAAGATTGCTCCATCCAGCAAAGGTTTCATTTAGAATGGAAGGGCAGATAAAGTGCTACTCAGATAAGGTCAAGTTAAAGGAGTTCATCATCACCAAGCCTTTCTTATATGAAATATTAAAGAGACTTATCTAAGAAAAAGAAGATAAAAAATATGACAGTGAAAAGACAGCAAACTCACAGCTATTAACAATGACACCTGAAACAAAAGCAAACTAGAACAGGAACAGAACTACAGAAATGGAGATCATATGGAGGGTTAGCAACAGGGGATTGGGAGGAGAAAAGGGGGAAAAAGTACAGAGAATAAGTAGCATAGATGGTGGGTAGAAAATAGACAGGGGGAGGGCAAGAATAGTGTGGGAAATGTAGAAGCTAAAGAACTTATGACACATGGACATGAACTAAAGTGGGGAATGTGGGTGGGAGAGGGTGTGCAGGGTGGAGGGGAATGATTGGGGAGAAATGGGACAACTGTAATAGCACAATCAATAAAATATATTTAAAAAAAAAAGAAAGATTGTTAGAACTTTTGCTAAGGTTTACTAATTGGATCCCCTGTGACATTCTACAGGGACTTTTAATAAAGCTCTGACATACTTTTTAATTATTCTTATTTGCCACATTGGTATTTATTGTACTGCAATTTCCAGAAGAGATTGGACCATCAAGATATTTGGTTTCAAACTAGTTACTGCTATACAATTATTATTATATTTTTATCTTCTTATATTATTTTCATTTTTATGGAAATTATTCCCTAGCAACATCTGTGTCATAAACTGTTTGAAAAAAAATGATTGTAATATTCATATTCTCTGGTATAAAAATAAGCAAAAATAATTTTTGTATATTATAATAAATCGAACCAGCCCTTGATTCACACTCTAGAATATCAGGTGGTCTCAGGCCTCATTTCAGGAACTTTGAGTCCTGAAATTATAACTGTAATTCTTTAAACAAATTATCTATTTATTATTTGAAATAATAATCTCATGCAAATATGCTTTTACCCCACACAGTTGCATTTGGTTTATACTGCAGAAGAATGATACAAACTGAAGAATGATAGGAATTATTTCCATTTTACATTTCAAAAACTAGGCTCAAGTAGAAAAGTCACTTGTTACTATCACTTGGAAGACCTGGATTAACGCTTAAGTGTTTGCAGCCAAGCTTATGGTATTGCTAGTATACCATACTGTTTATATTTTAATAATAAATCATAATTACTTTAGCTCTTTGAAATTAAAAATCTAGCTCAATTTATTATTATCAATACAAAAATTTTATTATTTATATATTGAAATCAATTTTAGATCATTTGGAACAATAGAGTAATAGAACAAAGTACATATCAAAATTGTATCTATGTATACTCCTTGAAATTAAAAATTGAGTGCAATTTACTATTATTAATACATTAGTTCAATACATTTTATTATTTTGTATATTAAAATCAATTTTACATTAATTAGGACAATAGAGTAACAAAATATATTGCATATTAAAATTGTATCCATGTATCCTTTTCGAAATTAAAAATCTAATGCAATTTATTATTAATGCATTACTAATACAAAATGTTTATTAGTACATATATTGAAAAACAATTTTAGATTGTTTGAAACAAAGAAGTAATAGAATAAATTACTTATTAAAATTGTATTCATGTTTTTACCTTCATACATACAAAATTATTGTATCTAATAATTAGTTACCCAATTTCACATCTATCTCCCCTAACAAGAAATAAATATATGAACACATTTCTACCAACAATGAAATTAACAAGAATCAATACAATAAAATGATGAATTTATAAAAAATATCAGATTCTACCCAATTATATTCACAAAATAGTTTATGTACAGGTTAAATGTTAGACTTAACTAAAACTACCATTTTTCCTTAGTTCAAGATAAATGTTCCCTATGAAAGAAATACAGCAGCAAGAACTAAGACACATCAGAAGGCAACAAGCAGGGAATTCTTCAGTCATAAAAGGCAGCTCAGAGTTTACAACCAATAAAGGATGCAGCTTATTCTTCAGCAAGGACACTCTCAGAGCAACATGTGCATGTACAAGGCTCTCACCTGTCCCAAGTAGGGAAAAATACTTTGTTCCTTTATCAGTAAAGATCCATTGTCATTTTCTTTTCCTGTGCCCTTTTTTTTAACGTATCCTCAAGATTTGATTGTCACATAATAAAACAAAAATGAAGATTAGAACTGGATCACTTGGCCCTTTCTCTTCTTATCTCCTCCCAGTTCAAATGCTTGCATCTCTTAATAACCAACATTCTCTTAGATCTGCAGTTGGACTCAACACATTCAAGCCTCTGCATAATCTTTGTAATTTTAGCCTTTTTTTTTTTTAAATCATCTCAATCTGCCCACCATAGCCACTGCTTCCTGTCATAACACTACTTTCCCTACACGTACAGCGAATCCTTGCCCTTCTTGCACTGTGTTACCTTACGAGGCTGATGCTTGCCTGCCACACTTCTCACCGAAAGTCCCATGGGTTTCAGGAATATCCACCATCTTTGTGAGAGCTCTAAGGCATGGAAAGTGCCCTCTGTATCCTTAATACAACTGTAAGAGAGTTGCCACAAAAGGGCTTCCTTCACCGTCCCATCACTTTTTAACTAAAAATTTAAATTAAAAAAAAAAAAGAAATTTTTTTTAACCTCCTAGAAGAGTCCATCAGAGTCAGATTTGGTCAAACATCACCAAAGACCTCACTGTGTAATTGATGCCAGCAGCAGTCTTTGCATGAAATAGATGAGGGGATAATCACTGCAAATGATTTCTAAAATTCCATGTTTATATTTTATTAGTTGAATGTTGGGCTTGGGTTTTATCTATATAAAGGACAAGTAGAAAGAACAAGAGAAAGAAACAGGAGAATGGGGAGAAAATATTCTTCAGAAAATGCTTTATCAGGGAAAAAGAAAAAAAGAAACATTTTTGACTTTCCAACTGGAACCCAATCTTACAGGTCACCATAGGACTAGACTCTCTCACTTAGAAGAAAGGAGTTACAAAAATACACTTATGAAATTTCTTTCTCTAATTGCTCCTTTGGATCTCCTCAATGGAATTTTAATTCAATGCACAGCTGGCTTTGTTTTCTGCTCTATGTTCTTAATATGGACTATCGGAATCATTGCTTCCCATCTTTACCTCAGGTTAATAGTCTAGATCTGTTTGAAGATTCTGGAGAAAATCTGGCAGAATGAGAAAGCAATTATACTCTACTTAATTTCATATTTCCCAACAAGTAGGTATCCTAATGAGCCTAAAATAAAGAAAAAATGTAAAAGGCTAAAGATTTATATGATTTGAAGAGAAACCAGAGTATGGAAAGCATTATGCTAAGCGAAATAAGCCAGGCAGTGAAAGACAAATACCATATGATCTCACTTTTAACAGGAACCTAATCAACAAAACAAACAAGCAAGCAAAATATAACCAAAGACACTGAAATAGAGAACAGGCTGACAGTGACCAGAGGGGAGAGGGGAGGGAATTTCAGCGAAAAAGGGGAATGTTTTGCAGGAACAAGCATAAAGGACACATAGACAATAACAAGGCAGGGGGGTGGAAATAGGAGGGAGGTGGGGAGGGCTGCGGGGGTGGGCTGAGATGGGAGTAAAAGGCAGAAAACTATACTTGAATAACAGTTAAAATTAAAAAAAAGAAAAAAGAAATAAAGAAAAAATGTAAATGAAGAATTTCTCAAATAGCATAAAACCCCTAATGGCAAACTACAATTTGAGAGACAGAGCACTGGAGAGAGAGCATTTTACTGTCATTGGGAATGAAGAATGAATGCTTTT
Source organism: Glossophaga mutica (assembly GCA_039655065.1). NCBI lineage: Eukaryota > Metazoa > Chordata > Mammalia > Chiroptera > Phyllostomidae > Glossophaga > Glossophaga mutica. The sequence goes on along the minus strand of CM077308.1, from coordinate 74,499,654 downwards.
TTTTTTTTTTTTTTTTTTTTTTTTGGCCATTCAAAGCCATTCTGAATTTATTCTGTACACAATGGAGAGTCATTGGAGACTTCTGAGTAAGAGAGGGATCCAACTTGTACATTAAACTACATTGAAGGGTGAGGCAGGGATGATGGTAGACCAGCATGAGTTGTGGGCCTACTGTTTGTAACTGGCACTATTCTTTGTAGCTGACAAATTAGAGTTGTGGACCCTGCATAATGCTGAAAACAAATGGATCCTTCCTGCACTTCAAATATTTATTTTTTAATTGTTTTATTGTTCTTCAGGTACAGTTGTCCCAATTTCCACACCCCCCCCCCCAAATGCTCTCCCCTGCCCTGCCCACCCTTCCTCTCCCACATTCAATACTCCCCTGAACTGGTCATTATGTATAGGTCTTTCATACATTTTTTTTGACTTGATCCTTCTCATTCTTTCCCCTTTATCTCCCTCCCCCTCCCTTCTGGTGACTGTCAGTTTGTTATTTACTTCCAAGTCTCTGGTGATATTTTGCTTTCTTGTTTTTTTTTGTTGATTAGGTTCCACTTATAGGTGAGAGAGTATGGTATTTGTCTTTCACCACCTGGCTTATTCATTTAACATAATACTTTCCAGTTCCATCCATACTGTCATAAAAGGCAGGAGATCCTTCTTTCTGCTGTGTAGTATTCAATTGTATAAATGTACCATAGTTTTTTTATCCATTCATCTACTGATGGGATGGGAACTTAGGCTATTTCCAGCACTTGGCTATTGTAAATTGTGCTGCTATGAACAGCAGGGTGTATGGGTTCTTTTGTCTTGGGGTTTCAGTATTCTTAGGGTATAATCCTAGCAGTGGAATCTCCAGGTCAACAGGAAGTTCCATTTTTAGTTTTTTGAGGAAATTCCATACTGTTTTTCACCATGGCTGCAATAGTCTGCATTCCCACCAACAGTGCACCAGGGTTCCCTTTTCTCTACAACCACACCAGCACTTGTTGTTTGTTAACTTGTTAATGATGGCCATTCTGACTGGTGTGAAGTGTATCCCATTGTGGTTTTAATTTTCATTTCTCCGATAGCTAGCGATATTGAGCATCTTTACATATGTCTCTGGGCTCTCTATATGTCCTCCTTGAAGAAGTGTCTGTTCAGGTCCTCTGCCCATTTTTCAATTGGATTGTTTGTCCTCCTGATGGAGTCATATGAGTTCTTTATATATTCTGGAGGTCAGACCCTTCTACAAGGTATCATTGGCAAATATATTTTCCAATATGGCTGGTTCTCTTTTCATTTTAATGTTGTTTACTTTAGCTGTGCAGGAGCTTTTTAACTTGATGTAGTCCATTTGTTAGACTCCACTAGAAAACTACTCAACCTAATCAGTGAATTTGGCAAAACAGTGAGATACAAAGTCAATATTCAGAAATTGAAGGCATTTGTATACACCAACAATGATATATCACAAACAGTAATTAGGAAAAAATACCATTTACTATAACAAGAAAAATAAAGTAATAAAGTACCTAGGAATAAACCTAACCAAGGAGTTCAAAGACCTGTACTCAGAAAACTACAGAACACTGAAGAAAGAACTTAAGGAGGACACAAATAAATGGAAATATATATTGTGTTCATGAATTGCAAGAATTAACTTCATTAAAATGTCCATACTACTGAAAGTAATTTATAGACTCAATGTAATTTCTATTAAAATAACCAATGAAATATTTTGCAGACATAGAACAAATATTGGAACCATAATGACCCTGAATAGCCTCAGCAATTTTATGAAAGGAGAACAAAGTGGGAACAAATACTTTTTACCACCTCTAAATTCTGGAAATCAAAAGTACTCTTCATAAGCACTGTTGTGTTGCTTCATGGGAATTTAATTTGACTGGGATACCTGGTGGCCACTCTTGAGACTCTGTCAGGTAGAGGATGAGTCAGAGTAACAGATGAACAAAGCTTTGAAAATGAAAGAATTTCTGTTATCTTAGTTTCTACTTTATATCCAACCTCTTTGGTGGTTATATTCAACTCACAAGCAATGCATTCATTCTTCCATCATAATTTTTAAATATTATCTCATGCATTCTATAAGCACTAGTACAGGAAATACTAAGTGTCAGATACTGTTCTAGAAGCAGGGGATCTAAAGATGAGAAAAACCTGATAGGTTTTTTTATTTGTTTGTTTGCTTTTCAAGTTAGCTTGATGTCAAGGGAGTAAAACAACCAGATGCAATATAGTTTCATATATACTGTGACAGAGTTTAATACTAGGTGATATAGGTTCTCTTAGAGAGCCATCTCTCAGCCATTGGGAGAGAGAGAAGAAAGACTTCCTGATAGGAGCTCCATTTGAGCCAAGTCTTGAGGGATAAGTAATAATTCAGTAAATCAGGCAAATGAAAGACAGAGGGATGTACCATGCATGGAGGCAGCAAAAGTAATTATGTGAGGTGATGGATGTGTATATATTGTAAAATCATTACCACAATAAGGTTATTGTGGTAATGATTTTACAATATATACATATATCAAATCATTACATTGTTAAATTTATATCTATATTATTATTTGTTAATTATTTCTCAGTAAAACTGAAAAAAAATAAAGAAGAGTAAATCCAGAAATCTGCAAGAGATGTGTAATTTCTTAACAGATCATACTTTTTGTCTTTTGCAATTTTTTAAGGAAAATATAAAAGCACTTTTTCTGTGAAGGAAGCCTATCACAGTTGAACTCAGCCTAACTTTAACAATGAGTGTTCTGAGAAGGGAGAATGGCTGGCACCGAATGGAGGAAGCACAAGAGAGGTAGCAAAGTCTGCAGATATTAATACTAATAAAGATACAAATAATACGTTGTATGCAGCAAGTTAGTACTTACTCCACTGTTTCAAGGCTTTAGAAATATTAAAATAAGCACCCTGGGTAAGCTCCAGAATCACCGAAGCATAGAAACTAATTGTGTGAAGTGGTATGGAAAGAGACTGAGAGTGAGGCATCAGACTATGCAAGGACTGTATCCAGAGCACAATAATAAGCTATGAGAGGGCATCTGGGTAAGAAGGATGGCAACCACACAGCAAACGGTGTTCACTGAGTGTTTAGTATGTGTTGGGTGATAAGAAAAATAACTACAATAATTAACCCACATGCATAGATACTGTTCTAAGCCATATGTATAATTTCATTTAAACCTTTTAACATCATTAAGAAGTATATTATAATTATCCAATTTTACAGGTGAGGAAAAATTTTACAGGTGAGGGCCCTCCCGCAGGCTGCCCCCTCCCCCACCCAGCCATCACAGATGAGAGTAAGTCTACCAAGACATGATCTGCTTGGGGAGGAAAGGTGGCCGATCTCTCAAAGGAGAAGAGCCATGATCCTTTTCCTCAATGGGTTTTTATTAGGTTCATTTTATATAGGAGTACAGGTAAAGCTCATTAATCATTGTCAGGCAGTAAGGATCAAACAATAGGTAGCATACAAAGAACTCTGAGGGCTTATTCTGAGTCAGGGTCTGTTAGCTAAAAGGCTACAAAACTTTGGGAAACAAACTCATTTCCTGCTCAGACCCTTATCATTTAATTGAGAGCATTCTTAGCAAAGCAGTTTTCATAGGATTTTACATATTCTTAAGCCTGATCACCTGGGGAACCCGCCCTATCCAGCACAGTGCTTCACCACCCTCTGTCATTGTTTCAGGTTTAAGTCATGCAGAGTCAGCAAGGCAGCCAAGAGATTAGGAGACAGAATGAGGACTCAGACTATGTCAGGATCGCAGAGGGGCCAGGGTCCATCACCCTATTTTGCTGTAGCCCCCCAAGTCCTTCCTTGGGGCCTCCACGTGATCGTGCCTGGCTTAGGTCATTCCCCCCTTGGGGAATCTTACCTATCATTAGCTAACCAATCAAGCATTGGTCAGTTATGGATGAAGCAAAAGGAGAGAAGCAGCTCTCCTGCCAGGGAGATAAGCTTTGTCTCCTTAGTGGCTTATGGTCTGAAGGTCACTCACTCAGCCTTAGTCATGGGGAATATAACTTATGAAACCAAGCAGGGTGGTTCCCAACACTTTTCTATTTCCTCTCTATTTCCCCTTCGATCCCCCACTTTCTTTCCTCTTTCTCTGACAACTTGTCCTTAAATCTTGTTATCTTTTGTTTTGTTTTTTTGATGGCTGAGACTTGACTTGTTAAAATGATGAGACACAAGGAAAGCTAGGGATATGATAAACATAGAAGAAACACAAAATAATCATTAAGACAATGTTGTCTAGAAATGAGGAAACATTACTAACAAGTAAGGAGACAAAAAGAAGCTGAGTTGCCTGAGTTCACTGTGGAAAAAGTTTGCATCTGGTGGCTTCTGATTACTTTTTTCCCTAAACTTATTAATTTATTTTGAAATTATAGTTGACATACGATATTATATACATTTCATGTATACAACATAGTTATTAGACATTTATATTCCTTAGGAAGTGATTACCATAATTCCTAGTACCTGCCTGTCACTTTATATTGTTATAAAGATGTTATTGATTATAATCTCTATGCTGTACATTACATCCCTGTGACTAATTTTATAACTGGTAAGTTTCTTGGCCATCACTAACCCCTTGCATGTGTCAACAACCAGTTTGTTCTCTTTATCTCTTTATTTGTTTCTAGTTCTTGTTTGTTTGTTATTTTCCTAGAAGTGATATCATACAGTATTTGTCTATCACAGTTTGACTTATTATTTTACCCAGCATGATATTTTCTATGTCCACCCATGTTGTTACAAATGGAAAGATTTCATTCTTTTTTATGGCTAATATCTATAAATCCAAGCATTGTTAATATAATGAGAATGGTTTTATTCAACATCAATGTAACCAGCAGCCAAGGACAGGGACTGGAATGCACATGTGTGAACAATGATAACTTCACTGTACTGATCAAGTGGGGGTGGTAGACACTGTTGAATGAGCATGTGACTGTGTGGCCATTGCATTCAAAATGACTGAATTAGTAGAACAACAAATCTGCATCAAATTTTTTAAGTAAGTTTGAACATTCCTCTGTGGAAACTATTCAGATGATTCAGAAGACTTTCGGGGATGATGCAATGAGTGCAGGACAAATCAAGACGTGGCACAAATGCTTCACAGATGGTCAAGAATCTGCTGAAAGGGATACACATTCTAGAAGGCCTGGACCAAGAAGAACACCTGAGAATGTTGAACGCGTATGGGCTGCAGTCAACGAAGATCAGTGACTGACAGTATGAGGACTAGAAGCTGATCTGGGGATTCCAAAAACTATCGTGTCTGAGATTTTGACACAGGATCTTTGCATGAAACATGGCATGGCAAAATTTGTTCTGTAGCTTCTGCTACCAGAACAGAAGGAACATCATGCTGCAGTTGTGAATGACTTGATTCAAACCACTACCAATGAACCAGATTTCTTCAAGAAGGTCATAATCAGAGATGAATGGTAGGTCTATGGCTATGATCCAGCAATGAAGGCCTAGTCCCCCCAGTGGAAGTCACCTGATTCTCCATGTTCAAAGAAGGTAGGGTGAAGTCGCAGCAAGATCAAGACCATTTTAACTGTGTTTTTATTTTATTTTTTTGTTTTTTTCTCTTTAATTTTTATTTTAATTGTTGTTCTTGTACAGTTTTCTGTCTTTCACTCCCATCCCAGCCCACCACCCCAGCCCTCCTCACCTCCCTCCCATTTCCATGCGCCCCCCCCAGTTTTTGTCCATGTGTCCTTTATACTTGTTGCTCTAAACCCTTCCCCTTTTCCCCTGAAATTCTCTCCCCTCTGGTGACCGTCAGCCTTTAACTGTGTTTTTTAATTGGGAGGGTGTTATCTATCACCAGTATGCTCCTCCAGGCCAAACAATTAATAAAGAGTACTACCTCAGTGTTCTCTGTCAGTTGAGAGATGCAATATAATGAAAATGACCACAGCTGTGGGCAACTGGCAATTGGCAGTTTCATCATGACAACTCGCCCTCTCATGCATTACATCTTGTGCAGAATTTCTGCTGATACATCAAATCACCAGGTGACTCAGCCCCTCTACAAGCCCAGATTTGGTGCCTTATGACTTCTGGCTTTTCCCAAAACTAAAATAACCTTTGAAAGAGGAGAGATTTCAGAACTTCAATGAGATTCAAGAAAATACAATGGGGCAGCTGATGGCAATTCCAGCAAAGGACTTTGCAGAGTGTTTTGAATAGAGGAAGAGACACTGCAAGAACTGTAGTAGCTCCCAAAGTGCCTACTTTGAAGGGTACTGAGGTGTCATTGCCCTATGTACAATATTTCTTGTATTGTGTATCATATATCACATATCACATATGTATATATCACCTCCTATCTGTGGACACCTAGGTTGCTTACATATGTTGAAATAAAGCTACAATGGGTGTAGGGGTGCATAGGTCTTTTCCAATTAGTATATTAGATTTCTTCAAATAAATGCCAAAAGTGGGATTGCTGGGATCATATGGTAGTTCTTCTTTTAATTTTTTGAGGAACCTCCACAATGTTTTCCTTAGCAGCTGCAACTGTTTACAAACCCACCAACAGTGAATGAGGTTTCCCTTTTCTCAAATCCTTGTCAATACTTATTCTTTGTCATTTTGATAATAGCCATTCAGATGATTAGTGATGTTGAACATATTTTCTATAGGCTATCATATGTTCTCTTTGGAGAAATCTCTGCTCATCTCCTCTGACGATTTTTAAATTGTATTATTTTTTATGTTGAATTGTGTGAGTTTATTATGCATTTTGGATATTAACCTATTATCAGATATATCATTTATAAACATCTTCTACCATTCAGTAGGTTATCTTCTTGTTTTGTTCAGGGTTTCCTTTGTGGCACAAATTATCTTCAGTTTTATGTAGTCCGAGTTGGTTACCTTTTGCTTTTGTTGTCTTTGCCCTAGGAGGAATATCCAAATAAAATAATGCTAAGACCAAGATAGGACTATATTAGGCGGTAAAGTTTTGCTTTCTTCTAGGAGTTTTAGGATTTCAGGTCTTATATGTAAGTCTTTAATCCATTTTGAGGTTATTTTTGTATATGGTGCAAGAAAGTGGTCTAGTTGCATTTTTTGCATATTTGCTCCAGTTTTCCCAACATTTATTAAAGAGACTGTATTTTACCCTATTGTATATATTTTTGCCTCCTATGTCATAGATTAATTGACCATATAAGCATGGGTTTATTTTAGGGCTCTCTATTCTGTTCCATTAATCTGTGTGTTTATTTTTGTGCCAGTACAATGATGTGTTATGGTATAGTTTGAAATCAAGTAATGCTTCCAACTTTGTTCTTTCTCAACATTACTTTGGTTATTTAGGGTCTTTTGTGGTTCCAAATATATTTTAGGATTTTTTCTTCTCATTTTATGAAAATGTCATGGTATTTTTCACAGTGATTCCATTGCCTTGGGTAATATGAATATTTAACAATATTAATTACTCCAATACATGAGTGTAGTATAACCAGTTATTGGTGTCTTCAATTTCTTTTTCAGTGTCTTGTAGTTTATAGAGTACAGGTCATTTACGTCTTTGGTTAAACTTATTCCATGGTATATTATTCTTTTTCATATAATTGTAAATGGGATAATTTTCTTAATTTCTCTTTCTGATATTTTGTTATTAGTGTATAGAAATGTAACAGATTTCTGAATGTTGACTTCGTATCCTGCAACTTTACTATTTGTTCTAATAGTTTCATGAGAAATTTTTTGGTTCTTTATATATAATATCATGTCATGCTTAGACAGTGACAGTTTTATTTCTTTCTTTCTAATTTGGATGTTTTTTTATCTCTTTTTCTTATCTCATATGACTAGGACTTTCAGGACACTGTTGAATAAATGTGGTGATAGTGGGCATCATTGTCTGTTCCTGATCTTAAAGAAAAAGCTTTCAGGTTTTTACCTTTGAGTATGATGTTAGTTGTATGTTTGTCATATATGGCTTTCATTATGTTTCTATAGTTATTTTGCTTAGAGTTTTTATAGAAATGGATAGTAAACTGTATCAACTGCTGTTTCTGCATCAATTAAAGTGATCATTTAATTTTTATCATTCATTTTGTTTATGTGGTATTTCATGATGACTGACCTGCAGATATTGAACCAAACTTGCATTCCTGCAATAAATCCCATTTGATCATGGAATATGATATTTGTAGTGTGTTCCTGAATTCAATTTGCTGATAGTTTTTCAGGTATATTCACCTCTTTTTTCTTTCTTTCTTTCTTTCTTTCTTTCTTTCTTTCTTTCTTTCTTTCTTCCTGTTTTGTTTTTTTTTATCTTGATATGAGGATATCCTAGCCTTACAGAATGAGCTTGGAATCTTTCTCTTATCTTCATTTTTTTGAATATTTTAAGAAGTATAAGTACCAATTCTTCTTTAAATATTTAACTGTTTGGTAGAATTAACCTATGAAGCCATCTGGCTCAGGATTTTGTTTTTGTTGGGATTTATTTTTTGATTACTCATTCTTCCATTTTGTTACTTATAATAAGTTTGATCAGATTTTCTGTTTATCCCTGATTTGATATTTTAAGATGATATATTTCTAGGAATTTATCCATTTCTTCTAAGTTATTCAATTTGTTATGTACACTTGCTCATACTATTCTCTTATAATCACTTGTATTTCCATGGTGTTGGTTGTCACTTTTCCTCTTTCATTTCTGATTTATCTTTTTTAATTTCAGCTTCCTTTTTCTTTTTTTTGATTAATCTAACAACTTATCAATTTTATTTACCTTTGCAAAGAACCAGCTGTTCTTTGACATAGAGGAGTCAAGAAATGAACACATAAATGTCTGGAATGACAGGTCGATATTTCTCTTACTTTCTATCTTTCTCTGTCTGTAAAATTAAAAAAAAAAAATAAAAGTGCAATATCATTTTGTTGGATTGATCTTCTTAAAACATTATTTAATGCTCTTCTCTGTCTCATATTACATTCTTTGTTTTCACATCTATTTTTTTCTTATGTAAGGACAGTTACCCCATCATTTTTTTCTATTTTCATAAAGTATGTTTTTCTATCCCTTCACTTTCAAACAGTATCTTTTGGTGTGAAGTGAGTCTCTTGTAGGCTGTATATGTATGGATCTTGCTTTTTTAATCCATTGTCACCTATGTTTTTTTTAATTGCAGCATTAAGTCTATTTACATTTAAAGCAATTATTTATAGGTAAGTGATTACTGCCATTTTATTGTTTTCTGAATATGTTTGTAGTTCTTCTCCATTCCTTTCTTCTTCTCTTGCTCTCTCCTCTTGTACATCAATGACTTTCTGAAGTGGTTTGTTTGGATTCCTTCGCTATTTCTTGTTTATCCATTATAATTGTTTGCTTTGTAGTTACCATGGGATTCATATAAAACAAGCTATGTTTATAGAAGTCTATTTTAGGTTGGTCACTTAAATTCCAAAACATGCTAAAAACACTGCATTTTTTACTTACCTCCCCACTTTGTTTTGATATTATATTCTACATCTTTTGTGGAAATGTATCCCTTCACTTATTACTGTATTTACACATGATCTTACAACTTTTGTTTTTTAACCTTTATACTTGTTTTATAATTTTGTTCTACTGCCTTTAGTAAATGTTTTCCTTTTGAGATTGGTTTTTTCTTTCAAATATTTTATTTTTACATTTAGTCTTTTCTGCTTAAAGACATTTCTTTAAAACTCCCCATAGTCCTAATTTAGTGATAAACTCCTTCAACTTTTGTGTCTGTGGAAAACATTATATCTCTCCTTAATTCTGAATCACAATCTTTCTGATAGAGTTTTCTTGGTTGTACCCTACCATCACTTTGAATATATTGTACCAGTACCTTCTGGCCTGCAAAGCCTCTGTTCAAAAATCAGCTTATATTGTTATGGGGGTTCCTACCCACATAACTTGCTGCATTTAAGTTTTCTTTTCATCTTCAACTTTTGGCATTTTAACTATGATGTGTCTTGGTGTTGTCCTCTTCTGGTTCATCTTGTTTGAGACTCTCTGTTTCTTGTGCCATTTCCTTCACCAGCTTAGGAAAATTTCAGCTATGATTTCTTCAAATAGATTTCCTATTCTTCTTTTGCTCTCTTCTTCTTCTGGGAGCCCTGTGATAGAAATATTGATACCCTTGATGTTGTACATCAGGTCCCTTAAATTATCTATTCTTTTCTTTTTGCTGTTCCATTTGCGTGATTTCTACTACTCAGTGATTCATTCTCTTGAATCACATAATCTGATACTGCCTTTCTCTAGTGTGTTTTTCATTTCAGTGATTGTATTCTTTAGCTCTAATTGGTTTTACTTTCTATTTTTTATCTCTTTGTTGAAGTGCTCACTGAGTTCAACTGTTCTTCTGAATTCTTTGAGCATCCTTATAACCATTGTTTTGAACTCTTTATTTACAAATTGATGTTTCTCACATCAATGTTTCTCTATGTATATCTCTCAAATCAATAAATATATCCTCAAGTGTATGGGAGAACATATTTTCCAACAATACTTCAGACAAGGATTTAATCTCCAAAACATATAAAGAACTTACACTACTCAATACCAGGAACACAAACAATCCAATTTTTAAAAAATGGGCAAAGGAGCTGAATAGACAGGTCTCTAAAGGGGACATACAGACATATGAAAAATGCTCAATATCTGTAACAACCAGACTGATGCAAATTAAAATCACAATGAGATATTACCTCATATCTGTCAGAATGGCCATCATTAATAAATCAACAAACAGCAAGTACTCATGAGGATGTGGGAAAAGGGAACCCTAGCACACTGTTGGATGTGGGAATGCAGACTGGTGTGGCCACTGTGGAAAGTAGTATGGGATTTTGTTAAAACATTAAAAATAAAACTGCCTTTTGACCCAGCAATTCCACTGCTATAAATATATACTAGAAATATCAAAATATCAATTCAAAAGAATTTATGCACCCCTATGTTCATAGCAGTGCTATTTACAACAGCCAAGATTTGGAAACAGCCTCAGTGCCCATCAGTACATGAGTGGTTAAAATAAACTGGGACATTTACATACTAGAATACCATGTAGCAGTGAAAAAGAAGGAATTCTTACCTTTTGCAATAGCATGGATGAAACTAGAGACTATTATGTTAAGTGAACCAAGTCAGTCAGTGAAAGACAAACACTGTATGATCTCACCTGTAAGTAGAATCTAATGAACAAAATAAACTAATGAGAAAAATAGAGCCATAAGCATAGAAAGATGGAATAGACTGACAGCTGTAAGAGGGGAGGGAGGAGGTGGGTACTAAGTGAAAGAAGATGAATGGATTAGTCAAAGAACATATTTGAATGACCCATGGCCATAGACAAGGTGTGGGGATTGACTATGTCAGGGGTGTGGGGTGGGATTGGTGGAAAAGGCAAAGGGAGAAAATTGGGACAATTGTAATGGCACAAACAATAAAATATCTCAAAACAATAAACTTTTACAGGAGAAAAATAATTAAAAAACATACCCTCAAATGAGGATTAGAGATAAGAGTATTTTTGAAGTGAATAATGATGAATTTACAGCACAAGTAATACATACGAATTAGCTTAATGATTGTAAAAGATAACTAACTGCATGGACAGACCATAGGTAAAGCCCTAAGGAGAATTGTCATGATTTGAGGAATGTGCATACTAAGATGTGAATTAGAAAAATTTTAGCAAAGGGAAATGCCTGTCCTTTTATAGAAGCATCTTCTCTCTAATCCTCAGAATTCAATTAGAAGAGACTGACCCAGCTGTTGTCTCTAGCGAGACTGAAGAAGCAAGGGAGGAACAAGATGTAGCGATGTCAGAGGCATGTGAGCCTTGTTATTATCAGAAATGAAGGCATGATATGGAAAACTGCACTCGGTAAATTAAGGTTTGAAAAACACACATCCAATCCTGGCTGGTGTGGCTCAGTGGGTTGGGCTCCTGCCTGCAAACTAAAAGTTTGCCGTTTTGATTCCTGGTCAGGGCCCATGCCTGGGTTGTAGGCTTGGTCCTCAGTTAGGGGCATGCAAGAGGCAACTGATTGATGTTTCTGTCACACATTGATGTTTCTCTCCCTTTCTTTCTCCTTCTCTTCCCTCTCTCTAAAAATAAAAAAAAAAAAATCTAAAAAAATATACACATCCTGTAAAATACAAATTCCAATAGGAAACCTGTTCTTAACATACCTTGAAAGTCAGGCTATCCTAATGTTCTCTTCTTACTTGAAACAGTGCTACTCAGAATTGAAAAGATACTTCATCTGAGATGAACTAAGTTAAAGGGCAAGGAAAAACTACAAATATAAAGTATTACACAATTGTAAAATGGTATCACTTTTATTTTCTATTTCCCTTATTACAACACAAATAAAGGAAAAATTATTCATTGTTTTTTAATTTTTGACAATGGTGAGGAGGCCTGAAGAATGTAGTGTATTTTGATCATGACTAAAAACAAAACTGTTTTATTTACTCATTAAAGTGATTAATTCTATATCATATAAGATTGTTGGAATATATGGTAAAGAATGGAAAATTTACTTGTATGGTATATTTAGAAATAATAAATTTAATTAGCCCAAACTCAATAACTCAGAACTCATCATATTTAAATGACTCTACCAAACTCTTCAGTATTTACACTGTATTTCACTAAAATAATATGAAGAGATTTTTCAAAAACTATGACCCAGTAGAGCAGAGACTTGCCTTTTTTTTTAGAGAGGTATAATCTCGAGTATTTTTTTACTAGTAGAAAAAATATATATAATTAACCATCTTTACATTTGACATTCTTATCACATGGCAAATACAAATTCTCTACACAAATCAAAAGACTTTGAAGAAAATTTTGGAATAAAAATATCAACTACTATTGTAGGCTAAATAATGCTCCCCATCAAAAAAAAAAGTCCACATTCTAATCACCAGAACCTGTGAATACGTTATCCTACACAGAAAAAGGAACTTTATTAAGAATCTTGAAATGGGGAGATTAGCCAGGATTTGCAGGTGATCCTAATGGTGTAATCACATGGGTCTTTATAAGATGTAGGCATAGGGTCAAAAGCAGAGATGAAATGACAAGGGACACATTGGAAAAGAGGGAGAGAGAATTGAAGATGCTATATTGCTGGCATTGAGGATGCAGGAAGGTGTGAAGGGCCAAGGTATAGAGGTGGTTTCTAAAGAGGGGAAAAGACAGAGCAACAGGTTCTCCCCAAAGCCTCCAAGAGGAACCAGCTCCAGTAACATCAAAGAGACTGAGACCAAAGCGACTGATTCTGGACTTCTGACCTTTAAAATATGAGAGAATAAATTTGTATTGTTTTAGTTCACTGAGTTTGTAGTAATTTGTTACATCAATAGTCAAATACCAATACAACAACACTTTTAGATTTTCTACACCACCCCATATCCAGGTCTGTGAAAACAATACTTGTGATCTACTTTGAGAAAAATGTATTCCCCACTCAGGAGGGGTATAGATGAACTAGTGTATAATGAAGAAACCAGTTCATCTGTGAATGCCTCATGGAGGTGTGATATATAAAAAGAACTAGAACGTGGAAGCCATGTTTATAGACACACAGAGCTGTATACAAGAGAAAATGGCCCTTTTAAAGCCTCTGGCCATATCACCTTAAAAAGTCACCTGAGCACACATTTTCAACCTCTAATTTCTAATTGCCATAACTTAGGGTTTTCCTCAATCAAGTTCCCTTAAAGTAAGTCATATGCTTTGGATTCTTTAAATTGCACAAAGTCTCTACTTCCAAAATCTGCCAGGATTCCTGCCCTTTAACTTGACCATAAATGCCTCAGTGAATATAAACTTGTTGACCAGCGGAACTAATTTTAGGGTAAAAAAAAAAAAAAAACAACAACCATTTTTAAGTCCTGATTTTGCTGCTATACTTGACCATTCTCCTACACCCTCTGGACTTCAGTTTCAATCATCTCTAGAACAAAATTGATAATGCCTACTTCAGAAAAATATGTAAATTAAATTAGATGATAGGTGACTGAATAATATAATTATTATACTTAAAAACACCATAAATAATGCTGTTTAAATAATGTTACACATTTATCTAGTTTTATGTTTCATGCAATTAAATTAACTACATGTCATTCCATCATCATAGCCCCTCTGGGATGTCAGTAAGTGGACTTGACTACTTTCCCCACTTAGCAGTTAAAATAACTAAAGTTCACAAGAATGTTTTGTATAAAAGCTAATAAATGGTGAAGCAAGGATTTGATTCAAAGTCTTCTGCCTCCAAATCCCATGATCTCTCCCACTCAGAGCTGGGATAGAAACTTCTCCAAAGAGAAAGCAGAAAATCTTCTTAAAGTATATTAATGTTCTGTGATGATAAAACAATGTTTATAAATTGGGACTACAATACTATATCTCTGAACAGCACTGTACCAAACAAGTGGGGTGTGTGTGTGTGTGTGTGTAGGATGTGAGGGGATCACATGTAACAGAAGAACTGTGATTAGAAATGCCTAGTATTAAACCTAGCACAATAGAGTCTTCATGAAAAAAATAAGCTTATTGAATGAAGTACATAAAGATGTACCACAAAATTCACCTGCCACATAAAAACGCCTGCTCTGGAAAGTAGTTCACTTTCTATTTTCACAATACTATTTTTGCTTCTGCAGTATTTTTCATATTTCTGGGTTTTAATTTGAAATGGATTTTTAATTTAGTTTAATGAGCTACTGAACACCTAATTAATACTTAAAGCACTTCAGTTTGGATCAGAATGAAGATGCTTACTAATAATATTTAATGATTATTTATGGCAATATTTAAAAAATGAGTTTTCTAATGGGTTTACATAAATATTTGAAGCAGCTTCATTATCTTTACAAATTTGAGTGGAGGCTGACAAAGTAACATCATTTCTCAACAGGCATTTGTATCTAATAAGGTGGGTGGTAATAGAACCCCTTTGTAAAAACAGGGTTTCATGCTCTTTCTAATGCAAGTCCTCTCTGTATATATATATTTTATTTATTTTTATTTTTTGCTAATTCTTCAGAGATTTGCACTTAAACAGAAAATTTTTTCCATTGGGTCCTTCTCTTTGCTGTTTTTTTTCTATACAGAAGGTATTTGGTTGAGATGTGCATTTTCAAAAACATTTATTAATATCTAAACTGACTACTTCAGAACCTGTTTAACTCCTAACAATGCCATCATGATTATTACTAATAGCAGTCATAACTATTTTTAATTGTCCATTATTCTGAAGTCTTTATTCCCAGTTCCAGAAATAAGATAAAAAGGAGGGTACTAGGTATTAATTTATGGTCTACCAACAAGTATATAGACTTCATGAGAGTAAGGATCATAGTTTTCTAATTTACTTTTGGATTTTCAGAGCCCTCTCAGGCACAGACTATGCACTCTAGTTTTTTCTTTCAAGGAACAGCTCTACAGAATTAAAATGATGATTGCAATGACCCTCCCTGGCTGACGTTCTATCAGAGCCCATCAATATGGTTGAAACAGTGTTTGTGGCCAGCAACCATTCAGCTTGATCAGTGCCATGACTTTAACTTGTTAAATATCATGAATATCACATATTTACATAGAAATGTGCTATAAAAGATTCAATAGTGTAATACATGTAAAACACAACAGTTTGAATAAATGTTAATAATGATGGTGTTAATGATGGGGATGATAAGCTGAGAATCATGAACATAAATGGAACAATTAGTAATCAAGTGACATATTAATAACCAGGTAAATAAAATAGTAAGTTTTTAGAAGTTTACAAAAGAACAAAATTAGTGGGTCTAAATAGAACTGTTTATAAAATGTATAACATTTGAAAATGGCTTTTAAGGACCAGTATGACATGGTCAAATGAAGAGAAAATCATTGACTTTTAAAGATCCCATTACACAAACATATAAATTTTGTATTAAATGTTGGAACACATAAGTAAAACGTTTTAGCTTTCTGAAAGACAATACAGATTGGAAGTATTCAGTAATGTAATAATATATGAATTATTTCAAAGACAAATAAAATTACTGCATTTTGATTGGCTTATTCTAATGCAAGAGTTTTCATGTATTTTTGCCATGTTGATATCCTACAGAAATGAAAAAGTAAAATAAAGATTAAAAATGAGTGTAAATGTTACCATTTATTAAACATGCTTATTAAATATAAAGAAATTAAAAACTAACCTTTACTATTTTAAGCATTCAAAATGAAAATCTAATTTTGAGAAAACATATAACTATTCTTTCTGTAAAACAGAGACTATGCAACAAAAAATGGCAAATATTGACATGAGGTTAAATGCATAAAACAACACTACATGCCTGGAATTTTAATACATATACATGTAATATATATAACAATAATATCACAAAAGAAAGAGGTAAATTGGAACTAATTTGGAACTAATTTTCTACATTTTACCCAACTTGGGTTGGGAAACTATTAAATTAAAATAATATTGTAATCCCTATAGCAACAATCAAGAAAATTATAAAAATACAGTAAAAGTTCAATTAAATTAGGCATTAAAATATACCTATTTAATATAAACAAGGTACTAAGGGAGATCAAAGGTAAAAATACATGACATGTATGGAAAATAAATAGCAAAATAGTAAGCATAAATCTAAACACTTGCAAAAATTAAAATAAATATGAATGCACTAAATCCAACCTAAAGAAAGATTATCAGGCAAGATATTTTTTAATAAACCCAACATGTTATCTACACAAGACACAGTTTAAGTTCAACTACACAAAAGTGTTAAAAGTTAAGAATGATGGAAAATATATAACAGGCAAATGATAATCATAAGTAAATAGAAGTGGCTATATTTTTAACACAAAAGTATGGACTTTAAGGAAACAGTAGAGTCAAAAAAGGTCGCTCAAAAACTTCCTGGAAACAAATGAAAATGAAGTCACAACAACCCAAAACTTATGGGACACAGCAAAGGCAGTCCTGAGAGGGAAATTCATAGCTATATATGCCTACCTTAAAAAAAAAAAAGAAACACTTCAAATAAATAACCTAACCCTATGACTACAAGAACTCAAGGAACAACAACAAAGATAGCCTGGAGCAAGTAGAAGGAAGGAAATAACCAAGAGCAGAGCAGAATTAAATGACATAGAGACTAAAAGCACAATTCTAAGGATCAATGAATCCAGGAGCTGGTTCTTTGAAAAGATAAACAAAATTGACAAGCCTTTAAGCACGCTCATCAGGAAAAAAAAAAAAAGAAAAAGAAAAAAGAAAGGACCCAAATAAACACAATAAAAAATGAAATAGGAAAGATTACAACTGATACCACAGAAATGAGAAGGATTGTAAGAACTTACTGTGAAAAACTATATGCCAAGAAATTTGAAAACCTAGGTGAAATGGACAAATTTCTAGAAAAATATAATCTTCCAAAACTCAATGAAGAAGCAGAAATCAAAAAACTCCTGACACACAAAAGCCCTGGACCAGATGGTTTCACAGGACAATTCTACAAAGCATTTAAGGAAGAGCTAACACCTATCCTTCACACACTAGTCCAAAAAATCCAATAAGATGGAATACTCCCAAATTCTATTTATGAGGCCAGCATCATCCTAATCCCAAAACCAGATAAAGATACAATAAAGAAAGAAAACTTCAGCCCAATATCACTGATGAACATAGACACTAAAATCCTCAACGAAATATTGGCAAAAAAAATCCAGCAATACATTAAAAAGATCACACACTATGACCAAGAGGGATTCATCCCAGGGATGCAAGGATGGTACAACATTCACAAATCAATAAATGTAATATATCACATAAAGAAAAGCAAAGATAAAAATCGCATGATCATATGGATAAATACAGAAAAACTGTTTGATAAGGAACAGCACCCATTTATGATAAAAACACTCAGTAAAGTGGGAATAGAGGGAGAATTCTCAACATAATAAAGGCCACATATGAGAGACCCACAGTCAACATCATACTCAATGGACAAAAACTAAAAACTTTCTCGCAAAGACCAGGAGCAAACCAAGGTTGTCCTCTTTCACCACTCCTATTCAATATAGTATTGGAAGTCCTACCACAGCAATCAGACAAGAAAAGGAAATAAAAGGCATCCAAATTGAAAAGGAGGAAGCAAAACTGTCATTGTTTGCAGATAACATGAGAGTGTACATAGAAAACCCTATAGACTCCACACAAAAAAAAACTGCTCAACCTAATAAGTGAATTTGGCAAAATAGTGGGATAGAAAGTCAATATCCAGAAATCAAAGGCATTTTTGTACATCAACAATAAAATACTGGAAACAGAAATCAGGAAAAAAATTCCATTTGATATAACAACAAGAAAAATAAAATGCCTAGGAATAAACCTAACCAAGGACGTAAAAGACCCATACTCAGAAAACTACACAACACTGAAGAAAGAAATTAAGGAAGACACAAACAAATGGAAACATATACCGTGTTCATGGATCTGAAGAATTAACATCATCAAAATATCCATACTACCCAAAGCAATACACAGATTCAGTGCAATACCTATATAGTAGCAATGGCATATTTCTCAGACAGAACAAACACTTCAGAAATTTATATAGATCCATAAACAACCCCAAATAGAAGCTGAAATTTTGAGAAAGAAGAGCAAAGTAGGAGGGATCATAATACCTGATACCAAAATGTATTACAAGGCCACTGTAATCAAAACAGTCTGGTACTAGCATAAGAACAGACATATGGACCAATGGAACAGAATAGGGAGCCCAGAGATAAAGCCAAGTCTCTATGATCAATTAATATTTGATAAAGGGGGCAGCTGCATAAAATGAAGCAAAAATAGCCTCTTCAACAAACTGTGTTGGAAGAACTAGACAGCTACATGTAAAAAAAAGGAAACTTGACCACAAACGTACTCCATATGCAAAAATAAATTCAAGGTGGATAAAAGATTTAAATATAAGCCGTGACACCATTAGAGTCCTCGAGGAGAATATAGGCAGGAAAATCTCAGATATTTCATGCAGCAATATTTTCACTGATATGTCCCTTAGAGCAAGGGACATAAAGAAAAGAATAAACAAATGGGATCTCATCAAAATAAAAAGCTCCTGCACAGCTCAAGAAAACAGCATTAAAATGAAAAGAGAACCAACCGTATGGGAAAATATATTTGCCAATGATATCTCAGACAAGGGTTTGATCTCCAAAATGTATGAAGAACTCACAGGACTCCACTCTAAGAAGACAAGCAACCTGATTAAAAAATGGGCAAAGGACTTAAACAGACACTTCTCCAAGGAGGACACATAGAGGGTCCAGAGACATATAAAAGGATGCTAAGTATCACTACCCATCCAAAGAGATGAAAATTAAAACTACAATGAGATACCACTTCACACCAGTTGTAATGGCCATTATAAACAAACAACAACAACAACAACAACAAAATGTTGGAGAGGATGTGGAGTAAAGGGAACACTAGTGCACTGTTAGTGGGATTGCAGACTTGTGCAACCACTATGGAAAACAGTATGGAATTTCCTCAGAAAACTAAAAATGGAAATGGCTTTTGACCTGGTAATTCCACTGCTAGGATTATATCCTAAGAATCCTGAAACACCAATCCAAAAGAACCTATGCACCCCTATGTTCATAGCAGCACAATTTACAATAGCCAAGTGCTGGAAACAACTCAAGTGCCCATCAGTAGATGAATGGATCAAAAAACAATGGTACATTTACACAATGGAATTCAATGCAACAGAAAGAAAGAAGGAGCTACTTCCCTTTGTGACAGCATGGATAGAACTGGAGAGCCTTATGCTAAGTGAAATATGCCAGGGGACGAAACACAAATACCATATCATCTCACCATTAACAGGAACCTAATCAACGAAATGAACAAGCAAGCAAAGTATAGCCAAAGACATTGAAATTGAGAACAGACTGACAGTGATCAGAAGGGTGAGGGGAGGGGATAAATGGGGAAAAGGGTGAAGAGTTTAAAAATTACACAACAGTAGAGTCAAAAAAGATTGCTCAATGATAAATGAGTCAATTTATCAGTAATATAGTAATTATAACCATACATGTACCTAATAACAGAGCCCCGAAATACATGAGGCAAAAAATCAACAAAATTGAAAAGAGAAATACACAATTCTACAACAATATTTGGAGATGTCAATGCCTTACTCTCAATAACTGACAGAAAAGCTAAACATAACATTCTCAAGGATTTAAAAGACTGAACAACATTCTGAAAGTAAGTTTTACTAAACATAATAGGATTAACATCATACAAAGTATGTTTTCTGAACATAGTGGAACTATATTAGAAATTAATAACAGGAAAGTATTTTATGTATCCCTGGCAATATATAAATTAACATACTAACCCAAATTAATCAAATAAGAAATTAAAGTATACTTAGAAAATATTTTGAACTAAATTAAACAAAATGATTTCTGGTGCTACAGCTAATGCATTCCACTGAGAGACATTTATAGATTTAAATATTTATGTTAGAAAATAGTGAATATCTTAGGTCAATAGTCTGTGCTTCTTAAGAAACTCTAAAAGAGAAGTAAGCTATACCCAAAGCAAGAAGGAAAGAAATCCCAAAACTCTGGACTGAAATCAATGCAAAAGAAAATAGAAAAATAATAGAAGTAATTTATGAACCTTAAAGATAGTTCTTTAGCAGATCAACAACATTGACAAGCTTTAGCCAAGCAGAAAATAAGAAGGCACACTAAAATCAGGGATTAAAGGATGTATAACTACCAAACCTACCTGAAATTAAAGGACTATAAATAAATACTGTGAATGAATATATCCCAATAAAATTAGAAAATTTGGATAAAACACACAAATTCTGACAAATATGCAAACAATCAACACTGACTTGAAAAAAGGGATTGTAGAATATATGACCAGTCCTAAAGCAAGTAAAGAAATTGAAAGCATGTTTTAAAATAATATATTCCCATAAAGAAAACCTAGGGACTGCATGACTTCACTGGTCTTTTCTATCAAATATTAAAAACAAAACTAAAAAAATGCTAATGATCCATAAACTTTACAAAAATTGAGAAAGAACTCTTTCCAATTCAATCTTTGAAGCCAGTACTACTTGATGCTGAAGTCAAACATAGATATTACAAGGGAAAAAAATAAAAGAGATCAATATGCCTCATAACCACATACACAAATGTTGTTACTAAAATATAAGCATTTAAATTCATTAACATATAAAGAAGATTACATATCATAACCCAACTCAGTTTATCCAAGAAATGCAAGATTGGCGTGATATTTTTAAAAATCAATTAACATTATACAACATATTAATAGGAAAAAAAGACAGAATTCAAATAACAACCATAATAGTCACAAAGCATTTGACAAAATACAGGACTCATTTATGA
This sequence comes from Glossophaga mutica, assembly GCA_039655065.1. Taxonomy (NCBI): domain Eukaryota; kingdom Metazoa; phylum Chordata; class Mammalia; order Chiroptera; family Phyllostomidae; genus Glossophaga; species Glossophaga mutica. The sequence continues at coordinate 74,478,123 of CM077308.1, read as the reverse complement.
AAAAGAAAAACACTGAAATACTAGAAATAGAAGGATATTTCTTTAATCTTGCTATTTTAATTTTTTATAAACACACCTATCTAGGAATTTTTATTTTTTTAATAAACACATACAGGAACTAAGATTTAATATACATAATACATTAAGTAGCAATTTCAATAGCTATGCCTCAAGAAATTTTATGTCATGAGTTAGCTGGCTATTCAGTCAGAGGCACTGACCTCTTAGTTTGAAAAATAAAACAAAAGACAACAGCCAATAGAACAATAGCCATCCAGTGTGAATGAATTGAAATTATACTTATTTTTTGTTAGATTGGCAAAAACTGTATTTTTTAGGGGGGTGTGCTGCAGAATTTAAGTAATTAGTTTATATGTTCCATGAGTGAAAAAGGCTGTAAACTGCTGCACTAAAGTAACCAGAGGAAGTAAGAAATTATTTGAAGAACGGCTAAGAAATTGGGGACTTCTGGTCAAGATAGGGGTGCAGGAAAACATGCTTCACCTCCTCATGCAACACAGATAGAATTACAACTAAACCTCTAAACAAATAACACTCAGAACAGTCAGATAGTCAAACTGTATGGAAGTCTGACAAGCAACAACTTAAAGAAGCCACACTCGTTCAGATGGGTAGGAGGAGCAGAGACATGGACACAGCAACAGGAGGAGAGGCTTGGAGACATGGTGTGGTGCACAGAGGTGGCAGCAGCAGAATAGGCTGTCCCACATTTGCATGTGGTGGATAAAAATTGGGAGGGATCCCTTGGGAGGGAGTGACCCTAGCCCCAGGGCAGACCATACATCCCAGTGTCCCAGCACTGGGAAGATAAATCTCCATAAATTCTGGCTGTAAAAACCAGTGGGGGTTGGGGTGGCAGAAGCAACAGCTGGATTTTCAGCAGACTCTGCTTAAAGAGCCCACACAGTCTTAGAACATGCAAACCCACCCATTCTGGGATTTAGCACCAGGGAAACAGCTGGAAGGGCACCAGTCACATACAGGGAGTGGATGAAGTAACTGGAAATGGAGCATGTGCCAGGCAAAGCTCCAGAAGACAGGCAATAGCACTGTTGCCTCTCTGAATCCTGCCCCCTACACAGAGCCACAAAGTAGTGGAGCTGGTTGCCCGCCCCCCCACCCTTGGTGATTACTTAAAGCTCTGCCCCACACAATTGATTTTCTAAGACAGGGAGTCAAAGCAGCTCTACCTAATACACAGAAACAAACAAAAGGAAGCTGCAAAATTGAGGAGAAAAAGAAATATGACCCAAATGAAAGAACAGAACAAAACCCCAGAAAAAGAACTAAACAAAACAGAAATAACCAATCCATCAGATTCAGAGTTCAAAACATTGGTGATCAGGATGCTCAAAGAAGTCATTGAGTAGAGCAACAACATAAAGGAAGAAATGAAGGTTAGCCTAAGTGAAATAAAGAAAAATCCACAGGGAACCAACAGTCAGGGGGAGGAAGCTGGGGTTCAGTTAAACAATTTGGAACATAAGGAAGAAATAAGCATTCCACCAGAACAGCAAAAAGAAACAATAATTCAAAAAAATGAGGATAGTATAAAAAGAGTCTGGAACATCTTCAAATGTACCATCTGAATACTAGGGATGCTAGAAGGAAAAGAGAAAGAGCAAGAAATTGAAAACTTATTTTAAAAAATAATGAAAGAAAACTTCCCTAATTTGGTGATGGAAATAGATATAAAAGTACAGGAAGCACAAAGAGTCTTGAACAAATTGGACCCAAAGAGGACCAGACCAAGACACATCATAATTAAAATGCCAAATGTTAAAGATAAATAGAGAATCTTAAAAGCAGCAAAAGAAAAGCAGAGTTACCTACAAAGAAGTTCCCATAAGACTATCAACTGATTTCTCAAAAGAAACTGCAAGCAGGAAGGGACTGGCAAGAAGTATTCACAGTGATGAAAAGCAAGGACCTAAAACTAGATTATTTTATCCAGCAAAGCTATCATTTAGAATAGGAAAGATGAATTGCTTCCCAGGCAAGGCAAAACTAAAGGAGTTCATTGTCACTAAGCCATTATTATGTGAAATGTTAAAGGGGCTTATTTAAGAAAAGAAGATTAAAACTATAGAACACTAAAATGTCAACAAATTAACAACTATCAACAACTGAATCTAAAAATGTAAATTAAATGAATAACCAGAAAGGAACAGAATCATAGGTATGGAGATCATTTGGAGGGTTACCAGCTGAGAGGAGGATGAGAGAGAATGGGGGTAAAGTTACAGGGATTAAGAGGCATAACTGGTAGGTACAGAATAGGGGGATTGCAAAAATAGGATAGGAAATGGAGGAGCCAAAGAACTTATAGGTATGACCCATGGACATGATCTAAAGGGGGAATGGCTGGAGGGAAGCCGGGTACCGGGCAGACAGGGGCAAGGGGGAAAAATTGGGACAACTGTAGTATCATAATAAATAAAATATATTTAAAAAACTGCACTTACAAAGTTGCATTTGTCGAATACATGTAGATTTGTATATGTAAAATACAAGCATACCTCCTTTCATTGTGCTTTGCTTTTTTTGTGCTTACAGATGTTGTGGTTTTTACAAATTGAAGTCACGATTCTCCACAAGCAAAGGGATTACGACTCACTTTATTGTAAACTTTCTTTATTTCAGTGTTCTGAAACTAAACCTACAGCATCTTTAAGTTATACCTTTATAAATATAAGTGTATACAATATATATATAGCTAAAACGTTACAAACCATCTTGATAATTGTTAACAGCAATTTCTCCAACATTGAAAGTACTAGAAAAAGAAAGAAAAAAATTGATTTAAACTTAGTCATCTATCTATAAACCAGAGCAAACTTTTAAAAGAATTTATTTTTAAATGGTTATAACAATCTCATCTTTAAAATAAGCATCTATGATGCAGAAATAATAACTGTTTTTTATGTTCTATATGACATTTGTAATTTGAAAAATTACAGTAAATAAAGTACTTAAAACAAGTAAAAGTAAACCTATATCATTGAAATTTACTAAACATAGTAAATTGCTAAACATAGTAAAGATATTTGAAGATATACAAGTTTTAAAAGTATATATTATTTCTGTTCTATATTACTACATGCTCACAGCAATAATTCATGAATCATGTTTTTGCATATTTGAAAACTTACGGAATAAATTTAATTTTGTCAACATTATTTGACAAAGGAAGCTATAACATTTCAAAATTAAAATTTATTTTAAAACTTTTTATTAAAATATAACAAAGAATATTAAACCTAGTGATCTTTTTTAAAGAAAACATCATTTAAAATGTCATAGATTGTTGTTTTAATGAAATTAAGATATGTAATTGTTTTATATAAACTATTTAATACAAATGACTTAAAGTGCTCTTTTACTGTGATTAAAATCTGAATTTTCTATTATGTAATATAAAAAATTAGAGGTAAAAATTTTGTACATTATTAGTATTATAAAAGTCCTCTAATTTAAATTTTTGGTTGTCACAAGATAGGACACGTATGTTTGCATTTTCGCACAAAGGCACCATATGGACAAGCTGCATTTGTGTTCCCAGTGATATGCTGCAAAGCCTTTAATGTTTTGTTCCAAATGTTAATAACCACATTCACAGATGAAAGGAGCTGGTAGTGGTGAATAAATATGTTTAGTTCGGAAAGACTCTGACAGTTTGGAACCGAATCCAACAAGATTTAAACTGGGATTCATGTAAAGTCCTGCTATTCTTGAGTCCAATAGTCCAACTATCAAGCATAAGACGGATGTGAGATGACACAACTACCTGTCAAAGGGCAGCTGTTGGATGAGAATTTAGTAGAAGAGTGCGAACTCTTTAAATATGTGATTTTCCATAATTTAGAAGAGAGATTAAATTCCTCTTTCTAGCTACCAAGAGAACCAGGGCTAGAGGACTAAAGTAAAATGGAAGCAAATTTCAATTCAATATGCTTTAAATGATTAGCATTCCATGAAACAACAGATGATACAAAATATGACCTGAGATATTTCTAAAACAAGTAAAGAAATTGAAATAAAGTTCCTGATAATACTGTTTCAATCATTCATATATATGTGTATAGATACATATATACACATATATAAATATGTAAGGATACATAAGGATAAATATGTGTTCATTATCAGAAACACACACAAAAAAACCTAAGTCATGTACTGATCCATTAATGAAATATTGTAACCAAAGGCTCACAGGAATCTCACCACATAGTTCCCCTAGGATTATGACTTAGCATCAATATTCATTAATTCAGTGCTCACAGCAACTTTACAGAATATAATATGTTTGTGTGTGTGTGTGTGTGTGTGTGTGTGTCTAAAGAAAAAGAGGGAAAGACTGAGTGATACTTTCACAGCAAGCTGGGAGTGGCAGGAGGGGAAGGTGATGTTATAATGTGCAGTGAGACAAATTACTAATTGAATGTCTCATTATTTTACCTTCTCTAAACATCAGTTGTATCATCAAGCATGTAGTAACAGCTCAAATTAATATTAGCTTTTATTTGCAAAGAATGTACTACAAAGGGAAATAGTTAAGATAAAATTATTTAAACTTTATAAAATTCCCTAGAATATAAAATATTATCAGAATGCTTTAGCATATAATTGAAGAAAAGCCTTACTTTTAACCTGCATTTCAGACCATAGGGAAGAAGAGTTGTGGTTAAACAGTGACATCTGCCAGAAGCATATCTGTAGGGAGATGTATGCTGATTTAAAACCCGCTGGGAGATTGTTTACAGGCTTATGTTGTAGGAATAGAATTTATATTTCTAGGATTTAGCCTTGATCACATGTGGAGAGAATTGTAAGTCATTTAGCTCAAAAAGTACTACACATAAATTTTAGTCAAAAAGTTTGTAGCTGTTACATAGGGTTGGCTTCAAGCTTAAACTATGTTAACAACATGGGATTTAAAAAAAAAAAAAAAAAAAAAAGCCAGAATCAATCTGCGAAACCAGCAAAATCCCATTAAGGCAAACTCGGTAATAATACAGACACAAGCAAGATTTATGAATTAGTGAGCATATGAATTAAGAAAGTAGGAATCTGTATTTATGAGGCGAAATCCCCAGCCAACTGGTTGAGATATGGGCTAATTTTTTTTTTTTTATTTTCTCTGCCACATACTCTTTTTATTTTATTTTTTCTTGTTGTTCAAGCATAGTTGTCCCCATTTTTTCCCCACCACTTCCCCCCACAATAGCCATCCCCACCTCATGTCCTTTATACACGTTCCTTGACAACCCTCCCCCTTCCCCCCCATTATCCCCACCCATCTCTCCTCTGGTTATTCTCAGTTTGTTCTTAACTTCAAAGTCTCTCATTATATTTTGCTTGCTTGTTTGGTTGTTTTTTTTAATTTTTTATTTTAATTGTTGATCTTGTACAGTTTTCTGTCTTTTACTCCCACCCCAGCCCACCACCCTAGCCCTCCCTACCTCCCTCTCATTTCCACCCCCCATAGTTTTTGTCCATGAGTCCTTTATACTTGTTCCTGTAAACCCTTCCCCTTTTCCCCTGAAATTCCCTCCCCTCTCCCCTCTGGTCACTGTCAGCCTGTTCCCAATTTCAGTGTCTTTGGTTATATTTTGCTTGTTTGTTTGTTTTGTTGATTAGGTTCCTGTTAAAGGTGAGATCATATGGTATTTGTCTTTCACTGCCTGGCTTATTTTGCTTAGCATGATGTTTTCCAGTTCCATCCATGCTGTTGCAAAGGGTAGGAGCTCCTTCTTTCTTTCTGCTTCATAGAATTCCATTGTGTAAATGTACCACAGTTTTTTGATCCATTCATTTACTGATGGGCATCTAGGTTGCTTCCAACACTTGGCTATTGTAAATTGTGCTGCTATGAACATAGGGATGAGTAGGTTCTTTTGGATTGGTATTTCAGGGTTCTTAGGATATAATCCAAGCAGTGGAATTGCTGGGTCAAAAGGTATATCCATTTTTAGTTTTCTTAGAAAATTCCATACTGTTTTCCATAGTGGTTGTACCAGTCTGCACTCCCACCAACAGTGCACTAGTGTCCATCCCCTTTTCTCCACAGCCTCTCCAACATTTGCTGTTTGTTGCTTTGTTGATGATGGCCATTCTGATTTGTGTCAAGTGGTATCTCATTGTGGTTTTAATTTGCATCTCTCCGATAGCTAGCAATATCGAGCATCTTTTCATGTGTCTCTGGATCCTCTGTATGTTGGAGAAGTGTCTGCCCAAGTCCTTTGCCCATTTTTTAATTGGGTTGCTTGTTCTTAGAGTGGAGTCGTGTAATTGGGTTCCACTTATGGGTGAGTCATATGGTATTTGTCTTTTACTGCCTGGCTTATTTCACTCAGCATAATGTTCTCTAGTTCCATCCATGCTGTTTCAGAGGGTAGGAGCTCCTTCTTTCTTTCTGCTGCATAAATTTGTTGTTTCAGGATTCTTGGGGTATAATCTCAACAGTGGAATTGCTGGCTCAAAAGGCAGTTCCATTTTTAGTTTTCTGAGGAATTCCATACTGTTTTCCACAGTGACGGCACCAGTCTGCATTTCCATCAACAGTGAACCAAGATTCCCTTTTCTCCACAACCTCACCAGCACTCACTCTTTATTGATTAAAAAGTAGGAACGGTAAGAGTGAAACAGGAACCAAGGGCCCAGGCTCTGTCCTAAGCTTCTCAGAATAAGTTTAGCAGGGTGACTTTGGGGAAAGGTAAAGGGTGGAAATTTTACTAAAGCTTTCCCTTCAAGCCCCCTCGGTTGCATGATTTTCTCTTAAGCTTCTGGGAGAGCCCTAGAAAGGTGTTCACATTGTCATGTAGTTTTCTAAACTTGCTAAAGTAAGATATTTTTGAAGATAGGAACACTATTTGCACTCCCCTCTTCCCCTTCAATACACCTATCCTTATATCTAGTGTTTTTAGAGTGGCTGCTAGGTACATATTTAATTAGAATTTAGTGAGATGATACATGGTTTTCAACCACTCCATGCTGTTGGTGGTGGCCAGCCATAGGCACAGCTTCCTGGATCTCTCCCACCAGCTGCAGGCCAATTCACATGGAGGTCTGATGAAAAAGACCATCTCTCAATACGGTTTTTCCAAACTTGACAATAATCCTAAAAATTTACATAGTGCTACCAGCAATGAGCTGTGAAAAGGAGCAAAACATTCCCAGACTATTAGTAATAAAAAACATATTTCAATTAATCCTAGAGGAAACACTGAATTATCTATTATCTATAGAAAATGGTATTACAATATCATTATGAAGTCATTAAAAGAAAGTAAAGCCAAACAATGTACAAAAATATTATAAAATTATTTTCAGTTAGTTAATTAGTACAACCATTATTTTATTTGGGTTGTGATGTTTGTGGTATTTACCACTTTTTTGATTTTGTAATTTTTAATTCCTTTTTTTATGCTAAATATTTTTTTCGTTCCATACCTCACAAGACTAGGATATGAATGATGCATGCTGCCTGTACATCTGGCCAGAAACAAGCTTGACTGAGACATCAGTGAAACTTGTGATGAATACAATTTTAAGGAGCCTGGAATCTTGGGAGCAGAGAAAAATAATAAGGCAGTGGCTGGTCAGCAAGACAGAGGAAATGTGCCCCAGGGAATTCCTATTTGAGACTTTATGAGAAGGCAGTATGTCATCCTTCAATTTATTTTATGAGTCTATTTAGAAAGAACATGTTATTGCTTATAATCTTGTCTTCCCTATAAATGGAATCTTAGAACAACAGAAGGCATAACTTTTAAGATTAAATAACTCAAGAAATTTTTTTAATAAGCAAATTGAGGACTAATGTGTTAGAATATAATTTCAAGTTTGCTTAGTGGCAGAAAACACTTTCTTTGAATATATATCTTCTAAGAATTGACATTTTATAAAAATGTCTGGGAAACATATATACCAATGAAAGCAATAGATATTAATCAAGGGATTTAAGATGTAACAAGACACAGTAACAACTTATTATCAAATGGATGTAAGGAGCTTCCTAAGTCCCTGTCAGCATCGTATCAAAAGAGAAAATGATCTAATTAATATTTTGTGTGTTTAAAACTTATCATTAGGAATTACAGATCCTAAAAAAAAGATGAGCTGAACCCCAAAGAGGCCCTTAAAAACACATCTACATTAATTTTGAGAACTAAAAATAGTTATATAACCAACTATATCAGGTGTTTTACTGTTTACATTAACTCCAGTGAAGCAAAATGCTCACCTAATTTTTTAAAAGTCATTCAGTATTTTACCTGGGTAGCAGCTACACACACACATGAAATCTAATATTCAATGTAAAATCTGGGAAATGCCTTTGTGTAGCTTTAAGGTAAAGGTACACATTTCACAAAATAACTCATAGTTGACTAGAAACCATTTTTACAATGGCCCCAAATGTCATGAGCTTTTTTTCTCTAGTCATTATACTAATCAGAGCTAGAATGGCAGTTTTATTTATTAACTTCTATGTACCAGGTACAGTCTCACATTTTATATTCATAACCTCATACAATTTCTGCCAGGTGTTATTTCCCCAAGTTCACAGATGAGAACACAGGCTCATGAAGATTAAATAACTAGGCCAAGGTCACATAGCTAATATTTAACAGGGCCAGGATTTCAGAAAAAGCTTGCTCTTCACCAAAACCTATTCTCATAGCAACAACATGATGGCCACCTCCTTCACCTCAAAGGGTGGTTGAAACAGTGGAAGCCCGAGTCTGGGTTTGGCTTCTCACTAGATATCAAAATAGCCTTTTATAGAAACATATGATACTGCTTGGAAAGAAGGAACTAAAACTAAATGAATCAGACAACATCCTCAGAAGAGACAAAAATGACTATAAATTGCATCAAATTAATGCCGATAACCAGGTTCAAACACTCTTGCATAAATGAAACCCCAGACAAGAGAGCTCACTTTCACGTGGGAATTCAATGACACTGTGAATCTATACTCTGCAAAGCTAAGCCTATAATCCTAGTGTCTCTTGAATTTTAGATTTTTTTAAAAGCTTCTTTCTAGATGCTTTCCCCTGAATATTCTAAAGTGGTAGTTTTTAACAAAATTTATTAATTAATCATTTTATTCCATAAACTTTCTTTGAGGTCCAGGATGTATGAATCTGAGTGTGCATCATTAAACTGGAGGAGCCAAACATTTAAACCAGCTACCATAAATACCACAATAATTAAAATATGAAGTACCCTGCAAAGTGGCCTTTACCATGACTTTTCCATTTCAGTTAAACAGTTAGTTAAATATATGTGAATTTCTTGATAATACATTTCACAGTTTACTATCAAATCTGACTCTTCCCTCTTGTAGCATATTGTATTATGTAAAAATGATCATGATGTCATCTTCCATCCCTGTTGTTTAATAATCTTGTCATGTCCTTAGAGATGGAGTATAATTCCATTCCCTTTGCATCCGAAAAGGTTTGGGACTTACTTATAATCAATAAAAAGCAGCAAAGGTGGACATCAATAGCACAATAGCCTAGGTTAGAAAGGTGACACGAATTCTATTTCATGCACCGAAATCCTCTTGTTCAAACCCTGAGCCACCATGTGAGCAGCAAACTGTTTGAAAGCTGCCAATCCATGAGGAAGCTCAGACAAAACTGTGTCAACTAAGGCTACAGGGAGGAGACTGTGGGGGCATGGAAGGGGGGGGGGAGAGAGAGAGACAGAGAGAGAGAGAGAGAGAGAGAGAGAGAGAGAGAGAGAGAGAGAGAGAGAGAGAGAGAGAGAAACTGATAGAGTTAGTCCCAGCTGTTGCTGCTCTTGGATCTTCAGCTCCTGTCACTGAATACAATCTGATAAGAGATTCCAAGCCAGAAACACCCAGCCACACCATTCCCAAACTCCTGATCCATGTAAACTATGCTGTTCAGTCACTAAGTTTTCCGTTGATTTATTGCGCAACAACAATAACCAGAACACCTGGTTACTAATTAGTAGTGATGCCCACTACTTAGCCATCTTGCCTCTGGACTTGCCCACCTCTGATCCATACTATCTACCACATATAATTGTGCTGTCTCTTTCCAGAAATTTTCAATGACTCCATTCCTTATTCAAAGAAATAATAATAGTTATTATTATTACAAAATTATTAGGTACATTTCAGGCAGATCCTTATCCGGATTTACCTTCATTTTACTTCTTCTACTCAGGCCCACCAAGACTCAAGTCAAAATAAAAATATTGCCTTACATTCTCCAAACTTTCTCACCAATATGCATTTACTTGTGTGTGTACCTTGTTCTAGAGCAGTTACTTTTTTCCTATATTTTCTGCATCTATCTACATCCTACTCATCACTTGAAGTCTAATTTAATTCCACCTCTCACGTGAAATCTTATCTTCCATAAGAAATGAACTCCTCCGATTCTTTTCATATACCTCTGTTTTTGTACTGCCATATGCTCAGGTGACTGTGGATAAATTTCTTATCTTTCAATGAAACTTTCAGCTCCTTGACACCAAAGTTTGCCTATTTTTCCTTCTGACCTCTCTGAAACTTCAAAGATTCAGGTATTTCTAAAGTTGAAATCCAGTGTATTCTCTATATCAGAATGCATTACTACAATATATTTATAAATATATAAAACTGTCCTGTTCCAAAAATAAAATTAATGCACTTAAAAATTATATACACTATAGCAAGATAAATATATTTCAGGTAAGTAAGAAAATGGATCAAAGTTAACTTAAGTGTATGAGGATAAAATAGATGTATGATAGAAAGAATTCTAGGATGGCCCAGGATTCTTGGCCTCTCTTGTAGACACTTACCGCATGTGCAGGAGAGAAACTCCTAAGTACTTCTGTGAAGGGATTTTTCAGATGTAATCAAGGTTTCTACTCAGAAGGGATTTTTCAGATGTAATCAAGGTTTCTACTCAGTTGACAAGGTTTCTACTCAGTTGACTTCCCAGGAGAATCCCAGAGATTCTCCTGGGAAGGCCTGACCTAATCAGGTGAGTCCTTAAAAGAGATCAGAATAATTGGAAGCAGCAGAGATTCTCCTATTGGCTTGAAATATCAAACAATCATGTGAACTGCTTACCTAAAGGACTACACAGCCAAGGAACTGCAGGTGGTCTCTAGCAACTGAGAACCAAACTAAATTTTGCCAACAACCTGAAATGAGCTTGCAATGCATTCTTTGCCAAGACAACCTCCAGATGAGAATGCAGCCCAGCCGGCAGGGTAATTGCAGTGGAGTTTGTGACATTCTGAACAGAGCAGCTGGCTAAGCCATGCTCAGGCTCCTGACCCACAGATATTGTGAGATAAAAAATGCGCGTGGTTTTAAGCCACTAAGGTTATGGTCATTTGTTACATGGTGAAATAAACTAATACAAAAATTAAAAATGAGATAAATGCAGAAATTTTATGCTATTAAGTCCTGCAGAGGTAGATCCAAAATTTGGATCTAAGCAATATTAACAAGAGTTAGAAAAATCAGATATGAGACCTAGAAGATCTGTGAAGTTAAAAAAAATCATGAAAAACACTTTTGGCCTGACTGGCAGTTATAGGAGCAGGTACCTACTAGAGGCTGTCTCTGTTAGGATCTGACTTCAGGCAATCCCTCAAGGTTTTGCCTTGGTGTTTCATTCTCTGCCTTTTGCTCATCCTCTGTCTCAGATTCTTTGCTTTGGATTTGACCTCAGCCCCAAAATTTCTCCCCACCGCATTCTAAAACCATTTCAAGTGCCTCTCTAAGTTCTCCCTGACTCCCTGGCCTCTGGCTTCATTCTTCACTGTGTGCAGTCCAGCTGCATCTTCATCAACACTTAGCTCTCACTGTAGGAGTCCCTACCTAAATTCTGCCTGCTGGGACAAAGAGACCTGCATAGCTAAGATCTCTCTCTGCTTGGTCCTTTTTCCTCCTTAATATAACTATCATTTTTTAAAATTTATTTATTTATTTTTAGAGAGAGGAGAAAGGAGGGAGAAAGAGAGGGAGAGAAACATCAATGTGTGGTTGTCTCTCGAGCACCCCCAACTGGGGACCTGGCCGGTAACGCAGGCATGTGCCCTGCCTGGGAACTGAACCAGTGACCCTTTGATTCACAGGCCAGCACTCAATCAACTGAGCTACACCAGTCAGGGCATAACTATCATTTTCTAAGAGGACATACTGTGTTAACATGAAGAGCTATAAATGCTAGCACAATTCAACTCAGCACCAAGTATTCAGTATTCAGATACTTCCTTGGAACAGAATCTTATATTCAGGATAGAAAGGGGCCCTCCAGGCCTTGCCCAGACCTTCTTGTAAACTAATTTAGGTTTCTGTTAAGTTGAACAGTGACTTATAATGGAATCAGATGGCTTCTTGAAAAACTGAATAGGTGTATAGTATATTACAAGCCAGTGAAATACATTCCCATGAATTGTGGTAATAGATAAGCTGCAATGCCATCCTTGTACCAGTAATATGATATGGCTTTTCAGAGAGATCAGGCTGTGCTTGTCATCCAACACATGATGAAGTGGGGATGGATAAAAGAAATTAGTCCATCCCTGGCTGGTGTGGCTCAGTGGGTTGAGCACCAGCCTGGGAACAAAAACATCACCAGGTTTGTTTCCTAATCAGGGTATATGTCTGGCCAGGTCCCCGGTTAGGGGTGTGCAAAAGGCAACACATGGTTCTCTTGCACATCGATGTTTCTCTCCCTTTCTTTTTCCCTTGCCCTCTCTCTCAAAAAACAAATAAAATCTTAAAAAGAAAAACATTAGTCCATACCTTTCCTACTCTGATAAGACTAGAGATTGCTTCTATGCCTGGATTTGATTGGACATTTTGATGGTGGAACTCAAGAGCTGGAAAATTTTGGTTTTAAGCAACAGTTAATAAGCTTAGTAACTTAATGTGTATAAAAAGCTGTTGTTTCAGGAACTGTAGATATGTTCCATTTTGACTCCAGGAGACAACAAGAAATTCCACCTTTGTGGCCCAGGAAGACTGCAAGCAGCAACCAAGATGGTATTTGAGCCACTGTGTTCCAGGAAAAGACAAGCACCACCCAGGACACAGATACAGAAAATCAGCCAGAACACAGGACACAGATAAAGAATCACCCGTCAATGGTTGACAGGATGCTGGGGAAATTGCCAGACTGCAGCTTTCATCTGATTAACCTCTTTCCTGAATTCCAAATCCCTTACCTACACTTTTTCCTTCTTCTAAAAAAGGCTGGCTTGACAGGAAATGTAAGACAGTCTTCTAGGGTGCATAAGCTGCCATCTTCGCAGATCGCCAGCCATCTGAATAACGCGCCTATAAAGATTCAATTCCTGTCTCTACTTGTTGGGTCTGCTGGTGACCACATGATCGCTAGCTTTCCAGTTTCATATTTGGGTCAAAATGCTTTGGAGCAATGCACATTTATTGAAACTATACAATTTTAAAAATCAGAACATGTTGCCGTGGACAACAATGTTCATATTTCTGCAACAGTTGCTCACTTTTTATAACTTTACTTCCAACATAAGGGTTTATGTTCAATGTTTTGTCAGTTTCAAGTATTCAGCATAGTGGTTAGACAGTATGATTTTAAATTCTGCTTCTACCTTCATAAGGTGTTTCTTATGCAGACTTTTCATGAATTTCCTCTGAATTACTCCCAGTCATTTTTATGGACAGAGAGGCCTCAGTTGGCAAAATAATCAATTTGCACATCTTAACTTATTTAAATACATAGCAGTAAATTAAGATGCATGTGGCCTTGCTAAGTCCCCAAGATGCAGAGATGAATTAACCATCCCGATCCATAATGAGTTTACACCCTAATGGAAAGCACAGCTAAAAATGTCAGTATGGCAAGTGCCTTGAAGTGCTGGTTCCCATACCTGAATGCAGGTTAGAACCGCCTGAAGCACTTTTAAGCACTAATCTTGGCCTGTCCCAACTCCTAAAGAGTTGGTCTGGAGTGAGAGGCAGGTATTAGTTAATGCTTAATGAAATTTCCTCAGATGACTTTAATGTGTCTCTAGGATTGAAATCCACTGCCTTAAAAATGCATTTGTCGATGCTATGATAATAATCCATTAACACTGCCTATGAGAAAGAAGTCATCAAAATGCAGGTAGCACTTGACTTTAAACTTAAAAATGCAAAGGACTTCTCCAGGCAAGAAAGGGGGTACAGGTGATTGGGTGGGCTTTTGAAGCATAATTAACCTGATGGGCAAAATTCTGTTGATGCTAATTTTTAACTACTACCCTAATTTTTACAAGTCTATTGACCACCCTACTGCTGCCACCCTAATGAAAACTGCCAGCACGTCTGCCTTGCATGAGTCTACCAGTTTTCTATTTTTTTTTACATAAACACTTTCCCCCCTCAAATATATTCATCTCACTGAAGTGAAAAAGATTATCTTACAACATGTGGGGTCTAAAAAATATTAATTCTTTTTCTCCCACTTTCTAAATTCTTCCAGGCTAGGCGAATAACCAAATTAAAAAATATTAACAGAAGAAAATTAAAGTTTAATACCTGCACATGGGGAATTCTCATAGGCAGGGATAATTCCACGAAAATTCCAAAAACAGTGAGGCAACATTGGGTATATAATATATTTTGGGACAAAAGGGAAAAGGGGATCTTAGATTTCAAAAATGAGAATGGGGAGCTTCCAGGTATTTGAGGAAGAATGGAACACTCAGGGCAGGAGAATCCTTGCTAGAGACTCAGAAACAGTTGGACATAGAGAGTATCTAGCTAACAGGTCCCTGCCTGAGGCCCTCGTATTTACCATACTTAATTCAAATTAGGCTAAATCAGTAATCTGAAAACTCCCTCCTGAAGCAAGTTTCTCTGTCTGAATAGTCTTGGTCAGGAAAGAGGGGGTGTGGTGGTAGATCAAAAGTTCTTTTTGTGTCTTGATTTTTAATAAACAGCTTAAAATCAATATCCCAAAACAGCATCTTCAGGGTGGTAGAATTTTGTACCCTACAAACACATCAGTTGTATTGCTCTGATTCAGATCTTTCAGTGGCTTAAAATTGCTCATAAAACCCAAAATACTTAACATGAAGGTCAGACTCTATATTATTTAGTGCTGGACTTCCTTTATTCCCACCTTAGGCCTCCTGGTCCACCCTCTCTTTTGTGGACAAAGAATTCCATTTGTCAGCTCTGTTTTAGTCCCTGTGTAAATTGTGCTTTCACCTTTTTCAAGATCTTTGCAGAGATGATTAATCTTTCTAGAACGATTTTCCCATACTGCTTCTGTCTACTCTGTCATCAAAAAACTCTTCTAATGCTAGGTTTCTGCTTAAATATGTCTTCCACACAGATTTTTCAGATATCCTCTCCCAATTGAGGTGTCCCTGTTATAAGTCCCCATGTCCAAAGCCTCTCTTCTCCATAACAAGATTCTTCATGACTTATGTGCGTTTCTCCTGAGAGACTATAACATTGATGAGGTCGAAGACTATTTCTTTCCAACTACTTTCTGTATTATTGGCATTTTGCACAGTGTCTAGCACTTGGTAAATTATTGCCAAGTGATGGTTAAATAAATAGCATGAATGACTATCACACAAAGAAGATTAACTAACACATTTTATTTCTCAGTTTAAAATTGGGGGCATGAGATTTTGCTAAAATTTGAGGTGAAACTTAACCTTTCTATGTGGCACTGTATCTTTTCACTCTCTGCTTTCTCTTTACCCCTTTCTCTCTTTTCTATTTTATTTAGCTTTTTGTACAGGAGTTTAGCTTTTTGTACAGGAATCTGTATTTACAGAGTAATAAAAAAACATCATCAGCAAGTACAGTATTTCCTTAATATACTTATATATTGATTGCAATCATGAAAAGGGGAGAGGAAGCTGAGTAATATTTTAGAAGCAGTTACAGTATGCTTAGCATATGCAATAATCATTTATCTTTCATATATAGTAATTTTTCCATTTTTCATATGAAAAAACTGAAACTAAAGAAATCATTCCTTCCCAAAGGCATCACAACTAATAATAGAACTACCAGGCTATTGACTACTGTGTATAAAATGTCCTATCCCTTACTGTCTTCACTACTCCTATAGATATGTATTGAAGAGATAAATAATTTGCAATGATTCAGACTGAACCAGAGTGCAAACCAGGGTCCCCAGAATATAGGAGAAATTTCCCTCAGCCCATGGTTGGGGGGTGGGAAGAGCAGTAATACAGTGGTACTTAAGATACTTTTCTTAACAATAGCAAGTTGATAGCTAGTTAAGAGTTGTACTACTGCCCAGGGCAAAATGAGTATAGACTCTAAGAACTATAGTGACTCCTGACAAGAGGGGTGGTGAGGAAGGAGCTTAGACACTGCCTGCATGAAAATTACAGGGGAAAATGCCCACCCCAGAGGTCCTGAGTCATGGGCAACTCTTGCTCTGACTAAAGATGGCAGCCAAAAGAAGGTAAAAGATATGGGGGAACTGGCAAAAGTAACACATTGTAGGAGGGGCCAGAAATGAGGTCATGTAGGAAGTCCTGGCTGAGCATTTAAAATAAGGGTAGGCTGAGAGAGAGGAAGGGCAGCCATAAGAAAAGAGCCATGAGGTAAGGGCATTCTGTCATGGGGCGTGGAGTAGTAAAGTAGTAGTCGTGTGGTTTGAAAGAGGATTCAGCCATGAGGGCTGATGTGTAAAGTCAAAGTCATGCCAGTCAAGAGTCAGGATTCTACCATGCAGCTGGGCATAGTAAGGAAGAGGCAGCCAGGAGGAGATATAGCCATGTGGGCTATGTATAGAAGGAGCAACCATGAGGGCTGCAGAAAAGGTATAAATAAAGAGCTAATGATGCAGTGTGGGGACCTGGTAAAGCTGATGGAGCTGAATGGAAACCAGCCTAGCCACCCAGATTTGTGAGAGCTGCTTGAGCTCAACTGGGACTGGGAATGCTGAGACTGTAGACCATGGCTTCTCTGAAGGACATACAAAGAAGCCACTCTCTTGGGACATGTGCTTCTCTGGACTCCACTATGACTCAGGGTAACTTGGCACATGTTTCCCTGAAGTACTACATGGAGACTGAGGGCAATGAACCCAGATCCTGAGGGAGAGAGCTGCTGTGAGAGGAAGGTGACTTTGTAACCCACAAGAGAACCTTCCAGAGGGAATGGAGGACTGTTTGTGCCACCAGCTTAAGAACAGATACGGATATGGGGCACTTTGGGGCATGTTTTTGGCTTATAGCCTGGTGGGGAGCAAGTACTGGGTCTCATGGGAGAGCAGGGCTCTGAGCAGGAGTACTCCCAGTACCCTCCTCCCACAAGTTGGAATCCTGTAAATAAAAACCTGTTTCCTACTTCCGGCCAAGATGGAAAAGTAGGCGGACACACTGTGCCTCCTCTCACAACCAAAATTAAGGTCAACAAATATTTAGAAACAAGAAAACAACTAGAACTTATAGAAAATTGAACTGTACGGAAGTCCAACAACCATTCATCCAGGCCGGTAAGAGAGGCAGAGTCACAGCAGGAAAAAGTGGAGGTGCAGACCAGGAACACAAGCAGCAGCAGCTGGCAGTTCCCAGGTGCACAGGCAGCGGCTGGCGGTCCCCAGGCACAGAGGGGCAACTGTGCAGACCCAGTGAGGCCACACAAGGTGGCTGGCTGACCAGGTGGTCCCACATTCGCTCTCGCAGACGGTCCAGGCAAAGGGGAAGTGGTGGAAGGGACTGAATCCAGGAGAGAGCAGAGCAGGCGCAATTGTTCCCTCTCAGACCGCGCCCCCACATACAGCATCACAACCCAGTGACTGGGCTGCCCCACACTGGGGAGTGCCTGAGGCTCCACTAATCACTATGTAACAGCACGCACATGTGCACAGATAATCCAGGTGAAGGGGAAGCAGCAGAAGGTACCAGAGTCCAGGAGATAGCGGAGCAGGTGCCATTCTTCCCTCTCGAACCCCACCCCCACCTATAGTGTCACAACCCAGTGACTGGGCTGCCCTGCCCTGAGGAACACCTAAGGCTCCACCCCTCACTACATAATAGCCGCGACCAGACTAAAACCAAAACAAAACAAAACAAAAAAACCCCACCAAAAATGGCTCAAACCGGAGAAGAAATGAAAGCCCCAGAGCCAATTCCTCTAAGCCATGAAGAGATAGCCAACCTATCAGATGCACAGTTCAAAGCACTGCTCATCAAAATGCTCACAAAATTGGTTGATTTTGCTCACAAATTGGATGAAAAATGCAGGCTACAATACATGAAATGAAGGAAAATGCACAGGGAACGAATAGAGATGGGAGGAAAACTGGGACTAAAATCAGAGTGGACCAGAAGGAAGAAACATACAACCAAACAGAAAACAAGGAAGAAACAAGAATTCAAAAAAATGAGGAGAGGCTAAGGAAGCTCCAGGACATCCTTAAATGTCCCAACATCCGAATTATAGGGATACCAAAAGGGGAAGAAGAAAAGCAACAAGTGGAAAACTTATTTGAACAAATAATAAAGGAGAACTTCCCCAATCTGGCAAAGGAAATAGACTTCCAGGACATCCAGGAAGCTCAGAGAGTCCCAAAGAAGTTGGACCCAAGGAGGAACACACCCAGGCACATCATAATTACATTACCCAAGATTCAAATGAAGGAGAGAATTCTAGAAGCAGCAAGGGATAAGGGGACAGTCACCTACAAAGGAGTTCCCATCAGACTGTCAGCTGATTTCTCAAAAGAGACCTTCCAGGCAAGAAAGAGCTGGAAAGAAGTATTCCAAGTCATGAAAGTCAAGGACCTACATCCAAGATTACTCTATCCAGCAAAGCTGTCATTTAGAATGGAAGGGAAGATAAAGTGCTTCTCAGATAAGGTCAAGTTCAAGGAGTTCATCATCACCAAGCCCTTATTATATGAAATGTTAAAGGGACTTACCTAAGAAAAAGAAGATAAAAAATATGATAATAAAAAGGCAGCAAACTCACAGATATTAACAACCACACCTAAAACAAAAGCAAACAACTAGAACAGGAACAGAAACACAGAAATGGAGATCACATGGAGGGTTAGCAACAGGGGAGTGGGAGGAGGAGAGAGGGGGGAAGGTGCAGAGAATAAGTAGCATAGATGGTGGGTAGAAGATAGACAGGGGGAGGGCAAGAATAGTGTGGGAAATGTAGAAGCTAAAGAACGTATGACACATGGACATGAACTAAAGGGGGGGAATGTGGGTGGGAGAGGGTGTGCAGGATGGAGGGGAATGATGGGGGAGAAATGGGATAACTGTAGTAGCATAATCAATAAAATATATTAAAGAAAAAAACCTGTTTCCTGCAACACTAATTGTTGGGTCATGCATCAAGGTGACAAGTAGATGGGCCCCAGTTTGCTTGGTTAAAAGACCTCCTACATGAGAAAGCTATCTTTAAGGTATCTTAATATTATATAGATTTTTACATTATAGATTTCAGGTTTCTATATTATGTTTTACTTAATTTGTTTATAAGAATAAAAGATTATGCACATTACCAATTCCTGTTTGTCTTGCAGTCTTTTGGAAATTGCATGTATTCATCCATTCAGTAAACATCTGTTACTGAGAATATAATTCTAAATTGCTTTCATAAAATTAATAGTATTAATCACAAAGACTTTTTTTTTGAGATTCTGAATTTGTTCATACTTCATTTCTTTTTCAGCTTTGGAATTAAATTCCATTATGCAATACCTAGAATACAGTTGGTAATTCTTACATGTGGATGAAATTAAAAAAAAAAAAAAAAAAAAAAAAAAAAAAAAAAAAAGCTCTGCTGGCATCTGGAGAGGTGAATTTACAAAGTGCACCCTGACTCTTAAAACACATAAACTGTGCCAGGCCACATTGACATGGGTATTGCAGGCTAAGTGCAAACTAATTTAATACCAGTTAAATTAAACCCATATGGTCCAAGATAATATTGCAGGCAAACTGATCTAACATTAGCTCCATACAGATCCATAAATTTAAAAATAAGACCATTAAATGTTCCAGCAAGTTGTGGTTTATAATTTCCTACCAATCACTGCCAAGCAATCCTATGAGTAACTCCATCCCACTTCTTCCCTCTTTTCTGCCCCTCCTTGCAAACCTTATAAACGTGTTTTATTATTAGTTAGTTCTTAAGATATTTGGACTTCTTATTATCTCTTACTGTGACAAGCTCTTACCTAGAAAGAAAGGCCTGAAAAGACAAATATCTTTCATAGGCTGTACCTAACTGGACAATTCTAACATTGTTGCTGTCTAGGCCCAAACCACAAATTGCTAAAGCAACAAAATGTTTATTTAGTGTAGCTTTTGGGAACAAATCTGAAGAGTGAATCTTGATTAAAGAGAAATGGAAAAAAAAATTAAGTCCGTAAGGGTACTATCTTAAGATTGACAGAAGATTGAAAGAAGCTGGTAAAAAAGAAAAAAGAAAAGAATAGAGGTAACTAGACTTCTGGCCAAGATGGAGGCATAGGTGGACACGCTGTGCTCCTCTCATAGCCAAAATTAAGGATAATAAAGATTCAGAAATGAGAAAACAAACAGAACTGATAGAAAATTGAACTGTATGGAAGTCCAACAACTATTCATCCAGACCAGTAAGAGGGGCGGATTCCCAGCAGGAAAAAGTGGAGGTTGGCTGACCCAGGCCTGCAGGCAGCAGCAGCTAGCAGACCCCAGGCACACAGGCGGTGGCTGGCAGATCCCAGGCACACAGACAGCTGCTAGCAGACCCTGGGCACGGGGTGGCAACTGTGCAGACCTAGTGAGGCCATACAAGGCAGCTGGCTGACCAAGGTGGTCCCACATTCACGCACAGATAATCCAGGTGAAGGGGAAGTTGGGGAAGGAACTGGAATCCAAGAGAGAGCGGAGCTGGCAGAGCGGGCACCATTGTTCCCTCTGGGACCCCGCCCCCACATACAGTGTCACAACCTAGCTACTGAGCTGCCCTGCCCTGGGCAATACCTAAGGCTCCACCCCTCACTTTGTAACAAGTGCAACCAGCCCCGCCCCCCCAAAAAAAACTACCAAAAATAGCTCAAGTGGGAGAACAGATCAAAGCCCCAGAGCCAATTCATCTAAGCAATGAAGAGCTAGCCAACCTATCAGATGCACAGTTCAAAGCCCTGGTAATCAGGATGCTCACAGAATTGGTTGATTTTGCTCACAAATTGGATGAAAAATGCAGGCTACAATACATGAAATGAAGGAAAATGCACAGGGAACGAATAGAGATGGGAGGAAAACTGGGACTAAAATCAGAGTGGACCAGAAGGAAGAAACATACAACCAAACAGAAAACAAGGAAGAAACAAGAATTCAAAAAAATGAGGAGAGGCTAAGGAAGCTCCAGGACATCCTTAAATGTCCCAACATCCGAATTATAGGGATACCAAAAGGGGAAGAAGAAAAGCAACAAGTGGAAAACTTATTTGAACAAATAATAAAGGAGAACTTCCCCAATCTGGCAAAGGAAATAGACTTCCAGGACATCCAGGAAGCTCAGAGAGTCCCAAAGAAGTTGGACCCAAGGAGGAACACACCCAGGCACATCATAATTACATTACCCAAGATTCAAATGAAGGAGAGAATTCTAGAAGCAGCAAGGGATAAGGGGACAGTCACCTACAAAGGAGTTCCCATCAGACTGTCAGCTGATTTCTCAAAAGAGACCTTCCAGGCAAGAAAGAGCTGGAAAGAAGTATTCCAAGTCATGAAAGTCAAGGACCTACATCCAAGATTACTCTATCCAGCAAAGCTGTCATTTAGAATGGAAGGGAAGATAAAGTGCTTCTCAGATAAGGTCAAGTTCAAGGAGTTCATCATCACCAAGCCCTTATTATATGAAATGTTAAAGGGACTTACCTAAGAAAAAGAAGATAAAAAATATGATAATAAAAAGGCAGCAAACTCACAGATATTAACAACCACACCTAAAACAAAAGCAAACAACTAGAACAGGAACAGAAACACAGAAATGGAGATCACATGGAGGGTTAGCAACAGGGGAGTGGGAGGAGGAGAGAGGGGGGAAGGTGCAGAGAATAAGTAGCATAGGTGGTGGGTAGAAGATAGACAGGGGGAGGGCAAGAATAGTGTGGGAAATGTAGAAGCTAAAGAACGTATGACACATGGACATGAACTAAAGGCGGGGAATGTGGGTGGGAGAGGGTGTGCAGGATGGAGGGGAATGATGGAGGAGAAATGGGACAACTATAATAGCATAATTAATAAAATATATTAAAAAAAGAATAGAGGTAACTAGAAGTGCAAGATGAGTCCTGACTCAATACAGAAACTGAATAATTTGATTGTTTTAAGAGTTGCTTTTGGACTTCTTTTAGCCATGATGAAGTAACTATTTCCTCAAACATAAACAACTATAAAACTGGACCAATCATGTAAAGTAAATGTTTTCAGGTGTTTTGCAGCATGGTGTACAGAATGACAAACTTAGAAAGAAGGGAGAAAAAATTCGTTTTCATGACAGCTTCTGATTTTTGCCTGGAACCACTTTCTAGTCTGAAGTGAAGGAAGTGGCACTACAAACAAGGCAGTGGTCTCATGGTGTTCAACAGACAGAAATCAGAGTTGTCGGTTTTCAGGGAGACTGGAATTTATGGGGCTGATTACCAGAGAAAGGAGAACTATGAAGAAAAGGAGTCCCAGAGTCATCACAGGATGTTACCTTGAGTCTCTGGCCAAATCTAAAATTTATAAAGAACTTCTAAAACCGAACACCAGATAAATAAACCAATTAAAAAATGGGCAAAAGACCTAAACAGGCACTTCTCCAAAGAGGTCATACATGTGGCAAATAGGTGTATGAAAAATGTTCAATGTCAGTAATCATCAGAAAAATGCAAATTAAAACCATGGTGAGATATCACCCTATATCTGTCAGAATGGCTGTCATCAATAAATCAACAAACCACAAGTGCTGGTGAGGATGTGGAGAAAAGGGAACCCATATACACAGTTGGTGGGAAAGCAGACTGGTGCAACCACTGTGGAAAACAGTATGGAGTTCCCTCAAAAAATTTAAAATGGATCTGCCTTTGACCCAATGATACCACTTCTAGGGACATATTTGAAGAAACCTGAAATGCTAACTTGAAGGAATATATGCACTCCTATGTTCATAGCAACATTATTTACCATCTCCAAGAACTGGAAACAGCCCAAGTGTCCATTAGTAGGTGAGTGGATAAAAAAGCTCTGGTACATTTACACAATGGGATATTATTCAGCCACAAAAAAGAAAAAAAAATACCTTTTGCAACAGGATGCATGGACCTAGAGGATAATATGCTAAGTGAAATAAACCAGTCAGAGAAAGAGAAGTACTATCTGATTTTACTCATGCATAATCTAATGAACAAAATAAATTAACAGAATAGGAACAGACTTATAGATATAGAGAACAGACTGACAGTTGTTGGAGGGGAGGATCATTGGGAAGCTGGGTGGAAAAGGTGAAAGGATTAAGAAAAGAAATCACAGACACAAGACAATATTATTGTGATTATCAGAGGGAAAAAGGGAAGGGAGGTAGAAGTGAGTAAAGGGGGAATATATTGTGATGAAAGGAGACTTGACTTGGGGTGGTGAACATACAGTACACAGATGATGAATTATAGAATTATACACCTGAGAATTCTATTTTTTTTTTTAAAAGCTCATTGAGACAAGAGATAATTTAGTCTTACAGCACATGGCTACTATAGACCCATCCGATCAAAGTTTAAATACAGCCTCAAAAAGATCATCTTATTGCCATACTCAATGAGTTCTTTGAGCATCCTAATCTATTACCTAGATTATCCACTAAAGCTATCATTTAGAATGGAAGGGCAATAAAGTGCTTCCCAAAGTAAAGCTAAAAGAGTTCATCATCATCAAGCCATTATTACATGAAATGTTAAAGGGACTTATTTAAGGAAAAGAAGAAGAGCAAAACTATGAACTTTAAAATGGCAACAAATTCACAACTATCAACAACTGAATTAAAAAAAAAAAAAAAAAAACCTAAGCAAACAATCAGAACAGGAACAGAATCATAGGTATGGAGATCACTTGGAGGGTTATCAGCTGGGAAAGGGAGAGTGTGCATAGGGGAAAAGGTACAGGGATTAATAAGCATAATTGGTAGGTACAAAATAGACAAGGGGATTTTAAGAATAGTATGGGAAATGGAAAAGCCAAAGAACTTACATGCACAACCCATGGACATGAACTAAGATGAGCTTGATGGAGGGAAGGGGAGTACCAGGCAGATGGAGGCAAAGGGGAAAAAATTAGGACAACTGTAGTAGCATAATTAATAAAATATATTTAAAAATAATCTTACTGGCTAATAAATGACCTGCTTACATGAACCAAAGCCAACACCTTGTTAATAAAAAAAAAAGTTAAAAATAGAAGTAAGGCAGCTTTTAAAAAGATTCATTAAAATATAGCAAGATTATATTTAAAGTAAGTGAAAAAAAATTAGATACCCTTATGTTAAAAGATGAACAATTTATACTTCACACCATACAGTAAAAGTAATGCAGGATTGATGACAGCTGTAAATGTAAACTTAAAATAAAATTTACATTCATCGTTATATACAATTATTAACATTCTAGAATGAAATAGAGAAAAAAACTTTGTTTAACCTAGGATCACAAAGATTTCTCCTAAAGTCTCCCTTTTTCTACTAAATCTTTGTGACCTAAGATTAAATAAAGGTTTCTTAGCTATAACAACAAAATCATAATCCACAATAAAGAAAATGATAAATTGTGATTCATTAAAATTGGAAATTTCTGTTCTTCAAAGACATTAGTAAATAAATTAATAAACAAGTCATAGACCAAGAAAAACTATTTGCAAGTATATATCTAATAAATTATTTGTATCCAGAATACATAAACATCTCTTGAATCTTAATAATTAAAAAAACAAGCCACCCATTAAAAATGGGCAAGAGATATATGAATGTCACTTGACCAAACAATATATAGATTGCATATAAGCAAGAGAAAATACTCTCACCACGATTAGTCATTAGGGAAATGCAAATGAATGCCCCAAAATGAGGTACAACCAGACAACTATCATTCCAATGTCCTAAAGTTACAAAGTCTGATCATACCGTTGGCAAGATGTGGAGCAACTCTAATCCTCATACACCACCGGCTGGAATATCAGCTGTATGAACATCATGGAAAACAGTTTGGCAGTTTTTGTAAACTTAAGCATACACTTAGAATACCGTAGTGATGCACTATATGTTCTTGTCATTCTACTTCAAGGTATTTATATGTGGTATGTGCCCAAATAAAAATTTGTGCAAAAATTTTCATAGCAGCTTTATGTGTAATAATCAAAAACTAGAAACACACTAAATATGTATTCACAGATGAGTGGATTAACTAGTCAATAATAAAATACAGTCAACTATTGTTCATGCTGTAATTATGAATCTTAAAACTATTATGGTGAGAGAAAGAAACCAGACCAGAGAAAAAATAGTTCATTCTGTATCATAAAGTTTATACAAAATTTTAGGAAATGCTATCTGTAGTTATAGAAAATAGATCACTCTTTTCCTGGTGATTGGAGAAGGCATCACAAAGGGACACCTTTGGGGATTGAAGAATATGTTCTTTATCTTGATTTTTGGGTAAGATTTACAGATGTTTACATATTTAAAACTTAAGTTGTACACTTCAGCATCTGCATGACATCATATACTAATGAGACCTGGATAACACCATTAAAAGCAGATCACACATGGTATGTCCTCTGGTATCAACAGAAATAAAGTAGAGATCAATAAAAATAATAAAACTAAAATGATTCCTAAATTAAACATCAAACATTTTAAAATTCATGAGTTAATGAAGAAATAACAATGGAAATTAGAAAATACTTCCAACTGAATGTTAGTGACAATCTAACATATCCAAATCTTTCAGATGAATTATAGCAGTGAACACAAGGGGATCAGTACTTGCTATGGATTGAATTGTACTCCTCCCACATCCATAGCCTAAAGTTCGAAGCTATAATTCTCTGAACATGGCCTTATTTAGAAACAGAGACTCTGTATACATAACTAGTTAAGGTCACAGTGGAGTAGGATGCACCCATAATTCTGTCCTTATAAAAAGTGGGATTTGGGGCATAAGTACATACACAGGAAGAAGAATGCCATATGAAGACAAAAGCAAAGGTTGGTATGATGTGTGTACAAGACAAGGAATGGCAAAGGTTGCCAGCAAACCATCATAAACTAAGAAACCTGGAAGAAATTCTACCTTGTAGCTCTCAGAATGAACAAGTTCTCCCAACACTTTGATCTCAGACTTCTAGACACCAGAACTAAATGTGAAATTAAAAAAATGTATGTTATTTATATTACCCAGCTTGTGGTACTTTCTAATGGCAACCCTGGAAAACTAATACTATATTTTATTAGAAAAAGAATAATGGTTTAATAGCAATGATCTAAGCTTCTAGAAAAAGAAGAACATATTAAAAAATAAGCAGAATGAAGGAAAGGAAAGAGATAGCAGTAAAAATTAATCATATAAAAATGAATAAACAACTAAAAAAAACCCCAATGACATCTAGGTTGATAAACCTCTAACTAGACTAATTAATAAATGAAGAAATCCCAAAATGCCAATAGAGAAACATACTGTCTCAATGATTACAATATTCAATATTGTTTCAAGATAAATTCTCTCTAATAGATATATACAAAGTAATTTTCCATGTGGAAAAAGCACAGGGCCTAAGGTAGCCAAAATGATCTTGAAAAGAAACAAAAAAAAGGAGGTCATACACTATGTCATTTGAAGGTTTACCATAATGCTACATTAATCAAATAAATGTAATATCGACAAAAATGTTCATTTAAAAGAATAAAAATTTTTAAAAGAGACTAACTCGTACAATTCATTTATTTTCATCAAGGTGTCAAAATAGTAAAATAGGGAAAGAAAATTATTTTGAATATATTTTGCTGGAACAACCAGCTGTGCATATAAGAAAAGAAAAACCTTAAGCCATACTTCACATGATACACAAAGTAATAATTTTATATAGATCAAAAATATATATGCAAAACCCTACATTTTAAAGATTATTTTTAAGGTAGATGTAGGGTAAGTGGAGGCAGAATGGCTTCCTCACCCAGGTGTCTGGGTAGCTAAGGGGAGCAGTGTTCCCACAGCCTTGGAGGGGCCTGATAACCAGTGTTCTCACAGCCCTGAGACTGGGTCCGATAAACTGTTCCCATAACATGAAGTGGGCTCGCATGTGCAGAATTATGTTATATTGTGTAATGTTTTGGCATCTTGCTGGCTTTGTTCCCCTCTAGTACTTGAACAGGTAGGGATTCCCTGCTGGGGGAGATGATGTCTCCCCTCCCTGACATGCAAGGGGACAGGTGCCACTATGGGTGCCTTGCTGGGGATCAGGAGCCATGACATGAGACATGCAGGTAGACATGCAGCTTGCAGCATGTGTGGCTCGCCCACCTGTGAATAAAGGCATGCCAGACATCCCAACGGCTCCATGAATATTTTTCCATTTGCACGAATACCATGAACCTGCCTGGCCTTGAATGGTGGCAACACAGTAGATTACCTTCATTCCTTGGATGACATTGGTTTGGACAAAATGATTCATAAACAGGACTGAAAAACCACTAATAATAATAATAATAATAATAGTTTTAAAAATTTGCTCACAATGTTGAAAATATGAATATATAAACCACAAACTAGGCATTATTTGTGATACATGTAACTTACAAAGAACTTCAAGTATATATAAATAGCTTCTACAACTGAATAGTAAAAAAAACAGCCCAAATTTTTAAAAATGGGCATTTCATTAGGGTTTATATACCAATAACTAATAAGCTCATGAATGGGTGTTCAACATCATCAGTCAGCAGAAGAAACGTACATTAAAGCAACAATGTGATACTGTTACGTGTAACACCAAGTGATAGCAAATGAAGTGGAGGGGCTGAAACTCTCCCAAATTGCTGGTGGAAATGTAAAACAGTATAAACCAATTTGGAAATTAATCTAGCAGTTTCTCATAAATGCAGTCATCTTTATCCATGATACATGACAACAAATAAACACATAAAAGATGTGGAATGTGCTGCTTCAAAGCAACTTTATTTAAAATAGTCAAAAACTAAAAATAGTGCCCTGGCTGGTGTAGCTCAGTGGATTGAGCGCGGGCCTGCGAACCGAAGGATCGCGGTTCGATTCCCAGTCAGGGCACATGCCTGGGTTGCCAGGCCAGTTCCCGGCAGGGAACATACAGGAGGCAACCGCACATTGATGTTTCTCTCCCTCTCTCCTTCCCTTCCCCTCTAAAGATAAATAAATAAAATCTAAAAGGAAAAAAAAAAAAAGTACTTAAAAATAGCCCAAATGTTTATCAACAGAACAATGAATAAATACACTGTGGTATTTCTAAATAATGCAATATACTCAGCAATAAAGAGGAATGAACTACTCAATGACATGGATGGATCTCAAAAACATGCTTAGTGAAAGAATCCTTACACAAACTACATTCTGTATTATTCCATGTATATGAAGTTCATACACAAAGACAGAAAAAGGAAAGTAAAAACTCCTCTTTG
Source organism: Glossophaga mutica (assembly GCA_039655065.1). Classification (NCBI taxonomy): domain Eukaryota; kingdom Metazoa; phylum Chordata; class Mammalia; order Chiroptera; family Phyllostomidae; genus Glossophaga; species Glossophaga mutica. The sequence continues at coordinate 74,449,409 of CM077308.1, read as the reverse complement.
GTAAAAGAACAACTTCGGAACAATTGATGTTTCTGGTTAAGGGTGGAATTGACTGGGATGGGGCACAAGTCATCTCTCTTGGGTGATGGAAATCATCTGTATCTTAATGAGTGTGTAAGATTTATGCAATTGTCAAAATTCATCGAACTATGACTTAATGTTTGTGTATTTATTTCAATGGAAATTATACTTCAGATTTTTAAGAAGTTGAAAAATAAGCTCTTTCACATACAGTAACCCTGTGACACAGAGCTATGTTCTAAGGAAATTAGTCCAAATATATAATCAATATGTGAAATATTCTAAATTCTTAATCCAATGAACATGTTTCTCACTCTGGCTCACCATACACTTGCTCACCGTAATTTATAGCTTGTCTTGATAAGACAGGCTTCTTCCAGAAGAATTTTGGATTTTCTGAAACCTCATCTTATTTTCTTGGTTTAAGTCTACTAAATTGGTCTTCCAGAAAGCAAATATATTCTATATCATACATTCTTTCCTAATTTCAAACTCACGTCTATAGCAGCGGTGACCCTGGACCACTGTGGCAGCGGGGTGAGCGCTGACCTGCAAACTGAAAAGTTACCCGTTTGATTCCTAGTCAAGGGTCAGGGTACATGCCTGGGTTGTAGGCCTAAATAAAATCTTAAAAAATATATATCTTGTAGTAGCAGTGAAAATTCAATCCAAATTAAACTGATTCCTCTCAAATTTGTTAATATGTTCTGTTCTCTCTCTGTCCCTCTCTCTCTCTCCGCCTGTTAAACACTTTTCTTCTGGGAAACAGATTGACACATTAAGCAGTAGAGGAATAAATTCTACAAAACTGCAAAGGGAAACATAATAGTTTTAGTGAGCTACAATTCACATACCATATAATTTACCATTTAAAGTATACAATTCAATGTTTTTAAATATTCATAGAGTTGTACGACATCACCACAATCAATTTTAGAACACTTTTATTGCCTTCATTTTTATCACCTTATTATACTTGGTATTTCCTTAAGTTGTACTTGCTTTTGTTTTACATTTTGCCTGGTTAATTATTATGCCTCTAGTTGTTTTGTATATATTCTCAATTTTCTCTTTTATTTAAGACATTAAACATATGATTATAAAGCATGAAAATAATACCAACACTGTTACAGAACAAGCCAGAGCAGGCAATTATTGGCCCACCCAGGGATGCCAAAAAACCGTTACCGAACAGGGGGCCAAGGGAGGTACGATGTACTGTTACTGAAAGGACCCCTCCCCCCCAACTAGGTTCGCATTGTCTACCACCAGAGGAGAGACATCTCTCAATGCCAGAGATTTGTGAATAGGAAAGGAAATGTTTATTTAAAGCTATACAGACTTAAAGTAGTGACCTAATCTCTTCATTAAAATATCAAAGTCTTTTAGGATACCCACAGATGCCCACAGTGCTGACTTCTCCCTCTGCCCTAATCTGGGTACCGTATCTCAGGAAAAAGAAGTAGATGCAGGCTCTTGACACCATCAGCTGTGTCATTGGCCAGGATCCAGCTGCGTTGTTCTCCTTGTCAAAGCCGTGAGGGGGTCTTCACTCTGCCAAAGCTGTGTGGTTTTCCCCTCCACCAAAGCCGGCGGGGGGGGGGGGGTTGCCACTCTGCCAAAGCTGAGTGATGGTTCTCTGCTAAAGCCACATGGTTCTCTCTCTACTGCCACAGCCATCTGGTCCTCCTCTCAATGGCTGCCACATCTGGGTTTTAAATCCCTGCGTCAATCTTCCTCTGCAGCCCCATTTCCGATTCCTCCCACAATCGGCTACACTTGCCAGCACTCTCATATCCTTCCAGCTTTACTGGACTGCCATAGTGAGTCTGGGCAGGTGTGGCCCCATGGCATGGAGCCAATCTTCTCCAAGCCCTCATGCAGGAGCTGTAACCAGGGGTAGTTGCCTCCCAGTTACATCTTGGGTGGAAGTCACTCCCTTCTCCCTGGCTCAAAGCATGGCCACAGATATTTAACACATCTATGAAACCAGTTAAAGGTTATAGATATGTTAAATGACCATGCCAGAGATTAGCTACAAAGCTGTTGCTATGCAAAACAGCTCTCATGTTCCTGCTCCATGTGTCCCTTCCCCCAACTCACACCTGTCAGGGGAAGGGGTGAGGACATCTTATATATCTTTCTGTTATTTCCTGGACACCTTGAGTTCTGGACTCCATTCCAAATCCCCATTTGGGGGCCCCCCTCCTGGCTGAATCCTGTTAAAATACCTCAGTATTTGTAGATCTCATTCTAGTTTTGTTTTGTTTTTTTCCTCTGATTCTTTCAGGTTTCAGTTCTGCATAAGATTAGCTTGTGATTAGCCATTCTTAGTATTTAGCTTTTATTGTATCACTGGGTGCTAAGGCCAAGATTTACATGTTTACTATCTCCCTTTGCAGTGTGCTTTGTTTTCCTTTCTCCAGTTCACCATCTTTCATAATGTTGGACATAAAGCTTTTTGGAAGCCCATGTTTATGCAGCCTTTGACCCAATGACCCACCTTGAATTGGCCCAGGGTGCCTCTTGTCACTCTGTTAGGCTGTTAAACCAAAACTCAGGGTCTCTAGGCACCTGTGCGTGACCTTAGGCAGCTGTCATGCTTGATGTTAGCTTAACTCTCTGGACTAGTGATTTCACTTTGTTTTTTTTGAAGTCAGAATTTCTGTCACTACTTATCCAGTTCTGCTTAGCATTTTTTAAAGCTTCAAAAAACATTCTACATAATTTTATAGTTTAAAATCCATAATTTAATTCTATCTATATTCTTTTGAATTATTGAAGGCAAAGGCAAATGCTGCCAGAAACTGACACAAATGTTTTCAACAATATACAGTACATTTCTGCATTAAATCATTTTATCTCTTTACCTTGCCTGTCCATATTTTTTGTTTCTTAAAAGAACTTCATTGATGTACAGTTGGTATTCAAAATCTGAACCTGTTTAAGGCATACGATTGATGAATTTGTGCACGTGCATACACCCATGATAACTGTCACCACAATCAAGGCAATAAAATATATCCATCACCTCCAAAGGTTCCTTTGTATCCCTCTTTTTGTTGTGATAAAAATACTTAAAATGAGATATACCCTCTTAACAAAATTTTAAGATCACAATACTGTATTGTTAACTATAGGCACTGTATTGTACAGAAGACTTTTAGAACTTACTCACCTTGAATAACTGAATCTTTACACCCATCAAACAATCACTCCCCATCCCTGTCTTTCTCATACAAAGGAATCATACAGTGTTTGTCCTGAGACTGGGCTTATTTTCCTGAATGTAATGTCCCCAAGGTTCAACCATTTTCCCAGAAACTATATAATTTCCTTCTTCTTTTTTAAAGGAATGGAATGGAAATATAACATTCCGTTATATTTATATACCAAATTTTCTCTCTCCATTCATCTGTCTTTGGGAATTTAAGTCATTTTCACATCTTGACTATTGTGAATAATGGTAGAGTTCATTTTGTGTGACCCAGTGGATTAGAGAGTAGCCCTGAGAAAGTGCATGGTAATTGATTATGGGGATGGAAAAGGAAAAAGGGGAGGGAACAGTGAAGTTAATCCATTTTTACCTGGCATCTGCTCAAAAGCTAGTACTGCGATGGGCATTGTGAAAAAATTCTAGGAAGAAGACCCTATTTTTTATCATTGTTCAGTTACACTTGTCCTAATTTTTTCCCCTGTTGATCTCCCCTGTCCCTCCTGGTCCACAGCCAATCCCCACCCTGTTTTCCATGTCCATGGGTCCTTTATACATGTTCCTTGACCTGACTCTTCTCCTTCTTTCTCCCATTATCCCCCTCCATGCTCCTATCTGGTCATTGTCAGTTTGTTCCTTTTTTTCCATGTCTCTGCTTCTATTTTTCTCATTTGTTTGTTTTATTTATTAGTTTCCACTTATAGATGAGATCATATGGTATTTTTCTTTCACTGTCTGGTTTATTTCACTTAGCATAATACTTTCCAGTTCCATCCATTCTGTCATGAAGGGTAGGAGTTCATTCTTTCTTTCTGGTATAGTATTCCATTTTGTAAATGTACCAGTTTTTTGATCCACTCATTTACTGATGGGCATTTAGGCTGTTTCCAGCACTTGGCTATTATAAATAACGCTGCTATGAACATTGAGGTGCATAGGTTCTTCCGAATTGGTGTTTCAGAATACTTGGGATATAATCACAGCAGTGGGATCACTGGATCAAAAAGCAGTTCCATTTTGTTTTTCAGGGAATTGCACATTGTTTTCCACAGTGGCTGTACCAGACTGCATTCCCACCAACAGTGCACTAGATAGGGTTCCCTTTTCTCCACAACTTTGCCAGCATTTGTGGTTTATTGATTTATTAATGATGGTCTTTCTGATTGGTATGAATTTGTATCTCATTGTGGTTTTAATTTGCATCCCTCTGATGGCTAGTGATGTTGAGCATTCTTGCACATATCTACAGGCTCTCTGTATATTCTTTTTTTTTATGTTTTTAAGAATATTTTATTGATTATGCTATTACAGTTGTCCCAAGTTTTCTCCCATTTATACCCCTCCTCCCTGCACCCCCCTATACTCCAGCACTCCCTGTCCCCTTAGTTCATGTCCATGGGTTGTACATATAAATTCTTTGGTTTCTCCATTTCCTATACTATTATTAACCTCCCCTTGTCTATTTTGTACCTACCAATTATGCTTCTTATTCCCTGTTCCTTTATCCCCCATTCCCCCTGCCTGTCCCCACTGATAACCCTCCATGTGATCTCCATTTCTGTGATTCTGTTCCTGTTCTAGTGTTTACTTAGTTTTTGTTTTTTAGATTCAGTTGTTGATAGGTATGAGTTTGTTGTCATTTTACTGTTTATAGTTTTTGATCTTTTTCTTAGATAAGTCCCATTAACATTTTATATAATAAGGGCTTGCTGATGATGAACTCCTTTAATTTTACCTTATCTGGGAAGCACTTTATTTGCCCTTCCATTCTAAATGATAGCTTTGCTGGATAGAGTAGCCTTGGATGTAGGTCCTTGCCTTTCATGACTTCAAATACTTCTTTCCAGCCCCTTCTTGCCTGTATGTTTTCTTTTGAGAAATAAGCTGATAGTCTTATGGGCACTCCTTTGTAGGTAACTCTCTCCTTTTCTCTTGTTGCTTTGAAGATTCTCTCATCTTTAATATTGGGTAACTTAATTATGATATGCCTTGGTGAGGAGATGCTGAGGAACCTCTGGGACAACTTTAAACACTCCAATATCCAAATCATAGGGGTGTAGAAGGAGAAGAGGAATAGCAAGAAACTGAAACCTTATTTGAACAAATAATGAAGGAAAACTTCCCCAATCTGGTGAAAAAAAATAGACTTCTAGGAAGTCCAGGAAGCCCAGAGAGTCTCAAAGAAATTGGACCCAAGGAGGAACACACCAAGGCATATCTCTGTATATTCTTATTGAAGAAGTATCTGTTCAGGTCCTTTTCCATTTTTTTATTGGATTATTTGTCTTCCTGGTGTGGAGTTGTATAAGTTCTTTATATATTTTGGAGATCAAACCCATATCTCAAGTATTAGCCAAAATCCTCAACAAAATATTGGCAAACAAAATCCAGCGATATATTAATAAGATCATACACTATGATTAAGTGGGATTAATCCCAGGGATGCAAGGATGGCACAATATTCACAAATCAATAAATGTAATACATCACATAAACAAAACAAAAGACAAAATCTCAGGATCATATCAATAGACACAGAAAAAGCATTCAATAAGGGATGGCACCCATTTATGATAAAAACACTCAACAAAGTTGGAATAGAGGGAGCATTCCTCTACATAATAAAGGCCAATATGAGAAACCTACAGCCAACATCATACTCAATAGGAAAAAACTAAAAGCTTTACCCTTAAGATCAGGAAAAAGACAAGGGTGTCTGCTTTCACCACTTCTAGTCAACGTAGTTTTGTAAGTTCTAGCCACAGGAATCAGACAAGGAAAAAATAGGCATCCAAACTGGAAAGGAAAAAGTAAAATTGTCATTGTTTGCAGATGACATGATAGTGTACATAGAAAATCCTGTAGACTCCACCAAAAAACTACTCAACCTAGTAAGTGAATTTGGCAAAACAGTGGGATACAAAGTCAATATTAAAAAATCAAAAGCATTTTGTACACTAACAATAAAATATCAGAAACAGAAACTAGGAAAACAATCTCTCATTTACTATAGCAACAAGAAAAATGAAGTACCTAGGAATAAATTTAACCAAGGAGGTAAAAAACCTATACTCAGAAAACAACAGAACACTGAAGAAAGAAATTAAGGAAGACACGAATAAATGGAAGCATATATCATGTTCATGGACTGGAAGAATTAACATCATTACAATGTCCATACTACCCAAAGCAATCTATAGATTCAACACAATCTCAATTCAAATACCAATAGCATATTTCACAAATATAGAACAAATATTTCGAAAGTGTATATTGAACCATAAATGATCCTGAATAGTTTCAGCAATTGTGGGAAAGAAGAACAAAGTAGGAGGGATCACAATACTTGATATAAAATTATATTACAAGGCCACTGAACAAATTAAAACATCCTGGTACTAGCAAAAGAACAGACACATAGATCAATGGAACAGAAGAGAGAACCCAGAAATAAACCCATGTCTCTATGATAAGTTAATATTTGACAAATTGGGCAGGAGCATAAAATGGAGTCAAAATAGCCTCTTCAATAAAATGTTTTCAGAGATCTAGATAGGTACATGCAAAAAAATGAAACTAGACTACCAGCTTACATCATAAACCAAAATAAATTCGGGATGGGTAAAAGACTTAAATATAAGTTGTGACACCATAAAAGTCCTAGAGGCAAACATAGGCAGAAGCATTTCGGATACCCTATGCAGTAATATTTTTGCTGATATATCTCCTAAGGCAAGGAATATAAAAGAAAGAATAAACTGTTGTGGACCGTTCAGCCTGGTTTCAGGAGTTGTAACCCTCACCCCGTGGTGGGCTGTGTAAGAGCCCAAGGGACCCACTTCATCTGGGTCTGTTCTGTCACAAGGACGTGACCTACTAAGGAGACAGAGCTTATCTCCCTGGCAGGAGTGCTGCTTCTGCCTCATCCATCTCTGGCCCCAATGCTTGGTCGGTAGTCAATGACGGGTAAGACTCCTCATGGGAGGGACAACCTAAGCCAGACACAACCACTTGGGAGGCCTCATGGAAGGACTCGGGGGAGCTGCAGCAAAGAGGATGTGATGGACCCTCACCCTCTGGCTATTCTGACATAGCCCGAGTCCTCATTTCCATCTGGGAGATGTCTCCTGCTTCCTAATCGGCTTAAAGCCTGAAACTGTGGGGGTAAGCGGTGTAGCCCTGTGCCAGCCAGGATGGCTCCCTGGGTGATCTGGCATAAGAAAGAATTCCTAAAGTCCTATGAAACCTGCTTTGCTAAGAGTGCTCTCATTTAAAAGATAAGGGTCCGATGAGGAAATGAGTATGTCTCCCAAAGTTTGGCAACCCCCTTTCCGGACAGACACTGACTCAGATTAAGCCCTCAGATTTCTTTCAAATGTTAAACCTGTATTCTGGTGTATTTGAGCCCAATAAAAGCCTAGTGAGGAAGGGGCTCTGGGTCATTCTCCTCTGAGAGTTTGACCACCTTTCCTCACCAAGCAGTCATGTCTTGGTAGTTTTTATTTTCATCCATGACGGAGGGATGGGGCTCTGCGGGCAGAGCCCCCCCACATCTGGTGCCCAGGACAGGGGCCCCCACAGTAAACAAATGCCTATATATTTTTACAAAACAATATTTTTTTAAAAGTCAGATTCTCTTTTAACCTACTCTGTTCTATCTTATCTAATATTAATCCCAAATACAGGAAAATACAAATGAAAAAATTGACATTGAAGTAGAAAAGTTCTTACTGTAGAAGGTATATACTTCCTCAGCAGAAAATAATGAGTAGATGATAGTTACTATTGAAACTAAAAGTATATAGTACAAAAAATACTAATAAAGAGTAAAATTTATGCACAATTCTGCAAATAAATATTACACATGTTAGAATCCTATTAATATAAACCTGAAAATCAATGTAAAGTTCTTAATATTAAATAGCCTCAAAGAGTTTTCTCAAACCTCTGAGCCCAGCATCCATCTATTAATGATCCATCCAATTTTACTGATCATTTTCTATATTTTTTATATTCTTATGTTGTTATATTCTACGTCCACTTTAACCCCCCGTGCCCTCAGCATACCTATAAGCAAGATTCCTCCACTAAGGAATGAAATGGCAAAGTAATCAACTAGCATTTCTTCCATAGAATTCCCAAGACATCCCTGAATACAGATTATTTTTAGTAGATCTGAGGTAAGGCCAGTGAACCTATATTTTAAATAAGCTTTTCAGTTGATATTCATGATCTAGAACATTTAGGAACACTGCTAGAAGCAACAAGCAAAGCTGCTAGTTAGTTCCTGTGGGACTGGAAAACACGGAAGTACACAAATAGTCCGAGTCAGCCGGCTGCCCAGCCTGAAGTTACAGGGATGAGATCAAGTTCACAGTCACCTCCTTCTTGCTTTACTTTTGGCACTTCTCCAACTTCATGGTGTCCTAATAAAGATAGATCGTCACATTTTCTATTGAAAAATCAAATGATCAAACACATACAAAGCTCTTAAGCACTATAATTTCAAACTGAGAACATGTAAACATGTAAAACTATATTATACAACATGTAGTTCATGAAAATAAATGCAGTCATATTTGACATAGACAACTTAAGTAAAGGAAAAAACAGAAATTCCTTTGTCACTGTAGACATCTCTTTTAGTGAATGATGACAAGAAAAACACCTCCCTCTTTGGGTGGCTTGGTGAGGAAGGTAGATCCCCCCACCAAAGCAATTGTCATTGCCTAAGGCTGGGCCTCTGGCAAAGGCTTGATAAAGCAACACTCTCCCTATATTTTTTTTATTGTGAAACCAAGGAAAGCAGTTTTCTGTCTCTGCTGAGAGGCAAAACTAGGATCTATGAGTCTGGATCTCAAAGTTGTTACACCTAGATGCTAGTTGACGGAGGGAGAAAATGAGTATTTCAAGAACGAGCACAGGATGAGAAATGAGAGTATTTTGGCATTTTCTCCAGTCCTCTTACCAATCACCTTTCAGGAACAGCTACAGCCATGATTTTCCTGTAGCTTTGTTAAATGAACAAAAATCAAAACAAAAAGCATGGCCCTTTTCCTCTAGGTGTGAGTCTGTCACATGCAACTGGAAGACCACTGACTGGAAAAACAGATTGTCAGACTTCAGAAGGAAAACAAGGAGTCCCTAAACAACCACTCCCAGTATTAGGAACTTTTATAATACAAATGAAGGTTTTAGAGACAAATAGAATTTTTTTCACTATTAATATCTCAGGAATGACAATTTTATGAAAAATAAAATATTTTCTTTGCATTTGAAAATATTTAAAGGTGAACTGACCTAAAGAGAACTTACTATAGTAAGTAAAATTATTCAACATTACCCTTGCAAATGGGTGATATAAAAAACCCAGGTAAGTATAAGAAAAATTATTTGGCAGAGGGTATAACCTGAAAAACTGCTAGATCATTCATTTATTTGTAATTTTCGATATGCCTTCACATTTCAAAATAACTGCAAAAATAGTTTTTCATCTATAATCACTCAGCTAGCACTTTTCAAGAGATGCATTTTATACAAAATTTGAAATAAAATCTAGTGTTGTTTTGTGCAATTAACTTGGGAATACATATAGGATTCGTATGAAATATCTTTCTTATTTTGGTAAAAGTTCATTGTTTAAAGGCCTTTCAGAAGTTTTCAGATAATCACTCTGAGTGAACATATTTGTTGACTTGGGAAAAATTTATTCACCATGAAACTATTATGTAGAATTTAGTCTCTTAATTATATTTTCAAATGAGAACCTATAAGCAAAATAACAGTGTTTCCTTTGCACTAGTTTTCATGGTATCTACTTGAATAAGTATAAGAAAAATTGGTATTACTCTCTATTTTCTGGTTTTTTTTTTTATGATTCATTATGCTATATTTTGGGACATGTCCTGATATATTTTCTGATACAGCCATTTCTGATTCTCATATTTGTGATTGTAGGCATAAAAAAAGTACAGGATTTTTCTCATTACAGGGAGACAGCCATGTTGATTCTTAGCTCATATTGGAAATATTCATTGTCTACATATTGGAGAAAAAATGGTAATAACAGGTTACTTCGTATTTCTATCTGATAAAATACTAAGTCAGAAAGTAGGCATATAAAAGTTCTATCATAAAGGTGTGTCTTTGTTTATATTATGCTTGTTTGTTTGTTTTGTTGATTAGGTTCCTGTTAAAGGTGAGATCATATGGTATTTGTCTTTCACTGCCTGGCTTATTTCGCTTAGCATGATACTCTCCAATTCCTTCCATGCTGTCGCAAAGGGTAGGAGCTCCTTCTTTCTTTCTGCTGCATAGAATTCCATTGTGTAAATGTACCATAGTTTTTTGATCCATTCATTAACTGATGGGCACCTAGGTTGCTTCCAGCACTTGGCTAGACACTGAATTTGAGAACAGTCTGACAGTGTCCAGAGTGGGAGGGGAGGGAATTTCAGGGGAAAAGGGGAACGGTTTAGAGCAACAAGTATAAAGGACTCATGGACAAAAACTATGGGGGGTGGAAATGGGAGGAAGGTGGGGAGGGCTGGGGTGGTGGGCTGGGGCGGGGTAAAAGACAGAAAACTGTACAATATCAACAATTAAAAAATACTGATTTAAAAAAATAAATAGATAAATAAAGGTGTGTCTTTAAGCTTAAGCATATACTATCCAGGAACTGGTGCTGGAAGTGACACAGACATCTGGAGTCAAGGCACTACTACGAGCCATGGGAACAGATTTAGCTGAAACAAACGAAAAACTTATTTGTAATACCTTCACTTCCCAAGGGAAATTAAAGAATGTAGAATATATACCATTAGCATCTGGAAATTCTTGGTGGTGCATAGTTAGATTTTACAAATGAATTAGTAAAACCTGAATATTTACTCTTCTCGAGGCTATCTCAAAAAAATGAAACTAAAATGAACTTCCTTGCTCACTACTTTGGACCCATCCATTGATTTTCCTTTAAATTAGGCTGGATTATTATAAAATTGCATCAAATAATAACATCTAATATTTATCGTATACTTATAACATGACAGGCAATCATCTCAGGATGTAATTTGTATTAATTCACTTAATTCTTGAAACAGTTACATGAAGAAAATGAGGCCCAGATATTTAAGTAGATTGACAATATCACATACCTAGTTAATGATACAAGCCAAGAAACAACACAAGCAATCTGGATTCAGAAGTGGTATTCTTATTAATTTCCTTATACCCACCTATTTAAAAAAGAGAAATGTCCACTTAGATACATATAACATACGAAGATAATATGAATTAAAGTAGATGAGATTTCTGCTTCCAGTAACAATGGGCTAGGTAATCGGGATTAAATTTCTAAGAGTAGTTGTTACAACTGGGAAAGAAGTTTTTGAAACATCTGTAGGAAGACATCAAAGAATCAGGAAGGCAGTGCCTGATTATTCACCTGGTGTCTGAGGAAGAAAAAATCTAGAGAGAATGTGTGAGAGTCAGAGACACTGACAGCCTTGAGGACCTGGGAGCAAGAATTAGAGACCAGGGCCTATCAGTGCAGGGGTAATTGGTAAATTCTATTGGTTAGGACCCAGACAAGTTCACAGAGTAAGTGATAGCTTATACAAAGAACTGAAGTTTAGCTTTGAATTATTTTAATTCCAGAATTGAATTAGAATAATCCTGAATGTTGATGCCACAAACACTATTTAGAAACAGTAAATAAATAAACAAAAAACAAACCCACATACATATGAGTAGATAGGTAGGTATATTGATCAATACATCCTATACTGCAAGTTAGTTTTACAAATAATTTTCTGAACACATATGGGTGTGGAGTTGCAGGGTGGAGGTGGAATACAGGGGAGAAAAAAACTGGGACAACTGTAATAGCATCATCAATGAAATATACTTTAAAAAAGACAGTAAATAACATGAGTTGGTAAGCATATGGAGAAATTGGAACCCACATATATTGTTCTTTGGGATGTAAAATGATGCCATACTTTGGAAAACAGTTTGGCAGTTCTTCAAAAGGTTACAAAATAAATAAATAAGTGACCCAGAAATTTCACACCTACATATCCACTTAAGAGAAATGAAAACATATGTCCATGCAAAAAGGTGTACATGGATGTTATAGCAGCATTTTTCATAATAACCAACAGGTTGAAGCAACCCATTGTCCAACAGATGAATGGATAAACATAATGTAAATGATGGAATAGCATTTTGCATTCTGATGCATGCTACAATGTGTATGAACTTTAAAAACATATGCTAAGTGAAAACAGTTACAAAGACCATATATTGTCACATTTTTATTAAATGTCCAAAGTAGACAAATCACATAGAGAGAATAGTTTAGTGGTTAAACTAGGACTGGAAGTGGAGAAATGGGGAGCGACCTGCTAAAGCATACAAGGTTTCTTTGAGACACAATGAAAATTCTAAAATTAGATTATGGTAATTGTCACATACTATGTAAATTTGATAAAAACTGTTAAATTGTACACATTAAACAGATAAACTCTATGCATGCAAATGAGAAAAAAGTAGAAATCATTCACCTAATAACTTGAAATAGAAATATTTCACTTAAAACTTTCTATGAAGAAAGCATTAGGCCTTGACATACCCTTATATTTACTGAAGAAATGATGTCAATCATATTTAAATCATTTCATAAAATGGGGGGAGGAGAAATGTGGAAGACCTTTTTTCCCTTTATTTGTTAGTGAAGGGTCCCAGCCTCCTGAACAATGAAAATTGACAAAATACAAAGAGAGAATATTTCCTTTTGTCCCCCATAAACATTAGCTCTTCACATTTTAAGGACATTAAACCCAAAAGTAAATATTAAGTACTAGAGGGAACGAAGCCCTGTTTCTGAGTTATAATTTATATTCCAAAGATTGTAAACTAGGAATCTTCTTGCTCACTTCCCAGAGAAAAATTTTTTTACCTTATGGAGTATAATTTCTAAAGTTCTCTTAGGAGGAGCAGGTAGCAACTGAGCAGTGTATAGTCCACATAAACTCTCCGATTCATAATTTCAGAACACCACTCTTGTAGTACAAAATTTCCCCTTTACAGCATGTAGGCCTAGTCAGCTGTTATAGATAGTAATAGTCTTGTTCTAATCCAGAACCTCACCTTTTCTTTTAAGACAATATAAATGCTATTGATATTGAATACTTACCAAGAAAACTTTCCAAATCATTTTATGAGGTAAGCATTATCCTGATACCAAAACAGAAAAAAAGACATTACAAGAAAAGCAAACTACAGATCAATATATTTCATAAACATAAACACAAGATCTTTTTGAAAATGTTAGTAAGTTAGACCCTATAATATATGGAAAGGATAATGCACCATGAACAAATGGTGTTTATTCCAGTAATGCAAGTTCATCTTAAGATTCAAAAATCAATTTACTTGAACACATTAGGTAAACAAAAAATAAAACATATATGAACATCTCAACAGGTGAGCATTTGACAAAAATGCAATTGACAAAATTCAAAACATTTTATGACAAAAATTCACATCACATTAGAAATGGAAAGGACCTCCTCAATCTTTAAATAACATCCACAAAAATCCTTCAGCTAACATCATAATGGCAAAAGCCTGAATATGGGAATGGGCAAATATAGGTTTATAGTTATAATACAAGTAACAAAATAATTCACAAATACAAGAATAAAGTTTGTGTTTTGCATACTCATAACTGTAAATCTACTTTTGCCAACTCCTGTACTTCCTCCCTAAGGGTGGGAACCAGTAAGACATCTTCTGGCTCCCACCACTTTCATTCAGTTTCTTGCTGGATGGCCTCATCAGAGTAATGGTCAAGAAAAAGGAATAACAGTCACGTAGGCTGCAAAGTGGAAATAAATTGCCTTTCTTTGCTCAACACATGTTCTCTTCATAGAAATTCTAATGAATTTTCCAAAAAATAATAAAGAGCTATTAAAATAAGTACATTAATCAACACCGCAGAATGTACCATGTACAAATATCAATGAGGGGGTAAATATGATAAAAGAGGTATAAGATGCACAATAAAATAATAAAACATAACTTAGAGAAATAATTGAAGATAAGTAAATCAAGAGGTATATCATATTCATTGATCAGAAGAATATATATTTTTACCATGCCAATTCTCTACATATTCATACATAGATTGAATTCAATTTCAGTCAAAATACTAGGTATCTTTTTGTAAAAGTTAACAAGCTGATTTCACAATTTATATAAACATATAGAGAACCTAGAATAGCCAGCCAAACAATTTTGACTAAGGTAACCAAAGTTAGAGAAGATACACTAACAAATTTCAAGATTTACTAATCAGAATAGGTATATGGATCAATGCAACACAATAGAGAATCCAGAAGTATAATTATATACCTGGGGTCAATTGATTTTCAGTGAAGGCGCCCATGTATTTCAATGCAGAATGAATAGGTTTTGTTTTTTTTTTTTGTTTGTTTTTGTTTTGTAACACATGGTGTTATACTAACTGAATAGTCATAAGGAGAAAAATGTGCTTCAACCCTTGTCTTATGTCCTGTGCAAAACCTAAACTGAAATGCATCCCAGGTCTGATGTAGAAGCTACACCTGTGAAATATTTAGAGAAAAGAAAGAAAAGATAGCATCTTTTGACCTTGGGATAAGCAAATATTTCTTAGATAAAGCATGAAAGGTAGGAAACATGAGTTTAAAAAAATAGGTGGAAAGGACTTTACCTACACTTTTTCTCTTTGAAAAACACTTTTAAGAAAATGAAAAGGCAAGTATCAACTGGGAGAAAATATTTGTAATACATGTAAGATGATAGGAGACAATAAGAAGACAGTTGTCAAGAAGACAAGAAAACAATTGTCTTCTTGTCAATGTGAAGACAATTAAAATATTGATAAAGGTTTGGAACAGGCATGTCACAAAAAGAAGATAAAATATGCCTCAAACACATTCAGAGATATTCAACATCATTAGTCATCAAAGCAAATCAAAATAAAGTCACAGTGAAACACCACTTATATGCTTAATAGTTCATATAAAAAACTGACAAAACTAAGGGGTAATGAGAGTGCAGGGCAACTGGAGATCTCACACATTGCTGCTGGGAATGAAAACTGCACAACCATTTTGGAAAAATCTTTGGCATTTCATTATAAAGGTAAAAATACACTGACCACATAACCCAGCCATTTTATTCTTTAGTAGTTACATAAAGAGCACAGTCATCAGAGGGGAGAGGGGAGGGAATTTCAGGGGAAAGGGGGAAGGGTTTAGAGCAACAAGTATACAAGACATGTGGACAAAAACTAGGCGGGGGGTGGAAATAGGAGGGAGGTGGGGAGGGCTGGGGTGGTGGGCCAGAGTAAAAGATGGAAAACTGTACAAGAACAAGAATTAAAATTTTTAAAAAAAGAATGAGTACTTACAAGTCACAGAGATTTGTACTTCTCTGTTTATAGAAACTTATTCATGACAGTAAAAAATTGGAAAGGAACCAAATGTGCATCAACAGTGAATGCATAAACAAATTGTATCTATAAGATGGATTCTACACAGAAAAAAAAAGGAATGAATTACTGATGCACACAACACAATGGATAAACATACAAAACATTTCAGCAGAAGAAGTCAGACACACAGTGTTGGAATTCCAGCCAAGATGGAGGCATAGGTGGACGTACTGTGCCTCCTTGCACAACCGAAATTAAGGACAACAAAGATTTAAAAATAAGAAAGCTACAGAACTGATAGAAAATTGAACTGTATGGAAGTCCAACAACCATTCATCCAGACTGGTAAGAGGGGCAGAGTCATGGCAGGAAAAAGTGAAGGTTGGCAGATCCAAGCATGCAGGCAGCGGCTGGTAGATCCCAGGCGTACAGGCAGCACCTAGCCAACCCCAGGTGCACAGGTGGCGGCTAGCAGAACCCGAGAATGGGGTAGCAACAGGCAGACCCAGTGAGACCGAGCAAGGTGGCTGGCTGACCAGGCGATCCCACGTTTGCATGCAGATAATCCAGGTGAAGGGGAAGTGGTGGAAGGGACTGGAATCCGAGAGAGAGCAGAGCAAGCACCATTGTTCCCTCTGAGACCCTGCCCCCACATATAGCATCACAACCCAGCAACTGGGCTGCCCTGCCCTGGGGAACACCTAAGGCTCCACCCCTCACTATGTAACAGGTGCAACCAGATCCCACCCCCCACAAAAAAAAAAAAAAAAAAAAAAAAAAACCCTACCAAATGGCTCAAACAGGAGAACAGATCAAAGTTCCAGAGCCAATTCCTCTAAGCAACCAAGAGATAGCCAACCTATCAGATGCACAGTTCAAAGCCCTGGTAATCAGGATGCTCACAGAATTGGTTGATTTTGGTCGCAAATTAGATGAACAAATACAGGTTACAATAAGTGAAATGAAGGAAAACACACAGGGAACCAATAGTGATGGGAGGAAAACTAGGTCTCAAATCAATGGAGTGGACCAGAAGGAAGAAATAAACAATCAAACAGAAAACAAGAAAGAAAAAAGGATTCAAAAAAAAAAAAAATGAGGAGAGGCTTAGGAACCTCCGGGACATCTTTAAACGTCCCAACATCTTAATTATAGGGGTACCAGAAAGGGAAGAGGAAGAGCAACAAGTGGAAAACTTATTTGAACAAATAATAAAGGAGAACTTCCCCAATCTGACAAAGGAAATAGACTTCCAGAAGTCCTGGAAGCTCAGAGAGTCCCAAAGAAGTTGGACCCAAGGAGGAACACACCCAGGCACATCGTAATTACATTACCCAAGATTCAAATGAAAGAGAGAATTCTAGAAGCAGCAAGGGATAAGGGGACAGTCACCTACAAAGGAGTTCCCATCAGACTGTCAGCTGATTTCTCAAAAGAGACCTTCCAGGCAAGAAGGGGCTGGAAAGAAGTATTCCAAGTCCTGAAAGTCAAGGACCTACAGCCAAGATTGTTCTATCCAGCAAAGCTGTCATTTAGAATGGAAGGGAAGATAAAGCACTTCTCAGATAAGGTCAAATTAAAGGACTTCATCATCACCAAGCCATTATTATATGAAATGTTAAAGGGACTATCTAAGAAAAGAAGATCAAAAATATGACAGTAAAAAGACAGCAAACTCACAGCTATTAAGAACCACACCTAAAACAGAAGCAAACTAAGCAAACAATAGAACAGGAACAGAACCACAGAAATGGAGATCATATGGAGGGTTAGCAACAGGGACATGGGAGGAGGAGAGAGGGGTAAAAGGTACAGAGAATAAGTAGCATAGACGGTGGGTAGAAAATAGACAGCAGGAGGTCAAGAATAGTGTGGGAAATGTAGAAGCTAGAGAACTGATGACACATGGACATGAACTAAAGGGGGCGATTGTGGGTGGGAGGGGGTGTGCAGGGTGGAGGGGAATGATGGGGGAGAAATGGGACAACTGTAATAGCATAATCAATAAAATATATTAAAAAAAGAAGTCAGACACAAATAGCCCCATAATATATGATTTTCTTTATATGAAAGTATCAGAAAAGCAATTCTATTTTATACCTATAGGAAGCATATCCGTGATTGTCTGGGTCCAGAAATGGATAATGGGAATAGGTTATAAGGGACACAGAGAACCTTAAGTGGTAATAGAAATGTTCTATATTTTAGTTTGATATTCATAAAGAGGTTTATACATTTATTACTACTTATTGAACTATAAATGTGTGTGTATTTTATTGTGTGTAAATTATACTTCAATGAAACTTTTTTAATTTGAAGCAAATAGCTCAATTGTTATAACATTAAATTACAACAACATATAATTTTATATATGCTATATATACAACTATGTGTTATATAAATTATATACATATTTAGTTTAGTTATAACAATCATTTTCCCTTATAAATATGACCAATTGAAGAAGCCAAGTTCCAAAGTAGTTTTAACCAAGATAATGTCAGATGTTAAAAACCACTCATCTGTCCACATTTACCATTGGATATGTAAAAGAGTATTAATGTCATATTATCAATTTTTAATTTTAATTAAGCAAATAATTAGTATATGGTCAGGAAAAAAACAGAATTTTTATCAGTAACAGTAGAGTAAATCACTTCTTTATTTTTGGACATTTATTTTGCTTGCTTTTTTTACTCTATTCTAGATCCTTCTCTGAATCTCTTATTTCCTTCACTTCCCTGTTCAAATGCCATGTCATCTTTTACTCCAACCCAAACAGACATGACCAAGTATCTTCATGTTTTACAATAATAATGAAACAATCCTCTAGTAATAAAACAAGTAATTCATAGCCTTAGCTAGCATATTTGTTACCTGGATTCTATTACGTTAGGTCAGGCCATCCTGAAGACAGATGCAAATTAATTTTTTCATTGCCTCATAATCTAAAGCTCTGACATAGTCAAGTCAGATCCCACGGAGACATCATTGTAATTTTGCAACTTCATTTTCTTTCCACAAAATAGCTCTGTAAATACCAAGAGCAGCCTCTCAGTTCTCATATTTCACTGTCTTCTAGATAAAAGTACTCTGTTTGAAAATGTGCAGATTTCACAAATTGAAAAGAAAAACAAGAAAATGTGAAATGGTTTTCAATGGGTCCATTTAAACCCAACTACTTAAGGACAATGCGATCCATGTCGGTTACTTCAATCGCTGAAAGAGCCACAACTGGAGATGTGTGCAGGCCAATTTGCTGCAGTTCACACGTGTGAATTACTCTTTGCCAGAATCAGTTCTCCTATGGGAATCCTTACTTCCTTTTTTTTCAGCTTGTCTACTAAATGAGTGAGACTTTTTTTTTTCTATACAGCTAATGAGTATTTCTTTTAGTATTGCAACTTGTTCAGCTGCAGTGCACACGTTCTCAGTATCAGCTACTCTCTAAAACCTATGCTAATTTTGAAAAGCCTTTGACTGTCAGGCTTTTCTTTTAATTCAGAATGAGAGACTAAAATTGTATGTAATAATCCTGACCAATCAGTGGCACAGGCTTTATCAAATCTACCACTTTAACTGCTTAAAATGTTTTATTTTTCTTTATAAGAGCCAGATCTTAAATTACATCTAAATTTGATTGAGTGTTGAGTTGCCTATGAAGATAAAAGCAGTTTTGTTTTTAATTCACTAATTATTGGAGAGGGTAATAAAACTGTAAAACATACTTAAGCCTACTCTTTTTCCGGTAGGCAAGATAAGGTGAGGATGTGTTTAGAAGTAATAGACAAGTACTAAGGGGAACCCTAGCCACAAAAAGCTAAAAACTATAACCTTTAGCTCCAGAATCTAGGATTGTGAAAACCTGAGCAATTATTTTCCTTTTATCCTGACTCAAAAAGACTATAAAGAAAAAATTGTGTATTTTCCTACAGATAGGTTGGTATTAGATTGGATACAAGATGTCACAATTAATCCAATAGTTGTGATCTCTTAAAATAAGCACTGACTTAACTTCTAACTATAATTCCTCACACAATGTATTGATGTTAAACATGACATTTTCTTACAGTTGTTTCACTGAGAGAAAACGATGGTGTAACTTCTTAGAGCAAGAGAGAGAAAAGGCTGCCACCTCACCAAAAGCAGGTAATCAATTTTTCACTAAATCAGTCCTTCATTATATGATGAGAGAATAAATTGTTTAAACAAACCAAAGCTCTATACTGTAAGGAAAGTATGTCATGCAGAAAGTTTAAATTAATAATTCAACACAATATTGTATAAAGGGCAATCAGTGGAGAATTAATGTTAATACTTTGAACCGTTTCAAAGTGATTTTGCTTAGTTCTTCATACCATATAGAGGTCATCATCTATAACCCATGAATTTATTCAGCAAAATTATAAAGTGTTACTGATCTAGAAGATATCACTCTGGTTGCTGTAGAGGCTAAATTGTGACCCAGTGAACAGTTCAGGCCTGCTACGCTCATGCTTTTTTTTTTTTTTTTTTTTTTGACATTCCCATTGATTTACACTCCCGTGGTTATTTGGACTTCAAGAACTTGATTTCCCATGGAAAAGGAAGAATAGCTCAGAGATCAGAACCAAGAAGAGAGTAAGGGACTGAGTAGTAAGGGACTGAGGAAAACAATAATTAGGGAACTAGTCCCGGGAGCAGAGTGGGTCCTAATAAAGGAACATTTACTACCCCCTGGATCAGTAGAGCTTTATGCCATGTCCTGCTGGATTTGATAGTTGTCATGAAAGAGGGACCAATACCTACCTTTATTCTCTACTTCTAATGTGGGCATATTTTTTGCAGTTATTCTGTTCCTGTGACACCATGTCTATCTTGTGTGTATGGAAGGCATACTATTTCCCTTTATTTCATATAAACCATAGAATCCTCACCCATAAATGGGTTTATTTAGATGATGGCATCCTAGGTTCAGAATCTGAATCTATAATGAGGTAAAAATCTTGGGAAATCTACTCGAAATCTATTTCGAATGTAGGAGGAATGTAAATAATTGTCACTGCAGTGTGTACTGTGGAAAACAAAAAGTAGTTCCAAACTGTTTGCCTCACCTTCCATCAAGAGACAGAATCTAAGTTTCTGCCTACATTAAATTGATAATTATATGTTTCCTCACTGAGTTTAGTCCAGTTTTACTTGTCATTATAATCAAGTAGTTGATTTAAATATTTTGTAAAACAGTACTATGCAAAATGTGGTATGCAGACTGCTACCTGATTTCAACTGGCTGGGAGAAAGGTAAGCACAGTAACTGAGTGTCTAGATCCCCTCGTAGAAAACTGGTTTTTCCACAACAACCAGATGTATAAACAGGGTCAGTAAGCATGGTTTGGCATTTACACTTTGTGAGAAAGTATGTTCTACTGTCTTAGAAATAGTGACTGGAACACATTTGAAATAGTTAACAAGATTAAGAACTTTATGCCAGAAATAAATCAGTGTATTGCTTTCTTCATCAAGAAAGTCTTGCAATTAAAAAACCATGAGCTAAACAAGTGTGATTATTGGTAAGGTGAAAATTGTGAATTATATGAAAGCTAACATGTTAAACTTAAAAATATTTTTTTCAAATGTGAAAACCCTTTTATTTTTTTCTGAGATACAATGGTCACTGAGGAGAAAATTTCAGCTGGAAATGTTTGAACTACAAAATAAATTCTTAGTGTTTTATCATTTAAAAAAAATTAGTTTGAGTCCAGCCATAGCAAAAGCATGGTTATCTGATATTTTTGTTATTTTCAATAATAACCATAATACTTCTATGCAAAGAAGAAATGTTCCATGAAAGATAGGATCAGAGACTCGATCACATTGTAAAGTTCTCATAAAGAAAGAGCACTGAAAACTCCAAAATAGACAAATAAATAAAGGATAGAAAAATAATGATATCCATGGCAAAATGGGGCAGGAAAACAAAGTCTCAATTGGAGGAGACATCTGTATGGCCAGTGACGCACACACGACAGAGGAGCTCGCCTCGCTTCCCATGTGCCGTCCCTGCAATTCCTCCTACTCCTGACCACGTAAGATCTGATGAGAAGCCTCTCTGCTTGGCTTTCATCCAACGTCTTTACCTAGAAAACATCAGCCAAATACTCCCAAGCAGACAGAAAAGCTCAAACTGACATCGGCACATCAGTTTGCCTGTCTGATGTGTGATCTCCTAAAGAAGCGGGCATGAAATCAACACTGGGACTCTCAGTGGAATCTGCCACCACCTTCCTCTGACTGGAGGGGCCAACCTTCTACTGTCTCCACAAAGGAGGCCCACTTAGAAGAATGGGAAATATGTACCAAAAGAAACTTATGTCACTTTTTAATAAAGTAAATATCTCTCTCTCACACACACACATGCACACAAGCCCTTATGGTCTAGGGCAAGCCCAGAAGACAACAGAGAACTCCCTCTAATTAACCCATTCCTCTAGTTATCCCATAGATCTCACTAAGAGAGGAACCTCCAGGAAACCTACAGATTTCTAGCAATGCAATCATTTACCCAGTCATTGATTACCAAGCATTAGTGTCACTCTAGTGACCTGCAAGGATCTGCAAAGAACTGACTGTAATTTTAAGTCTCTCATTATAATCAGAATGTGCCTGATCAGTACAAATGTGTGCTGCCAGTCATAATTCCAGAGCCACACCAAGCACTCCACAAAACTTTTGAAGTTTAGTTGATGAAAAGAAAACTATGTTGAGTAAAACACTGATTCGTCTCTGCATCCACTGAGACTACATTTTCGAGCACCTTCAATATACATTTAACAATGAGTTTGCCCTCGAGTCATTTAAAAAAAAATTAAAACAAGGATTGCTGCCAAGTCCCCTCCAGGTAGTTTAAACATGCTGTTAACTGGCCTTGATTTTCTAAAGAATGCTCTCTGCTGTGAAGTTGTGGAGAATGAGACTCTGGCTCATAAAGTGGGTCCAAGTATCAGCTAGCTAAACAACGTAGTCTCTTCTGGTTTAAAGGGTACTGCTGGATATTTTGGACATACTAGATATTTTACAATCTCAAAATCTTCTCTCTCCCCTCTTCTATCTTCTCTCTCTCTCTCTTCTTAATTTTAAAAAGTTGAGAAAGCATAAGACAAAGAAACACAGAATACTCCACAAATGACATAACCATAATAAATTTGCTAAGGTGGACTACTCTGCCCAGGAAGAAGGCTTTGGAAACAAAGCTTATTTCTTTTGCCATAGAAAGCTCTATTCTGAATGCCTTTCAGTCTCCCTCACCGAAGCTCTTGTACCTGTTTTTTCTCACATCAAAGTATTCATTACCAAGTATCTCTCTGTTCAGATCACTCCTATCTTAAAAGCACCTACCCTTGACGTATCAAACTATGCAAGCTCTTGCCCTAGTTCTCCCTACATTTCATTCTCAGAATTCTTGAAAGTCTAGGCTCTTCTCTCAGTCTTTGATTCTTCACCAACCAATAAAAACTTAATCCTCTGCAATCTGGTTTCCACTTCCACAGTTGCTAAAGCTGCATTTTTCAAATGTCACCAGATATAGCAGCTGGTCCCAAGCTTTGACATAAATCCCTCTTCTCCCTCAGCTTCATTATCACCACACTGTCCTGTCCTTCCATTCCAAATCTGTGCTGATCTCACCGTTCTCTCTAGCTCCACGGCCTCCTCTAAATCCCTAAACATGTATATTCCCGAGGTTTGTCACCCATCTCCTCTTTTTACAATTTTCCTTTGTTAATTTCAAAGGTTGTGGTGACTTCCATCAATTCTCTTGTACAGAAGACTTCTACATATTTTTATCTGACCTTACTCCTCTCCAAGCCCCAGACAGACATTTCTAGCCTTTAAGAATCTCTACAATGACATTTCGAATTCAGTGTGTCACAAGCAGATCTCAGCCTCGCTCTCAGTCTCCCCATCAACCCCTCAAAGAGATGTTTTTTTTAACTTTTCTAATAAACTGTATTCTTAATTATGTGGCTCAAAATCTTACAGGTATCACTGACCCTGTCCTAAGACATGGATTTTGTTTCCGATACCCTCGTAGCAGGGTTTTTCCACACCCGCTGGCACTAACACACCACACACACACATCCACACAAACCTCTTTCTTTCTTTTTTTTCCTTGAATTTTTTTCTGGAACTTTGATTTCAAAGAATTATAAAATCTAGAATACTACAAACTTCATAGTTTAACAAAGTGCTACCAGTATAACGACATACACACCGCATGCTAACAAATTATAACATTTACCTATAAACATTTTTCTTTTCACTTTTTGATCTTCTAGGTCTATCTTTTCTTACACCTAAGGTTCATTCTCAGTTTTCTAACACAGGGACACCATTACTTGATTGCCCTTTAAGGGCAGACCCTGCCACATTACATTCCTGCTCATAAACTTCTCGGCTTCTCTTGTGATTCCAATTCACCTGTATGCCTGTATCTTCTCTTCTTAATATATATTGTAAGTTTCAAATAAACTATACTTTTTCTTGTTCTCTAAATATTGTCTACATAGCCCTTCTTCAGTACATTTTTTTAAAAAATTCTGTATATTCTGTCTTTAATTCTATCTAAGCTCCATAGTTTAAAGCTCATTCATCCTTTAATGCCTGTGTCAAAAGCCATCAGCTCTTTCCAGTTTTTCTTGATTTTTCCTATCTAAAGGCACCTTTTTTTTTTCCTCCGAGCTATTGGTGCCTCTTAGCTTTCCCTGTCTTGGACTTACTGGTATTCTAAAATTTGTGATTTGTGTGTGATACCCTTGCTCAATCTACATAGAACTTTCCACAAATTACCTCATGTTCATTTAGTAAAAAGAATATGAGTGTGGAGTCAGATCAATCTACATATGGATATCTTCTCCACCACTGTAGTAGCGTGAATGAGTAAAGAAGAGAAAAATCACTCAGGTTGGGGTGGCTCAGTGGATTGAGTGCCAGCCTGAGAACCACAGGGTCACCAATTCTATTCCCAGTCAGGGCACATGCCTGGGTTGTGGGCCAGGTCCCCAGTAAGGGGTATGTGAGAGGCAACAATGCATTGATGTTTCTCTCCCTCTCTTTCTCCCTCTCTTACCCTCTGTCTAAACATAAAATAAATTTAAAATTTTTTTTAAAGAAGAGAAAATCTTCAGTAAAGGGGAGCATCCAAACCAAACTCAGGTCACATAAATCTTTATGCAGTTCTGTTTGCACTGCAATTCAATGGCTCCATCTTACTCCCTTTCCTCACTGCAGAGTCTATCATAGAAGCATGTTATACAGAAGAAACCCACAAATGGCTGAAATTTCAAATAGTAACAATAACTGATTTTAATGTTGGGAAATGACCACCTTAAATAAGGCTCTGTGAACATCTCTTTGCAGTCCTACAAGCTTGGAAACTTGGGACCTTTCAGTAGACAGTGTTTGTATGATCCTTACAATAGTTTTTAAGTACATTTGAATTTTAGTATCATCAGATCAAAACTACGCATTCTACACAGTCATATTCCTTCCCCATCTTCCTCTCACTCTTTGATTTATAACCAGCCTCCTTTAGCCAGTTAAGTTATATAAACTACCTCTATAGTAACTGGGTTTTTAATCTTTGATTGATAACTACATATAAGGTAAAATATCTGGGAGAGTTTATTTGATTATTTATTTGATTATTTTACTGGTAAAATAATCAAATAAAACAAAATATTTTCTGAATTAAAAAGGAACAAAAAAGAACAGGAAGCCTGGTTTCAAATAAGTTTTTCATTCCTTAGAATATTCGACAACTCTAAATACTAATGCTGCCACTTCAGTGCCCCCTTCCTCATAAAAGACTTTCCTTCTTCCTCATTTGTACTCTTAGAATACTTTGCACATAGCAATATTGAAAAAAATTACTTAATCTCTGAGCTTCAGTTTACTTATCTAGAAAATGTTTTAATGATGAAGCAGGACAATGAAGGGTGAATGTTTTGCTGAAAGGCATGGGTTGTTATTGGCACATTAAGGAATTGAAATTCAGAATTTACTTGTCTGCGATTAGAGACTGAATTAATAACAGAGCATGAACTAAATTTCACTTCTCCTCGTCCCCAATTTTTTGTATGGTGTCATTTTTGGTTAAGTGACACAAAATCATGGAGTTGAGCCTATAGACAAGAAGTGCTAGTAAACATGCCTGAATGCCTCATTGAAGCCAAACTCTTATGACCTCAATACAAAGTTAATAATAGGTGTTACCTTTTTCAATGTTCTTTTGTTGTATAAACAATGAAACTGAAGCTCAGAGAAGTGAAGCCACTTAATAATGGTCATAGAGGAAGTAGCTGACAGGATTTGATCTCTGATCTGACCCCAAAGTTCATAATCTTTTGATTATGTTACATTATAGAAGAAATATAAAGACTGAGATTTTAAAAAACTTGAATTTATATTTTGCCTTGTGACAGCATGCTAGTCATCTATTTCAAATGAATATGTTAGTGTTTCAGTTCCGTAAATGAGAGAAACAACTTTGCTGC
This sequence comes from Glossophaga mutica, assembly GCA_039655065.1. Lineage (NCBI taxonomy): Eukaryota > Metazoa > Chordata > Mammalia > Chiroptera > Phyllostomidae > Glossophaga > Glossophaga mutica. The sequence continues at coordinate 74,423,164 of CM077308.1, read as the reverse complement.
CTACCAATGCATAGCAAAAGAGTGTTATAAACACTGAAGTACATCAAATATAAATCTATTGAATTATATGAAGAAATAGATTTTTCAGTAAATGAAGTATTTGACCATCAACCAGATTGTCTAATTTGCTTCTGTGCCTTTTTCACAACATTTTATTTCTCAGCAAATAATCAATTGATTTCAGAGAGTAATGTGGTTCAACTGCAGGCCACTCCAACTTTTTATGAATACATAAAATTTATAAATTTGTAAATAATTTTAAACAAACCATTTATTTCAAAGCCTGGACCTGAACTGACCGGTGCATCAAAATGTGTCATTTGCATATTGCTGGTCATTGGTAGAACTGGGGTGAATAAAACTCCATCACTGGAATGAGATCATGGAGGCTTTAGAGTATGTGAAAAGTTGAAAGAAAGTTCCAGGTAGAAGGAGTGTTGCAAAGGTAAACGAGCTTTTTAAATCTTAATAATACATGATTTGAAAAATCAATGGAATCTCAGTAAACATAGATAAATTACATAATCTTATAAAAATACAGTCAATATTTTTACTTTTTCTCACATAATTTCAGACTGTAGTGCCAGAACACACAAATTTTTAGTGAAGGCAATTTTTGAGCTCAAATATTATCATCTCATGTTTCATTTCTGCTAGTTGTTTATGTTTTTTTTAAAAGATTGTATTTATTTTTAGAGACGGGAAGGGAGGGAGAAATAGAGAGAGAGAAACATCAATGTGTGGTTGCCTCTCACACTCCCCCTACTGGGGACCTGGCCAGCAACCCAGGCATGTGCCCTGACTGGGAATCAAACCTGCGACCCTTTGGTTCCCAGACCGAGCTCAATCCACTGAGCTACGCCAAGCAGGTGTTTATGATTTTTGATTAATACGAACTGAAAATACTTAATTTAAAAAATACTATTGTATATCCCTAATTTTCATTTGGATTTTGTAGGAGAAAAAAAGCATATTTATTTTAAATTAGATGAATGAATCATCCTAAATGTGTCACTTTAACATAGGGGGAATAGTCAGCAAACATTTATTGAGGTCATAATATAAACAAAGGATGATTTCAGATGAATGATAAAACAAAAAGTAATAAAATATTTCACTAACCATTTCCTTATATTATAATGAACTCCTTGTTTGCTATAACTTAAAATAAAGTTTTTAAAGGTTTGTAAACAAATTAAACTGCTTATCATTATTTAACCTGATTTTTTTTTAAGCCTCATTGCATCTCTTTAAAAAAATCAATTTTTCACTCTGCTCAAGTTAAATTAACTGTGCTTGACTGGTTACATTTTCAGAAAAGCAAAACAAATTTGAAAATTGTTGCTGCGGTGATGAGAAAACCTCATAATTTGTTTTGTCAGAGCTTTCAACATCATGCTAAATATACGGAGGATAGTAATTAGACTTCATCTCTCTAACAATTATTGCCAATTTCCTGTACAATTCTGTTTTACTGTCTAGTACTATAATAATGTCAATTTAGAGAATTAAATTTTAGAAATGGGAAATGAATTGTCAAATACAGAATTGAAGCCAAAAGGGAAAGGCCTACATTATAAAACAAATATAATGTATTTATATTTTTTGTACAAACTGCCTTAAGGGATAGCTATGGTCTTCTAAATTTACATTACTAGTATTAAATGTAATAACTTATTTCATAATAATTTACATAGAGCTTCAATATTTATTTTTGATATATTTAAAGATTTCGTTTATTTATTTTTACAGAGAGAGGAAGGGAGGGAGAAAGTGAGGGAGAGAAGCATCCCCCTGCTACGTCCTGTACGCACACTGACAAGGGAACAAACCCACAACACAGCGCTGGCCGGAGAGTCAAACTGGTGACCTTCCACTCTGCAAGACGGCACCCAACCAACTGAGCCACATCAGTCAGGACTAGAGCTTCAGTTTTTAACACTTTATTTCATACACACAAGAATCCTGAAAGTATTATTTCTACTTCATAGAAGCTAATATGAGTCAACAACATGAACACCCAGGGTCTTTAATTCATATTCTTCCATGATCTTTTGGCATTCTTTAACAGGATTTTTAACGAGATCTTTCAAACGTTTAAATCTGATAGAATAACTTACTTTGAAAATCAAGATTTTTTTATACCTTTGTGTAACTGATAAAGGAACCAAGTGTGAAATTTAAACTATTTGTAGATTTTCATTTTTTAATATACCTATTGAGATTGGTGCTATGAAACAGAATTAAAAGATAAAATTCCTTCTCTCAATAATATAGTTGGCAATAAAACAACTATATAAATAATGACTATTGAGGTAAGTGCTGTGATGCAGGTATGCCAAGTTAGTATAGGACTTTGAGTAAAGGCTGTCCAATTCAGGAGTCTGAGAGAGACTTGGTAATTTCTTCCTTGATGGTTTGATATTGAGGCATAATTGTGAATGCTTGTTAGCATTTATCCAGATAAAGACAAGGGAAATGAATTCCTGAGAAAGCATGCTAGAGTAGCAAAAGCAAAAAGACATGCAATTGTAGGATTTGTTCCAATACTTACAAGTATTTTGGATGTGGGGAAGGTCAGATTCAAATGGAGATTTGGCAGGAGAAGGGTAAGAGGGACCATTGAGACCAAGTCATCAGGTCCAATGCACCAGCCTCCCAGTTCAAAGTTTAATCTTCTGGCCATTGCTAATGTATTTAAATGCAGAATAATGTGATTAAATACATCATAACCTAGATATCTGAGAGTGGTTTTTGACCTGTAATTGGTTATCTAATATTTTATTGCAAAAGGCCTACTTCTACATTGTAAGATTCAAACAATTTAAAACAATAAAAGTTAAATACCTTCTTTCATTTCCATTTTCCAGAGCTAACCCTTAACAGTTGCAACTTCTTCTTAATTTTTTTTCTAAACTTAAGTGTGTGAGAGTTTGTATATTTATCCATCATCTGTTTAGCTAGCTAGCTATTGTTAGCATAAATGGGGTTGTGATAATTTTTGGTTCTACAACTTTTTTAAACCTGATTTATTGTGGCCATTTTCTCAATATTCTATCTCATTGTCTTAAAGGGTATTAGCTTTACATTACCTGACCTCTAATAATAATATAATATTTAATATAATAATGTACCTAACCTCTAAAGATTAAAATCTTTGTTTCCACCTTTGCTATTATAAACCAATTGTAATAAATAGACATATATGTGCATACACTGGTACACTTCTATACATGTAAGCTTTATATAGGGTACTGTAGGGTAAGTGGAGGCAGTCTGGCTTCCTCGCCCAGGTGTCCGGGTAACTAAGGGAAGCAGTGTTCCCATAGCCTTGGAGGGGCCTGATAACCAGTTGTTCTCATAGCCCTGAGACTGGGTCTGATAAACTGTTCCCAGAACATGAAATGGGCTCACAAGTGCAGAATTATGTTATGTAATGTAACGTTCTGGCAGTTTTCCTCTAGTACTTGAACAGATAGGGACTCCTTGCTGGGGGCTGTGATGATGATGAGAGACACACAAGGGGACGGGTGCCATGATGGGGGCCACACTGGAGAGCAAGGGCCATGACAGGAGACATGCAGGTAGACATGCAGCTTGCAGCATGCTCGGCTTGCCCACCCGTGAATAAAGGCATGCCAGACATCCCAACGGCTCCGTGACTATCTTTCCATCTGCATGAATACCATGAACCTGCCTGGCCTTGAAGGGTGGCAACACAGGTACATCTCTAGTTTTGGCAGTCCTGAGTTAAATGTTCTACCCATTTGGAATTTTGGTTGAAATATTATCCAATTGTTCTGTAATTCTTTGTGTGAATTTTTTACTCTCTGTTGATACTTTAGATTATAAATAAATCTCTCTCTACCCAGTCCTGCTCCAAAAGATGAAATATTCCATACAAATATAAAAAAATAGATGGTATGTTTACAGCACTTTTATGCTTACAGACACATTGTTAATGATATGTATTTAGATCCAAACAAAAATAATCTGACAGAATGAGGCAAAAGTTCATTGTGGTTTTTTTTTCTTTCTTTATTTTTTAAATGGAGAAGGAAACCAAGTCTTCTCAACTGAAACAAAGCTCTGGGTGTTAAGCTAGGGTACTATTTCCATTTCTCAACCTCAAGTACAAATACAGATACACATAATATGGATTTCTTGGATTTTGTTTGTTTGCTTTCTTTTGGTACACTAAAAACTGCTGTGAATAACTGTGCATCAAAGCTACTCTGTCCATATGGACTTGAAATATTGTTATAGTATTATAAAGTAAAAAGAAAAGAATAAAGCTATTTTCAAAGACTAACTTAAGAGACATAAAAAAATGACCTGATTTTGAAGCAGTGGTTTACAAAACCGCATGCACAGCTGTATTTTTTTAAATAAAAGGTGGGCATTTATATTATTAACTATTACTATCCAAGGGGATGGGAGAATAAACAGGCTTCCTAATGAACACATTTAGCTACAGCAATTTTGCTTTTAAAAGCTGTAAAATCTCCCCCCGCCCCCGTGTAAGGTGCCTGTTGCCATGGTCTCTTAAGCTCAGGGATAAGAATGGAGATGAGGTCAAGAGTCACTCATGAACCTAAGGTTTGCTTAAATTTCATGAATAAAGCCACAGAGTTGTCAGTGAAATTGGAGTTAAAGGCAAAGGAAGCAATTAAAGGTACGAAAGTCATGATAGGTAAATACCTGGCAGTGGTGTGCTTCAATCAGGTGTAAACTGAAGTCCCATTGCACAAATGAGGGAGAGAAACAGATTAAACTGGAAAGCAGAACTTGCCTTTATTTTCCTAAGAGAAAATATGACAAAACTTGGAAGACCTCTGCCCTTGGGAAATTAAGATAGAAACTTAATACAATTAAGGAACCAATAAACGGGGAGTGAGGATCAAAGGAAGGACAAAATATATGCCTAGACAGAGTATCTTTTTATGCTGTCAGATTGCATCTCTGTGTGGATAGGTTAGCTCACACTCTGTTTACCTTTTGTATTTTCTAAATTTTTCACAAAAAACAATAAATATGAATAGCTTTTGCAGTAAGAATATATATATGTTTTGAAATAGATATTACAGAAGTATATATGCATTACATTTTATATGAACAGGAAATACATTTTGATGACTCTATTATATACTCTTGTGACTACCTCCACAGTCCCAACTTAGGACATTTCTGTCACCACAAAAAGTTTCCTTGTGCCTCTTTCCAGACAATAACCCTTTACCTTCAAGCACAAGCAACCATCAGTTTGCTTTCTAACCCTTGAGGTTAGATTGTTCTTTTCTTGAGTTTCAGATGAATGGAGTCATACAATCATACTGTGTGTACTTTTCGTTTCTGGTTGGTGTTTCTGTTTGTTCCTTTTTCTCAGCATGTTTGTAAGTCATTTGTGTTGTTGTAAGTATAAGTACTTCATTCTATTTCTTAATATTCCACTGTGAGAATAAATTATAATGTGTTTCTCCGTTCACCTGTTGATGAGCATTAGGAATGCTCCCAAAGTGACATAATTAAGAATAAAGTTATTAAAGAATTAATGTGCAAGTTTTTGTGTGAAGATATGTTTTAATTTTTCTTGTGAAAATACCAAGAAGTTGAATTTCTGCATGATATTATATCTTTATGTTTAATTTACAAGAAACTGAAAATCTATTATCTCACTTTACATTTCCAGTGGGTGTGTTCTAGTTGCTACATACACATTCTTGACAAAACTTATCATTGTCGATGTTACTAAATTTAACCATTCTGATGGGTGTATAGTGATATCTCTTTTTTTATAATTTTATTCCACTAGTGGCTAATGGCATTGGACATCTTTTCATGTGCTCTTGCTTCTTTGTATATATTCTTTTGAGATATCTGTGAAAATAATGTATAAATTTTAAAATGTGGGTTGTTTGCTCTATTATCAAGTTGCAAGAGTTTTTGTTAAATATTAAGCTATAAATCCTTTGTCAGATATATGTATTTCAAATATTTTCTTCCAGCCAATAGTTAACATTTTTACTTTTTTAACAGTGCCTTTTGAACAGCAGAATTTTTTTAAGGTTTATATATTTATTTTTAGAGAGAGAAGAAGGGAGGGAAAAAGAGAGGCAGAGAATCATCAATGTGTGGTTGTCTCTCACATGGCCCCTACTGGCGACCTGGCCTGTGACCCAGGCATGTGCCCTTACAGGGAATCAAACTGGTGACCCGTTGGTTCACAGCCCACACTCAATCCACTGAGCTACACCAGCTTGGGCTGAGCAGAAGTTTTTAATTTTGACAATGTCCAATTAATACATGTTTTTAATTTATAGTCCATGCTTTCAGAATCTTATTCAAGAAATTTTTGCTAACTGTGCTGAAGAACTAAGGGAGGGGGGAGAGAGAGAGAGAGAGAGAGAGAGAGAGAGAGAGAGAGAGAGAGAGAGAGAGAGAGAGAGAGAGAGAAAGTATAGTGGGTTTTCTAAGTACATTCCTTATTGCAACCAATGGTGGGATTTAACAATCATTGGAGTCTTTGGAATCATTGGAGCAGCTACATGTTCTAATTAGTCCAATGTAGTCCTGGTTTATGATACAATTATAAATTTTCAATATTTCCCCTTTTACTCTTAAAGGTGTCCTGGTTTAGATGATAAAATATAGGTCCCCCTACTATCCTCTCTGGCTTTTCTGTCCCACGTATGTCTTGTGATGGTGATGTCAAATAGCCCCTTGGAAAAATGTGTTGAATCTAAAGATATGAACGTGGGTTTTTGGATAGCAGATATTTCTAATTCATGGAATGGAACAGAACATGCCTAGGATATCTTATATACGAATTTAAGTGTTTTCTTAAAAGGGGTGTGTTGGAATATTCTGGGACACTTTTCACAGATGAGCTTTTCTTTGTGCTTCTCTAAAGTCAACCCAGCTAAGTCTGTATTTGCCAGAATAAGAAAAAGAGGATTTTAAAAGACTATGCATGGTAAGCTGAAAATGGGCTCCAAAATAGTGGTGACCCAACCCCTGGATATCCTTAATGCTCTTTATATGGTAAAAAGAAGTTTGCTAGATGTGATTAAGTTAAGGATCTTGAGCTGTGGATATTGTTAAGACTCATTTGTGTTGAAAACAAGGCCCTTCAATATGCCGTCCCAAAGACCCACTCCAGACTAAGAGACACACAACAGACAGAAAGTAAAAGGATGGAAAAATATACATCATGCCAATGGAATAAAAGAAAAACTGGGATAACAATACTTATATCAGACAAAATAGACTTCGAAACAAAGGCCATAACAAGAGACAAAGAAGGACCTAGCAATTCTACTTCAGGGTATTTATATGAAGAAATAGAGAACACGAATATGAAAAGACTTGTGCATCCTATGTTTATCACAGCTTATTTAAAATAGCCAAGATATGGAGGCAACCTAAGTGTTTATCAATAGATGAATGGATGAAGATGAGGTGATATATATGTACAATGGCATATTAGCCATAAAAAGGAATGAACTCTTGCCATTTGTGACAACATGGATGAACTGAAGGGTATTATTTTAAGTGAAATAAGAGAAAGATAAATACCATATGATTTTACTTATATGTAAAATCTAAAAAACAAAATAAGAAACAAAACAGAAACAAAGCCAGATACAGTGAAAATCTGCATGGTTGCTAGATGGGAGGTAGTTTGGGGTACTGGTGAAAAACATGAAGGGATTAAGGTATATAAATTGCCAGTTATAAAAACAGTCACAGAATTGTAAAGTACAGCTAATGATATAGTCAATAACATTGTAATAACTATATATGGTGCTTGGTGGGTACTAGACTAGACAGGTTGGTCACTTTGTGAGTTATGTAAATGCCTAATCACTGCGTTATACACATGAAGGTAATATTATGTGTTGACTGTAATTTAAAGATGAAAAGAATATTTTAGAAAGTGAAAGAAAACCACATGAGTTACCACTTTATGTCCATTAAGATAGCTATCAAAAAATAATAGGTGTTTTCAAGTATAGAGGTATAGTGGAATCCATGTGCACTATAAATGGAAATATAAAATAGTGCAGCCACTATAGGAAACAGTATGCACATTCTTTAAAAAGTTAAAAACTGAATTGCCATATGATCCAACACTTCAACTTCTAGGCCTATACCCTAAAGTACTGATAGCAGGGATCAAACCAATATTTGTTCACACATGTTCATAGAACCATTATTCACACTAGCCTAAAGGTAAAAGCGAATTGTGTCCATTGACAAATGAATGAATAATCAAGATGCAATATAAATGTACAATGTAATATTTTTAAGCCTTAAAAATAATAAAATTCTGACACATACTAAAACGTGGATGAACTTTGAAGAGATTATGCTAAATGAAATAAGCCAGTAACAACAACAACAAAAACTAATGTATAATTCCACTTGCATAGGATAGCTAGAGAAGTCAAATTCATAGACACAGGAAGTCGAATGGTGGCTGCCTGGGACTCATCAAAGGGAAGAAAGGGGAGCTATTGTCTAATGGGCTCACAGATTCAGTTTTGCAAGATGAACATGTTCTGGAGATGGATGGTGATGATAGTGGCACACATGTGAATGTAATTAATGCCACTGAAGTGCACACTTAAAAACAGTTAAACTGGTGCCCTGGCTGGGTAACTCAGTTGGTTAGAGTAACATCTCAATATGTCAAGGTTGTGGGTTTGATCCTTGGTCAGGACACAACCAACGAATGCATAAATAAGTGGAACAAAAATTGATTATTTGTCTTATCTCTCTCACTCTATAAAATCATAAAGCAAAAAAAAGTTAAATGCATAAACTTTATGTTGTGTATATTTTACCACAATTTTAAAAACTACATAAAGCAATAAAATTATTGGTTTTAGTAATAAGGCAGATTATTTGAACCAAATCTCCCCTTGAATGAATAAAAAGTGTTTAACATAAAAAATTATGTGAAAAGCATTATGAATTTGCATTACTAACATTAACTGACAGACTGTCTGTGAGATGGTTCTATACAGTTCTGCTCTCTTCTTGGGAGACAAATCCCTGGGACTTGATTTATCCAATGGAAGACCAGCAGTAGCGATGTTTACAAGTTCAGAGGAGAAAATTTAAAACCCATTGAATGCTTCTTCTATCCCTTCTATCCATTGTCTACAAGAATGTCATTTCTTATATGGAACCTGGTTCTTAATCTATATTCCAGAATGAAGAATAAACACAAGGCAGGAGTGTACCTTACTTATAGCTGGCATGTAATATAAATGAGAAAAAAAAACGTTATTATTGGAAGATGTAGACCTTTGTATTTATATATTACTTCAAGATAAACTAGTAAAAGTTAACTTTATGACCTCATGAGACACTGGGAATGTATTCCTAAAACGAGAGTCTGTTTTCAGTGTGGGAATTTTAACAGGATAACCTCTCAGATTAAATCTTGGACTCCAAAAAGTGCACCCTCCCTGTAAGGACAAACTAGATGCAAACTACCCAATCCCCACCTCTATTTACTGTCAGGAAAGTTGCTTTACCACTGAGCCAAGCAAGACACCAAAAATAAGAAAAAAGTGAGTAAAATCACTCATATGTGGGATATAAAAATGAAAGTAACAAATGAGTGATTTCACTCATGTGGGATATAAAACTGATAGTAACAAATGAACAAACAATTAAAACAAACAAAAACTCATAGACACGGGCAAATATGTTGGTTAACAAAGGAAAGAGGAGTGGGGGTAGTATAGGGTAAAGGGGACCAAGTATATGATGACAGAAGGTGATTTGACTTCAGAGGTGGGTACACAATGCAATATACAGATGATGTATCATAGAAATGTACACTTGAAGCTTATATAATCTCATTAATCAGTGTCACCCCAATAAATATAATAAATGTAAAAAATAAAATAATGAAGATCAGCATCAAATGGATTGAAAAATAAATAAATAATTCTATGCAGCAGAAAGAAAGAAAAAAGGAGCTCCTACCCTTTGCAACAGCATGGATGGAATTGGAGAGCATTATGCTAAGCGAAATAAGCCAGGCAGTGAAAGACAAATACCATATGATCTCACCTTTAACAGGAACCTAATCAACAAAACAAACGAACAAGCATAATATAAACAAATTCACTGAATTTGAGAACAGTCTGACAGTGACCAGAGGGGGAGGGGAGGGAATTTCAGGGGAAAAGGGGAATGGTTTAGAGGAACAAGTATAAAGGACTCATGGACAAAAACTATAGGGGGTGGAAATGGGAGGAAGGTGGGGAGGGCTGGGGTGGTAGGCTGGGGGTGGGGTAAAAGACAGAAAACTGTACAATATCAACAATTAAAAAATACTGATTAAAAATAAAAAATTTAAAAAATTAAAAAATTAAAAAAAATTTACATAAGTGGTATGAATTCAAAATCCTTTTTAGCTTCCAGAGCTTCTGAATTTTTATTGTGCCCACTCTATGCCTAACAGAAGCAAATGCATAGTATCTCTGGAGCAAGCCACTTTGATTCTAAACCTCAGAGAAATTGAGCATCAATTTGAAAAGGCAAATGATTAACTCACAGGCAAAGTTAACATAGCATACAAGGAGAAATGATGTCATGCTAAAGACCTGGCTGAAAGAAGACAGTGCAAAAACAGATCTGAGAAGGCTCCAACACAGGAATGCATCAGATATTAAAATGTGAAAAAGATTCCTATGTAAAACTGTAAAATATTTCAAAGACAAGCCTAAGAATATCCATGGAGAACAGGAAATTGTGTCTTAAAAACTAATGTGTGTATATTCACTTCTAATCAAGATGGGAAAACAGGGATTAGATTTACATCTCTGCATCAAGTAACTTAAATATAAAGATACATAAATATGTAAAACAAAATATATAAAATGGCAACACTCAAGATATTGCACATCAGGCAAGGAAAGGCTGTTTTTCCATGGGCAGGAAACAACAAGGTGACTGTGATTGCAGGAGAGTGTCCTCATGTGCTTTCAATTGAGTACTACTTGGTGTGTGTGTGTGTGTGCGTGCGCAGAAAGTATCTGGGGTCAGGGAAAAAAGTATTCAAAATAAATATAAATGGAATAATTCCTGAAACTTACACAGGCAGGGCTGATCGTAGTGCTTGTTTCCAACAGCCAGAATAGAAAATTTAATAATTCCAAAAACACAATTACAGTTTCAAGAAGGGTATCACCTCAATAGTACAGAAAAATGAACCCTAGACTAAACACAAATCTGGTTCTACCTAACAAAGCTTAAAATGAGACTCGAAAACCAAAACAACTCTTATAACTGACTTGATCAAGAACATTTATAGGAATATAACAATTCCAGCATATAACAGGGTAAAATTAATAACATCTGACATTCAATAAAAACTTACAAAGAAGACCATCAAGTGGGAAAATCCAGCCCATAAAGAGTAAATAATAGAATTACTACACAGGGCATTAGAGTCATTATTATGACTAGATTATTTTTGTTCAAGAAACATGTTAATTAAAAACGTAAAGGAATAAAAAGCCCCAAATTAAACTTCTAGCGATGAAAGCTATAATGTGTAAAATGAAAAAATGTACTGGATGGTATTAAAGACAAATTGGACATTGTGAAAGAAAAAATTAATGTATTTGAAAAAATAGCAATAAAAACTACACAAAATAAAAGAATTTAAAAGGACAAAAAAAAAATGAACATGTCCTCATAACCTTTGGACAACTTCCAGTAGATACTCTAGTTTGTAATTGGAATCCCTACAGATTGACAGTGCAGGGTATGTAAGAAAAACAAAACGTAATTTGAAGAAATAAGAACCTTTTTCTCTTCTAAATTTGATGAAAATTGTAAGTTCAAAGATCCAAGAAACTTAACAGGCCCTGGTATAAGAAATAATTTTAAAAAGTAACAAGACACCAAAGTGCATAATAATTACATTGCTTAACTAGGGTTAATGAGAAAGTCTGAAAAGCAGCCATGGAACAAGTCTATATTATGCAGAGAGGAGCAAAGAAAAATTGAAAACTGACTTTTTTTAATCCAAAACACTGCAATCTTATAAGTATTAGAGTAATATTTTACAGTATTAACAAGAAAAAAGTCAATAAATATTCTTTATTGTTGGAAATATCTTTCAAAAGAAAAGCAAAATACATTTTAAGACCTACAAAGGCTGAGAATATTCATCACTAACAGAAATTTATGTCTGTTAAAGGACATTCTCAGGCTGAACAAAACTAATACACTAACATAAAATGGAAATTTGAGTTTACACAAATTCAAGTGTTGGGAACTGTCCTGCCTAGTTTTGGGAGCTGTAACCTCACCAATGGGTGAAAAGTCCTCATGACTAGAGGGCCTTGGGACCATAAGTCACTAATGAGTGTCATAGCTTGAGCCCTCATTCTATCTGTAAGAAGTCTCTTATCTCTTGGTTGCCTTACTTCCCCCACCTGATTTATGCCTGAAACAATGCCGGAGACAGGTGTGGCCCTGTGCTGGAATGGGCAGTTGTCCTCGGGGACAATCAGGCATAAGAAAGAATGCATAAAATCCTGTGAAACTTGCTTTGCTAAGAATGCCCTCAATTTAAATGTTAAGGGTCCAAGCAGAAAATGAGTTTGTTTCCCAAAGTTTTATGGCCCTTTGCCATCACTCTATCTGACCCTGACTCAGAATAAGCCCTTACAGTTCTTTGAATGTTATCTATTCCTTGATCATTACTGCCTGACAATGATTGATGAGCTTTGCATATATGTGTATATATATATACACACATACACCCTGCATTCCTATGCAAACGAAACCCAAGAAAAGCCCAGGGAAAAAGGTACTTGAGGCCTTTCTCCTCTGAGAGACTGGTCAGCCTTTTCTCCCTAAGCAGATCATGTCTTGGTAGACTTATTCTCATCTGCAGTGGCTAGGGGAGCTCTGGTGGTGCAGCCCCCCCACAACAAAGGAATGAAACACACCAGAAATGGTAACTACATGAGTAAATATAACATATCTTTATTCTTTAAATATCTTAAAGTATAACTGATTTTAAAGCATAAATGACAACAAAGTATTGTGGAATTTATAAAACATGTAGTATTAAAATGTACGACATTAATAGCACAAAGGCCATGGGAGGAAAAATGAAAGTTCAGTGTTATAAAAATCACATACTATATGTAAAATGGTATGGTATCACATGAAGGCTGACTGTGATAAGTTAAAGATATATGCTATAAACTCTAAAACAACCACTAAAATACACAACAAAGAGTTGGACTTAAGTAATATAAAAATAAGAGGAGAAAAAATAAAATAAGAGGTAAGAACAAATAGGACAAATAAAAAACAAATATCAAGATGGCTCATTTAAACACAACTATCAATTTTACACATAAGTGTAAATAATACAAACACCCTAATAAAGTACAGATTGGTAGATTAAAGATAAAATGCAGGAATTTACTCTATAATGGCTGCAAGAAATCCAATTTAAATGTAAAGACACAAATTTGTTAAAACAAAGGAGATTTATAAGGCTTACAATAACTTTTTTAAAAAGCTTGAATGGTTATATTAATATCAAATACAATAGATCAGAGTGCAAAAATATTTCTACAGATCAATATTTTTATTTTGTAGTGATGAAGGGGTCAATTCATTAAGAGGACATAACAATTCTAAATATTTATGGGCCTAATAACAGCTACAGAAAAATAAACTGATGGAATTGCAAGGATGCACAGACATATCATAATTATAATTTGAATTTTTACACCCTTTCTGAATAGCTGATAGAACAATTGCATATAAAATCAGTAAAGATATAGATTTAAACAATTCTGTTAATCAACTGAGCTTCACTGATATTACAGTACACTTCACCTAGCAACTACAAAATGTATTCACTGACCATATTGTGGACCATAACCCAAGTCTCAATAAATCTATAAGAACTGAGGTCAAAGTGTTTTCTCTGACCATAATAGAAAAATAGAGAAATTTTATAACAGAAGTATGTTTTAAAAATTCTCCAACAGTCATATGATAAATAACACTCTTCTAAATATAGAAGAAATCAAAAGAAGAGTTAGAAAATCTTTTTACTTAGTATAAAAGCACAAATTATAAAATTATGTGAGATATTGTTAAAATGGTTTTGAGTAAGTTTATAACAATAAATATCTATATTATTAAAACAGAAAATTTTCTCCCTGACCTGCATGACCCAGTTGGTTGAGCACGGTCCCACAAAGCAAAAGATCGAAGATTTGACTCCAGGTCAGAGCATATGCCTGGGTTGCAGACCTTGTCCTGGTTGGGGCATGTAAGAGAGGCAACTTACGGATGTTTCTCTCCTTCTCTTTCTCCATCCCTTTCCCTCTCTCTAAAACTTGAACGTTAATATTTTATATGTGGATGAAGAGAGAGAAGAGATTGAAAACTTCAACAGAACAGTCTATGAAAAGAGCAGTCCTGAAAAAGAGTGAGTCCACACAGGGAAATTTTATTATTCTTTTAACTTCCACTGCCATGTTAGTATGTGTCTATTTAAAAAAAAATTATGTCCAAAATTCCCATATGCATCATTTTTCTATAAAAAGTAATTCTGTATTTTATATCTTTAGTCAATAAGCCTATTTGTATAACCCAGAACAACAACATACTGCTTCATGGACTAGATGGTCAGTAATGATGGTAGCAATAATGGTGATCATGGTCATTATACTGCAAAAACTCTCTCTCCCTCTAACATATAATATGTATATATTTTATGTATTGATTTGGGGTATATAGCTTAGTGGTTAGACAATCATATAGCATATATTTTGACCAGTACTGTGAATTTGTTGCTCTCTGCCTTACCTTATATTCAGCTAGAATCTGAATTTTCAATAGTGATTGTTAATCAGGTTTACATTTTATAGTTAGCACCAAAAGCATTTAAAGCTATAGTTCAGATTGTTAAAAGTCAGTTTGTACAAATAACCATATGGTTTCTGCAGAGCAAATAAAGCTCCTCCTGCTAACAGTAACTTTATTAGTCAGGTTACATTTTGAGGAGGTCATTACCGAATAACATCTAAAAGCTCTCCATGATGTACACAGGGCATCACATGCATGACTACTCAAAAATGACTCGATTTGGGTGGGATGAAAGGAGGAGGGCAAAGGGGGAAAAACTGGGACAACTGTAATAGAATAACAATAAAATGATAAAAACGATTTGATTCAGAATATGAGAACAGTGAAGTATAACAAGTGCTGGCATTGATTTGTCTATACTGAAGGTTATCTTGAGAGCTCACTGTGCCTAATTGCTTTATTTATTTATTTATTTATTTATTTAGTGTTGCTGCTCAGCTAACTAAAAAGTCAACAGCTTCTTCTGTACTTCACATTAGATTTTCTACGGCTGTATGGTTGCAACATTAAACTTGTTCTGCCTTACATGAAAGACATTCATTAGTTGACCATTATATACACTCAGTGCTACACAGGTTCCTTACAATACTGAAGTCATATCTATGTACTGGCAGATTTTGTAGCTTCACTTCACTTTCTTCTATCTTGTCTATTTTAATGGCATGAAAATCTAATTTGAAAAATAATCCAGGCAAAATTTTATAATTTAATCACAGTAAAAATATTTCCATGTCAAATTCCTTATCAAGACTTGTGCATGAACTACTCACACAATTTTATCTGTAAAAATGTGAATTTTAAATGCAGGAAATTCCCAGCGTACAAATGGATTGCTTTTTCCAAGTTTATTTACATGAGAGTTATTTTGAACTTGGCAGGCCTTCATTCACAGAAACAATGTTACATATAATAATAACCCCATAAAGTTGTCTAACATGTCAAACTTTTAAAATTACCTTCACAACTATTTTTTACCCACCTTGGAATGAACCCTTCAGAAATATGTGTGGGTATTACGATTTCCTTTGTATAAATGATCAAAAATAGGCTGAAAGATTAAAAGGAAACTCCTCTGTTCCTCCACCGATAGAACACTTTTTACACCAAAAGTGTGGGTGTTTTCCCAGCACTGACCAGTTCTCCAACTCTCCCAACACCAGCTGGATGCCTTGAAGTTTAGTTATAGAACTAGCTATCTGAAATTAACACAGACTCCATAGGTTAAGATCTCATTCACATAAGACTGCACACCTACCCCCACCACACACACACACACACACACACACACACACACACACACACACTTCAGACACCAGTAGCGAGTCCCAGTCACCTGCACTTCTATCTAACTGGCTGTAAATCAATACTTCTTATAACCCCTTCTTCAGTTTTTAGTAATTTGCTATAATTGCTCACAGAACTTGGGGTGGAGGGCACTTACTTATGTATACTGGTTTATTATAAAAAATATAAGTGAATGGCCAGATAAAGACTTGCATAGGGTGAGGTCCTGAAGGATCCTAAACACAAGTGCATCTGTCAGCAAATTGGGGTGCACCACCATTTTGATACATGGATGTGTTCACCAGCCCAGAAGCTCTCTAAACTGCATGTGTTAAGGGTTTTTATAAAGGTTTCATCACATAAGCATGCTCAATTATGAACTCAGTCTCCAGCCCCACTCTGCTCCCCAGAGGATAAAGAGTGGACCTGGAAGTCCCAAACTTTAATTCTAACTGGGTCTTGCTGGTGATTGGTCCCCATCCTGAGGCAATCGAGAGACTCTCAGACATCAGCCATCTCATTAACAAACAAAAGGAAACTCACTACTCTAAAGAATCCAAGCCTCTTAGAAGAACTTCTGCCAGGAACCAGGGTTAAAGACCAAGTATTAGAACAAAAGATGCTTTTAGTGCCCTTACCACTCAGAAAATTACAAGGATTTTAGGAGCTCTGTGTCACAAAATGTTGTGACTTGCCCAAGGAAATGTGAGTAGTGAGTGAACCAGTAAACTTATGTTAAAACTCAAGATTTTGGACTGTTAGAGTAGTACTTAGTTCACTGTAATAAATTATCTCATAAATGTTGGTTGTTATTTGGGATGTTCAAACCTCTCTCAGCAAGTATTGTACATTTTCTTTGAAATATTTTATGGAATACTGGAATGGTGGTGACTAAGTTAAACAAATAAAACAGATCAAACAAGATATTTTATGTTTATTTCCAAAAGGATACTTTGAGAAGAGCATGTTTAATTGAATAAAGTTGAGCAAGCTTGTGAATATTTGCAGAGAGTCTGAAAGATTCTTCTGTGAATTTTTAAGGACATTAGTTGAAATGGGAATTTTGGGTTACAACAATTTCTTTTATGTGAAAAAATATGAAACTATTATTTTCTTAATATTGACATATATACAATAGGACAGGGGTCTTACTGAAGAATTGGATCTTTTACAAACCAAGAAGAGAAAAGAAAAGAGAAGAGAAAAAAGACTGGAGAGAGAATTTCTTTAAAAAGAATTTACTGATATTTACAGAGAGAGATGAAGGGAAAGACATAGGTTGCCTCTTGTATGGGCTCTGACTGGGGATTGAACCCACAGTTTGGTGTATCAGGGCAACACTCTGACCAACTGAGCTACCTGGTCAGGGCAAGAGAGAATTTCTTAAGGTTAGCATGAGAGTTGAAAGAGAAAAGCAGAGAAGGAATATACTCGAAAGGGGCCTGCTGATGTGAATTGAAATGAAATGTGAGAGAAGAAAGAATGAACAAAACTGAGGATCATGCGGTATGCGAGGTATCAAGGAGATGGAGAAAGAAGGCATGAGGTCCATCCTCCCTTTTCTTTCCTTGGAAGGGCCTTGGGAAAAATCCCAAGGCAGACAGGACTTAAGGTGGCTCCAAGGACATTTACCTTCTGATTCTAGCCTTTGTGTAATCTCCTCCCTTGAATGTAGGCTGGATTTAGTAACTCGTATTTAGTGAATAAAATGGGACAGAAGAAAATGGATGTCACTTCAGAGATTATGTTACAAAAGTCTTTTGTTTCCATCTTCAGTGTCTGCCCTTGATCTTTCTTGGTTTTCTCTTCTTTCTCCTTCCCTTCCTCCCTCTCTCTCTGTTGTATCACTTTCTCTGGGTGATTGAAGCTGCCATGTTGTGAGCAACCCTATGGTACAGGACAACATAGCCGAATTGAGTCCATTAGTGCAACAGTCTACAATACAAGAAAATGAAACCCCTCAATAACCACATGAGTGGATCCTTCAGCTCCACTGGGTCTTGAAATAGTTAGAGTTCTGGCTTGCTTTACTACCCTGAAATGAAATTAATAGGCAACCCATCTATTTGCAAAACTGCAAAAATTCAATAAAATGCCTTAACTATAATACAAAGGAGAAATAAAAAGGCAAAATTTAATATCATATAATATAATTTAAATACATATATTGAATTTTGAAAATTTCACTTGTAGATAGGTTATTATCTATTAATTTCATTTCAGAATTGTAAAGCAGGCATACAATTAATTATAATAAAAACAGGACATTAAGTCTAATAGGACTTAGCCCTGGTGTGAAGAAAACACTTAAATTTAGTGAAAGTGTTGGATCAACTTTGTATGAAATAAAAAAAAAAAACAGCTCAGCAATTCAATGCTAAAACTGGAATTTTCAGCAGTATAACTGAAGAAATTCCTGGAAAACAACTTGTAATTCCTCTTAATATAAACTTTGTAATTGTGCGCCTTGTAACATATTGATTCCTTGTATTTTTGACACTGCAGCCTCAGTTATTAAAAAACATATTAAATATTTTTCTTTATTATTTTTTAAAATTTTTTCATTGTTGTTAAAGTACAGTTGCCTCCATTTTCTCCCCACCACACCACCCCATTCCACCCATCCCCACCTCCTACCCTTGAACCTACCCCCTGTGGCTTTGTCCATGAGTCCTTTATACGTGTTCCTTGATGGCTCTTCCCCTATTTCCCCTCATTATCTCTCTACCCCTGGTTACTGTCAGTTTGTTATTTTTTTAAAGCAATTTATTTACTTTATTTTTAGACAGAGGGGAAGAGAGGGAGAAAGAGGAGAGAAACATCAATGTGTGGTTGCCTCTCATGCGCCCCCTACTGGGGACCTGGCCTGCAACCCAGGCATGTGCTCTGACGAGGAATCAAACTGGTGACCCTTTGGTTCACAGGCCAGTGCTCAATCCACACCAACCAGGACCTTATTCTTTTTTCAATGGCTCTGGTTATATTTTGCTTGCTTATTTGTTTTGTTGATATCATTCCACTTATAGGTGAGATCATATGGTATTTGTCTTTCACCACCTGGCTTATTTTACTTAGTATTATGCTCTCCAGATTCATCCATGCTGTTGCAAAGGGCAGGAGCTCCTTCTTTCTTTCTGTTGCATAGAATTCCATTGTGTAAATGTACCATAGTTTTTTGATCCATTCATTTACTGATGGGCACTTAGGTTGCTTCCAGCACTTGGCTGGAATTTCTTAAGGAATTTCTTTCCCAGTTTTGGAAACTGATTTTCTTATTGTAAATTGTGCTGCTATGAACATTGGGGTGCATAAGTTCTTTTGAATTGGTGTTTCAGGATTCTTGGTAAATGAAAAGGGAAGAAACTGTATGGGAAAATATATTTGCAAATGATAACTTGGACAAGGGTTTATCTCCAAAATATGTAAAAAACTCACAGAACTCCACTTCAGGAAGACAAACAGTCCAATAAAAAAAATGGGCAAAGGACCTGAACAGACACTTCTCCAAGGAGGACATGCAAAGGGCCCAGAGACATGAAAGAATGCTCAGCATCACTAGTCTTCAGAGAGGTGCAAATTAAAACCACAAGGAGATACCACTTCACACCAGTCAGAATGGCATCATCAACAAATCAACAAACAACAAATGCTTACGAGGATGTGGAGAAAGGAAACCCTAGTGCACTGCTGGTGGGAATGCAGACTGGTGCAACCACTATGGAAAACAGCATGGAGTTTCCTCAGAAAACTAAATATGGAACTGCCTTTTGACCCAGCAATACCACTTCTGTGATTATACCCTAAGAATCTTTATTATTTTTTAATTAGTCAAGCTCAGCTTCATTTTACAATAAACTTTCTTTCTACATTCTCTCTCTGCATGTCAACCAGATGCTTAATTAGTTATCCATAGCCAAACTAGAAAAAAGCTATATGATGTTAGTCCTTGAGAAATTCCGGATGCTTTTTTCCAAAGTTGGCTAAATAGGGGTGGAGCATGTACTAGGCCATCCTTAGATGAAAACAGCAGTTTAATGGGATTAGAGTCATAATGGGATTGGTATTGATACAGTTGTATGAACTTCTGTACTTTAATGTATAAATTGCTCTTTGCTAAATTATTACATTATCGTTTTTGCTGGTTTATGAATATCACTGTCAGAGACACTACACATTATCAAGAAGTGAAGTTATATAAATGTCTTACTATAATTTTGTAGCTATTAGTAGATTAAGAAATTGTAATCTTCACAATAGTGATCACTGCGTAACTAAACGTATGAAAAATAGCAGCAGCAGCAAGAAGACAAGAAGGAAGGAGAGATGCAGAAAAACTGGGAAAGGAACAAGGTACGGTATTTAATGCAAGGGAAGTCATTTTGAAAGGTTGATGACTGGCAGTGGTTTTCAGCTGGTCAATAGTGCTGAGCAGTGAAAACCCCAGGGTCATTCACAGGAAGTTTCTTAGTTTTCAGAACAATATTGCATTGATGTAAGACTTCATATCTCAGAACTGTAAAAACCTACACCCCGAATTCAAAAGCAGAAAAATCAAAGCCATCTCTTATTACACACTACTGACTTTTCACTATAATAATATGTTGTGTTCTTTTTTTGCTTTTAGGCTACTTTTCCTTGCCTGCAGCTCTTTTGAAAGATGAAAATATTGAACTTGCCTTTCCACCTTGTCTTTCTCCACATGCTCTCAGATCATTAAGATTTTTTAAAACTAACTTTATTGCCAATGAAACCTTTTGCAAGCTCTTCGCATCTACTTGTAGGTATGAAACCAGGGCCAGAATAAGTCTCAGCATTTCATATACCTATCCAGTGCTTAGTCCCTATTTCAGCCTTCTATCTATACCATTTTAAATCTGTGCATTATTATATCTCCTCACTACTATGTCCTATAAAGGTGTCCCTTGAATTATTCCCACTCTTATTTATTCTATTTATCCTTCTCCAGTTTCTCTTCGCAGTCTACAAAATTCCTAACCTCCCCAAATTCCATCATTCCAAACTCTTCAATCTACAGTCCTATCTTTATAATTTCCATAATTATGCATTTCTTAAGAGAATAATATGCCATGTCTCCACTTAGTCTGATTAACTTACTCAGTTTTTTTTGTTCCTGAAAACTGAAATAAAATTACTCTCATAAAGTTTCCCCTGCTCACTTGCTTAATGCTGTTTTAGTCACTAACACATTCTCAATACCTCATTACTTAGTAGTTGCTCAATAAAACTTTGCTGAGACAATTAAGGATCAAATTATTCTCAAACTTCCTACTAAACCATTCAAAGGACTCAGCAATCACTCCCAAATATTTTTCTAGTTTCATCTCTTGCCATTTCAAATAACATATCATTTGTTTCTATCATGTTGAGCAGACTGTGAGTTCTGTGTCTGTGTTTTCATTGATGTGCTCCTGGAAAAAAAATTTATCTTTTCCTCTGACTACTAAATATTTTCCAGAGGTATTAGAAAATAGTGATTAAGAACTAGACATAACATGTCAGATCACCTGAATTCAAATTTTACTGTATTACATACTATCTGTGTTAACTATTGTTCTTACCTACTTATTCTTCAAGGATCACTTAATCGCTAGGGAGAAAGGAGAACTTCTCTCCTCAGCCCACCCAGCATGCCAGGAGCGTTTGCCCCCTTATATCCTTATTAAATTGAAAGTTCCTGTAGGACTGGGAGTATACCCCACTGATCTCGGTCTTCTCCCATTTCCTCAAAGACAATGTTTTCTATTTGGCAGTCATCATAGTCTTTTTTAAAGGGGGAACGATTAGGCTCAGCTGGATACTATCCCAGTGACTAGAAGCTAGTGGAAAGATCAGAAGCTAAGGTTGATATCATTCCCTCCATTTCTAAAGAAAAACTGAAAACAGTTGGAAGCCCTCATCCGGACCAAATATCATCATCATTTAGAAAATAAAAATTGTTCTTCAATTGCCTACTGTAATGGGTTTATTAGATGAAGCAAACTATATACCCATCTCAAGTTGAGGAGAAAGGGTTTAGAGTACCTTTTACCTGATGATACAGTCCATGTGTGAAGAAAATTCTAAGCATTCAAGTCACCTGATCTAAGAGGCTAAGTGAGAATCAGAATAAGATCCAGTACGAGGAGAGCAGGGAATCCAACATCTGGTGGCCAAATCCAGTGGCTTACATTGAGAAATAACAGGCAAAAATGAACGAAGAGTCAATGTGTTGCTGAGTGAGAAGCATTTATGTAAGCATCAAAGAGGCTTGTGAATTGAACAATTAGAACAATTCATGGTGCATGGTTATATGTAATAACAACAACAACAATAATAATACTATTATTCTGGTAGTTTGAGTCAGGATAGTGATTCAAATCTAAGAGACGAAATATATTTGAGAAGATGAGTCAAAAATACAAGCATTCAGCCTGAACATGTTTTTAATATGAAAACACCTATGAAAAGGTCCAAGAGAGAAAACCACATAAGAAAGAGCAAAATATCAAAGTTGTGTTTTAGAAGCAGCACCCTAGTGTTACCTTAAGGTGGCTAAAATGTAGACTTGATTTGGTGTGTGATTCTGTGACTCTTGCCCAGGGAGAGCCCAGGAATTGACCTTTATATCTAAAATTAACTCCACCCAGTAAAATTTCCTCCGGATTTTGTAAGAATTTCTACCATAAATAAAAATGGTTCCTACTGCCTGAATCTTAACATAGCATTCATTTTGTTTTCTGGAGAAGAAAACAGTTGACAATCCTAGGTCATGCCCTTTCATGCATCTAATACCTAATCTTGGGAAATGTGATCCTCAAAAGAGAGAATTATAAAATAAAAGGGTAAAATTACAGATCTAAATGAGGGGATGATCATAAATATAGTGAAAATTGATAAAGAGAATCGTTACTTTAATTTGAATAGTGTCAGGAAGAAATTTTTCTAGAAAGAATAGGAACACAGCTACAGAAATTATTTAAGTTGGAGCCCCAGCATTGACTGACAGAAACTGGGACTTGTAGGGAACAAAGGGAGCCATTGATTGAGGTGAGATTCCAACCCATGGTGCTGGAAGCAAGTCACAGGCCAAGTGCTCCTGCAGTCACATGCCGTTTGGATCAGGTCTAGCGTTTTCTTTAGGTTTTCTGTAGGATTGCATGCTGCATCTCACCGGAGAGGCCATTCAAATTGTTAAACAAGTGGAGTTGAGTATTTAGGAGCTCTGGCTCTGTGAGTCACACTGCACTTTGAATCCTGGCTCTACGCCCTTGTGTGATATAAAAGAAGTTAGGAGGGATGGTTTTGGAGAAACGGGTGGAAGTGGGGATGATAGATGGTGCACATTGACTGTGTAGTATTTTGGAGCCAAGACACACTGATGGTGGACCTTTCCTAACCAAACCCACTTGGGATGCAAAGAGCTCCTTCTTCTCATGCCTAAACTGACTGCCATCTTCTAATTTCTCCAGAGATACTATCTTATCCAGGGAGTTTGTCAGGATAGCTGAGGCCAAAGATAGCTGTGCAGTTTAAAGGGACTGAAGTCCACAGCAAGTAGCATCTTTGACTGACTGATGCATAATTGATTGAAAGACGCCACTTGAAGGGTCCAGAAAATAGCTGTGAGGACAATAAGGAGTTAGCTAAAGTCTATAAAATGTTTATTTTACTTCATTTTTAACCAAGCTAGGCAATATGTAAGTAATATAGATGTAATCGATGTAATCATTATAATGGCTAGATGGCACATACTATAATCTCAATTTTATAGAAAGTTAAGGATCGAGTAGTGAAAGAAATATGCCCAAGATCACAAAACTGGTACAATCCATGCATGAGTTTAGGCTGCATTTTGTCTTTCTCTATTCTCACATTCTTTCTCTTACCTATTCACCTGTTAGTAGTGCTAGTATATGAACTTGAAGATCATACAACTGCCTATATTTTAAAGCGTCCTTCAGCCCAGCTGTTTCCTCCGCCAGCCCAGCCCCTCACCCAGCGCGGTGCACTGAGAAGCCCAGCACTGCTGTGTGCAGCAACCTGCATGTTTTGTCTTTTGAAGGAACAGTGTCTGGAGATCTTACCCAGATGACATCTCTGGTGCTTGACAGGAACAATGTCTCTTCTTTAACTTGCGTGTCTTCTTCAAATAGTTTTAATTCTCCTAATTGTAATCCAATGACACAAAAACCATTCTACAAGGATATATGATGTGCTCTCACCCCCCACCAGCACCTGCTATCACCAAGCAAACAAGCACTCTAATTACTCATTCCCAAGATCTCATATTTCCCATGGTGCCCATTTGAGACAGGTCACGTAAGCATCTTACTTGAGTAGTTAATTTAAAGCAGAAGCTCTTATCAGGTGCTGTTGGGCACGTGTTATCATGCATTAGAAAATTCACAAACTTTAGAGTTTGACCAGATTTTGAATTCTTATGTTCACAATTCATGGCTGCATGAACTTGGGCAATGCATCTCTCTAAAATCCAACTTTTTTATCTGTATAATACTGATATTTGATACTAATAACCATCTCATGAGGACTAAGTGAGATACAATACCCATCCAATAGCAAGCATTTAAAATGTTCTTCTTCCCTATTCCTGCAGAGTAGTCAATCACCATAAAAACTTCTGATTAAAAAAATAGCCACTTCTACTAACTTGAATTTCTCAAATCAGAAAAGTCTATAGGGAAGGTAATGTACTAACCATACTATCTACTGGCACCTCAATTAAAATGAATTCCTTCACACTTTTCGACATGACAAAAAAACTGAAAGTACCTCCCTACAAAAAATAACTTGTTGCATATGCTTTGATAGGACATGGACATTTGGAGTGGGCTTGAGTAACAGAGAAGTAACACAAGTCTCAGAAGAGGTGTGGGGAGGATCTACCAAAGAGAAAATCACCATAAAAAGTGAGGAGAAATATGAGAGACTCAGAGATTATTTTACCTGTCAGTCTAGTACAAGAAAAGTCTTAAAAATAATAGCAGGTTGAATATTTATGGGTATATGTTTGATCATTATGTATCTATCCTGGTGGGACACATGAGTTTTACATTTTTTTATTTCTATGTTTCTAATATCTACCATAAGTCTGCACATGGTACATATTTCACAAGCATGCACTGACTGACTGAATAAATAAACAACACTCTTCTAGTTATCAGGCACTAATAAGTGCCTACCTCTGGGTTAACTTCTATGTCCAAAGTCTCATTTAATCGTATAACTTCCCTTTAATTCAGGCAATGTCTTTGTTTGTAAATAAAGACACTTAGGCTACAAAAATTTAAGAACTTTAATCAAAGTTACATAACTGATAAGCAAATGTATCAGGATTCAAATCCAGGCCTATCTAGCTCTAATCCATCTTGTTTGCATTCTACCTTATTGGAGAAATATATTTGAGCTATGTAATTTTCTAGTAAGTGCTGTGGTATCACTCCTTATAACCCCTCAAAAATTCTTTAAATTACGAAATTTTCTTACTGCAACTATTTAAGTGCTATTTTTACTTTTCTGGCTGAAGGAGCGTGCTTGGCTTACACGCAGAGCAAGATGAAAGTGCCAAAAAATTAATGTCCCAACTAATCAATGACAGATTGAGGAGCCGGAAAAAAAAAAATCCCAACCCACTTACCCTTTGGTTGGGTAACTCATACATATTCTACAGTGTCTTCTGTGAGCCTTCAGTAGGATTGATCTTAGTTGTTCACAGGAGTAACTTACAAAATAACTCACACTTTACTGACCTTTTTCCCTTTATCTACTTAATAGCCCACTCTACTCCTAGTACTTCCAAGAATCACATCCCAAATAAACTTCTTGTTCCCAAATTGTTTTCTCAGGGTCTGCTTCTGGAGAATCTGACTTAGGAAATCTTTCTCAATGATTCCCCAGGACTCCTCATGGTCTTATCTCAGTAAAAGGCTTTTCCTTTTTCTTTTCTTTTTCTTTTGCAATTTTTAAAATTCATTTTTATTTTTTTTATTCAAGAACAGTGGTCTCCATTTTACCCCCACTGCTCCCCTCTGCCCCCATTCCCACCTCCCACCCTTGATTCCACCCAGCTTTCTGCATGTGTCATTTATACATGTTCCTTGATGACCCTTCCCCTTTTTCCCCCATTATCCCCTCCCTTCTTCCCTCTGGTTACCAGCAGTTTGTTCTTTATTTCTGTGTCTCTGATTCTATTTTACATGCTTGTTTGTTTTGTTGATTAGGTCCCACTTATAGGTGGGATCATATGGTATTTGTCTTTTACCATCTGGCTTACTTCACTTATCATAATGCTCTTCAGATCTATTCATCTTGTCCCAAAAGGTAGGAGTGTCTTCTTTCTCTCTGCTGCACAGTATTCCATTGTGTAAATGTACCACAGTTTTTTGATCCACTCATTTACTGATGGGCACTTAGGTTGTTTCCAACACTTGGCTACTGTACATTGTGCTGCTATGAACATTGGGGTGCATAGATTCTTTTGAATTGGTGTTTCAGGATTGTTAGGGTATAATCATAGCAGTGGAATTGCCAGGTCAAAAGGCAGTTCCATTTTTAGTTTTCTGAGGAAATTCCATATTGTTTTCCATAGTGGTTGTACCAGTCTGCAATCCCACCAACAGTACACTAGGGTTCCCTTTTCTCCACAACCTCTCCAACACTTGTTTGTCGATTTGTTTATGATGGCCATTCTGACTGGTGTGAGGTATCTCATTGTGGTTGCCCATGTTTTCTTTAGCCATGCAGAAGCTTTTTAATTTGATGTAGTCCCATTGGTTTATTCTTTCCTTTATGCCCCTTGCTCTAGGAGACGTATCGGTAAAAATATTGCAGAGTAGAATATCTGAGATTTTCCTGCCTGTGTTCTCCTCTAAGACTTTCATGGCATCATGACTTATATTTAATCCATATCCATCTTGAGTTTATCTTTCTGTGTGGTGTAAGTTGGTGGTCAAGTTTCTTTTTTTCTTTTTCTTTCTTTTTTCTTTCTTTTTTTTTTTTTTTGCATGTAGCTGTCCAGCTCTCCCAACGCCATTTGTTGAATAGCAAAAGGCTTTTGAGAAAAGCTAAAATTAGGCCATTCACAGTCAAAGAAATAATTTAGAATTAATCGATGCATACTGCTCTACCATGTCCCAACTGGACATGCCGGTTTCTTCAGCGGTCTCATTCTGAATGTATATCTGTATACTATATCCCCATTTATATCTGTATACTAAAATATACTCTGTATCTTAGGCCCTTTGGGTATTTCTGGGACCTATCCATGTCAGAATGTCATAGTTCAACAGAAGAGAAAGGTATGGTTACTTTTGATGGTTGTATACATGTATTCTATTTTGTAACATTAATAAGATATGCTGGAAGAATATTTTTTAAATTAATGTTACCCTTAATTTAACAGCTCTGATCACATACCCATTTTATGTGATGTAAAATAGGAAAAAGGAAGGATCAAGAATACGAACCTGGTATTTTGGTGTGAATAAATGTATGTATATATTTATGTATATATATAAAAACATGAATAAAAAAGAAATTGATGCATATATTAAGGTAAGCTTATAGGGAACATTGAGTATAAAAATAAAATTAATGTCTGATTACCTCAATTTTCTCCATCAGGTAAAATACATATTCTATTTAGAAGGAATAGAATGGCTTGACAGCTCTGATAAAAGGTTAATTGAAAAGAAATCAAGGTATGAAAGAGTGAACTATGTAAATTTATTTCTAAGTGACTGACTTTGAATACTGTCTGACAACACCTGGGAGCTGATAATGATCACCTAAAATATACTCTGTATCAGTTCCTTTTGCTGATATATTTCACCACAAAATATGATATTTTTATTCACACTTATAGCATTATTGAGGTTTCTGGGGTGTTTTATTTTCAGCCATTTCATTAGCATCCATCTTTCTTGAACTTTATTATTGATCCATAAGTAAGTTATTCCGCCTTTCAGCAGAGCTTATAGAGTGGTCTGAAAAATAAACTCAGGAGTATAATTCAGGGTGCATTCAACTTAATTTTCCATTGAGATTTAGGGAATTCAACCATACCCTACTAGTTTTGTTCATGAGTCACCTATGTGTTTTCACGTGGAAACTTTCTTGAAATTCCTTGGTTGACAGCAGATGAATGTTTATATGTATATATATATGTGTGTGTGTGTGTGTGTACGTATATATGTATGTATATGTATGTATGTGTGTGTATATATGTATGTATGTGTGTGTGTGTAGAGTTCAGATTTATTTAGAAGGGATTGTAATATGATAGGGAAAAAACAGTCATAAAATATGGGCCTGTGAATAATGCAAGACAAGAACATTTAACCAGGATTCAACAGCTCTTTTCAATTGCATGAGAGCTGCATGTCCACCTTGCCCAGTCTCAGGGCCCACTTCAGTGCCTAGCACGGAGGAGGCACTGAAGGATTTGTTAGGCTAATTAACAAAGGATGGAAAATATATGCTTTATTTAAAAGCATTGGCTTATTGTTTTTTTAATTTAATCTTTATTGTATTTTTTCCACTACCATTTACCTCCCTCCTATCCCCCTCCCCCTAGCAATCTCCATATGGCTTATTCTTAAAGTGACGATGGTAAATTAGAGGCTCAGGGGAGAAACTCATATATTAATGTCAGACTATCTGTTTTATTTCTGTAAAGGTTTCAAGAAGTAATATATACCTCTCTTTTGTGAAAAGCCAGTATTGCCATTAATATCAGCAAAAAAAAAAAAGTAGGGAAAAGTAGCAATATATTAGTGGTGCAATTGTCAACTCAACAATTGCCCTTAAATAAAGTCCGGTCACTGAGCACTACAAGGAAGATCTCCAATAAAATTAAACTCAGGCCCCACATCAATTGATATAGACCATTTTCTCTGTTCTTTCTTTTTGTTCCCTACTCAATTTCCATCTGTTTTTCACCCATCTTGAGTCTCTACTAGTCTATGGAATGGAGTCACCTAAGATTTTTAATACCCACAACAAAATGCATCTAAAGCCAAAAAGGATACAACTCCAGTAAGGAGACTGTATTAACTAATGAATAAAAGAAAATGGTCTACGCCAGCGCATTGTTGTTTCGGTGGTAGGCTCCAGAGTCCTTCAAATTCTGGCGTTTCCATGATGAAAAGTACTTAGGCAGGTGTACCCAGTGTGCAGTAGTTTCACAGTATTAAAACACTGTATTACTAAGAAAAGTTTCCATTTGTTTTATTACTATTATTACTATCATTTTTTTCTTTTATTCAATATAGTTTTCTACAATTATTTTGAGTTTCTCCATGACTTTCAAAAGTAAATTCATCCTCCCAATATCTCTTCTGCTTTTGTAAGGCTGTGAAGAAATGGAATCTTTTTAAAACCAAACCATTTAAGTAAAGGACAGAAAGAAATGTTGACCTGAGCTCAGTGCTGCACACATATATTTAATATGTATTATAATTTGAATTAAATTGAATTAATTCATTTGAAGTTCCATCCTCCAGTTTTGCATTTTTTTTGTAATTTCTTTGACTTAAAAGATAGTAGTTTCTAACAACTCACAGATTTCTAGCCAGCCAGTCATTTATGTGTTTTTATTCCTCCTGGGAAAAGTTCATTTTAAGAGTCTCATACTTTACAAAAAGGAAAAAGGACTCATGAACATGGACAGCAGTCTGGTGATTGCTGGGGGAAGTGGGTGTAAGGGGACTAAATGGTAATGGAAAAAATACAGTAAAAATTAAATTTTTAAAAAACTCTCATGCTTTAGATGGCCCAGTTTGTATATATGCCTTTTGATTATATTTTAAGGAACATCACTTAGGAATAAAATTTTTCTTGTTTAACCATATGATAAAGATTATTATAGCTCATGATTCAAATACAAACAATGGTAGAGTCATCTGCATGTTTTACACTAGCTTTCCATTATTACTGACTTATGCAGTGCTGCAAATAATTAGGGCACAACAGCAAATTACTTTTGCATGCATTAATTTCTCATTATTATAAGTAACTTGACTGAAAGAAACAATGGTGCTTTTATGGTATTTATTTTTACTTTTGCATTTTCTGTTTCAGCTTTTCTCTTTCTAAGACCAAGAAATAATTCTTAAGCAGTGTAGAATATATTTCTCTGACACATGGATGGATGATCACATCTGATAAAAATCAAATGTGATATATAATTCCCATCTGCTACAACTTCAAATGCATAAATACTGCTCCATGGACAATGTGTATAAGAAAAATATAGAGCAATTTACTGTAAAAAACAGAGGTTCACCAGTGTTTATGCTGTTAACTCCTGAGAGTTTCCATGGCCTTGCCATGCCCCATATTAGTACTTCAAAAATTCAAACTACATAATAGAAGAAAATAGAAGGAAGATAAGAAGCAGGAAACGGTAGGTTAGCATTTTCCATTTATCTATAGCTTAACATTGCTTCTAGTCCAGAGCTCCTCGGGGCAGAATCTACAGATCTTCTAAGGTCACACAATGCTTGTCAGAAAAATAAACCCATTGTTAACTAAAGGATTAATAGATTTTTCTCTATGCAGCACACGTGTACCCAAAATGATACCATATTTTTCTACCCCAATCATTTTAATTTTAGTGCATTGACCCTAAGACATCCCTAACACCCATGTGTACTCCAACCACTCGGAGCGGGATGACTCGGTGATGGGAGATGTCTCACACACGTGTTGGCTTTCCTGTTTTCCTGTCCTTATCCCTCACTATGTTGTAAACTCCAAGAACAAAATACGTCTTGTTTACTGCTGTGTTACTCAGTCTCTGAGAGCACTGATGTTCTAAATTTCTATCCTAGAATGAAGTAAATGCATTTAAGATACCTTGCATGTTCTTAAAAAGAAAAAAATGACAGAATATTTCCCAAAGACCTAATGACCTGTAAAATCATACTAAAAGTTATTAAGATGTTATCAAAGAATAATTATTTTATATTAAACATAATATTGCAACAAATGTGGTCATGAGAAAATATCAGAATGCTTCAAGAATAGTACAAGTCATTGCCTAACAAGTTTACCCACTTAAGTGAACTTTGTTGTTCTTCTTGCATCCCATTAGAAAGTAACAGCATTTGGGGTAGCCCATTTATATTTTTAAATATTAAAAAAACACATTTTATTTAGGCAGTGCATATAAATATGTTTTATTATATAAACACATAAAACACTTCCATCATCTAGTTATTGTACATGAATATATTAGTATTGTATATTTGTTAATATTTCATTAAAACAATTGTGGGATATAGAGTATTATTTTCTAAGAGTTTAGAAACATTTTTACCAAGTTTTTATTTTCATCAGCCTTGGATTTCACATGAGTTTAGAGTTGACCTCACTGCACTTGTAAACAGTTATTAGCTCAGTTAAATAAAATTGCAGTGCAGAAATGGGCCAGTATTTCCCTCATTAAATCTGATTTCCTCTTGGACATGAAAATGCTGATGTCTTGATAATTATTCTTCTGTCAGACTGACCTCAGACTCTAAAATATTTTCCTAACGACAATTTTACTTTTTTAAAAAACAAATCTTCTTCCCTTAACCATGTTATTTCTAAAGCCCTTTAAGCCTCTTCCAAAAGTGATTAGAAATGGTAGACTGCTGATGAACAAAATCGAAGCGGAGGCATGGAAGCGTGAAACAGATTGACAGCTGTCAGAAGGGAGGGGTGAGTGAGGACTGGCTGAAAGAAAGGGAAGAACAGACCTGCTTAACCCATGGACACAGACAACAGTGCGGTGATGGTCAGAAGGAAATAGGGGAGGGGTTGGATGGCGATGGGCAAACAGCGGGATAGGGAATGAGGAACATCTTTAATAGTGTCAACAATAAAAATAAGTTAAATAATGGAAGGCTGGACTGTTTTCAATTGTTTTGCCACATAGAGCAATCATACTGCATGATATCTAGGAGATTAGCCACTGAAGAAATGGCACAGCATTTGATCACCAAATGGCCATCCTTTGCACACTGGTCCGGGATGCCATGGCTCAGGAAGACTGGAAATCTAGATGGAGAGGCTGCCGTCTGCAGTGTCTGTGATTCTATTCTCCTGGACGCTAGTCTATTGCTGGGGGCTTTGCCCGTAGAACCCCCCGTTCGTCACGGATGAAAGTAAAAACTACCAAGACATCTTGTGCTTGGGGAGGAAAGGGGTCAATCAAACTCTCAGAGGAGAATGACCCAGAGCCCCTTCCTCACTAGGCTTTTATTGGGTTCCAATACACCGCAATACAAGTTTAACATGTCAAAGAAATCTGAGGGCTTAATCGGAGCCAGTGTTTGTCAGGAAGGGGGGTTGCCAGACTTTGGGAGACATGCTCATTTCCTCCTGGGACACTTGTCACCTCAGGAAGAGCACTCTTAGCAAAGCAGGTTTCACAGGACTTTAGGAATTCTTTCTTTTGCCAATCACCCACGGAGCCGTCCTGGCCAGGACAGGGCTGCACCGCTCACCCCCACAGTTTCAGGCTTTAAGGCAATTAGGAAGCAGGAGACATCTCCCAGATGGAAGTGAGGACTCGGGCTATGTCAGAATAGCCGGGGGCGAGGGTCCATCACATCCTCTTTGCTGCAACCCCCCGAGTCCTTCCATGAGGCCTTCCAAGTGGTCGCGTCTGGCTTAGGTTGCCCCTCCCATGAGGAGTCTTACCCGTCATTGACTGCCAACCAAGCTATGGGGCCAGAGATGGGTAAGGCAGAAGCAGTGCTCCTGCCAGGGAGATAAGCTTTGTCTCCTTAATAGGTCACATCCTTGTGACAGAACAGACCCAGATGAAGTGGGTCCCTTGGGCTCTTACACAGCCCACCATGGGGTGAGGGTTACAACTCCTGAAACCAGGCTGAACGGTCCGCAACAGTCTATCCCAAGTATTAACTCTCCTTTTGTTTGACCACAGCTTAGTGTCCTGTTTTCTAATGTCTCCTTATTAGTGTTGCCTTACTAACTAGTTCTGTCTGCTATTTGGAAAACTGGTTGCATGCCCAGGGAAACAGAGTGCTAGAATTATAAAACCCTTTCCTGCAAGGACCTGCAGACTTCTGCCAGCTGCTGTTTGTCCAGTGTTCTACTGCTATCACGTTCCCACCTGTGAACATCGTGGCCCTGTGCTCAGATCTCAGATTGCACTTTGCTGAGACGCCTCTCTTCCAGGGTTCTATACAACTGCTGCTGTAAAATTCTGCTGCAGTGTGGCCTTTCACACCCATTCAAGCCATCTATTTGTTGATTTAATGGATGGCTTCTTTTGTTTGATGAGATTTTACTTCTTTCCAATGCTTCCTTGACCTAAAGAACTGCCTTTTTAGGCCCAGCTCTCAAGAGATACTAAATTAAAAAAGGTACTGAATCCAGATAGAGTTACTATGAAAGTCTTGTGCCCACAGGGAAGCTGGGCACTGTCAGTACAGAAACCTGAACTGAAGTTGGACTAAGGCAAATGAGTGTACTTTTGAAGTGTTTTAACTAATATGAGAAATAAGATGCTATTGTAGATATAGTTTCAGCAACAGTTTTATCATGTCCTAATTGTGTGACCTCAGTACAGACACCCAAGTTACCTCAGTGTCAAAATTCTTCTTTGTAAAATGAGACCTATAACAGTATTTACCTTACCTGGCTAAGGTGAGGTTTAACTGTGCTCATGGATATCAAATTTTCTGGAGAGTGGTTGCAGATAAAAAATACTACAAAAAGGTAGATATTATGATCAACTGGAGGTGCCATTGTTCCAAACATCAGCTTTGCACTGAGCATCATTCATTCAACAGCTACACAGCCCTCCAGTTCACTGATGCCAGTTGGACTGACTAGACAGTACAAAAGCCAACAGATGTCTACGTTGCCTTAAGGAATAAATGCAATGTTGAAGTATATTCAGAAAAAAAAGGCAAGTATCAAAAAAATTGAAAAAATAATTTTTACTGCACAAGAATTATTAGGTTATGGTCAACAACCATAACCTAATAATGAAATGAAGCAAACCCAGGCCTGTCCATTGATAATTTAGGGACAAAGGAGTTGGCTTGATCACATTTGGGGAACTGGCTACTTTTATGTAAGCCCCTTTTCTTAAAGTACCAAATATTCCAAAAAGACTGTCATTCATCCTTTACTTATTTCTCAAGTAAAGGTATCATGACTTTGAGGAATAAGACTACATTTTGAGTCACACATTTTTATTAGTATTATATACAGTTTCACTTTAATTCTCTACTTTTCTGCCGGCCTGTTCATGTGAGTTCTTTAAAAAAGGGAAGTAACTCCATTTATTTCTGGAAACACAATCTGCCTCATCCTTCAGGGTCCACATTTTCAATGCCTTCAATTTTATGAAGTCCTCCCTCATTCTTCCAGGACTCCAGTTTGATATGATCTCTCTCTCCTCTGTATTTCATAGCACTTGATATGTTATGTCTCATGCTAAATAACAAGTTTAAGTTTATGAACCACTGATTCACATACTTGTTTTAATGCCTTATCATGTGTTATTTTAGAACTGGTTGGTTTTGTGTATTTGTGTGTGTGTGTGTGTGTGTGTGTGTGTGTACTAGAATCAATTTTAAGTTTCAAAACTCTTACAAACCTTCCTTAAATATTATAGAGGCTCAATAAGTGTTTTTTCAATTTGTAGATTTCCAAGACTTTAGATTCTCTAGATTCTGTTTTGCATTAGGGTAGAAATTTTTCTAAATGTGTCGAAGACAGTGCCTTGTAAGTAAAGCAGTTAAAGTAAGAGCTCAACATACATCTCTTGGTGAGTAAATGGAACATTTACATGTCCCATGGAGATGTTTCAATTAGAGGTAGCCTCATTTGGATTAGTAGAGGACAAGAAGCAGCTTCATGACATATCTTGACAGGCTTTAATACCTGGGAAGACCAGCAGCAAGCTTCAATGTACATTAAGTCACAGAACAGCATGAAAACATAATAAAAGGTGCAATAAATGCTTCTATCTTAATTCAGCAACTTTTATTTTTCCCTTCTGCTCATTAAGCATTTACCTTCTTGATAAACTCTAATCTGTGTGCACATAACTCTGGAAATTTTAAATGAAAGTGATTATTTAAAATCATATTAAAATGTATATGCCTTAAAACATGCCATAAAAGTTTATAAGGTGGTGGCTCTCTGAGATTACACATGGGAGATGTTTTCTAGTCAGAAATAATTACATAAAGCTTTTAAGCTTAGCATGCATGATGTCTTCAATAATTTAAACAGAATATATGGCATGACAAATGTGGCATATGTGCCCAGTTAAACTGCAATTTGCTAGAGTGCTCCAAAACTGTGTTCTTCTCATTAACTGAATTACACTGATAACTGAGAATTAAGCAGGGACATTTTTTTCTCTAACATCATTGCATGTTTCCATTATAACTTACTATTTCAAGAGCCTCCAACTGGGGCCACTTACCTTCCACTCTTGCCCCTTCACCATCTACATGCTTCGCAACAGCCCTTGATACTTTAAAAACTTAAGGTAGATTGTGCCACTTCTCATTACTTTGAAGTTAAAATTCAGTTTTTGTTTATTGGGAGTTTTTGGATTACTGCTTCAATTTCACTAGGTGAAATTGTGTGTTCAGATTCTCTTATTCTTCTTGATTAAGTTTCATAAGATTGCATGCTCCTGGGAATTTATCCATTTCATCCTGGTTGTCCAGTTTGTTGGCATTGAGTTGTTCATAATATTTTCTTACTATCTTCTGTATTTCTTTGGTGTAAGTTGTTATTTCTCCTTTTTCAATTCTGATTTTATTTATTTAGGTCTGCTTTTGTTATTTCTTGATGAGTATGGTTAATGGTTTGTCCATCTTGTTTATCTTTTCAAAGAACCAGCTCTTGGATTCATTGACCTTTTGTATCATTTTTTTTTAGATTCTCTTTTGTTTATTTATGATAAATTATTGATCATAATACGATATATTATTTCTTTCCTTCTACTCATTTTAGGCTTTGATTTTTTTCCCCCAAGTTTCCTTAAAGGTAAAGATTGCTTATTTGAGCGTTTTTTGTTCATATTTTGGAGATAGATTACAGGCCTGTAATGCTATGAATTTCCCTCTTAGGTTTGCATTCACTGTGTCCCACAGATTTTGGATTGTTTTGGTCTCATTTTAATTTGTTTCATGGTTATCTTTTGATTTCTTCTTTGATCTTGTTGTTGACCCATTCATTGTTTAATAACATGTTATTTAGTTTCCATGACTTTGTATATTTTTCAATGTTCTTGTGATTGATTTCTAATTTCTCAGTGTTGTGTCAGAGAAAATGCTTCATATAATTTCAATCTTCTGTAATTTCATGACACTTGTTTTGTGTCCTAAAAAAATTGATCTATCTTGGAAAACATTCCATGTACACTTAAAACGTATATGTATTCTGCTGTTTTGGGGTGAAATGTTCTGAAGATATCAATTAAATCTATTTGAACTAGTGTGTTGTTTAAGGTCTGTTCACTTGTTGATTTTCTGTCTGGAAAATCTATCCATTGAAGTCAAAGGGGGTTAAAATCCCCAACTATGACTGTATTTCTATTGATCTTTCCCTTTATGTCCATCAAGATTTACTCTACATATTTAGGTGCTTCTATATTGGATGCATAAATGTTTACTAGGGTTATATTCTTTTCTATTGTTCCCTTTATCATTATGTAGTATCCTTCTCTATCTCTTGCTATAGTATTAATTTTCAAGTCCATTTTATTGGATATAACTATTGCTACCCCAGCTCTTTTTCCTTTCCATTTGTATGAAATACCTTTTTCCATCCCTATATTTTAGTACATGTATATCTTTCAATCTGAGGTGGGTCTCTTGGAGGCTGTATATCTATGGGTCTTACTTGCTTATCTTTACAGCTCTTTCTGTCTTTTAGTTGTAGGATTTAAGCCATTTACATTTAAGCTGATTATTGATAGATATGTATTTATTGCCATTTTACTTTTAAGCTATTTTTCTTTTTCCTTTCTTTTTTTTCTTAAGGCAAGCTCTTTAATTTTTGTTGCAGTCCTGGTTTGGTATAACAGATTCCTTTAACTTTTTCTTCTCTGAGAAGCTCTTTATTTCTCCTGCAATTTTGAATAATAGCCTTTCTGGGTAAAGTACTCTTGTTTTTAAGTCATTGCTTTTCATCTCCTTGAATATTTCATGCCAATCCCTTCTGGCCTGAAATATTTCTGTTGAGAAATCAGATAGCAGTCTAATTGATGCTCCCTTGTAGGTTACTACCTGCCTTTCTCTTGTAGTTTTTAGGATTCTCTCCTTGTCTTTAACCTTTTCCTTTTAATTATGACGTGTCTCAGTGTAGGACTCTTTGGGTCCATCTTGTTTGGGACTCTATGATTCCTGGACTTGGGAATCTTTTTCTTTCAACAGACTAGGGAAGTTTTTGGTCATTATTTCTTCAAGATCCTTCCCTTGCTCACTCTCATCTCTTTGTATTCCCATTATCACACCCAGTATCAACACCCAGGCAGATGTTGTTACACTTCATGTTGTCTATAAGGTTTCTTAAGCTCTCCTCATTTTTTTAAATTTTTTTTTCTATTTGCAGCTCTGCCTGGGTGTTTTTTCCTACCTTGTCTTCCAAATAACAGATCCAACCTGCTGCTTCATCTAACCTACTGTTTATTTCTTTCAGTGTATTATTTATTTCCGATATTGTGTTATTTATTTCTGACTGGTCTTATTTTATGTTTTCTATGTTTTTTTTTTCATGCTGTAGAAGTATCCTTATAACCATTACTCTAAACTCTGTATCTGAAAAATTGGTTGCCTCTTTTTCATTTATTTCTTTTTCTGGAGAATTCTCTTGTTCTTTCATTTTGGGTCCTGTTTCTTTGTCTTCCAATTTTTCTTGCTTCTTTGTGGTTGTTTCTATGTGTTAGGTAGATCTGCAAAGACTCTGGTTCAGTCATTATGTCTGATTCTGCCTGTGACTGGCCTCGGGCAACCTGTTTGGAGCTATCAGCAATCAACAGCTTGTGGCTCTCTATGCTGGGCCCATTTGTGTGCAGAAACAACCAGGCTGTTCTCCATGGCTGGTTTTTACCAACACCGAGCCCTCGCTCGGGGTGGGTTAGCTGAAGTCCCAGAGTTCCCAGATATCCACCTTGGTTGTTAAAGTCAATCACTGATATAGCTTTAAGCTGTACTCAAAAGCCTGGCTTAAAAAAAAAAAAAAGTGTTTACCACAGGAAATAACTAAGGGTGAGAAACATAAATATAGGTCATGCTAAATGGTTCTTAACTTTGGCTGCTCGTTGGCATTACCTAGGGAAGGGTTGTCAAACTCATTTTCACCAGGGGCCATATCAGCCTCACAGTTGCCTTCAAAGGGCCAAATGTAATTTTAGGACTGTATAAATGTATCCACTCCTTAACAGTTAAGCAAGAGCTTGGTGCTGCCGCTGGGTAGAAACAAGGTGTTGGGCCAGATAAAACAAGGTGGAGGGCCGGATTCGGCCTTCGGGCCTTGTGTTTGCCCCCTGTGACCTAGGGAGAGTAAAAACATTCTGACACTGGGGTTCCCCTCCCAGAGATATTTCTTTAATTAGTCTGGGTTGGAGCATAAGTATGGGGATATTTTAATAGATTCCCAAGTGATGTTCAGCCAATGTTGAAATTTTGTGTGCTAAAAAGTTTGGCCCTCATTCTGAGAGAATGAGTAAACATTGATGAGTTTTTCTATGCACCCCTATGTTCATAGCAGCACAATTTACAATAGCCAAGTGCTGGAAGCAACCTAGGTGCCCATCAGTTAATGAATGGATCAAAAAACTGTGGTACATTTACACAATGGAATTCTATGCAGCAGAAAGAAAGAAGGAGCTCCTACCCTTTGCGACAGAATGGAAGGAATTGGAGAGTATCATGCTGAGCGAAATAAGCCAGGCAGTGAAAGACAAATACCATATGATCTCACCTTTAACAGGAA
Organism: Glossophaga mutica; assembly: GCA_039655065.1. Lineage (NCBI taxonomy): Eukaryota > Metazoa > Chordata > Mammalia > Chiroptera > Phyllostomidae > Glossophaga > Glossophaga mutica. The sequence continues at coordinate 74,383,945 of CM077308.1, read as the reverse complement.
GCTAATAAACAAAACAAACAAACAAGCATAATATAAACAAAGACACTGAATTTGAGAACAGTCTGACAGTGTCCAGAGTGGGAGGGGAGGGAATTTCAGGGGAAAAGGGGAACAGTTTAGAGCAACAAGTATAAAGGACTCATGGACAAAAACTATGGGGGGGTGGAAATGGGAGGAAGGTGGGGAGGGCTGGGGTGGTGGGCTGGGGCGGGGTAAAAGACAGAAAACTGTACAATATCAACAATTAAAAAATACTGATTTAAAAAAATAAATAAATAAATAAAGGTGTGTCTTTAAGCTTAAGCATATACTACTTTTGGTGTGCCACAGAATTTTAGTAATTAGTTCATGTGTGCCATGAGATGAAAAAGTTGAAAATTGCTATTATAAAGTATAGGGTATGCTGGGGGAGGGGGATGGTGCAGAAAATAACAGAAAATTAATTCACACTATTTCAATCTCTTAGGGCCTTTAATTTCTTCCAACAACTTCTTTCTATTTAGAGACAAAGACTTAACAGGTTTAGTTTGATAATGTTTCAAATCTAGAGATTAAGTTTAAAATTTGAGTTAAGTAAGCTGTTTGGGTACAAAATGGTATGTCTCAGGGTAATAGTTATAATGCTAGCTTCTTCTCCCCTCTAGGTTTTCAGTAAGGCCATATGGCAGCACATGTACATAAAAGTCATTCTCAATGCACACAAGTAGTGCCCATAAGATCAGCTTGCTCTACTACATTCTGCATTGGCCCCAAATTTCCACCTAATCTAGGGCTTGTAAACTACTTCCTGTGAGCCAAATTTACCCCATTGCCAGTTTTTGAAAACAAAGTTTCACTGCAACACAACTATTCTCATTTATTTACATATCTATGGATGCTTTTACACTATAATGGTAGAGTTGAGTACTTGCAACAGAGACCACCATAGGCTGCAAATCTAAAATATTTATTACCTGGGGCTTTACAGAAAAATATTGCCAACTTGTTATCTAACCTGTGCGTGAATTAAAGTGAAAATCAGTTAGCTGAGAGGGATAATTCCCTAAAGCCCAGTCACTGTTTAACATGTTAGTTAGCACACAATTTTGTGTGGTAAATAAGGGCACAAGTTTTGGAGCCATCCATGCCACATTCAAACCCAAGCTCTGCCACTTACCAGCTGTGCAAGAAACTTGGGGAAGTTCATAAACTTTCCTAAGTCCTAGACAGGGTCATAGGATTCAGTTGTGAAGACCAAATGTTTCATAACTCCAGGGACAACAATCACTTGATAATCTGTGTGATTAATTACCATGGAATTACATGGTATACAATCTATATGCCTCTACATGTTTTACTCATCTTTTAAGTAAGTCCAATAATTATATCTTTATCATACAAGAGAACAAATTAGGTAATACAATCAACTAATTAGCACAGGACATAGCGCAGAGTATGTACTCAATAAATAAAGTGTACTGTGCAGATGGCTAGTTGTCTTGCCAAATCTCTTTTCCACTTTATTCCTTCCTATTATAGTTCTAGTCAGGCACAAACCATCTGGCTCAGGTCCATATTCCTAGTTTCCTTTGCAGTTAAGTGTGGTAATATAATTAAATTTAGAAAAAGGAATAGAGTAGAGGAATAAGCACTTCCACATTATCTCTGACTTAATATTACTCCCTCTCCCGGAGCGTACCTTTTTCTTCACCTCATGGAGTGTGTCAGAAGGTACTGCAGCAAACCAGCACTCACCGTGCAGATGAAGGCAACAGCCTAAGGAGATAAAGAAACAAAAAGATGGTAGAAATCTAGGTCCTGGATTATCTGAGAAGTAGAACTTCCCTGACAGACTACACAGAATAAACAAAAGAAAGAGAAATAAACATTCACGTATTTAGGCTACAGATAGTGTGATGAAATTTTGTGCCATCCAACTATGTTCAACCTGGGATGCTAATCATCCCTTTGTCCAGTATAGCTATGCATATACACCACCCACATATTGGTTGGTCATTGTAGTAGCCATCGGAGTTATCAGATGTGTTAACAAATCTTTCTCAAAGAGAAAGAAAGAGACTACAGTCACATAACTTGTATGAGAATATATCGTTATTATTGTTCTATTTTATTATTTTTATTGCTGTTAATCTCTTACTGTGAAAAAATATAAATTAAACTTTATTATTGGTACACATAGCATATATAGTAAGCCCTCACTTAACATCATTGATAGGTTCCTGAAACTGTGTGAAAGGACATATAACAAAATCAGTTTACCATAGGCTAATTGGTATAAATAAGAGCTAAGTTCCTACAGCATCTCATCAACATTATAACAAAACAACATTGAACAAAATGACATTATTTGAACATATGCTCTGTAGAGTTTGGTACAGTGCACAGTTTCAGGCATCTGCTAGGGGTCTTGGAGTGTATCCCCATGGATAAGAGGAGATTGCAGTATGTTACAGCCTTTTTGCAGGAGTTCTTTAGCATTTATCTCAATTATTGCAGATATTAATTGTCAGTTACTTATTAGTTACTTATTATTAGTTATCATGCATTCTATGCTAGTTCTCATCAAAACTTTTGACAAATGGTCCAGCTAATGGATATGTCCTAAGATGTGTGTGGGGGGAGGTGATGGAAATACCTGAAACACAGAAAACTATCATAGAACACAGCAGTGTTTTAGGGTAAGTGATTTCAACTGTCAGGAACAGCTATTGCTTGATTGTAAACTTATTGTGACTTACGTATCATTAATCTCTGAACCCCTAGCACCTACAACAGTGTCCTACCTCCAGTACTCAATGCATACTAAATTGGCAAATAGATGATGGTATGGTAGCACAAAAAGAGAGAACATAAGGTCAACAGTTTAAAGTTATTTTATAAGTATTAAGTGAGCTTGGCATCATTGTCCATGCATTAGGAGGCTAAGATAAACAGTTTCAAAGCAAGCAAAGAAATAAAAAATATTTTAGATATACTTTCTATGGGGAAAATATCTTTGATTCTTTTCTAAAATATTTGGTGAGGGAAAACAAAAGTAAGAAAATAATTGACATTATGAAAACTCTCAGGAGAGGAACAATTTATTTGAAATTTAAGAGACATCTCTGATTATATCTTTTTCAACTCCTGATCTCCAGCTTAAGAGAAAATAACAAAACCAGAATAATGAAAAATGAACAGAATGAGTTATGTGCCAGAAAAAAGGTGAGGGGAAGAAAATGGATTGGTAGAAACTAAGAAATCCTCACGAGCCTGATCGGCAGAGCACCTGTGCCCCTCTATTTTTTAATATCATTTACAGATTCACTCTCCATTCATTTATTCACTCAACCAACCAGGGACAAGATGCAGTTACCATACTAGCAGTTGGTGGTGAAATGATAAATACTGTACTGTTAATGGGGATCTTACTAGGAGAAGACAATCATGTGAACACAAATAGGAATTATAAGTAGAGGAACCACACAGCATAATTTTCTCAGGACAGTCCCAATTTAAACCTATTGGATACTATAATTTTTGCTAGTATCTTTTCACTTTGTAAAGTGTCCTAGATTGAATGGCAAATGCAGTGCTATGATAGAAATCTTAATATTGTCTCAAATGCTTGAGTGGTTAAATCTACCTTAGGAGATCAGAGAATATTTCATACAGAGGAAATATTTAAAGGGACTATGAAATGTAAGTAGCTGTAGGTACTTCAGGCATGGGGAGTCAAGTTTCAGGGTTATAAGCAAGCACAGCACTTTCAGGAAAGTAGAAGGCGGCAAAGAGGAGAAGGTCTAAAGGGAATGGAAATGTTTTTGCATTAAATATTTATAGAAAATGAAGTACAGTACATTGGGGGTGAGTAGAAGGATTTCTGAGAATGCAGGTGGATTGGTGACCACAGTTTATTAGTGAATTCCATCCTGCCAACAGGCAACTCCACAAACAAGATCCATGAGGTCATGTGTATGAGCAAGTCAAGGCTGTTGATATTGATTTACATTTTATAAGACAATGAAACAAAAAACCAAAATGTTGAATGCACGTATAGGCAAGAGAGCTTTTAATACAATAAAATATTTTCTCAAATCTGGATAAATTTGGAAGTGGAGTCAAACTGGATAGGAAGGGGAAATAAAGGAAAAAATATAGTAAGAAACTATAAGGCTAGATTAATGATCTCAAATTATAGTATATAATATATACTATACAGTATATATTTTACTATATATACTATATTATATAATATATATAGTATATATGTTATACTATATAGTATATAGTATATATGTTATAATATATAGTATATATAATTATAGTATATGATTATTATAGTATATACTAACATATACTATATAGTATATATACTATATAGTATATATTATATAGTGTATATACTATATAGTATATATAGTATATGTTAGATAGTATATGCTATAACAATATATAGTATATAAAAGCATCATCTAAAGTGTTTATTAAAATTATATCTAGATGCTTCACTTCTAGCTTGCTGGGCGGCTGATTTGAGCCACTTGCCTGCACCTGACTCTGGCCACTAGCCCAGCAGCTGAGTCACACCATTCGCCTGGAGGCTAACTGGTGCCGCTAGCCCTGTGACTGATACTAGCAATTCGAGGGGCCACTGGTGGGCCATCAGCTTGACTGGTCCTACTTGCCCAGCAGTGGGCTCTGGTCACAGTAGTGTCACAAAGACCAAGGAGGAGGTGCACCACATGGACCTCAGCACAAGGTAGATTAAAGGTGCAGGCCTGGTGCAGATGGACAGTGGGAGTCCAGCAGCTCTTGGAAGACCTGGGCTGGAAGTGGAACAACAGTGAATATTGCAGCCCAGACCTGGCCCCCATACTCGCAAAACCATAGAAAGGGAGAAAAGCGAAGCCCAGCCCTCCTCTTCCTGTGGTATCCAGGAAGACCAGCAGAACTCGTTCAATGGATTTAAAGTCAGCAGGAGGCTTATTTTTTTTTCTTTCCTTTCCCTTCTTTTTTTTCTTCCCCCAAGTGAGACAATAAGACCTGGAGTTGTGATGGGTCTAGAGACAGATCCAAAGGGGGAGCACAAGGCTAAGCCCAAAAACTGAGACTGAGACAAATTTCACTTCGCTATCTCATAGAACTGGCATTTTATTGTGTATTTGTATTATTATTTTTTCATTATTTTTACCTCTTTTATTAGGATTTTTTTTATTTCCCTTCTTTCTGTTTAGTTTTCTTCATTTTATTTTTCTGTTTAATTGTATGGTCTGATTGTTTTTCTTATTCTCTCTTTCATATTGTATTTTAATTTTCTTTCTTTCACTTCACTCATGTTCCAATGATACACTACTCTTGATCATGTACTTTCTATTCTTATTATCCAAATCATATATTTCTTGCCATATTATTGTTGTTCCAGTACAATTGTAAATAATTGTTGTTCCATACAATTGTAAATACTAAACAGCACCCCTTCCTGATCTTAGCCCATTTTGCTTTATTCCTGAGCTTTATTATTATTGTGGTTAACTCTATTCTCTCGGTTACTATGCCTATTTTCTATACTTTACTTTCACTATATCTCATCATCTTACCTTGCACAAGTGCTCTGTTTTCTGGATTCAGCTCACAATCCTCCTCCCCTCTGACAAGAGTCTTATCTCTCGTTCACCTTTTATAAAGAGCGGCAAATTGGGTGAAATATTGTCATTAAGGCTATGTTTATCCAAAAGATCTCTTATCTCTTCTCTTCTTGTTGGTACCTCAAATCCCATAGAATACTCTCCCACTGTCTTAATCCATTTTGCCTACCCCTGCCACTTATCACATTCAAGAATAGGTGGAAGCTGCAAACATCAATATACCCAATGGAGGAGAGAAACCACCAACAAAAGATCTACCAAAAGATAAAAACCCATGTACAAAAAGATAGCCCACACAAACAGAAAAAGGGGAAACCTAGAGCATGCACACAAGGAAATCAAAGAGACCACACTACTGAATTCCACGAAATTCTTACCATAGAAGTTCACCCCACAAAGACAGCTAGAAAAGCAAAACATCAGGAAGCTCACAAACAAATAGAGTCACCTAAAATGGGGAGACAAAAAAGAACCTCCAATAAAAAGAATGGAAGACTCCCCACTCAAAGAGCTAAATGAAATGGAGGTAAACAAACTATCAGATATAGAATTCAAAATAATGGTTATAAAGATGCTCAAGGAACTCACAGACAACTACAAGGAAATTAATGAGAACTACATCAGCATGGAAAAGGAATAGAAAGCATAAACAAAAACCAGGAAGAAATGACAACAAAATCTCAGAAATAAAAAACACACTAGAAGAAATTACAAATAGGCTGGATGAAGCAGAGGAGCAAATTAGTGAGCTGGAAGACAAGGTGGAAAGAAACACCCAGGTAGAGCAACTTCATGAAAAAAATAATAAAAAAATATGAAGATAGCTTAAGGGAACTCCAAGATAACAAAAACACAACAACATTCAAATCATAGGAATAACAGAAGGGGAAGAAAAAGAACAAGGGATAGAAACACTGAAAAAATAATGACAGAAAACTTTCTGAACCTGGAGAAGGAAAAAGCCACGCAAGTTCAGGAAGCATAGAGAGTACCAGTCAAGATGAACACTAAGAGGGCAACTCCAAGACATATCATAATTAAAATACCAAGTATTAAAAACAAAGAGAGAATCTTAAAAGCAGCAAGGGAGAAACAAGAAGTAACATACAAAGGGGCTTCAATAAAGCAGCAGCTGATTTCTCAACAGAAACACTCCAATCCAGAAGAGAATGGCAAGAGATATACCAAGTAATAAAAAACAAAGGCCTGCAACCAAGATTACTTTACCTAGTGAGGCTCTCAATTAAAATGGAAGGTGAAATAAGAATTTTCTCAAACAAAAGAAGGCTGAAATAATACATCTCCACCAAACCAGCCCTACAAGATTTACTAAAGGGGCTATTACAAGAAGAGAAAGGAAAGGAGTGAAGGAGAGAGGAACACAGGTGAAAAGGGGAAAAATAAACAAATACCTATCAATAATAACCTTAAATGTTAATGTATTAAATGCTCCAGTCAAAAGACATATAGTAGCTGACTGGATGAGAAAAAATGACCTACACATATGCAGCTTACAAGAGACCCACCTCAGAACAATAGACCTATGCAGACTGAAAGTGAAGGGTTGGAAAAAAATACTCCAAGCAAATGGACAGGAAAGAAAAGCCAAGGTAGCAATACTCATATAAAACAAAATAGACTGCAAAACAAAGACCATAAAAAGAGACCCAGAAGAATATTTCATAATACTCAACAGAAGAATCCATCAAGAAGACATAAACATTATAAACATATATACACCCAGCATTGGAACACCCAAATACATAAGGAAAATCTTGGAAGGCTTCAAGAAAGATATAGACAATAACACTATTACAGCAGGGGATTTCAACACCACACTGTCAAAAAAGGAAAAATCTTCCAAACAAAATATCAGCAAAGATGTTGTGGTACTGAACAATGTCTTAGAGCAAATAGACTTAACCAATACATACATAGAGACTTTCATCCCAAAGAAGCAAACTACACATTCTTTTCAAATGCACATGGAACAGTTTTAAAGATAGACCACATGATAGGACACAAAACAAGCCTCAACAAATTCAAGAAAATTGAAATCACATCGAGCACTTTCTCTGACCACAAGGGACTGAAACTAGAAACCAACTTCAAGGGAAAAACTCAAAAACACTCAAACTCATGGACATTGAATAACATGCTGTTAAACAATGAATGGGTCAAGAATGAGATCAAGGAAGAAATCAAAAAGTTTCTGAAACAAATGAAAATGAACTCATAACAACCCAAAACTTATGGGACACAGGGAAGTCAGTGCTGAGAGGGAAGTTCATAGCCATATAGACCTACCTAAAAAAGATGGAAATATTTCACATAAACAAACCAGCCCTACACCTACAAGAACTGGAGGAACAACAACAAAGATAGCCCAGAGCAAATAGAAGGAAGGAAATAACCAAGATCAGAGCAGAATTAAATGACATAGAGACAAAAAGCACAATTCTAAAGATCAATGAATCCAGGAGCTGGTTCTTTGAAAAGATAACCAAAATCAACAAGCCTTGAAGCACACTCAGCAAGAAAAAAGAGGGAAGATCCAAATAAACACAATCAGAAATGAAAAAGGAAATACTACAACTGATACCACAGAAATATAAAGGATTGTAAGAAATTACTATAAAGAACTATCTGCCAAGAAATTTGAAAACCTCGGTGAAATGCACAAATTTCTAGAAAAATATAATCTTCCAAAACTGAATGAAGAAGAAGCAGAAAGCCTGAACAGACCAATAACAGCTGATGAAATTGAAGCATCAATCAATAAATTCCCAACACACAAAAGTCCTGGACTGATGGTTTCACAGGAGAATTCTACAAAGCATTTAAGGAAGAGCTAAACCCTGTTCTTCACAGACTACTCCAAAAAATCCAAGAAGACAGAAGACGCTTTTTATGAAGCCAGCATTATCCTAATCCCAAAACAAGATAAAGACATAACAAAGAAAGAAAACCTCAGGCCAATATTGCTGATGAGTAGATGCTAAAATTCTCAACAAAGTATTGGCAAACCACATCCAGCAATACATTGAAAGATCATACACCAGGACAAAGTGGGATCCATCCCAGGGATATAAGGATGGTACAATATTTGCAAATCAATAAACATAATATATCACATAAACAAAAGACAAAAATCACACGATCATATCCATAGATGCAGAAAAAGCATTTGATATGGTACACTCAGCAAAGTGGGAAAAGAGTGAGCATTCCTCAAACTAATAAAGGCCATATATGATAGAGCTACAGCCAACATCATACTCAGTTGAGGAAAACTAAAAGCTTTCCCACTAAGATCAAGAATAAGACAAGGATGTCCCCTTTCACCAGTCCTATTCAACATAGTATTGGAACTCCTAGCCACAGCAATCAGACAAGAAAAAGAAATAGAAGGGATCCAAATTGGAAAGGATGGAGCAAAACTGTCATTGTTTGAAGATGACAAGAGTGTACGTAGAAAATCCTATAAACTCCACCAAAAAACTATTCGGTCTAATAAATGAATTCAGCAAAACAGCGAATACAAGGTCAATATTCAGAAATCAAAGGCATTTTTTTACACCAACAATAAAATATTAGAAAAAGAAATCAGGAAAAATGCCATTCGATAGGACAACAAGAAAAATAAAGTACCTAGGAGTAAACCTAACCAAGGATATAAAAGACCTGTACTCAGAAAACTACACAACACAGAAGAGAGAAATTAAGGAAGACACAAACAAATGGAAGTACGTACCATGCTCATGGATTAGAAGAATTAACATCATCAAAATGTCCATACTTCCCAAAGCAATTTATAGATCCAATGCAATACCTATTAAAGTACCAATAACATATTTCACAGACATAGAACAAACATTTAAAATAAAAATAGCCCAGAAATAAACCGGAATCTCTATGGTCAATTAATATTTGACAAAGAAGGCAACATGAAATGGAGTAAAAATAGCCTCTTCAACAAATGGTGTTGGGAGACTTGGACAACTACAAGGAAAAACATGAAACTTGATCAACAACTTACACTATACACAAAAATATATTCAAAGTGGATAAAAGACTTAAATATATGTTGTGACACCATAAAAGTCCTTCAGGAGTTCATAGACAGGAAAATCTCAGATATTCCTGCAGCAATATTTTTACTAATATGTCCCCTAGAGCAAGAGACATAACAGAGACAATAAACAAACGAGATATCAACAAAATAAAATGCTTCTGCATGGCTAAAGAAAACATCAGCAAAATGAAAAGGGAACCAATTGTATTGGAAAACATATTTGCCAATGATACCTCAGACAATGGTTTGATCTCCAAAATACATAAAGAACTCACATGACTCCACTCTACAAATACAAAAAAAAAAAAAAATTTAAAAAATGGGCAAAGGACTTCAACAGACACTTTTCCAAGGAGGACATACAAAGAAAGGATCCAGAGATAGATGAAAAGTTGCTCAGCATCACTAGCCAACAAAGAAATACAAATTAAAACCACAATGAGATACCCCTTAACACTGGTTAAAATCGCCATCATAAACAAATCAAGAAACAAAAAGTGTTGGAGAGGATGTGTTGAAAAGGGAACCCTAGTGCACTGTTGGTGGGGATGCAGACTGGTGCAGCCACTGTGGAAAACAGTATGGAATTTCCTCAGAAAACTAAAAATGGAACTGCCTTTTGACCTGGCAATTCCACTGCTGGGATTATACCCTAAGAACTCTGAAACACCAATCCAAAAGAACCTATGCACCCCAATGTTCATAGCAGCACAATTTATAATAGCCAAGTGCTATTATAAATCCATTAAAAGTGCTATTAAATCCATTTAAAAACTTAATTGTTGTTTTTATTTTAATATTTTTCTGTTAAATAATTTATTCACAGACACCTTTGTCCTCCCTTGTCCCTTCAAACCTTTATATACATCACAGAATTAACCAAACTGTTTGCCTGCAATGCGAATTCTAATTAATGATAAAAATGTATACTTTATTGGCACATTATACTTTAAAATTATGTGTATTATTATTTAATTTCTAAATATGCTACATAAACTTACATTTTAATATCTTAATTGTAATTCTCTAATAAAAACTAGCAAAAATATTATGCATTATAAAAAATTGGGAGGGTTGTTTATTAACTTCACTATACAGACGAAGAATCTGAGGCCAGAGAAATTAAATAACTTTTCTAACTTTGTATAGCAAATAATAAAATAATTCAAATAGTGACAGTGTTACAATTAAACTAAAGTTAAAAAATAATGATGAAGAGAAAGGTTCGACTCTATCCAGATGTTAGCCAGGGAACTTCATATTGCAATAATGTTAAGATGAAAAAGATTGGAAGACTGTTAATAAAGAGAGGAGGGATGATGTTCACACACAGCAAATACAAGTGAGAAGGCCAGGTACATAAGAGCCTGGCTTGTGCATGCAAAGAAAAGGAGGCCCACGTAACCAGAGTGTTGAGAGGAAAGACAAGAGAAGAAGAGATACTGTTGGAGAGGAGGGCAGTGTCTAGGGTGCAGTGCCTGGGCCACAGTAAGAAATTTCAATTTCATTATAAGTGCATTCATTATATGTATCGATCCTTTGCATTTTTCTTTTAGTCTCTGTTGTTTCATTTTGCTCTTGATCTTGGTTATTTTCTTCCTTCTACTTGCTGTGGGTTTTGTTTGAGTTGTTCTGCAGTTCTTGTAGATGTAGGATTACGTTGTTTATTTGAATGTTTCTATCTTTTTCAGGTAGGCCTGTATCACTATTAACTTCCCTCTCAGAACTGCCTTTGCTGTGTCCCATACACTTCAAACTGTTCTGTGTTCATTTCCATTTGTTTCCAGAAACTTTTTGATTTCTTCTTTGATCTCATTATTAACCCGTTCATTGTTTAACAGCATGCTATTCAATCTCCATGAGTTTGAGTTCAGAGCAGTACAATTTACAATAGCTAATTGTTGGAAGCAACCTAAATGCCCATCAGTAAACAAGTAGATAAAAAAACTATGGTACATTTACACAATGGAATACTACACAGCAGAAAGAAAAAAGGAGCTCCTACCCTTTGCAACAGCATGGATGGAACTGGAAAGCATTATGATAAGAGAAATAAGCCAGGCAGTGAAAAACAAATACCATATGATCTCACCTATAAGTGGAAGCTAATCAGAAAACAAGCAAGCAAGCAAGCAAACTATAACCAGAGACACTGAGATAAAGAACAAACTAATGGTAACCAGAGGGTAGTGGGGGGAAGGATAACAGGGCAAAATAGGGTAAGGGTCATCAAGGAACATGTATAAAAGACACATGGACAAAGCCAAAGGGGGTAGGATTGAGGGTGGGAGGCAAGGATGGGTGGGGTGTGGGGAGTTGTGGTGGGAAAATAAAGTCAACTATACTTGAACAACAATAAAAAAAATAAGTGCAAAGAGAAGTCACTGAAGGATTTAAACTGAGACCATGTTTTCTGTGCTTTTTACATTTTCTCTTCAGTCTTTTTCAAACTAGTGAACTATATATGATGGATTGTGAATCAAGATCAGAATTAAATTCACTATGTTTAAAATAGGGAATAAATAATATATATAAATAAATAAAATATATGGAAAGACATAGCATTAGGGCAGGGATGCTGTATTCTCTAGTAATAGGTAAAAATAATTTTAGCTGAAATGTATTCTCACAATCATCTTATAAATCATTTTCTACCTGTATATATGTAAATGTCAGATATGAAACCATGTATTTTAATTCTCTAAGTTACTGTGGAGATAAGATTAAATCTGTGCTAACCAAGCAAACCACTGTATTTAGCAGTTACCTGACCTCACTAACCCAGCAAGGAACACTTTTCTTTTTGAGGGCAGAAAGTGCTAGACTTTTTGTTTGTTTCCTGTTAGATGTTCTTTTTCTCATAAAACATTGTGGGAAAAGTTGCATAAACTTGGGAAAATTAACCCAAGAAACATATTTTAAATCTCTTTTGTTCAGCAACACAATTACATGCTACAATCAGTGGATTCACAGCAAGTCCTATGTGTAATTATGTTATTCTATCCTTCTAATGACTTTAAGGCCTTGGGCTATCCATTTACAGAAGCTATCTGAATAAGAGCATTAGAACTGAATTAGAGACAGAAAGTCCAACTGCTGTACCTCTTTCTACATCCTGAAAGGGAGGGAAAGTGTCCAGTATGGGAGTAATGCTTTCTATTTACAAAATGCTTGCACATACAAGAAGTTACGTGATGTGACATTTTATAAACATAGAAAGTAGTGCCCAGAATGGTCAACTGACTTTTTCAACATCATCCTGCTAACTAGTTAAGAAACAAAAGTCAAGCCTAGGGATTCTTTCCACATTCCTAAGTGTGAGTCCCCAACTACATTCATGAACTACATAGGAATGAGCCACATCCTATGAGGGGAGCCTGCGTGCAGCCTGCAATATTTTAACTAGCACGGTCCCCTGACATTATTTTCTGAAAGCAATGTTAATACCTATTATCAAATAAATATTTGATATTATACTGCATGGACTGCACTCACATGATCTATCTATGCATCAATGCATGTAAAATATAACATCATTTCCTTCCAAACTAACAAGCATAGGAAGAAATTTTATCATATTATTTCTCAGGCTGACACCAGTTGATCTATGTATTGTATTATTTGTTAACATCACAGCATAGTCATGTTCCAACTCAGCATCATTCTCAGTGAAAACTTAAGGGAAATAGTAGTTTATCATTTCTCCTAAATATTTATTTATGGATATAGATTAGCTTTACATCATCAATTAGTACCAAGGGTGTCCAATCTTTTGGCATCTCTGGGCCACACTGGAAGAAGAAGAGTTGCCTTGGGCCACACATTAAATACACAAACACTAATGAAAACTGATCAGCAAAAAAGTAGGCTTTAAGTAAACTTATCATTTTGTATCAGGCCACATTCATAGCCATCCCGGCCCACATGCAGCCCTCAGGTCATGGGTTGGACAACCCTGGACTAAATAGAACACGAATTTAAATGTTTTCTACTATAAAATGAAATAAAAATAAATAGCATAGTTGCCATAAGATGCATTTTTGAGGGCATAGATTTTAAAAGTTTAAGTTAGCAAGGTCATTTATTACTTGTTCTGACCTATCTTTCTGAAATAATCCTAGCCTACTGTCCCAGATGAGCAAACAGTAGGCCTAATATCCTCACCACTCCTCCCCCCATTTTTCACCCTACTCACTTCTACCCTGAGTATTTCTGGGGAGAGAAATCATACAAATATAGAGACTGTACTAAGAGATTTGCCTCCAAAGGATGAGATGCACCAATCAGATTGTCCTACAATTCAAACCACTTGATAACAAGGGAACATCTAATCAGTGATAAATACTTGCTTTGAAAGGTTTACAGAATGAAGTCTATGGAAGCAATTAGAAGCATCCAAGCCTTTGAATGTTATACAAGAAGATAATTTCAGAGGGTATTGGTTGGGAGACAGATAAGAAAGGGTCTGAAATCCAGGCGTGGGATGCTGGAGACCTCTAGCCTCAAGAGACAAGCCTCTATCCCTCATTTGTTAGGAATCCCCGCCCACATTTAACTCTAAACCTTGGGTAGGTGTGGAACTCTTTAGATGCCTAACAATAAATTCCCTTTTGCATGAGCGAATTTAAATATTTTTGTTACAATTGATAAAAATATGCTAAGTAGAATATGAATAATTCCTTCAGCTTTGAGAATCTGGATGTGGGGGGTACCCTCAAGTTATCTTTTACATCCATGAACAAAAACATAAAATGAGCAAAGTATTTTAATTTTTTAAAGTAAAAGTGCTCCTCAGTTTTAACAGAGAAAAGAGAGATATTGGGAAAGAAATAAGCGGTAAAAGCTCTTTACTATCTATTAAGGTATTATAATTAGCAATTTATTTGCTACTAAAAAATCATGCCTATGCCATCCATATGGTTAATTGTATAGAAATATAATGTCCTAAAATGTTTACAAAGATAGTGTAAGCTATTCCAGCCACACATTCAATTTATAGTTGGAACGAAAAGTCAGCACTTTGCATACTAGTTTCCTATGGTAGGTGTCGTCCACTGTTAATATTCATGCTGAGCTTAAGAATAAGTAAAAAGAAGCACTAATCTGAAAGAGTATATTATTGGTGACAAAAGAATAATAACAACATGAGCAAGGAAACTGGGACTGCAAGTTTTGCATTTCAAGAAAATCTCATTTTTTTAATAAGGCTATTTGTAGAAGAATGGTTGGCTGGGAGTTGCTCCAAGGCAGGCATTTGCATTTATGCAATTATTGCATAAATTGTGTGCCTTTCCTTAAATGAGGCACTTTTAGTGTTATCAGTTCCACTCTTCAACTTATGAATGAATCACTTTGCCCAACACTGGCCATACTGAAGTTTTCTTACTTATATTTGTGCAGAATGTGATAAGAATATTTCTGAAAACATATTTCCTTGTTAAGAAACTGATTCTGTTAGGAAATGTGCTGACCATCAGCAATAGTTGTAATTTTTGTTTACTGGGACTTTAATGTTAAGATTATTTTATACACCTTCCAGAGAATCCAAGGTGCTTTTATGGGATATTTTCTCTTCTTCAACCCAGGATATATTTATCTCAATTTCTCCATGATTTTAAAGGAATTTAAACAATAGAATAAAATCACAGGAAAGTGGCACTGTTGGTAGGAATGCAGATTGGTGCACCCACTGTGGAAAGCTGTATGGAGATACCTAAAAAATTTTTTTAAATGGATCTGCTTTTTGACCCATTGACCCCAGTTCTGGGAATATATCCAAAGTAACCCAATATACTAATTTAAAAGAACATAGGCATGCCTATATTCATGGCAGCATTATGTATAATCACCAAGATATGGAAGCAGCCCAACTGTCAATTGGTAGATGAGTGGATAAAACAACTGTGGGACATTTACACAATGGAATACTAGTCAGCCATAAAAAAGAAGAAGAAGAAGAAAATTTTACCCTTTGTGACAGTGTGAAAGGGCCTGGAGAACATTAGGCTAAGTAAAATACTCAAGTCAAAGAAAGACAAATACCATATTATTTCACTCATATGTTGAATCTAATGAACAAACTGAACTAACAAGGAAAATGGGAACAGACTCATAAATGGAGAGCAAGATGACAGCTGGGTCAGGGGGAAGGTAGGGGGCAGAGGAATTGAGCAAAAAGGAAAAAGCAGCCATGGACATGGTCAACAGAGTGGTGATTGCTGTGGGGAGGGGGTATAAGAGGACTACATGGTAATGGAAAAAATACAAGAGGAAAAATAAAGAAACCTTCAAAAAAAGATACTTCCATAGTGCACCTTTTGGTAATCAATATGGATATTTCATGGACTTAAACTATCGATAGCATAATGTACTTTGAACTTATCAAAGGTATAATACTTAATAATGTCATTGCCCCAAAAGAAGCATTTTTTTTTTTTTTTTTTTTTTTTACAATTTGACATAGAAGAATAAATTTCTATGAAATAAATAGCAGTTGCCAAGCTTAATGCCCAGTAACTTAATTGTAAATTCTGGAAGGCCACAGAATTGCCTCAAGGTAACGTATTTGTACTGCTTATCTAAAATGAAGGCATGGACATCTGTTACAAAGCATTATGAGGCACATAGCTTTGAAGCAGATACATATTTTTTCCCACTAAGAAACTACAATTTTAAAGATGAAGCTTGTAGCTTGAAGGACCTAACAGAGTTTGGCATACATAATTTAAATGCATCTATGTTAAGTGCCTAACTCTCTGGCATGTGAAGCAATCCAATTATTGGGGCCAGAAAAGTGCTTCATTTTCATTTTCTGGGGTGATACTTTTAATGGTTGAATATCTGTAGATATTTCTGCATGATTGCCTACAATGGAGTTGCTAATTCCCCATTTAAACTTGCTGAAAAAAGTTAGGTTAATGCTCTGCTATATTAAAATTTATATTAATCCCGAATAGTCATGTTGCATTATGTATGTTAGTGTCCTTTATGATCGCTTTATTTTTGAAGACTGTAGGGAGCAGACTTTGAGTAATAAGAAAATTCTATTTTGCATAATTAAGCAGCTTTTGTTCCCTTCATCCCTCTCATATTCAACTATAATAATATTTATTTGACCACCCGAACATTTCTTTTGAGAGAGAAATCTTAGCATGATGAAGTGTTTTGAAGAAAACAGCATGCCCCGCATAGATGCACAGAAAAAGGCAACAATTTTACTTTCCAAGATAAAGTTTTGTGGTACCTGAATGTTGCTTCCTATTATTCCTCATTTAGAGCTACTTTTCTCCTTTTGTCGAGTATGAAAAAGTAAGGAAATTTTGCAGATGGGAAAAATCATAAAGATGGACAGTTCTTTTTTCCCTTAGTTTATTCTAATTCTTTTTTTCCTTCATTGGCATGCCTTTATCAGAGAGGGGTGGCAAAATTATTATTTTTCTCTTGTTAGAACACCATAGATTTGTAGGTTTGGGACACAGTTAGAGTGTGTAGTGGAGGCATAATTATTAAGACTTTGAGAGCAAGTCCAAGAACTACTTATTTTCACCTTCTTTATCTTTAATTTCAGGTACGAGGAGTTGACAAATGCACCACAGCTCATAGCACTGACATCTTTATCCTTGTATGCCCCTTATTTTATTGTGTTTTCAAAAACCTTATATATGCTTTACATTTACTCAACAATGTCCCTAGCTCCCCGCAGGAAGTAACATGAGAAGAAAAATAAAACCTTTGACATCATAAGCTTCCAAGTGTTCTTAATAGGGAAGGGGTAAATGAAGGAAGAAAGAAAAAGGGAAATTATTCAGAAAAGGAAAATTAATTATCTGATTAAGCTGGTTTCCATTTATGAAAAACAGTTTTGATACGTGATTGATTATAACATGATAACATTTAAAATTTTCTACCACATGCAGCCTACCATCATTTTACATTGTTCATTTCAAAGATCTACTAGTCATCCTTGATTTATCTTTCTTTCAGCTCTCACATACAGCCCAATAGTAATAACTCAAAACATGCCTCTGTTCCTGTTTTACTCTTTCCAGTTTCTACTGCTGGTCTCTTGATCTAAAATACCATCTCTTCTCCTCTCACCTGGACTATAGCAGGAATCTTCCTTCCTATCTCGATGCTTCCACTCTTAACAAGTATATTTCTGCCATGCTGGCCTTTTCCTTCCAACCTCGGGTCCTTTGCATTGATTCTTTCTTCTGCCTGGAAAACCGTTCTGAATTTCACTTATTTTACACCTTAATATCTGTTCATTTTCAGTTCAAATATCACCTCCCCGAAGATTATTTCAATGATCATCCTAACAATGCAGCCCTACCCTAACCCAAGTCATTCTCCATTTTATGACTGGGCTTAATTTTTAAATTGCTAATTTTCACTGAAAAAATTCTTGTTTATTTGTTTCTTTGTTTATTTTATATCTGCCTCCTTTTCTCATTTCCAAATAAAAGGTAAACTCCATGAAATATATGGACATTGCCCTTTTCAATGCCACCTCCCCCAAACTCAGAACAGTAGTCACCTCACAGGCAATCGATGAATATTTAGTAAACAGGTAAAAGCACCAGGTACAGTATTAGGGAATATACATCCATTTTAAGAGCAGGTATACCATATTATTATTATTTCTGTTTTGTGGGTGAGGAAACTGAAGCTTAGAGAGATTGCCTGAATAATAAGTTGTACATCCAAAATGAAAACCCTCATTTGTTCTGACTCCAAAGCTTTTGGCCTTTTTATTGAGTCTTTGTAAATTTGACTTCCTTGGCTTTGTACAACAGCCCTATGATATAGGGATTACCATATCCATTCCTATAGATTAGAAAGCTTAGACTTAAGATAGTCTGTTTGCCCCAAATTACACAGGTGAAATATAATGAAGTCAGAATTTGAATTCCATTTTCTCTGACCTAACCTCATGCTCCTTTCATCCATCACGCTTCCTCACCTCCCAAGTCACAGTACTAAAGTTAAGATAGTAGAATGCAAGGTTTTAGCAACAAAAGATGTTAAAGGTAGGCACATCATATTTTTCTACAATAGGTGTTAAACTTTTGCCTCCAGTGTACAGGGTAAATATCAGTGATTGAATCTTTAACCTCATTAGCAACTTTTTAAAAGGCAAGTGGTGCTATACTAAACCCTTTAGAGACAGTACATATGTACAGGGCTACAAGTCCAGTCTTCTGGTTGTAGTCACACAGATTTAGGCTTTGCAATAAAATCAGTTTTGATTATAATTTTGTAGCACACACTATTGCCACTGCATCCCAAATCCATGCTCTCCTTTTCTTCCTGGATAAAGGAGTACATATTTCTGTGTACATAATCACATTTCTTGTGATGCATCTCATTACATGTAGCCATAAGACTAAATGTCATACAATGGGATAAGAGACATAAAGAGTGGCACAGGAAAATATTTTTATAACTTTTTTATTTATTGATTTTAGAGAGAAAGAGAGAGAGTGAAAGAGGGGAAGAAGAAAGATTTGTTGTTCCATTTATGTATGCATTCATTGATTGATTCTTTTTATTTTTTAATTGATGTTCAGATACAGTTGTCTCCATTTTCCCACCACCACTTTCCGCTGCATTACGCACCCATACTTCCCACCCTCAATCCTACTCCTCATTGGCATTGTCTGTGGATCATTTACACATGTTCATTTACAAAGCTTTCCCTTCTTTCCCATGTTATTTGCCTACCCCCTCCCATCTGGTTACTGTCACTTTATTCTTAATTTCAATGTCTCTGGTTGTATTTTGCTTGCTTGTTTTGTTAATTAGGTTCTAATTATAGATGAGATCATATGGCATTTGCCTTTCGCCTCTTGGCTTACTTCACTTAGCATAATGCTCTCCAGTTCTGTCCATATTGTTGCGAAGGAGCTCCTTCTTTATTTTTTAATGTATTTTTTAAATTATTTTATTGCTGTTCAAGTACAGTTGTCTGCATTTACTCCTCACCACTCCACCCAGCCCTAGCCATCCCTACCTCCTTCCCCTGCTTCCACCTCCCCTTGATTTTGTCCATGTGTTCTTTGTAGTTGTTCCTGAAAACTCTTCTCCTCTTCCCCCTCATTATCCCCTCTCATCTCCCTTCTGATTACTGTCAGATTGTTTCAATGTCTCTGGTTATATTTTGCTTGCTGGTTTGTTTAGTTGACTAGGTTCCACTTCTGGTGAGATCATATGGTATTTGTCCCTCTCCGCCTGGCTTATTTCACTTAGCATTATGCTCTCCAGTACCATCCATGATATTGCAAAGGGTAGGAGCTCTTTCTTACTTTCTGATGTGTAGTATTGCATTGTGTAAATGTACCATAGTTTTTTGATTCATTCATTTACTGATGGGCACTTAGGTTGCTTCCAGCACTTGGCTATTATAAATTGTGCTGCTATGGACATTGGGGTGCATAGGTTCTTTTGAATTGGTGTTTCAGGGTTCTTAGGATATAATCCTAGCAGTGGAATTGCTGGGTCAAAAGGCAGTTCTATTTTTAGTTTTCTGAGGAAATTCCATACTATTTTCCATAGTGGCTACATCAGTCTGCATTCCCACCAACAGTGCATTAGGGTTCCCTTTTCTCCACATCCTGCCCAACACTTGTTTGTTGATTTGTTTATGATGGCCATTGTCACCGGTGTGAACTGGTATCTCATTGTGGTTTTAATTTGCATCTCTCTGATGACTAGTGATGCTGAACATCTTTTCATATGTCTCTGAACCCTTGGAGAAGTGTCTGTTCAGGTCTTCTGCCCATTTTTTAATTGGGTTGTTTGCCTTCCTGGAGTGGAGTCGTGTAAGTTCTTTATATATTTTAGAGATCAAGCCTTTGTCCGAGGTGTCATTGGCAAATATGTTTTCCCATATAGTTGGTTCTCTTTTCATTTTAATGTTGTATTCTCTAGCCATGCAGAAGCTCTTTAATTTGATAAGATCCCACTTGTATATTCTTTCCCTTATGTCCCTTGCTCTAGGGCACATATCAGTGAAAATGTTGCTGCATGGAATATCTGTGATTTTCCTGCCTATGTTGTCTTCTAGGACTTTTATGGTCTCACAACTTACATGTAAGTCTTTTATCCACCTTTAATTTATTTATGTGTATGGTGTATATTGGTGATCAAATTTCATTTTTTACCTTGTAGCTGTATAGCTCTCCAAACACCATTTGTTGAAGAGGTTATTTTTACTCCATTTTATGATTTTGCCCCCTTTGTCAAATGTTAATTGACCATAGAGACTTGAGTTTATTTCTGAGCTCTCTATTCTGTTCCATTGTTCAGTGTATCTGTTCTTATGCCAGTACCAGGCTGTTTTGATTACAGTGGCTTTGTAATACAGTTTAATATCAGATATTGTTATCCTTCTTACTTTGTTCTTCTTTCTCAAAATCACTGAGGCTATTCGGAGTCATTTATAGTTCCATATAAATTTTTGAAATGTTTGTGCTATATCTGTGAAATATGTCATTGGTACTTTAATAGGTATTGCATTGAATCTATAAATTGCTTTGGGTAGTATGGACATTTTGATGATGTTAATTCTTCCAGTCCATGAGCATTGTAAATACTTCCATTTATTTGTGTCTTCCTTAATTTCTCTCTTCTGTGTTGTGTAGTTTTCTGAGTACAGGTCTTTTATATCCTTGGTTAGGTTTATTCCTAGGTACTTATTTTTCTTGTTGCCCTATCAAATGGCATTTTTTCCGATTTCATTTTCTGATATTTCATTGTTGGTATACAAAAATGCCTTTGGTTTCTGAATATTGACTATGTGTCCCATTGCTTTGCCAGATCCACTTATTAGGTTGAGTAGTTTTTTGGTGGAATTTATAGTATTTTCTCTGTAAACTATCATGTCGTCTGCAAATAATGATAGTTATGTTTCCTCCTTTTCAATGTGGATGCCTTTTATTTCTTTTTCTTGTCTGATTCTTGTGGCTAGGACTTCCAATACTATGTTGAATAGAAGTGGTGAGCATGGACAACCTTGTCTTATTCCTGATCTTAGTGGGAAAGATTTTAGTTTTTGCCCATTGAGTATGATGTTGGCTGTAGGTCTCTTGTATATGGCCTTTATTATGTGAAGGAATGCTCCCTCTATTCTTACTTTGCTGAGTGTTTTTATCATAAATAGGTGCCATAACTTATCAAATGCTTTTTCCACATCTATTGAAATGATCATGTGATTTTTGCCTTTCCTTTTGTTTGTGTGATGTATTATGTTTATTGATTTGCGAATATTGTACCATCTTTGGATCACTGGGATGAGTTCCACTTGATCATGGTGTATGATCTTTTTAATGTATTTCTGGATGCCGTTTACCACTATTTTGTTGAGGATTTTAGTGTCTATGTTCATCAGCTATATTGTCCTGAAGTTTTCTTTCTTTGTTGTACTTTATCTGGTTTTGGAATTAGGATGATGCTGACTTCATATAAAGAGTTTGGCAGTCTTCCGTCTTCTTGGATTTTTTAGAGTAGTCTGAAGAACAGGGCTTAGCTCTTCCTTATATGTTTTGTAGAATTCTTCTGTGAAATCATCTGGTCCAGGGCTTTTGTGTGTTGGGAGTTTTGTGATTAATGCTTCAATTTCATCAACTGCTATTGGTCTGTTCAGGCTTTTTGCTTCTTCTTCATTCACTTTTGGAGGATTATATTTTTCTAGAAATTTGTCCATTTCACCTAGGCTTTCAAATTTCTTGGCATATAGCTCTTCATCATAATTTCTTCCAATCCTTTGTATTTCTGTGGTGTCAGCTGCAATCTTTCCTCTTTCATTTCTGATTGTGTTTATTTGGGTTCTCTCTCTTTTTTTCTTGCTGAGTGTGCTTCAAGGCTTGTCAATTTTGGTTATCTTTTCAAAGAACCAGCTCCTGGATTCATTGATCTTTAGAATTGTGCTTTTTGTCTCTATGTCATTTAGTTCTGTTCTGATCTTAGTTATTTCTTTCCTTCTACTTGCTCTGGGCTATCTTTGTTGTTGCTCCTCCAGTTCTTGTAGGTGCAGGGCTAGTTTGTTTATGTGAAATATTTCTATCTTTTTTAGGTAGGCCTATATGGTTATGAACTTCCCTCTCAGAACTGCCTTTGATGTGCCCCATAAGTTTTGGGTTGTTATGTGTTCATTTTCATTTGTTTCAGAAACTTTTTGATTTCTTTCTTGATCTCATTCTTGATCCGTTCATTGTTTAATAGCATGTTATTCAATGTCCATGAGTTTGAGTGTTTTGAGTTTTTTCCTTGAGGTTGGTTTCTAATTTCAGTCCCTTGTGGTTGGAGAAAATACTTGGTATGATTTCAATTTTCTTGAATTTGTTGAGGCTTGTTTTGTGTCCTGTCATGTGGTCTATCTTTGAAACTGTTCCATGTGCATTTGAAAAGAATGTGTAGTTTGCTTCTTTGGCAGGAAAGGCTATGTATATATTGGTTAAGTCCATTTGATCTAGAATATGTTCCATTCCCCAATATCTTTGTTGATATTTTGTTTGGAAGATCTATCCATTTTTGACAGTGGGGTGTTGAAATACCCTACTACAATTTTGTTGCTGTCAATATCTTTCTTGAAGTCCTCCAAGATTTTCCTTATGTATTTGGGTATTCCTATGTTGGGTACATATATGTTTATACTGTTTATATCTTTTTGTTGGATTCTTCCTTTGAATATTATGAGGTGTCCTTCTGGGTCTCTATTTATGGTCTTTGTTTAAAAATCTATTTTGTCTGATATAAGAATTGCTACCCCAGCTTTTGTTCCCTGTGTGTTTTCTCAGAATATTTTTCACAGCCTTTCACTTTTAGTCTGTGAAGATCTTTTCCTCTGAGGTTGGTCTCTTGGAGGCAGCATATCTATTGATCATGATTTGTTATCCATTCAGCTACCCTGTGACTTTTGTTTGGAGCATTTAATCCACTTACATTTAAGGTTATTGTTGATAGGTACTTATTCATTGACATTTTACTCCCTTTGTAGCTTTGTTCCTTTTTCTCTCACTGTTTTTTTTTTTTTTTTTTTCCTCTTCTTAAAGCAGTCCCTTTAACATATCTTGCATTGCTGGTTTGGTGAACATATATTCTTTTAGCCTCCTTTTGTCCATGAAGCTCCTTACATTTTAATTGAGACCCTTTCTGGATAGAGTAGTCCTGGTTGCAGGCCTTTGGTTTTCATTATTTTGAATACTCCTTGCCACTCCCTTCTAACTTAGAGCGTTTCCATTGAGAAGTCAGCTAATAGTCTTACCGGGGCTCCTTTGTATGTTACTTCCTGTTTCTCCCTTGCTGCCTTTAGGATTCTCTCTTTGTTTTGGAACTTAGCCATTTTAATTATGATGTGTCCTGCAGTGGGCCTCTTGGGCTTCCTCTTGATTGGGACCATCTCTGCTTCCTGGATTTCTGTGGGTTTTTCTCTCATCAAATTAGGGAAGTTTTCCATCATTACTTTTTCAAGCAGGTTTTCCATTCCTTGCTCCTCTTCTCCTGATATCCCTATTATATGGATATTATTATGTTTCATGTTGTCCTGCATTTCCCTTAACCTCTCTTCTTTCTTTTTTAGCCTTTTTGCCTTTTATTGCTCTTTTTGGGAGTTTTTTTCTCTGTTGTCCTCTAGCTCACTGATTCCATCTTCTGCTTCATTGAGCCTGATTTTCATTCCTTCTACTGTGTTCTTTAATTCAGAAATTGTATTCTCCATTTCTTCTTGGCCCTTGTTGATTGTTTCTATGTTCTTTTTTATGCTGATATAATTTGCAGTAAGTTTCTCATAGTTTTCCTATAGTTTTGTTAATTTGCAATGAGTTCATTGAGCTTCCTTATAACCATTTCAACTGAGTTTTCAACTCAATGTCTGATAGTTGACTTGTCTTTATTTCATTTAGTATTCTTTCTGAGGATTCCTTCTTTCCTTTTGATTTGGGGTTGTTTCTTTGTTTTCCCATTGTTTGTGGGACTCTTCTTGTTTGCTTATGTTTCTTAAATTGATCTGTTTTGACTTTCTGACTTTGTGGTGTGAACTTCTATGGTGGGTGGCCTGTGAGATTCAGTGGTACAGTCTCCTTGATCACCTGAACTTAATGTTCTTGGGATGTCCTTTATGTCTTTTATGCTGCTTTTCTGGATGTAATTGGATTTTGATTGTTATTGGGTCATTCCGTTGTGGATTCTTCCCTGCTGCTGGTTGACTAAGGGTCATTCCGCCCACCACGTCTTCTGTGCTCCTGTGCAGGTGCTTATCTGAACAAAACCACAGAGCCTAAGAAACAAACCTACACATGCAAATATAACTGCCTCCCAAAATTCCACTATCAGTAGCAAATGAACCGGTATTAATAATGATATAATGAGATTAAGACTATTATAAGAAAGAAGAGTGGCTATGAGATGACCTACTGAGAGGCAAATCATTTTGAGAGGGTAGAAGGAAGAGCACTAATAAGAGTTGGGAGTTGTAGCAATGGAAAGAGAGAAAGTAAAGCTTACCTCATGGATAAAAAAGAGAATGAGTATGTAGTATGAGAAGGGAAGTGTATAATATTAGGTTTAAACAGAAATTAAAATTAATATAAAATAAAGTGACAGAGAGAATGAAAAGGAAGGAAAAATATTAAATAATTAATAAAAATATAGGAGCCAAATTGGAAAGATTCCCCCAGACGACTGTCAACAACAAACGAGCTAAAATTAATGTCAGTGATATGAGAAGAAGAGGGAAAAAAGAAACAATGAAAAGTCTAAGAGGTGTTTAGAGGAATGAAAAATGATTTTGAAATGATAGAGGGAGAGGGAATACTAACTGAGGAACAAAAACCAGAATAAGTGAGGGAAAAATTAAAATTTGGGATGTAAAGGAAAAGAAAAAAGGGGGAATAAAGAAAAATAAAAGGGCAGGATGAAACATAAATAGAAGAAAGGCAAAAAAGAAAAAAAAACAGGCTAAGATGGCAAAATTAAAATTTGAGACAAAAAAAAAGAGTATGAGTGGGGTCCAGGAAATTTTGTTATTTGAAATACAGAATTAGTGAAGCTCTAGACATAACCTTGAAGAAAACAATGCAACAAAAACTATCCTATCCACAATCAACTAGAAAAATTTGTTAAACGTGTAGAGAAAATGCAGGTATTTTAACAGCTGGGCAAAATGATGTGAAATGACCCTTGACAAGAACATTCATTTTGAGTGTCTGGATGGGGGAGAAATGGTAAGAGTGTGGAATTGGAAACAAATTGTAGCTAGAGAGAAAACCAAATCTGAAATGAAAATATTGTAAGGAAAGAGGAAGGTAAAATGGGCTAAGAGAAAGGAGGGGGAAAATATGTAAATTGAAATACACTATAGTATAAAATCTAGTGACTTATCATATACAAACTCGCTGAACAATAAATGAATGTTACGAAGCTATGTAGGAAAGAAAATGTCACAATTCACAAAGACCACAGTGGCTTTTGTCTCAGTAGTCTCTTGTATTTACCAGTGTTTTTTTCTTTCTGGATCTGCCTCTAGCGGTGTCATATGTTGACCCTGTGTGACCTTAGGCAGCCTGTTTGATACTTCCAGTGATCTGCTGTCACAGGCTGTCTCCTTCAATCGTTATTCTGGTCACTCTGCACTCAGCATTCAGGTTTAATCTAGTCTCTCTGCACTCAGCAGTCAGGCTTAAGCACCAAAGGGCCAGGGCTGAGTTTCTTCTGGGGGTGGGGCTATTGTTTCCCCTCAAGCCACTGCTACTGGGAGGGGGTGGTCTGCGGGAGCACAAAGGCTGCTGACCTCTGGGGGATGACTCACTGGGATCCAAGTGGCTAGTTTCTCAGTTCTCTCCCCAAGGTTTTCATCCCTGTATCTTCTCAGGTGTCTCCAGACCCCTCTGTCCCCACCGGTGCTAGAGTCCAAGGTAAGTGGCTGCAAATGAAAATTTGTGTGTTGGCCCTTTAAAAGGCCCTTGTGTCTCCACCCATGTCTCTGTCAGAAAGCAACCTTGCCTCTTTTCACTGCTGGTTGTTATCTGTGTATTTTTTGGGTTCTGGTGTTCTGGGCTGGAAATCCTAGCTCAGGGTTCAGACCCCAGTCTTCTCTGGGCATTGAACCAGCCACTTAATTATCCCTTCAGTGCTGCCACCTGTGGGTGCCCAGCCGGCCTTCTCGAGTCTCTACCACACAGGTGGCAAACACAAGTCCCGTGGGCTGAATCTGACCCTCCACCTTGTTTTATCCAGCCCTGTACCTTGTTTCTACCCAGCAGCAGCGCCAAGCTCCTTGCCCCTAGTTAAAGAGTAGTTACATTTATACAGTCCTAAAATTACATTCAGCCCTTTGAAGATAACTGCGAGAATGATGTGGCCCTTGGTGAAAATGAGTTTGACACTCATACTCTGCCACACTCCTTACCAGACAGGTTGTGATGAGACTGGTTCTTCTGTCTGTCTGAAGTTATATGCTTCTCTATGCTTATTATTGCTCAGTGTTTGTTCTGGGTGGTTTCTCCACAATCAAGTTGTAATTTCAGGTTGGTCCTGGGATGAGGTCAGTGTGACTTCCATTCACTCCTCCACCATCTTCCCTCTATTCATTGGTTGATTCTTGTATGTGCCTTGACTGGGGATAAAACTCACAACACTGGTGTGTTCGGGATGATGCTCTAACCGAGATACCTAGCCACAGCCCTAGTAAAATCTTCTATGAAGTTTTCTCAGAGTTTGGTCTCCTCTTGGTTGATTGGTTGAAATGGAGATCACCCCAAGGCCACCTTTGAAGTATCTCTAAGTCTGTGTTCCTGAAAAAAAAAAAAAAATGGGTGGAATAGGACAACCTACTAACCTGTTCCCAAAATAGTATTGTTAGTTGAGGGAAAGATGGTCCACTGGGGTCTGTTCTGCTACACTTTCTACAATGAATTAGCTTATATAAAATTGCTAAACCGGGAAATTATTTAGAGTCATGAATAGGTAATGTGACTTTGTATGTAATGTTCCGCAGCATGTTAATGGCTTTTGCTTTGAAGTAACAGCTGCAGATCACAAACTCTACTAGTAGGGCTGAACACAGTGAACCACAGAACAATTTAGAATTGTAACTTCCCATTCACTCCATGATTGTTCTGAGTTTGGATGGTCTTCCCCGGTCTTTGTCTCCATAACTCTGAAGCTCAATTATTCCTTGCACTCTTCCACCATCCTTGTTAGCCTACTTTTAAAAAAGTAGCTTCCAAGCATTTTCTAACTCATTTGGAATTTAACATGTCTTTTTTTAAAAACACTTAATTTTTTAAAACAGTTTTATATTCACAGCAAAAGGGAGTGGAAAGCACAGAGATTTTCCATATACCACTCACAAGCACCTCAGACCGCCTCCTAGGTGGTATTAATGTGTAATTTATTATTACACCTTAATAATTTATGTGTAATAATTTACCTTTATAAAAATTACACATTAATAACATTGATGTGCAATAATTAATGATTCATTGTCATTAATGAATCTGCAATGATAAATCATTCATTCAAAGTCCATAGTTCACACAAAAGTTCACTCTTGGTTTAGTCTATGGTTTTTGACAAATACACAATGACATATATCCACCATTATAGTATCATACAAAAAGAGTTTAACTTCCCCAAAATCCTTGTATTATACCTATTCATCTCTCCTTCCTTCCTAATCTCTGGTAATTACTGATATTTCTACTGTCTTCACAGTTTTGACTTTTCATCATGTCATATACAAACAGTCCCTGAATTACGTGGTTTGACTTCTGATATTTCAACTTTATGATAGTGTGAAAGTGACACACATTTAGTAGAAACCATAGGTTTTGAAGGATCTTCTCCAACTCTCTTTTTCCCAGAAGTCCTGTTATTTTAAATGTTCAGTTTTATAGGATTTTTTAAAAAGTAATGGGTACATTGAGTATTTGTAGAAGTACCCTAATTGAGTCTGAGCCATTACAAATTTTGGAATCTCAACATTACTAGAGTTAATCTACTCTAGTTTATACAGATCTTTAGCTAAAATTACTTTTACCCATAGAGTAGGGCATTTTGAAGCCGCACTATTAGAAGCAGTGTAGAAAAATAGTTGTGTGACCTTGAGAAAGTCTCTAAATCTAATTGTCTTACATATCAAAGAGATGCAATAGGCATCTGAGAACCTTCGACAAAATGAACTGTGCGAAGGACATGGTTCAATACTGGCTTATCGTAGTCACTCAGACATTTCAATTGCAATTTCTATTATTGGCTTTGATATCAAACATACCATAGTTTTGCCACTTACTATCTGAACAAACTTAGGAATGCTATTTAAGTTTTTACAGCATCAGTGAAAAGGAATTAATAACTTAACTCATTGTTCCTGGGAGAAATAAATGAGGCAATATATGCAAAACTAGTAACACATGCTGGATTACATTTAAGTAGAAAGCATGATATTCAAACACTTTCCCAGGAACAGCAACCACATTTTTTAAAAAAATGGTTTTCAGCGCTTTTCAAGTAATATCTTGAAGGTGGTTACTGTCCTTGCATACATATAAGAATGGTTCCAGGGGATAAGAGTGGAATGGAAACATAACTGTAACCCATAGCAGACGTGCTAAGCTTAAGAAAAAGTAAATTTTCCAGCTGCAGTGCCTTACTGTAATTTACCCAGGGACATGTTCATAGCACAAAACTCTATGTTGGTAACCAGTTTATTAAAATTCTTCCTGGATTTTGTTGTACTCAATTTAAATAAGGGAGATAAGACAAATAACATGTATCAAAATAAATTTCAGAATTTGAGAGGTAAGTAATACAAAAGAAATTTAAAGAAATAATATATAAACAATAATTAGTTACTGGTCTGCCAAAGGCTTTTTGATCATAATATTATAGAAAGGAAACATAAAAAGAAAGTTTAACAAATATGACTTCCTAAAAGAATTTTTGTCAAAATATTTAACTTCTGTATGCATCCACCTAAAAGACAAACAACTGATTAAGAAAAATTGAGTAGCATATATATCAAAGGATTAATAATATTAATGCTTTTATTCTATTACAATATTCTCTATAAGAAAAAAAAGAAACATTTAAATAGAAAGATGGTTGGTGGACTGTGTATTTGTATTCTCCTACAATATCTGATCTCATTTGTTGACATCACAAGACTCACAAGATGGTATTAGGAGGTGGGGCCTTTGGGAGGTGATTAGAAGAACCTCATGGATGGCATTAATGCCCTTATTAAAGAAACCCCAGGTTACTCTCTCACCCCTTCTGCCACATGCAGACACATTGAGAAAATAGCTCGTCGTGATAGATTGTCCTCAGATAATCTATCAGTGTCTTGAATTTAGACTCCCAGCCTCCAGAACTGTGAGAAATAAATTTCTGTTGTTTAGTAGCCCCCCAGTCTATGGTATTTCTTATTATAGAAGCCATACTAATTAAGACATAGGGCTAAATGTCAAATTCAGATAATTCATTTCACAAATATTTATTAAGCAACTAGTATATGCTAGTTCTAAGTGGTGGGAATTAATACCAGTGCTTAAGACAGTAACAGTCCCTCATTTCAGAAAGTTGCTATTCTATTGAGATGACAGTAAAAAAATAAATAAATAAACAGAAGATAATTACATAAATAAATAACATAATTTCACTTGGTAAACAAATTCTATAGAAAAGTAGGGGATGTGGCTATAATGGGGAAAAGGATATTTTTGGATGAGGGACATATGGAAAGCTTCTCTGAGGAGATAACATTTGGACAGAACAGAATAAAATGCGAGAGTGAGCCTTGCAAAGATTTGGAGACAGGGATAAATTGTAGGTTCAGAAAACCAACAATACAGTCAAGATATCTGAGATGGAAATAAACTTAGGATAATCAAAGAACAACAAGATCTAAATGGCTGGAGCAGAGTAATAGGAAAGGTGGTTAGAAAGGAAGATCCACATAAATCATGTGGGACAACTGAAGCAATAACTGTACTTTCAATATAACCCCACTAATAATAACATACATGTAGAGTAAAAATATGAGAAAAGATTTTACCTCTTGAGCTGGCAAGAATTTAACGATTGTGTATATTGTTGCAGAGAGAGTGCTAGATATTCTCAAATCTCTTGTAGGAATGAAAAGATGTACTTCTTCACCAGAGCGCAATTTGACAGCTCTATCAAGAGGCTTAATATGCATTTATGATATTTGACCATTTAATATATGTTGATAGAATTCTAGAAATATATGCTGATGAAATTATTGAACATATATATGCACACAGATTCTCATATGCTGTTTAAATTCATGCAATATTGGAAATAAACTAATGTACAGCTATAAGAGATCATTGCATGGTACAAAGATAATATGGAATTTTATCCAGAAACAAAATAATATTAAAAAAACACTTAATAAGACACAAAATACTTAGAATAATATGTGGAATGGGAAAAGGTAATTAATAAAAAGAAATGGACCCAATGTAATTTTTTTTAAAAAAAGAAAAGAAGTGAGCAAGAACATGGCAATGCAAGCCGTAATTAGGGATCATGTGAGTTTTATCTTTCTTTGACATGATCTGTGTTTTCCCAATTTTGTGCAATTGTAATGTGTTACTTTTATAGTAAGAAGAAAATCAAATATTATTATGAAAATAAAGTTTACATTGAAGAACTTTTTATTTATTATGAAAGTGGTCTATGATGGCTTGTCCCGCTGGTGCATTGTACGTACAGCTTGTTGGCTGTAGACAGAACAAAGGCAAAAAAAATGCAAGCTGCTCTAGGTGTATTTTTGAAAAAAGTCACCACAGGATGGATCTTAGATGCCAAGGGACTATGGAGGTCACTTAATCAAAACATTTTGTTTTAAAGATGAGAAACTGAGACTCAAGAAAGATAAGTGATCTGCCAAGGACTCAACAATGAGCTAATGGCAGAAATTAGACTAAAAACCTCTATCTCTTGCTTTTAAGTCTGTTTTCCTCTATCTCAGAATACATCCTCAAACCTAACAGCAGTATTACAAAAGTTTCAGAAGAAGAAGAAACCTATGGCTAGGGGATACCTCTGCTGTGTTGGAAGAAATCTATCTCTAGTGAGGTAGAGACGAAGATGACAAAAAGACCTTCAATTGCCAATGTGATCATTTGTGGACAGAACTAAGTGCAAAGAAGAAAGAAAATCATTGAGAGTCATGATACAGTGAACAGGCTAATAACACTATAGAGCAGTGATTTTCAAGCTTTTTTTTTATGTCATGATACACATAAACTAATTACTAAAATTCTGTGGCACACCAAAAAACATATTTGTTGCCAATCTGACAAAATATATAGGAATAATTTTGATTCATTCACACCAGGTGGTTGTTGTTGTGTTACCTGTTATTCTTTTTACTTTATTTTTATTGTTTACACTATTAAAGGTGTCCTCAGTCTCCCCTCCTTTGCCCACCTACCCCTGTTCTCACTCCCCGCTTCTCGCTGGCCATCACCACACTGTTGTGTGTGTGTATGGGTTACGCATATAATTCTTTCACTTTCTTTCATCCAGCTCCCCTTCTCCCCAACCCCCTCACAGCTGTCATTCTATTTCATGTATCCACGCCTCTGCTTCTATTTTGTCTGTCAGTTTATTCTGTTCATTAGATTCCACATATAAGTGAGATCATATAGTATTTGTCTTTCTCTGACTGCTTATTTCACTTAGAATAATTTATTTGACAAGCTAAGGGAAAAGAGGTCAGTGACCCTAACTAAGTAATCAGATATTGCATGTTTTAAAAATTCTTGCCGGCACATGAGTTGAAAGTCACTGCTTTAGAGTATCCATTTTTTTTTAATATTCTATTTTTTAATATTTTATTTATTTATTTTTAGAGGAGAAGGGTAGAAAAGAGAGAGAGGGAAAGAAATATCAATGTATGGTTGCCTCTCATGTGTCCCCTGCTGGGAACTGGCCTGCAACCCAGGCATGTGCCCTGGCTGGGAATCGAACCTGGATCGTTTGGTTCGCAGGCCCACGCTCAATCCACTGAGCTACATCAGCCAGGGCTTTAGAGTATCCATTTTTATTAGAATAAGTTCAGCCAGGGAAAGTAACTGGAGCAGCAAAACTAGAAACTATCCTATTCATTCTTTTAAAAAAGAAGACCAAGTGATCTAGAACCAAGAGGGAGGGGTCAGATAAAATGCCTAGAAATGGTAAATTTGGGAAAGTACATCCCTAAGGACACTGTGTCTCTCTTTTCCTTATAGTTTTATGTACTGAAATTCCCTATGTAATGAAATGTTATTCTTGTATCTTAAGAATCTACATTGATAGTTCACCATAGTTATTTCTGCCATCATATTCTTCAAAGATATTATCCTCATTCTTGAAATGCTAGCATCTGAATAGTGTAACATATATAATTGTAATGCAAGACTGGTAGTACAATTTAGCAATTCCAGTAGTAATGCTGAATTTCAAAATAGCACAGTGAACAAAGAGAAGTTACCATATAACAGATCTATATATAATTCTAATTCATCACTTATTAACAATGGGTAAATGAGCTTCTGACACTTTATCAATTCTACCTAATAGAACTGAAAGGCTAAAATGAGACAATGTATGTAAAACACAGGGAACAGTATTTGGAATATAAGGGGCACAAGATAATTGTTAGAGGCTCTTTCCATCTTCCTTATGTTTGAATGTGTACACTACTGTCTTCCCTTCATCCTTTTTATTCTTTCTAAATGTGATTAGAGTTTTCTGAACTGGGAACCCACTTTATGATCTTCAGTGATACTCCTGCAGATCTGTACATCTCATGGACACTCAGTGCTTCTTAGCCAAGTCTTTAATAATGGAGATCTTCCACAACACTAAAGATGAAGGTAAAAGCTTGCTCTGACATGTGAGCAACTGAAGTTGCCTGTTGAGCACTGAAATAGATACCCACAAACCTAACATATGGTTTTGTAGCTGCTGCATATATATCAGAATGTGTGTGTTTTGCTTATGTGGAAGAAGGAAAGTACTTTGTGACACTCAAAATCACTGAATCAATGGAATAATGAGCAATGTAACGATGGATTTTACTGCACTTGTTGTCTGTGTGCCTTAGAGGCACAGACAAACCCACAGGAGGACTTGCAGATTTCAATTTTCAATTCCTTCCCACTGAGCAGGAAGTGAAATGGAAAAATAATTGTCGATTTGAGCTTTCTACTCTATTTGGTGTAAAGGATGTTAACTTTGAAAGTAAAGCAATTCATTTATTCTCCGAATGGCTATAATCTAATCCTGTTTTGGATGAAAATATCATGAGTGTGAGAGCCACGAACTAGTGAGTCTATCTCCATATTCACAACCTACATCTGCATGCTTACATATAACTCTTTTGACTATCCCTAGGAATCAGTTTCCCAATTTTAATATTTTTAACCTTAGTATATATGTATAAGAATCACCTGTGGAGATTTCTGAACAATACAAATTCCAGGTCTGCCATGAATTCTAATTCAAGAGTCTGCATGTTTTAATGAACATCTCAGGCATTTCTGGGGCAGACGGTCATCCCTCATACATTCCAAGAAATGGCTGCCTTGGTCTTTCTTGTTACTTCCTTCTAGTGGGGCCTTCTGCCAGTTCATCACCCTTCCCTCTGTTGTTTTCCACCGAGAAATAATTTTTTCTTTAAATTTTAGCAATCTTCACTGTTATTTTACTTTTCTAATTTATACAGCTAATGTGAAACACCTTCACTTGGCTTCTGGAACACACATTTGCCTGCTTTTTCTCTCACATTTTTTGGCCAGTTTTTCTCAGTAGCCTTACTTATCTTACCAATCTCTCAATGATGATATTCTCGAGGCTCAGTCCTTGGATTTTTCTGTTTGTTTTCTAAATCATTCTGTAAGCAATCTTATTCATCTCATGGCTTGCATATCCAACTGTCTATTTAACATCTCCACTTGGATGTTTAAAAAGGATTTCAAGCTTGTCATGCCCAGAACTGTGGTCCTGATATCCCCTCAAACCTGATTCTCCTTCGGTCTCCTCCAGTTTTCCAGTTGCCAAAATTATTCTCACACCCTGCATCTAATCCACATACAAATGCCTTGAGTGCTACTTAAAAATGTATTTATAATTTGAACACTTCTTACTATTCCCAACTCTCCCACTCTAGTCTAGTTACCACGATTTTTCTCCTGCATGAGTCAAAGCTTTCTCGCTGATCTACCTCCCTTTCTGAACTGTTCTTACTACAACAGCTGGAATGCCCTCCTTAAAATACAAGTCAGAGCATGTTTCTCCTCAAAACCCAAAGACTACTCATCTCATTCAGAGTTAAAGCCAAAGTATGTACTATGCTCTCAAGGCCCACAATAATCTGGCCACAAGGCTACTTTCTTCCAACTGCCCCCTTATTCCTCTACTTGAGCCGTGATGGCCTCCTCACAGTTCCTGGAACATGTTGTCATGTTCCCACCACAGGGTATTTGCAACTACCATTTCCTCTCCGGGATGTGCTTCGCTGAGATGCATTCATGGCTTGCTCGCTTACTTCTTTCAGGGTTTTTTTGCTTACAAAGTCACTTTCTCAGAGAAACCTTTCCTGAAGTTTCAGCACTTCCCGCCCTCTCTTAACTATTGGCAGTCCGTAATCACACTCCCAGGCTCTACCCTTAGCTCTTATTCTATCCTGACAGAATTTTTACCTGTATCATCCATATTTGAATGCTAGTTCTTAAAGTGTGTTGTTTATTACTGTATTCCTGCCACCTAGAATGGTGCTAGACAGTAGCATACATTCAATAAATACTACATGAATGACTTAATGAACAAACACTCAATTCCTGAGGCCCTGTAATCCATTCAATTTACTTCTAATATTTTCTCCACTTCTATCCTTCATATTTATTTTCCAATCTCTTTTCCCACAAGTAAACATGTACCAATACCTTTATGTGACCTAAAATGTACAGTTTTCTATCTAATATTGTTTGACAGTTAACCTCTTTTGCTATTGAAATGACAGTTTTCACTTTTATATCACCTTCCACGTGATGAGCACTAGTGTAATCGACTTCTAATATAATGCTATTTCCTCACTTTACAGATAAGGGAAGGATTCTTTGAGTGAGTAGCCACAATTTTTCTCTTATACCCTTCATCCAATCCACTTACAAATGCCTTGAGTGCTACTTAAAAATGCATTTATAATTTGAACACTTCTTACTATTCCCAACTCTCCCACGCTAGTCTAGTTACCACCATTTCTCACAGCAGTTTTTGTCACACTTAGTGATCATTCTTTTATCCTTCTCCATCTGCCCCCGTAATAGGCTTTATTTTCCCAGTAAGCATGCTCTACCCCCTCACACTGATGCCTCATCATACTGCCCCTCATGCAGTCGTCTCATGTTTGGAGCCCTCCCAAATCCCAACTGTGACACATTATCCTCCCAAGATTTACATCATACACAAAATTTGGCTCTTTCTTTTAAAACTTGTATCTTAAAACTTGTCCTACATTTGCACTTCTCCTAAAGATTTCCTGATCGAGGGAAGATTTTACCTATCTTTGTAGTTTTTTATATCATTTTGCCTCAAAAATCTCTCCCTTTTTCTCTCTTTCTCTATATTCCCCTTCCTCAGGTCTCTCAACAGTTAAACAAACCTCAAATTCCAACCCCAGTTAAAAAATGTGGCATATAAACCAGAGGTAATAGTTGCAGCCAATGTCAGCAAAAAAACTGGATAACTCTTTGTTTCAGAATGCGACTATTGGCTCATTAATCTGGCAAAATTCTTTGCACAGTGCAAAAGCACTAACACATGTGCCAAGCGCCTCCCTTTACATTTTTGCTGGGTAAATGTTTCCGTGGCAATGATACAATAACGACAAGGCACATTTTAGAGGACACTGACACCTACATTTATAGTACAGCTTTGTGCAGCTTTTAATCATAAATACTAAAGGTAGGCCACCTGACATTTTCAGGAAAAGGGAAAAATCATGATGATTTATTATTTTACAAATTAGTCACATTCTTCTTGCTGAGATTGACTTTAAGTCAGACATTGCTTAGGAGGAGACAGTAGCACTTTGACAGAACAAAATTCTAATCTTCAGTAAATATTTTAATGCTATGACTCTCAAAATAAATGCCTTTTTTCTTCACAATTTACCAACAATGTTGTGAGATAATATTCTGTAAAGTCCTACCTCCTTTAGAGCAGACTCGACCTTCACAATGTTCCCTCTGCATTTTTATTAGAAAAGGGAGGAGGCTGCAAAACTGGATTATGAAGGTACTTGTATTAATGCACTAACTTTCCGAGAGATGAAGTGGGTTTTATAGTCATAGTGCACTGAAGCATACCCTCTTAATATACGGTTGGGTTTTATTTTCAATAACTCCCTATGAAAAGGGAAAACAAGTTAAAGTTACTGATTTATAAGGAAAATATATGTAATAAATTTAAAAGAATGTATATATTTTTGATAACATAGTTTTTCTACTATTGAATATCAAATCCATTGAGCTGTAGCAGCCAACAGTGATGAGGAAGAATAACAAATGAAAAATCTGGAAGCAACTTTAGTCATTTAGTGTCTAAGTGTGGATGAAAATCTCACCACAGATTTTAGAATGAAAACTCATACATTAGATTTTTAGCTAAGAGCTTATCAGATATTTCCAGATTCATATAGCAATAATTCTTTAAGTATCCATCAACATACTGAAAATCATCTATTGAATTGCAGATAGTTTATTCAGAGTATCAAACCAAAAACCATTGGTTTTAACACACATGTCTATCTGGTAGGAAATACAAACTATTTTGTAAAAGAATGATTGAATATTTGAGAATTTTGATCCAATATGGTTGTATTCAAGTTCTGGCATCTACTAGAAAATGAACATAGTTGGACATAGCTAATACGAGTCTTAAGATATGTCATTATTTTGTGTACTCTTGATAAAGGGAAAAAACTGTCAAACTACTAATCAATATTTTGTTGTCTTTAGAAATGTTATACTTACCCAAATGACTCCTTCAAATGGATTCATACATACTTTTTTTTTTTTCCTTTTAGATTTTATTTATTTATCTTTAGAGGGGAAGGGAAGGAGAGAGGGAGAGAAACATCAATGTGCGGTTGCCTCTTGTATGTCCCCTGCCGGGAACTGGCCTGGCAACCCAGGCATGTGCCCTGACTGGGAATCGAACCTCGATCCTTCGGTTCGCAGGCCCGCGCTCAATCCACTGAGCTGCACCAGCCAGGGCCTGGATTCATACATACTTTTTTTAATTACTCCTGTGCATAAATAAAACAAAAAAATATTAGTAGAGTACTTTGGTTTAAATCCCTTAGTATATGGTAGTATTTCCATTTTTAATAACTCTTGGTGAAAAGAAAAAAAGTTGCTGATTTATAAGAGGACACATATAATAAATAATAAAGAATGTATGTATTTCTGAGATAATAGCTTTTCTGAAATGACTTCTAATTCAAAATACAACTCTTCTTAATAATTTTTTGGTTGAGAATTATTAAACTCTGCGTTTTTCCACATGATGTTATTCTCCGTGCCATCGGGTGTTTATGGTACAGCATTTACTAACACAGGTTTCACTGCTGTCTTTAAAGTTTCCTCCCCATCCAACAATGCTGTTCTGTAAGTTCTGAGGCTCCGGCTTTCTCAGTCTTACCAGAGGTTTCAAGTGATGTCAACCATGTCATGACCGCCACTTGACTGAGAGTGTTTGAGAGAAGCAAAGATTTATCCTGATTTTAGACTTATTCAAAATGAGAAAAGGAAATGCATATTAAAATTGATGACATACGGTATACCACGTGAAAGATATGTCAAGTAGTTTTTGTTTTTCCTATCTGGGGCAACAATCTTATGTACAAAAACCTTAGTTCTATGGGTACAACAGTTTCTGACTTACCCATGTGGATACGTTCCAAGACCCCTAGTCAATGCCTGAAACCATGAATAGTGCCAAATCCTATATAGAATATATATGGCTATGCTAAAGTTCAATCTATAAATTATGTACAGTAAGAGATTGACAACATTAAGAAATAAGCCAGTTAGAGAAAACAAATACCATATGATCTCACTTATATACGAAATCTAATGAACAGAATAAACTGACAGGCAAAACAGAAACAGAGCTGTGGACACAGGGAATAGACAGACAGCTGTCAGAGGGGAGGAAGGTGAAGGAACTGGATGAAGGAAAGTGAAGGGATTGAGCAAAAAGTCATGTATTTAAGATACAAAGTCACGAACAGAGTGGTGATAGCCAGCAGGAAAGGAGGGACAGGGCTAGGAGGAGGTGGACAAAGGTGGGGAAAGTGGGGATGGAGAGAGACTTTGGGGTGATGGATGCATGACGCAGTGTGCAGATAGTTTTATTGAGTTGTACACTTAAAACCTGTATGGTTCTATGAACCAAGATGACCCCAATAAATTCAATTTTAAAAAATAGCACAGTTAGAACAATATACTGTAGTACAAGTTTTGTGAATGTAGCATAATTAAGTAATATAGGGATTACTGGAACACAAGGACTGTGATACCGTGACAGTGGATCTGATAACTGAGCAGCAGACAGGTAGTGCATACAGTGTGAATACACTGGACAAAGTGATGATTCACATCCTAGGTGGGATGGAGTGGGACAACGTGAGATTTTATCATGCTACTCAGAATGACACACTATTTAAAACTTATGAATTGTTTGTTTCTGGAATTTTCCATTTAAAATTTTCAGACCGTGGTTGATCACTGGTGAGTAAAAGTCAAACTGCTGATTAGGAGAGACTACTGTATTATACAATGCCTCCTGTTTTGATGTTTCAGTGTTTCCACTTGTGTTATCTTTCTAGTAGTCTCCTTCAATACCTAGTTTAGCTTACCAGTGTCCCTCTCCATATAATGGTCATAAAATTCAATTTAAACAAGTTACACAGGATTCTCTAATACAACTGTTTCAGAACTTCCAACATAGTGTGGTCATCTAAGTATGGCACATCACGTAGCATTAGTAAAAGTTATTTGATCACAGAACTTTTTAATAATATATGTTACAGTATTTGTGCTTTGGAAAAAGACACTTACAGTTAGCTAAGATTCTTTGTAGAGTTTCTTTGTGGTGCCTTGTCATTGCTATGTGGCACTATAAATTTCTGAAAATCTAGGGCTGAATGTGAATTTAATACAGATAATACAGATAATTTATCTGGTATTATCAAGGAAATGGTCATCGTGCACATGTTAAGGTGATGCAATTTCATTTATGCACAGAATTACATGCCTCCTATCGTACATTGTGGTTACACAATTCTATAATATATGTTTGTATTATAAACTGACCTAAATCAACAAGGCCATGAGACAAATTCTAAGATTTTGTGTAAATATTAGTTGTATCTGACCGTTAAGGTAGATGAAGGCTAAGTGTTCTCTCCAAAACTTTTATACTAGTTGTTATATTACAATATAAGCACATATATGCCAAATGTATAAGTATTATTAGCAAACAAGTAAAAAAACAAACAAACAAACAAACAAAAAGAACAAGTAGCCAGTTTTTAGAGCTACCCAGATACCTGGAGATGGTCCAATCCTGCTCAGACACCCGAACCAGCACCTTGATTGACAGACTCACTCTGAGCTGACCACAGTGGCATCTGGCAATAGGACTAGCTGACCTTCTGACTGAGTCAGGGTACGAGGCACTATGTGAAGTGGGAGGATGCAAGTCCAAGGGGAGGATGCTAGTCAAGACTGAGCTCTGCACCAAAAACATCCAACTATTGACCTTGCTGAATTCTCATATCACATTCATTCAAGAAGAGGGGATCTTATCAATATTTCTCACCAACCACAAGTATCGGGCACTATTCATTTCACTAATGAAAAATTATTTCTAGCATTGCTTATATAAATCAACAAAATCCTAATGTGTATATTTAGATAAAGGGCTCAACCTCTGCAGAGTTAATTTCGGACAAAGATTTTTTTTTTTACATGCTAACCAATTATTGCTTGAGTTTAAATTGGAGTTACCTTGTATACCCATACATATATGTATACCCATACATATACATATATGTGTCATTATTAATATTCAATTGCTTTTAAAGTAAATTCCTATGTTGACAGTGTAAAACTTAGCCATACTAGATAGAACATAGCCAATGGATTTTTTTTATTTTATGATAATTTAACACCATTATTATATGTTTTAATTAATTAAACATTTTGTAGATATCCATGAGCCCCCCAAAGACATATCAGGATATTTGGAAGCATAGTAAATAATCACAGACTGCTATGTTGAATTTTAGATTCTTTTTATACATTTTCTCTTAAAATATCCTCCCATACTCTCAATTCTTTTTTATTATTCAGTTTGATACTTAATAGAGAAACCAGATATTGGAGCTGTTTAAAATGACTCACAAAATAAGGCCAAGCTGGCTCTGAATTAGAACCTAAAAGTTTCCCATAGAGTAAGGCACACAAACATTTCAGAATTGTGTTTTGAATACCTAGTTTGGCTATTTGGAGATTGCTCCTTCAAGTTCCTTCAAGTTGATGAATAAGTT
Organism: Glossophaga mutica; assembly: GCA_039655065.1. Lineage (NCBI taxonomy): Eukaryota > Metazoa > Chordata > Mammalia > Chiroptera > Phyllostomidae > Glossophaga > Glossophaga mutica. The sequence goes on along the minus strand of CM077308.1, from coordinate 74,342,613 downwards.
ATTTTTGAAACTAAGTAACTTATGAAAAAAGTTATACCAGATTGTATCAGCCTTCATATTTTCATATTTTCTCCAGTAATGTTTGGTCTCAAAAGTGAATTCAACAACTTTCCAGAGCTTGTTAGAGTTAATATTGTGCTAGAAAAACAATTACATCAAGTTTAATAGGAAAATGTATATGACACCATAGCACTATTCAGGATGTTGGGCAGATTAAGAAGATAATTAATTTGCATATTTTTTAGTCTCAATATAAGATCACCCTTGTCTATGCCTTAGAACCATGTTAAGACTGCTGCTGTGCTTTAATGAGGGTTTAGACATCACTTTTAACTAAACACATTTGAAAAAGATGTGAAATAGAACTATTAAAGCTGCCCAGCTTTGCTCTATATGATCAGATTATTGTTCAGTGATCTCTTATTGTATTGTATCTCCTCCAAAATTAGCTGGTGAGCAATTATAAAATCCTAGAGTTGGAAAAAAAAGTTGTAAGGATTTTCAAAACTCCTTAATGAAGTAGCTTTATTTTTAATACTCAGCATTTATGTAGTCCCCATGATGATGCTTTTAGTAATTAAAAAGAAAAAACCCTTCTGCCTTAATATACAACTCATTCTGCTCTTAAACAGGTCAAATTAGTTATTTTAAAAAAAGTGTATTAATTAGAATGTGCCTCTTAATAAGAGCATATATATGCATTACAGAAGAATAACAGTTTACTTACTCTTCCATTTAATAGATCTTCAAGTCTTCGAATACACAAAGGCAATTTTTGAATCTCTCTGCACCCTTCACCCCTGCTCCAGCTCTATCTCCACTTCACATCTCAAGACTTAATCTTCATAATTTTTAAGACATGATTTCCACACAGATACTCTTCTGTTCCTGGGGCTTCATCAGTATGCATATTAGTTTTTCTACACTTATGTATGTTGTCCAGATGGATTGTAAAGCTAACTCACTTAGTGAATTACAAGTTGGACAGACTTTTTTTGCCTTCATTACCTTGAAATGACCTACTTCTTTCCTATGGTTTCCAACATCCTTTCATGTCACATTTTTATTGTTTTTTACTTTGTCTAGTCCATTCTTGAAATTGCATCCCATTGATTGTTCTACATAAAGTCAGTAAGCTTGCTATTCTTTCAAAGCTTCCTAAGAGGTTTAGAGTTTCACTCTTGCCAACTCTAAATCAGAAATGTCCAACAACAGTTTGGACCAGAGGTGGCTTTTTATAGCTTTGACAGTGGTTTATGCTCAAACATAAAGAATATAATCATGAAACATATGCCATGACTTTTCAAAGACGCCGCATTATGTTACATTTTAGAGTCACTTGTGTATTCTTTAATTAGTCACAGTACATACTATTGAAAACTACTCACTTGTTAGATTATGTTGATGACACAACTGCATATTGTCCACCCTCATCAAAAGTCTCCCTTTTGAAATTTAAAATTTCCAATGGGGCACTTTCCCAGTCTTTACTGAGGAAACAAATTTCCTGTGCCCTCAAAAGAAAAAAAAAGAACATCTAATAGAAGGATCAGGGTCAGTGTCTAATCAGGGTCAGTGTCTAATTCTGAGAAATTTTTCCCACTGTAAGTTAGCTTATTCAAAGTAAACTGTACTATCCATTTTGCACAGCACTTTCAATACACATTTCTCTTTCGCAGTGCATTATTTCTTTAGGAGATTAACTATAAAGAGGAGAGTCTGAAAATAACCAAGATTTTAGAATGCAACAAGTGACCTCAATTTCAAATTCTCAAAAGCAACAACTTGATGGAAAAGAACACACATGAGATGGGTTACATCAGTTAGGGAGAAAAATAAAACTGCTCATTAATAAGGACAATGTACTCACTCAAGTTTAAATATTGTCTTATTAAAAACTTCAATATTGGCTTGACTAAAAAAAAGAATAAATATGCAATATGGAACTGCAAGGGATATACATATAAGAAAAGATTTTCTTGAATGAAATAAAACTCTCACTCAAGGAAAGGAGGATTTCAAGATCTGAATACCAATTTTTTGCTTAGGAAATGACAAAGTAAGAGGAGAACTCACAGTATGACAATTCACTGGACATAAGCCAATCACCTAAAGATAGAAGTGTAGAATTCTAAAGAAGATTGGCAGACATCCCAGATCAATTAAGGAAGAAAGCCAGCAGTACAGGCAACATATTCATCTTTTAAACCTTAAATTTAGATGATGCAGCTGAAGGATGGATATATGGAAGTAAAAATATAAATAAGTTGAAGGAAATTTATAGATATAGGGATTCTTTTACATGGTAGACTTAGAACTTAATGACTCATTCTATTGAGCTGAATCACTGGTTAATTCAATGAAATAAGGAAACTAATGCTTGACAGAGCAGAATATCTGGTTGACTGATTGAGGTTATTGGTTATCAATGAGTCAAACAGATAGTCTCACCTACAACCATTTTTTAAAGTTCAACTCCAAAAATTACTGTTCAAAATGTGTTAGCACTACAGCTGGATAAATTGTATTTGACATGCTATGTAGGAGTTTAGGTAAAATGTGGTAATTGCGTATATACATTATGTATAGAGTAAACCAGACAGTGTAGTATAAATTGAACAAACCCGGGTTTATGATTGTATCACCAAGTACAATGATTTTCTTCAAATTAGGACCTGGAAAATAGAAATTAGGTGTGCATTAGAGTGTATCAAATTGAAAGAAACATCAGTACAGTTGTCTTTTACCTTCATGGTATACATTCAGCATGTGCCACGGAAACGGCAGTTCGAAAAATAAATACTTAACAAGAAGGAAGTCAGTGTCATGGTCTGTGAGGAAAGGCAATGCTCAGGGCATGTGCTCCCTCAATAACTGGAAAGAAAAGCAAATTAATGCTGCTTTGAAATGAATTAAGTAAATCAATGTTTCAGTTCTCTAAAGAGCCCTAATTTCAAAGTAATTTCCTTCTTCCTCAAACACAGAGAATGTAATACTTTTAAAGAGAAGATGCTTAAAAAGTCTTTCTACAACTTATTTTACTATTAATAAAAGTGGGAATAAAAGAATAAATGTGATATATATTTATTGGCAAATATGTCAGTTAAAATACAAAAGATAACTTCAATTATTAAGAGACAGTAATTGGGTGGGTTAAAAAGTGGTGTGCTTATAATGGGTCAGCATAATTTAATAATATATTTTATACATGCTTGATACAAAATATTCTATAACCATGTTGGTATTCTAGTTCTTTCAAATCATTTGGAACAATTTAGAAAATTTGCCAATTTGTAATTCTATGAATAATTAATTTCGTTCTTTGCCACCAAATATTCAAAATATTATAACTTTTTATAATATTTTGAAAATAAACTGAACTTAATCTAATTTTTATCAGTCAAGTCATAGGTAATAATCTTTTTGCTAAATGTCTTGAAGCATCATAGTCAATTTCTTTTCCAAATTTGTCATACTTTTAATCAACTGTATTTCATCTATATAGTAATTTCTAACACTAAAACATGTTTTCCTTATCTGTAATTCTATACATTTCATCCACTGATTTCTTTAAAAGAAAATATAATTTTGAAAAATAAAGTAACTATTAATGTTAAATTAATCTTTGAGCTATCATTTTATTATATATTAATGGAATTTTAAAATTTGCACAAAAATTATATTCTTGTATATAATTAGATTTTCTAACAGCTGTCTAATATGCATTTGAGACTGATAAATGTGTATATATAACACATGGTAAAAAAAAATGAGAAGCCCCGACTGGTGTGGCTTCATGGGGTGGGCGCTCTCTTGCAAACCAAAAGGTCACCACTTTGATTCCCACTCAGGGCATATGCCTGGGTTGAGGGTCAGTCTCTAGTTCAGGGCATAAAAGAGACAACTAATCAATGTTTCTCTCACACATAGATGTTTCTCTCCATCTCTTTCTCCCTCCCTTCCCCTCTCTCTAAAAATGAATAAATAAAATCTTTTAAAAATAATGAGTACAGGTGAAATTTTTAAAATAAAATAAAATATTCAAATTTTTGAAAGAGTCTTAAAGGTAATCCATTATGATGTTTCCATTTCACAGGAAGGAAGTTGACCAAAGTAATGAGTTTGATCAACATTGAATTTTTATGGGAGTCCCATAAAAGTCCTATAAAAATTCAATGTTGACCAAACTCATTAGTCTAGTGACAAACCAGAATTCAGGATGTCAAATCACAGTGTTTTGCTTTTTCTGGACTCTAATGAGAAGAGGATACTAACAGAGTGATGTCCTCTTTGAATGGAGTAGGCTTCACAACGTCCCTTCTACAGTCAGGGAGAAGAGCCTGCAATGAGTTGTAAGTTAGAAGTTTACTTAATACAAAAAAGGCTCTGGTGTGGGACAGTTGCAGAATCAGAACGCTTCAAAGAGGCTCCTTTTCCATCATAACTTCATGAGTTAGAGAAAGAAGCCAAGCGTATTTGAAAATGTAATGGAAAATGTCATTCTTCTGTCTTAATAGTGTAAGGAAAGACTATATGATAAAGATAGTGTCACATCCTAACCTACCCATTTTCATCAAAGTATTACTGCTAGAATATTCATTTGAGATAAATGCCATTTTAAATCAATCTGTTATGAATTGCTGTCATATTTTTTGAAAATTTCTAAATAGTACAGTTATCTTTTATAGTTATATGAATGTCATTGAGCAAGGGCTAAATATCAAATATTTGATTTTTATTATTCTGAGTAGTAACAAATATTTATAAATCTGGTTTCATTTTGTTGGTTCATATTCTAACTCATCAATAGGCATTTAAAATACATTGGAAAATTCAATGTTGTGATAAGTTAGTTTGAGATACATGTGAAAAATAAGTTGAAACAGCTTATATTTTATCTTTATTTCAGACCCTTCCCACTCTCTCAATATATTTTATTAAGAAACTGTTTTGCATACAATAATACCTTAGCTGATAATTTAATTTGTAAGAATTATTAGGCAACATTTAAAACTAGGTTCAGAACAACTGGTTAGGCTTGGGTGCCTAATTTTTTGGTTTTATCATTGATTTTGGATATTTACTGACATTAAAAACAATCAAAGATATGCTGATTATATGCGATGTCCTTTACTTTTTTAGCTGAATTATTTGACACTATGAATTCATAATGCTCTGTGAGTACACAGTATTTATTAGTATCTTGGAAATACTACTTTGTATATTATACATTTAATATTTAATACATTTAAATGAATTATCACTTTAGCATTTTGATACTTGTTATTTTTCATATATTCTCATGTCAGGAGCTGGATTTGAAATTTTAATGAGCTTTTCCAATCACTTTTTAAAAATGGTATCACATATTTTAATTAATCCCATGATCCAATCTCATCAATCTTTGACCCTCATATTAACATAGATATGTTTTACTTGTGTGTGGTCCTCCTCCAATAGAATGTAAACTCCAATGAATTAACAATGTTTCTCATACTTTCACTATTTTATTCCCCAGGGTTCATAGACTAGGTCATGGCAAAGTAAAAACATAATGCTTAATTAATACTTGTTGAATGAATAAATTATTGAATGCAGGTTTTATGCCTCTTCTAGGTGCCTCTTCCAGAGATTGTTTGTATTTTGAGATAGAGTTATCAGAACATTTTTCAGTGCCCTTCAAACATTCTTGATCAGGCCCCACAGAAATAAGTTTTATATCCCTGTGTGTGTTTGGGTGTGTGTGTGTGTGTGTGTGTGTGTGTGTGTTTGAAATAATAATTAACATTATTATCTTTGGTAAACCCTCATAATTAAATTTCTACTTTTTTAAAGAATAATACTTGAGTAGAGAGGATTTTTGGAGCAGTGAAAACACTTAGTATAATATCATAATTATGAATATGTATGGTTATATATTTGTCCAAGCCTATAAAATGAACAAAACCAAGAGTGAACAAACTATAGTGTAACCTTTATATATACCATAAGTAACCAAGAGTGCCATCATGTAAATTTGGGGCTTTTAGGATGTTGTTATGTAGGTTCATTGGTAACAAATGTGCCTCACTGATGGTGATGTTGATTACAGGAGAGGCTATACATGTGTGGACACAGAAGTTATATGGGAAATCTATATGTTCCACCCAATTTTGCTGTGAACATAAAACTGCTCTAAAATATAAGGTATTAATAAAAAAGAAGAAGAATGTTGGTCTTGAAATTGATTTCATTACCCACAAAATGACAGTCTGTGAAACACTGTTTCGGATAAAAATGTCAAGAGATGAGCTATGTTAATCTTTGAGTATGTGGAAAGAATACATGTGTCCTAGTGAGCATTGGATGGTGCATTTGTCAAGTCTGTCTTTTTCTGAACTTTCTGCTCTTCTCAGCCACTTCCAGCTCTCTATAGGTGTACATCACTTACTTCTCATACCTCGGACTTTCGGAAGCTAGAAGGCCTGGAAGAAAATGGCAATGTCCTTTCTAGATCTCACAGGTGTGCAGCTGAGAAATTATGAAATTTGGACTTGGATTCAGTTACAAACCAATATAATAAAATTACTTCATGAAATTCTCACCAGAACCATACAAACTAAGAGGAGGTGGGGGTGGGGCATATAAAAATAGCCTTGAGAATTTACTGTACACGCACTTCACCCCATGGGCCCATGACTACTAGAGCCCTGTGAGCTAGGAAGAACAGACTGCTGTTCTCCCTGAGAAATTAACCTTGGCTCAGCTACGGTCATACATACCCACTGAAGTTCAAAGGAAAGCACAGAGTTGAGCTCCTTTGCAAGTGCATTTTCCCACTTTTTCACAGAGTGAAATCTTGGTTGAGAAGAACTAGTCAAGATTTATTGCAAACTAAACACTTCCAACTGCAGCCCCCTCCCCAAACCCTTCTATCACCATGGCATGAGCTGTATCTTGCGGGTAAATGAGCCGGTCACCCTTGGAGAAGCACTGGGATTCTACCTTTTCTCCCTTTTCCTCCTGGCCACCTTGTTCTCTGCTCCCTTTCCGATCTAACGTCTAGGGTCCTGGTCCACTTTCCAGCGGGCATATTCACTTGCAGAGAGGGTTTCAGCCTGGCGGGAGAAGCTGGGGTGCTACTGCGGCTGAGAGTCGAGTGCGCGCAGCGCTGGGGCGGAGGACGCGGTTGCTTCACTATCCAGCCTTGGAAGTTGGAGCCGCAGGCCCCTGCAGCCTGTGCTGCAGTCGCTGGCCACCGGAGGGGGCGAACAAACGTCAACCTGTTGTTTGTCCCGTCACCATTTATCAACTCTCAGCACAACAAGGAAGTGCGGCACCCACACGTGCTCAGAAAGTTCAGCATGCAGGAAGTTTGGGAGAGCTAGGCAATTAGCACAGCAGCAGGGCCAGCGCTGGGTGAGCGCAGGCTGCAGAAGCGTGGCGCGGCACGGGTGCGGCGTCAGTCCCTGGAGCTTCTCCCGGATTTTTCTTAGAGCCAGTGTCCCTCGGTCACTGATCCCAATGCACCGGTTCATCCTCGTCTGCACTCTAGTCTGCGCAAACTTTTGGAGTTATCGAGACACTTCTGCAGCTCCACAGAGCGCCTCCATCAAAGCTTTGCGCAACGCCAACCTCAGACGAGATGGTAAGAGGCTCAGATTTTACTTTTTTTAATTAAAAAAAAAATCACTCTTTGTTGTCATTGACTCTCTACCCCCCACCCCACCCCTCACCCCTATCTATCTTCTCTTTCCAAATCTTTCATGTGGTGAATGTATTGTGCTGGAGAGGGTCCTGCCCCTCCGCAGTCCTGAGAGAGCCGCTTATTCGGGAATGGGACTGAGAAGTGTAGGATGCGTGCTGCAGGGGATCCAGTGGGTCAGGTGGCTCATCTCCATACACCCTAGAGACGTCGTTTTAGTGTCCAATAGTCGCTGATACCAGAACCACGGAGTTACAGACGGTTGCAGGCTGCGCCGCCCATCGGTCGGTCAAGCTCTTAACCTTTTGAACTTGAAAGTTGGTTAGATTGGACATTTATAATAAATAGGTGGAGGGACTTGAGAGTGACTTTCTCTGGGTGATTTATTTTATTTTATTTTTTTTTAGTGGGGGGAGAAGGAATGATACATTTCAGTCTCTCAGTCACTTCTGGGACAAAGTGACAACTATGTATTATTTATTTTGAGGAGATGGCTGTGTGCAGCATGTTACCCCTTCTGTCCCCAAGGTGACTTTCCCACTGAGGTTCAAAGTGGCTCAGAAACTCAGAGTCTGGGAGAATAGGAGTTAGAGGGTACCATGTGTACCACAGGGGTACTGGGTTTCTGCTATTTTCTTACACGGAAGGCTTTTCAACTGTTTGCAAAAAGCAAAGCTCTTTAAACATCTATTCTAAGCAAGGTCCCAAGCAGGCTTGTTTGTTTTCCTTCACTCCAGAGAACACCTGGGTCATCAGGTCCCAGAGATTTTAATTGAGTTTATTTATTTTCTGGGCCTCCACCAAGATCTGAAGTTGATTTATTTCTCAATTCTCAGCTATAGCTGATGTTGCCAGTATTTTGCAGCTGTTTCTGTCACCTACCTGAACTGACCTATAGACTTTTGTATTTTTCCTTCATCAGTAATATCTTTCTCTTCCTCTGCTCACTTAAAGTTCTGACACATCCCCTAAGGAGATCACCAATCTAATCTTAGTGGGGTTACTGTTTGAGCTGGCAATGTTTGACTGTTCTCTGGTAAACTCATATTAGACACTTTATTCCCTTACCAGTTTCTTTCTTGATATGTCCTTAACTTGCTCTTTATTGAAAGGCTTTCAAACTTTGAAACAAACAAACAGAAAAAGCTTTACTATATTTTCTGATGACCAGTGGACTGTGAATTTCAGTATGTCCAAGTTATCTGAAGTGGCATATGTGTGTAGAGGTTGTAGGAGGCCATAGAGTCAACTCCTGACCAGAAGATCCCCCTATTTTATAGAATTACTTTATTACAGTGCCTTTCTTATAACTTTCCAACTTAGTTAAAACACAAAATATTCTTATTAAACTTAAAAAAAAAAAGGTTTAGGCTCAAGAACAATGTTTTATAGTTTTGTTCCTTTTGGAAACTCATTACTGTTTCCAAAAGGAACAGTCTTCTAGCTGAGTTTTAGTTTTGTTAATGTTTGCACTTTATATGCCCTTTCAGCTGAATAGAGGAAAATGCCATTTATAATTTGCATGACTTCATAGCCATAATTTTGTAATCTTTGGCCTCTCAGTATCAATTACAAGAAGTCAAGGACAGAATATGAAAAGTATGTAACTATTGCCTATTAACTCAAAATTCCAACTAAAACCGAATCATGCAGCTCATAATATTTTGGGGGGAAAGAATAATCTCATTTTATTTTTCTGTGTAAAAACTCTATCTAGACTATATGACAAATGATTTGTTTTATCAAAATTCTTAAAACTATGCTGGATTTATTTCTTCATATTTTAGCTAAGGCCCTTTACAATTATTCTAATAGTAGGCACACACATACATGCACACATTGATTAGATTGTTTGATACTTTTCTTAATGTCAATCTCTTCCTATAAATAAGACTGGGAAAGGGGAAAAGATAGTTTACTTAAAAGAAAATTGTTATATACAAATTGAAAAATTTTAAGGTTAGCTTGGGGAATCTTCAAACAGTACATTATTCTTAAGTGTTATAGAGCATGCATCTCAAAGAGAGGCAAGATTACCCCACAGGGTCAAAATTGGATCTTAGGGGGTGAAAAAAAAATTTTGATATTACAATGGTTTGTGCTTCTCTTAAGGCCAGTACATACAACTAGATTAACAGTCTATCTGCACTGTTAATATTTCATAGGGAAGGGACGTGATTAGGAAAAACACCTAAAAAGGATCCTTACATGGAGATTGATGATAATGTAAAAATTTGAGAAACATTGCTGTAGAGTTTGGAGGAGAAAGTAAGAGTAGAGGGTCTTTGAAAAAGTCTAGACATTGTCTGGAAAAATCTTACATCAGTTGAGCTGATGAGAGAAAGTAATATTAAATTAAACCTTTGTTCTAATTCCAGACATTTTCAACTTGTCCTAAAGTTTCCTAATGGCTCATTAATAAGTCCATATTCTCAATCTTTTGACTATCAGATTAAGATAGGGTATAAGCTTGGGAAGGGCCTAGACATGTAATATAATGAGGGGAAATATATCAGGGTCTCTAGATGATTTGGCCCTCAGATTTCAAATGGTAAAAACAAACAAACAAATAAAACAAAATAAAACACAACACAACCACCACCTCATAACCACAAAAAATTAGACATGACCCTTGAATAGGGGTTTTAGAAGCCATTAGCTAATGCTGGAACTATCATTACACTTGAGTGCCATTGATTTCTCCCTGCTGACCCTGTTAGCTGCTATCTAGTGTCAGGGTGAAGAAAAGAACAAAGAAGGTAGGCATATGGTCCTGGGCCTGAGGTGGGAGAGATCCTGTCCAGCTTGATGACAAAAAAACAACTTCTTTTTGATCTACCTGTACTTAATAGTGCCAAATAACTGGAGTAGCTAAGAAATGATACAGAAATGAAGTATAAGGTTGATAAATAATATAGTCTCCTTCTATCCAGTATAGCAGGCTGGTCTGCTGATGCCTCTTGGCCTTCCTGCACTCTTTGTTATATTGTATGGTCGACCCTTGAACAACTTGGGTGTTAGGATTGTCAACCCTGCATCAGTCAAAAAATCTGAATATAACTGATGACTCCCCAAACCCTTAACTACTAATAGCGTCCCATTGGCTGGAAGCCTTACCAATAACATAAACAACCAATTAACACAAGTTTTGCATTGTATGTATTATATGCTGTATTTTTACAATACAGTAAGCTAGAGAAAATTATTTTAAAGTATTAGGAAGAGAAAATAGATTTACAGTGTTTTTTTAAAGATTTTATTTATTCATTTTTAGAGAGAGGGGAAGAGAAGGAGAATGAGGGAGAGAAATATCAATGTGTGGTTGCCTCTCACACGCCCCATACTGGGGACCTGACCTGCAACCCAGGCATGTGCCCTGACTAAGAATTAAACTGATGACCCTTTGGTTTGCAGCCCACGCTCAATCCATTGAGCTACACCAGCCAGGGCAGATTTACAGTATTTATTGACAATACTCCTTGTATAAGTGGACCTGTGCAGTTCAAACCCATGTTGTTCAAGGGTCAACTATTTCTTGTTCTACAAGGAACATCTCTAGAGCCCTTCTCAGCACCTGCACAATAGCTGGAGCTGACCCAGTGGAGGGCGGTGGTTGAATTTGGATTCTGTATCCAAGAGGAAACTAGGTTCTGCAGTTAAGAGGATTAAAATTAGTTTCCAGTAATTAATTGAATATTTATACTTCCTTATATCATATTTATAATTTTTCTCAAACTGATTTACTTTTGATATCTTTTTCTTGATTCACCTCTCAGCACAGAGAAAAACCTTCATTTGGCAAAGCAACCACAGATGAGCACATATTCTTATTTTAGTGCCTGTGAACTTGGTGGTTGTAATAAAAACTGGCCAGAACTGGTATTGCTCAGAGTGTAGATGATTAAGTGTAAAGGTAGTAATTAACTGACAGCATTACTTACTTATTTTAAAATCAAACTAGATGGAACTTCCTGCTTAGGGGTTTAAAAATACAAAATTACTCTTTACTTTCTTGACCTATTGTTGCTTTCAGAAACTACAGGTGTTGGATTGTTTAATGTTCTAGGGTTTGAATCATCTATTACATTATCATTATCTAGTGACAGGCCTGCAATTTTAGTGATTGAAGTCTTAGATTTTTAAGTACTTACGCTTATTTCTTAAGTAATGTGGGTTTCTATTATCCTTATTGAAAGCAGCACATAGACTTTGAGGCAAGGATCAAAGCTTAAAGGAAAGCGATAAAACAGAGGACAATGTAAACAAATTAAAGTATCTGAAAGCTAAGAATCAGATTAGTGTCTAAATCATATATTCTTTTGTGTTTGTATTTCTGTTCAAGTCTAAGAGTATTAAAGCCTCATAATCTCATGGAGCAAAGTGGTGATGACATATTTTAAATACGACATAGCTTTGACTTTCCATCGTAGGTTACACTGTCTAATGGAGGTTCTTCTAAAAAGATTGGCTCAGCCAGGTGTCCATATACTGTATAATAGAAGATGCCAGTAGGTTGTGAGTTATAGTAATGACCATATTGTATTCATTGAATAACAGTGATCTTTGTGTACAAGATTTTCCCTTTCAGTGAATGAAAGCAAAAGTTCATTGTTTCGTAACAGTAGGGCCAGACAATGGAGCAATGTCCCCAGAGTTACTGTACCTAATGGCCACCATAAGCATGCTGTCACAGAGGGCTCTTGAGCATTATTCTAAGAGTCTGGAAGGGTACGCATAGTTATGTCACTGTCCTGGAGAGTTGAGTCATAATGCAAATCATTTTCCTTCTGGAACTGATTGTTAAGCTTTCTTTGCTGAATGATCTAATTAGCATAAAAAGCCACTTCCTGGACACCTTAATAAAATTCTTCTTTGTGTTTAAATAAGAATATCCTCTAAGCAAATAAGTGTAGGATGTTTCTAACTCTTGTATGCCACGTCATTTCTATAGTGCACTGGTCTTCACAAAAGATCAAGGTGGCTTTTGAGAAGAGATGCATTACCATTTGCACTACCTGATCTCTCTTAAGGTCATCTCTACTTAGGTCATTCTTTTCTTGATCTGGGCTGTCTAAAGATGACAGGACAAATAGTTCTTTAACCTGAGCTCTGCCACTGACCCTGCTGTAACTATTATTCATTTATTCAACAATTACTTATTGCATCTCTAATATCTTCAGGTTTCTGGGTCAGATGCTCAGTTATCAAGTACATCGTGAATGAAATGAACATGGTTTCTTACTTCTTGAAGTCTGTGGTCTAGTGGGCAATAAGTACTTTGTTCTAGAGTATTGTAATTGTGTTATCAGATCCGCTCTGGAGAGTCCCAAGATTCTCAAGAAGTTCCTTAGGGGTCAGCACAAGCATGCTGGGGAAGCTGAACATGTAACTTCAGGTTCTCTACCCCTTCTTCAGCAGAACAATTCCATGTATCTCCACATTTCTGTTTCATATACTTGAATTCATTCTAAGATTTTTATTCCAAAAAACGTATTTCACAGATTAAAAACCGTGAAACCACTGTGTAGTGTAATTGATGCTTTAATAGAGAAAATTCATAAAGAGTATTGAAATTCACAAGGTGGACCTAACATACCTTTTAAGGATTGTAGAAAGCTTCTTGAAAGACGTGATGTCTAAACTGGGGAATGAAAAGCGAGAAGGATTCAAAAAGTTGATGGCAGTGTGGAAGGAGGGTGTAGTTTCCTAGTGCGGAGAATAGTGCTTGCTAAGATTTGGAGATGAGAATACAGGTAAGCAAGTGTCCACTGGTGCAAGGCTTGGGAAGTAGTGTTAAGGAATTTGGCAGTCATCCCGAGAGCAAGGGGAAGCCATTGAAAGACAATTTAGGAAACAATATGGCATGTTCTGCATTTGATTGATGAGTGCTGTAATGTTTCTGAGAAGTCAGCCAGGCCAGTACTGTGATCAAGACCAGTCTTTCAACACCTCCATTGCCTGGGGGGCATTGACACAGAATGTATTTTCATTATGATAGTGGAGGACATGCCTAACTTTCCTTGTCTGAAATCTCTGAATATTAGGTGCCCAGTGCCTCAGAACATCATGGAAGTTTCCTCACCCTGTGTACACGTCTGCAGCTAAGCACACCAGATTAGAACTTGTATTAGAACTTGTTAAATGTATCTGAGGTCTCATTAGATAATGTAAATCATGAAAGTAACCTTTCTAGTTTCAACAATATTTTAAGTTATTTCAAACTTCTAAATTTTAGAATTAATTCAGTTTAAAAGGGAGCATTTTTACATTAACTCTTCTGAAAGTTATGTATTTTAGAGAGAGAGGAATGTTGAGAGAGAGAGAGAGAGAGAGAGAAACATTGATTTGTTGTTCCCCTTATTTATGCCTTCATGGGTTGCTTCTTGTATGAGCCCTCACTGGGTATCGAATCCACAACCTTGCATCAGGGTAACACCCTAACCAGTTGAGCTATTTGGGCAAAGCATGTTTACTCTTGTGAGAAGGACAATTTACCAAATAGCTACAGGCGGATAATATATAATAGCAAAAAGGAAAGAATCCAAGACAAACACAACAGCAGAAATGTCCTCCCCACACCATATTTCACAATCAGATGTAAGCCATAAATAAAGGAACAAGCCAATGAGACACTAAAATGCACAAGTGCGCAGACAGGAGGCAATGTTATCTTCTGAGGATTTTGTTTTTCAGAGCAGTAATGAAACAAACTTTGTTTCTTACATATAAAAATATATCTTTGATGATACATATAAAAATATATCTTTGATGATACATATAAAAATATATCTTTGCTCTTCATCTTGATATGCAGACATCTATATATTAAATTTAATATTGATCAATCAATACTGTTTTGTGCTATGTGAAAATTAGAGGTTTTTCTATAATTGGGAGACACAGAGGTCTGTGAAAGGCATATAAGCTGTCTTTCATCACAAGGAGTGATTTTTCTCAGATTTTAAATTTTTTACTTGAGCACTTTTTTGTAGAGTGTTTATGAACACATAGTTTTGGGTACAGTGCTTGGCCTATAAAAGTAAGCCAAACATGATTTGAAAGCTTGCATACTAAGATTCTTGATTTTTTGAATTTGAAATCTAGCATGTCTTCTTTGGACTAAGAGAGCTTAATGACAGTTGCTGGGTGTAAGCTATGAACATGAATATGCTATGTTAGTTTTGAACAAGTCATTTCAGACCCAGTTGTGAGAAGCTGATGACCAGTTTTGCATTTCACTAAAACATTTAATAAGCAATCTAGCATCAGCCTACTTCTATAGAATTTAGCTATTCAGCAAACTCAGCTATGTAAAACACAACCAAATGAACTAATAAATATGCAACAAATTCACTTAAAAGCCAAAATTAGTGTCACAAAGTATATAAATGAATTGGTAAAGTTCATTTGGTAAACATTAAAAGACAATTTGCCTTTACTTCCCAAGTAATTTCATCCCACTTGTTTATGTGATTTCCATAGTCACAGCAGAACAGGACCTTGCAGTTAGATTAGCAGCTAGCAGGACAGGTTCAAGTTATCACAGTATCAGCACTGAGAAATGACAGCTAGTAGTTTTCTTGTCTCCTCTTATATTTTCAGTTTTTGAAAAGCATGCTTAAGACCTAAGCAAGCACAACTGGCATAGACTTCTTATTAAATGTGGTGAAAAATGCTGTAACCAGCTATGAACTGAATGTTTGTATTGCCCCTTAAATTCATACCTTGAAATCAATAGGCCCCAATGAGATGATAATAGAAAGAGGAACCTTTGGAAATTGATAAGATTATTAGGGCAGGGTCCTCATGAATGGGATTAGTGCCCTTGTAAAAGAGACACCAAAGAGATCCCTCCTTTGCCCATGTGAGGATACGGCGAAAAAACGTTGAATCTATTGGTGCGACAATCTTGGACTCTAGAACTATAAGAAATGCATTTCTTTTGTTTATAAGCCACTTAATCTATAGTATTTTTTATAGCATCCCAAATGGACTAAGACTCAACCTATTTCCCTGTGTCACCATGGAATCATTATATTACAGCCCAATAAAATTGCTGATATTTTTAATGATGTCTTTGAATCATAAAGTTTAGATTATATATTTGTTACATTTATCAAGATCATAAATTGGAAGTGGTATTAGCTTAAACATACATGAATTTAAACCATTACAATTACAGGTTCCCTTTGACAGCCTTGTGAAAAAGAACTGTAGTAGCCTGATGATAATGCACTGTTGTTATCGTTCTTTTAGTAGTAACTAATAGATTTGTATTGTCAAGAGGGACATAAACAGGGATTTCTATCAGTATTTTGGATTAGATCCTATTGGGATTAGAATTGTTATAATTTGAATGAAGACATGAAAAACATATCTCCCAAACTTGCATATTTTAGCTGGAAAGTATAGATCATGGGTTGGGTTAGATTAGATGCCAAGGTTGGCTGACTTTTTCTGTAAAAGGACAAATAGCGAATATTTTCTGCTTTGTGGGACATAGGTTCTCTGTTGCAAATACTCACCTGTGCCATTGTAGCATGAAATCAGCTATAGAAATTATATAAATGAATGGGTGTGGCTCTGTTTCAATAAAACATTATTTACAAAAATAGGCAGTGAACATACAGACTACAGTTTGCTGACTACTGAATTAGAGATCTATGTACTCTCAGGTTGAAATGATGGACTTATCCTATTAAAGTGAAATTCAACAGAGATATATGCAAAATCTAGCTCTTTGGCTACAAAATAAAAGCAACTACATAATTATAAAATTAAATAACTTGAAATAACACCAGCTTATGCAATAATAGATTAGATAGATAGATAGATAGATAGATAGATAGATAGATAATAGATAGTCTATATGGTTTAGTTGAATACAGCTGTGCTTCAACAAATGATGTAGTTGCTAACCAATAATAACATCAACAGTGTAAACCTAGTAGTTTGCACTAATAATTTATCTCAAGGTCAGGGAGTCGGCAGTGGTCTTAAACGTCAGTCGTATATGTGGTGATTTCTCTACTGTCCATGATTGCGCCTCTTTCTGACTCCCTCAACTTGAGACCTAACCCACAGAATTTACTTCTACTGTTTTTAAACTTTCCCTTCATATTGGTTCCATTTTCTCACCAACACATTATGTCCAAGTTTCTTTGCATCCTCCCACAGCATATATAAGGTATTCTACTCTTTCTCTTCAAGTCATCACCATATTAACTTCTTCAGTCTCACTAGAGCTCACTGTCTTTACTTACTCTCTCCTTTCCGCTTTGCAATTTACTCAATCCTGGGCTCCACTGGACTGCTCTGGGAGGTCACTATAATTTGTAACCTCCTCTGTGATCAGGAGGTCTTCTCTTAAAAAGTTCTCTTCCCTTGGCTTGACGCTACCCTCTGTCTCAAGTACCTCTAAATTACGTTTTATTTATTTAATTTTTACATATTGATTTTTGATAGACAGACAGGCAGACAGGCAGAGAGAAAGATGGAAGTTGTTTCATTTATTTATGCGTTCATTGGCTGATTCTTGTATGTGCCCTGAACAGAGATCAAGCCACAACTTGGCACGTTGGGATGATGCTCTAACCAACTGAGCTACCTGACCAGGGCCTCTAAATGACATGTTTTGAATGGTGATAGAAATAAAGCCAGAACTAACTGAATATTTATTTTAGGTTCTTTGGAATAGCTAAATTATAGAAGGCTTTAAAAACTATATTTTATGTTTTATTCTGTCCCTGTAACCATTATGAATAGTAAAGATCTTAGATGAATGAGGTTCTTATGACTATAAAAAGAAAGAGCATCTGAGATAACAAATAACATATATAACCTATCAAGTTCTACAACTGCAATATTTTTAGTAGATATGTATAAATAGGTATATAAACTTACAATATTTAAAATAATAGAGGGATATTTATAACAATAGAAAATGACATTGAACACATTTATTTATTTATTTATTTATTTATTTATTTATTTATTCATCTATCTATCTATCTATCTATCTATTTTTCTCTCCTTGGGTGAGTCTTCATCATCCCGTGTGCCCTGTAAATACTGGCATGTTTTTTAAAGCTCTGACCTTAGCCTTATGTTTTCACTTTCTCTCTGATAGTCTTTGGAGGATCTTGGTTTTATCCAAAGCATCAACTGCTACTTATGTGCCAGTGTGCTGTAATTCAACATTTACTGCCTCTTTACTGAGTTCTCCATCTATTTTCTTACTTCACTACTTGAGGTCTATAGTAGGTGATCTTACTGCTATTTAAAGTAAACTCTTCAGTAATCCTCAGAGTAAAATAATTAGTTTTTTATTGTTCTTTTAAAAAATTTTTAAAGTAATAATTAGTTTTCTCAATATTAGGATGTTCATCCAGTGGTGCATTCCTAAACAGCATTAATCTTTTTGCTGTCATTGTCCTTCCCAGCATATTATAATTGTTTTTGAGTGAACTGTTGCGTGCATGTACTGACCAGGCATCACAATATACACAGAGGAATTTCACCATTCTGTGTAGCCTTTCCTGAGTCCTAAACCCCCCACTTATAACTGACTACTTCTCTATTTTTTCCACATTTCCGTCATATATCTTACAATGATATTTATTTACCTATCTTCCATCTACTGATGTAAGCATACTTTCTGTGCTTAATACAGTCAATCATCCTTGTTTTCCATTTCATTGCCTGGCACATAGGAGCAGCTCAATAAGGTTTCAAGAATCAGTGAATCATCAGCCAATTAGTGTCTTCTTTTTATGACTGATCTTTGGGCCACATGAGCTCTCTTGCTATCAGATTGTAAATGAGTGGGAGAAGGGATGTTTAAACTCTCAGTGCAGGGTGACTGGTAGGTTTCTGTTAACTGTCTGGTGGCTATTTATGTCACTGAATAGGAAAGGGTATAGGAGAGGAAGAGCAGATAAAAAAAGGTCATGGAAATAGAAAAGTAATTTACACGCACTTTAGGCTTTAGAAACTTGTGCAGTATTCATGTGGATAAATTCTAGAGGCAAGAAAGAAGTACTGATTTGTATAAAATACATGCTCCGTAAACACAGACTAATCAACTATCATGTTTTCAAAGTAAATGATATTTCTGATTGTGGCTATGCATGTTAAAACCTGGTATTTCTTGAGTAATTTATAATGGCTTTCTTCGCCATTATAAACAGTGACTTGGTGGAAAGAGCTGGTTATGTTTCCAGAAGACCTCTTTGAGAGTGCCAAGATCGTGCATACTTCCAGACTGCTGCCTAGGCATAAGCATGCCATTTTGGGGTTAATTTTAGACTTATATTAATGAAATGTAGAGAATTTTCAACTGTCTGTTCTTACCCCACACCCCCAAAATAAGCCCCACACACGCTTTGATTAGAATGAATCCTTTTTGGTATACATTTCCTTTCCAAAATTAGTATTTGAGAACTTCTATGTAAAGTTTCCACCACTTAATAAAAGTTTAAAAGAAAGAAGTAAATAAATTAAGGGTCAATAAACAATTCTTAAAGTAGAATCTTGATGTTTAACTGTAAAAGTCTAAGGGGAGATTAATTTACCTCCATTCTGTTTGAAAATGTATTTGTATAAAGAGAATATGTTCACACTGTATATTATAATACTGAGGAATAAAGGAGAGTTGCTATTGAATGGAACAAAAAAGTATACATTTCATGTAAAAACAAGAAGTTGTTACTTCTCTTTCATTTCTGATTTTATTTGGGTCCTCTTTTTTTCTACATGCACCTGGTTAAAGGTTTAATCTTGTTTATTTTTTCAAAGAACCAGCTCTTGTTTTTATTGATCTTTTGTGTTGCATTTTTAGATTTTATTTCTTTTATTTCTGCTCTGATTTTTATTATTTTCTTCCTTCTACTCAATTTGGCCTCTGTTTGTTTTTCTTTTTCTAGTTCCTTTAAGTGAACATAGGGGTATATATATTCTTACAAATGATTGTTTCAGGTTTTTTTTTTTTCCAGATATATTCCCAGAAGTATAATCACTGGGTCAAAAGGCAGGTCTATTTTAATTTTTGAGGTAACTCCATACTGCTTTGCACAGTGGCTGCACCAGTCTGCATTCCCACAGTACACTAGGGTTACCTTTTCTCCACATTCTCACTAGCCCTTCTTGTTTGTTGATAATTAATGATAGTCATTCTGAACTGTGAGAGGTGATAGCTCACTGTGGTTTTAATTTGCATCTCTCTGATGATTAGTGACATTAAGCATATTTTCACGTGTCCATTAGCCATCTTATGTCCGGTTTGGAGAAGTGTCTGTTCAGGTCCATTGCCCATTTTTAAATGGATTATTATTATTATTTGGTGTTTAGTTGTATAAGTTCTTATTTTTAATTATTTTTATTGTTGTTCAATTACTGTTGTCCCAATTTTTCCTTCATTATTCTACCCTGCTCTACACACCCCACTCCCACATTCAATCCTACCTCCACTTGTCTTTGTCCATGGAGCCTTCATACATGTTCCTTGACTTGACCCTTTCCCTTCTTTCTCCCATTATCTCCCTCCCCCAACCCCTCTGGTCACTGTCAGTTTGCTCTTCATTTCCATGTCTCTGGGTCTATTTGTTAGCTTGTTTGTTTTGTCATTTCAGTTCCACTTATAGGTAACATCATATGGTATTTGTCTTTTGCCACCTGCCTTATTTTCCTTATCTCATTTATTTTGATCCACTCATTTACTGATGGGCACTTAGGCTGTATCTAGCACTTGGCTATTGTAAATAATGCTGCTATGAGCATAGAGTGATTAGGCACTTTTGAATTAGTGTTTCAGGGTTCTTAGGGTATAATTCCAGCAGTGGAGTCACTGGATAAAAAGGCAGTTCCATTTTTAGTTTTTTGAGGGTATTTCCATAGTGGCTGCACCAATCTGCATTCCCACCAAATGTGTACTAGGGTCCCCTTTCCTCCACAACCTCGCCAGCACTTATTATTTGTTGATTTATTAGTGATGGCCATTCTGACTGATGTGAACTGGTATCTCATTGTGGTTTTAATTTGCAGCTCTCTGATGGCTAGTGATGTTGAGCATCCTTTCATATGTCTCTGGGCCCTCTGTGTGTTCTCCTTGGTGAAGTGTCTGTATAGGCCCTTTGCCCATTTTTTAATTGGATTATTTGTCTTCCTGGGTGGAGTCATTTGAGTTGTTTATATATTTTGGAGATCAAAGTTCTTTATAAATTCTGATTATTAACCTTTTATCAGATGTATCATTCACGAATATTTCTTCCATAGAGTAGGTTGTCTTTTCATTTGGTTGATGGTTTCCTTTTCTGTGCAAAAACCATTAGCTTATTTTATTTTTGTTTCTTTTGCTTGAAGGGATGTATCAGAAAACATATTACTACAAGAAATATCTGAGATTTTATTGTATATGTTTTGTTCTAGGATTTTTATGGTTTTATGACTTACATTTAAGTCTTTCATCCATTTTCAATTTATTCTTGTGTGAAAGTAGGCTAGTTTCATTTTTTGTCATGCATCTGTTCAATTTTCTCAACACCACTTATTGAATAAACATCTTTACCCCATTGTATACTTTTCCCTTCTTTGTCAAACATTAACTGGCCATAAAGGCATGTTTATTTCTGGGCTTTCTCTTGTGCTCCATTGATTTATATGTCTGTTTTTATATGGTTTCATGCTGTTTTGACTACTGTGGTCTTGTAGTATAGTTTGATATCAGATTGCATGATTTCTCCAGCTTTGTTATTCTTTTCCAAGATTGCTGAGGCTATTTAGAGTCTTTTGAGATTCCATATAAACTTTTGGAATATTTGTTCTAGTTCTGTAAAATATGCCAGTGGTATCTTGGTAGGAATTGCATTGAATCTACAGATCGCTTTGGGTGGTATGGCGTTTTTAATAATCTTAATTTTTCTTATTCATGAACACATTATATGCTTTCACTTATTTGCGTTTCTTGAGTTTCTTTCTTCCACGTCTATAGTTTTCTAATTACAAGTCTTTTATATCCTTGGTTAAATTTATTCCTAAGTATTTTCGGTACAATTGTAAATGGATTGTTTTCTTAGTTTCCCTTTCAAATAGTTTATTATTGGTTTATAAAAATGTAACTGGTTTCTGGATAATTTTTTTATATCTTGCTACTTTACTGAATTCATTTATCAATTCTAGTAGCGTGTGTGTGTGCGTGTGCGCGCGTGTGTGTGCTCGTGTGTGTGAAATCTTTAGGGTTCTCTATATACAGTATCATGTCATCTGCAAATAATGAGTTTTACTTCTTTCTTTCCAACATATATGTCTTTTAGATCATCTTCTTGTCTGATTGCTTTGGCTGGGACTCCCAGTACTATGTGGACTAAGAGTGGAAAAATCAGACATCCTTGTCTTCTTCCTGATATTAAAGAAAACACTTTTAGTTTTTCCTTTTGAGTGTGATGTTGGGTATAAGTTTGTTATATATGGCCTTTAATATGTTGAAGTATATTCCCTCTATTACCACTTTACTTATAGTTTTTCTCAAAAATGAGTGCTGGATTTTTATCAAATGCCTTTTAGATATGATTGTTTGGTTTTCGTTCTTCATTTTGTTTGTGTGGTATATCACATTTATTGATATGCAGATATTGTACCAATCTTGCATCCCTGGAATACAGTCCACTTGATCGTGGTGTATAATCTTTGCAATGTATTGCTACATATAACTTGCAAATCTTTTGTTGAGGATTTTAGTATCTGTATTCATCAGAGATATTGGCCTATAATTTTCTTACCTTCCTTCTTTCTTTTTTTTGTATATTCTTTATCTAATTATGGAACATGGATAATGCTGGCCTCATAAAATGAGATTAGAAGTCTTCCTTCTTACTGAATTTTTTTTTTGTAATTTTGAGAAAAATAGGTCTCAGTTCTTTGAATGTTTGGTAAATTTCTACTGTAAAGACATTTAGTCCAGGATGTTTGTTTGTTGGAGTTTTTTGATTACTGCTTCAATTTCATTAGTTGTAATTGGTCTACTCAGATTTTATGATTATTCCTGTTTCAGTTTTTGAAGATTATATGTTTCTAGGAACTTATCCATTTTATCTAGATTGTCCAATGTAGGCATATAGTTGTTCATAATAATTTCTTACAATCTTTTATTTATTTTTTCTTATTTTTTCTTACAATCTTTTATATTTCTTTGGTGTCAGTTGTTACTTCTCTTCTTTCATTTCTGAATTTATTTATTTGGATACTCTCTTGTTCTAGATGAGTCTGGTTAAAAGTTTATTAATCTTGTTTATCTTTTCAAAGAATCAGAGCTTGGTTTTATTGATCGTTTGTATTTTTTTTTAGATTCTATTTCATATACTTCTGTGCTGATTTTCATTATTTTCTTCTTCCTTCTACTCACTTTGGGATTTGTTTGTTGTACTTTTTCTTTTATAGTTCTTTTATGTGTAAAGTCAGATTGTTTATTTGAGATTTTTCTTTTTTCTTGAGGTTGGCTTGTAATGCTGTAAATTTGTCTTTGAGGACTGCCTTTGCTGTGCCTCATAGCTTTTGGGTTGTTTTGTTCTCATTTTCATCTGTTTTAAGGTTTCTTTTGATTTCTTCTTTCATCTCATTGTTATCCCATTCATTGTTTAGTAACATGTTATTAGCCTCCATGTTTGTGTGTGTGTGTATGTGTGTGTGTGTTTTAGATTTTTGCTTGTGATTGATTTTTGGTTTCATAAAATTATAGCCAGATGAGATGTGGGATTACTGGGGGGCTCTGCCCACAGAGTTCCCCCAGCGACCATGGATCAGAATAAGTCTACCAAGACATGACCTGCTTGGGGAGGAATGGTGGCCAGTCTCTCAGAGGAGAAGGGCCTTGAACCTTTTCCTCAATGGACTTTTATTGGGTTTAATTTGCATAGGATTACAGGGAGTATACATAAAGCTCATCAGTTATTATCAGGTAGTAATGATTAAATAATAGATAACATTCTAAGAACTGTGAGGGCTTATTCTGAGTCAGATAGCCTAAGGACCGTAAAACTGTGGGAAACAAACTCATTTTTTGCTTAGACCCTTATCATTTAAATTGAGGGCATTCTTAGCAAAGCAGACTTCACAGGATTTTATGCATTCTTTCTTAGGCCTGATTGCCCCAGGGAACCTCCCATTCCTGCCCAGGGCTGCACCACCCTCTGTCATTGTTTCAGCCTTAAGTCAGGCAGGGGAAGTAAGGCAGCCAAGAGATTAGGAGACTTCTTACACACAGAATGAGGACTCAGGGTATGACAAAGCTGAGGGGTGAGAGTCCATCACCCCTTTTCTATAGTTCCCTAAGTCCTTCCCTGATGGCCCCTTCGTGACTGTGCTGTCTTAGGTCATTCCTCCCTTGAGGAATCTTACCCATCATTGGCTAACCAGCCATCCTCCAGGGGCCAAGCAGGGTGAAGTAAAGGGGTCAGAGGCTGTGTGCCCTTGCAGGGAGGATAAGCTTTGTCTTTTTAGTGGCTTTGGTCCCAAGGTCTTTTTACTCAGCTTTGGCCATGGGGGGGTTACAGCTTCTGAAACCAGGCAGGGTGGTTCCCAACACTGAATATAATTTTAATCTTCTTAAATGTATTGACACTTATCTTGTGGCCTTAAATATGGTCTATCCAAGAACACTTGAAAAGAATGTATAGTCCACTGTTTTGGAGGTAAAATGCTCTGAAGATGTCAGTTAAATCCATTTAATGTAGTGTGTTAAGGCTCCCATTTCCTTGTTGATTTTCTATCTTAAATATTTAATCATTAATTTCAATGTGGTATTAAAATACCCTAGTATGACTGTATTACTATAAATTTCTCCCTTTATGTCCATCGAGATTCACTTTACATATTTAGGTGCTCCTTTGTTGGATGCATAAATGTTGCTGTCAACAAATGTTGACAAATGTTGTCTTCTTGTTTGGATTGCTCTCTTTATCATTACAGTGTTCTTCTTTGTCTTTTACCACAGACTTTGTTTTAAAGTCTATTTTGTAAGTTATAAGTATTGCTAACCCAGCTTATTTTTTTCAATTTGCTTGAAATATCTTTTTTCATGCCTTTAATTTTAGTCTGTGTGGATCTTTCGTTTTGAAGTGTGACTCTTGTAGACATTATATATGTGGATCTGGTTTTCTTATCCATTCAGCTACACTATGTCTTTTGATTAGAACAGTTGAGCCATTTACATCCAAATAATTATTGATAGGTATGTTTTTTTTTTTTTTCCATTTTATTCTTTTGGCTATGTTCCTCTCTTCTTTTTCTTCTTCTTAAACTTCCTCTTCAAGAAGGCACTGTAACGTTTCTTGTTATACTGGTTTGATGGTAAAAAACTTCTTTAGCTTTTTCTTCTATGGGAAGTTCTATTTCTCCTTCAATTTTAAATGATAGCCTGGCTGTGTAAAGTAGTCTTGGTTATAGGTCCTTGTTTTTCATTGCTTTGAATATTTCATGCCAATCCCTTCTGGCCTGAAATTTTTCTGTTGAGAAATCAGCTGACAGTTATATGGGAACTCCCTTGTGGGTAACTGTGTGTCTCTTGCTGTTTTTAAGATTCTCTCTTAATCTTTAACCTTAGCCATTTTAACTATAATGTGTTTTAGTGTGAGTCTTTTGGGGTTCATCATGTTTAGGATGCTTCATATTTCCAGGACTTGTGTGTCTTTTTCCTTCACTAAGTTAGGGAAGTTTTCAGTCATAATTTTTTTCAAATATGTGCTTGATCCCTTGATCTTTCTGTTACCCCTGTGATGCAGATATTGTTACTCTTCATATTGTCCCAAGAGTTCCTTAAACTATCCTTCTTTTAATTTTTTTTTCTTTTTTGCTGCTGTGATTGGGTGTTTTTTTTTTTCCTACCTTTTCTTCCAAATCACTGGTTTGAATCTCTGCGTTATCCAACTCACTGTTTATTCCTTTCCATGTATTTCTTACTTCAGCTGTTGTATTCTTAATTTCTGATTGGTTCTTTTTATGGTTTGTATGTTCTTTTTCATACTTTTGAGCATCCTTATAACCATTACTCTAATTCTGTATTTGATAAATTGCTTGCCTCCATTTAACTCTCCTTCTGAAGAGTTCTCCTGTTTTTTCATTTGAGGCATGTTTCTTTATTTCCCCATTTTGGCTGCATCTTTGTGTTTGTTTATATATATTAGATAGATAGATAGTCTATGACTCCTAATATCCTAGGGGTGGTCTAATGTAGTAGGTGTCTTGTGGGTCCAATGGTACAGTCTCTTCAATCATCTCAGTTGGGTGCATCAGAAATTCTCCTTGTGTGGGTTATGTGGGCCCTCCTGTTATAACTGAGTTTTGACCCATTCTTGCAAGGGATGGACTGCAGGCTGGCTGACTGTGAGGCTCCACCTCAACCATGGTGTGTAAGCTGCCATGCAGGTGCTGACCACGTGAGATGGACTTTGCCTCATTAGGTCTGGTGCCTCCTGAGATCTTCCTTTGTATTTGCCACTTGTGAAGCTTATTAGACCCTGCTCTAATATTATCTGAAGCTGGCCACTGGATGTGTTGGTTCTGAACCTCTAAGGAGGAACTCCGGTGAAGACCACTGTCATACACTGCTTGTGACTGGTCCTGAGCAACCTGCTTGGGACTACAAGCAATCCACAGTTTGTGGCTGCCTCTTCTGGGCCTAAAGGACTAAACTGTGCCCCAAGGCCACCTTTTACTACTACCAGGCCCAGGGGCAGGTCAGCAGAAGTCCCAAGGCATCCAAAGATCCACCTCTGCAGGCCTTCGCCTTCCTGTTTGCTCTTATTAGACTCAGTCACTGAAAGAGCCTCTGGCGGTACTCTAGTTGCATGAAGTAGGTTCTCAGTGAGTCACCAGGTAGGGGTGAGTGATGTTCACCAGATTGATACAGGTTCAAATTCAATGCTAGTGCTGGATCTGAGGCTACTCAGCTAATTTCCCTGGGTATAACAAGTCTAGCTGCCACACACTGCTTGCTCACATACCTTTGTGTTGGGGCAAGGTCTCAGGGATTCATCAGGATGAGACCAGTAGGGTTAATCAGGCCCAAACAGGCCAAGATTTGGCCATGCGAAGGGAGGGCTCTCCTCCAGTAGACCATACAAAGGAAAAATGGTCCCTATTCTAGAGCACACAACTTCTGCCAGGGGAAGATAAAGCTCAGTATAGCAGGACTTCCAGAACTTGGGAGGATAGGGCTAGATTTCCAGTCAAGCTTCAAGGGAGGTAGGGGGTGTGCCAATCTCCCCAAAGCCACACAACATAGTCTCTAGTTTTGAGGGTTTTGTTTTACTCTGTTCTGTAGATGAAATTATAAGCCATAAATTATCTACTCCGTTATTTAGTTCAAAAATGATATTGGTAAAAGTAAATATAGAAACAAAATAAATAATTAAAAAATATATCTATATTTTTGGTAAAAAAATGTGCCAGTGCTAACAGCTAACAGAGTAGTGGCTGATATATAGCAGATGCTTGATGTATATGAATGAATGAACAAATAAATATCTGAACCCTCATCATTTCTACCCTGAGTTTTTATAATTACTTCCTAACTGCTCTCCTTGTATTCCACCTAACTGCCATCCACCTAACCATATAACTAGAATTCACCTTTAAATCTACACTACTGCTGCTCCTCTCCAAGCTCTCTGCTAAAAATAATGATATTGGTTAAACTCTTGTGGAGCACAGCATTATTTCAAGATAGAAAAATACATCTATTATTATTATTATTATTATATTAAAACTTGAGCAGAAAAGAAACTTTTAATTATGGAACTGTGAGTTTTTCTAAATTTTTTCTTTTGTGTGTTCAGATATAAGGCTAAATATTCCTGAAGCATAAAAATAAATATGTGGGCTCACTTACCAACCCAATATGACTTAACTTTTATGTGCTATGCAATATGATTATTTGATCACTGGTTGACAGTAGAGAAAATTCAGCTTTGTGTGTCATATTTTTTTCCTCCCTTTCTTGGTTGGGAATGTAAATTAAACTAGGGAAATTCCATATTTCCAAAATGTATTAAAAATTAAGAATAATGGTCAACTCTCATTAATGTACAACTATTCTAGTCTATATGATCTCAATACATTTCAGATATAATTAAAATATATTGAAAATTTTACATGACCGTTTTATTGCTTTGTACCCTTTACACATCCAGTTTGTGTGCATGTGTAAAATTTATGAAAATCCCATTTAGAAGTATGGATGAGAAAAAAATCATTTCCTTAACAATAGGTTCATGTGCATAGTCATTAGCTGAAATTTCCTCTGAGTACAGGACCAGCTAGTTGGCCACGCTAGACTTGTACAAAGTTCCAAGAAACTGGTTATTACTTGCCAGGTGAATGGTTTAGTTAGAAATCAGTTACTTTTTTGGGACAAAAGCATTATTATGATATCAGAAGTGACAGATCATTCTTTCAGAATGCTGTGGTTTCTGAGATTTTTAGAAGACAAGGGGTAGAATGGTGAGCATATTAAACTACAGGAAAATGAAACCTGCAGCTCACTACCAAGATGTGAAACAGTGATCAATTACAGGTGTGCATTGGCCACATAGTTGTTACATTAAAAAATTGTGGCTGTGCTTATCCAAAGTAATGTGCAAACATGACACTTTAAAGTGAACGTTTTAGTGCAGATTTGAAGTCTATGTATTGGAGTATGTCCTTGGCTGAGTGATAGCCCTCAGATATTTTATGCCCTAATTCCACATCTTCTGAAGGCCACTTACATGGTAAAGACTTTGCAGGTATGATTTAGCTGAGAATCTTGATATGAGGAGATTTTCATGGTTTGTCTGGGTGTCCTGATAGGCGAGAGACCAAAGGAGATTTGACACAGGTAGAGTGAGAAAGGACAATGTGACCACAGAAGCAGAGATTTAAGTGATGTGGCGCAAGCCAAGGAATGCCAGCAACCACCACAAACTGGAAGAAGGAGGGGACAGATTTTCACCTAGGGCATCCAGAGGGAACATGATCCTGCCAGCATTTTGATTTTGGTTCATTGAACTGATTTAGACTTCTGGCTTCCTATAACTGTAAAAGTATACATGTGTGTTGTTTTAAGCAAATATATTTTTGGTGATGTGTTGTATTACAGCACTGACAGAGAACTAATACAGGGTCTTTGGTGTGAGAGATGGAACTGCATAATTTTTGAAGCCCAATTTTCTAACCATGTATACAATTTTATTGACAAGTAAGTCTGTACTGATAGTTTAGTGGTGTATTAGGTCTCTGCCTTTGAGGATTTTCTAGTAAGACAAGCCTTACTTTGGTCCTAGTTCTATGTCAGAATACTTAGAAAATTCTGGCTTCAAATTTTATCTTTATTTTCAGATAAGATTAAGTACTGATATGATAAAAAGGGCAGTGATACTATTTCATTATATTTTCATTTATTTTTAAAAAATTCCCTTAACCTAAATATTTCATTTATGCATTTGTTTGTTCATACTTTTATTTATGTGTTTATTACACAAACTTCTGCTGAGAGTTCACTATGTGTCATTTTCCATACTAGATTATGGCACAAAATGTTAAAAGTGATGGATCATAATTTGTCAATTGAGCATAGGATCATTATGTGATAACAGCTACCACCCACAAAGTACTTATTAGTGTGGAGAGTATGCTGATATTATATATGTGCCAGTGCAATGATGATATTTTATATTAGGTGATGGAACAGAGAAGAGATATATGAGAGGAAATATTTTCAAATAGTAGGATTATTGGGAATTTGGAGTTTAGGAAAGGATTAGTGAATTCCAGTTGAGTTTCTGAGCCCAGTTTCCTTAGCTGACATTGAATCTCTCTTGCTACTCCAGGCCATCGTTGTCCAGTAGAAATATAATGCAAGCCAATGTTATTTTAAAAAATTTAGAAGCCACATAAAAAAGTGAAATGAACAGCATGAAATTGATTTCAATAGTATATTTTACTTAAGCCTATATCCAAATAATATCATTGTAATGTTTAAGAAATACTTTTTAAAAAGTGACTTCTTTTTATATTCTTTTTATCATATTGAGTCTTCAAAATATTATATGCATTTTATACTTACAACATATCTATTTCAGACTAGCCAATTTTCAAATACTCCATAGCACCACATGTGGCTAGTCATTGCCAATTTGGATAGCACAATATTTTGAAATTATTTGTTTAGACCAACACAAATTTTCGTTGTTTTTTTCCAACATAAAAAAATTATTTAATTATAAAAGCTATTTCTCTAGCTCCTTCTTGCAATTTGGTGAAATTGACTGAGTCCCTTTTTAGGGCTATTATAACCCAGCATGGGCAAGTTTTATGTAGTTTATATTTTGTTTTCGTGTTATATCAACATTGATACAATTGACACATCTGGTTACTTTAATGTATTCTCTTGATTTAAAAAAAAATTACAGTCATTTAATAGACTCGCAGTCAGTCACCCAGGCTACTCAGTTTCTACACCAGGTGCAAAATTTGATATTTGAGAAGCTGCTTATGAAAACAGCAGCTGGCACTTCACTTCTCTTCCATGCATGGGAAAGAGCTGTGTTTACCAGCGTTGGTTTTTCTTTTTATTTACAGCTTAATTAGACTTCGGTAATGATAACATTTGTTTTATCTTTTGACCATTTTTTAAAGTCTGGCTGATCAGTAAAAATTTGTAAAAAACAAAATGCTGCCATGTGTCTGGGTGGTTTAACCTGTTATGCATTTGATACAGATTTCTATTAAATAACTCACAACTCCTTCAATTTTGAGGCCTTGGACAAGATAATTTTGGAGGATGCATTTTCAGAAAAATTAAATTTTATGAAACCTGTTGTCCTACATTTTAATATTTCAGATCCACCACTTACTCTGTGCCTAGAATTGATAATTGATAGAGATTATTACAGCAATATAAATCATTCCTACTTCTGCCCTGGCTGGTGTAGCTCAGTGGATTGAGCGCAGGCCTGCAAACCAGAGGATCGCGGTTCGATTCCCAGTCAGGGCACATGCCTGGGTTGCAGGCCAGTTCCCAGTAGGGGACACATGAGAGGCAATCATACATTGATATTTCTCTCCCTCTCCCCTACCCTTCCCCTATAAAGATAAATGAATAAAAATCTTAAAAAAAAAAAAAAAAAAGATTAGGACTTTTCTTACAAGTATTTAAAAAAATAAATAAATAAATAAATCATTCCTACTTCTGTTCAGTGACATATCTCTACCACCCTTATTGGAATGGCTTACATATCTTCCTGTTGTAAATTTTAATGTAATTTAATTAAGCATTGTGTGATACAATATATTTAATTTGCTTATAACTTGGGGAATCCAAAGCATTCTGTTAAGCAGTGCTTGTAAGGTTGTCCTGTTTCTCCTTAACTGACTTTAGAAACATTTCACTGCATTATGTTCCTGGGAGAGGTTCATGTATAATGACGTCCTACAAAACTTTCATTGCTATAAAATTCAATTCTTGTTTGAGTGGAGAGCTCAACCTGAATTGCCCATTTTGATGTCTCATCCCAGGAAGGACCTCAGCACAGTGTGCCTAGTTTTTAGAACAAACGCTTGAAATCGGAAAGGCTGTTCTAAGGAAGGAACTGCTGCTCCATGAGCTCAGCATCTCTTCAACAACTGTGTGTGTCAGGACACAGCATGACTCCCTTGTTGCTGAAAACCTTTCATTCATAAGGCATTTTTTTAAGTATGTATTTTTTATTGATTATGCTATTACAGTTTTCCCCATTTTCCCCCTTTGTCCCCCCTCCACCCTGCCCCCCAACCCTCCAGCATCCTCCCCTCTTAGTTCATGCCCATGGGTTGTACATATGAGTTCTTTGAGTCCTCTGCTTCCTATACCATTTTTTATCTCTCCCTGTCTGCCTTATGCCTACTAATTATGCTTCTTCTTTCCTGTACCTTTCCCCCCTCTTCCCCCTTCCTCCTCCCCACTGAACTCCCCCCATGTGATCTCCATTTCTCTGATTCTGTTCTTGTTCTAGTTGTTTGCTTAGTTTTTGTTTTCATTTCTTTTAGGTTCATTTGTTGATAGTTGTGAGTTTGTTGTCATTTCACTGTTCATATTTTTTTTCTTCTTTCTCTTAGGTAAGTCCCTTTAACCTTTCATATAATAATGCCTTGGTGATGGTGAACTCCTTTAACTTGACCTTATCTGGGAAGCACTTTATCTGCCCTTCCATTCTAAATGAAAGCTTTGCTGGACAGAGCAATCTTGGATGTAGGTCCTTGACTTTCGTGACTTCAAATACTTCTTTCCAGCCCCTTCTTCTCATAAGGCACTTTTCATTTGCAGTGAAGTGGTTTTACAATTACTATTTTAATATGCCCTGTGTATAATTCTCACTTCTCTCTACCTGAAATTACATCATTCCTTTTTATTTGTGTAGATTCTGTCTTCTCCCAGGAATCTAAGCTCTGTTAGGGTAGAGACTTCATCTCTTTTATTCCCTCCTGTGTTCCTGGTCCTGGAATAGTATCTGGTATTGTAGGAGGTACTCTCTAAATATTTGCTGAATGATTGAAGTACATCAGCTGAGTGTAACTGAGGTGAAACTCAAACTTGAGGAAGAAGAAAGTGTCTGTGGGTAGCAATGGTGGACTGACTTTGAAGTAATGAAATATAAGCTTCTGAT
This sequence comes from Glossophaga mutica, assembly GCA_039655065.1. NCBI lineage: Eukaryota > Metazoa > Chordata > Mammalia > Chiroptera > Phyllostomidae > Glossophaga > Glossophaga mutica. The sequence continues at coordinate 74,310,258 of CM077308.1, read as the reverse complement.
CTTCTCCATTCCAAGACCTTGTTTTCTAATTTTATATTTATAATTTGGTATTCTTTTTCTTATAGAGAATATCCCAAATTGTATTAGCATGAGACCACACAAAATTTGGATCGTTCCTTGGTATTAAGGTAGATATCTAGTCATTTGAGATTTTCTTGGAAGATAATGTGAAAATATCCTCTACTAGATCAACAAATTAATGTGGCAGGGGATGTATTGCCCCAATAGCTGGATTAACCCTAAGTCTAGTCTTAATTTAACACACTCTGGCTGACTGAAACCACAGTGTCAGCAGTGCTCGTATGTCACTTCCCTTGTATGTATTCATTACTGCTTCTACCAGTGAGATATATATGTTAATATATATAAATGTGTATATATATATGTATATATTATAAAGGTCTGCTGTATGTCTTCCTGTTATAAATTTTATTGTAATTCAATAATTTAATTAAGTATTTTGTGACAAGAAAACATGAGTATAAAAAAGAGAGTTTTGTTTCAAATACTATTTAATTGAACATTCTATCCAAACTTCAATAGTGAGTTGTTAAAAAATATATTGAATTAGGTATAAGTGAGACAACTTAACTATACCACAAAGACTGAAAATCAAATTAATCTAAAAAACATAAAGGGCTCCATGTATAAATGGCTACACATGTGTCTTTAAATTTTTTTGAACTTTCAAAACAGAGAAATTGGAAATTATGGGTAAGTTAATGGCATGGCTTATGCAAGAAGGATTACAAATAATTTTATTAGTTTGAGACACACTTAAAGAAAAATCTTTGTACTTCATCAGTACTTGGTCATAGGAATGCACATTTATATATTTTAAGATAAAATAAAATGTAGAACTCCTTATTTTAAGTGGCATTTTGAATTGATCAATCCAGCACTGTTTCAACTGTGTCAGGCAGCAAGGTTTCCAATGTGTGCATAGATTCTTTCTTAAAGAATCTCTTTAAGAAAAAGATTCTTAAAGAGACCCATGTATTGTATAATAGAGCATCTAATTTATACCAACAGAGGTTAATGAAATTCATTAACACAAGAAGAAAATCAAGCCTGATAAGCTGCTGTATGGAATAATGATTCAAAGTAACAAGACCTCAGCTGAAATCTTGATCCTCCCCTTGCTAGCTATGTATTCTTGGGAAATTACTCAACCCCTCTGAGGCTTCGGAAATTAGAAGCAAATAAAAACAAAAGAAAAACACCTATGTTATAAAGTCATTGTGAAGATTAAATAGTTACTATATGTGTAGCTGTTAGCCCCTAATAAACTATAAGGGATTTAGATGCCTGCATTATTGTTTATCAGATTATGTTCATGTTTTAATATTTTTCAGAATGTGATAAACATTGCATCTCACTACAAGTAGTAGCAATGGCTGTGTCTACAGTACGTCTGTATGATGATTTTGTAGACTCATTAAATTTTAGCACTGGAAGAGTTCTTTGGGGTAGTCTAGGCCATCCTTGTGCTGTGTGGTTGCTGACATCATGGCTTGGGAAAGTGCACTTACTTGCCTGAAGTCACACAGTGGATCATGACAGGGTCAAGATTCAAGTGCAAATTGTTTGGCTCCTTATCTGTTGCTTTTTCCATAGTACCACAGATGCCTACTGTCTACTGTTAGCAACAGTGATCATCAAACTCAGTAAAGATGGTGTAAGAACAGAAATGGCTTCACCAACACTTTATTAGGCTGTATCATCAATATGTCTACCTTTTCCTTCCTAAGTTCTGTTGATTTTGGGCTTTTTTATGATAAATATAATGCTTATATATTTATATATATTTTTTAGCATTTTGAACTAAAAGTAGTAATAAGAATTGACAATTTGTGGTTCTTCCATTTTGTGTTGTTATTTTATTTATAATCTTAACCTTCAATGTTCAGCTTACTTGGGTATATCAAGCTAAAGTTGTAGATCAAGCCAGTTTGCAGCCTGTTCTGGAGAGGCTCGACTTTCTAGCAATCTGTTCTCTATATATAAAACATGAATCTAAATAAAGTTGGAAGACAGGATGAAATCTATTTCTGACTTGCCAGTCAAATCTTTCTTTAAAGTCTGAAAGCAATATGTATGCAAATACAAACTAGTCTTAAGAAAAAAGGACAGGAACTTAAGCTGCCTTAAATAATCTTAATAGAATTTGAAAAGTAGACAAATAAGTTATACTGTAACCAGAGAAGAAAATGCAAATTCTTTCCTGCATTTAAAGCAGTACTTTGGGAGTGTGTTTTATTTGATTCATCAGTCCTGTACTGAGTATCTACCTCACACTGAGTGTGCTAGGCATTTGAGTGTGAGAAAGACACGATTCTCCACGGTAGTAGCCCATTTGATGGGGAGACACTGGAGGCCAGTAGGTTATATGCAGCAGAGTACAGGCTGTGAGCTGAACATGCCAGCCAGGCGCACTGAGGAGGGTACTCCATCCTACGAACCACCGCTGGGATGGTTTAACACCTCTTCCCAAAAGAACTTTGAGTAGCCATAAAATGCAAATAATGTTTCCAAGGATAGAAACAGATGGGTTAAACCAAACCTTAAAAGTCCAATTAGCTGCCAGATTTTATATTTTCATGAAAGCTAAAATCAAATAATACCAAGATGGACGATTTCCACTTTATTCTACAAGCATTGGCTCAAAACCCTTTCTATTTAGGTTCGCTCCCTCCAGCTTGTTCAGAAATGTGTAGGCTAAACATAGATACTGGTTTTAATATGAATCTTATTCTCTAATGAATGTTTTTTTCTGAAATAGCCCCAGCAAACAATTCCTGATCAGGAGTGTTTCTTATACCACAGAAAGAATTATAACTCCCTGTAATAAAAAAACACATATAAAAATACAGCAGACCTTTTACAACATCATGTTTAGTAGAGAAAGCAATTTATTTTTCTTACAAAATACTAATAAAAATGAAACTCTATTCTTAAGGAAAACCTTCATAGCTCCCTAAAAATGAAGCCATCATTTTTCAGGGAGCTGTGGGAGCACACCCTGATCTTACCCCAGGGAGGAAGCCCAAGGCATGTTGGTTTCTGGGAGCAACTCTCTTCCCTGGGACATTCCCTGTAGTAACAGGAATGATTTCCTGACTTCACTTAGGACACCTTGAGAGCAGGTTCTGAAACTGGGATGGAGGTGCAGTGCCAAGGCTTATGTTGCTGCTCCTCAATGCATCATAATGTTGAATCTCACAGGAGACACTGGCCATGCTATGAACAGTCTGCATGTTCTAGAGGAATTTAGAAGAGTTGTTATCACTTGCTGGAACCCTGTCTCTTATTCTTGTAACAAAGAAGTTCTTAAGGCCTTAGATGTTTATAAAGTATGACCAGTCACATCTCAAATTCTTACTTAACTACATCAAGAACTTGAGGACTTTCTGATAAGAGAATTCACAGAAGACTTGAATATTTATTGATTTGATTGACAAATATTTACGGAGCATCTTTTGTTAGTATGGCACTGTGCTAGATGAGATGGGGATTTAAAAAAATAATTAGGTCATCTAGGGATAGAAATATTATGTGTATATTAGCACATATACACATATATCCAGATGTGTGATAGTATTTTACACATATATATAGGTACACTCACACTTATTTATATCTTCAGATGTATCACATTACCTATGTTACAAATATACTCATGCAAAATATAAATATATGTGGTGCCATTAATATGGTAGTGTTAATTAATATAGTACATGTTAAAACATGATGGTGGAATACTTCTAACTAGGGAGAGTCGCCAAACCCAGAAAGTCAGAAATCCTTTTATGGAACTGAAGATGCCATTTGAACTAGACTGTAAGGATGCTATAGTAGTATCCTTGGGCTGCTGTGTCAAATTACCACAACCTTGGTCACTTAAAAACAACAGAAATGTATTCTGTCACAGTTCTGGAGGGCAGAAGTCCAAAACCAAGGTACCATCAAGGCCATACAACCTACAGAGGCCAGGGGAGAATCTGTTTCACACCTCCATTGGCTGTTGGCTGTGTCACTCCAATCTCTGTTTCCATCACTTTAGTCTCTGTCTTCATGGTCACATTGCCATCTCCATTCTGTGCATCCACTATCTCTTCGGTTTCTTATATAAGGACACTTGAGACTGTATGCAGGATTCACGTGAATAATCCAGGATAAGCTTCTTTACTGAAGATCCTAAACTTAAACGCACTTTTGGCTATAGAAGGTAATATGCAAAAATTTCAATGTAGACATATCCTTTGGGATGCCATCATAACCCATTACAAATGAGAACATTTTTTAAATTTTTTTATTTTATTATTTTTAATTTATTTATTTTTGTCCTCAACTGAGGACTTTCATTTTTTTTATTGGTTTTAGAGAGAAGAGAAAGGGAGAGAGAGAAATATAGGTGCAAGAGAGAAGCATCAACTGGCTGCCTCCCATATACAACAGAACCAGTGGTCAAACCCACAACCTAGGCATGTGCCCTGACTGGAATCAAACTCACACCCTTCACCTACAGAATGATGATCCAACAAACTGAACCACACCAGCCAGGGCAAATGAGAACCTTCTTAAAAGCTGTATTTGGGGAGAGCATTACAGGCTGAGCAACTAGACTAAGCAGAGATGTAGGAGCATCTTTTCTCTAAGAAAAAGAAAGCATGTGGGTAACAAGGAAGAATATCAGGGAGCAGTAGCATGCAGAGAAGGGGAGAGAGAAACAAGCAAGCATCAGAGGGGGCCAGGGGGCCAGACCGTGGAGGCCCTTTGATACTGAGCAGCCATTTTAAAATGAATTGGGAACCAAATAGGAAGCTATTAATATAGCCCAAGTGTGACATCATCAAAGCCTATATACAAATACTAGTCAGGAGAATGGAAAGGGAGAGATTTCAGCAGTAAAATCAAACAGACATTGGAGCTGATCCAGAGATTCCAGTGGAGATTTTCCAACTACCTGGATAACTGGATAACTGGGAAAGGGTTTGGACATTAACAACAATAGAGAAATTAGAAGGTGGAAATTATGATCGAATTTGAATATTCAGCTGCCAATGTGATGTGCAGAGGGAGGTGCAGTCAGAAATGTATTGTTGGTATCCAGAGAGAGTTTGGCATTAGAGTTATCCGCATTGAAAGGTGAGGCTACTAAAGGAAGGAAGGGAAGAGGAAGAAGAGAATGTCTCCAAGGTTATAATCTTAGAAGACTCCTTCCTTTAAAGGTTAGGAAAAAGAAAAAGAGGACTAAACTTCCTTTGTATGTTTCTTTTTTCCCCCAAATGTAATTATTAAATTTATTCTCAAACATACAGCTTAAGTGAACAGAAAATGAGAACACCCAGTTTCTCAGTTTGGACTGCATTGAGGCTTTCCTAGTTGTCATTATACTTTTTTAAATTTATTTTTTATTGTTCAATTTCAGTTGTCCCAATTTTTCCCCCATTGCTCTCCCTTGCCCCACCTCCCCTCCTCTCTGCTCCCACCCCATGTCCTCAGTCAGTCCCCACCCCGTTGTCCATTACCACGGGTCCTTTACACACGTTCCTTGAAGAGAGCCTTCCCCTTCTCTCCCCCTGTCCTCCTCCTCCCCCATCCATTTGGTCTCTGTAATTTGTTCTTTATTTCCATATCTTTGGTTCTATTTTGCTCATTTGTTTGTTTTGTTCATTAAGTTCCACTCATAGTGAGATCATATGGTATTTGTCTTTCACTGCTTGGCATATTTCACTTAGCATAATGCTCTCCAGTTCCATCCATGCTGTCGCAAAGGGTGGGAGTTCCTTCTTTCTTTTTGCGTGTGGTATTTAGTTGTGTAAATGCCTAAGTGCTCATCAGTAACAGAATGGATCAAAAAGCTGTCATACATTTACACCATGTATGTTTCATGCACTAACTGTAAGTGACCTCAAACTCCTTATGTCATCTCTGTTAGAATAATGGTATGTAAATCTTATTCTTTGCATTTTGTGCTAAAATAATTTGCTCTAATTATGACCTTATTAAAATAACATGGTTATATTTGCACTTTATTTTATGGTAATGACTGATAAACAAAATGCTAACTGGCATTACAATTTCGTGCTATATTTGTTCTGATATTTAAATGGCTTAATTAGGATTTAATTTGCACAGTAGCCTGAGTAATTATGTGATATTTCTTTTTTTGTTTTTGTTCAGATAAAGTTATTTATTTAGACATGGTAAATGCCCAAAGCTTTGTCACTGTGTATAGTGTTAACAGTGGTTTTCAGGGAAGAGAGTTTTCTTTATTGACCAAGAAAACAGGCAGTTGATTCTAAATATGTCATTTTACAAGGTGTTTGTTGTTTCAGGTGAAAACTCACTAGATCACACTTTGTCCAACTGAAAGAATAACTTCTGCATATAACTTTTGTGTTAGTCTTTAGAGTTTGTGATTAGATTGTTGTCCTAGAGCTTATTTCTAGTTCAGTTCAGACCCATATAAACCTGTTCTTTCACCATTTATCAGATAGTAGCTTTTGTGGGGGCACCTGGTGCTCACCTTTTCCCGTTTATTGTCTGTTACTTTTACTTGTTAGCTATTTCCATTAAAAGTTATTATATGCCCTCTCCCCTGCCATAGATTATGCCCAGAGGATGTGATGTGGCACATCGGATCTTTGCATTAAGAATTGGCTGTCCTATTTTTGATTCCCATTCTCTCATTAACTATACAATCCTCTTGGATCATATATCAATTGGAAAGAATATGATTCTATAGTACCATTACAGCAGATAGTGAAGGAATCAAAGGAAATCATGCGTATTTAAAAGTACTCTGAAAAATTCAAAGTACAATACAATGCAATGTATAACTGTACTATATGTTTAATACTGGATATTTAATTTCTTTATTCTAAAGTGACACATTTAGAACATAAATAAGGAAAGGTTCATGGACTAAAGTTATGCATCTCAAAATTTATTGTGAGTGTGAATCATCCGGAGATCATGTTGAAATGTAGATTCTGCAGATTCAGGAGTTCCGACGGGGCCTGAGATTCTGTATCTAACAAGTTTCTTCCTGATGTCCACGCTGCTTGTCAACCATATTTAGTAGTAAGGAACTAAAGAATTTATACTTTATTTATTTGGGTTTCTCCCTAATCAAATAATAGAATTTAAATATAAATAAATAAATATATGTGTGCATGTGAACCCAGATATATTCTTGATAATACACATGGGGTGGGAGGAAACATATAAACTTATTTAACCCAATTGGAGAGTCAAAGTATTTTAAACAAGGGGAAAACAAAATTAATCTAACCAGAGATTTTGCTGTTTAAAAGAGTTACAGTGACACCTTTTGTAATGCAAATTTTTGCCTGGCATAACTGCTTTGTAAATGTGGATTTTTTTCATTAGGTTTTCTTTAAAGTGTTTTATTTTTAATGAACAGTTTTGTGTAAGTTAGAATCTATTGTCTATTTTTTCTTTAATAAATATGGTACTTGGGAAAGTAGTAAACATCACTTCATTTTTTTCTTTAACACATAGAATTATTACAGTACATTAGCTCTTACAACTTATGGGTTTATACCATTTTTCTTAATAAAATGCTCAAAAATATTTATTCTCATAACATCAGCTGTGCGAGGCCTCCCATCTAGCAAGTATTTGCTAAATGTGGAGGATAAAGCTGAGTGGGCCTGGTTTCTGCTTTCAGGAGCTCATTCTCTTCTGGAGAGACAGGGTTGGGCATAGTCGGTGCAAAGCCCTGCAATTACTCTGTGGAGGGGAAGCTTTTCACTCTGAAACAGGGTGGCGTCAGGGCGGCAGATGGAAGTTAACAAAGGTGGCAGAAGGCAGCTCGAATTGGGTGTTAAGGGGCCTGTTGGGAAAGACAGGAGTGACAGAATTCCAGACAGAGAATTTCAGACATTAAGTAAGTAAGAAGTGACAAAAAGGTGATGTACATCACTAGCAGAATAACTCTAGGCACAATGAAAGGCGACAATCAGTCATGACAGAATTTGTTATGTGGAAGTCAGGCAGCACCATCAATCAGTGATCCAGTCAATATGCCAAGATGGTCTTTGGCAACAAAGTGAGATTTATCAAATCGACTATAGTTTATAAAGGTATGGAGCACTAAAGGGGATCCATACATTTTGGAGTCTTATAATTTTTCCTCGTGTCAATGGTAAAATTCATCTAAAATGCTTTACTTCTTTTATTCTCGAAACAACACTGTAAATTTTCTGTCCATGACCGTATTTGCAAAATGTTCCCATTCCCATTAAGTGTATTTAGTGCCAGTCATCACACTTCATTATATTTTTATTTAATCCACCCCTTTCCTCCCATACGTTGATAGGCTATAGAAGGGTGAGGATTGAACCTCTCTTACTCACTGCTGTATCATAAGGAGCATTTTATTTCTTCAGGATGCAGTTCCGTGTTGGTCCAATGTTTAAAGATCCCATTTTGTTACCAAAATTGTAAACAACAGACAAGCTAAAAATGTACTTAATATTTAAAATAGTGTTAATAGTTTGTGCAGGATATTTAGTATAATGAACCTGGTGTTCAGTAAACCAGAGAGCTGGAGAAATGCTGGTGTAGTGGAGCAAAGTTGACTCAAATGTTTGACTATTTCTTAAAAGTACTCAGTCTGACATGCAGGATAATTCTTTATATTTTATCTGCAGTAAAGCATAAAATTGATGACAGATTGGTATTGGTACAGGGTGAACACACCTTACAGATTAAACATTAACATAGGTTTAGTGTGGCATAATTACCCTTTTCATGTTATTTATTATTGGCAAACGGATTTGTGAAGAGTTACATGCAAGCTGAACTTCATTCTCATTTTATTGATATCATAATTGTAAAGTGTTTATTTTTGCCAAATTAATGTGTGCATATAGTTAAAAAAATCAGTCAGAAGCCTCTCAGGGTTTGCCATAATGAACCAAGGTTCGAACAATCCCTTTCTATGTGCACAGTCCCAATTCCTAGATCACTTTGTTTTTTTGTTTTTTGTTTTTCTTTAATTGGCACTTATTTTATTATTTCTTCTCATATGCTGCTGTTTCTAGAGTTGTCATTCTGGACATCACTTACGGGCTTTTTACTGGAAGGTGATGATTCGTGGTTTTTGTGAGGAAGAGAAAGTAAACACACATGCTTGTTCAATCTGTCCTGCTTACCTGGAGGCCTGCAAATATCATTTTAGAGATGTTTTATTTTTGTGTCTCTAGAACCATTGAAAGATCATAACTAGACCCTTAAGTCATATATAGCCTTGGCTCTCTTGGCTTTCTAGTCTCCAAGGCCTGAATCATGGAGAAAATTGTGGGTTTTAGGTACAAGAAAACTAAGTGGTACCCCGTATCCTCCTTTATCAGATTCCAAAGCTCACAGAGTTGCCTTTGCATTTTCACTTCCTCTCTGTTCAAAATACCTGATCCCTGCCTCCCCATCCCATTGCACCTTCTGCTTAGAGTTCCCTGTGTCATTTTCCCACTGAAACCCAATGTTGCTCTATGAGCATCTTTCCCTAGTCTTCCCAAGAGTTTACGGCTTCACTTCTGTACTCCTGCAGTCTGTTGGTGCATATATTTTATATACAGTGTGGAGCAAAAGAAGGTTTAGAGAAGTTTGTATGGAAAACAAGAGTATTATGCTAAGTGTAATAAGCCAGGTGGCAAAAGTCAAATACCATATGATATCACCTATAAGTGGAACCTAATCAACAAAACAAACAAGCAAGCAAAGTAGAACCAGAGACATGGAAATAAGGAACAAATTAATAGCAACCAGAGGGGATGGGGATTGGGAGTGACGTGGAAAAGAAGGGGAAGGGTCTAGTTAAGGACCCATGGTAATGGACAACAGGGTGGGGAATGACTGAGGAAGCTGGGGGTTGGGGGAGTGGGCAGGGCAGGGGAGAGCAACGGGAGAAAAATTGGGACAGCTTTAATTGAACCACAATAAAAAATATAAATCAATAAATAAAAGCATGTGCTTTAAAAGAAAAAAATGATACAAAAATAAACAAATAATAATACAAGGATAAATTCTTGTGTTTCCCATACTTACAACTTAAATCTACTTTGGGTACACCCTATATTTTCTCATTAGCCCTCCCCCGTTTCCTAAGCCTCTCTGTTGCATGCAGACCCTTACCTTTAATTCCCTTGTAGGCACCTCATAGCTGTCTTTCAGGTACCTCAAATTCATCAGGCACAAAACTACTCATCTCAGCCTTTCAAAAGTGGCTTGCCCTTTGGTAACCTCTATTTTGGTGAATGATGCTCTTATTAACTGAGATTCCCCATATCCTTTTCTGTTGTCATCTAATCCAGTCTTCTACACTGCAAGGAAAAGGTGAAAATTAGATCAGGTTCTTCTCTTATTAAAATTTTTCAATGTCACGGAGTTCTAACTTCTGAGAAAGACCCATGTTCTGATTTTTTATGCCTCTCAAGCCTCATGTACTTACCCAGCCTTTGCTCAAACATACACCCTGGGATTCTGGCATACTGCAACACCATGTGGTATTTCTGGAAAATGACATGTTCACCTCTCCTCTGCGATTTCATATATGCTGCACCATTTTGGAATATTCCCTTTCCTCCTCCTGTCACACAGACTCCCATCATTACCTCTAAAATTCCTTATCTTTCACCAGCCCATCTTGCAAGCCTTTCTGAATTATCTCAAAACTGAGACCAGTGCCCCTGCACTGGGCTTCCCCAGATCTTCGGGCTTAGTTTTCCCATAACACTTAAGAATGTGTGATATAATAGACTCTGAAGAATATAGCTACCCTTTATTTAGAACTTATTTTGTTCCATGGATTGCACTGTTTTATGGATATTGTACCAACTAAATACGGTCTCGTAATAACTAATGTAACAGACACAGGGCTCAGTTTACTTCTTTTGCCTATGACCCTTCTCCAAGAGAGACTAACTGAAGTCCCTGATGAGAGTGAATCTCCTGGCCCACCTCACTGGCCTCAGGGCATAGGACAAGGAGAAACACTTGACTCAGCCTGGGGTCACCGGATTCCCTCTAACAGAAAGCTCGAATTTGGACTCAGAAACACTAATGAGATGAGGAGGTCACTGAAAGCTAAGCTGTGATGAATAACTGCTTTCCATTCTATGCATACAAAAGTAAAGAAAGTGAGACTGAAAAGAGAAAGGAGATCGGAGACATACACAGTTCTTTGGGCCCTGCTGGGGGTGCAGAGAGTAGACCTCTCTTTCTGACTTTGAGTGATTCCTTTCAGTCACTCAGGAAGCCTGAGTAAACATACTGCCTTGGGCTCCAGGAGACCTCTCTGTGTCTGCCCCTAGGTTTCTCCTTTTACCAAAGCTTAGCAATGGGTCCTTCTTACTGCTTTTAACTGAATTATCCTTAATTAAGGTACTGATCTTAACAAAATACTGACTCTGAGCTTCTGAGGACATGGAATATGGTTCTCGGAGCTTAGCATATGACCCTATATATGGAGGGGCTTAATATATATGAACAGATGTCCGAATGACTCGATCAGTCCTTCAGACTGGGTACCTTCAGGTGATCAAAGCCACAGTGTGAGTCCTCATATTTAGTGTTCCTGAGATTGTACCACTTGAATGAATTGGGCTTGTTATGAGGCTTATTATCCCAGTTTACAATTCTGTTTGTATATGTAATTCATTTTCTAATCCAACACAATCATTTATTTTAATAGTATACCTAGGGTGTTCTGACTATGACTAATAGGATATATTGCCTTAGAGACATTTAGCATCTGAGAAAATTAAGGGTGATGTTTATTGTGCACAATCCATTATCTTTTAAAAGTACTTTATTTATTTATTTTTAGAGAGAGGGAAAGGGAAGGAGAAAGAGAGGGAAGGAGAGACACCAATGTGTGGTGGCCTCACACTCGTCCCCTACTGGGGACCTGGCCCACAACCCAGGCATGTGTTGTGACTAGGAATCAAACTGGCAACCATTTGATTCTTAGGCCACACTCAGTCCACTGAGCTACACCAGCCAAGCCAATAATCCGTTATTATTTTGCAACAGTTACACGGTATGTAGTACTCCAAAGATGGCATTGCATGTGTGTATGTGTATATGGGTGTGTACGTGTGTATAACCCCTAACCACCCATTCATATACACACAGCTGGATTTATACTTGCAAAGGGTGCTGAACACAGAACTCTTAAAAATGTGCTTGCTACTTTCATGCTTTCTGTATATTTCATTAGTAGGTGATAGGAATGATTAATGTTATAGAAATGCATGTTATTATCAGAGATTCATTAGGTGAAATTAGGTATGAGAATGGGTGTCACCCACCCAGCTCTCTGTCCCAGCATGGGGTTGAATTAGTAGTTAAGAGTTTCATTCTGAATGCTGCTAGGTGTTTTCAGTTTTACCAGATCATGTCTCCGGTAAATGATATGCACAGATCATGGAATGAGGATATATCAGGGCTCAGGGTTCTGCCACATAATAGGTTATACAGCCTCTTTGAGCCTCCATTTTGTTGCTTTTGTAATTTTGGTTTTTTAACTATATAATAGGATCATAACACTGATCTTGCATTCATGCATTATATAACTGGTCTCTATACTTAATGCATCATATGCCATACTAGCATGTCAATAAATACTAGTTATTGTTATTGCTGTTTGATTCAAAGAAAGAAAACTCATTGCTACAAAGTAGAAATTGGATGCCCCTAGTAAAACATGAGTAAGGTTCTGAATGAGGATAGCATTTTCATAGAAATAGAGCTTTTGTCACTAATACCACCATCACACTTGCATATGCTGGAGCATTTCCATGACTCATGCTAGACAAGTTTGTGAATATATTTGGGGATTTTTGCTGTATTCTCTTCAGCATACAGGCTGGAACTATAATGATAACTTCAAAACTTGGCTTATCATTACAACTTAAAAAAAACACAAAAAGTTTAGCTGTAGAAGTGCCTTCAGCTCTCAAAAACATTCATAGTTTATAAAGTCCTGCTGAGATCTTGATGAAATTATTGTTACTTTTTCATTCATATAATTTTTGAATTATAAAGATTCAATATATTAATCAAAGCTAAGATTCAATTTGATTGGATGCTGGCAATCATTTAATTTTTCATTTATTTAACAAATAATTGATCGATTATCATAGTACCAGGCCCTTTTCTAGGGGCCAAGAAAGGCAAAGTCACTACTCTTATGAAACTAGCTTTATAAGGGAGGCAAAGGACACTCATAAGTAAGTAAGATTGTCTCCAAAAGTTAGAAGTACCTTAGAAAAAATAAAACAGGGAGTTGTGATAATAAGTTGGGTAAATAGGTAAAAATATTAGGTGGGTTGTAGAGGAATAAACTCTTAGGAAGTGACATTTGAAATAAGACCCAAATTATATCAAGGAATAGGTTTTGCAAAGATGGGGAGAAGGAGTATCTCAGGCAGTGGGAGCAATAGGTGCAGACACCTAAAGGCAGGGGAACAGAGAGAAATCCAGTGCTCTGAACAAGTCCGCCAAAGGATACCAGGATTCCTGCAACCTGTGAATGTTAACTTAAATGGAAAAAAATTTGCAGATGTAATTCTTAAAGACCTTAAGAGGAGATTTTGCATTTTCTGAGTGGTTCCTGAATGTCATCACAGATATTCTAAGAGAGAGGCAGATGGAGGTTAGACAGAGACAGAAGAGCAGACCTACAGAAGATGAGAAGGGAATGTGAAGTTGGAGGCGGAGACTGGGGTGATGCAGTCGTGAAGGCTGGCCACCACCAGAGGCTGGAACAGGCAAGGAATGAATTTTCCCCTAAGGCTTCTGAAAGGAGCTTGGCCCATTCCACACCTTGATTTTGGCCTTCTGGTCCCCAGAACTGTGAGAGAGAAATCCCTGCTGTTTCAAGGCATATAGTTTGAAGTCATGTGTTACAGCAGCCTTAAGAAACTTACGCACATGGGGAGTGAAACGTAGAGTGATAATGGAAAAGCAGATCTTTTAGGTTTTAGGTTTTATTTTTTTTCGTAGGCCAAATAAGATTTTTTTTTTTTTTTTTTACATAGGAAGTTCAAAGTTCTCATGTTGCATAATTTTACTCAAATCACTTCGGCCGTTGGGGGAAATAGATTGTTATGGTGGGGAGACGACATGGGTGGGTTAAGAGTAGAAACAAACTGGTCGGGGGTCAGATGTAGTAATTCAAGCAAGAAATAATGAAATAATGGTGGCTCAGTTTAGGATGGAAGCCAGAGAGGTGGAGACAAGTAGAAGAATTCAGATGGTAGTTTTGGTTTGGTTTGGTTTGGTTTGGGTCTTTTTTTTTTCCTTTAACTTACTTTTCAATACAGTTGACATACAACATTATATTAGTTTCAGCTGTACAACATAGCAATTAGGCATTTATATGGGATTGTATTTAGGAGAGAGCTAACAAAACTCACCAGTAGACTGGGTACTGGACACTAAAATGGTAAAATTGAGAGCAGTAAAATTGTTTTGTGTTAATCCTGTTAACAAGAAATACAATCTGAAAAATGCTAACATTTCTGTTCTTTATTTTTAAACAAACTAAAATAAATTACCTAATGAAATGGATTACTTCCAAGGTATTTTTCTAAGATATTTAGATACCTTCAGCTAAACTGTAGTTGGAAAGAGACAAGACTGTGTGTGGGAGTGACAGGACAAGAAAACACTTCTTCTGGGGCACTGACCTTCGCACTGCTCACCCAGCCTGCGCCGTGACTCCGCTTCTCCAGGCTTTCAGAAACTCTGTAGCCATGCATGGCCCAAAGTACATGCACAGCAGATTTTACTGGGATGTAGAAAAAATTTTATTGTCACATTTTAGCATTGTTTGATGGTAACACCAGCATTGTGATGAAACTACATGACTGATAAAGAAAAATTGATTAATATTTATAAGTACTTATACAATATTTTCCCTGTTAGTTGCAGTTCACTAACAGAGGTTCAGATTGAAGGGCGTATATGTTTATTATTTAAGTAAGATGTGTCATTGATCTCCAGAAAATTTTGATTCACCTTACTTACTCAATTTTCTATTGTTTATGGAAATACTATAAAAAATGACCAGGATTCAAAGTCAATTAAAAAACTGAATTGTTATATATATTGATAATATTAAGATAATAATCATAATGAAATGGTAACATTTTGGTATTATATTAATATAATAATAAATAGAAGTAATATTTAAATATAATATTAATATAACTAAAATTGAATGTCACTATAGGCTAGGCATTACTTTATGAATTATTGTTTGTTTATAAATTTAATTTTTATAACTAATTCTAACCAGTGGACAGTAGTTGAAGTGACATCTGTCAGTTCTGAGCTCAGGCAGTCAAGAATCGATTGTCACTTCTATATGGATCTTCTCCTACTTAGCAACCTTGAAGTTCCAAACTGTGCAGCTACAAGAACATCACCCAGACTGCCTAGACTTCCTGTCAGTGAGAAACAAACTGTGAGTTAAGATGCTGGCAAGTCGAGGTTATTTTGTTACTGTGACATAATCAACCCCATTCTGACTAAAACAATGACTGTACAGTGTATTGTACAATCACACTGATCCTTTAGTATATTCTCAAAACATCATGGAAAGGTAAGTTTAGTATTAAGGATACATATTTTTTATTTTGACAAGTCAGCTAATTGTACTCTTATACTCTCCCTGTAAGACTAATTGTTGGTTACATGGGGAGAAGGTAAGTTGTCTCCACAGAGCATAAAATTTCAGTATAAAGGTTTTTAAAAAATAATGCTGTATAAAATTATGTTACCTGTAGTAACTAGCTTAGTAGACTACTTTCCTTATAGAATGGCTTTATAAGCCTTCTTTCTCCATGTTATGGAGTATAAAGAGGAGAATTTAAAATATAATACAAATAGGAAACACCAGGAAAAACAAATTGCTATGAAAGAGGAGCCCCCATGTAGAGCTTTGCACAAGAGGCTACAGGCAACCCAGACTGAGGTCACTCAGCATTTTCTGTCTGTCTGTAAAGAGTAGGTTAGTATATTGTTCCATCTGTATTCCCCTGTACAAAGCAGGGGAATAAAGAAAACAAGTTCTTATAGTAGTATCTCAATTCATCTGGGTATATACATGTCAGGATTATATTACTTATGCAGATATTTTTTTAAAGATGCCTGGTTTTTATTGAATTTTATACTGATTCTTATCTATCTACCCTGGTAGGGAAGTACAAATAGGGAACATCAAAGGAAACAACGAGAAACTGATCTAAGAATAAGTATTGTGAATTAAGTCATCCAATTGGATAACAAGATGAGCATTTTATCTAATACTACTACATTTTTGATACTTTCTTCCCTGGTGACATGCTTGCCATGTCAAGAGGGCTTTTAATTCTCTAGATTTCTGTTTTTTTTCTCCTTAGGTATAGAAAATTTATTTTATTTTAGTTTTTGAGGTTTTTTCAATTACTTCCTCAATCCCTCCACCCCTCCTTCACAGCCCTCCACCTCCTGACAGCTGTCAGCCTGCTCTCCAAATCTCTAGCTTGCTTGAACCTGAACAGGGTTCACATGTTTCTAGTGGCATCTCCGTGGTAGGTACCTCCAAAAATTCACCCTGGTGCCACTTGTCAGTTTTATCTCTGCTTTAGCAGGTCCCTGCAAATGAGAATTTCAGCCTAGAGGTTATCTCACCAGAGTGTGGATCACCAAGTGGCTCATTTCTTTCTGGTTTTTTTTTACAGTTCATTGTCACTTAGGATACTTAAAGGAAAATACTCCTTTGTCTCTGACTAAGGAGATTAGGTGGCATTTCATCTCATTGGTGGCAGCAACCTGTAAGGCACAATTACTAGACCAGAATGCCAGTCACTGTAAGATGACAAAGAAATTGCATTTATAACCTTTCCCCCATCCTGCCTCTCTCTGAGTGGTAAAGCATCAGCTTTAAGAGAAAACACATTTCATTCTTTGAATAAATATATTTTAGTTCCTACTGTGTTCTAGGCTGTCAGGATATATTATAGGCAAGTATCCTGCTGTCACAGGTGTTATATTTAAAAAATGGAAAGACCATGAGAGAGATGGTAAATAATCAGTGAGCTTGTTGTACTGCTTCTAAAATACACAATTTGTTTCACATTTCAGCAAATTCAAGTCAGATGCAGCTTATAGTTGAAGATGTATTTCCTACCATTTTCCAGGTGGCAGTCTGACATAGCTGTCATTTCGTGCTGATGTCCATAAAGATGGGCATTTTTTTTCTAATTGAGTTGTGTTATGTGTACACACGTTGAGTTTAGTGGCCATTTGAAATGTCTTTGAGAAAATTACACTATAATTTGACTTTAAAACAAAAGCATTATTGCTGCAGAAAGGCCGAGAAGAGAACACTTAAATTTGATATTAATGAAGCTAAAATTCATTTTGGAAAGATTACATCTTAGTATTTTACTGCAAGACAATAAATGATATATTGTATTTATATCTTCTATTTAGGTATGTAAAAGTGTGATATGTGATAAAAATCAATGGCTAAATAAGACTTAACAGAGACTCTTCATTTAGTATACAATCAGAAGTCAAAATAGTAAAAAAAAAATTATCTTACTTTAAATGACAGCCTTTTACGTTCTTAGGAATACACAAAATAATAATGCATCTTGTAATTGATCACCTCTTGTATTCAATGAAATACAACAAAGAAACTAAAAAGTATCAGGTGGTTCTGTGACAATAGTAGAACAGGATGAGGTTATACAAAATGGCTGTGTTGAGGGGAGGGGAGGTTCTTTAGACAGGTATCTTGAGAAGGTCTCACTGATCTTGTTTGAGCCCATGCTTGGATGGACAAAAATTAGCCATGCTTGAAGGGGAGCATTTCAGAGAAATGGACAGCAGAGTCAAAGGCCCAGAAGATGAATACACATGGCCTATTCAGCCAACAAAGTAGGGTAGTATAATTGAGTATAGGGAAGGCTGATGTGAGGATATTTTTGTCCTCTTTTTCATTTCAGCAGCCGGAGACATTAACTAACGCAACTCAGATGTTGCCCTTCTTCTAGTAGCTGAGATCACCTCTCTGGGCTTTTGGAGAAAAGTGGGCTAATCTCAACCCACCTGCAGTCACTTCTGCTGCTTCTTGGTGCTATTCCCAGAACTGTTGTGAGCATTATCCATCACTCAATGGCAAGTCATCACCTAGAGAGTCAAACAGCTGCCCCTCGTCAATAGCTACAAGGTTCCTGTCCCTACTGCTTCTTGATAATTCCTGTGCCTTACTTCACAGGCTGGCTCTCAAGGATGTGTGGTTGCATGAGACTTCATTAGACATTTTGGTAGAGAAAGGGAAAATTGAAGAAGAACATAGAATATGGAGTATCCTCTTTCAGCCTCATCGCATACCCTCTATCCACCTGAATTTCTGCAGACTGCAGCCTCCTATTAGACTTTTCAGCCCCCACTTGTCTCTTCTCTCATTCTGTCTTCCTTAGTGTTACCCTTCCAACAGACCCTCCTTTAGTTTCCTATGCTCAATGGTTTAGCTATTTCTTCTTTTATTTTCTCCTTTAAACTCTTGCCTTCACATTTGGCTTCCATTCTGAAAAACTGATCAAGGTATTTTTTATTAAAATTTCTTCTTTAGGAGAATCTCTGGTGCCAGCTATTAGGATGGTAAATTCTGCAGCCCACTGCTTCAGGAAGCATCTGACATTGCTGCACAATGCTTCCTGCAGTCATGATAGCAAGGTTTTATTCTACTCTTGCCTCCTTCTTTTCTACGTTGAAAGTGAAAAAAGAGAAAGAACGTGTTCCTACGGACATGTCAGGGAAGGCATGTACTTTTTTTCATGTGGGTGCCCATGATTCCAGATGATCACAGCAGGGAACATTGCAGGTTAGGGGGATGATTGACAAGGAACACTGTAAAATCTCCATGATGTGTTGTTTTTCCAAAGGCGGAAGGTCCTTGTCTCAGGGCTTCCTTATCATTAAAAGACTCTCCATGGTGCCTGAACAGCTGCTACCCAATGCTACCTAGAAAAATTAAAATATATATATTTTGAAGTTGTCCAAAGGAGAAAGGAAAGCAAACAAAGAAAAAAGGTAGCAATGACAAAGTGAGGCCTTAGTTGCTCGAAAAACATAGAGTTCAACGTGGAGATGGCTTTTCTGCATGTGCCTTGCCAGGTTCCTTGAACTTTTCTGCATCTCTTACATTTTTAAGATTTATGCAAGTTTCCACTTTATTCTAAACTTTTGAAGATACACCTGCAGAATATTTTCAATGTATATTATAAAACTGGTGGTCACAGCATTTATTTGGAAACTCTGCTGAGTCACTGCATGTTTAAAATTTGCATTTCTAGGTCTCTATAGAATAATGTAATCTCTGAATGCAGCATTGTAATTAAGAATTATAAGCAACAATAACAACATAAAAATCAATAATAATAACTGACACCATTCATTCAACATTTTTTAATGTGATACAAGAATGCCAGAAATTTCTGTGTATTATCTATGTGCACTATCTCACTTAATGCTCACTGAAAATCTTCCAGGAATGTATGATTTTTGCCGTCTTTTAGAGTTCAATAAATTAAATTTCTGAAGAGAAGCCAGAATTCCAAAACAGATTTTTCTCATTCCAAAACAGTTCTATACTGCTTCTTCTGAATCACTATTTATTATTTATGGCAGGCCTGTAAAAGAAAGTACAAGTACATTCCTAATCATGCATGTAGTCATCTATTTGTGCCTGGCTTTTAATGTACCAAAGGGCCTTAGCTGAGGGTGATACTACTATGTTCGAAATTTTTAAAGACACAGGGGTGCTTTGGTTGCTCTGATGAAGAGGGGGTACCACTGGCATTTCGTGGCCATGGGCCAAGGATAAGGAAATCTGCCCTCTGAGTGGAACTCTGTTTGGGCACAAATTTTAAATTAATCTATGCATCACTTTTTAATAGATTTCTTCCTTTCTATGTAGATAACCTTTATACTATCTCCTTTTCCCTTTAATTAGGATGCTATAGCCTATACTGAGGTATGCTCAATCTATACCAAGTTTTATCAGTGAGACAGGAAACATCCCCATGTCCTTTATACTCTGTTTCTCAGTGAGAAGCTAGGAATATCTTGGTCATGGAGCTCTCTATACATGGAAGGAAACATCAGGAGTGGTGGAAAAGCATTCCCTCCCAGAACCCCCACCTCCACAGTCACTGCCCTTGGCCATTCTTTTGTACTGTACTCTCAGCCTTTGACTGTTGGTCCTCATTGTATGATATGCATGGGATTATGAATGCCTGCCTTCTGTAATGGTGCCACTGTTACTTGAGGTTCTGAAATGAACACCATGTACCTTAAATGCATAGTGACAATGTTCCTGTTGGTCATTGTATGAACAATTTATCTGCTGTCTAATGTCAGCATCAGGAGTACTCATACTGTATATTTTCTAACAAAATTATAGGGAGTTTAATATTTTTACATATAAAATTATGAGAATTTTGGTGCTGTTATGAGAAATCATTGGCAAATATGTAGTAATATAACAATATGTAACTTGATTTTCTTTTTTAAAATTTTTTATTGTTGTTCAATTACAGTTGTCCCCATTTTCCCCCATTACTCTACCCATTCCCCGACCCATACTCACTACATACCCCCCACCACCCACATTCAATCCTCCCCTGCTCCATTGTCTTTGTCCATGGGTCCTTTATACAGGTTTCTTGACTTGACCCTTCCTCTTCTTCCCCTATTATCCCCTCCCCTGTCCCCTCTGGTCACTGTCAGTTTGTTCTTTATTTCTCTGTCTCTGGTTCAGTTTTGCTTGCTTGTTTGTTTTGTTAATTAGGTTCCACTTATAAGTGGGATTATATGGTATTTGTCTTTCACCACCTGGCTTATTTCACTTAGCATGATACTCTCCAGTTCTAGCCATGCTGTTGCAAAAGGTAGCAGTTCCTTCTTTCTTTCTACTGCGTAATATTCCATTGTGTAAATGTACCATAGTTTTTTGACCCAGACATTTACTGATGGGTACTTAGGCTGTTTTCAGCACTTGGCTATTATAAATAGTGCTGCTGTGAACATTGGGATGCATAGGTTCTTTTGAATTGGTGTTTCAGGATTCTCAGGGTATAATCCCAGCAGCAGAATTATCTGGTCAAAAGGCAGTTCCATTTTTAGTTTTTTTGAGGAAATTCCATACTATTTTCCACAATGGCTGTACCAGTCTGCATTCCCATCAACAATGTACTAGGGTTCCTTTTTCTCTTATTATTTGTTGCTTTGTTTATGATAGCCATTCTGACAGGTGTGAAGTGGTGTCTCATTGTGGTTTTAATTTGCATCTCTCTGATGGCTAGTGATGCTGAGCATCCTTTCATATGTCTCTGGATCCTCTGCATGTCCTCCTTGGGGAAGTGTCTGTTCCGGTCCTTTGCCTGTTTTTAAATTGGATTGTTTATCTTCCAGGTGTGGAGTCATGTGAGTTCTTTATATATTTTGGAGATTGAACTTTGTCCAAGGTATCAATGGCAAATATATTTTCCCATATGGTTGATTTCTTTTTCATTTTGCTGCTATTTTCTTTAGCCATGCAGAAGCTTTTTAACTGGATGTAGTCTCATTTGTTTGTTCTTTCCTTTATATGCCTTGCTCTAGTGGACATATCAGTGAAAATATTGCTACATGGAATATCTAAAATTTTCCTGCCTATGTTCTCCTCTAGGACGTTTATGATATCGCAACTTATATTTGTCTTTTACCCATCTTGTGTTTATTTTAGTGTATGGTGTAAGTTGGTGGTTGAGTGATTCTTAAAATATTCCTAATGGAGGAGAGTCTATAAACAATAAACATTTTGGGGTAATATCACGTGGTTTTATTTGAACGTTGGTCAAATACATTTAATATATATTTACTATTTCAGAGTAAATATGTCCCTGATAATTTTCATATGACTGACTTTTTAAAAATCTGAAACTGAAATCTCTCACAAACACTTCAGATAGAAATCCTCCAGTATAATATAAGAATAAAAATGAAAATGTGCATGAATATTTTCTTGTTATATGCAGCCCTTTATATCTATTATTTTATTTGAGTCAGAAAACAACCCGATGTGATATATATTTATTCTATTATAAGATAATTAAATTTAGAAAGGTTAATTTGTCCAAGGTCAAATAGCTGGTAGGCAGGAAATTCAGAAGCCAAAGCACATGCTTCTTGACTTCTGAGCTATTCTGTGAGGAAGGCATGTTTTCTGACCATCCTCAAGGCTCATTAATAACCTATTAACTTCATACCTACTTCTCTCTCCCACGACTACTTTAAAAGTTCTGGCTATTCTTATAACTTAGCAGGACTGCCTACAGATGAAATTGGAATATTTAGTCAATTCTAAGAGTTTGGTAATGAAAATGGGCATTATTTGAGTGCTTCTTTGTGGTAGAAATTTTAATAGTAAAAGGCAATTATAAATCTGAAAATTAATATTTCTGATTTACAATAAATACTAGCTCAATGATTGTTTGCATTGTTTTCTACTTGAAGATGCATAAAAAGTTATTTTACTGACTTGTCTGGACTGTTTAAGATCTTTTATTTTAAATTCATGAATAGTCTGTGTCAATAGGAAAGACTGCATGTAGACTGCAGATTTTCTAGAGAGGGAAATCCTCATAGAGCACTTAGGAAAGGGTATGGTGTAGACCAGAGCCGATACTGAGAAAGATTTATTAGATCATCAAAACAATGACATTTGCCTGTCAAAACTTTGCTTCACTATAAACTAGTAAAAAGCATCTCAACTTTTTCTAGCCACTTTGATAAATAAAATAAATTTTATTAATCTTCTCTGAATAAATGAGAAACAGAGGGACATGAACACAGCTGATTTAATCAATATAACCATTTATAACAATTATATGTAGTGAAGGTGAGGGCTTTAAAAACTCTCTGCTAGCCTTCCACTCACGATATCTGCGACCACTCCAATGGCTGTTGATGCAGGATTTCTAGTGAAGGGGACTCAGCACTCTTGCATGTAGCCCTTTCACAGCTGTTCACTTAATAGTCACAAAGCCTTTTCATGCCTTAAAGTGGAATGTACCTCCTAGAATTGCCTACAAATTGCCTACACAGCTGAATGTGCAAAATGACCCTTTCCTCTCTCCTGAAAACTCTTAAAATATATTGGTATTTATTGTGCTCTTGGCCCTTTATACTCGCTCTATTTGTGCTGAAGGAGACTGGCACAGAGGTCTTCTGTTGCTGAGAGGAGAAGGGAGGGGAAGGTAAAGCCTTTAATTGGCTTGAGCTACCAAAAAAATACCTGGGAAAACACAGCTTTTGGAGCCCGGTACAGTCCACTTGAAAGCACTATTAACATAGGAAAAGGTTTGATAAAATCTTGCTCACTCTTTTCCAAGATTCTGTCTAAGCCCTTTTCTCTTTCCACCTTGAATGCTTTTTTTAAAGGGTAATCTTACTAATGCTCATCCCTGCAATTACCATCTGTTTATTATTGATTTCTAGGTGTTCCTGTTCAGCCCAGCTTTTATATCTTACTGCTTACTGGACACCTCCACTTGCACATTTCACTTTTATCATGTGATTTTCAGCATGTCATGTATATTCAGCATGACAAAAAAACAAAAAACAAAAAACACATATTTTTCCTGCCAAATATGTTCTTCTATTTTTGTATCTTATACCATTCAGCCAACCACTTTCTCTTGATATTTGACAGGCCCATTTGATTCTTCCCTTTCTCTATCTTATCTATCAATAAACTCTATTTTATATCTAAATAGTTTCCAAAGCTTTCTCCATTCCCACTCCAACCATGGTAGTTAAGCTCATATGACCTCAGCCTGCACCATTGTGGGTCCCTCATAATTCAGCTCCGTGCACTGTTCTCTTTTACCTCCATACAGCCTTCAGATGAAGATTTGCAGTTCCTCGAATATTCCCTGATTGTTGCTAACGTAGATCTTTCACACACACTTACTTCTGCAGAGTCCCTCTACCTTGTCTCGTCTTGGCTGTCCTTAAGGACCTTGAACTCTCTTCCACGGTTGAGTCGCCGTGCACTATCTCCTTTCTTAGGTATGAATTGTCAATTCTGTGAATGAAGTACAGCTTTTTCACCACTGTTTCCCCAGCATCAGCAACGCTTTGCAAATAAATCAGTGATCAGTCTTTGAACCGAGCCTTGGTGGATTGGTTTGGCTTTCCCCAAGCAAAGAGGAAAAACCACAAAATCAAATACAGTAAATAGGTGCAGAAGGACTGTGCTAGTGGGCCTGGCCAATTGGGAGCAAATATTTCATCATGTTTCTTGAATTTCTGGAGTGAGCATCCAATGTCTACAGTGGACACTTAAACAAAAAAAAAAAAAAAAAAAAAAGGAAAGGAAAAAGTAATGTTAGAGAAATAACAAATCTCAGGAAGAAGATAACAATGGAATACAGGTGTGTACAAAACAAAGGATGTTTGAAAAACCTTTCAGCCCTGACTGGTGTGGCCTAGTGGGTTGAGCATCATCCCACAAGATGAAAGGTCACCAGTTTGATTCCCAGTCAGGATACATGCCTGGGTTGTGAGCCAGGTCCCCGGTTGGAGGTGCACAAGAGGCAGCTTGTCGATGTTTCTCTCCCTCTCTCCCTCCTTTCCACTCTCTCTAAAAACAAATAAATAAAATCTTAAAAAAAAAACCTTCAAAGTTTTTGCATTCAAATTATAAGCTTTGCTAACAAATTATTTATTTTTCCTTTGAATTCATGAACTCAAAATAAAGACAAATAAATTTCACTTTAAACATATTTAATTAGTTGAATTCATGACTTCAGGAGATTATTGACTCATAGTTTACTAGCTTTAAAAATTGATGGAACACTTATTAATAATAGATGTTCATACTCACTATTTTAGCATTCACAATGCAACCATGTTCGTGTCTCCACAGACACATAAAGCAGTGGTTTGAGGCAATTAACTAGACACTTCAAGAACTTTTTTACTTGAATTGTCTAGATAATATCCCTGGTGCTCTATTTGCTATTTATACATAGACAAAGAGAATGTAAAATTCTTTTTCTTTTTTAAAAGCTATTTCATAGAAAAAAATACCTCATTACTGAAAAACGGCACCTGGGCTAATAATTATAACCAGAATATTAGTTTCCAGGTATCAAATAATCACTTTTATGGTCAAAAGTTTTCAAGTGCTGTGCTGCTAGTTTCTGACTTATTTTATGTTTCTATTTGTTTATGGCTTTTTATAGAGAAAAATGAATTATTTCCATAATAAGATACCATATTTAACAAATATTCAGTATCATGAAAGTTCCCAGAAAAAAAATTCTTAAAAACAGAGAGAGAGAGAGAAATTACAAAACTCCCCAAACTCCTCAATGGTTTAATTTGTTGAGATTAACATTAGAAGGAAAAATATATAAACACATCTATGTAGAGTGTATTGGAGATCAAGGGTCAACAACTGTTGTCAGTATGTGCCCCAGCTTGGACTAATAGTAATTTTTCCTTCTGTATTACTTTTTCTCCATCTAATCTTTTGTTCCATGCTCCTTTTACATATAAAATCATCAGGAGCAAGGTACAATTCCAAGTTGTATAAAATCTAAGATAGATAGTATAAAAACTGAAATTAAGGGCAAATTTTTTTTGTAAGCCTTTGGTTAGCTGGAAAAAAGAACAAATTTGACATATTGAAAGTTGTCTTTTAAGGACCACTTAGGAGCAGAATAAAGATACTTGGATATCCCAGGGTTTGCTGCTATTATCGGATGTGTCACATTTATTGACATCAGTTTCTTCTTTTGTAAAATGAGGCTGTTGTTTACCTAAAAAGGATTTTTTTGAGGACTAAATAAAATGTGTGAAGAATCTAGATGAATGCTCAGTGTGTAATCAAGAGGGAGAGAAATGATTATGGTTCTCACTTTGCTCTTCTATACAACAAGGGGACTATGTCAGGGCCACTCCAGGGCTGGTTTGTGGACCATTAATGACCGATGAACTAATTCACACGTGATGAGGGAATTACAGAAATTGAGAGTATGTGTTATAAATTTTACATAATTTTTCAGAATTTTGTCTGTTAAATCTAATAATTAAAAATTAGAGCTTATGTTCTTATATATTTAACTTTTTATATTATTTCATTTAATAGTGACTTATTTTCATTGAATTTTACAAAATTATTGGTCAATGGCAGATTGAAAATTAAAAAGGAAAAACCTAGTTATTCACCACAGGTAATTTGGGTAGCCAGGGCTCAGATGATCTATGTATGCAAAGCCCATGGACAGAGAACAAAGTGTAATAAAGGCAGGGCAGGTGCTTGGTGGAAGAGGAAGGGCTGGGGGACATCTATTATGGTATCAACAATAAAAATAATTAAAAACATAAAATCTAATTTATTGGATGGGAAGATTTTTTTATTAATGAAAAGCAGGGCTTTGGCTAAGATGGGGGCATAGGTAGCAATGCTATGCGGCCTTGCACAACCAAAAGAACGACAACAACCAATTCAAAAACAAAAAAGAACCAGAACTTCCAGAAAATCAAACTGTATGGAAGTCCAACAACCAAGGAATTAAAAGAAACATTCATCCAGACTGGTAGATGGAGTAGAGACAGGCAGCCAGGGTGGAGAGGAAGTCATGAAAAGCAAGGACCTACATCCAAGGTTACTCTATCCAGCAAAGCTATCATTTAGAATGGAGGGGCAGATAAAGTACTGTGGGGGAGCTTTGTCCAGCAGAATGCCCCCATCCATCTTGGATGAGAGTAAGTCTACCAAAACATGATCTGCTTGGGGAGGAGAGGTGGCCAGTCTCTCAAAGGAGAAGGGCCTTGAGCCTTTTCCTCAATGGGCTTCTATTGGGTTCAATTTGCATAGGAATACAGGGCGTATATATGTAAAGCTCAATCATTGTCAGGCAGTAATGATCAAACAATAGATAACATTCAAAGAACTATGAGGGCTTATTCTGAGTCAGGGTCAGATAAACAAAGGGCCATAAAACTTTGGGGAACAAGGTCATTTTATGCTTGGGCCTTTATCATTTAAATTGAGGGCATTCTTAGCAAAGCAGGATTCACAGGATTTTATGCATTCTTTCTTAGGCCTGATTCCCTGGGGAACTGCCTGTTCCTGCCCAGGGCTGCACTGAGCTTCAGCATTGTTTCAGGCTTAAGTCAGGTGGGGGAAGTAAGGCAGCCAAGAGATTAGGATACTTTTTACAGACAGAATGAGGACTCAGGGTATGACAAAGCTGAGGGGTGAGAGTCCATCACCCCCTTTATCTATAGCCCCCCAAGTCCTTCCCTAGGGGCTCCCCATGATCATACCTGTCTTAGGTCATCCCTCCCTTGAGGAATATTACCCGTCATTGGCTAACCAGTCATCCTCCAGGGGCCAAGCAGGGTGAAGTAAAGAGGGCAGAGGTGGTTCCCCTGCTGGGAAGATAAGCATTGTCTTCTTAGTGGCTTGTGGTCCTAGGGTCTTTTTACTCAGTTTTAGCCATGGGGTGTTACAGCCTTTGAAACCAGGCAGGGTGATTCCCAATAAAGTGCTTCCAAGATAAGGTCAAGTTAAAGGAGTTCATCATCATAGAGTCCTTATTATATGAAATGTTAAAGGGACTTATCTAAGAAAAAGAAGATCAAAACTATGAACAGGGAAATGACAACTAACTCACAACTATCAACTAAACCTAAAAAACAAAATGAAAACAAACTAAGCAAACAACTAGAACACAGATTCACAGAAATGGAGATCATATGGAAGGTTATTAACAGGGAGGGGAAGGGGTGATAATGGGGGAAAAGGTACAGGGAATAAGGAATATAAATGGTAGGTACAAAATAGACAGGGGGAAATTAAGAATAGTGTAGGAAATGGAGAAGCCAAAGAACTTATATGTACGACCCATAGACATGGACATGAACTAAGAGTAGGGAGGAATGCTGATGGGTGGAGGGACGCCAGGTGATAAAGGAGAGAAAAAAATGGGACAATTGTAATAGCATAATCAATGAAATACACTTTTAAAAAAGCAGCAGAAGATTTCAAAACAATGGTGATGTGTGTTCTCACTTTCTGTCATCAATTGCTTCTGTTAGATTAGAAGGAAGTCATTCACTTCACAAAAACACCACTTCTGCAGTTTAAATGTCTATGAGTGGGTTAATTAGTTTCGAATTAAAGCTGTTCATCGGCTATCTTTGAGATAGTTTTGATGTATCTGAGGAGCACAATGTAATCATAAGGATCCTTGTAAGTGGAAGAAGGAGTCAGAAGATTGAGAGGCAGAGAGATGGTAGCACAAGAAGAACTTGGCCTGATATTGCTGGCTTTGGAGTGAGACAAAGACTGCCAGGAGCCAAAAGAGGTGGAACGCCCTACAAGCTGAAAGAGGCTCTCCTGGAGGCTCCAGGGGAGTGCAGCTCTGCCAACACCTTGGCTTTAGTCCAATGAGGCCCATTTTGGACTTGTTACCTCTGGAACTATAAGGATACGTTTACATTGTTTTAAACCACAAAGTTCATGATAGGATGTTGTAGCAGCCATGGAAAGTGAACACAGACAAGCACTTACCAGACACAATGCTGTTGTTTCCTCCTTCCTGGCCCATAGCACAGCCTCACCAGTCCAGCCCAGCCCAGCCCAGCCCAGCCAGGAGAACCTGTACCCCATTTCAGGCTCAGGAATAATACCCTTTTCTGAAAGTGTTAATTGATTTGTCACTGAGCAGAAGGTGGCAGAAATGTATGAATCTCTCTGTTTCTCCAAATCCTGTACCATCTAAACAGGCATAACAATTATTTTTAAAATTACCCATCAGATTTTCTTATGTGAAATCACCCTGAGAAATGTGAACCATAAATTGATCCGAGGTCAAGGAGTAACCCAGGTTGTGTATGGGTGCAAGCTTATACAATTTGGAGGGTTCTGTTTAAAAGTAAAAATAGCCCTGGCTGGGTGGCTCTGTTGGTTGGTGCGTCTCGCTGTACGCCAGGGAGTTGAGGGTTCAATGTTCTGTTTGGGCACATACCTAGGTTGTGGATTTGATCCTCTTTGGGGAGGCACATAGGAGACAACTGATCAATGTTTCCTTCTCACATCAGTGTCTTCTCTTTTCTCACTCTCTCCTTCTTCTCCCTCCCTACCTCTCTCCATTCTTCTCTCTAAAAGAAATGAAAAAATGTCCTCAAGTGAGGATTAAAAAAAGAAAGAAAAAAATGTAGGTGTGAAAGTGAGTATGTATTTAGAATGAGAGAATTAAGAACAACAAATTACAAACAAAAACCACAAATAAGTACCTCTGGTATCTGAAAAATGAGAAAATAATATATAATTTGTTACTAATTAAATGGCTGACACATCTTTGTAACGCTTTTTTATCTTTTAGACTAGGTACCTCTGTATTGTCTCTTCATATGATCATGCTTTTGTATGTCATTTTCTGTGAAAAAAGATAAAAGTCATGCAGTCCTTCTTCTAGTATGGCTAACAAATTTTTATCTTTTCATTTATTAGTAGTTTGGAAAAGTTCTCTTAGCTTCACAACTTTTGTTAGACATGTCATACAAATTTTTAACATTGTTGCATACCTCCATCAAGTCTTTCATATACGAGCTGAAAAATTAAAGATTAATTTCATAGTCCAGCTGCTGACTTCATACATTTTAAACCTGGCTTCTCCTCCACTGCTGTTTCCCTGGTAACTGGTACCAGAGGACTTTTTCATATCTCTGCAGAAGCTCTGGCTTTGCAACTCCATGTCATGACAGAAGGCATGGGAGTAAGCATGGTAGAGGAGGTGGTAAAATATTTCTGGAAACCATTCCTACACCAGGACATTGGCGATGACTTGACCACACAAGGACATGACTGTGAACCACAAAAATGTAGCCCATTAAACCCAAACTAAATGTTTTTTACAACCCAACTTTCCCTAGCAGGATTCACAATGCCTCTACACACTTCATTATCATCTGAATCAAGGGAGAGAGGCTGATGGAACATAAGGAAGAATAGAAAGAAACCAATAGTATTCAAAATATCTTGCTTTTAAAATAGTAACCAAAACATTTGACTTGGTAAATGCGTAGCTAGGGCGTCTCCCAGGGCCTTGGAAAAAGCCATCGCGAGGGAAGGAGGGACCCTTAAGCTTTGTTGATTTTTCATCTGTAATAAGACATGATTCCACACTGGCAGGATTCTGTCATTTTTTTTTTTTTTTTGAAGTTTTGCAACCTGTGATTCTAAAATTCCAACTGTTTCCAAATGACTGAGAAACCTGGGTCATATCCCATGTCAAAACATTTGTTCCCTGGGCTGCTCTCCTCAACCTTGAAAGCCCCACTTGATGTGACAATAAAGTTTTC
Organism: Glossophaga mutica; assembly: GCA_039655065.1. Classification (NCBI taxonomy): domain Eukaryota; kingdom Metazoa; phylum Chordata; class Mammalia; order Chiroptera; family Phyllostomidae; genus Glossophaga; species Glossophaga mutica. Next base: position 74,279,799 of record CM077308.1, on the reverse strand, counting down.
AGACTTATTTCTGTTTGAAGAAGCTTTCTTTTGTGTTCTTTTCTGGATTCCACTAGGACAGACATGCTTAATGCAGGTGCGTCTCTTTGCTTTTCAGGATTTTTTTCAATCAGTTTATTGTAGCCATAGCTTGGTTTAAAATAGGTAATTTTGCACATGACTATCCCTTTGTCATTTAACTGAATTTAAGCATCAGATTTTGTCAGATATAAAGAAGGAGTAGAGAACAATGTTACCTGGAATGGAAAAAAAATGCAGCAAAATTTCTAATGAAAACAGAAAGAATGGATCAGAGCCTTCATTTAGCCATGGATGATATAGAAGGTGTCGCAGAACTGATGACTCTCAGCTGAGTGGTACCTCATAGAACATCAGGAGTAGTTCCTACATTTCACTGCTAAGGTAGATGAGGCCCAGAGAAAGAAAATGTTCCATTATTTCTCAATGTTCCCTTATTTCTCAAAACTCTATCTGGATTGACAGAGTTTTATTCAGTATTTGTAAATGTTCCTATATTTATTTGTTGATATCATGTATAAGCAATTGACTAATTTACTTGGATTTTTAATCCTCACAGATAGAATACCCCAAATTTGGTGAGAAACTTGGGAAAGCTTTTCATCAGTGGAAAAGTGATGTGGGGTGTGGAGAAATAATAGGAACATTCGGCAATCTCAGGGTACAAAATTTTGGAAACCTCTAAAGAGAAAGATGTGGAGGTATCACTTAGAAATAAATTTTCTAGACTAGGTGTTATAATTTAATGCAAAATGGATTGTTTTCTTTTTTCATGTCAAGTATGAGCTGTCCTTCTTTAGTTTGGAAATACACTTTGTGAGAAACTTGGTTTAAATATGTATTTGATGCCACTTTGAAATGAGTACTTATTCTGTCTTATTAACTTCTGAGGGACCATGGAGCAGCTCTGCTTTGGAATTCTCTTCCAACTCAATCTCACATTACACAGGAGGCACTGAAGGGCCTCCACAGCACATTCCCCTCCCTTAGCATAGAATATTCATGTCAGTCACAGCTGACTGCTTCTCCCTGAAAAGACCTTGCTCTTTCTTTTCTCTCTGCTTTTAAACACCTGCTGTTTTTTGTGTGTAATTTCTGTTTAAAAATATTGGTCAGGGAGAGTTTTTGACCTATACTGTGTCATCCCCAAACCCTTTTCAAGTCCACAGTCTATGGAATGTTACCTCCTTCTTTTATTTATATATATATATATATATATATATATATATATATATATATATATATATAGAGAGAGAGAGCCATCCTATTCTTTTATTTGTTTGTTTGTTTGTTTATTTACTTATTTATTTATTGTTGTTCAAGTACAGTTGTCTCCTTCTTGAAGTCATTTTTGATTTGCCTTCCTGGAATGAATGAATCAATCAATAGATGTCCTTTCTTCCCTCCCTCTTTTTCCCTCAGTATACTTGCCAAGTATCTTCCTTATTATATTCTGCCATGTGCTATAAACTGTGTTCAAAGACTGGCCAGCAAGTTACAGGATGGAAGGGGTGGTTTCCTGTGGGAGCTTCGGCTTGGACATGGCACCCTAGTGCCCACTATAGTGTCAGGCAAAAAAAAAAAAAAAAAAAAAAAAAGCTGCTCAAATCATTTTGTATTGTTTTGTTATTTTAATGAAAGAAATGAATTACTAATACCTGCTTGATTTGGGGAATTCATATAACCTTTTTTTTTTTTTAAGATTTTTTTTTTATTTGTCTTTAGAGGGGTAGGGGAGAGGGAGAGGGAGAGAAATATCAATGTACGGTTGCCTCTTGTGTGTCCCCTGCTGGGAACTGGCCTGCAACCCAGGCATGTGCCCTGACTGGGAATCGAACCGCGATCCTCTGGTTCGCAGGCCCGCGCTCAATCCACTGAGCTACACCAGCCAGGGCATATAACCTTTGTTATAGATAATTTCCCACATAAAATTAAATTTTAAGTTGTTTCTTCTAAACCATGATGCCAGTGCTAGTCAAAAATCCAACTGAATAGAGGCCTTTATCACTTATAAGTTCTATTATTTACTTTCAGAATCACAACATGGGATCTCATTTTACAAATTATGCTTTGCATTGTTTTCATTAATTGAATTAGCTGGAAATATAGTATCTTTGCATTTATAATTTTATAAATGATGGACATGCAGATGACAAAAATTGATTGAAAGGCACATTGGTATTGCATTCTTTTTGAGACTGATGTGTAATTGCTATGACCAGTAAAATCCTTAGCATGAAGACCAGAAATTTCTGGATGTATATTTTGGTAGTAAGTTGTACAGGTTACAAACTACTTCTTAAAGATGCAATAATAATACATGTTTAAATGCCTGAATTGTGTTACCAAGTTTTATGACCATGAATCATTTTGTAATTCCTACTTAATTATGGATCTTATATTTTAAGATCCATGTTGGAGAGATCTATTTTTTACTCAGGAAGCCACCTATTTTTTACTCTGTCTACCTAGAGTAAATAAGTAATTCCTCTATTTTTTACTCCTAGACAGGATAATTTAACTAAACTGTAGAATGAGCTTGTGTCTAAAATTTGCCCTTCTTCATCAGCAGCAGCATTTTTCATTTTTCCTTCAGGCTGAGTTTCTTTCAGTAGAATATGGTTTAATTTATCCAAAACCTAGAATGGTGGAGAAGGAGATTTCACCATTCATGGAAAAATAACAAATAACCAGATATCAGTAGGATGGATTTGTTACTAATGTTGTTCATGTGTAGAATTTTATTTTCTCCTACATGGGAATTTTAAGAATTGGAGAAAATAAACATAGAGTCTCTTAGGCATCATGCTGTTTGTATGGTTATATATTGTGTAGTCATTTGTATATTATTAGACAGCTAGAATTCTTGTACTTTTAAATAATAACCATCATGGGATAAGTTTCTTTTCATAGATTTTATTTAATAAAAGGAAACAATATGTTTATTAAGTTGAAACTATTTCCACTAGGATAAAAAAGCATTTTTATTAATGCATGTAATAGTTAAGGATTTTTTTTTTTTTTTTACTTTTATTCCTTCTTTCTTTTTGGTTGCTATAAAAATATTTTATCCTGAGGTCCTAGTTACCCTTGGAATCTTTCCTAAAACCCTTATAGTCTTCTTGCCATTGAGAAGGTGAACAAAAATTCAAATAGACCAAACAATTAACCTTATAAATGCTGCCATCACCAAGCTATGATCAGAGTTCTGTAACATCACTGCAGTAAATTTATTTTGTTTTATTTGTTCCACTTTATTCAGTTTAATTGAGATATAATTGACATATAACACTGTTTATATTTAAAATGTACCTATAAAATCTACATACATTTAAAAGTGTTAATTTTATAAACTTATATGTTGCAAAATGATTGCCACCGTAACAATTAAAACCTCCATCATATCACACAATTACCATCTTTTGTGGTGAAAATATTTAAAATTTACTCTCTTAGTATCTTTCAAGTATGGAATACAGCGTCGTTAATAATAATCACCATGCTTTACATTGTCCCTAGAATTTATTTATTTTACACTATTTTTACTATTTCACCAACATCTCCCTATGTCTCTCACTTGTCAACCTGTAGTAACTACCATTCTAGTATGTTTCTCTGAGTTCATTTTGTTCAGATTAACATAAAAGTGGTATATACAGTATTTGTCTTTCTCTGTACTTATTTCTCTGACTTATTTCACTTAGCATAATACCCTCAAGGCCATGTTTTTGCAAATGGCATGCTTTCCTTCTTTCTTATTGCTGAATAATATTCCACTATGTTTCTATCTATCTATGCATCTTTTTTATCCATTCATCTGTTTCATATCCTTGTGATTGTAAATAACACTGCAATGGACATGGGAATGCAGATCTCTTCAATATTCTATTTTCATTTCCTTTGGATATATATCCAGAAGTGGGATTGTTGGAATATATGGTAGTTCTACTCTTCATTTTTTGAGGAACCGCCATACTGTTTTCATAAGACTTAACCAATTTATATTCCCACCAACAGTTAACAAAGATTTCTTCATCTCTACATGCTTGCCAACACATATTACCTCTTGTCTTTTTTACAAAGAGAGATCTGCTGATAGCCTTATGGAACTTCCCTTGTATATAACAAGTTGTTTTTCTCATGCTCCTTTTAAGATTCTCTCCTTATCTTTAATTTTTTACAATTTAATTATATTGTATCTTGAAGTGATTCTCTTTGGATTCATCTTATTTGAAACTCTGAATTTCTTGGATCTGAATATCTGTTTTTTTAACTAGGTTAGGGAAGTTTCCAGCTGTCATTTCTTTAAATAAGATCTCACCCTTTCTGTCTTCTTCTGTGACCTCATAATGAATATATTGGTCCACTTTATTGTGCTCTCAGTTCCTTAAGCTATGTTCTCTCTTTTTTTCTTTTTGTTCCTCATTGGATGAATTTCACTATCTTATCTTTGATTTCATGATCCTTTCTTATGCTTGATTTAGGTTGTTGTTGAACTTTTTATTGGATTTTTTTAGTTCAGTAATTGTACTCTCTACCTCTTTAAATTGTTTCGTAGTTTTAAAGTATTTCTGTCTTGATCAAAGGCAAAAAAGTAAAAAGGACTGCTGGACATGCGCAACAGTGTGGTGATGATTGCGAGGAGGGAGTTATAAGGGGGCTAAATGGTAGTGGAAAAATATAATTAAAAATTAAATTAAATATTTCTGACTTTTTGTTGATATTCTCATTTGTTCATGCCTAGCTCTGACTTTGGTGAGCATCTTTATGAGGTATTTGGAAACCTTTATCAGATAAATCACTAATCTCTATTTTTGAAGATCTACGTTTGGAGTTTTGTTCTCTTGTTTGGAACATATTTCTTTGTTTCTTCATCTTCACTGACTCTCTGTGTTAGTTTCTGTGCATTAGATAAATAGCTATCTCTAGAGAGTCATCTCTAAAATAGACAGAGTTACCTTGTGTAAGAGATGGACCTTGTCGATCAGGCCCACCTGTGCTCCTCTCTGTCTCTCAAACCTCTGTGATTGTCCTACCTGCCTTCTTTATTCTTAGTGGTTTCAGTAGTTGAGGATGGGCCAAGGTCCATCAGTGTCCCAAAGCGAAAGACTGCAGTCAGCACAAAGATGCAGCCGGGTTGAAAGCTGGACCCTGAAGCAGCAGCTGGGAAAATATATAGTTAGGCCTTCCAGGCAGTTGGGCACTTTTGTATGCTTATCAGTGCTGGAATCATGTAAATGGCTCTGCAGGGGTGCTTTTGAACCCATTAAGACCTTTTGTTTGTTTGTTACAGTCATGTGTGACTCCTGAATACAAACACTGTTGGTAGAGCCAGGCAACTGGGGATCCATCCCTCAGATGACAGATGCAAAAGCTGGGGCACCAGACGTGTTACACGCTCCTTCCCAGGAGATACTGGTGACCTGGAATATCCCTAGGGTAGGGATAGCCTAGGGAGAAGTCAACTGTCTTCCCTGGTCTCTGGGGAGGATCACAGTCACCACCTAGATGCATGCTAAATTAGAAGTTTATAAAGTGACTGCAATGAGTTTGAGAGAGCAGCTAGTAAGGGCTTGGTGAAAAGACAGTGTGGAGGATCTGGTTCATGGTTTCTTATGCCCATTGTAACCATGACCAAACCGTTGTTTGATTCTTACAAATCTTTCAAAGCTTTGCTTAGTTAGGCTTTCTATCTCAATCCAGTCACTAGTTCCATTATGACGTGTAAGTTTTATCTCAAGTGCAGAGAGCTCTCACTTAATAGAACCTGCCTTGGCATTGTAATGAACAGGATTCTGAAGGGCTAAAGGATTTTATTTTCCTGAGTAAATGATTAAACAGTATTGCTTACTGCCAAAATCATAGTCATCTAATTGCCATGAATCCATTAAAAATTATGTTCTGTTCATTCATGTATTCATTCATATTTTTCAGCATGGACTACATGTAGGATATACAGTGGACAATACAGACATACTTTACTTTCTGTAATAACACTAATTTTGGTTATGCTAAAACTAATTATAATGATAACAACAATAGTATTTTACAGAGAGCTTACTGTGTGACAGAAGCTGGTCTGAGCATTAGAGATGTGTTCTCTCACGCATCTCCAACAAACTCTGTATATTATCTCCACTTGTAGGTAAAGAAATTGATGAAAAAAATAAGTTATTTGACAATATTCACACAGCTATTAAATGTCTCTAGAGTGCTTTACTCTAATGGCAGTGAATTTTTTGATCGCCGTAAAGGTGTCTTAATTTCTCTGAAACTCACAAGATTTCATCTTTTCTAGAGCATTTTAAATTTACTCTGACATGTATTCATTTAATATTTTTGCAAAATAATTTCCAATTTATCAGCTTAATACACTGGTGGCTCAGGAGTCTGGTCCTGGTTTGGCTGGATGCTCTGTTCACATGTAGATTAAGGTTTCAGCCAGGGCTACAGTGTCATGTCAGGCTCGGTGTCCTCTGGTTGTTGGCAGAATTTGTTTCTTTGTGGTGTGGTATGAAGTTCTTCAGCAGCCAGAGGCCACCCACCATCTTCTGCCACATGAGCTTTTCCATAATATGGCATTTGCTTCTTCAAGACCAACAAGAAAGTATCTCTGAAGCTTATCTCTTAACTCTAGACCTTTTTATAAAAGACTCACCTGATTCAGTCCTTTTGAGTATAATCTAAAGTCAACTGATAAGGATCCTTAATTATATTTGCAAAATTATTTTACCTTTATCATATTTTCTAACCTAATTCTCGGAGTGATATCCCCTCATGTTTATTGACCCTGCCCACAGTCAGGGGAGGGGACTATATGAAGGCATAGGTCATGGGGGCAACCTTAAATGTCTGGCTATCACGACTTATGATAAGGAGGACTTGCTTCATCTCCATTGCTATACCTTAAGCTTGTGAAAGGCCTAGAACTAAGAGTCTTTGCTTTGCCTACTACTTACAACAAATGCCCAGGAAAGAATAGGCAGTCAATATTAGCTGAGTGATGGAAAAAGTGTGGAGTTTTTATCTTTTGTTTGTCAGTTCCAATAGCTCACCCACCGGAGTGAGATCAATATTAACATAAATTTTGCCTGTTTCTAGAACCAGAAACAGGTTCTCTGCTATGATGATTTGGAAGTTATATCCATGCAAATGCAGTGATTTGGGCCCCCAAAAACAAAAACAGCATATGTTATGATAGTCTGGCTGTGTTTTCCAGTAGTATGCTAACATTCTTCAGAGCTGAAAACTGTAAGCATATGCTATCAGTTAATGGGTACATGAAGAACTTTGCAAACAAATAGTGCCAAAATGTTAAAAATTGAAATTACCTCATCTTTTTTACAACTGGACTGCACAGAAGTTTGAGATCACACAGCTTACTTAGCACATTGTCTGAATGTTGTTAAGTCATGTACCAAGGGGTTTCTGCACCTCAGTACAAAAATGTGTGCTTTTAATATAGGTGTGATTTAAAAATCCCTGTGGTGCTAGTTTAATTTTTAAATGAAGATTTAACAATACTTCTAAAGTTACTTTTTAAAATAAACATTAACCTCCTCTTTTTTCTTTTATAATCATTACATTAGGAATTTTTCACAAACATATATATTTATATATTTTTCATATATGTGTATCTCATTCTGGACTTCTTTGTAGGATTGTCTAAGTTTAAATTCACTTGTCTAATTTCATTATATACCAACATCTTCTAATGTTTAATAAACTAAGGAGTTTACATTTTTCTTTGAAGAATTATGAATTCTGCATCAAAACACAAGAAGAACCTTCAGGAATTTTTAGTGTAATAACTTTGTACTTTTATGCACTTTTTTCTATCCCTCTTCTTTATCTTCTTGTGGTATTATTTTCCTACTGTCATTTTGGAATTTATGGGCTTGCACCGCTGAGTTATAGGAGCCGGCACTTCTATGCAGAGTATCACTAGATATTTCTCTCCACGTCAAGGAAATGGCATGTAAATCTGAAAAAAAAAATTTAGAGCATATTTAAAAATTTACAACAAGCCAATTTTAATAATGGGAGATATAAGCATCATTTTTACAACATTAATTTATGTGGATCAGATAGATAACTGACCAAATACTTTGAATTACTCACATGGACATGGTTTATTTTCTTAATCCTCACAGTTTGGTCTCAGTCTAAATGAGGTGACTTTACCAAGTAGGCATTTTATTAGGGCTTGTGACTTTGACTTGTTAGTGAGCTCGTGTATTGAGAAAGCTAGTTGGTAACAAAACATAGTATAATGAACAGTGGATCATAATGAAAACTAAAATTTATGGTCATGTCTTTAGCTGTCCCTTCTTCTTGCGAGGAGGAAGCATAGGCTTCAAATTAGAGACCCAGGTTCAAATGCCAGCCCAGCTCTAAAAATCTGTTGATCTCAGAAAAGTTACCATATGGTTGATCTTAATCTCCTCTGTTTCCTCAGCCTATAAAATAATAAGCACAGAGCCCCCTCTATGAGGTTGCTTCATGGTTTATATCATTAAGCCATGTAAAGTCCTTAACATAGTGAGAGGCACAGAACTTGTTTCACTTAAATTTTAACTGTTTTTTATGATACTGACATACATGACATTTACGGCAAGCACCAAGAAGGAAGTCCTTATTAGTGAAAAATGCAAGTTTTCCTTTGTAGAATTCCTATAGATCGATGTAAATTTTCATGTGTAATCAGCATTTGAGGTAAAAAGCAGCTGTTTTACAAGGTACTTTTGATTATTACCACCTGTTTCCAGTGATGCGTAGCACTTAGGGTCTTAGAGCACTTCTTTGGAGACGTGTCTGTGGAGATGTGTGCTAAGTCATTAATGGATAGTTTTACATACACAATATTAGGTAGATTTTTCATATATGCACGTACACAGAATTTTCTATTTTTACTTGGAATTTTGCTCATTAAGAAAGGAAAAACTCTTTTTTTCCTTTCAGGTGAAAGATTTAAATACAAATGGATATTTACAAACAGGATTTTTACAACCTGCACAATAAACTGAAAAAAAAAACCAGACTTGTTATATTTATAAAGAAAAAGGTTAATATTTATGTAGTAATTACAATATGACAGCTTTTATCAAAGCATTTTACATGTATTAGTTCATTTACATGTAAATCAAAACACAGAAAAGATAAGTGACTCACCATGGTTGTCTGATTGATCTATGGATGACATGAATTTGAAGCGTTATAGTGTGGCTCCAGAAACTTTGCTTTTAGTTAATATTCTAGTTAAAATAAAAGGTCTTATCATAGATTTCTGAATAGTACCACCCTTAGACACAAGTGTTAGTGGGCCCAGCTAATCGAACACACATGGAAAGTGTGCAGCTTCACGTGAGCATCTGGTCTATGCTGGCAAAGTGTGCCCCGCAGCCCACTCAGGCTCTGGGAACCACTCAGGGCATCCCCAGCCTGAGTCCTCAGCTGGGCATCTGCCCCTAAACACACTCCAAAGGTGTGTGGGTTGCCAACGGCAGAGGGATGCTGCTTCTGAAGATTCAAATGGTGGAAATGCTTCAGTAAGGAAGGAGATTAACTGACCCATCAAAACTTTCTTCTCAGGTGGCCTGCTTGCAGTAGATTATTGCACTGAAATAAAGCATATTGTCAATTAATTGTGAGCATCCATTTTCTTCTTTCTTCATGTTCCAATGTGAGATTCGAGAGGTATTAACAATCTAGTGTGATATTTTACATTTTGCAAAATAAAACAACCCATGTTATTTGTAGACATAACAGTCAAGAGGCATGACACCTACACTGGCGACTAGATAGACATGAAGTACTAATTTGCAAATAATCATTTATTTATTTATTTTTAATTTTTTATTTAAAAATTATTGTTCAATTATATTTTATATTCAACAATATTTTGTGTTAGCTTCAGGTGTACGGCACAGTGGTTAGACAATCATATACTTTACAAGTTGTTCCTCCTAATATTTCAAAAACTCACCGGGCACCATGCATAGTTATTATAATATTATTCACTATATTTCCTATTCTGTACTTTACATCCCTGGGACTATTCTGTAACTACCAATTAGTATTTCTTAATCCCTTTGCTTTTTCACCCAGCTCCCCAAGCCCCCTTCCTTCTGGCATCAACAGTCTGTTCTCTGTATTTATGAGTCTGTTTCTATTTTATTTGTTTATTTTGTTCTTTAGATTCCACATATAAGTGAAATTATATAGTATTTTTATTTCCCTGTATAACTTATGTCACTTAGCATGACAACCTCTTAGCTGTCACAAATGGCAAGATCTCATTATTTTTCGTGGCTGAGTAGTTTTCCATTATATATATGTACCACACCTTATTTATCCACTCATCTTAGGGATGGACTTAGGTTGCTTCCACATCTTGGCTATTGTAAATAATGCTGCAGTGAACATAGGGGTATATATAGACTTTCAAATTACTGTAGTATGTTTCTTCAGATATAAACCCAGAAGTGGAATTGCTGGGTCATAAGGCAGTTCCATTTTTAGTTTTTTGAGGAAACTTTATACTGTTTTCTGTACTGGCTAGGCCAATTTGTATTCCTGTAAATAGTTTTATTTTGTAATAATTATGAATATTTAATACCATTTAATTAATATTTGAAAATATTAATAAAGCAATTTAAGCTATATTTTCAAAGTAGAAAGATGAAATATGGTTCATTGAACAGTTTATAATTTTAAATATTTAAACATACTGTATGTTGACCTCCATTTATATTCTGTCTGTGGGCAAAGCATGGGGCTTGATTGAAATATCTAAATGTCTGACGGTTTGAAGTTGAGCAACCACACGGTTTTCTTATCTTTTTACTTTTCCTTTTGGTAGTCTGTTTCTTTACGATGGAAGTTGGAAGGGAAAGAACACTCAAAAGGAAAATTTGGGATCCTATAAAATCCATATTTCACCTTCTCTACTCCAGATGGTACTTACGATTTTATGTTTGATTATTTATTAGTGTTTTTTTTTCAAGATTGTATAGATTAAGAAGCAAGATCTCTTCCAGAAATCCTGTTAAAAATGCAAGTGCTACCTACTGTCAAGGCACGTGGGTCAAATTTGGGCTCTGCAGATGATTAGCTGCATATTGCCGTCAGATGAGTTGAGCTCTGCGTCTCCATCCCTTCTGTGAGACAGACATGCTACTTCATGCACCTCCCAGTGTTACTGTGAGAACCGGCTCCGAGAAAAACCTCCGTGGAAGTTAGGTGTTTTCATTTTATTTTATTTTCAGTGTTTTCAGACGCTTTCATTAAGAAGAACATTAAATAATTACTTGATAATTTACATGAGGAATTTTACTTACTTGCTCAAAACTAGGACAAAAATCAACAAATTTTATAATTTTTGTGTATCTTGTTCATTTCTGTGCGTTTTCCTTCCTTTTCGTATTTGGTAAATAAAATTAAATTAGATAGATTAAAATATTTCTCCTCCACATACATGATTCACACCCCTATAAACTGCTTTGAATTATTAAAAACTTCTTATCAGAGAAGGTAAAAGTGTAAATGAAAGGGAACTGCCCCCCTACCATGAACATAATATACCCAGCATCTCTGGTCCTCCTTCCTCCGCTTCATTCATTTAGTCTGGAAGGCCCAGGTTTCTTGGTATCTCAGAGACCCTCAAGGCCAGAATAAAGGTGTGAGAATGGAAAAGGAATAGACACCATGTGTAATCTTTGCTTTTTTTCTTCTTCTCACCAAACAATAGCCTAGCCCAGAGCCAGGTGTGTATTAGGCATCAGGCTGACACTTTTATATTTGTTACAAATTCAAACAAGTTATGTGGTTGAATTAGCCTGTTTTCAGTAGAAATTGATGACTCATCTCAACAATGATAAAATTTTTTCATGCAAAGTACTATTTGTGGTAGTACACTTAAGAGAGAGATTCTTTTTTTTTTTTTTTTCCTGATGGTTGAGAGTAATTATGCAGGAAGAAGTTATCTGAAGCTCTTGGAAAGGTTTAAGTTTTCTTTCTAGTGACAGAGCCACTATTTTGAGTGTCTGAAATTTGCTCTAGAATTATAATAGGCCCCACTCAAGAATTGGTTGTGCTTGGAGGAGGCAGTATGGTTATGTTTACATTAAGAACAGACCTGGTACAGGTCAAAGCCCCATTGTTTACCAGCTAGACAGATTACTTAGTATCCCTAAGCCTCAGTTTTTTCATCTGTAAACTAAGGATAATGACATTGCCTTTTGGTGTAAGCATTCTTTGAAAAGTTTGTTAAAGCACTTCGCACAATTGAAGAACACAGTTACTACTCTACAAATGTGCTGTCCTTATTAATGTTGTTGTTAAAAAATAGTTTCTCTATAACATTAGGGTCTGTGAACTGGTTAGGAGTTGGATCCTACCATTTACTGGCCCTGCTAACGCCAGATATTGTTCTAGGTGCTTCATGTTCTTTTCCCAGCAACACTAACTGGTAGGTGTTATGATCCCCTTGTCACAGATGAGCCTTAAGATCAAAAGAATGCAAAGTCTCAGTGTCTGGTTAGCGTTAATGTTTGTGTCTGGCTACTGCATTTTAAAGCTTTGGAAATGCCAATGCATGTATATGTGCCAAATCATGTCTTAAGAGAATACAATCAAATTTTCTTTTAATTGCTATTATGTTAAGACTGTTGGTGTACTGACAGCCTCGTAAAAGCCTCAATACACATAGCGTGTTTGGCCTGCTGTGCTCGTGACTTTACTTTGGACCCATCTGAGTTATCATCTAAGCTCTGCAACAAGAAGCAACAGCTCCATTGAATGGGCTGCTGTTGCTGAGGGCTGGGGCAAACCTCTTGACCTCATTTACCCTCTCTTTCAAGAGTGGAAGAGTGATGGTTTCCAGAAGTACTGTAAGGCTTGACTTGTTGAAGATCAAACAATTTAGTAGCAACAGTTAAGATAAAAAGAAATAAATAGTGATCTCACTTAATTCAACATGCGATTAAGTCCTAACCTTGTAATTTATCTCCTTTTAGCAGTCTGATCACATCACTACTCCTTAGCACAACTCGAGTTTTACACCCTTTAGAGAAGGAGTTTTAAATTGCACCATGGATATCTTCTCCCATAATTATGTATTACACCAGTCCCATATATAAATTCATGCCTAGTCACAAATGATAGCTTGAATTGTTGTCCAAGTTATTAAAAACTTATCAGTCTTGAATGAAGCAACTTAATCTGTGATCCCAGAAACCTCTACAGAAAAGGACACTTGTAAGAGATGCTTTTGTAATGACTGCATGCGTGATATATGTTGAATGAAAGGACATGAGTATCTCCTATGCACTCTCCTATGCTTCACCTCTCACTCCAAGCTGAGTGCTTTGCGTTTCTTAGAGTCTAAAAATATTTGCTGAATGAAGAAATGAAATTTGGGAAGGTATTGGTAACTGTGATTTATTCATTACTTCTTTTTCCTCATTCTAGGGTAAAATTGAGAGTTGAATAAATACACCATTTGTGTTTCTTATATTTTATGAATTTGGCTTTAAGTTAAACAATAGGCATAAAACTCTTCACATTTCTTTCATCGTTATTGATATTTTGAGCAATACCCTTAGTATTGTAGCTATAGATAACAGAGCTCCATTTGTTCATTCATTTGCTTGTTTTGAGCAATCACGTAACCTTTTTTTGCAAGAACAATAATACAGGTACTGGACAGTTGCATTTGGAACAAGTTCTTAGAAAAAATCTCAAATTGTGGCTCATTTCATAAACTACAATTGCTCTTTTTAGACAGAAACTATTATTTTTTTCAAGGGAGGCACTGCAGAAAACTTAACTGTAATAATAACAAGAGATTTAGACTTAGTACCAGATTCTCCAAGTGCCTAACTAATTCTCTTGGGAATATGTTTTGGCACATCTTCACATTGTATTAATTCTTTCATGCCGCTGGAGTAGAATTGAATGACTTATTGTTTCAAAGTACAATCTGTGAAATAGTCTGCTCCAGAATTGATAGAGCTAACTTGCATTTTATTTCCTCATATATCAGTAAGAGGGATTTTATTTCTAGTATGAAATATATATATAAAGAGATAAATATGATACTAGAGTTTGTAGGATGCTTTCTTCTGAAGATTGGAGCTGTATATCTGGTCTTTCCAAACACTAAAAGTAATGGAGATTGTGTGTGTGAGTATTCATTGCAGAGATGATAGGCTTTTCAGTGCAATGTATTTTGTAGACTAAATCTTAAAAGAGAAAAACTAAGAATATTTCTTACAATTCAAATGTGCTTCCACTGCAGAAATTGAATCTTTTTCCTTTTTTTCTGTCCCTCCTCCCTCTCCTTTGCCTCTTCCTTTCTTTCTGACTTTTTAGTCTCTAGGGTGACCAGTGCCACTGTGGTGAGAAATGGATGTTGTAATGGGAATTTCAGGCATAGATGGCAGTCTTACCATGAATGAAGGCAACAGTTTGTAAATCTCTCTCCAACTTCCCACTTATAGGGTCCATACTAGAGTCGAATGGGCTGCCTACTTCAATGGAAAGATTAGTTTTCAATGGCCAAAGTCTTTTTCGTTTATTAATTTACACACAATTCTTGAGTACCTCCTTTGTACACTGTACTAGGTGCTAGATATACAGTATTGAAGAAATCTAGATCTAATTCTTACCATCATGGAGATCATAATTTAGTTAGGTAACAAAACAAACAAAAATAAATACATTGTAGTATGAGAATACTGGGTTAATTTAGGTTAGGTGGGTGGTTAATAGGGCATCTGAGGATATACTGTTCAACTGAGAGCTGAAAAATAAGGAGAGGTGCGTGAGGTCAGGAGTGGAGGGAAGACATTTCCAGATTGAGGCGTCTACAAGAAAAAGAAATATTAGTCAAGAAAGGTCTTGATGTACTTGAGTAACTGACAGGAAACCAGTCTGGCTGGTGTGCTGTTATCTGAGAGCAAGATGGGAAACCTAGACAGGGGTCAGATCATGCAAAATTCTGTGGGCATATTTAGTTCTAACTTTGTTTTCAACTTAGTAGAAAGCCATTAAAGGGCTTTAAAAAGAAGTTGGTCGTGACCCTATGTATATTTTAAGAATATCACTTGGCAGTGTGGATTTGAGGGGGAGAAGTGCAGGGGAAATGCCAGATAGGACACTCTTGCATTTGCGACTCAGGGGATGATGTCCTGGCTGAAGTTTCGGCAGTACTGTTGGAGAAAAAACTGAAAAGGTATATGTGGGTATAGCAATAGATAATAGATTTGATGGGACACACAACAATTGGATGAGAGAGTAATATCTCAAGGTTGATCATTAGTTTTCTGTCTTGAGCAACTGGGGAGATGCTATTCATGGGACAGGAAGACAGGCTTTGAGGGGTAAAGGACTTTAATTTAAAAAAAATTAAGTTTTGAATGCTTGTATCCTCACATAGGCTTTTAGATATATTTTTCTGGTCCTCAGATATAAATTCTGGCATTCCTGGCATAGAAATTATATTGTATGGGTGAGACAAACTAAGGAGATTGCATGTGGAGAGAAAAAAAGAGAGGGCCAAGATTGATTACCAAGGAATTCTAAGATTTCAAGATAGGTTGGAGGAGGAAGAGTGGCAGATGCTACTGAGAGGTGGCAAGGAGAAGCCAGGGAAAGCTAGAGGAAAATAAAGAAGTTATGCTGATTTAGTCATTAAGAAATGGATGATAGTAAGATTGAGGGTGTGGGTAATATGCCGAATGCTGACGAGAAAGCTGGCAACTGAAGAATCAAAGCATGTCCAATTAAATTGAACAACCTAAAGATCATTTTGGAGTGTAGAAGAGTTGATGAAGTAGTGGAAGCTGATGCAAGACTGGAGTAAGGTGAAGAATGAATGGGGGCGGGGGGCGGTGGTGGTGGAAGAGTGTTGACAGTAGCTGTTTACAACTCTTTACAGACTCTTTCTCTGAAAAGGAGTAGAGAAATGGAAATGGGACAATAGCTGGAGGAGATTGTGAGATTACAAGGAAGTTGTTTTAAAATAGGGGAGACACCTGGATGGAAAGAGAGGGCAGAACCCACAGATCAAAGACCTTACAAAGAGAATTAAACAATGGGCAATAGAGGTATGTGAGGAATTGGCCTTAGTTAAGAAGGAGAAGATGGGTGGAGAACTGTCATTTGGTGATGTAATCAGACGAGAGTAGGGAACCCTCATGGATTCTGCTTTCTCAGTGAACAGAAAAGCAAAGTCTAAAGGCTGAAAAAGTGAGGGGTGAAATGGTTGGGGAGGCTTGAGAAAGAAAAGAGCAAGTTTAGTAAGAGAATATTATGGAATGTGTACCTATCTGAGAACTGTTCCACAGAAAATTGATATGTAAAACTGGTAAAAGAAGAGATGTTCTGTTTCAAGATCAGAGAGGAGGCATAGAGTTTGGTCCCTTTCAGTTTTTTTCCCACACTGCTGAGCTAGCCCCAGAGAAACTCCTAGGCTCCAAAGCACTCCACCTGAAAACACCTGCTCCGGGGCAGATGTCCCGGCTTCTCAACAGAGACTAAGCAGTGAATTGCTGTGACTGCGTGGGGCGCCTGTGTGTGCAGTCACGCCAGCCCCTGCCAGGGCTAAGGTGATTGCAGTCTCCCACCACCCTACGTCGCTTTTTCTAAAATGTGATTGCTAAATTTTTTCTTTTCATCTTGGAGGCATGTAGAATTCCCAGTGGGGGTGGGGAAATCTAGAAGAGCTTCTCACTTGTGAAACTTAGAAGCATTTAGGTTTTTGCTAACTGAAAGCAGGACACATTAACATGTGAGACCTGGGAGATTTCAAAGTGCAGAAGAGAGTCATTCAGAAAATGTGGGAAAAGAACCATCTACCTTATAATTTTGTAGGACATTGAACTTGCTTTTTCTAAGCTAGTATTTAAAGTCACAGAAGAATGTTGGCCCTGGCATGTCCTCAGGCCTGACTGTGGTGTGACTCATGCTCTTCTCGGCTCAACCTTAAAGACACAGGGGTGCAGGGTAAACGTTTAAATCCCAAGATGACTGTGTTCTGTTTTTCCCTATAATCACTACTGATTTTCTTCTTTCTATGTAATGAGCACATTTACTTGAATTAGGAAAGGCCAACAGCATGGGTACTTTTTAAAAAGGGATAATGTTCTTCAAAATTTGGATAATAGTTACTTACACGTGTGACAGAACTCTACATGGTGTGCAATGGTTTCTTCCAAGAAGATCAGAATTAATGTATTTTTCCTGGGGACATGTTATAATTATAGAGACATGTCCTTTCTCAGTGACATTTTCTAATCTGTGAGAAAACCTATTATTTTTCAGAATATCATTCTAAGTCTCTTTAAAGTAGTCAAAGGAATGGGTCTGTTTTGCTATCTTCATACATAGTAGTTCAGAATAGTGTAAGAGATTAAGCAATTTAGCTCTGGGGAGTTCAGTGTGGGTGATCACAGGCATATACTCTTCTGTAAAATATGAATAATAAAATTACCTCTCTCACAGTGTTGTTGCAAGGGTTTAATGAGTGAATATACACCAAACTTTGGCCATTGCCTGGTAAACAGTAGTCATAAACTAGTTAAAACATCTGAAGAAGCCACAAAACCTATCGGGAGGCCACATAATAGAGCTGAAGACTGTTTTTGAGTCAGACTTCCAGAGATTCAAATTTTGGTGCTGACACTTTTTCCCTGTAATCTTAGGAATGTCACCTTGTTCTCGAAGCCTTGGCTGACATAATCTTACAGGCTTAGGGGCTCTACTTTCTCTCTAAGCTTTAGTTTCTTTATCTTCACACTAGAGATAGTCATCCTTCCTTCACAGGACTGATGTGACAATGACATGGGATAATGTGTGGAAACTGTATGGAACGGCATCATATATTGCTTGTTTAACAGTTGCCGGTGGTTGCTTATATAATGCCAGCCTGTCCTTTATTGCCAGCCAGGTTTGTTTCTATCCTGGCGGAGATGACTGTAGTTATTTCTGACAGCTTCCTCAATCCTCATGCTCTGTTGCACGTACAAGTCCCTGAAAATTGGATCGTTTTTGCAATGAGGTACAGATTTAAAGTCAAAAACAAGATTATGAAGTCATTATTTAGATAATGGCAATTATTATTATTTATGATATAAACAGTGAAGTTCTGTTCTAAGTACATAAAATTTAACTCCTAGGGATTAAGTCTTAGCTTATTCCTTAGTGAAGGGCATAGTCAGGGAACCTTTTCAGCAAGTTGTGAAAATTGACTCACTAAAGACAGCTTGTCAGCCTTTCTCTTGCAAGAACACAGTGCCATATAACACCATTGCTGAAGTGAATAAAATATGATCAGTTTTATAATATACACAGAGGCTGTTCACTCATGCACACTGGGTAGAGTGTTTCCTGGGACTAGCTTTATCTGGGTCATGCGGACATAGAGAAGGGCTGAAATATGGAAATGTATTGAATAGAGGAAACTTCTCTTCCTTAGGTACCGATTAAGGACCTAATGGTATCTATCCTTTAAAATAAAATAAAGTGTTTCATAGTTGATTCTGCAGTATGAAGCATTTCTTTTTTATAAAAACAAAAATAAATTAACATAATTTAATTCTTAAATATGTTCACCTGAGAAACCATTTATTAAAAAACTACAGTGTGCTCATACACATATACACTATTATGGTTTTGGCCAAAGACTCAGATTTCAGTATAATTTACAGTGCTTCTTTTTTTTTTCACGTGTAAGGTAGCTGTGTATCTGTATAAATCCTGTTATTTTATCCAGTTCAGGGGCCTTAGGGAGTGCTTTAGGATTCCAGCATTAGACCTGGTAGTTTGCCCAAGGGGCTTCTGAGAGATGAGTTGCAGTCCAAGTTAGTACATCTGTTTTAAGTCACATAAACTGCACCATAGGCACAGTGACGGCTGCAGCTTCCCAGTGGGCTGCTCCTGGGACAGACCCTGGAGATCTGTAATTTGGCACATTCCAGCAGACTTGCGGGAAAGTACTATCTTAGCTTCTGGGTCTGCCTGGGACATGGGACACAAACAGAAAAATAGAGTCATTTTTTATTTCACTTCACTCTCTCTCTCCACTACAAGCATATGCTTCTTGAAAAGTGCTATTTTAAAAAATAGCATTGTGGGGTTGTTTTTTTTTAATTAATGCAATTTTTCCACAGTGCCTCATCTCAGTACCTTGGTTTGCAGCATTGACCGAGCACTGATGACATTGATCTCATAAATTTGGAATTTTAGTTAGGAATTTTGTAGACGTGGAAGCCACAAACCCAAATGTTAAAAATGGAAAATGAATTTCTGTATGACTTACAGCTTTTTATCGTTGTTTGTGTCATAATATGGTTCCAAGGGAAGTGTCCTGAGGGGGAAAGGGGGGATATATAATTAAGATTTCTTCTTTTCTTTCTACTTCCCACTGCTGTCTTTTGAAGAAGAGATAGCACTTCAGTCAGTCTTCTAGAAATTATGGATTTGATTGATGGGGACATTAATAGTTTTTAATTGTTGATCTGAATTAATTTGAGGACAAGGAGATGTATGTTCTTTCTACTGTGGCCATCTAAAAGGTGACCTGACTTTTAAGGCTCTGTATCTAATGTGAGCAGGCAACTCCAATAGACTGTAAAATTTGTGCTTTCTTTGCTGTATTCTGGTAGGTAGATGTTACTGATAAGTTGTATTCATTTTTTTATAACAAATAGATTATGTTTCACATGTATCAGGGAAGCTTCTATTTAAATAATTCTTTGGTAAATTCT
Organism: Glossophaga mutica; assembly: GCA_039655065.1. NCBI lineage: Eukaryota > Metazoa > Chordata > Mammalia > Chiroptera > Phyllostomidae > Glossophaga > Glossophaga mutica. The sequence continues at coordinate 74,260,012 of CM077308.1, read as the reverse complement.
TAGAGTTAAAAGGATGCAACTTGTAACAGAAAATGAATGTAACTTGAAGTCTAGGTGCTCTCACTGGCTGGCAAACTGCAGAGAAACTTCTTAACACTGCCAGGACCCATGCACCCATCTACAAAGTGGAGATGAAAATTTCCCATTAGGTTTGGGGAAGATCAATTGATGTATTTTTGCAGTAGCGCTTGGTAAAGTCTGAATTTTGAGGTTTATGATTCAAGTTCTGATGTAGTTCTTACAACTGAATTTTTATTTTCTATAAATTTGGGATTTCTAACATCAAACCTTTATCAACAGTAAAGCTCTTCTTTTTCTTAATTCCTAAAACAATACCTCTCTTCTAACAGGTTTTTTGTTTTGAAAAATGTAGTTATTTCTCATAAAATAGGTTATTTCTATGAACAGATATGGGTTTGTTATTTCTGCTTTAAGTGAATTAGTAAATAACTTTTTAAATGCCTATGATTATTTTTCACCTGGTACATTTATATCACCTGTACACTAAAGCTATTTGGAGTCTTCAGTAATTTTTAGGAGCGTGAAGGCAACACAAATGTCCTTAGATGAATAAATGGGCAAATAAACAGTGGCACATCTGTACCTGATTGCCCTCCGCAATTAGAAGGGATAAACTATTGACACATGCTGTAGCTTGGTTGGATCTCAGCAAAGGACGTTATGCCGAGGGAAACCGAACAGTCAATTTACACAAGACATTAACATTCTCAAGGTGAGAGAAGGATAGAAAACGTATTGGTGGTTACCAAAGGTTAAGTTGGAGAAAGTGTGACTATGAAGGGGTAAAGGAGCAAGGCTGTTTGTGGTGATGAAAGACTTGTGTAGTGATGGTGGTTGTGGTGACACAAATCCACACATGATCAAATTTAACAGAAATAGGTACCAAAAAACTACAAACCGGTGAAACCTGAAAAAGATCTGTATCTGAGTTAGTAGTATTCTACCAGCATCAATTTCCTTGTTTTGAAATGCACTGTGGTTATGTAAGGTATTACCATTGCTGGAAGCTGAGTAGGGGGAAGGGTACTGTAGTTATTGATATATAATAGTATATATAAATATATAATATCATTACATTACATACATTTTATATTATTAATATTTGAGAAGCATTGTCATAAATAAATCTGCCAGCTGCCTGCCTTTCAGACCTTTCCTTCCTTTACTCACAGCATTTCAACCACACTCCTCTTCCTTCTTTTTCTTCACTGTACCTCACTGAGGGCCTTTGTCCAGGCTCCTATTTTCCCCAGAAAATCAGGTCCCCAGCCCTCTTCCAAGCTGATTCTGCCCCATCATCCAATCTCTGCTTAAACACCCTTTTCTGAGAGAAAGCTTCCCTGACCACCAAGATGAAGTAGTTTTCCAGCTGTGCTCTGCCTTCTCTGCTCTTCGATCTCCACACGAACAGTTCCCACCACCCAACATGTCTTGTTTCCATGTTTGTTTGTAACCTGTAAGCTCAGCTGTGAGCTCTCTGAGTACAAGTATCTTCTCTGAGCATCCATTGACATTCCCCATGGCAGAGAATAGTATTTGAAATATCACTGGAATTAAATACATATTTGTGGAGTGAGTGTGCTAATCTATACATGTGCTTCTTCACCATCACATCCAAGTTGGAGGCCCAGCTTTCTTCACATGCAACACCTAAATGTAAAGGGTTCAGCAGATCAGTTCTCAGTTACTTGGTTATTTTTTATAACTTGACTGTGGGATCTTGACCTCTTTGACATGTTCAGAATTGACAGTGTACTTTGGAAGCACATTAAAGAATTCTGAAACTTTAACTGAATGTCCTGTCTTATAAAACTAGCAGCTATAAACCTGAACTCCCATAGGATCCAGGCAGCCCGTGTAAATTCGGAAGGTTGTCCGGGGTGGAGCACAGGAGAGCAGGACCAAAGTTGCCATGTGAAAATGAACCTCATGGCCAGATTTCTCATGAGGGCCAAGAGTCTAGAATTCTGGTGACACCTATCAATTTTAGAATATTGTCAATTATTTTAAATGTTTGGAAAAGACTGTTTGAAGGAATTATGATCTCTATATTAAGATTTATGGGGTATGTTGTCTGTGTTACAACTATAATCATATCCACCTGGCAGAAAACAAAATTGTTTTCAAAATCTGGAAATTTTTATTTAAAAATATTTTTGTTTGAATAATACATCTTTTCTTTGATGTATAAATTATTTAAACCTACATCTTCTAGTTTCCAGATTCCATTGACTAATTCTGAGAGATTTGGCATTTTTTATTGCTTTCAATGAACTTGTCTTTTATTCCAGTGCTAGGTTAATGCATCATTATTCTGCAATTAAAATATGAATTTATGCTCTGTGACACTCCTAACAAAAATATTTTAACAGTTTCTATGCAACAATAAATTAATGCAGCTGAATGCATCCTGCCTAGTCAGTGTCAGCTAAATCACAACTCACACACCTGGTGCCAGGCAAGTTCCTCTTGATATTGACTATAATGAATGCCACAACACGCAGAACATTAAACTTTGAGACAAAGTGCATTTTAAGATTTATTCAGTACAGTCATTTTCAGTTGAGCTGCAGTAAATAAGAAGACACTGAATTGCTGTTTTACAGTATTCCTTAGCAAGTGCTTTTTCTTTACTTAAAATGTCCATCCAACAAGAGGTTAGGAAAGGTACCTTCCCCCTATACGAATCGATCCAGTGGTGACACTTAGATGGGAGTAGCAAGAGGCCTACCATTTTCAACTCTTAGGGACACATTTTCTTTAACATCCCATACATGGAGCTCGAGTATACTTGTTCATGCTGCTTCCTAAAATAAAGTCTCTACAGAAAAAAATATGTTGCCCAGTAGAAAGACAGATATATTCTTGGTTTCTGAGAAAGCCAGAAAGAAAAGTGGTTTCAATTTTGTCATTAATAGAAATATCAGTGTTATTAGTATTATTTTGAATCTTAACACTGTTGAAGAGAATGCAAACTGAGAGGTAGAATTGTGAGGTTTAGCAAGTGAAAATACAGGACACCCAGACTGTGTTAGTCAGCCTCTCCAGAGAAACAGAACCAATAAATTATATATGCATTTGTAAAGGGACTCATTATAAGGAATTGCCTCACATAACTGTGAAAGCTGAGAAGTCCCAAGATCTGCATTCAGTAAGCTGGAGACCTGGGAATGCCAGTAGTGTAGCTCCAGTCTGCGTCCCAAGGCCTGAGATGCAAGAAGAGCCCATTTTTTAGGTTTGAGTCTAAAGGTAGAAAAATAACAATGCTTTCAGCCGGAAGACAAATGAAGACCAAATGCTCTAAGGAATTCAGGCAAGAGGAATTCCCTCTTACTAGCTAGAATGTCAGCCTTTTTGCTCTCTTCAGGCCTTCAGCTGATGGGATGAGGGCCACCCACATTCGGGAGGACAGTCTGCTTCACTTAATCTGTAGATTCAGTTGTAATCTCATCTAGAAACAGCCTCACAGATACATCCAGAATAATATTTGATGAAATAACTGGGTACTCCAAGAGCTAGTCAATGCATAAAATTAACCATCACACAGACTAATTTCAATTTCAGATAAACAGTGAGTGATTTTTAGTATAAATACATCCCATGTAATATTTGGGATATACTTGAACTAAATAATGACATTGTTTATCTGAAATTCAAATTTAACTGACCTGTATTTTATCTAGCAATATTACCTAGCACATCGGATTACCTTATGCTCATTTTTCTCAAAATGAGGTGGACCAACTTGCCTGAGTGGCAGTCCGTCAGCAAATATATGAAGCTGAGAACAATAGGATGCAACCTCCCACACAATCAGTGTTTTATTAGAAGGTAAAGGATATGTTTTAAGATTTTGCAGTCTTCCAAGATTTTGTCATATGCATGCTCTAATTAAATTAACATGATCCAGTTCTTCTATATTGGGGCAATGTCATATTTTATTTTATTTTATTTCTTTGGTCGTTTGAAAGCCTAGAGAACAGACACATTTTCCATGCAATTAGTAACTGAAAGAGTTGATATGATGCAGTTCTCAGGAAATGTGGAGTTAACCAGAGCTGGAGAGTGAAAGTGGTCAAGGCTCAGGAAGATAAAAGAGGGCGGGCTTCTGCCGGTTGTGGAGTGTATCATTTCCTAGGATGTCCTCAAAACCCTTCATGGACAATTTTTGAATAATACTTTTTTCTTGTAAATCCAGTATTTTAAACTTCCTACTAAAAATAGTGCTCCCACACATTATTTCAGCTTTTCCTCCCTTTTAGTCGGGTCAAATATCTCCTCTACAAACCACTGTCTAGTATTGTTCCACTTCTCCAAGCAGTTTGTTAAAAAAAATGACCAAGATGCTGAAATATTTTTGAAAACTTTGTACCATTCATCACCTAACTTTTAAAATCTTTATGGCTTTTATTTTTTACCAGCAATATAAATACAAAAGTATTATAAAACCAATACCTTATATGAACAGGTTATAGCAATCCAAAATATACAAGATCTTGACTAACAGAAAGAGGACGTTGAAAATGTTTACAGTCAACTACAACTAGTATATTTATATTAAAAGACATAGGTAGCATGTTCTTAAAACATTTTCATGTGTTTTAATTAACCGTGATGATTCAAATAAGCCTAAACCTTAGTGTTTTGAACTGATCTTTAAAATGGATGAACCAAAAATTCAACCATGCAAATTCTGAGTAAAGGTCACTGGTACTTTTAGTAACTAAAAAGAAAAAAATCATAACTACAATGTAGATGGTGAAAAATACAATCAAACCCTTAAAGTAATACTTTTCACGGAATTTTCTTCAAGGTCCATTTCAGAATGACCTTTAAAAGTGAGATTCACATAATGGGAAACAATTTTGAAATCTTGGATAAAGTTGAAACTCTTCTGGGTCAAAAAGAGGTAGTCACTCAGAAAGGCATCCTTATCAAACATCATCAGAGAATGTACCTGAACTACTCATTGAAAGCTAGACTTCTTGCCTGTGTATCTATGTGATTTTAAAGCCATAAAGTTAACCCCTTAATGGACTTTGTGTGTGTGTGTGTGTAAAAAATGGTATCAGCAAAGGTACATTAAATTTCATACTTCCCTGTCAACAAGCACTTGAGAAAAAGCTTGGCAATAATTGACAGCTCTATAAAAAAAAACAAACCTTTGAGACCTCAATAGACTGCATGAAGACCATTGCTGTATTTATTAAGGATTAAGTGCCTTAAAGATTTTGGCCCATGCTTTTCTCACTGTTTTCAAAGAGATGGTTAAAAAAAAAAAGTATTTTATAAAATCAAGTGTTTCAGAATCTGCCTTTTATTTGACACAAATTTGTGATGAATTGTAAAATGAATTCGGAAACTTATTCTTTGACTATACAGGGTGGGACAAAATAAGTTTATAGTTGTTCAAGTGGAAAATAATAATAACTAATGAATAGTAATACAAGAATAAACTCTGTGGTTTACTCACAGCTGCAAACCTAGTTTTACACCACACTGTATAGTTGTATGTTGAAGTGAGAAAGATGGTTAAAATCCTCAAACTAGGGTTTGAATTGTAGCTTTTCTATGGAAGGGAAAATATGGGATATAGCGAGGAAAGGCCAAGAACCAGATAAATGGTGGATCTTATTGGTCTCATACATTTGGTTTACTTTACATATTTTATAAGAATATTCTTATCAACAGCTATATTTGTAAAACCAAATTGTTCTTTTACTGTTTCTATTAACATTACCATAATAAAAATAAAATTCTGTAGTTGGATGAAGAGAGTTGATCACATGGACTATGTATCCTTTGTTGCCCTTTGTTCATTTGGATCTGACAGAAATTAAAGTTTCTTGGTGGAAGGAAAATAGCTTTTGATGACTTATTTTTCAAAGGCATTAAAAAACAGACTGAATAAGCAATTCACAGAATGCTTCAACCTTTCACATAGGACAAGCAACTTTACCTCTTACCTAGAAGTTTAACCTAATGAATTTTCTGTCAAGTAGCTTGAAAGTTGAACTGTACCAGCATATAATTGGGACCATGTATACCTCTTTTGAGGTTATTTCCTTGACCTAGTTCATGAAGAAGTAAAATGTTATTTCCATCTGTACCCACTTGTGTATTACTTATATATTGTACATATCAAAATATTTCAAAACTTAGTGGCCTAAAAAAACAAGAAATATATATCTCTTAGAGGTTTTTTGTGGTTTGGAATGGCTTAGCTGGGCATTTCTGACTGATCATTTTATGCAATTACATAAGTATATCATCCAGGGTTACAGCTGTCTGCAGATTTGCCTGTGGCTGAGGGTCTGTTTCCACATTGACGCAGTGTGGAGTCGTAACTGGCAAATTGGTGCAGGTCATTGACTAGAGGCCTCATTTTTCCCCCATGTGGGCTTCTGCACATGTGTGCTCACATGTTCTCATGACATGGCAGGTGGTTCCCCTAGAGAGAGGAATGCAAGAGGCCAGCATGGAAGCTGGAATGTCATTCATGGTATCTTCTTAGAGGTCACACGCCATCACATCCTCAATATCTGCTTGTCATACAGATCACCTTTATTTGATGTGTAAGGGTACTACTCAGAGGGGTAAGTGAGGATCAAGGTAAAGGGACATGTTGGAGGCTGGCTACTCCAACATATGGCAGAGGGTCTCATGCGATATTGTGATACCAATATGGAGACAAGAAATGTTCTTGGTGCTGGAACTGATATGCAGTGAATACCAAATCTCTTCAGTTCAGCTCCATTTCTGGGCATTGTAGACTTGGTGCAAGTGTATCTTCTTGCATATTAGCCAAAATGATAACATAATTTCTGTTTGTTTTCCAGAAGGTATTTAAGCCATCGTTTTAATATTAAGATATAATTGATATATTATGGAGTCAAATTCAATTTTTAAATGAGATTTCTGGAAGATTTTAAAGAGACCAGATCTAGGTCAGGCTGCCTAGGCACTTCCTCTCCTAGAACTTTAATGATTCTTTGGTACGGAAGTTTGAGAAGCACTTTCTTTTAGGAAAGTCTTTCAGACAGTTTGGCTGCATAACTAATTCTACATATCTGAGTTTAAAAGGTGCAATGTCAGACTATGTTTTATTAGTTCTTAAGTCTTGAACATGTTTCTTATAGATCTTTAGTCATTTTTTTCTGCAGTTCTACATAGCCTAAGGTTTTCTTTCTTACATCAATATATCTAAATTTTTCCATATTTCAAAACCAATATTATTTGTTTACAACTAAGTCTTTCTATAATGCCCTCATAACTTTTGTTGTCTACCAATTTTTGTCCACGTGGGTGGGGTAGGAACCGTGGAGTGGACGGGGTTGTAAGAGAGAGAGGTTGGTGCTAAGTTAGAAGTAACAAGTCTTGTCTGAAATTTCTCCATAGCTTTCATTCTGCTACTTTCGTGTCAGTTACTAATATCCATCAAATATCATAGTCACACACAAGAGACTCAGTAAGGGCTTGTTGAATAAATGTCAGTGACATAGATATGCAGTCAGTAAGTTACTTACTACTGGTTATCTTCCTGTGGTAAGCTGTCACGAAATGAAAGTCAGGCATTTCATGTTCACGCTCTTCTATATTCTCTTTGAGGAAGAAAAAACTCACAAATTAAAAGTTCAACTCTGCAATTGTCATTCATTGATCTTAGTTTAGAGAACAATAGGTTTGTACAATATATTGAAGATTTGCTACTTCGTTTTTTTATTCTCATAGAATCCTCAACCCTATTGCTTTTATTGACAGAAATATTAGTCATACTGTTACACTTATGAAGAAAGAACACCAGTGATCACTCACTCAGTTGGTTTTCTTATAGAACTTGCTGCTTGTACCACCAATTTAAAGTTGCATTCAATACTTCCTTGAATAATTCTTTGTTTCATAATTAACCAATGAGATATTATAAGGTTATTCTTTAGACTCTGTGAAGCACCGAAATACAGTATATTTTTATTGATTAATTTGTGCAAGTTCTGAACAACCAAAATAGTTTATTTTGGAAACTCACAGACTCACTACACACTAACTGAAGTCCTGAATGCCATGTATGCTTTTAAAGTACCTGAATTTTTGGCCTGTAGTTCAAATCTGGTGATGGTTGATATTACTTGAGAGGACTTTTTTTTGGCTTAAGCACTGTTTATTTATTGCTGATAAGCATAGATGTCATAGTGTATTCTCTTATTGGAAGCATTAAAAGGCTGTAGTGGTGAAAGGCCAAAGAGGTAATGAATTGTAGTCTTTGGAAATTCTGCCATCAGGTCAGAGCTAAAAATAGATATTAATGATTTAGCTATAACAAGTTCCCTCTTTTCTCTTAGTAGAGGATGCACTGTGCCAATCCTCTGTTCTCTTTATGTAATCCTCATTACTGTATAATGAATAACTCACTGGGATTTTTAGCCACTGTGTATGCATAAGCAGTCCAGGGACTGTAAGCAGCATTATCTTTTAATTCGGAGTATGACATATACTTTCAGAGCATGTACAAAATGTATACATTTATAGAGATATTGCTTGACAGAAATGAAAGCTTATAAAATGCACATATGCTATAAATCATGTGTTCAGTCCTCTCCTTTATACCCTTGCCATTAGTAACTCATTAACGAATGTGGTTATGGGTATTTATGCAAAGATTAGTTTTTCAGATTACAACTACTCTGTCACTATTCATGTGTTGGGAAAACTGGAAAGTGCATTCAAAAAGGGACTTGTCTGGAGGGATTGAAAGTGTGCCTTAGTCTGCAATGAGTGTATCAACTCAAGAGTTAAGGGTAATTTTAGGGGGAGAGTAAGATGACAAACAGGCTTATTGCAATTCCAAAGATGTTCCTTGAGTAAATGCTATCACCTGCACATGGCACTATGGTTATTACAGGGAGACACTGAGGCAGACTACTTATCTCACCTGTTGGGTAAAGGAGCCTGATTTATTCAGTTGTACATTGGTTTGAATTCACTGTATGAAATTTTGTTTTGTTTTGTTTTCAGGTTTTGAGTCTATGCTTGGTATTGTCAGCAGGGACAATAATTAAATTACACTATCTAAATTATGCTGCTGCCAACTTAACCAATTAATTTTAAGCAATATTCATAGTAGACTCTGAAAAGCATCAAATGGATAAATATTTCTTAACTTGCAAAATTGCTAAGTGAAAGCTTCCTTAATGTATATGTAAACCTAGAGAATGTTAAAATTTACTTAACAAGAATATATAAAGTTTATGAAGTATATAAAGTTAATAAATAATATGACTTTTCATAATATTTCTGCCTTCATTGGTAAACAACTGATTGCCTAAACATTAAATGTTTTAAACTGTGGGAATAATAATCTATATTAAAGGCCATTTTTAATCAAAACAGTCAACTTATTAAAATGAAATAATATTTGATTGGACTGCTTCCAAAACAACCGTGAATTACATGTTGATTAGTCCACAATCACATACTCAAAAGCAGTTTGGATGAGGTTTTACTGGAATTTCAGGTTGAGGAGCTAAACAATATGTAGTACATAATATATTACCTAGAAAAAAAGAAATAACAAATGTGAATTAAAACCACATAAGATGTCACCTCACACTTGTTGTAATGGCTGTCACCATTAAATCAACAAACAAGTGTTGATTAGGTTGTGAAGAGAGGGGAACCTTCATGCACTGTTGGTGGGATTGCAAATTGGTGCTACCACTGTGGAAAACAGTATGAAATATCCTCAAAAATTAAAAATAGAACTACCTTATGACCCAGTAAAAGCACTTCTGGGTATTTATCCAAAGAAATCCAAACACTAATTTTAAAAGATATGCACACCCCCATATTCATTGCAGAATTATTTATAATAGCCAAGATGTGGAAGTGACCTAAGTACCCATCGATAGATGATTGGATAAAGAAGACATGGTACATATATACAATGGAATATTACTTGCCCATAAGAAAGAATGAAATCTTACCATTTGTTACCACATGGATGAACCTAGAGGACATTATGCTAAGTTGAACAAGTCAGACAGAGAAAGGAAATACTATATGATTTCACTTATATTTGGAATTTTAAAGAACAAAATAAACAAACAAAAGAGAAACACTCATAGATGTAGAGAACAAACTGATGATTGCCAGTCAGATTTGGGGGACTGAATAAAGAAAGGGAAGGGATTAAGAAGTACGAATCTGTAGTTACAGCATAGTCATGGGCATGTAAGTACAGAAAAGGAAATGCAGCCAGTAATACTAAAATAACTGTGTATAATGCCAGGTGGATACTAGGATTATTGGGGATTCACTTTGAGAATTATATAAATGTCCCGCCATTATGCTGTATACCTGAAACTAATACAATATTGAATGTCAACTGTAATTGAAAATAAATAAATCAGCAAACAAAAATGTAATGCATATTTCTAAAATAGGGAGTAATAATCCCAAGAGACAGCAGATGTTCACTAAAATGCCAAGGCCATGAAAGCATGGTGCATCTGCACTGTGTGGGCACTGGAGGGGCCTGTAAGAGATGGTGGCAAGTGCTGTAATAATGTCCTTTTCAAGTTGTGATGCTTCTTTCTGGGTGTGGTTAAGTGGTGGAGCTAGAGCAACACAGTGAGTCATAGTCTCCCTCCATGGCCCACCAAGCGCAGCATGAGGCCGTGGAACTAAATTACCTTTAAAATCTACCATACTTACTTTCATTTCTGAAACTTCTTTTCTGTATAAGTGGGAGCTCCCTAATCACATTGAGTCTCACCTTCTTCATCAGTAAAATGAGGATTAAAATACCTTCAAAGGTATTGTGAGTATGGTAAGGATATTTTAAATTTTTATATACCTCCCAGGCTATCTCTCTTAATGGGTAAATTTGTTTTTCCTCCTATATCCCATATGCCATATGACCTCAGGGAGAGAGGAGGAAAAATACCACCTTGGGAAGGAGGCAAATGTGGGGGAGCTCTTATAGGACATAAGAGAGAAGTAAAAGAAAGTCTGACTCGGAGAATGGGAGAAAGTGATGGGGTAAGGTAGTGAGGAAGATAGAGGAGACGGGGGAAACCATCAGATTAGGGAAAGCCTACATAGTACCAAGAACACTCGGTACTGGTTTCCTGGGGCATAGTGTTAGTAACCTTTTAGAGAGGCACTAACAGGTCTCAAAGCAATAATGAAGCCTTAGTGGAATAGGATGTTCATTAATTTATTAGCTTGGGTCAATGCTTCTGGTTAGATAGCACACATGTGTTATGCAATTGATGCTGAAGTTCCCTATTACACAGCCACCAACTCATTTCCCTGGCCATGGATACAAGGGCCTGTTTAGTATACTGGCCAACTAGTGCAGACCAGTGGTCAGAAGAGCAGGTGACCCAGACTTTGAGACTAAAAGACAACGATAAGGTCCAAGTCCAAAGAAGCAAATGTGAACCTATCCGAAATAGGCTGCAAAGGACCAAGGGCATCACCAGCATATTCTCTGTGACCTGGGGTCGTATCTACAGAGACCATGGGGCAGCACAGATCGGCCCCCAGTCTGGCTCCCAAAGCTGTAATTTTTTCTTTCAACCAGATGCCATTTTGAAGGAGCGAGGAAGTGGGTAGGGAGAACACAAAGAATATTGTTAGGGAACCTGAACTTTGAATTAATTGAATATTTACGTATAATACTTTGATTAGAAAAAAATGATGCTCTTACTACACAACTAAAATATATTTAACCAATGGAATTTTTTCCCTGCTATCCTTAGGATGGCAGGGAAATATCATAAGAAAGCCTACAACAAGTACAAAGAGGGAAAGAAACTAAAATAGTTTATATAATCCTGCACACTCAAAGTAAAGTTTTATTTCTCTATTCAATTTTTTAATCTTCACCTGAGGATATATTCATTTTTGACAGAGAGAGAGATATCAATTGTTTGCCTTCTGTACACACCCCAAATGGGGATTGAACCCACAACCTAGGTATGTGCTCCGACCAGGAATTGAACCCACAACCTCTTTTGGTTTACAAGACAATGCTCCAACCAACTGAGCCACTTGGCCAGGGCTATGCATTTTTAATGCTAATCTCTCTGGAATTCTGTTCTTGCGTGTCCCACAGGCCAGTCAAAAAACCTACGTTTAGCAATGAGCTCATTATTTCTCAAATACCTCTCTCTAAATACCTAGTTACTCTGCTGTGTTCTTTTTGAAGGAAATGGTACCACCAGTTACCCAAAACACAGTTTTTCTAACTCTGTTTTTTTTTTAACTCATTCACATCTCTCTCTTAATTTACTCTCTGTTCCCATTCATAGTGCCTTAAATCCAGCTCACTTTATCTCTTACTTGGTTGTCCTCAGGACCTGCTTCTTGGCCCCTGGCCTACAGGCAACCCATCATCCACAGAGCTGTTACAAATGGCTTTTCAAATGTAGATCTACTTTTGTCTTGCCTCTTCTTTGAAAATCTCTCTACAAAAAAACCCATTTACTGTGGAGTATAGTTTAGATTCCTGGTTGTGATGCATGAGTCCTTTTAGAACAAATCCATCAGAACATCTGGGTGTGGACCTCCTTGAAGATTTTTCAGTATGATGCAAGGTTAGAAAAAAATGATCTAGATAATTGAAACTAAATTTATATTTTTTCAAAATGAATCTGAAATGAAAACACAAAATTAAAAAATTCTTACATAGAACAGCAGACCCCTGAGGTGTGTTTCTATAAGAAGCTGGAGAAACACTATTCTATCCTCTGATGGGAAATATATTAGAAAGTTTTGAGCTGGAGAGTGATGTAATCATCATCATCATCATCATCATCATCATCATCATCAATCATTTAAAATAATAAGTCTGGGAACAGTTTTGTTGGTGGATACAGAGGGCACAGAGCCATTAGGAAGCCCTTTGCAATAATCTAGGTATGAAATGCTACTGATGCAGGTAGATGAGGCATGCAGAAACCATCACGGAGCTAGTCTAGGAAGAGGAAGACATCACAGCACCGGTCAGGAAGTGTGGCAGGGACACATACAGGTGTGTTGGCAGCACCACAGAATGGGTACAGGTGCTAGACAACTTGGCTTAGGGACATATACCAAGTGTTTTGTTTGTTTGTTTGTTTTTTAAGTATTGAATTTATTGTACCACATAAGCACAGTCTCATATTAGGGCACGATTAGGAAGACAGGGAAGGAGTATTTCCCAGAGTTAATATGAATTTTTTTCAAAAAACTAAAAATTCTAATGCTGAATTCAAATAGACAGTGTATTTTGCCAAACGCTTCTGCTTATAAAGCCCAATACAGCTAATGGTTCATTAAAGCAAGGTTTGCAAATTCATCATTAGTGCACTTTCCTTAATTATTTCTGTGTGAAAAAGAAATGGCTAAGGTGTGTGGATTATTTAAGAGAGCAAATTAAAGGACCCTCCTGTGGCCAGTGACTTTTTATCCCAGCCGTGTTTTCAAACTGCATTTGCAGGTTATCACAATACAAAATGATCACCCTGGGTCATTAAAAGAAAGTTAGATGGCATCTAACTTATATGCTGCATTTTGTAGTTTATTTAGGCACTGCCACTGCTTTTACTTAGTTTTCTTTTAAATCAGTGTATTTAGTTTTTAAATAAGAATTTATGAACCCCCTACCCAAGAGCTAGAAGTTTTGCAATGACCTACATTTCATTATATAATTTCTTCAATCACCTATTTACTCCAACCTGAGATGATCAGCACCTTCAGTCTCCTGATTGTCATTGCCTTGCTTTCTTTTTTTGTATAGTCTTGTTGCCAAGTTTCTTATTGCATAATACAGGTATTACCCTATGCATAGTCTTTTTCACTTTGAGTTATTTTACCCATATTCCATATTCAACCATATTGTTGCATATTGCCTTAGCAACTTACTCTGTTCTTCCTTGGTTCGTGTGTGTACCTGAGCCTGTATCATACTTCTTCATAATCGGCCTTAATAGCTGCTCATCTTCACAGGTATAGCTGTGGTTCCTTACTTACAGATGTAAATGTATAATTATACTATCAAGTTCCATTTAAAAAGCTCTGTTGGAAGTAGAACAGCATTTTCAAGATCTCGACACCAAGAACATTTAAACTCCCTTAAAGGAAATCGTAGGCACTTCGTATCAGTTGTCCATTGCTACAGTAAACAAATTACCTTAAAAATTAAAGGCTTAAAACAACAATCATTTGTTGTTCTCAGAGGATCACAGATCATGCTCCTGCTGATCTGAGGTGGATTGTCTTTCCTCAGCTGGGCTCAGGCAGGTATCTGTGGCCAAATGTTGGGTTGCCTGAGACTGGTTGGTGTAGGAGCAACTCAGCTGAGACTACTGGACTCATCCCTTTGCTATCTAGCTCAGGCTTATTGTCATGGTGATAACAGGAGTCCAAAAGAGGAAATTGAAATGTGCAAGCATTTTCCATGCCTTTGCTATGCCAAATTTGCTATTGGCCCATTGACCGAAGCAAGAGCCACTGGGTGTGGGTGCACTAATTAAATATGTGGATGGGGTTTTAATGCAATTAATCTGCCACACACTTTTTAATCAGGCAGTAGTTCTCATATATCTTATGTAACTACTTTCTATTCATGCTTTGATCAGGCAAATAAGTAAATGTTGTGGCTAATGGGAGCCAACTTTCTCACTGTTAAAGAAGGGAGTCACAAACACAAGAAGAAGAAGAAAGAATAAAATGAACACAGTGGTTTTGTATTTGTATTTGAGGTATCAATGTGAACTAAGGGCTTGTAATACAGATAGCTAGATACATCTGTTCCCTTGCTCTGTTTTCTGAAAAGGCCTAAAATCCATGACACACACTTAGTATCCAATTCTTTGTTTCCGTGTACCATTCAGTGCTAAAAGAACCAGGGCTTCTTGGAAAAATGGCTAACTCTTGGGCTGGGAGAGGGAAAGTGTGAAATTAGCCTGGAAAATCTTGTATGGTAAAAGCTAAGGGAATATTAAAAGAATGATGGGGACATGTCAAAGACACAGGGGCCAACATGAAGGGGTCCCCCTGGCCAAATCTGGGATAATGTGAATGTCAAAAATATGATATTAGATAATATAAATACTAAATAAAATTAGGATTTGTGAGCCCATCTGAAGAAGCTGTTGTTTTAGTAGAAAGCCACCTGGTAAGTGTAGAAGGAGCAATGAAATTAGAAAACCACCATTTGTCAGCCCTTACAATGATTGATTCAGGCAAAAAACACCTATGGATGCTGAAAGAAATGGATTAAAGTTTAAGAGAACACTTGCAAAGTCTCAAAATATCTCTTAATAAGCTATATATTAATTACAAAAGGTGAAGTAATAACTTTAATGTGGAAAAACAGCAGACATTGTCTAAACCGAATAATGAAAAATAGCCTTGTCGGTTGTGACTAATTGGCAGCATGATAATGGTGCTCTGGACAGGACATGCCAGTGCTTCTTCGAGATGCCTGCCGAAGTGCACACACTGAATCAAATCTGGAAGACACATCTGACAAAACCAAACTGATGCTTGTTCTATAAAATAATTGGCCTGTGCTGTTCAAAGATGTCAGGGTCATGAAAGAGAAAGACCTAGAAATGACCTCAAATTAAAAAATGCTAAAGAGACATGACAGCTGAATGCAGCGCACGCTCTCATGTTCTCATTTGCTCTTAGGGACGTTGCTGGAACCACTTAGAAATTGAATAAAGTTCATAACATCTGTAGGTTGGATAACTCTGTGACATCAATGTCAATTTGCTGATTTTAACAATTGTACTATGATTATATAAGAGAACTTCTTGCTTTCAGAAAATATATAGTGAAATGCAATAGAAATAAAGGTATATTACATTGGCAATGTATTCTGAAAAAGTTTAGGGAAAAATACATAAATACACATAAAGGGAAAAGAGAGAAAAAGATAAAGCAAATGCCATAAAATGTCAAAATATTTGTGAAGCATAGTCCTAAACTTTTGTACTACTTCTGTAATTTTCAAATTATATCCAAATATTTGAAAAAGCAATAGATTCAACAGTATGTAAATATGTATTTTCCCATTGCTCATCAATATAATTAATTAATTAATCAGCATTGGTCAATCCCAATTTAATACCCCATGAAGTGAGAAAACTATATAATAGTTTTGATAGATATTTACTAATTGCCACCAATATTAAACTAAAGAGTGGAATTTCAGTTGGGCCTAATTTAGGTAGTACCCTAGATTTTGGCTTTTTTCTACTTTTGGAGTGAAGGGACTTTGTATAAGAGAGTAGGGTTGGTCTTTCCTAAGAAACCCTGTATGCTAAAGCCCCACAGTTTTTGCCAGAGGCATCCCCTGAGCGTAAGCTGCTGTCTATCTCTAGTCATTGCTAGAATCGCAAACTTTTGAAGGTCCAACACTTTAGTAAATTATAATCTGTGCATAGTTAATGCCTTTTCTACTAATACCCCCAGATTTTTGTGTTAGTGATGTATTGGGAACTTGAGAGGGTTATTGAAGTTGTACTCAGATTCAGACCCACGTTGGAAACAAATCATGGGTGTGCACAATGAAACCCTGAGACCTTTTAAATCCCAAATTACAAAAGCTACATGAGGAGAGGTAGTCACAGCAAAAGAAGAAAACAATTATTAGCATGCGATTATACTTTAATGAAAGGGTATTCCCTTATTTGGGGTTAAGCATGAGTCCATGCCTGCAGAAATTAGCCAGAAGCAGAGTGGTTCAGTGGTTCATTACAAAAAAATCTGGATTCCAATATTGATTCTGCACATAATCTCTGAAACGCAAATTTTGATCTCTACCACATAGGGCTTGGGTGTGATTCCAACAGATAACCTAGAGAAGAACCACAGTGTTACCATTATTGTTGTGGCCTCAGTTTTCTAAATAGAGAAGAGATGCAATCAAACCAGCTGCTTTCTGAGCTCATATTGTTAAAAACAATTGCATTCAAAAGAAACTGATTCTTTAACATATAAACATTTAAGTGTGTGATAACACAAGATTCTCTTTCATTTAACTGAACAGTCTGTGGCAGTCTCACGCAAGTAATTCTCTCTTCCCTGAAATCTTATTAACATTATTCCCATGAAACAACCAAAGAACTAAAGCAAAAGCATTTTAATTAACTCAGGTTTAATACATTTTCCTTATCTGCCATTGCTGAAGATACCAGATGATCAGAACTGCTCTGTGTACTCAAAATATTTCAGTTGATCCAAGAAAGGAGACCACAGGAAATTCAATGCTAAAAATTCATTTAATTCTAGTTAATTACATGCATGAGCAGAGGCCATTTATCTTTCAAATATGTTAAAATTTCTGTTTTCGTAGTTAAGTCCAATATCTCCCTACTTTGCTAAAGGAAGCAGTGCACCTGGAGGATCTCCGTGTTTCTTCCAGCCTTGAATCTGACTAATGGGTAATCAGAAGATTTCTCATGGTACATTTGGTAATAATTTTAATAGAATTTCAAGGTGTGTGTATGTGTGTGTGTGTTTAACTTGATCGAATCCCAGTAAAATTATTTTTAATTTTGAGGTACGCTTGCTTAATGTATACGAAAAAAAGAAGTATTGCTTATATACTTTTCAGCTGGCTTTTTATATTGTCAGAACATTATTCAACCCATTAAGAAACATTTAGCAGGTACTTGCTATTGGAAAAGAAATGGTTTTCAAAGTATATTGGAAAGGACACAAGATCTTTTTTGATGCTGCCTCAAGAAAATCTGTGTAACTGCCCATAATACCCACATATAGAAATATCTCCTTTAGTTTAAGATATTTTTGGTTTCTAGAAAAGTGCTGAATATGCGTATATAATCATAGCAGCTGACATGGCACTAATACACACATTTTATTTCATTTACAGTACTTGTATAAATTCAGTATATACTCCAGAGAGAAGACTAAATAACTGACAGAATCCTTGGCTTCAAAGTCCTGAGATGAGACACACCATCTCTGTATTGCACTCACCCTTGCCAGCCAGCACCTTGACCAATGGCTGGTCCCTATTTTGTCCCCAGGAACTGTGAGATGGATTAGAACATACAATTTAGGGTGGGAGAATAAATATTTGGAGATGTACAAAGCACGTTCTCCTGAAATTTGATAGTTTCAGTACTCTAAGACTTGAAGAAAGGGGAATATTGGGGCTAATGTTGCAGAGCAGAGTACGTCTGCCCAGCTGTGGCAGAGCCAAACACTGAACACTGAGAACTGCAGTGGAGAAAGACTGGCAATTTTACTCTGAGTGGAACCACCCAGTAAGTTAATGCTCAAATCCTGAGCTCCCAGATCCAGGGTTTGGGGTGGGTTTCTTAAGGGTGTAGGTGAGAACAGGCATGTGGAGATGTTAGTGGAACAAGTCTTAATGGGAGGACCTCGGAGCTTGGCCATCTATGGTTAAGGGGTGTCAACACTGGATCTTCCTGGACAACAGGACTCTTGGCTTCTGAAGGGGTTTCAGTGTTCAGGTTCTGATCTAGTCTTTTTCTTCCATGTGTGTGTTTGTGTGTGTGTGGCAAGGTGGAGGACAGGGGGTGAGACCTTGGTTCCAAGTGCAGCTGGAAGTCAAAGTTGTGCCCTCTATGTGTGCTTTGGCCACATGACTTGTGGCCACATGACTTTGGTCTGTGGTTTTTGTCCCTGAAAAGCAATGTGGTATCTTGTTAAACAGGATAGGGCTCTTTTGAGCTGGTTCTGTGGTCACTCACTCTAATACGCAAAGGATAAGTGGAATTTGATATATGATTTGATCATATGAATTTTGTGAATACCATCTGGGGTCAGTCAGCAGTGTGGATGGAGCCCAGCATGTACACAGTGACACCAGAAATTTGATGTCACTGCCTTCTGAGATATGCCTAAAAATGTGCTCCAGATACCCTTGGCATTTCATTATAAACTCTGAGGAATAGAGCAGGTATTAATTTATCCAAACACTTTTTTTACTGTGATATCTCTGGGCGTGAGTTCAAGTAGTTTATTGCCTACCGTGTAAAGGGATATTTCTTTCTGCTCATCGGAAATTTACTGGACAGTGTTTGTGTCATCTCATCTAGTGTTTTTACTGAGTGCTTGCTTTTCAGATTTTACATGAATAAGACCAGACCCAAGATAGATTCCTGAATGATACGCATTGTTAGTACTCTTAATCTATTGCTGAATCTGATTATTTTTAACTCTACAACTATATATGACGGAACATAACATCCGATCCAATTCAACCAGTATTTTTTTTAGTATTTTAAAACTTTATTATGGTTTTGTTATAGAGCCTTGAAAAAGGATTTCAACTAATTTTTAACAAGTCATGGTCCTGTTTCTGCGAGGGAATAGCTAAAGCTCTAGAAGCTGAGGAAGGTAACCGCTCTCATGCCGAAGCCGTTCCCCTCCATTTGCAGGGGCCCCGCTGCTGCTCCTGTGCTTCAGCCACCAGCCCACTTCCAGCTTCATGCCTTGTCAGGTCGTGAAAGGTTTATGTATAATGGCATATTTCCCAGATAAAAATTAAAAACATTTAGTTAACCAGCTAAATATTTATCAAGAATGTTTAGAAAAGTTCAGGTATTTCACCATTTCTGTACTTTATTTGATCAAAGTGATTTGTTTTTCCCATCTCTTCAGAATTGATTAACAATATATTGTAGATTATTCAGGACAGAATAAAATGGTTCTAGCACTTTAACAAAATTCTGTTCTAGCAAATATACAAGGTACAAAATATAGAGAGGATTTTATGCTTCATAATAATTTGGGCATAGGTCTTCATAACATTTTGATAAAGAAGGTGGAACAAAGAATTACACACACATTAGGCTTTACTCGGCTATTGCATTTTACATAGTCCCTACCATATGGAGTTCGATTATTTAGTGAATGGCAGTGAACAAGTTTCAATTGCCAGTTAATTGTTTAAATATATTTTATCGATTATGCTATTACAGTTGTCCCATTTTTTTCTCCCCTTTATTCCCCCTCTGCCCTACACACTCCCTCCTACCAGCATTCCTCTCTACTCTTAGTTCATGTCCATGGGTTCTACATGTGAGTTCTTTGGCTTCTCCATTTCCTATACTATCCTTAACCTCCCTCTGTCTATTTTGTACCTACCATTTATGCTTCTTATTCCCTGCACCTTTTCCCCCATTCTCCCTCCTCCCCACTGATAACCCTCCACGTGATATCCATTTCTGTGATTCTGTTCCTCTTCTAATTGTTCACTTTGTTTTTGTTTTTGTTTTAGATTCAGTTGTTGATAATTGTGAGCTTGTTTTCATTTTACTGTTCATAGTTTTGATCTTCCTTTTCTTAGATAAGTCCCTTTAACATTTCATATGATAAGGGCTTGGTGATGATGAACTCCTTTAACTTTACTTAATCTAGAAAGCACTTTATCTGCCCTTCCATTCTTAATGATAGCTTTGCTGGACAGAGTAATCTTGGATGTAGGTCCTTTCCTTTCATGACTTCAATTTTTGACACATATTTTAAAAGCCAATTCCATTTAAAAAGTTTTATATTCTATTCTTACTTTATTTCTATTTCTCTGCCAATAGCTCTTTGATTAGTTTTTTATAAGAAATGTTTATAAGTAGTTTAAAATTCCATGCATCATAATGGAAATTCTTTTAATGCTAAAAGAATTCTAAAAATTGTAAACCTTTAGTAAGTCATGAGGGTAGAACAATAGTTGTTGAACCTGTTGAATAAGTTAAAGAAATGAACACTTGAGGTCAAAACTTAGCTCTCTGGTAATTGTATTTTATACTAACTTTAGTTCTATTAACTTGTAGCATGAGCAGTTATGCAGTGCTTCAGTTTGAAGTCAAAATTAAAATATGCAATATGCAGAGAGGTCATGTTTACAGGATTAAATGTGAAAACACAGTGTAACAGGAATGTGACAGGTGATCTAGAGTGATGTCTCCACGTAGAGTGATGTGCACGCCTGTGTTATTTCCTTCCCCTCCTCCATTTTATTTTTCTTTTGCCTCCTTTTGTTTTTTGTGTTTTGTTTTCTTTGCCTTGTTCACGTTGTAAATACAATATTCTAAACTCCTCAACATCCAAACAATGTTCTTGTACATAAAACCCAAGTTATAGAAAGTGCTTTTGTCTGTCTCTTTTATGTACTTCGTTGACATTTTGAACATTTTAGGTGATTTTGTGTCTTTTGACTATGGAGGTATTATTTCTGCTTTGCAGAAAGGACAGTTACATAACTGTTCCCGTGTGGTTCTGTAGTGCATTAGGCATCTGCCTAAAAATGGCTCGGAGTATAAGTCATGCAGTATGTTCTTCAGCACATCCACTGGATTGCCTTGTAACCCCAGCCAAGGCATTTATCACATGGTAATTTAATGAATAAAGTCAACATGTCAACATGGTCAGTTGTAGGTGGTATCTGTGAAGTATTTGAACTCAGTGGGAAAGGACAGCACTATGCTATTTTCTGCTTTATAAACACATACTAAAATTGACCAAGAAGGATGCATTTTGGATATTATTAAGGTACAAAGACATGGCCTGCATCGGGCAGATTCGGAGTGAAGGCTTTGAGGCTCAGCTGCCTGGACACCAATCCAGTTTCCGCCATTTACTGTAGTAAAGCCCTGAGAAATTTACCTACATTTTCTGAATGTCCTTCTTTCTGTGTTCCTCTCCCTCCGTCCACTGATATTCCACTTTCCTCCTCTTCCACCCTATCAGGCAACATAGCCTTTTTAATGGAGCCAGGTTTAGCAGTTTGAAAAAAAATCCACTTAAATTTTAAGGATGAGGAGTCTGTGATTCACTAATGTTCCCAGAATCCTCTAATTATTACAGATCCCTCTCTTTCTCTCTCTTTGCCTGTCTCTTCTCTCTGTCTCTCTGTCGCTCTCTCCCCCCCTCTCTCAAGCACAGACATCTAAAACGGCATGGAAGGAAAGACAAATCACTAAAGGATTTGCTGAGAAGTGTCCTGTTTTACATAACGTTGGTGATAATGCTGGAGTCTGTTTCCTGAGTATGTGTATTTAACGACCTTAAGATCTTTTCTTTGGGAGAACAATACCTTTCTTACCCCAGCAGCCTGCCACCGCTCTCTACCGTTGTTCTGTAATATTTAGCAGCATTATTGAGGGGTATCTGTTAGTCAATTTCAAAGCTTGGAGCCTGGGGCAACTGCCCTAGTTTCTGGATCTCAGGGGAAGCTTCTCATAAAGTAGTTGTTTAACCTAAATACATGGAAGTTTGAAATTATAGGGTTTTTGTTTTGTTCTGTTTTATGATCAAGGATGATAGATATTTACAAAGTTTTCTAAGAATACGTGGGAGATAAAATTAATAGCACTGCCAGATCACTGTATCCGTACCTCTAGAGAAGCCTGCATATCTGATCAGCAAATTCATTAATATATCTTTTGTGGATAATAGTGACTAATCTGATTGAAAACATTTTTTGTTCTCTCCCCCTAATATGCATTTTCAAACATGTCCCTTGTCCTCAGAAAACAGGTTTGAATTTACTTTTTTTAAAATCACAACCATTTAAAGGATGTTCCTTGTAACGTAATCTATTCTTTTTGTATGCAAATTCTTATTGGGTTAGTGCTGTAGTAAATTGAGGATTTCAGTGGGTAGATAAGCATATTTAATTGATGTAAGTACTTATTTCTAAGATATCCTGAGGTACTTAGCTGCCACATGGGCATGTTTGCAATCTAACAAAAAATAATTCAGTCAAAAACTTAAATAGACCACTTCAGATCAAGTTTATAACATTGATTGCACAGTTTCTCATATTTTGAATTCAGAAGAAGCTATTTTATTAGATAGCAGACAAGAGAAGAACAGATGGAGGAGTTTACATTTTCTGTGGCCAAGAACAAGAAGAATGAGAAGCATCCCAGGGAGAATTGGCCCGTGGTCCTGACTGGAATACTGGTTTCTGCGTGACGGAGCAGCACCGGGAGCCGTCTGGGACCTGGCTGCCTGTCACTGCGGCAGGCGGAGTCCGCAGTTGCTAGCCCTTATTTCCTGGGCCCAAACAAAATGTTTTTGAAAATTTTCCCTTTTCCCTCCTCCTCTGCCTTAGAAAAGCTCAGCTTTGATTAAAGGGGATGGAGTCTCAATTAGGAACCATTCTGTAAAACATGATAAATGTGAACAGAAAATAGAGGCATACAGAAGCTTAAGTCATACTGGGATAGGAAAGCTCAGTGCCTACCTGAGATTCAGCATATTGATATTTAAGTTATAATTACTTGAAACAACAAAATACCAGAAATTCTCAGTTTAAAGCATATCAAAAATGCATACCTAGCCCTGACTGGTGTGGTCCAGTGGATTGAACGTGGGCCTGTGAACCAAAGTGTTGCTGGTTCAATTCCCAGTCAGGTCACATGCCTGGGTTTGAGGGCCAGGTCCCCAGTTCGAGGCATGCGAGAGGCAACTCATAGATGTTTCTCTCACCAATCGTTGTTTCTCTCCCTCTACTTCTCCCTGCCTTCCCCTCTCTAAAAATAAATTAATCAGTTAAATAAAATAAATGCATACCTGGATCCATCATAAAAAAAATGATTCCTGAAACAAGTCTGGCACATAGGTTTGTTCATTCATGTAATAAATAAGTGTTAACCATATATTACCCTGCTAATAAGCTGGACATGCGGAAGTGTGTATAGGAATCTATACTAGTAAGCTAGTCAAAATTCTTTGTTACTGATCTTCACAGAATTTAATCACATGTAGAGAAATTAGGTCTGAATTAGCAACCTTAAGGCAATCTTTCAGCTCTTCCAATCCCTGCATTGGGAGAGAGTTAATGATACCTCTTCTATGCTCATCTCACCTGGATGGGTACTTGTGCCCAGTATACACAGGATTGTGTTCCTCCAGGCTTCTGAGCCAGTCATCTGACCCAGAAAACCGCAATCATATGGTCTATAGGAGATGACAAAACCTGGCCTTGGAAGAGGAAGGCAGGAGGATCAGAATACAGTCATCCTACACATGTAAGATCTGAAAGGTGCAGTTGCACCCGAGGGCACCTGGACACATGGAGCCTCTCTGGGTTGCTGATCTGCCCAGGTCTGGAAGTGAAAGTGCCAGGATGGAGTCAAAATGTGATTCATAACGTAGTGGACTTGTGTGGTCCTTTGCAGCTCTAACACTGCACATTTCTGATGCCACCCTCTGTGAGTAGGTCTTGGGGATGACACAGTGCCTTTATGAAATGAAACAAATGGCAGGCAGGGAAAATCGATTAAGATTTAGTCTCTTGTCCTTCAAACACCATTTCATTCTGAAGTCTTTCCTTGGGCTGTCTGCTGTTCACGCCAATCCATTGCAGGGGCTGAGCCTCCCATGCTGTATAATGACAACTGGTGTTCAGATGATTCATCAAAACATACTTGTATTTAGCACCTTCTAGGTGTTCAGCACTTTGCTAAGAGTTGGACAAATGAAGATATATAAACTAGAATTTCTGTTCTCGTGTTAGTAGAAGAGACAGACGTTAGAGGGGTAATCTCCTAGAAATGGATTAGAGGCCCTTGAAGCACAGGGGAGAAACTGGTGAACCCATATGACATAGCAGCAGAGTGTTTAGGGAGGGAGGCTGCTTGAAAGTCTTGAAGGGTTGTTTGTACTTTCATGGGCTGACAAAGTCTCAGAAGAAAAAAAATTGTACAGCTTATAGGAAACTGCTATCAAGTGGAAATTTTTACAACACAAATTAGAAAAGCAATTAGAGAACTAGATTTTAATTAACTGATTTTAAAAATGTAGTCAGCCCTCTGTACCAGTGGGTTTCTGCATCTGAAGATTCAAGCAACCATGAATCAAAATTATTCGGAAAAGAAAAAAAAAAAACATAGAAAGATCCAGAAAGCAAAACTTAAATTTGCTAAGTGCAAAGCACCATACTGAATCCACAGGAATGAAGTGAGGGTAGGCATGGTATGTAGCCTATAAGCATATATAGGTTATATGCAAATATTATGTCATTTTATATAAGGGGCTTGAACATCTGTGGGTTTTGGTGTTTATAGTGGTGATGGAACCAATCCCCTCTTGATACCCAGAGACGACTCTAATAACTGTATTGTAACAATGTGAAACTAAAACTTAATGGGCTCCTTCCACCTGGGAGAACAGGAGAGGTACTCCTGTTTCACTGTAAAAGAGGTGCTTTGTGCTTAGTTAATCAAAACAATGGATAATAAAGTATGCTGAAGAAATATATGGGGATGATAATGCTGACAGTTATTTTTTAAGGCTTTTTTTTTTTTTAGTAAAAGATACATACATAGATTGTAGTTGTTTAGGAATGTTTAGGATTTGTATTTGCTCAGGAATGTCAGATATTTTCAAGAACACACCTGGGTCAATAAAACTTCAGAAAAACAAATACTATTTTACAGCTACTCTGAAACTCCTTAGCTCCAAATGCTTTTTGTTGTTGTTGTTGATGTGTATTTGTTGATGTACATCAATAAATATGTTGATATAGGTATATCAACAAATATGTTTAGGCATATTTGTTGATGTATAACTTACACATAGTAAAATATACCATTCTTAGGTGTACAGGGTAAGTTCTGACAAAGATAAGCAGTTGTGTAGCCATCACCACAATCAAGATACAAAAAGTTTTTATCACATGAAAAATTTGGGGGAGATTCTCTGTAATCAAAACCTTCCCAAGCTCATGTACTGATACTGACTGATATGTTCCCTGTTTTTACAGTTTTGCCTCTTCATGAATGTCCCATAAGTGGAATGATGCAGTGTATAGCCTTGTGTGTCCAGATTCTTTCATACAGTGTGTGCTTTGCAGATTTGTCCATGTTGTTGTATATGCCCATGGTTCATCATTTTTATTGCTGAGTGGTCTTCCGTTGTATGGAGATTCTGTGATATGTTTATCCATGCAGATGCCCATGAGCCTTTGGGTGTTGCCAGCTTTTGGCCACTGTCGGTAAAACTTCTATGAACTATGATGTCATTTTTGGCATAAATACCTACTAGTGTGCTATGTATATGTTTAACTTTACATGAAAACTCCCAAACTATTTTCCAAAGTGTCGGCTCCTCTGTGCCTTCCTACCAACAATGTATGAGAGTTCTAGACATTCCACAGCTTTGTCAGCACTCAGGGCTGTCAGTTCTTGCTGTTGCATACTTTTAGCCATTCAAGTAGATGTGTCTTGATATGTCAATTGTGATTGTATTTGCATTTCCCTAATGACTGGTAATGTTGGACATCTTTTTATGTGTGTGTGTAAGAACCATTCATATCTCTTCTTTGGTGAACTGTCTCTTCTAATCTTTTGCCCTTCTAGTAATGGATTAGGTTTTTTTCTTATCATTAAATTATAAAAAATAATGCATATATTTAGATATCTGTCAGATACATTTTGCAGATAATTTCTCTCAGTCTAAGATTTTCCAGTTTCTTAAAGTGTTTTTGGAGATTTTCTATTTTGTTGAGGTTTAATTTTTTATCATTTTTTTCTTTTATGGTTTATACTTTTTAGTATCATCTGAAAGAAATCTTTGCCTGATCTCTGTCAAGTCTTTTAAATGTCTTTTTCTGTAAATTTTATAGGTTTTGTATTTAGGTCGATATGATCAATTTTGAGGTTTGTTTGTGCATGTGTGCGTTGCACATGGGTACCTTATTGTTACAGTATTATTTGTTGAAGAGACAAGTTTTTCTTCATTGGATTACTATGATACCTTTGTTTAAAATCAACTGACCACGAGTTTATATGCATGGGTTTTATGGGTTTTATATGCATGGGTTTATTGCTGGACTCTATTGTGTTTCATGGATGAACACCACACAGTGCTAATGCCAGATTATGTTGATTACTGCAACTTTGTAGTAACTCTTGAAATTAGGTATTGTGAAATTTTCAGTGTTGTCTTTCTTTTTTCAAATTATTTAGTTATTTTAGGACATTTGTTTTATGTATAAAGTATAGAATCAGATTGTCAGTTTTTACAAAAAAAATTCCTTCTGGATTTTTATTAAGATTGCTTTGATTCTATAAATCAAGTTATGAACAATTGACAGCTTAAGGATACTGGGTTTTTCAGTCCATGTTCCTTAATTTCTTATCAGTGTTGTACAGTTTTCTGCATATTTTGCACATATTTTGTTAGATTCATCCATGAAAACTTCATGTTTTTTGATGATATTGAAAATTTTAAAATTTAGTTTCCAAATGACCATTGCTAGAACGTTAAAAATATAGTCGATTTTCGTATGATGTAATTTTTAAACATTTAATTAAAATTGAAATATGGAAGTAAATGATTGTTTTAAAAAGAAATTTTTGATAAGTTTTCTTAGAAGAAACTGTCATGCTATTGAGGAAGACTATGTTCTCTAAAACGTAACAGTTATAATACCACTCAAACAAAAATCTTTAACACAAGTAGTGTTCTGTTAAAACCTAGGAGTGGTGACAATATTACAGGAAGTCTCTTCTCTTATTTTTAAATTATTGTTCTGTAAAGTAAGGTGATTTTCCTTTTCTGGTTTTGTGAGCTTAAGTAAGATTAAATGCAAAGCACTTAGTGTGGCTTTTGATGTATAGTCAGTGAAGGTCACTCTCCTTCACCTCCCTTTTCCTTGTTGAATATTATATTAATTTCCTAGTTCTGCTACAACAAATTACCACAAACTTGTTGCTTTAAAACAACAGAAATCTATTCACTCCCAGTTCTGGACGCTGGGGGTCCAAAATCAAAGTGCCAAATGGTTGGTTCCTATCAGAGGCTCTGAGGGAGAGTTCTGTCCCATGCCTTTTTCCCAGGTTCTGGTGGTTCCAAACAGTCCTTGGCACTCCTTAGCTTGTAGCTCCATCTCTCCACTGTCTGCTGCCATCTTCCCATGGCCTTCCTCTCTGGGTCTCTGCGTCCCAAAAGTCCCTCTCCTTTCTCTTGTAAGGGTACCCTATATCTTTAATTACATCTGCAGAGGCCTTATGTCCAAATAAGGCCACATTCGAAGCTACCTGGAGTTAGGACTTGAACATATGTCCTGTACACTATTCAACCCAAAATAAATGTCCATCAAAGATGTGTGCAAATAGAGATGTGTGCAAATGTCATGTACAACACAAGTAAAGAATATGGAGAGGACACAACTTGGATATATAATGGATTTACATTTGCACATCACCTTGTATGTGTATGGATTATTCTGTCCCTCTTTTCACTCTACATTTATAAAATCTTTTATGTTTGACAGATTTTATCTAGCAAAAATAACAATCAATTTTAGGGTCTTAGGGTTTTTTTAATTTTATATCCATATTATATATATTTTAATTCTGAGGTGGGGTGAATATTTGGCTCTGCTTGTTGATTCTTGTTTTTTATTAGGTATGTTTATTTTAAAAGCCAAAAAAAGAGTTGAAATGAGCAATAGAAATTAGTCTCAGTGTTTTTATGTGTGTATTTGGTGTTCTTTACTCTCATATGAAGGGAGCACATCCAAATGAATAGAGCAAAGTGGAGAAATGCTATTTCCATGGCAACAGTTGTATTATGCTTGTGCTTCAGTTGTCGTTTCTATAACACACTGGAGCACTGTAGTTGGTACCTCCAAAGGACTCAAATTAAGGAAACAACACATCAATATCTATTATGTCACTTAATCTAAAATTCTGGAAAGATTTCTCCAAGTAAAAAGTCAAACTGATCAGATTAATAATGTATTTCAAGTGTATTTCATATTTTAAGAATAATAAAGTTCCAATGTACTTAACCTGTCTCCTAATTCTTCAAATAATTGTTTTTTACTATTACTACTAAGAATTAGTAATAATATTACTACTATTTCTTACTAAGAATTATTGTTATTACTTATTACTACTAAGTAAAGATTACTTAGTACCTTACTACTAAGATATTATTACTAAGAATTGATACCACATGGCTTCAGCTAAGTGCCAGACACTGTGTAACTATTTTAATATATTATTTCTATTTTTCATACTATACATGAGTTAGACATATTATTAGTTTCATTTACAGATAAGGAACTAAAGCTCAAGAAATCAAGAGACTTTGTTCATTTATTCTTACAACAAATATTTATTACTCCAGTCACTGCTAAATGCCAAACATACAACAATGAATGACAATGAGCTAAAAAATGACAGGTAGGATTCAAACCCACATCTGTGTAACTTTAAGATCTACATTCTTTCTGAATAATACCTACTGCCGAATCTGATTTTCTGCCTGCCAGGTTCTTTCTGTGTGTGTGTAGTGTGTATAAATATTTCTATATTACATATGTTACATACATTAATTTTGTCAGTTTCCTATAATAATCCTTTTAAATGAATTGCTATGTTGTGTTACAATGAAGTAGTATTTCCTTTTTCCTGTCAAAAAATTTGCTTTTCAACATATATGACAATTTCATAAAAGTCACTGGTAGTAACAGGTAGTTTGCATTAAAATTTTTTAATTAAAAGAACTTTGATATGCCACATGCCATTTGTATAATGTTTTCTAAGTGGTAGCTAGTTTTGTTCTTAGTTTAAAGGTGAGAAATTGGGCTCAGCAATGTTAAGGTACTTGCTGCACCTGAGGCCTGGCCCTCCTCTTGCCTAAGACATTTCTCTGCCTGTGCCTTCTATGCCATCCGCTCCCCAGGACTGGTACCTGCTACCACTCCTTTCTTCCCTGTCTCTAACCTTTACTGGTGGCTTCTTTTTGGCATTTCCACTGACTCAGGCATCTTCCATCTAATAGCAAGTAGCCATTCTCCCTTTGTTCTCCTCTTCCCTCCAGCTAGCACTTGTCTCCCTTGCTCTAAAACTAAACATTTTGCAAACGTTCTCTGCATTAGCTGTCATTCCTTTCTTCTCTGCTGTTTATTCTTCACCATCTTACTTTTGTTTGCTCCCTTTTTACTCAGACTGCCTTCCCCCAGAAGACTGTGCCAATCTGATGCTACCGATGATATCTCATTGCCCATGTGTTTAATTCTGATATGATTGAACAACGTTTCTTACCCTTTTCTCATAAATGTGTTTGTGTTGCCTGCTCAAGACTTTTACCTCTTTGCTTATTATGATTATCCCCTTTTTTAAAAAAACTGTCACATGTTTAATGGGCAAAATAGATTACTTCATCACTTTTGGACCAACATTAGGTAAAATTAAGTAGTTAAAGCACAATCACCAGTAAAGATCATCAGTGTGTGTGTGTGAATGAGAAGAACATTGAACAACCAAACAGTGAAAGTTCCTGTGCCCATAGGTAGTTGTCATTTTACCAGAACTTTACGTCCCAGAAGCGTAAAGCTTTCTTCCTCCTTTCCAGTAATCATTCCCCAACAGTCAAAACCCAGTTATGAGGAAAACATGTGATCCGTGTACGGCAGTGTTTGCTGCTGCAGTATTTGAAGTATTTGGTGTTGTGTTGGATGATGGACATGATGGGCTTCCAGCCAGTTGATCTTGTGAAAAGCCTCCTGCCTCCTCTCTCAGCGGCCTCTTTTTCTTCCTCTATAATTCACAAATCTTCTACCTTCATAAATGTCTCTATTCTGCCTCTTGCTGGACTGTAAATCTCTTTTATCTCTGGTATGTAGAAGTGCCATCATAACCAGGACTGCCCAGAACCCTCAGGAGATCAGGGCATTGTTCCCTCCAGTTTTATAGATTCGGCAAATTTTGCACTGAACATGTGTTGTTTTGTGTCTCAGCATCATATTTGGGTAGATTTTTCTGAATTACAGAAGTGTTTATAAAATCTTGTTCTGTTGAATATATGTGCTTCTTTCCCTGTGCCTTTTGCTACATAGTATGCTCTACACCACCTATTTGCCCCCCAGAAGTTTACTTTTATGCAGATGCACATTGGTTTCCATAAATGACTACAATTACATTAAAATATAAATAACTTATCTTCATTGTATAACCAGTTCAGCTATTTAACACATTTTCATAGGGACAGTGTACAGATCTGGATCATTTTTGTGAAAAGCTAATCATGTTATAGACCCTCTTTGGGCCACTATCAATTTCTGCAGGAATGAATTGCCATCTCACTTACATGAGCAAATGAAATGACCACAATGTTTAAAATACACATTCATAAAAGACAGGCACAAGCAAAGAGTTAAATTTCAGTTATTTTGCATGTTTTTGTCCAAATACAAGACAGAACAAAATAATGTCTCCTCGGAGAAAAATTTATACATTGTAAATGGTCTCTCAGCTTCTTAGTATTCTTTCTGAAAACTCCTACCATATAAAAGGGCCTATTTTTTTCCTCTAGGGTACTATTACAAAATCAAGTTAGATTGCTATTCTAATTCAGTTCAATTGACTGAGGTTCTTAAAAAGAGTTCACCATTTCAGTTTCATAATAAAAATGTATCTATTCAATTAAATCATAAGACTATAAATCAAATAATAGGAAAAGTATGACTTAAGATTGCTGCATGGAAAATCACCAGTATTCTGTTTCATAAATTATTTTACCATGTCTCTGAGAATAAATAAAAACAGAAATTTTGTTCTAGAAGTAATTAGAAGAAAGATCCCAGAAGATGGACATGTAGATTAAAAAAGGAAGGAGGAAGAGCATCTCTGACATTTTCTACAGCCTAGTCAAGATACTTCTTTTTCTTTTTCTTTTTTTTAAAGTTTTTCCTTTTTATTGACTTTATTGGGGTGACACTGGTTAAGAAAAGTACGCAGGTTTCAGGTGTACAACTCTACAAAACAGCATCTGTACACTGCACTGTGTGTTCACCACCCCAAGGCAGGTCCCTTCTGTCACCGCTGACCCTCCCTTTGTCCTCTTCTCCCTCCATCCACTCCCTCCCCCCTGGCAATCACCACAGTGTTGTCAGTGTCCCTGAGTTTTTCCATCTCTTTTTTCTTTCTTTTTTGCTCAGTCCTTCCACCTGGGAACTTTTGCCTTTGTTTTATTTGAGTTTATGTTCAGCTTATTTCTTTACATTAGAAAAGAGTGTTTGTTCAATACTTATTTTCTTAAATGCCTATCAAAAGCAAAGAGATAAATGAAGTCATAATAATTTCACATTTTATTAAATTAGGTAAATAACAAATATTCATGTGGATCACACAGTCTCTCAAAGGCCTAATTTGTGGTTCTGATGAGTTTTCCTTCCTGAAGTGATAACCACAGTGGAAGGAAGCACCAAAGCAAACAGACATCACACAAGAAAGCAAAACCACCATCAGAGGCTGGGTGACAGCCCCTGCTGTGCACTGTCCCTGTGCAGGTGAAAGTGGAGACTTCGTCATTGTCAGGCAATATAAATAGACACCTTGTCTAAACCTCCAAACAGTATTGCTTGCAAGGAATTGTCTTTCTATTGCCTGTTCAGGATATTTCATACAAGGGCAACCTCTTCCACCAGCCCTAGTATGCACCAGTTTAGAAGCTACCAGTTTAGAAGCAAGTTTGTGATAACTTTGAGAATCAATGTAATTGAACCTAGAAAAAGAAACAACTCCCCCTTTTCAAGTCAACTCTATTGCATTAGCCCTGGCTGGAAGAAAAGTGTTTTTCAAACACTGAAAAAAAACCCTATAGTCTCTTTGATTTCTACTGCAATTCACCAGCAGACATTTTCTAACGTTTTCTGAGCACCTTCTGCCTCCGAACCGGGGGATTCCAAAGTTTCCAGCTCATCAGTGATTACTGTGTGTTTATTATATCTCATTAGTAAAGATCTAAATGTCACTAAGAAGTAAAGAAAGGACTTTCTAATGGTAACATTTTCCATTTCATGAGTGATTCCTGGTAGTAAAATTAATAAAATATGCTCTTTTTTACTCTTCTTAAGAGTTGTATTAATCAGGATAGTTTTGCTGAATTTCTGTTGGGTTCTCCTTACTGTTGTCGCTCAGAAACGGGAGGGAGGTGTATGGCATGCTTCGACATTGACATGATATTCAAAAGCACATAAGCTTCACCCTTGTGCTTTTTATTCAGAAATAAGAATGAAGGAGGTACTGATACATACTTCAAGGTGGATGAGCCAGAGTAAATGAAACCAGACAGCAAAGGTCACATGCTGTATTGAGTCTGTTTAAATGCAATATCCAGAACACATAAGTCCTTGGAGACAAAGCACTGATTGGTGGTTGCCAGAGGCTGGGAGGGGTGGAAAGGTGAAGCAACAGCTTGGTGTGTGCAGGGCTTCCTTTGGGAGTGATGGAAATGTTTGAAACTAAATGGTTGTGATGGTTGCACCACATTGTAACAGTATTAATTGCCACTAAATTGCTAAAAGTTGTTAATTTTATGTCATGTTTTACCTCAAAAAATGTACCAAAATGTTTAAGTTTTTGAAAAGTCAGAAAAAGGCACATTGGTTATTTCTGTGTTTTTACTATATTGGATTATATTCTATCGATGAAACGGTGGACTACATATAATATCTGACAGGCATTTTTATTCCATAAATATCCATAACAAAACTATTTGAGAACTGTGCAATTACTGTTTTTTGTTTTTTTTTAGAAATTAGTTTTCTACTGATTAAGATTTTTCACCTAGAATTTTCCCCATCAGTCTGAGTTATCTCACTACGTAATTAATTGCCTGCCTTGGATTTTACATCTTCCCAGAAAGCTCTGTATTTTTTTCTACTTAAGTTATTATTGTGATGTTGGAAATTTGCACTTGGACTAACTCCCACAGAAGAATCATTTGAAAAGCCATAAACGCACTGGCTTTCTCTTGCACACCATTTATGAAGGTGTCAGCTAGAAAGGTCACTACCAGCAATGCCTGCAACATCCTGCTGGTCATTCAAGTAGAAGTTGGTATATTGCCCTTAATAATTGTCCTGTCCTTGTCAACTAATTCTCAGTTCATGTTGGGGGCCGTATGGTCAATACAACTAAAATTAAATTTTGTCATTTTATGGTAGTGAGATGTTATCTAATACTACACTGGCAATACATGAGCACCAAACTGTCTTTGCTACTCTCAGGTGCTATTGCTGGCAGTACTTTGGTTTAATTATTATGATAGTTAATGACAATTGTTTCCATAATACTGAGGGCTGATTTTTCATTTCTGGATCACCCTGTTCTAGCTCTTTCTTTTCCTGGCTGTAATCTGTGGACTGTTTCACTGCTCATTAGTACCTCTAACATGTAAAGAAATAACAAGGGCAAACTCAGCTTCTGTTAATTGTACACAGTTAGCCACCTATTTTCAGTCTAGGGACAAATGTAAGAATTGATAACTGTGAATTAAATGGATGTACCATTTATCCCTCTGTGTGAGGTAGCTTCCTCCCCTGACATCAACACCTAAAGCTACTATTAGAGTCTTAGACTTGGGAGAGTGCTTGGTGTGACTGTCTGTCCAGTGTTTCTCTCCAGAGGCAGGTACAGCTGGAGCTTGGGAGGAACTGTCATTTGTCTTACAGGATCATTCCATACACTGAGGAACATGGAGCACCCCCAGGCCTGCAGTTCTAAATGCCAGTGGTCTCCAGGACAACCCAAAGCACCCCATGCATTTCTGGGTGCCACCAATGGTGCAGATCTACAACCTTTTCACTTTACTTGCGCAAACTGAAGCCCAGAGAGGTGTGCTTGAAGGGAACTGCTCAGTAAGTGGCAAAATGGGTACTAGAACCAAAATATCCACTTTCTTTGTCCACTTTCTAGCATAGCTAGTTTCATTTAAAATACTTAAACTTGAATCTTAAATGGACCCCCAGTACTGGTCTGAAATTCAGTTACCTTTCCTACTTGATTTACTTTCCTATGCTCTAATGTGCCTTTTTTTATACCCTTTCTTTACTCCTCAGTTCTTCAACACTCCCTGTTTTCATCTCACTTAAGCTGGCGCTTGCTTCTTATTTCACTATGAAGCTAGAAGACAGAGGAAAGCTCATCTTCACACCATCAGATCTGCCAGTCTACCTGCATTTATTTACACCTGGTGCTCTGCCGGCCTTGCTGTTACAAGCAATGGACACTTCCTAAGGTCCAATTCTTCCCTCATACCCGAGACTGTGCCTCCTCAGTTACCCTTGTTCTCTCTTGTTTCTTCAGTGCCTCCCTCCCACTGGCTCATTCTCATCAACATATGAACATACTGAACTCTCTGCTTTAGTAGTAAAAGAAATGCCTCTACCTGCTACAGTGTTTCTCCACTTCCCTGAAAGTATTCTTTCCTGAGAAGGTGTTAGTGTTTGCTTTCTCCACCTCTTGCACTCCAATCAATTCTTCACCCCCTCAGACTAAGTTCTTGTTCCCCACCCACAAAGTCACTCTTGTCAAAGTTACCAACAATCTTCACCTTTGTTTCTATTTCTGTAATATCTCATTGGTTACTTTTTCTGAGGCTACTTTGCTAGTCCCTTCTCCTCCAAGCCTGTACACACTGCACTTTTTAAGGGTCTCATCCTCAGCCCTTCTGTTTTTAACAAAGCAACCAGAGAAGGCTTTAAAAAATAAATCAAATGTCTCTCCCTTCCTTGAAGCTCTTTAAATGACTTCTCATTACACTCACAATGAAATCCAAGCCATTCATTTATAACAACAAGGCCTTGCATAGTCTTACCCTTTCAAGATTGCTCCTTCACTCCACCCTAACCACTGACCTTCTTACTCTTCCTTGACACTCTTAGTTTGTTGTATCTCAGGGTCTTTTGCACAGGCTGTTCCTTCTGAAATGCTCTCTGCCAAGATCTTCTTGGGAGTTCCTCTCTCTCACCATCCAGGTTTCTCCTCAAATATCATCTCCTCTGAGAGACCTTCCTTGAGCCTCTAAAGTAGTATCTCTCTTCCTCCATCATTTTTTATTTCCTTATAGTGTTCCACTCATCCATAAAATGTATCTCTACTTGCTGTTATATAGGTATTTATTTACTGTTAGCGAGAGGTAATATAGTAGAATGATTAAGCACATAAAATCTGGATCCCAAATTGCTGGATGTAGCTGTTTACTAGCCCTGTGACATTGGACTATTCACTGACTGTCTCTGTTCCTCAGTGTCCTAACCTTTGAAATGGGGACATTGTTTAATTCTGTTAGAGTGCTATAAAGATAAATGAGTTAAAATGTATAACATACTTATAATAAAGGACTCACCTAGTAAGTGCTATGTAAATGATTAGATTTATTATTGTTATTATTTAGTACCCTTATTATTTTTTATCATTGTTTAAACCTTCCCCTGGAAAATAAACTTCAAGAGGACAACTACTTTGACATTCTTGTGTACTATTTTTTTCCCAACTCCTGAAATAATAATAGTGCCTGGTGCATTGCTGGCTCTGAAAATATAGTTATTGAATGAACAAATGAGTAATTTGTCACTAATTAGACATATCTCAGCATACTTTCAAA
The DNA here is from genome assembly GCA_039655065.1 of Glossophaga mutica. Lineage (NCBI taxonomy): Eukaryota > Metazoa > Chordata > Mammalia > Chiroptera > Phyllostomidae > Glossophaga > Glossophaga mutica. Next base: position 74,223,592 of record CM077308.1, on the reverse strand, counting down.
TTATATTTGTGTGGCTGCAGAACATTAAGAGTGATCTTTTTTAGTACAAAGGTTTGACTTCGAATACTTGTAAAGTAATACATTGTGCCTATTATCAGTAGGATTTTGGAAGCCTTCAAAATAGGTTGGCTATGTTAAGACCCTGCCACTTACATGGGCATCATGGAGAGAACAAGAAGGTATGACATGTTTGGGGTGAACTAGGAGGCAGAACAGTGGTAAATTAAAAGATCTAGCTTTGTTTATCCAAGGGAAAATATGGCAGAAAAATGAAAGAATGATAATTAGAATTGGGGTTCTACTGTTTAGCTTTATGCATTTGTTCCTATAATTTTTACATGTTATTGAGAAATGTCTCTCTTAACATTTTTTATTTAGAGTTTTATATTAACATTTTCTACTTAGAGTTGTATATCTACTTACTAGTTGGCTAGATTCCACTGGGTCAGTACATTACCCTCGAGGTGAAGACAGGTTATCCTAGGACTATTGCTTTTTAATGCTTATCTTTTTAGAGTATCAAGTTATTAAAATATGTCCAAATATTATATAGAAAGTATTTCTATAAAAATATAGGTTTTTATTAATGAAATACTACACATGGTGTCCCGGAATCTCTGTAGTTTTCAAAAAATGTTTGTTTATTTGTATCTTGGTAGACTGAAATAAGTCATGATTCTAACATATTGTTAATATAAATCTGCCATATATTCGATACAAAGTAGCTGACTTATTTCATTCTGACCAACTGTAAATGAACATAATGCATTTAATCTGGCCCATCACCTTCACCAGTTCTTCACAGCAGCTCAAGTAAAGCATCCTGAATTGCTAACCCATTCTCTGAACTTTCTGTAAGACTTAAACACCCATTTAGTTGGCTGTCAAGCTCTTAAACCTTTGCAAAACTGTGGAAAGTTATGATGCAAATGAAAATTTGAAACTTCCACATGTGCCCTTGTAACATTTTAGCTACAACTTGAAGTGTGTTTGGAACGATTTTAAAAGGTGAAAAAATTAAAGTATATTATCATTGTTATTCAAATTTTTGCTAAATCACTTACAGTAAAAATAAATACATAAATAAATACATAGATAAATAAATAATTTAACCTGAATCATTGAGGACAGTTGGGTAGCACAGAAGGATTTTGCATTTTTCATAATGCTTAAACTTATTGAACACAGATAAAAAAAGAAGAAGCACAGTTTTAGTTTCTTGTGTTAATGAAGACACTTCAGACAAGACTTAAAGACATTATAAATGAGGATCTGAGTGGAGACCTTGCCATATGGGGACATAAGCTCTTACAGCTTACAGCACATCAGTGAGACTGTGTTCTGTCGATTCCTGCTTTGCAGAACAAGTGATGAGAGTTGGCAGTGTTTGAACAGAGAATACCTTTGTTTCTGTTTTACTCTAACTGCCCATCTGTTGCTTTAACTTTATGTAATTATTTCCCATAGAATGAAGCTCATAGCACTGGCTCCGTTATATTTACGTAAAAGTTTCTTAGTATCATTTAATTATTAATGAGATAGTCTAGAAGCAAAGTTATTCAACAGTGAATGGACAACCTGGCTCAACTGATAACCCAAGTTGCCTTGCATACGTTTCTGGTATTCTGCTGATGCCATCAACTTGTCTGCGCTGCCATTCTCTGATTCAGTGAAAGCTAACCCCTGTCACAGGTTGCACTGTCCTTCCAGTGGCAAAGGCAAAGCTGTCAGTTTGCCATTTTGCTTTCTGCCAAAATATTTAGCGCACTAGACATAGAGACTGGCTTATTTTTCCTTAGAACCTCCTCAGGCCTCTGCTTCCATCATAATCTGGTTATATATCCTTCTCCTTCCCTCCCAGCCCCTGAACAGCTTTCCACTGAAGAAACATGGGACTTCCATGTTTCTTTGACTCCCCCGCCATCTATTCAGCAAAGCGGCTGCTTTTAGGCATCCTGTGCAATCTCTCAGCACAACTCTCAAAAACCTCTCCCTGCATGCAGTCCTACCTTATGTTCTTTCCATTGCACCTTGACCTTCAGATAGCTCCATGACAACATAAAATAAATGTGAAGGCAACCTTATTATTTATTTGTGTTTCTTTTTTTAAATATATTTTATTGATTATGCTATTACAGTTGTCCCATTTCTCACCATCATCCCCCTCCACCCTGCAAACCCTCTCCCACCCACATTCCCCCCCTTTAGTTCATGTTCATGTGTCATAAGTTCTTTAGCTTCTACATTTCCCATACTATTCTTGCCCTCCCCCTGTCTAATTTTCTACCCACCATTTATGCTACTTATTCTCTGTACCTTTTCCCCTCTCTCCTCCTCCCACTCCCCTGTTGCTAACCCTCCATATGATCTCCATTTCTGTGGTTCTGTTCCTGTTCTAGTTGTTTGCTTTTGTTTTAGGTGTGGTTGTTACTATCTGTGAGTTTGCTGACTTTTCACTGTAATATTTTTGATCTTCTTTTTCTTAGATAAGTCCCTTTAACATTTCATATACTAAGGGCTTGGTGATGATGAACTCCTTGAACTTGACCTTATCTGAGGAGCGCTTTATCTGTCCTTCCATTCTAAATGACAGCTTTGCAGGATAGAGCAATTTTGGATGTAGGTCCCTGCTTTTAAAGATTTCAAATATTTCTTTCCAGCTCCTTCTTGCCTGTAAGGTCTCTTTTGAGAAATCAGCTGACAGTCTGAGGGGAACTCCTTTGTAGGTGACTGTACCCTTATCCCTTGCTGCTTCTAAAATTCTCTCCTTCATTTTAATCTTGGCTAATGTAATTACGATGTGCCTTGGCGTGTTCCTCCTTGGGTCCAACTTCTTTGGGACTCTCTGAGCTTCCTGGATGTCCTGGTAGTGTATTTCCTTTGCCAGATTGGGGAAGTTCTCCTTTATTATTTGTTCAAATAAGTTTGCCACTTGTTGCTCTTCTTCTTCCCCTTCTGGGACCCCTATAATTCAGATGTTGGGACATTTAACGATGTCCCGGAGGTTCCTAAGCCTCTCCTCATTTTTTTGAATTCTTGTTTCTTCCTCGTTTTCTGTTTGGTTGTTAGTTTCTTCCTTCTGGTCCACTCCATTGATTTGAGTCCCAGTTTTCCTCCCATCTTTATTGGTTCCCCATGCATCTTCCTTCATTTCACGTATTGTAGCCTGCATTTTTTCATCTAATTTGTGAGCAAAATCAACCAATTCTGTGAGCATCCTGATGACCAGTGCTTTGAACTGTGCATCTGATAGGTTGGCTATCTCTTCACGGCTTAGAGGAATTGGCTCTGGAGCTTTCATTTGTTCTCCAGTTTGAGCCATTTTTGGTGGGTTTTTTGTTGTTGTTTTTGTTTTGGTTTGGTTTTAGTCTGGTCGAGGCTATTATGTAGCAAGGGGTGGAGCCTTAGGTGTTCCTCAGGGCAGGGCAGCCCAGTCGCTGGGTTGTGACACTGTATGTGGGGGCGGGGTCTGAGAGGGAACAATGGTACCTGCTCCACGCTCTCCTGGTATCAGTCTCTTCCGCCACTTCCCCTTTGCCTGGACCATGTGTGTGCACGAATGTGGGACCACCTGGTCAGCCAGCCGCCTTGTGCAGCCTCACTGGGTCTGCACAGTTGCCCTCCTGTGCCCGGGTACCGCCAGCCGCTGCCTGTGCACCTGGGAACTGCCAACCACTGCTGCTTGCATTCCCGGGTCCACACCTCCACTTTTTCCTGCCGAGACTCTGCCCCTCTAACCGATCTGGATGAATGGTTGTTGGACTTCCGTACAGTTCAATTTTCTATCAGTTCTGATTGTTTTCTTGTTTCTAAATATTTGTTGTCCTTAATTTTGGTTGTGAGAGGAGGCACAGTGTGTCCGCCTATGCCTCCATCTTGGCCGGAAGTTCTACCCCATTTTTAAACACACACACACACACACACACACACACTCACACACATTCCACTTTCAAGGAGTCTTGAAAATTAAAGCAGTTTTATTAAAATCAGTTATACGATCGATTTTCTTGAAAAAATTTATAGGGTTTTTTCATTATTTTAGCATTTCTTTTATGTGGGTGCCCACAGCACACCTATGTGCTTTAAATTAAAAACCCACTTATAGATTAGTTTTCTTACAGTTTTTTAATGATTAACTTTCCATCCTAGAAATATTTGATGAATGAGTTTAAATGAGGCTTTCTCTCCTATACAAAATAAGACATTCTATTACCAACATTGATAACATGAATCATTGATCATTCAGGCCTATTTAAAGCTTTTTGGAGGTGCCCACAGCATATCCACATGTTTCCAATTAAAAATCACTTCTGCCGGATGAGAGGCTTATTGCCCAGAGCACAGATGAAGGAATGCTGCAGCTTTTTGTCTGATTAACTTTCCCCCTGAATTCTAATCTCCTTACCTACACTTCTCTTTATAAAATGGGTTGGTTTAAAATGGAATTTAAGATGATCTTTTAGGGTATAAACTCAGTCTTCTCAGATCGCTAACCATCTCAAAAAAGCACCCGTAAAGACTCAAAAAAAAAAAAAAATTCCCTTCTAAGACTTACAGGGTTGACCAGATATTCTGTTTGCCTGGAACTGATGGAGTTGCCAGGACACTGGGCTGTCATCAGTTTTGAAACCAGGACAGTCCCAGGCAAACTAGGATGATTTGGCGACTGCATATACTATTTAAGTCGCACTGGAAGTGGAACAGTTAACGCTTTACCAGACTAAAAGTAGGCTAAGAATTCATTTCTTGGATCACTTAGATTTAGATCTACGCATGTAAGTATCAGTCATGTTGTTAACTCACAACATATTTTTTCTAATTATACAAAGATAATCTTACTGTCTAGATATGATTTATTTTTACCTCACATATTTTACATAAAAATTAAGTTAAATAAAAAGTCACCCTTTTATTATGTCAATTTATTAAGGTAGATCTTTGTCCATTTATTCATTCACATAATCTCATTTTTTGAACAAATATTATTGGCCTCAAATAAAATAGTAAAGACTAATGATATTATAAATAAGATTATGATCACGGCAGGAAATATCAGCACTTAGTAGATTTTTCTTAGGAATTTTGAGCCCCATTCTAGATTTTCCAAATGCCCAAACATTTGTATAATTGCCATCTGGTTGGTATTTTATTGTTCACGAGAATTCCTGTTCTTTTTTTCCCCTGGAGTTCAAGTATATAACAAATATTCTATCAAATAGACTCATCTCCAGTAGTGAATTTCTTCTGTCTGTATTACTGGTTGTTCATCCATAGTGTAGGCCCCAAGCCCTTTCCATTAACTTTGTGAGGGAAGTATTTGTTCACAGCTGCTGACTCCTGCATTGAGATTAAGCCCATAATAAGAAACAACTTGAGCCCAGTGTCACTGGGTCAAGGCAGAAACACACCACAAGCTTTACCTTGAAGTTTGGCTTGAGAATATGCCATATGCTAACTGTCCGATTTGGTTAGTTGAGTCATCTCAAAGTGACCTTGAATGACTCATCTTTGAGAAGGTGACAGATTTCCTCGATGCCTGGCTGCAGCTGAAAGTACCAGCTGAACTCCACAAAATCATTGATGTATTGAGGAAATCCAGCACCTAAAACAGTGCCTGACATACTGTAGGTGCTCAGTGAAGTTTCATCCAATGGATCGTGCAGTGTAGGGCTGTGCAGAGTTAGCATCTCGAATGGGAAGCAGGAGTTCATTTGAACCCTGAATTCATATTTTGTAGTATTTCATGATTCAGCACCAAAGTCAATATTTCTGAATTATTTACTTTGTATTTTTTCAAGTTCCTCTAACTTGATTTTTAAGTTGTTTAAGACAAAGACTATAACTTACATTTCCTTGTCTCTCTGAATGACATAATGCAATTACAATACTCTTGAAAAAAAGTATATTGAATTATTATTGACATGGATGAATGCAAAACACTGATACTTTTTGACTGATGGACTGATTGAATTCCTAAACATGATATGAGTTTGGAAGGAAGACTATGCGAATTAATGTATTTTTAAATTAAATTTCCTCTGCATCTCAAGGCGTCATCTGTAATAAAGTGCTGGTAGAGTAAGATTTTTACTTTTTTTAATTTTTAGAGTTTTTTAAAATATATTTTATTGATTATGCTATTACAGTTGTCCCATTTTTTTCTCTCCTTTATTCCCCTCTGCTCTGTATGCCCCCCACCCACCAGCATTTCCCCACCTTAGTTCATGTCCATGGGTCATGCATATAAGTTCTCCATTTCCCATACTATTTTTAACCTCCCCCTGTCTATTTTGTACCTACCATTTATGCTTCTTATTCCTTGTACCTTTCCCACTGATAATCCTCCATGTGATCTCTTTTTCTGTGAATCTATTTCTGTTCTGGTTGTTTGCTTATTTGTTTTCATTTTTGTTTTTTTAGGCTCAGTTGTTGATAGTTGTGAGTTTGTTGTCATTTTACTGTTCAAAGTTTTGATCTTCTTCTTGTTCTGAGATAAATCCCTTTAACATTTTGTATAATAAGGGCTTGGTGATGATGAACTCCTTTAACTTGACCTAATCTGGGAAGTACTTTATCTGCCCTTCCATTCTAAATGATAGCTTTGCTGGATAGAGTCATCTTGGATGTAGGTCCTTGCCTTTCATAACTTGGAATACTTCTTTCCAGACCCTGCTTGCCTGCAAGGTTTCTTTTGAGAAATCAGCTGATAGTCTAATGGGAACCCCTTTGTAGGGAACTGTCTCTTTTTCTCTTGCTACTTTTAAATTCTCTCCTTATCATTAATCTTGGGTAATGTAATTATGAAGTGCCTGGGTGCGTGCTTCCTTGAGTCCAAATTTTTTTGGGACTCTGAGCTTCCTGGACTTCCTGGAAGTCTGTTTCCTTTGCCTGATTAGGGAAGTTCTCCTTCGTTATGTTTTCAAATAAGTTTTCCATTTCTTACTCTTCCTCTTCTCCTTCTGGCACCCCTATGATTCAGATGTTGGAAAGTTTAAAGTTGTCCTAGAGGTTCCTAAGCTGCTCATTTTTTTTTTTTTTTTGAATTCTTGTTTCTTCATTATGTTCTGGTTAAATGTTTATTTCTTCCTTCTGCTCCAAACCCTTGATCTGAGTCCTGGTTTCCCTCCCTTCACTGTTGGTTCCCTGTACATTTTCCTTTATCTCACTTTGCATAGCCTTCACTTTTTCCTCTATTTTGTGACCATACTCAACCATTTCTGTGAGCATCCTGATTACCAGTGTCTTGAACTCTGCATCTAATAGGTCAGCTATGTCTTTATTGCTTAGTTCTATTTTTGAGTTTTGGTTTGTTCTTTCATTTGAGCCATATTTTTTTTTTTTTTTTTTTTTTGTCTAGGCACACCTATTATGTAGTACAGAGCAGAGCCTTAGGTATTCACCAGAGTAGGACAACCCACATCGCTGCATGTGGCTCTCTATGTGGGGGAGGGGTCTGAGAGGGAACAGTCCCACTTACTCTCCTCTCAGCTGGCTTTCAGTCACTTCCTCCTCTACCCACAAGCAAATTGGTCCCTTCTGGTGCTGATTTCCAGCACCAGGAGGGTGGGTGATATCGTGTATGTTCTGGGACCCTGTGGTTCTCTCCAAAGAACTCTCCTGTGAGGCTGGGAATTTCTCCTGCTGCCTCAACCCTCACAGGTTTTTTCAGTAAGAGGTTTTGAGGCTTTAGTTCCCCGCACTGGAACCCTGGGTTGTGTGGTCTGTCTCTCTCCACAGTTGTTCCTCCCGGTTTACCTGCATGCAAAGGTGGGACCACCCACTCTGCCAGCCACCACCTCGCTCACCTGGGTCCTCTAGCCGCCGCCTTGCCATGAGTCCTCTCCATCCCAGCTACCCGTCTCCATCCCTCCCACTGATCTCGATGAATGTTTCTTCTTTACCTCCTTGGTTGTCAGACTTCCACAGAGTCCGATGCTCTGGCAGTTCTGGTATTTTTTAACTTTGTTGTTGTCCTTCTTTTGGTTGTGTGAGAAGTCAAAGTGTATCTACCTATGCCTCCATCTTGGCTGGAAGTCCAGAGTAAGAATTTTAGAATGATAATTGATACTATAAGGTAAAAATTTGACAAATGTGACTATTTTACCTGGAATCTGCTTATGTTGTTCATTGTCTACTTTATTTGTAAACAACATCAATATATCAATTAACAGAAGGAAAATATACACTTCACCTTCATCTGGAGCAGGGCCATATTGCCTCCTGTGAACTTTAACATAGGAGGAAGTTGTCTTGTGATCTTTCAAATGATGTTCTTAAAATGTCTTATTGCTCAGAAATGTAGGAAGCCTGGACTCAAAAGATCTTTCTCAAAAAGAGAGAGTGAGAGAAAGTAATAGTCGGAACACATTTCGTGTAGTAATAAGAAACAAAGCCACCCATCCCGAGGTGTGCCCATCTCAACAGCCTGTTCAATGGATCCTGTGAGAAAGACACAGCAATCCCAGCAGGGCTGCAAATCCCAATTTTCTGGTAAAGGACCCTTAGAAATTTTGAGGTTCTAACAGGGGGATGCAAACAAATTGGGGTTCAAAAACAAGTTTGACTCAGGCTCTCATGTGAATTTTTTTAAATTTATTTTTTAATAACTCGCCCATGATGAATAAAGCATTGTAGAATGATAGGTAGTCCTTAGTCTCAGCCCAGGCCCCATCCACTTTATAAAACAACACTCAAACCAAGACAGTTAGCTAAAAGCAACCCATATTTCTAGGTTTCTTTTTACCCCATTCTCCTCTAATTCTTTTTACCATTGTTCCTCTTCTTTGATTTTCCAAGCTACTGTGAACATCAAAGAATGTTAGCATTGATTAATATCCTCACCAACAATGTCCTGGTATGAATCCAAGATTACTCCCCAATTATTTACTCAAGTGTTTCTCTGTGAAATGTTGGATGTCAGCAAATGGCAGTGTTCTCTTTAAAAGGCAGCATTTTGTACCTGCAGTGAAGATGAATTCATCTATACAGACATTCATTTGTCTTTTTTTTTTTTTGGGAGGAGTGGATTATCCCCTAGAAAAAGATCAATTTTATGACACCATATTTTAAGAAAGAAGATTAGATGCTCTCCTAATCTCAAACAACATCAGTCTTCTTGTTTAACTGAAACAGAATGCATTAACATAGTTTTGAAATGCATGTTTATCAACAATAGTGACTTTCTTTTAGGTAAGGGGGGTATTTAAATGGGCATTAGGTGAAACCAAGGGTTTAATGGATTTTTAAAATGGTTCGTTATTTTAAACTGTTCTATTTCATCATGTAGTTTACTTTATCATGATTTCTAATGGGAAAAAGGAAATAAATATTTGTTCATCATATTCCAGGCAGTTAATTTCTGATAGCAGATACTTATAAATTGTATATTAGCAACCTAAACTTTAAGAGGAGAGAATGTCTCTTTGTTTTTTCCAGCATCAATAATGGCCATTTTAGACATATTGAAAGTACATTTTACTGACTAATTATTTTAAAAATAACCTCCAAATTAAAATTTATTCCTTCATTTGCACATATTACTAATGTCATGTCCACATTGTTTTTTTTTCCCCCCTTAGTTGATTACAAGATTTTCTCTTACCTCTCTACCAGGCTGAAATCACCTTGAGGTCTAGAACTGGAACTGACACACTTCATTTCTGCTTGTAAAGACCTGGCTCAGTGCTTACTTCATGGGTGTTCAATAAGTAATTGTTGACGGGATTCAGATTACTGCTACCCATTGTCATTTTTACTGGCAGTGTGTTGCTAGTTTCCATAAAATAAAAATAACAGTTTTGCACCAGTAACAGGAATTAAAATATGACTGGTAAAGAAGGTTACAAAGTAAAAAGAACTTCACGTTTGAAATCAGAAAGACTTGAATTGAACAACCTGGTAGGTCAGTCAGTGTTTTCAAATGGTGGATCAGGACACCTTGGTGGGATACAAGTGGGATACATGACTGGCATATTTTTAAATAAAAAAAGTATAATTTTTCAAAGAAATATACAAGGAAAGGATAAAACTTTTATTTTATTTTGTTCAGAGATAGACCTGTGTGTGTGCACATATGTGTGTGTTTGATGTGAAACTGAGTCACAATCTATAATGTGGACTGTTGTCAAAAGAAAAGTTAAAAAAAAAACAAAACTCTAAGCTAGTGGGTATTTCAATGTTTCATAACAACTCTGAGCCTTAATTTCCCATCTATAAAATGTGGCTAATAGTAACTGTTTTGAAGATCTGTTCTGAGGATTAATGGTACTAATATATGAAATACATTTATAGTGTACTTATTCCAGTAGAAGATGCTAAGGATTTTGCATATTTTTATCTGTGAAGGAATCCATGCATTTATCAAATCAGTTCCCATTAATTCATAAACATTGACAGTTGCTTATTCCTGAGTTTACTCTGAATTTTTTCTTCATTGCATTTGTCCTGAGTGCTTAATTAGAAGCAAAAAGTAGAAAGGGTGTTTCCATTGGTCATTTTTAGCAGTTCTTCTGGCTGTAAGCCTGGAGGCAAATGCAGACAAGGTTGGGGAATGTGAGACTAGGAAAACCTGTAAGGAAGAAGAAAACTGGGAGGTGAGCTCACCGTGGCTGCACGGGAAAAAGTGACTTTTCGGGAAGATTATTCATCTCACCAAGAAGCAGATCAAGAAAGGGATATGGTAATTCTAGGGGAAGTTTGTTTTGTTTTCTATAGCCTTTGAGAATATTTTGAGTGGCTTTAGGTCTTTTTGATAAAATAGAAAACTTAAGAGATACTGCATGCAGCTCATAATATAATCTTTGTACCTGAAAATGGCTCTCCCCTCTAAAACAATTTATAGACAAAAAATCTGAGTTAGATAATATGACCTGGTTTGCCTAAATGATAGAGAGCTGAAATCAGAATATGCATTTCTTGACTTTCAGTCCACGACTCTTTCTCATACTGGTGCTGACGGATTATTGTCCTGAAAGATTTTCCGAGTCTGATGGCCTCAGGCAGCTGAACTTTTTCTTGCACAAGTTTTAGGCATACATTGCAACTAAGTCTAGGACCTTTCCTTTCCCACTAGCATTGCAGAGTAGCTGTGTCGGATGGAGCATAAAGCCAAAAGAAGCCTTAGATATCTTCTCCCTCAGAAGTTTTCAAATGTTATTTTAACAGTGAGGACATTTCTTCAAACAAAATTTATGTGGTGGCATAATTTATACAGCAGATTTGTTTTTTTTAAATGATCTATTTAAAATTAGAATTAAGGGACCTGGAGTATCACCTGCCCCTACTTCTTCCTCCCACCACAATAAAACCACTTAGGCTCCTAGGAAGCACCATAATTTTAAAAAATATACTTGATTGCCTTTGTTTTATAACCAAGGTTTCTTTGAATTCAAGAGAAAGAAAAAATATTTGAAGTTCTCCTAGAAGAAAAATCTGCTCTCTCAGATACAGCAGAAATAGTTTTTGGAGTGGATTGCAGTGAGCAAGACTCCAGAGGCGTGCAGGGGATGGTGTTCAAAATGAGGAAATGGGCCCTTCTGCTGCCCCAGACAGACACTTATTAGGATTAATCAACTTGAGAGTGTAATTGACCCACTATTTCTAATAACTTTCCAAAAGAAAACAAAATCTGTGAACATAGACATATTTCTCTGATATAAATAATTGCAAGTGCTGATTTGAAGTGCTTTTGTGTAGATGCTTTGTGGGGTCTGCAGCAATGGTTTCTTTCAGCAAATTCTGCTCAATAGCAACTGATCTGGACAAGCTGCCCCGGAATCTAATGGAACAGTGTCTCTAAAGTAGGGGTGTCAAACTCATTTTCACCAGGGGCCACATCAGTTTCCTTAACAGTTAAGGTGTAGTTACATTTATACAGTCCTAAAATTACATTTGGCCCTTTGAAGGCAACCTCGAGGCTGATCATTTGGAGCCTCCACTGCCTCCCTAGGATGAGGTTCAATGATCTGTGATGAGGGAAAGGAAAGCAGGGCCAAGATCAGGTGGTCACGATTTACACAGGTACAGATCTGCGAACTTGATCCCAAGGCCAGGTTTGGTTGTTACTGATGTTTTTAATGGTTACATTACCAGTGAGCTCACAGTTTATAATTTCCCAGAACCTAGATTCCCTCAAGTTGATGGCTTATTCATGACCTGTTTCAATGCTCTTTTCATCCTGAATCAGTGACTGAATTTTTAATAGTATCTGCCATCCTTGCCTGAAGACTCACTCTTCTTGCCCAGTACCACTTACCAGCTTAGCACACAGGGGCAACTCTCCCTCAGGAAGAAAGCGAGTCTGCGTGCCGGTGGTGCCGATCACCAGCACATTTCTCTTCAAGTCAATGCAACACTGGTGTCTCCTGAGCACATCTAGCCCTAGAAGCATGTCCATGGGCTGCTCCTCGAGGATAGAGAAAGAGCATTGTAAGAAATCGCCCTCGATTTGAATCTGAGCTAGATGAACTCGGCCCATGATTCTCTGTGTGCCCACCCCTTTAGCAACCCCAGCCCATCTTCGGTCCACCAGCCGGATTATATTACATCTCTCAGCGCAGGCTTGGCTCATAATAGTCATCTGAGCACCCGAGTCAACAAAAGCCTTCAAAGGATGTCCATTCACTTTGCAGTTGATGTAGAGCATGACCACTTGTCCAAAACTCTCTGGAGCCACTTCTATCGCTATATTCATGTTTTCCTCGATGTTTTGCTGCCGGATTTCTTCTTCTATTTTGGCCTGAGCTTCCAAATCACATGGGTCAGCACAGTAGAGGTGAAGCCTCTCTTGCTCTCTCAGGGCATTTTCCCTTTGCTGATCCATCAGGACCTGAGAAAATGTCTCAAGGTTTCCACTGAGCAGGGCTCCCGCCAAGGGAGGATTGCGTATCTTCAGCAAAGACAGATCATGGGGATTGGAGAGCAGCATGCTTCGAATCAAGGTGGGGCTGCCCAGACCTTGAGAAGACGCCATCTCTCCAGAGTCTAGGCCATGGGACTGCCAGGATGAATGTGCCCGCTGCTGCTGCTGCTGCTGCTGCCGGGAGCTGGATGTCCCAGGCGTGGTGATCCCAGTGAGATCTACCGGAGGCAGACTCGATGAGCCACCCGAAGGCTGAGGTCCCACATTCTCCTTCTGAAGTAAAACAACCACATCGCCATCTTTGAGGCCATAGGAACCCAGAGAACAGTGGTCGTCAGCGAGGAGCCTCTCCATGTAGAAAATCTGGATCTCTTCAGCAGGGATGCCAGACTCGAGCTCACAGAGGACTCGGAAATTGTGGAGCTCAAAGTCAGGGCGGACCTGGAGGGAGAAAGTTAGCTCGGAGAGGTCCCTCTGAACACAGTACACAGTGACCAGCATGGCATGGGCCCAGGGGGGCCATGTGAGCAGAGGGCATCAATTGTTCACTGGCTGGCAGGAGCTGGTCTCTGTTGGTGACTCAGCAGCTCCTCAGACTGGGTTCCTTGGCTTAAGTTCGTTCACCTCTCAAAAAGGCTCAGCCACTCACCAGTCTGGGGACTGCCTGCCAGCCTCAGTGCCTACTGCCTGGCCCCATGGAACCCTGAAGTAACATGCTACATTCCAAAGTGCATTTTTATGTGTGCCATTTGGAACTGAGAATGTCCATTCCCATAGAAACAAAGTTACTTAAGTCCATTAGGTTTCAAGGCCAGCGGTTTAAAGCCTATTAAACCCCATCATATGAAAAAGATTTCAACTCTTCCTAAACATCACCAGTCTGTTCTCTGTGTCTATGAGTCTGCTTCTGTTTTGTTTGTTTCTTTACTGTATTCTTTAGATACCACATATAAGTAAAATCTTAACAGTATTTGTTTTTTCCTTCACTGAGTTTAATACCCTCTAGGTCCATCCATGCTGTTGCAAAGGGTAAAATTTTGTTCTTTTTAATGGCCAGGTAATATCTCATTGTATGTACATACCACAGCTTTAATTATCCATTCATCTATTGATGGGAAATCATAAATAACACCGCAGTGATCACAGGGTCATATCTACTTCGAATTGGTGTTTTGGGTTTCTTCAGATACATACACAAGAAGTGGAATCGCTACGTCATAAGGCAGTTCCATTTTTAAATTTTTGTGGAACCTCAGAACTGTTTTGCACAGTGGCTCCATCAGTCTGCAGCCCCACCAACAGTACAGGAGGGTTCCCTTTGTGATGGAAGCATTTTTATAGAATGGAGGTGTTTTTGGCAAAGCAAGAGACTTCCCAGTTCACATCCAAAGAAGCTGTTTTTATATATGTAACCATTGCCTTTCCTGATACTGAACAAAATGCAGTATGTTTTATCATCTTGCTGTAATTCTTTCCTTTCAGTAGCATTGTGTACTTATGTGCTTTTTACTGATTTACTCTTTACTGAAAACACACAAAGGAAATCAAAGACCCTGAGGTTTGGCCAATTAATTATCATTGTTCTGTAGATCACACAATGTCAGGATTGCCAGAGATTCTTCGGAGTCTCTATAGTTCAGCTGCACATCTAGGCCTTAAACCTCTGTTGCAAGCCACCTGGAAACTGAAAAGATAAACACAGCCTCCTAGGGGTGTTTAGTACTTCTGTTTGTACACTGTTTGAGTCTTTCATTTTACTCAGCAGTATGGGGGAGGTGGAGCAAAAGTAGGTTTACAGTTTTGTAACAATTAATTAATAATATAGGAACAAACTGTTTTGTGAGCTCATAACTGTAAATTGACTTTAGTCCCACCATGTATATAATTCTCTTACTTCAAAATTTTAATTAAAAACCTCTTCTGGTTATGTAATAAATTAGAGGGTCATTGGGAATATACCTAGATACTACTAAAAATAAAAATTCTTATACCATAAGTCCATATTTCACAGACCACTGAGAAATGGGTCTTCTAAATTATCTAGATGTGCTAATAATCTAGGTAACTGAAGGTTATGGAAACTTTTCTTGAGGAACCTTTTGTAAACTTATTCCCTTACTTTCTTCCTTGGTAAGTCCAATATAGGGACATAATTGGATCTTTCTTTGATAAGTGAGACTGATGCAAGTTCTCAGGGCTATCACTCAGAAATCAATTCTCATTGTGTAGCCTAAATACCCAGAAAACAGGAGAGATGACACTGATTTCATCTTGGCCAAGTGAGTAAACCCAAAGTTAGTTTTTGGAATAAATCCACCATAATACCTTTTCTAATTTGTCTCTTTATAAAAACTTATTGCAGCAAAAAGTCCATGTAATTGATGGCTCCACTTCAACATCAGTTGATACTTAAAGTACTGTCTCTTGCTTACCGAGCAAAATAAATGTCTTTAAAAAAAATAGTAACTGCATAAATCTGTTTATGTAGCATATACAATAATTTAAAAATGTTAAGCAAGTACATTAGCTTGCTGTGTTTGGATTTCTTTCTTTATGTGACTGGTATTACTTTTAAAGTAAAGTGCAATCAAGACTTATTAAGACAGTTAAATCATCATTTGAGATTTTCAGTGTAACTTAGGAAAGATGCAGAATTTTTAAAGCAGTGTCCTGAGGTTAAAAAATTAATTTTCCTGCCCTGGCCAGTTGGCTCAGTTGGAGCGTCATCTTTTACACCAGAAAGTTGGTGGGTTCAATTTCTGGTCAGGGCACATACCTGGGCTGCAGGTTCAATCCCCCTCCAGGACATGTACAGGAGGCAACTAATCCATATTTCTCTCTCACATTGATGTTTCTCTTCCTCTCTCTCTCTCTCTCTCTCTCTCTCTCTCTCTCTCTCTCTCTCCACCCCACCTCCCTCACATCCTCCCTCTCTACTTCTCTCTTTAAAATGAATAAAAACCTACCCTTGGGTGAGATTTTAAAATTTTAATTTTTTAACTGTTCTTTTCGCTTTACAATAATGCAATAAATTGTGCTAGAAGTGTCATAAATGAATAACATTTATTTTTTCAGGTAGTTCATTATTTAATAGAAGCATTAAAAATGCTCAAATGAGCCCTGACAGGCATGGGTCAGTTGGTTGTGTGAGATCCTGCAAAGCGAAAGGTCGCCTTTGATTCCCAGTCAGGGCACCTGCCTGGGTTGTGGGTCAGTCCTGCATGGGCACGTACAAGGCGCAGCCGATCAATGTTTCTCTCACACATCGATGTTTCTCTCAGCCTAATTTCCTCCCTCCTTTCTCTCTTTCTAAAAATAAATAAATAAAATCTTTTTTTTTAAAAAAATGCTGTAATAAAAGCTCAGTCTTTTATTAGTATATATGGAGATTTTCCATATGAAAAGCTTAGAGTCTCCCATCTCTGGAGTTTAACACCATCATGTCCTCTTAGGTGTGCAATTGAAGGAACTTGGGCTACCTAAGAGTTTAATCTGAATGAACCTGCTGGGAACTCAGCTAATAGTTTTCCTTCACTGTAAGGAGAGAAGACACACACAGGTAACCAAGCATACACATGGAGAGAGGAACAAGAAGAGAATGAGCAAGAATGCAGTCAGGACATGTTTTCAATCACTTTGAAAGTGCAACTGAAAGATGATGTCATTTTCCATCAGGGAATATCTTTAGGGTACGTTTTATTTATTGCTGTAGTTTATTAGTTTCAGTATTGTACCATGAAAAGAGATGGCTTTTAAGTTATATATTGAATGTAGAAAATGATACAACATAAGATAATCTCTTGATAATTTTGCTTTTTAAAAATATACAGGGTGGAGCAAAAGCTTACTGTTGTGAGTTTATTCTTATATTATTTATTAATTATTGTATTGTTTTTCATACAAACAACTGTAAACCTGCTTTTGCCACACCTTGTATATTTTCCAAATCTGAATGTGTGTGTGTGTGTGTTTACCTATTTTTAAGAAAGTCTGCTGCCTCAATTTTTTGCCTTAGGATCTGTCTAGTGTCTAACTCATATAAAAATTACTCTGATCTGTGAGACACATGCCTTGTTATTGAAAGTTTAAAGATTACTTACAATTTCTGAGAGAAATACTTACAAATTAAATTTAGTGTAACAAATTAAAAACAGGATAAAAATGACTTACAACTTTGGATTGACAGTTACTTGTTTCCTAAGTACATTAGAAAAGAAATGTTTTCATGTTCTTATTCCTGCATGTGAAGAATAACCATGTAACACTAAGTAGTAAAACTAATAATAGGGCCTTGCATTTTGAATTCAGCCATTGTTGAGCAATATCATTCAAACCAATTTATTTTATTGTGTACTATTTTGTAGTAACTTGTAATTAGCTCATTTAAAAAATACCGTCACTAGTCCTGGCCAGTGTGGCTCAGTTGGATGGAGCATTTTCCCATAACCAAAAGGTCACAGGATCAATTCCCAGTCAGAGCACATACCCAGGTTATGGTTCATTCCCAGTCAGACATGGCTGAGCGTGGATGAGAAGGCAATCGATTGTTTTTTCCATTTCACATCAATGTTTCTCTCTCTGCCCCTTCCTCTCTCTTTCTAAAAGCAATTAAAAAAGAAAAAAAGGTCCTTGGGTGAGAATAAAAAATTAATAAATAAAAATTTCAAAAATTAAAAATCACTGTCACTATAAGTTAGAAATACCAAAGTAACCTATTCATAAATTCAAATACACTTTAATAACTTCAACATAAATTTTCATTGTCAGAATATTAATGCTTGTATATACATGAATTCATCATTGCATTTAGGTAACTATGTCTTATCCTGAAAATGAGAAAATTAGCTGGTTCATATGGTGTTAATAATTAGTATTATTATTAACCTCTGAGCATCTTCTAGGTGCCTATCACTTCTTAGGGTAATTGATGGAAAAGACATATATTTCTGAGCATATCCCTTAATCTCCAAGAGCAATAGTATGTATTAGACTAAAATATCAAACTATAGGTTTGAAAGTCAACACCTTTATTAAATCCTTTTTATGTTTTTATTTTAGAAATTGTATCTTCATTTCATTAAAACTATTTCCTTGAGATGTTTACTCCATTAATTATTTATACTGTCAGATACCTTATTTTATTCAACCTGGGAACTCCAAAGTTCTAACCAAGGCCTTCATCATAATGTATAACCAGAAAAGTTTGAATGATTGGCAAAGTCCCCATATAGACCTGCACATTGGACAAGAGTCCACATGAAAGAGTGGCATTGAAATCCCAGATCTTCATGTGTGAGGAGAAGGGAGTTCTCTTTTCTCAGGAGCTCCCTCCTGAGGAGTTCTCCCTCAGTTCTCTCTCAGTGCTGCCAGGAGGGTACTGCTAAGGTTTGAAACCAGTTTGTGATTGTTTTCTACTCAGGTCTAATTTTATGTACATGTGATGTGTGCTTTCTATGCTTTTATGCTTCTTGTCCTTCCAGCACAGTCATTCCTAGTGGGGATCAGTGGAGGGCAACATCATTCTCTGTGGAAGTGTCCTGGCTTAGTTTCATTAATTGCCCGGAATTATATATATTTGGAAAGTTAAAAACTTGTTTAATATTTACATAGTTAGTTTTCTCCTATTTGGAGGTGAGCTCAGAAACATGTTAATAATTTCTCACAATAAATATTTAATGACCATTTTCTTTGAGCAAGTCAATGGACTAGGCACTTTGAGGGCAGAAGGATGAATAGGAGTTACTTTCCTCCTTCAAAGAATAAGATATCTATGAGGGGAAATAAGACTTGTGCCCTCTGAATTATTTTATGTAATAGAAATTAATATGAGTCATGATAGATATGTAAATAAAATATGATGCTTGCTTAGAAGAGATAATGGTTGCTTGTTTGGGTAGGGGGAATGCTGGGTGTGGATAAGACTATGCAGAATGCTCATTGAATTGAACCTGCAAGAATGATGGTCACAGTCATAGTGAAATTTTACTTACCTGAGTTTGGAGGAATAGTCCTTTCCTTGAGGAGTTAATATCATGCCACTCACTCAACTCCCTTCTCCTCACACAAACATACATTTTACAGTTCATTTTTTTATTGTAGATGCTTGAACCAAATGGATGCTGTAAGAGAGTAGGACTGGTACAGGGAAGGAATAGTACTATAGCCTTCTTAAAAAGTAGAATTTCCATCCCCAACACTCACACAGGCACCTACACACTCAAACAGAGTGAATGTCCACACTTATTTCTGGTATATAACCTACTAGTTGAGTTAAGTGGCAGTATTTATTTCATGCAGAAAAGTCTATGCAGTTCCTGAACTGAAATCTGTATAGATCTCTTTCTCAAATCACCAGCATCTTCTTTAGAGTTGGTGAAGAGTCCTTCAAGACTTTACATACATTGCCCATCAGTCTTAGCTTTCTGGTACTCTCTAGCCTGTGGAGATGTTAGAAATGAGTAGAAGCTGTCATCAGGAACTTCCAAAAGTCCCTTTGGGGGCTCTTAATATGAATGTCTAAAATTAGCGGGTATCATATTTTAATTTGTAAAAAAGTGCTGAATGAACTACACACATAGCTGTGAAACAATGCAGAACTTTCTGGAAGTGACCAGTTTTCACATTATCCACACACATTCACCTCTGGCACATGAGACTCCTAACTATGGGGTACAGAGTAATAGCATGCAGTTTACCCAAATAGGAAGGATCTGATGCCTCCGGCCACTGGCCCTGCCACCCCCAAAGCCAGTTACATGGGAAATCACTTTATTTATGCTGACACTTTGGGTTAACTGTCTTTGCAGCATGCATGTATGTTTCTTTCCTGACAAAGCAAAGATATAGTAAAAAGATCATAAATAAATAAAAAAGTGCATCATACCACAAGAACATGGTCAATTAGATATTTCCTGAATTATATGCATGATAGGTGATGTGTCTGTAGCTATATTATAAAAGAGAATATTTCCAGATGGTTATTTATATAGCTTTCTCTATTCTAAATAGCAGCTGAGTTAATCAATCACCATGGTAATTAGCATGGCTAAAACCCACCTGTTTGTCTATAGGATTTAATTGTATTCCAACCATAAAAAGGAGAAACAAAGCTTGATAAGCAAAAGCCTTTTTAAAAATATAGCAAAAAAAAAAAAGAAAAAGAAATCAACTCATCTTCTACTTTTTTCAGTAAAAATTAAATTCAGCAGCCTAAATGCAATGAGAATTATTTCTAAGACCATGCGATGACATGACACCCAGAGCATTTCGTGTCTCTGTTCTGAGAGACATGAAACTCTGGTGCCCATCACTGATCACTGTTCCATTAGTATTTCCATTTCACTTATTGTTGCAAACAGATTTCATGATATGTTCTTTCCTATATGTCAGCCCTCAATCCTCGCTCAGGTCATCTGATCTGGGATTACACCCCTAAAGCAATGGGCCACCTATATGGCCACCAGCCCTGTAGGTGACACAGACACTAAGGAATAACAATGAGACAACACAGGTGACTGTGCTATTCACTCAGCTTTTATTAATGCAGATCAATCCAAATCCATACTTATATATTAATAATAATCAATCAGAAACAATCAGCAATAACATCACACAAGAGAATCGAAAAATAATGAACCCTAGTCACCAGAGGTTCAGGTGCAGGAGACAACCAGGGGTGGTCAGCATCTTGCAAGGCAGAGTCACGAGACAGAAGCACATTGGAGCTCTTTCTCCTGACGCTGAATGTACAGGACGTCTCAAGGTGAATTGCTCTCCAGATGCATATCCATATCCATACTCTGGAGTCTTCTGCTTTTATGCTTTCTTTTAGAAGCAAAGTCATGTTGTTTATGCAGTTTCTCCTAAGCACATTTTTCATGATTTCGATAAACACATGTTGTTTATGTCAGCTGTGATAGGCACATGTTGTTTTACGTCACTCTCTGAGAGGGTTGTGTTACCCTTCAGATCAGCACATGTTGTCTGACACACTATAATGAGCATGCTGAGGGGCTACATCATTCCCCGGAGTCACTGTTCTACTGAGCATGCTCTGAACATGGCTTCAGGTCCTGCTGTCCACACTTATGAATATGCTACTTCACTGAGCTCAGAAATGTACTTAACTGCTTGCATACTCCTATTTACTTATGTACTGGTAAAATGTTTCGGTGCGCTTATTCACAGAACATGTGTAGTCTCTCTTTGGAGGCCTCCAGAAGATAAAAACTGATCAGAAGAACCACATACTTTGGCTTTCAAAATCAGAGACCCATTTTCTGATGTTTCATTGACTTTTTTCTTTACAAATTATAAGTGAAATGGAACAGAAATGTCTAGGCAACCCTAACAAAACTTTGAGTCTTTTATTTTTCTGTATTTCCTTATTTTTCTTTAAAACAGTGTTAATTTTGAACAAAGACTTGGCTTTATTTTATGTTCTTACTGTAGTGTTTTTCATCTAGAATATAGAGTTGTGGTGGACTCTTTGTTCCTGTGGCCAAGAAACATTGGACCAAATGTTCTAAGCATAACTAGTAAACTACTGCTTATGCAACATGAAATCTGCTGGCATTAGATTGACATCAAAAAGTGGAGCCTCACTATAGTCATGGTTTCTGATATTAAAATTGAGCTTTCACACTATTTCTTTATAAAAAAGTTTAAAGCAAACAGTATCATCAGCTACAGAATTTGCAGCAAGCCAACCTGGGGGCGCAGAGAACAAACAATGACAACTTCAAATAGGAGATGTAATTTGTGTTTGCTGGGAAGAGTATGTAGCAAATTTACCTAGCAGTTAGCCTCGGATGTTCACCTTCTCTTTAAAAGCCCTAAAACCAATCCTTTATATTATTGAATTTTTCATCAGAAATAATTAGGATCATCCTAGATAGAAAAATATCTCAATTAGAGAAAAAAAATCATGCTGTACTTTGTATAAAATAGAATCTAAGTGAATCACTTATTACAAAGAAGACGGTGTGTTCTGTCCTTTGAAAATAATCACTCAATCTGCTTCTGTGACCAAAAAAGAATGCCAGTGAAATACAGACATCTTCATAAACTAGTTATCAGGAATTTAATAAAGATATGTTATTCTATCCTTATATAAAACAACATTGTTTTATATATATACCTTTATATAAACAATATTCTACTTACATATCTGCAGTTCCAGAAAAATAGTCACACATACATATACACACACAACAACTGGATACTGTAAACAGAGCAAGAAGATAGAATGCCTGTGGTAGATTTTAAGTCATAAAAATGTTACCTATGAGACTGGGGTTAGGGAATCCCCCTCCTCAGTCCTTGCCTTGCTCTCAAGAGAATAATTCAGTCAAGAGACAACAGGTATAGTGGAAATGAGATAATAAGTTTATTGAGCACAAAGCTGCAAGTGGGCACTCAGACTAGCTGAGTGTCCTACGTATAGTGAAAATAAGGTAGTAAGTTCGTTCTATACACTTGAACACAAAGCTGAAAGTGGGTACCCAGCTAACAGTGCACCACTCTTTGGGTTTGGGGGGTTTTATGCCTGTAGCCAGCTTCTGGGTTCCTCTTTCTCCTACCCCTTTCAGACCTTGGAATTAAAACACAATTTCAAAGACTTTCTTTTCCATCTAGTGGAAACAAGGCATGCAGAATTTCAAGGGCTCCCCTCCTCCTGCACTATCATGGTTTTTCTTGTGGCTTTCGGAACACCTGTCAATCTTATCAGACCAGGCTCAAGACCACTGAGTTAACAGGTGACACATGTCCCCCCCCCCCATCGCCCTGGTTTACTGTCTATCTTATCTAACAAAAGTAAGGTTTTAGTTCCCTGAATTTGTCATTTCTTATCCAAATATGCTGGGACAAAGCATTAATTTTGTTTAGCCTCATTACTTTTATGTAAAATGAGGGTAATGAAAATCTCTTTTCCATAAGATTTTGGTGTGGACTTAATGGAAAATTTGAAATTGTTTTGTAAATGGAAAACCATTCTATCGAAGTAAGTTATTTTTTCCTCATATAAGTATGAACAATAATTAATACACTGGAAAAGTAAGAAGAGAAGAAGAAATTATAAATCCTGAAGGAAATATATAAATTAATTTTAAGCCCTTATTAAGTTTACTTGAGTGGTATTGTGCTTTGAGGCTCTTCCTGCTCCCTTCAGCCTTGTACTCTGGGCTGCCCAGAATACCTGAAATCAAGTAGCAAGACTTGATCATCAAATCTGTTTAAAAACCAGGAAGTACCTTTCAAAACTTGAATAAGTAGATCCCTTAATAGTACATCATGTCAATAATTTTTCATGTCATTTTTAACAATAGCAGTCTGCAAGGTGTTTTTGTAGTTACAGAAAGTAGACAACAAGGTCCCTGCTCATTAGGTGCTTATAGAATTATTGAACAGAACATAGTGAAAAGAAAATCTATTCACCATAATTAAGACTGAGAAAGTGTTGCATAGTAAATCAAGATAGGATCGATTATCTTGTGTGCAAACTGTTGAGGTTGACACCAAGGATATAAGCATAGTTTTTTTCAAAATCACTGTGGGGGACAGTTATGTCTCAGATGAAACAATGAGAGTGCCTCACCCTACAGAACACTCTTCAAAGGTCTTTTTGTCTTTATTAAACAAACCCTGAGAACAAATTACCAAGCTGAGGAAATCAAACACGCAGAGTAGGTGCCCAGAGTCGTCTAGACTGAACAGCGTGGCCATGAGGCCAAGAGATTTGGAAGCATAGCAGACTTCTCAGCACAATCAATAGCAGCCATCTAAAAGTTTCTTTGAAGAACTGCTATTTTTGACAGAGACCATTGATCCTGTGGCCAGGGAACAATGAACGCAATCTCTCAAAGAAGGACCTTCAAATACCTTGATGATGCACCTGTTCATTTAAAAAAAATCAGCTTTGATCACACTCTCCATATGTGTATACTTATAAAGTATATATAGTACTGTATACATTATAAAATATGAAAGTGTTAGATGTTTTAAATTCATCATTTAAAACATCTAACATTCCATTTGTATTTACAAATAGAATTTCTACTATTTTTATTCCTGCCCTCACCAATGGAGCTTGAGGTGCCAAGAACATCACTATTGAGACTATCAGAAAACAGTTAAGTTTCTGATGCTTTGAATGTGTGGCCAAGAGGCAGGCTCCTTTCAGGATGGCATAGATTGGGGTTAAAACAGGGCAAACATCCAAAGCATAGCCTTTGGAGACATTGCAGAAAACCACATATCTGATGGCACATTCATGGGCTGACACCAGCTGCTCCTCACACAGTATTCAGCTGGGTGAAGGTCAGAAGGAGACAGTGTAGTAATCACAGTCACAGAGTCTGAACAAAAGCAATAAGGCAGGAGCAGCAGGAACAGAACACCACCTCCCCTAGCCTCCCACCTGCTGCATTGTCATACAGAGCAAAAATGCACAGGGCATCTGAGGGCCTCTATAGTGAGTCCATGTGGGACCTGACCATCCGATGAGGAGGGTGGCTCCAAGAAAAAGGGGGAAATAAGAAAAGCAGGTTCAGAAATACTTTATCTTTGCTTTCCAGTGGCTAGGGAAATTGATCGGTTCTTTAGGAAATGTGCACTGCCGAATAAAGAAAGCTGAGGTTTTGTGAGGCTTGTACTGTTGAAGAAATACTTTTGCTCCCCTGGCTCATCTCCCTCAGCCCATGTTTGTGTTCTGGAAATGCTGACAGCTTCCCATTTCTGTGCTTGTGTGTTTCAGTTTCTCTGCCCTCCAGGGAGTTTGCTCAGACCTCTCAGCCTGGAAGAGCTAAGGTTTTAATGACCCCAGAAACAGCTCTCCAGCAGTGAAAGATGGAATTCAGGGGATGAATACCACCAGCTTCTCTATCTTCTGGGGAATAATTCTAAAGTATGTTCTAAATGGGTCCTCAGAGGGGTTGAAGTGAAGTTGCCATAGCAGTAATGTGTTCATTAAATGTTCTCTCTTTCTTGTCTCACTTTATCTACTTTCTCACTTGTACTTCCTGAGATAATCTCCCAAATAAAGACCACCTTTTACTCACACTTCTGTCTCAGTGTTAGTGTCTGAGGAAAAATCATAAATTGTAAGATTTACACATTCATCTATTATAGTGTATGTGTTTCCACATTATTTCTTCTAAAGTCCCAAAAATTTATGTAAATTTTACAAAAGTACAAACACAATGGGTTTACAACTCAAACCATCTGGTCAAAATCTTGGTGCCTGGATCAGGGCTCAATGTGGCTTTTATTAATTCTACACGTCCTCTAACAGTGTTCTCAACTGTTGCTCTAAATTAGCTGATTCACATTCAAAAGCTTCCTGCCAGTAAATCTCACAGGTTCTGTATTTGGTATTTACCATATACAATAAGATGTTTCAGGAAGACACTTTGGCATAGATCTTAAGAGCGTGGACTTTCAGTACATTGAGGTTCAGATTCCTACTTTGACACTTTTAGTTCTGTGCATAAATTTCTTTGCATTTTAAAGAAAGCTCTCATGTTGATATCCTGTGGACTCCAGAGAAATCCACCTGGCAGTCATTTGGGGCTTATTTGCAAACATCAATCATGTATGACACTTGGTTCAGGCAGTGTTCTACATTCTGTCCACAATTTCTTGAGATCACTTCTTCAGTAGAGCTTATACAGGCTTGACACTTATATATGCAATTAGGTAATTTGTATGCACACTTTTGACAGCAGCCTTATGCGTATGTCTCATTGTTTTGAAAATATTAGCAAACATTAGAGAGACAGTGACTTAAGTCTCAGTTATTGGTATGCAATTCAGTCAAGTTATTGTGATTCTTTGAAGAAAATTCATAGTCTCTGACCAATTTGTTTTACATGTGAAATGAAGATATACTAGCAGCATGAAAAGTAATAAATAAGTGTTGTTTCATTTTTTTGCTTCATATCATGTTCAAATAGATGCTTAAGCTTATACTTGGAGATGTTAGTC
Source organism: Glossophaga mutica (assembly GCA_039655065.1). Taxonomy (NCBI): domain Eukaryota; kingdom Metazoa; phylum Chordata; class Mammalia; order Chiroptera; family Phyllostomidae; genus Glossophaga; species Glossophaga mutica. The sequence goes on along the minus strand of CM077308.1, from coordinate 74,197,749 downwards.
CTTTTGATTTGCCTCTTTTATCAACAAAATCTATAGTCCAAGATGAAAACGCCTTGACACTAAATGCCCAATTTTGTATTGCTAAGACATTTTTTGTTCATGAGGACCCCCAACCAAAAGCTGCTCTTACTCATGATTTTTCCCTCAGTGTCTTAGTTTGTGTTACACTATGACACAAATGTTTAAGTTTATGAAGACTGAGTCAAAAGCAGAAATGTTGAAAAAATGTTTGAGATGATATTAATACTGGTCAGAGTGTCCCAAGTTTGTACATCTTTTTTTAATTTTTTATTGTTGTTCAAGTACAGTTTTCTAACTTTTCCCCCTGCCCCAGCCCAACACACCAACCCTCCCCATCACCCGCCCCTGTTTCCATCCCCCATTATTGTCCATGTGTCCTTTATACTTGTTCCTGCAAACCCTCCCCCTTTCCCCCTGAAATTCCCTTCCCTCTCCCCTCTGGTCACTGTCAGTCTGTTCTCTATCTCAGTGTCTTTGGCTATATTTTGCTTGTATATCTGTTTTCCTTAAGTTAGTAAGGTTTATATATTAAAACATGGCTGATGTTAGAGACACAGGTTGTGGTTATTTCACCTTGAATTTAACTTTTAGATGTAAAAGTCATTTCTAAGAAAATTTCTGCAATAAGTGTGTAAGTCGTAACAGGCATTTTGCCGATCTATAGTCTTTCACTTTGAGAGTTTGTTGTGACTACAAAACTAGTTCACTGTTGGAAGAGGAAAGCTGAGCATCTGTGCTTACGCACTGTTTACTGGGATCACGTTTACTGAATCTTTATAGCTATACGTGAAATTTCTCAACAGTGGCTTGTCTTTTCATGATATTAAGACTAGATATTAGAAGAAATTATGAAATTTACTAAGAATGAATCAATAGTGTGTCATTTATGAAAAAGCCAGAACTATTGATAAAAGAATAGTCAGCGTCATCTGTTTGCCTTGTATGCAAAAATCAGCACTTCTTAAATTCTGCCCAGTAGGTAGGTGCATTTCTAGAATGATTATATAAGTATGTTTTGGGTGAGTTAAAGGAGATGAAAGTAACTCTGCCTTATTAATTACAAAGGAATGATTGAATCTTTTGAGATCAAGAGCTCCATGAAAACACAGGATGGCTGACAGTCTGTCTGAAATGCACTGGAGCACAGTTTATAGTGTTGAAAGATGTAAATAAAACACTACTCAGAAAACATTTCTGTTGCTTGTCTTGCAGCTGTTATTTACCAGAGATTCTGGTTATTTAAATATACCTTATTCCAGAATATATTCAAGGTCATAATTATGGCAGATTTCTAATTACATACAAAGCTTTGCAAAGTGAAACATTTCACCCTGGGGAGCCCCCCTGGATGGTTGTAGCCTCTTTATTAAGTAAGCTGCTGCAGAGTTTGGCTAGGGATACTAAACCAAAGGTCTATGTATATGTTTTGTTCCTTTGGGCAATAGTTGTTCCATATTTTTCATCATTTTTGACTAACTGAAAGTACAAACCAATAAACCTTTAATAAAATATATGTATATTTTTTCTGCCCACGTTTCTTTTTTTTTAATTTTAAATTGTTGTTCTTGTGTAGTTTTCTATCTTTGACTCTCATCCCAGCCCACCACCCTAGCCCTGCCCACCTCCCTCCCATTTCCACCCCCCCCCCAGTTTTTGTCCATGTGTCCTTTACAAACCAATAAACCTTTGAACAAATGTTGTTTTTACATTTTATATAGTTATTACTCAAATGGTATCCAGAAAAATTTAACAACTATAAAAGTGACCTGTAAATTTATTCTGAGTGTACATACCTAAATTTAATTAAATATTTGTTAATGTTCAGATATATTCACTAAATTTTGGGTTAACATTGTAACACCAGAAACTAACATAAAATATTCTCTCACTTTTATTTTCATAAATTGTAATTTCAGATTTTTTTCTTCCTCATGGTGTGTTTGGCACCAGCTGCTTTGGAAATTGACCTAGGAAATTGGAGGAGTAAAAGCTGTTCTTTATTAGTGCTACATAAAGTATGTATTGTTGTATTATCACATTCTAAATGATAATTATGAAAACATTATTCTGTAGGCAATCCTATTTGTCCAATCTACTAACAAAAGCTGCATAAATTAATGCAGCTATCTCTCTAAGCTCTTGAGTCTAAATATCAATCTTGAACATTATCCTGACAGGGTCTATTAAGTTAGAACTTTAAAGGAAAATACAAACAATAGTAGAAAATCAATTGAGAGTCCATACTGTAGAATAAGAGCTCTATTTTTACTTTAACATAATTATTTTAAGAAAGCAAACTGAAGAGTGTAACTTCATATATGTCAGCATACATGCATTCTATCATTAGCTTAAAATTCTTCCTCTTTAGAAAATGGTTAAAGTATGTCATAACCCAATTTAAAACATTATTCTTTCATTAACAAATTTCTGGTATTTGTACATCACATTCTGTTCTTTGCTTCACTGAGGAAGAAATAAGGAAGGATGGTCCTTTCCTTGCGTCAGACCCCTAATGCGAATTCTCAGCACTTGTGAAATCGGGAGTTTTTAACACCTGCCTTAACGTGCTACTTATAAATCTAATTATTAGTACCTCATTCACCATGCCCATACCCAGGATGCGAGTATACCCTCTCCAACACTACCCATCTCAGCAGCTATCCATCACTTGGTTTCTTGGAAGTTTACCTTCATACATGCATTAGTTAGCTGCTACCAGAGTAAGCTATATAACAACAATCCCATAATTCAGTGCTTAAAATAAAAATTATTTATTCTCGCTCATGTGTCTGAGGTCGAATGGAATTTGAGAAATGTAGACAAGGCTTGTATGCTATTGGCTCCTACATTCAGTTTGGATCTACATCTGCTCGGTGTGCCTCTTACCTTCTCTCATCATTGGCTTCACAGGGTATCCAATACATGTGCTTCTCATGTCAACAACAGAAGTGCTACAGAGTTGAATAGAAACATAGGACAACTCCTAGGGTGTATACTCAAAATTGGCATGCCATAATGATTGCCTGTATTCCATTGTCTTAATAAAGTCATATTTCCAAGCCCAGTATCAATGGGGCAGGAAAATAAAGGGGTGAGAGAGTATAGAAGGATGAAAAAGTGCAACAGGAATGAGATCTGTCATAATATGCACTTCACAGTTGGCCCCAGTGTCCTTTTCTCTTTCATAACAGTGCTGTGCAAGGAGGTTCTATAATAGCTCTCCAACTAATAATTCTAGTGATTCAGTAGATCCACTGAGGTGAATCAATCAATTTCTAGTTTTCCCTCAACTAGTGTAGCTCAAATGTGACCCATGGACCTGCTGCCATTCCCATGAACCCTTTGTTACTACTCGTCCATAATAAGATAAGGAACTTGCACCAAGTGTAGATTAACTATGACTCTATCTAGAACATTGTTTAGTTTGCTAAAAGTGTTTTTTGTAGCAACAATTTTTTTTTAATTTTTTACTGTTATTCTATTATAGTTTTCCCAATTTTTCCCCCTTTGCCCTCCTCTGCCCAGTCCACCCCCAACTCCTACAGTCAATCCCCACACCATTGTCCATGTCCATGGGTCATTCTTTGACTTGTCCCTACCCCTTCTTTCCACCATTAACCCCCTCCTCCCCCTGACCACTGTCAGTCTGTTCCATGTATCCATGTCTCTGATTCTGTTTTGCTCATTAATTTATTTTTGTTCCTTAGGTTCCTCTTATAGGTGAAATCATATGCTATTTGTCTTTCACCAACTGGCTTATTTCCCTTAGCATAATATTCTCCAGTTCCATCCATACTGTAGCAAAAGGAAGTAGTTCCTTCTTTCTTTCTACTGCATAGTATTCCATTGTGTGTAAATGTACCACAGTTTTTTGATCCACTCATTTACTGATGGGTGCTTATGCTGTTTTTAGCTTGTGGCTATTATAAATAGCACTGCTATGAACATTGGGGTGCGTAGGTTCTTTTGAATTGGTGTTTCAGGATTCTTAGTGTATAATCCCAGCAGTGGAATCTCTGGGTCAAAAGGCAGTTCCATTTTTAGTTTTTTGAGGAAACTCCATACTATTTTCCACAGTGGCTGCACCAGTCTGCATTCCCATCAACAGTGCACTACTAGGGTTCCCTTTCCTCTACAACCTCGCCAGCACTTGCTGTTTGTTGATTTATTAATTATGGCATTCTGACAGGTGTGAGGTGATATCTCACAGTGGTTTTAATTTGTAGGAAGAAATGTTAAATGAGGTAAGCAGTATGTTGATTTTCAGTGCAGCTCAAACTCCTCATCACATAGTAGACAGGCACACTGAGTAGCATAACCCAAGAACTTGTCTAGAAAAATAAATTTAAGCCAAGGTTTTGATTTTTTTCACTAATTATAAATAACACACAAATCCCCAGAAATTAAGTTGGAACATAATTAATTCAATACATTTAAACTGGCATTATTGGTCTTGTCCATGTAAAATGATTCTATTAGTAGTACAGATTTGTGCATGGAATAGTATAATATTAGAACAGATATGAAACTTGGCAGTTATGTTCAGGCATAAGAAAAGTGGAGAACAAAATATGACCATATCCTGAGCCCAATACTCTTAAAATATAGTCATTTCCCTAGATCTAAATAGAAAAATATATTTCCCATTGCCTTTTTCAACATATTCTAGAAACTTTTATCATGTTCCCTAATGTATAGAAGGTACCTATCAAAACAGCTATGACACAATGAAATAATTATTGTTTTTGTTAACACTTATCTTCCTTGTCTAACACATTTTCTTATTCTTGTTACATTGGAACATTTTTTCTATTTTTATTTTCATTTTACTATCAATAAATTATTTGTAATATATTCAGGAAATTAAATGAAGAGTCAGATCACACTTTATGGGGTTTATAGTTTCAGTGTATTACGTCAGCAGTCACAGTCACCTCAAACTTACTGGAAAAAAAATAATGAAATGGCTCCAAGGCATAACATTTCTAGAAATAGTGTCAAGGAAGCCAAAGTTTAAATATTAAGTATATGTCTCAATCTCTACATTTTTATTACATGTTACTTCTACTCTCTGAAGCAATAAATTGTTATAAGAGACTGCTTCACCACCCTCTGCACTCCTAAAACATTTGCTGCCTAGAATTCATTGTTTGGTTATTCCTTTGTGCTACTTTTATGCGTGTCTGCTGAACTAAATGACATTTCTCTCATTTCTGCTTCAGATTTTGTATAAAGACTTTTCACTTTTGTTTTGTCCTTATAACAGTTCCACAAAGAAGTTAATAGAGATGGTCTCCATCACAATTTTGGGGTTGGAGACCTAGATTGGGTGGTTTTTCCCCACAGACACACAGCTAAAAGTAGTAAGAACACTGCACATAAACATTTTTTAATTTTTATTTTTTAATTATCAATGTTCAAATACAGTTGTCTCCATTTTCCTACCATCACATTCCCCCACTCTACCCACCCCCACCTCCCACCCTCAATCCTACCTGTTTGGCTTTGTGCATGAGTCCTTTATACACATTCATTTATGACCCTTTCCCTTCATATTTTAAAAACACCTCAAATAAAAGAACCCTGAAACACCAATCCAAAAGAACCTATGCACCCCTATGTTTATAGCAGCACAATTTACAATAGCCAAGTGTTGGAAGCAACCTAGATGCCCATCAGTAAATGAATGGATCAAAAAACTGTGGTACATTTACACAATGGAATTCTATGCAGCAGAAAGAAAGAAGGAGCTCATACCCTTTGCAACTGCATGGATAGAACTTGAGAGCATCATGCTAAGCGAAGTAAGCCAGGCAGTGAAAGACAAATACCATATGATCTCACCTTTAACAGGAAGCTAATCAACAAAACAAACAAACAAGCATAATATAACCAAAGACACAGAAATTGAGAACAGGCTAAAAGTCACCAGAGAGGAGAGGGGAGGGAATTTCAGGGGAAAAGGGGAAGGAATTACAGGAACAAGTATAAAGGACACATGGACAAAAACTATGGGGGCTGGAAATGGGAGGGAGGAGGGGAGGGCTGGGGTGGTGAGTTCGGGTGAGAATAAAAGACAGAAAACTGTACAAGATCAACAACTAAAATTAAAAAAAAACACCTCAAATAAATAACATGTATGTATGACCAGTTATCCACCTCCCATTTCCATAGTAGATATTAATAATAATGCATGACACTCTTTCTTTCAGACCATATCTGCCATCTTAGAAATCTTCTTAATGCATTATTCTGGAAAAGAGTCATAAATGTTTGGAGTGGGCATTTAGGGTTAAATGTGTGTGACTTTTGCTGTCTAGCTTTTGCTGTGTTATGATTATGTTTTTTGTACTTGTGCCCTGTGACATCTACTATGGTGCCTTGCACAAAGTAATAAATACTAAATAAATATAGTAATAGTTTTGGCTAAATGGGTACAAGCCATAATGTGCTAAAATTTGACTATAATTTTTTTTTAAATTTTGTCATCATTGAGCAATTTATTTCTTGGATATTATTGGGTCTCATCTTGTGCCAGGCACCATCTTATGCATTTGAGACTCAAGTATGAATTCACCCATTGGGGTATGAAAGAGAGACAGCAAACGGCATACCATAGCAGACAAAATGTGCAAGGACCCTGGCCCCAGAGTCCAGAAGGCAATATCAGTGGCAGTAGCTCACCTCTGAGGAATGGGGCTACCTGGGACCCCTTGGATTACTATGCTTAGAGAAAAGGGCATCGCATGAGTTGGGCAGAGCCCCTAAAAGATGTCTTAGTTCACAAAAGCAGTCTAGCAAGAACATGCATTATCGATTTGACTACAGGATTTATGAATTTTGGCTTCAAAACTGCGGATGAGCCTAATTATTCAACAAATGAGCTGATTGGTTAATTTCTCCTCTGCTTCTTCAAACATAAATGCACCTAAGTATCTTGTTTCAAGAATATTCTGAATTTCATTCATTCAAAAAATACTTGTTGAATGCCTCTTATTATCTCCCATTAGGCTCTGAAACAACAGTGAATGAGTCTTATTTTCAAGAAGTTTACAGTCTGGAAAGTGGAAGACAATAAAAGAATGAGTTCAGGCAAAGCCAATAACATAGCATATGTTTTCTGTCACAATGCCTGATCCAAGAAATGTTATTTCTCTTCCCTACAGCCCACTTACCATATTGCAATAATATTCTCTGTTAATTTTCTTAACCTAAAAATCCCTCTGTCACATAATCACTTACCAGTGAGAACAGTGAGTCACTCTACTAGTTTTTAAATCTTTCTAGATATAAATGACAATAACACATCTTTACAAAGTTAACATATTGGTGTAAGTAATAAGATGGAGAGTGAGGCAGTGCCAGCTGAATAAGTCTGTAGTACATGTGTCAGGCACCCACAAAGAATCTCACAGGTGAGGGGAAGGATCAATACTTTCATACTGCAGCTACTATTTATTGAACACTTCCATGGTTAAGCACTTGGGGTTTATGAAGATTACTAATTGTATGGGCTATTTTTTTTTGTAACAGAGGAGGGTGAGGGGTTGACAGGACAGTGATAAAGGCTATGCCAAGTGGCCAGCTGGAAATGTGGACTGGAGAAAACAGGAGATGAGGATGGACATTTGACTAAAGGGGACTGAGAGTCAGCCTCTAGCAGCTAAAGGTTAAATCTTCCTATCTGATATCTTTAATACATGTTTCTATTTAATGGTTTGTAAAATAGGAAAAAATACTTACAGAATATTAATAGATAGTACTAAGGAGAGAGAGATTTCTGAGGGCTGAAAGTGTTTGAAGAGCTTTACACAATTCACTTTACTATGACCAATATTTCTTAAGTGTTGCTACAAGCCAAATATGGAAGGAAAGATTTTTCTGCCAACCTCCCTTTGCACCAAACATATTGTAAACACCCTTTTTAGAGCAAGAGCTATGTCATATTAATATTTTTCATTCCAAGAGTGCTTCTGGCGCCCTGTCCCTGTTGAAGTAGCATGCATTCAGAAAATATTGGTTGGCTACATGTTTCTGGTGGCCTTGTAAAAATTGATGCAAACACAAGCAAACACAACAGTTGTTAAGTAAGTGTTATCAGTGGCCACTCTGTTTTCCTCCTCTTTGCCTCACATACAGAACCCTCATGGGTGGACATGGGCTTCAGGGGAGGCTCAGCTGCCCTTCATCCGGGCAGTGCATTGTGTGAGTGTGAGTCAATTGCATAATTCTGTTTTCCTCTTGGGACTGGCATGACCTGGGAATGTTTCCAGAGTGTGTCCAGTAAGAAGGAGGGAAAGCCTGCTTGGGGTGGGTGTAGGAGTTCCAGAAAGGTTTCTGCTTTCTTAAAAAGGAAGGCATAGGCAGAAAGCCCTTTCTTGGCCTCTGAAACCAACCCTGAGAGGGCAAGACAGCCTGAGCTGCCGGGGCCATGCATCACATCCTGAGGAGAACTGCCAACACACCCAGGATAGCAGAGCAGAAGGCCGGAAGCTGTGACTATATGGCAAAGCTTGTGTTAACCAACCCTGAATAAGTTCTACCTCCAGACTTCCTATGTGGTAACACATTTTCTTTAAGTCATTTCTGGTGTGGTCATCTGTTACTTGCAGCCTAAATGAGCCTATGGGATCAGTGGATGATTGAACATGCGGTGCTGTGCAAGGAAAGTAAAAGGCCCCTCATTAGCTGCACAATTTCAAGCGGGTTCGCAAGTTTCAAAAGGATTCATTAAGCAAGTATTTCTTGAGAACTTACTATGCTTCCAAAATTGATTAATCAAGAGAGAAGGAATTCTTACTGAAGTTTTGGACTCTGTAGCACAGATATGAAATGGATAGTGAAAAACAGCTGGTGTCCAATGTAGTTTCCACATTAGTTCTTTATATGCATGAAAGGATTGGGTCTTTAACCAAAAGTGAAAAATAGAAATGGAAAATGTGTAAATAGCTAAATTGGACAACCATGCAAAACTCTCACACAGTTTGATAATTTGGTGAAGTATGCCATTCTGAATAGTTTAATGCATATTAGTACTCTGGTACTTTTTAATTCATTTTTTCACACTTCCCAAAACCCAATTTTATTCTGCATATATCTCTAGTCTAATATGGATACATATACTATTTAGAAAATTGTGCTTTTAGCCCTAACTAGTGTGGCTCAATTGGTTGGGCATTGTCCCACAAAGCAAAAGGTCACTTGTTGAATTCCTATTCAGGGCCCATGCCTGGGTTCTGGGTTCGATCCAAAGAAGGAACCAATTGACGTTTCTCTCTCACATCAGTGTTTCTCTCCCTCTCTTTCTCTCTCCCTTCCCTTCTCTCTAAAAGTAAATAATAAATAAAATCTTTGAAAAAATAAAGTCATTCCTTTAAATGTATTATTTTATTTAAGGAAAATATTAAATACATATTTTCTGTATGCTCAGGTGCTTTAAAATGCTTTTTTATATTCCATATGCTGAGGCCGTGCTGTCTTCACCTTTTTAGTTTCAGTACAAAAAGCTTTGGATGACTTGTAGTTCTTTGTGCTTCTGAAATTGGAGTTTTCCTAAGATTACCTTAAAATGTAGCTGTGTTCACACCTGAGACTCCTTGAGAGTAAACAAAATCTGCATTTCTCTTTCAAGCAGTAGACTGCTAATCTAAGAAGAAAGTAGAACCATGTTTCAACTGGCTTCTCATAGCATAGCACCTGTAACAGTTTCACAGATTAGTAGTAACTCTAGCTCAGTCTTAAAGTTAGAATTTTATTGAAGGTGTTTCAGAAAAAGAAATCCAGTAAAATTTATAAACAAATACTCGTAGTTTATAAAATAAAATAAAAATATTATAAAGTAACAGTTCAGAACAAGAGAGCAGTATTCTAGAAGCCATAAAATTATGGAACTAGGAAGATGTGTGTGTGTGTAAAGGAAAATATATATATCTTTTTTTAATTTTTAAATATATATAAAATATATATATTAATTTTTCCTTTTCAAGAAAATAATATCAGAAGTGCCCACAATTTGCCCATCCTACCTAGTGGCATCACACTGAGAATGAAAACCTGACCCTTTTCTACAATTCAGTCCCAAATTCCCATCAGTCACCCTTTAACATCTCAGTAAATGCTTATACAGTGATGGGCTATTTGGGGGCTGGTACCAGAAAATAGCTTCAGACTTATTTTCTGCTAATCATGTCAGAGATTATCTATTTATTATTATTACAAGGATGGGCAAAAGAAGGTTTACAGTTTAAGTATACAAAACAGAGTTTATTCTTATATAATTTATTAATTATTGTATTAGAACCATAAATGTATTTTTGTCCACCCCTGTGTATGGGTTCCCAGGGAAGCCAGGCAGATGTTGGTATATCATTATTTTTTTCATGTAACCATCCAGTTTGTTAGCATAAACCATAGTAGGCCTCTGAATTTGCCTATTTGGGTATCAATATATTCCTTTTAACCATCTATATTCACACAATTATGTCATTATCAATACTTATTAAATGATAGTATGAATTGTTCCTTATTAAAGGCTAGATCTTTCTTCTATTGAATCTGAGAAAACAATTATGCTAGATCACCACAGTGATTTAACAAGATATTAAGCTTGCTTTGTATTTCAAAAGCTAAGGGTATATTGCAAACACCTTTAATAATTTCTAAAGGATATTATATATTAGAATATTTACAAGTTTCTCATTTGACAGTCACACTCTATCATATATATATGTGTGTGTGTGTATCTATATATATATTCCAAACATATGACCACATCTTAGTTATATAACTCAGTTTTTCCTGTCAAAGATAATGCTATTTGCTCTTAATTTTTTCCTTTAAAATTATGGTTGTAGAGGGTAAGCAGACTAACCTTGAGACAGAAAACAATCTCTTCTGCAGTATCATGTATCAACTCATGCAGTTCCTTTATTTGTTCATTGATTTACTCCTGCAGCAAACAAACTAACATCTGCTAGATGCTAGGGAATGTATATGATACAGAACCATAGAAAAGCTTGCCTGTGTGTGATGATCAGTACCAAAATAACTGGACATGTGAAGTATTGAGATGAGGAGAATAATAAAATCCAGTGACTATTAACCTCATTTGTTCAGTTCTTCACTCTTGATGTGCTTAACTGGTTACAGATATCTGACTGTCCGCTACTTAAAGTTAAAGTAGGTGATGCAATTAAATGAAGTCAGTAAATGAAGAATAGAATAAAAGTTGTCTCTGCTGCATATAAGCAAGTTTCTGCTTCTGAATAAATGGACTAATGAGGACTAATGCATAAGTTTATTTTGAGCTTCAAATAGACCAATAAATATTAAGCACTTATCATAATACCTGGACATATTTAGTAAATATTAGCTGTTGTGAAAATTATTTTTACCTAACATTCACATATGGTCTGAAAATTATGTAAATTATGTGCTATGTAAATTTCATTTGCCTGGAGATCTTTTTGCTTCTAGACAGGTAAACCACTCATTTTTTTCTATGATACTTCTAACCAAATATTTATTTTACAATTATTTATTAGGTACCCACTGAGAATAATAGTGCCATCTAGAAATGTACAGTCTTGTTGTACAGGCAAGTGGAAAGCTAAGTATAGAGCCAAAGGAGACTTAGAATATGTTCGGTGTTAAAGAAAGTGATGTAAACATGATTATGCCTCTGTGTTTCTAGGCCTAGGCCAGACATCATTAATCATTTCCATTTTTCCACAGTTAACAGACACACAGGCTCAGAATCCTTTTCATGATAATACTACAGGAAGCTATCACCATTCAAGCTTACCTATGGAGTGTCTGCCATCCCTAGCAAGACAAGTTCTTACAAATGACCAAAATCACTTCCTCAACTATATTTTTCTGCACCTTAGCACTATTTTTCTTCCTCTGTAATCATCAAGTCTTCATCTATGAATCCTCTGCCGATACCCATTTCTCTCTTGATCATCTCTCCTACCAACATTGCAGTGATTTGTAGTAAAATAATGAAACATTACTCATTGTATGGATAGGTCATGCTACCAATTGGAAAACAAAAAGACAAGTCAAGCTTTCACCTCAGTGTGTGAGAAACACGTAAAGAATTGCAACAGTCACTAGAACTGTTCATCGGCTTCCAGTTCTCCTTTCCTTCCAGGCACCCATCTTGTTGGAAGTTAGGTCTGGCCACGTGATTAGCTTTGGCTGGTGAAATGTAAACGTAAGTCCAGTACTTAAAACAACAATAGGCAATCATTCATCTCCCGGATTCTCCCTCCCTTGATTGTTCTTATTATGACATGACACTTCCTTAGCTTAGGTCCCAGAGTGAGAAAATAAGAAGCAGAGTCTCACCGATCCGATGTGGACATGCAGTGTGAGCAAGAAATAAAACGTTGTCATTAAAACCACTGAGATTTGGATTAGCATAATCTAATCTCTCCTGCCTAATACCACTCTGACTATACAGTACTTAGGAAAAAGAAGAATGCACAGAGGAGGCTTACCAGATACGGTAACAATATTGAAGAGACTTGTTAGTATGAGATTTGGCAAGGAAACAGAAAGCTTGCTTCATTCTAAAATACCATTCATTGTAAAACCCAACATTGAATTAGTAATGACTTTTGTGGGAGAAAAAAAGGACCACATTGAAAGGACACAACATGCTTTTTTACTAAAACAGTAATAGTACAAATTTATCCATAAAAATATAACCTCTCTTATTTAATTTTCCCAGTGAAAGTTCAAGTTCCAACTTTTTTTAATTGACTCTCGAAAGTCTTCAAAATCACTTCTTCCTTCAGTATTGATGCACAGCTTGAAGAATAACATGACCTTTTTCGTGTATGTGTGTGTGTGTTATATTGATTTGCTTAGCTTAGTACTTTTAAAGGATCAAAATTTTAAAGAATACTGGAGAATACTTGGAGTTCATCTGTATTTTTCATAATTACCATATCATTTTTAGCTTATATGAGTTACACATCACTATAGTTAAACAAATCTCTTGAAAGATATCAACTCTTGACAGATTGATGTTTATCACCATCACAATTCATGGATTATTTGCATTCATATGTTACAGTTTTGACAATCTTTGACCTAGTCTGAGATATTTGGTATTGCTATTGCCCTTAATTTTAGTCTCTGAGGTGGGAAGGGAATTTGTGTTTTGAACCTCAAAGATGATCAAAATTCAGCTTCATTTACCTGTATACATCATCTCAGCTTTGGTCCTATAAAGCACTTGGTTATTTCCTTACACAATAATATAGATGGGATAGCTTTTATCTTTTTTATTATATTTGCATTGTTAATCCTTTTTTCATACTCATTTACATACCCAAAAAACTTTATTGTGGCACTACCTTTATAAAGGCATTTTAAGTGACATTTAATATCCAAATGTAAGTTATAGTTCATCCATATCTGATGCTACCAATGCAAACATCTGAGGTTGAGATCAGATGAAGTTATCTCCTAAGCCTGACTCAATTTACACACACAAAAGTCACAGTAACTATGTCCCAATGTGTGCCACTTCCTAACAACTGAACCATTAATTTTAACAATAATCATTTTTCTCTATTTTAAAATATAAAAGTGTTATAGGTGGAATGTGATATTAAAAATGAATGAATCTATAAATAGCACAAAAGATATATAGCTTAATAAACATTTAAGTAAAATAGATATACATAAAGTATTCATATATATTATACAAGCTATAACTTCTGTGCATATTATATATAGTTGTAATGTAGATATATACAAACCACAAATAACAAGCCATGTGATTCTTTTATTAACTCTTCATTTTCTCCCAGGAATTGATAAGCTGTTTAGTCAGATGTGACTAGGAAAATGCTCTTGTCTTGCCACGTAAATCAAGTTTATAATCATTGGGATATTTCAAGATCATCTTCCGTGTTCCACACTATTCAAGCTCACATCAGCTTTTTTTTAATTTATTACTTCCTCCTGACACTTACCTATAAAATAATTTCAGAAAACTCTCACTCTCTGAGAATACTCAAAGTTCACACTTTTAATAGTGTTCCAAGACAATATTTATAAGAACGTTGGTTTTTCTATAATGTTCTCTAGAAAAAAATGCTAAATCAAGTTCTTCCTAGCTATTGCTTTTCTTTCTATTTTGTCTGTTATCATTATATATCTCTGAGCTAAGTTGGCAGTGGTTAAAGCAGATTTTTTTTTTCATTAAGGTTGTCTTATTTTCTGGGTTTTAAGTTAGTATGATCGAAAAGATCTCTGTCTTCAGCAGCCTTTGATTCTATAATACTTTCCGCCATGCTGTCCAACACTGCCCTTCTACATCTGCCACATTTCTGAATGTTACTGTTTATTTTTCCATCGTTTACATGTAAGCATCACAGTGCAAAAACTACAATAGAAGAAAAAAGATTCACCAGAGTATTAATTAATATGAATTATCCTAATGTGTTAAAGTATTGTATTGTATGGCTACTTTAGCACAATCTTTATTTTTACTGATTTTAATTTTCAAAAATAAAACCAAAATCTCTTCCACCATAGTATAATTTTATGTCACTTCTGGAATCTGTAAAGTGCAGGCTATTTTGAAGGAAAGAGTGTGACTGTTCTCTGTTGTGCAACAATGAAGCAAACACTTGCACATTAAAAGATACAATGAAGTGAGGAATAATAGATATCAGTGTGGTACACTGGACAGTCGATACACTCCTGGTGACTCTCTCTGGCAAATTGTCAAAAGGATTTTATAGTACTTTTTTCTTTCCTTTTTTGATGGACTCAGATTCTTAAAGAAGAATAATTTTGAGCTCAAGGAATTATCGAGTGATTACTCTCCAAAACATTGTCTCCAAATTGTTAATATGAGGAAGGTTGTTTATGAAACATTAACATATTGTTTGTGAGAAAAGGAATGTGACTTAAAAAAAGATAGAACTGTCAACCAACTCCCTCCTCCTCAAATTTTCATAAACAGAAAGGTTTTGTATTACTGCTGAGTTCGTACAAAGTCTCTGCTGGAGAATTCTAATTAAAAGTCAGCTTTGCTTAAAAGCTTACTTGCTCAAGAGCAGACTGGTCACAGGTGACTGTTGTTTCTGGAGAGCAGGAATGGGCTTCCGGAAGGCCAGTTCCGCTGAGAACACTTGCCAGGTGCAAACCCTCAGCTCCTTGATGAAGGCTGTCCCACTGACAGACAGGTCTAGGAGCGCTGAGTTCAGTGATCACAAGCTTCAGTGCCTCAGGAAATACTAAGGAGAAAGGTGTAGCCAATACTCTCAGGCTGATTTTTATTTATTTTTAATTTACTTTTTTATTTTAATTGTTGTTCAAGTACAGTTTTCTGTCTTTACTCCAACCCCAGCCCAACACCCCAGCCCTCCCCACCTCCCTCACATTTCCACCCACCCTAGTTTTTGTCCATGTGTCCTTTATCCTTGTTCCTGTAAACCTTTCCCTTTTTCCCCCTGAAATTCCCTTCCCTCTCCCCTCTGGTCACTGTCAGCCTGTTCTCAATTTCAGTGTCTTTGGTTATATTTTACTCTTTTTTGTTTGTTTTGTTGTTTAGGTTCCTGTTAAAGGTGAGATCATATGGTATTTGTCTTTCACTTCCTGGCTTATTTCGCTTAGCATTATACTCTCTAGTTCCATCCATGCTGTCGCAAAGGGTAGGGGCTCTTTCCTTCTTTCTGCCGCATAGAATCCCACTGTGTAAATGTATCATAGTTTTTTGATCCATTCATTTACTGATGGGCACCTAGGTTGCTTCCAACACTTGGCTATTGTAAATTGGGCTGCTATGAACATTGGGGTGCATAGATTCTTTTGGATTGGTGTTTCAGGGTTCTTAGGATATAATCCTAGCCGTGGAATTGCTGGGTCAAAAGGTAGATCCATTTTTAGTTTTCTCAGAAAATTCCATACTGTTTTCCACTATGGAAAACACAGGCTGATTTTTAGACTAACATCGTTAACAGAGTCTAATTTTGACCTTTAGCAGGTTACACAGTGAGACTCCAAACCTGTGCCTTTCAAGTTAGGAGATAATTCATGGAAAATTATCTAATTAAATTTAATCTACTCTCATCATTTTAGGTTCTGTTCTTCAAAATAACCCCTTCATTTTAAAATTGGGGACTCCCTGCCCTACTCTCTATTCTCCATCTCTCCCTAGTTTCTTTTTCTCTCTTCGACAATGCACCACACTATGTCTCACCAATGAAGATACTATTTTGTGACCTAGGACATTTTTCTATACCATGTTGTTGTCCTTGAGAGAGGGTGCAAAGTTTATTTGAGGCAGTTTAGTAGTGGTAATAATAATACAGTAGGCAAGACACAGAGAATCTTCATTAACCTGGCTGAGTTTCTTATTTAAATTAGATGGTTGCATAGGCTGAGAAGCTATGGGATCTAGTCATTCACATCTCATATATTGCTCAACAGAAGCAAGAGTAGTTCACATAGGTATGTTTGTATAGGAAAAAAAAAAAACAGTGTATATAGGGTTTGGTACTGTCTGTGGTTTTTTTGGCATCCACTGTGGGTCTTGAAACTAGAAAGCATCCCCCAGGGATGAGAGGAACCACCGTAGATTTTAAGTGTCTCCGTACACCCACACTGGCAAGGCACTGGGACCAGATTAGGAAGCAAAACAGTTCTTCCCCTCAAAAAATTTAACATTCAGCCTATGATTTTTTAATTCCACTTTTTACTTTCCTATGAAACTTTCAAAGAAATTATAAAGCACTTCAAATATCTTCAGTTGTTATCTCTTGTATCTAACCAGCCTCAGAAAGAAACCTCTACTTAGATTTTAAAAGAGTGAAAATGGAATACATTGTTTCTATACTAAGGGATTTATTTAAATCCCTCTGTAACGTGTTCAAATTGATATGCTAAGTGCCCATTATATGCCTAGGACAATTGTCTGGTTGACAAGGAGTAATATTTTACTAAATAATAATGTATTGAACGACGTGTTGAGATCACCCATTTGTGCTCTTCTTTTAGGTGGCAGCATGCAACTATCTTTAATATCGGTGTCAGGTATCCCATCAGCGGTTTCGGATTCCAAAACCAGGGAGTTCCGAAACCAGGGAGACGCCCTTGCCCTCTCACTGGCTCACTGTGTCCGTTACTCACTGTCCAAGGGCCAGCACTTCTGTCCACTTGAAAGAAAAACATTGATGTGTCATGGCATTTGGACCTGGAGGGAATCTTAAATGCCACATTATCCAACTCTTGAAAGTATTAGTTGGAGAAACGGAAGCCAGAAAGATGGCATGGTGTGTTTAATGCAGCTGTTTGCTCTCGTGGGGGAAAGTCACCAGGACTAGAACATGATGGAGCTGAATTCGGGCTCTGCTCTTACACACACCAACCTTTCTTTTTTCTGACTTGAAGCAAATCATTTTAACTTCTCTGTGTGGATTTCATTACCTGTTAAAATAGCAAAACAAAATTTAATTTAAAAGAAAAAACAAAAACCGAGAATGAAAGCAATGATATTTACTGCTTACATTTTTGTCAACTTTTATTTATGATAAACTTACGAAGTTGGATGCTTCTGAAATATATTACACCCTTCAAACATGAAGTGGTCATGTTGTGGTTGCTGTTTTGCAGCAGAAGTGAGACTGATATTTATATTATATCATTTACCTGAATTCTGGGTAAACATTTCTATTGTCAGTGTCAAAAAGGCCCAAACCTCTAGATAATATTTTTATTTCATTTTTTTTGTTAACTGAATTTATTGCAGTGACATTGGTTCACAAAACATAGGGGTGATATATTCTTTCAAATTAATATTTAGGGATTTATTTCCAAAAGTGGGATTGCTGGCTCAAAAGGCAGTTCCATTTTTAAGTTTTTAAGGAAACTTCATACCGTTTTCCACAGGTTTTAAGTGTGCCACTCAATAAAGCATCTGCACGATGCATCGTGGACTGATCACCCCAAGCAAAGTTTCTTTCCGCCCCATCCCCCCACCCTTGCCCACCTTCACCTACTCCCTACCCCTTTGCCTCTGTTGGTCACCACTCCGTTGTCTGTGTCTCTGTGTGTAAATATATGACAGCTGTCAGTCTGTTCCCTATGTCCACGCCTCTGTTTCTATATTCTGACATTTGTTTCGTTCGTTAGATTCCACATGTAAGTGAGATCATATGGTATTTGTCTTTCTCTGACTGGCTTATTTCACTGAGAATAATAATCTCTAAGTCCATCCATGCTGTCGCAAATAGGTAAAATTTCCTGTTTGTTTGTTTGTTTGTTTGTTTGTTTGTTTGTTTTTATGGCCTGGTAGTATTCTATTAGGTAAAAATGTACCACAGCTCAGCTCTTTTATCCACTCAGCTACTGATTGACACTCAGGCTGTTTCCACATCTTGGCTCTTAACTCTGCAATAAACATAGGGGTGATATATTCTTTCAAATTAATATTTAGGGATTTATTTCCAAAAGTGGGATTGCTGGCTCAAAAGGCAGTTCCATTTTTAAGTTTTTAAGGAAACTTCATACCGTTTTCCACAGTGGCTGCACCAGTCTGCTTTCCCACCAACAGTGCATAAGGGTTCTCTTTTTTCTGCATCTTGGCTGGCACTTGTTTGTTGATTAATTGATGGTAGCCATTCTGGCAGGTGTAAGGTGATACTTCATTGTGGTTTTAATTTTTTCATATGTCTACTGGCCACCTATATGTCCTTTCTGGAGAAGTGTCTATTCAGGTCCTCTGCCTATTTTTTTATTGACTTGTTTGTCTTCCTGGTGTTGAATTGTATAAATTCCTTATATATTTTTGAAATTCACCCCTTTTCCAATGTGTCATGGGCAAATATGTTCTCCCAACATCTTTATGGTCAATTAATATTTTGACAAAGAACGCAAGAGCATACAATGGAGTAAATAGAGCCTCTTCAATAAATTGTGCTGGGGCCCTGGCTGGTGTGGCTCAGTGGATTGAGTGCCGGCCTGCAAATCAAAGGGTAGCAAAGTTCAATTCCCAGTTAGGGCACATGCCTGAGTTGCAGACCAGGTCTCCAGTGGGGGCCACGTGAGATGCAACCACACATTGATGTTTCTCTCTTTTTCTCTTTCCATTCACCTCTCTCTAAAAATAAATAAATAAAAATATATAAAAAATAAACAATGTTGGGAAAATTGGACACGTATATGCAAAAAAAAAAAAAGAAAAGAAAAGAAAAGAAAGAAACTAGACCTCCAACTTATACCATAACAAGAATAAACTCAAATGGATTAAAGTCTTAAATATAAGTGGCAAAACCAATCAGAATCATAGAAGAAAGCATGGGCAGCAAAGTCTCAGACATCTCTCATCGCAAACTGCTAGACAATTTTTATGAGAGTTTATTTGAGCCAAACAGATGACATACGCCAGGGAGCAAGATCTCAAAATCTCTACAGAATGACAGTTGTTTAGATTCTTCTTTGCATTTGAAATTAGGGAAGGGATATGAGGAAGATTGTAGAAAGCAAGGCAGGAATTGGATTACAAAATAGTTAACAAGATTACGTGCTCTCTTGAGGGTTAATACCCCCTTCAACCAGTATTACTTCTGGTATTTCAAAGGCATATTAACACAGTTGCAGAAGAACAATGGACAGGACTGGCTTAAAAGCTTTCACTAAAGAAGTTGTAGGCCTGGGGCAAGCCTTCCCACAATGACCTGCCCAGTTTGGAATTTTCAATCAGATCACCCTGTGATCTTATCCATCCATACCATGATATATTGCATCGTCACGGAACAGCCATTTTACAAATGACATTTTGTAGTAAATCCCTTTGCAGGTTGGGAATTTCCTAAGTCAATGACCATTCTTTTCTTTGGGTTTGTAGCTGCAGAATATAGGGGTTGTGACAATCAGTCAAGCTACTGATTCCGGGGTGTCTTATGGAGTCAGTGTGTTACCGAACAGCAAGTGGGTTCTCACCGCTTCACTGTTACCCTCTAGGCAAAATTTCAGGAGCAAAGTTTTGGTGATAAAGGAAAGGAGTCTTTATTCAAAAGCTACACAATTCTGGAGTAACAGCTTCCCACTTGCATTAGGCACTTAAACCTATCAATTATGGCTAAACTCTTTAACTCTTTAGTTATAACTTTAATCATTTAAACATGTCAATTAAGGCTAAACTTTTTAACACCTGAGTTCTCCTGTCATTTCTCTTGTTAGTTTTTAATCATCTTATTTCTATAGGTTTAGTTACAAACCAAAATAACATAAGATATAAAAGCTACACAAGTTTGGAGTAAAGGCAGGCTTCTGCCTCAGAGCTCGTCCCCTCTAGAACATCCAAAGGAGAACAACCCTGCCACCCCCATGCCAGGTCAGCCCCATCCTAGGCTGCACCTGCAGTTTCTTCTTCATCCAGGATCCACCCAAACCCCATCCACTGGGAAATGCAGGCAGCTGCAGCATGATCACCCAGGCAGCCTTGAGAAAGACGAACCCAAGAGCCAGTCTCTGCCCTCTTTTTTTATTTTAAATCTCTGGCCTGTAATTCCAAGTGTTCTGGAGGCATTCAGCTTCTCCGCCAATCCTGTTCACCATTACCTTGGGCAACCTCCTTATCTGGCCGCTCCCTACCCTTCCCCAGTGATTTGATCAGATCGCTCTGTATCAAGTGGGGCAAATGCATGTGTCTTTACTGTTCTACTGAATGAGTAGAACAGTATACAACTATATCATTGCTTGTGCCTGTGGAATCATTGATGAAATACTTCAATCTTTACTTCAACAATGCAGTATTTTCCCTTTGCATCTTAGGTTGTTGTAGATAATACAAACTGAGAAGAAATAAAAATCTTACCTTTATTTGTAATACATTCCTCCTTAAACATCATAATAGGTGATGATGGGTTACCAAACACATTCTATTCAGACCTGGGATTACTATTCCATGAAGTGGGGAAAGCTGACTAAGGGGTGAGACCCAGGTGTTCAGGGTCAAAGGCACAGAGGTTGGTAGCCTCTGACCCTAGGCCATTGTTTGCCAGAACCAATGTCCTGGAAGGGGTTCCAAGATCAAAGACAGGAGAGTGAGCCCATGAGGAGCCATCAACTGGGAGGTAAAATTAAAAATCAGACACAAGGTACTGAGTTAAAGCAGGGAGGTGGAGGAACTTAGGAAGTCTAGAATAAGAAGCAAAATAAATAAATTATGAGATGGTCAGTGAATCTCAAGCTTTAGGGAGCATCAGAATCCCTTGGAGGGCTATTAAAAGAAGGAGCACGGTGCTCCACCTGTAGCATTCCTGCTTCTGTGGGTCTTGGGGGAGCCCAAAATGTACATTCCATCAAGCTCCTAGATGATGCTAATGATGCTGGTCTGCAGGTCCCACTTTGAGAATGGTGGTTCCAGCATCAGCAGTAACTTTTAATGAGCTCCTGGAATAGTCTGTTGGGAGGGGTTAGAAAGGGTTGGGGACAGGCAAACAAATATAACAGTTGGCTTTTTTCCCATTTTAATTGGCTTAAAAAAAAAGTCAAATGCCCTAGTCAATTTTTGAGGATATAAACCTCCTTCTGCATTAAAATGCAAAATAAGAACTTACATTTTTGCCATGTCAACATACATAGAAATTCTATGAAAAGTAAAATATAGCATGTTTTTGTAATAGTCATACAGCTAGTTCAGAGCTCTAGTTAAAAAGTGTGTGTTCTGAAAATAAACTGCCTAGGGTCAAACCTTGATTCCACTACAACTTTTCTGCCCTGAGGTCACTAGTTTCTTAAACTCTTTGAGCTTCCTTTGTTAAAATGTGGATATTATTAATTGAATAGGGTTATTACAGGATTAAATGAAGTGTGGTATTTAAACTATTGGTGTGCCTGGCACATAATAACTGTTCCATAAATGTTTGCTATTATTGGAACACCAAAGTAAATACCTTCATTCAGGAATGTGACTTTGTATACAATACTGGGTAGTTATCTCAGGTTGAACTTGTTGTTTACTCTGGGTATCTATAATTCATTGTAACTCTTCAGCTAAGAATAACACTGAGTTGGCCTGAGGTTATCAATTACATGTATACAATGTGATTCAAAAGCCAAAGTAGATTACAGATAGCAAAGAATAGCAAATTTCAGACTAAGAAGGAAGAATATCTTCTATTGACCAGTAGTTAAGAGCATCAGCTCTGGGACCAGATTGCCTGGCTTTGCATTCTGACTCCACCCTTTACTAACTCTGTGACCTTGAATAAGTTATTGATGTGTCTGTGCCTCAGAATCTTCATCTATCAAATGGTCACACACCCACATACACACTGTCATATTTAATAGAGTTTAGATTCTGTAAATGAAACATTCAAAATGTTTATAACAAATGATTTGCACAAAATAAGCACTCTAAAAGTGTTTGCTGTTACTGATATCTAGATTATATGTATGTCGATTTTTGCTGTATTTTGATTTTAAGGGAAGGTAAATCAGAAGATAATATTTTTATTTCTTTACTTTTTGGACTCCAGTTTTACCTCCAATATACTGGAACATGGGTCTGTGCTAACTTTATAAAACTGGAAACAAGTTTTTTATTAACAAACCTATACATGAAAAGGAAAGCCCCTCCCACCAACCCCCACCACAGCTTTCTTAAATATATAATTGGTGTTTCATTTAAAGTGGAGTTAGTACTTTGAAGACAATCTAGTCTTTAATAATGTTCTAGAAAAAAAAGAGGTTCTTTCTCGACTTGCAGAAATCTCTGCGAGTGCATATGTAAAGGATGTCAGTTACTGTCGTTGACAAGTGCTGTGGTCTTCTGTGTGTTGACACCACTGACTTCTCAGTCCTTGAAATCGCCTCTTTCTGGACAACTTGACATAGACATGGCACTGCTGTGGGCCCCTGCTTCCCTCCCAGACATCACTGCTCTGATTTCCCAGGCAAACCTTTTGTCATTGTCCCCTCCTGGACGTGTCTGTCAGCACCTACACCCTAGCCTCCCTTGTGCAGACACTTCCACAGAGGACTCCAGAATTCCCAAGACTTCCTCTTTCCTCCCCAAGCGGAGGCTTTATCTCTTCTGTTCTCCCGCCTCAGGTCTAGTGCTCTATTCCCAAAGCCTGCTAAGCTTCCATTTGCATTTCTCGTTGCCTCTTCAAAAGCAAACTCATGTTTCTTCAAAACTGGTTACCCTCCCCATGCTGCTGTGTGTCAGTGTTACCACCCTGCACCGAGACCTTTGGATAAGCATGTTGCTCCTACATTCGACTCATCCCCATAGGTTTCTTTCTGAACTCCAAGTTCCTTTTGATTTCTTTTCCCTGGCCCTTCTGGGTTAGAATCTTCTTCTCTAGCAACTACATCGTTTCTCTTTATCTGAGATTTAGCTGTCTACAACTTCAGTTACCAAGGACAACTTTGGTCCCAAAATAGTAAAAGGAAAATTCCAGAAGTAAACAATTAAAGCATACATTTTACATTGCATCCATTCTGAGTATCGGGGTGAAATCTCTGGTGTCCCACCCCGTCCCACCCAGGATGGCTCATCCTTTTGGCCACCACCTCCAAGCTGTATCTGCTCCCTGCCCATCGGTCAGGTAGTAGCCCTCGGGGTTATCAGATCAACTCTAGGTCTCACAGTGCTGTTGGTCAAGTCACCCTTACTTTGCTTCATAATGACCCCACAGTGCAAGAGTACAGATGCTGGCCATTTGGATATGCTGAAGGGCAGCCATAAAGTGCTTTCTTTAAGTGAAAGGTTAAAGTTTTCGACTTAGAAAGGACAGAAAAGAAGTCATGTACTGAGATTGCTAAGACCTACAGTAAGAACACACCTTATATTTGTGAAATTGTAAGAAGGAGAAAGAAATTTGTGCTGGTTTTGCTGTTGTACCTCAAACTGCAAAAGTTACAACCATGGTATGTGGTAAGAACTTAGTTAATTTTTTTTAAAAAGCATGGGTGGAAATTAAATTAAATTCATGGGTGGAAGACCTGAGCAGAAAAGTGTTTCAATTGATAGCAACATGTTGCACCAGAAAGCATTGAATGTATACAGAGAGTTCAGCAAGGGATCCCCTAAAACCAGTGGCCACATTCGTATAACTTTTATTATGGTATATGATTGCAGTTATTCTATTTTATTCTCAGTTATTGTTGTTAATCTTTTACTGTGCCTAGTTTATAAATTAAACTTTACCATAGGCATGTGTGTAGGAGAAACACAGAGTGTATGTAGGTTCTGTACTGACCCATTTCAGGCACCCCCCGGGGGTCCTGGAAGGCATCCCCTGCAGCTCAGGGGGGACTACTCCCCTCGCTGCAGGTGCTCTCCTTCCAGTTCGCCTTTCACAGCACTGAAAGGCTAATAATATTCCTTTCAACAAGCCTTTGAGCCTTTCCAGAGCTTTCTTGTTTCCACTTACATCAAGTGCAGACACATTTGCCCGACTTCAGCTATTTCCGTAGTTTGCCTTTAAAGCACGCAGCCCCCCTTCCCACATGGCCCACTTGGACAGCGCTCGGCCTGGTCCTCCGACTGTGATCCCGTGCGCACACCTTGCGCTCACCGTGCTAGCCCTGCAGCCCTCCCTGCTTCAGGCCAACCCTGCGTGTACACTCAACACTTGTCTCACTTTGTGCCTTGTTCACACTGTGTGGTACGCGTCAACTTTGTCTTTCATGTCTTTAAAGACGTGCTCTGTAAACATTCTTAAATTATATTTGAATGTAACTGCGTCTGGAACAGTGAATATATAAAATTAAATAAAAATAAAATAAAAACACTGAATATTACCCCTGAAAGAGACCAAAGAGAAAATGTGCTTCTCAATCTTGTTATTTTACAAATGAGAAATCTGAACGCATGAGTTGAGATATTTTAAAATTTAATAGTTATATTTTTAGATTTTTGGTTATCTTCTACTCGTGGCACAAGGCACTCAGTTGCTATTTACATAATTGATAAAGTTTTATTTTAGAATAGATCTGCTTTTGATTAGAGAAATTGCAAGTACATAGTATTGGAGGTAAGAAAATATGGCAAAAATCTAAAAGTAATAATCAAGATATAGAAGGGTTGAAACTAGTGCCTCCCTTAGAGTCTGTGCTTAATTGTTTGACTGACTGGCTGTTGACTGACTGGTTGGTAGCACACAGCTGTCGCCCCTGGCAAACAGCTTTCAGCCATTTACTAAATGAACAGACAAGGAAGTTTCATGGCTGCATTTTCAGCACAAGGTCAAGGGAAGAGAAGAGTAAAAAGGTCAATTGGGGAAACCGTTCCTGGCACCTACCTATGAGGCTGTCTTTAGCTGAGCTGCCCGGAGATGGTGGCCTGCCTGCTGAGCCAGAGCCCTAGTCTGCGGCATTTTTTCTAAGCCCTTTAGCCACCTTCACTCTTCCTAGGACCCTCTCCCACACAGAGTTTAACTGGGCAAGTGCAACACTTTAAACACAGAATGAGTCCAAAAAAAAAAAGGTGAAATTCCCATTATGCACCAGAACATTTGTAAAAGAGAGAGAGACTTCACATTTCACATGCTGATTCATTGTTCATTCCTCTGCTCTTATTTTGGAAACTTTAAGAGCTACCCTGAGCAGCCCAACTTTCAGTGGTTTCCACCAGCAATTTAGGTCTTCCTGACCAGGCTCACTGAATTATAGGCCCCAAAGTAAATTCTCTGCAGGGGAACGGAAATAGACTGTGGCTGGAGATCAGTTTGGGTCGGGGTGGGGGACAAGCTAAAAAGCCAAAATCTCAAGTGCAAAGAACTCTGGGTATTAGGAGAAATGAAAAAAATGGATCCCCTGTGCAATGTAATTCTGATATAAACTAGATAGAATTAGGTCATTTCACAACTTAAGGACACAGTCCCTGCAAGATTGCTCTGCAGATACCAGCTACAGGTTTGGGGGTTCCCAGACCATGCACACTTCTGACCAACTGGCTACAAACTCAGGGTTTCGCACAAACCCCTCAGGCTTGAGAATTTGTTAGTGTTACTGTAGGAAGTGTCCAAACCTGTAGAGAATTTTTATAGACGTTTATTTGAGCCAAACTGAAGACAAGCCGGGAGCAAGCTCTCAAGTGCTCTGGGAATGATGGTTTTGCAGCTTCTTTTCTGCATTCAGAATTAAAGAAGAAACTTAAGGATGGTTACTTGGAGGTGGGATAAAGCAAGGTGGGGGGATTGTATTATAGGGTATTTAATGAGAATATGTGCTTTTTGGAGGGTGGTTTTGGCTTGTGTCAAAAGTACGTTAACCTAGGTATGCAGACACAATGAACAAGCCTTGCTTGAGGTGAATATAAACATTTTACTAACAAGTTATGTGTCTGGAGTCCGGCTGCCCACCATGACTTGCCCACGTAGGAATTTATAATCGTGTCATTCTGCGAGGTCACTTTCTGTGGAGTTCTCATTTTTTCATTCACACTAAAACAACTTATAGAACTTAAAAAGCACTATAGTTAAAATTATAGTTTGACTAAACAGGGTACAAATCAGAACCAGCCAAATAAACACAGGTGACAGGTAAGTCTGGGAGGGTCCCAAGCATGAAGCTTTTGTTTCCTCAGGACAGGTCAACTTCCCAGCACATCAGTGAGCATCACCAATCAAGAAGCTTACCCAAGCCCTGGTGATCAGAGTTTTTAGTGGGTTTTATTCTGTAGGCAGGGTTGATTAAATCATAAGCAATGTGATCGGACTCAATCTCCAGCACTCCTTACTTCCAGGGATGTTGGGAGGTCAGGTCGATAGGAAGGCTCAAAGCCCACACTCTCTAATCACATGTTGGTCTTTCAGTTGTGGCTGGCGCCCATTCTACAACTACTTAGGGATCCCCAGTAGATCACCTCATTAGCATAAACTCAGACGTGGTCCTAGGGGTCTATCATGAAAAAGAGCACTTCTTTTTATTTTTATTTTTAAGGGTTTTTTTTTTTTAATATTTTATTTATTTTTAGAGCGGGGAAGAGAGGGAGAGAAACATCAATGTGTGGTTGCCTCTTATGTGCCCCCTACTGGGGACCTGGCCTGCAATCCAGGCATGTGCCCTGACTGGGAATCGAACCAGCAACCCTTTGGTTCGCAGACTGGCACTGAATCCACTGAGCCACACCAGCTAGGCAGAACACTTCTATTACTTGCAAAATTCTAAGTGTTTAGCAGTTCCCTCTCAGGAACCCAAAGAAAGACCAGACAAATTCTTCATTATACAACACAGAAAGGAGAGTATGAAATGGACTTATTTTAAGTCATGAAAAATTAAGGAAAAGACTTATGATTTTTATGATAAGGAAACCACTGAAAAACATCACTTGAATGTAAAATATATTGGTCATTAAACACTATTAAACTTTTTTTTTTTTTTTGAGAAAATCTTCATTAAAGCTGGAGGACAGTGAAGCAAGGAAGGCCTATGGACAGAAAAAACAGGACAGAGCCCAGGTGGGGCTGTTTGGCTCGCTAGAAATGTTGTAGGAAAGAAGCGAGCCAAAGTGGGGCTGCTTTTCGCTCCCTGGGAAGTCAGAGGAAAGGCAGCCTTGGACAGCTTCCGGGGGATTAGCCCAGGATGAGATGCTGCTGACCATTGCTCCCTTGATTACAAGTCTCATGGGGTCCCTAGAGTTTAGGAGATGCACCCCTGTCGGGGAAGGAGAGGGGGAAGGGAAAGGACAGATGTGCTCCCAGAAGGGAGAGCCAGTGTCAGCTACAAGATTATTTAAAATTTGTTTTCCACTCACTTGTTCATTCTTTCAGCACTATTTATGGACTACCTACCTCCTATGGTAATTAATGAGGGTATACTGTTACACTGTCACTGCAAACAAATTCTTTGTCTGTATTACATTGAAAAGAGGAAGGATAACTATTTGAAATTATTTTATTTTAATTCCAGTTGAAATGAACCTGACTTCTGAGATAACTGTTAATTTTTGCTTATCAAGCATGATGTTAAGAGAGCCCTACAAATCTAAAATATTAGGCATCTAGTCTAGATTTATAAGGAAATTTGGAATGTGGGGGATAATAGAAGAAATGTGTATGTTGTTTGTTTAACCAGAAGGCTACCATTTGGTCTTGTTTTTAAAGAAAATCAAGAAGCGCTTTGAAATGTGATATGTTTTAAACTGTTCTTTTTTTGCTTTCCTGTAATTGGAGCAACATACTAATTTCTACAAGTTGTGACTACTAACAGAGAGCAATCACCTCACAGACTTGTACCGAAGAGACGAAACCATCCAGGTGACAGGAAATGGCCACGTGCAGAGTCCCCGCTTCCCCAACAGCTACCCCAGGAACCTGCTTCTGACCTGGCGGCTCCATTCCCAGGAGAAAACAAGGATACAGCTAGCCTTTGACAATCAGTTTGGATTAGAGGAAGCAGAAAATGATATCTGTAGGTAAGTGAAGAAAAAAATCCATTTTAGAGAACTCTTCCAAGGTGAGAAAAAGATGAATTTAAACACATCATATTAAACTTCCCTTTGGGCCCTTTGGACCTACTCAAAATGCACCACTTATTTCTCAAAAAGCCTTGTGCCAGTCCTAGCAGACAAAATAAACTGGAGCATAGACAGCTGCTGACTAACAGAAACTCACTTTCACACCTATCAGAGCCAGGCTGCATGACCCCCAGAGAAAGAGGGAGTCTGGAGGCCTCTGTCTTGGCCAGGCCTAGAGCAGCCTTCGTGAGCAGGTGGATGCATCCAACACCCTAGATCACCTGCAGCCAGGTCTCGAAGCTCTGGTCTAAATCGCCTTGGGCTTAAAGAGTGTTCACCCTACTTGGCTCCAGGAACTGATCCAGACTATTGTAACCTATGCGTAGCAGTAATGGTTTCCCCAGACCCCACTCAGAGAGGATGATAGTGACAACCTATGGTGTTAGGGCCGTACCCCTAAAATCATGGTTTTAAGGCCTCAGGTATGCGTAAGGGGGAAGGGAAGGCAACCCCAGGGTCTGTGTGCTCCTCAGATTGTCAGTGTCCTGTAGTTTCTCAGTCACATTAGAAGATGAAAACGTGTCTGATAATCTCCCTTTTTAGCATATTGATCAGAGAGGACCCTGGCTGTTGTTTTCTGAATTGTCTGTCTACAGCATCTTATTCACTTAATTAGCATGTATAAGACTTGGGGAGGATTTTTTTTTTTCTTTTCTCTACTTAACTGCACACACTTGTTCTGCATTGTCAATGAACTACTGAACTGCTAAATTCTTTCAGCAGGTTTATTTTCCTTTGAATAATAAAAAGAGAGAGCCTCAAATTTGACTGTCCTTCGTTGCACAATTATTATGCTGACAGCTTTGATTATCTTGCTATTTTTTTTTCAAGAATAACAGTAGCGACTATTACTTTCTAGAACCATAGAGGGTAATGTATGCCAGAAAACATACAAATATATGCAGGAAGAGCAAGTCAGTATTTACAAAGAGAGTAAACTAGAGCAGGTCTTGTGCCTTTTCAGCCTTGAAAGAGAGAACTGATTTTCTGTTCCAGAAAAAAAAAAAAGAGACTGTGGGAAAAACCCCACAGCACTATTAAAAGATAGTTAAAGGTGATGACATGGGATGGGGGAAGCCAGGTCTTCACTACTGAGCAGGGTTTTTGATTCTGGTAGTGAGTGAGCTCTTTTGGCATGCTGGCCTTAAAATAGAAGATGAGGTTAGGATGTTTTTGACCTCACTACATCAAATCTGCCTGCTTTTCAAAATTTACAAAGAGAGGTAGAGGAGTAAGAGGTGGAAAGAGGAAAGGAAAAAGGGAAAGACAGGTCAGAGACTTACCTCAGAACTCTCCCCAAGAAACAAAATGGTGTGCTCTTGACACCAGATGCAGTCAGAGTTACACTGATGATGTGTTTTTTTAAAAAGCAAAAATGGCCGATTGAGTTATTAACAAAATTTCAAGTATACCCTGTCTTTGTGCAGTAAGTATGATTTACATGTATTGTATATAGAATGAAATGCAATTATTTTCTACCATCTGTTCCAAAGCGTCCTTGATGTTTACACTGTAATATTTTATTGCTTGAGTAATGATTCTTTGTGAATGTTTTTCCCCTTGCAAGTACCATATAAATGTTAAGTAATTAGTTTATACAGCACCCCAAAGATAACCAGCTGGTAAAATTGTATCAACCTTCTTACTCTGCTCATAAGGAAACTGAGGCAAAGGACATAAAGATCTCATAAATCACTGTCAACAAAATTTAATACCCATATTATTATGTTTACCTCCTTAGATTAACCTGCCCAACCCAACAAGAGCTCTGAGGTGCATGGGTAGGACCAGTAAGGCCATACTAGATTTTTTTTCATATTTAGATGTGATGTTTCTCATACTGATTCCTTTTGGCAATTGTGGCAGAAAAATATAAAATGTCTGTGAGACTGCTTCTGTCACCAGAAAGGGACCAGGACCAAGTCTGTTCTGCCCTGGCACAGTCTGAAATGTGGGGTTTCTTAATTTCGTCCAGAAAAGATTTCATGATATGAGTCCAGGTGATTTTGAGAGTACATTTATTAAAGCTGGGGCCAGTGAAACAAAAGAAGGCCTTAAGACAGAAGAGGCAACATCACAGCAACAGGAGTGAGCCTAGGTGGAGCTGCCTTGGCCCTTTACAAAGAAAGTCACGGATGGAGAAGAAGTGAGGCAGCTAGACTGTGTGGACTCAGGAAAAAGTTACAGAGGCAAAAGGAGGGCCCTTGGAGACAGGTTCAAGGGGTTAGCCAGGATGAGCTGCCACTGCCCACTGATACCCTGGTTGCAAGCTCCTGGGAACGTTTGGAACTTAGAAGAAGGAAAGCAAAGATACGCACCTGTAGAAAGAAGGAGTGGGAAGGTGCAGACATGTCCGAGAGAGTGCACAATGTGTTCTTTGTCTTAAGGGCTTTTGTTTTCTAAGTGTAGAAATTTTAGGGGAGGTCTCACAGGAGGATCTCAATAGAATACTCATAAGCTTTTCAGGTGCATCCTTTGATATATTGATGCATCAAAATGAGCTTGTAAAGGGATTGGGGTCATGCTCTGGTCAGTTTCACCTTCAAAGAATGTCACTGGAGAGAGTCCAGGCCAGGATCAAGGCGGGTCGGCCCTGGCATCGTCTGGGATGTGTAAACCATTTGCTCCTAAGTGTCCTTGGTTAGAGAAGACAAGACCTTGCAATGTATTGATATGATCTGGTTGTAAATTGCTCTGCTGTTTAGTTCTGTCTCAGTTTCCCCATTCCACTTGCTAAGGAATTTTCCTAGCATTTGACTAACCTATCTCCCTGCCACTGTTCACTGTGAATGCTCATCATTTGCATTGAGAATTCATCTGGGAGAGGTAGAGTGGAAGAGTAAGACACTGATGCCCAGAACCAAAAGGCAGATAGTTCAGTTCATCAAGTACAATGTTCCACAGTCTTAGATATTCTGAAAGTAGAATTAATGATCCTTAAAAGATATCAGCTCTGTCACTGAGGATATCTTACAATGTGATGGCAAAGTGGGATGGTATAGAGGTATCTCAAGGACCAAATGGTTATGGAATATCTAAAGAAGTCTTTCTGGTCCTCCTCGATCCTGACATTCTGTTTCCCTGAACAATGCCAAAGAGGAACCTTTAGTCTTAAGTCATTCACACCCAGGTTTAACCAGCCCAGATATTTACAGCAGTGGTTAGCATACATCTCTACTCAATTCGTATGCTTTCCATTATGATAAAAGTCATATTTTATGATATTATCCTTTCAAAAGACAGTTTTCAAAAAGAGTTAGTTATTTATTTCATGTGATGAAGTGCTGATTCTATGTGCTGTACAGACACAGATCTTCCTTTTTAAAGAGCCTATGGAGTGTGGTAAATTAATTCAAAATGGGAACTTGTTTGAAAAACTTTATATAGTAAATATTTGGACATATAATTAGAGCTACATCTCCTCAGATATGATGATAGATTATAGCTATTAGTTTTTGCATGAAAGCCTTGTAAACCAGATGCTCAGAAAGTGGCCTGTTTTGATTATTAATGATTTGGGAACAGTCATGGCAAATGTGTGTGAAGGTTTTTTCAGAACAGATTGTGGAGGCTTGGATTTGGAAAACCTAATCCAAACACTAGCTTCACTTTAAAAATGTCTATAGTTTAGCCGACCTCCAGAACCCATGGTGACTGTCATAGCTGATGTCGGTTTTCCACTGGGTGTTGCTGAGTACACAGCCATGGGAGCCCCTGAGTAGTCAAGACAGAGGCAGCGGTAAACACGGCTCACCTCCTCACAGAACCACATCAAACTTACAACTAAACTACAGAACAACCATCACTCAAAAAAAATCAGAAAGCAAGTTGAATGGCAGTCAAACAACTACAGAACTAAAGAAACTGCATCCATCCAGGCCAGTAGGAGATGTGGAGACGCTGAGATGCAGAATGGGCTGATCTCAAACCCACATAGGCTAGATAAAAATTCAGGATAGATATCTGTGGAGCGAGGGGTCCCAGGTCTACACCAGGCCCCCGCAGTCCAGGTGGGGGGGGGCGGGGTTCAGTGACAATCCCGGTCCTAGAAAGATAAGTCCCCATAACTTCTGGCTGTAAAAACCAGCCAGTTTGAATTGGTGAAAGAACCATTACAGTCCCAAGTAGTTCCCTTTATAAGGCCCAAACATGGACTCACACAGACTCACTCCCTCTGAGCTCCAGCACCAGGACAGCAACTTACAGGGCACTGGTGATATAGGGAGGAACTGAAGTGTCTAGCATTAGGGTGAGAGCTGGGGGACAGCTTTCTCCCAGACAAAAATGAAGGCAAAGGCCATTGTTCCTTTTTTGAGCCCTTCCCACACAGAGCCACAGAGCTGGCAGGCTGGAGACATTATCTGAGACTCCATCAACCTGGCTCACACAGTTTACTCCACCCTGGGGAATCCCTGAGAGTCTGCCCCACCCACCTTACAGCCAACCCAAGCTGTTAGCAGTGGCATTTCCAAATGAAAGTCTGGTCTCAACACAGGCTGAATTCATATCTTCTCAAATCCCTTCAGACAAGCAACAACTATCCTCAGAGAGCCCCCAGCCACCATACCTCTGGCTAAGGTGCCCTAGGCCCCACCTAAGAGCAGCCAGCTTTGGATAACAGTTTGGTTCTTCTGGGAACCTCTAATCCCAGCACAAGCCACAGTCATACACAGATTGTTTTGTAGCTCATGTTGAGTGGGCCCAGGTGGAACAGAGGTGAAAGCTGCCCCTGACCTGCACCTACATGGGATACCCCAGAGACTGTGCACCCAGTGGACAGCTACAGACTACATCAGAACACAACCATTCTACTGCTGCACAGCTGATCCTCCACAGAGGGTGGAGGTTGGTGGTCAGTGGTCACAGCCAGTCCTTGAAGGTAACTGGCCTGGCTAAATCCTTCCCATTGATCTGCCAACAGCCATCAAGGCTCAACTACAAGAGAAAGGTGTACTCAGCCTGAAGGGAGGAAATATCTGGAGTACCCTGCTTTATGATAGGAGAGGCTGTGCCACTGGACCCTATAAGACACCTACTACATTAGGCCATACTACCAAGACAAGGAGTGATAGCAGCTTTACCTAACACATAGAAACAGATACAGGGAAGCTGGAAATGTGAGGAGATAAAGAAATATGGCCAAAATATAGAACAGATCAAAACTCCAGAAAAAAAATTAAACAAATGGAGATGAGCAATATATCAGATACAAAATTCAAAACACTGGTTATAAGGATGCTCAAGGAACTTAGTGAGTACCTCAACAGCATATAAAGGCCCAGGCAGAAATAAAGGATATACTAATTGAAATAAAGAACAATTTACAGCAAATCGACAGCAGAATAGATGAAGTCAAGAATCAAAGCAAGGATATGGAACATTAGAAAACAAAAAACAGCCAATCAGAACAACAAGAAGAAAAAAGAATTAAAAAAAAGAGGATAGTGTAAGGAGACTCTGGGACAACTTCAAGCATTCCAGCATTCACATCATAGGGGTGCCAGAGGAGAAGAGAAAGAGCAAGTAATTGGAAATCTACTTGAAAAAATAATGGAAGTAAACTTCCCTAATTTGATGAAGGAAATAAACATACAAGTCTGGGAAGCACAGAGAGTCCCAAACAAGATGGATAGGCCTACACCAAGACACATCATAATTAAAATGCCAAGGGTTAAAGATAAAGAGAGAATCTTAAAAGCAGCAGGAGAAAAACAGTGAGTTACCTACAGGGGAGTTCCCATAAGGCTGTCATCTGATTTCTCAAAAGAAACCTTGTAGGCTAGGATTGACAAGAAATACTCAAAGTCATGGAAGCAGGGACCTACAGCCAGGATTACTCTACCCAGCAAAGCTATCATTTAGAATCAAAGGACAAATAAAGAGCTTACCAGAAAAGCAAAAATGAAGGAGTTCATCATCACCAAACCATTATTATTTGAAATGTTAAAAAGACTTATTTAAGAAAAAGAAGATCAAAACTATGAACATTAAAATGACAATAAATATATGTATATCAACAATTGAATCTAAAAAACAAACTAAGCAAACAAGAAGAACAGAAACAGAATCGTGGATATGGAGAGCATTTTTATGGGTGCCAGATGGAAGGGGATTTGGGGTATGGGTGAAGATGTAAGGGAATTAAGAAGTACAAATTGGTAGTCACAGAATAGCCATAGGGACCTAAAGAACAGGACAGGAAATGGAGTAGCCAAGGAACTTATACACATGACCCACGGACATGAACAAAGGGGTCAGAATTGCCTGAGGGAATGGGAAGTGCTGAGTGGGGGCATAAGGGGGGAATATCGGGACAACTGTAACAGCACAATCAATAAAATATAATTTAAAAAATAAACTAAAATGTCTGTAACTTATAATTTTTATTTCATCTGGTAGGCCACATACCAGATGTATGTGATAAAAAAAAATTACATACAGTAGTTTTACATTCTTTTTTTAATTTATTTTTATTTTTTATTTTAATTGTTGATCTTGTACAGTTTTCTTTTACTCCCACCTCCCTAGTTTTACATTCTTGATGAAAGTATGAATTTCAAGTCTACTTTAATCAGCATTTGTTTATTTTTTGTTAAATTAATGCTAGGTATGATTTCGTGGAAGTTGAAGATATATCTGAAACCAGTACCATTATTAGAGGACGCTGGTGTGGACACAAGGAAGTTCCTCCAAGGATAACATCAAGAACAAACCAAATTAAAATAACATTTAAGTCTGATGACTACTTTGTGGCTAAACCTGGATTCAAGATTTATTATTCTTTTGTGGTAAGTACCTTATCCACATTGTGATTAAAAGAAGACCTTGGTTTCATAAAGTGTAGTGATTATTTTCTATGATTAAATATAGTGATGTGAGGGTGCATGTACTTTGTTAATTCCCATTGGTATGTTTTGTTCCTGCCTATGGCCAAAACGTTAAGCCCTTTTTTAAATAAGGAATACTATTTTGGATCTATTAAGTCAACTCTTAGGCCCAGACATTTTGAAGGAAACCATGGTATATAGAAGTAAAATAATTTATAATAAAGCAGGTACCATATTATCTTTAATTCATCTGAAGCAAGATAAATGTATAACCAAATAGAAGGTAAGTGAAAGTTGAACATCTTTGATTTGAAAAGTTGCCTATGTATTTCCAATCACAGAAAAGAGTCCTGATAATTTTAGTTTAAATTATCACCCAAATTTGGAAGGGTGTATGTTATAATCATAAGGCCTAAGTTTGCAAGCATCTTAAAGATCATAATGGTCTTATTAGAGAATATTTAACCTCTTATTGAGTCAAAATAGACATTGTAGTTAATTCTCCTTGTTGGAGCACACACAATCGCAGTCACTTCTTTAGTTAATCGGTCATTCATAAAACAATATAAAGTTGCTGACATCTTACGGTTGCAGTAGATGGAAAGGTAAGTAGGAGAGACAGGGTTCTTGACCTTCTCCTGTAGCTAATAGTTTGATAGAGAGAACACTTAGAAAGGGGAAGCAGCTGAGAGTGATGACTATTAAGACAGAAGTACTGGGTGCCATAGGGCAAGCCCAGGCAGACATCAGAACAATTCTGCCTATTTAGTATCTTAAATATACATGAATCCTTTAACTGGGCATAGCATATTGTCTTATGTATTCTCAACATTTTTCTTCACTCTTATTCAGTTTGTTTTTATCCCTTTTCAAAATGTGGATGCCAAAATAGAACACAGTACTATAAATGGAATAAATTTGTGGGGGTTTTTTCTCTTCTGAGTTACATTTAGAATAAAAATAAATCTTGGCTTTTTAAACTAATGGCTTTTTTGCTGTGTGTTATTGGGAGTCATGAAATACTAAATGACTTCTACATCAGAACACTGTAAATGAAGAAAATGCACGTGGTGGCACTGGTTCCAGTTTTAATTTGGAAATAATCCATCAGGCATGATTTACATTATTGCAAATTCATACAATGCCACGCAGCATTAAAACTGAAGTGTGAACCTTTGGTATCTACATTTCTTTGCCTTTTAATGTGCTCAGTGATGCAGCCATTTTCAATTGTTCAAGGTCAAAACCGGCTTGGCAGGTTGCAATCGTTATGGATAGGCTTAATGAAGGAACTTCCCCCCTTTTTTTCAAGTGCTATTAGTATGAGTGTATATACCTTTTTGTGAAGCTTTGGTTATGACTAAATTGAATGCCCCATAAGGCAGTTTGAAACACCCCAACTCTAATACAATGTCTTTAAGGCAAAGTAATTTCTTTTTATAGAAAAGACAGTACACAATATATGTGTAAATTTGGGGAGGAAAGCAGGAGCTTGAGGTGTTTTGCTTTATGGGGGAGGCTTATCACTCATTTTCTAGGCAATGTTAAGTGGAATGTTGTGCAGTCTCTTGGTTTGAATGGAAACTACTTGGCATCACTCCACTCAGTCCCTCATTCACCTTCATCAGCACATTCAGTTGTGAGTTTTAGAAATGATGGCAGTCACAACTTTTTTTTTTTTTTTAATTTCCCTACTCGTCACTTGGTCTACATTCATTGAGAATAGCTCTGGGCTCTCTTTCCACTCCTAATAGGCTACTGGCACTATATGATCAATTAGGTTCAAAATGCTTTGGTTGCTGAATTCCAAGAGTTAGAATGAGCTTGACTTTCAGGTGTGTATAAACTCCAAATCTGCATGAGATTTTTATAAACCTCTTTCATTTGAGTCTTGCTCCACAAGGATGGAAGGTTAATTATGGCTTGACTGATGTGTTGGGGAAGATCACGAACAGCGAGTTTGAACTCAGCTCTGCTGTTTACTGACTAAGGGCTCAGTGTTTCCATCTGTAAAATATCTTTGGCTTCTCTTGTTGCCATAATCATTGCTATTGTTATAAACGTGCCAGGCACTAAGTGAACCTGCTGGCCGTGCACAGAAGGCCCAGTTGTCAGTGTGGGCATGTGCACACGCACAGACTCCTCTGACGCAATTCACTCCTTCATCCACGCAAGAAACCTTTAATTGTACATTGTAACAAACACACAAAAAAACTGTGTGTGTTTAATAGAAGGTACATTTTCAAAATTCAAAAATCAAAAATTAATGCATTTCAAAGCTTTTGAAAAATTTCTTGCTTTATTAACAAGCTAGTTTATTTTAAGGTTGAAATCAGCTAATAACCATTGTAAAATCTTCCTAAAATTAAAAAAAAATACAATGTTACCTGGCCAGTTACTTTAACTGCATATTTCTGCAGTTTGAATTAACTTCAAGTGGTACAGTTAGATTTCCATTGAGATTAAAACTCTGCATGAATCATGGTTTTGCATTATAAATGATTATGTAAAATAAAATAGGAAAGGAAAAGAGAAGGAAAAAAGGACTAGAACTGAAGGGTTGGATAAGATCATATCTCAATTACAGCAAATTTTGGAGATTCTAATTGTGTTTCCCTAAAACTTAACATTTGGGGAAACAAAAGCATGGCAGGCAAGACATCCTCCGTCACCGACATGAATTCTGAAAGGCAGCCAGAGAGCGAAGGATGGCCCCATTCACTATCTCTGTAAAATGTGTGAGAATTCCACCTTTAGTTGCATAGTCAGGTTAAAGTAGGTGAATATTTGGAGCATCCACTGGTGTTGCAGCCACTTCAGCCAGGACTGTAACAGAGTCAAAGCTAGTCAATGTGAGGGTGGGGATCCTTACAGCAGAATCTGTTTACCTGAGTTTCTTTCTTTCAACAATATCCTACTGGAGGTTGGGAGATACAGGATCTGCAATTTGTAATTTAAGTGCCTGCTCTCAGGCAGACCAGCCACAATCCTGGAGATAGGGGCAGAGTTTCTGCCCTCAGCGTCTTGCATGGTAGTGGGAGGAAACAGTAAACATGTGAGTAAATAGGGAAGTAAGTACTTCTATATAAACAAATTATTTGAACTTCAGTAAAAGCTAGAAAGAAGATAAAAGAGAGTAGTGTGACAGAGAATGCCTGGGAAGGGGCTCACTCCAGCTAGACAGTCAAGGGAGATCCTTGTGGCAACACTGAGTTGAGACCTGAAGAAGTGGAAAGAGGCATGCATGAGAAGCCATGCGAGAAGGGTGCTTCAAACGAAGGAACTGCAAATACTAAGACCTTAAAATAGCAAGGAGATGTCTTTCCTTTGAAAGTAGTGATTTTTTTGATGGTCCAGGACTTAGGCTGCTGGAAGAAAGCAGACATGAGAAGGAAGTAGAACAGTAAGTACCTAAGTACTCTCTCAGTCCAGAATGAGAAAGATTTCTTGTCCTCATTTCAGCCCATTCCGATTTGGGGGTATCTCTCAAGTCTTTCAGTACTGAGACCAGGTGAACTTTTTTAGATATCTAAATCCAGAGGGTCAACTGAGGCCAGATACTAAGAAAGCATCAGTAAAATATCAAATGAAGTGCAGGGCAGAAAGAAAACCAGGAACACGGTCAAGGTCAGACAAGAAGAGAGCAAAGCGAGCAGAGCAAGACAAGCAAATGCGTGCTCAAGAATTCCTAAGGACACGTTGCTGCGCTGGGCCGCCAGGTTAGTTGGCTAGCCTAAGAGCTCCAAATGGTGTTGGTTGAAGCACTCATTCTTAAGGACAGAGTCTCATTGTTGCAGCATTTTATTGGCAAGGGTAGATAAGTGTTCTTATTTAAAATTTTACAAATGTCCTAAAATTTCACCACTTACAGAGACCATTTTGATGGACTATGGGATCTTGTGGGGTAGATTTAGCAAATCAGTTATTTTAATCAAATTACATTCTAAAACCTGAAAACATAAATGAGAACTTTAATAGAGTTCATGAGGTAGGTAAGTGGAATTTTTAATATAGACCTGAAGCAAAAAATAATTTGACAAAGAGTATAGCTAGTCTACAAGCAAATGGTAGTGGGCAGGCAGAATAAAGAGGAAGTGGGCTCTTGAAAGAGTCAGGGGTGGGGAGCAGAAGGTGAGGAAGGGGGTTAAGGAAGAAGGAGGAGACAAGAAAGTGAGGTGGAATGAAATCCCATGATAATGTTATTTGGCCCTGTCTGATCAGGGCATTATGCTAGTTACGCATTTGTTTCAATGCATTAATCAATGGACTTTTTATAGAGCATCTGTTGTGTTCTATGCGCTGTGATAAATATTGGATATAGGGTAGTGAACAAAACAGCCAAGGTTCCTGCCATAGAACTTATAATTCTGTAAGCACAATCCTAATGATGGTGATGTTGATGATGAGGACGATAATAAAATATACAAGGGGGTACCCCCAAAACACAGAATTATCTTCTGCAGGTCACATCCGTTGTAGTACAGGCTTCCCCTGCTGGGCGAGTCTTTTAGGAACCCATCTATATCAGTGTACCAGCTGGCATTTTTGTGAAAGGCTGCATTTGGCTTCAGTGAACTTCGTAAAAGACTCTTTCAGTGCATTTACCCATTTCATGATGGGTGATTTACCAGCACACCCGCCCACCCTGAGCTGAGTGTTCAGCAGGTTCGGACCAAAGACGGCAGGACCCCCATGCCCCACCCTCCCTATCCACCCGGTCTTGTCCCAAGTAACTCTTCTTTGTTTCCCCAGATGAAAAATGTCCTCAAAGGGAAATGTTTTGTTTTTCTGGATGAAAAAAGTCCTTAAATAGAAACATTTTGCCAATATGGAATAGGTGAAAAAATAAGTGGCAATAACACTAGAAAAAATCAAAATTGATGAGTTAAAAAACTGTTTTGAGTAGTAGAAAGAAATGTCTTGATAGGTGTGTTGCATCAAATGGGGAGTACTCTGAAGGTGACTGAAGTTTAAACACGTATGAATAAATACATGATTTTTTTATAAATAAATTCTGGGATTTTGGGGAGACCCCCTCGTACAGCATCTACACCTTTAGGTTTTGTGAAGTTTCAATGTATGGGGCAATGTATGTGAATGCAGTGCCTGTGGCTACTGAATTATACATTGTATATAGACTGACTTAAAAATACATATAGAATTTAGAGCTTCAGCATCTTAAAGATCTAGTGTCTAGGCCAACTCTCTTATTTTACAAGTGAGGCAATAAATACAGGTTAGTGGCTGTATAAATAACACAACGAACCCAGATTGGTTATAAGTTTTCCTGTGGTCAAAAAGCTCACGTATACATGTTATCTGTGAGATACAAAAGCTGTGTATCAGCTCCAAAAAATAGAGCATATCTAAGATTTTGTGTAAAATTTCAGGGACTCCCCTGAATCTCATTTATGATGTCCTACATGTCCCCTTAGATGCAGTTCAGAACCCCACACATATTGCCTCTGCGTGTTATCTGACTTTGGAATGTTTTCTTCAGTGTTGACTAGTCCTTTCCAACACAAGCATGTGTTTGAAATGATACTTTACTACTGCAATTAATTTCCCTCATAAACCTCATGAGCTAATCATATGATCAGACAACTCCTCACATGCTAAGTTAACAGACTTCCATCTTTGAGAGGGATGCTGTTTAATGGCATTTGGGCAGTCCAGTATCCTGTTTATTTAGTATTTAATTATAGGGACATGCTACAAGTAAACTTTTATCCTTGAAAACCAGGAAGATGGAATAATTTCGAATGATTGTGCCTGTTTATATACAAAAAACTTGTTATAACTATGGTCTTTGATGTACTAATATTTTGGTAGATCAAGAAAACAAAAAAAATGAAGAAGGAAGAGGCTATTTGACTTCATTTAAAAATGGCTGGCATAAAGGTATGCCTAAAACAGCAGTATTTCTTTCTTAAAAAGTTATGAAGTAAACTTCAGTAAAAAATATCTCTACCTAATGTTTGCTTATGAATTCAACAGGTATTTCTATGAATTTACTATGGATAAGAAGAAGAAAATGATAGTCCTGTGAGGGAGAAACAATTTTAAAACTCTCTGAATTACAGTGATAAATTGTGAATGGAATATTCTAGGCACACAAGGAAGAGAGATAACTTAACCTCACAAAGATGGAGATTGCTGGTGTAAGGAAGAAACAATATATTGTTCCCTCTACCCTCTTAGTTTCTGTCTGGAACCCTGCAAATTAGCAGGGTTAGACAAAAGGCAGGTTAACAAGTGAAACCAAACAGAGGTTTCTAAACACGCATCATCAAACACACGGGAACACTGAGTGAGAGTGACTCAAAGCAGCGCTTAGAACTTGGGCTTATATAATATCTTAACAAAAGAATAATAATTTTTAGAGAAGTGACAAGACAAAGAAAAGGGACTTTGAGTTTCTAGGACAGTATGTTGTGGAAAAGTAAGTAAATATATGGGGAACAAACAGAAGCCAAGGGTTAGTGAAGTTTGTTATGTGGATTTCTTTGGTGTTTTTGTAGATGGAGAAGGTCTGGAGTTGTCTGGTGATTAACTTCTGTGCTTCCAGGTAGAGAGGGGAGGGGGCACCTTAACCCATGTGTGTACTCCTAGGCGGTTGTGGGGAGGGCAGAGAGCTTTTCCTACATCTGCTTCTTAACTGCCTTCAGCTTAAAATAATCCTATTCTAAAGTGACATATTTTGGAGTAGTATTATTCATTACCCTTTATTGGACTGAGTCAGGGAGGAGAGATCACCCTGGAGAGAGTGCTGCCTAAATAAAGGCAAAAAGTCAAAAAAGGAAGGTAATTCAGAATATCCTGATGAATGAAGTGTTTCAGGTTAAGGGTACTAACAACCACTTGTTATCCTTTGTTTTTGCCAGTAGAAAGGAGATAGAAAAAATTAAAAGATCATGAAAATAGCAGCTTTATTAATGGTGATTCAAGAAATGTCAAATCTCAGGACTTTTATAAAATAGAGTAGATAACTTTGCTGGGGCCCAAAGCCAAGTGAGGGTATACTACTGCAGTGATGCAATTTCAGACCCAAGGATTATTTTGAGGAATCTGAAGTCTAAAAAACAGACTAAGGATACAGTTACACACCCTTCTCACTGTATAGAAGATCACGGGTCTGGTCATGAACAATCGTAGAGTCAGGAGAGCCAGTGTGGGCAGCCAACTCCAAACCTATGCCTAAGAGATGGACCCAGAAAATAGAGAAGAGTCGACACTCTCCCCAGTGGTTGGGATCAGAAGCAGGTAGGTCAGGAGAGAAATGCAGAAGTGGGGTGGATATAGAGGAAGGGAAGGAGGAACGGAAGGAGGATAGAAGAAATGATGAAGGGAAGAAATTTATGATGAAAAAGACCAAAAAATGTTTGCTGATGTCTCCATATCTTCAGGCTGAGGCAGGAATATGACAGAAGGGTTTTCTCCTATAGACAAGCAAAAAAAAAAAAAAAAGTTTGTGTGCTCATAACATCTAAGCCCATATTGATTTTTATGCCTCTATTTTTCAATCGGTCATTTTTGGCAAAGGGCCTTGGGAACTTAATCCTGCTCACCTGTGGCTGTAAGGAGAGCTAGTTGGCCTGCTCCATCTCTCTAAGAATCAGCTACTACGAGTGGGAAGTGGAAGATCCCTGGAACTTTGGGGAAACTCCAGTCTTTACTCTCAGGTGAAAGAAGGAATTAGAAATCAATCATAAAGACAAGACTCATCTAGCCTTGAAAATAACTTAATGTTCTCTTTATCAGTAGGAATGTGACAGATTAAAGCTGACCTCTGTTCAATAGTGTTTCTTTCACCTGTGAGAAAATTGAGCTACAAAGTGACTCTTCCCTTACTGCAATTGAAAATCAAAACCAGACGGGCAAAATATATATAAAAGATTGAAAAGGCTTGGGGTCACCTCTGAAAAAAAGAGATACATGAATAAATAATAAAGTAATCATTGCTTTTTGGCTAAGCCCTGCTGATTGCTTCGATCAGTCTCCCTACCTTCTGTCTCCCCTACCTTCAATCTGTCCTA
Source organism: Glossophaga mutica (assembly GCA_039655065.1). Lineage (NCBI taxonomy): Eukaryota > Metazoa > Chordata > Mammalia > Chiroptera > Phyllostomidae > Glossophaga > Glossophaga mutica. The sequence goes on along the minus strand of CM077308.1, from coordinate 74,154,364 downwards.
CACAGGGTTGCCAGCTAAAGTAGAACTGTGATAAATCATTATCCAGCTGAAAACTTGTAAATGACTTCCAGTTGCCTGTGGAGTACTGTCCAAACACCTCACTCTGATACTGAGAGTCTTCCATATTCTAACCCCAAACTAACATTCTAGTTTCAGTTTTGCCTTCTCCCTATACATATTCTTCAGTCCAGACAAAAAGCATTATTCCTTGATAGTCCAACTACCTCATGATTTTCCGCTTCTAATCCCCGGTGATGCATTTCCATGGAGAGAATCAAGAATCCAAGCCCTTCTCTCTCTGTCAAAGATGTATTCATGTCAAAGAGCCTACTTGTCCTTAGTTCCTCAACCAGATATGATATGTTTTTTCCATTTGGCACTCAAATTTTTGTTCTTGATCAACATTATGGATTTTCAAGGAAAAAAATATTTTACATGTATACTAGATATTTTAAAAATATTTATAACAGTTAAAAAAAGGAGAAAACCCCCATAGTTTCCATCACTCAAAGTACAACCTTTATGAACACTTTGGAATCTATCTTTCCAGTTGTTTTTAATCTATAGAAACCTATGTATAAGTCTCACTGTCTCCATCAGAGAGAATGCTCCTTGGGCGGGAAGCAACTTTGTTTCTGCAGGGGCTGTCACAGGGCATTCTCTCTATCACCCAGGTAGGTGTCAAATGTTTACGCTGTCCCAACAAATATTCATTGAGTACCTATAATGCATCTGATTGTTTGGAGTAAAAGCAATAAAAACAATACTCAATGATGTGTAGCTCTGGCTGGATAATGCAGTTGAATAGAGTTTTGTCCTGATACATCAAGGTTGCTGGTTAGATTCCAAATAAGGTCACATACAAGAATAAAGCAACGAATCTGGAAATAAGTGGAACAATAAATCAATGTTTCTCTCTCTAAATTCAGTACATAATAAAAAAAGACTGATGACTTTAAAAAAAATACTCAGTGATACGGAAGGAGAAATACGCTGACAGACCATTGACTATTGACTATGTTTTTTCAGACTTAGGACTTGAAGGACTTGTTCCCTCTCCCTTTAATATTGCAGCCATACCAATGTACCAATGGATCTAAGTTGCTTTGATTCAAGACTCACTGGGCATTGGGGGAGAGGGTGGGGTTGGCTTAGGGACAAGAGTGGAGATGTGAGAGCCATTTTAGGGGTCAAATGTCAGTGGATTATGGAATGGAATCAGGCATTTTAATTCTAAAATCTTCCTGTACCATGTTTTGATCTCAAGGAGCATACAATTGCATCAATAACAGCTTAACCTCAGTAGTTCTTATGTCAGAATGCAATCGTAACATCATAGAAGAGGTGCTGTAGGTCCTCTGTTGATGCAGCTGCTTAGCTGCTCTTCCTCATGAAAAACTTTGCAGCCTTCTTAATAACTGTAAAAATACCTTTGGGATTCTGATTGCTGAGGCCTCAAGAACTTTCTAGGTTTTTAAGATTCTCCAAAGCCATTTGTTAGACTTTCTGAGGTTTTAGCTACTGAATAGAGCATGTGGGTCAGAAACACTCACATTCAAATTTCTGCATCATCTGTGAGACCTAGGACACATCATTTAAACTGTGTGAGCTACTGTTTCTTCATTTGTAAAATGAGGAGAACCCACCAGTATCATAAGGCTGTTTAACATACAATATACAGATGATGAATTATAGAACTGTACAACTAAAACCTATATAATTTTATTAATTCATGTCACCCCAATAAATTCAATAATTTTTAAATAAATAAATAAATAAATAACATACATGGGTTTGATAGACATTGTGTACAACAGATGGAACTACTACTACTATTACTGTTCTCATTAAAATGTCTCTGGAGGGTTAGGTTCAAATTAGGTATGTCTGAAGTCCTTTAAGAGGTCTTGTGTCTTGGTCCATCTGGGCTGCTGTAACAGAATACCATAGCCTGTGTGCCTTATAAACAACAGAAATTTATTTCTCACAGTTTCAAAGCCTGGAAAATCCAGCTTCAAGGCATTGGCAGATTTGGTGTCTGATGAGGGCCAGCTTCCTGGTTCACAGATGGCCGTGCTTTCACTTTAACCTCACATTGCAAAATGGGAGAGGCAACTCTCTGGAGCTTTTTTCACACAGGCACTAATCTCGTTCATAAGAGCTCCACCCTCATGAGCTAACCATCTCCCTAAGGCCCCACCTCCTAAATTATCACATGGGGACTGGGTTGCAACATTAATTTTGGGGGGACACAACCACTCAGTCTACAGGCCCTTGGAATCAGATTAACACTGAGGAGACCCTTGGACTAAGAATAATGTCAGGTTGAGGAGCACTCAAGTAGTTCGACTCCAGTTCCCGAACGGAAACCCCATGCCCTGAGGCGGTTTTCAGGAGCCAGGAAGCCAGGCGTTCACATTCCACTCCACTATGCTAAGTTAGATGTACCCACCCTTCCTTCACTCCCTTTTAACTGTTCATGAAAATATCTTAAAGTATAACTTTAGTACGAAGATTTTAATTTAAGTAGTATGTTGGGATTTGAAAAGTTTCTTGCTGTCCTTGCTATAGAAAGGCATTCATTCGTCATTTAATTCTACAAGACACTGTGCCAGCAGCCCTTAACATATTCCTTTGGCTCAAAAACAAGCCAGGTCTCTGGAACAGTATAGTTGTTCAAGGCTACAAGTACTCAATGTGATGTACTGGCATTTTTCTTCCCTGAAATGCTAAAACCAGCTATTTTTACAAGGGGAAAAAGACACTGACACCATAGTATTTTAATCTCTACAATAAATATCTCTATAACAGATAAAAAAGAAGTATGAATGAGTAATAGAAACTTATTTCATTTAGCCATGGAGGATAACCTAGATAGGGAAGTTTTTTTTTATTATTATTAAAAAATATATAAACATTTCTTAACCAAGGAAAATTCTCTGAAGGAAAATCACAGTTATAAAGGAAGAACTCTAAATTATAATTTTAGAACATTACCTAATTTTTATTTAATGGTACAATTAGTTAGAATAAACAACAATAAACGATTCTATTTTCTTCTGCACTTTTGTAAGACTTTCTCTTGTGTAACAAAAATGTATGATATGTATCAATGTGAAAATAAAATGGTTATTTCTAAAGTCAGCAGTAGGCAGAAGGGCAAAGCAGACCCAAATTTGTGTGCCCTCTCGTGGAATCATCTGCAGCCCAGACCCTGGACCCAACTCCCCCCACCTCTGCTCAAATGTTCTTTCCTCATGAATCAAAAACAACTAGCATACCTTTCATGTAGACCAAGCTGTAAACTAACTCTCTAATTAACTTGGTCTCTTATTCATTTTACCTCGATTTTTGTGGATTTCCATCTCTATGTCAAATTCTAAGCTAGGTCCTGTGGATGCAAATAAGACAGGAAACCTGCCCATAAGGCAGTAAAGTTGGGCGGACACCATGTGATAAGCAGCAACTGAAATACAAGCTGAGAGGTTGGTATGGGAGGGGAGAAGAGGGAAAGTAATTGTGTCTGAGGGAAAGAGAGGTTGTTCAGGAAATGATTCACACAGGAAGCCGTATCTGACCCGAAGAGGAGAATCGTTCAATCCCAGCAGAGGGAACAAAATGAGTTACTGACTGATAACAGTTTAAAGCCTTACCCATCCCGAGTTATTTGAATTTGAAAATAATAAATCCTACAGCTAAAAGGGAAAAAAAAATCAGCCAGAGGCATTTCAGGCTTAAACCATAGAGTGTAATTTAGATAGTATGAAGCATTACAGTTCCAAGAAAATGATTCTTAATCAAGTTGTTGCATTAAAACCATCTAAGGATGTATATGTATATATGTATATGTGTATACATATATGTGTATATACATGTATATATGTGTGTATATATATTTATATTTGTAACTAAGGTCCTCAGAATTTATTCCAGTCTTTCTGAATTAGAGTCTCAGGGAAAGGGCCTGCAAAACTCTTAAAAGCTTGTCAGCAGATTTCTGATGTGCTGGCCTATTAAGAACTGATTCCTTTGAGAAGAATCCCTAATTTATACAGCAAAGCTACAGACTTTATACTATTTTCTGACCATAACCATCTTCTACACTCATTTCACTGCTTCAATAGCACTAAGTTCACCTTAGCTGCTTATGGTGTATGTTGATGTTTCTTGTTAAGGTGCCCTTTCAAACACAATGACAAGCCTTAATTAAATTGTATCTCTTGCCAGACCCCATCACTCAGTACAGTGGCATGTGATAGTTAATGTTCCTGAGTGAATTAATCTTTTTACTCAGTAAGCTTCCAGAACACCTACTTTGACCATTTCTAAAATACCCACTATGTACCAAGCACACAGTAGGATTAAATGAGATAAGATATGAGAAAACACTTTGTAAAATACAAGTGCCCCAACACAGTTTTGAGATAACAAACTAGTGAGTGTGCTTCTTAATTCCATTAAAATGCTCTGTGGGCTAAAGTCTTTCAATCACTGAATTCACATTTTTACATCTAGATATATTTAAGCCCTATAAAAAACCTATTAATTAATAAGTTCTCTTACTTTCACACTCCCTTCAACTCAAACAGCATTCTAGTTCACATCTCCCATTAGCTCATTTGCTGACCGCAGGCACCAAGAGAGGGTGTATGGACACAGAGTGGCCACTTTGAAAGACAATATTTGTGTTCCGATATGTTCATGAAACCAAAAAACAAAGCAACTCCCTTACCTTACAAATGCCATCCCCATACATTGCCCCCTTTCTTCTCTCAGTAAATCAGGGTTCATTTTGAAGACACATTGCTTCAACCTTCCATTAAGATATAATTCTTTCTATTTTGCTATTTAAAAAGAAAAAGAAAAACACCTTTGCTTAGAGAAAATACACTTAATAGTGTTATTTTGTTCAGCTGTTAACAATGAGAATGACATTCTTTGCGATGATGGTGCCAGATGGAGCCTGTCCCATCCTCTCGTCTGCTGTGTAGTGATGTTTATTTTGGGCACACTTACTATACTTTATCCACCTTCATTCTTTTGTTCTAGTAATTCTGTAAACTCTGCTTAAGTTTCCATAAATTCTGCCTTTCAGCATATTTCAGTTTGAATGATTACTGCCTCTTATTATTTGGACTGGTGGGGTCAGCAACCATGTTTTTAAAGAAAAGAACAATCTCTATACACAATATATTCCATTACCTTCAAACACACAAGAGTTTCCTTCTACTCTTAATAGGTGAAGAAGGGTTGCCATTAAGGTTTATTTGTAGGCACACTTGGTATATTTGAGTCAAAATAAAACAAAGTAATACATACATTGTTTAATTCATCTATGTATACTCATCCTGTAACTACCAAGAGAGATTTGAGGTGGCTGATTCAACAAGTAATTATGGAAAACTGCTACTTGCATGGTTCCATGAAGGATTCAAGAGACCTAGCCCAGCTTTTGAAGAAAAATTAAAATGATACTTACCAATCTGATAAATCCTCACTTAATATGGCAGATAGAGTATGTGACTTTAAATGAAACAGAGTATAGTGAAACCAATTTTACCATAGACTAATTGATATAAATAAGAGTTATATTCCTCTCTACTCTTTCATCAACATTATAACAAAACAATGTTGAACAAAATGTTATTCAAGAACCTGCTGTATTATCAGTTAGCATGGGGCAAGGATTATGAAAGAAGTGCAGCGAGTGCTATATGGTCACTCCTGGGGTGGACAGAATTTGCTTCCTTGTTGAAGCTGGCAGTACTTCAGGAAAGCAGAACAGCTCTTCACAGTACTCTGGTGCCCACTGCTTTTAGTCCCAGTTCCATCCGGTGCAGTTCGGGCAGTAGAAGAAGACATTGAGAATGAGACTATAGGCATTGTCTTTTCTCTTTTCATATGGATAATTACTGTGATGTTTCTTTACTACTGAACAGCTCCCTTTTTACCTCCCTAACTCCTTAATATCTTTCTCTATTAGTCCCTTCTCCCTCTGTTTTTCTATTGGTCTGGGTATGACTACTACCAATGCTTCCTTGGGCAATAGCCAAGAATCTCTCCTCTCCCTTGTTTCACCATGGGTAGGATTGCCATTGAACCGCACTTCCCCATAGCAGCCTAATAGATCTTTCTAAGGCTCAAATCCAAACAAATATGCTATTCTTTTTCCTAAAACCCTTTAGTGGTTCCCCATTATTTGTGATAAAATCCAAACTAGCATGGCAACCAAGCATTTAATGGTTTGTCTCTGCCTGCTTCTTATCTTTATCCTTTACCCTGGCCCATCTCATTCTCTTTCCAGCTACCCTGAGCATAACATCTTTCTGCAAATAGGTGTAGCTTGTTCACAGGCACTGTCAGTTAGTTTCTGTTTTCTTTGCTTGGAGGAGGCTCTGTAATTAAAGGCTCTGGAATTCAAACCCAGACTCTGCTACTTACTCAGTGTGAGACTTTCAGTTCTCCAAATCTGAGTTTTCTCATAAAGTGCACATAGTGAGTTGCTGAGACCAGAGATAATATGTCCTTACATATATTATCTTTGTTAATATTCCTTACCAAGACCAGAGATAATATGTCCTGGCACAGAGGCTGGTACATTATAGGTATACAGGATTGTCACCTACATCTGACCTTTCAGACTCTTTTCCAAGTATGAACTCTTAAGTTGGGGCCTCTTCTCGTCCCCCACTTAGAAGTGACCACCTCCTCTTACATACATCACATTAGCGTTCCGCTACTACTCATCTAGAACAATGTACGATACTTACTTGTTTACATGTTAGTCTAACCCTAAAATTTTAAGAATGCGAGCTTACTAAAATCTGTATGCCTAAAGACAGGCAAAGTTCCTTGCACATAGTTGACACTCACAGTGTGTGTGTATGTATATGTATGTATAGTGTGTGAGTATGTAAATGTATGTATATGTACACACGCACACATATATATAAATGAATGGTTATTGTCAGACTTCTATAAAGTTTCTTTTGATATTGACCAGTTCACTGAAACTTGGCAGACGGAAACTACAAGCAACCCATATGACTCCCTTAAGTTGCGACTGAGGGCACTGTAGTACATAAAAGTGTGCCTGTATTGACGCTGTAGATCGTGCACATCTAGGTAAATGTTTTTCTCACTATAAGTATATGTGTATTAACATGTACTGAATATTTGCACCATCTCACTGTACATCTCATTACTGGCTTGTAAAATTAGACATGAACCCATCACTAGCACACTGTCAATGAGGGTGTATGTTGCCTCCTCTCAGGGAGGTGTCGAATTAGCCTAGCCATACCTCTTGTCAAGTTTTTACAAAACTGACATTCAAAATCTCATCCCCTGATACCATGTGGCCAAGTTATTTACTGCTAATGTTTTAGGCAAGCAAGCCCAGCCCAATTTTCCTGCAACTGTGTTTTCCATAGCACCTTAGAGAAAGAAGTAAAAGAAGAAGAAAAAAGGGGAATGAGTCAAGTGGCTCCTCCTGCCCTTTGCCACCTTGCTCTAGCTGTAGCGAGTTTGCCTCTCGTTCTTCCCATCCTGTGATATTGGACAATATCTGGAAGCATTTTTGAGTGTCATAACTGGGTAGGGGTTACTAATAGTATCCAGTGGGTAGAGACCAGCAATATGGGTCAACATTACAGTGTGTAGGCCACCCTCCTTCCAAGCCCCAGGAAAGAATGATGCAGCCCAGAGTGTCAAGAATTCTGAGTTTGAGGAACCTGCTCTAAGCTATTTGTACACATTTTACTGCCCAAAATTCCCTTGTGATTTCCTGCAGTGTTTTAGAGAAGGAGGTTGGAAGAAAACTAGAGAAGAGCAGAGGACCTATTAGGACTTAAACAAGGAAGTGAGGAGGGGACATGTTATGTAATGTAAGAGAAAACTGAGGCTCATTCGCACAAACCACAATCCCCCTTCACCATTTCTTCACTCACTCCTGTGACCTTCTCCCAGGCTTCACTGTAAGCATGCTTTCTTTATGCTATGCATTTGTGCCATGAGAATTCCCAAAGTGGAAAAATCTGAAACTGATATAATTAACAAAATACCTGGAGGTTTGGTAAAATTACAACTAAAGTGTTCTTTTGCTGTTATAATAATTGTGAAGTAAGAAACAGTTGTGTAGTGGAAGAATTCCTTAATAGGTTTAAATGGATCTTACACGTGAGATTGAATATTAATACATACACAAAGATAATGTTTTAGGGTTTTGTTTCTTTGACAATTGCTTAAAATTTGCCGTAAATTCTTAAACTTACCCAAGTACTTTATTTTGTGAGATATAAGTATATGTACATATGGCATAACTGAGATTGGCATAATTTTTTAAGCAGCTATTTTCACTCTGCCAAAAGCATCAAATATTTCTTTTCCTTATATCCATTGCCTTTAATCCATTCCTCATAAATTTTCATGTAAGAGAAATTGGTATTAATAAACGCCCATAAGCAAAAGAGTTGAGGTTCAGCAAGATATGGAAAAAGTTGCATATTTATAAATGCTTAAAAGAGAATATTTCTAATATGAAATTTACAACAATAAAATACAAAAAAATTTTTCTGCTCATTAGCTTTCAAAGGCAATGAGTTTAGGAATGGATGCATACATTTCAAGATGCATTGTAGAATGAATTAACATTCTAAGTGCTTTTATTGCTTTTTTCTCAGAGCGGTTTTCTTATAGAAAGCTCAGGATATTAACTACAAATGGGATTTTCATAAAATATAGTCCAAGCAAACCAAAGGATTTACAAACTAGAGGCCTTTTAGAAAAATAAAATATAAAAGAGTGAAATAATAAACCTAAAACTAAAGCTATGATATGAATATATTCACAGTCAAGGACAGTTGCTCAGTGAAAACCACGCACCACTCCTAACCGCAGACGCGGAAAGCTCCAGAGGGTCATTCATTACGCTGTGCGCCACAGCAGTGGGGTTGATTTCTTCTCAAAGGTATATCTTTGAGTACTTTGTTCACTCTGGTGTGAAATGACTTACAGGATGGCTCTTTCACCACTTCCATTGTGAGGCCATTCCACAATTTAATAGATATCACTATTGGGAAAACTGAGTAGATACAGAGCCTGCAGTTTCTATTATTCGATTTCATGCCCTTACTTCTAGTTATTGCCCTGAGGGAGAGTCATAAACAATTCTTTCCCTTCATGGTGATGCATTTTGAAGTCTTGGAAATTTGTATCATATCCCCCTAAGTCACTCTCTTAACAATTTTACATGTATGGTACATCATTCCTTAGTACTTAATTCCTTTGTCAATGAACAATATATTTAGTTTTTATAATCTTGTCTTATAAGTCATTTTCCTCATCCTGTTAATCAGTCAGTTCTCCAAATTCCCACAAGTTTGTCGGCGTCATCTATTCAAGTCCTGACACGATGATTGGCAGTCTGATCCCTGTCCCGCCGCACTGCACAGGTCAGCCGTTGGCTCCGGTTTCAGACTGCAGAGCTTCTGGGCTCTGGCACCTCGGAGACGGCGTAATAGTCCCCACTCTAGCTGGTTATCACTTGCTCTATTTCGTAGTGGGACTTTCTACTTTAAAATTTCAAGTAAAGTAGTTACATTTCTAGATTCAATGTTGTCACAACTGTTTATTAAAAATCCTTACTCTCTGATCATAGACTGTATTGTAAACGCCACTTTGCATTGATCCTGATATGTAGAAAAATGATTTTACTAATTTTTGTATTCTTTCAGCTCTGAGATGGTTTGTATTTAATGTAATATGAACATTTCCAGATTAAGAATTATTAAAATACCCTGCTAAATCTGACCCTACAAAGGCCCTATACAGGTACATTATATGCAAGTTATTAAAGCTACCTTTGTCAGGTAAATAACTTAACCCCTCTAAAATATGTAGTGTGAAAAAAATTAATTAATAAAATAAAACATGTAGTGTGTATACTCATCACAGCCATTGTTTTCTGATTCTTTCAAATTGATCAGGTATGATCACATATGTCAGAGAAAGTCTTTTTTTGATGTCTAAGTCTTTAATTTTTAATATAAATGTTTCTTGTTTTATAAGATGATGATTCCTTTGTACAACATTCAAATTTTAGAGTTTTTCAGCTCTAGTATTAGGACAACTACTGTAGTTGTTTTGTCTGAATATTTTGTCGCTACCAGAGTCTGTATTTTTCATCTTAAAATACAACAGATATGAATCGTGAATATATTTTAAAAGACTTTGACCCTGTTATCAGAGTTAAATCTGTGAGGATCATTGCACTGTTTTGAATTTCAATACTTAAAGCCACTGAAAGAATAGCTGTGATATCGAAGCACAGAAACAGAGAGAAAGTCCTCTTTTCATGTGGCCTTTGAATAACTGAATCAGTCACCTGTTTCCCCACCTTCACAGCATTCATGTTAAGGGTGATACCTCAATAGTTTACCAAGAAGAAAAAACACCTTTGGAAATAAAATTAAATGTCAATTGATGTCTTGCTGCCAAGAGAGTGGTTTCTAGCAACTTTAGGTGTCACACATTTATGAATGTTTAAAAATAGAAATAATCATTAACCCATAAAGCAATCTTTACCTTTAAGTCATACTTATGAATAAAGATAGCTTAAAAATTAGTTGTCCACCTGAAAATATGGTCTTTGAACTTAGCAATTAAATGCCCAGCTGACAGATAATGACTCATCATTAAGAGTCTGATAAAGACAGATCATGCCCTAAGAACTCAGTCATTCTTCAGGTCTTTATTGAAAGTCTCCTAGATCCAGGCACTACATTGACTGCTGTGGAAGCATACAGGTTAATGAAAAAGAATCCTTAAAAAGTCTCTGTATACTCTGGGACCACAGAGGCACTCAGCAAAGACTTCTTGGCCTGGATATGGAGTCAGGCATCATTCATGCATAAATTATTGCTGAAGCCAAGAAATTTGATGAGTTTACTTAGGTGCAAGTGTCAAGTATCAGAGTTCTGGGAAACACTAACATTTAAGAAGTCATTTAACGAAGAGAATCCAGAGAAGAAACAGACAAAGAAGTAAAATGAGAACACTAGAGTGCAATGTCACAAAAGACAAGGGAAGAGAGACCTACGGACACGGTCATCAACAATGTTAACTGAGAGAAAGATGTCACATAAAGTAAAGCAAAAGGGCACATTGGCTTTGGTAATTCAGAGAATATTAACAATATTAATGAGTCTTTTCATAAGAATGGTGGAGCAAGAACTAGGCTGCATGGGGCAAAGCACAAATAAAATTGCAGTAATTAACAAGTATAAACTACTCTTTCAATAAGTTTGCGTGTAAAGGGACACAGATTTAAAGAAATGATACCTACTCGGAGAGGTTAGAATCAAGGAAGTAATTTTTTCAGACAACTAAGAGAATCAGGCCTTAAAAAAAAAAAAAAAAAAAACAGGTTGCATGGGACAGACAACTTCGGGGGGAAAGGTAAAGAAAGACATAGAAGAAATAAAGGCAACACAGTGTGCTGGTTTTCTCATTTTTCTCCAGCAGAAAGACAGATAAAAGAGTCCAGATGTTTGAGAATGATTGGATTCCTCTAGAGCTGGACTTTTGCAGGGTACGTGCCACCAGACAACTGGGTAGCAAGGTAGTATTGGTAAAAGAAGGCTTCAAGGAATGGATTGTGAGATCTTGAAGACCAATAGAAGGCTGATAACTCAGAGAAACATGGAGGTGTTAAGTGTGGAGGCTTCAGAGACATTGAAAAGAGAGGGATAGCAATAAGGAATTCAAGGGCATGCAAGGATATGAGGGGATGGTCACAGAGTGCTCCATGCATTTAAGATTTCAGATTAAGGGGGAAGTGAGGTACATAAGAAGGGTCATTACAGTTGAGTCAAAAGGCTGTAAAAGAGATATTTTCTGTAATTTATGTATGTGCACTGACATCATCCAGGATGATGGTTAAAAGAATTGGAGACAAATATGCAAACACGGATGCTATGGTCCTTAGTGAATGTGGAAAAGTGACCAGGATTTCAGCAGAAGCAGCAATGAAGAAAGCAAAAGCAGGGAATAATAGCTTAGTGGCCTGAGTTTCAGAGGTCACTAATTATACTGTGTTGGGAAAAAAATAGGTTTATAATTGTTCCATAATTTCATGGAAAGTAATACAATAGTTAATAAATAATAAAAACAAGGACACACTCTGTGTTTCATGTATTCACCACTATAAACCTATTTTGCCCCACCCTGTGTTTATTTGTATGCGCCCACAATGTCTTTAAAATAATATACAAGAAATTGATCACATTTGCCACTGAGTGGCCTCTTTTTTGTAACTTTTAGATTTTGGACCGTCTGAATGCATTTTGTTAAAAATATCAATGGTTTGGAAGTGCCAGACTGGAGCCAGATAAGAGGTGTCCCTGCCCATTTCCCAGCCCGGCAGGTTTTCAGCACTAAAGGCAGCTCTCGTTAGTATGCCTGGAGGGAAGTGCTGTCTGTGGAGGAGAAGAGAGAGTGGTCAGTGAAGGCTTCCAGGGGGCTTGTCCCGACAGTGTGCAATTCTAAAAGGCACCACAAAACAGCAGCCTCTCAGAAGCGATATTGTGCTCATGGTGTCCAATATAAAATTAATCATTTTTAGACCAAAAACACTCAACCAGTTTCAGAAATCCAATTTAAAGTTTCCTTTCATTTTTGAAGAGAATATGGAGTCCAGTTTAAAACAGCCCCCAAGAGCAATATTCTTTACTGTGTACAGTAAATCATCTGCTTTCTATCCCTTCAGTAAGCTAAGTTGGCAGACGATAACACAGTGTTCTCTTGAGAGCAAAGATTCTTGTTAACTTATATTCTTATCTTCTCTAAAAGTTTATGGGTTTTTTGTTGTTATTGATGCTCTTAGAAGGATAGTATCTCCCACTTGAGCAGGAGAGTTGAAGATGTTTTTCTGTTATTTATTCTGATGAAAACTAATATGTGAATGGCAGTAAAGGTTGACAAGCCTCACAGAGGATGAGCAAATATAAAGGGAGCCATAGGAAGCAGTAAAGCAGATATCTAGCTTTCTTAGCCCAACACTATTTGACAGTGGTTAAATACGATGTCATTTCGCTTTGAACAATCTTTCTCCTCCATCTCCCACCCTCATTCTATTCTCCATAACTCAATAGGAAGCTGAGAATAAAACAATTCTAATTAGATGGACTTTACCTCACCCAAAATGTTTTTGGCTTTTATATATGACAGTTATTCCACAGTTCTCTCTCCACATCAGGAGGAAAAGGAGAAAGGCCCCCCTCCTTTCTCTTGTTCTCTATGCAAATAGCTAAGTGCTGAAGGCAGAGCACTCAGTACAGCCAACTTGCTGAATCAGAGTCAGTGAGAGAGAGTTGGAGACCAGCCAAGAGTGCTGCCACTGCTTCCTCTCCCGTCTGCTGAGGGCAGCATGGGGGAGGCTTTCCATGCTCCCAAATGGACATCGAGAAGCTGCTGAAGTGTCAAGGTTTTTCAGTTTTGCTCCAAGCATGTGTTCCTAGTCCTGAGGAGACCTCCTCTAAATCTGTCAGTCAGAATGAATTCACCAAGACCTCTCAAAGGCAATGAATTCCACATTTAGGTTGAGCCTACTATGGTCAGCATTTGAGCACTGTAGATGGTGTGGACCAGATCACTAACTTGACCCAACCCCTAAACCCTCCATCAGCACCTCCATAGGCACCAGGTTCTCTTCTGCAGTTAGACAAGAGCTTTGAATTTTAGTTGTATCATTTCTACCCGTAATTATCCGTTAGCACAACAATATACATGATAGTGTACAAAACTTTGGGCAATATTACCACTGTTGGAGTTATATTAAATTAGAGCTTCCATAGCTGGAAATAAAGACCACTGGCTGACAGCTCTCGACAATAATAAACAATTGTTGCACTTTGTAATACTGTGAAGTAGATGACCCCTAATGCCCTCCCAAAGTTAATCTTTAGGTAAAAGGGAAGAAAATACAGTTTTATATTATGTGCTTACTGTATCTTTAAAAGACCACTTTTAAAGATGGTTGTTAAAGGGTATCCTAAATGATCCGGTTTCCCCTGGCTTCTCACATGTCAAATGCAGAGAAAACAGAGTGAATATAGTTCAGTGTCTGTGTGTCAAGGCTTATGTATCATTTCATATAAAATAAAGTTTTCCTTTATGTTTTTTTTCCTTAATGCCAGTGGTTTTCCCTTGAGGGAACTTATATTCATGTTGTTGACCTAATATTGGAAGAAGAATTAGTGTTTCTCAAATATGTCTAGTATGGAATGCCCCCTCTCCATTCTACTGCCGTTTGTGCTCTTTCTACATCTAAAAATACATAAATATAAATATTGCCTAAGGTAATATCAGCTGCAATATGATGAGAAGCGTACACTGTACTGCAGCTATGCTTTGGAGGAGAACACAGCCTCTGGTTCTCTTACATGGGGACCTCGCCTGCTCCCTGCGCCCCTTACAGAGGACATCGCTGACCCTTTCAATATTGTCAATTGTCTCTGAAACCAACATGTTTTCCTTTCTCTTTCTTCAACACTGATCGGCTTAGGACAGAGTTGAGTAGAGATTGGGAGGGTAGGGCAGTGCTTATGACATGGCTTGCCACCCACGGACTTGGGGAAGAAGAAAATATGTGACTAGAAATCACCTAGAGGTCTGAAGAACAATTTAAAAAAGGATTCTCTTTTCTTAAAGCATGTGCTAGAGTAGAAAAGATCTGGACTAGAAGTCAAAAGACTTGGAAGCTACTTCTAGCTTTCTCATGAATTAAATGTGCCCCCATTGGAAAGAAATAGTGATGGGCAAGGATTCTTGAAATAAGCATTGGTTTCTTAGTTATGTTGCAGTAACAGATGACCCTGAAATGTCAGTAGTTTACATAAACAAAGGTTGACTTCTCACTTATATTACACATAAGCTGTTAATCACCTCTAACTGTGCTCCTTGGATTTTCTTCCTGTGGAAATCCAGCCTAAAGGATTATCTCCCATTAGGGACCTGTAGCGGGGGGCGGGGGGGGGGCAATGGTAGAATCACACAAAGTGTTTATTTTTTATTTAATTTATTGGGGTAACATTTGTCAACAAAATTCTATAGGTTTCAGGTATACAATTCTAAAATACATCACTGTATATTTTTGTGTGTTCACCAGCCCAAATTATGTCTCCTTCCATCACCATTTATCACCCCTTTACCCTCCTCTACTTCCCCTTACCCCTCTTTCCCTCTGATAATCACCGTAATGGTGTCTGTGGTTTTGAGGGTTTGGGTTTTTTTTTTTTTGTTTTTTGCTTAATCCTTTCAACTTTTTCACCCAGCCCTCCAACCACCCTCCCTTCTGACAGCTATCAGTCTGTTCCATGTATCTATGAGTCTATTTTGTTTGTTAGCTTATTTTTGTTCATTAGATTCCACATATAAGTGAAATCATGTGGTACTTACCTCACTTAGGATAGTACTGTCCAGGTCCATCATGCTATTGCAAAAGGTAAGATTTCCGTCCTTTATACAGCCAAGTAATATTCCATTGTGTGAACATAACACAGCATCTACTGTGCTTTTATCCAGTCGTCTAATGATGGGTATTTGGGCTGTTCCCAGATCTTTGTTACTGAAATAAAGTTGCAATGAACATAAGGATGTATATATTCTTTTGAATTGGTGTTTTGAGTTTCTTCTGAGATATATTCTCAGAAGTGGAATCACTGCATCATAATGCAGTTCCATCTTTAATATTTTTAGGAAACTCCACACTGCTTTGCACAGTGGCTGCACTAATCTGTATTCTTTCCAATAATGCATGAGGGTTTCTTTTTCTCCACATCCTTGCTAACATTTGCTGTTTGTTGATTTATTGATGATAGCACTCTGACAGGAGTCAGGTGATACCTTACTGTGGTTTTAATGTGTGTCTCTCTGTTGATTAGTGATGTTGAGCATTTTTTCATATGTTTATGACAATATATCTGCATGTTTTCTTTGGAGAGGTGTCTGTTTGGGTCCTTTGCCCATTTTTTAGTTTGATCATTTGTTTTCTTGGTGTTCAGTTGTATGAGTTCTTTATAAATTTTGGGTAATAACCTCGCTATCAGCTGTATCATTGATGAATATGTTCTCCTGTTCAGTGAGTTGTCTTTTCATTTTGTTGATGGTTTCTTTTGCTGTGCAGAAGCTTTTTAGTTTTGTGTAGTCCCATTTGTTTATTTTTTCTTTTATTCCCCTTGCCTGATAAGATATATCAGAAAATATATTGCTGTGAGCAATGTCTGAGATTTTACTGCCTCTGTTTTCTTTTAGGATTTTTTTTTTGTTTTGTTTTGCAACTTATATTTAACTTTTTGATTCATTGTGAGTTTATTCTTCTGTATAATGTAAGAACGTGGTCTAGTTTAATTTTTTTTGCATGTATCTGTCCAATTTTTTTCCCAACATCATTTTTTGAATGAACCATCTTTACCCCATTGTATGTTCTTGCCTTCTTTGTCAAAGATTAACTGACCATAAAGTCATGGGCTTATTTCTGAGCTCTGTATTCTTTTCCTTTGATCCATATGTCTTTTTTTTTTTTTTTTGCAATACCATACCATTTTGATTACAATAGCTTTGTGGTATAGTTTGATATTAGGTAGCATGATTCCTCCAACTTTGTTCTTCTTTTTCAAGATTTCTGTGACTATTCTGAGTCCTTTGTGGTTCCATATAAGTTTTTGGAATATTTGTTCTAATTCTATGAAATATGCCATTGGTATCTTAATAGAAATTGTGTTGAATCTCTAGGTCACTTTGGGTAGTATGGACATTTTAATGATGTTAATTCTTTTATCCACGAACATAGTATATGCTTCCACTTATATGTATCAACAATTTTTTCTTCAGTGTCTTAAAATTCTTCAAGTACAGGTCTTAAATTTATTCCTAGGTATTTTATTTTTCTAGTGAAAGTGTAAATGGGATGTTTTCTTAGTTTACCTTTCTGATAGTTCATTATTGATGTATAAAATGCAAGTGATTTCTGGATATTAGTTTTGTACCCTGCTACTTTACTGAATTCACTTATCAGTCCTAGTAGACTTTTGGTGGAGTCTTTAGAGTTCACTATAGATAGTATCATGTCATCTGCAAAGTGTTGTAAAGTTTCTCACATTCTATTGGTCAAAGGAATTCACATGGCCAAGCCTGATGTCATGGAGCCAGAAGTATACTCCTCCCATGAGTCAGGCATCAGGAAGAAGCCCTGAAAAGGGAGACTTAGTAGAGAGACAGCACAGTGCCTGCAAATAGGATGCTTTTGTCAGTGACTTGTAAAGTCTCGCTTAGCTCCTATATCACAAATTTTAATTCATGAGTTAGAAAGAGCAATGATTAGTTTGGATGTAGACATATTTTGCCAAGATATAGGAGGCTAGTTACAAGATGACTCAGTCCAAGAATTGGCTGAACTCTTACATGAATCAGTAGTTTGCATACACATATGTTGTTTTTATCTTTTAATGTCCCCAACTGTTTCTAAAGTTTGTTCTTACCTTTTAAGAATTTTTAATGGTTTTTCCAGGATATAAATAGATAACAATTTTTTACATATGCATGGTGATTTTCAGGTGGCAAAGTGCTTTTGCATACATCTGTTCCTCAAAGTACTTTAACATACATCTGTTCCTATCTCATCTGTTCCTCATGTGACCAAATTGACTGTTTGTTTACTATGTATGGTTTGTTTACTATGTATTCCCAATGCCTAGCATAATGCCTACCAAGCAATAAGCACTCACTCATTTGCTCTGCAGTAAGACAGAACTACTTTTGTAAGGAAGCTATTGGAGATAATTATGAAGGTGGAGGAATGCATTCCATCCCCAGGAAAAAAGCCCAGGAGGAGATTATGCATCCCTTTACCTAATGGTTGCAGAAATGACCAGTCAGGAAATCAGATCTTCTCTTTGAGAAGATCCAAACAATTATTTTGTCTAGTGTATCTCTGCCTGTACCCAGCTCACATGGTGGTATGGCAAGTGAAATGAGATCACAGATGTTAAACTTTCTGATCATTTCAAAATCTCATTGTTGACTTTAGGTTATAGCATGATAGGCCATCGTAGGTTGGATGGACCCATAAATATTGTTTTCCCCAAAGAAAGAAATGTGTTAAATCTAAGACTTTCTATGTGTCAGCACTTTTCTACAAGCTTTATAATTACCCAGCCATGTACTATGAAAAACAGAGACATTATTGAAGAAGATACAAGATACAAGAAACATTGTACATAAAACAATGACACCTCAGTGCCCTTCAAAGCAGGCACCTTGGGACCTCACACAGTTCTCCCAATCACCATCAGTTTTCCAACATATTTTCCTGAATCTCCTTAACAGTCTGAAATCTCTTCCCTTTCAAAGGTGATTTTAGTTTTGGGAAAAGCCAGAAGTCGCAGGTCACCAAATCTGGGCTCTAGGGGGGCTGAGTCACCTGTGTGATTTGATGTTTTGCCAAAAAACATCTATACAAGACATGATACATGAGCAGGTGAGTGCTTGTGGTGATGAAACTGCCAATCACGAGCCGCCCATAGCTGTGGCCTCCTGAATCATCCAAATAGTTTTCACAGAGGAATGTTCAAGCTTAATGCAAAATTTGATGCAGATTCCTTGCTCTACTCACTCAGTCGTTTTGAATGTGAAGGCCACACAGTGTATATGGTCAGTCAGTGGCACCTACCACCCCCACTGACTAGTACAGTGAAGTCATTGTTCATTTATGTGCATTCCAGTCCACTCTCCTTGGCTGCCAGGTTACATCAATGTGCCACAGACTGTTCTTGTTGTATTAACAATGGTTATACTTTTACTGGATAGACCTCCTATGTAGTAATCTGTTTCATCCCCAAAACATTCCTTTGAGATACAAATAACTATTATCTCCACTTTCATATAAGACTATTGAAGCACAGAGAAATTAAATAATGGGTACAAGGACTCTAGCTGGTCAGTGGTAGAGTGGGATTGAATCCAGAGAGTCTGACTTCCAAACTGTAACAGGTCATTCTTACCTTTGCAAAGATATTAATATAGCCATCTTTCCTAGAAGGATAATAATTGGGATGAGGTTACTAGTTTGGAAAGAACGCAGTGAATGTCTTCCTGGGCCAGTTAGTTGCACATGAGTTATCTGATTTAATCATCAACTAAGCAAGGGAGGGAGCTTGTAAGGGAGTTGTTTTCCATTTTACAAATCAGGAATCTCCACCGTAGAGAGTTTACCTTGCCCAGGGATACACAGTGTTCGATGGTTCAGTGTAGAAGTAGATACTGAATACTCTGTCACCAAAGCCACATTTTAAAAATGCTTTAAGACACGGATTTTCAAACCTTTCTATCAACCAAGGTTACTGTAATCCTTAATTCAGCAAGGTGAATAGCAAAGGAGTGTCTTAACTCCTCTGTTCTTCATTTGAAGGCATGGAGTTTGCTTTTGTTTGTACTTAGAGATTCTCTGAAGCTAGCCATCCAGACCCATTTGTATTCTAGCATCTTTTTGATCCCTGCTGGGTTTAGAGATAGCTTTTAGTAATCCCACCGAATCAGTCCCCGCTGACCAACCTTAGGGGTCATCATAAAGTACTTAAGGGATTTTTATCTATTGAATCCTCTCATCAGGCAAACATTCTAACTCTTCTTTGTAGAAGAAAGGTAATTTTGTACCCTGCTGAGGGATAAGATAAAACTAAATTGTATTTGAGTGAAGAATGCTATTATCATTTTAGGGGTTTGATTACCAAAATAAGAAATCACTTTTAATTCTAAAGTTGCCTTAGAAGATTCTGGACATTCTGAAAAGTTTTACCAAAACAACAGCACTGAATTTCTTGTCGTCCTTTTCTTCCCACATTCTCAACTCTCAGAATAGCTATTTGTTGTTTACTATTTGTTTTCTAGGAACTCCATTATGTTGCTTAAGTTCACTAAAGTCAAGATGACAAAACAGTTTCCTTTTTTCTTTCATATATACAGAAAGGGAGGCATGGAAACTGGGTGAGTGATATGTAGCTGTACGAAAAACCACCTCTCTGCCAGTCAGTGCAATGCAGTACAGTTCATCTAGAGACCTAGGCTGCAGGCACCAGATCTGCCAGCGATGTTGACACTTGACCTTTTGGAGGCCTGGTTTTCTGCATGTAGGCAAAGGATGGCCAGGATAAAAGCTCACTGAGAGCAGTAACTTTGATGTTCTTTTCATTTCTGTATCTTCAGTTCCTTTAAGTGTATAATCAGCAATAACAGAAGTTGAATGATGATTAAATGCCCTACTTAAAAGAAAATGCCAAGCCTGGCATTGAAAGCCCTCTAATTTGTCCTGCTTCTTCCACTTCAGCTTAGTTTTCTGTCTAGTACTTTGGACACACGGCCTACTCGTAGGTCCGAGATCATGCTACTATCTGCCTTTGTACCTGCTCTTCTCTCCACCTATTTACCCCCCCACCCCAAAAGTTCCAATTATCATTCGAAAATCAACTCCAAGGACACTACTTCTTAGACCTTTCCCCAAACCTCCTAGATGGACTCAAATCATTCCTTTCTCTGTAGACAAACAGGACATTGATTATAGCCCTCGTAGAACATTTATTTCTATAAGTTTTCTATTATTAATTTATTCACTCCACAGATTTTTATCAACACACAACTATGTGCTAGCCAAAGCTAGAGCTTTCCATGAATCATCTCATTCGCTCCTCACAGTAATCCAGTGACATTTATTTTTTCATTTAGCTAGTACTTATTGAAGGCATGTTAGTTAGCAGATCTTATTATAGGTGCTGGGAGTTGAACAGTAAAAATGTTAGAAAATATAAAACCCTCCAGGGACTGACATTTTAATGAAGAGGCAAAGACTCTGAAATAAGTACAAACATAAATGAAGAAGATTCCACATAATTCCACATAATGGTAACCCATTAAGAAAATAAAGGTGGCTGAAATGAAAGGGAATACCAAGAGTGGGAAATTAGAATGAATCTGGTGATAAATTTTGCAATGGCAGTTGTACAACGTATACATCTATGCATTAGCCAGTGCCCAGCTCAGTGAGTTACGTAATTTTGTTATTTAAAAATCATAGTCAAGTAGTGAATAGAACTCTGAACACAGTGATCTGTAATCCCCCTTCCATCTCCAAAACTGCCCTGCTGAGAATAAAGAATTGGATAGAAGGTATAAATATAAGACATGAAGTGTGTCTGCAACAATCTGTATGCAGGGAATATCTCAGCTAATCCTTGGACCTTGGCAACAAAATAGCTCTGACTTTTCTCAATCCAGTAGGGGGAAAGTAATACACAATCTCTAGAGTATCTTCTCTTTGATGTTGGAATGCATTGCCCTTTTCATTTATTATTTAATTTTTGGCAGCATTCATGTCCTTTGTAATTACATTTGGCTTAGATGAATATAGCAATGAATTTGTGTCCACTAAGTACACAGCCTGTGATAATCCAAAAAAGTATAGCAGGAAGCAAAAGAGAGCGAATCTAGTGTTTAAAATTTGCTGTGCAAAGCCTCATGTTTCTACTCACTGAAACTGCTGATGAATATTGCTAATGTAATAACAGGCAAAAGTAAAAAATGCTGCTGTTAACTGATGATAACATAAGTAAAAAGAATTGTAAAAACCTAGACAGGAACAATAGGATTCAGATTGCACGATCTCTCATTTAAACACCAACTATTTTATTTAGAAATAATTTTCCCAACCAGTAGGAGAAGACTGAGTTGTTTACTCAGGAACGATGATGAAGTTATACGGACTGAGCTGCACATCTCTTCCCAAGAGGTCTCCTTCACTGACTTTAATCAAAGTCTGGCCACAGTACTGAGTTTTTCTCTATGCAAAGCTTTACCAGCTCTGATGTGTGACCTGTGAGCTTGGCACTTAGCTCCAACAGGTCTAGCTGCTGGACCCAGACAGCAAGCCTGCTTTTGAGATTTGAAGCCCGAAAACCACTTTGATTAGTCGCTAGCTGAGTGGGAAGTGGAAAGAGGAACTGCAAGGTCAAGAGTATGATAATCTCACCTTCTGTTAGGAGTGATTTGTGGGGGTATGAGTACTACACGTTTGTTTCAAAATTTACATTACACAACTCTGTGGTTTAACCACACAGATGTGTCTGGAAATCACCTTACAGTCAGATCAAGAATAAAGTTGTCCTTTGAATTAACTGCTACTTCATGTACATAGTTCTACAATACTAACATGGCTATTACATATTCTACCTTTGGCGTAGCATGTAGTACCAAGTGACAATTATGATGGGTGGTAGCTCTGATGAATGCATACCGGTCTATTGGAAGGATAAGAATGAGTGTATGCAGAGAAAATGTGTCACCACCAACACAAAGTCGCATCCTTAGGCAATACTTACATTTTTTAAAAGAATGAACAGCTTTGTAACTGACATGCCCCTGATTCTCCTATGTTTCCCTTTAATTTATAAAACTATCACTTGCTGAATACTGTTTTATGAGTGCTTTTTTCTTGGTAATATGACAAGCTGTGCTGACTATGGCTTTGTGTTGTATATTGGACTTCAAATGGTATTTTCTCCCTAGCATTAGATCTTAAGAGTTTTAATTAGCAATGGAATCATTTCAGTTCACAGAGGAAATTATTTTAGCTTAGTGATTTTGGTGAGATGGCCTTAATCTTCAGTGTCCATAACTTTTGTTTTCTCTAATATTTGTTTTAATAATATGACTAGCTTTGGACCAATATTAGGATAGTCCTTTTATATAACGCTATTCAGGTACAAGAAATTTAGACAATTTTAGGAGTGTGAATTTCAGCCCAGAGTCATCCAATGAAAATGAAATGGTTTGTTGAATTTGAGTAAGAAACAGTGTTTCCTTCCTCAACAGCATAAACAGAATTAAAATAAAAACCAGAAAGAATGTTATTATGTACCAAGCATTGATGTAAATGCAAGGAAATGAAAATATGAATAATTTAATTCAGTATTTCTTACTTTTATTTTAAACTTGCAATTTGCCTAAGGTAGTAAAATAATTTCCTCAGCCATCCATTTTAGCTTGGGAATGTAAATAGTTTTTAGATTAGTTTAGCAATATCAAAAATACAATCTTTAATAATTTTCAGGCTACTGGTGAATCAAACCAAATGTTCTTTTGAAATGCATTGAAGGAATGTATAAAAACCTGTACTTAGCACAAATCAAGCATGTTCGCTTATCTTATAAAAGGATTCTTTATAAATAAAAGGAGAAATAGTTCAGCAGAGAAAAAAAGAACACAGAGAGTCAGCCTCGAGTTCAAATATGTGTGGAGCCTCTTTATAACCAGGGTTGCTTCCGTGGGCAACTTACTTAAGCATCCTGTATCCCTGTTTCCTCATCTCTTAAAGCTGCAGAAATGATGAATGAGATAATGTATGGAAAGGGTTTCACATGGTGCATGGCACATTATCTGTGCTCCATAAAAGACAGCTATCACTGCAAAATAATCATGGCATTTTCTTAATACTAAACTTTATTGTGTTTACACAAGCTCTTCACAGAATTTAAATCTGCACCTAGCCTTTTAACAACACATTGTAAGAGAGACTTCTGGCAATATTTTTGCAGATGTAAACTGAACATTCATTTATCACTCAGTCTGTCTCCAACACAATGAAAGCTGTGACAGTTACGTTTTGCAATGTGCAGGTTTCTGTGCAGCTCCTTGCTAAGGCTCCCATAAGCACAGGCTTTGATCAACCTTCTTGACTATCCATCCCTCCTCTCCAGGGCCATCATGTTTTCCTCAAGTCTTGGTACACAAGCAATAATTGCGGGTTGCTCATCCTTTTCCAGCCTGAATGTACCTCCTTTCTCTATCTGCAAACACATCTTCATTCCTCCCTAGCTCTGAAGCATGTATGGCTCCCATGACATCCTCCTGGCTGATAACCTCTTCTCTGCTCACAGGAGGAAATTTCTTCTTTACCCATTGGACTGCTGTTAGTTCTAATCTTTTCTTATCCTATTGGGAATGGCTTCCCAAAGTTCTATCTATCTGAGGAAATCTGAGACTCAAAAGTTTAAAAAGTTCCTTGTCTCATAACATAAGAAATAAAATGAGCTTTTGAAAAAGACTTTGAAATTAGCATCAAGATTACATGCACTATTAGTTAATGAATCCTAGAAGTCCTCATTTAAAAATTTAACTTGTCCATAATGATAAATGAAAAGATTGTAAAATTAACTCTTCAATAAGGGGAAATGTCAGGTATGTCTTATCCATGAGGCTGTTTGTTATTAAGATAATTTTTAGTAAAATTATATTTCCTATAACAGGTGACTTAACATTCTGGGCTTCTTATAGCTCTAAGAATATATATTATTAAATTTCACAGGCAAATTCTCTAACTTTGAAACATGCTCTTGATTCTTCTTGTTAATTACTGATTCTTGAACTCTTGCTATCCTTGTATTAAATGTTATTGCCAACAAAAGCTGATCTCCAGCCAAAGTCTATCCCATATTACTTGAAAAAGAGCTGGTTTTATGATGCGCATGTAAGGAAATATACTTGTAAAGGTTTGTTTGGATCACAGAGTTTGATTGATCCTTGGGTTTTTTAATTTTTGTTTTATTCTGTTCCTATATATTAGGATATCAGTGCATTATTATTTTATGTACATTCCTTGGACTGCATTCCAGAAATTCATGTACTGAAGTATCAAAATTCTTTATTCTAAAGGATCTTCCCCATAGAGTAGGCCCAGGGCACAGGCCTCTGAGTACTTTAGTTTCCCTCAGTGAGTCATGAACACAACAGAGTTTCATTAACACATGAAGAATTCACTGAAGGAATACGTGTCGATAGCATATTTGTTATTTATTGTTCCATGAGTTTGACAAATTCCTCTATGTTTTTATGTATTTCAAAAGGGACCCCTCTAAGCCTAACTCAGTCAAGAAGCACAGCTATAATTAGAGAATTTCTTAATTTTTTTCTCTCAGAAATGAATGTAAACCAGCAAAGAGAAGAAATTTTTTTTTCAAAGTCAGGAAACATACTCTGACAAATGTCT
This sequence comes from Glossophaga mutica, assembly GCA_039655065.1. Taxonomy (NCBI): domain Eukaryota; kingdom Metazoa; phylum Chordata; class Mammalia; order Chiroptera; family Phyllostomidae; genus Glossophaga; species Glossophaga mutica. Next base: position 74,129,274 of record CM077308.1, on the reverse strand, counting down.
TTTAAAACTTTCCCCAAATAAGTCACCTTAGTAAGTTAGATTGTTTTGGTTGAAAGCTTTTTAAAAACTTCAAGAACTGCATATGTTTTAAGAGATGGTAGAATACATTTCTATGAGCCATGACCAGTTTATGGCTCATCTACTCACATAGAGCATAATCACCTAAAATAAAAATGAACAGCCATTCTCCATGAGATCCAGGGACAGGTGGCACAACTAATCATCCCTAATGTTTGGAATATTGGCCTGACAACAGCTGTTTCCCAAGACTCGAAAGACAAGTGTCCCCAGCTCCACTCTCAAAGGACAAGAGAGGCAATGTTTCGGATATCCATTGCAGGCACTCAGTGATTAAATGTATGCAAGCTCCCCTTAGTGGGGGAATGAGTGGGTCACTCACGTGTTAACTTATAATATGCCTCCTGCACTCTGGGGTGAGCTCAGGGGACTGATGGCAAGAAGCATCTGCAGATATTCTTTCTGAAAATGGAAATTGCATTCCCATTTTATCTTTAATAACCAATATTATTACTCAAAATATTCATTATCTGTAGTGTTATCCTTTGCTGCATTTGCTTCCAGTCTGTGCATAAACTCTCCTCAAACAAACTCAGACAAATACCCGTCAGTGCCTCAGCTGACGACTGGCCACATGTCATCACGACAGTGTCTAAAGACATGGTAAGTTGTATTGCATTATCTGTGTTTTAGGTGGAGCCATATGTTACCCTTCTGGGACCCTTTTCATCACATCTCTACTAATTGGTGAAAAGTATGTCCACAAAGAGGCTTTTATTTTCTATCAAAGAATATATGAGTAACACCATTCAATGTAATGATATAACATTTAAGACTTGAGGGGCAAATGTTCACACACACTTCAAACCATTTTTCCTTTTCCATTGTTGTTTCAGAAGTTTACCATTTTATTAAAACTAGATGTTTATAATGAAAACTAGATACTTATTATGATTTTAGAACATATATACAGTGTTGAATTAAAAATAGAAGTTATCTTACCAGCAAAAGAAAATGGTTTATTCAGGAATAGAAGAAAATTACAATTCAGGATATGCAAGCTATGACAAAAACCACAGGCAAGTCCAGAGAACTTTTATAGCAGAAAGTGAAAGTTGGGAGGAGCTGTTATAAACAGAGTCCACTGGAGGTAGCTGGGAGTTTGATTTGTAGTGGCTTTTTATTAGGTGGGCTGTGACATTCTCTCATTGTCTGTGCTGTTGCCATGGCAGGAGAAACTCTTCATTCCTCCTGCTGGGGTAGTACTGTAGAGTAGAAAGCCTCTTCCTTTTGGAGATGCACCGTGCTTCTCTTCCAGTTTGGGACAGCCAGGGATGAAGAGTAGGGCATTGAGAGCTGCCCCCACAGGCCCTTCTTGGTGACGTCTCCTTTATTAATTTGCACAGTAGAAAAAATAAGAAAATAAAAATCATCTATCATCCATTGACAACAACGTCAATATTTGTGTGAATATGTTTTTAGTTCTGTTTCAGTCAGACATCTCCACATTTTTCTAGCAAAATTGATGGCATGGGACATACTCATTAACAAACTTTTGATTTATGAGTTCATTTTATTTTAAGAATGCTAACTGTTATATCTATTACAAGTATGTTTGCTAGTTTATCATTATGCTTTCAATCTCATTTTGGTATTTTTGAATTTGTATATTTTGTGTGTGTGAGGCATATCATTTTTTGTTTTTGACTTTTGCATTCTTGCTTACAAATCTCTTCCACACTTTGAGTACATAACTATTTATCTGTATTTTCAAGTACTTTTAAAATTTTACTTTTACATACTTCCCCAATCCCTAATCTATAACACCTTTCTCATACAAACCAAACTATGCATATGCAGCTATTTAAAAAGTGAAATTCTCGGAATTATATCTATGTTTTCATAGCTACTCCAAATAGTAAAATGCAGAGAATGAGGGAGGAACTTTCATTTCAAAACTCCAAATAATGAGTTTCACTGCCAAAATATAATTACAAACTATTTTAATGTGAGAACATACACAGAGAATGTTATTATTTTTAATGATATACATTAATCCTTATTAATGTAATGCAACCTAAGGTGCCTATAATGATAGAATGATATATATCACTATTTGGTGGGTTGGAAAGAGCATGTGACTAAGAGATGCACAACAGTTTATTGGGTTGTAGTCCTGACTCTAGTAATAATTAGTTTGGGGATTCTGGGAATTCCATGAGGCATCTGAGCTTCAGTTTGCTTACCTCTGAAGGGACAGCATTAGACCGCTAGACAGCATCAGTAAGTTACCCATGGCACCAAAATGCAGAGCTTTCCTGCATGGAAATATATCGGCTCATTCCTTTTAGGATGGAACATACTACAATTACAGTTCATGAGCAGGAGGTTAGAAAATTAAGGGCTGAATTTGTGCCAATTTCTTGGAACAAGTTATCTCCTGGAATAGTTCTCTCTTCTAAGAAAAATGGGACATGGTTTTTAAAGTATTTGTCTCAATTTGCTGTAACAAAGAACAGAAGTGTATCTTTTTAAACTGCACTGTTTTTGATATATTTCAAATGATTATTCACTGTCCATTCTATTTTAGCAACTCTTAAGTAATGCTAAGGGCATTGTTCTGCTAAGGCCACCCACAAAAAAAAAAAAAAAAAAGTTTGTCTTTCATTCAGGGGGAGCTTGAAAGAGCAAGTGATCAACCCAGGATGATATTACAGATATGTAACAAACAGTGTGACAGACACTGACCTATCAGAAAGGACTCCAGCTATAAACTGTTGCTTTGCCTGCGCTGAGGGCCAGTGGCTGAACGTCACCCTTGAATGTACTGAGAATCCTGAGTAATTGGAGCATAGCAGTTCCTCAAAGAATTAGAAACAGAACTACCATGTGTCAGCGATCCCACTACTGGGTATATATCCAAAAGAAAGGAAATCACTAGTTCTACGAGAAATGTGCACCCCCATGTTTATATCGACGTATTAAGAAAATCTTGCATGTATTACATATAATATATACAATGGGATATCATCCAGCCATGTGAGAGAAGGAAATCCTGCCATTTGAACCACATGGGTGGACCTTGAGGGAATGATGCTAAGTGAAATAAACCAGACACAGAGAGATAAAAACTGTATGACTCCCTTATATGTGGAATCTAAAAAAATAAAAAATAAAAATAAAATTAAAAAGCCAAACTCATGGTTGCCAGGAGCAGGGGAGTGGAGGAAATTGGGAGGTATTGGTTAAAGGGTACAAACTTCCAGTTACAAGATGGATATATTCTGGGAACCAAATGTGCAGTGTGATGTCTGTAGTGAATAAGGCTGTATCACAGACTTGAAAGCTGCTAAGAGAGTAGATCTTAAATGTTCTCACCAAACAGACACACACGCACAATTGTAGTTAATGTGAGACTTATTGTAATTAATCATACATGTTATTATATGATTATATATAATTATGTATAATTATATAATTATGTATAATTATATATAATGACAGACAGATATATAAAATAATCACAGCATAGTCCTGGCTGGGTGGCTCAGTTGGTTGGAGTCTCATCTCATACACAAAAGTCTGTAAGTTCGATTCCCTGTCAGGGCCCACACCTAAGTTGGAGGTTCCATCTCCAGGGTGCGTACAGGAGGCAACTGATCATTGTTTCTCTGTCTCTGTCTCTGTCTCTCTCTCTCTCATTCCCTTTCTTCCTCCTTCTCTCCATCTCCAAATCAATAAACATATCTTTGGGTGAGGATTAAAAAATCATCATGGTGTACACCTTAAATTTATACAATGTTATATGTCAGTATTTCTCAATAAAGCAAAGAGGGAAAGATAATCTGCCTGTCATGTAGAATGGGGACTCTAGGGCAAGAGTAGAAGCATGGAGTAGGTTAACAGGCAATTGGGAGAATTTCTGGTATCTTGGACTTGGGAGGTTGTCATGGAAGAAATGAGAAATGATCATATTAAGGATATGTTCCTTCCCATGACCAGATTCTCTTTTCAGGACTAAAATTTGGAGGTTCTTGTTTTATTCTTAAAGGAATATTTTTCTCTTTTTAAGTTCATTTTAAATGTCATTATAAATAATGACAAATTTTGAAATGACATAAAAAGTGTGATTTCTTTTAAATATGTAATATTCCTATTGCTAAAAGAAGATAAATTGATATTTTATCTGGATATTAATGAAATTCTTTATTATTTATTCCTATTAAACTTTCTGACTGGAATCCGATAGTGGAGATAGTAAAGAAGCTAATATTTCTTTCTGTAACATTTATCTAGATGCATGCACATGAAAGGCCTTTTATATTTAAAATGCTTAATAATATTTCATCATGTGTCTATGAAAGAAAATGAAATAAACTGAAGTCACAGGATTTAGTAAGTATAGACATAAAATCTAAGCAACTAAGAATACTTTGAAAGATATTATCATAGAACCTTCCACCAGTACTCTGCTTCATGTCTTTCCGGATTTTCTGTTAACCCTCTTTCAGACACTGTTTCATCCAAGCTATAATTATGTGAAAGATGACCACACAGTTTGTACTCAAAAATGAGCTCTGATTGCCCTAGCTTCATCAGAGGTGGCGGCATGATACAGAGCCCAGCATTTATCTCTCTGAGAGCTGGTTCTCTAAACATTAAAATGAAGAGACTGGACTAGAGAATTCTAAAATTCTTTCCAGTTTCAAGATCTGGAGATTGTTTGTCTCTGATTTTTATACATGGTCATCATAATCCATTACTTGCTTTAATTGACATTTCTGTGATGCTGATTTGTAAATTATATCTCAAGTGCAAGTCTGTCATGAGGTCCATTCCCATTTAGCAAATGGCCTCCAAAACATCTCTATCTGGGTTTGCATAGGCACCTCAAACCCACAGTGTCCAACATGACTCATTAACATTTCCCAGTAACTAGCTTTATTTTCTGTATATTTTCCCAAATGTTGTCTAGATATCACTGTCTTTTGGCTGAGGCTTGTCCCTCACTTTTCTTAAGAAGTAACCATCTGCTTACTTGTCTACTTATCTGAGTCTAAAGGCTCAGCTCATGAGTCACCTACTAACGTGAAATTTTTCCAAGTCTACTTCCTCCCCAAGTAGAATTTCCTGCTTTCATGGCATTCTGATCAGTCTGGCATGAGAGCACCCTCATGAGCTTATTACACCTTTTTATTTACACATTTACATTTTTAACTCAAGGGTAGGGATGGTTTCTTATTTCCTTGTGATTTTATCCTCAGCTTAGAACATATCACATAGCAAGTGATTAACAAATATTGAATCAATGAGTGAAAATGAAAATTCTGTGATCTGAGGATTGCTCGTGTCTGTCTTATCCAGCACGTGTCCTCCTGCCAACAGTCTCTTCAAGACATGGAGCTGCCATTGTCTCTCTTACCCAGGTTCACCTGCTCACCTACTTAAGAGGACTTACAAAAATTCTGACCTTCATTTGCACACATCCATCTGCTGTGGAAATGCATTGTCCTTTTCATATGCAATCTGTCTTGCAAAGTGCAAAGACCACATTCTCCCTTTCTTTCCCATCTTCCAAAGTTGAGATTAGAGTAAAGACATCTAGCAAGTTTGCAATAGATGTTCATTCCTTCAACCCCGTATTTGACTCAGTTCTCTCTTGGCAAACAATTAAAATTTTCTTCATCACAGGCACGTATATATAAACCACTATCAGCATGAGCAATTAACAAATTTACTTCAGCTCCTTAAAATATGAATGAAATTTAATCTTGATACTTAGCTCTCATTCAGTAAGTATACTTGGGTAAATAAGTTGACATATTTAAGGCGGGATTTTTCTCAGCAATATCTTAAAATACCTCTTACTCCCTGGTTTGGCTGGAGGAAATTACCCAAGGTAATTTATGTTAGCAGGATCAAGAAACCATGTATGACATATAAAAATGGTAGAATCAGCCCTGGCTGGTGTAGCTCAGTGGATTGAGCGCAGGCCTGCGAACCAAATGATCGCGGTTCGATTCCCAGTCAGGGCACATGCCTGGGTTGCAGGCCAGTTCCCAGCATGGGACACACAAGAGGCAACCATACATTGATATTTCTCTCCCTCTCCCTCCCTCCTACCCTTCCCCTCTAAAGATAAATAAATAAAAATCTTAAAAAAAAATTTTTTTTTAAAAATGGTAGAATCAGTTTGCCTTCCCGTTATGTTTTCTAATTTTATCTTTATTGTTTACATTATTACAGATGTCCCCATTTTTTCTCCCTTTGACCATCTCCACCCAGCCTTTGCCTCCCCACCACCCGGCCATCACCACACTGTTGTCTGTGTCTGTGAGTTATGAATATACATGTATGTTCTTTGGCTAATCCCTTCACCTTCTTAACTTACTGGTGCTAGAGCAATCAACATGAAAGTCACATGAAGTGGAGAGAGATTTGTCTTTTAAGAGAAGTTTCTTTCTCTAAGGTACATTAGTATTACATACCCTTTATGGCATCTCTGAGATAAATAACTTTCTCAGGTCTGCCCTTTTCCTTCTCTCCTCTAGTGGGTGGTACTTTATCACTCCCACAGTTATTTTCTTCTCTTTCCATTCTTCTTGACATTTCTTGATAGAGTCAGGAATAGCCCTTTGTCAGTTAATTTATATTTGAAAAGATCACTGATATTGTAGACCAGCTCAGCAGGCAGGACTGAACATGATGCAGAACCTAGTTCAAGCCAAATGAATATTAATACCAATAATAATTAGTATCACTCTTTAAGTACTTTATTCAGTGCTTTTTATAATGAATGACTAATGGAGTCAATTGTCCAAACCACTCTGTAATTTAAGCACCAAATACCAGCCTTTTATAAATGAGGAAGAGAAAGATTGGAGGAGAGGTTAAGGAGATTACCTGAGTCCACACAACCGATAGATGGCTGAGTTAAAACCTGAGCTGGTCTGCACATTTTCCATTTCACCAGTGCTGTGAGTAAATGTGAATGCAGCTGTCCATGTCTTGAATGGGAAAAGTTCTTGAGGAGAGGTAAGACAAATGGTGAGCTGTTCAGCAGGAACACAGCTCTTGCTCCTGTTGTTACTAAGATGGAAGGAGATTTAAATGGCTGAGCTGTGTATAGTAATTTGAATGGAGGTATGATTGACTCACATGGATGCTTTTTGCCTTCCAGGAAGACTTCCAACCTGAAGCAGCCTCAGAGACCAACTGGGAGTCAGTCACAAGCTCTATTTCAGTAAGTAATTTATTTTTCTCTTGCCAATGAAAAAACTGATGAAGCAGCTAAGATCACCGTAGAACAACATGAACCGCAACAAGATCTATGGCTTGACCAAAGCCAGATCTCAAGCTTGATGTGCTCTTCTCTTTCATTTGGATCACAGTGGGCCATGTCAGATGCCCTTTATCCCTCTTTCAGAAAGTTTTCAGGAAATGCCAATACTCATTATGGGAACACAATTTAGACAATAGCTTAAGTATTTACCAGTTTCAAAGCAAAACATTTCAACTAAAGGACTGTGCAGACACATCACATGTATCAACTGGTCCGTGGGCCAAGCTCAAGTGGGGAATTTTGAAATAGCTTTTTGACTATTCCAGGGGAAGCTGTTAATCTTTGCATTTTCGAGGATCTTTTCAGACATGAAAAATTCCAAAGTTTATAGTAAGATAACTTAAGTGCAAACCAGGCATGTGTTCTATTTGACTTGGAAGCAGAACATAACTCAATGCTGAAACTGTAAAATGGTTCCTGCCCCTATTTTTTTCACTAAATTTAGTAACTTCTCAGTATTCTATCTACTTATCTACTTTGTACAGAAAGAACAGAATTGTTTTCACCAATTCTATGAGTGGCACTTACGTAGCCATAAAACACAAGATAATAAATGCAGTTGTTCGTTGAAAGGTCAAGAGCACAGAGAAAGCTTGCCCTTGGTTCTAAGGGGTGGGTCAGTGTGGCTGAGTCAGTGGAGTTGATTTTTCTTTTCCAAAAGTGATTTTTCTTTTCCAAAAAATCCCTCTCTGTGGGATTTTTTTAAATTCCCTCAGATGGCAGGATTTCCTCAGCTACGGATTCTGTGAGGATTTAATTCACCTGATGTGGCTGTTGGCCTAAAACAATGTGATCTGAGCCAAAGAGCAGTAAGGCCTCTGATAGTGATATTAAGAGTGGGTTTTTTGTCTGTTTTTTTGTTTGTTTGTTTTGTTTTGACAGTCCAGAATGCATGCTCAGAACCCAGCTAAGGATAAGCAATCATTGTCAAACAGGTGAAGATGAAAATAAGGCAGGGAAGATTGTGGAGCTGAGAGTCTAGGCAGGAGGCTTGGACAGTTAGCAGCCTGAGACTGTTGATTCAAGGCAGATGCCAGGGGCAGCTTTTGCGACCAGGGCCTAATAAGCTATTTTGTCAAGAGATCACCCAGCTTCTCAAGCTTCTTAGACATCATAGCTCAGGGTTGTCTATCCATTCCTTCCCTAAATGCAGAAATTATAAATTTAAAGAACTCCTTAGCTAATCCAGGAAAACCCAGGTCCTCAAAAAGAGAGGGATTATTCCATCCCCTCAGAACATCTGTGGAAGCTCAGTCCTGGGTCCATATCCACTGGCATCTCTTCTGGGTTGAGTTCCAAATCCAGGTTCTGACTAGTTCTCTTAGAAGACCGGGGAGAAACGTAGCTTTTTTCATCAGCCTTCTGGTTTTCAAGAACCTTCTGGAGTAGGAGCAAGAGCCTTTGGACCTATTATTAACTTCTGGACAAACCATACTTTATTTTTGTTGAAAGTGGTTTAGTCCTCAGAGCATTTTTTTTACAATCATCATTTTAAGGTAATTCAGTTAGCTTTAGAATTTGTGTTTATAAACGTGTAACAAAAGGTGAATGCAATTAACTTTATAGTGCCATTGACAGAGGCACACCCAAACAATTCATTCTCTCAAAAATAGTTTTTAAATAATTACCTTAGAAACTAAAGTGTTCTCATGGGCTTACTAGGTTGTCTAGTCACTCATAAATATTTCCTTTACCAGCATCAGTGTTTCTGTCAACTGTCCTGAGTCAAACTTGACAATAGCAGTAAAGTTCATACACAGGGACAATTTTACATTTTACTGTGGTTTGGGTTTCTCTTCAGACTAAAGTTAAAAACAATTAAATTTCGCTCTCCCCTCAGAGACTAAGAGCCCCTCCTCAGCTTCCTCTTGAGGAGTTACCTGGGTACACACTGCATTCTAGGCACAGTTAGGAGCAACCCCAGGAAACGCCTTGCCAGGAATTCCCCAGAGCCACTATAAGAAGCATTTACTTGTGTGGAGATGGCTTGATTGATACTCTTGCTTTTATTTTTAAAACTGAGGGAAGCATTTTAATTTCAAAGCTTAGATGCTGCCATTTCCCCAACTTTTGCCAGTTTATTTTGATTTTTTTTTTTAGACCCATATTGTTTTTGATACAAGACTAATTGCAAATCATCTGGTGATTACGAGCCAGGTGGACAGTAGAATCTCCAGACCATAAAATTTGTATGGGAATTTGGAATTTTGGTACTGAATTTAAGTATTATCCACCTCTAGCATTTGATGCCAACAGGAATGTCAAAGACACAAGTGAAGTACTTCAGTCAGGGTTCAGCTTTTATCAGACACACACACACACACCCCCCCCCTAGTGTAACAAGCTGGCCTGACATCTTCCCCATCTGTCTCATGTCTCACACCCTGCTCCGAAAGCCCCACTTCCCCCACTCATTTTCCCTTATAGGACATATTTTAAAAATGCTCCCCAATGACAGCAGTGTTGGGCTAATGCTTTTACACATTTAGTTTTACTAAAGAGGGACTATTCTGTCAGTGCCAGTGGTGATCAAATTGCTTACAGACCTGTGGACCTTGATTGGTTAAAAAGAGAAAACATTAACCTTAGAGTAAGAATATAAACATGGGTTTTGCTGTCTGTGACTCTATGGCACATATTATTTCTCAGTAGGATACTGCAGTTAAGTTTCAGGACTACAAGTTTTCATTAATTTCCATTTTCCTGTAGTGATGAGAGATGTTTGCCTTTGGGGGATTTTATTTGTTTGGCCATTTCTTTAAAGATATTTAGAAATCATTTGAGACTGAGTGCTCTCTCTTTCCTTGCGAATGGGTCATGAATTTTTACAGAGATGTTTGAATCATGGCTCATTTATCTCCAGATTGTACAAGGGTTAGTGAAGTAAGTGCTTGGGAACTTATGTGGGGCTATATTCCATGGTAAAATACATAATCCCTTCCAGACTTTCAATGATGTTGTGTTCCCCATTTAAAAAACATTCCTGACAATGTTTTAATGGCATCTAGGATCACTAGCAAGCTACAGCACTTCAAAACATACATACGCTTCCCATGTGAATCTTCCACTCTGGAATCAGCAGAACCACTTTTGTGAATAAATATCTGTGTTGACAGTAAATAAGTGTGTTAAATGCCAAATTTTGTCAAGATGTCTCTAGACTAGATTCAAACCCTGCTCACACAACTTGCAGTACTACGTGACCTGTAAAGAGGCTAACCATGGTGGAATGGAACAGATGATACAAATCTTGCATGCAGGGAGTTCAGAATTTAATTACTCATCATCAGTTGTTGATATAGATATCAATATTGAACCAAGAAATTGGATGACTTAATTTTAATATTTCCATCTTGCCTGTGTCTTTTTTAATGATTATAATACAGATGAAGTGAAAGTTATGATCTGCTGGTTTGGATTTGAAAAAAGTGAATGACTATCATTTACCAAATAATTGCTCTTATTTAGAAATAGTAATATAGCATGATATTTATGCACACGTTGTCTTGTAATCACAATTTTATGTTTCTTCCATATAGTTGTATGACTATTATATTTCATAGCAATGGGCTTTTACTGAGTACACTGAGCTGTATGTCACTCTTAGGGGGTATCCTATAACTCTCCATCAGTAACGGACCCCACTCTCACTGCGGATGCTCTGGACAGAACAATTGCACAGTTCGATACCGTGGAAGATCTGCTCAAGCACTTCAGTCCTGAATCATGGCAAGAGGATCTTGAGAATCTGTACTTGGACACCCCTCATTATCGAGGCAGGTCATACCATGACAGGAAGTCAAAAGGTAAGAAACAGAGCATGGGAGGTTCTTCATCAGCATGTAGGAGTATTAACAGTAATAATAATTAGGGTTTAGCAATGCAATGTACTTAATTCACTTAGATCCGATGATTATTGTCAGTCCATTACCACATATCTTTTTCACAGCACCTTGATAGGGAAGTTCTTTGTTTTCCCCAAACTGTGTTGTCTATCTGGGATGAAGAAAGGTTTGATTCAGTCAAAGATCTGCCATAGTTTGGAGGTAGAAAAGAACTTACAGAATTATTTGGATGAGCTTTGTGCTTCTAGACAAGTGAGGCCTTATTAACCCCACTGTAAATAGTGGAGATAACCGTAGTCAGGGGAAGTCAATAATTTCCCAAAGCCTGTGTGGCTAGTTAGCAGTGGAGAGGAAATGAGAATTGCAGTTTCTTGCATCCAGTGGCAGAGCCTGTGTAACAGTTTACTACTGTGCCTAAGGAATATCAATTTAGCCCACAACTGAGCATGTGTGGAGAGACTCCTGGTAAAGTAATGGTTGAAAAACTCTTTGAAGCCTTCAACTCTACTCATTCAATTTCCATTCTATAATTTTTTAATGAGGACCTACCATGTGCTTGATGTCCTGGGTGGTTCATGGGACATAAACACCACAAAGACGCAGCAGAGAAGTCCAGGATAGTTTGGAGGTGTGTGAGGAAGCATGTTCAATTGGAAGACTCAAGAAAGTGTAATAAAGGAAGAAGAGAGAAGCACTCAGGCAGAGAGAGCATGAGTTGAAACAATAATACTTGAACTGAAAAAAAATATCTTAGTCTTCTATCTGAGTGGTATGATCTTTGGACGAGAATGTTCATTTGAACATTTAACTCAAATTAATAGAGAAATAGTGTATAATTTTCTCTTACTGAATAAAGTTATAATTTATAGTCAGTTATAACCTTGCTTATTTGATAAGATTTATCATTAAAATTTTCTCTAAAAGTCTTAAAAGGCTCGCTTGCATCATAGAAGGCATTTAGCCTAAATATAGCTTGTTTCCTACACTCTGTAATATCAGGGGTACATTTAAGAACTGTGAACCTGGGCTGCTGTCGAAGATAATGTTTCTGTTGTTGAGCACAACCTAATAGAATATTTGGACTAAAATGACTAATTAGTCAACTCCTGCCTAAGTCTGCTGCTTATAGTTTAGGTGATGATACACAACATAAATATACACATGCATACATATACATACATAAAGTGCATACCTTAGGAGGTACAAGACAGTCACTAATGGACCCTAAAGTTACGGAGATATTTCATAGGTACAGATTTGACTCTCAAACCGAATCTTCCCAAGCCTCAGATTGGCTTCAGTTCAAGGGAGAAATTGCTTTCCTGTAAGGCATTGCTGTCTTGGGATTGCTATTAGGTCAACTTAAAGGAAAGTAAAATATTCACATGTTTTGAAAACCCCAAAAATACTACTTAATATAGTATTAGACAAAGAAATTATAAAATATGACTCTATTGTTAAGTATCTTAATCACTACAGTTATTCAAGGGGCAGCCCTTCTTTGCACTCATTCCTGGGGAAATATTAACATTTGAAAGTCACCTAAATTCATTACATTTTCCCCGGAAATTATATTAAATTTGAGACAGGGTGTCTGGGTTTAAATCCTAACCCTGCCACTTACAAGTTTTGTGATATTTCAGCAAGTCATTGAAAATTCCTGAGCCTCAGTTTTCTTATTGGCAAGGTATGTTTGAAAACGCCTGTTTCCGGGAACCGTGAGTGGTGCCACTGAGAGAATCCGGCATGTAGTGGTCATTTAAAAACATTAGCTAGCTACAGCGGCTTAGAATTCTGAAATATGTTTGTGTCACTGCCTTGATGAAGGCTGTCTTGTCCTCTGTCCTCTACTTGTGAATCCAGCCACCTCAAACGAAGTTCTGAGTGCTTGGGAAACCACAGCACTTACATGTCCTACTACTGTGTTATTATTATACCTTAAAGGGAATATGAGATCCTACAACTTAAGGATATCAACTCTGGCTTAATGTTAAATTACCTAAGGAACTTACAAAACCCACAAATGCCTAATCCCACCTCAGACACACTGACTCAGAGTCCCCTAGGATGGGGCTGGGTGGAGTATTGATCATTAGAGACAGCCTAGGTGAGGGCCACTGTTTTCGAGATTGTTCATCATACAGCTCCAGCACTTGACGCAGTCTCTGACATGTTTTAGATGCTCAATTAATATTTATGGAACTGGTGATATTAATAGTCCAGCTAGTATCTTTCTAGTTTATGGAAACCCACCCCATAGACTAAGGAGGATGGCTTCATTATGAATACCTTTGGAAAAAGGACTCACGGATGTGGACAACACAGTGTGGTGACTGCTGAGGGGAGGGGAGTATAAGAGGACTAAATGCTAATGAAAAATACATGATAAAGATTAAATTTAAAAATAAGAATGCCTGTGATTGCTGATATAACCTTGCGAGAGCATTCAAGGCGACATTCTACCTTTTTCTGAAAGAGTAAACATTTCTTTCCTCTGTTGGCTGAGATTCCATTTCTTAATCTCTTGTTTAAAATAGTCCCGAGGCAGATCTGTACCGTTTCGTTGAGCACCGGCGAGTCACCACAGTCTCTGCACTTGTATAAATGTGCCGACTTAATTGTTTATAGTTCCACTGATGCCGAACCACCTGCATGTATCACAAAAGCAAAGGGAGTCAGGTTTAATATTTCAGCTGCTATTTTCAGCTTTTAGAAATTAAAAATACAGAGTCACGATTTGTATCCTGATATGTAAGAAAGAGGACAGTGAATAAAGAGCGAACATATAAAAATAGGTCTAGATAATGAAGGCCCATTATCCATTAAGTGTCAAATAAAATGTGAACTTTATGGGATCCATCAAAAAGGTTCCCTATCATCAGAATAATAATTTTAATGACATTTTTCAGAGCAAACATCATTTATGAATATCTACTAAACATTCCTCTGATTTGTCCACACTGATCAAAAGTGACATTTTTCTTGATACCAAAGAGCAATTCTGAGATGACCCTTCATTATCAAAGGCTCAAACACAGAGTTTTATAAACTCTGAAATAAAACACAAACACTGGGTGAAGAACCTATGAATGAGGTAGAAACAATTAATATTTAAAATTATATTTTATGCTTTGCTTCTGTTGTGTAGTTGAAGGGACACAGGTGATACTATTTAGCTCTCTTTAAGAAAGCAGTTGAAAATGGGAAAAAAGGACAGTAAGAATTCAAGAAGAGGAAGAGAAAAGAGACAGATAACATTATCAACTATTGAAACCAGAAATTCAGCACAGGTCTAATCTTTTAAAAATCACAAGTAATAGATAAACTCTATCTTGTCTGTAAGAATCTGGACTGATGATAATATACCAAATTAATATATTCAACTTTCAGTTTTCTAGGAGGGAATGGAGAAAAGGGTAGTATGGATAATTGAAATTTATTGATAACTGTAGTTCCAGAACACATTTTTTGCCGATAATTTCAACCTCGTGTTTTCAACCCCTAGCTCCTCAAAAGTATTCATTGTTGTTGTTGTTGTTGTTTTTTAATGTATCAAGTTGAGGTTTCCTTTACTTATTCTGACAATGATACCTCATGCTAATATTACCACAGATTTTCACATAATTAGGTAAAAAATCATAGGGATGTTCTACAAGCTATATAATTACCCTCTGAATCATTTTGTGATCACTGAAGTTTAACTGAAACTATCCTATGATTGCTTTAAAACACATACCTTTAAACTTAAGGACAATCTTTATATATTCAAGTTCATAGCATGAAATTTGGCATTTCTAAATTAAATCATTGGCATTAAGCTCTACTAGGCTGGCATTACTTGAGAGCAATTTATAGAGATTAACAATGTGTTTTTTTACTTTTATCCTTTTATCCAGAATGATAGTGTGTTTAGCATAAAAAAAAAATCTAAAACACACAATAATAGCAACGGGAAGATTGTTTTTACAGTTTAAGTGTTGTGATGCAATTTTGGAGATAATTGTTGAGGCAGTCCATATGAACAGTTTTAAACTATAATTATACTTAAAAAATGAGTTGCCATTTTTGATGCACATGCCAAAATTTACATACACTCCCCTTTTTAAAAAATCAGTATCTTAGTATATTGAGTGGAGCAAATATATTGACATTTTCATTCTAAATTATGAAGTTTGAAATACATAATTTTTATAGATTCTAAATGTTTAGATACTATAACTCTGAGACGCTTATGTCCGAGAATCTAATACCAATTATATGATTTCTCTATAAGATATAAAACACTTGACTTTTTAATTTGCAAACTATTTATAGGTAAATAACTGGCATAAAAAACTGAGGATTAAGTGAAATTAGTATGTTGTGGAACAAACTGTTTAAAATGGTTCTGAGCTCTCTCAGGATGGAATACCTTTTACCGTTACATTAGTCATTAATGGGAGTTTCTTTGCCATGACCCTGCGTGCTAACCTCAAGGATAGCCTACAAGTTTTCTGCAGTGATTTAGAATGTGGTGACTTCAGAGTACATGCACATATTTTAGAAACAAGTTGAAGTCACAAGTCAAATGCTTGCAACTTTACCTGCCTATTTGAGATCTGGGTAAGAATTTGCAAAAAGCCCTTGACTGGCACTAGCAATGAATCAGATTAGTCAGTCTCGAGATATCATTCTTCTGTAACTATCTATCTGTAAATTAAACACAGAAAGGTACTAGGCACATTAAATCAAAATGAATTTATTTTTCTAATTTCTCATGTTGAATGACAGCTTCATTGAGTCTCCTGAACCATGTGGTATGCACCAAGTAAAAGCTTTCGTTATCAATATTAAAATTGTTTACCATAAATGTGATAGAAATAAAGTTAGTGAAGGAGTGCTGTAGTGGGTAGAGCATGGGCTTTCTAGTTGTGTACACTCGAGATAAAATTCTAACTCAAATGCTAAGGCTAGTGGCCTTGAAGAAGTCGCTTATAGATTCCGAGCCTTTGTTTTCTGCAAAGTTAAGTGTCTCTAGTTATAACCACTTTGCGAAGTTGTGTTAGAATTAATAACAGCAGAGTATATAACACCTAGTGGACCCTCAATAAATGAAAACTACTATTATTACTTGAATATGAAAATCTGCACAAAAGCAAGAAACTTCTGTGAATTCTTCTGCTGTCTTCTCTGGAAGGCTCTAAGATAATCAGGAATCTGGAAAACCTCCCACAGAGTGCACAAATACTGTCAGATTTAAGTATCTTTATAATCAGTACACTCAATAAAAGTTTACAAAATGAGTGCCAAGTACTAAACTTTTCTATGATACTATTTACCCAGAAACATTCTGGCACCATTTTGCTGCTGGATGTTTCCTTTACAAATCTTTTCTTTTTAGAGCATAGGCACTGTTTATAACTAATATGATTTGTAAGTATCTAGATTCCCCACTCACTCGGTTCTAAAGACCATACTGTTTATTGTGTCGCATGTGTCTGCCAGGGCACACGCACGAAATGGTTGAAGAAAAGCTCAGCGCAGGGACAAGGATCCCCTCCCCCTCCCAGCGCAGCCCCTGCTCTTCCCTTAGATGAGGTTGTCCATCATTGTGGGTATCCTAACCTCACCGTCGTTGTTCACATGATTCCTCCCATCTAGGCGAGTGATCCCAATGCAAATTGATTAGAAAAACCCATTCGGTATTGGAAAGCCATAGGGAAATGCTAATGTCTGCCTGGGCAAAGGTGCCTTTCCCATAACAATCACTCTTGGTAGAGATGAATGGTTTTGGTTTGTGGATCCTGTGCCCCTTTTTCTGTGAAGTATTGGGGAACGCCTCTAGCATCCTTCTTTTCAGACCCCAACAGACTCAAGGAGAAAGCCCACGCTTCCTAAAACACACACCCCTGCTGAAACTGCTGGTGCTGGGAGATCTGGCTCACTAAGTGTCTTTACTTGCAAAGGACTGTGCTAAGTCCCATGACATTAAACTGAACCCACGTGATCGTTGCCTTCTGACATTTGGATCAAAGTGGGCTTGACCTTTCTTTTCTTAGTGATCACCAACTGCAGAATGTTGGCTGTTTGTGTGATTCTGTTCTTATCCTTACCTCATTGATCTGTTTTACTCATTTCAACAATAAGGTGGGGACATGCCCACCGAGATCTAGGATTTGGACCTATGCTTCAAACACTCGACTCAGTCAGTCTTAATAAATTCCCTGGCAGGAGAGTATTCTTATTCCTATTTTATATGGTAAAAGAAACAAATTCAGAAATGTTCCCTAACATCTACAAAGTGTAGAGAGCCTTGACATTTATCTGGGTTTGTGGACTGCAAAGCCTATGCTGTGGGAAACTCATGCTGTTTAAGGTTCAGAGATTCGTAGTCTAGTAGATTAGAGAACACGGGATATTTGAGATCTCCTTGATTCTTTTCCTCTTCTTACTTGTGTTCTCACTTTTCATTTCATAGATAAATGTATTTCATACGTCTCCCCAGGTCACGAGTTCCTAGAGTTCTTAGAATGGTCTTCTGATGGTGTGAGCTGCTTTTGTGCCCAATTAAATGCCTTGCAGATATTCTCCCACTCATCCATTCATTTTTCAGCACGTATTTGTCAAATGCCAACTATACATCCAGTGACTTTAGACAAGCCACTTAACTCCTACATCGCAGTTACAACTATCAAATCGGGAAAGGTAGTCTCTAAGGTGAGTTATGAGGGTTCAATAATACTGGAGTTTGTAAAAGAGGCTCACACAGTACCGGACACATAGTAGACACACAGTACATTTTCATTCACTCATTACTTAACAGTATTTTTAAACCCTGGAAATCAGGAATTTTCCGATTGGGAACTTTTTAATATAATTTAGGTTGATTTCTATAAATACAAAGAGTAAATGTTTCCAGTCTTTAGAAATTAAATCAGCAAATGCAGTCATGAAATTCAAGATTTTAAGTTTAAAATATCTTGACATTCCCTCATTAAAAGTTATAAGATAATTATTCTTTCCATATTTACTTGTACTTCTAAATTGGGGTTGAAAGGTGGACATAGCTTTCACAATTATGTGCTGATTTATGGAAAAGGAAACTGGAAAATTATAGTGAGGTTACAATGTTCATAAAGATGAAGAATCCTCCTAAGGAATTTATGAACCTTGAGAGAGGCTAAGATCCCCTAGTTGCTTGACCTCTCGCCCCTACCTAAAGCATTATAAATCCAGTGTTGTAATGTCAAAGTAAAAATTTTAGCACTTTACATGACAGATTATGACATTATTTTCCATTTGGCAAAGGATATATTCCGGAGCAGCTTTGGATATGTGTTAGGGACCAGCTTTCTCCATGCCATCCTCTACCTGGGTGGCACTTCTAGATTCCACGGGTTTTGGTGCAGTTATCTTCATGCATCATAGTTCCAGAACCCTAGTTTCTCAGTTCTAACCTAATACCAGCGATAGCTTGATTTATTCAGACAATAGTTATTCAACACCTATTCCTTGCAAAGAAAATATGGATTGCTTACTAGGGCTATACATGGCCTTGCCTTTCTCTAATTTAGATTTTAAGTTTCTGAGTATTCATTCAGAGTCACAAAAGATAGATATTTAAGGAAAATCAGAAACACTTGTCCAGGGGTTCATAGTGACTTCAGTTTTTTGTTTTTTTTTTTATTGGATTTAATTGGTTATTTCAAATATTCTAAAATGGCCCATGTCCTTAGACTACAAAGATGTGTTTCCTTCAGCAGTACCCTGCTTCTAGTTGTTGAAAACAAACGGTTTTAGAAGAGGTGGACTTAAATGACCTGTATTTGGTCCTTCCTCTAGGGGCAGAGCACTAGGAAAGAGGGGATAAAAAGGTAACAAACTCTGTTTCTTAGAACCTTATGTCTTAGTGGAGGAGAAGCATCTAAACAAAGAAAACAATAGAACAAAATGAAAATCATGAATAGACAAAAGACCCCTCAGTTTAGTTGAAAGGATGAAACACATTATATTGCTTCACATCAAAGAAAAAAATAAGCTTGCTAACATTTGCCTGGTTCATTAGCCAGAACATGGTGCACTGTTAAGGCAGAATCTGACAGATGGCAATGTGTGCACAGGAGCACATGCTTGGGTATATGCAATTGACAACATCTTGGAAATGACAGGTCAGTGCCTGTCAGCACACCTAGGAAGCCAGGACATTTGGGCAGATGTGTTCTCTAGAGGGAAGGCTCCAACATGGCTCATGGAAGCTGCTCTTTGTGCCCTCCTTCAAATCTTCAGACTGGGCCTCATAAGTGCAAGAAGCTTGGAGAAGCCTGGACTTAAACTCTGGCTCCACCACTGACTGAGTGTGTGACATTGGGACCATGTTTGTTCTTAACCTTCTGAAACCTCAATTCTCTCAACTGTAAAAATAAGGGCAATAATCGTATGTAGTTCATAGATTTGTGGGAATTTCATGCAATTATCTGTGTGCAGAACTCTTCATGTTCCTGGTACTTAATATAAATGGCCAGGATCAAAAACACCAAGTGGACTCTCCTTTCTCCCACACCTAAGCCTTAATAAACTAGAAACTGAACAAGGATGTGTTTTCTCCAATACACCATTGCTTTACACATTCCCACCCCAATGCTCAGAGCCCAGAACTCTAATAACAGCCCAAGGAACTTCTGTAACTGGGCTATACTTTGAGGCCAGGGCTGCTGATAGAAGGGGGCTCCCGTGGCTCTGTGCAGGGGGGCCACATACCGGATTGATGTGCCAGGGGAAGCCCGTGAGGACAGTGAAGCCTTTGCAGCCTTTTCAACAGATATTCAGTGCACAGCCCTGAAAACTTAACTGACATCAAAGAGCCATGGAAAGGCAAGAAGACTCAAATTCAAAAAAACAGCTAAAGAGGAATTAGAACATTATGTACACCTGGGTGAACTAGGGAAATCACATGAAATTAATGGGCCTTTGAATTAAATTTGGAACATTCTTGCTGCTCTATAATATTCCTCCATGGAGACTAAAGCAGGAAAGGAAAGGGCAACCCTTCTCCCTGAACTTGTACCTCTTGGCCTTCCTCCCTCCCACCAGTCTCACGCCAGAGCCCAACTTCCACCCCCAAGTACCATCGGAAATCTTAATTGCTGCTCAGCCACTTGCCTGGCTCCTTGCTCTGCTGCATTGCTAATCAGTCTTCCTTGACTGGAAACTCAATATCCCCTGCAGAAAGTCTGCAATCTTGCTTTGAAGTTATTTGCATCCAGTCAGAAGAACCTTTTAGTTCTAGTTCTAAATTGAGCATCCCTGTGGTTTCAATCCCCTGATAAGCAAGGCAGCTGGATTCCATAGCAGTCACACTGGGCCACAGTTCTTAGTCACATTAGGGAATGAATGCATAAAACTGACAGTATGGTAAATCTCTTCATGGTGGGAAGGAACCAGAAGTAACCCATGCTAGTCAGTAAACTGGTGATACAATGCACAGAACTGGGCTTTAAGGCAAGTAAGACATAACATACCTTATTCTGGTGTGTTGAGGGCACTTTGGTGTTTAGCTACATTCCCATAATGGAAGCATACTGTAATTTGGCTTGGATATATTCTGGAGATAAGGATATAGCCATTCACCATCCTAGTCCTAGTGTGACAGTCTACATACAGAAAAGCTTGATACAGAACAAGGGGCAGGGTGTCCTTCCTTCAGCTATTGGGAACCTGCCATTCCCCAATTCCACTGCTGTGACAAAGACTATAGGACAAAAAAGGAAAAGGGTTACAATTCCAGTTTTCCCATTTACTCTTCACTTTGAGTAAGTAATAGCCACCCCGAAAGGGTGGGGAATCAGGAAAAGTAGTCATAGGTGTAAGGTGACTAGCAGAGGACTGAACTAAAGAGAAACTCTGTACCATTACTTCCTACCTATCCCTCGTTGCTTTCCTGCACGTCACAGCCTCTTCTTGATAACTGCATTTCTTTACTCTGCAATGCCAGACACAAATATATTCCCATTACCACAAGTGGCAGATTTGGCCCTCTGCATCAGCCCTGTCCACAGGCCAGCAACAGTATTTATCTCAGGGTGACACTGGTAATGGATGGTCACTGCACTTCTTAATCCATTTATGTAATCCTTCTTGCTTTGCTTGCAGTTATCTGCAGGGCTTTAGCAGCAATAAAATGTTTCCTTTCCCAAGACAGAGTTCACTCAATTTAAATCTGGATTGATTATAGCTAAAATGTATGACTTCTTTACAAAGGAAGAAAAAAACAGCAATAAATTATGCACAGTAACTAGTTAGCATTTATTCGGCCCCCACGGTGTCCTGGGCTCAGCATATAATTGGTGGGGAGAAACACTTGCCCTTGAGAATCAAGGCACAGTTGCTCATGTGGAAAGGGACTCAGGGCAGGGCACCAATCCAATTGCCAGCTCTTTCCTTATTCAAGGCTTCCTGCAGCCATCTGGTCAGTCTTTCAGCTGACTTCACGGGGTTAAGTGGACTCTTCACCCACTAGTGACTTCTTTTCTTTCAGTTTCCCTCAGATACATTCTACTGACAGCATCCTTAACCTCTGACCTCTGCCCCAAAGAGCACTCTTTACTGCTTCTCAAGCAGTTTTCGTTTACGACTAAGACACTTGTTAGAGCTAAAGTCTGGGGCCAGCCTGATGCTATCTGCCTGACATGTGTGGGATTCCTCCTGCAGTCACCTGTGGCAACAAGGGAAGTGCACTAGGAAATGGTGTGGAACCCGTGCGGACCAGGGACTTTCTCTAACGGCATTCTTCTGAGAACATAGTCATGCATGTGCTCATCAGTCAGAGGGTTTGAATGTCAAGTGGATGGATAATTAAATTTTGAGACCATTAATTAAAATGTAATTTATATACTATAATAATGTAAATGTAATTCCTATACATACTTATAACTAAAATTTGAAAATTTAGAGTGATAGTCTTCATTTGTAGGAGTCTCAGTAAACATACTCCAGAACAATCATTTACATAGATGAATGGCCCAAAGAAAGCAATAAAGAACAACGGCCTGTATTTTTTTCTTTTAATTTTTGACCATTTGCCTTTAAAAGGAAAATATGCAGGAACAATGAAAATCAATCTAAATGAATAATAATAAATAGCATTAATTGAGTGTCATGCATACTAGATTCAGTCCTTCAAATATTGCTGTGAAATAGGTAGTTGTGCTATTTACATTTCGTAGGTAAAGCAGAGGTTCAGAGTAGTTAAGTAACTTTCTAACTAAAAGGAGGTGTAGCCGTGATGTGAAAGCGGCTGTGTCTGTACTGCAGAGCCAGGGATTTAACCACTGGGCTATACTGCCATCTAGGACCCAAAGCGCAAATGTGTAGCATATTCACAACCCAAAAAATGCCATTTCCTTTAATGTTTTGGTTGACTTTTGAGTTAAAATGAGCTAAAACCTTTTTCTTTCTCACATTTTCTTGTAAAATTTCATTGCCATTTAAATATATTAGAACAATTGTCCCTAATGTGTCCCTCATGTGATTCAAATTAGATTTAAGTAATATCAAGAAGTTTTTTAAGAAGGCAATTATTTTACATTGCTGATCATTTCTATTTTTAACCTCAGAACATTTTTTGTGTTAAAAAAAGTTACAAGGAAATTCGAGCCAATATGTAGACTTAGTCACGTTTTTGAGGGGTTTTTGGTCTTTAGTTGTTGCTGATGCTTATTATTATTATTTTTTGAAGGGCAGACAGGATCAAACATAAAATTAGACTTTCCACCTCTGGTGTTTAGAATAGTAATTGAGATCCCAAGGATATATTCAATCCTCAGGTTAAGATTGTTGTCAGAGAATCTTCCCACCCATTTCCCAAAACTCATGCTGAGTGTTTTGCTTACAGTTGTGCACTTTCTTACACAGTGTGTGTGTTTCTTACAGTTGACCTGGACAGGCTTAACGATGATGTCAAGCGTTACAGTTGCACTCCCAGGAATTACTCAGTAAACATAAGAGAGGAGCTGAAGCTGACCAATGTGGTCTTCTTTCCACGCTGTCTCCTTGTGCAGCGCTGTGGAGGAAACTGTGGCTGTGGGACTGTCAGCTGGAAGTCCTGCAAGTGCAGTTCGGGGAAAACTGTGAAGAAGTATCACGAGGTATGTTGTTCTCAAAGGTCTTTATTGTAGTGCTGTATCTAGCAGTTTCTGCTGCAAAAGTCATGTGATCCACAGGGTGCTAGAAGATAGCGCCATTGCATACAGTTGGTAGGCTGTTCACTGCACAGGAGTATCCAGCCAGGAGAATGAATGATGGGGAGCTGAAATTATACCTGCACTAAATTTGTCAAGCAAACTACACTGGGGAGAATCTAAGTCCATCCTAAAGAAGGGACTCCTTTTTCTAATCCATGTAGGTTGAAATTATACTTGCACTAAATTTGTCAAGTTGACTGCACTGGGGAGAATATAAGTCCATCCTAAAGAAGGGACTCCTTTTTCTAATCTATGTAGGTTAGAATGCATATATAATCAAATGTATGATGAAGTAATTTTAGAGCTTGCTTGGCTTCTTGTAGAAAGAGCATGGCTGCAAAAAGTAAGTTTCTTTAAGAAAATGCTAAGAGCCAAACTTTGATGCAATCATGTCATTAAAAAATTAAGCAAAGATAGCAAATGGTTTCTCAGAAAATATACATTGTTAGAGACTTTTTCATTCTGTAAATATGAACATATTTTTCTTTTACAATACTAATTTTTTCTAAATACTCTTGAGTGCTACCTGGGAAATCAGCTCTGAAATTATGTAAAAATAATCAAAAATAAATAAAAGAAATAAGAAAAACAAAAATTGAAGAAGAGAGCAGTAACCTTTAATAATAATTATAACAACAAACACTCATGAGCACTTAGCATGTATCAGATATTATAGTAAGTCATCATTAACTCACTTAGCAGTTTCTCAATACTGCTATAAAGGGGGATGGGGGATGCTATTTTTATTCTCTTTTTATAGGTGAGTAACTGAGGCCTAAGAGGATGAGTAAGTTGGCCAGTACGGCATGGTTGACAAACCACAGAGCCAGGACCTACTCTCTGATCAACTGGTTCCAGAGTCCATGTTCTTATTACTAGTCACACTATGCTCTCTCTTTTAAAATACATAGCATTTTGTTGAGCATTGAAGAGTAGACATGGGGGAGTTAGAGCTTCCCCTGACAATGATAGCAGCTTTATTGCTTCCTGACTGTGGGAGCACATGTGAGTCACTGAAGTCCAGAGACTCAGTTTTACCCGTGTACAATGGGACTAAGAAAATATATCAGATAGTCCCTTATAGGGTGGTCCTGGAGATCAAGTAATACATTGCATATGAAATGTGTTTTACAAGATATGAAACATCAAGCAGAAAATGCTTAAAAATATAACTGAAATGTGAAGTAAATATTATTTTTAGGAATGGTTGTTAAGTTGCTTTTTATCAGTATTCACCAAAACAATAAAAAAAGTCTCCAGCTTTGTAAAATGGTTTTTTTATCCTGAAAACAATAACACAATAGTAAGTTGGGAGGTAACTGAGCATAATGAAAATGGATACATCGTAACTGGCATTTTCCACTTGGGAAATGCAGGAAGCCAGGGGCATTGACCATGCTTACCTTACACAGGGGAAGCACATTATTTTAGACCTACATACAACATATGCTCTTAGTCACAAGAGTTTCTTACTCCATCCTCACAGTTTTCAAAAGGTGGGGAAAGCCTATCCAGAGAATGCTACCATCTGTGTTCATTGTGTTTTATATTTGTACTACCCGATGAACTCTAGGTTGGACATTGCCCTTGCCTTCAAGAACCTGAATATTGTAGTATTTGGTTATAACCTGAAGGTGAGTGCAGAAAGCAGTAATCTGGTTAGAGTTAAAATAATGTAGGAGGTGACAAGATCTCTACCTAGTCATAACTGTGAGAGAAAACCTTCAAGTTCAGTCTTTGATGTATTGGAGAGTGTTTTATTTTCCTCGTGGCTTTCTTGCCAGATACAAGTTACAGCTTGATTTTTTTTTAATTTTTTTATTGCGGAAATGGCAGAGTTAAACGTACTCTCAAAAGGACCATTGCCTCCCAGACAGGGTCCTTTTCTTAGTTCCTTTCTTGTCTCTGTATACAATAGCTGTTACCTGTAAATTCCTGTAAACAATTAGTCTCTGGAAAGGGAGGCCCTTGATCTCTTTGTTCAGTCACACGTACGGGTCTAAAATGTTGGCATCTTTTGAAACTGCTGTCTAAAGCATCTCTTGGAAATGTGTCATAATATTTTTACTTCTAGGAGTCTGCAGAGCTCTATACAAAATCCCTCTGCCAAGTGCTGAACAAAGGAACAAGAGCACCAAACACTCAGTAACTGCGTACCTGGAAAAACAAGCCTGTCATAGTTCTCCCACACTCCTAAAATACCCTTGAAGTATGTCACAGTGATCACTCTGCTGAGTGCCCCAAGGAAAAAACCGGAAGGCTTGGTTCATTTCCAGAAATGGGGGCTGCTTGAGCTAGGCTAATTAGGGAGAAATTCTCGCCCTTTACTCTATAGTTCTATGTCTGTATTCTTAACTCAGAGAAATGAAAATGCAGGCTCCTCAGATCCTGGTTATAACTGATGAGAAGTGAAATGAGTTTCTATGAGAGATGAGCACCCTTAAGGGCGACTAGAACTCATCACATAAGCAGGCCTGGGTGACTCTCCACAAATACTTCAATGCTCAGCATTTGAGGAATAAAACTGAGAAATTATAAAGCTCCTAATGAAACTAATATCATTGCTTTTTTCACAGGTTGTGCTATTTCTCCTGTTGGGGTTTTAGCATTCTTCACTGTGCAATAGAATGGTAGCATCTTTATTGTTTTCTGTTCTCAAAGGTTTGTAGGAATTCTATTAAAGTATTTTTTCTTTTTCCTAACAACCATCCTATGCCTCTTGGAGTACATAGGATATACAAGATAGGTTAGGTAGTGATTTTTTAAATAAGGCAGTTTCCAGGGAACATATTATGTAGACAGAGGATGTTACATATCAGTTCTCATCTTCCTTTGATAATGCATGAAGAAGGAGTATGCTATTCCCTAAAAATATGGTGACCTCTTTCATCAATATTTATTGGTTTTCATCATTTGGTCTCCTCTGTCCATTCAGTCAACAGATGAAAACTTGGGAAGCAGCAGAGAGAGAAAGATAGCAGTTAATTTTCTTTTTTTTCTCTCTCATGATTTTGTCACAAAGCTGATATCACCCCCCTACACTAGTAGAACATTCTGAAGTGATGGGGCTGTGTCCTATCTACATTGTCCAATATGGTAATCACTAGCAGCAGGTGGTTGGTTATGTGGTAGTTGAAATGTATGTAGTGCACATAAGAAACTGAATTTTTAACTTTATTTACTGTTAACTAACTTTAATGTAAATAACTACATATGGCTAATAGCAACCACATTGAACACACAAGCCTGTTTCTGATACATTTACAATATCTAGAATCATTCTTGTCTCAACACAGAACTTAAAAATGACTTTAGAGGATTATTTTTATTTTAAAGAAGAATTTTATATTAAAATGCTTCCTATTAATTTGAGTTAGAGATATTGACAGATATCTATAAGTGAAACAAAAGATTAATCAAAGGCAATAAAATTTTGAGTTTCAGACTTGAGAAAAATAACAGTACTCTTAGTTTTTGCATGCTTTAACAGTTATTAGCTTTGTTATTTAGCTAAATTTGTAAATTGAGACCAAGAAGACAGAAAAACTTTTCTTTTCACAGTTTCTACTCTATGGTAAAAACAATGAAATTTTGGGTTACATTATAACTAACTAATAACAAAAGTCTAGAAAATCTCTTTTCTATTTTTTTTTCCTGGAACATCATTTTCACAGCTAATATAGAATCTTCTGATTCCTTCTTTCCTTTTCTCCTTCTTTCCCTTTCTCCCTCTTCAAGTGAAACCAGGAGATAGCTCTTTTTCAGGCTGTTTCTATGTTTTCCCAGAGACAGGGCAATGGAGCGAAATGTTGTATGACTAAAAGTGGAAAGATGTAGATTCTGGTCCCAGCTATGCTGCATGGGAGGCACCCTAGGGCCAGTCAAGTAAAACCACCCAGGCCCTAAGTTTCCTCACTTTGAACCTTCAACTTTGAGTTCCCAGGCAGCCCTGAAATTGCATGATATCCATTGACTGTTGCACTCTTGCCTAGCCCCCACATTTCATCTTACTGAAATTATGTAAGGAATATAAACAAATTGGTGGTTGAGGGGCTAGGTAAATGCAAAAGAATTAACATATGGTCTGGAACAGTTAATGTTTATAGAAAAGATGATTTACTCATTAATAATAGCACCTGTGCTCCTTACCTCCTGGGGATACTGTGTGAATAAAAGTGTCTGTAGACTCTAAAGCACAAAACAGATGTGAGTGGGATTTTCTGAGAGCATTTTCTGGCTTTCTCAGTTCTGACTTCCTCTCTTCCCAAGTAAATGCGCTCCGTTGAAGCACTGCAAAATGTGCACATTCTTTCCCTTCCAGATCTAGCTTCATATCAGGGCTTCCTGCCAAAGATTAGCAAACCTGTCCTGGGGCATCATATATCTCAGGTAAATGATACCCACCTGTGTCATGAATGGTTCTTAGGGCTAAGGCCGTGCTCTGAAATTTTGTGCCCAGTTAGGTTTCCATTATATTCCATCTGCAATGGGCAGGCTGTACATGCAGTCACTAATTCTGTAAGATGCTATCAAAATCATTTGACTCTTTAGTTTTGTAAAGGTAAGGACTGCACCCAAATATACCCTATAATAATGTCAGGGTGCTCACAGAAAACTTGTATTAGAAGTAAATATCCATAGATGATGTCAAGATTGCATTTTCAAAATTCATGAGCTGTTATAGATCTTCACCGTAAACCCAGTCTTTGATCACCTTCAAATTTAATTTGTCAGCAAAACATTACTGAACTTTTTGTCATTTGTGTATTTTTTTTTAATTGAATGCTGAGTCCTATGACTTGGTGTCAATTCTTTTATTACAGGGCTCAGCCTCTGCTGCAACCATCGCATGCAAGCTGGGCAGTTAGTCAGGTAGAAAATACGTTATCCCTTCTCAAAGTATTTTTGCTTGTAGTCATTTGGATTTCAGAAAAATTGACTACCAGCCCTTAAAAATCTTAACTCCGTGTACATTTTTCATATAGTCTAAAGCATGAAGAAGTCAAAATGGAAGCAAAAATATGAAGTGCTTTTTTATTTCCCTAAGATAAGAAACTGTGTGTGTATCGAACAGTGCCTGCTTTAGAAGTTGGGTAGAATCTTAAATAAACTCTCAGTGATTCAGGTTTGTTATACATTGCGCTTGTCCTGAAATATATCTTTGTGTTCCTATGAGAACCACTAATTTGAGAATTGTTACGTGGCTTTAACAACCTTTTTTTTCACATTCCCAGTAAATGAGAATCCAACTCAGCAGATAGCTTGTCTGCCCGGTGACATTTATTAGTATGTAACTTTATGGCAATGATTCATTTCATGTTTATTGGCACTGTGGTAAATATCTTTTGTGATACGGTAATTTGTAAAATGAGCACTTTTGACTTTGTGTAATGGTATGAAAGCTACTAAATAGCTCCATCATTCTCCGTTTAGTAAAAGTCAACTTTCCCTGGTTTCCTGTGATTTGCCAGGTGGTGAAGAGGAGTGGAGATTTCTATTTTCACCCATAGGTGGTAATAAATGGCTGGCTGTTCTTTAGTGAATTTTTATTTTGGTGTGTGCTTGAAACTGTGAATCATAGCTCAGAAAAATAGGAAATCGTTTTGTGATGGTTTCTATTAGCAAATGTCCGACAGCGGCTGTAATTAATTCAATGGTTCCTTTCCTTTAAAGTTGACCAAATAACTAGTCAGTTTGCTTCCTCAAATAAAGGCTCTTCATTTGTCTTTTAACTTTCCACCATCCTGCAGATCAGCTTTGCTCTCTTCCTCCTTTCAGTGCCGTGTGCCTGAAATTAAGACTATTATATGGTCTGAAAGCTTGGGACATCAGTGCTGTGATCAGCCAATAAAGCAGTCCAATCTTCACTTTGTTCAAACAGTGCTTTCCCATCTTGTCTGGGAAAGTGTCTGCAAATTCATTTTTCTCTTCTTATCAGCAAAACACATATATGCTGTGCTCATGTTGCTCAATATAAAACACAGGGAAAATCCCTGAACAATCAGCAGATGAGTTAACTGCTCAGGCTCTGCTATCATTCCCAAGCACAATCTTTTGTTTGCCAGCAAATGAGAAAGGAAATAGACAGAATACTGATTTTATAGGTGCCACTCATTGCAACTTATTAGGCTTTTTCATAATGGTCTTCTTTAAACAGAGAGTATGTATCATATGCTCATCTTCTTAGAAATCACTTTTCTCCCCTGCATCTACCAGCCCCCAAATTTGGTTTACATGCAGTCTTGGACAATAGCAGCTAATTCATATTGGGGAAATTCTTGACAAAACTGTAGGACTCCAACCTCTTACCCCTTCTTAGGCACTCTGACCAAACATGGCATATTTGGTCATAGTAGGTCTTTTTTATCTGCCGTGGGCATGGCTGTATTAATTAGCCCACGAGGTAATTAATACATTCTTCAAGCTTTGCTCTTATTACTTACTTTTTAACAAAGAAGCAACATCTATTATTTTCTATAGTTACCCAACAGGAGAGAACATGGGAGCAGTGAAAGGCCAATGTCAATATAATTCTACTATCATTACTTTAAAGTTTATTTCAAAAATATGAAAGGATTAAAAGTGGTCTAAAACATGGCCCACTCATTTGGCCTCAGCTTCATTTCCTGGTTTGCTTGTTTTGGCCCCTGTGTTTGTTGGAGGTAGAACAGAGGAGATGCAGGGAGGAGGTAAAAAGGAAGAATCATGCACATACATTCCCTTTGGTATTGAAGGCATCTCTGACTACCTTCACCCAAGAGGTTTCTTTAGCAGCTACTATGTTGTCAGCATGCTGTCTACCTGTACAGAGTTTCAATTTCATAGGTAAAGATGAGCTAGTCTACACAGGAGTCAAATTCTGTTGCTGGCAATTACTAACTCTGTGACTTTGGGCAAGTAACTTAATCTCTCTCTCTGTCTTATCTGTGAAAAAAAATGAGGAAAGTACTTCATAGTACCTAATATTGTTGCAATGAACTCCAAATAATTTAATATTTGCAAAGTTGCTTATAACAGTGTATGATAATAATGTTATTGATTATTTTTGCTATTGTTGCCCTCAAAGCTCTTAAAATTAATAGAGAGAATTCATAATAAATCATGAGAAATTGAGTGACACATATGCTAAGTGCAGAATTGCAGGAGAAAGAGATAACAATGTAATTAGCTATTAAAACTGGCATTTGTCTACCCAGCAAGGCTGCCATTTAAAATGGAGGGTGAAATAAGGAATTTTCCTGACAAAAGAAGGCTGAAAGAATACACCTCCATTAAACCAGCATTGCAAGACATGCTAAAGGGACTGCTTTAAGAAGATGAAGGAAAAGAGTAAGAGAGAGAGAGGAACACAACTACAAAGTAAAAAAATAGCAATGAATAAGTATCTATCAATAATAACCTTAAATATAAATGGATTAAATGCTCCAATCAAAAGACATAGGGTAGCTGAATGGATAAGAAAACATGGCCCACCATATGTGATGTCTACAAGAAATCCACCTCAGAACAAAAGACCTATAAAGACTTAAAGTGAAGGGTTAGAAAAAAACTTCCAAGCAAGTGGACAGGAAACAGAAGCCGGGGTAACAATGCTTATATCAGGCAAAATAGTTTTCAAAACAAAGGCCATAAAAAGAGTTAGAGAAAGTTACTTCATAATACTTAAGGGTGGAATCCATCAGGAAGATATAAGCATTGTAAATATATATGCCCCCAGTAGAGGAGCACCTAAATAAATAAGGAAAATCATGGAGGACTTCAAGAAAGATATAGACAGCAACACACTCATAGTAGGAGATTTTAAAACCCCACTATCAACAATGGACAGATCTTCCAAACAAAGAATCAACAAAAACATTGTGGCACTGACCAACACTCTAGATCAAATGGACTTAACTGATATATACAGAATCTTTCACACCTAATGAGGAAAATATACATTGCTTTCAAATGCACGTAGAACATTTTCAAACAGAGACCACATGATAGGATGAAAACAATCCTCAACAAATTCCAGAAAATTGAAATCATAGCAAGAATTTTCTTGGATCACAGTGGCTTGTAACTAGAAACCAACCTCAAGGAAAAAACTCAAAAACAGTCAAAGCCATGGAGACTAAATAACATGTTATTAAACCATGAATGGGTGAACAATGAAAGCAAGGAAGATATCAAAAAGTTTCAGGAAACAAATGAAAATTAACACACAACAGTCCAGAACCCATGGGACACAGCAAAGGCAGTCTTGAGAAGGAAGTTCATAGCAATACAGGCCTACTTAAAAAAGACAAAAAATTTTCAAATGAACAACCTAACCCTACATCTATAAGAACTAGAGGAACAACAATAAACAAAGCCCAGAGGGAGTAGAAAGAAGGAAATAATCAAAATTAGAACAGATTTAAATGACATAGAGACTAAAAGAATGATCCAAGGAGCTGGTTCCTAAAAAGGTAAACAAAATCAACAAACCTTTAAACAGACTCATAAAGAAAAAAAGAGAGAGGATCCAAATAAATAAAATCAGAAACTAAAGAACAGAAATTACAACCAATATCCAGATACAAAAAAATCATAAGAAATTACTATGAACAACTATGTACCAAATTTGAAAACCTGGGTGAAATGGACAAATTTCTTGAAACATATAATCCTCCAAAACAGCCAAGAAGAAGCAGAAAGCCTGAATAGACCAATAGCAGTTAGTGAAACTGAAGCAGTACTCAAAAAATTCCTGGCACACAAAAGCCCTGGACCAGACAGCTACAGAGGAGAAGTTTACCAAACATTTAGGGAAGAGATAACCCTGATCCTTCTCAAATTATAGCAAAAAATCCAAGAAGAGGGAAGACTCCCAAACTCTATCTATGAGGCCAGTATTATCCTAATTCCAAAGCCAGATAAAGACACAACAAAGAAAACTGCAGGCCAATATCACTGATGAACATAGATGCTAAAATCCTCAAGAAAATATTAGCAAACCAGATCCAACAATATATTTAAAAGATCATACACCATAATCAAGTGGGATTCATCCTGGAGATGCAAGGATGGTACAATATATGCACATCAATAAACATAAAAAATCACAAAAGGAAAAACAAAAACATGTGATCATATAAATATATGCAGAAAAAGCATTTGATAAGGTACAGCACCCATTTATATTATAAAAACAATCAGCAAAGTGGGAGGAGAAGGAGCATACTTCAACAAAATAAAGGCCATACACAAGAAATCTACAGCCAACATCATACTCAATGGGTAAACACTAAAAGCTGTCCCGCTAAGATCAGGAACAATACAAGGGTGTCCACTTTCACCACTTCTATTTAATAACCATTGCCAATAGAATTGGAAGTCCTAGCCACAGTGATCAGACAGGAAAAATAAATAAAAGATATTCAAATTGGAAAGGAGGAAGTTAAACTATCATTGTTTTGCAGATGACATGATAGTGTACATAGAAAACCCTAAAGGTTTCACCATAAAACTACTTGACCTAATAAGCAAATTTGGCAAAACGGCAGGATACAAAGTCAATATTCAGAAATCAAAAGCATTTTTGTAAACTAACGTCTAAATATAAGAAATAGAATTTAGAAAAAAAATCCCATTTACTATAGCCACAAGAAAAATAAAATACCTAGGAATAAACTTAACCAGGGAGGTTAAAAAAACCTGTGCTCAGAAAACTACAGAACACTGAAGAAAGAAATTAAGAAAGACACAAACAAATGAAAGCATATACCATGTTCATGGACTGGAAGAATTAACATCATTCAGATATCCATACTACCCAAAGCAATCTATAGATTCAATACACTCCCTGTCAAAATACCAATGACATATTTCACAGACATTTAACAAATATTTCAAAAATTTTATGGAACCATAAATGAATCAAATAGCCTCAGCATTTTGAGAAAGAACAAAGTACAAGGGATCACGATATCTGATATCAAAGTATATTATAAAGCCACTGTAATCAAAACAGCCTGGTACTGGCATAAAAACAGACACATAGACCAATGAACAGAATAGAGAGACCAGAAATAAACCCATGTCATTATGGTCAATTAATAGTTGAAAAAGAGGGCAGGAACATAAAATGGAGTAAAAATAGCTTCTTAAATAAATGGTGCTGGGAAATCTGAACAAGTACATCAGAAAAAATGAAACAAGACCACCAACTTACACCGTGCACCAAAATAAACTCAATATGGATAAAAGACTTAAATATAATATGTGACACCATAAAAGTCCTAGAGGAGAACATAAGCAGGAAAATTTCAGCTATCCCACATAGCAGTATTTTTGCCAGTATATACCCTAGGGCAAGGGATATAAAGAAAAGAATAAAGAAATAGGACTTCATCAAATTTAAAAGCTTCTGCATGGCTAAAGAAAAAACATCAGCAAAATGAAAAGGGAACCAACTGTATTGGAAAACATATTTGTCAATGGTACCTCAGACAAGGGTTTGATCTCCAAAATATATAAAGAACTCACCAGGAAGACAAACAATCCAATTAAAAAATAAGCAAAGGACCTGAACAGACACTTCTCCAAGGAGGACATACAGAGGGCCTGTAGACGTATGAAAGGATGTTCAACATCACTAGCCATCAGAGAGATGCATATTGAAACCACAACAAGATACCATTTCACATCACTCAGAATGGCCATCATTAACAAATCAACAAACTGCAAGTGCTGATCAGGTTGTGGAGAAAAGGGAACCCTAGTATACTGTTGGTGGGAATGTAGACTTGTATAGCCATTGTGGAAAACAATGTGGAATTTCCTCAAAAAACTAAAAATGGATCTGCCTTTTGATTCAGTGATACCATTGCTGAAATTATACCCTAAGAATCCTGAAACGCCAATTCAAAAGAACCTATGCACCCCTATGTTCATAGCAGCTTTATTTGCAATAGCCAAATGCTGGAAATAGCCTAAGTGCCCATCAGTAAATGAATGGACCAAAAAACTGTGTTACATTTACAGAATGGAATACTACGCAGCAGAAAGAAAGAAGGAGTTCCTACCCTTCACAACAGCATGGATGGAACTGGAGAGCATTATGCTAAGTGAAATAAGTCACGTGGTGAAAACCGAGTATCATATGATCTCACCTATAAATGGAACCTAATCAGTAAAACAAAATGAGCAAAATAGAACCAGAGACATGGAAATAAAGAAGTGACAGTGACCAGAGGGGAGGAGGCAGGGGGATATCAGGGGAAAGAAGGGGAAGGGACAAATCAAGGAACATGAATAGAGAACTCATGGACATGGACAAGGGGTTGGGGACTGACTGTGGGAGGGGGGTGGGGCAAGGGAGAACAAGGGGGAAAAAGATGGGACAACTGCAATTGAACATCAATAAAAAACTGGCATTTCAACTAACAATGTCAGTATCAAATATTTTTGAGTCTTTTTGCCTTCCTCATACTCTCTCTTAGGGGGTTCCTTTCTGTCCAGGTTTTGTCCTCATAAATAATCTTTTGAAGCTCTGCTACAAATAGGTCTCCCTGCTCCACTCTCTGTTAGTAGGGTCCAGGCTCCCTGACTTGACTGAACTTTGAATGAAGCCAGTGATTTATTTTCCCCACTGGAACCACCATGGAACAGTATGGCTAAATGCTAAAGTAAAGGGTATATACTATGATACATGAGTTCTCTGGATTCTGGCCCGATTTTTCCTAATAGATGGTTTTGGTTTCTTTGTGACTTGCAACAGGTAATCTGTGGATAAGAAAACTGCTGGAAATAGAATCCATTGTAAACAATCGTGAGGATGCCATGAAAAATCATGCATATGTGAGAGCAAGTTTTCACTGCATCTAACCTTCAGACAGGACCAAAGTATATCAGCAAAGTATATCTGGTCTCCTCTCTAGCTTGCACTTGGGCCCACACTCACCTGTGAGTCACAAAAGGAAATCACAGGCATTGTACAGGCACTTGGTAGTGTTCTAGGAGCCTAGATAAAAAAGCCCCGTTCCCAGGTCCAAGTCTCCAGAAGACTCTTAGCTCTCTCTTTAAAGTCTCAGTTCTCTAATCTATAAAATGGTGAGGTTTTTCTGAGGGCAAAAGAAGTAGTGAATCTGTGCAAATTTTTTGAAAACTGCAAAATGACACATAACTGTATGGTGTGCTATGACAGAGTATGGAGTCTAAGAGAAAAATAGAACAAAATCAAAAGTGAAGGCTAAGAACATAAAGAAGAGAAGCACTTTAACTATCCATATAGTATATGTAAGAATACATGTATAATTTTGCAAGCATGTGATGGCTAATGCTTGACTTCAGTGAAGGCCATAGCAGGAAAGAAGAGACAGCTTCTATTTAAACTTACTAAGTTAAAAAAACATTATGTTTAAACTTACAAACTTAAACAATTGAGGATTCATTTTATTAATTTAGGACATGCTGTGTTGGTACACAAATATTAATGTACAAAGATTTTAGTGGAGCCAGGTCTGTTTTGAATTATAAAAGTTATTATATATTAATATATATACACATTTTCATTTATTTGTGACTAGATGCTAATGGCCTTCATTAGGGCAAAATGTTTTATAGCAGTTAAAGAGTTTAACCATACCAGCATATTATGTTCATGACTTTATTCATTGCTCTGTCTACAGAAATAATAATATGCTCAGTATTGTTATTTATGCATAACATATGCTTTGGCAGAAGGATCATTATGACAGTATTTGCAGCACCCGGGACAAAGCAGGCTCTTAGGAAGCTATCAATAAATACCTGCTAGGACACCTTAGGTCATCCTGGTACTGTAGGTAGGTCATGCAGGAGGTATTACTCTGTGATTAGTTGACCCCTCCACTTCAAGGAGTTGATGATTGTAAAAATATTTATATGTGTGAATTCTGAACAGGATTCTCAAAGGGTTAAGAACCAGTTGCCAAAAAGAGAATAAGTGGTATCTTTTGAGTTGTACTCAAATGACTTTCTAACAGGAAATATGTTTATTCTCCTAGGTATTAAAGTTTGAGCCTGGCCATTTCAGGAGAAGGGGCAGATCGAATTACATGGCTCTCGTTGACATCCAATTGGATCACCATGAGCGGTGCGATTGTATCTGCAGCTCCAGACCACCTCGATAAATGAATGTGCACATCCGTTAAGCATGAAAGCTCTTTTAGTTTAAGGAGGGTGTGGTAAGAGATCCTTTTCCCACCAGCAACTGAACTTACTATTAGACTGTAAAGCAATAAATACAAGTGGTTGCTGAGTTTCAATCTAGCTTTGTTAGTGCTCTGGCAAGTAGAAAGGTGTATCATCAACCTCTATAACCCAGAATATAGGATTGCATTTAATAATAGTTATTAAACGATTCCATGGAATATGGGGGTATATCCATGTCTATCTGTAAATAGATCAAATGGTTTATCAATATATATAACCAGTACACCAGAGTTTACAATAAGTTTGAGTCATTCAGATCCTTAAATTTTTTTGAAAAAAGTAAGAGACATATTAAATACATGAAACACATCTTTGAGATATTTGGAAGATTAATTTATTTTTAAATTTTGAATCACAAAACAATTTTGGATCTTGTTCTTTTAATGAAATCACCTTATATATTAAAAACCAATAGATGAGTTTTTTTATGTATACATCTTAATTCTGAAAAAAAAAGAAACAATATGTTTTCTGGGGAGAAAGCACAAACCAAACCATTTTTTTCCATGAGATACACTACATGTTTACCTATATAGACAATAATTACAGGTCTTCAAAAGCATGCCATAAAAAAATAGGTACTTTAGAAATTAAATAATTAAATCTCCTTTTTCTGCATCTTGCTGAGGCATTCAAATTCATATAACACCAGTCTCAATTTTTTCTCAGATTTATTATTATAATCTTACAGAAGACAATTTATAAGCTATAGCAGAAATTTTAATTGTTCCCAAAAATTCACTCATGGAAGTAACTTCTTTGGAGAATGGCCTGGAGATTCTGCACAAGCCTTTCAGAATACTGTTCATTGAAAGATTCGGGCAGTTAAAAGTCAAAAAATTAAGCATCGAGGTATTAACCTAACTGGAAATTGGATGGAAAATTTGTTAGGATCCATAGTTAATAATGGATTTGAACTCTCAAACTATGCTAACTAGTTTTATGTATTTCATTTTGTGTTCCCATCTCTTTGATATACAGACATGGATTTACAATGGCATTTTATATTTGACACGCCATCTTGGATTATTTATAGTCTGAAAGTTTTTGTGTATTAAAACAACCCAAATTTATTGCTGTAAATCGCTAAACATGAAGTCACTCACCATTTCTGATTCCCTGTTTCTGAACTAAGTAGAATTGGATCTGGGGTCTCTAGTTCTTTTCCAAATCTATGGAGCTTGTTCTAAGAAGACACATTGCAAATTGTGAGTGCATGAGTTTGGCCCTGCTCTACCACATCAAAACTGTTTTTCCGTTGATGGCTGTCATTGATATTTAGAGTAATTTTTCCTCTCTGGCTCCTTACTGTCTGTCTGCTTTAAAGGAGACTGACTCCAGGAGTAGGAAATGATTCATCATTCTCCAAGGTAAGACTCTTAAGAGAGTAACACTGAAATCAGGACAGCTCCAGGGCTGCTCAGAGACAACTGCATTTTTCTTCCTGCCTTGAAAGAAAAAAGGAAAGCCAATTTCTTCCATGAGTCCAGAGCCCTACTGACTAAAACCAGTTTGAATGAGGGGCATGTGGCAGGAGCTTGTTAGGTCCCAGTGTCAGATGAGTGGCCACTTGGATTTTTAAGCATGGTGCTCTCAGGATCAAATTCTCAACTACACTTAGTTCATTTCTACTCAGTTATTTGAGATGAAAGGCCAATGCTTATTGAAGATATGACTTCAGAATATCCCTAAAAATGTCCAGGGTTTTTACCTCAGGGGGGTGATTAAATTTAATAAAATTAAATAGAGATTGTTCAGTTGTCCAAAATCTCCATGTACCATCGGAAATAGCCGAGACAGACATTGTAATAATCAGAAACCACTCTTCCCCTTCACAACCATTTGCAAGCTTTCTATAGAAGTATTGGATTCCTATACAAAAATCAAAATGTATTATATCACACTAACTTGTTCTGCTTATGTTGTGTCTGTACATATGAAAAATTAGAGTGTTCTACCCAATTTTCAATAAACCTTCCAGATTGCAATAACCACAATGGTTTTCAGGTAAAGCCCTACTGTACTTTTTATTTATTAGCTGAATGAAATGTAAGCAGGCATATTCACTCACTTTTTTCTTTCCTCGGTATTTTATTAAGACTTCTCCCTTGGTTATCTGTTATCTATCACACTTCCAACATGTATTCAATAAATTGCCATCAAAAGAATAAAAACCTCGCTGTACAAATTACACTTCAGAACAAACCCTAATAAATCCACCTGTAATAATGCCTTCCATTCAATATGTTCTCACAGGGCAA
The DNA here is from genome assembly GCA_039655065.1 of Glossophaga mutica. Lineage (NCBI taxonomy): Eukaryota > Metazoa > Chordata > Mammalia > Chiroptera > Phyllostomidae > Glossophaga > Glossophaga mutica. Next base: position 74,090,369 of record CM077308.1, on the reverse strand, counting down.
AGCACTTTCAAAAGTAGAATTTTTGTTTTTGTCATATTGGTAACATGCAGCTTTTTCCCCTCACAGCAAATGTAATATGCCTCTTATCTTCATGAAAAATAAATATTGCTTTTGAACAAAAGTACTCCATTATTTAGTACTCCACTACAGCTTATATTACAGACTTACTTTTATAAATGCATGCACCTGTTTGGCATGACAACGTCCAATTTCTGACAGTGTGGTTTTAAAATGTTAAAAGGGCATAAACTTGTGTACTGACAATAAGATTCTACTCTGTCTCTGTCCTAAAGCCAGGCGACGGGGTGGCTCTTGGGTTTTGTTGTTTTCTTACCGCTGTTGTTGCTTCTTTGTATGACTGTTTGTTTCCCCTCAGGCCTTTAAATGAAATATATTCTCCTCTGATGTTGCTCACTTAAAAGAGTTTATAGCCCATCTCTTCCTCCGGGACCTGAAATCAATAACTTCACCAATGCACCTCCCTTTTGTCTGTCCTCACACCTTTTCCTATGTAGAAGGACAGCCCAGCCCATGAGTCAGTGGTATCAGCTCAGGGAGACCAGTTTAGGGGCTATGCTCCTATAAAATTTAGTTTATAATTTGGGTTGGAAGGGGAGTACAAGGAGAGCTCTTTTCACCACAAAAACTGCATTTGCTTGTAGCTTAGTCTTTATTATCATGCTACCGGAGACAGGATCACAGCTGCAGTGTTGGGCGAAACTCTGCCACTTTATTTAGTTTAGTGGTTTTAGATCATTTGGGGTAAAAGGAGTAGAAACATATGTATTACGTAGCACAAATCGACTTTACCATGGAACTACCAGTTAATGTGTGAAGGAGGGACAGGGAAAGGATCGAATGATACTGTGCATAGTAGTTAATTCAGATAACTTGGAGTTTTATGTAAAAAAGATTCATACTAGCCATATATGTAAGCAATATTTTAATGTGAATACATTAAGAATTTTATTTCATTTTCCAAAAGGTGCAGGTGTCTAGTTTTCCTCTGAGAGTATCTCAGCAGATGTCCAAATCGTTTGTATTATCCTGGAGTCCTCTGGTGGAGCATTACATTAAAATACATAGATTAATATTCATGCTTGAAATCCTAAGAAGTACAGTTTTGATTATTGACAGCTCTGTTCAAATATGCTGAAAGAGAGGACATTTATAATTCACTTGTTTTATTGACATTCACTTACATTCTGCTGTTTTTAAAGACCAAGTTAAGGAGTACATAGACCTTCAAAACTTAACATAACACCCTGGGATAACTCCCACATATAGTAGTTAGCTGTCAACAATGGATAAGCAATTAACCATTTAATTTAAGACTTTATGTTTGCTGTTTATCTTATAGTTCTGAATTTGCAAGTCAATTTGTACCTTTTTAAAAATAAATTTTATTTCTATCAAGATCTCTAAAAATTCTTTCACAGATCACATTCAAAAGGAGTGGAGCTGAGTCCATAATAAAGGTTAATGTGTTCAGTGAGCAAGTTATGGGCCAAATCTTCATTTTCTAAAAAAAAAAAAAAAAATTGACATTCTAATTATTTTATACTGTTAGATAGTTTGCCAGCTTTAGAGGCCAGGATCCAATGATAAAATCACTCTTGAATTCAATTTGTATTTTAAATAATGCTTATAATACAAATTCTCTTTTGAGAACTAAAGTCTGGGTCATATTTTCTAACCTGTGTCTTTGGTGGAGGCCATATCACAAATTTATTCCTTTCTAGTATCTTCTAACCTTTCTTGTTCTCCCAATTACTTCCACATTTCTTCTCTTTCTCACTAATCTCTATCCACCCACCTTTAAGTCAGAGAGGATCAGGATCGATGATTACTTTGAGAAGGTACAGGAGGTCATTTGAGGACATCAGGAGATCAAATGCAAGATTTTTCAATGGAGCAAGCAATAGGGCTGAAATTGCCAGCCATTAAGAAATCACTGCTTTTTGAGAGCTGAACACATCAAGTGAAATATTTTCCAGTATTTTCCATTTTGGTACAAACTTCAGAATACAGTGGTGGATATTTATTGTCTTCGATCAAAGGAAACTTAGCCATATTCAATACAGGAAAAAGTAATTAAGTTAAATGTTTTTTTATACTGTCTTAAATTTTTTTAAAATTTTAATTGTTGTTCTTATACAGTTTTCTGTCTTTTACTCCCATTCCAGCGCACCGCCCCAGCCCTCCCCACCTCCCTCCCATTTGCACCCTCCCTAGTTTTTGTCCATGTGTCCTTTATACTTGTTCCTGTAAACCCTTCCCCTTTTCCCCTGAAATTCCCTCCCCTCTCCCCTCTGGTGACTGTCAGTAAAAGACTAATATCATATGACCTCACCTTTAACAGGAACCTAATCAACAAAACAAACAAGCAAGCAAAATATAACCAAAAACACTGAAATTAAGTTAAATGTTTTAATTAGTCATCCAACAACAAAATGTATTCTTGTACACTATCAGGAGTGCTTTGGGGTTCAAAACACAAGGTCCACAACAGAGGATAAAACTAGAGAAAGATGGTCTAGGTGATATAAGCAAAAAGAACAAAGATGTATATATGAGTTTAAAGAATAGAGAGGAGTTAGGTAATTTCCTGATTACACAAAGTCTCATGTGAATGTCTAGCAAAAACTTTGTCTTTTACATGTAGGAGAGGAAGCCATGAGGCTTTCTGAGCATAGTATGGCCTGCAAGTAGAAGAAAGAAGGCCTTGGGTTTAGTGACAAATCTGCCACTTTCTGTACCTACATTTCTTCATTTACAAAATCTGAAGGATAAGATGTCCTGTAGGTCATTTCAACAGAAGAATTCTGCAATTTTGGAAAATTCTGCAGGAAGGATGGGGGTAGATTTATGAATTAGGAAGCTCCTCAAAATTCTGGGGAATGAAACAGGGACAAAAGTGAGACCTCAGAGACAAGAAGGATATAGACCCACTGTGGGTGGGCAGACTGTGCATTGCAAATCTCTATGAAAAGCTATTTACATGGACTAAGATGGCAAGAAAGATGAATAAGAGGATTCAAAGGCCCTAAAAACTGGATGGGAGGTCAGTGCAGGCTTGGGGGCTGTTCTGGGGGAAGAAGTCATGTGAGTTGGAATTTTGAAAGAATATATTCTCCTTGGAAAACTAAGGAAGGAGAGGCTAATTTTGAGAGAGGAGATCACATTCTCTTAGAAGAGCCAAAGCTTGTAATGTTGACTGGCAGCCATCTTGAGAGTATAGAAGCTAAAACCATGAGAAGATACAAAACAGAACCTGAAGGACATCCATAATCACAGACAAAAGGAAAAAGAGAAGAATTTACAAAGCTCATAAAGGTGCCTTCCAAAGCTTGGTAAATACTTAGTGAGGGCAAATGAGCCCACTTTGCCCAGCACTGTGCCAGACAAACAGATTTAAAGAAGAACAAAACAGCCATGCTTCCTTCTCTTAGCAAACTATTAAATAAATGATTAAATAAACAATCCACTATATTTGTTAAAAGCAAAACATAATGTGGGATGGCATTAAAAGAGAATTTAGATCAGGGGCAGAGAGGGATTCCTTAAGAAGATGGCATTGGAGCAGAAACAAAGTTGAATAAATATTAGCCAAGGGGAAAGTGGAAGGAAAGTGAGGCATTAAGATGGCAGCATTAGAATTGTTTTTAATGCGGCTGGATTAGAGAAATATTTTGAATGTTTAATGGACCAGAGGGGTTTTGAGAGGGAAGTGAAGGTAATTGTCAAGGATTTTTCCCAGGCTTCTGCTATAATAAACTGGACAGGTAGAGATGCCATTTATTGAGATGAGGGGCATGGGATTAGAAGGAGATTTGGGATAGATCAGGAATTCAATGTGAGATATGCCAAATGGTCTTTGAAATATCTAGTTGGAGATATTAAATAGACAGGTCTATGGGTCTGGAGCTTAGAAGAAGTGTCTGGGAATGAGATGTAAATTTGGACATCATTAAATGTAACTATTAAAAGCCACAGGAATGGTCGCTTAGGGAAGGGGAATATTGAGGGGGAAAGGATCACAGGGAAATTGCAAGAGTATAAAAATACCCTGAGTACCAGAGGAAGAAATTTATCTAAGGGGCCAGTTTTATCAAGTATTGCAGAGAAGATGTGGGAGACACCTACTGATTTAACTGCCCCAAAACACTCTTCTCTACCTCCACCCCTTTTCTGGGAGAAGCCACTTTATAGTGGCACTGTGCAATAGAAATTTGTGATGATGAGAGTGTAGTATATCTGCACTGTCCCATTACCATAGCCAATAAGTATGCATGGCCATTGAGTACTTGAAATGTGACTAATATAGTGGAAGACTTGAATTTTACTTATTTTACATTTAATGTGAATAATTACATTGTGAGTAGTGACTACTGTATCAACCAGCGCATCTCCAAGCTCTAGACATCACCCACAGAGTTGTGGCCACCATAACCACTCCATAGGATCACACACAGACATGCCTTAACCTCAGCCACGTATCCAGGGTAGAGGCACATGACCCAGCCTGGGACCTAAGTCTTCCTTAGGATGTACAGAACCAAGAGGAGATGAAGACGGTCTCTCTTTCATTATTTGGATGGTAGGAGGTAAAAAATCAATGTCTATTGACAGCCATTGTCCTTCCACATAAAAAAAAAAGTCCAGTGAAAGTCAAACTGCAAAGGGAGAGGGAAGAATGACACCAACATGCAGAAAGTAGCTGAGCTTCCCGAGGGAGTTCCTTGCCCCAATAGGTCCTGATGTCTGACCAAATCCCTCTCTTGTAGTCTGAGAATGCCAATGGTAAAAGTGTGAGTCAGGTGATAAAATAATGTGGAAGGAAGTGTGACGAAATGGAGGTTTCGAGTTAAAACTATTTCCTGGAGAACTTGATTAGTGACTGGAAGGAGAGAGACACAGTTGATTCTCATTATGCACAGTAATTACTATAAGTTCTATAACACTACTACAAACACTGAATTAGTGAATACTGAATCACAGCTTCTAAGGAAACCACAGGGTTACTGGGAGCCTCTGGTCACAACATATATCTCAATCAATCAATACATAATATTATTTTATGTATGCTTCTGTTTAAAAACATCTTCTTTTATGTATATATTGTTGATTCAGTAACATTGAACACCCAGTCAGCAGCACTATACCTTATGCCTAAATAAAGTTTATCTAGCCCTGGCTGGTGTGGCTCAGTGGATTCAGCACCAGCCTGGGAACCAAGGGGTCAAGGGTTCAATCCCCAGTCAGGGAACATGCCTGGATTGCAGGCCAGATCCCCATTTGGGGGTATATGAGAAGCAACTACACACTGATGTTTCTTTCTATCTCCCTTCCCCCTCACTCTAAACGTTAATAAATAAAATCTTTACAAAAAAATAAAGTTTATCTAATTCATTGATTTTCATCATGCCACAATCTTCTTATGCTTAGGGACCCCAGACAGCACTTTAGCACTACACTTGAAAGCCATTTTAAATGGTAAAATCACCAACAAAATGCATGAAAATGTGAAAAACGTGATATGAAATAGCTCATGAGAGGACATTTGTTTATGAGAACTGGAACAAGGGGTAGAATGTCACCTTGAATGACCTTAACTGGAAACGTGTAAGTCAGATAACTCCATCACTTTACTAATCTGTGCATGTTCATGAATGGCCACAATAAAAACCCACCACATGTATTGGTTTTGGAGATACATATATATTTTCAGGACTAGGTAAATTTGCAAGTATAGAAGTTGCAAATGACGGATTTTGTCTTTAATAATAATGCCTTTTTATTGAGTATCTGCAACGCACTAGAAATTTTTCTGAGGCTTTCATGTATTGACTTAGTTCTCGTAACTCAATGACAGATGGGTTCTGTGAAATTAAAAAAATAATATTTCAATTGATTTAATAATAAATGTTTATTTAAAAATTTTTATTTAAAATTTATGCTCAATAAAACTATAAAGCAATTTATCTTGTTTATTATATTTCATGAATATGAAAAAGTGAAGCACAGAGAGTTCAAGTACATTACCCAAGTTCAAAAAGTAGTAAACTCCAAGCAGTTCCTCTACAACACATATCCTTAATCACATTGTAACCCCATCTGTCCAAGTCACTAGACAGGAGGCAGAACTAAAGAATTCCTTCATATAAGTTTTCTCATGTATAGTCTTAAGCATGGTCATGAGTCAAGCTTCATTCCTTTAATTAATAATAAGTATCTAATATGAGGTAAGCACAATTCTAGGCATCAGGGACAATAAACAAAATAATGAACAACATATGTTCTAGCTTTCTGGAATTTATACCAAGGAAGAAACAGAAAATAAATACATATAATTTACATAATGATAAGTGCCATAAGAACAAAAAGCAAGTCAGAGAAGCTAAAGAAGTTCTCTCTTCTAAGGAGGTAACATTTTTGCCCAGATTTAAAGGAAGATAAGACGTAATGGGTGGAAATATATTGGGAAAGAGCATTCTCTGCAAAGGGAATAGCAAATGCAAAGGCCTTGAAGCAAAAACAATCTAGGGCTGGTGCAAGGAACAGCACGAGGAGTAGGGTGGAACTCAATGGTGAGAAAATAGGTGAAAGAAGTAGGCAGGGCCAATTTCCATGGGGGCTCATAGGTCCTGGTGAGGAGTTTAAATTTTGAGAGTGCTGGGAAGTGCTTAGTTTTGAGCAGGGAAGTGAACTAATATGACGAGTTGGTAAAAAATTTCTCACCGTGTAGAGATTTGACTGAAGGCAAATGAGAGTAGAAAAAATATAAGAAAGCAAACTCAGGAGGGAAAGGAAGCTTCACCCAGGGATACTGAAGTAGAAGAATTGAGAAGCAGGCAGTTTGAGGATGTATCTGAAAAGCAATGATGTGAGTTTACAGCACAAGGCAAAGAGGGGAGTCAAGAATGCCTCCACGGATCCAGGCCCAGACTCCCCAGACTGGCAGGTTAACATTAGAACTTTTACCTCAATGGGGAAGACAATGAGTGATTGACGGAGGGTTGGCAGATGAAAGATTTGGTAGTTTCTTCAAACTTTCACAGCCTTTTTCTAAATTCTAAATCCTGGAATTTTTATGTTGATTTCTGTGTCTCCTGAAAAAGTGTGCACTCAATATGCTGGAGTAAATCACCTTATTCACTGAAACACTTGTTTTATTTAAAAAAAAAAAACAAACACTTTTTTCCCCTAGACATTATCTGAACACCAATTAAAATGATATTTATTACTTGAATAAAAACTAAAGATTTGCGTGATGAATTACTTGCCCCCGTATACACAAATATACCTAAATGAAGACACTTGTGTGATACAGAACTCTGACAAGAGATGGTAAACAGATTAACAAATTAGCTTTTCTGAGAAATACAGGCTGCACTCATCTGAAGCCTGCAAATGGAGGAAGGAAAAACAAAAACAGACCAAATCAGCAAATGTATTAATTTTTTAAAAAAGGAACTATTTTGGTCAACTATTTACCCAAAAATGGTTTCAAAAACAAACTAAAAATAGTTCTCTGAATTCCAATACCTCAGGCTTACCCCATTAGGTCTTACAGGAACTGAAATCATTTCCTGTTTGATCCATAGGAGGAAACATATTTCTCTAGCAGACATTTTAATGAAATATATGAGCATTTACACAAGACTGGGACTAATGTGGCTTTCATTTTTCTTCTCATAGAAATTAAAAATAGAGTAAAAGCCACAGAGCTGTGACTAGTATAGGGCTAAATTGATCTTAAAATAGAATAAAGGAAGCAAAGCAGCACTTAATCATCATCACAGTATTGTGTCTAGAATACATCTAGGGTTTTATGACATCTTTTTTAGTGATTTGTTCACCAGTTATTTTTTGAGACACTACTATGTCTCAGGCACTGTACAGGGTGCTAGAATTGGGCCAATAATACCATGTTAACTCTTGCCCTTGTTGTACTTGCAGTCTAACACTGATAGGTAGTGCAACATTGATTATCTGAGCAACTTTCAAAACCATTGAGATCAGACCCTCTCCACTCCCCTTACACAATGTCTCAAGCTCGGATTTATTGGCACTGGGGGCCAGGTAATTCTTTGCTGTGGGGGGATGTCCTGTGCATTGCAGGCTGTTTAGCAGCATTCTTGGCCTCTGCTTATTAGACACCTGCAGCACCCTGACCCCATCAGAAAAATGGGGTTTAAAAAAATGTCTCCATATATTGCCAAATGCCCCCAGGAAAAGAAATTTATCTCCACATAAGATCTTTAGAGGAGGATATTAGCAACAAAATTCTGGCTTTCTTTGGGGTCTCCCATTTATTCTGCAAAGTTGCCTTTGCCAAATGATATTTCCTGCTGAGGAGATTGAGGATTAGTTTAATGCAGATAGGCCAGTCAGTCAAACCAGGCTGAACTGGTTTTAGAAGGGAACAGAATCCTCTAGTTAACTTGTGAAATATAAAAGCAATACATGAATATATCAGCTTCTGGGATATTCCTTTATTCAACAAAAAAAGTTACTAGATGCTTTCTCCCCTATATACCATGCACAATTATAGGTGCTTGGGATAGTGAACAAAACAGACCAAAATCTCTGTCTCTGTGGAGTTCATAATGAGACAAGATAAATGAATAAGTAAAATGTATCTACTACATGAGAAGGAAATAAGTGTTCTGGTTATCAATAAATAAAAGCAGGGAAAGGAGTTCAATCATCAAGGAGAATTTAATTTTAACTAAAGTATTCATCTAAAGTAAAGTTTCAAAGAACATAAGGGAGAAAACCATGCAAATATTTAATAAAGAATATTCCTGGCAAAATAAATAGTAAGTGCAAAGGCCCTGAGGTAGGTGCTTGCTTAGGGTGCACTTGTAATAGTGTGAGCTAGGCTGAGTAGCAGGAAGTAAAGTTAGGAAGCTAGCAGAAGCTAGATTTTATTGAATCTTTGAGATCATTGTAAGGATGTGGGTTTATACCACTAAAGATCTTTAGTAGTGTTCAACAAATAGTTCCAACTATTCTTCCAGGCACACCGGAGAATTATATTTTCCTGCTCCCTTAAAGTTAAGTGTGGTTATATGTGATAGATTTGATTATTTGCCCCACTTTTTCACCTCTTCTTTGCATCCACACCAATGACCTGGCTTTGCAGACAGTATACTTCTCTATCCCTTGGCTATAGTTTTGGTCACATGACTTGCTTTGGACAACGGAATGTAAGAAGATATAATTCAAGCAAGGTATTGAGATGCACTTGCCAAGTGGAGTTTGCCCTCTTGGGCATCTGCCATCACAGTGAAAAAGGAAAAAAAAAAAAAAAAAAAAAAAAAAAAAACATGTCCTGACTATCTGGCTAGTCCACTGACTCTCTAGGAGGAAGATGACAAACCTATTACCAACGTAGCACTATCCCACTTGCTTGAAGCTTACAGCAGACTGCCCAGCTTAGCCTTGTCTAAATCAGATGATTCCCAGCCTGCGTGTAGATGCAGGACAAGTAAGTGCTTATTGTTCCATGGCACTAAGATTTTGCAGCAGTTTGTCGCACAACAATACACCTTGCTTTAGCCAATGAAATGGTATTAGAAGTGGAATGTGCCAGCTCTGGGGTGGGAGTGGAATCTTTAAAAGGCACTATGTAGTGTCTCAGCCCCCTCCTACTTCTGCAAGGATAATGAAAGTATAAAAGGTCTATACAGAAAAAGTCCAACCAGTGTTAATATAACAAGAGGTTTGCACTACATCGACATAACCTGGTAGCCAAGGAGAGTGGACTGGAATGTGCATGTGTCAACAATGAAGACTTCACGGTACTAGTCAGTGGGGGGTGGTAGACACCATTGAGTGAGCATGTGTGCTGTATGGCCTTTGCATTCAACATGACTGAGAGAGTAGAGCAATGAATCTTCATCAAATTTTGCATTAAACTTGAACATTCCTCCATGGAAACTATTTGGATGATTCAGAAGGCCACAGCTACTGGCAACTGGTGATTGGCAGCTTCATCATGACAACCCGCCTGCTCATACATCATGTCTTATGTAGAGGTTTTTGGTGAAATACCAAATCACCCAGGGGACTCAGCCCCGCTTATAGCCCAGGTTTGGAGCCCTGCGAATTCTGGTTTTTCCCCAAACTAAAATCACCTTTGAAAGGGAAGAGATTTCAGATCATCAGTGAGATTCCGGGAAGTTTGACAGGGAAGCTGATGGTCACTGGGAGAACTTTGTGAGGTCCCAAGGTGCCTACTTTAAAGGGGACTGAGGCATTGTTGTTCTATATACAATGTTTCTTGTATCTTCTTCAATAAATGTCTCTGTCTTCCCTATTACATGGCTGGACACTTTCTGGACAGACCTTGTAGGTGATCGCAGAGCCACTATCAACCTGCTTCCCTAAGTGATTATGTTGAACAGAGTCCCTGAGGACCCACACTAGATATACAGCCTCAGAAAGAGAGGCTGTAATAGTAACATATGAATAAGTATTTTTAAAAGGTACACATGGCCAGTAGTGTCAAATGCTACTGAAGGGACAATGAAGGTGAGGATTTAGAAATGACCATTGAGGTCATGAAAGAATGTCAGAGAAAAAAAAAAGCCAGTTAGGGTACTTTTGAGACAGAATGGTATGAAGTGTGTATATAATCTGGAAATTAGGCCAGTCCCCATAAAGAGCCTCAGTAACACTGAGGACAATATTATGAGGCTCTGAGTCATCCATGGTTCCATTTGCTAACCATGGAACCAGCATCAGATACCTGCGAGTCATCCTACACCCTCACTTCTTCAAACATCAAGTCAGTTAGTAAATTCTGTGAATTATTCAGTAGCAGTGGTTCCCAAACTTGGGTATGCTTCAGAATCATCTGGAGGGCTTGTTAAACCAGAATCACAGATACCCAGAGTTCCGATTCCATAGGTTTGGGATAAAATAAAACCTGGCTATTTGCATTTTTAACAAGTTTCCAGGTGGTGCTAATGTTACTGGTCCTGAAACCAAACTTTGGAAATCACTGGTGGGCCTTGCAATTCTTAAGAAGAATATAAGTTGGAAAAGTTAAGCTTGGGGAATCCATTGGCTTACGTGCTGGAGTTTTATCATCTGGATTTCTTTAAGTATGTGTGTGTGTTATATCTCTCACTTCACAGGTCACAGTGAAGTTCATCATGTAACTGGGAAAGCTATTAAGGTAAGTGTTGAAAGTCACCTTTCGAAAGTGGAAGAACAGCGCTGAATGCTGGAGTTGTTTATTTGACAAAATGCAGTTTCAAAACTCTCTTGAGAGCTACTAAGCTTAAGGAGTTTTGAAAATTATTTTGGAGTCCTTTAATCATTTTTCTTATCAGTTTTATGATTCATCATAATTTCAAATATGCTACTTCTTGAAAACATATTCTTTGTGAAGAGTTGCATTTTTTCCTGTGAGTTAGTACTCACCATTTCATGGAAAATAAACTGGTAAGCTTTCTACAAAGCACAAAGCAACGTTATGTCTCCAGACAGATGCATTTGTAGGATTATAGTGTGTTTCTGTGCTGCTGATGAAATGCAGTTGTGTTAAACTGTCAGTATTTTCATAGTCGACCAATCTTTCTTATATAAGCATGGCTTAAAATCCTCTGAAAGAATAAATATTCAACCTTCACAAAATCATACATTGATTTAGAATCATCCCTACAATGGCCAAGACCAAGAATCCACTCTGTAGCGAGGGTAATGGTTGCGGGGGCCCCTGTCCTGGGTGCCAGATGTGGGTGGGCTCCACCCGCAGAGCCCCATCCCTCCGTCATGGATGAAAATAAAAACTACCAAGACATGACTGCTTGGGGAGGAAAGGTGGTCAGACTCTCAGAGAAGGATGACCCAGAACCCCTTCCTCACTAGGCTTTTATTGGGCTCAAATACACTGGAATACAAGTTTAACATTTCAAAGAAATGTGAGGGCTTAATCTAAGTCAGTGTTTGTCAGGAAAGGGGATTACCAAACTTTCGGAGACAATCTCATTTCCTCCTGGGACACTTATCATTTAAATGAGAGCACTCTTAGCAAAGCAGGTTTCACAGGACTTTAGGAATTCTTTCTTATGCCCGATCACCCAGGGAGCCATCCTGGCCGGCACAGGGCTGCACCGCTCACCCCCACAGTTTCAGGCTTTAAGCCTGATTAGGAAGCAGGAGACATCTCCCAGATGGAAATGAGGACTCCGGCTATGTCAGAATAGCCAGGGGGCGAGGGTCCATCACATCCTCTTTGCTGCAACCCCCCAAGTCCTTCCATGAGGCCTCCCAAGTGGTTGCGTCTGGCTTAGGTTGCCCCTCCCATGAGGAGTCTTACCCGTCATTGACTACCAACCAAGCAATGGGGCCAGAGATGGATGAGGCAGAAGCAATGCTCCTGCCAGGGAAATAAGCTTTGTCTCCTTAGTAGGTCACGTCCTTGTGACAGAACAGACCTAGATGAAGTGGGTCCCTTGGGCTCTTACACAGCCCACCATGGGGTGAGGGTTACAACTCCTGAAACCAGGCTGAACGGTCCACAACAAATGGTTGTGTTAAAATTTATCTGAAAAGAGCCGATGACTAGGGACCAAATGTGTAGGCAAGTTGGCAAGCTATTAAGGAAAGTTGGGTTATCAGGTTTTCAAGTGTCCTATCCAGAGAAGGAAATTATTGTTGGTAAAAAGTGTATTAAAAATTTGTACTCCTTTTATTACAGATGAGTTTATTAAAACTTAAAAATTGATTAAGAAAAAGTAGCTCCATCTAATGCAAGTTATGAGACAGAAAAATAATTGTTGTCATTATAATTTTTATTGAATGTGTTTTTTGGCTAGGTGGAAATTTGGGTGGGCACATTGGATGGTGATGTTGAGGAGAGTATGGGAGGGAGAAAAGAAAGAGCTCTGAGGAAAGGGAATGAAGTGGGGAGCCAAGTGAGGAGCTCTGGGATCAGGCAGTGAAGAGGTCAGTTCAGGAAGGATGACCAAAGTTAGGCTTTGGAAGGCAGTGATGATGACAGTTTTGTTCTGAAGCCAAGGGGGAATTAAGGACTCTGACAGACTGATAGAAAGCATCTTACTTTTTATGGACAAAGACAGTAGGCGGTAGGGATAAGAATACCACAGCCAAACCAAACATAAACTTATTCTGGAGAGGCTGAGAAGGACAGGAGGGGGTGGGAGAGCCTCATCATCAGCATAAGCTGAGCAGGACTGACAGTAACCACAGGAGACCTGTCATTTACCAAATTTCCCCCTGGTGGGTACTCTGAGCTGCCCACAAATCTTAGTCAGGTATTTTCACATTGTAAATAGATGTTGGAAACAACACTGAGCTAAAATAGGAATGGGAAAGGGGAAAAGCATTCCTACCTCCTCCATCCCCATCCCCAGGTGGTAACAGCACACAGTTTCAAGCAACATTTTCTGCACAGAGTCCATTGACTGACCCACGATCTCTACAACAGTGTCTTTTCCTTCATTGTCCTGGGAGAAAAGATTATGTACACACCTGCGGTGAACAGGAGCCAGAAGCATTTAATACCAGTAATTCTCACCATGGCTCAAGCAATAATTGCTAACATGCATTGAGTATATGCCAGGAACTGTTCTAAGTACTTATCATTCACTCATTCACTTAACTCTTACAAAAATCTTATTCTTCTACCATGCACATTTTAAAAATGAGGTAAAGATGAGAAAAGTAAACGGTAAAATTGTAGGACACAAAGCTTCAAAGATTCAAAGCCAGAACTAAACTCAGGAGGTCTAGTTTCAAGGGTCTGTGCTCTTACTCACCACGCTATCTGATCACACAGACCTTGGAGAAGAGCCTGCTCCTCTGGGCTCTGTAACCTGGTCAGGGAATATTACAATTGGATTTAGAAGAGTAGAATGCAGATCGAAATTGAGAACATGAACAAATCCTACGCATATGCAATTTGCTCGTGCTGCTGCTTCCTGTTTGAAGTCCAGCTCATGCACACTGACCTTCTCTGTTTGGTGAGCCACTTCACACCAAAGTCCACCTGAACACCACTACTTAAAGTGTCTTCTCTGTCCCCCATGACTCTTTCCCTTACGCTCCCGTAGCATTCTCTACAAACCTTTACTTCCTATAGACTTCATAATATTTCATCCTGTGTATCCACTCATTCATGTAACTCTTGATATGCCCTGCACTCTTTAGAGATCTTATCTTTATTTTCCTTGAATTTCTAATGCCTAATACAGTGCGTGACACATAAAAAGTGTCCAATAAACTGAATTAATTAAACAATCAATTGAATGTCCTAAAAATCATTGTTTTTCTTGTTACTTGAGTTACTAGGGTTATATTTCACTAACTGGACACTTTATCTAGGTGTCTGTAAGAATAATAAATGCAGGACAATCGTCCCTTCCTGACTTGGGAATTAAAGGATTAAAAAAAAACTTATTTCAACTCTAATAACACTCTTCACATCGATTGCAATTACTTGTAACTTATGTCATATTTGCTGCCAGAGGGTAAGCCCTCTGAAGGCAAGCTCTTTTTCTCTTTCCCGGTTACTGCTGTGTACCCAGGTCCAGGGCAGTGACTGGCACAAAGTGAGTGCTCCTGGTCAGTTTCTAGAATCAGAGACCCATGTCTCTGCTGTCAACTTTCTGTAAAACCTTGGGGAAGCTTTAGCCATCCTGACCTCAGTTTTCTTCCCTTTATAATAACAATAAAGATGAAGAAAAGTGTATGTTTTGCTTCTCTGGGTGTAGAGACATGAGATTTTTCTGTCATGGACAGGCATGAGATTCCATGTCTCTAAAGCTGTCCATGCACAAGGCAGTTGATGACGGAGTGGTCAAAAGTACTTACTGGTCACTGAACCAGTCAACATCACTGAGACATGGCCCCAGCTGACCACATTCTCACTCCAGTTGTCATTGGAGGCAAATGTCAACAAGGGTACTTTATGGAGAGCAGAGCTGGCAGCAGTAACCAATTAAGTGATCGCACAGATAACAATAATCTGTATAACTGGGGATGCCCTAGATTAGAAGATGTGCAAAGTTCTCAACCTCTCTGAAACTATGATATAAGCAGCTGAAAGGAGAGATAAGAAACTGATTGGAAGTAACTAGAATCCAAGCACTCAAATGTTGTTTTAAACAGTGATGAAAGAACATAATACCATTCTATTTATTCCAAACTCTCATTTTTTCACTGGAAGTCACAGTAAGCTTAGGGGCAAAGGGAAACTGTTCTACTTCTCTTGTTTGCATACCAGAGGTAAATACAATTTATACAAAACTGAAAAAGCATGAGGGCACCTCAACCTTTTCTTTATTCTGCCTAAAACAGCAAACTCAAAAGAGCTGAGGCTGGCAAGCATTCTGGGACGGATATGGAAATGAGAACACCAGGCTTCACACTTGGCAGCTTCTGATCTCTGTGAAGAGAAAAATTTTTTGCTTTGAAATCAATGTTGAAAGATTGTAAGAGATATAAGTGTGATGTCAACGATTTGTATTCCACTCATGTTTTCTCAAAAGACTCAGGACTTGAAGACCCATAACATGTTGAATAACCATAGTCGAAATTGTCAGCGGCTTCCTTTCCAGCTGCTCGGCACAGCAGCTGATAAGCAACCTCTATGTACAGCAGCAGTCATTGCGTTACCTCTGCAAGCTCTGGAGATTTAACAGCTGCAGTTCTGTCCCACATCTCACACTCCTGGGAGGGAGAAAAGCCAACGAGAAGTGACAAACCAGCCACAAGCTATTGAACACTAACACAGCTGCAAATTCTGCAGCCGAAGCAGCATCTGGTGCCATCTTCATAAGGAGGTGGCTGTTTTTATAAATAAAATACAGTTCCCTGGGGATCAGTGACAGAAATTTAGATAAGAAATTTAGTGACTCTGTTTTATTTAAAGCATGCTTATTAAGTCCCCACACTTTGTAACTATAGTATGAAGTTTAAAATACACAACAGCCCCACAAAAGAGGCCAGCACGTCAATGGAGAAATATAGTTGTAACCAGGAGCGTTACTGAATATTAATTTGCCTGTTGCTGTTGAGATGACTATTGGTATTTCAGGCAGCCAACATGCACATGTTTCTTGTGACCTGTGAGGAGAAGGCGAAGAGAAATGTGACACATTGTGTTGGACTGCAGGGGCTACGGGGTGAAGGGCTTTCTGCTACCACACAAAGGCGCTGCATCATCACACTGAGGGAACAGCCCAGAGTGTGAGACCACGTTGCAGGACACAGGCTGTATTCCTTAGTGAAATGTTAGAGACTTAGGTGAATTTCATTATTTTAAAGCTGTACCTCACTGCAACTGTCCCCAAGAACTCCTCAGAGATACAACTTTTGACAGTAAGACTGCAGTCTGATCGCAAATAGTCTAATTGCTGAGGACAAACCTTCTAGGACCAGATGGTAAATGTGGACATTGGGAACCATTTAGAACTCTAAGTGAGCTTGGAGCCTGTGATGAAGCAGCCAGTAGGACAGGGTAGCAAGGGTGGAAGACATTAAGGGGTACCCATGGAGAAAAGGCACACTTTAGCAACGCCTAGACCTCATATGCTTATGGAGTTTTCAGGGAGGACCCAGATTTGGAGAACCCCAATCTTAAGGGGAAAATGCATTTTGGTTCTTCTTGACTGTGATCACTCTGGGAAAGGGTAGCAATTGTGCCACCACGAAAAGGAAGGTGGTTACCAGGAGGGCTGGGGACCCAAGAAACGGGGAGTTGTAAAACATGGGAGCTGAAGCAGCCCCATAAATTCGCAGAGGGGGAGTGTGATGAAGTTTTAAAATGTCAGAATGATTTACCAGTAAGCTGATGAGGTTTTTAATGTTATTGAAGATGATATTTCAAAACATAAGATCAGAAGGTTGTTGAATATTGTTAATGAAGCCTACATTTAATAACTTCTAATAATGCACACACAAAGCACATTTGAGAAAGACATCAACAGTATATGAGAATGCCTCACATAATGTCTGGACATATAGTAAGTGCTCCCCACCCAGCATAAACTGCTCTCCAGAGTCAGTCCTGTGAACAAAGTCCAAACCAAGGCTCTACACCAGCCTGCACTAGGAAAACTCTACTAATGACCAGAAGTATGCATCAGTCAGCCAGTTCAGGTATGGTGATCTCTATTTGCCAAACACAGAATTTTAAAACATCTAATAAACAGGACTGCTCTCAAAGCATTTATAATTTTATCAGTATAGATCAGTGACTCTCAGCCCTGGCATTACATGCATATTATCTCAACAGCTTTGAAAAATGCAGTATTCATTTTGGAAATTCTGATTGAATGGTCCAGTGAAAGACACATATGTTCGTATATTTCAAATTCCTCAGAAAGTTCTAGAGTACAGCTAGGGTTGAAAACCATTGATATCACTCATCTCTTAAGTAGTCTCCCATACTACAATTTTCCCCTGTACTCAGTCATTAGAGGAATTTTTATCTCCAAATTAAGTTGAAGTTTCTCATTAAAATCTTTAATAGTGTCCTATGGCATGGTAAAGTGAATTAAATTCTAACCTGCCATTCAAGGGCCTTAGATATCTACATTTGACCTATCTTTCTAGTTCTATATTTTGCCATATTCTATGAAGTTATGCAATTCAACTTAATAAATCTATTTTCCCAAAAAGCATATGCATGCACATGCCTCAACAATGGCTCTACACCATTTCCATGTAAAAAGCACCCTCCTCTACTTTGATCATCTAGCAAAGTCTACTTATCTTTCAAGATTCCACTTTAATGTCAATTTCCACAACCTCTCAACAGATTTAAATGATTGCACGCTCTCTACCCCTTAGCCATATGTACACACTACAACCAATACCATAATTATTAGAGGCTCATATGACAGAGACAATGCTAAGTGGTCAGCACATTCTAGCTCATTTTTCTTTTCCTTGACAGACAGGAAGAATATATTTCTCGGCCTTCTTTATTACTGTACTGGGGTCATGCACTGGCTCCTAGCCAATAGAGTGTAAATGGAAGCAACGAAAGCTATTCCCAGACATGGCCCTTGAGAATATCACACTGAACCTCCTATTTTCTACCTTACTATAGCACTCTGAGAGCAATTGCAAATTTCTTAAGTTCAGGGACTGTGTCCTTAGTCATCTTTGGAGTCCCAAGAACTAGTCAAGTGTCTAACACATGTAGTAGGTGCTTGATAAACATGTACAGATTAATGCCAGTATATAGGAAAAGAACAACAAGTGGAGTTAGATATTTACAAACAAATCTAAAAGCTAGGTACTGCTGACAGTGCAGGACAGGGGCCAATAAACAGGGAATGCAGTAGACCAAGAAATAGCAAACTGCTTCAAAAGGTCAGTGTATCCTTTGGGAAAGCAACTGGCATATGTGGAGGTCAGCATGGCATTTGTCTTCAGAGTAGCTAAAAGGCTGTGGAATACGTTTATAATGATGGTGATGATCAACATTATAATTTATTGTGTTTGCTTAACATGCCATATGTTTCCCAAAAGGTATTATTACCTATTATTTCATTTCATCCAGGAAACAATACACAGATAGTTGAAGCAGGTATTGTTATTTCTACTTGAGATAATGAAATTGAGGTCAGTGAGATTAAGTACGTGCTCAAGGTCATGCCAGAAGTAGCAGTAGGGTTAGAGTCTATCTTCCCACAGGCAGTAGGCTGTCTGTTACTGTGCACCACCTCGTGACTTAGATCTGACATCTATGTGTCACAGGAGATTATTGGTTATCAACTGCGAAAGTTTAAAATTATACAGAGGCAGGTCCACCAGTGTCTATTTCAGCTACACTGATTAGCCAATTCTTAAATCTCTTACTGTTGTTCTTGCAATTGCTTTGTCTCTGAGGTTCATAGAAGTGGCCAGATTGATAGAGAACTAAGAAAGTCAGGCTTAGAATTCTGAGCAGCAGACAAATTTCAACATAGGTAACAGCTGTAGCTTCTCCAACTCCCTAACATAGGACAATCAGAATCCAAGAGTTTTAGTCATGTGAGAGTTTTGGTAAACCTGTAAGTCAAAGATTCTAAGCTGGAAACTCCATGAGGCCAGGTTTCTCGTGTAGAAGGCAGGCCTGGGCAGAACTCCAGCGGGTCAGTGGAGTGGGTGACATCATGTTGAGAATCAATGAGACAAGGTTATATGTTTAGTACTTTCATCTCACAAATGATTTCAAGGATAGGCCACCTCATGAAGACCCCTAACTGAGGAACGACTCAGAGCCTGTATTCTGACCAGGGAAGTCTCTTTCATTTAAAATGTGGGCTAATGAAAAAAATGTAATGAAGGTTATATATTAAAAATAAATAAAGATGAGGATTCATCACTAGTAAGGTCAGCGGAATTGTCCTCAGGGAAGAGAGAGCGCTATGCATACTTTACATACCAAGTGTCTTCCTGTTCTTTCCTCGCCAGGGCTGACTGTACAATGGTTTAGTACCTAATACATTAAACTTAAAGAAATACTACAATAGTGATGCTGCCTGCCTGTGAAAACTGCCTAAGTTTAAAATTCTAACATAATTTAGTATGTAAAGCATCATAATAATACCAGGCATTATGTATTAAAAGATTACTATGTGGCAACTAAACTTTATTTATTACAAAATTGTTTATCTACATCAGGTGTTTAAAAGGCTGTTGTGGGCTGGCCTGGAACCTGAACTATCATTGTTCCTATGGAGAAATAGTCCATATGCCAAAGAAGTGACTTAAAGTAAATTTGGGGAACTCTTCCATTCATAAATTTAGGACAGCATATATCAATATGACGAGAGTATACATTTCTTTCTAGCTTAATGGAAATCGCTGTATGAATACTGCTCATAGTTAGGAAATTTAAAGATTCCATGGGCTTTTATCATTCACATGAGGGTAATGTGCTTTTTTCCTAAGACCTATAAAATTGTGGTATTCTTAAAGAGCTCTATCACAGGCAGTGCTTCCATAAACTACGCTCTCCTTAGCAAGCACATTCCTATGGAGTCTAATTAGGTGAGGCTTCAGTCTGTTTCTGGCTTTGAATGAAGAAAATTAGTGCAAATGTCTCCATCACCCCAGGTAACACAGAAAATATGCCTGTCCACTTGCTCCTGAGTATTCTGCAATGCCATGAGGGCCATGGCAATGGGAGATATTCTGCAGTCAGGTGCCTGATGGTATAAAGGTGGAAGGTGGTGGAAAGAAGGAGAGATCAGGGAAGGATCTGATTTCTCAAATGCACTCATGAACTGAATCACAAGCACTTACTGAGTACCTGCTATGTCATCTACCTGGTGCTTTGGAAAAGGGGCAGCCAAGTCTCTCAGCACTGTAATAAGTGGGCAGAGCTCACCATTCCCGACAATGAAATTATGCTTTGAAATGAATGTAAATCTGCTTTTCTTAAGGTCAATATCATTTCTCATGTGCCTTTCATAACATGAGCATTTTGCTGAGCTGAATGATGTTATTTAAAATTATAATTTTTTCTACAATGTGTGCCCTAAACTCAAGCCAAACACTTCACCTAGTTTCCCATTAAAAAGTAACAGAAAAAAATGGCCATGTCCAACTTTCTGAGGGATTGTGTGTCAGTCCAACATTTTCTAAGAAATTTTCTGCATAGTTTCCACCTTACGTGCTGTCTGTAAAACTTAACCCCTGTGTAAAATGTGACTATTCTGCTTGGTTGGAGGACTGGATTTGTGACCCAAGGATCAGTTGGAACATTTCCTAATTGAGTTGTTAGGAAACACACATAAAATTAAAATTCTGTCCCTTTCTGCTCTTGTGCGCTTACGTTGCCTTGTCTTGTGTCACTATGGTGTGCGACCATTTTTGTCTTTGTGTTGCATACAGTAAGCACATAGCTGCTATGGAATATGCTGCCTGGAATATCAGTGTCTTCATCCACTTGGCCTGCCTTAACAAAATGCCGTACACTGAGCGGCTTATAAACAACACAAATTTATTTCTTACAGTTCTGGAAGCTTGGAAGTACAAGATCATGCAGTAGCAGGTTTTGGTGTCTGGTGAGGGCCACTTCCTCATAAATGGCCATCTTCTTGCTGTGTCTTCACATGGTTGAAAGGGGTAAGGAGTCTCACTGGGAAAGTAAGGACTCTTTACGGGCACTAATCCCATTCATGAAAGCTCTTAACTTAATCACCTCTCAAAAGCCCCACCTCCTAATACTATCACATTGGGAATTAGGTGTCAACATGTGAATTTGGGGGGAATACAAATATTCATTCCATAGCATTCAATTATCCAGGTGAGAGGAACATGCAGGATCTCTTAGGTAGATATAAGGCTAGGGTAACTAAGAGTACACACAGTCACTTAAGTGAAGCAATGGGGTTTTGGTTGGACCACATGTGGAAGGGGTTTGCTAAAGCATGACTGAGAGACATCAAGACAGAATTGATTTTAGATTTTAACCAGGAGCCTGAGCAAGTGGAAATGTGATACTGAAATGGACAGTGGGTATACTATAAGACCTAAGAAAAAGAGTGAAATGATGAGAATGGTGTTCACCCAAGCAACAAGTTTCAGTGAAGCATGAACCATTTGCTGCAAATGTAGCAAAAGGTCACATGTAATTTATAATCCAGTCTTATCAGATGAGACTTGCACGACTTGCACACATGTTCAAACTGGTGAACCAGGTGACCTGAGCTAGAAAGCTGAATCATGCACTACAGACTGTACACAGACTAGAACATGATGGAGGGAAGCTTCTCTGGCTGGTATATATAGAATAAATTAAATTAAATTAAAATAGGGAGAGATTAGATGTCAGATGCTGTATTTAGGTGAAGTCAAAAGGACTTAAGTTAAGATGAAAACTTTGGGAAAAGGCAGTAGAAGCAAGTAGACTAACACATTTTTTTAAAAAGTCATGATTTAAGGGTGAGTTGGAAGTGGAAAAAAAGAAAAGGAGAATTCTGAGAGTTCCATGAGATTACATGTGGGTGAGCCTCATGGAAATCAGTGAAAGGAAAGGAGCAAATTGTAGAAATGCAGAAAGTAGGGTTTAGGAATAATTAATTCACCTTACATCAAATAACAGCAAGCCATCCAGAGAGGGATGCCTTGTGGGCAGTGAGGATTTGTTGGCAAGATGCAACCCAAAAGACCTACAGTGAGACCAAGTCTGTAGAAACTGAATCCAGCCATCTGTACAAATAGTGTTTCCAGAGTTCTGAGTAAGGGAAAGTCATTAGGAACCAGGAAGATCATAAACTTTCTAGAAAGATGTGGGATGAAGCTTGGCCTTCAAGGATGAATATGAATTGTATAAATAGGAGTTGGAAAAACATTTTAAATTAAAGAGCAATTATAAGAACGATGATCCAGAAGTGGCAAAATATATCTATCAACTGTCCAAAGTGGTGATTTGTAGACCAGCTTTTCAGGTGAAAAGTTTCTAAGTAAAGGAAAGGAATTCAAAATTTCTGGGATAATTTGGCACACCATTACATTAATGGTAGACAGGAATTTGGCAATGAGTACAGCACTGGAGATTTTTGAGAGGCCTGTGAAACAACAAGCACTTTGTTGGAGAAGGTCATTAAGGAAGTCAGTGGAAAGGGAGATAGTTGTGGTCGAAACGAAACTGCAGACCTTGGCATCCTCAGATCCAGGTTCAAATTCTGACCTGCAAAGTATTAGGTGTGTGACTTTGGGTGTTCTATGCATTAATTTTTCTGAGTCTTAATACCTCCCAGTTAAATGGTCATATAATACATACTTCTTGATGTGTGGGGGGAAACACCCAGCACTAAGCAGGCCTGTGATGGAGAGTTAAATGAATGGCTTGGAGGAGAGGGTCTTGAAGCAGAGAGTCTTTATATACTGTTTGTTTTTTTTTCCCAATAATCTAGGTGTAATTCAAGATTGTAATTTCACCAGAAGAGAAAAAAAGAGATGATTGGGAAAGATATTCTGAAGCAGGAGAAAAGTAACAGAAATTGGTAATCTATTTAATTGAGTAAAGGAAGTACAAAGATAAAGTCCCAGTTGATTATCCATGCCCTGTTGGAATGATATTGTATCTTGTCAGAAATCACAGTGTTGAAGAAAGCTGAAATCTATTGAGTTTGGCTTTAGGCTGAATCCATGACAGATATGTAGAAACTTGAAAGAGCATAATTTATCATGCTTCCAATTTCAGTTTAACCTCTGTTATAATTTTTAAAAAATGACAGACCTCTTGTTTGACTTTTCTACCATCGGTGATTTAGACTCCATCATTCCTTTTCCAAAACTGAGCAGGAGAGGAGCTAAAGGCAGAGTAGAAAAATAAATTTTTCCAAGGCTGGTAGAAGTCTTTTTATACTCACTGCTACAGAAAAGCAACTGCAATTGCTTTGTGACCTTTGGTAACAGTTGCTCTGCCTTCTGGGGATCAAGATTGATTTTCTGCATCAGCATAAATGGAAGCCAATTGCCCAAGATCTGAGATTGATGGTCTATCAAAATGCAACAGCTTTTTTTGAGACAGAGTCTGCGGCAGAGCGTCACAGATGCTAATAAAATGGCTGCTTACTCCCTGCACCTAAGGTGATAGTGCAAAGGTGTTCCCTTTGTGAACTCTGGAAAATAATAATAAAACAATATTTATATGGTAGCCTCCTGCCAAAGAGTTCACAGCATTTATTAACAATGTCTCCTTGGTGACCTTCTGGCTCCCAAAGACTGAGTTAAGGAGCACAGCCAAAACCTTGCAGAGAGACAATGTCAAGGACAGACTAGACTGACCATTCTTGTTGCAGTTATGTTGAGTATGAACCAATTGTGACGTCACAGTTTGAAGAGTGTTCTGAAGCTCACAAATTACATTCACATACATAATCTTAGAGTTCACAGAGGGGTTTTGGTACCCAAATCCTGCCACTGACCCCATCTCTCTCTGGGCTCCTACCCAAACAGCTGAATGCACAAAGAACAATTGCCAAACAGAAAGGAAATTACCATTTTATTAACAACCTCTGTGCTGTAGCATGTGATCCAGACCAGAAAGTCTGGAGATATCTATTCCTGCTTCCCTGATTTTAAGATAGGTTCGCAGAGAACTTCTACCATAATGTACCTGTCCAGTTTCAAACAGGAATAGAGGTAGCCCTTATTGGGCCTTCCCAGAAAAACAATCTACAAGTTTGGATTTTCTTTAAAGTATTTCATTAAAATTTTTGTGGATTTGAACAGTGAATATACTCAATATATAATTTTAAACTTTAGTATCTTTGAACTAGCACAGCATTTTGATCATGCTTAGACTTAGAAGTGAAATTCACTAATTCCTTCTCTATAATCTTGTGAGGGGTGGAGCTAGGGAAAGGCAGAGCTCATTCTGAGGACTAATGTGAATACAAAGTGAGTTTACCTAGAATGCACATTACCACATCTGAAAGAACAAATAACCAAATGGCTTAACCTAAGCCAACATCACCATTCAGGAACTCTAATCTGGTCTGGCCCCAGACGAGTAAGACATACAACTACCTGCAAATCATAGCTTGGAGACTCTTGCAAACCCCTTGACTGGGAGCTGAGTCTAGCCTGAGGAGGAGGGAGCTGGAGATGGCTAGGCTGTGAGTATGGGCCTGAGTTAAGTAGACATAATTCAGGGCAGAGTCCAGTCCTGAGAAATAAATTGGAGAACCTGTCAGCAAACCAAGGCTTAAATAACAATTGGTTCATCATGGTAGAGATGAGAGAGAAGGCTAAGACTTGGTCAGTAAAATTGTACTCAGGGCTCATCCAAGGGATGAGCAAGCAATCTGGCAGCAAGCAGCAAGATTAACTTTGATGGTGGGTCTGAGCTTTCAGATTCATACATAGACCAGATTAGCTCTTAAAAAAAAAAAAAAAAGGAAAAGACAGGAGGAGAAACCCATTAATCGCATATTGGACAGAATTACTGGTATTTATGTGGGCTGGGAATAGCCACCACTGCTGAAACCTCATTCCTCACTGGAATTCAGAAACATCTGGTCATTTAGATAAACTAATGGAAAAGGACCATCAAGAACTTATTTGTATCAGGAGCCAAGGAATCTAGGAGCAAACTCATTCTATACAAACTGTTGACAGAGTCAGATGGGGGATAGGGACTCCACTTTCAACATATGTTCTGTCACTTGGATTTGCCTTCCATTCTTATCTTTCTGAGGACTTATGTCTTAGGATAAATTCAAAGTAGAAAGTGAGAGGATGAGTTTACTGACCATTCTGTAATACATTGAAGCAAAGAAAACACCACTTTATACCATTAATAGATAATGAAACAATATCCAAGTAAGGAGAGGGACTGTCTGTGAGCCTTATATGCCTTCTGCCTCCAGAGTATGACACCAGTTCTTTGAACCCCAGCAGACAGAGGCATATGAGTGAAGGTTGCCCCAGGAGGAAAGTCCCTTGGCTGGTCACAGCCTGCTGTCATGTACTCTTAGGTTCATTTCACATTCTGCTGCTAGAGTTATCTTTCTAGAACAGTGCTTCTCAAAGTGTGGTTTCCAAAATACCTGCACAGGAATGATTTGTTGCTTGATAAAAATCTGTTATACATTTAGCTAGACCTCAGACAGGGCCTACAGCCTAGAAAAATACAGGCAACATCCTAAGAATTACCATTTTTACCAACTGATATGATTCTTGTATAAACTATATTTGAGAGCCATTATTATAGAACTTAGATGTTACCCTGGCACTTTCATGCATAAAAATTTTAAATGGCTTCCAATTGTGTGTAAAATAAATTCTAACTATTAAAATGGTTTCTAAGTAGCTCAGAATTGAACGTGCCTCGCAGCCTCTCTGGAGTCCTGTCCTCTGCCTCCCAGGCTGCACTGCTCAGCCACGCTGAGAAATCACCTCTTCCTGGACACCCTCTCCTTGTTGTACCTGTGTGGGTTTGTGGCTCCTTCTGACAGGAATTTTTGCTGTTTTCATTTTCTTACAGAACTTCTACTACTTCTTAAAAACTAAATATCATATTATCACCCTCTGTATGAGTTTTCTTAAGCACCCCAAGCAAAATTAGTCCCTATTCTTCCCCATTATAATGGTTCATTTTCTGTGTCCACTTGGCTAAGCTATGGTGCCCAGCTCTTTGGTCAAACTAGACTAGAAGGTTTTTGTGGATGTGATTAATATTTATAATCAGTTGACTTTAAAGAGAAAGGGAGAGAGATTAGATCGATAGATGATGATGATAGATAAATAGATAGATAGATAGATAGATAGATAGATGATAGATGGATGATAGATATAGATAGATGATAGGTGACAGATATAGATAGATGATAGATTAGATAGATAGATAGATATAGATAGATAGATAGATATAGATAGATAGATAGATAGATAGATAGATAGATAGATAGATAGATAGATATCCTGTTGTATTATCTCTGGAGAACTCTAATACATGAACTGTTATACCACCACTTTTATTTACCTTACAGTTAAGATGATGGACAACTTACAGGAGAGAATGGGCTCTAAGCTAGTCACAGCATCTGCCTTGTTCCTGGAGTGAAAACCAGGAAGCTTCTGCTCAAGATGACCAACCTGTTGCCCAGGACAGAGAGGAAGGAAAATCTGGGTATGTGAGGGGTATGTCTTCTTTTCCCTAACACCATCCCTAAACACCTCTAGGTGAAAAGAGAAAGATTGCTTCCTCTGCAAACACAAGCAGGATTTCTCCCAGCACTGTGTGGCCTGCTTGTTGGTCCTGCACAATTATTGCTAAGCTCTCTTAACTACCCTTTAATCCATAAATTTCTATGAACGGTATCTGATGTTTGCCTAAAGTGACCCCCCCACACACAACTCCAGAGCCCATCTCAGGGACCTGGTATATAGTAGTACTTCATTACTGTTGAAATAAAGTATGAAAAACTATTTTCCGTTCAGGATATTCCTCCCAGGCCCCACCCAAACCCCTGCAATGTCTCTGAGTGACTTTGCCCCCCTTCTGACTGGGAGGGAGTGTTCAGCTGGCCCAAACACCTCACATAACTGGTTTTCAGTGTTCCACAGAAAAGTGTCTCTTGAACAAGGTGAACTTCATTTCAGAGTGTTGCCATTGCTTCCTCCCTCCCTCCTAAATACTGGCTGACAGATTGATCTTACCTTTGATTGCGAAGTCAGAGTAGTGACTTGCTTTTTAACCTTTTGTTTGGAATGTGGATCATTTCAGAATGAAAGGTCTATACTTCCCAAGTGGCATTTTAATCAGAAGTGATTGTGAAATGAATGTGAATTTTGTTCTTTTGTTGAGAATCCTCTAACTAGCTGCTGTGCACAGTAATATCTTCTACCTCCCAGTATTTTATACTGTATGAAGCCCTTTCTTATACAGTAATATAGGCTCAATAAATGTTAGCTACTCTTTTCTTTAATCCTGATAACAAACCTAGAGGGTGGTTATTAATATTAAGTTGTAAAGGCAGCTCAGAGAGAGATAAGCAGATTGTTCCAAATTTACAAAGCTAGTAATTAAGGATATAGGCATAAATATACCTATGTAATAATAGCTACTATTTATCATGGAGTGTTTGTTACATGTTAAGCAATTACTAAGAGCTTTGCATGAATTATATCTTTTAATTTTTATAATATCCCCATGAAAGAGGCACTATAATATATCTGCAAAAATTAGTGGATAAAGAAAGTGAGAAACTTTTCCAAAGTTACACAGCTAGTAAGTGGTGGAGCCAGATTTCAACTCAAGGTTTATCAGGATCCAGAGCCCACCTGCTAAACTGCTACCCTGAACTGTTTTCCTACCTGTGTAAGCTTGCGTGTGTGTGCATATGAATGTCTGTGTGCGTGCGGAGTTGGGGGGGGGGCGTCAGTTAAAGCACATTATGCTTTACCGCATTTTAGAAAGCAGTAAAACAGTTCATGCAGTTAGTAGAGACAGAACCAGAAGCTGAATTCATCCTGGTACTCTTCCCAAAACCATGGCTGCCTTCCTGAGTGCTTGTGGCACTGCACCAACACCAGTTTTCAATTAGCTCTGATGACTGGGACCAGGGAGACAGGGGTCACTGATATCCAAAAATAATGTGTAAAACATTTTATGCAATGTCCTGTGTTAAAATATCCTGCTGGCAGTGTTCAAAGAAGTCCTGGAGATGTGTCTGAGTTTACTTCATGTCCTTTCCTGCTCTTCCTGGAAGAGAGGTTCAAACTAACTCCCAAATGAGCAAGGCTGGAAAACAAGGGAAGGCTGAGGGGAGAGTGCTCGGAGAGCTAGGGATCTTAATGATATCCACAGGAGACTGAATAACTGAGGCATTTTTGGCTTCATGATATAAATTGTTAAAAATCTAAGAGAAAAATGAGAGGAAAGGGAGAAGAAGGACAGTTGTGCTTGTCAATGGGTGCCAGCGAAGTTTAATTGATCAGGGACAGAATTTGGCACTTTATCCATGTTGACTGCATGTTTGTTGAAGAGATGACAGACTGAATGAATAAACAATTAGAAATTCTTTTATCCCAGCTGACCTTTTGCATATATACCACACCTTGACTTCAATGAGCAATTCCTGGAACCTGTCTCTCCCAGTCACCTGGAAGTGGGCATAATGAAGAGGAACTGTTTTAAGAAATTTTGTTATTCTTTGACTGTAGAGCATGCAACCCTCCATTCCTATGAGCCCGGAAATCTCTTAGGAATGCCACACTCTGGCAGCTTGGCGCAAACAAGTGCCCTTCACTCCAAAGGAAGCCAGAGAGTCCCTTTGCTCTCTTTACTGCTCAAGTCAGTGGCAGGCATGTGTCTTAAATCCAGCCAAACAGACTCACTCTCCTGGAACTGTGAGACTGAAGTGAATGGCATAGGGTCTCACAGGAGCTGAGGGTCAGCTTCTCAGTAGCAGCAGATCAACTGTGTCTCCTACTAACCTCAGGAGCACCATAGTGTCCACTCGTGCTCTCACTCTGGGTTTCCAGTCTCCTCTCAGCTCTGGGAGTCCCAGTTACCTTTCCAACATAGTCTTTCTTAGGTGAGGATTGTGAGACATTTTCTAGAGGTTGTAATCAAGAATTTCAACTGATACGAAATTGTGTGAATGACTTGAAATGAAAGAGCAGTATAAAAAAATGGCTATGCATTTAACCCTCACCAATACCATGGCCATAAAAACCACAACACATGCAATAACTGGTTCAGGTTTCCTCTAATTTAGTCAGGGCTTACCCTGCTGTTGTCTATAACTGAAGTTGTTGATGCCATTTAAATCATTACAGTTATCAGATACCAAGAATGAAAGTAAAAACAGAATTAGACAGTTAAAAAAAAACCACAGCACAGACCTAGAGTTCAGTATTATTTCTTTTTTTTTTTTTTGCAATTTTAGTTTTTTTTTTTTAATTTTTATTTTAATTGTTGATCTTGTACAGTTTTCTGTCTTTTATTCTCACCCCAACCCACCACCCCAGCCCTTCCCTCCCATTTCCACCCCCCCATAGTTTTTATCCATGTGTCCTTTTTACTTGTTTCTGTAAATCCTTCCCCTTTTCCCCTGAAATTCCCTCCCCTCTCCCCTCTGGTGACTTTCAGCCTGTTCCCAATTTCTATGTCTTTGGTTATATTATGCTTGTTTCTTTGTTTTGTTGATTAGGTTCCTGTTAAAGGTGAGATCATATAATAACAGTATTATTTCTTTTTACCTGCTCCAGTCACTCTATCGGACACCATCTACTGCTGTAAGCATGGAACTGCAATTTGTTATATAATTCACTCACAGAAATAGTAGAGGTTCAGCTTGGGAGTCTGAGAGAATGGATTCCATTGCTAGAAATCCATATTGCTTATTGACTCAGCAGTTGAAAAATGTTTATCTAAAGTTGAAATGACCACAGTTTAACAGAAAAGACTTGTCACAGAAATATTTTGTAAGCTCTTCTCAACGATGACCTTTCACAAACAATTCCTGTATGGTTTAATGAGCGATTTGCACTGGGGCAAGCTCAAGTGCAGATTTTGTGTAGGCAAACAGTCCCTCCAATGCTCTGAGACCTACATAAACAAGCTGCCTGTGTTAGAAGAATCCCTCTTGTTAAAATGGTAATACTTCCATAGGTCATCTGGCAACCAGGTAATTGCAACAATATTTCTGGGCTAAATTCCAGTCATTGCTGCTGCAAATCAGAAGGACTGGAAAAGTCATCTTCAGTTTTTTAGAACTATATTATCTGTGGTACAACACAAGAATACGGGAAAGAGATTATTAAGATCAGAACTAAATGTTTACAACTGATTTATTCTCAATATCAGGTCATTAAATTATATATTTAAAAAATAAGCTAATGTGTTGGGCCTCCCTCCCTCTACTTTCTCTCTAACCTTCTCTTCAGGTGACAGAATTATTGGACTCAGAAAGCTAGAGCAGTGATTGTGTATAGCTGTTTGTGTGGCTGGACCAAGGTCATAGTGGCATGGGGTAGAGGAGGAGGAAAAGCAAAGGAGAGTGTGAAAGATCAAGCTCAGAACAAGAAAGATAATTCAAAGACAAGAAATGGTCAGTTATCAATTTATTGCCTCTCAGCTCTAACCCTGCCATTTATCACCTGCTTCTGTGGTAATGGAACTCGACCTTTCTTCAGCATTTCCCTTTTGCAGAGAGCATGAATTAGACATTGCTGGTAGAGGGCAATGGGGATGGGAGGGTGCTGTAAGGAAAGGCTTTTCTTTCTGCTTCTGGAGGCTGTTGTTTTCCTTCTTGCTTGCTTCTGTCAAAAGCCTACCAGTGACAGATGTGAGGAAAATTCAGTGGCACTCTTCCCCTGCCACTTTCCTGGAGTGCTCAATCCCCTGGCAAGTTGGTAGCCCCAGCCCTGACCCTTCCCAGGAGATAATCTCTCTGTGGATCTCTTATGGGGACAACATGCCCCCCCACCCTAGGCCTCATGGTACCCTGATGGTGAGTGGACTGCCACCCTAGGCCTCTTCTGTTTGGATCCTCAGCATCGTGCAGCCATACCTCAAAGGGTGTCTGCTGATTGCCTGGTCTTGGAACAACAGAGACAGAACTTCTTTATTTAGTAGATGGAAACCACACCTTAACCTCTAGCAAGGTCTGCATCCCAATGTTAGGCAGGGGGCCTCTCTTCTAAGTTTGTTTCTTCTTTAGGTATTCTTTCTTTCTTAGTCCTAGAGGTTTCTTTGAAGTGCTCTTTACCTATATAGTTACTTCCCTATTATAGTAATAATGCTTTATTTTCAACTTTCCTTGTGTGGTTTCTGTCTCCAATCTGGAACCTAATTTGATAAAAAAAAAAAATTGGTAGAGGGAATAGTCTCACAAAGATGGAATTTCATCATTGGTTTTGCCACGACCTTATGCTGGAGTGCAGTCCTGAGCTCCTTGAAAATGGAGAATAGAATACTAGGTACCCATGGCAAACAGTGTCATTATAATTAATTAGCTCATGTTTGATTTTGTTGAAGTGCCAACTGAAACAAGTGGCTTAGACCCCAAGTGGTTGCTACACTTGACTTTTATGACTACGAAGATTATGATTTGGAAATAAGTTTCTTCAATGGACTTGAGCATTTACCAAAAAATGACATCTTCACTTTCTTTAACATTTAGCTTAAGTTGCTAAGAGCTTCCATGACAGCCTAGAATGGGTCCCTTTTTTCTTATAGTCAC
Organism: Glossophaga mutica; assembly: GCA_039655065.1. Taxonomy (NCBI): domain Eukaryota; kingdom Metazoa; phylum Chordata; class Mammalia; order Chiroptera; family Phyllostomidae; genus Glossophaga; species Glossophaga mutica. The sequence goes on along the minus strand of CM077308.1, from coordinate 74,058,681 downwards.
AAGGCTAATATTAATTAAAATGCAATATTTAAATATGTGTGATGCTGAATTACAACAGTAGTTAAATTCATAGTCTTATCAAGTTTCTCAAGAGAAATTTTGGATATTTATTAGGGAAGAATGGAATCATGGAACTTAGAATGGGGCAACTCATTGGACACATATAAAGCTGAAAATCTTGAATCTCCTTGTCATTCTGAGTTCCCCTTACCAAGGGAATTAGTTTTCCCTCCAGTGTCTGAGAAGAATAACCTGCCTTTTCTCAAAAATCTGTGATAACCTGACTTAGGGAAGAAGACTTTAAAATGGATTCTTATTTCTTTCAAGACATACCACAACCATAATCTCTGGCCATATACTGAGAGGCCAGAATACACTATAACCCAGAAGAAAATAGTTAGTATACCAGAATAATTGCAACACTTTGCTCTTACATATGGCCAGAAACCCCAGGAAACATATGCAGAAGTGAATTCTAAGGGTGTTAGACCAAGTGCAGCATTTAACTACAAAGATAATATTTACCATGAAGGGTAACATAGATATACCAATAATCAAATAACCCCACAGGGTTATTAGATAATGGGCTAATTAACTCCCTATGTATTAAATAGTTTGATAAACTACCAGAGTATGTGTTGACTAATCAAACAGGGAGGAAAAAAAAAACCCTCTGGATCTGGAGCCAAAAACCTGCCTTGAGTTACCACAGTGAAGAATCATAGCCTCTCACTGAGTTTCCAGATCTCAGTCAATTCACAGACCCAGAGCTCTTTGACTAAAAGAGAGGTCAAATCAACAGGCAGAAGTTAATTTGTGCCATTGTTCCAAGTACCTATTATATAAAGAATCCTGTAGGCATTTATTAGCATTAGACTGCATTAAAGAATGATCCCCCAGTCTCTGGGGGATTATTAGACAATAATTTTGAGTTTATGCCAATTTCTAAGGACTCAGAATTCATTATGGCCCAACAGCCAAAGCGGGGCTTATAATGATCACATAAAATATGAAGACTTAGTTCAAATTTGAATTACAGGGGCTCTGTTTATCCCCAGCTTGGCTCTCTGACCTAAGGTGAGAGTCATCATGGTAAGAACAACTAAGTGAAAAACCCTGGAATATCCCCTCCCCATCAGAACAGTAAACTAGAAGCAATACCTCATACCTAGAAAACTGCAGAAATTAATGTTACCACCAAATATTTGAATATTGGGGTGGTGATACCTATCACCTTACCATTTGACTAACCAGTTGAAGTCATATGGCTACCATTGGCCACTCAATTCCATGGTTCTCATGGCTGTCACTTCCTTCTTAGCTCTTCAGAACCAGAAATATTACACAAGCCATGCATCTTCTTTGACCCAAATCTATCCCAGGTCACCACCAGTGAGCACTGTAACAATTGACTGCCACAGGGTCTGTTCGTTGTCCACCAGCCACTAGTGAAGAGGTCCTCAGTTCCAGCCAGCCAGTGACTCTCCAAAATGCTGTTTATAGTCTGCTTCCTAGAACCACATCTGATACTTAGGTTGGATTCTCTGGCAATAGGTATTGAGATACTGAATTGCATGGGGAAGAAGCTCTTAGGAGACATATCTTTAAGCAAGAAAGGAAGGCAGGATTGGACAGAAGAAGTTGATTTGGTTGAGAGTTTTGGAGGTGTGATGTCTCTCAGAGTGTCCCAAATTAAGTCCCAAGGAGGCTGGATCTTTGTCTCCCTACTTCCACTTATTGTTGGCTGTGGGATGCATTCTGAAAGCTGGTGTAATTTTGGGCAAAGTGACCCTGGAGACTGACAGCAAACCCATTAAGGGATGCAGCTGTGAGCTATCAAGAGCTGATAGTCCCAGAAGTTCGGGACTGAATGAATCAGATCTAAAAAGGGATCTTCGAGGAGCACTATAGTACTTACTACTCCAATGACTGCTAAGTCATGTCCTACTAGATGTGCTGCAGCCTGGGTCAGAATTGGTTCTAAACCAAACCAGTAGATTCAATGTCCTTAGTGCCTGAAGATGAGCTTAGCTGGGTAAAGGAGAGACTGGGAGTTTGCATCTATTCCAGAATAAAAACTTAGTGAAAAACAGTCATTTAGTTTCTTTTCTCTTGCCCCTGCAGTTTGGAATAACAGGAATGAAAACAAGAAAAATGGAAGGAAAGTGGTTGGTTCATTGAGCACAGAGGAATAAGGCCCTATCCCTGGCAACTCTGAACTTTTATAGGTAAACCTAAAGGTGGAGGTGAGTTTCAAGCCTACAGAATGAATCATCTCCCTCTTGACAGAGTGCAGTGATTATAATCAGCTGTAACTGCAGAAGAACATAACTATGGGTACACATGATACTCAAATTAAATTAAGGTAGTTCATACTCATATCAAACTGTACTGCAAGGCATAGTAATCAAAACAACATGGTACTGGCATGAAAACAGGCATAGAGATCAATGGAACAGAATAAAGAGCCCAGAAATAAACCCATGTCTTTATGGTCAATTAATATATGACAAAGGAAGCAAAAACATACAATGAGGTAAGAACAGTCTATACAATAAATAGTGTTAGGATAATTGGACAGAACAAGCAAAAAAAAAAAAAAGAAGAAGAAGAAAGTAGACCACCTCCTTATACTATACACCAGAATAAACTCAAAATGGATAAAAGACTTAAATGTACTCATGAAACCATAAAAATCCTAGAAAAAAACATAAGCAGTAAAATCTCAGACATTGCTCATAGCAATATTTTATCTGATATATCTCCCAAGGCAAGGGAAACAAAAGAAAAAATAAACAAATGAGACTACATCAAAATGAAAAGTTTTTGTGCAAAGAAGGAAACCATCAGCAAAATAAAAATACAATCCACAAAATTGAAGAACATATTTGCCAATGCATCTGATAAGGTGTGGATATCCAAAATTTATAAAGAACTTATAAAATTCAACAGCAAAAAAACAAGCAATGCAATTGAGAAATAGGCAAAAGACCTCAATAGATACTTCTCTAAAAAGGACATGCAGATGGTCAATAGACATATGAAAACCTGCTCAATATCACACTAATCATCAGAGAAATGCAAATTAAAACCATAATGAGACATCACCTTGTGCCTGTCAGAATGACTATAATCAATAAATCAATAAGCAGCAAGTGCTGGTAAGGATGTGGAGAAAGGGCAACTCTTTTTGCACTGTTGGTGGGAATGCAGGTTACTGCAACCACTGCAAAAAGCAGTATGGAGGTACCTCAAAAAATTAAAAATAGATCTGCCTTTTGACCCAGCTATCCCACTTCTGGGAATATATCTGAAGAAACCTAAAACACTAATTCAAAAGAACATAAGCACCCCCATGTTCACTGCAGCATTATTTACAATCACCAAGGTTTGGAATCAGCCCAAGTGTCTATAAGTAGATGAGTGGCTAAAATAACTATGGGACATTTACACAATGGAATACTACTTGGTTGCAAAAAACAAGAAAATTTTACCTTTTGTGACAGTGTGGTTGGAGCTGGAGAACATTATGCTAAGTGAAATAAGCCAGTCAGTGAAAGACAAATATCTTGTGATTTCACTCATATGTGGAATCTAATGAACAAACTGAACTAACAAGGAAAATGATGACAGGCTCATAGATGATGAGCAGGATGACAGCTATGGCAGGGTGGGGGAGTTTAGTGGGTGGAGTGGTCGAGCAAAAAGGAAAAAGGACTCATAGGCATAGATGACAGTGTGGTGATTGTATGGGGTAGGAGAGTATAAAGGGGCTAAATAGTAATGGGAAAAACATAATTTAAATAAAAGCTGTGATTCATTTACACAATGTAATACTACTTAGTCATAAAAAAGAAGGAACTCTTACCTTTTGAGACAGCATGGATGGCTGTGGAGAATATTATGCTAAGTGAGATAAACCAGTCAGAGAAAGACAAATACCATATGATTCCACTTACATGTGGAATCTAATGAACAAAATAAACTAACAATAGAATCAGACTCATACACAGAGAACAAACTGACAGCTGTCAGTGGGGAGAGGTGTCAGGGGTGAAAAAGATGAAGGGATTAAGCAAAAACAAGCAAACAAAAAAGACACAGACAACGATATAGTGATTTTCAGAGGGAAATGGAGGTGGGGGCGGTAGAAGAAGGCAGAGAGGGGATAAATAATGGTGGGAAGATACTTGACTCTGGGTGGTGAGCACACGATGCAGTGTGAGGATGATGTGTGATAGAGCCGTACACTTGAAACCTGTATGGTTTTATTAACCAGTGTTACCCCAATAAGTTCAATTAAGAAATGTAAAAATAATGAGCAAATGACAAGAATGGGCATTCAGAAGAAGCCACCCAACAGAAAATAAATGTATTAAAAAATAAACCCATTTAAAAAATCACTGCGGCAAACTATTATTCATCCACTAGATTTCCTAAAATAAAAAAGTTTGACAGTAGTAAATGTTTCTGAGAATGTAACCTTTGTATTATCTAGAACCGAAATGAAAGTGAAGTGTTCTTTTTGAAAGAGTGATGACTCTATTGTTATCAATTAAAGAACATAAATATTTGTTGAATTAAAAAAATGGGTTCACTCAGATGCAAATAAATTAGTAATCACCTCTGGCTGAAACTGCTCACGTGGAGGGAGGCCTGAGGGATGTTATCACTGCTTTGGAAAGTACTGTTTAAATCCCTGAAATTAAAAACATATCTCCTGTCCTTGCAATTCTCCAAAAGTTCCAGCCTGACCACACATAGTAGAGAGTGGTCTGAGGTTTGTGTGCACAAGATGCTACGCTGAGGTGCAAGTCCTTCAAGCCCACTTCCAGCATGGCTGCCCTGCTTCCTCTGTAAGCCAAGGGTGGCCCTTACAGTGACAGCACTGAAGGTCGCTCTCTCCCCCTGACGGGAATGGTTCCTCAAAGGGCGAGGCCAGGGTGTGCAAGTGAGGCATTCGCCCCAGGTGCAGAATTTAGGAGTCACTAAAAAACTCAGTAGTCAAGACAGATATTTTTTAAAATCAAAACTAAGGGTAAAAATGTATGATGAACAAAATGTTAAAGACAAAATTAATTTGTTGATTTTAACTTTTGCCTTAAGCTCCAGTACATTTCATCATTGCTCTGCTAAGAAGGAGTTCTCTCATTTCCAGGGTTTAAATACACTCAAGGGATTAGATTAAATACACTTCCTGACTGAAATTTGATGTCTCCTAAAGCAGTGTTCTGCAAATTTAGTTGGCATCCAAATCACCTGGGAAGTTTGTTGAAACACAGATTGCTCAACCCCAAACCCAGAATTTCTGATCTAGCTGATCTGATAGGAGGACCAAGAATTTTCGTTTCTAACACATTGCCGATAATGGGGCTGATGATGATGCAGGAGCCACATTTTAAGAATCACTACACAGACAGCTGTATAAATAATAGCCAATGGTGTCCAAAGTAGGAGCTCATTTAAAGAAAAAAGATTTGGTGATCTAAGTAAGTTAAGGAAATATCGTAATTCCAAGGTCAGCTAGTACTGTATATCTATTCCGAGGATGATATTGAAGATGAATTTCTTACCCTTTTTCTTTGTAAGGAGCATTTCATTAATCACCCTGGGTGGATTCAGTTCTCTGCTGCCTGGTACAAGATGACACATTTTAGACAGACATGAGGGACAACGGGGCTCTGATGCCCATTCCCATGCTCTAGGTTAGGACATAGTGACAGAGGTTAAATTTCAACTTGGCTCCAAAGACCTCTATTCCTTAGTGCTCCCTCCACCCATCCCTGTCTTTCCTGACATCCTTTATCCACATGCTACCTGTTGCAGACCCTTATGCATGGCATGGGCCCAGCTCCCACTCGGAGATGCACAGGACCCACACCCACAGATAGGTTCTCTCGTGGGTAATCAGATTTGCAATACACCTAAGCTGCTTTTCTTGCTGAAAACTCTCTCACCCTGCAAATGTTTGTTGTAACTTCCTAAAATTCCATGCTAAACCTTGCAGGGACCAGTGTAACTGGCTCAACCACTTTTGCCTTTTCATTTGCTAATATCCTTCTTCTGTGATGTGATTAGGGGCATTGGCTCCTTTGTTGTAACTGGGGATAGGGAGTGAGGACCATCTTGTAATGTGAGGAGATATATAAAATAAAGGCCTGTCATGGCGGAGGCCACGGCTTTTGCTCCCCTTGAGAGAAAAGCCACGCTGTTGTCCTTTTTCCTCCACCAGACTCGGTAGTTCTTGTGTATGTTCTTATTTCATCTATAATGACGCAGACACTGCTAGCTGGTGTCCGCATCAGCTACCCAGGCTCTTCCTACAAGGGTACCACTCAGACCAGACCTCCATGATCACCCTCAGAGATGGGGCAGGGTGGAGGTGTTAGAGAAGGAATGAGGGAGACAATTCATGTCAGGTAAGGCCAGATAAACACACTTCCTAGCCTAACCATGGGTTTCTTCTTTTAACATGTTTGATAGTTTCTTGGAAACTGTGACTTGAAGTGAAACAACATGTAACCAAAGAACTTTTAACACAGGCTAATTGATATAAATAAGGGTTAACTTCCCACCACATATTCTAGTCACAAAAACACTTCTAATATTAAACATTGAAATGTGAGCTACCCATACACTTGAGAAAGATGAATAAAGAGAAGATAACTCTTTTCCAAACAGCATACCCCTACTTAGGTTTGTGGGTGGCCATGGCCCATCCCTTCAGCTCAGGCAGAGCCAACTCTGGGAAGGACATAGGAGGCCGTTCCATCACAGGGCCACTCACACCCTCACCCACACTCACTCAGACTGGGACAGTCAGACATGCCTAACTGGCACATTTGGGATGTGGGAAGAAAGCAGAGTACCTGGAGAAAGCCCATGCAGATCTGGGAGAACGTCTGAACTCTACACAGACAGTGATTGCCAAAGGGAATCCATTTTTTTCTCATCAATGTTTTAATAAAACAAAGTTGAATAAAATAACATTATTTGAGATCTGGCTGTACTAAATTTGCAGGCTCCACTAAGGTGTTATTCTACCCACTGTAAACCCATTTTTAATAGATTTCATTTATTTATTTATTTATTTATTTATTTATTTATTTATTTATATTTTAATTGTTGTTCTTGTGCAGTTTTCTGTCTTTTACTCCCATCCCAGCCCTCCCCACCTCCCTTCCATTTCCACCCCCACCCCTAGTTTTTGTCCATGTGTCTTTTATACTTGTTGCTCTAAACCCTTACCCTTTTCCCCTGAAATTCCCTCCCCCTCTCCCCTCTGATGACTGTCAGCTTGTTCTCAATTTCAGTGTCTTTGGTTATATTTTGCTTGTTTGTTTGTTTTGTTGATTAGATCCCTGTTAAAGGTGACATCATATGATATTTGTCTTCACCGCCTGGCTTATTTCTCTTAGCATAATGGATCAAGAAACTATGGTACCTTTACACAATGGAATTCTATGCAGCAGAAAGAAAGAAGGAGCTCCTACCCTTCCCGACAGCATGGATGGAACTGGAGAGCATTATGTAAACCCATTTTTAAAGCTGTTATTGGTAATAATTTCCAACTTGCTGGCAAGAGACTCACAGTAGTGTCTACTTTAAATAATGTTAATTTAATTTAGTCTGAGAGTCTATGATTTTTAAGACATGCTTTGGCACAACCTAAAAGCTTAAAGGATTCCTATAAGTAGGTAGACAACTCAAAGCATAAGTTTGAAAATGTGAGAAAAATATTAGCATTCATTGCTATTTTAAAATTCTCGTTGTTCTTACTTATAAGACTACCTGAAAACCAGTTAAGCTGTAGGTTTATGTCATTACATTGTCTATTACAATACTGCAGAAAATGGATAAAATTCTGTGACAGTCATCCTGGAAAGAAAGTGAGAAACAATGTGCCATCAGCAAGAAATAAATTTAAAAGGAACCAGCAGAAATACAGAAAAATACTCAATTTTCTTCCTCCTTGTCTCTTCTTCCATTTCACCCTAATTGGAGGAAGGAAAAACAATTCCTGAATCCTAAGCCTTTCCTTGGACCCAAGGAGTTTCAAAAGGACAGGTGAGAACAGGGAGTTAGTTGTCAGAGATGGCAGAAAAACACAGTAAGTTATCTGTCACTAGAGTTGTTTAAGAGCAGCCTAATATGACACAAGTTTGGAGGTTCAGCTGAGGAGTGGAACCAGTAATTGAAAAGTGATTAGAAATTCAGGGAGTACTCTTTTCTTCATTTTGCATCTCTGTTCCCTGTCACATATCTGCTTGATATTTCCACTTTTCTAGATTGGCTGAGAGGAAGGTAGATGCACCACCACTTCCAAGATTATCAACGCCATTCAAGAAAGCAGTCCAGACTGGGACTGCAATAGCTTCATTCCTGTTGTTTGTTGGGAGGGAGGAACTCTGACTGGCCCAGCTGGCTACCTAAGTCCAAATCAGCATCAGTTTGGTGAGGAGTCATATTGTACCCACCCAGATGCTTGGGGTCCTGCTTGGGTTGGGTAACAGTTTATAGACAGAAGGGGAAATTCTTGGTCTTTGGGCTGGAAAGACACCCCCAAATCATCTACTATACTGAATGAGTATTTGGTAAGAATGTTTCTGAGAATCAAGCATCAGATGTGATTTTCAACTAAATGACCTTTCGGTCATCCTCTGATGCAATCACTGTAAGAATATGATTGACAAGGGAATGTGAAGGAAATGCAAGAGCAGGGACAGCACTTGGATTGTGCCTGCCTTACTGACATGTTGAAGATTGATGTTTTAGTAAGAACTTTGAAGATGAAAGGAGCTGGAAACAGCATTAAGTCTTTACAACCAATTCCTGGGAAAGTGGGTTAAGAGATGAATTAGTTCCAGGACTGCGATGTTGTAATGACATTCACTGAAAAAATTACCTTCACTGTCTTTTACAAGGTACACTCCACTGTAGAGAAGACTTACTAGGAGGCTCAATAAACTGAAGTTCTGAAAGGAGAGGAAACTAGGATTTTAGTATTACCAAACAGTCCTGAGATCAGCTCGCCATACACATTCAATACATAAGCAAGCCTTAAAAAATGGTGTGTCAGGGCTGGAACAATACATGTGAATGGTCTAGTCTCTCTTCCTCGTTTTATAAGTGAGAAGTTTGAAGCCTACAGCTAGGTAATGGCATAACTGGTGCTATCATTTGGGTTTCCCAATCTCAATTTCAGTCACAGAAAGTACAGAAAATTCCTCTGCATGATGTGATATGTGATTTGGAAGAATTTGAGAAGCCTTGTCTCAGCAACTTGAAAATATCTTCTGCACTAGTCTATTGCTCATGCAAGGAGCCACACCTATTCCTAACTTCTATTAAGCACTACTATCCTCTGCTGGTTCTCTTTCTAAAATGGAAGTACAGTAGGTCCTCCAATAATGTTGGGGTTTTTTTCGATGTTGTTCTGTTATAATGTCAATGAAAAAAACTAATTCTCGGTCTGAGCCACTGCTGTAGGTTTTGCACATTCTTCCAGGTCTGCATGGGCTTACTCTAGGTCCTCTGGGCTCTGGGAGATGTGCCTGTGATTCAACAAGTGTGTCTACGTTGTCTCAGTGTAAGTGAGCATGGGTGAGTGTGCAAGTGGTCCTGCAATGGAAGGAGTCTCTCCAGGGTGGGTTCCCACCTTATACCTGAGCAACTGAGACATGCTCCAGACACCCACCATCCTGAAATGGCATAAGAGGATTGGGAAAAATGGTCCTACTTTTAGTCATTGCATTTATTTCAATTTTAATATTAGAAGAATTTTAGGTCTTTATTTAGAAATTTGATGATGTATTTATGACCAGAAAGATGCCATAGGAACTTAACTCTTATTTATATTCATTAGCCTATGGTAAAATTTGTTTCATTATATGTCATTTCGCTTAAAGTCTCACTTTCCAAGAACCTGTTGGCAACATTAAGTGAGAACTTACTCTATTGCACAAACAGGTAATAGATTGATTTAGCAGCCCATTATTATGGATTCAGGACTCACATAGATGGAAGACTGAATCTCAGCTCTATCATTCACCAGCTATATGACGTTTTGGGGGAAAAAAATTTTCTATCTTAAGTGTCAGCTTTATCATCTGTAAAATGAAAAAATACAGTATTGATCTCACAGAGTAGGTAAGAATAAATGAAATGATACATGTAAAGCCTGACCTGGCGCATGATAAGCACTAAATAACTAATGTGTCAATAGTCAGCACTCAGTAAATGGTAGGTGCTGTCATCAGCATTACCATTGTTACCATCACCATCATTTCTATGCATGGATTTAATTGGGACAACTTCTTCCCAGTGGAGGATGGGACTGCTGTAATAGGAGAAAAAATAGGAAAAAATGGTGCAGAAAAGGTAGATTGAAACACAAAAGGAGAACTTTATACTTCATAGTTTGGCAAATGATCAGCCTAGCTTATATGAACCAAATCAAAACTCTCATAGGTTCCTGGATTTTAAAAAAGTTTTTTTCATCACTTTAGTTTAAGAAGCTCATAATGTTATGTTTATATCACAGTTTCCATCAGTCACTTTTCAGTCATTTGATTCTTAAGAAATCTTTCAAAAGGGAATAAATATATAACCTGCCCATATTTTTATACAATCTGTGGAAACAAAAATGGTTATACATTATTTTCATTGTTTTCACAGCAAATAAATTATTTTCAGAGCTTGTTTTTCAATTTTATCATAGAAAGCTTTGAGGACCACTTGGCTTCACTTTTAACCAAGGATCTGAGAAACTACTCAATGGCTCTTTGCCAATCACATCTGGCTTGAGGAGCTGCAGGTAACTCACGAGGTCGGGTCCAAGGCCAATTCTTCACCTTACCATGGAATCCAGCTGACCAAATTTGGTACTTTTGGGAACCAGGCAAAGAGAATTTGAAGCTAATGAATTTTACTTGTTTAATGCTTGCTGATTGTTACATTCACCAAACTTTTATGACCCACAAGTATGAAGGTGACTTCATTAAGCTATAGAGTATTTTCTTGGCCTCCCACAGAATCACAGAGTGTCTAGAAACATAAATAATCCCCGAATCAAAACTACTACATCCTACTTTGCTGCATTTTCCTTTCTCTAAATCCAACTGCTTCCATAGTTTCCAGTGAAACATTTATAAGATATAGGATACATTTATAATGTATAGGATAATCAAAAGTGAAAGAACTTATTTTATTTCCAGCTCTTTATTGTCCTTTAAAGCTCTCTGGGTTTCCCAATCCTGGTGAATTCTTCTATTTGCAATTGTCTATGGGACTCCTTTTGTCCATTCAGCATAGTCTATAATCAGAGGCCAACTAAAGGACCTCTACCTGGGCTCTTTTCTTCAGGCTTTTACCCTGATCTTGGTCCTCTGGATCTTATCACTCTTCCAGTAGAAAAAGGAAATGCAAAGGAATGATGGAAGGAAAGCTATTTATTTATGTTTTCTGTGAGACCTAGAAATAGCTGGCCTAAAATATGTTCTCCATACCTTCTCCACTAGATTCTGTTCAAGTCCTGGTAGGCCTTCCAGGCATCAATTCTAGGCACAAGACATTTTAGGCATACCTTATCACCTCAATCAAATGTGAACAACATGTATGTGAGAAGATAAGGTAATCCACAAGACTCAAGAAAACATAGCCCTTAGTTGTTATAATAAAATCCTTATTCTTTCTATTAGAAGACTTCTCCCAAAGCATGATGTCAAATGATTTTACTGGAAGTCTATTTAATTCTTGACTTATATAAAGGACTTTTTTTCCTAAGTAGTAGAGCTGAAAAGATCAATAGGTTATACAGAGAAAGTCTTGAGTTTCCACTGAGACAACAGGTTGTATTGTTGGACTGATGGAGACGGTGAAATAAGGACAAGAGAAAAACCTTGAAAATGGGTTGTAATCAGATCATGAAGGTCTTTGTAAATCTTCTTAAGGAGATTGGACTCTATTCTGTGTGCAGTGGGAGGCCATTGACAGTATATGAAAGGGGATGACATGTTTGACAAGGATACTTTTGGCAAGATAAATTTATTTTTCTAAATTACATTCATAAAAATGTCAGGTTTAATTTACTCTATAGAAGCTGAAATGTTCTAATTGGTAGCTACTCCAAGACTAAATAGTTGAGTAGTGGGGTCCTCCAGTAGTGGAGACCTTTCTCATCCACTGTGCCATCAAGGAACCTCAAGTTTTACATCAGGAGAATCTGCAGCAAAGTGGAAAGTATACTGGATTGGGAGGAGGAATATGAGCTTAGGTCCCAGCTCTACCATTTATTCCCTGAGTGACTGGGATCAAGTCACTTAAAATTCCTGGGTCTCTGGTTTCTTATCTGCAAATTAGAGATAAAATCTGCCCTTAACACTTAGCTGTTCTGTGGATAACACTTAGCTGTTCTGTGGATAAATGTGATAATCAAGTGAAAATACTTGATAACCAATATATAGATATGTGTGTGTGTGTGTGTGTGTGTGTTAGCTCTGGCTTCTGGCTCATTGCCCTATCAGATAAATCAAATAGCCTCTCTCTTAGTTTTCCATGGATTGTCTACACAACAAAAGATTTTCTGAGTGCTAAATACTGATTGCTTTCTGTGCAAGCTTTACAGAAGTTTTCCAAAGCTGTTCTCAGTGAAGACGTTGGTTGCTCGCTAATTACTGTAAATTCTCTTGATTTCTATAAAGTGAACTTTTTTTCACCATTTTTCCCCTATTCCATCCAACTGTCAACCTTCTAATAAAGACTGTCCTAGCCTAAAATAGGATCTCCATAGGGATGGAACAGGTGTGTATATATATGTGGCAAAAACTGGGTATCTGAATCATTCCCTACAAAATGCCAAATTTGAACCGACGACCAGGGGTCCCTTCCTTCTGGGTGGCACTGGCTGGTCCTAGGAGTTTTGTGAAAATAATGGTCTAAGTGTAAGACAAGCAGCCAACATGCAGGAAGAAGTAGATGTGGTTGAAAAAAATAAAGCTCCTACAGTGATACCTGGTACCACTTTGCCTAAGCCAGACTTCCTGACTTTCCTAAGATCTAATCACAAGCCTACTGCCTCTTTTAGTCTTAACCTCATTAGCATTGTTTCTGTCATTTGGGAATTAAAAAGCTCCTTCACTAGGCACCCTAACTTGCAACCAGATGTTTTGACATTTATAATAAATTTTAGTGAGCTTTTAATGTCTCCTTTTGAGCAAGTATGGTAATTTTAAAAATGGCTTCAACACATTTTACCTATTCTTTCATCAAAAGATAGGTTTATGGTCCCTTCTCTAAAATCTGAGTGAGCTTCTGATTGCTTCAACCAATAGAATATGGTAGACAAAGATGCTAGTGATTCCTGAGGCTATTCAGAAACGGTTATGTAGCTTCTGCCTGGTCCTGTAGAGCACTTATTTTAGGGGAGGCCAGCCATCATGTAAGAAGCCCAGAGATCACCATGCTGGAGAGGCTACCTGTAGGTGTTCTGGTTAACAGTTCCCTCTGAGCTCCCAGCTGACAGCCCCTGACGATCATACGAGTAGGCCACTTAGGAGATCCAGCCCAGTGTACCCTTCAAAGGACTGAAGCCCACTGACAGCTGGCTGCTACCACCTGAGACACTAAGTAAGAACCACCCAGCCAACCTCTTTCCAAATTCCTGACCAACGAATCTTGAAAGAGAGAGAAACACAGGTTATTTTAAACTTCTAAGTTTGGGGGCAAAGTCTTATGCAGCAATATTTATCAGAACAACAAATTACTTAAAGACTTGAGGTTCTGGAAAGTTATCCACAAAACTGAGGTAACGTCTCGCCTTACAGGATACATGTGAGAAATTAATGGTAACTGAGATGGTACATGAAAAGCGCCACAACGTGTTAGTATGTCACTGGCTGTCAATAAGCATTCCTTTCCTCTACCATCCTTCCAGTAATAAGATGGTCTAAACAAAAAGAGGTTGTACAGGCTGTAGATGTTTTACCAATATTAGCTATTTTTCCTTTTGAACCCACAGTCCAAAAAACTATATTTCCAGAATATCCAGTAAATCATTAGTCTGAGGTAACTTCATAATCCTTTTGTTGTTGAATCACTTATCCAGAGACTTTTCTTCAGTGTTCACAAGTTTTTACTAACTGTCATATTCACATTAATGTTCCATTCTCTTTAACTTTTCAATGAGTTACTTAAAGGCAGATGATATTTATTAGAATATTCTTTTATCTCCATGAGTAGGTCAATAAATCATAAATGTTTGTTGAAGTTCAAGGCCATATATTTACATTTTCAATGGTAGGATAAAATTATGTACTTCATTAGAATCATAACATAGAGAAACACAAATTCTATATGACCTCACTTACATGTGGAATATTAAACAAACAAACAAACAAACAAAGAACATAACTGCCTTTTGAACCAGCGATTCCACTGCTGGGATTATACCCTAAGAATCGTGAAACACATTTAAAATAACCTATGCACCCCAATGTTCATAGCAGCACAATTTATAAAAGCCAAGTGCTGGAAGCAACCTAAGTGCCCATCGGTAAATGAATGGATCAAAAAACTATGGTACATTTACACAATGGAATTCTATGCAGCAGAAAGAAAGAAGGAGCTCCTACCCTTCGGCAACAGTGTGGATGGGACTGAAAAACATTACGATAAGTAAAATAAGCCAAGTGGTGAAAGACAAATACATATGATCTCACCTATAAGTGGAACCTAATCAACAAAACAAGCAAGCAAAATATAACCAGAGACATTGAAATAAAGAACAAACTGAGAGTAACCAGAGGGGAAGGGTGATGGGGATAACAGGAAAGAAGGGGAAGGGTCATCAAGGAACATGTATACATAAAGGACCCATGGGCAAAGCCAAAGAGGGGTAGGATTGAGGATGGGAGGTGGGGGTGGGTGGGCTGGGAGAAAGTGATGGTGGGGAAAAGGAGACAACTATAGTTTAACAACAATAAAAAAACCTCACACACACACACACAAACACACACACACACATATATACTCTATTTTACATTCACCTTATTTAGGAAATAACTAGCAATATAAGAAGTTCACTTCCAAGATGATCCTCAAAATTTATCCAGGGGTATTTGTACATATTCCAAATGCTGGAAATTCTCAGGAGGAACATATTAGGTTCTTTGTCCTTGTTCACCCCTCACCCACACACACACACAAATAGTTGTGCAATATAAAAAACATCCAAACTGTAACAATTTTCATGAGTTTATTTGAGCCAAACTGATAATTTCCAGAAAGCAAAATCTCAACAAATTGAGAAAATGCTTCAGAGAATGGCAGTTCTGCAGTTTGTTTTATACCTGAAAATCAAAGCAGGAGGCATAAGGAGGGTTACATGAAACTCATTGGTGGTAGATTAGGGAGGCAGGAGAAAACAAAGCAGAGAAATCTCTGGGGTTGGATGAAAAGCAAAATGAATAGAAACATACTTCCTTTACATAGATGGGTATGAGGTAGTAACAATGAACGATTAACATGATAATAATAACAATAAAGAGATTTGTGGTCTCTGCTCTGGTACAGTGCTTGCACTTTGAGGGGTCCAAAACAGAAAATTACTTTGATATTCCCAAGGTATGGTATCAGTTAAGGTAAAGATTGACTTTTGTCAAGGAAGATACTGGCCTAGGACATGACTACTTGCCATGACTCACTTGTAGTTAGGGAGTTTTAATTTCAGACCATCCTATGCGGTCACTTTCAGTCTCTGCATTTGTGGGGCCTGCAGTGCACGCCTCCCCTGAGCTTGTCAGGTTTAGTATGTGGCCAAGTTTTTGTCCATAGTTGTTTTGTTTCTCACGTACAATGTTTTTCTGTTCTACTGGGTTAAGAATTTTTTAATCTAAGTTATGTCAAAGGAAACTGTCATGATTCCTCTTTGTTATCAAGTTAAAAAGTATTCAAGGCTTCTGGTGAGAAAACCACATTATCCAGAGAAATCATAACAATTTCTCTCAAGCTAAAAATCCTCAGATATAAAAATATCCAAAATATTAAAAAAAAAGAAAAAGGACATATGTAATTAAACTAAGATAATGATACATATCCCACCTCTCTCTAACTCTTGGATACTTTAAGAAGTTAGAGCTATTTCAGGATGGGTGAGAGTATTAAGACTCTATTTGCGGAATTTGTTTTTCATGGTCCAATGATGAAAATAATAAATTCCAGAAATAGATTTCAAGTTGGTCAAGCGTTTTGGCTTTGCAGAGCTAATCTCCTGAGCACCGAGCTCTGTGCTGCCTGGAAAGGTTCAAGACAACAGTGACACGAGAGAGCAAAAGCGGCCAAGCACTGCGCAACTCTGATCCCCGTGTCACCAAAGGGGATTTGGGGGTGGAGGCCAGGGAGGAACAGAAGTTATTTTTGTTGTTATTTTATTACAACTCTTTCTTCTTTCTGTGATTGCTGCTAAAAGCTATGCTGGACGACAGGCTTTTCAGTATTTACATTATCCGGTCTTAATCAAAGAATCCTGACTTAAACGTAGCCTTTCTCCCAGACACAGTTCAATGTGATAGATTCTGGGGAAAGCACTGATCGAAGAGGCTGGTTGCCCTTTTAGGCGCAGAGCCATGGAGCCGGAAGGAATGAATGCAACACTGAGTCTCCCCCTTGGCTTTAGGCAGTAACTCTTGGAGATTAGAGTTACCACGCCATCTCCCACACAGGCAATTTGCCCTAGTTTAGAAAAATTTTAGACACAGAGACTGAGCAGCCCCTTTAGCAACTAAATTTATTTTATAATCTTTATACCTACCTTTATCCTTCCCTCCAGAGAATCCCATAACTGTGTCCTCTAGTTTAAATGTTTTCTCTTTTTCTGCCTACAGTGGATTTGAAGCCAAAAACATGATTTCACATATGGCATAGGGGCCTTACCTATGAGAATCTGTTATACATATGGTTTATTTCTGTGGAATACTTCCCCATGCAATATAGAACGCTCATTGACTAGAACTATTTTTCCCACCTAGGAAGTGTACTCAATTTATATCTTTGTAACAAAAAGTAGTAACAGTCATTTAATGAGCACTGTTGTAGGCAGAATTCTTAGTCAGCTGCCAAGATTCTCATCCCCACTCCTATATGTGCAGGTGGACCAGGGAGTATGTGGGGATATCACTCCCATGTTTGGGTCACTAACCAGTTGGCTTTGAGGTACCAAAATGGAGATTATGGCTCAATAAACTGAAGCAGCAAAGATTATTAAATACAGTAAATTTTACTTACTTCAAAGATATATCTTGTGCTCTAGCAGGGTGATTCAGCTGGTTGGAGTGTCATCTCATACACCAAAAGGTTGTAGGTTCGATCCCTAGTCAGGGCACATACCTAGATTTCGGGTTTGATCCCTGGTCAGGGCATGTACAGTAGGCAACTGATTGATGTTTTTCTTTCACATTAATGTTTCTTTTTTTAAAAAAAAGATTTTATTTATTTATTTTTACAGGGGAAGGGAGGGAGAAAGAGAGGGAGAGAAACATCAATGTGTGGTTGCCTCTCACGAGCAACCTGGACCTGCCTCTCAACCCAGGCATGTGCCCTGACTGGGAATCAAACCAGCAACCCCTTGTTTCACAGGCCAGCACTCAATCCACTGAGCCACACCAGCCAGGGCTCACATTGATGTCTCTCTCTCTCTCTTCCTCTCTCTCTAAAATCAGTGAGCATATCCTTGGGCAAGGATATAAAAATAAATAAATAAATAAATAAATAAATGCATTGTTTTACTGCACTTTACTTTATTGAGCTTTGATTTTTTGGGGGTTTCACAGGTATTGGGTTTTTTACAAATGGAAGGCAAGACCCTCTGTCAGCAAAAAGATTATGACTCGCTTTATTGAGATATTCTATTATAGTGGTCTGGAACTTAGCTGACCTAATCAGGTGAGCCCTTTCTGA
The DNA here is from genome assembly GCA_039655065.1 of Glossophaga mutica. Taxonomy (NCBI): domain Eukaryota; kingdom Metazoa; phylum Chordata; class Mammalia; order Chiroptera; family Phyllostomidae; genus Glossophaga; species Glossophaga mutica. The sequence continues at coordinate 74,040,729 of CM077308.1, read as the reverse complement.
AGTCAGAGATTAAAAGTATGGGAAAGATTCTATAGGGGATAGATTTCCTTTTATGGGCTTTGACTATGAAAGGGGCCATGTGACATCTTGTAGCTGAGAGAAATCCTCAACTGAGTGAGCAAGGAACTGAATTCTACAAACTAGAATGAGCTTGGAAAGGGATTCTTCCTCAGGTCTCTAGAGGGGAAGGCAGTTGGCCCACACCTTAATTTTGGCCTTCAGAGACCCCGAGCAGAGAAATCAGCCATGTAGTGCCTGGCCTTGGGACTGATGGGTTTGTGAAATAATAAATGTCTGTTATTTTTAGCCACTGGATTTATAATTTGTTATGCTTCAAAAGAAAACTAATATAGACATTCATCAATGTACTAGACATCATAGTGAAGACATTTCTTGTATTATCTCATTTAATTTCTATAGCAACCCTTAGGGTAATCATTATGTTCATTGTTAGAACAAGAAAACTGACACCTGGTTCAATGAACTGAAGCAGCAAGGATTAGTTCATTAAATACTCAAATTTCATCCTCAATTTCTTTATTTGTTTGTTTGTTTGTTTAATTTATTTGGGTGACATTGTATTACAAAACCACGTAGGTTTCAAGTGTATAACTCAACAAAATGTCATATGCATACTCATCTCACACACAGTACCCAAAGGAAAGTCTTTTTCCATCCTTACTTCTCCTCCTTTGCCCACCTCTATACCCTTCCCATCTGGCCATCACCACACTGTTGTCTGTGTTTATATGTTTTTTATATATATTTCCCATAGCTGCAGCCTTCTGAAACATCCGAATAGTCTCTGTGGAAGAATTTTCACACTTAATGCAAAATTTGATGCAGATTTGTTGCTCTACTCACTTAGGTATTTTGAATGTGATGGTCACACAGCACACATGCTCACTCAATGACATTTACCGCCCCCACTGACTAGTACAGTGAAGCCATCATTGCTCACACATGTGCATTCCAGTCCCCTTTCCTTGGCTGCCAGGTCACATAGATGTCACACAAACTATTATTGTTATATTAACAGTATTAACAATGGTTGGAATTTTTCTGGACAGATATCATTTATATATACACATATATATTTTTACCTTTCTTTATCTTTTTACCTTAATACTTTCACCTTCTTTCATCCAGTCCCCCAAGCCCCTTCCCTCTAACAGTTGTCAGTCTTTTCCGTGTATATCCATGTCTCTATTTCTATTTTGTTCACCAGTTTAATCTGTTAACTAGATTCCACAAATAGGTGAGATCATATGGTACTTGTCTTTGTCTGATTGGCTTATTTCACTTAGCATAATGATCTCCTAAAGACATACCTTGTTTCACTGCACTTTGCTTTGTTGAGCTCTGCTTTATTGAGTTTCGAAGATGTTACATTCTTTTACAAATGAAAGGCAATACCCTTCACCAGTAAAATAATTATGACTTGCTTTATTGAGATACATGCTTAATTATGGTGGTCTGGAACCCAACTGGCAATATCTCCAAGGTATGCCTGCATTTGAATTTGTAAGACCTATCCCCAATAGATGCTTTTTCCTCTGAATTGCTTTTCCTGTCCTTATAATTTTATCGGTGCCTTGATAAAAAATATTTGCTTCTTACAGGAACAAGCCACTGAGAAAGCTATTTTTCCATTTAATCATGCTTTTGAAAAGTTGAATGCATATTTGAGTATTAAACTTACTGAGCTTAAGCTCTTTCACAAAATATATGCTAATATACCCCTGTCCTTCCTATATAAAATGTAAAGAGTATAATGCGTAAATGTACTGGTTCATTATTCTCTCTAGTTCTGCCAGTCTGCACCTGGGATGCTTTATTGCCACCCACACCTTAGTTCCCATATAAACTCTACTCTCCCTCCCAGGTTAAGAAAATGTAGGACTGTGTTATAATCAAGTCAGCCTTACTGTTGGACTCATTCTGAGCCCGTACCCTGGACCAGGTGAATCTTTGCTTTCCTCATGATGACAACTTTACCTTGTACCTAAATTCCCTTTAAAGGATTACTATCTGTCCCCATCATACATTCTTTCAAGGAATTACTCTACTTTCACCACTGCCAGAAAGCCAATCTTTCTCCACCAAATCACAGGACTTTAAAAAAAAAAAAAAACACACACACATTAAAGGAAGCTGCCCTTGCTGCTCAGTGAGAGAGCAAGGAAGGACTAGTGGAAATATGGAAAGAATTGCAGACAGAGTATGGAAGGCAGGTGCCAAGTGTGGGGGGAAATTGGATTATGAATATGAAGGCAAAGTGGAAAATGTTAAACTCAAATGGAAAGAACAGAAGAGAGAATAGAAAAATAAAACATTTTTTCTAAAGAATAAAGAAAGGAGCATTCAGGGGAAACTGTAAGCACATGAGACATAGCAGCAAGGCCAGGGAAATTTTATCATATCTGAAGTGTCCGAGCTTCATTGGTCTGCAATGGGAGGGTGGAGTGTCTTAAAGATGCTGCATATGAATCAGAAACATGACTGTCGTGGGGAGCATTGGCAGTCCCTGAGTCAAATCCCTAGAGACTTGGACGAAATCTGATGAAGGTGATAAAAAAGTGTGATAATGATATAATATAAAACACTTTAACTCTACGTGTAAGCACTTTTCTAAGTATTTTAACTAATTTAATTTTAAGAAAACTCCTCTAGAGTTCTCACTATTTTATGCCCATTTTATAGATGAGGAAACTGAGTCACTGAGAACTTAAGTAATTTGCCCAAAGGGAGGAAAGAACATAAAACAGTGAAGAGCCCAATGGGGCAGAAATGTGAGGAACAAGCGGAAGATGATGGAAGCTGAGTAGGAAGTAACAAGATTCTGGAAGGTTTTACAGGCCATTTTAAGAAATTTGACTTTATGCTGACTGAGATGGTAAATCATTGAAGGGTTTTGAGCAGAAAAGTGAAGTGGTTTGGCTTGTATTTAACAGTATTTCTTCTGGCTGCTAGGCTGAGAAGAAATGATAAGCAGAACTGGGGGCTGGGGGCTGGCGTGTGTATCTTAAGAGTGAAGTCAGGCCGGCTGGAAGGGGACCATTGCAATAATCCAGTTGGAGGGGGTTGGAGAGGAGATTTGTACCTGGGTTCAATTTATGCCTGGCATCACTAAACTAATGCCAGGTGTAAGTATTAATTATAGTTGATTGAACCCATCCATACTTCTACTGACTAGAGACAGGAGATGGTGAGATTTGGTAGATAAAATGACTATACATTTATTGCAACTATATGCATTTATTAATTAAAATGTCCCACACATGGATAACTTAGTGAACTCATGGTCAACCTATGATAATGCATATGGTAGTGCATGTTCTGTAAAGCAACATTATGTCAATTATTTTGGAAACAACCTAATAAGAGATGCATATCAGTCACATATTACTCCTGTCACATAACATAAAAGTCTCAATGAACTTATAGGTTAACTTGTCCAGAATCATGTGAATTGTGAGTCAGAAACCTGTGCTTTCGCCACCAAACCCAACTTCCTAAGCAAGCTTGCGCCAAGGAACCTCCCAAGAAGAAAATGAAAAGAGAGGCCTCTTTATCTCCAGGATAAAGAAAAGTAAGCGTACGGCACTACTTGCTGGCGTTCGGGTGGAATGTCTGCCTGCTGTAACCACCACGCTTGGTTCTCAGCATTTAAATTCCATGCACTAAAAGTTAAGCTTTGATAAAACTTGCAAAGTATTACATAGAAGACTTATTAAGATGAAAAAAAATAAACTCATTTTGTAAAGTCAGATCTCGACAAAGTCTTTTATGATTTGAAGTTAAGACACAGAAGAGCATTTTGAGGAAGAGCTGGAAGTGTTTCTTCTGCTCACTGCAGTTTCAAGAACCAACAAATATCTGCACCCTATTAGCTTTGATTTCCAATTCACAAAAACGCAACCTGTCCTTTTTTTTTTTTTTTCTCTTTACTCAGTTTGTAGTGGCATAACTCAGTCTTTTCCTTATAAGTGTACTTCTTTTCTTGGCTATTAAATAGATTACTTCCTCTCTCATAATTGGGCCAAAATAACATGAGGTACTAGTCTTGGGCACAAAATTTAGTGCAGGGAGCATTAGGAGAAAAAACAAACAAACTACTAATGGAGATAAATAGCATTTTAAGGTAATATTTTATTTTTTAATTTTTTAAAGATTTTTAAATTTTATTTTTAGAGAGAGGGGAAGGGAAAGAAAAAGAGAGGAAGAGAAACATCAATGTGTGGTTGTCTTTCGTGTGCCCTTTACTGGGGACCTGGCCTGAAACCCAGGCATGTGCCCTGACTGGGAATCGAACTGGTAACCCTTTGGTTCTCAGGCTGGCACTCAATCCACTAAGCCATACCAGCCAGGGATAATGTAATATTTTAAATGTCACAATTAGTATCAAAAATCCATAGTGAAGAAAATATCAAAATTTTAAATAAAGGCAGTGTCAGTATTACTGATTTTTCCTTTTGCCTTAGGCTTCAATATGGCTCAGTGCCATGGTGGTAAATGATATTGCCTTCTGATGTTTTATGCTTCAATACTTCTTCTGCATGTTTATTCAGTATGAGCCAGAGGTGGTTTCTCTCATGCGAGGCTGAAATATAGAAAGATTAAGAGTAGAGACAGGGCAAGTATTGTGTTTTATAGAATATATTGGGCACACCATGATTTCCCTTTAATTTGTTACATTTCCCTAAAGCATCACAAAATGTAACTTGTCATCATCTTAATCTCCATCCCACAGAGTAATACCAAGTAAGCACAACCTCCTTGCACTGGTAGCTGAAATGCTGCAATGCAGCTTGTTAAACAAAGTCACTGGCCTGTATGGCACTGCCTGGCTTATGCTCTGAATGCTGCAGGTGAAGCTGATTATCTGCAGATGGAAATAACATTACTTTTGAATAAACACAACACAAAAGGCAATGGTACAGCTAACTCGAAATTGTGGCTGTTAAGCAATTGTTATACTTACCACAGTTTCTTGAGCCATTAATTAGGGTATAGCAGTTCCTCTTGAGATAATGCTGATTAAAATATATATACTCTCTGCTGGAAAATAACTTCAGGGTTGATGTGAAAATAGCAAAGAGAGATTTTAAATAAATACCTTTGAAAGAAAGGGCAGTTTTGTAAAGAGGAGATTGCTTGTCTCCTTGCCCTGCTGGGAGCTGAATTTCTCAGAACCATTTTGTTGTTGGCTGGGCAAGTTTTTCCAAAAGATAAAAGAGAATAAGAATGAAGAAGTGATTCAGCTAAATTCTTAGTAGCTGAGAAAAAATATCTTTAGAATTAACTTTTTTCTTGGCCCTGGCTGGGTAGCTCAGTTGTTTAGAGTGTCATCCTAATACACCAAGGTTGTGGGTTCAATCTCGGGTCAGGGCACATAGAAGAATCAAACAGTGAATGCATAAATAAGTGGAACAACACAATGATGTTTCTTATTCTCAGTCTCTCAAATCAATAAAAATTTTAAGTTGTTTTTTAAAAATTAAATCTTACAGATTTGACTTTATTCTTAATCTTTTGTAATCACAGATATATAATTCAAGGTGTTTTCATACAATATGCATGAAAGCATTTCATACATTTTTCCTGTAAACAGGTGTAAGGGCAGACCTCACCAGTTAGCAAATTCGACATACTCACTAGTTTAACTGACCCAGTGTGCATCTAGAGCTCTCTGCAGCCTGAGTGATCTGGCCTTTCTTTGGTCTTTAAATACTTATTAAACATTGTGGTTATGTAGGTCTCTCTTGTGTGTGGGGGGGCTCCGCCCACAGAGCCCCATCCCTCCGTCACGGATGAAAGTAAAAACTACCAAGACATCTTCTGCTTGGGGAGGAAAGGGGTCAAACTCTCAGAGGAGAATGACCTAGAGCCCCATCCTCACTAGGCTTTTATTGGGCTCAAATACACAGGAATACAGGTATGTCAGGTGACAAGGATCAAACAATGGTTAACATTTCAAAGCAATCTGAGGGCTTAATCTGAGCCAGTGTTTGTCAGGAAAGGGGGTTGCCAGACTTTGGGAGACATGCTCATTTCCTCCTGGGACACTTGTCACCGCAGGAAGAGCACTCTTAGCAAAGCAGGTTTCACAGGACTTTAGGAATTCATTCTTATGCCAATCACCCAAGGAGCCGTCCTGGCCAGGACAGGGCTGCACTGCTCACCCCCACAGTTTCAGGCTTTAAGGCAATTAGGAAGCAGGAGACATCTCCAGGATGGAAATGAGGACTCAGGCTATGTCAGAATAGCCGGGGGGAGAGGGTCCATCACATCCTCTTTGCTGCAACGCCCCCGAGTCCTTCCATGAGGCCTTCCAAGTGGTTGCGTCTGGCTTAGGTTGCCCCTCCCATGAGGAGTCTTACCCGTCATTGACTGCCAACCAAGCTATGGGGCCAGAGATGGATGAGGCAGAAGCAGTGCGCCTGCCAGGGAGATAAGCTTTGTCTCCTTCGTAGGTCACATCCTTGTGACAGAACAGACCCAGATGAAGTGGGTCCCTTGGGCTCTTACACAGCCCACCATGGGGTGAGGGTTACAACTCCTGAAACCAGGCTGAACGGTCCGCAACACTTGTGTGCCAGTGTAGGAGCTCTGTTCAGCTCCTCATAGGCAACAGAAAATTCAAGAAGTGAGGAACTAGCTGATAAGCTAAAATATAGCTCACCAGCCTTCTAGTTTGGGGCCTTAGTCTTCCAAGTATGCTCTGCAGACCAGCAGCATCATTACCTACCTAGGAGCTTATTAGAATTGTAGACTGACAGGTCCAGCCTAGGCCTACTGAGTCACAAAGTCCACTTAATTGAATTTCCAGGCAATTGTTATACACATTAGTGAAAAACAAGCTGTGCCCACGAGCCTGAGCTTTCACAGCCATCCTTGTGACTGGGAGAAAATATTGAAAGAGTGGCATATGACCTGCAAGTGGGAGCAAATGCAAAGCAGATGTGAGCCATTAAAAATTTAGCAGCCCTTCTCAGCAAGAAGGAGTTTCCAGGGTCGCATAGCTTGATAGGTAGATATCCTTAGTAAAAGGGAGGCTTTGTCGTAGATAAAACTATTCTTAGAAATCTAAGATAAAACTATTCTTAGATTTCTGGCAATTTTAAGGGAGAACATCTGTTTCACTGAGGTTCAGAGGAGGTGATTGCTAAAAGCCACTTGAGGGCTGAGCAGCCAAAAAAAGAAGTAGGAGGAGGAGGAAGAGGAGGAGAAGGAGAAAACATTTTCTGGTTTATTTGTGGTGGCAGACTGACCCATGCAAAAGTTGGCACGTTAACTGGTCCCTGTTGCATCAGATTTTACGGAGCCCTCCCAGCGGTTCTTAGCTGTGGTCTTATTGACAGTTTTCACACCTTTTTTCCATGGATCATTAAACCCTTGGGTTTATTTTGCCACATGTAAGTCAATGTATGTTTCATACAAGTAAATATCGGCTTCCACTTATGGAGTGTCTGCTTTATACGAATAGTATCCAAAATGACTTGAATTTATCTCTTTAATCTCACATGGCACTGCAAGGAAGCATTATCCCATTCCATAAATGAAGAAATTGAGACACAGACACCATTACTTTAAATTTTTCTTCAAATCACTTCATTTGTTTTGAATGATTTGTTTGAATAAATAGCCAATTGCTTTTGCTGGTTCCTTTCTTTAAGTAAGTCAGTCTTTGCCATCGGTTGATCTACAACTAGTTTCTCGGTTCATCTTTATCATCTATTTCTCAATGCTAACCAGTGCCTGGCCACATCTTGCCATTCCCTGCCATATGGTAACCCTGGATTCATCCAAATAAACTCTTTTCTTGTCTCCAACAAACTGGGGCAGACCACCCATCACTCCGTTCAGAATATTTCATGGGATGCCTTGCTCTGCATCAAAGGCCTCACTTTCTATTTAGGGAATGACTCATTTGCTAAGAAGAGTGGTTATATCTTAACATCAGTGAATAGTAACAGTCTTTCTGTTCTTCAAGCCCGCTGTTTAGGTTTAAAAAAAAAAAAAAAGCTTCTCTTACTTCCTGATAATTGTTCATCAGTCCAGGTGTACGGAACTTTGAAAGTGACATGGTTCCTAATGTAGGAAAATAAAAAGTTATTTTCCAGTAATAAGGCAATCCCCAATAAGGATCAACACTCTATAGTGTCCTGGCTTGCCCATTTACATACTAACACTTCATCATTGAAGAAGATCTAGTGTCTTCTAGTTTTGGGATAACTTAGAAAAGTGTGTTTCATACGCAAAACCACAGAAGATGGTTTAAGGGATCTAGAAGGACAGCCCAAAAAGTGTTGAATAAATATATGAAATTTACTTGACATCAAAAGTTTTATCTCTTTTTTATTCTGTATGTTAACACTGCCTGGGAATGTGTGCGATCACTTGGGTGGACATGTAACGCATAAATGTCTGATGGTACCTGACCCGGTGATTAATACATAAAAGAAGAATTTCTCGTTTTCATTTTGTATTTATGGAGTTGAATTATTGAATATAAGCTTCCAACTCTTTGGTGTTAAAGACTTGTAAGTATGTTTTCCATCTTCTTCTATTACCCTGCGTGAGAGGTAAATCCTATTCTCTCTACTCTCATCCTCAAACATGACCAGTATGTCATTCTAAATATACTTACTACTAGTTTTTATTTATTAAGTAGCCACCATATATGGATACTACAATTAAGAAAGTCATACCTGTATCTAAAATAGAACTGCCATCAATATAACTAATTAATGCATAGCCAGATACATGAAGATCTTTTTTTTAATTTACTAGGGTGACATTAGTTAATAAAACCATACAGGTTTCAAGTATATAACTCTATCACACATCATCCTCACACTGCATCATGTGCTCACCACCCAGAGTCAAGTCTTTTTCCACCATTATTTATCCCCCTGCCCCTTCTACCTGTCCCACTTTCCTTTCCATCTGACAATCATATTGTTGTCTGTGTCTTTTTTGTTTGTTTGTTTTTGCTTAATCCCTCCACTTTTTTTCACCCAGCCCCTAAACCTTCTTTCCCTGGCAGCTGTCAGTCCATACTCTATATCTATGAGTCTGTTTTTATTTTGTTTGTTACTTTATTTTGTTCATTCAGTTCCACATATGAGTGAAATCACATGGTACTTGTCTTTCTCTGACTGGCTTACTTAAGTTAGCATAATACTCTCCAGGTCGATCTAAGCTGCCACAAAAGGTAAAATTTCCTTCTTTTTTATGACCGAGTAGTATTTCATTGTGTAAGTGTCCCACAGTTTTTTAATCCACTAATCTATTGATGGGCACTTGGGCTGCTTCCAAATTTTGGCTATAGTAAATAATGCTGCAATGAATGTAGGGGTGCATATATTCTTTCAAATTATTGTTTCAGGTTTCTTCAGATATACCCCAGAAGTAAAATTCCTAAGTCATAAGGCAATTCCATTTTTAATTGTTTGGCAAAACTTCATACTGTTTTCCATGATGGCTGCACTAATCTGCATTCCCACCAAAAGTGCATGAGGGTTCTCTTTAATCCATACCCTTGCTGTTTGTTGATTTATTGATTATACCCATTCTGACAGGTGGAAGGTGATATCTCATTGTGGTTTTAATTTATACTTTGTAGTTATCACTCTACCTGATATCAAACTATACTGTACAAGGCCATAGTAATACAAACAGCATGGTACTTGTATAAAAAAATTAGGTCTAGAGATCAGTGGAACAGTATAGAGAGCCTAGAAATAAAGCCATGCCTTTACGGTCAGTTAATATTTGACAAAGGAAGCAAGAGCACACAAGGGGGTAAAGGGAGTCTATTCAGTAAATGGTGTTGAGATAATTGAATAGATGCATGCAAAAAAAAATACTAGACCACATCCTTACACCATACACAAGAATAAACTCAAAATGGATTAAAAACTTAACTGTAACTCACAAAACCGTAAATTTTTAGAAGAAATCATAGGCAGTAAAATCTCAAACATTTCTCACAGGAAAATTTCATCTGATACTTCTCCTTGAGCAAGGAAAACAAAAGAAAAGTTTTCAAATGGAATTACATCAAATTAAAAAAGTTTTTTCACAGCAAAGGAAACCATCAACAAAATGAAAAGACAACCCAGTGAATGGAAATATATTTGTTATTGATATATCTGATAATGAGTTAATTTCCAAAATTTATAAAGAACGTATGCAACTCAACACAAAAACAAACAAACAATCCAATTAAAAAATGAGCAAGGGAGCTGAACAGACATTTCTGAAGTTTTATCTTTTTAAAAAACATGCAAATAGTGACTATTCTCCAATATGTCTTCATTTGTTTTATTATAAAAAGGATTTAAGTCTTATAACAGATTAAATTACCTAAATTTCTACCTCTCGGTTTTTGGGTGAAATTAAAACCCCTGGATGATGTTCTCTGTGTACTCTCTGGTTTTTAGTATCCCTGGCACACTACCATGTGCGCCCTGAACAGCAAATAAGAGGATATAAGTCTCCTAATGATTTTGGTAAATAACTGTTATGAAGAACAAGGCAGTCATTCAAAGAAAGAAATGTGCCTGAATGCTGATCTTTCAGAAACTTAAGAGTATTAGTTAATGTAGCTGCTGCTTGGCACCTGCAAGCTTAGCACCTGTTTCCAATTAGAGAGCCAAGGAGAAGTTGAATCACTGTCACCGAAGCAGGTGCAAAGTCTTCAAGTGACTGCTCTTCAGACACAAACTCTTATAATAGCTTCCTTCCTCTAATGTTTTTACAAACATCGTAACGAGATCTTGTTGTGAATATCACTTTTAAAACTTGTTTCCTGCCTCATGCAGCGATAAGGCGAAGCCACTGCATCAGCTAGATATGTGTATGTGTTCTATTCAATAATCTTAAAATAAAAAAATACACATATCCGTGTGACATTAAGATTTTACCACATACCTTCTTTGCCAAGGGGTAAATCCCACGCTTGGATCCCATACTTAGGGGCCACCCATTATCTGTTTGGGAAGTTCACTGTTACTTGGGAGGCCGGTAATGACATTCAGTAGATTTATTAGTTATATCTTTGAGTCTTGGGACCCTTGTGATTCTTCTTGTTGATGAAGCTATGTTTAGCTATGAAAGATTTTGCCAAATAATGCCTTACACCTAAGGCACTTAAATAATGCTAGCTTCAAAATTAGAGGAAAGATTATTGAAAATGTTCTCACAGTAATTTGGAGCACAATCTGCTCAAGTGTGAATAGTAATTTTTAAACTAAATACCTCTGAGGCCATAATTATAAGTGTCAGCTAATGAAAGGATTGGTGATTTTGAGAAAGAAAAATTAAAAACGAGACCTTCAAAAGTAAGTTAGGACATCTTAATGGTACAAAGTGAATCAATATAAATGTAGACAGAAATTTCCCTAATTCATAGTGTAGTTCTTTGTTCTGTAAATTTGTTCATTATTGTGAAAATCAGCCACATTTAATCTTCTTAATTGTTATGAGAATTCCTTTCTTCATTTATTTTGAAATATACCTTATTAAAAAAGAGTATGTATAAACACAGTTTAGAGAGTAACATTAAAACAAACACTTATGTACTCACCAACCAACAAAATAAAAGAAACGTAACAGTAACCTTAATATCTCTTATGTCCAGAAGTTTCTATTCCTTCCCCTGGGTCACAATCATTCTTTGTGTATATCAGTCCCTTTTGTTAAAGGATGTTTAACCACATGTGTAAGTGTGCCTAAACAGTAAATAGATGGTTTAGTTTGCTTGTTTTGAGCTTTCTGTTGGTAGTATTTAGGGACCTAACAGCTATGACAGTCAGGCCCATAAATTTCTTTTCTTGTGTCCCTGTCTGGCTTCGGCATCAAGATAATGCTGGCATCACAAAATGAATTTGGAAGTTTGCCTTCTCCTCTATTTTTTCAAAAAGTTTGAGGATAGATATTAATTCTTCATTAATTCACTGGTAGAATTCACCATCGAAGCCATCTGGTCCTGGGCTTTTTTTGTTGTTGTTGCTGGGAGGTTTTTGATTATTGGTTCAATGTCCTCATAATAATTGGAATGTTCAGATGTTCTATTTCTTCATCATTCAATCTTGATGGGATTATGTTTCTAAGAATTACTAGTTTCCTCTAAGTTATCTAATTTGATGGCATATTGTTGCGGACCGTTCAGCCTGGTTTCAGGAGTTGTAACCCTCACCCCATGGTGGGCTGTGTAAGAGCCTAGGGACCCACTTCATCTGGGTCTGTTCTGTCACGAGGATGTGACCTACGAAGGAGACAAAGCTTATCTCCCTGGCAGGAGCACTGCTTCTGCCTTACCCATCTCTGGCCCCAATGCTTGGTTGGTAGTCAATGACGTGTAAAACTCCTCATGGGAGGGGCAACCTAAGCCAGACACGACCACTTGGGAGTCCTCATGGAAGGACTTGGGGGGCTGCAGCAAAGAGGATGTGATGGACCCTCGCCCCCTGGCTATTCTGACATAGCCCGAGTCCTCATTTCCATCCTGGAGATGTCTCCTGCTTCCTAATCGGCTTAAAGCATGAAACTGTGGGGGCAAGTGGTGCAGCCCTGTACTGGCCAGGACAGCTCCCTGGGTGATCGGGCATAAGAAAGAATTCCTAAAGTCCTGTGAAACCTGCTTTGCTGAGTGCTCTCACTTAGGTGATGTGTTCCAGGAGGAAATGAGTATATCTCCCAAAGTTTGGCAACCCCCTTTCCTGACAAACACTGGCTTGAATTAAGCCCTCAGATTTCTTTGACATGTTAAACTTTTATTCCTGTGTATTTGAGCCCAATAAAAGCCTAGTGAGGAAGGGGCTCTGGGTCATTCTCCTCTGAGAGTTTGAACCTTTTCCTCCCCAAGCAGAAAATGTCTTGGTAGTTTTTATTTTCATCCGTGACGGAGGGATGGGGCTCTGCGGGCGGAGCCCCCCCCCACATCTGGTGCCCAGGACAGGGGCCCCCGCAGCATATAATTCTCTTATGATTCTTAGTATTTCTGTGTTGCAGTTGTGATGTCTCCCCTTTCATTTCTGATTTTGAGTCTTCTTTTCTCTTAGTTACTTCAGCTAAAGTTTTGTCAATTTCTTTTCAAAAAAATCAACTCTCAGCTTTATCAATGTTTTCTAATGTCTTCCTAGTTTCTATTTTATTTATTCCCTTTCTAATCTGTGTTATTTCTATTCTTCTGCTAATTTGGGGCTGAGTTTATTCCTTTCCTAGTTCTTTGAGGTGTAAAGTTACGTTCTTTATTTGAGATCTTTTCTTTTTGACCCAGAATTGGTTTGCATGCAATAGATAAAATAGCCACCACCTCTGTTAGTCTTAATAGGCTGGTCTTTTTTAGGAGATGAATCTCTTCAATCAGCTCAGCTGGAACTCCTGGTTACCTCTCAAATCTCTGTGATTGTCTAAGCCACCACCTAGGTCCTTAGTGATTCCCCATAAATGAGTGTATACTAAAGCCTCTCAGTGTCCCGAAGGCACAGGGAATGCCAAATACCTGTTCAAGTTCCCAAGGAACTAAGATTGCCTGACCCCTTTTACTCTCCAATGAAGGCTTTTTTATTTACATTTCATTGATTATGCTATTACTATTGTCCAAATTTTTCCCCTTTGTGCCCCTCAACCCAGCACCCCCTACTCCCTCAGGCAATCATCACATTGTCGATCATGTCCATTGTTCATACATATAAGTTCTTTGGCTTCTCCATTTCCTATACTGTATTTTACAGCCCAACAATTATTCTGTGACCACCTATTTGTACTTCTTAATCCCCTCACCTCTTTACCCATTCTCCCACCCACCCCCCATCTGGAAACCATCAAAATGCTCTCAATATCCATGATTCTGTCACTGTTCTTACTTGCTTAGTTTGCTTTGTAGATATAATTGTTAATAGATACATACTTATAGCCATTTTATTGTTCATAGTTTTGATCTTTTCTTAAATAATTCTCTCTAACATTTCATATAATAATGGTTTGGTGATGATGAACTCCTTCAGTTTTTTCTAGTCTGGGAAGCAGCTCTTTATCTGCCCTTTGATTCTAAATAATAGATTTGCCAGGTAGAGCAATTTTGGCTGTAGATCCCAGCTTTTCATGACTGAATATTTGTTGCCAATCCCTTCTAGACTGTAAAGTTTCTTTTGAGAAATCAGAGGACAGTCTTATGGGAAGTCCCCTGTAGGTAACTATCTGCTTTCTTCTTGCTGCCTTTAAGATTCTCTCTTTACACCCTGGCTGGTGTGGCTCAGTGGATTGAGTGCCAGCCTGTGAACCAAAGGATCACCAGTTCAATTCTCAGTTAGGGCACATGCCTGGATTGCCAGCCAGGCCAGGTTCCCAGTAGGGGGTATTCGAGAGGCAACCAAACATTGATGTTTCTCTTCCTCTCTTTCTCCCTCCTTTCCTCTCTGTCTAAAATAAGTAAATAAACTAAATCTTAAAAAAAATTCTCTCTTTAGCTTTAGTTAGCATTTTAATTATGATATGTCTTGGTGTGAGCCTGTTTGTGTCCATCTTGCTAGGATTCTCTGTGCCTCCTGGATGGACTTGTGTGTCTATTTACTTCACCAAATTGGGAAAGTTTTCTTTCACTATTTTTTCAAATAGATTTCCAATTTCTTGCTCTTTCTCTTCTCCTTCTGGAACCCCTATAATGTGAATGTTGGAATGCTTGAAGTTGACCAAGAGGCTGCTTACACTATCCCCATTTGGAGGAGGGGGTCTTTTTTCTTCTTGTTTTTTGCTTCCTTATGTTCCAAATCATTGATTTGATTCTTGGCTTCATCCAGTTTACTGTTGATTCACTGTAAATTGTTCTTTATTTCAATTAGTGTATCCTTTATTCTGATTAGATATTTTTTATGCTGCTGATGTCCTCACTAAGATCCTTGAGCATCCTTATAATAAGTATTTTGTACTTATAGATTGCTTATTGAGGTAGACACCATCCTGCAGAATCCCCCAGCATCACGGATGAAATGAAAATGCCCAACACAACAAGATCTGCTTGGGGAGAGAAGGCTGGCCAATCTCCCAGAGGAAAAGGGCCTCAAGCACCTCTTTCCTTGAGATGTTATTGAGTTTAGCTTACATAGGGATACATAACATGAACATAAAGTTCATCAGACAGTGTCAAACAGTAATGATCAAAGAAAGGAGATATGGTTTAAAGGTAATAATTGCAGGATCATGAGGGTCTTTCTGAGTTAGGAGCTGGTAGACAGAGTGATGCCAATAGGCCATAAAACCTGGGGAAACAAACTCATTTTGTGCTTGGACCCTAAACACTTAGTATATATTAACTTGAGGGCACTCAGCAAAGCAGGTTTCACGGGATTTAATGTATTCTTTCTTAGGCCTGATTGCTCCTGGGAACCACCCATTTCAGCACAGCATCGTACCTGCCTCCGGCATTATTTCAGGCTTGAGTCAGGCAGGGGAAGCAAGGCAGCCAAGAGATTAGGAGACTTCTTGCAGATAGAATGAGAACTCAGGCTATGACAAAGCCAAGGGGTGAGGGTCTTTTTGCCCCTTCTCTATAGTCCCCTAAGTCCTTCCCTGAGGGCCCCTTCATGACTGTGCCTGTCTTGGGTTGTTCCTTCTTTGAGGAATCTTACCCATCATTGGCTATCCAGCCATCCTCCAGGGCCAAGCAGGGTGATGTGAGGGAGGCAGGTGTTGTGCCCCTGCCAGGAGTATAGATTCTGTCTCCTTAATGGCTTATGGCCCTAAGGCTTCTTCACTTAGCCCTAGCCATAAGACCCTTTCACCTATTGGTGAAGATACAGTTCCTGAAAATAAGCAGGACAGTACCCAACAGCTTATCTCCATTTTGTTTAGTCCTTTCTCTGGAGTTTTGATCTGTTATTTCATTTGGGCCATGTTTCTTTGTCTCCTCATTTTGGCAGCCTTCCTGTGTTTGTTTCTATGTATTATGTAGAGCTGCTAAGATTCCCTGTCTTGGTAGCATAGCCTAATGTAGTAGATGTCCTAGAAGGTCCAGTGTCAACCTTCTATCAATAGTCATGAAAGTCGTAAAGTTAGGTATGCAGCCTAACCCCTACCAAGGAGAAACTGGTAGCTGGTTATTTTTACCCCCTCACCCTGTAGAGAACCAGAGGGAATTACTTGTGTTTCCAAATATAACAGTGTTTCTAGCCCTGTTTTGTGTGCCTCAGTGGATTGAGTGCTGGCTGGTGAACCAAAGTGTTGCTTGTTTGATTCCCAGTCAGGGCACATGCCTAGGTTGCAGTCCAGGTCCCCAGTAGGGGGTGCATGAGAGGCAACTACACGTTGATGTTTCTCTCCCTCTCTTTTCCTCTCCTTTCCCCTCTCTCTAAAAATAAGTAAATAAAATCTAAAAATTAAAAGAATAGTGCTTCTAAATTGTTTGTGTTGTGTGTGGTCCTGGGGAAGTTGTGAATATTGAGTACCATCAACTCCTAGAGCTAGGGTATTTGGGAGCTGGTCCCTTGGGTGGCAGCTATAATAGTTGGGGTGTTAGATGTATGAATAAGTTCCTTACATGGGGAATCTGGAGATGTTTTTTTACTATTGGAGTGAGCCAGAGGGAGAAGGATATTTTTATCAACTCCCTCTGTAGTGAGGCTAGGTAGGATAGTCTCTGGGAGTATTTGTTCACCCATTTAACCACTGCTTCTTTGTTTGTTATAGTCTCATGGAATTCATAAGAAAGTCCCTTTAGCTCATACATCTAGGTGATTTGGGGATCCATTAACAGGTGGCAACCTGAAAAGTTAGAGTATTCGATATGTGGTCTAAACCCTTTGCTCCTTAGGAAAAAGCTAGGAGTTCCCTGTTGATGGTAAGGCTGTATGCCAGGAGTGGAGTTTATAACAAGAGTGTTTCTCAGCCTTTCCTATCCATTTAGTTTATATAAATTCCTTGAATTTATATAAAAGACTTCTCTTGTCCACAAAGCTGTCATTTGCATAATATCCAATGAAAAATTTAGAGGATTCAGTTGTTGCTCCTACAGCATAGTCCCTCAAAAGGAGATTATCTGGGAAAATCCACCAAAGGAGCATTGGTCCCCCCATAGGGTAGGCTCATCCCTATATGATTCTTCTGTACTGCCAAGAACTCTTCTTTCTCAAACCTGCCCTTGACCATTTGTAGCAATTGAATGTCAGTTTGCAAAGAGTAATGGTTCTGAGTTCCAACTATACAAGTTTAGATTTGTTGGTCTAAACTTGTCAGACTAGGAAGGCCACCTAAGTAGTATTGTGGAGTCATGGCCCATACCAGCTCTTGGTCAGTGGAAGCTGTATTCATCAAGATACTGTATAAACATCAATGACCAATGGGACATTTTAGTATTCTGGGAGAACAGTCATATCCACTATCCAAATGGCTACAGTATGTTTTTCTAAGGCAAAGAATAGTCTTGCAGCTGACTTTATGATTGAGGAGAATGGGACAAAGAATATGGAAAGGGAAGAAACTCCAAGGAGAGTAGGACATAAGATATAGGTAGTGTATGGAAGTGCTAAAAGAGGTGTTTGTGTATGTATTTATTGTGGTCAAGTCAGTAAACTGCTGACCTAAGTTCTATCAGCAGTTCCAGTGATAGCAGAGTGGCTAGAATAGTACAGTGTCTTGGTGATAGCTATGTAGTGTACTGAAATAAACCATGGGCTTTAAAATCACATGTGCCTAGTTTAATTGCTGCTTCTAGTACTTGTTGGCTTTGCAACTGCTAGTAATTGTTTTAACCTCTCTCAGTCTCAGTTTTCCAATTTGTAAAAGAGGACAAAAATATCTACCATGGCAATGTTGTGAGAATTAGCTGTCATGAAGTAAAGGCCTTTCAACACCTACCCTGTTACAGCTCCTCAGAAATAGCTAGCAGTAACCAGAGAGGAGGTGAGAAGGGGTAATGGGGGGAGGGGATTGGGGGAACTGTTGTCAAGGAACATGTATAAAAGACATACCAACAAAGCCAAAGGAGGGTAGGATTGAGGGTGGGAGGTGGGGATGGGTGGGGTCGGGGGGAGTTATGGGTGGGGGGAAATGGAGACAACTGTACTTGAACAACAATTTTAAAAAGTTAAAAAAAAAGAAATAAGTAGCAATTATTATTGAGTGACCCTGTATTCACCACTGTGTCTCTACCTCCCCATAGTTTTCCAATCTATACAATGGAAACAACCTTTTTATCTCCTCCATTTATGTTACAAAAGGGATGTGGATGTATCTTGAGCACTTTGGGTGACCTTTTGGACAATTTCATCTAACGAAGTTCTTTAAGAATATTGGCAAAAAAAAAAATGGAAATTTAAGTTAGATAAAAATGGATAAGCTGGTCTTTTAAAAATATAATTTATTCTACCCAAACTTTAAAATACTACCAAACTTTGACTATTTCTTATTAATTTCCCCATATTTTATGAATATAGTATCATAATTTCTTCATAGTATTTCCAGTCAAAGCCAGAAACTGGGATAATAAAACATTTATCAGAAGGATCTTCTTGTGAAATAGTTGGCTTTCTTATATGTTTTGAGACACTGTATATATTTGAATATATTGGTGAAATATCTGCACCCCATGATTTTTTTTCAGTGCCTTTCACAGTTGTTACTCTAAATGACACAGTCTGGGGTAGATGACTTTTTGAACCAATGCTGTTCACTCCCCTCAGGTATGCACTCCACTATCTGAGGTTTTGCATTGCATTTCTTTTCAATGAGTGTCCCAGTTTCCTCCCTTCAGCCACCATGGTCAAGCTTAGCTTCTGAGATACAATGAAAGGGACAGCATACCAAATACTGTTCCGAGCAGGGTTGTGTCCAAATCCCTTTCTCCTCTTTATCCTAGTACACGAAGTTGGAAAATACAACAGCCTTGTAATCCCTGCTCTCCTCTGCCCTTTATGCTGAGAACCCAGCCAGTTCTGAGAAGCCAGCTCCCAGCCTCTTGTTTCCCTGCCCTGTCTTCCTTTTCCAGGGAATAGCCACCTCTTTCAGAAGGCACACTTGGCCCCAAGTCATACTACCCCCAATTCTGCTTCCAAAAGGGAACAAAAGAAAGAAGAAAAGAAAACAGAAAAAAGACAAAGTTTTTTTTTCTCCTCTTTCTTCTTGTTCTTTTTTGGAACCAAGAAATGGTATCTAAAATACAGCAGATATTTAATAAATATTATAATATGAATAAATAGGCAATGTAAGGTAGGGGATGATGTAGGTTTTCTAAACCCCAACCATTGCACAGCATGGTCTGTGCAAAGGCTTGTTTGGCATTCATTCCCACCTTGTCTTTTGTGTCTCCATGAAATTTAGAAGCTGGAAAGCTAAAAGCTCCATTTCTCAATTTCCTTGTAGCTGGAGTTACACATATGATTTAGGTTCTACCAGTCTGGTGCACTTATATGAGATTTGGATTGGAAACAGAGTTAAGTGAGGAGAGAGCCATGAGGCATTCATTTGGCTGATGCAAATTATGAGAGGCGTGTGAAACTGGTTGGCAGCTTCCTAATTTGATGGCTAGCCACAGCTCAGGTGGAAGCTCCTCCATCACTGTAGAGGTCCCTGGAAACTCCAGCTATAGCCTGCTTCTACCAGGGGTGTCCAAACTTTTGGCCTCTCTGGGCCATGCTGGAAGAAGAAGAGTTGTCTTGGGCCACACATTAAATATACAAACACTGACTGGGGGGAAGATGGCGGCATGGTAGGAGGGAGCAGACCCTATTCCCCCTCTACACACGGGAGAAAAACCAGACCAATCTATGAAAGACCAGAACAGACAAGGAACAGTAACACAGCATATTGGAGAATAAGAGGTCGGAAATTGTAGCGGACACTGAAAAACAAGCGGTAAGGAGAGCTCTGCGGAACAATAAGAGCCCAGGGTTCCAGCGCATGGAGAGCGGGGCAGCTGAGGCCCCGGCCTGGCGCTCCGCCAAGCCTGCCCCAGGGCCCTGGGGAGGGAGCTGGGTCAGCCGCTGAACCAGCTGGGAGATCTCAGGGGCCACCGCGCGACTGC
This sequence comes from Glossophaga mutica, assembly GCA_039655065.1. Classification (NCBI taxonomy): domain Eukaryota; kingdom Metazoa; phylum Chordata; class Mammalia; order Chiroptera; family Phyllostomidae; genus Glossophaga; species Glossophaga mutica. Next base: position 74,020,700 of record CM077308.1, on the reverse strand, counting down.
ACCCGAGCAAAAGTGGGTGCCCCGCAACAGGTCACTGCTCGACTTTGAACCGAGTTTTTGTGGTCGCCGGGCGACTACGAAAGCACAGGCCCCCCAACAGAGACAGAGGCGAGGGCGAAGTGAGACAACTGCATGAAAATAGACACCCTCAGGGGACCGCACACGGTCGGTCTCGGGCTAGTGGACACTCGTGAAAACATAGGCGCAGGCCGCTGGAGACAGCTGTGGAGCCAGAGGTGCCAGTTCACGGGTGGGTGCTCAAACGCGGACAGCTCAGGCCCAAGGTGCAGGCGCCGGATAGCAGCTGGAACGCAGGCCCCTCTCAGAAGCAAAGGCAGGCAGCTGTGCCCGAACACTGAAAGCCTCCCAGGGACAAAGGCAGGCGGCTGTGCACGTCTGGAGAACCTAGCACACACCCATAAACTCGGAGAAGTGCGCACACACAAGGAGGCTCAGATCACACGCTGGAAACCCTGTGGGGAGAGGCGCCCACTAACGCTGGGATACATAGCACAATGAGGACTGAGTTCTGAACACAGAGAAAAGCAGTAAGATCACCCCTCGGCCATTGCAGCCAGCAAGACCTGAAAAACAGGCTGGCAAGTTTGAAAACAACAAGAGGGTGTTTTTTTTTTGTTGTTTGTTTTGTTTTGTTTTGTTTTTTCATTTTTTTCATTTTATTTTTTTAATATATTTTTATTTTTTTTTAAATATTTTGTTGTGCTTTGCTTGTTCCTTCCCCCCCCTCCCTGGCTGCTTATATTTGTGTGGGGGTGTCTGTGTTCGTGTCTCTTTTTTGTTTTGCCAGTTTGTTAGTGTCTTTTTGTTTGTAAGTCTGTCTATCTATATGAGTTTTTAACTACTCCTTCTTCATTGTTTATATCTTCTTCTTTACTCCCCAACTCCTTTTGCCTCCCTTGAATTCCTTCTTCGCTTATCCCCTCTTCCTTTCTTTTCAATTTTATCTCTTCTACCTTCCTCTTGTTTCCTCTTGCTTCTTTTTTTCATTCCCCCCCTCTTCTTTTTGTAAATACCCACGAGTGAGACAAAACAAACAAACAAGCAAGCCTGAAACTGTGGGGGAAAAAAACAAAAACAAAAACAAAAACCAGAGTTGGCCCCCAAAAGAGGGTATTTCAGCTGATGAGACAGTGAAAGCGGTGAACAACAGGATATCCGAAGGAGAATCCACCACTGAATCTCACAGATATTCTACCACAGAAGGTCATACCACAAACCCAGGGAGCCAGAACAGATCAATTTAAGAAGCTGAGGCTAACAACAAGAGTCTTACAAACAATGGGAAGACAAAAGAACAATCCCCAAACGAAAGGAAAGGAGGAAGCTCAAGAAAGAATGCTAAATGAAACAGAGGCAACTCAACTATCAGATATCGAGTTCAAAGCAATGGTTGTCAGGAAGCTCAATGAGCTCTCAATGAGCTACCATAAACTACAGGGAAGTTATGATGAACTCACAGCAAACTATATCAACATGAAAAAGGAAATAGAAACTATCAACAAGGGCCAAGAGGAAATGAAGAACACAATCTCTGAACTGAAGAACACAGTAGAAGGAATGAAAAGCAGAATCGATGAAGCAGAAGATCGGATCAGCGAGTTGGAGGACAAAATAGAAAAAAACACTCAGAATGAGCAAGATAAGGAAAAGAGGCTTAGAAAGAATGAAGAGGGTTTAAGAGAAATGCAAGACAACATGAAATGGAATAATATTCATATAATAGGGATACCAGAAGGAGAAGAACAAGAACAAGGGATAGAAAACCTGTTTGAAAAAGTAATGATGGAAAACTTCCCTCATTTGGTGAGAGCAAAAGCCACACAAATCCAGGAAACACAGAGAGTCCCAATCAAAAGGAACCCAAACAGGCCCACTTCAAGACACATCATAATTAAAATGGCAAAATTCCAAGACAAAGAGAGAATCTTAAAAGCAGCAAGGGAGAAAAAGGAAGTAACATACAAGGGGGCCCCAATTAGGTTAGCATCTGACTTCTCAATGGAAACGCTCCAAGCCAGAAGAGAATGACAAGAAATATTCCAAGCAATGAGAACCAAAGGCCTGCAACCCAGACTACTTTACCCAGCAAGGCTTTCAATCAAGATAGAAGGCCAAATAAGGAGCTTCCCAAACAAAAGAAGTCTAAAAGAATACACCTCTACCAAACCAATGCTGCAAGAGATACTAAAGGGACTGCTTTAAGGGAAGAAAGGAAAAGACAGAGAGAGAAAGAGAGAGAGGAACACAGGTACGAAAATGGCAATGAATAATTACCTATCAATAATAACCTTAAATGTAAATGGATTAAATGCTCCAATCAAAAGACATAGAATAGCTGAATGGATAAGAAAGCATGACCCACACATATGCTGCCTACAAGAAACCCACCTCAGGACAAAAGACATACACAGGCTCAAAGTGAAGGGCTGGAAACAAATTTTCCAAGCAAATGGCCAGGAAAAAAAGCTGGGGTAGCAATACTCATATCAGACAAAATAGACTTCAAAAGAAGGGCCATAAAGAGAGACCCAGAAGGTCACTTCATAATACTCAAGGGAAGAATCCACCAAGAAGACATAAATATTGTAAATATATATGCACCCAATGGAGGAGCACCTAAATACATCAAGAAAATTTTAGAGGACTTCAAGAAAGATATAGACAGCAACACAATTATAGTAGGTGATTTTAACACCCCACTGTCAAAAATGGACAGATCTTCCAAACAAAATATCAACAAAGATATTGTGGCATTGAACAACACTCTAGAGGAAATGGACTTAACTGATATATATAGAGCCCTTCATCCCAAAGAAGCTAAATACACTTTCTTTTCAAATGCACATGGAACATTTTCAAAGATAGACCACATGATAGGACACAAATCAAGCCTCAACAAATTTGAGAAAATTGAAATCATACCAAGCATTTTCTCTGACCACAAGGGACTGAAACTAGAAACCAACCCCAAGGAGAAAAACCCAAAACCCTCAAAATCATGGAGATTGAATAGCATGCTATTAAACAATGAATGGGTCAAGAATGAAATTAGGGAGGAAATCAAAAAGTTTCTGGAAACAAATGATAATGAACTCATATCAACCCAAAACTTATGGGACACAGCAAAGGCAGTCCTCAGAGGGAAGCTTATAGCGATACATGCCTATCTAAAAAAGACAGAAACATCTCAAACAAACAACCTAACCCTTCGCCTACAAGAACTCGAGGAACAACAACAAAGACAGCTCAGAGCAAGTAGAAGGAAAGAAATAACCAAGATAAGAGCAGAATTAAATGACATAGAGACTAAAAGCACAATCCTAAAGATCAATGAATCCAGGAGTTGGTTCTTTGAAAAGATCAACAAAATCGACAAGCCTTTAAGCAGGCTCATCAAGAAAAAAAGAGAGAGGACTCAAATAAACACAATCAGAAATGAAAGAGGAGATATTACAACCGACACCACAGAAATACAAAGGATTGTAAGAAATTACTATGAAGAACTGTATGCCAAGAAATTTGAAAACCTAGGTGAAATGGACAGGTTTCTAGAAAAATATAACCTTCCAAAACTCAATGAAAAAGAAACAGAAAGCCTGAACAGACCAATAACAGCTGGTGAAATTGAATCAGTAATCAAAACACTCCCGATGCACAAAAGCCCTGGACCAGATGGCTTCACAGGAGAATTCTACAAAACATTTAAGGAAGAGCTGACCCCTATTCTCCACAGACTATTCCAAAAAATCCAAAAAGATGGAAGACTTCCAAACTCTTTTTATGAAGCCAGCATCATCCTAATCCCAAAACCAGATAAAGACACAACAAAGAAGGAGAACTTCAGGCCAATATCGCTGATGAACATAGATGCTAAAATCCTCAACAAAATATTGGCAAACCGCATCCAACAACACATTAAAAAGATCATACACCACGACCAAGTGGGATTCATCCCAAGGATGCAAGGATGGTTCAACATTCGCAAATCAGTAAATGTAATTCATCACATAAACAAAAGCAAAGACAAAAATCACATGATCATATCAATAGATGCGGAAAAAGCATTTGATAAGGTACAGCACCCATTTATGATAAAAACACTCAGCAAAGTGGGAATAGAGGGAGCATTCCTCAACATAATAAAGGCTATATATGAGAAACCTACAGCCAGCATCATACTCAACGGGCAAAGACTAAATTCTTTTCCACTAAAATCAGGAACAAGACAAGGCTGTCCACTCTCTCCACTTCTATTCAACATAGTATTGGAAGTATTAGCCACAGCGATTAGACAAGAAAAGGAAATAAAAGGCATCCAACTTGGAAAGGAGGAAACAAAGCTATCATTGTTTGCAGATGACATGTTAGTATACATAGAAAATCCTATAGTCTCGGCCAAAAAACTGCTCGACCTAATAAATGAATTTAGCCAAACAGCCGGATACAAAGTCAATATCCAGAAATCAAAGGCATTTTTGTATACCAACAATGAAACAACAGAAGCAGAAATCAAGAAAAAAATACCATTTGATATAGCAAAAAGAAAAATAAAGTACCTAGGAATTAACCTAACCAAGGAGGTAAAAGACCTGTATGCAGAAAACTACACAACACTGAAGAAGGAAATCAAGGAAGACACAAATAAATGGAAACACATACCGTGTTCATGGATCGGAAGAATTAACATCATCAAAATGTCCATACTTCCCAAAGCAATCTACAGATTCAATGCAATACCTATTAAAGTACCAGTGGCATATTTCATAGATATAGAACAAACTCTTCAAAAATTTATATGGAACCATAAACGACCCAGAATAGCGGCAGCAATCTTGAGAAAGAAGAGCAAAGCAGGAGGGATCACAATACCTGATACCAAAATGTATTACAAGGACACTGTAATCAAAACAGCCTGGTACTGGCATAAAAACAGGCACGTGGACCAGTGGAATAGAATAGAGAGCCCAGAAATAAACCCTAGTCTCTATAGTCAATTAATATTCGACAAAGGGGGCAGCAACATAAAATGGAGTAAAAACAGCCTCTTCAACAAGTGATGTTGGGAGAACTGGACAGCTTCGTGCAAGAAAATGAAACTCGAGCACCAACTTACACCATACACAAAAATAAATTCAAGGTGGATAAAAGACTTAAACATAAGCCGTAACACCATTAAAGTCCTAGAAGAGAACATCGGCAGGAAAATCTCAGATATTACACGCAGCAACATTTTTACTGATATGTCTCTTAAAGCAAGGGACATAAAGGAAAGAATAAACAAATGGGATCTCATCAAAATAAAAAGCTTCTGCATGGCCAAGGAAAACAGTATTAAAATAAAAAGAGAACCGACTGTGTGGGAAAACATATTTGCCAATGATATCTCAGATAAGGGTTTAATCTCCAAAATATACAAAGAACTTACACGACTCCACTCTAAGAAGACAAGCAACCCAATTAAAAAATGGGCAAAGGACTTGGGCAGACACCTCTCCAAGGAAGACATACAGAGGATCCAGAGACACATGAAAAGATGCTCGATATCACTAGCTATCAGAGAGATGCAAATTAAAACCACAATGAGATACCACTTGACACCAGTCAGAATGGCCCTCATAAACAAAGCAACAAACAGCAAGTGTTGGAGAGGTTGTGGAGAAAAGGGGACACTAGTGCACTGCTGGTGGGAGTGCAGACTGGTACAACCACTATGGAAAACAGTATGGAGTTTTCTAAAAAAACTAAAAATGGATATACCTTTTGACCCAGCAATTCCATTGCTAGGACTATATCCTAAGAACCCTGAAACACCAATCCAAAAGAAACTATGCATCCCTATGTTTATAGCACCACAATTTACAATAGCCAAGTGTTGGAAGCAACCTAGATGCCCATCAGTAAATGAATGGATCAAGAAACTGTGGTACATTTATACAATGGAATTCTATGCAGCAGAAATAAAGAAGGAGCTCATACCCTATGCAACAGCATGGATGGAACTTGAGAGCATCATGCTAAGCGAAGTAAGCCAGGCAGTGGAAGATAAATACCATATGATCTCACCTTTAACAGGAAGCTAATCAACAAAACAAACAAACAAGCATAATATAACCAAAGACATGGAAATTAGGAACATGCTAAAAGTCACCAGAGGGGAGAGGGGAGGGAATTTCAGGGGAAAAGGGGGAAGGATTTACAGGAACAAGTATAAAGGACACATGGACAAAAACTATGGGGGGGGGTGGAAATGGGAGGGAGGTGGGGAGGGCTGAGGTGGTGGGTTCAGGTGAGAATAAAAGACAGAAAACTGTACAAGATCAACAATTAAAATAAAAATTAAAAAAAATACAAACACTAACAAAAATTGATGAGCAAAACAAAGGTTTTCAGTAAATTTACAGTTTTATGTTGAGCCACATTCATAGCCATCCTGGGCTGCATGCAGCCTGTGGGCCACAGGTTGGACACTGCATCCCTTTTGTACCTTCCCAGCAGTTCTTTAAGTTACTCAATACATCCTAATAAGTCTGGGTTTTTTTACAAAAGCTGTTGTCTGCAACCTAACTCTACTATAGAATACTCACTGAAGTTTAAGACTTCTTCATCTCTTTTTACCAGCCCACACCCATTTGTAACTTTTTCTTGCATAATAGCTGTCTTAATGACTGTTCTGAAAATATTCTATCAGACTTAGAAAAATAAGCAATTGGATCTTTCCATTTATTTGGTCATTATTTATCATCAATATTCCCCCAGAGCCTAGTAGCTCTGTCTAAAAGCACCTGTGCATAACTACGTACATTTCACCATTTCATTTCTCCAATCTGTTTAATGCAGGACCTTCCACCCACTTTGCCCCATCCAAACTTCCTCTAGTCTGTATGTACTTTTCAGTTCAGTATATTAACAAGTTCCTGTAATTCCCAATGTTCATTTTTATATTTTTAAAACCAAACACAATGAAATACTTTTTTGAATTTTTTTTTATTCTGGATTATAAAAATATAGGAGGGAAGTACTCTGAAGGGTTTAATGCAATAAACAAACATACATGTATATGTAGAAAAGTCACAAACATAGAAATACTTTAAAGGATTTTTATACTGCATGAAAAACAACAAAATAAAAAGGATCAATCAAAATATGTCTATATAACTTAGAAGTCTTCCCAAGTCTCTGTACCTAACAGCCATGCAGGTTGGCTGTCCCCTTTTCTCATCTGCTCAGCTTGCAGCTCATTTAAGTATTATCAGAGATGACTAGTACTCTAGTTCTTAAAACAGACTTGTTATTAAATCCATGACCCTGCACCTTTGTATTTTGAATCCTCAGGCATTTCTTCCACATGGTCATAAGCAATCCTCCTATTTCTTCCAATAAGTCCTTTCTGTTGACATTTCCTTTCTCCCATGCCACTTAAGAATAGCACCTTCCCTCTGACCACTGCTTTCTACAGGAGAATGCTTATTTTTGCCAAGGCTGGGTTTCCATGTGCTTCCAAAGTAACCAGACACCCAAAATGACTGGGTGGCACTGTATAATCCCTTTAGTCATCATGCTGTCTGAGCAAGAGTGCTCCAAGAATAAATGGAAGAATGCCTTCCTCCCTTTATCTGGGACATGATTTGAAGCCAAAGCAAAATGACTTAAGTCCCATGTCTCACCATAACCTCCTAAAAACAGCCTCCTTTTCTGTATCAGGCTGAAACTTATATGTGGAGTTTGATGGAGGAATATGTACCAGCTATTCTCTGGTGCCCTTTCTTCCCCCAGGTTTATGCCACAACCTTCTCTGAAGTCAAAAATAAAGCCCCTAAGACAAGATTAAATAATGTCTCAGGACCATTTCTCATTCATATACTCCAGTAAAGAACAAGCACTAAGCCCCCTTCTAAATCATTTATTTGAACATCTTATTTTGTGCTAGGCATTGATGATCCTAAGATGAATTATACATGGTCTTTACCCTTAAGGAATTCATCATCTAATGGAGAACAATTAGAGTGACCACCTTCAAGATGCTATATTGTATGTTAGAATCAGTATGTCCAGGAAGTGCTTGTCAGATTTGAGCCCCCAAAGAAAGCCAAAGAAAATTAAGATTTTAAATCTTTTTATTACTTATAAGTAAGCATATTTGGTAGAGAAAGAAATGTTCTTAGGCATCAAACTTGAAAAAAATAGATTTAAACTAAACTAAACTTTTAAAGCAAGGCGTTAGACTCCTGAAATAACACAGAAGATTCGATTATCAGTTTAGACTTTTACAAATTGGAAATCTTACATAAATTCAAGCTTTAGTAATTTCAAGAATACAAGTAATCACAAGGAGGAGGCAAAGCAGAGAGTGGTTCAGGACTGCCAATGCCACCTTAAGGCTCCTTCTTACTGCATGAAAATGCACTTTGGCCCAGATCACCTTATGAGGTTTTTTAACTGTGTATGCAGAGATATTGCTTACATAGAAAAGTGTTGTTTCAATCATGAAATATCTGTTTTATATTCAGATAGATATTTAGCTTAAATGACATTTCCAAGGAAATTATGCCTGATAAATGCATGGATTCTGGGTTTGTTTTCTGTTGAGTAATTCTAGAGAGATCATATGTCCTGCTTAAAGTCTTCCATTGGGAAAGAGTCTCCCACAAGCAAATACTGTTTTTCAGGAAGTCTGTCAGCTGGGTAACTTTTCTTTCTCACAGGTATCTCCCCAACCCCACAGTAAAGGGTGAAAAGGAATTGGAGGCCAGTTCCTTGTCTCTTTCTACCACATGGAAGACTTCCAAATCAGGGGGGTCACCTCCTGGATATAGAATGCAAAGTTAGGCATTAGCCCTGGCGGGTGTGTCTCAGCAGATTGAGTGCCCACCTGCGAACCAAAGGCTCGCCTGTTAGATTCCCAGTCTAAGGCGCATGGCTGGGTTGCAGGCCAGGTCCCCAGTAGAGGGTGTGCAAGATGCAACCACAGATTGATCTTTCTCTCCCTCTCCTTCTCCCCAACTTCCCCTCTCTGAAAATAAATAAATCTTTAAAAACAAAGGAAGAAAGAAATTTGGACTTTAATGCAGTTGTGAAAGATTGGCATAGAGCAAGCATGGCATTGGAACATTGTCCTATTTCTCCATCTCTCCTTCAGAAAAAGGGGTGCTTTCTTTTCCTTACAAGTCAAGAAAATGGGACTTCAAAGAATCACCCAAAAGCTCACACGTGTTCCCTGGAGTTCAGATATACAGGATTTGGAGCTCCTGCTCAGAGTGTTACATAAATAAGAGGCCACCTAGAGTTAGCAGAGAGTGGAGGGCAGGATATAGAGGGTGGGAGCTACATTCCCAACAGCGAAAGGAAAACTAGAAATGGTTTGTCCCAAAGGACACATTACCCAAGGGGGATTAGATATTCCCAACAAAGGAATTCTATGTGGGGTACACTGGCTGAAGTGAGGCTGAGGGGGAAGTTGTAAGAAACCAGCTGAAGAGACATTGAGGTATCATCCTCACTGAACTTGAAGTACAAAATCCTCAATGGCAATGGTTCTAAAAATCCTCCAAACTCATTCAAGAGAGAAAGAGCCAGTATTTTGACCTTTGTCATAAGCGGAGAGCTCCAGAGTCAGGTACGCAGCTATTCCAGTCAGATGTGATCTCTGCCCCATCCCTCTGTGCAGCCCTGTGGAGTTAGATGCAGCTGGTGGGTGGACACAGGGGGAGCGGAAGAGTATGTCTGTGGATAGAGAGGTGACCACACCTTCCTTTTTTACTGAGCTGGGTGCAAGCCGAAGGCGGGAAAGAGCTTTAAATTGATAAGAATTTATAGAGCGATGTTAGAATGACCTGTATTTTAGCATAATTTATTAGTATTTAAATATGGCTGAAAGTACTGTGGGAAGTCAAATTTCATCTAGAGGAAGAGAGGAACAGGGGTTTTAAAGCTGAAGCTGCAAAAAATAGTAAAGTTGCTGTCTGATTGAAACTGAACATGTTTTGATTATCCAACAAATGATTTATACATGCACACCAAAATATTCTTGCCCTATTAGTATTTATACCCCAGGTTTATGTATGTGTACTTAATGTGTATAACCTGTGCATATGCATAAATTTTCCTTACTTCTACCCCTTGGTGTTAGAATTAATTAGTACACATCATGCTTGAAAAACTATACAGTTCCTTAAGCAAGGAAGAGTTTGGGAAAGGAGAAATATTTATTAATGTTATATGCAATTTATTTTTTACCTATGAGAAAATGATTTCTTAAAAATGAGGAAAAAATGATCCTTAGTTGAAAGTAAATGCTAGAAAATTTAAGCTTTAATTGTGGAAACTACAGAGCTTAATGATCATTGAGACCTTTCATGATGCATGAGTATTATCTTTTTACACAGACAGGGAAGGGCAGGAATGTTTCATTCTGAACATGATTTGCCCCAAGTCCCAGTCATCTTCAATAGAAATAAAATCTATTGTTTCTTTGACTCTAAAATACGAACTACAAATAGAAATGCAAATACTTTAATGTAAGTTTAATAAAATGTTTGTGTTTAGGTTTGATTTTCAATTGTCAGATTCCTTGGGACTTCTTTGTTTTGTAAAGAACTTTGATTACCTTTCCCCATCATATTTAACTATCAGCATACTTGCCTCTCTCACTGGAGCAGGCTCCTGTCACTTCCATTTTGCCATTCCACTTCCTGTGAGTGCTCAGAGATTCCAACATAAAATTATTCTGGATGGTAGAAGATGGCAGCCAAGTAGGTGGAAGCTGTGCCCACTTGCTCGTGCCCCCAGCACGAATTTTTCAGCTGACCTTCTGATAAGTGACCTGAACAATCAACAGAATCTTAGCTGATATAAATTTTTGAAGCCAAGGAGTACAGAGGATACTTTGTGCCATTGATAAGAGATTTTATAAGCACCTGTGCAAGGCACCTGCAGCAGAAAAGAGAACACACAGAAAATGCAGCTTAGGAACTGCTACCCCTTCTGGAGCATGGTGTCTGGTCCCTCACAGAGAATCCCCCAACCCTAACTGGAAGAGAATTGGGAGGATATATGGAGACTGGGAGACTCAGGCTGTGCAAACACAGCAAGCAGCACATCCATAGCTGTAGTGACAACTAGGAGAGTTCAAGAAAGAAATTATATCTCCTAAAACTGTCCCAGGCACTGGCAGGCTTGCAACCAGCCCAGACCGAGAGAAACTTTTGAATTTGGGGGAGGTGGAGTATGCAGAGAGCCAGGGCAGTGGTTTTGGTGCTGTTTGGTGCCACATAGGGACTTTTTAAAGAGGGAAGCTGAAACATGGCTGGGCAGGGATCCCACATGCATGTGCAACTACCCTGCCAGCAAAGAGATCAGATTCAAAGCTCAGTGCATGCCCACTGAGTCCGACTGTCCAGGAAGAGTAGAAGGCTGCATGGAAAAGGTATTTTGGGGCCCCACCAAGCATGGCTGGTGAGTGGAGGGCTGCATGTGGAACAGAGAGGGTTTGGATCTGAGCCTCCTGCGAGAGAGCAATGAGCTAGGAACTAGATGGGCAAGAGCTGAGCACCTGAGATTTTTTTGTAGCCAGGAAGGCCCACTCACTCTGTGGAGTACAAACCACTGGAAAGAGGAAGGCTTGCCCAAACTCCACATGCAGGATTGATAACTCCACAGAACAAGTGAGGCCAAGACCAAGGAACTCCTGCTGGGCATATATCCACATGGGAAAGAAAGAATCTCAAAAGGGCCCTTTATGAACTTTCATTATACACTATGCTGGCTCTTCCTTAGGCCCTATTCCACTGAAAACAGCAGAGCAGAGAGATTAGAAATTGGCTCAGCAAGAGGTATTCAGGGCCCAGCCTAGCCTTGGCTCTCACACAGAGCTGCTTTTAGTGTCAAGCAGGAAAGAGCTGACCGTTTTACACAGATTGGTCCCTCACATGAAACAGACAGCTAATTCATCAGAATCTACACATTATTGGAAATAATCTGAGGCAGACCAAGGCATGTGGTGCAGGAGCTGGGGAACATATCCACCATCATCCCTGAAGACTGAGCAGCCCCTCCCAGAAGAGAACCAGGAATTACACTCCCCTGATCTCACCAGAAGCCCCCTCTAGGGGCAGGTGGAGGTGGTACATGCAGTGCTCTCAGACATGGGATAAACAAACCCTGGGCCTTGCGCTGATAAAAAGCCAGCAGGGCAGAACAGCGAGAACCAGCCAAGCCTGAAGGAGACAGCCACGGACTGTGGGCCTGCTTGCAGCCATGAACAGGCTGCCCAAAGCTAGACTGGGGCACTAGCCAACATTACCAGGGACAGATCCAGAAGGAGAAGACATTGGCAAACACTTGACTCTGCTGAGACAAATTCCACCGTGTTCTTTTTCATTATTTGTGTTATTTTTTCTCCTGCATAGCTTTTTAACATTGTTTCTTGGTCTTAATTTTGTTCCTATTATTTCACTAATTTTTATTTTATTTTTGTATAATTTATTTTATTTTTATTATTTTTTAACTATTATTTTAGCTTTATTTCAAATCTCATATTTTACTCTGTCCTTCTCTTACTCCATTTTGCCTACATCTTTCTCTTTTTTATTTTTGTTTTAAATTTTTTTTAATATATTTTATTGATTATGCTATTACAGTTGTCCCATTTCTCCCCATCATTCCCCTCCACCCTACACACCCTCTCCCACCCACATTCCCCCCTTTAGTTCATGTCCATGGGTCATAAGTTTTCTAGCTTCTACATTTCCCATACTATTCTTGCCCTCCCCCTGTCTATTTTTTCCCATTATCTATGCTACTCATTCTCTGTACCTTTTCCCCCTCTCTCCTCCTCCCATGCCCCTGTTGCTAACCCTCCATATGATCTCCATTTCTGTGGCTCTGTTCCTGTTCTAGCTGTTTGCTTAGTTTGCTTTTGTTTTAGGTGTGGTTCTTGATAGCTATGAGTTTGTTGTCTTTTCACTGTCATAGTTTTATCTTCTTTTTCTTAGATAAGTCCCTTTAACATTTCATATAATAAGGGCTTGGTGATGATGAACTCCTTGAACTTGACCTTATCTGAGAAGCACTTTATCTTCCCTTCCATTCTAAATGACAGCTTTGCTGGATAGAGCAATCTTGGATGTAGGTCCCTGCTTTTCAAGATTTCAAATATTTTATTTTCCTCTTTCTATGTCTTGTTTCTGTTCCTCACTCTTACTATTTCTTCCCGCTCTGTTCTCTCAAAATCATCTGTCTTTCCATTAGTCATCTCACATTCTTTTGCCCTTTCTTATAATATTCTAATTATTGTTCCATCTTTATTAGTATTTGCTCAGTTGTCATTGATATTGGGGTGGTTGTTGCATTTCTTCACATTTATTCCTAGTTATTCACTATTTTTTTAATTTAAATCTTATATTTTACTGTACACCTATCCTACCCTATTGTGCTTTCCTCCTTCTTTGTCTTATTTCCATTTTAATTTTATTTTCTCCCTGTCTTAGCCTGGTTTCTAACCTTTACATTTATTAATTCTCCTCCCTCTATCCTCTCAAAATCATATTTCTTTTTTTAATCTCATAATCTTTTTTCTTTTCTTTCTTACAATATTCTTATTCTCTTCCCACCTTCATTAATCTTTGCTCATTTGTCATAGATATCACAGTGATGTTTGTTTTTTTCAATTTGGTTTCTATTTTTTCACTATTTCTTTTAAAGCTTAAATTGTACTCTTTCCTTTTCTTGCTCCATTTTGCCCTATTCCCACCCTATTTTATTTGTGCTGTAAGTTTTATTTTCTACTTTTCTTTGCCATATTTCCATTCTCTACTCTTATTCTTTCTCCTCCCTCTGCCCTAACAAAATCATTTTTCTTTCCATCAAGCACCTCAATTCTTTTTTTCCTTTGTATAATATTCTTTTTCCACCTTTATTAATCTTAGCTTATTTGTTGTTGATATTGTGGTAGTGGCTGTGAGGTATATCTGCTGGTGTGGGTTTTGTTTGCTAAGTTGTTTTGTTCTGGCAGCGTCTGTACAATACCACACAGACATGGTGGGGGTTTGACTCTCAGTCAGCCCGACAGAGGAGAGAACCCACCAATGAACAAGTCAATAACAACCAAAAGCCAATTACAAGAAGATAGCCCACATAAACTGCACAAACAGCATTCCTAGAGCATCCAACTCAGGTTTTCAAGGATATGTCACCACTGAATCCCTCAGGTCTCCTACCATAGAAGGCCACTCCAGAAAGATAGGGAGTCAAAGAAGATCAATCTAATATTCAGAAACAAACAAAAAAGAGTCATCTAAAATGCAGAGAAAAGAAACAACCCACAATTGAAAGGAAAGTAGGAATCCCCAGAAAGAATGCAAAATGAGATTGAGGCAAGCAATTTATCAGATGTTGAGTTCAAAGTAATGGTTATAAGGATGCTCAAGGAACACAGTGAGAACTACAAGAAACTTAGTGGGACTTCATCAGCATGAAAAAGGACATAGAAACCACAAATAAGAAGTGGGAATAAATGAAGAATACAATATCTGAAATGAAAAATACACTAGAAGAAATTAAAAGCAGGCCAGATAAAGCAGAGGATTGAGTCAGCAAGTTGGAAGACAAGGTTAAAAAAAAAAAAAAAAAAAACATGTGGAATAACAAAATGAAAAAGACTAACAGAGAATGAAGATAATTTAAGAGAGTGGCAGGACAATGTGAAACATAACAATATTCACATCATAGGGATACCAGATGGAGAAGAAATGGAGCAAGGAATAGAAACTTTTTTGAAAGAATAATGACAGAAAATCTCCCTAACTTGGTGAGGGAAAAATGACTCAAGTTCAGGAAGCATAGAGGGCCCCACTCAAGATAAACACAAAGAGGCCCACTCCAAGACACATAATAATTAAAATGGCAAAATTTAAAGACGAATAGAGAATCTTAAAGGCAGCACAGGAAAAACAGCTAGTAACATAAAAGGGAGCTCTGATAAGCCTATCAGCTGATTTCTCAAAAAAAACAAAACAAACAAACAAAAAAAACAAACAAACAAACTCTATTAACCAGAAGGGAATGGCACAAAATATTTTAAGTAATGAAAAGCAAAGAAGTGTAACTAAGACTACTCTACCCACCAAGACTCTCATCTAAAATGGAAGATGAAATAAGGAGCTTCCCAAACAAACAAAAAAAAAGTTAAAACAGTACATCTGCACCAAACCATCATTGCAAGAGATGCTAAAGGGACTGCTTTAAAAAGAAGAAAGAGAAAGAGAGGAACACAGGCACAAAGGTATAAAATGGAAGTGAATAAGTACTTATCAATAATAACCTTAATGTAAATGCATAAAATGCTCCAGTCAAAAGACATAGGATAGCTGAATGGAAAGAAAACATGACCTGCATATATGCTGCCTACAAGAGACTCACCTCAGAACAAAAAATCTACACAGACTTGAAGTGAAATGACGTAAAAAATATTTCATGCAAATGGAGATGAGGAAAAAGCTGGAGTAGCAATACCGATATCAGACAAAATCGACTTCAAAACAAAGTCTATAAGAGGAGACAAAGCCACTACATAATATGTAAGGGAGTTGTCCAACTAGAGGATATAACCCTTATAAAGATATGAGCACCAATATAGAAGCACCTAAATATATAAGGACAATCTTGGAGGACTTTAAGAAGGAGAACAACAGCAATACATTCATCATAGGAGATTTTAACAGCACACTGTCAACAATGGATAGATTATCCATACAAAAGTCATCAAGAATATTGTGGCATTGAATGACACCCTAGATCACTTGGATTCAATTGATATTTACAGAGTATTTCACCCCAAAGAAGCAAAATATACACTCTTTTCAAACACACGTGGATCATTTTCAAAGACCACATGGTAGGACACAAAAAAGCCTCAACAAATTCAAGATAATTAAAATCATATCAAGCATCTTCTCAGATCACAATGGCTTGAGAGTAGAAACCAACCTTAAAAAAATACTCAAAAACATTGAAATACATGTAGACTGAATACATGTTATTAAATAAGGAATGAGTTTACTATAAGACCAAAGAAGAAATCAATAAGCACCTGGAAACAAAAATGACCAGAGAAATATCCAAAACCTATGGGACACAGCAAAAATAGTCCTGAGAGGGAAATTCATGGCAATAGAGGCCTACCTAAAGAAGATAGAAAGATCTCAAATAAACAATCTAATTCTACACCTATAAGAACTAGAGGAACAACAACAAAGAAAGCACAGAGTAGAGGGAAGGAAATAATCAGGATCAGAGCAGAATTAAATGTCGTACACCTAAAAAAAAAAAAATAAAAGTAAAGGATCAATCTATCCAGAAACTGTTTTTTTTTTGAAAAGGTAAACAAATGGATAGTCCTTTAACCAGACCGATCAATGAAAAAAGGAGAGAGAGGACCCAAATAAATAAAATCAGAAATGAAAGAGGAGAAAATATAACCAATACTAGAGAAATACAAGGATTGTAAGAAATTACTATGAACAAATATATATATGAAGAAATTGGACAACCTGGGCAAAATGCATAAATTTCTGGAAACATACAATTGTCTAAAACAAAATCAAGAATAAGCAGAAAGCCTGAATAGACCAGTACCAACTAGCAAAATCAAAGCAGTAACCAAAAAACTCCTGGCACACAAAAGTCCTGAACCAGATGGCTTCGCTGGTGAACCTTACCAAACAATTAAAGAACTAATTCCTATCCTTCTCAAACCATTCCAAAATATTCAAGAAAAGTAAAGACTCCCAAACTCTTTTTACAAGTCCAGTATTGTGCTAATTTCAAAGCCAGGTAAAGACACAACAATGAAAGAAAATTACAGACCAATAACTCTGATGAACATAGATTATTAAATCTTCAACAAAATATTGGCAATCCAGATCCAGCAATGTATTAACAATATCATACACCATCAAGTGGAATTTATCACAGGGATGCAAGGATTGTATATTTGTAAATCAATAAAGATAATACACCACATAAATAAAATGAAGGATAAGAAGCACATGATCATATCAATAGATGCTGAAAAAGAATTTGATAAAATCCAGTACCTATTTATGATTTTAAAAAATTCAGCAAAGTGGTAATAAAAGGAGCACACCTTAACAAAATAAAGGCCATATGTAAGAAACCTACTACCAACATCATACTCAATGGGCAAAAACTAAAAGCTTTCCCTTTAAGATCATGTACAAGACCAGGGTATCTGTTTTCACCACTCTTATTCAACATAGTACTGGAAGTTGTAGCACTGTGATCAGACAAGAAAAAGAAATAAAAGGCATCCTAATTGTAAAGGAGGAAGTAAACTTTCATTTTTTGCAGATGACATCATAGTGTACGTAGAAAACCTTATACTCTTCACCAAAAAACTACTCAACCTAATAAGTGAATTTGGCTAAATAGCAGGATAAAAAGTCAATATTCAGAAATTGATGACATTGTTGTACATGAACAATAAACTATGAGAAAGAGAAACTCAGAAAAAAATCCCATTTACTATAGCAATAAGAAAAATAAAGTACCTAGGAATAAATTTAACCAAGTAGGTAAAAGACCTGTAGTTGGAAAACTATAGGACACTGCAGAAAGAAATTGAGAAAGACACAAATAAATCGAAGCATATACCATGTTTATGAATTGGAAAAATTAATGTCGTTAAAATGTTCAGACTACCCAAAGCAATCTATAGTTTCAATGCAATTCCTATTAAAATACCAATGGCATATTTCACTGGTCTAGAATAAATACTCCAAAAGTTTATGTGGAACAAAAAAAGACCCCACATGGCCTCAGCAATCTTGAGAAAAAAGAATAAAGTGGGAGGGATCATAATGCCTGATACAAAACTATAGTACAAGGCCACTGTAATCAAAACAGCCTGATACTGACATAAGAACAGACACATAAATCAATGAAGCAGAACAGAGAGCCCAGAAAGAAACCCATGTCTTTATGGCCAATTAATATTTGACAAAGGGGGTACTAGTATAAAATGGAGTAAAAATAGCCCTGGTGTTCAATAAATTGGTGTTCGATAAATTGGTGTTAGAAGACTGGACTGGCACAAGCAAAAAAAAAAAAAAAAGAAAAAGAAAGAAACTAGAACACCAACTTATACAATAGAGTAAACTCAGAATAGATAAAAGACTTAAATATAAGTCATGATACCATAAAACTTCTAACAGAAAACATAGGCAGTAAAATTTTAGATATCCCATGCAGTAATATTTTTGCTGATATATCTCCTAGGGCAAAAGAAATAAAAAAATAAACAAATGAAACGACATCGAATTAAAAGTTTCACAGCTCAGCTAAAGAAACTGTGATCAAAATGAAAAGGGAACCAATTGTAGGGGAGAACATGTTTGCCCATGATACCTCAGACAACTGTTTAATCTCCAAAATATATAAAGAACTCATATGACTCAACACCAGGAAGACAAACAATGCAATTAAAAAAATGGGCAAAGGACCATTAGAGGGCCCAGAGACATGTGAAAAAATGCTCAACATCACCAGCCATCAGAGAGATGCAAATTAAAATCACAATGAGATATCATCTCACACCTGTCAGAACGGTATCATTAATAAATCAACAAACAACAGGTGCTGGTGAGGATGTGGAGGAAAAAAGAGAACCCTAATGCACTGTTGGTGGGAATTCAGACTGATGCAACCACTGTGAAAACAGTATGGAATTTCCTCAAAAATTTAAAATGGAACTGCTTTTTGACATAATGAATCCACTACTGGAAATGTACCCTAAGAATCCTGAAACACCAATTCAAAAGAACTTCTGCATCCCTATGTTCATAGCAGCACTATTTACAACAGCCAAGTGGTTGATACAACCTAAGTGCCTGTCAGTAGATTAGTGGATCAAAAAACTGTGGTACGTTTACACAATGGAATACCACACAGCAGAAAGAAAGAAGGAACTCCTACCTTTTTCGATAGTATGAATGAAACTGGAGAATATTATGATAAGTGAAATAAGCCAGGTGGTGAGAGACAAATACTATGTAATCTCACTTATAAGGGGAATCTAATGAACAAAATAAACTAATGAACAAAATAGAACCAGAGACATGGAAACATGGAACAGACTGACAATTGCCAGAGGGTAGAGGGGAGGGGGATAATGGTGGAAAGAAGGGGTAGGGGCCAGTCAAAGAACATTATGAATGATCCATGCACATAGACAATGGTGTGGGGTTTGCCTGTGGGAGCAGGGGGTGAGCTGGGTAGTGGAGGGCAGAGGGAGGAAATTGGGGTGACTGTAATAGAATAACAATTTTAAAAAAATGATTCTTCTTTTCTGCTAAAAAAAAAAAAACTAGAACAATCTATTTAAAGAGTAACAAGAAAAGTTCTAATTATTTCTGTAAAAAATTGGCCAAAAAAGCAAGGCCAAGTATTAAAAAGAAATTCCACCTTTTTTGTTAGATCCTGACATTTGTGATTGATAAAGTGGCTCTTGGTGTAGATGACTTTCATTTGGACTTATCCGTGAGACCCTATTGATGTTGTTATTGACTAGTGAGCAAGAGCAGCGAATCCTATAGATTAATATACTGCTGATTTACTTTCTTCAAAATAACATATTATAAAAACAAAAACTTTAAAAGTATATAGATTTAAGAAAGAAACAATTTCAAATCTGGTTTCTTAGAAGAAAAATCAGAAAGAAGAGGACAGAATAATGCAGTCTGTTTATTATTATTCAGTAGTTCTTATAATATAAATTTTTATAATGAATATATTGAATAAATTAGAAAAAAGAATGATTATATAGTTAGCTGTTAGTTTCTTAGTTTTCTTAGCTTTTCATAATTTTTGTAGTTATTAACACCTTTTAATTGTAAAAATCCATAATGTGAACATTCAACAGCAGGAACTTTCTGAAGGGCTTATCAGTCAATAATCATTTAAATACACCTTCTTAGATTCAAACTATGAAAACAATACTGAGAAAGCTATTGAGAAAGGCAGAATTTGGGGGTTTTGATTAACAGTGAACCAAATGTGATGAAAGCAGATATTACATAATCATATTTTGTCTGAACAAATGCTTAAATAGAATGTAACATCTGAGGTTCCCTGCTTATCATTCACCACTTAAATTTCAAAACAAAGTCTCCAAAGAAAAATAGATGTTTGGGAATTAATCTCTATGTCTATCATATACATTAGTGCTTTCTTAAAAGTGGAGAATGGTTAAATAACCTGTTAAATAACAGATAATGTTTTACTGAAATAGGTCATTGACTAGATGAGGACTACACATTAGTTTCAAAGCCACTTTTGCATCTTCCTGGGTTTTGATTCCTTAATTTGCTGGTGGCATTCGTCATTGCCGCTCACTGCAAAAAGGCATCTCACCCACTTCAAATCCTTCTGTTGACCATAATGGAGAAGCATTCTAGATTTTTTCCCTCACATCCAAATACATTTAAATTATTTTAATCAGTTTTTTCTTTAAAAGTTTGTACAAATATTGAATTTTTCATGTGTTTGAAAAAGTGAAGCAGTGAGATATAGGTAAAAAGAATAGTAAGTTTATAATATTTTGCCTTTCCTAGAACATTTCATATGAATTGAATTATAACCAATCTCTTTGCCATGTATGAGACAGGACACAACAGGAAGAATGAACATCAATCACATAATCCTACCCTTCCATTTAGATGAGCCATGTAGTACAGACACTGGGCATGCATGCATACATTCACTAAGTACCCATGCTTATATGGCTAATTGTGCATTTATATATGCATATGTCCCCATATGTGCCTCACAAAACTAATGAACTCATGCTTTATTTAATGATGCTAAAGAATAGCTTTGTCAAAGTTTCTTAGTGTTGCAGCAACCAGGCCTTCTCCAGTTCTTTAAAAAATGTATTTTAAATAGTATTTTAAATAGTATTTTATCTTAAGATTATGATGTATGTACAATATTATATTAATTTCAGGTGTATAACCATATGATTAGACATTTATATGACTTATGAAGTGATCACTCTGATAAATCTAGTATCCATATGACACTATACATAGTTATTACAATCCTATTGACTATATTCCCTACGCTGTATTTTACACTCCCATAATTATTCTTTAATTACTAATTTGTACTACATAATCCATTAATCTTTTCCCCCTATCCCCCTAAACCCCCTCCCACCTGGCAACTGTGTAAATATTCTCTGTATGGAGTCCATTTTTGTTCTGCTTTTTTATTAATTTTGCCTTTTAGATTTCACATATGTGTGAAATCATATGGCATTTGTCCTTCTCTTTCTCTGTCTGATTTATATTATTCAACACAATACCCTCTAAGTCCAACCATGCTGTTACAGATGGCAACATTTCATTCTACTTTATGGCTGAGTCATATTTCATTGTGTATATGCATTACTTCCTCTTTATCCATCTATCTATTGATGGACAGTTAGATACCTTTGCTTCCATACCTTGGCCATTGTAAATAAGGTTGCAGTGAACATATGGATGTATACATCTTTTTGATTTAGTGTCTTGGATTACTTCAGATAAATACCGAGGAGTGGAATTGCTGGTTTCTTTTTTTTTGTGTCTTGTCATAGCCTTTGTTTTAAAGTCTGTTTTGTCTGGTATAAGTATTGCTATCCCAGCTTTTGTTTGTTTGTTTGTTTCCATTTTTATGAATTATCTTTTCCATCCTTTTTCTTTTAGTATGAAATGAGTCTCTCTTGTAGACAGCATGTATAAGGGTCTTGTTTTATTATCCAGTCAGCTTCCATATGTCTTTAACTGGAACATTTAATCTATTTGCACTTAAAGTAATTGTTGATAATACGTATTTATTGTCATTTATCTTTCATATTTTTGTTATTTTTTCCTCTTCTTAGAGAAGACCCTTTAACATATCTTGTGGTACTGGTTTAGTGGTGATGAACTCCTTTAGCTTTTTCTTGTCTGGGAAGCTATTTGTTTGTCCTTCAAGTCTAAATGACAGCTTTGTTGGGTAGAATAATCTTGGTTGCAGGTTCTTGCTTTTCATCACTTTGAATATTTCATGCCAGTCCCCTCTGGCCTTCAAAGTCTCTGTTGAGAAATCAGCTAACCATCAGACTTGTGGTAGCTCTCTTGTAGAAAAATAACTGCTTTTCTATTGCTGCTTTTAAGATTCTCTCTTCATTTTGTAGCCTCTGGCATTTTAATTATGCTGTGTCTTGGTGTGGACTCCTTTTAGATTATCTTATTTGGGACACGACTTGGATGTGTATGTCTATTTCCTTCTCCAGGTTAAAGAAGTTTTCACAGTAAAATAAAATAATTTTTTTAAAGTTTTCAGTTATTATATTTCCAAAAGGGTTTTAAATTCCTTGTTCTCTTTTTTCCTCTGCCCCACCCCTCCATGATGTGAATGTTGGTAAGCTTAATGTTGTCTCAGAACTATACTCATCTTTTTGGATTCTTTTTTTCCTCTTGTTGTTCTATTGGGTGTTTTCTGCTTCTTTATCTTTCAAATCACTGATTCTATCCTCTGCATCATTTATTCCACTATTGATTCCCTGTAAAGTATTCTTCTTTTCAGTTATTGGATTCTTGGTTTTTGTGTTTTCTAGTTCTGTTTTTACATTTCCTATCTCTTTGTTAAAGTTCTCACTAAGTACCTCTACTCTTCCCATAAGTTCCTTTATAAGCAGTATCTTTATACTGTATATAGTATATAGATGCTATACTGAGCATCTTTGTAACCAATGTTTAGAACTCTGCATCTGGTAGATTGCTTGTCTCCATTTTATTTAGTTCTTTTCCTGGAGTTTTGTACTATTCTTTCATTTGGGATATTTTTCTTTGTCTCCTCATTTTGGCTGCCTGTTTGTTTGTGTTTCTACATATTAGGTAAAGTTGCTTTGTCTCTCAGACTTGGTAGAGTGGCCTCATGTGTTAGGTGTCCTGTGGGGCCTAGTGGCACAGACACCCTAGTCACCACTTGGTGCTCCAGGTACAACCCCAGACTTTGTGGGCTTTCCTCTTCTAGTTGAGCCTTGATTGCTGTTGGCATGTCAATGGGTGAGACTTACTGTCTGGCCAGTCATCTGCAATGACCTGCAGTGACTACAGTGAAAGATGTGCTGTGCCTGGTCCAACCTCACAGAGCAGTAATCACTTCATCAAAGCTCTGGTTTGCACTGAGTTTGCCCCTTGAGTGTGTCAGTTATGGAGATGGTGCTCCAACATGGTCTGAAACTGACCAATGGGTGTGCCGACTCTGAGGCCTCCTGGGAGCTACAGGCCAAGATCAGTCACTACCTGTGCCCTGCTTGGGGCCACTCAGCATGAGCTACAGAGTGATCTGCAGATGGCTACTATTTGTGCTGGGCTGAAGGTGCACAGGAGAGGCCCACCTGCTGCTAGTGCCAGACCTGGGACCACTTAGAAAGAGGTATGGGGCACACCTGGGCTACATGCTTCTTGTTTGAAATTTTTGAACCTTTGACAGATTATAGGAAAATCAACAGCATGAGCCAAGACAGGCCTTTTCTATAGAAAAGCAACTGGAAATGACTCTGTTGGGCCCACAAGTTGGGTTGGGATCTCAGTGGATCACTAGCACAAG
This sequence comes from Glossophaga mutica, assembly GCA_039655065.1. Lineage (NCBI taxonomy): Eukaryota > Metazoa > Chordata > Mammalia > Chiroptera > Phyllostomidae > Glossophaga > Glossophaga mutica. The sequence continues at coordinate 73,997,027 of CM077308.1, read as the reverse complement.
ACAAACAGTGTTAGCCAGGTTGATGGAGACTCAGCTATAGTGTCCACCTACTGGCTCTGTAGGGGAAGTGCAAAGAATAATGGCCCCACATAAATGGCCCCAGCAAAGAACAATGGCCTCTGCCAGCACCTCTGTCTGAGAGAAAGCTACCCTCCATCTCTTGTTTTGAAGTGAGACAATTCAGTTCCTCCCATACATCCCTGTTGCCTTTCAAGCTGCTGCTCCAGTGCTGGAGCTCAGAGTAAGTCCAACTAAGTCATTGTTTGGGCCCTGTAAGAGAATCACCTGTCTCACTGAGCCACAATCCCTGCTGGTTTTTAGAGCCAAAAGTTATAGAGACTTCTCTTCCTGGCCCTGGAACCTTGGGCTGAGGAGCCTGGTGTGGGGCAGGAACCCTTCACTATTCAGAGGGGACATAGGCAGGGAAAATACCCCTCCTGATTTTTATCTGCTGTATGTGGGTGTGGGACCAGCTCATTCCATGTTTCTGCCCCTCCTACCAGTCTCAATGTGGCTTCTTCTTTATATCTTTAGTTATTGGACTTTTGTCTAGCTAGATTTCAGGTGGTTCTGAATGGTGGTTATTCTGTAGTTCAGTTGTCATTTTGATGTGGCTGTGGGAGGTTCCAAGTACCACATTTACCTATGCTGCCATCTTGACTGGAAGCCTCAGGACTTCTTCATCTCTACGTATTAGCCCAACCCTAGGCCAGGGCTGTGATCATGGAAATTCCATGTATATATAGGAGAGAGTTAACCCTTCTAATAAAAGAGCATTCATTTACTCTTTCAGTATTTTTCTTGACTCTTCACTGTGGGCCAGATACTGATTGAAGCCCATTGTGAAGAAGTGATGTGAGTCTGCAGAAAGGGCATCAAAAGCCTGATTGAAACTATGAGTAGGCACTGAATCACTAGAAGGAGTCAGGAAATCTCTGTCAATCTGTTAAGAAAACATTGAAACTAAAACATAGAGCAGTTAAAAAAACAGAACTGAAATATTTTCTTAATTATCCTTGATTAGATAATGTTACTCAATTTGTGTACCCCAAGTATGACCAGTAGTCAAATCTAAATTTGTTTTTGTAAATTCATAATAAATTGTCATATTTTATTTAACCATTTGGTAAATTCAGTTCATATACCAGTGTGATAAAGTTATCTTTAAGTAAATCCCCTTTTCCCTGAGCCTCAAGGAAAGGATATCAAGAGGTTTTACTAGCTATAATTAAATCCATACAACTCTAATAATCATTGTCACTAGTCTAATGCTTAGGAAGAAACATACCACCCCTGACTGGGTCTACATTTACCCTGATTATTGGTAGAGAGGAAAAAGAAAGTTAACCTATTTGCCTCTGAAAAAAAAGGATCATCATAAACTGAATCAGTGTCTAATAAAGTTCTGGTATGGATAGTGATAATAACAGTTTATAGATGCTGTGAAGCCCATGAGCCATCATCATTAATTTAGCTCCACGTGTGTAGGCAAAATAATAGGATTCAGACAGGCCTCTGAAGGGAAGATCTATCATATTGATCAAAAACAGCAGGCAGAAAGATGGGTTTTCAGGTCTCATGTCTGACAGTGTTATGATGCAGTAAAAGACAATCAATAGAGCCCTTCTATCTGACTGGACTACCTACTGTTTGGAACACAGCCTCACATGGTGACCTCCTTTACTCTCAAGTCTACATTTAGCCTAATACTCAGCATCAAGTTACCTGTTATCTGTACCCTGTCCAACCCCGTAGGTGGGCTTCCACTTGCCTCTCGAGCCACATCCCTCTTTTGTGCTTTTTGTACAAACCCTCCTCTGTTCTTTGAGCTTGGGTTTCTCAAATTTGACAGCAAATTTAATCCTTATTCCTCCTAAAACTGAGGCTCTGTCCTTGTGTGTGTCATTCCTATTTCCTGCCTGGGCTTGAACAATGACCTCTGAACCCTAGTCAAGTGCCTGGGCTCCTGTTCAAAGACTATAATGCATTCCTGTCTGCAAGTACTTCCCAATGTCACCTAATGCTAATTCTCAGACATTAAGCTCTTGTCACTGGTTCAGGACTACTATTACTTCAAGTTGGAATACAGACGCTAATTATTTACCAAGTATAGCTTGTGATTTTCAGCCATTCTTACCAGATGCTGAATTGTGTGTAGTGGTCTAGATGGCCTCTCAGTTTCTGCATATAGGATTTTTTCCCTTTTGTATATTTCAGCCTACTTGATGTAGACACTGCATCAAACCCAGCCCTGTTACGACATGTAGTAAGAGGTGTTGGAGATGCAAGTTGTCCTTTACCTGAAAAAGGACCATTGGTAACAGCAACTACAATTTAATACATTCATTAATTCAATTAGGAATCTCTATTGGATACTATACATGAGATTTCCCCTCTCACAGAGCTTATATTATTAGACATGCATTCACACAAGTGTGTGTTGTTGTTGCTGTTGTTGTTGTTTGGAAAGAAGGGGCAGACAGTGCAAACCAGTATCAGGTAATAAATGGCTCAGTGCAGAGAATTTAGAGGTAAAGTGATAGAACTACTTCAAACCGAGTAGCTGGGAAGCCTTTCCATGGAGGTGACATTTGAAGTGGACATTTGAAGTGACATAAAAGAGCCAGCCATTGGATGACAACATATTTCCAGAAAGAGAACATATTTCCAGAAAGGGGAAAATCTGAGATAAGCCTGAACATGTGGAACTCAGAGCAGAGTGGCTGGCAATAGTACACAGGAATAAAGTGGTTGGGATGAGGATGGAAAATTTAGCAGAGGCTGGATTTTGATAAAAATTCAAGTTTAATTTAAAATGATGAGAAGGTAGTTGAGGACTTGAAGGAGGGAAGTAAGTTGAACTGAATGACATTTACAATGAGCATATGCTTCTAGGTGAACGGAGATTTACCTGGAAGGCCTGAGAGGTGGCTGAGAGACATGTTAGGAGGCTACTGGAGTAAACTAGAGGATTGGTGGTTGAACTACGCTCCGAGAATGCAAATGGAGACAAGTGGAGGTTAATTTGCGGAACGTGCAAAAGGATATGATATTTGATTAATGAATCTTAGTTGTTTATTGAGGAAAAGGGCTAATGGTGATGCTATTTTTTTCTTGAGGATGGGGAAGACAAAGGGAAAAAGCAGGTTGAAAGGAGAAATATCAAATGTGCTTTAATCGGCTGTGTAAGCTTGAGTTGCCTACTAGGCATGATGTAAATAAGTAGGCAATGGGGTATATGAAACTGAAGGGCTGGGATACAGAGAATTGGAACCTATGCAATAATAGAAAAATATATGTATATTGGTCTTTGGTCCTGATTCCTGACACAGAGCTCCTAAATCTTTTGGAATTTCTTGGGTGACAGGAGTATTTTGTTTTGTTTTTTTCTAATTAGGTGACTCCTGGTGGGCTCCCCTGGATAGCTTCCAAATGGGACTTGGTCTTCTGAAAAAAAAAAAAAGCCATTTTTAGCTTCTTGGAATTTTCAGCCCCACTCCTTATCCTTTAGGAAGAGGAGGAGGCCAGAGACTAAGTTAATGATCAACCACACCTTGTGATAATGTCTTCCTAAAAATACCAAAATTACAAAGTAGGGGGAGCTTCTGGGTTGCATTCCAATCCCATGAGGACAGGAGCACCTGTGCTCAGGACTCTTCCAGATCTCCACCTATGAATCTCTTCATCTGTCTGTCCGAATGTATCTTTTATCATCTTTATTATATAATCGGCTGGTAAATGTATAAAAGTGTTGCCCTGACTTCTGACAGTTGCTCTAGCAAATAATCAAACCCAATTTATAGTGTATCAGTCAGAAGCATAGGTGACTACCTAAGATTTGCAGTTTGGTATCTGAACTGGGGGGTAGAGGCCATTCATGTGAAACTGAGCCTTTCACCTGTGAGATCTGATGCGACCTCCAGGTAGATAGTGTCAGAATTAAGTTAAATTACAGGACATCCAGCTGCTGTCAGAGAATTGCTGGATGAGTAAAAAGCCCACATATCTGGTGTCAGAAGCACTGTGTGAGTAGAGGAAAAACACAAGAGTAGTGTGACTTTCTTTTCTTCACAGGAACCATCAGCACAGACATGGTGTTTACACGGGTTTGAAAGTGGAGAAGGTCACATGGGGTGTGTAGATAGAGAAGAGAAGGTACAGAAGAGACCCCTGAGACATTCTAAAATCTCGAGATCTAGGAGAGGAAAAGGAGCCTGAGAAGTGGTCATAAATGTAAAGGAAACATTTAATAAACCTTGTATGTGTGAGGGTACATGCTAGTCTTTTATATGAGGTTAATCATTTTAATCTTTATTTTAAAATTTTATTGTTGCTCAATTGCAGTTGTCCCCATTTCCCCCTATTACTCTCCCGTGCCCTATCCAGCCCCCACTCCCACATTCATTCCTCCCCCTGTTGTCTTTGTCCACAGGTCCTTTATACATGTTCCCTGATGTGACCCTTTCCCTTCCTTCCCATGTTACCCCACTCCCCACTTAATCTTCACTTTAACTTCCAGAGTTAGAAAGTGAAGTCTGGCATCAGGTTGTCTCTGCTGGAACTCAAGCTGCTCCACTGGCCAACTGTGTGACCTTGGGCTAGTCAATTAACCTTTCTATAACTTGGTTGCCTCACCTGTAGTATGGATTTATAAAAATATCTACCCAATATGCTTGATGGCTATATTAAATGGATTTATGTGTATAAAGACCCTAGAACAGTGCCTAGCATATACTAAGCACTCAATCAATATACTGTAGCTGAATTCAGCTGAACTTAACTAGATTTACTTTCTGTCTTATCTGTGGAATAACTAAATATATTCTCCACCACCACCCCCAAACCTGTCAGAGTTAGAACAAGGCAAAAATGCCCATATAACTAGCCAATCAAATAATCAGTCCTCATAAAAATATATAATGTGTTGACCATTATTGTAAAGCACTAAGAAAAAATAATTGTTTTAAAAGCAGATTTATTAATTTTTACTTTAGAAATCAAAGTGGGGGAGTCAACCTCAATAAAGTAGTAATTTTATAGGAGACATTAGTTTCAATTAAATAAAGAAATTCAAGTTTGGCTAATTAAGTATTCCCAAGGGTAGTTGTTGAGAAGCTACTTCAATACCAAGAAAAGAATGCTTTGTATTCACCACACTGGTTGTTTATCCATAAATTGGTGTTTTTAATTGTTTGAAAGTCATTTGTTCTCTTCTGCAAATTAAATATTCCTCTATGCATATGTTAGACTATTTTATTGGCAACTTTTTTATAAAGCAAAGTTAATTTCAGCTTAATTCCTATTCAAATTAATGATAGTTTCTTTCATTTATGAGCTTCTAAATCTTCTCTACTGGTATTAAAATTAGATTCTATTACTAAATTTGAGAAAGGAGAAGAATTTCTCCACCCATTACACCACTATCCAATATCAATAAATTATGTGAAAGGACTGTTGTTACTCTGGAAGAAACTGTGAGGAACATCTGCCAGCCCTGAGAGGTGACAGGTCTGACTCTGATATAACATACTAGAGTTCAGATCCATTTGAAATTTTGTCTGAGTATACCACAGTGCCTTACTCATCACAGACACTCTTTAACTGTTGGAACAAGGACAGGAAGGAAAGAAAGAAAACAAGAGAAGGAGGTAGAAAGAAAAGAGGAAAAAAATCTCCTTGATTAGAGTACTGTCTAGAAACACTAGTTTCTGAACATGGTCAATCACCAGGCACTGGCTCAATTCTGAGAAGTTTCCAAAGCTAGGCTGATATACTCTGTTGAAATTCACTGAAGAATTGCACACCTTATTGCTGAGGAGTCACACCAGATGTCCTGTTTAAGGACAAATGACGTTGACTCCTGCAGGCAATATCCATATGTGAGGAAACAGAAAGAGTGTTTCAGAGCTGGTTAGTCAACTTTAAGTTATGCTCAGTGCACTGTATCAGGAATGCAAAGCATTTTCCAGATGGCATCATAAAGTCAGTTCATTTTCGCAAAGCACCATCTCATTTTTGAGAAATAGCCCTTGTTATTCATTCCCTTTGGTCCTTTTTGGAATTGTTTTTTTCTTGCCATAAATGCAACACTTAAACTAGAGGGTCGGGTAGGATACTTGCTGTATCTTATAAAAAATATCTGACAGGCTGAGAGTGTTCAGATATCAGTTAACAAGGAGGGCAATAAGACATTGTCTTAACCACTGGCCAGGTCATCAAGGAGACAGAATGCTAGACAGGTATTGGCATGCTGCTTTTACTGTTAATGATAAAACCTTGTATAATTCACTTAATCATTCTGTGTTTCAATGTCTACATACTCCTTGTACCTTTCCAAATTCACACCCTTCATCAAACCCAATCTCTAGTGTAGAATGTCCTTTCTCTCATTTGTCTACCCAAGCCCTACTGGTCTTTGGGGCACTGATCAAGCCTCCTCCTCAAGAAGGCATGCATGTATGTAGGTCACTCTATAATGGGATTTATGTAATTTCACTTAGCATCAGAGCAATCTTATAAAGTAACTATTATTATGCCTGTTTAACAGATGACAATATGAAACTATAATAAAATGCCTATTGTCCAAAGATGTTATCAGAATCTCGATTTGAATCCAGATTTCTTTGATACCATTGAGTTTCTTTCACAGTCTCAGTGCCCTTTGTTATAATTACTGTTGTTATTGCTGTTATACTTTTTTCTTAATGTAAAGATTCGTGTCTCCTTAAATAAATAATAGATGTCTTTGCAAAAGAAATAGTATCTTTTTAAAATACTTTTGAATTTTATTGTTGTTCAAGTACAGTTTTCTGCCTTTCCCCCCATCCTTCCCATTTCCACCCCCTTGTGTTTATCCACGTGTCCTTTATAATTGTTCCTATAAACCCCTCCTCCCCATTATCCCCTCCCCTCTGCCCTCTGGTCACTGTCAGCCTGTTCTCAATTTCAATGTCTCTGGTTATATTTTGCTTGCTTGTTTGTTTTGTTGTTTAGATTCCAGTTAAAGGTGAAATCATATGGTACTTGTCTTTCACTGCCTGGCTTATTTCACTTAGCATAATGCTCCCAGTTCCATCCATGCTGTCGCAAAGGGTAGGATCCTGCTCCTTCTTTCTGCTGCATAGAATTCCATTGTGTAAATGTATCAGAGGTTTTAATCCATTCACTTACTGATGGGCACTTAGGCTGCTTCCAGCATTTGGCTATTGTAAATAGTGCTGCTATGAACATTGGGGTGCATAGGTTCTTTTGGATTGGTGTTTCAGGTTTCTTAGGATATAATCCTAGCAGTGGACTTGGTGGGTCAAAAAGCAGCTCCATCTTCAGTTTTCTGTTTTCCGTAGTGGCTGCACCAATCTGCAATCCCCCCAACAGTGCACTAGGGTTCCCTTTTCTCCACATCCTTCCCAACACTTGTTGCTGTTGCTTTGTTTTTCATGGCCATTCTGACGGGTGTGAAGTGGTATATCATTGTGGTTTTAATTTGCATCTCTGATGGCTAGCAATACTGAGCATCTTTTCATATGTCTCTGGGCTCTCCGTATGTCCTCCTTGGAGATGTGTCTGTTTAATTCCTTTGTTCATTTTGTAATTGGGTTCCTTATCTTCCTAGAGTGGAGTCGTGTGAGTTCTTTATATATTTTGGAGATCAAACCCTTGTCTGAGGTATCATTGGCAAATATGTTTTCCCATGTTGTTGATTCTCTTTTGATTTTGCTGCTATTTTCTCTAGCTATACAGAAGCTTTTAATTTTGATGAGATCTCATTTGTTTATTCTTTTCTTTATGTCCCTTGCCCTAGGGGACATATCAGTGAAAACATTGCTGCATGGAATGCCTGATATTTTCCTGACTGTATTCTCCTCTAGGACTTTTATGGTATCATGACTTATATTTAAGTCTTTTATTCACCTTGAATTTATTACTCTGTATGGCATAAGTTGGTGATAGAGTTTAATTTTTTGTGTGTAGCTGTCCAGCTCTCCCAACACCATTTGTTGAAGAAGCTATTTTTGCTCCATTTTATGCTGCTGCCCCCTTTGTCGAATATTAATTGACCATAGAAACTTGGGTTTATTTATGGACTCTCTATTCCATTCCATTGGGCCATGTGTCTGTTTTTATGCCAGTACCAGACTGTTTTGATTACAGTGGCCTTGTAATACAGTTTGAAATCAGGTATTATAATCCCTCCTACTTTGTTCTTCTTTCTCAAAATTGCAGCAGCTATTTGGGGTCATTTATGGTTCCATATAAATTTTTGAAATGCTTGTTCTATATTTGTGAAATATGTCATTGGTACTTTAATAAATATTGCATTGAATCTATAAATGGCTTTGGGTGGTATAGACATTTTGATGATGTTAATTCTTCCAATCATGAACATAGTATATATTTCCATTTGCTTGTGTCTTCCTTAATTTCTTTCTTCAGTGTTGTGTAGTCTTCTGAGTACAGGTTTTTTACCTCCTTGGTTTGGTTTGTTCCTAAGTACTTTATTTTTCTTATTGCTGTATCAAATGGGATTTTTTTTCCCAATTTCTGTTTCTGATATTTCACTGTTGGTATTAAAAAATGCCTTTGATTTCTGAATATTGACTTTGATCCCACTGTTTTGCCAAATTCATTTATTAGATTAAGCAGTTTTTTTGTAGAGTCCATAGGATTTTCTATGTACATTATCATGCCATCTGCAAACAATGACAATTTTGTTTCCTCTTTTCCAGTTTGGATGCCTTTTATTTCTTTCTCTTGTCTCATTGCTGTGGCTAGAACATCCAATACTATGTTGAATAGAATTGGTGAAAGTTTAAAACCTTGTCTTATTCCTGATCTTAGTGGGAAAGTTTTTAGTTTTTGCCCGTTGAGTATGATGTTAGCTGTAAGTTTCTTGTATATGGCCTTTATAAGGTTGAAGAATGCTCCCTCTATTCCAACTTTGCTGAGTGTTTTAATCATAAATGGGTACTGTAACTTATCAAATGCTTTTACTGCATCTATTGATATGATCCTGTGATTTTTGTGTTTCCTTTTGTTTATGTGATGTATTACATTTATTGATTTGTGAATATTGTACAATCCTTGCATCCCTGGGATGAATCCCACTTGGTCATAGTGTATAATCTTTTTAATGTATTGCTGTATGTGGTTTGCCAATATTTTGTTGAGGATTTTAGCATCTATGTTCATCAGCAATATTGGCCTGAAATTTTCTCTCTTTGTTGTGTCTTAAACTGGTTTGGGGATTAGGATGATGCTGGCCTCATAAAAAGAGTTTGGGTGTCCTCCATCTTCTTGGATTTTTTGGAATAATCTGTGAAGGATAGGGGTTAGCTCTTTTTTAAATGCTTTCTAGAATTCTCCTGTGAAACTGTTGGGTCCAGGGCTTTAGTGTGTCAGGAGCTTTTTTATTAATGCTTCAATTTCGTCTGCTGTTATTGGTCTGTTCAGGCTTTCTGCTTTGTCATCATTGAGTTTTGGAAGATTATATTTTTCTAGAAATTTGTCCATTTCACCTAGGGTTTCAAATGTCTTGGCATATAGTTCTTTGTAGTAATTTCTTACAATCTTTTGTATTTCTGTGGTATCAGTTGTAAACTCTCCTCTTTCATTTCTGATTGTGTTTATTTGGGCCCTCTCTCTTTTTTTCTTGATGAGTCTGCTTTAAAGCTTGTCAATTTTGTTTATCTTTTCAAAGAACCAGCTCCTGGATTCACTGATCCTTAGCATTGTGCTTTTAGTCTTTATCTCATTTAATTCTACTCTGACCTTGGTTATTTCCTTCCTTCTCCTTGCTCTGTGCTATCTTAATTGTCGTTCTTCAAGTTCTTGTAGGTATAGGGTTAGGTTATTTATGTGAAATGTTTCTATCTTTTTTAGGTAGGCCTGTACTGTTGCGGACCGTTCAGCCTGGTTTCAGGAGTTGGAAACCTCACCCCATGGTGGGCTGTGTAAGAGCCTAGGGACCCACTTCATCTGGGTCTGTTCTGTCACGAGGATGTGACCTACTAAGGAGACAAAGCTTATCTCCCTGGCAGGAGTGCTGCTTTTGCCTCATCCATCTCTGGCCCCAAGGCTTGGTTGGTAGTCAATGATGGGTAAGACTCCTCATGGGAGGGGCAACCTAAGCCAGACACAACCACTTGGGAGGCCCTCGTGGAAGGACTTAGGGGGGCTGCAGCAAAGAGGATGTGATGGACCCTCGCCCCCCGGCTATTCTGACATAGCCCGAGTCCTCACTTCCGTCTGGGAGATGTCTCCTGCTTCCTAATCAGGCTTAAAGCCTGAAACTATGAGGGCAAGTGGTGCAGCCCTGTGCTGGCCAGGACGGTTCCCTGGGTGATCGGGCATAAGAAAGAATTCCTAAAGTCCTGTGAAACCTGCTTTGCTAAGAGTGCTGTCATTTAAATGATAAGGGTCCGAGGAGGAAATGAGTATGTCTCCCAAAGTTTGACAACCCCCTTTCCGGACAGACACTGACTCAGATTAAGCCCTCAGATTTCTTTGACATGTTAAACCTGTATTCCAGTGTATTGGAACCCAATAAAAGCCCAGTGAGGAAAAGGCTCTGGGTCATTCTCCTCTGAGAGTTTGGCCACCTCTCCTCCCCAAGCAGATCATGTCTTGGTAGTTTTTATTTTCATCCGTGACAAATGGGGGGTTCTGCGAGCTCCACCCCCCCCTCACTGTATCACTATGAACTTCCCTCTCAGGACTGCCTTTGCCATGTCCCATAAGTTTTGGGTGGTTGTGAGTTCATTTTCATTTGTTTCCAGAAACTTTTTGATTTCTTCCTTGATCTCAATCTTGACCCATTCATTGTTTAACAGCATGTTATTCAATCTCCATGAGTTTGAGTGTTTTTGAGTATTTTTCTTGGAGTTGGTTTCTAGTTTCAGTCCCTTGTTGTCAGAGAAAATACTTGATATGATTTTAATTTTCTTGAATTTGTTGAGGCTTGTTCTGTGTCCTATCATGTGGTCTAACCTTGAAAATGTCCCATGTGTATTTGAAAAGAATGTGTATTTTGCTTCTTTGGGATGAAAGGCTCCCCCTCCCCACCTCTCTCTTTATTTATATATATATTTTATATATATATAATCAGTTACGTTCATTTGATCTAGGACATTGTTCAATGCCGCAATATCTTTGTAGATATTTTGTTTGGAAGACCTATCCATTTTTGACAGTGGGGTGTTGAAATCCCCTACTATAATTATGTTGCTGTCAATATCTTTCTTGAAGTCCTCTAAGATTTTCTCTATGTTTTTGGGTCCTCCTATGTTGGGTACATATATCTTTACAATGTTTATGTCTTCTTGATGGATTCTTCTCTTGAGTATTATGAAGTGACCTTCTGCATCTCTTTTTATGGTCCCTTTCTTTGAGGTCTATTTTGTCTGATATGACTATTGCTATACCAGCTTTTTTTTTTCTGTCCATTTGCTTGGAATATTGGTTTCGAGCCCTTCACTTTCAGTCTGTGTAGGTCTTTTGTTCTGAGGTGGGTCTCTTGTAGGCAGTATATATGTGGGTCATGATTTCTTATCCATTCAGCTATTCTATATCTATTGTTTGCAGCATTTAACCATTTACATTTAAGGTTATTATTGAGAGGTACTTATTCATTGCCATTTTTTTGTACTGATGTTCCTCTCTCTGTCACTCTTTTTCTTCCTTTTCTTAAAGCAGTCCCTTTAGCATCTCTTACAGAACTGGTTTCATGGAGGTGTATTTTTTTAGACTTCTTTTGTCTGGGAAACTCCTTATTTGTCCTTAAAGGGCAATGCTCTAATTCTGCCCTTTCCATTTTAATTGAGAGCCTTGCTGGGTAGAGTAGTCTTGGTTGCAGGACTTTGGTTTTCATTACTTGGAATATTTCTTGCCATTCTCTTCTGGCTTGGAGTGTTTCCATTGAGAAGTCAGCTGCTAGTCTTATCAGGGCTTCCTTGTAGGTTACTTCCTATTTTTTCCCTTGCTGCCTTTAAGTTTCTCTCTGTCTTGGAATTTTACCATTTTAATTATGATGTGTCTTGAAGTGGGTCTCTTTGGGTTCCTCTTGATTGGGACTCTCTGTGTTTCCTGGATGTGTGTGACTTTCTCATCAAATTAGGGAAGTTTCCCATCATTACTTTTTCAAACAGGTTTTGTATCCCTTGCTCCTCTTCTCCTTCTGATATCCCTATTATATGTATATTATTACATTTCATGTTGTCTTGCAGTTCCCTTAACCCCTCTTTGTTCTTTCTGAGCATCTATTCTTTTTCTTGTGCTTTCTGGGTATTTTTTTCTACCTTGTCCTCCAGCTTTCTGATTGAATCCTCTGCTTCATCCAGCCTACTTGTAGTTCCTTCTAGTGTGTTTTTCATTTCCAAGATTTTGTTGTTCATTTCTTCCTGGTTTTGTTTATAGTTTCTATTTCCTTTTTTATGCTGATGTAGCTCTCACTCAATTCCTTGTAGTTGTCTGTGAATTCCTTGAGCATCTTTATAACCATTATTTTGAATTCTATATCTGATAGTTTGCTTACCTCCATGTCATTTAGCTCTTTTAGTGGGGAGTCTTCCATTCTTTTTATTGGAGGTTCTTTTTTTGTCTCCCTATTTTAGGTGACTCTTTTGTTTGTTTCTGTGCGTCCTGATGTTTCGCTTTGCTAGCTATCTTTGTAGGGTGACCTTCTATGAGAGAAATTCTATAGGGTTCAGTGATGTGGTCTCTTTGATCTCCTTGTCTGGACACTGTAGTTTTGCCCTTTCTTCTGTTTGTGTGGACTCTCTTGTACTTGGGTTTTTACCTTTTGGTGGTTCCTTTGTCGGTGGTTTCTCTCCTCTATCAGGTATACTGATTTTCACAGCTCCCACCTATTCTTCTATGTGATCAGTGGCAGGGGGTAGGCAAAATGGATTAAGATGCAGAAGAGTATTTTATGGGACCTAAAGTACCAGCAAGTAGAGAAGAGATAGGAGATCCTTTGGATAAGTATGGTGTTAACTGTGATATTTCGCCCAGCTAGCCATGTTTTACAAAAAGTGAAAGAGAGATAAGACTCTTGTTAGAGGGTAGGAGGATTGTGAGCTGAACTCAGAAAACAGAGCATTTGTGCAAGGTAAGATGACGAGATAGAGTGAGAGTAAAGTATAGAAAGTAGGCATAGTGTGAGAGAGAATAGAGATAACCGGAACAATAATAATGCTCAGGAGTAAAGTGAGGTGGGCTAAGATCAGGGAGGTTGCTGTGTACTATGTACAATTGTATGGAACAACAATTATTTATAAAAGTATTAGAACAACAATAATATGACAAGAAATATATGATTTGGATAACCAGAATACAAAGTACATGATCAAGAGTAGTATGTTATTGGAACATGAGTGAAGTGAAAGAAGGAAAATTAAAATAGAATAGAGAATAAGGAAAACTAGTCATAGAATGCAATTAAACAGAGAAATAAAATGAGGAAAACTACACGTAAGGCAGAGAAATAAAAAATACTAATAAAAGTGGTAAAAATAATGAGAAAATGATAATAATACTCATAAACAATAAAGTGCTCTATGGGATAGCAAAGTAACATTTGTCTGTTTCTCAATTTTGGGGGTTAGCCTTGTGCTCCCCCTGGGATCTGTCTCTGGACCCTTCCTAACTCCATGTCTTTTTTTGTCTTACTTGAGAGAAAAAAAAAAAGAGAGACAGGAAAGAAAAAAAAATAAGCCTCTTGCTGACTTTAAACCATTCAGCAAGTTCTGCTGGTCATCCTAGATGCCACAGGAAGAAGTGGGATAGACTTCGCTTTTCTCCCTTCCTATGGTTTTAAGAGGATGGGGACCAGGTCTAGGCCATCCCCAGACTCCACAGTTACCCAGCCTCCAGCCCAGATCATCCGCGAGCTGCCAGGTTCAAATCAGCCACTTGGTCTATGGTGCACAGTTCCAGTCAATCTACAGTGTATGATTCCACTCAGCCACCACCCTCTGGGCACGCTCAGCTGAAATCAACCTCGGGGCGAGCCAGCTGCTACTCCAGAGTTTATTACAAAGCAGCTGCCCACCATTCTTAACAAGTATATGGCTTTTCTCACAGCCCAACTTTCCAACCAGTCCGGAGACTATCCGAGTCATGGTCCGACACAGCCCAACGTCTCCCTTCTCCACGTGTCACCCCGCACTCCAATTGCTCTGGTGCTGGTGTCCACAGTCCCAGAGGATGTGTACCACTTCTGTGTGTCTCCCACTTCATCTCTATTCTCCCTAGGGACTTCCAGCACCCAGGTCCCTCCTGGTGCCGGGCTGCCCTCCCTGCTCTGGTATTGGAGAGAGCTGGCGATCCAACTCTCTTCCCCATATCCTGCGGCAGGTGCCATGCCAGGAGCCATAGCAGTGCAGATCGCAGAGACCTTACCGTCCCAACACAATCTCCTCACCATCTGTTTTTTAATATCCTCTGCAATTTTTGACCTCCAAACTTCATATAAGCTGGGATTCCATTGGCTGTTCACTCTGCTCCTCAGAAGATTGGCTAGGTGTTCCAGCTGGGCACAGGGAGAACTGGGCTCTGGCCCCACCTACCTCGCCACCATCTTGTACCTCTCAGAATAGTATCTTTATATTTCTAACACTACAATGCCAACTCCATGAAAGCAGAGATTTCGACTCTGCTTTTTACTGTTCTTACTCTTTCACACAGAGCAGTGCCTGACACATAGAAAATATTTACTAAATGCATTTCCACATGTCTCTTATAGTTTCTCGTCTTGCACATAGATGTTTCCAATAACTATTTATTTTTTCTGGTGCAATGAGACTGTCCCATCATTAAGACTTTTGATTAAAACCTTCTTGGATATTCACAAAACACTTTCTCCTTATAGATGTCCATGCTGGTTATTCATCTTTTGATATTGGCCTTGTCTTCCTAACATAACTATTTTCAAATCACTCATTGAATTATTTACCCTACTCTTGGTTTTTCACACTGACACCAAACATTGCCACGTTTGTGTCTAGTGATGTAGAATGAGAGGCACAACCTGAGAATGCATTCTCAATAAAAACTGTTTACTAAATATAATTTATTAATTACTAATTGTCTCTGCACTAAGCACTTTGTTTATATTATTTTATTTCATCCTAATAGAGGAACCCCATTTTACAGATTAGGAAAGTAAGGCTCAGAAAGAGAGGACGACATAGCTAGGATTAAAGCCCAAGGTACAATCCACTGAGCTCTACCACTTTCATGTGGTTTGTGAGGTTCTGACAGAGGAGACTGAATATTTTTGTAAGCTGGCATGGTCAAATTAGACAAGTCCTAACAGGCAACTTGGACAGAGTAAATAATGGCACTGCATTTTGAGGGGGTTGACTATAGCAAAAACTCCAAAATTGTTGATAATCACAAAAATATCAATTGGTTCCAATTGTTTTGTTGACATAGTCTGAGAAATTATTAAACATTGCAACTGAAGTTCCTGCTTTAAGTAATGTTACTTTAGTTTCTGAGAACTAGCTTCTTTTTATTAGTGGAAGAAAATTATTAATATGTAACATTATTATTTCTAACTTAACCCTAGTAAAGGTCAGTTGCTTATTAACATTTTGAATACGGATAATATTTCACTAAGCCTTTTTAACAGGACTTCATGAACTAAATTAACTTTAGTTTTGGTCTGGCATTGAGTCACATCTTTTTCTTATGTCAGGGAGTGAGGATGAGTGAATCAGTAGTGTTCAGTGAATATCTGAATGCAAAAATTATAACACAATGAAAAACATGAGTTCTACGTATTGGCAATAATTTCCATAGTTTTTACAATTTTGGAGCTGGTGAGAGTCTAGTTGTTCTCGTGTCTTCTAAAAGAAACTGTGTTTGAAAACTTGGTTTAACTGATTTTTAATTCCTTCTGGCAAGTACTACTAAAGTCTTTATCACTGGTACATTTCAAGAGACAACATAATCAGAGAAAGTTTTAGATTTTTAAAATTTGAAAGCTATTTTTCCTTTACTACTTACCATATGCAACACTGAGCAAATTTCTCAAAAAAAACAAGTGCTAGTTTATACAACTTTAAATTTAAGTTAATGTATAACTCAAAAAATTTAAGAGATCTATAAATCAACAAAGTGTTTGCAATTCCTCTAAGTTACAATGTAAATATCGGGTAGAGGACTATGACATTCTGCCACTTTCTCCCTTTGATTTCTGTGTAGCATGGTAATAGATGCACAGCAAACAGCAAATTCAGTTCATAATACCTGTTACGGAGTCTAATCCCAGATGATGGGGGGAAAACACTGGAATGTAGCTTGGGAAACAGTATGACTGTTGTGGCTCTACTGTGATATTAATAAATCAGTAGCTTCTGATAGACTAAAGCTGACTTTTCTCTTATCGTAGAAGTCTAAGTTTCCTGATCTGCAGGCTTGGTATCATTGCTTGGAGGAAGATTAAACAATATCTCCTTTTACGGCAAGTTAGTAATTAATGATAAATTATTTAAATGACTGCAGATTGCCTATAAGCAAAATCTTTTCAAAAGATATCTGACATTCCTTACTAGCAGAAAAGATACATTCACTAATTATTCATTAAACATGCATTGAGAACCTACTACGTGTTAGGATCTGCACGGGGGGCTGAATTTTAATGATGTTCTTTACCTTTAAGGAACTCATCATGTGGTGGAAGAGAAAGATACATCAACAGCTAATTACAGAATGCATCCCAATATCATATTCTTCTGGTGTCATAATCAGAAGAAATATTGTGGAAAATATGGCAATATGTCCAAAAGTTAGATAAAGAGGATTATCTAAAATCTATTAAATAATATTTAGAAAGTATAGAACTTTCTATATGGGAATCTTGATGTAGAAGGAAGTGAAGCAAAGAGCTGGACCCAAGGATGTCAGAGATAACGAGGCAAAGGAATCTGGCCAGTGGATGCATCGGATATGGGGAACTATGGAGGAGGAAGCCTAGGAGGGAACTTGCCTTCCGGCATATTCGAGACAAAGCAGGCTTCAGATTCGGGAGGAAGATGGGGACAAAGGAACACAGATTCTCCCATCCATAGGAACACTTGAGAGAGCCAGTAAAAGCCTTAGTCTCTTCCACAAGGAGTTGGAGAAGTAGGAAAATCTGGAGGAAGCTGAAGGAAAAGCCATGGCCACCTCTAATAGCTCTGCGTACTCAGCCTCATGTCATCTTCATAAGCCTTAATCAGGCTTATACAGTTATTCTTTATTTTAAGCTTAAAAGATTTTATCAAAGTGAAAGATATAAAGAATTTGGAATAAAATATTTGAGAAACTGGTTATTTCCTCTTCTCACCAATGCTGCAATGTTTTAATTTGTATCTGCTGCTGTTGTTACCATGGAATGGTCGGTGGGAGCACCAGGGGAGTCTCCCCCATTGGCCAAGATGGTGGCAGAGGGAGGTTCTTACACTGGGTGCACTGGAAGCCAGAGATATGAATGATCGGTCTCCCAGAACACCAAAAACTAGAAAGATAATTTGACTAGGAAAAACGTCCTCCCCACCCTATGGCTATAAGAACTGCAGGCTTAGTCAGGGGGATGGAGATGCCCTTGGAGACAAGAGTACACCATTCTCCTAAGTCGTGCAGCACTTCAATGAAACCTCTGTCCTTTTGCACCAGCACCTGCCTTGCAAGTTTGACTTTTTGGTGGTGACAGGTGGCCAAACCTCAGTTTTTGTTTGGTAACACTGGTGCAAGGTGGAGTTCCTGCATTTGGCCGAGTTTGAATTTTAAATGATGGAGAAATCACTGAGTGATTTGAATTGCCCTAGAGAAGTCTACAGAAGTAGATCTCAAGGTATAAATTAAGCCCAATTTTAGGAAAACAAAGAGAGTAATATTTTTGCATACCAGAGTTTGTAACCTTGAGGAAGTTGCATCAGCTAAACTTTCTTTCAAAGATTAGTCATGTGCCCTTATGTAATTTCATAGACATCCATAAACAAAAATTTCCTCATCTCTTTCCTAATGTTCTCAATTTATACAAACATATAAATTTGAGTACTGGGAACTGGTACATTTTATTGTATGGAAATAGTAGTTCAATTAAAAATAAAATAAAACTTTGTGTCCATTTCTCTATAAAATGATTTTTTTAATACCTAAAATCTTAACAGTTAAAATAAGTAAACTTCTAAAAAAAAACAAAACACCGGGAACATCATTTCATTCTTTGCAAATATAGGTGCCTAAACCTTAGCGATAAATTAAAAGTATATAAGTAAAATATAAACCGTAGCTATTATGATTAGATGAGGGTATGATAACTGGTTTGTCTCTTTATATTTTCCTATGTTTTAGAAAATTTCTATGATGAACACATTATAATTTTTGTAATAAGAAAATAAGTACTTTAAATTTGGTGTTTAAAAGATATTAAGCTGAACTCAAAAAACATCGGAACAATAGATGAGCCAAAAGATTCAAGAACCTAAAGTTATTCTTGTCTTAATAAAATGTGACCTTTATTTAAAAAGGCAAAAACAACAACGTGGGTGTAAAGTGGCCCAGTGGGAAAGAGCACTTGAGTTAGTGAGGACACCAAATACACAAAAACAGCGTGTAGGAATGTGTGAATATCTGTTTCCTTTCACTGAAGTGGGCGGAATCTTGGCCAGTCTTAGCGGAAACTTGGGCCTGTTTTTGTTCAGGAACCGAGTGTCTGCCGCCTTGGAGCTGAGCTGGCGCTCCCCTACGGTCAGCCTGCTGCATTCTGGGCGTCCCAAGCCCTCTGATCCCAGGTCTGCCCAGCCCTGCAGACCCTGACAGTGCCCCGGGCCATTAGATATGCCAGAGATGAAGGAAATGGCACAGGCAGTTTGGTCTCAAACAAATAAGCAAAGGGAGAAAATATGGCTGGGAACCTGAACAAGAATGCAGGGGAGGAAGTAAACTAGCAAACAAAACTCAAGGCTGAGAGCTCCCAAAACAAAAGCCTATTTCTTGGTGAGGATAAAAATCTCCTCCCCAGGACCAGAGGAAATAGAGGACTTCCTGAGTAGCATTGACTTGACAAATACCCCAAAGATACACTGCTTGCGAAGCTCTGGTCAGCTCCCAGGGTCTATTAGCTCCAGAAGAAAGAGGTGGCTTGAAATCCACCAGACCAAATCCAAGTCCAGAGCCCCTAGTTGTGCTCTAGGGGGAGCTATTCTTGCAGATAGAGTGAAAGGCTCCTGGAGTGATGCAGCATGCTAATAATCACTTACCAAACCTCATCTGTAAAGTGGGATTGATGCTACTTGCCTCAGATTCTGTGGTACAGATCGATGCCATGATTATGTGTTACCTAGTTTCCAGCCTCTGGTCCAAATGAGGTTACAACAGTTTTTTATTGCCTCCTTTTAGCCCTTTGTGCCATACATACTTTGTTAGGGTTATACTCAAGGATACTTATATTTGAATTCTTAAGATTTTTCTACTGATTTAACTATTTATAGTTTTATTTAGTTCTCTCTTTTACTAGAATACAGACATAGTCCCTTCAGATAAGTTCCATAGCTCCAGGTCAAAGACAGTCCTCTGTATTTCAAACTACTGTGCTCCTTCACACCTGACGCTTGATTACCAGATCAAAACGCTTGGTGTCTGACCCATCTTTTCTTAGGAGGAGTTCTTGACTAAAAAACTCCTCAGTCCCTCTTCTAATTGTGCTTCCATTGGGCATGACTCTTAGCTGTAGATACAAAGTCTGTAGCACAGTGTCTACAGACTTAGTAAGCTCTCAGGAAGAGGAAGTGTGGCACTCATTGCCCGCTTGGAAATGATGGTCATGTAAATGGATGACTAGCAAAAACACTCTCTTCTGAGGGTCTCTTCAGATATCTGAACCTACAAGGATCCAAAGAGACTGTGAGAATTAAGGGGACAAAACAAAAGGGTGGATTTTGTCTATTTTTTAATATTTGGTTAATAGTCATATAAGGGCTCTACAATTTATACTTATCACATTTCAACTATTGACTCCAAAACTATCTTTTCTTTTAATATATTTTATTAAATACTGATCTTATGAAAAGAGAGTACTTAGTTTAACTTATGTTTAAATCATAGCTGTTAACAGAATGGTAAAGAATCATGCATTTAAACCTCTTATGGGGGAAGTAGGTCGAAATCTAACAGTTTTCACTCCTCAGATTCAGAAAAACACCACATTCTAGGTAATCATCTAGAGTTCAAGCCGGTGTGATATTCTGCTACATCCAATCCCTCTGCAGAATGTGCTAGATGAGCTCCTCCAGCCCAAGACTGTGAGCTCCTGGGATCAGAGAATTCTCCGTTGCCTCTCAGCCCATCCCAGTGTGTGACCCAAAGTGAGTGATCATAACTTGATCTTCAGCGTTTCTTTTAGGGAGCTTGGAAGTGATTATGAGGGATGGGATGAGAGAATAGCACATCCAAAGTTTCCTGCCTGCTCTGGTGAAGCCTGGTACAAGGGGAAGACCATTCTACTTTCGGAAGGGCAAGGAGTTCTAAGATCTTTAGCAGTGCAGAGATGCAGAATACCTGAGCTATTTCAGATGTAACTCAAGGTAAAACAAATAATAATTGTCAAGCAATGCCAAAGAAGAAGAAAATGCCAAAAAGTTTTTTTAAATGAAGTTCAATGGCAAGGGGCAGAAGGGTTCAAACAAGCGAAGCAAATTACTACCACAATTAAAAAAAAACAATTTAGAGTTTACAAACATAAGATGGGAAGATTAGTTCAATACAAATTTACTAAAAGTTTGTGGAAAGCCTAGTGGTCTCAAGATGTCAGTCAGTAAGATGCTGCTGCTATTTGGGGAGGAGTGTTTTGTTTGTTTGTTTGCTTGTTTTCTTTGTTAAGTTGCTCTATATGGATTTTTAAAAATTTTTATTTTAATTGTTGTTCTTGTACAGTGTTCTGTCTTTTACTCCCATCCTGGCCCACCACCCCAGCCCTCCCTACTTCCCTCCCATTTCCAACCCCCCTAGTTTTTGTCCATGTGCCCTTTATACTTGTTGCTCTAAACTCTTCCCCTTTTCCCCTGAAATTCCCTCCCCTTTCCCCTCTGGTCACTGTCAGCCTGTTCTCAATTTCAGTATCTTTGGTCATATTATGCCTGTTTGTTTGTTTTGTTGATTAGGTTCCTGTTAAAGGTGAGATCATATGGTACATGAAAAGATGCTCAGTATCGCTAGCTATCAGAGAGATGCAAATTAAAAGCACAATGAGATACCACTTGACACCAGTCAGAATGGCCATCATAAACAAAGCAACAAACAGCAAATGTTGGAGAGGTTGTGGAGAAAAGGGGACCCTAATACACTGTTGGTGGGATTGCAGACTGGTACAACCACTATGGAAAACAGTATGGAATTTTTCTAAGAAAACTAAAAATGGATCTACCTTTTGACCCAGCCATTCCACTGTTTGTTTGTTTTTAATGTAACATGACACTTGACTATTAAGGATCAGAAAGTCTAGAGGAAATGCTTCTGAAACACATGGAGATAATTATATATTTGTTGAAGACTCTTATCCTATTTGTAGATAAACATCTAAGAAGATATGAGAAAGAGCTGGACAGTCACTATAAGAAAACAAAGATACAGATTTAGGGCAGCAAATCTAAGAGTAAAACTGGGAATTTCAACTGTTCAGCTCAGAAGAATGATGGCTGAGAGAAGATTTAATTTGTGTCTCCAGTCTTTAAACCGGCATTATCTGGTGGTTTATGACCATCTGTTCTTTACCTTCCCCGGGGATGGAAAAGAGGAAATTAGCTTAAACTGCAGGAAAATAAATTTAGGTTAGACCAAAGGGACTCTCAGACCAAAGTCTGTATAACATTGCAAGCCCGGATGGCATTTCCTCCTCTGACCTCCTCTGGGACACAGACAGGCATTGCCTATAAGGGATGAATTCTACATAGCTCAGTTGGGATCAGTCCTTGAATCTTTTTGGACTTTAAAAAAATGATTGAATGTCACTTGGATTGAAGCTTTAGTCTTAAAGCTTTGGTCTGAATGGAAATCCTTCTTATGTCCTGAGTAAAGAGTTATCTGTTGATGCTACTGATCCACCATTAGTGTCAATGAACTTTTCATTGTTTCACTGCTAACTGTGGGCGCATTCATTCACATCTTTCTGCCTTGTTACCCAAATACCATAGCATGCTATTCCTATGATAAAATCTGAAGTATCCCCTTGCTTGGGATCTTGCACTATCTTGAGGCCTGCATAAAATTCAAAGTCCTAGCAGGTGGTACCAGGTTTCCCCTGAGCTGGCTTAGTCAGCCTGCAGACACTTGACTCCTGCCCTTCTTCCTTGGATCCTGGCTGAACAGAGCTAGTCTCCAAGTTTGACATGGCGCCTCACCACCTTATGCCATTTCACACACATCTGCTTTTACCTAGTGTGCTGTTATCTCCCTTATTTGGGCAGAAAACTAAAAAGTCTTCAATTCACTCAAATGTTTCAACATTTCTGAAAGGTTTGCTGTCTCTTCTAGGGAAATCTCCATTTTCTTTCCCTCATAAACTACAGTGTTTCAAGTACCTATACATCCATGGAGAATTAAACGTGTCAATTACTGTGAGCTTCAAGTCTATCTTTTCATCAAACTATAGCAGACTTGAGAGGAAAAATTGAGATAATTTTTGATCCCCTATATCCAGTTACCCAATAAATATTTGGTAAGTAAGAGGGAGAATGAATAAATGAATGATAGGTAAACAATTGTGAAATTGTTCTTTGGCATTAAGGCTAGAAATTATTGCCACAGGAAAAAACTAAAATTGTAGCATAGTAACACACCAAAAACTTGACAATTGCTATAATTTTATTTCTCTCTGTAGTTGTAGTTCCAAACCAATTATTGGTTTACATTAGATAGTCTGTTTGGATTAACACTGTTAATGAATGAGTGATGACACAAACTAGCACTTGTATTTGTAATGTTTTCCTGCCCTTTATTGACATTACTGATACCCCAGCTTTAACGAACTTTATATACATATACTCAAACCTAATACTCTTCCCAGGAAACTAAAAGATGTGTTTTTGTACCAGTTAGGCAGCTCTTTTTCAAGCCATTTTTGAAATCTGAATACAAGAAAGGTAACTTCATTAGATGAAATTTTAACACTATCTCCATTTTAATTTGGTTTATTTCAATTACATATACACTGTCCACCATATTGAATTCTTAGATCTGGATGTTTGAGAAAATATGATAATAAATTAAAATTTCTGTCTTCAAGATGTTCATAATCTAGAAGGAATAAAAAGACATCTACAAGAATGACTGTAATATGAGGGACGGTACAATTAGAGAAAAACTGACCAAGCATGGAATGGGGTAAGAAGAGGGTAGGAAGAGGTTTCATGGGTTGTGTGGCATTTGAAATGAGTCTCTAAGGCTGAAATGGATTTCAACAGAAGGAACTGGGTAGTGAGTGAGGTTTGGTACATTAATCCACAAACAGAGCAGGAGCCAGCAAAATACTTGACTATGTTTTCAGAAAAGTGAAGATTATAGAAGGCTAGGGTGTACATAGTTCAGTCTGAAGAAAAGATAAGCCAAGGCATTGAACATGAAGATGAGGATTGTGCTTAACTCAGTAGTTGATGGAGAGTTGTGAAGGTATTGATGACGACAGTGATCAAGAGCATGTGGATGTCCTGATGCAGGAGAAAAGAGCTAGAGAAGACTGATTACTCCCATTGACATGAGAAGCAATGAACACCTGGAAGGTAAGAAGAAGCAGTAGATTTGACAATGAGAAAAGCAAGTGAAGATATTTTGTAGAGAAAGAATATAAGCTTCTGAACTAGACCATCAACTGAATAAAATGTGAAAATGAACACACACAGTCCAAAAAGAGTTTAAGATCCCCACCTGTGTCCTAGGGAGAAAGATGGTACAAATTAACACATTATGGAGAGCCAGAGATGAATAGATATCAATTGAGGTTTAGGTACATGGGTCAAGGGCAAATGAAATCTGCAGGCACAGCTACCCAGCACACATTTCTGAAGCTAGGCTTCTTCTGGAGCTCAGGAGGGAAGCTTAGAGTATCTCCACAGAGACAATGTCTTAAACTATGGTTTTTCCTTTCCCTTATATAATCCTTCAGGGGACCCTATACATTGTGGGAGGTACAATTCACTTCCCTTCTCATTCACTGACATCCTTGAACTAAGCCAGTATTTCAGCCCTATGTAGATTTGCTATAAGCAACGAATAACATGCATTTATGAAGCCTTTAAAATATCTGAAATGCTATGTAAATATAGTGTGAGGTGGTAACCAGAGCTCTGTTCTGAATCATAAACAACTAGGAAACAATAGCCTATAAGAAGCAATGGTAACTAAAAATTAGAGATTAAGTTACCTGCAGTGGTGTGTGTGTGTGTGTGTGTGTGTGTGTGTGTGTGAGAGAGAGAGAGAGAGAGAGAGAGAGAGAGAGGGAATATGATGGAGTGAGAATTTAATTTTCAGTATTCAATATGAAAACATATCAATTTTCCTCCAGTTCTGATGGTTGAGAAAAGTTCATGTGTTGTGAAGGGTTACTTTATATGCTCTAGTTGTTGTAATTGGCACCTACAAGACAAGTGTTCAGATGTACACAGTAAACTTGCTCTTTAAGAAGCTGTTTCTTCGCTTTCTTCTCTCTAATACTTTTCATCTTGACACAAGACTTCATATCCAGGTGAGAAATGATAAAGTACATTTTTGAAACTAAAGAAACTCAAGAAAAAGACTTTTATTCCTATTATTCTCTGGTCTTTATAGTGTTTTTTATTTTTCCAATTCTAAAAGTCTCAAGGTCAACTTTCTCTCATAAGGCAGAACAGAATCATGGCTACATTAGGAGTTACTTGGATCTTGGACTGTGTTTTTTGCACTATGGTTATATAAAATATGTCTAATATATATTTCCTCTTACTATTTGTAAGATGTCACTTTTATTATCTCTAGAAATGAATGTACTTTTCATACATTTTAATGTATTCACTGTGTTAATTATTAGCTTAAAAATACTTCTTTGCTACATCAAAAATCTCTTGGCTACAAACACTTCTCATAAACTCTTTGAAAAATATTTACATAGTAGTAGGGGTGGTTAGCTGGCCCTTTTACAAGGATCTTTTATTTTAGCTTAGGTCCCTTTAATAGGCTAAATAGGTACATCATAAATAAATAAAATTTGTTTAACAATTCCTGGTGTGGATAGGGTTGATTGGTCTTGTAAGGATTTCTGGCACTGCGGCGAAAGCCACACAGACTGTAAACTTTTCCATAAGTATTTGATGATGAAAATGATGGCAATGATGACTGGCCTTGAATAACCATTTTATAATGTACTTAATAATAAAATACATCTTTGACTTTGAATGACCCAAATGAGTTTTCTATTCTCACATGACTGAAGAACACTGTTCTAGCACCATCATCTGGACAACCCACAGTCTTTCCAAAAATACGATTAACAAAAAAATAACTGCACTCATTTTCTTTAAAAACACAGACTACTCTAGTTCCAAGGAGTAAATTTTTTTAAGTTTAAATAATCACTGTTTTTATTATTCTTTTAGAATATCTGATTATTTTTTCACAGTATGATATTGAAAATGAGAAGTCAAAAATATATGGTCAAAATTTTCTAAATAAAATGAAAAATTGCTTCAATTTTTTCTTAGATTTTAGTAAAGCTAAGGCCAGTTCTAATAACACTATATTGCAAAATTTTATCTTGCTGGCATGGCCTTTTAAGTTTAAGGCAATGGGTATTTGGGGAGGGACCACAGTGCCGAGTGGCATCTCAAAGGAAACCTCTATTTTTGCTGGAGGGAGGGTGAGGAAGAAAGGCAGAAGGGTGGGTGGGTAGCAGGATGCTTACTACCTAATCATTGTGCCAGGAAACAAATGTGTTAGCATGCCCATATGTTAATATAAGGAAAATGCTTTTATTAATTAAACTTTCTAATTTTGAGTTAAGTGTAGATTCATGTGTAGTTGTAAGAAATTTCCTTTTATTGTGCTATTGCACTGACTAGAACTTCCAGTATTGTTTAAATAACAGTGACAAGAGCCACATCCTTGCTTTGTTCCTGATCTTAGGAGGAAATACATTCAATTTTGTAGCATTAAATATGTTACCTGTAAGATTTTTGTAGTTACTCTTTATCAAGTTGAGGAAGTTTCCCTCTGTTCCTAGTTTCCTGAGAGTTTTTATCATGAATGGGTGTTGAATTTTCTCAAATGTTTTTTTGGTATTGATTGACATGGTGATGTGATTTTTCTTCTTTAGCATGTTAACATGGTGGATTATATTGGTTGATTTTCAAATATTGAACCAACCTTGCATCCTTTGAATAAAGCCCACTTGATAATGGTATAAATTCTCTTTATATGTCACCAGATTTTGTTTCTTAATATTTCATTAACGATTTCAACACCCACATGCATGTAAGAGGTTGATCTGTGGGTGGGTTTTTTTTCTTTCATTCGTTTTTATTTGGGGGTTATTGAGAGAGATATATTTTTATCTAGATTTTCTATCAGAGTAATAATAACATCATAGAATTGGAAGTACTCCTTCCTCTTCTGTTTTCTGGAAGCAATTGTACAGAGTTGGTGTCATTTTTTTAAAGGTTTAGGAGAATTCTCCCATACAACTATCTGTCTAAAAATTTCTTTTATGGGAGTTTCAAGTTTATGAATTTCATTTCCTTAATAGTTACAAGGATATTCAAATATCTATTTCATTGGGAAAATTGTACTAGTTTATATTTTTGAGCAATTAGTTCATTACATCTAATTTTCAAAGTTATGCATGTAGAGTTTTTTTGTAGCATTTCCCTTATAATCTTTGTGATATATAAAAGGTCTGTACTGATTTATTTCCCTGTTTCATTCCTGGCACAGGTAAATTTTGTCTTCTCTTTTTTTCTTTGTTCATCTTGCTGGAAGTTTGTTGATTTTGTTGATCTTTTCAAAGAATCAACTCTGTTTCGTTGATTTTCTTTATTGTTCTGCTTTTTTTTTTCCTTGACTGATTTCTGCTCTTTGTTATTTCTATCTATCTGCTGATTTGGGGCTTATTTTGCACTTTTTATAGGTTGTTGACAGGGGAGTTTATATACTTAATTTGAGACTTTTCTTGTTTTTTTAACCTATGTATATAATATTATGAATTCCCCTTGTAGCAATGCTTCCGCTCCCCCACAAATGGTGACGTCCTATATTTTCACATTCATTCAATTCCATGCATATTTTAACTTTCCCTTGAGACTTTTCCTTTGACCTATAGAGTATTGAACAGTGTGTTATTTAGTTTTCAAATGTTTAGGAACTTTTATCTTTCTTTTATTTATCTATAGTTTAATTTTAGGTGGTCAAAGAACCCACTGTATATGATTTCAATTATTATAAGTGTGTTGAGGTTTGTTTTATGACACAGGTTATGGTTGATCTGGGTTTATATTCTTTGAGCACTTAAAAAGAATGTGCATGGAATATTCTATAGCTGACAATAAGATCTTGAGTTCCTGATGATCCTGAATTTTTCTATATACTTGCTAATGTTCTGTCTAGTTGTTCCACCTATTGTTGAGAAGAGGTGTGGAGGACTCCACCTACAATTGTGCACATATGTATTCTCCGTTTAGTGCAATTACTTTTTGCTTCATATATTCCATAGTTCTGTTGTTTGATGCACACGTATTTAAGGTTCCTGTGTCTTCCTGGTAGATTCCCCCTTTTATTAATAAATAATGTCCATCTTTCTCTCTAGTAGTTGTCTTTGCTCCAAAATCTATTCTATACTAACGTAACCACTACTGCTTTTCTTTGGTTAATGTTTGCAGGGTCTATCTTTTTCCATCTTTTTACTAGCAACCTGCCTGTATCTTTATGTCTGAACTGAGTATTTTTTTGACAGCATGTTGTTGGGTTATGTTCTTAATTCCCTCTGCCAAACTGTTCTTTCTTACCTTTTTATCCTTTCTTCCTTCTGTTCTCCCCTTTATTCTTTCTGCCTCAGACACACAAGCCTCACTGCTCCTCCTAAAACTGAGCAGGCCTGTGTCCCCTCAGGGCTTTTGCTTTTGCTGTTCCCTCTGACAGAAAAGGTACCTGCTCCCCTAATTCTTTTCGGGTTTATGCAAATGTCACCATCCTGTGGAAAACAGAAACTTACTACTCCCACCATATTCCCTCCTTTACTTCTTCAACTTCTTTATCTCTTCAGCAGTGATCACTATCTAACATTCAACATGTTTTTCTTAGTTCTCTCATTGACTATCTGTATCACCCACAATAATATACTTGACTGCTAAATCCCCTCTGTTTACTGGCTCACAGGAAGTACTCAATATTTATTTGTTAAATAAATGCAAGAATTAAGAACTGGCTGTGGCTTGCTCTCCAGGTTCATCTGTGCATTCTTTCCCTCTCATCTGTCTCCAGCAGCACTGAACTCCTTTCACCTCCTCGAGTGAGACACGCTTCAGACATCAGGCCTCAGGACCCCTCTACTTGCTGCGCCCTCTGCCTGAGTCTGACCCTCTCTCCATCCCATCCTTGACGCCCAGCTAACCAAACATAACCAGAAGCCAACACTATCTCAGAGGAACTTCCTCTGACCCCTCAGACTAGGTCAAATTCACCACTAAGAGGCATGCTTAGCATTGATCACAGTTTGTAATTGATATTTGTTTGGAAAATTATTTGATTAATGTGTGTCTCTTTTACTGGACATTAAGATTTATTAAGAAAGAAACTGTGTCTGATTTGCTCAGCATTACATTCCTAGCACCTTGCACAATACTTGACACAAAGTAGATAATAAATATTTTCCAAATGAATAAAATAATAAATGAATGAATAAATGAGTACGCATCTTAAATTCTATTAGCTTCCAGAAATGATTGGAGAGCTAAGAATTGAAAGAGCGCTTGTGCAATTCCAGCTGTAGAGGACTCACTTGTCTACAGAAACTAAACCAAGCAGAGAACAGTATGTCTAGATATGTGAGTGTGAAGGTTGAGGAACAATAGGCTCTCTTTTCTTTGTGAAGTTCAAGTGATGGTTGTCCGCTGAGAGTTAGTGAGGTGATATGGAGAACTAGAGTTTCTCATCTATAGCACCATTGAAAATTTTGTGGTGTCTGTCCTGTGCATTGTGTGATGCTTAGCTGCATGCCTGGCCTCTACTCACTAAATGCGAGTGGCACAGCCCTCTTCACCAAGTTGTGACCACCAAATTGTTTCTAGACATTGCCACATGTCCCCTGGGTAGACAAAACTGCCCCAAGTTGAACACCACTAAGATAGACTTCAAGATGTTGAGAATGCTTTAAAAAATATTATGAGAAATGAGGAAGCAAGAAAAAGAGCCCATATAGGAAGGGACTCTTAGTGTGACAATAAATGAACTGAATCAGGTCTTATATAATGACAATTAGAAACATTTGAGGTTCCTACTGAATAAGAGTGGATTCGTAGTGAGCTAACACATCAGTACATGTGATCACATTATTTCCTCCTGAAGTACACAGCAACATGGATAAAGAAATGAAAAATGCAGCTAATGGACTAATCCAAACTTGGATTTGTGCCAGCTAAATGTGAGGGAAACAAAAAGATGAGGGAATAAGTACATTAAAAATTCTGATCAGGATTTTCTTAGATGTTAGTTACAAGGACAGGGGAGGTAGACCAGAAGGATAGCCTAATACACAAGTTCCCAAACTGGTAGAATCACATGGAAAGCTTTGTAAAATCCCTAAGGTCAGGTCACACCCCATATCAATGAAATCAGAACTTCTGGGGGTGATGCCAAACATTCATAGTTTTAAAGATCTCTAGATGATTCCAAAGTGCATGAAAGTCTGGAAACCCTTGCACCCTTAGCGTAAATCTCTACCCCAGTGTTTCTCAAAGTGCAATCCCACAACCGTCAGCATCAGCATTGCCTCAAAACCTGTTAAAAATGCAAACTCTCAGCCCCCACTAGAGACCTACCGAATCAGAAACCCTGAGGATGAGGCTTAGCAGCTCTATTTTAACAAGACTCTGAAGTAATCAATTTTGAGAATCATTGATCTTTAAAAAAGAGCTTTTGGTGATGTAGTAAAGAAATTATTTGGAAGCAGTCAACCGTCTTTTTTTTCCTGGAGGGACAATAGTCCTCCCTTACCCACGAAGGACATGCTCTAAGATTCCCAGCAAATAATACCAAATTTTACGTATGCTATATTTTTCTTATACATACGTACCTATGATAAAGTTTAATTTATAAATTAGGCTCAGTTGAGGATTAATAACAATAACTAACAATAGAACAATTACAACAGTATACTTTAATGGAAGTTATGTGAATGCAGTCTCTCTCTCATAACCAATCTTATAACTGAGATGGCTGCTAAGGGACTGATGGGCTGGAAGCGTGTACGGGGTGCAAATGCTGCACAGAGAGATGATCCACGCCCACGGTGGGATAGAGTAGGGTGGCAGGAGATTTCGTCATGCTGCTCAGAGTGGCATGCAATTTATAACTTATAAATTGTTCACTTCTGAAATTTTTCGTTTAATATTTTTGAACTGGGATTGACTGCAGGTAACTGAAACTTCAGAAAGTGAAACCGTGGGTAAAGGGAAACTACAATCGACATGGATGGAATGTGGAAAAGTAATGTCCTTTGGACGCTGGGGGTGTCATCTAGGTAACCATAAAACATATTGTAAATAACCACCAGAGGGGGAGGTGTTGGTATCTTTCCTTTGGTGCCACACACACAGGCTGGCTGGACATTGTTTTAGAATGTACGTCAGACTCGCATTTTTTATTTTCCATTCCTGCATCAAAGAAGAGTGTATTGTCCTCCCATGTGAGAGAAAATGTAAGTAGGAAATAGTTAGCATTTCATTTGTGTCACCTCAGAGTTCCTGCTCATTGTTTGGGCTTGGTAGGCCAAATCCCGTAGGACACGCGGTTTGCTCCACTGAGAATTACACAAAATGTTGCCTCAGTTCTCAGGCTGTGGATGCTAATGCCTGAGCTAACTGTTGCCTTCCATTATTTTCATCTCCAAATTTGGAGTAGGGTGTGTGTGTGCATGTGATATGCGATAGAGCCAAATTTCTTTTCCTGCCATTTATTATTCCCTTGTTGGAATCCTTCTACCTACCTTTGGCAACATCCTTCCTCACTTTCCTATGGGGGAAAAATTACACTTGCAGCTTTTTCAGCTGCAATTACTCAGGGCTGCCAAGAAGTGACTCTAAGAAGACTGCAGCAGAGTCTTTGGATACAAATAAATACAGGGGCTTATCAAATTGCATTCAGAGTATAGGCCAGTTTTCACTCAAGAAGGAAGATAAGTAATATAGAGTCTGAGTTCAAATTCACTTAATGAGAAAATTCTTATGTACACATGGGCAGGGAGAGAAGTACAATATACAAAGTAGGTTAATGAAACAAAAAAATGACAATAATCATTAGCTTCTTGCCAAACATAAAAATAAACAGTAAAAAAAAGAAAAATACATTTTCTTAATCTTTTCTTTTTCTGTTGTATTTAGGTGCTATCTATATATTACCTTTACATTAAATGTTAATCTCCAGAGAAGATGTTGTTTTTTATTGTTTCTTTTATTGTTGTATTTTCTGTTAGGTGCCTTTATTTAGCACCTAAATGTAAATTATGAGGTGTGTCCTGAAAGTATTCAGCCACGCACTATTAAAAATAGAGACATTTATTGAAGAAGATACAAGGCACAAGAAACATTGTACATGGGACAATGATGCCTCAGTCTTCTTCAAAGTAGGCCCCTTGGGACCTCAGACAGTTCTCCCATTCACCATCAGTAGCCCTGTCATATTTTCCTGAATCTCAGTGATGGTCTGAAATCTCTTCCCTTTCAATAGTGATTTTAGTTTTAGGAAAACCCAGAAGTGGCAGGGCACCAAATGTGGTCTCTAAGGTGGCTGAGACATCTGGGTGATTTGATATTTTGCCAAAAACTCTGCACCAGACATGATACATCAGCAGGCACTTGTGGTGAAGCTGCCAATCACCAGTTGCCCATAGCTACAGCCTTCTGAATCATCTGAATAACTTCCATGGAGGAATGTTCAAGCTTAATGCAAAATTTGATGCAAATTCGTTGCTCTACTTGCTCAGTCATTTTGAATGCAATGGTCACACAGTACACATGCTTACTCAATGGTATCTACCACCCCCACGGACTATTACAGTGACTAGGACATTGTTCACACATGTGCATTCCAGTCCACTGTCCTTGGCGGCCACATTACATCGATGTCGTGCAAACCATTCTCGTTATATTAACAATGGCTGGACTTTTACTGGGCAGACATTGTATATGTATGTAAATTCCTAACACACTTCATAGCAGCATCCCACTCTAGGATAGTTTTCTAGTATTCTGAACTACCCAGAATACAAATAATAACTTACAAAAATGCTAAAAGGAGTCTCTGAAACAATCAAATAAGACAGATGTATCAGTGGATCTGTTCTAGAACAGTGGTCCTAGAACAATGTTTTCAGATTCATACAAAAAATAGTTGCAGCCCTGGCCCACTTTTCAGCGGGGAGGCTGCTTCTTCTTCTTCCAACTGCCTTCAGTTAGTGCACC
This sequence comes from Glossophaga mutica, assembly GCA_039655065.1. Lineage (NCBI taxonomy): Eukaryota > Metazoa > Chordata > Mammalia > Chiroptera > Phyllostomidae > Glossophaga > Glossophaga mutica. The sequence goes on along the minus strand of CM077308.1, from coordinate 73,964,349 downwards.
TGCTGGTTCGGTTATGGCAACTTGCAGCCCCAGTGTCATGATTGGTGATGACGAACCAGGTTATTACCTAGATTTATTCTGTATACCTAAGCATTACACCGAGGTTTTGTAAAAGGTGTTTATTCCTCATGGACTGATTATGGACAGGTCCGAATGGCTTGCTCGAGATGTGATGGAGATAGGAGGCCATCACATTGTAGCCCTCTGTGTGCTCAAGGAGGGCTATAAATTCTTTGCTGACCTGATGGATTACATCAAAACACTGAACAGAAATAATGATAGACCCATTCCTATGCTTGTAACTTTTATCAGAATGAAGAGCTACTGTAATGACCAATGGACAGGAGACATAACAGTAATTGGTGGAGATAATCTCTCAAGTTTAACTGAAAAGAATGTCTTGATTGTTGAAGATGTAATTCACACTGGCAAAACAATGCAAACCTTGCTTGCTTTGGTCAAGCAGCATAACCTGAAGATGATGAAGGTCGCAAGCTTGCTGGTAAAGAGGGCTCCTCGAAGTGTTGGATAGAGACCAGATTTTGTTGAACTTGAAATTCCAGACAAGTTTGTTGTAGGATATGACCTTGACTATAATGAATACTTCAGGGATTTGAATCATGTTTGTGTTATTAGGGAAACGGGAAAAGCAAAATACAAAGCCTAAGATGAGAGTTCAAGTTGAGTTTGGAAACATCTGGAATCCTATTGAAATCACCAGTAAAGTTATAAAATGTTATAGTTTTATGGCCATCTGATTAGTAGAGCTTATTGCATGTATCTTCCAAGAATTTTGTCTGTTTTGTATTTTAGAAATGTCAGTTGCTGCGTTCTTGAGCTCTTTATTTGCACTATGAGCCTAAAGACTATCAGTTCTCTTCGGGTGGATTGTTATTTGACTTGTGAATGAAAAATCTCTTAAACCACACCACTATTGAATCGAAATAATGTAATTGTATCTGTAAGAAAAATTTAAAGAGAAGATATATTAGTTTTAATGGGTATTTTAATTTTTATATATTCAGGAAAGTACAGAAGTGATTGAATATTGTTCACTATACCATTGTGCATTGAGAAAAGTGAAAAGCAGTTGTGTTTTGTATCAATGAGAGCATCTAAGAGATATTGTTACAGAAGATAAACCATACATTCTGGAATTATTTTAGTAGTGTTTCAGTATTATTAACTGTATTTTCCTGTTCGTTCAGATTATTTTCAGTGACTCTTTGTCAACAGTTCCTTTTAAATACAAATCAATAGATTAAAAAGAAAAAAATACTTGCAGACCTCCTAAAGATGGTTTGTTATATATTTATCATTTGTCAGGCAGCAAACCCATGGTTCTTACTATGGGAATTAAGTGTTCTAAGTGTTATACAAAATTGTGTTAGAGGTAAGTATTTACTATTGTTAAATTCATATTAGACACAAAGAAACAGGAAGATGGACAGATTAGGTAATTTAACCAAGGTCACCCAGGTGGAAAGTGACAGAGCTGGGATTGGAACCCAGGGAATCTGGCCCCAGAGTCTATGTACTTAACCAAACTACTATACTATGCTTCTTCCACTGATAAATAAAACAGATTGTAAATTTATTAGTGCACTAAAAACAGCTGTTACCTTTAAGTACGCACATCTGAAAAGAGGTCATGTATATCATAAGCTATTTTACATGTCATTTCATAGACCTAATAATTCTGCTTTCACCAACATTGACTGGAAACCCTTACTGTAGAACTCAGAAAAGTTGCTTTCAGGAAAATTTCTTAAACCAAATGCAGCACTTAATATATTACCTTAGATACAGTTCTAATAACTTTGCCCGCCTGGTTTTCAACTCCATAGCAAATTAGAAGCAGAATATCTCAGTGGTTAAAAACCTTGGATTTTGAAATCAGAATGCCTTAGTTTCATCCTAGGCACTGCCTACTTTTTATTTGGGTTACCTTATTCAGGCTACTTAATGGATTTGAATCTGATTTCTCACATGTAAAAGGTCCATAGGATACTTATTCATGTACTATGAGGATTAAATGAGAAAATGCATGCAAAGCACATTGTTGCATTGTCCATGGTGAGTCCCCAGTAATGGCAGCTGGTAATGGTCCTGTAGGTGGGAGCAACAGTTATAGTAAGAATGGGAACTGTAAAGACCTTACAGATGACCATTAATAGCCTGGAAGCCTGACAGTCAAATTTCAAGATCAATGATTATTTATACATTTTTGAGTTTGAGAATATTCTTCAGAAACACACAGCTTCGGAAATATTAATAAAGCTTTTTTAATGGGACCATTTCACAAACTGGTAAACAGGAAGGAATTTTTGAGAGGTTCTTGGATCAGTTTTTAATAAATCATGTAGAAAATAAAAAAGAAATTTCTCTCACAGCTCTCAAACACAGAGAATCATATTTTTCTCACATCCCATAATTGCCATAGTGACTGTTTCATCCACCGTCGGCAGTTCCCTCACACTATCCCCTCAGGTGGTATGTCAGACAATTTCTTTTTTGGTCTCTCAACATGAATTTTTGGAATGCCAATCAAGGCCACATATAAAAGACAGAGGATCAGATCAGTCTGTAGGCTGAAAACTAAATAACTAGTAACATTTACTACCAATCAAAAATATATGTGTACAGAAGATATATTTGCAGGAATTATTCAAAAGTAAATTCTTCATTGAGGTAAGAATGAAATCATTGCTGATCAGACACTTCAATCAGTTTTTCAATGATAGTATTCTTTTAAAATTTTCCTCATCTTCATGATTATGTAAAAGACATGCTTTTTAGAAAGCCATCTTTATTAATGAGCCATAAATACAGTCTCCTCAGTGCCTGCTGCAGAATTTAGTAAGATAGTCTGGTGCAGAAAGACTCCAATTCACAAATAGGCTCTTTAAAACTCTCATTATAGATGTTTTCTGATTATTCCACCATTGATCAGCGGTGCCTCACACACCTATAAGCTGCTTCAGTACCTTGCTTGCTTTTCCAATAATTGGCATGATTGTTAAAAAAGAAAGCTGCAGAAGTGAACTTAATGTGGAGAATCAAACAACCTCATATACTGGTATAATGTAATCTTATTTTTAAATTTATGTAATAAGAGACTAAGGAACAGAATTTTGCAGCTAAAGACCAGGTGCTTATCGAAATGAAAAAGGATTATTGTCAATTCTGAGAAGTGATTTTCTTCATTTAGTTTCTTCGGTTTTACTGCCAGTGAGGAAATGATGAACCCTTTTCTCCCTGGGGCAAATAGTAAAGCTCATTACTCAGGTTTGGAAAGGAAAGAGTCTCTCTAGCTCAGATGCTTTCTTTGTGCCAGGAAAAACATAAAGTATAATCTTTACGCACAAATTTGAGAATTCCTCTTCTCATTCCTTGCTGTGCATACGTCCACTGAATTTCATGTCAGGACTGACTTCCTATTAGGCCAACTGATGTATAATGTCAGGAATGTCAGTGAAGGAGAGGATTCCATTGGAAAGACTGTTGGGCTGGGTCAGACAACTTGGATTTAGCCATACCCACTGTAACCAGGCTAAAAGGGTCCATTTGCCTGAGTGCATCAACGCCCCATAAGACACAAACAAGAACTCGTGTCAAAGAAAACAATAAGTTTCTTTTTAGAAAGTGTCCCAAATTGCTCAAGGACTTGGCTCCCTGATGACTTCCAGGGAATGGGTTATACAGGGGAAAAATCAATAATCCTGGTGACTAAGGGAGTTAGGGTCATGGTCAGGGTCATGGCCTTTACTGATCAGTCATCACTAGGATAGGAAGCAGTTGATCAGTGATATGGTCCCGATGTCCGCCATGGTATTAGTTCCTCTAATTTGCCACCTTTTGGGGCCTGGCGGTGAGACGCAACTGAGGCCTAGATGAAGCTCTAGTTTGATGAAAAGTCTGTCTCTCCACTCAACAGAACTAAGGCTTTGTTCCTAAGATTATTTGATGTTGACCAGAACCTCATTGTCCTGAGGGCTTAATGACTATGGAAGTGGATATGCAAAGGAGAGAGGGGCAGGTGAGTCTGCATGCTGGATGAGGCCAGTCTGAATCAATAGGAAAGAAAGGAAATAAAGTTATATTAAAGAAATGAAGTTTCTACATAGTTACACCACCATTTACTTGCTGTTTGGTGTTGACAATCCAGAAGTATGAAGAATATTTCAATTTTATAGACATTACTATGGTTAATACAGATGGTATGGATAGAAGAGATCATGGACTGATGTCTAAAAAGGCTTCGTAAATTAAAAATGGAGGCAAACAGTTCTTATCTGTTTAGATTTGGTTCTATCCTTTCAGAAGGGCATAAAAAGTAATGAAGCCTTAAAAGATCCTATCCACATTAGTCTCACTCTCAAAGGGATCATTTAGAATGAAATCCTTTCCGAAATATCTAGGTTTAGGAATGGGGTAGAATGTACCATGTAGAGTGAGGTGAAACAAATAATTTTTGGTTAAGGCTACAGATACTATGAGGTTATTGAAGTCCCAAGATTTTATAGCATTCATTGTATGGTGAAGCCTTAAAGAAGGGACTCAAAAATGAGGTCACTGGCTTGTCCATCCCTTTGTATGCTTATGTGCCTACTTATAAATTTATTTTTCTTAAATGCATTGAGGTATTTTCCAATTAACCATAATGACCACTGCTTTTAATTTTGTTACCCTATTTCCTATTGCTTTTTATATTTACATCACTGGGCTAGCTGTGAAATCATTTGACATTAGGAAGGTTAGATTAAAATGTCTGTGAAACCCAGGTATTTTTACCAGCCAATTTTGCAAACACATGACAAAGAAATAATAACAATATAGACAAAATTTCCCATAAAATAAAAAAGGAAAGAATACTATCCAGTTTATTTTATGAAGCTGCCATACTTCATAAGGGATAATACAAAAACAAAACAAAACAAAACAAAAAACAAAAAACATGACAGGCTAATCTCACTTATGAATACAGATGCAAAAGCGCTTTCAAAATATTCAATTCCTCAGAGTGTTAGTATCTAACATCATAGTAAAATTGAATATATTACAGAAATGCAAAGTTATCTTCATATTGAAAAATATCTATCAATATGATGCCACATGAATAAAGGGAAAATATATGGTCATCTTAATGAGAACCAAAAAAAGTGTTTGATAAAACTCAGCATCTCTTCATTGTAAAACTTCGTAGCAAATTAGAAATAGTAGTGACCTTTCTTAATCTAAGTGCTGTCTACAAAAACAACTGCAGCAAGCATTGGACTTAACGATTAAACCTTGGCATTTTTTTCTTTGCAGTTAGGAAGGAAGCCCCACTTCTGCTATCACGACTTCTATTCAACATTGTACTGAAGGCCCTAGCCAGAGAGATGTGATAGAAACAAACAAACCAACAAATAGATAAATATGAATTAAACAAAGAAAGAGAGGGAGAAAGAGAGCTAGTTCTCATCACAGTAAATGATATGATCAGGTAGTGGAAAATATAACATAAGCTACAGATAAATTATTAGAATTAATGAGTTTGGAAGCTTACTGAAAACAAAGTTAATATAGAAAGTAATTGTATTTCTACATATCAACAATAAACAGAAGTGATATTTAAAAGAAATAATCATTTTAAATAGTGCCAGTGCCATCAATTTGTTAGAAGTATATCTAACAAAGATATTTGGGGAGAAAATGGCAACAGCAGGCCTGTAAACAATCCTTCTCTGTTCTGGAAATGCACAGGCATAGCCATCAGACAACCCCCTCGTAAGCATGCTAGCAACCCCGCCTCCTTGTAAGTATGCTATTGGTATTTAGTAGCAGAAAGATAAATGACAGTCCCTTTCTAAGATGCTTTTAGCATTATTTACCTCTTGTAAAAAATACATGGAACACGTGGCTTTTTGTGGGCATGAAAGGATGGAGAATTTCACATCAGTGGGGTAATGAGTTGAGTGCAAAATGAGTAGGCTCACTAACCAAAATGGTTCCCTTTGCACAAACAATATTCCACATGCATTGCGTAAACATCACATGTTAAGTCTGAACCAGAACACAACCTACCACAGAAAAGAAAGAATCTTTAGGGATCTGCGTTGATGTTTTGGGGCTTTTCCAAAAGAAGAGCACTTTGCCCGAATCTCATATTCTTGGTCCTGTATCCTTGGAATTATTAGTAATGTTTGCTATTAAATTATTAGTAATATTTGTTCTTGCATGTGTGTCTGAGTTAGCAATTCCACCCTTTGTGTATCTTAGACCCAACAGAACACTATAAAACATGAATGAGATAAAATAAAATATATCTCTCTTCTAAATGGAGAGATATATTGTGTTATGGAATAGAAAACTTAATATTGAAAAGTTATAGATTCAATGCAATGGAATTATTATTTCTAAAATGCATGTGTGATGTGTTGAAATTGAAAAACTGATTTAAAGATTCAGATGAAAATTAAAAAGCCATGGAAAGCTGAGACATTCTTGAAGAAGGTGTTAGGGTTACTCTGAGGAAACTAAGATTACTATAAAGCTATAGTCGTTAAGATAATGTAGATTAGCTCAAACGTAAACACACCACTGATTAAACTGAAGATCAAAAGACTAGACCTACAGCCCTGGCTAAGTGGCTCAGTTGGTTGGAGCATTTGTCCCATGCACCAAAAGGTTGAGGGTTCAATCCCTGGTCAGGTCACATACTTATGTTGCGGGTTTAATTCTGGGTCAGGGCACATACGGGAGGCAACTGATCAATGTTTCTTTCTCATATTGCTGTCTCTCTCTCTCTCATCACTCTCTCTCTTTCTCAAAAAATCAATAAACATATCTACATATCTCAAGTGAGGATTAAAAAAAAGACCAGACCTACACATTTATGGATATACGATTTACGACAACCACGTCACTGCAGAGCAGTGAGGAAAGGACAGCTATGTCACTGAATATTGCTGAGACTGTGCACTGATACAAATAAAAAATAGATACAACAAACTTCTATTTCATACCATAAATCAAAATTAGCTGAAAGTGGAGTATAGTCCTAAAGTGAACGGCAAAATAATAAAATTTGTGTAACATAGCATAAATAATTCTCTTCATGATTGCAAGGTGGGAAAACATGTTTAAACAGGATATAAAAACTTGTATGCATGTGACTGACCACATTACAATTGAGAACTTCTGTGCATTAAAGACATGACCAGGAGAGTGAAAGGCAAGCCACCAGTGAGGAAAAAATATACACAGCTTAGTAAGCCACAAAGGGCTTATGTTAGGATTGTATAAAGGACAACAGAGAAAAAGCTACCTCTGTGGAAAAGTGGACAAAGCACCTGAAGAAGCACTTTACCAAAAAGGGATGTATGTGTAAATATATATAAATGGTCAAAAACATATTAAAAGGTACTAAACTTTCTTAGTCATGAGAAAAAATGCAAATTAAAGCCACATATGATCAGAAAGTCTGATCTATGACATATTATCAGAAAGTCTGAGATTAAAAAGACTGAAATTACCAAGTGATGGAGAAAATATATAATAACTGGTATTATTGAGTACAGCATGTGGAAGCATAACTTTTTCAACCACTTATGAAAAGAATTTGACATTATCTACTAATGTTGAAGATCTTTATACCCATGATCCAGGAATTCTACTCCTAAGTATAAACCCAAAAGAACAGTATGTGTGTCTGCATTAGAGGGTATATACAGGATTTTTCACCAACATCATTTGTAATGGCTCCCAAATGAAAACAACTCAAATGCTCATCACAATAGAACGGGTTAACTCTCATCACACAACAGTACGTAACACAGAAATGCACATGAGTGTACTACTCCTACGAGCAATAGTGTAGATAGAACTCACCAAAATTGTGCGTGAAGGAAAACAGACACAAACAAATGCATACTATGTGCTCATGTATATAGAGTTTAAAAATAGGTGAAATTAAAGTGTTGAAGAGTAAATATTTGGGTAGTAATATACAAAGAACACCTAGGAACCAATTCAGGAGAATGAAGGAAGGGCAAAGGTACTAACCCATGGAGGGTGAGGTTCTAGGTTGTCATCAATGTTTTATATCTTAACCTGGATGATGATTATGCAAGTATTCACTACATAGTGGTTCATTAACCTGTACATTCATATTTTATTTAATTTCTATATAATATTATGTTACCCAATACTGTTAAAGAGAAAAGAAGTCTGTGAAGAACCTGGGCAATGTAACAGCAATTGTTTTCTCCAGCTAGAAAAACATAGGATTTGAAGAAACCCTGCATAATATAAAGCTGGAATTCTCCCTCTTGGCACACTTGATATTTGGGAGTGGAAATTGGGTAATTCTTTGTGTGGGAGGCTGGCCTGTGCATTGCAGGTTGCTTAGCAGCATCTCTGACCTCTAACCACCAGATGCCAGTAACACTGTTCCCCCCAACTGAGACAAACAATTGAGAACCACTGACTGAAAGGAATGAACACTTAAAGGCATTGCTTTTCATGCTCTGGTTAGAAACTTTTTCAAGTAGCCTTTTTTTAAGTGCCTTTTTCTTTCTTTTTTTTTTTTTTTTTTTTGCCATTTTCTATTGTGCTACTTTCAGCTTTCTGTTCCAGTTTTCTCTGGTAATTTATTTCAAAATCTCCTGGGATAAATTTTCTATTTAATTTGTTCTTCAGATACATGTACCCAAGTGGAGAGAGAAGCATTCAAATTCTTCTTACAATTAATAGCCAATTTTATGTTGCAAGGTTTGGTAACATTGCTCAAGAGGAGATATTTTTAAATAGAATGCAATTACAGTATCAACTGGCTGATATAAAAGAGACTCTAAACTCGGTCTTTATGAAGCAGATGAAAGAAAGAAAAAAGAAAGAAAGAAAGAAAGAAAGAAAGAAAGAAAGAAAGAAAGAAAGAAAGAAAGAAAGAAAGAAAGAAAGAAAAGAAAGAAAGAAAGAAAGACAAACCCAGGGATTCACCCACACTGACTATGGGAGGAATCCAGAAAAAGTGAATCGCTACGCTCATCTGCAGCAGCCTGTTCCCTCTCCCCACCAACCCCTCCCTTCACACCTTCTCTTACTTCCACGTTAACAAAGACAGATTTGGCAGTCATAACTCAACCAGTCATTTCAATTACAGTTTTCAGTGAGCCACATCAAGAACTAAGAGTAAAGGCTAAAACCACATTCCACTGTGGCATTTTTATTGCCTTATTTTAAGTCATTACCAGTAACTCGAATCTGTATACTTCACTGCACTTTTGAAAGCAAGCTCATTTACAGCATATTGAGTATACATTTGGGGGAAAATGAGTAACAAATGTCGTTAACTTGTGCATTTTTATTTCCAAACACATCTGTGGGACAAATTATAATAAGCTACCCCCTGCCAACAAAAGGTACAAGCAGAATTTCAGTTTGACTGAACCTATTTCTCGTTTTGGAGGTAAAATCAAGACCAGTCCTTAGCAGGAGTGTCAAACTCATTTTCACCGGGGGCCACATCAGCCTCGCAGTTGCCTTCAAAGGGCCGAATGTAATTTTAGGACTGTATAAATGTAACTACTCCTTAACTAGGGGCAAGGAGCTCAGCTCTGCCTCCGGGTAGAAACAAGGTGCCAGGCAGGATAAAACAAGGTGGAGGGACAGATTCAGCCTTGTGTTTGCAATCTGTGCCTTAGAGGATGGATCCTCTACCAAGTCTACCTCCATTCCTCCTCCACCTCTCCTTACACAACTGCAGTTAGCTGGGATTAGCACAAGGCTGATGGACAGACAGTCCAGGGTAGATAATTCCAACAGCTGCTTGGGCTCTAATAAGTACAACGTTTCCCAGTGGCCCACTGCCCTCCACTTAACCTGCTCATAACTCTAGCTACAGTCCTCTGGATACTTGATCATGGTAGTTACCTTCTATGAATTGTCAAATCCCCATTCTAGAATAACATGCCTCTCTCAGCTATTCAAATCCTAAAGTCCCCCCAGTCTTCCCTTCCTTCTCTTCTGCACATAGGTCAGGACAAAATGTGACTTCTAGCTTTGGGCACCTTGGTCTCCCAGGGCATTCCCAGGGCTTTTTTTCTGTTTCTTGGTTCTCTATTTTTTTTTTCTGTTGCCAAAACAGTAATTTAAAACACAATATCTGACACTTAGAAAGCATATCCTGTGCCAGAAATGTTCTAAGCACTTTCATCTTCACAACAACTCTACAAGGTAGGTTCTTTTATTATCACTATGTTACAGATAAGGAAACAGGCCAAAATAGGTTAAGTTGCCTAAGGACACACAGCTAAGTGATGAAGCCCCTGGAAGTCTCACTCTAAGCAGCAGTTTGTAAAAAAACAGAGTCCTCTACAGTCACGTGCCCCAATTCAGTCTCCTCTAAACTACTGTGGCTTGTGACTCGTACCTGTCCAGAGCATTTGTCATGCACTCCATGCTACTGATACTGTATCTTTGTCTTTCATACCCTAATATTTTATGATCGCTGGAGGAGAGGCAGTGTCTTCTGAATCTTGGTGTCCCTGCATCAGGCACTCAAAACATGCTGAAGAAGATTTCTATGTTTAACCAAAGCTTTTCTTAATTGCTTCATAACATTGACATATTAAAAAGGCAATTTATCCTAAGATGAACAATTTGAGAGTGGAGTGTTTCTCTTCCTGTGCTCAGTTCATTCAGGATATACCTTTTCCTTTCTTTCTTTCTTTTTTTTTCTTTCTTCTCCTCTTCCTCCTCTTTTTCTTCATTTTCATCTCTTCAACCTCTCTGTCTCTGCTCTCTCTCTCTCTCTTTCTTTATGTGTGTGCTGGGATATTTTCTCAATTGATTTCAAATTCTGACAGCATCAACACCAGAGCATGAATTGTTCAGTGCAACATTTCCCAAAGTGTGCTTTGCACATTATTAACAGTTATTATGTCAAAAAGGGGAAGGAGGGGTTGGGCCCATGGAAAAATAAATTTAAGAAATGCAGGGCTAAGCAAATATAAATAGAATTATATAGATAAGCCAGTAATAAGCCTGGAGTCATTACTAGGCTAACCTATGTTATAAATCTTCAAGAACGAAACGCAGTCTGTAGAATTTCCTAAGTCTCTGTGTTACTGAGCAGGCTGGGGCCCAGTCACATGGTCCTTGGTGGACGACCCAACAATTAATGCTGGTAGAAACAGGTCTTTATTTACAACATTCCAACCTTGTGATAGCTTAGAGCACCTCAGCTCAGAGCCCTCCTTTCCCATGAGACACAGCACTTCCTGTGCTCCTTAAAAGGCTATAGCCAGAAACCCCAAAAGTAGAAGTTCCCCTATTTCCTTATCTTAAGCCAGTTGTGCAAATAGTTTTCCAGTCCCTCTGGAAAGTACAAATTCACCATCCTCACACAACACCTCTCTCCTTCAGGATCTGGGATATGTTGCCATTAGCCTCTGTGTAATTATCCAGAAGAGCATATGCCATGTTACTCTGGATCATGGGGAAACTCAGGAAAGGCACAGGTCTTAAGAGTCCAGGTAAAATCCAGGTGCAGCAGGTCAGGATCTTGTAAGGAAGTCCTTTGCAGCTCTGAAGTCAGCTAGACCAGGCACAATCAAAGCAGCAGCATCTCCTTTCTTATTAGTCCAGGCCGCATGGCCTTCTTCCTCACTATAAACTACATAGCTGCTTGCCTACTTCTCCCTTCTCACTGCTCTCTTTGAAACCACATGGTAAAGTCCCCTTTTCCTTCCCAAGCCCTGTGGCAGAGACAGAGAGAGCAAGCTTAAATCCCTTAATAGAGACAGCATGCCTTCTTCCACACTACCACTACCATGGCCAAGAGAGCGAATGGCTGCCAACCTTGCTTTAAATCCCGCCCAGAATTTCTGGCACAACCCTTTCCAACTCCTCCCAAAATGGGTTGCATCCACCATTCCTGTGTACAGTTTACATTTATTCGGTTGCCATCCCGAGTCAGGGCAGGCATGGCTCCGTGACACAAGGCGAACTGCCTTCCTGCCTCTCGTGTGCACTGTAAGCTCCCAGGAGGCTAAGTCACAAACCAGGATACATTCAGAAAGGCATACCCATGTCCCTTGCCTCAAGTTGCTGCCACAGCTTTTTAACATAACTAGTAAGTAGCCAAGTTGCCATCGATATGCAAAATCTCCCCTCTTCTCCATCCCCCAAGCCAGGTCAGTGGTGGGGTTTCCTGGATCCTCCTTGGGCACCTAGAGTGAACCCCCACTGCATCTGTGGCAACAGACTCCAAACGTAGGATTATGAGAGATACTCTGTGAGAGGGAGTAAATATTGATTCAGATTAAGATTCAGATTTTGTTTCTGGAGTCATTGAACCTGGGTTTGAATTTTTCCTCTTCCATGAAAAAGCTGTATGACTTTGGGCAAGTCGCTGAACCGTTACGGGAGAAATCACACATATTTTATAATATTATTATAATAAATGAGGATGTGAATTACCTAGTAAATGATTTTTAAATTTGTATTTATTTGTTTTTACTTTATTTATTTTTAAAATGATTATTTTTATTAACCATGCAAACACCTGAAACAAAGAAAGAGCAGTGTGTGCTTGCGAAAACAAGGTCTCAGAGTAAAACATGGGCTACTAAATCTTTCTTGACACGTTAAATTTTACAATGATTAGGCTGGAAGGAAGCTGCCCTATTATAGCTAGCTTAGGTCAACATGTCTGGACTAGTTATGGTTACTGAAAATCAAAAATAATAGAGAACTCACTATTTAAGCCAGAGGCATTGTTTCCTGAGAATCCCCAAACCAGAGATGATTACGTTGACTAGTCTTGACCTGAGCCATTAGGAAGGATAACTAAAACAGGTTTATTTGCTTGGATGTGATTCAAGACTTTTCATAAGTTAAATTTTCAAGCTATTTTCAAGGTAACCACTCTGTAAGGAATAGTGTTTGCCATCCCTTTGAAGATGGACGATAAACTCTTGTGTTCCCAGAGCCAGCTCTCTGTGGTCTCAGGGGCACAGACTGGTTTGCAGTACATTTTCTCACTTCCATTTCACAGATTTTTTCCACTTATTTATTAACTATAGTTTGTTCTTGAGTACTTCAGGCTTACAAATGTATTAGATAGTAAAATGTTGGTGCAAGAGATGGGTAGAAACCTTCAATCATTTTCTCTTGTGGGGTAAAACTGAGGCTCCATGATGAAAAAACAAATTGGTTTTAAGAGTCCCATCCGAAGGTCATGAGCTCCTATACTGATGACAGTTCTCCATAGACAATTTATCATTTTATTTTAAAGCAAGTTGGATTAATCTGTTTTTAGGCAGGAAGACATTGATTTTAATGTCCCTTTTTAATGAATTGTTGATTAATACATAGAAATTTTTGTTTTTGTTTTCAAAGCTTTAAATCAAAATTTGCCTCTGCACGTTAGACAAGTCTTATGTGTATGAGAAAACCTTGATGGTATGAGAATGTCTCAGTTTGTCAGGGCCACTTAAACAAAATGCTGTAGACTGGGTGGCCTATAAAAAACACAAACTTATTTCTCATACTTCTGAAGGCTGGAAGTCCAAGATGAGAATGGCAGCATGGTTAGGTTCTCATGAAGACTCCCTTCCAGGTCACAGGCTGCTGACTTTTTGCTATGTCTTCGTATGGTGGAAGGGACAAGCCAGCTCTCTAGGGTTTCTTTAATAAGGGCAGAGCCTTCATGATTTAATCACTTCTCAAAGGCCCCACAGTCTAACACCATCACCTTTGGGGACAGGATTTGAACATATGAATTTTAGGGAGATATAAACATTCAGACCATATCATGGCATGAGGATAATCAAGAGGGAGAATGACTGGTCTGGTTTATCATTCCCAGAGGAGGAGCCTTTGCAGAAACTCTGACATATACAATACTGTGGACCTGGTGTACCCAGACTGTGCCTTGAAGAGGTAGAAAAAGTTCAGTGTATTTGACTTGGCTGCCAACAGGCAGAGAAAGGCAGAAGGGCAGAAAGCTTGTGGTATGAGAGCCTGATAGAAAAAAAAAAAAAAAACCAAAACCCTCTAGAGAATAATATTTACTCCTTGTGAGTCCAAGTTACCCTCTAATCCAGGGGCTGGCAAACTTTTTCTTTACAGAGCCAGAGAGTAAATATTTTAGTTTTTGTGGATTATTTAGTCTCTGTTGTGACAGAGCTTTACGAACCTTACCGTTACAGCACAAAAGCAACTATACACACAAAATAAGATGAGAGTGGCTATGTTCCAATAAAATTTTATTTGTGGACATTAAAATTTCAACTGCATGTAATTTGCATGTGATGAGAAATACTATCCTTCTCATAATTTATTAAAATCTCTTAAGAATGTGAATACCATTCTTTGCTCATGAGCCATACAAAAGTAGGCAGTGGGCCAGCTTTGGCCCATGGGCCCTAGTTTGCTAATTTCTGCTAAACTCTTGGTCCTCAAAGTATGGTCCACAGACTAGCAACATTGACATCACCTGGGAACTTAATAAAAATGTTGATTCTAAGGCTCCACTGCAAACACACTGTATCAGAATCAAAATTTCAACGAGATGCCCAGGTGAGTCACACACATTAAAAGCTTGAGAAACAGGAACCTAATCAACAAAACAAACAAACAAGCAAAATATAACCAAAGACACTGAAATAGGAACAGGCTGACAGTGACCAAAGGGGAGAGGGGATGGAATTTCAGGGGAAAAGGGGAAGGGTTTGCAGGAAAAAGCATGAAGGACACATGGACAAAAACAAGGGCAGGGGTGGAAATGGTAGAGAGGTGGGGAGAGCCGGGGGGGTGGGCTGGGATGGGAGTAAAACGCAGAAAACTGTACTTGAACAACAATTAAAATAAATAATTTTTGAAAAATTTGAGAAACACAGATCCTAGCAACAATTTGGATTGTACTAGCACAGTGCTCTTCACCCTTGGCTGCACAGCATGGCTCCCTGCTCAGGGTACACCCCAGACCAATGGAATCAGAATCACCAGGATCAGGGTTTAGGCATTGTTATGTTTTATATTAAATCACTTGTGTGATTTCAATGCATAGCCAAAATTGAGAACCACCACTCTAGAGACCTTTGACCATTACAGGCTTCCCTTGAAAGAAATTCCACTGGGAATGACAGGCAATTTAAAGGGTGATATATTGGTTAACTTTGGGCTTCTGTAACAAAATACCACAGACTGAACTGAGTGGCTTAAACAACAGACATTATTTCTCAAAGTGCTGGAGGCTGGGAAGTCCAAGATCCAGGTTTATTCCAGTTAAATTTCCAGTGAGACCATCTGTCTGTCTTGAAGATTTTAGAATATGTTAGCACATCGAATTTCCTCAGAGTGTGTGTGTGGGAGGGAGATCTTTCTCTTTTCTTCTTCTCATCATGTAAGGGCACTAAACCCATTAAGAGGGCCCCACCATCATGACCTAATCTAACCCTACTTACCTGCCAAAAGGCCCCATCTGCAAATATCAGCATACTGGGACTTAGGGTTCAACATATGAATTGTAGGAGGACACAAACCTTTGGTCCATAACAAGTTGTAAGAGCAAAGATCAGCTACCCCTGGATAATTACTCAAAAATGACAGATATTAGGATTTTACTATTTAAAATGTACTTTCTCACTCATTACTTTTTGGATCCACTGATGCCTCAGCAATTAAATTGCTGGATTCTCTGGGTATCATGCCTATTGTGCACATACAGGAAAATGAAGAGTGGTGACTAATGGGTGCAAGTCCATCTTGATAATACATGACAAAGCTGTGTCTGCTGACATTGAGGTTATTGCTTCTCAGTTCTGCTGGGCCTTGAGCACAGAGATTGTTGCAGAGAATGGAAGAACGGAAAGAGGAAATAGGATGGTAACAATAACTTAGCAATTGTATTTGTAGTATGCCATGTATTGTGCTAAGTGCTTTTATTAACCTTTTATTTTCTTTGCTTGTTTATTTGTTTTTGCTTTTTGCAAAACATAGATCATTTGGCAAGATTGTCACTAAGCCTGGCTTAATCCAATGTTTAGGTTTCTAAGTAAAAAAATAGAAGTTATAGTAATTTTAACATGTCAGTCAATGAAGTGTAATAGTATCTCCTTGATTAGACAAATATAAATATCTGCTCCTAAAAAGAATAATTGCCAAATAGTCATGTGGTGAAATGATTGCTGCTTGTAAAATGTTGTCTTTCCTACGCAGGTTGGCATAATTTAGTTTACTTTTTTCAGCCTCCCATGAGAAATAACAGGAAAAGTTGCATTACTCAGCAAAGATTAAAGCACTGGGGGATTGATGATGTCTGTAAATATAAAATGGACCAATATTGCTTGCTGCTGCTTCTACCAAATGGGACTTACAAATTAATAAGACAAATGATTCATGAAGAAGTAAAGCACAGACCTTGGTGTAAACAGAAGGGAAAGCAGCATGCTTGTTTGTCCTCTGCTAACCCTCTGCACCTGTGATCCCAGTGCCCTAGCCTACTCCATCCCGCTCCTGCACCCTCTTGCCTAACTCAAATTCCCCCAGCTGTTGATCTCTGAAGGGTGACTAAAGCCTTATCTGATAAAAATGACTAAGTAGAGCTACTTGTTTTCTCATCCCTCTCCATGACCTCTTCTATGAAAGGTACAACTAGACGTCTGAAGTTGCGTCACTGGCCCCCTCCTCTCCACGTACACACACCCTACTCAGGGACAGAAAGCACGTTTGAAGTTGTCTTTAAAACAATTGTCAGCATAGTCATAAGGATAATGATGATAATAAAAGTTATCACATTAGTGTCTATTCTACATACGTACTATGTAATTTTTCACAAAAAAACTAAAGATGTTGACTAAATTTATCAAGCTCATGTGGCAAACGACAGAAGTGCTAGGTTTGACCCACACTCTGGCTGCTTCCCCAGGGCCACACTCTCTCCCCTCTGGAGCACACTGCCTGTGATTCTAGGTACCAAGTGTGGAACACCAGCTATGAGCCAGGCACCATTCTCTTCAACCGTCACAGCATCTCTGTGAAGGAAACTTATGATTCCCACTCAGTCAAGGACTTTGGAAACATTAGCCACAGTTTTCCTGTCCCATTTAGATATAAGAGCACATAAAACGGACAGAATAGGCCTGGCCTGTGTGGCCAGTTAATTGGAGCATCGTCCCATAAACATAAAGGTCATGGGTTCAATTCCAGGTCAGGGCACATGCTTAGGTTGCAGGCTTGGTCTCTGGACACATAGGAGAGACACCTGATCAATGTTTCTCTTCCTCCGTCTCTCTCTCCATCCCTTCCCCTCTGTCTAAAATCAATAAGTATGTCCTCAGGTGAGGATTGAAAAAAAATGGGGATAGAATAATATTGAACATTACAGGGATTAGAAAATAAATTATAAAATGGAAAACTATGCAGCCCTTAAAATAATATCTTTGAAAAATAAGTTAAAAAAGAAAAAAGTAGCATTCAAAATTGGGAACAAAAAGTAGAAAAATGGCTTAACAAAAATAAATGTCATCTTTCTTGAGTATTTTTAAGCTTTCCATTTTTAAATTCTCTCCTTATATTCAACCCCCTGTCTCTCTGTCTCTGTCCCTGTCTCTTTCTCTTTGCTTTGAGATCATTTTTAAGAAATAAATGAAGACACGAAGCCTGCCTGCTAAGGTTTCTGAGTGCAATCAGGGAGATAAACACACATATGTGGTATGATGGTAAAATATAAATTGGCCATGAATCAGAGGATTGCCTCTTGGAAAACACAGGTGATATGAAGAGGTGGCAAGAAGAAATGGATGAGAGAAGAAATGGATGAAACTGTAGGGGAGCAAGAGACCCATCCCCATAGCCTTAAAGCCCTCCCATGGCCCTTTCCACAGCTGGTCTCGGAAGCCAGGCTAGGACATTATACCGGAAAATGAGAACTGAGTGCTGAGCTGACATTAGATCTGCTCAGGTCCTATCACTTTCAGCCTTGCCTTTGTTGATGGAGTTCCAGTGCGCTGGAACTTGAACTCATTTTCCCTCTCAGTCATATTGGCCAAACTCTTTCCCTGGATGAGCCACTGTCACCTATGCTCCTAGGCAGTGAAAGCTGCTGAAGAACATTGTAGAGCCGGGCTAAAGTGCATGACTGCACACTTGTCCTCACTGCTACCCGGTCTTCTTCCTCCATTCTTCTAGTATTTCTGTTTATCTCCTCTCCTGAGTCGTCATTGTATGGACCTAAACAATGAGACAATTTATTTATTCATTTAATTAGTTATTACCCAAAATCATACTTCAGAAGAAAAAGGAAATTGCTTTATATTCAGTTCTCTGCAGATTTTCAGAAAATAGTTCTCAACTAAAAATCCCTAATGATAACTCATATTGCTACTACACATTAAAATTTTTGATTCTGTAAAATTAAAAAACAGGTATGATCCTAGTAACAGAACTAGTAAATTTCACATATTTTATTTTAAAGTTATATTTCTTATTGAAATTATTTTATATGACATGTGATTTTCAATATGTATGTTTAAATTAAATAATATACATAAGTTAGCCAAAAACATTTTTTGAGAGTAGTGGATGTTCTAACTGGGAAAAAGAAAATATCATCTTTTATTTGGAGTTGAGTTCTCTTCTGGAGGTGCTTTATAGTCAGGCATAAACTAGGGGTATGCAAATTAATATGTTCAAAATGGATCTCTTGCTTGATTGCCCTGCTGAGTTTCTCTCCAAGTCTTTCTCTCTGATCCCTCACTACCTGCCCTGGCCATCCTAGGTTCTTTCAGTGCGATCTTTTTGATGTTTTTCAGCTCCTATTGCTCCTGGCAACTCAGTTCCTTCAGTGGCATCTCATCTCACTCTGAGTAAAAGCAAAGTCTTTCTATTCCCCTCAAAGCTCTACAAAATTAGGCTTCTTCTATGACCCTCATCTCATTGTTTACAATGTCCCCTTATTGCTGATCTTCAAATATTTCAGACACACACGAGACTCAGGGCCTTTGCTAATGCTGCTCCCCTAGTCTGGAACAATCTTTCTTCTAGATGCTCACAGTTTACTTACTAAATCCCTCTTTGTAATTTTTATTTCCAGTCTTTGTTGAAATGTCATCTTAGTAGTCAATACTCTCCTGGGTATTTTAAAGTAGTAATAAAATAATAGTAAATAATAATATTAGGTAGGAGATTTCATCATTCAATGGCTTTCATAGTGAGCCCTCATCACAATCCACAATTACCTTGTTTAATTGATTAACAGTTTATTATCTATTCTCCCTCTAGAATAACAGCTGGCAAACTTTTCTGTAAAAATCTAGATGGCAAATATTTTAGGCTTTGCAGGCCTTACAGTCTGTTACAACTGCTAAACTCTGCCACTGCTTTGAAAACACAGCCACAGACAACATGTAAGCAAATGGGAATGACTGTGTTCCAACAAATTCCGCTTATGAACACTGAAATGTGAATGTCATATAATTTTCACGGCACAAAATATTATTAATCTTTTTATTTTTTTCAAGCATGTAGAAATAGAAAAAAAACATTCATAGTTTGGATGCAATACGAAAACAGGTGGCAAGCCTGATTTGGCCTGTGAGCTGTATTTGTCTGATCCCTGACCCAGGATATTAATTATCAGAAAGACGGAGACCTTGTTTATTATATCTTCAGATTTAGAATAGCACCAAACATATAGTAGCTGCTCAGAAAAATGTTTATTAAAAGAATGACTCCCAGAGTTTGTCCAGCCTCCCACATTATAAAAGAGTAAATCTACTGGAACTTACTCAGAAGATTAAAACAAGGGTTCTCTTACTAGTCAAAAGTTTTTGTTTATGTATAGCTAGATATACTTTCCCAGTTTTGCTTTACATTACATCATTCTTTAAGAAACCTTAAACATGATGGACTATTGACAGTTATAAAATACAAGACTAACCTTATGGAAAATTAAAGATCAGAGGTTAAGCAATCAATATTTTCCAGGGTATTTTTAAACAACAATAATAATAATAACAGCAACAACAACCTCCATCCCAGTACACCTTGTACCTCTTACCTTGCTTTAATTTACTGCATTGCATATATTTTCATCCAACACTTTACACTCAGGCCAATATCCTTTCTGAACATAGATGCAAAACCCTCAACAAAATGTTAGCAAACAATTTTCAACAATACTAAAAAAAATCATATACCATAATCAATTTGGGTTTATTCCAGGGATGCAACATGGTTTAACAACTGCAAATCAATCACTGTAATATACCATATTAAAAACATGAACGATAAAAATCACGTAATTATCTCAACAGATGCATAAAAAGCATTTCACAAAATTCAACATCTATTTTTGATAAAAATTCTCATTAAAGTAGATACAGAGGGAACATACCCCAACATAAGAAAGGCCAAAAGCCCACAGCTTACATTATATTCAATGATGAAAAGCTGAAAGCTTTTCCTCTAAGATCAGGACAAGACAAAGATGCTGACTATCACCACTTTTATTCAATGTAGTATTAAAAGTCATAACCAGAGCACTCAGGCAAGAAAGAAAAAATGCATCCAAGTGGGAAAGAAAAAATGAAACTCTCTCTACATGCAGATGGCATGTTATTGCTTACAGAAAACTAAAGACTTTACCAAAAAAAACCCCAACTATTAGAACTAATAAGTAAAATCAGTAAAGTTTCAGGATACAAAGTTAATGTGCAAAATTTTGCATTTCTATACTCTAATAACAAACTATCAGAAAGGGAAATTTTTTAAATCCCATTTAAAATTGCATAAAAATAAAATACCTAGGAATTAACTAAGAAGATGAATAAACTGCGCACTAAATACTATAGGACATCACTGAAAGAAATTGAAGAAGACACAAATATATGAAAAGATATTCCATTCTTATGGATTGGAATAAGTAATATTGTTAAAATGTCCATATTACCCAAAGCAATCTACACTTTTAATGAAATCTTTATTAAAATTCCAAAGGCATTTTTTATGAAAACAAAACAAATAATACTAAAATTTGTATGGAACCACAAAAGGCCCCAAAAAACTAAAGCAATCTTGAGAAAGCTGAAGGCATCACGCTCCCTAATTTGAAATGATTTTATAAAGCTCTAGTAATCAAAACTGTATGGTGTTGGAATAAAAACAGACTCATAGATCAATGTAACAGAATTGAGAGCCCAGAAATAAATCTACACATATATGGTTGTTCACTGCAACACTATTTACAATACTAAGATATAAAATGAACCTAAGTGTCCATCCATGAATGAATGGATAAAGAAAATATGACATATTATTCAGCCATTAAAAAAGGATGAAATCTTGCCATTTGTGACAACATAGATGGTCCTTGAGGGCATTACACTAAGTGAAATAAGTCAGAGAAACACAAATGCCATATATTTTCACTTATTTGTGGAATCTAGAAACAAACAAACAAACATAACCAAGCTCATAGCGACACAGAAAAGATTGCTGGTTGCCAGGGGCAGGGGTTGAAGGAGAGGGATGAAATAGTTAAGAAGGTCAAAAGGTACAAACTCCAGTTATAAAATAAATAAGTCTTCTGATTAGATGTACAGCATGGTGACAACAGTTAATAATACTATACAGTCATATGTATACTTCACTGGTGAGTACCCATATAGAAATGTATATGTTGTTAAAATTACGTAGGTTGAAGAGTGTAGAAAGTGTTTAAGAGCATATGAAGTGTTTATAAGAGTGTGGCAAAGGTTAATAAGAGAGTGGGAAAGGTTTATAGGAGTGTGGGAAGGGTTTATAAAGCCTTAAAATATATGTAAATAATAAAATAAATATAACGCTGCTACTTGCAGATTTTCACCTATTGCAGGGGTCTCTGGGACGTAACTCCTGCGATAGGTGAGGGATGACTGTATTATATATTTGAAAGATGCTGAGAGAATAAGCCTTAACAGTCTACATTACAAAAAAAAAATTGTAACTTCATGTATGGTGGTGAATGGTATTTAGACTTATCATTGTGATCATCCTTTTTCTGTCAGTGCCTATTTCTCCCTGCTTTTCTGTCTGCCTCCTTTAAGAGACAAGGAATTCCATGCTACTTGGCTGTGGAATAGATTGGCAACAAGAATAAGGCATGAGGATGGAGTCCCTTCTGCTTTCCTCTCACTGATAATCGGAAAGTATGACCAAGAAGTCAAAACCTGGGCAGTAAACTCAATCTTTTCTTTCACTATGAAAAAGCTGGGGTGGAGGAAAAATAGAGACAACTGTACTTGAACGACAACCAAAAAAGAAAGAAAGAAAGAAAAGAAAAAGCTAAACATGGCACTGAGTTTAGAAGAAACACTTTGGGCTGATGAAAAGCTAGAAGCTCCTTCTTCAAGTGAAGTTCGTCTCTCCTTTCCTGGCTTCCTGTACTTGGCTTGTGGGCTGTGGGAAAACGTGCGCTGGGGAAGCTTTCAAAGACGACTCTAGCTGAGGGCCTGGGATGCGAGCGTTGACCCCCCACTTTCATCAGGAAGGACCTTCCACTTCCTAGATTCAGTGTCCCTTACAACAGGAGGTTGTAAGAAGGGCCTCTGCATAAGTCTTCTTAAAACTAGCCTCACTGTCCTTGACAGGAGGGGTTGTGGGCCACTCTCTTTCCTATTCTGAGTAGAAAGCTCTGACATCAGAGGGAAGGTCTTTATGTGCATAGACCATTGTCCTCCAGGTCCCTTCACCAGGCTGACTTTGTAGCTACCACCCCAAAGCCATCCAAGCCCCTTTCTGGAAGGACTCAGCGTGTCTAGTCCATCTGTAGGATGCTTGCCTTATCTGAGATTTATTCTTTACAAAGCCTTTTTTAGGGCACAAGGGCTTTAGTTTAATTGGCTTTCACCAACCACTTCTGTGGCTTGGAGTCTGGGAGACACAGCAGTATTTACTTAGGTTCTGATTTCCTTTATCTGTCTGAGATTTGGGAGGCAGCCCCAAGGCTAGGGCATGATTTTATTGGGGCACTGAATATAGTATCCCCAAAGCTGTCATAGGCCTGCTTTTCAGCTGTCCCTCCTCTTTTGCCTTTCAAGCTCATGACGTGGTGTTGATTTTGTCCTTGTAGGAAAAGCATATGTGGTCCCTCTTCTTGTGTACTTTCTAGGCTCCTAGATGTTCCAGTTCTTGAGATTACCCCCCCCCCAGAAAAAAAGTAATAAATTGGTTACTAAATAGAGGGCTCTTTCAAATCAAAGGAGCCACGTGACAACTTAGCTGACTGCAGTAAGAGATGAGCAGCCTGGGAAGTCACACAGGCCCTGCGTGTGCTCTGAAACTCTGTTGTCTCTGTGAAGTTGAAACTAACTTTTGACTAGGAGGACCACCTTTTCATTTGCACTGGACCCGGCAAATTATGCAGCCAGTTCTAAATTTGTTTGTGAAGCTGATTTAGATCATAAAATTACAGATATATAAAAATAATAAACGATCAGATATGCTGCCACTTTTAGAATCAGCGTACTCTGCTAAGCATTTAAATGCATCATGCCACTTAATCCCCACAACAACTGAAATGTAGGCCTGATCACACCCAAACATTACCACTGAGAAAATTGAGCTCCCAGAGGTTAACGTAACTATGTAACATGCATAGAAGTAGTAGAGCTCAAATGCAAGCTGAGCCTCTCCCTTCAAACTCATGTCTTTAACCACTATGCTAATTTGATTATTGATCATAAGTCATATTTATATCATATTTATATGTAGATCACTTATTGCTACTAGTGGGAGGGGACAGAAATCCCACTTGCATGAATCACCCAGGGCAGAAACGAGGATTGGACTGAGCAATCAAACATGGCAAGAGCTCCTTGCAGAAAAGTGTTGCGATGCTGCTGGGGAGGGTACAGATAGACTCCCCCAGGAGGAGTGTGCACAAGCAGCCCTGTAGCAACTAAAAAAGGAGAAAGGAAAGGTGGCATAACATTCGATTAACTCCTGATTTGTTGTTGCATTTTCTCCTATACTCAGTCTTCTCTAGACTTTGCAAAGGAATCAGCTGCTTGAAGGCTGCTAAAGTACTACGAACAGTGAATTCTCCACAAGTGTGTAGAAAGTCCATTCCTTCCTTAAAGGGCATGGGGGTGGGGCTTGCCAGGCAAAGTTTGACTACCTTATTTTTAGACTTAATTTTTGGAGTAGTCTTAAGTTTACAACAAAGTTGGAAGGGACATACAGAGATTTTCCAAATACTCTTGCCCCCACGTATACATAGTTCTGAATGTCAACATTACTGACTCTGAATGGTGTTTTATTGCAAAGGATGAACCTATATTGGCCGATTGTAACCCAAAGCCCACAGTTTACCTTAGAGTCAGTGTTGGCATTGTACACGTTATGAGTTTGGAGAAACATACGACATGTATCCTTCGTAATATCATACAAAATGTTCTCACTTCCTTAAAAATCCTCTGTGGTCACGGTCCTCTGCGTTTAATCCGTCTTCCTTAATTTTTGCCAAGAAACATATAGTGTTAAGGAGTAATGTAGCTATATTATTCCTTTTCCTGAAAGTTATCAAACCCCTCCGAAGTCTAAGGTTAGGACACAGGGTCGGCTCCACAAGGGAGAATTATCTTGGGTCTTCCATACCTTGGAACAAATCCACTGGGACACCGGGGAAAGCCTGTCACCTCTGGGGGAGTCATAAAGAATGAATGGTCTGCACACCATGTGCTTAATTAGGGAAGGGGCGGTACACCTAGGACAGAAAAACCCTGTCTGTACCTGTGAACACTCTCCTCCCTTAGCTCCGTGCTCCACAGTCACAACCCAAAGTGCACATTAACCCTCTCCCGAAGTCGTTCCCCGTGAACGTCAAGCAGGCTTTTGCCTTCTCTGACCTACCTCGTGCCTGCTAATCCCGTCCTGGTCCTTTCCTCTTGGTAGCTCACTATACTTTGTTTTTCTTCAAAGTAACTCCACATTGCTAATCTTATCAGAACACTCTACCTACAGCACCCATGCCTCATCAGGAAGCTGGTTTCTCCTGCTGATGGGACTTTCCTTGCCAACCATTTCAGTGGTGACAGCATCAGTGTTTGAACTCCCTGTGTCTTGGGGACCATCCTCCTGGAATCTCACTGTGGCTTCCAGACAACTGCTTCCTACACTGCTTCACCCTCACACTCCCCTTCAAGAGCAGCCGATGATCTCCCTCCTCATTTTTGTTTCATGGCCTCTGCTGAGCCACACAGGCACTCTGTACATTCTTGGCTCAGTCTTTCTCTCCATCTTCCTAGGTAATGTCAGTGTTCAACGGACGAGCTCAGTGATGTCCAAATTTCTGCTTATGGACTGAAAATATGCGAAGTGCACAAGAATCACCCAGGGAAGCTGTTAGAACAAACAAAAAAATCCTTTGATTCATCCCAAACATCTTGAAGAAACCTCCTGGAATGGAAACTTAAAAGGAGTTTCCCAGATAATTCTGATTCACACGCATGGTTGGCAACCACGGGAGTAGACTGAGCTCTTCTCGGGATAGAACACTACCTTCCTTCCCTTTCTATCTTTAAGGGCATGGCACAATTATCTGCACAGAAGGAATTCATCAAATTTGTATTGCACTCAGCTGAAATGAGTGAACAAATGATACTACAACCAGAGGATCTCTAGGCTCACAATTTACTGATTTTATTTTTGCCCTCCTCACTTAAGAAAACTGGTACCATGACCATAGCCTATATATTTTTTCATCCTTTGGAAATATCTATCTTGAAATTCTTCCATACCAAAATTCCATTTATTAATGGAAAAAAAGCTTTCTCCCTAGCTTTGCTCAGCTGTCACTTTTGAGGCCCTTAAATTGTAGTTGGTTTTGACCCACTCTTTCCTGATCTAATACTAACCTGCCACGGAGATCCTTTACTCCACCTGTGCATGGAGTTAGCTCTGGTGATCGGGACCCAAGGTTCTGCATGCTTGAAGACAGGCCTGGGGAGCTGAAGTGTTTCAATAAAGAAACATGGCACATACACCTGAAACCAATGCCAAACATGAAAGTAACTAATGGAAAAATTAATTAAATTAAAGAAACATGGCAGATACCATCCGCTAACAAAGCAGGCTTCCCAATAAGCTTTACCCCTGTTGGTCCTATTCATGTGTCATGCCTGTCCTAGTTTCCCCTGTGGGTAATTAAGACTTGTTCTAGAGCCACACTTGGCCTCATGGGTATTTTTACCTCATGTCCTAGAGCCAGTTTATGCAACAAGATTAATTCATAGGAATAGAATTAATTCAGAAGACAAGGATAAGCTCAGTGCATAGAAGTTATAAGAAAGAATATTTTGATATAAAATAGAGTAGAACTTTCTGACAACTGGATGTATGCAACAATGAAATGGACTGTAGCAAGGCACAGCATTTTTATGAACAATGGACAGCCTAAGAAAAAATAATAAATTACTTATTAATTGAAATTGAATTTAAATTGGCTGCATTGATTCCTACAGGAGGATTAAAATCACATATATGGTCACCCATGTGTACCCATATGCAGTGTGTATATACCTCTCGTCACTTAGCTACCTACTTTACAAATAGAAGACATAAGTGAAAAAAATTATGGGGCTCCTGCTCCTTGGTCTTCATAACCTAACTTGGTAAAGATAGGTAATAAGTGGCAAACACAGATGGGCTAATCAAGTTGACCAACAACCTCCTTCATACCCTCCAGTAATTCTCCACTAGCTAACCCCAGAGCTTACACACTCACCATTTTTCTCAGGGGAGTTGGGTTCAATCTTTCATGTGTATTGAAACATTCTCGATCTCTATTTGCTAAAGTCTTCCTTTTTTTTTTTTTTTTTGGCTTCCTTTTTTGGAGAAGTTCTACGTTTATAGCAAAACACAAAGGGAGGTACAGAAATTTTCTCAAAAGCTCTTGCCCCTCCTCCTATGCTCACAGCCTCTCCCATTATCAACATCACTCACTCAGAATGGTATGTTCATTACAAAGGATGAAACTACATTGACATATCATAATTCAAAGTCCAAGTTTGCCTTAGGGTTTAATGTTAGGTTTGTACATTTTATGAGTTTGGGCAAATATATTATGACATATATCCCTCATAATATCATCGTATTTTCACTCTCCTAAATTTCCTCTGGGGTCTCAGTTCCTTGGCTTTTGATGAAGATTTTCCAGCTTCCTTTAATCTTTACCAATAAAGCACAGCATATTAAGCAGTAATTCATCTTTTTTTATTCTTTTCCCTGAAAGTTATCGAACCCCTTTGAATTCAGGATTCAGGATTGGCTCTACAAGGGAGAATTGTCTCATATATTCCATACCTTAGAACAAGTCTGCTGGCACATCTGGGAAAGCCGTATCATTTCCAGGGGATTCATAAAGAAAGATCTATAAACTATGTGCTTAATATGAGGGAGAGGGTAGTACATCCATTAAAAAAAGTGTCTATTCATGTACCCTTAGCTTCATGCTCCACAGTCACGACCCAACGTGCAGACTAACCCTCTCCCAAAGTCATTCCCTGTGAATGTCAATCAGGCTTTTGCCTTCTTTGACCTACTTTGTGCCTGCTAATTCCCATCCTGGTCCTTTCCTCTTGGTACCTCCCTTTACCTTATTTATTTATTTTCATTTTCACGGTAACTCTGTACATTGCCCATTTTCTTTTAGAATACCCCACCAACAAAAGCACCCATCCCTCACCAGGAGACTGGTTTCTCCTGCTGGTGGGACTTTCCTTGCCAACCATTTCAGTAGTGACAGCATCAGTGTTTGAACTACCTATGTCTGGGGCCCATCCTCCTGGAATCTCACTGTGACAGCATTAGTTTTCCCTAATGATGATGTTTTGTGTAGCCTTTTCAATGGAAATAGCTTCAAATTTTATAATCCCTGTGTCTTGGAGCCTCTTTTCCTGGAATTTGACTTTGACTTCCAGACTATTTATTGCCTTCCACAATCCTTCACCTTCATACCCCCTTTTAAGACCAGCCAATAAGCCAAAGGGTTCTATTAAAAAGTCATGGCAGATACTATGAGCTAAAAAGGCAGACTTTCCATCAATTACTATTTTGTACTGTTTATATAGAACACCTGCCCCTTTGGTAGTAAAGACTTATTCTACAATACACCCTTGCCTGCTCCTGGGGGTATTTTTGTCTCTTGTCTCTAAGCCACTCTCCCCAACAGGATTAGTTCATAAAAATAGTAGAATTATTTCTTAAGAAAAAGATAAAGCCAGTGTGTAGAAATTATCAAAATAAGTATTTTAATTTAGAACTTCTTGACAACGGGATATATTCAGTAATGAAATGGACTGTAGCAAAGAACAGAATTTATGCACAATGGGCATTTTAAGATAATTAATGAATTATTCTTAATTCAAATTGAAATTAAATCAGCTATAGTCCTACAGAAGAATTAAAAACACGTGTGCACACCATGCACATGCATATATAGTATATGTATCTTACCATTTAGCTATCTATTAGTGAACAGAAGACCAAGTGAAAAAGTTAGCGATGCTTTTTAGACATTAAATGCTAATATTTGAAGACATCTGGTTCAATTTGCTAAGCAGTTGCATTTATAACTTCTCCCTTTCAAGGACTTGTTAAAATAAAGGCAGAGGTGTAAAAACCCTACCAATCTCAAAGGAAATAAGGTAGGTGATCACAACAAGAAATTTTCACCAACTGCTAGAGGGCAGAGCAGCTGACAGCCTTAGCTAACAGGCCACCTCCTCGAGCCACTGGAGAGGCAGAGGCCCTGCGGGAAGGAGGCGGATCTACCTGGCAGTGATTAAGACTTACTGTTCCCCTCAGCCTGACTAAAATTTAAACAGGTTTCCTCCTGATTGTAGGCTCTTGACCTGCCCTTTCTTAGAGTATTTATTTTTAGAAAACTTGCCATTGATAATTCTTTCTCTGCCCCTTTGAGATGTAAATCTTTGCCTAGCCTCCTACCAGGTTTCCAATCCAGAAGTGTCTTCCTCAAGGTCCCGGAAGCCTTCCCTTTGAAATGCAATCATCAAAGAAGACAGGAGCAGTCTTTAAATTCTAACTAGATAAGAATAAGTACCACCAACTAGCAAACACAGATGACCAACCTACTCCTTAATATCAAGTAAATTTTGACTAGTTAATCCCAGTGCTTAAAAACTCTGTCACTTTTTGTCTCAATGGACTTGAGTTCAATCTTTCATACCTATTGCAATAGTCTTGATCTCTGTTGCTAAAGTCTTCCTTGTCTAACTCCATTCAATGCATTTTTTTTTTTTGCAGCACCAGCACCAGCACCGGAATCTTAATAACTAACCCCCTCCTGTGGTGGAGCGCTAGATCATAGGAAGATGAGTCATGTACACCCAAGCACCACCTTAGCCTACAGTTTTCCAGAAAGGTTTTCTTCCTGAGCCACATTGTGCTACCCGCGCTGTTTGTGGTCCCCGTAGGTCTCCTGCCTGTCTCTATATTGGTTCTTCCCCCACGCTGTGGGATTTAGGCCTCACCTCAGCACACAACTGCCACAGTCTGCCCTGCCCTGTTAAACCCAACCTACCTCAGAAAGAGGAAGTCCAGAAAGGCCCCTCTACATCTAGGTTGTTGCCCCAGAGGCTCTTTTGCCCTCATCTGTGCACTTGCATGTACTGAAAGTACATGTGTGGTTGAAATTAGATTTAGTTATATAGCAATATTAGCATGACTATCACCCTTCAAGTAGAAGATGGGGGTTGTAGAAGAGATTCTTTCACTAGGCAGGAGGCTGGCCTATGTTAACTTCAACATCATCTCCTATTATAGGTTAGCGTGGTGCCTATGTTATCAGTGTTAGTTTTCATCATTAGGAATGCATTATTTGGTAGAAATTGGAATGTTAGGAAGGTCGTGGAGTTGAGATGGCTAGCAGTGTACAAAATCAGCTTTGCATTTTCCAGTGAGACCAGGTACATAACTGCCCAACTAGGTGACATTTCTTACCTCTCCTATGCAGTTGGATGTCAACTTTGCGTAAGTTCTCACCGAAAGATTGTGAGACAAAGGATGTAAGACACTGGTGTGACTTTCACTCGACCTTTCATTTGCCCTCTGCCCCCCCCCCAGTGTCAACCATGCTTTAGGGATCAATACATGCTTTAAAGAGCAATACAAAAATGCCCTTGGGATGGGCTCACCAACATGTTGCAAGGAACCTGTGTCCAGGATGATGGTAAGGAAAACGTCCCCACAAACTTGAACTACCCATTTCAGAACTAGGACTGCATAAAGAAATTTATTTCTATATGAAGCCACTGTAATTTGGAGTTTTTCTAAAACAGCAGCTCAACCTTCAACCTAATAACTGGAAGATTTTCCAAGTGTAGTTTTATAGCAGTGACAGATAATATAAACAGCTGCTTCACCTCTGAGTGAACTTGCAGTTTGGAAAAATGATAAAAACTAACACTAATTGAGGACCTACTATGTGCTGCCCAGTCTGCAGGGTACAGTCACTGAATCCAAGAAGATAAAAGCACAGCATGTATATTTCTTCATGGATTGCATTTTTTAAATAAGCAATGTTTATAATTTGTTTTGTCTTTTTTATTGAATTTATTGGGGTGATATTTGTTCATAAAACCATGCAGGATTCAAGTATACATATCAACAAAACGTTATCTGCACACTGCACATGTGCCCATCGCCCAGGAAATGCTGTGCTGTTGTTTCAGGGTAGATGGGCGGGCCTTTCTACAAGGAGGAGATTGAATAATTTTTTAAGGGATGAAGTAAGGCAATTGAAGGATAATTGCTTCCTGAAGTCAAATCAATAGAGCTGTGAGAAAAAGTGACAGCTCAGCCAAATTCTCCTCTCACATTCCCCTAAGAACAGCAAACTGGGAACTCCAGCTGAAGGGAATTTGACGTGGTTCATGTTTACTTTCAGAATATTTTCAAGTACTTTGTTTATAAGTTCAGTAACAAGTTGGTGATCTTTTTAAAAGGGAAAGGACATGCAGATCTATCTACTAATTTTTCTTTGCTGGATTAAAACTAAAATGTCAAGATATATTTCAAGAACTCTTAAGGGAAAACATTAATTAGAAAGAAGCAAAACATTTTACTCAGGAGTTACAACAAATAATAAAATGCACTTCAGTTTAATATCCAAACTAAGTGTAGATATTTATAAATGTTTGAGAATGCAAAACTTTTATTTGTATGATTTTGTTTTTCCACAAAATGTCTTTTAGGATTCCTACTGATACTGGTTTAACGATTTCCTCGCAGTTGTTCAGTACTTTCAGAAGTACACATGCGGCTTCACCAAGAGTAGGACGGAAAAGACGTCTCCACCGTGGAGCTGCAACCTCTGAATTCAGAAGGGACTCTAAGAGCTGGTTGTCCAACTCACATTCCCACCACCTTCTCACCATAAGGACTTAATTTAAGCAAGTCACTTGGTTACTTGTTGGATGGTAGATTGCGTCACTAACAATGGTGATTATTTGTACAAATGTTATCAAGATTGACAGTTTGTGAAACCAAAATGCATACATAGTACCTGCCATATAGTAAGTGCTCAGTAAATGTTTGCTGGCCTCCCGTCCTTTCTTCTTCATTCTTCCCCATCCCCCTTTTATGTCATTGTTTTAAATATAAATATTATCATGATAGCTAGAGCTATAAATCTGACATCTATCAGGAAAAAGTCCAGCCATTGCTCATGTAACAAGATGGTTCGTACTGTATGGATGTAACCTGGCAGTCAAGGAGAGTGGACTGGAATGTGCATGCATGAACAATGATGACTTCACTGTACTAGTCATTGGGGGCAATAGACACTGTTGAATGGGCATGTGTACTGTGTGACAGTCACATTCAAAAATGACTAAGCAACTAAAGCAACAAATCTGCGTCAAATTTTGCATCAAGCTTGAATATTCCTCTGCAGAAACTATTTGGATGAGTTAGAAGGCTTTTGGAGACAATGTAGTGAGTGCAGCACAAATAAAAGTGTGGCACAAATACTTCAATGGTAATCAATAATGTATTGAAAATGATCCACCTTCTGGAAGGCCTGCAAGAAGCAGAAAACCTGGGAATGTCGAATGTGCATGAGCTGCAATCACCAAAGATCAGTGACTGACAATGCAAGAACTAGAAGCTGATCTGGGGATTCCAAAAACTACTGTGTCCAAGATTTTTAATGCAGGATCTTGGCATAAAATGTGTCTTGGCAAAATTCATTCTGTAGCTTCTGCTACCAGAGCAGAAGGAACATCATGCTGTAGTTGCTAATGACTTGTTTCAAACCGCTACTAGTGAACCAGATTTCCTCAAGTAGGTCATAATGGGAGATGAATCGTGGGTCTACAGCTATGATCGGAAATGAAGGCCCATGTTGTCCCAGTGGAAGTCACCTGGTTCCCCATGCCCAAAGAAGGCACAGCAAGTTGCAACAAGATCAAAACCATGTTAACAGTGTTTTTTGACTGAGAATGTGTTGTCCATCATAAGGTCACCCCTCCAGGCCAACCAATTCATAAGGAATATTACCCCAGTGTTCTTCATTGGTCGAGAGATGTAATATGATGAAAATGGATGCAGCTATGGGCAACGGGTGATTGGCAGCTTCATCATGACAATGCATCCACTCACACATCACATCTTGTGCAGAGTATTTTGGCGAAACAGCAAACCACCCAGGTGACTCAACCGCCCTACAGCTCACATTTGGTACCCTGCAACTTCTGGCTTTTCCCAAAACTAAAATCACCTTTGAAAGGGAAAACATTTTGGACTATTGATGAGATTCAGGAAAATACAATGGGGCAGCTGATGGCAACTGGGAGAACTCTGAGATCCCAAGGTACCTACTTTGAAGGGGACTGAAGCATCATTGTCCTGTGTACAATGTTTCTTGCATCTTGTATCTTTCAATAAATGTCTCTATTTTTTATATCGCATGGCTGAATACCTTCTGGACAGACCTCGTATGATGATCATGCACACTTATTTGCTCCTAAGCAGAGAGAAGTGGGGCCACATTTAGTTTGGAGGAGGAGACGGAGAAAAGAGAGAACTGAGTTGCAAGGTCAGGTGGCCAAATACTCAAAATGTAATTTATTAAATCATAACAGTGCTTAGAATATTGGCAGTTAGGGGCAAAGCCAAAGGTCTATTCTCCCTGCCACTCTTCTGACTCCTGTAAGCCACCATTAGGAGTAAGGGTTTGGCTACTTAGAGGACACGGTTAGGTGATAGTGCTAGGGTGGCACCTGCCTCTCTGAGGGAGCCACTCTTACTTGGACCAAACAAGATATGAAAAAACTCTTCAGTCTCTTCTTTCCACTTAAAGCAAAGTCCTGCTAGTGGTAGCGGGGACACCAGGAGCTACGCTTTCCATTTCATTCTTCATCAGAGTTCCACAGTACCCCTTTCCTAGGACTACTCTCATAAGCAAAGAAAGTTTTGGGAAAATTTTCTCAAGGATCATCTGTCTTGTTTCTTTCCTGTGCTGGTGTATTAGATTTGTCTTTCTATCATTAAATGATGAAATCTCAGTTTTGAATGTAATCTCAGAGTTAAAAGAGATAGAAAATGTGGTCGGCCTTAGTATTGACTTGTTCAGCCTTGTTAGATAAGGAAGTTTGAGTGTTCTCTATATTTTAGCCTCTTATCAAAGTTCACCTGGCATGAAATGGTCAACTAAATATTACCTTCTATCCTTCCCCTCATTCACATACCTCCTTCAAGCACCCCTTAGGGAGAAGGGACAAAATTTGGGTAGTCTTTCCAACTACTACTATTAATACCACCTCAAAATACCTTTTCATATCACTTTTAAGATTTCACCCAAGATTTTACTTATTAAAGAAAATTCAAACATAACAATAAAGTGAGTAGACATGCCACTTGCCAAATCACATTTGAATTATTTATTCACAAAAATTTTATCACTAAGGGGGAAAATTATACTAAGCAGAATTGCAACCTCTGGATGTAAAAAAGAAATGCAGATTGAATCCATACCCTTTTCTAAAGCCTCACTAAAATGACTGAAAAAGGAAAAGTGTGATCAGAGAAGAAATTATAAAACATTCCTATTATGTAAAATTCAAAAACAAAGGGAAAATTTCCCCAAACTGAAGGATAAGTGTTTCCAGATTGAACTAATACATTGTTTTCCCTGCTTAATGGATGAACATAACCCATACTTAAGACATGTGATCATGAGTTTTTCCCAAACATGGGGGCAGGGTTGGGGGTGGAGATGTGGGGGAGAGGATTCTTAAGTTACTAAAGAGCAAAAAAGTAGATCCCCTACGAAACATCAGCATCTGAATGACTTCACACTGCTCAATAGCAATCAATCTCAGGTACTAGAGGCAGTAGAAAAATGGCTTAATTTTAAAGGAAAATAGTTTCCAACCGGAGTTCTATAGACAGCCAATTTTCAATCAAGTTGGAGAGTAGAATACAGACATTAAGGAAGGCAACATCTCAAAAAAAAAATTGCTTTCTGCTTTCTTTCTCAGAAAGTGAGTGGAGAATTTTCTCCATCTTCAAAAATAAAAAGAACAATAAAAAGGGAAACATGGGGTATAGAAAATGCAATATGGAGAAGGCAGAGAACAATCTGGATTATTATAAAGAGAAAACCCAGAATGGTAGGTAAACCATTCCAGAGAAACCAGGCTGGTTTGGAGCAAGTCTGAAGAGACTCTTGGGAAGGTAAATTTAATAGAAGGGAAGGGACTGCCTTTTCACTGTACACCATTTATAACTAGGTTTTCTTTAACAAGGTTCATCAATTGCCTTTCAAAAAATAAATTAATGTAAATATAGGGGGAAGTTCTAAATGCTAACAAAAAATAAATCGTAGATAAATATATCAGTCTTTATACATTTGGTAGGTACATCAACAGCATAGAACAGAAGAAACAGTACTGGGCTTGAATCTGGAAACATTAATCTCAGTTCTGACTTTAATTATGGAACTCTGGGTGAGAAAATTTAATCTCTCTGATGCTCAGTTCTTCATATGTAAAATTTTAAATAGTCAAAATCTCAAGGGGAAAATTTAATGATTTAAAATACTACTTATAAAACTATTATTGCTAAACTTATAGCACTTTAGACACATTAGTGTAGGTTGAACTTAAACGTACACTATAAAGTAAAAGCATACTTGAAACATTTACCTAGCCAAACTCTCCTATGAATAGTAGAAGTGCAGGCAAACTCTCCTAATCTTTAAATTTGCTACACACTAAAACTCCGCAAATGTTGTCAAGCTTACTGGGCCTTCCTTTTATACCAAGGATGCCAAATATAACCAGGAGAGTACATGAAAAAAATCTATAAAACTGAGCTTTTCATTTCTTCCTAATAACTTCATCTCTGAATAACAACTCTTAGTCAATGGTTCCATAATTTTGTATGAACGCTGTCGGCCACTTGGCAGCCTTCAGATGATTCTTCTGCTCATAGACTCATCCCGGAAAAGAATTCAGTTTTGTTATATCAATAAAGCACTTTTATTATGGGGCAGCCTCAGGGTATTTGAATATTTTTGTTACACATAATCATGAGGTTTTTAAATGAGATGATGTAGGTATAAGGCTCAGCATAGTGTTAGGTGAATAGTACACATCCCACAAATAGTATTTAAAGACCAAAGTCTATTGAGAAAGTCATTTTAAGTTTGCCAGATGACTGAAGGATTACTATTCCCATATCACATACATATATATGTATAGTTAATATTGTTAATATAATGCCATTGTTAATATAATGAGAATGGTTTCTGAGCCATTGGTGTAACCTGGCAACCAAGAAGAGTGGACTGGAATGAGCATGTGTCACCAATGACAATTTCCTGTACTAGAATTGGGGCACTAGACACCATTGAATGAGCATGTGTACTGTGTGGCCATTGCACTTAAAATGACTGAGCAAGTAGAGCAATTAATCTGCATCAATTTTTGCCTTAAGCTTGAACATTCCTCTGTGGAAACTATTCAGGTGATTCAGAAGGCCGCAGCTATGGGCAACTGGTGATTGGCAATTTCATCACCAAAAGTGCCTGCTCATGCATCACATCTCATGCAAAGGTTTGTGACTCAGCCCCACTACAGCCCAGATGTGGCACCCTGCGACTTCTGGCTTTTCTCAAAACTAAAACCACCTTTGAAAGGGAAGAGATTTCAGACTGTCGATGAGGTTCAGGAAAATATGATAGGGCAGTTGATAGCAGTTTGGGAGAACTGTGAAGTCCCAAGGTGCCTACTGTGAAGGAGACTGAGGTGTTATTGTCTTATGCACAGTGTTTCTTGTATCTTCTTCAATAAATGTCTATTTTTCATTGTGTGTGGCTGGATACTTTCTAGACAGACCTCATATATATGACCTATAGGTATAGGTATAAATATGACCAGAGAAGTATGATCTGGGAGGTGAGGAGAATGACAGATGAGGTTGAAGAAGGCCAGTTGGTGTGGGGTTTGTAGACCACGGCAAGGTAAGGACTCTAGTCTTCCCTTCCACCACCTCCTATCTCATTTTGTAACCTCCCAAACCATGCTTCTCTAGTCATAAGACCATGCTTTGTGTTTTCTGCTCCTTCTACCTGGAACACTCTTCCTGGAGATAGCTCCATGACTGGATCCTTAACTTCATCCAGGTCTGTGTTCCAGTGTACCCCCAGACAGCCAGATGCTGTCTGCACCCAGGCAGATGCTTGCACCCAGTAGACAAGCATCTGTTTCTACACCCTTATTTTATTTTAATAACACTACTTGACATTATGTAATTTGCTTGTCTACTTGGTTTTATTCCCCATTGAATATTTGTTCCAAGAGGGCAGGGAGCCTTGGTTTTGTTTGTTTGTTTTCACTGTATCCCCTATGCCTAGAACAATGCCTGGGACAGAGTAAGTGTTCAAGGAACACTTGCTGAATGAATGGAGGGATAAGTGAATAAATCAAAGCATACTAAATTTGCATTCAAGACAGTTGGAACTCAGTATTAGTTCTGCTGATATATGCTGATTTTAATTGCATGTCCTTAGGAAAGATCATTTATTCATTCTCTAGTTATTAATCACCTCAATTAAAGGAAGAAAAATGAAGCAGCTTATTCTGTATAGGAGAGCCTGAGAAAGCCTCACTGTTAAGATGACATTTGATCAGAAATGGGAAAGAGTCATAGAGGACAGAGCTTTCCAGGGCTCTGAGGTGGGAGGGTGTTTGGCGTCTTTGAAGAAATGAAGTTGCTAATCTGTACTCCCTCAATTGCTTTCGATCTCACATCCTCTTCATGGTTCGAGCATCTTGTTCAGCTAGTTAGGAATCTTTCTTCATTTAACCCTAAATATAGTAGAGAACTATATTTCGCATATTGATATTTGTTCATATGCTGTATAGTTTAATGTGTATTATGTAATTGTGGTTATCATTGCTCAGGACAATATCAAGGAACGACAAGGAGAATTGGTGTCCATTTTTGTTTTACGAGCTGATTTTTGAACCAAACCTTTAGCTGTGATTTCAAAGTGATTGCCTGGTAGCTGTGAAAATAAAACATACCACATCAAGACATATCTTAGCAATTATTTTGAAAAGAACACTTAGGTTTTCTTTAACAATTTTGTTAAAAGCCTACCGTAATTTTTCCCCTTGCAGCTTAACAGTCAAGTAATTTCTGTATCCCTTTATGTGCTGAGAAGGCATCTGAAGTAAATTAGAAATAGTGCAGAAATCCTTAGGGGATGTGCGACAGTTGGAAACAGTTCAGCACTTAATTAAAAGCTAATTATGAGTTCTAAGAGCATCCAAATCCAACTAATAGTAATAATAATAATTGCAATCTGAAGTGCGTAAGAAAGGCATTATAAGCATTTCTGCTGAAATTAATTGTTTGGGTGAGATGCAATTTTAATATAGAACTCTAAAATCAATTTTAAAAATTACCTAGATATAAGAAGTCAGCCCCAATTCCCTTCTCACTGTCTTGGAAAATAAAGATATACACAACTTTATAATTGACTTAGAAACTTATCTTAACAATTGGGCAAGTGTCGGGGGTCAATTGCAAGGATGGGCTCTGTGGGGCACAGCTCAGGTGGGTATGACGAGGTGCTCACCAAGTAAAGCCCTGGCTCCGAGGGCTCTGCGGTCCTCCCAGTCATAGCTGTTGTTGGCCAAGTTGAGCCCCAATCACTTATTGTCACCTTTCTCCCTACATGTTCTTATGACCGCAACACACGCAGCTGTCTATACTAAGATCCTGCCTCTCCCACTCGTAGGCCCAGCCTTTGGGACTTTCAAGACTATTCAACAATCATTAAATGAATTTGTGTCTGTACTGAAACTTTTATTTCCCACAGTCTTTTCTTTTTAGGCAATATGCACACTTTTAAAATAACCTGCTAAAATAACACACCTGCATTTCACTCTGGTTAATTAATTTCACCATTGTCTGCAACCAAACCAAACTGCTCACACAAGGATGCCTATGTTCTGCTCAAAATTTCCTGGGTAAGCTTAGTCCCTGACTATCCCTTTTATTCACCCAGAGGTTAAAAGAATTTTGAACCCAGCCCATAGATATACAGGCCTGGTCAGCACAGTATTATAGAGCTGTTTCTTGGACCCCTTGACCCTTCTTTTCAATATGGCCCTACCTGTTGTCTTACGCTGTCCTGTTTTTATTTTTATTTATTTTATTTTATTTTTGCCATCCTTGCAAACTGCATTCCAGGAAAACGGGAGGACTTCTTATTTCTCCACACTATTCCCTTTTGTCACACATCTCTGCATGCCCAATCTTTGCTCATTTTTTAAGGACTGACTTCTTTGTCATCATCCCCCTTAAGCCTTTTTTGACACTCTGTAGAGAACTCTTTCCCCTCGGTCATCCATAGCATCTTTTGGTTTATCTGAGGACACTTCACCCTTTTGCATTAGTTTCCTGCAGCTGCTATAAGAAATTGCCACAAACTGGGTGGCTTAAAACAACATTTAAATGAGAATTTATTCTCTCTCAGTCAATTTAGGCTGGGAATACAAAATTAATAATGGCATGGTTTAAATCAGGTGTTGGTAGGGCCACATTATTACAGAAGTTCTAAGGATAGTGAATTCTTATCTCTTCTAGCTTCTAGTGGCTGCCAACATTCTTTGGCTTGTGGCTGTATCACTCCAATTTCTGCCTCTGTGGTCACACTGCCTCGTCTTCTGTCTATTTGTTTCCCTTTGCTTCTCTCTTGTAAAGACAAGTGATTGCACTTAAGCCCCACCCAGATAGTCCAGGATAATCTCTTCATCTCCACATTCTTAACCTAGTCACGTCTCAAAGTCTTTGCCATTTAAGGTAATGTTCACAGGTTTAGGATTACGTTGTAGCCCTATCTTTAGGGGTCGTTACTGAATCTACTGCACCTTCCCTATGTACATGCAGTCATTTATGCACTTGCTCAGAGACCTTAAAAGGGACTAGGAGCAACCTGAAGGTGAAATCATAGCCTAGTTCCTCTAAGGGTTTTAGCATTTCACTTTGCACCTGGTAGGGAGTGAAATCTGGAGTGTTACTCAAAGTATTTAACAGGCACAGCATGAGCACTGACCAATCAGAATGAATGCTGGCTGCAGGGCTATCCCAGAGGTTAAACATTTAGTTTTGGGATCTTGGGAGAGTATGTATGTGTATTGGGGTACAACGTCCCTGAGGAGGATCTGGGGCTACTGCAGCTGACTGAGGAAGGTGGGCATTCAGAGGGATTGGGGCAATAGCTGCTCACAAGCAAGTAAAGAATTATACGTTCTAACAACTGGTGTGATGGCATTGTATGCACTGAGACACTATCAGCCTGAAGAAAGATACATACTTGTTGAATGGATGAATGGATTAATGAATGAATAATGGAGTCTTTCTCATAAACAGGTTATTGAGGGAGATATTCTTGGATATAAAGACCTATTCTTGCTTTTCAAACAGCATCATGAAGGAGCTGCTTCCTTCACCTGCAAATCACATTATGGTCCACCCAAAAGAATTTTTATACTCTAGATTCATGGGGCCGCCTGGTCCTTTCTATCTGGCAGCTTTAACAGGTCCACTGTGATCATAGGAAAGATGGTGTGAAAAGAAATAGGGGGGCTAATGCCTATTCATCCAAATGCTGCTGGAAAAAACACTTGACTTTTGTTGCCCTGGTATAGGACCCAGGAGCACAGCACAAAAACAAGTGATTGCTCTCCCACACATGGCTGAGGGAAATGAAGCCGAGGGTCAGTGAGTGACGGCCCCGAATAATTGGTCTGCACAGCCTTGGACAGACAAGATAATTGTAAATGTGCAAGCATTCGAGTGTAAGGTCTAAAATGAAAAAAATAAATACTCAAGGAAGCTTTGGCAGAATTCAAGCAATGAATACATCTAAGCCATGTAATAATTTTTCAAGTGTTTTGATATGAGAACTGTTTTAAAATGCCCAAAGTCAGAGTGCAAATTCAGCCACGATTAACAGCTTCATTTTGATGAAAGGAGAACTCTTAAAATACAAGTGTCATTCAAGGAGAAGGAAGGGCAAGCCCTTTTTGGCTGTTAACCAGAAAAACCTGTTTGCAGCTCAGTCTTCGACTCTTCCCCTCTTCTCCCTGCATATCCATTGAGTTGAAAATGCTAATTCCATAATCATAACTTCAGTACTGTTTCTTCATACTGGTCCCACAGCCACCAGCTCCTCCTTTCTGTCCTGCATGCCCAGAATAATACCCTCACTGGTCCCCAGACTCATCTGCTTCCAGCCCATCCCCCTTGGGACTGAAAATGCCTCTTTGGGAGCAGGTCTCAGCAATCAGTCATCAATCCATCCAAAGGCCTCCAGGCACTCTCTGTGAGTCAGCTAAACAGACTCTGCTTTTTCTCTGTCACATTTTTTCCCCTTAGATCAGGAAATTGCCTTGTCAGCCATAAGAAATTCCAAACACTCTCAGCCTCCAGATGAATTAGCCCCTTTTTCAAGAAGCCTTGCCTGGCACTTCCTTCTTTATTCCCAGTCCTTGAAAGGAAATTTTCCTTCCTCTGATTATCTATAGCATCTTACTTTGA
The DNA here is from genome assembly GCA_039655065.1 of Glossophaga mutica. NCBI lineage: Eukaryota > Metazoa > Chordata > Mammalia > Chiroptera > Phyllostomidae > Glossophaga > Glossophaga mutica. Next base: position 73,923,237 of record CM077308.1, on the reverse strand, counting down.
TTTCAGTCTCTGAACTTCATCATGCTTTCCTTTCCCTTATACTGTTTTGTGGGGTTTTTTTATTTTGTTTTTGTTGTTGTTTACAGCCCTTTTCTTCTCTCCTAGACGGAGCTTCTTGGAAAACAAAACATGTTGTTAGTTTGTTTCTGCACACACACTCTCAGATCAGACCAAGAGGCAAGCTGAATTATGTAGTGCTGGTTGGAAAGAGGCCCTTGGAAAACGGAGCACCACAGAGCTCTTCAGGTTTATACCCTGAACTCCAGGACAGAAGCTGTATCTGATTTATCCACCCTTAGATGCTATTATCTAGCTTGGTGCCTCACACGTGGTAGGCATCCCAGTAATGTATGCTGAGTAAAGAAATTAATTAAATGAATAAATGAGTGATTAAAAGACGAATAGGTGAATGTGGAAAAGAGGTAGAGAGGTACTGAAGGGAATCCAAAAGATCAGGGGACCTTGAACTACAAAGAAAGTGGCATATCCTCCCGAAATATTTTGTGCCTCCCAGTTTTTCTTATGTTCCTTCCCCTATTCGCCATAGAGCTGATTGAAAAAAAGCCCAATGTTCTGTCTGAGAAAGTGAGCCTGCTGGTGGGAGTTTACATTAAAGTACCTGGATGGAATTGTTTCAGTGCAGTCACCCCACTGTGTCTGCAGAAAGCCAGGGCCTGGAGGGTTTAGAATCCCACAGATGCTGCAAACGGTGCTCTGGCCCATGCTGGGGCCCCTGCTCACCATCTCACTATTACTGCCCTGCTGAAGTTCAGAGCTGAGGAGCCAGAATGGTGTACAGCAGGGATGGGGAGACAAGGAAATCAATTCTTGTAGTCCTGGTTAAATCTGGGGCACCCCCTGTTGTCCAGGCTCACAGTTTTTTTAAAGATTAGATGGAGCAATATACAGTGGGAAGGAACAGGATCACTGGAGAATGAAAACAGTGAAGGTTAATTTGTTCTGTCTATCACAGGGGATAATCAAGCTGACACATTTCACACTGTTACATTTGAATGTAGCTTCTGATTACATGCTTTTTGTTTAAGTCCAAGTAACCACAGAACAACTTAACAAACTGAAACTTTGCACTCTGAAGGCACTTGAACTATTAATCAGTGAACTTGAACACCACTCAGTCATCCTGACAACATCTCTGCAAGATAGGAAGGAAGTGGCGTACTGTCCACCTGGCACAGAGAAAAGCTGAGACATGAGCAATGTGCCTATTTATCTACCAGCAAAATCCTGGGTATAAGTGCCGAGAGCATGCACAGGTCTAAAAGCCTCAGTGACCACAGTCATTCATTCAACAAAGATCAATAATATTCTGTGCTGGACACTTTCTTTTGGTGCCAAAGATAAAGCAATGAATAAAACAGACAAAACCCCTGCCTTTAAGGTACTTATATCATTGGGTTAAAAGCCAAAGTAAATGAATAGATAATATATGGTAAATAACAATAAATCCAGTAAACAAAAATAAAGCACGATACAAAATAAAGATTGATGGAGGATGTTTTTAGGTATTAATAGTTAAATGTCAATAAATGTGGGAAATCAAGGTATGACATGAGGCGGCAGGCATCAGGGAGTAGAACAAACAAGCAATGCTCCAGGGGGAGTTGGGTGGACTGTAGATTGCAAGAGTCAAGGAAAGACTCTATTAGGGAAGTAGACCTTGAACTTGACTTTGAAGTAAAGCATCCACAATGACTTACAGGCTGGAGGGCAGAAAGTATTATGTAGATAGTAGTACAATTTGCAAAGTACAAACATTAAGAGGTTTAAAATTAATTATATTAATAAGCTGATCTTGAAACCATTCTTAAGAGATTTCCTTTAATATATACATTTGGACATGCACAGCCACACACAACACAAGCTAATGCTACCTGATGCCAAACCAATGGCCAAGAGAAGAGAGATATTGATTGGAATACAAGAAGGAATGAATAACTGAATGATTGAATGGTGCTCATATTTAAAGTCAATTCAGTGGTAGTCACTAGAAGAGTTTCTGGGAACAAGCAGAAAAGGCCAACTCAGCTGCTCTCCAAGCACTTATATCTGGGTAGTCTTAAAGGTTTAAAAATCCCTTTCACATATATTCCTTAATTTAACCCTACTAACAATCCTATGAGGTGTCATTATTCTTCCTGTTATGGCCTGAATGCTTGTGCCACCCCCCAGCTCACAGGATGAAGCCCTAATCCCCAGTGTGATGGTACTTGGGAGATAGGCCTTTAGGAGGTAATAGCGTCATGAAGGTAGAGCCCTCATGAATGCAATTAGTATAACCCTTGTAAGACTAGACAGGATAGAGATGTTCTCTCTCTCTCTCTCTCTCTCTATATATACACACACACACACACACACACACACACACACACACACACACACACACACATGGCTCTCTGGAATCCACTCCTAAATTTTTGGTATCAGAGCTCTAGGGTGGACATTTTAGCAAGCACCCCTAGTGATTCTGATGGTGGTGGTCCATTTATCACTTTGAGGAATACTAGTGTAGCACGCTTGATGGTTTCATTGACTTACAAGGACCAAAACTGATGGCAGGAGGATTATACAGGGCTTATCTAATTGTGTTCTCAGGTAGAAAGATGTAATCTTGAAAGGATAATGCTAGCCCATTATAGGTGAATGGCAGCTGCCAGAAATTATGTCTTTGCTTTTAGTACAGAAATATAGCTTCAGTGAGTAAGCAGTCTTAGGGAGAAGTTAGATATAACATAGATTCATTTATATTTATCTCATTCATTTATATTCACTTACCTAGGTCACCTCAAAATGTGACTATTTTGAGTGCAGAAAAAGGTCCAATGAAATAAATTGTGGTATGAAATTTAGATCTAGCCCCAAATCACAAACTGTGGATGGGGGGTAACGGGTGGAGTATAGGCCTGGGAGACAAAAGCCCAGAGTTATACTTAAAACCCTCTTATGAATTTGATGAGGCTTTGACTAATTCACTTCATCTTGCTAAGTTTCACTCAAAGTTTAATTAGATGGTTTCTTAGGCTTCCTAGAGAAGGGCCAACCCAAAATGTGCAGATCATGTCTAGCTAAAATGAAAATATAGTAATGATTTACTCAGTAAGAAAGCCCACTAAATATCAGTGTTTCAATAGATGCTTGCATGTTTGTGTTTCACACCCACATGTATGACAGCAGGACGTTACCTAGGCACTTATAATCAATGATGAACAGAACTTACAAAATTAGTTATTTAGTCAATTGAACAATTTTTCCACTATCAGAGTGACCAACTGTCCTGGTTTGTGTGAAACTGAAAGGTTTCCTGGGATGGGGACTTCCAATGCTAAAACTAGGAAGAATTGGTCACCCTATTCATTATCAACCAGGCATTTCTGGGTTTTCTGCTTAGTTCAGGAGAGAAAAGTAGCACATGAACAAAATAATTGAACAATTCTATGTTAAAGTGGATGATTCTGTCTCCAAGTACAATAGGAGTTCCGAGAAAGAAGGTCAGTGTGGACTATAGTTACTGCAGAGAGTTTCATCAAGTAGGCGGGACTGGGTCCAAGTTTTGTGACTTGCAATACTGATTCCTCCTTTACAAGAAATGTTATCATGCTTTTTGTGCTTAGGAACATGAAAGTGACTTAGAATACACATATTTCAAACTTAACAGAAAAGGCTAAAGAATAAGACATTAGTTTAAAAATTAAGCTGATTTAAAACTTTTCATTTGTCTATTTAACCAATCAAATTTATTTTTTGTAATAATAGATGGTAAAGATAAAATAAATAAATAATATGCATTTCCTGCCTTTTACAGGTGCACGAACATTAATTTGTGAAATGGTAAGTTCAACTCTATGGGAGAAGACCTGTGATAAAAGTATTCAGAGAGTTTTGGCCACCCCAAAGAGAGAGATGTGTGAGAAAATAAACTGGGGTTCAATAACTAACCCTATCTTTTCTATTGATATATTTAATATCAAAATCTATTGGCGGACTTCTTTAGTTTTAGGGCAGCCAAATGAAGTCATTTGATTAAAGATACTTTGTAGGAAAATACTCATTTAAGGGGAGAAAAATCCCACTGAATATTTGAAAGTCTAATCACTTGTTTTTCTATTTATTGCATGCACCCACTGCACCACCACAGGGCAAACATAAATAAAAGCAGACAAACTTATCAAGGACAATGTGGAGATGACTACAAATGCACAGGATATACATTGGACAGACTCAGTGCCCCAGAGCCCTGAGCTTCAGCATTTCCTCTTTGGGGGGCTTGTGGTATTAGGTAGAGGTTAGATAACTAATGACCTGGCTTTTTGTATTTCATTAATGGGTTAAACCACAGAAAGTTTTAAAATGGAGAATGCTAGATTTTCATGAATTAAGTTGCTATTGCTAATAATGAGGGAAAGAGAGAGAGAGAGTGAGGGCAGAGAGATACTACAGCCTTATTAAAGATAAATAAGATTTAAGATCTGACTGGGTTCGACAAAGAAATTCATGGCCTAGTGCAACTGCCAGATATGCAAAATAAATACTATATTATTGGATATAAAAGGAGGTAAGAGAATAAAAGAATAAAATAAACACTGAGTATGAAATCAACTAACCTCACAATTCAAGATGTAGCAATCAAGTTTGGGAATCAGAGAGTATGGTGAACAGAAAGGCCATGAAATTAAAGTCCAACTTATTGACATGAACAACACTTTTGAAAATGAATTGTCACCATAATATTATCTGTACATATATATCAAAAAACAAAAAGCAAAACAAACAAAAATCAGACCAGCTCAGGGAGCACAGATACATCACATGAGGAGCCAATAGACGATATAAGACTGTGTACTGTGAAGGGTGGAGGGAGTTCAGCCCTTTCACCTTAGAAAGAATTGGATTTCCCCATACTTCCGAAGGGTTCCGAGATCATGGCCTGATTCTATCTTACACGTAGACTACACACTTGACATCCAGATTTGTCTGCTGGCCCATGAGAGCCTGGACCATTTGCATTCTGGAGAAGAGGAAGAAGAGAAGCAAAAGTGATCACCTTCCAATTGTTCCAAAGCCTGTGAAATAAGAATCTACCTACCTCTCTTTGGGAACGATTGTCCTTGTGTGGGTCATAGGTTTTCTAGCCAAAGGTAGCCAACTCTGGAAAAATAGTATGATAAAGGTAAGGATGCATCGAGCATTTGTATTCCAAGTTCCATTTCTTGGAAACTGGCATTTGGGACCTGACCCTTCATTGCAGCCTTGTATGCATCTTGCTCTATGATTTTCGGGTGAGTCATCTTGATCTCTACAGGCTATTTCTCTTCTTTCCACCCGGCTGTGCACACCTGGGAGCTGCATTCTCTGCACAGCACTGTGAAGGTTCTGGGATCTAACAGCATGAAGTCAAACCCTGTGTCTGCCACTTATCAGCTCTGTCCTTCCGGACAAATTATTTAACCTTTCTAACTTTGTTTTTTCTTGGGGATGTTAACAAGAACACATATCACAGAGGGCTGAAAAAAATTATGTATGCACAGTACTTAGCACAGTGCCTGACGTGCAGGGAGTACTCAATAAATGCTATTTTTTACACTCTGTCTGGCTTATAAATATCTGATTTACTGCACCCCATACATGTGAAGAGGATAAAGCCATTTGAAGGCACTTCCTGAGCTCACTGCCAAGGGCAGAAACCCCACGGTCCCAACTAAACCCTTGATTGTTTTCATACCAATTACTCAGCAGAAGCATAATTTAGTTACACATTAGACATACAGTTCTCAAGTCCTCTGTCTACTGACTTCAATTTCATACAATTACAGAACCAGAACACTCTAGATTAGGGCTTCTTTGTTTTCAACAATTTTCTTTAGAATGAGGCTCCTGCTGTGAACCCCAGTAGCCAAATAGGGACCTTAGGCTTGGTGATCACTGACCAGCTTGGAGTGTAATGGGCCAGAGTAAAATAATGTGTGATCCCAGCCTATTATAAGTAACAATTTAAGCAGGCCCCCAAAAGTACTTCTCAAACCCAAAGGGCATTGTACCAGGCAAATTGTCCTGCTTTAAATTTGGAGGCAAGCTATCAAAGCTCTTTTATCAGCATTTCCTCTCTTTTATATTTATTGCGGCGGGGGGGGGGGGGGGGGGGGGTTGGACACTAAAATCCCTTCATTGGCTTGTTCCTTCCCCTAGCTTCCTGTGTTTGCATAAACATGCCAATCAGTTCAAAATCCTGTTTATACATTGGGTCAGAACAAAAAAGGATATAAAGAAAGCCTCCCTCCTCCTCTAAACCATGTCTCTTGTGTCTGAGTTCTGAGCCACAGTGTGCGACAATGGTGAATCGGATCCACTCTAGTCATTTGCACTTTGTAGATCTAAAACTGTTAAGATACGATAACACTCCCTAGGCCCTCTGTACAAATAAATCACATTTGCAACCAAAAAGAGGCACTGAATTTAATACCAGTCTTTCAGGAGCTGAAAGCCGTTGCTCAGTCCTTTGCAGAGAGACTGATTTAATTAAGATGTTTTATGTTCACTTTTGCACGTTTAAATATAAGAATTTAACCATCTATAATATTAAGTGATTCTGTCTTTAGAAGCATACTTTCTCAAAAAAAAAAAAAAAAAAAAAAAAAAAAAAAAACCCAGCCTGGCAGGTTTTCATTTACACAAATTATTCCAGCATCAAGTGCAGAGTCATTAGCTGGCAGACTTCATTCTGTCTCAGTAAATTAGCAGAATGTGAGTGAGCCAAGGTCCATAAAAAACCTCACTGATTGCTTCTCCTGGTTTTGCCTCAAGCCCTTCAGGGCTCAGATATTTGGCACTACACTTATACATATTTGCATGAAAGCGACAGTGCCTTTTCTTTTTCTTTCTTTCTTTCTTTTTTTAATCAGAGTGCCTAGAAGTTTTGACAAGTGAGAGGCCAGTGTTTTTCTAAAGAGACATTTGCTTTGAAATTGTGAAAAATAATTAGACAGGAATGTGAGGTCTGAGCTTGAGAGCCCTCGGCAGGCCCTGGCAGAAATTGTTGGTTCTCTAAGAATCCATCCTGGGGGTGTGGCCAAAAAATGTAAGAGGATTTATCCTGGCCTAACAAGGCCCTGGTCCCACCTGCTGAAAAGGTTTCTGGGATGATTTGAGGTAGGAAAGGGTGACAGGCTGTCTGGAGCTAAGAAAAATAATTACTCTGGATTAGGAAACTAGGAACTAGTTTTAATCCTAAATCTGTGTGACCCTGGACAAATCACCACTTCTGACAGCCACATCACCCGGTCTGTGGCACAGAGGTTTCTCTCTGCAGTGATGCCCAGTGCCCACGAGCTGTGGCACTCTTCCTTATACTCTGCTGAAGAACACAGAAATGCAGGTACAAGCTGGTTTCTTACTGAGAACTCGGACGTCAAGCAGATTTATTTTTTAGAAGGTGAAGGGATTAGCCAAAGGACATATATGCATAACTCATAGACACAGACAACAGGATAGTGATGACCAGAGGGAAGAGGGGGCAGGGGCTGGGTGGAGGTGGGCAAAGGTAAGGCAAAATGGGAACATCTGTAATAGTGTCAACATAAAAAGAAAGGACAAGAAAAGAAAGGATAAAAGTAAAAAAAAGTGAGTTACTTGGAAACCTTGGAGATTTATTGTTAGTATCATATCGTGACACTCACATGGCTAATGGCAGTAAGTCAGCATGCCACACCCCCACGGTGCAGAGCCATGGGCTGGGCTCCTCTCCTTTGTGCTGGCTCCCTCCCTGAAGGGAAGACTTTTCTAAGAGATGGCTTGATGGAGAAGTTTGACTACAAAAGTAAAAGTTGAACTCTCCTTTGTAAGTAGGAACCAATAATGCCTACTTCCTTAAGGGTTTATTGTAAGGAGCAATAGAATCTTAGTGACTATAAAGTGCTTTATATGAACTGAAAGGAGGATTCAGATGCCAGAAATGGTCTGTGCTGGTTGGAGTTACCACAGGTAGAGCATGAAGGCACATGTACATGATGTAGGAGGGGTGAGACTCTTGTGCACAAAGGCATAAAACCATGAGATAGGATGAGTGAGACCCAGGTCTGCAGCTGCTCGCAACCCAGCAGAGAGCTTGGCATGTAGTCAATGATATATAGGTATTTGCTGAAGGAATGAATAAGTAAATGCTTGAATGAGCAAATGAATGAATGGTGGAACAATGCTAGACAATAGGATTCTGGATGATGAGATCCAAAACAATGAGCTTCATTGAAACACCTATTTCAGCCCAGAGAGATGGTGCAAGTACTAAGTCTGAGAAGGACAGTTCCAACAGCTGAAACACTGGTGACTACTCTCAGTCATGGGAAGCGTAGCATAGAGATTCAGAGCAGGGGTTCTTATTACCTGGGTCCAAATCCCAGAGCTGATGAGCTATCTGAGATGCTTGTCATTTTTTTCTAACACTTTTGTGCTTAGTTTCTTCATCTGTGATATGGAGAAGAGGATGGCAATGAAGATGGTAATGGTGATGATAACTACCTTACAGTATTCTTATAAGGTTTAAATGAGTCACTGCATATAAATGTGTAGCTGGTTCTTGGATCATAGTAAATTCACTAAACATTGGTTACTACATTTGGACAATAGAGAATCACTGGAACCTAGTTGCTTGAATATAATAAATTTATAAATATTTTTGAGAGATAAAGTAGGAGGTCAAGCCCTGAGAAATACAAATGCTTAGTATTTGAAGCCAGAAAAACAACGCTTGAAAAGTGCCTCTTACTGATGGAGGGCACTTGTACATGTCTGTTATCCTTTTTTAAGACCCAGTTTCTAACATTTAAGATGAGAGGTGGCACCCTGACTCGTGTGGCTCAGTGGGCTGGGCGTTGTCCTACAAATCAAAAGGCCCCTGGTCAGAGCACAGGCCTGGGATGCAGGTCAGGTTCCTGGCTGGGGCTGTGTGAGAGGCAAACGGTTGATGTTTCTCTCCCCCTCTTTCTCCCTCCCCCCCCATCTCTAAAAATAAGTAAATACAAATCTTAGAAACATGAAGAGTGTCTTAGCCAGTTTGGGCTGCAATAACAAAAATATGATAGACTAGGTGGTGTAAACAAGAGAAATTTCTTTCTCATAGTTCTGGAGGTTGAGAAGTCCAATGTCAAGGTCCTGGAGAGGGCCTCTTCCTGGTTTGCAGCAGACAGCTTTCTTGCTGTATCCTCATATGACAGTGTGGGACAGAAAGATATATAGATACACAGATATAGATACAGATATATATATATAATTACATTATTATTATATATATAATTGTTGTTCAAATACAGTGGTCTCCACTTTCCTGTCATCAATTTCCCACTTCCCATCCACTCCCATCCCCCACCCTCAATCCTACCCTGCTTTGTCTTTGTCCATGTATCCTTTATACGTGTTCCTTGACGACCCTTCCCCTTCTTTCCCGTTACCCCTCTCCCCACTCCCCTCTGGTTACTGTCAGTTTGTTCTTTATTTCCATGTCTCTGGTTATTTTGCTTGCTTGTTTGTTTTGTTGATTAGGTTCTACTTATAGGTGAGACCATATAGTATTTGTCTTTCACCGTCTCACTTATTTCACTTAGCATAATGCTCTCCAGTTCCATCCATGCGGTTGCAAAGGGTAGGAGCTCCTCTTTCTTTCTGCTTCATAGTATTCCATTATGTAAATGTGTCACAGTTTTTTAACCCACTCATTTACTGATAGGCATATAGGTTGCTTCCAGCACTTGCCTATTATAGATAACGCTGGTATGAATATTGGGGTGTGCTGGGGACCCTGGCCTGGGCGCCAGATGTGGGGGGGCTCCGCCCGCAGAGCCCCATCCCTCCATCACGGATGAAAGTAAAAACTACCAAGACATCTTGTGCTTGGGGAGGAAAGGGGTCAAACTCTCAGAGGAGAATGACCCAGAGCCCCTTCCTCACTAGGCTTTTATTGGGTTCCAATACACCGGAATACAAGTTTAACATGTCAAAGAAATCTGAGGGCTTAATCGGAGCCAGTGTTTGTCAGGAAGGGGGGTTGCCAGACTTTGGGAGACATGCTCATTTCCTCCTGGGACACTTGTCACCTCAGGAAGAGCACTCTTAGCAAAGCAGGTTTCACAGGACTTTAGGAATTCTTTCTTATGCCAATCACCCAAGGAGCCGTTCTGGCCAGGACAGGGCTGCACCGCTCACCCCCACAGTTTCAGGCTTTAAGCCAATTAGGAAGCAGGAGACATCTCCCAGATGGAAATGAGGACTCGGGCTATGTCAGAATAGCCGGGGGGCGAGGGTCCATCACATCCTCTTTGCTGCAACCCCCCGAGTCCTTCCATGAGGCCTTCCAAGTGGTCGCGTCTGGCTTAGGTTGCCCCTCCCATGAGGAGTCTTACCCGTCATTGACCGCCAACCAAGCTATAGGGCCAGAGATGGGTAAGGCAGAAGCAGCGCTCCTGCCAGGGAGATAAGCTTTGTCTCCTTAATAGGTCACATCCTTGTGACAGAACAGACCCAGATGAAGTGGGTCCCTTGGGCTCTTACACAGCCCACCATGGGATGAGGGTTACAACTCCTGAAACCAGGCTGAACGGTCCGCAACAGGGGTGCATAGGTTCTTTTGAATTGGTGTTTCAGGATTTTTAAATATAAGTCATGACACCATAAAATTCCTAGAGGAGAACATAGGGAGGAAAATTTCAGATATTCCATGCAGCAGTATTTTCACCAGTATATCCCGTAGAGAAAGGGAAAGGAAGAAAAGAATAAACAAATGGGACTACATCAAATTTAAAAGCTTCTGCACAGCTAATGAAAACATCAGCAAAATGAAAAGGAAACCAACCCTATGGTAAAATATGCTTGCCAATGATACCTCAGACAAGGGTTTAATCTCCAAAATATATAAAGAACTCACACAACTCCACTCTAGGAAGATAAGCAACACAATTAAAAAAAAAATGGGCAAAGGACTTAAACAGACACTTCTCCAAGGAGGAAATACAGAGGATCCAGAGACACATGAAAAGATGCTCAGTATCGCTAGCTATCAAAGCGATGCAAATTAAAACCACAATGAGATACCACTTCACACCAGTCAGAATGGCCACCATAAAGGTTGTGGAGAAAAGGGCACCCTAGTACATTGCTGGTGGGAATGCAGACTGGTGCAGCCACTGTGGAAAGCAGTATGGAATCTCCTCAAAATACTAAAAATGGAATTACTTTTTAAACCAGCAATTCCACTCCTGGGATTATACCCTAAGAATCCTCAAACACGAATTTAATATGTATTTTTGAAGATTTTAATTATTTTTATAGAGAGGGGGATGGGAGGAAGAAGAAGAGGGAGAAAAGCATCAATATGAGAGAGATACTCGACCCAACTGGGGACTGAACCCACAACCTAAAAATGTGACCTGACTGGGAATCAAACAGGTGACCTTTAGCTTTGTGAGACAATGCCCAACCCACTAAGCCACACCAGTTGGGGCCAGAGAGTCACAGTTTAATGAGCACCCAAGGTGACCCTTATGCATTGTGAATTTTGAGAATCATTGTGCAAGAGGCTGAATATAATCCCAGACAACAGTCCAGGGATGCTCACGATTTGCCATTTCTCCCTACTTGACTATCACCCCATAAGTGTAGGAGCTTGGCCTTGTTCACTGGAGCAGGCCTAGTGTTTAGAATAGGAGCTGTTACCTAGTAAAAGCTCAATAAAATATCTATTGAATTAATGAATCATAATAATTCCTTGAGAAATACATAACTCCAAAGAATTTTCAGAAAAATCAATCTAATACCTGTCTATACAGTACCTATATTAAAATTTGGTAGCAATACTATAGAATTAAAATTAAAGTTGTATTTTCATGGTCTAACTGTAGACAGCTTGTTAGAAATTACGATTCATGCCCAAAATAACTGATTGCTATGTCCCAGGATTTGAGTAGATTTTACCATAATTGTCAACACATTTTCACCTTTGTGTCATAAGGTTAATCTGAAGAGAGTGAAACCAGAAAAGACACTGGAGCTCATGCTGCCTGTCACTTGCCAAACCCAAAAAGCATAGATAGAGATTGAATATTTATGGGTGCTTTATTTAGATGGCTGGTGATCTGAATAGACGGCAGGTTCATACCCTAACAGACCATCATCTTACATTTTCTTTCAAGGTCAGAATTTGTAACAGAGAACAAAGAGCATAAGGGGTTTTGAAATCCAGGCAAAATTAGATTTAAAAAACTGCAGTATTCTCGCCCTGGGCAGTTAGCTGTTCCTAGGGGTGAGTGGCCATCTGTCTCTCCCCAGAACACAACGGTCCAGATACCTCCACTTGTCCCCAGGCTGTAATCTTTAGCAGTGCCTCAGGAGGTGGGTGTTTCTCCCAGGAGCCAGGATGGGCCTTAATCTGTAAGTTCTGAAACAAAAGCTTTAACGTATGCATGATTTACTAGGTTTATTAACTATTTACCTGAAACTAAAATTTTCCAACTCTTGAGTCCCCTATCAAGAGAAACACATGCTGGAGGAATTTAGTCTCAGCCAACTGTGTATCTGCCACTGCTTCTATTTACAGAAGTGCCAACAAAACAGATTGCTGCAAAAGCAGCTTGAAGTGAGGAACTATATTGTACAGTAGTTCTCAGCTTTGCTTATGCCTGGGAATCATGGCTTCAAATGCTAGGGTACCACCCCCAGAGATTCAGATGTAATTGATGAGGTGCAGCGTGGGCATTCAGTTTTTTCCCAGGTGATACTAACATATGAGTCAAGTAGAGAACCCCTGCAGCAGGCTGAGTTTTCATGCCTAACACTGACAGTGCTAATACAGCAGATAGTGTTACAAGATCTTCCCCTTAGTGTGTCTGGCTGTTCTCACGAATACTGTAGACTGGGTGGTTTATAAACACAAAAAATTTACTTCTCACAACTCTGTAGGCTGGAAAGTCCCAGACCAAAGTGCTGGATGATTTGGTGTCCCATTGCCTGGTTCATAGAGGGCTGTTTCGTCCCTGTGTCCTCACTCAGTGGAAGGAGCAAGGGAGCTCATTGGCATTTCTTCTGCAGGAGTGCTAATCCCACTGACGAGGTTTCTACCCTCACAACGTAATAACTCCCCAAGGACCCACTTTCAAACACCATTACATTAAGGATTAGGTTTCAACATATCAATTTTGGGGTGACAAACATTTACTCTATTACACCTTTTTTCATAAGTTATGCCATTTGCTCAGTACCACTTCACACTAATCTGATTTCCAACACTGCCGAGAGAATATTTTTACCCAGCAAATATTCAATACCCATATACTTTGTTAATTTGAAATAAATTGTCACTTTAACTTGGATTCACAAGCAGAGTATTTACTGAGGTGTGCTTGGAACATGAAGATTAACACTTATTTTCCAGCCTTTACTCTGATTAGTATTGAAAATCTGAGGAAAGCACACTTGAGTCCTGAGTTCTTTTAGAGGAAAATGGAGCAAAAGATATTCATTTGCCTGGGGGCATAATATCCTTGAACTTAGGCTAATTAAAGCATGAATCATCTAACTAAAGATAATACCCAGTGTCTTTCTTTATAAATAAGATGTGTGTGCTAAAAAACTGGCTCAAATGTCTTTTGATAATATAAATGCTTTTATGCAGGGGAATGTGCAAACTGTTTTAACCAACTTCAGTTTTATAAAGATGCTTTCAGAAAAAGACTAAAAAATTTTTAGGTTAAAATGATAAACTTCAGAGAGCTGTTCCAAATTTTTATGGCCATAAACTATGACTGTTGCTCCATAGAATACAAATTAATATCATTTGTGATTTATTCAAAGATAAAGCATACTAAGAATTAGTTCTGGGACTGACAACAGATCTTAATTTATTCTTGACAATTCATTTTATAGTCGTTCTTCTTTCCCTTGCTTTTCTGCCCCTTTGTCAAGATCTAGATACCATCTTTTGACAGGCGCTAAAGACCACAGGGCTCAGCTGGCTGCAGACAGCAAATCTGAGCTGGAAAGCAGAGGTGCAGCAAGTATAATTCTTTCTTTGCCGAACAGGCACTGTCTATTTTCTTCTAGCCAACAGGAAGATAGAGCAGATGCTGCTCTCATCTCCACTCGCTTGAAAGAAACATCCTTTATTTTGACATTTCCTAGGATTTATCGACTCTTGGAAATCTAGTTAGCACTTGATAATTTGTGCTAGTTATTACAGACTGACTGACTGTGCCCCACCCCCAATCCTTATATTGAAACCCTAACCCTCAGTGTGGTGGTATTTGGAGAAGGGCCCTTTGGGAAGTAATTGGGATTAGAGTAGTTATGAGGGTGGCACTCTCATTATGGTATTAAAGGCTTTATAATAAAAAGAGATCTCTTTCTCTCCCTTTCTTCCTCAACCTCTGTGCAAGCACAGAAGAAAGGCCCTGTGACAATGTTCCAAATTTCTATGACCATAAACTATGACTGTTGCTCCATAAATACGAAGTAATGTCATTTGTGATTTATTCAAAGATAAAGCATACTAAGAATTAGTTCTGGGACTGATAACAGGTCTTAATTTATTGAGGAGACAGCCATCTGCAAGCCAGGAATAGCGTTCTCACCAGGAACCAAACCCTGCCAGGACCCTGATCTTGGACATCTCGGCCTTTTGTTATAATATCCTCAGCTGACTAACACACAGTTCCTTTCCAAAATTCACATACTTTTGCCTGATGGCCCATGTTACCAGGACCATATTGGCAATTTTTAGTTTGTATTTAATATTTCACGTTTTTATCATGCTTCTTACAAAAACAACATGGCTGAGCACACTGATTCCATGTGCACGAAGGTAGTTCATCACATAAATTTTGATCTTTAGAGGAAATTAAAAGGAAAATGTTAAAGGCACTGCATTATATTTTCCCCCAAAATCCATCTCTTTATTTGCTTTCTACTTTAATACAGAATTTGGAGCCAGAAAAACAGAACTGCTTAATTAACCCTTTATGAGGAAAACAGATTAAGCATTCAAGTTCTGACCTAGCATTAACATTACTCAGGTAGGATAGTTAATTTTCCATCATTGGGAATAACTGTGAGGCTGTGCTCCTTTATCTCCTGGTTGGAAAAAGGAATAAGCTGTGAGTCCTAGTAATAACTCGCCTTCACGAGGACCACTAATCCCTTAGGTCCTTTGAACAATTAACTGAACGGTGACAACATATACAACCAGTTTGAAAGCTATCTAGTGACCTTGGCCCTTAAACCATGTTAAATACTTTTAAAATACATCAATTTTGGAATAAAATGAGATAAGCTTTAAAAAGAGAAGGTAGTGCAAACTATTAATTGAACCCTCCGGAGTTTTTAGATTAGGACAGTTTGCAGACTATGCTTGTGGGGCTTTTCTCTCAGAGGTTCATTCCACCCCAAGGTTTTGGAGACTTTGCTCTGAGAGTCACGGATAGATCAGGGTTTGGTGACTATACCCAGAGCAGTGCCGTTCACTATTTGTCATAAATGGACATACACACTGGAAAACAACATTTTAAAAGAGAAAATAAATGGGTGCCCGGAGGCATAGAGAGCCCAGTTTTCATCACTCTTCAGACATCTTTTTAAGAACAAAAAAGGGGAAGAGGCAGGCTGAGGGGAGGCTACATGGAGACATTTTAGAAGTTTCTGAATGAACCATCCAATTATATAGAATCTTTAAAAAACAATGGCATGATGATCAGAAAGGAACATGGAAGAAAAGACCACCAGCGTTCAAGTCCCAAATCTATGTGAGCTCATCCAAACTCTTTTTCGTCCCTGTGAGCTTGTTTCCTCATCTGTGAAGATAAATAATTACTGCCTGCACTACTTCGTGAGATTAAAGATAACATAAATAAAAGCCGTTTAAAAACTTGAGATTGCTACATGCAGAGCTTTAATTAAAACAATTATTTTAAAAATCTTATCACTAAAAAATAAAAATTATACATGATCAGCATACCTATAAACATTCCTGATATCTTTTCTGCACGTTTCTGATTATTTTCTAGGAACACTTAGATGTAGAAACACAGCTAAAAAGCCAAAAGAATTTTATAAATCTTGATATATCAATGAAAAAAACCCACAAAATAAGCAGAATATGCATCTAGACTCAAATTTCAGACTTATTTCTTACTAAATGCATGATTTGGAGCAATTAACAGCTGCTCTAAATACTCAACAAATGTTTCCGCTCTTCTCTGTCTTCGCAAATGTTATTTTAACTGAAGAATTCAAAGTATTCTTCATGGGTCCCAACACTACTTAGCCCATTTCTCCTTTTGTAATACAAGAGGAACACACCTCAGGCTGAATTCTAAGGTAGGGGACTGCATCTTGTCACAGTCCTTGAGGGTTCAGAGTCTGTTTCAGCAGGACAAACTCAGTCCTGTGGTTTTGTCATTTTACCTTAAGGCAATTGGATCTTGGGAAATGACCCATCAAACTCCAAGAGACTTACTTAGAAACCAGCATATCAATTTATTCATTTACTTAAGAAATAAAATTACGAAGGAAACTGAACATTCTCATCAACTGATCATTGTCTTTTCCCACTAGAAATTCTATCTGAAAGACTAAATTTATTTCAGCAATTTATTTTGTGAAATGAGACTAGATTCACCACTCCAGTTTATGGTTGTCTGACTTTTTTTTTTCTCTCTCCCCTGCTGACCTGTAGGTATTTTGATGGCTGAAACATCTATTTCTATAACTGCAGTGAGTAGTGCAATGCCTGACAAATCAGGGATAAAACTGAAAAAAAAAAGTTTTTTAAATGTGTTGCCTAAAAAGCAGAAAGATGGAACAAAATGAAAAGTCAAGGGGTAGAAGAACAGTCTTCAACTACTCAGAAGTGGAGTATAAACATCAACTCAAACATGAGACCATCGGAATTTCTATTTAATTGTTTTATATTATCCATTCAATTTTCAATTTTATCCTGGGAGACCAGTTATTTGTGCCTAGGGTCAATCAGTGTGCCAACATTAATGACCACTCCAATCAAGAAATCATATTGAATCAAGCAACAAAAAAAAACATATATCTATCTTTATTAAAACCTTTCTGATTTAAAATTCCTTAAAATGAGTACCAGCAAAATTAGAGTTTTAAAGATCCACTCTTGACAGCTAGTTTGGGGGGAGGGAGGTTAGGGGGTGAAGTGATTGAGCAAAAAGGAAAAAAGAGACTCATGAGCATAGACAACAGTGTGGTGGTAATTCCTGGGGGAAGGGAGGTATAAGACTACTAAAATGTAGTGAAAAATATAACAAAGATTTTTTTAAATAAAAATAAATAAAATAAATGGAATTTCTAATTTAAAAAGATCCAATCCTCTCCTTTTATCAATTTTGTAGGCTTGTAAAATAGATGAAATATTTATTTATAATTCATAGTCTTTGAAATGTAGAGATTAATTATCAGAGCAGATTGAGAGGTGTGAGTTAAGTGAAATAAAATTCTGAAAGCAAAATTAAAAAATAAATGAGAATTGTGTTCTTTGAGGGTTTTTTCACATTATTGTACTGATCTTTGAATATCTGAACAAGGAAAAGCAGTGCTTATGCACACATGACACATGAGCCTTACGGAATGTAGCCTCATGGAAAATAAAAGACTAAAGGTGATGTAGACAGCCCCAAATCATGACTTCATGACTGTCGTTCATCCCTGGGTTATTCAAAATCCTTGTCTATCCATCCAACCAACCCATTGCTGCACATCATTTTGAAAATAAAGTGAGAATAAATGTTAAATAAAATAAATTTTCTCATCAATAAATTTAGATGAAAATGCATATCACATAGCTGTGAGCAATCAAGATGAGAGAAGAGGCTTTATTGAGCAGCCTCTATGTCCCAGGCATTGGAATGCATGCCTGTTGTGAATAACCTCACTTTAGCTTTACATCACTTCACTTAAAGTACAGATTATTACTCTCACTTTACAAATAACAAAACTGTAGCCCAGGTTAGACAGCTAGTAACTGATAGAGCTGATATTCTATCCTAGGTTTGCCTGATTCTGTAGTTCCATAGCCTGGGCCCAGGAACACATAAGGAATTCTACTCTATACTTCTAGTAATATCTACTCTCATATCTGACTGTGTGATCTCGGTGAATTAACTATCCTTTTGGGAATCTAGTTTGTTCATGATTATAATGAGAGAATTGGGTTGGTTTCTAAGATTTTTTTTCTACTCCATGAGTGTATGTTGAGCATGTGTGTGTGTGTTTATCTGCAAAACACATTTCTACATGTCGAAAACATATAAATGAAGAGACAGGTATAAACAAAAAATTTCTAATAAAATACATTTATTTAAAACAAAGATTATATATGATGTACAGTACATATAAAATTTATCATACACATGTATAAACACATTGGGTTTAAGAACAAAGTCCCTAATTCCCAAGCTGGTATTCAGGATGTGAGGCCACTTCCTGCAACTCTCCAACCACATCCCTCCCTTCCTTTGGGTGACCACTGGATGGCCAAAGTCGGTCTGGCCCATTTACAGGGGTGGATTTAATGTTTGGTCCTTCAAGACAAGCATTGTTCTCTGATTCTTTGTTCAGCCATGGCAACTTGGATGAGGCCAGCACAGGGAGGACTTAACCAGCTTCACTGGCCCTCTCGCCAGGTCTCTTCTCCAGAGGCGGCTTGTTTTACTCCCAGTTCTGGTTTTCTCTACTTGCTTTCACACACTGAACTATCCCCAGCTGCCACCAGCAGCTTTGTCATGGGTCTGTTGGGGTCACTTGAGCTTGACCTTGTCAAAATACTCATCCTGGAAGTCCAATTGATGTTTGGGGTTCTGGGAAGAGAAGTCCTCCATGTTGCCAAAGGACACATGGACAGAATTTTTAGGAGTCCCAGCCTGTGCCTTGTGAAAGGAAGCTTGGAAATATTTGCTTAGGTGTCTGGAATCTAAACTAAAACTAACCTGCAGTTTTAGGTTACCTGTGTGAAAACAGAACAAAACAGAGAAAAGAGTCCCGGGAAGGGAGTGAGCAGACCCAGGTGACAGTTCTGGTTGTGACTGATGCAACGTAATCTTGAGCAAAGCAGAAGGAATGGTGGTTATACAGGACTTACAAGGCTGGTGACCTGTGATTCTTATTCAGGTGTTATCACTTACTTTGGAGCTTTATAATCTTAGGTGAGTTACTCAATATTTCTGGACCTATCTTCAGAGAAAGGCTAATAATATGTACCTCACAGGGTTGCTGTGATAATCATATGTAATAACATATTTGATGATATTGAGAACCCTTAATTGAAGAAATAATGTTGTTTTACAAAGTACTGAAACTAATTCTTGAACCATAATGAGTATTTAAACTGTGTTTGTTTTACCTCTATAGTTCTGTTTTACCTCTATTACTAAATCACATCTTAAGGGATACTTCATATAAAAAGTACATTGTAATTCTACATAAATCTGTATACTTTCCTATAAAATTCCTCCCACATATGTGTTACATTTTTAAAATAAATAGACAGATATAGCTTTGTATATAGTCATTTCTTTTGGTACAATCATCAAAGAGTAAGATGTGGAAAAAGGAATTTGTATAAAAAAATGTATAAACATTGTCATGCCTCATGGTATGCCTTGAAATAGCCCCTCAAGATATTATGTAATTTTTTAGTAAACAGATTTTGTGGCAAGTTCACCATTGGCATGACAATTATCACTGTCATCCAAGGTATTTGGACATCACCCAGCTCTTCTTCAGACAAGCCCTGAGGCTGCAGAGTATTTCCTTAGTTGACAAATGCAGTCTCTCAAGAGAGGAAAACCTTGTCCTGACATCCTGACTCAGCAAAGCTGTTATTTCTTTCCTATAATATAGTTTGTGGATTAAAAATAACTTTATACGCACTGCCGCTTCCAATTAGCAGTTTACCTTAATGTGGTTACCATATGCCAATCAATAGATGATGCCCTTGATGTAGCTCAAGGAGAAAGAACACAGTTAACGGCAGTGGTAGCATCCAGTGGAAGATGTGCAGTCCTCTTACCTGACCAGGGGAAATTTAACATATTTATTTTTTTTAGTTTCTAACCAATGAGATTACTGCACTCCTCTATTTGATCTGAAGAAAATAAATTGAGTGCTATGGTCCGGATGTTTGTATTTCCCCAAAATTCATGTTGAAGCCTGATTACCAAAGTAATGGTATTAGGAGGTGGGGGTCTTTGGGAGGTAATTAAGTCACTAGAGCAGAGCCCCCATGAATGAGATTAATGTTCTTTTTTGTGGCCCCAGAGAGATCCTTCACCCCTTTCGTGCTCTGAGGCTGCAGCACAAAGATAGCTGTCTATGAACCTGGAAACAGGCTCCCACTGGACTCTGAATATGCTAGCACCTTGATCTTGGATGGCCCAGCCTCCAAAACTGTGAGAAATGAATCTCTGTTAATAAGATCCCTGGCTGATGGTATTCTGTTACAGCAGCCCATGTAAACTAAGACACTCAGCTTGCATGTATAGATCATCTATTAACAGATTACGGGAAAGAGCACAAAGTGGAAAACCAGAGTAGAATTTACAATCCGAACACCTGGCTTGTGCTATACTCCAAGTAACTATGCGACTTTGGGAAAAACCACTGAGAACCTCAGCCACTGTACCTGTAACATGGGAGTAAAAGCAATGCTTCCCTTGTAGGGTTATTCTGAGAAATAAAGGAGATAACTGATGGAAAATCATTATATGAAGAGAAAAATACCACATATATGTATAAACACAAATTATTTATCTGCTTAAACTTTCAGGAGACAAAAAGAGGGTGAGGATCTACACAAAAAGCAAAAGAAGTAATTAATAAATCATTAAGTGCTGAGGTTCTGAGTAGCTTACTATTGTTGCAAAAAGTGGTTTCCATCAAGGAGTTCAGTTTTAAAAGCTACTGTGGCTACTTCTACTGTGATGCCTCCTTCATCCCCTTCATGGCAGCACTGGGTGGAACACATGCCGTTCCTAGCAAAGTTCAGAGCCTAGAAAAATCCCTGGAAATTTTGAAGCAGCTTATCATTAATATCAAGGAAATTTTTTAAAGCAAAAGAAATATTTCAGAGTGGGAGAAGATGTGTTCCAAGTGTCCACAAGGATTGTCCTTCAGTTAATGAATATTGACATTTCTTTTTTCACTCATGTTTTAAATTATGTCCAATATTTTATGCCTGGTTTCTTCTCTTCCTTACACTGTACTCACTATTTGGTTGATTTTTATATATTGCCATAACTTCAACTTACATCTACATAGAAATGCTGCCAAAGTCCTCACCTCTGCCTCGAGTATCCCTCTCAGCCCAAACTGCCTTTTTGTGCACCTCCACACGGATGTCCCTTAGTTGTTTCAAACCAAATATGTTCAAAAATGGACTAGTTATCTTCCTTCTGATCCTGCCCCTTCCTTGGTGGTCCAGTTTCAGTTGATCTCTTGGTCTTCCACCCCATCTTCATAGCCATATATGTGAGTTATCCTCGATTCAATTTCTAGTGCCACTCACACACTCCTAGGGTTTCTACACAGAAATATCTTTTTTTTTTTACTTTATTTATTTTATTTTTAATCAGTATTTTTTAATTGTTGATATTGTACAGTTTTCTGTCTTTTACCCCGCCCCAGCCGACCACCCCAGCCCTCCCCACCTTCCTCCCACTTCCACCCCCCATAGTTTTTGTCCATGAGTCCCTTATACTTGTTGCTCTAAACCGTTCCCCTTTTCCCCTGAAATTCCCTCCCCTCCCCCTCTGGACACTGTCAGACTGTTCTCAAATTCAGTGTCTTTGTTTATATTATGCTTGTTTGTTTGTTTTGTTGATTAGCTTCCTGTTAAAGGTGAGATCATATGGTATTTGTCTTTCACTGCCTGGCTTATTTCGCTCAGCATGATACTCTCCAATTCCTTCCATGCTGTCGCAAAGGGTAGGAGCTCCTTCTTTCTTTCTGCTGCATAGAATTCCATTGTGTAAATGTACCACAGTTTTTTGATCCATTCATTAACTGATGGGCACCTAGGTTGCTTCCAGCACTTGGCTATTGTAAATTGTGCTGCTATGAACATAGGGGTGCATAGTTTCTTTTGGATTGGTGTTTCAGGATTCTTAGGATATAATCCAAGCAGTGGAATTGCTGGGTCAAAAGGTATGTCCATTTTTAGTTTTCTTATCAGGAACAAGACAAGGCTGTCCACTTTCACCACTTCTATTCAATATAGTATTGGAAGTCTTAGCCACAGCAATTAGACAAGAAAAGGAAATAAAAGGCATCCAAATTGGTGGAAAGGAGGAAACAAAACTATCATTGTTTGCAGATGACATGATAGTGTACATAGAAAATCCTATAGACTCGGCCAAAAAGCTGCTAGACGTAATAAATGAATTTGGCCAAATAGCTGGATACAAAGTCAATATCCAAAAATCCACACAGAAATATCTTTTAATTCTGCCTTATTTTTTAGTTCCTGTATTGTAGGCTCATTTTATTCATTGGGCTTTTAGAATGGCCTAGGCCAGACATGTCAAACTCATTTTCACCAGGGGCCATATCAGCCTCATGATTGCCTTCAAAGGGCTGAATATAATTTTAGGACTGTATGAATGTAACTACTTCTTAACTAGGGGCAAGGAGCTTGGCACTGCCACCCAGTAGAAACAGGTGCTGGGCCAGAAAAAACAAAGCAGAGGGCCATGAGGCAGAGCCTTCTGCGAGGCATGGGCCCAGCTCCCACTCAGAGATGCACAGGACCCATGCCCCCAGATAGGTTCTCTCAAGGGTAATCAGATTTGCAATATACCTAGGCTCCTTTGAGACTTGCTTTTTGCTGAAAACTCCCTCACCCTGCAAGTGCTAACCCTTGCAGGGACCAGTGTAACCAGCTCAACCACTTTTGCCTTTTCATTTGCTAATATCCTCCTGTGATGTGATTGGGGGCATTGGCTCCTTTGTTGTAACCAGGGCATAGTGAGTGAGGACCATCCTGTAATGTGAGGAGAAACAAAATAAAGGCCTGTCATGGTGGAGGCCTTGGCTTTTGCTCCCCTTGAGAGAAAAGCCACACTGTTGTCCTTTTTCCTCCACTGGCCTCAGTAGTCTGTGTGTATGTTTTATTTCATCCATAACGACGTGGACACTGCTAGCTGGCGTCCGCATCAGGGCAGGATTTGGCCCGCAGGCCTTGTGTTTGCCACCTGTGGCCTAGGCAGTTTCTCCTCTGCTTCTCCTTTAGGCTCCCATCAACCTTCCATATCTTCTCTCACACAGTCAAAATAAATCATCATGTATTGCTCTGTCTCAAAATATGAGTTCTCCTTTTGTATAGGTTATTCATATTCTAGTATGGCACTGAGGACACGTCGTCCTTTGTTACCAACTAAACTTTTGTCCTCATTTCCTACCACTTCATTTCATATTCATAACCCAGTTTATGAAGCTAATGATGGTTTCTCTCTGAACATACGGTTCAGAGAGAAACAAAATTTTACAACTTCATACCTTCGTTCTTACTATTTTCTCATCCCAGAATGGACCTTTTGTCCTTCTTTGAAATTTGTCATCTTTCAAGACTTGACATAAATTAAACTTCATCAGCAAGACTTCCAACCTCTCCAATCCCACTACAGAATTTTGTAACATATTAGGCAATTGCTCCTCAAACTTCCACGTGTCTATCAATCAAAGGGGAACCTTGTTAAACTGTAGATTCTCATTCAGAAGTCTTGGAGTGGGACCTGAGAGTCCTCGTGTTTCACAAGTTCCCAGTGTCAATGGCGATGCTGGCCCACAGACCACTCAATTATATTCTGACTAGTAACATTGTTAAATATAGATATTTTGGTCTCACACAAAATTTTGTTCTTTCAAATCAGAAACAATGTCATATTCACTTCTCAAAGCACTTTATCATGCATTAAAAAAGAAATGGATTGAACTGATTTTCACCACCTGGATACTGACTGGGACATTGAGGATCCCACTGTAACGTTCATCTCTGTGAGAAGGAACTAATGCACTAATAATATGATAGCAACCTTCATTTGTTTTGTGATTACTTATGCCAGACCAGGTACTCAGTATCATAATTATCTCTGTTGCGGACCGTTCAGCCTGGTTTCAGGAGTTGTAACCCTCATCCCATGGTGGGCTGTGTAAGAGCCCAAGGGACCCACTTCATCTGGGTCTGTTCTGTCACAAGGATGTGACCTATTAAGGAGACAAAGCTTATCTCCCTGGCAGGAGCACTGCTTCTGCCTTACCCATCTCTGGCCCTATAGCTTGGTTGGCGGTCAATGACGGGTAAGACTCCTCATGGGAGGGGCAACCTAAGCCAGACGCGACCACTTGGAAGGCCTCATGGAAGGACTCGGGGGGTTGCAGCAAAGAGGATGTGATGGACCCTCGCCCCCCGGCTATTCTGACATAGCCCGAGTCCTCATTTCCATCTGGGAGATGTCTCCTGCTTCCTAATTGGCTTAAAGCCTGAAACTGTGGGGGTGAGCGGTGCAGCCCTGTCCTGGCCAGAACGGCTCCTTGGGTGATTGGCATAAGAAAGAATTCCTAAAGTCCTGTGAAACCTGCTTTGCTAAGAGTGCTCTTCCTGAGGTGACAAGTGTCCCAGGAGGAAATGAGCATGTCTCCCAAAGTCTGGCAACCCCCCTTCCTGACAAACACTGGCTCCGATTAAGCCCTCAGATTTCTTTGACATGTTAAACTTGTATTCTGGTGTATTGGAACCCAATAAAAGCCTAGTGAGGAAGGGGCTCTGGGTCATTCTCCTCTGAGAGTTTGACTCCTTTCCTCCCCAAGCACAAGATGTCTTGGTAGTTTTTACTTTCATCCGTGATGGAGGGATGGGGCTCTGCGGGCGGAGCCCCCCCACATCTGGCGCCCAGGCCAGGGTCCCCAGCATATCTCATTTTTGGTTTTAAAGAACCGTGGAGTATAGATACCATTATCATCCCTGTTTAGCATAGGTTGAAAGATTCCCCTAACAGCCCAAGCTAGTTAGTTGTGATAGAGTTCAAATCCAGGTCTGTCTGACTTCAAGTCAGTGCTTTGTCTCATTATATTCTATAGTCTCCCTTGATTTAATGGTAAGCTTTGGAAACTGAGGATAAAAACATGGCTAGTCCCCCAAAATATACCAAATCAAGTGCACATATTTAATAGAGAATTGCTTGGACAAAGAGGGTGTGCACAATCTAGCAATTTCAAAATATGTCATCTCAAACTTTCACAGGGACCTGAACTTTCCTGCCTGTGATGTTGGTGCAGGACCAGTAATCCAGGACCCAGGATAATCACTTACCCACAACACAGCTTCCTCGTGTTGCCATCACGGGGGCACTACGGAGCACCTGCGGCCGCGCTTAATCACACAGAGGGAGTGTTCTGTGGCTGAGTGAAACCATGTTTCTCTGCTCTATGCCACAGACAGGGCTCTATTTATTGCCGAAACTCATAGGGTTCAGATATGGTTCTGGACAATCTAAAACTAATGGACTCAGATGGAAAGAGACAACGTCCAGAGACATTTGCTACTTCCTCAGAAAGAGAGAAATATATAAAAATTTTAGTTGTAATAGTGTCTGTAGTAAATGATCATTTAGAAGCCAAAAGAAATGGGCATTTGATGGTTAGATTTCTCTGAATGGTCTGGGCTGTAGGTGCACATGCAGTGCCGGCCTGCCTGCTTTACAGTGAATTCTTCCCCAGTGAATGTGAAGCCAAACCATCACTCAAATTCTGATCTAAATGAACTCCGAAATTCATAGAATCAGAAGTTTGATTTCTTCTTTTTTCCTCCTCATGCTTCTTTGAGTGAAGCTGTTTTGTCCCACAATTAATCACTCCACAATAAAGAGATATAAAGTTAATATACCTCCAGATTGTTAATGATCAGACTTTTTTTCAAAATGTCAAAGATCAATAATATTAAGCTGTAGTCTTATCTCAATCACTAACATATTTTTAAAAAACAACTGACTTTAGCATACGTTTATATTCCTTAAAATTATCCGTTTGAAAACTATTTTGTCTTCACCCTATAAAATTCAATAAATGCTTCCAAATTTTAGTTATTAAAAAAGGAGTTATATTTTATGTAAGAGCTAAAATTATATTTTGAAAACGCAGGCACTTGGTATGACTGGGAATTCATATCTATCTCATGATCCTAAATTTCAAATTATGATTTCTGTTTTTAGAGGCATTTTCCCTCATTAACCCAGCATCTAAAAAAGCTTTCTTGATGCAGGAAGGGTCTCAGCAGTCTCCTATTGTGGAGCAGGGGCTCCAGACCATGTGTTACAAATGTGTGTCCTGTATTCTTTGGTTCTTACCAGAAGCAAGGCATTTTTGTAAAGTCAAACAGAACTGAGTATATTAAATAATAACAAAGCACACAAACCACTACTTTTGAATTTGTTAGGTTATTTCCAGGATGGGAATAAAACTTGCAACAGCAATTTCACCTGGATCAGGCTAGGCATTCAATAAGTATCTTCTGAATAAATAAATAAGTGAATAAATTTAACATGTTAGTATAAACTACCTTTTTTCTGACTGTTAATATATATGTACCTTGTCTAACCAACTATACAGTGAGTTCCTTAAATCTTACTTTCTATTCATTTATTCAACAAATAATATGAAACACATAATATTCCAGGCACTATTTCCAGGCACTGGAAATAAAGCAGATTTAAATAGTCAAAAATGACTGACATCAGTGGTAGTGCATCTCTGTAAATGCCATTTAAATGCCATAAAATCTGTTTAAAAATTATTGCCATCTTGGGGCCCAGTTTCTGGTGAATCTGCTTTTTAACCTTTTCCCTTGTTATAGCTAACAGAGTGTGAGTATAAGATCAGAGCTCAACAAATATTAGTTAATTGATTTATTGATTAATCCAAGACATTGGTAAATCAGCACATGATTGACATCCACATCTGGCACCTTTGCTGAGAAGCAGTGACACTGATGTAGCCCTGACTCGAACTCTGGCTTTGTCAGGGATTTCCCTGTGTAACTGGGACATCCTTCAATCTCTTAGAACCTCATTTTCCCATTCTAAATGGGGCCATCAATACTGCCTTCCTCACTGCAAGAACAAGAGAAGGAGAAGAGTAGTAGGGGAATACCAATGAAGAAAGATTGACCATAGTTTGCTAATTATTGGAGTTGAGTGATGCATATGTGGGGGTTCAGTGAAGATTCTCTCTAGTTTAGTAATTAATGAAAAGTTAAAAGAAACCTAATAGATAATATAGCTAAGCTCTGATTGTAGAAGGCATTGGACAGAAAGTAAGAATTATTATTGATCTAATGACCGCATGAAAAAAACAATTTTGTGTTTCTTCCTGAAAATTAAGCTCTGAATATTGCCTATTACTTAAATGTCCATGCCTGGCAGGGATTACAAATATTTTCATATGTATGTATTCATATATGACTTTCCCCTAGGATAAATACAGAAGTGGAAGCCCGTGGATATTTATTCTCACAATACCATTCAGATAACTCTCTTATACTGATCATAGAGTGAGTGCAGGAAAAACGGAGAACAGCTTTTCACACCACTCCTGTCAGCAAAGATTGGTTGCCAGTCTGTCACAGTGCAGCCTCCGTTAAATTTCCATGTATAGGAAAAAGATTCAAGCTAACTTGTGATTTTTTGTTTTTATGTTTTTGTTGTCAAATATGGCTTTAATTCTCCATCTGGGCTATATGAAAAGAATGTACTATTCCCCGATGAAATGTTCGAAGAACTCCCAGGCCCCTGGGATCTGTACTTTGTTGACCCCGTTAGTTTATTGCCCCTTCATTAGTCTTAAAGGAAGAGATAAAACACCCACATGAAATTTATTTTTTCATATTTTGCAGTTAACTCAGAAGTAAGGAACTTGACAATCACCGTGGCCCTTTCATGGGAGCTGAGGAAAGGGAACAGTTGAAGGCTGAAACAGGAAAAGGGCAGGAAGCTGACCAGATGTCACTGGGACAATTAGAAGGCAAGGAAAGTCAGTAGTCAGGAAACCTATAAGGACTACCTGGGTGCATGGGTTGGAGAATGAGGGACATTCCTTACAATGGAAGTCAGAAACCATAACGGATTCAACAAAAAGGGCAAACAGCATTGTCATAACCACCTGGAGGCAGAAACCTGGCAGTGAAGGTGAGCTGAGCTCAAATAGTAAATCAGAGACAAGCCCTTAGAGTCCCTTCTTGCAGCAAGCCTTTAATAAGCATCTACCCTGTGGCTGGCATTATGACACTGCTATACCAGTGGACAAGACAGAAATAGTTCCTGCCCTTTCATAATTATATTCTAGCAGTTGATACAGACTGTTATAAGCAATGATACAGCATCTTAAAGGCTAGGAGAGCAGAAGTACAGGTTCTAACCCAAATTCAAGCTATCTCAAGAAAATTATACTTAAACTCAATCTGAACCTATATGCAGGCATTGGCAAGAGGTGAGACATGGGTAGGAATGTATTAGTCAGGATGCCTTGAGCTGTAAGGAATGGAAAAACAAGAGTGGCTTGAACAGCCAGCACATTTGTTAGATGACAAAGAGGTAATATGGATGGAGGGTGGGCCTCTAAGCTGATTGAGCAGCAGGTTGAGCGATGTGGTAGAAGATGCAGGCGTTTGCTTCTCTCTGCTCCAGTATCCACAGTGTTGGCTTCCTCCGGTCCCTGACTGCCCTCATGGCTGCAGGATGGTGCTCATGGTAGTCACCACCATGTGCTTCCTTGTTCAAACTGAAGAGGGAGAAATAAATCCCCATCATTCTCTCTTAAGACCAAGAAAGACCTTTCCCTGCAGCTTCTAGCAAAACTCTCCTGTATTACATTGCCCAGAATAGGGTCATAAAACCCGTCACAGGCAGCATAGATTGGATTACCCTGAGGTCAATTCCCCCATCGCATTACTGCTCTTCACTGTGGAACACGTAGAATCAATACCGGGAGATTAACCATAAGGTTCACTACAAATGTGGGGGGTAGAACAAAACCCGCCAGGAAAAAATCAATATCTTTGAGCTCCTAGAAGCCAAGGAAAGCATGGGAAAGACAAATACAGGTAAAAGATGTATGAAAAAGTGGAACAGGTAATGTGATTTCATTCTAGGGCACAGAAAACGTAGGTAGAGCAAGGACATCGTGGGAATGCACAATGGCCCACACAAAACATCCAAAAGCTCCACTACAGGCAAGTAAACCTAACATTATTGAGACTGAGTTTGAAACGCTATAGGTAGAACAATGAAGGGCAGAAGCTGGCAAATAACTTCTCATGAGGGACTCTGTGGAACCTGGGGCATATGTAGAGCTGGTCCTGGGCCAGCTGCAGGAGCAGAGCCAGGAGAGGATAGTTCTCCTATCATCTGCTGGAGCCCAACTCCAGTCTGGTGCTCGAAGATACAGTGGCTTTGGGGGAAACTGAGACCCAGTCCTCTTGACACACAGTGTCCTCGGGGTAGGCACTGGCAGAGAAGTGGAGAAGTGGTGGTGAGACTCCAAGTGTCTCTGAGGCAGAAGTCAGTAAGTGGGCATCACATTAGGAGAGGAAAACAGGGCTGCCTGGTGTCCACAAGTGATAAATTGGTTTGTGAACCTGGGTGAGAATAAACATAAACAGTTCTAGGGGAGCTAAGTTCTTGGATAGAGCCCCAAAGGTCGTTGTAATATTGTCATTAATATGAAGCCAGGTGACATTAGATTAGTACAGAGGAAAGTTCATGGAGCAGAGAGTAGCAAACTGTCTCCCTGAGGGATGATTATCTATTATCAATTAATTATCACAACGATTATCACTTTTTAAAAAGTATCACAATACAGAGGTGCAATGGCAGATTGTATTTTTATTCCCAATGATGTAATATCCTCTTCTCTGTAGGAGGATTAATCTTCTCTGCTAGGGTCACCAGACGTAGCAAATAAAAATACCAGCTACCTATACTTCAGATGTACAACAAATAATATTACAGTATTAGGATGCTCCATGCAGTATTTGGGACTTACTTATACCAAAAACTTATTTGTTTTTTACCACCATTTTATCTGGTGATCTGAAGCCCGGGCACGGGCCCTGAGACTCACTGTGCCTGCCTATATTGGAAGCAGTATACGCTGCTTCTTCATTGACTTTGGGATTAACCACAAGACATGCTTTGACCAAACAAATGGGAGTGGATGTGACATATACCATTTCTGAGCAGAAGCTTTGAGAGGCACCAGAAGTTCTCACCAGCTCTCTGGCTGTGTTCCTCTGTCACACTAGGGACTGCTCCTTCTACTTCAATTCCCTGTATAAGAAGACACATGGACCCACAGTCACTGATATGCAACGTGAGAGAAAAGAGTGTTTGGGACTGAAAACCATTGAGTTTTTAGAGTCATGTATTCTCACAGCAAAATTTACTGATGCGGATATCATGAACAACTTCTGAGAAAAAAATATGTGCTTGACTACATGAATAGGAAAGTAGATTTTTCCTAACTCACATGGTCTATAGGTTGCTCTACTTGTCATATTAATATTTCCTCTATATGGCTACTGATTTTTCTTTATCATTTTTAATTAAGGTAAAATTTTTATTTAATCCATTTATTTTGGAGAAATCAGTGGGAGCATATTCCTTTTCACCTTTATCTAAGTAATCTTTATAAAATTAATTGGTATGTTGTGCAATATGCAGGTCAATTGCTCAGAAACATTTACTCCATGGATACTTGCTGCATGACAGGCCCGTGCTAAACGTAAACCATTAGGCTAAGTGGCCCAAGGATATTTACCTTAACTCAGACCACATGAAAATCTACATCTTTCCACTTTGGAAAGTCATATTTACTAGGACACTCACCTAAAATACAATTTTAAAAAATTGAAGGTGAAATTACACTTAAACTGATTTTTAAAAAATTCTTGAAGTATTTTTTTTACTTTGAAATTTTGCCATCTTGTTCTCAGCAGCCACCCCATTCTTTTAGCATACAACTGACAAAATTTACATGTAAGCGATACACACACATGCACATATGAGAAATTTCTGCTTCTGAAGTTTTTCTCTACTTCTAATACTCTACATTCTTCTTGGCTATGTCTGTGGCATTTGATGGCTGACATATGGTTGTCACAATTTACCACAATGCATTCAGTCTTCATCTAACTCTGCTTCTAGGAGGTGGTATGTCTGACCCAGGTACTCAGATTGATATTAAGTAAATATTTGGCCAGTGCTTGTAAAGTTGATTTTTATCATTGTTGGCTGAAATAGCTATGCTGAACCTGCCTTATAAATGCAGTCTTGACCACTTACAATGTCAATAATAAACTTCTATCATTTCATTTGCGGAATCACTATCTCTTACCCTCGTCTGTACTTTAGCCTTTTGAATGTGTAACTACAAAGACACTAGGGGAAAAAATAAAGGGAACGTTTTTGTCCCTTCAATCAACACATTTCTGTATTTCTTCCTGGAACATTCCTGAGGCTGAGCTTGCTGAATTTTATCAACAAGGAAATGTCAGCCAAAGCCTGGTATTTAACTACTTCGTGCTGTGCAGTTTGCAGCTCACAAGGTGCCAATTAAAAAGCAAGAGAAGAGGCAGAAGAGCCTGTCTGTCAGCTTGGTTAGAGTGAGATCTGATATTAATTATTAAAGGAACTCGACATTAACGACAGCTAAGCCAGGAGAAGCACACCTTTCAAGTACAATCACCGTTGAAACGCTGCTCTGAGAATTGACTACAGTGAAAAGGTTCCTAGATGCAACTAGAGAGAGTTAGAAAAGCTGTTGGGCAATAGTACCTAACGGAGTTGTTAAATGCCTAAATAACTACCAATAGAGACTGTGGAATCTTCCTTTCTAAAGGTTTAAGAAAAAATAAAAAGATATACAGATATTTTATAGGGCACTTACTGAGTGTCAGTTCTTGCATTAAGCACTATAATTCAGCAATAACCTAGATGGTGAGGTTCTGGCCATTTGAGAGCTTATATTTTTTTAAAAATGATCACACAGTCTCTCCTCAAATACAGACTTTTCTTTCCTTACTCTACCTACTATGGCCCTATTTACCTATCAGATCTGGACCTCCAGATTCAACTAACATTAACTACTATGCTTTTCCTCTATGCCCAGTAGTGTACCAGGCAACACCATACATATTTCATCCTCACAACAACCCTACATGATAAGGATTATTTTAAGCACTTTACCAATAAAGACTGTGAGACTGAAAAAGATATGCAATTTAATTAGTAGCCCAAAGTCCTCTGAAGTAAATTTGAGGTTAGCTTTTTAATTACAAAACCCATCTACTGTTTTTTCATCTCACTTTGCTAATTCTGTTTTGCCTTACCACAACAAGGGTGTTCAGGCTTAGACTCATGTTACTCCCATCTACATCCTGATACATATTTGATGTCTTAACATCTCAAGGACCAAGGTGTCAGTCAAGCAGTTCATGCAATAACAAAGGAATGTTTTCATAAATGCTTCATGATACTGTGAATTTCCAACTAGCACCTCTAGACAGTGCCCAGATCTTTGTACTCTTATAATTTAGTTGTTCCAATGATAGGAGTTTCAATGGTGGCAAGCTGGTAAGAAGGCAGCTTGGAGGTAGCAGGACCTATCAATGCTCCTCAAATTACATAGTATATGGGGGCATTTCTATGATTAGGAGTAAAACTGGCCCCGTTCTGTATTATTGTGAGGAGTGAAAGAGAAACTCTTTTAGGCCCTCCCCAATAAACAAAATAAAGCCTCTAAAATTACATATGCAAAGTGGGTGTTTGGAACTCAGAATGTTTTCAACGAAGTTTAAAAGTTAAGTGGCAATACTAGTAAAAATAGCAGAGTAAGGACCTTAAGAGTTCTCTTCCATAAAAGCAATGAGAAAACTGGCAAAAACTGTAAGAATCTACTTTTTCATAACTCTAGAAATTAACAAAAGACTTTCCATAATACAGAGAGTGTTTATTATAGACATACAGTGAACTATTAGCAAAAAACAGTAACTTCTGTGAACTTTTAACTTATCATAATGCATCTTCCCCTCTCCAGCTTCACAGTAGCCTTAAATATCAACAGCCCACAGCCATGATAAAAACAAACGGGGGCAGAAAGGGGTTAGAGCACCTTTAAAGTCTCATTCCTGGCTTTTCATTATGTGACCTGTCTAGTGGATCTTGGGTCCACCCACCCACCACGTAATGCTGTTTTTATCTGGATTGGAGCTCACCAAACTGATTAACTTCACAACTGCCTGAAGTGGTGGACAAAAGTTGGGACAAACAATAGGCTAATCAGAAGACTTAAACAATGTTTGCAGGGACAAATCTGTAATGCAGTGACATATTTTTAGGAATTTAGAAAGCCACCCACATGTGCCTGGCTGAGTGTTGAAGAGGGCCACAACAGGTACACAGGGCCCCTCAGCAAAAACTGGGGAATTCCTTGGATGCAGGTGTTTAAAAGAATCTCTTTCCCCAAAGCTAACCAAGTACACATTTCAGTGACCACACAAAACAACAATGAATTCTGTATTTGGCAAAACTGTCCTTCAAAAATGAAGAAGAAATTAAGACATCTTTAGATAAACAAGAACTGAGAGAACACATTTCTAGTAAACCTGTCCAACTGGAAATACTAACATGAAATCTTCAGGCTAAAATGAAAAGATACT
This sequence comes from Glossophaga mutica, assembly GCA_039655065.1. Taxonomy (NCBI): domain Eukaryota; kingdom Metazoa; phylum Chordata; class Mammalia; order Chiroptera; family Phyllostomidae; genus Glossophaga; species Glossophaga mutica. Next base: position 73,889,471 of record CM077308.1, on the reverse strand, counting down.
AGACAGTAACTAGATTTTGCAAAAAGAAATAAAGAATATGAATAAAAGTAACTACATAGGCAAATATAAAAGTATTAATATGTAAGTTTTGTTTGTAATTGTCTCTTTTTACCAACTTATTTAAAAAACAACTACAAAAAGGATCTGAATAAACATTTCTCCCAAAGAGTACACACTCAAAGATAGTAAATAGAATTATGAAAATATGCTCGAAGTCACTAATCATCAAATGCAAATCAGAGAAGTGCAAATCAAAACCACAATGAGATACCACCTCTTGCCTGTCAGAATGGCTATCATCAATAAATCAACAAACAATAAGTTTGGTCCACAATGTAAAAAAAGAAATCCTCATAACCTATTGGTGGGACTGCAGATAAGTGCATCCACTATGGAAAACTTCCTCAAAAAGTAAAAATGGCCTTATGACCCAGTGATTCCACATCTAGGAATATATCCAAAGAAACCCAAAACACTAATTAAAATATATGCATCCCTATTTTCACTGCAGCATTATTTACAATATCCAAAATATGGAAGCAACCCAAGTGCCCAACAATAGATGATTGGCTAAAGAAGATGTAGTACATATATAATGGAATGCTACTTGACCATAAAAAAAGAATGAAATCATATTAACATTTGCAACATCATGAAAGGACCTAAGGGGTATTACACTAAATGAAATGTCAGACAGTGAAAGACAAAGACAATATGATTTCACTTATATGTGGAATCTAAAGAGCAAAATAAATACAATAGAAACACACTCATAAGTACAGAGAACAAACTGATGACCGGCAGCAACGAGGGGTTTGGGAGCTGGGTAAAAAAAGGTGAAGAGATTAAGAAGTACAAATTGGTAACAACAAAACAGTCCCAGGGATATAAGGAAAAGCATAGGGAATGTAGTCAATAATAGTGTAATAACTGTGCATGGTGCCTGGTGGGTACTTGAAATATTATATACATTACTTCGTAACGTATATAATTATCTAACCTCAATGCTGTATACTTGAAACTAATACAAATAATATTGAATGTAAACAGTAATTGAAAAACAAAATAAACCAAATAAAAAATAAAAACAACTGCATAAATAAGCCATTATAATCTGTGTTGATAGGAACATGATGTATAAAGATGTAAATTGCTTTAGGTGGTGAACACACAACACAATAGACAGACAATGTGCTATAGAATTGTACACCTGAAAGCTATACAATTTTATTAACTAATATCACCCCAATAAATTCAATAATAATTGTTTTAAAAGATGTAAATTGACAATAAAATCATGAGGTAAGGATAAGAGAGCTATGCAGGAGTTAAATTTTTGAATATTATTAAAATTAAGTTGGTATTTATCCAAACTATATTACTATAAACAAAAATGTTAATGGTAATGTCCAGGGTAACCACTGAGAATTAACTCAAAAATATAGTAAAAAAAAAAAATAACAAGAGTATAAAGAATACACTAAAAATATCTATTTTATTTTAAGAAGACAGTAATGGTGGAATAGAGAATTAAAAAAGAAAACAAATAGTAAAGTGGCAGACTTAAATCCTACTTATCAGAAATTACAATAAATATAAATGGATTAAACTCTCCAATTAAAAGACAGAGATTGGCAAAATGGAATGAGAAGCATGATCTAACTATATGCTATCTACAAAGGCACACTTTAGATTCAAAGGCAAAAACAGGTTGAAAGTAAATGAATGGGGAAAGATGTACAAAATATATGCAAATAGAAATCAAAAGAGAACTGTACTGATATTGGACAAAATCAATACAAATATCAAACAAAAAAGACTTCTTGGTAATGATTTCTTGGATATAACACCAAAACCACAGGCAACAATAACAATAAGTAAGTGGAACTATATCAAACTAAAAAGCTTCTGCACAGCAAAGAAAGCAATCGACAAAGGGAACCTATGGAATAGAAGAAAAGGTCGGGAGAAAATCTTGCAAACTATGTATCTGATAAGAAACTAGTATGTAAAATATATAAGTACCTCTTGCAACTCAACAACAGAAAGTTAAGTTCACTTAAAATGTGCAATAGACTGGAATAGACATTTCTCCAAAGACAACATACAAATGGCCAACAGGTACATGGAAAGACAATCAATATCACCAGTTTTCAGGGAAACTAGATGCCATTTCACACTTGTTAACATGGACATTATCTCTAACCATCCCTTTTCCCACTCCCCCCCCCAAAAGGAAAGTTTAAACAAGAGTTTGGTAGAATGTGAATAAATTGGAAACCATGTGCACTCTTGGTGGAAATATAATGGTGCAGTTATTATGGAGAACAGTATGGTGTTTCCTCAAAAAATTAAAAATAGAACTACCATATAATTTCATTTGTGGGTATTCATCCAAAATAATTTAAATCAGAATCTAAAAGAGATATTAGCACTCTCATGCTCATTGCGGCATTTGTTCACAGAGGTGAAATCAACTTAAATGTCCATCAGTGAGTAAATGGATAAAGAAAAAGTGGTGTGTGCACACAATGAAATATCATTCAACTTTTAAAAAAGAAGAAAATGTTGCCATATGTAACAACATGGATGGATCTTGAGGACCTTGTGCTAAGCAAAATAAACCAGTCACAGAAGGGCAGACCCTGTATAATACTATTATACATGGTATATGAAATAGTCAAATTCATAGAAGCGGAGAGAAGAATCATGGCTGCCAGTGGATGGGGGCAGAGAGAAATGAAGAGTTTCAGTCACGCAAAAGAAAAAGAAAAAGAGACCTGCTGTACAACATTGTGTTTATGGTTAACACTGCACTGTGTGTACTATGTATTTTTGTTGAGGCTATGTGTTTTTTATCACAATGAAAATGGCATCCAGACTTGAAAGAAGGATGTAAGACTAGCACTATTTAACACCATCTTGTTTACAGAAAATCCTAACGAATCCACAAAAAAACTATTAGAGCTTGTAATCAGGTTCAGCAAAGGTATAGGTTATAAGATCTATACAAAAGAAAACCAGGTGTACTTTTATAATTAGCAATAAGCAAACCAAAAATGAAATTTAGAAAATAATTCTATGTATAATAGCATCAAAAGGAATAAAATAATTCAAAATAAATATAACAAAAGAAGTCCAAGAGTAGTATACTAAAGACTGCAAATAATTTAAGTAGAATATACTAAAGACTTAAATAAATGGTAAGATATGTCATGTTTATAGATTGAAATACTTAATATTGTTTTATGGCAATATTCCCTAAATTAATATATAGATTCAAAGTAATACTTATCAAAATCCCAGCTGATATTTTGGCAGAAATTTACAAGCTGATCCTAAAATTCATATGGTGATGCAGAGACCTAAATAGCCAAATAGTCTTGAAAGGGAATAAAATTAGATGGCAAACTTCTCAATCTCAAACTTATCTCAAAACTACTACAATCAAAACTGTTTAGTACTGGCTTAAGGGTAGACATGTGGATTAATAGAATAGAACTTTTTTTAAATTTTAATTATTGTTCAAGTATAGTTTTCTGTCTTTTACTCCCATCCCAGCCCAGCGCTCCAGGCCTCCCCACCTCCCTCCCATTTCCACCCCCCCAACCCTTGTTTTTGTCCATGTGTCCTTTATACTTGTTCCTGAAAACCATTCCCCTTTTCCCTGAAATTTCCTCCCCTCTTCTCTCTGGTCACTGTCAGCCTGTTCTCTATTTCAGTGTCTTTGGTTATATTTTGCTTGTTTGTTTGTTTTGTTGATTAGGTTCCTGTTAAAGGTGAGATAATAGAATAGAACTTAGTGTCCAGAAATAAACCCATAAATGTAGAAACAGTTGATTTTCAACAACAGTATCAAGATAATTCAATGGGTAAAGTATAGTCTTTACAGCAAATGGTGCTGGGATAAATGGATATTCACATGCAAAAGAATAAAGCTGGACCCTGCACACCATGTTAAAAAAATTAACTCAAAATGGATCAAATATCTAAATGTAAGAGCAAAGACTATAGCCCTGGCTGGTGTGGCTCAGTGGACTGAGTGTCAGCCTATGAACTGAAAAGTTGCTATTTCAATTCCCAGTCAAGGCACATGCCTGGGTTGTGGGCCAGGTCCCCAGTGGGGAGCATGCGAGAGGAAAGCAATCGATGTATCTTTAACATGTCAGATGTTTCTCTCCCTCCTTTCCCCTCCCTCTAAAAAGAAATAAAATCTTTTAAAAAATGACAAAGACTATAAAACTCTTAGAACACAGGTATAAATCTTGGTGGTCTTTGATTAGACAATGGTTTCCTACCCATGACACCTAAAGCATAAGCCACACACACACACAAAAAGATAAACTGAACTTCATCAAAATTAAAAACTAGTGTGCTTTAAAGCATATTCTCAAGAAAGTAAAACTACAATGTTCAGAATGGAAGAAAATATTTGTAAATTATATATCTGATAAGGATATAGTATCCAGAATATGTAAACAACTCTTACAACTTGACAATTAAATGACAACCCAAAAGAGAAAGAGGGCAATGGATTTAAATTGACGTTTCTTTAAGATGCCATGCCAAAACCATGTGCAAATAGCTTCACTGCAATATTGTTTGTAATAACAAAAAACTGGAAACCAATTAGACATTCATCAACATGAGATCCATTAAATATATCCATGCCGTGGAAAAAACTACAGAGTCATTAAAACATGAAGTCAAATGCTCTGTGCTACTACTACAAGATCTTCAAGATATGTCTTAAAAAAGACTGTGCACAGCACTAGGATCTAATTTGTGTTAAATAAAAGATAAATAGAAAAATTTAAATTAAGTAATCATTAGTTTACCAACTTAGCCCCCACACAGTGAGTTTGCCTATTATTAGTGCTGTACTTAAACAATAATAATCTTGGAAACAGACTTAGGATCAAATTTCCTTTTTACAACATACTGTGAATCTGGGCAAGTTGTGTAACCCAAGAGTTCATTTCTTCATCTAAACTGTAGCTAAGACTTCAGCATAGAGCGATTATGGAGATAATATGAGCAATGCACATATAAAAGCATTAGGTATCTTTAATAAATGGTCATACATAACATTACTTTAATGTGAGTAAAATAGTTCTCATAGCAACTCTAAATACAGACACTACTATACAATTCTTGATTTTTAAACAGACCAAAGATGTTTCATCTGAGCAGCTCTAATGCTTGAGGCTTAATCTTCTCCCTATAATGCCTTACTTTTCTGAATACTCAGCTCCAGCACCCTAAAATTCTGGACCTATCTATGCCCTGAGCCCCTCCAAGGCCTAAGCATTGAGGAAGTTGAGAAGAGTCGGCAGCAGCAGGGCAGCTCCTGCAATACTGCAGAGGAGGAGTTCTGGGGAGGGCTCTGTGTGCAGAGGACCTGAGCTGACATTGCGCCTCTGGTGGCAGCAGAGGTAGATAAACACATCTATCGGGGTGTTTTGACTGTGGTGTGGTGAGTGTCCAGACATCATAGCCCATCCAGACAATGAGAAGGGTTGGAGTGAATAGGTTGGAGTGACTTCTTGTACTTTGCTTTTTGGTCCTCCTATTTGTTTAATTTATTTTGTGTCTTTTTTCTGTTGGATAGCAGACTGGAATTGTGCAAAGGTAAGAAATCTGGGGACCAAGAAAGCAGAGCTAAATTGAAGCTCCCTCGCCTTCCAAAAAAGCAGACTTAAACAAGTCTCTTAACCCATCTGAGCCTCCATGCATTAATTTAATAATAAATACATAAATCCACACACCATACCTCAGATATAAAGATTCTCAGTCATTATTTTTTCCTTCTTCTCTGCACCTTCCCCTCAGTTATGATGCTATTTTGGTCTTGGTGAAAGATGTTCCTTCTTCTCTGCACCCAAAACCTAATGGTGTAGCCATGTCTGTGGCTATGAAGGATGTTTCCCCAACATAGTTGTTCCAGGTTTCTGAAGACATGTTTCAATGATCATCATGTAAAGAGCTTAAGTAATAGGACACCTGCAAAGCACTAGCAGGAATGCCAATTTTATTTCAGTGTTTACAATGTGAGTGTAAAAGCTAGAAATGGGAGGATACTGGGGAAATATAGTAACTTCTATAGGTAGTGTCCACATGAATATAGAAATCACTGCTGGCAAAGTCTGCCTCATCTTCACCCTTCTTCAGCACTTTGGCTCCTGATGCACTTCCCCATAGGCCATGCCCGGATCTCCCTGTGGTGAGAGGGAGCTGAGGAGTATTCACTTGCCGGCTAACTTTACTGGGTTAAAACAAACATTTCCCTCCCAGGATTCCTTTCTCTACTTGTTCTCTATATGTATTAAAAAGATGAAAGGAGATTTTCCTTATGAGAATTGCATTGCAGGAATTAAATTCATTTATTTAAAGCAAAATATTAAAAACCTTAAAAATTAGAATGACCTTATATCTTTTTCTTTTGGAAATTAGTATCTTTGTTTCTGTTCAAAAATGTACTCCCAGTTCTCATCATATCTTTGCTGCACCAATTTTGAACTTTTCTTTCTAAAATATGTTCATTACTAGCTTATACTTTGGTAGATTCTGTAGTGGTTTTTTTTTTTTAATTTGCTTTTTGAATATCTAAATCCATTAGGTTATTACAGCTCAGATATACCCAATAAAAGCTCCCTGAAATGGAGTGGGGGGAAAATTCCTCTACAATTTTGATTTATAGAGGGAGCAGCATTTTAATCTCCCCAAATCATAACCAGACAAAGAAGTGTCATCTGTTAATGATGCTACAGAGAAACTCATAATAAATCCCCTTTGTTCTCTCCTGATGGAATAGAGGGTAGACATATGAGAAGAATGAGATAGTCCACATGGATTTTTTTTCTAACCATTTAACTTTCCAAAGTAGGGAACAAGATAATTTTTTTTTAAATTTTCTCTTTCTTTTGACCTCTGGCATAATTCTGTCCAAAAAATAGTCTCTCCAGGAGTCAAATTACAAAAGATCAAGTTGCTTGGATCCAAACTTACAGGCTGTTTTATTTTTCAAAAATAAAGTCTGCTGACATTTTCATGACCTAAAAAAACTCACTTTCTGTTCTAACCCTGTTGTTTGTGAAATGACAGCAAAGTGAAGGGAAATATATTAATCTAGCTATCTAGCTTTTTCTACCATCTCTGGTTGTTCTACATAGTAGAAAAAATTATGACTGCAGTCAAATAAAAATAGACTTTGTTTCAATGGCTTCTTCCTTATTCTTTGCACTTGTCCCAACCTTGGCTACATATTGAAATCACCTAGTGAATTTTCAAATATATTAATGTCTCTGCCTATTCTCAGATATTATAATTTTATTGGTCTGGCAATAATTTTAAAAGCCCAGCAAGTAGAATTTTTAAAACTCTCTGGTGACTGCAATGTATGACCCAGATTGAAAACAACTAGTAAGCAGAATTCTGGAATAAAGACTGAAGTGCAGGTCCACAGCTCCAGGCCCCACAACCTCCCCTTTATTTTAACATCAAACTGAGTGGTTCTGCAGGTCCATGTTTTTTACCTTGGAAGTCTGCTGGTTGCTGTTGTTTTTGTTTGTTTGTTTGTTTGTTTGTTTTTTAAGAAAAATTGTTATTCTATCTTTCCTGTTCTGTTATGGGGCAGAAAGCTAACATTTCACTCCTCTTCTCCAGGTAGCTTCATGTCTGTGACACACAAACACAAAAGTTTTCAGATAGCTTTGTTTGTTATATTTCTAACACATCACAAAGATAAATACATGGATAAAAGTTTAGTGATGGTTGTCAAGAGAGGTGTAAACTAAACACTTTGCTTTCCTGCCCTTGAATACGATGTCTTTGGTGTAGGAGCTGTGTTAAGTAACAGTGTAAAGCAAAAAAGTTTAGTGATGGTTAATTCTGGGAGGTCTTGAAGAGGGCAGAACTCTTCTGTCCTATCCTCAGGCACTACAGAGTGATGTAAGGGGGGAAAAAGGTGTCTTAGGAGAAGGAACAGCAAAAGGATAAAGGAGACTGCTTAGGAATATTGAAGATCCCTTAACCTTCTAAAAACACTGTATGACTACAGATGTAAATGACACCAGTGGCTGAAGTCTTCATTAGTAAATGAAATGTATTAAGTCTCCTAATACCATGTAGTTAGTGGATATTACTTGCTCAATGCAAATCTCCATCAAAATGGGAAAATGAAAGTGTCCAGCACAAAGCCCACTAAAAATACCACATATTAATTTAAACAGGACATTTGAAAATCACATGGCTGGATACCATTGAATAACAATGGTGAAAATTACTCTTTCTCTTCCTGCTTTTTTTTTCCTATTTTATTTTATTTTTTTTTTTAAGAATTTATTTATTTATCTTTAGAGGGGAAGGGTAGGAGAGAGGGAGAGGGAGAGAAACATCAATGTATGGTTGCCTCTCATGTGTCCCCTGCCGGGAACTGGCCTGCAACCCAGGCATGTGCCCTGACTGGGAATCGAACCGCGATTCTCTGGTTCGCAGGCCCGCGCTCAATCCACTGAGCTACACCAGCCAGGGTTTTTTTCCTATTTTAGAATCAATGAGTTAAGGAGTAATAAGCCAAAGCACTAAAGACCCATGGGTCTTGAGCTCACAGAGGATAGTTTTAAAGTAGTTTTGTTAAGGGTTAAAGATGGTTTGTCATAATTGTAAAGATTTTTTTTTAATTTAGAAAAATAGTAAGTCTTTCTTTGTTTCTCTTTTTTGAGCTCAAAACTTTATTTACACCCACCATAAAGCTATAAGGCATACAGAAAACAGTAAAATGGCAGAAATAAGCCCTCTCTTATCAATAATCACTTCAAATGTAAATGGATTAAACTTCCCAATAAAAATACAGAGATTGAAAAATGGATTAAAAAATTATCCAACTATATGATGTCTGTGAGACACACTTTATTCCCAACAACACACATTGCTTGAAAGTAAAAAAAATAGAAAAGCATATTTCATGCAAATAGTCACCAAAAAATAATTGGCTGGCCACAGTTTTATCACACCAAATAGATGTTGAGCAAATAACTATTACAAGATACAAACATGACATTATATATTGATGAAAAGGATCAATTTTCATCAAGAAGAGAGAACAATTATGAACATATAAGCACCAAACAACAGAGCTCCAAAACATATAAAGCAAATATTGACAAAATTGAAAGGAGAAATAGTTCTACAATAATAGTTGGAGATTTCAATATAATTTTCATTAACGGATACAACACCTAGACAGAAGTCAATAAGAAAAGAGAAGAATTGAATGACACTATAAAACAACTAGATCTGAAAGACATACAATGGATTCTCTTTATTTGCAGTAGTTATAGCTAATGAACACTCATGTAGCAAACATTAAATTATTCCTCTTAGAAAAAATACAGGATATGGTTTATGCATGACTCCACTAACAGCATTTTTATTAACCAATATATACATAACCTTTTAAAATGTATGTTTCTGTTCAAAGACATCTTATTTAATATAAGTTGTTCATTCATTAATGTTGAACTTATACCCAAGAGAACTATAACTCATAACTAAATAAAGCTTATCTAACATACATTTTCTCTGTAAGGCACATCACAACCTTCTTGCATGTAAGAACACTAGACAGAAATTCTGCAGTAAACTTGGAAGCCATTTTAAAGAGCAAAATCACCAATAAAAAGCACAGATATGTGAAAATATGGCACTAATTAGATCATGAAAAGGACACACGTTTATAGTATGAGAGCTAAAACAAAAAGGCAGAGCATAATCATATTCAATCTCAGCTGGGAATGTGCACCTCAGACAATATATCTTACATCTCTCTCAGCATGGGTATGTCCATAAGTCACTGTAAAAGCATCATGAGTGTTGATTTCAGAATTATACATAAATTTTAATGAGTAGGTTAATTGGAAAATATGGCATCTATGAATAATAAAGATCAACTGTGTATGGAACACTTCACAGAACAAAAAATACACATTTATCTCAAGTGTACATGGAACATTCTCCAGACTAAACCATATATTATACCATAAAACAATCCTCAATAAATTTAAAAATATTTGGATCATGCAAAGTATTTTCTCTAGCCACAAGATAACGAAGCTAAAAATTATTTTTTAAAAGGAAAAACAGGAAATTTGTAAGTATGTGGAAATTAAACAACACAATCTTAATCAATGGGTCAAAGAAGAAATAACAAGGGAAATTAGAAAACACTTTGAGATTAATGAAAATAAAAACAATACAAAAAACTTATGGGATGCAGCAAAAAGAGTGCTCGGAGAGAAATTTATAGCCACAATTGCCTACAATAAAAGTAAGATTTTAAATGAATAATCAAAAAATTCTCAAAGAAAAATTTAGGACCAGATGGCTTCATTGGTGAATTCTACCAAACATTTAAATAAAAATTATCACAACTTTTTCCAAACTTTTCCAAAAAATAAAAGAGAATACTTTCTTACTCATTCTATGAAGCCTACATTACTGTGATACCAAAGCCAGAAAAAAAGACATGACAAGAAAAGAAACCTAAGATGAGTATCCCTTATGAAGATAGAATCAAAAATTCTTAACAAAATACAAGCAGACTGAATCCAACAGTATATTAAAGCCATATTCACCATAACCAAGTAGGATTTATCCCAGGAACTCTGAGTGGTTCAGTACAAGCAGGTTAACCAGTATAATACAGTACATTAGTAGAACAAGGGAAAAACACACAAGATCATCTCAATTTTACCAAGGTCAGCACCCTTTCATGATAAAAACTAGGAATTTATTTAAAATGTTCACTAAATGAGGGATATGAGGGAGCTTCTTCAACATGATAAAGAACATTTACAAAAAGCCCACAGCTAATATGATACTAACTGATGAATGACTGAATACTTTCCCACTAATATCAGGAATAAGACTAGGATGCCTGTTTTCACCACTGTTACCTAACATTATATTGAAAGTAATGCTGGCTTTATAGAATGAGTAAGGAAGTATTCCCTCTTCCATTCTTTTTGGAAGAGCTGGGGAAAAATTGGTGATAATTTTTATTTTAATGTTTGGTAGAAATTAGACAAGAAAAAAATAAAAAGCATCCAAACCATAAAGAAAAAAACAAAACTATTTTTATTTACAGATGATATAGCCTAGAAAATTCCAGCAAATACACAAGAAAATTAGTATAGCTAATAAACAAATTTAGCAAAGTTACCAGGTACAATATTAACACAAAAAGTCAGTCATTTATATACACTATCAATGAAGAGTCTGTGAAGGCAGTTAAAAAAAATTCCATTTACAAAAGTATTCAAAGAATAAAACACCTAGGAGTAAATTTAATCAAGGAGGTGAAAGACTTATACACTGAAAACTACTAAATATTGCTTAAAGAAGTTAAAAAATACATAAATAAATAGAAAGATATATTTGGTCATGAATAGGATGATTTAATGTTAAGCTATCAATACAATACAGAATAATCTACAGATTCAATGTAATCTCTATCAAAATTCCAGTATGTTTTTTGCAGAAATAGAAAATCTGATCTTCAAATTCACATGGAATTTGCAAGGAACTCTAAATAGTAAAAAACATCAAGAAATAACAAAGTTGAAGAATTTACATTTTCTGATTTAAAAATTTACTACAAAGCTACAAGATTCAAGACTGTGTGGTTAGGATATAAGAATAGACATGTAGACCAACAGAATAGAATTGCAAGTCCAAAACTATACCTGTACATTATTACCAGTTGATTTATGATAAGGATGCCAAGTACATTTGATGAGGAGAGAATAGTATCTTTTAACAGCTCGTGCTAGGACAATTGGATTTGCACTGCAAAAGAATGCAGTTGGATCCCTACCTCACCATATTGTAGAACTAACCCCAAGTGGATCAATGACCTAAGTATAAGAACAAATACCATAAAATTCTTAGAGGAAAACATAGGACTAAATCTTTTTATAACTTTGGATTTGGCAATAAATTATTAGATATAACATCAAAAACACAAATAATAAAAATAGATAAACATGAAAAGTAAAACTTCTGTACAATAAAGTTCATTAATGAGAAAATAAAAAGGCAACCTATAGAAAGGAGAAAATATTTGGAAACCATATGTTTGCTAATGTATTAATATGCAAAACATATAAAGAACTCCTACGACTTAACAAAAAGACAAGAAGTCCAAACTCAAAACAGGCAACAAATTTAAATAGACATTTAAATGGCTAATGAGCATATGAAAAATGCTTAATATCATGTTATTAATGAAATGTAAATCAAAACCACAATAATATTCCACTTCACACCCAATGAGATGGCTATGATGAGAAGGGGAAAAAGAAAAATAACAAATGGTGGTGAGGATAAGGAGGAAATTGGAACTTTGTACAATGGGAATGCAAAGTAATGCAGCTCTGGCGGAAAACAGTTTGGCTGTTACCAAAACAACAACAACAACAAAAAAACCCTAAATGTAGAAGAACCATATTACCTAGCAATTCTACTTTTAGGGATATACCTTACAGAGTTTAAAACAGACACAAACAGACGAACGGATATACAAAATTTGGTATATACATACAAGGTCTGTCTGGAAAAACCCCAGCCATTATTCATGTAACAAGAATGATTTGCATGACATCGATGTAACCTGGTAGCCAAGGAGAGGGGACTGGAATGCACGTGTGTGAACAATGACAACTTCATTGTACTAGTCAGCACGGGTGGTAAACACTGTTGAGTGAGCCTGTGTACTGCGTGGCCGTTGCATTCAAAATGACTGAGTACAGCAACAAATCTGCATCAGTTTTGGTATTAAGTTTGAACATTCCTCTGCAGAAACTATTTGGATGATTTAGAAAGCTTTTGGGGATGCTGTAATGAGTGTAGCATAAATAAAAGTATGGCACAAACACTTCAAAGATGGTCAAGAATCTGTTGAAATTGATCCACCTTCTGGAAGGCCCACAACAAGCAGAACACCTGAGAATGTTGAACATGCACGGGCTGCCATCAGCAAAGATCAACCACTGACAGTGGGAGACCTAGAAGTTGATCCGGGGATTCCAAAAACTACTGTGTCTGAGAGTTTGATGCAGGATCTTGACATGAAATGTGTCCTAGCAAAATTTGTTCTGTGGCTTCTGCTACCAGAGCAGAAGGAACATCATGCTGCAGTTGCTACTGGCTTGATTCAAACCACTACCAATGAACCGATTTCTTCGAGAAGGTCATAACCAGAGATGAATCGTGGATCTACGGCTGTGATCCAGAAATGAAGGCCCAGTCGTCTTAATGGAAGTTGCCTGGTTCTCCACACCAGAAGAAGGCACAGCAAAGTTGCAGCAAGATCACGGCCATGTTAACTGTGTTTTTTGATTGGGAAGCTATTGTCTATCATGAGTACACCTCCCAGGCCAAATAATTAATAAGAACTACCTGTATTCTTCATTGGTTGAAAGATGCCATGATGAAAACAGCCACAGCTATAGGCAATTGGTGACTGGCAGCTTCATCACAACTCACCTGCTCATGCATCTCATCTCATGCAGTTTTGGGCACAACATCAAATCACCCAGATGACTCAGCCCTTCTATAGCCCATATTTGGTGCCCTGTGACTTCTACCTTTTCCCTAAACTAAAATCACCTTTTAAAAGGAAGAGATTTCAGGCTGTTGATGAGATTCAGGAAAATACGAAGGGGCAGCTGATGGTGATTCTAATAAATGATTTTACAGTGTTTTAAACAGTGGAAAAGATGCTGGGAAAAAGGTAGGTCCCAAGGTGCCTGCTTTGAAGGGGACTGAGGCATCATTGTCCTGTGTACAATGTTGCTTGTATCTTCTTCAATAAATGTCTCTATTTTTGTCTCATATTATGTGGCTGGATGCTTTCTGGACAGATGCACTGCCATGGTATATAGTTCTGGAATACAAGGAATGTAGTTCTGATACATGCTGCAATAAAGATGAACTTTAAAAATTGTATGCTAAGTAAAATAAGCCAAATAAAAAGGACAAGTATCATATTTACCACATCTATAAAATATCTAGAATAGACAAATGCATAGAGAAAAATGTTGATTGTAGGTTATTAGGGGGTGGAGTGAGAGGAAAATAGTGAGTTACTGCCTAATGGTTAGAGTTTGTGGTGATGAAAAAAATTGTAACTAGATAGTGGTGATGGTTGCTCAACTTTGTGACTATAATCAATGCCACTAAATTGTACATTTTAAAATGATTGCAATGACTAATATTATGTTATATATTACCACAATAAACAACAAGACGACACCCATAAAAGATAGATTCTGATTTTCTTTTGTAATTCTTAGTAATTTGATAACTATCCCCAAAATAGCTTATGAAAAAAGCAACACACTGAAATATGTGGCATTTAAGTACATATGTTGCCTCCCAAGGGGAATACTTTGAACGCTAAAACTATTTTAGCTGTCCTGGTCTTCTTGAAAAATCATCACGTCTCGATGCTCTCTCCCTGCTCATTCATGGGAATGAAATGTGTAATGCACGGCTGGCAGTTCTTGACACACCAGCCACCTTCCTCGAATGACAAGTGTTATTTTAAGTTAGGCTCTGCTGCAGGCCCCGCCACAGACACATTTTCAAGTGGATGCTGCTCTTCGAGCATCACTCCACTGAATTTCCAAGTGGTGATATGAAAGTGCACAAGAAATGTAAAGTCCTTAGAAATGAATCAACAACTTGTAGATGTCATTTCTTTACCTTTTCTTCACCAATAAGACTTGGAGTGATCCAGGGCTCAGTATCCAGTGATGTTATTTTCTCTACCTGCTTTAATTATCTAGACAACCTCATCTGGTCATATGACTTAAAATAGCATCTAGGCTTTGAATCCAGATTTTTACCTACAGCCCAGACTTCTATGAACTCCAAACTCATGCAGATGCCTATTCAATATTTTGTTTGGCATATTATTACATAGTGTCTACTTTGTGTTATGCACTGTACCAGAAACCATATATGTATTAATTTACTAAATCCTCATAAGAATTTATCATTGTGCCCATTTTATAGATTAGGAAATTTAGGACAGGTAAAGTAAGTATACCTAGGTCACACAGCAAGTAAGGGGCAAAGCTGGGATTTGAACCAGGAAATCAGGATCTAGAAACCATCCATGCACTTAACTAATACATCATATTGTTCTCTGCTGGGATGAATAATAGACATTATGAACTTAATATGCAAAATTTGACATTTGCCTTACCCCCAGAAGCCTATTCCTCCTCCAACCTCCCCCATATCAGTAAATAACATCTTCAGTCTTCCAGTCACTTAGTCCAGAAACACTGGATAATTCTTTAGTCATTTCATTCTCTTGTAGCCCATATCCAATCCATGGGCAAATCCTTCTGGATATATTCAACACTTCTCTCTCCACCTCCACTGCTACTTGGGCCAAACCACCTCTGCCCTGGCCTTCTACCTGGTGTATGAGATTTCATTCTTGCCTCCTCAGCCTGTTCTCCATCTAGCTGCCAGAATGATCCTTTTAAAACATAATTCAGATCATATTTCACCAACATTCAAGACTCTCCCTAAGTAACATCCAAAGTGCATGCTATGACCTACAAAGCCCAATGCAAACTGAGTGACAGGAAAAGCAATCTAACCTATTCTCCTTCTTAACCCAGTCTTGTCTCCCTGACCTTCCTGTGATTCCTGGAGCACATAAAGAGTGCTCCTGCATTTTTTCCTTTTGCCTGTCTGCTTCTTCTTGGAAATACCCCATGACTGGATCCCTTACTCACTTTGTCTTCCCTCAAAAAATGCTCTTATCACAATAACGAGTGCTGGGAGAATGTGGGGGAAAAGGAAACCCTGGTGTACTGTAGGTGGGAATGCAAAATGGTACAGCCACTATGAAAAACAGTATAGAGTTGTCTCACAAATTAAAAATAGAACTATTATATAATACAACAATTCCACTTCTCAATATATATCCAAAGAAGATGAAATCACTGTCTCAAACAGACAACCATACTCCCATGCTTATCATAGCATTATTTACTATAGCCAAGATACTGAAACAGCCTAAGTATCAATGGGTGGATAAATGAATAAAGAATATGTGGGAGATACACACACACACACACACACACACACACACAGTCGAATATTATTCAGCCATAAAAATGAGGAAATTCTGCCATTTGCAACAACATGGATAGATCTTGCTAAGTGAAATAAGCCAGACAAAGACATATACTATGTAATCTAACAAAATCTAAATCTAAAAAACCCAAACTAATAGAATCAGAGAATAGAATGAGGGATGCCAGGCTGAGAGGTGGCAGGCTGGGTGGGGGTGGGGAAGTGGGGCAGGTGGCAAATGGGGAAACGCTAGTCAAAGTGACAAACTTCCCAATAAGCTCTGTGGATCTAATGAACAGCACGGTGACTGCAGTCAACCATATTGTGTTATATATGTGAAAGTTGCTAGGAGAGTGAAGTTTTAAATGTTCTCTCTTAAAAAAAGAGGAAATTATGTAAGGTAATGGATGTATTATTTAACCTGGTTATGGTAATCATTTCACAATATGTAAGTGTATCATATCATCATGGTGTAAACCTTACACAGTGTCATATGCCAATTATATTTCAATAAAGCTGGAAGAATTTTCTTACCAGAAAGGACTTTCTGATATTCTATAGAAATTAGTACTTCCACGCCCACCCCTGTCACTCCCTATCCTCTTTATCTTGCATTCTCTTTTTTTAAGCCCTGCCATTTCCCCATATTATTATTAATTTCAGTATTTCTTTCTTTTCCTTTTGAGATTTTTAATTGTATTTTCCATTACCATTTATCCCCCTTACACCTTCTTCCAGCTCCACCCACCCACATACCCCCTACAATCACCACACCCTTGTCCATGTCCATGAGTCCTAATGATCCAAATCCTTGCCCCTAAAATGTAAGCTCTTTAAAGACAGGAACTTTGATTTCTTCACCGCTATTGCTTAACCACCTAGGAAAGTTCTCCCCATAGTGATCAGTCAGTGAGTATTTGTTGAGATATAAATTCCTGGTGAGCAGACCTGAGATGGTAACCCCCCCGCCCCCCCCCCCCCATCTTTCTGTGAGGACCTAGGCCTTCACAGAAAGGAAATAGTGATTGTAGAATGTGGCAGGACTAAGATCCATCCGAGGGGGCGGTGGAGCTGGCTCCTGGACATTCCTTCGTTCACCTAGTCCCCTGATGTTTCACAGATTGCCCTGATAAATGGTCATTTCTGTGGGGTCATCTCTTTTTAGAAATTTTAGTAGGGAAGCACAATGCCAAATGGGCATATTTTCTAGAAATAGGTATTATTTACTGAACTACCATATCCTTAAGTACTCAGCAAGGTTTTCATATGACAATCCGAAAAATGTAAGTACTATTACCCCTATTTTGTAAATGAGCAAATAGACACTGTTAGAGATGGAGATAAATTACTCAAGGTCACAGAGCAAGAAAAAGTCAAGTTTATTAATTTTATTGCCTTAGTTTAGATTCCCCCAAAATCAGACCCAGAGTCAAAGATTTGGGTACAAGGAGTTTTCTGAGAAGGTGATCCCAGGAAGCCTGGAGGAGACGCTGGCAAGAAAGGAAAGCTGGTGAAGGACACATTAAGGAATGGGTCACTGCTGTGGGACACTGGGGCTGAGCTGCACTAAAAACTGCAGAGAACATGTGTAGAGCCCACCTCAGAACTTCTTATAGACAGCCCAGGAAGCTGGGGTATTTCTCCAACAACAATGCCCCTCGCTGGTTAAGGACTGCTTCCCCAAGTTTTAACTGGCCTGTCCTGACCCACTTGTGGACTGAAGCAGACACAGGAAGTGTTTCAGACTGAAAGGGAACTGGCTGTAGGTGACCACAGGCTAGGCTGAGGGAACACTGACAGGACAGTAAGAGTTCTGCCACCTGTATGCAGGTGGAATCCGAGAGCAGAGCCCAATGCTGCCCACACGTTACTCTACCACTAGCCCTATTAGCTCCACATTGAACCTCAAGTTTATGCAGAATTCTTGGACCCACCTATTCTCCACATCCTACAATCCTATAATCCCCATGGGTTTATTTTTACTTACTCAGCTCATTTCTCTCATTCTTCAGCAAATATTTATAAAGTCTCTTATTGGTGTCTGGTCAAGGGATAGGAACACAATGATGAAGAAGGCATGGTTTTTTTCCTCAAGAATTCTGCTCACAGGTTAGTAGGAGCAACATAGGAGAGACCAGCAATGTTGGGAAGACTGCAATGGAAATGGGTAAAGAAGGAAGCAAATGTAAATATTTGTCAGAACCCATTGAATAGCACATAAAAATGGACAAGTAAATGATAAACTTGTAAAAATCGGTATGTAAATTATACCTCACTAAAGCTGACAAATATATAAGTTACCAAAAAGTTGAGGGGGAAAGATAAGCAACTAGACCTTAGCACCACCATTCTGATGTAACACTTTACACCTCCGTACGTAGAGAACACTGTTACAAAAAATAGACACTGAGCTAGAAAAATTTCTAAAACTTTAACAGGTGTCTGAATCACACAGAGGCTTATAAAGACAAAAATGGTAGAGCCTGTTCCAGAATTTGTAACTCGGTACAAATTCTGATGAGGCTGAGAATTTGCTTCTGATAGATCCCCTGTAACGGAGATGCTGTTGATCGCAAGACAACACCTGGAGAATCACAGCTCTAGAGAGAACATGTTGCTAAGGAAACTCATTCCAGTCACAATAAGAGATAGACTGTAGAAGGCAACATTTGTACATAAATAATAAGGGAACATTTATTTTATTTAGAAAGTTATCCTGCAGCATAAGAGGGCTGCTGGGTTGCTAGTCAGTTTCTTGATATGGGTAATGGTTATACGGAGGTATTTACTGAGACATTTCACTGCATTTCACTGAGACATACACTTAGGATTCCTGCATATTTCACTGTGTCAAATTGAATAAAAATTTTACTTTGAAAAAGAAGAAAATAAGGAATGTGTGGTCCATTTCCATCCAAGCAGCCCTTGCTGAGGGCTTTTTGACACATACATATGTGTATTTTATTTAAGGGCTCTGATAACCTGGTGTAAGAAGGAATCAGCTTTCATGAACTTTCACGAAAGAGGCTGAGAGGTATAGCTTTGCTTCAGACATTCCTATATAATCCAAGAAGATGTGATGGTCTTGATGCTTGGCACTCAAAGGAAAAACAGGAAATTAACTAAACACATTTTCTTCATACCTTTTGAGTAGTGGATGGAGGCTAGTGTTTGCTAATGGAAAATGCATCCCCGAAGGAGCTATCACTCTCATCTCAAACGTTCAAAGGCAATCACGGACAATACTTGGTACAGCTACAAAGCAGTTTTTGGAGACTTGCACTGAATTTCTTCCTTTCACATTTCTTTCCAGAGGTTTTTTGCCATGGAGCATTTCCAAGAATTGAAGAGTCACAATAACCACAAATACTGCTAGCCTGAAGAATTCTTGGCACTGGAGTTGCTATAGTGACTAGTACATTAGGAGGACACATGAGTCAGTGTGTGAAGTTGTGTACAGGAAAGGAACATTGGGTTCCAATAGCACCTGTAAATTACCCGACATTCTGTAGCTTGAAGCAGGACCATTCCCTGCCTTCCATTTGCTGTGCAATTGTTTACAGTTATGAGTTGCCATGCTTTTCTCCTTCTTGGCATTAAACAGCAATTCCACTGAGGCTATAATAATTGTACTGAGCACTTGTACACCTGTACAGTGCAGAGCCATGGCAAAGGCTCTTGACATGCTGTGTTATGTTGATCAGAATCTGAGTCCAACTCTTCACTGCTTTGTGTTAGAGCTCAGCTTTGGAGAAGTGGTCAGTAGAGTGATGTGCTTTGATCACCCCCTGGTGTTGAGCCTGTGGAATAGCAATAACTTCTGACCTTGCGCTCCCTTCAAAGCAAATCAGTGCTAAAGGTGAATTGATCAACCCGAACTGCTGAGAATGAGATCCAAAATATTGAATGGCCTCAAAAATAGCCTGTGAGTAATGGCGGTGGGGGGGGGGGGGGGGGGGGGAGGAGGAGAAAACTAAGATGTAAAATGAGCTTTTTCTACGGGAACACTCTACAGTCATTTTCTGTGAGTTAAAGAGGGGAATCATTCAAGTGCATTGTTGCAGCACTAAGATACTCAGGACACATCTGGATTCGTGAGGGGTACTGCCTGCCAGGATGCCCCAGTGGGAGCCCAGCAGGTGGAGGTGCAGCCGGCCATGGTGACTGAGTCCTTCTGCTTCAGGACTACCTGTTTACTGAAGGATTGGGTGGGAAAGAACGATCCCCATCTATAAAATAAACCATAGTAGTTTACTAAAACTCTCTAGGTCACACTTTTTTTAATACAACAAATTACGAATTTGGGTAGATAATTACCACCAATGTCTAGACCTTATTTAGCTACTGATTTCCCTACATTTGAGTACTGAGGTAAAAATGTCTCGGTAGTGTTCTCAGCCTGCTGTTGTTCCGGAATGTCTTTACCATACTGGCTTCATGTTTTGATTCGAGTTCTCTTTGTCTTCTTCTCACATTAATGTGTCTGTTTTCTGGTATTATTAATATACAAGTTACAAAAAAAAAAAAATCCCCTGCTTTCGGCCATAACAGAGGTAGAGATAATTTTCATTTTCCACTCTTACTGCCTTCTCTGTTTCTAATTCCAACTGCACTGAGACATGTAGCATACAAGGTGCAAAATATGGAACCCCCTCACGGGGACAGTCAGGTCCTGGGAGGACTGGAGCCGGCTCTACGCCTCTAGCTTCATCATGTTCCCTTTCCCCATCACACCAGCTGCGCTGGCCTCTTTCTGGCTCTTAACGTAACATGCTGCCTCCCACCATAGGGCCTTTACACGTGCTATTGATCTATCTAAAATCCCCACATTTTTAGTCCCCCATAATAGCTTCCATGTAGTTAATTCTTAGTACTTAAAAAAATATATTTTTAAGTCAGAGTGCCTATGTCTATCCTGCTCTACCAGTTATTGCTATTTGTCTTGGCCAATTTACTTAAATATGCATTATCTATAAATATTACTCCTATTACCACTGCAAGGTGTGCTTGTAAGAATTATATGATGATACCTGTATAGCACTTAGAAGCTATCTGACAGCTATTATTATTCTTATCCATCCTGATATATCAGCTCACAATCACTTACTCATGGGAGCTTCCTCTAATCATGATTGAGATTAGATTCCTTTGTTAGATACTTTCAGAAGACTTCTGCCTTTCCTTTAAAACACTAATATAATCTGTAACTTAGATTTGTAGTTTCACATATGTCTCCTCAGTCTAGAATTTCCATGAGAAAAGAAGCCATGTCTGTCTTTTCTTATATCTTTTTTCTTATATCTTTTATCTTACATCTTTTTTCTTATATCTTTTTTCTTATATCTTTTTTCTTATATCTTTTTTTTATATCTTTTTTCTTATATCTTCAGGTCCTAACACCTAGTAGGTGACCAGTAAGTTTTTGCCTATTATGATTGCTAAATGAATATCTGAATCCTCCTGAAAGCCATCTGCTTGTCCGCAAAAAGGGGGAAGGGAGGGAAAGGAAGGGAAGGGAAGGGAAGGGAAGGGAAGGGAAGGGAAGGGAAGGGAAGGGAAGGGACGATACTTCTCTAAATAGAGGCTGAGTAGAAATCATAGTCTAGACTCAAATACTCTTCCTCTGTGTTTATTTCCAGTCCTCAAATCTGTAGCAGCCAAGCTCAAGAGTTTCCATCTTACAACTAAAAAGTGTTCTGTTTGGGGGCTATGATGTCTTTGTTGTTTAACTGTTTGGGGCTCCAAATACATGAGTTACAAATGCCCTACAGCCACCTGGGTTCTGGGGCAGCTGGACCTTGGAGCTGTGGGATCAGGCTGAAACTGGCCATTGTGTAGATCTGGCCACTAGGATCCCTTTTAATAGTAAAACCACCCCTTTTCACCATATGTGATTATTGTCTTCTCACATAAAATTGAATGCTCACTTGGTTCTGCCTCCCATGGCCCCAAACCATTCAGAAAGAGTAGCTTGAGAAAGTTACAACAGTTACACCAGCTATTCTGGTGAGTTTTGGCTTTGGATTCTTAATCTCGTTAAGTCACTCAGTCAGTCAGTCAGTCATATAGACTGGCCCAGCCTGAATATGGAAATTGCCTCCAGTATAGGTTGGTACTGATTAAATTTATGTTTGGAATAGATAATAAGTTGGCTACAAGGGGAACGGATTAATGGGGCAAAATAAATCCAGGCTAAAACATAGACTCTCAATTTGCTTTAGGCTGTCAGTCCACTGCCCTGAAGCTATCTCATGGGGAATTCTTTGTGCTCTAATAGGAAACAAGGGCAAAGGCTGAGGCCTTGACAGCATGTGAGTGTAACCCTGGGATGTGAGCAAGGGGGTTCGTTACAGAACGCACACACACAGGGCCGAGGGAGTACGATATACTGTTCCCGAAAAGACCCCCCGCTAGGTTCGATTGTCTGTCGCCATAGGAAAGACGTCTCTCAATGCCAGAGACTTGTGAAAAGGAAAGTAAATGTTTATTTAATGCCATACAGACTTTAAAGTAGTGACCTAATGTCTTCATTAAGATATCAAAGTCCTTTTGGATACTCACAGATGCCCACAGTGCTTCCTTCTCCCCCTGCCCTAATGTGGAGTACCATATCTCAGGAAAAGAAGTAGACGTCCATGATTCAGGCTGCCAGCACCATCAGCTGTGTCGCCATCCAGGCAGGATCTCTGATTAATCCAAAGCCATGTGGAACCTTCTCATGGCCTACTAGCAAGAGTTCTTTGTACCCATTTTCTTCCAGGCAAAGTCTCTCCTGCTTCCTAAGCCATGTGGCCAAGGAGTGCACCCCAAAGCCATGGGGTCCTCACTCTCACCAAAGCCACATGGTTCTCTTTTCACCAAAGCTTTGGGGGTCTGCACTCTGGCAAAACCGTGTGGTTTTCTCCCTCACGGCTGCCGAGCCTGGGTTTAAATACCTGCGCCAACCTTCCTCTATACCCCCATTTCCAATTCTTCCTACAATCAGTTACACCTGCCAGCATTCCTGTATTATTCCAAGTTTACTGGGCTGCCATCGTGAGTCTGGGCAGGTGTGGCCCGATGTCATGTAGCCAATCTTCGCCAAGCTCTCACGCAGGCACTGTAACCAGGGGGACCTGCCCCCCAGGTACATCTTAGGGGGAAGTCCCTTCCATCCCCGTGGCTCAGAGCATGGCCACAGCTATTTAACATATCTGTGCAACCAGTTAAAGGTTATAGATATGCTAAATGACCATGCCAGAGGTTAGCTGCAAAGCTGTGGCTGTACAAAACAGTTCTGCATGTTCCTGCTCCATGTGTCCCTTCCCCCAACTCACACCTGTTGCAGAGGAATGATTGAGGACATCTTATATGTCTTTCTAATATTTCCTAGACACCTTGAGTTCTTGACCCCATACCAAATCCCTATTTGGTGCCCCCATCTTGGCTGCACACTGTTTCAGGTTCTTATCTTCTGGAAGCCCATGACTAGAAAATAACCTGAGATTTAGGAAGTGCCAATGAATATATGATGAATTAATAAAAGTCATTCAGAATAGGATGTTACATGTATTTGCTAATGCTGAGACCATTATCACAGTGATATAATCATCCACATCATCAAAATAGCATGCATGAAATGATTGCTGTGATGCCAAATGGTCCTTAAAATTTAGCCCTGTGTCAAATGTCCATGACCACATTTGATTCTGTCCAAAATACGCATACTTAGAAAATGTCCCTGGGTTCAAACAGTCCACAATTTATACTTTTGGTTTACAGGATTAATACATTAAAAAAATACTATACTATCATGTTTCATTAGTCCAATAATTGTGGTACATGGGGTCAGGTAGATGGGCTGGGGTTTGAATCCTACCCCAGGATTTAACTATGGGCCAAATGTCTCCATGGACATGTTAGACAGGATCAATTTCAAGGGTCTTTCAGTGTGAACCAGATGTCTCTGTGGATGTTTTAGACAGAACTAAATGTCCTGCAAGGTCTCCATCAATTACACATTCTCAGTATAATGGGGTAGAGGAGGGGTCAGGAAAAAAGACCCCAAACCCTCATAAGCCTGGCTTGGGGGATGGGAGAAGCAGAGCATGGTGATTGGGAGACTTTGCGTATCTGTGGCAACTTGGCTAGCTTCACAGTTATGCTAAATACCTGTGCCAGGGAGATGGGCATGACTTTAACCTATGATGTAGCCAGGGCTTGCTGCACCTGCTAACAATGGCTGCCAGAGAAAGGCAGAAGATACAGGGAACGGGCAAATATAACCCATTGTGGGAGGAGTTGGAAATGGAGTCACACAGGAAGATCCGGGCCAGGATTTAATGTAGGTGCAGCAGCCATTCATGCTCTTGGTCATGCAGAGTGAAAGGGTGCAGAAGGACCCCCACCAGCCCACCATGAGGAGGTGCCATGCAGTTTTGGATTAAGAGCTGGAAAACACAGCGACATGGGTGATGGTGCTGGGGATTACAGGAACTATCCAGCCAAGTATGGTTTAATGGGAGATGCCAGAGATGCTGAACTGAGACAGGGGAATGCAAAGCTGGGGACTTCTGTTTTTGTCATTGTTGTCACTGTTGTTGTTTCCCTGAGAGATGGTACCCCTGACTGGCGTATTCTAAAAACTGGCTTGACTGGACAAAAGTGAGGAAGGAGTGTGTGTGTGTGTGTGTGTGTGTGTGTGTGTTCCTAGGTATTTTATAGGCAGTGGCACTTAATGGCAGGGTTCTGCCATTATTCTAAATCTGTATAACTTTTAAATAAACAATTCCTTTCCTTTTTACCATACTTTGGCATTGGAGTCTTGGCAGCAGACCATCAGGCCCACACATCTGTTTCAGAATTGCATAAGCTGGCATTCTGTAACATCAGCATTATCTCGTTTTCTATTAAATGTCCTTTGAGAAAAGTCACCTGCATAATTACCATTAGAATCCCTGTTAACACTGAAAAGATAAAACTCATCATCCAGAACTTCTGTGTCAGAGATGAATTATTATGAGATTGTGAGTAAAAGTGTCAAAATTTTATTTGTGGAAACTTAAGTAAGCATAATCAGACACGATAAAATAACATACTTTAGGAAATCAAGACATGGGGACTAGCACAGAATGTGCTCCTTCCAAACCTAAGAGCACGAAAAGGGGGTTACCAAGGGCCATGGGAGACTTTCGGAAGTAATGGATATTTAGTTATGATTTAATATGTCAAATGTTGGCAAATTGTATACTTTACATATGTGTGGTTTACTGTATTTCAATGATACCCAAATAAAAATGTACATTTTAAAAAATTATATGGAGTCAATCTTCCTTGGCTGAAGTTTCTGAGGCCTTGAGTTAAGAACATATATTAAATCCATTAAAATTGTCTCTGTATGACTCCATACTGGCATGGAACTTACCAGTCTCTGTAAAAAAATACAGAGTATGCTTCTGTACTTTTTAAATTTAATTTTGTGCCAACCCTGTAAACTAAAATCTAAAACTCAAAGAAGATAACTTACTTATTCAAGATCCCTAACCAAGAATATAGGTTATATGACCACAGATTCAATATTCCCTCCATTACAATTACATATTCTCTCCATTACAAATATATATATCAACTTTCTATGCCATTGCATCTTTCCTTTCAATAATAATACTTTTAAAAGCATAATTTCTTATCTATGTAAACTTGCTCAAAGTAAGACTCATAGTTTAACTACACTATATTGGCACCATTATAATTTCCAAACTGAGTCATTTACTTTGAACTAAACAATAAAACCAACCACCAGAGTTCATTTCTCAATAAGTCCTTTTTAAGAGAGGGTAAAATTGCCAATACATGTCTGCAAAAGAAATTGTGGCTATTTTCAAGTAATTTGGAGAGTTTGTCATTTCAGAAGAGTTTAAAAGCAGGAGGCTGATATCAGAGAGCTATTTGATAGAGGCAATATTCTGGAACCACAATGCCTAGGACCTAATCTTTGGCTCTGAATAAATGCCAAATTCTCTTCTTTTGGAGGACAATAAACAGGGAAATAAAACTAAACAAATGTATGCAATGAGAGACTCTCTCTGTAGCCATTCAAACAATGCTAAAATGGTCTATTAAAGAAATTGAGAGGCTAAACACATCAGCAGCAGTCATTTTTGTTGAAATTTCTATGATATGCTAAAGGTTTGTCAGTAGAACAGAAAGTGCTGAAGCCACAATCACTTTGTTTGGGTTGTCTTGGATGGCGTGAGGTTTGTGTGGTGAGGAGCTCATATACAAAACCACACAGACCAGAGAGAGTGATATGAAAGTGGAGGGCTCTGAATCCAACCCAGATCTGTGACATCACCTCATAAATGTCCCTTCTTGAAATTCACTCCCAGAACTCCACAAGGACCAGCTGTCTAATTCACTAAGGCCTCTTCAAACTTATCAATAGTAGGAATTATCTTATTTATTCCCCTCTCCTGCCCCCAATAGCTTTATTCCAGATGATTTAACCCAATAGTGGGTTGTTAAATTATGTTTAATAAATTGCGTCTCTCTTACCAGAAAATACACACCTCATCACCTCATCTGGGATTCAGTTAACATAAAGCAGATGAATAAACGTGTGGTTGTCCCATTTTGAGTGGTGGAGAAAAATTGGACTGTAGAGAAGCACTCTACTTTAAGCCATAAGATCTATCCAGAACTGCAAATTGTCCCATTGAGTGACATGTATAACTAAATATCCGGATGGCTAAAAGCATTGACAGAATTCATAATTGCAAGTTTTAAAATGGAATCCATTTCTTTTTCTGCAAAAAGCTTCCAAATTAAAAAAAGCAGCAATGAACTAGCAGATAATAAACTCTGCATCACTGATAACAAAACCTTTTGGTCACAAATTTAATACTCTGCTATTTTATAGTCCCTCTAATGAATACATAGTTATGACTTTCTTTCAAACATAATGCACGGAGACCAATTCAGGGATTTAAGTCACTCATGCCACAAAGCTGTTTTCTATTCATGCTTGCTTAAAACTGCACGGGAGAATAATTGGTGTGTTTCTTTCCTCTTGTGGTTGAACATAACCCTGCTCTAAGTTAATAAAAGTGCAGGCATCTCATTCATATTCAGAAAGCAGGCAGCAGCAGAGAAGCTCCTGCCACTGCGACCGCCAAGTCATGATAAGTTAACCTAACATCAAATATGTATCACTGGAGTTGCTTAAAAGAAGCACCTGGCCCAAAACTTTAAATTGTAATCCAGTAGCAGTCACTGAGAAAGCAAAAAGGATTTAAGATTGTCATCCTCAGACCAACAAACAAATAAACCAGGCAAAGACAGAATGCAAAAAGATCCCTAAGGACTTTTGGTGAAGAAACTCTTCACGTTTTTTTATTCAAGGACAGAATAAAATTCCTTGAGAGTCCTACACATTCATTTACTCAACAATATTTCTCAAACCCCTACAGTGTGCTGAGTGCTGTGCTAGGGACTGGGGTGCAGAGGTACAAGTTAACACAGGGTTTCTTCCTGCCTAGAAGTTATATTTAATTTGGACAAATGAGCAAAGTATATAAGAAACCTGGTTCTTTAAATTATTATTTTTTTATCTTCAAAGATCCTCTGGAGATTTTATGGGCCCAATTATGTCCAGTAGACACCATGAGAACAGACTGAGTCAGTCTGGATCCAGGAGGAGTGGACGCTGAAGTGAGAGTTGGATCAGGAGCTCAGGAGCTTATCACAACCTAGATTCTAAGTTAATAAAGCATGCCAAGGACAGAGTAATCAACTGGGCCAAATGCTTTTGAGAGTGTTAAAGAAGATAGCTATGGAGGGCAGTGGTTAGGGGTTGGAGGGATTGAGCAAAAAGGAAAAAGGACTCATGGACATGGACAACAGTGTGCTGATTGCTAGGGGAAGGGAGTAGAAGGGGACTAAAGAGTAATGAAAAAATACAATAAAGATTAAATAAAATTAAAAAATAAATTAAAGAAAGACACAATTCACATGGGATTGAAATGTGGTGATCATTCTGAAAAAGGTGAAGAGAGTGAGTGAAGACAATATTTTTGGCACTTCCAGACAAGATGGAGGTATAGGTAGGTATACTTTGCCTCCTCGCAGAACCAAAATAAGAACAACAACAAATTTAAAAACAAAAAATAACCAGAACTTCCAGAAAATTGAACCATATGAAGTCCAACAACCAAGGAGTTAAAGAAACATTCATCCAGACTGGTAGAAGAGGAGGAGACAGGCAACCAGGGTGGAGAGGACCCACAATAAGGCAGTATCTAAAGGACCAGGGTGGGCAAGGCAGCAGCTTGCAGACTAGGCTGTCACACATTTGCATGTGGATAAACTGGGAGGAACAATGGGGAGGGAGACAGACCGCACAACCCAGGGTTCCAGCACTTGAAAAAAAAAAAATCAAAACCTCTGGCTGTAAAAACCTGTGGGGGGTTGCGGTGGCAAGAAAATTCCCAGCCTCACAGGAGAGTTTGTTGGAGAGACCCACAGTGTCCTAGAACTTGTGCAAACCCACCCACCTGGGAATCAGCACCAGAAGGATCCAATTTACTTGTGGGTAGCAGGGGAAGTGACTAAAAGCTGGCTGAGCCAAGTGGGGCATTGTTCCCTCTCAGACCCCTCCTCCACATACAGCACCACAACACAGCAATGTGGGTTTGCCCCACCCTGGCAAGTACCTAAGGCTCCGCCCTTTACTATGTAACAGACACCAATTCAAAAAAAATATGGCCTAAATGAAAGAACAGATTAAAGCTACAAAAATAGATTTAAGCTACAAAGAGACAGCCTATCAGATGCAGAGTTCAAAACACTGTAATCAGGATGCTCAGAAATGGTTGAGTATGGTCACAAAATAGAATAAAAAGTGAAGGCTATGCAAAGTGGAATAAAGGAAAATGTACAGGGAACCAACACCGATGGGAAGGAAACTGGGACTCAAATCAATGGTTTGGACCAGAAGGAAGAAATAAACAGACAAGCAGAACAGAATGAAGAAACAAGAATGCAAAAAAATAAGGAGAGGCTTAGGAACCTGCAGGACAACTTTAAATGTTCCAGCATCTGAATCATAGGGGTGCCAGAAGGAAAAGAGGAAGGAGAAGAAATTGAAAATGCATTTGAAAAAATAATGAAGGAGAGCTTCCCCAATCTGGCAAAGGAAATAGACTTCCAGGAAGTCCAGGAAGCTCAGAGAGTCCCAAAAAGTTGGACCTGAGGAGGAACACACCAAGGCACATCATAATTACATTAGCCAAAATTAAAATGAAGGAGAGAATTTAAAAGCAGCAAGAGAAAAGGAGAGTTACCTACAAAGGAGTTTCCATAAGACTGTCAGCTGATTTCTCAAAAGAGACCTTCCAGACAAGAAGGGGCTGGAAAGAAGTATTCCAAGTCATGAAAGGCAAGGACCTACATCCAAGATTGCTCTATCCAGCAAAGCTATCATTTAGAATGGAAGGGCAGATAAAGTGCTTCCCAGACAAAGTAAAGCTAAAGGAGTTCATCATCACCAAGCTGTTATTATATGAAGAGATTATCTAAGAAAAAGAAGTTGATCAAAAATATGAACAGTAAAATGATGACAAACTCACAACTACCAACAACTGAACCTAAAACAAAAGCAAAAACAAACTAAGCAATCATCTAGAACAGAAACAGAATTACAGAAATGGAGATCATATGGAGGGTTATCAGCTGGGGGAGTAGATAGAATTGGGGAAAAGGTACAGGGAATAAGAAGTATAAATGGTAGGTACAACACAGACAGGGGAGGTTAAGAATAGTATGGGAAATGGAGAAGCCAAAGAACTTACATGTACAACCCATGGACATGAACTAAGATGGGAAAATGCTGGTGGGAGGGGAGATGAAGGGTGGAGGGGAAAAGGGGGAGAAAAAAATGGGACAACTGTAATGGCATAATTGATAAAATATATTTAAAAATATTTTTGATAAGTTTGGGAATTTAAAAATAAATACATAAATAAATGGAGTGATAACTAAAGAAAAAGGTGAATAAAGTAGTTTGAATAGAGGAGTTAGTTTTAAGAAGAAAAAAATCATAGCATGTTCACATTCCGATGGGAATGATCCAATAAAGGGGAAATTAATGCAAAGGACAGTGGATAAATACAGAAACATTTATGGTGAGCTCTTTGTCTCCATTGATGGAAAAGGGCAAATAAATAAGTGAATGAAGCCCACAGCTTCCCTTCCTCTTCTACCAAATTTGTCAAAAGAGCTGTCCGTTAGCCATAGTTCTGAGTTTGAACTCCGTAACATCCTTGCCCCCTTCCACCCCCAGCAGGAATTAGTGCTTGTATTTAGGGCAAGGGCCTTACCTCCTTTTTTCTGTGCCTGTTGCAGTGTGAGCCTCTGAAGAATGATAGAATGAAGTAGAGAAACAGCAGGGTCTGTTGGAAACCACATGAACAAACAGATAATTCACACTTTCAACATTCAATTGTGCTACATTTTTTTTGATGATGTCATGTCTTTGCAAAGTTGGGTTTTGGCAGTTGCTGTGTCAAAAGACAATTACTTCTTGAAAATTAATGAGGGGCAGGAAAATGAAGGTAATGATACAGAATCTGATTCCAAGGTCTGAGAAAGTATGCAGTGTCTAACAAGCACACTCATATTAGTATAGAATCACTTATTTCAGTATAAAATTCATATATTTTTTCTTTTCAAAAAGAATTTCAGAGAAAGAATGGGTTCATCCAAAAAAGGGTCACCAGCCAGCCACATTGGTCTCTGCGGAAGCCTTAGGCCCTAATTCCCACTCCCTCCTCACAGAGGCCTGCAGAGCAGCCTGGACAGACTAGAGCTCTCATTCTGACTGATTTTCTATTAGAAATCCTCATGGAGAATTTATGATAAATAAAAATCTCTACTTCATTACACATTCAATTATTCTTGTATACTTTCATCCATTCATGTGGTGTGGAGAGAAAAATAAAAGTTAGTTAAGAAACCAAAACAGATTTCTTTGTAAGGGAAAAGCAAACTGTCTTTGTTTAGTATATGGATGGGTCATTTGGGGGGAAGAAAGAGTCCAGGAGTTAGACTCAAGAACTCACGTGCTGCTTTGCATAATGAAGGGCATATTTGAGTTTCTGCCTGGCATTCCCACATGGAGGAAAGAAATAATTCAGTAGGCCCCCTTGTCTACAGTTTCACTTGCTGTGGTTTCAGATACCCACAGTCTCCATGGTCTGAAAATATTACATTTCTCCACCCATCCACCCCTGCTGCGCCTGACAATTCAACCATTCATAACATCATGTCTTCATGATCTAGGATGACCTGCAGCAGATGATCTTCCTCCTGAGAGGAAGATCCTTTCGTCAGAGTCAACAGTAGTCTAACGCTAGGCCACAATGCCACACCACCCCCCTCACTTCATCTTGTTATGTGGACATTATGTTATTACATCATCACAAGAAGAAAGGGTGGGTACATAATAAGGTATTCTGAAGGGGAGAAAGAGAGCACAATCACATGACTTTTATTATAGTACCTGTTTATTTTTCTACTTATTTGTTATTGTTAATATCTCATTGTGCCTAATTTAGAAATTATACTTTATCATAAGTATGTACGGGAATAAAACATTGTACATTTGGGTTTGTACTATTCATGGTTTCAGGCCTCTGTTGGGGGTCTTGGAACATATGCCCCTTGGGGAAGGTGAGAATACTATATTTACTGGGAGGGTGCAGCGGAGGAGAACCAGAGGGTATTGTCTGGGGTCTACGGGGCAGATCCACCAGTTCAGGAAAAATGGCCAAGACACTTTTAAGGACAAGTGGTTAATATGTTTTTCTGTCCTTTAATATCCACCACCACCCCTATAAACATGGACATCCCCTCATGGTCCCAAGCCTTCTATGAATCTTTCTATGCTTATAGTTTTGAGTTGGTGATACTTGGGGAATTGGAGGGACCGTGTGCAAAGGAGCAAAGGCCAGACACAGAGAAAGTCATCAGCTTTCCCAGAGGAAGTGTTTCCTGTGCTGGATCTTCAAAGACAAAGTGTTTTAAAGAAAGAGAAAGCCAGTTCAGAAGCAAGGGAACACAAATCATTGGCAACAGTTTGGGAAGCAGAACTCTCACATCAATATAATATAGAGGATACAGCTCAAACTAATGGTTAAACACTCCGACCCTGTCCTCAGAAGACCTGGGTTTGAATTCTGACTACTACATCCGTTGGGCCAGCTGAGTAAGCTTAGATGAGTTACCTAAGCTCCCACTGCCTTAGTTTCCTCATCTATAAAATAAAACACTAACAGCCTATCTTGTAGTGTTATTGTGAAGAATAAAAAAGGTAATACATGACAGGGTGTGGGTTGACTGTGGCAGTGGGGGGTGGGCAGGGGAGAGCAATAGGGGAAAATTGGGACTACTGTAATAGCACAACAATTTTTTAAGCAAGGTAACATGTGTAAGAAGGTTAGCATAGTATCTGGCCCATGGTACGTGCTCAATAAATGTCTTATTATTTGAAATGGATTCATGAGGAGAATATTTCCAAGGCCCTTTTGGTGCCTTGACAATCACCCCACATAAGTCAGTGCTAATTCTCCCTATATCAGTTTCCTGGCAGGGATGGAGGAAGTCCCAGCCATGCTCTGTATTTATGTAAGGTCACCTAGTGGTTAAGATGACTGCAGACTGGTTGTGAGACCTTTTTGAAATTGGCAAAACAGAGTGAATAAACATGGCTTTGATAAAAAAAAAAAAAAAAAAAAAAAAAAAAAGGGAGATACCCAACAAACTTTGCAGAAAGAGCTTGGCCTTGCCATTCTGAAATCTGGTATGTGAGTTTTTTCAGGGATATGGCATACTTTGTATTTTCTGTCCATGGATACAGATATTTCTTTCCCAGGTTGCCTTTCCTTAATATCACTATAGCCAGACAACATTGAGCTAAATGGAATGAATAAATACAAAAATCAGCATGTCCACTCTGTCCCCTACCTAGCCACTGCAAGATTCCAGAAAGCAGCACAGGGCCTGTCCATCACCACACTTTTATGTAATCTAAGACCAAGGGTTTGTGAAGAAAACGAGAGCTTTTAGAATGGCACGGAGTTTAAAGAAGAAAGCTCTAAGTTCCATCTTTACTTGGTAAAAGCCCAGGAGTAGAACATTACCTTGGGTCTGAGCTCAGTTCTTGAGAGAGGATTAAGGCACTAACACTTTATTTGGAAGGTCCAAGCCCAGGGAAGGGAACATGAGGGAATAACAAAAGTGAGCAGAGAGGATGCAAAGTAAAAGCACGTGACATGTTATCACACTTGCTACTGCTTTACAGCATGCAGCAGGGACACAGCAGGCCACTCGGCAGTCATGTTTTCTTAGCATGCAGGAGAGGAAGAGAGCTTATCTTCCTAGAGCCATCCTAGCTCCTTATTGATCAAGAGACCCACATGGGGAGCTAAGTCTTCTGAGTTTCTGGATTCCACCATCTGGCCCCAGGAAACCAGAGTAGTATGAGGTGAGCCCACTGAGGCATTTTAATCAAGTCCAAAAGTTACCTGGCATGGATTCAGGTATGGAGGAGTCAAGGGCTAGCACTCTACTCACTACTTTACATTCTTTCCACTGGCTTGGACACAAGCAAGAAGTGCCTTTTCAAATTAGTTTTAAGATTAATTCACGTAACAAGAAATAATATAATCTGATCGGATCCTGACTCCTGGCATCCGCAGCATTATGGATGAGACGAGACAAATTCACACAGACTACTGAGTCCTATGGAGGAAAAGGGATGGCACGACTACTCTCTCAAGGGGAGTGCACCTCGGAGCACCTCAGCCACTCTCTCAAGAGGAGAGTGCCTGGACCCTTGCCTTGACAAGCTTTTCTTGGGCTCAATTTGCACAGGAATACAGGGTATATACGTAAAGCTCATCAATCATTGTCAGCAGAAATGATTAAACAATAGATAGCATTCAAAGAACTCTGAGGGCTTATTGTGAGTCAGGGTCAGATAGCTAAAGGGCCACAAAACTTTGGGGAACAAATTCATTTCATGCTTGGACCCTTATCATTTAAAGTGAGGGTATTAGCAAAGCAGGTTTCATAGGATTTTATATGTTCTTTCTTAGGCCTGATTGCCCTAGGGAAACCATCCTTTCCAGCACAGGGCCGTACCTACCTCCAGCATTGTTTCAGACTTAAGGCATTGTTTCAAGCTTAAGTCAGGCAGGGAAAGTAAGGCAACCAAGAAATTAGGAGACTTCTTGCAGACAGAATGAGGACTCAGGCTATGTCAAAGCCAAGGGGCAAGGGTCCATCACCCCTTTTTTCTATAACCCCCAAGTCTTTCCCTGAGGGTCCCTTTGCAACCATGCCTATCATAGGTCATCCCTCTTTTGAGGAATCTTACCTGTCATAAGCTAACCAGTCATCCGCCCAGGGCCAAGCAGGGTGAAGAGAAAGGGGGAAGAGGTGGTGCCTCTACAAGTAAGATAAGCTTTGTCTCCTAAGTGGCTTATGGTCCCAAGGTCCTTTACTCAGCTTTAGCCATGGAGGATTACAGTTTCTGAAACCAGGCAGGACAATTCCCAACAGTAATCTAAGATAGGCTAATCATCCCTTAATAATACACCATATCCTCCATACACCACATCCATGCTTGGGTTGTGCACCCCCCATATTCCTTTGAATAAAAGGTTACTATACCTGAACCTCTACATTGGGGTCTAAATGACCTAAATGGTCTGTTTGTCATTCTATGGAGACAAAATCTCTATCTATCTATCTATCTATCTATCTATCTATTTATCTTCATAGGCTGGCTAGGTAGTCTTTGTAGATTGGATCTGGTGTGAGAATACTACTAAAGCAAGGTTCAGACAATTAAGCCAGAAAGCCCTTCCTCAAATTTTAGGAGAGTCAAGGAATAGCCTTCATCTCTAAAGTGGAAGTAAATGCCATTGGGCTATGCAAGCTTAGGCTTCTTGTTCTCTGTAGGAGAAACAAGAGGTATTTCTAGTCACAGTCTTGTTGGGATGGTCTGTACACCAATCAGCAAGATCTAATATGTTCACCCTACATATGATTCATGCACATATGAGATCTGCTAGTCCAGTCTCCTGGCTGTAGATTTTAGGGGAAATTAAGCAACCCTGATAGGATATGGTGGCTCTCTCTAGAACATGGACAGTGCTTAGGGTTGGGGTTGATAGGGGCTGTGGCTAGAATTGAGATTAAGGGTTGTTATTCATACACTCACACTTTGCATCAATGATCAAGAGACAGAAAGGAAGACTTCCGGCCAAGATGGAGGCGTAAGTGGACACACTGTGCCTCCTCTCACAACCAAAATTAAGGACAACAAATATTTAGAAACAAGAAAACAATCAGAACTGATAGAAAATTAAACTATACGGAAGTCCAACAACCATTCATCCAGACCGGTAACAGGGGTGGAGTCGAGGCGGGAAACGGTGGAGGTGCGGACCCAGGAACGCAAGCAGCAGCAGTTCCCAGGTGCACAGGCAGCAGCTGGCAGACACTGGGCACAGGGGGGCAGCTGTGCAGACTCAGTGAGGCCACACAGGGCGGCTGGCTGACCAGGTGGTCCCACGTTCGCTCATGCAGAAAATCCAGGCGAAGGGGAAGCGGTGGAAGGTACCGGAGTCCAGGAGAGAGTGGAGCAGGCGCCATTCTTCCCTCTTGGACCCTGCCCCCACCTATAGCATCACAACCCAACGACTGGTCTGCCCCACCCTGAGGAACACCTAAGGCTCCACCCCGCACTACGTAACAGCTGTGACCAGACTAAAACAAAACAACAACAACAACAACAACAAAACACCAAAAATGGCTCAAACTGGAGAGGAAATGAAATCCCCAAAGCCAATTCCTCTAAGCCATGAAAAGATAGCCAACCTATCAGATGCACAGTTCAAAGCCCTGGTGATCAGGATGCTCACAGAATTGGTTGATTTTGCTCACAATTAGATGAAAAAAATGCAGGCTACAATACGGGAAATGAAGGAAGACGTATGGGGAACCAATAGAGATGGGAGGAAAACTGGGACTCAAATCAATGGAGTGGACCAGAAGGAAGAAACTAACAACCAAACAGAAAACAAGGAAGAAACAAGAATTCAAAAAAATGAGGAGAGGCTTAGGAACCTCCAGGACATCTTTAAACGTCCCAACATCCGAATTATAGGGGTCCCAGAAGGGGAAGAGGAAGAGCAACAAGTGGAAAACTTATTTGAACAAATAATAAAGGAGAACTTCCCCAATCTGGCAAAGGAAATCGACTTCCAGGAAGTCCAGGAAGCTCAGAGAGTCCCAAAGAAGTTGGACCCAAGGAGGAACGCACCAAGGCACATCATAATTACATTAGCCAAGATGAAAATGAAGGAGAGAATTCTAGAAGCAGCAAGGGATAAGGGGACAGTCACCTACAAAGGTGTTCCCATCAGACTGTCAACTGATTTCTCCAAAGAGACCTTGCAGGCAAGAAGGGGCTGGGAAGAAATATTCCAAGTCATGAAAATCAAGGACCTACAGCCAAGATTGCTCTCTCCAGCAAAGCTTTCATTTAGAATGGAAGGGAAGATAAAATGCTTCTCAGATAAGGTCAAGTTAAAGGAGTTCATCATCACCAAGCCCTTATTGTATGAAATGTTAAAGGGACTTACCTAAGAAAAAGAAGATAAAAATAGGACAGTAAAAGGAGCGCAAACTCACAGCTATTAACAACCACACCTAAAACAAAAGCAAACTAAGCAAAGAACTAGAACAGGAACAGAAACACAGAAATGGAGATCATATGGAGGGTTAGCAACAGGGTAGTGGGAGGAGGAGAGAGGGGGAAAAGGTACAGAGAATAGACAGTGGGTAGAAAATAGACAGGGAGGGCAAGAATAGTGTGGGAAATGTAGAAGCTCAAGAACTTATGACACATGGACATAACTAAAGGGGGGGAATGTGGGTGGGAGAGGGTGTGCAGGGTGGAGGGGAATGATGGGGGACAAATGGGACAACTGTAATAGCATAATCAATTAAAAAAAGAAAAAGAGAGAGATAGAAAGGAAGAAATGGTCCAAGCAGTCTAAGAAGTTTCACAAGTTTTATGTCCCAATAGCGGATCTAAGCAAGGAACACAATTGCCTGTTTTTCAGTCCAGTAAGCTTAGTGTAAGATTACTCTACCAATGATAGCAATGGACTTGGGAACACCAAACATGTTTGCTTAAAGCCCACTAATAAACATATATAGGGTGCCAAATTACATAGATATGATTTCTTAAGAAAGAGATGATGACTTTAAAATAGTTGTTATTTGGTTTTATTTATGTCTACAGAGAAATAGTCACCTTGATCAGATGTTCTTCAGGGTGGCCCACTGGACTATTCCTTTGGTTATCAAGATGCAAGGCTACTTTTTCTTTATCTTGCTAAAAACACATGGCTACAAACTAATATAACCAAGACTTGAGTCCAGCCAGTCTAACATTAGAACCTGTACTTTTCACAACTAATGTTAGCTTAGTCACTAAGGTTATATTAGCATGGTGCTCACAAATAGTGGTTAAATAAACATGAAATGCAGTTAAATGATGTGTTCTATCACTTTATTTGAGGTGGCATAGCATAGTGGTTCAATATTAATTCAACAACTCTTTATTAACTATTTATTTGGTAAGAACAGTGGTTCTTGAGGAAAATGGCTAGGTCTGTGCTAACTGGGGAATGCTGGCCTGATAGGACTGTTGAGCACTTCAGCTGTGGCTGGTATAAATGAGAAACTAAATTTCCAAATTTTAGTTAATTTTAATCAAATCTAAATTCTAACATATACTCAATTCAGGCATTAGAACCATTCAAGAATGCTTGAAACAATTTTAGTATGTGAACCTACGTCTTCAATTATAAGTTTGATAAAATCTAAAACAGATGAAATATTTCAAATGAAAATGTAATGTCCAAATTGAGATGTCCTATAAGTGTAAAAGGCATACCAGATTTCAAAGATATTAACAAAAAGTAAATTAATGATTATCATATTGCCTACACATTGAAATAAGTGTCATTTATTGAATTATATAAACTATAATAATTAACATCACCTGTTTTATTTACTTTAATATGCATAGTGTAAACTTTAAAATGACATAGATGGCTAACATTATATTTCTATTAGATAGAGCTGGTTTAAAAGCAAATCCTGACTTAACCACATATAAGTTATATGTGTTGGCAAATTACCTTTTTCTTTTTCTTTAATATATTTTATTGATTATGCTATTACAGTTGCCTCATTTCTCCCCCATCATTCCCCTCCACCCTGCACACCTCCTCCCACCCACATTCCCCCCCTTTAGTTCATGTCCATGTGTCATAAGTTCTTTAGCTTCTACATTTCCCATACTATTCTTGCCCTGCCCCTGTCTATTTTCTACCCACCGTCTATGCTACTTATTCTCTGTAACTTTTCCCCTTCTCTCCTCCTCCCACTACCCTGTTGCTAACCCTCCATATGATCTCCATTTCTGTGTTTCTGTTCTAGTTCTTTGCTTAGTTTGCTTTTGTTTTAGGTGTGGTTGTTAATAGCTGTGAGTTTGCGCTCCTTTTACTGTCCTATTTTTATCTTCTTTTTCTTAGGTAAGTCCCTTTAACATTTCATACAATAAGGGCTTGGTGATGATGAACTCCTTTAACTTGACCTTATCTGAGAAGCATTTTATCTTCCCTTCCATTCTAAATGAAAGCTTTGCTGGAGAGAGCAATCTTGGCTGTAGGTCCTTGATTTTCATGACTTGGAATATTTCTTCCCAGCCCCTTCTTGCCTGCAAGGTCTCTTTGGAGAAATCAGTTGACAGTCTGATGGGAACACCTTTGTAGGTGACTGTCCCCTTATCCCTTGCTGCTTCTAGAATTCTCTCCTTCATTTTCATCTTGGCTAATGTAATTATGATGTGCCTTGGTGCGTTCCTCCTTGGGTCCAACTTCTTTGGGACTCTCTAAGCTTCCTGGACTTCCTGGAAGTCGATTTCCTTTGCCAGATTGGGGAAGTTCTCCTTTATTATTTGTTCAAATAAGTTTTCCACTTGTTGCTCTTCCTCTTCCCCTTCTGGGACCCCTATAATTCGGATGTTGGGACGTTTAAAGATGTCCTGGAGGTTCCTAAGCCTCTCCTCATTTTTTTGAATTCTTGTTTCTTCCTTGTTTTCTGTTTGGTTGTTAGTTTCTTCCTTCTGGTCCACTCCATTGATTTGAGTCCCAGTTTTCCTCCCATCTCTATTGGTTCCCCATACGTCTTCCTTCATTTCCCGTATTGTAGCCTGCATTTTTTTCATCTAATTGTGAGCAAAATCAACCAATTCTGTGAGCATCCTGATCACCAGGGCTTTGAACTGTGCATCTGATAGGTTGGCTATCTCTTCATCGCTTAGATGAATTGTCTCTGGAGCTTTGATTTGTTCTTCCATTTGAGCCATTTTTGTTTGTTTGTTTTGTTTTGTTTTGGTCTGGTTGCAGCTGTTACATATGAGTGGCAGAGCCTTAGGTGTTCACCAGGTCAGGGCAGACCAGTCGCTGAGTTGCGATGCTGTATGTGGGGGCAGGGTCCAAGA
This sequence comes from Glossophaga mutica, assembly GCA_039655065.1. Lineage (NCBI taxonomy): Eukaryota > Metazoa > Chordata > Mammalia > Chiroptera > Phyllostomidae > Glossophaga > Glossophaga mutica. The sequence continues at coordinate 73,849,690 of CM077308.1, read as the reverse complement.
GGGAACAATGGCACCTGCTCTACCTTCTCTTGGATTCCAGTCCCTTTCCCCACTTCCCCCAAGCAAATTGGGCCCTTCTGGTGCTGATTTCTGTGTGGGTGGGCTTGTGTGCATTCTAGGACCCTGTGGGTCTTTCCAATGAACTCTCTTGTGCGGCTGGGAGTCTCTCCTGGCCCCTTAACACCCACAAGTGTTTTCAATCAGTGTTTTTAGGTTTTATTTCCTGGCACTGGGGCCCTGGATTTTGAGGTCTGTTTTGCTCCCCATTCTTGCCTGGATTATCTGCATGCGAATATGGGACCACCTGGTCAGCCAGCCACCTTGCACGGCCTCACTGGGTCTGCCCGTTGCCACCCTGAACCCAGGGTCCGCTAGCCACCACCTGTGGGCCTGGGATCTGCCAGCCCCTGCCTGTGAACCCAGGTCCACCAACCTCCACTTTGTCCTACCTTGACTTCACCCCTCTTACTCATTTGGATGAATGGTTGTTGGACTTCCATACAGTTCAATTTTCCATTCGTTCTGCTTATTTTTTTTGTTTCTAAATCTTTGTTGTCCTTAATTTTGGTTGTGCAAGCAGGCACAGTGTGTCCATCTACGCCTCTATCTTAGCCAGAAGTCTGCAAGTTACCTTTTTTTACCTCTATATTCAGGTCTGTGAAATAAAACATAAATCAGTACCTATATGATAATTGCAAGAATTAAATGTACTAGCACATAAATGTTTAAAGTGCCTGGCACATGCTAAACTTCAAATAAAAGTTAACTGTTATTACTAGTAATGCTAATTTTACATGTACTATATAGAATCGTAATACTAATTTGATCATTTCAATGGCATTGCCATGAAAATAGGCCTACAGAGACTCAGAACACATAAAAATAAAGGTTGCCATACTTAGGGTTTTACTTGTATAAGGATTTTCAAAAGTGACTGTGGTTGTCATTGAGATTAATGGCCGGAAAAACTTTTTTTTCTGGCAGAGCCAGTGTCCCTCTGACACTGTAGGATTTTTGTGCTTCTCCTTATTTGCAATTTTTATTATCTTTCAACAAAGAGCCTGGCTTTGTCCAGAGCTATTAAAATTGTAAAGTGGTATACATAATGAGATGGCTTATTTCATCGAACTCACAGTAAGCATTGTAGGGTTTTTTGTCTCTTTCTTCATGAAAAATGCGTATTCAATTATAGGGCATTATTCACATTAATATTACCTGAGTGTTTCCTTGAGGGATAAGACCTGCAGGTTGAGAAAAGCACACGACTAGAGGACAGAAGTAAAGGATGTCTTCTTCCGGATTCATCTGCCTCATAAAGCGTCATGCACCACTCCCTTCTTCAATAATGGCCCACGCCACTTTTCCAAACAATTCTCCAAATTAAGAGAACATTATTTTAGGCATTCTGGAGACTTCCTAAATAACCACGAGATATCCTTTCTTTCCTCTAGGATTATTGAGATTCATATGTTGTGGTAAACACATAACTTCAGATGTAGGTTTCTTTCATCAAAGAGCCTACAGTTGAGTGGGCAACCCAGATACATAAAAGTACAGTTAAAACAAACTCATAGACATGGAGAACAAACTGGTGGTTGCCAGATGGGAGGGAGGTTTGGGAAATGAGTGATAAAGGGGAAGGAATTAAGTACATATTGCCAGTTATGAAATTAGTCATGGGGATGTAAAGTACAACATAGAGAATATAGTTGATAATATTGTAATAACTATGTATGGTGTCAGATGGGTAGTAGACTTACTGGGGTGATCACTTCCTAAGATATATAAATGCCCAATCATTATGTTGTACACCTAAAACTAACAATATTGTATCTCAACTATAATTGAAAAACACTAGAGGGACACATGATCCAGCAACTGTGTATAAAAGGTGTGGTGGAAGCACAGAGGAAAAAGGCCGAACTCTGCAAGAGGTTAGATGGAGCAGAGACTCTCACACGAGGAAAGTTGTCTTTGGGTAACTCACTGCCATGAGACTCAGACTCAGCTCCTGTAAAAGGAAGGGCATAGACTAGAGAACCTCCAGGTTGTGGTCCTCCAGTAATCTTCCAAAGAGAATCAAAACTGCCATAGACTATGGCCACCAGTTTCCCTTTTATACTTGAATTCCTGGTTGATTAAAAAATTATAGAGGATGGTTGACCAAGATGACAGCATAGAAGGTTCTCCCATGAACATACCAAATTTACAGCTACACACAGAGTAACTACCTCTGGAGTGAGAAAATGCCCATATCAAAACCAGTAGGAATGACTGAGACACACTCATCATAAAGCCCTCACCTGGCATCGTGCCCTACCACCAGGAGGAAACTCCCACTCTCAGGTTCTCCTGAGGAGTGAAGGCCTTGGACCCTGTATTTAGTGCCCCAACTTTTAAGAATCCTTCCCAAAAAATGGGCCCTCAACGTACCTAGCTCTGAAAGTCGACAGAGTCTGTGTCCACAAGGTCCACAAGACTATAGAAAAAAAAAAGGAGCAGTTGTTAACATGTGCTCCAGCACTAACCATGGCTGTGCCCCCAGCACTCAGCACAGATGGAGCAGGAAAAACGCCCATCCTCTAGTCTTTCCCTGAAAGATGTCCTTCTGCATACTTTAAAAGCAGCTACTCGCAGGTCAGGCTTCAAACATAGCCCGTATCTAGGGGCTATAGCTTTGATCCTTCCCAGGAACAGGGAAAGCTGACTGGCATTTCCCCATCTTATCCCTCTAGCCTACTCCAAGTCAACTGGAATGAGCTCATACAGATGTCTGGGCCCCAGCTTTTGTGGCTGATATCCATGGGATGAGTCCCCCAGTGTCCTGGATCTGATAGCCAACAGGTCTTCCATTCATGAGTCCTACAGAACAAACAAAGAAGCAGTTCTCAACAGACTCAGAAGAAAAACACCCTCCATGTGGGCCCAATGCATACTGAGCAGGCAAAAACACCCACTTCTTTGTTTCTCCTTAAAAGGGACTTAACTACATACTACTTTCCCAGATGCTGCCTGAACATCCAGCTTCCTGCCAGCCTTGATCTAGGTGGTGAGTGCCATCAGTGCCTTGGGAACGTGGATGCATCTGGGCGTATCCTCCACTACTTAGAGCCACTAAGAACAAGAGAGGAGGCTTGGACAGTCACAGAAGCTTGAGAGACATTCAGGACCTTAGGCAGGTCTGATTGATGAGGTTAATCTCCTATATAGAACCACTCTGTTAAGACTAGGAGAGGTGCCTGTTTTATCCCATGTGCAAAACACAGAAAGTCAAATACAAAAGCAAAAAATAAATAAATAAATAAACATGAAATATGTTCCAAGCAAGAGAACTTCCAAAAACTTATCTCAGTGAAACAGACATAAGTGATTTGCCTGAAAGAGATTTCAACATAATGGTCATAAGGATTTTGGAAGTATACTTCTTAATTTCAAACTATATAACAAAGCTAAAGTAATCAAAAATATAGTATTGACATAAAGACAGAGACACAGATCAATAGAACACATAGAGAGCCCAGAAAAAAACTCAAATATACATGGTCAATGAACTTATAGCAAAGTTGCCAGGAATATACAATGGGAAAAGATTGTCCCTTAAAACTGGTGTTGGGAAAACTGAGCAACCACATGCAAAAGTATGAAACTAGACTACTATTTTACATCACACACAAAAATTAACTTAAAATAAATCAAAGACCTGACTGCAAGACCTAAAGTCACAAAACTCCTTTAAAAAGGTAGGCAGTAAGCTCCTTTACATTGCTCTTGGCTATTATTTTTTTTAATCTGACTCTAAAAGCAAAGGTAACAAGAGCAAAAATAAACAAATGGTACTACATCAAACTAAAAAGCTTCTACACAAAAAAGGAAATCAACACAATTAAAAGGCAACATACTTGAATGGGAGAGAATATTTGCAAATTTTATATCTAATAAGGAGTTAGTATTCAACTCAATACCAAACAGTAATAAATAAAAAACCATCCAATTAAAAATGAGCAGAGTATCTGAGTATGCATTTTTTCCAAAAAAGACATATAGACGGTCAACAGATACATAAAAAGATACTTAAATTCACTACTCATCAGGCAAATGTAAATAAAAATCACAATGAGATTGTTACAGAAGAGACCTGTGGCAGTGTGGGGGGGTGAACAATATACTATTACCAAAAGGACACCCCTTTTTCTCCAGGGGTCCTCCCCCCGTATTAGGTTCGCTTTGCCCTCTGACTGAGGAAAGTTGTCTCTCAATGCCAGAGATTGGTGAAAAGGAAAGAAATTATTTATTTAAGTTATACAGACTTAGAGTAATGACTTAACATCTTCATTAAAATACTAAAGTTCTTTAGAATACCCACAGATGCACACAGTTCTTCCTTCTCCTCTTTGCCCAGTCTGGGATACCATACCTCAGGAAAAGATATAGAAGTCCGGGATTCAGGCTCTGCCACAATCTCCAGTTAATCCAAAGCCATGTGGCACCTTCTCATGGCCCACCAGCAAGAGTCCTTTCATCCCCTTTCTTCCAGGCAAAGTCTCTCCTGTTTCCTAAGCCACATGGCAAAAGGGAGCACTCCAAAGCCATGTGGTCCTGACTTTCACCCAAAACCATGTGGTACCCCTCTCCTGCCACAGCTGCATGGTCCCAACTCCTGCCAAAGCTGCATGGTGATTCCCAACTCCTCCAAAGTGAGTGGTCCTGCCCTCTGCCCAAGCCATGTGGTGATTTCCTGACTCCTCCAAAGCTACATGATCCCCACTGGTATGGCTGCCATGCCTGGGTTTAAATCCCAGCACCAATCTTCCTCTGCAGCCCCATTTCCAACTCTTCACAATCAGCTATACCTGTCAGCATTCCTGTATCCTTCCAGCTTTACTGGGCTACCATAGTAAGTCCAAGCAGGCATGGCCCCATGGCGTGGAGCCAATCATCTCCAAGCTCTCATGCAGTCACTGTAACCAGGGGGAGCTGCTTCCTAGTTACATCCTGGGTTGAAGTCACTCCCATCCCCCTGGCTCAAAGCATGGCCACAACTATTTAATATATCTATGAAACCAGTTAAAGGTTATAGATATATTAAATGACCATACAAAGAGGTTAGTCGGAAAGCTGTTGCTATACAAAACAACTCTCAATGGCCCTGCTCCAGGTGTCCTATCCCTCAGCTCAGACTGGTGGGGGTGAGGTCATCATATATATATATATATATATATATATATATATATATATATATATGCAACAAACATATATATATATATATATATTTATTTATTTATTTATTTATTTATTTCCTGAATATCCTGAATTCTGGACCCTATTACAAATCCCTATTGCCCTTCCCCACTGCCCTTGGCTGCACCCTGTTACAAGATGTCATCTCATCCCTGTCAAAATGTCTATTCAAAAAGACCAGAAATAACAAGTGTTGTCAAGGATGTGGAGAAATAGGAATCCTCATGTACTGTTGCTGGGGTTGTACATTGGTGCAGCCACTATGAAAAACAGTATGGAAGATGCTCCCAAAATTAAAAATGGAATTGCTATATGATCTAGCAGTTCTACTTATGGGTATTTATCAGAAGAAAATGAAAATATTAATTTTAAAAGGTATATGCAGCTCCATCCTCATTGCACCATTTACAGTAGCCAAGATACAGAAACAATTTGTGTCCATTGATGGGTGAATGAGTAAAAAAGATGTGATTTACATACATGTATACAATGTAATACTATTCAGCAGTAAAAAAATAAAAACTTGGCATTTGTTATAACATGGATGGATCTTGATGGCATTATGCTAAGTGAAATAAGTCAAAGAGAGAAAGGTACATATCGTATGATCTCAAATGTGGAGTAAAAAAGAATAAGCTGTAGGTACAGAGAAGTTATTGGTGGTTGTCAGAGGTGGGAGTTGGGGGTGAGTGAAGTTGGTGAAAGGCGTCAAAAGGTACTAACTTCTGCTATGAAATAAATAAGTCATGAGGGCGTAATGGACAGCATGGTGACTATAGTTAATAAAACTGTATTATATATCTAAAGATTGCTAAGAGAATAGATCTTAAAAGTTCTCATCATAAGAAAAAATTCTGTGACTATATATGATGACAGAGGTTAACTAGCTTTATTGTGGTGATCATTTTGCAATATATATAAATATTGAATTATGATATACACCTAAAACTAATAGAATATTGTATACCAATTATTCCTAGAAGAAAAAAATTGAGCTTCTGCTTTAAAGATGTTAAAATTGAATACAAATGCATTTATAAATTTATGAATTATGAGCCTATATTAACTTTTTCATATGCAATTCTGTGTGCTTATGCACTCTTTTGCGTTGTAAAAGAAATTGAAGAGACATGAAAATATATTTGCAAACCCATGTCTCTTTTATGTCAGTGCCTGTTTCTCCCTGCTTTTCTGTTTCTGCCTCCTTTAAGAGACAAGGAATTCCCTGCTACTTGGCTGTGGAATAGATTGGCAACATGAATAAGGCATGAGGATGGAGTCCCTTCTGCTTTCCTCTCACTCACAATCGGAAAGTATGACCAAGAAGTCAAAACCTGGGCGGTAAACTCAATCTTTTCTTTCACTATGAAAAAGCTGGGGTGGAGGAAAAATAGAGACAACTGTACTTGCACAACAACCAAAAAAGAAAGAAAGAAAGAAAAGAAAAAGCTAAACATGGCACTGAGTTTAGAAGAAACACTCTGGGCTGATGAAAAGCTAGAAGCTCCTTCTTCAGGTGAAGCTCATCTCTCCTTTCCTGGCTCCCTGTACTTGGCTTGTGGGCTGTGGGAAAACCTGCAGCTGGGGAAGCTTTCAAAGACGACTCTAGCTGAGGGCCTGGGATGAGAGTGTTGACCCCCCACTTTCATCAGGAAGGACCTTCCACTTCCTAGATTCAGTGTCCCTTACAACAGGAGGCTGTAAGAAGGGCCTCTGCATAAGTCTTCTTAAAACTAGCCTCACTGTCCTTGACAGGAGGGGTTGTGGGCCACTCTTTCCTATTCTGAGTAGAAAGCTCTGACATCAGAGGGAAGCTCATTATGTGCATAGAACATTGTCCTCCAGATCCCTTCGCCAGGCTGACTTTGTAGCTACCTTCCTCCCCAAAGCCATCCAAGTCCCTTTCTGGAAGGACTCAGCGTGTCTAGTCCATCTGTAGGATGCTTGCCTTATCTGAGATTTATTCTTTACAAAGCCTTTTTTAGGGCACAAGGGCTTTAGTCTAATTGGCTTTCGCCAACCACTTCTGTGGCTTGGAGTCTGGGAGACACAGCAGTATTTACTTAGGTTCTGATTTCCTTTATCTGTCTGAGATTTGGGAGGCAGCTCCAAGGCTAGGGCATGATTTTATTGGGGCACTGAATATAGTATCCCCTAAGTTGTCATAGGCCTGCTTCTCAGCTGTCCCTCCTCTTTTGCCTTTCAAGCTCATGACGTGGTGTTGATTTTGTCCTTGTAGGAAAAGCATATGTGGTCCCTCTTCTTGTGTACTTTCTAGGCTCCTGGATGTTCCAGTTCTTGAAATTACCCCCAAAAGTAATAAATTGGTTACTAAATAGAGGGCTCTTTCAAATCAAAGGAGCCACGTGACAACTTAGCTGACTGCAGTAAGAGATGAGCAGCCTGGGAAGTCACACAGGCCCTGCGTGTGCTCTGAAACTCTGTTGTCTCTGTGTTGAAGTGGAAACTAACTTTTGACTAGGAGGACCACCTTTTCATTTGCACTGGACCTGGCAAATTATGCAGCCAGTTCTAAATTTGTTTGTGAAGCTGATTTAGATCATAAAATTATAGATATATAAAAATAATAAATGATCAGATATGCTGCCACTTTTAGAATCAGCGTACTCTGCTAAGCATTTAAATGCATCATGCCACTTAATCCCCACAACAACTGAAATGTAGGCCTGATCACACCCAAACATTACCACTGAGAAAATTGAGCTCCCAGAGGTTAATGTAACTATGTAACATGCATAGAAGTAGTAGAGCTCAAACGCAAGCTGAGCCTCTCCCTTCAAACTCATGTCTTTAACCACTATGCTGATATAATTATTGATCATAAGTCATATTTATATCATATTTATATGTAGATCACTTATTGCTACTAGTGGGAGGGGACAGAAATCCCACTTACATGAATCACCCAGGGCAGAAACGAGGATTGTACTAAGCAATTAAACATGGCAAGAACTCCTTGCAGAAAACTGTTGTGATGCTGGTGGGGAGGGTACAGATACGCTCCCCCAGGAGGAGTGTGCACAAGCAGCCCTGTATCAGCTAAGAAAGGGGAAAGGAAAGGTGGAATTGATAGGGGACTCAAGAGTCGGAAAATTTTAGTTTAAGGTAAATAGTTATAAGCCTAGTAAGTAATGTACATGTTAAAGCTTTTGTTTCAGATCCTACAGATAAGGCCCGTCCTGGCTCCTGGTAAATCAGAAACTACAGGCCCATCCTGGCTCCTGGGAAAACAGCTGGCCTCCTGGGGCACTACTAAAGATTACTGCCTAGGGACAAGTGGAGGCATCCAGGCCTTTGTGTTCCAGGGAGGGACAGACGACAACCCCCTGGGAACACCTAACTGAGCAGGAAAGGAATGTTGCAGTTTCTTTCACCCAATCCTCCCTGAACTTCAAAACCCTTCTTTGCTCACCTTGTTTATTCCCTGCTATACAAAGTCTCTCCTGGAAAGAAAAGACATGACAGTTCAAACCTTCCAGCTTCTCAGATCGCCGGCCATCTGAATAAAGCGCCCACAAAGATTCAATTTCTGTTATTGCTTATTGGGTCTGGTAGTGACAGACAGCCCAAACGCCGGTGTCTTTTCAGATTTCAGAATAACATCCGATTAACTCCTAATTCATTGTTGCATTTTCTTCTATACTCACTCTTGCCTAGATCTTGCAAAAGAATCAGGTGCTTGAAGGCTGCCAAAGTACTAAGAACAGTGAATTCTTCACAAGTGTGTAGAAAGTCTGTTCTTTCCCTGAAGGGCATGGGGGCAGGGTGTTGTCAGGCAAAGCTCCACTCCCTTTCTTTCAGACTTAATTTTTGGAGTAGTTTTAAGTCTACGACAAAGTTGGAAGGGGAAGTACAGATATTTTCCAAATACTCCTACCCCGCTTATGCATAGCTTCCAAATGTCAACATCACTCACTCAGAATGGCATGTTTATTGCGAAGGATAAACCTATATTGATCCATCATAACCCAAAGCCCATAGTTTACCTTAGAGTCAGTGCTGGCATTGTACACGTTATGAGTTTGGACAAATGTGACGTGTATCCTTCGTAATATACAGAGTGTTCTCACTGCCTTAAAAATCCTTTGTGGTCAGGGTCCTCTGCATCTAATCTGTCTTCCTTAATTTTTACCAAGGAAGTTAAAGTGTGTTAAGGAGTAATGTAGCTATATTATTTCTTTTCCTGAAAGTTATCAAACCCCTCCGAAGTCTAAGGTTAGGACACAGGGTCGGCTCCACAAGGGAGAATTATCTTGGGTCTTCCATACCTTGGAACAAATCCACTGGGACACCGGGGAAAGCCTGTCACCCCTGGGGGAGTCATAAAGAATGAATGGTCTGCACACCATGTGCTTAATTAGGGAAGGGGCAGTACACCTAGGACAGAAAAACCCTGTCTGTACCTGTGAACACTCTCCTCCCTTAGCTCCATGCTCCACAGTCACGACCCAACGTGCAGACTAACCCTCTCCTGAAGTCGTTCCTGTGAATGTCAAGCAGGCTTTTGCCTTCTCTGACCTACCTTGTGCCTGCTAATCCCGTCCTGGTCCTTTCCTCTTGGTAGCTCACTATGTTACAGAACAGATCCATGGGGCGGGACGATATATTATTACCAATGGACCCCCCCTTCTGCTGGGGTCCCCCTGTACTAGGTTTGCCTTGTACGCCACCAAGGAATTACATCTCTCGATGCCAGAGATTGGTGAAAAGGAAAGGAATTATTTATTCAAAAGTTATACAGACTTAGAGCAATGACTTAATGTCTTCATTAAGATTCCAAAGTCCTTTAAAATACCCCCAAACCACAGTCCTTCCTTCCCTCCTTTGCCCAGTCAGGGGTACCATATCTCAGGAAAAGAAGTAGAAGCCTGTGGCTCAGGTAGCCCCTGGTTCTTCCCAGTAATCCGTGCTCTGCTGGCAGGCTTCCTATGGTTCCCAGCACCATCAGCTGTGTCGCTATTATGATCTCCAGTTCTTAATTCAAACCCACGTGGCACCTTCTTGCTTTCCAGTCTCCTAAGCCGTGTGGCAAAGAGACCCCCAAAACCACAGGGTTCTCCCTTCTTTTACCAAAAGCTGCATGGCCCCCTCCTAGCATGGCTGCCACACCTGGGTTTAAATCCCAGCACCAGTCCTCCTCTTCAGCCCCATTTCCGACTCCTCCCACAATCAGCTACACCCACCAGCATTCCCATATTTTTCAAGCATTTCTGGGCTGCCATAGTAAGTCTGAGCAGGCGTGGCTCAGTGGTCTGGAAGCAATCATCTCCAAGCGCTCACGCAGGCACCATAACCAGAGGAAGCTGCTTCCCAGTTACATCCTGGGTGGAAGTCACTCCTATCTCCCTGGCTCAAATCATGGCCACAGCTATTTAACATACCCAAGAAAGCAGTTAACAGTTACAGATATGTTAAATAACTATTCTCGAGGTTAGTTGCAAAACTTGCTATGCAGAACAGCTCTCAATGGCCCTGTTTTATATGTTCCATCCCCCAGCTCAGACTTGTGGCAGGGAGGACATTATATATATATAAAATATATATTTTTTTAATATTTCCTGGACACCCTGAGTTCTGGACTCCATTACAAATCCCTATTTGGGGGCCCCCTGGCTGCACCCTGTTACAGTTATACTTTGTTTTTCTTCTAAGTAACTCCACATTGCTAATCTTATCAAAACTCTCTTCCTACAACACCCATGCCTCACCAGGAAGCTGGTTTCTCCTGCTGGTGGGACTTTCCTTGCCAACCATTTCAGTGGTGACAGCATCAGTGTTTGAACTCCCTGTGTCTTGGGGACCATCCTCCTGGAATCTCACTGTGGCTTCCAGACAACTGCTTCCTACACTGCTTCACCCTCACACCCCCCTTCAAGAGCAGCTGATGATCTCCCTCCTCATTTTCATTTCATGGCCCCTGCTGACCCACACAGGCACTCAGTACACTCTTGGCACAGTTTTTCTCTCTATCTTCCTAGGTAATGTTAGTGTTCAACGGACGAGCTCAGTGATGTCCAAATTTCTGCTTATGGACTGAAAATATGCGAAGTGCACAAGAATCACCCAGGGAAGCTGTTAGAACAAACAAACAAAAAAATCCTTTGATTCATCCCAAACATCTTGAAGAAATCTCCTGGAATGGAAACTTGAAGGAGTTTCCCAGATAATTCTGATTCACACGCATGGTTGGCAACCACGGGAGTAGACTGAGCTCTTCTCGGGATAGAACACTACCTTCCTTCCCTTTCTACCTTTAAGGGCATGGCGCAATTATCTGCACAGAAGGAATTCATCAAATTTGTATTGCACTCAGCTGAAATGAGTGAACAAATGATACTACAACCAGAGGATCTCTAGGCTCGCAATTTACTAATTTTATTTTTGCCCTCCTCACTTAAGAAAACTGGTACCATGACCATAGCCTATATATTTTTTCATCCTTTGGAAATATCTATCTTGAAATTCTTCCATACCAAAATTCCATTTATTAATGGAAAAAAAGCTTTCTCCCTAGCTTTGCTCAGCTGTCACTTTTGAGGCCCTTAAATTGTAGTTGGTTTTGACCCACTCGTTCCTGATCTAATCCTAACCTGCCACGGAGATCCTTTACTCCACCTGTGCGTGGAGTTAGCTCTGGTGATCGGGACCCAAGGTTCTGCATGCTTGAAGACAGGCCTGGGGAGCTGAAGTGTTTCAATAAAGAAACATGGCACATACACCTGAAACCAATGCCAAACATGAAAGTAACTAATGGAAAAATTAATTAAATTAAAGAAACATGGCAGATACCATCCGCTAACAAAGCAGGCTTCCCAATAAGCTTTACCCTTGTTGGTCCTATTCGTGTGTCATGCCTGTCCTAGTTTCCCCTGTGTGTAATTAAGACTTGTTCTAGAGCCACACTTGGCCTTATGGGTATTTTTACCTCATGTCCTAGAGCCAGTTTATGCAACAAGATTAATTCATAGAACTAGAATTAATTCAGAAGACAAGGATAAGCTCAGTGCGTAGAAGTTATAACAAAGAATATTTTGATATAAAATAGAGTAGAACTTTCTGACAACTGGATGTATGCAACAATGAAATGGACTGTAGCAAGGCACAGCATTTTTATGAACAATGGACAGCCTAAGAAAAAATAATAAATTACTTATTAATTGAAATTGAATTTAAATTGGCTGCATTGATTCCTACAGGAGGATTAAAATCATATATATGGTCACCCATGTGTACCCATATGCAGTGTGTATATACCTCTCGTCACTTAGCTACCTACTTTACAAATAGAAGACATAAGTGAAAAAAATTAGCAATGCTTTTTTAGATATTAAAAGCTAATATCTGAAGATATCTGGTTCAATTTGCTAAGCAATTGTATTTTAACTTCTCTCTTTTGAAGGATTTGTTAAAATAAAAGTAGAAGTGTAAAAAAAACCTACAATTGTAAGCCCTGGCTGGTGTAGCTCAGTGGATTGAGCGCGGGCCTGCGAACCAAAGGATCGCGGTTCGATTCCCAGTCAGGGCACATGCCTGGGTTGCCAGGCCAGTTCCCGGCAGGGGACATACAAGAGGCAACCGCACATTGATGTTTCTCTCCCTCTCTCCTTCCCTTCCTCTCTAAAGATAAATAAATAAATAAAATTATAAAAAAAAAAAAAAACCTACAATTGTAAAGAGAAATAAGGTAGGGGTGATCACAACCTGAAATTTCCACCAGTTGCTGGAGGGCAGACAGCAGTGATTTCTTAGCTAAGGAGGCCACCTCTTTGAGCCAGGGGAATAGGCAGCGGCCCTGCGGGAAGGAGGCGGATCTACCTGGCAGTGATTAAGACTTTCTGTTCCCCTCAGCCTGACTAATTTTACACAGGTTTCTTCTGATTACAGGCCCTTGACCTGCCTTTTCTGAGAGCACTTACTTTTAGAAAACTTGCAGTTGTAAATTCTTTGCCCTTTGAGATGTAAATCTTCTCCCAGCCTCCTACCAGCTTTACAACCCAGAAATGTCTTTCTCAAGGACTTGGAAGCTTTCCCTTTGAAATGTAATCATCAAGGAAGATGGGACCCCTGCTCCCTGGTCTTCATAACCTAACTTGGTAAAGATAAGTAATAAGTAGCAAACACAGATGGGCTAATCAAGTTGACCAAGACCTCCTTAATATCCTCCAGTAATTCTCCACTAGCTAACCCCAGAGTTTACACACTCTTACCCTTTGTCTCAGTGGAGTTAGGTTCAAGCTTTCTTGTCTATTGCAACAATCTTGAGATCTCTATTGCTAAACTCTTCCTTGTCTAACTCCATCCAGTGCAATGTTTTGTTTTGTTTTTGTTTTGTTTTGTTTTGTTTTGTTTTTTGGCAGCAGAATCTTAATTACCCTCTCCCACGGTAATGGAGTGCTGGATCAGAGGAAGATGAGTCATGTACACCCAAGCATCACCTTAGCCTCCAGTTTCCCACAAAATTTTCTTCCTGAGCCATACTGTGCTACCAGGGATGTTTGTGGTCCAAACAGATGTCCCTTCATCGGGTCCTCCCATCCACTGTGGGATCCAGTCCTGGCCTTGGCATGTATCTGCACAGTCAAATCCTACCTGCCCCTTAATTAGGAATTCTAGAAACGCCCCTCTCTCCATCAAAGTGGTTGCCCCAGATGCTCTTTTGCCCTCATCTGTGCACTTGCACGTGCTGAAAGGCTGTGGTTGAAAATAGATTTAGTTACATAGCAACATTAGCATAGCTATCTCCTTTAAAGCAGAAGGCAGATGTTGTAGAAGAAATTCTTCACTGAGCAGGAGGATGGCCTAATCATCCTCATAATAGGTTAGCATGATGCCTATATTATTAGTGTTACTTTTCATTATTGAAAATGTTATTTGGTAGAAATGAAAATGTCTTCAAGATTATAAGTTGACTGTATGGTGTAGTGTGGGTACTAAGGGTATTGGAGGGATCACTTTGTTTATACAAATATCTAACCACTATGCTATATACCTGAAACAAATATTGACTATAAACTGTAATTGAAAAATAAAATTTTAAAAATATAAACCTATAACTCTCCCTTTAAAAAAAGTGGAGTTGAAATTGCTAGCTGATGGATGTCAATTAACTTTGTAGGGGGTTTAATCCCTTCACAATATAATATGTATATCATGTCATCACTTTATACACTTTAAGTCAATTGCCTTTCTCAATTATACTTAATAAAATAAATAAAAATCCAAACAACATCATGAAGAAAAAAATATATAGCTACATATCCCATCTTGGGAATTCACCTATCTCCAGCCCCTTCCTCACTCTCTATTCCTTTAAGTCTGGGAAGTGTGTTTTGAAAGAGAGCGGACAAGACACACATACAGAAGCTTACTTTTTTTTTTTTTCATTATTATGTTGCAAAGGAGCAGTGATGAATTGAGCACAGATTAATGTCCTCTCCATGTGATACCTAAATTATGAATATAAAAGTGGGAAGTTACTTAGTCTATCTTGGCTTTTTGTGACACAACCAACTGATTTGTCTGATTTCCCCATCTCTACCCCCAAACTGAGTTGAAACAGATTATGGAGCTGTAGCTCCAACTAGACATGTCTGTAAATATAGTTAATAGTAGTGCATTTGGTGCTCTGAGGGATGTCTGGAAGGCTTTTGCCCAAATGCCCAAGTCCACCAGCCTACAGTATATGAAAAGCATTCTACATTATTCTTTGAATTAAATCAGATGTCCTTTGAAAGCAAGATGTATTTCACTTTAGTGGTGATCACCATTTCATCACTGGTGCCCATTAAAATGAGATAGTTGATTGACAGACATGAAGCTATACCCTTCATGAAGCTTCCAATATCAATGGAAGTGCAGGGACACAGAGAAGTAGACCACTTTTCAATCCACTGAGCCACACCAGCCAGGGCTTTTTTTTTTTTTTTTTTTTTTTTTTTTTTTTTTTTTTAATATTTATTTATTTATCTATCTATCTTTAGAGGGGAAGGGTAGGAGAGAGGGAGAAGGAGAGAAATATCAATGTATGGTTGCCTCTTATGTGTACCATGCTGGGAACTGGCCTGCAACCCAGGCATGTGCCCTGACTGGGAATCGAACCGCTATCTTCTGGTTCGCAGGCCCGCGCTCAATCCACTGAGCCACACCAGCCAGGGCTATTTTTTGTTTCAACTCTTCCACTTCATCAAAACATTTCCCTTTGAGGACTTTTCATTCAGAGGAACAAAAAAACGTTGCTCAGAGTGAGAATAGGTGAATAGGGATGGTGAGGCACAGGAATGATGCCATTTTTGGATCACAAACAGCTGAGCACTCAGTGCAGGGTGGGCAGGTGTGCTTGTAAATCACCCATCATGAAGTGGGCAAAAGTGTTGAAAGAGTCTTCAGAAAAATTCACTGGAGCCAAACAGCCTCTCACAACATTGCCAGCGGGTACACTGATACAGATGGGTTCCTAGAATACTCATCTAGCAGGGGAAGCCTGTACTATTGCACAAGGGGCCTATCCTCCAGAGGATAATTTTGTGGTCTGGGGGACCCCTCCTCATAATTAAAGTAGACGGAATGTTATGACATGTCCATAAACTGAATTTAGCTTTAACCTTCTCTACAATCACTCACTAAAAGATCATGAAGTTTCACCTGGGAGATTTTCCAACTAGTACCACCAACACACACACACCACACATACATACACATGTGCACACCCTACCTCTAAAGTTGGCCCAGGAAGAAGTTCTACATTCTCTTACTTTCTATACAACTTTACTGCAGCCATTTTCATTTTCCCTCATGATATCAGGGCAGCCAGAACAAAGAAATCTCCTCTTGATCATAAGGTTTTATAAGACTGTGGTTCCCATATTTTACCTGACCCCTTATCTCAAGACCTGAGGCCCTGAGGGGTTACATGACTATCTCCTTTTAGTCACATAGCTAGTTACTATCAAAACCTGGCCTTGAACCCAGCCCCACCTGTCAGTCCAGAGCTCTTTCTAATAGATCACACTGGGAAAATATCTGGCTTGTTTTTGTCAAAGCAATGTGCCCATGCTTCCTGGAAATTGCACATACTGACAGCTGCATTGCTTTTCTAATAGCTAATGCAGTTTCTCATGAAAGCATATTCTTCTCTCTCAAAGTAAATTAAATGGCAGAATCTTCCCATAAACTGAATTTAGTAACATATTCTCTATGATAAACAGCATTCAAATCGGAATCACCTCCTCTGCAATGTGAAATTGAAGTTTATGTATTTTCTGTTAATGACAATTGACTATAAATGTAAGACCATTTAGTAAGCAAATAAACTATCCAGTTAGAAGGGAACAGAATACCCAGCAATTTTTATAAATCTGTTTTCATCTTGCTTTTTCCACTGGCTTGGAAGAATTAAAGAGGACACTGAAAATGCATTAGGTAAATTGTGATGTTAGCAATGCCATTTAAATGGTTGTCATGATTTTTGAAAATATGAAGAATAAAAACATACCTTGGGACTACAAATATAAGTTTAAGAAAGTTGTTTTCCAACAGAATTTGCTGGAGAATAAACATCTCAAGGGTTCCCTGGGCGAGGGCAGCAGTGGGGGGAGTTTCGCCAGCCCCCTTTCCAGACAGGGCAGATTTGTTTGTAATGTCTGCACTTTGTGTGTGAATTCTGTAGATTACATTTATGGGAAGGGCTCCAAAGCAGGCAGGAATGGACAGAGGAAGAAAAGAAGGAAGGAAAAGATGGAAAAGCCCTGTCACTGCCTTTGCTATTTCAGGTAGAACAGCATACTATTTGCCAAACCTCAGCCCAACCCCTATGTTCATTTTATGGTAACATTAACATTTGTGAACTGATTTGGACAAGCACTATAAAATATTAAACATCTATAAGCTGACCACAATTAAAATAATATGCTAATGATATAGGTATAAGTAGACACAGAGTAATAAAATAGAATCTATAAATCAAGTCAAATTAAAAGAGAATTTGTATAACTTTCATGGGGTTGAGGAGCACAGCTAGATCCAGACCGTTGCATTAGACAGTTCTCCAGTAAACAACCCTAAATGTATATTAAAATATATGTAAAAATACTATTGGTATACATACATATAGAAAAATACTTATATACATATAGACACACAGAGAGAGACTTATTATAAGATATAGAATTACTATAAGAAATTAGCTCACACAGTTATGTAGGCTAACAAGTGCCAAGATCTGCTGGCAAGCTAGAGACTCAGGAGAACCAGTGGTGTAGTTCTAGTCCAAAAGCCAGCAACTCAAGAACTAGAAGAGCCAATGTTTTAGTTGAGGTTCAAAGGCAGGTAAAAACTGATGTCCCAGCTCATGGTAGTCAGGCAGGATTCAGGCCTTCAACTGCCTGGATGAGGCCCTCACACATTAGGGAGGGCAATCAGCTGTACTGTCTGTCAATTTCAATGTTAAACTCAGAAAAGTATCTTCACAGGAGTGCCCTGAACAATGTTTGACCAGATATCTGGACACCCCATGGCTCAGTCAACAACAGTTGTCAAATTTCCAGGTGGAAGACTTGTGCTTTCTTTTTGTTTTAAAACAATTAATGCAGGTGGATATTGTTCTTTCTTGGTATGGAGGAAGCCTTTTAAGTTTATAGAAAAAAACAAAATTCTGTAAAGAAAAACATCAAGAGATTTAGTTACATAAATGTTTTATTACAGCAATAATTTGCATCCCTTATTTTGTTTTATTGGTATTCAAACGTTTTTAGAGCCAAGGAATCAGGGATAAGAATTACCTTTGACTTCTAGGAATTATTTCTTCAACATTTCTACAAAGCCTGAGCCAACTAACGTCAATCCCTGGCTCCCTTTTTTTTTAAAGACTGTATTGGGAAAGATATATTTAAGATGTCAAAAAATTATTCCTACTGTTAAGGTAAACAATCAACTCCTTAGTGATGTTTATGAGAACAAAGAACAATACTGAAGTTTCTAGAACTTGCCCTAAGCTAAGCTTATTTGTGATTTTTTTTCACATTTATATCCTCTGCAGCATATGGTATATAATTGTTTCCTATTATGCATGTAAATTTTAAGGTCATTCTAAAGTCTACAAATTCTTTCCAGGAACTAATTCTATGAACAAGTTGTTATCTAGCATGCAAACTGAGTCACAAATTTGTAGGCAGTTGTAAAAGACAGACTTCCTTTGCTTGCTCCAAATGCTGGAACAAAATTATTATATCTCAAATGAGATGACTATTTTTGCAAGCAATTGAGTGGGATTTTGGACTTGATCTGTAGGAACTTATTCTTATTGAGCACTTATATAGTGATATAATTTGCAATGTGCTGTAGTGGTCATTTCAGTGGTCATATAAATTAATCTGCCTACAAGATGTGCACCAATGAAACACATATTTGAATGACAGTCCTCTTCACATTAGAAGCTATTACTTCATGAAGATAGAAAATGTTTATTTTCCCCCACTGGTGCTTGATCAAACATCACTGTTCCACGTGAGGGCTGCCCCATTACAATACAACTAGACAGCTATGAGGATTGGGGGGTGGGTCACCTGGTACCATACATGGGGCACAGTAGCCTAGACCTGTGAAAAGCTCTGCCTTCACAGGTTAACTGATTATAGCAAACCTCTTAATAGAGTACCCTGTTAAATATGGCAGTTTTAATCCATATCTCCCTTCAGTGCCCATCTGAAGAAGGTGGAGACTACTTTGTGGTATGCTGGACCACCGATAAATGGCTTATAAGAGCTGAATGTACACATTTCTTCCCAACTCTATGTTCTATAACAATATGTTGGTAGCATGAAATAGGCCATGGATGAAATATCTACACCATAGAAATCTGAAAACTATATACAAAGTTTAAGAAAAACTTTTTTTTTTCCTAGAGAACTGTTTGTTAGACACCATTGGACTCTGCTATAGAGGACTGGACAAATTTTCTAGATTATATTGGGAAATGTCAGCTAAAATATATAGGTTCACACACTTTGCTAGGAAAGGTAGGATTGAAGTGCTGCTCCTAGCTATCTACCTAACATACAGATGGACTCACTATAAGATAGATCCAAGAGTCACATTCCTACCCTAAGTTTAACTAAAGCGTCAGTCATAAGAAGTGGTAAAACACCTGAAGCATTCCAAGAGCATTTATAAGAAGAAAAGTCTGACAATCTCTGCAAGGAAGGAAACAAAAAGATATAGTCTTCTCAGTCCCTAGCATAGCTACACATTAGCTCTTTTACAAAAAATACTCTGCATTTGTGAATCCCACCAATGAAATTTCAAATTTTCCATTTGCACCATATAATCAATATTGGCTTTATTGCCCTTTTTCCTCCACTGTTGTACCCAGTACACTCTCCAATGTCACTGGACCTCCCCTACGAGAGGCACAGATGCATCATGCAAGTTTAAAGAAAATCATCCTGAAATATAAGAGCTTCAGAAGTTACACTTTTGTCAAAAATAAAGTGAAAAATAAACACTTTTCACTATATATTAAAAATATAGTATATTGTCTATAATGTGCTTTTAGATGTTTTAGCATGAATTATATGTGTGTGTATATATGTGTGTGTATAGATAAAATACATACATATTCTGTGTTTAACTTTAATCCTCACCAAGAACAGAATACCTAAAGTAATCTAATCTGAAGTTTGCATGTATGGCTTGGTTAGTGAGCATTCAAAACGCCCTAACCCAAATATGCAGCATTGTTTATAATAGCCAAGATACCGAAGCAATCTAAGTGTCCATTGGTAGAAAAACGAATAAAGAAGATGTGGTGCATATACAGAACAGAATATCACTGAGCCATAAAAAGAACGTAATCTTACCATTTGCAACATAGATGGACCTAGAGGGTATTATGCTAAGTGAAATAAGTCAAAGAAAGAAAAATATGATTTCATTTATATGTAGAATCTAAAAAACAAAACAAATGAACAAATGAAACAAACTCATAGACACAGAGAACAAACTGATGGGTGTCAGAAGAGAGGGGTGTTGGGATTCTGGGTGGAAAAGGTGAAAGGATTAAAAAGTACAAAACTGACAGTTACAAAACAGTCATGGGGATATAAAGAACAACATAAGTAATATAGTCAGTAATATTGTAATAACTATGTATGGTGCTAGGTGGATACTAGTTTTATCAGGGGAATCCTTTGTAATTTATATGAATGTCTAACCACTGCTCTATACCTAAAACTAATATAATATTGAGTGTCACATTTAAATTAAAAAAGAAAAATTAAAAAGAAAACCCCCAATCCACAGTCCAGAATAAGCAACTCCAAGAAACTTCCAAAATGATCAAATCAATACTAGATTATGTTAATTAACACAAGGGATGTTAAATGTAATTTTTATTGGAGAAATGAATAGTGTTCAAGATATGTTTAGCTGGAAAAATTATACAGGCTCTTCCACCTTTATATGAAAAAGTTAAAGACTACAGCAAGCCCAGTACCCTAACACTTTCACGTTTGTACCGCAAGTCTAAAACTGCATGTGGTCCAGGGTCCACCTCACTCCAAGAGAGGGCTGTGTCTCCTAACCCAAACGTGAGAGTAGATGAGCCTGCCAGAAGAATATTCATCTGCCTTGCAATTCTTCTCCAAGGGAAACCCATACTCCTTTTTCTCCTGGTCATCCAACTACCCTACTGTGGGGGGACTCTGCCCGCAGGGCTGCCCCACCCCTGCCCTGGCCACCACAGATAAGAATAAGTCTACTAAGACACGATCTGCTTGGGGAGGAAAGCTGGCCGATCTCTCAAAGGAGAAGGACCGGGAGCCTGTTCCTCAATGGGCTTTTATTGGGTTATTTTGCATAAAAATACAGGCTCATTAATCATTGTCAGGCAGTAAGGATCAAACAATAGATAACATTCAAAGAACTCTGAGGGCCTATTTTGAGTCAGGGTCAGAAAGCTAAAGAGCCATAAAACTTTGAGGAGCAAACCCACTTCTTGCTCGGACCCTTATTTAATTGAGAGCATTCTAAACAAAGCAGGTTTCACAGGATTTCACATATTCTTTCTTAGGCCCAATCACCCTAGGGAACCTGCTGTTTCCAGCACAGGGCTACACCCACCACCCGCATTGTTTCAGGCTTAAGGCATTGCCTCAGGGTTAAATCAGGCAGGGGAAGTAAAGGCAGCCAGGAGATTATGAGGCTTCTTGCAGACAGAATGAGGACTCAGGTTATGTCAAAGCTGAGGGTTCATCACCCCCTTTTGCTATAGCCCCCCAAGTCCTTCCTTGGGGCCTCCATGTGATCATGCCTGTCTTAGGTCATTTCCCCCTTGGGAAATCTTACCTGTCATTGGCTAACTGATCAAGCATGGGGGGCCAGTTATGGATGAAGTAAAAGGAGCAGAAGCCGTGCCCCTGCCAGGGAGATAAGCCTTGTCTCCTTAGTGGCTTATGGTCCGAAAGTCACTCACTCAGCCTTAGCCATGGGGGGTTACAACTCCTGAAACCAGGCAGGGTCGTTCCCAACACCCTACATTTACCAAACTTCCCTATAATTAGGTGAAGCCACACCAGCTACTTCTCCCCAAAGGCATGCAGGCAGAACCACTAAGTGGAAGAAGTCTCAGTCTTTGAATAACTGTACGGAGCAAATCTACCACCTCCAAAGATCCATATTAGCTAAACATTATTATATTTAGCCATGGAAGCTTGAAGATTACATTACATTTCAGCAATTAGCTTACTTGGACTAATGCAGTTAATAACTGCATTATTCAATATTAAAAAAGAAAGTTTGGGGGGAAACAGCTAATGAAATTTATGTCTACAATAAGTATAGAAAGATTTTTCTACTATAAGAAGTGTCTAGACTCGATGCCTCAGGAAGGAAAGTATTTGGTGTTGAATGTGACTAAATCAAAGACACAAAGCTTGGTAATCCCTATTAAGCTGTCTGGATGGCACTTCGGAGGCCCTTAAATAGAAAGTCTAGGTCTGGTAAGATAGTTTGATGTCCTTCCGTCCCTTTCCTCTTCTAAAAAAATGCAATTGTAGCACAAATTTACAATAGACAAGTAATATTCAAATGAAATAAAAACATAAGATAAAAATGAGCAGCTGTTATTTTGAGTAAAAAAAAAATCACAAGTACTACTTTGCAATAAGATATCATTGCTTGTTGACTTTTTCTCTCAAAGAAAATTCTGCAAAATATCAATAAAATGATTTGTTTGATCCATTTTATTAAAATACAACAGAATAAGCAATTTAATAACATGTTTCTCTTGTAGAAAAGCTGACATGCAGCAGTCTTTAAACTACAACCCGTAGTGTTAGAGAGCAATTCCACCTCAGGACTGCTCCCCTCGGGGCCTCAAAGCACAAGAACAAGACCAGTTTAGATCTATTAGCCACTACAATCGAACAACTTCCAGTTATATTCTTTTGATTTTGTATGTTTCTCTGTGGTTCATGTAACTATTTTATTCATTTTTTTAAGTTTTAGAATAGTTTTAGATATAGAAAAAAGTTATAAAGTCAGTGCAAGGATTCCTACATAAGTTTTTCCCAGTTTCCCCTATTATTACCCTACACCATCATTGTCCATTTATCACAACTAAAACCAAGATTGGTACATTAATGTTAACTGAACTCAGCAGTATATTCAGATTTTACGAGTTTTTCTTCAATGTCTTTTCTGCTCCAGAATCTCATCCAGGGTGGCACCTTACGCTGTCATTATGTCTCCCTGATCTATGTTTCTCTGATCTATGACAGTTTCTCAGACTTTTCCTGCTGTTGAGGACATTAAATTTTGGAAGAGCACTAGTCAGAGTTTTTGCAGAAACTCAGTTTGGTTTTGTTCAGTGTTTTCTCATGTTCATACTGGAGTCATGGGTTTGGGAGAGAAGGACTGTAGAAGGAAGTCACCATATCATCATTCATGTCAAGAGGATATACTGTCAACGTGCCTGTCACTGACGATGTGAGCCTTGATCACTGGATGAGATCATTTCTGCCAGGTCTCTCTACAATAAAGTTACCCCCACTCCTCAGCCCTTTCCAGACTCTGCTCTTTGGAAGCAAGTCATTAAGTGCAGTGGGGGTGGAGTGAGGAAGGTGGCTGGGGAAAGAGAAGATGAAGAGCAGCTAAGCTCTACTTCTCGGAGGTGAGACAGGCCTACGCAAATTATCTGGAATTTTTTTGTAAGGAACAATAATCTCTTCTCTTCCACTTATGCATCTACTCTATTTATATTTACTGTGGACTCATGACTATTTTATACCTTATATAGTCCAGCACACTTTATTTACTTGATTGCTAAAATTGTTCTAGTTTTGGCCATCAGGAGTACTCATTTTATTTTTGAAAATGTATATTTCTGTAAATAATTTTGAAAGCCGAAGAAGTCCCAAAGTTTTATCTTTAGAAGTAACAAGAGTTGAAAATTTGGTTTTAAAGGAAATGAAGCTTGATAGAATCAATATGAGCAGTTGATAAAATGAGTGATTTTTTTCAACTTTGTGCATTCTTATTAATAAGGGACAAATAAATTCTTAAATGCTTTATCTCTGATTATTCCAATTGAGAGGAAAAGTATATTAAAACTTGTGATAATGTATGTTAACTGTAATTGAAGAATTTTTAAAAAATAGTTCTGAGAATAAGTTGCATATTGCCACCAAAAAAATGTTTTTAGGGTGATTTTATCCAAAGATAGTGGATCAAGGTTGCATCTTATGTCATTAAAACAAAAATGCAACAAAAATTATAGGGGAATCTTAAGCACAGTATTTAAATGGTAAGCCATCATTTTTCAAAGTGTTTTTCACACAGCAAGTCACAACCTATTAGTTGATCATGAAACCAATTTAGTGGGTCTCAATCTGCATTTTTTCCAAAATTTAAAAAATTCTAATAGTAGGATAAAAAAATCAAAGTGCATGTATTGATTCTACAGAGAAAAAGAACCAATATGATATATACATATGTGTGTATATATATTTATATGTGTATTGATATGTAGTCATATCATATAGATCTACATCTGTATCTATCTCTTTATAGAGAAAGATTCATTTTAAGGACTGGCTCACATGACTGGAGATGGTTAAGTTCAAAAATCCGCTGGGTAGACCCCAGGCGGGGAGACCCAGCGGTTCAGTTGCAGTTTGATCCAAAGGCATTCTGCTGACAGATTTTCTTCTTCCCCAGCAGAGGTTGGGTTTGCTTGTTTTTATTCTGTGAAGGCCTTCAATTTACTAGATGAGACCCATCACATTGTACAGGGTAATCTGCTTTACTCCAAGTCACCAATTTAAATATTAATTTCATTCAGAAAATCTCAGAAGAATATTTAGCCAATATCTGGATATTGTGGCCTAGTCATGTTTTTCAGAAAGAGGTAATGTTTTTTGCAAAACTTTTGTGGGCATGGATAGAAGAATTATTTTATAAGTCAGAAACTGATACTCAAAAGTTTAGGTAATTAAGCCTATAGTTATACAGCTGATAAACTACAGAAATTTGAACTCAAGACTGTATGTCTTCAAAGCAAATTCTCTTCCCCCTATGTGAGGAGTAGCAAATAGGTCCTGACTCTCTGCCTACTTCAGACATATTTGTTGAGAAGTAAGAGGTTCCATGTGTGCTCAGCAGAGAAAGGAGTGTTGTCACGGAAGCAGAATAACGTGTTCACATTTGATATCTTAGCTCCCCATTACATTGTTACAAAATTGCATGCAAGATGAAGTGAGCAATTTACTCAAGGTCATTTTTCAATATGATAAGGAGAGAATTTAAAATTCACCAGTTTTCAACACTGAATATAAAACCACATTGTTTATTTCTTTCAGGATCTCATTAGCACTTCATGCAAGTAGTTTATTTGGGTGCGGGCAGAGCAAATTGAGAAATGCAACCTTGTCTGGCAAAAGGCAAGGAAGAAAAAAATAACTTTTGTGGGGTTTTGTTTTGTTTTTTTCCTTTGAAGCCATCATGGTGTCTTTGCACATTTCTTTTGTACACTGGAGCTGAACTCTAAGGCTTTCTTTGGACTATTTCAAGACCACCTTATAAAAAGGTTATCTCAGCAGAAATAAGATAATGCCTATGCATGAGATCTAAGACACTCACATTATCCCAAACTCAATTCCACAGTAAGTTACTGGGATATGTCTTTCAAGTCCTGTGAAGTGTTTTTTCTCTCTTTGTTAGACCATGAGGATCGCTATCTATTTCATCCTGCATACCTTCTCCTAAGCGATGGCATGCAAATGAGAGACAACTGCTGCAGTTTCCCAGGTGGAAGAGATTACTTGCAGCCACACTTTTATATCTTTCTCTTTTACATTTCTATTCTGTTCTGTTAGAGAGTTTACAATTTTTTTTCTTAAACTGTGATTCAGACTTGGAGTGTGGGCACAGCAGCACAGTGTGCCCTCTGGGATGGTCACAGAACTTTGTAGGCAAACTCATTCACCCCCCAGAGTACACAAAGGCAAATTTTCAAAACATAATATTTAAGTCCCTACCAGTTATTATTATTCCTATAGTGATAACAAAGCAAAGAATTTATTGAATTCTCCACAGATCCCCAAATTTTCTAATGTAAGTCATTATCATGGCCATTTCCACCCCTGAGGGGTTTACTAAATGAGTGGCCCTGGTTAACAATCCATCTCAGGTGAATGATGGATATGGCACTTTTATACAAAATATAGTATTTTATTTCTCCATCAGTACTCATTTGTGATATGAAATGTGAAAACATTATTTAAATTAATATAAATGTTACTTAGGAACCTTACCTCACTGTTTTCTATTGAATTTCCTTTAGGAAGTGTTAACCTAAAAAAAAAAAAAAAAAAAATAGATAGCCAAGAAGAGCTGGACAGCAGTAACAGCGTTGTTAACCGGCAGAGAAGAGGCGATGTCTCCCACGCCTGTCTGCTTACACAGGCTCCTCAGTCACTGTCTGCCCTGAGGGCCAAGAGTGGATGATTCATTTTGGAGCCTCATTTTGGCTCCAAAATTGTTCTGCTTCCTGTATATTCTTTTTTCACAAACATATGAAAGGAAAAGGGAGGATGTTGTCAACTTCACTGAGTTTATTAATAAACACAAATATGAACAAAAATAGTGTCTTTGCTCATGCAGTTAATACACATCTGAGATCACCTTCACCCACGAGTGATGGATGAATTATCATCTGAGATATTCGAAATCAGATTGCACAGAACTCTTGTGAATAATTTATAAGACCAAATAGGTAGAGAGAAATATAGAGAGCAATATTTTTTCTTTTGTTCGTTTGGGGCTAAGACCCATTTTGTAATTTCCATTCATCCCTCCTAAATCAAAATCTGACAGAGGGAATAGCTCTTTAAAGTTTTTTTTTTTTTTTTCCAAGTTAAATGAATGAGCCCTTTACATATTGTCAGATCTGAAAAATCACAACTGTTTTGTGAGGTCCTTGTAGATAAGGTTACCATTATTGTACCCATTTTACAAAATTTAAAGAAGCTAAATGGCTTGTTCAAGATGACAAAACTAGTTCTAGTCATAGAAGTGAAATCATCTTGTAATTATCCCTTATTCTATTACTGGTGAAATACTTCATTAGTGGTAAAAAAGTAAACAATATAAATATGTGTATTTATTTTTAAATTTTAAAACCTAAGCTAGTCAGAATCCAAAACTAATAAGAGATGAGCCTTGATGGAAATAAAATATAATCTTCTATATTATTCACTGAGTTTGTTTCTCTGGGACATATAAAGATATAACTTTATTAATATTAATAACTTGCATTTACTGTTTGTACTACATCGTTATTTCATTTGATCCTCACAATGAGTCTATGAAGTAGGTATTATTATTAATCCCATTTCCAAATAAGGAGAGCTAAGGACAAGGGATTAAATAATTTGCTCAAGGTCACACAGAAATTTGCAGGCTGGGCTTTAAGTTGAGCTCTGTCTTGTTCTAAATCTAGTACTTTTAATCACTACATTCTAGTGGTGGACCTCGCTCGCAGTGAATGAATAAATAAGCAAATGAATGAATAAACCTGGCAATTCATTCTTTTTTACTGAATTATTCTTAAAGTCTAATTATGTAAATCATATTTCTTGTTACAAAGGTAGCTGCATAAGGCTCTTCCTTCAGCAGGATTGTGACTTAGCGGGCATGATATGATTGGCACATTCTCAAAAAAATCATCTCTGATTAAACCAGCATAGCTGAGCAAAGGCCCCAGGAGGCTTTTTCTCCCAAGGGCCTCAAAGATTATAGGTAAAAGGCCCTTCCTATTTTTGTGCAGCAGCAAGTCATAAATACTCCTCTTGACAAGAGTACAATCATCTGAATCCTCCAGGAATCCTGTTATCAATCACCTCCCCTTCAATGTAAATGTCCTTTGTATGCTAATTTAAAATTTCTATGATCTATGCCCATAGCAAGCTCTCTACATTGCAAAAGGGCCTGTGGTCTTCTAAGAGTTCACCTTGCAACTGAGACCAACATTTCCATGTGGAAAGATGTCAAAATGACCCTATTATTTGTTCACATCTTTCAGATACCCTATGTTCCAGAAAGAAAAAAGGGTCAGAGATTCTTTCTGCCAATGGGATTGTGTGTATCTTTCTGCATTCATATGAAGATCTTTCCTTGAACAAATTTAGAATACTTTCTCTTCTGTATTAAGCATATCAAAAGTCTCTCTTTGTGAATGTTGATTTCTACCTCCCACCTTCCATCTCCCACCTTAAACATAGGTTTGGTCTCCCTCTCAGCAGTGAGGGAAGGGTAAGTGATCTAGGAGCTGTCCCTCTTACTTTGCTAGGGCCCTTAGTGCCAGCTCCAGAGCACACCAGTCACACGGCACTTCGTGAGAACAATGCCCCTTGGAGATGTACACTGTAGTTGCCCTGCCATGGCCTGTCTTAAACCAAACTTTGAAATGTGAAGTTGGCCATAGACCCATCTTATTTCTTATTGTTTCCCTCTTTCAAATGGTGATAGTCTCTGTCACTCCCCATTCTCCCTCCCTCCTCAGCAAAGCATTCTGTGTGTGGTTGGCATGAGCAGTCAGCATGTGTGGTTGGCCCTGGTTTCATGCTTTATGAGCTGTAATCTTAGACATGCTACTAACTTCTTTTTGCTTCAGGTCCCTAACTGTAAAATGAGGTCACAGGTGGCATCTACCTCCCGGGTTGTTGTGAGTACTAAAGGAGGTAAGTGAAGTACCTAGCTCACTGCCTGGCCCTCAGAAGTGTCCATGAATACAGTTCTACTACTGTTATCATGATAACTGCCATCCAGTTGCCCAACCACCAAATACCCAAAACACAAGAAGGTCTTGGCATCCTCTAGGAAGAAAAATGGAAATGTTAGTTAGCCCTAAGGGGTCTAAAAGAAAACGCAAGTCCATCCTTTTACTTTCAGATGAATTAAACTGAGGCACGGAAATGACGAGAAGTGCCCTAAAGTGCATAGCTGGTTATAGAAGAACTGGAGACTAGAACTGAGGTCGCTGCCTCACAATCTAGTACATTTTTCACTGCATCAAACATTTGATGAAATTCCATGGGACCATCAGGCTTCAGGTATCAAGTCTTCAATCATGAACAATTTCAATCAGGCACATGTATTTGGATGATTATAACCAGCTGCTAGGAAACAAAGTCTTGATTGATCAACTCATTTCCAACCTCTTCTCCCTAAAATGGGATTAATGAGACATGCACTTTGACTTAAAAATTCATAGCAGTGAAAGGCAGGGAAGTTTAGTGCAGGCCTACTCTCCCAGGTCCCTGTCATACAGGGTTCACTCTAAGCTGTGTCCCCAACTTTCCTGAAGCCAGAACAGAAACAAACCTGTGAGCCAGAGGGTTGTCTTGTTCAGAGTTGTATAGCAAGGTTTCTCTTTGCCTGGGTTAATCCCACTTGCTCTTGAGAGCTCAGCTCAAAGCTCATTTCTTCAGAAAAGTCTTTTCTCCAACCTCTAGACTAGGTTAGTCCCTGCCCCCACCCATTATGTTCCACAGCCTCCAGGGTAAATAAGTAGTGCTATCTATACTATTGTTACTGGGAAATTTTTTTTTTTTTTTTGAGAAAGTCATATTATCACATGTTTTCAGGTTATTTTCCTTTATGACATTTCACCAAAGAATTCTGGTTTTTCTCTGGTCACTAACACAGTGGGGAGGAAATTCTAAACTTTTTATTCTGTTCTTCATCTAACCCCTTTTTCAGCTTTAGAATACCACTGCATTTAGTATCTTTGTCTTTTAATTAAAAGGCTTAGCCCTTTTTATTTTATGTGATTTCTAATAATCTTTAAAATTATTTCCAGCACCTTATGTTATGCTATTTGCATTGTTTTTGCTGCTTCCTTTTCTTAGATTTTTATTCTATGAATTGACCCTTTTATTTGAATCATTCACCTTTGTCCCCAACTAGTATAGAATTTATACAAGTGATTTTCTAATCATGCAGTCATTATTCCAGAAATTTAAATAGACATAATAGCCTAAAGTCAGTCAATGTTAACTCCAATCACTTCCCTTCCAAAATGCACACCAACAGTTCTAGGAATTCTAATTCTATCTTGTGTTAAGCCCATTATATATTCTTACTGTTGTTTTATACAATGCTTATTTGGATGTAGCAACATATTAAATTTTATCTTTACTTCAGCTCATCTTTGACTTAAGCCTGCCCATCTGAGATACTTTTCTTTCTAATTGAAATTATTCTATTGGTAAAGATCTATTGGTGGCAAAATGCCTGTTTGTCTTAAACAATGTCCTTATTTTTTCATCCTTTCACTGTAGTTATAGTTCTTTGAAGTCTCAGTATTTATTACATGGTGGTGGATGACAGGCAGGTGATCTTATTTTGTCTCCTGTCTCCTGTGCCCTTGGTAGCCACCAAACTAGGAAGGCAAGGTTATCAGGTTTGGCAGATGTCACCAGGATGAAAGCTAACATCAGAAATAGCTTACCTTTCTGGAAGTCCAGGTTCACTTCATCAGAATCTAAGGATTTCTTACCATCTTGCTGTTTCATCAATGTATATTTAAAATATTTTATGTATCATCTTTAGTTGTTGTCAGTGGATCTGTTTAGCATATCAGACTGTGACTGACTAGAACAGAATCAAGAGAACTTAAATACTATGGGCAAACACTAGAAGCAATTTTCCAGGTCTCACCACACACCCCCCAAAATCACTGTGTAATTCAGCTTCCAGATACCAACTTTTTGGGAGGTGGTGAAACTTGGAAAATTGATGGAATTTCAAATCTACTATATTATCTGATGACTAGTTATTAAGCTCTCAAATTATTAAAATATTTTATCACTATATTAGTTCATTAAAACTTTTGTGGTAAATTACCACAAACTGGGTGGCTTAAAATAACAAGTCCTCTGATAGTGAAGAAGGCTGGAAACCCGAATCGATCTATTGGAAGGGTTGGTTCCTCCTAGGATCACTGAGGGAGAAGCTGGTCTCAGGACTTTCCTAGCTTCTTGTGACTCCCGGCCATACTCGGTGCTACTGGCATGGAGACAGAGATTGAAGTGAAATAGCTACATCTTCACATAGCTTCTCTCTGTGTATTTACCTCTTATAAGGGCACCAGTCATTGGATTTAGAGCCTGCCCTAATCCAGTACCACTTCATTTTAAATAAATAACCACAAAGAATATTTCCAAATAAGGTCACATGCAGAGGTTGCAGGTGGGCATGAATTGGGGGGGAACATTACACAACTCTCTAAAACCACCTTGAGCTTTCTCCTAAAGATAAAGATCCATGTTACTTGGGGAAACAAATTTATATTGCATCATATCAGAACACACTTATGGGCCTAACATTACTTCCCTCTGTCTTACAGTGTCAGGCATGGTTTGCTACTATCTTTTTTATTTAGATAAGTTATTATGTATTTCCAAGATCTCCTTCAAGGACTCCACAGCCTAGAATTTATTACTTCTTTCTTCCCAACAGCTGAATTACATTTTCTAGGCAAAGTGACAGCTTTGAATTCTCAAAATGGCCCAGCAGAACACAGCAAGCCAGAAAAGATTTAAAAATATTGGGACTTTCATGGTGCATCAAAGCAAGCTGGTCAATTAAATGTCAGCAATGAACTTCATCAATCAAGGAAATTCCATAGTCTGGCTCCAATCTAACTCTTCAGCATATCTCTTGCCAGAGTTACTCCCCTACCCACTCTCTTGTGCTTACATTCTTCTCTTTGGAAATATACGATTACCTGTAATTCTCCAAATGTGGGACATTACACCATGCCACTGTGCATTTGGACAGCCTGTTCTTTTCACGTGGCATGCCCCGGCACCTCTCATTCAGCTGGTGATCTCCTACCTGCTCCTTCAGGAAACTGATCAATAATATTCTCCTCCATAAAGGCTTCCCTGATCTACCTGCTCAGATTATTATTTTACTCATAACCTTCCTAGATGCACCAGTATCTTCCTAGGGGTTCCTAGGTATATCAGTTTGATATTCATGATCTTAGTGAATTTAATGTAATCATTAATCTTAAGCCTCTTTGCTAGCATGTAAACTCTTGTATGCTCAGCCCTCTGCTGACTCTGATACATGGTTAGCACCTGAAAATGAGTGAATGGATTCAGCAAGATAACTTTTTATCTACTTATATGGCAGGCACAATTTAGGAGTAATAAAAGAATAAATAAGTCTTGATTCTGACTAGCTGGGTATTTGTATTCCATCTCTATCAACCTCCACCTGATAACACAAACTTTCAAACTCAGGATTTGCCAGTTGCTTGCTCAAAACAATTCTGACTTTTAAGAGGTGTGATTTATTATACCGATATCGCTTCAAACTTACAAGCAAAACCTTTTAAGCCATCATCCACAATTACTTCTAGACAAACAAATGCTCACTCCTCTCTGCCAAAATTACTTTATTAGTATATTAACCCCTGGCATCTCTACAACCAGATATGCACTTTCATCTTTCACTTTGTGCTCATTGGGGCAGCCACTTTCATTCCGTTTACATTTCATAATGCAAACCTTCTGAATAGAGCACCCTTTCCTGGGTGTAGGTATGTATACTATTCAAGTTATTTAACAGAAGAATCCATGGGTCATCTTACAAAGCTCTAATTCTTGTTAACAAAAAAACCTGTCCTTGTCTCCCTAACCAGTCCGTTCTAAAAAGCCTTCCTAGATCATTTCTCCTGCCCTATGTTTCTGCCTGCACTGCACTTCTCTTACCAAGGTTCCCTCACATATTTAAGACAAAATGCCTGACATTCAAGTATATGAGAATCTATATTTAAAGCATCTTATGCTACTGTCAATACACATCTTCACAAGGACTTTTCACTTTTTCAAAACCTTTCCTCTAAATAGAGGGCAATCTTACCCTCTGCACTTTCGCATTTCATAATTTTAATTAAAAAGTTTACTGTATTTTTCTTTTAAATTGCTGTAAATGAAAACTTCAGGTTTTATTTCTGTCTTAGAGATTCTATGATGAGAAATTCTCTGAAAAATTGAGGATATGAATCAATGTCTTATTCAGCATAAAGGCAATTTTGCCATTGTCCTCCTGAAAAAAATAATCTGTGGACTTTTGTGAAGAATCTAGGCTGCTAGTCTTAATTAAATCCCTTCATGTCAAATAGTGGACTTTAAAGTATTATAAATCATTCATTTATACTAGTTTTCCTTTGCCCTAGAGAAATTGAAGGGTACTTTAGTCAAATGTCATCCTTCACTTTTTTGTAATCTGAGTTTCCCACTTATTAGATTAAATACAGAAGTATGATAATGTGTACTTGTGGGGGTGCTGGTGGTGCTGGTGGTGGTGCAATGGTGTATATGGGGGAAGTTCCTTAACATGAAAGGTAATGGAATATGGATCTGGATGATTTTACTACATGACCTTGGAATATTCCAATAACATTTCTCACTAAGTAAATTAATTAGATGTTCTCTATCCCCCTCCCAGTTTTAACATTCTAAAACACCATTGATTATTGAGACCTGACTTTTGACTTTTACCCACCGAAAATATAGATATGAGTTTTCCTGGAAAATTTCAGAAGTGTTTAGAAGATACCAGAAATGTCATCCCTCCCCTGGAAGGCCTTCATTTGTTGTTCTTCCATTTATTCTACAGGCCATTGTTAAATATTTATTTCATGCAACATCAAACAACCTGCTTCCATGGCACTTAGGCATATTTCTAGCAGAGCCCTCACCATATTGAATCAAATATCTGATTAAAGTCTGTCTGCTCCTTTAGAATGTGAACATCTGCAGGGCACCTAATGTGTTTCTTCCATCTCTGTCTTCCCTGGATCTCGCCTAGTGTGGAATGCATAGTAAACGCTGAATTACTGTTCCCTAAACTATCATAAAGCCGAGGAAAGGAGATTCATGACAGAAATTTCACCTTGGAATTAAAATGGACTTCCTTGAGAAGCACAGTTTGAGGTATATTTTAGTGGCATTGTTGACCTAAGTCTTTATCTCTTACTAGACATGTAATTCCTAGCATAAGAGTACCGATACTCTAAACAAAACATCACCTCTATGAGAAGGTCAGGATAAATTAGCATTCCTTGCTTATTGACACTTTCAGAGTCATCATTTTAATTTTAACACCCTCACCCCAAATAATAAGCCAAAACTTTTTTTAAAAACCTTTGTGATAAGTACATATAGAGGAAGGAAACCTTTATGACTACTACACATATAAAGGTACAAACCTGATTTCTCTTTTAGGGAGAATACAATATTTGGAGAAATAATTTATAAACATTTGGGTAAGGGTATCTTATCTAAAGCAGACTGTGAAACGAAGGAGCTTATTTGGGAGGTGAACTCATAAAACAATGGCAAATGAATGGGATAAGAAGAAGGAAAAGAACCAATCAACTATGTATTATCCACTGGAGCTGAAATCTGCTGGGGAACTAGGAGAGCTTGCAGGCGGAGAATCATCCTGCTCACAGGGGTGAGGTACCTGGGGCAGCCATGTGAGGACATCCACCAGTCATTGGTTGAGGATTGCCTGAGGAGAGGATATTCCTCAACCACTTCTGGCTTGACAGAACATGGACACAAGTATAGTACAGGCTCTGACAACCAGAGAAAAACCCAGACAAAGAGATACAATGCTCACTGTTGGCCTTCAGGCCTGCATACACTGGTGTGGTATTTGCAGGAGAAAAGAATAGAGATTCCAGGATCAAAGGAGACAAGGATGTAAAACCAGAATGGAGAAATGGAGAAACAATCAAAGCAAAAACTACCGGTATGTCATCCGAAACTGCAGACTAACATCCCCAGCAGCAAAATGACTGATGAAATTTTATAAACAAGAATGTCTAATGCTCAATTGGTGGTCACTTATATTGCCAAGATGTAAACTTTTCCTCTATCACAAGCCCAATTCCAAATTTTCTGCATAGTCTTCTTTACATAATGCCTGTGAATGGGTGTTTTTTTAATCAATGGAAATCAAGAAAAGGCTTAATTGTTATATTTTGGTTCAAAGTGATACAGAACAGAGCTGGGCAAGTGAGATGCAGGGATGACACTTGAAGTCAGAATTCTAACTCAGAGTAAAGAAAAGTTCATAGCCACAGCTAATCATGAGTCCAAAAGTGCCTCAAGAATTTTCAGATTTTTTTTCAAGGAAGGGAGTGGAGATTTTTTTTTAAATAGTGGTTTGTGGAAACTTATCCAAATCTCAAAGATCAGAAGATAGAGCTAATATGTAAGATATGCATGGAATCAATCTTCCCCATCTTAACAGTCCACTTCCCAACACTCCTACCCACCTGCTACAAGAATCCTTCAATTTACACATGAAAGGCTGTGTCACACAAAAATGATGGTTGAGAAGTAAATCATCTTCCACTTTCCCAGAACAATGATAGGTCTAAAATGCCATGTGGCCATGTGCTGGACCAATTTCTGCCATGTTTCTGTACATTGCCTATGAGACCTGGAGCACCTAGCAAACTCCTTGGTTATCAGTTTCCATCTTTGTTGAAAAAGAAGTTTGAAGGGAGACCTTCAAAGTCTCTCCATATTTTACTAACTCTTTAAGACTCTCAATTTGGTTCTAAACATTTGCAAACACGTAGAATTAGACAGCAGGAACTTTGAAGGCCAAGGTTAAATTTCATTTATATTATTTTGATAAGAATGTTCCTTGTCATTTTAATTGCCCTTCTCTCATTGCATCCTGTCTACCTGTTAACAGTTCTGACAAGCACTTGTCACATACAATGTTTGCATGCATCTGGAGAATGAGCTCCTTAAAACAGGGCATTAAATGTTTACCTCTGTAACCCTAGCACTTAACATAACACATGAATGTAATAATTACTTAATAAATGCTTGCTGAATAAATTAGTAAATGCATGACTGCCATTACCCCAACAATTCCTAACTCACTTTGGTGACGATGCAAGTTAATAAAATCTGTAATAAATTATTTTGTTCAAGACCTTCCAAAATTGTTTCAGGGCATTAGAAAGGTAGTCAGAGTGATGGAAGCTGCTTGGGAGTGAAGTTAGTCTTTTTTTTTCTGTAGATTAAAACTGTTTTGAATATCTTCAAGTGACAGTGTTTAGGGCTTTAATTTATACTCTTAACTCCTAACTACGAATAGGTCAGAGATGTCTTATTCTGAATTGCTTTTTCTGTTTCAAGACACATCAGAGAAAAGTGATTAGATTTGATTCATGCAGGATTATTACTGTCATCAAATATTTATCGAGAACCTAATGTAGTCAAATCTTTGCTAGGGGTTACAGAACATACACAGTAGAAAATGTGGCTCCTGCCACCAAGGGACTTCTTTAAACTGGGAAATGAGTCATAGAGTGACTACAGACAGACCTGCCCAAAACAATATACAATATGTGCCCAATGGTTCTTGTTACGGAACTCAAGTTTGTGTGGCCAATGCTTCGAAAGGCCAAAACTCAAAATGTCAGAGTAAGGAGTAAAGAAAGGTTATTGATCTAGAAGGCACCAGCCAAGAAGATGGGAGACTCAATAGTGCCTCAAACCCATCTGGCTCTCACTAGACAGAGTTAAGAACTTTTAAGGGGTTAAAAGCAACAAGTGTACAGAAGTGCTGGTGGGCAAGATTTGATTAGAGGACCTTGGAACTTGTCCATCTATGGCAAATATAATGTCGACACTGCTTCTTCCTGGACAACAAACCCTTTGCTTCTGAAAAGGTTCCAGTGTTTCAGGTCCCAGTTATGTCCTGATCCTTTTGTTCTGTGAGCATGGGTGAATGAGAAGTAAGATTTTGGTTCCAGGTGCAGCTGCAGGTCAAAGTTTTCTCCTGTGCACATGGTTCCACTACGTGACTTGTGATTTTGGCCTGTTGTCTCTGAAAAGCAACTCAGTATCTTGTTAAACAGAATAGAATTATTCTGAGCTGGTTCTGTGGTTAATTGTGTAAAAAAATTATGTAAAGCACTTAATATACGGTATGACACATATTCACGCTCAATAAGTGTGAACCCAGAACCAAAGTCTTGACAGGAACACACACATGGAACCAAAGAACTAGAATATATTAAATATTTGAACATTAGAACCCTTTCAGAAGCTAAGAGTCCGTTTCCAGGGAGGATCCATCATTGGTGTCCCATTTACCATAAATGGACAAGCTCCAGGGCCTTCCAAGCAAAACTTGCCCACCAGCACTTCTGCATACCTGTTGTCCTTAATCCCCTAACAGGGGTATCAAACCTGCTGCCCATGGGCCACATGTAGCCCTGGATAGCTATAAGTTCAGCCCAACACAAAAATGTAAATTTACTTAAAACACTATGGGATTTCTTTTGTGATTACATGTCTCAATGTATTTAATGTTTGGCCCAAGACAACTCTTCTTCCAGTGTAGCCCAGAGACACCAAAAGTTTGGACACACTTGCAGAATGTTCTTAACTCTGCCCAGTGAGCAAGATGGATTTGAGGCATCACTAAGTCTCCCCTTTTCCCAGTTGGTGCCTTCTTGATTAATAAACCTTTCCTTGCTCCTAACCCTGAGGTTTTTAATTTTTGCCTTTGAAGCATCGGGCACACAAACTTGAGTTCCATAACAAGACTGAAGCCCTTTGCTTCGACCTGCAATCTGTGAGAGTACTCGGAAAGACCTTGGATTTTGAAGGTTGCCACTAGTTATTTTATTCAAGACTCAGTGTTGCATATGTCATTTGTACTAAACGTCAGGTTTTGAGGAATCTTTTAACATAGTTGAGAATTCTGAATTATATTCCAAAGGCTCATAAAAGTATCTGAAGCTTATTTGGCTTTGCTCTTAAAATAAGTGTTAAAAAAATAAACAAACTTTCTTCCTGGGCTAGAATGTCAGTTAATACATCATGGTAAAACTTACCTAGCCACTTTAGTCCCTTAATATGAGCTCTGTGTCCTTCAGCACTAAGTAGAAGGGCTTTTCTGACTATGCAGCTCCATTACTCCTAATGCTTGGTAGAATTTGTGGAATTCCAAGAATGTTGTCATGAGCACCCAAATGCAGGATAGGAAATGACAATTTTAATCAGCAATTGAAATTAGTTTCAGACTCTGAGCCGAACAAAGAAAGAGACCTGTAGAAATTAGGTCTCTTGTGGTTGCTTGGGGAAGGACTAGCTGAGAGTTTCTATATTCTTCTGTAATTTGTGACACAAATTATGGTCATTGTGTTCTGCCTAAGATCAGGAAATGTGTTGCCTGGTTGAATAGGAAGCATTGTTTACCATGGTAGCGCCCAACTGGTTTCATTAAATTAATAAAATAAACAAGTTTCAATGCCCTAGAAACTTTAATACTTAATTTTTTAAATCCTCACCTAAAGATATGTTTATTGATTTTAGAGAAGGAGAAAGAGAGGGTGGGAGGGAGAGAGAGAGAGAGAAAGAGAGAGACATCTATTGTTACCCTCCCTGACCGGGAATTGAACCTGAAACCTTTTGGTGTATAGGACAATGCTCCAAACAACCAAGCCATGTAGTCACAGCTACTTTAACACTTAGACACCATGTGTGATCCTGTAGAAGGTCGGGATAAGCACAGATGCTACAATCCGCTTGGCCTATAGGCTTCATCTTTATTTTTCATTGATGTCCAGTTTCTACCTTTAGCCCAAGCTTCAGACACATGTTCCTAACTGCTTCCTGAGTTGGCTGTCTCCCACCCAGCAAAGATCATACTCAGTTATTTATTAACTTAAAAATACAGGTGACTTCTCTTTCCTGTATTTTCCAGACAACGTACTATATCCAAAATTAAACTCATTCCTCAAAATCTCTTCCATCTTTTCTATTCTGTATCTTGATGAGAAGCAACATCATCCACCCATAATAGCCATCCTCACCCAATGTTTACTCTCCTTGTTAAATCTGCTATAGAATTTCTAAGTTCTGCGTTCTGAATATACCTTGGCTGCATGTCTCCTGTGCATTCTCACTGCCAGGACCCTATTCATGGATGTAATGACTTTCTCCTGAACTATAACGACTGTTTTGTAATTGTTCTATGTTTCTCTATTTTTTATTTTAGCAATGTTAGCAAAATTACATTGCTAATTTTCTAAATGTTAAATTTTTGCTAAACACTTAAAATGTATTTTCTTAGTTAAACCAGTACAATCTGAGGAAAAAAATCTTTCTTGTATTACCCTGTGTTAACCATACAGGATCAAAAACTAAGAGTGTCTATATTATTAATATTACTTTGCTATGCTAGGAAATTCTCATCCACGAAGGCAAAGTTGTAAATGTTATTGTTTGTCTAAGAAACTTTCTTAAAATCCATTCGTCTACACAACAGACTTCTCAACAAACCTCCTCTTCAGACAACAGACTGCTAACCAGGCTTCATAGCCCTTGGAGTATAATAAAAAATATATATTTTTTTTGCCCCAGTTCTTGGCATTAGGCTCCTAAAACCCTTGGAATTTCCTGAATGATATGAATGTCTTTTGTTGTTCATAATGAGTCCTTTTCAAATATACTTGAGTCGATATTGATGAGGTTGTGAGGAGCCCTGAATAGCTTCAGGATGGGGACCAATCACCAAATGAACCAACTTCATGATTGGAGTGCTGGAATTTTTAGCCCCACCCCCAGGCCTTTCCATGGAGGGGACAGGGACTGGAAATTGAGTTTAATTACATAGCCAATGATTCAGTCAATCATGCCTATGTAATGAAACTCCATGTAAACTCATAAACAGTGAGTTAATAGAACTTCCTGGTTGGCAAACACACTGATGTACAGGGAGGGCGAGGTGCCCAGAGAGAACGTGGAAGCTCTGCCTTCATCTCCAGACCTTTTCCTATTACCTTTTCATCCGGCTATTTGTATCCTTTATAGTAAACTGGCACTCTTAAGTGTAATGCTTTCCTGGGTTCTGGGAATCATTCTAGTGAATTATCAAGCTTGAGGGAGAGTTGTAAACTCCCAAATTTGTAGTTAGCCTGGCAGAGCACAAGTAGTTTGGGGGACACCTGAGACTTGCAGCTGGTGTCTGAAGTGGGGCTGGTCTTGTGCCCTTAACTTGTGGGGTCTACGCTAAGTCCGGATGTTACCAGTCCAAAGTGCATATGTCTGATGCTTCAAAAGGTCAAAACTGAAAACATTAGAGTATGGAGTAAAGATTTATTGATCAAGAAGGTGGCAACTGAGAAGTTGGGAGACCTAGTGGTTCTTCAAATCCAATCTCTTCACAGTACAAAGTTTAGGCTGCTTCTTCTTCTTTCTTTTTTTTTTTTAAATCCTGAGAATGTGTTTATTGATGAGAGAGAGAGAGAGAGAGACAGAGAGAGAGAGAGACAGAGAGAGAGAGAGAGAGAGAGACAGAGAGACACATCAGTTGGTTACTTCCATATGTGTCCCAAGCAGGGATCGAACCCACAACCTAGGCAAATGCCCTGGCCAGAAATCAAACCTGAAAACTTTTGGTGCATGAGATGGCATTCTAATCAACTGAGTCACCCAACCAGGGCAGTTCAGGCTTCTTTTATGTCAACAGAGGGGGAAATGCATAGGGAAGGAGGTGATTGATCACTGCAGACATCTGAGCACAAGTAGGACTCCAAGGAAGATTGTACTGATGGATGTGAATACAGTGACAAAGTTCCTGCAAACCTTTGAGAAAAAATACATATTTCCCTTATCTCCTCAAGCTACAAGAATTCCTCTAATGATTAGCATATCTATATGCAAGACTAAGCAGAAGCTATTAGCCTGAGGGCCATAAGAACAAAGCAGGCTTGAGTAAGATGGAGTCGAAGAGACACAGCATTTCACTCTTTATGCAGGTAGTTTCAGAATTAAAGTGTCTGGCCAATAATAGATTGCTCAACTCTGAGAACTCAGAGAACTATGTGTTTTCTAAGATCATGACTTCCAACATTAAGAAATGTTTGCTATTTGGAGAAGAGGGTGGAAAAAGGAACAGCACTCTTACAAAAATAGTGTGGATAGGGGTGATCTTTCTGGATAAGCCACCAGACAATTGTTCACATCATTTGCTGGCAATTCATTTTCAGAATGTAGGTATAAGCAGAGATGAATCATTCTACTTTGTTTTGGGAGGAGGCAGCAAAATTATGCTCCAGAAACAAATTTTTGTCTTTACCAGCAATTCATTTCGCACAGGTTCTCTGTGGGAATTATAGTGTCTCAAGCCAATAGCATACAGAATAATATCCCTTAGTAAGCTGATAAAGAAATTACATACTCTAAACAAATGGCAGGTTAATCGCACTAACGTTGCAGTCAAGAGAAGGCAAATGAATAAAATCCAAATTTAATATGAGGTGGACCTTTTTATACAAGGAGGCACTGGGGAGAGACAGCAACAAAACAGAGCTGATTTCCAGCTGCCAGACCAGAAGTAAGAGTCCCCTGTTGCTAGAACACATTGCTAGGGAAGGAAGATGCTGGTGTTGGCAGGCAGGCTGATGTCCTTTATGGGGCCACTGGGAGGCTTTTTGCCACTGCTAATAAGAGAGTAGTCCTTATCAAGCAGCAGCTAATGCCCCAAGGGCCTTCGGAGAATTTTAGGTTAGTAAAGAGACATCTCACTGAAACTGAAACTCTTAGTCCTCACAAACTCTCAGTATTTATAGTTTAAATGTTCTTTTGCCATATTTGCTTCTTCATGAGGTGATGGCATCCGGAAACAACATACTTCATTCTTATGCCAAAACAACTCTACTTCTAACAGCTTCTTTTTTTTCCTTCTTCACAAATGAGTGGGTTAAAAAAATTTACTTAAGTCATAAACAAGTTGATTAAAGATCATATAAAGTCAATTCTCAACACAAATTGTTCATCTTTTCCTGATTCTAGCCCGAAAGAAGTGTTTGGTGAAATGAGAGCCAGAGCTATTATATTGCATCAGTTTCCAGTCTTTGAACACCCAGTTAGCACGGTCACAATGAGTTTCATCTTTGCCAGTCTGGGTTATGTAAGCCATCTCCCTCATGACTTAAGCTAGTTCAGGTGGAGTTTCTGTCACTTACAATCCCAGAGTCTAATTCATCATATTATTTTTAATGATAAAAGGAAATTACTTACCATTTTACTTTTGAATTGCCCACTACACAAAATGACCTTCAAATTAACATGGCTCAGAAGTATTTAAAAATCAAAGTACTGAGGCAATAATGAGACGGTACTTAATTACTTTATCTAAGGGTAGAACTCCTGGTTCAAATATAATGTATGTCAGGATGCTGAAAGTAATTTTAGACTTGTTCATTATTGCCATCCACAGGAGCAGTGTTTTAACAATCCTAAAGCAAGCAGAGGAGCTTTGGACATAGCCTGACTCTTAAACGTGGCTGCAGGAGAAAGGATTATAGACAGACATTTCAGAGAAAAACTGGTCAGAAACTCTATCAGGAGCTATATCTCAGGAGAGATTAGAAACTTTAAAATAGATCAATACTGTTATCATATCCTAAAGTGTCCAAATTGACAGAAGAAAATTTGATGTTAAATTTGAAGATAATTTCTACACAAAAATCACCTTGTCCCTTTTGTTAAATATTATAAGTATTGATCTAGGTGAAAACATCAGAGGCATATAGGTAACACATAGTTGACATCTGTCAGCATCTCATAGGACAGAATAAAAATTTAAACCAGTATGTTAGTATCAGAAGCCCTAATCAACAATATAACATTTAAAATCCATTGCCTACTGCCCTAAATCGTACCTTCATTATCTCTCATTTAGATAACTTCAACAACTTCTAATTTCCATACTTACCCATGATCTATACCTTACTCTTCTAAAGTACCAGAATATTCTTTAAAAAATACAAATCTGATTATGCTTCTCTCATGCTTAAAAACTCCTACTGTGCCAACATTTCCTACAGGATAAAATTTGAAGCTCTCAGTATGATGTACAAAGGTATTTTAGGACAAGGTCTCACTTCAGCATTGTCCCATGCATCATCTTCCAGTGTCTCATGTGGATTCATCCCAATAAGTCTCCTGGCATTCCTCAAACACAGCCAGGCACTTAACACTCCTGCAAGTCTGTGTACATATTTCTCCAGTACCTCAGTGTCCTCACCCTCTCTGTACCTGGAAAATCCATTCATCCTTTAAACTGGTACTGGAGCCCTAACTTGTATGGCTCAGTTGGTCGGGCATTGTCTTGCAAAGTGAAAGTTTGCTGGATGGATTCCTGATCAGGTCACATGCCTAGGTTGAGGGTTCAGTCCCCAGTCAGGGTGAGTATGACAGACAATTGATCAATGCTTCTCTCTCACATAGATGTTTCTCCTCTCTCTCCCCTTCCCTTCCCCTCTCTCTCAGAAAAAAAAAAAAAAAAAAAAAACTAAATAAGTAAAATAAATAGCTAAAAATTAAATAACTAAACTGGGACTGGATGTTCTTGCCCTGCTCCTTCAGCCTGTTAGCCATTCCTTTCTCTCCACTCTCACAACACTCTTTTTAATCTATATTTTAACACTTACACATGTTTTATCTGTTTTTTGCCAGTGACTTGACCTGAACATGAGTACTTCCAGGACAGAGATAAGGTGATTTTTGTACGACTCAGAAGCCAGATCATCTGGAATTGATTTCCAACTCTTCTACTTCCTACCTGTTTTTACTTCAGCCAAATTACCTAATCCCTCTTTACCTCAGTTTCATCATTATATAGGGATGGCAATGATGTCCAATTCAGTGGGTTATGTATGGATTAAATGAGGCAATATGCATCCAACTTTGGTGGCATGTCTCCAAATATTTCTACCTCACTTTCTGACCAGGGGCTTATATAACTCTTTATTTCAGTTTTGGTGGGAGCCAGGAAACCACTAGTGACAAAGAACCTTCAGGGTACCAATGAGAGCAGAGATGGAAAGAGATTACAC
The DNA here is from genome assembly GCA_039655065.1 of Glossophaga mutica. Classification (NCBI taxonomy): domain Eukaryota; kingdom Metazoa; phylum Chordata; class Mammalia; order Chiroptera; family Phyllostomidae; genus Glossophaga; species Glossophaga mutica. Next base: position 73,805,976 of record CM077308.1, on the reverse strand, counting down.
TCTAAGAAAGAAAACTTAAGAGTAAAGACTTTGATATGTAGCATTGCTATGAATGAATAAATGAGTGAAATTAAGCAAGCACCCAATAAGTGCATGTATGAAGGAAAGAATAAGATGGAAAAGATCTGAATATAAAACAGCCTTGACAATGCAAATGACTCAAGTGTCAACACAAATAACAATATAACATATAAGCATCCCTTCAAAATCATGACATTTTGCAGTGTGGAGTTGATTATTTTACTTTATAATAGAAGTATAAGCTCATGTTTATTGAACACTTGTTGCACATAGAATCATTCCAAATATTCTATATTTAGTATCTCATTAAATCTTCAAAACAATTCAGTCACAGATGAGGAAGCAGTTAAGTAAATTGCTCAAGCTCATACAACTGGTAAGAGGTAGAGATGAGAGTAGAACCAAAGTGGACTAGGCTCTTAGCCACTAGTTATAATTCAAACTCATGTGAACCTTGTATACATGCATTTTAAGTGCTGAAGTTCCAGCCAAGATGCAGATGTAGATAGAAACCCTTCACTTCCTCGCACAACTAAAAGGATAACAACCAATCTAAAAGCAATAAACAAACTAAAGTGCTGGAAAGTCAAATTTCATGGAACTCTGACAACCAAAGAATTAAAGAAACAATCAACCAGACCAACCAGACCAACCAGACCAGTGTGCTGAGACAAAGAAATATGGCCCAAATGAAAGAACAGAGCAAAACTCCACTAAAAGAGCTAAGCGACAAGGAGGTAGCCAATCTATCTGATGGATAGTTCAAAACGCTGGCAATCAGGATGCTCACAAAACTAATTGAGCTTGGTCGCAAAATGAAGGAAGAAATGAAGGCTACATGAAGTGAAATAAAGGAAAATATACGGAGAACCAACAGTGACAGGAAGGAAACCAGGACTCAAATCAATGATTTGGAACAAAAGGAAGAAATAAACATCCAACTGGAACAGGATGAATAAACAAGAATTCAAAAAAAAAATTTAAAAAGGCTTAGGAACCTCTGGGATAGCTTTAAATATTCCAATATCCAAATTATAGGGGTGTCAAAAGGAGAAGAACAAGAGCAAGAAATGGAAAACTTATTTGAAAAAATAATGAAGGAAAACTTGCCCAATCTGGCAAAGGAAATAGATTTCCAGGAAGCCCAGAAAGTCCCAAAGAGGTTGGACCCAAAGAGGAAAACACCAAGGCATATCATCATTAAGTTACCCAAGATTCAACATAAAGAGAGAATCTTAAAAGCAGAGAGAGGAAAGGAGTTACCTACAAAGGAGTGCCCATAAGACTATTAGCTGATTTTTCAAAAGAAATTTTGCAGGCAAGCAGGGGCTGGAAAGAAGTATTTGAAGTCATGAAAGGCAAGGACCTACATCCAAGATTACTCTATCCAGCAAAGCTATCATTTAGAATGGATGGGCAGACGACGTGCTTCCCAGATAAGGTCAAGTTCAAGGAGTTCATCATCACCAAGCCCTTATTATATGAAACAATAAAGGGACTTATCTAAGAAATTGAAGAAAATCAAAAACTATGAACAGTAAAATGACAACAAACTCACAACTATCAACAACTGAACCTGAAAAACAACAACAACAAAAAATGCTAAGCAAACAATCAGAACAGGAACAGAATCAGCCCTGGCTGGTGTAACTCAGTGGACTGAGCATGGGCTACGAACCAAAGGGTAGCCAGTTTGATTCCTAGTCAGGACACATGCCTGGGTTGAGGACCAGGTCCCCAGCGGAGGCCAGGTGAGAGACAACCACACGTTGATGTTTCCCTCCCTCTTTTTCTCTCTCCCTTCCCCTCTCTCTAGAAATAAGTAAATAAAATCTTTAAAAATAAATTAATTAATTTTAAAAATGTTTTTAAAAAAGAATCAGAGAAATGGACATCACATGGAAGGTTTTTGGTGGGGAAGGGGAGGGGAAGAATGGGGGGAATGTACAGGGAATAAGAAACATAATTAGTAGGCATAAAATAGATAGGGAGAAGTTAAGAATGACATAGGAAACAGAGAAGTCAAAGAACTTACATGTACAACCCATGAACATGAACTAAGGGCAGGGGAATGCTGGAGGGTTGGGGGGTGCAGGGTGGAGGGGGGAAATTGGGAAAACAATAATAGTATAATCAATAAAATATACTTAAGAAAAAGAAATCTCAAGTGCTTCAGAAAATGCACAGCTATTCATGGTTGGGTGTCAATCCAAAAATATGCAGCCAGAAATTCTCAGACCTTAACATTTAATGTGATTCCCAAAATAGAGCAATTTATCTCAAATTCTAAGGTCAAATCACTTGAAATATCATCAGTATTCAGATATGCTTAGAATTTTCTGATGGTCATTGTGTGTAATAAAAGAGGAGGAAGGTAAAGGTAAAGAAAGGGAAGGAAATGAGGAGAAGGATTATTGGCCCCAGTACTATAGTAATTCTGCATCACTAGCTGCTTCCTATCAGACACACTTATTCCAGTAAGCCCCAAATGAGAAGGCAGGCGTTAAAGCTAAAGTTATTTCATTGCCCCAATTCCCTTCAACAAATACTTATTGAGCTGAGTGCTGCTGATTTAGCAGCACAGAGAAAGAAGCTCAGCCTCTAAAGCGGGAAAGAGAAGTAAATAGACCACATGACACTAGCAAGTGCTGTGATGGAGGGACAAGGAGGAGAGCATTTGAAATGGCCTGGGACTTGGGAAAGTCTCCTGAAGGATGGGATTCCTAAGCCAAACCTTTTAGAATGTGCTGATAGAAAGAAGGAGAGATGGGCACTAGTAAACTTGATGAGAGGGGGGTGGTTCTTTCAGGGTAGGGGAAATAATCTGAGCAATTGTTCAGAAGCTTGGTATGAGCAAAGACCTCCAAGGTCTATGATGCAGAGAGTTCTGCTGCAACATTTGTTGTGCTGCACTTTGAGGTGGGGAAGGAAAACACTTTCCTCAAGGTTCTTTAGGCTCATTCAATAATCAAATAAACATGAGGCAGATTAGCAAGAGAAAATAACCAAATCTAATACATACATGTGGGAACCGGACATACATGAGAGAGCCAGAGGCCCTACATGCACAAGAGGTTCATTCGGTGATAGAAAGGATGACTGAGGTATGTAAGACATTCTGAGCTACAGATAAGATAATGCACCTTGGGAGCTTCAGTGAGTTATTGCTGAATGATAAGAACAGATGTTTAGTAAATAAGTTTGCTCTACCATGTAGATAGGTCAAAAAGATTATTTCTGATAATCTCTTATTAAGGGCATGGTCCTTAATTCAAGTTTTTCTTGGTAGTTAAAGAAAGGGGCAGCAGTTTTTCTGATCCTGCAGCTAAAATTGCCTTTAATTCAAAACAATCCCCATAGCACAGAAGTACATCTTCTGGGTGCTTTCCTCTGAACCCCATCACTGACCTTGCCCTGTGTCCAACATCATGTACTACTTCATACAGAAAGGATGGACTGTTTCAGGATTGCCCTCATTTAAACATGTAAAAAAGAAATTGCATTATTTTTCCATTTTTCTCCCCTTCCTGTCCTCTCTTACAGAAATCATTCCCCACTACTCCATATAATCAGTTTAAACAGATGTATAGAAGTAAACAAGTTCTTGTACAAGGAATCTGTAAACTACTATTATGTGACCCTTAAAATCTGGAAGATATCTATTTTATGCAACTACAATACTCATACTTGATCTGCTCCAACACTGCTGAGTGTTTTTTGGAGTGAGACTACACAATAGCTTTATGTATCTTTCCTGAGCGACTTGTATGTGGTAGAAATCTTTATTTTGCTATTGTTTATCTGAGGATGTTTAGGTCTTTATACATTAACAATAGAATTCATAATCCTCCTAATCGTTATCTAAGTCTTCACGTGTATATCTATTGTTTTGGAATCTGAGATTCGTAAAATTCTATGGAGTCATTTGTTTTGAAGTTGGGCTCCTGTAAAGTAATGGATATCTATCCCTATCCAGTGAAACCTGTAGCAGAATTTTTAAATTACTAAATTGTGCATTTTATGGGTGTAGTGGACATTTGCTGACTACCTTTCTTCCATTTGGTTCATTCACTCCCCTTTCATAAGAGCACTCAGATCTTCATTTGATTATCTCTCAAGAAACTATGGGTTTGGTACATGGTTAACCACTTGTCTAGCTTTAGGAATGACCTTGATTATTGTAACCCAGTGAAGATGATCTAATTCTCACTAGGAGAAGATCAGACTTAGTAAATTAATGCATGGTATTTCCCTGGGCAGAAGAATTGGGCATGTAACCCAATTTGTTCTAGTAAAACTTGAAGTTTTGGGGACTTATTAGGAAGAAAATTCCTTGCTATTCTACAGGAGACATTCTCTCTCCTTCAGGTCTACATAGTCATATAATGTGAATGTAAATCTGGGAATTACAGTAGCCACTTTGCCATTGTGAGGAGAGCTGGCCTGAGAATGAAGCTAATATTCTGAGGAGGGCAGAGCTGAGAGAATCATCACAGAGAAATAGAGCTAGTATCAAACCATGCCCAATGCCTATGTTTAATGTTAGTTACCACTTTTATGAGCCTGTACATCTACTCAAAGAGATTTGTGTCTTGCAGCTCTTCTCGCTTTAATACATTATTATTATACTGGAACCAACTTGGTTTATGGAAAGGAAGGCATATTCTATAATCATAATCTACAGATTATATTCTATAATCTTAGCATTTATGTGGGCCTGTGTCTCTGGGCAGTGGCTTCCACAAGAGTTACTCACCTTTCTCTAGTGGAAAAGTGTTTCTCCACCCACTTCCCTATTCTTGTCTTTGTCACCAAACTATATCCTGAAAGCCCCGCCTCTTTCAACTATGTCTACAAATCCCTCCCCCAACTTCCTTCAGTGAGAAACAGAAAGATGGAGGGAGCTGGAAATAGTCCCTCACTGATTAGGTGGGGAATGGAAAAATTTCAAGCTCACCTTCTTGCCTAGCTCCCTAGTCCAGAGCAGAGCAGCTCACCACTTTACCCAACTAGTTGTCTCTTAACTCCAGTTGTTCAGGCTTCTCTGGAGCTGTGTTCCCAGGTGAAGAGCTATTTGGGAAAGATGATGTCAGAATGAAAAAAAAAGGTTGATGGGGATTCTGATTCGGGCTGTGATCACTCAAGCTTCTTCCTTCAAGAGATCCTTCTTGTAGTGTTGGAAGTTTAGTAACTGCTGAGGAGTTTTCTGTGCAAGGCTGGACAATACACATTACACAGATGTTTTAAGGAATCCTTCTACCTTCTGGGACACCCATTAGGAATCAGAAGAAAGATGGGTTCTACTACTTGGACAGGTCATTGAAGGGAGCTTCACTGGATGCCTGAAGCTCTTCATGCTCTACTCAGCTAATGCTCATTAAGCACTTGCTGAGAAAGTGATGAGCTTAGTAGTTAATCAACAATTATTCATAAACTGAACTTAGTTATTTACTGCTTCTGAGCACAAAAAGTTAAAATGTAGATTGCAGCATGACTGAGCCTGAATACATAAATTGAGTAAAAATCCATAAACTGCAAATGGTATCCATAAATTCTTACCATGTAAAATTCCTGCCCAGCGGGCATCTGGTTTATGGTGAATGAGCTATGTGACCTCTAGTATTTTAGTTCAGAATATTGCCTGAGGTGAAACATGTCTCTTGGGCTATGTATTTACAAGGCATGTGGCCCTGCTCTGGCAGCAAAATGACGAGAGTAGAGTGCACTTCGAACAGTTGTGCTGTGCATAAATGACCATGGACAAAGACAACGGGGCGCGGCGGAGGAGTGGGAAGGGCTGAATGTGGGAGGTGGGGGTAGGTAGAGCAGGGGAGAGTAATGGGGGGGAAATGGGGACAGCTGTAACTGAGCAACAATGAAAAATAAACAGTTGTTCTCTCGTGACACTAAACAATACAAATATGTTCTCAATTTTCATGCCTTTCAGATGTTTCAAATTTCTGGCGTTTCTGCCTGGAGATACTGCATATGCCACAGCTGTCCTCCAACAGCCCCATGGTGATGAGCTGTCATATGTATGACCACCAGTTCAGAACACATAGGGGAGATTTGGGGTCTTCTCTTGGGCTACAAAATAAATATTTATATTAATTTCTATGTCCTTGAAAATGACTCAAATTTCTAAATCTCCACTTATCAAGTAGAATGTCTCAGTGGTCTACCTCTGTGGCATTGTTTTGCCTGGCAGAGGATCATAGTAACCTCAGAATACCCTGAGCAATATCCTGTGTTCCCCATTTGACTCAGAAGTTAGGTCACAGAAAGGCTCTTGAATGCTTTGTTTTCACCTGTGATGCTGAGAACATGAATTTACAAGATGTCTGGCTGGAGAAAGTGTGCTTGTCTTTGGCTGGGGAACCTATGGTGCACTGTGAATGCCTGTGTCCCCACTGCACTGGGGATAGGGACAATCCTGCAAGCAGGGACAGTGCTGTGCCCACAGTTGTAAACCTAGCTCTTAGAACACAGAAGTATACTGTGTCTACAAGACAGCATATAGAAGGTGCTCGTAAATATTTGTCAAACTAAAGAGTAAAATCAGTGCCCTAGCTACTACCAGTCCTAAGAAAAAAATCTTCAACCAAGGGTGGAGACTTTGGCAGGACTGCAAGGTTACCAGCGGAAGGGTAAGACTGAATCCTCCCACTGGACACTGGGTAGGGCTGAGATCCTATGGTTGGAGGGTGTGTGGAAGATTTCAAAAAAGGTGCAGAATGGGTTTCCATTCTCCATATTCCAAGAAACAAACAAAAAGTGATGATGGTTGTGGTTGGGGATAAGACAATGAAATGCTGAGAATCCACTTCGCCATTAGCTTCTTTGTGACATTTAGATAAGTCATAAGCCCTCTCTCTTTTCCTCTTTCCTCAACCTTCCACCTTCTCCAGTCTGCCAGGCTGACTGCTGCTCCACACTGTTTTGCCAATGATTGCTACCCTTGTTCACAGTCCTTCAGTAAGTTCTCTTCCAAGACAATCTAAATTAATTTTGCAAGTAAGATTTCACAAGGCACTGCATAATATGCTTCAATGGAATCAAAACATATTATATTTACTGTATAGCAAATTAGCTTTTGCACAGATTAGAAGTTACTGTTTTGCACAGATTAGAAACATGCATTTTATTACTTTTCTCTCCATTTTCTCCAAATATAAAAGCTGCCTGAATAATCTGTCTTGAATAATACAACATCTTCTCATGTTACAGCTCAGTAGAATTTTTTTTCAAACACATGCCACATGGGTAATACTGAACTATGCAACTGTACAGAAGTTCATTAAAGGTAAACTTTTAGAAAAAAGTCAGAAAGGAAAATCATATCTTATGAAATACACATATAGGGTTCTGGCTCAAAATCTAAGAAGAAAAAAATAAATCTTAGGCTTATAAGAAAATTTTGCAGAAATCATTTGACATTTATGACAGCCTCATGCCTATGAAAAAACTGTTTGGTGTCTTAGGCTGGTTTGAGTAAAATAATTTTAGTACCTGAAGCTAGAATGTGAACTACAAAGGCACGCAATGGCACACAAAGGAACTGGCGCTTGCTATTAGGCCTGCCAAAATGTCCTCACCACAGCAGACAGAAAACAAGCCTCAGAGAGAAGTCAGCCTCCATTCCTGAGATGTCCATAGTCATTCTGTTCTGTGTGAGCATTTGTGGAACTTATGAACATGGTAAATGAGGGCAGCATGTTCATTTTGCGCTGTGGCAATCCTAGTATCCTAGTTAGCCATTGCTCTAACTTAGCAAATGGACACGCTCTGTGGCCTCTAGGTAAGGGCGGAAACATTTCTGAGTACTGCCCTTAAATGACTCACTTGTAACCTAGAAAAGAAAGGTAGGTTATGAAAGGCAGATGGAATGAGACATAATAATATTTCTCCAAGTTCTTTTTTTGTACAGGTGTCTTCTAACATGCCACACATTGACATAGCTGCTTCTGTTGGCACTCTGTGTGGCTTAGAGCTGAGTGTTAATAGGGAGTAGGATGGTACTAGAAAACATTTTTGTGTGTTCGATCTCTTTAGGTTGTGAAAGGTGTTTATTCTCAGCCTACTGATGCAAGATGTCTTGAAATAACATAGCTGGTAGCAGAACAAGGAGGTCTCAATTCCAAAGGAAACATTGCTCAGGGCATCAGGGGGTTGTATGGTATGGAGTATTTAGGAAGAAAAAAAATTACTTTACCCTTCTAGGTTGTCTTGGCTGGTCTAAGAATTAAATTGACATTAGGCAGATAAACAGGAGAAAATAATCACATTTAAATATGTACATTGGTACATACAGGGGTCCCATAAGAATATGGGACGCAAGAGCAAGGTGGGCAGGTGATGCTTATATGACATCTTAAGCTACAGAAAAGAGGGTAGTGGTTTGGGACTTGAAATAAAAGGCAATTCACATGGAGATGGAAAAACAAATGTTTGGCCATGCAGAGACAATGGTCACAGAGTGGACACTGATCTCTAGCCCCTGCCACACCTCACTCATATTATACTTTAGTTATCTCTGGTGATAGCTCCCTTCCTGCAATAAGCCCTCTATCTAAATTCTTTCAGGCAGTAAGTAGGAAGGTCAAAGATTCTTCCCTAGTCTTTTGTTTCTTAAAAATATAATAATCCTCATGCCAGAAAGGGCCATTATGTGGTGGCAAATTTTGCTTCCCACAGAGGGAAAAAGTCTCCTACACTCCACCCCTCTTCCTTTTTATTTTAACAAATCTTGGACTCATTTCCTAGCTGTGAGAACTTGGGCAAGTCACTTAAAATTTATGAGCCTCAATTTCCAATTTGAAAATGAGAATAAGATAATTTCTATCAACCAGTGGTCGTTGGCACCAATTTAACGCCAACATGAATCCCTAATTTGGGGTGTGGCGAAGAAGGAAACTTTATTTGGTGCAAAGAGTTCAACAGTGATACAGCACAGCTGTGAAAACAGCACTGCTCTGGAACAGTTCAGTTGTGCTACAACAAGGCTGTAAAAACAGTATAGCTGGGAGGGCCAGACCCCTGGTCTGCTCTGCTGAGACATCCTCATGTTTCAGCTCTGGCCTAAAAAACACAGTCTTTAGTTTTCTGTGGAAAGTGGGCTCCCTAAACCACAAGAGCTGGCTTATATAAGCAGAAGTCCACGGCCCTGGTCCCTGATTGTTCCATCCTCATGTAAATGAGGACTCCAAATCATCACTGTTTGATTGGTCCAAAGGCACTATCCTGACTGATTAGAATAGAGCCACTCTGATTGGCGGAATCTGTGCACTCTGATTGGATGGGGAAAGCTTCAGTCCCACTGGTTGAAAGAGGTCTCCAGAACTCCTTTATAAGGCCTGGCTCAGATGGCAGAAACACAGCGTGGAGGCAGGCAGTTTAGCACAGAACCTCCCTTTGGAAGTGTAGTTTGTGTGGGAGGCCCCTGTGCAGGAACAGCTGCTGGGATCTGGTGTTTTGTTTTGTTTTGTTGCCCAGTTAGCCACTGGGAGCCCTTCTTAGGTATCCTTTTTTTTTTTCCTTTCAGAGTTCACACTTACCTTTCCAGATTGTTGGGACATTTGGTAGATGCTCAGTAAATAGTTGTTGCCTTTCTCTCCTACTAATCATCGTCACTACCAAACAATAAGCTCTCGAGAACCCTATGTGGTATATATGGAAAAGGTGGCTGCTGATTGTTCTGGTAAGTGCTTCTGTAGCAGGACATTAACTGTTCCTCACGTGCCCTAGGAATGCAGCAGTAATTATTGTCCCTAACAAGAAAATTAGTGTTTAACTCCTGTAAGATGAGAGTTTCCTAAGTAGATGTTACACACAAACATGTCACAATTCCCAGGAAACACGTGTAACTCACTCTCAGTACTCCTCTTTGAAGTTATATAATCTTCAGAGAAGAGGCTTCTGGGTGGACATCTTGGAATCTATCATCCTCTGCATCCTAGGTACTCTTGAGGTACTCAGGAAGGAGTCTTCCCACCCACCCAGCCAAGCTGTAATTAATAATAATGGGGAAAAAAACACATCCTTGTAGAATTTTCTCTTTTAAATGTGAGAGTAGAAAAAGAAAACAATAATTACTACCTCTATTTTCTCTCCTTTTTGATTTAATGTTTACATTTCTCTGTTAGAAAAATTCTAGAAGTAATTAGACTCAGTGCTGGTACTTCTGACTATAGGTAAAATCTATCAATGCTATCCAATAGAACTTTCTGCAATGATGAAGTGTTCTCATATCTGCTGTCCATTGTGTTAGCCACTAGCCACATACAGCTATTAATGACTTGAAATGTGGTTAGTATAACTAAAGAACTGAGTTTTGAATTTTATTTAAAGTTTAAATTTAAATAGCCACATATAACTGGTGTCAATTGAGCAGTACAGGTATGGGCTGTAGATTAGTTTTGTCTTGGTGAATGAAATCCTAAAGCAAAGAAAGATTGGCATTAGGAGGAAATCCATCTATTGCTTCTACTTCTATCTGTTAAATTGTTCTGGCCCTCAAGGATTTACAAACAAAATGGAATTGTTATTAAATGTGACAATTGCCACATTTCTAAGCAGTAATGTTCCAAACAGGATTACATCATTGTGCCATTTTTGCAAGATTTGACATCAATATTTCAAAACCCAACTTATTAGAATTGCTTGATTATAGTCACTTCCATATGAGAATGTTTGCCAATAGAATTTATATTCAAATCATTGTGCCTAGGGGCTTAATTGAAGAGATGTTTATACAATATATCCTTACCCTTCCTTTCCTTGACACACCAAAACTGCCACTGTCTTTTCCTAAACCATAACTCACTATCTTACTATGTTTTTAAGCTGCTACACATATATAGTACTTACTAGGTCAGGCACTATTTCAGGACAAAATGTCTTGCCTACCCATCTTCATATTGTAAAAGAGAACATACAAAAGTTCACTGAAATTTTTACTGACATGTAAAATTGATTTTTGCTCAAACTGAGGAAAGTAGCTATTGAGGTGATACCTGTGAGTTAAAGTATTAGATTGTCTCATGTAATGCAGATGTGGAACAAAGTATAACCTGGCAGGAATAGGATATTAGCAATGTGGCACTGTATCAGACTGGCACCAAGGAAAGATGGTGGTCCATCTGTAGCATGCAAAAATATATATAATAGAGCATGCTCAGGGCCATCAACAACTGTCCTCAGTTACATGGTGCTAAAGGGCCAATTAGTGACTGGTAGGTTTACTACAGATGCTTTTGTAAGAGACATTGCTGTACTGTTGCAGAGTTTTGATTATTTGTGCTACTTGTTTTTTTTTTTTTTTTGGAGCACTTTAATATTCTATTCTCTTGAGCATACCCACAAAAGTTCTAGGATTTAAAAATGTGTGTACAAAAAAATAGCATGCAAACCATTTTTATATAATATCTGTATTCTCCCCCCGAAGAGTTATTCTGTGTCATTCTGAGCGGAATCTATTCTTTTTATCCTTCCTTGCAAAAAACCCATCCTCACCTCTCCCCAGTTTATCCCCAGAACTGTACCTCACATCTCTCCCTCCAGAATAAGGCAGCCAGCAGCTGGGCCAGTAACCAATTCCTCATTCAATCCTGAGGAAAAAGGGATATTGGAGGCCCCCTTGGTAGAAATCAAAGGAACTCTGTATCCTTTGATAACTCTTACCAGGGTGTTGGCAAAACAGAATGAGCCAGTGCATCTGGGAGCACCATTTCCCTATAAAGATACATGGGCCAAAAAAAAAGCTGCAAAGGGAGGAAATCATAAATATCTCTGTCAACATTAAAATAACTGTACATATTAGCCTGTAATAGGAAAGGGAGGAGCAAAGGCTGCAGGATAACCATGCCCATGTAGACTCCCTCCTGGTGGCCTCCTTCTTCACATAGGAGGGGAAACTGTCCTCATAGAACTACATAGAAAGAGTACAAGCAGTACTTGTCAGGCACAGGATTGGGGGGTTTGAGGACAACAGAGTCCAAGGGGCCACTTTTTCGGATTCTCATTTTTTCTAGTTATTAAATTATTATCTATTCCTAGCTCACCCTTGAATACTTTGTTTCAGGATGCAGGAGCTGGGACTTAGAAAACCATTTCTTCTTTGTCAGCAGGTTCGTTAGACTCTGCCAGTAGGAGGCGCTGGAGGAAGATTGATCTGCTGGAGAATGGAGAAACGCAGGCCGTTTCCTTTATTCCCTGTGGGTTTCCTGTCGCCTTCCTGTTACTATTAGAATCACCTCAGGAATAGTCTTCAGCCCAGTAGCTGAAGAATCAGTTTTGTTTTTTCCAACATTTGCTTCATTGTGCCTCGCCCTGGACTAGAGACAACAGCGCCAGGCAAGCTGTGCTCTCTCTCTTCTTGGAGACCTGGGGCTGAAGTCCACAGGGCCTCCCTCCAGGGTTCAAAGTTAAAATAATCCCAACCTTTTATTTCTCTGTTTCTTCAGCCCTAGGAGTCGTAGCTGCTTCCTGCAGTGGCCATCCTCTGTTTTGTATTTACCCATTTAGTTACCTTCTTACAACTTTGCATCTAGTTAACTATTCTTTATATTCAATTCGCTCTGATCAAGGAACAGGTGTAGCTTCTGTCTCCTGACGGACACATTCATGAAATGGCCATTTCAATAAATTCATAGGCACAGAAGTACCGAAAGTTAACAACTCCTTGTGTGGAGAGGCAAACTGGGAGATTTGGCTGGACCTTGTGGTGGCTGTGAGTCACCTGCAGTGGCAGTGGCTGAAGAAATCACGGTAAAATTCAGTCACATGAAAGTGTCTGAAGTCATATGATATTTGGATGGTCTGTTTCTTTGTCTTCCAGTCGCTAGCTCCATGAGGGGAGTAATACTGTGTATCTATTATAGGCTTTACCCTAGTACTTATTTATAATCCCTGAATGAACGAAAGAATGAATGAAAATTTAAACAATAAAATTTTAGGTGACAACAAATTTAACAACATGGCCAAGGATCTTCTAAAATAAAAGTCTGGAAATCAGGCTAAGTAAAAAACTAAATACTTAGTGCAGTTTTAGATTATTTAAATGGGAAATAATCAGTTTAAATATGTAAAGGTGGACACTCCATATTATCTTTTCGTGTCTTCAAAACGTCTGCCTCCTCTGTTTCCAGCAAGCCTGTCAGCCATCTAGGGCCTGAGTGCTGGGAGCGTCATTAATTACCTTAAAACGTCATTCAGCTGTGGCAGTCTTGGCAATCTTATTATCTCAGAGGGACCAGGAGCAAAGATTAGTTGTTTTATCACTTAAGTAATGAGAATTTTACACTACTCTGCAGAGATTTATGGGAGTAATTAGTCTAAGCAGGAGTTTTCAGAATGTTATTAGGTGTAATAATTAACCCTAGTGGGGTGAATTACTAACAACTTAACAATCATTGGGGATGGCATGAAATTTCAGTTTTAGGCATTTGTAAATACATATAACTGTGCATTACTAATAATTGTTTAATAAAACATTAGATTTAATTATAAAATTATCAATATATAAATGAGGGGTCAGCAAATTTTATACATCTAACCAATAGCTTATTTTCTCATGTTGAAATGCAATTACTTGTCAAAGAAACTGGAGGGCAGTATGATATCTGAGCAAAGTGTTGGTCTTAGATTTAGACCCTAGCTCTGCCATTTACAGACTCTATGAGAGTCGGTAAGTCATTTAACCATCTGACACCTTGGATTTCTTCAGCTGCAAAACAAGGAGCAGAACTAGTCGTTGAAGGGCCTTTCCAGCCCTGGCCATCCATAACCACAGAAGACACAGACATGCTTAAGTCAGGCACCAATAGTTAGCACCTAGGCCATCCAGGGTATGAACTGAGCTCTTGATCCTTAAAGAGAAAGTAAAATTAGGATTTAAGTGCTTGCTATGTGCTACAACTTTTTATATACATGATCATATTTATACTCCTTCAAGTAGGAATTGTATCCCCATTATATACATGAGGATACTCAAGAAATTTGAGGAACTTGTATAGTAGGTGAAAGTTTGAATCAAATCAAATATATTCAAATATCAGTTTCATTACTTTCTGGGTGACATCTGTGAATGGGAACAATCATGTTTTTACCTTAGTCCCTGAAAAAAGTGAGATCATGCATGTGAAGTTCTTAATAAAATAGCTGCTCAGAGTACACATTCCATAAATACTATCACTGTGATTATTTTTCATAACTCTGTAAGTCAAGTTTTGTACCCATGTCATTTTGGTAATATTCAATAAAATCCATGAAGATTTAATTATACAATCTTGATAAACTATGAGAACTTGGAAAAAATTGTTTCTTAATTACTCTGCATCTCTTTCTCTCCTATTTTGAAGCATAACTAATAGGTTTATATATTAACAGACACTGATTTTATTGTCAGTTATAAAACACAAACAAAACTCTCAATGTTACTTCATATTTCATTGAATCAGATTCTATAAATGGCAAAATAAGGTTAGCACTTTAAAGGGCATTTTTAAACAAATTAATCTGAACCTAAAACAACTAAAATTTAATTTTAGTTCTTTGGTTTAATTTAACAAGGCTCTAAGTAACACTATAGCAATTACAGGACTTAATCAATTGGTAGGGGAGTGGCAGGCACATGTCATCACTCGTAACCAATGTCCAAATAATTTGCCTTAGTTTTTCTTATTTTAGAGGGTTTTTTTTCTGAGCCACAAAATACAGAAAATTATTGTAGCACTTATTTTCTCCATCTTCCCCAAAGTGAAAGATTTTATTTATCGTATTTTCCAAAAATGGAAAATATATCCCTTCCCACATGCTTTTCTTACCACACAACTTTGATATTTCTCCATTAAGAGACAGGATCGACATTCTTGCCTCTCGAATCTGAGCGAGTCTATGTCTACAGCAGAAATGATGCTATGTGACTTCCAAGGCTAGGTTGCGAAAATTTTTTCAACCTTCTCCAACTTGCTTCCTGGTCCTCACAGAAGCTTGTCCTTAGAAGTCACTGTGTTTCAAGGAAGCCAAGCAGCCATGAAAAGGCCATGTGTAGGTATCCGACAGCAGTCCCAGCTGAGATCCCAGGTAATAGCCAATGTTGAGTGTCAGACCTGTGAGGCCTTAAGAAGATTCTGGCCTCCAGCCTTTGAGCCACTCCAGCTTGACTCTGAGATGGACAGGCACAAGCTGTTTTTAATGACAGCACAAATACAGATTTGTGAGTGAAATACATGTACTTGTTTTAAGCCACTAAGTTTTCAAGTGGCTTATTATGTAGTGATGATAATCATAGTAACCATCATTCAAGATGCGTTGTATTATATACAATTGGTACCTTAAAGCGGTAAAGCTCATTTTTAATTCAAAATCAGTTAAGTAAGCATTAAATAAATGATGATTCTAATTAAACACATTCTTTTTTTCTGCAGTGGTCTTATTCTTCATATAGAAGGAAAAAAATTCTTTTCTACCCTTCTACGTTCTGGCTGATCTAATGGTCAAATTGACATGAGACAGATTAATAGGTAAAAATCACCACATTTATTACATACATACAGGATTCTGTAAGAATATGAAACTTAGAACAAATCAGACAGTTGACTCTTATATGCCATCTTGATCTAAGAAGAAAGGAGGGTAGTGGTTTGGGTCTTCAAAAGGCAGGAAGGCAATTCACATGAAGACGGAGAAACAAATGTTTGGTAAACAGATATTTGCTGGACCGTTTTTATCAATGGGACACAGAGAGAACTTTGATCAAACTGGCTTTGCTAGGTTCTTCCCTGTGTCTCACTCACTAGTTCATATTAAACTATATTTATTTACGATTATACCCCCATTAGGCAGCTAGGTGGAAGGTCAAAGTTTCTTTCTGAGTCTTTTTCTTCTTAAAAATAACCAACATAAAATAATCAATATCCCCCAGAAAGACCTATTTGGGAGGTATCGAAACATGTTTCCCCTCCATATTCATATAACTACAGATATAAGAGGTATAAACTAATACTGTGAGAGGAAAAGAAATTATGAGATTGATTTTAAGTTAAAAACTTCAGAAGAAATTGGATTTTTAAAAATACCAGTTTCAACATTTTGTGATCTTATAAAACAAATAGACTGTTGTAATGTGTGCAAGCCATTGGGAATACATAAAGTACCTCAAAAGACTTGGATGACCCCTGATGTGGATGGAGGCCATCAGA
Source organism: Glossophaga mutica (assembly GCA_039655065.1). NCBI lineage: Eukaryota > Metazoa > Chordata > Mammalia > Chiroptera > Phyllostomidae > Glossophaga > Glossophaga mutica. Next base: position 73,789,756 of record CM077308.1, on the reverse strand, counting down.
AATGCACTCTGCTTCTACGTGATAATGATCTCCTTTTCGAACACTGTGCTGTGAATTTCCAACAAATTAACCCGTAACCCTCTTTCAGGTACTTCCACTCATTTCTTATTCCTGTTTTCACTGTAGAAACAACTTTCAAAGAGATCTTTTTCTGGTTTTCTTCCTTTCCATTTCAATTAGTCTTAATCCTAGGCAAATTTTTCACCCCTCTCCGGTCCCCGTACTCCGTTTCGGTCCACGCCATCCTGAGCGGTGCTGCCTTCCGTACTGCAGCTCCTCTGCCAAGTCCTGCAGTTGTGCTATTCCCAGGACTGCTCGTACCTGTCCAAAATATTTAACCTTGGTCAGCCTTCTGAGTGCTGCTGTCAATGTTCCAGAACATTCTCTTGCAGTATCTGGAATTTTTATGATTGGCTGAGTTTCAGGGAGATTTAAAGACCCATAAGGAAGTTATTTTGCTCTCAGGATGGGCTATAACTACAAATTATACAGTTAGTTTTCCTTTTATTGTTTACCCTTTAACTATGTTAATGGTGTCTAACAATCACCTGACACACATCCTCCTACTTCCTTTCTGATGCCAATCACAAACATCAATAACCAACTATGATATTTCCTGCTATGCCCTTACTTTCCCTAAGCACCCTTCATTTTTTGGCCATAAAATATTTGAATAATATTGCACAAAATATTGACTTTAAATGCTTGTCAGAAGATATTAATACATAATTCCATGTATACATGGTTGTCCAGTATCAATCAAGACCTCTTAGCACTGTTCTTTGCATGAATTTAATTTTTTTTTAAAATATTTATTTATTTATTTATTTTTAGAGGGGAAGGGTAGGAGAGAGGGAGAAGGAGAGAAATATCAATGTATGGTTGCCTCCTATGTGTCCCATGCTGGGAACTGGCCTGCAACCCAGGCATGTGCCCTGACTGGGAATCGAACCGCGATCCCTTGGTTCACAGGCCCGCGCTCAATCCACTGAGCTACACCAGCCAGGGCATGAATTTAATTTTGACAGAGTCACGTAGCAATGGAAGATTTGTCCTGGGACCAAATAGCATTTGATGAAATGTAGGAAGTTTTTAAAAGCTAGACATGGATTATAAATGTAACAAACATGTGAGCAGGCCACCTTAATTTGGTTGATCTGCATGTCCACGGCAGATGACAAAGTTCCTAAGGCACTGAGTTCTTTCTTTTTTTCAGTTGTCCAAACTGACAGCACCCTTCTTGAAACAGGACGCAGACAGCCATGACCAACTGCCTGGAAAGAGAAGAGAAAAAGAAGCGTATTTGTCAACTCAAACATGGAGTAACTTAACAAGCCCTTAGTTCTTTCTCCTGGGATGGGAACATTGTTCCAAGTTTTTGCATTTTTAGTCAAGGTGTTCTCTTGTTGTTACCAGTTTTTAAATTGTGATGGGTTTCCCAGGGTTCCCAGCACTCATTCACAATAACTGAGTGTTATTCTTCCATAATTTTTTGCAAGTAAAATAGGTGTAACTCCTAACCGTATGTAAAAACAGGCTGGGCTCTGACAAGCTAATGCCAACAATCAAGGAGCCTGTCACATAACACTTAGATTTTCTTTGGTGTCCTTTATTGCTAGATGATGATCTTGCACAATGTATTGCAACCAGAAAGAGGAGGAAAGCCTATTATGGTATTAAAATTAGAAAGAAAAACATCATACATTACCAACTGAGCATTTGATTGCCTCTTCAAGGGCATGGTGAAAAAGTTTGAGTTGTAGAACCATTATATACTAGTGCTTCTCCATCAAGAAAAATTTCAGTTTTGGAATGACATAGACAATTCAATAAAAATAGTAGAATTGTTGGTGTTTCTTTTCAATACCTTATTTTACTTTTCCCATTGTTGTTGGGTGTTTTTTCCCCCCTCTCCTACATGATCACAGTTCTACTAGTAGTATCTATTAAGGCCCAAGGTGGAGTCCTATCAAAAAAATAAAGAGGTAAAGGAAAGAAGAAAAAAAAAAAATCAACCGTTAATCTCTGTAAGTTATAAATTAGTGAAATAACATTGTCATCCACATTTTAGGAGTAGCTTAAGAAACTATGGAGAGGGGAGAAGGGTTTTCAGGAACTACTATAAAGGACACATGGACAAAACCAAGGGGAAGAGTGGAAGCAAGGGAGGGAGGTGGGTGTGGAGGGGGTACGGGGGAGGGGTGAGAAGAAAATTCAGACAACTGTAATTGAACAACAATAAAGTAATTTATGAAACAAACAAAGAAAAAGAGCCCAACTGGTAAATAAAATGGAGGTATGCTGGAGACTACCACCTTGCATCCTTTAGAATAGGGTCTTTAAACTACACCCTGCAAATCAAATACAGATAGCTACCTGATTTTATAAATAAAGCCTTGTTAGAAAAAAAAGAAAAGAAACTATGGTTAGAATCCTCTGACATCTTATTAAAACCCTGGATGAGAACAGAGTACAATGATGGTTAGGGAAGTTTATTGGTATAAAGGCAGAAAAAAATGCGTTCTGAACCTTGATTTGATTGTTTCTGATTAGCAGTCTTACTTAAATATCCTTGAAGGAAAAATATTACTACGGGGTTTTTATCCCTCTCCATGACTTTATTTATGTTATATATGCCTTTTTTAAAATAAATTTTATGAAACAGAATATTCTTATAAAGATTATCTAAAATGTAATTTACAATTCCTTCTAAGAGAGCTTGTTGTCCTTAGTGACTTTCAATAGACAGATTTGCAGTTCTTTTCAGTAGGCACGCATGTCTAGTTCGGATGTTTCAGATCAGGTGAAATTGCCCAGCATTCCATATACCCTGTGTCTGATTAAAGTTACTCCACAGAGAGAAAGAGAATTTATAAAGTGAGCAAAATCATCGGGAGTTGATGTATCATCACCTAGAGACAATGGGCTCTGAAGAATGGATTATGACCAGACCTTTTGGAAAACACAGGTATGGTGTGAGTTAGAAGGGCCATTCTGAGAGTAAAATGATAACATTTCTCTAAGACACCTCCTGCATAGACAGCTCTGTCGATCACAAAGTAAGCAGTTTCATCTGCCCTAATTTGGGAACAAAAGGTAGATGGCACTTACCAAATGGTAATAGTCTGAACAAATTCAGCAGCTGCCTTTGTTTACAAGCTGTGTACACAGCGTCAGATGGAAAGACTTTTAAAAGAACAGTAAATGGCAATCAACATGGATAATGAATTGGATTAATGTAGCAATTAAAGTTTATTAAAATGAAATATTACCCTTAGACAGAACCTGACAATGATGTAAAAGCTGAGGATCTGCTTTCCAAAACTGAGGTTCAGCAAAGGAAATCCACATTCCCAGGAAGTTATAAGGTCCCTTGTGAATATGAATGGCCATGCTGTGACAGGCGAGGTTTGAGAAGCAATCTTAGAAGAGTGAAGGATTGAGAGCTAAGATAATTAAATATTTCTCATCTGGGATGTAGGTGCCCCTTAGAGAAAGGTCGCAGGGTTTTCTGCTGATAAGAGTCTCCTGAGGGATAATGCTTTGTTCTTATCTTATCATGACCAAGAAACTTGTAAATTATAAATACTTCACCTGAAATGCAAAAAGTAGATGGAGATGGGAGTGTAATAGGAAAGGAGATGATGTACCAATTATTTTACAAATGTAAAGTGAGGCATTTAGGTGTTGAGAGAGGCTTGCAGCCAATGAATAAACCTACTCTTAGGAGGTAGCTGAAATGATAAGATTTTATTAAATCCCATCATACAGACTATACCCAAAGCAAAGTGGAACTTGGGCCTTGAATTTTTCTAATACTCCTTTGTAATATTGGGGATGGGGAGGAAGCTATGAAACTGGAAAAGTAGGTATTCATGCTGCCTGTCACTACCAGAACCAATAAACGGAGACAGGGATTGAATCTTTACGGGCACTTTATTCAGATGGCCGGTGATCTGAAAAGATGGCAGGTTTGTACCCTAAGAGACCATGTTACGTTCCATTTCAAACTGACCCTTTTTATAAGGAGAAGGAAAGTGTAGGTAAGAGGTTTGAAATTCAGGGAAAAGATTAATCAGATAAAAAGCTGCAGCATTCTTTCATCGGTTGACCAGTGATTCTTTATCTGTGTCCTGGGCGGTGGACGGCTCACCCGGAGTACAAAGGTGGAACTGCTGTGGCCTCATGGAGTCAGGGTGGGTCACACCTTCAGTTCCTGAAACAATAGCTTTTTACCTGCATTAATTACTAAGCTTATTGACTATTGCTTAAAACTAAAATTTTCCAGCTCGTGAACTCCTCATCAGTTTTTTCAGAGAGAACAGGCATCTAAAGTTCCCCCAAATTGTACTATTACAGTTTGTTAGAGTTTTAGTGTGAGGTTTTCCTTTCTACTAAGAAAACCTCACACTAAAACTGTGTGTTTTATTATTATGTTTGGTTTGTTATTAGCGGTATGCAAACATGAAGTACTTTTATTTTTCTTTAATCGCTGTCCCCACAGGTGCTGTGTTGAATCCCTTCTCCTGGTGTGGTGAGAGATAAAATACCTTATGCAGAAAACATCGACTTCTAAGTTATTTTATGTTCAGTTTAAACTTCCATGGATTGAAACTTTCCCCCACGAAGCCAGACTCAGTCCTCCAGGCACCCAACCTGGTAAAAAGGTGTGCTCTGGTATTGTCTTTTTGTTTGGTTTGGTTTGGTCTGTCTTTTGATTCCTCCTTCCTCGCTTTTACCTTGAAGTGGAGGAAAGATTTTAATGTGCTCCTGTAACTCCTTTTTCATCCCCTTTCATAGGATTTTGGAAGTTCTCAACTCCAGCTGCTTATTAACATAACCAAGGACCTTTTAAAAAATAACTATCCCAGGATCCTTCTCAGTCTCATACAAAATTGTAAAGGTAAGAGAAAAAGGGCAGGTGTTCATTATTTCAAAAGCTACTGGTATTGCCCTCTATGTTAGTTTTGACTGGTTTCCATGGTAGCATTGACTGGCCATTGATATGCTCTAGGCGGCGGGCACCCAAATGGCACAGTGGAGGAAGAAGTGTATGTGGAAAGAGTCTTCAGCTGACCACCCCATTATACAAAGAGAAGTGGAACATTTGGCTCCAGCCTGGCCTCTCCGAAGGTCCTTAATTCCCTCTCCTGACACCACCAGAGTGCAATCATTGTCCTTTTGCTGCTGGGCTCTCCTTGCCCCAAGGCCACCTCTTTTGGATGGTAAAATGGCTCTTCGTCAGCTGTAGTCTACAGTGTCTAACTGAGCTGCAAGACACTCTAACACCCTGAATACACCCAAAATGGTGAGTGGGTAAGCAGATAGCCCCACTGCTGCCCTTGGACCTCACTGTGCCAACTTCCTTTGAATGCTTTTCCTCTGCTCAAATTGCAACAGGGTGTGTTTCAACATAGTCTCTGTATAAGCAGATTACCCAGTGATGGGACACCCTGCTCTGCTTTCTGGGGTATCCCAATATTTACAACTGATGTGGCCATCACCATCTTCATTTGGCAGGAGGTGGAGTGGGGAGTTCTTGATGTTCTGACTCGAAAGCCCAAGATCTTTCGACTAGGCAATAATGGAGGTAAAAGGAAAATTAGGACACAGAACACAGATGTGAGATGGTGGAAATGCTTAGGTTAACAACGCCACGCCAGAAGCTACTTCCAGACACAGTCTTCCCATGATATAATCAGAGGGACTTGGCATTTCTCTAACATTTGACTTGAGCAATTTCTCTTGACACTATTTTTCAACAATAGAAACAATAACAAAGGTAGGCATAAGAGAAAGCTAGAAACAAAAATCCACTGCTTATACAATTACAAACTACTTGATAAAGTGAGAAAGAGCATAGTTCCCTTCTCAGATGTGCAGGTAGTATAATGGGCTTGTCCTTTGAGGGACTTTAATAGGTATAATAATTTTTAAAGCTTCACAAAGCAATTATTCATAATGCCATGGTGACAGATTTAACATAGAAGAATATTTTAATAAGTTGATTTTTAGAAATTTTAATGACACTGATAGGAAAGTCTACCTGTGCTGTTTAGCACTACATCCTAAAATGTGTCCTAACATACAGACCTGAAAAGGACTTCCAACCAACACCTCTCCTCAGGTATTGAGTTGGCCAAAGAGTTCGTTCAGGTTTTTTCCATAAGATGGCTCTAGTAGCACTTAGTTGTCTTTAACTTCATTCAAAAACAATTTTGTTAGATTGTATTGTGACAGCTGTCATATCTTTAGGTAGGATAGATAGCAAACCAAGGCAAGGAAGAGGAGGGAGATGTCTCTGCCCCCTGACTCAGCAGTCCTGAGCCTGGTCTGACAATATTGCCAGATGTTCCAACACTATGCTAACACCAGAGGAGGAAAGTCCTTGAAATTCTATGTATCATTTCCACCATCTGAGAAAGCAAGCCTTGAAACTGTGTTTTCATCCCAAGGCCTGAAAGATGGGAGAGGGTTCACGGTGCCCAAGGAAGAAGCCCATGAAACAACTTCGGTTAATTGCCTACCCCTGGTCACCATCTGTTTTATGAGGGTGTTCCTAATGCTTACAGAAAGAGCCCATAAATAACTTTGAGGAGCTGCCCCAACTTTAATGAGTGGCCTTCTGTCACGTACCTATTTTACAATAAGATGAACAAATGGAGTCTGGAGCAAGATAAAGATTCAGGCTGACAGACTCCCACACATACCTAAGTTTGAGTAGTCATACCCCGCCCCCCGCCCCCCGGGAAAGCTGATACCACCTTTACTCATGAATCAATATGTAATTTCTTCACGCCCATCCTGCCAACTATATAAGCCCTCAAAACAAAGGACTCTCTTTCCACTCTCTGGCTGCCCGGCCTCAGGCCATCCAGGGTGCATGCTTGCCACCCAAGCCTTTGGCCACCCTTACCCTGCTTTGCCCTGAACTTATTATTTTCACCCCCGACCACAGCAAGGCCTATTCTCTTCCATGAGAATGTATCACCAATAAACCCTGCTTACATGCTAATAGGTTCTCTGATCTGTAATTCTTTACTGCACCAGCAAGAAGAATTGAGTTTCTGCAAGTTTCTCCTATAACAATATCAATGCATTTTTAAAAACTTATCAAAATGGGTGATACTTTGTGTACCATTTTATTACTGAAAATGGAAGAAAATATGCAACATTTCTGGCATATTATGCTTTATTATTTCAAGAAAGGTAGAAATGCATCTGAAATGCAAACAAAAAGATTTGTGCAGCGTATGGAGAAGGTGCTATGATTGATTGAACGTGTCAGAAGTGGTTTGCAAAGCTTCATGCTGGAGATTTCTCTCTGGACAATGCTTCACAGTTGGGTAGATAAGTTGAGGTTGATAGAGATCAAATTGAGACGTTGAAAACAATTAACATTATACCACACAAGGAGATAGCTGACATACATAAAATATCCAAATCAATGAAGTTATTGGTGAAAATTAGAAATCTGTCTTTTATTTTATGTTAAAAAAAACACATGAACTTTTTGGGCAACCCAATATATAGCAATGCTTTTAACTCAGGTAGTTACTTAGCATATCTGATACTGTGTGAGAAGTGGGTAATTTCACTATAGGGAAAGCACAGATATAAACAATAAAAAATTTACTCCCTGGCTGGTGTGGCTCAGTGGATTGAGTGCTGGCCTGTGAACCAAAGGGTCACCAGTTTGATTCCCAGTCAGGGCACATGCCTGGGTTGCAGGCCAGGTTCCCAGTTGGGGGAGCACAAGAGGCAACCACGCATTGATGTTTTTCTCCCTCTTTTTCTCCATCCCTTTCCCTCTCTCTAAAAACGAATGAATAAGATATATGTCAATCCTATATGGAGGAAGATGATAGCATCTAGGACTTCAAATAATTTCCTCAAATTTTCATGTATAATGAGTGCTGCACAGAGATAAGGTATTATAAACAAAAGCAAGAGAAATAATAAAGGGCAGAAGTAAATGAAGGGCTCCAATCCTAGACTTAGTGAATACATCTTTTAAACAACCAAGCCTATATATTCAGGGAAATGAGAAAGAGAAATTAAAAATTGGGGCAACAAATCAGGAATTATTAAAAAGAATCAAATATATGTTTTTGAACTGAAAAAAGTAATAACTAACATTGAGAATACAATGGATGGGTTTAAAAACATGTTAGATGTGGCTGAATAAAAATTTAATGAACTGGGATATGGGTCAGCTGTAAATATCCCAAATGAAGTATGGAGAGATCAATGAATAAAAATGCAGACAAGAACTTATGAGAGAGAGGGGAAACAATTAGTGACTGGAGTTCCAGATGGAGGCGAGAAAGTGAGAACAGCAATGTTTGAAAATGTGATGTTGAGAATTTCCCAAAGTAACAGAAGTCTTCAAACCACAGCTTTAAGAAGAACTCTCACCATAAGCAGGGTAAACACACCAAAGCACAGGTTAAAACTGATAAAACTAAAAAATGGGAAGATAATTTTTAAAGCAGCTATGGAAAAAATATAAATTATCATCAAAGAAGCAAAAAATCCCAACCCTAGGAAACCAAATTAAAGATATACTGTCAGAAAGTACACCTTCTGCACAAGGTTATTCATTGTAGCGTTATTTATGATAGCAAACGATTGACAAAGAAACATGTCTATTATGGAAGGAGTTGTTGCATAAAGCATGGCGCCTACACAAAATACTGTTCTGGGACATTCAGACACTGTGCGTTCCCAGTATGAGCTAACACAAAGTTCACAGCAGCCCCTAAGAAATATTCTTGTCAGAAACAGTTGATCCTGAATCTCATTGAGTCCTTAGAGTCAACTTCTAATTTATAGCACAAATGGGACTAAAAGAACAAATAAATGGCACTTTAAGGAAACAAACAGCTAAATCCAGAATTTGGGACATTCTCCAGAACAATAAATTTCAGCTCTTCAACAAGACACTGGCATGAAACAAAAAAGGTGGTAGTGGGGAATTTAAAACATAGCAACCAAATGATGTTATAGGACTTTTTTTGTAATTAAAGTCATTTAAAAATAGTCAAAGCCATTTTTAAGACAATCATGGAAATTCAAATAATGACTAGCAATAGATTACATGAAAGAATTGTTGGTTATGTTAGGTGTGATAATGGCATTGCTGTTAAGTAAGAAAATGATCATGTTTTTAGAGGTGCATCTTAAAATATTTGAGGCTAAAATGACACAAGCTCTAGGATTGGTTTATGTGCAGTGGAATCCCTATCTTGCAAAGTGGACTATTTGAAGCAACTGGTTTCCCTGTGTTTACTCTGCTTAAATATACTGTCTTTCACTATACCTCAATTTTAGCTACTCTGAACATAAAACTATGTCTCTGAGATGACCTTCTTAGGGCCTTCAATGCAAATTTTGCACAACTCATAGAACCTATACTTTGCATATATGTTTCTGGAAAATAACTCCCTCCCCGCATTTGGTTACAATCTGCCTAGCTGGTTATGCATTGTGTGGTAACAAATCAACCAACGCAAGCTTCATTTTCTTTATGCAGTTTTAATTCTAACAACAATCTCATGGTAAAAGCATTGATAGCCCCACTTTAGAGATGAGGAAACAATAGTTCAGGGAAATTAAGCAACTTGTCCAAAGTAATGACCTAAGATTTTTGTGAATGAAATCAGTTATCTACCCACCTCCACTCACACCTCCAAATACATGCTCACAGCTTAGGTTCATACCTGAAAGGGCAGTTGAAGCAGAAATCTTGTTGGTAGTTCCCAATATTAGATAAGGGATATGATAAGGGGCTGGTAATTCTCAGCTAGTTGGAGACTGACTGTTGCAACAGGTCTAGAAGTGCTGGTTGAAATACAATGTCATTATGATCAACTACAAGACAACTTCTGAGAACTGTATTGAATAAATTATAACTTTCTATTGAATTCATGTTTATCTTCCTCCTGAAAACATGCTCTGAGTTCATAATCTAATTTTTTTAGGAATTGTATAATATGTGAGGATATCACCTTCCCTTCTATTTCAGCTTGGCCCATCCATTCTGTCCATCTCATTGCTGGTCCTTGATTGGACTTGACTTTCCAGTGTGGTCGATGAATACATGGAATGCCATCCTGGATAGAGAAACATCTAATTCCCAGAAGCAGAGAGAATTGCAACAATGGTTATGTGGTTTAAATAAATATAGCAACAGTAATGCCTACACAATGTATTCCCATGGTGAAAGTAATTTAGCAACCCTGTTCAGACATCTCCTGCTCTCCACCAATTACCAGATCAGCAAGAAATGACAAATTCCAACCGAGCCACCTGGATAATTGTAGAAGTCTTTTCCGCTTGCTTAACCCAATAATGCTGGGCAGAAAGCAGGGCTGAGAAAGTCCCGTTGCAGCAAAACAAACTTGCTCCTGTTTTTCTTTAGCAGCCTCATTCTGAGGCAGGGAAACCTGGAATAAATGGCTTTTTTGTTTTATTTAAAATGCAGCAGCACTCTTCAAATCAGAATGAGGGTGTGCTACACTAGCAACAGCTTCTACTTCTGGGTGAAATGGGACTATTTATGAACTAGGTAATGGTGAAAAGCTGTTAACATTTATGGAATGCTTATTACACATACATTATCTCATTCCACATAACAATCTTATTTCCACTTTTATGGACCAAGAAACTGAGGCTGAAGAAGGTTCAGTAACTTGTTTAAGCTACTAGGTGAGAGAGTCTGGCTTCAAATTCAGGTGTTTCTTTGAGTCAAGAACCTGTGTGCTAAACAAATATGTCCTGCACACCTTACATGCAGTATTTAAGGAAGGCTTTGTCTTTCTCACTCGTCTAGGAAGCCTAGTGCTGCCAGTAACAGGAAAACATAGAAATGGCTTAAACACCAGGCATTTATTATTTCATTCCACAAGGTGTCAAATACCAGAATAATCCAAGTCTTATTCAGAGACTCTACAGTGTCATATAGGACCTGGGTTCCATTTCCCTCACATTTCTGCCCTGTGATTATGGGTAAGCAGTTTCAGTACAACTCTCCTCCTACAGAATCTTCCAGATGCCAAAAAATGTGGAGTTAGGGGAGGGTTTCTCCACATACCTCTCATTTTTACAGTAAGGAAAGTCATTTCCAGAAGTCTCTCTGGAGAGTTTTCTTGCTGTGCAATTTGCCAGGGTGTAGTCACAGCCCATACTATGGCTGTTACCGATAATGGCTTTGCAACGATTGGTTGCAAAATTTATCAAAATTTACCACTCCCACCCCCAAAGCTGTGGAGAAGCCCCATGAAGCATATGCATTTCCTTGTGTGTGTTTTATTGATTATGCTATTACAGCTGTCCCATTTTTTTCCCCTTTACCCCACTCCATCCAGCAACCCCCCGACTCCCTCAGACAATCCCCACACCATTGTTCATGTCCATGGGTCATGCATAGGTTCTTTGACTACATTTCCTATACTGTGCTTTACATCCCCTTGGCTATTCTATAACTGCCTGTTCATACTTCTTAATCCCCTGACCTCCTCACCCATTCTTCCATACCCCCTTCCTATCTGGCAGCCAATCAAAATGCTATCTGTATCCATGATTCTGTCACTGTTCTTCTCGTTTGCTTGGTTTGTTTTTTAGATTCAGTTGTTGATAGATATATATTCATTGCCATTTCATTGTTCATAGTTTTGATCTCCTTTTTCTTAAGTAAGTTCCTTTAACATTTCATATGATAATAATTTGGTGATGATGAACTTTTTCAGTTTTTTCTTGGCTGGGAAGATCTTTGTCTGCCCTTTGATTCTAAATGATAACTTTGCTGGGTAGAGCAATCTTGGCTGTAAGTCCCTGCTTTTTATGACTGTGAATATTTCTTGCCAATCCCTTCTAGCCTGCAAAGTTTCTTTCATGAAATCAGTTGACAGTCTTATGGGAATTCTCCTGTAGGTGACTAACCTCTTCTCTTGCTACTTTTAAGATGCTCTCTTTATCTTTAACCTTTGGCATTTTAATTATGATGTGTCTTGGAGTGCGCCTCTTTGCATTCATCTTGTTTGGGACTCTCTGTGATTCCTGGACTTGCATGTTTAGTTCCTTTATCAAATTAGGAAGTTTTCTGTCATTATTTTTAGATTTCTGGGTTTTTTTATTTGTTTGTTTGTTTGTTTGTTTGTTTCTCTTTCTTTTCTCCTTCTGGCACCCCATGATGTGCATTTTGGAATGATTGAAGCTGTCCCAGAGGCTGCTTACTCTATCCCGGTTTGTTTTTCTTCCCGTTCTTTTTTCTTCTTGTTGTTCTGATTGGTTGTATTTTGCTTCCTTATGTTCCAAATCATTGATTTGATTCTCATCTCCATTCACTCTACTCTTGTTCCCTGTAAATTGTTCTTTATTTTAATTAGTGTATCTTTTGTTTCTGACTGGATCTTTTTGATGCTGTTGAGGTCTTCACTAAGTTCCTTGAGCGTCCTATAACCAGTATGTTGAACTCTGCATGTGATTGCTTATTTCCATTTTTTTTAGTCCTTTTTCCGGAGTTTTGGTGTGTTCTTTTAGTTTGGCCATGTTTCTTTATCTCCTCATTTTGGCAGCCTCCCTGTGTTTATTTCTACGTACTAGGTAGAGCTAGTTTGACTCCATGTCTTGGTACTGTGGCTTAATGTTGTAGTTGTGTCCTGTAGGGTCCAGACGCATAGCCTTCCCTATCATCCAAACTGAGTACTCAAGGTGAGCCCTTTGTGTGGGCTGAGTTCACCCTCCTCTTGTAGTTGATCCTTGCCTGCTGTTGGCAAGTCAATGGGAGGTATTTACCCAGGCCAGTCAGCTTCAAGGACTGGCTGTGACCACTGACCACCAACCTCTACCCTCCATGGAGGATCAGCTGTGCAGGGGCACAGTGGTGGTAGTACTATGATGTGGTCTGTAGCTGTCCACTGGGTGCGTTGGCCCTGGGATTTCCCAGGTGGTGCAGGCCAAGGTCATCTCCCACCTGTGTTTTGCCTGGGGCCACCCTGCCTGAGCTATAAAGCAAGCTGAGATGGATTCTACTTGTGCTGGCCTTAGAGATTCCCAGGAAGATCCAAGTTGTGAATCTAGGCTGGTTGCTGCTAGTGCCAAGCCTGGGAGCACTTAATAAGAGGTATGGGTCTCGGGGCTCAACAAGGCTGCCTGTTGCTTGTTTGGGAGAATTTAGGAAGTTGTGAAGCATGAGCCATGAGAAGCCATTCATATGGAAAAGCAGCTTGGGTGGGCCCATAACTTGGGTGGGATGGGATGTCAAGAGATCTCCAGGGTGAGACAAACAGGGTTACTAGGTTGTTGGTGTCTCAGATATGGCACCAGCCTGCAGGCTCTGTGGCTCTTTGTGGGGAAGGTTCAGGAAAGGGACAATGGCCTGGCTTTTTATCTGGAGAAGGCTGTCCACCAGCTTTCACCTTGATACCAGGCACTTAATTTTCTTCCTGTGTGCCTTTCAAGCTGCTGACCCGGTGCTGGAGCTCAGAGGGAGTGAGTCTGAGTAAGTCTGTGTGTGGGTTCCTTAAGAGGAACTGCTTGGGACTCCACAAATGTCTTCCACCAACTCGATCCCCACTAGTTTTAGCAGCCAGAAGTAAAAGCTTATCTTCCTGGCACTGGAACCCTGGGTTGGGAGACCTGATGTAGGGCTGGGACCCCTCACTCTGGAGATATCCCTCTTGAATTTTTATCCACCACACGTGGACATGGGACTAGCCCGTTCCACTTCTCCACCCCTCCTACCAATCTGGATAGATGCATTTTTCTTTAATTCTGTAAGTATCAGACTTTCACTGAACTCAATTTCTGATGGTTCTGATGGTTGTTCTACATTTTAGTTGTAATTTTGATGTTTGTGCAAGGTGGCAAGCTGTCCTTACCTGTGCCTCCATCTTTGTATTTGCATTTCTAATACCAGAAGAAAATTGAAATCTTTAAATAAGGCAGTGCGTAGTGGCAGGCAGAGAGAATTGTTATGTATTGAGCAATAGTGTACAACCTTCTACACTTTTGGCTGCCTGATACCCACCTGTGCCATTCTTTATGCTAAAAATAATGGCCTCGCACTTAACATTTATTCTTGCATTTCCTGAAGGGAGAAAACTTCAGGTCTCATCCATTTTTACATCAGGCTTCAGTTCCTGGACATCTGGGTAATGAAGTTTTCTTTATTGGTTCCATATGTTTAACCCAATAGCTAAAAAACAAGCTATCTACCCCATAACACACATGTGTACACACTGGGACAAATGGAAGAAGATAATGTTATAAAGCTTACACTTAAACAGGGGCATAATGAGAGGCAATACAGAGACCCTGGTGCGACGATACCTACTCGTCTGGACAGTCAGCTCCCAGGACAACCAATGGGAAATCAAGGTTTGGGCCTCTAGGGGGATGTCCCTTGTCCACTTTCCTCGGTAGACCTAGTTCTGCCATCTGGGAGGGTCTCTCTTGCCCCCTGCCCTATATAAAACTGGTTCTGCTCTCTCGGTGGCTCATCCTCCCTGACCACATCTGAAATGAGTGATGTGAAATATTTCCTGAAGGATGCACAGATTTAGCTACTTACATCCTGTTGGTTCAGGTTTAGAGGCTGCAATTTGCTCTAGAGGTTGATCGTTCAAGCTGTTCCCCACCAGCATCAGGTTTTCTTCAGCAACAAAGTGATACGCAATCACGGCAGATGCTTCCAGTCATTTACAAGGGTTAGCAACCACAGGTAAGATTTTTGATTTGACAGGGTCGCTACTTTTGAAATTTTTGCTTCCCATCCATTGTCCTTTGACCTCTGTTCTTCTCTTTGGTTTAATGGCCTCTACATTAAGACCTTTGAAAAGTGTAGTCTTTTTTGGAGAAGCTTCCACCTTTATTCACTTTTTGCAGACAGACTTGCCTCTCTTCCACTTAGAAATAATTAATAATGGGGCATATTTGCAAGAGGACTGAGGCACTAAACTTATTAATTTTATTTTCTGATAAGTCTCCTGTGTTCCAGCTGCTTCATAAAATTAACTTTAGCTTGTGAGGGGTAGGGGGGCAGAAATGACTTTTTCAACACTGTAAGACTTCAAAGTAAAAGACTCTCACCCTATTCAGTTTTCAGCCTGCAGGCATAAAACGTGCAAAGCCTATTTTTTTCTTTTTGTTCTCATGGGGGCCACAGTCAATTCGTCTCTTTCTTGTAGAACCTTACTGGAGCAGTCTGCAGATAGCTAAAAAATTCTCATACATTGAAGTTTAGTTTCTTCTAACCTAAAGCCAAATCAAAATGTAATCTGCATCGCTAGAACAACTGGCTGTTGGAACAAATATTCTGTGACTATGTAACATTTATCTCCAACTTCCCAGATCGGAGTAGTGCAGCCATCTCTGTCCTCCATTCTGTCTACTTCATTCAGCAAGTTCTGTATGTTCTGGTTTGTTCCTCACAGCTTTTTAGAACAAAATTTGTATCATGCTGATGCTCTAAACTTTAGATAACAGCATATTTAATGAAGAGTACTTAAAATTATATGACTTATTATCTCAACAAGTCCAGTGACAAGATATTTCAAAGGTTGTTTTAATCATTGATAATGTTATCAAGAACACAGTTTTTCCTTCTTTATTCTCCATCATCCTCAGTGTGTTGGCAACTCAGCTTACCCTAGAATCTGGCTGTAGGAACTCCAGATATTATCTCCCCCACAGAGCTTCTTCTAGAGGCAAAGAAAATTAAAAAAAAATATATATATATATATAGCGATGGCTTAATGCATTTCTGTCTTCTATCAGAGTGAAACACTTACCCAAAAGACTCACCATTTTATCATATTGACCAGAGTGATATTTCATGCCTATGCCTATCAAGTGAATGGAATTCTAGTTACTGGTTTGATCAAATCAGTATTCATCACCTTGAGCTAGAGAAGGGCCCATAATATTCAAGAATCTTTTGGCTGAAAAGGCAAAAGGAACAATTGTTGGGTAGGTAACCACATTGTCTAATAGCCTAAACTTATATTTTGGAACAGTGTTTCTTAAAATCCATGAATGTAGTGTTCTGGTTAATATAAACATGTACCTGGACCCCACTCACACTTAAATTAATAGACATTCCAGTATAAGGTGCAGGAAACTTTTAACAAGCTCCCAGGTGACTCTTTAGCACATCAAAGATTGAGAACCACTGCAGGAATCTCTGGGTCTCATCTGACTCCAATTTATATCCTCACGTCCTCTGTATAGAATGTTGTCTTTGGTAAACATTTAATGGAGCTTAATTAATGTCACATTCAGAAACTGGTGGACTTTTCTCTTCCTTTCAATTTTTTTTTCCCAGACAAAGCTGTCTTATTTCTTTATTACTTCCTATGGGACCAAGCACTTTAGAAGCCCAACAAAAGCCATGTTAAAGGGTTGTGTTTCCTGTTTCTACTAATTTTATTTCCATAAATGAGCTAAGAGAAAATACGATTTTTTAAAAAATTAGATGGAAAAGTAAAAGTAAAGTTCAGTTTTTATTATATATTTTTGAGGAAACCATTTTCTCTGGGCTTGCTTTGCTGAAAATTGACACAGCATCTAGACTGAGAATAAAATAAAGGCAATAGCACCCTAAAATTTGATAATTGTTCACGCTAATCACTTGATGGCTGCATAGAACATTCTTCTCCAAAGAAGGCTCACTTAATTCCTGCTCAGCTTGTCACTCAGGTCTGTGCAAGTTTCTCATCCATTCCCAATGACTGATTTCATTTCATGGGACAGATCATAATGAGAGTTAATAATTATAAGCGCTAGCATAGTGCTTACCATGGGCTAGGCACTACTCAGGTGCTTTATATATATTAACTTACTGCATCCTGATACCACTTATTTGCGTCATATACCCTCACTATGTCATAAGCCTCATTTTAGTAATAAGAGAACAGAAGCAAGACAGATGAATGACTTACTCATTCATAAGGATAAGGTGGGTATTTGAACTTGAAGTCTGGCTGCAAAGACTGTTCTTGTAACCATGAATCTGTTAATGGCCCTCAACCAACACAACAAACTATTATCCTCTTAACAACTGCTGGCATGTGTTGAGTTTGTGAAATTTTGTAACTAGTTTAAAGCATCTAAAAATCAACAGAATACTTTTTAAAAATTCTGGATTATGGCCTTTATTGAAAAATCAGAAGATTTGTGCTGACAATAGTAGGCCAGGAACATCCCATGGCAAACAATACTTTGATCTGAGTAGAAAATATCCCATCGGAGGATCATTCTCCTATTTGCTAGAGTTTCTCTCATCCCCTATTACCTCCTGAAACTGATGCTGGGAACTTCTGCTATTTGTTTTATTATAGTAAAGGCAAGGACCCACAGCTCTATTTAAGGGAAACAATGTAATTTGGTGATTAAGTACATTGATTCTGGAGCCAGACCACTCGATATAATATTGTATGATCATGAGAAGTTACTTAACTTTTCTATGCCTCACGTTGCTTATCTGTAAAATAGGGATAGTAATAATATACACTAAAACTTTTTGTTGTTAAATGAGTTAACACATGTAAAGTGTTTAAACTAGCATATGGACCCTCTAAGTACCATACTGTTATTTTCCCATCAGAAGTGGGAAAATGAAAGACGGACCAAGAGCACCCTTGCTTCATGGGAAATGAATGAGAGCATGTCACTTTGGATAAATGAAGAATCTTCCTATGCGATGTTTAATATGCAGACAAGTTTGTGACTTAGCATAGGTAGATTGGGTCCCATCCCACTGCAGGATCTCAGCTCAATTTCTAAAAGGCAAGGAGCAGGGAGAACGTCTCCTATATCAGTCTGCAAGAGTTCCCTGTTGAAGAAGCATTGTTTCAATCCACGTTTTACGTCTGTGCAGCCTGAGGCTCAGATGGCCCTGCGACTCCACCTCATGTAATGCAGACGTGCGATGGCAGAGCCAGGACTCACGGCCAGCCTCCCGACCCCAGGTTCTACCACCTCGTTGGTATTCATTATAAAATGAATTTATTGCACCCAAAATCGTGTTTGAGGCATTCTGTGTCACTGCGTCTTTAGTTTACTTGTCAATGGGGCTTTTTGACTCCTGGGTCCATTTTTCATCAGTAGTTAAAGATTAATTAATTTGTTCGGGGGTGTAAACTTTACTGTTTTCAAATGTTATGCATTTTTTCAACTTTATCCAGAAGTTTGAAAGGTTTCTGCTTTTGCTCATTTCCAGGATGCTGTGGGCAGTGATGCTGAGGAAGGTCACATCTCCTCCTTCTCACGGAATCTGCACAATATGAATAAAATGGCAGTTCTTTTACTGGTTCTAATACACTGTTTCTGATTAGCATATTCTCATTTGTTCCTTTATCCCACATCATCTTACTTAAAACATTATCATACTTGGGTATTTTTTAATATAAGGAGAAACTAATCATTACAAGAAAATATCAGGGTGTCTAGTGCATCTTCACACTGTATATATTTTCCAAGAGTGTTGGGTGAATAAACTCACAGAGTAAGTATAAAGCCCTGACTTCATGGCTTGATCTTCAAGACTCTTCATAATCCAGCACCAATATACATCACTCTAAACCTCAGCACACCTCACAGCACCTGGCAGGGGGGTTTTGCTGACCCTGCCACCATTAGTGCTCCTTCTGCCTACATCTCAGGCATTATTGACTCTAAGAAGTATTTCTGGATATTTTCTTTTCATTATCACAGGCTTTATCACTTCCTTTTTTAATTACCTTTAAAATATGTACCCATAGTTCTGTCTCCTCCCACAATACCATCAGGTCCCTGAGAGCAGAGACTGTGTGTCTCAGGTGTCTGTTTAAATTAATTTTATTTATTTAATAATTTTAGTTTTTATTTCATAATCTATAATTACCATGCAAGCATTCTTTCAAGATAAGTTGAAAGACAGATCCCTTTAAATCCTCTGATATTAAATAATCAACTGTTTATTTTCCACTAGCCATTCTAGGTCCACTCTGAGTGTTTACAGAAATTCACAATATTCTGGCACAGCACAAATGCCACAATAATGGCTGATATATATTGAATCTGAACTATGGCCAAGGTGTCTCTGCTGCACTTTATAGTTAACATTTTATTAGTAATGAGATCAGAGCCATGTACCATCATTCCCAGCTGGAGCCAGGTAGGTCATACACGTGCCAAGGCAAGTGGTAGGGTGGCCATTCAGACTCCACACTACGTTCTCTCATCTACTGCTCTACACACCTTCTCCAAGCAACCTTTATAATCTGCCCATTGTACACTTGACACCGTATTATCATTTGCCATATAATTTAGCTTTTAGGGGGTATTTATATAATAGCAATGCAAATCATTTCAAAATCTAAAAGACTGTTAAAAAAGGCAAAGAAATCAGTAACAAGAAATGTCCTATTAATTTACTTCTCAGAATCTAACACAAAACTTTTACTTGAATTGTGGAATCTGTTGATTTGATTTGATCAACTTTCTTAGATCTCTGCAGGAAAGTGTAGAATCCCTGTCTAAGAGGAAGTGTTTCTCCAGGGAGACACATGCTTTTTAGAAGAACAAGAAGCATGGTTAACACAACCTGGATTTCTACTTTGTGCAACCACTGCAGGGTGTGACCCATAATGAGTGTTTAATACATGTTCTTTTTGTAATTCATGCATCAGTTTAACTGAATTGGTCTTGACAAAGATGCTGAAATTTTGGACTGAGCAAATCAAAACATCTGTACTGTAAACAAATACTTTGTAGCACTCTTAAAAATTCTTTGAAATCACACATATTTGTGACTGGAGAAATCTATAAACCATCTTCCCACTGTCTCTTGCTGCATCTTTCTCTTCCTTAATGCCACGCAAGGTGACAAGGAGACATGCTGAGGGCTCCTGGTTTGCTGACAGTGCCTTAGGTCATGAGTGTGCTGCTGAAACCCAGCTTTATCAAGTTGCAAGTAACAAGTAATTACCATGCAGCACATCACCTGGAGTGCCATTATGCAAATTTGCATATGGCTCAGCTGCACAGTTTAGACAAATATTTATCATTGTCCTAAAGCCTGCCTTGCAAAGAGAAAACAGGCCAAGTAGTGTTCTATCATTGCGCATTCCCTATTTTTCAAAGCAGAAATGAGCTAGGCTGTGTTTATCTAGGACACTCAAACTTTTCAGATGAAATATTCTATGTCTTTTGTAGAAGAAGGGAGTTTTAAAGAAACTTTGATTAACCTTAAGAAGAGACAATTCAGAGAAGAGAGCTGTCTTTCAAAATGTAAAGGGCCATCATGGAGAAGAGAAAACAAACTCGATTCTATTGTTCTGAAAGGCCCCTTTGGAATACGTGGGTCAAAATCAGAATTACAAAGAGACAGCTCTCAACCCAATCTAAGGATCTAAGAGAGAACTTTTCCCCAGAGAGGCTATTCTGGGAAAGTTGGACTTTTTTTTTTTACTGCTTATACACAAAAATTTATATTCTTTAAATTTTGGATTTGGGTTTGGTTTTTTTTTCAGAAATGAAACAAACATCCACTTGAATATGTTGCTTTCCAAATTGTCACCTTAGAAGGTGACAGAGTTATGTCAGAGAGGCTGCCTTTGTCAGGACAGTTTCAGAGCCCGCCTTGGAGAGGAGACTTCACAGCCTCTGGGCTGTTTTCTCCTGAAATGCTCTGCGATGGCAAATCCTCA
Source organism: Glossophaga mutica (assembly GCA_039655065.1). Classification (NCBI taxonomy): domain Eukaryota; kingdom Metazoa; phylum Chordata; class Mammalia; order Chiroptera; family Phyllostomidae; genus Glossophaga; species Glossophaga mutica. The sequence goes on along the minus strand of CM077308.1, from coordinate 73,769,063 downwards.
GTATTTGGTTTGTAAATTGGTCAAAGGTATCCAGACCCATCCCTCTCTTATGAATAAAGTGAATAATGGAGTTCGATGACACTTTTGAAAAATCAGAATGTCAAAATCAGAATGAAGGTGGTACTGTCAGAGCTACTTAGGAGACTTGTAAAAGCAATTCTTGTGGAGAGGCCCCCAAGATCCCCTTAAGCCTGCTAATTTGGGAGGTGGAGGGTCAGCTATTCATCTATGCAGAAAAAATTTGTGTGTGTTTTTCTCTCACGACTCAAACCAAAAGTAGAACAAAAGGACACCACATCACATGCTAGAGACGCTCTTTGAGTTCCCAGGAATAGAGCAAAGTGAACAGTGACAGGGGACAGGGGTTGAAACTGAGGCTCTGCTTCCACCAACTGGGTTAGGGGGTGCATGACAGCACCTCTCTGAGAGTCTGTTTCCTCACCTGTAAAATTAGAGTGATAACAACTACCTCAAAGGAATGTTGTGAGAATTTAAATATATTTGGTAAATAATTATTCAGCATAGAGCTAGGCACATATTAATCTCTCCACACATCATAGCTGCTGTAATTGCTATTACTGTCATCACTGTTTTCATTCTGAATCCCCCTTCTCATCGCACTTCCTCACTTTATCCATTTTGTTTTGCCTAATTTTAAAATTATTCTGCATAAATCCATCTTAATAACCTTGCCAATGTGCAGCCCCCTATAATCCTTTTTAAGGGATTTTGTCAAATTCCATGACAGTATTTTTATACACAATGTGAAGTTTAGAAAACAAAACTTTTAAACTTGTCTTTAAAACAAGTTTTACCATCCAACCACACACAGACTACATTGAGTGTATCACAGTGTATAAGCTAATAAAAAGTTGTAAAAGAATTCTTTAAAGATTTGGGACAAAATTGTTTGGTTTGCTATGAACAGGAGATCAAGAGTGTGGACACTGGGACAGACTGCTGGGACAAGACACTCTTCCTTGTTCTTTAATACTGGGAAAGTTTCCTGATCTTCAAACTGAATATAAAACAGGACCCACCTTACAGCACTGGTGTGAAGACTGAATGGGTAAAAATATTTTACTTACGAGGAAAGAGCACTTAGTAAGCTCTCAGTGTATGCTAGGTACTGTTCTGAATGGTAGCTATGATTACTGTTGGTAGTAGTCCATTGTAGCAGAGACATAGAGATCAAAGTCATGGAGGAAATAGAGTGATAGAAATAGTGGATGCAGATATTATTTTACAGAAAATATACCTCATTGTGGTATCCAACATAGCTTGTCAAAGTTTTCTTCTTCTGATTAACTGTGGAATACAATCAAGTGACTAACAGGCATGCTACAAAAGGTTGTACAGGGGTGTCAAACTCACTTTCACCGGGGGCCATATCAGCCTCGTGGTTGCCTTCACAAGGCCGAATGTAATTTTAGGACTGCATAAATGTAACTACTCCTTAACAGTTAAGTGAGATCTCAGCACTGCTGCTGGGTAGAAACAAGGTGCCGGGCCAGAAAAAAACAAGGTGGAGGGCCGGGTTCAGCCCGTGGACCTTGTGTTTGTCACCTTTGTGTACGTGCCGTAAGTCATGATGGCCTGCCAACTGATCTTCATTTCTCAGCCTTCACTGCCAAGTCCAACATGGACTACCTTTGGAATCACTCTTCAGCATTCATTAGATATCATATTAAACATTTTACCCAAATTACTTTTATATCTGATGCATAGACATTAGATGCATAACTTAGCAATACGAAAATTAATTTGTGAGTACAGCAAAAAGTGTTACATATTTGTGAAAAGCAAGAAAATGATAAATAGATGAAGAGGCCTATAGCCTGTATATAAGCCCCAGGTTTCCTAGGAATTAGCTGTACTTTGGGCTAGTCGCTTGTGTTCTGGGCCTCAGATTCTCCTATGGAAAGAAAAAAGTGTGTCAGTGTTTCCCAAACTTTAATCATCCCTAAGAACTGTACAGTTAGTGCCATATTCATTCTATATAATGATATTCTTGAAAACATAGAGTTCTTGCACTATTTAAATTTTTACAATACATGTTAAAATACGTATTTATTAAAAATGTTAAAATAACTGTTCCTTGTACAATCTAGAATCATACCTTGTACAATTTAGAATAGACTCTTTGGGAAACATAAGATTAGATGATCTCTGAAGTTCCTTACAATTCATAGACTCAGTCATGCTATATCTGAAAAAAAAAGAAAAAGAAAAGATAAAGAATAGTGGGGAGACAAACAATCTTTATTGTTTACAATTTACAGAGTTTTGTAATCTCTGCATTATTTTTAAAAATATATAATGTTTAGTATATTTTCCATTACCATTTAGTCCCCTTATTCCCCCTCCCCCAGCAATCACTACCCTGTTGTCCACCTCCATGAGTCCTTTTTCTTTTTTTCTGCATGATTTTTTTAAAAATTTCAGTTAGAGAAACCAGAACCAAGAAAATATCTTTATAAAAGGAAGATTCCATCTAATCTCAAAGTCAATCCTTTGACCAGCATATAAGAGACACTATTAGATACAGCAAGAAAATTGGCAAGCCAAACCATAAGCCTGTCCAGAGAACTGAAGCACAGTCATCAGCACCAATGGAGGGCAAGACAGCATGAGTCAGTTTCCACCTGGGAAAGAGTCAAGACAAGATACAAAAGGGTAGCGTTTCCACAGTTAAAAAAAAGAAGAAGAAGAAGAAGAAGAAGAAGAAGAAGAAGAAGAAGAAGAAGAAGAAGAAGAAGAAGAAGAAGAAGAAGAGATGTGAAGACAAGGGGAAAACAAAATGTTTGCTCCTTTGCATTCTCCCACTTACTTTTTCTCAATTGTCATTTTTGTCACATAAAATTTACTGTCTCAAGTGAATTAGAACATCCTAGTAGGTTGTTAATGACCTTCATAAATCAGGTAAATTAGTTATTTTTTTCTTACCATTTTTCTTCTTCAATGATTTTATGATCAATTTATGCTGCCTCTCATTCAAGAGCAAAAGTAGGGTCCCTGCCTTTTCTACATAAGGGAAGTCTAATGGGAACCAAACACCTTACCTCACCTGATATCTGTTTCTATCCTTCCCAAGACTCAGGGCTCTGTCTCTGTCCAGGTTGAGAATTGTCCAGTGGTGGGAGCTACAGGAAGGATGGAATCTTCTTCCCTTTGAGGGCTGAGTCTGAGATGGGCATCTTGTGGAAACACAAAACTCACCACTTCGGGATGAATAAGCAGCAGGTGAGAGGGAGGACCCTTTGCTATCTTGTCTGGTGGTTTACTACAGGGCCTCAAGCTCTGCTCCCTTATAGCCTGTGTCTCTGAGTTTGTGGAAGAGGACTCTCAGATTCCCATGAGTTATCTCGTTAGAGGTATTGAAATACTTAATTTACCGATGGCAAAGAGAACATGCAGAAAAATGTCAACATCTACAGCAGTGTCACAGAAAATTCAGCAATAAACTGAACCCACAGACAGACCCTAAGAAAGATTCCATAGTTTCACTCTGTCTACTCAGCTTCCTTTTCTTCCACTGTGGCAATGAATTATTCCCCCCTCCATGTAGAAAATTGTTCTTATTCTTGAACAAAATAAAAAAATTGCTCACTCTAGCTTAAGATTTGTGGGTGCATGTTTCTGATGGTCTTCTTTTATAGAATTAGTCACCCCCAATGTTCTGAAAGTGCACAGAGAGGGATAATATGCATATCTTAGATTTCCAAGGGATTTTAAGCATTCTCAATATGTGGGGGTTCCCAAACTTTTTGTGAGAGGTACATTGTCCTTTCCCAAAGCCTTGAAGTGTCCATGCGAGTGTACATTCCTAAGTGCACACAGATGGGGCAGGGGCTGTGCATCTCAGAGAGGCCATGGTGGGAACTCCCAGTCACCTCTGTCTCCCCCTCCCCCAGAAACTTTCATGAGCCTCCAGAGAGGAGAATTAATCTGCTGACTGTGGATTCCTGTCCTATTTCACTAAATGATTACCTTTAGATAGAGGTCAATTGATGCTTCATTTTATCAATGGGGAAAATGAGCCACAGAGCAAGGCAAGAATTCTTCCTCAAACTCAAACCTCATGTGGAAGTCACTTCTTACTCTTTGTAAGCCTCATGGCTCCCTCTGTCCTAGTCCTCACCCTGCCGTAAGTACCATTTAACTGTTCTTAGGGTTTAAGTGACACATTGAATTCCACATAACTCAAGAAACACAAAGCTCCAACTATGAGAGACTAACATGGAAAAGGTAAGTTTGCTATGCTTACAACAACAAAGCTACCACCATTCTCCAAACAGGGCTTGCTGCTCCAAAATTTTCCATATACCATCTATACTGTCTAAAATGTCTTTCTCCCACCCTTCTCTTTGCCTGTCAAGCTCCTATTCATCCTTCAAGACCCAAATCAAGTGTTACTTTCAGTGAAGCTTCTATTGGCTTCAACATGGCTTCCACTGCCCTTTGCTGGTAAACTTACTGTAGCGGTTATGACAGTGAACTATGATTGCCTATTCAGACATGTGAAAACTCCGCAGCACTGAGAATGTTAGGCACACAGCGATCCAATACCTTATTGAGTAAACATAATTCCACACTGACATTTCAACTCATAGTAATCTAGCAGGAATTGGAAGCAGATTGTACAAACACCCCCAATTAGAAAACCAAATTACACATCTTTGGGACTTGTAAGGTGAATTGTTGTCAATCACTGTTCTTCTTCTCAAATGAGATGATAATTAATACATCCGCAGTGCAGAAGTAAGGGGGGAATATACTGTAGAGTGTACAATTGATATTAATCAGGAAAAAGAGTGTAGCATGCAGGGCTTTTACACCTGAAAATTATTTTGGAGGCCACTTTCACCTCTTTTACAGGAAGACCTCTCCACTGCTTTGATAACTGAACACAAGCAGGTACTATTTTCTACCTGTGAATACTAATGAGTCACTTCATTATGTTATTTTCAAGTCTCTGCACACAGTGATTTGTGAAGCCTATTTTCTTCTAGCCTTTGTTTTGTCTGGCATGAGCTCACACCCTGAGGGAAGAGCAGCTACCTTTACCCAAGTGCTGCTGTGTCTGGAATCACTAAGTAGGTGAACAGCATCCAGTAAGAGAGATAAAGGTTTTATGTGCTTCAGAGAAACACTGCAATGTGACTTGAGGTAACCCGCCTAAGTTATGAATGGGCATGATCGATGCCACCCCTGATGGATGACTGCCCTGGGAGACTTTTAAGCAACACAGCAAGACTATGAGAAACACCATGAAGGCATGAGCACCAAAATGAAAGATGCAGCTTTCTCCCTGGAGCATCAGGTCCCACTGTGCTAATGCTGAGGCCATAAAACCCTAGCTGTAACCACTGTGGGAAGGAGGGGTTCAGCAGTCATCCCTCATACACAGGTAATTACCTTTTCTCTCCCTTCATTGTCCTGCTTCTGTGCATGCTCAGCTTGGAGGCAGGTCACTTACTCCCTATCCTGATGGACTGTGTTGTCTACTCTCCCTATCGGAGCTGCCAAAGGCCACCCTCACCGTTTCAGATGAAAAATCTCTCTATAATCATGGTAACTGGTGAAGCAAAGTGATCATTAACCAGCATGGAATCCTAGACAAATACACTTGATGACACGTGTAGTCAAAAAACCATGGGCTCTTTAGTTCCCACAGTATAAGAAGCTACTCTATTATATTTCTTTAAAAGGTTTTTAAGATAATTTCAAACAGCATTGCAGATAGTTTTCAAAAGCAAGTAGGCTGACATCTTCCTTTTGGAAAGAACTATTCATGCAGTATGGTATAGCAGGAAAAATTTAAAGTCAGCAGACTTCCTGACTGCTTTCATTGGGAAGTCCCTTATTAAGCCTATGCCATTTGATTATGTTATTAATTAGTCAAGCCCTGGTTTCCTCAACAGTAATACAGAGCTACTCATATTTACTTTCTAAGGCTATTGTGAAGATAATATACATATGTACAAATGTTTCTGGCATAAAGTCAGAAACAATCAACAGTAGATTTTAACATGATTAGTTATAATATGATTTTATGTCATTCTTTCCCCAAATTTACACCTGCATTTAACAAACCCTGTCCTCTTTTATGGCCATTACAACTGAGTATGTCTGTAGAAGCAATTCTGGGAAACTTAGCTTTTAGTTAAATCTTTAAAATTTAATACCAGATTTCATACATCTTGGAATTTGCAATGTTAAGGTACTGTCCTATTTTCCTAACAACATAGATGGTAAAAACAAACCACAGGTTGTGGGTAGAAGGGAGGAAAGTAGGCTCCTCCAACAGCTCATGGGAGGACGTTAGAAATTTCTGCTAGGCCCCTCGCTCAGAGAGACCCAGAACAGGGGTTTGGAGCAAAAGCTATACTGGAACATTCTTGGGCTTCTCTTATTTATAATATAATAAATATAATAGAGACATTAGATCACCAAAAATTCATGGTGCATTCACTACGTGCCAGGTGCCATTCTGGGCACTAGAAATAAAGTAATGATCAGAATGAAGGTCCTACTCTTCTAGATCCTTCCTTCTAGTTGAGGGAGTCAATTAAATAAACACACTGATCTTTGAAGATAAGTGCTACGAAGAAAATTAAAGCAGTAAAATGGGGCAAGGAATTGCAGTTGTGGGAGGGGGTGGTGACGTTTTAATATGACCATTAAAACGATCAGGAAAAGCTTCCCTGAAAGGTGATATTTGAGCTGAAACCTAAAGACATGAGGGAGCAGTCATGTGGATATCTGGGGAAAAGTGTCACTCATAGGAAATAGCAAATGCCTCTGGAAATTTTTGAACAGGACTGTAACATAATATGATATATATATTTAAATCCCTCTAGATGCTACATTGGGGGTAGATTTATATAGAGATCAGAAACAAGGACACCAGTTATGAAGCTAATCCAGGGAAGGAGATAGTGCCATGACCCAAGGTAGAAGTGGGAAAGGTATTAAGAAATATAGAGTTTGGATGTATTTTGGATAGCCAAAAGGACTTCCCAATGAACTGAATGTAAGTTATGAGAAAGGCATGGATAATGTGAATGTACTGTGCTGAGTGTCTGAGAGAGTGAAGGTGTCATTTACTGAGTTTAGGAAGATTGAAAAAGGAGTAGGTTTGTGGGGAAGATGAAGAGTTCCACTTTAGACATGTAAGTTTAAAAGACCTATTAAACGAGCAAGGGTGGCTGTTGAACAAGCAGTTGGTTATTTAAGTCTATAATCTTAAGGAAAGTTCCAGGATGAAGATATAGATTTGTGAGCCATTGGTTTATGATATTTAAAGCAACGATGCAAATGAGATCACCTAGGGAGTGAATAGAGAATGGCAAGAGAAGAAATTTGAGGACTTAAACTTTGTTAAGCAGTCAAAGCAGAATGAAACAGAAGTAGGATGCAATTATATAGAATCTCCCCAAATCCAATGTATTATAGAAGGGGTTCCAGAATTTCTTCATGCTCTGTGGTGGAAAAGAAGACTAGTTGATATTGTTAGAGGGCAAATCTGTAAGGAAAGGTAGCAGTACTGGGAACAAGTGGTCCCAGGTGAGAGCAACAAAAAGATACCAGGAAGGTACTCAGCCCTAACCTGGACCAGGTCAGGGACTGAATCCTCCAGCTTTGACTCCACCAGGATCTGACTCAATCAAGAAAGAAAATATTTGAGTTCATGGGCTGCAAACTTAACCATCAGATGCCAGCAGTACACCACATGCCAGAGGACACATGGCATTCCCTGGGCCAGGAGAAACCGAGAAGATGCTACAAGGGCCTAGGCACTCAGCTCCAGGACGGTTCCTCTTCCTGTCTTCACGTAGTCACATAAGCCCCTTCTTCATCTTCCCAGACCCATAATGAAGAGAAGAAGAAATGGGAAAAACATAAAAACAGATTTATCTAAAAGACTGAATTATATGTCAGATGCTATGTAAATTAGCAACTGAGTTTAATGAATTAGACTAAGTTTAGTATCCACTCCCATCTGCTACCCAATAAAGAAGGGCTTCTTAACATGATTAGATGAATTATGAAAAATACAGAAGCTGTACTTTCTTTGCATATTAAATGTGGTATGTAAATTTACAATCAAGCATCTTGTCAACTGTGAAATATTTAGCCTGAAAGTGTAAGAGTGTGAGAAGCCCCAGAGTGTCAGGAATTTGGAACCCAGAACATATATTTAGAAGTCACCACAAGCCCATGCCTAGGTAAGACTACTAACAGATGAATTAGACTTCAGTGCTTGGGAAGAAAACAGGACTGATAAAGAAGTAGTCACTATCTCAGGGAATTGACAGTCACATCAAATATTATAAGTTATATGATGTGTTTAGGGATTTAAGGAGCAACCTGTCTTATCTTTCATGTGTTTAATCAAATTCAAACCAGTCAAAGCCTAGTAGGCCAAATTATCAGAAAATTCAAGGTCTACCTTCCTTTAGAATTTATCCAAGAATCATGGGAATTTAGTTCAAAGGAATGGCACATCCTGACCTGTCACCCAGCCTGTAGACACAGCATAGAAGAAATGGATGTCAGAATATCTAACCAGACACCTCAAGTGCATGGCACAGGCAACTGGATCCCACTCCCTAGGTGAGCATTCCACAGATGGGGCCAAATGCTCCTCTCCTTAGCTAAACACCTGACGTTCATGTCCAACCAACAGCGCACAACCAGTAACACATAGAACCTTAGTTTTTCTAAAATGAAACTAAGTGTGCAGCCTAGATCTCTTCCTTCTGGACCAAAGGCACTGATTTCTCCAGCCACCCAGAGGTTTGCCTGCTAGTGGCTCACCACTGAGTCCCTACCCAGAAGACAGTTTCCTCTTCTTAAGTGTATAGGCCTTCCCCTGAGGTAACTCAAACTCAAGGACAGACAAAGACAGCCACCTGGTCTAAATTTGGAACACCTCTGAGGAGCATCTCACCTTCCACACTATTCACAGTGAAGTGCATCACAGTTCAACTTCTCCCTACGGCCAGTCCTATTGGGCCTGTGCTTTCACATGCGTTGTTCCTGAGAGCTTTCCCCAGTAACCCACCCAAACACAAGTCTCTACCTCAGAGTCTGTTTCCTGGAGAAACCAACACTGACAGGTGGTTGGTGATCTTTTGACTTTAAAAGTCTTACCCATTTTTGCCCCTCCCCATTCACATTTTCCATTGCCTAGATTCTGTGTTGGATTGGAATATCTCTTGGGCAATCAAACCTTTTCCATGCAGTGCTCAATTTTTGGTCTCTTAATATTTATTGGGAGGCTGTTCTATCTCCCAATGCTTCAGAGAGGTAAATGAAAGAATCTAACCAGTCTACTGTTTCCAGATGCTTTTATTATACTTCACCACTTTCACATGTTGTCCCTGTTCAAACCAAATCATTGAACCGGCAGAAATTCCATCCTGTCCACTGTAGGGCTTTTGAAGGTTCTCCACACTTTAGCTTTTCAACCTGCTGTTCATATTCAGATACAGCTCACAAAGGTAGCCACACTGCCGGGATAGCTGGAGCCTGAAGGGCTTGCAAGTAAATCACGAAGACCAAAACCAAGCCTCTTCCCGTTACAATACCTGCCAAGGCCCTGGCCATGCAGGGTTTTCTCTTAGGGCTCCTTATTTTTTAAATTTCTTCTTATTTGTTGCCTTTCAACCTCATCAAAAGCTTCTGAATACAACAGAGAGTTTTCGATAACATTAATTCCAAACATTTCCCAAGTAAAAGATTTGAAATTCTTAAATACATTTCTCCCAGGAGATTTCAAGGATTAAATAAATTTGCTAATTCCCTACTCACAAATTTAGAAGAGTACTATTATTTCAGGCTAGAAAGCCTATTGATCACATCTCCATCACTAAGAGAGCCCTGCCCACGACTCCAGAAACAGCACCCAGAAGGCAGGGCCACTGGTAACTGTTAATGAAAGCTTATTTACTTAAAAATAATTAAGTCCCTCAAAGTAAGGAGTCCAGGACATTACTAAACACTGAATTCTGACAAATAATCAAACCATTAAACTGCAAATAATAAATCCCTTAATCTACTGCTTATGTTTAATTTCAATTTTTAATTTGTTTAAGCTTTCTTATGGAGTTCCAATAGAAAATGTAGATTGAATCCCCCCCGCCCCAGGGGAAAAATTACAGATTAACAGAACACAGCACGATTTAACTGAATAAATTGTTACCAGGTTTCAAAATGCTAATTAAAACTAATGGCATAAAGTAAATTTGTAATCTCTTCTGCTAACGATTACCTTGTTTATTTGACTTGTAAATAACAGTTCATGAATATTTCCAGTTTTTCCCTGCAGTGGATATTAACCTATCCTTGGGCTTTGCCTGAGTTGTCCATTTCGGCTTACTAAATAAAAACATAGAGGACACTAAATAAATAGGGAGGAAGGGAAGAAAGAAGTGGTAAAGTATTATTTTTGTTGCAGTTTCCCTTTTGAGGCAAGAGACTGAATTCCACATCCTACCACAACACCATAAATTTGAACACTTCTTGCTTTCTCTGTCTTGGTAAATGGCATCATTTATCCAAGCCAAGGATCCAGAGGTGGTTCCAGCTCTCTCTCCCAGACAGCAAATCTTCCCCCTCGCCCTGCCTGTGCCACGTTTTACAGAGCTCTTCTTCATCCTTGTGCTCCTCCCAATTCCTACTTCTACTTCCTTCCTCAGGCCCTCTCTCCTTCAGTTTCTTAGATTCCTGCAACTATTTCCAAACTGGCCTCCTGACTGCTCATATAATCCACCCCTAATCTTTCCTCTAAGTTACAATTAAATTGACCTTTCTAAAATGCAAATTGAATCAAGTCACTTCTTCTGTTCCCTTTGTACAATCTTCCAGGGGCTCTATATTGACCAGAACAAAATCCTTTTCCTTATCCTTAATAGTCCTCATCTGGTACTTACATCTCTGATCTCAACTCTTCAAAATGTGCATGTCATGTTCTAGCCCCACTGAACTCCATACAGTTCTCTGAACGTTCACTCTGTCCTCTCCCTTCACTCTGTGTCCATGACACCCCTCAACCTCTGGTCGAATGCTTACGTGCTATCCCCTTTATAATATGCTGCCATCTCTAACCCTTCAAGGCAAGTTCTTTACTTCTGTGTATTACTGAACTGTCCTGTTACAGTCCCTTGGTTACAACAGTTATGCCACACAGCTATTAGCTAGCTGTACTGCTGTCTTTGTCTTCAGGTTCTACCATCCTTAAGAATAGGGGCAAAGGTTTAGGTTTTAACCCCAGTGGATAGACAGAACCCAGTAGTTACCAATTTCTCAGTAAAACTTTGTTGAATGAATGAATGAATGAATGAATGAATGCAAGCAACAAGGATATATAATAAGTAGCAGTCTGGGTTTATTTGACTCATTGCCATCTGATATAATTGCCATATCATTCAGCAAGGAACTTAGCACAAAAGTGAGAAAAGGTGTTGCTATAAAATTTTTCACCATGAAGGAATACATATATAACACACCTGCAATAGACACTCAGCTGGAAAAAATAAATTAAATAGGCCATCGATATATAACAGGATCATATCAGTTAGAAGTTTAATTTGCTAGTTACGAGTAGCCCCGCAGCATAACCAAGTAAAGGGTTATTCTCCTATAGAAATGAAGTTTGAAGGCAGACTTTCCAGGGCCAATCGGCTAGGCCTAGGACGCTAGCAGCTCCACAAAGTCATCAGGGACCTAAGCTTCTGTTTTCTGCTCTCCCAGCCGTGGCTTCCAGGCTCCACTGGCACTCACAGCATGAGACAGCAGCTAGGGCTACATCCATCACATCCATGGTCTCAGCAAGAGGAAGAAAAGAATTTGCCTCCTCCTTTTGAAGGCATCTTCCCAAGTGTTCCACTTGATATTTCAACTGTCATCTCACTAGCCAGAACATGACACATAACTATATATAGTTACAAGGAAAGATAGAAAATATAGTTTGTCATTTAAATACTTCGTCCTGGATGTCTATTCTGTATCACTTTTAGTAGGAAATCATCATTAATATGCTTCATTGTTTTACTTCTATTGCCCATTTAATATTCACAACAATCTTATGAGATAGTTCTATGATTATTCCCATTTTTATAGATGAGCTTAGGCATCAGGTACAAAAGGTGAACTGATTTCACCGAAGTCACACAGCAGATAAGTGTGAGAAATGTGGAAGTAGGGATGTGCCTAGGAAAGGCATTTAAGAAATGTTAGTTCATTGGCTTTAGGATCCTTATTTCTTATTTAAAGACTATGTATATTAATTGAATAAATATTTACTGAAAACTTGCTATTTTCCAGATAATATATATATACATACATATATATGTATGTATATATAATCAGTGAACAAGAGAGATAAGCCCCTTGTCTACATAGAGGTTACCTTTGTAACTCAAGAGCAGACAACAAAGATGAAATAAACACATAAAAAGATTGCAGATTATGAATAGTCCTATAGGTTAGGAGGTTACGCAGCAGGAAAAAATAAACTGCCTCCACTTGTACAAGGTGGGTTCCCAGGGGTCCTCTGCTCACTGTGGTCAGCCAGGTGCAGGCTGAGAGAGGTACCGTATCTACACTCCACAGACACCATAGCAAAAGAAGAATCGTGCAGCTTTCACAAAGGTAAAACTGCTTCCTCAAAGAAACAGTGACTCATGTCACTTCTACTCACACTTCTAGTCAGGCAGTCACATGCTGAGAGGACCCTGTTCCATGCACAGAGAACAGAGTAGAAGAACAACTTGGCCTGAAGAGGCAGAAGTGCATCCTCTGTTCTGCAGCAAGAAGCTGTGGCAACTTCACTTTGCCGGGCACTTCACTGATGATACTCTCAGTCCCACATTGGATCTGCTGATGAGTGTTTTGTTTGGAATATTTTTTCTATAAACCTAGAAAGGGGCAATCATGCCTGGACTTCCACCTGGTGAACAACACTCTCCTCTTTCCCAAAAAGGTTTTTTATTATACCCTATGACTTTGTTAGTATTATCTCTATCATCTTGGCACCACTGATCAATTTCTCCCCCTACAACTACCTACCCATGCAAATCTGAAAGAAGCAAGTCATCACTCTGTCAACTGCTTTTACTAAAATCCCAGAGAATATCTGCAGTCACAGTGACTCTGGTGTTTTCTAAAGCTTCAATGACAAGAAAGTTCTGTTTCATGTTGTAAAACCTTAATCAGACTTAGTACTCCATTCTAGAGGGTATTTTATAATCACCAGTCAGAGTTCTCACTGGCAGAATGTGTCTATGTTCCTACTGCTTTCTCTGGATTCAGCAAGAGGGAAATGATCATCTCATTTCTCATGGGGCATAACTGGTCTACATCATTAATTTTACTAAATGGTTTCACTACCTGGTGGATCATTGTCATTTTTTGCAAACTGATAAAATTTGTGGAGCCATCCATCTTCTCTTGGCACCTTTCTGCTCTTTGAGGTTCTAATGGTTTCCCCGATTTCTTCCCTTGTGATACACTTCTCTAATTTTTCTTTATTGCTCTGTTGTTACCGGTGCATTGCTGTTTTGTAAAGAAATATTGAATCCTGGTATACCCTACAGGTTTTGTTCTGATTTATATTTATTTTTATAAAATGTTACTAAAGCAGAATTACTTTAAAATTGGCCAAATGGAAGCATTCTAAAGCCTACTTTTAAAAACTGGAATTGTGCCAAGTATTTTATATTAAACAACAGAAAAAAATGAACAATAATTTCCATGTTCATGAATAAAATGCCAATGTATTCATTTTGTCCTAAAAGGAACTATTTTAGTATTCAGTATTTACAATTTGATTCACTTTAGCTGATGTTTCTGGCTCAGGGATATGATTCAGCCTGAATTAAATATATGTTGTACTAGATACTGCTATTTGCTCATTCAATAGCTATTTCCCCCTTTCTTAATAATAGAATGCAGTTACATTCCGGTGGGCAATGTGCCTGCCAAGGAACTACAACTCCCAGCTTCCTTTGTTGCTAGAATAGCCCTAGAGCTCAGTTTGGGCCAATGGGAGGAGAGTGGGCGTCATTGGACAAGGTTTCTGGATGGCTCCTTAAAGAACAGGCTAACTTAAATGCCTTACGCTAGCAATAGTGAACCTTTTTCATCTCATAACACATATAAACTAATTACTAAAGTTCTGTGGCACACCAAAAAATATACCTTTGCCAATTTGACAAAAATAGGTATAATGTTGATTCATTCATACTGGATGGATATTGTTGTGTTGGCTGTTGTCATTTTTTTATTTGACAGTCTAAGGGAAAAGAGATCAGTGCCCCTGAATAAATAGTCAGATATTGCATGTTTTAAAAATTCTTATGACACACCAGTGTGCTGCAGCACACCGTTTGAAAATTGATGCCTTACACATTTGCCCTTGACCTTCCCCCTTCATCAGTTGTGGATTGCAAACATGATTTTAAAACAATTGTCTGGTGTTGATAAAATTACATCAGATATTAAGTTTTTTAAAGCAAAGATGTGACAATGTACACATGAATATTAAATTTTCAATATTTCTGGGGCTTTAAATATGGGCTGGGATTTTAAAATAACTAACATAGACTTCTACCTTTTCTATCTTCATTTTATCCATTCAAATATTTATTGAGTATTTTCTCTGCTTCAGGCATAATGCCTCCCATGGGCAGTCACTTTATCAGTAATCCTCTCTCTTTTTCTATATCTTCAGCCTTTCCTTCTTAACTGTTTCCTTGCCTTCAAGCCTTAAATTTTTCCTTTCCATCAAAACCCTGCCCAACCACCCCAAACAGAGTCCATATTATACTATCGCCAATAACCATCTCTCCCTTTTTCTTTAAAGGCAGGCTTATTTCAAGAGCTACAAATGCTCACTAGATATAGTCTGACTTTTCATTCAGTGATTAATGAGTTACATCTGAAAAGACCCCAATACTATGCAATGATTACTCTTCCAAAGTCTCCAAAAGCTACCAAGTTGAAAAAAAAATTAGTATTTCCTCTTCCCCCTCTCAGCATTTGGGCTCATTGGCCACAGCGTCCGTCCGCAAAGCCTGTCCCTTACATGCCGCGGGGCCACACGCTGACCGCTCTCCCCTAGCCCTGCGGGACGCCCCCTTCAGGCCTCCTCAGGATCCCTCCTCTTCTCTTCCTGCAGACGTTGACGTCAGCCCGTTTCCATCCTCCCCGTTTTCTCTCTCTGCAGGCCGCCCCCCTTTTCATGGCCATCCAGGTGAAACATTCAAAACCACCTAATTTCCCTTGTCAGATTCAAAACAATAATGGTTTTGAAAGTTCTTTAAAATAAGAATAGTGCTTTGTATAAAATCATGTAAGAAACACAATTTTGAGGGGAGTGTCTGAGGGGATGTAGGCACTAAACTGATGTACCGATTTTGTGGAGTGACTTCTTAAGTAAAGGTGTGTAGAGAATAAAACTGGTCATCAAGGTTATTTTGAATATTTCACTATCAAAGGATTATTTCACATCAGAGGACATTTCAAACAATTTGGGAGGCTAAAATAATGTTCGAACATGTAATAATTATGAATAAAATATAATCACCTGTCTAATTAAATATAGTACTAAGGCCAAAACTAAGTGAGGGAAATTTCCAGCTACCAGAAATGAAGAAGAAACTAAAAGCCAGAGAAGTAAGTGGCTTCACAGCTGAGACACAGACAAAGGATTTAGGCCTAAAATATAATGCTCACCCAAGCAGAGGCATGTATTTTTAGCTTGTTAGTGCCATGAAACTGAGTTCTCTGTGTTACTTCAACAGTCCTGTAGGGCTGATCCACATGTGAACTGAATTCGACAATAGAAGATTTCTGTTTGTTGACCAAGAACTTGGACATTCTCTATCAAATCAAAGCCCTGATTTAAAAAAATTAACACTGAGATAATATACAACATACGTCTTGAAAAATAAGGTTACCAATTTAATAATTCCGCTAACACCTGACTTTTACAACACCAACACTCATGGATAAATGGTCAGAATTGATCTTTCTCTTTTGGTACAAAATTAAAGTGTGGTCCAGGCCAGAGGGTATCCATAGGCCCTGGGCAGAGGCAAACTCAAACATTTTGTGAGCACATTTCCACAAGTCGACACTTCCAGAGGAGATAAGTAACTGGAACAGGAGATGACATGTTTAAATAAAAAGTTATAAAGCGCCCTGGCTGGTGTAGCTCAGTGGATTGAGCGCGGGCCTGCGAACCAAAGGATCGCGGTTCGATTCCCAGTCAGGTCACATGCCTGGGTTGCCAGGCCAGTTCCCGGCAGGGGACATACAAGAGGCAACCGCACATTGATGTTTCTCTCCCTCTCTCCTTCCCTTCCCCTCTAAAGATAAATAAAATCTTAAAAAAAAAAAGTTATAAAGCATGAAAATAAACAAACTATCATGATAAGAGAATTAGTATCCTGACACCTGAAGAATAAAATTATATGAGAGGGACTTTAAAATAAGTATGCTGAAATGTTCAGAGAGACAAAGTGCGGGGGACCCTGGCCTGGGTGCCAGATGTGGGGGGGCTCCACCTGCAGAGCCCCATCCCTCCGTCACGGATGAAAGTAAAAACTACCAAGACATCTTGTGCTTGGGGAGGAAAGGGGTCAAACTCTCAGAGGAGAATGACCCAGAGCCCCATCCTCACTAGGCTTTTATTGGGCTCCAATACACCAGAATACAAGTTTAACATGTCAAAGAAATCTGAGGGCTTAATCAGAGCCAGTGTTTGTCAGGAAGGGGGGTTGCCAGACTTTGGGAGACATGCTCATTTCCTCCTGGGACACTTGTCACCTCAGGAAGAGCACTCTTAGCAAAGCAGGTTTCACAGGACTTTAGGAATTCTTTCTTATGCCAATCACCCAAGGAGCCGTTTTGGCCAGGACAGGGCTGCACCGCTCACCCCCACAGTTTCAGGCTTTAAGCCTATTAGGAAGCAGGAGACATTTCTCAGATGGAAATGAGGACTCGGGCTATGTCAGAATAGCCGGGGGGGGGGGGGAGCGAGGGTCCATCACATCCTCTTTGCTGCAACCCCCCGAGTCCTTCCATGAGGCCTCCCAAGTGGTCGAGTCTGGCTTAGGTTGCCCCTCCCATGAGGAGTCTTACCCGTCATTGACTGCCAACTAAGCTATGGGGCCAGAGATGGGTAAGGCAGAAGCAGTGCTCCTGCCAGGGAGATAAGCTTTGTCTCCTTAGTAGGACACGTCCTCTTGACAGAACAGACCCAGATGAAGTGGGTCCCTTGGGCTCTTACACAGCCCACCATGGGGTGAGGGTTACAACTCCTGAAACCAGGCTGAACGGTCCGCAACAACAAAGGAAAACATAAAACTTATATGAAGGGACAGGGCAGTATAGAAAAAAGAATAGGCAGTTTGAAAAATAAGAAAATAGACATTTTATAATTAAAAATCAAAACAATCTTCAAATGCCGATTACTGTAATACAATTCAAGAGAGTCGATGAACTGGAAGGAAAATATGTGCCTAATATAGAGATAAAAATATGAAAGAGAAGTTAACAATTTGAGAAAATGTAATGAAAAAGCTAAGACATATGTGTGTATGTTTGTACAAATACACACACGTGTATGTTGAAGTTCCTGAAGAAGTAAATAGAAAAAATGAAAGAGACGTAATATTCAAAGAGACAATTAGGATTCCAAGATGGCAGAGGAGTAAGCGGAAGCTGTACAAACTGGAATTACAACTCAGTTTTTATTCAGCAAAATCATCCTGAATAACCAACCGAAGACTAGCTGGAGAAGAGCCTTATAACCAAGGCAGATAGAAGAAACCACTTCACCACAACATGACTGGTAGAGAGTGCAACTTTTCTTAAAAGATTTTATTTATTTATTCTCAGAGAAGAGGAAGGAAGGAGACAGATAGGGAGAGAAATATTTTTGATCAGGTGACTGGGAATTGAACCAGTGAGATTTTGGTTGACAAGGCAGTGCTCAACCTACTGAGCAACACCAGCCAGGGCCGTAAAGCAAATCTTGATGGACATAAAAGAAGAGATCTACAGAAAAACAGTCATAGTAGGAGATTATAACACCCCACTGACTTCAATTGATAGGTCTTCCAGAATAACAACAAGGAGACAGCAGCCTTAAACAACCCACTAGATCAAACAGATTTAATTGATATCTTCAGAGCATTTCACCACAAAACAACAGAATATACATACTTTTCAAGTACACATGGATAGACCACATGTTAGGACACCAAAACAAGTCTCAATAAATTTAAGAAGGTTAAAATCATGTCAAGCATCTTCTCTGACCACAATGCTATCAAATCAATCACAAGAAGAACACTGAAAAATACACAGAGAGACATGGAAACTAAATAACACGTTATTAAACAATGAATGGGTCAACAACAAGATCAAGGAAGCAATCAAAAATACCTTGAAACAAATGAAAATGAGGACACAATAACCCCAAATCAGTGAGACACAGGGAACACAATCCTAAGAGAGAAATTCAAGTATTATAGATCTATCTCAAAAAACAAGAAAAAGCTCAAATAAGTAATCTAACTTTACACTTAAAGGAAATTGAAAAAGAGCGACAAAGCCTAAAGTGAGTAAAAGGAAATAAATAATGAAGACCAGAGCATAAATAAATGAAATAGAGTCTTTAAAAAATGATACAAAAGATCAATGAATCCAAGAGCTGGTTCTTTGAAAAGATAAGCAAGATTGACAAACCTTTAACCAGACTCATCAAGAAAAAAAAAAAAAAAGACAGAACCCAAATAAATAACATCAAAAATGAAAGAAGAGAAATAACAACTGACACCAAATAAATTCAAAGGATTGTAAAAAAAAGAATATTATAAACAACTATATGCCAACAAATTGGATGACCTGCATGAAATAGATAAATTTCTAGAATGATATAATCTTCTAAAACTAAGTCAAAAGAATCAGAGAATCTGAATAGACAAACTATAACTAATGAAATTGAGGCAGTAATAAAAAAAACTCCCAACAAACAAAAGCCCTGGACTGGATGGCTTCACAGGTATATTTTACCAAACATTTGGGGAAGAACTAGCACCTCTCCTCAAACTATTTCAGAAAATTCAAGAAGAGGAAAAGCCTCCAAGCTCATTTTACAAGGCCAAATTTATCCTAATTATAAAACCAGATGAAGACACTACAAAAAAGAGAGAGAAAATTACAAGCCAATACCCCTAATAAAATCTAGCACTATTTATGATAAAAACTCACAGCAAAATGGGAATAGAGGGAACATACCTAAACATAATAAAGTCCATGTATGATAAATCCACTTCCAGGATCATACTCAGTGGGCAAAAACTGTAAGTATTCCTCTTAAGATTGGGAACAAGACAAGGATGTCTACTTTCACCTCTCTTATTCAAAATAATACTGGAAGTCATAGCGACAGCAATCAGACTAGAAGAAGAAATAAAAGGCATCTAACTTGGAAAAGACATGGTAAAACTCTCTTTATTTGCAGATGACATGATGCTGTACATAGAAAACCCCAAAGATACCACCAAGAAACTAGTAGAACTGATAAATGAATTCAGTGAAGTAGCAGGACACAAAATTAATATCCAGAAATTAGTTGCATATTTATATGCCAGTTATGAACTAACAGAAAGGGAAATTAAGAAAACAATCCCATTTATAATTGTTTGCAAAAGAATAAAATACCTAAGCATAAATCATACTAAGGTTGTAAAAAACCTGTACTTGGTAAATTATAAGACATTGAAGAAAGAAACCGAAGAAGATACAAATAAGTGGAAGCACATACCATGGTCATTGATAGGAAGAATTAACATTATTAAAATGCCCATACTACCCAAAGCAATCTGTAAATGCAATACAATTCCTACCAATATTGCAATGAAATATTTCACATAACTAGATCAAATATTTTTAAAAAATTATATGACACCGCAAAAGGCCCCAAATAGTAAACATGATCCTGAGAAAGAAGAACAAAGTTGGAAGATTTATGCTAACCTAATGTCAAACTATACTATAAGGCCATAGTAATCAAAACAGCATGGCACTGGCATAAAAACAGACACATAGATCAATGGAACAAAATAGAGAGTCCAGAAATAAACCCACACCTTTATAGTCAATTAATATTCAACAGAGGAAGCAAGCATCTACATTGCGCTAAAGATAGTTCAATAAATGGTGTTGGAAAAATTGGACAGATATGTACAGAAAAATGAAACTAGCCCACTGTCATACACCACACCCAAGAATAAAAAAGACAGAAAACTGAACAAGAACAATCAAAATAAAAATAAAAAAGAATAAATTTAAAATGGATTAAAGACTTAAATTTTAAATCTGAAACCATAAAAATCCTAGAAGAAAAATAGGCAGTAAAATCTTTAACATTGCTCATAGCAATATTTTATCTGATATATCTCCCGAGGCAAGGGAAACAAAAGAAAAATAAACAAATGAGACTACAAAATAAAAAGGTTTTGCACAGCAAAGAATACCATCAACAAAATAAAAATGACAATCCATGGAATCGGAGAACATATTTGCCAATGCATCTGATAAGGGTTTGATATTCAAAATGTATAAAGAACTTACAAAACTCAACACCAAAAAACCAAACAACCCATTTAAAAAATGGGCAAAAGACCTGAATAGACAGTTCTCCAAAGAGGACATACAGGTAGCCAACAGACATATGAAAATATGCTCAACATCACACTAATCATCAGATAAATACAAATTAAAACTTCATGTCTGCCAGAATGACTAACATCAATAAACCAACAAAGAACAAGTGCTGGTGAGGATGTAGAGAAAGGGGAACCCTTTTGCACTGTTGGTGGGAATGCAGATTAGTGCAGCCACTGTGGAAAGCATTATGGAGATACCTCAAAAAACTAAAAATGGATCTGCCTTTTGACCCAGCAATCCAACCTCTGGGAATATATCCAAAGAATTCCACAATACTAATCTGAAAGAACATAAACACCCCCATGTTCACTGCAGCATTATTTACAATTGCCAAGATATGGAAGCAGACCAAGTGTCCATCAGTAGATGAGAGGATAAAACAACTATGGAGCCCTGGCTGGTGTAGCTCAGTGGATTGAGCGCGGGCCTGCGAACCGAAGGATCGCGGTTCGATTCCCAGTCAGGGCACATGCCTGGGTTGCCAGGCCAGTTCCCAGCAGGGGACATACAAGAGGCAACCACACATTGATGTTTCTCTCCCTCTCTCCATCCCTTCCCCTCTAAAGATAAATAAATAAAATCTAAAAGAAAAAAAAACAACTATGGGACGTTTACACAATGGAATACTACTGGGCTATAAAAAAAGAAAATTTTACTCTTTGCAAGAGTGTGAATGGACCTGGGGAACATTATGCTAAGGGAAATGAGCCAGTCATAGAAAGACAAATACCATATGATTTCACTCATATGTGGAGTCTAGTGAACAAACTGAACTAACAAGCAAAATAGAGACAGACTCATAGATGGAGAGCAGGATGCCAGCCATTGGAGGAGGAGGTTAGTGGGTGGAGGGATTGAGCAAAAAGGGAGATGGACTCATGGACATGGACAACAGTGTGGTGATTGCAGTGGAAAGAGGGTTATAAGGGGTATAAATGGTAATGGAAAAAATACGATAATTAAAAAAAAAAACAAGAGTTAATTGAACTAAGACATTTTCAAAACATATGGAAAACATGATTCCTTAAGTTGAAGGAACATGCCAATATTTGAGGGGAAACAAATAAAAACAAATGTACTCCTGGACACACAGTAGTAAAACAGCAAACACTCAAGATATTTCACAGCCGCTAGAGGGATTAAACCGTGAAATGCTGATTGTGTTTGCTTATGAAAACAATGCAAGCCACTGGATTATTCAAAAATCATTCTTCATAGTTAGGGCTTATATTTAGAATTATATCAGATTATTTCTAATATATGGAGAATTAAAAACAGCTGAAGTTATACCATGGGCTTACTAATTAACAGCCAGATTTTGGTTTAATTGCAATCATCCTGCCTAACTATTTAACAAAACTCTTTGTCCCTTAAACCTGTGCTGATATTGACAGCACTGTGTGGTTTTGTACACAAGTCACTGGCTGCATCTCTAAGCTATGTTCATTGTCACTGTCCCTGGGTCTCAACTTATTTGATCTTTGACTAAAAGCTTTCTGAGGGAGGGTGAGACAATTCAATGTTTGGATTTACCGAAAGGAATAGTCCTTTAAGATCAATGTGTCGATTTTAGAATCCAACACCCTATATAAGACTCTACCTACTCTTTTCCCCACTGAACCTCTCTCTCCCTAATATTTCACACAAATGGTCACTCTCTCCTTTGGTTATCTTTCTCTCCCAGACTGCTGTTTTCTTCTCCCCCTCTTCAGAGAATCCACCTGTGACCCGTATTACCTTGGTGGAGCATTAATGGGCCATCAGAAAGTACTTGTGGAAGTAAAGTAGATATGAAGGTGAAAAGAAAGATAACATCTAAATTCTAAATTTCTTAGTATTGTATATAGAATTCTGCCTCACCTCAGATCTCATTTTCTATCTATCTTTTTCCTCCTTGAGGGTCAACCACTCAAAACTGTTTCTCCCTAAATTAATAATGCTGACACAAAATAAATGTTGGTTCAATAAAAGTTGTTAAATAAACAGCTGCCTGAAGCCTAATGCTCTAGCTATAAAAAAATCTGTACGTAAAAGATCTACCAAAGAAAGTCTTCCCATGGGCTGACCTGGCTCACCCCTCGGAACAATGGATCCTGCTCTGCGGTGCCAGGGCTGTGGGGTGAGCCTCATAGCTGGCACGTACAGTTGTGTGTTGACTGTGGTAGGAAGTCAAGAAATGCTACACTACTACTTCTTTTTTTAGATGGAGAAAGGATTATACTTAGAGGAGCTGTGGTTCCTGACTTTTGATTGGGATTATTTCTAAAGATATTGGGTGGAGACTGATATTTTCCAACCAAGAGTTGGAAACAAACAAACCAACAGAAGCTGGATTTCCTCTTTTCCTCTTCTTCCCTTTTCTTTCCTTTTTTCCCCCTCTTCCCTCCCACCCTTTCCTCCTTCCTTTCTTCCCTTCTTCCTTCACTCTTCTAAGTTCTAATGTTGAAGTTGGCAGGCTAGAGAAAACACCAATTGATTTTGAACTCCCAGATATCCCTGGAGAACACCGCACAGATAACAAACCCCTAGATGCCTTACTGCTTCATTCTCCTTTTACAAGTTGCTCCTTGGTCATTAGCATTCCATACAGATTTTCTATTGCAATTCTTTATTTTGGCCACAGCCAACCTTGCCCCCACCCCACACCTGTCCCCATTGGCACACAGAACACAGACAGAAAAGACATTTAATTATGTTGTCTTTTGAAAATGGGGAATGACGTTTATGTTGTCCCATAACACAGCTATAAAACAAACTTCAGAAACAAACAGACTCGGGTGAATCTCATAACCTGAGCAAGGGCCCAGATGACAGGCAAGGGCTCATCCAGGGCAGAAACAGACTGCTGGGCCAAGAGGCCCTTCTCTGTCCTAAGTCACGGTGAATCAGACAGAGTTTAGACTGCAATAACTAACCTGTTTCCTTTGTTTTCGAGAAAACAATCACAGAGTCACCTTCTTTCCACAAGCCTGACTGACATGCCCCTGAGTCCCAATCTCACAGAGGAAGAGGAGCTGGGGTCCTCACCTCTCCTTTCACCCCTACCTCTCAAGTCTCCTGCTAAGGAGAATGTCCAGGCTTGTCACCAATGACTCAGAGAAAGAGGACGTGGACCAGAAGCAGCAAAGGCCCTGGAATCCCTGGGGGCTAATGCTACATTCCTAAGGTGGCCTCATTTCTAACCACCACTCACCCACCACCACCATCTCTCCCCAAACTAGTCTCTGAGATGCTGTTTTCCGCTTCCCCTGACATCTTCCTCTGGTTTCTCCTGCAGCAAAACCTAAATATAAGAATGTTCCACCTAATAAGCCTCACCTTGGATTTTGCCATCAGGGCTTTCCTCTTATGTTTGGGAATTAGGGAGAAAGAGGAGGAGGTAATGGTTTTTACACATTTTCTGGATAACAGAATTGTAATTCTGTTACAATCTGCAAATTGTAAGTTTAAGATACAGAACATGAGTCATCTCAGAGGGATATGCTTCCCAATGTGGCCTTGTTTGTACCAGAGCTGTTTTTGAAGAAACGTGTCATTTAATGCAGCTTCGCAGAGAGATTCACTGAAACCCCAAGATTTCCTGGCACAACTGATAATACTGCTGTAATCAGTGATGAACAGAGTTGAGGCCCCTTGAGAGCAGAAGCTTGAAACATACTAATGTAATTGCTTTTCACCTAAGTGAGCCCCTTATCTTTATTTACAGTAATGCTCCTGCCTCCAGACCCCCAAAACACAGCCAGATTCTCTGCTGATGCAGAATTGTATAATTTCCGCCCAACTAGCTCAGAGAGCACTCTGGCTGCTGATGCACCCAGCTCCTGGAAATCTGTTTTGACATTGCAGTTCCTGTCTTAGAGCTTATGAGCTGTTCTTTTTAGCTAGAAGTGAATAGTGTTCCTAATGCAATCTTGTTCTTTTCACGGAAACACAGTGTTAAATCTTCTCTTGCCTCCTTCTGAGAAAGGAGGGAAGAACCTCCTACAACCAAGGACACCAGGGGAAAGATGCAGCTGAGAGAGGAATACGCTTCAAGCAAATTTGAAAGAAGGGAGAAAGTCGAGCTCTCTTCCTAAAGAAGTTGTAGTTCCAATCAGGGTACCTGAACCCTGCCGTGAGCAGGCGTTGTCCACAGCCAAAATCTGAGAGACCCACCATCCCCCTCCTACGGCATCTCCTACTCGAGCACCCCCACTTCCTCAGACACCAGACTCTGCAACCCAGGTGGGTTTTGACTCTATTATGACTATAACCCTGCCTCTCCACGTTTTCTATTTTACTTAATTTATCCTTGTCAGTGTTGTTCATTTGACTATGAAACAAATTATTTTAATCTTTCAGGCATTCAATTTTTTTTCCAGTAAGTCATTCAGAGATCTGGACCAAAATGTTTCCAAAAGCAGGACTATTTTGTGCTGCTTTCCTGTAGCCCTGTGGCCATAGTTAGGCTGATGTAGATACAGTGGTATTCTGGTAAACTCACTCTCTGGAGAGAACAATCTTCCTAATGTGTGCTGATCTATGGGGTATGAATACCCACACAATAGCTAAACTGAAGCTCTCGGAGTGGAGGCACTGAGTGCAGAATTTGGGAGAGATGTGCACAGTCAGCTCTTCCGAGGGAGTACAAGCTGGCCAGAGCAAACCATGTCTCATGAATACCCTACTTACAGCGATCTTCTGAGACTAAATTATTACATTGTAGAAATGTAAGGAATTCAAATTGTAGGTGTTTTCCCAAACTTAACTAAATACTTCCTCCCCCACTTCATCCCAACCCTTCTTGTGTGGAGGGATGGAATCGGTAAAGAAGTTAACCATAAGAGTGGAAAGTAACATGGAGTCCAATTAATTTTATTTTGCCTTATTTTTTTCTGTTAGGAATACACTTTCTTGTAGTAAAGCTGAATCTACAGAGTGATGGGATATCCTTCCCTCAACCCACTACCCCTACTCCACTAATCCTACGTCACCTTCCTATTTTAAGTTCCATTGATCGAATGTGACATTTTAAAGATTACCATGACTTTGCAACATTCCTCCCATGGAGAGGTGTGATCTCTGTCCCTCCTCCTGTGTAACTATTTACCCATAGACTATGGTAGAAGTGATGCTCTACCAGTTTCTGAACCTGAGCCTCAAGAGAATAGCAGCTCCCACTTCCTGGCTCCTGGAAATACTTGCTCTTAAACCCACCTGCCATGCGATGAGGAAACCCAAACAGGCCCATGGATAGATCTGTGTGAGAGGAACCAAGGGCCCTGCCCAGCTGATGGCCTCTATTGACTGAACTCCCAGTCAGTAGCCAGTACCTGTTTGTCAGTTACGTGAGCAAAACCTCTTAGAAGCACATTGTCCAGCTGAGTTGCTCCAGTCAAAGCCACATGAAGCAGAGATGAGCTATCCCCAACCATCTTGACCACTTGGTACATTCATGAGCAAAGTGAATGAACATTGTTTAAAGTCACTACACTTTGGGATGGATAATCAGAATATTGATCAACTACCTTATCACAATTAGCACGTGGAGTATTATCTGTCTGGAACGAAGCTCTTCCCCTTCCCACTCATCTTCCAGATCTAATTCATATTGATCTTTGCGAGGCATTTCAAGTGTCACTTCCTCTTCTTCCCCAGCCCTCCTCCACTCCATCTGGGTTAAGTG
Organism: Glossophaga mutica; assembly: GCA_039655065.1. Classification (NCBI taxonomy): domain Eukaryota; kingdom Metazoa; phylum Chordata; class Mammalia; order Chiroptera; family Phyllostomidae; genus Glossophaga; species Glossophaga mutica. The sequence goes on along the minus strand of CM077308.1, from coordinate 73,742,647 downwards.
GCCCACTTCTCTGTTCTGTAACTCTGTGTGAGTCACTCACCATGCTGTTCAGATCTACAGCACTTATCTGAAAACTGTAGGGCCAGATGTGTTTTGGAACTTATACTTTTCATCTTTTAGAAAGATAATGTGGTGTATATAGTAGATAATATATAAACTGCAGTTGAGTCTACAGCAGCACCATATAATCAAAAGCCAGCGGGCTAAGTAAAAACTATAAACAGGAAAAATAAACAGGCTTTAAGAATTACAGCTGAGACATTGTGGATCAGCGTTCTAGATGCGAGATCAGTTATCTTTCCCTTCCACTGGGCATCGAATCCTTCGAAGACAGAACATGCTGCCTACATCTAACTCCTCTGCCTGACACACGATGAGGTTGCCAGAAGAAAGATGCTGAATTCATCACATACATACACATACACAACACAAACACACCACCACCACAGGGGTTATGGACACAGACTGAATTTCTGGAACCATGCTGAAGCAGAAAACACCTTGTACCTCTCGCCTTGGACTTATTTGGATCAATGGTGTGAACTAAAAGTTCTCTGCTTAATTTTAATATTTGGTGATGCAGCTTGGCCACTAAGGGAAATAAGATTGCCATAAAGTACTAAGTAATAAGATTTAAACCTAAACCACTAGAAAATGAAATCCGTGATATATCTATAGAATGGTGATTTTCAACCACTGTGCCGAAAGAATTTTTAAAATGTGTAATATCTATTTAGTCGGGTGGACTAACCTCTTCCTCCTTAGATTGTGTCAAATTGAAAAACGACAACAGCCAGCACAACAATAGCCACCCAGTGTGAATGAAACCAAATTATACCTATGTTGTGTCAGATCAGCAGAAAATATATTTTTGGTGTGCCACAGAATTTTAGTAATTAATTTGTGTGCTGTGAGATGAAAAGTGTTGAAAACTGCTGCTATAAGATAAAAAAGTTGTTTTACATCCCATATGCTACTTAAACTTCATTTGCTATTTATGAATTACGTAATTATTTCAAATCAAAAACTATGTTTCATTTAAGTTTGGGCCTCCCAGTAGACAAAGTATCAATAATAACACATTAGATTATTCTCTCAAAGTATTTAGATTACAAAAGAAACTATTTTATTACTCATCTCTAGCTCCTCCGCTCAGTCAAATATGTATCATCTCTGTTTAATTGAAGACTTTGAATTTTTACCACTTGAGAACAAATCATGGCAACACACATACTGAAATGTGCAAGGTCATCAACTGCTTAAATATTAGCCTATTTATTCATCTGAGATTACCTTTCCATATGATTGGCACTTGAATTGTTTAGTGACAAAGGTGTGTCACACTTTTAATTAAATTCATTTTTTGAATTATCTGAAGTACAAACAAGACATGAAAGAAAAGGAATGAAGAATTTACAGATCTTGAACATTTCCAACTTCCATTTATGTCTGAATAAATTTGAAGAATTAAATGGAAGGGAAGACAGTGCACACCACCATAATTAAAATGGGTTCTGTTTGAGCTTCTTCTGACACAGGGCAGATCACAGAGAGCTAGGTTTCTTTTCACAATCTTTATGAAAATTGTAGAAGAAAATCACTCATAGCCCATGCCTGGCTTGCAAAATCAGATAAATGAAATAGCATCCTTGACACATTGCCAGTTTCATATAGTAATACATTATATTTGGGTGCTACGTAGAGCTTTGGACTTCATCACAATCACATAAAACTGAAGTGGCTTTTTTATGATTTAGGAATAAGTTTTTAATTTACATCAAACAGCTCTTTGAGAGCAGGCTTATTTTTTCCTATGCCCGTTGAACATTCAGGTTTTTAGTTTAGTTCAATTAAAAAAAAAAGTCAGTCCTGGAAGTGGTGTCTATGAAATCTTGAGTACCAAATATCAGACCTACACAACTCTGAAGTGAGGTCAGGATGCACATGAAACTGCTCACGAAAGACAGTTTAGAAAGAGACTTCACTTTTTCTGCTCCACTTAGTGCAAGGCGCTGTACCAGGCATCATGTTCTGTCACTAGCAACCTTTGTGTCTGAATACAATTTTTTCCTTTCTCCATTTTATTTCATTTTATTTCTAGATTTCTATTTGTAGAATTTCAGGAAAACTTTGAGTTAGCGGTAATTTAGGAAATGAAGGAATCCTGGCTGGTAATTATTCTGGACATTACAATCTGAAATTGTTAGCTTTCCCACTTGAATTTTTTTAGAATGAGGAACTGTGTGTGTGATTGGATATAGCCCTTCACCAGCCAGGCTCCCTGTCATTCACCTCCCACAGACAGGTCATGGTCTTTGGCCTCACCATTTTAACCTCAGGACCTAATTGTCCAGACAATTTTAGATCCTTTTAGCCAGCATTACTCATTACAGAGTCAAATAGAATAACAGGATACACGAAGAAGACCTTTAGAAGGAGAAAAAATCAATAGAACTAATAACTCTTGAAATCAGTTATTGAAAGGGAAGAATCAAAGATGAAACTAATGTCTCAAAATTGAGCTTAACAAACATGTCGTGAGAGGTATTTATCAGTCTGACATAAAGAACTGGAGAAGGACACAGTGTTATGTCTACTAATGAGTCTATAACATATTCTTTCACAACAGTCACGTAAAATACATAGCTTTTATGGCTAGAAAGACTAGATAGGAAGGTCAATACATTTGAAAAATGTGAACTTAATCCTTAGAATCTTAAAATTTGATGTGTTCAAGCTTCTTCCTTGAAAATTCCACTTGTCTATATGTGTCTCTCTCCCACAGAGTACCGACTTCCTTTTCTGGTAAAAACATAGTAACGCATGAATGTCCTACAGTCACTTGAGGGATCCCAAGAGAAGGGAGATCCCAACAGAAGGTGGATCTCCTGACCACTCCCATGGTGGCTCCAGTGCGGAGCCCAGAAGACCTGCTCATCAAGACAGGGAATGTGGCTTTGCAATTTAAAGATGAGAGTGGCTGAGTTCAGCTACTCTTCTGGGGTTCTCGAGTTAATTACATTGCCCTCTGTGACATCACAGTAAAAGTGTGGAATTTCTCCACCTGTGGGAGACTCAGGTTATTTTTTTGCATGTGTGGCCTGGAAACAGGTTGTAACCGTGCCCAGACAGTGGCTGCAGTAGCAGGGGGAATGAGGCACATGCTTCGACGTCTCTAAAGTAAATAAAACGATTGTCATCATTTTCAAGTTCCAGATTTGTGAATAGTTTCTGAGCATAAAATGTTTCTATTTGTTAATAGTGCATTAGAACTCTCCAGAGAAACAGAACTAGTGGGACGTATAATATATAGAAAGAGATTTATTACAAGGAATTGAATTATGGGGCCTAAGAAGTCCTGACAGCTGCAGTCAGCAAGCTGGAGACTCAGAGGAGCCGGCAGGGCAGTTTCAGCCTGGAGGCCAGCAAGCTTGAGACCCAGAGACAGCCAAGGTTTCAGTACCAGCCCAAAAGCAAGAAAAAACTGACATCCCAGCTCAGGGCAGCTGGGCAGAAAAAAAAAAAGTCAGACACCCCTTTGTTCTATTCAGGCCTTGAGCAGAGTGGAAAGGTCCACCACGTTAGGGAGGGCAATGAGTTTAATATTAAAATTCATTGAAAAACTCCCTCATGAAACACCCAGAATGATGTTTGACCAGCTTGGGGCCATCTCATGGCCCAGCCAACTTGACACATACAATTAACTATTACAGTTAGTATTCCCATTTGATAAGTTACTTTTGGTAACCAGACATTATCTAGTCAATGTCATGGCCACCATCTTCCTATTATGAAGCCTTCTGGGAATTGGAAACATGATTAGAGTGGGTGAAGTCAGCTATCAGTATCAATATTGTGATTAAGAAAAGCTAAGAAACTGGGACTTGGAGAGTAAGTCAGAAGTAATGTCTAAGACTCCAGAAAAAAAAGAAATCATTGTAGGCTCCCAACACCTTAGACCAAATTAAGCAAAGGGAAGAGTTTTATACCCTCAATTACATTTCCAGAGACTAGGTTAAAAATTACAAATTCTAGAATTGATTTGAAATATGCTTATCAGCTAAAGATCTAAACAAAAGGCTATCTTAGCATCCTTTTACTGCCTTTATTAAGCATTTACTGAATGCCGTAACTATATTGTGGCTTTAAGGAGATTTGTAAGTTATATCATAGTTTCATTCCCTAGAAGTTTCTTCTCTCCAAATCAATAGGACAAATAGTACTGGCAAATCATTTGCTAAATATATTGAATATAACTCTTGGCATGGGGAAAAATAATGAGGACATCATCTATTTATTTACAATGCGTCATGCAAATGATGCCTTATATCAAGCATACAAATTAGGTTGTAGCTTCTTAGATTCACTCCCTTTTAAAGAGTAAGTTATACAAGCAATTCCCATCTTTGTTATGTAGTGTGTCCTTAAAGTATATTTAAAAAGTGACATATGCAAAGTCAAAAAGAAGAACTTTGTGTGTTTGTATGTAGGTTACTTCCTTGAAACTAAAACTTTATAAAAGTCTATAATATTTTGCTTTTTAGAAATAATTTTTAACACATTTCCAACATTTAACTTATTTCTAAATTTTAATTTGGTTCTATTTCTTCATCACTAACAACTAACTGAATTCATTAAGCTTCTAATTGGGGCTAAAAGTCACTGCTTCAGCTTATCTAATGAGGACCTCAATTAGGTTGAGTTTAGAAGTACTGTGCTATTTGGCATGAACACTTTCATTTCTCCCACTGCACTTATTTTAATAAAATAAAAAGAGCAAATGCATTGAAATTTCCAGATAACTGGACAAATACTGTTAAACAAAGATAACCAACCATGTGATACCTCAAAATGCATATCAGCTAAGGGCAAAAGTTTAAATTTTGACAAGAGGCAACTGGATATCAATGTGCAAAGTGTGAAAGGCCTGGTGTTCAAAAGCCTATGATAAGGAGGACCTGGGAAGCCATTCCAAACCACACCATAAATGCAGCAGCAGATTAGTCCATGACGTATTCATATCTGCTGTTGAGAGTTTTAGGGCATGCTGCGTATTTTAATTTCAGTAGAGTGAACCTCCAACATGATTACTCTGAATGATAAGCACATGCTTTAAGAAAAACATTATGGCTACACATGTTCAGATTATACTTTTTAACAAAACAATATTTATGAAGGCAGCAAGGAACAGATATAAAGGCTTTACCTAGCATGGAATCCTGAAAAATAAATTATAAAAGCATTCCTGTCACTGGATACCTTACTTACTAATCCATTCAATCTCAAGGCAGGAGCCATTGGGCTGGCTGGGAGTGAGCCCTGGACACCCACTTAGAACAACATACCAAAACCGCAAGGATGTGGTTTGAGAAGCATGCTCTAAAGTTGGCTTGGCTTGGCTCTGTTTTTAGTCACAGTATCTAATTGATTTTTTCCTTTTTTGACTCTATTTCCTTCTTTATTAAAGATTTCATTGTTTGAGCCTCAAATAATATAAGTGGGTGTTTTATGTTTGTACAAAGAGGTTCAGAATGTTAGCAACTGCTGAGAGCCCTGACTGGTGTGGCTCAGTGGGTTGGGTGTCACCCTGCAAACCGTAAGGTTGCCGGTTCTCTTCCTGCTTGGGTTAGGGGCCAGGGCGCCAGTTGGGGGTGTGCCAGAGGCAACCTCTCGATGTTTCTCTTGCAGAGCGATCTCTCTCTCCCTATTTTTCTCCCTCCTTTCCCCTCTCTCTAAAAATAAATAAAATATTTTAAGAAAATAATTGCTGAGAAATATTACTCTACTACCAAACAATGACACATTAGAGGCATTTCTAAGTTGGGAAAAATTGATATAGGCAACATTTATGTAATATATTGTGTAAAGGTGAGAGTAACATGCAATTTGTTAGATAATGTACTTTGAATCTGTAGCCAAGCTTAAGTAGAGAGATTGTTTAAATGTACCAGGAATCTTGCCTGGACTTTGGCACAAGAACAGAATTTCAAGGGGCACAAGAATAAAAGGGAATCGTCTTAAAATCTATAAGGGTCTTGAGTATATTTAGACTAAAGTTCAGAATTTTAGTGAATTTTAAACAAAGCTACTCTGTGTGAACCTGGAGTACATTGGATGTGGAAGAAGCTCCAATGTATAAATGTTGAAACTTTATCTCAGAGTTATAAATATGTGTCTTTGTCTTCCTCTTTTCCTGTCAGTCCTTTTGATTTTTCTTACTTTTAAAGTTTCTCCTTCCAACTTGTGAAGTCATCCACTCTTAACAACTGAATCTCACACCACTTACTCTCCCTGCCCGCCCGTGTACTGCTCCCACTCTGCATTCCTCCATACTGAAGATCCCCTTAGAGAGACACAAACGGAGCCCATTATCTGCTTTTATTTCTCTGACACATTTCAGCAGAGAAGTCTCCTCCACCCTCGTGGTCCTGGCAGAGGCCCCCAACTGTTCGCCTAGCTGGAGGCGGCACGCAGATATCTCAGACTTGAACGAAACAGTTCTGACCCTAACCTCATTATGCACCTCACTCGAGGCTGCATTAGCAAAAACAGATGGTCTAGCTGCAAAGCCACAGATGCCAATCAGGTACACTGTGGGCAAACATGTTCTCTAATCAGGCCCCTTTCAAGTGGCATCTGCTTCTCTTTCCCTGTAGGTATAGGTAATGATTCAAAACCTTCTGTACATTTCCTGTGGCATGTGGGGTCTAACAACACCCTCCCAGAACACAGTTTTCAGTCTAATGTGGGCCAGCTTACCTAGGCCAAGACAGAAAGGCAAGCCACAGGACTTCAGCTCAGAGACTTGCAAGGGGCACATGTATATTTGGCTTTTTCTCGTGGGTGTGGAGTTGAACTTTGGAAGGAGAGGAAGTGAAGCAGAAAGGGGCAGTGACAGGACTTGCCGTTTCTGGCATCGCAGAGGCTGACCCACCAGCTGAGGGGGAAAATATATAACACTGCCAGACTGGAAGATGATGTAAGAGAACATAGCCATTCACATGATGTCTAAGGACAGGAAAAGCTAGTTTACAGTTATAGAAATCAAAGCAGACATTACTTATGAAGAATGAGTGTTGACTGGCCGGGGCACAAAGGACTTCCTGGGGTGTGAGGGGGTAGAATGCTCTGTATTTTTGATTAGGTTATACTCATACGGACATACAATTGTCAAAGCTTATCACATTGTTGGCATGTCTTTTCTGATTGTAAGCTCCGTAAGAGCTAGGACCATGTCTTTTTATCATCATTTTATATCTATACTGAGTACAGTGTCTGACGTAATATAGGTATGTGACAAATATTCATTGAAAGGAAGGAAGAGGAGAAAAAGAATAAGAGGAAATGAATGAAAAGCTTGAGAAGCACTATCTTTGTCTTTGTACATTTGATGTTGAAGGGAATGCTGTTTGCCAAACCTCAGCCTGCTCCCATCTTTATGTCCTTGTCGTAGCACAAAGATTTTCAGCTTGATTAGAACACGTATTGCCACATATTAAACAGAGTATTAAATATCATGATGATAATTATGTGTTATTAATATAGGCATAGATAGACAGCATGCTTTTAAATCTTCTCAAAATAACATGTCACTTCCAATCATATTTCAGTGGCCAGAACAAGCCTTACAGCCAAGAATGATATCAGTGCTGGCATGGTAACTGATACAGTTTTCCACAGTATGAATCTGTCTTCTTTTCATCTTTATCCAGGATATGTTTGTTGATTTTGGGGGGCGGAGAAAGAGAGAGGGAGAGAGAGACATCGATGTGAGAGAGTAAAAATACATCAGTTGCCTCTCGTATGAGCTCCAACAAAGGATGGAGCCTGCAACCTAGGCCCATGCCCTGACCGGGAATCAAACCCACAACCTTTTGGTGTACAGGATGATACTTCAATTGACTGAGACTCCTGGCCAGTGCTTTAATTAAAAAAAAAAAAAAAAAAAAAAAAAACTTTTCAGAGACAGTGTTTAGTTGATAGAGGGTTAAAAATCAAAAGACAATTTTAAAATATAAGGCTAAATAATGCCAAGCCGCTCATCGGAACTTAGGAAGTGACTTCACTCAGGAGGTTGGCGAAGGTGTTGGCCCCGCAAGCTGGCACATGGAAGAGGCACCCTGACCCCCAGAAGCAGACCACAAGCAATTCCTTCAGCTCTGACGTATCTCTGCAAAGCTCAGGGCTCAGAGACCACCGTAGAGCCCTCAGAAAACCTCTGCCTCGGAGATACCACAGTATGATTCCTTCAACGTGAATGTTTATAAAGATTTTATAGGAATGTTTTATAGTGTTAAAGAAAAAAAGGCAAGAAGCTTGTTAATGTTAACCATGTAAATGCAAATTCATTTTTCAAAGACTAAGAAAATTTGCCTTTGCCAAAATTATAAAGAATAATTTCCTCTGATTTTCTTCAAAAATGTAAAGCTTTATTTAGGAACAATTGAGCATTAATAAACTTCACATGTTTAGAGTTCAACTTCATAAGTTTGACATTTGTATACAACTGTGAAACTAAAACCACAATCAAGATAATGAACATATACATTATACCTAAAAGCTTTCTCTTGCTCTTTAAAATCCCTTCTTCCTTACCTCGCTCACCATTATCCAAAGGAAACCACAACTGTATGTTTTATGCCATTATACATTAGTTAGTTTGTATTTTATTAGAATTTTACTAGAATTTTCTAGAAACGGAATTATAAAGCTAAAACATGGACCTTTCTTGGTTTGATTCCTTTCAATAAGCATAATTATTTTCAGATTTATTTATTTATGTTGTATGTATCAACAGTTCATTTCTGTTTATTGCTCAGCATTATTCAATCATCCACAGTTCATTCTTCTATTGATGGGCACTTTGCTTGTTTTCCATTTGTTTGTATTACAAATAAGACTATCATAAAGATTTGGGCACATCTGTATGTGGACACATGCTTTCATTTCCCTTGGGTAAATTCCTAGGAATGTAATGTCTGAGTAATTGGGCAGTTCATGTTGAACTTCCTAGAAAAATGGCATACTATTTCCAAAGTAGTTGTGCCATTTTACACCCTTACTAATGGTTTATAAAAATTCTAGGTACTTCCCATCTTCAGAAATAATTTTAACTAGTCCTTTTAAATTGAAACATTCTACTAGTTTTTATATTTCCCTCAATAAATAAGATATTGACCATCTTTCCATTTGTTTATTTGCCATCTCTATATCACTCAGCAAAGTGTCTGCTCAGTTTTTTTTCCATTTTTTATTTTATTTTTTAAATCAGTATTTTTTAATTGTTGATATTGTACAGTTTTCTGTCTTTTACCCCGCCCCAGCCCACCACCCCAGCCCTCCCCACCTTCCTCCCATTTCCACCCCCCATAGTTTTTGTCCATGAGTCCTTTATACTTGTTGCTCTAAACCGTTCCCCTTTTCCCCTGAAATTCCCTCCCCTCCCTGTCAGACTGTTCTCAAATTCAGTGTCATTGTTTATATTATGCTTGTTTGTTTGTTTTGTTGATTAGGTTCCTGTTAAAGGTGAGATCATATGGTATTTGTCTTTCACTGCCTGGCTTATTTCGCTTAGCATGATGCTCTCCAATTCCTTCCATGCTGTCGCAAAGGGTAGGAGCTCCTTCTTTCTTTCTGCTGCATAGAATTCCATTGTGTAAATGTACCACAGTTTTTTGATACTTTCAGGGATCATTTCTATAGTTCGTTGCTCAGTTTTTTTAATGTGTTTTTGTATTGAGTAATTTGTTTTATTATTGAGATATAAGAGTTCCTTACATATTTAATATTTTTTAAGTCCTTTGTAAGACTTATGTTTTGCAAGTGTTTCACCTTAGGGTCAAGAACTTTTCATTTTCAAAAGCGTGTCTTGTGAAGAGCAAAAGTTTTAAATTTTTATGAAATTTAATTTAAGAATTTTTTCTTTTACACTTCAAGCTCTTTATGTCCTCTAACAAAAACTCTGCCATACTCAAGACTACTAAGAATATCTAATGTTTTCTTATGTAGTTTTATAGTTTTAGTGCTTACGCTTAAGTCTATGATCAATTTCTCGTTAATTTCTGTGCCTAAGAGAAGTAAGGTCAAGGTTCTTTTTTTATTTTCTACATGGCTGTCCAATTGTCCCTTTCGTTGAACACAGTTTTCTTTCCTCATTGAATTGCCATGATGACTTTTAAAAAAACCTGTGGACTGTATAATTGTGTTTATTTTAGTATCTATAGTCTGTTTCTATAAACTATATATCTATTTCATTCCAGTGCAATATAGTTTTCATATTTATAGCTCCATAATAAATCTTAAAATACAGTAAGTAATATAAGAGTTTCAACATTAGTGGTTTTTTAAAAAAAATTTGGGGGACTGTTATAAGTCCTTTGGTTTTCTACACAAATTTTAGAATAAGTTCTAAAAATTCCTACCAAAAAAAGCTTGCTGGTATTTTATTAGGATGCATGGTATCTATAGCTCAGGTTGGGGAAAATTGGCATCTTAACAATATGAAGTCTTCCAGTCTGAAAACACAGTAATTGCTCCATTTATCTGGGTCTTTTTAAGTTTCCCAAAAGAATACTTTTTTAGTACTCATGAACATGTCTTGCACATATTTATTTTAACAACTAAACTGGTAAGTGGGGACCAGGAAAGCACACACCCCTTAAGGTTACAGGTTGAATAAGGGGACGTGTGCAGAGTGCATCACAAATGCATGGCAACCTCACACCAACACCACCTGACACACACTGAAGAGAGCAAACTTCAAACACTGGGTATTTATTGTAAGAAATATTTAACCAAATAATTATTTGGTAAGTCTAGTTTGAATCCAAACTTGCTTTCTTAATCACTATGCTATTTCCCAATCAAAAACAGGGATGATCAACATTATAGTATGCTGATTTAGGATTTGTTTGTTAATGGTTTCAATTCAAAAATTAACTTTAAGATATTTATGAACATATGTAAAAATAATTTTATTGGCTTCTCCATTCTCTCCCTTCAGTACTCTACCTGTACTCACCCCATCCTCTGCTCCACTCCCCCCATCACACACCATATTGCAATCATTTATATTAAAACTCAGTGGTTCTTTATGCAGTTGCTCTTTCTTTCAAAGTAATTCTTTTCAAATGGAATTGCTAACATATGACATCTCGTTGGACCTTTTTTAGGGGACTATAATGGAATACTTCCATCCTTTAAATATAAAAGGTTAAAAGAAGATATATAGTACATTTTGTGTGATGAATTTCTAATAATACTCCCATAACTTAGATAAATTACTACCTGCTATAGTAAAATAGGGTTTAGTTTGAATAATCTATTTAATGTCTTGATGTCATTACATGAAAAAGGCACACTCCGTTCTTTCCTGTGGTATAAATTTCCTCTTTTCTGTGGATTCCTCAGGTTGAGTACAGCAATGATTTGTAGGCACATTTCAAAGGCATGGCTCAAATGCATGTTTCCCCATTTAAAATCTTTAAAAAGTTTTTGTCACTTATATATTATTTAAGATATTTATCTTGAATACCACTAATGAAACAGAAAGCAACCCATCCATTCCTGTAGCTGATAAAGTTTTGTGTATTGTTAATATGAAGTCAATTTCTGTTTTCAGCTGTTCTACAAAGAAAAGTAATTGTTTTCTCTTTTTCTTGATATCTCCCCCAGCTTTCTCAAGGTTACTTTGCCAGTTTCAAGCCTCATGACAGGTTGAGGGATGAAGGTGGAGCCCTAAGAAGTCCAACTTTCATCTTCTCTTAGGATGAGAAGTTCAGCAAGCTCACAAGGGTATATGGGGCTCCCCGAGTCCTCTGGGCTTGCTGAGAGTAAGACCTGAAAAGTGGGCTTGTAGGGTATGTCATGACAATTCAGGTCAGCACAGGCATGCATCAGAAATGATCTTTCCCTACAGGATTCAATCCCTGGCTTTTTTACCATCTAATACTTAACAGGCTAAGAAAAAACAGGGAGTTAATTCTCATCTAAGAATTCTCACATGCCAAAAGGTCATCCTACTTAGATACTGCCACGGTCAAGAGTGAGCTATATATGTATATCCTTAACCCCTTCTCTCAGATTTCCTGAAGTTTTCCAAAATTCTGATTCCACTCACTCTACCTCACTTCATTTTTACTCCTCTACTCAGTCAGTTTGTTTTGCTATGTACTAGGGATTTAGAAACAAGTAAGTCAACATCTTAACTCAGGCATTCGTAGCCTAGTTAGAGTGTCAGACAGTGATCAAACAATTCAGACTTTCAAATCAAACAGTCTGGCTTCAATGTTTTGCTTTATTACTCATTAGCTATGTGACCTTGGATGACCTACTGGTCCAAAACCCAAGGCGATAATTTATACTGAGAAGAGGCAGTTTTGGGACATATGTCTATATCATCCTATACTGCCAATATGTCTTCCAGTCTCAATTTCCCCACCCATAATAAATCACCTATTGCATGAACTTATGGTAAGGATTAAAGGAGGTAATATAGACAAAAACAACAAATAGTACTGCCATTAACTATTACCTACACAACAGAGGGTAATAAGGGCTAGACAATTGGTTGAAGATACGCAACTGAGGTGCAAGGTAACATCTGAACTACGACCACAAAATTTTTACAGGTAACGTAGAAGAGAAGGAGAAAATAAGTTTGGTAGGATGATATTTCTTTTGGAATCCAGAAAAGGGAATAGAAGAGAAGGCAATTTTACAGGTTGTTTCAAAAGGTGCTAAAAAATCCAAGCGCACTTCATCAGGCAGTGGGAAGCTATCAAGAGTCTCCAAGTGGGAAAAGGACATGACAATGTCCATGCTCAGAAGGTAACAGCTGATGACCATGTAAGGGGTTTTACAAGCAGCCAGTGCAGTAGGAGAGAGGCCTGATCCAGAAAGAGGAATGTGGTGATAGAGAAGGATGAGGCAGCTCTGGAGCAGTAGGTAGGGTCAGGGATGCCTGAGGGCAAGCACCTGCTGATTCGTCTGAATCTGCTGATGACTACAAATATGAAATACTTAGCAAATGTCTGTTGAATGAAGAGAAGAAGGAGAAATAAATAAAAAATTAATGAAGATCTAGAGGTAATGAGATGCACAGTGAACTATAGCATGGGATGATTGAAAATTAGGATGAATATTTTTCTACATCACTAGGGAAGGAAGGATATTTTTCATTCAATTTCCTGCATCGGTCAGGATTTTAAAAATATATTGTGTGTTTATGCAGGTGTACACTGTGTGCTAAATGTAGATCATGATTTATAACAAACGGAGAATGAAGTCTTGGAAATGGGCATTTAAAAATCCCCCCTTGTAAATTATACATTGGCCTCTAGTGCGTTTTTCAAAGACTCTAGCAGAGTCTCCTGCTAACCCCTCCCCTTTGCTCCTAATAACCTTGAGGGAATACAATATCCACCAGTTTTAAAGCCTATCCAAATTCCATCAAGACCGAACTTGGGGAGATAAAGGAGTGGCATTTCCCTCTGATTTCTGACCAGCCAGGGCCACTCAGATGGCAGTGTCCTCTTGTGGTAAGACCCCAGGCTCTCTGCTGTATTAGACAAACCTGGAATTGCAATACTGATGCTTTATAATTTTGAAAGCGTTAACAAATCACTCATTGCCCCCTCTATAAAGTGGAGATAACATTGCCTGCCTTGCAGAGTTGAGAAGAAAGTAGGATGATGATGATGTAAATGAAGCAGGTGACAATGACCAAGATTTCTGAGCTCCAGGCCCAGTTCTGTGTGTTCTCTGTATCTTCACTCACATGATCCTAGAGTAGTTGCTTCCCCTGTACATAAGACACATTTAATAATAAATGCTTAAGTAATGACTCAATCATTTTTTTAAGAGAGAGCAGAAGAGAGGGACAAAGAAAGGGAGAGAAATATGAGGCGAGAGAGAATCATCGATCAGCTGCCTCTCTCACATACCCCAACTGTAGATTGATCCTGCAACCTAAGCATGTGCCCTGACCAGGAATTAAACTGCAACCTTTAGGTTTATAGGACAATGCCCAACCAACTGAGGCCCATGGGCCTGGGTGGAATATTGGGTTTTGATGTCATAAATTAAGACTATATTACTCATTAGAACTGTAGGGCCCCAGGCTGAATAGCTGAGAGTGACTTGTCCTCACAAGAGAAGCACCTGGAGCAGAGACACTAGATTATTCTTCCCTGGGCACGGCCATGAGAGCAGTGTGGGATTTTTGTAAGGGGTGGACGGAGGTGGGCTTAGCTGCAAGCTAAGGAAGGTGGCTGGAGGCTGTGTGCTCACACAAATCCACAGTGACACTGCCGGAAAAGATAACAGCTGTGCTCCAAGGCAGTTCCAAGTACAATAAGAGAAGACAGTGCCACATCTGGAGAGATGCAGGGCAGCCACAGAGTAGGGGGGCCAGAGGGTCCCTGAGCCCAGAAACAAGAAAAAACTTCGTTCAATCTTCTGTGACTTGTGTGATGCGAGGATATTGTCATATGGAACTTAAATCCCACAGATTTAATATTTAACCTCTTGCTAAAATTTTGGGTTTGTTCCTTTAGTTCAAGAGAGCCAAGATGTTCAGTGCAGCATATTTATACCAAGTCATGATTGACCAGAGGGCTACAGACAGAGAAGCAGAGAGGTAATATGGCGTGATATGCTGAAAACAGGGCAAGTACTCCCCAGAGGGATCTCTTCCAGCCAGGTCAGCTTCTCGCCCCACATTGTCTCTTCTATTTCCCTCTGGGTCTGATGACCAGCTTCCTTACCTCGGTGACTATGCCACCTTCATTCCTGGAGTCAAGTCCTATCCACCGAGGCAATACAAAACACAAGGAGCAGAGGAAGATGGCTGCGTGGTGGGAGGGAGTGGATTCCACTTCCCCCTACACATGGGAGAAAAACCTAGCAGATCTATGGAGGAACAGAGCAAAGAGCCAACAGTACCCAGCATATATGAAAATAAGAGACCAAAAATTGTAGTGGACACGGAAAAACCAGACAGTAAGGAGACCCTTTCATGACAGTAAGGTCCCAGAGGCCAGTGCAGCAACCAGGGTGTCTGCAGCCCCAGGCGGCGCCCACTGAGTCTGCCAGAGGGTCCTTGGGAGAGAGCCAGGTTAACTGCTCCCTCCCCTGCCAAACAAGGTTTGAGCAGCACTGGGAGAGACCTGGTTGCTTGAAGTTGCAGAGAGGGGAATAAGGACTAAGTGGCAACCACACAAGGGCTGTGAGCACCCATGGAGTCTGTGGATGCTGGTTGGGGAGAGATGGGAGTTGGGCAGTAATGGGCTCTGACCCCAACAGTCACCAGTCTGGCTGGAGAAGTGGGCTGTTTCAGAGACCAGGCTGTTGTTGTACGGCAGCAGGATTGAGTAGGAGGAATTTCTCAAAAAGAAAAAGTGAAAAGAGAGACACTGTTTGTGGAATTCTCCTGTAGCAGCTGCACCTGCTAGCTCCCCACCCAGCTAGGCAGCGATTCAGAGGTTGAGCAGAAGGCCCTGTGCATCCCCATAGCACTGGGAAGGAAGGGTGCGCTCCCAAACCCATGGGACCGAGGCAGCTTGGCTGAGTGTGCCCGTGCATCCCAGCCCACAGTGGTAACCCCACCCCACACCCAAGGCGTCAGGGGTGGGAGGCGCCAGGCTGTGCAGATTGGGAAGGGAGAAAAGCCATACCAATCACCCCTCAGCCCAATGCAGCCAGCATGACCAGAAAAACCGGTTTCGCCAGTTTGAAACCAACAAGAGGCTCTTGGGATTTTGTTTTTTGTTATTGTTTTTTAAGTAATTTTTAATTTTTTAATTTTTATTATTTTTATCTTTAAACTCCTTTTTCCTCTCTTTCCTTCTTTCTTGTTTCCTTTCTTCTTCCTTTCTTTCCAATTTCATCTCATCTTCCTTCCTTCTGCCGCTTTTTTTTCTTTAATACCCACAAGTGAGACAAAAAACCTGGAACTGTGAAAAGACCAGAGTTGGACCCAAAGAGGGGGCATCCCAACAGCTGTGACAATGAGACAAATTTCACTTTGCTATTACAGAGAACCTGCAAGTTATTGCATATTTGTATTATTAGTTTTCATTATTCTTACATCTTTTATTTTAATAGTATTTTTGTATTCCTCTTCTTTCTGTTTAGTCTTCTTTGCTTGGCTGGTTGTATTGTATCGTTTGACTGGTTTCCCCTGTTCTCTCTTTCATAGTGTATTGCCAATTTACTGTCCTTCACTTCACTTGTGTTCCATTAACACACTACTCAAGGTCCGATACTCCTTATTCTTGTTATCCAGATCACATAGATTCTGTCATATGATGGTTGCTATAATATTATTGTAAATAGTAGCTGTCCCATACAACTGTAAACACTTCACAACACCCCTCCCACATCTTAGCCCACTTCATGGTTTCCTGAACTCTATTACTATAGTGGTTAACTCTATTCTCTCACACACTACACCTATTTACTATCCTTTACTCTCACCTTACCTCAGAATCTCACCTCCCACAACCTCACTGCTTTCTAGATCCAACTCATAATCCTTCCCTCCTCAACAAAAGTCTCTTCTTTCCATCCTTTCCAAAAAGTGGCTAGTTGGGTGGAAGATCACGGTTAACACTCTACATAGTCAAAGGATCTCCTGTCTCTTCTCTACCAGCTCCTACTGTAAATATCATAGAGTACTCTCTTGCTGTCTTAAACCATTCTGTCTTCCCCCTCCAACTGATCACAAAAAAGAGTAGGTAGAAGCAGTGAACACCAAGATACCCACTGGAAGAGGAAACCCAACAACAAAGGAACCACCCACAGATAACAACAGAAGAAGGTGAAGGAGGGAGTCCTTCAATCTCAATCCAGGACCTATCTGGAAATACAACTACATATTGGAGAAACTACCCAGTACAAACAACTGAACAAGAGCAAGAAAGAATCCTCAAAACCTTGTACACATGGAAGAACCAGCTTCAACACAACCTGCCCTCACCAGCAGAACAAAATACAAGAGGTGATGGACAGAATGACCCTCAGTTACCAAGCTGGTGGGAAAGACCCAACAACAATCAAAACCCAATGACAAACACAGAGCCAACATAAATGACAACCCAAGACCAGTGAGCTTGGAAAATCAAGGAAACAGAACCACTGAATCTCACAGGTATTCTACCACAGAAGTTCACACCATAAACCCAGGGAGCCAGAACAGATCAATTTAAGAAGCTGAGGCTAACAAGAAGAGTCTCACAAACAATGGGAAGACAAAGAAACAATCCCCAAATGAAAGGAAAGAGGAAGCCTCAGAAAGAATGGTAAATGAAATAGAGACAACTGAACTATCAGATACTGAGTTCAAAGCAATGGTTATCAGGACGCTCCATGAGCTCACAATGAGCTACTAGAAACTACAGGGAAATTACAATGAAATCACTGAAAAATATATCAGCATGATAAAGGAAATAGTAACTATCAACAAGGGCCAAGAGGAAATGAAGAACACAATTTCTGAACTGAAGAACACAGTAGAAGGAATCAAAAGCAGAATCGATGAAGCAGAAGATAGGATCAGCAAGTTGGAGGACAAAGTAGAAAAAAACACCCAGAAAGAGCAAGAAAATGAAAAGAGTCTCAGAAAGAATGAAGACAGATTAAGAGAAATACAAGACAATATGAAACGTAATAATATCTGTATAATAGGGATACCAGGAGGAGAAGAAGAAGAGCAAGGGATAGAAAACCTATTTGAAAAAGTAATGATGGAAAACTTCCCTAATTTGATGAGAGAGAAAGTCACACAAATCCAGGAAACACAGAGAGTCTCAAGCAAGAGGAACCCAAAGAGGCCCACTTCAAGATACATCATCACTAAAATGGTAAAATTCCAAGACAAAGAGAAAATCTTAAAGACAGCAAGGGAGAAAAAGGAAGTAACATACAAGGGAACCCCGATAAGGTTAGCAGCTGACTTCTCAAAGGAAACGCTCCAAGCCAGAAGACAATGGCAAGAAATATTCCAAGTAATGAGAACGAAAGGCCTGCAACCAAGACTACTGTACCCAGCAAGGCTTTCAATCAAGATAGAAGGCCAAATAAGGAGCTTCCCAGACAAAAGAAGTCTAAAAGAATACACTTCTACCAAACCAATTCTGCAAGAGATACTAAAGGGACTGCTTTAAGGGAAGAAAGGAAAAGACAGAGAGAGAAAGAGAGAGAGGAACACAGGTATGAAAACGGCTATGAATAAATACTTAGCAATAATAACCTTAAATGTAAATGGATTAAATGCTCTAATCAGAAGACATAGAATAGCTGAATGGATAAGAAAGCATGACCCACACATATGCTGCCTACAAGAGACGCACCTCAGGGCAAAAGACGTACACAAACTCAAAGTGAAGGACTGGAAACAAGTTTTCCAAGCAAATGGACAGGAAAATAAAAGCCAGGGTAGCAATACTCATATCAGACAAAATACACCTCAAAAAAAGGACCATGAAGAGAGACCCAGAAGGTCACTTCATATTACTGAAGGGAAGAATTCACCAAGAAGACATAAACATTGTAAATATATATGCACTCAACAGAGGAACACCCAGATACATAAAGAAAATCTTAGAGCACTTCAAGAAAGATATTGACAGCAACACAATTATAGTAGGGGATTTTAACACCCCACTGTCAAAAATGGACAGATCTTCCAAACAAAATATCAACAAAGATATTGTGGCATTGAACAATACCCAAGATGAAATGGACTTAACTGATACATATAGAGCTCTTCATCCCAAAGAAGCTACATACACATTCTTTTCCAATGCATATGGAATATTTTCAAAGACAGACCACATGATAGGACACAAAACAAGCCTCAACAAATTCAAGAAAATTGAAATCATACCAAGCAGGTTCTCTGACCACAAGGGACTGAAACTAGAAACCAACCCCAAGGGCAAAAACTCAAAACACTCAAAATCATGGAGATTGAATAGCATGCTATTAAACAATGAATGGGTCAAGAATGAAATTAGGGAAGAAATCAAAAAGTTTCTGGAAACAAATGAAAATGACCTCACAACAACCCAAAACTCATGGGACACAGCAAAGGCAGTCCTGAGAGGGAAGTTCATAGCAATACAGGCCACCCTAAAAAAAGATAGAAACATTTCAAATAAACAAACTAACCCTTCACCTACAAGAACTTGAGGAACAACAACAAAGACAGCCCAGAGCAAGTAGGAGGAAGGAAATAACCAAGACCAGAGCAGAATTAAATGACATAGAGACTAAAAGCACAATTCTAAGGATCAATGAACCCAGGAGATAGTTCTTTGAAAAGATAAACAGAATTGGCAAGCCTTTAAGCAGGCTCATGAAGAAAAAAAGAGAGAGGACCCAAATAAACACAATCAGAAATGAAAGAGGAGAGATTACAACTGACACAGCAGAAATACAAAGGATTGTAAGAAATTTCAGGGGGAAAGGGGAAGGGTTTACAGGAATAAGTATAAAGGACTCAAGGACAAAAACTATGGGGAGATGGAAATGGGAGGGAGGTGGGGAGGGCTGGGGTGGTGGGCTGAGGTGGGAGTAAAAGACAGAAAACTGTACAAGATCAACAATTAAAATAAAAAATTAAAAAAATTGCTATGAAGAACTGTTTGCCAAGAAATTTGAAAACCTAGATGAAATGGACAAATTTCTAGAAAAACATAATCTTCCAAAACTCAGTGAAGGAGAAGCAGAAAGCATGAACAGACCGATAACAGCAGATGAAATCAAAGCAGGAATCAAAAAACTCCTGACACACAAAAGCCCTGGACCAGATGGTTTCACAGGAGAATTCTGCAAAAAATTTAAGGAAGAGCTAACCCCTATCCTTCACAGACTATTCTAAAAAATCCAAAATGATGGAAGGTTCCCAAACTCTTTTCATGAAGCCAGCATCATCCTAATCCCCAAACCAGATGAAGACACAACAAAGAAAGAGAACTTCAGGCCAATATCGCTGATGAACATAGACACTAAAATCCTCAACAAAATATTGGCAAACCTCATCCAACAATACACTAAAAAGATCATACACCATGACTGAGTGGCATTCATCCCAGGGATGCAAGGTTGGTTCAATATTCACAAATCAGTAAATGTAATATATCACATAAACAAAAGCAAAGACAAAAACAAAAATCACATGATCATATCAATAGATGCGGAAAACGCATTTGATAAGGTACAGCACCCATTTATGATAAAAACACTCAGCAAAGTGGGAATAGAGGGAGCATGCCTCAACATAATAAATGTCATATATGAGTGACCTACAGTCAACATCATATTCAATGGGCAAAAACTAAAATCTTTTCCACTAAGATCAGGAACAAGACAAGGTTTTCCACTTTCACCACTTCTATTCAATATAGTATTGGAAGTTTTAGCCACAGTGACTAGACAAGAAAAGGAAATAAAAGGCATCTAAATTGGAAAGGAGGAAACAAAACTGTCATTGTTTGCAGATGATGTGATAGTGTACATAGAAAATCCTATAGACTTGGCCAAAAAACTGCTTGACCTAATAAACGAATGTGTCCAAAGAGCGGGACACAAAGTCAATATCCAGAAATCAAAGGCATCTTTGTATACCAATAATAAAACAGCAGAAGCAGAAATCAAGAAAAAAATCCCATTTGATATACCAGAAAGAAAAATAAAATACCTAGAAATAAACGTAACCAAAGAGGTAAAAGACCTATATGCAGAAAACTACACAACACTGAAAGAAAGAAATCAAGGAAGACACAAACAAATGGAAACATATACCGTGTTCATGGATCGGAAGAATTAACATCATCAAAATGTCCATACTTCCCAAAGCAATTTACAAATTCAATGCAATACCTATTAAAGTACCAACGGCATATTTCACAGACATAGAACAAACACTTCAAAAATTTATATGGAACCATAAATGACCCTGAATAGCTGCAGCAATTTTGAGAATGAAGAGCAAAGTAGGAGGGATCACAATATCTGATACCAAACTGTATTACAAGGCCTGTAATCAAAACATCCTGGTACTGGCATAAAAACAGGCACATGCACCAGTGGAACAGAGTAGAGAGCCAAGAAATAAACCCAAATCTCTATGGTCAATTAATATTCAACAAAGGGGCAACAACATAAAATGGAGTAAAAATAGCCTCTTCAACAAATGGTGGTGGGAGAACTGGACAGCTACATGCAAAAAATGAAACTTGAGCACCAACTTACACCATACACAAAAATAAATTCAAGGTGGATAAAAGATTTAAATATAAGCTATGAGACTATTAATGTCCTAGAGGAGAACACAGGCAGGAAAATCTCAGATATTTCAAGCAGCAACATTTTTACTGATGTGTCCCCTAGAGCAAGGGACATACAGGAAAGAATAAACAAATGGGATCTCATCAAAATAAAAAGCTTCTGCATGGCTAAAGAAAGCAGTATTAAAATAAAAAGAGAACCAACTGTATGGGAAAACATATTTGCCAATGATACCTCAGACAATGGTTTAATCTACAAAATATATAAGGAACTCACGAGCCTCCACTCTAAGACAAGCAACCCAGTTAAAAAATGGGCAAAGGACTTGAACAGATACTTCTCCGAGGAGGACATGCAGAGGATCCAGAGTGTTGCAGACCGTTCAGCCTGGTTTCAGTTGTAACCCTCACCCCATGGTGGGCTGTGTAAGAGCCTAGGGACCCACTTCATCTGGGTCTGTTCTGTCAAGAGGACATGAGCTTCTAAGGAGACAAAGCTTAGCTCCCTGGCAAGAGCGCTGCTTCTGCCTCATCCATCTCTGGCCACAATGCTTGGTTGGTTAGTCAATGACGGGTAAGACTCCTCATGGGAGGGGCAACCTAAGCCAGACACAACCACTTGGGAGGCCTCATGGAAGGACTCGGGGGGCTGCAGCAAAGAGGATGTGATGGACCCTCGCCCCCAGCTGACATAGCCCGAGTCCTCATTTCCGTCTGGGAGATGTCTTCTGCCTCCTAATTGGCTTAAAGCCTGAAACTGTGGGGGTGAGCGGTGCAGCCCTGTGCTGGCCAGGACAGCTCCCTGGGTGATCGGGCATAAGAAAGAATTCCTAAAGTCCTGTGAAACCTGCTTTGCTAAGAGTGCTCTCATTTAAATGATAAGGGTCCGTGGAGGAAATGAGTATGTCTCCCAAAGTTTGGCAACCCCCTTTCTGGACAGACATTGACCCAGATTAAGCCCTCAGATTTCTTTGACATATTAAATCTGTATTCCTGTGTATTTGAACCCAATAAAAGCCTAGTGAGGAAGGGGCTCTGGGTCATTCTCCTCTGAGAGTTTGTCCACCTCTCCTCCCCAAGCAGATCATGTCTTGGTAGTTTTATTTTCATCCGTGACGGAGGGATGGGGCTCTGCGGGCGGAGCCCCCCACATGTGGCACCCAGGACAGGGGCCCCCGCACCAGAGACACATGAAAAGATGCTCAGTATCGCTAGCTATCAGAGAGATGCAAATTAAAACCACAATGAGATACCACTTCACACCAGTCAGAATGGCCATCATAAACAAAGCAATAAACAACAAGTGGTGGAGAGGTTGTGGAGGAAAAGGGACCCTAGGGCACTGTTGGTGGGATTGCAGACTGGTGCAACCCCTGTGGAAAACAGTATGGAATTTTCTCAGAAAACTCAAAATGGAACTGACTTTTGACCCAGCAATTCCACTGCTAGGATCATATCCTAAGAACCCTGAAACACCAATCCAAAAGAACCTATGCACCCCTATGTTCATAGCAGCACAATTTACAATAGCCAAGTGCTGGAAGCAACCTAGGTGCCCATCAGTAAATGAGTGGATCAAAAAACTATGGTACATTTACACAATGGAATTCTATGCAGCAGAAAGAAAGAAGGAGCTCCTACCCTTGGCAACAGCTTGGATGGAACTGTAGATCATCATGCTAAGTGAAATAAGCCAGGCAATGAAAGACAAATACCATATGATCTCACCTTTATCAGGAACCTAAACAACAAAACAAATAAAGAAGCAAATATAACCAATGCCAGTGAAATTGAGAACAGGCTGACAGTCACCAGAGGGGAGAGGGGAGGGAATTTTGGGGGGAGGGGAGGAAGGTTTACAGGAACAAGTATAAAGGACACATGGACAATAACAAGGCGGGGGGGTGGAAATGGGAGGGAGATGGGGAGGGCTGGGGCAGTGGGCTGGGATGGGAATAAAAGAGAAAAAACTGTACAAGAACAACAATTAAAATAAAATTAAAAACAACAACAACAACACAAGGACCATGCAGGTCCTACCCTCTGGAAGTTTGTGTTTGCCATATGCTAGTAGTGCACTGGAATGAGCACTTGACCAGAAGTCAGAAGACCCAGATACTGGTCCTAACACCAATGCTCTCTAGACATGAGCTTGGAAACATTTATTCAACATCTCCAATCCTCAGTCTCTTCAATTAAAAAGGGTAATTATTCAAATTTACCTCATAGATTTATTAAGAGTATCAAATAATACTAAGAAGTAACATGTACATAAAACACACTCTTTGACAGGCAGTGTTCTAAGTGCCTTTTATATGTCATTTGATTCATAAACAACCCTCTCAATGCATACTAATATTATCCCCATTTTATAGATAAAGAATCTAAGGTACACGAGGATGAGGAACTTCTACAAAGTGACAAAGTTAATGAGGAGCAGAACTGGGATTTGAATCCAGACTCTCTGCCTCAAAGTGGGTCCAACCACCAAAAAACATAAAAAGTTGTTCAATTGAGGGGTCACTGTTTCTACAAACTGGAATGCAGAAGGTGGATGGACATTAAAGAACTGAATAGAAAGCAACTAGCACAGATTCACCTGGCACATCCAGGGAAGAGTGTACATCCTGAAAGGATGCTGCAAACATTTCCACAAAAGTTTCCGGTGAGTAGCATTCCCTATTAGGTAAGAGAAGGGAAGACATTCTGAGAGCACTTGCCTTTGTGTCAGCTGTCCTTGGCAACACAATCGCAGGGGCCTCGACCTGTGCCAGATGGGGTCTTTGCTGAAACAGTGCTCCTGCCACAGGCACAGTGTTTTAAAGTGGTCATTCAATGTCCGTTATCCAAGCAGAAAGAGCACAAGCGCTTCCATTTCTGTGTCCTCCAGTGGTTTGCAAGCTCCTTCTCCATGATGGGCACTCAAAAACTAATTTAAAGTGAGGCTGAGAAGAAGGAACTTCTTTACAGCTCAGAAAGCATTAACAGGACACAATCTGGAACAAATAAATAAAGCCTTGGTGAGTTTATTGTCAGCCAAGATGCACAGGACTTATTTGTAAGCAGGTTACACAGCAAGGCAAGCAAAGATTCTGGAAAAACTAACTGTACTGGATCCACATGTTTCATTTAAATCTTATATTCAATTAACAAGTTAGAATCTGGTGGAATCATGTTTAAAGAATTGAAAAATTATTGTGAGTATATACGACTTTCATATGGCTATGAGGTAATACACACTTGCAGATGCTGGATGATATTATTAGGAACATGTGAGTGTGGCAGTTTTTGTAGGTAACATTTTACTCTGGGTAGACTTTAGATTCAATAAGACCAGAAACAAACATTCTTGTTATTTTTCCAAAATAAACACACACGCACACACACACACATTCTATGAACATGAGCATTAGGGAGCTGTAGTTGGGTGGTGAAGGCTTGATAGATACTCTGCTCTAAGTGTCAGTGAGAAGTAGACTCATTCTCTCTCCTGACACGTTTGAAACAAAATACATGGTCCGGCACAGAGAGCATCCCTTTTTTATTATAAAATCATACACACGTAATTCTGTAACATAACATTATCACATTCGGGCACACCATTCTGACATTTTAGGTGAAATGTTCAAAATAAAACTCTAAATTATTACACCCATATGATTACCCTACCAACCACACTCAAGCAAGCATTACTTCTGCCGGACCCTGTATTTCTTGGCAATCCATATGACTGCAATAACCTCAGTGGCAGCCTTGCCAGTTCTGAAGGAACAAGAAGCATGACACTTGATGTCACAGATCTGCTTGTCACCTCTGGCATCAATTCATGCTGGCCCAGTGACTGGGCTGAGAGAGTGTCATGCACCAATCTTGGAGTGTCAAAGAAAGCAGAGCTGAAGTCTTGACGTATGTGTCTTCTGTCCCGAGCACTCTCTGCTGGGCTCTGACGGATGCACAAAGAGGTGACAGCTGAGTGGAGTTTTGATTAACTGTGCTGGTATATACCCACTCAAGCTTCACTGAGACTGTGTATTGTCAGTCAGCTGTCTCCTGGGCACTGAATTCTCATTTAAGCTTTTGTATTTAACAGGAAAATCAGAGTTCTCTCACACTCTGGAGTTTCAAATGAAGTTCAAATCAGATGTAATTTACAGTTTTATGAAGGCTGTGTAATATTGTCTGTCTCTGTAAGTGGCTCAGAAATGGAATTGCCTTTAATGATGATGACTTCTCATTCTCAAATCTGCATTAATGTGTGCTCCCTAACAAGATGAAACCACTTCTCTACAAAGCACATCCAGATGGGGGTTATGCTCATGCATGTCAGTGTTCCCAGGTATGGAGCTGCCTTATTTTAGCAGCCTTGGCTTAACTTCTGCTGTTTTAAGGGCAATTTGAATGCATGGGGCTCATTGGAACACAGATGCACTCTCCCCACCCTTCGAAACAATCCGCAGTTAAATTAAAACAGGCTGTGATTAAGTGGGGCTAGCATGGAGATGCAAGCCAACGTGTGTCTAATTGTTTAGCAACAAGCATAGACCCCCATCTAAAGCTCTGGAAGTTCACATTCTCTTTGAGAGTGAAATCAAATACTACTGTTTCATATAAAACAATTTTTGGTGGAGGTCTGTGGATTTTACCAAGATCTCTAAAAAAGTTGAAGTTTGCTAGTCTTACACATACATTGGAATTTAATGCTGGTACCACTTAACCAAGCATAAAATCTGCAGTCTGGGTAGGACAATTTCCTCATGAAAAACATGCTAACAGAACACTAAAATCTGACCTAGGTGAGAGTAAATAATTGTTTCCATTCTACGTTTCAAAACTATTTCGAACATGTCTTCAATGTGTTCAAAAGTAATTTGAACACATTGAACTCAGAAGCTTATGTATAAGCTTCTGAAAAACAACTGAACTTTCACTGATACCCCCCAAAATCCACAACAGCCCCACCTTAACAGTGGGGTGTAACAGGGTGCAGCCAGGGCCCCCCTCCCAAGTCTGGCTGGGGCATGGAGACATGGAGCAGGGCCATTGAGAGTTACTTTCCATATCAATAACACACTAGCTTCATACCTATATGCAAAAATGGTTACTTTGTGTATCAACAACAGGCTAGCCAGGAAGGTATGCATGGCTTAAACCCATGATGTAACTGGGAGGCAGCTTCCCTTTCTACACCTGCATGAGAGCTTGGAGATGGTCCATGGGGCCACACCTGCCCCGACTAACTATGGCAGCCAAGAAAGGCTGAAAATACAGGAGTGCTAGCAGGGGAGGCTGATTGTGCGAGCAGTCAGAAATAGAGTTACAGAGGAGGTTCCAGGCTGGGGTTTAAACTAAAGGCCGGTGCCATGTGGAACAGGGTGACAAGGACAATGAGAGACCATGTGGGAAGGAAAAGGGTTAAAGGACTCTCGCTGGTGCACCGTGAGAAAGTGCCATGTGGTTTTGGATTAAGAACTGGAGATCCTGGCGACACAGATGATGGTGCTGGGGACTGCGGAAGACCTGCCCAGCTGAGCACAGATTACTGGGAGGAACCGGGACTTCTTTTTCATTTCCTGATATATGTTACCCCTGACTGGCCTGGTTGAGCAAAGGGGCAAAGAAAGGACTGCGTGTGTGTTTGTGGGTGTTTTAAAGGAACTTTGGGATTTAACAGTAACATTCCACCATTACTCTAAACCTGTATCACTTTTGAATAAATAGCTCCTTTCCTTTTTACAAAACTCTGGCATCGAGAGCCACCATCCTTAACGCCTGGTGGCCGAAAGACAAACCCACAGTAATAGACCCTGGGGCAGGGGACTTGTTTCAGTAACAGCCTCTGAGGCCCCCATGGCTTCGTTCTGTAACAGGGGTCCCTGTTTTTACAACCGATGATGTGAATGGTCAAATAAACATGAAAAATTTAAGGGGATCAGTCAGGGTCCACTCAGGAAGAAAGCAACCATACCACTTACAGTTAAAAAAAAAAAAAAAAAAAAAAAAAAAAAAAAAACCCACCATAATTTAGCACAGGGCATTGTTTAAACAGAATTAGAGACCCAAAACAGCAAAAAAAGGGAAGACAGAGGTAACAGAAACTAACTATCGAAGGCTGCCACCACCACCCAGGACAGGGGAATGAAGGGAAGAGGTCGGGCTTATGAGAGCCTGTTAGTTTGAACCAGAGCTTCAGGGTGTGTCACTCAAGCAGCCACACAACGGCCCCCTCTCAGAAGAGCCCCATGCTTCGTTTAATGCTCTGCTGCCATTGCCTCGTGATTCTTAATAATTTTTTGACAAGGTCTCCTCATTTTCGTTTTGCACTGGGCTCCACAAATAATGCAGCCAGTCCTGGTATGAATTGTCGAAAATGGCTCTCTTTTTTGATCAAAATGTTCCAATACCAGCAATTTCATGTGATTCAACATAATAAAAGCTGAGGAAATGGGACTGAAATGCTGTGAGAAAAGCTAGTACTAGAGTCTCTAAGAGGTCCACGAGACCGGTTCTAGGGAGTGAATAAAACTGAGATCTGAAAGCAACTGCCCCTGCCAGGAAAAAGCCACGTTGCTGCAGAGGACCCTGACAAGGACAGGAAGCACACAGGAATGTGTATGCCTTCCCCAAGTCCAGCCGTCCAGTCTCCACTGTCCTCTCATGTCCTGTTGGCAAAACTGAACAGGGAGACACCTGGAAAAGGAAAAACAGTGGTTTGTGGAGGCCCAGGCCCAATTTACAAAGAAAGAATATAGGGGTGAGGTTGGGGCCCAGAATCAGTAGCTTAGAAAATACCTAATCGATACTCCTCAAATCAAGGAAAGAATGAGTGTCACAGACCATTGGAAACTGAGACATGAAGACAAAATGTAATGTGTAATCTTGGATTAGATCCTGAAACAGAAACAGACTTTAGTGGAAAAACTAGTGAAAACTACATAAAGTCAGCACTTTTATTAATAATAATGTACCAATGTTAATTTTTGTGTTGTTACAAAGTACCACAGTAATGTATGATATTCACAGTGGGAGAATACAAGTGTGGGGTGTTTGTATTTTCTATAAATCTAAAATTATTCCAAAATAAAAAATTTCTTGAAAAAATGTATTAAACCTAATTAAAAGCACTGGCAAGCTAGGTGGATATAAGAGTAAGCATTAAAATCCCAAGTTATACTAATATTAGCAATAAAATAAAAATTAGCCCTGGATAGAGTGGCTCAGTGGATTGAGCACTGGGCTGCAAACCAAAGAGTCACTGGTTCAATTCCCAGTCAGGGCAGGCCAGGTTCCCAGTAGGGAGCGCTTGAGAGGCAACCACACATTGATGTTTCTCTCACTCTCTTTCTTCCTCCCTTCCCCTCTCTAAAAATAAATAAATGAAATCTTTTAAAAAAATTAAATGAACATACAACAGTACAACTACTAAAATTTTTAGGAAAAAATATGAAATATCTAAAATTAGTGTGACCTGAATATATTGAGTATAGTGGCCTATTCTTGAAAGGGAATATTCAATATTTTTTAAAAATTACTAAATCTTTTCAAATTGATAGGTATATTTAACTTAATTCCAAAAATAAATTTAATATAACTACAAAATGATAATAAAGATTACTTTTAATAATCAATATAAAAATTGAGAGGAATATTCTGAAAAACACAGTCAAAGGAGACTTACCTGACAAATATTAAAACTTTTCAACAATTTTTCACTAATCAAAAACAAATGACTCAGGAATAAATAGAAATAGGTGGTCAGTGGAACAGGTGCAAATGTCCACAAACGGATCGAGACAATTTAACGGATGAAGAAGATGGCATTTCAGATAATTTTCAAGCCAACAATTTTCTAATTAAATCAATTCAACAAATATTTGGTGAGTGCCTACTAAATATCAGATACTAAGATACAGTAAAAAACAAGATAAGCTAAGTCTGTCCTCAGCGGATGTTCATTCTAGCAGGTCAGAAAGATAGATAAGCAAATATACAAATAGACATATTGTCAGGTAGTGCTAATGAAAAAAAATATAGCATGAGAATAACAGGGGAGTCAGAAAAACTCTTTTTGATGAGGTGACATACATGACAGAGATCTGAGGAAAATGAAAGGTTAATTTTTACAAATATTTGACAAGCTGTATTTTTGAAATAGGATGAAGCAAGTTCCATAACCCAAAGGTGGGTGAATCTTGTCATACTCCAGGAACAGAAATAAGAATAGACAAGAATCAGAGAAGGTTGGAAATGTTGCTCAGAGTCAGAAAATGTCACCCTTTGCTGGCTTCTACTCTGACTGAGATACAGAGATTCTGCGGGTTGAGTAGGGAAGATTTTACTTATTTTGCAAAAGAATCGCTATGACAATTGCCAACAGACCACAGGAAGTCAAGAACAGAAATGAAGAGCCCAGTTAGGAATCTATTGCAACATTCCAGGAGAAAAAGAGATCATGGTGGCTTGGACTAATGGTTAGAGAGGGTGAAAAGTTGGGTTCTTAAAATATTTTGAAGGCAGAGCCAACTGGCTGTGTTTACAGGATAGATGTGAGGTATAAGAGGAATGAAATTAGGATTGCCTCCAAGGATTTGGGGCTGAACCACTGGGTGAATGATGGTACGTTTTTTTAAGATGGCAAACTTAGGGGTGGAACAGGGTTTTTTTGTTTTAAATTGGTGGAGAGCAATTGGTGAGTTCAATAAAAATCAAGAGCTCAATTTAAATTTTTGATGACTTTCTACCATTCAAGACAGATGTTGAGGAAACATTAACCATGAATCTAGAATTCATAAGAGATAAATTTGGGAGTCATCAGTTAGAGGAAGCCAGAGGACTGGGCCTGGCACTCCTACTGGAGGTTGAGAAGAGACTAGGAAAGAGAAGCCAGTGAGATGAGACAGAAGCCAGGATCCTCTGACCTCCCTAAGGTCAAATGAATAATGGAAAAAAAGAATAATCAATGTGTTAAATCTAGCTACAAAACTGAATGAGATGGAGACGGGGGCTCAATTTTTTTATTTAGCAATGTTGAATGCCTTTTCTTAAAATGCAAATAACACTGCCTGTTAATAAAACAAAGCTGAATTGATTACTTACTATGCAAATTGCATCTGAATAAATTAAAAATTAGACATGTATTCCACATGATACACAAACATTTGGATTGTCTAATTGTGAAAAATTAAACCAAAATATAGTATAATTTTTCTATTAATATAACTTTGAGGGTTTTGGTGAAGAGGGAGAGTACAGCTCTTAAGTGAGATAGGAAACCCAAAAGGTATAAAGGAAAACACACAGATTTTTATCGAAGCCACTGAGAATTTTCATATGGCAATAGGTCTCTGAACAAAGTCTGGATAAATTTTTAAAAGAGAGAATGAGAAAAAATAGAAAACATACAGCAGGCAAAAGGTTCATAGCACAACTCTATCAGGAAGCCCTTTGTATTGGTAAAAATGATACAAAAAAAATCTCATAAAAATCCTGGCAAATATGAGAAGAGCAAATGTACAAAAGAGAAAATGCAAATACCTAGTAAATATATGAAAATGTGCTTAATCATACTAACAATCTTTTAATGCAAATTAAAACAATAATGTCCTGTTGTTATCACCTTATTGGCATGGTTAAAAAGATCAATTACAACCAGTACTGATAAGGGTATAAAAAAATGAATTGTCTGTTTCACTATTGGTATAAGGGTCAATAGCTATTTTCTTTTTTTTTCATTTTTTTAAAATATATTTTATTGACTATCTATTACAGTTGTCCCATTTCCCCCGCTTCACTCCCTTCCTCCTTCCTCCCTTCACCCCCTCCCACCCACATTCCCCCCCTTTAGTTCAAGTCCATGGGTTATACATATAAGTTCTTTGGCTTCTACATTTCCTGTACTATTCTTACCCTCCCTATTTTCTACCTACCGTCTATGCTACCTATTCTCTGTACCTTTTCCTCCTCTCTCCCCCTCCCATTTCCATGTTGATAACCCTCCATATG
Source organism: Glossophaga mutica (assembly GCA_039655065.1). Lineage (NCBI taxonomy): Eukaryota > Metazoa > Chordata > Mammalia > Chiroptera > Phyllostomidae > Glossophaga > Glossophaga mutica. Next base: position 73,711,358 of record CM077308.1, on the reverse strand, counting down.
ATCTCCATTTCTGTGGTTCTGTTCCTGTTTTAGTTGTTTGCTTAGTTCGCTTTCCTTTTTGTTTTAGGAGTAGTTGTTAATAATTGTGAGTTTGCTGTCATTTTACTGTACATATTTTTTATCTTCCTTTTCTTAGATAAATCCTTTAACATTTCACATAATAAAGGCTTGGTGATGATGAACTTCTTTTACTTGACCTTATCTGAGAAGCACTTTATCTGCCCTTCCATTCTAAATGAGAGCTTTGCTGGATAGAGCAATCTTGGATCTAGGTCCTTGCCTTTCATGACTTGGAACACTTCTTTCCAGCCCCTTCTTGTCTGTAAGGTCTCTTTTGAGAAATCAGCTGACAGTCTGATGGACACTTCTTTGTAGGTAACTGCCTCCTTTTCTCTTGCTGCTTCTAAGATTCGCTCCTTCATTTTAATCTTAGATAATGTAATTACGATATGCCATGGTGTATTCCTCCTTGGGTCCAACCTCTTTGGGATTCTCTGAGCTTCCTGGACTTCCTGGAAGTCTATTTCCTTTGCCAGATTGGGGAAGTTCTCCTTTATTATTTGTTCAAATAACTTTTCCACTTGTTGCTCTTCCTCTTCTCCTGCCTATAATTTGGATGTTGGAATGTTTAAAGATGTCCTGGAGGTTCCTAAGCCTCTGCTCATTTTTTTGAATTCTTGTTTCTTCATTCTGTTTTGGTTGGATGTTTCCTTCTTCCTTCTAGTCCACACCGTTGATGTGAGTCCCTGTTTCCTTCAGATCACTATTGGTTCCCTGTACATTTTCCTTTATTTCAGTTAGTGTGACCTTCATTTTTTCATCTAATTTGTGACCAACTTCAACCAGTTCTCTGAGCATCCTGATTACCAGTGGTTGGCTATCTCTTCATCGCTTAATTGTATTTTTTCTGGGGCTTTAATCTGTTCTTTCATTTGGGCCTTTTTTTTTTTTTTTTTTTTTTTTTTTTGGTCTTGACTTGCCTGTTATGTAATGAGGGACAGAGCCTTAGGTGTTCACCTGGGCAGGGTAACCCAAGTCACTTAGCTGTGAAGCTATTTGTGGGGGCGGGGTCTGAGAGGGAACAATGGTGCTTGCTCCGCTCTTTGCCAGTTTTTAGTCACTTCCCCTGCTTCCCACAAGCAAATTGGGCCCTTCTGGTGCTGATGCCCATGTGGGTAGGTTTGTGTACGTTCTAGGACCCTATGGGACTCTCCAATGAACTTTTCTGTGAGAGTGGGAATTTCTCCCATTGCTGCCTCAACTCCCACAGGTGTTTTTAATCCAAGGTTTGAGGCTTTATTTCCCCGAGCTGGAGCTCTGGATTGTGCAGTCTGTCTTGCTCTCCAATTGTTCCTCCCTGTTTATCTGTGTGAGAATGTAGGATCTCCAGCTTCACCAGCCACCACCGCAGTCTTGCTGGCCAGCTGCAGTCTTGCGCATCCCGCTCCGCAATCCGGTGCTGGGTCCTCCAGCCACTGCCTTACAGGGTCCTTTCCACCCACATGTCTCCGCCCCTCCTACCTGTCTGGCTGAGTATGTCTTCTTTAACTTCTTGGTTGGCAGACTTCCATACAGTTCAATTTTCTGTGAGTTCTGGTTGTTTTTTATTTTTAAATTTGTTGTTGTCCTTTTGGTTGTGCAAGGAGACACAGTGTATATACCTATGCCTCCATCTTGGCCGGAATTCGCTATTTTCTTTTCTTAAATTAATCTGGCAGCATCTGTTAAAATTAAAGAGGGGTTTGATCCAACAATTTTAGTTGTAGTTATCTAAGAAAAGTAAAAATATATACCCATAGTTATATTTATTAAAGAATTGCTGTTAATAGCAAAAGAGACTGGAAAATATGAATCCAATTACATAAGAATGATAAAATAAATTATACTGAATGTAGACTATGCAATGTTATTTTGCAACTACAGGAATGACTGGTGAAATGTCTATAATACATTTTCAGTGGGTTTATTGAAACATAATTCACTAACTACAAAACTCATCTATGTAAAGTATACAGTTCAGTGAGTTCAGTATATTCATGGACTGTGCAACCATCACCTCTAATTCAGAACACTTTTATCCTAAAAAGAAGCCCTGTACTCATCAGCAGTCACTCTCTAACTACCACCCTACCCCAGCCACTTTCTGTCTGTTATAGTGTTATGGCCTGAATGTTTGTGTCTCCCTCCAAACTTTCTCCATTGAAACCTTAATGGCCAAATATGATGGTATTAAGTGGTGGAGCCTTTGGGAGATGCTTAGGTTATGAGGGCAGCAACCTCATGAGGGGATTAGTGTTCATATAAAGAAGAGCTGATGTCCTTTTAAAAATGATTCTTGAATTTCTTTTTTAAAAAGATTTTATTTATTTATTTTTAGAGAGAGGGAAAGAGAAGGAGAAAGAGAGGGAAAGAAACATCAATGTGTGAGAGAAACATAGACTGGTTGCCTCTCATATGTGCCCTGACTATGGACCTGGCCCACAACCCAGGCATGTGCCCTGACTGGGAACAGAACCAGTGACCTTTCAGTTTGTGGGACAATGCCCAACCAACTGAACCACACCAGTCAAGGTGGTCCTTGAATTTCTTAAAACAGATGACCATAGTGAAAAATGGAGTGCGCCTTGAAGTAGAAAATCTGCTGGGAAGCACTTGATTGACAGTCAAATAGATGAAATGGTTGGAAGTGAATGGTTCTCTGGCGTTACTCCTGGTCACTGACCTGCTACACAGCTTGCAGGGAAGCTCAGCCTTGAATGTGTAGTCTTTTACTAAAAGCAAGTTACTGGAATGAAGTTTTAAAGCAATTTTCCATGTGGACAAGAGCCATTGATAGCACTGCAAGAATCAGAATGTCTGTGACAATTAGAAAGAAGTGCCTTCTGGCTAGGGGCTTCCGCTCTGCCCCAGAGGGTTCAGAGAGGCTAGCCAGCTGCACATTGAATTGCAGGTCCCCATCAGCCCTCAGCGGGCACAGCTGGCACAACCAGGGCAATGGTTATGTGACCAAATCACCAAGCACGTCAAAGTAAACTAGAGGAAGAAAAGCAATCTGACCCTTATGGGAAGGTAACAGAGCAAAAGAAACAGAAGATGGCAGAAACAAATCTATGCTTCAACCACTTCTAATCCATCATGTAGGTTTTCCTCATGAAACAAGAATGAAGCATCTAACCTAATGAGAATATCTGTAATCCATTTTCAGGGAGATAGAAGATCAGAGCAATGGTTATGAAACAAGGAGAGATCAGGACAAATTCCATGATGAAACAGATACTGATTGGAATCATGAGTAGTAGGATTAATATTTTAAAAACAGATTAAAAGAACAGAAAATAGACTCTGAGCATATACGGACTGCAAAAGAAAACAACAAAACAACGGTTCAAGAGTGGATGACAAAGTTATAGAAGATAGGACACAAAGAAGCAACCCAAGATTAATTGAATATCCTAAAGGAGAATACAGAACAAATGTGAGAAATTTATCAAGAGTGTAATTGAAGAAAACTTTCTAGAACTTAAAAATACTCTGAAAACTTGCAAATGATATCTAGGTGCCAGAAGAACAAATAATAAGCAGACTGTAGCATTAGAACACATTTTAATGGCATTCTTAATCTTTTAAAAAATGAAATTCTTATCTTTGAAATAAAAGTATGGAAAAAATTGCAAAAGTTATTTATTTTAAAAAGTTACTTTAACATGTCTACATGACCAGAGGAAATAGGTTTAACGTTTCTTAGGGGAGAGATGACATGATGCTATAGAAATAAAAAAGTGTGAAATTTCTAAAAAGTAGCAGAAAAGCATAGATTTTTAAGTCTCAAAAAAATTCACCCTCTATTTTTTCTTCGAAAATAAAAAAAAGAGTTACAATCTAGAAAGTAATGTAGCATTTACCTCCACTGTTGTGCAAAATTCGTTCTCTTTAAGGACACCAAAAATCAACTAATTGCAAAATCCAGTGGTCAGTTTTCAATGCAGATTTTATTAGATTTTTCTATGAAATTTGACTTTTGTATAAAATTTGAAATTATTAGCCCCTTCTTCCTTGAAAAAGGTTTCTGCCTTAGACTGTGTAACACCTCTTTCTATGACAGTGGCTGTCATAACCTGAGAAGCTCATTAAAGATTAGATTCCCAGGTCTCACTCTCAGCATTTCTGATTCTGAAGATCTGATCTGGGCCCAGGAATCCCATCTTTGACATAAGTAGCCAGGTACCTTTGGGCCTGCAGACAACTTTGAAACACATGCCCTTAGTCCTCTTCTCCTCCACCGTTGCTCTTCCCTCTGTGTCTCTCTAGTTCACCTGACACCAGCCCCTGAGAACAGGCTGTACTTAGGGCTCAGTGCTTGCCTTGTTGAGATGCCCCTTCTCTGGTGGCACTTCACCCTCTGCCAAGCTGTCAGCTGTCACTGATTTGTCAATAACATCCCACTTGTGTTTTGGACCTTTACCTACAAATATCCCACTGCCACCTCAAAATCAAGATGTCCAAAGCCAGTCTAATCTTACATCCTTGAACCTGTTCCCACTCGTAAAAGCTCTTAGACAGAAATGGCACCCATCAGCCAAGCTAGAAACCTCAGCTTCCTCCATACCCAGCAAAGCTGTCATCAAATAAATTATAACTTAGCATTATAAGTACTACAACAAATTATTAATGTAGGAGAATATATAACATAAGGAATCTAAGATTGAGGAGCTATCAGGAAATATTTCACAAAGAAAGGGACAATGAGTACAACTCTCATGCCTCTCATTTTGTAGGAGCTGGAATGGCCACACGCCAGGACTCCCTTCAGCACCTCCCACCCCACCCAGCACATTGCCTATCCACATGTCAGGCTTTCACTGACTCAAATGTCACCTCCTCAGTGATGTGTCTCATGCTTGTACACAGACATCCTGCCACTCCCTACCTTTCGGACTCTTCTTTCTTGCTCTCCTTGGCACATGGCTAACTCTGGTATCTGTCTACATCCTAAAATGGTTTTTATTGCAATATGGTCTGGACACACTTGTTTGATTTTGGTTTTCTCTGAATCACTCTTTTCTCCCTTAGCATTCCCACTGTGATCCTCATTATTTTCCATATGCAGAATCTCATGAACAAACTGAACTAACAAGTAAATAGAAACAGACTCATAGATGGAGAGCAGGATGATGGCTCTGGGGGAAGGCCGTTAAGGGGTTGAGACAAAGCTTATCTTCTTTGTAGGAGCACCACCTCTGCCCCCTTTACTTCACCCTGCATGGCCCCAGGTGGATGACTGGTTAGTCAATAATGGGTAAGATTCCTCAAGGGAGGGATGACCTAAGACTGGCATGGTCATGAGGGGGCCCTCAGGGAAGGACTTGAGGAGCTATGCAGAAAGGAGGTGATGAACTTCACACCTCAGCTTTGACATAGCCTGAGTCTTCATTCTGTCTGCAGGAAGTCTCCTAATCTCTCCGCTGCCTTACTTCCTCTGCTTGACCTAAGCTTGAAACAATGCTGAAGTTGGGTGCGGCCCTGTGCTGGAAAGGGCGAGTTTCCCAGGGTGATCAGGCCTAAGAAAGAATGCATAAAATCCTGTGAAACATGCTTTGCTAATACTCTCAATTTAAATGACAAGGGTCCAAGCATGAAATGAGCTTGTTTCCCCAAAGTTTTATGGCCCTTTAGCTATTTGACCCTGACTCAAAATAGGCCCTCAGAGTTCTTTGAATGTTATGAGCTTTCCATATACACCTGTATTCCTATGCAAATTAAAGCCAATAAAAGCCTGTCCAGACAAGGGTGAGGGCACTCTCTCATTCAGAGAGTGGCCGTGCTGTCCCTTTTCTTCACCAGACTTGTGCAGTCTATGTGAATTTATTCTTCACATCCACAACACCGTGGACACCACTGGCCAAAGTCCACATCAAGTAAGTTCTTTGAAAGCAGTATATGTATATATGTATATGTATCCACATACAAACACACACACGCATAGCCTTACATGAATATGCAGTATACATACACACAGGGCAGGCAAAAGTAGGTTTACAGTTGTGAGTACGTGAGACGGTTTATTGTTATTTTATTATTTATTACTGTATTACTTTCCATACAAACTGTAAACCTACTTTGCCCCATCCTGTGTGTGTATGTGTATATACATGCATATTCTTGTACATAGATATAGATATAGGTAGATACAGATATAGATATATAATCTTTAAGACAAGGCTTAAAAGTAGCAAAGGAATGAGAACTTGCTCTGCCTATCAACAGGAAGCAAAGAAGATGGAACCAGGCCAGAGGTCCTTCACACTGGCTAACAATGTGAGATATAAGTATCATCAGTTGATTTTAAAGATGGACTTGGGAACTTCTGGCTGAGAAGGAGGTGTGGGTAGAAACATTGTGCCCCCTCACACAATCAAAAGAAGGACGACAACAATTTAAAAACAAAAACAACCAGAATTGACAGAAAAGTGAACTGTATGGAAGTCCAACAAACAAGGAGTTAAATAAGACACATTCCTACCAGACTGGTAGGAGGGGCGAAAACAGGCCAGGCAGAGAAGACTTGTGACAAGACAGCAGCTGGTGGACCCATGAGGTGGCTAAGTGCAGAGCCTGTGGTCCCACATTCATATGCAGATAAATTGGGAGGAACACCTGGAGAGCAAGACAGACCACGCAACCCAGGGTTCCATGTGGGGAAATAAAGCCACTGATTGAAACACTTGTGGTGTGGAGACGGCAGAGGGAGAAACTCCCAGCCTTACAGGAGAGTTCATTGAAGAGACCCACAGGATCCTAGAATGTACACAAACCCACCCACTGGGAATCAGCACCAGAAGGGCCCACTTTGCTTGAGGGTAGTGGGGGAAGTGACCAAAAGCCAGCAGAGAGTGAATTGTTCCCTTTCGGATCCCTTACCCACATATAGTGTCACAATGCAGTGATGTGGGTTACCTAACTCTGGTGAACACCTAAGGCTCCACCCCTTACTATGCAACAGGCGTGCCAAGACAAAAAAAAAAAAAAAAATGGCCCAAATGAAAGAACAGATCAAAGCTCCAGAAAAAATACAAGCAATGAAGAGATAGCCAACCTATCAGATGCATAGATCGAAACACTTGTAATTAGGATGCTCACAGAATTGGTTGAATTTGGTTGTAAATTACATGAAAAAAATGAAGGCTATGCTAAGTGAAATAAAGGAAAATGTACAGGGATCCAATAGTAATCGGAAGGAAACTGGGACTCACATCAACGGTCTGGACTAGAAGGAAGAAGGAAACATCCAACCAAAACAGAATGAAGAAACAAGAATTCAAAAAAATGAGCAGAGGCTCAGGAACCTCCAGGACATCTTTAAATATTCCAGCATCCAAATTATAGGAGTTACAGAAGAAGAAGAGGAAGAGCAAGAAATGGAAAACTTATTTGAACAAATAATGGAGGAAAACTTCCTCAATCTGGCAAAGGAAATTAGACTTCCAGGAAGTGTAGGAAGCTCAGAGAATCCCAAAGAAGTTGGACCCAAGGAGGAACACACCAAGGCACATCATAATTACATTATCCAAGATGAAAGATAAGGAGAGAATCTTAAAAGCAGCAAGACAAAAGGAGAGAGTTACCTACAAAGGAGTGCCCATAATGTTGCATTCACCGATGTGAGAAACAGATGCTCGGAAACTTTCAGGATCCAAAGATGTTACTTTATTGGCCAAAAGTTTTAACCTGCGCAGGGGCGGACTCCCAGAGTGTCCGGAGACACAATGCTCAGAAGAGCTACAGATGAGAGCCGAGCGCGGCGCTTACAAACAAGTCCTTTTATATGCATAAGCAAGCAAGCATTTCACAGAAGCAGATGTAGCTGTTAGCTATTGGCAGTTAAGCTACTATGGGGAAGTCAGTAAACTCTTTGTTCTATTGGCAGTTAGGCTACTTGTTATCCCTTAGTTCCAGGAAGTGATCTCCTTAAATGGTAGTCTACCTCATTCCTTTGTTCCTGGACAGCCAGACCACATGGGGCTGTCCCTTTATTCTTTCTCTAAGTTCCGTTCCCAACAATAAGACTGTCAGCTGATTTCTCAAAAGAGACATTACAGGCAAGAGGGGGCTGGAAAGAAGTGTTCCAAGTCACTAAAGGCAGGGACCTAGATCCAAGATTGCTCTATCCAGCAAAGCTTTCATTTAGAATGCAAGGGCAGATAAAGTGCTTCTCAGATAAGGTCTAGTTCAAGGAGTTCATCATCCCCAAGCCCTTATTTGTTGGGAACCACCCTGACTAGTTTCAGAAACTGTAACCCACCCTCATGGCTACGGCTGAGTGAGTGACCTTCAGACCATAAGCCACTAAAGAGACAAAGCTTATTTCCCTGGCTGGAGCACCACTTCTGCTCCTTTTACTTCATCCATAACTGGCCCCCAATGCTTGATTGGTTAGCCAATGACAGGTAAGATTCCTCAAGGGAGGAACAACCTAAGACAGGCATGATGATCACAGGGATGCCCCAGGGAAGGACTTTGGGGGCTATAGCAGAAGGGGTTGATCGACCCTTGCCCCTCAGCTTTGACGTAACCTGAGTCCTCATTCTGTATGTGAGAAGTCACCTAATCTTTTGGCTGCCTTACTTCCCCTGCCTGACTTAAGCCTGAAACAATGATAGAGGCTGGTGTAGCCCTGTGCTGGAAAGGGCAGGTTCACTGGGTGATCAGGCCTTTTAAAGAATACATAAAATCCTGTGAAAACTGCTTTTCTAAGAATGCTCTTAATTAAATGATAAGGGTCCAAGCAGGAAATGAACTTGTTTCCCAAAGTTTTGTAGCCCTTTAGCTAACAGACCCTGACTCAGAATAAGCCCTCGTAGTTCTTTGTATGCTATCTATTGTTTGATCCTTACTGCCTAAGAATGATTAATGAACTTTACCTGTATTCCTGTGCAAATTGAAACCCAATAAAAGCTTGTCAAGGCAAGGGTCAGCGAGTTCTCCCCTTAAGAGAGTAGCTGTGCCATCCCTTTTCCTCCACAGGACTCGGTAGTCCATGTGACTTTCTTGTGCCTCATCCACAATATGGCAGACCCCACAAGCCAATGTGCATGTCACTTATTATATGAAATGTTAAAGGGATTTATCTAGGAAAAAGAGGATAAAAAATATGAACAGTAAAATGACAGCAAACTCACAGATACTAACAACCACACCTAAAACAAAAACAAAAGCAAACTAATCAAACAACTAGAACAGGAACAGAACCACAGAAATAGAGATCACATGGAGGATTATCAATAGGGAAGTGGGGGGGGAGTGGGAGAGAGGGGGGAAAGGCACAGAGAACAAGGAGAATAAATGGTAGGTAGAAAATAGACAGGGGGAGGTTAAGAATAGTATAGGAAATGTAGAAGCCAAAGAACTTACATCTTTGACCCATGGACATGAACTAAAAGGTTGGGGGGGGGGGAGAATACAGGTGGGAGGGGGTGTGCAGGGCAAAGGGGAATAAAGGGGGAAAATGGGACAACTGTAATAGCTTAATGAATAAAATATATTTTAAAAAATGATGGAACTTGGTATTTGTCTTCCACCACCTGGTTTATTTCACTTAGCATCATGCTCTCCACCCATGTGATCACGAAGGGTAGGAGCTCCTACTTTCTCCGATGCATAGTATTTCACTGTGTAAATGTACCAGTATTTTGATCCACTCATTTACTGATGGGAGCTTAGGCTATTTCCAGAACTTGGCTATTGTAAATAATACTGTTATGAACATTGTGGGGAGGCGGGGCAGCATGGGTTCTTTTAAATTGATGATTCAGGACTCTTATGGTATATTCCCAGCAGTGGGATTGCTGGATTGAAAGGCAGTTCCATTTTTAGTTTTCTGAGGAATTCCATACTGTTTTGTATAGTGGCTGCACCAGTCTGCAATCCACCAACAATGCATTAGGGTTCCTTTTTCTCCACAACCTCGACAGGACTTGTTGTTTGTTGATTTGTTTATGATGGCCACTCTGACTTGTGTGAAGTGGTATCTCATTATGCTTTTTTTTGCATCTCTCCAATAGCTAGTCAGTCAAGCATCTTTTCATGTGTCTATGGGCCCTCTGCGTGTCCTCCTTGAAGTGTCTGTTCAGCTCTTTTGCCCATGTTTTAACTGGATTGTTTGTCTTCTGGTGTGGAGTCTTGTGAGTTATTTATGTATATTGGTGGTTAAATCCTTGCCTGAGGTACCATTGGCAAATATATTTTCTGATATAGTTGGTTCCCCTTCCATTTTGTTGATGTTTTCTTTAGCAGGGCAAGCCAAGGAACATGAACAGAGGACTCGTGGGCACGGACAATGGGGGGATTGACTGTGGGAGTCGAGGATGGGGCGATAGAGAGCAACGGAGAAAACAGTGGGAGAACTGTAACTGAACAACAATAACAAAACAAAATATACATATCTAAGTAATACAAGTTAGTATAAAACTTAACAATAAAACGAACTAATGTTTTAAGAAAAGAAAAAGATGGAACTTGGGTTCCTGAACTTGAACAAGCTGTTTAACCTCCTAAGTCTCAGATACTCCTCCCATCTAATGACGCCTGGCCTGTGGCCCTCATGGGGTTATCATTGTAATGTATGCAAGATCACTTTATACGTCATAAAGCACTATACACATGTGGTCCTTACTAGTGTTATCACGGACTATTTAACCTTGAAAAAGAATTCCTGAGGCTCTCAGAGTCTAATCTTGCACAATCTCTCCTTAGAGTCATTCTACTCAGTTTCCTATAAGATTCCTCCACTTCTGCCACATGTAACCAAGTATACTGTTTTCCTGGCTTGGACACCTTGCCTCAGAGAAGTGACCAGCTCGTGGGAAAAGATGACTGATCTCTTCTCCCTTCTTTCCTGGTGCCCTAGTTTTCCCATGGGCTATGCATGCAATTCCAGGGCCACCAAAATAGCTTCAATTCACATGGAAAGAGAAACCCACAGAGAAGAGGATGTGAAAGGAAGTATTGCAGCAAGGAATAAAAGTAGTAAGGTAGAGATAGCAGGTGTGAGGCATGTGACTAGCAGCAAGCCTGCCAGGCCCTCCCGCCCCCTTCTGCTTCCAGCTGTAGCCTGTCTCTTCTGTCCCTACAGTTTTCTGGGCAAGCCCCCATCTACAGCAGCTTTCCACACAGTTTCACTTTCAGTGGAAGTCTAGACTGTGAGTACCCAGAAAGTTCTTCTCATTGTCTTGGCTATCATGCTAAGTCTTTTTTTCGTTGTCACTGAATCATGTGCCTCAAAATTTAACTTTTATACAGGAGGCCCTTGTTCATGAATGTAAGTTAAGCACATTATTACCTGCTTTACTCTCTACTCACAAAATTCTGCAAATCAACTCTCAGACTCAATTAGATTTTTCATTTCTTTGGCTCTTAGACAGTGACATGTTTTTCCAGTATAACTCTAAAGACGTGGTATCTTAAGACATGTAAATTTTCTGTCTGATGATGACCGGTCTAAATTGGTGGACACCTATGATGTGCAAGTTTGTTCTCTTGATAACAATAAGACCAACTGACAAATCTTGTACTTAACAAAAAGAAAAAGCATTTCCAGACACCTTAGTGTAGATGACACTTGGCAAGACAGCTAATGGTCAGGAAAACAAGTGACTGAAATTAGCAGCAAAACAGACTGTTAGTGATTTTACGATTATGCAAAACTTGTTATTTTATGTATCTTCTAGACATCACCCACATTTTTCTAAGCTAAATTTAAGCCTGAAGCAATTTGGAGTTTTGGCTTTAAAACCCTATACCAGCAATCTTCCCCCAAAGTCTATCTATGTAGAGATGTTCCCAGTGTGTTTGCACGGAACTGTTAAACTTCTGCGCAGAACTCACTTGTCTGAGTTTTCAATTCTCCTCTAACAAAAATGAATGGACTCTTACACTGTTTCCTTTTCTTAGCAGGTAACTGCTACAGAAATGACTTGCAGCTGAATTTCTCATGTGCACATGGCTTCATCTGATTTCTGATTTAAGGTTACTGTTTGGAGACATTCTACTAACAAAAACCAAAACTTTAAAATGTAAGGGAAAAAATGTCATTTCAATGACCTTGGGCAAATAAACCAAAGGGAAGTCTGAAAAATTCTACATTTGAGTAAAACAAAAGTACTCATCAAAATAAAACATAAAAATGGCAACTCAATATGAAAAATTGGGCAAAAGATAAAAACAGCATTTCACAGAAGTCTCAAATAGACAATAGAAAAACAATTAAATTGCTTAATTTTATTTGTAAATAGGGAAATGTAAATTAAAACTACTGTGTAATACCATTTTATATCTATCTAGTTTTCAGAAATGGTACATATTAATAAAGACTCAGAATGACAAGAGCTCATATGCACTGTTGGTGGGACTGGAAATTTGTTCAACTACATTAATAATCATAATTACAATGAAATTAATGCTAGGTACTCTTTCAAGTGCTTCACATATGTTAAGGCACTTAATGAGATAATGGCAAATGATTTCCCAATGAGATAATGGCAAATGATATTACTACTGGAGACTCAACAATTCCCCTGCTAGGTGTATGTCCTAGAGGGAGTCTTGTAAATGTAAGTCAGGAGACCTACTGAGAAAGTTCACAGCAGCATAGTCTGTAGTATAGTCTGTACAATTCAAATGTTCCTGAAGAGGAGACTAGCTAAGTAAATTGCAGTCAATTCATATATTCATACTGTATGAAAAAGGTCACAAAATATACGAGGTCTGTCCAGAGAGAGTTTTCAGCCATGTAATATGAAAAATGGAGACATTTATTGAAGAAGATACAAGAAACACTGTGCATAGGACAATGACACCTCCATCCCCTTCAAGTAGGCACCTTGGGACCTCACACAGTTCTCCCAGTTGCCATTTGCTGCCCTGTCACATTTTCCTGAATCTCATCGAAGGTCTGAAATCTCTTCCTTTTCAAAGGTGATTTTAGTTTTGGAAAAAGCCAAAAGTCACTGAGTGTACAATCTGGGCTGTAGGGGAGCTGAGTCACCTGGATTGTTTGAGGTTTTGCCAAAAAAGTCTGCATGAGCTGTGAGTGGGCACATTTTCCTGATGAAGCTGCCAATCACCGGTTACCCATAGCTGAGCCTTCTGAATCATCTGAATAGTTTCTGTGCAGGACTGTTCAAGCTTAATGCTAAATTTGATGCAGATTCGCTACTCTACTCACTCATTTTTAATGTGTTGGCCGCACAGTACACATGGTCACGCAACAGCTTCTACCACCCTTGATGACTAAGAGAAGTCATCATTGTTCACACCCACACATTCCAGTCCACTCCCCTCTGCTGCCAGGTTACACGGATGTCACACAAACCGTTCTCATTATATTAACAATGGCTGGACTTTTTCCAGACAGACCTCGTTGTATACCATTCATGTAAAAATGAAAACTGTATAAAAGTGATAGGGCTAAAAAAGGGTACAGTGGCCTGAGCAAGTGCATGGAGTGGACCTGCACCCCCAGCAGCAGCAGAGTGGGTGTCAGCAAAGGTTCCCTTGAAGCCCAGCCCCAATGCGTCCTGTGCAGGGTGCCATGTACCTGGAAGAAAGAATTTGGATCCCACTGCAAGTACAGGTTTGGGAGCTGGGGACCTTGTGATGGGAGCCTGGGCACCAAAAGCCACCAAGGAGCCCTGAAGATGTGGTACAACACCCAGTGCCAGGAGACAATCTGCATAACCATGTCCTGCAACCCCAAGACCAAGGGCTAGTGGCCAGGCCTGAGTGCCAGAGAGCCCCTGGCCTGTCCCCCCTCCCACAGGCCCAAGATGGAACCTGACGTGCCTTCTGTTAATCAGCTTTATCAGTCATGCCCTGCCTTGTCCCTTGTCCTCCCCCACACTCCCAAGGGCCCAAAGTGGGGACAGGGATTCTGGGCCACTTGAGCATCTCCCAAAGGGGTTTGATTCCTGTGCCCCTTTTGTTGTTCCCCACAATGATGCCATCACTGAGAAAGGAATCAACTCACTTTTTCCTAATAAAAGTTTTTAAATAAAAAAACTGATGGGAAAAGGCTAGAAATAAATTGTTATTCTCATTCAGAAACAAAAATGTGAAGAAACCCAAGGGAATTACAAAGATAAAAATTAGGGGAATCATTGTCTTCAGTGGAAGGTGGGAAATGAAATAGTGACTGAAAATATAGTAAGCAGCTTAGGTGGAGTCAGGGATGTTCTTTCTCTGAAGCCGTGTTGGGCACAGGTGTTTATTCTATTGGTTATACTGTATGTACATATGTATACACACACACATACATATAACATAAACAAACATATATGCTTGAAATATTTCAGTGTTCTTCCTAAGTCAAAAAATAAAAGAAGTTTTGATTTTATTTCATGAATATAGTGACGGAGACAGAAAACCCTCAAGCCCTAGAACAGGACTGTGCACACAGAGGGCACTTGCTATTTGAAGTAAAAGCTTAAGTTGCTCATTCTGAGAGCTAAATTCCCAATTCAAAGCATTCCTCTGCCCCCCTGACATCCTTCTCTTTAGTTTTATAGAGGTACCTTTTCAGTGAACATGGAATCTAACAAGTGTTTTGCCTGGCACTGCCAGTGCATTTTATCTACTTGTCAGAAACTCTGCTGCAGCAAACATTTGTCAGGATAAGGAACTGACCAACCTGTGGTGCCTGAGCTATCTCTGCTTTCTGTTTGCAAACTCGGTTCCAAGAAGACATGTGCGGGAGAACTCACCTTTGCTGACTTTGTTCTTTCCTTGAGGAGGGTAGGGAGAGCTGAAAGAGTGAGTTTTCTCCCTTGCCACTTTACCAATTTATTAGCGGAGCAAGTCACTTAACCAGTGTGTCATTTTTCCCATTAGGAAAATGAGTATTAGTAAATGAATATAGTATCTATGTGTCTATCTATATACATACCTATACATTTATTTGCCTACCTAACTATCAATCAATCACTTGGAGCAGTGCTTAGTATCATGTAGTCAGTGCTGTCTAAGCCTCAGTTATTATTATATATTGGTCATATATAGTCCATTAGTTTTGAACAAAATTCTACAAATGAAAGCTATTTGATTAAACTGTGGTTTGTCCTGTGAAAACAACATGGATCTTCAACACTTTAAATATAGAAGATTGTAAGATTATCTTATATTTTATTAAATAATTATTAATTAATTATGATGCAAACATAGTAGATACAACATTTATTAATGGTAGTATATAGAAAATATACTATTTTAAAGATCTTGCCTAAAACATTAAATTACTGTGCTGTCATTGCCCATAAAAATAAAAACCCAGTGAGATCAACAACACAGAGTAACTGTACGCTAATATTTTGAATTAACATTTCAAATGTAGACTCAACATGTATTTTATTTAAAGCTGAAACAAGAAACATTTCCTTCTGCTAGACTCTACTGATTTTTTAGAAACAGAGCTGCTCCGCACTGGATCCACTGGTCCTGGTCGCCTCCACACGGAACGTCGACGTTGGTCACCACCCGGTCCCGTTCAGCGCTGGTGTACACAGGCAGAGACACGCACTCTTCCGGGGAGTATGGGCCGAACGCGCCCTGTTTTAAAAAATTGTTTTTGTTTTAAAATATAGTAACACACTGTTTTGAAGCTGATCATTAGGCGACCAAAGAGACAAACACAACATCCTCCCAAATAAGTTTTATTTAAAATTTTACTATGAAATATTTTAAAATAAAGATCACCATAATAAACTGCCATCATCCAGCTGTGGCACAGAAAGTTTTATCTATAAATATATAAACATGTGTAGAAATAAAGCAACTATCACAATAGTACTATAATATTTGAAAATATTAACAATATCATATATCTAGTATCTCAAAATTTAAAAAAACATTAGAACCATAATTCAAATAAAGCCCATACTAGCATTTTGTTGATATGTCTCTTACGTTTTCTGCATTTATAGGATTTTCCTTTTTTGCTTTTCAGGTTGCTGAAGCAACTATACCAAAGCACTTCCCACATCTGAATTTTTCTGGCTGCTTCCCGTGGCACCACGTTCGTCTACCCCCTGCATTCTCACAAACTGGGTGCGGGGGCAAGCTCTGACTCGGATTCAGTTTTTGGCAAAAACACTGCACAGGTGGGGCCGTGCGTTTCCCTCAAGAGGCACATATGTCTGGGTTCTCTCTCTTTAGATATTAAGAGCCATGGGGACATTATTACATTCAAGATTATGAAATGGTAATTTAATTCTGCTTTTCCTTTTTCATTTCCAGGCAGGAGTATATCTACGGAGAGAAATCTTTACTTATCAATTTTTTTTAATTTTTTTTTTCTTTTAGATTTTTTATTTATTTATCTTCAGAGGGGAAGGGAAGGAGAGAGGGAGAGAAACATCAATGTGCGGTTGCCTCTTGTATGTCCCCTGCTGGGAACTGGCCTGGCAACCCAGGCATGTGCCCTGACTGGGAATCGAACCGCGATCCTTCGGTTCGCAGGCCCGCGCTCAATCCACTGAGCTACACCAGCCAGGGCTACTTATCAATTTTTTGATTACCAAGGCAATTCATAAAGTCTACATAAATGTTTGCTTAGTTAGTTTTTGGTTTTTGTTAGGTTCAGTTGTCCACAGTTGTGAGTTTGTTGTCATTTTACTCTTCATATTTTTATCTTGTTTTTCTTAGATAAGTCCCTTTAACATTTCATATAATAAGGGCTTGGTGATGATGAACTCCTTTAACTTGACCTTATCTGAGAAGCACTTTATCTGTCCTTCCATTCTAAATGAAAGCTTTGCTGGTTAGAGCAATCTTGGATGTAGGTCCTTGCCTTTCATGACTTTAAACACTTTCAGGGATCATTTCTGTAGTTTGTTTCTAGTACCTTTTCCAATCCTTCTCTCCTCCCTTTCTCATATACTGACTCTTCATCCTTAATATACGTATCGGTTGAGTCCTTTAGACTTCTCATTCATTCCTAAATCTTACCCTGATTTACATATAACAAAATTCATTCTTGAATGGAGAATCATTGCCCAAATATATAAAAACACCATCTGCCCTGTATCTCTCTAATTTTTCTTGGTTGTAGTAAAGATTCTGTCAGTTATTCATCCCTCACTTAACAGTATTTTATGTGTCAATGTGTGTTTAGAAATATAAAGGCTAAGCATTTCAGTGTATATTTAAGTAAAGAAAGCAGTAATCTTCTTCGAGGCTTAAAATTTATCTTAAGGAAAAATATGTATGTGAAATATATAGTATATAATTTTTTAAAAAATGATTACTTTAGAAAACAAAATACTACCCTAGGATATGTTAACCTAAGAAGGATTAATGGAGAGAATCCTGGTTGGGCCTGACCAAAAATATAGGGTATGAAGTAAAGAGAATTTTCAAACATTATTAGTCACTGCCTAGTCGCTTTCCTCTTCTGCAATTCTGCTTATCTGGCAAAGCTTTAGGATTCAGCAATTTCTGTAATTTTCATAACTCCTTAGCCATTCCTAAAGTTAATAACCTAGTACAGGCTCTCTTTTGGTGGTGCCTTAAATTCTTCAGCAAGCAGCAGATGAATATCATACATTTGTTGGACTGAAATGATCTGAATCTATGAATGCCTAGTTACAATCCCAGGAAAGCTCTTAAATTATCTTTCTCTGCCACCTGATATTTGCTTTGCTTCCTGGAGCTTCTATGGTCAAAAATAAAAATAGGAATATCATATTGAAATGTTTTACAATGCTATGCCTTTCTATTCAGGAGATTTTATCTGTATTTCTTCATTTTAATGCCAAGCAATTTTCCCTTTAAATTAGGAACTTAACAGTAATGCAAAGTTGATTCAAAATCAATTTACTAGTTCTTTATATATTGCAAATACTTCCAAACCTGCTTTGGTTACAGGCTTTTTGTTCATTTTAAAGTGACGGTATAAATATTTATATCAAGACCTGTAGTGTTTTAAAAGTAAAACACTGGTTACTTCTTAAAATTTTGCTTGTCACTTCTCAAAATCTCTTAAATGTTAAAATCTTCTGTAAAAAACAGTTGAACAAACTTGCTCTAAGGTCACCAATAAATAAATTATCAAAGTAGTGAGCTAATTACTTTGACATTCTCACCGTTAGCACAAGACCTCATGTATTAGAACTTTCTTTCATGAATGTCGTTTAACTAAATTAAATTCTTATGACACAAGTCCTTCTTTGATATGTTTACTGAAGATATTACAGACAAACGGTTAGGCTCTGCTGGACTAAAATACTTGGATGAAACTAAGACTTTATTAATAACTATTAACAAATACATTGAGTGCTCGATTAATGCAAAATAGGAGATATTCTAGGAAGACTTTAAAGAATTCATATATGACATGTTAGTTTGATGTAAATAAAATGTAATAATTAAAAACCTATATATTGTGATTACTCTAAATGGTTAATGTGTTCATATCCTACTTCATTGAAATAGAAAGTAGTCCAGTTAGCTCAGTAAATAACGAGGCCAAACTTTGAAATTTCATACTCATGCCCATAGGAAGTAACTTAAAAGTACACACGCATTACGAATAGCAGGTGAGAGGCTAACATTTGAAAGAAGACAATGCATCTGACAAAGGTAAATGGTGATATTAAGTACCATTTAGCCAAAGTCCAAAGAAAATAACAAAATAAAACAACAAAAACAAACAAAATCCCCCAAAGAGAAAACAAAATTACTTAGATTATGTTAACTATTTCAGTCATTTTAACTCAATTTCATTACAATAAAACATATATGAAGGCAAACCAAAACCAAAATATGTCACTCATTGCATTGTGCATAAATTTGAACTAACTTATTCTAACACATGCTTTCTGAATGTTCATGAACCAAGTCAATGAACAGCCCTTTTTAATAAAAGATGTTAGGAAATCGGAGCTTTAATCTACATAAAAATGGCATAATTTATTAATGCAAATTCTGAAAAAAATAAACATCTCAAAACAGGAAACAAAACAATTTTCCAACAATAAACATTTTGAGAATTGGTTCTGTCAAGAATGTCTAAGTACTCTTTAAAATGTATTTTGGTAGGAAAACACATCTCACATATTTTTCAATAACATGATGTTAACAACAATGCTTTCTTAAGTCCTTAAGGAAAAAAATACTGTCATGCAGAAAGGGTATTAATTTAATACTTGTTTTTTTTAACTAGAGTGTGTATTAGGCAGAGCTTTTGGTATATATCTTCTGAAATACATGCTGATAATATATATAATATATGTAAAAGTAATGTAAATGTTGTATTTTTGAATGGCTCATGGAATAATTTTACAGTAGTATTTTCCCTGGAAATGCAATTGTTTCTGAAATTCAATTGTCAATTGCGGTGCCTCTAGGGAGGTCTAGGCCAATGGGAATCTAGGCCAATGGACCCTAAACAGCATCTTTTACTGAAAAGATAGAACACAGGCAAACTGACATCCTGTGGACTGTCAAACAGGGCATCATCTCAGACTTCTCTATCACATAAAGCAGTGTTTCCCAAACAGCATTATGTATCCCAGCAGATCCAGATGAAGGATGGGGTGTAGGTGCAGGAAAAAGTTGTGTTAGGGAATCTTTGGAACTTCTTGGAGTTTTTATTACTCTCAAATACATCATGAATTTCCAAGGCCAGAGAATATTCTGGTTATTAAAACTGTTCACTGAACAATTTTTCACAAAGAACCATTATGAAATAATGTATAGAATACTTTTTAGGAAATGCTTTGGAGAAAGGCAGTGCTTTTTTGGGCAAAATCCCCTAGGGAAACCTTAATTTAGACCTATATTAATTTAGCTACCAACACTGAGCTGAAACTGGAACAACTTTAGAATCTGCATCATGAGAAATATATATATGAATAAACGAGTGTGAGAGTAAGTTATATTATCTTGATGTAAATAGATAAACAGAAACACTAGGAATATATTACTTTTAATTATCCTTGACAATTCATAATTCTAATTTTGTTAAGTGGCAAAGTACATTGCGTTTATAATAGAAGCAATGGTACAGCTCCCCTCTCCCCAGAGAAAGTCTTAGAATTTGTTGCTCATATCCTTAATGTACCGTCACATATTACAACAATGTCAAAGAAGTTCTTCAATTTCTGCAATCTAAAATGTTCTTTTAAAAATGGAGGTGCTATCTACCTCAAAGGAATATTGTACAAATGATGAATTCATTGGGCGGGTTTCTGCTGAAATCAGGACTATTAGATGTCAGATAATATTGTAGAAATAATTTGTAAAAAACAAACAAGCAAAAAAACACAACCAACCAGCCAAACAAACAAAAAAACTTCCTTCTGGCCTAAAAGGAATTAGTCACTAAAGTTCTGAACTACACTATTTCATCTAGGCTCATAAAAGGATTCTATACTTTCTGCAACAAGGTAGCCATAGAGTAGTAAATGACAAAACTGACTCTACTGGCTTACGTAAATGGATGTGGGTGCTTCCTTCTGGTTTATGCTGGTTCCTTCCCTCCCACTAAAAATGCATTAGAATGTTGATATCCACTCATCTTTTCTGTAAAACTTACTAAAAAATAAATATGGCTGCCTTAAAAAAACTCCAGCAGAAGTTATAGAGTTTAATAGTTTGTACAGAGTTGTGAACTTTTTTGTAAGGGACGTGACAGTATATATTTTGGGATTTGTGGGCTCCATGGTCTCTGACATACTAGTCAACTCTGCTGTTACCGTCTGAATGGAGTCATAGACAATATTTACATAAATGGAACAATTCTTTTCCAAACAAAACTTTACTTATGGACACTGAAATTTGAATTTCATATAATCTTCATGTCATAAAATATTATTCTTCTGAGTTTTTCAACTATTTTAAAATGTAAAAACCATTCATAGCTCACATGGTTATGGGCTCTACGGTGGCACAAAGGCAGCACCCTGGACTAGGCCCATGGGCTTTAATTTTCTGAACTCTGGTTTATATCATTAGGTTGGTTCAATATTAGGCCCAAGATGTAAGAGCCATTACCTAATTTGAATCTTATTTGCCTACCTATTAATATGTTATCTTGGTCAAGTTTTAAGCTTTCGTTTCCTCAGTTTAATAACAGAGATGACAATTCCTATTCAAAAAATTTTAGAAAGCCTAAATATCTTGTATTTTAAATATTCTGCACAGTGCTCAGCACATATACAATAGAAATAAATGCTAGTTACTGCACAGTGCTAGTGCTGCCATTGTGGGACCCATGACCAATCACTAAACTCACCTAATTCTCAGTTTCTTCATCAGCAAATCAGAGAATACACCTGCTTCACCAAACTCAAAGGATCACACGAAAAGTAAGTATAACTGTATTTCACCCTGTGCCAGTCAAGCACCCTCTCACTGACAGACTGGTTTTTCAAAACCACAGTCAGATCTTACCACACTCCTGTTCTAAACTCTTTATGGCATCCTACTGACTGTAAGATGTTGTGAACTCCTTGGCATGCCTATATGGCTTGTCATATTTGGTTCCTGGCCTTCCTTTCTACCCACAGCCCCTACCACTCTACCATATGAACCATACACTTCCAGATGTACTATACTTGCAGTTGTCAGAATAACAAGTTTTTTTCATATCTCTCTGCATTTAAATATGTTACCCCTCTATCTGGAATGACTTGTCCCTACTTTATTTGAATTCGTCCTCTCTTTCTGAGGTCATCTGACTTTCCCCTCATACGCTCACACATGATTGAGTTGAGGCCTCCCTCATCTGCTAAAATACTTTATGTAAACCTCTACAAGTGTACCTATAACTCTGAACTATAAGTTTCTTTACCTGTCTGCTCCCCCAATTCAACAGAAGACTTAGATGTGTTAATTAATCACTTCAGAATGGATGCAGCCACTTTAAAATGGATCTGGAGCTGCCATGCCAGAGGAACTGCCCCGTACATCTTATGCCTCTTTGGGATATTAGAACAGGGTGAAATAACCTTTGAGATACTAGAACAGGGCAAAATAACCTTTGGACTGGGCCCAGGGCAAAACTGTGCCCTATACAAGTGTGTGCAAAGATAACAAGAAAGCAGTTATTATTGCTTGGCTGATGACTACTGGACTGAGCACTAAAAATCTCTGCTTAGAAAGAACATAAATGCCTCCCTTCTTTTGATGGGACTGTGCCCCTTCTCATAAACACCCCTTGCCTTTGTCTTCTAATTGAAACACGACTTGGGCTTCTGCCTGAATCAGTGCTTCCCGAATAGCTCTTCTCATTGATCTCAAATAAACACTTGTTGCCTCTCACTTTGAAAGGCTTCTTTTCTTTTAGGCTAACACATTGAAAAGAGTTTTTTTTTTTTTTTTTAATCTTTGTAACCCCAGTATTCAGCAGAATATATGGTATACAAGAACTTAAGAAGTGAGGTAATGAAATTGGATAGAAATGATACAGGAGGTAAATATTGTGGAGGGATAAATCCCTAGTTTTGCAATGTCATGTGGCTCTTTTACCCAACCCACTAACAGACTAGCTTTGTCCCTAACAACATTACATTCCTGATTTGCATTTAGTCTGTGGTCAAGTATGTGGGTATTGTTCCAGAACATTTTCTTCTGCATTTATGCCTACTCAGTTATTCTTCATCATCTATTTTTATTGCTGGGGTTTCTCCTTAAGTAAACCAGTTTATATGTGTCCTACTCCCCCGCCCCCATGTGGCTTTTAATATGGTTTGCCAGAGAATTAACACTTCACATAATGTAGATTCACTTAAGTTCCTCTGTTATCATATACGACCTACAACCATTGGCAAATTCCAACCTTAACTCTTGTATATAACTTTCAATTTGGTTACACACCTAATGTTGGTAATCTATAATTTACAAGCCTTTTGAAAGAAATTTATTATGTGAAATAATAGCCAGATTGAAATAAAAATAAAGATTACTCCAACGTTTCCCCTCTCTATCTGATACGTCACTCCAACATTAGAGACAATGAAGCTGATGGGGTGGCACAATAAGGGACTTCACAGGAAGTGTGCTCTTCCAGGTCCGAGTATAGCTCTCTGAGTAATGACTGCTGATTATTGATGGTTTAATTAGTTGTGTTTTTAAAATTATTCTGATACGTTTGACTTTTATTTTATAAACAGAATTACAATGAGAATTCAAGGTAGTATAATTGGAAAATTCAAGGTGTTATTTCCCAGTGAGAAAACTCATTTTCTTGTAGTAAAAGCAGACTATGAAATAGTTTTGTTAGTCTTTAGGTATAGAACCAGAACTGTAAAGTTTTTTCACATATTCATACTTATATTTTAAAATTATATTAAGTAAAAGCTATCTGCTTCATCTACAATTATGTTCTATTTTAAAAGCTAAATATCTCCCAAGTTCTATTATTGAAAATTTTAATAACTGAAGATTTTAAAAGGGGGAAAGTTAATCGAATAAGTCTTTGTCAGGACTTTTCTTCATCTGCCTATCAGCAGCACAGTGACAGGGTGTGGCAGAAAACCAGGTGTGCATTACCATCTTGACGCTGTCAATTTCTGCATGTCTAACTGTGGAGAAGCCACCTAATACGTGTGACCATGCATTTCCTCATTTGAAAATGGGAATAACAACATCCGTCTTGCAGGGCTGCTCTGAAGAGTATGTGAGATTGAGTTTGTAAAGCATTTAGCACAGTGCTGAAAATAACAGGAATATAAGCATGGTAGTTCACATTGTCATTAAAGGCTACATATTAATTAGAAATTAAAATCATAATGTTATTCTTTCCATTACAAATTAAAGCTTTTAAAATGTCCCATACATCTTAAAAATTATAAAGGACATTTTGACTGTCGACTTATTTAAATGCAGGTGAGATTAGAAAGTAAAAATGCATAGGATAACTATATCTTATGAAAAAGATAAAAATCTAAGAATGAATTGATTGAATTAAAACTTTTACCAATTAAAAGTGTATTACCTGTGGAATCCAGCCCATAAAACAAGGGAGAACTGATGATACACTAGGAGAATCATGCTGGTTTTCGGAAAGTCGATTTCCATCAAAACTGCATCCTTCCAGTAATAAGCCACTAACCTGTCATGGAAACACATAAACCATTAAACTCTATTAAAGTCTGAAACACCAGTAGTTACTGTATTATACCCTAAAGGTAACACTCTGACTGTGTACTCCAAATGATATAAAATGAAGATTATAATATTTTATCTGAGAATAAAGAAGGTGAAGACCTCGACCAGTGGGTACTGTGAACTCCCTCTAGACTGAATTCTCACTTTTAGCAAAAATTCTAGGAAAAAATACAAGTGCCATCATTTAT
Source organism: Glossophaga mutica (assembly GCA_039655065.1). Taxonomy (NCBI): domain Eukaryota; kingdom Metazoa; phylum Chordata; class Mammalia; order Chiroptera; family Phyllostomidae; genus Glossophaga; species Glossophaga mutica. Next base: position 73,687,014 of record CM077308.1, on the reverse strand, counting down.
ATAGCTGCAGGTACCCTAGCATCAACAGAAATATAATGGTAAAGGCCAAAAAAGTCGTTCTTTTTCCAGGAGGGTGAAAGAAAAGCATAATTACAAATCAAGAACACGTGTTCCTGGATTAAAATTTAAACATCATTTTTTAAAGAACAGAAAAAAGTTCACATAATTTAATGCAAAAAATTATTGACATGAGATGCAGAGCTGAAAGAAGAATTAAAAAGAAAAAAAGAGTTAATCTTTTTCTCTAAATTAACCTTAATATAAATTTAAAAAATTATGAAAATAAAAATACACTTATTTTGGTGATTTTGTTTCATATTTCTTTTTTAAGAGTGTTCTACGTGTTTCTTTCAGTTTCTGCAGTTTTAGTCAACCCTGAGTTTATCTGAAGGCAACAAATGTATAAAACAAACTATAGAAATGATCCCTGAAGGGCTGGGGAGGTGGACTGGGGGCAGGGTAAAAGACAGAAAACTGTACAATATCAACAATTAAAAAATACTGATTAAAAATTTAAAAAAATAAAATAAAAGCTGAAAAAAATAAAATATAGAAGATTTAAAAAAAACAAATGTATAAAACAAAGATTTTGTTTCTCACATTCAGTATCTCACATTCAGAAACAAATCTATGATCTCATAATTTGAACTTCATAGAAAATATAAACAAATATATACATATTACATAGTACTTAAATTTTAACATGACAAATGAAAGTACCATACAGTTTAGAGTCAAGGTCACAGTTTTTATTGGAAGAATTAAAATCATTTTTAGCTGTACTATAAATTAGGGAATGGTTTAGGTACAAGGAGGCACTAAGGGAGAATATGCCTTGACAAATAGTTTTGAATAGCAAATTTTACAGTAGGATTGCTCTTCATGGACAAGATAAGCAACTGTGTTTAGTGAAAGAGGTGAGATAAAAATATAATTATTTAAACCCTAAATTCAATATTCTTTCTCTATACCACTGACATGATGATATACACACCACTTCAATAGCTGCTGAAGTATTTTGGCCTTCAAAAAATGTAAATTAAAATTTAGAGAAAGCCTACTAATTTCAGTGCTAGAAACTCTCTAGGTAAGATAGTTCTTCTAAGGCCTCTTCTAGAAATATTAAGTTTTAAGCTCAATTACTTTGCATAGTAATTTATAAAAGTAGTTTCTACTGATAGTGCCACAACTTGACAATGGATGATGCACAGATACTGAGATATAAACTCATCATTTTCCTTTTCTAACCAAGAAGTGGGAAGGGTGAGGAATACTATTCCTGGAGCCTTGTTTCAGTCATTGGCACTACTGACCATGTAGTTGCTTAATCAGACCACCTGGGAAACACTCTTGGTTCCTTCTTCCAAACTTTCCACATGGCCATCAACTACCATGCCCTGCCACTTCAAATAAACATTTTCTAAATCTGTCCTTTTCTCTCCATATCCTATATCACTACCCTATTTTGAAATGTAATTTGCAGAATTTAAAGTAAAGACATTCTTGTTGCTGAAAATGAAGTGAAAACTTAAGGAGGACAAAAAGCAATACTCTATTGATGTTTATATACTAAAATGATAATAAGTCAGGAATTGGAGTGGGATCAACAAATGGTAAACTGGAGTTCTGCATTAAAAGGAGTAAAAGCAGATAGGCCCTACATATCACCTTTAATACTGAAAAAAAAAAAAATGGTTTGGAGGATACAGCAGGTCTCTAGGCAAATAAGCTTTCTAATACCAAACTCAAGAATTTGGCCAGCTTAACTTCTAGTTACAAGAAGACTAAGCTAAGGAGCCAACTGCACTAAATGCAGGGACTCCCCTGAAGGAGCAGAGCAGAATGTGTACACCCAAGACAAAAGCGTAAGGAAGGTGTGGTATTCAGCCTTGGGTTCCTGACTCAAACTCATAATGAGATATAGTGACTTCTCCCCTGGAAAGGGAGGAGTGAGGTGGAAACTAGAGGAGTCTATTGGTATTCCCATTAGCAACTATCTCTCCACGCAGAAGAAAGCAGGAGTGGGAAATAAGAAATCCTTTCTAAAAATACTTGGAAAATTGCCCGATGCAGAGTAAATGCTCGTAAGTATTAGCTATTATTGTTCATTAATATAATCCATCTCCTAATTGCTAGACATTTAGAATCATTTTACATAGTGTATCCATTTAAGTGAGGCAAAATAAAAGATTGAGTGGAAATTATTTGAATAATTTCAGTTAAAAAATTTTTGCCTATAATATTTAATGTGCGAAATATTTTCTAAAATTATTCTGGACCATTGAGTCTACTCTCTCACTTCATTTATATATCAAAGAGCTAGCTGATATGTAAGAGCGTGCTTTCTAATTCTATCAGGGGTGTACTTCCACTGTCTTTTTCACCCCCATCAAATGACAAACCATTTAAAAATGCTACTTATACTTATGTATATACTTAAGGGATACACTTCATACTTTTTACTAAGTTTTTAAAAGTCTGTGTTAGTCATTAATGCCTTATTGTGCATGACACATATCCCTTGGATGCAAAGAAATAATTATTGAAATAACAGCTCATAAAGAACCACGTTATTCAGGCTACCTCTTAACATCTGTGCAAATGTACTATTTGAGTCAAATGCAAATAATTAAGTGAAAGGCATCTAAATGTCCATCTCTTATAATATAATTTTTTCTAATTACTCTTATTTTGCTTATAAATGCACAGCTTTCAATTTAGCAAAGTATAAACTGTAAAATCATTAAACCAAAAATAAAAAATCTGTACTCAAATAATGTTAGTCACAAGTGAACCTGTGATTAAAATATCTGAATATTTACAAGAAAATTTCATTTTGTTTAGTTTCAAAACAACATTTAAAGAGACAGTGCAGATCAGGCTGGCCACAATTGCATAAGTATATTCCAAATAACTAATTACCATGACTCAATCAACTTTAAAAGAAATATTTAAGACCTTACCCAACTTTTAGTTTCTCACCTCAAAAAGGGTTAGCAATAGTAATAACTGTGTTCACTAAAAACATAATTAAAGCTACTCATTTATTTCATATACGATGTTGAATTTTTTAAAATTTACTTTTAATTCTTGTTTATTCTATTACAGTTGTCCCAATTCTCCCCCTTCGCCCTCCTCTGTCCAACCCACCCCCACCACCCCACAGCCCATCCCCACACCATGGGTCACCCAGACATGTTCTTTGACTAATCCCTTCCTCGTCTCTCCACCATTCTCCCTCCTCTCTTTCCTCTGGCAGCTGTTAGTCTGTGACCTGTTTCCATGTCTCTGGTCTTTTTTGCTCATTAGTTTGCTTTGTTCATTAGATTCCACTTATAAGTGAGATCATATGGTATTTGTCTTTCACCAATTGACTTATTTCATCTAGCATAATAGTCAACAGTTTCATTCATGCTGTTGCAAAAGATAAGGATTCCTTCTTTTTTTCTGTTGCATAGAATTCCACTGTGTAAATGTACCACCGTTTTTTGATCCACTCATTTACTGATGGGCACAGAGGCTATTCCAGTACATGGCTATTGTAAATAATGATGCTATGGACATTGGGGTACATAGGTTCTTTTGAATTGGTGATTCAAGATTCTTAGGGTACAGTCCCAGCAGTGGGATCGTTGGATCAAAAGGCAGTTCCATCTTTAGTACTTTAAGGACATTCCATACTGTTTTCCACCGTGGCTGCACCAGTCTGCATTCTGCCAACAGTGTACTAGGGTTCCCTTTTCTCCACAACCTCAACAGCACTGGTTGTTTGTTAATTTATTAATGATGACCATACTAACCAGTGTGAAGTGGTACCTCATTGTAATTTTAATTTGCACCTCTCTAATGGCTAGTGATGTTGAGCATTTCTTCATGTGTCTGTGGGCCCTCTGTATGTCTTCCTTGGAAAAAATGTCTATTCAGGTCCTTTGCCCATTTTTTAATTGGATTATCTTTCTAGTGTAAAGTCATGTGAGTTCTTTATATATTTCAGAGATCAAACTCCTGTCCAAGGTATCATTGGCAAACATGTTTTCCCATATGGTTGGTTTCCTTTTCATTTGGCTGATGTTTTCTTTAGCCAGGCAGAAGCTTTTTATTTTGATGAGGTCCCATTTGTTTATTCTTTCCTTAATATCCCTTGCCCTAGAGGATGTATTGGTGAAAATACTGTTGCGTGGGATAGTTCAGATTTTCCTGTTTATGTTTTCCTCTAGGACTTTTATGGTGTCACAACCTGTCTTTTATTAATCCTGAGTTTATTTTGATGTATGGTATAAGTTGGTGGTCTCGTTTCATTTTTTTGTATGTACTTGTCCAGATCTCCCAACACCATTTATTGAAGTGGCTATTTTTACTCCATTTTATGTTCCTGCCCCCTGTGTCAAATATTAACTGACTATACTGACACAGGTTTATTTCTGGGCTCTCTATTCTGTTCCATCGATCCATGTGTCTGTTCTTAGGCCAGTACCAGACTATTTTGATTACCGTGGCCCTGTAATATAGTTTGATATTGGGTATTGTGATCCTGTCTACTTTGCTCTTTCTCAAAATTGCTGAGTGTACCACAGTTTTTTAATCCATTCATCCACTGATGGGCACTTAGGCTGTTTCCGCCACTTGGCTATTGTAGATAACGCTGCTATGAACAAAGGGGCGAATTTCTTGCATACTTCGGGTTTTAAATTGAATTTAAAACTCAGTTTTAACTCCAGTCTTCATGTTAAACTCAGTTGCATTTTGATAAGTTATTATATAGCTTTATTTGCTAGAACCCTCCTTTTAAATTTAAAAAATATTTTGAACACACATAAAATCATAAAAATACATTTTAACCTTACCACTCATTTTCACTGGACTTTCACATACAGCCAGTCATGTTTGTTCCATATTTCTAAGCAAATAAACCATAACAGATATAGTTGAAATCCTCTGGATATACCTTGCTTTTCCTGTTTCTCTTCTGTTCTCACCTTACTGAGTTATTATACTGAATTTAGTTTTACATGATTGTTTATGAGGTTTGTCTGAAAAGTATCCAGCCATGTGATATGAAAAATAGAGATATTTACTGAAGAAGATACAAGAAACATTGCACATGGACAATGACACCTCATTGTCCTCTTCAAAGGACAATCCTACTCTTCAAAGTAGGCACTTTGGGACCTCACACAGTTCTCCCAATTGCTATCAGCTGCCCTGTCGTATTTTTCTGAATCTCATCAAAGGTCCAAAATCCCTTCACTTTCAAAGGTGATCTTAGTTTTGGGAAAATCCAGAAGTTGTAGGGCACTAAATCTGGGCTGTAGTGGGGCTGAGTCACCTGAGTGATTTAATGATTCACCAAAAAACTGCACCAGATGTGATGCATGCACAAGGGTATTGTCATGATGAAGCTGCCAATCACCATTTGTCCATAGCTGCAGCCTTCTGAATCATCCAAATAGTTTCCATACAGAAATGTTCAAGCTTTACGCACCATTTGATGCAGATGTGTTGCTCTACTTGCTCAGTCATTTTCAATGTGTTGGCCACACAGTACACATGCTCACTCAATGCCATCTACCGCCCCCACTAATACAGTGAAGTCGTCATTGCTCATGCATGAGTATTCCAGTCCCCTCTCCTTGGCTGCCCATTGTTGTTGTGCAAACTGTTCTTGTTAGGTTAACAATGGTTGGAGTTTTTCTGGACAGAAACAATAAACAGTATTGCTTTTCTTATTTCCAAATTGTGTATAAAGGGTAACATACTTTATTATACTATTTTGTTACCCACTCTTTTCTTTCTTCATTGGTTTAGGGGCATTCATTTTATTCTTTCATTTTTAACAGTTGAAAAATATTTTGCTGTATTAATATACAACACATTATTTATCCTTTCTTCTAATATTGAACACTTACTTCATGCCACTGTTTACTATGAAAACACTAAAATAAACATTAAGTGTCTCCTTATACATCTCTGCATGGACTTCTCTGGAGAGGGATGAAATTGCTAGATTGAATTATACTCTCATTTTCCATGATACTGGCAAATATCCCCAAAAGTAATTCTATCAATCTATATGCTCACTTACCATGTATACGAATTTACATCATGCCACAGCATTGCCAGTACTTGGTCTGCTAAGTTTCTTACATTTTCATTCCATGCCTAAATCTCAATAATTTAGAAGTTTTTTGTTTAATTCTGTTTTTGTGCATATATTTATTTATTAATTTATTTATTTACATTTTGGAAGTTTTTCCACTGCTGGGCTGACAGCTACAACTGGCAGCTGACACTCATTCACAGAGGATGTTATTTAAACCTCATAACTCCCACTTCTGATGGGTACATTTTACTCATGAAACTTCAAATGTCTAAGTGTCTAATTTCTCCACTCCTTTAACATCTGTGTTCTAATAAATTCTGTGAGAAGCAGCCTCTTTCAGGTACACTAGGGAATCGTGCCTAGGATGCAGGAGGAATAGGCCTGACTTACCAAGGCAGAATAGTCATTGTGTCTTTTGTGTGTGATGTCGTTGGTAGGAAAGCTGGTAGCTGAGAGCTCCCCAGACTTGCCAGGGCAATCCTGTCTCAGCTGAGGGCAAGACCTAACGTGCAAGCTGAACAGGAGCTTGATTTATGCATTTTCCAGTGGCAAGCTTTAAAACTTCTGTTTAACAAATGATAAATCTATCAATCTATCTATCTATATACATATTTCCTTAAGTGGATCTAGAGGGTTTGAGATATTGATTGATTGGGGAACTATAGCCTTGCTCAAACATTTTACTGATTTAATTCAATCTTGCATGGTAGATATTAAAAAGTTCAAAACTGATTAAATTGTAGAGTGACAGTAGAATTCAAATATAATTCAAATCCAAAGTTCTCCCATTGAAATAATGATTTTGTTAAAATCATGATTAAAAAGAACCTAAGTGGATTATTTAACTTACTGGGTTTGCCAAGTGCAAACATTAAGAAACTTACAAAAACTTTTTATGTGACAAATATTTCTGGAAACTATAGGTGAGAAAGTTAGAAAATGGGCTTTCATAGCTGACATAAATAAGAAGCCAAGAAATGAAAACGCCTGTGGGACCACCTTATGCCTCATGTGCAGGGGCGGCCTTTCTTTCTTCAAGTTGTAGGTACATTAAACTTACAATGTTCCTAAATATGAACATATTTAAATACCAGTCACTATTTCAGTTTTTAACAATAAAATATCTTGTGAATGCTAAATGAAAAAAATGTAAGAATTCTGCTTTACTAAATAAAAGTATAGAACTTTTTATTAAAACACTATTGTTTCTAATTAAAAATAAATATTGCCTAATAAAACATAATCCAAATTGTGTTTAGAGAAATAATAAAAATCACACACACACACATTTTCAGAGATCCTCATAATAAGTGTGTCAAGGAAGTTATTCAAATCCATTGATAAATGAGATAACAGAGGCTCAAACTGCTCCATTAATTGCTTAAAAAAGTCACATGGCTCTTTTTTTAAGTACTAAAATTAGAATCTTGTTTTACTAACTGTCAGCCTTTTTTTCACCATCTACAAAACATGTAAGCTTAAAATTTTCTTGTTGTAACTTCTGGCCAAGATGGAGGCATAGGTAGACACACTGTGCCTCCTCGCACAACCAAAATAAGGACAACAAAAATTTACAAACAAAAAAACATCCAGAACTGACAGAAAAAAAATTGAACTCTATGGAAGTCTGGCAACCAAGGAGTTAAATAGACACATTCATCCAGATTGGTAGGAGGGGCAGAGTCGGGCAGCAAGGTGGAGAGGGGTCGAGGCAGGAAAAAGCAGTGGCTTACGGACCCCAGGTGCACAGATGGTGGCTGGTGGACCCTGGGCACCAGGTAGCAGCGGGCAGACTGAGTGAGGGTTGCAAGGTGGATGGTTGACCAGGCAGTCACACATTCGTGTGCAGATAAACCAGGTGAAACTAGGGAGCGAGACAAACCCCTCAACCCAGGGCTCCAGTGCAGGAAAATAAAGACTCAAAACACCAATTGAAAACACCTGTGGGGGTTGAGCTGCCGGGAGAAACTCCCAGCCTCACAGGAGAGTTCATCGGAGAGACCCACGGGGTCCTAGAACATACACAAACCCACCCACCCACCCAGGAATCAGCACCAGAAGGGCCCAGTTTGCATGGGGGAAGCGGCGGAAGGGACTGAAATTTGAGAGAGTGGAGAAAGTGCCATTGTTCCCTCTCAGACCCCTCCCCCACATACAGCATCACAACCCAGCAACTGGGTTGACCCGACCTGGTGAACACCTAAGGCTCAGCCCCTCATACCAAACATGCCAGACCAGAATCCCCCCTCCCCCCAAAAAGGGCCCAAATGGAAGAACAGATAAAAGCCCCACAACAAATATAACTAAGCGACGAAGAGATAGCCAACCTATCAGATGTACAGTTCAAAGCATTGGTAATCAGATGCTCACAGAATTGGTTAATTTTGGTCGCAAATTAGATGAGAAAATGAAGGCTACACTAAGTGAAATGAAGGAAAATGCACAAGGAACCAATAGTGATGGGAAGAAAACTGGGACTCAAATCAATGGAGTAGACCAGAAGGAAGAAAGAAACAACAAAACCACAAAAGAATGAAGAAACAAGAATTCAAAAAAATGAGGAGAGGCTTAGGAACCTCCAGGACATCTTTAATCATTCCAACATCCGAATTATAGGGGTACCAGAAGGGGAAGAGGAAGAGCAACAAGTGGAAAACTTATTTGAACAAATAATAAAGGAGAATTTGCCCAATATGGCAATGGAAACAGACTTCCAGGAAGTCCAGGAAGCTCAGAGAGTCCCAAAGAAGTTGGACCCAAGGAGGAACACACCAAGGCACATCATAATTACATTACACAAGATTAAAGATAAAGACAGAATCTTAAAAGCAAGACAAAAGGAGAGAGTTACCTACAAAGGAGTGCCATAAGACTGCCAGCTGATTTCTCAAAACAGACCTTCCAGGCAAGAAGGGGCTGGAAAGAAGTATTCCAAGGCATGAAAGGCAAGGACCTACATCCAAGATTGCTCTGTCCAGCAAAGCTGTCATTTAGAATGGAAGGGAAGATAAAGTGCTTCTCAGATAAGGTCAAGTTAAAGGAGTTCATCACCACGAAGCCCTTATTATATGAAACATTAAAGGGACTTATCTAAGAAAAAGAAGATAAAAAATATGAACAGTAAACTCACAGATATTAACAACCACACCTAAAACAAAAACAAACTAAGCAAACAGCTAGAACTGGAAGAGATCCACGGAAATGGAGATCATATGGAGGGTTATCAACAAGGGAGTGGGAGAAGGAGAGAGGGGGGAAGGTACAGAGAATAAGTAATACAGATGGTAGGTAGAAAATAGACAGGGGGAGGGCAAGAATAGTGTGGGAAATGTAGAAGCTAAAGAACTTATGACACATGGACATGAACTAAAGGGGGGGAATGTGGGTGGGAGGGGTGTGCAGGGTGGAGGAGAATGAAGGGGGTAAAACAGGACAACTGTAATAGCATAATCAATAAAATATATTTTAAAAAAGGTTTTCTTGTTGTAGATGACTTTATTCCCAATTTGTAAGAATATGGGCATCATAGTTCTGGAAGTATTAACTACCTTGACACAGAATAAATCTACTTTTCCATGCTTTTTATACCACCATATCTGAATAATGATATCACATACTGTATGTGTGGCCCAGAGCTACCACAGACAACAAATCAGGTAAAATACATGGTTCCTGGATTATATGCCCTTCCTCTACTTAACATCTGGGCAACAGTGTATAACTACCAGTAATAGTTAAGGTAGCTCACTGTATGTGCTAGAAGCTACGTTTAAAATAAAATGCAACAGGATGAAACAGAACCTTTCTAAGTCTTAGCTTTCAGGAAAATTTTGTAGCAATCTACACAGCTAAAAAAAGACAGATCTAGCTTATTATTAATGGCCAATTCTGCCATACTATTCCATTGTAGCTGTTGCTAATAAAACCTACTATAGTGCCTCATCTATTTAGTATATGCCCTCAAGTAACAATTCAGTAAGGGTTTAATTGAGTGCTACTTGAAACATCTGACATACGACAAAATAGGGAAAAAAAAACCTACCCTCATGGGACTTATATTCTAGTGAAGATAGACAACAAACAGTAAACACAATATATTATATAGTATAAATAGTTAAATAGTAGTAGTGATACGAAAAAAAATTGTTGGACTGGGAATTAGAACTATATAAACAGAATTTATAAAAAGCTTGTTGCCTTAGATTAAGTTAAGAACTACTGTCTTACATTTAATTTATTAAAAACTTTAATTATATATAATGCACAGGACTAGATACTGGGGATCTGAAGATAGATCAGGCAGTCTTTGTCTTTAATAACATCAGAGTCTCATAAGACAGACCGATATAAATGTGCAGAGATACTCATCCTACAACATCCAACACACTGCAGTGGGAAAAGATGATATGAGGACATTTCTATGTGTGGAAGGGGAAAGAAGAAGCATAGAGAATGCTACTGATGTGAAGAAGGTTGGAGTTATTTGGGAATTTCCATTACACAACCTTTTAATTAGCTTTGTTATTAACATTTGAATGATCATCTGTTATTATCTATTTAAAACTAATGAATTTTTAACAAGAAAGTAAGCTAGGAAAATTTATACTGCAAAAGATTATCTTTTTTTAACATAGATGGCTTGATTTTAACAGTAAATCTATGTACTCACAAAACTACAAATACGTCAAGGATGAGATTTGGTCTATTTTTAAAATTTTGTTGATGTTGCAGGAGTAACCCTGGTTAAAAACATATAGATTTCAAGTGTACAATTCTATAACACATCATCTGTACACTGGATGTATGTTCACCACTCAAAGTCATCTCTAACTGTCACAGTTACCCCTTTACCCTCTTCTGGATCCCCTCCCCACTTTCCCCCTGGTACTTGCCACACTGTTGTCTGTGTCTATGAGTTGGTTTGTTTCTGCTTAATCCCTTCACCCTTTTCATCCAGGCCCCAAACTCCTTCCTTTCCGACAGCTGGCAATGTGTTCTCTGTACCTATGAGCCTGTTTCTATTTTGTTTATTTTCTTCACTAAATTTCACACATAAGTGAAATCATGTGGTATTTATCTCTGAGTGGCTTATTTCACTTAGCATAATACTCTTCAGGTCCATCCATGCTGTCAAAAAAAGTAAGATTGCCTTCTTTTTTACAGCTGTGTAAATAATCCATTGTGTAAATGTACAAAAGCTTCTTCATCCACTTATCTACTGATCAGCATTTGGGCTTTTTCCAAATCTTGGCTATTATAAATAACACTGCAATGAACATGGGGGTGCGTATAATGTTTCAAATTAGTGTTTCAGGTTTATTTGAATATGTTCCCAAAAGTGGAATTGCTGGGTCATAAGGAAATTCTATATTTAATTTTTTTTTCTTTGGAGGACACTCCATACTGTTTTCCACAGTGGCTGCACCAATATGCATTCCCACCAACAGTGCACGAGGGTTCCATTTCCTCCACATCTTTGCCAACGCTTGTTATTTTTGATTTACTGATGATGACCATTCTGACAGGCATGAGTTGCTATCTCATGGTAATTTTAATTTACTTTTTTCTGATGATTAGTGATATTGAGCATCTTTTCATCTATCTATATGGGCTATCGGTATGTCCTGTTTGGAGAAGTGTCTATTCAGATAATTTGTCCTTTTTAAAATTGGATTTTTTTTGGTGTTGAGTTATAAAGAACTGAGTTCTTTATACATTTTGGATATTAACCCCATATCAAATGTATCACTGATGAATATGTTTTTCCATTCAATAGGTTGCCTTTTCATTTTGTCGATGGTTTCCTTTGATGTGCTAAAACTTTTTAGTTTGATGTAGTCTCATTTGTTTGTTTTTTGTTTCCCTTGCCTGAGATAACATCAGAAAAAATACTGCTATTAGCAATGTCTGACATTTTACTTCCTGTTACTTTCTAGAACTGTTATGATTTTGAGCCTTACATTTAAGTCTTTAACACATTTTAAGTTTACTGTTGTGAATTATGTAAGAAGGTGGACTAGTTATCTGTCCAATTTTCCCAGCACCATTTATAAAGTAGACTGTCCTTGCCCTATTGTATTATGTTCTTACCCCCTTTGTCAAATATTGATTGACCATAAAAACATGGGTTTATTTTGGGGCTCTGTATTCTGTTTCACTGATCTGTATGTCTGTTTTTATGACAGCACCATAATATTTTGATTACTATGGCCTTGTAGTATATAGTCTGATGTCAGGTAGCATGATTCATCTAACTTTTTTTTTCTTTCTCAAGATTGCTGCATCTATTCAGGGTCTTTTATGGTTACATATAAATTTTTGGAATATTTGTTCTAGTTTTGTGAAACATGCCATTGGTATCTTGATAGAGATAGTACTGAATACACAGATTGCTTTGGGTAGTAAGGACATTTTAATGATGTTAAAATGACTACAGTATATGCTTCCTATTATTTGTATCTTCTTCAATTTCTTTCTTCAGTCTTATAATTTTTCTGAGCATGTGTCTTTTACATCCTTGGATACACTTATTCCTAGGTATTTTTTTCTGATGGAACTGCAAATGGGATCATTTTCTTCATTTCTCCATCTATTAATATGATTATATATGATTTTTATCATTCATGTTGTTTATGTAGTATGTCACATTTATTGATCTGCATATACTGTACTTACTTTGCATCCCTGGAATAAATCCCACCTGATCATGGTGTATAATCTTTTTTAGTCTATTGCTGGATATGGTTTTCTAATATCTTGCTGAAAATGTTAGCATCTATGTTCATCAGAGATATCGGCCTATAATTTTCTTTCTTTGTAGTGTCCTTATCTGGTTTTGGAATTAAGATAATGCTGGCCTGGTAAAATGTGTTTGTAAGTCTTCCCTTTTCTTGAATTTTGGAATAGTTTGAGAAGGATATGTGTCAGTTCTTCAGAGAATGTTTAGTAAAATTCACCTGTTAAACCATCCAGGCCATGACTTTTGTTTGTGGGGAGTTTTTAAATTAATGTTTCAATTTCATTAGTTGTAATCAATTTAATTAGATTTTTTAATTCTTCCTGATTCAGTTTTGTAAGATTCTATGTTTCTAGACATTTATCCATTTCTTCCAAATTGTCAAATTTCTTGACATGTAGTGATTTGTAATATCTTATAATCCTTTGAACTTCTTTGGTATCATCTGTTATTTCCCCTCTTTCATTTCTGATTTTATTTATTTGGGTCTCTCTCTTTTTTCTTGATGGATCTGGTTAAAGGTTTGTTAATATTATTCATGTTTCCAAAGAGCTAGCTCTTGGTTTTATCAATCTTTTCTATTGATTTTTAGACTCTATTTCATTCTGTTTTGATCTTTATGATTTCCTTTCTTCTACTTACTTGGGCTTTTATTATTCTTTTTCAAGTCCTTTTACATGTAAGTTAGATTGAGATTTTCTTGTTTTTTTGAGGAAGGCCTTTAATGCTATGAATTTTCCTCTCAGGGGTGCTTTTGCTGTGTCCCATAGATTATGGATTTTTGTATTCCTTTTTCATTTGTGTGAAGGTATCTTTTCATTTCTTCCTTGATCTCACTGTTAACACATTGCTTAGTAACATGTTATTTAATCTCCATGTGTTGGTGTGTTTTCTATTTTTCTTTTGCTTGATTTCTATTTTAATACCATTATTGTCAGAGATGATGCTTGATGTGATTTCAATCTTCTTAAATTTCTTGAGACTTATTTTGTGTGCTAATATATGATCTACCCTAGGAAATGTTCCATGTGTACTTGACGGGAATGTTTATTTTGCTTTTCTGTGATGTAATTTTCCAAAAATATCAAGTAAATCCACCTGCTGTACTGTGTTATTTCAGGTCTCTATTTCCTTGCAGGTTTTCTGCCTGGGCTATCCATTCTTCAATGTCATTGGGGTATTGAAACCTCTACTATGACTGTTTTTGAACTCGCCCTTTATGTCCATCAAGATTTGCTTTAAATATTTAGGTGCTCCTACGTTGGGTACATGAATGTTTACAAAGGTTATATATCTTCTTGTTGGATTGATCCTCTTATTATTATGTAGTGTCCTTCTTTGCTTCTTACTATAGCTTTTGTTTTACAGCCCATGTTATCTGATATAAGTGTTGCTACCTCAGTTTTTTCCATTTCTGTTTGCATAAAATATCTTTTACATGCTTTTATATTTAGTCCATTTGTGTCATTCATTCTGACGTGGGTCTTTTGTAGGCAGCATGTATATGGATCATGTTGTTTTTTTCCATTCAGCTACCCTGTGTCTTTTTTTTTTTTTTTAAGAGAGAGAGAGAGACACCAATGTGTGGTTGCCCCTCACATGTCCTCCACCAGAGACATAGACATGTGCCCTGACTGGGATCGAACCAGCAACTCCCTGGTTCACAGGCCACCACTCAATCCACTGAGCCATACCAGCCAAGGATACTGTATGTCTTTTTATTGAAGCCTTTAAGCCATTTACATTTAAAATGATTATTGGTAGATATGTAGTTATTGCTATTATTTTATTTTTTAATTCTGTGTTTTTTTCTTTCCTTAAGGATAACCCTTTAACACTTTTAATATTGTTTGGTGGTAATGAACTGCCTTAGCTTTTTATTGTCTGAGAAACTCTTTATTCCTCCTTCAATTTTAAATGGTAGACTTGCTGGGTAAAGTAGTCATGGTTGTAGGTCCCTGATTTTCAACACTAGATATTTCATGCCAATCCCTTCTTGTCTGAAATGTTTCTGTTGAATAATCAACTGACAGTCTTATGGGAGCTCCCTTGTAGGTAACTGTCTTTTTCTTGCTGCTTTTAAAATTCTCTATTTGTCTTTATCCATTGCCATTTTAAGTATTATGTATCTCAGTGTGGGTCTCTTTGGGTTCATCTGGTTTGTCACTGTCTGGGTTTCCCATACTTGTGTGACATATTTTCCTTTACAATGCTAAGGAAGTTTTCAGTCATTATTTCTTCAAACAGATTCTCGATCCCTTGCCTTCTCTCTTCTCTTTCTGGTAACCCTGTGATGTGGAGGGTGTTACTCTTCATGTTGTCCCAAGGGTCACTTAAACTATTTTCATTTTTTTAAAATTTGTTTTTCTTTCTGCTATTCTGAATGAATGTTTTCTGTTATCTTGTCTTCTAAATCACTGATTTGATCCTCTGTTTTATGTAACTTATTGTTTATTTCTTCTTGGGTATTCTTCATTTCTGACTGGTTCTTTTTCAAGGTTCCTATGTCCCTTTTCATGCTGTTGTAGTTCTAAGCTCCCTGAGCATGATAATAACCATTTTTTAAAATCTAATGTCTGATAAATTGCTTGCCCCCATTTAATTTAGCTCTATTAATGCAGATTTCCCCTGTTCTTTCATTTGGGGCATGCTTGTCTCCCCATTTTGGCTGCTGCTTTGTATTTGTTTCTTTGTAGTAGGTAGATGTGCTCCACCTCTGATTCTTGGTATGATGGCCCTTTATAGTAGGTAGTGCGGTCCTCCTAATCACCTGAGCTGGGTGCTCCAGGAAGGTTCCCTGTGTGGGTTATGTGAGCCCTTCTGGAGTAATTGAGTCTTGATTGCTATTGGCTCATTCCTGTGTGGGTTCAACCCTCAAGTTCGCTGACTCTGAGGACCGACTCTTACCACAGTGTAAAAACTGCTTTGCAGGTGCTGACCACAAGAAGTGGAATTTGGTTCAGCAGGGCTTAGTGCCTGCTGAGATCTTTCTTTGGATCATGCCACTTGTGAAAGTATTTGGGTACTATTCTTATGTTGCCTAAAGCTGGAAAATGGCTGTGTTTGTTCTGGCACCTCTTGCAAAGGACAGAACAACAACATAGTGCAGGTCCACATCAGATGCTGCCTGTGACTGGCCCCAGGGATCATCAAAAGTGATCCACAGCTTGCGGCTTCCTCTGCTGGACCTGTGTGTACATGAGAAGGTCCAAGCTGTGCACCAAGTACCAAGCCAGTACCAAGCCTGCAGGCAGATAAGCAATAGGCACAAGGCACTCCAAGATATGCCTCCACCTGACTCTGCCTGCTAGCTGCCCGTTAGGCTCAGGCAGTGATAGAACCTCTGGCAATAGTTGAGTTGCATGAGGTAGGTTCTCAGTGAGTCGCCAGGTAGAGGCAGGTTTGATACAGGTTCAAATTTGGTGCCAGTACTGGGTCTGAAGCCACCCAGCAAAAATCCCACTGGGTGCCCACAGACCTTTGTTGGGGGGTGGGCAGGGTCTCAAGGAGTCATTAGGGTGAGGCCTGCAGAGTTTGGTCCAAACAGACCAAGATTGGGCCTTGTGAAGGGAGGGCTCTACACAGGTTGCAAGGGATAAATTGGTCCCTGTCTTAGAGCCACTCAACAGAGTCCGCCTCAGATTCTGCTAGGAACTTCTGGGGAGCCCAAGCTCTACAATGTGAGGCCACCAGGAGTCGAGAGGGTGGGGCTGGTGGATCTCCTATGAGGGGGAGGTGTGGTGGCCAGGATCACAAGAAGGTAAAGTAATGGCCTTCACTGTGGAGCCACACAGGTCATCACTGACACCCCTGATTTGCCTGGACCTCTACACCTCAGCCCAGGTGTGAGCTGCATGGGGCTACAGGGAGTCTAGAGGGTGGGGTTACTGGATTTCCCCAGGCGAAATACAGTATCTGCAGTGTGTGAAAGGGACTAGGTACAGAGATCCTGGCAGCTGTCCCTTCAGCTCTTCCCTGGAGCCACACACCCCAGTCTTTCTTCACACAACTCTAGTCTGCTCCACCCTCCCTCTTTTGGAACCCATGGTGAGTGGCTGTGAAAGAGATTTTGTGCACTGGCCCTTGAAGAAGGCACTTTGGTTTCTAGCAGACTTGCATCTCTCCCTGGTAGACAGAATCCCCGCTGATTTTCATAGCCAGATGTTATATGGGCACCTCTTCCTGGCTCAGGTGCTGTGGGCTGGAAGCCTGGCTTGGGGTTGAGGCCCCATTCTCCCCATTGACTCCTCTGTAGCTGAAATATCCCTGTAGAATCTCAGCCACCATATATGAGAGCAGGGCCAGCCCTTTTCATGTCTCCATCCTTCCGATCAGTCTTAATGCGGATTCTTCTGTAAATCCTGGGTTATAAGACTTCTTTTCAGCTAGTCTTCAGTCGGTTATTCATATGATTGTTCTATATCTTAGTTTTAATACCAGTTTAGTCTTGGAAGGAGGTCAGTAACTTCCACCTACTCCATCATCACTTCCTGGATCTCCTACTCTATTTTTACATGTTATATTTCCTTTCTATTATATCCTTTATTTTAGTAAATATTTATTGAATTGAATTTTAGAAAAGATACAAATTATCTTGTATCTCTAAGGTTCTTATTTTTGCCCTAGAAAAAGTTGTATTTTGTACAAGTTCTCATGCTAAATCTTAACTTATGTGATTTCTGACGTAGGTAATACAATCTATCTCTGCAAATCTTACACTATAAAGATAGATGACTTTGAGACTGGAATTACAGAATATTTTCATCACAGTTGGTAAAAATGTAATTTTTAGACTCAGAAACATTTAAAATTATTCTAATACCTTAATCTGCAGCTTTGCTTCTTGCAGTCGACCTTTCCAGGAGGCTACAAATTTAAGGCTATCCACAGAACAGCCCACTGCCCTGTAAAAGTAAAGCTTCAAATGTTAGAAGTAATTCTAGGGAAGGGCAATATAAAGAGTAATAGAAGATAGATATGTTCTTATGTATTTAAAATTAAAATATTTACAATGTACAAGTAATAAAAATCTCTTAAGGTAGAATTCTCACTACATTTTTTAAGTTAATTGGTTATGTCAGTCTCCTCTTCAAGGTTGTATACGTTCCTTGTGGGTAAGGCATTTATTTTACATCCTTCATTTTGACCATCATCCTCAAATTCAGACATTCGAAAGATGTGGAATAAATGTTTATTAGCTGAACTGAAATATTAATATTTATAATATGATCCTCAGGCATTATAAATTAAAATCCCCCTGAATCACTGAACAACTAAATTTTGTCCAGTATATTTTTGGAAGTGTCTCTTTTTTCCCCATTCTATCTTTGTTAAAAATTAGAAATTATACGTGAAATTATAATGCAAATTTATTACAAAAATGAAAAACCCTGATTAGCTCCATCCAACAGAATTTTCTTCAAAGATAAAAACATTTTCAAGCAGTCCAAAATTATAGCCACTAGCCACATGCAGCTTTTTGAACAATTCAGATATGGATAGTATGAAAAATTATATTCAAAATTTTACTTAACTTTATTTCATTTAGCTTAAATTAGCTCCATTTGACTTCAGCCTATAATACTGTTCACAAAAGGTCTAGATAAATAAATAACCAAAATTTTAAAAGTTAAATTTTACCTTTTTCAATTCTAATGAAAAAAAACACACATCATAATTAAAGCAATACCTTTTAAACTACAAGTAAACTGTATAATTAAAAGTCAAGTATTAGGAAATAACACGGCTATCTTGATTCAACAATAATTTATTTCTTGACAATTAAAGGGATGTAATCAGAATTGAGTAAAGCGAAGTATAATTGCCCTCACAGATAAATAAGCATTTCATTTTAATTACCTTGCAGTTTCTTGGCGGAGAGCATTGAGAAATGTGTCTGGGTGAAAGAGTTCTGAGAGGTCAAGTGTATCAGAGAGAAGAGCCTGTCTTTCTGCTTTCTCTACCCAGCTCTAAAGGAGAAAAGTAAACACAACACACATACATTTTAAAACTTTGTAAATTTGAAAAATAAAAAGATCTACTAAAGGATTATTATGCAGAAGTCATTTTCATTTAGAAAGTTATGCTGTTTCTAGATGCTTTGAAAGGGTGTCTATAAAAAACAAAGATTTCCATTGTACATTGTGAAACCTGTTATAGTTTTTGACACAATATCCATTCATCACAAAAAAGCTTCCTTGCATAACTTTTTATTGGTAAAAATCTACTCAAAATGAAAAGTATAAAATATGAAAATTAATCTAATATATAGTGTTTCAGTTGGGCTGGCACTTTTCGTGGTGACTCACCTCTCAAAGAATGCTTAGGAGACACTGAGCATCTGGGTCTGACTCCAGAGTCCCCAGGGCCCCCAAGTCTTGGCAATGCAAACTGAACGAGGGTTCCAGCTTTAGATCTGACAGTGAGTTTGCCAGTTTACTGAATCAAGCGTTACAGCGGAGGGTAATGTCCAGGAAAAAGTAGTTTTTTGTTAAATGATATTTTTAAATAGTCTTTTCTACTTATCTGCCATTTGGTAGAGCAAATTACACTCCATTTAGAAAAATAATACATAATGATAAAGAATGCCTAATGAGTATAATTAAATTGCCATTTGGAACAAATAACAAAAATAACATGGAGTTTTGTGCAACTTTTACTATATGTTTTCCATGTATCAACCAAATTATGCTTACCACAACCCTGAAAGTCAGTATTAATATCCCATTTTGTAGCCCCAAGGTCACAGAGTTAGGAAGTGCTGGCTGGAGTCAGGTAATAAACTCAGGCAGCATTATGTGATTTGTTTCTCTGTAACATTTGCTGGAGATGCTACGTGCCGTAAGAGGAAGATAGCTTACGGATGACTTATGAATCAGTCTGTTATTTCATCTGGTGTACAGAGATGATACCATAGTAATGTCAGCTATGAAAAACAAGTAGAATTCTCATTTACTAAGTAATTTATTATGCATGCTTTATAAACAGTCTAAGAGAAAACTGTGTTAATTTATTATAGTGTAGAAAGGCTGTGTTTCATGTACTGTAACACCCTGTTAACCACCCAGGCATTTACATCTGTCAGCTAGGTCTAGAATAAGAGAAATTAAAATCGCCACAGTTAGTGTGTTTGTATTTTACCTTAATGCATTTGACTACTACTCCTACATTGTAACAAAAGTGTTCCTATATCCTCTGACCAGTTGAAAATGTTGATTTTACACGTAAAACTAGAGATCATTTAGCAAGTATAATTATTGCTTCTTGGATATTATCCTTTATGATAATATCACTTCATAAAGTATCTACTTTCAATTAAATAATTTAAAATTATGCACAATACATATTATTTACTCCCTATCATATATGTTTATTCTATTGTCTGCCTTCTATTTTTATTACCTACACAGTCAAAAAAGATGCTTGCATGATAATATTTATTCCTGTTATTTTAAAACAGTTGTTTTTAAAAACAGTTACAGAGAATTCAAATTATACTATTATTTCATTAAAGTCTTTAAAATTAATTTTGAATTTAAAAACCCCAAAGGACCCTGCCTGGTGTGGCTCAGTGGATTGAGTGACAGCCTGCAAACCAAAGGGTCACCAGTTCAATTCCCAGTCAGGGCACATGCCTGAGTTGTGGGCCAGGTCCCCATTATGGAGTGTGCAAGAGGTAACCATGAATTGCTGTTTCTCTCCCTCTCTTTCTCCTTCCCTTCCCCTCTCGCTAAACATAAATGCACAAAATCTTAAAAAAAAAAAAAAACAACAAACCTCCAAAAGTTTTTGCCATAAATGGGTGTGCACATGTTCAAATTAATTAAAAATCAGAGTGTGGCTGATGGATTTTTACTTCATTACTGTTTAATTAATATAGTTATTTTCCACAAATAAGAAAATAAATTAATAATGTTAACACAATGGTAGATGGTTTACATGTTTATTGAAACGTGTAAGTTAGGATCATCCTTAATAATTATGCAAATTTAAAAACTATGTTTTTAAGACTAGCAGAATGAGGAATGATAATACTCAAAGGTTAGTAAGTATGCAAGATGGATAAAATTTCAGTAGAAATGTATACTGGTATAATATTTCTATAAAACAATTTGGTAAAATGTGCCAAAGTTTTAAACATATTCAAGTTATTTTACTCAGTAATTCCTTTTCTTGAAATGTATTTTAAGGTAATAATCTAGAGATGATCACATACAATTTGCTCATTTAAAATTATCATATTAAGAAATTGGAAGCATAATTATAACAGAAACTAGAATAATTTATAGAAAATAGAAATTAGCTATTAATAAGTATTAGCTAATTACATTATGGTACATAAATACAATAAAAATTGTGTAACAAGAGAAAGTCATCTTTGAAGAGTATTTAATGATACTGGGATATGCTCATGACCTAATGAATTTACCAGAATCTAAAAATGTATGCACAGTGTATTTGTATAGCCTACTTATGTAAAAACAGTATTTGAATACATAGAACAAATATTGAAGGAAGACTATCAAAATACATTATTTCAGCTAGGACTGGCCTACAGCCTGTCTGCTTGCCCTGGCCTGGGTAGCTCAGTGGGTTAGAGTGTCGCCCCAATACACCAAAGTTGCGGGTTTGATCCCCCCGGTCAGGGCACATGCAAGAATCGAACCAATGAATGCATAAATAAGTGGAACATAAATAGACACTTCCTGTATCCTTCTCTCTCCTCTCTCTCTCAAATCAATAAATAAAAAAAAAATAAATAAAAAGAAAAACCTGTCTGGAGTTCTTTATTCGCACATAATAGCAATTATTTAGTATAAAATAAAATGCATTACTAAACTGATGCCACTTTATTTCATTTTAATGCTATGTGTTCCTAGGAAAAAAGTGTCTAAGACAAGTAAGAAGTAATTTAGGTAATTGCTCTTTTCAATGTGTCTTTTATATTCCTTCATCTTTTCTTCAAAATTATTTAGTATAAATTTAGCGGCTTAAAATTTTGAGAATAAATTCATCAAGAATTAAAATCTAATTTATCCAGAACAAAAACATCTCTAAGTCATTGTTCTGACTGGAGTAAACAAAACATTAAAAGTTATTAGCATGTTAATAACCCAGGATATATCAAGTTTCTCAACTCACTGGATGAATAGATAGTAACAAACTGTAGCTCAACAGTAAGGGGGATTACCATGAATTATACTGGAATTTAAAGTTTCAGAGTCATTAAACAAATATAGTATTTCTTACTAAAGTTTGTTGTACAAAATTCAAGAAGTAGAGGGTATACTACTATGTATTTGCCATTCCCTGAGTCTGAATTTTTCCCAAACTCCAACCTGGGTTTATATTCTTCTTCAACTCTTGTGCATTAGGTTTAGTAGTCACATTATCTAACCATAGGAGAAAAAAATTAGTGCCCCCCCGCCAAGTTTCATTTTTTTGCTTCTCAATCTCAAGTTATCTTTAAGTAGACTTCTGAGATTGGATATAAAATCAGTCTGCTTACCCTGGCCAGGGTAGCGCAGTTGGTTGGAGTGTTGCCTCAATACACCAAGGTTACAGGTTCGATACTCGGTCAGGGCATATACAAGAATCAAACCAATGAATGCATAAATAAGTGGAACATAAATAGACACTTCCTGTTTCCTTCTCTCTCTCTCAAATCAATCAATAAAAAAAATTTTAAAAAGAAAAATCTGTCTGGAGTTCAAGAGAACAAGATTGAGTTGAAACAGTTTCGTGGAGTTCTAATCATTTAGACTATATGCTCTTTAAAAAATAATTTCTTGCTTCACATACTCCATTAATAAGGTAACTATGACTACCAACTTTAGAGAACTGTTTTAAAACATGTATTGAATACATTGTAGTTAAGATTCTAACCATTAATGTTTGGCTGTCCACTTACATTGACTTTAATTCTTTACCTCTCCCAATGTTGATGTGTTGTGGTTTGACATTTATTTAGCTAAATTCATTTCTAATTTTCTATTATATCTTCTTTGACCCATGAGTTATTTAAAAGTAGGTATTTAATTTCCAAATATTTGAAGATTTTCTACAAATCTGTTATTAATTTTTACCTTAATTTTATTTTTGTCTGAGAGCATATTTCGTGTGGATTAAATACACTTAGATTATTCCAGACTAGTCTGATCTACGTATACATCTACCTTGGTAAAATTCTGTGTGTACTTGAAAAGAACGTGTATTCTGCTGTTATTGGTTGGAATGGTCTATAAATAAATATCAGTTAAATTAGTTAATAATGTTGTTCAAGGATTCTATATCCTTACCAATTTTCTGTCTACTTATTCTGTCAGTTATTGAGAGAGGTATGTCTAAATCTCCAACTTTGTCCTCACAGAAGTATCAAGTTTTATGTTTTTGCATTTGAAACTATTATTAGATATGTAAAAATTTAGTGTTGTGTTCTCTTGATGACTTGATCAGTTTATCATTATAAAATAACCCTCATTATCCCTTGTTACAGTCTTTACTTTGAAAACTGTTTGCTTGGTATTAACACCGTTGCACAAGCTTTGCTTTGATTAGTGCTATCGTAGTATATCTTTATTCACCATTCTATGTTTAAAGAGCAACCCCTTGATGCCTATGCCATTAGCATTAAATTTTATTTTATGCAATCTGACAATTTTTACCTTTCAGTTGGTTGCTTTGAAAATTGTCAATTTCTGAAAATTGATGATTTATTTTAATATTATTCAGGGAAAAATGAGTTTATGAATTGCCATATCTTGCTCAGGACAATTTTAGAGTTTAGGTTGAGCAAAATCAAGTTCAATGAGTAAAATTATGGCTTTAATAGTCATTATTATGACATCAGTAACATAACATAATTACATAATAATTCTAACATGTACTTCCCTAACAGCAGAAACAGATGTCCTTATACATGATAGCATACAGGGCCCTGGCTGCCTGCCCCTGCCCCGATTCCAACCTCCCTCTCCAAAATCATAACATTCTAACCTTTGCCTTCTCCGACTGACTGCCTTTCTGAAAACAACTCTCTGCCCCAGGGTACTTGCTATTCCCTCAGCTTGAAACTTTCTTTAGCAGGTGGAATTTCCTTACTTTCTTCAAGTCTCTGTTCAAATACCACCACATCAAAGATGTCTTCCCTAATTCTACCATTTCAACACAATGAATTTTCTATATGTTTTACCTTTATATATGAAACTCTGCATGCTACTAATAGGAATGAGGAAAGAAAAAGAGAATCTAAGGTCAAGTTGGTTAAGTTAATTCAAAAGCTTTCCCCACCCCCCATAGAATTGGTTAAAGTTTTCGAGAAGTAAGGACTTTACCAATGTTGCTTTTCTGTCAGTGTTTCAAAGAAAATCATCAAAAAAATCTAAAATTTCATTTCCCATTTTCATATTTTTAGGCAATTTATCTCAATGAGCTTTGAAAGGAATAGGTGTGTTGGCTTTTGAGTCTTCAGTATTACATGCTTACAAATACATTCTGATGTTCTTGGCCACTCTGATCCCCATCAAACCTAGAGACATGCTGAAAGCCACCTAAACCACAAGAAATCTCACTGTGCCCTACCACTCTTCAGTGTGGATCTAGATCCCTAGCAGGCTGGGTACGATTTCTTAATCACTCACATTTCTCCTCCTAAGGCACAGAAATCATATTTGGAAATAAGACCTTGTTTTTGTGGTAATTGAACCTTTATTCATTTTTAATTAATACAAACAACAATATACTTATCTGGCTATGCTGAAATCCAGATCTTTGTAAAATTGCTAGGAATACTTTGACAACACTAAATAAAATTACTTTTAAGAGCAAAATTCAGTTGTAGGTTATTTAACTCTATATAATGATGAATACTTCAAAAGTTAGTCCTAGTTGGGCACACTTGCTACTTTGTGAGGATGAAACAACAACGAAATACTTCAAAATGAATACCTCTGCCATCTCAAAATTTCTCAAGAAGAAAAATTCCCCCTAATATCATCTACAAAAATATCCAGTATAAGTCATCTTCAATCCAGATATAAAAATTAAAAAAAGGAATTAAGTAGATCAAATATTTATTTTCTCACAAAATTTCAAACCAAAAGACATTAAAAAGAATACTTACTTAGGAACAATTTTTAAATTGAGGTTTTGCATTCATGAAGGTTTAAAAAAAGCTTGACAAAAATCATTTTCAGACTGTGAAATACAAGTAATTTTGAGATTTCTTTAACCTGTGGATTTTATATTCAAGATTCTTCCTAGCAAACACATTACTGAAATATATTTTACTAAACTATTTTACTATATACACAAAAATATATTATTGGTGGTATCATTAAATAGCCTACTTCAAAATTATGTGCAATAGACAATTAGATAAGCATATACATCGCAAAATCCTTTTAAAGTGACAACCTGTAACTTAATAAAACCTATTGCCATTTTCCTTGTTTGTGAAGTTTTCCAGTTTGAAAATAGATGTCAACAAAGTGAATCTGATAGAAGATATATTATATAATGGAAAATTAGTATTCAATTATCATTGACAATAGAACAAATTTTGCAAAGGCTATGATTGACTTGGAAATTAAAAGCACACAATGTTTTGTTTATGCCCTTCCACTATAATTTCAGAAATATTAACAGTACTTGATAGGACAGACTCATTGACTATAGCAGAAAACTGTCAATCATTATTATTGTTGTTCTTTAGCCAAAGATAAAACAGTATGACATAAAAGAAATTTTGCAACTGTCTTGTTATATACTAATAAACTATGTTCGAATAAGATGTAACAGAAGCTTTTAACTGGTAAAAATGGCTGTACGAACCAAGGAAAGCCTATTGAAAGCATATGAAGCACTATTTTGAAAATAAGGGCAACAACATAGCAGGGATTACTAACAGAATCTCTCCTTACTCGCAGGGAAAGTAGTTTGTTGCTAGAATCTGCTCATTCTTTAAGAAACCAAATTTGTTATAAGAGTTTAAGTATGCTCTGCATGTTCTCTGCTGTAAAGATCCTTATTATGCTACTCTAGGGAGATGATGAAATTAGTATGCATGTGATGAAAGCTGAGATGCAGATAAAAATTCAGGGAGAATTTTGCTATGTTGAAAGCCAATTATGTTGCTATACTGTCACATTTCTAGAACTGAGATTTATCTTCTGCAAGCAGTACCAACAGCATGGTTTATGGAATTGCTTCTATCACACTGCATATCATCACAGAGCACAGACTACTGTTTAGTATTCTAAATGTGCAAGAGAGTTGACCATAGGCAGAATTTATCAGCTGACAGTGTTGAGAAATTACTGTCTCTGTACAAAATTTGACTCCTAAAATTTTATGATGCTACTGCTACAGCAATACCTGCATTTTACTAGATAGAATTTCAGATATATACCATAAGTTTATTTTATGATGATGGTAATCCAGTTTAAAGTTTGGCTGTATATTAATCTTAAATCTCAGGTTTTGGGCCAAGTTGTATTTTTCTATGCAATTCCAATATAAATATATTTATTTGTTTTATATTTCTATCACCTTCACTAACTGTAGAGTTTCCATTGGCAAGAATTTCTTGTTTTCTTCTCTGCTGTGAATTTCCAGCACTTAGAGAGATGGATAGCACATCATAAAAGCTCAATAAATATTCACTGAATGAATGAAAAAAATTAATGAATGCATGTAAATAAAAAATATCTATAAGGTAGCTATTCCAGCTGAGTATAGTATATAAAAATAGGGATGCTGGAGTTCTTAGACCAGATACAGACTACTTTTACAATTTTGTTTACGTAAGTATTCTTACAAATGATATTACTGAGTACCTACTATGTGTAAAATACTGTGAGAGTTAACTAGGATGAGTTAGGATATAGACTTCCCTTTTTCAGGAATGTAAAGTACTGAAGAACCTTCAAAAATAGAGTAAGATACAAGTTTAAAGGACACATGGACAAAAACTACGGGGGGGGGGGTGGAAATGGGAGGGAGGAGGGGAGGGCTGGGGTGGTGGGTTCGGGTGAGAATAAAAGACAGAAAACTGTACAAGATCAACAATTAAAATAAAAATTTAAAAAAATAGAGTAAGACACCTCAGAAAATGATTAAAAAATAAACATTGCAATTTTAATAAGAGTACTTTTAAAGTTTGGACTCTTAAGACAAAATAAAACAGTCTTCAAATGTTAGACTATAGAGGAGGGTAAAAACAAGCATCTTCACTGGACAGATTTAGACAGAAGCTAAAATCTCAAATACATCACGGGTATTACAGAATACACCTTGAGAGGCTAAATCATGATGACTGGGAAACATGAAAAAGATATATGGCAGTTTGCTCAAGAATAACCCTAAGATTGACTGAAACATTCATTTATTCAACAGAAATTTATTGAAAAGCCTACTTGTGCAAGCCACTGTTCCATATTTTTGGATAGAAGAGTGAATAAGCAAAAATTTCTGCCCTCATGAAGCTTCCATTTTAGTGGAGGAATACAGAGAAAACAAATAAATAAGTAACTCTATTGTTTCAATCTCTCCAGACTTCAAGGTCCCTAATGCTTGATATAAACAATAAGATTCCTTCATAAGAAGGAAAGGTGACAGGATTTGGTAGTATGTAAATGTACCAGTCACTGACTGGTTTGAGCTATGCAAAAAAAAAAAAAAAAAAAAAAAAAAAAAAGAGGGGAGTTTAAGAAGCCATTATAAATTTAATTTAATCTAGTTTATTTTTTTAAATCTCATGTTTTCTTAGAATTTTATGGCTTACTTCTTTTTTTTAAAAAAAAAGGTTTTACTTATTTTTAGAGAGAGGGGAAGGGAAGGAGAAAGAGAGGGAGAGAAATATCAATGTATGATTGCCTCTTGCATGCCCCCTACTGGGGACCTGGGCTACAACCCAGGGATGTGCCCTGACTGGGATTCGAACCAGCGGCCCTTTGTTCCAGGCTGGTGCTCAAACCGCTGAGCTACACCAGCTAGGGTGGAAATCATTTTATAAAGTTTAGAATGAAAGACATGGACCCTAAGCAGAAGCTCAGTCCTAAAAAAATGAGCATGTGAAAGCTTGCAATTGGGACTTGGCACTCCAAGTCTGGTAAGCAGAAGTATAATGGGGAAATATTCAGGAGTCCATTACACATGTCTAGAATAGTGGGTCTGTTTAGCATATTCAGATCTAACTGGGTACTGGAGATGAAGGTCAGTGAATCCTAACTTAGAGTCAGTTCATGACTTAGGTTGGAATAAAAGTTGCAGGTGCAGAGTCAAGGGCTCCAACTGTGAGAAGCTGAAAATATGAAGACAGAGAACACAGTGGCAAATGCTGGCACCATGAGATTTATAAACTAGATAGACAACATGCTGGAATTTAAAGTAATCAACACAGAAGAATCAGAGTATATGGGGGAGATGGGCTATCAGGACTTATTCTGCAGCCCAACAGAAAATCAAGAGTATGGAAATCAGGAACCAAACAAACTCTCATAAGATGCTCTTTCTAAAGAAAAGGCAGAAGAATTTGAAGCTAGGAAAATAATTCTAGGTTCCCAAAGAAAATAACCCATCTAGTCCATTTATTTGTTCATTCATTAGTGCATTTATTTTTTCGGTGGACAATATACTAGGTATAGGAAATACAGTGGAATTAAAAAAAAAAAATCCTTGCTCTAAAGATCTTAGAGTGGAGACCAGAGAATGAATACCAGGTTGCCTGCAAGACTCCCTTTGGCTGAGATTCCCTGAGTACCTAAGGGTTCCCTGGCTTCTTTCAATTACCAGCATTCAGAAGAGAGTCCTAAACCTTATACCACCTTTGACTCTATCCATATTGGAAAACGATCCCTCTAAAACTTAGTCTGATTTCCCTCATTCATATCCTGCAATGGTGCCCTTTCCGGCCTTCGGATCAAATATAATTTCTTAATATAGTGTCATGACTCGGTCTTTCCTGACCCTCCAGCTTAATCTCTCAATACCTGTCTTTCTCAAACTCTATGCTGCTTTTAGTTACTTGAAAGCACAGGCTTATTCTTAACTCTGGCCCTCCTCTTGTCTGGCATATTCTTCTCTCTCCTCTTCACTTGGTCTATTCCTACTAAGTTCTCCACTTGAACATCACTTCCCTGTTCTCATGTAGGTTAGGTACTCAGGCTACTTGCTTTCACAACACTGCACTCCCATTTCACTCTTACTGTTGTCATTCAGTTGTCTACCTCTTCTGATAAATTGTAAGAATAGCTTCTTGGGATACAGTGTAAGTCTACTTCACTTATCATCCTACATTCAGCAGCTACAGCATAGTGTTTAGCACCAAGATAGGAACTGTATATATTTACTAACCACTGCATCTCCAGTACTTTATTGAGAGCCTAGCATAAAGTAGCTATTTACAATATTTTTCACTCAATAAATAAATAACACCACCCTCGATCGCAGTTAGTGTCACCTTGCTTGTACAAAACCCTGGTACTGAACAGGCACTGTGCACAACACTCAGAGCAGCTTGTTGTTTCCCCACATTATGCCCTAAAACGAAAGGCTCTGGGATATCGACTAATTTAAACTTCACCTGAGGAAACGTTTATTGATTTTGGAGAGAGAAGAAAGGGGAGAGAGACAGACAGACAGACAGAAAGGGACAGAGAAGTATTGATGTGAGTGAAAAACATCGATTGGTTGCCTCCCTATGTATCCTGACCAGGGATCAAACCCACAACACAGGTATGGGCCCTGACTAGGAATCAAACCTGCAATCTTTTGGTGTATGAGATGGTGCTCCAATGAAATGTGCCATCCAGCCAGGACTTTTTTAAAAAACTATTTTATTTTATTTATGTTTTTTTTGGGGGGGAGTTAAACTATGGCTGGAGCAGGGCTGAAGCAGCTCTGTGCTTCTTTGGACTCAGTCTGATCATTATACTTTCATAAGAAAGCAAAAGCTGCCGTGTTCCCTTGCAAACAGGACTTCCAATTCTCTGTGCCTATCCTTCCCTTCCCTCATCCCTTTTTTCCACACCTGTGTAGCTACGTTGCTCCTCTAAATTTCACAAGCTGCTCTGGGTATGGATCTATGACATAGAGGAGGCATATGTGAAAACAAAGTTCCTAACAGACCTTGCAATAGATGGAAAGTGATTCCCAAATATTAAAGCCTAAGGGCGTGGATATTTTCATGCATCTATAACTGAAAAAAACATTAAGGCAGGGAAACAAAACAAAAAAGTCTCTAAGTGGTGATAGAAATAATGAATATTACATAATCCGTGGTTGGAAGGGATACAAGATAAGCTATTATTAAGCCTGAAAGTTGTTTGAGGGTTAGGAGGTATGTTAGCATTTCAATTAAGGCTAAATGACTATAAAACTTTTAAGAAAATTACATAGCAGAAAAGTTTTCAGTTTTGATGACCAGTATTCGATACACTCAGTATAAATCATGCCAGAAAAATGTGACAAATTATGTAACATTTTAAAAATATTAATTTCAGTATCAACAATACATCATTACATGTACATAGTATACTACTGTTTATTTATACATACAGTGTAATATAGGATACCATTGCAACAAATAAAGTTTCTGCCCTTTATAAAACTAATTGAAAGCAAACAACACAAATATATGAAGTGGTAAATTATCAGAGCCATGCAATTATAATATACCAAGACCTTCAGAGCATTTCTGTATTCCTCTAAGAACATTGATGGACTATTTGTCCTTCCTCTTTGCCTTCTCCATCCTTCTTCCCCTTCTTCCCTCCATTATTTTGGCTTTTACTGATAGATTATGTCCAGGCATATACACAGTACATAGATAATTAAATCAGAGTACCTGGCTCTTCTCTACCTACTAATTTTAACCTCATTTTCATAGCCAGTAATTTTTCCTATAATAATCAACAAGCTAAAGCCTGGTATTTTTGGAAGCCTAACAAACATTCAGATGAGTCCTGGTCCCTTTAAAGGAGTGCCATTTGCAGGCTGGCAGGATAGAATATGAATAGAGGAAAAGATGTAAATACAGAAGAACAGCAACCCATCTCTTGGAGGAAGTGTCTAAAGAGATGAGAGCAGAGGGAACCAAGGCCTAAGGATGAGCCTTCAACAGCAAAAAGTCAACCTCTTTTGTATTACAGCAAAAATGAGGAGGGTGGGTTCACACAAATGGTAGGTGGGAAAGAAGGGTAGGAATTTTCAAGTGGTCATGTTTCATAGCTTGCACTTTCTCTGTAAAGAAAAGGTGGTCTGCTAAGAAAAAGGGGGAAGCAGTGACAGACTGGAGGTCTTCACAAAAGTTACAAAGGTTTGAAATAGTCACTGCGGAACACAGGAGCAGTGCTCAGGGTAGCTCCAATACTGAACGCTCTATGTCTGAGGTTTCACTGGCAGAGCTTGTGTGCGGACAGAGACTGATCCAAGTTGAATGGTTTTTCAGGAAGATAAAATGTGAAGGAAAAATCAGTTAGCATACTGAAGACGCTGGACAGAGAATGGTTCAAGTTATGAGCCATGGATTCCATGCTGGATTGGGCAGGATCAGGAAAGAAGGTAACAGACTGGGAGAACACTGAGGAGGAAGAGTCTGGAAAGTCTAAGTGAGTGAGAAATTAAGAGGGGAATACAGTTGCAGTGAAGGAGGGATATATCCACTTTAGGGATTCGAAGGAGTAGCAGTAATGAGTGATGACAAGGTTACAGATGTTGACATGATGGTGCATTATTAACACAAGCATGGATGAAGACTGCTGCACCTAGAAGGACACTGAGCAAGTCACGATATGATATTAGAAGTTGATGTGGTAAAGAAGGTTGTTTGTGAAGCAGCTGCAACAGCAGAGAAGACAGGCAGTGCAACATCACAAGAAAAGGGATGCACTGCACCCACCAACTATCCCGTGCCATTACACATATGCACATACGCACAGCCCACGGACACAGGCAACGACGTGTGCAGGCTGGGGGGAGGGCGGGAGCTGGGGGAGGGGAATGAAGAGGATAAAATAGGGGACATCTATAGGAGGGTCAACAATAAAATAAATAAAATAAATAGAGTAAAATAAAATCACTCTTTTCTCCTCTATGTCATTCCTTATTTTATTCAATTTCCCTGCATTTACTTAATTGTATCACTGAAAAACACCTGATCAATTTGGAAAAAAAAATTTTAAAAAGCAGCTTTCTATGGGGGCAGTTGGTGGGGGGCGGTACAAGCCCTAAAGCGAATTAGTCAGAGCTATGAATCAGTTTCAGCTACTGTATAATCCATCTATATTGTAGACTTTTCTCTAAATTCTCAAAAATTGTAAAAAAATACACTAAGCAAAAAAACATAATTAAATCATTTTATAGAAAATAACATGACAAAATGAGAGATAAACAAATGGTGCTTTATGTACAAAATCATGATATTCTCACTAGTTGCTAGCAAAAAGGCTACCTTGATATGCATGTGTATAATATAATAATCATACAGTCAGACAATGTAATATTAAACAATTGAGTCTTACCTGTATTGCAAGCGCACGAGATACAAGACCTCTGAGGTACTGTAAAGGATCCTCTGGGCCTTCCCACTTGCTCTGCCATATAAGAGGGC
Source organism: Glossophaga mutica (assembly GCA_039655065.1). Taxonomy (NCBI): domain Eukaryota; kingdom Metazoa; phylum Chordata; class Mammalia; order Chiroptera; family Phyllostomidae; genus Glossophaga; species Glossophaga mutica. The sequence continues at coordinate 73,654,569 of CM077308.1, read as the reverse complement.
ACTGCAATTTAAAAAGGGTCCAAATGAAGTTTATATATACCATATTACATATTTGCAATAGCCAAAACGTGGAAGCAACCTCAGTGTATTCTGACAGATGGTTAAGTAATGAAACTGAATATCATTCAGTCATAAAAAAGAATAAAATCTTGTCATTTGCAACAACATGCACAGTCCTAGAGGGCATTATGCTAAATGAAAAATTCAGACATGGAAAGACAAATATCATATATGTGGTGTGAACTTACATGGGGAATCAAAAAAAAGAAAACATACAAAACAAACAAAAAAACAGAAAATGACTCATAGATTCAGAGAATAAACTGATGGTTTCCAGAGGGGAGGAAGGTGGGCAGATGTATAAAAAAAAAAAGGTGTAGGTAAATAAGAGGTACAAACTTAAGTTATAAAATAAGTAAGTCATGAAGATATAATGTACAGGATAAGAAATACAGTAAAAAATGTAATAAATGTACAGTGACAGATGGTTACTAGATATATAGTGGTGATCACATTGTAAGGTATATAAATGTTAAATCACTATGTTGTACACCTGAAACTAATATAATATTGTATGTCAACTATATTTTAATAAAAATAAAATTTTAAAGTGCTGAGACATCATTTTTGAGATTAGATTACAAAGTCCTATCTTCGTAACCTAGCTCACTCTCTTACTCTCTCCCTTCCTCACTCTCAGTGAAAAAGTTAGCAAGTTGGGAGCTGCCTCGGGAACAGGCCCACGGAGTAAGGAACTGATGCGTGCAGTCAACAGTCAGTGAGGGCCTGAGGCCTGCCAGCAGCCAGCTCCTCTGAGCTCCTAGAAGCTGCGACCATTGCAGCCCTGACTGACTCCTGATTGTAGACTTGAGGGAAACCATGAGACAGGTCACCTACCTAAGCCTTGCCCAGCTTCTCAACCCACAGAATTTGTCACATAATACATTTTTGTTGTTTTGTGCCACTAAGTTTTAGGGCAATTTATTATGCAGAAATAGGTAACTAAGAGAGTTACTGATATTAGTGGCAGGTGTAATACATTAATTCAATAAATGGTTAAGTCCTTATTGTTCATCCATTCAGCAGTTATGTACTGAGTGCCTAAAATGTACTGGCACTATAAACTCCTTAATACCATAGAGCTTGTATTTTCCTGGGGGATAAAGGCAAAAATATATTACTCATTATAAGAAGAATATTACATAGTGTTAAATTCTATGTAGGGAATTACAATGTAGTATGTGATACAATAAAAGTAATAATGACATTATAGTGATATGATAGAAGACTGTGGGGAATAAAAGAATATAGTCTTTACTCTAAATAGCAATAGAACAAAGGTAGAAAGGATCACTAAAGGAAATAAACAGCTAAAATCCCTTGTGGTGCTTTAATAATAGGTTATATTGGGTTGGCCAAAAAGTTTGTTCTTTTCTGTAAAATGGCTCCAGTAGCACTTAGCTGTCTTTAACTTCTTTCAAAAGAATTTTATTAGATTGTATTGTGACAGCTGTTATATCAGCATGTATTTAAAAAAAAACTTATCAAAATTGATGAATTTTTGTGTAGCCATTTTAACATTGAAGATGGAAGAAAATATGCAATGATTTTGGCATATGTTTTATTGTTTCAAGAAAGATAAAAACATAGTTGAAATGCAAAAAAACCCCCAAAACCATTCATGCAGTGTATGGAGAAGGTGTTATAACTGACTGAATGTGTCGAAGGCGGTTCAGGAATTTTCCTGTTGGTGTTGTCTTGCTGGATGATGCTCCACAGCTGGGCAGCCAGTTGAAGTTGATGACAATCAAATCAAGGCAACTAATTGAGAACAATAAATGTTATACCACACGGTATATTCCAACGTATATGTTGGCCGACATATTCAAAATATCCAAATCAATAAAGCTATTTGGTGAAAATGAAAACTATCTTTTATGGAGAAAAAAACATAAGGAGTGTTTTTGGCCAACCCAGTATATCATATCTGGAGTTTCAATGGGAAGAATGATTTAATCAAGGAAGTCTTAGTAGGGAGGTAGCTGTTAACCTTTGAGATTTTATTGGATTTTGAGAAAAATAGAAAAAGCTGGGTGCTTACCATGTGTGAATAACTGTGCTAAGTGTCTGATATGCACCATCTCATGTGGTGCTTACATAATCCTCAGAAGCAAGTAGTACTATAGCTTCCATTTTACAGAGGAGACAATGGAGACACACAGAGAACAGCCTGCCCCAAAATCACAGAACAGGGAAATGGCAAGTCCAGGATGTGATCCCAGGCAACCTGGCTCTAGAGTCCATTTGTCAGCATCTATACTGCCTTCAGCATATTTCACATTTTTATGGTGCTCTACATATACTACACAATTTGAAGTTAAACATAAGATGATATATATTGAGAAGTAAAGTTATAATGATGGGGAAATTAAGGATTTAGAATAGATTTATTTAACTAAACAAACATTTTTTAAAAAATGTCAAAGGACTTGCACCAGGTCTAACACTAAATGTGACATATTTTTGCCATCCCATTCTTTTTGTGAGAGATATCACAGGAGCAGAACAGGATATGAACAGTTGTTCATTTGTTCATTCCCTCTTTGAAGTATCAATTCATTGATTATTCAGCAGGCATCTGTTCAATAGCTGCTACTTGGAAATCATTTGTTAGGTGCTGGGGATACAAAGTTATAAAACAATTCCTGTCCATAACGGCTTGTGCTACAGGGGGAAACAGAGAATAAAAGACACAGCTACAGACAATACAGTAAATTCCCTGGTCACGGCAAGAACTGTTCTTGTAAAACACAAAGATGAGCTATACCAAATCTAAACCAAGTGTAAGTGCAAGAGTCAGGAAAGGCTTTCTGTTGGAGATCATACTTGAGGTGAGTTTCAGAAGATAAAGAGCCTATAGTCAAGTAAAGAAAGTGGGGAAAGGAAGGCGCATCAATAAAGTAAACACGGGCGAACTGGGCTGATGAGTTAAGGACCAGACCAGGAAGTGTTTGAATGTTTATCTTAAGGAGTTTAACCTGGAAAGCAATGCTAACACTAAAGCGAACTTTACCCAGAGAGGTGACACAATCAGATTGGGTTTTGAGAAAGATTACCCTAGCGAAATAGGCCGAGCAGGCCTTGTGGGGATGAAACTGCAGTCAGGGAAGTCTGGAAGCTACTCCAATATAGACGTGAATCATTGAGGACCTAGGAGAAGCACAACGACAGCAAACATTCCTGCAGCACTTAGTGTGCAGGTACTGTTCTAAGCACTTACTTATATCAATGCAATGACACATCCCAACAACTCTCTGACATGGATACAATTATTACCCCCATTACAAACATTTAGAAACAGAGACAGGAAAGGTTAAGTTACTTGCAAAAGAAAATATTCCAGTACAATCTTGAAGGTTTAAATTCCATTACACAATCTTATTATGTTTATTATATGAACTTTACAAAGAGGGCTACTTTAGAAACTCTTCCCCTTTCCACTTAATAATGTATTTATTTATACTACAGTAATTATTAGTGTAACTATATATACTAATTATTCTCCTGAAGGACACCACTATCCCACTAAAAAATATAATACACTATTCTTCAAATATGAGTGAGATCCCAGTAATCCGCTATCAGCAGCCTGCTGAAGGTAAACCGACACCAGATTTAAGGTTTATAATGCACACTGGCTGCAGTGCCTGGAACAGGGAGACAGCGCTGTCTCTGCCGCTCACTGCAAACGCTAGAGGAGGCCCTGGGCTTAGAGTGTGTGTGGCGGGGAAAGGATTCAGTTAATAATGTTTTTTAAAAAACAAGAAGGAAACACAGTGAGTTAATTTTAGTGTTAATTTTACATAAAAAAATTAATTAGTTTACAAATTATCACTAACTTCTACACTAGCCATAATTTAAAACTTTATACAAATAATTAAATTAACCAACTCTATTTCAGAAACATATACATAAAAAGAGAATTATATTTCAAAAGAAGATAGATTCAAAGTAAAACGATTTCACAGTAACAGAGGTCTTACTGTTTATACATAAAAGGAAGCACAACTCAGAAGACAGAGGATATGTGATACAAGTTAGAATAGATTCCAATCTAATCTTACTACGACCTTTGCTTAGCTCCAAAGCTTTCAATTTTCTTATTAGTACAGAGGAAAGATTTATAAAACAGCACCAGAACAAAATAAAGACTTTCAAATCCAAGACATTTATTTAATCAATTTATTCTCTTCTTAGATATGAATCTAATTATAATTTTTTAATTTTGTGTCTTCCCTTCTTAAAGAAACTGGTAGTTTTCTCAGAACATGTAACTTTTAGTTTTTGTTAAAAAAGTATAAAATACTTGGTAAGAGGTTACACTAAGTTATAAAAAGGGAGAAAGATGAAAGCAAACCAAGCATTCATCAATAATGAATGGGTAAACAACATATGGTATATGTCCATAAATGGAGTATGATTCGGAATTTAAAAGGAAAGAAATACCGACACGTGCCATTATATGGATGAACTTTGAGGACATTATGCTAGTGATACAAGCCAATCATGAAGATAAATGATTCCACCTACAGAAGGTACCCAAAGTAGTCAAGTCAAATTCATGGAGAGAAAATGGTAGTTGCTGAGGGCTGGATGGTGGGAGGAATGAGGAACTGCTGTTTTCACGAGTTAAAGTTTCAGTTTTGCAAGATGAAAAAGTTCTAGAGACTGTATGACACTGTGAATGTACTTAACACTATTGAACACTACACTTAAAAATGTTTAAGCTGGTAAATTTTATGTGCATTTTGCCACAATTAAAAAACAGCATTGGAAAATGTTTTAAAATTTAAATTGTATTTAAAGTAAAGTTAAGAAGGACCCCAAACTCATTAATTCCTAATTATATTAGGACATTATCATCTATGTATTTCTGATTATTTATGTATATTGTATCTGTAAGGTGAGAATACCATTTTCAGTGTGCTAATGGGCATCTCTTCCCAACTCCATTCAGTAATCTGGCACTGGTAATTTGCAATCAGCCATGGTAGGAATATTTACACCACAGGAATCAGTACATGCTACAGATCAGGGCTTCTTTTTTGGAAAGAACCAGTTAAATATTTGCCAGCACAACACTGATTTATACATATTGTTGCATAAATCAATGCTGATTTTTTTTATTGCTGATTAACTTTCCATTTTATAGAGACATTGTTGCAGACCGTTCAGCCTGGTTTCAGGAGTTGTAACCCTCACCCCATGGTGGGCTGTGTAAGAGCCCAAGGGACCCACTTCATCTGGGTCTGTTCTGTCACAAGGATGTGACCTACTAAGGAGACAAAGCTTATTTCCCTGGCAGGAGCACTGCTTCTGCCTTACCCATCTCTGGCCCCATTGCTTGGTTGGCAGTCAATGACGGGTAAGACTCCTCATGGGAGGGGCAACCTAACCAGACGCAACCACTTGGGAGGCCTCATGAAAAGACTAGGGGGGTTGCAGCAAAGAGGATGTGATAGACCCTCACCCCCCCGGCTATTCTGACATAGCCCGAGTCCTCATTTCCATCTGGGAGATGTCTCCTGCTTCCTAATCAGGTTTAAAGCCCGAAACTGTTGGGGTGAGCGGTGCAGCCCTGTCCTGGCCAGGACGGCTCCCTGGGTGATCGGGCATAAGAAAGAATTCCTAAAGTCCTGTGAAACCTGCTTTGCTAAGAGTGCTCTTCCTTAGGTAATAAGTGTCCCAGGAGGAAATGAGCATGTCTCCCAAAGTCTGGCAACCCCCTTTCCTGACAAACACTGGCTCAGATTAAGCCCTCAGATTGCTTTGAAATGTTAACCATTGTTTGATCCTTGTCGCCTGACATACCTGTATTCCCGTGTATTTGAGCTCAATAAAAGCCTAGTGAGGATGGGGCTCTAGGTCATTCTCCTCTGAGAGTTTGACCCCTTTCCTCCCCAAGCAGTCATGTCTCAGTAGTTTTTACTTTCATCCGTGACGGAGGGATGGGGCTCTGTGGGCAGAGTCCCCCCACATCTGGCGCTCAGGACAGGGGCCCCCGCAAGACATCATAATTTGTTTACCATTTGATCTGTTGAAACTTTGGTTGTTTCCAGTTTTGATTATTAAAACTAAAGCTGGTATGAACATTTGTAAATATTTGCATGTGCTTTTACTTCTCTTGGGTAAAAACCCATGAATTAGTGGGGTCATATGCCACATGTATGTTTAACATTTTAAGAAAAAGTCAAGCTATCAGCAGTATGAGTTCCTGTTGTTCCTGCTGTTACGTGGTACAATTTGTCATTTTAATTTAAGCCATTCTAGTGGAGATACAGTATTGTCTCATTGTGATTTTAAAAAATTTCCTTTTTATTGAGATATAGTTCACATGACATAAAATTCACCATTTTAAAGTGTACAGTTTAGTAGGTTTTAGTTGTTTCAGAAGAATGTGCAACCATAACCACTATCTAATTCCTGAAAATTTTCATCAACCTCTAAAAATACTCTGTATCCATGGAGTCACTTTTCTATTTCCTCATGAACAAAAGATTGCTTTCATTTATTTGAGTTTTCTTTAATTTCTGTCTTTATAAAGATTTTTTTATTTACTTTTAGAGAGAGGGGAAGGGAGGGAGAAAGAGAGGGAGAGAAACATAGATATGTGAAACATCAATCAGTTGCCTCTTGCATGCCCCCATCCTGGGACCTGGCCCCCAACCCAGGCATGTTCCCTAACTGGGAATCAAACCAGAGACCTTTCAGTTTGTGGGACAACACCCAACCCACTGAGCCACACCAGTCAAGGCTTCTTTAATTTCTTTCAAGGATGTTTTGGAGTTTTCAATGTAAAAATCTTGATATTTCTTGTCAAATTTATTCATATCTATTTATTCTTTTCTGTGATATTATACATAGAACCACTTTTCTTAATTTCATTTTGAATACTGTAAGTGCTTTATAAACTAGCATTTATTGCTATTTGTATAGAAATACAACTGATTTCTATACACTGATATTCTCATTGTAATTTTAATTCTCATTTCCCTAATAACTAACTATACTGAGCATTTTTTCATGTGCTTCTTTGCCATCATATATAATCTTGATTAAAGGTCTATTCAAATCTTTTTTCCCTTTTTTAAATTGGGATATTTGTCTTCTCATTATTGACTTGTGATTTAATTAAACATTTCTAGATACATGTTCTTTTATTGGATATATGCATTGCAAATTTTTTCTCCTAAGACTATGGCTTATTTTTCATTTTCATAATTGTATGATCAACTTGGGGATAATTTTTGTACATGTTTTGAGATACAGGGGTAGGCTATGTTTTAGGGGAGAGAGACTTGGCTATTCAATCGTTCCAGTAGCACTTGTTAAAGAGATTTTCCTTTCTCTGTGCAATTGCCTTAGTATATTTGGTGGAAATTAATTAATCATCTATCTGTAGGTCTCTGTTGGGATTATTTATTGTGTTCCATTAAGCTACGTATGTATCTTTATGCCAGTATCACACCACTTTGATTATAATATCTTCACAATGAAGAAGAGTAAGACCTTCCATTTTATTCTTCTTTTAAAAAATCATTTAGACTAAACTAGGCCCTTTGCAATTTTGTAAAAAAAAAAAAAAAGAAAGAAAGAAAGAAAGAAAAGAAAAGAAAAGAAAAACATTAGAATCAAATTGCCAATACCTATAAAAAAAATCCTGCAGAGGTTTTGATTGGGATTGTGTTGAATTTCTACATCAATTTGGAAAGAAATAACATCTAAACCACATTGGGCCACCTGATTCATGAGTATACCTTTCGGTGCATCTTTCTACTTACTTAGATCTTCTTTTTTTTTCTTTTCTTTTCTTTTCTTTTTTTTTTTTTTGGTTTCTTTTATTATTTTTATTTTATTTTTAATCAGTATTTTTTAATTGTTGATATTGTACAGTTTTCTGTCTTTTACCCCACCCCCAGCCCACCACCCCAGCCCTCCCTATCTTCCTCCCATTTCCACCCCCCATAGTTAAAACTACAATGAGATATCACTTGACACCAGTCAGAATGGCCTTCATAAACAAAGCAACAAACAGCAAGTGTTGGAGAGGTTGTGGAGAAAAAGGGACCCTAGTGCACTGTTGGTGGGATTGCAGATTGGTACAACCACTATGGAAAACAGTATGGAATTTTCTAAGAAAACTAAAAACGGACATACCTTTTGACCCAGCAATTCCACTGCTTGGATTATATCCTAAGAACCCTGAAACACCAATCCAAAAGAACCTACATACCCCAATGTTCATAGCAGCACAATTTAGAATAGCCAAGTGCTGGAAGCAACCTAGGTGCCCATCAGTTAATGAATGGATCAAAAAACTGTGGTACATTTACACAATGGAATTCTATGCAGCAGAAAGAAAGAAGGAGCTCCTACCCTTTGCGACAACATGGATGGAATTGGAGAACATCATGCTAAGCGAAATAAGCCAGGCAGTGAAAGACAAATACCATATGATCTCACCTTTAACAGGAACCTAATCAACAAAACAAACAAACATGCATAATATAAACAAAGACACCGAATTTGAGAACAGTCTGACAGTGACCAGAGGGGGAGGAGAGGGAATTACTTAGATCTTCTTTAATTTCACTAGTCATGCTTTGTAGTTTTCAGTCTGTAGTAAAGTTTTACACATCTTTTTTCAATTTTATCCTAACATATCATCTTCCTGATACTACGGCAAATAATATTTTTAACTTCAATTTTCAATAATTTGTTTCCAGGATATACATAATTTTTATGTATTTACCTTGTATCCCATAACTTTACTGAATTTAAAATTTCTTACTAGCTCTCAAGCTTTTGTGTATATTCCGTAGGATTCTGTGGATGATCTTATCTTCTGCAATAAAAGTAGGTTTCTGTCTTCCTTTCCAATCTGTATGCCTTTTCTCTTTCTCAAGTTGTTCTACTAACTAGACTTCAGTACAGGGCTGAATAGAAGTGCTGAGAGTGGAGCTCAATGCCTTATTCCTGATCTTAGGGGGAAAGCATTTAGTGTGTTACTATTATGATACCAGTAGGTTTTTCATGTGTGCCCTATATCTGGTTGAGAAGCTTCCCTTATAATCCTGATCTGATGAAAGTTTATATCATGACTGGGTATTGAATTTTGTCTAATGCCTTTTCTGTTTACTGAAATAATAATAGAAATTTTCCTTATCAGTCCATTAAAATGGTAAATAACATTGGTTATTTTTATTAACCCAAATTTGTATTCTTAGGATAAATCCCAGTTGATCATGATGCAATATGCATTTTTATATTTTGTTGCATTCAATTTTCTAATATCTCAAGAAGTTTAGTATCCATGTTCATGAAAGAAACTGGTCTGTAGATTTATTGTGATGTCTTTGTTAAGTTTCATTACCCTCACAGAAAAAAAAAAAAGTACTTCTGCCTCCCCTGCTCTCTGGAAGAGTTCCATAGAGTTGATATTACTGCTTCCATTTTATTAGAAGCTCTCTTTGTGGGTAGGTTTTTAATAACAAATCCAACTTCTTTAATAGATATAGGGTATATCTTATCTATTTTTAATAAGCTTTGGTATTTTGTGTCTTTCAAGGAATTCGCACATTTCATCTAAGTTGTTAAATTTATAAGCATAAAGTTATTAATATATTATTCCCCTATTATCCTCTTAATGACTGTAAAAACTCTGTGACATTCCTTCTCTTAGGACTTCTGTTCCCTGATTTATCTTTTAGATTGATAAAACTTACATTTCCAACGTATGTCTTAGGCTCATTATGCATACCTCTGTGGTATTTTCATTTTATTTTTACTAGTTGCTTTAGGGTTTATAGTATACACACTTTAATTTATCACACTCTACCTTTAAGAAATATTATTAAAAGTTCAAGTAATATTAATAAAACTTCATGTATAGCATGTAAGCCTTACAACTGTGAACTTCCAATTCCATTTGCTATTGAATAAAGGTGGACAAGTAAAAGAATAAACTCTGGAATTAAAAGTCGCTGCTAAAAAGAGAAAGTATACTCACTCACTTACTTGGTACAAAAACAGTATTCAGTTAGGGATACTGAAGGAGAATTCTGAGAGATTGGAGATTCCAGATATGCGCAAGCCCCTACGTTCTTAAGTGCATCAGTAGTACGTCAATAGGAACAGGTGGTGAGAGCAGTAAATTCCACAAGGGCTACAAAAGTGCCCTATAACTGGTCAAGTGTCATACAAAACACAAGCTGTTACTTTATTCTAACAGAAAAACACAAATTACTTAACGTTAATATTACCTTTTGGTAAAACAGTTTGGGTTTGACTTTCCTAATTACTTGTTTGCAGGAAGGTAGATAATTTCTTAAAAGGGGGCCTTTAAAAAAAGGTGCGTCCCTCAACCATTTTATAAGCGCTAATCTTTTCTTTCCCTCAAAGATTTGAAGTAGAATGATGGAGGTCACAGATGTTGATAAAGTGTAGTTGAAGGGGATAGAAAGGTGATGCCCTTTTTGATGGGAATTCTGACTACAGATCAGTATTTGTCAAACCTATCATACACTGAACCATTCCGTGGACTTGATAAAACAGATTGCAAGGTAACACAGTTTCTAATTCAATAGTCTAGGGTGGGTCCTAGGAATTCATACTGCTACAAAGTTTTCAGGAGATGCTGATACTCTTGGTTTAGGGACTGTACTTTGAGAAACACTGCCATAGAGAAGGCCACGGCAGAGAAAGGAATGAAAGGTAATACCTCTCTAGCAGGTATCTTAAATTTTAGATGTCCTGAAGTCATAGAAGCTCTGTATATGTGTATGTACACATATTTTAAGAGAGTGCATTTCTTTCAATTTTCAAAAGTGTCAATGATCCAAAAAATGTTAAAAACCAGCTGTTTGCAAACTTATTTTTTTAAAAAATAGGCTTTATTGGCAATTTTGCTATATTGTTGAGGAACTACCTGATATAAGAACTTAAACAGCCATTTAGTGTTAATATTCAGAATGTTGGGATAAATTGAAATGTATAGCTAATACAAACATTGGCTTTACAAGGTATACTATTAAAATAATTTGTAAAGAAGCAATACAGTCTATTAATTTCTATGAAACACTAATTCCCTTAGTGATTATTTAGAAGATAAAATAATTTGACATTGTATCTTCTCAATTTTTGTTGTATATTTTAAATTATTAAAGCTTTAATTCGGACATGTAAAAAATATTTTACAATATAAGTTATCTCTAATAAGAAACAAATTGTAAGTACTGTGACTTTTTACAAAAAAAATGTTCAGTAGATCACCAGAAACCATCAATGAAATAAGTCATAATTCTCTCTAGGAAAATTTCTACTTTAATCATGTCAGAAGAGTAAAGAAAATAAAAGCTTCTGAGCAGCTAAACAAAACAGCATTAAAATGAAAAGAGAACCAACTGTAAGGGAAAACATATTTGCCAATGATACCTTAGACAAGGGTTTGAGCTCCAAAATATATAAAGAACTCACATGACTCCACTCTAGGAAGACAAAAAAGCCCAATTAAAAAATGGGCAAAGGACATGAACAGACACTTCTCCAAGGAGGACATACAAAGGGTCCAGAGATACATGAAAAGATACTCAGCATCACTAGCCATCAGAGAGATGCAAATTAAAACCACAATGAGATACCATTTCACATCAGTCACAATGGCCATCATAAACAAATCAACAAACAAGTGGAGAAGATGCGGAGAAAAGTGAACCCTAGTGCACTGTTGATGGGAATGTGGACTGGTGCAGCCACTGTGGAATGCAGTATGGAATTTCCTCAGAAAACTAAAAATGGAACTGCCTTTTAACCTGGCAATTCCACTGTTGGGATTATACCCTAAGAATCCTGAAACTCCAATTCAAAAGAACCTATGTACCCCAAATGTTCATAGCAGCACAATTCACAATAGCCAAGTGCTGGAAGCAACCTAAGTGCCCATCAGCAAATGAATGGATCAAAAAACTATGGTGCATTTACACAATGGGATACTACGCAGCAGAAAGAAAGAAGGAACTCCTACACTTCATGACAGCATGGATGGATCTGGAGAGCACTATGCTAAGTGAAATAAGCCAGGTGGTGAGGGACAAATACAGTATGATCTCACCTATAAGTGGAACCTAATCAACAAAACAAAAAAGCAAGCAAAATATAACCAGAGACATTGAAATAAAGAACAAACTGAGAGTAACCAGAGGGGAGATAGGAGGGGATAATGGGGGGCAGGGAGGGTTTTCAGGAACATGTACAAAGGATACATGGACAAAACCAAAGAGGGGTAAGGATCAAGGGTCGGGGGTAGGGGGTAGTGGTGGGGGGAAAATGTAGACAACTGTACTTGAACAACAATTAAATAAAAAAAATATTGTTAGAAAAAAAGTCTTAAATTTGACCATAAAAAACCCCAAACAAACAAAAAAGAAAATATCAGGTACTGATGTATTTCCTAAATACGTTAAATCATATCACATAACAGAGAGTATGTCACATTCAAATTTAATAAAATATTAAACTTTTATCCTGAAATAAATAGTCCAGTACTAGATTTACACTTTTTGGTAAAACTCTTTAGAAAGTAAATGTCAGAAAGTATTGTAAGGATCATCTCTTAGTGAAAGTCAGGCTAATCTCATTTGAGTTTCACCAAACATCCCAAAATATTTCCAGAAACATTCTGTAATATAATTTAAATGTGCTCTGCAAAACACATTTTATACCCTTTAAAAGAAACTTAACAAATTCATTTTCATGAAAATAATAAAAATGTTTTGAAAATAGTGATATTTCGGAGGCTGCATTTTTAATTCAAAGTGTAATATATGGCACTTAATTTAATAAATTAGTAATGAGATCACCTAAATCCTACATTAACACATTTTAATTAAGAAATAGGTAATCAGGCCCTGTTGCTAGACAAATATGTTAAAGGTTCAAGGTAAGAGGAAGAAAAGTTATAAAGAACTAAATATCTATGACCTGTTTCTAAAACATAATGCTTTGGCTTAATCAAGTACTTTTTATGACAAAGCCCATTTAGTTCTTTATCTTTCAATATGATCTAATATAAGCCACATTACATTGCAAACATAGAAAATAATTTAAGTTATTAATTTTTCAAATGTTTATGCTAAAGGTTACCAGATAGTTAACAGTAAAAGCATTAAAAAAATCAGGTTTGCCAATTATCTTTTATATTCATTAATATAATAAAGAACCTTCTTGAACTTCTACTCTATTCCATGCCCTAACCACCTCTTGAGATGAATAGAGAGTAACCTACATGATATCTCTACAGCTCTAAAATAATTCTGCACAATGCTAGACAGATGCCCCAAAAGCTGTCCTTTACATAATAAAAATCCCCTAAAGTAACAATAACAAAACCCAGTAACATTTACAGGGTACTGGCTACAAGCCAAGCACTTTACCCATGATTTAATTTAATTCTCACAACAATCCCATGAGGTAGGTACCTTAACTATTCCAATTTACAAATGAGGAAAGTAAAGTTTAGAGAGGCTTATGGGACTTGCCCAAAGTCACAGAGCTGTTAAGTGGTAGAACAGGACTCAAACAGGCAGACCTACTTTTGAGGCCACACTTGTAGTCATTTTGCTACATTATTTCTACATAAAAACATTCTTATTGCCGACGGTAAGTAATAAAAACTTTTTTCTTTGGCTTTAAAGATGTCAAAATCTAATCTAACCTTAAGTTTATTACACTTCATTGTATACCAGTTCTACTCGGCTTACTGTTCTCTTCTGCTCGTCATGTTCTTATATTATTGTTAGGCTCCTAAGTTATTCTATACCATACACATGGTACCCTTATAAAGCATATCGTTCACTTTAAAGAAATAGACTCTCGTGGGTAATAACCTTTTATGTAAATTTTAAATGATTTACATTTATTACAGCAACCAGACCTGCCCTAGTTCCAATCCCAGTTCTGCAACCATTCTCCACATGAGTCTGGTTATGTGACTTAACACCCCTCTGCCTCAGTTTTCACCCAATAAAATGGGGATAATAGTAATACCATCTAGTAGCTTCAATTAGTTGTGATTCAATTAGTTAAAGTTCTTCAAAGCTCTCGGACTTCTTATTTTTTTTCGTGTGTCAAAGAGTTTTCATGACTAATAATATGCCTATTTCAAATTAAAAGTTAGTAATTTGTAGTAAAATACAGTATTGTACTATTTTGATAACCACAGTTAATTAACAGCAATAGTAATCTATATACAAAGCAAAAACTATGGAACAATGTAAAACTGAGATTTTTTTTAGGGTAAAAGAAAAAGGAACATAAGCATCTTTGAGTGGGTCTTTCGTATATGAGGAAAAGAATTGGATATCATGATGGACTGAATTTCTGTACCCCTAAATTCATATATTGAAGTGTTGATGCCTGATACAATATTTGTAGACAAGTTTTTCAGACATAATTAGGTCATAAGGATGGGGCTCTCAGGACGGGATTAGTGCACTCATAAGAAGATACTGGAGAGAGATTGGTTCCTCCTCTTTCCTCTCTGCTGTGTTAAGACACAGCAAGAAGATGGCTGGCCATCAGCAAACCAGCAGGCACTAGATCTACTGGCAACTTGATCTTGAATTTCCCAGTTTCCAGAACTGTGAGAAATACTTTTGTTGTTTAAGCCACCCAGTCTATGGTAATTTGCTATAGCAGTCCAAACTGACCAAAATAGAAAACATTTTTCTATTAGTGAGTAAGATAGAAAGTTCTAGGAAGGCTGTATTTTATATTTAAACAGAGAAGACTTTCAGGTTGACTATCAGAGGTTTCTCTATATTAACGTAAACAGCTTTTTTTAAACCCTCCCCACCTCCTTCCCATTTGTTTTTTTCTTTCTAAATTCCATCAAGAACTAGTGAAATCTTTTCCAAGTGCTAAATTCTGTAAACTTTATATTCTTCAAACAGTTAGTTAATCTACTCTATAGTTTCTATCCAATACATCTATCATTTAAAATGGTCCAATTATTCAGCAAGAGATGTGGTGATTTCCCTTTTTTCTGCTAAAAGTACCCTGGTTTTCTACTGGGTACCCAAACTTCCGTTTCATGCATATATGTGTTACAGATGGAGCTGAATCTGTCTTCAGCTCCTGGGAGAGGAATCTGGCTGAAGTCCAAGCCAATGAGAGCTGTGCACACACTGTCCACAGAATTAGGACTATGGGACTAGGAATAAAACACAAGCCAAGAAGATTGGATCAAAGCTAATTCCAAGATTTTTACTTGAGTAATGAGGAGACAGTTATTCTTTCTGTTCACTTGGAGCTTAGAGGATATAAGGCTCAGGCTGCTAAAATACCATCATGTATACAGGACCTGCCCCAAAGTGAAATCAACATGGATGACACACAAATGCACACACACAATATGACTAAATGGGTAGATAAATAATACAAGCTGAGATCTTTATGACAATCTTAATCTGTATTAACCTGACCTAATGAATTTAATGATAGCTACCTTGGATTCTTCAGTTACATCAGCCAATTTATTCCAGTACGGCTTAAGGTAGTTTAACTTGCATTTTCTATTGCTATTAACTATAAGATTTCTGACAAATGTATACACAATGGAAGAGTCACTTATAAAATGGAATAAAAACACATATAGTTAGTGCAGGCTTACCTTCTGGTTTAACAAAGCACTTGCCAATTTCTGCACTTCTGCACTCAGTAAGGTAGTTCCTCTGATGACTTTGCTGAGAGCAGCAAGAGACTGATGGACACTCTGGACTAAGCGAATGGCATTAAACTGTTCAAGAGTGATGAACGACAATATTGGAGATCCTTGTCGATCACTAGGAGGAGACACTTTCTGATGAATCAGGTTTGAATTCTAAAAGAATAACATATCATATTTATTGAAAAGCAACATAACTCACAGATATATTAAAATACTTTAAAAGTTATTAAAACCTTTTGTTTTTCTAACCTGTTTTGATATACTATTCTTTAATGGCCAAATTTATGAAATCTGGAAATACACAGAAAGGGAATTCTGAAGTTCACCAATGTTTAAGTGGTAAGGGAGTGGGAATTGAGGATAGAAGGTGGGAATTTAGAAAGGAGAGCTACACTGAGAAGCAGTAGTCAACATAGCAGAAAAGATGAACAAATGGCACCTTGTAATAAGCCAATGCAAAGAGAACAAAATAGCTACAATACTAGTCTACTACTATAAAGAGAGAAGAATAGCCTTGACATACAATGTAAATGGACATTTAATTTGAAAATTACCTGCATATAAGAGTGAGCAAAAATAGGTTCACTGTTGTGAGTACACAGAACAGAGCTTATTCTTGTATTATTTACAAATTATTACATTATTTATTTGTATGAAAACTGTAAACCTACTTTTCCCCACCTTTGTATATATTGAAAAACCACACTAAAGATCTTTTACTTAAGACCAGTATAGATTAGTACGTATTTTTACCTCTATACATTAACAGAATCTCTGACATATGGAATTTCTAGGGCCTCTCAAATTAAAAAAAAAAAAAAAAAATTCAAGGAATCCCAGCAGTTTCTAAACAGTGTCTAAAAGGGGAAAATATCACCTTTAATAGTTTTCAAAATTGTCAAGGAACTGTCAAGAGACAAAATTGGGAAGTCTTGTTATCTTACCTACTATCCATTATCCCAATTTTCCCTACAGCCTGCTTACAATCCTAGTTAAAGTTCCCTTCACTTTGTTCTAATAGCTATCATATTCTCATGTTCTATGAAGCATTGTCTCTTTTTCATCTATTTAACATGATAAATAATAATATGATGATCTATGGCTATGGCCATTAAATAAATCATCAAATAACCTTTATTGGCATAAAATACCTTGTATAGTCTAATTATTTTAGACTGTAAGATCAAATTTCAGCATTTTTATTTCCATTACTGCTATATTTAAAATATTAATGCTACTGAAATCGTTTTTGAGATTCATACATAAATGTACACCCTAAAGTAAATAATTGGTGTTAAACTCAAAATTAAATCTAGAAGAGAATAAAAGTATACTATCAAAATTAATTAGATAATCCCTTAGATTGAAATTGAATTAACTATTTGAATAAGAGCATGAATAAATAATACTGAACACATTGCTGCCCCAAAGAAATAAAATTGACATGAAATATGGTTTATAGACTTTTGGTAATTCCTTATATTAAAACAACATCCCTGGAAGTGAGTATCTAAAAGTAGACTCTGTGGATTTTTATCCATTCTATTAAATTGCTGTGACTAATTTGCACTGTCTGCACTGTTACTTTACAGAACTAGACTGCCTAAACTTATATTATTTAAGCAAGATTCTATTTATCTGCAATCTAAGGAAAGTACCCAACTGTTTAAAAAGTTTATTTGGAAGAGTAATGATCAAGAACACTTAATATTCAAATAGAGCTCCAGTAAGCCCTATGGTCTAGAAAAGTATAGTAAGTGTAAAATAGAAGCTGGATTCCAAAGACTTAAAACAGATGGTAAAATATCAAATTAATATTTTATGTTAATTACATGTTGAAATTATAATATTCAGGATATATCAGGTTAAAGAAAATGTATTAAAATCAGCTTCACCTCTTCCTTTGTGCTTATTAAATGTGGCTACTAGAACATCAAAAATATATATATGGGTCTCATTTGTGTTTCACATTCTATTTCTGTTAAGAGTGGTCTAGAGACTATCAAGTAAAAAGGCTGCAAGTTCAGCAACAACAACAGAACAGAGTAAAAAAGAGAATATAGTTGGGTCTCAAAAAGTGAATGATAATAAAAGATGACAGATTTGTAAAGAAAAAATTAAAAATAGTAAAGCAAACTGTAGTAAAACCTGTAATAAATTTAGAAGTGGGAAAAATATAAGAGCAGAAGACAGTAAAGTACTGTAATATTTTTATAACATAATCCACTGCCTATAGGCCTTCACAGAACTTTAATAAAAAGTGATGTAAAATGACTGTAGCTATAAAAATAAATATAGGTATTTTACATATTCTAAAAGGATGAAGATTTATAGCAGTACTAAAACATGTCAATGTTACATAATGTTAAGAAAAAATATCAAAATATTATTTATAATTCAAATGTAGCTAAAATCACAAGCAAATTACAACATCTAAACTGTATAACTTTTGTGAAACTACCAAGGCTGTACAGTCATATTTTAGTCAATTATTTTAAGAAAGCTTTCTTTCTTTAATGAGTTAATACAACTGACTAAATCATGTGCTTTTAGAGGATGGCTCTGACATGTTACAGTTCATCTTGTCACTAAAAAGCTAAGTGTATTCAGAGAAAATCTTATCTGGTTATGAAGCTGCTGGAGGAAAAGGTTATGGGATATTTTTAAATTTAACTTTTATGCAAGGAATACCTTTTAGACCAGAAGAACTAGTCCAATTTGGTGCAATTTAGGAGTGAATCCAGAAATTTTGAGTTTTAACTGAAATAGTTTTTTAAGTGGGATGCTATTTCAGGCATGTAAAGTGGATGACACATGAAAGTATATATATATTTGGATCTTTTAGAAAATGGTTCCCTCTCAGAAAGAATTTTTGTCACCAAAGGAAATCCAAGCAATGGCTAGATCAGAGGTTAGCAAGCTTTTCTGTAAAGGTGCAGACAGTAACTATGTCAGGCTTTGCGGGCCATAAGGTCTCTGTCACAGCTACTCAACTCTGCTGCTGTTGTGCAACCTATTTCCCAGTAACTCTCTGAAGCAGAAATGACCTTTCCTAATTCTTGGTTCCCATGTTGGGGTGGAGTTGACTCAACTCAATTCCAGAAATTAGTATGTAATATAGAGCATAACTGATTAGAGCATTCCATTTTTCTGACCACAGAGATTAGCCCAAGGAAATCCACATGATGAAACAGAGATAACAAAATGCAACAGAATTTTGCAATCATTTTGTGACAATAAAGAGTATGAAAAATAGTGCAAACAGAAGAGCAGGGCATCTGTGTATGTATACATATGTACACAAATATGTATACACAAGGTCTATCCAGAAAGTACACAGCCACATACTATAAAAAATAGAGACATTTACTGAAGAAGAGACATTTACTGAAGAAGATACAAGATCCAAGAAAAATGGTACATAGGACAATGACACCTCAGCCCCCTTCAAAGTGGTACCTTGGAACCTCACAGTTCTCCCAGTCACCATCAGCTGCTCTGTTGTATTTTCCTGAATTCCACTAATGGTCTGAAATCTCTTCCCTTTCAAAGGCAGTATTAGTTTTGGGAAAAGCCAGAAGTTGCAGGGTGCCATATCTGGGCTGTAGGGGGACTGAGTCACCTGTGTGATTTGATGTTTCACCAATAAACGGGGGACTGAGTCACCTGCGTGATTTGATGTTTCACCAATAAACGGCACAAGACATGATACATGAGCAGGGGTGTTGTTGTGATGAGGCAGCCAACTACCAGTTACCCACAGCTGCAGCTGTTTTCATTGTCCTGCATCTCCCGACAAACAAAAAACACTGAGGTGTTACTGATGGGAGAGAGAGAGACCCGAAGAGGTTCTTTCCACTCCCTTAGTTCTTGCCGGCAAGAGAATATTTCAAGTGAAAGACAGACATGTATACTGGAAATGAGGTAGCAACTTTATTTATGAAATGCGCATGAGCACAAAACTGCAAGTAGGCACCCAGCTAATCTAAATGTCCCACGTATAGAGAAAAGAAAGTTATTTAAGTTAGTGGATTTGTTTCATACAAATAGGTATTTAGCTAATCTAAATGGGGTTCAGGAGTTAAATGAGGTCTGTCTGGAAAAAGTCCAGCCATTGTTAATATAAGAAGTGTGGTTTGCATGACATCAGTGTAACCTGGCAGCCAAGGAGAGGGACTGGAATGAGCATGTGTGAACAATGACGACTTCACTGTACTAGTCAGTGGGGGAGGTAGATGCCATTGATTGAACATGTGTACTGTGTCGGCCAACACATTTAAATAACTGAGCAAGTAGAGCAAGGAATCTGCATAATATTTTGTGTTAAGCTTGAATAGTCCTCCACAAAAACTATTCAGGTGATTGAGAAAACCGTAGCTATAGGCAACTGATGATTGGCAGCTTCATTGTGACTTGCCCACTCATGCATCACACCTTGTGAAGAGATTTTTGGGGAAACATCACATCACACAGAACTCAACCTCCCTACAGCCCAGATTTGGTACCCTGTGACTTCTGGCTTTTCCCAAAACTAAAATCACCTTTGAAAGCAAAGAGATTTCAGACCACTGATGAGATTCAGGAAAATACAAAGGGGCAGCTGATAGCAATCAGGAGAACTGTGTGAGGTCCCAAGGTACCTACTTTGCAGGAGTCTGAGGCATCATTGTCTATCTATGCACAATGTTTCTTGTAGCACATATCTTCTTCTGTAAATGTCTCTATTTTTCATAGTACATGGCTGGATATCTTCTGGACAGACCTCATATAGCTTAGCCAGCTTTTAGGTTCCCCTCCTTCTTCCCTTTGCAAATAATGTATAGCTACAAAGGCGTTCTTTCTCTTTTAGTAAAGGCTCTTTATCTTTGCAAAATTGTTACAGAGGCCCCTTTCCCAGCATAGGACCCCTCTTCCTCCTGTGCAATTCCCACTTGTGACATTCAGAACACCAGCAATCTTAGTGAGATTGTTACAGAAGCCCCCTTTTTCTCAGCACAGTCTCTAGGATTCTCCCCTCCTCCTGTGCTATTTTACTTGTGATGCTCAGGACACCTGGCAGTCTTATCAAACTGAGCTCAGGACTCTGAGTTAATTGGTGAGACATGTCTTCCTTTAGTTTCTAGCCTCTCGTATTAAGTTCTTTGTTAGATTGTAATGGCAATGGCCCTGACTTTATTTCCCCTCTGGCTGCTCATTCCTAGCTGCTACCTAACCTCTGTTAGTATTCCTTATTAATTGTTTGGACTGGGGGGTGGGGGTTGCATACACATGATGGACAACACCTTACCAATCAAAATATACACTTATGGTCCTGATCTTACTGTGACTTTGCCATGCCTCCTTCTGGAATGTAGAAACAGGTGACTTCTATTGGAACAACTGGGCCTTTGTTTTCATATCATAGCCAAAGACCCACATTTCATCATTCGTTATGACCTTCTTGTGGAAATCTGGTTCATTGGTAGCAGTTTGAATCGAGTCATTAGTAACTGTAGCACGATGTCCCTTCTACTGTGGTTGCCACAACATGTTTCATGTGTCAAAATCTTGGACACAGTAGTTTTTGGAATCCATAGGTCAGCTTCTAGTTCTCGCACTGTGAGTTGCCAATCTTTGTTGATAGTGGCCCTTACACCTTCAACATTCTCGGGTGTTCTGCTTGTTACAGGCCTTCCAGAACGTGGATCACTTTAACAGATTCTTGACCATCTTTGAAGCATTTGTGCCACACTTTTATTTGCGTTGCACTCATTGCATCACCCCCCAAAGCCTTCTGAATCATCTGAATAGTCTCCGCAGAGGAACGTTCAAGCTTAACACAAAATTTGATGCAGATTCCTTGCTTGATTCAGTCAGTCATTTTGAATGTGACAGCCACACAGTACACATGCTCACTCAACAGTGTCTACCTCCCTCACTGATGAGTATAGTGAATCCATCATTATTCACACATGCACATGCACATGTGTGAACAATGTGCCAGGTTACAGCAATGTCGTGCAAACTGTTTCTGTTATATTAACAATGGTTGGATTTTTTCTGGACACGCAGGATATCATATCGATTTCAGTAAATCCGATTTTTCAGAATATGTATAATAATTGTATATATAACACATATAATATTATGGGGTCCTGACTACACCCTTTCAAGTTTCTTGAAAGAAGCTGTGACTGAAACCAATTAACCATTTCTTCCAGTTATGTGAGCCATAAATTTACGTTTTTTGGCCTCAGGCAGTCTGGACTGGGTTTTCCATCACTTGAAATCTAAAGAGTCCTGATTAAGTTCAACATCTCCTGTCCTAAGCATTCATAATCAGAATGGTCAAAAATCTGACATAGCTGCATTAAATCATGCCTATCCACAAGTAGATTTCTGACAAGACTATGGAAAAGGGAGAGCAGGGAAGGGAATAAAAAAAGGAAACAGCTCCCCAAGTTCAGTGAATTGAAAGATTTGAAAGATCTATATAGAGTTTCTGGACCCATTCTCCAAGACAGCTGTCTGCTTTACTGCTTTGTTTTATTGTCCCAAAGCCAGTTAGTAGCAAAAATACAAATACAAATACAAATAAAAATAATAAAACAGAGCTAAGATTTCTAAACCTGGTAATAACTATTCATTTTCATACCAAATTGTCAGATGAATCAAAGGCAACCAAACCTATCACATTTTAACACTCATTTCATTTAGTTTAGTTCCAATTAAAGGTATTCAACTTAAGAGGTCAACCAGGACAAGTGTGTGTTAATTACACAATACAGTGGTTAAATCAGAAATGCTGAAGCGCTAAAATAGAAGGCAAAATTGCTGGTGACTAGTAGAGCAAGTAAAGGCTGTGAAAGAGAGAGGAGGGGGTATTTGAGCTGATGTACTGCAGCTCATATTGGAAGCTATCACATCTTTCTCAAAGTAAAACCAAGAGAAAGCTTGTGAGTAAATAGAAAGAAAGTTGTGTTTTAAGTGTGCTTATTTGCTCATTAAATGCCTCGACAATTTCACAGCTTTTTATTTAAAATACTACAACATTAATTAACACCAAACTCAGCAGGGAGAGAGATAAAGGATGCGCAGACATCACGAAGAGGACCTTTAGCCTTGTCTATAACCCTTGTTTCTTTGATAGAAAACCATTATTCACATATAACTTAGGCATGTAAAACAAAATGGTAAAACAAAGTTTTTTAAACTAGGTGATTAATTTTAAAATGGCATATTAATAAGAGTATACTTATTTTTAGGGAAGTGTATTTAAGAGGCTATCTGTTCCATAACTTGGGCAGAGGAATGATTCTGCTGTTCTGTGAAGCTATCAAAAAAGGAGGTATTCCAGTGGAATAATGGACAGTGACGCACTCTCACATTAAAGAGACCCAGGGCAGACAAGGCCATCTAAGTGGAAGAATGACTGATATTCTAAAGTACTGACTGTGTCACAGGAACATCATGAATTTCCACATTAAGTTATTTTGTTACATTTTAACAATTACAGTAATATAAAAGAGAGAAGAGTGGATTATGAAGAATGATAAGAATGTCACAGAATTTCAGCATTTTTATCTGTTTAGAGCAGTGATTTTCAATTTTTTCATCTCATGGCACATATAAATTACTAATATTAAATGGCACACCAAAGGATATATTTTTGCTGCTCTGACAAATAATACAGATATAATTTTGATTTGTTCACACTGACAGCTATTATTGTGTTGGCTCTAGATATTTCTTTAGTTTACAATCTAAGGGAAAAGAGGTCAGTGTACCTGACTGAATAGTCAGGTACTGCATGTTTTAAAAACTCTTGTGGCACACCAGTTGAAAATCGCTGGTATAGAGCAAACAATAGTAGAACATTTTATTCAAAATAGGCCTACAGTGAATAGTTTTGTATCTTCTTTCATGACCTCCTAACAAGTAATGTATATTTTTTCATGACAATGTTATCCTTCTTGATATGTTTCTGTGTACAACTGACTCACAGAAAGACAGTAGGACAGCATTATAGCATGTGCACTGTTGTAAAGTCTGAGAAGATTCCAACTTTTCTAATGTTAGGAAAACTGCTTCACAACCTTCAGTCTGAAAGGAACAGTCAGCATTTCAATAGCAGGTGCACAGATTCGGTGAGAAATAATTTTTTAAAAAGTCCAACACTGCATAATATCATTACTTAACAGAAAAAGAAAGTCTACAAACAAAGCATAATTACTTAAGAGACACACACAGCTTGTTTTTAAATTGCCCAAAATACGAAATAGAGAATTTCAGCTTCTGTCTTCAGCAGAGGTAGATACTGCTAAAAGCAACTAAATATGTTGACTAAAAAATAAAAGCCTCTTCTTAACATATACAACTACAGCAATTACCTGAGAAGAAAGTAAGGAACAACAAACAACTAAGTGCTGGGATTTTCATCACATCCTGAATGTGAACCCAAGGTATTCTGGATCAGAGAGATTGTTAATTACCTCAGCAAATAATAAGTATGTTGTCTCTACACCTTTGGGGTGACAGGTGAGAGCCAGACCAATGATCTTATACAAAGAGCCAGACACACAGCAAGTACAAGGTTGTGAGAAGTGGTTTTTCTCTACTTTTAAAGAGGAAGGTAGCAGCTGTCCTCTTCCCACTCAAAAAGAACTGTTCTAAGAAAAACAAGGACTGGAATTCTAATCAACACTGTGGTATGTAAATAACATTCTCCAGGAGCCAAATGCTCTAGAGATGTTTTCAAGTTTGGGATTTATCCCTTTTGACATGTAGATACCTAGGGAGATAAATGCTTTGGTGTCTCCACTCTCTGGGCTTAAGAATGTACGGCTGTAACCTTGGACCCTTTTGGAGAGATAATAGAGTTTTTACTATCCATTCTGATCAGAGCAATTAACTAGAAAAATGGTCACAAAGCTAATTCTCATGATATGTGAAGAGTTATCTAATAAGGCAGGAACTTTTTAAGAGAACACAGAAAAATCCAGAAATGTTTTTATTTCTCCACAGTAAGGGTGACAGAATGGCAAGCAAGTCGCTAAAGTTCACGGATGCATGTGAACTTGACCTTCAGTATTTGGGGACATGGGCCTGGAGGCCAGAGATAAATTCAGTATTTGTTCAAGTTGAAGATGTTAAAAAAAGTCCTTCAAAAACCCAAAAACTCCAAATGACTACAGCCTCAGTAGAAGTTCAAAGAAAAATAAATTGATTTCTAACCATTACCTCTCTCTAGAACTTCAAGGAAAATTTCCCATTACAGTTTGGTACTATTTAGAGAGGAGAGAGAATGTGTAAGAATCTTTCCTTGAAACCAATTATCACAACTGAAACTTTAATATTAGTTTGTATACACTACCTTGGAGGTTACAATAAGCTTCAAGAAAATAATTTAATTTATATGGTTACAGAGTAGTGGTATGTCAAAGTATTTGAAAGCAGCATAATCCTGACCCTGACCCAAACCAAACCCTAATCTTACACTCTAAATTTGGTATAGAATCCATTTAAATGAACCCATTCTAAGCCACAAATAGTTCCTATAAGTTATCAATATAATTTGGCAGTTCATGGTTTTAATAAAAATACTATATAGGTAAACAAGGCACTACTATGAAGTTATCAGGTACTATGTAAAACAAATCATATATTCCTAAAACAAAAACAAAAGCAAACGAAGCGAACAACTAGAATGGGAACAGAACCACAGAAATGGAGATCACATGGAGGGTTATCAACAGGAGAGTGGAAGGGGGAAAGAGGAGGAAAAGGTACAGAGAATAAGTAGCATAAATGGAAGGCACAAAATAGACGGGAGGAGGGTAAGAATAGTACAGGAAATGTAGAAGCCAAAGAACTTGTATGTATGACCCATGGACATGAACTAAAGTGGGGAAAGGTAGGTGGGAGGGTATGTGCAGGGCAGAGGGGAGTGAAGGGGGGGAAATGGGATAACTGTAATAGTATAATCAATAAAACATATTAAAAAAATAAAATATACTAAGAATTCCTGGAATAATCACACATAAAACATAAAAACATTTAAATTATGTTAAACATTTCAAAAATGATAAAAAAACTGCAATAAAAAACAAGCAGATTTGGAAAAGGAACAAAGAATTTTTAAAAATAAAACTATTAAAATGCAAAACTTTAATACTAGAGTATGCTTAGCTGAAGAGAATGAGTGAACTGGAAGGAAGATCTGTCAAATTTATTCAGAATGCATCACACAGAAAAAAAGGGAAATATGAGAAATAAGACAAAAGATGGAGAGAGAGAAAAATCTAACATAGACCTAATGAGAGTTCAAGAAGAAGAAAAGAGTAAAGCGGAGTTGATATTTAAATAAAAAAGGAACAGACTTGGAATGTGTTCAAATTTATGTTGCTATCAACTTAAACTGCTATTTACATACAATGTATATGTGAACCTCACGGTAACCACCAGGAAAAAACTGCAAATACTACAAATTAAAATGAGAAAGGAATCTAGATATAACACAAAAGAAAGCTATCAAAACAGAGAAGAGGAAAAAAGGAACAGAGAAGAACTAGAAGACAGAAAACACATAAAAATGACATTAAATACATACTTTAATTATTTGAAATGTAAATGGACTAAACACTGAAATCAAGACAAACCACAGCTGAATGGATAAAAAGGAAGACACATCCATACGGTGATTACAAGCAATTCGCTTCAGAAGTAAGGAGGACACACAAACCGATAAGTGAAGAGATGGAAAAAGATATTCCATGCAAGTAAAAATGGAAAAAAAAAACTGGAGTAGCAATACTTATATATGACAAAATACATTTTAAAACAAAAACTGTATTAAAAAAGAAGGGAATTATATAATGATAAAAGAGTCAATCAGTCAAGAATATGTAATACTTATAAAGATACATGCACCCAACACAGGAACACCAAAATACATAAAGCAAATATTAACAGGTCTAAAGGTAGAAATTGGAAGCAATACATTAATAAAATGAAACTTTAACACGTCACTTGGATTAATGGATAGATTATCCAGACAGAATATCACTACGGAAACACTGCCCTTAAGTGACACGTGAAATCACATACAAACAGCATTCCATCAAAGAGCAGCAGAACAATTCTTCTCAAGTACACATGGAACATCCTCCAGAGATCGCTTTAGGCCACAAAACAAGTCTTAACAAAGTTAAGAAGACTGAAACCATATGAAGCACAGGGATTTTCCAGCCACAAGGTATAAAGTAGAAATCAATTAGAGATGACAGCAAGTAGAACAAATGCTACTGAACCATCAATGGGATAGCAAAGAAGTCAAAGGCAAAACTAAAAGATACCTAGAGACAAATGAACACAGAAATGTAACATACCCACATCTATGGGGTACAGCAAACATAGCGCTAAGAGGAAAGAAAGTTCATAGCAATATAGGCCTACATCGATAAAAAAGAAAATTTCAAATAAACAATTTAACTTTACACCTAAAGGAACTGGAAAAGAAAAAACACAAAGTCCCAAATTAGTAGAAGGTAAGAAATAGTAAAGATCCAAACAAAAAATAAATAAATGAAACAGAGACTTAAGAACAACATGACAGTAACCAGAGGGGAGGTGGGAGAGGTTGTTGGGGGGACCAGGGGGAAGGGTCATCAAGGAACATGTATAAAGGACACATGGACAAAGCCAAAGAGGGGTAGGATCAAGGATGTGCAGTGGGGATTGCTGGGGTAGGGGAAGTTATGGGGTGAAAATGGAAACAACTGTACTTGAACAATAATAAAAAATTAAAAAATTAAAAAAGAAATGCAAAGACAGTTGAAAAGACCAATGAAATTAAGAGCTGGTTCTTTAAAAAGCTTTTTTAAAAAACAGACAAAACTTTAGCTAGCATAACCAAGGAAAAAAAGAGAGAGGACTCAAATAAAATCATAAATGAGAGAAGTTAGAGCTGACACCACAGAATACCAGGGAACAAAATAGATTACTATCTACAATTATATGCCAACAAATTGGATCACCTAGAAGAAATGGATACATTCCTAGAAACAGAAGAAATATACTCTCTTCTAAGACTAAATCATGAAGAAATTAAAAAATTTGAATTGACTGATTACCAGTAATGAAATTAAATCATTAATCAAAAATCATCCGACCAAAGACCAGGAATAGATAGTTCTACCAGCAAATTCTACCAAATATTTTTTAAGAAAATTGAAAAAGAGGGAATGTTTCCAAACACATTTTACTAAGCCAGCATTACCCTTATACCAGAGCCAGACAATAACACCACACACAAAAAATAAAATTAAGAGGCCAAAATCCATGATGCATGTAGATGAGAAAATCCTCAATTAACTACTAGCAAACCCAATGCGATAATGCATTACAAGACCATACTCCTATACCATCATTGGTGAAATTTATTCTAGGGATGCAAGGATGGTTCAAAACTCACAAACTGATCAACATAATATATCACATCAACAAAATAAAGAATAAAATCATATGATTATCTTATAGCTGCAGAAAAAGCATCTGACAAAATTCAACATGTGATAAAAACTTTCAACAAAATGGATATAAAAGGATGTACCTCAACATAAAAGCTGTATAGGACAAACCCACAGCTAATATCATACTCAAAAGATTAGGATCAAGAAAAGAACGTGTCATTAATTTTTAATACATTTTATTGATTATGCTATTACAGTTGTCCCATTTTCCCCCTTCACACCCCTCCACCCTACACATCCCCTCCCACCCACATTCCCCCCTTTAGTTCATGTCCATGTGTCATAAGTTCTTTAGCTTCTACATTTCCCATACTATTCTTACCCTCCCCCTGTCTATCTTCTACCTACCATCAATGTTACTTATTCCCTGTACCTTCCCCCTCCACTCACCTGTTGATAACCCTCCATATGATCTCCATTTCTGTGGTTCTGTTCCTGTTCTTGTTGCCTGCTTAGTTTGTTTTTGTTTTTGTTTTTGTTTTAGGTATGGTTGTTAATAACTGTGAGTTTGCTGTCATTTTACTGTACATGTTTTTTAACTCCTTTTTCCTAGATAAGTCCCTTTAACATTTCATATAATAAAGGATTGGTGATGACGAACTCCTTTAACTTGACCTTATCTGAGAAGCACTTTATCTGCCCTTCCATTCTAAATGAAAGCTTTGTTGGATAGAGCAATCTTGGATGTAGGTCCTTGCCTTTCATGACTTGGAATACTTCTTTCCAGCCCCTTCTTGCCTGGAAGGTCTCTTTTGAGAAATCAGCTGACAGTCTGATGGGAACTCCTTTGTAGGTAACTCTCCCTTTTGTCTTGCTGCTTTTAAGATTCTCTCCTTATCTTTCATCTTGGGTAAGGTAATTATGATGTGTCTTGGTGCGTTCCTCCTTGTGTCCAACTTCTTTAAGACTCTCTGAGCTTCCTGGACGTCCTGGAAGTCTATTTCCTTAGCCAGAATGGGGAAGTTCTCCTTTATTATTTGTTCAAATAACTTTCCACTTGTTGCTCTTCTTCTTCTCCTTCTGGTATCCCTATAATTCAGGTGTTGGAAGGTTTAAAGATGTCCTGAAGGTTCCTGAGCCTCTCCTCATTTTTTTGAATTCTTGTTTCTTCATTCTTTTCTGATTGGATGTTTATTTCTTCCTTCTGGTCCACTCCATTGATTTGAGTCCCGGTTTCCTTCCATCACTGTTGGTTCCCTGTACATTTTCCTTCATTTCACTTAGTGTAGCCTTCATTTTTTCATCTAATTTTCAACCAGATTCAACCAATTCTGTGAGCATCCTGATTACCAGTGCTTTGAACTGTGCATCTGATAGTTTGGCTATCTCTTTGTCGCTTAGTTGAATTTTTTCTGGAGGTTTGATCTGTTCTTTCCTTTGGGCTTTTTTTTTTTTTTTTTTTTTTGTGTGTGTGTGTGTGTCTTGATGCGCCTGTTACATAGTGAGGGGTGGAGCTGTTCACCAGAGTTAGGTAACCCACATCACTGTGCTGTGACACTATATGTGGGTAAGGGATCCAAGAGGGAACAATCCGCTTTCTCCTGGCTTTTAGTCACTTCCCCCACTATCCACAAGCAAAGTGGGCCCTTCTGGTGCTGACTCCCAGTGGGTGGGTTTGTGCACATTCTAGAATCCTGTGGGTCTCTCCAACAAACTCTGCTGTGAGGCTGAGTTCAGTATTTTGCTCTTATGTCTAGCCATTCCAATCCAAGCATCCTTTGCTCCAGTCAGGTTAAAATAACAAATAAGGCAAACATATGAATGCAGAGAACTCCTGTTTTACCCAAGAAAAACCTTAGAAAAAGTTCAGAAGTGATTCAGCTAAGGTACTTTATTTACTTTTTAAAATATTTTATTTATTTATTTTGTAGAGAGAGGGGAAGTGCAGGAGAAAGTGAGTGAGAAGGTAAAGGAGAAATTGATGTACTAAAAAAACATCAATCTGTTGCCTCTTCTATGCCCCCAACTAGGGACCTGGCCTCCAACTCAGGCATGTGCCCTGACCGAGAATCGAACAGGCCACCTTTTGGTTTGTGGAATCACACCCAACCTACTGAGCCACACAAGTCAGGGCTAAGGTACTTTATATATTTAAAGGGAAGTGCTTAGAACCTAGATGACTATTATTTACTTTTTTAAATTTTTATTTTAATTGTTGTTCTTGTACAGTTTTCTTTTACTCCCATCCCAGCCCACTCCCCCAGCCCTACCCACCTCCCTCCCATTTCCACCTCCCCTAGTTTTTATTTATTTATTTATTTATTTATTTATAAATTTTATTTTAATTGTTGATCTTGTACAGTTTTCTGTCTTTTACTCCCACCCCAGCCCACTCCCCCAGCCCTCCCCACCTCTCTCCCATTTCCACCCCTGCTAGTTTTTGTCCATGTGTCCTTTATACTTGTTCCTGTAAACTCTTCCCCTTTTCCCCCTGATATTCCCTCCCCTCTCCCCTCTGGTCACTGTCAGCCTGTTCTCTATTTCAGTGTCTTTCGTTATATTATGCTTGTTTGTTTGTTTGTTTTGTTGATTAGGTTCCTCTTAAAGGTGAGATCATATGGTATTTGTCTTTCACTGCCTGGCTTATTTCACTTAGCATGGTGCTCTCCAGTACATTTACACAATGGAATTCTTTTTTTTTTTAAGATTTTATTTTAATTTATATTTATAGAGAGAGGAAGGGAAGGAGAGAAATATCAATGTGTGGTTGCCTCTCGTGTGCCCCCAAGTGGGGACCTGGCCCGCAACCCAGGCATGTGCCCTGACTGGGAATCAAACTGGTCACACTTTGGTTCCCAGCCCGCGCTCAATCCACTGAACTACACCAGCCAAGGCCTACACAATGGAATTCTAGGCAGCAGAAAGAAAAAAGGAGCTCCTACCCTTTGCAACAGCATGGATGGAACTGGAGAGCATCATATTATTTACTTTTCATCAAAAATTCATTTTAATTGCTTAAATGTAATTATTCTTTAAAAAATTTTTAACAGTCACCTGAGGATATGTTTATTGATTTTTAGAGAGATAGGAAGGGAGAGAATAAGTGAGAGAAATATCAACATGAGACACAACTCCATGTGTGTCCCAACCAGGAATCTAACCTGCAACCTAGGTATGTGCCCTGACTAGGAATCGAACCTGCAACCTTTTGGTGTGTGAGATGATGCTTCAAGTAACTGAGCCACCCGGCCAGGGCTGTAATTATTCTTTTAAGTTTAGCTAATGTTTAACCATAACCTAAAAATAAAGATTAAAAAGATCATATAGGAATGTGGCATTAAGTTGTTTCACTTGAAACACTGACATGCATAAATTTCAAAACTCTTAAAAATAAGACAATTCCTACAACTAATTGCCATATTTTAACTTGCCCAATTTAAAGTACAACTTTTATGGAAATTATTATGCAACTTATAAATTAGCACTACAAAAACATGGAGACAAATATGAGTAACAGCTGAAAAGGCTTCTGTAAGATGCTGGGACTTTACCTGGCCATTATTACTCTAGCATAGCTAGAAAATTCCAGAAAGAAACAGCATTTCTATGCTTTAGACATTGTTTTGATGAACAAACAGAATCCCCATGGTTTGTTTATATAACATTGAGAGCTGCCTTACTATGGAATAGGTGCAGAAATAAGTTATACATGGAGCCATGCTGTGAGAAAAATTTATTTTAGGAAAATTAATGTGATAATGTTATACAATATGATTTGGAGAAAATATATATTAAAAGAAAAGTCAAATTTGGAGTTTTCTGCAATCATCCACCTGAGAAAGACTTAAAACCTAAGTTATGACAATGGTGCCAAGACAAAGAAGAGAGATAAAACATTATAATGATGAAATGTAACATACTTGATAGATTAACTTGGCCATTATGAATCTGATGAATGACTTTGAAGAAACTGGTATTTACTGTACAAATAAGAGTCTCCCACTTAAATGTTCCCTAGATACTAATAAGTTCTAAATGTATACCACAGTTCAAACATCCTTTTGAGCTCCACATTTGTGTATCCACCTATCTAGTAGATGTCCTAAATTAAGCTTTTGATCATTTCTGTGGCATCATGGCCTACCCCATTCCTACCCTTGGAGAATTTGTACTCTTGCAGTTTTCCCTATTGCAGTAGATGGTGCTGCCTCCACCCAATCATTCAACACAGAAAACCAAGATATTTTTTAACCCCCACATCCAAATACACGTTTAGGTTCTTTCAGTAGTACTTCCAACAGGTAACTTAAATGCATCCATTTCTCCATCTGCTCTACCACCATATTCTGAGCCACCATCAACTCTTACCTGGACTACTTCAAAAGACTACTGATTGTTCTCCTTCTTCTTCTTCATCTCATGCAAAACTTATGTCTACACAATAGCTAGTCAGACCTTGTGGAATTATAAACAGTACTGTGGCAACTCAAAATTTAAGGCTCTTTCATGGTCTTCCATTGCATTGGAATAAAATACAAACTCCTTACTCTATCTTAATCATTCCCCTTATCTTATTCCACACTATCCTTTAGTCCCTATACTCCAATGCAACTGACTTTCAGGTTTAATGAATGAGCCAAGCTTTTTTCTTCCTGAGGAATTGGTGCATGATGTCCACTCTGCTTAGAATGGCCTTCCCCTCCAACTCTGTCTGGCTAGCATCTTCTTATTGCTTACTTCTCAAGCAAGTTATTCCCTCTCCAGTCCAAAATAGGTCTTTTCTCTTTTTTTTATAGCACCTGTCCTTTTGTCCCACAGCATTTGAAATAATTTTAATAGTATCTTTATTTCCTTATTTTCTTGTTTAATTAAGAAATGTCTCTCTTACAAACTAAATGTAAACTCTGCAGGGTGGGTACCGTGACTATTCTGCACACAACACAGTCCCTAGCATAAATCTGCTGAGATAAACTAGGTGCTCAATTAAGATATTTTGAATGCATGACTGATTAGTATATAATTATAAAATAATAAAAGCAATCCGCTTAGAAAAGGGGCAAATGAAGGAGTGGTCATTATAAATCTTTGTACCATCAATAAAAGTAAAATGAACAGTTAACAGAGAATGCTCACATATGCCATACACAATCACAAAGGTTTTACATACATTAAATCACTTAATCCTTATGAGATGCCAAATGAAGCAAATACTACCATTATCCCCATTTTACAGGTAAAAGAACTGAGGCACAGAGAAGTTGAGTAATTTTTCCTAAGTTACATAGCTAGTATGTACTAGGGCTAAGATTTAAACCCAGCAGTCTAGCTCTAGAAGTCACAGTCTCATACTACTATGTTACATCAGTAATGTACATTAAAAATATTTAACTGTCAGGTCCCCTACCAGCTGACCCAAGGAACATCCATTCAGAGGAGAAGTTGGCTGTATCTAAGTGAAATGGCTGTGGAAGTAAAAACCAGCTGCCTATCAGCCTTGGCTAAACAGTTTTTGCAAAGTCTCTAAACAAATTCTCTTCAATCAACTCACCAGAAAAAAAATGTAAATTTTCCATCTAGTAGGAACTTTTAGCAAACTGTATTTACTAGATCCTTGAGAAGGAATTAAAAATACCTATGCCCTAATAATGACATTATACACCATGGCAAATAATCTCATAATTCAAATATGTTATTTTTATATTGAAAATATAACTTCATAAACTGTAAGTTTCACTTTAGGAAAGAGAATTATAATCTTTTTCAATTAGAAATTCATTAACTCTTAAGTTGCTTTGTGTAAAGAAATAACTACTAAATAGGAAATAAAGAAAAAGTAAATTTTCAACAGAATACTAAAAAGAGGCTCATGTATTAAGCTAAAGATGAAAATAGGAGCTAGACTGATCCTTTCGTACATGTATCATTGCTGTAAAACTACACGCATTAAATATTTTGTGAGCTTATTAAGGGCAGAGCAAGAACATACTCATATTTATCACCACAGTGTTTGTAATGTGTATTTCTGCAAGTTATAAAGTGATATTTGTGTTAGACTAGTAAGAATTTTTTAAAAATTATCCCACTGAACAGAGAGGAAGATAAATCTATGCAGAAGAAATCACAAGAACAGATACAAATGTTAAAAAGTAGCTGCCATGTTAAAAACAACAAAAACCCCAGAAAATATTCAGTGTAGAAAAACATGAAACATTTGGTACAGAGAAGTCAGACTGGGTACAGGCAGCCAGTCTGGGATGAGGCCGCCAATGCCCACGCTAATGAGTTAGCATTTTATTTTATTCCTAAACAACCAAGTGAGTTTTCAAAAAGGTGAATTATATGACCTAGAAAGAAATTAAGAGTATGGAGTATGAACTCAGAAGTATGGACCCCAGGTTTAACCCAAGGTCACCTATCTATCTTTAGCAGGAATAATAAAAGCCAAAGGAGCCACATGCCAATGGATTTGAAAAATTACTACAGAATCTGCATTTCAACCTCCCTTTGATTCTTCATTTTAGGTTGGGATTCCTGCTTTTCTTCTCCTCTGTGTGGCCCTTTAGAATGATGACTCAGTTCAAGAGTTTACTGAGTTTATAAATGGGGCTTTATATGATCTTATATGACCTTTATGAGCCTATAAATAGGACTTAAAAACATGACCCCAAGGAACTTCCCCTAAAATAAAACCTTTCGACATCCTATACTTTAATCAGCGCTTCTGCCCCCAAATTACTTCTATGTTTCTATGATATTTTATTCTAACCAGGCACCCTCCTTTTTCCTTTGTATGCAGGAACTGAGGCGTGAGCAGGTGTGTTATGGATGGCATGAATCCAATGTCAGAGACATAGTAATGGGCCATATTTCTACATCCCAAATGAGAAAAATGAGGAGTGGAAAAATAAAAAAGAGAATTAATGAGTTTCTACTCTTGGGTTGGGTTTTAGGAGGCAAATAATTTATATAGATTTAGATATACATATCTTTGAAGTCCCTCCTGTGGTCTTCTTTACATAATAACAGAAAAAAATTCTCCAGAGTTACAAAGAAGATATCTGCATGTTTCAGCAAAGGGGGTAGGGAGTGAAAGGGATGGGGCAACAATAAAATAGGATAGGTATGATGGAGAGAAGCAGGTACAGCAAGAAAGACTAAACTATATATTCCAGAAAACGTCACACAATGGGAAAAGTCAACTTCAGGAACTTTAGGAATTGCCGAAATTTAAAAGAATACAGTCCAA
Source organism: Glossophaga mutica (assembly GCA_039655065.1). Lineage (NCBI taxonomy): Eukaryota > Metazoa > Chordata > Mammalia > Chiroptera > Phyllostomidae > Glossophaga > Glossophaga mutica. The sequence continues at coordinate 73,619,090 of CM077308.1, read as the reverse complement.
GGAAAGTGAGTTAGTAGATGGGCACATACTCAGCAATATGAGGTGTCCCTTGCAACTTCACAAATACTCATTAAAAAGGCAAGATTCAGTACAGGCCACTTTGGTATATTGGATATTTTAAATGGAAGGAATATGAGAAACTACAGGTGTAGGGGACTGGCTTGTTTTGATCTGGCAAATGTGACTCAGCTCTGCATGGAAAACCTACAGAAGCGAGGTGGTGGGCAGGAGCCAGACCTTCAAACCGAGTTTTCCCATGGGAATCAGGCCTAGAAAATGCATACAGACTGTTACGGCTTGCTCTCGCTAAAACTCCATCACCCTGGTTTAAAACAACAAATGTGTATTGTCTATCTTCAAGGTAATTTCCAAAGTCTGTGTGAATTGTCCCATAGGACGGAGCTAATCAACTCACTGCCATTCCCCTCTGCATGTTATTTTTATTTCCTTGATTATACCCAAAATGTAGACAATAATATTCTGTGTAATAGATAATAAATCTTTCTTTGATGTAAGACCCAATAAAAACAATAAAAGCCTGTCTAGGCAAAGGCCAGGGGTGCTCTGCTCTTGAGAGAGTAGCCATGCCGTCCCCTTTTGCTCCACAGGACTGCTGTCGCCTGTGCATTTATTTTCTCTTTCAGTCACAACAGGTGTACTCTGTTAGCCAGAGTCCACCACGTACAGGTGCAGAAAGAACTCTCTTGACCTTTCTGTGAGGCACATCGTAAGACCCTCATCTGTGAGATGTGCCCACTCTATGGTCCGAGGAAGGAACATCCTTTTCTCAGAAGACAGAGGGATGTGCTGAGAGGAATACAAACAAGCAGGCCTTGCTAAATTCTCCCCAGTTTACTCCCTTTAGCTTACACCTCCTTTGGCCTTCATGTTTTTCCACAACTTTGCATGTTTCATCAAACCTGGCATAAAAATGCTCAGGTTTAATCACTTGCTTAGGTCTTCATTTCCTTATGAAAGCTCTCATGTCATATAAAATTTGTATTAAATAAATCTGTATGCTTTTCTCTTGTTAATCTGTCTTTTGTAACAGAGAACTAACTGAGAATCTAAATGTGTAGAAGAAAAAGACTGCTCCCCCTTCACAGTACAAAATAGTATCACTAGATTTCTTGTGAAACATACAAATAGAAGTTTCACCGTAAAGCCTAATGTGAGATAAAAACAACAATCAATGAAAATTCAGAAGTAATGACAGAAAAAATTACAAGAAATTAAAGTGACGAAGTAGACTTCAGTAGACTTCAATCTTGTAATTCGGAAGGAAGGAAAGTTATCAACAGATACCTGGGCTATGTCTCTAAAACGCAAGATGAGATCTATGCAACGATTAGGATTACTTTTACAAAGGGTTTTGTTATTTAGTAAGGGATAAATGCAGTCAAGAATTGAAATCATTCAATTTCTATCTTTATTCTCCAAATGAAGACTTTGAAAATTGGACATTATTCTCAGAATAGCTGTATTATATAATATGCATACATATGAATATGTATGTGCTTACATATGTAAACACATTTTAAGAATTCCTTGGAAAATCATCAGAAAATTAAAAACAGCCAATGTCATATTAAAAAAAATTTGCTGACTGTTACAAGAAGCTGATTCCTGACAAGGAGAATATTACCCAAACATCAAGAAAAAAAATAAACTGCTAAAGGAGAGAAATGAACAATTGTGTAAACCTGGTTATTACTTGAAGATAAGCAAAGGTTGGTGTAAAAAAAGAGAGGTTAAAGAATAACAACTTTAATATGAATTGGTGTGAAGAATGGAAATCAGAGCCATGGCTTCATGGTCAGAAATCTGGCAGAGGCATTTTTATAATATTACTAAACATATGAATTATAAAGTTATATTTTTTAATTCCAGAGACTAACAATAGAAATAGTAACCATAATACCCTAATGGCTTTACCTATTGAGCAAACAACTATTCTATTATCTACAAAATACCTATTCTGCAATATAAAAACAAGTTGAATCCAGTTGATGAATCGTATTTCCCCTTAGCACTTTCACTCCATGGACACACTCCACCTTTAATCAGTCACTGACTTTATAGAAAGAAGAGAAGGCAAGGTGTGAGCAAAATCAATAGCAGGCCCCGGAGATGACACAGCACATGCCAGGACAAGACAAACTGCACCGGTGACACAGCTGCTTGGACTGAACTACTAATACTACTGTTACCTCCTCCATCTCATTCCAGGACCTTCTGTATATTCCGAATAGATCAATGCAAAGTTTTACCAACATGGACAATTTTAGATAAAACTGTAATAAAAGGATAGGGAGGAAAAAGGGAAAAAATCGGAAGGATATTCCACTACTAACCTGGTTTAGTTTCTTCCAGAGATTGAGGACAGGAGAAAGTTCATTAGACCAGATTTCTCTATCGAATTTGCAACCAGCTGTTACTGATCTGCCCAAGATTCTCAACTGTGAAATAACCTGAATGAACAAAATAAGTAACAATAAATGAAAATGCCTTCAGTCAAATAGAAATAGCATAGTACAAAAGAGCTTTATTTATTTTCTAAAAATAAAGACGAAATACAGATTTTAATTCCATTATCTCTGCTTAATTGTTTAATATTTTAATGATTTATTTAAGCAGTTAAAAAACAAAATAACCTAAAAACAGTATGGAGGCTCCTCAAAAAATTAATAATAAAGTTACCATATGACCCAGCAACCCTTCTTCTGGGTTATTACCCCAAAATTTTGAAAACATTTATTTGTAGATATACACACCCCTCTGTTCACTATAGCATTATTCATGGTGGCCAAGACATGAACACAACCGTAGTGTCCTTCGATAAATGATTGGATAAAGAGGATGTGACACATAAGAAAAGATGAAATACTGCCATTTGTGACAACATGGATGGATCTTGAGAAGATCATGCTCAGCAAAATAAGTCAGACGGATAAGACAAGAACCATATAATTTCATTCATATGTGGGATATAAAACTAAAAGCAACAAACAAAACAAACAAAAACTCATAGACACTGACAACAGCATGGTGGTGATCAGAAGAAAGAGGGACAAGGGCAGTATGGGGTAAAGGGGGTCAAATACATGGTGATGGAAGATGATCTGACTTTGGGGGGTGGGCACACAATGCAATATACAGATGATGTGTCACAGAACTGTACATTTGAAATATATACAATGGTAATTTTATTAAGCAATGTCATTCCAATAAATTTAATTAAATATATATATATTATAATGGCTCTTATTTGAAATGCTGTTTCTTTAGCCAGAAGCTCTAATTATCCATTAACAACCTCTTAGTGTCTCTATTCATTTATTTCTGAAATACAATTTTTTTCAGTTTGATTGGTTCAAATTTCATAATTTCAAAATATTGGTAAATTAAAGATGGTTTTTGTAAAAGATAAAATGACAGGAAAGATAGTGCATATCATAACACACTGTATAAAATAGTGAAACAATTTTAAATAATAACTGGTTGGATAAAACATCAAAAACTCTAAGTTTTATAGCTATTAATTTGGTGTTGCCGCCTTCATATTTTCCCTACATTTAAGACTTAAATGAAAGAACAGATCAATTAGTTAAAATGAGGCAAGGTAAATAATTATTCCCTATTTAGGGCTTTAGTTTCTGTAACTTCCTTGTCATTGGCTATTTTTATCATTATACTCAAAATCAATTCACTCACATTTTCTTTCTAAAATAGTATTTAATGATTTCTATTTCAATAGCATTAATAAACCTTCTTAATCCTTTCCTAAGAGTGATCCAGAATATTACCAACTATGCCAAATATTTCATTGTAGATATTGGGGAATGTATATAAAAATCAGTGAGGTGTCCACTGGTTATTCTTCATAAACATGTCAACTAAATATTAAAACTGTGCTCTTGAATGGCTTATCTGACATAAAATAAACCCAAAAACTATGGGCACATGTTTTTCTAAACTGGAATTTGAAACATCAACATTTGCAGCATGCTGACTAGCCCTTTTCTCCTGTACTTTTTCAAAGATGCTGGTTGTTTTTCTTCTTTAACAGATTGGACTATATTTCATATTTTGTTGGGTTCCCGTATTATTAAAGTTTGTAATAAAATAAAGGCCATAAATCTTTCTAAATGAATGCACTACTTAAGTGTTAAAAAACCACAATCATGCTGTTAAACTCAGATACTTCTAGTTTTTGATTGATTCTCTAATCTCGAAAAAACTGTGGTGGTGATAGTGTTTCATTTTCTTTGTTTTTCTGATGAATTATTTTCATTTGCTCTAGCTGAACCCTAAAACAGCACCTAATTTATCAGTTTTGCTAGACCACAAAATATCACTAGTTGGTAGCCAGAAGTAGTGCTATTTTAACTCTAGCAGCATTTTCTATTGCTTGTTTGTGTTTTAAATTTGTCAAACATGACAGAAAAAATTAAGAATGCAAGAGATGTCTGCAGGAAAAAAAGTTTTAAATACTTTTTATATATGATGTTAAAAACTATTATAAAAATAAAATGTTTGCCAGCCCAGAAAAGGTCATGCTTTCTGATTTAGAAAAATAACATGTGAGGCCGCTTTTCTTAATAACAGTATCATAAATAATAAATACAAATAAATAATAAAACATTTTTATAATGAGGATAGGGCTATTAATATAACAATGGCCCATCTTTTGTTTGTAAAAAACTTACAGGTTTATCTTTTTTACAAAGCACAGATAATAAAATGTTTTTCGATTATTCATGTACTTAACAGCAGGGATATTTTCTGAGAAATTAATTGTAAGGTAATTTGTCTGTGTGTGAACATTACAGAGGGCACTTACATAAATCTAAGTGGGACATGAGGCCTGTCCAGAAAAAGTCCAACTATTGTTAATATAACAAGAATGGTTTGTGTGACATAGATGTAATCTGGCAATCAAGGAGAGTGGACTGGAATGCATGTGCATGAACAATGATGATTTCTCTGTACTAGTCAGTGGGGGCAATAGACACCATTGAGTGAGTGTGTGTTCTGTGTGGCCATCACATTCAAAATGGGCGAGTAGAGCAACAAATCTGCATCATATTTTGTGTTATGTTTGAACATTTCTCTGCAGAAACTATTCAGATGATTCAGAAGGCCACAGCTATGGGCAACTGGTGATTGGCAACTTTATCACAACAACACGCCTGCTCATGCATCATGTCTGAAGCAGAGTTTTCTGGTGAAACATCAAATCACCCAGGTGACTCAGCCCCCTTCAGCCCACATTTGGCGTCCTGTGACTTCTGGCTTTTCTCAAAACTAAAATCACCTTTGAAAGGGAAGAGATTTCAGACCATCAATGAGGTTCAGGAAAATAGGATGGGGCAGCTGATGGTGACTGGGAAAACCATGTGAGGTCCCAGGGTGCCTGCTTTGAAGGGGGCTGAGGTGTCATTATCTTATGTACCATGTTTCTTGTATCTTCTTCAATAAATATTCTCTAGTTTTCATTACATGGCTGGATACTTTCTGGACAGACCTTAGTATATGTACATGTATATGAATGTTTGTATATGTCACACTTTAACAACTCACATACTCTAAACATGTGCAATTTACTGAATGGCAATTAACTTCAAAAAAGCTGTAAAAAATGGGGAAAATTATTAAAACAATATAGTTCACAGAAGAACCATGAAAATGGAAAAGTGGGCTTTAGTGCCAATAAAAACACTGGTTATTCTAGTGAAAAAAGTAAAGAAAAGCTGGTATGGCTATTGAACATACAGGCAATGGCTTTTCTCACTTTTATCACTGGTGTTGGCTCAGAGTGCTGTCCAGGAACCAGAACTTGCTTCAGATGCTACTGCCTCCAAAACAAGCAAGGGAACCAACTTCTTGGACTCACTAAGTCCCTACTCACAGGCTGGTGCTGGTACCTGTCATGACTGTGCTCTAGCTGTGATGATGGTCGCAGTGTGTCTGTCATTTTCAACACTTACCACGGCCATCACGTGCCCCTCCCTCCAAGAATGTTTTTTGAGGGAAGCACTAAAAAGGCTCTATGTTTCGAGTGACAAGGTCAAGAAAACACCTAAGTATCTATCACATTTATTTAAAGTTTGTAAAATTAATTTTACTTCGAACATTCTCAAAAACAAAAATTTTATTAGAATACTTTCAAAGATACATGAAGATATTTCAGATTCCACCATAGTCAAGATTTTCTCATATTTCCTTCTTCCATCCTTAATTTATTTACTTTTATTTCATTATTCCTTAAACCTTTTAAGACAAATCCCAGACTACATGTGATTACTCTTACATACTATGTATCTCAAAAAAATGGATATAACCACATGCCATTATTCCACCTAACAAAATTAATAAAAATTCATTTGTGTAATAAAATACCCATTCCATAATTAAACTTCTCACATGGTCTCAACGTTTATTTACATTGGACTGTTTGAATCAGTACCCAAAGAAAGGACATGTAGCTGTTACATACTTTAAGTCTCTTTAATATAGTTTCCCTATCCGTACCCTTTCTTTTTTACATGCCCGTTACCCTGCTGATAAAACTGAGTCAGTCATCTTGGAGAATGTCCTACAGTTAAAATCCAGCGGTGCTGCTCAATTTGTTCTTTTTCCCCTTTCTCCCAGTTTTCTGTTAATGAGACAGCAATTGTAAAGGTCTGATTAAGTTCAGGTTCTTTTTCTTTTCTTGAGGGGGAGGACACTTAGTCCCTTTAATGGTCACCAATGTTCATTCTCTCTCTCTTTCTCATTCTCTTATTGTAGTTACACACAATAATTATATTACTTTCAGGTATCACCAATATTCTCTCCTTCATCTTTTAAAGAATAGTTGACATTCAATATTACATGACTTTCAGGTATACAAACATAGTGATCTAAACATTTACATTTCTCATGATACAATCACCACGGTAAGTCTAGTACCCACCTGTCACCAGGTTTGAGCTTTTTAAAAATATATCTGGAAAGTGTACTTTATGTGGCCTCACATCAGGAGGCCTAGAGTTTGTGAATGTCTCCTCTTGTGATACACATTGATCACTGGGTAAGAGTCATAACAGCTGATCTTTCTCTTGAATATTTTCCCATAAATCTTCCATCAAACAATTTTAACTTGTGAGAACTCTATGAATCAATTACTTTACTGGAATTTTAAAAGAGTGACTTTTCAAATTTTGTCATTCCTTCTGCATTTGGTATTTAAAATTAATTAATAAAAAACTTTTGAACTTCTGGCCAAGATGGAGGCATAGATGGACACACTGTGCCTCCTCTCACAACCAAAATTAAGGGCAACAAAAATTTAGAACAACAACAAAAAAAACCCAACCAGAACAGATAGAAAATTGAATTGTACGGAAGTCCAACAACGTTACACCCAGACCAGTAAGAGGGGTGGAGTTGGCCTGCGGAGAGGGATCACAGCAGGAAAAAGCAGTGGCTACTGGTCCCCACTAAAAAGGGAACCCACTGAAATGAAAAACATATTCTCCCATTATCACTGTCAATGATACATCTGATAACAGGTTACTAATTTCCAAAATATGTAAAAAGCTTATTCAGCCCTGGCTGGTGTGGCTCAGTTGGTTGGAGCATCATCCAATAAACCAAAACGTTGTGGATTCGATACCCAGTCAGAGCATGTATCTAGGTCGAGGGTTCAGTCCCTCTGGTCAAGGTGCATGTAAGAGAACCAATTGATGTTTCTCTCACATTGGTATTTTTTCTCTTCCTCCCTCTTGCTCTCTCTCTAAAAGCAATGAAAAAAAAATGTCCTTGGGTGGATAAAGAAAAATAAAAAAGAACTTATTCAGCTCAATACCAGAAAGGCAAACAACCCAGTTAAGAAATGGGCAAAGGACATGAATAGACATATTCCAAAGACAACATACAGATGACCAATAGATGTATGAAAATATGCTCAACTTCACTAATCATCAGAGAAATGCAAATTAAAACCACAACTAGATAATCACTTCATACCTGTGAGAATGGCCACCATCAACAAACAACAAGTGCTGGCGAGGATGTAGAGAAAAGAAAACCCTCACGAGCTGCTGGTGGGAATGCAGACTGGTGCAATCACTGTCAGAAACACTATGGAGTTTCCTCAAAATATTTAAATATAGAACTGCCTTTGACACAGCAATCCCACTTCTGGGAACATATCCTAAGAACCCTGAAACACTAATTTGAAAGACTTCAGGTACTCCTGATGTTTATCGCAGCATTATTTACAATATCCAAGATCTGGAAAAAGCCCAAGCGCCCATAAGTAGATGAGTGGATGAAAAAGCTGTGGTATGTTTACACAATAAAATACTACTCATCCATAAAATAACTAAACAAACAAACAACTTACCATATGTGACAGGATAGATGGACCTGGAGATTATAATGCTAAGTGAAATAAGCCAGTCAGATAAAGAGAAATATCATATGATCTCACTCACTTATATGTATAATCTAATGAACAAAATAAACTGATGAACAAAATAGAAACAGAGGCATGGATACATGAAGAGACAGACAGCTGTCACAAAGGAGGGGGTTTAGAGGACTGGATGAAAGCCAATAAAAGGATTAACCAGAAAACATATATGCAAAGCACACAGACACAGACAACAGTGTGGTGATAGCCAGAGGAAAGGGGAGTGGGGGCTAGGTGGAAATGGGCAAAGGAGGGGAAAATGGGGAAAGAAAAGAGACTTTGCTTGGGGTGATGGACACACGACATAGTGTGCAGATGATGTTTTACTGGGGTGTACACCTGAAACCTGTATGGTTTTGCAAACCAGCTGTCACCCTAATAAATTCAATTTTAAAATTTATTGGTAAATTTGACTTGAACTTTTATGGCTATTTGAAATATAAGAATATGCTTAGTTTTATATCTGAATAAACACACTTAAATATCCTTTTAACAATAATTTAAATCCGAAGGAAAAAAGGTTAACAGTGGAATATACTATGTTAAATAAAATAAAATTTTTAAATAGAAGCTTGTGGAGTCTACAGTATTAAATAAAGCTTAATGCTATTTCTGTTAGGCTCAGTAGCAACCATGTTTTCTAAAAGTTAATCTTCTTCTAGGTCACCTGAGAACTGATCATGCGCTGAGAGGAGCGAGCAATGTTGGCAGGCAGGCCAAAGAAACTGGGTTTGTCATCCTCCGGAAGTTTTTCAATGACAGCACGGTAGTCCTGTGTGTAAAAAAGTGAAAAACGATTTTTCAAAGGACTGAACTTACAACTTGAAATCATGGCCAACGGATGTTGTGAAGTATTAAGTTATTAGTTTGTTACATTTTCTAGATAAATCTCACTTCCACTCTTACAATCAGTTATGTATGAAAAATATTCTTTGTCATTACTTCTTCCTCACACTTAAATTATTTGATACTATATTTCCCTATCCTAACTTCCTGGAATTGTTTAAAACCAACATATTTGAGTGGCTACACCTAGTATGTGTAAAATATTATGTTAGTTGTCTTCATGAAAGCCCTGTTAATTATTTTCCTTGTGACTTACAACAGTGCAGTTCTGCTTTTATCAAAATAAATAGTCCAGCAATGTTTTTTTTTAAATTTATAGAAACTCTTGTATGAAAGCACTGCTTTGTAAATCACTTTATCATAAACCAATTCCACTGTTTGTCTTCAGTTAGCTGATGCAGTGTGATGAAATGACTGATAATCCAATCCTATCCTTTCATCCCAAGAATCACTGTAAGCATTGCAAAGCCATGATTTGCCAGGAATGCATCTGAAGAGTTACTCATGACTCTAGATAGATAACTAAGTGTGGAACAACAGCATTTATCCAGTGTGGCCCAAAGATGGAAACTGTTTTGTTTATTTTCATGAACAGATAAGTTATTGCATATGTACCTAAACTGTTCTTGCTTAAGTAGGAGCAACTACTCTGTGAAGACACTCATCTTCTGCTCCCTCCGTATCATCATCTTTTCTATCCTTGGCAGCTGCCCCTGAAGTATTTTCAAGGAAACAATTGGATAGAAGTCCAGGACCTATAAATATGACAAATTTGGGAGGACTTGCTGTGTAGTGTCTTTGAAATTTTTCCTTTCCCACAGTTCAACATTTGTAAACTTCCACAAGGTATTCAAACACAATGCGTAATGTGTAAATATATATGTTTGTATATGTGAGTGTAAGCTTATAGATGAGGTCTACAAGGTACCCAGCCATGTAATATGAGAAAGAGACATTTATTGAAGAAAATACAAGATACAAGAAATATTGTACATAAGATAATAATGTCTCAGTCTCCTTCAAGGTAGGCACCCTGGGACCTCACACAGTTCTCCCAATTGCCATCAGCTGTCCCATTGTATTTTCCTGAATCTCACTGAAGATCTGAAACCTCTTTACTTTCAGAGGTGATTTTACTATTGGGAAAAGCCAAAAGTCATGGGGCACCAAATCTGGGCTGTAGGGGGACTAGTCACGTATGTAATTTGATGTTTCATTGAAAAACTCTGCATAAGACATGATGCATGAGTGGGTATGTTGTTATGATGGAGCTGCCAGTCACCTGTTGCCCATAGCTGATGCCTCCTGCATCATCTGAATAGTTTCCATGGAGGAAATGTTCAAGCTTAACACAAAATCTGATGCAGATTTATTGCACTACATGCTCAGTCATTTTGAATGTAATGACCACACAGTACACATGCTCATTCAACAGTGTCTATAGCCCCCACTGACAAGTACAGTGAAGTTGTCATTGTTCACACATGCGCATTCCAGTCCACACTCCTTGGCTGCTGCGTTACATCTGTGTTACGCAAACAGTTCTCCTTTTAGTAACAATGGCTGGATTTTTTCTGGACAGACCTCTTTTATGAATGCCTTTGTAAACGTTATGTGAAGGGGTATGTGTTTGTGTTCCCGTCTCCCTGGAAAACTTCTGAATTCTTCTTTCTAGCTCAATCAGATAGAAAGCTATTCTATAAATTTAAGACTATTACTTTTTTACATACTTTGTTAATTTCAAAATGGCTGTGAAATTTTCTCATCTAGACTGGCTAGAGTATTTTCTCTACTTACATGACTGACATGTTTTCAAAATAGTTATATACTTATATAAGTATTTTTACTTATATAAATATATACGGACATGTTTACAAAATAGTAACTTCATATCCAAACTGAATTATCCTCACATGGACACAAAAGGATATATAATAAAGGAGACTGTTTACATGAAACACAAAAAGAGAAAAAAATAGGCTGTTGAATGGAAACAACGGGAACAAGGAGGACTCTGAGCGCCAATAACCTTCTGTTTCTTGATCCTGGTGTTCGTCACATTCATGTGTTCAATTTATAAAAATTCATTGCAATGCTCATTTATGACATACTTTTCTGTATGAATTTTTATTTTTCACTTTAAATCTCAAACAATAAAGATGAAAACTTTTCAGGATACACCTTCTGAAATAAATATGTAATAAATACGAGGTATATCTGTTTGCTCATTCACGCTGAGATTCTCTGAGTAGAAAGTGAACTCCACACTTGCATCACAGGACCCACGATGTCCGGGACAAGGTTAACATTGACCAGATGTTCAATATTATTGAATAAATAAATAAATGAAAGATACAGAAACAAAACAGATGGCATACTTAATAACATAATATGTAAAATATAAAAATAATAGACTTAATATTGATTTTAACCTTTTATTTTTTGACAAAGGAACTTTCTTAAAAAATACCTGAATGAGAGAAAAATGCACAATACTAAGAGAAAACCTGTAATTGTGTATATATATTTGTAATTCATGAAGAAATATAAAATCATAATACTATGTCATAAAAATATTATTTAGGCATTTATATAAATAGAGGTTTGTGGTAAAATACTCTTGAATTAATGTTTTTGGACTACATTTTGTGCTATTTTCTGGAAAAGATGACTACATTCTAGGAGGTTTCTATAGGATGACACAAAGTAGAAAGCTACAGCTGGTTAAAATAAATACACATAAACAAATATGTTGCTATAAAACCCAGATAAAGTGATTCCCTATAATGTTCTTAGAACTGCTTTAAATTTATAAGCCTGTGATGATAAAAATTTGTTAAATATATTTTATTTCCTTTATATTATTGAATATATCAGAACACTCTTATGCCTACTAGGAAACAGCATATTCTCCCAGTCCAGATGTTCACAGTAGTCCTACATTTAAAAACTTTTCCTTGGGATTTCTTGAAAATCCCTTCAAGATTTCCCTATACACTATATTCTATTATCATGAGTCCATCGCTAGTAAGTATCCAAAAACGTATAGAACACATAACTAGAGTTTAGAGGCTGTATATTGACATAACAAATAATCCATATATATGAATAATAACTACTTGTGCATTTGAAAAGAAACAATACATATTTAACAATATAAAAAGTGACTCAAGTATTCACCTGGTAATAGATTAAAAATGATTAATTTTACCTACCAAAATACTGCAGGATTTTGGTAGAGATAAGGAATACGGAAAAACATTTTTCTTGTTCCTTTGGTTTAACACATCAATAATTGAAGAATTAAAAAACTGTTTCAGGTATGATTGAAGAACTCTGAGGTCAAAATAGTTATCTATACGTCCTCCATAAATAGCATTTTCAAGTAAACCATGTACAAATTCCCACTGTACATCTTTGGTACCTATAATTTAAAAAAAATATTTGCATTAGTTTCATTTCTAAACTATTAGAAATATTTTAAAAAATATTCTAAAATTTTCTAAAATATCGACTAACTTCCAGGCTTTAATTATATTTACAGAATATAACAATACATATTTAATTTAGCTAAATCATTTATTTAAATGCTCATTAATATTAATAATTAATATATAGTAATCACAAACAACTCCACACCAGGAAGACAAACAATTCAATAAAAAAATGGACAGCCCTGGCTGGTGTAGCTCAGTGGATTGAGCGTGGGCCTGCGAACCAGAGGATCGAGGTTCAATTCCCAGTCAGGGCACATGCCGGGGTTGCAGGCCAGTTCCCGGCAGGGGACACACGAGAGGCAACCGTACATTGATATTTCTCTCCCTCTCCTTCTCTCCTACCCTTCCCCTCTAAAAGATAAATAAATAATAAAAATTAAAAAAAAAAAATGGACAAAGAACTTGAACAGACACTTTCCCAAGGAGGACATACAGAGGGCCCACACACACATGAAAAAATGCTCAACATCACTAGCTACCAGAGAGATGCAAATTAAAATCACAATGAGATACCACTTCACACCAGTCAGAATGGCCATCATTAACAAATCAACAAACAAGTGCTGGTGAAGTTGTGGAGAAAAGGGAACCCTAGCACACTGATGGTGGGAATTCAGGCTGGTGCAGCCACTGTGGAAACATCATGGCATTTCCTTTAAAAACTACAGATGGAACTTCCTTTTGACCTGGTAATTTCACTGCTGGGATTATACCCTAAGAATCCTGAAACACCAATCAAAAGAACCTATGTACCCCAATGTTTATAGCAGCATTATTTACAATAGCCAAGTGCTGGAAACAACCCAAGTACCCATCAGTAAATGAGTGGATCAAAAAACTGTGGTACATTTACAAAATGGGATACTATGCAGCAGAAAGAAAGAAGGAGCTCCTACCCTTTGCAACAGCATGGGTGGAAGTAGAGAGCATTATGCTAAGTGAAATAAACCAGGAGGTGAAAGACAAACATCATATGATTTCACCTGTAAGTGGAATCTAATCAATAAAACAAATGAGCAAAATACAACCAAAGACATGCAAATAAAGAACAAACTGACAGTGACCAGAGAGGAGGGGGAGTGGGGTAACAGGAGAAAGAAGGGGAAGGGGTACATCAAGGGGAAGGGGCACATCAAGGAACATGAATAGAGGACACATGGGCATGGACAATGGTCAGGGAGATTGAATGTGGGGGGTACAGGGCAGGGGAGAGCAACGAGGAAATAGCCAGGACAAGTATAACTGAACAACAATAAAAAATATTTAATAATCACTTAGCTAATATTTACTGAGATCATTTAATCAAGTAAAATTTCCCAAACATTTTATATTTATAAATTTGAGCCTCAAAACATAGAATTATTAATATTATCCAATTATCCAGATGGAGAAATTGAGGCATAAGGAGGTTGAGTCACCAAAATCAGAAAATCACACACTCCCACCGACCTGGACTGAAATGAGGTACACTTAAATTAGCACCACATTTTTATCTGCCACACAATACTGCCTCCTTAAATTGAAAATTTCTTAGAAGAACATATTCAAAACATAATTTTATACAATGTTGAATTCAGTTCATAAAATAATCTGATTAACAGGGAAACTACTAAATAAATTCATACAATAGTCTTCCCAATGTCATGATTTTTATAGTCAACTGTCCATCTTCTATTCTAATAGAAAAGTAAAATGTAGTATAAAAAACCACATGGGACTTTTATATAAACTTTCACTTTGCAATACAAACATCTTAATCACAGTTCAGTGGAAATGTTAAAATGTAAGAATCATACCTCAGGTCTGCAGTAAATGACAGAACCACAATTATACTTAAATGAGCTAGTTAACATCACTATGAGCATTACTAGTTTATTTGTATTTCATTAAAAAATTTAAAATTCAGAGAGAATCACAAAGCCTGATGGCAGTGTGACCTTTGGGCACAGGTAATTTACTGTCCCCTGCAGAGCTGGGGCCCCAGAGGATGCATGCAGGACTAGTGAAAGTTGTTGGCCATTTATAGCTTACTATCGACAGTTGCTAAGTAGCGATAACAAGGGATTTTACCTGGATCAGCCCATTTTCTAGTTCTGATGTTCAATAAATAATATACTAGAACTGTGCATATCATTCACTCATTCATAAGTCTCTAGGACATACAAAAGCATTAACATGCCTTTCAACTTAAAAATACATGCCCTGGCTGGCATAGCTCAGTGGATTGAGCACGGGCTGCGAACCAAAGGGTCGCAGGTTCGATTCCCAGTCAGGGCACATGCCTGGGTTGCAGGCCAGGCCCCTAGTGGGGGCCATGTGAGAGGCAACCACACATTGATGTTTCTCTCCTTCTCTTTCTCCCTCCCTTCCCCTCTCTAAAAATAAATAAATAAAATGTTTAAAAAAATAAATAAAATGTTAAAAAAAATACAAACAGCCATCACAGAAAATGTTTCATGGAATTTTTATAAGAAAATCTTATTATTTTTCTTATACCCATTGTTCTCAAGACAAGTTTTATTTTGTTTAAGATAAAAGAAAATAAACAAAATAAATTATAACAGCAATATTAATAACAGCCAATAATTACTGATAGCTTATTCAATATATTAAATGTACAAAGTGTTAAAGGCTTTATGCATCTTTTCTCATTTAGCTGTCTCACAAATTTAATCAGTTGAGCTAGTGCCTATTAATATTCCTACTTTACAGATCAGGAAACTCAAGCGGAAAGGTTAAGAACCTATTCCAGGTCCCAAAGCCACACAACCTCTGTAACAACGACCCCTGTATTTAGAGCTCTTTCTCTGTTTCTGAATTTAATTCTATCTATGTGCAGGTCTCTTAGTATCAGGAAATTTGTAATCATAACATTATACAGTTAGATTTTTACTATGAGATTTAATATTATTTTAAAGCATCTGCTTCTTATTTCCAACAATTCCATGCTGTTAACAGATGTAAAAAATCATGTCGCATTGTTAATGCCATCACAGCCTTGAAATACAACAATGAATCATTTAAACCCCGTGCTTTGGTTTCCTCATCTTAACAGGGTAATAATAATTTATGCCTCATAGTGGAATTATAAAAATCAAATAAATGTTCAAAAGCATTTGGAAAATTATGAAGTTTCTGTGTAAGGTAAAGTACTAGTCTATATCCTCCAAAAAAGTCTTGTGTCAAGTTAAATACAACAGCTCATGGAAATTAGGAAAGGGTACCCTCAGCAGCACAGAATGCGGAAGGATGAATCAAGTGCAGAAAGGAATCAGGGTGGTGCTTTGGAATATTGGTAACACTCTTTATTGATTTGGGGCTAATTACATAGGTTTAACTTATAAAAAATTACTGAACATTTTTGTGTACTTTTCTGATGTATAATTCAGAAAGGTTTTTAAATAAACAAAAACTCAGAATACTATTTGGCATTAACTAATAGCTATTACTTGATGGAGTGGAAAGAACTGAACAGAACAATGATGTGATTTGGACATGAAAGGAACAGAAATTGTCACAGCACTGGATGTTTGAGGATAAGAAAAATAAAAAAATCCATGGCGATTCATAGGCTTTGAACTTGAACAACTACAAAAATGGCGGTGCCGTTTACTAAAATGGGGCAGACTCGGGAAACAGCAGTTTGACAGGGTTCCAGGATGTAGGGGTGTGGGGGACAAGAATCAAGAGTTCTGTGTAGGACGTTTTTTTTTAAGCTTGAGATTCCTATCAACATATTTTCTTTTCTAATCCATCATTGTCTCAATTCTAGTGTCCCTTTGCCTTGGCTCTGCATGGTAAACTTCAGGGACTGTTTCTGTCTTTAGGAGGCAGAGAGCTGGTGCCCTCAGATTACATGGTCTTGTTTGCTGCCTTATTTCAATCTATCATTTGTACTTTGATTCTTGATTCCCGCTTAATCGTACAATTATGTTTCTAGAGATCCTTGTTACTGACCTTAGTCTACCATACTCCTGAATTTAAACAGTTCCCTTAAAAGAGAACTGAGTGATTCAGCTGAAGTCTGAAACTCCTGATGCCCACAAAGTACAGACAGTATTTCTAGCTGTCTGCATCCTAAAGGCTACAGAGCAATAAGAAATCTTAAGAGTTATACCAAAAACAATGACCATGCCCTCCCAGGTGCGGCTCAGATAGTTGGTGCATCATCCAGTAAACCATAAACTGAAGGGTTGTGGGTTTGATTCCTTGTCAGGGCATGTGGCTAGCTTGTAAGTTCTGTTTCCAGTCAGGACACTTACAAGAGGCAGCCCATCACTGCTTCTCTCTCACACTGATGTTTCTCTCACTCTCTTCCTCCCTTCCCCTCTCTCGAAAATCAATGACCATGTCCTCAGGTGAGAATTGAAGAAAAAAACCAAACAGTGATCACAATAGATAAGAGCTCTCAGAGAACACAGCATGGCAGTCAGGACAGAAACCACAAAATAAAAGGCAAAAAGCAAATTTTATGAAAGAAAGTCATTTTTGAAAAAGCCATGTTATTAATACGACCTCAATTTTTTTTTTCACTAACACTAGGGATACAAATTTTTATCAGTAAAACTTACCATCAAAGAGCCTGTCAATAATGTTGTACCCAGCCCGAAGATCTGATAAAGAAAACTCATAAAATTTGGTCCAACCCTATCAAAACAAATTTTAAAAAATTGAAGAACTATAAGCAGTTCAAAGATATATAGTATGCATTACTTCTCTTACTATCTTTAAAACAATGTTCATTACATGCTAAAAAAAATCCTGAGAATTTTTAATAAAAATAAATCTATAACAATAGTAATATTTTAAGAGATTTATTTACCTCCACAGGATGCAAAAAAAAATTTATAGTGCCATAAAAGTTTTTATCATTGAAGTATGTGGAAATAGAACAAACTGGTATAGTAAATTTAGAGTCTACATGCTGTATATACATTGAGATAGTTCCCAAAATTTTATAATTCAGAATTGTGGATTTTCTCCAAAAATATGAAAACAGAAAGGTAACAAAAATTTTTTAAAGGCTCAAAGGCATATAGCATTATTTCCTGTACCTTTGACCCACAAAGCATTCATATTGGAACTACATAAAATATAACCCTACAGCTAATAATTAAAATGCCTGAATAAAAAGAACATTCATAGAGATCTGTATTTTGTCAAAAATATACAAAACACTTAAAAATAATTTCTATGGGGCTCCCATTAACTGAAACTACCTTTATGGAATTAAAATTTTATGAAATTAATATTTTTATTGCATAAAACTAATACTATATATCATGCTTTAGGATAAAAGAATGAATAAAACATAAATAATCCTGCTCCTCATGAAGCTTTCAGTCAAATGTGGAGTGGGAGGGGAAAAGTGGGATGGATGCAATCAATCACCCTAATAATGTATGATTATAAACTGTAATATGTGTGATGGAAAGAAACATACTTGGTATATACAAGAAAGAGATCTGACATAACTTAAGAGGCCAGGGAAAGACACCCTAATGGGGACAGGACTAGAATTGATAGAAAGACTAAAGTAGATAGTAGGACAATAAATTAAAGAATTTTTGTACTGGATTGTAGTGGAGGTAAAGATACAAAAATAGTGTTAATAATGACTTCTAAATGTATGGGCTATTTAAATTGATGGTGGTGCCATTCATTGATAAGTGGAACACTGGAAAAATAAAAAGTTTGGAAAGGGGTATTATGAGATCATTGAACAAAACTGTTCAACCAAAACTTACTGCGTGCCTGCTGTATACCAAGCACTGTTTTGGCCAATGAGAAACCAACAATGAACAAAACAAAATCTGTGCTTTTGAGAAGCTTGTGTTCTAGTATTTGTATCCAGAATATGTGGGGTTTTCAGTATTCTGTAAACCACAGTTACTGACACAGTGTTGGATAATTAATGATTCTTAAAATTATGATACAAAAATTTGAAAGATAATTTTTGTTTTTCATGTCATATCTTCTGATAGGAATAATGTAAATTGTGGAGAGGTTCTCTATACAGTCAATCCACTCCCACCTAGCCCAGTTGGATACCCAGGCACTGTGTTGAGTGCTCTTACAAAGAACAATGTGTTGGAGGCTGTTATCAAGGGCTCACAATCTAGTAAGAATAACAAGATGTTGAATAACAATCACAAAACAAAACTGATATTGCACAAAGTCCTGTATTAGAAGCACAATATACATGTATAAAATAGAGGACATTATTTCTGTAACCAAATATAGGACTGCAATAAAAAATATCAAAAAATAATCTTTTACTAACACGAGAAATAAAACCTGAGTGGAATTAATAGATCCTTACTTCTGACAACTGGCATTTAAGGAAAAAAGAAAAAGAAAACCAAACGAGGAAAACAGGTAAAATAGAGAGTTTGTAGAAGTACATATTCATATAACATGGTCTCCAGCAATTAATGGTATTCTCAATTTTGTCTGCTTTTACCTCCAAATTTTATGGTTTTCATAAGAGCAAACTTGGAATGTTAAAAAATAACATTTTTAATGTTTTTTGTGTGTATGAAAGTAAATTTCTGTATTCTCTATGGAAAGCATTTTGACAATATTTATGAACTCTTAAAAATACTTATTAAAAATACATATATAACAGTGTGGTGATTGCTGGAGAAAGGTGTAAGGGAACTAAATGGTAATAGAAAAAAATACAATAACAATTAAATAAAAAAGTAAAATGAACAATGTGAACAAAATAAAAGATCTACAAGCATAAAAAAAAGTAAAAATAAAAATACATATTTTTTTGACCCAAACATTCCACATTTAGAAAATGGCCACCATAAATAAGCACCAAACGAGGCAAGTACATGCAAATGTTTTGTAACAGTAATATAATGAACACAGGCAGCAATATAAAACTATTTAAAAATAGGTACACTGATATAATGAACAGAATATTTTTAAATTACATATTAAATGGATATTAATATTCAATAATATCTAAAATGTACTATTTATTAAAGCAATTTATGGGACAGTGTTTGTAATGTGCTGCCATTTGAGTTAAAAAGAATATATGAGTGTATTAAAATACATAAAATATGATTGCATGTTTATATACCATCTCTGCAGGGCACCCCAGAAACAGTGAAGAGTTGATGCCCTGACAATAGATGGCAGAAGGATAGAAGGGAGGAGACTAAATTATAATTGCAAACCTTTTCATAGCTTTTTAATTTATGTTGTGTGAATATATCATTTAATAAAAAATAAAATCTAATTTCATTAAAAATATATATTTTTTCTCAATAAAAGTGCATCATTATCACTGTTCTTCAGATATCCATCAAGATTAACTGATCCATTAGGGTGAGGTTGTCAGTGTCAGAAAAAACGGCAGCAAAGGCTTTAGAGAAAGATGGGGCTGGACATTTCCAATGTCTTATAGGTTTTGGGGTATAATTCCTTCAGCAAGTTAATTACCATTGAGATCCATTGTCCTAATTTGTAAAATGAGAAAATTAAGAATATGTCCCCATAAAGGTAGTATGTAAATTCTATGAAACAATACATTGCTATTATTATTTACTATTTTATTACTTTGACATATATTTATTGACAGACTATGCACCAGGCATTGTGTTAAGCCCTTCGGAACATACACTATTTTCATTTGATCATCACCACAAAGGTACTCATGATTATTGTTCCCGTTCTGCAGCTGAGGAAACTGTTGCTTATTGGGTTTAAAGTAATTTACCCAAGGTCACATAGCTAGGGAATTCTAGAGTCAGGGCTCAAACCCAAGTCTGTAACTCCATAATCTATACTCTTATTTTGACATGTAACTGAAATAGAGAGAGGCTAAAAGGGAGGCAGGTAGAGAGTTTGAGGAGAGATTATCCCAACAGAATTAGAAGAAGTTGGAAAAAAAGAGGATGAGGAAAATATAAAAATGAAAGAATAATGGAATTGGTGGCTAAAATAGACATCTGGCAAGAACAGATTACTGGTACCAGGAGGGCTGCCATGGCATGTGGTCTATTATTGCTTGTAACAACAGTGACAGCTAGAGCCTCTGGTGAGAATGAGCTTGATGAATCCAAAGTCTATATGACTATACTTCTTGATGAATCCAGAGGTCTCGTGTGACTGAGGTGTAGAGAACAAGTGGGAACAGAGGGCTAAGAGGATGGTGAAGAGATAGGCAAATCCTTCCTTCTGGACCATGGTAAGGAATCTGCATATTTTTTTCCCAGATACGACAGAAAGCCACTTGATAGCTTTTAAGGAGAGCAATAAAATAATTAAATTTATATATTAAAAATAATTCTGGATGCTAAATGTATGACATAAAGGGCTATCTCAGTAAGTGGTACAGGTGAACCCTGACCCATGTGGCTCAGTAGGTTGGGCTTCCTTCCTCAAAGGGAAAGGTTGCCAGTTCAATTCCCAGTCAGGACACATGCCTGGGTTTCAGGTTCGGTTCCCAGTTGGGGTGCGTACGAGAGGCAAGCAATTCAGGTTTCTCTCTCACATCAATGTTTCTCTCCCTCCCCCTCCCTCCCCCTTTCTCTAAAATTGAATAAATGAAATCTTCAAAACAAAAAAGTAATGCAGGCTAGAGGTAATACAGCTTACAAAAAATGGTAAAGAGAAATGACAAATTTGAATTATGTTTTAGAAGTAGACTTGATTATGGATTGGGTAGGAAGGCTAAAAAAGAAACCAAGAACTCCTAGGTTTCTAATTTGAAGAAGTAAATGGAAATCAATACCTTTTATTGAAAGGAATATACTAAAGGAAAAACAGGTATGGAGAATTCAGTCATTGAACATTGAGATGTTTGTTTAATATAAAACTATAAAAATGATGCTTAACAATTACTGGGGGTTTATGATGGTTTTACACATTGTTCTGAAAATTTTAAAGAGATATGAACTAGACAACTATATGCAATCTAGGAGATTAACAGAAAAGATTGAATTAGGAATATAAATTTATGAATTACGTGTCAAATTATGAAGTAATGCTAGCCATTTCTACTAAATTTTAAAAATATTCTAGTATAAAAAATATGTACAACTTGTATGCAAGACTAATTTTACTTACCTGCGGAATATAATTTCTTCTTTCTTGACACGCAGCATGAAACCAAGCAAAACTGAAGAGAGCATGAGCTCGATGTATATTACCTTTTTTGCTAATTTGCTCAGGAGTCCAAGATTCATAAGTACGCATTAAATTCTTCTTTAAACCTGGAGGTGACTAAAGAAAAAAATAACAGACATCTATTATTTAATAATAAAATGAATCAGTCAATAAATGAGTGGCAATGAAATGAGCAACAACCACACATTGACGTTTCTCTCTCTTTCTCCCTCCCTTACCCTCTCTCTAAAAATAAATAAACACAATCTTTAAAAAATGTACTATTACAAAATAAAAATGAATCAGTATTTAATACACTTGAGACGTATTTTATTTTTTAAAGGTTTTATTTATTTACTATTAGAGAGACAGGGGAAGGGAAGGAAAAAGAAAGGAAGAGAAATATCAATGTGTGGTTGCTGCTCACACGCCCCCTACTGGGGACCTGGCCCACAACCCAGGCATGTGCCTTGACTGGGAATTGAACTGGCAACCCTTTGCTTCTCAGTCCAGCACTCAATCTACTGAGCCACACCAGCCAGGGCTGAGAACATATTTTAATGAAGAAAATTTTACATATTACCAAACTGACTTAAATTGTTATTATGTTACTTAAAATTGTACAAGTATACAACTCCTTACAGCTAACAGTTCATCTCAATTATAAATCAAAAATATATTTTAATTAAAAAACTATAAATCAACAATATTCAAAACAATTAAGTTTTATATGATCATTAAGGCATTTTACTAAAATGGTCTTTTATTAAGTGCATATCCAAATTTACTTTTTTAAAGTGAAAATGCTTTATTTATGAAACATTTACAAAATATTATCATAAACAGGTCAAATTTTCTGAGAACTATTCAATAAAATATGACATTAACAGAAAACTGAACAACCATTTAGAGTTTTTAAAGACACTGTTCTAGGGATTATGCAAAATAGATAAAAATATAAATTACAGAGAAAAAGCATACAAAAATACAGACTATTTGAAAAATAACAAAATGGAAACATTAATGTCAAATTATAAGATAAAGTCAAAGATATACTTAACTACAAAGTCACAGATATGAACTAATTTTGATATTTATGTAAGCAAATATAAACCAACTAAGCATTCAACATAGAAGCAGAAAAAAGGAAAAATAAAAGCAAATACAACCTAAGGAAAACATTAAGAAGAAAAAATAAAAAACAAAGCAGCTAATTCAGTGAACAGAGAAGACAAGTATGGCAACAGTTATTTGGAATAAATTTTTAAAATGTTCTTGCAACTAATCAAAAAAGAGAAGAAATTAACAATAGAAATTTAACCATTTTAAAGATAATAATGTATAATTATGTGTGTACATATATGCATATAGTCATAATTTTGTATACACATAGTCATAACAGTGCATTATGCTATTTCCTAGCAGAAAATTATCTATACTGATATAAGAAATAGCAAAGAAATTCACGAAACATTTAAATAAAACTAAACATTTCCATGGAAATACCATAAAATTATCTCCTTAAAAGGATCCTGGATAAGATTGAACTTTCAGTTCAACATTCAAGGAATAGTTCCCCTGATATATTAACTCATTAATTGAAGTATTTACTGTATTCTTCCTACATTCCAAGTATTATATGATAAGAAAAGAAAGCAAAACAAAACAAAACCTCCCATGCTTATGACTCGCTCATGTAATCCAGTTCTAGAATGCAGTTTAGTAAAAGAGTATACTAGGAGAGTGGGTAAAGATTTGTAAAGGTTATTTCTCACTAGACATTGCAATGACACTCATTCAGTTAACATATTTCCAAATATTAAATCATCTTTGCATTCCCTAGATTAATCCCATCCCTCTTTCTCCTTAAATGAGACTAACAACTTCAGATGGAAAAGAAAAGACGTACTGATCTAAAATAACAGGTAGGTATAAACACTAATAAAACATTTTTATTAAGAAAAAATATTTTATACAAAGAAGTTTCTACAAATTAAGAGAAAATGAAGGCAGAACCTCTTTTTACAAATTTTAAGAAGTTTTAATTCAGTTTATTATTTATGACTTGGACCAGTTATATGACATCGTTATAAACACATACAGTTTTGGATATATCAGGTTTAAGAAGGATCTGCCAAACATTACTTGTTAGAAGGATGTATAAATTAATGGATGAAAGGAAGGAAGGAAGGAAGAAAACAAACACTGGAAATCTAGCTCAACTATGTCAAAAAACACATGAAATAGAAACTAGATATCCATGTGCAAAAGAATAAAGTTAGACCCTTACACCATATATAAAAATAAAACAGACCTCAAAATGAATTAAAAATCTAAATGTTTAAAACCTAAAACTAGAAAACTCCTAGAAGAAAACAGAGAACAAGCTTCATGAAATTGAATTTGGCAATCTTTTTGGATATGACATAAAAAGCACAGACAATGAAAACAAGAACGAACAAATGACACTACATCAAACTTAAAAATATCTATGCATCAAAGGAAACTGAAACAGGAAACCTGAAGAATGAAGAATATTTGTAAACTATGTATCTGGTAAGGAACTCCTACAACTCAACTCTCAACTCCAGAATATACAGGGTAAGGAAAAAGTAGGTTTACAGTTGTGAATATGCAAAACCAAGTTTATTCTTGTATTATTATTTATTGTATTATTTTTTTCATATGAACAATTGTAAACCTACTTTTGCCCCACCTTGTAAGGAACTCCTACAACTCTACAACAAAAATACTTATTAAAAATGGGCAAATGACTCAAATTAGGCATTTCTCCAAAGCAAATACACAAATGGCCAACAAGCGTATAAAAAGATGTTCAACATCACTAACATCAAGGAAA
The DNA here is from genome assembly GCA_039655065.1 of Glossophaga mutica. Lineage (NCBI taxonomy): Eukaryota > Metazoa > Chordata > Mammalia > Chiroptera > Phyllostomidae > Glossophaga > Glossophaga mutica. The sequence goes on along the minus strand of CM077308.1, from coordinate 73,594,300 downwards.
TGTAAATGAAAACCACAGTGTGCTATCACCTCACAGTGTTAGAATGGCTGTTACTAAAAACTCACACACACAGAAAAAGAACAACTGTTGTCAAGGATGCTGATACAATGTGCATTGTTGGTAGAAATGCAAAATGGTGCAAGACAATGGAAAACAATACGGAGGTTCCACAAACAATTAAAATTAGAATTACTGTATGATCCCACAATCCCACTTCTGGGTATATATCCAAAATAATCGAAAACAGGATCTTGAAGAGTTATCTGCTCGCACACATTCACTGCAGCATTATTCACAATAGCAAAGAGGTAGAAGGCCTAAATGCACATGGACTAAAGAATGGATGAAGAAAGCAGACAATACACATACAGTGGGATATTATTCATCCTCAAAAAAAGTGTGGTGAATGCGGGGGAAGGGGGGTGGGTGTAGGTGGAAGAGGATAAAAGAGGGATGAGTGATAAGGATAAAAATACAATTAAAATACAATTAAAAATTAAAAAGAAAAAAAGGACAAAATCCTGTCGTATGATACCCATGGACAAACCTTGTGGACATAATGTCACATAAAGTAAGCCAGTTGCAAAAAACACAACGAATCCGCTTATATAAGATATCTTAAGTAGGAAAACACACAGAAATGGGAAGTAGTTGCCGGGGTGAATGAAGAGAGAGGGAAATAAGTTGTTTTCAATGGATACAATCTCAGTTTTGCAAGATAAAAAACTTCTGTGGATCTGTTGCACAATAAGGTACATACAGTTAACACTGCCATACCAAACATTTAAAAATTGTTAAAATGGTGAATTTCACATTATATGCCTTCTACTAGGATAAAATCAACAAAAAATATAAAATGTGAAAGAAAAATTAAGTGTATTTTTATAAATGCCATCTTATACTATTATTTATTTATATTAACTGCATTAAAATATCAAGTTTTGCATAATAAATGGTTGTTTACAGAGCTTTGGAAGGCATGTAGCGATTACTGCACATATACAACTAGTTGTTCAAGTTTTAAATCTCACCTCATATGTTATCTTCAAACTTGACTGTAATAAAATCGGAGTAAAGTTGGGATGAACTTCTGCAGTGAGCCAAAGACGAAAGGTATCTTTAGGCTGAAGAGTATTCAATTCCTTGTTTATAAAAACAACAATAAAAATCTACTTTACAAATTTCCATTTTATAAATATACTATTAAGTAATTTTTCTTACTAAATTCTTTCTGTGACTTTTTGATGTATTACTTAATGTGCTGACTATATTTACCTTAAATATACATCTTTTCTATTACTAGCTTAGTCTAATAGATAAGAACTTGACCTGGAGCTTGGCCATAGGCTTGAACTCCAAATTCTGCCACTTATTTACTATGTGACCTTGAATTCTATGACTTACAACATTGCTGAGCAAGAATAATAACTACCTCATAGTATTGTGTAAAATACTTAAAACTGCCTGATACAAAGTAAGTACAAAATAAGTGATAGCTATAATTGTTATGGCAAGTCACCTTTAGGCCTCCAGGTTCCCATTGTTTCAATTCACGCTTCCACAAAAGTTATACAGGTTTCTTTATTAACAATTTTTAGTGTACCCTATTGCATATGATATAAATTGAAAAGTTTACCATACAAATTCATCTGTCTCTGCTATATGCTTTGTCACTTATTCAAAGTTTTATGCCTCTGTCTTTACTGATCATATTTTTTCTACCTTTTATTCTCTTTATAACCTGACAAATTCTTTATAGAATGAATAAATGAAAGAATATTAGTAAGAAATGTTAATAACTAAAAAATCTCAATAGCCCCAAAAGTGAAGTCTAAAAATCATTTAAATAAATATAATCTATGTCTAATACTAACATTCATTATTAATGCGAACTTTTGGAGTTAAGATAACCAAAAAATGGCAAAAGAATTGAGCATAAAAATATCATGCTTGCTTAAAGTCTTGAGTTATAAAATGTATCTATACCTAATAATGATTTTAAAATGTAAATTTTCAAAATGTAAAGTTTTACCTTTGGTTGGCACGTTTTGCTAAAAGTTAATAGAAACAATACATTTGTGATATAGTTGTATTTAAAATAAATTTGTAAATTTATATCCAAATAATTCATCCAAACTTTTCAGAAGAAAAGCAAAATTTAAAAAAGTAACTTTTGCATGATAACATAATTCTGTTTTATTTTAAAATGTAGTATTTTTGTATGCAACATTTTCTTTATAATGTATACTATTAAGTCAATCTAAGTTGAAAAACAATGGTATAAAACATGCTAATATTTCTGAAACACCTACTTTGTGCCAATAACAGTACTGGGCAGCATTACAAAAGTCATCTCATTATAAGCCAGACTTTCTCCCCTTGTTCAACATGAGAAAACTGATGGTCAGAAAAGTGAAGTAAAAAGAGATGGAAATGAACTGAGGTCTATATGATTTTGTAGTTCAAGTTCTTGCTACCATGTCTTGCCACCTCCCCAAAAGATTTAAGTGCCTAGATCTCTTTCACTTAAAATTTAAAAAATTTTAAACTTGTAATTCAATCTTCCTATATGCCTCAAATGTTAAGATTAACTAATAATTGCAATTATACTTTACATAAATTAACAGCTATCAACATACTATTTAAAACAGAAAGCAAGATTCAAGTATTCACAGGTCTTATTTATATATTTTAAAACATGATTCCTTAGATATAAAATGTATACTTTTACATATTAGTTATTTTTACAGAGTGTTGTAGTAATAATGAATATTTAAATATTTATATATACCTCAGTTCCAAAATCTGTATGTTTTGTTGATTAGAAGTAAAGAATCATCATGGGCCATAATTCATTCACTCAGTCATTAACTCAAAGACTTACTATTTTGTGTAAGGTGCTATGGCTGCAGCTTATTAGGACGGCACAAATTTTTAACACTACACAACTAGGCTAGGGCCTCCCTCAAACCACACTATTCTGTTTGAATCTATTCCAAATAACACTTTTGTCAGATCAATTAAATCACTAATTCCCCAGCTAAAGACCTCCTTTGACTCTCTATGTCCAAGGACGAAAATTCCAAATTCTGCATGGTTCTCAGCATTTTCCATAACCTAATCCCTTCATAGATACCTAACTCCATTTCCCCACACTGCCCTGCCAGGCCCTTCTAGCATATGCAAGGGCACCTTCATTCCTTGCACTAGGCATGAACATCTCCACCACTGTCTCTTCTTGTATTGCTGAAATTAATCAGGAAGTCATCCCCCACTCTCAACAGTGAGCTCAACCACACAGAGCCTTCACAAAACAATTGTCTTCAGAGCCAACTCTAACTACCCAAGGCCAGCGTTATCTTTGTTAAATCAATAGTGGCCTTAAATCCAGGTATGCGTTTAATATCTACCCAGCAATTAGTTCCATTTTAAGATTATTTTCATGCTGGGGCCACTGCATTAAATGAAACAATCACTTCGGTTTACATTCTAGTTGTCTTAGCAACCACGACGTTCGTTCCACAGTTCCCTCTGACTTGTCAACTTCTTTTCTCACCACATAGGCACAACAAAACCAGAGCATAAAGAGAAAGTAAAGTCATAAACAGATCTTCTACTATTCACTTCCCTATTTTTTTTCTGAAAAAATTGTCTAAGTCTCCCTTTAATCATGATTAAGAATTTCTTGGCTTTCCTGAAATGCCTTTAAAAAACAGAGTTTTATAGACTTTCTACTAAAAGAACTATCTTGGTTTGTAAAAGGTACATATTTATTAAGAAAACACCTAAATTTTAAATGATTTCTCAAATACTAATTTTTTTAAATATCATTATAAAAATGCATGACATATTTTAATACTGATGTCCCTTTAAAAATACTGGATTGAGTAAAGTTGGTATTATTTGTACCACATCTATCTGAATCTACCTTTTCTAGAACGGGGAGCCAAGATACCACAAGATGTAAGTTCTTCAAACAGAGCCAATCTCCATTGTGGGCACATTCTTTCAGCATTTGAATTGCTAAATCAGCTTGACCTTGACCCATGGCAACCTGCAAAACAAAAACAAACAAAAAAACTAAAAAAGTAAATATGATAACATGTTATAACATGTAATCAAGATTCTCATTTTTTTTAATTTTAATTGTTGTTCAAGTACAGTTCTCTGCCCTTTACCCCAATCCCAGCCCACTCCCCCAGCCCTCCCCACCTCCCTCGCATTTCCACCTCCCCTTGTTACGGTCCATGTGTCCTTTATATTTGTTCCTGCAAACCCTTCATCCCTTTCTCCTGAAATTTCCTCCTCTCTCCCCTCTGGTCACTGTCAGCCTATTCTCAATTTCAGTGTCTTTGGTTATATTTTGCTTGTCTGTTTGTTTTGTTGATTAGGTTCCTGTTAAGGGTGAGATCATATGGTATTTGTCCTTCATTGCCTGGCTTATTTTGCTTAGCATAATGCTTTCCAGTTCCATCCATGCTGTTGCAAAAGGTAGGAGCTCCTTCTTTCTTTCTGCTGCATAGAATTCCATTGTGTAAATGTACCATAGTTTCAGATTCTCAATTTTTAGTAAGAAATATCATATTCCATATTTTTCTATTTATTAAAATGTATTATCCTTACATATTTGCAAGTGATAGAACAGTATAAAATTATTCAATAGCTTTTGTTCCTGTAATTCCTGTAATTCCTATAGTTTTTTGTTCCATGATTTCCTGTAATTCTTCCTCTCTCAAACATAGACCATTAAAAATGTTTTTTTAATTGACTGTAGAGACTTGGGTTTATTTCTGGGCTCTGTTCTGTTCCACTGGTCCACGTGTCTGTTCTTGTGCCAGTACCAGGCTGTTTTGATTACAGTGGCTTTGTAATACAGTTTGGTATCAGGTATTGTGATCCCTCCTACTTTACTCTTCTTTCTCAAAACTGCTGCTGCTATTCGGGGTTGTTTATGATTCCATATAAATTTTTGAAGTGTTTGTTCTATGTCTGTGAAATATGCCATTGGAACTTAAATAGGTATTGCATTGAATCTGTAAATTGCTTTGGGTAGTATGGACATTTTAATGATATTAATTCTTCCGATCCATGAACACGGTACGTGTTTCCATTTGTTTGTGTCTTCCTTGATTTCTTTCTTCAGTGTTGTGTAGTTTTCTGCATACAGGTCTTTTACCTCCTTGGTTAGCTTTATTCCTAGGTATTTTATTTTTCTTTTTGCTGTATCGAATGGGATTTTTTTCTTGATTTCTGCTTCTGCTGTTTCACTGTTGGTATACAAAAATGCCTTTGATTTTTGGATATTGACTTTGTATCCGGCTGTTTGGCCAAATTCATTTATTATGTCGAGGAGCTTTTTGGCCAAGTCTATAGGACTTTCTATGTACACTATCATGTCATCTGCAAACAATGATAGTTTTGTTTCCTCCTTTCCAATTTGGATGGCTTTTATTTCCTTTTTTTGTCTAATTGCTGTGGCTAAGACTTCCAATACTATATTGAATAGAAGTGGTGAAAGTGGACAGCCTTGTCTTGTTCCTGATCTTAATGGGAAAGATTTCAGTTTTTGCCCATTGAGTATGATGTTAGTTGTAGGTCTCTCATATATGGCCTTTATTATGTTGAGGAATGCTCCCTCTATTCCCACTTTGGGGAGTGTTTTTATCATAAATGGGTGTTGTACTTTATCAAAAGCTTTTTCCACATCTATTGATATGATCATGAGATTTTTGTCTTTGCTTTCGACAAAGGGGGCAGCAACATAAAATGGAGCAAAAATAGCCTCTTCAACAAGTGGTGCTGGGAGAACGGGACAGCTACATGCAAAAAAATGAAACTCGAGCACCAACTTACACCATACACAAAAATAAGTTCAAGGTGGATAAAAGATTTAAATATAAGCCGTGACACCATTAAAATCCTAGAAGATAACATAGGCAGGAAAATCTCAGATATTTCACGCAGCAATATTTTTACTGATATGTCCCCTAGAGCAAGACATAAAGGAAAGAATAAACAAATGGGATCTCATCAAAATAAAAAGCTGCTGCACAGCTAAAGAAAACAGTATTAAAATAAAAAGAGAACCAAATGTATGGGAAAACATATTTGACAATGATATCTCAGACAAGGGATTAATCTCCAAAATATATAAAGAACTTACAAGACTCGACTCTAAGAAGACAAGCAACCCAATTAAAAAATGGGCAAAGGACTTGGGCAGACACTTCTCCGAGGACATACAGAGGATCCAGAGACACATGAAAAGATGCTCGATATCGCTAGCTATCAGAGATGCAAATTAAAACTACAATGAGATACCACTTGACACCAGTCAGAATGGCCTTCGTAAACAAAGCAACAAACAGCAAGTGTTGGAAAGGTTGTGAAGAAAAGGGGACCCTAGTGCACTGTTGGTGGGATTGCAGATTGGTACAACCACTACGGAAAACAGTATGGAATTTTCTAAGAAAACTAAAAATGGACATACCTTTTGACCCAGCAATTCCACTGCTTGGATTATATCCTAAGAACCCTGAAACACCAATCCAAAAGAATCTATGCACCCCTATGTTCATAGCAGCACAATTTAGAATAGCCAAGTGCTGGAAGCAACCTAGGTGCCCATCAGTTAATGAATGGATCAAAAAACTGTGGTACATTTACACAATGGAATTCTATGCAGCAGAAAGAAAGAAGGAGCTCCTACCCTTTGCGACAGCATGGATGGAATTGGAGAGCATCATGCTAAGCAAAATAAGCCAGGCAGTGAAAGACAAATACCATATGATCTCACCTTTAACAGGAAGCTAATCAACAAAACAAACAAACAAGCATAATATAAACAAAGACACTGAATTTGAGAACAGTCTGACAGTGTCCAGAGGGGGAGGGGAGGGAATTTCAGGGGAAAAGGGGAACAGTTTAGAGCAACAAGTATAAAGGACTCGTGGACAAAAACTATGGGGGGTGGAAATGGGAGGAAGGTGGGGAGGGCTGGGGTGGTGGGCTGCGGGTGGGGTAAAAGACAGAAAACTGTACAATATCAACAATAAAAAAAATGTTTTTTTAACAACTATAGTCTCATTGAATACTTTGAAATTTACTTCTCTTAATGTCCCCAACATTGCACATATTTGGCTCTTGGGTTACTGGTCTAACTATTTAACTGTATTGTTCATTCCCTGGCCCATCAATATCTAGCAAATCCTAACATGCTGGAGAGCCTAAGACTCTGCACTCCACCTTCTGCTCCCTCATTGCTTCTCTGAGAGAGGAAATAGGCAGGAGAGAGGAAAGAGGAGGGGAGAAAAAGGGGGAGAGGGAAAAAATCCTGATGTCACTGGAATTCTGTTCCTATGTTTGCAATTCCTGTAGTGCATCAGCACCAGAACAGGCCACTTTATACCACAGAAAACTTCCAAGCATTAAAAGTGTTCAAGCAGAAGTGGGAAGATACTATATCCAGTACATAAGATTTCTCTGTTATTTAAATGCTTGGCTTAGGTGACTATTTAAATCTAAAATTCTTTAAAAGTTTTAGTCAAGAATCTGAAATAGGTACATGCCACTCATCATATCAAGTCTAAACTCTTCCATGTTTTTAAGGACAATTTATATCATACTTGTATATGAATACAACTATATCTGTATATATAAATTATACATTTATATGTAATTTGTAAGTATAGATATATTGGGAGTCCTAACTTAAACTTTTACTAGGTACGTAGTCAAAACATTTTTGAAAATACTTTATAGATTACTTGAAACAGTGATTTCTTTTTTATAATGAGTACAAAATATCATTTCATTGAATTTTTAGTTGACTTTTACAAATATTAGTTTTTGTCTTCAATAAAGTCTTTAATAATGGTAATAATGTCTAATTAATTGCATGCTAAAGCATATAATAAAATGAGTAGTAACTTATATACTGTATTTTTAATTTTCGAGGTCTAATCTGGAACTCAGCAAATAGAGGAATGAAACAAATAGTAATTGAATTGTTTGAATGCACAAATTAATTTCCCATTAATTAAAATAAAAAATAAAATGAAGGAATGTACAACATAATCAGAATTTTAAAAAATAATAAATATTTTGCAGAACTGAAATTTAGCTAAAAATAGACAACTCAAAATTTTCTATAAGGCATTAAGTTGTGTGAAAACAGGTTAAAGATTCATGGCACCTTAGAACATATTGCTATATAAAATTTTTTATACACAGCAGAAAAATTGTTGCCCCCCCAAAATACACTAGTTTCTTAAATTAGAAATTAATTTTTGCATTAAAATATTATTATCCTTAGCATACATATTTAGCATAGCAATGAAACTTTTAAATAACAGAAGTATAATTATGTCCATATTTAAAGGTTTTACTACATTAAACAATTTTGTAAGTTTAGTAGATAAAACTCCCGAAGTTTACAGTCAAGCCTACCATGAATGCAAACAGTTTTATCTTTCTGCCAAGATCACTGCTAACAGCTACAACCTATAGAAAAGGGCTTCCCATCCCTGGCCTTGTGGCTCAGTTGGTTGGAGTGTCGTCCCATACTCCAAAAGTTGAGGGTTCAATCCCTGGTCAAGGGACACACTTGGGTTGCAGGTTTGATACCCAGTCAGGGTAAGTATGGAGGCAACCAACTGACATTCTCTCCCACACATTTCTTTCTCTCACACTCTCTCCCTGACCTCCCTCTCCCTCCGCCCAGAGTTTCTCTCTAAAATCAGTAAATATGTATCTTCAGACAAGAATAAAAAATAAAAAAGAAAAGGGCTCCCCTTTCTCAAGATACTTTATTGATAATTGAATACTATCCTAATAAATACATTAATATACTATAACTAGGATTAAATGAAATTCCCTAAAGTCAAGCTTGCAAAAGCTGCACAATTGAGCCTAACTCTCTGCTTTTTTGTTATCTTCTATTTATGTTCCTCACAACACCTAACTTTTCATTTTTGGTTGTTGTAAAATATTTGCTTTTTTAGTCATTATAAATTATTTTCCCAAACGAAAGGTTTATTTATTCACCTGTTAAAAACTGAAAGTAAGTAAATTATCAAACTTCCATGCAAACTGAATTAAATAAAAGAGGTCATCTGAGCAAACTAATGCTTCCAAATTTACTTCAAGAAAGATAATTTTTTTTAATTTATGTATTTCTTTCATTTCAGTTTTTGCAGGTAAATGTTGTGGATTTATTGTAAAAGCATCCAAGTAAAACTTTGAAAATTATTCTTAAAATACAAGTAAATATATTAGTTTCTTAATATTGTTATAAAAATTACCATAATTTAGAGCCTTAAAACTAGGTGAATTTATTATCTTATGGCTTCTGGAGGTCAGAAGTCCCACTGGTCTAAAATCAAGGTGCTTGGTTTGAAAATAAAAGCAGCACTAACAGATTGTTTCTGGAGGCTTGAGGGAAGAATCCTTCCCTTGCCTTCTCCAGCTCTAAAAGCCACCAAGATTTCTTCTTTCCTCGTGGCCCTTTCCCCTGTCTTCCAAGCCAGCAGCATAAAATCTTCACATCTTTCTGACATCTGCTGCTATCATCGCATCCCCTTCCTTTACTTGACCTCTTCTGCCTCCCTTTTCTAAAGACCCTTGTATTGGGTCCACCTTGATACCCAGGGTAACCTCTCCAAATTAACTTCATTACATATGCAAAGTTCCTATTACCATGGAGGGTGATAAATTCACAGGTCCTGGAGATCAGGACATGGACACCTCTGGGGAACATTATTTGGTTTCCTACAACAAGGAATATCTGTTTCACTAATAGGATCAAGTATGGCAGGAAGAGCAATAGCTATTGTGAAAACAGCGGGGCAATATGTACTGACCTGGTGATAACACTCTCCACTTCTTTCAGCATTAGCAAGTTCCTGAAGTTCCTGAGAAGGATCAGCACCCGGAGAAATAATTATCAAGATGGGTTCAATTTCTAATGTCTCCTTGTACAAACGTTTGAGATTTAGAGGAAGTGGGGACAACTCTTTTAGTCCTAAAAGATATATTAAAGAAATTAGAAACATAAAGTAAAATGAATCAGAAAAATCTACTAAAACTACATAATACATAATAGACAATAATGATGTGAAGTATAACCCCACGCATATTAAAGTTTTCACACTAAAATAATTTACACACTAGTAATAACTAAGATTAATTGAATGCTTTGGATGCCAGGGATTCTTCTAAATGCTTTAGATCTATATCCTCTAATCATTACACCATTATGAGGTTAAGTGCTGATGACCACATTTAATACAGGAAGAACAACACAATCAGCATTGTGGTCTTAATATACAATTTTCTCCCTACCAGACTGACCCAATGGCCCATCTATATATATATAGCCCTTCCTTCCTGGAAGTGATAACAGAGCGCTTACTCTGCACAATGAATGTGAGGTATCAGATTTCCAAATTGATCTGACTGACAATTTAACTGTTATGGTATAGCGTAAAGTTATTTATTATGTCCATGCATTAAGAGAAGGAAAAATGATATAGATGAGAAAACTGCTTAGTTTGGAGACAGAAATATATTGCTTTTGGTTTACATCTGTTAGATGTATGATGTGATAAAATATGTCAATATATATATATAAAGATAGCACCAAAACTGGGAAGGGAACCCAAAGAACCAAATATAATTTAAAATGACTACTGACTAAAACATGTTTTATTTGAAAAATATATGCAAATATAGAAACTATCTTTCAAAATTTAACTTCAGATCACCGTATCACTTCTTAATTTAATAAATATAAACTGCAAACTCCATGAGGGCAGGAATCATATCTGTTTGGTTCAACATTTTATATCCAGGGCCTATCATAAATTCATTTATTACTCCTCTAGTCAAAGTTCCATAGAAGATAAATATATGTTCAATTCATTTTACACACTATTTGAAATTATTGAAACATTTTGGAATAGCAAAAAATCATGCAAAATATCATACCATTTAAGATAACATAGGGGTCACATACATGTTACTTGGAATTCTTTGTTAGACATTCTGTCCACAAACCTCCAATAAAAATCTCCATTGCATTATAAGTGAACTGAGTCTGTATATAATCATCAGTTTTATTAACACAAGTAATTCTGACTCATGATACCATTAGAACTGCAGTATGAATCATTCAAAACTATTCAACAAGGTCTCAAAATGTTCATTGCATTATGAATTATAGTGTAGAACTACTTGTAAATCACTGGGACAGTACAATCTGACCAAGAATCTGTCAAATATATAATTTCTTTTAAAGTAACAATAAAGAACTAAAAATAAGTTAAATAACTTAAACCTTTACTATATCTTGCTTTACTAGGATAAAATGCTGAGGTAATAAAAAAGAAATAATTTGCAATTTAAAAAGAAAAGAATATAATTCCTGCACTTTTCTGGTATCTAGGTAACTAAAGAAAGTAGAGCATTACTATCAAACTATTATAGGTGGTAAGTATAATAGATTCATTCTTCCTCATTCAGCTCATCTTCCCCAGCAAAGAGAATAATAAGCATAAGTGTACAAAAAATTACTCTTCCTTTACTTGAGAGAAAACTCTAAGGCTGTAACACAAACATCAATAAAAGAAAGACAATCAGCAATAAATGTCTAACTGACTATACACTAACCAAGTGGGAAAATACTCTTTAAAAATGGAATAAAAGGAGATCCAAGATGGTGGAGGAGTAAGTAGAAGCTACACTAACCACCGTCTAGGACGAATCTGGAATTACAACTAAACTGTAGAGAAATCACAGTTTAACTGTAATTAACTCTAAACTGTAGAGACACCTTATAACCACAGATGCAGAATAAGCAATTTCACCACAACAAGACTGGTAGGGAGTGCAGAGGAAGAGCAAGAGGGCTGGCTGGGCCCCCATGGGCAGCAGCTGAAATTTCAGAGGGATATTTTGGTGGACGGCATGTTCCCCCTGAGAAGTGTGGGGTCTAAACCCCAAGCTGGGCTCCCCCAGCTTACAGCACCAAAATCAGGAAAGGAACCCAACTATCATAGGTCTGTAAAAAGCAACAGGGATCCTGTCTGCCAGTGAGAGACAGCTGGTGACTCAGAGAGCATCTTAAAGGGTTAACGCACAAAATTTCGTTTGCAGCCACTTACCCTGGGCTTCAGCAGAGGGAGGGCAAAGTGGACATGAGACACTTGAGGAGAATCAAGGGTTGGAGGCTCTGGGGAGAGAACTGAAGGGATGGCTACCAGGATACCTGTGCTGAGTCATTCCTCATTGTGCAGAGGCCATCTCTCTCAGGCAGAGCACTACTCTCTGAATAGCATCAGCTTGAAGGGAAGCAATAGCCCCCCACACAGGAATTACTCTGCTCCACCTTGTGGTGGTGCTTCAACCGGAAAGCAGATTACAGCTTGAGGCTATATCATTGATTAGTTTAAAAACTAAGGCAAATCTCTGGGAGCTCTTTGAGACTTTAGACCACCCTCATCAGGGCATGGTGTTGATAAAAGCCTGTTTCATTCTGCACACACTGAGGCTTAGCAGAGTGAGTCACAAGCCATGGACAGTGATAGCTTCAAACAGGTTGACCAGAGCCAGTCGAAAGCAGCATCTAACAAAAGTTTACAATGGAGTCTTTATCAATCTACCTAATACATAGAAACAAATACAAGGAAGCAGCCAAAATGGGAAGACAAAGAAAGAGACCCCAAATGAGAGAAAAAGAGAATTCTACAGAAGAAGAACTAGACGAAATGGAGGCAAGCAATTTATTAGAGAGTTTAGAGTAATGATTATAAGGATATTGAAGAGAATGAAAAAAGAAACCATAATAAAGGAACAATCAGAAATAATGTAATATCTGAAATAAATAATATGCTGGAAGAAATAAATAGTAAGTTAAATGAAGCAGAGGATCAAATCAACATTTTGGATACAAGCAGGAAATAAAGAACACCCAGGCAGAGCAGCAAAAAGAAAAAAAAATTAAAAAATGAGGAGAGCTTAAGAAACCTCTGTGATAACATGAAGTATAACAAGACTTGCATCATAGGGATACCAGAAGGAGAAGAGAGCTAGTGAGGGATCATGAACCTATTCGAAGAAATAATGATGGAAAACTTCCTTATTCTGGCAAAGGAAAAAGACACACAAGTCCAGAAAGCTCAGAGAGCCCCAAAGAAATTAGACCCAAAGAGGCCTACATCAAGTTGCATAATAACAGAAATGACAAGGATAAAAGACACGGGGAGAATCTTAAAAGCCACAAGAGAAAAGCAAGTATCATATTTTTCCAGACCATAAGATGCACCTACGTTTTAGAGGAGGAAAATAGGAAAAAAAGTTTGAAGCAAAAAATGTGGTAAAATATTTAATACATAAATAACATAGCATCTCACCAATGTAAATGTAAATAGAACCCAACAGCAACATTAATAACCATTGTTCCTCCCAAATTTAGAGGGCGGGAAACACGTCTTATAGTCTGAAAAATATGGTAGTTACATACAAGGGAGCACCAATTAGACTGTCATCTGATTTCTGAAAGGAAACATTTCAGGCCACAGGGGAGTGGCATGAAATATTCAAGGTGATGAAAAGTGAGGACCTACAACCAAGTCCACTTTAACCAGCAAGGCTATCACTTAAAATCAAAGGAGAAATAAGGAGCTTCCAAGACAAAAAAAAGCTAAAGGCATTTGTTAACACCAAACCAGTACTGCAACAAATGTTAAATGGCTTGCATTAAGGACAAGAAGAAGAAGAGAAAGAAAAAAATACAGAGGAAAATAGTCTAACAATAAAATGTCACTAGATACACATCTATCAATAATCACCTTAAAAAATGTAAATGGCTTAAATTCTCTACCCAAAAGACATAAGGATAGGTGAATGGATAAGGAAACAAGACCCATATATATGCTGCATCCAAGAGATACATCTCAGATCAAAAGATACACACAGACTAAAAATAAAGCATTGGAAAAAGATATTTCATGCAAATGAGAAAAGAGAAAAAAAGTTGGGGTTGCAGTACTTATATCTCATGAAACAAACTTTAAATTCAAGGCTGTAAAAGAGACAAAAAAAAAGATACTACAAAATGATAAAGAAAACAATCCAACAAGAGGACATAACCCTAGTAAACATTCACACACCCAACATAGGAGCAGTGAAATATGTGAAGCAAATCTTGATGGACATAGAGGGAGAGATCAACAGAAATACAATCATAGTTGGGGATTTTAACACCCCATTGACTTCAGTGGATAGATCTTCCATTCAAAAAATCAATGAGACAGCAGCCTTAACACACTAGCTCAAATGGATTTAACTGATATTTACAGAGCATTTCACCATGAAGCATCAGAATATACATACTCTTCAAGTGCACATAGAACGTTTTCTAGGACAGACCACATTAGGACACAAAACAAGACTGAATAAATTTAAGAAGATTGAAATCATTTCATGCATTTTCTCTGACCACAATGCTATGAAACTAGAAATCAATCACAAGAAGAACACTGAAGAATACACAAAGACATGGAAGCTAAATAACATGTTATTAAACGATGAAAGGCTAAACAAAGAGACCGAGGAAGAAATCAAAAGATACCTTGAAACAAATAAAAATGAGGACACAACAATCCAAAATCTTCTGGACACTGGGAAAGCAATCCTAAGAGAGAAATTTGTAACATTATAGGTCTATATCAAAAAACAAGAAAAAGCTCAAAAAAACTATTTAACTTTATACTTAAGGGAACTTGAAGAAGAACACAAAGACCAAAATGAGTAAAAGGAAGGAAATAATAAAGATCAAAGAAGAAATAAACAAAATAGGGTCAAAAATAATACAAAAGATAAATAAATCCAAGAGCTGATTCTTTGAAAATATAAAAAATATTGAGAAACCATTAATCAGAGTCATCAAGAAACAACAAGAGAGGCCCTGGCTGGTGTGGCTCAGTGGACTGAGTGCTGGCCTCCAAACCAAAGGGTCACCACTTCGATTCCCAGTCAGGGCACATGCCTGGGTTGCAGATCAGGTCCCCAGTAGGGCGCACTTGAAAGGCAACCACACATTGATGTTTCCTTCTCTTCCTCCCTCCCTTCACCTCTCTAAAAATAAATAAATAAAATCTTTATTAAAAAAAAAACAATGAAAGAGAATCCAAATAAATAACATCAGAAATGAAACAGGAGATGTAACAATTGAAACTAAAGAAATGCAAAGAATTGTAAGAAAATACTATGAACAACTATATGCTAGCAAACAGGACAACCAGGATGAAACAGATAAACTCCTTGAAACTACAATCTTCCAAAACTAAACAAGGAAGAATCAGATAATCTGAATAGACAGATTACACCTTGTGAAACTGAAGTAGTAATAAAAAACACCCAATAAACAAAAGCCCTGGACTGGATGGTTTCAAAGGTGAATTTTACCAAACATTCGGGGAAGAATTAACACCTCTCCTTCTCAAACTATTTCCTAAAATTCAAGAGGATGGAAGGCTTCCTAACATTTGACAAGGCCAACATTATCCTAATTGTAAAACCAGATAAAGACACTACAAACAAAGAAAATTACAGGCCAATATCCCTGATTAAAAATGGATGGAGATATTTTCAAAAAAAGTATTAGCGACCAGAAAGAGCAATGCATCAAAAAGATCATATACCATGATCAAGTGGTATTAGTCTGGGAATGCAAAGCTGGTTCAACATTTGCAAATCGATAAATGTGATTCGCCACATTAAAAAATGAAGGATAAAACCCTATGACTGTATCAATACATGCAGAAAAAGCATTCGATTTAAACTAGCACCCATTTATGATAAAAATGCTCAGCAAAGTAGGAATAGATGGAACATGCCTAAATATAATAAAGGCCATATATGACAAACCCACCACCAGCAGCATGACTGGGAACAAGACTGGGACATCTGCTTTCACCTCTCTTGTTCAACGTAGTACTGGAAGTCTTAGCCATAGCAATGACACAAGAAGAAAAAATAGAGAGCATCCAATTAGACTGTAAGAAGTAAAATTGTCTTTACTTGCAGATGATATGGTACCAAACACAGAGAATCCCAAAATTTACACAATAAATCCTAGAATTGATATATGAGTTGAGCAAAGTAGGAGGGCACAAAATTAATATCCAGATATCAGTTGCATTTCCATACGCCAATAATAATGTAACAGAAAGGAAAATTAAGAAAACAATCCCATTTATAACTGCTACTAAATGAATAAATTACCTAGGGGTAAACCTAACCATGGATGTATAAGACCTGTATTCAGAAAATTATAAGACACAGAAGAAGGAAAACTGAAACAGATACAAATAAGTGGAAGCACATATGATGTTCATGGACAGGAAGAACTGACCATCATTAAAATATCCATGCTACCCAAAGTAATCTATAGTTTCAATGCAATTCCTATCGAGATTCCAATGACACAGTTCACAGAACTAGCCTTAATATTTTAAAAAATTATATAAAACCACAGAAGGCCCCAAATAGCAAACATGATCCTGAGAAAGAATAATGAAGTTGGAGGAATCACACTATCTACTATGAAACTGTACCATAAGGCCATGGTAATCAAAACAGCATAGTACTGGCATAAAAACAGACACATGGATCAATGGAACAGAATAGAGAGCCCAGAAATAAACCAATACCTTTACTGTCAATTACTATTTGACAGAGAAAGCAAGCAAATACAATGAGCTAAAGAAAGTTTATTCAATAAATGGTGTTGGGGAAATTGGACAGGTATGTGCAGAAAAGTGAAACTAGACCACCTTCTTAAACCACACAAGAAATTCAAAATGGATCAAAGACCTAAGTGTTAGACCCGAAATCATAAAAATCATAGAACAAAGGTGACAAAATCTCGAACATTGCTTATAGCAGTGTTTTATCAGACATATCTCCACAGGCAAGGGAAATGAAGAAAAAAATAAATAAACGAGACTACATCAAACTAAAAAGTTCTTGCGCAGCAAAGTAAATCATCAACAAAATAAAAAGACAATGCACAAAATTGGAGAGCATATTTGCCAATATATCTGATAAGGAGTTAATTTCCAAAATTGATAAAGTTCTTACAAAACTCAACCCCCCAAAAAGCAAACAACTCAATTAACAAAGGACAAAGGACCTGAATAGACACTTCTCCAGAAAGGATATACAGATGGCAAATAGACATATGAAAACATGCTCAACATTATTAATCATCAGAGAAATGCAAATTAAAACTACAATAAGATACCATCTCACACCTGTCAGAATGGCTATCATGAATAAATAAAAAAACAGCAAGTGCTGGCGAGGATGTGGAACAGGGGGAACCCTTTTGCTCTGTTGGTCGGAATGCAGGCTGGTGCATCCACTGTAGAGAGCAGCATGGAGATGTCTCAAAAAATTAAAAATGGATCTGCATTTTGACCCAGTGATCCCACTTCTGGGAATATATCCAAAGGAACCCAAAACACTAATTTGAAAGAACATAAGCACCCGTATGTTCATTACAGTGGTATTTACATCGCCAAGATACGGGAGCAGCCTAAGTGTCCATCAGTAGATAAGTGGATAAAACAACTATCAGACATTTACGCAATGGAATATTACTCTGCCATAAAATAGAATAAAATTTTACCCCTTGTGACAGTATGAATGGACCTGGAGAATATTATGCTAAGTGAAATAAGCCATTCAGATAAAGATAAATACCATATGGTTTCATTCATATGTGGAATCTAATGAACAAACTGAACTAACAAGCAAAATAGAGACAGACTCATAGATAGAGAGCAGGATGACGGCTACTGGGGGGAAGGTCAGGGAGTGGAGGGACTGAGAAAATAGGAAAAGGACTCATGGACATGGACAACAGTGTGGTGATTGCTCAGAGTTGTTATAAGAGGATACAATTGTAAAAGAAAAAAATACAATAAAGATCAAATTTAAAAAATACATAAATAAATAAAAAGTTATATTTTAAAAGAATTTTAAAAATGGGATAATAAATAATATTCAAGCTTGGAAAAAAACATAAAAGTCAAATATTTTGTGGTATGCAAGAATTCTAAAGATACTCCTCTCAAGATTCCCATCCCTTGGTTGTTACATCAAACACTAATCTAGGTACTATTGTGAAGGGACATTACAGATGTAACTAAGGTTATAAACTTAAAATAAGATAAAAAAAGAAAAAAAAACTAAACATACAATTAATCATTGAGATGAATAAAAAATTGGTCCTTGGAAGGAAATTTGAGAGGTTCAATAACTTTATTACACAAATAAAATTTACTGAAAAATATTCTCTTAAAAAAAAAAAAGATTGTCCTAGATTATCCAAGTGGGCTAATTTAATCACTTAAGCCATTAAATGCAGAAAATTTTTTTCCACCTAAATCAAAGTGATGAACAGACAAGAGAAGCAGGACACTGAAGCAGAGGAAGAGATCAGAGATGTGAAACATGAGAAGAAATCAATCTGCCACTTCTGGCTTAAAGAAGGTGAAGAGGCTGAGAGACAAAAGAATTCAACTAACCTCTAAAAGCTGAGGACTCCAAACAACAGAGACGGAAATGGGGACCTCAACCTGCTTGTTGCTGAATTCTGTAAGAAACCTGAATTAGTTTAGAAATGGATGCTTCCCTGAGTTTCCCTATAAAAGCCTAGATGGCCAACACCTTGGAAGACTTGGAGTAAAGAAAGCAGGGGAGCCCACCAGACTTCTCACATACAGAACTGTGAGATATGGATAATGTTTTAAGCTAATTTGTGACAACTAATTGCAGATACAATAGAAAATGAATATACATTTCCTTGTGTCCTTTCTTTCCCCTTATACGCAAACTTTGCAAGACAGATTGTGCAGCTATGGTATCAAGGTGCATGGGACTGGGATGGGTTGCTAGCATGAGTAGGAGAAGTAGAGGTTGTAAAGATAGGGAACAGCAAGGCTCACAAAGGCTTTTTGGTGGAGAACTTTTAAGAAGTTCTGATTCCATAGCTACTGTAGCACCTTCCATGAACATGTCTTGTAATACCTCAGTATACAGCGTATCTTGCTCAGAATAGTCAATAGAGTCAAATATATCAGAATTATAAAAGTCAGAATATTTTCATCTGGTAACTATTTTCAAAAAGTACTCTAGCAGATTTTGCTAGTACATAAGGCTGGATTTGTAGGAGTATATTAAAGTGGCATGCCTGAAAGTTTTGACGATTGTTCTACTAACTTCGATCTGCAAATCAAAACTGCTTTCATTAACACATTTTTAAGTAACTAAAATTTACAGATTATAAAAAGGATTGCTAAAACTGAATAAAATTTTTTCTGTATGAATGACATGCAAGAAATGACATTTGAAATCAAATCTCTAAAATTTGATTAAAAAGAAATAGTGCTTGTCATTCTCCAGCAATTTGAAATTTTAAAACTTTTTCATACAGTAAAAACTCCAATTTTATATAATTGTATTAATAAAACTACGTGACCAAATAAAGTCATCCAGCCATATACCAGTATGTATCTATCTATCTATCTATCTATATATATATATATATATACACCTTTTGCTTAGAAATAGGTAGAATATGATTTTAGAAATGTATTAAACTTTCAAAGCATTTGAATATATGACTATCATGAGGTTTTTACTTAATGCTATTAAACCATAAATGTCATTTAAGCTGAAAATTCAATAGTACTGTAACAGAATTATTCCAAAGAGATAATAGAGGTTCAAACTACAAAGTCAGTGAAATAGGTCATGTGCAATGTGCAACAAAAAGAATATATTTAAAGACTAAGTAGTTGAAAAAATTACCTCTTTAAAAACTCTATGAAAATTGCCTTATTTTACTTAAACTTGCATCTAGTTACATAAGCAGACAATAAATACATAGATATGCCAGAACCACATCAGATAGTGTTATTATGCAGGCAATTAAAACAGGTTGATACATTGGTACTGATTAGCTATCCATGAAAAAAAGAAGAACTGAGCGAACAGTGCAAAGGTCCTAAGGCTGTTTTGCCCACGAATGCACATGGGGCAAGCAAGAGGGTTACAAAAGGAAGTTGGAGAAGTGGAGGCCAGACTTCTGGGGCTTCTTAAACTTATATAAGAAATATGATTTTATTCTAAGTGTTTTGAGATGATTTTGAAGATTTCATGCAGAAAACAAGGATGATTTAGTTTAAGATTGTAAAAGACTGCACGGCTTTATACAGAGTACAGATGGTGGAGGAAGGAAGAAACAAAGTAGGGAGACAAATTAGGAAGGCAATCATTGATTCAACGAACATTGATGGTGCCTCTACATTCTTTCCAAAAGTTGTGTAAGGCATTGGAGCATAACTGTGAACAAAACAAAGTCTGTTCCCTCATGTGGCTTATGTTCTAGTTGGGGGACAATTAATAAGCAAATTAGTAACAATGTGTTAGACAGTGATAACTGTCACAGAGAAAATAAATAGGGTAAAGGAGGACATAGAGAGCTGAGGAAAGAGAGTGTTATTTTTATATAGTGTGTTCAGGGAAATCTTTGCTAAAAAATGACATTTGAGCAGAGAAGTGAGGGAGATAACTGGGTGTAGAATTCTCTTGGAAGAAGGAATAGCAAATGCCAAGATCTTGAGATTGAAGAAATATTACTGAAGCACTAGAAGAACAGGAAGAAGGCAATTGTGGTTAGGATACGACTTAGCAAAAGTAAGAGCAGTAGGAGATTAGATCTGAGGGGAAACAAAAAATCAGGAGAAGTAACACCCTATAACACTGTAAGGACTCAGAAAGATGAGACCCCATCAAAAGAGTCTGAACAGAGTGATGTGATCTAACGTACCACAAAAGGCATCTGGCTATTGTGTTGAGAATAGAAAGCGGGGAAGAAAAGAGGCCTGAACGGCAATAATCTTGCTCCTATTATAGTGGCTTGAAGCAAGTGGTAGATGGTAGTGAAGGTGTGAGAAGTAATGGGATCCTGAATTTACTCTGAAGATAGAGCCAAAGCTACAGCGTAACTGAAGTAAGAGATGATGGTCGTTTGCATTAGGGTTACAGTAATGACAAAGAGTAAATGAATTCGGAGTAAGTTTTAGAGTTGGAATTAAAAGGACTTGCTGGTAGATTGTATATTTGAAGTAAAAAAAGAGACTCCGAATCAGGTGACTTAGCTGGTTAGAGTGTCTTCTTGAAGCATTTCTCAGTGCTTCCTGAGCAATGTTGTGGGTTCAATCCCTGGTCAGAGAACATACAGGAAAGAACCAAAGAATGCATAAAAAAGTGGAACAACAAATTAATGTTTCTCTCACTCTCCTTCTCCTTCTTTCTCTCTAAAATTAATAAATTTAAAAAAAAGATTAAAGCGAGCAAAGAGAGTAGGATTACTTTTAGCTTTTTGGTTTGAGCACCTGTGTGGATGCTTGCAGAAAATCACAAGTGCTGTACTGGCCATGTTAAATTTGTAATGGGACATTCACATGAAAACATCAAACAAACATTCAGATATCTGAGTCTACAGAATTCTAGTAAGATGCCTGGGCTAGAAATAACAGTTAAAAGAGTTAGTGATTTTATTACACTAAAGCCAAGGACTAGGTGAGGTCGCCCAGAGAGAAAATGTATAATAGTGAAAGAAGGAAAAACAGCATAAGACTGCAGTGAAAGTCTACTCCTACATTTAGAACACATGCAGAGAAGTAGTCAGTAAAGGAAAGTGAAAAGGAACCCTAAAACTGTTGAGGTATGAAACAAGAAATATAATAATCAAGACAGAGTGAGAGTTGGGTAAATGGGTTACCATATTCTCTGATTATGGACACACTTTCAACATGTTTTCCTGCAGAAGGAAATAAAGAACTAGGATGATAGATACAAAGGGAAATAGTCATGGGAGGCATTTTTAAGACAGGTGGTACTAAAATGTTTTATGCTGACAGAAATCATCCAGTAAAGGAGGTGAAACTGATAATGCACACAGGGATAATGGCAAGAATAGGGGAAAAAAAAGATAAAAAAACAGCAAATGGGTTGGCTTTTAGTTGGAACATGGACATTCATTCATAGTAACGGAAGGGAAAGCAGAATGAGTATAGCAAAGAAGGGAGTAGGCAGATTTGCTCGTGAGAAATAAAGAACTTCTTCCTTATTACTTTTATTTTCTCAAAAATGTTAGTAAAAGGCTACTTCAACCAGCTAATGTAAGTGGTGAACATACAAATAGTTGATTCTCATATATATATAATATACCTACTCATATACAGTTACTACTCAATATGTGTTTATATTTGGCAACATATTACATTATTCAGTTACAAGGTAAGTATGCTTATAAGCATTTTTAACATGAACACTAATATCTTTGTTTAACTGCTTCATTCTTCAGATTCAAATGTTAGATATTTTATAGCTCTTAAAGGAATCAGACTCTCAGAATACACTTTATAAATTACAGGTTAACGATCAAACTACTTAAATATGAAAATTAGTTAAGACAGATTATATGTAAACTGATTATAATGGATATCTGTTGTTTAGTACCAGCAGTTCTTCTCCCATTTCTGGTAACAGCCCCCACCATGACTTCTTTTGGGGAAACTGCTATTCCAAATATTTCTGCTAGGATCAGTGGCAGAGGTACCTGCCCCAGAATTTTTTACGATGAAGTTGGCAGGGAAAGTTCTCTTTAATCACAAGCTTTAAAAGGTATCCTAGGCAATCAGCAGCCTTATCCCCCAGAATATACGTATAAACCCTGAGGCTAAGGTCAACACAAAGGCAGGAATTCAATAAAAATTTAGAAGAAACTGAGAGACATAAAGAGGTAAAGATGCAAAGAAAAAGGGAGAAAAAGCCAGCAACTATCACTTCCTTCCTCAGTACTGGTTATGCCTTTTCCCTTTGTTCATTTAAGTGAGTTTGAGATGGATATCTGTCACCTGCAACCAAGAGTTAAATGGAAATATGTTCTGCCCAACATAAGTAAAAAGTATCTAGTGGATAAACATTCTATCAGAAATGAAAGAAACAGAGACATTTCTTCTCCCTCTTTAAGGGAAGAAAAACGCAGAGTATGCAGATGCACTTCCGTATATCTATCACCAACTGAGTGACCAGTCTAAAGGGAGCCTCAAAATATGTGTGTGTGTGTGTGTGTGTGTGTGTGTGTGTGTGTATGCATCTGTGCACATATGCATGTTCTGGTGGAAGGTGTACCAGAAGACAGCCATCATGTGAAAAGCTAGACTGGTGGGTCTTACAGGTTGAATTGTGTTTCCCATAGAAAGAAATGTTGAAGTCCTAAACCCAGTACCTCCGATTGTGGAACGTGACCTTACACAGAAATAGGGTCATTACAGATACAATTAGTTAACTTCAGATGAGGTTATGCTGGAGTAGAGTGGGCCCCTAATCTAATATGACTGGAGAACTTATAAGAAGGCAGCCATGTGAAAATGGAGACATACAGGGAAAATGCCATGTGATTACAAAGACAGGGATTTGAGTTAAGCATCTGCAAGACAAGGAAGACCAAAGACTGCCAGTCAATGATCAGAATCTAACAGAAGCAAGGAAGAATTCTACACATTTCAGAAGGTGCATGGCTTTGGCCATAGCTTAGTTTTGAACACCTTGTCTTCAGAATAATAAAATAATAAATTTCTGTTGCCTGAAGCCACCTAGTTTGGGGAACTTAGGAAAGTTCTAGGAAATTAATATAGTACATTGGAGTAGGAATGGATATGTGTATGGAATAATTAAGGTTTAACAAGACTTTTATATTAATATGCACCAAAAATACCCCTCTAAACTGATAATAAATTTGACTCCTTCAGTATTTAATAAGAACAAAGGCTTTGGAGCTGGGTTTGAACTATGTCATTTATTAGCTGTGCAGTCTTGTGTCCTCATCTTTAAATGGATATACAAAGAGTCCTTCCTCGGGTTGTGTGTGAGGATTAAAAGCTGATACATGTAGAGCATTTAGACTAGTACCTGGCATATAGTAAGAGCTCTTTAAGTTTTAGCTGTGATTATTATCATTATGCACATTCAAGTTTAAAGGAAAGAGTGTATTCACTAAAGTAAAACTGACCATCTAAAGATAAGAGACAATTTCTCAAAATAATATCCTGATCTAACCAACTAGAATGGCTTTATAAACTAACAAAAAGGGATTATTCAATACTGCAAAGTTTTGATAAGTCTAGAAGGTCTAGTATATCTTTTCAATTTCATAAAACTCTGTGCTAAACTTATTTGTATAAGAAAATCTAATTTAGAGAAACATACATAAAATGATGTTAAGCTTATTAATTGGAATATGTAAGTTACAATTAAAAAGTTTATGAAATTTCATAAACATACATATGGAAAAATTAAATACAAGTGAAGGATTTCTAGAAAAATTGTCAGCACACTATTTTAATTATGCCACTTTTCCAACATATTTCTAAAACCTCCTATAGTTTAGAATAATAAAAATTCATTATTCTTGGATGACGCTATGCTTCAACTACAATACTTTTCACAATCTTTCCTTAACATAGTTTTTCCAAATTTTCTTGTACAAATGGAAACATAGTAAAGTTTATTATTTCCAAATGATTAACCACTGTTAACCCCTCAGGTAAGCCTATATGAAAGTTAAAAAATGTATTATTGCACAGTTTGTTTATAATCTTCAAGACATACAAATGTTCACTTTTTGTTTTATACATGGCAAAAATAACTCATTTTGAAGGCTTCTTTTCCTAAGACTATGGTAGCTGTATAATTTGCTTTAATTTTCTAAATCAAACATTCAATTTCCAGCTTTGAAATCCTTATCTAAATGTCTAAATGTCTAAAATACTTTCATAAGAAAATTATTTTTAAAACTTCAAACAACTAAACATAGGATGTCAATTATGTATCAAACTTAATCCATTAAATAGGGTCATATTCTACCCTGACAAGTGTGGCTCAGTTGGTTAGGCATCATCCCGCAGAGCAAAAGGTAGCCAGTTTGATTCCTGGTCAGTGTATCTGCCAAGGTTGCCAGTTCAGAACCCAGTAGGGTTGTGTATGAGAGGTAACGAATCAATTTTCCTCTCTTCTTTTTCCCTCCTTTCCCTGCCTCTCTAAAAATAAATAATTTTTTAAATAGGGTCATATCTGACACAAAAATCACTTTTTAAACTAGGTGGAAATTATAAAATAAATAAAAGAAAAAAGTACACCTGTGTTAGGAACCACCCTGCCTGGTTTCAGGAATTGTTAACCCCCACATGGCTAAGGCTGCGTGAGCGACCTTCGGACTGTAAGCCACTAAGGAGACAAAGCTTATCTCCCTGGCAGGAGTGCAGCTTCTGCTGCATCTATAACTGACCCCCCAATGCTTGGCCAATTAGCCAATGACGGGTAAGATTCTCTCAAGGGAGGGGTCACCTGAGACAGGCACAATTACGTGGAAGGCCCTCAAAGAAGGACCCGGGGAGCTGCAGCAAAAGGGGGTGATGGACCCTCGCGCCACCCCCCCCCCCCCCCCCCCCCGCACCTGGCTATCCTGACATAGCCTGGGTCCTCATTCCATCTGGGAGAAGTTTCCTGATCTCTTGGCTTCCTGGCTCTGCTCCACTTAAGCCTGAAACTATGACAGAGGGCAATGCAGCTCTGTGCTGGATAGGGTGGGCTCCCCAGGTGATCGGGCATAAGAAAGAATTTGTAAAGTCCTGTGAAACCTGCTTTGCTAAGAGTGCTGTCATTTAAATGATAAGGGTCCAAGCAGGAAATGAGTTTGTCTCCCTAAATTTTGTAACCCCTTGGCTGATAGACCCTGAGTCAGATTAAGCCCTCTGAGTTCTCTGAAATGTTATCTGTTGTTTGATCCTTGCCACCTGACAATGATTGATGAGCTTTACCTGTATTCCTGTGTAAAATAAACCCAATAAAAACCATTGAGGAAGGGGCTCTTGGACCTTCTCCTTTGAGAGATCGGCCACCTCTCCTCCCCAAGCAGATCATGTCTTGGTAGTCTTACTCTCATCTGTGGCGGATGGGTGGGGCTCTGAGCCCCCCCCACACACACATACTGTACTCTTCCAAACTAAGGTCAGAAGCAAATAACATGTAGATTAAAAACAAATAATTTAGGCCAGTGGTCTAGTTGAGAAAAGTGTTGCACTTACCCAGAGTTTTACATGCAAAGAGAGCCATGGCGCTTTGCAGTCTGTCTGGTCTGAGAGCCTGTACCACAAGAACCTTAAAATAAAAGTTCAGGATATTTTTAAATAACAAAGTTCTCACATTTTTTTTAACTAAACAATAGTTAATGATAAATAAATGTTTACTAAAATGTGTGAATACTGATCACTGTTACACAATATTTACTGTGGCTTCAATGTGTCACAACAGGCGTGTACAAAGACACATCTTCATAGGCAAAATTTACTAAAATCCATTTATTTCCTCAAGCCTATCATCAAAAGTAAACATCAGCTAGTGCAGGGACAGCGACTCCTTCAGGATCTAATGATACAGGGCCAGATGCCAAGGGAAATAGGGTATGCAGGTAAGGTATTTCTGATGATAACATAACAGAGGCTCAGACATCTTTTCTAATATTTTCAAATCACTATTTTTATGTTGAATCATGTATACATTTTCAAATACTTTTCTTTTCTTTTTTTCTTTTTGTTTTTTAAACATACTTGGTAAAACAAGTTACCAAGGAGAGACACAGGGAATAGAACAACTTCCAGGAAATGAAAGGGTCACTTCTAGAGTATCATCTCCTATGGAGCTTTGGAACTCTTAGCCTTTTTCCTCCCCCAAAAGACTGGGTGGAACCCATTGGTAGGTTTTGTCACTCTATTTAGATGCAGAATGAAAAAAATTCCCCTGTTCCTCATCATGAGATATATTCCTTAGATAGAACCCTGCAAAATGAGTGAAAAACCTAAATTTCTTTCTGTAAGACATTTTCTCTACTGCAAAATCACCCTTGGGTCGGAGACAGAGGGAGTAACAAAAGCTACAGTGGGAAACAGCCTACCCAGGAATTTTGCCAGTGATTTTATTCTCTGGATAAGATGGTAAAGGTAGAAAGTCCTTCCCTACATATGCCTCAGTAAGGTTATATGACACCCAAAGGCAGAGCTTTTATTTAAATGGCTTCTGAACAACAAGAGTAATGTTTAAATACTTTTACACATGTAGATAACTTACCTGCTGAAATAAGGAAACTTTCTTTGCAAGAATCAATGGAAACTCTTGCTCACACATTGAATGATGATAATAAGTACGCCATAGAGCTACATCTTCAAAGCAGAGAGTCTGATAAAGACTGGGAAGAGCAATCTTAAAAATAAAAGCAACCATATATAGTGAGCTACCAGTCAACATAAGTGTGTGTGTGTATATATATGTATGTAAATATGTATATGTAGTATATACACGTGTATTAGTATGAAAGGAAATGGAAATGAATTATTGATAGGTATTTATTACTTGTTTTCTATTTTATCTTTGCTTATCAAATCATTTATAGGTCAGAAATAATATGGCAGACTTATTCAATCCATAATTAAATTACAGAAAAGATTTCCCAAATAGTACTAAATCAAAACTGGTAAGGTAACAAAACCTTTTCTCTAGTAAAAACATTTGTACCTATCTATCTCCACCTTGTGGAGAAAAGAATGCTTTCATTAAAAACAAGTGCAGATTCTTTTTAACTTTTTTTAACAAGTGCAAATGTTTTTAACTGTGATGTACTTGACACATACAAGTGCCAATTTTCAACGCTGCCATATTGAGGATCACAGATTGTAAAAATAAGTTGAATTTCATATCAATACGAAATCTTTAACAAGGCAAGTTTTTCTACACCATATTCATTTCTGCAACTATTTGTGAACATTTTGCTTCCTTTGCCTCTTAATGTTCTAAATTTCTACTCAGCATTCAATATTCGCCTTAAACAATATCTCTCAGATGTTTTTCTCAACCTATTCATTTCCTCTACCTCAAACAGCACTCTCTTTTTCACACTTTTTTCAACAGTGATCTACAAGATCAGAAATGTAAGTGTGTACAGATGGAGAATTTTTTGAAAATGGTGAATTTGGAAAATGTATATACGAGTATACAGTATTACAACTTCATGTAATATAAACATAAATCAAGTATTTAAAAATGCTTTATCCAAATACCTATATTCATTTCTAAATAATCTATTACACTGCCTAAATATCATTCGGTAACCTAACAAAATTACACTTATACAGCAGGAAATTAACAAAGTATATTTCAATTTAATTATTTTCAATAAATGATCTAAGCCTAGTATGACAACACCTGATGCTTGTATATTAATTTTAGTTGGCAATTATTGTAAAAGGCCCCAATGACACTAATTTATGTGTGCTACATAGATAATCATCATGCATGTGGCTAGAAATGCGAGACAGGCTACAAGAAGTTAAGGGGCTCTCTGGCTGCATGTTAAGACACTGGGTCAGATCACTAGGGGTATAGCCCTAGGATGGCATCAACCACACCACAAGGTAATTATTGTACTCTCTACATCGTAAGTTTATTCAATGCAGAGTCTATTTATATTATTAAATGCCTGTATTTGTCATTCCACTAGCACTACACTGAATGGCAGTAGGTACCAAATAAAGATTAATGAAGAAAACAATTAAAGATATGATGCAGAATCCACTTATTTCGTTCAACAAACATTTATGAAATGAAGGCAGTAAAAATAGTGGTAAGAAGCTCAGACTTTGTAGCAAAAAGCCTAATTTCAAATCTTTTTTTTAATTTCAAATCTTGAATCTACTTTATAAATGACCATAAGCAAGTGACCATATCATTCAGCACCTTAGTTTCCTCATATGTTAAATGAGGACAATTACAGTAGCTACCCCATAATCTTATTGAATATATTTAGTGAGATAATTTATTTTCAAATTCTGTATTGAACATAGTCACTAATAAATGCTAGCTATTCTTATTGCTTTTGCTATGTGCTACTGTACTATTACAATATTGCAGTTGTGAAGAAAATCAGGGGAAGGTAAACAAGAATGAAAACATGTATAGATTTTTTTATTCTCCTCTGAGGACATTTTTTCATTTCTTTTTAGAGAGAAAGGAAGGGAGAGAAACATTATGTGAGAGAGAAACATTGATCGGTTGCCACCAGGGACTGTATGCGCCTGAACCAAGGGTCCAGCCCACAACCTAGGTATTTGCCCTGACCGGGAATCAAATGCACAACCTTTTGGTTACGGGGCACACTCTAACTAAATGAGCCACACTGGCTACAGCAATATATATAGATTTTGAGAGAAGCGTATTTGTCTTTTATTCTCCACAAAATCAACACTTTGGCCTGAGTAAAGAACACAGAACTGTTGGAAGTCAGGCTTCTGAACTGCTTTTTTTTCCTCATGCTCCCATCCCCACCACCCAAATAACACAGAGGAGCAGGGAGGGCATGGAAAAAAGAGATGGAAAGGGAATGAGAGAAAGAGGTAAAGAAAACACTATATCTGGAAAACCTAAATATTAAAGGCATGGAGTTGGTGTCAGAATGCCTGATTTAAAATCATAGTTCCAACACTTCCCAGCTATTTGACCTTGGGTCAATTATTTCACCTCTACAGCTCAGTTACCTCCTTCCTAAAACAGGAATATAACTATGACCTCATCATTAGGTTACTGTGATGGTAAAATAAGGTTATGCATCTAAATTATTTAACATGATGCTTAACATATAATAGGTCCTCAACAATATGTATGAAATTTTAAAAAAATCTTTGATTCATTCATTTAACAACTCACTACTGCTGACTCTCCTTTCTCATCCGTAGAGTTAATAACAACTATCTCTTAGACTTTTGTGATAGTTAAATGAGATAATTTATCTCATGTTTTGTAAACTGAAATGATAATAGTAATATATACCATAAAACTTCTGAATGTAAAGCTCCCTTTCCTAAATGTTTTGCATTTCTTTACTTGTAAACTTTACTTTAATTTTGCCATTAGGAGTACATGGGCTAGTTCAGAAATCCAGCTATATAGGAATATATATAGCTATAAAAGCTATATAGGAGGTAATGCTTCGGGTAAATCCTTAAAAAAATATGGCATTTGACAGTAAAAACAGTCAAAGGGCATTCCAGGTAGCAAGAATAATATAAATAGCAAATACAGAAACATTGAGGAAATGGACTGGAAGTAAAACTGAAGAGGCAGTTAAGGAATAGGTCATGAATCATACGTTATCCAAAAAAACAGTGGACTTCATCCTATGAGTGTTAAGAAACCATGAAAAGGTTTTAAATAGGGCACTAACCATACCTCAACTAAACTTTAAAACATAACGGATAGAATAAAATGGAGAAGTCTGAGTTTAGAAGCAGAGTACTTGCTAAATCCAGTTGAATAATGACAGCTAAAACTAAGAGTGTTTGCAAGTCTGAAGAAAGACTAAGGATAAGACATATTTAAAACATGAACAGAAGTAAAAGAGTGTGAAATTTGAGAAATTCTTTAGTTTTAAAAAAAATACTTTAACATTTTATTGTTGTTCAAGTACAGTTTTCTGCCTTTTCCCCCTACCCTGAGAAATTTTTTCAACACAAGTATTATACTACATCTTATTTCCAATCCCGAATTACTGTATATTTAAGGCTTCCATCAGCATATTAGAGGATCTTCTATTTACTTATCTTTATATTCTTTATGGGTACACAGCACAGAACACTGTGCAATGTAAAGACTCATGATGATATGAATAAAAAATGTAATTAATTAATAATTAATAAAAAGAGTAATCAGAATTATTTGATATCCTTTTACCAAGAGATATTAAGTCATACTTGCAGAAATATCAATACCAAATATGAATAATATCAAATAAAAATATAAACCTAACTCAAATGCAAATAAAAATTTAAATATCCCTCACACTGAAAAAGAAATACCTTTAACGTGGCCACTGCCCAGCTTCTTTCCTGATCTATCCAAGATGGAAGTTGATCACGTATTCTTTGTTGAGAGTCCTTTAATAAGAGCAATTATTTTCCTTAGTATATTAGGTAAAATTCAATAAAAACATTTCAACTATTGACTAGTTACTTTTATAAACAAAATGTGTTTAAAAAGTTCATTCCATGTATTATTTCTTTATTTTGTATATATTACTCAAGTCAGTACTGAGAAAATGCTCCATCAAATGGCAGTTTTGCTGTTTATTTTATACATTAAAATCAATGGAGGTGGTATGAAAAGGGTTATGAAAGCTATTGGTGGTAGATTAGAGCTATTGGTGGGAGAAAGCAAAGGTGGGAAATCTCTGGGATTGGATAAAGAGTAAAACGGAGAGACACATACTCATTTTACATGGGTGTGCACAGGATGGCTAACAATGAACATTTACAGCACATAA
Source organism: Glossophaga mutica (assembly GCA_039655065.1). Taxonomy (NCBI): domain Eukaryota; kingdom Metazoa; phylum Chordata; class Mammalia; order Chiroptera; family Phyllostomidae; genus Glossophaga; species Glossophaga mutica. The sequence goes on along the minus strand of CM077308.1, from coordinate 73,562,796 downwards.
ACAGGGGTTCTGTGCTTTCTTTCCTGCTCTGGTGGGAGATTGTGCCCTGAGGGGTCTGGAAAAGAGGGAATTGATTACTTGAACATTTCAAAGGTAAGTAATCTTAGATGCAAAGAGACAACACGACAGGATCAATTAAGGTAAAGACTGACTTTTGTCAAGGAAGATACTGGCCTAGGACATGACTACCCATCATGACTCGCTTTTAGTCAGGAAGTTTTAACTTCAGACCATCCCATGTGTTACTTCAGGTCTCTGAGTTTGTGAGGCCACCAGGCAAGCCCCCCTGAGCTGGTCAGGTTTAGTTTATGACTCTTTTGTCTACAGCTGCATCATTTTCATCGTGCTTAATCTTCTGTGAAACTTTAGTAAAAACTCAAACATAAGAAACTGCCATAAAATTATATTATTTTATATATCTTACATTTCAGACATAAGCTAGGTTTTGCATTACAGTTTAAGTGTGTTCCTTTGAAGAATATTATCCATTACATGTTCAAACAGAAAATTACTAGACAAAAAGCCAAGTTCAAATATAGTTATCAAAAGTTTTAAAAAGTAACTTTCAAACTTCAATAAAAATTTTTTCAGAGAAAGAAATCATGAACATGGACAATAGTATGGTAATTGCAGGGGGAGGGGAGGTAAGTGGAGGTAGAAGAGGGTACAAAGCAGATAAATGATGATTAAAAAAACATTAGTAAAAAAAGAAAACCTAAAAGAAAATTTTCCTAGTAATAATAAAGATTTGATTTTCTTAGAATTATAAAAATCTTCTTGGAATAAAACATATATACTGAAAAAGGAAACTATAATAATTTCTTAGTATTTAATATTTTTAAAATATGTCTTCAAAAACAAAAACATATATTTAAGTCCATTTTACAGAAGTGCAATAGAGACCAGGACATAGTCCTCTAATTATAGTATAATTTCAACAGTAATTTAAATCTTCTCTGAAGCAATTATGTTAATGAAGTCTAAGCCAGAACTATTTTCCTTAAGAGTAGAATAATTTTATTATTTTTACTTACAGCTTTCCGCAACATGTCCCCAACCACCACACCGGTAAACGTATCCCATTCCTATTGAATGAAAAGATAAGGAACACAAAAAATATAAAAATACTAACTAGTTAACAAGATATTCTCAATAACCCTACAAGATGCCTTACAAGAAGCTAAGGACATGTAAAAAAACAACAACAGAAAACACATTTCACATCTTCCCATTTCTAGTACAACAGTATGAGTTCATTTATCAACCTGAAACTTTGACATGAAATCTACTAGAAATAATCTTATTAAAACAAAAAACTATACTATATAAGGGAGTCTCAATATCTAAAAATGTAAATCTCACATTCAATTAGCATTTGTCACCTATTAATTTATCCTATTATACACTATTTGTTACTAAGCAATAAATAAGCAATAAGGTGCACCAAGAGTTTAAAAATTGCATATGTTGGAAAAATACTTCTATTATCTTTTCTGAGATAGAGAGAGAGAAGACTGTCATTCCTTTTTTGTTTTTAATTCTCAGAATCAAAGTTGGTCAACTGTTATGAAATCTAGTGCTCTACGAAAACCTATTTCTTCACCCTGTATTCCCCTAATCAGATAATAATGGGCACTGTATTACTTTTTACACATTGATCAGCAAATAAAGCAAAAACATATTAAAATTTGAGAGCAATATAGAAACATTGCCAAAATAACATACTCCCTGCCTCCGCCCACCCTGACCATTCACTCTTCTCAATAACATTATGAAATCACTAATAAATATGAATGGCTGTTATCCTATGAGTCAAAGAAAAGTGTTCTCCTTTCTCAATGATAATGTATTCATACTCCAGAAAGAAAAAATAGGTAATATTAGATCTTACAAAGTGTGGAGCATACTGATTATAATGAAAAACATTAGTAGGAGGAGATTAAGACATCAAAGTTACTAATGGACATAAAGGGAGGCAAGTTAATAAATTCAGGAGAAACTGTACGAGTCAGCCAGAGTATGTGGAGGTAAAGAGAAACTAAGAGCAAACATAGGCATGGTCTGCATTGTTTCAACTATTTAAACGAAGGAAACCCAGCACATCATTAAAATCTAGTCATTAGACATTAAAGGTCACTACTAGGTCCAAGTTGCACTGTCCATGCAGTATTCCCTCCCACCCTAATAATGGACTCTCACTTTATGATAATGCCGTAATGAAAAAATCACTTATGAATATATATAATTTTTAATATTAGAAACACACCAGAGATGGGTTAGTTAGCTGTGGCCTGAAGAAGGTTCTTTTCAAGTTTGAGAGGGCATTATACGGCAGTCCAGAAATGAAGTCATAGACAAAGAAGATAAATTATACATTAAAAGATTAACATAAACTTGCAAGCTCGAGGAAACTTTGAAGAACTGTCTACCCTCTTGCTTCATCTGCTGATTCTGAGCAAGTCAGTGAATATAATAATGGAAAAAAATAATGCATTACACCCATATTGTTTTATTCATTTATTTTTATATTTATCACTTCCACTGCTTAGATCAGGGCTATAAGAAAGATGACTCTTCTGGTAACTTGAGTAAGTGGAATTGAGTTCAGAAAAATCTAGGCAGTGTGGGTGTTACTTATCTTACTTTTTCTGCCTTACCTTCACTTCAGAATATTGGGTCCACGCACAGGGGAGTAGAATTGGATACCAGCTTCTTACACTAAATTTCTAACTTAGTAAGTAAGTCGATATATAATTTCTACCTAAAGTAATTTCTAATCTAACCATGAATCTGCATTATTACCAAACTTCTTTGTAACTTTAACATTTCCTCCTTTACATTCACTTACGTTTTCTTGAAAATGTTCAGGATGCATGCCTCGAACAAAGTGCAAAGCGAACATCAACTGATCAGCCTGAAAGGAATAACAGACGTCATCCTGCTTTTTCTAAATTTGTGATTTTAGAAAACCATAGTCCTTAAATTGTGGTTCACAAAATTTGTATTCTGTCTTCAAATTATCTACATTTATCAATATAAGAAATGACTTTAAAAATATTTACATAAAACAACACTTGTAAGTTGGGGGCAGGGAGGATAGAGAAAATACTAGAATTTTTAGAAAAAGTGCTAAGATTAATTATCGTTTACATCTCATTAAAAATAAAGCTGATCAGCCCTGGCTGGTGTAGCTCAGTGGATTGAGTGCGGGCCTGTGAACCAAAGGATCGCGGTTCGATTCCCAGTCAGGGCACATGCCTGGGTTGCAGGCCAGGTCCCCAGTAAAGGGCACACGAAAGACAACCATACATTGATATTTCTCTCCCTCTCTCTCTTTCCTACCCTTCTCCTCTAAAGATAAATAAATAAATAAATAAATAAATAAATAAATAAATAAATAAATAAAAACACACTTCTCTTTTAAAAAAAAATAAAAAATAAAAAATAAAGCTGATGAAACTAGCTGAAACCCAAATGTGAGATCTGAATCAGCCTTCATTAACCAGATCATTTTTAACCTCCTTACTCTTGCATTAGTCTTCTTCAGTTTGTCATTGTGTATGTGTTTATGCTCCTGAATAATCTACATACCCCCAAATCCAGATAATTTATTTCTAGATATTTATGCAAAGGGATTACAAATATCCTCCTAGATAAGCAATAATATTCATTGTAAGACTGTTTATAGTAGAAGAAAAACTGAAATAACCTAAAGGTTCAAAAGTCTATCATGAAAATATTGAAATCAAAATAAACAGCATAACCCATATTGTGAAAGGAGGCAGGTATGTTTATAAACATATATGGATACGTGTCTTTTCCAAAAATTTTGGAAAAAGGTAACATTTTTATCCGTCACTTATTTTTGAGATTACAGGCTATTTTTGTTTTCTTCTCTTGGATGCTTATTTTTAATCTTTCTAAAATAAGCTTACCTTATTTCTGTTAAAAAAAGAAGTAAATGTTCACTAGCCAAAAAAAAAAAAAAAAAAAAAAACACCCTCATCTATTGAAGCACCATTTTTCAAAGTTCTAATTTAAACACTTTATTTAGCCTTTTTGTGTTGTAAATAATACTTTATTTACATCTAACGTGTGTATGATCATAAATATAGGCAGAGATAAGTATAAGGGTAGTTAATATGTAAACAAAGACCCTCCTGCAAATACCACCAGCAAGCGATCCCCTTGCCTGCTGAAATCACTCCTCTGTAGGAGAGATACAGTATCTTCAATAACATAATACACAATGATTTTATAAAAGTGTATGTTATGCATATTTCTAAATAGATACAGCAACCACTCAGTACATATCTACTAAGCAAGTTAATAAAAAACAAACATGCTCACAACTATAGTGAGTCAGTGAGTACAAAAATATACTCAAAATGTAAAATTAGGAGCACATGGTCATCAGTCAGGTGTGCAAAAAAAAGAAACATACAACAACTTCAATCTGCATAAAATAGCTACCATGTGACTCAAAATATAAAAAAACAGGGCATGTCATTTGGGAAGATGTATAGTGTTCTTAGGCATTAGAAGGTCATAATTCAGGTGTGGGGTTGAACAGTGATTAGCTGAATGAGTCACTAAGATGCTTATTTTATAAATTAATGAATATGTAGAATGATTATAATAACAGCCTTCATCTAAGGTACAGAAATAATGATTAAGATAAATAAGACAATACATGTATTACTTTGAAGGCTTTATCACTTAATATAATTAATTCTTTATTATAGATATATATAGATAAACACAAATTCACATACAGTATAACTACATTGATTTAAATTTGAACCAAGAGTAATGTCTCCAGTGTTAATGGAGAGAAGTCAGGTCCTAACACTCACTCTGTGGTTCTCAGATTACCCACTGGAGTCCGTGAGCTAATTGTTAATGATTACTGAGGCCATATTCCAAACCATTGGCAAAAATAGGCACAATAACATATATTTAATAAATTGGGTGATGGTGGTTATCCTTCTCTTTGTTTTTTGGTCACAGAAGACACCCTGCCCTCAGGGATAAGTATACAATCATAATTAGGCCAATCACATTGCCTTGCTCCACACATAATTGAACAAGGGAGGCTATATGCCCCAAGCCAGGCCAACCAGTGTCTTCTATGTTCTCCAATGAAGAGATGGCAGAACAAAGCTGTTTATGGCAGCTGTTTAACTGCCCAGCTGTACCAATGAGTCCTTTTAGCCATAAGTATTAACAATAATATTATAATAGAGAACAATGATGACTTAAAAAAAAGCTAAGAATGTAATTTACTGAGAGCAGAGAGAAACAATTATTTCCAATTAGTGAAGCAAAATTAAGAATGAATAAATCAAACTGAAGGATTTTCTGAATATTTATATCAGAAAAACAAAAACAACCCTGACAATATCGAGATGAGAAAATATTTTGGACCTCTAATATCCTTGACTACAGTGCTTATCAGAGCAGAAAATCTAGGTGTTTAATTCAATGTCAATTTATCTCAGTATACTTAGGTTCTACTACAAAATACTTTACTATTAAGAGGATATAAAATAAGCAAAATCTCAATGATCATTTATATAATTAGCTGAAATTTAAAAAATTAGTTAAGAGGTCAACTCCTAGGTGGTAAAAATCAGTCACACATTCCATGCCATCACAGTAGTCTAGTAAGTATTTAAACACAGTAAAACAGTGAGAATTAATAAGTATGAGGGAATCTTAAAGTCAACTTTTTGGTGAGATCAAGTTCACTTTTCCACACATAATGGTTTGTTTCAGCCACATCCTCTTAGCAAGAAGTCTTCAGCATTGAGTCTAATGGATTCGAATTCCAGTTCCACCATTCATCTGAGTAATCCAGAGAGAGGTTACTAGCTCTAAATCTTGGTTCCTTCCTTTATATAACAGGATTGTTGTAGGGATTAAATCACAACATATTTAAAGCACTTAAATAGTGTCTGAAATATTTTAAGTCTTAAAAGGTGACAGATTATGTATCTGCTTTAAATTGATAGACTATATGTATTGAAAAGAAAATTTATTTCAAAAATATTCTATAAACCCCACAATTCTCAGAGACTAAGAAGCAGTGGAAAGTACAATTCATTCATTCCTTCTGTTTTTACTCTACAATGTCCATTGCTTTCAAATATGTTCAATAAAAGGTATAAAGTAGATGTTACCACATAAAGAAAAGCCTTGCTCTAAACTCAGATAAATTGATATAGCATAGAACTTGAGTATTTTCATTTGTGCTTAAAGTTAAATCATTGTGGTGAACAATTTTAAGCATGTTCAACTATATTTCCAGAAAATCTAAAGGGTTAGGTATAATACTACAAGTTTCAAAGTTATCAAAGCAGCAGAAGAAAATTATCTAAATTACTGATATTCACTTAGTCACAGGTTATAAATTTCTAAACCCCCTAGCAGAGAACTTTTGTAAAAAAATACCTTTCATAAGGGAAAAAAAATCAAAATCAAAATTAAATAATTTATAAGATACATACAATCATCAGAACCTATTATTATTTTATTTTTAAAACATAATCTTTTTCTTTCTTTTATTCAATCAACAGCAAACACCTTTAAAGAGAGGCAGGATGAGCTGCAGAGGCAAAACTTATAAGGAGTTTTCATGAGAAAACTTCTATTCATATGTCACCAAACATGCTTCATATTATCTTTTCAGATCTGTCTTAGACAATATGTCCATGAGGAACGGGAAACAGTAAGAATATGTGCTCTACCAACACTCCTTCCAACCCTTTCTGTATTCTTGCCCAATATAGTTGAAAATTATTTAACAGTACAACAACTTCTACGACTTTGAATTTCTTCCAAACAATAAACTGAAATGAAGAAATATTATATAAAAGTACTAACTTGTACACAGTTTTGCAATCTTAAGTTTTGTGAAACTAAATATGCTATTTATCCTATAATTGTCTCAAATTACATTACCCAAGATTAAAAATAAGGACAGAATCCTAGAAGCAACAAGAGAAAAGGAGACAGTTACCTACAAAGGAGTGCCCTTAAGACTACCAACTGACTTCTCAAAAGAAACCTTACAGGCAAGAAGGGTCTGGAAAGAAGTATTCCAAGTCATGAAAGGCAAGGACCTATATCCAAGATTGCTCTATCCAGCAAAGCTGTCATTTAGAATGGAAAGGCAGATAAAGTGCTTCCCAGATAAGATCGAGTTAAAGGAGTTCATCATCATCAAGCCTTTATCATATAAAATGTTAAAGGGACTTATCTAAGAGAAAGATCAAAAGTATGAACAGTAAAATGACAACAAACTCACAACTATCAACAATTGAACCTAAAAAACAAAAACAAATTAAGCAAACAAGTAGAACAGGAACAGAATCATAGAAATGAAGATCACATGTAGGGTTATCAGCAGGAAGGAGGAGTAAGGAGAATGAGGAAAGGTACAGAGAATAAGAAGCATAAATGGTGGGTACGAAATAGATAGGGGGAAGTTTAAAATCATATAGGAAATGGAGAAGCCAAGGAACTTATATGTACGACCCACTGACATGAACTAAGGGGGGAACGCTGGAGGAAGGGTGGAGTGCAAGACAGAGGGGAATGGAGGGGAGAAAAAAAAATGGAACAACTGTAATAGCATAATCAATAAAATACAGTTTAAAAATGAATATATTAGAAAAAGAAAATTAATGTTAAAAATAAAAGAACAACATTTATAACAAAGGAGGCTTGTTCTATAAAGCAAAGCTTATTCTTTAAAATACCAAGAAAAAAAAGACAAAAATGGCAGATAACAGAGGAAGGTAAAAATAAACAACTTTAATAAAAATACAGAGAAGAATTTTAAATATAATATATTTATAAACTACAACTTGATAAAAATTAAAGATTATACCCAGGGTTGACAAGGACTCAAGGAATGTGGTAACCTCCTTACTGTATAGATAAGAGAATTAACCGGTAACGAACTTACAGAAGGCGATTTGATAACATTCAACAACATTTTAAAAGTATATATCCAGCAATTATATTACATTTCATTGAGAAATCTACTGAATATAAATACCTACTTACACATGTACATAAAGAGCAATATACTGCACAGGATTTCACTGCATTCATAATAGCAAAAAACAAATAAATAGTCTAATATCTATCAATAAAGCAGTAGTTACACAAATTAGCATATAACCACACTATGGAGTACCACACAATCACTGAATACAATGAGGTTAACATATTTATATTATGGGAAGATCTTCAGGACCTACTGCAACAAGAGATGAAACAGAACAAAATACACAGTTAAAGAAAATAAAAGCTTTATGTATTTGCACATATGAATATGAAGAGAAAGGAAATGGACTATAAGAAACAAATTAAACTTTGAACTGCTTTACTCTAATGAAGGAGTAAAAGTTGAAATAACTCTTTAAGGTTTTTTCTATATAGATCCACAAAGTTGGTGACTCTTAAGAAAATGTTTTTTTAAGTTTTGTTCATGTATTAAAATTTTAAAGTATTATGTGATGATTATGTATTATACAAATATTAGCTATATTTGAGATCTATAACTGATGAAATTCTACTGACATGTCGTCTTCATATCTAGAATCATAGCCTTTTAGTGACATTTGAAATCATTTGCTTGTAATTCCTAGTTTTACACAAGTTAAAATAGAGAGCCAAACAGACAATTTTTAGAATGACCATAAAAGAAAAAGAAAAACCCACAGTTCTCATTAAAGAAGAAACTGCGTGGAAACATTCAACTATAATTCTTTGAACTTCCAATAATATACCTTAAAGAGGTGCTGAAAGGCACTGTGAAGGATTTATTCACTGTCTCAAGTAAAGATCCTCAACAATATCACCCTAATCAAAAAAATTATTATCTCTTTCTAAAGAATATATTAACTATATCTTTTCAAGACTTTCTAAGAAGCCTATATAATTGGACCATAATAACTCTATTTCTCAGGTGTCTTTGCAAAGCTCTTCTTTCAACATACATTAAGCTACACCCAAGAACTGATTACTTTTTAAATTCTTAAATGAAAAGCCTCTACATTGTCTGTAATATTAAAAATTCTAAAATATGTTTCATTGTATATTCCTCTGCAGGCCTTATAATATAAAGACTCCCATGACAAATTTCTCTCAACTCAGAATCAAGCATTAGTTTACTTTAATACCAGGATTAGGAGACAGTTTTGTCCCCAACCCAAGGAACATCTGGAAATATCCAGAAATATTTTTGATTGTAACAACTGAGGTTAAGAAAATACTACTGCCATCAACTGGTAGAGGGCAGAGAACAGTAACCTACAACAAGTAATACTGTGGCCCAAAGTGTCAATGTTGCTGAGGCTGAGAAACCCCAGCTAGAAAATGACCTACATAAATAACATTGTCGTTTCCCCTTCAGTGGCTATGGGCATGTCTGGAGCTAAGTCAGCTAACCCAGTGTTTGCTCTCCCTTCTTCCCTGGTCACTTTTTCCCTATGATATCCCCAAATGCGGCAAGACAGTTTAGATAGTAACGACTATTATTTTGGAACTATATCAGAAATGCCAATCTCAATATCTTTCTAGTACGTAAACAGTTATATGATTGAACTGTAATGCTATATTGAATCAAAGGTCAGGTAGTACTTTATAGGTAAAAAAAAAGTAGCATTTCTTACCTTAAACAGACAACGGCATATATATTCATATACCATATGTTTTAATGAGCTGATAAGAGACTGAATTCGCTGTTCTGTATTTTCAGAATCCTGTAAATTAAAATTTGAAAATTAAAAAAATTAGAAAATTTATAAAGATTTAAAAGGTACCCCAAAGTTTAACCATGCTTATAAATTGTTCCTCCACACTCAAAGCTGATTCTGGAAACATTATCTTTGGCAATCAAATTCAAAGATCTAAACAAATAAGTAAATTAAACTTATACACTAATACAATAAAGAAAATAATAGTATCTTTTTCTTTAATGCATAGAGCTTAGAAAACCACAGACCCAAAATGGCAACACTTATTCTAAGGCCCATGATACCAAACCTAGACTAATACTTGACCTAACTGTGGTTTTGACATTCACTAGAAATATAATCTTTATCAACCAATCTGGAATTTTCTTCTGGTCAAACACCAGTAACGTAATCTGTCACTTAGGCATAATTCATCCACACTATTATTCCCTTCTCTCCTCCCCGCCAAAGGAAGAAAAGCCAATCTTCATAATAAAACACTTGCCATTCCCTTCGTCCAAAAAAAGTGAAGTCCAGACTAAAAAATCCTTTCTTTTCTTTTCCTAACAGATTCCCTTGACCCACAAAAACTATGGGAACTTCCTACAAAAACTTCCCATTTTGTATACTGCCTCAGAGTGCTCTTCTATTTGCTAGATGGGATGCTGCCTAATTAATGAATCACTTAATAGAGCCAATTACATCTTCAAATCTACTCCTTGAATTTTTTGACACTTAAAGTTTTTAATACATAAAAATTATAATCAACTTTCAATAATACAATATGAATTAAATTTGCTCATACCACTTTGATTCTTAGGGGTAGGGAAGGGTGAAGGTAGGAGAGGGTATAGGTGGAGAAAATGGTAATAGAAAAAAATACACAAAAAAAATTATTAAAAATGTACTACATCAGTCTGGGTTAAAACCATCTTATTACTTCTATTATCATTACCAATCCAGCCCCAAAACTGTATGACCAGAACCACCCTATACAGAATTTTCTCACCCTCAATATAAGAACCTAAACAACCTTAAACCATGCCCTCCAGATTGAATAAGGATGAGCAATAACTCTGATATTGGTGCTATAATTCATGCATACCTTTAGTGTTTTTATTTGCGTCTGTACTTCCATTGTACATGATTGCCATAATTGAAAAAAAAAAAAAAAAAGCAGTAATGGCCATTGCCTTTGATTCACGAAAAATGGCTTGGGGTAGAAATGGGGAGGGGGTTATGAAAATCATGAAAGCTGGTCTTTTCCATATGAGTGATAGGAATTTCATATCTCACTTCAGGGAGTATCTGAAGAACACATGCTTTGCAATGTTCAATTCAGGTATAGTATCTAGACTAAATTTGTTTGCTTCCTTATAATTGACAAGAAGAGAAACAATAAAATAATTCAGTCGGTTTACACTGTAACGTGTGAATTTGGTAAAAACATCATGAACTGGCATTCAAATGCATCAAACCTAGGTTTTCCTCCTAGTTAGCAGCGTATTCTGAGAGAGCTCATCGTTAATAGTTTACATGGCAAACGCTCTTCATTTCACTATTTATTACCGAAGACCACATGTGATATTGAGACTTCACTAAAAGATATTCTTATTGTGAGAGAGTAAAGTACTGACAAGATTCGATGGGTTTTCAAAACATTGGGAAGCAAGGTTTCTACTCTGCTTAAAATTTTAATGCAAAAATGACTCTCTAGATGAACCAACACTCACAGACATTATACCACTCTGTTTTTTTAATACAAATGCTTCTATGAGTACATTTTACAAATGGCTTGGTTATATTTAACCTATTTTAAAACTCAAAAATATTTTGAAAACTAAGGACCAAAACACCAGTTACTCCTTCTGCCTTTCCCCTGCTTCTTGAAACCTAGTGTTTGCCTAAAGGAAATAACAAATACACAAGACAAAAATGTTTACCTTGTCTATCATGACTGAGTAGACAGATTTTTGCTAATAAGACATACCTCAAAGCATTAGGTCTTCATTTTATTTCCATATTGAATATAAGAACCACTTCCAATGAGACATATAAGGGGGAAAAGTCAGTAAACTTTAATCATTTATAATCAAATAAAGATTTTCCAAAATAACTCGTTCCTGAAAATGGTAATTAGCCATGCCAATGAAGAAAATAATATTTGTCCTATTTTATTCTCTGGTTATATTACATAACACAACACCAAGAAAAATGTTTAGCACATAGTGAGTCTGCAATAAATATTAATAGAATAATCTTTCCTCAAAAAAAAAAAAACCCAAACAGATTTAAGTAAATCTACTTGCATTAACATTTTGTTCCCTAATTTAACTAAAAGAAAAAATTACTTTCCTCCCCAAAAATAATTTTTATGAAATCACCCATGTCCGTATTATACCAAATACAAGAACTATAAAGAACAGTTAGATAAATTTTGTCTCATAAAAATATTTTAGAAAAATGTAAAAGGGTGTTGCAACATATGACATAAAGGTTTAACATCCTCAATATGTAAGATATCTTAAAACTCAATTTTTAAATATGAATAACATAGTATGAAAAATTCACCAAAGAAATATGAATATAAAATAATCCTATATTTATATTACAAGTAATATCTCTTATAAATGATCATAGACTTGCAAATACAGTAGAATAGTTTTCAATGATCTAAAAGGACAATTATTGAAAGATATATAATATCCACTGTTGGTTAAGGTATGGATAGAAAAAAGTACCCTTTGCATCAGTTTAACATAAAATAGCATATATTTTTAAATGGCAATGAGATAATGTGCAAGGCTTACAAATGTGCATTTTTGCCCCAGCTATCCAAATCTAAGCATTTGACTAGGAAAAATAATTGGAGAAGTGAAACACCAAAACACAAACAAACAAAAAAACCCCAAACTTATAAATATCTGTACCTGTTTTAAAATATAACCACCCAATTTTTTACACTCAGTCCTTCAAGGGGTAAAGTCTATTTTCCCCATGTCCTTAACTCTGGGTAAGCTTGTGACTACTTCAACCAACAGAATAGAGCAGAAATGACACGAACACAAGGCTGGGTTATAAAAAGTGATTCAACTTCTCCCTTGTCCTCCAGAACACAGGTGTGGTGCTCTAAGATGTAATATGAGAAATCCAACTACTCTGCTCTGAGGAAGCCAAGTTTCACCGCTAATCATCAAGTCCTCCCACCCCAAGCACCAGACATGCAAGTAAAGGCTCTTTCATCCTCCCACTTACCGTCTGTGAGTGTTGGTTCATAATATATGATTGGTATTTTGTAATTCACATGTCAGCCGATAAAATTAGAGTCATTTTTGCTTATGTTTTTGCATTAAAATTTTCGAGACTCTAGTCTTCCTGAGGTCCCAGGCATTGTTAAGCAGAGATAAGCCATCCCTACTCTGCCCTAACCAAATTTCCCACAGAATCCATGAGTATAAGAAAAAATGCATGAGCATATGAAAAACAGTTTTAATCTGCCAAAAGTGGGGGTCAAATGATTTTCATTACAAGTAACCAGAACAATGACCACATAGGAGGTAAAGTATGGTACGGTGTCACAATCTCTCAATAATACTGCACAGCTTTGTATTTATTAACATAAAAGTTTTCTAATATACTAATACTTTTTCAAAGAACAGTATGAATCTTTTTGGTTAAAGCAATTTATGTTCCTTAATATAGCCTTCCCTCCATCAGACTATTAACTTCATAAAACAGCACGCACTCCTGTATCCCCATTATCTAAAACAGTAACTGCCACATCTTAAAGCTTCAAACAAAAGGATACATAGAAGAATTTTAATTGTTGTTTTCTCCAATAGGAGTATGTGAGTAATTTCTTATCTTTCTACTTTCTTAAATCACTTGGGTTTTGCTTAATAAATAATCATCTATTACTTTTTAATTTATACTAAAAACATAAATTATTTCTGGTTAAGAAGACCATCACATTGGGATAGTTTGTTAGGAACATAAAATACAATTAAGGAGCTACTTGCTTTGAAATACAGTTTAAAATTGTTACATGTGGTCTTTTGAAGCATAATTCCAAATAAGTTTGCTCAGGAAGTTATAAATTAATCACCAGTAAAGTGGTCTCTCTTATTCGATCTCGGCCACAGAAACCAACAGCATACCTGTTTGTTTTGCAGAGCTCGCTGGAAAAGTCGAAGAAATGCAGCCAAACTAAAACGGTACATGTTATTAATTTTGGACAAGTCAGAGATAATGAAGTACATCCTACTGGCACTCTCTGCCAGAGGAAGATAGGCATCCCGCTCCTGTGGATCATTAATTGGGGGAGAAAAAAATAAATCTGAGTAACAGTGCTTTACTGCCACCTACAGACCATTATGCACATATCCAGCCACGGCCTTACTATTTGTACATATATCCAAGACACAAAGATGACAAATCACAGAATTTTAGAACTATAAGGAATAGCATGATTCGGTTTCTATTTTTAGAGAAATGAAGGTAATATATTTTAAATGCTTCTCTACCCCTCATATTACAAAGTTAGAAGTGGTCCATGGGTTGATCTTCACCTGTATTAAGGAAAGAGAGTAAGATGCAATTTTAGATTTCAAAAGACAATCAATTTTAGTAATGAAAGAGGGCATGGCACTACTAGGCTAGCCCTGCAGTGGAAAAAAATGAGAACTATGAATCTAGTGTGTGGGACCAGTGTCAGCAAGAAAACTGATGTAACTAGAATAACAAAGGCTGTAACAGGTGGCCACATTAAGATAATAAAATACCTAGCACTGCTCAACATAAGCACAGGGAAAGAGCCAATAACCACAAGGGCTCTGATTCTGACTGAAGGTAAAAGATGATAAAAATGAGAGGATTGTAGATTAAATCATCTCCAGGTCCTGAATGCAACTCTAAGAAGGTTCTCCGTATCATTTGATCAGAGTGCCAGGATTATAAATACGACACCAGTAACATTATGTCTGTGACATTCTTATGCCTGTTAAGAAGAAGAAAGCAAAGAGAATTCAAATCCCTTTTGGTACAGAATGACAGTCATGACACCTGCCAAGTTTAGAGAAGGTGGGGTAACTGGATTAGAATTGACTATAATTTTGCTCTTATTCTATTTGCAAATACTATTCTACTATTCACAAAGCTCTTTCCCAAATGAAAAAAAGTAATAATACGTCATTGTAAACTTTGACCAAGGGCTGAAAAACACTAAAATAAAAATTTGAAGAAGTTATCAAGGTGAATAGGAAAGAACAAAAGATGTCACTGAAAACTGAGGCCAGGTTGGAACCTGAGAATTCATAACATCATTAATCTGCTTGGTTGTCCGATTTTCATCAAGCAAAGCTCAGTCACTAAAATGTTAGGAGAAGAAAAATATATTGTACTGATAAAGGGTTGGAATTTTACAAAAGGAAATATCAAAAGGAGTTAAAAGGATTTTAACCATTTGTAAGAAAATACTTCAGATGAGCATAATCACATAGTCAAGGACAAGCAGGTAAAAAAAAGGTTTTTAGTGAAAAAAAATAGCTTATACCTTTTTTAATTAACATATTTAACTTGCCTTAAGTTCCAAGAATAACAAAGATGCTTTAAGAGTTATGTTCAATATGCTCATTTTAAATTTTAGTACAAAACTGCAGCTCTAGAATTTCAGACATTATAGCTGAGACCAAAAATGGCAGAGGAGTAAGTGGAAGTTACGCTAACCACCTCTAAGGACCAAACTGGAATGACAACTAAAATATAGAAAAACCATCCTGAATAGTCAACTGAACGCTAGCCTTATAACCACAGACACACACACGTAATAAGCCACATCAACACAATGATACTGGTAGGGGATGCAGAGGAGGCAGGAAAGGACTGGCTGGCGCCCCACGGTTAGCAGCTGAAGTGCTGGAGAGATTATTTCATTGGCTGGGGAATTCCCCTTTCGAAGTGTGGCATCTAAACCCCAAACTGGGCTCCCTGGCCTGCAGCATCAGAACCAGAAAAGGAATCCAAATAACATATGCATGTAAAAAGCAGCAGGGTTTCTGTTCACCAGGGAGAGACAGCTAGAAACCTGGTGAGCCTCTTAAGGGGCAAATGCACAAAATTTCATGTGTAGCCACTTACCCTGGCTTCCAGCAGAAGGAGGGCAGAGTGGACCAGAGATGCTTGAGAGGAGCCTGGGGTTGGTGGCTCTGGGGAGAAAACTGAAGGGACAGCTGCTAGGATCCCTGTGCTGAGTCAACCCCCATGCTGCAGGAACCATCTTTCTCTGGCAGAGCACTCCTTTCCCAGTGGCATCCGCCTGAGGGGAAGCAATAGCCCCACCCACAGGAATTACTCTGCCCCACTCTGTGGTGCTTAAGCCCTGTTGCTGAGGAGTACAGCTGGAAGACATTTACTGATTAACCCTACAGAAAGCCTGCAGGCAGAGGTACATCAATGGGGGTTCTGAGTCTATAGCTAACCCTCCCCAGTGCCCAGTGTTAGTAAAAGCTGGCATTGGTACATAGCCTGGTACTTTCTGCACACACAGTGGCCCAGCATAGGGAGCCACAAGCTGTGGATAGCTGATAGCTCCAAACCAGTTGCCAAGGGCCAATCACAGGCAGAGGTTGACTTAGGCCTGTACCAAAGTCTTCCAGGTCTACCTAATACATATAAAACAAACACAAAGAGGCAGCCAAAATGACAAAACAAAGAAACAGGCCCCAAATTAAAGAACAAGGGAATTCTCCAGAAGAGCTGGATGAAATGGAGGCAAGCAATTTATCAGATAGAGAGTTTAAAGTAATGATTACAAGGATACACAACAGCATGAAAAAAAAGACAACCATAAAAAAGGAAACCATAAAAAAGGAAACCATCAGAAACCATAAAAAAGGACTGTCACTCAGAAATGAAGAACCCAGTATCTGAAATAAATACTACACTGGAAGAATAAACAGTAGGTTAGATGAAGCAGAGGATCGAATCAGTAACTTGGGTAGAAAAAAACACCCAAGAAGAGAAGAAAAAAGAATTTAAAAAGGAAAGAGACCTTAAGAAACCCATGGCATAACATAAAGCATAACAACACTGACATCATGGGAATACTAGAAGAAGAGAGTGACTAAAGTACCTAGAACTTATTTGAAGAAATAATGATTGAAAACATACCTAATCTGGTAAAGGAAAGACACACAAGCCCAGAAAGCTCAGAGTCCCAAATGAGTTGGACCCAAAGAGGACTGCTCCAGACAGGTCATAATTAAAATGACTTAAAGATAAACGCTTAAAGATAAAGAGAGAATCCGAAAGGCAGAGAGAAAAGCATGTAGTTACCTACAAGGGAGGACCAATTACACTGTCATCTGATTTATCAACAGAAACGTTTCAGACCAAAAGGAAGTGGTGTGAAATATTCAAGGTAATGAAAAGCAAGGACCTACAACCAGGGCTACTTTACCCAGCAAGGCTATCATTTAAAATCAAAAGAGGAAAATAGTCTAACAATAAAATGGCACAAAATATGTCTGTCAATAATCACCTTAAATGTAAATGGCTTGAATTCTCCAATCAAGAGACAGAGGGTAGGAATGGATAAGGAAACAAAACCCATACACACGCTGCCTCCAAGAAACCCATCTCAGATCGAAAAATACACACAGACTAAAAGTAAATATTGGAAAAAAGATATTTCACACAAATGAAAAAGAAAAAAAAGCTGGGGTTGCAGTACTTATATCTGACAAAACAGACTTTAAAATCAAGGCTATAAAAGAGACAAAGAAGGACTCTACGTAACGATAAAGGAATTAATCCAACGAGAGGACATAAACCTTGTGAACACTTATGTACCAAACACAGCAGCCCCTAACTGTGTGAAGCAAACCTTGATGGACATAAAGGGAGAGATCAACAGAAATAGAGTCATAGTTGAGGATTTTTAACAGCCCATAGACTTCAATGGATAGCTCTTCCAATATATCAACAAGGAGACAGCAGCCTTACCCAACACACCAGCTCAAATGGATTTAATTGATATCTTCAGAGCATTTCACCCCAAAGCAGCAGAATATACACATACTTTTCAAGTGCACATAGAACATTTTCTAGGATAGACCACATGCTAGGACGCAAAACAAGACTGAATAAATTTAAGAAGATTGAAATCGTATCAAGCATCTTCTCTGACCACAATGCTATGCGAGTAGAAATCAATCACAAGAAGAACACTGAAGAATACACAAAGACATGGAAGCTAAATAAAATCATTAAACAATGAAAGGCTAAACAAAGAGACCAAGGAAGAAATCAAAAGATACCTTGAAACAAATAAAAATGAGGACACAACAATCCAAAATCTTTTGGACACTGGGAAAGCAATCCTAAGAGGGACATTCATAGCATTACAGGCCTATCTCAAAAAACAGGAAAAAGCTCAAATAAATGATCTAACTTCACACTTAAAGGAACTTAAAAAAGAACAACAAATAAAGCCCAAAGTGAGTAGGAGGAAGGAAATAATAAAGATCAAAACAGAAATAAATGAAGTAGAGTCTAAAAAACTAAATGTTACAATAGATTGATGAATCCAAGAGCTAGTTCTTAGAAAAGATAAACAGGATAGACAAACGTTTAACCAGACTCATCAAGAAAGAAACAGGAACCAAATAAATAAAATCAGAAATAAGTGAGGAGAAATAAGAACTGACACCAAAGAAATACAAAGCATAGTAAGAAAATATTATGAACGACTAAATGCCAACAAACTGGACAACCTGGAGGAAATAGATAAATTCCTAGAAACATACAATCTTACAAAACTAAATCAAGGAGATTCAGAGAATCTGAATAGACAGATTACACCTAGTGAAACTTACATAGTAATCAACAAATTCCCAAGGTACAAAAGCCCCTGAACTGGATGGTGTCACAGGTGAATTTTACCAAACATTCCAAGAAGAACTAACACCTCTCCCTCTCAAACTCTTCCAAAAAATTCAAGAGGGATGGCTCCCAATCTCATTATAGGAGGCCAGCATTATCAAATTTCAAAACCAGATAAAGACACTACAAAAAAGAAAATTAAAGGCCAATAACCTGGCAAGTACAAATGGTAAATTCCTCAAGACAAAATTAGCAAACTGAATATAGCAACACATCAAAAAGAATGTACACCATAATCAAGTGGGATTTATTCTGGGAATGCAAAGTTGATGCAACATTCACAAATCAATAAATGTGATTCACCACATTAAAAAAAAAAAAGGATAGAAGCCACAGAAAAATAGATGCAGAAAAAGCATTTGATAAAATTTAGTATCCATTTATGATAAAAATTCTCAGCAAAGTGGAAATAGAGGGAACATACCTCAACACAATACAGGCCAAATGTGAATGCCAGCACCACACTCAACGGGCAGAAACTACAAGCGCTCCCCTTGTATTATGGAATAATAATATGGAATAAGACAGGGATGGTCTGTTTTCACCTCTCTTATTCAACATAGTACTGGAAGTCCTGGCCACAGCAATCAGACAAGAAGACAATATAAAAGGCATCCAAGTTGAAAAAGAAATAGTAAAATTGTCATTACTGGCAGATGAAATGACCCTGTACATAGAGAACCCCAAAGATTCCACTAAGAAACTACTAGAACTGATAAATAAATTCAGCAAAGTAGCAAGTCACAAAATTAATATCTAGAAATCATTTGCATTTTTATATACCAATAATAAACTAACAGATGTGGAAATCAAGAAAACAATCCCATTCACAATTGCTTCAAAATGAGTGAAATACCTAGGAATAAACCTAACCATGGATGTAAAAGATTTGTACTTGGGGAATTAGAAGACACTGAGGAAGAAACAGAAGAAGATATAAATAAGTGGAAGCACATACTTCCACTAGTTTATGGATAGGAAGAATTAACAGCAGTAAAATATCCATACTACCTAAAGCAATCTATAGATTCAATGGAATTCCATCAAGATTCCAATGATATATTTCACAGAACTAGTCAAATATTAAAAAAATTTATATAGAACCACAAAGGGCCCCATATAGCAACAGTGATCCTGGAAAGGAAGAACGAAGTTGGAGGAATCACGCTATCTAGTATGAAACTGTACTATAAGGCCATAGTAATGAAAATAGCATAGTACTGGCATAAAAACAGACACACATAGATCAATGGAACAGAACAGAGCGTCCAGAAATAAACCACACCTTTATAGTCAGTTAGTATTTAACAGAGGAGGCAAGCACATACAATGAGCTAAAATTTATTCAATAAATGGTGTTGGGAAAATTGGACAGATATGTGCAGAAAAATGAAACTAGACCAACTTCTTATACTATACACTAGAATAAATTCAAAATGAATCAAAGACTTAACTGTTATACTGGAAACCATAAAAATCATAGAAGAAAACATAGGCGGCAAAATCTCAGATATTGCTCGTAGCAATATTTTATCAAGATACATCTCCACAGCAAGGGAAACAAAAGAAAAAAAATAAATGAGACTATATTGACCTATAAAAAGTTCTTGCACAGTAAAGGAAATCATCAACAAAATAAAAAGATAGCCCACAGAATAGAAGAACATATTTACCAATATACCTAAAAAGGGTTAATATCCAAAATTCATAAAGAACTTACAAAACACACCAATAAACCCCAACAATCTAGTTAAAAAATGGGCAAAGGACCTAAATGGATACTTTTCCAAAGAGGACATACAGATGGTCAATAGACAGACATATGAAATGATGCTCAATGTCAGCAATCATCAGAGAAATGCAAATTAAAACCACAATGAGATACCATCTCACACCTGTCAGAATACCCATCATCAATAAACAACGAACAAGTGCTGGCAAGGATGTGGAGAAAGGGAAACGCTTTTGCACTGTTGGTGGGAATGCAGACTGGTACAACCACTGTGGTAATCAGTATGGAGATACCTCAAAAAATTAAAAAGGCATCTGCCTTTTGATCTAGTGATCCCATTTCTGGGAATATATATGAAGGAACCCCAAGCACTAATTCAAAAAAACATAAACACCCCTGCGTTCTTTAGAGCATTGTTTACAATCACCAAGATATGGAATCAGCCCAAGTGTCAATCAGTACATGAGTGGACAACACAACTATGGGACATCTACTGATTGGAATTCTGCTCGGTTATAAAAAAGAAGAAAATTTTACCCTTTGCAACAGCATGGATGGACCCGGAGAACATTATGCTAAGTGAAATAAATCAGTTAGAGAAAGACAAATACTGTAAGATTTCACTCATATGTGGAATCTAACAAACAAACTGAACTAACAAGCAAACCATAGACTCATAGATGGAGAGCAGATAACAGCTAGTGGGAGTGGTGGTTAGAGGGTGGAGTGATTGAGCAAAAAGGAAAAGATTCATGGACATGGGCAACAGTGTTGTCACTGCAGGGGGTGGGGAGGTATATAAGGGGACTAAATTGTAATGGAAAAAAATACAACAAAAACATTATACCTGAGCCCTGGATGGTGTGGCTCAGTGGACTGAGTGCCAGCCTGTGAAGCAAAGGGTCACCGGTTCTATTCCTAGTCAGGTCACATGCCTGGGTTGCAGGCTAGGTCCTCAGTAGGGGGCATGTAAGAAGCAACCACACATGGATGTTTCTCTCCCTCTCTTTCTCCCTCCTTTCCCCTCTCTCTAAAAATAAGTAAATAAAATCTTAAAAAAAATTATACCTGAAATAGTAGAACCCAGTAGGGTATACTGATCATCAATCCTTATCCTCCAAGCTCCCGAATCTCATCACCCTCCCTATAACATCAACCAGACCCAAGGCTATGGTTTTTGTGAATTGCTTTCTTTTTTG
Source organism: Glossophaga mutica (assembly GCA_039655065.1). Taxonomy (NCBI): domain Eukaryota; kingdom Metazoa; phylum Chordata; class Mammalia; order Chiroptera; family Phyllostomidae; genus Glossophaga; species Glossophaga mutica. Next base: position 73,541,176 of record CM077308.1, on the reverse strand, counting down.
GCAATCATTGTTCCTCTGAATTCCTTATTGCACATTTTAAATACTATTAATATGAAAGTTTAAGACAACATGTATACGGTGACAAAGAGGAAATAATTACTTGATCGAGGAAAATTTGAAGTTTGTAAGATTCCTTAAGTGATTCTTGAATAAGTGCACTGCTTGCTTTTGTCTGATTCAAAGATTCAATCAAATCCTTATTTTCCAAAATATTGCCTTGAGATGTGGCAAGTGTCTGTAGAAAAATTAACAAAACAATTTTAACATTACTGTATACATTAGTCAATTAAGAAAATTCATATTAACTATCATTAACTTAATGATATTTATAACTTACATTATTGTAAAGAATCTCAACATTTTATGTCCACAAGAATGGTATAGGAAATCTTTATACCATATCATCAAAACAGTACACATATATTAATTTTATCAATCTAATAAAAAATAAAGTTAAATCATAATTTCCTACCTACTTTTAATGCTTCTTTGAAATTCTGACCATAAACAGGTAATTAATTAGTGAAATAATCCGGTATAAAGATACTGTTTGTTTAAAAATTGCTTGTCTTAAACATTACTTCCTAAAATCTCATACTCCAATACATCTAGTTTTCTGTTTGAATTTTGATTTTAAGATATATATCAATAAGTCTTTGACACAACCAAAAACATGAAGATACTATTAATTTTTAAGAAAACAATAGTTTCTTATATTTATTAAAGAAACAAATATAATACAAAACATCCTGAATAACTAAATTTTACCTCTAAAAGTGATTCTTCAAGCTTGGCTAACTGTATTTTCTTATCTTCTTCCTGTTGTAAGAGTTTTGTTTTCTGTTCCTCTAAATCAGGTTTTTCATGCTGAATAGTTAAAGCCAAAAGCTTAAATAAAAAATTATGATCATGGTTATTCCAACGATAAAGTTCAAACACATAAAACAAAACAAACACTTCCCACACATTGTCCTTATGTTTGGCCAAATACTATAAGTAATATCATACTACGTATTCCTTTGTTTCCTTCTCATTGAATATATGAGACACTTTCACGATTATTTCTGTGAAGAAATAAACTGATTAATAAATTTTTAAATATTATAGGACAGGTATAAGAAATTGCATTATTTAACATCAACATGGAATATTTAGTTCCAAAATTAGATTACATATATTAAAATTCTAGAAGCTAGTATTTTTTAATGGTTAAGTATTCACATAATGAAATAAGAGCTATCTTACTTAAACTACAGTATCATCAAAACAACAGTGAGATACCACTTCACACCCCCAGTAGGGCTACAATTAAAAAGACAAATAATAAGTGTTGGCAAGAGTATGGAGAAAGTGGAACACTCATACATCATAGGTGAGAAAGTAAAACAGCTCAGTCACTTTGCAAAACTTTGTTCTTCAAAATGTTAAGTTACCGTAAGACTCAACATTACACTAAAAAAGTCAGTGAATTGTATGGCATGTGAATTAAATCTTAATAAAACTGTTTCTAAAAACTGCTCTGTCAAATTCTTAATTTTGAAACTTCTAATTAGGAAATGACACTGGCATATCATAAAATGTATAATTCAAAATCTGCTATATAAGCATCTTCTCTTAAAGATCTAAATAGCCACTTTCAACAATTACTATGGAGAGCTTTTAGAAAAAAGAAGAAATTTTGGCCCTGGCTTGGTGAATCAGTTGGTTGGTACATAATCCCACACACCAAAATGTTACTAGTGAAACGATCTGGGCACATACAGAAGGCAACTGATTGATGTCCCTTGCACTGGTTTCCCTCTCTCTCACTTCTCTTTCTTCTTCTCCTTCTCCTTTCCTTTCCCCTTCCCCTTCTTCTTCTTCCTCTTTTTCTCTCTCCTTGTCTGTCTAACCCCCTCCCCGGGTATGTACAGGAGGCAACCGATCAATGTCTCTGGCCCCCATGTTTCTCTTTCTCTCTCTCTCTCTCTCTCTCTCTCTCTCTCTTCCCCCCCTTATCCTCCCCCCTTACTATCTCTGTGAAATCAATAAACATATCCTCATGGGAGTATTAAAAAAAGAGAATCAATTTTGCCAATTAATTCTGCCACATTTTGAACAATTTGTCCATTGTTTTATTCATAAGAAATATCATTAAGTCAAAAGATATGTTCATAAAAATATATGTGGTAAGTTATATATGATATGAAAAATATTTTAAAAGGAAATTTTTTAAATTACAATAAAGTAAAAATTGTAGCAATTACTATTATAATAAAGTAAAAATTGTAGCAAATACACATACTATCATATAAATCAAAAGAGGAAAAAATCTATTGTTAGATTAATAAAAATAGAAGATGATATTCAAAAAGTCAACAGGTATACCTTTAAAGAAAAAATGAGAAAGTATGTAAGTAAATGTCTAGATATTAATATTTATTTTGAAATTCATATAGTAATAAACTATAAGCAGATAAAGGGAATTCAAAGATGCATATGTTCTGGAGAAAAAAATAAACTTGAATAGGAATCAAAGACCCTCAACTAGTTTAATAGGTCAACTAAGTGCAATTTTCACATTTAAACTTTCACTTTTTTCATTTTTCAATTTTCACATTTAAACTTCATTTTCTTATAATAGGTACTTAAAAAAATAAAGTACCTATTCTTAACCTCTGTGATCCTTCTATTTCTCATATTCTACCCTATATGACAGAAAAAAGACTTAAAGTTATACTGAAAGAATCAGCAATTTGCCGTTAGTAACAAACGTACAAGTCTACCACAAATGATAGATGAAATAAACCCATATGACTTATCCTAACTTTAAAGTATATTTTCAAAAGACTAAATGCTAATCAGTTTAATGAAATAGCTTCCCACTCAAAATATCTAAAGGGTATACAAAACTAAAAAATAGTTCTAAGGTAAATAATGATAGATGTATACCTGTCCACGTAACCCGCTTCTTGTTGTAGTAAAGTTAACCTCAGTAACGATGGAAGCTGCATCCGGTGGAATAAAGGGATTTGGGTTTCTTGTTGACAGAAAAAGGCGAAATTCTTCATTGTAATCAATCATTTTTTCACCTATTTGTACCACATAACGTGGTCCTATTTTTTAAAATGACACAATTAGTTGGCCCGAATATTCTCTATTTTGCTACATGACATTAAAAATATAATCTTCTGGTATTTTCTAAATATAGTTTATATTATAGGTTTTTCAATAGAGTCCAAAAGATAGCAACAGTTAGGCTATTCAAGGTACTATTAACCAGCATGCTTTACGGACTGGCACTTAGGCAAGCAATTGTAAGTGATACTCATCAAGATGACTCCAGGACACTGAAGCATCAAAAGAGTACCTATGCTACATTCAATATAGTTTTAATGTTGACTCTATGTTTTATATTCCAAATCTTTCTAAAACAATACAATAAATTACAGATTACAAAAAAATAAAAACCCAATTATATATTATTCTGTATTTCTAAATCCATCAGTTAAAAAGTGTTTCTTACACTAGTAGTGAAGATGTAACTCTAGGAGACAGATTTAACTGGTAAAAACCTAAGATTATCAACATATGAGTAATTACGAAGTTACCATTAATCAATCAAACAGGGATTTATTCAGACTGCCATACACAGGTTAATTTATGATAAGAAGTTAAACTAAGAAAAATTAAGTTCTGCCTTATAAAGGAATACATTCTAAAATAAAAAACAATATTCACTGTAAAGCACATTGAGAAAAATTATCAACAATTATATCCATAACTTATGATATTTTAAACTGACAACAATTGTTTAAGTATAAAATTCGTACATTCAAAGATTATTTTCAAAGGTTAAGAAAAACATTGTATATAAGGAATTTTTCAGAACAGCAGAATAAATTTTAAAATTTTACTTAAAAACTTTACGTTAACGTGAAAACAGTTTAAAAAGCACTTTGTGAGAAAGGAAATAATAATGCTCCAGAAAATAAAATCAAAATAATACTGAACTTCTATCATTATCAGAGAAATACAAATTTTAAAGCCCAATGTAATACCTCTACAATAACCGGTATGATTCAAGAAACCTTATGCAACGTAAAAGCAAAGAAAACCACCCCTCATAACATCTGAGTCAAAACACTAAACGACAAAGAAACATTTTATAACATCAGAGAAAACTGACACAACGCCCACAAAGAAGCAACAACAAAACAAGCAGGTTATTTCTCAACAGTAATGACATAAGTAATGACCAAATGAAGAGGATGGAATAAAAACTCTAAAGTGCTAGAGAAAATAATTGTTAACCCAGAATTCATGACAAAGAAAAATCCTTCAAAAATGAAAGAAAAAAAAGTTTGTGTCCACTGGTCCTTCACTAAATGAAATATTAAAGTAAATCATTCTGACAAAAAAAAAAAAAAAAAGGATAATTCAGGTGGAAATGAGAAAATAAATGGCAGAAATGCTAAGAGAATTTAAGGATACTAGAAAGGGTAAATATGTGTAAATACAGATTTTAAACACAATTGTTATGTGGAACATGATAATGTATCACAATGAAAGGCAAAGGCAGGCAGAGGGTATGTGGAGCTAAAGTGCAGTCCTCAGAGAAGTGGCAAAGTATGTATTTGTGATACTTTGCCACTATTTAATATTGTATTAAAATAATAAGTCAAAGATGTGTATTGTTATATGTAGAGTAACCATTAAGAAATCATAAAAATTGATCCAAAAAATCAGGTTTACTAGAAAACTATGTCTGTTATTCCATGAATTGGTTAACTGTATTAAATTATATATGTATATGTATGTGTGTATATATATAAATATAATAATAAAGACTGCATGGTAAATAAAAATGCAAAACCAAATGATAAGAGGCATGCTTTGTAAGACCAACAAAAATTTGAAAGTAAAGCCATGGAAAAGAATTATCATGCACTGCGTAGCTCCCAAAACTTCCTGAAATATTTCTAACACCACACTCAAACACTTCAGAAATTTCTAGAAATAAATAAGGGCATTTAATAACATTAATAGGAAGTAAGAGAACAGGAACATACACATTTCCAAATATATATGCATCTAAAAACAGAGCTCCAAAATATTTAAATCAAAAATTGACAGAACTAAAAGCAAAATGAATAATTAAAAATCATAGAGACTTTAAGATACTCTCTCAATACACAAAACAAAACAGTAAAGACATGGAAGATAACAATACAATTAACAAATGACTTAACTAACTTTAGAGAAAATTTAAATAACCATTATCAAGACTTCCGGCCAAGATGCAGGCATAGGTAGATACACTGTGCCTCCTCCCAAAACCAGAAGAAGGACAACGACAATTTAAAAACAAAAAACAACCAGAATTGAATGAAAACTGAACTGTATCGAAGTCTGACAACCAAGGAATGAAAGAAACATTCATCCAGACCAGTAGGAGGGGTAGAGACGGGTAGCCGGGCTGGGAGGACTCAAGGCAAGGCAGCAGATTGTGGAGCAGGGCATGTAAGGCAGCAGCTGGCAGACCCAGAGAGGCGGCAGCTGGTGGAACAGGCAGTCCCACATTCACATGCAGATAAACAGGAAGAAACAACTGAGGAGCAAAACAAACCTCACAACCCAAGGCTCCAGGGAGGGGAAATAATCCTCAAACCTCTGATTGAAAACACCTGTGGGGGTTGGGGAGCCAGTGGGAGAAACTCCCAGCCTCACGGGACAGTTCGTTGGAGAGACCCACAGGGTCCTAGAACGTACACAAATCCATCCACAGGGGAATCAGCACCAGAAGGGCCCAATTTGCTTGGTGTGGGGGGGGGTAGTAACTGAAATCTGGCAGAGAGCAGAGCAAGCACCATTGTTCCCTCTTGGACCCCTTCCCATATACTGCTCCACAACCCAACGACTGGGTGACTCCTCCAGGGTGAATACCTAAGGCTCCACCGCTTACTATGTAACAGGTGTTTCAAGACAAAAAAAAAAAAAAAAAAAAATGGCCCAAACGAAAGAACAGATGAAAGCTCCAGAAAAAATACAACTAAGGGATGAAGAGTTCTGTGCATCAGATGCACAGTTCAAAACACTAGTAATCAGGATGCTCACAGAATTGGTTGAATTTGGTCGCAAATTAAATGAAAAAATGAAGGTTACTCTAAGTGAAATAAAGGAAAATGTACAGGGAACCAATACTGATGGGAAGGAAACTGGGACTCAAATCGATGGAGTGGACTCTGCAGAAGGAAGAAAGAAACATCCCATCAGAAAAGAAGGAAGAAACAAGAATTCAGAAAATGAGGAGAGGCTTAGGAACCTCTAGGACATCTTTAAATGTTCCAACATCCAAATCATAGGGGTACCAGAAGGAGAAGAGGAAGAGCAAGAAATGGAAAACATTTGAACAAATAATGAAGGAGAACTTCCCCAATATGAAAAAGGAAATAGACTTCCAGGAAGTGCAAGAAGCCCAGAGAGTCCCAAAGAAGTTGGACCCAAGGAGAAATACACCAAAGCACATCATAATTACATTACCCAAGATCAAAAATAAGGAGAGAATCCTAGAAGAAGCAAGAGAAAAGGAGAGAGTTACCTACAAAGGAGTTCCCATAAAATTATAGCTGATTTCTCAAAAGAAACCTTCCAGGCAAGAAGGGGCTGGAAAGAAGTATTCCAAGTCATGAAAGGCAAGGACCTACATCCAAGATTGCTCTATCTATCCAGCAAAGCTTTCATTTAGAATGGAAGGGCAGATAAAGTGCTTCTCAGATAAGGTCAAGTTAAAGAAGTTCATCTTCATCAAGCCCTTATTACATGAAATGTTAAAGGGACCTATCTAAGAAAAAGAAGATAAAAAACATGTACAGTAAAATGACAGCAAATTCACAGTTATTAACAACCACACATAAACCAAAAACAAAAGCAAACTAAACAAGCAACTAGAACAGGAACAGAACCACAGAAATGGAGATCACATGGAGGGTTATCAACAGGGGAGTGGGAGGAGGGGAGAGGGGGAAAAGGTACAGAGAGTAAGTAGCATAAATGGTAGGCAGAAAATAGACCAGGGGAGGGTAAGAATAGTACAGGAAATGTAGAAGCCAAATAACTTATATGTATGACCCATGGACATGAACTAAAGAGGGGTAATGTGGGTGGGAGTGTATATGCAGGGCAGAGGGAAGTGAAGGGGGGAAAATGGGACAATTGTAATAGCATAATCAATAAAATATATTATAAAAATCTTTAAAAAAATAAAATAACCATTAGCAAAATTCACATAATTTTCAATTATATATGGGACATATATGAAAATTAACCAATATCAGATCATAAAGACAACTTCAGCAGAATTCAAAAAATATGAACACATAACAATAAGTTCTCTGACCACAATGGAGTTAAGCTAAACATCAATTACAAAAAAGGTAATTAGAAAACCTCCAACTCTTTGGGAATTAATACCAAAAAAATACTAAGTACTATATAAATCAAAGCAGAAATCAAAACTTGTGATATAAAGCTAAAGAAAACCTTAGAGGGAAATTTATAAACATAAATACATATATTAAGAAAAAGAAAAAAAAATGAATACCACTATTTTTGGAATACCAAGATTTCTAATTTCCATTTCAAGAATATTAAAAAAAAGATGACCAAAGGCAATCTAAGTAAAATAATAGGAATGAAATAATAAAGAGTAAAAATAAGTTTAAAAATAGAGTCGGAGAAATGTAATGTATAGCATAAGCAATAGAAGTCCATGATATAGTTATATCTTTGTACAATGACAAAAAGTCAAATCAAATTAAAATGAGAAATATATATGAAAAATAATACAACTGAGAAAAATCAACAAAGTTAAAAGTTAGTATTTGAAAAAGATTAATAAAATTGATAAACCTTTATCAAGACTGCTGAGTGAAGAATGACTAAATTAACAACTGAAGGGGTCAGCCACAGATGGTCCATCCCTGGTAATCTCGAAAAGGCTGCCTAAGGCCAGACTGGGACAACACCTGATATCACCAGAGAAGGATCCGGAAAGAAAAAACAGTGGTAATATCTAGATGCTACCAAGACAAAATCTACCATGGTCTTCTCCATGATTTGCAATATTTTCTTTCCTGTGTAGTTCTTTAACATTAATTTCTTGTCCTTCAAGTTTGTGGATATTAAGCACTAGATCTTATTACAGTTTATTTTAATTCTCATATTTCGCTCCTCCGTTCTCTTACTCCATTTTACTTTGTTCTTTCCTCTTATTATTTTCATTTTAAATTTTGTTTTCTCTCTTGCTACAACTTATTTTCATTCTGCACTTTACTATTTCTCCCCAATACAGCTTCTTAAAAACAATTTTCCTGTCAATGGTCATCTCACATACTTTTTCTTGCTCTTCAAATACTTGCGTTCTCTCTCCACCTTTAGCAATGTTCACTCATTGGTTGTGGATAAGGCAGTGGTCCTTGCACATTTTCAATTTTATCTCTAGATCTTCACTATTACTGTATTTCAAATCTCAAATTTTACTGTTCTCTCCTACTTCATTCTGCCTTCACCCAGCCTGTTCTTTTTTTGTCTCAAGTTTAACTTTTACCTGTCTCAGCCTGTTTTTTACTTTTCTATCTATTTTGTCTTTCATCCTACCTTTTCTTTTTTTCATCTCAAATTTTATTTTTTTCCCTTTCTTAGCCTAATTTTTCTTCCTTACTCTTAGTATACCCTCTCCATCTATCTTCTCAAAATCACTTCCCTTTCTTCTACACATCTCTTGAGCTTTTCTTTCTTTTTCCCCTCTTATTTCCATCCCACCTCTGCTAAATTTGGCTCACTTGTTGTTGATAGTGCTGCAGTGGATCTTTTCTCCAATTTGTTTCCTATTTTTCTGTTATTTATTTACTTTTTCATTTTTCCCCTCTGTTATTTTTCTGTTTTAAACTTAACACTACATGTTTACCTTCTATTATTCCATTCCACATTTTTCATCCCCTTATTTTCAACGTAAATTTTACTTTCTCTCTTAACATTGCACCAATTCCCTACTTTTATTAGTGCGCCTCCCTTTACCCTCTCACAATCATTTTTCTTTCAGTTACTCATCTCCCCTTCTCTTCTCTTTTCTTGTAATAGTCTTCATCTCTTTATGCCCTTATTAATACCGGTTCATTTGCTGTTGACATGGCATTGTGGGTAGGAGTGATTTTTCTGAATGTGTGTTTGTTACCTGAGCTGTGTGGTTTTGTTCTGACAGCACCTGCACAACAACATACAAGACGTGGTGGGTGAAGAGACTCTCAGTCAGTCAGCTGGAGAGAAGGACCCACCAAAGAAAGACTCAACAGCTATTAAAACCCAATTATATCCAGAGAGCCAACACAAACAGCATGAAGGGCATCCCAAGAGCATCAAGATGAGCAGATCAAGGAGACTGCACCACTGAATCCCACAGGTCTCCTACCATAGGAGTTCAAAACATAAAGAGAGGGAGTCAAAGCACATCAATTTAAGAAGCAGAAGCAAACAAGAAGAGTCTCCCCTAAAATAGGCAGACAAAGAAACAACCCCCAATTAAAAGGAAAGGAGGAATCCCTAGAAAGAGTGCTAAATGAAACAGAGGCAAGTAAACTATCAGACACAGTTCAAAACAATGATTATAAAGAAGCTCAAGGAACTCAATGAGAATTACAAAGAACTACAGGCAGGTTACCAGGAACTCACTGTGAGCTACATCAGCATGAAAAAGGGCATACAAACTATCAACAAGAGCCAGGAAGAGATGAAGAATACAATTTCTGAGTGGAAGAACACTACACAAGGAATTAATAGCAGGCTAGATGAAGCAGAGGATCAAATCGGCAAGCTGGAGGACAAGGTAGAAAAAAATTCCCAGAGAGAGCAAGAAAAGGAAAAAAGACTCAAAAAGAAGAAGAGAGGTTAAGGGAGCTGCAGGACAACATGAAACATAACAGTATTGTATAATAGAGATACGAGAAGGAAAAAAAGAGCAAGGGATAGAAAACCTGATTTCTATGTAATGACAGAAAACTTCCCTAATGTGATGAGAGAAAAAGTCACATAAGTCCAGGAAGAACAGAGGGTCCAAAATCGAAATGAACCCGAAGAGGCCCATTCCAAGATGCATTATAATAAAAATGGTAAAATTCAAAGACAAAGAGAGAATCCTTGAGGCAGCAAGGGAGAAATAGGAAGTAACATACAAGGGAGCCCCGATAAGGCTAGCAGCTAACTTCTCAACGGAAATACTACAAGCCAGAAGGGAATGGCAAGGAATATTCCAAGTAACAAAAAGCAAAGGCCTGCAACCAAGACTACTCTACACAGTGAGGCTCGCAATTAATATGAAGGCAAAATAAGGAGTTTCCCAAACTAAAGAAGGCTCAAAGAAGACACCTCCACCCATCAGCACTGCAAGACATGCTAATGGACTGCTTTAAGAAGATGAAAAAAAGAGACTGAAAGAGAGAGCTACACAAGTACAAAGGGAGGAAATGGCAATGAAAAAGTACCTATCAATAATAACCTTAAATTTAAATGGATTAAATGCTCCAATCAAAAGATTGGTAGCTGAATGGATAAGAGAACATGATCTGCACATATACTGCCTACAAGACACCCACCTAAGAACAAAAGATCTACACAGACGGAAAGTGAAGGGTTGGAAGAAAATATAACAAGCATAATAGACAGTGGGAAAAAAGCCAAGGTTGCAATACTTATATCAGACAGAATAGATTTCAAAACAAAGGCCATAAAAAAGACACAGAAGGACACTTCATAATATTCAAGGAGAGAATTCATTAAGAAAACATAAATATTGTAAACATATATGCACCCAACATAGGAGCACCCAAATACATAAGGAATATCTTGAAGGGCTCCAAGAAAGATACAGACAGGAACACAATTGTGTAGGGGATTTTAACACCCCATTGACAATGATGGATAGATCTTCCAAACAAAGAATCAACAAGAATAATGTGCCACTGAAAGACAAATTAGACCAAATGGACTTTATCAATACACAGAAAACCTTTCACCTCTAAGAAGTAAAATACATATCATTTTCAAATGCACATGGAATATTTTCAAGGACAGACCATATAACAGGACACAGTACAATCCTGAACAAATTCAAGAAAAATGAAATCATATCAAACATTTTCTCCCACCACAAGGGACTGAAACTAGAAACCAACATCAAGGAAAAAATTCAACAATATTAAAATTCATGGAGACTGAATAGAATGCTACTAAACAATGAATGTTTAATATATTCAATGGGTTAATAATGAGATCAAGGAAGAAATCAAAAAGTTTCTGGAAGCAAATGAAAATGAACACACAACAGCCTAAAACCTACAGGACACAGCAAAGGCAGTCCTGAGAGGGAAGTTCATAGCAACACAGGCCTACCTAGAAAAGACAGAAACATTTCAAATAAACAACCTAACCCTACACCTACAAGAACTGGAGGAACAACAACAAATAAAGACCAGAGTGAGTAGAAGGAAGGAAATAATCAAGATCAGAATTAAATGACATAGAGGCTAAAAGAATAATTCAAAGAATCAATAAATCCAGGAGATGGTTTTTTGAAAAGATAAACAAAATTGGCAAGCCTTTAACCAGACTCATAAAGAAAAAAAGAGAGAGGACCCAAACAAACACAATCAGAAAAGAAAGAGGAAAAATTGCGACTGATACCACAGAAATACAAAGGATTATAAGAAATTACTATATGCCAAGAAGTTTGAAAACTTGGGTGAAGTGGACAAATTTCTAGAAACATATAATCTTCCAAAACTGAATCAAGAAGCAGAAAGCCTGAACAGACCAATAACAGCTAGTGAAATCGAAGCAGTAATCAAAAACTCCCAGCACACCAAAGCCCTGGCCTGGATGGTTTCACAAAATTTTACAAACCATTTAAGGAAGAACTAACCCCTATTCTTCACAGACTACTATTCTGAAAAAATCCAAGAAAAGGGAGAACTCCCAAACTCTTTTTATGAAGCCAGCATCATCTTAATCCCAAGATAGGTAAAGAAACAACAAAGAAAGAAAACTACAGGCCCATAACATGATGACCATAGATGTTAAAATCGTCAACAAAATATTAGCAATTCAGATCCAGAAATACATTAAAAAGATCATACACCAAGATCAAGTGGAATTCATCCCAGGGATGAAAAGATGGTACAATACTTGGAAATCAATAAATGTAATACATCACATAATCAAAATGAAAGACAAAAATCACATGATCATATCAATAGATGTGGAAAAAGCATTTGATAAGGTACAGTAACCATTTATGATAAAAACATTTGGCAAAGTGGGAACAGAGGGAGTATTCCTCAACATAGTAAAGGCCATATACAAAAAACCTACAGCCAAAATCATACTCAATGGGCAAAAACTAAAAGCTTTCCCCCTAAGATCAGGAACAAGACAAGGATGTCCACTTTCACCACTTCTTTTCAACATAATATTGGAAGTTCTAGCCACAGTGATCAGACCAAAAAAAAAAAAAAAAAGAAGTAAAAGGTATCCAAATTGAAAAGGAGGAACTAAAACTGTTATTGTTTGCAGAAGACATGACAGTGTATGTAGAAAATACACCAAAAAAATAGACTCCACCAAAAAAATACTCAACCTAATAAGTGAATTTGGCAGAACAGTGTGATACAAAGTCAATAGTCAGAAATCAAAGGCATTTTTGTACACCAACAATGAAAAATTAGAAACAGAAATTAGAGAAAAAAGCCCATAGTAACAAGAAAAATAAAGTACCTAGGAATAAACCTAACCAAGGATGTAAAAGACCTTTAGTCAGAAAACTACACAACACTGAAGACAGAAATTAAGGAAAACACAAAATGGAAGCATATACTGTGTTCATGTATTGGAAGAATTAACATCATCAATATGTCCATACTATCCAAAGCAATTTATAGATTCAATGCTATTCCTATTAAAATACCAATGACATATTTCACATATAAAGAACAAATATTTCAAAAATTTATATAGAACCATAAATGACCGAGAATAGCCTCAGCAATTCTGGAAAGGAGAACCAAGTAGGCGGGATCATGATACCTGATATCAAACTACATTACAAGGCCACTGTAATCAAAATGGTGTGGTATTGGCAAAGAACAGACACATAAATAAATAGAACAGAATAGTGAGTCCAGAAATAAATCCAAGTCTCTATGGTCAATTAATATTCTACAAAAGGGACAGGAGCATAAAATGGAGTAAAAATAGCCTCTTCAACATATGGTGTTGGGAGATCTGGACATGCAAAAAAATGAAACTCACCATACACCATACACAAAAATAAACTCATAATGGATAAAAGACTTAACAATAAGATGTGACATCATAAAAGTCCTAGAGGAGAACATAGGCAGGAAAATTTCAAATATCCCATGCAATTTTCCCTGATATGTCCCCTAGAGCAAGGGATATAAAGGAAAAAATAAACAAATGGGACTACATCAAATTAAAGAGCTTCTACAGGGTTAAAAAAAATCAGAAAAATGAAAAGGGAACCAGCCATATGAGAAAATATACTTGTCAATGATACCTCAGGCAAAGGTTTTAGCTCCAAAACATATAAAGAACTCACAGGATTCCACACCAGGAAGACAAAACAATCCAATTAAAAAATGGGCAAAGGACCTGAACAGGCACTTCTCCAAGGAGTACATACGGGGGGGCCTATAGACATATGAAAGGATGCACAATATCATTTATCATCAGAGAGATGCAAATTAAAACCACAAGGAGATACCACTTCACAATGGTCAGAATGGCTATCATAAACAAATCAACAAATGCTGAGGAGGATGTGGGGAAAAGAGAACCTTGGCACATTGTTGGTGGGAATGTAGTCTGGTATAGCCACTGTGAAAAACCATTTGGAATTTCCTCAGAAAACTAAAGATGGAACTGCCTTTTGATCCAGTGATGCCACTGGTGGGATTATACCCTAAGAATCCTGAAACACCAATTCAAAAGAACCTATTCACCTCAATGTTTATAATAGCCAAGTGCTGGAAACAGCCTAAGTCCCCATCAGTAAACAAGAGAATCAAAAATCTATGGTACATTTACACAATGCAATACTATGCAGTAGAAAGAAAGAAGGAACTCTTACCCCTAACGGCATCATGGATGGAACTGGAGAATATTATGCTAAGTGAAATAAACCAGGCCATGATAGACAAATACCATATGACTGCACCTATAAATGGAACCTAATCAATGAAACAAACAAGTGAGCAAAATAAAACCAGAGACATGGAAATAAAGAACAAACTGACAGTGACCAGAGGGGAGGGGGAAGGGGTATAACAGGGAAAAGAAGGGAAAGGGTCATGTAAGAAACATGTATAAAGTACCCATGGACAAGGACAATGGGGAGTGGACTGAATGTGGGAGAGGGGGTATGGAGAGTAATAGGGGAAAGGGGGGGACAACTGTAACTAAACAATAAAAAAATTAAAAAAAAAAAAAAAAAAAAGAAGAAGAACAGACTGAGACCTTACTGAACTTAGGAAGGTAACTCCAGGTTACAAAGGCAAAAGTTCCATTACTGGAGTTCTATCCACAACATTGTCAACGACTGCCAGGCAAACATACTGATTTGTGGGTGATCAATGAACAGTGCATGCTTTGCTATTTCTTTGCTTTGCCCCATTGTCTCCAGTTTTCTATTTAAACCTGTAGTGCTACCAAATGTGTGGTGTAAATATGCGTATGTATATAAGTACATGTCTTCGTATGTATGTGTATACTTTGTAAACACTTTGCATGACATACATATGTAGTTATGGGTATGCACTTGGCATAACTCACTTTTCATTACTTTCTAATCAACAGTGTCTGGGTTAGGTACCTGTGCAGAAAAGAGGGTAACAAAGCAGCTGCAGTCTTAAGACTGCTAATGTTAGTAAGGCCTGTTTGCAAAATAGGCGCATAACCAGAATCTGAGAACTTGGATCTTGGGAGGGTTCTCACAAATCCCAGGAGTGACTCACTGTACTTAAACTGTTTGTATAGGAAATGTGGTTTATGATGAACACCTGCTTCCCTTTGGGAAGCCTGCAATTTTGCTATATGGCAGGAAGAACACTTCTAGTGAAAACTCCAGGCACTGAGTCTAACCAGCCTCCAGTGAAAACTCTGGGCACTGAGTCTCTCACAAGTTTCCTTGGTAGACAATATCTCACAACTCAAGTCTGTCCATTGGAGTCACATAGGATGTGCTGGGGAAATTAAGCACACGCTATGTGACTTCAATGGAAAGACTCTTGGACGCCTACACATGGTTTCTTGACTCCTGACTTCATACAATGTGTCTTTCTCTGTTCTGATTTTGCTTCGTATCCTTTCCCTGCAATAAATATTGCTATTAATACAACTATGTGGGGTCCTGTGAGTCTTCCTAATAAAACACTGAACCTGGGAAGTCCTGGAGATCCCCAACGCAGTGACTCTTCAATAAAGGCATTTTAACAATTTGTTTACTTGCTGTTACGATTAGATTATGATGATATTACCATCACTTCTCAAAAAAGTTTCTAGTATTTCCTCAGAGTCAGTGGGCAAGACAAAATAAAGTTAGTTATTTAGTTGATTATTTTGAAAATTTTAAAAATAGTTACTGTATGGAAACCATCATATATTTACCTTGAGCAACTAGATCTCGTCTCAATAATGGATAAAGAACAGGTTCTACACCATCCATCTCTTGTATAATAAGGGTTTTCCCAAAACGTACTGCCAACTCAAGAGCTGTGATAAAGTTACCATCCTAAGAGAATAAAAGGAGTATATATTAATTCCTTTATTTCCTTAAGATTTATAAAACTCCTTACAAATAATGAATAAAAATATTAACAAGAATGCTATGAATATTTTAAAATTTAATATTCATGTCAATAATTCAAATTATTTATGACTGCTTTTCTCACTTTAAGTACTTGACAATGAGTCATTTTTGTTTAATAAATTATCAAATAAGTAATTTCATAAATAATTCAAATAGAGATATAAAGAAAACAAGGATTTTTACATTAACAATAAAAAAAGCTTTTTTCGATCTTCCATTATAGTTTCAAAATGATGCAGAAACAATTTTTCAAATTCTATATACAATAAGTTACTCATCCAACTCCTAGTAATGACTATTTTGACTCTGGCTGGGTTGCTCAGTTGGTTTAAGTGCCATGCCACACACCGAAAGGTTGCGGGTTTCTTACCAGATTGGGGCACATATGGGTTTGGGGCACATATGGGAGGCAACCTATTGATGTTTTTCTCTCATATCAGTGTTCTTCTCTCTCTCCCTTTCTCTCTCTCTAAAAATTGGTGAGCATAGCCTCAGGTGAGGATTGAAAAATAAAAAGAATTACTTTGGTTATGTTCAAAATCAAACATTGGATGTTAGAAAAAAGGCAACATGATAAATTCTAGTAAACTTTTCTTTGTGTAGTAGGCCTAAGCATAGTGAAAAGAACCGTTAGATAAAATTCTATAACAATGAAGATATCTGAGGCTTTCTGGCTAGGAAAGGAACAGTTTTGAGCATCACTTCAGGCCTCCAACTGTGGTTAAAATAAATTAAATACCTGAAGTAATAATTATTAAGATCTCCTACTGCAAGTCAATAGTGACATTTAAGTGTTATATATATTATCTAATTTACAGTTATTCTTAACACACAAATGAAGTAAATATCCCTATATAATAAGTGACGTATACTTTAAAGAGGTAATTTTTCAATCACCTGAAGAATATCTATGAAAATTAGTCATATACTAAGCCTTCCTCAAAAGGAAAAAAAAACTGGCCAAAAATAATTTCCTTTGCAAGATAAATATGATCATGAGAAGTCACACCCCAAAAGAATATGATTAAATTTCAGTGACAATATGTCAAATCTTAGGACACATCAAAGACATCTTTGGTGAGATACAGGAACAGGAAATTATAAGAGGCATTGAAACTACAAGTATGCTAAAAAGTCCAGCTCTCCAAGCTAAATTCGCAACTCTTCTTTCTGCAAGATCTTATACTTGTGACCTTAATCATCATTTAGTGTAAATGCTTATTAACTTGATTGTCATTTCCATGAGGGCAAAACTGTGACTACTTTATTCACCATTAAATTCTAAGGGCTTAGATCAATGCCCTGCACTTAAAGGAATCAAACAAATATTTTTTTAAATTGATTTGGAGGGAGAAACAGATTATTGTTTCATTTATTTATGTAGTCATTGGTTGATTCTGGTATGTGCCCTGACCGGGGATGGAATCTGCAACCTTGGCATAATCGGAACAATGCTCTAACCAGCTGTGCTACCCAGCCAGGGCTTCAAACAAATACTCTTATTCTTTTTTACAAGTTAGAAAACCGAAGTTAAAAGAGTTACATTTCTTTCTCCAGATCCTAGACCAGGTAAGTTATAGGACTAAGCTTTGAATCTATGTTTTCTGATTGTAGACCCAGAGTTCTTTTCACCATGTGATGCCATTACTAGTTGGTAACTAAATTAGAAGTAATACACACCTGCTGGTTAATAACTTCCAAACGCGAGTCTTTCAAATGTGTTTTTAACCATTCTGTAGCTTGAGAAGAAGGGTCTATAAGAAATGGGCATACTCGACTCTAGGTAAAAAGAAAAAAGTATACACTTTTATTAAATGGAAATAATTCCATAAAAATTACAAATCAATTACTGAGTTAGTTTTTCCCTTAAGCTTAGGGAATATAAATATGCAACCATGAAGAAAAATTAAAGGTACAGAATTTAGCTGCACCAGAGGTTACATTAATAAATTTTAGAGTGGTAAGTAATTAATATTTGATAATTAAATCTACCACAATGAGTGTACTCCCATATACTACACAATAACAGACAATGGGAATTAATAATATAGTAAGCAAGAGCTCTAGAAACAGTCAAGTTATTGTCTAACTTCATATATTCTTTGGTTGAATAAAACATAAAGACTTTAAAAAGAGAAGTATGAACTGAATGAAACATAAAGGCCTTAAAAAGAGAAGTACAAACTAATCACAAAAGTATTACTAAAATACTTATCAATATAATTGCTTATATTTAAGACATTAATTCTTATAAAGCAGTACATACTTAATATTACAAAAGAAGTATCCCAGAAGAAAAAAAATACATAGGTTATAATTTAAGATCTAATGAACTAGGAACTAAATACATCAAAGAATACCCTTCACTAATTAAACTCTGAAATAAATATATACGCCACCTGTCCAGAAGGTATCCAGCCATGTAATATGAAAAAGAGACATTATTGAAGAAGATACAAGATACAAGAAACATGGTACATAGGACAATGATGCCTCAGTCCCCTTCAAAGTAGGCATCTTGGGACCTCACTCAGTTCTCCCAATTACCATCAGCTGCCCCATCATATTTTCCTGTATCACGTCAAGGGTCTGAAATCTTTTCCTTTTCACCTAAAAATCACCTAAAAAACTAAAAAGGTGATTTTAGTTTTGTAAAAAGCCAGAAGTTGCAGGGTACCAAATTAGGGCTGTAGGGGGGCTGAGTCACCTGGGGGATATGATGTTTCACCAAAACACTCTGCTTGAAACATGATGCATGATTAGGCACACTGTCATGATGAAGCTGCCAATCACCAGTTGCCTATAGCTGCTGCCTTCTGAATTATCCAAATATTTTCTTCAGAGGAATGCTCAAGTTTAACACAAAATCTGATGCAGACTCACTGCTCTACTAACTCAGTCATTTTGAATGTGATGGCCACACAGTACACATGCTCACTGAACAGCATCTACCACCCCACTGACAAGTACAGTGATGCCATCATTGTTCACATGTGTGCATTCCAGTCCACTCTCTTTGGCTGCCAGATTACATCAATGTCATGCAAACCATTCTTGTTATATTAACAATGGCTGGACTTTTTCCAGAGAGAAAAAAAATATATATTTTGTATATTTTATGTGTGTGTGTATATGTGTATATATACATGAATACATATATATGTATGAAATATACACATATAAAAATACACATACACACATATAAATGAAAATTTTAAATATGTGTAAGTATACATAAATTTTAAAAGACATCTAATAATCATTGTTACCTAGTAAGTCAGAGTTAAATCATGACTGGCCTAACATTTTTTAATTTTCATTTATTTCATAACCATAATGCAGATGTGGGCTACAGGGATGAAATAACATGTGAAGTCTAAGTGAAACAAAGACTTAGAACTGAGATATGTCTAATAAGAACAAAATGTTTTTTCACTGACATACCAAGAATGAGGTGGGTAATGCAGACCACCTACCCCAGGAACCAAGAGCATTTTACCAGCAACATTGTTTAAAATTGCCAGCATATGGTGAGAATAAAGAGCTGACTGAGTTTAAAACAGCTTTATTACTGCTTTAAAATTCTCTCCAGACAATGCCTCTCCTTTTTTCTTGCACCCAGAATGGACATCCACCACAGTCCCTCCGTGTTACTACGTATGATCTTTACCCAGCATCTATGTCTGGAAGTTCTGCTTACTGCTCCATCATACAGACCTCCTATTCCCAGCAAAATGAGATGGTTAGTAAAGATCCTCTTACATATTACTAACAACACTACACATAGGATTTTAGATCTTACTTTATGTTAACATTCAATAGCGAACATTTCTCTTACAAGTCTACTAGATTTTGCCTAACTATGAAAATATTTTACAAGTTTAAAAAAGCTCTTACCCACGACTTCAAACCAACAATCTGATGCAGTTAAAAAAAAAAGATAAAAGTTTCAGAAAATCATGTTTTTAGCATAGAAAATATTCTTAGGAATTTCAAAGAGTATAATTTGTATTCATTTATTTATCCTTTTCCAGAAAGATTTAAATAAAATCTATAAGGTATATTTTAGGTCTATGTTTTATGATTAAAAGTAATTAAAATCTACATTTAACAAATTATAACAGGTCCAAAACTGTCAAGCTTTATTTCTTCATGTATTCATTCATCTACTGCGTATCGCATAACTACTACAGTAAGACAATGTGAGCAATACAGAATAAGATATATCTCATTACCCTTAATGACGGCATATCCAATAAAGAAGCAAAATATAAAAATTTTATAATGAAAGAGCACATAATATTCTATAGGATCACAGGCGGAGTTAGTACAGGAAATGCTAGGAAGCAACCAAAGTCAAACTAAGAAAAGTGAGTTTGATTTAGTTAGGCAGAGGTGAAAAAGCCTTTCAGGCAAAGGCAACAGCATGATGGAGAGGAATAAAAGGCCTGGGTACATTTGGAAAACTGCCAGTAGTTTGACATAGTTTGACCAAAACAGTGTAGGCAAAGATGCTATCTATAAAACAGCAGGAGTAATCAGTCTTTCTGAGCAAGAACTTTTCATGCCATGTTTAGGGATAAAGAAATTTTTATACTTCAGGAAATTGAAAGTCACTTAACTATATTAATCTAGGGACTGTCATGATCAGATTAACAATTTAGAAAGATCACTACAACAGTAGTAAAAGAAGTGACATTGGGGACAAGGGACAAACTGGTATAATCATGCATTTATTCTAGTATAAAATGGTGAAGACCTGAAAGAAGCCACTGGCAATGGGTGTAGTTAGATTAGAAGAAAATCATTACACATTTGAGAAAAAGATTTCACAAGACTTGCTGAATAAGTAACTAAATGTAAAATTAAAGTGGGAATGACTTGCAGATTGGCAGCTTTCATTACTGGGCCAAGATTTGTGACATCTCTATCGGTAGGAAATAAGTGAGAAGTGGTTTATAAGGAGTCAGGGAGAAAGAGAAAAAGTGTAAGGGTGGACAGCCCCCTTTGCCTACCCTGTATGCCCCACTCAGTGTATTTCTAATGGGATTATCAACCACCTAGCACTGCACACAAGGGGTGAGCAAGTGACCCAAGCTACCGATGAGAAACCTTTTTGGGTGCTCACATAAATGCACTAGTGGGGCAGAAAGGTGAAGACATATAGTCGGGGAACATGCATTCTGATAATGGTAAGTCTGAAGACACCAACGGCAATCCTTAACTCAGGGCAGAGAGAATTTATCTAACAATGAATCCGTCCCTTAAGATGGAGACAGAGAAAGGGAGCGATGCCCCGGTAAAATCATTTGAATCCTCAAGCCACTCCCCATCTTTTGAATATCTCAGTTATTTAAAAGTGTAAGTTACTTTTTTTTTCTTGCCTAAATATGTTGTGCTTGCCCACTGAAAGAATCTCCACTAAAATAATAATGACAATGATGATGATGACGATTAATAAAAAGACATGTTAATTCTTTCCTTGGGGGTGGGGGCAATTGGGCAGAGGATATTATTGAAAGAGATTATTTTAAAACATCTGGGATACTCTATAATTTTATTTTTATTTTTAATAACTGTAAAAGCGAGATAAGAATAAAAACATATTTTCTAAATAAAACTAAGGTTAGCTAAGAATTACATTAACAGAAATAATATAAAATTAATAAAATAAACATGTACAGAAACAAACAAATGCAGAGGTACAAGAGGCAGTTTTATAGCATAGACTGGCCAGATGCCAGTGTCTGAATCTTGGCTCTGCCATTGAACAGCAAGTTGTACAAGCAACTTAACCCTTCTCTGCACTTCAATTTCATATCAACAATATAGGCTAGATTTGAAAATTCAATGACTGAAGTGTTTAAGTGCTTTACCTGTATAAATTCTTAAATAGTAATATATGCACAAGACAGTAAGTACTATGTAAATGTTCATTATTATTTTTATTTATTTGGGATTTAATTGATAAAAACAATTCCCTATGTGATTTACCTTTTTAATTTCATATTCTTTAGATTAATAGTAAATTAGTTTGCATTTCCTCATCATACATTGAATGGCAGGAAGAAAAAATAATCTCAGAAATTCTAAATGGTTTAAAGAAAATTAATTTGAAACTGAACTAGTTACAGAAAAAATCAAATATTCAATACATCTCTTTACAAGAAAAATGTAAAATAAGGTAAGATTTAAATAAAAAATTGTATTACTGTGACATTTAAATTATTAATCATCCTTTCCATCTTCCTTTTGGATGCTTTTCACTCACACTTTTCTATAGTTTCTAATAGCCTTATAGTCTCCATTATCCAATGAGTCCCACAATACCAAAAATAACATATAATTTATTACCCAAACCAGGACACTTTTGAGAGTAAAAGGAAAAGTATTAGTAATTCCATTGGGACAACAGGCATAAATCATAACAATCCAGGACATACGGGCATCATAACCAATTTCTCCCCCTGTCCCTCAAGGACAAAGGTCATATAAGCTTTTAACTATTCTAAGAAAACTAATTCTTGTTACAAGGGCAATGATGGACAACTATTTGACTATTTCCTTTCCCAGGCAATATATGAACTTCAATATTTAGCTCAACATAAATATGATCATTTCAAGCATCTTTGTAAGACAAAGGAATAATTTTGACACAAAAGGCTTTCCTTAGCACCAATAAATTAATGACTACAGCCTTAAATGTGGGAAAGCCTCCCTGAGAGGGAGAACCTCAGAAAGGTTCTACTATAATTAATGAGGAGAGGTGAGATCTGTTATTCAAAAATATATTTTTATTCATTATGCTTAGCCATTTTTCTCAGGGAAGACTTCCAGAAATCCAATCTGTATGTTTTTAGAGATCTAATTTCACACACATCCCAGAGTGATGTTAAAGACATGCGCTCTCCCAGTCACACCCTTACCTGTAACAGCTTATTGTAAATCTAGTATACTTTAAAGGTGAGATATAGTATTGACCATAATGGCAAATGCATCTCAACAAAATAACTAATTACCCTAAAAAACTTTTCCAAATGATATTTGTTTTGTCATATAAATACATATAAGCTTCTATAAGAAACTTGGCAATATTAAATATAAATTATATCTAAACATTATTAAAATTAATTACAAAAACAATTTTTCCTGTACTTACCATGAAAGATAATTCAGAACACAAAAGTATTTTCATCAGTAAAATTAAATTATCATTAGTAAAAATTAAAAAATTATAATAAATATATTTTATCTAAAGGCTCATCCACACCCCAATTTCTTAGAATAAAAAGAGAAGAATATTTAAGCTGTATCTTTTAAATCTGAAAATGACTGCTTTCTTAGATTACAGAAAAGCAGGAAAAAGTGATTATAAATCCTTGGAGAAGGAATAACAAATAGAATAAAAAACACATAGTTTACAATAATATAATGACTCTATATACATACGCATTTAGATTTCCAGATCTGTATTTCTAGTGTGAAAAATAAGAATGAAATGTTCAAAAATAAAGAACAAGCCAAATCAAATTAAAAGAAGACAAAACTGTTTAATTTTTGATCAGCGACTTCTCTTCTGGTAAGATAGCAATGTAATGAGCCAAAGTATATCAGCTGAATAGGACTAATCAAACTAAATTGTCCAGGAATGAACAGAGCCCACAATACAAATCTAATAATTCTATGAACATGTAGTGTTCATATTTTCTTTGATATTCTGGAGTTATGGAATAAAGTAATTGTGTGTGGGCAGAACGCATTAGAGAAGAAAAAACTAGTGTTATGTAGTATACACTATTTAAGATACAAAGAACAGGGGAAAACTCACATTATCAAGGGGAAAAAATTATCTTCTAAGTCCCATAATAGGTAAACCAAGTTAATTGTAAAAATAAAACTTCATTCAAAAAATATTGTTTGTATACATGATTTGAAATCTGTTTTTCATATTCACTACTAATAATATAATAGTTTCAACTTTAAATGAATTTTTGGGAACACAGACTGTGTGAAAGAACAATTTTCCAAAATACTCCTATGGTCCTCTCTAATTTAAACCCAAAACTTAGTTCATCTTCACTTTGTATGACTGTTTTCTATAAAACAAAATTAAAATGCCCTGGCTGGTGTAGCTCAGTGGATTGAGCGCGGGCTGCGAACCAAAGGGTCGCAGGTTCGCTTCCCAGTCAGGGCACATGCCTGGGTTGCAGGCCAGGCCCCTAGTGGGGGCCACATGAGAGGCAACCACACATTGATGTTTCTCTCTCTCTCTTTCTCCCTCCCTTACCCTCTCTAAAAATAAATAAATAAAATCTTTAAATAAATAAATAAATAAATAAAACAAAATTAAAATATAAAATTATATATGCTAGATGAAGGAACTATAAAGCTACATGAATGAGGTATTCCTAATATATTTCTATTACTATTAGATCAATTTAGCATAGTTTGTCACCAAAATAATGCCACTTTAGTTTATACTTTTATATTCAGGTAAAAAAAAATAAATTATACTGAAAATTACAGATTCACCAACTGAATCATAAATGGATTTTCATTAGCAAAATATTTTCACACTTTAGAAAAACACTGTGAAAGCCTAAGAATTTGAAGAAAGTACTTCCTGGAGCAACATTCAAAAGAACTACTTCTAATGAGAAAATTAAAATTGATTAATTACCTGTAAGATAACAATAGCATTTTCTATGGAAAGGTCATCTGATGGTAGGCCTTCACTTTTCCAAATTAACTGCTCACTTTCAGTACAAAGAAATCGCCTTAGATCAAATTCTGAAAAGTTAAAGATATCAATAATATTGTATTTCACTATAATAATCTTGTTTTTGATAAAGGAAAACAACTCTTTCAAAAATACTCAAAAATCACATAACCATCTTTAATATTAAATCCATTCTTCCCCATTTAACACCGGATGCTAAAGGGAAAATAAGGTTACCCAAAAAAGTACAAATAAGTGAATGAAACTCAGTTCATCTATATTTCTATCTATTAAGTGAATGTTTCACAAATATAATAATTTGTGAAAAGCACAAAATTCACAAGGAATTTTGTAGTTCCCATATCTCATTTTAAGATATGGAATTACAGTAATATTAAAGTTATAAAATGTTTAACTGTACTCATGCAATATCAAAAACAATTCAGTGGTCTCAGTCTCATAGAGTGATTTTAGGAATAAAAGGTCAATATACCAAAACAATTCCCAGAGCATTTGTAGAACTCAGCATACTGTAGCTAAAGTAGCTACAGTATGTTTTAACTTAGATATTTTTTCCCATTAAAAAAAATTAAAATGACAAAAACCAAAATATGTATTTTTAGTGTATTGAAATTTCAAACTTATGAATAACTAAATACAAACTTTCAAGACTAGCGGACTTGGTCCATTCTTCCAAACAGGTTTTTCTCAGACCCTCGGGAGCAGCAGAAAGATATGTAATAAAGGCAGCAGCTAGTTGGGCTCTTTTAGGAAGAGTAGTTAATTCTTCTGTTATCTCTGCAACCTGGAAAAAGAGAAAGAAAGAGTAATGTATGAATATGTTTTAGCATGGAAAAAATGACAGCTTCATAATTAGAGTTTTGACTATAGAAAAACAATTATTTATGGGTTAAAAGTAATAACTTATCTTGAACTAATTGTCAAAATGCAAAAATATCAACAAGACCTGCTGATATTAAACAAATGTGTAAAATCTCAATATATTTGTAAAGATAAACATATTCTGTCATTGAAAGTCCCTAATGATTTTAATAAAAGCAGAAATATTATCACAATCATATTCAAATACATACTATGAATTAACATCACTGTAAAATATAATAAAGAAACAGAGAGTATGAACAAAGGCACAAAACAAAGATAACTCACTGAAGCTCATCAATTAAAGCATAGTGTGGCTAAAGCATAAGCTTGAGGAGAAAAAGTAGCAGTTCAGAAGTAATG
This sequence comes from Glossophaga mutica, assembly GCA_039655065.1. Lineage (NCBI taxonomy): Eukaryota > Metazoa > Chordata > Mammalia > Chiroptera > Phyllostomidae > Glossophaga > Glossophaga mutica. The sequence continues at coordinate 73,515,296 of CM077308.1, read as the reverse complement.
AAAGGAGAGAGGTCAAAGGACTGGAGGGAGAAACCCTGAAAGGTTTCACATGCCATGTGAAGGAGCTTCTATTTTACCCAGTGGTAGAAATGAGACATCAAAAGTGTTTAAACAGGGCAGTCCATGACTAATGTTATGGACTGGGACTTAGAAAGATAATTAAACTGATGAATGAAGAATAAACCAATTAATTGGTCAGATAGAAGTAAGACAAGTTGGGAGAATTCAGGAGAAAAAAAGAACTGGAATTAAGAATAGAGGACAGGTATGAGAGACATTTGTAAATAGATGATGACAAGCAAACAGGAAGAGTCTGAGACAACCACATGTTTTTAGATTTGATGCCTAGAAGAAAGATGCCTATGAGAGCTACGAAATAAAAGAGATTTGGGATGAGAAAAAGAAAATATGTTAATTTAGACATATTACATTTGAGTTCCCAAGAAAGTATAGTTGGAAATATGCGTTTAAAACTTAGCAGTCTAGATATATAGCTCTAGTCAGCACCATAGTAAAGGTGATATTCTTTGGATGAAATAACTCCAGAATAGTTGCAAAGAAAGGAGCTGAGGGAGGGTACACTGAGGCCAATCAAACATTGGATGAGCAGATGAGGAGAATATGGTGAGGAAAGGAATCTAACTGGTTAAAGAGAAGCAAGCAAACAAACAAAAAGATGAGACAACATTTTAACAGAGTATTTCAAGAAGAAATAAATGGCTAAAAGTGTCAAATCCTAAAATTACTATCCTAGTGAAGGGAAGTTCAAAAAAATCTCTACAGAATCCTCCATTTTCCATCAACTCTTTTTCATCCCCGCCCTTCCCCTCAATAGTATAGACAAAAAAGAGAAATAGGCTGCTATGTCTAAAACCCATTCATATAAAGATACTCTGCTTAAAGATTAATTCACATAACAGCCATTAATACCTAGATCATTTATCTTAAGCCAGCTGAAAGTTAATGGATATTTCTCTCCTTTTTATTTCTTTAACAAATGCATTATAAATTTCCAGTATTTTAAGGAAGCCCTTTTATGATGTTTCTCTCTTAAACAAACCTGAGCATTCCATCTCTTGTGTTCCCGGTCAAGCTGATTAATTAAGACTTCTGCAGCTTTAATTGTTTCTTGTGCTTTGCTTAATTCAGCTTCAAGCTTGGCTGCCTCTGATGTCCTGCTCTGAAATCTATGAAAAGATTAAAGGCAAAGAAATTTAAGAGAGGTTGTATTAAATTATCCTTAGGTAATAAAGAAAACTTATTTCTATGAGAATTTAATTAATGATAATACTAATATCTGTATTCAAAATCTCATTCACAGAACAGGCATATATACCAAATATATATATATAATATATTTATATATATTATATATATAGATATATTAGTGTGAGTGTGTGTGTGTATAAACGAATTCTCACAGAGCATTAATCCACTGTACAAACAGCTCCATATGACATTCAAGACTCTGTCATAAGATTAATCCAATTTATCTTTTCAGGTATATTTCATTCTATTCCAGTCCAACAAAACTACATATAAACATCTGAGTAATTATTCTCAGAAAATGCTCCACCCTTCATCTGCTGTGCCCTTCTTCAGGATGCTACATTTGCCTAGAATACCTTCTATCCCTTCCTTATCCCTACCTCATTCCTCACTTTAATTCTCTTAAATATCTAGCTATCAAAAATATAAATAAAACTGTTAAATTCACTTCAAATATCCAGTCGATTATATATATTCTATCCTTATATACCCATTCACCAAAATGTATAGTTTTTAAAATTAGTTTTCTCAAAAAACACCTGTATGAATTTATTGTTTTATTAAACATGTAGTAATATTCCACATGGTTACTTAGTTCTTCAACAAATACGTAAGCAGGCACTTACAAAATCCCCAGGACACAGAGATGTATATCCAAACAGCTTATTACAGAGGTCTCACCAATAGTTAGCAGAGGATCTAAAAATTCACGTGTAGGTGTGTCTGATATTAAGTTGCATGAACTTTATAGCACCCTTTATTGCCTCTTGAAGTGCTCTTTTCCTTCTTCCCTTCGACATAAAACTCTAGAACTCACATATCCAATATGGTAGCCACTAGCAGCAGGTGGCTACTGAAATTTAAATTAACGAAAATTAAATAAAATTTGAGATTCAATTCCTCAGTCATATTATCCACATTCCAAATTCTCATTAGCCACATTCTATCATTAATCGCTATCACAGTGGACAGGAGATTACAGAACATTTACATCAATTCATAAAGTCCTTTGGACACATTGCTCTAGACCTGGAAACAGAAACTACACCTCTGTTCAACTTAATAATTATTACTATACCTTGTACATATTACACTTTGTTTTGTGATATTTGCTGAATTAAACTGACTTGCATGTTTCTGTAGGAGTTGTATAAACAATGAGAAATGTATCCTTAATTAGGTCAAATTATGACTTAAAAATTGATACATCATACCTACTTTTTCAACTCTCTCATCTTTTTTTAAATTTTTTAAAAATTTAATTGTTGTTCAAGTACAATTGTCTCCATTTTAACCCCCCACTCCCCACCACATCAGCCATCCCCACTTCCCACCCTTGATCCTAACCCCCTTTGGTTTGTCCATGTGTCTTTTATAGATGTTCCTGAAAACTCCCTCCTCTTTGTAACTATACAGGAAAATAAGACTGTTACTCACAACCTAGAGTCAATTAAATCTTTTTTTAAATATATTTTATTGATTATGCTATTACGGTTGTCTCATTTCCCCCCTTCACTCCCCTCTACCCTGCACACATACATTCCCCTCCTTTAGTTCATGTCCATGTGTCATACTTGTAAGTTCTTTAGCTTCTACATTTCCCACACTATTCTTACCCTCCCTGTCTATTTTCTACTCATCATCTATGCTACATATTCTCTGTACCTTTTCCCCCTCTCTCCTCCTCCCATTCCCCTGTTGCTAACCCTCCATATGATCTCCATTTCTGTGGTTTTGTTCCTGTTCTAGCTGTTTGCTTATTTGTTCTGTTTTTGTTTTAGGTGTGGTTGTTAATAATTGTGAGTTTGCTCTCATTTTACTGTATATGTTTTTTTATCTTCTTTTTCTTAATTAGGAGTCATAAGTAACTGCATATTAACCAGAATTAATTCATTCTTGATAAAGGCTCTAAAATGGAAAATGCCACTGTGCTTTACTTAAAATTCAAAGTTAATTCTGAAGGTTTTCATAATAGTCTTTACAAAATATCAGTAGTATTTGGTAGTGATTAAAAACAGAAACTTTACAGAGTTAGACAATTCTAGAATCTAATACTAGCTTAGTAATTTACTAGCTTCTCAACTTAGGCAAAAATAGCCTTTGTAATCTTCAGCTTTCTAATATGTAAAATGGAAGAATATCCTGCTTTCAGTATTGTTTTAACTACTCAAAAAATAAATACACAAAGTGCCTAGTACAATACCTGACACATGTACAAATCAAAACATTGCTATCATATGCTAACTATTCAATAAATACTGGAAAATGAGCTGAATATTAAGTACTGATTCTGAGCATATGATACTTTTAAAAGAATACACTATTTTTTAATAATTATTTAATTATACCTGGAAAAAAATGATATGATTTTTCTCTATATTTCTAACATAAAAATATTAAAGAATATTGAAAACACTAGATTTATGGGTTTGAGATTTTCTTTTTGGTTTATTTTTTGAGAAGTAAATATATAAATATAGATAATTATTTCCCAAGTAAATAGGGAAAGAATTTAGTTTTTCGTCTGATGAAGTTCTTTCTTGGTACAATAATTTCTATTTCTTCCTTAAGAAAAAATGGATATGTAGCGTACAACTTGAAAAACACTTGACAAAAAAGTGTTTACAGAAAAAATTTTAGTTTCATAAAGTGGAAAGCAAACTATAACAAATACTATATTTAACTGCATACAGTAGTCACCCCTGTGGTTTTGCTTTCTACAATTTCAGTCAACCACAGTCCAAAAGTATTAATAAAAAATTCCAAAAACCAAATAATTCATAAACTCTTAATGTGAGCCATTCTGAGTGCTGTGATATTATCTCATACCAGCCAGCTCTGCATGCCCGGGAGTGAATCATCCCTTCTTCCAGGGTCTCCACACTGTGGTGCACACTACCTGCCGCAAGGCTGTTAGTGCCCATCAGGGTTAACAAATAGAGACTGTCGCAGTATCACAGTGCTCTGTTCAATTAACAATATTCTCCTTAATGGTGGCCTGAAAGCTCAAGAGCAGTGAAGCTGGTGGTTCAGATATGCCAAAGAAAAGCTGAAAAGTGCTCATTTAAGTGAAAATGTGAAATTTCTCTACTTAGAAAAAAGTCATATGCTGAGGTTCTTCAGATCTATGGTAAGAATAAATCTTCTATTCATGAAATTGTGAAAAACAAAAAAGAAATTCATGTTAGCTTTGCTGTTGCATCTCAAACTATAAAATTTATGGCCACATTGCATGGTAAGTGCTTAGTTAAGATGGAAAAGGCATTGAATTTGTGGGTAGAAGACATAGACAGAAAACATGTTCTGATTGAAATGCGTATAATAGGAAGACTTCAACAAAAGGTCCCCTGAAACTAGTGACCACATTCACATAACTTTGATTATGGCACATTACGATTGTGTTATTTTATTATTTGCTATTTTTAATACTTACTGCAATTAATTCATAAATTAAATTTTATCATAGCCATGAATGTATAAGAAACAAATATAGTATAAATAGGCTTCAGCACTGTCCACAGTTTCAGGCATCAACTGGGTCTTAGAACATATCCCCCATAACGGGGGACTGCAGTAAGCTCCATTTTCCAATCTTTACATTTTTTAAAGAAAAGTGTTCCCACATTTATAATAATTCCCATCCTAATGCTTTCTATCCTACACTAAATAGCAATCACAGGAATTCAGAGGTACATGAAAGGTTTTAAAATTAATAATATTCATAAATGGTCTTATGTATAATATGTGAGTGTAATATTTATACAGGGAATATTTTTCAACACCAAAAAGAATAAAGTTAAACAAACAGATTTTTAATGTGATTATACACCCTCATGAATGATTATATAATAGCATCATCTGCAATACAGGAGTCTAAAATACTAAAGTCAAAACAATAAAGAAATGGGAATACCAAATGTAAACACTCTCTGCATTAACTAATCACATTTTATTTATTTTGCTCAATTTTCCAATGCTTGGGAATAAATAAATATATACATTTGTATTTACATAGTGGTAACTATTTCAATACAGACTTAAAATACTTTTATTCTTATCATAAAAACTTCTTTTACAAAAGAAGTACCCTTTAGATTATTTTATACCTTTCCCAATGTTAAAAAGAAGTAAAAATAGTAATTATAACAGATTTTCAAAATTAAAATGCAATTGAGGTATGTTTTCAAAATATCCAAAATACATTATAAAATTTAACTTACTTTTCTTTGAGTTCTGATACCCTCTGACCAACAGAATTAAGAAGCTCTTCTAGCTTCCTTTTTCTGTCTTCAGTTTTCTTCAAATTTCTAAAATATATTTCAATTTTTAAAAAGTCATTCCATTTTAGATTATCAACAAAATGCAGCATTAGCACCTTAAAATGTAATCTTACAGCAAATAAATGACAATAAAAACTCAATAATTCAGGAGTCATAACAACTTACAATTTGACTTGAAAAGCAATGGTAAAATTAAAAGTATATTCTGACTTAACCATACCATTTCCAGGAGTCTATATTTAAAAATACTCATGTGTGTAGATTTCTGGATAAAAATGGTAAACATAGATAGATTTATCTACTATCCCTTCTAAAAACTCTCCCAAATGAAAACAAGGGAATAAAAAAGAAGAAAGATAATAGAGGAGAAAAGTATTACAATAGAGTAATTTAATAAAATTTTGAAAGGTGAAAATTTTGCACACAAGAATGCAAAAAGCCAAAAGGTGAATGGCTGCAGGAAGGGAAGCTGAAAAAAGAATTCTAACATGCTCAGGGAATGTAGACAACAGGTACCTCTTAAGATAATGAGAGCTAAATACAGAGGACTGTTTAAAAGTTGACACTATAGAGTTTGACCTTAGATTGCCTCCCCCACTGAGAGTGGCCTCTTTATCTCCCTAGCACAATCCCAGAAATCAAGTTTATCCCCCTCACCCACCCCCATCCATCGCTGCCCACAGGGCAAGCAGAAGCTATGAGGGTTCTTCTAGAGAAATGACTGACCTCTTCCCCCCAAAATACCCACAAACATTGAGAGGTTGCTATGGAGTGGCCAGGGCATAGTGCTGCATACTGCTAGGCATTTGTGCACTGCAGTCTCCTGGGGGGATTGTCAAAACAGACCACAAGGCTTCACCCCGCCACCCTGCCACCCGCAGTGCATCTGATTCAGTAAGTATGACTGCAGCTCAAAAATGTGTATTTTTAGCAAGTTCCCAGATGACATTGAGGCTGCCGGTTCAGGAACCACACTTTGAGAACCGCTGTAACAGAAAAGCCTTCAAAATTGTGAGACCAAATGATTTCTAGCCTAGTGTTCTAAGCCCAGCCCAAATGGTATAATATAGATAATTTCAGACATTGAAAGATCTCAAAGTATTTTTCATCCTGTTTACACTTTTTTAGGAAGCTAATGTGGAGGAGGCACTCTTGAAAATGAAGGACTAAACTAAGAAAGAGAAAGGCAGGTGCCCATAATAAAAGAATACAATGAGAAAACAAAGATTATTCCACAAAAATGGTGAGAATTCACAAGAACTAACCTACAATGAAACAGAAGGACAAAAGGCTCTAGGATGGGCGATGCTAAGAAAAATCAAATAGAACACATAGACACTGAATATATTTTAGGGTCTGACAGGAAGACCACAAATAAATATGTGATGTGTAAACAGAAAAAAATCATTTGAAAAAAATGAGGGAATTATTAATATTACAAAAAACAAAGAGGTGTACAGGAAAGGAAATATACTCATAAAACTTATGTCTCACCTGTGAAAAATATTTATGCAGTCAAAAAATGTATAAATTTAACACAATTTAACACAAAAAATTCACAAAATTACATTATGAAGTTTAGGGGCTAAAAATCTTTTCTACAGTAAGAATAGATATTATCAAACACTGAACAATCAAGAACATACATACCACTTAGTCTTCAGAGAGCAAATGAGATAAAATTCTATGCTGACCTAGTAACTATAGCAAATTGAGATTTTTAAGACTCAAAAATGAATGGCTTAATTTTACCCCTACTTGCCTAATGTTTTAGAAAATACGTACTGAACATTTGCTAGAATGTACAAGGCAAAAGCACATATAAAGGCCCCAAATTTCCAAAACCTACTATTTTGTACTTTAATATTATCCCTTTACAAAATTTCAGCTCTTTCTAAAAAAATTTATACTGACTTATCCTTCCAACAACATAAAAATGGTAGGAAAAAGAAAGTGATTGGTTTTGCTTCCCGTCTCCTTCTGATTGGTTTTTCTTGGTCTGTTTAACATCTAATTTACAATTAACTGACTGAGTTTATATGTTTTAGTGTTGTCAGCTTCCTTTGTAGACATAGACAAGAAATCCTAAACAAATCCTATAATATAACTAAGTCATCAAATTGTTGGTAATAAGTCGAGGTTAGAATCGTTTATATTGCATATGTCACTTACGACTCTAATCCAGCCTGTTCAGTTTCCAAAGGCTGAATCCGTTCCAAGACGTGGGAGTACTGCACGTTTGCCTTAACCCAGGCGGCCAGAGGAGCGGCGGCAGTGCTGGCACGCTTTGCGTTCTGAAAAACCCATCAGAAGTTATCCAGCATCTTTAAATTGAGCATCTTTAAATTGAGATGCTATCCAGCATCTTTAAATTGAGATCAATTTAAAGTGAAAGCCAAGTTAATTCTAGTGTATTTTAGTTAAGCATTTATTTCAAAAATTATCCCCCAAAATGAAGGTTTGGGCTTATAGTTCAATTACAACAAAGTGAATTATTATTTTGATTAAGGTGCTCCTTACTTTTGCTTCAAAATTTTTGAACTCCATACTATCTTTAATATAATGATGTTTTATTGATATATTAACCACTCTATGCGTCTTCCCACAACAATATCCAAGCATCAATTCTTTCTTTCCTCTACATGGGATACATCTTTATTAAACAAAAGCAATTTTCAAACCATGGCTATTAGTGTCAAAGAAGATGTACATAATATTTTGAATAAGGGATCTAAAAAATAAAAATACCAGAATCATGGAATTTAAACTATTCATTGAAATTAGACACAAGCACCCTAACGCACTTACCTGTTATCATACAACGAGCACACAGGAAGGAAGAAAAGCAGACCAAGCCCACTGGGAGCTAAGACGTGACACACTGACAGCAGTGCGTGAGACATGCACCGCCCCCCACCTCCACCCTGGATTCTAGTTGACCTCATTTTGCCAGTTAATGCTTCCTAAATATAAATATATGGCTTATTTATTAGATAATATAAGCAATTGATAAAAACATCACTTTTTAATAAGAATATTATATACTATGAAAAGAGAATTTATGGCAGAACTCTAAAAATTACCTTTGGATCAAAAGATACTTTATTTTTTAAAAGAAGTTCTTCAACACTCTCTCTTATTTCCTTTGGAATGTTTCGTGCATCAAAAGTTGCTATGTCTTCTCTCACACCTCTTTTTGCAAGAAAACTAAAATTAAAACACAGTACTTCAAATGAGGTTAAATAAAATTGCTATTTCTTAAAAAAATATCAATTTAACAAAATGGTGTATGCCACAGTTTTAATTTATTAGCTAACAAAAAATAGGGGACTGAAGTATGTAAGCTTCAAATGGACTATCCATGTTTTTTTAATAAACAAGGAGGAACTCCAAAAAGATGCACAACAATATTCCTAGTATTCTGTGAATAACCCGGTGCACTGAAATACAGGAATTACAACTCTGCTATTCTACCCACATCCCTTTAGGTGAATTACTGGGTACTCATATGTCATAGGATGTGCAAGAAATTTTTCCTGCTTTCTAAGATCAGTATTTAAAGTGCTCTCTGAACCTAAATCTCCTCTCCCATCTCTAGACAGAAAAGGATTTTACTATCAACCTAATGCTTAAAATGGAATTGAATACCATAATAACACTGCTGTAATATAAAACCTGAAGCTGCACTGTTTCATACTTAGTGACTACTCAGTCTTTTATAGTATACATTTCTCTTGAATTATTTATGGGGCTCTAACCTCTCGTCTCTACCAAGAGTGCAAGGCTCTGGGACTAGTGACTATACTCTCTTCATCAGTAAATTATAGTAAATCCAACGCTCAACTCTGTAAGGACCAAATATTCCAAAAAAATTATCATATTTATTGAGAAATTCATAAAGACTTTAAGACTTTCCTTTTCTCCTCTTTTGACACTTTAAAAAATAATTTATGGAGGAAGGAAAATATAGATCTCAATGTATGTTACATAGAAAATCTTGAACTACCAGGCCAAAGTATACAACCAGGCAATTAGATGAAGTTCAGTTTGAGAAACAACCTAACAAATATTTTTAAATATTAATATAAAGGAATATGTAATTCATTGAAAATAACATTTTTCACAAATACAAACCCTTACCTTTTCATGCTCACCCAAGATGTATCAAAGATACCCATCAACCTTAAAACTCCTTCAAGAATGTCTCTGATTACATCAGGTGGCATACGCAGTGAACGAATTTCTGAAAGAGACTCTGGCTTAATGTTTCCAACTGCTAGTTTCGCTTCATTCACCAGGGGCTAGAAGACAAAATAGAACCAGGGACATGGGAACATAGGGCAGACTGACAGCTGCCACAGGTAATGGGAGAGGGAGAAATTGTAGAAAGAAGGGGAAGGGACTAGTCAAAAAACATACATGAATGACCCACAGACAGACCGCAGTTTGGGGATTGACTGTGGGAGAGAGGGGTGGGCTCAGTGGACGGAGGGCAAAGAGGGAATAATTAGGACAACTGTAATAGAATAAACAAGAAAGAAAATAAACAAAGAAACAAACTGGCCAAAAAAGGTGTTTTTACTTTCAAAAGATAGACATAAAAATTGTTAACTCGTTACAAATTATTGAATATTTGTAATTTTAATAAATAACTCTAGTTACTAATATGCTTTCTCTTCTAATATCGAAATGCTTCAAAACACATAAAGTACAAAATGTTCAAGTTGAGAACATAAGAGTCCTTGCCACCGATAACTGCAATATCTAATCTGGAAAATCTACTTTGTTTTGAGACAAATTGCCACGTTCAAGGCTCTTTGTAGTCTAGAATTAGTTAATTTAGTCAAGTCTCAGGAAAAAGAGCTTAAGAGTTTGTCTTAATTTACCCACCACATTTTTTCCCTCTACATTCAAAACAACATGATTCACAGAAAACGAAGATTATTTTTAACTCTGATCAGTTAATTTGGTTACTTCCCCCAGGAGACTTTCCTTCATGCTTCTCTTTTACAAATAATATTCTAGTTAGAGCCACATTTGCTAATACTATTAGAAAATAAGTTGAAGAAGTAATGTTTAAAATCCTTTACACAACTGGTAGTCAAAAATGTAAATGGCTCTTACAATGCTTCCATTTTTTAACTTACCTGTACTTCTTTTAATTCATCATCAATTTTGTTTTTTCTTTCTTCAATTTTAACAACTTCATCTGCTATCCTGAGCTTTAGTCTTTCAAGTTCTGTCTTTTGCTCACTAGCATCCTATAAAAATATTTAAATGGCATTCCGATAAACATTAATGCACTCAATAGTTAAAAGGATACCAAAAATATGAGTTATTTTGAAACGACATTTTCTACTAAATGCTTTTTTAACTAATGTTGACATGTCAATTTCTAAAGTGTCTGGGAAACCAGTGACACAATTTACTTTGTATTTCCTGTCAGAAACTTCCTATGCTTTATTTGTTTCAATTTTTTTAAACAGCAAAGCACTAACCTCTTATTATATGTACTAAAACCAAATGAGTCAGAAATGCAAAACTAAAAAATTATCATAATATACATTTAACATTAACTACAAATAGCCTAGAAAGGTTAGTACCATTATGCTCATTTCATAAATGAAGAAACTAAAATTGAAGTCTTCTGTAATTCTAATAGTAGAGACTCTTAATTCTTAGAGAGTACAGTATATTAGAAATTTGTGTTTATTTTAGAGAACAATTAATTGAAATCATGACAATAATGCGGGGGCAAATATATGAACAAAATTAGTAAAAATTCAAAGAACACTAAATCACATACTAATAACACATGAACTCTTTGCTCATCAATGTAAAGTCAAGGGTCCTACATATATAAAAATGCTTCAATATTGTGAACATTTGTGTTTGGTTTATTTATACTAACAGAAAAACCAAAGAGGTAATTTGTCAAGAAACCTGTCAAAAGTCCTTACAGCAGCAGTTCTCAACCATATTATAATCATTCAGGGAGATTAAAAATTAACGCCTGGTGTCCTATCGCCAAATATGTTGATATACTTAGAACTAGATGCAGCTAGGGCACCGATATTTTTAAAGACTTCCCAAGTGGTTCCAATTTATAACCAAAATTGACAATCACTGAGCCAACCAAATTTTCCTTATACATCCCACTCTTCAGGCACCTTGCGCATCATCGGCTCAATTGAATTTTTACATTCCACAACAACCTTTGTATCTCTGATATCATTACTAAATAGGAAAGCATTTTCTCCACCTGCACAAACCAAATTCTTCCTTAAAGTCCCAGCTGATGTGTTCCTTCTTTTATTAACTTTCTCTTCCAGTGGAAGTTATCCTTATTGTGAGTTCTTATTGCATTTAATTCATATTTTCCTTATGTCGCAAACCTTAGAAATTACAGTTTGGCATTCAAGCTGTCTCTCCAGACCGTACTTTTTTTTTAATAAAATAACAAATAAATGTCTGTTATTTACAATTAAGCAAAATTAATTAACTTAGGAGATTCATACTTATTCTTCTGTCAGGCAATACAACTAGCTACAGTGTTAGAAAAATGTCTTCTTAGAATATCCCAGAGCAAAGAGTATTAAAGCAATGTATATTACTAATGTTCACTAATCTGAGGGAACACAGGCACACATCATATTGAATATTTTCCTTTATAAATATAGTTATTAACTGTATTATTTTTTATGTAGCCTTCACCTTTTTTGATATTTCAAATTACTCTTTAAATATAAGAAGTATGTGACAGGTATTTTTAACATTCAAACTGGCTTCTGTTTTAAATATATATGTGTATTAATTTGATTCCAAATTGCCTTAAGAAAAAAATTATGCTTAAATTTTACAGTATGAAAATTACATTTGATTTTCCGATATATTAGCAGGTCAGAAACTCATTAATATTATCTTGGAAACACTGAATGTGTTTCATAACCATCAATCATGTGGAAATATTGCCTTTGAAAATTTCCCATATGCCAATGAATTTATTTTGACCTATCAGGTGAAATCTTCTTTTCATTAAGTAATTCAAATCGGTCCAGATAGCCCTTTTGTGAAGCTCACAATACGTAAGTCCCCTTCTCATATTTGGATTTCCAATGAAGGTGACCAGGCAAAAAGAAAGCCTCTTGGATAAATAGTGAGAAGAAAGCAAAAAATAAAATGATATATCCAAGAAAAATGGAAATTTCATAAATTACCCTCCGAAATTTAAGTGGGGATACCGCAACACTAAAACAAAACAAACAAACAAAATAAAAAGAACCCTGCAAAACCGAAACATTTAGAGGTTTAAATAACCCTCCTGAGAACTAATATAACAGAAATGAAAAACTCAGTGGGAGGTCCTGGGCAGGTGGCTTGGTTGGCTGGAGCATCATCCTGTGCAACTAAAGGCTGCGAGTTCCATTCCAGGGCAGGGGATCTACCTAGTGTGTGGGTGCCATCTCTTGTTGGGGCACATACAGGAGGCAACCAGTAGATGTTTTTCTTTCTCTTTCTTGCTCTCTCTCCCCGTCTCTATTGCTCTCTCTCCCTCTCCAAAATCAATAAGCATGTCCTCCAGTAAGTATTAAGAAAAAAAAAGTAGGAGAATTATAAAATAAAGTTGAGGAAATTTTAAAGAAAGTAGACCAAAAATCTAAAAAAGAAAACAGGTTAGAAGACAAGAAAATTAGAAAATGAGATGAGTAAGCTCAAAGACAAAAATAATAAATATTTTAAACAGCAAGAAAAAAGATAGAGGAAAAGGAATTATCAAGCAAATTATTGAAGGAAATTACCTAAACTGAAAAAAACTAAGTTTTCAGGCAGAAAGAAGCCACACAGTGTTTGGCACAGTGAATGAAAATAACCCTAAACCAATGCAAACATCATAACTTTCAGAGCAAGAAAAACAAAGATCTAAAAAATTTCAAAAGAGGAAAAAAAACAGTTCACTGCAAAAAGATTAGGAATTAAATAACTATGAGTGTTTCAATAAGAGCAATGGGAGACAGAAAAAATGTGACAACAGCGATAGCGTCAGTGTCTGGAAGAAAATGTATCTAACCTAGAATACCATTCCTAGCACCCAACCAACCAACCAAGGACAGAACAGAATGTTCAGATACGTGCAATCTCCAAGTCCTTTCTCATGTATCCTTTCTCAAGAAGCTCTTAGGAAACAGACTTCACAGAAACAAAGGAGTAAACCAAGTGGTAATGAAAAAAGATCCTAGAATGGCAGCTGTGCAGGCAGAGAGGCATCCATTCAGAATGAAACAAGTCAGGGGACTAGGAGAGAATGCTATATAGGTGGCTGACGAAAATTATAGAATACCTGATGCTTTTCAAGTCTCATCAAATTTTTTTTTTTTAACTTTTAAAATATGCAGTTCATGGAGTCATACCACTCCCCTTCCTGACTAGCAGAAGACTGGACTAAAGGTTACTTTTCAAAGAAATTAAGTCAAAGAATTTCTGGATTTGGGATTACCAAGCGCACTTAAGGACTAGGACGAGGCCTAATGCTGAAAACAAGAGGATTATATTTTTTGGTGAGTAATGATGCTGAGCAAATTTTCATGTGCTTACTGACCTTCATATGTATATGTCTTCCTTCATAAATAATACGTTCAAATATTTTGCCCATTTTTTTAATTGTTTGCTTTATCAAGTTAACATACTTTCTGTATTGTTGGATACATGTCATTTATCAGATACATATTTTGTAAATAATTTTTCCCAGTCTGCAATTTTTAATTTTCTTTGGCATTTATTTCAATGAGCATGAAGTTTTTAATTTTGATGTGATCCAACGTATCATTTTTGTCTTCTATTTTGGTATTATATTTAAGAAATATTTGCTTCACCCAACATCATTAAGATTTTCTCCTATATTTTCTTCCATAGTTTTATAATTTTATGCTGTATATGCAGACATATGATCCATATCAAGTTAATTTTCACATAAGTTTTAAGATAAAAATCTAGGTGTTTTTCTCTCCACATGAATTACAAATATTCCAGCACCATTTTTTTTAAAGGCTGTGCTTTCCCCATTTAATTGATGCCTTTGTATGAAATCATTGACCAAGTACGTGTAAGTCTATTGCTGGACCCCACAGTGTTCCTATAACCTATATGCCTATCACTATACCAGCAGTGCCTTGATTACTGCAGCTTTATAGATCTTTAAATCATAAGTCTTCTAACTTTATCATTTTTAAGAACTTTTGTGCCACTTTCATTCAGATAGATGTTTTTTGAAGTCTTGTAAATATATGCTTTACATTAGTCTTGTAAATATTTTAGTTAATTTAAATGAAAGAGGCATTAGGCTGGAAGTGAGTTTAATGTTCACCAACATTGAGGGACACAAATATATTTAGCACGTAATCAAGGAAGTAAAACAAACAAAATTTAATGATTCATTTAGATGTAAGAATGGAGGGAAAAGAAGTTGAATATGTTTTATAACTTCTGCCTTGGATAATTAGGAATATTGTGGTTCCATAACCCAAGGAAAGGAATATAGGAGAGGAAATTATGAGTTCAGATGTGAATCTTTTTCAAATTGTAATGTTCCTGGACTTCCAAGAAGACATAACTAACAGATTATTAGATATCTGATTCTGAAGCTCAAAGGAAGGATTAAAACTAAAAAACAGAAAAGATGGATTTGGTAAGGGTCAGTATGTAGTTGGTAGTAAAAAGTAAAGTGATGTGCAAGAGCACCCTGAGAGAGTGTGAAGACGTGAAAGAATAACCAGGCAAAAGAAGACCTCAGAGAGATCCTTGAAAGGACTTAACAAAAGAAAGGCAAGGAAAAAAGGGGATACCATCAAAACATTAAAGATCATGAAAATATAAATAGAATAAATAAAGGCATTTTGTAAATATTGAGAAAATAAAGGCAGGGAAAATCCTGATAGCCTAAAGGAGATAATTTGAAGAAAAGTAAAAAAAAAAAAAAAAAAAAAATTCAACCCTGGCTAGCACAGCTCAGTGGATTGAGTGCCAGCCTGCGAACCAAAGGGTCGCAGGTTCGATTCTCAGTCAGGGCACATGCCTGGGTTGTGGGCCGGGTCCCCAGTTGAGGGCGTGCAAGAGGCAACCACACATTGATGTATCTCTCCCTCTCTTTCTCCCTCCCTTCTCCTCTCTCTAAAAATAAATAAATAAAATCTTTTTTAAAAAAGGAAAAAATCAACTTAACTATCAGAAGATAACATCATTTATAGACAAATCTATATATAGGGTTTAGATAAACTATTATATGGTGAATTCAGAATACAGTTAAGATTTAAAGAAAAAAAGAAACACCTCATAGACAACAGTATGATCGTTACCAGAGGGAAACGGAGATGGGGGAGGCAGTCGAATGTAAAGGGAGGATAATCGGTGATAGAGACATGACTCAGGGTGGTGAACTCACAATATAATAAACACATGATGTGTTACAGAATTGTACACCTTAACCCTATATAATTTTATTAACTAATGTAATCCCAGTAAATTCAGTTTTAAAAAATATGGGAAAATACCATGTTCTTCCACAAAAGCTCAAGTATACAATACTATCAGTCTGACTTACTGGAGATAAGCAGTATTTTTTAATCACATAACTAAAAATGTTATTTGTCACACTGATTAACCATGAGGTATAAGTGGTCTCCCCATTGTTTGCATTTTGTGTTCACCCTAGACATTACCTGCATCGATACTGTGATCTCCTGAAGAGCAGCATCTGCTTCATCTTGCTTAGTTTTAAGTAATACACTTTGTTCTCCAGCTCTTCTGTTCAGTTCATCCACAAGTGCTTTAGCTTCATTTAGTTTAGACACACCGGCCTATGTAAGTAAAATATTGACAACATTTTTAGACAGAAATTTTATACTCACACAGTAAATAAATAAATAAAGCCTATAAGAATCAAGCAAAAATGTAAACATGCACATATAAAACACTTACATAAAAACTTAGGTTTTTTTCTTACAGCTAATTATTCTGATTTACTCAATTGTATACCCCTCAGATATAGTAAAACACTCCAGAGGCTTAAAAGAAAAACACATATTAAAACATCACAAAAAAGCTGAGCCCTGACCAGCACGGGTCAGTTGGTTGAGCATCATCCCACAAAGCAAAGGGTCACCAGTTTGAGTCCTGGTGTGGGTGCATGCCCGGGTTGCGGGCCAGGTCCCCAGCTGCAGCATGTGCGAAAGGCAAATGATCGATATTTATCTTACACATCAACATTTCTCTCCCTCTCTTTCTCCCTCCCTTCCTCTGTCTCTAAAAATAAATGAAGATAAAAAAAAAAAGCTGAACAGATCAACACATATTTGATGGATTAAACACTGGGTTTTTATCTACTGCATTAAATGGGAAAGAAATGGAAAGCAAAAAATATATATAAAAAACTCAGTAAATCTTTTCCATTTTGAAGTTTCACAGACAGGGTAAAAGAACTCAAAGGCCACTCTTTTTATACTGGATAACATCTGGATTTGTCTGTCCAGTGCCTATATTTTTTATAAGACATTGCCCTCCAATATGGTGCTGGTAGGCTCTTGTTCTAAACAGCTTACCAATTCTTTGGGTGGTCATTTGACCCTGGCCTGGCAATTATGGTACCCATCCTATTGCCCGTGAAGAACCCAAGGAATGGAAATGAAAATACTCCCTCTTTTGTATAGTGAGGTGGTTGTTTGTCAGAAGATTTCAGGAGATAAAAATAGAAAAAATAAAAAATGTAACCAATATTTCCTGAGGCCCCAACACATAGGACAGGCATCACACTGGTTCTGTAAACGTATAATTTATCTAATACACACACAACAACCTCTGACCCAATTAAGCTGCAACTCGGCAAGTTTAAGTGATTTAGCCACAGCATCATACAGAACTAAATCAGGAAATTAACCCTCCCAAAGCATGTAGTTAGTGGCTTAATATAAATAAAAGTGAATCACTAGAAAGAAGGATAAAGATAACTGTCAATTAAGATAAATCCTAGTTCTGTAACATTAACAAACAGAAGCTAAAACTTTGGAGAGGAAGTACTCTGATGAATTCTGAGGCTGGCATTTTAATGCCACATTTAAGTTTAAGCTTCCATTAGAGAAATATAGAAAGAAAAATGTTCAGATGAACTAAGTGACATACATAGAATATTTTTATAAAATATAATTTTAGTTTTAATGTTTATTATAAAGCATAATCTTGGATACTATGTTTTAATTAGTAACAGGTATTTCTGAATTTCTAAGCTACAAAAGCACAAAAATACCATGCAGTTTAGAAGAGGAATAATTACTGAATAAAAATAAATATAAAACCATTACTATAATTTACTGGGCAATACACATACATAAGTGAATTTGTTTTGAGGCATTTAATACAGTACAATATTTATTATATTAAATAAATACCATGGACAACCTGGATTGTTATTCTGTACATACATAAAATATTTCACGATTACCAATATTATACCTGCAAATGACTTTGTCTTTTTAACAATTCCTTTCTCTTGCTGCTACTAATGGCAGAATACACATGTAAAAAGGTCATGTATCGGCTTGGGGTAGCACCATATGCTTTACAAGATTCATGGATTAATAAAAATGATTTTAGAAAATCAGGATCAACTAGAAAGAGACAGAAAACAAAAATGACTTAATATATGCATAATTGATTATAGTTAGAGAAAATTATCTTAAGTATATTTAATTCATACCAGGTTCTTCTACCTATATAACTATAAATATGAGATATCATCTTTACTTAAAGGTACATGGACATTCTTAGACATTTATTCATAGCTCCCATTTCCTTATGAATTTTAAATTATTAAATTTCAGTGGTTATTTAATTATTCAATCTTTCCATTGTTATATATTTCCCCTGAACAGTTTTATTTCTGCCAAAAAGATAAATCCACAGGTTGTCATACCACATAAGTTGGAACAACATAACACATGTAATCCAGACATGTGCTCAATAAAAACTGCTTAAATAAAAAAACAAAAGCAAACCAAATAACACCTATCCACTCTTATTTAACATAGGAAAAAAACTGGATTTAAAATGAAAAAAATTAAGAATATATTCATATTAGATTCAACATATCTATGACCAAATAAATCATCTTTTCTCACTGCTGCAATCTATTTCCCTCTGTAGTCCCTATACCAGTAAATAAAATCAACTTCTAATGAATATTCTAAGCCATAAACCTGAGAAAAATTCTTGAGTCATTCCTTGTATGTCACAGCCATTAAATAATGAGGTCCCCTTTAGATTAACTCCTGTTGTTATCTGCCCAAATCCATCCCTTCCTCTTAGATTATAGAAGGAAATAGCCTTCTACAGTGGTCCAATTGCCTTTGATTTCTCCCTACACCAATCTATCGTACAATAACTGAACAAAGAGAGGGGCCCAGAGACTTCTCTTTCTAAAACACTACTCTGGTTATAGCAATGCAACAGAATAGACAGCCCACAAATCAACCCATGCCTTTATGGTCAATTAATACTTGACAAAGGAGGCAAGAGTTTTACAATGGAGTAAAACAGTTTCTTCAGTAAGTGTTGTTGGGAAAATTTGACAAGTACATGCAAAAAATAAAACTAGACCACCAACTTACACCATACACCAGAATAAACACAAAATGGAAGAAAAGACTTAAATGTAAGTCATAAAACCATTTAAATCCTAGAAGCAAACAGGCTTAAATCTCAGGCATCCCACATGGCAATATTTTTTGCAGCTATATCTCCTAGTGCAAAGGAAACAAAAGTCAAAATGGGACTACATCAAATTAAAAAGCTTCTGCACAGCTAAAGAGACCATCATCAAAATGAAAATAGAACCCACTATATGGGAGAACACTTTTGCCAATGATACATCTGACAAGGGTTTAATTTCCAAAATATATAAAAAATTTACACAATGCAATACTAGGAAGACAAACAACCCAATTAAAAAATGGGCAAAGGACCTGAATAGACACTTGTCTAAGGAGGACATACAGATGGCCCAAAGACATATGAAAAAATGCTCAACATTTCTAACCATCAGAGAGATGCAAATGAAAACCACAATGAGATAGGAGAGGAGGTAGGGGAAGACTGGTTGAAAGACTGGTTGAACTACTATCATCAATAAATCAATAGACAAGTACTTGCAAGGATGTGGAGAAAGGAGGACCCTAGTACACTGTTGGCTGAAAATGCAGACTGACATAGCCACTGTATGGAGTTTCCTCAAAAAATTAAAAATGGAACTGCCATTTGACCAAGCAATCCCACTTCCGGGAATATATACTAAGAATCCCAGAACACCAATTCAAAAGAATACATGCACTCCTATGTTAAAGAAGTGTTCTTTACAATAGCCAACTGGAAACAGCCTAACTGCCCATCAGAAAATGAGTGGATAAAAAAGTCATGGTACATTTACACAATGGAATACTATGCAGCCATAAAAAGAAGGAATTCTTATCTTTTGTGACAGCATGGATGGAACTGGAGACTATTGTACTAAGTGAAATAAGCCAGTCAGAGAAAGACTGACATGTGATCTCATATATATGTGAAATCTAATGAACAAAATAAACTAACAAGTAAAATACAATCAGAAGCATAGAAACATGGAGCGGACTGACAACAGTAAGAGGAGAGGAGGTAGGGGAAGACTGGTTGAAAGAAAGTGAGGAGATTAGCCAAAGAATATACATGTATAACCCACAGAACAGACGGCAGGATGGTGATGGCCTGAGACGGAGTAGGGGAGCTGGGTGGAGGAGTGCAAAGGGGGAGAAATTAGGGCAACTGTAAAAGCATAAACAATAAAATATAATGTAAAAATAAAATAAAATCTCTTGATTACCCCATATCACACACAAGTCACAATTCAAATCCCTTAGTATGACACAGAAGGCTCTTTACTACCTGACTCTGCTACTTTTCCTCTTCATCTAGTACTCTGCTATTTATACATCTTATATTTCAACTGTCTGGGCTATTTATAGTTCCAAAGAAGTTCCTGTTTTATTTCTCCAAGCCTTTTCCATGCTAGTCACTCTAAACAGAAAGCTCTTCCCCAAACTGCCTGTCTGGGTAATATTCCACTCCTACAATAAGTGCCAGTTAGAGGTTTCACTTTCCACAGTACTTCATAAAATCTTCTATCATCACTTATCTTGGTAGATCAGTTTTATGTTTATATAGAGCATAATTCTTGCTATCTCTAGACTATGAGCTCCAAAGTTATCTCCAGTATCTAGCTTAGTACCTAAAATAAAACAAGTTCACTAAGTATTTGATGATTAGATGATTATATAAATAAATGAATGACTATATGGTAAAAAGAAATATAAGTATCACATTGAAATTAATTTGGAACTGGAGAACAAAATGAGAATATTATACTTAAGAAAATATGATGCCCATACTCAAACAATATCATAAAACTTTTTCAGGTATAAATTGAGTGCCGTGACATATATAGGCAATAAAATAATATAAAAATTGTAGGCTATTAGCCAAAGACCCCTAAATGATACAAGAAGGCTCTTCAGATCACTAGGGTCAAATATACAGGGTCCAGCACAAGAAACACCTACTTGAGTGAGGTTGGTAGGGTAATGATATGGGTGTAATAATTTATAGTTTTAATTTGAACATTTCACCTAAAATGTCATATGGTGTGATTGGGTGTGATATTGTTATGTTACAGCATTATATGCTTATGATTTTAGAATAAGAGATTTTGTAATAAAAAGGGGCATTATTTGTGCCAGAACCTGTATAATTATTAACTTCTTAAACTCAAACAATAGATATTCTGCTAGGTCTTACATGAAATGACATAAACATTTATTTAAAATAAAGAGGGCTTTAAAGTTTAGTTTTCATGAAAAGATATAACTTTGTTAGTTTTATATTATTCAAATTAATAATCATTGTGAATCTTTAACGGAGGTTAAACATTCTATAACATTAGATGACCACTTCACAGTGAAAAATCAGTTTAAATCAATTTCATCAAAATTACCTGAATATTTTTTCTTTTCTTCTCTTCTTTTTTTGTCACCATATTTTTCTCCACTGTCTGTTTCACTGAATAACATTTCAGGTATCTAAGAAATGAAGAACAATTCTTTAAATCTCAATTAGTATAAAAAAGTTTAAGTAAATGCAATATCAAAGATTAAAAACCTTTACCACACACACCCACACAAAGCATTAATTGCACTTTTCTTCTAGGATTGTTTCCAGACTAAAAGAAAAAAAATCAATATATCCATCTTTAAAAGACATTATTTCCTAGGCAAGATTTTGACAAATATTAACATTTAATTGATTGGAAATTAATGACATTAAGTGGAAAGCTCCAATATCTTGCTTAAAAGACATTTAGACTTTAAAATTAAGGAAATTACAATCTAAATTAAGTTAGAAAATAATTACTAATGCCATTTAAAATCATACAATGATTAAAATATTTGCATAAAATTAACAAAATACCTTCATGGCATAAAGGGATAGTAAAGATTCTTAGCTTTCTCAAATAAGAAATAATTAAAAGTAAAGGAAAACAAATTTCACAATTGATAATTATAAAAACTACTGTCTAGCTATAATTAGGTTTTTGCCACTATTACAAATAAGAAAATAAAGTCTCAAACAGATTATGATAGAAAATATGATAATCTCATAGGATTACTATTTTAAAATACACAAAAACTCTCATTTAGTTTCCCAGAAAGAAAATAAAGTAATAGAACTATGAATTTTTAAAATAAAGCCAAGCCCTGGCTGGTGTGGCTCAGTGGATGGAGCGCCAACAGTTCAGTTCCCGGTCAGGGCACATGCCTGGGTTGCAGGCCAAGTCCCCACTTGGGGGCATGAGAGAGGCAAGTGGTTGATGTATCTCTCACACATAGATGTTTTTCCCACTCTTTCTCCCTTCCTTCTCATCGCTCTAGAAATAGATAAATAAAATCTTTAAGAACAAAAAATAAAATAAAGCCAAAAAGCTTCAACTTTTATTATCTAATACAGTTAATATCAATAGCAAGAAAAAGCACAAGTAATCCAGGTAATTAGGTAAAAAAAAATCATTTTCTGAAATTTCCCAGATTGAATAAAAGGTAAGCCAAAAGATTCCTGAACTAATGGAGGATTTGAAAGTGAAATGATTCTCAAGCCAGAGATTTTTTTTCCTCAAACACTTTTACTAATTTCTAACAAAACACTTAAACTTCTGTGAGAATATTTTAAATTTATACTTTAGGCTTCAAATGTCTTCCCTTTAGTCCTAAGCCTTGCTGTCTTCACACTCCCCTGGTTTTCCTCCTATTCTCTAATAGCTCCTTCTCAGTGTCTTTGTGGGATCCTCATTTTCATTTCAACTTCTTAATATTAAAGTGCCCCAGGGCTCAGTCTTTGGATCTGTTCCCTCTTTTGTCAACATTCAGTCCTTTGGTGACATCATTCAGTCTCATAGCTTTAAATACCACCTATAGTCTGTTAATTCCAAACTTTTAATCTATATGTATGCCAGACCTTTCCCCTGAACTCCAGATTCATACATCCAGTCTCCTCAACCTCTCATCTTGATTGTCTGGCATTTCATATTTAAAACACATAGCATAGTAATGACAGATTTTTTTGAAAGATAAATATTTTAACTTAAAAGTATGTTAAAATTATTACTTTGATGTTTTTATTATAAGCTAACCTTGACAGGTTAGTGAAATGTATATATTTTTAAAAGTACAATAAATATATCTACGGTCCTTAAGAATGTAATCTTCAACCTAAAATTCTAGATGCAACTAAACTATAATATCATACAAGAATATGAAATAAATAGAGTTATCTTCAAACATACAAAAAATGTTCAGTGCCACAATTAAGGCAATTATTATACCAAATACCAAAGGGAAGTTGTGAAAATCAGTAACTTCACATGCGGAATCTAATGAACAAAGTAAACTGATGAACAAAATAGGACCAGAGGCATAGATACATGGAACAGACTAACAGATACTGGAGTGGGGCGGGGCACTGGAAGAGATTAGGCAAAAAAATCATACGCATATACACAAAGTCCAAGGACACAGACAACAATGTGGTGAAGGTGGGGAAATGGGTAGAGGGGGATAGGGGGACATGTGTAATAGTGTCAACAATAAAAATAAAATAGTCCATAAAAAAGGAATTAAAGAAATTGAAAGAAAGAAAATTAGTAACTTCAAAAATAAAATGTGTTTTTTTTATTACCATATTCAAATGTCAAACTTACTTTCTTCATACTGTTATCTGACCAACTCTCCATCCACAACACCTGGCATTTCTTATGCAATGCTGGATTACTCTCACAGTTTATTATGAAGTTTAAATTTGCAGAATCCATTATTAAGACAATATGCAAGTTTTGTTGAATTCCTAAAAATTATATAAGAAAATTATAATTATGAAATATTACAGCATAATAATATACAGCAGTAATAATTTGGGAAACCTACACATGATCTTGTTTTATAAGATTAAAATTTTCTGGGATGGAAGAGTAGGAGTTATTTATTAAAAAGAACAAGCTATGAAACAGTATTACATTATTTTTATTTGGGTTAAAATATTACTTGTGTTTTTACTTTGGTTAAAATATTACTTGTGTATCACATTTGAAAAATATTACTTGATATTCATGAAGACAATAAGTATGTATAATATATTGATGTTTTGTATGTTATTTTTCAAATGTGATACTGGATTTTATTTTATTTTTCTTTCAAGGACTTTTGTTTCAATATTCACAAGCAAAATTGGTATCCAGTTTTCTTTTAAGAAAAATATTATTTTCCCTGTTTCAATATCAATGTTATTTTCCCTTCAAAAAAAGGAATTTGGAAACTATCCTATATTTTCTATGTTCTGAAACAATTGAAAATATTGTAGCATCAGAGTTCTGGCCAAGATGGAGGGAGAGGTAGAAACCCTTTGTTTCTTCGCACAACCAAAAGGAGGATAACAACCAAACTAAAATCAATAAACAATCAAAAGTGCCAGAAAATAAAACTACACAGAACTCTGACAACCAAGGAATTAAAGAAAAAGTCAACCAGACCAACCACACTGGTAAAACAAATGAAAGATACCCAAAGTGAAATAAAGCAAAATATATTCAGAGAACCAACAGTGACAGAAAGGAAACCAGGACTCAAATCAACAATTGGGAACAGAAGGGAAACATAAAAATCCAACTGGAACAGAATGAAGGAACAATAATTCAAAAAAATGAAGAGAAGCTTACAAACCTCTGGGACAACTTTAAACATTCCAGTATCTGAATTTTAGGGGTGCCAGAAGGAAGAGAACAACGGCAAGAAATTGAAAACTTATTTGAACAAATAATGAAGGAAAACAACTCCAATCTGGCGAAGGAAACAGACTTGCAAGAAGCCCAGGAAGCCCAGAGAGTCCCAAAGAAGTTGGACCCCAGGAGGAACACACCAAGGCACATTATATTACATTACCCAAGATTAAAGATAAAGAATCTTAAAAGCAGCAAGATGAAAGGAGAGAGTTACCTACAAAGGAGTGCCATAAGACTGCCAGCTGATTTCTCAAAAGAAACCTTGCAGGCAAGAAGGGGCTGGAAAGAAGTATTCAGTCATGAAAGGCAAGGACCTACATCCAAGATTGCTCTATCCAGCAAAGCTGTCATTTAGAATGGAAGGGCAGATAAAGTGCTTCCCAGATAAGGTCAAGTTAAAGGAGTTCATCATCACCAAGCCATTATTGTATGAAATGTTAAAGGGATTTATCTAAGAAATTGAAGAAGGTCAAAAACTATGAAAAGTAAAATGACAACAAACTCACAACTATCAACAAATGAACCTTAAAAAAAAAGGAATTACAAAAACTAAGCAAACAACTAGAACAGGATCAGAATTAGAGAAATTGACATCACATGGAGGGTTTTCGGTGGGGAGGGAGAAAGGAGGAATGGTGGGGGAAAAGTAGCATAATTGGTAGGCATAAAATAGATGGGAAGAGGTCAAAAATGATGTAGGAAACAGAGAATTCAAAGAACTTATATGTACAACCCATGGACACGAACTAAGCGGGGGGGAATGCTGAAGTGTTGGGGGGTACAGGGTGGAGGGGAGCTAAAGGGGGAAAGATTGGGAAAATTGTAATAACATAAACAATAAAATATACTTAAAAAAACTGTAGCATCCAGATGTTTCTTAGAGATGTAGTAGAATTTCCTTAGAAACTTGAAAGAGAGGGAAGGAAGGGTAGCTCTTTAATAACTTCCTCTATTTCACCAATAATAAATATTCCTTTCAAAAAATAAAGTAGACAAATGTAACAGTAAAGTCTGGGTGATATTATTGCCTTATTTTTTACTTATTCATATTTAGATATCTAGAGTACACATAAAACTGTTCCTGTACTCTGGCCAGTGTGGCTCCGTTGGATGGAGCACCATCCCATAAGTGAAAGGTCGTGGGGTTTAATTCCTGGTCAGAGAACACACCTAGGTCATGGGTTTGATCCCAAGTTTGAGAGCTCTGGTCTAAGCATGTACGGGAGGGAAACGATCAATGCTATCACATCAATGCTTCCCTCTCTCTTTCTCTCTTTTCCTCTCTCTCTAAAAGCAATTTAATAAACCATTCTCAGGTGAGGACAAAAAATATATTTAAAAAAATGTGCCTATAATAACAACAGGTCATTTAGTTTTAAAAAATGTACAAAAACTAAATAGCTGTCTTAGGAGGCATAAACACTAATTTTACCACATAGAAACAAAGGCAATAAAGTAAATATTTCAAAGAACATTACCACACTTTCATCCTTCCTTTTTGCTAAAATTTTGCTAACATGTTTTTATTATAGGTTAGCGTTTAGGCTACATAATGTTATTTTCTAAAAGCTCCACCAAAAAAAAAAAAAAAAAAGTATAAATTAATTACCACCTGGACCCAAAATTTAAGACACCTTTGCAATCTATAGACAATAAGGCAAATTAAATAATATTTATTTCACATGAACCAGAACTTGATTAATAAATTATATATCACTTACTATATGTGAAGTAATTGAAAATTGGTCCCAAAAATCCATCCTGTGAAGCCTGATCTTTAAGAGGCAACAGCAAGGGCTCTAATTCTTCCAGAGTATAGAGTCCAGGAACTTCACCTACCGAAGAACATTACATTTCTTTTGAATTTTAGTTACATTACACTAATTCAAAACACATTTTATACATACAATGCTCTTTCTACCTTTGCAGATTATATAATCTACCCTTATTCAATCTTCATTTCCAAAAATACACAAACCTTATCACCTCAGTATTATTCACAAATCTGCATCTGTTCCCTTCATTTAACAATACTCAAATTCCCACACAAGCCATTCAAGACAATTCATAATCTATCCTTTTATCTGCCTTTCAAGTCTTTCCGGCAACCCTCCCCCACAAGACCTTGAGTTCTTGCCTCAATGAACTTCTTTGTGTTCAATAAATATAATGAAATACTGCCTTTCTTGCAATCTGAACCCACAGTCTTCTCCTGTCCCTTATGTTCCCCCAAAATTAACATTTATCTTTCAAGATACTAGTTTGCAACTACTATTCCCATGAGCCTTCCTAACTACCCATATGCTAGGTAATGGACTCCTTTCTCTTTCACATAATATCCAAAAATATCACTGTTTAGCATTTATCACATCATTGAATAATGAATGAATTACTTCTCTTGCCTTCCAATTGGATTCTGAATTCCCAGAAGACAAATATTTGATCATGTTCAATATTAACCCTAGGAAAATCTTAGCCAAGTACCAGGCAAACAAGCATTTGTTAGATAAATAAATAAATTAGTGAACAGACAGATGAGTAAACTTATACTAGATATCAGAACTAATTCATGAACTGCTACTAGGCAACAGAATGATGAAAGGCAAACCAAATTTTTTTTGCATTTGATAGAGGGCCTAGACCATGTATTGTTCACTTCTGTAAATCCAGTGTTTAGCACTGGGTCTGGCACACAACAGATGTTTAATAAGTATTTGTTAAACCAATATATTTATACTGCATAAAAAATTGTAAGACTAAGTGAAAATTCCTTTACTATACATCCAAAGCACTGCATTCATGTAGGGCTGACCATAGTTTGATTTCTACTTTTCTTTAGGCTCAACTCAGAGTATCAAGCCACTCACCTTTCCCCAAGCTTGTACATAATCAAACACATGCACACATATAGCTCTATGTCCTTCTCTAAATTACAGCCATATAAAGATACTTTTTGATTCCTCAAGTTCAGCAAAGAAAACTGGCTCTACTAACATATTATACATGATAGGGAATTAAGAATTTGAAATGAAAAGAGAGACAAAGGCCTACTGAGTACTTTCTCTAGAAGTATTTTTCAAAAATACTTTTTGTCACCCTGACTGGAGTAGTTCAGTGGATTGGACATTGTTCTGCAAACCAAGAAGTCACCGATTTGATTCCCAGTCAGGGCACATACCTGGGTTGCACGCCAGGTTCCTGGTTGGGGGCATGTGAGAAGCAACTGATTAATGTATCCCTCCCTTTCTCCCTTCCTATCACTCTCTCTAAAAAATAAATACATTTGTGTGTGTGTGTGTGTGTGTGTGTGTGTGTGTGTGTGTGTTCTCCAAAAATGTTGGCAAAATTTAAATTTACCAAAATTAAACTTTACTCATGATTTTTGCAGTTGTATCTTCATAAAGACCAATTTATCCTGATATACCATAATTACTGGGTTAATGCTTATTTGGGTATTTGCTTTCACAAAGAAAAAGACTGTAAAGCTGGTCTACTATTTCACCTCACCCAAAATGAACAAGATCTCCATCTAGTGACAACTTCAGCAATACGCAACTTGAAGAATATGCACCTTAAAACTAAACAGGTTATTCTCTAAAAAGACCACAAACACTTCATGCTTTCTCAAGACCTACCACTTTCACTTGCCATTACCCCTCAACTCTTTTAACAGGAATTGGCCTACCACGTGTCTAACTAGAGTCCTGGTCTATACATCTCATTAGGACACTAAAGTATAGATAACTCATATTAGAAATTAAATGTTTTTTTCAACCAAAGCTTTTAAAATTCTAAAGACAATTTAATCTACAGCCTACCTCGAATGATACAAAACAAGTATTTACTAATAACTGATTCAGCCCTGACTGGTGTAGCTCAGTTGGTTGGGAGTCATCCCACAAAGTGAAAGGTCACCAGTTCGATTCCCTATTAGGGCACATACCTAGATTGTGGGTTCAATTCCCAGTCAGGACATGTATGAGAAGTGACCTCCCAATGTTTCTCTCTCACATCAATGTTTCTCTCTTTCTTCCTCCCTCCCCCACTCTACAACTAAATAAAATCGTTTTTTTAAAATAAAATAAAATAAAATAAAATAAAATAAAATAAAATAAAATAAAATAACCAAGTCAAGTTGGTTGGAGCATCATCCCAACACTAATGTTGAGGGTTCAATCCCCAGTCAGGGCATATACAGGAATCCACCAATGAATACAAGAACAGGTGGGAAAATAAACCAAACCGATGTCTGTCTGTCTCTCTCTCCCCCCTCTCTAAAAATCAATAAATAAAAATATTTAAAAATTGAGATATGTAAAAAAAAAATAACTGAATCAAACATGAGCATCATGTAATTTTGTCCTGGTAGACCCACAATAGAAGAACCTGGAAAGTGGAAACTAGCATTTAACAAAGTTTATTTTGTATTTAAATAACAAGATATTCTTGGTCCAAGTTTAAAACTAAGCTACCACATACCAATTCTACTAACAGTGATTTCTCATTACAAAGAGATTCTAATAAATTTCATAAATTCTTCGGAAAAGGAAAAATACAAGAAATTGCAGGTATGCTGCCCAGGAACCCTTTCTGCCAGCAGAAAGGTCAAGTGGTTCCAGAGACAACAGGAGCATACCATGATTTGACAAAAACAAGATCACATGTTGTCTGGATGGTATCTGCATTCATATGTCCATATTAAGAGCATACCACAATTATTCAACCATTCCACTAATGATGGATAGTGAGGTTCTACAAATGTTTTATTGTAAATTATATTATTTCCTTACATACCTTTCCTTTCTGTAAGTTAAATTTCTACAGATAATATAATTGCTATATCAAAAGGTATGGAACATTTTTTTAAGTAAGTAAGTACTGGTTGATAACTTTCCCAAAGGGTTATACCAGATCACAGTCCCATCAAAAACTAGTGAGAGGGCCGATTTTGCAGTATATTCACCAGTATTCACTATTAGTAATTATTTTACATAATTCTGTAGTCCTTTAGTTTTATAAAAACAAATTTCTCAATTCTCTTCTGAGAATGTTTAATCCCATGTCACCTTAATAAAAGCTATGCCAAAAGTTTTCTGAAACATAATTTTACACAAAAATTTTTTACTTGCATAATGTCTACACTATAACTTTGTTGTCTATGGTTAGAAACCATTCACTTACCTGAAGACAAAAGACTATTGATCATCTCCAAAAATGCAGGATGTACAAACTGGTGATCCTCAAGAAGTAAAATTATCTGTTGTGCCTCAACACCTGCGAGATGCAGCACCTGCACAATAAGAAAATATATAATGGAACAGCTCACTTTCATTCTGTACATAAACTAAGTCACATTATTTCTTTATTTGTTATCAGTAATCAAAATTAAAAATTCAACATTAGCATTACAGTTTGTAAAGTAAATCTAGTTCATGATCACCATACACTAGAGGGGGAAATTTTAATTATTTTATAGCTAGGACACAGTAAAATGAAACTAGACAATCATTTTTATACTTATCTACATATGTTCCAGATAAACTTTCTTTTGCTTCTTCCATGTTCATCTAACATTCCATTCTGGGGTAACTGAGCGTTTAAAATCCTAAGGGGAATCTTTTTCCTGTCTGTACATAGTAACATGATTTTCTGATAATCATGGGAAAATAATCATCAACATTAAAATAAAGACTATGTTGTATACCAGATACCTAAAGAGCTTTCAAGGCTTTTAGACTAGTAATTAATTATGACTTAAAACCAAATGAAAAAAAGACTGTAACTCACATGTCTGAGATCATTTTTGAACTGCTTGAGCTCATACCCTCTGGAAATCTTTGGGGAGAACAGCACTGCTCCGTGCATGTGGCCGACCAAAGAGGTGATGGTCCGACGGCCCACCCCACTGCGTCCTGCTAACAGAAGGGAGCCTCCAGGAAAACTCAGCACTCTGTCTATCCTGGACATGTACTCCAGAACTTCTTGAAAAAGTAAAATATCTAAATCCTGGTTATCTCGTCCATAATGAATAAGACCCTTTTAAAAAATCACAAAAAATGATTTATAATCAATATAAGCCACAGTTACATAATAAAAATGTTAATATCTAGATGAAGGTATTCACTTTAGATGCACTCTAGAAATAGGGTTAAGTGACTACATGTACAATCACACCCTACATTTTATCTATCCAATATTCAAGGTTTATGGCACTTTCTACAGAAAAGCATGTATGACATCAAACAACTCCAAGGGTTCACAAAAATCAGTCACTTTTGTACACAATTTCTATAACTAGTAAAAAGCAGTGTGAGATGCCACATTAATTTTAAAAACCTCAAAAGCCCTCAAATTTTACCAGTTGTTACAAATCAAATCAGTGTGCACAGACCATACATAACAATCCTAAAACTCTAGAAACCCAATGCCTAGAAAACATTTTGTGAATTCTTGCTTGGATATGAATCAAAAGCCACACACAGGTAGTATGCCCTGCCAGAACTAAGTGATAGAGAGAAGGAAGAGAGAGAGAACAACCAGACTTCATATACTTACCTTTGAACATTTCCAAATTTTGCAATATCCATTCCAGGCAAATTAATCAATTTAACAGACCATAAAAAACTTGTCTTGATATATAATCCACACTAACTTCCAATATAAATATTAATTTTAAAGCAATCATATATAATACTGTTTCTTATTCTTTACTATAATTAAACTTAAAGAAATTGTCTAGGGTAGTGCTATTCAAAGTTTCAGTGATCCAGCAACATCAACATCATCTACAAAACTGTTAGAAATTTGGGTTCTTTGGGGCCCATTTACTGAATCTGACTTCCTCAGGATGGGACCCAGGAATCAGTATATTTTCTGGCTCTTATACTCATTAAAGTTTGACATCACTGCTCTAAGATGATTTCCCAATTAATATTAAGCCTTGTTAATATTTCCAACATCAAGTATCTTGGCAATTTTATATATATATATATATATATATGTGTGTAAGCACATGTGCATCTAATTAGATCTGCCACAATGAACTAAGTTCCAAAACAACCAGCGTTGTCTATTCTACAATCTTGTATTCCATGCCCTCAAAAAGCCTGTAGTAAATATTTTCAAAATTGACTATAATAGCAACCAAATCCCAATCCAAATTCTTGATCACGTTGTACCTTTTTAATAACATCCTTAAAGTCTACAGAATTCAGTTTTCCAAGTGGTTTTCCATGTGGAGGCAGTGGCTGTCCTGGAGCCGCCCTCTTTCCTGAGCCATGTTGGGCGCCCCATGTAACATAGAAACTGTCTGTGGAAATAAGAGACATTGTTTTATATGGAAGAATCAATAAAATACATTTCTCATTAAATTATTTTTAAATTAATTAGTTCAAATAAGATCATCTGCACAAAGGCAAAGATAAGTTATGTTAGTTTGCCTTAGAAGATCAATACAATTAGTTAAATCAGAAAGACAAATTGCTGTATCAAACGCTACCTGAAAACAAACTGATGGGATCCCTATTTTATCCTTGCATCTATTTCTCTTGCCCCTCAAAAATGACTTCCTTCAAACTTTCTCCTACTCGTCCCCTTCCAATTTGTCCCATTTTCCTTCTCTTTCACCAGAATCTCTATATAAAATTTATAGATTAAAAAATAACATATGAACCCAGGCCAGTGTGTCTCAATCGGTTGAAGCATCATCCTGTCCACCAAAAGGTGGTTACAGGTTTGATTCCCAGTCGAGGCATGTGCCTGGGTTGTGGGTTCATATTCTAGGACATGTGCGGGAAGCAACCAATCGATCTTCCTCTCTCACATTGATATTTCTCTCTCTCATTCTCTCTCACCCTTCCTCTCTAAAATCAATGAAAAAATATTTTCAAGTAAAGATTAAAAATTTATAACATATAAAATTTCCAAGAAAATAAAACTTTCTTTGAGAAAGAGCATAGATTTATTAATACTGCCAAAAGCCCCAACTTCTACAATAGAAGTTAAAACTGAATTTTAATTAGAAAACAAAAGTCCCACATACATACCTGAAATTTATCTAGAGCAGTATTCCTATTACAAGAAAAATCTGTTCACTCTTCTATTTCATTTTCCCTCCCAATTCCCTGGGAACTAACTGTTCCATCATGTATCCTCCCTGTCACGTGTCCAGCTGAAGAGCTTGCCTGCTCTAGACTCACGTTATTTCATGTTCCTCTCCTCTCTTTCATTATCATATTTCTTACATTATCTTCTTACTGTCTGTCTTACATTCTCTTCTATCTTCAGAAACCATTAGTCTAATACTCTTATTTCAGGACAAAAACACTGCCCTGATTGTCAAATCCAACTCTTTTTTGTGGTCATTTTTTGTATGTGCAGCTCTTTATTGAAGCTTTTTCCCTTGGTTCCATATGACCACACTCTTCAAGCTACAACAGCTACTTCTTTTCAGTTTTCTGTTTATCCTTTGTATGTTTATCTTTCCCTGCATTCAAGTTCAAACTGTAATTCCTTAATTCTAAACGCTCCTCTTGAATTATTTAGTCTTAGTCTGTGGTTTAAATATCAACCATTTATACACCCAAAATCCACACACTACTTATCTCTGGGCAAGTCACCCAAGTTTGTGTTTCATCTCATATTTCCAATTGTTTAATAGACACATAATTCAGATATTCATTCATTAAACACTTAACACACACCTATATTTCAGCATTGTACTCTCTTAGAGATCAGTAGTAAGACAAATATGATTCCTACCTTTACAGAGCAATGAACTTTATGAAGATTCCCAAAAGACACTCAAAAAGCTTGCAAACATTCAAACACACATCTAAAACTGAACTCATTATCTTTACATCTCATCATGTCTCACCTGGACTGTTGTACTAGCCTCCTACCTTACACTGCATCCCTGCTACAAGTCTCTGCCCCCTCAACTATATCTGCACTGCTACTGGAGTAATGCACACAAAAACAAAATCGCTTTGCCCCACACCGCTCCATTATCACATATAGTTTTCCACCACCAAAACAGGCAATTGTCAGAATCAAGGTCCTTTACAATCTGGCTCAAATGACTGCTTGAATCTCCTATCTCCCTCTTTGCCTCACTATATACTCCAGCTTTCTCAAGTCTTTTGATTCTTTTCATATTCTTCTCCTTTTGTATAGAATGCCTTCACCTCTTCTTCATTTGATATAGTCAACCTTTCAAACACAGTGTCTCTATAATTGCTCAAAAACAATTAAAGCCTTAGGTGTTAATCTAACAAAATACATATAGGACTTATATGCTAAAAACTACACAAAACTGATAAAAGAAAACAAAGACTAATAAATAAAGAAATGTATCATGTTCACCGACTAGAAGATGTCAACTCTTTCCAAACCAGTATACAGAGTTAAAGCAGTTCCTAACAAAATCTCAGCAATATTGCTTATATATATATATGTAAGATTATTCTGAAACTTATACGGAAAAGTAAAGAAACTTAAGTAGCTAAAACAATTTAAAAAATAATAAAGCAACAAGAACCAGTCTACTCAGTTCCAAGACATTATATAGCTACAGTAATCAAGACAGCGTGGCGCTGGCAGAAGGACTCACATATACATGAGCAGGACAGAACAGAGAACCCAGGAACAAGCTAAAACAACTAATTTTTGACAAAGGCGCAAAAGGAATTCAAGGCAGAAAGGCAGCCTTTTCAAAAAATGGTGCAGGAACAAGTCGACATCCATAGGCAAAGAAATAAACCTTGACCTAAATCTTACTCTTTATATAAACAATTAACTCAAAGTGGACAACTGACTTAAAATGAAAAACTATAAAACTTTGAGGAGGGAAGAAATCTTCAGAATCTAGGAGTAAACAGAGTTATTACATCTGACACCAAAAGATCGTTAAAAATAAAAACTAATTAGTTGGACATCATAAAATGAAAACTTTTTACGAGTGAAAGACCCAATTAAGATGATAAAAAGACAAGCTATGGAGTAGGAGAAATATCTGCAAAACACATATTTGACAAAGGATTAGTATCTAGAATATATAACTCTCAAAACTCAAGAGTAAAAAAAATAAATAATACAATTAGAAAATGGGCAAAAGACCAAGAGACATTTCACTGAAAAGGATATAAAGATGGCAAATGAGCCCATGAAAGACAGAAAAGTTGTTCGACATCATCAGCTGTCAGCAAAATGCATATCAACCACAATGTCATCAATACACACGTATCAGAATGGATAAAATAAAAAACAGTGACAACACCAAATGCTGACAAGGATGCAGAGCAATTCTGTCATTGAAATACCACCGATGAGAATATAAAATGATGCAGCCACTAGAAAACAGCATGACAGTTTAAAAAATAAGCATATAAGGACCATACAACCCTATAGCTGCACTCCTGAGCATTTATCCCAGGGAAACGAAAATGTATGTTCACACACAAACCTGAACATGTATGTTTATCACAGCTTTCTTCCTAAAAGCAAAAAAACTCAAAACAGCCCAAATGTCCTTCAACAAAATGGGTGAAGAATTGGTAGTTGATCTAAATAGCTATTCTCAGCAATAAAAAGAAACAAATTACTTAAATATGCAACAACCTGCATACGTATATCTCCAGAGAGTTTTATTAAGTGAAAATGAGATTCTTGAAACAGCAATATTAAATACAGAACAAGCTGGTAGTTTCCACAGTGTAGACAGACTACAAAATGGCAACATGATGGATTTTGTGGTATGTTCTATTTCTTAAGTTTATCAATATCAATATCTAGGTTGTGACCTTGTACCATAATTTTGCCAGATGTTACCACTGGGGGGAACCAAGTAAGAGACACATGTGCTCTCTCTGTATTAATTCTCACAACTGTATGTGAGTCTACAATCATCTCAAAACAAAAAATTTATTTTTTAAAGTTTCAAAGTAGAGTCCTCAAAAAATGAATCTCTACCTCTTTTATACCCTTAACATCAAACATTTATCCCAAATATATTCAGAGAAGTTATGTTAATTGTAAAATACTTCTTGCTGTATTCTAATTACCAGTTTAACCACCTACTTGCACAAATCTTTGTGGCATCTAAACACACCAGCAACAACAGCTCTAATTGCAAGCAAGGGCTTTTCATAACTATCTGCCACTGGATTACAAGCTTCTTGAGCACAATAATGTGTCATTTATTTTTAAGTCCCAACATTAATGTTTCCTTGATAAATATCTCTCTATACAAAAATCCTATTTTTCCTAGATCTAACATATATCAAGCCTGTATTTAAAAAAATGCAACTTTTCATTGAAAAGTAAAGTGCTGAGAAAAAAAGCATATATTTATTGAGTACTACATAGGAGACTATGAAAACTAGTGAATTTTAGAGAATTCAGATACCTAATAAGCCACTGATACCATCTAATCCCCAAAAGATATGCCACTTTCTTTGCAAGAACAGACAGTATTAACTCAGTTTTCAGACTGAGAAAGATGGCACCGTTTAAGAAACAAAACCTCTCCACATTAAGCCATGAATATATAGGCCACATGGACACAAACCCTCACTAAAAATTAAGCCAACTGTGTATTATTATCAGGTTTTTCTCATCATTTCCTCCTATCTGAGGTTCACTTGAACTTATTTCCTGATTGCAAAACTCAAACAGCACCTAGAAAAGTACTTCTATCAATCTCAACATCCTTATCACCTTCACAGTTCATTTCGGCTTATGTAACATGACCCTGGGGCCACTATTGAATCCAGAAATGTACAAAATACAGGGTTGGGGAAAAGTAGGTTTATGGTTGTGAGTTCACAAAACACAGTTTATACTTACATCATTGTTTATTAATTATTGTATTATTTTCCATACAAACAACTGTAAATCTACTTTTCCCCACCCGGTATAGAAGTTACTCTATGAAATATTTTTGAAGCCTCACTTTAGAGTCTGATAGAATAGAAACTCATTTTGTAGCTTGAAAGCTATTTCATTAGAAAATATTTCCATAATACGGTCCTTTTTTACCAAAGGTCCTTTCACCAAGATGATTTCCATCACATGCATTAATCCCACAGCAGTTTTCAAAACGCAGATTTGTTATTAAGCAGCAGCAATAATTTCAAATGCAACGTAGCCGCTTTCACTATATGATGTTATGCTTTGTTTATCATGATGACAGGTGAAGCTAGTAACAAGAATACATAAAAAGTTCTCTGCTGACATTATGAACAGTGATGAGAATGAGAACATGTGTTAGTTTCAAGCAAAAGTTTATTACAATCAACTATGGATTTTGACAATTATCTATAATTTTCATACATATGTAACATATATATTTTAAAATTTTATTAGTGAAAATCCTTCAGAAAATGCAACCTTGAATTGCAACTATAAAACATGCTATAGCCTGAACCCTTTTTTGTCCCCTCAAAACAATTATCATCATCATAGTTTGTTTGGAATAAAATTAATGAAATCTAGCAAAAATGACAGAGCAACACCTTACAATAAAAATACATTAAAATTATCCAACGTTTTTATTTTTTTAGACATATTAAATCATGCTATTAGTAAATTAAAGTTCCCATACATATATGTATATTGGTGTATATATTTACATATATGTGTACATTATATATATGTATGGATATATTATATATATATTTACATAAACTTGGTAACTATATTACCTGCCATATTGTCTAATATATCTGACCCCCAATCTCCTTGAAACACCGATGTTAAAATGTTGTCGAATAAATGAAGTTCCTTCGCGCCAACAATTTTGTCACGAAATAAGCGCCGTGCTTCATATGCTACAATTTCTAATACATAATCTAGTGGATGGTTTGAAGGTCCTAAAAAAGGCAAAATTTTCTTTAATTGTAATAAAATTCAACTGATTTTAAAATGGCTAGTTTCAACATATTAGTAGAAAGAAATAGAGAATAAGAATCTACATACCATAATTTTGGCATCAGATAAATAGAAAAAAAGAGAAAAAACGTTTAGATTCTTTGGGCTAATAAGTTGGTAAACCTTTTTTATTATTTAAAGTATACATTAAGCACTATTATCTCTAGTTGTTCAATAAAAATGCCAATTCTAGAAAGCACTTAAATATGCTTTGGCTACAAAGAATAGTAATTTCACTTTTCCCCAAATCATCTTTTCATTATGATAATCATAAATGCTTTAGATGAGAAGATATAATAAATATTATCATTTTAATATTAATGTTTAAGTTTAATGTTTATTTAAATTTCAGATTAATGTTATTTTACCTATAGTTTTTCAAAATACCATAAATAGTTACAATACTTATATCATGTATCTATCACAAACACAATATACGGTGTAAAGACACAATCATGTATAAACATGCACACACACACATACTCTGTGGCCTAAGGGGAAAAAAGCAATTTAAAATCATGAAAGCAAAACTTACCTCCTTCTAAATCATATCTGAATAAGCCAAGAACCCACTGGGTAAGGATGCAAGGAGTGAAAACATAGTGACTATAATCATCAACTGTAAATTTGGCCCGCACCTGAAAAAGAAAATACATTAAATCATCTGTCTGCTTCTTAATGATATGATCATGCTAAATTTCCAAGGGTCCTTAGACTCACACAAATGCCAATTTCTACCAAATGGTTGGAAGTTTATTTCAATTTAATTGATTTCCTTAGTTATCTTGTATATTATATCTTATGCAGTTTAAAACATCTTCTAAGAAGGATTATTCATAGGCTTCAACAAACTGCTAAATATTGTCCATGTTAAAAAATAAATGAAATGAAATGAAATGTTAAAAAATGCTGCTACAAAAATTCAAACCTAAGCTTTATAAAATAGTGGTTGCAATTCCAAGTCACTCATAGATATAGGTAAGGCCTATTTTCTAATACTGGGAACCAAAAAGTTAACTTATGTTCAAGGAGCCACTGAGCTTTTAACATATCAGAGTGTCACTTTCCAATATATCCAGTAAAAAGTGTATCCCTTCCTCTCTATGGACAGAGATATTGCTCTTATTCTGGCCTTGATCAATGAACATTTGAATTAATTTTTTAAAAAATAAGGAATTTCTTTTTTTAAGAATTTATTTATTTTTTAGAAAGGGGAAGGAAAGGAAAGAGAGAGGGAGAGAAACATTGATGTGATGTTCCCATCTCATACATACCCCCACTGAAGACTGAACCTCCAACCCAGGTATGTGCCCTGACCCAGAATCAAATCCGGGACCTTTCACTTTGTGGGATGATGCCCAACCAACTGAGCTACACTAGTCAGGGCTAAAAAATAAGGGATTTCTTTGTTTCTAACTTATTTTTCCCTACTTCAGTTACAATACTGTAAAAAGCATCTACCACAAACACTTTCATAACTTTCATATACTATTCACTTTAGGAAGACCTTTTCATCTTCAGTTACTTTGTAAATTTCTGTTAATTTTTAAAAAATTCAGATCACATTTCACCTCCCCTTATCAACTACCATACACAACTGAGTTCTTTAGTCCCTCTTCTATGCTTTCTTTGTAACTTGTGCCACTGTTGTTATACTTATGACACTGCATTATATATGACTAGGTCCCTCATTAGACTGTGAACTTCAAAAGAAGAGAGACTCAGCCATCATTGCATTCCTAGGACAAGCACTAGAAAGATAATGTCTTCTGCCATCCTTAATGGCTATTTTCAAGTATCATCCTACTTTACCAAGGAAGGATACTTTAGACATTTCCTCACAGGTAAGTGGAAAGAAATAAACATCGAACACTACTCTCCAGTTTGAAGCCTGGAAGACAGGAACTAATAGAAGTCAGGAGAAAGATCTAGTTTTGGAAAAAAGATGAACTCCATCCTAAATATTCTAAATCCAAGCTAATAGCAGAATAATCATCCACTCACTGATTCATTCAGTCAACATTTACCATCTGCTTGAAACTGTGCCAAGGATACAATAGGGAATAAAGAACAAAGAGCATCTGTACTAACAGAGCTTACACTCTAGTTAAAAGGACTAACACACAACAGGAAAAGAAAGCCTGAATATCAACACAGGTCAGGATTAAACACAGTCCCTTGGAAGTGATACAAATAGAAATGAAAACCAAAATATACTCTAAATAAATATATACCTGCTCATACACTTGTACCATAGATCCTGCTAATAGATAAATTTTTGATGGAGAACCCCAAATAGAATGATTCTTCAAATTTTTATGTAAAACTGGTTCCAAATATGCTCCATAAATTGTCTGTAATTGCTCTCTTTCTGGGTAACTAAAAAAGAAAGTTGAAATAAATATAAGAAAGAAGTTGAAATAAATCACTGTTCTAAATTATTATTTTAATGTTAAGTTATAGCAATGGTTTTCAAACTGTGCTGCTTCGAGACCACCAAGATTTACTCAGGGGCTGAGGCCAAGCTCAACATCCCTATCTCACTGCAACCAAATTAGATCCCAGACTATCTATTTTCGAATACTGAGGGTCCTGATAAGGACAACAAAGAAATCACTTAAAAACATAACTGTTTGAAAAACCACTGATCTTTAGAAAGGGCTAAAAGGAAAGTTTTGCTTATGAAGGACTTTGAGTTATACAGTGCTTGTAAATAGTGTGGTAATAATATACGTCAGAACTGTAACAGTAGAATACAACAAATAAAATCAAATTCTTTCTCCCAAACTAAAGTCAATCTCAATACAGCTTAATTGGTAGCTGTAACATTTCTGAAAGAAGCATGTTAATAGATGGTTACAATTAGCATGAAAACATAAAAATTAGATTTTATAAGGCAAAATATAACAGAGGGGATAGATCCATAACCATGAAATTCCAAAGTCCTATAACAAGTACAGACCATGGAGATGGGTGGATGTATTAGGAATAATGCTGTCAGCCATTAACATTCTTCAGATTTAAATTCTTTCCTCAGATTTAAATTCTGTTTAGTTATCTTCCTAAATTTCAATAGTGTTTTTGGTTTCTGAAATCATAAAACATTTAAATCTAAAATCTAACACTCTGATTCCTCATATTGATGTTTTAGAGAACAGAAAAAACAAAACAGTTCTATTTTATTCCTAATATATAAGAAGTGTTGATTAAAGCCTTTATTATCCTAAATCATTGCCTATCATTTGAGAAGGGCAGGTAAAAATTACTTTCAGAGTTTAAGTTTCACTATTTGTATATTTTACATTTTGAAGAAAC
Organism: Glossophaga mutica; assembly: GCA_039655065.1. Taxonomy (NCBI): domain Eukaryota; kingdom Metazoa; phylum Chordata; class Mammalia; order Chiroptera; family Phyllostomidae; genus Glossophaga; species Glossophaga mutica. The sequence continues at coordinate 73,474,112 of CM077308.1, read as the reverse complement.
ATCATTTATGGATACCTTTAATAACATGCAAATGTGTCTTTCCCCCCAAAATTAAAACATGAAGATACATACTCTATAGCACAGAGACGAACAATAGAGGTAAATCTGGTAGTAAGCTTATGTCTTCCCAGTCTTCCTCCAGCTGACATAGAAGCCACAATATGAATATTTTCTAAACCTACCCATTCCAAATTTTCATCATAAAATCCTTGATATGTCAATACCTATTTGAAAATAAATTTAAAAAATCAAAGTTCAATGCTTACAATTTTCTAATCATGACACACTTTTGCATAAAATTCATTTCCAAATGAGGGCAATCATCATCCTCTACCTATTTCAAGAATTTAAAATTGAAATATACTTTAAATTCTTACATCATTGAAAAAAAATACTGTTCAAGACTGTGTTCAATGAATGCTAGCTGAAAAGTTATCATTTTTTAAATGCTTTCTCTCTAATAAAACATTAAAATTCGGGTGATAGTATAAATTCACAAGCAATTATCAAAAATAATGAAAGAAATCAGAAAAATATTTTAAAATTTTGGTTTTTCTCTACAAACATTTTATTATATTTTGCAGTTACGTGGTATAGGTAAAGTTGAAGATATATAAACACAGTAAGTTCTAACTTAGAATTTAGGGTTTCTCATGTGATGTGAAACTGGTAAATAAAATCTTCCACACTGACTGAGAATGTAGGGTCTCCAATACCTACACAGACAAAAAGGGAGACTAATGAACTAACACAGCCAGAAAGAGACATGACTGAGGAAGTCTAACTCCAGCACCATCCTCAGCTTGTGTTTTCCTCCTTTTAGGAATAAAGGACATGTAATAGGTATAGAGGAAGGCTGCTTTTACTCTTCCTGTCATGTATGAACTCGATGTTATACTAACTTCTAAAGGGAGGAAGATCCGAGAAAGTTGACCTAGAGCAAGACTGAGATGCTTCAAGAGTTTAATTTCCAGGACACGTGCTAGATAAAACTGGCTCTAAGGAGGAAAGCAGATTTTTCTATCTATAAGAAAAGTTAATGAAACTAAGTTGGTTCCCAATGATATCAAAACACTTCAAGTGATAAGACTCACCTGTTGTAGGAAAGCTACCAAAGTACTGGTTCCCCATTTATCAAGTTTGGGTAAGTTGATATCTTTTAAGTACAAAACAAGTCTTTCACAGTCTTTTGGTCTGTATACTCGGCCAGTATTAGTACTGATGACCATGCAAGTCTGGCTCAATTTCTGCAGGAGGTGTCGAGATGTAGTCTGTGCACTGCAGTGAACTGTAGCAATCTGAGTGGACCGCAGCTGGGAAAAGGCATACCTGAGCAGCATCCTATGAAAGACGTGTAACACCAACTTTGAAAACGCAACCAGTAAAACATCTTCTATTTTCAATATAAAATTTCTATTTCATAAATATTTCACTTTCTAAATTATATATGATGTTTAAGGGGAAAATGGTAAACATGGATATGGTAACTATTTTAGACCGAAAAGATATATTCATATTTTAAGGCAATTTTGGGACTATTTTAGCAGAAAGAAAAAAAAACAAAGTTTACAGAAATAATTTGGTTTGATCGACTATATATTAAAGACACCAACTGTTTCCCCACAGTTGAAAAAAAGATTTTAAGATGTGAAGTTCTTCAGGTTAAGGAAAATTACTATGGCTTTATAGAATTTTTTAAATTACTACTAGAAATGTGAAACTAATAATCCATGTCTCCTTTATTTCCAGAAACTATACTCAGTAGGCACTAAAAATAGGCTGAGTTCCACTTAATTAAAACCTATTCTGAAAATGAGAGCTAACATCAAGATTCACTTTTTATAAATAAATGCTAATTTGTGAATATCCAGGGGTATTCATTTTTTGTTTTGATTTTATGAACAAATTATTTTATAAGCATGTTTCAGACTGTTCTCTTCCCATTAGAAAATATAACCTGGCAGAAAAAAATATTCTTCTCTAAGCTTATATTATTGTTACAAGTATGATAATGAACGAGTCCATGAAAACGTAAATGCTAATTTAACCAAAAAAAAAAGGTAACAAAAGCTGTTAAAGCATTTTAAAAAGAAAAATACAAATTCACAATATGCACCACCATCAACATTTTTATGCTCTTACCCTTTGCCACATCCTTCTGGTCCTACAAGAATAAATGGCTGTTTAGTATCAGAACTTAACCAAGGTCTGAAATAATCTAGACCTCGTTGCATGTCAGGAGTCTGAATGACTGGAAGTGTTTGGCCATTACTGAAATCATCAGCAGTCAAGTTTTCTGGCTTCTTCAGCACATAAGATGCTAATCGTCCTTTACTAGAGTCATAGTAGGTGTCCATTGGTTTGTGAGTGTCTGGCGGAGATTCTCGCGCCCAGTTAAAAACCTTAAGAGGAAAAAGTTGGACAAGTTTTCATATACTCCGGAGTATGTGAAATGTTAATTCTTTAAAGTAAATGTCCCAAAGTGAAATAGCTTAGTTCAAAAAAGTTCACATACTATAAACATACTAAATATCCCTTCGAATTAAAGTAAAATTTTATCTCAAATATCATTTTCTAACTGATCATTTAAGCAAATGAATGTCATCTAGTTTTCATATACACTAAGGCAGAAATATATTCAACTTTTAATTGAGTTATTGTGAACTCTAAATTATAAATTACACAATGTAGGAATCCTAGACCTTTATTTCTACCATATTCTGGTATTGCTGATTCACTAGTCTCCACCTGTGAAAATGGTTATTTTTCCCAGATATAAGGCAGAGAGTTAGGCCCTAATGCTACTCCTCAACACCTCTATTCAAACTTTGGCAAGAGAATGTCCTAAATGAAATGTATAACAAGGCATTGAGTGGTAACAATGAGAAGTGTTCAATATCTGACAAGAGAATTACCCTGGAAAAGGAAACAATAGAGAAAGCAAAGAAGAAACAGAACAATAAAAATAAAGAACCATAATATTGGACTCAACTCAAAGGAACATATGCTCAATTATTTCAAAAAAGGTCAACCAAAAGAAATCCCTTAATATGTGGAATTCAGTGTTACAAACAACTTAGGTAAACTATATACCTGTGTAATAGGGTTCAGAGGATATCCCCCACAAACCTGGCTTGGGGATGGGGGAAGGGGAGGATGATTAAGAGGTACTTTACATATCTATGGTAACTTGCCTAGCTTAATAGTTATGTTAAAAAGCTGTGCTGCCTGGGGCCAGGGAGATGGGCATGACTTAGACTGGTGATGCAGGGAGGCAGCGCCCCTGTTACAGCAGCCCTGAATCACAGTGCCATGCCTGCCTGGACTGATAACTGGCAGCTGAAAGAATGTAAATTGTTTACCAAGAACCAGCAGATGGAACCCATTGTGGGAGGATTCGGAAATGGGGTCACAGTGGAAGCTCCAGGCCAGGATTTAAACTAGGCGCAGCAGCCATGAGGCACTCTCTCTCTCTGCCATGCAGTTTGAAAGAGTGCAGAAGGGCCACACGGGACCACCATGAGGTCTAGTGTATAAGGAGGTACCACGCAGTTTTGGATTAAGGGCTGGAGAAAACAGCCACATGACTGATGGTGCTGGGAATTGTGGAACCTGCCCAGGGGAGCACTGATTACTGGGAGAAGCTGGAGACGATGAATTGTGACTGAGAGTGCTGAGCCAAGGACTTCTGTGTTTCTGAGAAACAGTGCACTTCTCACTGACATATTCTGTAGCTGGCCTGATTTGGTGAAGGGAAGCAGGCCTCAGTGTTTGTGGGTGTTTTAAAGAGAGTGGGATTTAATGGCAGAATTCCACCATCATTCTAAATCTGTACAACTTTTACATAAGCAATTGCTTTCCTTTTCACCAAATTCTGGCACTAAGAGTCATGCTTCTTGGCGGCGGGCAATGGAACACCTCACAACTGTTTCAGAACTGCATAGGTTTGGAGTTCTGCAACACCTCTGCATTTATTTAAACAAATATGGATCATGATTAATTTATGCTACCAATCCTAACTGCTAAAACTATTCTTGTTAAACAATTAAATATATTGTTATAAGATTCAAAGTAAATAATTATTTATATTCATATAGCTAAGTTCAAAATATCTAACAAAAAAGATCTGTTCCAAATTTTAGCCTATTAAAATATAATATAAAATTTTAACAATATCATCAAATACAAACTAGTTTGAAATTTAAATATAAGTATACATGCAATGTATGTATATGTGTACATATGCAATATTATTCTATTGAATGTATAATTTCAAAATTAAAACATTCTATACCCTATAGTTACAGGTAATTGTATTTTGGCAGTTAAGAGTCAATGAGCCCTGGCTGGTGTGGTTCAGAGGATTGAGTGTCTGCCTGCAAACCAAAGGGTTGCCAGTTCCACTCCCAGTCAGAGCACGTGCCTGAGTTGAGGGTCAGGTCCCCAGGAGGGGGCGTGAGAGAGGCAACTGATCAATGCATCCCTTATACATCAATGTTTCTGGCCCTCTCTTTCTCCCTCTGTTCCTCTGTCTCTAAAGATAAAGAACTAAAATCTCTTTTAATAAAGAGTCAATATTTTTTTTTTAAATGTGGACTTAAATATAGACTTTAAAATGTGTTACCTCTTTGGTAAATTCCAGACGTGATTTCATGTTCAGATTTCCACCAAGCCCCCTTATGAGATTAATAATAAATTGGTCTTGATTTCTGCATTCATGTAGATGTGACAAACCATTCATCACAGTCCCAACTAAACTTGTTTCGACCACATAGTCATTCTGTTAATTAAAATCCATGATACACACAAAAAGCGATTAATTAGTTAACTTAGAACCACACAGACTGATATTCACATATCTTTTCTAATGAGCTTCTTTAAATTTATTCCTCTTTTCAACTTGTGGAAAGTTGAGATTTCATTCAATTCATATATACCATACAAACTTTGAAAATAAAAGATCATAAATACAGCTGTATATTTCTAGCTGTAAGTTCTAGAGTCCTCAAACAGATACATAGTTTGTTTACTTCCTAAACAGAACATAAAAGAAGAATATACAAGAAGGTAAATCAATGAGCATTGGTCAAAAAGAATGGTTACTCATTTCCTCTTACTGTTAAAAAAAGAAGCTAGAAGCAAGGACTAGAGTGATGGCACTGAACATGAAAGTTTAGTAAAAGCAGGCTTAAGTGAGAAACCATCTGGAGCTCTGTCTCTATGCAGAATTTTAAAATGAAACTTTTGGACCGAGTTTGTATTGATGATTTTGATCTATAGTTCTCTGGGGCCCCTGTGTGACTCCTGGGGAGTTAGGAGAGGAAAAGGTTCTCATTAATCTGTAAGAATTTACTGAGAACCAATTATGCACCGAATCTGTATGTAGTACTAGGTATTTTTTTAAATGACCTAAACAGAGTATATTTATCATAGAATTCAAGCCTATGTAGACAAGATGGTTAACAAGTTGTAGTAACAGCTACAGAGCAGCAGAACTGTGTTTTGAGAAAGGGTAAGTCATACTGAGGGCTCAAGGCCTGTTTGAAAAAGGTGACATTGATGCTAACCTCTGAAAAGTGAGATCTGGTCATGCAACAATTGCAAAGGTAAGCCATTGGTATAATTCAGGAACTAAAAGAAGTGTGTGCCTGAGTAAGCAAAGGAAGAGTGGTTTAAGTCAGAGGGTAGGCAAGGGCCACAGTGTGCAGAATTATACAGGATATAGTAAGGACTGCAAATTTTATTTTCACTACCTTTAAAGTGTTTTTAAGTAAGCATGTAAAATGATCCAACCTGCGCTTTTTAGAAAACCACTCTTCCTGCAAAATAAATATTTTTTATAAAATGGAGAAATGGGAGGAAGAGCAGGAAAAAAATGAGATGGGTAGGAATCCAACTGCTTAGGTCATGCCAAGAGTTCTAGGCTTTAAAGGCGACATGGAGGAAACCCACACATTTTCCTCCAGCTTATCTAATTTGCTAAATTCATACAAGAAATCAAAACTCTAGTTATAAATAAAATCAGTACTTGACTAGAATATCCATATGGTATATCTCTCAGAATCTGAACGTGGTGAATGTTGGAACCAGGAAAATAACTAAAGGACTGTCCCTGTGAGATTTGGCTGTCCAGGAACAGAGAACAAAGAACTGGAGGCAGATTACCATTTAAGGAGATGTTTAGATTTAAATTTCCCATTCCCCAAACCCTGCAATGTATAGATCCCGCAGGCGCCAAGAGATAGCCAATAGCTAACAGCCACTTCTGTTTCTGTGAAATGCTTGCTTGCTTGTGTTAAAAGGCCTAGCTGTAAGCGTGAGGCTCGATTCTCGTCTGCAGCTCTTCTGAGCATGGTGTCTCTGGGCACTCTGAGAGTTCGTCCCTGCGCAGGTTAAAACTTTTGGCCAATAAAGTAACACCTTTGAATCCTGAAAGTTGCCGAACATCTGTTTCTCGCATTGGTGAATGCAACAGTGAACAAAGCACAGAATAAGAAAGAAGGAACCCTCAACACATAAAAAAAAAATTTTAAACAATAACAGATACTTAACATCAAAACAAATCAGTTTATTTTCTAACTGCATCTTTGATATCCACACTATGGCTCAAAAATCTCATCCTGTCATCATTCCTACAGTCACAAACCCCTATATATCTACATATTCCATTCGGTATCATTATATTTCTCATTCTTACATTAACAACATGCAAGTAGGTACTTCAAGGTATTTACACTGGAGAGCCTTGTATGTTTTATATTAATAAAAACACATCTACTGAAAATGTGCTACAGCATAGGCATCAGGTATTTAATTGAGCATATACACTCTCATTCATTCACTACTCTTATTAGCACAATTGGTTCTGGGGAATACAATAAGGTGTATGACAGGCTTGGTGCTTCCTCTCAACGTGCTTACAATTGAATGTAAGCAATTATAACATAGTTGAAAGACACTACACTGCTGCAAAAGAACAGAGCAGACAGCTCAGTCAAACTGAGGACTGGTGGGAGTGGTTCTTTCCCCGAGGCATTCACGTAAACCTATCTCATTTGCATTACTTCCCAAAACTCCTTAATTGCTCCATCTTCCTTCCTTACCAAGTCAGAAAAGAAAAATGTTCAAAAACTAAAGCAAGATCTCCATTTCTCTGTATGTCTGTTCAATACCAAAGTACTGAACTCTAAATCAAGTTCAGATTATCAGAGACTTTCAAAAAACTCACTGCTATTTATATCCTCTATTTCTTTCCTTTTTATTGTATTTATTGGGGTGATACTGGTTAAAAAAATTATAGAGGTTTTAGGTGCACAATTCCACAACACATCATCTGTCCACTGTATTGTATGTTCACCACCCAAAGTCAAGTCTCTCCATTATCATATTTCCTCTTTCTGTTTACATTTTTCATAAAAGCAATGACATGAAAGAAAAACCTAGAAAAGCTGAAAAAAATCATGTAGAATATCTGAAAACCTTCCACTGTCTTCTTTACATGCTAAACTTCTATTCACATTTCAAGTTCAAAATTAACTGTGATTTCCTTTTTAAAACTTTCCTAGAAGACAGCAATACTCTCTTCATCCCATTATATTGTGATTAAATTTTCACATTCATTTTTCTAGAAAAACCTTCTCAAGAAGAGGAATTTTCCTGTGAATGTTCAACTCCCAAAGTCTTGTCTAGTGGTATGTTTGACATATTTTAGATACTTAATAAATTTCTGTTGAATAAACAAATGTTTTAAAAATATTATAAATAACTCACCATTCTTCTACTTTAGTAGTCACTTGATACTGTCTTTAGCATGATGTATACACAAGTATTTACTGACATAGTAAAATGTGACAAGATGGTTTTGCTATTAAAATTTGAAAGATATTCCAATAGTCAAGATTTTGGGGTAAGTAGTGCAAGGTATCATGGATGGGAGAATTAAAGTGTTTTAAGACTCACATGATAAAGCATTATACCAAGAGACACAGAAGGACAGCAATGAAGACATCACCTGCACTCCACCCCATATTCCAGCAGAGCTCTACTAAAAGGCAACTCTTGATCATTACACGTATCACTTAAATGATGAATTATGAAGTGTAATGGTAACTTACCTGCTTCAGAACCCATTGTAAGGCTTTTACAAAATAATCTCCAATCCAGTTTTCAAGGTTATTCCTATATTTAGGAGGTTGATTCCTCAACCAAGATTTTATCAGAGAATTGATATCTGTCTCTTCATCACTGGAACAGATTAACAAACACATAAGAAATTATTTAAGGAGACACTGTTTACTTTCAAAAACATTCTGGTCCAACAAATATTATTCTATATATGTATCTGCTAGTATACAAAGCTGATCTGACTGACTTCTGTGTGCATACATATATTAGTTACTTCTATATATATATACACACACACACAAAGGTATCATTTTCTATAAAGTAAAGCAAATTATTTATTAGTTAAACAATTACATATCTGCAGTTTAGCCAAAAAACAGACAAATCCTTCCTACTCAAAGTGTGGTCTGCTTGTTGGAAATACAGAATCCCAAACCCCATCCCAGACCTACTGAAGCAAAAATTTCACTTTAACAAAATCCCTAGGTGATTCAAATGCATATTAGAGTTTAAGATGCACTGCATCTTAACACAGACCATTAAAAATGTTTTGTCTTGCCTCCGGTGGGCTGCTCAGTTGGCTGGAGCATCATGTCATACACTAAAAGGTTGCAGGTTCAATGTCCAGTCAGGGTGAATATAGGAGGCAACCAATCAATGATTTCTCTCTCTCTCAAATTAATAAACATATCCTCATTGAGGATTAAAAAAGAAAAGAAATTTAAATATTTTTCCTTTTTTTCTATCCCAAAAAAGTCAACTACCTAAATTCACATGGCATTATTAAAAAATCTATCTGAGGTAAAATATAATTATTTTAGCAAGGTACTTAATTTTATGATTAACATCAAATGACTGACACTAAATATAATACTGACATATTACTCAAAATTATATCTTCCATAATTACAAAATAATTACAGTAAAAACAACTCCTAGATTAATTTTAGAACTGACAGGCATTCACAAGTTCATCATTTTTCCTGTCTTCTAATACTGCTTCATAGCAACACTATTAAATACTGAGCCCTTAAATTTCTTCTCTCACATTTCTATCCAGTCTAATAAGGAAAATAAAAATGGAAAGGTCAAGAGTAAATATTTAAATTACATTAGATCTTGCCCTGGCTGGTGTAGCTCAGTGGATTGAGCGCGGGCCTGCGAACCAAAGGATTGCGGTTCGATTCCCAGTCAGGGCACATGCCTGGGTTGCCAGGCCAGTTCCCGGCAAGGGACATACAAGAGGCAACCGCACATTGATGTTTCTCTCCCTCTCTCCTTCCCTTCCCCTCTAAAGATAGATAAATAAATAAATAAATAAATAAATAAATAAATAAATAAAATATTTAAATTACATTAGATCAGCTGAAAACAGACAAATAAAAGACTCTAAGATCTTTCAGAACAAAGACCTAGTCATCAATGGTTTATCTTCTCACTGCCTAAGGAACTATCTATCCATCCAAGTTTGTCGGAGATAATCCTGGGTTACACTAGTTACCCCAGAATAAAATAGCAGTCTCTTTCACTATTTTTTTTATTTATTTTTCAGTTACAGTTTACATTCAGTATTATTCTGTATTACTTTCAGGTGTGTTCTCTTTCACTATTAAAAGGTACTTATATGGCCTATTGCATAGCAAGTGCTCAATAAACATATGCTGAAGAAATAATGAAACCTAGGAGCAAAATACAGCTAATCAAATGGCAACAAAAATGTTAATATGTATTTATATTTTACATAAAATCACACATATTCATATGCCTCTGACAAACAATAACTGGTTCACCAACAATTTTCCAACCTCTACAGCAATATGCGGTATCTTTTCCAGCTAAATATCCATATCATTCTACTTATTATTTATTTCATTTATATTGTATCTTATATTTTAATTGTTGCTATATTTATCTCCTCTATTTGAAGGTATTCTCCATAAAAACAAGCTCTACATAGTGTTAGTTTTACTCCTTTCTTGCTTTGTTGCTCCTAAAATGCCTAACTCAATGTCACATACATAATAAACACTTTTAAATGTAATTATAATCTTTCATTTTATCTTATTTTCCTCATAAGCTTTTAAGAATAAGAATACATAAAATAGAAAAGATAATTGTGAGATATTGCTACAAAAGCTATAAACCCAATGTTAAACATTAATAAAATCGCAGTATGTTAATTAGAGTTCATGACAAGTTTAATATAAATGTTTTCTACAATACTATCAAGGAATTAAGCAATGAAATAATTTTCAAAAAAAAAATTTGAACCAACTTCATAACACTATCATGTGTCATACAGCTAAAATGGCTTTAAATGGCCCTAAAAGAAGGGAGCACTTTATCTAAACTGATAAATATCGAATTGTAAACATAAATTCAAAAGTAAAAGAAAATTTTCTTATTACTAATTTCAGGAAATAAAACTGGTTCTAATGTCCATGTTCTGAAATATAACTACTGTACATATATAAAATTAGTTCAGTAATTTATTTTGGCTCTGTAAGCCTCTTCCAGATATGATGAATTAGAAAGAAAATATTAAGAGCCTTTCAATTTGTAAAATTTGTAAAATCATTTAAACTTAGGTTAGTCCTCAAATTCTATAAATCTGACACTTCAATTAAAATATTAACACTTAGCTTTAAATTATTAGCCTCTAGCTCATAACTAGTATGTTCATTTCTCTGAGCTCAACCATAATATTTAAATAAAAGTAACAGAAAAAGGAAGAAAACAAATTAAATACTTGCTGTTTCACTTAAGCACACAAAAATAATCATTTAGTAATTCTGATACAACTACAATGAAGAAATAATTCAATCGCAGCAATCCAGGAATTCCCTGAATGAACTGAAACCTAACAAAAAATGTTAATAAAAGTGAGAAAAACAAATTATACACTATTCATACAACACATATTTCACTTAGCTACTAAACCAAAGTAATAATTGAAAAATATTGTAACATAGCATATGCAAATGCTTTTATGTTTTACCTAAGGAAGATCATTCCCATTCTAGATATTGTAGCTGGTGAGGCACAACTTAAATCATGAGTTTCAAATACAAAGTTAACATTTGGGCCAAACTGAATCCTTTCTCCACTGGGCATAGTAAGTAGTCGATTATCATCCAGAACCGAATTCAGAGATTCTATCCATTCGGGATCAATATCACCATCACAGATTATCCATGAGCTGACATCTATTTTCAAAACATGTAAGTAAAGACAGAATACACATATAAGTAGTGATGATCATTAAAAATAAGGAATAAACTAATTTTCTTATTCTTTAGAAGTGATTTCCATAAACATTATTTTATATGACTGAAGCTAAATATAAAAAACAAAAAGGTTCAGTAAGTTGAAATTTTTCATGTACATCTGTACTACAAATGTGCTGGAGAATCCATGGACTATCCTGGTTTAGCTGGCCAAAGATTCAGTTGCATACCAATGCTCTATTTATCTATGAACATACAGAACTGAAATCTCACTAAAGAAAACACAGTGTGCAAGACTTAAATATTTCTATTCCCATAACCTTGTGAGATATCCTTCAGACCTTCGTCTTGTACCATGTCATAGAATGTATGAATGCTTGGTATGTAATATCACTTTTAGAAAATATTGATAACCCACTCTTTAGTGCCCTACATGAAAAATTTTAAAAATTCGCTACTCATGTATCTGATATATAAAAAGAAGTAGGAAAAACAAGTTGCATATACAACTCTTTCCACAAGACAAACCTTTTTTGCCTATGCCTCTTAAAATGAGAGTGGTTTCAAGTTGTACTTGAATCTTTGAAACAATTCGAAGAGAAAATATCACCAATAAAAGTGTAAGAAATGAGGATGGGTAGCATCTGGTTTCTACTTAGTGTAATATTATTAACTACCTTGAAAATGAAAAGACTACACTAAAAATCCTTTTCAATGTGTTAGAGTTCTTTCACTCACTGACTTAGAAAAACAACAATAATTAAATTATAACCTAACAAAAAGTCAGGAGACTTCTCTGATTCTGGCCAGAAACTCTCTTAAACACCAAGCCAAAAAACTTAGACCTTGAAGTCTACTGTTTTATGACTTAGATTTTCAAAGTTATTTAAAACACTGTATTCAAACTGATGAGTTAAAAAGTGTTTGCACAAATACTAGTTTTAACGCTAAATAAAAATTTGTCATCTTGCTTATTTATAAGGCATTATGTGTCAACTCAGCAACCAAAAATTTTATATTTCTTCAGTAAATTAATCTAGCTGTGAATTTCAATACACCCAGATTACTCTGGGTTAATATTATAATAAAAGTTGCTAGAGTATAGGTCAAAATGATAGCATCTCTCCAGCGCCCCCAAAGTAAAATATCGCCATACATCATTAAAATGCAGTTCCTGGTCATGTGTAAGACTTGGTAAAAATAATTAGAGACAAGATCTATCATCCTCTGCAATTAAGCAAAGCAATGAATCAGACAGCAAAGACCAACCTTGAGGTTCTCGTACTACTTGGCGAGCACTATTTGTCAAAACACCATCAGACCATTCTCTTGTATCCATGTCAATATGGCCTAATAATTGATGTCTTGGCATAGCTTTGGGATTCATGGTATACTGTTTGACCACTTTGCCAATTTTAAAAAGTGCTGCCCTTAACATTCTCCAAAGAGTTGATTTCCCAGCACCACTTGGACCAACAATAACAACTCCCATCCTCTGGCGTAATTGTTCATACAATTCTAAAGCCTTCTTGATCTAGTAGAAAAGGAACATGTTCACATATGATTTATAGTATACAATCATACACAGTTCTGCTCTCATTCTATAACAGTTACTCTATTCCAAACATATAAATTAACCCTTTGATTTCTTCAGTGGAAGAGAAAGCCTTAAATAAAAAATATATATATACTTAAGTGAATCTAAACATATTTACAATGTGATCTTTAAATCCAACATTTCCTTAAAAGAAAACAGTATGTTTTCTGTTATTTGACATATAACATGTTTATTATGTTTTTCACTCACTCATTCATCAAATATATTATTTTATTCACTTGTTCATTAATTTATATCTTATTACCCTCAAAAAAAAAAAACAACAAAAGAAACTGTTCATTTTGAACATGTACTTGTGCTATGTAAAAAGACCTACTAAAAAGAACTAAGAATTGTCAAAGATTCAATAGTAGTTTCATGTTGACAATTACATTTAAAATCTATATAAAATGCATCTATTCTGTGCCAGGCTCTGTAAAAGGCACTATGAATAAAATGGTGAGCAAAAGTAGACATGGATCCTGCCTTTCATAGAGACTACTAACTGGTGAGGGAGAATCAATATTAATCAAATATACAATGAAGTATTAAATAATTATATAAAACAAGAGTAATGAAAGCATATAACAAGGTGACCTAATCTAAACTTAAAATCAGGGAAGGCTTCCCTGAGCAAGTGAAATTTAAGTTGAAAGATGAAAGGTAAGTTGAAAGATAAAGAATAAAGATAGGTCATAAGGAATTTACTAGCAGAAAGGATCAATATATTATAAAACATTCTCAAGAGTTACCTGGTTGGGTATGATTTCATAATTGGCCTCCTCAAAGACTTGCTTTAATGCAGCACTCAGTTCATCATATTCTACTTCTTTAAAGTCAATTCCAGGAAACACATCTTTGACCAGTGCATCAAACCGAGTGCAATCAGCAAATGTAAACTTTGACATTGTATTAAGCCTCAATGCTTGTACCACAATATGACTTTCATTAACTAAAGAAAAAGTTTCATTTAAACCTTATTAGTTATGAATTTAATGACAATAAAGATAATATCTAAGTGCATTGTTAGTAATTAAATAATGCACTACAATTTAGTAACATTTAAAGACCTATGCTATCACGTGAATTAACAACTTTATTATCTTGACTGCTGAAAAATAAGTACCCTAAGTAGAGTCATGAACTCTTTTTCATAAAATTTGAACTGCAGGTATGCTCAGACTTTAATAATAAAAATTATTATCATTTATATTTGCATAGTACTTTATTATATTGATGTAACCTTTATAACAACTGTGTAAAGTAAGAAATTATTACTATTATTAGTCTAATTTTACATATGAGAACATTAAATCTCTAAGAGTTTTAATGACTTACCTAAAAGAGCACAACAATATTATTTTATATAGCTGGAATTTAAACCAAAACAATCTAATTCCAAATTCAAGTATCTCCCCAAATATACCAGTATTGCTTCCAGACTATGACTAAAAACTAACAAATGGAGCAAAAATCTGTTATCAGCCTTGCTCAAAACAAACTCATAAACCTATTTTTACACCAAATTTAAATACTCCTATGACTGCCATATTTTTACTTTTCAAGGATATTAGCTGCTGATTGGTAAGTCATATACATAAAGGCAAGAAACTATTTTTAGCCTGGTATTTTTCTCTGTTTTAATATTTCTATATTCAAGTACATATAATGAGACTTGACTACACTAGAGTTTATTTTAAGCACTGAACTCACAAATTAGCCATCTTCATTTACTACGGGAATAGTTTCAATATTTCTTAGAAATCATCAGAGACAGACAAGTATGGTTAAGTAACTATAGTTACTTAACCAAATAACTATACTTCCCTGGCATATGCCCACCTAATAATAGAGCTAAAGTAGCTTCTTTTTAAAGATGTATACTTTGATCACTTACAAGTCCAAATAAGTAATTTCATGTAATCCTTTTATCCATGTTGTCTTACAATTTCAGTGTTTTAACTTACTTTTAATTTTTTTATTTCCTAATATTTTTATTTTTCAATTAATTTAACATAAGACATTATAGTAATTTCAGGTATAACCAAGTAATTAGACACTTATATAACTGATGGAGTGATCAGTGATAAATCTAGTGCCCATATGACACCATACACAGTTGTTACAATATTAACTATATTCCCTATGCTTTACTTTACATGCCCATGACTATTCTGTAACCACCTATTTGTACTTCTTAATCCCTTCACCTTTTCACCCATTCTCCTAAACGCCCTCCCATCTGGAAACCATCAAAATCTCGGTCTCTGAGCCTGTTTCTAATCTGTTTGTTTATTTTGTTTCTTAGGTTCTACCTATAAATGAAATCATATGGCATCTGTCTTTCTCTGTCTAACTCATCAATTCAGCACAATACCCATGTTGTGGTCATTTCAGGTAGTCCTTTTTTTCTATGCTGCCCTATTTTCATAGTGTTTTAGCTTGGTATTTAATAGTAACATGAAAAACCTGAATATTCAGCCTTTCATGAAGCCATAGATCCATGGTTGGGGGGAATCATTTATCACATAAACAGAAAAAAGAAGTAGTAAAGGAAAATAAAATATACCTGAATCCATACTAATCTAAATAAATGATTTTTTAAAGATCTTATTTATTTATTTTTAGAGAGGGCAAGGGAGGGAGAATGAGGGGGAGAGAAATATCAATGTGTAGCTGCTTCTCGCATGCCTACTTCTGTGGACCTGACCCATACCCAGGTATGAGCCATGACTGGGAATTGAGCTGGTGACCTTTTGGTTTGCAGGCCTACACTCAATCCACTGAGCCACACCAGCCAGGGCTAAATAAATGATTTAATAAATACATATATGGGGGAGAAGAGACAAATCTTCAGTACAGAACAGTTTCATCTAATATCTCCCCACCAGGAGACGGAGCAAATCTTTGCCACTTCACTTGGAAGATAAACTAGATTTAGTAACTACTTTCCAACACACAGAATAAGAAAAGATGGAAATAATAACTTCACAGTGGAAAACCCTGACAAACGCTGAGATAAGTGATGAAGGTGAACATCACCAGTGATAGCATGTGGTTACCATGTACCCACTGATACAATGTGATGAGAAGGGCACTCCACCTCTGTGGTATTCTTTCCAGATATTCATAACTCAGTCTAATCATGAGAGAAACTAAACAGATTGAAGAAGAGTCTACATGATATCTGACTGGTACTCTTGAAGATTGTGTTATAAATGTCTTAAAGACAAAAACAGACTGAGAAAGTGTGGCTAAGCACAGGAGACTAAGGAGATATAACCACTAAGTAAAATGGGGCACGCTTGATTCAATCCTGGAACAGAAAGATCATAATAATAAAACATCAGAGACTTCTGGCCAAGATGGAGGTGTATGTAGATACATTTTGCCTCCTTGCACAACCAAAAGAAGGACAACAACAAATTTAAAAACAAAAAATAACCAGAACTTCCAGAAAATTGAACTGTATGGAAGTCTAACAACTAAGGAGTTAAAGAAGAAACATTCATTCAGACCAGTAGGAGGGGTGGATATGGGCAGTGAGGGCACAGAGGACTCACTGCAAAATGGCAGCTGGGCAAGGCAACAGCTGGCAGAGCAGGCAGTTCCACATTTGCATGCAGATAAAATGGGAGGAACAATTAGGGAGCAAGACAGACCACACAACCCAGGGTTCTAGCTTGGGGAAACAAAGCCTCAAAACTCCTGACAAAAAATCTGTGGGGGTTGAGGGGGCAGGAGAAACTCCCAGCCACAGTGGAGTTCATTGTAGAGACCCAGAGGGTCCTAGAACATACACAAAGCCAATGACCAAGGAATCAGCACCAGAAGGGCACAATTTGCTTGTGGGTATAGGAGGAAGTGACTGAAAGCCAACCAACAGCTGAGAAACGGACATTGTTCCCCCTCGAACCCTTTGTCCACATACAGCACCACAATTCAGTAAAGTGGGTTGCCCCACCCTGGTGAATACCTAAGGCTCCACCCCTTACTATGGAAGAGGGGAGATGAGACAAAAAAAAATATGGCCTGAATAAAAGAACAGATCAAAGCTCCAGAAAAAATACAACTAAGTGATAAAGGGACAGCCAGCCTATCACATGCAGAGTTCAAAATACTGCTAATCAGGATGCTCACAGAAATGGTTGAGTATGGTCACAAAATAGACAAAGAGTGAAGGCTATACAAAGTGAAATGAAGGAAAATATACAGGAAACCAGCAGTGATGGGAAGGAAACCAATACTCACACCAATAGCTTGGACCAAAAGGAAGAAATAAACATTCGACCAGAACAGAATAAAGAAACAAGAATTTTTTTAAATGAGCAGGCTTAGGAACCTCCAGGACAACCTTAAATGTTCCAACGTCTGAATCATATAGGAGCCCGAAGAAGAGAAAGAGCAGGAAATGGAAAACTTGTTTGAAAACATAATGAAGAAGAACTTCCCTAATCTGGCAAAGGAAACAGACTTCCGGGAAGTTCCAGAAGCTAAGAGAGTCCCAGAAAAGTTGGACCCAAGGAAAGACACACCATAATTACATTACCCAAAATGAAAGTCACATCATAATTATATCATACAAGATGAAAGATAAGGAGAGAATCTTAAAAGCCACAGGAAAAAAGGAGACAGTTACCTACAAAGGAATTCCCATACAACTGTCAGCTGATTTCTCAGAAGAAACCCTGCAGGCAAGAAGGGGCTGGGAAGAAGTATTCAAAGTCATAAAAAGCAATGACCTACATCCAAGATTACTCTATCCAACAAAGCTATCATTTAGAATGGAAGGGTAGATAAAGTGCTTCCCAGATAAGGTCAAGTGAAAGGACTTCATCATCACCAAGCCCTTATTATATGAAATGTTAAAGGAATTTATCTAAGAAAAAGAAGATAAAAATATGAACAGTAAAATGACAACAAACTCACAGTTATTAACGACCAAACCTAAAACAAAAACAAAAGCAAACTAAGCAAACAACTCCAACAGGAAGAGAATCACAGAAATAGAGATCCAATGGAGGGCTTTCAGTGGGGAGGGGGAGGGAGGAGAATGGGGAAAACAGTACAGGGAATAAGAAGCATAAATGGTAGGTACAGAATAGATGGGGGTGGTTTAAGAATAGTATGGGAAATAGAGAAGCCAAAAAGCTTACATGTATAACCCATGGACATGAACTAAGGTCGGGTAACGATGGTGGGAGAGGGGATACAGGGTGGAGGGGAATAAAGGGAAGGAAAAAAAATGGGACAACTGTAATAGCATAATCAATAAAATATATTTTAAAAAATTTAAAAAACATCATATGAAGTCTAATAGTTAAGTTAATAGTAATGTAATAGTGTCAGTTCCTTCTTTTGACAAATGTACCCTGGTAAATAAGATAAAACAATGGAAATGTTATCTTTGCAACTTTACTGTACATCTAAAATGATTCTTTGTTAAAAAGTATTTTCCCCTGGCTGGATAGTTCAGTTGGTTAGAGCATTGTTCCCACAAGACAAGGTTGTAAGTCCAATACCCAGTCAGGGCACATACAAGAATCACCCAACGAATGCATAAAATAAGTGGAACAGCAAATCAATCAATCTCTCTCTCTCTCTCTCTCTCTCCCCCCACCCCTTTCCTCTCAGTCTTAAAATCAATAAAAATATTTTTAAAAATGTATTTTTTATATTCTTAAGTTTTTTAAAGGGTTATTCTATTTGGTATACTATCACTTTGCAAGAGAAAATTCACGTGTTTCTAAGGGTTCTGTGGTTGTTTTAAAACTACAAAAATTCTCAGGCTCTACTCCAAACCCACTGAATCAGGAACTTTAAGGTTGGAGTCCAACAATTTCGGTTTTAGCAACCCTCCAGGCAATTCTAGTGCACTAAAGACTAAGAACAAGCAGACTAGACTATTCCTCTATATATCACAACTTTTTAGTATTTAATGCACATTTTAAAATCAGAATAAAACAGTAGACAAAAAACAGTAGGCAAGGAAGGTCCTAATAAAGTTAAGAACTTCAGTTAGAAAATAATGTATCAACATTGCTTCATTAGTTGTGATAAATGTACCATGCTCATGTAAGATGTTAACAATGGGAAAAACTGAGAACAGGTATTCAAAAACGCTATACAGTATATTTGTAATTTTTCTATGAATCTACAACTATTCTAAATTAAAGTTTACTTTAACAAATAAGATGATATTTGGAATAAGGAACCATACCTTTATGTTTAATGCCAGTTTTCTTCAGTTGTCTAAGAAGATTTCCACTTCCTCTCAGAACTGTCTTCAAAGCTCTCAAACCCCAGTCATAATGCTGCTGAGGTGTCAAAAGCTCCCTTAAGTAAAAACATGAAAATCAGATCAAAACACAAAGTTTCAAACGGTTGCCAAAAATTCTTTTATCATTATATCCAAAGAAATACAGAATGTAACTACTGACAAATAGAAATGAGTACTGATATTCCAGTACTGAATATTCTAGTTCCATTTTACTGAAATTCTAGTTCCATCTTTTAAATGATACAGACTAATTGTCCATACCATTTGCTCAAATAAACTAGAAGTCAACCTCTACTACCAAAAAGAAGACGTAAGAAAAACTGTAAAGGATTCTCTCCAAAGAACAGTTAGTTTTTAGTGGTCAGCTTATAAATTAGATCAATAAGTGTTTAGATGGAGCACATCAAAAAAATTTTTTGCAGGAAAAATGTGAGATCAGACTTATAGTATTGATGAAAAACAGGTAGTTCTGGTCCAGATTCTTTTATTACTCAAACTAAAATCTTTCCTATAAACACCTTATGTAAAGGCAACACCAATATGAAAATCACTGAATAGGTAAATTGGACAAATGTGAAAAATAGTCGCTAATAACCATAACCAATCGTTGAAACCATAAAATATAAAAATATTTAAAACAAGAAAACTCACCTAGATAGATTAAAGATAGCTACCAATTTTCTGCCCAATACTTTAGCATCTTTAAAGCCTTCTGAATATAGAATAACTTCCGCAATAAGCTCATTATCTGGACGAGACATGGCTACTGGCCTGAAAAGCTGTTTAAGATTATCAGGCAGTTTTTGTCTTCCTCCATAACCTTTTCCAGCAGGGTTCATAGTGATAAAAATTCCAGAATTAGAATTTATTTCTACCTGAAATGTTAATTAAAATACAGACATCAAATATTTAAAACTGTAAACCATTACCAATAGAAATTTTATTGTGCCATATATCTACACATAAACATTATACCTTAGCCAAAAAGTAACAACTAATGTGCTTACCATCTCTTTATTCAACATATAATAAACTCCTTAGGAACAACACTGCTTTGTGCAAGTTTTTTATAATTAGTTTTTTGAGACTGAAAGTTTAAGAGATGGTAACTACTTTGAATGCGTATTCATGCAACATGTTTATTGAAACCCTTCCTTGTCATACGCAGTTTGCTAAGTACACAGAGACAACACAACTTTGGAAGTCAGTAATAGTTTATGCCCCTTTAAAGCTCATAGTCTACTGAGTAAGGCAAAGAGGAAATCTTAGTATGATAAATGCTATGACAGGAAAGGGCAGAATATTTTAAGAGTACCTAGTAGGGGCATTTCAAAAAAGCATGAAGAATAGAAGCTAAATTAGAATGTGTAAACTATTAATGGGCAATTAGGCAGCAGAAATATCTAGAGTATGAACACCTGGCTAGAGTATAAGGGGAAGGAAAGAGAGCAGTGGCTGGAAGAAAAGATGAATTAAGGGATGGTTTCCTTATGTTTTAATTACATTATACAGGGTCCAGCACAAATAATGCCCCTTTTTCATTACAAAATCTTTTATTCCAAAACCATAAGCATGTACTTCTGTAACATAACAATATCACCATCAAGCGCACCATATAACATTTTAGGTGAAATGCTCCAATTAAAACTATAAATTATTACACCCATATTATTACCCTACTAACCACACTGAAGTAGGCATTACTCCTGCCAGACCCTGTATAATAGTATTATGTATAATATATTATTAAAAGAGAAGGGATTTGGTTTTGTTTTAGAAGTTAGGAGGCATGCATAAAGGAAGGAAGGCTGAAACTGTGGCAGAGGGAGTTAACTAAAAGAGGGCTCCTGGGAAGCAGATTCTGAGGTCTGGGCAGTAAGGTTAGCACTGGCTGGGAGAAAGAATCACTCTTTTTTAGTGAGAGGAAAGAAAAAATGAGTGTGGAAGAAAATAAATTTTGATGACACAGAGGTAAAAATGGTTTCTCAAGAGCTTAAGCATGAGGTAAATAACATGTTAATAATTTACCACCGGTCTTATATTTTGGCCTACCCAGAAAAACTTGTATTGTGAAAATGTTACTGTGGATAAGAGGACAATTTTACAGTTCTTTTAACTTTCAGGGTGTTCAACATTACTGCAACGGAACCTACCTCAAAGAACTGTGGGGAGTACTAAATGAGACAATGTGTTAAAGCACTAAGCAGAGCACCATCACAGAGTAATGCTCAGTAAATGTTAGCACATATTGTAACTTAATTATTCAATATAGTTTGAAGGAAAGAGGTAGAACGAGACCAAAAAGTGGGGAGAAACCTCAGAGACAGGTAAAAAGATGTAACACACTGGTCACAGGCTAGAAACAAGGCTGCCAAAAGAAATAAAGATAGAATATTATATTGCCTGAGTATGAGCAATGCAAAGTCTTGTGAAATACTTTAGTTCTTTAAATTTCAAATATTTCTATACCTCCTTGCCAAGCAGTTCACATACAGTTCTATGATTCTTCAAAGCATCTTGAATTGTCTGGATTTGCATAGAAACTGCTGACAGCACAGATTCTTCCAGTCTATTGAATTCATCGAAACAACCCCAGGCCCCACACTTGACCAAACCAACAAATATTCGTCCCATTGACTTCACATCAATGCCCTTAAAAATAACAATGAAAATTATATTCACTAAACAACAATTGAAATCTATAATAATTTAATACTTTACCTCACTTAGTGATAATGCAATCATCTTGCCCACCTAACACCTCCTTTGCTCTTTTTAAAGCAGAGATTAAGTAGTTACTCTTTTCAAACTCAGGGTGGTTTCAAGAAATAAAATAGTACATGTGAAAGTATTTTGAAAAGTACACAGAAATAAACAAAAACAATTTTGCTTTAGTTACTCTTTAAGTCAAAATACAAATCCTATTCAAAATGTCTTAAAAACAAATTTAAAAAACTTCCTTTTCTATTTACTATTCTCCTTACTAAAAACATTTTTCTAAATACTAACATAAATCTTCATTCTGCATTTAAAATTATTTCTTTGCAATAATTCTCTTTAGAATAGCTTTGGGACTTTACCGCAACCTTTCTTCATTTTACTTTTTAAACAAAATAAATTCTATTTTTGAGTAATTTAGAAGCAGAGTGATTTTAAAATAGAGTATTTCATATATAAATACATAAAAATTAATACAAACATATTAACTAGCACACTATTACATAGTTGGATAATTAGTTGCTCTACCTCATCACAATTAAAAACTAAAACTTGTCTTCCAAGAAGTCCCCCTAAAGCCTTGACTGATTCAGTTTTTCCAGTTCCAGCTGGTCCGTAAGGATTTCCTCCAAGTCCCATCTTCATAGCTTGAGTGAGTGTTAGGTAGCACTTGTCTGTCAGTGGAGTATAAACCAACTTGGGAGCATTACCCTACATGAAGGAAATATAAAGTTTGAATATGCATGTTCTATTTGACATTCTAGTTTAAAAGATAAAAAGGCAACAAAAAAATTAAAGTTTTGAAAATAAAAAATATCTAAAATATTTTTAATGAAAGAAACTTTCTAAAGCACAAACTGAAATTAAACTTATTTTTTTTAATGTGTATTTGAGAAAGTAAAGAAGTGGGAAGGGAGGGGGGAAGGGAGTGAAAGAGAGAGAAAAACATCAATTTGTTGTTCCACTTATTCATATACTCATCAGTTGATTTGTGTGTGCTCTACCTAGAATCAAACCTGCAACTATGGCATAACAGCACGATGCAAGGCTAAACCTAGTTATTTTTCAAGCATGCATTTATTCTTTCCCAATTAATGCATTATTAAGTTTTCCAAATAATCGCTTGAGATTTTGACAATGGCACAAAGATATACTTCTAAGGCAAACAAATCCAAAGATATAGTATAGAATAATTAAACACAAAAAGACAATTTGTTTTGTATTTTTAAATGCATGTAAATTATTTTCTTAACTGTACGATCTTCACAAATCAGAATTACATTGGAGACCTCAAAGTTTAGTTAATCTGAAAAGATTCTTATGAAATTTATCATTTTAACTTATTATAGAATTTTCAAATTTTCTACTAAATTTTAGGGAAAATAGATCCCAATTCCAACTGCAGTTTATAGAGTTTTTCCTTAATTTAGGTAGACAGATTGGGTGTCAAGATGCATTTCCTTTTTGAAAGAGCATCTGGCAACCCTCTTGATGTATGCTTATTAACATAATTACCAAAATTTTCTGATGATTGATTCATAAAAAAATGGCAGAAAGGATACAGATTGATTTTTTTGAGACTAGGTTACATGAGTTACGTTATTTGTTCAAAGATTTTTTTACCTTACAAAACATGGAAACATTCAGCAAACATACTGCAGCATATTTACAATTGTACTAATGTTGGCCTTGTATGAGGAGGCACAAACCAAATTGCTTCCATTGAGGTTGCCTATAATCAATTTTATTTAAATTAAAGATATATTTCAAATTCTATATAAATGCTACTCTAAGTAAGATACATTTAGAGAATACAGTACCACATTGCCACTATTGTCCCTTCTGATAAAACATCTTTTTTAATAATAATGAAACAGAAAGAAGACAGTAACAAAAAAAAATCATGAAAGTTACAACTAAAACAAAAATAAATCTTTCATCTAATAACAAATTTCTTTTAAAGTAAATAATTTCTAACAAGAAAATAAAACATTTATGCAACAAGTCATACCTGATACTCATAAGTATACTGAAGTTCAGTATCCACCATTTGAACATAACATGTGTGATCACTTTTCATATAGAATCTGACTTGTTTTTTCCAAGCCCAGTCTTCAGTAGTATAAACTTGGACTTGGTTCAACTGTTTCACCACATCAATATTATGAATAATGTCAAGGATTAATGCTTTAAGTTTAAGCTCCAGAATCCCAGATTCTATATACAAGTATAATTGGAAAACGTGTTAGATTGTGACTTACACACTTTATTGTATATATATACAGGTGATTTCTTAAGAAATTTAAATGGTAATTTCATTATATATAATGAATGGTATGGTAATATAAATCACTCAAGCCAATCCATATCAAATCCACCAGTAATAAATACCAGTTCTATAACGTGAAAACGAAAGCATCAACGTTCAACAGGAGAGAGGTGCTGGCTCCCTATGCAAGGGAGTGAGCGCACGCCGGCCTTCTTTCCTTCTGAAGGCAGGTGTGAAAACGTAGACAACATGCATTGAACTACTATTTAGGACTCTGAAAAGTAAAAAGTATTAGAAAAATTGGGGAAGATGACAGAAGTGCCACCAAAAAAGCAAAGAATTTATCTTTTTACATATTTTTTCTTTTCGTCTGGCATCTCTAGTCTTGGATGCAATGCAGCCAAAAACCCAGATTGCTGCAGACAGGGAGAGCTCCAGGAGAAGGAGTCTCCAGGTAGCCACAGTGCTAGCAGTTGAGATCCACAAGTGCCTTAAACTCTGAGGAAAGGGAACACTCCTCTAAAATCAGAGGAGCTACGATCTGTAGAGAGTAGGACAAACCCCCACTGGTCTTTTTCTCTCTGTTTTCTCCCATCAATTTGCTGAGGATATGGTTACAGTCACAGAGAGTGTGCAGGAGAGTATAAAGTATATGAAACCCCAGCTTTCTGGCCAGAGGACCAGAATGGGAGCAGAAAGGAGATTCGAAAAATGATGCTATAAACTTGCTTATGAACTCAGGCTCACCCTCAAGCGACGCAGATCTCATCCTCTACATCAAACCAAAGACTTTGAGAACTGGCCACTAGATGGCACACGTGTGACACAGAGCTGAATAACATTGCAGACTGAAAACAGTCCACAGTGGAACTACAAGCCACAGGAGGCTTGCTGATAACTTGTGGCCTGAATCCAACATGATCAACTGCTAAATGAAAAATATCAACATTATCCAGAGGATTCAAACAATTAAAACAAAAGACTCTCATCACACAATGTTCAAAATGTCTAAGATTCTATCCAAAATCATTCAATATGCAAAGAACAAAAACAAAAAACAAAAAACTCAAATCACATAAGAATAGTGAAAGGAATGAAGACATTTTCAGATGAAGGAAAGCAATGAAAATTCATAGACAGCAAACAATCCTACTCTAAAAGAAATGCTAAAGGAAGTTCTTCAAAGAAAAGCAAAAATAATATCAGAACGAAACCTGGAGCATCAGGATGAAGGAAGGGCAACAGAAATAATAAGCATCTAGGTACATATAATAGAATATTTTTGTCTTGAGTCCTTTAAAAATGTTTGATGGTTAAAAGCAAAAAATATAATATAACCTCATGGAGTTTTCAATGTATAGAGATATATAACACAACTACAAGATAAAAAGGGGAAGATAAAGAAACCTATATGATGGTAAGGTTTCTACATTTCATGCAAGTATAATATAAAAGTTAAGTATGTATATTGTAACTCCTAAAGTAACATCAAAAATTGTTAGCCAAAAAAATAAAAA
This sequence comes from Glossophaga mutica, assembly GCA_039655065.1. NCBI lineage: Eukaryota > Metazoa > Chordata > Mammalia > Chiroptera > Phyllostomidae > Glossophaga > Glossophaga mutica. The sequence continues at coordinate 73,448,380 of CM077308.1, read as the reverse complement.
TAAATGAATTAACATAGAATCCAAAAAAAAATGTTCAAATAACTGAAAAGTAGGCAGAAAACAGAAAATTTTTTCTTACCAGTGTCGCCCAAATCCTCAGCACTTGTGTCAATGTCAGTATAGTGCTCTAACTTTTTCACCAGTTGTGCTTCAATCTGATGAAGACTATGATCTTGTATAGCATTTTCTACATCTTCAGTAAATTTAATCTGCTCTGCCAAGCATAGTATCTATTCAATTAAGAGACAAAATATTTTTAAAACTGAGTTTACTTAGAAATATTTCATAAACATATGAAATGACACCTTTTTCCCAAATTTTCGATTGTATATTGCATCTCTGTACCTGAATGTCTTTTTGGCACCTCAAATATGAATAGAGAAATACAGTCACAGAAGTAGCATTGTGTGATGCAGCCCAACCTAACTTCTTAGAACTCATCTCATATTACTCTCCTATAGGCCTATTTGGTGGGTCCTAGAATCCACCAGGCTTACTGTAACATACGGCACTTTGTACTTTCTTCCCAACTCTCCTCACAAATGGCTTCTTTTCAAACAGTAGGATGCAAAGATATCAGAGTATGACACATTCTATTTAATAAAAAAAGCAGCCTGCTGGCATTCCAGATACTCTCTCAATATATTACTTAAGTATATCATTTCAAATTCCAATTTTATCTTAAATTAAGATTTGTCATATCTTTCTAATACCCATAAAAGGAACTAGCTATAGACAATATTGATAGCTTTACATTTATATAAAAAATGAAACGTTCACACTGCTTCAGAGGCTTTCTTTAATAGTACTTATATGGAAAGGTTACTAATAAAGCAAATTATATATTAAACACCAGCTTTTGAAAACATATTAAAAATAGTTTCATGCAGTTATTAAATGAACAAGGTAAATCAGCATCCTCTTTTAAACTAAAAATAATCCATCATCATTTAAAAACACTGTATCTACTCAACAATTACTGAACAGAATGTTTTCCTCACACACACACACATTTCAGCATCCAGATGAATATCATCAAATGCTTCTATTTATCAGATTTACTCAGTTATCTATACATGCAGCTAATAATTTAATATAGCCAGCTAACTGCTGTCTTGTTCTAGCTTAAAACAATGTATAAATATCATATTAGATTTCTTTTATGGAAGAGAAAGCCAATTAGTAACTCCTTCGAGGGCAAAGTTATCTACCATTTTTTGTAATACAAAACTCACCAAGTTCTTTAATCAGATTTATGGTAAAGCATTTAAGCAGATCCAAATCTGCTCTTTGTGAAAAGACTTTGCTCTTTAATTATTTTCACATGAAAATGTTCACTTGCCAACACTATACTAATACTGATACATAATTCCTTTTAAGCAACTCCTCAATTTCAATATTTTAAATGCAAATCAATCATCTCAATTTCTAATAGCATGTTATAAATTTCTGTGAGAGGCTAACAGAAATGATAGTCAAGATACAGTCTTCACTTCCGGCCAAGATGGAGGCGTAGGCGGACACACTGTGCCTCCTCTCACAACCAAAATTAAGGACAACAAATATTTAGAAGCAAGAAAACAACCAGAACTTATAGAAAATTGAACTGTACGGAAGTCCAACAACCATTCATCCAGACTGGTAAGAGGGGTGGAGTCGCAGTAGGAAAAAGTGGAGGTGCGGACCCAGGAATGCAAGTAGCAGCGGCTCGCAGTTCCCAGGTGCACGGGCGGTGGCTGGCGGTCCTGGGGTACACAGGCGGCAGCAGGCGGACCCCGGGCACAGGGGGGGAACTGTGCAGATCCAGTGAGGACGCACAAGGCGGCTGGCTGACCAGGGGGTCCCACATTCGCGCACGCAGACGGTCCAGGCAGAGGGGAAGGGGCGGAAGGGACTGAATCCAGGAGAGAGCGGAGCAGGCGCCATTGTTCCCTCTCAGACCCCGCCCCCACATACAGCGTCACAACCCAGAGACTGGGCTGCCCCACACTGGGGAGCGCCTGAGGCTCCACCCCTCACTACGTAACAGCACGCGCGCGCATGCGCAGATAATCCAGGTGAAGGGGAAGCAGCGGAAGTGACTGGAGTCCAGAAGAGAGTGTAACAGGTGCCATTCTGCCCTCTCGGACCCCGCCCCCACCTGTAGCGTCACAACCCAGCGACTGGGCTGCTAAGGCTCCACCCCTCATACGTAATAGCTGCGAACAGCTACAAAACAAAACAAAACAAAAAACCCCACCAAAAATGGCTCAAACTGGAGAAAAAATGAAAACGCCGGAGTCAATTCCTCTAAGCAGTGAAGAGATAGCCAACCTATCAGATGCACAGTTCAAAGCACTGGTCATCAAAATGCTCACAGAATTGGTTGATTTTGCTCACAAACTAGATGAAAAAAATGCAGGCTACAATACGTGAAATGAAGGAAGACGCATGGGGAACCAATAGAGATGGAAGGAAAACTGGGACTCAAATCAATGGAGTGGACCAGAAGGAAGAAATTAACAACCAAACAGAAAACGAGGAAGAAACAAGAATTCAAAAAAATGAGGAGAGGCTTAGGAACCTCCAGGACATCGTTAAACGTCCCAACATCCGAATTATAGGGGTCCCAGAAGGGGAAGAAGAGCAACAAGTAGAAAACTTATTTCAACAAATAATAAAGGAGAACTTTCCCAATATGGCAAAGGAAATAGACTACCAGGAAGTCCAGGAAGCCCAGAGAGTCCCAAAGAAGTTGGACCCAAGGAGGAACACATCAAGGCACATCATAATTACATTAGCCAAGATTAAAATGAAGCAGAGAATTCTAGAAGCAGCAAGGGATAAGGGGACAGTCACCTGCAAAGGAGTTCCCATCAGACTGTCAGCTGATTTCTCAAAAGAGACCTTACAGGCAAGAAGGGGCTGGAAAGAAATATTTGAAATCTTGAAAAGCAGGGACCTACATCCAAAATTGCTCTTTCCAGCAAAGCTGTCATTTAGAATGGAAGGTCAGATAAAGCGCTTCTCAGATAAGGTCAAGTTCAAGGAGTTCATCATCACCAAGCTCTTATTATATGAAATGTTAAAGGGACTTATCTAAGAAAAAGAAGATCAAAAATATGACAGTGAAAAGACAGCAAACTCACAGCTATTAAGAACCACACCTAAAACAAAAGCAAACTAAGCAAACAGCTAGAACAGGAACAGAACCACAGAAATGGAGATCATATGGAGGGTTAGCAACAGGGGTGTGGGGGGCGGGGGGAAGGTACAGAGAATGAGTAGCATAGATAGTGGGTAGAAAATAGACAGGGGGAGGGCAAGAATAGTATGGGAAATGTAGAAGCTAAAGAACTTATGACACAAGGACATGAACTAAAGGGGTGAATGTGGGTGGGAGAGGGTGTGCAGGGTGGGGGGAATGATGGGGGAGAAATGGGACAACTGTAATAGCATAATCAATAAAATATATTAAAAAAAAAAGATACAGTCTTCGCTAATTGTCAAGTCACATTACCATTAAGATATCTGCACAGGCACTAACGTTATTAGTTATCTATAATGTAATGGTTGTTAATGGTGCTCTGCAAACATTTTATGATTTAATCATCAAAATGAGTTGGCATGTCAGTATTATTACATTCTCTTAACTAAATGTCAAAAAGAATCACTCAGAGAATAACTGGAAAAGGCAGGATTTGAACCCAGGTCTATCCAATTCTTTCTATTTTACCACGCTGCCTCCTTCACAGACCAGACAGTACATTCTCCATCCTTACGAAAATGTTCTTTAAGAACTGAATTAGCAGTGCGTAAAAACCTGTACCAGACATTCATATGACAAGTTATATTTTTCAATCCCCTTATGAGAAAGCTTTGACATAAAATTTTCTTAGCATTAACTGCTAATAAACTAGAATTCTCATTTTGATAAATTAATTAACTTTAGTGGACCCTTGAAATGGGTTTGAATTGAGCTGGTTCACTAATACGTGAATGTTTTCAATAAATACAGGGTCAGGCAAAAGTAGGTTTACAGTTGTTTGTATGGATAATACAAAAATTAATAAATAATAATAATACAAGAATAAACTCCATGTTTCTTTCACATACTCACAGCTGGAAATCTCCTTGCCCTGCCCTGTATACTATTGGCACTCCATGTCCCTGGGTTTTGCTTCAGGGAATTCAACCAACCATGGATCAAAAATACTGTTTCTCTGCCACTTTAAATTTTATTAACTTTAAGGACTTGAGCATCCTTGAATTTTGGTATTTGCAGTTAGGGTGGGGGCGGAGGGTGAGGAGGCAGAATGAGGACTGGTTCTAGAACCAATCATACACAGATAACTGAGGGGCAACTGCAGATCATTTTGGGGGGAGTCAAAAGTTACTTACACTGTGTGGTAAATCGGCACTCCTAATCCCCAGTTGTTCAAGGGTCCACACTATTTTTAAGAGCCCAGTATTAAGTTTCAGGTTCAAATCAGCAACTCTCTTAAGCCTGCATCCCCCAGTATATCTCCTATTACAACTGCCATTTCCCCAGTCCAGTTATTATGCAATTCTGACTCTTGTAGACTATTTTTTAATATTGTGTCTTTTATTCTACATCAATTTAAATCCTACCTGAAAGTTCAGAATTATAGGAAACATTTCCAGAGGTAATAAAGCAGCTTAACTCTAACTTTGCAATGACATTGTTCATTAATTACTTTTATTTTTCTCTAAGAACTTAAGATTTTTTAAAACATATTTGAGTTTGACTCAAAGTGCTAAAAGATACAAATGGCATGAATGATAAAATGGCTAAGACTCTGAAAGTTCCAAGCTTCTGATTTAACTTCCCATGCTTTAAAACGTTAAAAAAAAAAAAAACCCGTTTCAATAGCTACTAAATGTTTTAATCTGAATCACAGAACATCTCAATGCCTACCTTTCATAATCCCTAAGAATTAAAGTTCCTGATGTCCTAAACCTATAGTGCTAGGTTCAGCCATCAATAAAACAAATCCTGAACAAGGCAGAAGCCTTAACACAACTCTTAGTGTTATGTTAAGGCCTGAAACAAATTTTGTGAGATTCATATCTAGTATCCAGTATTTCAGGAATGAGTTCCTATTAACACAGAGATGCAGTAATACCCACCATATAACCTAGCACTCAGCTTTGCTGCCAACATGTTATCCCAGTGGTGTGACCATACTTCACATCTACACCAACACCCTATTAAATTCCTGTCTGTACCTCCCTCTTAGATAATTCCATGGGAGGGGTGGGGGACAGGATTATATATCCAGTGCCTTTCTATCAGTGATGAACTACTATCTGGACAGAAGAAGCTGTTGCATGACTAATTCTCCCTCCTGTTCCATTCCCCACAGCTTAGATCTCAGCATGCCTTCTGCTTGAAAGCATCTGAATTACACCAAACTAATGCAGACAGAAGAGAACTCCACTAGATGCAGTTCTTCTTCCCTCACATTTTACAGTTGAAGGAACTGAGACTCAGAAGTTAAGCAATTTGTCAATGATAACTGTTAGATACAGGGAACAGAGATGCCAGCTGTCTGAGCCCCATGCCCTCCAGGTCAGGGGTCATGCCATGATACATGCCTCGCTATATTCCAGACATAAGCTCCTTACCTGTGAAGGGAACAAGGATGGGTCAATTGCACCTCGAAAACTTTGTCCAGTAGTAACACATTCTGCCAGCAATTGTTTCAAAGTTTGTTTCATTTCCAAGGCCAAATCATTTAACCAAGTCTGAATATAAAGTTAGAAAATGTCATAAAACATACATATAATCAATTGACTGACTCTATTCTTTTATTTCAGAAGGGTGGATTATATAACTTCTTATTAACTCTTAGAAATACAATACGGACATTTAAACAGTAACCCAGTCATTCCATCATTATGACCAGTTAAACTGGAGAGCTGGACCAACAAATCAGAGTCAAAGTGACGAGCTGGCTCCTCTGACTCAGACTACTTCGATGCTCTCCTATTCAAAAACTTGCAGCCACAGGAAGAGATGGCTTAGTCAAGATGAAGTATCTTGTTTGGGAGGTTACGCTGCCTCTTAAATAAAACTGTTTGTTTCAAGGTCAAGCAACACATGTTTTCACTCATGTGATCATAGATAAAATAAGCTAACGTTAAAATAATGATTGATAAAAATTACAGTGAATATTTATGAATCACTACTTTAAAAGACTATCATTTGCAAAAAAATCTAAGGGCAAGAACTACAATCTTAAATAGCTTTTCATCAACACTTACTTTAACACTAAGTTTTAGCTTTTCTTTTTAACTTTAGAGCACTTTCCAGTCTTACAAGTAGCATGATACGTTACTCAGCTCAAAGACACTGGAGCAAAATAGTGAGTGAGAATCTGTGCAAAATAACAGAGGCACCTATTCTGCTAATCATCACAAGAGCATCCAGACTCCTATTTTTCTTCTCTGGAAAAATTGCTCCAGCCCAGCTGTTAAAACTTAAGCTCTTCCTCTCTCTGTTCATTTGGTCCCAAAAAACTAAAGAAAGGAAAACAACAGCGAAAAGCAACAAAACTCTCCACCAAATGTGGAAGTTTCTTAACAAAACTGTGCTTTCAATCACCTGGTAAAATGTTCAGGCCTAATCAGAAAGAGACCTCTGGCTAAGCTGTATAAATACATTCATGATAAGACATGGCCCTTGACTTCAGTTGGAGGATAATTTTGGAGCCTGAAAATTATAATTCCATGTGATGCAACCTATTGTTATTTGGTTTTAGCCGTATACCTGTAATAGGCCTTTGATGGTTCACTTCCAGTCCTACATAACCAATTACAGCTATGCAATAAATGCACGAGCATCAAGCTTACTAGTTCACCAAAAAATCTCACACATCTCATATTTTTAAAAAGAGGACCAAGACTTATTGAGTACTTACGTTCCAAATACTACACAATGTACTTAAAGACAGTTATCTCATTTAATTTTTTTTTAATTTATTGTTACTCAATAGAAAGCCTCTAAAACAAAAGTAAGATTCCTACTTTACAGATAAGGAAACAGATCCTAAGGCACATAACCAATAAGTTTTGGAGCTAAAATCAGTATCAAAGTCTTTTTGATTCTAAAGCAAAGGCTCTTTTCGTAGTTACAAACACACTGCCTGCCTTCCAAAGACTAAAAATCCATGTTCTCTTTAATATCAAATCATTCTGAACAAAAAAAAAAAAAAAAAACACCATTTTTTAAAGACATGAATTTCCTAAAAGGCCTAAATTACCAACTTTACCCTACAAATTAACTAAATAATTTTTGATACAAAATTCATATAGTTAATTCTTTTATTTTCACACTTGAGAAAGAATTATTTACCTCTACATTATTTGATAGAAGAACTTTATTTTTAAAAGGTACAACTTCTCCCTCTAAAGATTTCATTGCTGTTATATGTTTTGAATCCTCATCAAAACACACACTGTTAATACCTATAATATAAAAGCAGCAACTTAAATACAAAATGATTAAAGATAATTATTAAACATCATATGTAATTACCACATGGCATCCACCTCATAATATATATTACAATGCAATAGAATTCTGTTAATTATATTATATAATGCAATAGAACAACTTTTCATAACCAAAAATGGGAAACAACCCACTTCCATCAACAGTTAAGTGAATAAACTGGGACATATTCAAACAATGAAATGCTATTCAGAAATTAAAATAATATATAGTTGTAGGTATCTCAGAAACATTATAATGAGCAAGAACAAGCCAGAAACAAATGAGTGCATAAGAATATATACATGATTCCACTGATACTGAGACAGAAAAATCAGAGGAAGGAAGGAGGGCAAATAGAACTTTCCTTCTCCAAAATTTGTACGTTGCTTTATACTTAACAACAACAAAGAAAACCTGAACACATTACCTAATTTTGATCTTCAGAAAAATCAAGTAAGTTATTATTGTCAAAATGCCAGGGAGGTAATAATTAATTAATAACTGACTAATAAGTAGTAGAGCTTGGATGCAAGCCTTCTGATTTCAAGAGCTCATTCCACTACCTCCCACAGCCCACAGTTACAGATAAAACCACCTGAACGCTTCAGATCTGCAGTGGTTATGAACACTTCTGTAAAGCACCAGAGAGTAAGCAGTTTAGGTTGTTACAGGCCATCGGTCTCTGTGTTCATAGGAGCGCATGACTATGTTCCAACAAAACTTTATTTAAGGAAGAAAAACTGGCAGTGAGCCAGATTTTGCCTATGGATCTATAGTTTGCTGACCCCTAATTGTAAGTGAAGATAATGAACATTTTCTTCTTCTTAAAGTTAACTTGAAAAGTATGACTCTTTTCCAGTAAATTAAATATTTTAAGAAAAAAATAATTATCACTATTTTTGTAGCAAACCAATTCCATTTGCAATTACCCAACAAAAGTGATTCAACTAAGTCAAAGAATATGCACTATTACTCTACACTTTTTTCAGATAATCTTACCTATTTCCATAAAATAATTATTATCACCAGGTAATCTTACCTATTTCCTTCCATACAGTAATTATCAACTATACACAAATCACTCCCAATTATACATCTTCATCCCAGACCTCCCTGCTGACAAAATTGCCTACTGGATATCTCCACCTGGATGTCATTCAGGAGACCATAAACTTAGTAATGAAGGGACATGTTCTCCTTCACTTCCAAGATTCTGCAGAGCCTATTTACTGTGAATCCCATCTTTGTTCTAGCTAAGACACATACATCCTTCAGATTTCATGTTATAAATCACCATCTTTGTGATGTCCCCAAACTGACCCAAATGCCTTCATAGATGCAGGTATAACACCATGTACTTATATAAACTATAAGAATTGGCATACTATACTTGTCAAATTACTAGCGTATCTCCCACACTAAACTAAGTTCTTTGAGTGTACGACCTATATTTTACTTAATAGTCTACCTAAGAGTCTAATATTATGTCTGGGAGATAGCTGAAACTCAATAAATATCTGTTGAATAAACGTTGAATCTTACCAGCAAACAGCTTCTTAAGGTGAGACTGAATCACTGAAGGGTTAGTAGACTGACCCAGTATTTCTAACAAATCGTCATCTCCAATAAAATAAAATCTTGGAAATGCTGAGCGTTTTTCCTAATAAAAATAAAAGAAAAAGAAAACTCTTATCTTTTCAAATAATTATTATAGTAAGAAGTTTATAATTTATTACATAAAGATTGAAAAAAGGAAAAGCATGCCTCCAAAAATTCATTTAATGATTTCTGACATCTCTGAAGCTGATCAAGTATCGTCAGTAAAGAATTTCTGATTCCCGCATGAGTGGTTAACGTTGTGACCCTGTTGTCCTGCTTGATGTCAGTCATTATGGATCTACGGAAGAAGAGCAGCATTTTCATATCTGTTTTACAGTTTGATATCAACATATTTATTTTTTAACCTGCTTAAAACAAACTAGAGGTAACACTATATAACAGCAACTCATAATTATGCTTCTAATAAACAATGCTAAAAATTAATAACATCCCATTACCATTTTAACTTCCCATATCACAAATTCTATCATTTCATTTATTCACTAAACAAATAGTAAGCCCCACATGATGGAGCTAGTATTCTAGTGATGGAGAAAAACATTAAATAATTTCTCAAAACATTTAAGTGAAATTATGATAACTGCTAAAAAGGAAAATTACAAAGTATTATTAAAGTGGCTAATGGGGCAACCCTAATCTACGGCTTCTTTGAGGAAGTAATAATTTAAGCTAAGACGATGAATAAAAAGAAAAAGTCGGTAATTACAAGGGAAACACTCTCTGACAAAGATCCTGGAAAGAAGCTTGATATGCCTGAGAAACTAAACTCTAGAGCCACTAGAGCAAAAAAAAGGAGAGCTGTATAAGAAAAGGTAGAGAAGTAGACAAGGATCATTCTTTATCCTTAGAGAAAAACAAAAGCATTTTAAAGCTTTTCTTAAAGCAATAGAGGAAAGAAGTGACGAAGCTTCATTTAGAAAAAAATTACTCTGGTTGTTATATGAAGTACTTACTAGGGAAAACAAGAATAAGTCAGAAGGTAGACAGTAGTCCAAATTAGTGACAACAAAAGTATTTTAAAATAAAATCAAACAAATAAAAATATAAAGGATATATTAAAATATACGGGTTAGAATCAACAAAATTTGCTAATTTAATGGATTTGAAAATGGTAGGAGATGTCAAAGATTCTATTTTTGTTTTTGAGCATTTATTGAGACAGAAATCTTAAAGATTTGTGGGAAAGGCATAAACTTATGATTTTAGTTCTGACTGACGATTAAAAATGCTTAGTATAATCTGAGCTCAGAAAAGAAACATGGGCTTGACATAGAGATTGAGGAGACATCAGCAAATATCAGAGAAGATCACCTAAGAAGAAAATACAGAGTGAGAAAAGAATCTAAGGCTGAAACCCTGAGAATATCTACACCTAAATGTTTTGAGAGGTCTCAGCACTAGGAACTAGGAATAGGATCAGGGAGACAGGCAAAAAGCCAGGTGAGGACAGTATCACAGAAGCCAAGGGAAGACACTTTAAAGAAAAAATTGCTTAACTCTATTAAATACTAATCAGAGATAAATCAAAATAAGGAATGAAAAATGTCCATCAAATTTACCATAGCAAAGATGTAAATGGTAACTTTTAGAAATATTAGGTATATACAGACAATGGTAGAACAAAAGTGGTGAACAGTTCAAAATGGTTCAAAAGTACATGGCTGAACTAGAGAAAACAGCTCCTCAGAAACAGCTATGTGTCCAGTAAAGAAAGAACTGGAGTACACAAATGATTCTAACAATGCAAAGGTAATCAGCCTCTAATAAACACCTTAGAATATGAATAAAACTGCCATCTGTGTCTCTGGCTCATGCAGTTGTACTGACCTAAAGTCTTCATCGACTCTGTTGAAGCGTGTCTGCTCTTTAGGCAGTGCTCCACGGCCAAAAATGGGTTCCAAATACACCCACTTTCTCTGAATATGGTTTAAGTTCTGCAGGTACTCATCTAACTGTGCAAGTTTTCTTTCCCAAATTGACACTTTATCTTCAAATCCTTTATAATAAGGAGAATCCTTTAAGGATTGAAGAAGGCATCTATTGTCTCCAACTTGATTTACTATGTCTTTCCAGTCTTTAATCAGCTTGATGGTTCGACTTTGACTGTCTTCATAATCAATCAGTGTAAATACAGCTCCAACTCCCCAAAGATCAAGTTCACGTAAAGCTTCTCTGATTGTAACTTCACCTTGTGCCCGACTATTTAAATCCTATTTAACAAAAAAATTCATATTTATTATTTCAACATTAACTACCATATAAATAATGGTAAGAAATCTATTTTATAAGAAGATATATATTTGATCTGGCTTTATATCATATGACAAAAAATGTAAGTGGATATAATTTACATGAAATAAGAGAATCACTGGCTAACATATCCATGGATATCAGATACCAAGTATCCAGGTTCACATGGTCAAAGCATATGCAAAGTTCTGCCTTATGCTTTTTACTTCTAAAAAAGAAAAACAGAAAATTCAAGCATCCATAGCAAAGCACAAAACAATCTGGTTCATTTGAAGTTATGCATACCTTAGGCATTTTATTGTAACTTAATGATAAGTTCTAGTACATCTAAAGTGATTAGCAATTATCCAGATTTATCTCCCACAGTAGTCATGCTTTATACCCTCACAATTACCTACATATGCTCCAGGGTTATCAACAAACATACATTTAGATAGGAAATAGAACAGGAGTCCTTTTATTATTGTGTTGGTTGGACAGAGCACAACATAGAAAGTCTGCCATTTATGATAGAATTGTGACAAGTTTTACTTTACCTGAAATTTTTCTTACCTGAAACCTTTCCTAAATCTGGTTCTTGGTTTAGCTCTGTTTTTGGTATCCCTTAGCTTCTATTTATAATACACCCCATGATTTTAAATGTATTATATGTAAGATGATTTATATTCTTTTGCTTTTTGATCAAAACTGACTATGTTCTTAAAGACATTTTTTATTTCACATTTTTTTCTCTCTCGAAGGTGTTTATATTATTGTTTCTGTAGTCCTATACACAGTGCTAGATATATTAAGAAGTATTACTAATGAAAAAATGATGGAATAATGGAACGATGTCACTGCTTAAGAAGAAAAAAATTTAACTTGCTGTTTTATCATATAACCAAATACGAAGCAAAATTACATGTGAACAAAGGTCAGATATATGACATATTTATAAAAATGATTCTTACTTTAAGGTCTGAAGCTTTGGCAACAATTGTATCAGTTAATCTGAGAAGATCACCAAACAATAATTTCTCTAGACTAGTTCCCCTCGGAAGTCCAAGTAGACGAAAAAGGTCAAGCCAGTGATCTGGAGAAAGATGTTCCCCTCTCACATATTTCAAGATAGGAATTACAATCTGTTAAAAAAAAAGACATATGTACATGCACAGTACACATATATGAGCAAAATGCGAATTTCCATTCTCTGTTTTCATTATTAGGTACAAAAATTTTAATCTTCTTATTTAACAATCTTGAAATCACACTCTTAAACATAAATTATAGAAAACTTTTTATTATGGATACACATTAATCACACTTTGTAGCTAATATTTCTATTTTTATTTTAGGATATGACCTATATTCTAAACATACTAAATGACCCATATCCTAAATTTCTTAGAAGTATAAATACTCTGATTTGTAACTTTAACCAGAAATTTCTTTTATAGCTTCTTTCAGATTGGTAGCTGAAATATCAATTATTTCTATGGTTCACTCTATACTTCCTATTTTTTTTCATGTAATGGAATTATTTAAAAGTATAGAAACTAAAGTTACAGTTCAGTCACTACATAATCAAAGGATACATAAGAGTTCCAGGATCATTTTTAAATAGAATAAGAAAGACTATCTTACTTTATATCTGTCAACTTCTGATTGCAATTTCACTGTCATTACTGAATGTTCTTCAACTTTCCTCAATCTGTCATGCCAATTCATCAAAAATTCCTCAAACAGATATGTCTTAGTCCTATAAAATACCAGAAACACATCTTAAATTTAACTTATATCACAAAAAACATCAAAAGTTGTAAAAATCTAAATATTGTTCATGAATCAAACCGAAAAGTAATCCAGTCTTCATTGGCCATTTCCTGAAATCCTTGCTGAAACTCTTCATAAAGTGCCCAAATCTGTGCACAGCCCTCAATGTCTTTAGAGATGCTATTTGCCAAAGAGAAGTTGGGCTCTTCCAGTCCAAAATGTTGGCAATCATCACTATTAAAAAAAATTGTGAAATATCATTAAATCTTAAAAAAAGGAAAGCTGTTAAATACCATCATTATTTAACTGTGTCCCCTGTGTGTGTGTTGTAAGCACATGTACTTGATAGTGGAGGTGCACACTGGGAGTCTATGCCAACTTTACGTGAGAATTTCACTTAGTCATGAGCTTTTCTAAATTCATTAATATAAATTTTTCACAAAGGAGTCAAAGTGAAGTTGGTAATATAAATATATTTTATGGATATTATATGTAATATGTAATAAATATTCAAATTGCATACTTTTATATGTTAATCTGAGAATATTCTCAGTTGAAAGGGTTAGCTTTCAGAATCAAAGATACCCTTCATCTAACTGGTACAATACCATTTCATAAATGTGATACTAAAACTTCTATTCACCTAGGAAAGCAATTAGTTTATGGCTACACTTGCCTAAACAGACCAAACCTAAAACAATGCTAAAATTTAATACCCTGCAGCATTATAACATAAAACAACAAAATTTTTTGAGCTTTCTTTTTATTATTTTGCTAGATTCTTTTCTTATAAACCTTCTGAAAGTAATTTTCCATTAATTTTATATATTCCATAAGCAGTAGCATAAGCACTTGTTATTTTTGTTGAAGTTTAAAAATAAAGACATAAAGATAACATATAAGAAATTCCTAACTTAATATATAAATATGAAACATTTTTTCAAATGAGCACTATTAGTTTTAAAGAAAAAACATACACCAGCTTTTTTCTTATGACTTCAAGATCATCAAACTCAATTTTTTTCTCTTTTATTAACTTTGCACTTTTATCAAGGGTATTTTGCTGGCCAGTTTCAATAACATCATCACCAGGCTTCAGTTGGTCCCAACGAGCTTGAAATTTTTCCAATTCTTGATAATAGATCTGAAGACGTGATTTCACATTTCCTTTCATCACTTCAATCTATAACCCAATAGAGTTTATATCATTTACTTCAGAGTAAAATATGACTTTATTTTCACATGTCTATTTCTATTTTCTATTTAAGAAAAAAATACCAATACCACTAGTACTTTTCAAAAGATTGTTTTTAATTATTGAATTCAAGTGCAATAAAATGATTCGAATGCATAAAATTAGATCACAAATTTACAACAAGAGATAATCCGCAAACATCATTAGGCAATAATTCATGTGATTAACAGCATCCACAGGCAAAAAGGTAATGTGATTTAAAAAAAAAGGCTATCTAATGACTGTCAGTTGTTCTATCTAAGGGCATTGCCCAGTCTCCAATACAGCTAAAGGGCTGGGCAACAGGACATGAGTGCACTAGACACGTGCAACCTCCGGGCTGTACCTATTACAAGACACCATACACAGGCAGTAAAGAAAATGTTTATAAGAAAGACTGAAAATAATGTTGCATGCATTCTTGAATGGCAGTAGGTGAAGATAACCTATGTGAAATGGTCATCATATAAAGTTTTTCAGTATATAGAAGTACTGAGGGAGGTCAATTTCATCAGCAATATAAAAATTCTTATAAACCGGAGCCATAACAGAATGCAGATAAGCAAAAAATCTTAAGTGAGAAAAAACTGTTTCCATGTTAACAAAATGACTAAAAGGTTCTTACCTGATCTTTAATCATAAGTTGGTGACTTTCCATCATCAACTCAAATTTATCCCATTTAGCTTTCAGATTGCTAATGGTGTCTAAACCTCCACCTGCTACAGTTCGTAAAAGTCTGTTTTTATCTTCAGCTTCTTGAAATAAGGGCAAAATCTAAAGGTAAAATAAAATAATGTGTGAAGAAGAACCTATTTTATCAAATTTCTTAAAATTCAATTTTAATTTTTGTCTCATGATTTGCTTGATTTAAAAACCAAGATATTTCCTTTTAAATAATTTGTTAAATTCCTAGATATAAAGTTTCTAATGCTTACTTAACTATTATTATATACAAACTCAACCAAGGCATTCTGACATCAGAAGTCAAAAAAGGAAAACAGAAGTGGAAATTTGAGGCTGAATGTAACTGTAAATCCATAAAGAAAATACCATAGCTGTTCAAAGTAAAGTTCTTACAAATGTTCCACACATTAGAAAATACTAAAAAAAAAAAAAAAAAAAAAAAAAAAAAAATGAAATGACTGATTACCCAAAAGTGTAAGTTAACTAAATTATCCTACTTAATGAAGAAAGAAAATCCCTGGAACAGACAAATAAAGAAGTAAACCCAAGCTCCTGCATTCAGTTTCTACTTGAAATGTCCTGAGTTGTGTACAGTTACTTTGTTCAACAGTCTGGGTATAGAAATGGGTGCTAAACTGCTTGCATCGCTTCTAAGTCTTTTCAAGCACTGTAAAACAACAGTGGCCTTTAAATTAATACCTGTACTTTCACTAATCAACAAAGCAATAATTCCTATAGAAAGATTTTTAAAACATTGTGCATATATAATAGACAACAAGAAATTCAAATATATCTCAACAACTTTTTTGCAACCTCTGAGCAGCATCAGTTCTAGCTGAGATACAGAGAAAACCAATAGACCAAAGAGCCATGTTGTACTATAAAAATCACTAAGAAAAGAGAAAAATAGTCAGGTTCTAGTTTTCTACCTGAGAACAGAACTGAGGTTAACCTGTAAAGACTTTACAACAATTTCCTAGTCTATCTACCTCCATTCCTACTCCTTCAAAAACACATACCAAAGGAGAGACATATCAAAACACCATTCTATACATCTTGCTCCTAAAAACCTAGCTTGACTCCCCAGTGTCCACAGAATCAAGCTTCATATCTTTAATGTGGCTCACATGACCTAATTCTGCCTAGCTCTTTATACTCACCCATGTCACTTCTTCCTGCATATGTTGTTCCCAGCATACAACATTCACTTCTCTCAGGTTCTGTGATGATACACTCCACGCTTTTTCTCCCACTTCTTTCTGTCTCGTTTGCTGCCTCCATGTGGGCCTGAACTCTGACTTTTGGAATGCTTGCAATGGACTACACCCTCTACTTTTCGCTTATCAACCAGGTGGTCTTAGTCTAAACCCATGGCTTTAAATATTTTGGATGTAAAAATGACTTCTAAATTTATATCTCTAGTCTTTACTCTAAATTCCATATTCCTCATTTAACTTCTACCTGACACCTCAGTGCAGACCACTTCCAATCTCCAAACACCTTCCTAGTCATCCTCACCTTGATAAATGGTACCATTAGCTTACCAGCTACTCAAGCCAAAAACCTAAGACGTATGTCCATTTCTCTTTCTCTAATCCCCCTCTGTCTATGCATGAGAAGATCTTCTTGGTTTTAATTCTAATATATATCATCAGTCTTGCCAGTTCTCTCCATCTGCTCTGCTGCATGGTACAAGTTTCTACAATCTCTCATCTACCAATTGCAACATCGTACTAACTAGATTCAGCCACTCCAATCCATTCCCTACAGAGCACCCAGAGTAACTGCTTCCAAATATAAACCACACTGTGTCACTCCCCTGCTTAAACACCTCTAAGGACTTTCAATAACACTTACAAAAAAATCCATACTCCTCATGACTGTCTAAAGGTACCTTCATAAGCTGGTCCGTGCATACCCCTCCAATTTCACCTCATATCGTCTTTTTCCTTGAATACTATGGCTTTCTCAATAACTAAATTTATTGACAATATTTACATCTATCTCTTCCTTGAGCATAACAAGTCCATTTCTATCCAAATATGTATTTTGTGTTCATTTTACTAGAATAATATGCCTCCAAATCCCAGAATGTTTGGCTCCTTGTCATCCAAGTCTCATTTCAGATGTCATCTCTCTGAGAAGGTCTCCTACGAGCACCTACCATAAAAGTAACTTTCCTGAGTTGAGCATGCCCGCTCTCTCACTTCTCTCACTCTTTTCTTCTCCATCTCTTTCTCTCACCTCTCCTTCCCTTCCTCTTTCTCCCTCTCCCTCTCTCACTGTCTACCCACAGGAATGTGTATATGTGCATTCCGTAAGAATGGAGCATGTTCACAGCTACAACTGCTACTCCTAGCACCGTGCCTGGAATAAGCCTAGAATCTATAAATATATGTCAAATAAATAAATGAACAAATGCCTCTGTGCTTTAGCTAACTGCCACAGCTCGTATTTCCATTGCTTCTTTGGTTAATTCCTCCTACTAGACAAGTATGTTATTTTGTCTTTATACCTTCATTTATACATTTAAGCCTATTATCTGTTTAAGTCTACTACATCATTAAAAATGTCTGTAATACCTCCCACTATGAAGGTCTATTACTTCACTCATCTTTAAACTGTCAATAATTTTAAGTCTATCACATAGCAGGGACACATAAAAGTTTATATTCTCATTGGAATTATTTCTCCTCCTTTCTATAAACATAACTTATAGGGAACCAGTCCGCATGGCAATGGCGAATGTAGCTCAGCCCTGGCTCAGAAAACCAACAGGTGTGTGATGGCACACAGGAGTCTGGCACACAGGAACCAGGCACACAGGAGCCAGGCACACAGATCAGCTTTCCCATGGGGAACCAGGCCCGCATTATATCTAGGCTGCTCTGAGGCTTGCTTTTGCTAAAATTCCCTCACCCTGAGTTAGGGCAGCAAATGTTTAATGCATATCTTTGAAGTAACTTCCTAAAGTCTGTGCTAAACCTCCCAAGGACAGAGTGTAACCAGTTCAAGCACTTTTTCCCTTGCACTTGCAACATCCTTTTGTTACCCATAAAAAGTAATCAACAACATCCTTCTCTTTGTTATCTGTAAGGCAATCACTTAAAGCAAACCTGAGCATAATGAATGAGAACCTTCTTTGAGGTAATGCTCCCAGAAAGCAATAAAAGCCTGTCCAGGCAAGGGTCAGGGTGCTCTCTCACTCAGAGTGCCCATGCCAACCCTTTTCTCCACAGGGCTTCTGCAGTCCTTGCGAATTTGTTCATCGCATCCACAACACCTCAGACACCACCGGTCAGAGTCCACATCAATAACTAAAAGCATTCATAATATGTTTTATAAAACTTTGGCCTGCCTCTTCTGGACTCTATCCTTCTGGATGTTGTTGCTATGAACCTTTACTATCCTGTCATCTTTGTCTCTAATTATGAGCTCCTCCATTGTAAGTGTGTATGTGTGTGCTGCTAATTCAGTTCTAGCTTTACACTTTACCATGCTAAGATTACAACCCTAGAAGTAACAGCATGAATTATTTAAGTTTAGTATTATTCTAATATGCCATGTCATAAAATACACTGCAAAAATAGGTGTTATTGTTACTGCTTAATTACACCAACAAAACATCAAGAATCCAATCATGAACTGACCATTTGGACCAGATTATATGGACTTCCTTACAATACTGAAATTATATGATATTTCTAAATTGTCACAGAATATCAAATTTTAACATCTCCAGTACAGTTAAAATAAATTTAAAAATTTACTTTGTGACTCTCACCTCTGGCTTCTGTTCTTGTAGCTTCCTGTACTGCATATTTGCATCACCTATCTCTTCCACAGACTGAGGCATAACTGATAAGACTTCCATAGCCTCGGAGACAAATGTATCAATTTGATGTAAATGAGCTGAATAGGTAATTGAAATATAAAAAAATACCATTACCACCAAAAATATTCAATCACACAATTCTAAATCAAGGAGTATTAGAAGTACCATATTTTTTGGACTATAAGATGCACTTTCCCCTGCAAATTTGGGAGGAAAGGAGGTCGCATCTTATAGTCCGAATGTACCTCATCTGGGTCACTGTGCAGGGGAGGGTGGCAGCCTATGTTATTTATGTTATTAAATATTTTACCACATTTATTGCTTCAAAAACTTCTTTCCTATTTTCCTCCTCTAAAACCTAGGTGCGTCTTATGGTCCAGTGCATCTTACAGTCCAAAAAATTCGGTAATCTAATACATTAAATATTAAATTACAATTTGCTTTCATAAAACATAAATTATAAAATGTGGAATAAATTACAAAATGTGGAATAAAGAAATTTCTTCTCATGAAACTTGTTATTTTACATTGCACTTAAAAATTTTGAGTAGGAAGTTAAAACATACTTATTCTTAGTAAAATTTACTCAAAATTGGGAATTTTTCAGTCTTAAACAATATGCTAAAAATCAGTTTAAAGGAAAAAAGGAACCATATAGTATTTTTCAAAATACTAGTCATTTGAAGAGATAAGGAGAAACATATTGTACCAGAATTAGCCACCTGTCTCACTAACATATGCAACAAACTGATGCAAGCTAAGACTGCAAATAATAAAAATGCCTTAAGTTTTAGACCTCTTAAACAAACATGAATTTTCACACTTTTTTAAAGTTACCATTTTAATCATATTTTATTTCATAATACCTTCTATATCATTATTGATTTTAATCATCACTGGGATTTATATTCCATAACTATCAAAGTATATGCCTCTATAATAAAAATATGTGTCTTTACCCTGGATAGACTTCTTCAAAGAAAGAACAAGCACATCAAATAACTTCTGGATGAGATCATCAATCACAGTCTTCACAGGGCCACAATTAATATTTAAACAATCCACCTTGACAGCACTAAAAAATGCCAATAGACATATTTTAACATGAAAAAGAATAACTAGAAGGAAAGACTATCATTATAATATTATCATTTTGAATTGCAAATGTAACTCAAAAGTATAAGTATAAACCCTATTTAGAGTTCATTTAGCAAATATGCCATCTACATACAATTACGACTTTTTCATTGATTTTTATATTACACTTTTTATTATCCATCATACCAGTTTATTAAAAAGGCAGGAGTATGAATTATTAATATATCAACATAAATATATTTAAATATTCACAAATTTTATTTGTCACAGCACATAACATACTTTTTTAAATACTTATAAAATATATTCACTATCCTACAAAGTACAAACAATAGTAATAAGGGAAAGAATATAAGGATAGAAAGTGAATGTAGATTACTAAGGCACTTAGAAAATAAAACAAAAAAATAACACATACGTATCAAATTGACAAATGTATAATGAATTGTTTTTTATGTTTTTTTTATTTTTATATATTTTTTGTTTTTTAAATCATTCAAGTACAGTCGTCTCCATTTTCCCCACACTGCCCGCTCCCACCCCACCCATCCCTGCCTCCCACCCTCCATCCTACCCGCTTTGGCTTTCCCATGTGTCCTTTATTTATATTGTTCCTTGGTAACCCTTCCCCTATTTCCCCCCTCAGTATCTCTCTCCCCCCACTCCTCTGGTTACCGTCAGTTTGTTCTTTATTTCAGTGTGTCTGGTTATATTTTGCTTCCTTGTTTGTTTTGTTGATTTGGTTCCACTTAAAGGTGAGATCATATGGTATTTGTCTTTCACCACCTGGCTTATTTCACTCATAATGCTTTCCAGTTCCATCCATGCTGTCACAAAGGATAGGAGCTCCTTCTTTCTTTCTGCTGTGTAGTATTCCATTGTGTAAATGTACCATAGTTTTTTGATCCATTCATTTACTGATGGGCACTTAGATTGCTTCTAGCACTTGGCTATTATAAATTGTGCTGCTATAAACTTTGGTGTGCATAGGTTCTTTTGGATTGGTGTTTCAGGATTCTTAGGGTATAATCCCAGCAGTGGAATTGCCAGGTCAAAAGGCAGTTCCATTTTTAGTTTTCTGATGAAATTCCAAACTGTTTTCCACAGTGGCTGCAGCAGTCTGCATTCCCACCAACTGTGGCCTAGGGTTCTCTTTTCTCCACAACCTCACCAGCACTTGTTGTTTGCTGATTTGATTCATATCTTCAATTGTGTGGGCAAACAAAGTACTCTCAGACTATTGGCAGGAGTATAAAACAATACAACTTTTGTAAAGAGCAATTTAGCAATGTGTATCACCTAATTTCAAACTAGGCATACGCTTTGTCTTAATAACTTCATCTTCATAATTTCTTCTAAGGAAATTTTCAAGGCAGACTCCAAGTTTATACACATTTTATTTATAATAGTAAAAAATTAGAAATGAGACAAAAGAAGGAATGGCTAAATAACTTTTTTACTTTCATTTTATTTTTTTAGGTATATTTTATTGATTATGCTATTACAGTCATCCCATTTTTTTCTCTCCTTTATCCCCTTCTGCCTTGAATCCTCCCTCACTCCAACATTCCCCCCACCTTTGTTCATGTCCATGGGTTGTACACATAAATTCTTTGGCTTCTACATTTCCTATACTGTTATCAACCTCCTGTCTATTTTGTGCCTACCAATTATGCTTCTTGTTCCCTATACCTTTTTCCCCCATACTCCCTCTCCCCCTCCCCACTGATAACCCTCCATGCGATCTCATTTCTGTTATTCTGTTCCTGTTCTAGTTGTTTTCTTAGTTTTTATTTTTACTTTTTAGGTTCAGTTGTTGATAATTGCGAATCTGTTGTCATTTTGCTGTTCATACTTTTGATCTTTTTTTCTTAGATAAGTCCCTTTAACATTTCATATAATAAGGGCTTGGTGATGATGAACTCCTTTAACTTGACCTTATCTGGGAAGCACTTTATCTGTCCTTCCATTCTAAATGATAGCTTTGCTGGATAGAGCCATCCTAGATGTAGGTCCTTGCTTTCATGCCTTTGAAAACTTCTTTCCAGCCCCTTCTTTCCTATAAGGTTTCTTTTGAGAAATCAGATGAAAGTCTTATGGGCAATTCTTTCTAAGTAAGCGTCTCCTTTTCTCTTGCTGCTTTTAAGATTCTCTCTTTATCCTTCATCTTGGGTAATCTAATTATGATGTGCCTTGGTGCATTTCTTCTTGGATTCAAATTCTTTGGGACTCTGAGCTTCCTGGATTTGCAAGTCTATTTTCTTTGCCAGATTAGGAAAGTATTCATTCATTATTTGTTCAAATAAGTTTTTAATTTCTTGTTCTTCCTCTTCTCCTTCTGGTACTCCTATGATTCAGATGTAGGAACGTTTGAAGCTGTCCCAGAGGTTCCTCAGCCTCTCCTAATTTTCTGAATTCTTGCTTCTTCATTCTGTTCCAAATGGATGTCTATTTCTTCATTTAGTTCCAAATTGTTGATTTGAGTCCTGGTTTCCTTCCCTTCACTGTTGGTTCCTTGGAAACTTTCCTTTATTTCACTTTGTATAGTCTTCATTTCTTCCTTTATTTTGTGATCATACTCAATCATTTCTGTGAGCATCCTGATTACCAGTATTTCAAACTCTGCATCTCATATGTTATCTATCTCCTTGTCATTTATTTCTTTTTCTGGAGTTTTGATCTGTTCTTTCATTCAGGCCATATTTCTCTGTCTCAGCACACCTGTTACGTTGCCTTAGGTATTTGCCAGAACCAAAGGGGGGCAACCCACTTCGCTGTATTGTGGTTCAGTCTGGATGATATTTCTTCTTTTGATTTCCTGACAGTTGTGGTTGTTTTATATTTTTAAATTGGTTGTCATCCTTCTTTTGGGTGTTCAAAGAAGCAAAGCATATCTACCTGCACCTTCATCTTGGTCAGAATCTCTGGCTAAATAAACTACTGTACTATATCCATATAACTAAAAATCACAGTTTTGAGAACTAGGTAAGAACATGGCAAAATATTATTAAAAGAGTGTTAACTAAAAATAGCAGGATACAATATGATCTAAATTTTGTAAGTATATATATTAACATGCCCAAAATATCAAATATCAACAGCAATTGCCATTGTACTCTTTTGTATTTTAGATAATTAACCAAACAGGTTTCTGGTCAAGATGGCAGAGTATAAGTGCTATGTTTGATTCCTCCCTTGACCACATCAAAACAGCCATCATTGAGAACCACCTGAAGTCCAGCTGAAAAGAAGTTCTCTAACAAAGATATACAAGAGAAGCCACATAGAAACTGGTAGGAGAGGTATAGATGTAGAAGAGTCTGGTCCCAAACCAACATGTGGTGTTTAAAAACCAGGAGAGATATCTCGACTACTGTGGTGACCCCTGAGAAGAAGGGTTCCCAGCCTCACACCACACCCCCCAGCCCAGGGTTCTAGTCACAGGAAGAGAAGTCCCCATAGTTTTTGGCTGTGAAAACCAGTGGGGATTGTGGCTGAGTGAGACAAAGGGCTCTCAGAGTCACAGCTCCTCCTATTAAAGGGCCCACACACAGGCCTACTCACTGCTGGACTTACTCACTCATAGCCACAGTGCAGGGACAGCAGCTCAAAAGCACCAGAGAAATATGGAGAGCAATTGACTTGTCCAGCTTTGGGGAGAGGGCTAGAAAAGCAGCTTTCTCCACGACAAAAGTGCTAACAAAGACCATTGTTACTTTGCAAAGCCCTTCTCCCACACAGGCAGCTAACCCAGGAATAACTGTGAACTCCACCCTAAAGATTCCCTGACATCCAACCCCACCCATCCTGCCAACCCACCCAAGCTGCTTCCAGTGGCTTTTCCATATAAATGGCCTGTCTTGGCCCATGCTACAGACTTTCCTAAAATCTCTCAAAGGTTCACAAACCCTAAACAAGCAGCATCTGGCCTCTGTGTACCACATACCTCTTGCTAAGTAGTCCCAAACCCAGTACTTGCAGCAGGCATCCTTGGTTCAGAGTGGTCTCTCCCTGATGTCTCTAAACTCAGCACAAGTAGTAGCCATATGCAGATGGCTTTGTAGCTAATGCTAAGTGGTCTTGGGCAGAGAAGAGATGGTGGCTAACCTTGACCTGCACCTCCTGGAAGGCTCCAAATACAATACATCTAGTGGCCAGCTTCTGGCACAAGAGCACAACCCAACCACCTCCATAAGCAACATACTCAAAGGGCAAACTCTGCAGGCAAAAAAAAGCCCCACAAAGCAAGTTCTGCTCCATGGAGTTGGTCCCTGCAGAGCAGCCCCTCCACTGTAGTCACAGCTGGTCCTCGTAGCCAATTGGCTTGGGGGGTCAATCCTTCCCACTAAAGTGCCAATGGCAATAAAGGTTCAACTACAACAAGAGAATGCACACAACCCACATGGGGGGCACACCTGGAGCACCTGGCTTAGATCACAAGGAAACTGTACCACCAGGCCCAACAAGATAACTACTACATATGGCCACCCAACCAAAACTCAGAGACATAGCAGATCTACCTAATACATAGAAACAAACACAGAGAGGCAGCCAAAATGGAGAAACAAAGAAACATGTCCCAAATGAAAGAATAGAAGAAATCCCCAGGGGAAAAAAAAACTACTAAAGTAGGCAAACTTCCAGATACAGAGGCAGGCAAACTTCCAGATACAGAGTTCAAAACATTTATAAGGATGCTCAAGGAACTTAATGAGAGCCCTGGCTGGTGTGGCTCAGTGGACTAAGTGCCAGCCTGTGAAACAAAGGGTCACCAGTTCCATTCCCAGGCAGGGCTAGTTGCAGGCCAGGACCCAGTAGGGGGCACTCAAGAGGCAACCACACACTGATGTTTCTCTCCCTCTCTTTCTCCTTCCCCTCCCCTCTCTCTAAAAATAAGTAAAATCTTTTTTATAAAAGAAAATTAGTGAGAACGTCAACAGCATAAAAAAAGATATGGAAAACATAAAAACCAACTGCTCAGAAATGAATACAGTAACTGAAATGAAGAACGGACTAGAGTCCTGACTGGGATGGTTCAGTGGGTTGGGCGTCACCCCACAAACTGAAAGTTCCCCAGTTCAATTCCCAGTCAGGGCAATGCTTTGACTGCAGTCCTGGTCCCAGGTAGGAGTCATACAAGAGGCAACTGATCGATGTTTCTCTCACACATTAATGTTTCTATTCCTCTCTTTCTCCCTTCCTTGCCCTCTCTCTAAAAATAAATAAAGTCTTAAAACAAAAAGAGAGACACAAGAAAAAAATCAATATCAGATTTGATGAATCAGAGGATCATATCAGCAATTTGGAAAACAAGGTAGCAGAAAACACCCAATCAGAGCAGAAAAAGGAAAAAAGAATTAAGAAAATGAGGGTAGTCTAAGGGACCTCTGGAACAACATCAAGCATAACAACACCTGCATCATAATGGTATCAGGAGGAAGAGAGAGATCAAGCAACTGAGAACCTTTTTTATAAATAATGACTGAAAACTTCCCTAAACTGGTGAAGAAAAAAGATACACAAGTCCAAGAAGCAAAGAGAGTCACAAGCAAGATAAAATCCAAAGAGGCCAACACCAAGACACATCATAATTAAAATGCCAAAGGTTCAACACAAAGAGAGGCTCTTTTAAAAAAAAGCAACAAATAAGCCAAGCAGTGAAAGACAAATACCATATGATCTCACCTTTAACAGAAATCTAATCAACAAAACAAACAAACAAGCATAATATAACCAAAGACACTGAAATTGAGAACAGGCTGACAGTCACCAGAGGGGGGAGGGGAGGGAATTTCAGGGGAAAAGGGGAAGGGTTTAGAGCAACAAGTATAAAGGACACATGGACAAACACTAGGTGGGGGTAGAAATGGGAGGGAGGTGGGGAGGGCTGGGGTGGTGGGCTGGCAGGGGGAGTAAAAGACAGAAAACTGTACAAGATCAACAATTTTAAAAATTACTGATTTTAAAAAAATAATAAAAAAATTTTTTAAAAGCAACAGAAAATCAATTATTTACCTACTAAGGAGCTTCCACAAGCCTGTCAGTTGATTTTTCCAGAGAAACTTTGCTGGCCAGAATGGATTGGTACAAAATATTCAAAGTGGTGAAAAGAAAAGATCTATAACCAAGATTACTCTACCCAGCAAAGCTATCATTCAGAATCAAAGGAAAAACAAAGAGCTTCCCAGACAAGGAAAAGCTAAAAACATTCATCACCATCAAACCAGTATTACAAAAAAAGTTAAAGGGTCTTCTTTAAGAAGAAAAAGAAAAAATATGAATAAAAAAGTGATGATTAATATATATAAATGAACAAATATTTTAAATGCAAATGAATTAAATGTTCCAATCAAAAGATATCAAGTGACTGCATGGATAAGAAAACAAGACCCTCATATATGCTGCCTATAAGAAACTCACTTCAGATCAACACACAGACTGAAAGTTAAAGGATGGAAACGGATATTTAATAAATAGAAATGAGAAAAAAAAGGTGGGATAGCAACAGTTATACCAGATGACATGGACTTTAAAACAAAGGCTACAACAAGAGACAAAGGACAATCCAGCAATTCCACTTCTTGGTATTTACCTGAAGAGACCCATAACACTAAATCAAAAAAAAAAAAAACAAGACATACATCCCTACGTTCATTCCAGCATTACTTACAACAGCCAGGATATGGAAGCAAGTTTAATATCCACCAATCAATGAATGGATAAAGAAATGGTGCATATATAAAATTACAATTCAGCCATAAAAAAATCTTGCCATTTGCAAAAACATGGATGGGACTAGAAGGTATGTGGTGAGTCAAATAAGTCAGAAAAAAATAGACAAATTGCACATGATTTCACTTACAAGTGGAATCTAAAAAGCAAAATAAATTATCAAGCAGAACAGAAACAGACTCATATATACAGAGAACATTTTGACCATTGCCAGATGGGTGGGGGTTTCGTGGGGATGGGTGAAAAAAGTGAAAGGATTTAGAAATACAAATTGGGAGTTGCAGAAGTCATGGAATGTAAACTACAGCATAGGAAATATAGTGAAAAATATTATAGTTACTACGTATGGTGTCAGATGGGCACTAGTTTTATTGAGGTGATCACTTCATAACTATAAATGTTTGATCAGTGGGTTGTACATATGAAACTAATATAATCTTGTATGTGAACTATAACTGGAATATTTTAATTATTGTTAAAAATTATAAAACAAGAAAAAAATTTTAATGATCATGGAAAAAATGGCATGTATTTTTAAGAACACTAATTCTGCCCTGGCTGGTGTAGCTCAGTGGATTGAGCGCGGGCCTGCGAACCAGAGGATCGCGGTTCGATTCCCAGTCAGGGCACATGCCTGGGTTGCGGGCCAGTTCCCGGCAGGGGACACACGAGAGGCAACCGTACATTGATATTTCTCTCCCTCTCCTTCTCTCCTACCCTTCCCCTCTAAAAAAAAAAAAAAAAAAAAAAAAAAGATAAATAAATAATAAAAATTTTTAAAAAAAAGTTTAAAAAAAAAGAACACTAATTCTTTTTACTGCATTCTTAATGCAAATTGTATTGTTCTAAGCAAACAGAGGTTGAACCAGACTTGTTCACCTGATGAAAATTTTATATTTGGCTTAATTTACACAAAGTTTTTTTTTTTATAAAGTCTGCTAATTTTGGTCACAAAGATTTTTTAAAAAGCTACTTGTTTTTAATACGTAAAGCCAGGTAGTATTCTTAGAAAACAAGTTACTCGTGTTAAATTCTCACAGTTATTATCTTTAAAATATAATCTTCTTTTAAAGTCTCATTTATTTATTCTCATTCACCCACTAACTGGAGAGATTTAAACTCCAGTTCTTTTTTTTTTTTTTTTCAGACTACTTAATTTTTTTTTTTTTTTTTTTTTTTTAGATTTTATTTATTTATCTTCAGAGGGGAAGGGAAGGAGAGAGGGAGAGAAACATCAATGTGCGGTTGCCTCTTGTATGTCCCCTGCCGGGAACTGGCCTGGCAACCCAGGCATGTGCCCTGACTGGGAATCAAACCGCGATCCTTCGGTTCGCAGGCCCGCGCTCAATCCACTGAGCTACACCAGCCAGGGCAAAACTCCAGTTCTTAACCATCAACACATATAAGAGATCATTTTTGCCTGACACATACAGTTTATGTGATTTTTGAGATCCTCACACAAAAAGTGTCCCAATTTCTAATATCTGATACATAAATAGAGATGATTTGGGTACACCAAAAATATATTGTGGTGTATATGAATTAACATGAACTGATATGATTAAAGCAGAGTTGTACTCACTGACTACAGAATCCTGTAGAGAAGACTAACATTCACTTCTCACTTGAAAATACTGATAACAAGTAACTGAGACTCTATTCAGTCATAGAGAGAATGGAATAGCCATAGATACTATACCCCCAAATTATACTCTTACTACAGTACTAGAAATACATCATAAGAATATGGCTTTTCTAAGCATACAGCACATATCCAGAAGTATCCATAAATTAATATCCATGGGTACTTATGTGTATATTGACTAAATGTATACATGTTAATCCATTAGCAAGAAATAGTGAAATGTGAGACAGGAATTCCTTTTGCTCTTTTTAGGTTTGGCAGGAAAGCAAAATTAGAAAAGCCATCTACAGTAAGGGATAAACAAATAGCAGAATTAGCAGTAGAGGTCCTTGTGCAGTCAGGAGACAGCATAAAGTCAAATAAGACAGACAAGATTGGGATCAAAGACAGTATCCTGCATTGATTAGAAACCTCATATATTAGCCTTACAAGAGCTCTGACTTTTCCTTACTTCAAACTAATATTAAAGGCACTATCATTGTCCCAACCATCTAAGCTCAAACCCTTAAGACATTTGTCTCTTCACTATTCTTCATCCCCTCAACTTCCTCCACAAATAAGGACTCTTAATACCTCATAATATTTCCTCCTCCCCATTTTGTGTCCAACAATTTAATTCAATTAATTATTACTGGTCTTCTGGAATATGAGAGACTCCTGGCCTTCCTCTAGGATCTCTCTATTCAACCATACATTATTATTTCCAAATTAACTTTCTTAACATATAGCTTTTGTACTAACACACTTCTGTTTAGAAATCTTCAATAGCTAACCATTCTAACATGAACAGAATACAAATTCCCTAATGTAGAGTGTAAGGCTCTCCAAAATCCGTACCTATCTACCCCTTTCCAGGAGTATCTCTCTAGGCCCTAATAAAACATTAACTCTAATCAAATTTCTAATTAACCACCTTATTTTCAGCATATGAATCCCTCTCCTGAGAGGCTCTGCTTTATTCACCAATTCTTACAACTACCTGTCCAAATCCTGGTTCAAACATTTCTACCTTAAAATGTTCTCTGATTTTGCCCCAGATGGATGGAATATCATCATCTTATAGATCTCCACAGCCTAGTTCAATCTCAAATATGGAATATAAAGAATTCTATCTGGTATTTTAACAGTAACAACTAACATTTATTGAGAACACACCTTGTGCCAGTAATTTATATGCAAATTACTCATTTAATCCCCAAAACACAGTGAGGTAACTACTATAGGTGTAGCTATTTTAAAGGTAAGAAAATTGATGTCCAGAGTATCAAAGTCATGCAGCTGGTAAGAGCCACCTGACTCCAGAGCCCACTCTATTAACCCCTGTATGCACTTGACTTAATCATTAAATACACCTGACTTACTGTACTACCAGATAAAAAGCAACTTGATCTCACTCTGCCTTCTTTGTCTTTGTATTCGCATAGAACAAGAGTTTACATATTATAAATGCTCACCAAATACTTATTGGAAGAATAAACAAATGAATTAATAAGTGATATTATCTTTTATAGATAATATATGCACAATTAAACAAGGCCTTTCGGAAGGCTTATACAAAGTACTTATTAAGTACTATTACATTAACTTCTAATACCTTGGAAGTCGTTCTACTTCTTTTCCTTTTATTTTCAGTGCTTTAAAATTTTTTTCCCAATCATGAACAGTAGAAAGATGCTTTTCCACTAGAGCTTCCATATCAATTTGCCCAATTACAATCCACTTCTAAGAATGAAAAATATTGTTAAAGAAATAGATCTAATACAGAAATAGAACTAATAAAATTAACATTTTAAAGTTTATGGTCCAATTAATAGAGATTAGGGTCCAACCAATAAAAAGGGACACGTGTAACTATAAGTAAATTTCAACTTAAGTATGTAAATATAATCATTATTGTGTCATCTAAAGAATGAACAGGGAAAAAATGACAATAAAAAATACAGTGATCATAAAACTTTTGAAGAAACTGAAAAAACCTTTTCTTTGGTTTCTTCTATCAAATACGATGTGCACTAAGATAGAATCATCTCTTAAGCCAACAGACACCACAAGCTACAAATTTAAAAGTATCCATAGTCAACTGATTTTAAAAACTTTAAATGCAGAAGCATTGTAGTGTCAGTTAAAAAACTTGTTGAGCTCTAGCCGGTTATGGCTCAGCTGGCTGGAGCATTGTCCCATAACCGCAAGGTTGTGGGTTCAATCCCCAGTCCAGGAACATATGATCCCTGGTCCAGTTGCATATGGAGGGCAACCAGTCAAAGCTTCTCTCTAGCATCAATGTTTCTCTCTCTCCTCCTTCCCCTCTCTCTAAAAAAGCAATGAAAAACTATCCTCAGGTAAGGAAAGAAAAAAAAAACTGGTTTAATTCTCAATCATAGTCTCACAGTCAATATAAATGAGCAATGAATGCAATTAGGGTTTAACTTTAGAGTTAGTGAATGGTAATGATGAACTTAAACAAAAGTAAGATATTTAATCATCTCAATTTCACCAACTTCAAAGACATCCCTTCATGGACTGCTCTTGTTCCAAAGAATGAAAAAATATATACATATACATTTCATTAGAAGGAATTAAAATAGATCATTAGAAGGAATTAAAATAGATACAACAGAGTCATGTCGCATTCCAAGTTGACAAAAACAATTTTTAAAAAGCCTAGTTTCTCAATCTTCAAATAGTCAAAGACATCAATCTACCTTGTATAAGAATCCATAACTCTGGCTCTCTGGTTTGCAGTATTTTTATTACATGCCACTCAAGATAAACTACTGGTTTGTACATTTAATACTAATTCAACCAATCTGATGAAACAGTATAACAGAAGGATGGAAAATTACATGTTCCATACCTTATGTTGGTGTAAAACAGCTGATAATCTCCTAAATAGATCTTCTGCTTTCCTAAAAATAGTCAGAAATCCACTTGCATTTCTATCAATCATAATAGAAAAAATAGATTCATCTCCTGCCTCACCCACTCCCTTAAACTGATTAGGAATGCCGATAAATCTCTTCATTTCTCTGTAATATTTAGCACGAATTTCTTCAAAAGGAGGCCTGAATTGCAACCGTCCTTGTCTGAAAGTAAATAAGCAACTTTAATATATAAAGTATTAGAAAATCTTAGATGGAAAAATAAAGTGGGTTTGAAAAAATCTTACTTGTACGTTAAGTCTATATTTATTTCTGGCAGATTCTCGTTAAGCGCTTCTAAGCCCATCTGATACTGATGTTCCAGAGCTTTGTATAGTTGATGATTCCAGTGTAGTTTCCACGCATGCATATCACTTGCTTGGAATCCCTAATATGTTATATTTACATATTTTATTTAAAAATATAGGTGGTAGAGTAAAGTTTTCATTTAATGCTTTCACATCACATAAAGTAAAATTATAAATGATAAAAAAAACTTATTTTAAAACATGCAACTCCTTAGTTGCTAATTATAGCATGAGAGTTTATATAGAGTTAAAAAAGAAAATCTCTAATATTTATGTCTATAGATAGAACACAAAAAAATTAAATTAATACTAAATAGATTTACATTTTGGCTTTATTTTATGAAAACATTAACTGGAACAACAGGTTTTTTTGTGAACTTTTTTAGTCTTTTTTCAAAATCCATATCGAGTACAGATCTTTTCTTCCCTTCTCACCCACTGAACAATCCTTCCACATTTTAAAACATGTTAAATTTAAAATATTAGCGTGCTCAGCATAGTTTACATGCTCTTTGCTTCTACATAATCACAAACATATCAATTCTAATATTTTAATTTTTGTTTTTTCTTAAAGTTCTAAGAACAGAAAAATATGTGTAAATGTATAAGACACCTAACTCATATTCAACAGAGATCATACATAATACATAGCAGGCTTTGTGCTAGCCACTTTTGTGCACATCATCTCTTATATCAGAATGTGTATAACACTAAAATTTTGCCCAGAAAAGAAAAAAGTTCTGATACAGAATTATTTTAATCATTAAGCTTCTGCCTAAACTTGACTTCATGTTCTATAAATGTCGCACTCACCTGAGACTAAAAAATGATAGATATGTAAGCACCAAGTCAAAAAATTATTAACTCTGAATTGAGAGATTTGGTGCTCCATAAGACAAATAGAAACTTTTTATATTTTTAAATGTAAATTCAATGTTATATTATGGTCTTTATATATAATTCAGTCAAATTCCAGCTTTATCAGGAATTGATTAGTAAAAGTTTATAAGTAACCTTTATAAACTTTGCATCAATTCATACACTCACATTCTGAAACAGTCACGTTTTGAAGCACAGACACAATGTAAAACATACCCTACCTGTGCTTCTACACTTGCTAGGCCAGTTCTCAGTTCCTGTAATCCATCTTTCCAACGCTGTTGCTGCCGAAGCAGATCGATATTCATAAGAAGTACCACCTATTAAAAATAAGAGCATAATAGTCTCAAAGTATCACCTGAATAGGTAACTTTTCAGTGGAAAAACTGGACTTCCAGCCAAGATGGAGGCGTAGGTAGATACACTGTGCCTCCTCGCATAACCAAAAGAAGGACAACAGCAATTAAAAAAAAAAAAAAAACGACCGGAACTGTCAGAAAATCGAACTGTAAGGAAGTCTGGCAACCAAGGATTTAAAGAAGACACATTCATTCAGACCGGTAGGAGGGGCGGAGATGGACAGAGAGGACTTGCAGCAAGGTGACAGCTAGAGGACCCAGTGAGGTGGTGGATTGTGGAGTGGGGTACACAAAACTGCAGCTGGTTGGCAAGGCAGCATCTGGTGGACCCAGGGACATAGCAACTGGTAGAGCAGGCAGTCCCACATTCAGGCTCAGATAAACCGGGAGAAACAACTTGGGAGCAGGAGGGTCTGTGCAACCCAGGGCCCCAGCACCCGGAAATAAAGCCTCAAACCACTGACTGAAAACACCTGTGGGGGTTGAGTTACCCAGAGAGACTCCCAACCTCACAGGAGAGTTTGTTGGAAAGACCCACAGGCTCCTAGAATGTACACAAGCCCACCCACCCAGGAATCAGCACCAGAAGAGCCCAGTTTGCTTGTGGGAAGAGGGGGAAGTGACTGAAATCCAGCAGAGAGCAGAGCAAGTGCCATTGTTCCCTCTTGGACCTCTCCCCTACATATAGCATCACCACCCAGCGGCAAGGGTTGCCCTGCCCTGGTTGAACACCTAAGGCTCCGCCCCTCACTACAAAACAGGTGTGTCAAGACCAAAAAAAAAAAAACCCAAATGAAAGAACAGATCAAAGCTCCAGAAAAAATACAAGCAAGCAACAAAGAGACAATCTATCAGATGCAAAGTTCAAAACACTGGTAATCAAGATACTCACAGAACTGGTTGAATTTAATCACAAATTAGATGATAAAATGATGAAAAAAGGAAGGATGTGCTAAGTGAAATAAAGAAAAAATTTACAGAGAACCAATAGTGATGAAAAGGAAATTGGGACTCAAATCAATGGAGTGGACCAGAAGGAAGAAAGAAACATCCAATCAGAAAAGAATGAAGAAACAAGAATTCAAAAAAATGAGGAGAGGCTTAGGAACCTCTAGGACATCTTTAAACGTTCCAACATCTGAATTATAGGGGTACCAGAAGGAGAAGAGGAAGAGCAACAAGTGGAAAAGTTATTTGAACAAATCATAAAGGAGAACTTCCCCAATCTGGCAAAGGAAATAGACTTCCAGGATGTCCGGGAAGCTTGAAGAGTCCCAAAGAAGTTGGACCCAAGGAGGAATACACCAAGGCACATCATAATTACATTACCCAAGATTAAAATGAAGGAGAGAATCCTAGAAGCAGCAAGAGAAAAGGAGATAGTTACTTACAAAGGAGTTCCCATAGGACTGTCAGCTGATTTCTCAAAAGAGACCTTACAGGCAAGAAGGGGCTGGAAAGTGGAAAGAAGTATTCTAAGTCATGAAAGGCAAGGACCTACACCCAAAATTGCTCTATCCAGCAAAGCTTTCATTTAGAATGGAAGGGAAGATAAAGTGCTTCTCAGATAAGGTCAAGTTAAAGGAGTTCATCATCACCAAGCCCTTAGTATATGAAATGTTAAAGGGATTTATCTAAGAAAAAGAAGATAAAAATATGAACAGTAAAATGACAACAAACTCACAGTTATTAACAACTACATCTAAAACAAAAGCAAATAAGCAAACACCTAGAATAGGAACAGAACCACAGAAATGGAGATCACATGGAGGAATATCAACAGAGGAGTAGGAGAGGGAGAGAGGGGGAAAGGGGACAGAGAATAAGTAGCATAGATGGTAGGCAGAAAATACACGGGGGGGAGGGGGCAGTAAGACTAGTATAGGAAATGTAAAAGCCAAAAAACTTATATGTATGACCCATACACATGAACTAAAGGGGGGGAATGTGGGTGGAAGGGGGTATGCAGGGTGGAGGGAAGTAAAGGGGGGAAAATGGGACAACTATAATCGTATAATCAATAAAATACATTTTTTAAAAAAAGAAAGAAAAACTGGACAGACACCACCTTAATTAACTGAGTGATCGATATTAACTCAACGGAAAGTATGACAAATCAATACCTAATTAATACACTGAGAAAGGCAAAACATCACTTCTGTGGTATTCCTACCAAAACTGCTAACCATAATCTAATCATGAAAAAACCCATATAATCCAAATCTGAAGATACCCTACAAAATAACTAGCAAGTACTCATCCAAAGTTTCAAGGTCATGAAAAGCAAGGAATGAATGAGGAAAAGGAGACTGCAGAGACTCGACAACAAAATGCAAGGTAGGATCCTGGATTGAATCCTTGAAAACAAAAGTCATTGTGGAGAAGTTGTAAAATTCAGAAATAGTTTATTTCCTAGTTTTGTTAACTATACTATGGTTATATAAGTTGTTAACAACAGGGGAAGTTGTGTGAAGGGTACCATATTTTTCGGACTATAAGACCAAGTTTTTCCCCAAATTTGGCTGCGTGGAAAGTGGGTGCATCTTATAGTCTGAATGTAGCTTACCTGGCTCTCTGGGGGGGGTGCAGCAGTGGTGGAGCAGGGTCACAGGTTATTAAATATTTTACCACATTTTTCACTTCAAATTTTTTTTTCCTATTTTCCTCCTCTAAAACCTAGGTGCGTGTTATGGCCTGGTGCATCTTATAATCCTAAAAATGCAGTAAGTATGAACACTGTTCTGTTTTTGCAACTTTAAGTCTCAAATTGTTTCCAAATAAGAAGTTATTTTAAATTACATCCTAAATACTTTTTTTAAAAATACTATTCATAGCTCTTTAATTTTATTTCTGAACGAAAGACATAAATCCCTAGACACAATCTTCCAAAAATGAAGCAGGAAGAAGCAGAAAATCTCAATAGACAAATTACAACTAGTGAAATACATTAAAAAGTTCATACACCATGATCAAATGGGATTTATTCCAGGGATGCCAAGTTGGTACAATATACACAAATCAATCAGTGTGATACACCACACAAATGAAATGAAGGATAAAAACTACATGATCATATCAATAAAGGCAGAAAAAGCATTTTATTAAATCCAGCATCCATTTATGATAAAAATGCTTGGCAAAGGGGGAAGAGAGGGAACATACCTCTTCATAATAAAGGCCGAATATGAGAAACCCACAGCCAACACCATACTCGACAGGCAAAAACTGTTAAGTGTTTTCCATAAGACAAGGAACAGGACAAGAATGTCTGCTTTCACGCTTATTCACCACTCTTATTTCATAGTACTAGAAGTCCCAACCATAGCAAACAGACAAGAAGAAATAAAAGGCATCTGGATTGGAAAGGAGTAGTAAAACTGCCATTATTTGCAAATGTCATGATACTGCATGAGTATATAGAGAACCATAAGATTCCACAAAAAACTACTAGAACTGATAAATAAATTCAATAAAGTAGCTGGATACAAGTAAATATCCAGAAATCAGTTGTATTTTTATATGCCAATAATGAACTATCCAATAAAGAAACTAAGAAAACAATCCCATTCAAAACTGCTTCAAAAAAAAATCTAGGAATAAATTTAACCAAGGATATAACAGACTACTATCCAGAAAATTGTAACATAATGAAGAAAAAAAAAACAAAAAAGATAAGTGGAAACATATACCATGTCCATGGATAGAAAGAATTCACATTAAAATGCCCATACTAACTAAAACAATCTATAGATTCACCGCAATTCCTACTTAGATATCAACAGTGTGTTTCATAGAAATATAGCTGTCATGGGTGTGGGGGTGCTGGCAGCTAGGTGTAGCAGTGGAGGGATTTAGCAAAAAAGAAAAAAAAGAGAAAAAATTCATGGACAGGGACAACAGCAGGGTGACTGCCAGGGGAATGGGGGATAGGGGAGTTGGAGGCAGATATGTGGGGGGCGATAAATGGAGATAGAAGGAGACTGGTTGGGGTGGGGGACACACAATACAGTGCACTGAAGATGTGTGGGGAAACTGTACCCAAAACCTGTATAATTTTGTTAACCAGTCACCCCAATAAATTCAAAAAAGTATAAAGTATACCTTTTCACAAAATGTAGTGTGCCATTTTCTCAGTTTTCTATTTTCAGTGGCAAGTCGTTCAGCGGCATTTTGGAGTTTTTGAATGTAGCCTTCTAATTCTTTAGGATTGTCCCAAGTAATCTGTGACTTTTCCCCACTTCCTGCTTTTGAATTCTAAGGCACAACGAAATGAAATTAAGTACTTAAATGACTTTTTTCCAAAAAATTCAACATTAAAATTCAACATGTAAAACTCAAATACACCATAAGTCCAATTATTCCTAACAACAACCCACAATAAAAAAAAACATATAATAATTTTTCCATTTTATATATGAGAAGGCAGTTGGGCCAACACTGAGCAGCCCCATTCCTCCCAGGTTCTCCCTCTTACAAGTAAAAAACCCCAAACATAACACAATAAACAAGCACAAGAAAAGTGAAAGGTAGAAATTAGAAGACAGTCAACAAACCTTGGAAGTGGAGGAACAAGACACCTAGGTTTCTTTATTGCCTCCCAAATCTCCAGGAAAGGACACTGGAGAAGCCTACAACCTGGAACTACCCATAAGGACAGACAAATAAAATTCCAGCAAATGCCTATGTCCTCTAGCCCAAGGCCCAGGAAAACAATGGCCTCATAGAAAATCTTCTTAGCAATACCCAACCTACTCCAGCCAACATGAATGGAGAAACCACCCTCTCCCCAATTTCAGTGGGACCAAGTGAAGAGCTGAACTTTCGTCCCCTGGCAAAAGCAGGCAGTACTCTTAACTCCCCTGCCAAGACAATGTCCACAGGGCTGAACTATCCTACTTCTCAGGAGTTTCTCAAATCACATTTGAAACAAAATTTCATCACACCATCTGATCTGGTGTTCTACATATGTAGAGGAAATATTTCAGACAAAAATGTAAGAGTGGAGAGGGTAAAGAGATATAAAAGAAGTAAGGTTTCTATGTTTCACTTGAAGAAAGTATAAGGCAGGACAAACTTCTGGAATACAGTAGACCATCAATAAAGAACTGATGAATAAATGTCACTAAACAATTATATAATAAATTCAGTAAAATACTCTGGGAGTCAGTTCAAAAGCGTTTATTGATAATTATTACACACAACTTAGATTGATTGAGGGCATGAAAATAGAGTCCCTCCAATATTCTACAATATAGCGAGTGGCCAGAGAATTATAACAAACCTGAGTGTTCTCTCCCTCCCATCTCAGTTTTTTATCCATTACTAAGTCTCATTTAACATATGTTACATATAATTATTTAGTTCTCACTACTCAATTTCTTAAAATAAGTTTTCTCTTCGGAAATATCAAGATATTATTTTGAATACATTTATCAGAAAAGAAAAAGCTCTAAAGGCTTACAAATATAATTTATACATTAGGTGAAAAGGTCAGAATAATCAAATATGATCCCATTTTCAAAAAGTACACTTGTAAATATACATAGAAAACAAAGTTTAAAGGGATACATACCAGACTGTTAAAAATGGCCATCTCTTGGTGGTATGATTATATGATGATTTATGTCTTTTATTATTTACCTGTATTTTTTAAGTTTTTCCATTATAAACTAGCATTGAGCTTTGGCAATGGGAAAAATGTTTTTAATAATATCTATCTTTTATAGGTTTTATATAATTTTATATGTAGATTTATATAACTTCTAGTTAATTTTGAGCCTGTGTACTAGCGTGCAGAAAAGAGTTAACATGGCAAGTCTGATTGTTATCCCTTAACCTGCTTAAAACATCGGCCCTTAGCAGGCATCTGAGAAGTAGGACTTTGGGAGCGTTCCCAGTGCACTAACTTTTAAGAATGGCCACTATATCTAAACGATATGGCTTATGCTGAACACTGATTTTCTTCTAGGAACCTGGAATTTTGGTACATACTAAGCTGAAGATTTCTGCATGACCAGCCTCCAATAAAACTAGGACACTAAGTTGCTAATCGCCTGCCCTAGTAAGACAACAGCTCGCTATGTTACAACATGTTGCTGGGAGAACTGACCATCCCCTGTGTGACTCCACCGGAAGAGGACTCTTAAAAGCTCCCCCTGGTTTCCCCAGGTCTGCCCCCCATACGTTCCTCTCGCTGATTTGTTTTGCATCCTCTCACTGAAATAAGTTACTGGTGTGAGTACAACTTAACCCTGGTCAGTCCTGTGAGTCCCCCTAACAAATCACAGGACCTGGGGGTAGTCGGTCTTGAGGATCACGAAACAACTACTTCTCTACTTTCAAATAAGAGAAGAATAAAAGAATATATTCCTCTTCTATATAATTTTCAAATATTACATGTTTATGAAGACTAAAAATGTGGATTTCAAAAAGTTAGCAGCCACATAGTAACATGTACATTTAAAACTTGTGGGTTTCTCTAATTTCCTATGTGTCGATATTTCTACAGGCACAGATAAAGAGCAATAAACCTTAAATTACTGTATTTGTTACTGGTTCATAAAAGCTCATTTATGATTAAAGATGTTAACCATTTGTCATGTACTGCAAATTCAATACCATGTTTCTTGTTATCATTTTACTGTGGTATTTTATTTGTTAGTTGTATAGAGGTTGTGTATTGAAATACAATCAGGTTCTCCTTTTAAATAAATAAATAAAACCGGGAGATGATGGGAAAGCACTAGTCCTGTGCATAAGGATCATGTCATACTTCAGTGAATCAGTAAGGAAAATGGCACACAAATTGTATACTATACATACTATTTCAACTGATCAAAATCAGTGCTAAAATATGTGAGACATTATAATTGTGTAAACCTACAGTTGGAAAAAATGTTACTTGGTAAAAGTGAAAGAAGTCATTTGGGGAGCAAAATAAAACCTTAGATCAATGGCAATATTGAGCTGAAGCGTATACTAAAAAAGTAAAAAATAAAAAACACTTCACGTGTAAAAGCCAATTATAATAACATGAAAAGTCCATTTACCTTAATTATTTGTTCAAATGCTAAGGCAGACTGTAACATCATTGGTCTCTGACTTTGAATCATTTGTTGATCAATAGAATTATAAAAATGTGCCACCTACAAAAAGTAAAAGTCCAATTAGCAAAAATCAATAACAAATAGCACACTTAATTCTTTATTTTTCTTCATTTTTCTTCATTTTTAATTGTCTGGATGGAAATAATAACTTATCAATTCTGAGATTTAACAAAAAATAGTTTTTTCATCTCTATTATAATATTTATGTATTATTATATACAATCAACAAATATGTTTTGAGTTCCTATAATTTGCCATGTCCTGGGGACCAATTAAACAAAGATTATAAAAACCTAGTCCCTGAACTCAAGAAGTACAATCTCAGAGAAAACATAGAGGAAACCAGTAAAGTATGCGAAGTGCTAAAATAACAGAACTCTTATCCTTGCAACTCTCCAAACCTACCCCCTTCCCTTTTCATTATATAACACAATGATTTACCCATTTCTCACACCAAAAAAATCTTTGCATTGTCCTTACTCTTCTCTCACATCCAATATTAGTGAAGTCTATTGACTATACAGATATAGTCAATATCAAAATATATATAGAATCTAACCACTTCACCCACCTCCGTGAACCCCATCCCAATCCAAGCACCCTCATCTCTTGGCAAGACCAGTGCAGCAGTCTCCTAACTGGTCCCTGTGTGTTGGATCAGGG
The DNA here is from genome assembly GCA_039655065.1 of Glossophaga mutica. Classification (NCBI taxonomy): domain Eukaryota; kingdom Metazoa; phylum Chordata; class Mammalia; order Chiroptera; family Phyllostomidae; genus Glossophaga; species Glossophaga mutica. The sequence goes on along the minus strand of CM077308.1, from coordinate 73,407,798 downwards.
CCTCCTATTACCTATGCAAAGCCTTCAAAGCAACCAGAGTGGTCCTTTCTTACACATAAATCATATATTTTTTGCTTACGCAAAACCTTCCAGTGAATTCCCAATACATTTGTGAATAAAGTCCAAAATCTGGAAAACTAGAAGCAACAGAACATACACAATTACAACAATCTGGAAATACTGCTATTTATCCAACATCCTACTTCACACCCCCTACTCTAGCTAAATACCTGCTCATAAGTGAAGATCACAAATAGCTTTTCCCAGTTGTTCGTCCAGGGGTAAATACAAATACTATGTAACCATTCATCCATTTTCTAAGCTCCTATTGTGCTCAGCTAAATACTTAGGATACAAACATGAGCAAGACTCTCTGCTTTTGAATATGTAGTCTCTCTCTCTCTGAAATGATCACCGACTGCAACCCCCATGCTCTTAATAAAGCATATGTATATTCTTCCAGAATCACATCAAACACCATTCCTCTGTAAAGATTTATCTGATACTCCTTCTACTCCTACCCAGGAAAAGAACTGAAAGTTACCAACTCTATACTCTCGCAGGACGTTCTGAACATCTATAATATAGTACTCACAATATATTATATATTATATCTAAATAGTCACATATCTGCCATCTCTCTGTGAACTGTAATGGAATAAATATAGGCATTGGAGTCAGAGAGATTTGGTATCAAATCCCAGCTTCATAACTTGCTAGCTGTGTGGCACTAGGAAAACTATGTTACAAATCTGATCCCTAACAAGACCAGTGAGGAATTTAACATAAATAAGGTATCTACCAGAAAGATTCATATTTAATGAGAATTCAATGTTTAGTTTGCTCTCTCCCACTAGACCAGTGGTTCTCAACCACAGCTAAGTTGCCCCCAAGATGACACTTGGCAATGTTTAGATATTTTTGGTTGTGAGAACTAGGCACGTGCTACTGGCCAGAGACACTGCTAAAAACATCCTATAATGCACAAAAAGAATTGTTCACAAAAAGAATTGGTGCAAAATGTCAAAAGTTGAGAAACCCTGCACCACAGTATGATAGCAATATATTCATTTTTATATTCTCACTACACTGTGCCTGGTAGTACAGGTACTCAACGACTCTGCTGAATGAAAGAATAAGCGAAAGATCATAGTGTCATTTTTTAGCCTAAAACAAGACCCTGTTCCTGCCCTCTAAGTTCTAATAATCAAAACACTGACACTGTCCCTGCCCGCTAAGTTCTAATATCAAGACACAAGACACTGTTCCTGCCCTCTAAGTTCTAATAATCAAGTGAGAGAAAAAAAAATTTTTTTTAAAAGACAGAGTGACTTGCACATTACACACAGAATAAGCAACAAATAACTAAAAGAAGTCACAACAAAGAAAGTGAATTTTGAGTTGGGAATTAAAGGAAGACTGTATTTTCTAATCAGAAAGAACAGAAAGCAGTGCATGGAGGCACATTCAAATAGCCATATGTGCAATATGGGGGAAAGAGTACAGGTGGTTAAGGTCACAACCAGCAAGGACGGTCAGTGCCAAATTAAGAAGTGCCTTGTACACTGTACCAAGGAGATACAATGAGGTGATAATAGCTGGTTTTAAACAGGTAAACAATATGATGGCAATGTACTAAACAGGTAGGCTGAGGAAACGACCAAGAACAGAAACCAGTCCATCAACCTGGTAATTCTCTAAGAATATGCCCCTTGAAAGCAGGCAGAGGACTCCCTCCAATCAGAAGGTCCTATAACACCCATGGCAAGTAACATAAAAGAAAGATGAAAAACAGAGAATGTTTTATTTTTCTAAAAGCTTTTAAATGAAAAACAATAATAATACTTTAAATTATTAAATGCCTATATAGTTTACAAGGCAAATTTTGTAATGTGATCATTTAGCAAATCAATTTACTAAGAGTTAATAGTGTCATTCTATTAGCCTAAAATACCAAAAGTAGAAAACAAAGCCCTTAAAATATCCCATGCAATGAACTCAGAATAGCCACATTGTCAAATATATAATTTCATACTTGTTTAAGAATAATTGCTTGCTTGCAGAATTTCTGTGCAATGTTTGCAACTTGCTGTATTTTTGCAGGAATAACAAAGCCAAGTGCAGAAAGCTGACGAACTTCTCTCAGAAGAATCACCAACCGATCTGAATAATGCACTTTGAATGATCCATCATTAGGATCCAATTCCATAATTCTACTATTAGCCTCAATGCTACAAAACAAATTGAATAACTTTAAGTTTTATGTTCTCACTCTTCTGATGAAAAAATAATAGTTTTTACAACTGTTCTGTAAATATACAGTTAATTCAAAAAATTTTAATTATAATTTTCAACTGGATCTTTTTCATATAGTATACCATAATTCAGATCTTGACAATACACCTGCAATATCTAAAATATAACATTAATATTTCAACCAAGCAGTTCTGAAGCCAAAAAAATCAATCTCTCAACCATCAGCTGAAACTCAAAAAAGACATCATATTCACCATAAAGAGAAAAGGTTTTGACTCATTTTCTAAAAAGTATTATTTTTTACTCCTCCTAATTGCTTCTTTAATACTTTTCTTAAAAGGACAATAAGAACATCAAAATAATAGGAATAGAGATAGTCAAAAGTTTAATTTCTCTAACTTTGTTTCATTATCTAAGGCCTATCCTTTTTTTATGCGTCTTGTAAAGGCTACAATTTCAAATTTTACATTGGGGCACTCGAGTCCACATGAATTGTAAAAATTAAGCTGAGGTAATTAAGCATAAAGTACTATGTTTTCATGATCTCTTCTTTCAGGATCAGGTTTATATAATGTGCATTCTTTTAAATCACTTCCACAATTACGAGAATTTGCAGGTCTTAGAAAGCAGGCTACTGAAAATCAAAGAACAAATATATTCAGCTTATTTAATAACACACAATACAAGGCATACTTTAAAATGGGTTAAAATAATGATTTAGCTGAAATTTTCCTCTTATGAACATAAAAAGCCTGTTAGAAAATGATTACAGTGATCCTTTTTGCTTTTATTTGAACCTTATCTTCAAAATTAGCTTCTACATACCATCCTAACCTAAAATATGTTCCAGAACACACTGACTCTATAGGTCAATAATGTTTTACAAAAAAAGAAAGAAAAGAAAAAGAAAAAAGTGAGAGACAGGGTATTTCATTGTCAGCCGCCAAACAAACACCAGGCTGAACCAGGTTCAACAGGCTCTTTGCCGCACGCAGCTCTTGGTCCTCTGGCGTGCAGCAGATCTCCACCAGAGCCAGAGTGACAACAGTATGTCTACATTTCAAAATTGGGTGACTAAAAAATTCTTATTTTTCTTAAATTTTGGCCTGGAGCATCTGTCCTATTTTAGGTTCAGGATAGAAAGGGAGAGAGTTAAATGGCATGATGTTATAATCATTATGCTCTACACTCTCTGGTTCTTACATTCTTCCTGCACAGCCAAAACGCAAGATAAAGGGAAAACAATTATTATTCAGTTTAAGAAGCTACCACTTTTGGCCTCTGCACCAATATAGGGAAAACAAACAGAATTTCATATTACACAAGAGTTAATTTTAAAAAGTAACAAGTTCCTAAAAACTAAAACATGACAAGTCTTTAAAAACAGAGATAATAATATGCTGGGAAAGTGTACCAGAACAGGAAAACACTGTTTTTTCTAGACCATCCATTTTAAATACCCATTAGAACAATTAGGTTGACCAATTAAATTACATTCAATGTAGCTCAATATTTACCAAACCCTTAAGAACTATGTTGGCACCATAAGGAAATATTCTCCATCCCAAAGAGCTTAAAATTAATGACATGTTATCATTTACATTGTGTGTATGTGTGTATATGCATGTGCATATACAATATTAAGGTAAAAAGGCAGAAAAACATATATATATATGAATGCCAATAACAAAAAGTAACAGAGCGGGGAAAGCCTAATTCCAAAATAGGAATCTGCCGTTCCGAGAAACAGACCTGGGAAACAAGGGGAAGACAGTTGACCAACTCTATCATCAAACTGCCAACCTTAAAGACTTAAAAGCTGATAAACAAAAACTAACAAAATAATTAAAGGAGCAGCAGTAAGTTTGAAGAAAGAAAGAGAACAGAGACGATTGATCCCATCTTGCCATGTGGATTAATAACACAAAGAAGATTCTTGTGTAGATTTCCGTTTAGTATGTTTAAACTTACCACAAACCAGATCTAGAATCAGATAAACCAGACTGAATATCCCTGGACCAATCGTCAAATTGTTCTTGTTCATACAGTTTAAACTGGTCTGAGAGATCTTCAGCACTTCGATGGAAAGAGCGAAATCCTGACAAGTCAGGCAAGAGAGCCTCTGCTATCTTGATGGTATCATCCACCTTAATAAGCCAAATTACAAAAAAAAATTATTATTTAAAATCTAACAAAATTAGCATAAAATAAGCCACTTCTCTGATCTGTGATTCAGGAATTATTTTCCCACTTATCTATAAAAAGTACAATGGAATATTTTCCAGTTATTACAATAATATCAACCTTAGTTTGCTTCTAAATTATACAACTTCAGGATAGTAAAACATACTGGGTAATGCATACAAGGCATAATCTGAAAGGTAAGATAAGGGAAATTCAGATATACCTCCAAGAATTCAGCAATACTCCTAAACACGCTAAACAGCAATTTGGGCTCTTTGCTACATGCTCTGGTTAATATCTCAAACAACAGTTGGCCAATTTGAAGGGCAATTTAAAGGAAAGAAATTCCTTTCCTTCATAACTTTACAAAGAACACTGTAGGCACCCTAGAAAACTGACAGACAATATTAAGCAGCAGACAATTCCAGAAAATAAAACATCCAAAATACAAACTTGAATAAGTAGAAATCTTAAATATGCTGGCCTTTATAATACTCTATCTGTGCAGTGTAAAGGATGCTTTTGTCTTCAACATTTTTAAAGACAATCACCTGGAACAACTGTAATTGAAATGACAAATTATTTGATAATTATCTCTATACAAGGAAGGAGAAGAACCATTACAACCTACTCTGTACACTTTCTCAGAATTCTACATTTCACATAAAATTAGATGGATATGCCAAGGAAAACAGAAAACGCTTTTTTAATATTTTCACTACAGGTCTAGAGTGACTTCTACATTAATTTAGCACATTTTACAATTACTATTATTCTTCTTCAATTTTTATTAAAATGAATACCTTCAGTTCCAACTGGCGAACCCAAACTATGTTATTGACAACTTCTGAAAGGTTTTTGCCAGAAAGTGGTCCAGATGCATCACCAGGCGTTCCTCGACATCGATTCTCAAAGTCTAATCGAAAATCTATAAAATTTAATTCAAATAAATGATAACACATTCATCGAAGATTTCCTAAATGCCCTCCATGTTCCAAGAACTAAGTCAAATGTTGTAAACACAAGTAAGAGTCGTTCTCTTACTCTCAGGGACCTTGCCATATCAAATGAGACAGAGAAAAAATATAGGGCAATTTTTCAAAAATGTGTCATTTGTAATAGAAATAATAAATTAACTTTCAGCAAATACAGGCCATAAATACATTCTTAATCCTAAAGGGTATACAAAAAAGAAAAAAGTAACCTACAAAAATATTTTCTCATGCAAATACTGTAATCTCTGAAAAACTTTTACCTTTAATTGAGTCCACAAGCCTTGCCAGTAAAGTTTCTCTTTCTAACATCAATTCTTTGCTTATAATTGGACGCTTCACCAACTCTTTATATTTCAGAAAGGCTTGAAGAAGCTAATATAAAATAAAATAAGTATATATTTATACCAAGTGGATTGACTTGGCAAATACTTATATATCTCCTAAAGTATCTTAAAAATATTAAAAGTAAAATACTTCAGGATTTTACCTGCTGAGGACTATCTTGAATTTCTGAAATATAATTTTTCAATTTTCCTGCTATTTTTTCTTCCGCAGGAGCAATAATTTTTTCATATTGTGACACTGCAGCTTTCCATAAAGGCTAAAAAAAATTTGATATTGTTAGACTTTAATATTTTTTAAATCTTCCTTTAGATATAACAATACAAACAGAAAATTATAGTTAGAAACATATATTCAACCTCAGTATATGGATTGTATTGCACCGGATTCAGCCCAGTGAAAGGTTCAAATACTCGAGCCAGGATTTTCTCTTCACTAGCAGGTAGAAAATAGAGAATCTTCTCATGAATTGTTCTAACAGCCAAGACCTAAAACATAAAATATTAAAACGACAAATTCATTTACATCAATAAATCTACACAAATAAGTCTAAAACCTAAACAAAAAACATTTCATTGATTGCCTATGGAACTTACCATGATACTAACTTATTAATTCATTGTTCTAAAAAGTGATAAATAAAAGGAAAGAAGTAACTGTCTGCACTGCTAATCCTATACAGTCTTTATTTCAAGGTAAGTAATAAATTGATGAGGAAAAGTTCTTCCATCATCAGTAACAAATGTAGAAAGAACAACAGAATTAGAAAATCCCCATTTCACATCTCCTCATGGTCATTAATGGCTGCTAAAATCATTAAGACAAAATTGATGGACAGCAGGCTAAACATACCTAAACCCACATATCAAACTAAAATTGGAAAAGAACCTATGAAACAGCTGAGATAATCAGAAAAAAATGAACATTGGTTAGATATAAAATAATATTAAGAAATTATGATAATTTTGTTGGATGTTATGGTGATATTATGGTTATGTTTTAAGGGTGAAAGTATATGATTTCTTGAATTGGCTTTGAAAATACTGTAGCAAGTGAGAAAAAGGAAGGAAAGGTAAAAAATATGGAATAAGAACTGAATAATGTCAAAAACTGTTGAAAATAAGTAACAGATACATTGGCATTCATTACGCTACTTTACTTTTAAGTATGTTTAAAATTTTTCATGATAAAAAGGTTAAAAAAATCCCCAAATAACTGGTTCCTGTAAGCAGAAAAGGAAAAAGTCAGCTTTGCAATCTTCACATGTTCTTATTTTCCCTGTCCTTTCAAGCTAAATATGTAAGTCCTATATGGACACTCATAACTTACAAAAATTAAGCAGCTGTTTCAAATATTTCCATTAAATACCCCCTAAAAAGCTGTCCTGCTTAAAAACAATTTCAGTCACCAAGAGAATGTTTGGTAGCTTCCATATATAGACAAGTGGATTATTTTTTCTAGAACAAAGAGCACAACAGAAGTTCACAACTAACAAGCTGACCAATCACACACCGAAGACAAAGAAAGGGGGTGGAAGCCAGCACTCAGTAAACACCATTCTGCACCTGGCTGCACCAGATGACTGTCACATGCTACTTCACATGAACTGCAACTGTAACTCTCTCCCAAAAATATGAATAGTTCCCATCAGATGTGCAGTGCTTTTTAATTAAAAAGTACATTCATTAACCAATGAGGACGTACTTCACACTTGAAGACAAAGAGCCAAATAAATAATCAAATAATACCTCTTCAAGGCGTTTGCCAAATTTTTCAATTGTTTCAGGGATATATTTTTCATTTTTCCATGGATGAGGAACATAGCGCTGCCACACCTGACCTGTCAGATGAGTGCAGGCAATCACCCACTGTTCACAAATTGAAATACCAGCTTTCAGATTTTCTTTCACAACATAATAAGGATCTTCCCAAAGGTTCAAAGTTCCCAACTTTTTCTGAACAAATCTTCCAAATGAACCACCTAATAAAACATAAAGCAAACTTTTTAATGGATGTCTTTTTACAAAAACTACAGAATACATGCTTATGACAAAATTAATGTACAAATTATCAAACTAAAGTGCTGTGAAACACCACATGCTCACCCTTCGACTGGCACTGTTAATAATATTTTTCAAAAAAACAAGTATTTTTGCATCTTACAATAGATCACATACATCTTTAAAGTGCGAAATATATATACACATTTTTTAAAGGCTGGGAGCCTACTGTATGGGTGTAGCATTATATAACCAATTCTCAACTGCTATTTGTTACAAATAATGCTGCAATCAATATCCTTATTCATATACCTTATGTACTTGTCTAATATTTCCTTGGGATAATAATGAGAAGGGCAAAGTATTGCAAGTCAAAAGTATTCTAAGTCAAAAGTATTTGCACTTTTAATATTGACTTATAAGCCAATATATTAAAGAACTTTTCAGTTCATTACAAAATAAATTCAAAATTAATACATGCACAGGGATTAAAAATCTATGTAAATTTAACTGTATTAATGGTCCAAGAATTTGATACATGATTTAAAGTAACCAACTATATACACATAACTATTTAAATAATTCTATAAGATCTACTTTAAGAGTTACTGAAAGCAACAATTATTATATTAAGGATCATTTAAAGAAAAATAAATAAATAAATAAAACAGGATTCCAGAATTTTTTCTTTACTAGTACCTATGATATCTAAGAGATGTAACATGCGTGACTCAGGATAAGGGTCATGCTCTGTTTGTCTCCACACATCATCGACAACATCGTGAGTCGTCTCCACCAAGTCAACAACTTCCAGTAAGGACAGGCTGTCCAAGTTATAAAACTCCTAAAACCAAAATTCATTCATTTTTTTAAGATAATCATACATTTACCCTGGGCAATATAATCAAAATGTTCTCAGATTTTTTCAACTGCTACAACTCTAGTATTTGCCATGTTATTTTCTCCTTTTTTAACCAGATGATATATTACTTCCTTACATAAACACCCTGTATGTTTTTTCACAAATGTGTTTCACGAAAGCCAGAAAAATCAATAAGAATTGCAAAAAAAAAATCTATTCATTTGTTTTTATACTTGGCCTAATTTTCTTTAAATCTGGATTCATTTCTTTAATTTACCCAAGTGGAGGTAGTCTTAACACCATTTTCTTAAAAATTACTTTATTATTCAATTACTGCTGTCCATTTTTATACTACCCATTGCAGTTGGTATATCTTTATTCATTCATTTGCTGTATTGTATAATATTACCAATAATATAATCATAGTACAAGATTTATCATTCTACATTTCATCAATGCTACAAAAGTTTAAAATCATTTCAAACACTTAATTAAAACAGTATTGAAATAATATTGGAAACAAGTAGAAAATAACTTTATTTCTTTTGAAAAGAACAGATTTTTAATAACCATAATTAAAATGGTCACTTATTTAAGCTCTCTGTAGATACATCAAGGAATAAACTGACTTTTTAAATTATAGGTTACTTCAAAATCCTAATTTGAATAAAGTGAACATTCTTTCAAAAGAACATATATTAACTGCACATAGATAAGCCTCTGTTAGTACATTAAGTTTTTGTTTTTCCCTATCTAATGTGAAGAAAATTATGTTTGAGAAAAATATTAACTGGAGATTAGAATTTAATTTCTTTAAAAGTTTGCATTTTTACATTATACTCATATTAAACACACACCTTAAGTAAACCTTGCTATAGATGAAGGATATATTTTGTTCCCAACCATCAAGTAATGATTTTAAAACAGAGATAAATTTATTAAAAATAGAATCTAAAGTACTTTTATCAAAAGCCTAATATGTAAATGTATGAATCACATACTCTTGCAATTGTTTCAAACAATTCTTTAAAATAACTGGCTCGCTCTTTACTGATCTGTTTACTTCCACGATGAGTCTGTTCTACCCAATACTGGAACTCATCATTTGGTGTAAGAATACCTGAAAAAGTGAGAAAGGAAAAAAATATGTCAATTAAAATGAAAAGCCGAAAAGTAATCAGATTTATTTGCTGATTTCACATATTTCCTGTATTCTTAAGGATGTAAGGAAAAAAACGTTTTATAATTTCTATCAATAGAAAGTTCTTACTTGAAGTCACTGGAAACAGTAACACCACCAGATGTATACTTCACATCAAGGTTCTTGCTCAGAGTGATTCCTACACGCTTTAGTAAGTCAGTCCTACCTCTACTGTCACTCTGCTCCTTTCGTCTATGGATTCGCTTCTCCAACACAAGGCTTTCCTAAATCTGATTCCAAAACCGTTCATGCTATTGAATGAATATTACCCAAACCTGAAGTGGTTATGATAATCAAAAATGTTTGTAATTTAATTGCAAATATAAGCAAATTAAAGTAGATTTGCTTTTAAATTTGCTTTATATTTTTCAATGAACTTTGTATTTCTACTTTCCTAATCTCATGCTAGAAACAAATGCACTATTCTTTCTGAGTCTGTGGAATTCAAAAAGCATTTAATTTACTTATAAAGCAATGAATAACATTATAGCCAATATTTTAAAATAATTATTTGCATATGTCTTGCATTTCAATTAATGATTCATATAAATAATAATTTTTCTATAGCCATAATAAAATTTTAATTAGCTTCAAATAAAATAGGTTTTACAATGAAAGTCAGTGGCCCATTATCTTTACAAGGTACATAATTAAGGTCAATCCTCATTATTCCAGGATTCTGGATTGCGAAATTCACCTACTTGCTAACATTTAATTTACCTGCTTGCTCATATTTACTTGTAACTTAAAATCAATACTCATAGTGCTGTAGTGGCCACTTGCAGACATGCACCGAGCAGCAAAAAATCCGAGTTGCCCCGACACATAGTTTCCCAGCCGAGGATGAATAAAGACGTACTGCCTTCTCATTTCCTATCTCCTAGTAAACAAAATCCTTTATGCCATCTTTTATAATCTATTTAGTGGCACATTTTCACATTTTTGTGCTCTTTGTTGGTGATTTCCCTAGTTAATATGGTCCCCAAGCACAGAGCTGAAGTGCTGTCTGGTGTTCCTAAGCAGAAGCACAGTGTCCTGTGCCTTACAGGGAAAACACTTGTGTTTGATAAGCCTGATTTGGGCATGAGTTATGCTGTTGGCAACTGGATCAATGTTAATGAATCAACAATACATATTAAATAAAATGGTTTTAAAAGAGTTTAAAACCAATATAACAAAGTTATATGTTTAGCAGTTAGCAAAAATGTTATGACCAGAGGCTCACAGGAAACTAACCCTATAATTCCGCCTAGGAACCATGGTTCAGTATTCACTAACTCAGTGTTCACGGTGACTTTACAGAACATCACTACTGCAAGAAAACAAGAACCAACTGCATTTTCTATTTCCGTGACTTGCACACTGTTAAAGATTACATTTTCATGTTTTCCAAATTTATACAGATCTGTTCACGTAAAAGCAGCTCAGGCTTAGAGCAGATCTAAAAGTGTGAAAATAAATCTGTGAAGAATGTGGTAATTTACTAATATGCTCATAAAATAATCACTTTAATTTCCTTTGATTAACCTATGGTTATATACCTCGTGTGTCATCTTCCTTAAATTTTAATTTTGATAAATTAGTGTCTGATCTGCGTAGCACTACACCCAATCCAGCTTCTAGTTCACTCAAAAGATTCTGAAGTTTGGGATCAAAGTTTCTGCTCCATTCCTGATCCTAAAAAAAATTTAAGAAGAAAATAATTATCAGAAGCTTGCCAATCAAACTGACCTTCTATAACACTATCTAAGAACTAAGCCCTAATATGCCTACTTCACTCAAAGCTTGACACTACTTCATCTCATAAGGGAGAAAAAGAGTCCATATGGCAATGTAAGAGATTATGTGGATTCTATTTTATGTCTTTCTACAAATTTCTCTATTTGTCATCAAAGCTTAATTTTTGAATATGTATTTTAATTGAAAAACTAAAATACTGATATTAACAGCATATAAAGTAATTGTTTTGAAAGTATTTATCCAAATAACCAAATTTCTTAATGACTATAGAGTTACTCTACTCACCTTTAATAACATGGGTGCAAATACTTGCCGTACTGCTTGATAAAGGGAATTTATAGGTGATTCTAACATAGATGAAACAAGAATGTTATTATGTAGATTCTGATCGGTAATTACTTCAGGTCGCAGCTTGAAAAACACCAGCACTTTATCCTTTGTGTCAGCAAAATCAATCTAAAATGATAAATAAACGACTTTTAATGTTATCTTCAGAAAAGTTAGTTATTTGAAAAAAATGTTCCCTAAAATGTATCACAGTAATGTAATCCCTTGGAATAATAGTTATTTTAAAAATATCTGCTCCTTAAGAATATCTAGGTTTTAAGCTCTGGCTGGTGTGGTTCAATGGATTGAGTGTCCACCTGCAAACCAAAGGGTTGCGGATTCAATTCCCAGTCAAGGCATATGCCTGGGTTGTGGGCCAGGTCCTCAGTAGGGGGTGCGTGAGAGGAAACCACACATTGATGTTTCTCTCCCTCTCTTTCTCCCTCTTTTCTCTTCTAAAAATAAATAAATAAAATCTTAAAAAAAGAAAAGAATATCTGGCTTTTGAAACGCTTCTCCACTTACAGGAGATTGTATCATAAAACTAGTCTGATAAGTGATTTACAAACAGAAATCACTACATAAATATTGATGACATACACTGCTAACCATTCCAGCCAGATTTAGATCAAAGCTGCATGTCCCAGGTACATATGGGTGAGCAGTACACTTCTCCACTTGTTCAGAAAATCAGTAACAAGGATTTGAATTACCCTCTTACCAGAAACTAGCATTTTAGTAGGTTCTTTTTAACTTGTACATAAACTCAAAACTACCAAAAAGAACTCAGCTGTCTGTCTCTTAAATAATCTTTAGTTGATCCAAAAATTTGTTCTTACATGTAGTTGATCATCAAACTTTTTTAAGTTACCATATGACTAGATTATTTAAAAACGAAACTGAATGAACTAAACTGGAGTTTACTAAAGCAAACATGTTTAAAATAGATCAGTTAATAATAATACATCCATTAGTTGAAAAGTATACTGCCCAAAAGAAGTTTTCACATTACATACACATTTCCAGTTATTACTTCTTTTCCCAGAAAGAGAAGCCCATGCATTAAAAAGCTTTCAAACAAGTTCACTGCTCTGTATGAAAAACATCTTATAGATGAATGAGTTTTCATGCTACTTTTCTTTCATCCCAATCATTCTATTTTTTTAGCTGCTAGGAAGAACTGGCAGTTATTGGTGTAGCTGCATTACTCCAACTCTCGTTTTCACACATTAGAATTCTGTTGCTAGTATGATCATTTTATTCTAATGACAAACAAATGGGATAACAAAATGCAGATCTGTAGATCTGAAAAATTCACTCTTTAGTAATGAAGTAGTACATATCCTTGAACTTTCTCTTCTCTCCTATGTGGAAAAAATTCACATTTCATGATCATACTTTGAAAAGAGTAACTACAGTCACTGGCCAAGTCACCCTGGGGTGCCAGTCAGGTCAGTAAGTTTCATCCTAGCCAAAGCCAGAGTTAAAGCGAAGGCTCAGTTGGCTACAGCTGCTCATCATTCCCTGAGGAAAGGAAAACTGAGAGTCAACATTCCCAGCTGTCTCCCAGTTTCCCTATCATTGGCAACTATTACTTCCTCTTAATTTATAGTACATTATTTGGTAACTATTCATTCAAGGTGCAAAGTTGTTCTTTTGGAGTATGCAAAATACCAGTCCCTTACTGGGACAGATCACAGAGCAACACACTATAACTGGCTGCCTGCTTGTGTACCACTCACAAACTAAAACTGCTTTCTACATTTTTTTACAATTCAAAAAAATAATATTTCATGGCACATGATCATTATATCAAATTCAAACATCAGTGTCCAAAAATAAGGCTTTCTTAGAATGCAGCCATACTCATTCATTTACATATTTTCTATGGCAGCTTTCACACTACAGTGGCAGAGCTGAATTTGTCACAGAGACCTTATGGTCTGCAAAGCCTAAAATACTTATTGTCTGGCGTACTACAGAAAGGTTTGTCAACCTCTATCCTGAAACATACACCAGATCAGCTCTTTCTCTTGCTCAATATTACCAGTGACTTGCTTAAAATTACCAGTGACTTCCTAGTTCACCCAAAAGGTGTACAAGGTCCTCAATGATCATCGGCCTGTAACAATCTTCCATACTCTCCAGTTAATCATTCAACTGCAGCAGTCACGCTGTAATTTTTTTTCCTGCCCCTTGAAACCAAGGTGAGACCAAGCTCAGGGCCTAGGTACTTAACAATCTCTTTTGCTTAGAACACTCTTCCCTTAAATCTTATGTATGACTACAATTCATCATTCAAATCTTACTTCAAAGGTCACTGATCCAAACAGGTATTCCTTCCTACTCTATTTTAATACAGTTCTCTATGCCACCCCCCATCACTACTTTATTTTTATTTTAAGAGCACTTTTCAATACTCAAAATTATGCTACATTATGTACCTGTGTGTATCTGTGTGTATATGTTTAGCCTAGCTTTGTCCACTCAAATGTTACTCCTTGAAGACAAACTCTGACATGCCCATGCCTTTATTACCAGCACCTAGAACAGTGCCAGACCTATAGAGGGTACTCAGGAAGTATGTGTTAACTTACTATAAATTATTAAATCATGCTGACTCTCAGACATCTAAAGTACAACTTAAGACATAATAAAACATTTCAAATACGAAAAATCTGCACTGTCGCAATAAAATGCATTGTTGGGCTCTATTAGTAATGGCATCAATTTTCAAAGTTATAGCCTCAATTTTCAATATTCAACCCAAGACACATGTTGACGAATTCAAACCTCTCCTTGTTCTTCTATTACACTCTAAAATTTCAATGGTGTTTCCAACAGTATGCCCCAATTTTATAATTTGTGAAGTCTGTCATTGTAGGCCATTGGAGTGATGTTCTGGAAGGCAGAAGCAGGGGGTCCTATTCTGACTTAAATATTACTTATTAGATAAGTGGGATAATTAACACATAGGATGTAACCTTTGCACCTTACTTTCTTCAGCCATAAAATGGAAATAAAAATGGTTTCTATCTTACTGTTGTTGTGAATACTAAATGTGTCAATACGTATAAAATGCTTAGGAACTATGGCTGACAAGTGTAAAGAGAAAATAAATGTTAGCTATGACAATACATCCTTTGCATATTTTCACAAACCCACCAGGCCTAGCAAAGTGCTTTCAAATATTGAGATCAAAATAAAAATGTACTGACTAGAACTAAATTAAATCTGAGACTAAAGATTCATAGTGAATGAGGTGAATGATCCAATCATCCTACAAAGATGTACTCAATGCTTGCTGCATATCAAATACTGTTAGACCCAGAGATATGGGTGAACACCAGAGGTAGAGGTTTAAAAATATGTCAGTGATTTGCTATTTTTCATTCACCTATGAGCCCCTTTAATGTGTGAGGCAATTTTTTCTGTGTATTACTCTTAGGTGTGTAAATACATACGTACTTGTTAGCTTATCAACATATATAACCTGATTATGAATGCAAGCATTTCTTGAGCAATCCTGACAGGGAAGGCAGCAGTGCAATAAATAAATCAATACATCACCTATTGATAAATAAAAAAGCCCTACCTGGCTGGGCCAAGTTGTTAAATAACAGGATGTGAAAAAACCTGAAATAAAGTGCTGGGGAAGGAGCTGGGATTGGCACCGGCCTGGACTTAGATAAACCTTCCAAGATTTAACTTCCTGGGAAATCAGCAGCAAAATGGGTGGAGGAGGCTAGGATGCGGCCAGTATACACCAAGTTTCCTTGGCGAGGAAAATCTGGGAAGGTAGGAAAGACTGAAGATTGGGCGTGGGGGGGGGGGGTAGCGCAAATCGACCCCCCAGTGCATGGCATTACTTGGGACGCAAGGACCTTGCACCTCAGCATAGTGCTCCAGACCCAGTGATTCTCAGATGCACCACCTCTTCCCTCCAGCATGTTTTTAGGCCGCCTCCTACTGAATCACAACCTCCTGCCCTGCGTGGCGGGCTACCAACCCTTTCTGTCCGATGAGGCCTGGGAAGGGAATGCCCAACTCACCAGAGAAAAAACCAAAAGGGGAGGAGGTCTGAGAAGAAGTAATTACTGAAGTATTTACAGAGGACACTTGGAAACTGATTTAATTCCTTGTGGACAGTAGTATTTCGATTCCCTCAGTCTATCTCAGGGATAGACTGACCCCCTCCCTTTCCTTGGCCGAGGTACTCCCCACCCAAATCGGTAAGCTTCCTTATAGGCAGCGAGACACAACTTTCATTTTTTTTAGATAACTTCCTAGATAAGGCTAGCCCATTGATTCCTGACTTGGCAGGATGTTCCAAATTGGGGCTGGGGAGAGAGTGGGGTCAATTCGTCCATCCTGAGACACCCACAAAACTCCATGGTTTTTCTGTACCTAAACAATCCCCTGATTACGCCTGATCCTAGAATGCATCTCTTGAGTTCATTTCCGCAGCTGCAAATCTTTGTGGCCCGCAGGCTCCCAACCGTTTACAATGCCACCTACACAGCCTCCCTCGAAACCGACCAGAGAGGCCAGCTGGCTGCCCACTGATAACACAGCTGCGGAGGTCGTGGCTGCGACTATTCCAGAAACCCAATCACCACAAAAAGGCTATCGGAAAGACAAGAAAGGGAAACCGAAGTTTACAAATTCATAAATTCCCTTTGCTCGGCTTCCGTTTCCAGCCTCAGAAGCTAGCAGGTCTGCGCAACACTAGCCACTGTCCGCCTCGGAGGCAGGGCGGGGGTCAGGGCGCGGGGTGAAAAGAGTGCACCTGGATGTTTGCGTTCACTGAACAGGGCGGCTTCATGGGCGGCCCTCCGCAATCTTCTGCAAGTAGCCTCTAAATGAGCCACTCCCAGCCGCCAGTTTCATTTGTTGCGCTTTTTTTCCTTAGGCACAATAAAAGTCAAATTAACTGAAAAAAATGCATCACATATTTTACATGGAAAAAGAATTTAAACCTTGTATCAGCATTACGTAAAAGATCTGAATTCCTAACTAATCTTTCCCATGAGTAAATTTAACCCCATAAAGATACGCTAGAATTGGCCTTAAAGAACCTCAGAAGAGAAAAAAAATGTTTTAAGAACTAAATAATGTACTTTTTTTATTTTTGTTTCTTTGCTTGTTTGTTTCTTTTGGTTATAACCAATCTGCAGTCCTTAGGGGGGAAAAACACTAGAAAAGAATATAATTGTTCTGTTCAAGTGCGTGGACAGACAATCTCCTTCAGTCAGGTGAGGATCAGACAGGGAAGGTTGAAGAGGGACCCAGCATCCTTCTAGGTGAGACTAGGAGCAGAAAGAGAGCTCAGGTCAGGGGTACAGAGAACCATACCGTGTTAGAAAACGATATTCCCGCGTCGGATCGTTGCACCCTAAGGAGCATCTGGTTCCCGTCATCCAAGAAGTTGTTGATTTCAGGACTGCAGTACAGCAGTGACTGGTTGCTGGGTTCCGACACCAGTCCAAAGTAATTCTGGGTAGTAGCGAAGATGAAAAGCTTCCGAACATCCCCAGTTCCGCCCTCCATGATTTTGGAAGTGGGAAAACAGGAAAGAGAAGAAAGAAAAAAAACAGTTGCGAGGGAAGTGAGGAGCAGAGCTCTACTCAAATCCAGAGCCTGCCGGAGGGCCTGGGAAGCTTCGCGGTTGCCAAGGACAGTCGCTATGGCGACGGAGCGCTACGGCGGCGCCACGGCCTCTGGCGCGCACTGTACGTCACCTTCTCGGGCACGCGCACGCAAAGCTCTTAGGGACGATCACTGTCTCGGAGTTCCTTAGATGCTCACAGCTGTCATCGATTTCAAGGGATTTTAACAAGTTGGTGCCAAGTAGCAAAACCTGTCTTTTCAAAAGTTCCGAGGCGCACAGAGTATGGAGAGTACGAGGTCTTGAAGAAGGCAGGGCAGCTGAAAGGGAGGATAAAAGTCCACCTTCATCTTGGAAGCTCAATGGCTAGCCATTGAATGACTTCCTCAGCTTAAATGGAGGTTAAAAGTAATTTATTTTTCAGGACACGAATTAACTTGCATCAAATGCATTTCTACAGAATGGTGCAAAATAATCCATAGTTTTGGAAGGACTTCTTTAAATCTTGAATTTTTAATAAATATGATTTAACAATTAGAAAAAATCTGATTTTTATTCTTTTTACTGATTTCCTTTAACGCATTGTTAGATAAGATACATCTTGTCTTCAAGTGCTGCAGCGATACTGTCTTGAGGAGGGCTGGGTTCTAGTGCTTCCTCTCCAACTGTTCCTGTGAATAAACCACGCTCAGTGTCAGGTTCCATGACTGTAAAGTAGAAAATACTATCTAGGTTGTAATGAGAATTTAAAAGATTACCATTTAAAAGGGACTGGTTTCAAAACATAGGAGTTCAATACAATGTTAATTTACTTTCTCAGTCTTCATCCGCTCTTTTCCGTGTTGGTTAATTTCCCAAGATTATTTCCGTTGTCCTGCTATTAATTTCAGAAAACTTTAACCACTAATTTTTCAGTGTAATTATACCAGAAAACAAGCCATATTATAGAATAACCAAAATATGCAAGGATTATGCCTTGTTAACCTCAGACATTCATCAAAATTCATAAACATAGACTGTCAGTAGTGTTTAAAAACCTTTCAGTTTGTCTTGAAAGAAAGGGCTTATTGAGCCAAATGGTAGCCAGAGAAGGACCAGGTCCTGGGCACAGAGTAAACCAGCAGCCACAGGGCTAGATAGTGAAGACAAACATGTGCCTTCCTGGAGTTGACGGTGGCTCTTTTACACAATGAGTGTGGGGAAGAAAGATGTAAGTTGTTTTGAACATTAACTTTAAAGGGGGCTGTAGGGGGAAGGTGACATGGAAAGCTCTGGGATAGTTAAGAGTCCTAGGAAGAAATACTTGTGTACTTGCTGCAAAGTTCGTGTCTAGCAGGATATGGTGGTGTCAGGTGGTCAGCTGTTCTTTGTAGATAATTGCTGCAACAGCTGCCTGGAAGTGGATTCAAAGTTTTTACATACTTTCAGAAATGTAGGCAATCTTTTGTTGGTTTCAGCCTCTGTCAGCTAATTGATTGATTCCCCTTGTCTCTTCCTCCCATCCTCCATCTTGCTCTAATTTAGGACACCTCAGAATTTCTTTCCTTGTCAATAATTTGCACTTACCCAACTCTTTTATCCTGGAGTTTTGTAGGTCCCTATGCTGGAGATAGTTTCCAGCTGCCTCTCCTGGCCTCTGATAGTTTTGTTTGGCTAAAACCATCTGATCTAATATGCCAATCTGTAATTCTTAATGGTTAAACAGAGATGCAGAACCTTTGACCTTTTCGGTTCTAACATCACATTCTATGTAATTTATTTCTAATTCCTGGTATATCTGTAGAGGAAATTAAAAGTAGAATCAACACAAAATGTTACTCAAAAAAAAAAAAGGGAGTACACTGATAAATTTAAATTATACTGGATTCGAGAACCGGACATACAGATCTCTTTTCTATGTTCAACTAATGAGGTTTATTCATTTACTTATTCAGGATAGCTTAAGTACAATAATAATGAGAAGAGACTCTGGAGTTTGACTGCTTAAATTTGAATCCTTCCTCTGCTACTCACCAGCAGAGTAAGTCAGTTAACCTCTATGTGTCTCAGTTTCCTTGTCTACAGAAATGAGAATGATAATGTTAGCTTCCTCAAAGGATTGATGAGAATTAATCAGTTAATGTATATGAACACTTTTAAAGCACTGTTTGGCACATGGAAAATCCTACATATATTAGCTATTCATTATTAATAACTATTGTTCTCCTACTACATGTCTAACATAAGTAATACTGTACATATTCTTGCAGTCAAAGAATAATTCAAAGTGATATTATTTGACATCCCATATATAGCAGAGGATATGTAGGATTTGATACTTATCCATGGGATTTCTTCCTCTGCTCATCATCCTCATAATCAGCATGATGAAATTTTTTGAGTGTTTGTGCCTGGCACTCTTGGATTCTTTCATGATTTTTCTTATTTAGCTTCAAATTTACAGAAAAGCAAATTATTTGCCAAAGGTCATATATCTTGAAAATGATAAAGCCAGGATCAAACTCAGGCCATATGATTCCATTATTCTATGCTATTAATAGCATTGGATGTCTACAAACTATATTGAGATGTGGCTTGCACTAGCTTCACTCAATATACACACACTTTCTGAGAACATGCTAAATACTCAGCGGGCAGAAACAAATCGGACTCCTGCCATCATACACCTCCTGCTATTATGGGGATCAGTTTCATAGTACAGATACAAAAATGAAAATGAGAAACTGTAGAGTGTGCTATAATGCTGATATTCCCAGAGCAAGCTCGAGGACCAGCATCTCAGTTGAGGGAAGGTCAAGGAGACATGTGAAAGACAGACGCTTCAGCAGTGTCAAGGATGAAGAGGTAGCAGGTAAGTAGTTGTACAGTAGGCATTTGAGGTAGAAAAATTACATGTGAGAAAAGATTCAGTGCGTGTGGGAAGCTATGGGACTTTGTGGCTGGAGAAGATTATATGAGCGTCCAGAAGATGTGGACCAGAGAAGAAAAAGGGGATGGCTAGGAAACCTCTGTCTGCTAATGTGAGGAGTTTGACATTTAACAAGAAGGTTTGGGGATTCTTTGAAAACATTTAACCAGGAAGAAAATGATCAAATTTGCTTGGCAAAGACTATTGTATTATACGAAAAGTATTAAGGAGTGTTTTTATCGTGTCTTTAATGGTATGCTTTATTGAAATGTGTGTCAATCTCCTCGTTTTTGTGGATTTACACTAATAATTTTCAGTAGGTTGTATTATTAGGTTGGCCAAAAAGTCCATATTGGTTTTTTCTGTAAAATAAAACACACATTTTTTTTCTTTTTCACCAGTAATCTTATTGAATTGGGTATTTTAAGTATGTCAGCTATCTCCTGTGTGGTATAATATGGATTGTTCTCAATTAACATCTCTATTTGATAGCTATCAACTTTAAATTATCTACCTAACCATGGAGCATCGTCCAGTGAGAAATGTCCAACATGAAACTTCACAAAACACTTTTGACACATTTGATCAGTTATAGCACCTTCTCCACCACATATAGCACAAATCTTTTGTTTCAGTTGTGTTTTTACCTTTCTTGAGATAATTAAGGATAATATGCTGAAAATGTTGCATATTTTCTTCCATTTTCAATATTTAAATAGCTACACAAAAATTCACCAATTTTGATAAATTTTTTTAAATGCACACTGATATTGCAGCTGTCACAATACAATGTAACAAAATTGTTTTGGGTGAAGTTAAAGACAACTAAGTGCTACTAGAGCCATCTTACAGAAAAAACCTAACAAACTTTTTGGCCAACCTCATAGGGGACTCAAGATCTGAAAAATTTTAGCTTAAGGAAAAAGTTATTAAGCCTAGCAAGTAATGTGTAAGTTAAAGCTTTTGTTTCAGAAACTGCAGATAAGGCCCATCCTGGCTCCTGGGAAACAGCCGGCCTCCTGGGGCGCTGGCTGGAGATTACCTCCTGGGGACAAGTGGAGGCAACCCGGCCTTTGTATCAATGAGGAGACAGACCTTCCCCCTCCCCTTGGGGACAGCACTGCCCAGAAAACAAATACTGCAGCTTCGCTCACCTAATCCTCCCTGAATTTCAAAGCCCTCACCCCACCTTGTTTGTCTTTCCCCACCTCCCTTATAAAAATTCTGGCCAGGAAAGAGAACAGAAGATGGTTTGTTAGGATACAAACCCACCACCTTCTCAGATTGCCGACCATCTGAAAAAAGCACCCATAAAGATTCAATCACTGTCATTGCTTATTGGATTTGGTAGTGACAGGCAGCCCGCGCCAGTGTCTTTTCCGATTACAAACCCATTATTCACACTACGTACTACTAATACCTAATACTCCCCTAAAGCCTGTTTTAAATGGCATTATCTCCCATAACTTTTAACTGTGTTATATTTATTACTATTATCAATTTGCAGATGAGGAAACAGACTGAGCAATGTTAGCTGTCACATACTTACCTCAGAACCACAACCCTGGAAAAACAGCCTGAACATGGGAACTTTAAATGGATAGCACATGAACATCCTTTTCTACCCCACGGTGTGCTGTTATGCTTGAGACCCCTCCTGTGAATCTCCAGTGCCCTTGGGTATCTCCATTTTTTTTTCTCACAGGTCTGGAGCTTGGGAATTCCTAGATCAAGGTGCTGGCAGATTCAGTATCAGGTGAGATCCTACTTCTTTGTTCATAAACAACCACCTTCTCCACATGTCCTCATATGGCAGAAGAGGTACAGAAGCTTTTTGGGCTCTCTTTTATCAGGGCACCAATTCCACGCATAAGGGCTCCACGCTTACCATCTAATCACCTCCCGATGGCCCTGCCTTCAGTACTATCACACTGGGGATTAGGTTTCAACACATATTTTGGGAGACACAAACATTTAGTCCATAATACTACCCGACAGGCAGCCAGCAGACTTCAGTTTCTTTGGAGATTCTCTCAGCATACAGAGTCGCCTTGTCTGAGGCCACCTCCTTTTCCTACGGGAGCCAATATCCCCTGACTGATAGGCCAGAGCCTACAAAATCCCAGCCTTTTCACTACAATACAGGACAGTTATGAAGAGTTATCCAATCATCAAAATTCCTCATGCGGGTCAACTAAGGTCATCCTTTGGCCTTCAGAACAGCTTGACTTTTCCCTCTGCCCAATGCTGCCTCTTCATCTTTCCTTCCACTCTCTAATAATCCCAAAAGCACTCTCTCATAAGCTCTTGCAAGCTAAAATCAATCTCAGAATCTGTCTCTCGGGGAACCCCATTTGCAACTGTCCCTGATGAATATTATTTCAGGCTGCTGAACTAACAAAGGATCACCTGTATTATGTTGAGCTAGTAATAAACATGTGGTTTAAGTTATGATTATGATCACAATGTTCTGTACCAATCTGTTGACCCATCAGTCTTTCTGATAAGACAGTGATATCTGCCAAAGTGTCCCTGTGCCTCCTTTCAGGTTTATAACTGTAAATGGAACTTGAGCACTCAACAAATACGTTAAGTGAACAAATAAAGCCTATGCCAATTTTAATGTCTGGTATTCACAGCCATGTTCTAGCACAGTGAACTATTCCTGCAGACCTATGTTTTGTACATGGTCACTTATCTAAATCGCATCTTTTTCAGGAAATACACCAGCAAACTGAAAACGCTCATGAGCTATATCAATTTTTTTCTAACAGTGGAATCAGTCCCAAAATGGAAGTTAGCATTTAGATCTTTAAAAAAGAATTCTACTGCTAGTGTAGGATGTCATTTTGTATTACATTGAGGATCTTAATGAGAGGTAAGTCTAAACTGAGCTTCATTCTCTAAAATTTAGTTCCCTGGAAAAGATGCTCATACACTTTATTTTTTCTATGAATAGTTTCAAAGACTAAACAAAAAATACACAAAAAAAGCAATAAGCAAAATTCATGATTCAAAAACCACATCTCTGGAACTTACTAGAGTATAATCTTGACATATGCTTAAACTCTCGAGACTCAGTTATTTAATTTATAAAATGGGCAAAATCAAATGCTATAAGGATGCTTCTAATTTCTTAAAAAGCTGTAATGTAGGCATTTATTTATAAGTTTTGTTTTGTGTTCTCTGCCTGCGGATCCACATGCTAAATGCGGTCTAGTCTCCGTCAGCAGGACGTCATTTTCTGTCTTTGTGCCTGCATTTTTCTCTTAGTTCATGAGAACTCTGCTTAATGTGCTGTCCACCTGGGAGCTGAGAATTGGCTTTAACTCTTAGTTCTTAGAATATTTTCTTGTCCTTCATAGATATTATATTCAATTTCTTTCATGTTAGCAGTACTATATATAACTGTGTTATACTGAAAATGAGATATCCTGGGAAATTGGCAGGTGTTCACATTTTTATGAAAAATTTAACATATGCAATGTTAAAAAATTATTTATTATCTTCTATAAATAAGGTTCTTTAGATACCTGGTTATTTTTAATCTTCACAGCAACTCCAGAAAGTAAGAAATTATTTGTCCATTTTGCAGGTGGCGAAAGTAAGGCTTGGAACAATCAGGTAACGTACCCAAGGCAACTCAGGTGAGTAGTAAATCAGTATTCAAAGGCAGAACTCCATGACATTCAAAAGGTTGTATTGTTTCCTCTACCAACAAGACAAATACATAGGCAAACCATTTCTGAGCAAGCAGATAACTGTACTACTTACCAGGAGGTAAGTTAGAGCTAACTATTTTTGTGTGTCAAGACTTGCAAGGGGCTCAATCAACACAATGATAGGTTTTAAATCATTTAACATAAACTTATAAGAATGATAGACAATGCTTATTTTGCAACTACATTCCTCCTTAAGGAATTATTCATCTCAGTGATCTTTTTAAGTAAATAAACATTAGTTGATAATAATTTATATTTAGAGAAAATTTTAAATGATTAGATATTAAAAGGCTTGCCTTGTTTTATTATTTTAGAAAAATCAGAGCTAGGGAGGAGATTATTTAATTTCCCTCCAATTTATTAGTCTGATAAAATGTCAGCTGTGGGGAGGGCATTTGAAAACTAGATGAAGTGATCTGCATGGTCACTTCTATGACACCACAACTGTTACCATTTTTTCTTGCATTTCTCTTGACTCTCTCGATATAGACCTGTGGAATTTTTATATTTGAAATATTTTTAAGAATACCATGCTGCTGGGAACATAGGATCTTAATAAATATGATTTGGTGGAAAAAAATAGCAAAGTTCAGCTTTTGCATCCAAGAGTACAATGTAACCAGGTTTACTTATCAAATAAATAAATTGGGGCCTCTGGTACACATCATAATGGTACAAAGAAATATTGAATAGAAAGAGAAAGACACATTTTCCAACGAAGTGTTAAAGAGATGAAATGAGCTGAAAGACCAGGGAATGAGAAGGTTTTGCAGGGGAAAGATGAAGGAGGAGAGTTTCCAGCATGCAGAGATACAAGAATACCACAGTGGGCATTTTTTTAATAACTCCTTTTCAACTAAAAGGAACATATGTCCACTAATGTTAACAAATGTGTGTTTGTGTGTATTTAAAATTCAATTATTGCTGGGACCTACACTGTGATAAAGATACTATCATGCCCTTTTTTTACTGATGAGGAAACTGAAGCTCAGAAAGGTTAAATGACCCATCCTGGGATCCTAACCCATCCTAACTCCACAGCTAGAGATGGAAGCTATTTTTCTGTACTAGGTAAATTCCAGAAACTCACTCCAGGCTTACTGGACCTAAATACAGGCTCCTTATAATAACTTGGGTTGAGAGAAATCTAACTAACATGCACAGAAGATCACAGTTGGAATCAGAAAGCTGATTTCATTCATGATTCACTCATTCATTCATTCATTCATTCATTCACTTAATCAAATGCACTGAATGCTTTATATGTGCCAAAAACTTTTCCAGGAGCAAAACTTTAAGCTTTGTTGGGATTAAACTATCGTGAAAGAATAAGAAACTAACTATGCAATATATGAGTCAGTGATAAATGCTTTGAAGAAAAATAAGGTAGGATATTATCTTCAAAAGTAACATGAAAAGGAGCTTTGTTAGGGACCAAAGAGAAGATGTTGTCTGAGAAGACCGTTGAATAAAGAGAGGACACCTGCAATTAGAACTCCAGCGAAAGAGCACTCAGGAAAACCAAAGTTTCCCAGGATGTGAGGAGCCAGGTGTGTGGGCCACACAACAAGGATGATGTGATTGATGGAAAGAGAGGTGGGAGGAAGGACACTGGGGTGGGCAGGGATGGAACCTGAAGGTCCTTGTGGGCTGTGTGTAAGGAGTCCAGAATTCATTTCAAGTGTCATCCATTGGGGCATTTGAGCAAGAGAGTAACATAATCAAAGTTTTGAAGACTTCGGTTTGGCAAGAATGCCAGTTGGGACCATGTCCAGCTGTCTAGAAGGTTGATAGGTAGCTTGGATTAAGGTGATAGTAGCAGAGAAAGAGACAAGTTTGAGAAACAGAACTTGCTTGAGATCAGGAAGTTTACCTGGGATAATCAACAAATTCTGTCCCTGGTTTAAAGATACAAAAGAAATGAAATTGAAATCAGAGACCACTCCTAAGTGTATTATAAATGATGACTGATAAGCTTCGAACCTCCTGTAACCAGAACACTATTTCCTGAAAATGAACTTGATGAGCCAAGA
Organism: Glossophaga mutica; assembly: GCA_039655065.1. Lineage (NCBI taxonomy): Eukaryota > Metazoa > Chordata > Mammalia > Chiroptera > Phyllostomidae > Glossophaga > Glossophaga mutica. The sequence goes on along the minus strand of CM077308.1, from coordinate 73,381,620 downwards.
GATAATCATGAAGGTTGCTTGGTGGGCATGGAATTTGAATAACAGAGTCAGAGGAACTGGATGCTGACTGGCACCAAAGAACATAGCCTGATTCAGCACTCTCACAGCAAGAATGCTCTTGTCACAGGGGTCAGAAAACCTGAAGTTCTGGGACCATGATCCTGGCAGTGAACCCAGTCATTCCAGGAATCATTTGGCCTTTGGATGACTGCTCAGACTGGTTCAGATGTTTGCTCCTTAAACTGATTCTTTTGCTGCACTCCCAGGGCTAACAATCTCCTATTTTTTATTGTGGTTTGATTATTATATGATTGTGCAGTGGGGCCTAAAATTTACCCATTATTACCTGGATGTGCAAAAGACTGTAGCTATTGTTTTTCCTGTAATTGATCAAAATATTCACACAAGCTTTTATTCCTAGAGGTGGAATGGGTCAAAGGGTGAAACTAATAATCACCACTTTCCACTATAAAATTTTGTGGGTTATTTCCACTAAATGTATTCTCTTTGGACAGACTGTAGGATCAAATTCAGTGTTCAAACACTCTGATGGGGTTGTTTCTTTCTGCCAAAGGCTCTCCTCCCCTCCTCCTTTTCCCTGACATGTCATCTTCGTGCAGGGGAAAGGTCACGTAACCTCATGACTTCAGCAAAAGGGTTCTAGCTGGGGTTGTGTCCTCACTAGTTTCTCATAAGTGCAGTTGGTTTGACGGTCTCTGTATACCTGTTTTTTGTTTGTTTGTTTGTTTGTTTGTTTTTGTGATCATACTCCTTTTTACTCATTATTCCACCTAGGCAGATGCCAAGTTTTAAAGCTTCTGTCACCTTAATATATTTTTTTCCTTTTTGTCCTTTTTCCTTCATCTACTGTGTGACTGACTTGGTTCAGACATTTATCAACTCTCATGTCAACAATACAGTGGAATCCTAAATGGCTTATTTCATTTCATACTCCACATACTACAGAGCAGTATTTCTAACGCATAGAGTTGCTCATCTCATGTCCTCACTTAAAATTCCTTGGTTGTTCTCCATTTCCGTCTTTATAAAGTCCATCCTCCCTAGCACAGCTTGAAAAGCTCCCTGACTTGCCTTCCTGCAGCCTTACCTCTATGCATCCTAGTGTTTCACTGCCGTACCTTTGCTTTTGCTGTTTCCATGGCTTCAAATGCCTTTTACTTCTTTGTCTGCCTCTGTCAGTCTACTTATCTTTCAAAACAAATCCAAGAGTAAAGCTTTTCTAATGCCCCAGTTAACATCAATCCATTTCTCTAGGATGCCATCTTCTTCTTTGTGTATCAGTAGTTATCCAGTGATATTTGTATCTCTTGCACTCAGAAAATTCTTTGGTTCTTAGTTAGTACCTAATAAATATTCGACATCCATGTTGAAAAGAAGGCAAAAAAAAAAAAAAAAAAGGATAGGAAAGGAAAGACTATCCAAAGAAAAAATATATAAAAGGTAATGGGGGGAAATATAAAAGGCAATGGGAACAAAAAGGGAAGAGAGATGGAGAAAGAGGTAGAATGGAGAATTATTAGTCAAAATTGCTATGTCCACATCATGAGATCCATAAGCATTTGCTCTGAGAATAAGATAAAAACAAACGTGGAATCTACAGTGCATGTTTGAGAAGTTATCAGACCTGGAGCACTCCCAGCTCACCTCTCTGTTTTTTGCACTTAAGTCCAGGCTGAGCGTCCCCTGCACAAAACACAGTGAACATGAAGCTGAAGTAAATGCGTTTTGTTCTATTACTGTGATTTTCAAGAAAGATGAGTCAAAATACCTGTTACCCACATCAAGACTAATTATCAGCCCTGGCAGATCTGGATGGATCGCCTGACCTCCTGCACTGGGTGTTTGACACACACTGTTTTCGAGAAGGCTCCCACTTGACCCTCGGGTTCAGGAGCCAGGAGACACAAGTACTGAGTAGTGTAGAAGCCAGGTACCACCTGCCATGGGTTGAAACAGGAGCTTCTGAAGTCGGAGTCCATGGTGACTAGAAGGAAAATTAAATACGTGTACAAAAAACATAAGCCTTATTTATTAGATTTATGGAAATAAAACATTACTTTGTGGTACTACAGCTGTTTTTGTGCCATATCTGTGTCTCTTCTGCTATGCCTCCTTCCTCCCAGTAGCTGTGCTGGAGTAAACTCAGATCAGACAATAATGATGATAGTGTCAACCACAGCAGCAGCAGCAGTCAATAACAGGCACCATACCTGTCAGGGTCAAATACTAAATATTTTATATAGAATAGTATCAATAAATGCAATTATCAACATAATTTTTCAAGATAGGTATTATTATGCCCATGTTATAGAAGCAGCAACAAACTGGAAGTAACTTGTTTACAGTCACATCCTAAGTAAAAATATTTGTTCAAGCCTCCAGTGGGTTCCCATCCCTCTAGCAGGGGTGTCCAAACTTTTGGTATCTCTGTGCCACACTGGAAGAAGAAGAGTTGTCTTGGGCCACATATTAAATATATTGTGACATGTAATCACAAAAAAATCTCATAATGTTTTAAGTAAGTTTATGATTTTGTGTTGGGCTGCATTCACAGCCATCCTGGGCTGCATGTGGCCCACAGGCCACAGATTGGACACCCCTGTGAGTAAGTTCTGATGCCCTTGGACCTGTCTGATTTATCCCCAGCTGCTTCCTTCTTTTCTCACTGTGTCTAATTACACCCATCAGTGGCATTTGAGTTGTCCTTCATTCCTTGCTCATAAGTGTCTTGGGGCCTTTGTATTTTCTGAGCTCCTTTTCTAGACTACTTATCCTCAGTCTTTTACATGACTAGATCCTTCTATTCAAAATTCTGCTCAAACATCAACTCCACAGAGAGGTCTTCCTGGCCACTCAATCTGAAATAGTTCACAACACTCGGTTATAGCCCATTCCAACTCAAATGACAGATAGTGCCATCAGCTCCTGTATTTGAAGCCATATTTCAAAACATACTAGATCATGAATCATTTGGTAAGTGAAAGGCATAGGCATTCTCTCCATTTTATTGACAAGGAAAGTGAGGCTAAAAGGGAGGTGTTGGCAATGAATGTAGAAATTCAATAGGTGTAGATCCATTGGTTTGAGTCCACCACAGTGGGCACTTTCACCTAATTCCCACACACAATCTGTTATCATAGAGCCTACCTAAGCAGACCTAAGTTTTCAACAGTTTGGAATTCCATGTCTATTAACTATCTCACCCTATCTTCTAATATCATAATTATACAAAATTTTAAAAAATTAAGTAATTGTATTGATTATGCTATCACAGTTGTCCCAGTTTTTCTTTCCCCTTTGCCCCCCTCCTCTTGGTACCCCTCCTCACTCCAGTAAACCCCCCTTTTAGTTCACATCCATGGGTTGTGAATGTAAGTTCTTTGTCTTCTCCATTTCCTATACAATTTTTAACCTCTTTATTTTGTACCTACCAACTATACTTCTTACTCCCTGTACCTTTTTCCCCATTCTCCCCCTTCCCCCTCCCTGCCGATAACCCTCTATGTGATCTCCATTTCTGTGATTCTGTTTCTGTTATAGCTATTTGCTTAGTTTGTTTTTGTTTTTATTTTGTAGATCCAGTTGTTGATAGTTGTGAGTTTATTATCATTTTATTGTTCATAGTCTTTATCTTCTTTTTATTAAATAATTCTCTTTAACATTTCATATAATAAGGGCTTGGTGATGATGAACTCCTTCAACTTGACCTTGCCTGGGAAGCATTCTAGCTGCCCTTTGATTCCAAATGATAGCTTTGCTAGATAGAGTTACCTTGGTGGTAGATCCTTGCAATAATCATGTTGAATAATTCTTGACAGTCCCTTCTTGCCTGTAAGGTTTCTTTTGAAAAATCAGCTGATAGTCTATGGGAACTCCTTTGTAGGTAACTCTCTTCTTCTCTCTTGCTACTTTTAAGATTCTCTCTTTATCTCTAATCTTTGCCACCTTAATTTTTATGTATCTTGCTGTGGTCCTCTTTGGATCCAACTTGTTTGGGATTCTCTGTGCTTCCTGGACTTGTATGTCTATTTCCTTTGCCAAATTAAGGAAGTTTCTTTCATTATTTTTTCAAATACATTTTCAATTTCTTGCTGTTCCTCTCCTCCTTCTGGCATCATTATGATTTGGATGTTGTTTAGAGATTCCCAGAGTCTTATTCGCTCATGTTTTTGAATTCTTGTGTCTTCATTCCGTATTGCTTGACTGTTTATTTCTTCCTTATATTCCAAATCATTGATTTGAACCCTAGCCTCTTTCCATTCACTGTTGGTTCCCTGTGGATTTTTCTCTATTTCACTTAGTGTTTCCTTCATTTCTTCCCTTATGAGTTTGCTGTACTCAGTGAGATCTCTAAGCATCCTTACACTAGTATTTCAAACACTGCATCTGATAGGTTGGTTATCTCTGTTTTGCTGAGCTCTTTTTGTGGAGTTTTGATCTGTCCTTTCATTTGGGCCATATTTCTTTGTCTCCTCAATTTGGCAACTTTCCTATGTTTGTTTCTGTGTATTAGATAGAGCTGCTTTGACTCCATCTTGGCTCACTTGTTACATTGTAAGGGGTGGAGCCCTAGGTATTTGCCCATGTGGGGCAACTCCCTTCCCTGCTTTATGGTGCTTTATGTCAGGGAGGAGTTGGAGAGGGAACAATGCTGTTTGCTTGGTTCTTGCCCCATTTCCAGTCACTTCCCCTACTTCTCCTACACAACTGGTGCCCTTCTAGCTGCTGCCCTGGTGCTGAATCCCAGAGTGGGTGGGTCTGTGTACATTCTAGGGCCATGCACCTCCTTTAAACAGACTCTCCTGAAAGACCGGCAGTTTCTTCTGCTGCCCCCACCCCTGGTTTTTATAACTAGAGTTTATGAGGCTTTATTTCCTGGCGCTGGAACCCTGGGCTGCACAGTCTGACCTAGGGCTGGAATGGCTCACTCCCTAGGTGTCCCTCCTGGTTTTTATCTACTACACATGAATGTGGGATCACCCGTCCCTCTGGCTGCTGCTGCTGCCTGGCCAGGGTCACCTCACCACTGCCACACCATGTCTTCTCTGCCCCAGCTCCCCACCTCTGCCCCTCCTACCCATCTGGATGAATATTTCTTCTTTAAATCTTTGGTCATTGGACTTCTATACAGTTTGATTTTCTGGCAGTTTTTGTTGTATTTGGTTTTGAGGTTAGTTGTGAGTCTTCTTATGGTTGTGCGAGGAGGCTAAGCATGTCTACCTACACCTCCATCTTGGCTGGAAGTCCCCATTCTTCATCCATCAGTTAGATGCTATTCATCTCACACAACTCAATTCAAATTCACTTTCGTAAGGTAATATTCGTTAATGCCCCTACAATTACCTTCAGGGTACATTCATTTATCCTGTTATATGTTCTCAGAGACCCTGCATTTCTTTGTAGCTCTTATTAAAACAGAAATTACAGCCATGGCTGGCATGGCTCAATGGATTGATTGAGTGCTGGCCTGTGAACCCAGGGGTTGACAGTTTGATTCCCAGTCAGGGAACATGCCTAGGTTGCTGGCCACATCCCCAGTAGGGGTGTGTGAGAGGCAACCACATAGTGATGTTTCTCTCCCTCTCTTTCTCTTTCCCTTCCCCTGTCTCGAAAAATAAAATTTAAAAATCTTTTTTAAAAACCCTGAAATGTTATATGATAATTGATCTGAAGGCTGTAATCCCTGATAGAAATCAATCTTCACAAGTTGAAAATTGTCATTTCCTATTGTTCCCGTAGGTAGCTAAGATTTAACAAAACAGAAGGCAGCTAGACTGGTTGAGCTTGATTAAGTCTGGAAGTTACAGCTTTAGACACCCAGGGAAAAGCCACATCCTCCACCGAAGGGGACTTAATCCCCAGAAGAGCAGCTTTCCAATCTTCCCTGGGGACAACCAGCCAGTAGTCAGCATTACCAGGCAGGGATAGAAGAAATTCCTTTGCTAGGGACATATGCAGTAGAAGTGAAGATGGCAGGACAGGAGGGCAGTGAGCATGTGCTTAGTAGAACCAGATGATGCAGCAGAACTCTGGGGCAAGCCCAGTAGGAGCCAAAATGGCAACATAAAGAGGCGAGTTTAAGCTGGGAAAAGAATCAGATTTTATAAGAGCATGGAACCCCTGAAAGTCCAGGAAAAAGACTGGTTGGGGAAGGACCCAACACAACCTTAGGAAAACCCAGGAAGTAAGTTGAATAGTTGGAAAGAAAGCTTGCTTGTTCAGGAAAAAAAATACATATATATATATCTATATATTTATAAATATATATATAGATATATATAGATATATATATATATCAATATATGGAGAATTATCAAGGATCTCAGAGCAGTTGCTCCTAGAGCCTATTTGCCATCTACATTCCCAAGGGTATATTATTTTCTTTCACCCCAATAAATCTTGCCACTATACTTAAACTTCTCCCATGCATGTGCCCTTTGAAATTCCTTTCCTGCTACACTTCAAAAACCCATTTCCACTAGCATCAGCTCTCTGGTGACCGCAGTGGAACTGAAAAAACAGCAGCATGCGGTAAGATTTGGGATCTCACTACCCAGTTGAGCTGAGGTTCCCCCCTCCCTTTGTCCTCCATCCTTTACTCCCATCTCTCTTTCTCCTTACTCTACATTGTGTCCTGGGTGTTTTCATGCCACAAATTAATAGTGGGCATGAGTAAGGCATTTAAAAGCCATTAGGGTGCTGCCACCGGAGGAAAAAAAAGTCCCCCATGTCTGTATAACCTGGTGATGATATCGGTCAGATGTGCTAGGTTGCCTCAAGAACAAAAAAAATTCCACCAAGGAACACTAGTTCACAAACACAGAGCTCAAACCCTGATGAAGTTACATGATAGCACAGTGGAAAACACTGGGACGCTCTAACTAATCTTTCTCTAATGTCTTCCCATACTCCTTGCTTAGCCTCTACCATTGTATCAGACCACTGTTTTTATGCTCTTTTGCCCCCTATGTTTTGGACCAACATTGCTTTTTTTTTTTTTTTTTGCAGGCTCTCTTGTCAGTTTTGTTATTTTATGCCCCTTTTGCTGTATATGTTCTCCCCAGCAATTCCCTCAGGTGGCTGGAAGCGCATGGCAGCCCTGGTTCATGCAGCCAGCCTTCTCCAACCTGGCCCAGACCTGGACTTCCCTCCTCCCCTGAGGCCCACCTTCTTTGGAACTCATCTCCCTTTCTCAGGTGTGAGCCACACACCCTTGCCTCAGCCACTGCAACCAGAACATGATGCTTCCACAGCCCAGCGCACATGAGACAGGGTCCACTTGCCATGGGCCTGCCAGGTGGCACCCTTGTTGTCAGCGCCACCACTGCAGTGCCCCATGACTCCATCATGCAGGCAGGGCATTTTCCTTCCCTCCAGCTTCTGCACAGTCACGCCCCAGTGCTGTTGGTCCCTACAGGGCAATGGGCTGATGGGCACAGGGGTGTGTAGTATAGGTAGGGCACCCACTCTCCTGCTGCTGCCATGGCTTCTACTCTTGATGCCTAAGGCCTGAGGCATGCCTGGCTGTCCAACCCCATCTGCAGGCACTCCAGGGAGCAACCCAAAGTGCTAAATGATGGTTCCCCAATCTGACATGCAGTGTGGTGGTGTCAGATGGTGCTGAGGAACTCCTGCAGCAGCAGACTGGCCAAGATGCAAGTCCTTGGACCCATGACCTACCACTGTGTGGCCTGGGGCTTGGCAAGAGAGGGGCTGCAGTGGCTAGCACACCTACCTGAGGCCTGCGCCCATGGACACCCATCTTGTTTCCTGCCCTTGCTGCAGCTGTAGCTGCCTATCTGTGCCTGAAAGCCACAGGGCCCCAGGGTACCAAGTTCCCCTAGCTATATAGTTAAACATAGGAAGTCCTACCTCCAAGGCAAGAAACTCCCAGATCTCAGACCTCATTAATGCTCCTGTAGGTAGACAATAAATATGAAGCCTTTATCTGCAAGTACACACAGAAATGGCAAAGTTTATGTTAAACTAATTGAAAAGTATTGATTTTAAAAGAGCCTACGCAAGAAGAAACTAATCTTGATACTGACTGAATGTTACCGTTTCCCATAACTTTGGTGCCTGCTCATGCCAGAGGTATCCAGCAATTTATGATATTCCTAGAGAAGGCCAATTATAGGATGAGTTTACCACCCAAGGCAGTGGAGGTACTAGGACCCCTAGTACAAACAGACATGAGGGTGAAGACCTCTGGTAAGGCTAGCTAAGGCCGGATGCCATCAAGATTGGCTGTGTGGGGTCAAGCCAACTTGACTGAGTTGAATGAAACCCAATGAGCTCTGCCTGATCGCCACCGTGACTATTGGTAAGGCTGCCCTAAGAAGACAGGTTAACACTCCACATCTGGACATAAACTGTATTGCAATCTTCAGCAAGGCCTTTGCCCCACTCAGGAGAGGGGCAGGAAATGGGCCTTGGGACGCCAAGGCCAGCAATGAAATTGGGCAAGGAACTGGCCTTCAGATGCCTAGGCATGCAAAGAAGGGGTTGCCCCCTATCCTATTGTCTGACTACATCACACAGGGCTTCCGAGCACTGAGGACATTCGTGCCTCCCTTAGCCACCCAGTTTCTTCCTCTTTTACAAGGAAGAAAATCTCTCTCTCCAAATACAATGGGTAATACCACATCTATCCACAGTGTCTCAAGAGGCACCTTTTGAAGTACATATTCAACAACTGCCCTGGGTCCCTCAAAGTAAAAGCTTATAGACAATTGGCTGTATGAAACAGAAGTCCTTCTAAGAGAAGCTTGCACTTCTTTCCCTGTACCTTTGAGATGCAAATACCTGGTCTTCAAGAACTCTTATCTGTGCCACCATTTAGAATGCAAATTTATGGAAAGTAAATTTTATCAAGAGAGGAAAAAAGTTAGTCATCTGAGCAAATCAATTTAAGATATTTCAGCAGTTCCTTCTTAGATCAGTAAGTTCTGCGTTACAATACCTGTCTCATGGAAGTATGTCGCTTAACAGTGTATGTCTCCAGAAGTTATAAAATGTGTTTGCTCATTTAAAGAATGCTAAGTGCTTACTTTTTAGATAATACAGAGTTGGAGTTTGGTCCTTTTCACTCTGTTAAAGGGACAAGAATTTTTTTTTGCTTTAGATTTTTCTCCCTACCTGATCCCTCCAAAATTTGGCAATTCTTAATGAGTAAGTCATGGCAATATGTTTGATTAAATCCAATAAGAATGTGTTCCCCTTCTAATAGGACACATAAAGCCAGTTTCCAACTGTGGTTTTATTAACCAAGATTTTGACTGAAATGTCATATCTAAGGGAGACATGCCTAGACTCCGGATGTGACCAGAAAGCATTAAGTAATTAAGACTGACTTTGAAAGCTGATAAAAGCACATTGGAGAAGTAACTTGGTACTTTGTTTATTCATGTGGTTCAGGAAAATCTTTCCAGGAAAGGAACACAGCTTGCTCTCCTGGGAGAAGACAAAGAAGGAACCTCAAGACATTTCTGGGGACCTCAAGAACTTAAAGAATTTACCCAAACCTGTAGGTATTGCAGGCAACCTAATGGCAACTGTGTGGCTTGGCTACTTTGCCCTGAGGGGCCAATTAAAGCTTAATCTGAAGATTCCTTATAAGATCCCAGAAAAGCAGATTTTAAAGAGCCTATTTTAATATAATCTGTTGCTATTCTTACTGTGTTTACAAAAATAATCAGGCAAAATTGAAACTGATTTAATTCTTAACTTTACTCTTTGATAAAAATAGGAGTAATTTTAGGAAGAGGAATTGAGTTTCAATAGAAATCACAATGCTCGGTTGTGAATATTAGACTCTAGTTCAGTTAACTGTCTTCAAAGCATTGTGTTATTTACCTGTAAGCTGAACTGGTTCCTGAACTCTTCTAGTTTTCTTCAATCCTCCAAACAAATGTTTCACTTTGTTCTTTTCTTCATTCTTTAACTAGGAATTATTAAGAACTAAAACTTTTTTCCTAAATATCTGTTTGTATACACCATACAGAATTTACTTGAGTGCCTTATGATATCACTAAAGATGTTCAAACTGAAGACAAGAAGGATCAGATTGTCTGTCACTACTTGCTTTTATTCTATCAAAAGACATCTGGAAGTCTTCTCAATTGACAGTCTTGCAGACTTAAAAACTGGTTTATGATTCTCTGTGTCCATCAATTGTGTGGGATTTTTTTCTGTTGTAGTTGTTGCTGTTTTCATAGACTCACCCCTTATTAAATACCTGATTTCCTTATTTACACAGTAGGGGCCTCACATTGGAAGCCCATCTGCATTACCACCTCCTGAAATGTGACTCAACAATTTGGCTGAACTGACTTGTTTTTAGGACTAGGTAGTTGAGTGGGTGGAGTGTGAAATGGTCTATTGGCTTTACTTCTGTGATATAAAACTTCATTATTTAAAGGTAGGACTGAAGGGACCAAGTTCTACCATCTTGATGCTACTTTCTTTTTTCTGCCCAAGTAATTCAGGTGGAAAGACCTGCTTCAGGGGTATTTTAGAATGTTCCTCTTAACCTAATTTAAATTAAGTATGGTAAACAAGAGGGCTTCAGACAGGTGTGGCACACTTTTTTCAAAAGAAGCCCCTCCTCCAACATAATCTGGGACACTCTAAAGTTGGTCCCTCCCTCTATCACCTGGTTCTTACCTGTCATCATACCTTTAATTGCTATAGTTCTCATTCTCATTTTGGACCATACCCTTTTTAAAATGTATTATTTATTTATTTTTAGAGAGAGAGGAAACAGGGGAGAAAAAGAGGGTGAGAAACATCAATGTGTGAGAGAAACATCGATCAGTTGCCTCTTGCATGCATCATAACTGGAAACTGAGCCCACAGCTCAGGCATGTGCCCTGACCAGGAATCAAGCCAGTGACCTTTTGCTTTGTAGGATGACCCCCAACCAACTGAGCCATGCCATCCAGGGCAAGACCATGACCTTTGACCTTGTCAAATTTGTTAGCTCTAGAATTCAACAAGGATGCCAGCTTGTCTGGCAGCACCATCTTCTCAACACCATGCACGACAACTTCCCAGGGACAGCAGCAGAATGATCCAGACTTTGCATAACCTATCCACCTTGTGTTAAGCCTCCCCTTCTCTTTTGCTACTTTGTTACTTTGGTAGATAGCAAGAATCTCTGGGCCCAGGGATAGGCAGGACTACATCCCTTGACAGCAGGAAAAACCTACAGAAAATGAGACCTTTATCTATTTACCCTTGTAAGATTACAGGGCCCAGAGTTCTTCAGGAGGAAAATGGGAGAGTGATTTGAGGTTGCCAGGGGCCACCCCCAAGGCAGCTGTGGGCACATCACCAGGCTGGAGGTGGACAGGAGTATAAGAGAAGCAGAGCTGAGCCCAAAGCTGTTGCTGGTAAAAATGTGTGTTTGCAGTGTTGTGAGGAAGGAATTTCAAAGGGCACACACATGTGAGAAGTTAAAGCACAGTTGCAAGATTTACTGGGGTAAAGGGAAATAATATGCTTTCCGGGAAGTAAAGGTCAGGCAGGCTTTGGTAGCAACTGCTCCGAGATCCTTGATAATTCTCCATATGGTATATTGGTTTTTGGGAATAAGCAAGCGTGCTTTCAAACTACCCAACATACTTCCTGGATTTTCCCATGCTTATGTCAGGGCCTCTTCCTAACCAATATTTTTCCTGGATTTTCAGGGTTCTTCTCCTTTATTCAACCTGATTCCTTACCCAGATTAGACTCTGCCTGTTTGTGTCACCATTTTGGCTCCTACTGTGTTTACCCCAAAGTTCTGCTGCATCATCTGGCTCTAGTGAGCATGTACTTACCTGTCCCTGTGCCATCTTGCCTTCTACTGTGCATGTGCTTAACAAAGGAATTTCTCCTATCCTTCCCTTGGTAATCTTGGCTAATGGCCAGTTATCCCCGGAAAGATTGGAAAGCTGATTTTCTTGGGATTAAGTCCTCTTTGGTGGAAAATGTGGCTTTTCCTTGGGGTATCTGAAGCTGTAACTTCCAGACTTAATCAGGCTCATCCAGTTGGGCTCCCTTCTCTTTTGTTAACTCTTAGCTGCCTACGATAACACTATCACCATGACCAGTATTCAGTCAGCATTCTACAATCATTTGTTGAAATAATTACTTCAAGACACACTTGTAAAATAGAAAGTGACTTCTGCCTTTCTACCTGGAAGGGGTCTTGCGGAGTCTGGACATTCCCTTACCTTTTGAGGTGCATGCACATCTCACAATGACATTCCCTTCTACTCTGAAAAATATCCCCCTTAGTCTCTTAACAAAATAGTTTTCACAAAGTAAATTTTCAATAATCATTTGTGTATCAGACCCAAAACCGATCCAATGAGGAGCCATTTATCAGGAGTTTGGAATTGAGCCTGCAAAATGTCAATTCATTCTAGACTTATTTTTTTTTCCACATTATATCATTTAATTAATATCAATATTTGATTATTAAAGTAGCTTAAGCAACAAAACAAACCTTGTTTTCCCACATACTTAACAGTGATTTTCAACCTATTTCCAAAATTATCTATTTTTTCCCAGTAAAATGTTATATCTACTTCCCCAGTAGAAGTTACCAAAACAATACACAATATATGATCCCTAAATTGTGCAACAAAGTATAAAATGTGCACTATTACTTTCCCCCCACATTCAGCTCATACTTATTGTGTGGGACAACAACTGGTTTTCTCTAGACTTATTTTTGAGTGGGATGGATATATGAGGAAAAAAACTAATAAAAAAAACAACAAAGCATCCAAAATAACAACAACGACAGCAACAAAAACCAAAACTAATATCAGAAAGGCAGAGAATGGACATTTTCCAGGTTTTGAGCAAGAAGCAGAAAAAGGTGATATGCAGAAAACAAAACAATGGTAGACATATGCAGAGAGAAGCTAAAACAGAATTAGAGAGAAATCCCTGGTTTCCTCATGACTTCCCCTTTTTCTGATTCTCCTTCCTTTATGTGTCTTGGCTGACTGCCTGCCCTTGAGCTGGTTCCACAGGATAGCTCTGTATCCTTTATAATAAAGTCTCCCCTTCCCTGCATAAGCCAGTTCTTCTATGTCCATTGCTTGCGATGAAATGATTCTAAGGAAAACATGTTTTTAATACTTATAGAACATAGTAGGTACTCCATAAATAACAATATAACTATGATTACTGCAAATGCCACTTATATGGGTTAACATTTAGTAAGCATCTCCTACATGACTGGTGCAAGGGCTTTTTAGTATAATAGCTCAAATTTTTGTAAAATCCCTGTAAAATAGATAGATACATTCCTATTGAACTAGAATTTGCTCTATATGTACCTATGTTCTTTACCACAGGTAAACATGGCAACGAGACAGCCTCTGCCATTATTTTTTGTCATTGGCACATTGAACAGCTCCTATTATATTAATATGTATGAAGCACATACTTGTTAAGTAAATAACTGAGTAGCCTTGTGTAAGATTTTAAATATCTTTGAGCCATCATTTTCTTACTTTTAAGTAGAGATTCATACCTATTTCTCAAAATTGGGGTAAAAATCAAATATATAAAAGTCATCTGAAAACATTGAAATAAAGTATCAATTGCTATTCAGCTCTCTTAGTACTTTGGCAGGGCAGGTACCATCATCAATCTTTTTATAAATGAGAACCCCAAGGCCAGAGAGGTCAAATGGCATGTCCAAAGTTAACAAGTGTTAAATATTAAACAGACCATAACCTCTCTATCCTCTATATTTAAATATATCAAGATATCAACTATGGTCAAAATAGACCTGAAGGGGAATTTATTTATTTAATTTATTTTTAAATGATTTTATTTTATTTATTTATTTAAAAAATATTCTATTTATTTATCTTTAGAGGGGAAGGGAAGGAGACAGGGAGAGCAACATCAATGTATGGTTGCCTCTTGTGCATTCTCTGCTGGGAATTGTCCTGCAACCCAGGCATATGCCCTGACTGGGAATTGAACAGCGACCCTTTGGTTCGCAGGCCCATGCTCAATCCACTGAGCTACACCAGCCAGGGCTGGAATTTATTTATTTTTAAATGACAATATATGTCAGCTAGTAAAAGCTGTATGTTTTAAATCTGTGACATTGGGATAAGCAGACAAAGCAAAATGGAAGAGGATCAAACAAAAGGAGGTAAGGAAAAGAAATTCGACCAGTAAGATTGAGCTATATCAGGACCACTCCCAGACGGCTCATTATGGGATGCTACCTCATTAAAATATTATCACAAGAAAAATGACTGAGTACCATGTGCTCTTGATAGGTACACCATAGGGAGATTATGGGGGGAAAGGGGTTGGTTTTACACACAGGACAAATGATACTACGATGAAGAGGGGGTTGAGTTGAATTTTTGAGCCTCTGTTATAGGAAACATTCTGGCTCTGAAGACCTATTCAATGTCCCACTACTGTGATTGTAATCAGTTTAAATAAAGTATTATTTGATACTATTAGCATAGGTAGCTAATATTGATAAAGAAAGGGAGTGAAAGGAATCAAACATTAAAAAGCCTAATAAACTGGAGGCTTCACTAGGAAGCTACAGCTTCACATACTCTCCAGGGAACCACCAGTTTATTCCCTGCAGATTAGCAGGTGAGGGATGGGACAACAAAGAAATTCCTCTCCTGGGTGCATGCCTGGTAGAAGTCAAGATGGTGCAGGGGAAGGTGCTTCTACTATGAGGCATGCACAGTAAGAGCTAAAATGGTGACTACAAAAGCCTGTCAGTCTAGCCTGGGGAAAGGATTGAATTGGATAAGGAACACAGAACCCAGGAAGATGTAGGAAACGCATTGGTTAGGGATAGAACCCAGCATCAGTCCGTGAAATATTGGGAAATTGATTGGTTAGATTGAAAAGGTGCCTGGTCCTTCCCAAGCCTGAGATAATACAATCCAGGCTTAACAAAGAAGCTCACTTTCTTACTCTTCCTTGCTCGGTAACATGTGCTTCCCCCCTTTGCTTGCATGTTCTTTCTCCACAGCAGCTATGTGGCCCTAGCTGCTGCCTAGAGTCTGATGGCTGCACAGATTCCAAGTGCAGGTCTGGGTACAGCAATAAAGTGAAGCCAGGAACAGAAGCTAAGGTAGCCAGACGGGGACAAAGGCCGCATGGAGCTAAGTTTTGATGTGGACTGAATAAATGGCACAGAAATTTGGACCTACGCCTTTATATTGGGCTTGATGAAAACAAGACTGGACTTTTTCCAAGGTGGGATGGATGGAGATGGAACACTGGGAACTCAGGAGCAGTCCTTTGACTTTGCTTCTACAATAAAACCTTACCACACCATTACCTCCCATACACAAGTCCCCGGAATGCTTTCTTTGTGACTTTGTAAAAGAGCCCTATTTCCACCAGCAGCAATACTTGTGGCCTCATCCCTTTTACCTGGTGACCATCTCTTCCTGAAGGTAAAAATATTGTCTCAAATTTAACATGATAAATATATATTTCCTGGTCATCCCTACCCCCACCAAAAATCAAAACAAAACAAAACACTCTCCTCCCTCTATGGTCTTCTCCACATCAGCAATTGATATCCTTATTTTCCTAATAACTAAAACTAAAGTTCTCCTTCATTTTTTCTCATATCCACAGTCAATCTATAAGCAAATTTTACTGACTTAATCTTTCAAATGTGACCACTTCTCAATAATCTATTGTTATCACCCTGGTCCAGGCCATCATCATTACTTGGCTAAAGGCAATAGCTTCCCTTTGGGTCTTCTGACTTCTTTCCTATTTCTCTTTATTTTATTTAAAATCTAGCAGCCAGGTTGATCTATAAAAGTTTAGAGCCTTGGCTGGGTAGCTCATTTGGTTAAAGCACCATTCCAATGTGCCAAGGTTGTGGGTTTGATTTCCAGTCAAGGTACATAAGAGAAGCAACCAATGAATGCATGGATAAATAGAACAACAAATCAATGTCCATCTATCTGTTTTTCTCTCTTCTTCTCTTTTTTTAAAAAAATCAATTAAAACATTTATTTAACCCTCCTTCTCTAATAGTTTTTCATCTCATTTAGAGAAAATGTCAAAATTTTTATAATGGCTTATAAGACATGACAAAATCTCCAAAGATGGCCTACACATATATATTGAATAAATTTTTAGGCCTCTATGTATTGACTTGAAAGGATATTGTTAACATAGCTGTTTTTGTTTAAGAAATAACAGATTATGAAAATAGCATGGAATTGTACAACCTGAACTTCTCAGGAGTGCCATTCAAGTGGTAAAAAGAAATGCATAGGACCTTATGAGTATCACCATTCCCCATCAGTTGTGGGAGGGCTGGCCAACTTCTGCCACAGATGATACAACACATCTTGCTGAATCAGGACTCTCTTAACCCTGCCATCCACTGACAGTTGGAAGATCTTCACCTGCACAGACCAGGAGCAGTCTGAGGAGCACAGTACCAATGTTCATATGATTAATGGTAGTGATGGAGATGATTTTGAAGATGCTCCAAATTGGGGTGGACGATGGAGAGGTATTCAGCATGGCATCATCTGCTCTGAGAAAATCTCCAGTGATGCCAGATAATGCAGAAAATGAAGGAGATGCCTTATTACAATTTACAACAGTTTTCTTCAAGATATGCAAACTACCATCCTGTGGTTTTTATTGGTCCAATAGAACCTGCTTTTCAAGAGGCCTTCTGTGTGAAAGACCAAAATACAAAGCCTCTTGCTATCTACCTCCACTGTGATGAAGGGTATTAACCAATGTGTCTGCTCACAAATGCTTTGTGCTGAATCTATTGTCTCTTATCTGAGTCAAATTTTATAACCTGGGCTTGGGATGTGACAAAGGATGCCCACAGAGCAACATTTCTGACAATGTGCAATAGACACTTTGGCAGTGTTGTTACACATACCTCAAAAAACAGATCACTTTCTACTTTTTCTGACTCTTATGGGAAGGCGATCATCTAATGAAATGTTAAATGCAATACAAGGTACAACAGTGGATGAGTTAATGATGAGACTCAGGGCTGCAATGGAGATCTTTACCGCCTGACAAAAAGATGATATAAAGGATGAGGATGAATGTGAAGCCATAGAAAATGTGGAGAGAGCAAGATGAGGCCTATCGCCTTTCACTTGAAGCTCACAGAACAAAGAGGGAAGCTCACGAGAGAGTGATGGCAGAACAGTTTTGTTTGGAACAGAATCACGAAGAACAAGAAGAGGAACAGGAGGCCATTAGGCTCTCCTTAGAGCAGGCCCTGCCCCCAGAGCCAAAAGAAGATGCCCAGCCCTTAGCAAATTGTGGATCAACGCCCACCCCCGACCCCATGAGAGGTCCTCCGCAGTCTGCAGCATTTCCTGGCCAGCAATGAGCTCCAGGTTGTCTTTGATTTTGTAGCTTCCAAGGGATTTCCATAGTATGAATTCAAGTTATGGGGTACCTTTCCTAGGAGGAATATAACCCAGCTGGACCCAAACAAATCATTATTGGAGGTAAAGTTGTTCCCTCAAGAAAGCTTTTCCCTCCCAGCAAAAGAGCAAACACAGCCCAGCAGGGGACTCAACCGCTCCTTGGTTCCTTGACCAGCCAGACCTGCATCAAGAGAAGGAGTTAGCACCTGTGCACCTGGCTCACTGAATTCAATGTCACACTTCTGCCTCTTGCAATATTTTGCCTCTTGCAAAACATACATGTAAGCCATTAGGTAGAAACAGCCTAGCTTGATGAAAGATGGGAGAAGGCCTAGGTGCTGAAACAGAGCAGGCAAAGGGAGGACTAGCGCGTTGTAATTTGCAGGGCAGGCAGGGGCAGCTCCCAGAGCAAAATGTTTTAAAAATATGAAAGTATATCTCTAATGTGATAAAAATGTAATAGTTTGAAATTTGAAAGACACACCAATTAATGGAAAAATTTTTTTCTATGAAGGCAGTCAAACATACAGTTAATATGATTTAACTTTTTGGTGTTCACTTGTTCAAAAGGCTTTTTAACAAAAATACAAAGTCTTTTATTAATTAGGTATTTAGCCTTTCACTTAGAAAATGTGGTGACCTTATGTGTAAGCTATAAATATTATCTTCCTGTGTGAGTAATTTAGTAGCATTTTTTAATAAGAGAAATTATTTCATAAACAAAGGTAAACACTATTTCATGTACCATTCAGCCAATAAAAGTGCTCTCTGACTACCTAAAATGTTTGTAGAAGGGAGTGGGGATAGAAATGCCTATATTTCAGTATGTCAGAGAATATTTTCTTTGTATTTGTAAATATAAGTGAGGAGATTCTAATGAGAAAATATGTTTTATATTTCTGTTTTCAAGTATACTGGGGATGGGAGTAGAATTTCCATAATGGAAGACAGTAAAATTAAAGCCTAAGAACATTAACCACAGGCTGCTATCTTTATTGAAGCATTTACCCATGTTTATAGCTTATAGGATCTCAAAAACATAAAAACAAAAATGCTGCTATATTTATAGAGCAATATTTAAAAGTGCGCCGTTTATAATACAAGAAATGACAATTAAAAATGCCAGAGTTCTTACTTAACAGAAATGCTGTGGTCTCATTGCTTATTCCCCCATGCTGCGTGGTAATGAAGTTTCTGTAGTTCAGCACAGCGCTCTTTATTTCCATGAGCTGATCCTCCTAAACAGACAGAAAGAAGATGGCATAGTCCTAGGTTCTGCAGGGCCTGAGTGGGAGTTTAAAAAAAAAAAAAAGGTAGTAAAATAAATAAAACTAGAGAAACAAAAGTAACAATCAAACATAAAAAGTAACTTTTAAAAAATTTTAGTGGGGCATAACATATCACTAAAAATTTCTGAAATATTGGTTGCTATGTTGCCCCAAAACACTAAGATAGAACTCAAGGGAATTGAACATTTGATGGAAAAATGGTTAAGGAATATTAGCCAGCAACAGAAATGAAATCTTCTGGGCCCAACTCTGATGCAAACTATAAGAAACAGTTCCCATGAGATTATACCGGTGAAGGACTCACTCACTACCTGGCATGTTGTACCTAGACAAGAAATGTTTCTTATTGTTAGCTAGCACTTTTTTGACGGACAAATCTACACTATCTTTTAGGTCCGTGCCCTGTCCAATTTACCTGTGCATCCCTCTGTCTTTTTAGCCCAATGCCTGAAACACAGATACTTTTCTTTTTTATACCTAGAATTCACCTGGCTATATAAACATTCTGTGATATACTGAAGTAATCTCAGCACTGCACTTTGTAGTGCTTTTCCAAAGCAGAAAAATCAAAGCATCCAAATTATTCCTACCTGGCAGGGCGATGCAGAGATCACTGACTCAAGGGCATATGTTACTGGGGCTTTCTCCCACACTTCTTCATGTTCCTATTTTCATAGTTGTAATTAAAGATTTCGAAATACCTTTGAGATCTACATGCATGTAACTCCTTTACAAACAGGATTCCAATGCCATTACCTAATGCAACTCACCTGGTCAGGGGTTATAGCATGGTTCCCTCCACCACAGCCATACAGACTGTCTGGCTCTCCTATACTTCTGTAGTTTTCTGAGAGCAGATTTTAAAAACATGGAAACAACAAAATTGGAGAGGAAAACGATCACTTTATGAAGTTAGCAAACTGGAAATTACCCACATGTAAATTCCATCTCTAAGTGTTATGTTAGAAAATAAAGTATGAAATTGAAATATATACTCAAGGTTTGGATTAGCAACACAAAAGTATTCCAGACAGCAGAACAATGATGTAATTAATACCTGAGAAAAGTTGCACAGAATTTCATGAATTAGATAAGAAACAAACCTCTACTGACCAAGCTTTTCATATATGCAAAAATAATCATTAAAAAAAAAAACAAATAATCCTGTCAACAGCTAAAACTGTAGATGGGAAAATAATGTTCTGAAGCAAGGTCTGAGTCTTGAAAACAGAATTTGGTAAAATCAAAGGTCATGAATTTTTCTTGGAAAGAAAACTCAAAATTGCATTATAGCATAATTGGTAAAATGTGATATAGATAAGAAGAGGTTTGATAACTCAAATCTTTGCTGTGGAATTTACTCACAAAAAAGTCTAATTCTGCTTAAATCATCTCAGTAAAGTTAAAATAAAAAAATTAGAATCTCTATTGCACAGAAAATTGAGCAAGAAATTTAACTGCCTAAAGGTGCTTGCTCCGGAGACTATTTCCTAAATGAAGATTTATTGGTATTGACATCCTTCTGTAATTGGAATTAAATCATTTCTATTCATAAACACGAACTCAAACACTCAGTGCTAGAACACTCAGTACTTAGCTCAGCACCTGGAACATGGAAAATATTTCAAAAACTCAGTAAAAGAGAATAAGACTATAAAGAAGCAAAAAAGGGATGCAGGAGGGGTTGACTTAAGGGGAAAACTGAGACTCAGAGCTGACTGTGGGCTACAATGGGGTTGCCGCAGTGGGAGAAACTCCCAGTTTCACATGAGAGTTTGTTGAAAAGTGCACTACAGACTAGCAGGTGAGCTGCACTGTTCCCTCTCTGGCCCCTCCCCCACAGGCAGCACTGCAGTGCAGCTCAGCAAGGAGGGTTGCCCTGGCTGGGTGAATACCTAAGGCCCAACCCCCTTACTACATATCATCTGTGCCAAGACAAAGAAATATGGCCCAAAGGAAAGAACAGAGCAAAGCCTCAGAAAGAGAACTAAGTGAGGAGGAGATCACCAACCTGTCCAATGGAGAATTTAAATCCCTGGTAATCAACATGCTCAGATCTGATTGAGCTTGGTTGAAAAATGAAAAAACAAATGAAGGATACCCAAAGTGAAATAAAGCAAAATATTCAGGGAACCAACAGTGAAAGGAAGGAAACCAGGACTCAAAGTAACGATTTAGAACAAAAGGAAAACATAAACATCCAAACAGAACAGAATTAAGAAACAAGAATCCAAAAAAATGAATAAAGGCTGAGGAATCTCTGGGACAACTTTAAATGTTCCAATATCTGAATTATAGGGGTGCCAGAAGGAGAAGAACAACAGCAAGAAATTGAAAACTTATGTGAACAAATAATGGAAAACAACTCCAATCTGGTGAAGGAAATAGACTTCCAGGAAGACCAGGAAGCCGAGAGAGTCCCCAAGAAGTTGAACCCAAAGAGGAACACACCAAGGCACATCATCATTAAGTGGCCCAAGATTAAACATAAAGAGAAATCCTAGAAGAAGCAAGGGGAAAGGAGAGAGTTACCTACAAAGGTGTGTCCATTATATCAGCTGATGTCTCAAAAGAAACCTTGCAGGCAAGAAAGAAGTAGAAAGAAATTTTTAAAGTCATGAAAGGCAAGAACCTACATCCAAGATTACCCTACCCAGCAAAGTTATCACTTAAAATGGAAAGGCAGATAAAGTGCTTCTCAGATAAAGTTAAGTTAAAGGAGTTATCATCACCAAGCCATTATGATATGAAACATTACAGGGACTTATTTAAGAAAAAGATAAAAATATGAACAGTAAAATGACAACAAACTCACGCCTATCAACAAATGAACCTAAAAGAAAAGAAAAACAACAAAAACAAAAACTAAGCAAACAGCCAGAACAGGAAAAGAATCAGATGGACTTCACATGGAGGGAGTTCAGTGGGGAGGGGGAAGGGAGGAATAGGGGGGGAAAGGTACAGGGAAGAAGAGCATAATTAATAGGCATAAAATAGACAGGGAGAGATAAAGCTGGTATAGGAAACAGAGGACTCAAAGAACTCATATGTACAACCCATGGACATGAACTAAGGTAGGGGAGAATGCTGGAGGGTTGTAGGAGGCAGGGCAGAGGGGAGATAAAGGGGGAGAAATTAAATTAAAAAAAAAAAGAAGCAAAAAAGGGAAAAAGAAAAATTGGTAGAATGGAATAAAAAAGGGGTAGGTAGAACATATTTCAAGCATGGCATGGTTGATGGTGTTAAGTGTTAATGAAACATTGATAAACATGTTGAATAACAGGTGACCACCAGACTTAATGACATGAAGTGTATAGGTGACATGAGCAAGTGCTATGTCAGTGGAAAGAGGAGAAGGAGGGGAAATGGAGATACCAAATATAGATAACACTTTCACAGAGTTTTGCTGTGAAAGGAAGAGAGAAAAAAAAGACACTTGAAAAGAGAGAGAACATAGGGACAAGAAAAATAATTTTGTGTTAGTTTGAAAGAAAATGTTTTTAATAAAAAAGTTTGAATATATTTGGATATGTTGAGAGATGAGGGCAAAGCACAATAAAAAATAAGTTTTCTGAGAAAGAGTTGATGAAAAACAATGCACAGGAAAGAGGATTAGTCCTGGAAAGGAGAAACTATTTCTCTGCTTTAAAAGAGAAGAGGTTACAACAGGAGCAGATGCAGGGACATTTCTGTCTGAGAGTACGTTGTGGTAAGATTTCCTATCTATGTCTCCTGTTTTTTCCAGGAGCAGGAGGTAAGCTGAAAACAAAAGCAAAGAGAAGATCAGAGGTTTAAGCAAAGTGGAGAAGTTGAAACTGTCATTTCAGAGGAATGATTGACCCAGGAAATCAGTAAGAATATGCCAATTTAAGAGTAGATGTTAAAAAATTTACAGAAGAAGCAGTTTGTCCTGAGATGTGACATACAATATGTAAGTAAAAAAACAAATGTTTAATTATAAATGTTAAGTGCTATAATGAAAATAAACAGAATACTGTGGCAGAATAAACATGGTATAAATTACCCTATGGTATAAGGTAGCTGTGTAATTTTTACCATTTTTAAGTAAGAAACAATTCTATTCATTCCAGAACAGAATTATTTCTTTTAAAAATATATTGTCATTTCTTGCCCTGGCTGGTGTAGCTCAGTGGATTGAGTGCAGGCCTGTGAACCAAAGGGTTGCTGGTTCAATTCCCAGTCAGGGCACATGCCTGGGTTGCAAGCCACGTTCCCAGTGGGGGTCACCTGCAAGGCAACCACACATTGATGTTTCTCTCCCTCTCTTTCTCCCTCCCTTCCTTTCTCTCTAAAAATAAATAAATAAAATCTTTTAAAAATAAATGAAATAAAAATATGTTGCCATTTCTCCTTAAAAGATAGAATACTTCCATCTAAAATATCTTTTAAATGGAGGAGTGAGAACAAAGCAAATCTTTATTGGAACAGTGTCAACATCAATTTTAAAAACCAAAAATTGTCAATTCCATTGCCTACTCTCTTGATCATCCATGCTTTTCTTATCTGTGTAGATTTCTGGGTAGAGAAAAAGTATGCAGCATAAGACTGAGCTACCTTGGTAGCCTACAGATAATCCAACTCTAGCCAGAGAGCAACATCAAACACTGGTCCTGAAGAGGCTCTAAAGAAAAATTCTGAATTAAGTCATGCCCATTTTTTCAATTTCAGTATTAAAAGAAAAGTGTATTGATATGATTTTATGTTTAGAGGCTTACCACATTATTTTTTCTAAGTTCCGGTCAATGCTGGAGCAGTATAGATCAGTCAGACAACTGACTCACTTTGGCAATTCCTCCATTCCAAATTTAATTCCTGTTAAAACTTTCCTGAGAAATAACAGGGATGAAGATATTATATTGTAAAATAATTTATCAGAGACAAGAAAAGTAAATATGCTATAGCACAGTATGACTATATGGCACCACAGATTTTGAGGACCATGACACACAGTAAAGTGATGAAGATGATGACTGACACTTTACACAAACACGATAGGTCAGGAGGCCTGTGGGAGGAGTTCTTGCACTCTATGTCATTGTGAGAACCCTACAGGAAGAACTCTGTGCTCAAAATAAAGTTCTATGGTGGTAACTACCCCTCCCCTTAACTCCCTTTTTCCCTTCTTATAAATACCTCGCTGCGCTATGCCATGTGTACAAGTGGGTTGCATGCCTGCATGCACTGAGTTGCAACCCTTGTTTTTCCTGAATAAATCTCTTTTGGTGACAAAATATCTAGCTGATACTACTTTTCAGTGGACAAAAGAAACTTGTTTCTTACAATAAAGGTACAAAAAGGAGACTTTTACATGACTGTGGTTACTTTATGAGCTAAATGTAAAGAAAAAGTTGCAAGAGAAGTAATGCAACTAAAATTAACCTGGAAAGTAATTTCTTTTCCATCATTTAGTAGATAAAATAAACTAAAACCTCAAAAAGATGCATGATTTAGCAAAGATAACCTTGTTACTGGTACAGTTAGGACTAGAATTCAGAGTTCCTGACACTAATTTAACCAAAGTACTATCCTGAACATGAATTATTACAGGGAGATATAAGCATCACACAAATTAAATACAGCACCTTGCAGCCACATCACTTCAAATAATCATGTTAAAATTCAGCCAACAGTAACAAGCTACACTTCCAAATCCCCAAACCCAAAAAGCAGTATTCATTAATTATCTCTTTTGTCTCCCCAGGTAGTCCACAACAGCAAGCATTGTTCTTTGTGACTTTTTACCCAGGCAACATCGGGAGAAGTGCTCTGGCTCTGACAAACAAAGATGCCTCCTCTCAGTCCCAGGTGCACTTGCTTAAGCCCGTTCTTCCTTCTGTGTGTGTGCCTGTCTCCCTCTGCACTATGGAAGGGTCCAGCGGGCAGTACTGACCACAAAATTGGTTTTTAATAAGTAGAAATTGATAAATACAATTTAATGGCACACTTTTTCTTTTAAAGAAACTATTGTGCTTAATAAAACTGAGAAATTAATTGTGACTTATATTTTATTGCTGAAGAAGACTAATTCATTGATTCAATAAATATTTATCTGGGATCTTTTATGTTCTAGGTACCCTATACAACAATGAATAAGACAACTATTTCTGACCACCTAGAACTCACTAACTAGCCTGAGAGACTCTTAATACAATGTGATAAATGCTATGAGAAGAAAAGTTTAAAATACCTCAGAAGAATATAGAAAGGAATGTGATCTCAAAAAACAAGTGTCACAGAAAAAGTGAGATCTGGAAGAAGAGAAGTGGTCCAGTAGGAGAGGAGGAAATGACAGTGTTCCAGGCAACAGTGATATTACCTGAGATGCTGGAATGAGAAAGAACTTGGGGAACTTACTGAAAGAAGTTCAGTATGGCTGAACCACAGAGACATAGAGTGGTGAGGATGCTGGGGACGAAGTTATTTAACACAGAATTGGCAGGATTTGGTAATGAGATGAGTCGTGTGAGAGGGCTGTCTGGCTTGAGCAACCACATGCCATTCATGAAGAGAACACAACAGGGACACAGGCTGAGGGAAGGGAATGAAGACATGTTTCCCTTCGGCCAGTTGAGTGTGAGATGCATGTGGGATGTGCGAGGGAAGGCAGTGAGACTTACAGACAAACCACGTAATTCGATAGAAACCTACATTTACTTTCCTTTTCAATAATAGAATTTTGCATGTAAAGTTTAAATTTTCAATGAAGGCAATGAAAATATTGGCACTCTACACAAATGTAAAGCTGGTTGATTGTGCCTTTGAAGGCTTGTAGCATAAATGTGGAGGTGCAAATGATAAATATAAAAAAAATTCTTGGCCATGGTCAGGATAACAAATTGTGAAGTTATCATAGACAGTGATTATATTTAACTTGATACATAATAAAATTGTTTTTAATACTGCTTTAAATTACATAATACTTAATATTTAAATGCTTATTGGTAACTGTGTATCACTTATACCTGTGTTTCCCAAATTAATAAAAGGAGATACAGTCTAGATAGTTTGCAGAGTCTCTATAGGACTTTTATTTTAGGACTTTCATTACAGTGGCCTAAAGAGGATTCATATAAACATATTGTGGATTATTTACATGACCAATTTATAATCTTGCAGGACCACAGAATGGGCATCCTTATTCATGTTATAATGATACCATTTCAAATAGATTTGCAGTTGCTGCCAGCCAATAGAAAAGAACACACATAAAACATGAAACAGAGCAAAGTGAAGTCTAAATGCCATCACAGACATGTCAAATTAAAGTTGCACAAGTGAAAGTCAAAGAAACTGAGAAATCATGACCTAGGCCAAAGTCACTAGTCAAGGCTGGGAGGATAACTTAGGTTAAGCACATATAGCATTAAATTAATTCTTTTCTTATAATCATATTGGTCTTAAAATACAATAAGGGAATTTGTACACAGTTTTATGTTTGCACATAAAATACATTAACACAATATATTAAAGACAATAAGTTAACATTACAGATATATGTTTTTTCTTTTTTTGAAATTTAAGTTTGAAAACCTGACCCATAATGAGCCCTGAACTCTGCACACACATGTAATGTGCACCCAGTTCCTGGTGGCATTTCCCCTGCTCTGAGCTCTTAGCCTGGGAAACATTACACACAGATAGCACGGAAGGAGAATTACGTTATAAAAGTAAATAAAGTACAATATAACTTTTGTTTTAAAAAACTAGAAGGATACATAGAAAAAGTTAACAGTCATTATCTTAGATCATAGACCTATGGGTAATTTTTAATTTATATTAATTTTTAGTTTCCATAGTAAATATGATTTTGTAATTAAAAGGTTGCTTTTAAAAAATGAGTCAGCCAGAGCTTTAATATGAAAGTTCCATCATATCTCCAACACAGCACCTGTAATAGTTGGCTGCACATGTGTCTGCTTTTCCTTTGCTAGACTGCAGGGTGTGCCTTGTCCACACCTGTGTTGCCAGTGCCAAGCACAGTGCCTGACACACACTGAATGCTCAGTGAGTTGCTCCATCAGCAAGAGCTAAA
Source organism: Glossophaga mutica (assembly GCA_039655065.1). Taxonomy (NCBI): domain Eukaryota; kingdom Metazoa; phylum Chordata; class Mammalia; order Chiroptera; family Phyllostomidae; genus Glossophaga; species Glossophaga mutica. The sequence goes on along the minus strand of CM077308.1, from coordinate 73,354,825 downwards.
ATTCACCGAGGGAACACTATCCATCAAGTATTGTCCTAGGTGCTTCACATGCATCATCTCATTGAAAACTTCCTACAGTTGCTAACTTCATTCTATAGATGAAGAAATAGATGTTTAGAGGTTATGGAATTAAGTTTACAAAGTATCTTGATGTGATTAAAACCTGTCAATCTCTAGAACTGAGATATTAACAGTAAAAATGTGAGAAATTTAACAGAATACCTGAATCCAAACTTGCAGAGCTTCTTTTGTAAGGACTGTCCCAGACAGTTAATGAAAAATCCCTGAATATGTGCAGAAAGCAGATTTCTCCACGATTCATTTGTATCTTGCAGTAAAATACCATGCATGAATCATGTATGGAAGCACAGTCTACAAAGTCAACTTTCACTACAGTACACAAATATGTTCAGTCAATAGTGTAAGTAAAAACAATGTATCAAAAGTTTCATACCGTTACTGGCATACAAGCTTTTAATAAATTGATAAATAAATATGCCATAAGTTCAATGTACTGTTAAAAACATACAGAAACCATGTGTACCAGAGAGTATTTTTGAGGGAAAAATTCAAACTAACCTAAAATATCTACATAAAACATATGCGATTAGATACAATGTTAATTGTTCATTTCTAGCCTAGGGCTTTTGCATATAATGAAACAGAATAGAACTTAAAATGAAATTATGTTACTACTGTAAATAAAATTGATTAATTCATCTAATTTTAAAATGTATTTTAAGTTATATCTGGCACAGTTTTGAAGAGATTTTCCACAGAAAGTTTATACTCCTTCAGTGTTTCATTTGTTACATAGTACTTTGCTACTGTTTTTTTTTTTTTTTTTTTTTAAGGTACATACAGATAGGAGTTTGACTTAAACTTGAGAGGCCTAGGTAACAGGTATAATTTCTTGTTCCTATGTTTTTAAAAAGGAAAATATCATTATAGGCTTACAGTCACTCAATCTAAGGAAGGCTGTTGACCAAGGAATTCCCACAACAGCTAAACATAGAAGGCTGTGCTGAGGAAATGGCATCATGCTGATCTGAATGACTGGAAGTCAGCTGGAAGATAATTACGGATAAAATATTCTGCTAAATCCACAATGAAAACATGGCAGGTAGACACTATTGCCAATCATTTATTCCCCAAGAAAAAGGAGGGAGTGTTGTTGGGAACTGCCCTGCCTGGTTTCAGAAGCCGTAACCTCCCCCCTCCCCACCCCCCGGCCATGGGTAAGGCTGAGTGAGTGACCTTGGGACCATAAGCCACAAAGGAGACAAAGCTTATCTCCCTGGCAGGGGCACTTCCTCTGCCCTCTTTACTTCACCCTGCCTAGCCCGCAGTGCATGACCCGTTAGCCAATGATGGGTAAGATTCCTCAAGGGAGGGACAACCTAAGATGGGCATGGTCATGGGGGCCCTCAGGGAAGGACTTGGGGGACTATAGCAAAAGGGAGTGATGGACCCTCACCCCTCAGCTTTGATTTAGCCTGAGTCCTCATTCTGTCTGTGAGAAGTCACCTAATTTCTTGGCTGCCTTACTTCCCCAGACTGACTTAAACCTGAAACAATGATAGAGGGCAGTGCAGCTGTGTGCTGGATAGGGCGGGTTCCCTGGGGCGATCAGGCCCAAGAAAGAATACTTAAAATCCTGTGAAACCTGCTTTGTTAGGAATGCTCTCAATTTTCTGATAAGCGTCCTAGCAGGATATGAGTTTGTTTCTCAAAATTTTGCAGCCCTTTAGCTAACAGACCCTGACCCAGAATAAGGCCTCATAGTTCTTTGTATGTTATCTATGGTTTGATCCTTACTGCCTGACAATGATTAATGAGCTTTACCTGTATTCCTGTGCAAAATGAACCCAATAAAAGCCCATTGAGGAAAAGGCTCTTGGTCCTTCTCCTTTGAGAGAACAGCCACCTTTCCTCCCCAAGCAGATCATGTCTTGGTAGACTTATTCTCAGCCATGGCAGACAGGGGACTCTGCAGGCAAAGCCCCCCCATAGAGTGTTTGGAGGGAAACAGATGCAAATACCTAGTGACCTTAGATAGGTGCTCAGTGGAGGGCAAAAATTCTTTGAATCCACACCCCCCAAAATGGTGAAGAGGTGCTCAAATATACCAAAAATCAATAAATAAACAGATAGATAACTGGGAAGGGAGGCAAAGAGAGCAAAAGTAATCTCATAACCAGCAAGATGATGTTATTCTAATATCTAAATCAGAGAATGAATGGATAAAAGAACACTGTCTGACCAGCTTAAGAAATTTTGAATTATGAAATTTCTGCTCCAGACTAATTTTAAAAGGATCAAAGACTCTAGTAGAAAAAGGTGGCACACTTGATTTTGACAAAGGCCACAAATATCCCAGTTTGCATCCTCCTACCTTAATGGTCTATGTGGAAGCACCTGGCAATTTTCTTTTTTAATTTTTTAAAACTTTATTTATTTTTAATCAGTATTTTTTTAATTGTTGATATTGTACAGTTTTCTGTCTTTTACCCCACCCCCAGCCCACCACCCCAGCCCTCCCCACCTTCCTCCCATTTCCACCCCCCATAGTTTTTGTCCATGTGTCCTTTATACTTGTTGCTCTAAACCGTTCCCCTTTTCCCCTGAAATTTCCTCCCCTCCCCCTCTGGTCACTGTCAGACTGTTCTCAAATTCAGTGTCTTTGTTTATATTATGCTTGTTTGTTTGTTTTGTTGATTAGGTTCCTGTTAAAGGTGAGATCATATGGTATTTGTCTTTCACTGCCTGGCTTATTTGTCTAGTCTACTCTCTCCAGAATTTCACATGGAATTTGTCTACTATATTCATCATTATATCAAATCCTGGTACATAATAGAGTTTCAGTAATTTTGCTCACTAATAAAAATACAATGATTTTCTATAAAGTACTTGAAACCAAAAAGAAAGTATGGCAACTTAAAAGATAAAGCTCTAAAGTTACTGGAAAAGTTGATTTTTGTGAAGTATCATTCTCCTTGAATGTCAGAATAAGTAAATGCTCTCAGAAATAAAGTATCGTTAAGTACGTCAGCATTATGAAGGAGCACTGAAGTTTTTATTTTCACTTACCTCAAAAGTCTTGGGGTAGATGTATCTTTACTAGGTTGTGTAGCTACCTTAGAGAAATCTACAGGGCCAAATTCACCCAAGCACCTTCCAAAAACATCTACATGTAGAATTTATATTTTAGTAGAGTTACAACTAAGAAATCAAACATAGAACAAGCAATTTTTCAGGTCATAAAGTCAGTTATGTTTTTACATACTGGCAATGAGAATCCTGAAGAAAATTATAAATACCAGTTCCATTTTCAAAAGCATCTAAAAGAACTAAATACCTGAAAACATACTTAACCAAAGCTATGAAAGATTTGTACACTGAAAACTATAAAGAATGGATGAAAGAAATTAAAATGTCCAAATAAAGAGGATGACATGCTGTGTTCCTGGATTACAAGGCAAATTACCAAGAGGTCAATATTGTCTAAATCAGTGCATATTATATGTGATTTCAGTCAAAATTTCACCCTTTTTTACTTAAATAGAAAAGCTGGTCATCAAATTCACATGGGATTGCAAGGAGCCCAAACTAGCCATAGCAGTGCTGAAAAAGGAAAAAAAAAAATTGGAGGACTCGTTGTATTGTAAAGGACATGTGACCAAAATAGATTATAAACTATTAAATTTTTAAAAAACCACGTGAATAACTGCATTTTATGTGTGAAAACAGTCTGAAGATTCTGCCCCAAATAAAATATATGGATGGTGATAAGCACAGGAGAAAATCCTCATTAGTCATTAAGAACAACACATTAATACACCAGTGAGATACCAGTGTTTACCTATCAGAATGCTTAACATAAAAAAAAAAAATTTGAAAACCATCTGATATTTCATGGCATGTGAATAAACAAACAATGGTATATCCATCCAATGGAACACTACTAAACAATGAAAGGTAACCCCCTATTGATTTCAACAAAATGACCAAATCTTACACAAACTTCTCTGAGTTCTTCCAAAATATCAATTCTAAACAAGTAATTGTGGGTCTGTTTCCCTGGCAGGCTGTGCAGTCAAGGCAAAAGTACCTGTGCAGCACTAAAGAGCGACGGGGTCCATCAAGATGAAGGGGAGCTGAGGAAGCAAAAGTCCTGGCCCAGAGAGCAAACACAGGTGGAAGCTTTGGCACCTGCACCTAAGACACTATGCTATACATTTTTTTGTCCCTACAAGTCACACATGTAGTACACAAGGTAAGAGAGAAAGTAGGCCATCACATTGACCCAGATCTGTACCAATTCTGTTTCTCTCCCTTCAGTTCTACATTGCCAGCTTCCTTCACTCCTGGAATGACCATGAAGATTCCTCCTTATTTGTCTGGACCACCCCTTCATTTTCAGCCCTCTATTAGAGATAGCACAACCTCTCAGACCCCAGCTAAAGAGAAGTAGATTTGAGAGAGCCACCTTCCTCTTCGCCATTCTCTGGCCCCTGAAGGAAGCCTACACTGCAATGCTGACTTGGGTTTCATGATTGTCTTTGCCACACCTCACGGAAAAAAGATCCTGCAATTGGACTCAGTCAAAGCTCTTAGTTCTTCATGAAAAACTTGGTTGATGACTGAATGGATTTCCGGCAAAGCAAAGGTGGCACCCTAAAGCAAGGCTTTCCCACTAGAGCCAGAGGGGGGTCCCCTGGAGGAAAGCTAATTAGGTAGGGTGGTGTCCTTGAGTTGACCTGGAACTCACAGGCTTGCTGGTCACCAGTCCTGTAGATGTGCTGGTTGATGGGCCTGTATTTACTGCCAAAGTGATTGGTGGCCTGACGGTCCTCGTAGTCCTTGCTCTGCACACAGCAGAGGCAGGTTACCTGGGAGTGGAGGCCCGGACGCACACCCCACTAGAGTTTTCCTCCCACTGCTGGTGGTGGGGATCTCCTCACTGGGCGAATGGTTTCTGAGCACTGGGGCACCTCCCAGGATGGGACCTAAGGTGGGGGCAGTGGTGCCTCCAAGCACAGCGAGTTTCTGAGAGTTAGGTCCTGTGGTGGTTATGAGGATGCCCTGACGAGCGCTTACAGGAATCCTGGCCCAAACTTCCACCACCGTGCTGAGTGGCTGTGCCAGAGGGACCCATAGCAGTAAAGCCTGGCCTGGAGCAAGCCTGTGTGCCCAAGGTGGCCTGTGTGGTGTTGTTCAGGGCTGACTGGCCCGCAGTAGGTGTTGGGGCGTGGGATGGGGCGGAAGCTGCCTGTTCAGACCTCTAGGATCAGGGGGAGCCCCCGACAAAAATCGTAGGAAGGTGGGATGTTATCCATTGGGGTGACATCTGTGTTTGAAGCCGGCTTGGAAGCCAAGCCTGCGACTTTACACATTGAGGGGCCGGTACTCCCTGCAGAGGTGGCGGGCAGAGTGGCGGATGAAGGGGTGCTAGGAGTAGCAACAGGAGCAGGCCCTGCAGAAGGCTGTGGGGAAGACCACAAAGGCTCTGAAGCATCTCAGCCTGAGGTGGCCTACCCATCACCCCACAGATGCGCTGCCACAGTGCTTGCTTGTCTGCATCAATATCTTCAGCAGTGACTCGGTAACCCACCTTCGGAGGGGATTACAGCCTTAGCTGTTCCCTGCGCCTGCGCAGCAACAGAGGAACCTTCCGCCTTCGGGGCCTGTCACAGGCAGTTGAGCGGTTCCTCAGGGATTGATACTGGGCGCGGGTGTCGCCTTGGCCCTTCTGAGGCTGGCTCTTCCTCTGCGCAATCACAGAAGCTGAGGGTGAAGTCTGAGGTCCTGCTGGCTGACTATCTTTGTGAGCCCCTGGGACAGCCTGACGTGGCAAGTGGCTGGTTGCCTCCTCCTCTCAACTGGAGGGAAACGTCGAGTGGAGCTGTAGGAGCTGGTGATGGCATTTCTTTGGGAACAGGAGCTCCTCACAGAGGCCTGGGGCTTCTGGTGGCATCTGTCTTCTGGGCCCCTCCCCTGATCTGCCTGTCCCTCTAGGACCGTGGGGTCTTCCTCCTTTTCAAGCATCTCTTTCCTGAAATGTTCACAGGCCCTCTGAAGGCAACATCTGCAGAATGAGGTAAGGCTCCCCAGGAAAAGGCACAGGGCCCTTGGAATCCTGAAACACAGTCTCAGAAATGCGGGAACACAGCATGGCCACCAGATCAGCAGATACATAGAGCAGGATGGCCTTGGAGTAGAAGGAGGTTCATGGACAATTAGGTGACACTGGGGGACCATCTGTTGGGCGAGGGGAGCAGCGTGCTGGGTCCCTGGTACCCAAGGGTGGGGGATGGGCAGTATCTGCCCAGGTAAGTACGCATTGGGCTCTTCTTTGAGGCCTGTCCTCAAACAAACAGTAGGATCTCAGCAAGCTCCTTCAGCAGCCAATAATGCTGTAGTAAGCCAAGAGCTGATTGTTGGGCCTGTTGTTAGGACACACTTGGAACTCCCAGTTTCGGGTCCAGGGGACGTACTTGAGGTATGAGCATCCTTTCCAAGGTTTTGGGGTACGGGTGCACCCAGAGGACCCTCAAGGACCCCTAGATGTTTTCTCATCTCCAGCTGGGGCAAGAACAGGCAAAACTGCCCCACCTCTGCTCCCCAGAACTATAGTCATCCTGGGGCCTCAGAGGCCTGAGGTTGACCGCATTCTCTGGGCTCCCACCACAGCCACATCTGCACTGTGCCTGCTCCTGCAGTCTCCTCCCACTGGTGGTGCAAGTTGTTCTGCAAAGCTACGACCTTGGACCACTGGGACTCCATCCTGGCCTTCAGGGGCCCTCCTGACACCCCTCAGAGATGACTGCGCCCACCTAGTTGCCCTTGAAGGGGGTTGAATCCTTGCAGCCAGCTACTCTGATGCCCACCCTTCTGGCAAGCCAATCTGCGACTGGGTGGTAAGTACAGCTCTTTTTCCTCAGTGCCAGACTGCTCTATCAGTAGGTTATGGACTTTGGCAGAGGGCACAGAGGCCATGGAATCATCCTCCTCCTCAGACACTGCCCTCTCTTATTCCTGTGTGGGGGTTTTGCCAGCCCCCACACCCTGCTGGACCCTTGCTGTCTGCATTTGTCCCCGGAATCAAAGCCACCACAGCCTCAAGCTGGGCCTCTCGGAGGGCTCACAGTTCTTCTAGTAGGGGGGCATGACCTTGAGTCTGAGCCTCTGCTTCCATGCAAGCAGGGGAGAGAAGCATAAATTGGTTGTTACAATATAGTCATGGTGATGTAAAATATGGCATGGGAATATAGACACTAATATTGTAATAACTGTATATGGTATCAGATGAATACTATTGAATGGGTTTATGGGTTTACAAAGTGATCACTTTGTAAGTTATATAAATGTCTAATCACTATTTCATATACCTGAAATTAATATAATAGTATGTCAACTACAATTGAAATTCTATTTAAAAAATTATTAATAAGCCTTGGCTGGTGATGCTCAATGGACTGAGTGCTGGCCTGTGAATCAAGGATTAGATTCCCAGCCTAGGGCACATGCCTGGGTTGCAGGCCAGGTCCACAGTAGGAGGTGCTCGAAAGGCAACCATACATTGATATTTCTTTGTGTCCTTCTCTTCCCCTATATCTAAAAATAAATAAGTAAAATTTTTGAAAAATATTAATAAAACTTAACGATGGAAGTACATATTTAGTTAGCAGGTGCATTCAGATGAGGGGTTCTGAAACTTACACCTCAGGAGCTTCATAGTCCATCCACTGTGGTTCCCAGGCTCCCTTGGGATCCCCTCTTGGATGCTAAATTTCCCACCATCAGAAGACTTTTCCTGCCTCATGTACTGTTTAGGGAAATCTGGGCATAGAAAGAAGTACAATGTGGTCGATGAGGAGGTGTCTTAATGTCATCTTTGGACTCTCCCTAGGACTACTGTTATGACAGGAGAGGTCTCTGCCTGACTCCAGGTGCTATTGAATGTGTGGTCCCTGAGCTGTGTGTCTGTGAGCTGTTTGTTAACAATCCAGGACAATATCAATATTTTATCATTTTCACTAGACATGTGAGCAATATTTTCCCCTATAATTTTTTTTTATCCAAGGCATAGATTATCTACAAACAGAATACAGATACTAAGAGTGAAAGTTTAACATAGGTACTATATGAGAGTAGCAAAAAACTTTAAAACTTACAATTTTTGAGGTATTATATACATAAGGACCACAAATCTTACACACTCATTTGGCAAAAACTCACACATAAACAAATGCATGCATGTGTACAAACACACTATATTTCCAATGCGTATTATTAATACCCAGCTGAAAACAGAATCTTTTCCATATGCCAGAGGGCTCCCTCATGTCTTTCCCAGACATGGTGGAATTTATTAAAGTAAGTTCACAAATTCCTTCATAGGTATTCCTCCTTTCAAAAAGTGAAGCCCAATTCCTCTCCTCTTAAGTGTGTGTGGTCCTTAGTGATTCCCTCCTAACAAAAAAAAATGTGCAGCCATCTTTAATGTCCTGAATAAATTTATTTAATTATTCTTAAAAGAATTTATTTCTTAAAAGAATTTTTCTTAAGAATTATTCTTAAAAATTTATTTAATTCTTAGATGCTACTATAAATTAAATGGTAAATGAGTTACAATTTCTTCTTTGGACTCTTCACTGCTGGTGTACAGAATCACTACTGAATTTGGTGTCTTGATCTTCTATCCTGCAAGGTTACTAAATCCATTCATTAGCTCTATTAGTGTAGCTTCCTTATACATTCATTGACATATATAGATACACATGCCAACCACATAGGTATCACCTGTGTGTAGAGATGATTTTACTTTTCCCTTTCCAATTTGAATAATACTTTCATTTTTGCGGTCAATTGCTCTGGCTAAAACCTGATGTAATGTTGCATAGCAGTGGTAAAAGTGGGCAAATATTTCGCATTTCTGATTTAGGTGAGTAAACTTTCAATCTCTTTCCACTAAGTATGATATTACTTTTGGGTACAAAGATTTCATTCTACACAAAAAGCCACTCACGGTTCTTTTAGCAACTGCAGTTTGTCACCCAAAGCAGTACTACTATGCACAAGGGGTTCATTTGTTGGTTAAAGAAAACTTTTAGGGTATCATAGGTTCTGCTTCTTGGGCTAGGCCTCAATGCACAGTGTGTTCTACTTGTGAAAATTCATGAAGTTATGTACATATGATCTATACACTTTCCTGATGTAAGATATATTTCATTTTTTAAAGATTTTATTTATTTTTAAGAGAGAGGGTCAGGGAGGGAGAAAGACAGGGAGAGAAATATCAATGTGCAGTTGCCTCTTGTGCTCCCTCTACCAGAGACCCAGCCTGCAACCCAGGCGTGTGTCCTCACTGGGAATTGAACCAGCAATCCTTTGTTTCCCTGTCTGGTGCTCACTCTACTGAGCCACACCAACCAGGGCATACTTCAATAAAAAATGTACAAACAGAAAGTATCCTAGAATTAGACTTCCAATGAGAGGAAAGTTTAATTCCTCTCCCTTACTACCTCTGCTGAAAGGTAGTAAGGTCTGGACTACCTCTGCTGAAAGGTAGTCTTACTACCTCTGCTAAAAGGTAGTAAAGTCTGGAAAGCAGCTCTTATTCTTTTATTTTTCTTAGTTGATGCATGGTGTCATGATACCCTCAAGATAATTTCCATGTGACTTTTTCCTTCTGTCATCACCAAACCTAAACACCCACATTAGTCATGATACTGGTTGTTTAACCTCACATTAGGGTGCCCCAAATGGTGTAGTAAAGGACTTGATACAGTTTTAATATTTGACTTTAATGCAGCACTTCAAGTCCGCATTCTTATTTTCATTATATGAAAATATATAAAGTACTAGTCATTTATAATATATGCCAGAATTCAATTTATTTACAACTTTGCTATAAATAGGTATTATCTGATTTTCTTAAATATTTACCAGGCATAGTTTTGAAATGGACAGTTATGCACATTTGTAAGTGAGTAACTTTACTTCATATATGTATTTGTGTGCATGTATACACATATATGAATGTCGGAGAAAGAATAATATGAAAGAGGATGGCTTTGGGATACTTGAATGAAGTAGAAATATTACTTAGCTAGCATCTCACATTTCCCATAATCCCAAATGACAAACATTTACAGCTATAGAAAATATTATGAAATGACCCCTCAAACAAAAAAGTCAGGCCTCATTGTCATTCAGCCAAAGACCTTACCTAAAACTTCCCTTTTGCAAGTGTGAGCTGACACCTTCTTGGATAACAGCAACAAGCTGACAACGAGCGCCACCATCATGCCATCTTGGGGGTTATCTAGGAGAAGTTTTGAAAAAATTAAACTGTAATGCACTTTTCCTCACAATATGTTGATATACTAAAATTATCTGACTAGGAAGCTGATATAAATCTTTTGAAGCACTTTAAAAACCTTAAGTGATATTGAACATATCCTCTAACCAGAATGCTTTGAAATTAGAAATCGAGTGCAAAAGGAAGTGGAGAAAAGCACAAATAAGCGGAGAGTAAACAACACTCTAGTAAACAAGCTGAGTCAAAAAGGAAATAAAAAGTAAGACCAAAATCTATATAAAACAAAAGAGAATGGCAATTACATCATGTTGAAACATCGATTTTAAAAAATATTTCTTTAAAATGGCCCCAATTGTCTGTCTCTTTTTTTAATTCTTGTTTATTCTATTACAGTTGTCCCAATTTTCCCCCTTCGCCCTCCTCTGTCCAACCCACCCCCACCACCCCACAGCCCATTCGCACACTGTTGTCCCTGTCCAAGGGTCACTCAGACGTGTTCTTTGACTAACCCCCTCCCCTTCTCTCCACCACTCTCCCTCCCCACTTTCCTCTGCCAGCTGTCAGTCTGTTCCCTGTTTCCAAGTCTCTGGACCTGTTTTGCTTGTTACTTTATTTTGTTCATTAGATTCCTTTTATAAGTGGGATGATATGAAAATATTGGGGGTGCAGCAAAAGTGATAGTAAGATAGAAGTTTATATCATTATAGGCTTATATCAAGAAATGAGAAATCTCAAGTAAATAATCTAATATTGTATCTTGAAGAACTACAAAAAGAAAAATAAAATGAGCCCAAAGTCAGTGAAATAAAAGAAATAAAATAAAAAGGAGAGCACCACTGGCTGAGCAGATGGGTAGCTAGGAGTGCTGTCCAGTACACCAAAGGGTCATGGGTTTGATTCCCCGTCAAGCTACATACCTCTGTTGTGGGTAGAATCCACAGATAGGGCACATAAGGGAGGCAACAAATCCATGTCTCTCTCACATTGATGTTTCTCCGTCTCCTTTGTGTTTCTCCATCTCTCCCTTTCTTTAATCAATAGGCATACCCTCAGGTGAGGATTGGAAAAAAACTTAAAAATAAAAATCAGACACAATACCTCATACCAAACTGTATTACAAGGCCACTGTAATCAAAACAGCCTGGTACTGGCATAAAAACAGGCACGTGGATCAGTGGAATAGAATAGAGAGCCCAGAAATAAACCCTAGTCTCTATAGTCAATTAATATTCGACAAAGGGGGCAGCAACATAAAATGGAGTAAAAACAGCCTCTTCAACAAATGGTGTTGGGAGAACTGGACAGCTACGTGCAAAAAAAATGAAACTTGAGCACCAACTTACACCATACACAAAAATAAATTCAAGGTGGATAAAAGATTTAAATATAAGCCGTGACACCATTAAAGTCCTAGAGGAGAACATAGGCAGGAAAATCTCAGATATTTCACGCAGCAACATTTTTACTGATATGTCCCCTAAAGCAAAGGACATAAAGGAAAGAGTAAACAAATGGGATCTCATCAAAATAAAAAGCTTCTGCACGGCCAAAGAAAACAGTATTAAAATAAAAAGTGAACTGACTGCGTGGGAAAACATATTTACCAATGATATCTCAGACAAGGGTTTAATCTCCAAAATATACAAAGAACTTACACGACTCCACTCTAAGAAGACAAGCAATCCAATTAAAAAATGGGCAAAGGACTTGAACAGACACTTCTCCAAGGAGGACATACAGAGGGTCTAGAGACACATGAAAAGATGCTCGATATCGCTAGCTATCAGAGAGATGCAAATTAAAACCACAATGAGATACCACTTGACACCAGTCAGAATGGCCCTCATAAACAAAGCAACAAACAGCAAGTGTTGGAGAGGTTGTGGAGAAAAGGGGACCCTAGTGCACTGTTGGTGGGATTGCAGATTGGTACAACTACTATGGAAAACAGTATGGAATTTTCTAAAAAAACTAAAAATGGATATACCTTTTGATCCAGCAATTCCACTGCTAGGACTATATCCTAAGAACCCTGAAACACCAATCCAAAAGAACCTATGCACCCCAATGTTTATAGCAGCACAATTTACAATAGCCAAGTGTTAGAAGCAACCTAGGTGCCCATCAGTAAATGAATGGATCAAAAAACTGTGGTACATTTACACAATGGAATTCTATGCAGCAGAAAGAAAGAAGGAGCTCCTACTCTTTGCAACGACATGGATAGTAATGGAAAACATTATGCTAAGTGAAATAAGCCAGGCAGTGAAAGACAAATAGCATATGATCTCACCTTTGACAGGAACCTAATCAACAAAACAAACAAACAAGCATAATATAAACAAAGACATTGAAATTGAGAACAGGCTGACAGTCACCAGAGGGGAGAGGGGAGGGAATTTCAGGGGAAAAGGGGAAGGGTTTACAGGAACAAGTATAAAGGACATGTGGACAAAAACTATGGGGGGTGGAAATGGTAGGGAGGTGGGGAAGGCTGGGGTGTTGGGCTGGGGTGGGAGTAAAAGACAGAAAACTGTACAAGATCAACAATTAAAATAAAATTAAAAATAAAAATCAGAGCAGAATTAAGTGAAATAGAGGAGGAATAAATTATACAAAAATAATTGCAACGAAGAGCTGGTCCTTTGAACACACTAATAAAAATGATAAACCTCTGGCAACACTCACTAAAGAAAAGAGAGAAAGACTCAAGCAAAATCAGAAATGAAGAATTTCACACCACAAGAATACAAAAGATCAACAAGAATACTATGAAAGACTCTGTGATACCAAATTCAATACCATAGAAAAAATGGATCAGTTTCTAGAAATCTACAACCTATCTAGACTGAATCAAAAAGAAGTAAAAAATCCAAATAGACCCATCAACAGTGAGGAAAGTGAAACAACCATCACAAACTTTTCCAAAAGTTGAAAGTCCAGGACCAGAGGGTTTCACTAGTGAATTACACCAAGTATTGGAACAAGACTGGACACCTATCCTTCTCAAACTCTTCCAAGAATGTGAACAAGAAGCAGTGCTTCCTAACACATTTTATGAGGCCAACGTTTTCCTGCTTGCAAAACCTGGCAAGAGTAGCACACACACACAAAAACTACAGACCAGTACTCTGATGAATACACATGCAAAATACCAGCAAATCAAATACTGTGATGCATTAAAAGGGTAACATTTGATACAACACCAATCAAGTGGGGTTCATTCTAGGGGTATAAGGGTGGTTCAGCATATGCAAATAACTCTATGTGATATACCACATTGATTAGCAAAATAAAGGATAAAAATTATAAGATCATATCAATGGATGCAGAAAGAAAACTGATAGGATACAACATCCATTTATTATGAAAACGCAATAAAATGACTATACAAGGAAGTCACCATAAACTAATAAAAGCCATATTTGACAAAACCTCAGCAAATGTCCTACTCAGTGTTGATAAGGCTAAAGCTTTTCCTCTAAGCTCAGGAATATGACAAGTTTGTCCACTCTCACCGCTATTATTCAACGCAGTACTACTGGAAGTCCTAACCTGAGCATTCAGGCAAGAGAAAGAGATAAAAAATAACCATTTTGGGAATGTAAAAATTATACTTGTCACTTTTTGTAGATGGTATGATTCTTTATGTAAAAACTGTAGGGACTCCATCAAAAAACTGTTAGAAACAGTAAACCAATATAGTAAAGTGGCAAGATACAAAATCAATGTACAAAAATCCATTGCATTCCTCCTCTTGGGTGAGTTGCAACCTGGGCAGGCCTCCCAGTTAGTGGCAGCAACAAGAAGAAGCAAGATGGGGACCACTTTGTTTATTGCTCAGCTCTCAGGGGGAAAAGCTGTGGCATGGCAGTGTATCTGACAGGCTTCCACTGCGACAGGGGGAGAGCAAGAAGAGAGCCATGGAGGAGATGAAGCAGTGACTCAAGCAGCAAAGAAGAAGCTCCGAGAGAAGAGCCACCAGGAGTACTTGCAGTGAGAGACCAGTTGTTTGAGCAGGGGAAGAACTGGACCGGCTGGTGACAGCAAAGTCATAGTGCAGGGCGACCACCCCAACCACACAGTCACCATGACCACCTTCAGTGATATGGACAGCCATGTCTGAGCAAGGGGCTGGGTCTGTTCTGAGGAGGAGGTGGGATCCACTGAGAAGCTGACCAAGTCTTTCCCTGGAAGTCCAGAGACCCCTTCTATCCCAGTGGATCTCTTCTTTCAGGATTTCTGCATCCATGCCACATACAGTTGCAAAGAGTCAAGGAATCATCACTAACAGGACTGGGATCCACCTAGAAGGTCTGAGTGCCACTCACCAGCAACACCCAGCACTGCTGGCTGAACTGTTCAGGGCCACATCGTGCACAGTAGAGAGAGAGCTGAGAATGAGCCAGACCCCTGCCTAGGCTGTGAGAGTCTCTCCTGTCTCCACTTGGCTGTCCCCATAAACCAGCCTGCACAGACACCTGGAACTTTTACCCCAGAAGTAGTGGGGTATATAATGGAATACTACTCAGCCATAAGAAAGATAAAATACTGCCACAGATAGATGTTGAGAATAATCGTGCTAAGTAAAATAAGATAAAAAATGTCAAGAACCATATTATTTCACTCATATGTGGGATAAAAAACTGAAAGTAACTAATGAACAAACACGACGAAAAAACAAAACCCCATAGACACAAAAAGCAATATGGTAGTAATCTGAGGAAGAGGTAGGTATTGGGGAGTTGGTTAGAGAAGGGTAGAGGGGGCCAAGTATATAGTGACAGAAGATTGGATTTGGGGTAGTGAGCACGCAATGTAATATACAGATGATGTGTCATTGAATTGTACTCTTGAAACCTATATAATTTTATTAACCAATGACACCCTCATAAGTTTAATAAAATAATAAAAAGTAAATGTACTTGAAATTGCCTGTAATAAAATCATGTAAATGTGATCAGCAACATTTAGCAGATGGAGAGAGAAAAATGTCTTAGGTTATACAGAAACGTTAATACCTTAGCAAAATCACAAACAGAAACACAAAAATCATTCAACATTTAGCTAGAAAAAACTTGGGAGTATGCTTTTCTTTCTTTACCTCTAGCATTCAGTCTAGATCAGCATTGGGAATAGAATTTTCTGCAATGTTAGAAATATTCTATAATCTGCACTGTCCAATGGCAGCCACTTAGCTGTATGTTACTCCTGACAACTTTCATAGGCCAGTACAATGGAGAGAGCAAATTTTACATTTTATTACATTTTAATTCATTCACATTGAAGTAGCTACAAACAGCTAGTGGCTATGTTAAACAAGACGTGTCTTGACTAATAGAATACTTAAAGAAATGAGAATAAATTATAGATGCTTCATATTTTATATATATGTAGATATCAAAACAGATGCACTTGAAACTCTGAATTCAGATGGTTGAAACCAAAATACGTCTTGAAACATACTTAGCACAACAAGAGTACGATAGAAATATGAAATTAAAGGGCACACAGGATGATGAAAATCAACACAGAAGCAGGAAAAGCTTTTCTTGAAACATATTTAGCGCAACACTCTATGTGCTTTCTTATGTTAATAAAGCTAGAAAGATGTATATATATGTGTACGTATATAAATGTACAATCATACACATAACACAAATACTTAAATGATGTTTAAAATGAGACAAATTTTGCCTGGCTCTAAGGAATTCATGTTCCTTTCAGGCAGGAAGAAGTTAACACTTTGTAAGCAATAGAATAACATGACCGTGTTTTGTTTGGAGAAATCTTTCTGGCAGAGGCATAGGATGGATAAAGTGGGAGTAGTGGAAGGTGAGGAGACTGTTAACAAGACTTGTGTTGTTAGAGGAAAAACAATGAGGGCCTGAAGTGAAGGATGAAAGTTCATGGCAATTAAACCCAGAGCATGAATTTATAAAAAATTCTTTCAGAAAGGAGTAGGTACAGATGACTCATCTCTTTAAAATTAGTACCCTGAGCTCTAACTAGCAGGGCTCAGTTGGTTAAGCATTGTTCCCCAAAGCCAAAGATCACGGGTTTGAATCCCTGTCAGGGCACATGCATAGGCTGCAGGTTCAGACCCCTGTTCTGGGCGTTTGCAAGGGCGACCCATGATTTTTCTCTTTTGCAACTTTTTTCTCTCCTACTCTTTGTCCATTTCTTCCCCTCTCTCTACAAAAAAAAAAAAAAAAAAAAAAAAAAAAAAAAAAAAAAAAAAAAATTAAAAAGCTACACTTCCACTATAAATAAAAAAAATTAAATGAAGTAAGTATCCTGAAATTCTTTCATAAGCTCCATCCTCAGATCTTTGGGTTCTGGTAATTGTCTTGGCAGATCCCTCAGTCCTTCAAGCCTTGTCAATGGAAGGGCATCGGAAACACTGACTGAGAGAAAATAGTTAATTTCCTAAAAGAGAAATTAGTTAAAAATGGAATTGTTTTTGACATTTATTGGTTACATGTATGAAACAGAACTTGAAAAAAATCATTAAATGCCCTGAATGAACACTGACTCATCTCACTATCACTGTCAAACAGGTTAGAAGTAAATGGTTTCTTCCATTTTAAATCCTACAAAGTTTTAACTTAAACTCTAATAGACTCCCTCATGATACATTGTTAGATTTTAAGAATGTTGTAGCATACTCAATTAGAGAGAAAAGCTAAAATTTCTATTTATTTAGTACTGTAGCTCTAGTTGTATATCTTAACATACTTGCCTATATTTTTGTATTGATATGTAGCAAAATACATAGCAAAATATATATATTAAATTATAAGATTTATAAGGAAAAATATACTTGAACATAATTTTGAGGTTTATTAAGGCTAAAACAAAAGTAAAACTTCAAAACTCTTTGAAGAGTTAAATATCTATAATTCAAACCTTCAATTGTCCCTCAAAGAATCAGATGGTAATTTTGAGATATTAATGGATCTTACCATATTGAAATCAAACATACATTATTTCACATTTCTTTTTTTTTTCTTTTTCACATTTTTTATTGTTTTTCTTTTTTTATCAGTATTTTTAATTGTTGATATTGTACAGTTTTCTGTCTTTTACCCCGCCCCAGCCCACCACCCCAGCCCTCCCCACCTTCCTCCCATTTCCACCCCCCCATAGTTTTTGTCCATGAGTCCTTTATACTTGTTGCTCTAAACCGTTCCCCTTTTCCCCTGAAATTCCCTCCCCTCCCACTCTGGACACTGTCAGACTGTTCTCAAATACAGTGTCTTTGTTTATATTATGCTTGTTTGTTTGTTTTGTTGATTAGCTTCCTGTTAAAGGTGAGATCATATGGTATTTGTCTTTCATTGCCTGGCTTATTTCGCTTAGCATGATACTCTCCAATTCCTTCCATGCTGTCATTTTCTATTCAAATGTGAATTGAGAAACTTAAATATTTATACTGCTGCAAGGCAAGAGGACATATTTAGATTTGCGGAGTGGGATGGGCAGAGGAAGGCAAAGGAGGAAAAATTGGGACAACTGAACACAATAACAATAAAGTGATTTAATAATAAAAATTAAATACATCTATAAAAAGATTCAGTTTCTTATTTAAGAAGGTTGATGTCCTGCTATTTTTTAATCATAATTTTTTAAAAGATTTGATTTATTTTTTTTAGCAAGATGGAAAGGGAGGGAGTAAGAGGGGGAAAAAAGTCAGTGTGCGAGAGAAAGATTGATCGGCTGCCACGCTCATGAGCCCTGACCTAGAGCCAAACCCGCCACCAAGGCGTGTGTGTCCTGTCGCTTTGCAGAAGGACACCCAACCAGTTGAACCACACCAGGCAGGTCCTTTTCATCATAATTTAAAACAAGAAAATCAGTTTTTCACATTCTCAGCATTAGAGGTTTTCAAAATGTCTATAGTCTATCTTTTCTGATATAAAATAGTAAGATGATGGCATAAACATTACCTCCAAAAGTGAAAAAATTCTACTGTCTTTGATATTCTTTTGAGTAATATGTAGATCCTTAAAGACAACATAATCAGAAATAGGATCTGAAAGTTTAATCTTGATCTAGAGGTTCTCAGTATCCTTGTTACCTATCACTAAGGATTTCAGCAAGTCCATTACCTAAACATAATTTCAAAAGAAGAAAAAAGCAAAAGGAGAGAAATGCCTCAGTTATATTTAAAGTAAAATAACCAAACACATTGTAATATGTGATAACTCTGCTAACCTAATTCAGGTAAAATATTCCAATGGCTTGTAAGGTACTCAACTATTCCTGTTTCCCTGCTTTCAAATAATTTAACAAACAGTAAAGTGCTTCTGCAGGGTGGACACTGATGTGTAGAAATGCCAATATTACTGAAATGTTTAATTTAAGTAACATCTCACACACCATCACAGTGGTGCCAACTGCTGTCCCTAGTTTTGACTCCATTTACACTTCACCATAGAAGACAGAAACTATCAGCTTATATTCACTAGATCAAAATTACTAGGTGTTCAGTAATTGAATGTTTATAACCACCAAGTTACTGGGAATGTTCTTCATCATTTAAAAAATATTTTCACTCCAATTATGAATTATACCAATGATACGAAACACTCAGATCTTTCCAAGAACACTTTATACATGTATTTCTAATGTAATTTTGAAGGTGAGTTACAGAATTACCTGTTCCTGAACCTCCATCTGGTCATGCACTAGAGGTGTAAGGGTGCCAAGAATGACATGAAGGCAATTACTAAAGCATCCTTATAGTAGCCCACTGCTGTGCTGCAAACCCAGCTACCTAGTTCACAACAATGGGAAGCTGGATAATGACACATTAATAAAATGAGAAACCTTGATACAGAAAGAGAGAAAAACAGTTACGCCCTGGGTGGTGTTGCCCACTGGACTGAGCCCCAGCCTGTGAACACAGAAAGGTCACTGTCTGAATCCCAGTCAGGGCACATGCCTGGCTTTCCCAACAGGTTCCCATTCAGGGGTGTATGGGAGGCAGCGGGTTGAGGTTTCTCTCACACATCAATATTTCTTGTCTCTCTCTTTCTCCCTCCCTTCCCCTGTTTCTAAAATTAAATAAATAAAATCTTTTACTGAAAAAGAAGAAAATAGTTAAGCTCTAGTAAACTCTATTGATATAAACTCATTCACACGTCATTTTAATTCAGCAGCTCTAACTCTGATATGTCTTGACATAAAAGTCACTTTCATATCCAGTTCCTTAAAGCCAAACTGAGAGGGAGCATCAGCAATCTCCCCTAACAGAAACGCTGACAAGCAGAAATGTGAATTGGTTTCTATTTCTTTGTTAATTGTTTAGACTCTACAGTAAGTGAAACCATATAGTATTTGTCTTTTTTTGCTATCTTTAACATAATATTATTTAGGTTTATCCCTGTTGTCAAAAATCACAAAATTTATTTCTTTTTATGACTGAGTAATATTTCTGTGAGTTTGTATGTGCCACGCCTTCTTGATCCAGCCATCTATGGTGGACACTTAGGTTGATCCCGTGTTTTGGTTATTGAGAAGAATGGAGCAAGGAAAAGAGGGGTACACATGTCCTTTCTGGATATTTTCAGATGAATATCCAGAAGGAAATTGTTGTGCCTTGTGGTAGTTCTATTTTTTTGAGAAACCTCCATAATGTTTTCCATAAAATAAGGAAGACACAGTGGAACAAAACCTATGGGATGCAGGAAAAGCAGTGCTAAGAAAAATATGGATAGGTAAACACTTACATTAAAAAGGTGACTTGAGCCCTGGCTGGTGTGACTCAGTTGCTTAGAGGGTCATGCCGTAACAGAAAGGTTATGGGTTTGATTCCTGTTCAGGGTACATGTCTAAACTGCAGGTTCCTATCTTGGTCAGGGCACCTATGAAACATCAATCAATCAATGTCTCTCTCTCTCCATTCTTCTCACTCTCTATAAAGCAATAACAATAAATATTGTTGAGTGAGAATATAAAGAGAAAGAAAAATCCTTTAAAGAGGAGAATCAAGTGCTTAGGAAGAATTCATTTGACTATGTCTCATACCCTTCCAAAACAGACCAGAAGAGAACTTTTCCTAACACATTTGATGAGACCAGCATTTCTCTTATACTAAGGTCAGATAAACACACCACAGGAATATTATAATATCCAATGCTCTTTATGAATATACATGAAAAACTTCTCAATAATATACTAACAAACTCAATCTGAAGCATAGAAAAAGGATGAAATACCATGAGCAAGTAAGATTTATCCCAGGAATGCAAGAAGAGGTCAATATAAGAAATTCAGTCCATATAATAGATATTAATGGAATGAAATTAATTATTGATCACCTCAGTAAACACAGAAAAGGCATTTAACAAACTGTCATGATAAAAACACTAAGATAAACATGAATAAGCAGGAACTTCCTCAACATTATAAAGGTAACCTTCAGGTAGTTCTTCTGTAAAAACTCAGTTTATGGCCCAATGGATTTCTGGCAAAGCGATGGTGGGGCCCTAACAGCAAGGCTTTTCACACTAGACCCAGAGAGGGTCCCCTGGAAGAAAGTTAATTAGGTAGAATGTTGTCTATGGTGGTGACCTGGGCATCACAGATAGGCTGGGTAGCTGGGAATCACAGCAGAGGCAGGGAAGCTGGGTGTGTAGGCCAGGATGCACACCCAACTAGAGGCCACCTGACTGCTGGTGGTGCCAAGCTTTCTGCTGGAAGAATGGGTGCTGTGCACTGTACCACCTCCCAGGATGGGACTTAAGGTGGGGGCAGTGGTACTTCCAAGCCAAGGATTGTTCTGAGGTTCTGGGGCCTGTGGTGGTTATGAGGGTGCCCTGGCAAGAGCGCTTATGGGAATTCTGGCCCTAGTTTCCCCCACAGCACTGAGGCGATGTGCCTGAGGGACCCATAGCAGCAAAGGCTGGCCTGGTGCAAGCCTGTGTGCTGCCCATGGTGTCCTGTGTGGTGCTGCTCATGGCTGACTGGCCTGGAGTAAAGGTTGGGGCCTGAGATGGGGTGCAAGCTGCCTGCTCTTATCCTGTAGGGTCAGGGGAAGCCCTGAGAGATCATAGGTAGGTGGGGTGGTGTCCTTTGGGGTGATCTCCATGTCTGAAGCAGACTTAAGAGCCCAGCCTGAGGATGTGCCAGCTGAGGGGCTAGCACTCCCTGCAGAGGTGATTGGCAGGCTGGGGGATAAAGGGGTGTTAGGAGTAGTGACAGTAGCAGGCATTGCAGCAGGCTGTGTGGAAGACCACAAAGGCTCTGAAGCACTTTAGCCCAGGATGGCCTCCACATAACCTGAAAATGCACCCTGGATCCACTGTCACAGTGCTCTCATGTCTGCATTGATATCTTCGGTCTTGAGAGTGTATCCCAGCTGAGGAGGCAGTGGCAGCCTCAAAGGTGGTTCCCCTAGCTTGGTGTGCAGCAGAAGAACCTTCTGCCTTAGGGGCCTATCACAGGCAGGTGAGCAGGTTCCTCAGGGATCAATTCTACCAAAGGTTGTTACCTTGGCCCTTTTCAGGCTGGGTCTTCCTCTAGGCAATCACAGCAGCTGAGGAGGGAACCTGAAGGCTCTGCTTTCCACTGTCTTTGTGAACCTCCAGGGCCACCTGGCATGGCAAGTGGTGGGCTGCCTCCTCCTCTCCACTGGTGGGAAACCTCGAGTGGAGCTGTAGGAGCTGGTGATAGAGTTCTTTTAGGAGCAGGAGCTCCTCAGGGAGGCCTGGGGTTTCAGGTTGCATCTGTCTTCTGGGACCATTCTCGGATAGGCCTGCCCCTCTAGGACTGTGTGGTCTTCCACCTGTTCAGGCATCTCTTTCCTGCTTTGTCCACAGTCCCTCTGAAGGCAACATGTGCAGAATGAAGAAAGGAAACCCAAGAAAAGGCACAGGGCCCTTGGGATCCTGAAACACAATTTCAGGAATGCGGGAACACAGCATGGCTGCCAGATAGGCACACACATAGTGCAGGATGGCCTTGGAGTAGGTGGAGGTCCATGGACAACTGGGTGTTCTGGTGGACCAACTGGTGGGCGAGGTGATACTGTGCTGGCCATCCAGTACCCTGGTTGAGGGATAAGGGCAGAGTCTGCCTAGGTAATTGCCCATTGGGCTCTTCGATGAGGTATGTCCTGGAACAAATAGTATGATCTCAGCAAGCTTGTTTAGCAGCCAACAACACTGTTGGTAGCCAAGAGCTATCTATTGAACTTGTTGCTAAGATAAACTTGGAACTCCCCTTTGGGGATGGCATGAGAAGGAAAGGAGGAAAGGTCCTCTTGCCAAGGTTTTGTGGGGAGGGGTACACCCAGGGGATACCTTAGGTAATTCCCACTCTAGCTGGGACAGGAGCAGGCAAAAGCCACCAAAATCTGGTCCTCATGGCTGTAGTCATCCTGGAGCCACTGAGGCATGAGGGTGACTGCATTCTCTGAGCTCCCACCACAGCCACATGTGCACTGTGCCTGCCCCCAAAGCACCCTGGTGGTGCTTGTTGTTCTGCAAGGCAATGACCTTGGACCACTGGGACTCCATCCTGGCCTGCAGGGGCCCTCCTGATACACCTCAGAGATGACTATGCCCTTCTAGTTACCCCAGAAGGGGGTAGAGCCCTTATACCCAGCTACTCTGGTGCCCACTCTTCCTCACAACCCCATCTGCCACTGGGAGATAAGTGTCAGCTCTTCTTCCTCCGTGCCAGAACACTCCGTGCCAGTAGGTTGTTGATTTGGTGGAGGGCAGTGAGGCCATGGGCTTGTCCTCCTCCTCTTTCTCCTCAGACACTGCCTTCTCCTCCTCCTGAGTCCAGAAGCCCAGGATGAGTGCAGGTGTTTTGCCAGACCCCAGGCCCTGCTGGACTCTTTGTCTCTGCCTTTGTCCCCTGCCTCAAGGCCACCACAGCCTCAAGCTGGTCCCCTTGGAGTGCTCACAGTGCTTCTAGTAGAAGGGCATGACTTTGCTCCTGAGCCCATGCTTGCCTGCAAGCAGAGGTCAGAGGCATAAATTAGTTGTTAAAATGTAGTCATGGTGATGTAAAATGCTGCATGGGAATATAGACACTAATATTGTAATAATTGCATATGATGTCAGATGGATACTATTGAATAAGTTTATGGAGGTGATCACTTTGTAAATTATATAAATGTCTAATCACTATGTCATATACCTGAAACAATTATAATAGTATGTCAACTACAATTAAACATTTATTTAAAAAATTATAAATAAGCCCTGGTTGGTCCTCCTCAGGTTAGATTGTGTGCTAACCTGCAAATCAAAAGGTCGCTGGTTCACTTCACAGTTTAGAGCACATGCCTGGATTGAAGGCCAGGTTCACAGTCGGGGGTGCACAAGAGGCAACCACACATTGATGTTTCTCTCTGTCTCCTTCCCTTCCCTTGTATCTAAAAATAAATAAATAAAATCTTTAAAATTTTAAAATAAAACTTAACTATGGAAGTACATATTTATTCAGCAGGTACATTCACTTGAGGGGTTCTGAAACTTACACCTCAGGAGCTTCATAGACCATCCACTGTGGTTCCCAGGCTCCCGTGGGATCCCACCTTGGATGCTAAATCTCCCACCATCAGAAGCCTTTGCCTGCCTCAGGTAGTCTTTAGGAAATCTGGGCATAGAAAGAAGTACAATGTGGTCGATGAGGAGGTATCTTAATGTCATTTTTGGACTCTCCCTAGGACTCTAGCTATGACAGGAGAGGGCTCTGCCCGACTCCAGGTGCTATTCAAAGTGTGGTCTCTGAGCTGTTGTCTGTGAGCTGCTTGTTAACAATCCAGGACCATATTAATCAGACACTGAGATGACATATAGGTGCTGTTGAAACTCAGTGCTGAGCTGCTTGTGGAGGGAGCTGGTACTGTGCACACAGGACCCCATCTCAGCCCATGATGTCTGATTGCTGGCCCTTCACCACAGACAGATTGAGACACACTCATCTCAACCTTGTTAGGATCACTGTCATGTTTTTGAAAACAACCTATCATCAGCATTTCATTTTGTTTCATTCAAACTGAATCATTAAGAAAAACAATGATAAAAGTGGAAAGCTAACCCAATAATAATTTGTTTGAGGTCTGGTTTAGTATCTTTTTAAACACATAAAGTGCTAATATTAAATCCTTTTTCTTACATGATTTTTTCTCATAGTCTTCTCTTCTGAGATTGTGAGTTTTTCATTAATTGTTAAAAGCTCTCTGAAAATTTTCTCCCCCCCTACAGTCTTCTTTCATGATAAAATATGCACAACACAATATTCAGTTTTATCCACTCATAAGTGTACACACTTCAATGGCATTAAGTGTGTTCCCAATGTTATGTAAACCCCACCACTGATTACACCCAGAACTTTTATCATCTCCAACAAAAGCTCAGTACTCATTAAATAATAACTCTCTCTTGCTCCCTCCCTGCAGGCCCTAGCAACCTGTATTTTTTATCTTGGTACCCAATATACATGAAATCACATAATATTTATCCTTGTGTGTCTGGCTTGTTTCACTTAGCATGTTTTCAAGATCCATCCATGTTATAGCATATGTCAAAACTTCACTCTATGGCTTGATAATATTCTATTGGATGTGTATGTCACATTTTGTTTATCGATCAATTTGTCGATGAACTCTCAGGTTGCTTCCACCTTTTGGCTATTATGAACGACGCTGCTAAGAACATTGGTGTACAAGTATCTGAGTCCTACTTTCAGTGCTCTTGGATAGATGCCTAGGAGGGAAATTGCTGGGTCATCCGGTTGTTCTCTGGTTCACCTTTCGAGAAACTGCCAAAGCGGTTTTCACAAGAGCTGTCCCAGTTCACATTGCCGTGTACATTGCATAATGGTTGCAATTTTCTCTACATCTCACCCCCACTTGTTATTTTCTGTTTTTGTAAAAATTACTGTCATTCTACTGGATGTGAAGTGGTTTTGATTTGCATATTCCTAATGACTAATGATGTAATATCTTCAACAAGTGAAATCTTTTCATATGTTTCTTGACGATTTGTGTATCTTCTTTAAGAAACATCCATTCAAGTCCTTTGCCCATTTTTTCAATATTTTTTTAAAAATTGTATTACAAATTTTCCTTTACCCGTTAGTGCCCTTATACCCGCCTCACCCCAGCAATCAGCACACCATTGTCCATGTCCATTAATCCTTGTACCTTTTCCTGAATCCTTCCATGCCCTAACCTCCCTGTCATCCTGCTCTGCACCTTGGAGTCTGTCTTCCTTTTCCATTTTAGTTCAGTTTCTTCATTAGATTGCACATATGAGTGAAATCATATGGTATTTGTTTTTCCCTGTCTTATTTCACTTAGTGTAATGTTCTCCATGTTAATCCATACTGTCCCAAAGGGTAAAATTTTCTTCCTTCTCATGGCCAAGTAGTATTGCATTGTGTAAATATCCCATCCTTGTTTTGTTTGTTCATCTATTGATGGACACTTGGGTTGCTTCCACATCTTGGCCATTCTAAGTAATGCTGCAATGAACATGGGGTGGCACATGTTCTTTGGAATTAGTGTTTTGGGTTTCATGGGTTTTTGTCATTGTTGAGTTTTAGCAGTTTTTAATGTATTCTGGATATTAATTCCTTATAAGATATATGATTTGAAGATGTTTTCCTCTGTTAAAAATGATGGACTTTCACCTTCTCTTTCTACAAAAGTCTTGAGTCTGATGAAGTCAAATTTTTATTTTTTGTTGCATATATTTTTGGTGTCATTTCCACCAAGTTGTTGCCAAACCTGATGTCATAGAGACTTTTCTCAATGTTTTCTTCTGAGAGTTTCAGAATTTTACCACTTAAGATTAAGTCATTGATCAATTTTGAATTAATTTTTAAGTATAGTGTATGGTGAGAATCAAAACTCATTTTTATGTATTAAATATCTAGTTTTTCCAGTACCATTTGTTGAAGAAGCTGTCTTTTACCAATGAATTGTCTTGACTACCTTATCAAAAATTGATTGACCTAATAGGTAAGGGTCTAGTTTGAGTTCTCTGTTCTATTCCATCACTGTACATGTCTGTCCTACACTAGTGCCATATTATTTTAACTACTGTAGCTTGTGAGTTAAACTTCCAGGTCAGAAGATGTGTGTTCTCCAATTTTGCTCTTCCCCCCCCCAATATTGTTGTGTTTATACAGGGTGCCCTGCAATTACACAAGAATTAGTGGATGGACTTTTCTATATCTTGGGGAGAAAATTGGACTTTTTGTAAAAATTGAATTAAAAATGGGGATTATTTTGTTCCCAAGAAGAATCCCACTTCTCCCAAGCACCTTCCAAAACATCTACATGTAGAATTCATATTTCAGTAGAGTTACAACTAACAGATCACACAAGGAAAAGAAATTTCCTAATTTCCAAGTAATAATGCCATTCTGTCATTGTTCCAGAATTGTTTCTCAAATATATTTCATAAATTGAAGGAGCTACAGAATACTGTAGCATTTCCATTATATTTCATCCATGTGGGCAATACTTCTCCATATATTTTTTATTCAAGGGATACATTATTTAGTAACTGAATATACATAATAAGGGTACAAGTTTAAACATAACTATAGTATAAGAGTATCAACAGTCTTTCAAAGCTTATCATTTTAAAGGTGATATGTACATAAGGACCACAAACCTTCAACACTCACTTCAGCAAAAACTCACACATATACAAATGCCCATGTGTGCACACAAAACACTCAGAGCTCACAGTCACTCAGCCAAGGAGTATACCTACAACTTCCCTTTTTTCAGTGTGAGTGGATGCCATCTTGGATAATGGCCACCAGCTGACCGAGAGCATCACCATTGTGCCATGTTGTGGGCTACCTAGGGGCAGTTTTGAAAACATTAAACTATAATGGAAACAGCACTTTTCTTTATAATATGCTTACATATTAAAATTATCTGAACAGAAAGCTGATATAAAATCTTTTGAAAAGGTTTTAAATCATGAGCACTTCAAAAATATTAAGTGATACCAAGAATATCCTCCAGCCAGAATGCTTTGAAATTAGAAATCAACTGTGAGAAGAAGTGGAAAAAACACCACAAATATGTGGAGAGTAAACAACAAACTACTAAAAATCAGCTTGGTCAAAGAAGAAATAAAAGGTGAGGTCAAAATATATCTAAAAACAAAAGAGAATGGCAATATATCATATCAAAACATATTTAAAAACAATTTTCTTGAAAATGACCAGAATGGGCCTGTTTATTTTTTTAATTCTTGTTTATTTTACTTCAGTTGTCCCCAGTTTTCTTTTTCCACCTCTTCCCCCAGCACACCCCCACCCCACAGCCCATTCCCCCACTGTTGTCTGTGTCTGTGGGGCACTCAGACGTGTTCTTTGACTAACCTCCTCCCCTTCTCTCCACCACTCTCCCTCCCCACTTTCCTCTGGCAGCTGTCAGTCTGTTCCCTGTTTCCAAGTCTCTGGTTCTGTTTTGCTTGTTACTTTATTTTGTTCGTTAGATTCCTCTTAGAAGTGAGATCACATCAAAACTTTGGGGGTGCAGAAAAAGTGGTAGTAAGAGAAAAGTTTACATCCTTAAAGGATTATATCAAGAAACGAGAAATCCCAAGTATATAACCTAATATAGTGTCTTAAAAAACTACAAAAAAGAAACAAAAAGGAGCCCGAAGTCAGCAAAATAAAGGAAATATAACAACAAGTAGAGGACCTTTGGTTGAGCAGCTGGGTAAGTAGGAGTGGTGTCCTGCACAGCAAAAGGTCATGGGTTTGATTCCCAGTCAGGGCACATACCTCAGTTGTGGGTATAATCCTCAGATAGAGCACATAAGAGGGGCAACAAGTCAATGTCTCTCTCACGTTGATGCTTCTTCCTCTTCCTGTGTCTCCCTTTCTCTCTTGAATCAATAGACATACCTGCAGGTGAGGAATGGGACAAAAAATAAAGAATAAAAATTAGAGCGGAATTAAATGATGTAGAGAGCAAAAAAACTATAAAAAAGTTAAGGCAACAAGGAGATGGTTTTTGAAGAAACTAATAAAATTGACAAACCTCTGGCAACACTCACTAAAGAAAAGAGAGAAAAGACTCAAGCAAAATCAGAAATGAGAAAGAAATTACCACAGACACCACAAGAATACAAAGGATCATAAAAGGATACTATGAAAAACTCTATGGCACCAAATTAAATAACGTAGAAGGAAAGGGTAGGTTCCTAGAAAAATACCCTCCCTGGACTGAATCACAAAAACTGGAAAACCCAAATAGACCCATCAACAGTGAGGAAACTGAGATAACCATCATAAACTTGCCCAAAAGTTAAAAGTCCAGGACCAGAGGGTTTCACTATTGAATTACACCAAGCAGTCAAAGAAGACTGGTTACCTACCCTTCTCTAACTCTTCTGAAAATCTGAAGAAGAGGCATTACTTCCTCACACATTTTATGAGTTCAATATAACCCTACCAACAAAACTTGGGAAGAATAATACACAAAAAAGACAACTACAGACCCATATCTCTGATGAATAAGGATGCAAAGTACCAGCAAATGAAATACAATGATATGTTAAGAAGTTAACATTCAATACAGCACTGATCAAGTGGGGTTCATTCCAGGGGTACAAGGATGGTTCCAACACATGCAAATAACTCTCTGTGGTATTCCAAATTTGTTAACAAAATAAAGGATAAAAATTATACGATCACATCACTAGGTGCAGAAAAAGCACCTGACAGGATACAACATCCATTTATTATGAAAACACTGAATAAAATGTATAATAAGGAGAGCACGCAACCTATTAAAAGCCTATATGACAAACCCTCAGCGAATATTCTACTCGATAGTAAAAAGATAAAATCTTCTCTAAGCTCAGGGACAAGACAGGGATGTCCACTCTCACCACTAGTATTCAATGCAGTACTATTGGAAGCCCTAGGCAGAGCAATGAGGCAAGAAACAGGAATAAAAGGCATCCAAACTGGGAATGAAATAGTACACTTGTCACTCTTTGTAGATGATATTATGCTTTATGCAGAAACTGTAGAGACCCCATCAAAAAACTGTCAGAAACAATAACACAATATAGTAAAGTGGCAAGATAAGTTTACAAAAATCCATTGCATCCCTTGTCTTGCGTGAGTGGGATCCTGGACAGGCCTCCCAGTTAGGAGCAGCAGCAAGAAGAAGTGAGAAGGGGACCACCTTGTCTCGTGCTCAGCTCCTACGACGAAAAGTTGTGCGGTGGTATATCTGACTGGCTTTCACAGTGCGAGCGGGAGCAGAATAACACAGCCATGGAGGAGATTAAGCAGCAACTCAAGCAGGACAGAAGCAGTTCTGAGAGGGCGGGGTTGGGGGGGGCCACAGGAGTACTTGCAGGGGCCTACAGCAAGAGAGAGAAGTTGTTTGAGGAGGGGAGGACTGGACCAGCTGGTGACAGCAAAGTCAGAGTCAGTGCAGTGCAGCCACCCCAACCACACAGTCACCGTGACCACCATCAGTGACCTGGACTGCCTCGCCTGAGCAATGGGTTGGGCTGATCTGAGGAGGAGGTGGCATCTACAGAGAAGCTGACCAAAGCCCTCCCCAGGAAGTCCGGGGAACCCCTTGTATCCCAGGGGATCTCCTCTCTCAGGGCATCTGCATCAGTGCTGCACACAGTAGCAAAGAGTCAGGAGGAATCATCTCCAACAGGCTCCGGACTCCAGTGAGAAACTGGGAATGCTATTCACCAGGAAGACCCAGCACTGGGGGCTGAACAGTGAAGCCCTGCACAGCGCTCAGCAGAGAGCGAGCCTGAGAACAAGGCCAAGCCCCAGCCCAGGCTGCCAGGGCCTGCCCTGTCTCCCCTTAGCTGTCCCCACAAACCAGCCTGCATATAGGCCTGAAGCTTTTACCCCAGAAGTAGTGGGGTATCTGATGGAATACTACTGAGCCAGAAGAAAAGATAAAATACTGCCAGGGATGGATCTTAAGAATAATGACACTAAGAGAAATAAGTTAGACAAAAAATGTGAAGAACCATATTATTTCACTCATATGTGGGATATAAAACTGAAAGCAACAAATAAACAAATAACACAAACAAATAAACAAAAATTCATAGACACTGACAACAGCATAGTAGTTACCAGAGGGAAAGGTATTAGGGGGGTGGTTAGTTAAGGGTAGAGGGGACCAAGGGTACAGTGACAGAAGATTGGACTTAGGATAATGGACAGACAATGCAATATACAGATGATGTGTCATTGAATTGTACACTTGAAACCTATATAATTTTATTAATGAATGACACCCCAATAGATTTAATAAATCACAAAAATTAAGATGAAGGAAATGTACTTGAAACTGCCTATAATAAAATCATAAAAAGTGATCAGCAATGTTTAGCAGATGGAAAGAGAAAAACATCTTAGGTTGTACAGAAAAATTAACACCTTAGCAAAATCACAAACAGAAACACAAAAATCATTCAATATTTAGCTGGAAAGAACCTGGGAGCTTTCAACCTCTATCATTCCATCTAGACCAGCACTGGGAATAGAATTTTCTGCAATGATGAAAATATTCCATAATCTGCACTTTGCAATGACATCCACTTAGCTGCATGTTACTGCTGAGAACTTGACATGTGCTAGTACAAGGGAGAGAGCAAGTTTTACATTCTATTACGTTTTCATTCATTCACATTGAAGTAGCTACAAACAGCTAGTGGCTATGTTAAACAAGGCAGGTCTCAGCCAATCAAATACCCAAACAAACAAGAATAACAGATAGAGTGCTTCATATTTTTATACATGTAGATCTCAGAACAGCTGCACTAAAAACTCTGAATTAAGATGGTTAAAACCAAAATAAGTCTTAAAAAGTACTTAGCATAAAAGGAGCATGGTAGAAATATGAAATTAAAGGGCACACAGGATGATGAAAATCAACACAGAACTAGGAAGAGATTGCCTCAAGGACAATAATATAATAACCCAAACTCTAATGAATATAAGTTGTTTTCTTAGGTTCAACATAGCTGGAAAAGTAAATAACACACTTAAATCATGTTTAAAATGAGACAAATTTCTTTTCTCTAAATAAGTTGGAAAGAAGGAAAAAGAAAGTTGGAGCAGTAGGCTGACAGATTTCCTTGTGTGCCTGGCTTTAAGGAATTCATGTTCCTTTCAGGCAGCAGGAAGTTAACGCTTTGTAAGCAGTAGAATAACAAGACCATGTATGGTTTGGAGAACCATTCTGGCAGAGGTGTGGGATGGATAGAGTGGGAGTGGTGGAAGGTGAGGAGACCATGAGGAAGACTTGTGCTGTTAGAGGAGAAACGATAAGGGTCTGGAGTAAATGATGAGGGTCTAAGTTCATGGCAATTAGGCCCAGAGCATGAATTTATAAAAGATTCTTTTGGAAAGAAATGGGTACAAATGATCTGCCTCATGAAAATTAGTACTCTGAGCTCTGATTGGTAGGGCTCAGTTGGTTAAGCATCATCCCCCAAAGCCAAAGGTCAGGGCTTTGATTCCCGGTCAGGGCGCACACAGAGGCTGCAGGTTCAGTACCCGGTTCTGGACGTGTGCAAGGGCAACCCACTGACAGCTCCCTTTCACAACACGTTTCTCCCCATCTCTTCTCCATCCCTTTTCATCTCTCTAAAAATAATTTAACAGACACTAAACTTTAAAAATAAATAAAGAAAATAAAAGCAAATAAGTACCCCGAGATGCTCTCATAAGCTCCATCCTTGGATCTTCCTGTTCTGGTGGTTGTCTTTGGAGATCCATCAGTACTTCAAGCCTTCTCAATGGAAGGGCATCGGAAACACCTACTGAGAGAAAATGATTAATTTCCTAAAAGAGAAATTAGTTAAAAATGGAATTGTTTTTGACATTTATTGGTTAGATGTATGAAACAAAACTTGAAAAAAATCATTAAATGCCCTGGATAAACACTGATTCATCTCACTATCACTGTCAAACACATTAGAAGTAAATGGTTTCTTCCATTTCAAATCCTACAATGTTTTAGTTAAAACTCTAATAGACTCCCTCATGATAGCATCGTTAGATTTTAAGAATGTTATAGCATGCTCAATTAGAGAGAAAAGCTTAAATTTCTATGCAGTTAGTACTGTAGTTCTAGTTTTAGATCTTAACACGCTTATGTATATTTTCGTATTGATACATAGTAAAATATAGAGTATAAAATTAAATATAATGAGGTTTCAAAGAAATATACACTTGAACATATCTTTGAAATTTATAAAGGTTAAAAACAAAAGTAAAATTTCAAAAACTCTGTAAAGTGTTAAATATCTATACTCAAACGTTAAATTTCCCCTCAAAAATCAGATGGTAATTTTAAGATATTAGTGGATCTTATGCATATGAAAATCAAATATACATTGTATCACCTCTTCAATATTTAAATTCAAATGTTTTTCAAGAAACTTTGGTATTTATACTTTTACTGCAATGCAAGAAATTATATTAAGACTCGGTTCTTTATTTGTGTTGAACTTATGCTATCCTTTCATCACAAGTTATTTTAGTAAATGTTAACTTTAGTAACATCTTTACAGTAAGTTTCTGCTGTGCTGCAAACCCAGCTTACAAGGGAGAAGCTACATAATGACACATCAATTCAATGGGAAGGCCTGATGTAGAAAAAAACAAGTTCCAGGAAACTACTTTGACATAAACTCATTCACATGTCATTTTAATTTAGCAGCTCTAATTCTGACGTGGCTTGACATAAAAGTCACTTTCCTATCCAGTTCCCTAAACCTGAAAAAGAGAAGTGGCATCAGCAAAATGGCAGCCCATCTACCCTGACAGAAACATGGAAAAACAAGCAAAACTATGAGTTTGTTTCTCTTTTGATTGTTTATTTGTTTTTGCATTCCACATGTAAGGAAAATCATGCATTTTTCTTTCTCTGTCTGACTTCAGCATAATATCCTTTAGGTTTACCCATGTTGTCACAAATGGCAAAGTTTCATTCTTTGTTACAGCAGAGTAACATTCCTCTGTGCGTGTGTGTGTGTGTGTGTCCCAGGCCTCGTTAATCCAGTCACGTGTAGATGGACACTTAGGTCACTCCCATTTCTTGGCTATTGTAAATAATGCTACAAGGAACATAGGGGTGCATAAATCTTTCTTGTATCTTTTCAGATCAATATCCAGAAGTGGAATTGTTTTGTCCTATGGTAGTTCTATTTTCAGTTTTTTGAGAACTCCCCCTGTATTGTTTTCCATAGTAGCTCCACCAGTTTACAACCCCACCAAAAGAAACAAAGTCAGAACAAATTGAAGGTCACCAGACCTTCTTCTAACAGATAGAAGTGGGAATAGAAGAACGGGTGCACAAGGAGAAAGGGATGAGGAAGTACAGATTGCCAGTTATGAAAATAGACATGAGGATGTAAGGTACAGCACAGGGAATACAGTCAATCATATTGTAATAGCTGTATATGGGGTCAGATAGGTACTAGATGGATCAGGGCAATCATTTCATGTGATACATAAATGTCTAATGACTATATTGTACTATGCAAAACCAATATAGTATAGTATGTGAACTGTAATTGAAAAATAAATTTAAAAAATTTTAATAAAGAATGCAGAAGCTCTGCAGTCTGCCATGAAAAGCTCTCTAAGAATAGTGTAAAATGAAAATCATGTGTATCAAACAGTAATAAAGCACTGTCAGTAGTACTGTTAGAACTCTGTAAATGGTCAAAGTTTACCGCAATCAAGCAATCATTTAATTTACAAAAAAAGACAACTTAAAAACTGTAGAAAAGCTTTGTGCTGATTATAGCCACCCCCTCCCCAGCTTGGCCAGAGTCATGAAATCTGCATTCCCTGATTTCCAATGTGGGATCCTTGTTCAGGTCTGGAGAGAAAACAGCAGACCTCATTCCCTAATTCTTGTGTATGTCTGTTCCATATCTATATGAGAGCTACATGAAATCTTGAAAACTACAGGCTCTGTTTGAAACCATTAAGATGGCTCACAACCCGGAGCCCCCTGGAGCAAAAGATTATTGTTGAGGCATAAAACAGATTGCCTAATGCCAGGGAGGAAACGTTGCAGGGAGATCTTTCTCATAATCACCCATATATTTGGGGACTTTAGAAGGCCACATAAATATCCAAGGTAAGAGTTTGCTCAAAAATTACCTTTGAAGACACAAGCTTTCACTATGGGCTAGTTCCTAAAAACAGCTCAAGCCTGGCTAAGTTCCGAGGGAGAGTGCTGACACAGTCAATCTGCAAAGGCTTCAAAAGGTTTGCTCTCTATTTTTCTGCCTCCTGGTATTTAAGGAAATCTCTGTCAAAACACTCCCCGAACATAGGTTAAGGAAGTCTTCAGTGACCACCCTACCAAGAAATACATCCTCTGTTAAAACAGTTGAGCAAACTCATGAAACAGTTGGACTACTATAGCCTTCAACGGTCACAAAAAGAAGTCAAACCCTGCACGAGGGGAAAATCTGATTTCCATAGGTACATCCTGTTTTCAAGAAGAACATCACAAGGCATCAGCAAATTAGGAAAGTATTGCCCATTCATAGGAATAAATATACTGACCGAAACACTTCTGAACAAGTTCAGATAATATAGTCAAAGACTTCCAACAACTCTCTTATATATGCTGGAAGAGCTTAGAGACCAAGGAAACTGAAGAAACAGCATATCAAAAGTTATGGGATGCAGGAAAAGCAGTGCTAAATGAAAATAAAATGGAGCTGTAAACACTTACATGAAAACTAAGACTTGAGCCCTGGCTGATGTGGATTTGTTGGTTGGATGGTCATCCCTTAACTGGATGATGCCGGGTCAGGGCACATACTTAGGATGAGTTCATACACAGGCTGTGAGTTCATACCCCAGTCACAGCATACACAGGATGTCTACCAATCGATGCCTCTCTCTCTCCACCTTCCTCTTTCTCTCTAAAAAGCAATAAAATAATATCAAGTGAGGATAAAAAAAGAAAGGAAAAGAGTTGAAGAACACTAACAAACACTGACAAAGAACTAACTCCAATATTTCTCAAACTCTTCCAAAACAGAATAGAAGGGGACACTTCTTACTCATTTGATGAGACCAGATAAAGACACCACAGAAAAATTATAATATCCAATACCCTTTATGAATATAGATGAAAAACTTCCCAAAAAAATACTTACAAACTCAATCTGAAGCATACAAAAGGATTATATGCCATGAGCCAGTATGATTTATCCCATGAATGCAAGAAGAGGTCAATACATGAAAATCACTCTACATAATAGACATTAATGAAATGAACTTAATTATTGATTATCTCAATAAATACAGAAAAGGCACTTAACAAAATCTAATACCCTTTCATGATGAAAACACAGGAAAACATAAATAGACAGGAACTTCCTCAATGTAGTAAAAGGAACCAATGAAAACCCCACAAATAACCATGTAATCAACATTGAAAGACTGAAGTATTTCCCACTGAGATCAGGAACAAAACAAGGATGCCCATTTTTATCACCACTATTCAATGTTGTATTAAATTTCCAGCCACAGCAATTAGACAAGAAAAAATAAAAAGGCATCTAAATCTGAAAGGAAGACGTAAACTACATCACAGGTGGCATGATTCCGTATATATATAATCTCCCAAAGGATTCACCATAAATTTACTAGTGGTAACAACATACACACTGAGCAAATTTGCAGGCCATAAGATCAACATAGAAAAAGCAGTTGTGTTTCTATATAGCAGCAACAACCATCCATGAGGAAAATTAAAACTCAATTCCATTCTCAATAGCACCTAAAAGAACTAAATACTCAGAAATAAACCTAAGCAAGGATGTGAAAGACTTGTACATTGAAAACTATAAAGAATGGATGAAAGAAATCTAAAATGTCTAAATAAAGAGAATGACATCCTGTGTTCATTGATTAGAAGACAAATGATTGAGATGCCAAAACTGTCTCAAAGAGTCCATATTCAATGCAATTTCAATCAAATTTCATCAGCCTTTTACATAAATAAAAAGCTGGACATCAAATTCACATGGAAATGGAAGGAGCCCAAAAATAGCCAAAGCAAAGTTGAAGGACAAATCAGAGGACTCACACTTTTGATAAGGATATGTGCCCAGAATATGTGAAAAACTTTTAAATTAAAAAACCCAAATAACTGCATTTTTAAGTGAGATAGAGATCTGAAGATTCTGCTCCAAAGAAAATATATGGATGGTAATAAGCATATGAGAAAGTTCTCATTAGTTATTCAGAAACTACAAATTAATACCCGAAATGAAATACCAATGTTTACCTATTAGAATAGTTAGCATAAAAAAACATTTTGAAAATGATCAGATCTTTCATGGCATGTGAATAAACAAACTGGCATATAGCTATACAATGGAATACAAGCAAACAATTAAAACTAACACACTATTGATTTAAACATGACTGAACCTTAATGAACTATTCTCAGTTCTTCTATAATATCAGTTCTAAACAAGTAACTGTGCCCCTGCTTCCCTGGGGGGCTCTGCAGCCCAGGCAGAAGTACCTGTGCAGCGCTAAAGAGGGGAGAGGTCTGCCAGCTGAGGGGGAGCTGGGGGAGCAGGGCCCTGGCCCAGCCACCAAACACAGGCGGCAGCTTTGGCATCAGCAACTGTGAGACGGTGCCGTCCTGCTGGGGTCTCTTTGAGTCACAGCTGTGTTAGGTAATGTGGGAGGAGAGAGCGGGCCACCCCACTGCTCCAGATCCTTACCAATTCTCTCTGTCTCCCTTTGTTTCTGCAGTTGCCAGCTTCCTTCGGTCTGGAAAGAGACGAAGATTCCTCTTTCAGATTTGCCTGGACCACCCCTTCATCTCCAACCTCCTTTTATAGACAGTACAACCTCTCGGACCCCAGCGAAAGGAGAAGTAGATTTGAGAATTTCAGCCCCCTCTTCGCCAGTCTCTGGCCAAGGAACGAAGCCTGTGCTGTGATGCTGACTTGGGTTTCACGATTTCCTTTGCTCACACCTCGCAAAAGAAAAGCCCTGCATTGGAGCTCAAACAGAATTCTTCATTCTTCAGTAAAAACTCAATTGATGACCTAAAGGTTTTCTGGCAAAGCGATGGTGGGACCCCAACTGCAGGGTTTTTCCTGCTAGAGATGGACAGGAGCCCCCAGAGGAAGCTACTTAGGTGGGGTGGTATCCATGGGGGTGACATCTGTGTGGGAGGCAGGATTGGGAGCCAAGCCTGAGGACTAGCTCGTTGACGGGCCCGCACTGACTGCCCAAGCGATTGGTAGGCTGGTGGTCCTACCCGCTCTCGAGGTGCCCATAGCAGTGGCAGGGTGGCCGGGGGCGGAGACTGGGACGGACACCCCACCGGCTGCCGGGGTGCTGAGCCCTCCGCTGGGAGGGTGGGTGCTGTGCTTGGATGTACCTCCTAGGATGGGAGTTAACATGGGGGCAGTGGTTCCCCCAAGCACAGGGTTGTTCTGAGGGTTGGGACCTGTGGTCGCTACCAGAGTGCCCTGGCTAAAACGCTTCCGGGAGCTCCGGCCCACGCTTCCCCCAAAGCCCCGAGTGGCTGTGCCAGAGGGACCGAGAGCAGCAACGGCTGGCCCGGTGTTGGCCTGTGTGCTGGCCTGTGTGCCCACGGTGGCCTGTGTGGTGCTGCCCAGGGCCGGCTGGCCTGGAGTAGAGATTGGGGCCTGGGCTGGGGCCGCAGCCGCCTGTTTTCCACCTCTGGAGTCCGGGGGAGCTCCCGAGAAGAGAGCGTGGGTAGGTGGCGTCGTGTCCATAGGGGTTGTGTCCATAGTGGTTGTGTCCACTGGGGTCGTGTCCATTGGGGTGACATCCGTGTCGGAAGCAGGCTTGGGAGCCAGGCCTGTGGATGTGCAGGCTGAGGGGCCGGCGCTGCCTGCAGAAGTGATTGGCAGGCTGGTGGACAAAGGGGTGCTGGGGGTATCCACGGGAGCAGTCCCTGCGGCAGGCTGCGGGGAAGACCGCGGAGGCTCTGGAGCGCAGCAGCCGGACATGGCCTCCGGGTCACCCCACAGGGCACTGCTGATGCGCTGCCAAAGTGCCTTTTTCTCCGCATCGATGTCTTCAGGCGTGACTCTGTAACCCAGCTCAGGCGCTGGTGGCAGCCTGAGAGGGTCCCCTCGCCTGCGTGGCAGCAGAGGAAACTTCCGCTTTCGGGGTCTGTCACAGGAAGGTGAGCGGTTCCTGGAGGATGGTCTCTGACTGCGGGTGTCACCTGGGCCACTGTCAGGCTGGCTCTTCCTCTGAGATAACGGGCAACTGGAGGAGGGAGCCTCACTGTCTTTGTGAGCCTCTGGGACAGCCTGGTGTGGCAAGTGGCGGGCTGCCTCCTCCTCTCCACTGGCGGGAAGCCTGGAGTGGAGCTGTAGGAGCTGGTGATTGCGTTCCTTTTGTAGCAGGAACTCCTCGCAGAGGCCGGGGGTTTTCGGTGGCATCGGTCTTCTGGGCCCCTTTCCTGATGGGCCTCCCTCTCTAGGACTCTGGGGTCTTTCTCCTGTTCAGGCATCACTCTCCTTTGTCCACAGGCCCTCTGATAGCAACGCCTGCAGAAGGAGGTAAGGACCTCCAGGAAAAGGCACAGGGCCCGGGGAATCCTCAAACACAGTCTCAGGAATGCTACATTAGGCCATGACCGCCAAATCCGCAGATAGTTAGGGCAGCATAGAGGTACTGGCTGCCGCTGGGGGACGAGCTGGTGGGCGAGGTGAGCACCGTGCTGGCTTCCTGGTACCCGGGGTTGGAGATGGGGACCGAGTTTGCTCAGATAAATGCCCATTAGGCGCTTTGGTGAGATGTGTCCTCGAACAAATAGCCGGATCTCAGCAAGCTCCTTCAGTAGCCAACAACAGTGTTGAAAGCCAAGAGCTGACTGTTGGGCCTGTTGCTAGGATACACTCAGAACTCCCAGGCACGGGGTGGGCACGAGGAAGTGGAGAGCTTGCCAAGGTTCTGTGGGGAGGGGCGCACCCAGAGGACTCTGGAGGACCCTTAGGTGCTTCCCGATCTCCAGCTGAGGCAGGGGCAGGGGAAAGCCACCAAACTTCCACTCCCAGGGCTGTAGTCATCCTGGGGCCTTAGAGGCCTGACAGTGACCATGTTCTCGGGACTCCCACCACGGCCGCTTCTGCTTAGGGCTTGCCCCTGCAGCACCTCTTCTACCTGGTGGTGCTTGACATTCTGCAAGGCCACGACATGGGACCGCAGGGATTTCAGCCTGGCCTACGGAGGCCCTCCTGACACACCTGAGAGATGAATGACTATGCCTTCATAGTCACCTTTTAAGGGGGTGGAGCCCTTGTAGCTAGTGACGCTGATGTGTACCCTTCCCCCAAACCCTGTCTTCCACTCCATGGTAAGTGTCAGCTCTTCTTCCACAGTGCCAGAAGGCTCTATCAGTGGGTTATTGGTCTCGGTGGAGGGCACTGACGCCATGGCCTCCTCCCCTCCTCCCCCTGCCTCCTCCTCAGACACTGCCTGCTCCTCCTCCTGTGCCTGGGAGCCCAGGGTGAGTACGGGCGTTTTGCCAGCCCCCAGGCCCTGCTGGACCCTTGCTCTCTGGCTTTTTCCACTGCAGCAGGGCCACCACAGCCTCAGGCTGGGCAGCTTGGAGAGCTCACATTGCTTCTAGTAGGGGGGCATGACCTTGAGTCTGAGCCCCAGCTTCTCTGCAAGCAGGGGTCTGAAACATAAATTGGTTGTTACGATATTGTCATGGTGATGTAAAATATGGCATAGGGAATATAGTCAATGATATTGTAATAACTGTGTATGGTGTCAGATGGATACCATTGAATAGGTTTATGGAGGTGATCACTTTGTAAATTATATAAATGTCTAATCACCATGTCATACACCTGAAACTAGTATAACAGTATGTCAACTGTAATTTAAAAATTATTTTAAATACTATTAATAAAACTTAAGTATGGAAGTACATATTTATTCAGCAGGTGCATTCGGATGAGGGGTTCTGAAACTTACACCTCAGGAGCTTGATAGACCATCCACTGTGATTCCCAGTCTCCCACGGGATCCCACCTTGGATGCTAAATCTCCCACCATCAAAAGCCTTTGCCTGCCTCAGGTGGTCTTTAGGGAACCTGGGCATAGAAAGAAGTACAATGTGGCCAATTGGGAGGTGTCTCAATGTCATCTTGTGACTCTACCCAGGACTATAGCTATGACAGGAAAGGGTCTGCCTGACTCCAGGTTCTGTTCAAAGTGTGGTCTCTGAGCTGTGTGTCTGTGAGCTGTCTGCTCACAATCCAGGACAATATCAATCCAGACACTGAGATGACATATAGGTGCTATTGAAACTCAGTGCTGAGCTGCTTGTGGAGGGAGCTGGTACCGGGCACATAGGACTCCATCTCAGCCCGTGATGTCCTGGGACAATGACAGAGCTGGCCCTTCACCACAGACAGATTGAGACACACTCATCTCTCACTTGTTAGGATCGTTGTCATTTTGAAAACAGTGTATCATCAGCATTTCATTAGTTTCATTCAAACCAGAACAATAAGAAAAACAATGATAAAAATGGAAAGTTAACCCAATAATAATTTGTTTGAGGTCTGGTTTAGTTGTTTTTTAAACAGATAAAGTAGTAATATTTAATCTTTTTTTCTTTGGAGGGGGTTACACTGGTGGCTTTCCCCTTCCTCCATTTCCCCTTATTTCTCAGTAAGAAGATGCTAATTTTGTCTCAGGACAGCAATGGGATCATCTAAATTAAGTACTAATACATGAGCATGTTTATTAAGACTCATGGTTAATTTAGTTGCTTGTGGTATCAAGAGCAAATCGTTAGGTTGTTTTTTCCTCCCATAGAAACATGTCCAAATATGAGTTCAGAAACACTTTAACAAAATGTACATTGCCAATGAATCTTATTTTATACAGCAATAGTAATAAAAAAAAGGAAGTGAGATTTGGAATCCACTAAATGTAAGGTCCATATACCTGGGAAGGATAAGGGTGCATGGATGTTCAAATACGCTGTACTCCACCTATATCTTTCTGTCACATTGGGTGTCCAAGCACTTGAGGTTCTATAATTGTCAAAATCATAAATATCTTTTAAATATTTAAAAACACTAAGCACAGAATTAAAAACTAAGTCCGAGAATCATACACCATCAAAAGTGTCTAAATTTATAGAAGGACAGATTATAAAAGGAATCTATTAGAACTTTTAGAAACAAAAATATGGAAATTAAAATTAAACATTTATTTAATATGTTATACCAGTTAGAGATAGATGAATAAAGAAATATAGAAATGGACATAGATCTGACATATTTTCCCAGCTCAGATATTTAGAAGAAACAGAATATTCAAATAAAGCAGTTAAATAATAGGAAACAGAGAATTGGAAGGTCTGATAATCTAATTTTATTCCAAGGAGAAAATGGAGAGAATAGAGGAGATAAAATATTTGAAGTAGTGAACGTCAAGATATTTATTTTATACTTTGCATTAAAAGTCAATACTTCCTTTATTAAGTTTAAATTACTTTATTGTTGTTCAATTACAATTGTCTGTATTTTCTCCCCACCCATCCCCCTCGCCCCCTCCACACCCACCTCCCTCCCTTGCTTCCACCCTCCCCCATGGTTTTGTCCATGTGTCCTTTATAGTAGTTCCTGAAAACCCTTCTCCTCACTGTTCCCTCCTCACTCCCCTCTGGCTATTGTTAGATTGTTCTTAATTTCAATGACTCTGGTTATATTTTGTTTGCTTTTTTCTTTTTTAAAATAATTATTTTATTGTTGTTTAATTACAGCTGTCTGAGTTTTCCCTCAACCACTCCCCTGCTACCTGAGCCAAACACACCTCCCCCCCTTGCTTTCATCCTCCCCCCAGTTTTGTCATGTGTCTCTCATAGTAGTTACTGAAAACCATTCCCCTCATTATCCCCTTCCACTTCCCCTCTGGTTACTGTCAAATTGTTCTTAATATCTATGTCTCTGGTTATATTTTGCTTACTTTTTTCTTTTGTTGATTATGTTCCAGTTAAAGGTGAGATCATATGGTTATTTGTCCCTCAGCACTTGGCTTATTTCACTTAGCATAATGCTCTCCAGTTCCATCCATGCTGTCACAAAGGGTAGGAGCTTTTTCTTTATCTCTCCTGCATAGTATTCCATTGTGTAAATGTACCATGGTTTTTTGATCCACTCCTTTACTGATGGGCACATAGGTTGCTTCTAATGTCCCCTCATCTAATACCCTGCCCCAGTTCTAGAATCAGCCCTTTCTTTAAAAAGGAGGGCAGGGATTTTAAGATATTATTTTTCCAACTTTACAACTGAGATAATAGAAGCAGATTAGGCAACTCATTTAAGTTTCCAGAGCTAACCGATAACAAAATTAATATAAGAATCCCAGGTTCTCTCCACTGGACCATAGTTTTCATCTGCTTAGTTAATAAACACTATGAGGTTCTGTGCAGGAATTTCAAGTAAGCACAGACTTCCCAAAGTTCTTAGCGTAGAACCCCAGTCATTTGCTGAGAATTGTAAAGTTTTAGATGTTGAAATCTAGTAGATGTCACACTCTAAAGAAAAGGGGAAAGATGGGAGTATTAAGAAGACTTGTGATGAAACCTTGGCTAATCTGCAGAGCATTTGTCATCTTTCAGAGAATCGGGGTTTCTGTGGGAGTCTGAGTAGTTCTCGGAGCAGGAAAGGGCCCCTGACAGGGATGCAATGTCTGCCAGGGCTGCAGGGACCCTGGGGCTCAAGTCACAGGAGCCAGGGCAACCTGGCAGGAAGCTGGCTCTCTGGGTGAGCCCCAGGTTCTCCTGCACCTGGTTCTTAGTTCTACAGGGAGCTTGTGGAAACCTTGGGGAGCAGCTCA
The DNA here is from genome assembly GCA_039655065.1 of Glossophaga mutica. NCBI lineage: Eukaryota > Metazoa > Chordata > Mammalia > Chiroptera > Phyllostomidae > Glossophaga > Glossophaga mutica. Next base: position 73,311,594 of record CM077308.1, on the reverse strand, counting down.
CATAGAAATGCTCAGAATAATTTATGATGTTTTGAGTATAAGGTCAGCCTTTTAAATCGAGTTGGGAATTATTACACAAACTCTGTGATTGAAGCCTTCAGACATTTTGGAGGCAGAGTGTTCTCATCAGCACAGAATATCTGGAAAAGATATTAAACTACCACACTGGGGAGATAAGCATGAAGTGTGCTTTTTCCATGACTAACACTCATTAATGTTCACATCTTATCACTTGGGGCAAAAAGCATTTGTTAATCAAAATGGAACAGTGGGATTTATCAACCCAAACTCTGTTTTCCCATTAATTTGTTTTCTTGAAATTCTCCAGTGCTAATCCAAAAATCCCCAAGGAAGTTCTCCTATTTCAATTTAATTTTCTACCAATACCTTATTGCTATATTAAATTAACCTTATTAAAATAAAAAATTTATACAGATTCTCTTGCCTTCTCCAGTGTACTATTTCAGTCTATTGCCTGCATGTTTAGAGGCCCTGCAAGAAAATTAGGATAAATTTGGCTGCTGAATCATCCCTAACATTGCTTGCACTATAGTCTCTATTTTATTGCCCTCCATGATTTCCACTTAAACAAAGGATGTTCACATTCTGGATAAACACCACCATTCCCAGAGGGCACATTCATACCTCTGAATATGTGTGACAGTTGCCTGAGTTATATACAATAAATATGTTCAGTTCTGCCTTTGGCCTATGGGGGTATTTAGCAATGATCCTTGATAAGTACTAGAGAGCATCTGTATTGGTCAGGGTCTAGACAGACACAGAGACCATGGCAGTTATTTTATAACATGGAGAATTTAACATAAAAGATTGTTAGCTAGATGTCAAGAATTGTCAACAAAATAGGTAACTAAAAAGTCAGATAGAGAGCTAAGGTATCCCAGAAGTAGCAGACACAGGAAGCCACTCCCACCCTCGGCTGGGAGAACAGAGGGAACAGGCTCTGATTGTTAAAATTCAGAAGCTTGGAGAGCTGTAACTTAGATCTCAGCATGGGTGGTAACTTCTCAGCTGGTCCTGGCATTTCTGTGCATGGCAGAAGGGCCCCAAGGACCTGAGACCTCCACCTCGGACAAAGGGCACCTGCTGACTGGTGGTACATGTCTGGCTCCCTGAATATTGGAGAAGTTGCTGCCCCTGGGAAGAATGGCCATGACCAGGGAAAGGGAGACGTGTGGCTGGGGGACACTGGCAGGAAAGGAGGCCAGCCATGTGGATGGTGGCTACAGGAACCTGCTGTGGAGTCAGAATGACAGTTTTGCACTCAGCTCTGCTACTTGCTAGCTCTGCAAAAGTTCCTTAAACTTTTGGCAACTTGCTTAACCTCTAATAGCCTCAGTTTTCCTGTACATAAAATGGAGCTGGTGTTCTTTATCTGACATTTCTTATCTGAGGATCCACAGTGACAGTCTCTGTAAGGTGCTTGGCAAAGTACCTCATACATAAATTCCAAATGCACAGTTGCTGCTGTAGCTGTTAATAAATGCATGAGGGTGTAAATCAATGCTTCTTATCTCAGGGTGATACTTTTGTCTCTCAAGGGACATTCAGTGATGCCAAGAAATGTTTTTGATTGTCCTGACTTGGGGGCCATGCTGTGGCATCTAGTGCATAGAGGCCAAAATGCTGCTTAACACTCTGTAACATGCAGGAAAACAAATAATTATCTGGCCTAAACTTCAATCGTGCTGAGGTTAGGAAACCCTGGTTTAAATAAAACCCAAAAAGTATGTTCTAAGAATTGTGAAGGAATAATAATTCAGAGGGAGGAGAGCTCAGTGAAGAATAAACAAGAGCTGTCTGGGCACATTTCAGAGAAGAAAGGCACAGAAGGATGGGTGGATTTGGCTGAACAACGTGGAGTGAAAGGGCATTCCAGGCAGGGGAATGACAAGGCAAAGGCCTGGAGGTGGAACCTCGACTCCTTCTCTGCCTTTATCAGTAAATTACACATCCAAACCCTCACAGAGACAGTGTACATCACTGACCCTGAAAGGAATGCCAAATGTGAGTCTCCACTCAGGCTGCTTTTCCCATAGAGATCTCATACAGCCACATGTCATCGTTATGCGGGAGAAAATGTTCCTGCATGATGTATCCTGCCCTTACCTGTCTGTCCAACTCAGCATTTCACAGAACTGGCACCACAGTCAGACGGATTCCAGATGATGGGGGAGGCACAGAAAATTTGATTACCTTTCCAGAGCCCTGCCTTCTAAAAAATAATTTCTCCTTTAGAAATTTGATGACTTTTCAAAGTTTTTATTGCAGTGTTTCCATTACCACTTAGCCCTTTTATACACTCTGCCCCACAATTACCACACTGTGGTCCATGCCCATGAGTCCTTTTCTTGTTTGCTCAATCCCTCCAACCCCTGAACTCCCCCCGCCCCCAATAGCTTTCATCCTGCTCTCTATGAGTCTGTCTCTATTTTTCTTGTTAGGTCAGTTTGTTCATTAGACTCCACATATGAGTGAAATCATATGGCGTTTGTCTTTCTCTGACTGGGTTATTTCAGCATCAAATTCTCCAGGTCCATCCATACTGTCAAAAAAGTAAAATTTTCTTCTTTTTTATGGTGGAGTAATATTCCATTGTGTAAGTGCCCCAAAGTTGTTTTATCCATTCGTCTACTGATGGACACTTGGGCTACTTTCATATCTTAGCTATTGTAAATAATGCTGCAATGAACACAGAGGTGCTTATCTTCTTTCCATTGAGTGTTTTGAGTTTCTTTAGATATATTCCCAGAAATGGGACCTGTGCTCAGAAAATTATAGCATACAAAAGAAATTGAAGAAGATATAAATAAGTGGAAGGAAGCACATACCATGTTCATGGATAGGAAGAATTAGCATCACTAAAATGTCCATGCTACCCAAAGCATTTTATGGATTCCTATAAAGATTCCAATAATGTATTTCACAGAACTAGAACAGATATTTCAAAAATGTATATGGAACCACAAAAGGCCCCACATAGCAACAGCGATCTTGAGAAAGAACACTTGGAGGAATCATGCTACCTAGTATCAAACTATACTATAAAGCCATTGTAATCAAAACAACATGGTACTGGCATAAAAACAGGAACATAGATCAATGGAACAGAAGACAGGGACCAGAAATAAACCTACACCTTGACAGTCAATTGATGACTTCTCAGAACACTGGCTTTCACAGGAAGACAACCATTCTGGCTAAACCACTGCTTGGCAAGATGCTTGGCTTTGGATCCCATCCTTCACCTTGTGCAAATGACCTTACACTGTTATTATAAAAAGACACTGAGTAGGCCCTATTGTTTATTTTTCTCTCAACACCTTTTCTTTAAGTGTCATTTCCAAAAAAATCACTGTCACAACCCATATGAAGGAGCTTATCTTCTTTGTGCTCTTCTTGTTTATTGTTTCAGGTCTCACAGCATGTCTTGAATCCATCTTAAGTTACTTCGTTCTGTACTCCCATGATTGTTACCAAATTATTCACAACAGCTAGGATATGGAAACAACCTAATTGTCTGTTAGTGAATGAATGGATAGAGAAGACATGGTCCATATGTACGATGGAATATAATTCAGCCAAGAGGGAGAATGTAATCTTGCCATTTGCAAAAACATGGGTCAACCTAGAGGGTATGTGTTCAGTGAAATAAGTCAGACAGAAAAAGACAAATACTATATGATGTCAACTATATGTGCAATCTAAAGAGCCAAAGTCATAGAAACAGAGACTAAAATGGTGATTGCCAGAGATCTGGGAATGGGGGTTAGGGTGGGGAGATGTTGATCAAAGGGTACACACTCCAGTTATACAATGAATGACTCCTGGAAATGTAATGTGCAGGGTGGTGATTATTGTAATTATCCTGTATTATATGTTTGAAACTTCCAAAGAAAGTAAATCTTAAATGTAATCATAACAAAAAAGAAATGGTAACAATGCGACATGAGAAGGTGTTTGCTAACACTATGGGGGTGATCATTTTGCAATCATAAGTGTAGCCTATCAACAGGTGGCACACCTTAAACTTATATAATGTCATTTAATAAAATTTCAATAAATCTGGAGAGAAAAGACCCCAATCACGTTCAAGTCTGTACCATAAATGAGTTGCCTGGAAGTGCTCATGTTTTAGAAGAAAGAGGTTGAGGATCTAACCTGCGATCTTCCTTGAACAAGATCGTGGACATCTCTTTGCCTCAGTTTTCCTCACACTGAAATGTAGGAGAATGGACAAACACTTGCTTGGTTAGTTCAGGGTATACATTTCTAGAGTTCTATCTTGCTTTTTTCTTTTCAGAATCTAAAATCTCAAGATCTTCCTTACTAATGTTAAAAACTCTAGTTTTTTTTTAATTTTTTTACTTTTTACTCTTACTTTTTAAATCTTACTTTGATCTTTTCTTTCTTTTAATCTACTTTTTCCTGCTGCAGTGAAGATTCCATAAGAACAGGAATTGATTTACTTTTACTGTAAATTTCTGGCTGTGTCTTTAGTACCTAGAATCTTTTCCGGCTCATAGTGGAAACTCAACAAATATTTTTTGAAAGGTGAATGATCTCAAGTCTCCTATGGTCCAGAGATTAAGACAGAAAAAACAATGAGAAAGAGGAAGAAAGAGAGGGAGGAGGCAATAAGAGTTTGAGAATGCAGACTTGGCAGAATAGAATAAGAAAAAGCTTCAAGATATGTTACGTGAGCTGAGCTTGTAGTTTGAGTAGGAGTTTGCATGGGGAAAAGTGAGGGAGAAGACCATAAACAGAGTATGAGATGTGCTAAGGCTCAAGAAGAACAAAAAGCAGAGGTTTTTTGTTTTTTTGTTTTTTTCCCCCAAAACTTCAGATTGCCATAGTTCAGCTCTGGCTCAGCTTAAGATACTGCAGGGCAGACATGAGAAGATGATCTGAGAGGAGGGCCAGGCCTGAGGGAGCCCTGTGTGCCAGGTGGCTCTCATCTTCAGGAAATGCAGAGCAACCAAAGAGCAGTTACATGGCCAGACTGGGATGTGACAAAGCTTTCACTAGAGCGATGGGGAAATGTGCGGCCAAGCAAGAGGCAGGGAGTGGGGTTGGACCCAAGGCCTGCCTGTGGCTGAGAGGGAGATGGTAGAACTCTAATCCATCAGATCTTCTGAGTTATGCTAGGTGTGTTACATTGACTGATATCAGGGCTGTCTCTGCTCTTCAACATAGTCCACCAAGTTCTCAAAAAAACTTCAAAACCTCAAACACCCTATAGCAGATTAATTATTGGTTATATTTTGGTAAACTCAAGTGAGATGTCAGTTGCTATTTCTATCACTAAGGGTTCTCTACTTCTAACATGATGACTGGGTTTGAATGAGTTTTACAACAGCCAGGTTTCTGTATTTAGGTCATATTGTAGGCATTTCCTTGGCAGTTTCAATAAGGTATTCTGTCATCATCATTGTCAAATTGCCTGTCAGGCTTTGGATAAGTGTGCATGCAATTATTTGTCTTGAACTTTGAATTTTCCCCACCAAACTCCTCATTCATGGAAAAATAACATTTGTAATATAATTATTTATTACCAGGCCATGGCAACGTCACCAAATGGGATTATGTAGAAACAATAAGGAAGGTTTCCCAGTTTCTCATTATTTTGAGATAGAACATGTCCTTCTGGACAAAGGGACTTACACTGCTTATGGAAGCCTTGTGCTTTCCTTTTCCTTTTACACTTTCACTCATGGCACTTTAAGGTCTCCTTGTTCTCCCTTTTCCTTTTTATGTTTTCATATATAACTATCTCACTAACAAAAAGGGAAGATGAGCCATTAGGGTCTAGATACCACTCACATTGTTGGATTTACTATTCAACAAGCAAGTTTATCATCCTCTTCCAAGATTTTCTTTTTATGTACATAATTGTCATATTTTTTTTCTATTAAAAGAGCCAGACCCTACAGGTGAGCCAAAAAGAGCAGCATGGAATGGATATCAGTGAATGTCATATCACTAGGGCTTATCTACCTGATCACTCTGCTTTAATTAGCCCTCTAGTTACTTCTAGCTGTTAATAATGAGCTTTAGATGTGGAAAAAAATGCACCTTTAGGTAAGCATAACAAAAACTATATTTGCTCAGCTTTTCAGGTCAGTTGAGAGAGTATATTCACAGGTTTATTGGCAATAAAAGTCATGGTGACTTTTGTCCTGTGGATACAGCTATTCATGTTGCACTTTCATCAAACGGATCATCTTCACTCCACAATGTGGCTCATGTTTTTTTCTATGTTCATGGAAGATAAACTCTTAATTCAGTCTCTGTTTAATTTCATTCAACTTGGAAAAATGCAGAGAAGTTTAAGCTGAAATACTAATTTTTCTCCCCAGTGAGCATCTTCAGCACACCTGTTCAGAATAATTCTGACGATACTTTACAGACTTGGAAAATCATATAAAGAACTATGACTAACAGTGTATGCTCTACTGAAAGTACTCCTTTCTGTTCCATTCCTCAGGTGTTCACTGAGAATTTACTATGTGCTTTCCTCACATCACAGGACTGCTAAAAATTTTTCAGTGGTGCTCCATTACTTACAGAATAAAATTCAAACCACTTATCCTTGTATCCTAGGCCTGACTTCAGTGATTCTATATCCCATCTTCCTCAAGCTCCTACCAACACACTCACACACACACGCACATGCACACGCACACACAAATGCTTCAGACATAAGTTTCCAAATCATGAGTTTCCAAATGTAACTACCATTCCTCCTTTTGAATCCATCCTTGTGCTCTGGATACTGCCTAGAGTCCTCCTCCCCTCCCTGCGTAATGGTTTCTCATCATCCTTCAAGGAAACTATGGGGTGGTAATAAATATTTTACAACCACTTCTCCCAAAACACAAACAAATAAACAGATTTGCAGCATTTACAGAATTCCATGGAGTAAATACTCCCATTATGGCCAATTTTACTCTACCAATGTGGTGTTGCTGAATGCAGAGCTGGGAAGAGATGAGCAGTGGCCCACCATGATGAAATATTTCCAAGATCAGATGCAATAAAATCAAACAATCTCAAGAACATGATAGTAAGAGTGTGAAGTAATTAAGAAATGATGAGTGGATTATTTATAACCTTTATTTTTCACATAGTTCTGTTGTAATGTATTTAATTCACTTTTTAATAATGGCCACATTTAACAACTGAACACTTGACAATAGTGTCTTGTGACTTGGTTTGAGCCAGCTCCAGCACACCTGTGCGTGGACCCTACCGTCACTTCTCTAACCCACAGAAATCTCCCTGTGTATGCATTTACTGTGTTTGTAACTATTCTGACAATTCATTCAAGCAAATGTTTATTGAGAGCCTACTATGCACCAGAAATTCTAGCTCAGGTATTCAGGCAAAAAGCACACAGGGAAGTAAAAATACAATTTCAGTTGCAATCACTTCCACCAAGAGACTAGTGACTTGTGGGGTGGTGAGTGGTACCATTTATAATGGATGAACGGAAATGGGGAGATGAGGCAGAGCATAGCGGCTGGGTTTTAGATATGTTAGGCTTTGGATGCCTTTTAGATATCTAAGGGGGAGAAGCAATCAGACAACCTTTACATGGATTCCAGAGCTGAGAGTGGATTCCAGAGCTTAGGGTATAGCTATGGGTGTCATCAGTGTAAAGGACATTCAAAGTCACAGAAAAGGAGGAAATCATTCCCAGAAAGATGAAAGATGGAGAAGGAAAAAGTACAGGAACCTGAGGAATTCCAACATTTGGAAACCAGGTGTTACAGACTAAATTGTGGACCCATCAGAATTCACATGTTGGAGTCATAAGTACCTCAGAATGGGACTATATTTGGAGACAGGGTCTTCAAAGTGGTACCTAAATTAAAATTTGGTCACATGGGAGGGCTCCAATCCAATGGACATGTATACTTAAAGGCAGAGGAGGTTAGGACACAGATGAGTACAGAAGAATGGCCATGTGAAGATACACGGAGAAGAGAACCATCTATAAACCAATGAGAGAGGCCTCAGAAGTCACCAACCTTGCTTACACCTTGATCTCAGACTTCTCTGCTCCAGCATTATGAGAGAGTAATTTCCTGTTTCTGGTGCCCCACCCCCACCCCCCAGTCTGTGATACTTTGTTATAGCATCCCTAGCAAACTAACACACCAGCAAAGATAGTAACTGTATTCTGCTTTCCACAAACTGTTCACAGGATTATCTTCTTGCCTCAGCTACACTACACACTCTTTGAAGACAGGAACTATGTAACCCTCCAGTGTCTGCCATGCAAGTGGGCTTCTCATGCTTACCCTCGCAGGGCTTTAATTGGGCCCAATGGCAGCAGCAATGGGGGCTGGACCCTTTCATACAGAGCAGAAAAGGAGCTGAGAACACCAGTATCTTTGTTCCATGTAAGGCCTTTCCCAGGCATTAATCACCCATGGGGCAGTATGCAGTGCTTTAGGAACACTGGAATGCCTTATATTTTTCTTGCATCTCAAACTTCATTGAACAGCCTACAAGCCAAGCCGAGTTAGCATTATCACAACCATTATACAGCAGAGACAGTAAGCCCAGAGAAGGGCAGAGACAGAGCTGGTTCTGGGGCAGAACTAGGAATGGAATTCAGATTTTCTGTCTCCCTATCTGTTTGGGTTCCTGGGGAGTTTTTGTTAGAAAGGCTGATTACTCAACGGAACCTCAGGATCCAAGAAGATATCAAATTAAAAGTGACATTAGGACTTCCAGCCAAGATAGAGACATAGGTAGACATACTGTGCCTCCTCACACAACCAAAACAAGGCCAACAAAAATTTAGAAGAAAAAAAAAAAAAAAAACCGGTACTGACAGAAACTCCAACTGTATGGAAGTCCAACAACCAAGGAATTAAAGAAGACACATTCATCCAGACTAGTACAAGGGGCGGAGTCGGGCAGCTTGGGTGGAGAGGAATCTGGGCAAAGCAGTGGCTGGCAGACCCAGCAAGGTGGCAGATTGTGGAGGGGCGCAGTGTGCAAGGTGGCTGGAGGACTGCGCAGTCCTACATTCGCATGCAGATAAACCAGGCGAAACTGGGTAGTGGGACAGACCACAAAACCCAGGGTCCCAGCACAGGGAAATAAAGCCTCAAACCTCTGATTGAAAACACCTGTGGAGGCTGAGGTGCCAGGAGAAACTCCCAGCCTCACAGGAGAGTTTGTTGGAGAGACCTACAGGCTCCTAGAACTTACACAAGCTCCCCCCCCACCCCACCGCCCCAGGAATCAGCACCAGAAGGACCCAGTTTGCTTGTGGAAAGGTGGGGAAGTGACTGAAATCTGGCAGAGAGCGGAACAAGTGACATTGTTCCCTCTCAGACCCCGCAAGTGAACACCTAAGGCCCCACCCTTCATTATGTAACAGGTGTGTCAAGACAAAAAATGGCCCAAACCAAAGAACAGATAAAAGTTTCAGAAAAAATACAACTAAGTGACGAAGAGGTAGCCAACCTATCAGATACACAGTTCAAAACACTGGTAATCAGGATGCTCACAGAATTGGTTGAATTTGCTCTCAAATTAGATGAAGAAATGAAGGCTATGCTAAGTGAAATGAAGAAAAATGCACAGGGAACCAATACTGATGGGAAGGAAACTGGTACTCAAATCACTGGTGTGGACCAGAAGGAAGAAAGAAATATCCAATCAGAAAAGAATGAAGAAACGAGAATTCAAAAAAATGAGGAGAGGCTTAGGAACTTCAGGACATCTTTAAACGTTCCAACACCTGAATTATAGGGATACCAGAAGGAGAAGAGGAAGAGCAACAAGTGGAAAGTTATTTGAACATATCATAAAGGAGAATTTCCCAAATCTGGTAAAGGAAATAGACTTCCAGGAAGTCCAGGAAGCTCAGAGAGTCCCAAAAAAGCTGGACCCAAGGAGGAACACACCAAGGCACATCATAATTACATTAGCCAAGATGAAAGATAAGGAGAGAATCTTAAAAGCAGCAAGACAAAAGGAGAGAGTTACCTACAAAGGAGTACCCATAAGACTGTCAGCAGATTTGTCAAAAGAGACCTTGCAGGCAAGAAGGGGTTGGAAAAAGGTATTTCAAGTCATGAAATGCAAGGACCTGCATCCAAGATTGCTCTATCCAGCAAAGCTTTCATTTAGAGTGGAAGGGCAGATAAAGTACTTCTCAGATAAGGTCAAGTTAAAGAAGTGCATCATCACCAAGCCCTTATTATATGAAATGTTAAAGGGATTTATCTAAGAAAAAGAAGATAAAAAATATGTACAGTAAAGTGACAGCAAACTCACATTATTAACAACCACACCTGAAACAAAAACAAAAACAAACTAAGCAAACAGCTAGAACAGGAACAGAACCACAGAAATGGAGATCACATGGAAAGTTATCAACAGGGGAGTGGGAGGGGGAGAGAGGAGGAAAAGGTACAGAGAATAAGTAGCATAGATGGTAGGTAGAAAATAGACAAGAGGAGGGTAAGAATAGTATGGGAAATGTAGAAGCCAAAGAACTTATATGTATGACACATGGACATGAACTAAAGGGGGAGAATATGGGTGGGAAGGTGTGTGCAGGGTCGGGGGAGAGTGAAGGGGGAGAATGGGACAACTGTAATAGCATAATAAATAAAACATATTTAAAAGAAAAGTGGCATTGGGCCTGGCTGGTGTGGCTTAGTGAATTGAGCCCTGGCCTGCAAACCAAAGGGTTACCAGTTCCATTCCCAATTAGGGCACCTGCCTGGGTTGTGGGCCAGGTCCCCAGTGAGGGGCATTTGAGAAGAAACCATACATTGATATTTCTCTCCCTCTCTTCCTTATTCTAAAAATAAATAAATAAAATCTTTAAAAAAATAAAAAATAAAAGGACCATAGGAGTGTAAGGCAAGGACTTACCAGAAACCAAAATGGCTCTTAAAACTAGGAAGAAAAACAGTCTCTGTACTGAAGTCAGAGGTTGACAAGTTTGTCTTATGCATTATCCAGAAAAGACATTTCTTAACATGATCCAGAGTGTCATTTTACTTTACTCAGCTGGGAATTTATCATTTTAATAATAAACTCTGATGTTCCAGAGGCAAGAACACTTCCCGCTTTCGTAAACACAACCAGATTTTTTTCGTTTTAAAAGTGTGACTGAAATGCAGGCTTTGGATACTAATAAGGAAATTAATATAACCTGCCCATACAGAGTTTTTCTCCAAGGACAAACCTTAGAATACATGTTCTGACGTTCCTCCTAATGCAGTCTCTACAGACACTTCAAAGACCAAAATGTAGTTATCTAGCCAAAGTTGCTTTTTTCCATCTTTGCTTTTGCACAAAAGGTAATTCCTGCAGAGCTGGTGAACTTGCAAGTGCCGGCTTGTCCTTTGAATCAAGTCGTCCACGTCTCAGCATCCCATTGCCCAGGAAAGAGTACTTAGCTACCTCCAACCCACAGCTTAACATTTTCTGTGCATAAAACTGGCTAGACAGCTTTAAGAAAGAATGACCAGTGCATTTATTTTTGTGTTTAGTTTTGGTTTTATTTTTATCTATACTTTTAAAACCACATTAGGTTTGGTTTTATCTACTTGTATCTAGAAATGTCCTAAGCAGAAACATAATTTCTTTCTCTCTTCTAGTTTATTATTTAGTTCTGTTACATACTTTTTTCCTCAATTTTTAACAATGTGGTAAAATACATATAGCATAACAATTTACTATCTAATCCGTTTAAGTGTATAGTTCAGTGATATTAAATACATTCATACTGTTGGTCCACCATCACTATTTATCTATAAACATATATGTATTTTTATATATGTTTAAGTCAGCAAATCACTCTCTCAATCGGTAAGTCACACCTGTGGTCCTCATGACAGTCCACACGTGTCACAGGCAGGAGAAGGTGAGCAGGGGGACAAGGAGGTCTTCGTCTCCTTGAAGCTGTGGGTTTTTGTAGGGTTTCGTCGTGTCTGGTCAGATTAAAACTTGGGGAGCTACAGAAGATGAGAGTAGGCCAGAAGCAAAACAGTTTCCATGGACTGGATTTTCTATTTTTCATTTAACATGTTCTCTCCTATCATATGAGGAACCATAATTCAGTCAACAGATCTTAGTTCTCGTTTAATTTGCTTTTATATGGGCTTTCAATTCAGAAATTAGCGTAGTTCTAAACCACTGAATTTTTTCTTATTAGATTGGAAGAAACTTGATGGCATATATTTGTATTTTTGTGATTTTTACAATGTTCTGGGCCACAAATATTGCCTAATAATGAACGAATTTTTCTCTTAATCTAGAACCCTTTCTTCTGGAAGATAAATATTTAATGCCTTGAAGACCCACCAGGTGGCGTTCCCAGACTGCCTAGTTTAGGTCGCACTTGTTGAAAAAGAATTCTGGGCACAGGGACAAGGAGCTGAAGTGTGATTTCTGGTTTAAAAGAAGGAAAAGGGAGGTAGAGAAGAGCAAAGGCCTTCGGGGTTGGCATTCCTGGCATCCACAGTTAAGACCTAGCACAAGACCTCTAGTGGTTTTACTTAAACGTTTATGCATCCCTTATATTTGATGCATTTTCTAGCTCCCCGAGCTCAGGGGCTCTCCTCTTTTCCTTTGTGCTCAATACAAGGTCCAGTGCATCATAACAATTGGATAAACTCTTGTTGGTCTGAGATGGCTAGCTCTGTCTGGATGTCGACATCTATAACATTTCTATGAATTAGGCTTCCTGCTGTTCTGTTCACTTCCTGGTTGGTGGCATCAGCTGCCCTGGCATTATGGTTGAATCCTCAGAGCCACCCTACTGCCCAGCAATCGCTCCATGAGTCTGGGTCCTCCATGGTGGGGATCTAGTCCCATTTTCTATAGTAACTGTGTCAAAACTGCAGTTCTCTGGTCAATCCTCCCTCCTCTCCCTTGCCACCTGTCCCCTTCAGGAGATGATTCCTTACCACCACACCCCCATCCCCTCAACTCACAGATAAAGTAAAAGACATCTTGTGGAGACCCCCTCAGCTTCCTCAGGCTGCACCTGTAAATTTCCTCCTATTCCCATCTATCCTCCTCTGCTCTCCTCCTGTGATGCTGGAAGTGGTACCTTTTATTTTGGTCAGCGTGAATTCTATCTACTGACACTGTTTCATTCTTCTATTTGTTCATTTATGTATCGGCTCCTCAATCATTTATTAATTTTTGCTGTGTGCTAGGTTCTGGGAATACAATGGTGAGTAAAACTGACAAGGTCTCATAGGAGAGACAGCTGGTTATTAATTGAATAATTAGCCCTGTAGTTGAAGTGAGGGACACATTTTCATGCTATACTCATGAAACATGCTAAGAAAATAGGGCTTTTTCATTCCTATAACTGATATGACTTCCTCACAAGCCAGTTATGGTTTCGACCAAGGAATTTAAATAAACATACCTGGGCAAGTCATTCTCTCCAATATAGTCACCTGCCCCTCCTGTGGAGGGGTCTGCTTGAAGCCCAAAGGAAGGCTTTGCTGGGCACCGTGGCAGGAAGGACCTCCAACAAGCTAGCGAGTCTGATTTTCTCATGTTACGCTGCCCCTGTGTCTGTGGTTCAGCTCTCCAATGGGCTGTGGGGTGGGGGGCAGAGGGAAGACCTGGGTGGTGGCAGCATAGATGTGTGGTAACTATGGCTAGACTTTAAGAGAAGGATTCTGGGAACAAGTGGAGGTAGGTCCAGTGTGTTTTCAGGTCAGGCCCATGCCCAAGGTTATAAATCCCAGGTGTTATGACATGAGAATGTAAGTTAAGATGGAAGCCAACCAAGTCAGTGATTGAGGGAACTCAAGTGTGAGGAGATTTTGAACAGAGAATGGGAAGGCAAGGGCTACTTGAAGAGCTTGTGTTGAAAAGTTGGAATCTGCTTCATGGCTCCCTAGTAATCTGTCACTCATATTTGCAACTCCACTATTCACTAGTTCTTTTGCTTCAACATTTCATCCTATATCAAAAGGGAAACAGCGTCTGGGGGAAGAACTGCTCTGACCTCTTAATATTCTTACCAACAGATGTAAATAACATTTGCTGAGCATTTGTGCTATGTCAGAGATTATGCCTACTTTCACATTCTGCTATAGACTGAATCTGTGTTCCTTCCAAATTTATATGTTAACGCCAAATCCCCAATGTGACAGTGTTAGGAGATGGGACCTTTGGGAGGTCAGTAGGTCATGAGGGTAGAGCCCTCAAGATTGGGATTAGTGCCCTTATAAACGAGACTCCAGAAAGCTCCTCCGACCCTTCCACCATGGGAAGATACAGCAAGAAGGCAGTACCTATGAACCAGGAAGTGGGCTTTCACCAGGCACTCAATCGGCTGATGCCTTGACCTTGGACTTAACCCTACCTCTAGAACTATGAGAAATAAATATTTGTTGTTTAAGCTAATCAGTGATAATTTTGTTACAGCAGTCAAATTGGGACTTTTTAAAAATTTACTCCCCACAACAACACTGTGAAGTAGGCATCATTATCCTTATTTTGGAGATGGAGGTTCCATGAGGTTGCCCCAGTCACGTGACTGGTAAGTGGTGTCCAGTCTATCACTCCCAATTCAGTGCTCTTTCTGCTGCATCACATGGCCTTCATTGCAAGAATGTTCCAAGTTGTCATGCATAGGAAGGAAGTCCCCAAATATGGGGCCAATGTACCAAACGTACCACAAAGAGAGACAAGGTAATACAACCTGACACATGGCAGGTAAGTGAGGCACCCCCACCTCTTTCCCCGAACACCTTCCAACATGCGGCAGCAGTCATAAGAGACAGGCACTTGTCAAGTCTGGACAGTGTGCCCAACAAGAGAGGTACTTAGAGCTAGGTGTGAGCCTAGAAGGGATGCATGGGGGTGAAGGTGGGAATGAAATGGGTGGATGTGGGAAGGCATCAAAACCACGCCATGCTGACTCCAACATTTTATCTATGGCTGGTCCCATTCACACCTCTTCCATGACTCAGAATTCTCTCTGCTGGGAACTTTTATTGTGGCCACAGCTTCCAGGCTTATGCATTTCATAGAACTATAAAATTTAAAAGGAAATTAGGTAACATGAGGTCAACAATATTTTCTTTTCTTGAGAAAGGACAAACAACAGTGAAGCAACAAACCCTAACTGAAATCCACTCTTTCCAGCATTAAAGATTTTTAACACCAATAGGTGGAAGGACTAATAACAAAATAGCCATATACAGTCATTGTATTTAGCTGAATGGACATTAATTCAGTGTCCTTATTTTTCTCACTTTGTTATGGATTGATGGATACTCCTGTGGAGGGGTGTTTGGGAGTCTCTGCATTAGAAAATTTCCCGTAGAACAACCACTGAACCCCACTTTTAACCGCTCATCCCATCCATTCATTTGATTGATAAATGATGTGATTACAAATGGATAGGAGAGATACTTAGGCTAAAAAGAATCTTTGCAGAATGTGCAGTTAAAGGCAAATCCTTTGGGGATAACACCTTGGTTGTTAAAGTAACTAAAACCCTCATGGAAAGTGGTGGAGACAAGTATCATTTATTCCCCATTCCCAGATGATGAACGCCATTCATTCTGCTCCCAGATTCAGGTCTACAACATGAAAGATTCCAGGACAAGTTTAATAAAGAATATGCTCAGGCAAATGTGACTGAGCTTATTTAATAGGGACCAAAATCCAAGACCTGGGCTTCTCATTAAAGGACCCAGATTGGTCACATCTATCCATATCTACTCTCTATATCATGAATGATAAGACTTAAAAGAAGGCAAAAACTCTTACGGGTTAATAGAGGAGAAAAAAGAGATGTTGAAAAACAAGATGTTGGAAGATGGAAAGGAACTAGGCTAACTCTGGGCTAAAAGAAGAGGACTTTTGGGGAAAAGCCTACGACAATTTCCACCACAGGACACCCCTCGGACTCAGAAGTTGGTGGTGCCAGGTCCTTTCAGAATGAGCAAGAAAAGGTAGGGCTAAACATCAGAAGATTGACTGAAATTCTGATTAAGTAAGTGTTAGGCCCCAAATCCCTTCCTCCATGCAGAAAGTAAGGTAAAAATTAGAGATTTTTTTCTCTCAAGAGGCCAAAGAGAGTCCAACAGGCACAGCTGAGGCAGGGCTACATGTGGGAAATGGGGGATAAAAGTGGCATGAAAAAAACAAGAACACAATGCTTGGTGAAAGTGTGTGTGCCTATTTGACTATGGGGAAGATGATTTGAAATTAGGAAGGGTTAAGAAAATTCTGGTTTTATAGCCTTTTCTCTATAAGTGGGCCACACAAAGACTACTTAACAGTAAAAGGAGTCTTCAGTTCTCTTTCTATTGTAAACTATTGCCTTTTTCCAGTTTCCCAGTATTTTCTACCACATTCTATGTTTCATTCATGGATCTCTTGATGTTAGGCCTCTAAGATTCTTTTTGGAGTATTACAAAGCCTCAGATACCTGGAGTCTTTGTGGAATGAGCCTGTTGAAGTTTTTCATCACCATCTACCTCTTCAGACACACTCGGGTTCTCAGTGTAGTAGTAATGATCTTCCTAATAATAATTCCCAGACTTCTTTGCAGTTAGGCTTCTACATATGACCTAGGCAGACCTTCTAAGGCTTGGATGACAGAAGTGAGGAATATAGGGTGGCAAACTATAAGGTGGTGGCTATGCAGAGATATTGAGTCTTGTTGGTTGCTCTGCTGGAGTATCTATCCTGGCACCAGAGATGCCAAGTGACAGACAACAGCAAGAGTGGGGTTTCTTCTAGAATCATCTCATGTCATGATTGTATGTATCTCTTGGCTGCTTTGCCCTAAATTTGTAGCAGCCAAACTTAATCCCACATCTCTCTTAAATTCTGTAAATCATATTGTAACAAATCCTTTTCCACTTTAACTACTGGAGTGGAAGAGATATGAATCTGTCTCTCTCTCTATCTCTAGCCCAGACTCTGTTTCTAGACCCCTGTACCCAGTGCCAACTGGGCATCTGCACTTGGGTACTGGGCATGCACCTCAAAGTTAACATATCCCACCTGAACTCAGTATCTCTCCATCCACACCTGGACCTCCTCCCAGGCTTCCAAAATACAAATTATTCCAAAAATACAGACTTCATTTGCTTTTCCACAATCTGCCACTCTTTAGCGATGCCCTTTGATAAGGTTTCTTATTTTGGTTCTTACCACTCACTTATTCTTCACACACACTAGGACATTCATAGAGAACTCCATGCTGTCTCTCACCTCTGGACCCCATGTCTCTGTTACCTCTGACTAAATTCTTCCTTTCCCCTCCCTCTTCTGGGGGTCTCATGCTCTTCTCTTGGGCTCTTCTCTAGAGTCCCCAAGACTAGGGATGATAGTCCTTCTATGTGCTCCTGTGGTGTGGGCAGGGGGAACAGAAGGCAAGAGGCCAAAGGGGACACATTTTGAGAAGATAAAGCCCTGGTCATACGAAAGAGCTGCTGTGCAGAACATCCATTGTTCAGAAATACTTTAAAACCCAATTCTGTGGCTCTATTGAAAGAATAATCTTGTTCAGGGCCCAGAGCAGCAGAATCATAGCATAGGTCTGTCCCAAACATCCCTTCAATTACTGGTCATACCCATCCTAAGGGACGAAGCCCAAAGCATTAGACTGCAGCGTTTATGCCTTCCAAAAGTAGCCCACTTTTCTCTTTATGAGAGCCTGAGCTAAGAGTGATCAGCTCCATTGATCCCTAGAAGGGACATCACAATGACCTCTTTGACCCACTCCCAAAGCCCAGTCCTTCAGGGAGAAGAGCTGACCAAGCACAGGGAAGGCCTAGCCCTGACCTGGGGACTGGGATTGCTTGCTCTGCCACTGGCTTACATGTGGCCCCAGATAATTTACTCATCCCCTCTTGGTAATCCTTTATTCACCTATAAAATGGCTATAATAGCTTTTCTTACCTACCTCAGAGGTGCGTTGAGAGGTATAATTAACGGTGGTTAAAATACTTTGAGAAGCACAGATGAAAGGCCTTATGTAAGTTTACATCGTTATTATGCTTAATGATATTTTTCTTCTTAGAACACACTGGGAGACAGCCCTCTTAATTTAAGTCACTTAACTGAATCTCAGCTCCCCATTCATACTAGAGACAGTAAAGCCTCCAGGCTGGCCACACAAGAAACTTCTAATACTTTGGAAATCTACAGATACCCTAAATGTGATTTAAATGTCATTTATTCACCCTCTTTTCAGATTCCTCCCCAATTATCTTACTTGAAAAATAACAGTATTATATATCATGAACAATCTCTTGAATCCAAAGCATTTTACCAACTGTGAAGTGAGAAAAAAATGCTCTCATTATTGAGGACTTCTGTTCAAGATGGCAGCTTAGGCAGGTATGGCTTGCCTCTTTGCACAACCATATCAAAATTACAACTAAAATATAGAACAACCATCAGAAATCAAGTTAAGCAGAATTCTGACAACTATGGAATTAAAGAAACCACATCTACCCAGACTGGTAGGAGGGGAACAGATACAAAACAGGCTGGTCACACACCCATGTATGGTGGATAAAAATTTGGGAGAGGTATCTTGGGAGCGAGGAGTCCTAGCCTCATACCAGGCTCCTCAGCCCGGGGTTCCAGTGCCAGGAAGATAAGTTCCTACAACTTCTGGATGCAAAAACCAGTGGGGATTAAGTTGGCAGAATAAACTGCTGGACCCCCAAGCAGTTCCTCATAAAGAACCCACACATGAACTTACTCAGACTCGTCCCTTCAGAGCTCCAGCACCAGAGCAGAAGCTTGAAAGGCACCAGTGACATAAAGGGAGGAACTGAAGGATCTGGCATCAAAGTGAGCAGAAGCCATTGTCCCTTTTCTTAACCCTTCCTGCACAGAGCCACAGAGCTGGCAACTGGTGCCATATAGGAGACTCTATCCACCTGTCTAACACTTTTTGACCTGCTTAGAAATACCCAGAGACTCCATCCCACCCAACTTATGGGCCCACCCAAGCTGCTTTCCCATATGAATGGCTGGTCTTGCCTCATGCTTCAAAACTTCCTAAATCTTTTCAAACAAGCAACAGCAAGCCTTAGTGAGTCTCAGACCCATCACCAGCAGCAGCCAGCTCAGACTGCTTTATATAGCTCAGGCAGGGTGACCCTAGGAAGAACACAGGTGGGGACTGACCTTGCCCTGCACCACCCAGGAAACCCAGGGCAAGTGTACTCAGTAGATTGCTACAGGTCACATCAGAATACCATCATCCTGCTTCTGCAGAGCTGATCCTCTACAGAGGGCAGAGGTTGGTGGTCAGTGGTCACAGCCAGGCCTTGCAACTGATTGGCCTGGGTAAATCCCTCCCATTGACCTGCCTGCAGCAACCAAGGCTCAACTGCAATAGGAGGGTGTATGAAGGGCACATCTCAAGTACCCAGCTTGGGCAATAGGAGAGGCTGTCCCACTGGACCCTACGGGACACATACTACATTAGGTCACACTACCAAGATACAGAGTCAAAGCAGCTCCACCTAATTCGTAGAAACTAACAGAGGGAGGCTGCCAAAATGAAGAGACAAAGAAACATGGACCAAATAAAAGAACAGATCAAAACTCCAGAAAAGGAGCTTAAAGAAATGGAGATAAGCAATCTAGCAGATGCAGAGTTCAAAACACTGCTTGTGGGGATGCTCAAGGAAATTAGTGAAGACTTCAACAGCATAAAAAAGATCCAGTCAGAAAAAAAAGATACACTAATTAAAATAAAGAAAAATTTACAGGGAAACAACAGTAGAGTGGACGAAGCCAATAATCAGATCAATGATTTGGAACATAAGGAAACAAAAAAACCCAACCAACCAAACAAGAAGAAAAAAAGAATCCAAAAAAAATGAGTATAGTATAAGCAGCCTCTGGGACAACTTCAAGAAGTCCAACAGTTATATCATAGGAGTGCCAGAAGGAAAAGAAAGATAGCTGAATTAGAAATCTATTTGGAAAAGTAATGAAAGAAAACTTCCTTAATTTGGTGAAGGAAATAGACATGCAAGTCCAGGAAGCACAGAGAGTCCCAAACAAGATGGATGCAAATAGGACCACTCCAAAACACATAATAATTAAAATGCCAGAGGTTAAAAACAAAGAGAGAATTTTAAAAGTAGCAAGGGAAAAGCAGATAGTTACCTACAAAGGTTTTCCCATAAGACTGTCAGCTGGTTTCTCAAAAAAAAAATCTTTTCAGGCTAAAAGGGACTGGCAAAAAATATTCAAAGTCATGAAAAGTAGAGACCTCCAGCCAAGATTGCTCCACCCAACAAAGCTATCACTAAGAACTGAAGGACAGGTAAACATCTTCCCAGACAAGAAAAACTAAAGGAGTTCATCATCACCAAATCATTACTATATGAAATGTTAAAGGGACTTATTTAAGAAAGAGAAGATGAAAACTATGAAGAATAAAGTGGCAAAAAATACATATCTATTAATATGTGAATCTAAAAAACAAATTAAGCAAGTAAGAAGAGAGACAGAATCATGGATGCAGAGAGCATTTTGATGGTTGCCAAATGGAAGCAGGACAGGAATGGGTGAGGATGTGAGAGGATTAAGAAGGACAAATAGGTAGTTACAGAATAGCTACGGGGATGTGAAGTGCAGTATAGGAAGTGGAGTAGCCCAAGAATTTATATGCATGGCCCATGGACATAAACAGTGGTGTGGGGACTACCTGAAGGGAGTGGGGATGCTAGGTGGAGGTGGGGGGATAGGGAAATATCAGAACAACTGCAATAGCATAAACAATAAAATATAATTAAAAAGTGCACATTCTTGTTAATTAATATGCACTGATTAACTTGGCACCAGCCCAAGCTATTCCCAGATTATAGAGAAAACCCTGGTATTTGTGAGCCAGTGAGGAACCGATTTCCCAAAGTAGGGACCCAAGTGACTTATTAGGGGGCAATGCTAACAGCCAGTTTGGTCCTTGGGTCCCTGGGGGTTGGGAACCCTGCTTCTGAGAGGAGAATTCCTTTGTAATTACACCAGGACCCCACCAGCCCCATTGTGCAGAGCATAGTGTTAAGTGTAGGTTGTGACTTCTGCACAAGGTGGAGGCATAGGTAGATATACCATGCCTCTTCACACAACCAAAACAAGGACAACAATGAATTTCAAAACAAACAAACAAACAAAAAACCAACAGAACTGATAGAAAACCAAACTGTATGAAAGTCTGACAACCAAGGAGTTAAAGAAGAAATATTCATCCAGACCAGTAGGATGGGCAGAGACAGGCAACCAGCCAGAGAGAACTAATGGCAAGGCAGCAGCTGGCAGACTGGGCAGTCCCAAATTTGCATGTGGATAGACCAGGACTAACAAATGGGGAGTGAGACAGACCATACAACCCAGGGTTCCAGTGCAGGGAACTAAAGCCTCGAAACCTCTGACTGAAAAACCTATGCAGGTTGAGGCAGCCAGGGAAACTCCCTGCCTCACAAGAGAGTTCCTTGGAGAGACCCACAAGGTCCTAGAACACGCACAAAACCACCCACCTGGGAATCAGCACCAGAAGGGCCCAATTTGCTTGTGGGCAGCAGAGGAAGTGGTTTAAAGCTGGCAGAGAGCTGAGCAAGCAGCACTGTTCCCTCTCAAATTCCTCCCTACATACATCACCACAATGCAGCCACATGGGTTGCCATGCCCTGGCGAATACCTAAGACTCCACCCCTTACTATGCAACAGGCATGCTGAAACAAAAAAAAGTATTGGCCCATATGAAAGAACAGATCAAAGCTCCAGAAAAAATACAACTAAGCAATGAAGAGACAGCCAGCCTACCAGATACACAGTTCAAAACACTGGTAATCAGGATGCTCACAGAAATGGTTGAGTATGGTCACAAAATAGAGGAAAAACTTAAGGCTATGAAAAGTGAAATCAATAAAAATGTACAGGGAATCAACAGTGATGGGAAGGAAACTGGGATTCAGATCAATGGTTTGAACCAAAAGGAAGAAATAAACATTGAGCCAGAACAGAATAAAGAAACAAGAATTCAAAAAAATGAGGAAAGGGTTAGGAACCTCCAGGACAACTTTAAATGTTTTAACATCTGAATCATAGGGGTGCCAGAAGGAAAAGAGGAAGAGTAAGAAATTGAAACTTATTTATTTGAACAAATAATGAAGGAGCACTATCCAATCTGGCAAAGAAAATAGACTTCTAGAAAGTTCAGGAAGCTCAGAGAGTCCCAAAGAAGTTGGACCCAAGGAAGCACACACCAAGACACATCATCATTAACTTACCCAAGATGAAAGATAAGGAGAAAATCTTAAAAGCAGCAAGAGAAAAGGAGACAGCTACCTACAAAGGAGTTCCCGTAAGACTATCAGCTGATTTCTCAAAAGAAACCTTACAGGCAAGAAGGCCTGGAAAGAAGTATTCAAAGTCATGAAAGGCAATGACCTATGTTCAAGATTACTCTCTCCAGCAAAGCTTTCATTTAGAATCGAAGGGCAGATAAAGTGCTTCCCAGATAAGATCAAGTTAAAGGAGTTCATCATCACCAAGGCTCTATTATGTGAAATGTTAAAGGGACTTATCTAAGAAAAAAAAGAAGGTCAAAAATATGAACAGTAAAATGACTCACAACTATCAACAACCGAACCTAAAACAAACACAAACTAAGCAAACAACTAGAACAGGAACAGATTCATAGAAATGGAGATCACACGGAGGATTATCAGTGGGGAGGGGGAGGGGTGAACAGGGGAAAAGGTACAGGAAAAAAGAAGTATAGATGGTAGGTACAAAGCAGACAGTGGGAAGTTAAGAATAGTATAGGAAATGGAGAAGCCAAAGAACTTATAGGTATGAGCCATGGACATGAACTAAGGGGGTGGGGGAGTGTAGGTGAGAGGTGGTGTGTAGGGTGAAGGAGAATAAGGGGTGGAAATATGTATTAAAAATAAATTAGGAGAAAAGACAGAACACAGAGAAGATAGCCAAAATACTTATGCCACCACTAAAATTTTAGCATATTTAACATTAAAGTGCTTATCTTTTTTGTGTACCTGTACACAATTTTTAATAAAATGAGGTGATACTATTTAAACAAGTGTAGGCTGTGATAGAAGACAATGGCTTCTTTGGTGGCTGGTCAGAGGGACATACTATCCTGGGCAGCTAGGCCAGGATTCTCATTCCTACCTGCTTGTAGTTAGCTGGGTGGCCTTAGACAGGTGTCCCAAATGCTTCGTGCTCCCTGAGGACATCACATGTCCCTCATAAGGTGACAAAGGGATAAAGAGAGAGAGTTATGTGAAACACCCAGTTTCTGGCACATAACTGGTGCTCAATACATTGTCCCTTTCCTTTTCCTCAGTGGGCCTCAAGAGGGCTGCTGACTCTGCCTTTATAAAGATTTTGGGCAAATGCCCAGGGTGTCTGACAGCAAGGCAGGCTTCTGGGAAAGGCTGAGTCCTATTGCTGCCTCATCTATGCGACATCATGACTGTATATCTGAAGTGAGGCTAGTCCTTCCTCCCAACCCATAACCAGTGTACAGCCTCATACTCAGGTAGGAAGTCCTGGTGCGGCTCCTGAAGAAGCTCTTAGTTCCCCTGATTCCTGATCTCTTAACCGTTACAACATTCATGACAGTAATTGAAATGGAAGGCACAGAGAAGAGAGGATTAGCCATGCTCTTTTAAATTGTTTAAATTTTTTTGAGTATTTAAAAAATGCTTTTTATTATTTAACAGGCTTGCAAACATCTAACATGTATTTATATATGGTAATTGGACATGGACTCGGATGTGTGCTAATGAGGACACTCCAAGGTGGCATTAACAATAGTTGTATTCCAACCCGTTAACTAGGAGGGGAATCACTTTGTTCCTCTTTTTCTTGATCAAACATGCCATGGAATACAGGGCTCAGTTCCGAATACCACATTTCAAGAGGGACATAGACAAAATTAGAGTGAGTTTGGAGGTGAAGCTCAACTGGTGAAAAGAATCACAGAGCTGAGAGCTGGAAGTAAGGAGGGCTCAGGGAAGACATGACCACTGCCTTCAAGTATCTGAAGGTGAAGTGAAAGACAGAAGAAACCCAGGGTCAAACTACAAAACTGCACAGAGATAGCTTTTGGCCCATTAGAAGGAAGATCTTTCTAACTGTGGCTGTCCAACATGGAATGGACAGACTTGGGGATGGATTCCCATCAATTAGTGTCCCAACCAATAATTGACAGACCATGATCAGAGGATCCAGGCACTGGGGAGGCATGCTAACTTAAATCAGATCTCTTTCAAATGTCCAGAATGTATGCTTTATGATTCTGGAATTAGTCTAAATTAGCAATCCACATATAGGACATATGGCAGCTTTCTATTAACCAGAATATTCGTTTGGTAGGAATGCCAGTCCTTGGCAGTGCTTTGTAAAAATAAGGTTTTGTATAATTTTTTAAATTCTGAGAACATAGCTTTTGCTTAATACTAAATATTGCTAAATATATCAGCATAAGCTTTAGTATTAAGCTGCTTTGCCAGCCCTACAAAGTCGGGAAGTAGAGCCACAACATAATCTCTTTTTAGCAGTCCAAAGTCCCCTTGACCACTTTGGTCACTGTAGGTGGGAGATGCTGAAATAGTGCCACCAATTACTTGTCTCAGTGATGCTGACAACACCCTTCGGAAGGCTCATAGGCCCATGGGAAAATGCTCTGGAACAAGTACACTCAAAAAGATGTAAGCCAGTGGATGCCCAGACTTCGATGTAGACACTGGAGGATACTTCAGTCCACTGTAGGGTCCAATCATGTTTCCAGCCAGGTGCGGCCCTGGCTGAGTAGCTCAATTATTGAGAGCATCGTCCCCATACACCAAGGTTGTGGGTTCCATTCCCGGTCAGGGCACATCCAAGAAGCAACTAATGAATGATTAAATAAGTAAAAAACAAATCAATGTTTCTTTCTCTCTCTCCCCTTTCCTCCCTTTTTCTCTCAAATAAATAAAAATAAAAGACTGAAGTGTGAACAGCTTGTGAGTTAAGAAAGGGGTTCTGCACAGGGAGTGGGCTAACTGGAGATGTGACTCTGCCTCCAGTTTCTCTGGCAAAAGACTTCACTTTTTTTTTAAGTCCTCACCTGAGGATATGTTTGTTTATTTGAAAGAGAGATAAAGTGAGAAAGAGAGAGAGAGAAACATCAATGTGAGAGAGAAACATCTATCAGTTGCCTCCTGTACACTCCCCAAAAGAGGATCAAACCCACATATTTTGATACATGGGATGACGCTCCAACCCAGTGACCCACCTGGTCAAGGCATGACTTCACTTCTTTGCTCTGTTTGCTGATCTGTGCAAAGGAAACAATAATAATAGCATTTGGTTTATGAGATTGTTGTAGGATGAAAGGATGTTCCAAATGTTTTAGTTTAGTTTTGTCTTACTGTCTTCAGAAGGATGAATGATACAAACTTAGAAAAAAACCAATTTAAATGATTCAAATGAATGCCATTAAGACACTTTTGAAGAGTGCCTGGCATATAATGAGTGGAATTCACATTTTGGAAAACTCTGGTTTGTTGGGAAGCCAACCCTGAGATCTCACAGATGGAAGGCATTTACTAGATGGTTTCAGGGTATGTTAGGAAGAAGAAAAGAAACCTGGGACCTAGGAGCCAATCGTCCCCAAACTGAAGGGCTTGTTAAAACCAAATTGCTGGGCTACACCCCAGAGTGTCTGATTCAGTAGGGCTGGGGTAGGGGCCCGCAAATGTGTGATGTGGTACTGCTGGCCTGAGGAGCACACTTTTGAAAACCACTGTTTCAGGGGAATGGGAGGAGGAAGCTGATCTGGTTTTCACCTCATCTTCCCTGAGGAGGGAAAAAGTTCAGGAGGACAGGTCAGAACAGGCTCTGCTCCACACACAGCTGTCTGTGAGTGGGTGGGTGACAAGAGAAGGGAGACCCTTCCAAAGGCATGAAACAAACAGTGGCTGAGGATGGAGCAAACACCCCAGAGGCTCAGGAGGGGACGTTAAGAGGAAAAATGATGACCATGTAGGGCAAGTCCTGGTAGCAAGTCTGATAAACACACTTGTTAGAGTTACTTTTATGTGCTGAGTTGGCTAGGCCCTAGTAACCAGATATTTGGTTGAACATTATTCTAGATGTTTTTGTGAAGGTTTTTTATTTATTTATTTAACATCTATTTTATTGATTATGCTAATAATCAATAAACAGTTGTCCCATTTTTCCCCTTGTGTCCCCCTCTACCCAGTATCCCCCTTTCCCTGTGGCAATCCCCCCTCATTAGTTCATGTCCACGGGTCATGCGTATGAATTCTGTATCTACTCTATTTTCTATACTGTTCTTAACATACCCCTGCTTATTCTGTGCCTACAAATTTGTACTTCTTAATCCCTGCAACTTTCACCCCTTCTCTCCCTTCCCCTTCCCAACTGGTAACCATCCGAATGAGCTCCATATCCATGATTCTGTTTCTGTTCTGCTTGTTTGCTTAGTTGCATTTTAGATTCAGTTGTTGATAGTTGTGAATTTATTGCTATTTCAATATTCAGAGTTTCAATCTTCTTCTGTTTCTTAAATAAGTCCCTTTAACATTTCATATACAAATGGCTTGGTGGTGATGAACTCTTTTACTTACACCTTGTCTGGGAAGTGCTTTATTTGCCCTTGATAGCTTTGTTGGATAGAGTAATCTGGGTTGTAGGTCCTTGCTTTTCATCACTTTGAAAACCTCTTGCAGCCCCTTCTAGCCTGCAAAGTTTCTTTTGAGTAATCAGTTGACAGTCTTATGAAAACTCCTTTGTAGGTAGCTGTCTGCTTTTCTCTTGCTGCTTTTAAGATTCTCTCTCTATCTTTTACCTTTGGTATTTTAATTATTATGTGTTTTGGAATGGGCCTCTTTATATCCATCTTGTTTGGGACTCTCTGTGTGTCCTGGGCTTGCATGTCTGTTTCCTTCACCAAATTAGGGAAGTTTTCTTTCTATTATTTTTTAAGTAAATGTCCAATTTTTTTGCTCTTTCTCTTCTGCTTCTGGCACCCCTATGATTGAAATGTTGATAAGCTTGAAGTTGTCCCAAAGGCTGCTTACACTATCCTTTTTTTTTTTTTTTGGAATCTTTTTTCTTCTTGCTGTTCTGGTTGAATTTTTTTCTTCTTTGTGTTCCAAGTCATTGATTTGATTCACAGCTTCATCCACTCCACTGTTGATTCCCTGTAATTTTTTCTTTATTTCAGTCAGTGTAATCTTTACTTCTGCCTGGATGTTTTTTTGTGCTGTTGGAGTACCCAGTGAGTTCCTTGAGCATCCTAATAACCAGTCTTTTAAACTCTTAATCTGACAGATTGCTTATCTCCATTTTGTTTAGTTATTTTGCTGGAGTTTTGTTTTGTTCTTTCATTTGGGCCATGTTTCTTTGTCTCCTCATTTTGGCAGCCTCCCTGTGTTTGTTTCTATGTACTAAGTAGAGCTGCTTTGACTCCCTGTCTTAGTAGCATGGCCTAGTGTAGAATAGAACAACCATAAGTTGGATGGGGCAGAACCTCAGGTAATGACGAGGGCGGTGCAACCCGTGTGGACCAGGTTTATGGAATTTCCAATACGGTGTTGCTGCTCTGTGTAGGGGAGGGTTTAGAAGGGGGATAATGCCACTGTCTGGCCTCTAGAGTTTTGTCTGGAAGGAAGCTGTACCACAGCACTTGCCCTGATGCCAGACACTTCAGTTTCCCATATGCCACTGGTGCCCTTCCCCAGTGCTGAAGCTCAGAGGGAGTGAGTCTGTGTAAGTCCTAAGTCCGTTGTCAGCCTGTTAAGAAGAGACTCCCGGGAATCCTGCAATTTCTTTCACTTCCCCAATCCCCACTGGTGTGTACTGCCAGAAGTTATGAGGACTTATCTTCTTGGCACTGGAACCCTGAGCTGGGGAGCCTGGTATGGGCTGGGATCTCTTGCTCCCAAAATATCCCTCCTAGTTTTTATCCACTGCACCTGAGTATGAGACCACCCATTCCATGTCTCTGCATCTCCACCCCTGCTACCTGTCTGACTGAAGGTGACTTCTTTAATTTCTTCATTGCTGGACTCCCTTAAAGCTCTATTTTCTGATGATTCTGGGTGATATTTTGTAGTTTAGTTGTACTTTTTTGGTGTGGTTGTGCAAAGAAGTGAGCTGTGTTTACCTACACTTCCACCTTGACCGGAAGCTATCTGTGTGTAAAGGTCTTTTAAAGATAAGATGACGTTTAAATGAGTAGACTTTGAAGTTAATGTGGGTGGTCCTCATCCAATCAGGTGAAGGCTTTAATAGAAAAAGACTGATCACTTTGAGAAAAGGAGGAATTCTGTCAGAAGGTGGTCTTTGGGCTTGAACTGTAACTCTTCCCTGGGTTTCCAGCCTGCCAGCACCCTCTGCAGATTTTGGATTTAACCAAGCCTCTATAATCATGTGAGCCAGTTCTCTCTCCATATATATTTATCCTGTTGGTTCTTTTTCTTTGAGAACCCTGACTTAATACAGCACTCGCAGGGATGTGCCCACTGGCATGTTAGGAATACACATATAATCTCTCATTATTGTCAAAAATTTGAATTCTGACTAACTCTGGCTGGGTGGCTCAGTTGGTTGGAGCATTGTCTCATACACCAAAAGGTTGCAGGTTCAATCCCTGGTCAGGGAGCATATGGGAGGTAACCAATCAATGAATCGATGTTTCTCTCTCACATCAATTGTTCTCTCTCTCTCTCTCTCTCTCTCTCTCTCTCTCTCTCTCTCTCTCTCTCTTTCTCTCATCAAAACACATATCCACTGGTGAGGAATAAAAAAACTGGAAAGCACATTTTGTCAACATAGGTGTTTGAAATATTTATTCGTGCCCTGGGCTGGCGGTGGGTGGTGGGTGGCAATGTGTTACCTATTGTGGTGTTCTTTGAACTGTGTTGTGGACCGTTCAGCCTGGTTTCAGGAGTTGGAACCCTCACCCCATGGTGGGCTGTGTAAGAGCCCAAGGGACCCACTTCATCTGGGTCTGTTCTGTCACAAGGACATGACCTTTTAAAGAGACAAAGCTTATCTCCCTGGCAGGAGTGCTGCTTCTGCCTCATCCATCTCTGGCCCCAATGCTTGGTTGGCAGTCAATGACGGGTAAGACTCCTCATGGGAGGGGCAACCTAAGCCAGACTCGACCACTTGGGAGGCCCTCATGGAAGGACTCTGGGGGGCTGCAGCAAAGAGGATGTGATGGACCATCGCCCCCCAGCTATTCTGACATAGCCCGAGTCCTCATTTCCATCTGGGAGATGTCTCCTGCTTCCTAATAGGCTTAAAGCCTGAAACTGTGGGGGCGAGTGGTACAGCCCTGTGCTGGCCAGGATGGCTCCCTGGGCGATCAGGTATAAGAAAGAATTCCTAAAGCCCTGTGAAACTTGCTTTGCTAAGAGTGCTCTCCCTTAGGTGATAAGTGTCCCAGGAGGAAATGAGTACGTCTCCCAAAGTTTGGCAACCCCCTTTCCTGACAAACACTGACTCAGGTTAAGCTCTCAGATTGCTTTGAAATGTTAACCATTGTTTGATCCTTGCCTCCTGCCATACCTGTATTCCCATGTATTTGAGCCCAATAAAAGCCTAGTGAGGATGGGGCTCTGGGTCATTCTCCTCTGAGAGTTTGACCCCTTTCCTCCCCAAGCAGAAAATGTCTTGGTAGTTCTTATTTTCATCCGTGACGGAGGGATGGGGCTCTGCGGGCAGAGCCCCCCCCGCCACATCTGGCACCCAGGACACATTTTGTCAACATAAGTGTTTGAAATATTTATTCATGCCCTGGGCTGGCAGTGGGTGGTGGGTGGCAGTGTGTTACCTATTGTGGTGTTCTTTGAACTGATCTCACTCAGCATGAGTCAAAGAAAGAAAGTCAGTCCTGTTGGGGGGGCGCATCTCTGATGACAAAAGGGCAGGTGCTAGTTTGGTGTTTTTCTTCTAACAAATGACGGAGCTTTTAATTTTCTGTTTTGAGAGACTCAGCACTTTCAACTTCAAAGGTCCTGCAGAAAGTAATTAATATATTCTTACAACATCCCCAGGAGGCAGTAAGTGTTATTTCCATTTTATGTCTGTTAAGACTGAGGTAGTAGGATTGTGACACATCTGAAGGTGCTTGGGACTCTCCAGCACCTAGTTCCGTGTTTTCTACAGGCCTCGCTTCCTTCTAAAGACATTCATAATTGGAGAATCAAAAATATTTTCATTAATAAAAATAGCTACTATGCCTTGACAGGTATCATGTGGCAAATGCTATATAAAATATTCTTCATACACCACTTCATTCAGTTCTCCCAGTAACTCCATGTAGCTGATGAGATTACCATCCATACTTCACAGAGGAGAAATTAAGATTTAGGAAGGTTCAGATATTTGTTCAAGTAGCTCAGTTGGGAAATGAAAATGCTAGGGTTTGAACTCAGTTCTCATTTTCTCCAAATTCCACACTTAACCACCACATCCCAAGGCTTTGTAAGAATCCTGAGAATCCACTGGAGAACAAGAGCATAGCAGCCAGTAAGTCTGAGCATTAGAGATTCTGAGCACCATTGGATTGTAAACTACACAAGGGCAGCAACATGGGTTCGCTTGTTCTCTTCTGCAACCCCATTGCTTAACGTAGACCTGACACCCAGGAGGTACTCAGTAAATACTTGTGAAATAAAAGAATGAATAGTAGAGTGCTTTGGGAACTCTAAAGCACTTATTCTAGCTCTGTAAGATATTGCTCTGTAAGATTTTTTTTTTTTTTTTTGGTGCCCCAAGAAAGAGAGCGACCACAGAGACATCCATGAAGATGTAACATTGGAAGTGATGTGGCACACAGATGCCTATGGATATGGTTTATGGTGTTAATGGCTTCTTTTGGATGGTGTTTTGTCTGGATGAATTACCAAATTTTATCTCCCAGCAAAGCTGGAGAAATAGTATTGGGATTCAAGCTGTCATGCTGACAGGATGGGATTATGTCCACTCCAGCAGCAATCTGTGACAAGGGCTTGAACTTTTTTTTACAGTGCTTACCCCCAATTTCTGTCCATTAGAGCAGAACTGGCCTATGTTAGTCCCTCCCTCAGCTTAGAATCCAAAAGCTTCTCTCTGATGGCATTATTCCTTTCTAAAACCCAGGTGGTGGAGAATAGTTCTACGTATTTTTGGCTTAATCATATTATCTTACTAGGTAGGGCTGAGTTGAATATGATGATTTTTAATTAATGATGTACTATAATTAATTAATATTCTTTTATTGTGGTAAAATACACATAATAGAAAATTTACCATTTTAATCCTTTTCAGTGTACAATTCAGTGGCATTAAGTACATTCACATTGTTTTGCAGCTGTCATCACTACCAGTCTTCAGAACTTCTTCATCTGCCCCCAAACCGAAGATCCGTACTCATTAACAGAAACTCCCCATCACCTCCTCTCTGCATCTCTGGCAACCACTATTCCACTTTCTGTCTCTATGAATTTGCCTTGGAGTTCATTTTATTTCTCTTTTATCTTTTAGTTTTGAATGGAGGCTAGGAAGTTCCAGCCCCAGGTGTATGGTTATAGAGATCATCCACGCTCCAGAAAGATAAGATGCTTTTTTCCCTCTGGTTATCTAGGAGGAAAGAGTGAGGAGAAAGGGAGAAAACAAGATACACCGAGCAACCTCCCTGAGTCAAGCCTTGGTTATGCAAACCCCTGCAAAGGGGCTAATGTTGTCTTAATCTTGTAGTGGGCAACTGAGACTCAAGAATGGCGGTATGACTTCACTGAGGCAGTAAGTGCAGAGCCAGAATTTGAACTCAGGTCTAGCCCCTAGACCTGTATTTTTTCCTTCAATCTTCCTTTTTTTCAGTAATAGCTTTACAATATAGCATAAAGTGTATCCTCTAAAGTGGACAATCAAAATATTGTATATTGTATTTTCACAATGTTATACAACCATCACTACTAACTAATTTTAGAATTTTTGCATCTTGCTAGAAAGAAACCTGGTGTCCATCAGTAGCCAAACCCATTCCTCTCTCCCCGCTAAGCTCTGCCAATCACTAGCCTACTTTCCATCTCTTTGGATTTGCCTATTTTTTACATTCTAGCTAAATGAAATCATGCGGTATGTGTCCTTTGTGACTGGCTTCTTTCAGTTAATGTCTTGTTTTCAAGGTTTATCTATGTTGTTGCATATATCAGTACTTCATTCCTTTTTATGCTAAATAATATTTAATTGTATGCATATATCACATTAAAAATTTATTCATCAAATGATGAGCATATGCATTGTTTCTACATTTTGCTTATTAAAAATACTGCTGCTATGAATCTTTGTTCACAGATTTCTGTGTGGAAATGTCTTCATTTCTCTTGAATATGTATCTAGGAGTGAAATTGCTATGTTCAACATTTTGAGGAGCTGCCAAACTGTTTTCCAAAGTTTTCCACCAGCAGTGTATGAGGGTTCCAATTTCTCCACATCCTTGCTACAACGTGTTATTATCTGTCATTTTGATTTTAGCCATCCTAGAGGATGTGAAGTGATAACTTATTGTGGTTTTATTTTGCATTGCCCTACAGCTAATGATGTTGAACATCTTTTAATGTGCTTTTTAGGTATGTGTATATCTTTTTTGGAGAAATGGCTATTAAATTGTTTGCACATTTTAAAATTAGATTATTTGTCTTTTATTGTTGTACTGTAAGAATTCTTTACATATTCTGGATACAAGTTTCTTATGAGATATATGATTTGCAAATGTTTTCTCTCATTCTGTGGGATGTCTTGACTTTCTTGACACTATTTTTTGAAGCGCAAAGCTTTTAAATTTCATCGAATTCCAATTTTTATATTTTTCTCTTTCTGCTTATTTTTGGTATCGTATCTAAGGAAACCATTGCCTAACTCAAGATTGCAAAACCTTGCTTCTATATTTTTTGAAAAGTTTTTTAGTTTTAGCTCTTATATTCAGATCTATAATCCATTTTAGATTAATTTTTGTATATTTTGTAATGTAGGGGTCTAGCTCCATTCTTTTGCATGTGACTATCCAGTTGTCCCAGCACCATTTATTCAAATGAACATTTTTCCCCATTGAATTGTTTTGGCACCTTTGTGGGAAATCAGTTGACCATATATATAAGAGTTTATTTCTGAATTCTTAATTCTATTTCATTGATCTATATGTCTATTCTTATGGCAGTACCACAGTGTCTTGATAACTGTAGTTTTGTAGAAAGTTTTGAAATTGGAAGTGTGAGTTCTCCAACTTAGTTCTTTTTTGAGGTTGTTTTGGCTATTCTGCGTTCCTTGAATTTGCATATGAATTTTTGCCTATTTTTGTAAAAAAAAATGTAGCTGAGATTTTGATAGGTATTGTGTTGGATCTGTAAACCAATTATGGTAGTATTGACATTTTAATAATATTAAGTCTTCTAATTCATGAACATGAAGTGTTTTTCCATTTACTTAGGCCCTTAATTTCTTTTAAAAATGTTTTGTAGTTTTTACTTTATTCGTTAAATCTATGCATAAGTATTTAATTCTTTGTGATGCCATTGCAAATAAAATTGCTTTTTTAAATTTATTTTTGATTGTTCATTGCTCATGTAAATAAATACAATTGTTTTTATTTATTGATCTTGTACACTTCAAGATTCCTGAATTTACTTATAAGTTCTAATAGTTCATTAGTCGATTCCTTAAAATTTCCTACATACAAAACCATGTCATTTACTAATAGAGATAGTTTTACTTTTTGGTTTCTAATCTGCAACTTGTTTTATATCTTTTTCTTGTGTAATTGCTCTGGCAGAACCTGTAGTACAATGTTGAACAGAAGAGTAGAGAGTAAATTCCCTTGTCCTGCTCCTGACTTTGGGCAGAAGCTTTGTCTTTCACATAAAGTGTGATAACTGCACGTTTTTTGTAGACACTCTTTATCTGGTTAAAGAAGTTCTCTTCTACTTCTAGTTTGTGGAATGTTTTTGTAATGAAGGGTGTTGGATTTTGTGAAATGATGACAAAATCTATCTATTGAGATGATCATGTGGCTTTTTTGCTTTATTTTATTATAGTATATTACATCAATGAATTTTTAGCATTCTCGGGATAAATCCCTCTTGGTGATGGTAGCCGATCCTGTTTTCATGTTTCTAGAGTCTGCCTGGAATTCTTTCATCTGCTACTTCTGCATCTCACAGGCCCTTCCTCTTCCTCAAATCAAATGTCTAGAACTCATCTCTAACCTTAAACAACATTCATCTGGTTCCTTGGGGTCCCTGGAAGCTCGGAGGAAGCTCTGGGATGCTGCTGCTATTCTTCTTTCTATGTGTGGAAGAGCTTAGTGAGCTGATGTGCCAGCTCTTCCACCACCATCCTATTTTCAAATATTTTTGGTGTCTGCCATCAGACCACACATCAGAACTTTCAGCCTAGAAAACATGGCTTCTGCTTGTCATTATAGCCAAGCCATCCAGATCTCAAGCCCAAACAATAGCACCACTCTGTAATGTGGACCATCATCTACAGCTACAACTGGGGAAGAATTTGGCTCAAAACAGATATTCCTCTGCCTCCAACTCTCAACCTTCCAACTTGGTCCTGCTTTTTTTAGTTTTGTTTGCTTTTTAGACACTACAAACAGTGCAAGAGAAATGTAAATTTATTATAGCCAGTAGCTGGCAGCATGTTAAGCACTGTAATTATAGCACACAGCCCCAAATGTACCCACAGTAAAGGAAAAATAGTCAGTAAATCATCTTGAAGCAAACTTATAGATGTAATCATAGGAGAAAAATAGCTTTAGGTTTGGAATTAAATCAAATTGAGCCCTCTGAGTTTATGGCTTTCTGCACTAAGTACAATTTTTATGTATTACTATTATTTGTAATAACCAACACAGGAAGATACAAATCCTGAGTCCTCCATGGAATTTATGGATCTTAAGGATGTCCTGCCAGCCCTGGTGACTCTTCACTCCTCTTGGAGTGTCCAAGAGGCTCATTTTCGGAGGCAGGTTTTTTTTTTATCTATCTCCCTGATGAGCTTTCATATTCAGGCATAAGATGGTGTTTTGAATACATTTCTCACCTCAATAGTCTCAACTGATCCTGCCCCATTTCTTGAAGAAAAAATCCAAATGGCTACAGGGTGTGTAGGGCTTGCCATGCCTATGAATAAACAGGCTCTCCCCAAACCTTCTCCAAGGGTAGTGTGGTGTGAGAAGCAGGGTGGGCAAAGCTGGAGTTTCAGGTTTTCTGCCTCTTGCTAGGTAGTAATCTTGGGAGATTTACCTTAATTGGAGGCAGAACCTCTGTTTCTCCATGAAACTTAACTTTTCTGTTTGGTTTGTCATGATGAATAAATGAATCTGTGCAAGGGATTTAGCAAGAAGCTGGGCACCCAGGAGGTGCTCAGTAAATGTTGATTCACTCCTTTTTCCCCTTCATTGAGGCGAGAACACGTGGGTGTTCCTAGCACCTCGAAGGCCCTCCTTAAGGGCCTGTGAAGCTGAACTAGGTACTTGAGTCCAAGTTGTATTCTCAGGAAACCAGGCCTGGAAACACCTCTCAGGCAATGCCTGGGAAGCTTCCACTCACATTTGAGAAGCTATGGTCTCAAGTTAGATTCATTATAATATTTATTTATATATTTATCTATCTATTTTACTGTTTCCACTGGCTAAGCAATGTCATTGTTGATAGAAAGAACCCTGGGTGTTCCAGGTCTTTATTTCTGGAAGTTCTCAGATTTTCTTTATCACAAACATTGGTGAAGCTCTCCATTCTCTCTTTAGTTTGCCCTTTGGGTTGGTCAAGCTGCCTACCATTTCCTCCTTGTAGGATTTCAGATGAGATGTTATCTGTGTTCAGGCAAGTGAGGTGACTAGGCTGGTCGGGGAGAGTATAGAATAGTTTCTGAATTTTCCCCAAAAGATTTATACTACCAGCCAATTAGATAAACTAATTCATTTAAGGACATCCTGGTGTGGTGGGCAGAGCCCTGTATTTTAAATCAGAAGCCTGGGATGTAAATAATGGCCTGACTATTTATAAAGCTGAGTGTGTAAACTGGCCAGCTCTCTGAGCCTTGCTTTCTTCACTTAGTGACATGAGTATATTTATATCTCTCTCAGTTTCCATGAGCTGTTTTGGAGATCAACAGGATGATGAATATGAATGGTATGGGGCCAAATGGAGAAAGAGATTTGTGAATGGCTTTAGAGAGGGTTAGAGTGTCGTGGACTGTTCAGCTTGGCTTCAGGAGTTGTAACCCTCACCCCCTGGTGGGCTGTGTGAGAGCCTAGGGACCCACTTCATCTGGGTCTGTTCTGTCAAGAGGACGTGACCTACTAAGGAGACAAAGCTTATCTCCCTGGCAGGAGTGCTGCTTCTGCCTCATCCATCTCTGGCCCCAACGCTTAGTTGGTTAGTCAATGAGTCTTAGTCAGTAAGACTCCTCATGGGAGGGGCAACCTAAGCCAGACAAGACCACTTGGGAGGCCCTCATGGAAGGACTTGGGGGCACTGCAGCAAAGAGGATGTGATGGACCCTCACCCCCCAGCTATTCTGACATAGCCCGAGTCCTCATTTCCATCTGGGAGATGTCTTCTGCTTCCTAATCGGCTTAAAGCCTGAAACTATGAGGGCAAGTGGTGCAGCCCTGTGCCGGCCAGGATGACTCCCTGGGTGATCGGGCATAAGAAAGAATTCCTAAAGTCCTGTGAAAACTGCTTTGCTAAGAATGCTCTAATTTAAATGATAAGGGTCCCAGGAGGAAATAAGTATGTCTCCCAAAGTTTTGCAACCCCCTTTCCGGACAGACACTGACTCAGATTAAGCCCTCAGATTTCTTTGAAATGCTAAACCTCTATTCCAGTGTATCTGAACCCAATAAAAGCCTAGTGAGGAAGGCGCTCTGGGTCATTCTCCTCTGAGAGTTTGTCCACCTCTCCTCCCCAAGCAGATCATGTCTTGGTAGTTTTATTTTCATCCGTGATGGAGGGATGGGGCTCTGCAGGCAGACCCCCCCACATCTGGCACCCAGGACAGGGGCCCGCCACATTAGAGGACTAACCAACTTGCTAGGCCACGTATACAATTTAATTATGGTTTGTTTTTTTTTTTTTGAGAAAATACTCTTTCCTTCATTTTCAAACTCAAAGGAACTCCATTTCAAGTGACTCTCAAACCATATAGCTAAGAATCCAGCGCCTAGGATAACAGGTGACATATGGGCACTGAAACCTTACTGACTAGGTGACAGAATAAGTGGGTGTGTAATGGAATGTGATAGGTAGACAACGTCTGAGTATTGTGGAGGGCATTTATTTACTGGGATTAAAAGCATACCTTTAAGTATAGAAACTCAGATAACCACAAAAATAAAGGAAACTCTAGAGTTCTCAGAAAAGAATTTTTTTAAAGGCCTGAGCTCTACCATTGCTGTGGTACTAGAACAGCATTTGAAATATATTTAATTTAAACTATTACAAAGTATCAACTCAGACATATTTACTCTCCTATCACTTCACATTTAAAATTGTGTATTATATACAACCATAGAAGATAGTAAATACTTGTTGAGTGCATCTTTCCATTCATTTTATTATTCATTCAATCTTTTTTCTTTTTTTAAATTTTATTTTAATTGTTGTTCTTATACAGTTTTCTGTCTTTTACTCCCATCCCAGCCCACCACCCCAACCCTCCCCACCTCCCTCCCATTTCCACCCCCCTAGTTTTTGTCCATGTGTCCTTTACACTTGTTGCTCTAAACCCTTCCCCTTTCCCCCTGAAATTCTCTCCCCTCTCCCCTCTGGTCACTGTCAGCCTGTTCTCAATTTTAGAGTCTTTGGTTATATTTTGCTTGTTTGTTTGTTTATTTGTTTTGTTGGTTAGGTTCCTGTTAAAGGTGAGATCATATAGTATTTGTTTTTCACTGTCTGGCTTATTTCACTTAGCATAATGCTTTTCAGTTCCATCCATGCTGTCGCAAAGGGTGTGAGCTCCTTCTTTCTGCTGCGTAGAATTTTATTGTGTAAATGTACCATAGTTTTTGATCCATTCATTTACTGATGGGCACCTCTAAGAAGACAAGCAACCCAATTAAAAAATGAGAAAAGAATTTTTTAATACCACATTATGTATTACAGTTTACAAATCCAGTACTGTTTTTAGTCATTCAAAATAACTGAGTGTGTCTCCAAGCTTCACGTCTTACTCTTCCAAACTGGGTGCTGGGGCAAGGACTCTGCGAAACACTTTTCTCCTTTGTCAGCTGCTCCTCAGTAGTGCCAATAGGGAGTGCTAAAGGAAGGCTGGGGCAGGAAAATGGACTTGAACTTGACCCTATCTGTTTAACTATGGTGCCTCCCAGCATCGCCCCAGCAACACTTTCTCTTCACCTGAGCATGCCACTTTGTTCCAGTAGCAGCAGATGAACTCAATTCACTATTTTCCTGACATTTGCAAAATCAGCCTCATGAAGACAACATTCCTCCCTGCCTGGCCTGGACCGTCAGTGTCAGTTGGCCAGTGCCTCCTCGTCAGAGGCCTGGAACCCAGCTCCAGGCTTCTAAGTTTTAATAATTTTGCCTCTTCCTTTGGTTTCCCCAACACTAGTGATGGAATCTGTGCCCTGCCCCTGTTCCCTCTGTGAGACCTTAAAGTTCTCTTTTTGCCTTTTCATTTCTTTCAGACCTAACCAACCACTTTTTATGTTAAATTATCTCTGTTCAAATAACTGGTGTGGCAGTTGGTGTGGTATGGATTGCACTCTGACAGATACTCTGAGTCTTGGAAACCCAGAGAGCTCTAATAAGATTGGAGGGGTCTCATTGGGAGTTAGGAAGCAGATCTTTCCGTGGATATCTTACAAATATCTTTTGTGTAGTTTAGAACTTTCTCTCTAGGCTTTTTAAAATAAAAGGCTAGCAAAGACTTCAATGACCACTTAGTTCAATCTCTTCATTTTATAGGTAAAGAAACTCAGGTCCAGAGTGGTTGATAGGTACCTGGCTTCACTTAGTTAAAGCTGTCGTCAGGACTGGACCACGTGTTTCTTGATGCTTATTCCTGTGCATTTGTCACTACATCATACTGTACTTAGTTACAAACTCACCTGGGCCTTGCATGGGCTGATTCTAGATCAAATGGCTCTCAGCTCCATGTGGGCCATGTGAGGGTGCTTTCACTTTCTGGGGTTATTATATATAGGGTATGGCTCTTCAGGGCTACATTGTGACATGTGTTGTATTTGTTCTGGGAACTTCACATCTTACATGCTACTGAGAAATGACCTTATGACTATGTTGAGGTATATAAGTTTGTTTTGCTGACTCCTTGCCTTCTAAATGTCCAAGTCCCCAAAGCCTTACTCTTTAAACCTTTTCTTTAGCTACACTCACTCTTTAGGTGATCTTATCTAGTCCTTATTTTAAGTTCATTCTGTTTTAAAGATTTATAGCTTCCATCTTGCCCTACTTTGCAGATACATATAACCAACTGCCTGTGTCCTCTCCCTAGGGATGTCAGTAGGAAACTGAAACTTAACAAGCCCAAAACCAAACTGTTTGTCTTGACCCAGTCCCTAAGCCTGCTTCTCCCCCAGTGTTCTCCATCTCTGTAACTGGTACTGCAATTCACCTAGCTGCTCAGCTCCAAAAGTATTATCCTTGATTTTTCTTTCCTTCCCTTCTACCTACAATTAATCTGCAAACCCTGTGGGTTCTACCTGCAAAATTTATTGAGTCTAATTTCCTCTCACTTCTTCCATTGCTCTAAACCAGACTATTTTAGTCATCTCCTACTTGGTCTCCTGTTTCCTCTCTTGCCATCTTCATTCTTTTCTCCACATTAGGGCCAGTCTGGACTTTTAAAACTGCAGATCAAACAACTGGAAACAAGCATAGCAAGCCCCACGATGACTCCAGCTTGCTGCCTGGAAGTACTTTCTAGACTTTAGTGCAAGTCCCTCCCTTGGAGGGAGAAGCCAAGCAGAACATAATGGCCTTGATGAGCTGAAGAGAGACTGGAGTTTCGGGAGGCTGAGCTAAAATTTACAAAGCAGAGTAATGAAGAAGAGGGGGGGGGCTATACAGAGAAAGAGATCTTAGGGCTCCCCTAGAGTCACCTAACTCATCTCTTATCTCTGGTCTTGCTTCTTACCATCAGTTCTTGACAATCCAGCTAGTATGTGAAAAACTGATCACTCCTCTTTCTTACAACTCTCTCTTCAGAATAACACCTAAGTCCTTAGCATCACAATGCAGAAGGTACAATTGTGTTGTGAGTACTCTCTGCATTGCTACCTGGCTGAAGTGAGGAAAAACCAGAGTAAAAGAACCCCTACTAAGCCTGACTTACCATTCTCTGTGGTCCCTGGACCTAACCCCATACCTGTGGTCTGGCTAAACTAAACTGTCTAGGAGGGAATGATGTCAGACAAGCAATCACAGTACAACGCAGCAAGTGCCATCATAAAGGTTACACAAGATGTTTAAGTTGAATCTTAAGGGATGAGCAGGAGTTTTGCAGGTTGTGAAGGTGAGAAAAGGCATTCTAAGCTGAGCAGACACCGTGGCACAGGTGCAGAAGTGTTATATGGCAAAGGGTTTGATATACCATGCACGTGAGTCTGGATATATCCTGGTCAACGAATCACTGGCAGGCTTTAGAATCAGATTTTATGTGTTGAAAGAATACTTTGGCAACAAAGTATAGAACGGAATTAGGGGGAAGCTGGAGGCCAGAAACCAGTTAAGAGACCCCTATAATAGTCCAGGCAAGAGACAAGCAGGGGCAGAAATACCACCACTGGCTAACATTGATTCAGAGCTTACTATGTTCCAGGCACATAGTAGGTTCCCATTTTATCTCATTTTATCCTAATGACATTCCTGTGAGGTGGGAAAACTGAGGCAGTTTGCCCAGGGCCACACAGTCAATGGCAAAGCTGAGAGAGAAACCCCTGAAGTGGCTTCAGAGCTCATGTTCCATACAGATGGGCTGGACTCTATAGTCTTTTAGATTAAATATTAAGTAATTAAGGGATAATCTCTCGTTTTTGTCCCAGAGCAGTCTAACTTGGAGTGCTTGATTTGGCTTGTGGGAGGGTCACCAGAAGCCACCAATTTCCCCTGGGCATGGAGGACATGAGTCAGGCCACCCAGGCTGCTGGCGTTTGTGTTTCCTCTGAGCTTTGGTTGCTTTGTTTCTGCCTCATCATATGATGTCACTGGGTTAGAATTATGAGACTTACTGTGGCAGGCTGGTGCCAGCACGATGCATGATAAACAAGCTCTCCAAAAATTTAGGGCTCATCAGGAGGTCCAGAAAATGCCAGTGTGCAGAGATTTATCAGCAGTCTCTCAGAAACACAAAGCAGATGGCTCTGTCTTTTGTGAAGGACTAATGAGAAGGAAATGAATTCCCAACATTTACCACTCATCAACAAGGTAGATTTTGAAGACTAAAGTGACAAAAAGTATTTGCTTGTATTTCTTAAGTTATTTCTACCTAACAGTAATGTGAGTTCATTTTAAACTTTAAAAAAGCTGTGGTGTGTTTACACAGTGGAATACTAATCAGTTGTAAAAAAAAAAAGGGGGAGGTGGAAATCTTATCTTTGCAACAGCATGGACATAAATGGAGATTATTATGCTAAGTGAAATAAGACAGTCAGAGAAATACAAATACCATATGATTTCGCTCATATGTCTAATCTATTGAACAAAATAAAATTAATGAACAAAATAGAAACAGAGGCATGGATACAAGGAACAGACTGATAGTTGTCAGAAGGGAGGGGCCTTGGGGTAGCTAGATGAAAGAAGGTGAAGGGATTAAGTGTGTGCTATGTTATGTATATATATAACCAAGACACAGACAAAAGTGTGGCGATAGCCAGAAGGAAAGGGGGTCAGGGGACTGGGGATGGAAAAATGGAAGGAAATTTTGCTTGGGATGATGGGCGTACTATGCAGCGTGCAAATGATGTTTCGTTGAGATGTACACTTGACACTTGCATGGTTTTGTGAACCAAGTCAGATCAATAAATTCAATTAAAAAAATCAAACACACTATTATTGATTTGTTAGTGATGGCTGTATTATCAGGCTCCTTTAGCCAAAGCAGACTTATTTCTGCTCCATTGGCAGGCAGATGAAGCAAAAGCAAAGCAAGCAGGACACCCTGCTCCCTGAGAACCTTTGTAGGTTCCTGAGGAAACTCCAGAAGCCCTGGTATCCACACAACATTCACAGTGG
Source organism: Glossophaga mutica (assembly GCA_039655065.1). NCBI lineage: Eukaryota > Metazoa > Chordata > Mammalia > Chiroptera > Phyllostomidae > Glossophaga > Glossophaga mutica. The sequence goes on along the minus strand of CM077308.1, from coordinate 73,269,256 downwards.
CCTTGAGCCTACTGGACTACAGTGTCTTGTCACGTAAATCCACAACACCCACTTAAATAAACAAAAGGCTTTAAAATTTTAAAGAACAATTAAATATAAAATCTAAACATTTTATTGGCAGCATTTTCATTGTGTTTAAACCTGTGGATCTCAGGAATCACTCCACTTCCTTGAGTTCTCTGATCAGAGCCGTCCTATCTGAGAGGTCCTCCTGACCGTGGAGTATAAATACCAACATTCTTTTGCCCTGCCCACCACTACTCTCTAACTCTCTTGTCATGATTTACTTTCCTCCAGAACATTTATTAGCTCCCAATAAAAATGTTCTTTGTCATCCATTTCTATTTACTAATAAAAACTCCATGAGGGCAGGGACTGTCTTTTGGTCACTGCTGTATCCCCAGTATCTAGAACAGTTCTTGGCACATAGTAAATGGAATACTGAATACAAAAAACTCCTAGCCTACTTCCAATTACATTGGTCTAATGCATATCTGAAGTTCACACTGGTCTTCAAGCTGCATACTTTTTCTCATTGCTTGCTGGTGGCTGTCCATTTGCAGTTATAGCACTCCTCACATGTGGCAGAATTTTCTTTGATTTTGAGTATCATTCCTATTGTCAAAGGCATCAGCCATTAGGATATGTAATATTATCTGCTTCTCATCATTTTTAACCTCTTTTTCAATCTCTACTTTTGTTTCCACTGTAAGATGCTCCTCTTAATAAACTCAGTAAATTCCTAGAACTATTTGAGCATAGCCATGTGCCCCAACAATGTAACAGTGGGCAAATGACTGCTAATACCAAGTGCAGGTCAAGGACATTTTGGCTCCAGAATTCAGCTTTGTTTTTGTATGAAAGGTCATACATCGTAAGTTCACACATAGAAGAGCTTCTCCATTCCTGGGTATGTGTAGTTTTATGCCACTGCCCCTATCACCTGGACTCTGTAATGTGTCTCTCAGAGGCCCTGAGAAGTCTTCCTCCCTCCCTTTGTTCCTGCTCTTCCCTCTGCCTGTAATGGCCTCTCCTTTCCACTTGTCCAGCTCAAGCTCCTCTCCTCCTGAGGCCTCCCTTACTGCTCCAGCCCACAGCATGGGGGCCTCTAGTTCTTTCCTCTGAAGTGTTACCGGTCTTATCTCATCAACCAGGCTATGAACAATGAGATTCTATGGAAGGAACCCTTGGACTTGGCATCCAAAGTTCAGCTTTGAGCCTCTTATCTTCTTCATCCTGGGCAGCCACCTCTGAGACTCAGTTTCTTCCTTGGTTAAATGGTGATAGTCATTTGCCTCTGGACTAAGAGACACAACTGTTTGAGGGTCAGATACACTCACATAGGAAAAGAGCTTTGGAAATGATCGAGCCTATGCAAAGATCCCAGACATTGCCATTATAGAATTTTTGTGTGTTGTGCTTGTAAAGGAAACAACACTTACCATTTTTCTTTACACTGCATACAAACAACACTCTGCCCACTTCTGTCCTTGATTGGCAAATGTGTGGGGTATTTCCCACACCAGGAAATTCCATGACACCAACTGGGTATCCTATGATTCAACTCAACTCTGACATTATCTGGAGACAGCGTCAGATCCCACAGGTTAAGGGCTCACTCCCACCAGACTGCACAGAAGTACTTGTGCTTCTGACTACTGGCTATAATTCAGAGGTTCTCAGGACCCCCTTCTCAGTTTCAATTAATTTGATAGATTGGCTCACAGAACTCAGGAAACCAATTCACTTACTAGATAACCAGTTTATTATAAACAGTATAGCACAGGAAGAGCACCCTTCATGTGTTCACCACCTTAGAAGCTCTCTGCACCCTGGCTTTTAGGTGAGGGTAGGGGCAGAGGCTATGAGAATTCTGACCTTCCAGTCCTGGTTGGTTTGCCTGACAACCAGCCCCTATCCTGAGGAACTTTCTCAAAGTCACCTTATTAACACAAATTCAAGTTTGAAGGGGGCTTGTGAGGAATGACAGATGACACCTTCATCACTCTTTCCACCAGGGAAATTCCAAGATATTAGGACCTCTGAGCCAGAAATGAAGGAAATCCAAATGCGTGTGTGTGTGTGTGTGTGTGTGTGTGTACATATATATATAATCTTATTTTCAATTACAGTATCACAATGCTGCATTTAGAACGACATGACCCATACTAAGAACTTCATGTAACCCCCAGCTGATGGGTGGTGGCCCATGACAGAACACATTTTAACTACAGCTGCAAAATAAAATGACTCTGAATTGGCTTTGTTTCCTCTTAGAAACTTCCACATCTGAGCCAGGGTGATGAAAGAGAGGAAGGGATAAAGAAGGAAGCTAAGGTTTTAAGGAGCTGTGAGTTCAGTCTATAAAAATTACTTTGCACAATTACATTTCCTGAACCCCTTTGCAGGTTTGGAACATTCATTCATTCATCCTTTTGTGTATTCATCCACTAAGCATTTATTGAGAGCTTAGTATGCCTTATTCGACAGAGACGAATAAGACGTGTCATTACAGCCAGGTTGAGGGATCCTGCACTTGAACAAGACTGGAGCAGGAAATAAAGAGGACACCTAGTTCAAACCACAGGGTTACAGATTGTTCTCAGAATATTGTTTGCATGACGGGAAGAGGGTACAGTGGGCATGGAACAGCAATTGGTAGGGCAAGAAAATATCCAATACAAAGGAATCAGTCAGACTCTGCTGCATCCCTGAACCCATGTTCTTGGTCACTGTTGGGCTGTACTTCTGTTTATCAGAGGTGAGGTGGCATGGCACTTGTCTCCATGACATAATGTATTTTCTTTAGACCCACTCACATCAAACTGCCCTGGAAGAAGATGCCAACTCAGAGTCCCTACACAAAGAGCCCTATGCTCCTCAACCGTGTTTTATTCACTTTAGCTATCTGTGGATAAGGCCACCCACTGCTCAGGCAATGACACTCAGACACAGGAAGAACTAGTTGAGTCTGTGTCCAATTTTGGATGATTTTGGGTTTTCTAGACTGCTGCTTGGGTAGGTTGGGAAGCTCAAAGCCATTTAGTGGATGAAGCCATGGCTTAAGGAAAGCCATTCCCCTCCTTTCCTCTTCTTTTTAAATAACAAATTTCATAAAAATTTAAATTTAAAATAATACTTTTTTAAAATAAGCAATAAAAATGAGCATTGGATGTACTTATTGCTATGGGGGTGAGCACTAGCTCTCTCAGCCGAAAGGGATAGGAACTACAAGTATATGTATGTATAACAACCCATGCATACATACATATCTGTGTTTCTGTATTGTAACTACCTGTATCTGTATTAAGCCAAACATTATTTATACGGATGCCCTTGACTCTAATTCAATGCCACAGGGATCATTCTAGCCTTCTCTGTTTGCTTATCTGTAACTTCTTCCTTCAACAGCGAGAAACCTGGGTCCCACCATCTATACAGTCTCAGCAGGCACACGGTTCCAAACCCATACCCCTCTAAGAAACAACTTTAGAGTACAGTATTTATATATAATTCTCTTTGACTTTAGCTTTACAGTTTCTAATAAAAAAAAAACTTTTTCCAATTTTTTTTCAGAGTTCCTTGGTAAGCTTCATTTTCTTCTCCCACTTCCTTTAAGATATCTCCCCCTTTAAAATTATTTTCTCCCCATTAAACTTAGGAAAAATACTGGATGCTGGTTTGGCAATGAACCTTTGAACCATGAAGTTTCTCTCAAGCTAATGTAGACCTGAAGGAGCATGTCACCAGATCTGGTAAACAGATGAGTCTTCTAGATGGTTCTTGTAAAATTATAAAATAAAAAATTTTCATATATATTTATAATTATACAAGTCATTCTTTTGTATTCTGGAAAAGATGGAAATTGTTGTATGATAGCAAAGTGTAAAATGGAAAGACTTTCTAAACTCACTATGGAGAGCTATTATATCCATATTTTTAATAACATGTATCATTATATAAATACTTGTATCTTGCAGTTAAAAACAATTTTTAACATCTAGAATATGAGTTTTGAGAAAAAAAACTTAGTCAACTCTGGTCTGGAAAACATGTAGTTTTTGTTGAGAGACTCGTGGATTTAGAAATATGAGACGTGCTTGAAGACACAGAGATTGAAATGAAAATTATCATGTCCCCTGTTTCTGCCTTACATTTGGGTGGTTGTACACTGAGATTTTCCCCTTTGCTTAAACCCTACTCCCAGGACACTTCAACCCTCCTTTCTCTAAACACTTCTGCTTTGCACTTTTCAAGAACTTAACAAATTCTTTTCATGTAGCCAAAGAGTAGATCTAAGCCAGCCTTCAAAATCAAGTTTATCCTTCATTTCAGAGAGGTTTCTTCTACTTGACAATAAAGACTCTTTTTTAATTATATTTTATTTATTATACTATTACAGCTGTCCTAATTTTTCCTCCTTTGTCCCCATCCACCCAGTACCTCCACTTCCTCAAGCAATCCCCACACCATTGTTCATGTATATGGGTCATGGTATAAGTTCTTTGGCTACTCTATTTCCCATACTGAATTTTACATCCCCATAGCTATTCTGTAACTACCTATTTGTACTTCTTATTCACCTCACCTCTGACCCATTCTCTTAAAATCCCCACCCATCTGGCAACCATCAAAATGCTTGCAGTATCCATGATCTGTCTTTGTTCTTGCTTGCTTAGTTTGTTTTTCAGATTCAGTTGTTGATTTATTGCCATTTTATTGTTCATAGTTTTGATCTTCCTGTTTTTCTTAAATAAGCCCTTTAACATTTCATATAATAATGGTTTGGTGATGATGAACTCCTTTAGTTTTTCTTTTCTGGAAAATTCTTTATCTGCCCTTCAATTCTAAATGATAGCTTTGCTGAGTAGAGCAGTCTTGGCTGTAGATCCCTGCTTTTCATCACTTTGAATATTCTTGTCAATTCCTTTTAGCCTGCAAACTTTCTTTTGAGAAATCAGCTAACAGTCTTATGGGAATTCCCCTATATGTAACTAACTGCTTTTCTCTTGTTGCTTTTAAAATTCTCTCTTTATCTTTAAACTTTTGCATTTCTCTTTTTTTGGTATTTTATATATATTTTTTATTTTTTTAACTTTTTTTATTGTTGTTCAAGTACAGCTTTCTGCCTTTTCCCCCACACCCCTAAACTTTGGCATTTCAATTATGATTTGTTTTAGAGTGGGCCTCTTTGCAGCCATCTTGTTTGGGACTTTCTGTGCTTCCTGGACTTGCATGTCTATTTCCTTCACCAAATTAGGGAAATTTTCTTTCATTGTTTTTCAAATAGATTTCCAATTTCTTGCTCTTTCTCTTATTCTTCTGGTACCCCTGATGCAAATGTTGGATGCTTAAGATTTTCCCAGAGGCTGCTTACACTCTTCTCATTTTTTTGGATTTGTGGTTCTTCTTGTGCTGATCAGTTGTTTCTGCTTCCTTATGTTTAAAATCATTGATTTGATTCTCAGCTTCATCCATTCTATTGTGTTCCCCTGTAAATTGTTCTGAATTTCAATTAGTGTATCCTTGTTTCTTACTGGATTTTTTTATGCTGTTGTGATACTAAGTTCCATGAGCACCCTTATAATCAGTGTTTTGAATTCTGCACTTGATAGATTGCTTATCCCCATTTTCTTTAGTTCTTTTTCTGAAGTTTTGATCTGTTCTTTTATTTGGATCATGTTTCTTTGTCTCCTCATTTTGGCAGCATACTTATGTTTGTTTCTATGTTTTGGGTAGAACTGCTATGACCCCTTGTCTTGGTAGTGTGACCTACTATAGTACATGTCCTGTAGGGTACCTGATTTCTGATGGTTCTGAGTGACTGTTGTTCTATATTTTAGTTGTAATTTTGATGTGGTTGTGCAAAGGGGTAAGACCTGTGACCCCATCTTGACCAGAAGTCTGCAATAAACACCCTTTTAGTGGATTAATCATGAATCATTTTATGGTTCGCTCTACATTTCAAATGTCAGTGGTGCTCTTCCAGCCTCCAAAGCCCCTGATGGAGCATTGGCTAAATCCTAAGTGTTTTGCCCACCTCAGGAGTGGGGTTCCTGCCCAAGGGCAGCTCAGTGCCTTCTCCGCCTACTTTGTTGCCCACAGAATGTTTGTACTTTGGTGTCTTTAACAGTGAATTCCATTTACTCACCACAGGAAGCACCACAAGAGGGACTTTTTGCCAGAGGCTGAAATCCTCTCTCTTCTCTTGCTTCAAATCCATTACTTCACATTGACAGTGTTTTAATGGAGAATAGCTAATAAAATCCTTTGCTTCAGATCTTTTTTTTTTTTTTTATTCCAAGGGAAACAGTATTTGGGCCATATACAGCCATTCTGTCTGGTGGACTGACTGTCCTAAATACTTCCCCTCCCTCAGCCCAGTTTCCCTCAGAGGGGTGACACTCTCACGGCATTGTCAGGGTTGATCTAATGCAGTGCTGGGCTCAATGTAGGGCACTTAGTCCATCTCTCATCTCATCTGGAGTGTGTGTGTGTGTGTTTCTGACTTCATGTCAGTGGGAGAGCTAAAAAGAAGCTGAAGAAACAGCCTGGGTTAGCAGGGAACTTGGGCATTTGTGGTACAAGGAGGGACACACTGTTAATTTGAGTAGGTTATATTTGCACAAGGCAGCAGAAGATTATGCTGCCTTTTCCAGAAGGCATTTCCAGAAGAGTAGGTGATGGGGGGACAGGGTAGCAGGGCCTGCTCCTTTACATCCTGGTGTGGGACTGCATATGAGTCTCCTAAAGCTGCTTAACAAACTACTACCCATTGAGTGGCTTAAAACAACAGAAATTTATTCTCTCACAGTTCTGGAGCCCCAAAGTCTGAAATCAAGATGTGGTCTGGGTTCTGGGAATCAGGGGGAGAATCTGTGCCATGATTGATTCTCTCATAGCTCCTGGTGGTTGCCAGCAATCTTTGGCATTCCTTAGTTTGTGGTGACTTTAATCTCTGCCTCAATCCTCACATGTTCTCTCTGTGTGTATTTCTTCTCTTCCTAGAAGGACACTGATCATATTGGATTTAGGGTCCACTCTAATCCAGGATGCCCTCATTTTAACTAACTATATCTCCAAAAAGACTATTTTCAAATTAGGTCACATTCTGCAGTCCCTGTTAAATATAAATTTTGGAGAGACATTACTCAACCCAGTACAGGCTGCATTAATCTGGAGGATAAGGCACCTTTTGCAAATTTGCCATTGGTTCTGTCTGCTTGCAAGCTGTATCCTCTGCTTTTCTCTGATTTGTACAAAGGCACAATATAGGCTAACAGGGGCCTTGGAAATCATCTATGCAAGCTATCAGCTATGCGGTATCCATCAGTTTGCAAGCTTCCCGAACCAGAGACTCTGTCTAATGCCTTTTGGGAAACAGCCATAGCTTGTATGGTAGATACTGGGTTCTCAAAAATGTTTGTTGCAGTGGCAGTAAAGAAGCCTGAAAAGAAACTTCTGCTTCCTGCCATTACACCAAACTTAAAAAAGAAAAAAACAAACCACAGGTGAGTAGTTCTTAACAAGTTTCGTCCCATATTTTTCTGCCTCTCTGGTGGTTTGGAAAAATCTCATGGGTTAAGTAAAGTAGATCCTATTTCATCATGGAGTCATACAGTGTTTCTCAAAGTGTACTTCATGGAATATTGGCTCCATAAAAACTGTTTCAGGAGCAAAGGGCTTTGTGGTCAAATAAGGAAATTATGCATTTGCTATTCTCTTCCTGGAGATTAGCAATGCACACTGGCTTTGTAAAGGTTCTGAAAAATCTTGTGTAGAGAAACCTATTAAACTTTATTTAATCCAGTGTACCTCAAATTAATTTCACCACAGAGTCACCACTCCCCCCTTTTTTGGTAAATGAACAGCACCTATTACAATCCAGGGAACTAATTAGTATCTAAGCAGTAAACTCTGAGCCCCACTGGAATATGGTCTAGAATACAAATGTTGGAATCAGGCTCAAATCAAAAATTTAAATTCGTTGACCTCAGACAAGTAATGAACCTCTCTCTGTGATATGACATTATAATGCCACTTGCTTAATAGGACTACCTGAAATAATATAGATAATGTACTTAGCACAAGGCCTGGAATATAATAACTACTGAATACATTTAAGCATTTTTTATTATTATATTATTTTTTATTTCTATTGTACATCCATCCCTATGACTTTACTCTAGCAAAGTTGATGAAGTTTTTGAAATCATTGTCCTTTTATAAAAACCTACTCTGGTAAGAAAGTTGAGGGCATTTTTCTCAGCTTCTCAGAACTCCAGAGATTGACATTCATCAAATCCAGTCCTTCTGAAACCTGGGGAGCTCTCATTTGTCTGTCAATCACTTGTAATTTCTTAGGCCAGTCATAAGCCAGTTATGTTCACCTGAAAGAAAATTAAACCCAAAGTGACAAATGAAGTTCTACAGTTCAGAAGGCATTTCCTAGTTACTGGCTTATCTTTGGGAATGTGGGGTTAGGACAGGAGAGAGACAGCATGGAACAAGTCAGGGATAAATGACCTGAAAATTCATGGGTTCTGGAAGCACTGACCTGTCCTTTCCGGATGCAGGTACCACAGTAGATGTCACAGAGCCCACTGACAACTTGGCTAAGGCAAAGCACAGCTTCTATCATGCCAATCCCTAGGAGGATGGAGAACAAGACCACATTCCACAGGACAATGTGCTCAGGCTCTTGGCAAGTGGCCCAGGTAGGCTGGTTGAATAAGTAGTTGTCCCTGCCAGGACAGGAGAAAATGAGTCTGGATTTAAGTGACAGTAAATGGAGGGGGCTGGTATTTACAAGTGTATGAGAGGCACTAATCTAACACAGGAGATTATAAAGCTTTAGGGTCTTCTTTGCCCTCCTCTTCCTAAAGACAGCAGGTTTATTATCATTCATTGGTGGGAAGATTGAACACATCATCTTTCCCTCCAATATCTCAACAAGGCATTGTGGAAGCAGACATAGCCATACAAGAGAGCATATGAAGAAGTGGGGAATTCTGGGCTACAAGATTTTAACTGCTGCTATAAGGGTCTCAGAAGCAGTAAGAGTGGTTAAAAACTTGGACATGAAAGTCCCATAGACCCAGGACCTAACTCCAGTTTCCTCACTAAAAAGTTCTACGTAACTTTCCTGAATGTTTCTGTACATCAGATTCCATATGTGTAAGATGGGGTTAAAAATGGTGTTGGGGCCCTGGGTGGGTATCTCAGTTGGTTATAGCATTATCCTTATGCACCAAGGTTGGGAGTTCGATCTTCAGTCAGAGCACATACAAGAAGTAACCAATAAATGCATAAAGTGGAACAACAGAAATTCCTAAGATGGCGGTGAGACAGGTGGGAGTGGAGTCCACTTTCCCCTTCTCACAGGTGGAACACCTAGCCAATCTTCTGAGGAACAGAGTGAACAGCCAACTGTATCCCAGCATATATGAAGGTTGGAGGCCAAAATTATAGAGGACATTGAAAAATCAGACAGTAAGGAGATTGCTTTGGGATGATAAGTTTCCTGGGACCAGCACAGGGACCAGGGCGGCTGCAGCCCTAGGCCTGGCACCTGCCACGTCTGCCACAAGATTCTTGGGAGAGAGCTGGGTCAACAGCTTGAAGTCGCTGGGGGGAATAAAGATGAAGTGGCAAATGCACAGAGGCAGTGTGCACCCACTGAGACTGTGGACATCGGCTTGGTCATTACCAGAGAAATTGGGGAGCCAGGTGATGCCTGGAGAAGGAAGCAGAGTTGGGCCATGACAGACCCTGACTCGGAGAGTCTCATGTCTGGTTGGAAAGTTGGGCTGTGAGAGAGGCCGGGCACTTATTAGGAGTGGCAGGCTTGAACCGGAAGAATTTGTTTTAAAAAAAGGCTCTTGGTGGCTGTTCAGAGAATTCTCCCATAAGGGCTGCCCCTGCCTCCCACAGGGGCTGTGCCCCCACAGCCACCAGAGCCTCAGCAGCTTGCCCACCCCTGCCACCACAACCCCAGTAAGGCCCCTGCCCTCCGGTCAGCTGTAGCAGCAGAGGGCGCCCACCCGCACCATTGGCCCCAGGAGCACGACTGACCCCACCTGCCACCCAAGCGGTGCATGCCCAACACCACCTCAGCAGCAGTGGAGGCCACAGACCCATGCTGACCCCCACCATGCCGTGGCTGCACCCCTGCCCCCACAGCAGAAGTGGAGGCCATACGCCCATGCCTACCACCACAGCCAAGGCAGTGCCCCTACCCTGATGGGGAAGACTGGCTCGCTAAGAGGAAGGAGGCACTCTGCACAGAGGAGACCTGCAGGACTCAGGGAGGTGGCAGTCCCCAGAAAGACTTAATTCAGTGGGGGAGCCGAACTACCCTGAAGAGACTTTGAGAGTACCTAGCATCTAGGACAGCAAAGAGTGAGAAGGTGGTGTGGGAGTTGCCCCTAGTTGGTGCACCTCAAGTACAGAACAACTGGTGAACTGAAGGTGTTGGCCTAGTGCAAAAGGGAATTGGGGGTCCAGCAGTGAACTGAGGAACTGGGTTGGAAGCTGGGCAACTGTGAAGAGTGCATCCCAGACCTGGCCCTAATCCCTGAAAAACTATAGGAAGGGAGAAAAGCAAAATCCAAGCCCCTCAGCCTGTTGCAGCCAGGAAGACCAGCAGAACTCACTTGGCCAGTTTAAAGCCAGCAGGAGCCTTTTTCTTTCTTTCTTCCCAGAACACCCACCACCGCCACCCCCACGTCCCACCCACAAGTGAGACAATAAGACCTGGAGCTGTGACAGGACCAGAAGCAGAGCCAAAGAGGGATCATCCCAACAACTGAGAAACTAAAACAAATTTCACTTTGCTATTCCAGAGAATTTGCAAGTTATTGTTTATTTGTATTATTTTTTTCATTATTTTTACTTCTTTTATTTTATTAGTATTTTTTTATTTCTCTTCTTTCTGTTTAGTAGTCTTTATTTTACTTGTTTGTTTAATTGCATTGTTTGACTGGTTTTTCTTCTTCTTTTTTTCGTAGTGTATTTTTAATTTTCCTTCTCTCACTTCACTGTCTTCCCATAGCACACTACTCTAGGTTGTGTACTTCCTTTTTTTGTTATTCAGATCACATAGATTCTGTCATATGATTGTTGTTCCAGTGTGATTATAAATAATTATTGTTCCATACAATTGCAAATACTTCATAGCACCCCACCTGGATCTTAGCCCATTTCACTGCCTTCAGGAACTTTATTACTAGTGTGGTTAACTCTCTTCTCTCACACACTACACCTATTTTCTATCCTTTACTCTCACTATATCTCATAATCTCACCTCCCACAAGCATTCTGTTTTCTGGATTCAACTCACAATCCTTTCCCCCATAACAAGAGTCTTATCTCTTTTCCACCCTTTCTAAAAACTGTCTAGTTGGGTGAAATATCATGGTTAACACTGTACTTATCCAAAGGATCGCCTATCTCTTCTCTATGTGTTGGTACTTTAAATTCTATAGAATAAAATCCCACTGTCTTAATCCATTTTGTCTCCCCCTTCCAACCGGTCACATAAAAGAGCAGGTGGGAGCTGTGAACACCAATGTACCTGCTGGAAGAGAGAACCCACCAACAAAGGGACCACCAACAGATAATAAAGGAAGACGGTGGAGTGAGTGGAAGCCATACTAACCTCCACCCAAGACCAACATGGAGTTACAACTAAACAGTGGAGAAAGAACCCAGAAGAAACAACTGAACAATATTGAGAGAGAAGCCTCATAACCTTGGACCAACAGAAGAACCAGCTTCAACACAACCTGTCCACACCTGCACAACAGAATACCAGACGTGGTATGCAGAGTGACCCACAGTCAACCAGATGGAGGGAAGGACCCACCAAAGAAAGATCCAACAACAATCAAAACCCAAATACATCCAGAGAACCAACATAAATGACATCCCAAGAGCAGCAAGTTCAGGAGATCAAGGAGACTGTACCACTGAATATCACAAGTCTCTTACCATAGAAGCTCACACCACAAACCAAGGGAGTCAGTGCAGAGCAATTTAAGAAGCAGAGGCTAACAAGAAGAGTCTTACAAACAAAGGAAATACAAAAAAAAAAAAACAATAGAAAGGAAAGGAAGAATCTTTAGAAAGAATGCTAAATGAAATAGAGGCAAGTCAACTACCAGATATTGAGTTCAAAGCAATGGTTATAAGGAAGCTCAATGTGCTCTCTGATAATTACCAAAAACTACAGGAAAACTATGATAAACTTTCTGCAAACTATATCAACATGAAAAAGGAAATAGAAACTATCAACAAGGGCCAAGAAGAAATGAAGAATACAATTTCTGAACTGAAGAAGACAGTAGAAGGAATCAAAAGCAGGCTAGATGAAGCAGAGGATCAAATCAGCAAGCTGGAGGACAAGGTAGAAAAAAACTCCCAGAAAGAGCAAGAGTAGGAAAAGAGACTCAGAAAGAACAAAGAGGTATTAAGAGAACTGCAGGACAACATGAAATGTAATGATACCCATATAATAGGGATACCAGAAGGAGAAGAAGAAGAGAAAGGGATGGAAAAACTGTTTGAAAAAGTAATGATGGGAAACTTCCCTAATTTGATGAGAGACAAAGTCACACAAATCCAAGAAACACAGAGAGTCCCAACCAGAAGGAACCCAAAGAGGATCACTTCAAGACACATCACAATTAAAGTGGCAAAACTACAAGACAAAGAGAGAATCTTAAAGGCAGCAAGGGAGAAACAGAAAGTAACATACAAAGGAGCCCTGATAAGACCAGCAGCTGACTTCTCAACAGAAATGCTCCAAGCCAGAAGGGACTGGCAAGAAATATTCTAAGTAATGAAAAACAAAGACCTGCAAAGAAGACTATTCTATCTAGCAAGACTCTCAATTAAAATGGAAGGACAAATAAGGAGTTTCCTGGCCAAAAGAAGGTGAAGAATACACCTCCTCTAAACCAGCTTGACAAGAGATGCTAAAGGGACTGCTTTAAGAAAAGGGAAGAGAGAGAGTGAAGAGAGAGAGAGAGAGAGAGAGAGAGAGAGAGAGAGAGAGAGAGGGAGAGAGAAGAACACAGGTATGAAGGAAGTAAAATGGCAATGAATAAGTGCCTATCAGTAATACCCTTAGATATAAATGGATTAAATGCTTCAATCAACAGACATAGAATAACAGAATGGATAAGAAATCATGACCCATATGTATGCTGCCTACAATAGACCCACCTCAGGACAAAAGACCTACACAGACTGAAAGTGAAGAGCTGGAAACAAATATTCCAAGCAAATGTACAGGGAGAAAAAAAGCTGGGGTAGCAATAGTCATATCAGACAAAATAGACTTCAAAAAAAAAGACCCAGAAGGTCACTGCATAATACTCCAGGGAAGAGTCCATCAGAAAGACATAAATGTTATAAATATATATTGCACCAAACATAGGAGTACCCAGATACATAAAGAAAATCTTGAAGGACTTGAAGAAAGATATTGACAGCTACAATTATAGCAGGGAATTTCAACACCCCACTGACAAAAATGGATAGCTCTTCCAAAAAAAAAAAATACAAAGATATTGTGGCATTGTACAATGTCCTAGATGAAATGGACTTAACTGATATATATAGAGCCCTTCATCCCAAAGAAGCTAAATACACATTCTTTTCAAATATAGACCACATGATAGGACACAAAACAAGCCTCAACAAATTCAAGAAAGTTAAAATCATATCAAGCGTTTTCTCTGACAACAAGGGACTGAAACTAGAACCAACCTCAAGGAAAAAATTAAAAAACACTCAAACTCATGGAGATTGAATAGCGTGCTATTAAACAATGAATGGGTCAAGAAGGAGATCAAGAAAGAAATCAAAAAGTTTCTGGAAACAAATGAAAATGAACTCACAACAACCCAAAACTTATGGGACACAGCAAAGGCAGTTCTGAGAGGGAAGTTCATAGCAATACTGGCCTACCTAAAAAAAGATAGAAACATTTCAAATAAACAACCTAACCCTACACCTACAAGAACTTGAGGAACAACAACAAAGAAAGCCCAGAGCAAGTAGAAGGAAGGAAATAACCAAGATCAGAGCAGAATTAAATGGCATATAGACTAAAAGCACAATTCTAAGGATCAATGAATCCAGGAGCAGGTTCTTTGAAAAGATAAACAAAATTGCAAACCTTTAAGCAGACTCATCAAGAAAAAGTGAGAGAGTCTTGTAAGTTCTTTATATATTTTGGAGATTAATCCCTTGTCTGAGGTATCATTTCCAAATATGTTTTCCCATACAGTTGGTTCTCTTTTTATTTTACTACTGTTTTCTTTAGCTGTGCAGAAGCTTTTTATTTTGATGAGATCCCATTTGTTTATTCTTTCCTTTATGTCCCTTGCTCTAGGGGATGTATCAGTGAAAATATTGCTGCGTGAAATATCTGAGATTTTCCTGCCTATATTATCCTCTAGAATTTTAATGGTGTCATGGCTTATATTTAAATCTTTTATCCACCTTGAATTTATTTTTGTGTATGGTGTAAGTTGGTGCTCGAGTTTCATTTTTTTGCATGTAGCTGTCCAGTTCTCCCAGCACCACTTATTTAAGAAAGAAGGAGCTCCTACCCTTTGCGACAGCATGGAAGGAATTGGAGAGTATTATGCTAAGCGAAATAAGCCAGGCAGTGAAAGACAAATACCATATGATCTCACCTTTAACAGGAAGCTAATCAACAAAACAAACAAACAAGCATAATATAAACAAAGACACTGAATTTGAGAACAGTCTGACAGTGTCCAGAGTGGGAGGGGAGGGAATTTCAGGGGAAAAGGGGAACGGTTTAGAGCAACAAGTATAAAGGACTCATGGACAAAAACTATGGGGGGTGGAAATGGGAGGAAGGTGGGGAGGGCTGGGGTGGTAGGCTGGGGCGGGGTAAAAGACAGAAAACTGTACAATATCAACAATTAAAAAATACTGATTTAAAGAAAATAAAATAAAAAATGGAAAAAAAATTAAAAAAATAAATAAATGAGAGCACTCTTAGCAAAGCAAAAAAAAAAAAAGAAAGAAAAGAAAAAGAAAAAGTGAGAGAGGACCCAAATAAACACAATTAGAAATGACAAATGAGAGATTACCACTGATACCACAAAAATACAAAGGATTGTAAGAAATTACTACGAAGAACTATATGCCAAGAAATTTGAAAACCTAGATGAAATGGACAAATTTCTAGAAAAATATAATCTTCCAAACTGAATGAAGAAGAAGCAGAAAGCCTGACCAGATCAAACAGCTGATGAAATTGAAGCAGTAATTAAAAAACTCCCAACACACAGAAGCCTTGGACCAGTTTCACAGGAGAATTTTACAAGGTATTAAGAAAGAGCTAACCCCTATCCTTCACAGACTATTCCAAAAAATCCAAGAAGAGGAACGACTCCCAAACTCTTTTTGTGAAGCCAGCATCATCATAATTCCAAAACCAGAAAAAGACATAATAAAGAGAGAAAACTTCAGGCCAATATTGAAGATGAACATAGACGCTAAAATCCTCAACAAAATATTGGCAAACCACATTCAGCAATACATTAAAAAGATCATGCACCATGACCAAGTGGTACTCATCCCAGGGATGCAAGGATGGTACAATATTCACAAACCAATAAATATAATACATCACACAAACAAAAGGAAAGACAAAAAAATCACATAATCATATCAATAGATGCGGAAAAAGCATTTGATAAGGAACAGCAACCATTTACGATAAAAACACTCAGCAAAGTGGGAATAGATGGAGCATTCCCCATAATAAAGGACATATAGGAGATACCTACAGCCAACATCATACTCAATGGGCAAAAACTAAAAGCTTTCCCACTAAGATCAGGAAGAAGACAAGGATGTCCACTTTCACCACTCCTATTCAACATAGTATTGGAAGTCCTAGCCACAGAGATCAGACAAGAAAAAGAAATGAATGGCATCCAAATTAGAAAGGAGAAAGCAAAACTGTCATTGTTTACAGATGACATGATAGTATACATAGAAAATCCTATAGACTACACCAAAAAACTACTCAACCTAATAAGTGAATTTGGAAAAACAGTGGGGTACAAAGTCAATATTCAGAAATCAAAGGCACTTTTTACACAAACAATGAAATATTAGAAACGTAAATCAGGAAAATATCCCATTTGCTATAGTAACACGAAAAATAAAGTATCTAGGAATAAACCTAACCAAGGAGGTAAAAGACCTGTACACAAAAAACTATACAACACTGGAGAAAGAAATTAAGGAAGACATGAACAAATGGAAGCATGTACCATGCTCATGGATTGGAAGAATTAACACCATCAAAATGTCCATACTACCCAAAGCAATGTATAGATTCCACACAATCCCTATGAAAGTATCAGTGATATATTTCACAGATATAAAGCAAACATTTCAAAGATTTATATGGAACCATAAATGACCCCAAATAGCTTCAACAATTTTGAGAAAGAAGAACAAAGTAGCAGAGATCACAGTACCTGATAATTGTATTACAAGGCTACTGTAATCAAAACAGCCTGGTACTGTCATAAGAACAGATATATAGGCCAATGGAACAAAATAGAGAGCCCAGGAATAAATCCAAGTCCCTATGGTCAATTAATATTTGACAAAGGCGCCCTGGCTGGTGTAGCTCAGTGGATTGAGCGCGGGCCTGCGAACCAGAGGATCGAGGTTCAATTCCCAGTCAGGGCACATGCCTGGGTTGCAGGCCAGTTCCCGGCAGGGGACACACGAGAGGCAACCGTACATTGATATTTCTCTCCCTCTCCTTCTCTCCTACCCTTCCCCTCTAAAAGATAAATAAATAATAAATAAAATCTTAAAAAAAAAAAAGAAAGAAAACAAAAAAAAAAATATTTGACAAAGGGGACAGAAGCATAAAATGGAGTAAAAATAGCCTCTTCAACAAATGGTGTTGGGAGATCTGGACAGCTACATGCAAAAAACTGAAACTCAATCACAAACTTACACCAGACACAAAAATAAATTCAAGGTGGAGAAAAGACTTAAATAAAGTCATGACACCATAAAATTCCTAGAGGAAAACATAGACAAGAAAATCTCAGACATTCCATGCAGCAATATTTTCACTGATATGTCTCCTAGAGCAAGGGACATAAAAGAAAGAATAAAGAAACGGACCTCATCAAATTAAAAAGATTCTGCATGGCTAAAGAAAATAGCACTAAAATGAAAAGAGAACCAACTATATAGGAAAACATATTGGCCAATAATACCTCAAACAAGGGTTTGATCTCCAAAATATATAAAGAACTCACACGACTCCATTCCAGGAAGACAAAAAACACAATTAAACAATGGTCAAAAGACTTGAACAGACACTTCTCCAGGGGGGACATACAGAGGACCCAGAAACATATGAAAAGATGCTCAGCATCACTAGCTATCAGAGAGATGCAAATTAAAACCACAATGAGATACCACTTCATACCGGTCAGAGTGCCCATCACAAACAAATCAACAAACAAGTGTTGGAGAGGATGTGGAAAAAAGGGACGCCTAGTGCACTCTTCATAGGAATGCAGACTGGTGCAGCCAATTTTGAAAACAGTATAGAATTTCTTCAGAAAACGAAAAATGGAACTGCCTCTTTACCCAGCAATTCCACTGTTAGGATTATATCTTAAGAACCCTGAAACACCAATCTAAAAGAACCTATGCACCCCAGTGTTCATAGCAGCACAATTTACAATAGCCAAGTGCTGGAAGCAACCTAAGTGCCCATAAGTAAATGAATGGATCAAAAAACTATGGTACATTTACATAATGAAATACTATGCAGCAGAAAGAAAGAAGGAGCTCCTACCATTTGTTACAGCATGGGTAGAACTGGAGAGCATTATGCTAAGTGAAATAAGCCAGGCACTCTTTCACCCTTCCTCTCTCTCTCTCTCTCTCTCTCTCTCTCTCTCTCTCTCTCTCTCTCTCAATAATCAATTAAAAAAGGGATTTCCATCCAAAATGGAGGAATATATACCATATTTTTCCAACTATCAGATGCACTCCTCCCCAAATTTGGGAGGAAAAGGGGGCGCATCTTATAGTCTGAATGTAGCTTACCCAGCTCGCTGGGAGTGGGGAGCGGTGGCCTATGTTATTTATATCATTAAACATTTGACCACATTTTTTGCTTCAAAATTTTTTTTCCTATTTTCCTCTAAAACCTCGGCACATCTTATGGTCTGGTGCATCTTACAGTCTGAAAAATTTGGTAGATACACTGTGACTCCTCACACAACCAAAACGAGGACAACAGATTTAAAAAAAAAAAAAAACAGAAATGACAGAAAATCCAACTGTATGGAAGTCCAACAACAAAGGAGTTAAAGAAGAAACATTCATCCAGATCGGTGGGAGGAGCAATGACAGGCAACCTGGGCAGAGAGGACTTGTGGCAAGGCAGCGGCTGGAGGACCTGGGCAGATAAGACGGTGGCTAGCAGACCAGGTGGTCCCGCATTTCCGTGCAGATAAACTGGGAGGAACAACTGGGGAGTGAGACAGACTGCACAGTCCAGGGTTCCAGCAGGAGATAATAATAGCCTCAAAACCTCTGACTGATAAAACCTGTGGGGGTTGCAGCAGTGGAAGAAACTCCCAGACTCAAAGGAGAGACCCACAGGGATCTAGAATGTACACTCTGGAATTATCACCAGAAGGGCTGGATTTGTTTGTGGGTAGCAGACAGAGTGACTGAAAGCTGGTGAGAGCCAAGCAAGTGGCATTGTTCCCTCTCAGACCCCTCCTCCACATACAGCACCACAACACAGCGAGGTGGGTTGTCCCACCCCGTTGAATACCTAAGACTCTGCCCCTTACTACTTAACAGGTGTGCCAAGACCAATAAAATGGCCCAAATGAAAGAACAGATCAAAGCTCCAGAAAAACAAACAACAACAAAGCAATGAAGAGATTTCCACCCTATCAGGTGCAGAGTTCAAAACAGTGGTAACGTGGATTTTCACAGAAATTGTTGAGAATGGTCACAAAATAGAGGAAGAAGTGAAAGCTACACAAAGTGCAATCAAGAAAAGTGTACAGGGCACTAACAATAAAGAGGAGGAAACCAGGACTCAAATCAATGATTAGGACCGGAAGGAAGAAATAAACATTGAACAAGAACAGAATGAAGAAACAAGAATTCAAAAAAAAGAGGAAAGACTTAGGAACCTCTGGGACAACGTCAACTGTCCCAACATCCAAATCATAGGGATTCCAGAAGGGGAAGATGAAGAGCAAGAAATTGAAAACTTAGTTGAACAAATAATGAAAGAGACCCTTCCCAATCTGGCAAAGGAAATAAGTCCAGGAAGTTCAGAGAGTCCCAAAGAGGTTGGACGTAAGGAATCACACACCAAGGCACATGTTAATTTCATCACCCAAGATTAAAAATAAGGAGAGAATTTTAAAAGCAGCAAGAGAAAATGAGACAGCTACCTACAGAGGAGTTCTCATAAGAATATCAGCTGATTTCTCAAAAGAAACCTTGCAGGCAAGAAGGGGCTGGAAAGAAGTATCCAGTCATGAAAGGTAATGACCTATGTCTAAGATTACTCTCTCCAGCAAAGCTATCATTTAGAATGGAAGGGCAAATAAAGTGCTTTCCAGATAAGGTCAAGTTAAAGGAGTTCATCATCACCAAGCCCCTATTATATGAAAGTTAAATGGACTTATCTAAGAAATTGAAGAAGATCAAAACCTATGAACAGTAAAATGACAACAAACTCACAACTATCAACAAATGAACCTTAAAAAAAAAACAAGAACAAACTAAGCAAACAACTAGAACAGGAACAGATTCACAGAAATGGAGATCGCATGGAAGCTTATCAGTGGGGAAAGGCGTGGGGGAGAATGGGGAAAAAAGTACAGGGACTAAGAAGCATAGATGGTAGGTATAAAATAGACAGGGGAGTGGTTAAGAATAGTATAGGAAATAGAAAAGCCAAAGTATTTATATGTACAACCCATGGACATGAACTAAGGGTGAGAGGGAATGCTGGTACAAGGAGGTGTGCAGGACAGAGGGGAATAAAGGGGGGAAAATGGGACAACTGTAATAGCATAATCAACAAAATATATTTTTAAAAAGACCTTAGATTTAGAGCCTGTTCTAATCCAGAGTGACCTTATCTTAACTTGGTTACATCTGCAAAGACTCCCCTTCCAAATAAAGTCATATATACCATCAAAAAATAATAAAAACATAAAAAATGGCACTGATACTATAGAGTGATTGGGAGGATTAGATAAGGTATTAGCCCATTGCCTGCCATGTAGCAGGCAATATATTTTAGTTATATCATAATTATTGTCATAGAAAGAGGAAGTCCAGATGTCTAGAGTAGCTGGAGAAGTCTTCACAGGGAAAGCTGGAGTCACCCAGCCTTGGAGGAGACAGCAGCTGAGAGGAGTGCAATGAATCATAAAAAGAAATAGCATGTGCCCAAAACTGCAAGGAATTTTGGAATTAGAGTGTACTTCTTGAGTGAAAAGCAAATGGAATCGGTTATCAGGTCATATTTCACAGAACTGCAGGGTCCAACACAAATAATGCCCCTTTTTATTACAAAATATTTTATTAAAAAGTCATAAGAATGTAATTCTGTACATAACAACATCACACTCAAGCACACCGTATGACATTTTAGGTGAAACGTTCCAATGAAAACTATAACTTATTGCACCCATATTATTACCCTATGAACCACCCTCAAGCAGGCGTTACTTATGCCAGACACTGTATTTGACATTTTTGTCTAATTCTACCTTCACCCATATTCATATCCATATTTATTGAGTTCCCAATGAAATTGCAAGTTTCTTAAATGTAAAAATTTCTTGGCCTTATCAGCATCCTTACATTTTATAAAACCCTTTCAGCTAATATATGGCAAAAAGATTGAAGGACTAAATAGAGTTGGGATACTGTTGCTTCCTAAACCTGGCCACGAGCTTCCCAAGTGAAACCTGAAACCAGCGCCCATAAAGGAAGGGTAGGGAGAGGCTAAAGAAAAGGGAAGACCACCCCAGATTAGTAGGTGGCAGGTTTAATAAGCAAAGGAATTTAGTTATGATACTTGGATGGCCACAAGATGAATAGTTCTCCACACCACTCTTCAGAATCTTAAAAGTTTTTACATAGAGGCCCTAACTGGATTGTAACATATACTGTCCAGGTAGTCTCCACATCACATTGCTCTCTTCAGGCTGTATCCTTGGAATAGTTTGTGGGAGTGGGGAACACAAGCGTGTACACATTTCAAGGACAAGGGAGGGGCTGAGGAGCTTCCAATTGCCAGGGTCCAGCTTAGTGTCAGCTGGTGGTCACATCTTCTTGATTACCTCCCCCAACAGATACTTGTTGGAGGACTGCTATAGGAGAAGAAGTAGATGGTATTGGAGACTGGAAACAGGGTGATAACAGACCAGGTGAAGAGCAATGTGTATTCAAGGTTATTGTCAAGGTAGAATTGTCAAGTTTTGGTAATGGCTTTAACATGAGGAGTGAGAAGGGAGAATAATCAAATATGACTCAGCTTTAAGGTGACATTCAATGGGATTGGAATGACTGACAGAAGATTTATGGACATAAAGATTTTGGACATATTAATATTGAAATACTATTAGATGTTCAAGAGGAAATTTCAAGGAGGTAATTAGATATTTGGGTCAAGAATTCAAAAAATGTAGGCTTGAGACGGACATTTGGGGATTATTTACATGGATAGTTGGATGACTCCAAAAGCTGTGGGATGGATGCAATTTGCCAGGGAGAGAATATGAAAGGAGAGGAGAAGCAGGATCTTTTTCGATCAATTGGTGTTGGGTCTCTTTCTGTATCCTGCTAGGAAACTAAATGTGCATCACCGTAGGTCCAGCCATTTCAGGATATTTGTTCAACTCCAGATTTGGTAATTAAGTCTTCACAGTTCAATTGTGAGCTGCTTGCAAATAGGCAAGTTGTCTTATCCTTCCTTCATACCCCCTTCTCTTATGACAGTGCCTAGCAAGTACTAGTCAGGCCCTCAGCACATACTCAGTTGAATTTAATACTTGGGGTTAATGCAGTCAGGTATTACAATGAATAGCTTGCGTGGACTGCTTAATTCACAGGCACTTCTCGCCTTGGCTAATCACCTCCTAGAGATTATTGATTGGGGAGCAGGTGAGCAGGTGTGAAGAGAGGAACAAGACACTAGGTATGAATGAAAGTATCTTGCCCCATTACTGGATGGTCAATACTGAGAGCGCCTATTCTTTGTGGCCATCAACTGTATCATCACTAGATGTTAGACACTGACCCAAGACCATGAATGGTACTCACTCCAGGCTGTCATTCCTGAAAGGGTAGGTGTAGTTTCCACTGCCTGTGTCACAGAAGGGGCCACTGAGCAAACCCAGTGAAGAAATGACCACACAGTACACAGCCCCTAGAGTGCCCTGTATGGTCAGAAGTACAGGGAACAGCATCTGCAATGGAACAGAGTCAGAAATTCAGTGCAGCAATGGGGAAGAAGGTGGTGGGAAGTCAGCTTTTCAAAGGTGCATCCCCTAAATTTCCTGGCAAATGGAAGAGAGTCTAAATTTTTTCTTGCAGATGCCAGACCAACTTGTTTCTTCTAGGGCCTCTGTTGGCTAGAACCCTGTATAATATCACTGTGCACTAAAGGTAGCTTTGGTGCATAGTCTATCCTTCAAAGGAGCCAAAGCACATGGCCTAGGAAATAAGCCCTTTGGGGGTAAGGGTGGGTAGGAGGTTAAGCATTCTGTAGAGTCCACAGAACTTACCCCACACCTGTGAGTACAGCAGCCCTCCCCACCTCCTCTCAACAGCATTAGTGCTGGCACCATGACCTGTGGCAAAACAAACAAACAAACAAAAAAGAAAAACAGCCTCTTGTAATGAAGAGAATGATACCTTTTTGGCAACAGGGTTTGACTGTGTGTCTAGCTGTTCAATTCTTCATAGCCTGTAGAGCACAACATAGGCCTTGGGCTTTGTGTACATGAGTGCTTCCTGGTGCCACCTCCCTTCCACCATTCAGAACTCCTGATACACCAACTTATGGCCTCTTCCAGGATGGACCCAGGCCTTTCGTGCCTCTGAACCCTGAATATGCCTTACACTCTTCACCATCAGGTAAACTCTACCCTCAGAGGATTAGTTTCAATGTTATCTCCTATATCAAGAGGAGGCTGATCAAATGCCCCCTCCCAAACCAAAATATATATTCATTTCCAATTTCAGGGACCTGTGAATATTACCTTGTATGACTAATGATGCAGTTAAATTAGGATATTTTTTTAAATCCTCACCCGAGGACATGTCCATTAATTTTATAGAGAAAGAGAGAACCATTGATCAGTTACCCCCAACCCTGGATGCACCCCAGCAGGGGTTCAAACTGCAACTCAGGATTGAACCCACAATGCTTTGGTGTGTGGGATGACACTCCAACCAATTGAGCCAGCCAACCAGGGCTAAATTAAGATCTTAATAGGAGTTTATTCTGAGTGGTCCCTAAATACAATAACACAGTTTTGAGAGAACAACACACAGGGGAGAAGGCAGAGTCAGAGTGTGTGAAAATGGAGGCAAAGATTGGCCTGATGCAGCCACAATTCAGGGAATGCCAGCAGCCACTGGCAGCTGGAAAAGTCAGGGAATGGATTTTCCCCTAGAGCATAGAACACAGGGTTCTGCCAGCACATTGAGTTAGAACTCTGGCCTTAAGAACTGTGAGAGAATGAATTTCTGATATTTTAAGCCACCAAGTTTGTGGTAATTTATTACAGCAACATAGTACACCACATCTCCTTTCTGTAGTTTTCAGTGACCTCTGCCAGCTAAAATGAATGGTGCCTTCCTTCCACCAATCTGTTCTGGTGCACTGAGCACACTGCTTTCTCCTTCTCCTCAGTGGGCTCTGAGCTATTTGGGCTCAGCAACTCTTAACCCAGTGCCCAACACAGAATCAGACCCAATGACATGATGATGAAATGTATGGTGACATTTCTCTATTTATTCTGGCAGTGTGGGTAGGAGAAAGTGTACTGGCATGACAGGACCATGTGCCAGAACAGAAAATAAACACACAATAGATGTACTTAACTTTATTAAAAAAAAAAATCACCTCGTCCTGAGAAAGGGTAATGTGTTTCCTGATGCCAGCATCTGAGAGATCACCAGTCCTCAGTCCCCATCAAGGTGACTAAGACATATGTTGAGGAAAATTTGATAGGTATGCGGTTAATGTTAAAGAAGATAGTCTGAGGCCAGGTGTGAGGGGATGAGGATACAAACTCACATGACTTTAGAGGCTCTGCAGGTAATTTTAGGTTATATATATCTGTATCTATCTATCTATCTATCTATCTATCTATATACATATATATACACATATATACATATACATTATATATATATATATATATATATATATATATATATATATATATATATCCTGGTATAATATATTAAGGAGTGGTGGGGACTGTGAAGAAATAGAGGGCACATACCCCTCCCCAGAGTATTCAAGTCACTGTGAAGCAGGACTGTCCCACCTGTGGTCCACAGGCTGCATGCAGCCCAGGATGGTTATGAATGTGGCCCAACACAAAATTGTGAATTTACTTAAAACATAAAGAGGGAACTTTTGGCCAAGATGGAGGCATAGGTGGACACACTGTGCCTCCTCGCACAACCAAAATTAAGGACAACAAAGATTTAGAAATAATAAAACAATCAGAACTGATAGACAATTGAACTGTACGGAAGTCCAACAACCATTCATCCAGACTGGTAAGAGGGGCAGAGTCGCACCAGTGAGGCCCTGCAAGGCAGCTGGCTGATCAGGCAGTCCTACATGAACATGCAGATAATCCCGGCGAAGGGGAAGTGGTGGAGAGGACTGGAATCTGAGAGAGAGTGGAGCAAGTGTCATTGTTCCCTTTCAGACCCCGCCCCCACATACAGCTTCACAACCCTGCAACTGGGCTGCCCCACCCTGGGGAACACCTAATGCTCCACCCCTCACTACGTAACAGCCCTGACCAGACCCCCCTCCCCCCAAAAATGGCTCAAATGGGAGAACAGATCAAAGCCCCAGAACCAATTTATCTAAGCAACGAAGAGATAACCAACCGATCAGATGCACAGTTCAAAGCCCTGGTGATCAGGATACTCACAGAATTGGTTGATTTTGCTCACAATTTAGATGAACAAATGAAGGCTACGATAAGTGAAATGAAGGAAAATGCACAGGGAACCAATAGAGATGGGAGGAAAACGAGGACTCAAATCAATGGAGTAGACCAGAAGGAAGAAACATACAACCAAACAGAAAACAAGGAAGAAACAAGAATTCAAAAAAATGAGGAGAGGCTTAGGAACCTCCAGGACATCTTTAAACGTTCCAACATCCGAATTATAGGGGTACCAGAAGGGGAAGGGGAAGAGGAAGAGCAACAAGTGGAAAACTTATTTGAACAAATAATAAAGAACTTCCCCAATGTGGCAAAGGAAATAAATTTCCAGGAAATACAGGAAGCTCAGAAAGTTCCAAAGAAGTTGGACCCAAAGAGGAACACACCAAGCCACATCATAATTACATTAGCTGAGATTAAATTGAAGGAGAGAATTCTAGAAGCAGCAAGGGATAAGGGGACAGTCACCTACAAAGGAGTTCCCATCAGATTGTCAGCTGATTTCTCAAAAGAGACCTTACAGGCAAGAAGGGGCTGGAAAGAAGTATTCCAAGTCATGAAAGTCAAGGACCTATATCCAAGATTGCTCTATCCAGCTAAGCTGTCATTTAGAATGGAAGGGAAGATAAAGTGCTTCTCAAATAAGGTCAAGTTCAAGGAGTTCATCATCACCAAGCCCTTATTATATGAAATGTTAAAGGGACTTATCTAAGAAAAAGAAGATAAAACTATTACAGTGAAAAGACAACAAACTCATAGCTATTAAGAACCACACCTAAAACAAAAGCAAACTAAGCAAACAACGAGAACAGGAACAGAACCACAGAAATGGAGATCACATGGAGGGTTAGCAACAGGGGAGTGGGAGGAGGAGAGAGGGGAAAAGGTACAGAGAATAAATAGCATAGACAGTAAGTAGAAAATAGATGGGGGAGGGCAAGAATAGTGTGGGAAATGTAGAAGCTAAAGAACTTATGACACATGGACATGAACAAAAATTGGGGAAATATGGGTGGGAGGGGGTGTGCAGGGTGGAGGGGAATGATGGGGGAAAATGGGAATAGCATAATCAATAAAATATATTTTAAAAAACATAAAGATTTTTTTGTGATTATATGTTGCAATGTATTTAATGTGCAGCCCAAAACAACTCTTCTTCTTCCAGTGTGGCCCAGAGATGCCAAAAGCATACATCTATCATGCTTTTGGACACCCCTGTAAGCATAATACACAGACGCCATACCAAACTTCCAGCTGGTGTACAAATTTTGTGAAGTGTTGATGAGAGCTGGGGTATACATAGCACCTAGTAAAAGGAGAACCATGGGTTTAGGATTTGGCACTGTGTGTCCACTGTGCTGGAGAGGAGTGTGCTGAGTTTGCCTGGTTATCAGCTCTCTCTTTGTAGTGGAAGTGGGTGTATCTGACTCTGTAACACAAAGTACAAAGATGGTTTGATTCCCTCTTACTCTGATTCTCTTATGGCTGCCATTGAATGAACACTAGCCATGAGGCAGACTTGGGACTGGGTGTTCTCTACATGAGCTTATACAATGCTCACCATAACCATAGGAGACAGCTATTATTGATATACTCATTTTACAGAAACTTTAGAATGATACAGTGTTGTGCCTAAGATCTCCTAGCTCAAATGCACCATCCTCTGTCCAACCCCAAGGCCACTGCTATAGTTTGCCCTAGAGCCAGGCTCATAGGAACACAAAGGAGACACTAAAGACTGGAGAGAGAGAGAGAGAGAGAGAGAGAGAGAGAGAGAGAGAGAGAGAGGAAGAGAGAGAGAGAGAAGAAGAGAGAGGGAGAGAGAGGGAGAGAGGGAGAAAGGGAAAGAAAGAAGAAAGAAAGAAAGAAAGAAAGAAAGAAAGAAAGAAAGAAAGAAAGAAAGAAAGAAAGAAAGAAAGAAGGAAGGAAGGAAAGAAGGAAAGAAGAAGGAAAGAAGGAAAGAAGGAAAGAAAGAAAGAAAGAAAGAAAGAAAGAAAGAAAGAAAGAAAGAAAGAAAGAAAGAAAGAAGAAAGAAAGAAAGAAAGAAAGAAAGAAAGAAAGAAAGAAAGAAAGAAAGAAAGAAAAGAGGGGGGGAGGGAAAGAAAAAAGAGAAAGGGAGACTGGCTCTGCCTTTTTACTCTATGCAGCTTCAGGGACTGGTTCTGTCCCATTTATGTTTATTTCCACTTCACTGGGAATATACATGTGTAACCATTTTTTTCCCCAGGAGATTCTAGGAGGTTTTGTTGGAAAGCTGGAGCGAGGTTTGGACAAGCCGCTGGTGTTAAGGGGTGCTATGGAGACAGGGTGTCAGGTTCCTGACTGAACCAGGCTGCCCTCTGTTTTTGTCCTGGTCAGAGAATGTTTTCCCTCTGAGGCATTCTGTTTCAATAAATGCTCTGAGATTTCACTATTAGCAAACCCAGATCTCAAGCTACTCGACTCTTTTCAATAGTAACTATCTTCGCTCATTTATATTTTGAGAGAAGTTGGGCGCTGATGTTCCTATATATACTAGAGTTGATCAGAGTGAGTTTAGGGATTTTCTTGGTGGTGGAGCTGAGAAATGCGACCTGTTCTGCAGACATAGGCAGCGAAGGCAAGAGGCAATCAACAGGTACTGGGCTGGATCTACAGAGAAAGTGGAGGAGCTGATGGTCTGAACCAGGAAAGAGGACGGATTGCATTTTACTGGTTGTCAGTGATGTGGGGGCACTCTGCATACATGATCTCATTTAGTGTCTCCACCTTCTTGTGTGATGGTGTGATTTTCCTCACCCTGCAGCTCAGGGAGGTCCTATACCAGGGTCAATAATCTGAGCAGGGTCTGTTAGACTCCTCGATCTGTGCTTCCCTGTGGGAAGTGCTCTGAGCTGAGAAACAGACAACTTTGGCCCAGGTATTACTGCTTTCAATGTTCTCTTATTCAGGAAGGCCCACCCTCTCCATGGATGGGAAGGGCGGTGGTAAGTGGATACACCTTGAGACATCACTGTATCTAATACTGTGTGGGGACCAGAAGCAGGAAGGGAAGTGGCCACCTTTTTCCGAGACTTCTTTATGCTCATGCATTCATCCATTTATTGAGCACCTACTCACATAATCAAATGATCTTTTCAAAAGGGACTACTGGGAAAGAAGCCAAATGAAAACAAAGGCAGAAAGGAAGAAAAACACTCAATGCCTACTTAGAGGGTAACAAACTAAAACATGTAGGCTAAATCCAGCAAGTTGCCTGTTTTATAAATAAAGTTTTGTTGGAATATAACCATACCCACTTGCTTACCTATTGTCTGTGGCTGCTTTTGCCTCAGAACTACAGAACTGGGTAGTTAAAAGAAGAGACTACATTGCTTAGAAATAATTTACCCTCTGGCCTTTTACAGAAAAAGTTTGCTAACCCCATAATTTTGCCTAGGGAAGCCTGATGGGAGTAACATAATTTATCTTCAAATGGTCATCTTTACACCCTATGACCTTGACAAATACTTGGTTATTGTGAATTTTATAAAGTGTATCTTTCATGCAGTTACCAGCCACATATTAAGCTCCAGTCTCAGCAAGCACTTAGCTGGGTAGGCACTTAGAAGACAAAGGCCAATGAGACTTGGACTCTGTACTGGAGGAGTGTGTTGCCTACTCGGGGGAGGAAGGAAACAGAAAGATGCCTGCAATATGGTGTGTCAGTACAATGTGGAAGCTGTTTATATAGCCTGTGTTGTGGGTACAGAGGAGGAGCAGCCAGCCATGCTCTGGGGGCCCAGGAAAGGTGGCGTCAAGATGAGATGATTGTTCTATGACTTGCAAGGTGTTTAAGGACGACCCTTCATCTCAAGGAGGTGAGCTAGCTAAACCTCACTCTTACCAAGAGTCCAGCTCCAAGAAAGCCATGGAAAAACCAGACCAAGTCTGTAATCTTGGTAGGCTCCAGCACCTGCCCATTGGGAAAGTACAGCAGGAGGTTGGCAATGATGGCTGTGGTGGCCAAAGGCAAGAGCATCATGCCCGTGTACCTGGAGCCCGTCTCAGAGCACATGGTGAATCCTCCCTGGAAGAGAGAGAGAAGACAACCAGAAACTGCCACTCAGGCCACTGCAGAATCAAGAGAGAGGGCACTGGCCACAGAGCCCCAAGAACAAGGTGTCATGCCCACCTTCACCACTGGGAGGCAGTGTGACCTGGGAAGCCACGTCATCTCTCTGAGCCTCAGTTTCCTCTGTAAAGCAGAGAAAATACCCACCTCCTAGTTGGTGGTGTATGGACAAAAGGAAGTAAAATCAATGTGAAAGTTAGCTGGCTCATAGTAGATGTTCCATAGACTTTCTTTAAAGTACTGGGGGACTGAGGTAATGTTTAGAAAACCAACAGAAAGAGGTAGCCCTTCTGGTTCTTCCATCCACTCCCAGAAGTATTCCCATAGTGATTATGAACTAGGTCCTGAGTCTAAACCCTGGCTTCACCACTTAGCAGCTGTGTGAACTTGGGCAAGTTATTTAACCTCTCTCACCTTAATTTCCTCATCTGTAAAATGGGATTAACAATAGCATTTCCCATGTGAGGTCAGTGAGAGGATGAAAATAACATAATGTACTCAAAGTGCTCTCATACAAGGGGATTAGAATCATCTTGGCCTCTCATTTTATTTATATGGAAAACTTTTCTCACTTTCTTTGTCAATTAAGTTTACTGAACCTGGAGGTTTCAGAGAAGCCAGGAAGGGGGAACATGGAGAGAGGGAAAGGTTTTGCGTGTTATTTTCCCCTGCACTCACTGCTCCCAAACCTACCTAAGATTAAAGTCAGTAATGCGTTTGCTAGGTAAAGGCTGCCAGAGAAGCCTGTGGAACATGACTCTGTGACCCGGGGAAGCATTCCAGTTTCGTGTTAGGTGGAGCTCTCCTAACACCTCTTTGTGACATTCTCCACTCAGATTCAATGCCGAGATTGTTGGCTGGTTCTTGAATAGAAGCTCATTCACTACCCTGGTCACCAGACATGGAGGCCTGGTGCCCTTACTGGCTGGCCCTTCCCACAGTGGGAAACCTGTAGTAATTTGCATGGCCAGGGACTGCTCTTTGGGGGCAATACTGAGAAACGTCTGGACTTAGCTTTCTGCTCCCACAGATGCTTCAGATAGTTATTAATGAACAATGGCTTAAGCAGGATGGCAATGCTTGGGGTCTTATTTCTACCTGCTGTTTAAATTCAGGCTGCAGAAAGCTACTGTATTTTTCAGACTATAATACCCACCTTTTCCACCCTCCCTCCACCCACCAAATTTGGGAGAAATAATGGTTGTTAATGCTGCTGTTGAGTTCTGTTTACATTTACATTGGTGAAATATTATGTTATTTATGTTAATAAATATTTTAGCACATTTTTTGCTTCAAAAAATTTTTTCCTATTTTCCTCCTTTAAAACCTAGGTGCATCGTATGGTCTGAAAAATATGGTAGTGCCTGACCAGCTGCTGCCTCTGGCTCCTTTGTTTGCATGAAGGAGATTGAAACTGTTGACCTCACTCCCCACTATGATCACTAACAGATGCAATAATGAAAATTTAACTCTCAGAGGGAAAGAATGCTAGGCAATGTGCAACAACACATACAACTACTTGCTACTTTCCCGAGGCACATTATAGACATTATTTAGTCTGATCCTCAGAATATCCCCATGAGGGGATAGCTCCACGGCTCCATGAGGAAACAGTATTATAGAAGTCAAATAAAAGTCCATATCCCCCCACTAGTAAATAACAGACCTGATACTCAAATGTCTGTCTGTCCCAATCCACTTCTAGTTATTCCCAGTTAGGGCAGATGAGTAGGAACTGGGAGCACTGAGAAGCTAGAGCTGTCGAAACTTCTTACATGCTGTAAAAGGGCACAAAACCAACAGCCCCTATTTCTACTTAACATCTGATGTCACAGCTCTTGCTGCAATGAATACAGTTGTGCTCACCCTCCAGGAAAATCACATGTATTCTTGAGAGGAAGGGAGTGTGGGTGGAGACTGGGGCCACATTCGCAAAGGGGGATTGTGCAGCACCAAAGATTGGCACTTAATTAAACTATAGGAAGCTGATCATCCTTTTGGGTCTTGGCAGAGAATGTTAGAGCTGTTAAAACCCTTTAAAAACCCAACCTATTCATTTCCTAGGAAGCATAGTCCCAAGGAGTTAAGATTTTTTGTTCAAGGTTATACAGCTAGGGAGATGGAAATAATAACAAAAAATAGTCACAGTTAAGTTCACAGGCATGATTTCATTTGATTCTTCAATAGCCCCATTCCAGAGACATAATTATTATACCCATTTAATGCATTTGCTGCTGGACACATTCTGAAGCTCAGAGAAGCCAAGGAACTCGTGAGACCACACAACTTGCAATGAGGCAGTTTGTTTTCTGAGTCTATCCAGTTTCCATGGCTTTGGCCTCAACAGGTGGAACAATCACAAATCCTTGAGGTCCTTAATCAAAGACTTCATTTCAAATCATCAGCCTTACGCCTCCCGAAGAGTCATATTCATACTTGCTGGAAAATTGTACCCTAAGTTTGGATTTGGACAGCCTGGTTGCCACACTGAGGCTTTTAGGCCAAGCTGTGGCACTTGCTTTCAGCACCAGTCCAGCTCGTCCTTAAGCAGAAACACACAGACACACCCGTCAACCCAGTACCTGGTCAGTAGAGGGGCTGGGGCACAGCCACACTGGGGAGCCTCTTCTGGGCAAGCCACCCTGGCCCCACCAGGCCAGCAGCGGGGAAAAGCCCCTGCAGGCCGTGTTGCAGTTCCGGAGAATCTTCTATCTCAGTGGCTAGAATTTTCTGGGCAGGCTCTGGATCCTTCCACCTTTCAGGAGACACAAAGTAAACACTTAACAGATGTCAGACGGCAACAAATCCCAGGCACCCACCTTACAGGACACGTTAAGCATCTAACCACAGCCGTGCACTCTTTCCCAAAGCCTCCTCGATGAGAAAGTCCTTTGTCACTTTGGAGGTTGAAGCCCAAAACCTTTCTAGGCCCCTCTGAGGTCACTCAGCACTATGGCGTGCTGGATTCTCAGACACAGGGGCTCCCCTCTTCCTGTCTGGCCCCACCTCTCTCCTGCTGCCCCCAGGCTGGGCAAAGTGGCTCAAATTCCCCCAGTAAGAGCTGGCATTGCATCTCCTGTGAGGCAGCCCCAGGGGAGGAGCCCAGCCACCCAGCCGCAAAGGTGTTCATTTACTGTGCTCTGCTCCCCACTCTGGGTTACTCCTGATAACCTCTGAAAAGTTTTCCTGGCGGATGTGTTTCCACCGAGCTGAGATGCAGGAGGGTGTAGGGATGTGATTGCTCTGGATGTGGCAGGCAGGGTGGGCCCACCAGCCCTGCATAAACACATGTGGGAAAGACCAGGTTATTGACTGGGGGGTTGGAGCATCACCTTATTATCCCACCGCAACCCTGCTCAAGGACCCAGGCTGTTGACCAGTCACACCCCACATTGCTGGGCAGTGGGGTGTCCTGGCAGGGTTTGGTTTTCTGGCTGGACTTGGTGTCTCAGCTAGCCAAGGACAGCAAATGGATGGTCAATGAGGTTCTCTCTTTCTTCTCACCCATTCTTCTGGCCCCCAAGGCTAGGATATTAACACAGCAAGAGATGGATGAAGCGTAGCCACTTGGGGCACAATGCCAGGAATCTGGTTACCTGATCACCCAGTGAGATGAGCCCCAAATGGCTCTGCTCTGCATCTATCTCGACTTTCGCAGTCAGTGACCAGTAGTGGCTGCGGGAGAATGGCCTCTTTGTCTTTGGCCTGGCTGTCACCCCTTCCTGCCCATGAGAACACATTTCCCTTTAGTAAGGGACCAAGTTTTATTTTTCCTCCACAGTGACCACCAGTGTGTTACTAAACCTCTGAGAAAGTGGAATCAAGTGATTCTATAATCAGATACCTGGCTCCCAAGGTCTAACCATACTGTAATTTATAACCCATTGTAGGTTTTAGCAAAATGCTTTCCAGTGCCATGCCTAGACTGTCCTTTCAGCAACCCCGAGGGGCTATCAGGACAGATGTTTTTTTCTTCATTATTCAGATGGGGCGACAGGATCAGAGAAGATCTGAGCTGCGAGACCAGTGGAATGAAAAGAAAGTTCAAAGTTCTCATTTTTTAGCTCTTCCTACGGCAGGCACTGAGCTGACTTTCTGATCTTGGGCCATCCAACCAGAGTCTATTCTGGGCCCTCAGGCCTCCCCCACACTGCCTGTCATCTGCAGAAAGTCCCTGGACAAGCTGCCCATAATAATTCCTTATGTGCGATTCTCCAATCTCTTTTTTTTTTCTTGTCTGCTGGCTGGATGCAGAGATCCTAAGGGATGGACGCTCGTGCCACAAGATCTTGTCAGCTCTATCCTCCATTCCCACCTTCCAAACAGAAAACTGTAGTTCCTGAGCCTTTCCAGGCTGAAGGACTGAACGTCACGTCATCCACGTCGGTGTCCTCTGCAGACGTTTAGAGGTCAGCTTTCTCTCTGCTGACTAAGTCAGGACCACACTTGTTGGTATATCGTCATTTTCTATTCTGTGATCTCATCTCCTATTCTTTTGGCCTTTTCAATTATTTTGTGTGTCTTTGAAGCACATTTTCAGGAGGGGGTGGAGACAAACACAGGTGCAGTCCTTCCTGACTAAACACTAGTCCTGTTTGACCACCTTCAGAATTGACACTGAAGACCCAAATTTTAAAATAACTTCAGAAATAGTCATTTTGTTTTTATTAGTTGTAGTGTGGGATTCTAAAGCGCAAACTACATATGTATAATTCATTTACCTTTATTAACCTGATAATTAATTAAGTAGGAAATTGAAAATATATATAATTTTTTTAATAAAAAGAGATGACAGGAGCTTCCTGTCCAGTTTTGCAGCAGGAGCTTGTCTGCCATCAGCACTGACACGGCCCCGTGCCCGAGGCAGGCTGAGGGAGGCTGGCAGGGTGCCTTGGCAGGGTGTGGTCGAGAGAACTGAACAAATGGGCAGCTCACCTAGGTGGATGTCAGGTTCCCTCACACCTCTGAGGCCCCACGACTCTGTCTAATGTCTAATGTCCATTTGTAATTTCATTACTCTTCTGGTTCAAGCATGAAAGTCTCATCACCTCAGCCTTGCTACTGAACTTACTGAATAGGCCTTATGTATGTTTTAGAAATGTATTTTGACTCCTTTTCTAATGATCTATTGAGAGAAATTTGAAGTGAACTTTACCCTTTTGGGGGCTTTAGTACTCACAAATATCAGAAGGCACCACAAGGTCCAAGAGTCCACATCCTATTCATTGATTCTAAATGTCCCTCGAAGGGAGAGATCAGACCAGATTTCTGGGTGAATCTGAGGAATCCCTTGTAACCAAATATAACCATTAGAGGGAGTCTGGACCTTGTGAGAACACAAAACCCTGGAGAGGTAAGAACTGTATGCAAAGAGCAGCAGAGCACAGATTCTCTTATTCAGTTTTTACTAATTCTATTAATCAAGAAAATATGCTTGGGAAATAACATGCATATTTCCTGAGGGTTCATGGATGAATCCATTAACTTTACAGGGGTTCTTGTGAAACAAATAGTTAAATTTACTACCATTAATAATAATTATAAGTTAAGTATTTGTGTTGACTTTGATAACATTAGTTACAACCAGTAAAATATTTACTACTAAAAATTCTTAGTAGTAATAATATCAATCATCTGTTTCTAGGAGAACAGAGATACACATGTATGTAACAGGCTGTCTGGGGACACCAGGAGAATTATGATGTGCTTTGTTTTTAATCCTCACCCAAGGATATGTTCATCAATTTCAGAATTGAGAGAGAAACATCAATGTAAGAGAGAAACATCCATTCATTGATTGGTTGCCTCCCACATGCATGCTCCCACCAGGGATTGAACCCGTAACCTAGGTATGTGCCCTGACTGGGAATCAAACCCCCCACCTTTTGGTGTACAGGACGTCGTCCCACCCAACTGAGCCACTGGATCAGGGAAGATGTGCTTTTTGGTGGAGACAAGAGGTGAACCTGGGGAGTTGAGCAGCTACCGCCCCAGGATCTGTGGGTCGAAAGGAGGGTGTTGACTGGGCTCTAGCACTCAGCAAAGGCTCTGTGTGGCCTGGGGACCTGTTCTTTTGGCTTAGTCACCATTGTCTTGTGTGATGATCAGGGAGTGTTCCCAGGTTTAGGTCTTCACACTGAATGGACGAGGAATGGACAGACAGGGCTGCAGGGGGAACACACTGAGGAGCTGGGAAGACAACAGCTGCTAGGACTGGCCCAGCACACAGAAACCACTGAGTTATGCTCTGTAGTCCGCCATCTACTGTGCTTATTCCAGAAGAAGAGAGGCTAGGGACCCATTTCCTTTGGCGTGTAGAGAAGGCGGGCTGTGGCTGATGATGTGGGGTAATCCAAGTGACTCCCCTCAGCCTGGCTTAGAGTCCTAGTCATAGAAAAGTCAGGGAGTATTCCTCCTTGGTTATCAAACTGGTAAACTTAGTGGCTGTCCCCGCCCTTCCATTCCTGGCTTCCCTCAGGGGCCCAAAGTGGGGCCGAGAAGGCAGTACACTCCGTCCTTGGGGAAACTCAAAGCTGCATGGACTTTTGCTGCCCCTGAGTCACCTACGGTGATGTGACAGCTCCACTGACAGGCTTCACTGGAATTCCATCTGGTCCCGTGTGTCCCTTTACACATAGATCCTTGACAAGACATCGGTGTCCTTTGTTACTTCAAGATGCAACTTTGTGGTGACATAACAGTTCTTGGGCAATTAACTCATACAAATATGAAAATGTTCTTAATAAGGAACACTTTTTTAAAAAACCAAATTCTTACTGAAAAATTAAAATTGGCAGGAAATTTGTAGATTTTTTTTGTAATAGACATGATTTCAATGCAGTTAAAGTTAGGTTAGGCAAGAGAGAGATTTGTAAGTGGAGTGGGGTAGTTCTCTTAAATTTGATTAGGCAAAAATAGTATTCATTGAGGGGAAGAGTCCTGGCTTAGGAGAAGGAGGGAGGACTTCAGAAAAGCATGGTCAGATCCGAGCCCAAGCCCTTGTTTCTCCTTGAAGCCCCTTTCTTCCACTGCCCTGCTCCGTCTGGAAGGTCCCCTCCCTGTGCCCAGAAGCTCTCTCTCCACTTTGCAGGTACAACGTCCATTCTTTATTTAGGTCTCAGTGTATAGATTTTACTTCATCTGGGAGACTTTCCTGACCCTTCTCACTGCATACTCCCTGACAACTATTTTCTCCCCAAACAATCTAGCCTGTAAGCCCATGAAGGCAGGGATGGAGTATTATATATTAAGCTTCTAACACAGTGCCTGGTCTATGGTGGTGCTCACTAAAGATCTACACGTTGAAAAAAATGGCTGCTCAATCCCTCACTCACCTTTCTTTTCCCTACCGTCTTATTTCACCTACTGTTTTGTTCCTACCTACCAGGGCAGTATTGTTTCCATATTTTTCAGTGTGTGTATTTCTTATGAATTCAAGTAAGTTATAAGCTACTAATGAATGGGCACCAATTTTATTCCTCCTTGATTTTCCTGGCCAGCAAGCAAAGGACTGAAAACCTAATGGGAGGGAGCATCGTAAATACTTTCTGATCTATTTAATGAAATAAGACTCTACTCAAAGTTAACTAGGTCTTTCTTGTTTCTCCCCATCCTCCTCCACTGTCTGCGACTTACTGCCTTCTCCCCATGGCTCCACCCTTCCTTGGACCCAGATCACTCAGCCAAAAGAGGGAGGAGATGGAGCCCATAATTAAGCCTACTCACAAGAGTGTTCAGAAAAAATCCTCTTCGGTACTTTAGAAAGCCAGGTTAAATCTCCCAGAGTCCCTTACAAGGGTCCTGAGGCTCAACAGTTACCCTCTTA
Organism: Glossophaga mutica; assembly: GCA_039655065.1. Classification (NCBI taxonomy): domain Eukaryota; kingdom Metazoa; phylum Chordata; class Mammalia; order Chiroptera; family Phyllostomidae; genus Glossophaga; species Glossophaga mutica. Next base: position 73,232,046 of record CM077308.1, on the reverse strand, counting down.
ATTCTGAATGACAGAACCAACCTAGCAGGCTGGTTATGAGATCCCCTTGCCTCAGTTTTCCCATATGTATAATGGGGATAATAATACCTGCCTCCTACCTTCTACAGAAGAACATGGTAAGATAATGTTATAACATGCACTGTATTCCTCAGATGAAAAGTGCCACATAAATACCAAAAGCAATTAAAAGCTCTTGACCTATGGAAGATCGTGGAGGCTTTATTGCTATGGTGTTCACAGCAAAATGGATGAAAAGCACTTCTTGGTGCTGGGACTTGGCAGCTGCCCACGAGAATTAGGGTCTCTACATGAAGCAAGGACCTAAAAGCTATTTGGCAGTGATCTCAGAATGCTTTAGAATTTTAAAAATAAATTTATAAAATAACTGACTATGGTTAATAAGTCAAAGTATGAAAACCTCTGGTAATAAAAGTCCCTGGTTTCATCCTTTTCTAATTCCTGTTCTTTTCCCTAGGACAGCCCCTTGTAATTTTCTCACTGTTTCTTTTGGTGTTACCTCCCATATCTAAATACAATGTGTATACTCCTGTTTTCTTATTGGCCAATTTTAGAAGTTAGTTATTAAATTTCTGCTACTGATCTATTATGATTTTGCCATTCCCTACCCTCTTTCCCTCACTCTTTTAATTCAGCTATCTCACTATTCTATTCTTTTTTTATTTTTATTTTTATTGTTGATCTTGTACAGTTTTCTGTCTTTTATTCTAACTCCAACCCACCACCCCAGCCCTCCCCACCTCCCTCCCATTTCCACCCCCCCCCCATAGTTTTTGTCCATGTGTCCTTTATACTTGTTCCTGTAAACCCTTCCCCTTTTCCCCTGAAATTCCCTCCCCTCTCCCCTCTGGTGACTTTCAGCCTCACTATTCTATTCTTTTTATTACTTTCCTTTGAAATTTTGTCCTAAACATCCCACTCTATTTCTTGATCACCTATAGACATGTTTTACTTTCTGTATTAAAAATGGGAACATTTGCATCTTTAGCCTTTCTTTACCCTTTCTCACAAATCTCCTTTCATCCTTCTATGTCCCAATTTCTATCATTTGAATTCCAAAGCTGTCAAGATGAACCACTCCTTTCTTTTTCTGGCACTGTTTGTTTATATTTTACTTTATTTCCAAATACTTGATCCAAACAGACATTCTATTAAATAACCTTCCTCCATTTCCCTGAGATGCCCCTGCTGGGTCTCTCCATCCTCAGACTGACTGTCCTTCAGATGTTGCAGTCACCACTTGGATTTCCTCACTGTTTCAATTTTTAGAGCCCACATTTTCCTTGTTCTTGGTTTGCTCTTTTGTTTTGCTGGGGTATATCCTCAATAAATTCTACAACAAAACATATTAAAAATAAATGCTTACTTTCAGTCAAGATGGAGGTGTACATAAACATGGTTCACCTCCTTGCACAACATCAAAATTACAGCTACACTATGGAGCAACCATCACAAATTAAGTTCAGTGGAAATCCAACCACTGTGGAATTAAAGAAACCATATCTACCCGGACTGGTAGGAGGGGTGGGGACTTGGAACAGGCTGGTCTCACATCCACATGTGATAGGTAAAAATTTGGGTGGGATATCTTGGCAACAAGGAGTCCAAGCCCAACACCAGGCCCCCAGCTCAGGTTTCCAGTGCCAGGAAGATAAGTCCCCATAACTTCTAGCTGTAAAAACCAGTAGGGACTGAGTTGGTGGAAGAAACTTCTAAAGTCCCAAGCACTTCCTCTTAAAGAACCCACACATAGATTTACTCAGATTCACTCCCTCTGAGCTCCACACTGGAGTAGCAGCTTGAAAGGCACCAGTGGCCTACAGAGAGGAAGTGAAAGATCTGGCATCAGGGTGAGAGCTGGAGGACAGCTTTCTCCCTGACAGAAAGATAAGCTGAAGCCATTGTCCCCCTCTAAACCCTCCCCCTCACAAGGCCACAGAGCCAGCAGACAGGTGCCATATCTGAGACTCCATCAACCTGGCTAACACTGTTCACCTTGCTTTGGAGATCCCCTGTGACTCTATCCCATCCAACGTACAGGTCCACCCAAGCTATTAACAGTGGCTTTTCCATATGAATGGCTGGTTATAAATCATGCTTCAGATCTTCCTAGACCCTCTCAAACAAGCAGCAGCCATAATCAGTGAGCCCCCAGCCCCTGAACTTCTTGCTAAGTGGCCCCAGGTCTGGAGCTAATAAGAGCCAGCCTAAGTTTGCAGCTTGGCTTCATCTGGGACTCTCCAAGCCCAGCACAAGTAGCAGCCATCTCAGATTGCTTTATAGCCCAGGCAGAGTGGCCCCAAGGAGATCACAGGTGGTGGCTGACCTTGGCCTGTACCACCTGGCGGGCCCAGAGACTACTCCCAGTGGATTGCTGCAGACCATGTTGGAATACCACCACCCACCCCTGCACCGCTGATTCTCCATGGGGGGTGGAGGTTGGTGGTCAGTGATCACAACCAGTCCTTACAGCTGACTGGCTATGGTAAATCTCTCCCATTGACCTGCCAGCAGCAATCAAGACTGAACTACAAGAGGAGGGTATACTCAGCCCACACGAAGAGTGTACCTCAAGCACTCAGCTTGGGTGACAGGGGAGCTGTGTCACTGGACCCTACAGGACACCTACTATATTAGGCCACACTACCAAGACACAGAGTCAAATCAGGTCTACCTAATACATAGAAACTAACACAGGGAAGCTGCCAAAATGAGGAGACAAAGAAACATAGCCCAAATGAAAGAACAGATCAAAACTCCAGAAAAAAGAGCTAAACAAAATGGAGAAAAGCAATCTATCAGATGCAGAGCTCAAAACACTGGTTATCGGACGCTTAAGGAACTTAGTGAGGACTTCAACAGCATAAAATAGATCCATTCCAAAACAATGGACACACTAATTGAAATAAAGAAAAATTTACAGGGAAACAACAATAGAGAGGATTAAGCTGAGAATCAAATTAATGATTTAAAACATAAAGAAACAATCAGAACAACAAGAATAAAAAAGAATCCAAAAAAAATGAAGATAGTGTAAGCAGCCCCTCAAACAACTTTAAGCATTTCAACATTTGTATCATATAGGGGTACCAGAAGGAGAAGAGAAAAACCAAGAAATTGGAAATCGATTTGAAAAAATAATGAAAGAAAACTTTCCTAATTTGGTGAAAGAATTAGATTTACAAGCCCAGGCAGCACAAAGAGTTCCAAACAAGATGAATGCAAAAAAGCCTGCTCCAAGACACATAATAATTAAAATGCCAAAGTTTAAAAACAAACAGAGAATCTTAAAAGCAGCAAGAGAAAAGCAGTCAGTTACCTACAAGGAAGTTCCCATAAGGCTGTCAGCTGATTTCTCAAATGAAACTTTACAAGGTAGAAGGGATTAGCAAGGAATATTCAAAATCATGAAAAGCAGGGACCTACAGCCAAGATTGCTCTACCCAACAAAACTATCATTTAGAATCAAAGGGCAGATAAAGAGCTTTGGACAAGAGAAATCTAAAGGAGTTCATTATCATCAAATTGCTATTATGTGAAATAGCAATTAAAGGGACTTATTTAAGAAAAAGGTTTCCAGATAGGAGGAGGACGTAGGGGAACAGCTGAAGAGGTGAGGGGATTAAAAGAAGAACAAACTGGTAGCTACAGAATAGCCACTGGGATGTATAGGAAATGGAGAAGCCAAAGAACTTATACACATGACCCATGGACATGAACAATGGTGTGAGGATTGGCTGAGGGAGTAGGGGTTGCTGGTTGGATGGGGCAAAGGGAGAAAATAGGGACAACTGTAATAGCATAATCAATAGCATTTAATTTAAAAAATAAATGCCTAGTTTTGAATGCTTAGAAATAAATGTTTTTATTCTACCCTTAATGTAAGCGATAGTTTGGGTAGAGAATTCAAGGTTGGAAATGGTATTTCCCTAGAACTTCAAAGGCCTTATTCCACTCTCTTCTAGTTTCCAGCACTGCTGAGTAGAAGTCTGGTGACAGCCTGATTCTTGTTCCTTTGTGGGTGATCTATTTTTTTCATCTTAAAATCTCTTAAGGTCTTTTTTTCCTTATCATTTTGAAGTCTCAAAATGATGTGTCTAGATGAGAGTTCGTGCTGCAGACTTGGTGGGCCCTTTCAATTTAGAAATGCTGATCTTTTATCTCCAATAAGTTCTTTCATACAGTTTCTTTCATAACTTTTTTCTCTTTGTTGTTCTCAACTCTTATTTTTGCTTTTACTGGTATTATGGGCTGAGTTCTGTATGCCAAAATACATACTGAAGTCATAATCACTAGTACCTCCAAATATCACTGCATCTAGAGATACAGCCTTTAAAAAGTGATTAAGTTAAAATGAGGCCATTAGGACAGACCCAAATCTAATATAACTGGTGTCCTTTTAATAAAAGGAAATTTGTGTACACAGAGAGAGCCCAGGTGTGCGTTCGTAAATGGAAGACCATGAGAGGACACAATGAGAAGGTGGCCATCTGCAAGCCAAGGAGAGATGCTTCAGAAGAAACCGTATCTGTCAACACTTTGACCTTTGACTTCTGGCCTCTGAGGAGCAATAAATTTCTGTTGCTTAAGCAGCCTAGTCTGTGGTACTTTGTTATGGCAGCATTTGCAAATTAATATACTGATCAAATTCAAGTGACAAGTAACAAAATATACAAACTTTACTTGACTTCTTTTAATAAAAATATTTACTGGCCTACATAACTAAATAGTCAAGGGTGGTAAGTTGGCCTTGATCACTGCTGAATTCAGGAGGCCAAGCAACCTGGCCAGAATGTGACTTCTTTCATCTCTCAACTCTATAGTCTTCTGTTCTGCCTTGATTCACAGACCCTGGGTGGGAAAAGGGTCACATGCTCCAAGGTTTAAGTACAGTGGGAAATATTCTCTATAATTCTCTGCAGTTCTGGAAAACATTTTCTTTTTCTTCATTTTTGAAGAAAAAAATGGTCCTTTTTGAGTCATGTAGTCTGAGCCAAATATTGAGACCAGGAAAACATAGTGCTCTAATTATCTAGTCAGGTATCACAAACTCCCGTTTGAGCAGGGGATGTGGAGTCATCCTCACCTAAAGTGAATGAATGTGAATGAAAGAGGGGTGATTGTCTTATCAGCAGGAATAAATGCTGGGGTACTAAAGAATAGCAAAGGTTTATATGTGCTAGGTTAAATTTAGAATTTTGGTTTAAATGTGTCTGGTAAGAGGAGCATAGCTTCATTCCATTAACATATTTAGTAGTAAAAGAATGGTGAGTGAGAGGAAGTAAGGATCTAATCTAATTAGTATTTAGCAAGCATCCATTCTGGATCTTGAAGTTAAGAGATGAGAACAACGAACATTTTTAGCTTCAGTGAGTGTGTGTGTGGTCAATGATTGTTGTGGAGTTTCCATCTGTGGCCAGGTGGGTTATCCTTCAGCACCTTTCCTTGACATCTGTCTTTGTAGTGGGACGGGGAGTTACAGTTCATCTTACTCATAAGCACTCAAGGATCCATGAGGGAGTCCTGGGAAGAGAAACTTATTTTCAGAAGGATTATCATCACTAGTTCTATATCCTTAAAACTATGTTTATTATAATACCCTCTGTCATCAATGGATAACCTCTGCCACTGGTGGATGAGTCCATGTGCTTGATCAATGGCCTTCAAGCTGATTCTAATGTAGAGAAAGTGCGCATTTTTTTAAAGAAAATCCCCTAAGACTTAATGAGGTTTGAACATGCTTTGTAACTATCCTCTGGAAACCCATTTCTGGGATTGGTTCCAGGTTCCATTACTTACTCATTCGATGGCCTTTGGTCTATAATTCATAGCTCATTGCCTCAGTTTCCCCATTTCAGAACAAGCCTCAACCAGACCAATTTTCTTCCCTAAGATGTTATGATATGTAATTAGAGTTTTACTTTTCTTTTTTTAATTTTTATTGAATTTATTGGGGTGACACTGGTTAATAAAATTATATAGGTTTCAAGTGTACAATTTTATAATACAGCATCTGTATATTGTATTGTGCATTCACCACCCAAAGTCAAGTCTCCTCCCATCACCATTTATCCCCCTTTACCCTGTTCTGTCTCCTCCCACCTCTCTTTCACTTTAGTAATCAACATACTGTTGTCTGTTCATGATGTGTCTATGACTTGTTTGTTTGTTTGTTTGTTTGTTTTTTGCTTAATTCCTTCACCTTTTTCACCCAGCTCCCCAAACCCCCTCTCCTCTACCAACTATCAGTCTGTTCTCTGTATCTATGAGTCTGTTTCTATTTTGTTTGTTAGTTTATTTTGTTCATTAGATCCCACATATAAGTGAAATCATACAATGTTTGTCTTTTTCTTACTAGCTTATTTCACTTAGCACAGTACTACCCAGGTCCATTCATGCTGTTACACAGGATAAAATTTCCTTTTCTTTTTTTATGGCTGAGTAGTATTTCATTGTGTAAACGTCCCACATATTTAAAAAGCTCATCTATTGATGGGCAGTAGCAATGCTTCCCAATCTTGGCTATTGCGAATAATGCTGCAATGTACATAGGTGTTCATGTATGTTTTTTCAATCAGTGTTTTGGGTTTCTTCATCTATATTCTCAGAAGTGGAATCACTGTGTCATAAGGAAGATCCATTTTTAATTTTTTGAGGTAACTCCATACTGCTTTTCACAGTGGCTGCACCAGTCTGCATTCCCACCAACAGTTCATGAGGGTTCCCTTTTCTCCACATCCTCACCAACATAGTTTATTTGTTGATTTATGATGATAGCCAGTCTGGCAAGTATAAGGTATATCTCATTGTGGTTTTAATATGCATTTCTCTGATGCTTAGTGACTTTGAACATTTTTTCATATGTCCATTGGCCATCCATATGTCTTCTTTGGAGAAGTTCTATTCAGGTACTTTGCTGTTGTTGTTTGGTGTTGAGTTGTATGAGTTCTTCAAAAATTTTGGATACTAAGCCCTTATTAGAAGTATCATTGATGAGTATGTTCTCCCATCCAGTGGGTTGTCTTTTCGTTTTGTTGATAGTTTCCTTTGCTGTGCAAACACTTTTTAGCTTAATGTAGTCCTATTTATTTAGTTTTTTATTTTATTTCCCTTGCCCAAGGAGAGATTGAGATAAAATATTGCTGCAAGAAATGTCCAAGATTTTACTGTCTATGTTTTTTCTATGATTTTAATGTTTTCAAATCTTACATTTAAGTCTTTAATCCATTAAAGATTTTTGTGTATGATGTAAGAAGGTGGCCTAATTTCATTTTTTTGCATGTATCTGTCCAATTTTCTCAAGGCCATTTATTAAATAGACTATCTTTACCCCATTGCATGTTCTTGACTCCTTTGAGTTTTACTTTTCTCACTCTCCTAAATTCATTTTCTCCCACAAGCTGCCCTCAGTGCCAACTGCTCTCAGTTAGAAGGGAAGTAATATTCATTATCATTATCATTATAATCATCATCTAATAACTACTACAGTAACAATAGCTTGCATTTATTAAGTGCTTCCCACATATCAAGAACTCTACTAAGTGATTATTTTTAACAACATTTTGTGGCAAGTGGTCTCATTAGCATTTGAGGAAACTGAGGAAATAGAGGGGCTTATATGTATTTGCCTCACTCTGAAGCCATTGTTTTAAACTATTATATATTGCTATCTTCCTGAACAGAAGAAAGTCAATGTGCTTATGGAACAATACTAACTTCTAGCCTACAACTGGCCACTGAATTTGGGCCAACTTCAGTGGCCAGAGAACTACAAATATTTGCGCAGTTTAGGGAGAACTTTGGTGGGCATGTTCATGGATCCTAACACTCAGTTCATACATGAAGAAGTTGAAGTAAAGAGATTGAATGACTTACTCGAGTTCATATGTAACAGGGCCTCTTTATCAACAATGATTTCCAGATACCTTTTGAACCAATATCAGAGCTCACATACTGTATTTTTAGGACTATAAGATGTGCTAGACCATAAGATGCACCTATGTTTTAGAGGATGAAAATAGGGAAAAATTTTTGAAGCAAAAATTGTGGTAAAATATTTAATAACCTGTGGCCCCACTCTACTGCCCCCACACCCCCACAGCGAGCCACATAAGCCACATTCGGACTATAAGATGCACCCCTCCTTGCCTTCCAAATTTGGGAGAAAAAAGTATATCTTCTAGTCCAAAAAACACGGTATTTATTGCCAATTAGCAAAATGTTCTACTCCTCTAACATTATTCTTCAATGACAAATAAATTTAAAACATGTTTTTCAAGCATGTCTTTCTGATATGGGAACTTTCCATTTCAAAAATTAAATTAGACTCCTCACATTGTGTGTTTCATCCAACTCTTAAGCAAAATCCTGCTAGTACGTGCATGGGCTCCTCCTTGCTGTTCCACAGTGTAAGATGTTGATGTCATCGGCTATCAGTGGCATCATCTGATATAGGAATTTTCTCATTAGGTCCCCTACTAATTGAATGCTGGCCAGAAAAAGCCAGGCCAGTGTTGCGGACCGTTCAGCCTGGTTTCAGGAGCTGTAACCCTCACCTCATGGTGGGCTGAGTAAGAGCCCAAGGGACCCACTTCATCTGGGTCTGTTCTGTCAAGAGGACATGAGCTACTAAGGAGATGGAGCTTATCTCCCTGGCAGGAGTGCTGCTTCTGCCTCATCTATCTCTGGCCCCCATGCTTAGTCGGTTAGTCAATGACAGGTAAGACTCCTCATGGGAGGGGCAGACACAACCACTTGGGAGGCCCTCATGGAAGGACTCGGGGGGGGTGCAGCAAAGAGGGGGTGCTGGACCCTCAAGCCCTGGCTATTCTGACATAGCCTGAGTCCCCATTTCCATCTGGGAGATGTCTTCCTTATCTCTTGCTTCCTGGGCCTAATCGGCTTAAAGCCTGAAACTATGATGGCGAGTGGTGCAGCCCTGTGCTGGCCAGAACAGTTCCCTGGGAGATCAAGCATAAGAAAGAATTCATAAAGTCCTGTGAAACCTGCTTTGTTTGCTAAGAGTGCTCTCATTTAAATGATAAGGGTCCGAGGAGGAACTAGGTGTGTCTCCCAAAGTTTTGCAACCCCCTTTCTTGATAGACACTGACTCAGATTAAGCCCTCAGATTTCTTTGAAATGTTAAACCTGTATTCCTGTGTATTTGAACCCAATAAAAGCCTAGTGAGGAAGGGGCTCTGGGTCATTCTCCTTTAAGAGTTTGACTACCTTTCCTTCCCAAGCAGATCATGTCTTGGTAGTTTTATTTTCACCTGTGATGGACAAGGGGCTCTGGGGGTGGGGCCCCCCATCAGGCCAGTCCTTGTAGGCATGAACAACCTTTAAATATACAAGCGTTATTAGAAATGATATGAAATTTCTGACAATAATAATCTCTTACTTCCAAATCTGGAAAATAACAAATTAAAATTCTATTTCTTTCCTTTGGAAATTACCAAACCATGTGTAGCCAAGTTTATAGACTATCGGCCAACCCCTACATGTGGTGGGACCCACTAAGAGAAATAATGCTCTAAGGTAAGGTCTATTCTGGGAAGCTGTTTGCCTTCTGGAAATTCAACAATAAAAGTTATGTTCACACACCCCAAACATCCTTGTAGTCTTTTACCAAGCCATTTGAATTGGTCTCGGAGAACACTTGTCTTGGACTTAAATCTGTGTCGAATACAGTGGTACTGGTGGGAGGTTCAAGCAGAAACTAAAATAACCCCTTTCTCAGCAATATCGCCTTTGGTACCCATGCAGACAAAAATTACACAGAAGGAAGACAAAACACTGTTCTTACCTATGCCTGGCTTAGACTCCTTGAGGATTCCACAGGACACGGGTTTGCTTTTTCCCTTTGCTATGGGCCGAATTGTGTTACCCAACAACTAATGTATTCATGTCCTAATATCTCAGTACCTCAGAATGTATTTGGAGAGAGAGGCTTTAAAGAGGTCATTAAGTTGAAATGAGGCCGTTAGGGTAGGTCCTAATTCAGTATGACTGATGTCCTTATAAGAAGAGGAGATTAGGACACAGGCCACACAGGGAAGACCATGTGAAGACACAGTGAGAAGACAGCTATCTACAAGTTAAGTAGAGAAGCATCAGGAAAAAAAATCAACCCTCTCAACACCTTGAATTCAGAATCAAGTTTCCATCTGATAGTATTTCCCTCATCCTGAGGATCATCTTTTAGCATTCTTTGTAGTGTGGGTATACTAGTGAAAAATTCTCTTGTCTGACTTTTATTAAAAAATGACTTCATTTCATCCTCATTTTTGAAGGCTATTTTCACTGTGTGTGCATTAGAGGTTAGGAAGAATGCTTTTGAATTGACGTTTACAAGTAATTTTTCTTCTAAGATGGTATTAGCTCAATACTTCCATTAAAATGCAAATTACATAAAGTCCCAGAGTGAGAACCAAAGATTTTGAGAGAGTGCTAAGACTACCAAGTATATCTAGTAAAGGGTTGCTTTTGACATGGAGAAATGCTAAGCAATCTCTCTGATAGACTTCTAACAGTTCTGCCTCTATGGACATCTGCTTTATAACCAAGGGGCATTTATTGTAAAATGCTTTAGGCAAGTGAAGCCTTTGATGAAGTTGACATACTTGATATGGTCTCATACCACATAAACCACACCTGTAGGAAGAAGTATTAATACATAAAAACCCTATTCTCTGCCTATGTGCCTCTTTCATTATGACTTATGATAGTATTGGTTGTTCATTCATAAGCATTTTATTTTCTTCTTTTTTTAATATATTTTATTGATCATGCTATTACAGTTGTCCCATTTCTCCCCCATCATTCCCCTCCACCCTGGACACCCTCTCCCACCCACATTCCCCCCCCCTTTAGTTCATGTCCATGTGTCACAAGTTCGTTAGCTTCTACATTTCCCACACTATTCTTGCGCTCCCCCTGTCTATTTTCTACCCATCATCTATGCTACTTATTCTCTGTACCTTTTCCCCCTCTCTCCTTCTCCCACTCCCCTGTTGCTAACCCTCCACGTGATCTTCATTTCTGTGGTTCTGTTCCTGTTCTCGTTGTTTGCTTAGTTTGCTTTTGTTTTAGCTGTGGTTGTTAATAGCTGTGAGTTTGCTGTCTTTTCACTGTCATATTTTTATCTTCTTTTTCTTAGATAAGTCCCTTTAACATTTCATATAAAAAGGGCTTGGTGATGATGAACTCCTTGAACTTGACCTTATCTGAGAAGCACTTTATCTTCCCTTCCATTCTAAATGACAGCTTAGCTGGATAGAGCAATTTTGGATGTAGGTCCCTGCCTTTCGAGACTTCAAATATTTCTTTCCAGCCCCTTCTTGCCTGTAAGGTCTCTTTTGAGAAATCAGCTGACAGTCTGATGGGAACTCCTTTGTAGGTGGCTGTCCCCTTATCCCTTGCTGCTTCTAGAATACTCTCCTTCATTTTAATCTTGGCTAATGTAATTATGATGTGCCTTGGTGTGTTCCTCCTTGGGTCCAACTTCTTTGGGACTCTCTGAGCTTCTTGGACTTCCTGGTAGTCTATTTCCTTTGCCAGATTGGGGAAATTCTCCTTTACTATTTGTTCAAATAAGTTTTCCACTTGTTGCTCTTCTTCTTCCCCTTCTGGTACCCCTATAATTCGGATGTTGGGACGTTTAACAATGTCCCAGAGGTTCCTAAGCCTCTCCTCATTTTTCTGAATTCTTGTTTCTTCCTTGTTTTCTGTTTGGTTGTTTGTTTCTTCCTTCTGGTCCACTCCATTGATTTGAGTCCCAGTTTTCCTCCCATCTCTATCGGTTCCCCATGCGTCTTCCTTCATTTCACGTATTGTAGCCTGCATTTTCTCATCTAATTTGTGAGCAAAATCAACCAGTTCTGTGAGCATCCTGATCACCAGGGCTTTGAACTGTGCATCTGATAGGCTGGCTATCTCTTCACGGCTTAGAGGAATTGACTCTGGGGTTTTGATTTGTTCTCCGGTTTGAGCCATTTTGGGTGGTTTTTTTGGGTTTTTTTGGTTGGTTTTGGTCTGGTCACGGCTGTTACGTAGTGAGAGGTAGAGCCTTAGGTGTTCCCCAGGGCGGGGCAGCCCAGTCGCTGGGTTGTGACGCTGTTTGTGGGGGCGGGGTCTGAGAGGGAATAATGGCGCCCACTCCGCTCTCTCCTGGATTCAAGTCCCTTCCGCAGCTTCCCCTCCACCTGGACCGTCTGTGCGTGCGAATGTGGGACCACCTGGTCAGCCAGCCACCTTGTGTGCCCTCACTGGGTCTGCACAGTTGCCCCCCTGTGCCCGGGGACCACCAGCTGCCGCCTGTGCACCTGGAAAATGCCAGCCACTGCTGCCTGTGTTCCGGGGTCTGCACGTCCACTTTTTCCTGCTGCGACTCCACCCCTCTTACTGGTCTGGATGAATGGTTGTTGGACTTCTGTACAGTTCAATTTTCTATCAGTTCTGGTTGTTTTCTTGTTTCTAAATATTTGTTGTCCTTAATTCTGGTTGTGAGAGGAGGCACAGTGTGTCCACCTACGCCTCCATCTTGGCCAGAAGATCCATTCATAAGCATTTTAAGTTAAACACTGCAGAAGTTATTGTTGGGGGATATGACACTGAGCAGGCATGGCATCTGTTCTGTGGTTAACTTTGTTGGATAGCTTGGACACAAGTCGTGGGCACCACAGTCCGACACAGCGACAAGGGCATCATGCTACAGGGAGATTTAAAGGCCCAGGTAATTTGGGTTGTGAGAAAAAAGGGGCAGGGCTGATATTACTATGGCAAATATTTCTGGAAGAGCTGGATTTTGATACATACCTTGAAGGAGGTGGAAGCTGTAGATTAGAAAAGAGAAATTAGGGATTTGAAGGGAGGAGTTTTGGGTAAAGAAATAAAAGTATAACAACACTAAAATTGACTTGGCAAAACATTTGTTGAGCTAGAACACAGGCAGCATGATAGGAAGAAAATAAGATTGCAGAGGTGTAGGCCTGGGGAGCTGTGGCCTCCATGGAGCCGAGACATGTGGAAAGGTCTTGACTACAAACTGAGAGGTTCTAATTTGAAATGAAAGGTAACTGGGAGGCACTAAATAAAAAACTGCCATGCGAAACACAGAGTTTGAGAAGGGACTTTCTGGCACAGAGAGATGATGGAGGTTGGAGACAACTAGGACACTGCAGTCATCCAACAGAAATATAATATAAGCCGTATATGGAATTATAAATTTTCTTATAGTCACATTGAAAAAATAAAATGGAAAAGTAAAATTAATTTAAATAATATAACTTATTTATCCTGTGATATAAAAAACATGACATGTCAACATGTAACAGGTATTCGAGTTATTAATAAACTAAACTATTTAACAGTTTTTCATGCTGAGTCTTTGAATCCCCCCCCCCCCCGTGTGCATTTATACTTATCACACATCTCATTGTGGATCTTAAATTTTCATTGGAAATATTTTATTTGTATTTAGATTTTATAACATTTACAGTTTTTTAAAAAGTTGATTCACATACTCAAGTTGTTCCCAACACAATTAAATGTTTCTCAATAATCAAATTGAATATTAGCAATTAAATTATAACTAATTAAAATTAAAGTAAAAAAGTCAGTTTCTCCACTGTACTAGCTATATTTTAAGTGCTCAATGGCCTCCTGTGGTCAGTGTGTCTACTATATGGACAACTCAGGGGTAGAGGCTTGTCCTGGGGGGACAGGCAAGAGAAGGAGCTTGAGGGGAGGAAATTTCCATCAGAATTGTGCTGATCTTAATGCACTAAAGAGCAGAGGGAGCAAATTAATTTTGTTCCAAAAGAGAATAAAGATGGTCTCCTTCTATATAAAACTGTTACATCATAAATTTCCTGATGACAGGAACACACAATTGTAGTCACTTTTCTTTTTCTTACTCAATGTTATGCCTCATATGTGTTAAGTGCTTATTAACAGGCTTCTTAGGACAGCATAGTTTGCCCATACTTGTCTGAACTACAAATCCATATTCACCTTCTAGTCCTTATCAGCATCTGATTGCAGAGAAGGGACATGGAAGCACGTTCCTGAATTAGAGAGCATTGACAGGAGAGTCAGAACAGCAGGACGAACACAGCTGGATCTGGATGTTCTCTCTTTTGTTATTATTCTTTAGCTCTTCTTCCCTTGCTACCCGTAGGATCAATCTCTGAAACACACACAGAAAATTGTTCCACAGCAGCATAAAAATCTGGGAATGTCTCATCTTGACCTGGGATTTCTGCAGTGAGCTGAGGGTCACTGGTCTGTTTCAGGGCAAGGATCAGACTGGCCCTGAAGAAGGGGCCCCTGACTCTCATCTCAGCCAAGACAGGAGGGGGCGGCAGCCCTGCCGCCACCTGCCAGGCCGTTCCACTTACTGTGGGGGTTTGTTAAATCTCCGTGCTGCTTGAGGTCTCACAGAGCAGCCTTCCTGTATGAGGTATATTTTCAACACTTTTTAAGGCCTTTTATTAAGTACAATTTTGAATTTGCAGAATAACTGAACAGATAGTACACGGAGTTCCATGTATCCCCTTCCTCCACCCCATCATCCTGACAGTTTCCCCTGTTCACATTTTGCACGAGTGTGATACACTTGCTATTATTAATAAGCCAATACACGTGCACTATTATTAACTAAATCCCACAGTTCACATTAGAGTTCACTCTTTGTACATTTTATGGGTTTTGACAAATGCATAATGACCTGTAGCCAACATGTCAGTATCACAGAGAATAGATTCACTGCTCTAAAAGTCCCCTGTGCTTCATGTAGTTAAGAATAATACTATACTATTTTAATAATACAATACTATTTAATGACATAAGAAAGTTATGAGAATTCCGATTGCAATTTTCATACATAAAGTTCTACTGAGACACCGTCACATTCATTTGCTTACATATTGTCTATGGCTGATTTCACTCTACAACAAAGTTGGGTCATTGCACCAAAGACATCCAGCCTGCAAGGCTGAACACATTGCTGCCTGGCCCTTTACAGGAAAAGGTTGCTGACCTCTGGTCTAGAAAGTAAGTTCTGGAAAGTTGGAATTGTCATCCCTCAGCGCTTAGCCAGTGAATGTGAACCCAGTGGGTCTCTATTCTAATCTGACTGATTTAAGACACAAAATGTCCTCTCTGGAATGTTAGCTATTGTTTCAATACTCATCGTTCTCCTTGGGCCCTAGAATCCCTTCTGCCATTTTGCAGAGGGATCTTTTGTCTTGAAGTGTACAGATGAATGCTCATAAATCAGGAAACTGTGGGTCCAAGATTCATTGATTTGTTCGTACACTGTCCCTCCCTCCCTCCAACAAATGTTCACTTAGTATTTGATTTTTGTTGTGCCCAGTCCTAGTTAGCAGAGATTTTGAAAAGCACCTCCTTTCTTTAAGGAGGTCAGAAATGAGTGTGGATGACAGACAAGTAAAATAACATCTCCAACACAGTGCGATAAGTGCTGTAATAAGCCTCATGCACCACTAATAGAATTATAGACCTAAGAATGAAAGAACCACCAATCATTTATTTAACAAATATTTAGTAGATACCTGTTAAATGCCAGGTACTGTGCTAGGTGTTGGGAATATTTTGGTAGCCAAGACAGATCTGAAAGACCTTTAAGTCTAGCTCATAATTATCATAAACACAAGCAGGATTTTTGAGGGCATCTGAAGCAGACCTCTTATCCGATGAAAAATCTCTGCTACTGCTGTCTTGTCAGGTGCCATTTACATTAATGTGATCTATCTCCAGTGATAGGAAACTAATGGATTAATTTATGTCTAATGTTAGACAAGTGTAAGTGCTGGTTTTTATGGTTTACTTGACTTTATTTTCTTTACACTCTGCCTTTCAGTAGAGATTATGTATTTCAGAGCAAAAAAGTGCTCGCTAGGAAATCTAAACCCATTTTTTTATATGACAATAAAAAGTACTAATATTCGCTAAAATATAAACTCCAGAAGGATATGGATTTCACCTTTTGTTCACCACTTTATTCATACCGTTTGCCCGGGGATAGAATTTGCCACACGATAGGCACTGTGGGCACGCGAATGAGTGAATAATAGTAGTTATTATATGCTGAGCATAGACTATCAAGCTCTTTACATAAGTTATCTCATATCATTTTCACAATAAGATGAGCATATTCCTCCATTCTCATCCTACTGATGGGTCAACTGATTCTTAAATAACTTGCTGAGACTAACAGACTTAGGTGGTAAAGCTTAGGCTATGGCTTCTCTACAACTTCTGTGGCTGGCCAGTTATCATTTATGCCTGTACTCTGGAGACTTAGGGTGTGTGGACGTTCCACAGGCTTATTTTTCCTGGCACAGAAGAGTAACCGAAAAAGGGCAGGCAAAGGTACATTAGAGAAGTCATCGAGCAAATGCCGAATAATCTTTGTGGCACCACTAAGCTCAGGGGCACAGCATAAGGACCCTTTGTAAGGATGCCACATGTCTTAGGTTGGTAACAATCGGCCAATTCCCTACTTGCTCTCACATCCATCCTCTGCCTCCCTTTGCCCTCTTATGTATCATAGATAACCACATTTCACAAACTCCCTTGTCAACTGGCTTCTCGGTGGTGAAGCCAATAGAATGGATGCATTGCAAGAAGAGAGCAGAAGCCAAGATAATTCTGCCTCTCTTAATCTGCCCTGGGGGGCACTTCCGGTAGTAGCTGTCTCCTCTGAGCTTGAAAGATTGCCCCTCACTGTGTGGTCCCACCTCTGACTGGCAGTTCCCCCAGGTTCTACTCTAGCCTGCCAGTCCCACTATCGAATTCTGACAAAGCTCCCCTCTCCTGTTGTCAGTCGAGCTCAAGGATGGAGCAGCAGCACCCTACTGTTACTAACTTAGATTTTCTAAGTGGCACTTTTCAGCTCTGAAGTACATGATTTCTACTGAGAGGCACAAGGTAAACCAAATAAAATCAAATAAAATATAACAACTAACACTTGTAATTGCCCATCATTAGTCATAAATTAATCCATGAGTTCTCTATTGCTGGAGATAGACACCATCAGTGTAAATGGCACCTGCCATGACAGCAGTAGCAAGTGCCTTCCGTCTCATGTCTGACTTCGAAGCTCTTTCATCTTTTGTGTAGCCAATTCTTGATATTAAATCCCCTCTGTTGAATGATTTAGAATTGTTTCTATTCCCTAATTGGATGGACCTATCTGACACACAGCGAACACATTACAATGCACCATGCACAGAGATTAATCGAACAGTCCCTCTCTTCTAAGTGCTTACAGTCTTGCTTGCTTGGACCTCACCCATTTATGAATTAGTCCAACCCTTCCCTGTCCTGCCTGCACCCCACTCCTACCCTGGAAAGACTCTGCAGCCCTCTCCATCCCCTAGCCCCCTGGCCTTTAAAAAATAATAGACTTTATTTTTTTGAGCACTTTCATGTTTACAGTGACATTGAGCAGGAAGTGTAGAGAATTCCCTTATACCCTTCACTCCCCACCCCGTTTCTCTTATTACTAACACCTGTCATTAGTGTGATGCATTTGTCACAAGTGATGAACCAACACTGATACAATATTTTTAAAATAGTCCACAGATTATATTAGGGTCTATTCTAGTGTATAAGACATACGCCCACAATACACACATGTACCCCCATTACGGTATCATTCAGAATAATTTCACTGTCCTAAAAATCCCCTATCCACAGCCCCTTCTGCTCATCCCTCTTGCTGCACTCAGGCTCTGCCTCCATGCCTCCCCTGCCCACGCCATAATAAGGTACGGTCACACTCACTTGGATTGACATCAAGGTGCAGCACATATTCAGGTTACCTGCCCCACCCAAAGATGTTGGCTGACTTACCACCCAGACATCTCTAAATCTCCACCAAACCTGACAGGAAATTCACCCTCGTGAACTTGGAAAGATCCACAAGAAAATGAGAAGCAATAGTGCCTCTAGACTCAGAAAGTTACCAGGAATCCAGCAGGCTAACAAGGCAGTTTAACTTCCTGGTGAGCAGCCTGAGGGGTTTTCCAAAGAAATGCTAGGATTTTAGAAATGACTGTTCTTTAATCTTGATGACTCATTCCTCTTGAGCTAGTCCCAGTTCTTTAAAGGAGCATTTTGCAGATATAATTTTAGTGGTGCTACCATGTGCCTAATGAAGTAATAATTTATGGTTGCACAGGGTATATGAGGCAGAAGGGGGCCAGCCAGCTTAGTGAGCTTGGAAGCGAAGCCAAGGCATCAACCCGTTTTAGAAGCTGCCCATTTCCCCAGCTTCACTGGCTGCCTCACGTTGGGTCCTGGGAAACCTGTGGTTACAAAGAACCCTAGCAACGTATTTTATACTTTATATTTTATCTTCAAATCATTGTTCCAGGAAAGCGGTAGGGCAGACGGAAGTCATTCCCATTTGCAAGATTATATCTGAATCTGCTGGCAGCAGGTTCTGCTGGGTTTGGGACCTACGAAGTTCCTCTTAGAGGGACCCAGAGCTTTGGGAGACAGAAATAAACTAAAATTCCTCATGGTCTACAGGGCCAGCCCAGGTGATGGTCCAGGAGGCCAGGACTGTCCCCTGTTCTCTTCCAAGCTCTCTTGATGATGCCTCCTCCCCATTCCAGATTCCAGTGAGCTGCCTTCTGATCCTGTCTGGGTGTCTCTGACATACGCGCCCCTGGCAGCAGGTGCACCCTCATCACAGAACTCGTCATAACCTAGTGTCACTGTCTCCTTACATGTCCACAGCCCTCGCTGAACTTCTCGCTTACTCACTGGGGTCTGGACAGCACCTACAACAACGCTGGCAAAGTTCACAGGTCAGTTGAATAACTGAGTAAAGTGAATGGTTGTGGCGGCTCCCTTAACAGCGTCTGTGTTACGAAACAGAAGCCTCAGTGCTGTTCACTTCTTCCCTCTCAGCACATTCTCATTCCATCTGGTCATCAACTCTCTCTGTTCTTCATCCTAAAACACCTTTGAAACCCTCTTCACTTCTTTTTCTTTACCTGCATTAAGACTCTTGGTATAAGAAAGTCCCAAATGTTGTTTAGGTCATACTCATGCTAAAAAGTATTCACTGTCTGTATGAATTTCAAATATAATTGGGTGGTCCTCTATTTAATTTTTCTTAATTTTTAATTAAATTTATCAGGGTGACATCAGTTAATAAAATTATATAGGTTTCAAGTGTAATGCAATATACAGATGATGTGTCAAAAGTTTTTATTGTGAGAAAATGCACATAAAATGTACCTTTTTACCATTTTCAATTATGCAATTCAGTGGCATTAAGTAAATTTACACTGTTGTGCAGCCACCAGCACTATGTATGTCTAGGACTCTTTCATCCTCCCCAGTAGGAACTGTGCCCATTATAAAACAACTCCTTACTCCCACCTCCCCACATCCCCTCGTAACATCTACTATGAGTTCTGTCTCTACAAATTTGCTTATTTTAGGTGCCTTATATAATTGCAGTAATACAGTATTTATCCTTTTTCTCTGGCTTATTTCACTTAGCATAATGTTTTCAAGGTTCATAAATATTGTGGCATGTATCAAAATTTTATTTCTTTTTAAGGCTGAAAAAATTCCATTTTTTGTAAAAGCACATTTGTTTATCCATTCATCTGGTGATGAATATTTGCCTTGTTTCACCTTTTGGTTATTGTGAATGATGCTGCTGTGGACACTGGTGTTTAAGAAGCTACTAAGTCCCTGGTTTTAATTCTTTTGTGTGTATACCTAGAAGGAGAATTGCTGGATCACAGGGTAATTTCACATTTAACTCTTTAAGGAACCATCAACTGTTTCCATAACAGCCATGTCACTTCATGTCCCCTTCCAACCAGCAATTTACATGAATTCCAATTTCTCCACAGCTTTACCAACACTTATTTGCTGTTCTTAAAAAATTATAATAGTTTTCCAACTGAACGTGAAACAATATCTTGTGTTTTTCTATTTTATTTTATTATCAATTAAATTGTAGTAAGAGCATTAACATGAGATCTACTTTCTTAACAACATTTCGAGTGAGCAATACAGTACTGTTGACTAAAGGCACAATGTTGTACAGCAGACCTGTAAGAGTTTGCCCACCTTGTGTAATTGAAACTTCCTGTTGAGCAGCAGCTCCCCACTTCCCCTCCTCCTAGTCCCCGAAAACCACCATTCTACCTTTTGTTTCTATGAGTTTGACTATTTTAGGTAGTTAATGTGAGTGGTATCATGCATTATTTGTCCTTCTGTGATTGGTTTATTTCACTTTACATCATGTCCTCAATTACTGCAAAAAATCCTTTTGTAGAAGACTGAATAATAACATTCCACTGTGTGTGTATAATATTTTCTTTATCCATTCACCCACATTTTCAATATTGTGAACAGGGCTGCAATGAACATGGGTGTGCTAATATCTCTTTGAGATCTTGATTTCAATATTTTGGGGTAAATACCCAGAAGTAGGATTGCTGGATCAAATGGTAGTTCTATTTTTTTTTTTTTTTTGAGGATTCTCCATACTGTTTTCCATAGCAGCTTTACCATTTTACTTTCCCACAAACAATATACAAGGATTCCGATTTCTTCACATCTTTAACAACTCTTACCTTTTTAAAAAATAATACTTACCCATTCTAAATGATATCTTTCCTGGACAGAATATTCTAGGTTGTAGGTTCTTGCTTTTCATGACTTTGAATACTTCCTTCCAGCCCCTTCTTGCCTGTAAGATTTCTTTTGGGAAATCAGCTGATGGTCTTATGAGAACTCCTTTGTGGGTAGCTATCTCCTTTTCTCTTGCTGCTTTTAAATTTCTCTTCTTACCTTTAATCTTGGGTAATGTAATTATGATGTGCCTTGGTGTGTGCTGCCTTGGGTCCAACTTCTTTAGGACTCTCTGAGCTTCCTGGACTTCCTGGAAGTCTATTTCCTTTGCCAGATTGGGGAAGTTTTCCTTCATTATTTGTTCAAATAAGTTTTCAATTTCTTGCTCTTCCTTTTCTCCTTCTGGCACCCCTATGATTCAGATGTTGGAACATTTAAAGTTGTCCCAGAGGTTCCTAAGCCTCTCCTCATTTTTTCTGAATCCTTGTTTCTTCATTCTGATCTGGTTGAATGTTTATTTCTTCCTCCTGGTCCAAATCATTGATTAGAGTCCTGGTTTCCTTCCCTTCATTGTTGTTTCCTGTATATTTTGCTTTATTTCACTTTGCATAACCTTCATTTTTTTCCTCTATTTTGCGACCATACTCAACCATTTCTGTGAGCATCTTGATTACCAGTGTTTTGAACTCTGCATCTGATAGGTCGGCTATCTCCTCTTCACTTATTTCTTTTTCTGGAGTTTTGATCTGTTCTTTCATTTGAGCCATATTTCTTTTTCCTGGCAAACCTGTTATGTTATATGGGGCGGAGCCTTAGGTATTTGCCAGGGCAGGGCAACCCTCATTGCTGTATTGTGGTGCTATATGTGGGGGAGGGGTCAGAGAAAACACAATGCCACTTGCTTGACTCTTGGCTTTCAGTCACTTTTCCAGCTACCCACAAGCAAATTAAGCCCTCTGGTGCTGATACCAAGGTCGATGGGCTTGTGTACATTCTAGGACCCTGTGGGTCTCTCCAAAAAAACTCTTCTGTGAATTTGGGAGTTTCTCCCACAGCTGCAACCCCCACAGCTTTTTACAGCCAGAGGTTTTGAGGCTTTCTTTTCCTGTGCTGGAACCCTGGGTTGGGTGGTCTGTCTCATTCCCCAGTTGTTCCTCCCAGTTTTTCTGCATGCAAATGTGGGACCACCAGCCACCACCTCACCTGCCCCAGTCCTCCAGCCACAGCCTTGCCATGCGTTCTCTTGCCCCAGCTTCCTGTCTCCACCCCTCCTACCAGTCTGGATGAATGTTTCCTCTTTAACACCTTGGCGGTTGGGCTTCCTTTAATTGTTTAAAACCTGTTTAGAAGGGAGCTTGGAGTAAACAAATCTGCATAATTGAATACTATTAAAGGCAGTCATGGGACAGCTTGAATGTCAGTGTGACCATGTTGCCCAGTTCTAGAGGTACCATTCATGTACAAAAGTCTGTGGTAGCATAAAATGCTGTAAATAATTATAAAAAGTGAATAGTTTGGGAAAATTTTGTATCTGAAGAAATACAGTAGAAGACAGTAGAAATATATAATGCTACTATTTGAATTCCCCCTTGAGTATATTAAAAAAATGAATAGATGTTTTGTTGCTGATGAAAAAATACAGTATCTTATGTGATAAAATGTCTATCCTTGTTAGTAATTAAAAACAGGCAAATAAGAACAACTTGAAGGTACTATTATATTCCCATTAAAGTAATAAAAACAATGATAAAATCCAATGATGACAAGTCTGGGGGAGAAATAGGTTTATGAGGAATTGTGTAGTAGCCTGTTCTCTTTGGAGATCAGTGTAGTGATCTCTTTCAAGGGCTGTAAAAAGGTTTACAAGTTTTGACCAAACAATTCCTTGCTGCCACAAGGAAACATTTCTTTTTTAATGCCAAAGATATCTACAGCAAAATCAATTATAAAAATATAAAGGAAAATGAATAAACATGTATACAGCTATTAAAATGACATAAGTATAAATGATATGAAGGAAACATCAGAATGTGGAATACTGTTCTGTGCTGACTACTACAATGTAAAGCTATGTATGTACCAGGTCTGTCCAGAAGGTATCCAGCAATGTACTATGAAACATAGAGACATTAATTGAATAAGATACAAGAAACACTGTATGTAGGACAATGATGCCTCAGTCCCCTTCAAAGTAGGCACCTTGGGACCTCACACAGTTCCAATCGCCATCAGCTGCTCCATCATATTTTCCTGAATTTCATCTGTGGTCTGAAATATTTTCCTTTCCAAAGGTGATTTTTGTTTTGGGAAAAGCCAGAAGTTGCGGGGCACCAAACATGGGCTGCAGAGGGGCTCTGAGTCACCTGAGTGATTTGATGGTTCGCCAAACAACTCTAGAGACAATGCATGTGCTGGCACTTTGTCGTGATGAAGCTGCCAATCACTAGTTGCCCACAGCTGTCAGCCTTCTGAATCATCGCAATACTTTCCATGGATCAGTATTCAAGCTTACTGGAAAATTTGATGCAGACGTTGCTCTACCCACTCAGTCATTTTGAATGTGATAGCCAGACAGTACACATGCTAAGTCGGGGTGTCTACTGCCCCCACTGACTAGTACGGTGAAGTTGTCATTGTTCTTTCATGTGCATTCCAGTCCACTCTCCTTGGCAGCCAGGTTACATCGATGTCACGTAAACCATTTTCATTATATTAACAAGGGTTGGACTTTTCCCAGACAGACCTCGTACATTAGTAGATAATAGAATTGTGAGTTATATCAATAGTTAGCTCAATTTATAGAACACTTGCTAGCAACCAGGAGTTCTGCTATGTTCTTGGAGACAGAGAAAAAAGACAAAGTCATTGATACCCAGATAAGTGCACAGATATTTTCAATGTTGTAAGTATTATCAAAATTAATATAGTAGGTGGCATGTAGGGGATGACTCATATGTTCAAGGCACTATTCTAAACACTAAATAAATCTCAGGTAATTATCCTGATAACCCTGTAAGGTTGAAGCTATAATTATATTTTTACATATTAGGAAACTGAGAGACGAGCGATCAGGTCCTTGCCCGAGGTCATACGGCTCTGATAGAAGTCAATCTGAGGTTCTACAGGACCTTCAAGGTAGAGCAGCTAACTGAATTTGGGAAGGACCAGAAGTGTTGCCAGAGAAGGTGATAACTGTTCTGAACCCATCAGGACAGAAGGAGTTAGGATGGTGCCAAGACATTCCCAGAAGAGGAATGGAGTGAGTAAAGCGGAGAGGAGAGGCAGCGTGGCATGGTGTGCCAAGGGAGCCCTGGCAGGCTGTACTGCTGGAACTGAGAGTTTCCTGGGAAAGCAGCAGGTTTCAGGTGTGGGCAGGGTTCAGATCAGCAGGGCTTTACACACTATGCGGAAAACTCTGGACTTAGTTTTAGCTTTGTTGAATTTGACTAATGATAGAAAAGGAAAGAATTAGCATTTATTTTCCACTACCATGTGACAAACCCTCTTTTAGGTGCTTAACAGGGTTATTTCAACATATTATCTTCTTTTATAAAGTTTCCTCTATTAATAAGAAATACGGATCACAAGTTATTTTAATCGGGCAATAGGCTCCATGACTGCCTACCCCATTTTATGTTGACACTGTAAGAAAGAAAGATGCTACGAGAATTAATATTATTAAAAAGTACTATTTTGAATGAGAAAGTGATAGCTAAGAGTATAATATCCATGCTTTATTTATACTGGACACAGCTTTGTAAGTTTATTATTAACCTTGAAGTGACAGAACCATTAACCAGAAACCAACTTATTAGAACCACATTATCTAGATCTTACCCTGTGATTCTATTTTGAGGAGAAATAAGAAAAAGTCAAGGTAACAGTTGATATTTAAGATATATTAAGCCCTGGCCACGTAGCTCAGTTGGTTAAAGTGTCATCTGATATACCAAGGTTGCAGGTTTGATCGCTAGTCAGGGCACATACAAGAATCAACCAATAAATGTATAAACAAGTGGAACAAAAAATCAGTCTCTCTCTCTCTCTCTCTCCCTCTCTCTCTCTCCCCTTCTCCCTCTCCCTCTCCCTCTCCCTCTCCCTCTCCCTCTCCCTCTCTCTCTCTGTCTAGTTCTGAGGTTCAGTGAATACTCATTCCAGCCCACTGTCTGTAACCTACAGAGTGTACAATGAATAATCAATTCTGTTCATCATGCTATACTTGATAAATCAGGAGAGTTTAACAGACACCATAAAATGATTTTTTTCAAACCAAAAATAATTCATTCATTTATTTCAACAAACACATTGTGTTTAACTCTGTACCTTTCCTTTCCAGGAGCTGGGTTTCCTCCAGCAGAAGAGAGTTCTTGAGCAGACACTTGAGGTTTAGTTTGTCAGGGAGAAAAACAGGAAGGAAAGACATTCCAGGGAGGGGAACTCCAAACCCTGCAAAGAAAGGCCCTGCAGACCCACTGGGCATGGTGGGTTTGGAGACATAAAGAAATTTCCACAGAGGAGGATAAAGTTCATAAGCTGTGTGGGAGGCAGGAGGCTAGTCAGGGGCTAATTACTAAGGGCCTTTTGTGTCACAAAGAAGGTTGAGCAAGGTGGCTTATAATCAGATTCATGTGGAACAGAGTAGAGCTACCATGCTGGGGACAAGAGGGATCCTGAGAGCAGTGAAGACATGAGGGCCAACTCTAAACACAAGATAATGACTGTCTCAACTATGGCATATGCAGTGAAGAGGTTCCTGGTGATGATGTGACCCATCACTGTGATGGAAGTAGGAGGAACAAGTTCGGGGACTGAGATCTTAATCCAGATGCCATCAGCCCCAATACTGTGCATGGATAACCACAAGGCAAGGGTTACTCCTCCGAGTCTTGGGTGGTGGAACAGCTGGAGTCAGATTGAGCGTTGGCATACTTGAAGGAGTCACAGGGCCTGACACATTGCAGGGTCCTCCTTCCATTTCTAAGAAACAAAAATATATGCCCATTCAGGTTTTTCCTTGTTTAAAAATTGTACAACTTATGTATGACAATATGCTTATTGCAAAAATTTAAGTGGTTTAATTTACCTTTTCTAGGTTTTATCAAAATAGATCAGAAGTTCTTAAACTTCTGAACTCAGGACCTCTTTATACTGGTAAAAATTATTGCTGACCCTAAAAAGCTATACTTTATTGATTATATCTACTGATATTTACCACATTAAAATTAAAAATAGGAAATTTAGAAACCATAAATTCATTTAAAAAGAATAAATATTAACATAAAACTCATCACATGTTAATGTATATAACATTGTTTAAATAAAAATATATTTTTAAAAATATATTTAGTAAGAACAGTGCAATAGCTATAGTTATGCCAATGATTCCATGATAGTTTTAATATTCTCATGTCTGCTTCTGCCTTTAATCTTTTTCGATGTCGTACATCACGTACCTCCAGAAAATTTCAATATACATTTACAAAAGAATAAGAGTGATGAATGCAAATAACAGTTTTGTATCACTACGAAAATGGTTTTGACCTCACAGATCACCTGAAAGTATCTTGGGGCCCCAGAGGGCCCCAGACTTTGAGAATCACTGAACTAGGCACACTGGGGAGCACTGTTGTCATAGTGTAATTGGATTCCAATGAGGTGCTTCACAGTCTCAAGTGAGATAACCACGTCTGGCCACCCAGCTCCTCACTAAGCACAGCTGTGCCTCAGAGCAGCTCTGTGCTGGTACTCAAATCACACAGCTCCTGGGCCTCAGGTGGATCACCTTGAAATAAAGTGGTAAGACTAGAACATCTCCAATGACTCTTACCCCTCTAAAATTCCATGTGCTTATAAGCCTGCATGTATTAGATGTTCAGTGAATATTTTTAATGAATATATGAACAAATGAATAAACAGAGAATGCATGATGTTGAAGGGACTTTGGTATTGAGAGGAATATTGGACTGGAATTCACTGGTTACAAATGTACATACCTCTGGACCACATCTTAAATAAATGAAACAGACAGATTTGAGACAGTGAGGAGTGGTGAAATCTATGATAAAATGGAGGGCTCATATCCTACTTGAAAAAAATAAAATTGAGATTTTTGTATTAGACACTATTTTAGACTAAAAACACGGGCAGGTGAGTTGGGGCTTCTGAACCAGGTGGTCACTTGGGTTCTTTCTAACTTGTAGCAGAGCTTTACTGGACCTCTTCCTGAAAGACCAGGTACCCATGTTCCCCACCTCCTCCCCTCAACCTAAACCTATTCGTGGGAAAGGACCCAATAAACTCATTCATTGAAGACAACCTCAAGTAGTGAGACAAATAATATGAGATAGTTGCATTTTTATAAGGTTAGTCATAAGCCCAAATCAGGAAGTTCTGAGTGTGGCATTCAGGCATCAGCAATCAGGCCAGAACAGGGAGCCTTGGCATGCTCCAGAATCCACACCACATGTGCTGACGTGCCCAAACCTGTGAGTTGAAGCGCTACCTATAAAGACCTTCTCTGCAGAATCACCAGGCACTTTGATCGTCACAAGCATTTCTCCTGGGAATCTATGTCCCAGGCAGGTCTCAGCTAAGGCAGGCCCCACCTGGAGCCAGGGCCCTTTTTCTTGAGTTCATTTCCTACAGCCGCCCACACCCAGAAATTTGCTACAGTTAAGCAGAGTTTTTGATGCCATATAACAGGGCTTCCTGAAGAGCTTCACTACTCGGGTAGTATTTTTAATAAAAATCCCTGAGTTGCCTGGTACCTTCTCAGAGAAGAGGTTGGGGAGTAGGTAACCCCCCTCCAGAGTGCCCTGTCCTGTTTCTCTGCATTCCATAGTTCCAGGTCACTGGGGGTATATTAATGGCTTCCAGTAAATGGCTCAGCCCTACTGAGACCATTTACTGGAAGAACCACAGAAGGGTGGGAGAAGGGAGAGAGGTTTTTCCATCTCCCAAGAAGTGGGGTATCTAGAGTCTGGACTGACTGTCAACCAACCAATTCTATACAGCATCCTGATTTGCCAACTGACTTCACACAGACATCACTCTGAAACCCTGTGGCCTCAGACAAGAGAACTCTCTCTCAGTCTCTGGTCATGGTAATGGATGGTAATGGAGCTTTCTCCACCAGTAAAAAAATCAATGCTATCACAGTCAAGATCATTACAAAACAAGTTTCAAGGCTCAGGGAGAACCCACCCTGGGCTGTCTTGATCTGTGTGGAAGGAGGGGAAGATGGAGGAGTTTGAGGAGAGAGTGAAGGGAAGCCCATTTCCTATGCTCTTCTTTTCACTGCAGCTGTGATTGAAGGCGGGCTCTTCTTAGGCCTCTGGCACCAGGGCTTGCCTCAGGCATGTGGAACGTGAGGCATCGTGAAGCCCTTCCCCAACAGAGGAACAAGTGAAGGCCTGAAAGTGGAAGTCCCCACTGGACAGGGATGCGGCCCATTAACTTTCCTCACAGAACTCAAAGTGTCTCTTCAGCTAACTTTGCTTCGTTTGGTTTTTTCTTTGATGATGGCAGTAGGTGGAGCTTCTAGGGATGGACTTCACTATGTTCTATTCTCTATAAATATGAGCATGCTTCAGCACAAGCTGCAGGGCCACCTCCCCAAACTCCTCAGATACCTCCTGGTGTCGTCCTGACGTTCTCCCCATTAGCATTAGATTTAACCTGAACTCCGCCAATCTCATCATATTTAGTTAATATCATTAGTTAATATTTTAGAACTTGTTTATTGTCAACCATCTATTTTCCTCACTAGAATATAAACACTCTGAGGACAGGGACCATGTGTGTCTTATTTCTAGCTGACTAGAACAGTTAATAAGATAGATGGTCAGCAAATGTTTTCAAATGTTTGAATGAATGATTACATCTCTGGACTTTTGTTTGGTGAAGTGTTTGCCCATATGCATTCTACATTCTGTGCCTTTTAAATGCTTACGTCATGTTTATGCTCAAAGAAAATTATTGTATATTACCAATGTTCCCCTTGAAAGGGTCTCCTGACCTGGCCTTGGCATTCAATTTAATCCAGTTCCAGTAATATCTATTGAGTGTGGCAGTCTGGAGGGTAAGCTTCCAAATCAGACAGACCTGAGTTTGAATTCTGACTCTGCTATTTTCTAGCTGTGTATCCTTGGGCAAATTATTAACCCTTCCAAACTTTGTTTCCTATCTATAAAACAAGGACACAAATATTTACCTCATAGAGCATTATGGTTGCAATGAGTAAGAGAGTGTATGTAAGGCAGTTAGTATACTGGCTGATGTATTGTAAATGCTATCATTATTAGTATTGTTTTTTCCTCAGTGCCTGCTTCTAATTACTGGTCCTGTGCCAACCACTGAGGAGACAGAGATGAACAAAATGCTTCTTAAATTTCCCAATCCAGACAAGAAGTGGCCCAAGCACCAGACCTGCGTATGAGGGTGAGGCAGGACTGGCTTTCAGACCTCAGAGCTTGGTGCTGACGTAGGCATGAGAGAAGGAAGGGAAGGGAGAGGGAAGGCCTGAACCCCATCCCAGGCAAGTCAATGGTCCAAAATGATTGGTTCTGGTGAGACTTCTGGAAAGGTGAGAGCCCAGAGACTACGGCAGGGGTGGCAAGCAGAAGTGGAGCAGTCCCTGAGCTGCAGGTCTTTTTAACAAAGCTCTGGGACCTCAGGTAAAGCAGGAGGGACGTGTTGAGGGCTGGTCAGCTGGACACTGGTCTCAAGGACTTTAGAGTCTAGTACGGGAGGCCAACATGTAAGCAAACAATAATACAAAAGGAGCTGAACATGCATGCCAAGTCCAGAGGAAGCACAGGGGAAGAAAGGGGTGGTGGGTGTGGCAGGAACCAAGGAAGGCTTCAGAGAGGAAGAGCCTAGGAGGATTTGGGAGGATGAGAAGGAATTTAGTGCAGGTGAGAGATGGAGTGGGTGGAGGGTTGGGATGTGAAATGGAGGAATGAGGCAGATTAATGGTATGTTGTGTGTTTTCAAGGCTCTGTAACGATTAGGCCTTTACCTGGGCTGTCAGGGATGCATGGGTTGGGCTGAGGGGGCATGTTGGGATCCCTTCCAAGGGCCCCTAATAATCTGCTTCTCTGGGGTATAACAAGAAGTAATTGGTTCAAGACATTTCCAAATTCCAAGAACTCCTAAGGCCCTACTTCTTTGGAGTCCATGCCCAGGTTTGCTTTGGGAATCCTTCCTCTACAGTGGCTGTTAAAGTGACAAATTCATGCAAAATGTCCCAACTCAGACTGAAGAGTAGTTTTGAGTTAAAGAGAAATGTGCTATGGAATTGCTCTACAAGTGTCCTGGCATAAAAATGAATCAGTAAGTCAAAGATGGTAAGAGGCTAGCTATGAAACAGGATACACAGCACGTATTTTATGAGCTAAGATGAGCATTAACTCTGCACTCATGCTACAACATATCTACAGAGTGTCCAGCTAGTCTTTGGACAGTGAACACTCAATGCAATATGCAGATGATGTATTATAGAATTGTACTCTTGATACCTATATAATTTACTAGCCAACAAAACCCCAATAAAGTAATTAAAGATTTTTTTTAAAAACTCTCTTACTTGACACTGGTGGAAGGTATGGGGGATGGGACTCTGGGGAAGAAAGCCGAAGAAGGCTGATGGAAATGCAGGTCTGTCATCGCATGGGCTGAGGTGTAGTCTCTCCCAGAGGGTGTAAATGGGGAAGGACTTTAACATTTATTGCATACCTACTATGTTCTGGGGGCTACGGTAGGCAGACAGACATCACCTTTTAAAATCTTTTTCTTTTTTTAAAATAGATTTTTATTATTTTAGTATTTTATTTTAGTATTTTAACTTGCCAGCAATGTTGAACAGAAAGTACAAAGTTTTCCCGTGTACCTCTTGCCCCCACATATGCTTGGCCTCTCCATTACTAAAATCTCTGACCAGAGTGGTACAGTTGTTATGTTTGATGAGCCTACATTGATCTGGGATCGCTGTCATCCAGAGTCCATAGTTTATGTTAGGATTCACTGTTGGTGTTGCACATTTTATGTGTTTGGACAAACGTATAATAACATGTACCCACAATTGTAGTACCATACTGAGTAGCTTCACTGCCTTAAAACCCCTCTTGCAACCAATGATCTTTTCCCTATCTCCATGGTTTTATCTTTTTTATCATGTCATTTAGTTGGAATCATACAGTATGTAGATTTTCAGATTGGCTTCTTTTACTTGTTAATAGGCCTTTAAGGCTCCTTTATGTCTTTCCATTGTTTGATAGCTCATTTCCTTTTAGTGCAAAATAATATTCCATTGTCTGATTGTACCACAGTTTATTTACTCATTAATCTACTGAAGGACATCTTAGTTGCTTGCAAGCTTTGGTAATTATGAATAAAGCTGCTTGCTATAAACATCCGGATGTAGGATTTTATGTAGACCTAGGTTTTCAAGTTCTTTGGATAAATACCAAAGAGCATGATTCATGTAGCATATGGTAAGAATGTATTTAGTTTTTTAATTTAAGTTTTATTGAGGTATAACTAAAAATTGAATTTTAAAAATATCCCATGTGTGTTATATGTTTAGTTTTGTATGAAAGCACCAAACTGTCTTCCAACATGGCTGTACCACTTTGCATTCCCACCATCAGTGAGAGTTCCTGTTGCTCCACATGCTCACCAACATTTAGCATTGTCAGATTTTGACCATTCTAATAAGTGTGTAGTGGTATCACCTTGTTGTTTTAATTGCATGTCCATGATGACTTATGATGAAGAGCATCTCTTCATATGTTTATTTTCATCTATCTTCTTTGATGAGGTGCTTATTGAAGTATTTCGTTCATTTTTTTAAAAATATTTTAATTACTTTATTGTATTTTTCCCATTACCATTTAGTCCCCTTATACTGCCTCCCCACTGCAATCACTACATTGTCATCTATGTCTATGAGTCCTTTTCCCTTTTTTCTCAATACCTCCACCCCTTAATCATCCCCCTTAGCTGTCATCCTGGTTTCTATCTGACTCAGTCTCTATTTTCCTTGTTAGTTCAGCTTGTTCATTAGATTCCACATATGAGTGAAATCGTGTGGCATTTTTTCTTTTTCTGACTGGCTTATTTCACTTAGCATAATGTTCTCTAGGTCCCTTTATACTGTTGCAAAGGGTGAATTTTTCTTATTTTATACAGCCAAGTAGAATTCCATTGTGTAAATGTCCCATAATTTTATCCACTCCTCTACTGATGGACACTTAGGCTGCTTCCATATCTTGATGATTGTAAATAATACTGCAGTGAACACAGGGGTGCTTATGTTCTCTCAAATTAGTGTTTTGCATTCCTTTGGATATATTCCCAGAAGCAGAATCACTGGATCAAAAGGCAGATCCATTTTTAATTTTTTGAGATATCTCTGCACTGCTTTCCACAGTGGCTGCATCAGTCTGCAATCCCACGAATAGTGCAAAAGAATTCCCCTTTCTTCACATCCTCACCTGCACTTGTTTTTTTTATTTGTTCATGATAACATTCTGACAGGTGTGAAGTGATATCTAACTGTGGTTTTAATTTGCATTTCTCTGATGATTAGTGACATTGAGCATCTTTTTATGTCTATTGGCCATCCGTATGCCCTCTTCAGAGAAGTGTCTATTCAGTTCCTTTGCCCATTTTTTAATTGGGTTGTTTGGTTTTTGGTGATGAGTTTTATAAATCAGGTTGTTTCATTATTGTTGAGTTTTAGGTAACAGTCCTTTACCAAATGTGTATTTTTTCAAATATTTTCTCCCAGTCTGTGACTTTCTTTCTCATTCTCTTCACAGCATCTTTCACTGAACAAAAAAAATTTTTTGAAGTCCAACTTATCAATTATTTCTTTCATGTACTGTGTCTTTGGTATTATATCTAAAAAGACCTCATAAAACCCAAGGTCATCTATGGTAGATTTGCTCTTACGTCATTCTTTAAATCTACTTAACAATCCTTCCATCCTTGTTTTACAGATCCAGACTTAGAGAGGTTAAGTGAATTTTTTTCATGCCACTGAGTCAGTAGGTGGTGGTGCTGAATTTCAAACACAGGTCTGTCAGGCCTTGAATCCCAACCAAGAGACTATCTCCATTCCACATCTACAGCCTCAAGAGCCAGTCTGGTCCAGGGCTCTCTTCCAGGGTTGGATGAAGTCTTTTCAAATACTGAGATTCTAAGTCACAAAGTAGAGCACACAAAAGAATAAGCACTCCCTTCACCTTTTTGACCTAAAGACCTGCTATCGAATTTTGTCTTCATGTGCCTGAAGTATCATTTTCACACATCCTCAGAAAGGCAGCTCACTGTTGGGGGTGATAACCGCTAGACTTTTGGCTGAAGCAGGTGATTGAACTCCTAATTCTTGCTGGTAGGATTTGAATTCGGTGCAGATGGTTCATAAGTAAATGAAAAATTAGTGAGGTTTTACAATGTTGTTATGAACTTTATGATGAGAGTTGATTGTTTCACGTATCCTTATAAAACAAGTTGGAGATGGTAGAGGATGATTGCATCATGCCCCCTGTGCTACCCACAGAGATGAAGCCTTCTTTAGTGCTTGAGATACTTCCTGATGCTCCCCTCAGGCCAGCCCAGTGTTAAAATTTTATTTTGTTCCTATAATAGGTGTAGAGGGGAAAAAAGGAAGAAGGCAGGGAAACTTATTAGCCCAACTAGTTGTACTACCATTCCTGGTAATGATGAATGATAAATGTCAGAGAAGAGCACCAAAACCTACAGAAAAAGGCCTGTTTGGCTTAGGCACTAAATAAATAAGCCAGTTACACATTTCTTGGATGGATGGCAAAGGTTTTGTCATCAAGCAACTCCCCCATCCAGCTTGCTCTGCTTATATGAGTTGTCAGATTCCATTCCAGCCCCAAGCTACCTAAGGGGGAGGAGCTGGGCTGTGTCCACTGCTCACTTATAACTAACTCCAAGTGAGGGGGAGGGACAGGCAGGGTTGCCTCCTGCACAGGCTGCTTGCCCAACTTATATCCACAAATGCCTTGGAAGCAGCAGGCTGACTGCATCCTTCTCATCACATTCCTGTGTGTGTCTGGGCTGGCTGGTGCAGTTACCAGAACATACCACATTGGGATTGTGGAAGAATACTGGGACTATGTACCCCAAGGGAAGAACGTTATTACTGGGAAAAGTTTCACAGAAGACAAGTGAGTGAACATGGGGTCCCCATAGATCCCCAGGTTTGGCTTCCTTTTCACTAGACATGGGGAAGATTATATTCCTTGGGTGGTTATAATGGGGGCAAGTTGATCTAAATCAACGGGGGGAGGAGGTTGTACTTGCTTGGAAAACTCTAGCTTGGGCAAGTGTGTAGTTTGAAAGAGATATTCTTAACTCCACCTATTTGTTGGGCCTTCTGCTCACAGCCTTGTGTGGGAAGAGCCATGAACACAACCAAGTGTTCGAATAATGGCTCATTCTATAAATGGACAGTTTTCACCAGACACCACTAATAACTTCAAGGGGGTTCTAGATTCAGTTTATTTTTTAAAAGAATGGCGATACTTGGGATGAAAATTTAAGAATTTTTAAGAATTCTTCACTGTTAAAACAGAGTATTTTCTTAGTTTTGATTTTTGGAATGAAATATCATCATTGAAAATATCAATAGGTATGCTATAGTTAGTTACATCTTCTTTTTGCTTTGCAATGTTTAAAAAAGGGATGATTATAATAGGTTCAGCTGCTGTTTTCAGAGTGTCCTTGAATCTATTACAAATGGATTTTTTATTGGTGAGAGTCTTATTTCAGTCCTGACTCATTTAATCCGAGGGCAATATCTTATTCCCAGAGCCCATGGAGTAGCTGGGTGATATGGTTATAGAATGCTCTATATCCCTGGTTTTTAAATTTATGCAGCAAATAGCCCTTGCTTCCCATCCCCCTTGAAGAGTCCAGTGTCTTATACCTCTTATTTGTTCCCTGGAGCTCCCACGGAAGTCACGCCCCTGAATCCAATAGTTCTCATGCATATGTTCAACTTTGTGCTTCTTAGACCATCTTTTGAGATGTTCTGGTAACCACTGTTGGATATTCAGATGCTTGCTTCATTCCCAATAGACAGAGCCCATCGCATTCAACATCCAAGTTCCATTTTCTAAAGATGAGATTAGTTGATAAGATTCAGGACAGCACAGTCTCTGCCAAAACAGGTGGCAGAGTCAGGTCCCCCTGCCCTGGGGAAAGACCAAAGGTCCAGTTGGCTTGGACACACAACTTCCAGGTTATGCCACAAAGGTGATACAGTCATAGTTTATTTTGGGGGGCTTTTTTTACTTAAAGAAGGACAATGCTTGTTCCAGCCCAGCTGCCAAAAAAAGACTTCCCCTTAAGTTTTTACTAGGAAATTTAATGTCCAAAGGCTATTTTCAAAGAAGGTTCTTGACTTCTTTGAATCCCACATGTGCTGACCATTGGTGGTTTTTGCTGTGAAAAATGGATATGATATTGAAATGCTATCCTAACTGCTAGTGTCCTCCCCTAAAAATAGAGCCCTGCCATTCTCAAAAAATAATCAATAGAAAATAGTCATTGGGAGCAGCTATTGGATGCCAGACTATCCAAGACGTGTGTATTGAGTATAGTATGTTCCTTAAGCTCAGAGTGATATTGGACTACCTTTCTACATGCTTGAGTAAAAAATGAATTCTATCTTTTCCCTAAAATGTCCATGTCAGTATTCTTTGTTTTTTATTCTTACACAGGAATTTCATTAAATATTTTTAATTCATTGTTGCTTGTACATGTTATTATTCCCATTTCACAATACAGGAACTGAGGTTCCCCTAAATACTTGCCATATATCCATGAAACCTCTTTCTTGGCAAAGGCTATCCTTTCCTGCTGAATTAAACTCAGCTTTGAGGAACCAGAGGTTCCAGTAATAAAAGGTTTCTAGAAAGATCTAATCTTAGCAAAGGCAAGTTCAGTCTACTTGCCACTCTTCTCAGAGAGACACTGAAAATGACCGCTGGTGTTAGCTGCCATACTGGTTACCCATTCATTTAGAAACCCACAATATTCAGTACTTGAAAAACTCAAAGACTAGAATGTTATTTCCACAAAGCTGAGTGTAGGTAGAGGTTATGGGCTCACTTTTCAGTTGTAAGACAGTGCTTTGAAGTAAGTACCAAAAATGTATGAAAATAATTATGGTAAAAAATAAAAAGAGGAAAACATGACTAAAACAGAATTTGATATCAAATTAGAGTGAGGTGGCTTAACAAGTGTTTGGTTCCTTGCGAGAAGACTCCTGCCTTTTAGGGAAAGCTAGTATATTAGACATCAGACTTGGATGCCAAAGTCGCCACATATTTCCTTCTGGTGTGTAAAGGGATGATATTGATGCAGGGTGACTCCGGACTCTTGAAAAGGGAGCCTGGTTGGGTGTGCAATGAATGTTCGTTTGTATCAACAATTATGTCAGGAAGTGTTGCCGGTGTGGCCAGTGGTCCAGGCAAGTCTCTAAGAAGGCATAGCTGTGGTTGTCTGCCCATCCTTGTTTGAAGACCACAGGACACATGTCTCAGGTGCCACCATCCAGAGGTATCACAGTTATCACATTGTGGGACATGTTTGGAGGTCAGTATGTGTGTTCTACAAGGTGCCATTTTGTGACCATGCTCATCACTCAGCCTCCCGCAGAATGAGTAGGTAGCATTTCTGAGGACAGTCTGCTATTTTGGATGTTCAGAATCGTACCAATGCCTGATATTTAGAGGTCCGAGAGAGCCAGGTTCACAGTATGCTACCACAAGCAGAAAGAGGAATCCGGAGACCTGACTTCTAGTCCTTGCTCTGACCTCAACTTGCTGTGTAACCTTGGGCACGTTACATAGTCTCTCCGAACATCAGTTTCTTTAATTTGTATAACAAGGGTGTTGAAATATAATCCCTAAAGCCATTTGGCAAAAATTAGGGGAATAGGAAGGTGAGTATCAGTTTCAGTGATGTAAAAAGACTTGCAAACCAAATTAGGCAGCAATAAGAGCCTAATAACTTCTAATTCCCAAGGATGATATAGGAAGTGAGTTGAAATCATTTTACTGAGACACTACAGCAGTCAGTTGGTGCTATTTAACTTTCTAATTTGGTAACTTTGCCTGATCATAGGGTTCAAAAATATAATTGAGATTATATGCCTGATATTTTCTACGAAGTGTAAGATATAGGAGTTGTATTCTATTTAGAAATATTTTTCCTGATGAACATATTCCCCTTCCTTTCCTGTTGTGCTTAATGGAGACACAGGGATGCTTTGATTTGCCTGGGGATGGTGTCAGCATTTGATCCATTCATGCCAGTCCTGCTAGAGCTCGTAAAGCACTTAATTAAGGTGTGGTTGTGCTTCTGTGGTAAGGCCTGGTCTTTAATGGAACTAGAGTGGTATCACCTTGTTTAAAGCCACAATTCTCACCAAAGCCCTCATTAGGCAACCAGCACGTGCAGGCTTTTTCTTTCCAGTGAAACACAGAGGTTTTTGTGGGCACTAACTCACAGGCAAAACCACACTTGGACATGAGTGCAGCTGACAACTACTCAAACCCCAAGTCTGAAGGGTCAGATAAGGAAGCTGACCCAACCACATCACTATGCCAACCCAGCTGACGGCAAAGGGTTTTGAGCACCCCCTGGGAGTAGGCTTTAGGATGGGTGTAAAGGAGAGAGCCATATGTCTATCTGAAAGAGCCAACTTAAGGGAAGCAGGTGGGAAAAGAGAGAGACTTTTGTAAGCTTTGTAAAGGGAAAAATTTCATCTTATTAGAGCTCAGTCTTAGACAGATAGTGACTTTCAA
Organism: Glossophaga mutica; assembly: GCA_039655065.1. Classification (NCBI taxonomy): domain Eukaryota; kingdom Metazoa; phylum Chordata; class Mammalia; order Chiroptera; family Phyllostomidae; genus Glossophaga; species Glossophaga mutica. The sequence goes on along the minus strand of CM077308.1, from coordinate 73,194,544 downwards.
ATCTCAACTTTTATCTTATCAGCAGAAAAAAAATCATGTGTTGGATCTGATGCAGTGTGAATCTCCTGGAGTTGCTGTTATTCAGTTAGTGATTGCTTTTGGCTGCCAATAGCAACAAGAATAGATGACTTAAACAAATTAGGGTTTTGTATGCTCTTTTAAAAGAAATCCAGTTGTTGGCAATCCAAGGCTGGTAGGACAGCTTGTATGATAGGACTTCAGGGGCCTTAAAAATTTCGGATTCACCATTCTTTGCATGTGATTTCACTCCTCTCAGAAGTTCACGGTCATAGGATGTCTGCTGGAAATCCAGCCCTCATGTGTAAGTTCAGGAGGGAAGAGAGGAAGAGAAACAGTAGAAGGAGCACAGTTCCTGCTGCATCAGCCCTTTAAAGGGATCTCATGGAAACTCCACTCAACCAATTCTATTTATAGCTCATTGGACACTCCAAGCCACAAAAGGGACTTGAAAATACAGTTTTCAGTGTGTGATTTTTGGCCTGAATAACAGCAGGATTTAATTCGGCTACTAAGAAAGAAGCAGGGCATGAACGTTGCAAGGCCGCCTGCAGCCCCTGCCACCTTCCCCTACCTCAGTTCCCTCTGTTTCCCATCCTTCAAGAACACTCTCTTGGTCCTCCTTACCACCAGACAGTGGGGCCCCAAGGCCTGGTTAGTGAGGTTCTAGAGAACTCACAGACAGTGTTGATTGCTAACCATCATTGAGTCCTCACTATGTTCCAATCCTTGCCTTAAAAGCTTTTCATGACATGTGGAGCAGTGAGATATCATCTGCCCCAGTCAGGGGAACCAAGAGACCCAGAGTGGGTTTCCTCAGCCAGGTGTAGCCCAACAGTAGTCTAACAGATGCCAAGGCAGCCTGGCTTGCTGGTGGATGTGGGGTTCTGGTATCAATGGACAAGCTTAGAACTCTTGTTCCTCTTACTAAGCAAGTAATTGAATCTCCCTTTGACTCAATTTTCTCATCAGTAAAGTAGAGAGAATGATAGTACTTGCTTGATGGAGGGGGGTTGGGGGGTGGTATATGAGTTTCCTGTGGCTGCTGTAACAAATTATCACAAACTGGGTGGCTTAAAACAATAGAATGTATTCTTTCCCAGTTCTAGAGGCCAGAAGTCTGAAGCGAAGGTGTCAGAGGGGCCACAGTCCCTCTGGAGGCTCTAAGGGAGGATCCATTCATTGCCTATTCCAGCTTCTGGTAACTGCTGGCAATCCTTGGCTTGAGGAAGGGGCAACACTCTGATCTCTGCCTCCATTTTTGTATCACCTTCTCCTCTGTGTGTGTCTAATTCCTGTTATAAGAATACTTTTGGTGGTATTTAATCCTGGATAATCCAGGATTATCTCATCTCAAAATCCATAACATAATCTCATCTACAAAGGCCCTTTTTCCAAATGAGGGATGTGAACTTATCTTTGGAAGTCAGTATCAGCCCATCAGACAGGTATCAGAAGTGATGCCTGGCCCTGGGTAGCACACGAGAAATGTTAGTCATTGTGGTATCTCTCCTATCTCAAGGGTTTCTCAGAGAGCGAGAGCTCTGTGGGAAAGACACTTCAAATGGTCACATTTGCCTCTTTTCTAATTAGAGCTTTGCTGGACATAATCATTACTCTCATGACTCCCGTTGATTTAGCACTCACTATCCAGACACTGTGCTCCACATCTTGTGTCATTTACACCCTGCGATGGCTCTATCATGGTCACCAGTTGACAGCCAAGGAGACTGCAGTTCAGAGAAGCCAAGACACTTCCCCAAGATCTTGCAGCATCAAGTGGGGCAGTTGGGATTCAAGTTCATTCTCTTTTCCCTTTACTGTGTGAATTTGCTTTTAACATCCCTTATGTGTGTTCTGAGGAGTTCTGTGGAGATGAGGTGGGAGAAGGAAGAACTTGAGACTGAGGTCATGCCAGGGAACCAGGGTGAGAGAACGTGAATAGAAGCACATCACTTAGATGGGACGGCTTTGAAATAATAATCTAATTAGGGAGGGTGTGGGTGCACCTGAGTTACAATGTATAATTACCATCTCCACCCATCTCTTTGCCGAGTGCTCACTTGTCTCAATCTGGTCCTATTTTCTTCTCTGTGAAAAATGCCCCTTCTCAAGCTCAGACAACAGTTGCTTGCCTACATTATGACTATAATGGTCTCACAGGTTTGCCCTGACCATACCTCTGCTGACGTTACTTTGAAGCTCATTCTCACCCTGTTCTCCCCTCAACACACACATACACACACACTCATTCAGCTCTATATGATATACTTGCCACTTAATATAGAAAATTGAATATTGCTATTTATTCTTCAATGAATATGTTTTGTCCTCCTAGCCAGAAGATAAGTCTTTTAAGAGCAAGACTGAGATTCACACATCTTGGCCCTGGATTTTACTTTTTTTATTTTTTATTTTTGGCCCCAGGTTTTAGATTAATTTCTCATATACAGCAGAAGTTCAACAATTGCTCAATGGTTGAAAGGATGAGACAGGGAAGGGGAGGAATTCCACTACAAGATCCAGGATGTTGAGAACAATGGATATGTCAAGGTGTACGCCCCCCGTGAGCTAAGAAATCCTTGGAATCTAACCTGGAGTCCACCTCTGCACCAGTTAGATGATCCCCGCAGGTGGGTTCATTCCCACAACGGTTCATCTCACCTGCTTTTGGAAGGTGTCTCTTTTCTCAGTGCTGCGCCTGGCCTTGACAATGTGAACACGTTTTATCCTTAAAGCAGTCGCTAATGTGGAACTTCCTGCTCAACCTTCATAGCAGGGAAGAGGTACCCACTCAGTTTGAGTCAGAATGTTAGAATGTGTGATGGGGATGAATGTGAGAGGGAGTGATTGCTCAGTCCCTCACAGTGGGGACTTCCTGTGGCTGCAGTATGAACAGTATACAGCACACCAGCACAAGCGTTCTAATGCATGCACTCTAACTACACCTCAGGCTGTTTCCTGTGAATGGCTTCCTGGAAGTCACCCCTTGCTTTGTTTGGGGGCAAGATTTGCATCTTTTAGAACTCATAAGAGCTGGAGTTTCTGTCCTACTCTTACAAATGCATAAGGTTTTCTTAGTGGTGGTTGGCTGCATAGACACCAAAAAGACTGCTTTCTGTTTCTACTTTCATTTCTTCCCTGCCTTTTTGCTGGGGACCCTGGCCTGGGTGCCAGATGTGGGGGGGCTCCGCCCACAGAGCCCCATCCCTCCGTCACGGATGAAAGTAAAAACTACCAAGACATCTTGTGCTTGGGGAGGAAAGGGGTCAAACTCTCAGAGGAGAATGACCCAGAGCCCCATCCTCACTAGGCTTTTATTGGGCTCCAATACATCGGAATACAAGTTTAACATGTCAAAGAAATCTGAGGGCTTAATCCGAGCCAGTGTTTGTCAGGAAGGGGGGTTGCCAGACTTTGGGACACATGCTCATTTCCTCCTGGGACACTTGTCACCTCAGGAAGAGCACTCTTAGCAAAGCAGGTTTCACAGGACTTTAGGAATTCTTTCTTATGCCAATCACCCAAGGAGCCGTTCTGGCCAAGACAGGGCTGCACCGCTCACTCCCATAGTTTCAGGCTTTAAGCCGATTAGGAAGCAGGAGACATCTCCCAGATGGAAATGAGGACTCGGGCTATGTCAGAATAGCCGGGGGGCGAGGGTCCATCACATCCTCTTTGCTGCAACCCCCCGAGTCCTTCCATGAGGCCTTCCAAGTGGTCGCGTCTGGCTTAGGTTGCCCCTCCCATGAGGAGTCTTACCCGTCATTGACTGCCAACCAAGCTATGGGGCCAGAGATGGGTAAGGCAGAAGCAGTGCTCCTGCCAGGGAGATAAGCTTTGTCTCCTTAATAGGTCACATCCTTGTGACAGAATAGACCCAGATGAAGTGGGTCCCTTGGGCTCTTATACAGCCCACCATGGGGTGAGGGTTACAACTCCTGAAACCAGGCTGAACGGTCCACAACATCTCCCCCATTTTTAGATTGTTTAAATCAATTGTAATTGTTAGGCCTGTGAAACTTACTATCTGCTATTTTCAAATGCAATCACAAGAAAATAATTTCCACATAAATCATAAAGCACAAATAAGGATTAAAACAAGGAGGCACCCAAGGATTGCCATAACCCAAACTTGTAAATTCAATCCAATGAAAAATGTTGCAAATGCAAGGGAACAATAATAATAACAGGTCTTTAGTTCTTGGGAGAATTAGCACAGACTTCAGGAAGTTACTTTAAAGATATGCAGCAAGGGCAAGTCAGAAAACATTATTAGCATCAGTAAACAACCAGTGGTATTCAAAGTCCTGCAGCTGTTTAGCTGCAATTTAAAGTCCCTTTAAGAAAAAGTCCCTCTTAGGTGATGTTGAATATCCTCCAGGAATGCTGGCTGGAATTCCACTGGAGTGTGATGACACATAGCTTGGAGAAGTCTGGATCAGGAGGGTCCAATGGGTGGAGGTGGGTTGAGGCCAGGGAAGCCTTTTCTGTGATATGGCTTCATCTTCTTCGCCTGCAGTTCCAGAGATCTTTCTGCAAAGTAAATACAGACATACCCTCTTCCCCGAATTAATAATTCAACTGGGCCTTTCCATTTTCCTTCCCCTAAAGGGTCTTTATATAAGACCCAAAGAGTGTGGGGAAGGCAGGCCTATATTGCACAAGGTGCTTGCTATGGGTGACTACAGATTATCCTTAAAATTCAAAAAATTTTATGTATATATTGCTAGCATGTTTAAATTCTGGAGGGTATCTCCTGACTCCACCCTTTTTAATAATGTTTTAAAAGTCTGGTGAGCTCTTTCAATAATTGCCTGGCCCTTAGAGTTATAAGGGATACCTGTTTTATGTTGAATTCCCCATTTTTCAGGTTTCTAAAACCTGAGTGGCTTGCACAAAATATCCTGGGCTGTTATCAGTTTTATTTTGCTGAGGCCATCCTAAATGATTAAAGGCCTCAAGTCAATGAGCTCTGATATTGTTCCACTGACTCCCCAGAGAGGGGGAGGTCGCATATGCAACACCTGAGTAAGTGCCTGCTTGGAAAAACAGGCCTCCTGCTGTTACTTTCTTTCCAAACCACACATGAACATGGCATCTATCTTTTTCCTTTACTCAATCCTGTATTTTCCTTCACTTTCTTAATTCCTTCCTTACTGACCATCTACAGCTTACTTGAACTTTCTGCAAGATACATAATCCACACACTTTTGCAAGGCTGAGAAATGCCCCCTATCCCAGGTATAGAAATGCAAACAAAAATAAAAAATCTCCTGTTTGAAATTAAGCATGCTGGCAGCTTCTTAAAAACTCAGAAGCTGCTGTTCCTGTCTCAGAGATGACCTGGAAATTCCTTCTCCAGACTGCTGCGCGCCCACCGGCCTTCCCAGGTGCAGCGAGGCACTACTAGGCCGAAAAACCGAGCCAGCCCCGGGGCGGGACCCCGCGGTCCGAGACCCCTCGGTCCGGACCCGTGCCCAGCACCCAGCGCTGGCAAATAAAATGCGCAGGGAGAGAGAGAAGAGCTGGGGAGAAAAATAGACTCCAACCCAGCTGGGATCCCCGCCGAGTAGCGCAGCGCAGGTCCCGGGCGCTGGTCACCGGGTGCTCGGTCGCCGCGAGAACAGGCTTCCCAGGTGCGGCTGCGATGCCGGCCCTAATCTGGGCAAATCGCGGGAAGCTGCGGCCCACATCAAGAGTCGCCGGTCCGCGCTAGACTCGAATTGCGCTGCACGCCTGCAGGCCCGCGGGCTCAAGCTGCTAGCTACAGCCGAGGTGGGGGAAGGGCGTAGCTAGTAGCATCTTTCCTCCATAACTCCAAAATGTAAAGATCCCTTATGTGGGAGACAGCAGCCCTGTAACTGCTGAACCTAAAACATTGCTCTCTGTCTAAGAAGAGCTCGTTCCTTAATGAACAAAAGAATTTCTTTCTAAAATTTCTCCCGCCGCGTGCGGCGCTTACAAAACCAGTTTCAGTGCCCCCACCCCCAGCCCGCCACTGGGACCTGCTGGCGCCGGGGAGGGGGATGGAGTAAAGAGTGGGGTGAAGCCCTGCTTCACGCCCAAACAAAAGAATTTTTTCCTTAACTTCCTTAGTGCAAGGGAGGGAAATGAGAAGAAAACCACTCAAGAGGTGGCAAGAGTACCTTTCCTCTGATCTGTAACACATCTGGGGGCCTTGAAAGGTGCCCCTGGTCCCTATGGGGATGAAGCGCTAATTTCCATACCACTTAGACGTGCTGTCCGATGACGATGGCTCGTAGCCTCTGGTCCAGCAGGTTTCAGGTCCCGATGGCTCGTAGCCTCTGGTCAGGCAGGTTTCAGGTCCCTGTCCCGGGCGCCAGATGCTGGGGACCCTGGCCTGGGTGCCAGATGTGGGGGGGCTCCGCCCACAGAGCCCCATCCCTCCGTCACGGATGAAAGTAAAAACTACCAAGACATCTTGTGCTTGGGGAGGAAAGGGGTCAAACTCTCAGAGGAGAATGACCCAGAGCCCCATCCTCACTAGGCTTTTATTGGGCTCCAATACATCGGAATACAAGTTTAACATGTCAAAGAAATCTGAGGGCTTAATCCGAGCCAGTGTTTGTCAGGAAGGGGGGTTGCCAGACTTTGGGACACATGCTCATTTCCTCCTGGGACACTTGTCACCTTAGGAAGAGCACTCTTAGCAAAGCAGGTTTCACAGGACTTTAGGAATTCTTTCTTATGCCAATTACCCAAGGAGCCGTTCTGGCCAGGACAGGGCTGCACCGCTCACTCCCACAGTTTCAGGCTTTAAGCCGATTAGGAAGCAGGAGACATCTCCCAGATGGAAATGAGGACTCGGGCTATGTCAGAATAGCCGGGGGGCGAGGGTCCATCACATCCTCTTTGCTGCAACCCCCCGAGTCCTTCCATGAGGCCTTCCAAGTGGTCGCGTCTGGCTTAGGTTGCCCCTTCCATGAGGAGTCTTACCCGTCATTGACTGCCAACCAAGCTATGGGGCCAGAGATGGGTAAGGCAGAAGCAGTGCTCCTGCCAGGGAGATAAGCTTTGTCTCCTTAATAGGTCACATCCTTGTGACAGAACAGACCCAGATGAAGTGGGTCCCTTGGGCTCTTACACAGCCCACCATGGGGTGAGGGTTACAACTCCTGAAACCAGGCTGAACGGTCCACAACACCTTTTCTACTTTCAGTAGTTCCTGTGGTTTCAAATGGTTAATGTGATTTGAGATAGTTCTTATGGTTTTTGTGCTCAGTGCTATAGAAATGTGATTTCCAAACTTGCATCCACATCAGAACTGTATTAGTGAGAATAAGTCAGGTTGTGCTACAGTTACAAATAACCCCCAAACTTCATGGACTTCACACCACACAGATGTGTTTCTCACTCATTGGGTTTCCTTCAGGGCCACATAACTGCAGGACACCTGAGCAAACTAGCAAGACAGGCTGCTGAGATCTTAAGGATTCACTGTCTACACTGGAGGCTCCCCCTGCAGCAGAGGAAGTCAGGGGGCCCTGCAAGTAAATGCACTAGCTCAGAAGTGGCACATGTCGTTTGCACTCATGGGCCATTGGCCAAAATCTCATGGCCTAACTGCAAAAGTTCTTTGCCTTCCCCTTCTGCTGGGAGGAAAGATGAATATGAATGGGCAAGCACTGGAAAGCTCTGCAGAAAGAATTATTTAGTGATCTTAGGAAACATGTAGAGACCACAGCCCCAATAACAGAAAGTCAGATTCCAAAAGCCCTGAAATGGGGCCTGGGGTCCTAAATTTGGGGCAAATGTTCCAGATAATTCTGATGGAATTAGTACATACATGGGCATTTGGTAAAAAGCAAAAGATGTATATGATCTGAAGAGAAACCAGAGTATACATATGTGGACATTTCAGAGCCACTGCATGAGTAAACCTCATCCCTTCTTGGGGTGACTATTGGCTGTTTAGGTGATAAGAGTGATACACATGCACAATAATTCAATATATAACTCAATGCTAAAATACACAGCATATGCAATAAGAGCTGTAAGATATCAGCAAACAGTTCCCCTCCCTCCTCTGCTTGCCTCTTCTTTGGGAGGCTCTGCCAGATAATTTATGATAAGGAACTTTTGTTCAGCATGCATTTGCATGTGTGTTTACTCGTGTGTGTGTGTGTGTGCGCGCACACGTGTGTGTTGGGAGCCTAGAGTAGAGAAGTGAGAGGCTCAGATGTTCAACAGTACTTTCGATCTGCAATTGGAAATATGTGGGTGGGAATGCAAAAATACTGCTTTGTATCCATGGTTGGTTGAATCCGCAGATGTGAAATCCAAGAATACAAAGGACCAGCTTTATTTATTGAAAACAATCTTCATGTAAGTGGATCCACAGAGTTCAAACCTGTGTTGTTCAAGGGTCAGCTGCGTTATCTGATGATGCCTGGGTCCAGGGTAGAGTTTGTGGCTACAAGAAAATATCCAATGAACATTGTTTCAGAAATCCATCTAGTATCTTTATCAGCTTTGGTTTGCTGGGCTTCTGCCTTCCAAAGACTGTTTTCTTTCTCCCAGGGACCTGCTGACAAGTAGAGTTTACAGCCACCTTGCCTTTTTGTAATTTATAAACTAAAGCTTACAGCACAAAAAAATTAAAAAGAAAATTTAAACAGAACATAGCATGGTTTTAAAGTTTAAAAATGATTCCTTCACAACGTTATTACTTCTCACTCTAATCAGCTGAGGCATACAGCCTGCCCCAGACCACCTAATATGATCATAGGACATGGTCAAACCTATCAGCAACAAAGCCCTTCTTGACGACCATGGCCTTGGCCTCAGAGGCAGGAGAGCTTCCAGGGATCTTCAGCTGAGCTAGATTAGGAGGTAGGCAGCTGGGCCTCAGCTCTAAAGGGCACTAGAACATCACAGGGATGCTGGAGGTATTGCTGGAGGGACAAAATTCACTGGAAATGACATTGAAGGTGGAGAAAATGACAACTTCCAGAACTTCACTAAGGTGAGTATTATATGTGGTTGGAAAGAATCACCTGCTTGAGATGGAGTTTGGGAGGTGGAAGGAGGAGACCCCAGATATGTGTTCAAGTAATAACAGGTAGTCACAAAAATCCCTTCCAAGAAGGACTGGTCCTGTGAACTGTAGGATGGGATCCTTCTTATGCCCAAGGGAAGGTGAGAACCGCCACCATCAGGCCACTTTCTCCTCTCCAAATTACAGTCTTTCCTCCAAATTACAGCTGAACAAGTTTTTGGGATTTGTTTTTGTTTTTGTTTTTGGCAAATATCATTTGGGGGCACATATTAATTATCTGCCCAGAGCACCACATTACCAGCTTACCCAGGCGCCCACATGTGTCAGGCCTGCCCCATTCCATTGGTTAGCCAGGCCTGGATCACAAGGCCTCCCTCCACCAATATCTGAGGGACTTGATGTCTCATGGTTAGGCTGAGTCACTTGCTCATCACTGGTACTGCGGGTGGAGCCCCCTCCAAAGCACTTAGCATGAGAATGGTGAAGGTGTGCACTCAGATCAAAGAAGAGCGTGGGCACTGACTTGGCAAAACTCCAAAGTGTCTACTGTATCAACCCTTTCCATGGCACTGCTTGGGTAAATCCTCTTTGCTCTTTGAGACCATATTTAGGCATTACTTCCTCTGGGAAACCTCCCCTGATCTGTCCTCCACCTCAGATTAGGTGCCCCACAACATAGTCTGTGTTCTCATGACTTATTCTTCTAGAAAGAGAGCTCCTTCAAGGCTTTGCCTTTTCTCTCTGTATCCCAGGACTGAGTACAAGTCTTGACATAGTTTGCAGAGTGACCAAGAGGGAATGCATGCATGAGTATGTGCAGAAGTGTGTACGAGAGCGGGACTTGCCTCTTACCCGCAGAGGGACACAGCCACATTAGGGCGGCTGCTGCACCCAGGAGTGGTGGAGCTTTTATTCAAGCAGGATCCAGGACAGCCAGGGTTGGAGCCCTGTGCTAGGCACACAGACTGAGAGTGGGGAAGGGAGTTCCACTTTGCCAGGAGAAGATTGTGCGCCCCTCTCTGAAGTGATGTCACCAGTGCTGCTATCATCTCAAACACCCAGACCCCGGACTGAGTGTCCCCTTCACCCTGGGGTCCCAGAAGGGCATCTGGCCACATCAAATCATAGAATCCTGTTTTTTCACATCTGCCCCTTTTTTTCTATTGCAAAACTACACCCACCCCCATCTCCGCTGCTCTCCTGACAGCCTCCTGGTCCCTCACCTTTGCTCTCCCCTTCGCCTGGCTCCTCTAAAAGGAGAAGGGGACACCCCTTCTTGCACACCCCTGTCATGAGGATGGTCCTTAAATACTGATTATCATGCCACCACTTTGTGAAAAACTTCCATGAGTCCTCAGTACTTCCACAATAAATCCTCAACTGTTCAACCTGGAACTGAAGCTCATGGTCAGTCTTTTCCCAGATGTTATGTGTATTCATATTTCTCACAGCTCCCCTTCCAGACCCAGTTCTAGCCTGTAACCTGCCCCCCTCAATACTATGTGCACTGCTTCTCTCTCATTACTTAGGTTCTGTACCTGCTTAGCGTCCTCATTTTTCCTCTTTTTATCTAATCCTACTTCTCCTTAATTCCTGCATTTTTCATGAGGTGTTTTCTGACCTCTTCAACCCACAGCAATCTTCCCCTTCTCTGAACTAATATATTCCTAAAAATTTGAGCCTATATCTGTTGCATCAACCACTCAATTGGCACTTAATCAAATACTGCTCTATGCAGTTCCTTAATGTTTCCATGATTAGATCAAGAACTCTTTTGTATCCCTCCACGGCACCTAGCAAAGTGCTGGGAATTCAGTAAGTGCATATTAAGTGGTGGTCAACAGAAAAGCAAAGGGGAAGTGTTGAATGAAAGACAACAAGGGGACAGCATGACTTTAGTCTTTGGTTTTGTTTTAATTTGGTTGTGAATACTATTTGTGCCTTTTGTCTTGTCAGTTACATCTCTTAGCCTCAGTTTCCTCATCAGTAAATTGAGGATAATCTTACCATCTCTACAGTGATCATAGGGTTATGGTGAACACCAAATAAGAAATCATATGTGCATGTACTTTATGACCTGTTAAGGTATGTCATTAAAATTTTTCTTTTAATTTTAAAATAATTTTCTTCTTACTTTTAGACTTGCAACCTTATTTCTTGAAAGAGGGCCAAACAGGATAGGCGGTCTTTACAAAAAGGCTGTTTACAGACACTACACAGATGAGACCTATGCCACAGAGATCCCCAAACCGCCCTGGCTTGGCTTCCTGGGCCCCATCTTGAGGGCTGAAGTGGGCGATGTGATTATCATCCATTTAAAGAACTTTGCTTCCCGACCTTACTCTTTGCATCCACATGGCGTTTTCTACAACAAAGATTCAGAAGGTAAATATCTATCCTGTGTTATTGGTGCCCTGTCTCTATTTCATAAGTAAGGCAACTGCCAGTTACAGTAAAAGGGATTCTAACAACACAATAAGTACACGCTTTCATTTGTCTTCTCCCAGTCTCCTTCTCTCTCCATCTCCAACTGTTCCCCCTTCTCTTTCTCTTCTTCCTTTCCTGTCCCTTATTTCCACCCTCCCTTCTTTCTCACTCCTGCTTATGTTGAGACAGAACTGGGGGCTGAACTCCCTTGGCACAAGCACCACAATGGCCCCAGCAGCACATTAACTTCCATCCTTGTCAATCACTTGTGATCGGGTGGTATGATGGGTAAAGAGGGCACGTGTCAACAGGTTCTAGGTCCTGCCACCACTGATGGCCTTGGCTGTGGGGAGGGTGTCTCAGGGCGAGTTGATCTCAACTTCCCTGCCTAAAGCTGCTGCCTTTAGTGCTTCCTTCCTGAAATGCATCTGTCTTCCTATGTGTACTGCCAGAGCTTCAATGGTGCAGTTCCTCGAGTCATCCCTAATATTTTTTAATTTTAAGCAATATTCCTAGACTTTTGGTATAAAAGTGTTTCTCAGACTTCAAGAGTTTTTTTTTTTTTACCTTTTTCTTCCATTTGAAGTGGGCAGCAAAGCTCTTGGTCCCAGATATAGTTCTTTTGAGTAGTTGAAAATGAGCACATAAAACTGTGCCAGATAAACTTTGAAGAGACTTTTGTAAATATGAGGAATAACTATTGATGCATTTTCTTTATTGTAGCTGTGTAAAAGTATTATTTATGCTGCAGGTAGAATGTAAAGATGTACCATGATAGCTGTGGCTTTTTAAATGTAGAAAAAATAAGGGCATCTATGAATCTTTAATTTTGCCTATGCCTTCATGTATTTCTGGGAAGCATACCACATCATCGATGTATGATTTACTTTTTACCACCAGTATGTATTGTATGTACGTATTCTTACCACCAATATTTCAAAAGGTTTGCCTTCACTCATAAACCTTCCATTGGATATCCACCAGGTGCCAGCAACTGACTCTCAGTCTTACCGAGAAAAAGATGAATGAGCCATAGGCTGTAATTGAAAATCAATGTCTATAAATGTAAGGGTTTAATTTCAGGGATTTCAATTCCCTTCCTCTGATATATTATATATGCTTGTCCTCGTACCAGTGCCATACTATCTGGATTATTATAGATTTATAGTAAATTTTTAAATTAAGTAGGCTTTTTAAAGATGAATTACCATCTAGACAATATTGAGCCTTCCAATCCATCAACATGAAATTTAGATCTTTGATTTCTCTCAGCAGTGTTTTAGTTTTTAGTGTACATTTGCATTTCCTTTGTTAAATTTATTCCAAAGTATTTTCTTCTTTCCAATGTTGTTATAAATGGACTAGTGTTCTTAATTTCATTTTATGATTTTGCTAGTGTATAGAATACAATTAATTTTTGTATATTATCTTGGATTCTACTATCTTGTTGAACTGGTTTATTAGTTGCTGTTTAGAGGGTTCCTTGGAATTTTCTGTGTACAGAATCATGTCACTGTGAGTAAAGACAGTTTTATTACTTCCTTACAAATCAGCGTGTTTTACTTTTTTCCTTTTGCCTCATTGCAGTGACTAGAACCTTCAGGACAACATTTAATAATAGTGGTGAGAGCAGACATTCTTGCCTTGTTCCCATCTTAGGAAGAAAACATTCCATCTCCTCATTAAGCATAATGTTAGCTATGAGCTTTTCTTAGATTATACAGGGTTTGGCACAAAATAACGCCCCCTTCTTATAATGAAATCATAAGAATGTAATTCTGTAACATAAAAATATCACACTCAAGCACACCATATGACATTTTAGGTGAAATGGTCACATTAAAACTATAAATTATTACACCCATATTATTACCCTGCCAACCGCAGGCATGCAGGCGTTACTTCTGCCAGACCCTGTACTTTATCAGGTTGTAGAGGTTCCTGTCTATTTCTAGTTTGCTGAGAGTTTTTATTTTTTTATTTTTATTTTTTTTTTATTCTTTTTTTTTTTTAATCAGTATTTTTTAATTGTTGATATTGTACAGTTTTCTGTCTTTTACCCCGCCCCAGCCCACCACCCCAGCCCTCCCCACCTTCCTCCCATTTCCACCCCCCCATAGTTTTTGTCCATGAGTCCTTTATACTTGTTGCTCTAAACCGTTCCCCTTTTCCCCTGAAATTCCCTCCCCTCCCACTCTGGACACTGACAGACTGTTCTCAAATTCAGTGTCTTTGTTTATATTATACTTGTTTGTTTGTTTTGTTGATTAGCTTCCTGTTAAAGGTGAGATCATATGGTATTTGTCTTTCATTGCCTGGCTTATTTCGCTTAGCATGATACTCTCCAATTCCTTCCATGCTGTCGCAAAGGGTAGGAGCTCCTTCTTTCTTTCTGCTGCATAGAATTCCATTGTGTAAATGTACCACAGTTTTTTGATCCATTCATTAACTGATGGGCACCTAGGTTGCTTCCAGCACTTGGCTATTGTAAATTGTGCTGCTATGAACATAGGGGTGCATAGATTCTTTTGGATTGGTGATTCAGGATTCTTAGGATATAATCCAAGCAGTGGAATTACTGGGACATAAAGGAAAGAATAAACAAATGGGATCTCATCAAAATAAAAAGCTTCTGCACAGCTAAAGAAAACAGTATTAAAATAAAAAGAGAACCAACTGTATGGGAAAACATATTTGCCAATGATACCTCAGACAAGGGATTAATCTCCAAAATATATAAAGAACTTACAAGACTCTACTCTAAGAAGACAAGCAACCCAATTAAAAAATGGGCAAAGGATTTGAACAGACACTTCTCCAAGGAGGACATACAGAGGATCCAGAGACACATGAAAAGATGCTCGATATCTCTAGCTATCAGAGAGATGCAAATTAAAACTACAATGAGATACCACTTGACACCAGTCAGAATGGCCTTCATAAACAAAGCAACAAACAGCAAGTGTTGGAGAGGTTGTGGAGAAAAGGGGACCCTAGTGCACTGTTGGTGGGATTGCAGATTGGTACAACCACTATGGAAAACAGTATGGAATTTTCTAAGAAAACTAAAAATGGACATACCTTTTGAGAGTTTTTAATTTGTTAAATTTAATTTGATAATTTGCTTTTTGGCACTTATTCAGATGATTACATGGTTCTTGTCATTTAGTCTATTAATATGTTTTATTATATTACTTTATGTTTGAATGTTAAACCAAACTTACAATCATAGGATAAACTTGGCCATGGTATATGGCTTTTTTATATGTTGCTGGGGTTTGTTTGATAATATTTTGTTAAGAATGTTTGTTTTTACATTTGTGGGGAGTATTAGTCCGTGTTTTTTTTCCTTGTGATATCTTTACCTGACTTTGGTAGTAAGGTGATGTTTGTCCTCCAAAAACCCGCACATTTTACTCTTCTACCCTTTGAGTATGAGCATGCCTAGTTCTCCCACAACCCCGCCAATCCTCAATATTCTCAAATCTTATGGGGAACAATTTGTATGATTTCTTTTTTTTTTTTAAGATTTTATTTATTTATTTTATAAAGTTGGGGGAAGGAGGGAAAGAGAGAGAGAGAGAGTAAAACATCAATGTGTGGTTGCCTCTAGCACACCCCATACTAGGGATAGGCCTGAAACTCAGGCATGTGCCCTGACTGGGAATCAAACCAGCAACCCTTTGGGTCTGCACTCAATTCACTGAGCTACACCAGCCAGGGCCACAATTTGTATGATTTCTAAAAGCCCACACACCCTAGAATACATACAACCAAATGAATCTATTTTAAAATACATACTCTTATACTGTTAATGTTGTTTGGACTAGGCTTGTGATAGTGGAGATGGACATAAATGAATGCATTTGTGAAGAAGCAAGGATAGGACCTTGTGGTACTTTGGGAATGGCAGGGGAGAACGAGGAAGACAGTAAGAATGCTTCCTTTGTTTTTAGCTTGTGATATTGAATACTGGTGGTGTCTCTCATGGAGAAAGGGAGCAGTGGGTGAGGACCAGGTCTGGTAGAGCTAGTGTTCTTTGGGAAAGGTTGCTTACTGAGATAGGATATCAGTGTAAAGTTCAGAGACCAGGTCCAAGCTGGAGATAAAAGTGGGAGTCACTGAGCTTGTTGGAGCACCATTAGGATGGGTGCTGTCAACCTGGGTGAGAGCTCTGGGCATGTAGCCAGCCTTATAACATGAGGGTTTCTGACACTGAATGACAGAGGAGAATGTACTGGAAAACTAGACTGAAAAAGAGTTGCCAAAGAGGGTGGTGCAATGTCATAGAGCCGAAATAGGAGAATATTTTAAGAAGGAGGAAAATGACAATAATATCAAATGCTGCTGAGAGGTTAGGTAACAAGAATTTTTTTAAAGGTCCTTTGGATTTGATGAGTGGTAGTTAGTGCTCTGGATTTTTCCTATTCCTCTATCAGGTTAGATCAGTTATCAAGTTAGAAAGCAGTAAAGTGACTTCCGGCCAAGATGGAGGCATAGGCAGACACACTGTGCCTCCTCTCACAACCAAAATTAAGGACAACAAATATTTAAAAACAAGAAAACAACCAGAAATTATAGAAAATTGAACTGTACGGAAGTCCAACAACCATTCATCCAGACCGGTAAGAGGGGTGGAGTCGCGGCAGGAGAAAGTGGAGGTGCGGACCTAGGAACTGCAAGCCACTGCTGCTTGCGGTTGCAGCAGCGGCTTGCAGTTCCTAGGTGCACAGGTGGCAGCTGGCAGTCCCCGGGCCCACAGGCAGCAGCTGGTGGACCCCGGGCACAGGGGGGCAACTGTGCAGAACCAGTGAGGCCACACAGGGAGGCTGGCTGACCAGGTGGTCCCACATTCCCACGCGCAGACGGTCCAGGCAGAGTGGAAGTGGCGGAAGGGACTGAATCCAGAAGAGAGGAGAGCAGGCGCCATTGTTCCCTCTCAGACCCCGCCCCCACACAGAGCGTCACAACCTAGCGACTGGGCTGCCCCGCCCTGGGGAGCGCCTGAGGCTCCACCCCTCATACGTAACAGCACTCTCACGTGCGCAGATAATCCAGGTGAAGGGGAAGTGGCGGAAAGGGCCGGAGTCCAGGAGAGAGCGGAGCAGGCGCCATTGTTCCCTCTCAGACCCCGCCCCTACATACAGCATCACAACCAGGCGACTGGGCTGCCCCGCCCTGAGAAACACCTAAGGCTCCACCCCCTCACTATGTAATAGCCGCGACCAGACTAAAACCAAAACAAAACAAAACAAAAAAACCCCACCAAAAATGGCTCAAACCGGAAAACAAATAAAAGCCCCAGAGCCAATTCCTCTAAGCAGTGAAGAGATAGCCAACCTATCAGATGCACAGTTCAAAGCACTGGTCATCAGAATGCTCACAGAATTGGTTGATTTTGCTCACAAACTAGATGAAAAAATGCAGGCTACAATATGTGAAATGAAGGAAGATGCATGGGGAACTGATAGAGATGGAAGGAAAACTGGGATTCAGATCAATGGAGTGGACCAGAAGGAAGAAAGAAACAACCAAACAGAAAATGAGGAAGAAACAAGAATTCAAAAAAATGAGGAGAGGCTTAGGAACTTCCGGGACATCGTTAAACGTCCCAACATCCGAATTATAGGGGTCCCAGAAGGGGAAGAAGAAGAGCAACAAGTGGAAAACTTATTTGAACAAATAATAAAGGAGAACTTCCCCAATATGGCAAAGGAAATAGACTACCAGGAAGTCCAGGAAGCTCAGAGAGTCCCAAAGAAGTTGGACCCAAGGAGGAACACACCAAGGCACATCGTAATTACATTAGCCAAGATTAAAATGAAGCAGAGAATTCTAGAAACAGCAAGGGATAAGGGGACAGTCACCTACAAAGGAGTTCCCATCAGACTGTCAGCTGATTTCTCAAAAGAGACCTTACAGGCAAGAAGGGGCTGGAAAGAAATATTTGAAATCTTGAAAAGCAGGGACCTACACCCAAAATTGCTCTATCCAGCAAAGTTGTCATTTAGAATGGATGGACAGATAAAGTGCTTCTCAGATAAGGTCAAGTTCAAGGAGTTCATCATCACCAAGCCCTTATTATATGAAATGTTAAAGGGACTTATCTAAGAAAAAGAAGATAAAAATATGACAGTGAAAAGACAGCAAACTCACAGCTATTAAGAACCACACCTAAAACAAAAGCAAACTAAACAAACAGCTAGAACAGGAACAGAACCACAGAAATGGAGATCACATGGAGGGTTAGCAACAGGGGTGTGGGAGGAGGAGAGAGGGGGAAAAGGTACAGAGAATGAGTAGCATAGATAGTGGGTAGAAAATAGACGGGGGAGGGCAAGAATAGTATGGGAAATGTAGACGCTAAAGAACTTATGACACA
The DNA here is from genome assembly GCA_039655065.1 of Glossophaga mutica. Classification (NCBI taxonomy): domain Eukaryota; kingdom Metazoa; phylum Chordata; class Mammalia; order Chiroptera; family Phyllostomidae; genus Glossophaga; species Glossophaga mutica. Next base: position 73,176,695 of record CM077308.1, on the reverse strand, counting down.
TGGACATGAAGTAAAGGGGGAGAATGTGGGTGGGAGAGAGTGTGCAGGGTGGAGGGGAATGATGGGGGAAAATGGGACAACTGTAACAGCATAATCAATAAAATATATTTTTTAAAAAAAGAAAGCAGTAAAGTACTATACCTTAACTTTCAGTAAAAATGGTTTTGTTAAATATTTTTCAGTATTATATTTTTACTTTATATTAATAAACCACGTCTCCTGTGGTTTTCCTAAGACCACACCTCCTGCTCTGCATCTGCCCATGCACATGCGCCACCCCCCACTCTGCATCTGTGCATGCACATGTGCCCCCATCCCCCAAGAAGCTGAAGTAAGGATATCATCTATCCTCGTTAATAGGCTGCCTTTAAATAAGTGGGTGCTAGCTTTGCGCAGTGGCAGTATCGTAGCCAATGAGGTTTATCCGAGGCGCGATTATTGCTAATTGAAATAAGTGGGTGCTACTAAAAAGATTTAAACAGCCTATTCATCCATCATTCAGTCAATATTTATTGAGTGTTTACTATGTGCCAAGCACTTCAGGAGTACCCAAGAGAATCAGGTGACAGCCTTCATGGCTAAAGGATTCTATGTTCAGTTATTGATTGATTGATTGATTGGCCAAAAAATTTTTCAAACAGCTCAGGTACATTATTCAGGGAGGCCATTTTAAAGTACTGTATCTGATCCCAACTCCTTTTTCCAAAAGGTCAAATATATTTTGTTTTGTACATCCTACATTGCCAGACGAATAGTAAAAATATCAGTAAGATGGCTGGAGCATTGTCCAGTATACCAAAAAGTTGTGGGTTTGATTCTTGGTCAGGGCACACACCTCAGTTGGGACACATTTGGGAAGCAACCAATCAATGCTTCTCTCTTACATTGGTATTTCTCTCTCTCCCCTTTTGTCTTGCTCTAAAATCAATAAAAATATCATCACATTAGAATTAAAAATACATATATATATATCAGGAAGATTGTTTGGCACTATATATTCTGTTGATTAAACTTCCTTAATATTTTATTTACACAATAATATATTCATACATTCTCCTTTAAAAGTTCAAACTATTAAATATCAAAACATTACAATTATTTTCTTCATAAACCATCCCCTGCCCATGATAATCAGTGTAACAATTCCCTTGCATGCTTCTAAACTCTCACCATTTTTTTAACATTTTTTTTTTATTTTCATTGTTGATCTTGTACAGTTTTCTGTCTTTTATTCTCACCCGAACCCGCCACCCCAACCCTCCCCACCTCCCTCCCATTTCCACCCCCACCAATAGTTTTTGTCCATGTGTCCTTTATACTTGTTCCTGTAAATCCTTCCCCTTTTCCCCTGAAATTTGCTTTTTTCACTTTATACTTGTTCCTGTAAATCCTTCCCCTTTTCCCCTGAAATTTGCTTTTTTCACTTAGTAATTTTGGAAATTTTTTTCCATATCAGTAGTTCTTATCTACTTAATTGTTTTTAATGTTGCATAGTATTTCATAATTTCACATACCATATTTATTAAAATTTTGCAAAATAGTGGAAATTTTTCTTGTTTCTAACTAGTTAAAATAACAATATTGCAAAGAGCATCATGTATATATGAACACCTTTGCACACATATGATTATATCTGAAGAATAGATTCCTAGAAGTAAAATTGCAGAACAAGGAGTATAAGAAGTTTCAAACTTGCTAAATATAGCCAAAATAATCCCAAAGGCTGTACCAATTTATACTTCATTTAAAAAAATAAAAGATTGTCTTTATCTTAGCCCCTCCTCCTTAAGATAGCTAACAAATATTAAAAAATAAACACGAAGTCTACCTGAAATTCATTGTCCATATCATTAACAATAACTCTGAAAAATCTCCAATATAATGACAGGGTACCTGAGTAAAATGAACAAAACTATACAACATTTCCTAACCACTTGGCATCCAGTTTTAACAACAGAAGCCTAGATATAAGAAAACAGCTCACAACAGAAAACAAAAAGGTGGCATCCCTCCCTCTTCCCTGATTCTTGGTCATAAATTCAAGAATTCTCATGGACTGAGCTCCAAAGGTTTGAGTCTCTCTGATTCAAAAGCAGTAGATAAACTGGGCTTTAGGTCTTCTAAGACTACTTTTAGAATCCTAGCTATTCCCAGAGTCCATATAGGATGGAAAATCATGGCCTTCCAGAATCTCAGCAAGAGTTTCTGATTCGCCATCATTCAGAAGAATGATCAGATATCACTCATATGTCCTGGCTTGGCATGAGAGCTTTATTATGTTCTCTATACTACTTGTTTCTTGATGGTGAATAAGGTAACACATTCTGTATTTGCTAACTGCTCTATACTTTTGAGATGTGAAACAGTTATAATAATTTAGTTTATAAATTTAGTTTATAAACTAAATTTATTATAAATTTTGTATATACTACTTTAAAATTAGTATAATAATTTAGTTTATAAATCATTTAGTTTATAATTGCAAAATTAACATTTTGCCTTCCTCGTGTTTTTATTCTAATTTGTCTAAGAAATTCCTCTGAAACACCTTCAGCTGATGAAAGACACTCCCTGCCAACTATTACTATGTTTGGACAAAATACAACCTTTAAACATTTGCCTTAAGGCATTCCAGTACATCGAAGTAGTTAATATCTAGCCAACATTACCCTATTCGTGTTCACAGTTAGTACTTCTTAAGATATAAAAGTAATACAAAAATGCCAAGATAGGTCAGAAATAACACTGGTTATTAGGTAAATCCTCGAGATAGACATTTTGATATTGTTTTGCCCCATAACAAATATAAAATCATAATCATTAACTTATATTCCCTAAAATAGAAACATCTGAAATTATAACGAGTGAAAAGGGCCAAACTCAAAAAGTTCCATACTGTATGATTCCACTTATGTAACATTCCCAAAATGACAAAGTCACAGAGATGAAAACAGGTCAGCGGTTGCCGGGGTGGGAGGTGTGGAGACAGAAGGGAAGGGTGTGTCCACAACGGAGCACTGAGGCGGGTGTTTGTGGTGAGGGAACAGCTCTGTGTCTTAATGAGGGGGTTGGTTTTACATATCCAAACATGATAAAGTTGCGTAGGACTTTAGGTACACGCAAATGCGTATAAAACTGGCAAGATCTCAATAAGACTGTGGATTGTACCAAGGTCAATTTCATGTTTTGCTATAGTTAGGATGTTACCACTGGGGGAAATGGGATGAAGAGTACCCAGGACTTCTTCGTACTACTTTTTAAACTTCCTGTGAATCTATAAATATTATCAAATAAAACAATTATAATAAGAAAGAAAAAAGACAAAGTAAGAAATTGTTTTAAAAATAACATTTTTGCCACTTTTGAAGACATAATTTATTATATCATTCAGTAATTTGTATATAATGATGTGATTGAAAATATTCTCTTAGAATTTAGTACCAGCAAAAAAGTTCCTCTCCCTTAAGGAAGTGATAAGTTTCCTTTTATTCGACAAAGAAAGAATATGACCTAATTATATCAACCTAATATATATTAAACCTAGATATAATAATATGATCTAGATATAATCAGGAAATTCAGAGCTACACTTAATACTGACGGGATCTACTAATTGAATTAATCTCCTGATTCCTTTATATAGGTTTTGTTCTCTGGCTTGATCCTTTCAGTCCAATATAGTATATGGGTTTAAGTTTTTTAATAATTCACATTTTTCAGGTTAAAAATCAGTGTGTAAAGAAACTTTTATATAAACATACATATAAAAAGAAAGCATGTAAAAACAAAATGAATAAATATGCAAAAACAGTCCATACACTATATTCCCAACAATTTGTGGGGAGGTGCCATAGTGTAGTGGGCAGTCAGACACAATTCGATTAAAATGTGGCCCAGCCACATGCTAGCCGTGTTCCCTTGATGTAACCTAAAAGAGGATAGTAACACACACCCTGTGAGGTTGCTTCCAAGAGTGAGGTGACATATACAAAGAACCCACTGTGTTTGGCACATAATAGGGCCTCAGCTGTTGTTGTTTTCTCCTGGTATCCTTCTCCAAAAATCAAATTATGTTTCATGGTAGAATTTGTTTAAAAGATAATGTTAGATTTTTTTTGTCACCATAACTTTTTTTAGCTTGCCTTGGATACTTGCTGTCTTTTTTTAATGTTTATTTGTATTTTATTATTTTATTAATTTTTATTGTATCTTTTCCCATTTGTATTCCTACACCAGCACATTTGCTGGTATGTAGGTGATATCCAATACAAGGTTTGTTGAGTGAATTAATGAAGAAATGGAGAATGAAGTTGGAGTGTTTTCACATCCATCTCCCTCTCAGCCCTCACCCTTCAGCCTTCTCAGGACCGTCCAACTCCTCCCCAGTCCTTTGAGGCCCCTCAAATCCTACCTCTGTTATGCAGCTTCTGATAATTAAAACTTGCACAGGTTGGTCTCCTACCTTCTACCCAAGTGGTTTTCAAAGTCTTTTTAGCAGTGGACCTTCCTTAATTGAAAAACCTTGTGCAAGCTTAGATTATAAAACAGAGAAAGGGAATACCATGCCCATTTGCCCCACCCTTCTCCGTGGTAGAATCTTACCTTGCATAGACCCCAAGTTACATTTGACACATCACCCTGCTTTATTCTCCAGGGAACCTCTGCTTCCATCATTCATATTCTTGTCTCTGCAGCAGAGCTGGAAGATCCTCGGAAGCAGGAAGAATGTTTTAACTTTCTTCCTGTGTCTCGTGAGACCTTATACAGATGCTGAATCTGCTCAAAGAGTCCAAGAGCTGTTCATTATTTCTTTTGCTGCTTCTCCTTTCCTTCTCGAGTTGATGTTAAGTTGAACAGATTGAACTCTTCCCGACTGGTATGGGAAGCCCATCAGAAGGGGTCCTTAGGAACATTTTTTAAGCATCTGGTTTTTTGCAGGACACTCATCTACATTGTCATCTAGTTCTTACAGCCTTGTGAGGTACATATTAACATTCCAGGTTTATTAATGAAAAATTGAGAATGTAAGTAGTTTACTTCAATTCCACAGGAAATAAATTTTAATTCATATGTGTTTGATCCCAAAGCTCTGGCCCTAACCACTACAGCATGTGATCTCTGTGTTTAACTCTGTTTTCTCTTTTCTTGGAAGGAGCCCTGTACCCGGATGGAACATCTGGGAAGAACAAGGATGATGATATGGTTCCTCCTGGCAAAAACTACACCTACGTCTGGCCAGTGAGAGAAGAATATGCACCTACTGCAGCTGACGCCAACTGCCTGACCTGGGTGTACCACTCACACATCGATGCCCCTAAGGACATCTGCTCTGGGCTAATTGGCCCACTGCTGGTGTGCAAGAAAGGTAAGGAGGTAATCCCCCCACCAAGGAAGCCTTTCCCAGGTGTGTTAAAAAGTATACATAAATTTAAGGTCTTGTCTACCTCCTTTGCTTCGTATAGAATGTGCATCTGCTTCTAAGTTTTCTGTAAGACAGAGAAATTCTAACAGAGAAGATCAATCTGACACCATATCAGGAGCCATAATTTAGACTTCTAAGGACCATCATAGCCTTCTGAAATGGATATGCTTTTAAAACAAATGAGGACATTCCATATTACTAGCTGTTAACACCACACTGACAGCACACATAGGAAAGTGGAAAAGGTTGTCAAATGACCAGGAATGCTTTTGCTTCATTATTTTGCCACACAATCACGTTGCTATTTTATCCCCTATTAATTGATTTGGTGTGTCTATGCCATATCAATAAAGTTGACTTCCTTCAGGGACAGGCAGATTTCCAAGTCTTCAGGTGTGAAGATTTCTGTTTTATGACTTTTCTCTTCTACAGTTCTGTCATTTCTGTTAAAGCCCTTCACTGCTTTTTAGGTGTGGGCTACTCTTGCATATTTAGCCCTTTGACAGACTTTACACTTCTGCAACAACATGGACAGGAAGAAAAACTCATCTTGATTTAGTTCACTATGAACTTTTTCTCTTTTTTCTTGAATGTGTTTGACAGGTATCCTGAATAAATATTCAGGGACAAGGGCTGATGTGGACCGAGAGTTCATTATAATGTTTACTCTGGTGGATGAGAATCAAAGCTGGTACCTCGATGAAAACATCAGACATTTCTGCACTGACCCCGATTCAGTTGACAAAGGAGATGCTGCTTTTCAGAGGAGTAACAAAATGCATGGTGAGGGCCTCCCATGTCAGCAAATACATACCGACTGCCATTGTGTATGTGGTACAATGAGAGGTGCAAAAACACAGGAATGCCGGGCCTGGTTTTCCAAGATTCTCCACTGAGTGATGACAATGATTAGGAAGTAATATGAAACGCACTACATGTCGGAACCTGAAACAATCTGAGACAGGACACATCAATAGATATAAGTTAAATTGGGTATCACAAAGCTATGGCACAGAAAGTGGAAGGATTAAAGTTGTAATTGAGAAAGAATCAGGAGGTGACTCTAGGGGATGGGGGGCTTTAGACTGACAGAAGAAAGGAGAATGAATCATCAGAATTTAACAATCCTGTGATTTGCAGCCTCTTGCTTTATCCAGGAACCATTTTCTAAGTGGCTGCTAAATTTCAACAACTATACTAAGCATGAAGTTTAAATATGCACTTGTGAATTTATGTTTCCCAAACATTCTTTTAAATCAACAACATTTATTGAGCATTCACTATGTTCCGTAAGTCCCTTGTAATCAGTACCTTTTCTTTTCATCTTGCTGCTACATCATCTTGTCACTTAAATTAAGTAGTAGATACTGTATATCAGATTTTTTGCTAGGTCCTAATAGCTGTTAAGTAAGACAGGGTTTCTGATTGCAAGAACAGTCAGTGGGGAAGGCAGATGTGCAAATGAAGTATTGGGAACAGAGGTGGCTGGCCGCTCCCAGAACTATGAGCAGCACTGTTGACTCCTGATCTCATTGTGCCCACATAACAACCCCAAGGCTGTCTTCACCTGTGCAGGTTGTCACTTTTATTGAGTGCTTTTCTCTCTGGGACTGTATTTTATAAAAGGAGCTTTCCTGCACAAAGTCATTACAATGAATGATCCGCACTGATCTGCACCAAGGTTTCTGGTTCTGCTCACCTCTGCAGGGGAGCCTGTTCCACTAGTGTGCTTCTGTTTTTCAGCCCTCAATGGATATCTCTTTGGAAATTTCCCTGAGCCTGATATGTGTGTTGGCGAATCCGTGTCCTGGCACCTGTTTGGGATGGGGAATGAGATAGACATCCATTCCATCTATTTTTATGGTAACACCTTCATCAGCCGAGGGCATCGGACTGATGTTGTGAACCTGTTCCCAGCCACCTTCCTGACAACAGAAATGATAGTTGAGAATCCTGGGAAGTGGATGATAACCTGCCAAGTCAGTGATCACCTACAAGGTAAAAGGACAAAGACCAGTGTAAGAATCTTAGAATGGAACAATTAAATCGCATGGTCAATAGTGCTCATTCAGTGCCTGCTTTTAGATAGGTTTTTGGTTGTGTTATATTTAATTAAATGTTAACTATATAGGAAAATATACAATGATTATTTGGCATCCTATCAACAGATATTTATTGGTCCCCTCCCTATGAACCAAGCAAGAAGTGACAGACTGAAAGAAATGATAAGGCCATCAAAGAACCTACACTCTAGTAGTTAAACACAGTGAGATGCTTACAAAAGTGAGTAACATTTGAGGCAGAATGATCAATGTTCTTTTGGTCCCATACTTGGTAGAAATGTGTGAGAAATAGAGGTGAGAGGAACCAGATGATCTGATCCAAGTGCCTTTATTTGATGCTGCGCTTACACGGGCGGACTGCAGCCCTGAGGGGAGGCAGGAATGGGATTTTTTTTAAAGAAAAATCACGGGGTTTCTGGGGGGATAGGGAAGGGATTAGTCTCTTGTTCTTCCAGGCGAGCACCTCAGGGTTTCAGGATGTGAGCTAAAACAATGGGTTACATAAAGGGTGGCTATTCCCAGGTACAGGAGGGTCAGTCTGACCACCGGCCATTGTGGCTGGTGCCAAATGTCTACTGTGGGAGGTGGGAGAGAGTTTCGATTACACCTTGGGCTATCAATTGAGTTGGGATAACTGAGTCATGGGCAGTCCATCTGGTTGGAAAACTTGCCTGACTGGGTCATGAGCCACCTGGTGGGCTGGGAAACTGGCCTGACCCCTTTAATAGTCATTTCTTTAGAGCAATCTGAGAGGGTTCCTGAAAAGTTGGTCCATACTCTGAGCATCGAAAGATGGGTAGAAATTAAATAGATGAAGAAGGGAAGAAAGGCTTTCCAGGTAAAGGTAGCAATATAGACTGGGAAAAGCATATTCTCTATGAGCAACTGTAAGTAGAATAACAAATTTTTAGCATTGGAAAGGAATTTGTAGATAATCCAGACCAATCCCCCATCCAACTCTTCAATTTCCCTTGGAACATCTCTTTTTAAGTGATTACAGCAGCCCATTTCATTTCTGGGCTATTCTGTTGGAATATTCTTCCATATATTGAGGCAAGATCCAGTAATAGGTGCAAAAGTCTATTAAAGTTACAAAATAAACTTTTGTTGACTTAAATGCATGTTGAATGACTTGGTTCTCGTCCCTTGGGACTATGAAGAATTGGCCCAAGGCTCATGCCAGAGGAGTGATGAGACATAAGCCTAGAAAGGCAGTTTGGCCCCAGTGGGAGCAGCTTTGAATGGCAAGGGTAAGGTAGAACTGTATCCAGGATGCAATAATGAGTCCTTTTGGGTCCTTAGGTGCACTAGTGATGTAATTAGAACATTGATTTAGAAAGAAAAATATTTGTGTGCAGGAAGGTTCCAATGGAGAGATTTTGACTACTAGATACCAGTTAAGAAGCATTAGCAAAATTAGAGTTATGGCATATAAAAAAGGTCTGGATTTAGGTGGTGAAAACAAGATTAGAAGAGGAAAATATGTCAGTGGGATAGGCACAGAAGAAATAATGTATGATTAAATTTGGATACTAACAAGGACTTCCAGCCAAAATGGAGGCATAGGTAGATACACTTTGCCTTCTCATACAACCAAAAGAAGGACAACAACAAATTTAAGCAAAAACAACCAGAACTGACAGAAAATCAAACTGTATGAAAGTCCAACAACCAAGTAGTTAAAGAAGAAACATTCAACCAGACTGGTAGGAGGGGCAGAGTCGGACATCTGGGCGGAGAGGACTCACAGCAAGGTGGTGGCTGGAGGACCAAGGCAAGTGAGGCAGCGGCTGGCAGAGCAGGCAGTTTTACATGTGCATGCAGATAAACTGAGAGGAATATCTGGGGAGGGAGAAAGACCGCACAACCCAGGGTTGCAGCTCAGGGAAATAAAGCCTCAAAACCTCTGACTGAAAAAAACCTGTTGGTGCTATGGCCATGGGAGGAGAGATTCCCAGCCTCACAGGAGAGTTCGTAGGAGAGACTACAGGGTCCTAGAATGTATACAAGCCTACCCACATGGGAATCAGCACCAGAAGGGCCCAGTTTGCTTGTTGGTAGCAGAGGAAGTGACTGAAAGCTGGCAGAGAGCTGAACAAACAACATTGCTCCTCCTTGGGCCCCTCCCCCGCATACAGTGCCACAATGCAGCCACAAAGTTGCCCTGCCCTGGCCAGTACCTAAGGCACATAATACAAGTACCCTTACTATATAATGGGCATGCCATGACAAAAATATATATATATCACCCAAATGAAAGAACAGATCAAAGCTCCAGGAAAAAATACAACTAAGCAATGAACAGTTAGCCAACCTATCAGGTACAGAGTTCAAAACACTGGTAATCAGTATGCTCACAGAAATGGTTGAGTATCATAACAATGGTTTTGAGTCTCAAAACAGAGGAAAAAGTGAAGGCTATGCAAATTGAAATAAAGGGAAAAATACAGGGAACCAACAGTGAAGAGAAGGAAACAAGGACTCAAATCAATGGTTTGGAGCAAAAGGAAGAAATAAACATTCAATCAGAACAGAATGAAGAAACAAGAATTCAAAAAAAAAAAATGAGGAGAGGCTTAGGAACCTCTGGGACAACTTTAAATTTTCCAACACCTGAATCATAGGGGTGCCAGAAGGAAAAGGGGAAGAGCAAGAAATTGAAAACTTATTTGAACAAATAATGAAGGAAAACTTCCCCAATCTGGCAAAGGAAATAGAATTCCAGGAAGTCCAGGAAGCTCAGAGAGTCCTAAAGAAGTTGGACCCAAGGAAGCTCAAACCAAGGCACATCATAATTACATTACCCAAAGGTAAAGATAAGGAGAGAATCTTAAAAGCAGCAAGAGAAAAGGAGACAGTTACCTACAAAGGTGTTCCCATAAGACCATCAGCTGATTTCTCAAAAGAAATGTTACAGGCAAGAAGGGGCTGGAAACTATTCAAAGTCATGAAAGACAAGGACCTATATCCAATTACTCTACCTAGCAAAGCTATCATTTAGAATGGAAGGGCTGACAAAGTGCTTCCCAGATAAGGTCAAATTAAAAGAGTTCATCATCACCAAGCCCTTATTATATGAAATGTTGAAGGGACTTATCTAAGAAAAAGATAAAAAATACAAACAGTAAAATGACATCAAAGTCACAACTATCAACAACTGAACCTAAAAAAAAAAACAAACTAAGCAAACAATAGAACAGGAACAGATTCACAGAAATGAAGATCACATGGAGGGTTATCAGCGGGAGGGGGCAGAAAGAATGGGTGAAAAGGTACAGGGAATAAGAAGCATAAATGGTAGGCACAAAATAGACAGGGGGAGGTTAAGAATAGTATTGGAATGGAGAAGCCAAAGAACTTATATATATGACCCATGGACATGAACTAAGGAGGGTGAATGCTGGTGGGAGGGAGGTACAGGGCAGAGGGTAATAAAGGGAGGGGGGAAAATGGGACAACTGTAATAGCATGATCAATAAAATATATTTGAAAAAGTAAATAAATTTGGATACTAACTGGTCAGCAACAGTACAGGGTTACAACCCTTCAGAGCTGCTTTGATAACACATTCTTGTTCCCCTCAACTTTAAGCAGCCAGTCTCAGCATTTGTCAGCTGGGTTATTCCGATTAAATTCGACAGATACTGGATTGATCAGTTAGTATGTACCAGATACTGTTCAGGGAAGACAAAGATGAACAAGGTAAGTTTTCAGTGCCCTCCTTCCCCAGCTCTGTGGATATATAATCAACATATAGGAATTGTATGTATTTAAGGTATACAAATGGATGGTTTGAATGCATACAATGTGAACCGATCACCACACTCAAGCTAATTAGCATAACCATTACCTCTCATAGTTACCTTTTGTTTGTGTGTTGAGAACCCTTGAGATCTGAAGGAGTATGAAGTTTCAGTGATGTAAGATGAATGAGTTCTGGAGTTCTAATACACAGCCTGGTGACTACAGTCAACAGTACCATAGTTTATACTTGAAATTTCCTATGAAGCCAGATCTTAGGGGTTCACAACACAAGATGATTACTCTTAAGGGTCTCCTGCTGTTAAGCTAGCATTAGCAGCCAACTAAGACTAGTAAGAATGTTAAGCCTGGCTAGTAATTGTGGACATGAACTGGTGTTTGTACATTAGTAAAATACAAGATTTTCCAAATTGTCCATACTTCCAGAAAAAAATCATTGTGAAAAATTGGAAAATACATATAATTCAATTTTAAAAATCAGTAGTCCCATCTGAAGACAATGATGTTACAATTTGATGAATGTCCTTCACTATTTGCTAGACCTTTATACTAAAGCATATGTTATTTATAAAATACTGCCCTCTAGCTTTCTTTTTCCACTTATTAGTATATCAGAAGTATATTTACATGTCAGTGAATACAGAATTACTTCACATCCAGTGTTCTCTCCAAGAAGATTACAATTTACTTAACCAGCACTCTCTTCTTTAACATTTATATTCCCCCATTTTTTTCTTTTATAAATACTGACAAACATCAATTTACAGATAAGTTTGTACATTTTTCTGACAAAACTCTTGGATTTGGAATTCCTCATCAAAGAGTTTGGTTGTTTTTCTTTAAAGCCAGGGACATATATTACCCTATATAATTCCCTTCTAAAAATTATTGTTATTCACTAATTCCCTTTTCCTCATTCAAATGTCAACACTAGCAATTATTCTTTCTAATCTTTACCAATCTGATATGAACAATATCATTGGTTGCTATTAAGGTTAAACATTTTATTTGTTTGTGAGACAATAGTATTTCTTTGGTAAATAACCTATTTATGTCTCTTGCCCATTTTCTATTGGGAGACTTACTGTTTCTTTCTTATTTGTCAATGTTATTTACATGTTAATCTTTTATCATATACTCCTGCTGGCCTTTTATCCTTTACTTTTTAAAAACTTTAAGTACAGTTGATATACAATATTATACTAGTTATATTAGTTTCAGGTATACAAATAGTGATTCAACATTTTTATGCCATAAAATGTGATCACTCCATTAATTCTAGTAATTATCTGTCACTATGAAAACTTATCACAATATTATTGACTACATTATTCCCCTTAACATTTTCACCCATTCCCCAAACCCCCTCCTCAGGGAACCAGCCCTTTACTTTAGTGTCTGTTTCTCTGAGACTATTTTTGGTTTGTTTTGTTTGTCTGTTTTGTTTTTTCAGAGTCCACACATAAGTGAAACCACATGATATTCGTCTTTCTTTGACTTATTTCACTTAGCATAATATCCTCTAGGCCTATCCATGTGAAAAATATATGTGTGTGTGTATGAGTATTTTATTATGCAGCAATAAAGAACAAAATCTTACTATTTATCCTTTACTTTTAACTTTGTTTATGGTCCTATCTTTTGCACAGATTTTTCTATTTATTTATTTAATTTTTATTGTGTTTTTCCTGTTATCGTTTATTCCCCCATGCCCTCTTCTGCCACCGCCTACCCTCCTGCCCCCACAATCACCACACAGTTGCGTGTGTCCATGAGTTCTTTCTCTTTTTAAATTCTTTGTCTGGTCCCTCCACCCCTACCCCAACCCCATTCTACCCTGCTGGAGCTGTTGGGCTGCTCTCTATCTATGAGTCTCTCTCTATTTTGCTTGTGAGTTCTGTTTGTTCATTCAGTTCCACATATGAGTGAAATCCTATGGTAATTGTCTTTTTTGAGTGGCTTATTTCACTTAGCATAATGTTCTCAAAAGTTTTAAACATTTATGAAGTCAAATCTATCAGTATTTTCCTGTATAATTTTTTTTGTGAGCATTTATACCTACGCTTTGGCTTTCCTCTGGTCTGCAGCTGGTATGCTGGGGCAGTACAATGTTGGTAACTGCAAAAACAGTATTTCTCATCCCACGATGAAGGGTCAACAGAGGCGCTACTTTATAGCAGCTGAAAAAGTTCTTTGGGATTATGCTCCGCAAGGCTACAACAAATTCAACGGTCTTCCCCTAAATATCTCTGGCAGGTAAGCTCCTTTTGATGGGGTTCTAAGCCTCTCATAAGAGCAGCATCTGTTAAGCTTTTCCCTGTGATCTCATTCATATTCCAGGCACTTATGAGCACACACTGCATAGATGACATAATGACCCCGCTTAAGGCATTCTGAGCCCTGGATATACTGCTGAGAATTGGCAGACTACTTATTGCTTCATGGTTTGCTGGCTAAATTGAAGCACTAGATTCATCCATCCATCCATCAAACATTTCTTGAGCACCTAATATATTCAAACTACAGTGCCAAGTGCCATGAGCAATATTAAGCTGACAGAGAATAAAACAAGACCTTTGTATATATGGAACAGACAGTTTTGAAAAAGGAATAAGACAGGACTCTCTTTCAGTGGAGATGAACTGGCCAAGAAAGGTTACCCTTTTTGGTTCAAGGATAGCCTGATGTAAGTTATGGCCCTTACCCACAATTTCTTTTCATCCCTGTGCAGTAAAATGCCATTCTTCTTCAAAATGTAACACTAATGTCACCTCTTAAGCGAGGCCTTCCCTCACTCTTGAGTCATAGTTAACCATTTTCTCTCCTAGTACATATTATTTGAGAACTGGAATCTAACAATTCAGTAAGTGGTTGTGAACTCCCATGACTTCTTATTGTAGAATCATGTGCAATAATGTCTGTGAAAGCATTTAAAAAGGTACAGTGTGATACCAAAAAGTATTGTTATTATCCTCTAATTCTTTTTATGTTTGAGGAAATGTTTCTAAAATTCTGTTTGTGATGAGTAAGATACCTTTTGTTTCTTTCATTGTAAATTTCACTCATTCATTCTTCCACCAGATTGGTGCACTCGATTCTTATTTAAAGAACTTGTCTGTACGAAAAACTCTGATACCAGCATTCTCTATTGACCAGTATTTCTCCATAAGCAGAATGGGAATTAGCATTGAAATTATGTTTTAGAAGCCTTCTAGAATATGAAGCACCTTTCAAAATCTGAAATATTAAGCTATATTCAATAGATATTTAATGTAGTATATGAAAGTACAACATACTAAGTAACATGAGGGATGCAAGAAGACAATGTTTCTACCTTAAGGTGGAGAAAGAACATGTATGCACAGAAGAGAAGTAACTTTGCAAGTTACAAATAAGAGTGAGCTGTTCAGTCAGTTCTCTGGGCATTCCAAAAGAACTAAGATCACCAGGGACATTTCAAGATGAAGCGGGATCTAAGCAGGGTCATGAAGTCTGATAGAATTTATACAGTAGTGAAGAGAAGAAATTTTAGACTCGGGGGTTAATGGAAAGCTCCGACCATGTAGAGGAGAAAGATGTGATCAGAGTGGCTGGAGTGAAGGATTTGCATACTCGAATGCACATTTGCATAGAGCAATAGGAAGAGAATTGGGGCAAAGTAAACTGGGTATCAATTGCAGAGTCCTTTGGTTGGCAACTCGAAGCAAATGAAGATTTTGCAGCTGGTAATTGACAATAAAAAAGGCCATTTTGGAAATTAATGTTGTAGTAGTGTGTAGGCCAAGAAAAAACTGAGTGAACCAACATGGAATAGAGGATGGAGAGTATGCAGGTAGAGATTCATATAATGGTCCAAACACAAAGTGATGAGGGCATGAACTGGGGTCATGACAGTGGGAAGAAAGGAAAGGAAAAAAATGCAAAAAAAAGGTGCAGAAAAGGAAGGGTGCGCTCAAAGGTTACACAGAAAGAATGAACAAGATAAGAGGATAATAGCCTGAGTGAAGAAACCACTGACAGAAATAAGATAATATAGAGTTAGTACTAGTCAGAATTTATAGTATTATATTTCACAGCTTTGAAATTCAGTTTTCATGCATACAGTTCGTATATCTCCCTATTAACTAAACTATCTGATTAACTAGACTGTTCATTCCTTAATCATGCCAGTATCAAAGAGCTTAGTAAATGCAGAGACTATTCATAATGACATCGGCAAGAGATAGAGGGATGCATATTCTGCAGAGAAACCAGTTAGCTCTTTGTTACTTTGTAGGACATCATTCTGGGACTCCAGTATTGGTAAGTAAGGAGTTGACCTGTGCCTGCTGGGGAAGAAAGTGCAATGACTAAGCGAGAAATGAGCTTGCGCATTAACCAGCTTCTGATGACTTTTAAGGCTGGTTGACTCTTCCTGGGAATTTTGTTGAAACCTGTGTTGTCTTTTCTTGGGAGATGAGTGGGAGAATGGGCTAAAGGTTATAAAACCAAGCTTCGTAATTAAGGCAGTTGGTGGATATGCAGAGATGCTTTCTCAGTCAGATTCCTATTCTTTTCACAGTGACTCCGAGCTCTACTTCACACAAGGGAACAACAGAATAGGAGGAAAATACTGGAAAGCTCAGTATATAGAGTATGTTGATGAAACTTTTCATCAAAGAAAGAAACTCTCTGAGGCAGAAGCCCACCTTGGAATTCTTGGTAGGGTAAAACCATCCAGCATGTTTTGAATGTGGGAGGGGAGATATTTTAGTGGACATTTACATCTGCTTGGAATGACTTCTTCTCTTGCCTGTATTCATGTCTCTCTAGTTACATCCCCTTCTCCTCCCTCTTCTTGATGTTTTTCAGGCCCAGTCATCAGGGCAGAGGTGGGCGATACTCTCTTAGTGACCTTTGCCAACAAGGCTGATAAGGTCTACAGTATTTTGCCCCATGGTGTGGTCTATGACAAGGCCTCTGATGCAGCCCCAAACATAGATGGTAAGTCTCAGCCTAAGTTTAGGGAGGAAACAGGATGAGTGTGCAAAGGACTTAGAACTGAACAGACGAGATTCAAATTCTGGTCCCTTCACTTAGCAGCTCAGTGAGCTTGGGCAATTATTTCAAGTTTCTGAACCTTATTCATCTCACTTATCAAGTGTAGATAATGATGCTCAGCTCACAGGGCTTTGGCAAATAGTGGAGAGAATTCAGAATGGGGTCTGGCCAGCAGTAGGTTCTCAGTAAATATCAATTCCTTTTCTTTTCCCTCAATAATGTAATAAATCTCAAAACAATCTACTTTCACAGTTACCCCCACTTCTTTAAGGTGAAACAACTTTTCCGTTTCAGGTTACATGGAATACTGTGGCTGAAGGCTGAGGGGGAAACCTAGTTTCCAATGTTTTGTTAACATCAAAATCTTATACATGGTCTTTGCCCCATATCTACCAACAAATATTTATTTAAAACCAGTGTTATGTGCTTATCATCTTCTACACTCGCAGGGGTGTCCAACCTGTGGCCCACAGGCTGGCTATGTGTCCCTGGATGGCTATGATTGAGACCTGACACAAAATCGTAAATTTACTTAAAACATTATGAGATTTTTTTGTGATTACATGTTGCAATAGGTTTAATGTGTGGCCCCAGACAACTCTTCTTCTTCTAGTGTGGCCCCAAGATGCCAAAAGGTCAGACACCACATTCTATAGCTTCTCCCCATCACAGAGCAGGCACTCCAGACTCTGCACGTGAGAAAGGCAGCGTCTGCTCAGTGGCTGCAGGACCTGCCCTTCCATCCATGATACTGCTCCTGGGAAACTCCGGGTCTCCCTGGAAGCCTTCTCTATCACTGCAGCTGATGTCATGGCTTCCCTGGCCAGTTTGCATCCCAGTGTGAGGCCAGGCCTATCCAGAGCAGGCTTTGTGGTGGTGGTGAGGGGACAGAGGACTAGGAATGGATGGAGAATTCCTCCTCCCCAGACCAATTCTCACCCTCCCCCACTGGTATCTCCTGTACCTGCACTTTCTTCCTTAGTTAAAATGCTCCCAATGACTTTTTGTATGTATACAGAGAGAACACCAGTGACAACCCAAATGTCTATATTTTTTGTCATTTAACTCAGCAAATTTATTTGGCATCTTTTTTGCGAAGCTCTGGAGAAAATGCAGAGAGCCTCAGTCTAGTAGGAGAGATTCATTGTGTTGTTCATTTGCCACATAATGTGAGGGTTAAGTGCACAGTCTTTGGAATTAAATAGCATGTGTTTGAATCCCAGATCTGGCACTTATCAGCCTTGTAACCTTGAGCTTTCTCTTACCTTTTCTATGTTGTAGTTATTTGGATTATTTCACAGTTCAACCTTCAAGACTTTAAATTCTTTAAAGATAAATCATTTGCTTAACTCTTTGGGGTATTCTCTGCAGGGCCAAGTATAATATATTCCATGCAGGAATATGTTTCTCAATAATATTTTATGTCTTTACATTTAATTGCTAAATGGGCAGCTATCACCCTTTCATTACTTGCTAAACCTGGTAGTTGAGTAAGAAATAGTATCTATGACGATACTAAGTCCAATCTATGAAAAGGACAATTCTTTGATAGACACTTCTGTCTCATGAAATGGCAGACTATGTCAGTGGCTTCACTTAGTAGACACAAAAATAAAATCAACTTTCCTTCTGCAAAATATATCAGAGACAGAAACCCACTCTGACAAGTTTAATAATGCTCTTGGCTGTTGCTTTGAGTAATTGTTTCATTTACCTCCTCAGGATTTGTGAAACCAGGGGCACATGTTAAGCCAGGTGAAACCTTCACATACAGATGGACAGTGCCTGAAAGCGTAAGCCCAACAGCTGGTGACCCTCCCTGTCTGACCTATCTTTACTTCTCAGCAGTTGAACCAATCAAGGACACCAGCTCTGGGCTTGTAGGGCCTTTGCTGGTCTGTAAGAAAGGTGTTCTCAATGCTGATGGAACACAGGTAAGTCATTAAATGTTACCAAGTTCTTCTCGGGGATGTATGTAAGAAAAATCAGTAATATGGCTAGAGATTAGATCAAAATAAATCAGTTACAAAAAGCGATCTCTCCTTCCTATTAAAATTAACTTCTACATAATGGGAATTTGGGTTTTTTTGTGAATTTACATTTTGATTTTCCTGAGTTACAGATGCCTATCCAGAAACCCAGGGTTTCTGCTTGTTAACTGGGATTTGGTGGGTCTCTCCCTATGAGTTGCTTTGATTCTAGAATCTTATGAGATCTACATGGAAGGCAAATTGGGATCCTTTCTTCTTGGACAAGGTTTCTCAAACTTGGCCACCCAATAGAATCACCTGGGACCTTTTAAACATCTTTAATTCATGTGTTCAAGACCAAGTGCATCAGAATCTCCAGGATTCCAATGTGCAGCCAGGGTTGAGAACCACCGTTTACTCATCACTGCAAACTGGAAGTTAATCACGATGAATGAAAGAACAAGACACATGTAGACAACTTCTGGCAAGTCCCATCTTACAGGTTGGGATGGTTGCACTGATTAGTGTGGCAAAACACAGCATTCCAAGCTACATCTACATATTAAACACATTGATGAAAAGAGGAAAATCTAGTCATTTAATTATTTGAAATTACTTCACCAATCCAAAATGGCAAAATTATTTATTTAAATGGTACATTTTATAATATATGGCATCATATGGACCCACTTCTAGGCTCAAAGGAACTTCTAGGTACAAAACACAAAGTTTCTTGGTCTACCTCACATTTTCATTTCCCTGTGCAAAGGACCAACCCTGGAAATGTCTGTTGAGGGGTTCAATTGTCCCTGGCCCTCTGAATGGCCCTCAATAATGCTTTGCAATAAGACTGAATACTTACACTGTACCACAACAATCACATAAGGCAAAGCAGAATGATTATCCCTATTTTAAAGCTGAATTAACTGAGGCTCAGAAACATTGAGTGATACCCCAGGAAGCACGTCTAAGTAAGTAGTGATAATCAGCAGTAGAACATAGAACTTTGAGCATCCAACTTTGATTTTTTCTTCCATACACTAACCTGCTTCCTACTAGCTAAATAACTGAACCAAAAAAATTGAGTGCCAGAAACATTTCATTAGGTACTTCTGATTTTATCCCTGTTGCATTCATTGGATTGTAAATTTGAAATTTGCTGGAAGCATCTTAGTCTCTGGGAGTTGTTACCTGAGCCAAATACCATTAGTGGTCAGTCCACTTACATAAAATTATGAAAAAATAATGGCATTAGAACCTAGGTCTGCCTGTTTCCATAACCCATAATCTTTAAAAATATGGTTCTGACCCCTATTTCCCTTCAATGTTTTTATATTGCATTTTGAAAACTTTCAAGCCTACACTCTTTCTTTCTATATCCAATTATTTTAAACTACTGTTTTCTAAAACATTGTGAGATCAAAGCAATAAGTGGAAAGGCACAATACAAGCATAAAGCAAGGAGTATCCATGTCTTCGATGAGGCATTAGGAAAGCCTCAGAGAGGTGGGACAGTTAGGCTGGCCCTTGAGGCTGCCTTAGGGTGGCAGACCATCAAAGTTAAGTGATACATGCACGAAAGACAGAGGCCTGCAGAACACAGCAAGTTCAGATTGCTGCAAGGAGCTAGGCCTCTCTTTGGTCAAAGTGCCAGGAGGGAAGGGCTAAGAAATGAGGCTATACAGGCAGGCAAGGACCAAATCACTGTGAGTCCAGACTGTATTGTCCAGTTTAAGAAGAGAGATGTGATCAGGTGGCACTGCTGAGGATCTCTCTGGAGCAGGCAGCAGGGTGAAGGGTGAATTAGATAGGACCATGTAAGGGAAGAAAGACATTGATGGACAGAAAATACAGTCCCTTGTCTGTTTCAGCTTTAATGAAAAGCATATTGCAGCAGTTCAAGATGTTGTGTGTCCCTAGATGGTGTAGCTCAGTTGGTTGGAGTACCCTCCTATAGATGAAAGTTTGCGGGTTCGATTCCGTCAGGGCACATACCTAGGTTGCATGTTTGATCCTTGGTCCAGGTGTGTGTGATCCTTGATCTGGGTGCACATGGGAGGCAACCAATCAATATTTTTCTCTATCTCTTCCTCTTTGTCCCTAAAAGCAATGAAAAAAAAAAAAAAGTCCTCTGATGAGGGTGAAAAAAAATGCTGTGTGGTCAGATATGCTCAAATAGATGGATTAAAAATATACAGGGTGGGAAGTAACCCACAGTCTCTTCAATATCAGCTCAAGTTAGCAAAATATAGCAAAGCCTCATGGGTTATCTTAATATATTATTTCACTCAGAAAAGGTGCCTGCTTTTCTAGGCATGTTTTTTTTTAAGCTGGAGATGGAGAGAAAAACCCAAAATGTTCCTACCCTCACAAAGCCTACACTGCAGTGAGAAAACAATAAAAATATGTTTATAAACAAGATATAATTTCAGGTACAGCTATGTGCTATGAAGAGCAAAGTAAGGTAGAGTGGGTGAGTTTGCAGGCAGAGTGGAAAGTGAGTGACTGTTTCAAACAGGGTTTTCAGGGAAGGGCACCTTCAGCAGGTGACATTTGTGCAGAGAACTGGGTGGAGTAAGGGGGTGACCAAGCAAAACCTTCTTGGGAGAACCTTCCTGGCACTGGAAACCACACATGAAAAGGTCCTGGGGTGGGAATGAGTGTGGTTGCTGTTTTCATGGAAGAGCAAAAGGCCAGCGTGGCTAGAGTGAGTAGTGGGTGAGTGTGATGGCATGAAACCAGGGCGACAGAGAGGCCACGGTCAGGGGAATAGGACCGTGACCACCAGCCTGACAGCAGCAGTACCACAAAGTAGAGGCTCTTCTGAGCAGGGACTTATTTCCCACACAGGGAAGGGGAAGGATCTGATGAGAAAGATGAATTTTGGGGGTGTATATTCATCTTTCTAGTAAATTTATCAGAATCATTCTCAGAATCTTGATTTACAAAATTATTCAGTTAATCTGTGGCTGAGGCTGATCTTTACCTACTTTTTGTTAACTTTGAAAGTAGTACAGAGCTAAGAATTCCTGCAAGCTGTACTTTTTATATATTCATTTCTCTCTCTTCTGTAGAAAGGAATAGACAAGGAATTTTACCTACTATTCACAGTCTTTGATGAGAACCTGAGTCGGTATCTTGATGAAAACATTCGGAAGTTTACCCTGCATCCCCTCAGTGTTGACAAAGAAGACAAAGAGTTCGTGAAGTCCAACCAGATGCATGGTATGAAACATGACTTTCTTCCTGTAAGAAAAGGCATAATTGCACTTGAAGTGAAAATGTTTGGCATGTTTTAACTATCTTAGTTTTTGGTTTCTTGGGTATGGTTCTTGCATGAGTAAATTATTTCACAGCTTCAGCGTCACCAGGTGTATGGTGAAATCTCACCATCTCCCACAGATGTTGTAAACTTAATGAATACTTCTAAAACACTCTATCAGCCTTAGAGGAATTAACACAAAAATTGAACTAGCAAAGATCACATACATCTTAACTGCATAAAATTACTGACAAACTGCCCTCCCTTGGGTTCACAATGACATCATTAAGTCTGAAAAGGACCACATCAAATACAGCCCCATCCTGGTTTAGCAATGTGAAGTAAGTTTTTATATGTTGGACATGCAGAATATATCATTTTAATTTAAAACCAAAATGCAAGGAAAATGATGTATTTTCATTTAAATTTTACATTAACTACAAATTAAATCCTCTCTCCAGTCTCGCTTGCATGGAGTGGGAGGAAGAAAGTTGGCAACAACACCACAGAGAAAGTGCCTCATATGGTATACAGTGCTCTGCATGGCACCTACATTATTCAAAGGTGTTTGCTGAATGATGAACGCATGAATGTTCCAGAAAGAGAGGCTTTAAAGTTGAGTTCCAGGGCAAGAGGAAATTCTCCATCAGCCAATCAGGGACTAAGTTATTGCAATGATATCTCTTTGATATTCAATGGGCAAGATTTTGATAATTTATTTGCAAAAGCATTATCAAAGTTTTTTTTTTTTTTCAAAAAATGAGATGTTCTTCTCAGAAGCCCCAGGGCTTCTTGGAATTTCTACTAACAATCTCAAGTGCTCGAGTCAAATTACCAAACACCACTGGTTCTGCAGACACAGAAATAAGTAGTTTTGTTTGATGTTGGGATTGTATAACTGAAGATCGTGCAGGATGTAATAGTTTTTTTTTTCTTACTATTGGCATTAGTAAGGAGTGGAGGCCAAGATGGAATGGACATTAAGCACGAGACATAATTATGTGCAGTTACCCCTCGGACAGTGCTGTTCAGTCATGGTGTTCATCCCCCCACAGAACGAGAGCATGGTTTGTAAAGTCTTCTCCATGCACTGCTCCAGGTAGCCACTATCAATGGATTGAGGTTGATGTAAAAGATAAAAACAATTTGCATCTCTGGAGGTACAGAGGGTCTTCCTACCTAAGTAAGCACTATTCCAAGTTCTTTCAGTTATTTTACTGAAGTGGGAAAATTATCATAAGGCAAAATTATTTACACAAAGACTACCTTCTTATAAACTTAGTGTTCCTCTCCCTCACCACCTCCTGCCCAAATTCCACTCCACTGACCAAATAGCCAGTATAATGCCAATTGATTGCAAATCTTTCACATGATGCAGGACCCAAGAAGTCAGTAAGGGGATGTTTGATAACTTTTAGAATCATGCAAAGCATTGACAAATAAGGATCTGACAAAATTAAATGAATTAGTAACTAAGAAAGAGACATTTAACAAAGGAGATGACAGGATAAGAATCTCAAAAAAATTATTTTCATATCAAGAATTTTAGAGAAGACTTAGGGGAAATTGGTAAAGTCTATAAATTGTTTTACAAGGATTATCCTCTTTATAACCTGCAAAACTATATTCTAAAACAAAGAATATTACACCAGGAAACAATTTTGTCAGAAAGAAATGATGCCAGAAAACAACCTGATTTATTCCTTATTAATCCTTAGAATTCACACGTGCCCTGATGTATACACCATTAAATATAACATTTTCACAATTTTATTATATTTCATTATTTACGGTTAATTTCACTTTCCATTTGAAATTGATTCACCCTGTGACTTTTTCCCAGTACTATTTTTCTCTGATAATAAGAATTTTCTGTGAAGAGTTTGAACACCTGAACACCCCATCTCCATACATACTGATAATCTTTCACTAAACTGATGTGTTTTCAGTACCTCTACAAAATTATAGTGGGCTCTGACTATGTCTTTGCTTCCATTTAGCTATTAATGGTTACATGTATGGCAACCAGCCAGGCCTAAACATGTGCAAGAAGGATCGAGTTTCCTGGCATATGATTGGAATGGGCACTGACACCGACATGCACGGAGTTTATTTTCAAGGCAACACCATCCACCTACGAGGGACTCACCGTGACACTCTGGCCCTGTTTCCCCACCTCTCCACCACAGTGTTCATGCAGCCGGACTATGCAGGTAAACTTGGCAAGTGACCAAATTTCTATCTTCAGGCATATACTCTTAAGGTCTTCCCCAGAAGAAATTGGTCAAATTTGGTCACTTCAGGGTGTGTAGAAAGAGGTGCAGTCTAGATTAGAATCAGAGAGTCCTGTTTTATTCCAAATACACAGGGTAAAGGACAAAGGAGAAGCATCTAAAATAACATCCACAAAGCAGAAGTGAGAGCCCTCTAAATCAGAGGTCCCCAGCCTCTGGGCTGCAGACTGGTATCGGTCTGGTCCTGTTAGGAACAGACCTGCACACCAGGAGGTGAGCTGGAATGCAATGCCCTCGAATCATCCCGAAACCATCCCCTGCCAGCAGGGTCCATGGAAAAACTGTCTTCCATGAAACCTGTCCCTAGTGCCAAAAAGGTTGGAGACCATTGCTCTAAATGACCTTGCCATACCTAGAAGAATGCTCTTGATTCATATCCATGAACAATTTGTGGTTTTCTTTAACCATAAACATCATTTTAGCTGCTGCTCTGAAGCATCTTACCAAGCACAGATGGCCCAATGAATGCTTTTAGGTTATGGACATGGTCTGGTCTCCCTTTTCTAGAGATTGGTAGTGCCCTTTTGATGAGTTATCAAGGGCTTCTCTATTTTCATTCTGTTGGTTTCCCCAGAGGATAAGCTGTACTGGGGCTGATGTCCATGGAAGGCTCAGGGAAGTGCCAGCACCTGTCTCTTCTTTTGGAAACTCCTGAGCCAATTGGATACTTGAGGCGCTTTTATGAGACATGCAAAGAGACATGAGAGACACGGCAGCATACCCTCACTGTTGCATGAAAAATAAGGATAGCAAGTGCTATTGGTTTTCAATATGTTTCTATACCTACCATTTTCATTTTTGAAAAAAACAGAAGCCAAGATGCTACCCAAGATGAGTACATGCTAACTCTGCCTGGTTCGTAAATGGGTGTTTACTTCTTTAATTAACACCGAAGCTGCAGTGTAGATGCCTCTCTGTGCCATTGGTCAAGAACTTGAAGTTTGGGCTTCAAAACTTTTGCCCAATAATTGCCTGAGAGTAGGAGCTCCATAATCCTTGCCTGTAAACTCCTAGTATTCAACCTTTCTATATTAATATAACTGTACAATTATGAATCACCCAAACCCCAGGATGCTTTGGGCACAATTTTTTTTTTTTAATTTCACTCTTCAAAACTGAAAAGGGGAGGTGAGGGAAATAGGCCAAATAGGTTTAATCCATTGAAATAGGCATTCAAAGCTAGAGCTGGCTTTTAGAGGCTACTCATTCCAATGCCTTGAGAATTATTCATGTGCCCTACAGGCTTCTAAAAAGCTTTATGGCAATGGTTTCCTATTTATGTTTGGTGCTCCAAAGTATCAATCTGTAACTTTAAAAGCTTGGTTGTTTCACCATTCCTATCCATTATCTACCAGCAAAAGAGAGTGCCCCAAACATGGGCAGAGTCGACTACAGCCTGCAACTCAAACACTTTCTTTTTCTTTTTTGTGAGACAGTTCTATGGAGCAATGAGCGATATACAAAAGGTGTACATATTTAATTTATACCAATTAACTAGTTGGAGATAAGTATACATCTCTGAAACCATCACTACAAACAAGGCCTTAAATTCCTTTTTGTTCTGAGAGAATGTAATTCCTTGACTCTTGAAGAACATGACGAACACAACATATGCAGAAGCAGCTCTTTCCAAGTCTGTCCTCAGAGGTGTTTCCCCTGTGGTTTCACAGAGTCCCTTCCTCGTGAGGGTCCTCGCCAGCGCCCCAGGGAGGGGGATGTGAGGGTACCCACTGAACCAATGAGTTTTGCTCATCCCGAAGGGATAATTTGGCAATAAGTAGACCTGCAGAGCATGAAGAAAGGTATACCTGTGCATTGTAGATAGTTAATGAGAGCTGCAGTAACTACTTCTAAGAACAGAACCTACTAGAGGAAGAAAAGATTTATTGATACAATAATTTCCCTGAGAGTTAATGTCTTCTAACAATTTTGTTTTAAATGATTTTATAGTGAGTTCAATTAGGAAATATATACCTGATGACAATGCATCTACAAAATTCAGTTTAAAAATTACATAATTCTCAGTCATACATGATTGTTAGCATTATGTGGGAAAATCTAATTGACTTTTTTTTTTACTTTCCATCTGGCATAGTGTAGACCTATTGTTGGTATGAGAATCTCCTTTGCTCAAAGACTTAATGAAGTATACATTTGGCTTTAATAATAATACGTTACCTGTGTATTGTACTTTATAGTTTATGAAATCCTTCAGGGCAAATACATGACTTCAGATATGTGTCCTAATTTGAACTTTGTCTAGGATATTAATCTTACAGGTAATCAGTTCTGCTTAAACTGATCTGGTTTGGGCTAAGATAATCATACCTATGTGATTTTCCAGGAGTGACGGTCTTCTAACTGGTATGCACCACAGGGAAAATCCAGAGAAATCATTTCTTGGCAGCAGCTTTACAAGTTTTATTTTTCCATTACAAATGAGCTTCACATGGTATTTTTTCCCATAAGTAAATATATTCAAAGTAATTTATTCCCCTTATGGTCTGATTTTAAAATAATACTATATAAAATTGATGTTTTAAAATCTTCTTTCCTAGTTATTTATTTTGGAATAAATATGTAAGTTTGCTAGCAAACCAAAACCAAGAGCAACAACAAAACCACGATCGGCCACCACACCCAATGCCGAGCCATTTCTCTTTCAGGTATTTTCAGGGTGTTTTGTTCCACCATGCACCACTTCACCAGAGGCATGAATCAGATGTACGAGGTCAACAGCTGTGGCAACAGGGACCCTTCAGAGCAGCCATATGGGATGATAAGAACCTTTTACATCGCCGCTGAAGAGGTAGAATGGGATTATGCCCCTAACAAAAACTGGGAGTTCGAAAAGCAGCACTTGGACGCAAGAGGGGAAAGGTACCACGCGCGAAGCCGCCAGGTCTCTGGGGTGGGATTGCGCATGCTCCGCATACGTTTATCAGATATGGAAGCCTCAGAATGCCCTGTTCTGCCTGCACAGTTGTGGCAGAGACTTTCACTATGGGTACCAAAGATTAGGAAAGCTGCCCGTCTCCATTCTGGGAAGGGGATCAGAACTCATTTTGAAGACACTCACGTGGCAGGCTCAGTATACCTCCGCCAGCAGTGGCTGGTTCTGCATGTGGCCCCGGATGAATGAATGTGCCTTTGAGTGAGCGTCTGGAGTGAAAGGATTTAGGGAAAGAGGCAGATCCACCGTGATCGTGGGAAAAGGAAGACAAAAGAGTGCAGCAGGCAGCAGAGATGGTGTGCAGATCCGGGTGAGATGATGGACTGCTGTAGATTGAGGACTGCAGGCAAGGGGGACTGAGGATGGGCCATCGACCTTATCGGCGCTGATCAGGTGGGGGACAGCCCAGCAGTGGGCAGATATCCCGAGCTGGGATAGGAGGAGCAGGTCTCCTCTAATAGGCCCTGTACCCAGGAAGCCCGCAAAGACTGACCTCCCATGAAAGAACTGCCAGCCATGCTAAGCAGCAAAGAATCAGCAAGGCTCAAGCTCCCTTCAGGCTGGAGACCACTGGTCCTCTACCCACCCTAAGCCCCCAGGATGCACTGGGGTAGAGTCAGACAATTTACAGTGGCATCAGATGTGCAGACTTTCTTTCCCAATTTTCATACCCGCCTCCACTTAACAACTACCTTCGGTTTGGGCATCACTGTCTCCACTATACAGACTTTGGAGACTTTGGTGCAGAGAGTTAAAATGGTCCAACTGTTCACTGGCAGAGTTGGAATTGAACACAGACCCGTGTTCTCTCCACCACCACACGTGGACTTTGGTGCCCCCGTCCTCCTGGTTCTTTATTCTCACCCTCCTTTCCCTCTCCCTCCACACCATTCATACCTAATCCTCTATGGCTAGGCCACACACAAACTCCACTACATACAACTATTCCTGATCACATTTGTTTCCCTTCTACTTCGTTGTCCTCTGTGTTTTGAGGGCTCAGACTTCTGGAATAGAGGGTATAACAGCACCACCTTATGGATAAATGAAGAAACAAAATGAATCTTCATTTTAAAAAGGTTTGCCTCAAGGACAGGACAACCTAAAATTAATTTGATTATTCACCAACCCATTTGTTAAGCCAGATACCCCTATTATGTAAAACCAGTGCTGCCAGTGCAAGCTAAAGACCAGGTTGGTTCTGTGGAATAGGAAATGAATACTAATTTGGCCTTTTCTAACATGATTATTGCTTTAAAAGGCTACCATAACTGAAGAAGTATAATAATTTTGTTCATGTACAATCTTGGCCCATGAGTGTGTAAAATACATAGCCTTCCTTATTTTCTTGAAACTCTGTAATTTCAGTATTAAGTCTCCCATCCCCCCAACTCTCTGGGCTGGCAAGAAGTTCTAGCTTCAGTCTTCTGGGATTGTCTCCCAAGTTATACAGAGAGATAGAAGGTCCTGAGTACACTTGCACCCTGTCCCTGCTACTACAGATATTGTCCATAAATAAATGAACAAAAGCAAAGTGGAATGGGAGCATGTTCAAAGTACAACCAATCTGTCAATAAAAACACAGTACGGAATTGAAACAAGTTCCCCTAGTGGCACATCTGTGGCACCCCTGTAGATAGGAGCTCAGGAACAAATGTCCCTTCTGCACCCCAGTTGTTATTCCTCTGCCCTTTGACCCAAAGCCATAGCATGGGTCACATCTGGTTTTCAAACCACCTCTGGGTACAGGTTATCCCTGAGACATGTATTGTCCTGGCCAGCACATATGGGACCTGGAAGCCTTTCCCTGGGGCTTCCTAAGAACACACTAGGAAAGGCTAAAGATCCCAAAAGGCAACAAATGTGACCATCAGCACATGTCAGGGTTTGTGCAGTGGGAGGAAATTTGAAAACAGAGGTTAAATTGCCACAGAGAAATAAAATTATATTCCTAGTATTCCTGAGCTTATGGACTGATATGCAGGTATGCTGATAGACAGTAACTAACCTGGGATTCAAGATAATAACCACCATTTATTGAGCACCCACCACAATCCAAGCATTTTTCTAGGGCTTTTATGAACTCTGGTATGACCCTCACAACATACTTGACCCATTTGATCACCTTTAGCTCAGTATCACACATGACATCCTAGAGAGATAACGATAGAGCAGGCACTTACATTAAGCAGGTGCTTAATACCTGTCTGACACAGTGCTTTATAGATGTATGATCCTCACACCAATCCTGAGAGCTAGATACATTAATATCACCACATCTGCAGGAAAAGAAAGCTGGAAAAGAGCAGAGCGTGGCCCCAGAGTGTGTGCTTGTCACCATAGTGTTACTAGAACTCCTGAAAAATAAAAGTAGAAGAAAAATTCCCTTCCCTTGGAAAACATACAGTGCAGGGTAGAAGGTATATATGCATTTGTTAAATGCCTACTGTGTGCTATGCATTGTGCAAAGTGCTGGTGAAACAGAACTGAGAAGGTCAGACAAGGTACTTTCCCATACAGACGTCATGGTCCACGGGGAAGACGTTAGGACAAGCATATTGAGTGAGGCAGTCACTATGAGAGGGGAGTGCAGAGTGCAGCAGGAAAACAAGGCAGGAGTGCATAGTTCCATCTGAGGGAAAGGTGCGGTAGGGTAAGTGATTGGGAATAGCTTCTAGGAGGAAGGAGTCTTTGACCTGGAACGTAAGGAGTAAACAAATTGAAGCAGTAGGAATCATGCCTTTGGCAGAGGGAACAGCACACGGAAGGCCTAGAGACAGGGAGGGCACATGGTATTCAAGAGATGTGGTGTTTAGAATGACCCAAGCACAGAGTATGCAGGGGCCAGTGATGGGAAACAAGGCATGGAGGCTGGCAGAGGCAGCTAGTGAAGTGGCGGAGTGAGAGCCAACTCGAGGAGTTTGGCAATGGGAAGCCATAAGAAGGCTTTCCACAAGAACCAGCTTGGTCGAATTTATTGTTTAAGATCACTGCCTGCTGGGTAGAGAATAGAGGAAGGGGAGCAGTGTAGGTGGCGGGGAGAATGATTAGGAACAATTCTAGTTATTGCAGGTGAGTGATGGTGTCTTAGACGAGAATGTGGAAAGTTTCACATGAGAGATGGAAGTATGTCAGACATACTATATTTTAAAGATAAAACTGATAGATTTTTTTCTTTTTTTGTGATGGTCTATCTTGTTGATAGATTAAATATATACTCAGTATTCATTATTGGTGGGTTTCATGTTTGTGTCTGTTCACTAAAATTTGTTTGTACCCCCTAAATCAATTCTTACGGTGCTTTTGTGACCGTTTGCAGATACGCACAAAGCAGCAACAACTTTGCGTCACCTTGTATGCACGTTCCCAGCTGAGGTCAAAGGAAGCATTGGTCCGCCTTCTTGTGTCTGATCTCGTGCTGTAAACAAATGTTCTTTTTGTGGCATATTTAGTGCCATGGATTTTTTGCATTTTTATGGTTTTTTGTTGGCGATTTATCTCTTTACAATGTCCCCCAACATAGTGCTGTCTAGTGTTTGAATGCTCAAGAGGCCTTATAGGGGAAATACATGTATTAGACCAGCTTCATTCAGGCACCAGTTATACGGTCGTTAGCTATAAATTCCATGTTAATGAAGCAGAAGTATATATTAAGTAAGATGTCTTTAAACAGAAACACACACAAAATGAGGGTATATATTGACCTATTGATGAAAATATTGTGGCTGGAAGTTAGACAGAATCTAGCCCTATATTTCCACTAGGTGTTTGCGGTGATTCTCTAGAACATAATTACTGGATTAACAAGAATCAACTGTATCTATATTTGTACATGGGCATATGCACAAACACAAACCAGAGGCATTCTTGAGATCTTCCCAAGTGGGAAAGCATAACAAGGCACAGAATAACACATGCAATCTGGAGGAATGCAGGGTACTAGAGTGTGGGTGTTTACACATTTGGGCATGTGTGTGACATCGGTTAGTCCCAAGAAGAGAAGTACAACCTCAAGGGGCTCTTTGTAAGACCGGCCCTATTCATCACCCAGCAGGGCTGAGAGCAGTGGTTCCATGGTTCCCAAGAGTGGGCCATGAACTAGTGCTGGGCTACCCACAGCAGAACCCCTTGAACGCTTTCAAATGCATATTTGGTACCCCACACCTAGACAGGCTGATGCAATAGGCCAGTTCCCCAGGGAGATGCTGATCACAGGCGGATTTAGGAAGTACTGCCCCAAAGTAACCCTGAATCACTCAAAAGCACTCAAGGTTTTTCTACCATCTGACAACTTTAATTTCTGCTACTTCTGATTTGCAGACATGGAGATATATTTATGAACCACACTGAAAACTGGATTGGCTCTCAGTACAAGAAGGTGGTTTACCGGGAATACACCAATGGAGAATTTGTGGAGATCAAAGCCCGGCCACCGGAAGAGCAGCACTTGGAACTGCTGGGTATGGCACAGACAGCAGCTTGCACATGTGCGCATGCCCCGCGCGCGCGCGCGCGCGCACACACACACACACAAGTCCATTAGATATACACCTGAGAATGGAGGAAAGGAACAGAGTAACCCCACTGCATTCAGCCAAGCACAACCTCTAACTGCTCTCCCATTTTCAGGGAGCATGCTGTGTGCTCAGCCCATCCAAAGAATAGCCATGGTAAGACTTCCAGATAACAGGAATCCGTATCATCAGGGCAGTCAAACCTTTCTATTGCCCTGAAGTTCTTTTTCCACTCTTCTGCTGAGCCAGGAAATTTTAATCTGATGCCTCAGAACAGCAGGCTGAGTGTTTGCATAACTTAAGGTCCTTGATTATTCATGCACAGGACCATAACAATACACATAAAAATATAATTCTGACAAAAGAAGAGCTCTTTATGTGAGAGGGGTGCTGAAGAAGAAAGGCTTGGTTTCAGTTTGGGAGGCACTAACTTGTGGGCTTCTCAGACCCAGTCTGCCTGCCTGATGCCCTGGACTACCTGGCAATCAAATAAACTCTTTCTGCCTTCCTCCCCACTTTTCTCCAAGTGAGGTTCACCAAACCTGATTCCACCGTGAAGATGAGTTGTTAAGGCAGAGGGCTAACCTAGATGACTTCCTCAAAATCTGTTCCCCTTTTTAAATACACAGGGTAACTTATGTACAGAGTATGGCTTTACACAGTGCTTATGTGAAAAGTATGACTTTACATGCCTGCTAGCTTCATAAATTACTAAATGCCCAACCCACCTACACCACACCTTTACTTCTATTAATAACTGACACACAAGCTTGTCACACTAAGTAAAGTCAGCCCCAGTGGGAACATTCCTCCTTCTGAGACTTGCGGGTGTCAACTGAGCTCTGAAGAAAAGGTACTGGTCCTACCAAGGGGGCTGGGTTGCCCCTTAAAGAGCGCCCTTTGGTCTACTCAGTAAAATGACACAAATGAGTGGTTCCATCAGAGGCAATCCCAGCAACCCTTCAGCCAGGACAGCAGGAGGCTCGTCTACTCATTTCTGTGGCTCAGGACGAGGCCTGCGCTCCTGAAGTTACAAAGGGCACAGGGCAGGCACATTACTGCTCCCTGTGACCTACCAGGTCACAAGTCAGAAAGCATTTGCTGTAACTCACCAGTGCAGCAAGGCCTGTGCAATTTAAGTGGCATGAATATACAAGTAGTGATTTTCATTTATTCACACAGATGCTGCTATCTGTAATTATACCCAAACTTACTGTTTAAAAACATGCCTAGAAATTTCCAGATTTATCATTTTTTTAAAGAGCATTTTCAAACACTTTCTGATTCATACTATTCCCTTCCAAAGATAATAATAGTCCAAAAAATTTTAGATTTTTTTTAAGGGCTTTAGTGATTTTTCTCAAAAAAGCAATTAAAAACCATGGTCTGAATCAGTAGTGAAGGGGTGGGTGTGGTGAGGCCCCTGTCATGAGTACAACTCCCTATGAATGTAGAATGCAATAAATGCCCAAGACTGCGAATGAATAGGGGACAAGTCTGAGGTGCTTCGCACATGGGAGTCTGTTTCCAACCCCCTCAAGGCAGTGCCTCTTGAGGACTGCTGTGTGTGGAGTGCTCTGTCAGTGTGGCGTACAGGCTGGGCAAGCTGCACGTGCCACATTCAGGGCACCAAGAGGAGAAAGGCACCTGGCATGGGTGGTGCACATCCCACGGTCACGCTGGCACAGGCTCTTCCAGTGGGGTGCAGAACTGTTTCCGCTGACACACAAGCTGGTTGCTTGTAACAGAAGTGTGCACATGTGAGGAACTGAAAAGAGACATCTCATCAAGAATCCAAATACTGAGAAACAGCATCAGACATGCATTAGTGAAATCACTGTATAGATCATAAATCAGTATATAAATGTCTTAATTCTGTTCTTATCTTTTGATCCCTTGTATACACATTATTTTATTGGATTCTCATCATCATCATCATAAATCTATTTACCAGATAGTGAGCAATTTCAGACTTAACGAAGGTTACATGCAAGGATATTACAACTGAAAGTCTTCATATCACAGATATGGCTTTTCCTGGGGATTATGTCTTGCAGTAGTAGAAATTTATGCATTTATCACTGTATTTTAATAAACTGAAATAAGTACTGTACATGCATTATCTTATTTAATCCTATGAGAAAGGTGCAATCAAACCCATCTAACAGAAGAGAAATTTGAGACTCAGGCAAGCCTTGACTGCAAGGCTTCTCCAATAAGTGAAGAAGGCAAGATTTGGACCCAAATTGGTCCAATTGCTGAAATGACATGCTCTTTGATACTACATATATGGCCCTCTAAAGGAAACACACTAATGAAGAAACTAACATTGTTTTATGTTGCCAAATACTACCTACATTTAAATTACATCAGTGTTGAAAGAGCAATGATAATGCACACAGACCTGTGTTCCGCCTTCAGGCCCAATGATGCATGCCGAGGTGGGTGACTCTATCCTGATCATATTTAAGAACAAAGCCGATCGGCCCTACTCCATCTCAGCCCACGGTGTGGAGGACACAGAGACGGGGAAGCGACTCCAAGCGCCCATGACAAAGCCAGGTAGGTTACCCCAGAGTTCTGCGTTGTCCTGATGAGGACACCAGACTCAAACTTTTTCTGATCTCTGAAGAGCCTTGAAGAGCTCAAATTAATGTTAATGTGTTCCAGCCATCACCTAATCCCTCCCAATGTGAGATCATCATTCATCCAATGACCAAATGTTGATGGAGGTCCTAGGGTCCATTAGGGACCTAAAAACTTACTAAGATGTAGTAATAGCTGACATACATTGAGTGTTCACCCCGTGCCAGGTGCTGTGCTTCATATTTAAAAAAAAACAGAACCTCATTTATCTTCATAGTAACCCAATAACTAACAATATTTTATTAAATCTAATACCATTTATTATAATGTCCATCATTATTTTGTTTCTAAAAAAAGAAAAAAATAGGCTGCCAATTAAACTTTAGCATCCACTGATTGAAAAATACATCCTGACTTCAGAAATTGTATTTCACAATTATATTAAATTGTGAAAAATGTTCATCTTATAACTGATGAAATGTGGTATTATGTCCATTCAACAGATGGCAAAAGCACAGAGGAGTAAAGAACTTGACACAGTCATACATTAGTGATGGGGGAGCCCAGTTTGTGTGACTTCTGCCCTCTTAACCACACACTTCTCTCGAGATACTTTAAATGAGGTTGGAAGAAAAAAACAAACAAAATGAATCATTTGGGTGGTAGTGTGGGTTTTACATAACGAAATTCTAAGTGGTGAAGAATTTCAAGAATATGTCTGGATGTGTTTATAAGTTTCAGAGAAGGAAAATCCATGGAAACTGATTAGTTAGGAGGCCTTAGGAAAAGGAGTAATTAGGTAAAGCTTTACACAGGAGGTAGAGATCCAGTTGAGTTTTGAAAGATGCACTGAAAGGAGAGAAGATCTCATGTTTAAGCAGCTTCCCATAATATTTCTACAGTTGTAATGTGGTTGTAATAACTGTGAAGAGCCACTGTGACCTTGAGTTATGAAATTGACAGCAGCCATAGGTATAATTACAAGTAAGTTATATTCCATTTTACTTCTTATGCATAGTAGCTTCATAATACTTAACACTATAGTAATTACAGTAAGAGAGATATGACCTCTAAAAAGTTAAAGATGTATAAAAAGAAGAAAAGAAAACAATCTCAGGCATCACTGGAAAAAGTTAGCAAGGTACCTCTTCAAGGATGGGGTTAGGGGAAGGAAAATCTTCATTCCACTATTCCAACCTCTGCCACACCCACTCCACCCCACTCCTAGTAACAGAAGCCTGTGTTTTGCTGCTTCCAGAAACTTTTCATAAACATCCAAAATGTCTATCTACAGGAAAATATTAAAGTAAATTCTAGAATATCCTTACAATAGACTGTTGGGCAGCCATTAAATGATATTTAAGGTTTAGACCCCGACCGGGTAGCTCAGTTGGTAGAGAGATCCTGATACGCCAAGGTTGCTGGTCAGGGCACGTAGAAAAATCGCACATAGAAAAATCAACCAATGAATGCATAAATAAGTGAAACAGCAAATCTATGTTTCTCTCTCTCTCTCTCTCTCTCAAATCAACCAATCAAAGGTTTGAACAGCATGGGAAACACTTGTGGTATCATGTTAAGCAAAATACAAGTATAGAAGAAAGACCCAAGGGAAATAAGCCAAAATGTTAGTAATGGTTATATCTTCATGGTGGTATTTTGAGTAGCAGAGTGATACTTTTTTCTACTTCTTCACATTTTATTGTACTTTTTAGATTTTTGTAATGTATGTGTCTTGCTTAGATGAAGAGGGAAATGTTTTAAAATGGGTCAAAAAGCCATTAAATAAAGTTATTCATTTTTTGATGGTTGAAAGCATGTCCCAGGGGAGGAAAAAAGGTGCCAATCAGACATGGATGAGGTTCTGGTAGAGCTGTGGACAAGCTGGGGTCACCTGTGAGACTGTTGTGCCCTAATGTTGAGGATATGCAAGGGACACACCTCCTCTGTGCTGGCTGGCCTTCAAAGAGTCCTTGATGTGAGGGTTATCACAGTGAGGAGAAGAATGATTAGAAAGTGACAGAGGGCACTTTTCTTACTGCAAGTCAGAAGGAGAGAATCCCCACAAGGTTATGGCAGGCTGATAGGTTTGAGAGAGCCCAGAGACAGGGGTAGAAACTAACTTTGTGCAGGAAGTCCAGGCAGACTGGACAAGAGCAATCAACCTGGGCATGCATGAGATGAGGAGAGCACACTAGCACCAGAAGCAAACTAAGCAGCCCCTATCAAATTTTTGTTTTTCTCTCATAATTAAATGACTCGGAAAACATTTGCTGAGCCTCTTCTTTTTAGTTAGAGCTGTGCTTCCTGCTGGATTGTTCCAACTTTAATAATACCACCCCTGTAGCCATTTGTATTTAGGAAGCTATATATCAGTGGTTTATCTTGCAATTAACAAGGCATAAAGCTATCATGAAACTTCATGGAAATTAGACCTAAAGTTATATTTCTAACCCACTAGTGTATGAGCACATATGCAGAAAAGGCACATGTAAGCATTAGTTTTGTTTTGCTCTGTGGCTCACATTCAGCTATAGGTTGTTTGTTCTGATGGGTGGGGATAGAACACAGTTCAAAACGAGATGTGGCTTTTATCTGGCACTTTTACCACGTGATTATCTTGTTAAGTCATGAGTATATTTGTGATTCCTCTGCAAGGCTCTGGATTGGCCACCAATGATGCATAGATATAGTACCTGGCAACAGGGAGTGCATACATTTGTTATTAGTAAATATAGAATTAACATTGTTGACTCAGTGTGAGGTTCTATCCTAGGTTTTGTTTTTTAATCCTCACCCAAGAATACGTTGATTGATTTGAGAGAGATAGGAAGGGAGAGGAAGAGAAGGGGAGAGAGAGAGAGAAACACTGATCAGTTGCCGCCCTTACACATCCTGACTTGGAATCAAACCTGCAACATTTTGGGTGGATAATGCTCCAACCAACACAGCCATCTGGCCAGAGTCTAGGTGTTTTGTTTCACTTAGTCCTCACAACAGTTTAACTCATTTTATAAGTAAGGAAACTAAAGGTCAGTGAGGTTAAGTAGCCCATCAAAGGTTGGGAAGTAGAAAGTCATCGGGTTGAGGTTTGGAACTAGGTCTCTCTGATTCTCTCTGGTTCTAACTAGATCTCACCTGCCTGCACAGTAAAATAACTTGAGAATCTTTAAGAAAAAAAAAAAAAAAAAGACCCTGATGCAGTAATCCCAGACCTCAGACACTAAATTCATTGGTTTGGGATGAGGCCTGAGCGGTGAGAGTTTACAAAGCTTCCTGGTGATTCCATAAGAAGCCAAGGCTGAAAGCCACAGTAACCCGAGTGAGCTGGAGCGCTGCTCTTGGGAGAGAGACATGAAATTTGAGGGAGGGAAAAGCAATAAGGAACAAATTAAGTCTTCATTTCCTGAATAAACATGAGTTAATAATAAAAAAGAGCAACCTAGAGGGAAGGCTACTAGTCTGAAATGAAAGGTCCGCCACTTTGAAACTGCAGAAAATCAAGATAGGAGTTTCATGGGAACATTTTCTAATGAATGGGTACTTCTCCGCAGCTGTAAATGTTAACCAAAATTTATAAAGATCTGTTTATATTTTGTCAGCTAAGTCGTGTGGAATAGAGGTAACACTAGTAAATCCTTTCTCTTTCTTCTCATTTGTTTCAGGAGAAATAAAAACTTACAAATGGAATGTCCCTGAAAGGTCTGGTCCAGGGCCATCTGACCCAAATTGTATTCCATGGGTTTACTATTCAACAGTGAACTTTGTGAAGGTAAGGTGGAGAGGGCAAGCAAAATGCTCATAGTGATACGGCTTTGAGTCAGCTACTAAGTCATCATGACTCTGCTGGGTGTATGTGAAGGGATGCCAGGGTTCAGAGCAGGGGTCTCACAAACTATGTGAGGCCCATTTCTTTACATTTCTATGGTTGAGTTGAGAAGCTGCAAAAGAATCAGTAGAGTCAACAATTTTTTAAAAAATATTTACTATCTAGCGCTTTGCAGAAAATAAAAATTTGTTGGCTCTTAGTCCAAAGATTAGGAGAGGGGGAGAAGAACAAATAAAACCCCAATGCTTCGATCACCAAACTGAGAAGTTACAAAGTAATTTGAAGCAAAGAGGTTATATAAATAAATAAGCATAAAATAAAAGATATTTTAATATAATTTATACCATGGTTTTTGATGCATGGAATCCATCCTTTTTAAAGGCATTACCACTGCTCACAGGGCTCAGGAAAAGAAAGCACAGGCCAAACATAGTAACTGGAACTGCAGACCATTTGAATAATAAATAAGCTAACTTTATATAGGAATTAAAGGCAAAGATTCACTATCGTTTGAGTCAGAGATGTATGTAGTAAAACAAATAGTCTTTAATTATACATCATAAATCAAAGTCCAAACTAAAGTCACGTGTGATAGAAAATGTAAGTATCGCCCATTACTTAAAAAGTAAAAATTAAGTTCTGGCCAAGATGAAGGCGTAGGTAGAAACCCCTTGCTTCTTTGCACAACCAAAAGGAACATAACAACCAATCTGAAATCAATAAACAACCAAAAACACCAGAAAATAAAACTGTATGGAACTCCGGCAAGGAATTAAAGAAAAAACTAACTAAAACAACCAGACTGGTAAGGCAGCAAACCGCAGGGGCCAGCTCAGAAAAACTGGTGACGAAGCAGCCTTGGGGGCGGGGCTGGCTGACAAGCTCTGTGGGCTGCCCAGGAGGGGCTGACTTAAGGGGAAACTGAGACTCAGAGCTGACTGTGGACTATGGTGGTGGTTGCTGTGGTGGGAGAAACTCCCAATCTCACACGTTCCTTGAAAAGTGCATGCAAGATGAGTAGGCAGGCTGCACTGTTCCCTTTCTGGCCCCTCCCCGACAGGCAGTGCAGCAAGGAGGATTGCCCTGCCCAGGAGAATACCTAAGGCCCTGCCCTCTTACAACATATCAGCTGCGCCAAGACAAAGAAATATGGCTCAAATGAAAGAACAGAGCAAAGCCTCAGAAAGAGAACTAAGCGAGATGGAGAATTTAAAGCCCTGGTAATCAAAATGTTCACAGATCTGATTGAGCTTGGTCGAAAAATGAAAAATTAAATGAAGGATACCCAAAGTGAAATAAAGCAAAATATTCAGGGAACCAACAGTGAGAGGAAGGAAACCAGGATTCAAAGCAATGATTTGGAACAAAAGAAAGAAATAAACATCCATCCAGAAGAAAAGGAAGAAACAAGAATTCAAACAAAGAAAGAGAGGCTTAGGAACCTCTGAGACAACTTTAAACATTCCAATATCTGAATTATAGGGGTGCCAGAAGGAGAAGAACTACAGCGAGAAATTGAAAACTTATTTGAACAAATAATGAAGGAAAACTTCCTCAATCTGGTAAAGGAAATAGACTTCCAGGAAGTCCAGGAAGCCCAGAGAGTTTCAAAGAAGTTGGACCCAAAGAGGAACACACCAAGGCACATCATCATTAAGTTACCCAAGATTAAAGATAAGGAGAGAATCTTAAAAGCAAGACAAAAGAAGAGAGTTACCTACAAAGGAGTGCCATAAGACTGTCAGCTGATTTCTCAAAAGAAACATTGCAGGCAAGAAGAGGCTGGAAAGAAGTGTTTGAAGTCATGAAAGGCAAG
The DNA here is from genome assembly GCA_039655065.1 of Glossophaga mutica. Taxonomy (NCBI): domain Eukaryota; kingdom Metazoa; phylum Chordata; class Mammalia; order Chiroptera; family Phyllostomidae; genus Glossophaga; species Glossophaga mutica. Next base: position 73,137,184 of record CM077308.1, on the reverse strand, counting down.
GACCTACATCCAAGATTACTCTATCCAGCAAAGGTTTCATTTAGAATGGAAGGGCAGATAAAGTGCTTCCCAGATAAGGTCAAGTCAAAGGAGTTTATCGTCACCAAGCCCTTATTATATGAAACATTAAAGGGACTTATCTAAGAAAAAGAAGATAAAAAATATGAACAGTAAAATGACAACAAACTCACAGCTGTCAACAAATAAACCTAAAACAAAAGAAAATCAACAAAAACAAAAACTAAGCAAACAACCAGAACAGGAACAGAATCAGAGAAACGGACATCACACAGAGGGATTTCACTGGGGAAGGGAGGAATCGGGGGAAAAGGTACAGGGAAGAAGAAGCATAATTAGTAGCTATAAAATAGATGGGGAGAGATAAAAAGTGGTATAGGAAACTTCAGACTCAAAGACCTTATGTGTACAACCCATGGACATGAACTAAGGAGAGGGGAATGCTGGAGGGTTGGAGGGGCAGGTTGGAGGGGGGATAAAGGGGAAAAAATTGGAAAAACTGTAACAGTATAATCAATAAAAATACTTTAAAAAAGTAAAACCTTCCTATTAAATGTTAGATGGCTGCATTAATGTCCTTGAATTGTACTGGACAGTTCAGGAGTTACAGAGTGACATACAAGACACTTCAAAAAACAATCTTACACTTTGGAATTATGAGAAATGCACACTTATTTCTTTAATTCTCTGTACATCCCAACAAATATTTATTGAACACTTGTGATTGCAAATTACTCTACCAAGTACTATGAGCAATGCAAATATTCTTGTCTTGAAGGAACTTAAAATCTTTGGGGGAAATAGTACAGTACACACTCACAATGGTAACAAAATTCTGAATCTGGTGAGTTCTATAGGAGTACAGGGAAATGAGAGTGTAGGAAGAGAAAGTATTGTGAACAAAGGCAAAACAAGGAAAGTAGTTGTGTTTGGGAAATGTTGAGAATCCCATTTAGCCAAATGGGTTATAGGAAAGGAAAACAGTAGGGGAGCTTAAGCTAGAGAAACCCATTGAGGGAGCACATGAGAGGTTTAGGGACCTGCCCAGGATTTACATTCTATTCTGTAGGCCATGGAGATTCACTGGGGACTTCTAGATATGAGAGTGATGAGATTAATCTGATGGCAGTCAACTGGTGGGCTGCAGGTGAGGTGAGGTGACCAGAGACCAGAGAGGAACCGACTTCTAGTCCAGGGTGAGGGAGTAAACTATACTAGAAGGGTGGCAGATGGAATGGAAAGGAAGTTGCAGAATGGAGAGGCATGGTGAAGGGAAAAGAAAAGTAAGATTTGACAGCAAATGAGATGGAACAAAGTGAGGAAGAAAGAAGAATTAAACACTGAAATCAAGTTTTCTGATCTGTGGTGGGGCTCTGCCCGCAGAGCCCCATCTGTCCTCCACAGAAGAGAATAAATCTACCAAGACATGATCTGCTTGGGGAGGAGAGGTGGCCAATCTCTCACAGGAGAAGGGCCAAGAGCCCCTTCCTCAATAGTTTTTATTAGGTTCGTAATACACAGGAATACAGGTAAAGCTCATCCATCATTGTCAGGCAGCAAGAATCAAACAATAGATAAGATTTCAGAGAACTCTGAGGGCTTAATCTGAGTCAGTGTCTGTCAGGAAAGGGGGCTGCAAAACTTTGGGAGACATACTCATTTCCTCCTCGGACCCGTATCATTTAAATGAGAGCACTCTTAGCAAACAAAGCAGGTTTCACAGGACTTTACGAATTCTTTCTTATGCCCAATCACCTGGGGAGCCGCTCTAGCCAGCACAGGGCAGCACCACCCTCTGTCGTAGTTCCAGGCTTAAATGGATTAAGATCAGGAAGCAAGAGACAAGGAAAACTTCTAGACAGACTGAGGACTCAGGCTATGTCAGAATAGCTGCGGGGGGGGGGGGGGGGTGCGGGGCGGGGGGCGAGGGTCCATCACCTCCTCCTTGCTGCAGTGCCCCCCCAGTCCTTCCTTGAGGGCCTTCCAAGTGGTCGTGCCTGGATTAGGCGACCCCTTCCTTGAGGGAATCTTGCCTGTCATTGGCTAACCAACTAAGCATTGGGGGCCAGTTATGGACGAAGAAGAAGCAGCGCTCCTGCCAGGGAGATAAGCTTTGTCTCCTTAGCGGCTCACAGTCCGAAGGTCAGGTCGCTCACTCAGCCTTAGTCATGCGGGGGAGGGGAGGTTACAGCTCCTGAAACCAGGCAGGGCGATTCCCAACACTGATCTAAATGACAGGTAGTATCATAGCACTGTTAATAGAAATAGAGAATTCAGGAGAAGGAATGGTTTGAGAGAAATAATAAAAGTCCACTTTGGAAATGCTTCGCAAATCTAATTGTTGCAGGAAGAATATCTAAGTAGGAAGTTGGAAATGTGGGAATTTTCCCTCAAAAGAAAGTTTAGGCTGGACAACTGGGTATGGAGGTTATTGATGGTCCCGTACCATTTGCTACTCACCTGGTTCACTTTTATCCATAAGAAGTGGAATATAAGCATCTGTATATAGCTACAAACACAGACTAACTTGAAAAGCCAACAGAAAAATAGAAATAAGCATCACTTATTCACTGAATATTTATTGACCACCTTTTATGTACTAAACACAAAACTATCTCTGGAGAAGCAGTGTGAGGGACACAGCCTCAGCTCTCCAGGAGCTTACGCTGTAGCAAATTTTTAGGAATAGTCCTAAATTTTCACCAAGATCAGCCTGTTTTCCAGGGCTTCTTAGTACTTAATTTGTATGCAGTCTTTTTATGATGACTTTCTTATAAGCACTTAATCTGTGTTATTAAGTTATTTAAAGTCTCTTCTAATTCAATTTTATTTTCTTTCAGGATACATACAGTGGTTTGATGGGTCCTCTGATTATATGCAGAGAAGGGGTGTTGAATGAAAAAGGAAGAAGAAGTGATGTTGATTATGAATTTGCTCTCTTGTTTTTGGTATTTAATGAGAATGAATCTTGGTATCTGGATGACAATATTAAGAAGTATCTCAATAAAGATCCACGAGATTTTAAGCACACTGATGATTTTGAGGAGAGCAACAGAATGCACGGTATATCATGCACGTGATTTAAAAAGAAACTGTATGAGATATGCTCCTAGAAGTTCCTTTAACTGTAGGAGGTCCCCAGCTCAGAGGCACCTAGACTGAAGCAAGTCCTCTCCGTAGCTGCCAGCAAGGTCCAGCCAGGCTGTGGACCAGCTGTTCTAGGGAGCATCTGAATGCTGAGATCCCTAACTTATAATGCTGTGAAGTAATCCTTTAAAGACGAATCATCACTTATTGGTATATTTCTACAGAAATATATCATAACTTCTAATTGATCAAATCTAAGTGACTGGTTTAACTGTTTCTGGGACATAAAATACCATCACCAAATTTCTGTTTTAATGTGTCTATGTTATTTAATTCTACGTGATTTAAGGTCATTTTTTTTTAAGTGGAGGTAATTTAACGTGTTTAACTTGACACATATACACTCTCTCACCAAGATCTACTTTTGACCAAAAGTGTAATAAAAGATAAGCTTAGTCCAAGGTCACAAAGCTGGTTAATTGCTAACATAAATCAAAATTAGCCTGATCTCGATTCAGCTACTGTTTCCCCTACCAATTTTGCTTCCCTCTCCCAAAAGTTTCTTAGAATGCTGTTTTTAGTGAATGTGACTCATTTGGCGGTGTCACGATGCACAGAATAAACACTTAATAGAAAGCAAAGGTGGGAGAGTGCCCCATCACGTCAACACCACTTGAGCTTGCATTGCTCACTGTGAGGTCATGGGCTCTGCTGGTGTGAAGCTTTCTGGAGAGTCAGCCAGGCTTAGAAACTTGCCCCAAGGTAGTCCTCAGAAGGTGACGTATTAAGGACAGAGCTTCTAATTGGTTCAGTTATGATATAGATGAACTTGCTTCCTTATGCTTTAGTCCACTCAATTGTAGAGTGCTATAAATCTGCCTACCTCATGAATGAGGCTGTAATCTACTCCACAAAAAGACTATACTGAATAAACAAATACATAAACAGCACACATTGCTACCCAAGATATAGCTTTCAAAAATAAACTACTGTTTCTCTTTCTAGCGCTCTTCGTTTAAGGATTTCTTAGTAATCTGAATTTTAGTTCTAGAATATGAGGACATTGGTAAGTGCAAATGAGATTGTTCCATTTTCATCAGGCAGATGAGAATATTGGTGACTTAAAGTTCTTCTTGAACCAGATTAATAATGAGCATCATGTCACTAGTCAAAAACTATTTTCTTTTCACCATCTTAGCTATTAATGGAAAGATTTTTGGGAATCTCCATGGCCTCATCATGAATGAAGATACAATGACAAACTGGTATTTGTTAGGAATAGGAAGTGAAGTGGATATACATACCATCCATTATCATGCTGAGAGCTTTCTTTTCAAAGTAAGTATAAGGAAAATGCTTTGGGGGAGACATTTTGAATGAAGAAATCAATGTATTTCCTCTGTGAAATAAGGTTATTTGGCAATAAGGCCTGTGAGAGGATGATCAATATTAGAAAATGGAACAAAATAATTTGATTATATCCTTCCACTGGAGGAAATTTCTTAATATGTACATATATTTCAAGCTTCAGGTGAACGTTTCCTCATCACTTACATGAGAATAATTCTGCCCACTCCAGATTATGATGTCCATATCGTACATGAAAGCACCCATAGTATTTTGTCTTCTTTCCTTATCCTTCCTTTTTTCTTTCTCTTTGCTTTCACCATTTCTTTTCTATGTGATTAGCCAAAAGAATAGCCCAATCTAGTAAAAGCTATTTTGAGATTTGGCTCAGGCCCAAAAACTTTCTCTTGACTCTTACCCTGGGTCATATGTGGACTTCTGCCTCTCTAGCATCTGTACTATAGGGCTGGTTCCAGCTATACAGATCACATAGGGAGCTGTTTAAGAAACAAATCTCCAGGCCCTACCCTGCACCGCTGAATCAAGATCTCCAGGAACAAGCTCCAAATAGTCTGTCACCTCATGTGTTATGCTCAGTCTACAAGAAAGTAGAATAGAGAATAATAATCACATCTCATCTGTGAAGAAAACCCACATTAACCCTTTTCTAGTTACACAGGAATAAACAATAATTTTAAACAAACATTTAATATCCTCTCCTCTCTGTATATTTCTTCAACATGGTTTATGGCACCAAGTACCAGCCTATAATGATTATAGTTTTACATATTAAATGGCTATGCTCATTTTCAGAACTTGACTTTTTTAAATTTTATTTTTCACTTACAGTTTAATTCAATGTTATTTTGTATTAGTTTCAAGTGTACAGCATAGTAGTTAGACGATCATATACTTTACAGAGTGGTCCCCCAATATTTCAAGTACCCACCTAGCACTGTACAAAGTTATTACAATAGTATTGACTGTATTCCCTATGCCGTATTTTACATCCTCATGACTATTTTATAACTACCAATTCGTAGTTCTTAATATCTTCACCTTTTTCATCCAGTTCCCTAATACCCCTCCCCTCTGGCAACCATCATTGTAGAATTTCGCTTTTTAAATCCAAGTTCTAAAAATCATATTAAAATTTTACGTACATCTATAAAATTATTTTACATACAAGTTGTGTTAAGGTGTAATTTAGATTGAATAAAATTCACCTGCTTTAGTACATAGCTCTGTTTTAAAAAACACACCCAGTGGTATAACCAATGCTAATCAAAATAGGACAGCTCCACCACCACCTAAAAAGTCCCTATCGCACCCTCCAGAGTCAGCTATTTCCCCATGCTTAACCCTGGCAAACACGAGTCTATTTGCTATATCTATAGCTTTGCCTTTTCTGAATATCATGTAAATGGAATCATACAGTCTATAGAATTTTAAATCTGACTTGTTTCATTTAGTATAGGCATTTGAATTATATCCATTTTGATTGTGTGTTAATAGTTTTTTCTGTTTGACTGCTGAGTAGTATTCCATTGTATGAATATATTACAATTTGTTTGTTCATTCCTTTGTTGACAAACATTTGAGTTATTTCCAATTTTTTATTACAAATAAAATCATTATAAATATTTAAGTACATGTTTTTTTGTAAATATAAGTTTTCATTTTCCTTGGGAAAACACCAAGGAATTGGATTGCTAGGTCATTTGGTAAGTGTATGTTTGCTTGATAAGGAATTGACAAACTATTTTCTGCAGAAGCAGTACCATTTTTCATTCCCACCAGAAATGTATAATAATAACATTTATTACACATCCACATCAGCACTTGGTGTCTTCCATTTTTGTTTAATTTTTCTTTGCTATTCCATTAAATGTGTAGTGGTATCTCACTGTTTTTTTTTTTTAATATATTTTATTGATTATGCTATGACAGTTGTCCCTTTTTTTCTCCCCTATATTGCCCTCTGCCCTACCAACCACACTCAAGCAGGTGTTCCTGCTGCTGGACACTGTACATGTCTGTCCTTTCTTGAATGCTACTGTGTTGACTACTTTGTGTGACATTAAGTCTTAAAATCAGGTGGTGATTGTTTTAGCTATTCCAGATTTTTGCCTTCCTATACAAATTTTAAAAATAGCTTCAAATTAATATAAAGTAATATTGAATGTCAACTGTAACTGAAAAATAAAAAAGAAATATCTTGTTGATTTCTATTTTAAAAATCCTGCTGGGATTTTTATTAGTATTGCATTAAATCTATATATTGGTTGGGGAAGAACAGCTATCTTAATATCGAGTCTTCCAATCCATGATGTGGTATATCTCTCTATTTGTTTAGATCTTATTTGATTTCTCCCATAAGTCTTTTGTAGTTTTCAGCATACAGATCTTGCATATATTTTTTCAGATTATCACTAATACTTGGATTTTGGTGATAGTGTAAGCGGTATTGTTTTATTTCAATTTCTAATTTTTCATTGCCAATGTGTAGAAATGCAATCGACTTTTGTATAATAGACCTTGTATCCTGAAACTTTTATAAACTAGTTCTAATAGCTATTTGTAGATTTTGGGGAGATGGTTTCCTGGATAGACAATCATGTTATCTGTGACTAGAGACAGTATTATTAATTTTCAATCTGTATACCTTTTATTTCTTTTCTTGCTTTATTGCACTGGCTAGAAGCTCTAATGAATAGTGACAGTGGACAACTTTTACTTTTTAAATTTTTTTAAAGATTTTATTTATTTATTTTTAGAGAGAGGAAGGAAGGAAGAGAGGGAGAGAAACATCAGTGTGTGGTTGCTTCTCATGCATCCCTTACTGGAGACCTGGCTCACAACCAAGACATGTGCCCTGACTGGGAATCAAACCCGCAACCCTTTGGTTCACAGGCTGGTGCTCAATCCACTGAGCCAAACCAACCAGGGCTGACTTATCTTTAATGTTAGGGAAAAAGCATTCAGTCATTCACCACTGAATAAAAAGATAGCTGTAGATCCTTCTATTCTTAGTTTGTTGAGAGTATTTTTTATCATGAACTGATGTTAAATTCTGTCAAATGCTTTCTCTGAATCTATTGAGATGATCGCATTTTTTATTTTTAGTCTATTGATTATTTTCTTTACTATATAGGTGAATTACACTGACTGATTTTCAAATGTTGAACCCATTTTCATTCCCAGGATAAACTTTATTTTGTCATAATGCAATATCCTTTTCCTATATTTCTGGACTCAATATGCTAGCATTTTTTAAGCATTTTTGCATATGCATTTATGAAGAACACTGGTAGGAGCTTTCTTTTCTTGTAAGTTATTTGTCTGGTTTTGGTATCAGGGTAATAATGTCAGCCTCATAATATGAGTTTAAAGTGTTCTCTCCTCTTCTGTTTTCTGGAAGTTTGTTTAGAATTGGTATTACTTCTTCTCTAAATGTTTGATAAAATTTGCCAATAAAGACCTGTAGACATGGGGCTTATTCTATAGAAGGTCTTAATATACTTCTTTTTAAATAGATAACCTGAATAGTGATACTTACCAGTTTTCACCTTAAGAAATTTGTACATATCATCTAAGTTATAGAATTTATAAGCAGTTGTTCATAATATCCCTTTATTATCCTTTGTAATATCTATAAGTCTCAGTATTGTCCCCTCTTTCATTTCTGATATTTGCAATTTGTGTCTTTCTTTTTTCCCCTTAATCAGTTTGTCTAGAGGTTTCTATTAGTTATCTATTGCTAGCTAACAAATGATTCCAAAACTTAATGTTCTAAAAACAATAAACACTTATTATCTCACAATTTCTCTGGGTCAGGAATTGGGGAATAGTTTAGCTAGCTGGTTCCAACTTAGCACCTTCCATGAGGCTGCGATAAGATGTCAGCCGGCCCTGCAGTCGTCAGGTTTGACTGGGGCTGGACAATCCACTTCTGAGCTCACTTGCAAGGTTGTTGACTGGAGGCTTCAGCTCCTCACCATGTGGGTATAGCATGGCAGCTGGCTTCCCCCAGAATGAGCAGTCTAAGAGGAGAAAGCAAGAAGCCTGTCTTTTATTTATTTTTTTTATTATTGTTCAGTTACAGTTGTCCCACTTTTTCCTCCATTGCTCTCCCCTGCCCTGCCCAACTACCCCTGCCCCTACTCCCACAGTCAATCCCCAACCCTGGTGTCCATGCCCATGACTCCTTTATACATGTTGTCCTGTTCCATCCATGCAGTCACGAAGGGTAGGAGCTCCTTCTTTTTTTCTGCTGCATAGTATTCCATTGTGTAAACGTACCACAGTGTTTTAATCAGCTCATTTACTGATGGGCACTTAGGCTGTTTCTAGCACTTGAAGCCTGTCTTTTATAACATAACTGTCTTTTATAACCTACTCTTGGAAGTAGAATGCCATCAGTCCTACTGTGTGCTATTGGTCTCATTCACCAACTGTCATGTAGTGTAGGAGAGGACTACAAAGGTTGTGACTACTAGGAGGTGGGAATCAGTGGGGGCCATTGTCAAGACTGGCTACCACAAATTTATCAATGTTATTGATCTGTTCAAAAAAACAGCTTTTGGTTTCTTTGATTCATCTTGTAATATATTTCTGTTCTTGATTTTATTGATTTTTGCTCTTTATTATTTCCTTCTTTCTGCAGATAGATAAATCTTACCGAGAAGATGTATATGATCTCTTTCCTGGGACCTTCCAAACTGTTGAACTATTTGCAGATCACCCAGGGACATGGCTGGTACACTGTCACGTATCCGATCACATCCATGCTGGCATGGAAACCACCTACACAGTCCTTCGGAACACAGGTATAGTGCTGTCTGCCAGTGATGCCAGGTGATGGCACCAGGTTTCCCGTAGACCCTGCAAACAAGAAGCATGGGACTCCCGAGGAGCTCAGGGTCAAGCAGGAGAGACAGACATGTAAACTGTAACCATAATAGAACATGAAACAAGACAAAATAGAATGCAGGGTAGAGGGTTCAGTGGCAGCAGTAGGAAGCTAATGGTTCACAGTTTGAGAACATGAGCCAAGGTTCCAGAGAGGCCATAATGCTTCAGATGAATCCTAAAGGTTAAGTAGAAGCTTGAAAGGTGATTGGAGTAGGAACATTCCAGCATGGATACTGGAATGGAGGCAGCACAGTGAGAATCCAAGGAAGACTTACACCTTACAGATACTTGATGCGGACACCAGCTAACAGTACCAGCTAACAGTGTCCGCGTCATTATGGATGAAATAAAACATACACATGGAATACTGAGTCTGGTGGAGGAAAAAGGACAGTGTGGCTTTTCTCTGAAGGGGAGCAAAAGCTGCTGCACCCGCCATGACAGGCCTTCATTTTCTTTCTGCTCACATTACAAGATGGTCCTCACTCCCTATGCACAAGTTACAATGAAAGAGCCAATGCCCCTCATCACATCGCAGAAGAAGGATATTAGCAAATGAAAAGGGGGAAAGTGGTTGAGCCCGTTACACTGGTCCCTGCAAGGTTTAGCATGGATGTTAGGAAGTTATAGTAAGCACTTGCAGGGTGAGGGAGTTTTCAGCAAAAAGCAAGACTCAGAGCAGCCTACGTATGTTGCAAATCTGATTACCCATGAGAGAACCTATCTGTGGGCGTGGGTCCTGTGCATCTCTGAGTAGGAGCTGGGCCCATGCCACGCAGAAGGGTCTGCCACAGATATTGACAACATAAAGTCCTTGCTGGCAACATGAAGCAACTCTTGAAACAATTCATGCCACAGAAAGAAGCTACTTCTATTGTTTATAAAACAATTAACTTGTCTTCTTTGTCCAGACAACAGGACTCCTTATTCCACAAAGTCTCCTTCTGGAGGAGCATCCCACCCAGCCACCGTGCCCTCCGATGGTAACAACCCCCTCCCTGAACCCTGCATGTGAGTCAACAGTGTTCACCCACCGGGGAAAGGCAGAAGGCTTGACACCTCACTTTTCTTTTTCACAGAAGAACATGTCAAGGAGCAACTCTATTTCTTTGGCAAGAACCTGGGTCCTAGAGGAGCTAAAGCAGCCTTGGTCATCCTTTTCATCATGGGACTCCTCCTCCTGATCGTCACGGTGATTCTCTCCCTCAGACTACGCTCTGCAAGGAACCGGGTGGCATACCGAGCAGTCCAGTCCTGTGCACTCCCCACGGATGCTCTGTGAACTAGTTGGTCTTGCTCTGCAGGGAAATTGGACGAGGCATTGTTCACCAAGGAAGGCTGATGCCGTATCCTGGATCAGGCTCTGATCCTCAGGACACAGTCAAAGTAATTTGCTTTTACTTACTTATTTTTAAATGGGCTGTGAAGCATCCTTGGGTGTAAAATACAAAAAGAGGAAAATGAGTGTGACTGATAGAACAGACTGAGTCTGTTCTTGGAATGGATTTGCTCAACTGCAGAGACCCTTTAAAAGATATCTTTATTTTCCATTTTACATAGTTCTTAGATTGGACAGCGAGTGCTTCCTTAGCTAACCATCAAACTTTTAGATGTACCACTTTGGAAAGAGTTATGCTGCCTCAGACATCTAATGAGAACAGCGCTGGTTTTTCAATCCTGTTCCTTAAGGTGCTTCCCTTAGCTGTTTTGGGAGAAAGAACTTTCTCATGAGTTCATGGAAATATCTACGTCAGTATCTGCTGATAGAATCTGACCAAATGAATATGTCAGAGGCTTTAGCCAGCAGACCTGACCTTTTCCACTTTGATATAAATAGCCTGCACACTATTTGTTACAAAAGACAAAGTTATAAGCATTTAAAAAATATTGTTGCTGTTTTCATGCCAACTTGTAAAGATACTTGAACGTTTATGACTCACTTCATGTTATTCGTTCATACAATATGTTTCTGTGGCAACATCTGTATTTTCAAGAATCAACGAGAGAACTCATTTCTGTTGTTCAGAACGTGGAGGGCTGGAATCTGTGAAACAGCCGGTTAGGTCCTCCCACTGTGAGTCAGAGACTCCCTGACAGTTTCGTGGGAGCTTCTAAGATGGAGCGAGACTGCAGGAGGCAAGTCTGGGCTTGAGTCTTGAGTCTGATTCTTTACTTACCTCAGCAGTCTTTCCAAGTCTCCATCTTCTAGGAAATAAAAACAGTCTCAGCCTGCAAGAAACATCAGGAAGAATTCAGCAGTGTAGCTGACTCGTTGGCAGGAAAAGGGAATCACAAAACCCTTGACTCCATGCCTCTTAAAGACTAGGTCTTTGTTGGAGGAGAAAAGAAATGGAAAAGAAAAGCTAGAAAAAGAGAGTCCCCATAGCAATTTTTACACCATTAAATCAGCTTTCAAAACAAGTATTATAGTTTTCAAGCAACCCATACTCTCTCTTTCCATGCCTAAATGTTAGGTATAAGACTGATAGAAGCAATATTGTTTATTACTAGACTGAGACATTGCCCTTCGCTCAGGGCAAGCTGCCCTGTGATGCCGATGCTGATGCCAGATGAGTGAGCGTAGTGCATCTGCCTTGGCCGTGGGTCATTTGGATGTCCAGATGAATGAGCAGGACCTAACAAATACTCCGGTGGAGGGACCTTTCATACTTTCTCATCTTCATCTTGGTGAAGGGAAACGAGTAATTTGATAGAAACTAGTGTTACAGAAAACAGGATTCGAATGCTAATAGTTCCATCTATAGTTCGGTTGAATGTCCCAGCAAGCAGGGTCCCCAAAGGATTCTGAATCCCACCCTGTGATTTTGTGATAATATGATTTTGCAGTAGGTGCTCTACAGTCTTCATTCCTGTGTGGGCTGTGTAATTTCACAATAATAGTTATGAGAAATGCTTTATTTATAACTCACACAACAAACTATATCATTGTAAGGTTTTTCCCTTTTCCCTTAGTTTATTTTTTAATGAGCACAAAACCACAAAGTAGTTTGATTATACCATTTCTCTTTTTAATAAAGTTTCACATAAGATGGCTATTTGCATTTTTTTAATTTAACTAAAAATTACCTGTCATTAAACCTGGGATGGGAAGTTGGTTAAAGAAGAGTATATTTTAGGTATTTAGCAGCTATCCTATTTATACTTGCTAAAGGAAACAAAACAAAACAATCATATATCTCCACAAATAATATAACTCTCCCCATTGTTTCCTCAAACATACCACAGTTCTTCATTCTCAGCCTCACTCCTTTGAGAAAATCAACCATATTACATTCATCTCTTTCTCCTGTTACAATAGAAGAAGTGTTTCTGCTGCTAGCAGGGCCAGCCTCTCATTGGGCCCTGGACCTCATCATCCCTTCTTGCTTTCGCAAGGAGTTTATTTCCTCAGTTATCAGGTTTTCCTCCTGCGTGGAGTCATCATCAATATCCACCATTAAAAAATAGAAAGCAATAAAAAAAAGTTTGTCCTAAACTCCATAACCCTCTCCAACCCAGGTTCTCTGTTCCCTTGGTAGCAGAACTTAAAGCACTGCCCACCTTGCACCCTGCACCACCTTACCCCATGCATTCCTCAACCCATTCCAATGGCTTCCAACCCAGGGTACCCTGTCCCCTTCTCCCCCTCATGCCAACCTGTTAAAATCAATGGCCATCACACCGTGCCCCCTGGCTTCTTCCCCATCTTCATCTTATTTATCCCTTCAACAACGGTTGGGGGCTCCTTCCCTCTAAACACCCTCCAGTTTCTTGGTTCTGCAACATGACCCCCTGCCAGCCTCCCAGCATCCTCTGCTGCTGTCTCACCTCCGTCTCTTTGCTGGTTACCTCTCCTTTTTCTGACTCCAATGCTGGCATGCCTCATGGTCTGACCCCGGGACCTTTTCTCTCTTTTACTCTGTGGGGTGGACTGAACAATGTCCCCAAAGATTCTATGTTCTAGCCCTCACACCTGTAAATGTTATTGGCCAAAAAGTTCACTTGTTTTTTTCCATTAGATGGTGCTGGTAGCATTTAGTTTTCTTTGACTTCATTCAAAATGATTTTGTTAGATTGTATTGTGACAGCTGTCATATCAGTGTGCTTTTGAACAAAACTTATCAAAATTGGTGAATTTTTGTGTAGACATTTTATTACTGAAGATGGAAGAAAATGCACAACATTTTTGGCATATTATGCTTTATTATTTCAAGAAAGGTAAAACCACAACTGAAATGCATAAAATGACTTGTGCAGTGTATGGAGAAGGTGCTGTGACTGATCGAACATGTCAATAGTGGTTTGTGAAGTTTTGTGCTAGAGATTTCTCACTGGATGTTGCTCCATGGTCAGGTAGACCAGTTGAAGGTGATAGTGATCAAATCGAGACATGAATTGAGAGCAACCAATGTTATACCACATGGGAGAGAGTAGACATACTCAAAATATCCAAATCAATAAAGTTATTGATGAAAATGAAAATGTGTCTTATTTTACGGAAAAAACTAAATGGACTTTTTGGCCCACCCAATACTTTATATGACAAAAAGTACTTGCAGGTATGATTAAGTTAAAGATATTAATTTGAGGAGTTGATACTGGATTACCCAAATTGGCCATAAATGTAATCACAAGTGTTCTTCTCAAAGAGAGGCAGAGGGACATTTGACTACAGAGGAGGATCAATGTGATAACTGAGGCAAGAATCTATGCTGCTGCTTTGGGAGAGGAAGGGGCCACAAGCCAAAGAATGCTGCTTTGAAAGGTGGAAAAAGTAAGGGAACAGATTCTTCACCATAGCCTATAGAGGGAGTATGGCCCATTGACATCTTGATTTTATTCCAGTGAAACTCATTTCGGACTTCCAGAACTCAAAGACAATAAATGTGGGCCAGCAAATCGTGATAATTTGTTCCAGCCCTCTCTATAGGTTATGTCATGGATCCGAATATACTACACTAATAATGTCAAAATATGTTTCTCAGTAGGCTGCGGACCGTAAAGCCCGCTCAGGCAGGATTGCTGCAGCTGTGCCCTAAGCCACCTCCCTGCCGTCAGTCTTGCTCCCGGCACCCACTGCACACAGCTGCGGCAGGGTTCCTCCAAATCTGATCACATCACTTCCTGGTGAACACCCTTCAATATCTTTCCATTTCACTTCTTTTTTCTTTTCTACAAAATCTCAAAACACCCCCAGTATTACTGAGAACAGGAATACTAATGTAAATCAAACAAGAAAAATGCACAAACATTGGTCAACCATTTCTTAGCACATTTGTCTCATCATTCATTAAGTCGATAGTCCCCTCACTGATCATTCCTTTTCTCTACTATCTACAGTCTGTTTCGAATCCGCCTGCCTACTCATTCTGGGCAGCCCCCATCCATCGAACTCATTTTAGAATCATGAATTTTCCTCAGGGGTGGACACCTACAACACTGCAGAAAAATCATGGGCTTCAGAGTTAATAACCCTGTTTTGGATCCTGGCTTTGTTCTTATCAAAATTTCCATTTCACTTTTAATAGTAATGGAACTCCTGAGCCTGGTCTAGAAGGCCCATTCTGTTTGGTCCATGCCCACCTCTCCAGCGTTGCTGCAGCTTTTATCAGTTCCTGTGCCCTGCTTGTTCTTTCTTGCCTCAGGGCCTTTACACATTCCGCTTCTTCCGCCAGGAATGCTCGTCCTCTCCAGCACGCTCACACCCTTTCCTACTTTTTGTAGTTCAGCTCTGAGCTTCTCAGACTGCCCTCTCTGCAGTGGGTCCCACTTCCTGTTACTGCCCATCTCCATTGTTTTCCTCTGTGGCACTTACCACACAACATGACCATTGTATTGGTCTCTTAGTTTCACCATCGTCTGCCTCTTTGTCTAGAATGTAGGCTCCACGGAAGAAGGACCCCTGTTTTGCTCACTGCCACATCCCTAGCACAGACCATAGTATGGACACATAACAGTTGCTCAGCAAATATTACTTGAATGAGTGAACAAATAAATATACAAACAGAACAGACATTGTAGTGGGCTCGACTATTCTGACATGGATGATTTTGGTGGCAAAGGATCTCATATTCAAGTGCCAAAAGTCAAAGTTCTCAGTCAGACACAACTGTTCTGGGACAGTAGATTGAAGGTTCGAAGCTGCTTTGGCCTCCTTCCAGCAAACAACATGGGGGCAAAGGGTGTGGGCAGGGAGCACTATTTAATCCCCAAACGTACCTCACCACGATTTTTAAAAAACAACATCAAAAACAAGAAAAGTCTAAGAACCTGTCACAACCAAGAGTTGGTAAGGAGACTGTTGAAAAAAGAACATCCAGCCCAAGAAAAGGTCTCATAAAGTCTTATGAGAGTTTATTTGAGCCGAATTCAGGGCAGTTGCTGGGAAGCAAATTTTCAACAAATTGAGAAAATGCCCCTAAGAATGGCAGATTTATAACTTAGTTTTTAATTGCTTTTTATTTTTATTTTTTAATATTTTTTAACTTCACTTACAGTTGACATACAGTATTATGTTAGTTTCAGGTGTATAATGTAGTGTTTGGACATTCATGTAACTTACAGCTTATTTTATACCAGGGGTGTCAAACGCATTTCCACCGGGGGCCACATCTGCCTTGCGGTTGCCTTCAAAGGGCCGAATGTAATATCAACTCCTTAACAGTTAAGGGCTAGTTACATTTATACAGTCCTAAAATTATTTTGACCCTTTGAAGGCCACCATGAGGCTGATGTTCCCCCTGGTGAAAATGAGTTTGACACCCCTTTTTTATACACTAGAATCCAAGGAGAAGACATAAGCAAAGTTACATGAAATCCACTGGTGGTAGATGGGAGAAAGCAAAGCAGGGAAACTCTGAACTTGGATAAAGAGTGAAGCAGAGACATGTACTCCTTTTACATTGGTGGGTGCGGGACAGTTGACATTTACAGCACAGAGACGGTATTTGGGCAATAAGATCACAATGAGGGTTCTGCCGTCTCTTGCTCTGGTGGGAGACTGGCCTGAGGAGTCTGGAAGAAAAGGATGACTCTGACATTCTAACGGCATGTTATCTTAGATGCAAAATAGATAGGCTCACTTAAAGACTGACCTTTATCAAGGAAGATGCAGCCTAGGGCAAGACTACCTGTCGTGACTTGCTTTTAGTTAGGAATTTTTATGCTCAGATCATCCTATACGGTCACTCTAGTCTCTGAGTTCATAAAGCCCACCATTCAGGCCTCCCCTGAGCTTGTGGGGTTTAGAATGTAGCCACACAACCAAACATAATGTGGTATCCTGAATGAAATCTTAGAACATAGAAAGGATACAAAGTAAAAATTAAAGAAATCTGAATACAGTAGACTTTAATTAATATCAGTTAATATTAACATATCAATATTGGCTCATTAGTTGTGATGAGTTACCATACTAACATAAGATGGCAATAGCAGGGGACACTGAGTGCAGGAGTAGGAATATATAGGAACTCTACACTCTCTGCTCAATTTTTCTGTAAATCTAAATTGGCTCTAAAAATTACAGTCTATTTTTAAAAAGCAATGTCACATACACTCCTGTGCGACACCTTAAACTCCAGCTGTCAAATGCTAAGCGCTCATTGTGTGGCAGACACTGTTCCATGTGTTAGCACAGGCAGTCCTCAGAACAGCCCAATGAGGCAGGCAGTATTATCATTATTTGGTAAATGAGGAAATTGAGGCTTAGAGATTACCAGAGGCATATCCTCGCTCACACAGCAAGCGAGTAACAAATCTAGGAATTGAAGCTTTCTCTTTTTCCTCCCAAAGAACCATGGCACATGTCAGATTGTTTGATCTGATTTTTATAATTGGAAAAATCGCTCCCTTAACTATCACTTTTTGTGTGCCATTCATCTCTGTCTTCGAAGGCAAGGCATGGGTTTGGGCTCTCATGGTTTCTCACGTGCAAAATTTCGACAGCCTCTTACCTGGCCGCTCCACCTCCACTCTGTACGTTCCAATCCACTCTACACGTGGCTAGCAGGTTCATCTTTCAAAAGAGACAACTCCATGTACATTACTTCCCTCCAAATACTCCCTAATACTTGTTGGAAAAAAGGCCAGACTACCTTCTCTGGCCCTACCCTTTTCATCTTTGCAAAATTCCCTCACCTTCATCTTTCCTTGATCAGTGTTAGATGTCTCCACTTCCCATTTCTTAGCAAGTTCTCTTTCTTGCCTCTAATGTAAATTCGATAATTGTGGACTGACTTTCTGCTAAGTATAAAAAACTCTGCCAGGGCTGAGGGCAATTTACAAAAGTGCAGATTCTGTCCAGATCCTGAGAGGAACTAGACAGGTAATGAGAAAGCAGAGATGCAGTCAACCATCACACGCAAAGCAAAATAAGCTAAATGCTGGACCAGAAGAAAGTGCTAGGGAGGGAGTGATTCATCACGACGAGGAAGAGGGGACATTTGAGCCTGTCACATGTGTTGATTTAACAAGGAGAGAAGCATCACAGCACCCTGGCTTTCACTCACTGCTAGAAAGCTCCGGTCCCAGCTTTGCCTGCCACAAACGAACTGATCCATCTAAGCCCCACCCCTTTATGCATGCCTCTTGGCACACCCCATCTTTCACAAATTCACCTTTTCCAACTTGTATTATAGTTAATTGTGCACATGCCTTATTTCTCTTACTAAGCCGTGAGGTCTTTGAGGAAATGGAACATGTCCACTTCATCTTTGCTTCCCCATTCATCAAACCCAGAACCAGGGACTCTAATATATGTCTTGAGTATATGGATAAATGTGTAAGTTGAGCTACTTGTTTTTGAATAATGTTTTCAAGGTGAAATGTTTACAGATTCCTTCGGACACTTAATAAATATTTATTAAAAGATCTACTCTGTGTGAGACTTTTTGCTAAGTGTTAGAGATAAGAGTGGTATACATGGGCATGGACCTGCCCTCATAAAGCTTATCATCTAAAGCCAGAGACAAACATTAAAGAAATGAACAGTTAAGCAAACACATTGATTTATAGTTGTGATTAGTGTTAAGAAAAAATAGAGAGCAACAATAAAAGATAACACTTCTATAGCAGTCATCCGCTGTCTCAGGCACTTTCTATAGGTTTAAGTCATTTCATCCTTATCACACTGTAAGAGGTATAAGCACTTTACAGATGAGAAAACTCAAGCACAGGAGGGTCAAGTACTTTTCCCAAGGCCCACAACTAGGAACCAGTAGTGCCAGTGCTGCAAGAATATATAACACAGTGACCTCATCCAGTTTAGTGTACTCAGAGAAGACTTTCCTGGGGAAGCGGGTATCAGCAGGGTGAGTAAGAGCTGACCAGGCAAAAAGGCTACCGAGTAGTGTTTTGGGCAAGGTTGGCCCTGCAGGAAGCCAGGAGCCGATAAACATGAAGAACTGTATGGAAAGTAGTGAAGCTGGTGAGACAGGCAGTGACCATGCTAAGAAATTTGCATTTTATCCCAAAAGTAATGTACACTTTAAGAAGGGGGAGGTGACACGATCAGAATGGAGTTTTAGAAAGCTCCCTTTGGCAGCTGTGGGAGGAACTGGCTTGCAGGCCTAGGGGATATATTCCTGTATGTAGTCAGGAGAGAGGCTGATGGCCTGAATTGGGGTGTTAGAAGTGCAGGGAAAGAGAACTACCAGGTTGTCTATATTTAGGAGAGAGAAACAAGAGAATTTGGAAGTTGGTAGTGGCAGCTGGGAGAGAGGGAAGTGTTTGGTGGATGGTGATGCACTCAGCCTGTAGAAGACTGGAGTTCAGGTTGAGAGGAAGATGAGGATTGCAGTTCTGGCCATTATGAGTTTGAAGTCATCCAAGTGGAGAGCTGTGGAGGCCTTTGGATGCGTGCTCAGAGAACAGCCTAGGGTGGACATGGACATGTGTGGGAGTTGAGGGCATACAGAAGAGGCTTGTGTGCATGGACCCCATTCCCCCACTCTTGCCAACACACACACATCCATGTACAAGCAGCGGAGAAGGCAGACCAGCCCGGTGCCAAGAAGACTTCATGTTTAAAGGTCCTGTCTGCTCCAAAGTTGCTGATTAGAGCATCTCCTATCTATTTTTCAGCAACCACTTTCTGTTAAGTGGTTCAGAAGCTGCTCTCCCCCAACACCCACTCACCCTTGATCACCCTTCTGCTGGCTCCCATGGGCAAAGCAAGAGAAGCTCAGACTGAGCAGCAATAATTGAGGCCTGAGACCCAGTCACACTCAGGGCTCACCACCTCTGACTGCCCCCACCCCCCCACCCCCCCCACCCCCCCCACCCCGACCCCCGCCAGCCCGTCCCTCCCAGTCCTACCAACTCCTCCCCACCTCTCGCTGCCCTCTCAAAGCCCCTGGAAGGACCCAGAGCTTCTTCTTCCCACACATACTCAGCCTACACTGCGCCATTGGCTTTTACTGTACCCGTTGCTCTTTGAAGCATTCACAGCTCCTTTTAACCTGATTTACCACGTGGAAATGTTAGGGGTGGGGCATAAAAGGGGGCCACCCGGTAAGGAGTTACTATCAGAAATGTTTTGAAAAGTCCCGGGCGCCCGGAAGTGGGAGAATAAGGATGGAAGGGGCGTGAAGATAATCGGACTAAGGCAATCCTCTGGATGGGAAGGTCCCTTTGGGAAGTAGATGCCAGGATCGCGGGATGCTGCCCGGCCACTCGACCCGCGTCACCGCGGTTTCCGGAAACCCCCCACCCCTGAGTCCTCGGTCTCCCTCCTAGTTCCGGGGAAGTGCGATCGAGCGGGCTGAAGGCGCGAGTTGGCTTTGAGGAAACTTCTGCGGCTGCAGGGAACGAGGAGGCCAGGCGCAAGGGAAGCACCTAGTTCCCTGGTTGATTTTCTCGCCTCCCTTGTACGGGAGAGGCACGAGGCCCGGGTGGCGCGCACGTCGTGGGCACCTGCGCAGGCGGAGCGCGAGGGAGCGCGCGAGCTCGGACGCTCAGCAGAGGCAGCGGCGGCGCGGGGAAGCCGCTGGGGGCCCGGGTGCACCGACACACAAAGGCTGGTGATGTGGGAGCAACTGAGGAGCCGGCAAAGGGAAAGGGAAAGCGAAAGCCGGGGGCCCGGCCAGTGACTGGGTAAAGGCGCCGTGCAGTCCTCCCTACACCGACAGTTCCCTGGCCTGTCCTCTGGGGGTTGACAGGCCGAGCTCGGCGCGCCGCAGCCATGGCCATCGCCCACCTGGCCACCGAGTACGTGTTCTCGGACTTCTTATTGAAGGAGCCCTCGGAGCCCAAGTTCAAGGGGCTGCGGCTGGAGCTGGCCGTGGACAAGATGGTCACATACATCGCCGTAGGAATGCCCTTGTTGCTCATCTCGCTGGCCTATGCGCAGGAAATCTCGATCGGTAAGGCCACGGGCGGGAGGGGAGTGGCGGGCCGGAGAAGGAAAGCCACCAGAGCTGAGTCGGCGTCCTGGGCGGTGCCTGGGTCTCAGGAGAAGTGATTTTACCCTGTGCCCCTGGCAGTGCTCATTGCTGGGATGGGCGTGAACGCTGGGGAGAAAGGTAGCCCCAGTTTTACTAGGTCCACGTGCTTCATTTGTATTACTGTGGACTCTACTCGCATCCCTACTCCCCAGTTCTGTTTCCTGCGTCCCATTGATACCGACTGTGGCTTAGTGTGGCTGAGATCCCGACTGTTCCACACTTATGACCCACCACCAGCTTTGCCCAGAACAACTGTCTATCTTCTCTTCCTCTACACACCCTTGTGTCATCACCTACAATTTTGTGCCAGAGAAGTTCTGAGTGGCTAAAACGTTGGATATGGAGACAGGTGCTCCATGAAATGTAGTATGTTTCCCCTTTGTTATCTTATGTTAATTGATATTTACTGAAACTTTAGCACTGCAGGATTCTGAATGATAGGAAATAGCTGTAGTTGGCAGGCAATAGAGAGATATCAACATCCTCCACCCGCATGTACTTATTATGAATGTGAAATGAATGAGTCCCCTTTATGTAACCTCTCACCTGATCAAAACTGTTCTGTAAGATTCGAAAGTCTGGTGGTTTGGGCAGGATCACGTGGCTAAAAAGTGTATAGTGGTACTCCTCAGCTGTTCTGACTTTCAGCACAGGAGAGAGTGTTTATGAGTCAACAGGAAGGCAGTGCATGACAGACAGCTAGAGACAGTTCTGGTGCGGGGGCTGGGGGTGGGCAGAGGCTGGTGGAGCTCAACCTCTGACAGGTTGGGCTGGCCCTGAGCCTTGGAGTAGATTTAGGATAAGCACATGTGAGACCTTTGCCAAGATTTCGAGATGGCAGAAAATGCTACATGTTCCTGGAAGCAGAGACACAGTGATGGTTCTAGCTGAGGTAGGAGGATTATTATTAGTCAGTGTTCCTGAGATAGGAGAGTAAATATGGGCCTGGGTCACTTAGAACAGAGGAGTACAGACTTGGTCATTTAAAAGTATGAAATTCTTATTTGAGCAAAGTATGGACTGGTTGAAAACAGCACTTAATAACAGTCAGATAGTGGCACGTAGGGTCTGTGAAGGAGGGAGAGTGGAGTTAAGGAGGCTGGATGCTGTGCGATGGGGCATCAGTTGAGGTCTTGTGCATCCATGGGGCCAATTGTGGAGGGAAAGGGTGGGAAAGGGTGATTTCTGAGAGACTGAGGAGCAACAGGCAGCACTTGGTACTCATTTTGAATGGGCCATGAAGGGCAGAGACTGGTCAGAGTTTTGGAAAGGCTGCAGGCCTGGGTGAGTAGAGAAAGGTGTTGTTATTGACAGAAATAGTAAATTGGGAGAAGAGTTGGTTAGGAAAGGGTAACGATGAGCTTGATTTTATGATCTCTGGCACTAAGTTGTTCGACTTCTCAGGAAGTTGCCGTCATTGTGGAAAAATAAGTGTTCAGTTTGCCTTATCTCTGGGGAGGCATGGCCCTGGGGTTTCCTTCCAGCCTTCCAGATGGGCAGGTGTTGAGGCTTCCAGTAGAAAGGAAGACCACCAAGTAACATGGGTCCTAGAGATAGTCTCTCCCTTCAGGAACTGTTTCTTGAGTGTACCAGCTGTGGGCTGGACCCAGTGCTGGGCACCGAAGACCCAGGCATAAATGAGGTGTGTCCTTGTCATGGAGGAGCAACGGTCTAGGGCACTTGATGCCACGAAGGAGGAGTTGGTTACCATTCATGATCAAACTTCAACTTTGGCCATGTATTAGAGGGACACCTGAAGTACCTGCGCCAGTAATGCTCTGGACACATCCAAACTGAGGGGGCCTGAGAGGCATTTAGTTGGCATTGGGAATGGGTTTATGCAGCAAAGGCATGGCCTCATGCTGAGTGCGTAGCAGTGCTGGGTATCGAGGGAGACAGGAAAGGAGTTTGAGGCACAGTCCTCTCCCCGCCCTGTGGGAATTTACCACCCACCTGGGCACTAGAACAGGCATGCTGACAGGCAGCCTCATTTAGTTGTGCGATTCGATGACAAGACAGTGTAGAGCTCTGAGCACCAGGCGGGTGAAGGTTGGCCGGGACTTGGCTGAAGAGCTGTTGAGCAGATTGCCATGTCTTCTCAAAAGCTTCAGGATCTCCAAGAGGAAGACAGGCATGTGGGGTGAATCCATCAGGACCAGGGAAGTCGTATCAGGTTGCGTACACATTACATAAAGCTGGAAGAACGGCTCTGGAGAGGAGAAGCGAGGTACGTAAGTCCCTCCCTGGAGTCAGTACAGTGGGACTATGTCATGCAACATTTCGTTTCATGCAAATTCAGCTTTTATACAAAAACAAAGCAATGAAGGAGAACTACAACGAGAGAGGAGTAATTCAAATGGAGCAGGCACTTTTGCCCACCCCCTTGGTGAATGAGCCCTGGCCTGGGAGTGTGAAAGAGGCCTGCAGACTTTCAACATGACTCATCCTCCCTCTCACGACCAGTGTTCCTGCCTCTCTGGTACCAGGGACAGTCCCTCATTGTCGTACTTTGCAAGTTGTGTTATAACCTGTGCCTGCGACTGCCCCACTTACAAGATACTTCATGTATCTTCTAGAAGATGTATCCCCTAGAAGCTGGCCAATGCAGGGAGGGGGCTGTTGAAGGTTAGAAACAGTCTGTGTCATAATATAGGCTTCTCCTCAGTCTCTGGCCCATTTTCTCACTAGTTCAACACACTGGGTTCCTTTCTGAAAAGAGGGACAGAACCTGCCCAGGTACAGAGACGGACAGGCAGAGCTAGGCTGCGCTGGGTGCGAGCACGGTGGCTGCCGGTGGAGTCCACTCCACAGAGGTTCCGCCCCGTGCCTCCCTCAGCAGCTCACACGGGCCCCTTGTGGAAACTGCAGGGAGACTGTTCTCTGCCCCGGGAAAACCCTCATTTCTAATCCAACTGTCCCCAGATGCCTCTATAGGTGCAGCACATTTCACCCTGCGGGGGAGGGAGACATTTAGGAAATAGCTGGGTGACAGCTCTGTGAAGAATAAAAGCATAATTGGACTATCTGACCTTCTAGCTCTGAAATTGTAGCAGAATTTACCTAAACTACTGAAGAAACATACTCCTTAGGTATACTGCTACCTTTCGGTAGACGAGACTTTGAATGGGGTTCATATTCTTGGGAACTTCTGACAAGGTTCGTAGTGCACTAGGCTTAGGGCTATGCAGGGCCTGCTCATGAGTTGCTTGGTTCTTTGGTGCCCTAACCCGGTGGGTTAGGAGACCCTAGGAAAGGAGAGCCCCTCTCTTCTGCCGGGATGCTTCTTGCCCTGAGCTTGGCCGGCTGGACCAGATGAGCAATGGAGGCAGCCAGTGTGCCCCTGGGAAAGGGAGTCTGGTCTCCAGGGAGCTTTCTCGTCCTGCCGCCCTCCCAGCCACAGTTCTGGACAGAGGGATCCGGTCCTTTGGGTTAGCTGTGCTCTGCTGCCATCATTAGAGCAGGCACTGGGCCAGCCCCAGAGAGCCAAAAGACAGAAGCAGCTGCTTCTGATACTATTTGCTCACAGTAGTAGCCCTGTGTTTTTTCTGTGTGAGTCAGCAGCTAAGAGGCTTAAGTCATCTGCTCTGTCCTGGCTGAATTTAGGCACATCTTTGGGAAGAGGTTTAGGCTTCTTTTCAGCATGTACAAGATGGCAAAGCTGGTTGATTCTTTTTAGGGTGTCTATAAGAATGGGCTAATATTTAGGGTCTCAGGGGATAGACCCTGTCACAGCACATCTTCAATTCATACTGAAAACCAAAGAGAGCCCCTGGCCCCTTCCAGAAGGACGCCTGGTGTCCACAGGGGCCGCCGCTGTGCACGTGGTTTTCTTTGTTGGCGTTTCATTGTATCTTTGTTGTACGAATAGCACTTAAATACATTGTACGAAATATATTCTCATGCTAAAGGAGTCATAAACCTCCTTCGCATGCTGGAGGTGACCCATGTGGACACTTGTACAGCCTGAAAGTCCCCTTTGCTGCATTAGCCTAACACGTGTACACATGCTTTAGAACAAACTGAGTCATGTCGCAGTGGTTTGCTGCTTCTCATGTAGTATGTTTTGGGCAGCATTCTGTGTCAGTGCATGTGTCACCTCACTATATTTATAGTCCTCATCCGAGGATATATTTATCGATTTGAGAGAAGAGAGAAATTTCCATGTGAGAGAATAACACTGATTGGTTGCCTCCTATGTGTGCTCCAACTGGGGATTGAACCCACATCCTTCTGGTGTATGGGACAATGCTCCAACTAACTGTGCCACACAGCCGGGTCACCTCACTACATTTTAGTAGGCAGGCAACATATTCCATAACCTTAGTATATTCTTATCATAACTCATCTAAGCACTCGCCTAATGATGTACATGTAGGTTCTTTCAAAATGTCTATTATTACGTATAAAGCTTGTGTGTGCATAAATCTTTGTCAATGTTCCCTCCTTCCAACATTGAAAGGAAGAGAGAAGAGAACAGTGTTATTTCCCAGAAGGATGAAATCATCTTCCAGGATAGTTTGCATTCCTGAGTTCTTATTTCAAGAAAGCAGGGAAAAAATGCTGCCTTGTATACACTTCACCTCTAACTCCTTCTGTCTTCTAATTCTAGCAGAAGATTGGAGGAGGCATTTTAATATGCTCCCCCCTTTCAGGGGTAAAATTGCAACGTTCAATGGGTTTCCTGACTTGTTCTTGCAGCACACTATCACTTTCCTTCCTGACACTGCAAGTAGTAGTTAGGTAATTATTTGTATTATTTGTTGAATACCATCTCTCCACCAAACTGGACTTTCACTGGGGACAGGGACCATCTGTCCATCCTCTGGGGGGATGACTGCTCTGTCCATAGCTTCCAGCAGAAAACTTGATGGATGGTACACATTCAGTAGGGGGTGCAAATGGAAAGAATTACCAGGGGTGTCGTCAGTAGGATGTCCAAGTGTTAATATATTATCTATAAGATGTGATTATTAGAGCAAAGAATATGATTTGACAGATGATAAACAAACATTCAGTAATGATGAGATCAATTTTTAAAATACACCGAACTTACCCAAGTAACATTTGTTCTGCTTCTGCGCATACCGTTCCCTGACTTTGAAAGACCCAGTGAATTACAAGACCCATGTTTAATTATTTACTGCTCCCTTTTTTGTCACCCCACCGCAGCACCTCAAGAACAAAGGAAGAAAAGAAACTGAGGCTGTGGGAAATAATCCATTATTTAGAAACAAATGAATCCCCATCCCCAACAAAAAGTGGACATACGTGTATGTCTCAGAACCTCTGCGGGAGCTAGGTTTGGATTAGTGACATCATTTTTTAAAAACCATGTAAACACCACTTCCTCTGCAGATTGCATCCTTGGATTGCTTTCTTCTCACCCCCTGAGACCACGAGAGTCTGGAAAGAGTGCAGAGGGGGAGACAGTTTGGGAGCACCGGGCCCTAGTGGACTGAGGCAGGCACAGCTGTGTGCCATGGGGTTACTGAGGGCAGCAAAGAGGCCTTTCTGGAGACTTTATTTGCCAGGTGTCTGCATGGCTGTGTCTTCGTGGTAAAGTTCAGACAGCAAGAAGAAATGAGAGCCCTGTTGTTTTTTTTTTCTGACACACCCCAACCTTGGTCTCTTCCCCAGAGGTAACTACCATTACTGTTTTTGTCTTTTTCTTTTTATATACATTGCTTTATGTTCCTAGTGAAAAAAATTGATTTTATTAGCATTTTACCATTATTAAGTTGTTAACAGTATTATGCTGTGTATTAAAAATATGCAGTTTGATCTGTAATATGTCCTGGGGATATTTTCATGGCAGTGTATGTAAATCTGCCTCATTTTGCTTACACGTAACATAATTTTTCGTAGTATGACTACGGGAAATTTAACCATTCTGTTAAGAGACATGTAGGTTCATTCCACTTTTTCTTTGTATGAACAGTGGTTCAATAAACATCCTCGGACGTGCCTCCTCATTGAAAATGTCATGTGTCTTGGACTTTTGGGTCACTTTACACTCTTACATTTTATTGAAGATTCCAAAGAGCTTCTTTTTGTGGGCTATATCTATAGGTATTTATCATCTCAGAAATTAAAACTGAGAAATATTTATTTTTCATTAATTTCAAATAAGCCCATTACATGTTAACATACATATTTTTATGGAAAAAAATAACTTCAAAAATAAGGCTTAGTAGGAAGAGTGGCATTGTTTTCCAATCTTACAAATCTCCTTAATGGCTAGTTTAATAGAAGACCACTGCATTCTCATTCATTATGTGGCGATAACCTGTGTCAGTAGCCTCTGGAAATTCTACTATATACACTAATGAGAGAATGAGAATAAGAAAGCAAATAACAACTTCGTATCATTGTGAAAATAAGTTTAAGGTCATGAACCTCCTGAAAGAGCCTCCGGTTCCAGACCACACTTGGAGGGAGAAGCATGGCTCTGGGGTCAGGCCCGAGGGTGGAGTTTACAGTTAGAGGGTCAGAGGTGTGTGCATTTCGGATTCAAGGGGCCCTTCTCAGTGCCCCCCAGACTGCCAGTTCGCACTGCCATCCGCAGTCGAGGTTTCCGATTTGCCATTCTTATGATGGAAATGGCATCGCGCTGTTGCACTGGGACTTCACATGACATAGCTCTGGGCTCTTGCCGGCACACTGGCAGTGTTCCGGAGACTGCCCGCTCTCTCCAGGCTACTCACTGGGCCTTTGGCCGGGGGTGTTTGATCTTAGAGAGATGGTCAGGCGTTAGCTGGTTATCGTCGGCTTATGAAATCTGCCCCTCTCCAAATACATCTTAACTATCTCTGTCTTCTTTTTTCAAACTAAAGTTTAAAAAATACTGTTTTACTCTGAGCCCTATGTTTTCTGTTTAAATGTAGTCAACTAGCAAAACTAGCAGTTTTTATTTATTCAATGTTAACATCTGCTTCACATTTCATGATTGAATGTCAGAGTTTACAAAAAGCACAGTAGCTCCGGTGTGGAGAGGTTACTTTGCAGAGAGAGAGAGACGTTCTTACTCCTGCTTGCTGAGTTTTACCTCTCCTCTCCGACAGCAGTAGGTTTTCTTTTGCAAAACAGGTAGTGATAAATGTGATAATACCTGGGAAATGTGAAAACACCTATTAAATGTGATAATACCTGGAAAATACCTAACACGTGGCTTGTGGTCAGTACATGTCAGTTAACTCTGAAACTAGTGCGCGTTAAGCTTCTGCGATCTGAAGGTACTTTGCAGCCCTGTGAGCAGCCAGCGAAGCTGTGACAGAGGCCTCGAGCTTCTCTCCAGTTCCCACTCACATTCAGGAGCCATTCCGATATGGGCGTGCAGAAGCTCAGCCAGGCTGCGTCTCAGTGATGGTAACTGCCACTTGCCTCCCTTCCTTTGTCCAGTGTCCCTTAGAGGGAGGAGCATACAGGGGTTGATGGTTTTGACATTCTTCTTCTTAAGGCTTCATTCCTTTTAAGTCTCTATAAACACTCTAAGCCTTTATGTTATGAGTATATTTTCTTTCTTGCACACATTGAAGTGAATACCAGAAAAAAGGTGTACTTTTAAGAATTGTAGGAACACTGTAATGACACTTATTAACAGCGTGGAACAGCTGTGTGGAGCGTGTGTGACCAGAGGCATCTCACCTTAGGATCAGTTTCGTCCCTAGTAACACGAGGACACTGGACTGCAGTAGTTATTAGATGCATTCCAGTGCCATGCTGGTTCTGGCAGTATGGCTCATGCCCCACCTTACAGCAGTCACTCTTGTTCACTTTTTGTTTCTATTCATCTGACACTTATTCATTGAGTGCTGTGCTGTGCACTAGGCCCTGGGGGGATGTGGCACATGGCAGCGAAGAAGGCAAACATGGTCCTGGGAGCTTGCAGCCTGGCAGGGGAGATGGCTTCCCACAATCCCCGAGTTCTGGCTGCGGTAAGTGCTTTGGAACAAGCGCCATGGCAGGGAGGCTTGCCCAGTCAGGGGCACTGGGATGGCTTTCTGGAGAAGCAGCACTTGGGCCAGTTTATCCATCAGCATCCGTGAAGCCTCCGCCATGGTTTTCCAAAGAAACAGAAAAGGATCAGTGTTACTGGGACCTGTTGAGCAAGGTGGGCAGCGAGTGACACCACATGGCACCATGAAGAAATTAGAGAGATGGGCAGGGGTGTAATGATGGTGGGCCCTCATTAAACCCCTGTGGGACTTGGATTTCAGTGTTTATCCAGAGCAGTCAGAAAGCTGTTAGCTATAAGTGACATAATCAGATACAAATTTTTACCTGACCCCAGATTCTTTGTGAGAATGGAGTGGAAATGAGGAGAGACTAGGCAGGGGCTACCGCAGTTAATTTCAGGCTCACTACGCGCATGTCGAGGACAGAACTGCCATATGGGTCCTTATATGGGGTAAAGGACTCCACCACCATGGCACTTTATATGGGGTAAGTATTTGATAAAAGTTTATCAGGAGCTGTTGCTGGGAGCTTTGTGGGAATACCTAGTGCCTCCCATTTGTTCCAGGATGCTAGAGCTGATTTAAGAAGGACCTGAGCAGGTCACATTCAGCAGCTCTACTCTGGGGCTTCATGGTCACATTCAAAGCTTGGCCTGGCACAGGGTATGGTGAGGAAGAAGGCCGTGCCTGGCGGACATGAGCCAGGGGGCCAGTGTGGAAGCCTGGTCCTGGGTGGGCCTAGCAGTTGGTCCTCCTCACCTGGCAGAGCGGGAAGCCCTGGCTGTTGAGAGGCTGTGAAAAGCCACAGTTCTGGGAGCCCTGACCCCAGCCCTGGAGGTGAACAGCGGGAGGGGTGGATGTCCTGAAGGAAGTGTTGCCTCTCACCTCTGCACTTAGGCAGTTAGTTGTTCCTAATGCCCTCCTTCCTCTGCTATCCTTAGGACCAATGTTAACAGCTACTGTGCGTGTGTGTGTTATTAAGGCTTTACTTTTTTAGAGCAGTTTTAGGTTCACAGCAAAACTGAGGGGAAGGTACATAGATTTACCTTATACTCCCTGGCCCCACCCATGCATAGTCTTTTCTGTGGTCAGCATCCCCTGCCAGAGTCACACAGTCTGTGGGCTTGGACAAATGCGTGATGACGTGTATCCGTCATTATGGTATCACACAGAGTATTTTCACTGCCCTAAAAACCCTCTGTGCTCTGCCCGTTCAACACCCACCCTGGAGAGGGTGCCTGCTCTGTTAGAGTCATGGCCAGCCCTGTCCCCAGTTCCTGAACCACTGCAGTCTCAGTGGGTCATCAGAACCAGGTGTGCAAGGGTTACAGACCTGAGGACATTAACGTAGCTGCCCCACCCCACCTGGCTGGACTCTGCATTCCAGGCACAAAGGTCTGCTCTCCTCTCTGCTGAGCTGCGGACTCCAAAGACTCCAAGCCTTTATTTGTTGTTCCCCTATCCTGGGTTCTTCCCTCCCTTCACATATGAGCATCCACCGTGGCTCAGCCTTACCCCCAGGTAATTTTTTTGTCCATTAACATTAGTGGTTCCTTTCTTGGCCCACACTGGGCTGTAAGCTCTCAGAGGACAGGGACCTTGCCTTCTCTCTCTTTGAATCCCTATTTCCCACATGGCACCATGTACAGAAGAGGTGCCCAGTGAGTGCTTTCAGGGTTGAGTTTAACACCATCGAGTTCTGAGTGTGTTGGGGAAGACATCTGCGCTTTGTTGCACCATAATGGAGTCAAAAAAAGCAGAGTCTTTGGGGTGAGCAGGAGTCCTTGGGTCCCTCTGGTATGCTGCTGGCACAGAGGCCCTGTGACATTAAGTGCCCAGCTCTGATGAACTTGGATGCCTCTTTTCTGAGGTTTTGCATCTGTCACGTGAAACCCTGATGGTCTATTTACAGTGTCTTTGTATTTGTATGGCCAGTCTAAATAATGGTAACAGTCATTTTAAGTTCCTTTCATTTTATTGGAGTCACTACTCATTGATTCAGTACTGAATTTAGATGCTCAAGGCCTCCTACACAAGAGGGTTTCTTTGTTGCAAGAACTACAAAAGCTAGCTGTTAAAAGTGTCACAGAAAAATGTCCAGCCTGAGAAAAAGTCTTATAAGAGTTTATTTGAGCCAAACAGATGATTGGGAAGCAAAATCTCAACAGATTGAGAAAATGCTCCCAAGAATGGCAGTTTTACAGCTTATTTTATACTTTAGAATCAAAGGAGGAGATGTATTAGGGAGGGTAGTTACATGAAATCCACTGGTGGTAGATTAGGGAGGTGGGAGAAAGCAAAGCGGGAAATCTCGGAGACTGGATAAAAAGTAAAATGCAGAGACACATACTTCACTCACATTGGTGGGTACAGGATAGTTATGACTGACATTTACAGAATTGGTATTTGAGGAATAAGATGGCGATAAAGTATTCTGTGGCCTGCTGCTCTGGTGGGAGACTGTGCCTTTGCGACCTGCATAAGGAAATTATTCTGACATTTCAAAGGCAGGTTATCTTAGATGCAAAAAGACTAAAGACATGCTCAATTAAGATTGACTTTTGTCAAGGAGGATACCAGTCTGTGTCGTGACTACCCACCACAACTGGCTTTTAGTTAAGAATTTTTATGTTCAGACCATCTGACATGATTACCTTCAGCCTCTGAGTTTGCAAGGTCCACGATACAGGCCTCCCCGAACTTGTGAGGTTTAGTACGTGGCCCCTTTTTTTGTCCACAAAAGGCATCTTTGAGGGAGAGACATAACAGGGACATAACAAAGTTGAGTCCAGTTTCAGGCTGTGGCCCCGTGAAATCTAAGATCCCAGTTATCCAAGACCCGCGGTATGTTCACCAGTTGCAGAAAATAAAACAAGTAAACTGCTAAGTGCAGGTGAAATTGGAATAATTATAAGTACACTAAGAAAGTAATACAGGAGGTGACAAAGGAACCCTATATCTTTTTATCTCCAATGCTCCTCATGGTGCTTGACACATAGAAATAAAAAATATAACTGCCACTTACTGAATACTTACTGTGGGCTGACCCTGTGGCCTACATTTCTTTTAATCCTCTTGGGAATTTTGTGAAGTTTTGCAAATGAGAAAGTTAGATTCAGAGAGGTTAAGTAGCTTGCTAGTAAGTGAAAGAGAAAACCCATTGCCTGTTGGTTATAATGGGATCTTTTAAAAACAGTGATCAGGAATAAAAATTCCAGAACCTCTTTTTATAGATTTGCCTAATCTTTTTTTCCTTTTAGGCTGAAATTCCTTCCCCATATCTAATTGGACTTTTATATTTTTTTGTACAGATTAGGCCTCTGTGTCAGTGAAGACTAGCTGGACAGTAATTTTTTCTAAGCATTTTATACTTCAACATGTTTATTAAACATGTTTATTAAGGTGCTCCCTGACATTAAAGGATTTATTCCTTTAACTTTTGTCTTAAACTTTTACCTTTGGTGGGGGCAGCATCCAATTTCTTATGTCCATTTTGGGATGGTGCCCATTTTTCCCATTGCCCTCTTGCAATGCAAAAAGAAGGACCTCATTTCCTGTGGTGGAAGCGTGACCCCTCGTGGGATTGCCACGAGGACTTACTTCCTGGATCTCACATGTCATATTCCTTCTATGGCATTTCATGATGTAGTTTATTCTCTTTGGCCCTTTTCTTCCATGGGTCCAGCCTCCACCCCTCCTGGGTGAACTAATTCCATGCCTGCAATTCTGTCTACCTGCCAACAATCTGTCTCCCTCCACACTAAGTAGCACCAAGTCTGGGTTAGGTCTTCACATACCAGCCCGTGACCACATGGGGCTTCTCTTATAGGCTCTGTGGTTTTTGATGACACTTTATGAAAGTGAACTTTGGGCCCTGACTGGTGTGGCTGAGTAGATTGCGTGCTGGCCTGTGAACCAAAGGGTCACAGGTTCAATTCCTAGTCAGGACACATGCCTGGGTTGCAGGCCAGGTCCCCAGTAGGGGGCGTGCAAGAGGCAACACACATTGATGTTTCTCTCCCTCTTTCCTTCCCTTCCCCTCTCTCTAAAATTAAATAAATAAAGTCTTTAAAAAAGAAAATGAACTTTGGGCCTAGAACTCAGGATCAGGCTTCTGGGGAGACTGAGGCTGGCTGGCTCTTCCCTGCTGCTTCACATGTCACTGACTGGCTTGCATTCCACAGTGCCTGTCCTTCTCTACTCCTCCCCACCTCCATGCCCTGGCACTCGTTCCCAGGGCATCCGCACATCGGGAAAGACTAGGGCCGCATACATGGGACTGTGTCGCAGCTGTACCAAGTGTTACCTCTCCAACTTTGGAAGTTACTCAGTGTCTCTGAGCCTCTATTTATTTCCTCATCTGACAAATGAGACTAAATATGATGACTAGTTCACAGTTTTGTTGTGGTTTTTTTTATTGAATTGAATGAGAGCATCTAAGTCCTATCTAATAGAGAATTTAGTAAATGACATGTAGGTGATTCTGTGATGGAAAATAGCTTATATGAGAAACGTATGTGATACCTACATAGGGGAATACCTATGTACTTACAATGTGGGAGTCACATTGACTCATATGCCTTTTTTTCCAGCATGCAAATGATTTGTGCCACCAAGTTAGAGGACCTTGATGAAGCGAGCTGTAGAGGAATGTGGCATGCACACAATGCCCGATCACCCGAAGCTCTCCTCTCAGTTCCATTTGGTCACGTGCCTTGTTTCAGAACTGTTCTCTAGTCTTTGTGCATTTTGTTTTTTGCACATAACGCAGCAGCTTCAGCCCCTTCCTTACCATACTCCTTTAGCCACTAGTATGTTTTTATCAGGATTATTGCTGTTTGGTTTGTGTTTTAGGTACAAAATCTGCAGAGATTTTGAGTGATCTGCCCCAATCCTACATGCTCCATAAGTTCTGTTATTTTCAGTGATTTTGCAAAACACTATTTTAAACACATAAATAGCATTATAGCAGAGATGTTTGTGTTGATTTTTCTTCTACCTTCCATCTGACCTTTGCATTAGTCTTCATTTCATGGAACCAAAGTCTTTGACCTGGACCAGGCGAGGACCTAGAGGTGATAGGAGGAGATGTCAGGCAGACGTGTGCTGTGACTGTTTCTTCACATTCTCTCGCACCTGGATAATGGCAGTAGATTCCTAGCTGGTGTCTGCCTTGTGTTCTTGACCCTGAATGGCCAGTTATTGACGTAACATCCAGTGTAAACCTGTTACCATATTTTACTGTTTATAACGTGCACTTTTTGCTTAAATTTTTGAGGGAAAAAATAAGGATGCACATTCTACATGGGTACTACTAATTCCATATCTATATAAATGTTAATTCTTTTATTTATGCTTATGCATTAGAAGTGTAACTATAGAAAGCAATAACAATACCCATATGCAAAATAATACCCTAGAATATAATAATCAGTTTTTTCTAAATATAAATAAATAAAAATTGAATTAAAAAATTAAAATATAAGTTTTTTTCCCCTGAAAGTTTGGGCCAAAAACATGGATGTGCAGTATACACAGGAACACACTATATACAGCATAATACAGTATTCATTTTATTTTTTAACAGGCTTAACTCACTTCATTCATTTTTCCTGTATAAAATTTTGTGGTGGCTGCAGGTGGAGCCTGGGCCCTCTGCACAGACACTCTGGGGCGGGTCTTTACAAAATGGTCAGGGAACTCCTGGTAGGGAGACTCGGTGAACACAGTCTCTTTCCAGAGCTCAGGGGTGAGGTAGCCATCACAGGTGGCCTCGGCAGAGTTGTCCAGGGTGGCAGTGCAGCCCCTGGCCCAGTTGTAGCAGTCATCGATACCGGCCATTTCAGTACTTTCTTGGGCACAGGGGCTGAGACAATGCCAGTGCCCCTGGGGGCAGGGATGAAGCCACCAGCACAGAGCCACAGTGGCCAGTCACCTTGCAAGGGACAATGTGAGGCTTGCTGATCTCGTTCCCCCAGTAGCCTCACCACATGGGGACAGTAGAGAGCTTGGCCAAAAGGGTGGCCCCGTGGATCGCAGCGGCTCCTTCCTTGGACTCAGACTGACATGTCCATGTAGTTCCCAGTGGTGACAAATGCCTTGAACTAGTATGTGTCTGCTTTTGCACAAGCATAATCTTCAGAACCTCGGCCTTGAGGGATGGCCCCAGGAAAAAGGCAATGCTCTCAGACTCCTAGATGGCCAGGGAGAAGAGATAGATCTCCTCCAGGGACTTGACCTTCATGTCCTTGACCAGGTGGCCCAGCTTGGTGAAGGGGATCTACCCCTTGTTTCGACGTTGCCTCCACTAGCCCTGCAGCCTTAGCTTCGGCTGTGGCTCCGCCCCAACCCCAGCCCCTCTTTGGCCCCATGCCACTGCCAAATCGTCCACAGAAGCCCCTGCAGCCTCGCATTCCAGGGCCCCTGGGCCATATGCTGTCGCACCACACCGAAATCATCCGCCATTCGGTGTTTCCTCAGAGGAGAAACCAGAGTAAACCTTGTAAAATGAAAATCAAAAGGTATCTTTGCTTTAAAAATTCTGAAATTATTTCATGTGAATTTTAGCATTGAGCAAATGAGTAACTACCGTATGTTGATACAGTTGGGCTCACTATGAAAGAAGGAAGATACAACTATGGAATGGGGTTCAGCAAAGAAGAAACCAGTGGTGCTGGATTGGAATTAGGAGTTTCAGTAGAAACACACACACACACACAATTTCCCAGCTATGTCTGCTGAAAGGGCCTGGGAGCAGTGCCATCCCCAGTAGTACTGATTCATCCAGCATCTTGGTTTTAAAATTTTGTTACCCACTAAAAGGAACCGAGGGCTCCCAGAACATCTTGTGCCAGGAAGTGTGGACAAGAGCAGCACGTCAAAAGGACACAGCAGCTGGTTTGACTGAAACAGTGTGAACGTCAAGATGGCTAACAGCATTATAAAATGTTGGAAAATAAGAGACTGCAGAGTCCATATTTAACTAGAAAAGAACAAATAAATGCAGGGAAAGGGAAGTTCTTTATAGTAAATCGCCAACTAATAAATGTAGAGGGAAAGATAAAGTTGGAAAATCTTCACTTTGCAGTCACAGTTGAAGTACTTGATTTCCTACCGAGTGAGTTTGTTAGGGACGGGACATTTGCACAGTCTTGGGGCCTCCCCATGGCCACTTAGGTCACAGGGAAAAGGCACGTTTCACAGCAGAGACCTGGCAGATGGCACCTTACCCAAGTGATCGTTCATAGGTGACATCACCAGCGTGGGGGGGGGGGGCTCCAGGTGTCCTGTAGAGGGCCCACACCCCTCCATGGGATTCCCACAGGGGCGCAGAACCTGGATGGAGTGTAGAGAAACCATCAGACAAACATCGGACTTGGGGCCCGTGGAGAGTGACAGAGAAAGGCTGTGGAACCCTTCCAGGATAGGGTGACAAGACAGCTAAATATAGAGGATGGTGCAGGATCGAATCCTAATTGAAGGGAGAAAAAGTTGCTTCAAAAGATAGTTTGGGAACTCAATATCGATTACAGTATTATATCAGATTTTTTTTTCTGATTTTGTAGTTGCATTGGGTTATATACAAGAAAGTCTTGTTCTTAGAAGATACACACTTCTGAGAGTAGAGGGTCATGATCTCTGCAACTTACTCTCAAGTAGTTCAGGAAAAAATATATATATGTATTGGGTTGGTCAAAAACTTCGTTTGTTTTTTTCTGTAAGATGGTTCTAGTAGCACTTAGTTGTCTTTAACTTCATTCGAAACAATTTTGTTAGACTGTATTGTGACTGTGGTCATGTCAGTGTGCATTTTTTTAAAAAAATTATCAAAATTGGTTCATTTTTCTGTAGCCATTTTAATATTGAAGATGGAAGAAAATATGCAGCATTTTTGGCATATTATGCTTTATTATTTCAAGAGAGGTAAAAATGCAGTGGAAACACACAAAAAGATTCCTGCAGTGTGTGAAGAAGGTGCTGTGACTGATCAACCGTGTCAGAAGTGGTTTGCAAATTTCGAGCTGGAGATTTCTCGCTGGATGATGCTCCATGGTTGGGCAGACCAGTCAAAGTTGACAGCAGTCAAATCGAGACATTAATAGAGAACAAGCAGTGTTATACCATGTAGGAGATAGCCAACATACTCAAAATATCCAAATCAATAAAGTGATTGGTGAAAATGAAAAATGTCTTTTATTTTATGGAAAAAACTAAATGGACTTTTTGGCCAGCCCAATATTACATATACATCTGTATAGAGAGAGGACATGTGGTAGAATGTTGATAGTGGTAGAATCTCAATTCCAGAGTGTATGGGATTTCATCGAAGTAGTCTTTTTTAATAATAATGTATTTTATGCAGGTTTAAATTTTTTATTTACTTTTTCTTTCAGTTTTTTTTTTTTAACTTTTCAACAGCTATTATATTTGTCTAGTCTGGAAAAAGTACAAACATTGTTAATATAACAAGAACAGTTTGCCTGACATCGATGTAACGTGGCAGCCAAGGAGAGTGGACTGGAATGCATGTGCATGAACAATGACGACTTCAAGACTTCGCTGTACTAGTCAGTGGGGGTGGTAGACGCCATTGAATGGGCATGTGTGCTGTGTGGCAGTCGCATTCAAAATGATAAGGAGCAGAGCAATGAATTTGTATCAGATTTTGTGTTAAGCTTGAACATTCCTTTGTTGAAAATATTCAGATTATTCAGCAGGCTTTTCTTTCAGTTTTACTGAGGAATAATTGACATATAACATTGTATAAGTTTCAGGTATACGACATGATGATTTGACATATGTATGCATTGTGAAATGGTCACAATAACTCTAGTTAACACACATCACCTCACATAGTTGCAATTTGTGTGTGTGTGATGAGAACTTTTAAGATCTACTCTCTTAACCTCTTTCAAATATACAGTCCAGTGTTGTTAATGCATAGTCACTAGGCTGTACATTACCTCCCCATGACACTTTTTTAGAACCCAAAGTTTGTGACTTTGATCGGCTTCGCTCATTTCCTCCACCCTCTCCCTCCCACCTCTTCAACCACCAATCTGTTCTCTGTTTCCAAGTTCCCTTTTATTGGCTGAAGCATGCAAGTGAGATCATACAATATTTGTTTTTCTCTCTCTGCCTTACGTCACTTACCATAAGGCCCTCATGGTGCATCCATGTTAACACAAACGGCAGGATTTCCTTCTCTTTTTTTATGGCTGAATATCACTGTAATATTCTTGTAACATTTTTGTGGGTCTGGAAAAACTTCAAAATAACATGTCTAAAAAAGAGATGAGGTACCTACAGCAAAATGTTAATATTACTTTAAACTCCTAGGTATATGTTATGTTAATTTTCTGTATGTTTGAGTTAATCTCAGAGAACAATTTTTTTAAATAAAAAAATAATATTTAGATACATCAAGCAATTTTTTTTGCATGTTTACTAGAACGTTGAGGTTTTGTATGCCTTTCTTCCCCTGGTGCTCAGGTTATGAAAAATTTCTTCACTGGACAGCTGTTAGGTTTTACATTGGATTTATACAAGTTCTTTTGTGTGGTGTAGACTTCTGGGTGTCTACCACAGGAGAGGAACCCCTCAAACTGCTACTTAGTTCTTTAGTCTCTTCTTCTGCATAGAGTCTGGCTTCAGGGTTCCTTGGAGCTGTTGTCTCAGTCCAGCTTCCTTTTCTCTCCTCTTGCACGTAGCTATATAATATTATATTGTTTATGCCATCATTCTTGATTGAATTAAAGGAGACCTTGTAGGTTCCATCTGAGGCTCGCCAGCTTGGTTTGTGTTCCCTATGGCTGTGTGGTCCAGTGGTCATACATCCTGGACCATGTGGTCGGTAAATATAGGCTTATATCACACCCCTCCCCCCCATTAATGAGAGCATTGCGCACTGAGAGGGCCTTTATCCAATGAGTTAGACCCAGAAGGGGAAAACACTAATTTTGAGATGCCGAGCAGTTGTGTATTGCTCTGTACAATGTGAGTGGATAGTGAAGTGTCTGGGTACTTCTCGGAACTTGTTTAGAAGTTCACATTTGATTATGTCCATCTTAGCAAAGGAGCAGATGTTAGCTCCAGTTGGGTTCTCTTTAAAAGCCAGGCTCAGCTGTGGACAAGAGACCTGGTGAATTAGCTTGGTTTAAAGGAAAAGAAAACTATCATTTCAATTCAGTTTTGTTTTGTTTGGGCTACAGAGAGTACTTATATTTTTGTACTGGTTTAAAATTCATGTGTGCCTTGGGGTCAGTTCCTGTAAAAACAAAGGCAGTAACGGACAGTTTGGGACTTCCGGAATGTATTTATTTCCTTGTGTTTGAAAGTAGAGATACATTTGGATGGAAGTCTGATGAAGAGCTGAAAGGGGAGAATTTGGTTCCTTTTTTTTTAAATTTAAAGATCTAATTGGCTTTATTGAACAATTCATGAACCGGGCAGTATCCCATCTAGTAAATAGAAAGGTATTCCTTGGTTCTTTTTAAGAAAGTGAAGTTATTCTGAGATTCCTAGAATTTTAATGTATTTTATGATAGTTGGGAGCTCTTCATATTTGACAGGTAGAATCCTTTGTGGCAGAGCTTTGGGGTCATTTGGTTTTATTATGTTGGCATCAAAGTTACTTTAAACAGATTCAGACCTGTTTCATCCATGTGAGTGCTTGTTACTATTCTGTGTTTATTTTCTGAGATCTGACCACTGCCCATCTCTTTCTCTCTATTCTATACATTCATGGTCTTCTTTATATGATTATGTTCATTGAACTTGAGAGTTTATAATGGTTTTCTATTTTTTTGGCAACCTTAAGGTGGAACGTTCAAGTTCAGTGCTTTATGTCAATAGGTCATAATATGATCTATCTAGTTCCTGTATGTGTGTATATATATGTGTGTGTGAATTGTGGGTACATATATAATTTATATTAATTTGAATTTAAGCTAAATTTTTGTTTTGCAAAATAAAAATATATTATAAACTTTAAAAATGCTATGTAGATGGTAATGATTATAATTGATGTAATCATTATTGTACTCTATTTTCACTTTGTACCTCAGAACAGCAACCCCAGGATTTACTGTTCCCCTCAAAGAAACTCTCCTGTCTCCTTCTTTCTCATTCCACCATCCATGACCCAACCTTCGTCTATAACCTGTGCTTTATGCCTTTTCTTTCTTGTGCTTGGAAGGTGAAGATGAAAACCCATTTGCAATACCAGCTCCACACCCTCTTCCCTACATGGTCTCATCTGTAAAATGGGGGCCAGAGTCCCCATTCCCTGTGCTTGCCTTCTCCAGTCTCTCCAATGTGTCGTCCAGCTTCGAATCTGTTCCATTTAAAAATTCCTCTGAAGTTCTCTCAGCCAATTGACTAGATCTCTCTATTCCTGTTTTTATTTTTTGTTAAACTTGTGGTTTGGATGAGTTTCCCTAACTCCTCAGGAGGCCTGATTCCTGTGTCACCTCACAGTTACCTGTAGCATTTAAATGCAGAAACAAATCAGGAAACGTTCCCACACAGCACCCTGGGAGAGAGGATAGATGTTTGTCAGAAGGCACAGGCTGTCACTCAGAACGCACAGTATACAATGCAGAAGAATGAAAAGAAAGCTTGTTAAAGTGAGAAGGACAATAGCAAACTAGGCCAAAGTCCCTCTCAGCGAGGTTGCATCCGGAACCAAGGGCCTGCTGCAAGCTGTGCTGGTGCTGTTGAGAAACCACGGGACAGGCTTGCCCGCCCTGGTCCTGTCCACTCTCGGGCCCTGTTGTCCTTTGCTCCTCCACCAGCTCCTTCTGCAGCAGTCACAGGTCTAAGCTGCACCAAGGGCCCGCCCCCCCCACCTCCCCGGGCTGCCACTCAGGGAGAAGGTGTGACCCCCGCCTTTGGCCGGAAAAGGGGGCAGGGAGGATGTCTGCGGTTAGGTTACTTACTAGCAGTTTGATGTAGCTGTTTCCACAGTGCCCGTGAACACAGGCTTCCTCCTTGTGGTCTTCATTTTATCTGGCCACACACACCCAAATGTAAAGCCCACAGCTCCCTCTGCTCTCTCAGCCAGTGACAGTAGTGTTCTCTATTGCTCCCAGTATAAACCTGAAACTCGTTTCTTGACTTCTGTACCTCTGCGAGGGACAGTGCCTGTCTCACTAAGCCTCCTCGCTAGAGATCAGAGTGCTCACTCAGCAACACACAGCAGAGTGGAGCAGGCGGAGCATGGGACTCTGGCGTGGGACTCAGGCCTGAGGATCACTGTGGGTCAGGGGGCTGTTTTCTCAGCTATGAAATGGGACAGATTTCTTACAGGGATACTTGAACGTTGAGATAGTATGTTATGACAGTACTTTGAAATATTTTTTTAAAGATTTTATTTATTTTTAGAAAGAGGGGAAGGGAGGGAGAAAAGGGGGGAAAGAAACATCATTGTGAGAGATGGCAATTGGTTGCCTCTCACAAGCCCTGCACTGGGGACATGGCGCACAACCCAGGCATGCGCCCTGACCAGGAATTGAACCTGTGAGCTTTTGGTTCTTAGACCAGCACTCAGTCTACTGAGCCACTCCAGCCAGGGCAAGTACTTTGACATATTTAAAGCACCAGACAGCTGTTACTTATTTGATACAGGGTACTGTGTTACGTTGAGAGAGAGAGACTGAGACTGACTGACTGTCTACCCAAATGGCCAAGAGTTGAGATCTTAGTAGAGGAGATAAGACATACCCGCATGTTTATATCACATGGTTGAAGGTGCCTCTGCTTGTTTCTGATGGTTTTCAAGGGCTCTGGGAGCTCACTGGGGAAGAAGTGAATTCAAATCAGATGGGCCGGGGAGGTGGGGATAAAGGGGCACTGACTTAACAAACAAGTATTGGAGAGAGGGGCCCTGGGCTGAAGGAATAGTGTGAGGAAAGGTACAGATTTAGGAATTAATCAGGCCTGTGGAAGCCACAGCAATAATTAAATTGAATTGGAGCATTAATTTGGATTTATACGCTGTGCAATGGAGGACCCATTAAAAATGTTGCGCCAAGGGAGTGTCAAGATCAGAGCTGAGATTTAGGGTGAATAATCTAGGGAAAAACTGGAAGCTTTCCTTACAGGAAAATTATTAGGAAAATACATAAAACACCTGTTCACCTTTTAATATTATTTGGAGGAGTAAGTGAGATAAAGGAGGTGGGAGTACTTTTGGAGATGGGTCGGGATGGTCCAGAACCAAGCATCCTAGCCCCATGGCAACAGCTGAGCATCCCAGCATGGGTGCCTTTAAGCCATGCTGAGCTGTCCTGTCCTGGGCGAAGGAATAGGGCTGCAGCACCCAGCACATCCCGGTCCCCCTGCACCCTCTTGCTTTGCCCCTTCCTTTGTTCCTGTTCTTCACTCCCAATTTGGTTTCTGCCCCTGCCTGGCTCTTGACTTCCTTGTTTCCCATTGCAGGCCTGGGAATACCCAATACCTGGGCTTTAATTTGTTTCCCCAGATTTGCCTTTGATATTCCCTGGAAGCTCTGCTTATTCTGGTCACTTGGAGGAACTACTCGTTCAAACCACCCAACTCCGACTGATCCCTGGCTCCTGGGACCTCCTCCAGTCTGGCCTTGCTGGAGTAACTGGGCCAGTGGGGAGTGTTTTAAGAGAATGAAAGTTGAATACAGATTCAAATTCCGTTGCTGCCATTTTCTAGCTTGAATGGGGATTACTGAACCACTTTGAGTTTCAGGTTCTTCCAGGATAAAATGAAGATAACATGGAGCTCTTTATCTCCACCTATCTGTGTGTGTGTGTGTGTGTGTGTGCGCTTTTCTCCACACCCCCACCCTCCCTCCCTTTCCTTGCTCTCCCCTCAACTTGGTCGTGAGGCTTAAATGAGATAATGATTTAAGAGCAGTTGGTGTCCCGTGAATATTGATTGTCCACTGTCTTTTCTTCTGACCTTTTATTCCAGATGAAAAAACATTTACTTGTGAGCTCAGCACATATCCTCAATCTCTGTATCTCTAGACTCAGCTGTATTTCCTTTCTTTCTGTTTTGCAAAAGCTTTGGTATAAGTAGTTTAGTTATTTATGCTCCAACAGTTTCCCCCACTGCCTTGGGAGAGATCCCTGAAGTCCCAAGACAGAACTTGAGGCATATCTTGCTCTAGAAAGAATGTCACTATATGTTGACTTCATGCACAGGTTCTCATGAAATCCTAAAAGCATTGTTCATTTTCATTAAAAAAGTATTTGGACAGATGTTGCCAAGCAAGCAACTTTCCAGAAATGGTCCATCTATAACCTGAGCCTGCCTGTCCCTCTTGAGTCTCTGCCATCATGCTCAGCAAGTCTTGGCGGGTGGGACAACAGAGGAAGCATTTGACAAAGTCAAATGTCTTGCTGATGGGAGAGCCATGTGACTTTAGCCCCATGCCCTGTGCTGTCCTGACTGCTCTATTTTCATAAAATGTAAGAACTCAAGTGTAACAGGATAAGAGACAGGTGGAAGGGACCTTGAAATACCTTACCTACCCCCAACTCATATTTAAGCCATGCTTAGCGGGCAAGAACTTAGCCTATTATAGCACGTGATGGCCTGTGACTTTCCACAATGATCTCCTCCAGGAGCTCTTCCTGAGAAGTCCTTTCTCAATGTCTGTGAACAATGTAGGCACCCAATGAAGAAAACAGAGTGCTCAGGGCCTTGCCTGTTGTCCCCACCACACCCAGGAATCTGCTCTCTGGGCAGCATCCCCACCACTGCCCTCTCCTGTCACAAGTATAAAGGCCATCCCCTCCCTCAGTGAAGGTGACCCTTTGAGACTTTTTATGTCCTGGGGACTAGGGAAATCCAGTTCACGGTCTTTCTACCATCCCAGTCCCTGCTCTAGGAAGGGAAGAGAGAATGGTGGGCATGCCCACAGTCTTTAAAGCTGTAACAGGATATACTGTTCATCATTACTTCATATAGAAGAATGTACTGCCTATTAAGCAACTACTGGGAACCAGGCACTGTGCTAAGAGTGTAGACATTAATGTCATCACCCTTTTGGAGATCCCTGACTTTGGAAGGTTAGGTGGCCTGAGCTCACCCAGCTATTAGTGGCAGTTAGGTTTCAATACAGCGAACATGGGAGCCCAAGCATTTAGCACTCCCTCATGCTGCACAGGATGTGGAAGAGAGGGTGCCTGCCCCTGGCCTCAGCAGCTGGTCCCTGTGCCCACAACACACAGGCTCCTGTGCCTGCTTGATGGGACAGGGAAGCAGGGCTGGGCCAGGGGCTGCCAGGAGAGGCTCAGCGCCAGGTGCTCTGTGTGCTGTGAAGGAGGGGCACCTGGCCTCAGTCCTGCACCCCAAGAGTCCCAGCCAGTTTCCCACATGGCCTGTGTGAGTCGGGAACACATAGGCACTTGGGAGCGTGAAGAGTCTTCCAGGTAGTTGGTAATGGTAGTGTTGGCACATTGATGTAGCCCCTAGTTTGCAGAGGAGAAAACAGTTCTGAGCTCCTAGAAGAGCCAGTTAATGGCAGAGCCTCCAGCAGGACCCAGTTCTCCTGATCCCCCATCCAGCGCCCTGTCTCCCTGTCAGGAGGTTTGCCGTCTGGAGGTTTGCCATCTGGAGCATCTGTCTTCCAAATGTAAACCACTTGGGCTGCAGCTCCAGTCTTTGCCTTTTTTGTTAGAGGAGATGGAAAACTGATTTGTCACCCAGCCAAGTATTACCAAGTTTCCATTAGCCTTCTCTCCTGCAGGCTAGAGGTTCTTTGTTTCTTTGTTGTACAAGGCCCCTTTTTTCCATTTAATTGTCTGCCCTGGCTCCTCTAATCCT
This sequence comes from Glossophaga mutica, assembly GCA_039655065.1. Lineage (NCBI taxonomy): Eukaryota > Metazoa > Chordata > Mammalia > Chiroptera > Phyllostomidae > Glossophaga > Glossophaga mutica. The sequence continues at coordinate 73,092,612 of CM077308.1, read as the reverse complement.
CCTCCCTTTTCTCAATCCTCATCTCAAAGGGAAGGAACTCTATGCATGTTTCCTGCGTAGGTTTTGCCTCTGGTTCTTGTCCTGCTCACTTTTTCTTTTTATGGTGGTTTCACTTCTTTCAAGAGTTTTTCCCCAACTGAGCCCAGTCCACCATCATGACCAGTGTTGGCCAAAGAACACCAATACTTAGCTTTCCTGCAGATGTGGCTGTTTTAGTTCAGTGCCACTCCTACTCCTGTGGTAGTGCTCCCTGACTTAGCTAACACTTCAAAGCCTGAGGCAGGGAGGCCGCAGAGAGTGGGGTGGGCAGGGTCCAGACACTGTGCTTTCATTCATGTGGAACAATCTGTTTTTATTTGTTAGGTACACAGATAAGCTGTTTCTCCCCAAGTTCTTTCTCCTGGCGCCAGGCTGCCTTCGTGGATTCTTACTGTTGGGCTGCTGTTCAGCAGAAGCCGTCCTCACACGGCGATTCTGGGAACCTTCCACTGTGGCTGCATAAGGTAACTGGGACATTTTCAGATTTCACCTGTTTATCTATAGATGTGGGAAGCTGTGCCAGTCCACGCCACACAGACACATATTACCAACAAGGGCTGTAGCTCCAGTTGTACAACTGTAGCACTTTAAAATCTAAAGGAACCTCAGCGATACTTGTCCAGCACCTTCATTTAGCAGATGGGAAAACTAAGGTGCTTTTGGATTTTAACTCCACAATGGCAGACACTTCATGTGTCCTAGTCACCTTTCTATTCTTAATGCGCAGCAGAGCATCTGGCCTGTAGTGGGGTCTCAGTACAGTTTCAATGCCTAAATGAGCATCGTTAGATAGTGCAGGGTGAGGACCCAAATGTAGCTTCAGCTGCTCCTTTTCCACCACACACATGTCCTCTTGGTAACAGTAAGGACCAGCATAGAGTTCATTTGCTAGTAGCCAGTGTGTTACTGAGGCATCGAGAAGCCCAGTGATAACTCCTTTGCTTTCTGATGGGTGTGGGTACCACAAGGAAGGGGAGGCACTGCCCAGGAGACAACTGTGTCCCGTAGAGAAGAGACGCAGGTCAGGAGTTCTGTGGTCGGGGGTTGGGAGGTGGTTGGGGGGGTACACGGAGGCTGGGCCATGCGGAACTTGGGCCAGAGTTGGCAGGTTTGTGCAGGACAATGTTCTGTGCATAATGAAGAAGCTCCATTAAGTCTTCTCTGAGTTTGTGAAAGTAGGACTTTGTTTTAGCCTGTCATTATTTTCAACCACTGGCCCCCTTGTCTGTCATGAAAACAGAATGCCTGTGTATCTTCTGGCATTCTGCACTGGGGAAAGCATGGTGTTTTAGCTTCTGAAAGCCAAAGGCTGAAGTCTGTTTGATTCTCCCCTGCGCTGGCCTCTTGCCAGCACAGTCAGCATCCTTATTTTTTAAAATGAACAATTTAAATCCTTGGCTTTGCCGTAGGCCTGTTCCCTCATGTTTATGTATCGTGTGCCTCAGGCATGGTGATGACCTACAGTAACGCTCTTCCTTGGGGCTGGGCTTTCTCTTTGACTTTCAGCCTTAGCTGTCGTTGTGTCCTCATCAGCTTTGTATGACTTCGTAGCCAGGGCAATAAGTAATAAGGATCTTAAGTAGGAAAGGGCACAGCTCCAGAAATTGAACAACTTTGTGAATCTCAATCCACACTGTTATAATTTAAATCCTTGTTTTATAATGCTCTTACGAGAATGGAAAAATTGTAATCAGTCTCCAGGCTGGGCATTGGTAGATTCACAAAAAAAGAATGTATAGCTTGGGATTGTCCTTACATTAGAGAAGTTAGAGATTGCAAAACTTTTAGAGCAGGAAAAAATTCAAATATTTTGACTGGGGAGCATTTTACATGTAAGAATAAGGGGACTTGAAAGGTCAAGCCTAGGAGTCACAGGACTAGTTTTTGTGAGACTAGAATCTGGGCTCCCATTGCTCCCGCAGGGTGGGAGGGGCATTCTCACAAAGTGGCATGAGTGGGCAAGCCTTAGGGTTCTTGTACTAGTGAGGAGCTCTCTTTCTGGAGGTGGTAGTCTAGATCGTCTGAATGGAAGTTTGGGTCAGGGTCTGAGCAGAGCTCTGGCCAGATTCATAGAGATGGAGACAAGAATTGAAGTCAAGACCTGCCAAGTTGGAAGGACCCTGGTCAGCAACCCATGTTTGAAAGGCCATTGCTGAGGAGTAAGAGGCAATCCAAAATTAAACCACCCCTCACAGGGACTAGAGATCTTGTTTGAATTGTTTCAATACCAGTTGAATGAGGGAGGTATGGGATTGTCAGTGTCTCCAGCCTACCTGCCTGCCGGAAGCAAAAATAAATCCATCTCTCTGGCAGAAGGTCACTTCCTCCAGACATTCAGATTCTTGCTCCAGTTTTCCGAATGTAATGTTCAGCACTCAACTAAAAATAAACAGTTCAAGAAAGCCAAGAAGAAAACCAGAACTAGAAACAGAACCATAGGAGACACAGATAATACATTGATCAGACACATTTAAAATAATCGTTAATATTATGTTAAAGAAATACAATAATATGGAGAATTTCATAAAGAAATGGAAATACTCAAACTGAAAACTCCAAGTGGCAAAGAGTGGATTTTTGCTAACATTGACTGAAGGCCTGCTATATACCTTCCAATGTGTTTGTTATCAGAGAACCACACATGATGTGGTCCCTTCCTCTAGAACTCATATGTAAAGAAGATACTGAGGAGGAATAAATGGAAAGCTAGATGAGAAAAGGAGAGTGTGGTTATCATAGAAACCAAGGGAAGAGTGTTTGTAGACAGAGCAGTGAACTCGTTAAATGCTGCTGCGGAGAAGACAGTGCAGTAAGGGTGAAACAAAACTTACGGGATGTGGTGAAATCATGGGTCACCCTGGCAGGAGTGATTTTAGTGGAGAAGTGGACACCAGATGGCAGTGTGAGGAAATAAAGATGATGTCATGGACAATTCCTTCAGATTTTTCCTTTTTTAGAAAATCTCTGACCTGGAAAGGAGAGCGACAAGCTAGATGGTAACTAGAGGGAAGGTTTGGAGTCCAGGAAGATTTGTTACTATGAGAGCCCTTTGAACATACTCAAATGCTGATGGAAATAAGAAGGTAGGGAAGAACCTGACAGGCACTGTCTGGAGAGGGCGCATGGCACCTTCCAGGACAGGGGAAGGGAGTGGTTTGTCCTGTTGGGGAGCAGTGGGGCCTTGAGCAGCTGTGGAGGGTCAGGCCAGGTTATAGAGGATCTTCGAAAACTAAATAGGTGTTCTGGCTAAATGGCGGGGACAGTGGGAGCCATTGCAGGTGTTTGAGCCTGGTGAACATGGTGTTTCCAGGAGTTAATCCTCAGGGACGGTGTGCAGGAGGGAACAGAGGCAGGGAGAGCCATTGGTCAGCACGGAGTGAGGATCAGGAAATGGAGAGGAAGCGACGTCATCATTTCCAAGAAGGCAAAGAATAATCAAAGCACTTGGTGTTTAATTGCTGAGTAAAGGATTATGCCAAGGGATAGTCAAGGCAATATCAGATGCTTAGACCAGGGGCCAACAAACCTTTCTGTGAAGGGCCAGTGGGCAAATTTTTTCATCACGGCCAGTCACGGGCACTGTTGGAACCACTCAGCTCTGCCAAGAGAGAGGAAATGTGCGCACTTGCTTGTGGCTGGACGTGCCTGACGAGCAGCAGTGTGCCTTCCCCTGGGCCCAGGTGATTGAGAGCAGCAGGGCTGGTGGGAAGGAGTCAGATTTGGGGTGTCACAGAAGGTGGAGCCAGCAAGATATACTGATTGGACATGGGAGGAAGAGAGAAAGATGAGAGTCGAGAATAAAACAAGGCCAAGGTTTTAAATGCGGGTAAAGGTGAGGCCATTGGCTACTTAGAAGAAGTTTGGGGAAGGAGAAGGTTTAGGAGGAAAACCAAATAGTTCTGCTTGAACACGTGAAATCAGAGGTACTCGATGGCCAGGGGAGTGTCGGGTAGGCAGTAGGCTGTGGTTCTGGAGATCCGAGGGTGGGTAGAGGCATAAATACAGGGTGGGGGGAAAGTGTGTTTACAGTTGCTCCTGTGGAAAAATAATAAATAAACAATACAAGAATGAACTGCATGTTTCACATACAACGGTGAACCTACTTTTGCCCCAACCCTATACGGGGATTTTGGAGGATAGATGCAGTTTAAAGCTGTGGGACTGGATGGGGTCGTCCAGGTAGGGAATGTAGACAGGGATGAGGGCTGAGAGGTGCTCCAGCATTGAGAGGTGGTGGAGTAGGAGGCCTTGGCAAAGGAGGTAGGGCTGGGGATCGTGGGGAAAATGAGAAGTATGTGCTGTGCAAATGAAAGACTGGATACCCTATAAGGAAGGCCTGTATCAGTATAACAGCCTGTGTCAAATGCCACCCTGAGGGGAGCTCTGCAATTTGGCTGGTGCCTTGGGTTCAGTTGTGTGCCCTAAAAAGATATGTTGAAGCCCTAACCGCATATACCCTAGAATGTGACTTTATTTGAAAATGGATCGAGTTAGTTAAATTCAAATATAATTAGTTAAGATGAGGTTATGCTGAAGTAGGCTGGGCCCCTGAACCAATATGACCAGTATCCTTATAAAAAGGAAATTTGGAGGCCCTGGCCAGGTGGCTCAGTTGGTTGGAACATCGTCCCAATATGCCAGGATTGTAGGTTCAATCCCAAGTTGGGACACATACAAGAGTCAACCAATGAAGGCATTGTAATAGCAGGTCAGTGTTTTTTTCTCTCTTTCGCTCTCCCTCCCTCTCTCTTTCTAAAGTGAAATCTAAAACATTTTTTTAAAAAGAAGGAAATTTGGACACAGACATGCACAGAAGGAAGATGATGTAAAACCACAAGGAGGAGATGACCACGTGGTGACAGGCAGACTGGAGTTCTGCCGTTGTTACCCAAGAAAGTGTGGGGCTACCAGAAACTGGAGGAGACGAGGAAGGCTCCTCCCGTAGAAGCTTTGAAGGGAGCACAGGCCTGCAAACACCTTGAGTTTGGGCTCTTAGCCTTCAGAACTATGAGAGAGAAAAAATTTCTGTTGCCCTAAGCCACGCAGCTTGCCGGACGGGGTTCTGGCAGCCCTAGGAAACCAGTGCAGAGAGACCAGTGCGGTGGTCAGAGAGAAATCCAGAGTCCCGCCTAACTGGAGGGTTTGAATGTTTCCGCGGCTTTCTGAGCCAGGCCCGATTTGGTAATCACATTTGATTTATTTTCACAGTGACCTCTTTTTCAGTTGTTGTTTTTTTTTTAATTGTGACAAAATATACACAACATAAAATGTACCTTTTTAACCATTTTTGGTGTGCAATTCAGTGACGTTAGGTACATTCGCATTGTTGTGTGACCGCCACCACCATCCATCCAAACTTTTTCATGTTCAAACTGAAACTCTATACTCATGAAATGCTAACTCTTTGTTTCCCCCTCCCTCCACCCCCAACAGCTCTCACCATTCCGCTTTCTGTCTCTTTGAGTTTACCTACTCTGGGAACCTCATGCAAGTGGAATCAAATAATATCTGTCCTTCGGTGTCTGGCTTATTTCACTTAGCATAACGTTTTCAAGTTTCACCCATGTCAGGATTTCCTTTCTTCTTAAGGCTGAATAATATTCCATTGTGCTTACATGCCACATTTTATTTGTACATTCATCTCTTGATGAACACTTGGGTTGTTCCTACCTCATGGTTGTTGTGAGTAATACCACCATGAACATAGCTGTACAGGTATCTGTTCAAGTCTCTACTTTCAGTTCTTTTAAAGAGCAGATACTCAGATGTGGGATTGCTGGATTCTTCTTCAAGCTTAGAAAACTTTTTCTGTTGTGGTTTTCTTGTTTTTTGTTTGTTTGTTTTGTTGTTTTGTTTTGTTTTGTTTTGGCTTCTCCACATTCAGTGGACGTGTACCTGTTAAGATGACTGGGATCATCTCATGCAGAAGGGAACGCCGAGGACCACAGCGGTTGATGCCTTGTCCAAGGTCCCATGGCCAGATAGTGGGAGAGCAGGGCCTCCCTCGGATTGCAGACGTTTTTCACATGTGAAAAGGTGCAGGTTTAATTTGCATGGCTTCAGAAGTCTGCACTCTATAACCTGTGGGTAAAAGTTCACCAGGTGGTGAACTTCAGCTTGAGCCTCATTAGGTCTTTCCAGTAGAATTGCTTCTAGCAGCAGAATTCACTGTTGATTCAGAAAGTCCTTAGTTCAGGGTGGGCCTGAAGATGTGTACCCTCTTCCTATATCTTTATTGGTTACCCTTGCTGCCCATCTTTCATGTAAAATCCTGGCTCCTAAGTTGTACTCAACACCCAGCAACGTCATCCACACCCCTTAGTCATAGGTAAGACATCTCCATCCCAAGGTAAGGTCTGTGCCCTCCCAGACATCACATCTGACTCACCATTCTGTGTCTTATCTCCAAGAACTTTCACATCATTTCCACTTGTTATCCATTGCCGTGGCCTCCTCGCTCTAAGTTCATCGTTACCTGGAACTGAATTAGGGCGTCGCTCTCCCTACCATTGCCTTCAGCCCTCTGAGGTCCTCTCCCATGTCTTTCAGAGAAAACAGAATCTCCGACCTGAACACATGCTCAGCTTCCTGCCAGCAGCCCTACCAGATGTCCTGGTGGCAGCATCAGCCCTATCCCTCCCTTGTGATAAATGGAAGGGCCTCCCTTCTTTTGACCAAAGGCTGGGCCCCTTTGTATCCCACTTGTGTTCTAGACCCCCCCACTCCCTGTTTGAAGAAATCCTCATCCCCCATTTTCTCCTGTGTGTCTTCAACTCTTTTCTACATGCTCTTCTTTCTGTTAACATTTTAGCACACTTGTTTCCACTCAACTGATCTTGCCCAGGTCACCAACAACCTCCCTGTTGGGAACTTAATTCTCACTCACCAGGGCTCATCCTACTTGGCTTCTCTCTATATCCAGTCCTGTGGATCGCGCCCTCCTGCGGGTGCTCCCTCCACTCTTGGGGCAGAGTCTCCCTGGAAGGGTAATGCTCTTTCTTTTCTGTCCATCTCTGAGAAGTTGGGGTTCCTCTGGGGCTCTGTCTAGGCTACTTTCTTTTCTCCTGCTTTAGCCTGTTCCTAGATCATCTAATCTCCCATAGGCCATCAACACCCAGATCTCTTTATTTCTATCCCAGCCTTCTCTCCTGAGCTCCAGATCCATATACTCTTCTGTGTCCTGAATTTGAACACTTGAAGGTCTGGTGTGTGCTTCCAATACAACTTGTTCAAAACTGAACTCACTTTCCCTTCCTGTCCCTGCCGGGACCTGTGACACCAGCCAGAAATCTGAGAGCCATTTCGATTCCTTCTGCTTCCTCTCATCAGTTGCCAAGCCCTATCAGTTCTGCTTTCTTAAAAAGCTCTGAAATCCTTCATTCCCACACCCACCACTGTAGGGCCCCCGGCGGTCATCGCTCAACCTGCTGCGTTCCTTCCTGCTCTCCATTTCCGCGTAATTCCAGGGGTGTTTTTTTTTTTTTTGCCTGTCTGACTATCATTTCCCCAAAACAAAACAAACAAAACAAAAACACTTCAAATCCCTAGGAAATGTCTTTATCTCTTTTAAAAAACAAACCATTTTGCAGAACCAGGTTCACTCTCCCTCTGGCCCTGTGAACCGTGCCGCCTCACTTCTAGACCCGTCCTCACCACCCATGTGCTCCAGGGACCTTGACTTCCCTCAAGGCTCGTGTTTCTTGGCTGTTTCAGGCACACTCTGGCTAACTCCTTACGTATTCTGGTCTCAGCTTAAATGTCATCTCCAACTAGAAGCTTCTAGACCGAAGGTTGTTGCCAGTTTGAATTGCTTCCAGGTGGGTCAATGCGAGGCCTCTAAGAATAAGATCATGGGGCCACTGTGTGGACAGCAAACTGCACACTCTGCCTAAAACACACAGGTCCTAAAAATGGGGTGCTGGCTAAGCAGAGCACCAGTCACACCCCTTTCCAGTCTGGGTGGCTTGGTTGTACGTTCCCAGAGCATCTGTGCTTTTCCTGGAATCGCCCTGGGATATGTTAATTCCTTGCTTTAATTCTACTTCACTGATTGTTTATTTTGAGGACTCAGATCCATACAAGCAGATAACGTGCCCAGGTCTTTTCCATTAGTATACAGCTGGAACAGCGCACAGCACATGGTGGGTGTGCAAAACACATGCATGGAGGGGAGGAGAGGAATAGGTAGCTTGTATGTCCTGTTCAGAACCAGACATAGTTCTCTACGAGCATCTGAGTCTGGGCGAGAGACACAGAATTTATGTGGACACCTCCCAGTTCAGTTCCAATGCCAGAGTGAAAACCAGGAGACGCAAATTCCCCCCAAAGAAGTTACTTTGTATAATATTTAAATGTGTTTATCATCAGCGTAGAGTTTATGGCAGTGCTATCATTAATGCTGTAACTTCTCCCCACCTACGTCTTTCATTTCTCCTTTCCTCTTCCTTTCCCATTCCATTTGTTTCTGGTGGTCTGGCAACCCATCAGGGAAGTCTTTTGTGCAAATGTGGGTTCATTCAAAGGCACCAGCAGGTGGCGCCTTAGGACTTTTAATAACTGGCCTTTTTGCAGGTGTTCTGTTCTTTGTCAAGTTCAAGTTCATAATGTAGGCAACTGGTAGGCAAGACTTCTTTCTGAAACAGAAAAGTGGGGGGTGGGGGGTGTTTACTGAAAAACGGACAAACAAACAATAAGAACAAGAAATTAAAATTAACAGAGTTGTCAAATTTTTCTTTATTTCTCAAAAGTGGCTTTATAGGAACTTGGTTTGATCCTCTGAGGCTGCCAGAGCAGAGGTGTTCAAACCTTAGCATTATCTATGTGCAAATATAGGATCCTGAGCGCCGTCCAAACCACTGGATTGGAACCTGTATGGTTAATATAACAAGTATGGTTTTTACCCACTTTCAAGAGATTCCTGATACTGTTGGCCCAGCTTGGATTCCAGTGTAGATACCACTAATCTAGACTTATGTTTCCCAAATTCCATGTGCATGCAAATCACCCAGACATTTTGTTGAAATATAGACTCAGATTTAATTGGTCTGATGGGGCCTGAATTCTGCATTTCTAACAAGTTGCCAGGCAATGCTGAAATTAAGAAGCAAGGACTCACAGCAGGAATTGGCAAATTATTACATACATGCTGCAGCCACATGCAGCCCGTCACCTGTTTCTACAAATATTTTTACTGGCACACACTCATGTTCATTCATTCACACGTTGCCTGTATCTGCTTCCACACTATGACAGAGTTCAATAGTTGCCACAAAGACCTTATAGCTCACAAACGCTTATTGTCTGGCCCTCTGCAGGAAAAAGTTTGCCCACCCCTGATCTAGAGTACTAAAGCCCTCCCAGCTGATCAGTTGAAAGGAAACTCCCTGCCTCACAGGATACTTCATTCCATTTTCATACAGATCTTTAGGAAGTTTCATTTTGCTTCCTTGAAACTGGGTTCTAATTCCATTGACAGGAGTCTCTTTCTTCTTCCACATACAAATGCTCTGTCCGCCATCCTCTCTCTTTCAGGTTTCTCCTTATGTTAGGTCCCTCCCAGAATATCCCCCAACACAAAGCTTTGGGTGTCTTCCCTTGAGTGCAGAGTGAAATAACGTGCCACTTCTTCTCTGTTATCTGTCAGCTACTCGTGGAATGCACTAGCCTTTTCAGGTAGGTCCTCGCTCTTGACATCTATATTTGGGATTGTTTTTAAGCTGGTTACTGTCTGAACATCGTGGAGCCAAGAACAAACATCTTTTGTGTGTCTTTATTTCAGTTCCTTGTACAGTTTGTTTTTGATTTATCTGCTTCCTACTTTCTGCCCATTCCTTCCTGTCTCTTCAGTTCTCTTTTGCCCAACCCTGAAATGGTAGGGCCTCCTGTCCCTCCCTGTTCCTCTTGTCTCCTTCTACACATTCTCCTTGGATGTTCTTGGCCATGCTTTTGGCTTCAACCATCTATATGCTATAAAATCCTGAATTAGATGGCCAGTCAGATTTCCTTCCTTTATTTTCAGTTATCTACTGAATGTGTCTACCAGGATGTTCTTGACCACAGGTATCTTGTATTCAAAACTTCTCATCCTCTTAGGTCTGTTCTTCCATCTCATACTTTTTTACTGTGAGTTTGCTCCTTCTTGTTTCATGATTTTCACTAATGGAACCACCACCAACGCCCTTGGATAAGCTAGAACTATTAGCCTCATTTGTTCCCCTATTCCATCCCTCACTTCCAAGTGGCAGTGAAGTGTATGTTTCCCCGTACATGTAGCTCTCAAATCCACCCTCCCCTCTCCCACGGTTGGGGCTTAGTTCAGTGCTTATTTCTTCCTGCCTGGTCTCTCTCCTCTGCAGTGTGCTCCCTTCCCCACTGCTATAATAGTCTTTCTAAAATCAGTTGGGTCATGCTGTCCACCAGTGGCTTCCCATTGCGGGTATAGTGGGAGTCCGAGGGCTTCATAATTCAGTCCCTGCTAGCCCTTTGCGTGTGTTTCTGAAGACTGCTATAATCAGTTACCACAAAGTTGGCAGCTTTAAACAACAGTGATTTTTTCTCTCTCGCAGTTCTGAAGGCCAGAAGATAGAAATCAGGGTGTCAGCAGGGTTGGTTCCTCCTTGAGGACCCAGAGGGAAAATCTGTTAAGTGCCTCTCTTCTAGCTTCTGGTGGTTGGTAGATGCATCATCACTCCCATCTCTGCCTTCTTCTTCACATAGTTTCTCCCCTGTGTGTCTCTGTGTCTTCTTCATATGGCCTTCTTAGAGGGTCACCAGTCACTGGATTCGGGGCCACCCTAATTAAGTATGCCCTCATCTTAGCCAATTACATCTTCAAAGACTGTATTTCAAATAATGTCACATGCAAAGATTCCAAGTAGACATGAGTTTTGGGAGGATACCATTCAACCTAGTACATGCTTCCAGCCTCAGCTCTTACTACTCACCATGGCCTTGCTCATTTTATTTGGTGCCCCAGATGCCTGAGAATTCACTGAGCAGAAAAGGAGAAAAGACTCCAGCAAAGGAAAAATGAGGAAAGGTGATGTCCCAAGGGTGACAGAGAAGGTGAAATTTGAGCTGTCTTAATATAATAATACTTTGTGTTATGTTTGGGTTTGTTTTTTTGTGTTTCGTTTGTTGCCTCATTGTAAGACATAGCTCAGAGACTTCTGGCCAAGATAGAGGTGTAACTAGATACACTTCGCCTCCTCGCACAACCAAAAGAAGGACAACAACAAATTTAAAAACAAAAAACAATCAGAACTCACAGAAGATCAAACTGTATGGAAATCCAACAACCAAAGAGTTAAAGAAGAAACATTCATTCAGAATGGTAGGAGGGGCGGAGACCAGCATCTGGGGCAGGGAGGATGCACAGCAAAGTGGCAGCTGGAAGACAGGGGCAGGTGAGGCAGCAGCTGGCATACTGGGCAGTCCCACATTCTCATGCAGATAAGCCGAGAGGAACAACTGGAGAGCGAGACCATACAACTCAGGGTGCCAGCATGGGGAAATAAGGCCTCAAAACCTCTGGCTGTAAAAACCTGTGGGAAGTATGGCAGTAAGAGAAACTCCCAGCCTCACAGAAGAGTTCGTTGGAGAGACCCACGGGGTCCTAGAACGTGTACAAGCCCACTCACTCAGGAATTAGCACCAGAAGAGTCCAGTTAACTTGTGGGTAGTGGCGGAAGTGATTGAAAGCCAGCCAAGAACCAAGCAAGGGGTATTGTTCCCTCTCAGACCCCTCCTCCACAGACAGCACCACAATGCAGTGACTAGGTGGCTCTGTCCTGGTGAATACCTGAGGCTCTGCCTCCTACCACGTAACAGGTGCACTGAGACAAATATACATATACATATATATATATATGTATGTATATATATATGTGTATATATATATATATGTATGTATATATATATGTATGTATGTATAGCCCAAATGAAAGAACAGATCAAAGTTCCAAAAATAGAACTGAATGATGAGATAGCCAATCTGTTAGATGCAAAGTTGAAAACACTGGTAATCAGGATGTTCACAGAAATGGTTGAGTTTGGTCACAAAACAGAGTAAAAAAGTGAAGGCTATGAAAAGTGAAATAAAGAAAAATGTCTAGGGAACCAACAGTGAAGGGAAGGAAACCAGGAATCAAATCAACGGTTTGGACCAGAAGGAAGAAGTAAACATTCAGCCAGAATACATTGGAGAAACAAGAATTCAGAAAAGTGAGGAGAGGCTTAGGAACCTCTGGGACAACTTTAAATGTTCCAAAGTCCAAATCATAGGGTTGGCAGAAGGAAAAGAGGAAGAGCAAGAAATTGAAAACTTATTTCAGAAAATAATGAAGGAAAACTTCCCTACTCTATCAAAGGAAAAGAAAGTCCCAAAGAAGTTGGACCCAAGGAAGCACACACCAAGGCACATTATAATTACATTACCTAAAATTAAAGACAGGGAGAGAATCTTAAAAGCAGCAAGAGAAAAGAAGACAGTTACCTATAAAGGAGTGCCCATAAGACCATCATCTCATTTCTCAAAAGAAACCTTGCAGGCAAGAAGGGGCTGGAAAGAAGTATTCCAAGTCATGAAAGGCAAGGACCTACATCCAAGATTGCTCTATCCAACAAAGCTATCATTTAGAATGGAAGGGCAGATAAAGTGCTTCCCAGATAAGGTCAAGTTAAAGGAGTTCATCATCACCAAGCCCTTATTATATGAAATGTTAAAGGGACTTATCTAAGAAATCAAATAAGATCAAAAACTATGTAAAATGACAACAAACTCACAACTATCAACAACTGAACCTAGGTTCCGGCCAAGATGGAAGCGTTGGTAGAAACCCCCCACTTCCTCACACAACCAAAAGGAGGCTAACAACCAATCTAAAATCAATAAACAGCTAGAAGTGTTGGAAAATCAAACTGCATGGAACTCCGACAACCGAGGAATTAAAGTAACAGTCAACCAAACCAGTAAGATGGGCCAACAGAGAGAACCTCGGCTAGGCGGTGGACCAGACAGGCAGGGCTGACTGAATGGGAAACTGAGACTCAGAGCTGACTGTGTACTTTGGCAGGGGTTGCCGCAGTAGGAGAAACTCCCAGTCTCACACAAGGGTTTGTTGGAAAGTGGGGCTAGAACCAAGCAGGCGAGCTGCATTGTTCCCTCTCTGCCCACCCCCGCCTCCACAGGCAGTGCTGCACTGCAGCAAAGAGGGTTGCCCTGCCCGGGTGAATACCTAAGGCCCCACCCTCTTACAACTTAATCAGGTGCACCGAGACAAAAAAATATGGCCCAAATGAAAGAACAGAGCAAAACTCCAGAAAGAGAGCTAAGCGAGGAGGAGATAGCCAACCTATACGATGGAGAGTTCAAAGCCCTGGTAGTCAAAATGCTCACAGAACTGATTGAGCTTGGTCAAAAAAATGAAAGAACAAATGAAGAATACCCAAAGTGAAATAAAGCAAAATATTCAGGGAACCAACAATGACAAGAAGGAAACCAGGATTCAAAGCAACGATTTGGAACAAAAGAAAGAAATAAACATCCATCCAGAAGAAAAGGAAGAAACAAGAATTCAAAAAAATGAAGAAAGGCTTAGGAACCTCTGGGACAACTTTAAACATTCCAATATCTGAATTATAGGGGTGCCAGAAGGAGAAGAACTACAGTAAAAAATTGAAAACTTATTTGAACAAATAATGAAGGAAAACTTCCTCAATCTGGCAAAGGAAATAGACTTCCAGGAAGTCCAGGAAGCCCAGAGAGTTTCAAAGAAGTTGGACCCAAAGAGGAACACACCAAGGCACATCATCATTAAGTTACCCAAGATTAAAGATAAGGAGAGAATCTTAAAAGCAAGACAAAAGAAGAGAGTTACCTACAAAGGAGTGCCATAAGACTGTCAGCTGATTTCTCAAAAGAAACATTGCAGGCAAGAAGAGGCTGGAAAGAAGTGTTTGAAGTCATGAAAGGCAAGGACCTACATCCAAGATTACTCTATCCAGCAAAGGTTTCATTTAGAATGGAAGGGCAGATAAAGTGCTTCCCAGATAAGGTCAAGTCAAAGGAGTTTATCGTCACCAAGCCCTTATTATATGAAACATTAAAGGGACTTATCTAAGAAAAAGAAGATAAAAAATATGAACAGTAAAATGACAACAAACTCACAACTATCAACAAATGAACCTAAAAAAAAATTAGAAAAACAATGAAAACGAAAACTAAGTAAATGACTAGAACAGGAACAGAATCTCAGAAATGGAGATCACAAGGAGGGTTTTCAGTGGGGAGGGGCAGGGGAGGAATAGCAGGGGAAAGGTACAGGGAATACGAAGCACAATTGGTAAGCATAAAGTAGATGGGGAGAAGCCAAAAATAGTATAGGAAACAGAGAAATCAACGAACTCATATGTAAGTCCATGAACATGAACTAAGTGGGGAGGAATACTGGAGGGTTGTGGAGTGGGGAACGGAGGGGGGGATAAGGGGGGGAATTAGGACAACTGTAATAGCATAATCAATAAAATATACTTAAAAAACAACTGAACCTAAGGGGAAAAAATGAACTAAGCAAACAACTAGAACAGAATCACAGAAATGGAAATTACATGGAGGGTTATCAGCTGAGAGCGGGAGGGGGAGAATAGGGGAGAAGGTACAGGGAATAAGAAGCATAACTGGTAGGTACAAAATAGACGGAGGGTAAGAATAGTATAGGAAATGGAGAAGGCAAAGAACTTATATGTACGACCCATGGACATGAACTAAGAGGGGGGAGGGGAATGTGGGTGGGAGGGAGTGTGCAGGGCAGAGGGGAATAAAGGGGAGGAAAAAAATGCGACAACTGTAATAGCATAGTCAATAAAATATGTTAAAAAAATAAAGCATAGCTCAGATGTTACCTTTTTTCCAGAGCTTCCCGTGACCTCCCCAAGGACATATCTTTTTTTAATGTTTTATTTATTTTTAGAAAGAAGGGAAGGGAGGGAGAAAGAGATGGAGAGAAACATACATTGATTGGTTGCCTCTTGCACACAACCCCAACCAGGGACCAAACCCACAACCCAGGCATATACCCTGACTGAGAATCGAACTGGCAACTTTTCGCTTTGCAGGATGATGCCCAATCCCCAAGGACATTTCTATTCCCTCAGTACCTACATATCTTGTAGCTGTCACTTTTTGTTTTGATTGCTCAATTATTAGCTTGCATTTTCACCTGGCCTGGGGCAGACTCCACACACCTCATCTGTGGGGCCATGCTTTCAGCCCACTATGTAACACCTGCAAGGTGCCCAGAAGATATTTTCTAGTGAATTTACCCGCCTGCATTTAATCCCATAAGACCCGATTACATACATTTCACAGAGGAGTTGTTTAGTCCTCCTTGGATGGTTCTTTGCCTTAGATCAGGTGGAGAGGATTTGAACAGGGAGGGAGGTTATTCCTGATCCCCTCCACGGTTCCCCGTGTCTGGGGGTTCTATTCTGACTACAGCCCCTTTCAGAAAACGCAGAATTTTTTTAAGGCAGATAAACTGAAAACTGGGCCAAGTGCTTGGTTCCACGTTGCTTTCTGAAGCTTCATTCTCACTGGAAGAACTCAGTGCCGCCATGGGCATCGTGCAGCACAGTGTAGCCACAGCTCGGAGAGATGCTGCGCACCTCAGACCTGATGGGGAGGAGACACAGCTGCAAGCAAAGCCACTCTGGTCCGTCCGTCCAGCAGATGCAGTCACAAAACTCGGCAGTTTGCCCTTGTTCCTCATCAGGATAAAAGAATTTTAAAGACTATATTTTAATGCTTTTTTGATGACTATTTTAGTTGAATTGATTTTAATACCACCATGTAACAGATTCGCTCAAAGTCACCTTTTATTTTTGATAGGGAAAAACAGAGGTTTCACTGTAGAAAACCAAGAAATAGGGGCATTCGACTACATTTCTAAGGGGTGATCAAGGTACAAGGATATTTTTGGAGAAATCAAACATCCAATATGTAATTCCTTTCAACATTCATTTTTCTAATTACAATAAGCTATGCCGAACTGCTCATTAGTACTAATTAATACCTCAAGTGGGCATGTTAGAAAAATTGCCACAGACTGAAAACAGTCACTTTTTAATTCAGAAGAACAGTTTGAGGTTAAATGTTGTTATTCAAATGGCTTTGAAGTAAAAGTGTTCTGTAAAAATATTTCACATCTCCAAGTTAGAAATGGTTCCCTCTGTGATTCTCCAAGAGGGTGCCTGGTTCTTTGGGCCAGGCGAGCAGCGCAAACTCCACATCACACAGTTACGTTTGTATACTAATGGGCACTTCCAGAGCTGGCTGATTGCTTCTCACTGCAGCCAGCCCTGAACTGTGCAGCCCAAAGTCAGCTAATCATAGCCCCCTCTGTGTGACATTGTACAGCAAATTGGGTTAATTTGAGAAGCCCCAGCCCATGCCAGAACACCTGTGTGAAGTAGCCGTATTGGTGAGAGAACTTTGCAAAGTTCAGAGCCATCTGTGGGATTCTCTCTTTCCTCTGCAGCAGGGGTCCCTAACATGGGGTCTGCGATGGTATCATGGAGTGTGTAACTGGGATAGGAAAATACACATCAGCTTAATCTTTTATGCTCTTCTAACTAAAATTTAACATTTACGTGTGTGTGTGCCACAATCCATAATGGTATCAGTAGTACTTATGACTTTGTTATCCACAAAAATCACAGATAACTTGAAATACTGTTTCCCCTCCACTGCCTCACAGTTCATGTTGCTAGACCATCTGTTAGATTCTATCAGGTGGGTTAATAAAGAATCACATGCAAAATTGTTTGAAATGTTTTATGCATTTAAAAATATTGTTCTCCGAGAAAAACAAGGAAAGATTTAGGAGCTATCACAGAACCAGGAAGCCTGGGGAGACGTGACAACAAAATGGGGTGGGTCCTGGGAACAGAAAGAAGACAGTCATGGGAACACTGAATAAATCCAAGTAAAAGTCTGGACTTTAAGTCATAGTAATGTGCCAAGGATGGCTTCTTAGTCTTGACAGGTGCACCCTAGAAATGTAAGATATTGACAGTGGGGACCTCTGGGCGAGGGGTATTTGAGAACTCTCTGTACCCCTTTGCCGCTGCCCACAACCAGAGACGTGTGAAGTGGAGGTTTTGTGTCAGTTCAGGGCCTCTTCCTGTTACAACTCCGAGGAACTGTGGGGTGAGAGCAATCCAAAGTAGGGAGGAGTTTTCCAGAGAAGTAAAATAATTTGCGGTGTCTTATGGTGGAAAAGCCATGGCTTTGGGGTTAAAGGCCAGGCTTCATATTCTGGTTCTGTCACCAGCTTCGTGCTCTGCAGCCAGTAAGATGCTGTGGACTCCCTCTCCCCCCTTGCAAAATGCGGCCATCAGTAAAGGCCTTGCCAGTGTCATTATGAGGACCAAAGGTGAGGAGCCCATTAGGTAGCCCTTCATTGGTTTTAGCTGGTACGTTTTAGTGCCTATTACATGCCAAGCACCGTGCTAAGCATTTTTCATAAGCTGTCTAACTTAATCTTCAGAATACCTGTACTACGTGACCTTTTCATAAATATGAAAACTGAGGGTCAGAGGCACAATGACCTCTGAACCTTAGTGGCCTAAGGCCAGTAAGCTGAGCTTAAATTTAGATCTGTGATGACTGTAGTTAGTTCATGGACTTCCTGTGTCTTTTTTTGAGGCTAAGCCTTTCCTGACCCCCCGATTAATGTGGTTTCGGGTGCTCTTTAGCCTCTCCAATGTCTGAACCCCCTCTCGTTTGTTTTGCACGTATATCCACGTCCAGCTGTCCCCCTGACACTGTTGTCCATGTGGTGGGCTTCTCCCGACTTGAGATTATCCAGCTGTGTATGTAAATGAGGGTGTTGGGCTGTGATCACATCTGTCCCAATATAGAAGGTTTGTTCCTCATTCTGTGATTTCTAACTGCTTATTTCAGTTGTTGGATGGGATGATTAGTAAATTGCTGAAGCCAAAATTTTCCTCATTTGCTTTGAGCAAAGTTATGCATTTCTGTGTCATTCTACCAGATTCCAGAGCAGGCAGAGTGGGGGGCAGGGAGAAGAACAGAGCTCTAAGCTTTAATGACCTTCTTAAAAACAACAACAAAATAACCTACCAGAGGCCACTGTGACATTTACCTCTTCCTTGATTGGGATTTGTTGAGGGATTATTCAAAAGGACGTGGGAGTAATTTCATTTTTTTGTTTCCTTCTGTAATTAGAGAGAGGAGACACCTAGTGCTACCATGTAGTGGCCAATTATTTCCAATTAAAGTCTATTGAAGGGAAGGGGAAACAGGTATCAAGCAAATTGAGCCATTAGAAGTAGTTACTAGGTGATGAGCCTTATTTCCACAAGCGATACGGGCACACACATCTGTCTCAAAATGAGGAAGCCAGGCGGCACTTAGCATGGTTGGGCGACTTTATCGGGAGGTTCTTCGATCCCATGATTTGCTCTCTTGTGTTTCAGTTTTTCCCGTACATCCTGTTACTGGTTGCCATCCTCCTGTACCTGCCCTCCCTGTTCTGGCGTTTTGCTGCTGCTCCGCACATTTGCTCAGATTTGAAGTTCATCATGGAAGAACTTGACAAAGTTTACAACCGCGCAATTAAAGCCGCAAAGAGCGCACGTGACCTTGACCTGAGAGATGGCGTCTCTCCAGTTCCTGGCTCTAATGAGAACGTAGGGCAAAGGTAACTTAGTCCCCAGCAGGTACCAAGTTGGATTTTACAGTGCACATGTTTTCCGCCCTTTTCCTGCTGGTCTGGGCTTCAGATTCCCACTGCCAGCAGATGGGGGCCATCATCCACCTGGTGACAGTTTGTGGGAGCCAGGCAGGTTCGCTCTCCCTAAATTTTGCCCCCACCTGCATGCCCCAGCCCTGCCCTCCTATCAAGAGTCCTCCCCTTGTTGAGTGAAGCATCACCATCTCCTGTTCTAAAATGCAGTTCTAGTAGCGGTAACATGTTACGGTACGAGGTGTGGCTTACCTGCTTTCACCTCCACCTTAATGGGGAAGCCCAGAGGATTATGAGGCCACTAAGCAGGTGTGAGAGAAATAGGGAATGAGGAGGCAGTGCCTTGCCTTTTTCATGTTCTTCCTCTGGTTCTTATGATTAGCAATAGTAACAATAGTAATGGCTCTTATTTTTAAAATACTTAATATATCCCAGACACCATATTGAGTTCTCTAAGTACATTATTTCATTTAATCCTCAGAGCATCATTTTCAACTAAGTGCATTTATTTGTCTCCCTTCCCTCCATTTTCAGATAAAAACACTGTCCTATAGCAATCACTGGGTGCGGTGGGACCGGAGCCAGGGCTGCTGGGCCCCCAGCCTGAGCCCACAACCCTGCTTCCCACCCTTTGCCAGTAGGAAGCACATGTGTTCTCGTTTGGCTGGAAAATTCTTCTTTATTTTATCCTGCACACTTGAGCAGAAAATGATAGTTTAAAAAAAGCAGCAGGACAAGAACTATCAAATTTACTTAATAAACATGTACATTTACTAGGTACCAGATATTCTAAGAATTTACAAATAACTCATTTAACAAACTAGACCTTTTTTCAAATGTTAAGGGGGAAGGTGTTTTATTATTGCTTTTCACTTTTCTTAAAAATACTGATTTTTTTCTCTTGTACTTAAGTGAAGTTACAAGTGGAGGAGTACAGGAGGAAAGGTGTTTGAGATTTTTAGTGTGCTGTTATTGAATGTGTTTATTTCTTTAATATTTGATGGTCTTGGTAAGGCTTTAAATTTTTTTATTTGTTTCTTTTTCTTTTTAGTTTGTGGGAGATATCTGAAAGCCACTTCAAGTACCCAATTGTGGAACAGTACTTGAAGACAAAGAAAAACTCGAACACCTTAATTGTCAAGTACATCAGCGGCAGGGTGCTAACACTCGGCATTGTACTGTTAGCGTGTGTCTACCTGGTCTATTATGTTAGCCTCTCCTCCCTCTCGGATGAGTTTGTCTGCAGCATCAAAACAGGGATCCTGAGAAATGATAGCACCGTCCCCGATCGGTTTCAGTGCAAACTCATCGCGGTTGGCATCTTCCAGCTGCTCAGTTTTATTAACCTGGTAGTTTATGTTCTACTGGTTCCCGTAGTGGTCTACACGGTGTTTGTTCCACTGCGGCAGAAGACGGAAGTTCTCAAAGTGTATGAAATCCTGCCCACTTTCGATGTTCTGCATTTCAAGTCTCAAGGGTACAATGACTTGAGCCTCTACAACCTTTTCCTGGAGGAGAATATAAGTGAACTCAAGTCATACAAGTGTCTTAAGGTACTGGAGAATATTAAAAGCAGTTGTCAGGGCATCGACCCATTGCTTCTCCTGATTAACCTCGGTACGATCAAGGTGGATGTTTTCGATGGCAAAGTTGTTGATGACAAAAATCACAAGCAGGATGAGACGATGGGAGAGGAGCAGGGGAACCAGATGGCAGACCTCAAAGGTAAGGTTAGCTCTCAGGGATTGGCTGAGGGAACCCACAGAGAGCCTTTGCAGCTGCCTTTTCTGAATGATTGACAGTCTTTGCCATGCCCACCATTGGGCATTAAACCATTCTCCTAGTATGGTCTTAGGTAAAACCCTCCAGTACTAGGAGAGAGAGGGAAAGAATTGGGGCTGCCCCAAATTCCCAAAGAAGGAAAGCATCTGTGCTTTCCCTAGACTGTTCTTTCTTCCCCTCATTCTTTCTGTTTCATAGTCTGCCTCTTGCTCAAGCATTCCTCCTTGCTGTCATTCTTGCTTAATTTTTTCTCTTGTTTTACTGGCTTTTCTCCCTGTGCCTTTAATTTGCTTGTCTTTCATTCTCCATCTCTTTTAAAAGGGAATGAAAGTTTATTGGTTTTAATTGTTGCCCTGACCTAACTTCACTGTGCAATGAAGTTTGGCTAAGAAGCAATACCTGGTAAGGCAAAGAACACATGAAAGACTAATAGCAGAACAGAAGTTAGTTCATGCTAATGGTTCCTGATGTGTGCCCCCTGTCATAGATATTTGTTTTCCATTTTGACAGATTTGAATGTACACAGTGGAACTAAAGCGAATAATGGAGAGGGGAATGCTCGACAGAGACTTCTGGATTCTTCTTGCTGATGATATTTTTGTCAACCGAAGATCCATGACTTCTGTGACATCGGATTCATTTTGGCTAAAGTGCCTCTGCCAGGTTTCAGCTGGTTTGCAGTAAATGGTTCTTGGTAGTGGCAGAACACGACTTACTGAGTCCCTAATGAAAATGACGATGAGCGAAATGCTGCAGGAGAACCGTTCAGGAACTTCCTTTGAGAAGAAACGCAGAGACAAGTAAACCACAGCAAGTTCTCATCAAATGAAAGGTGGAAAGACTAATCAAAGTAAGAGTACTAGCCCTTTTGGTGTCTCAAAGAAACACTTTTCTGTGTAGACGGTGCGATGAGACTCAGAGCTACCGGAAAGCAAGGACTTAGGGAGATTTTTTGTTTTGTTTTATGAAGTAATAATAAACATGGCAGGATCCAGTTTAATATGGATCTCCTACAAACCCTAATGACTGTTGGACAAGAAAAACACTGGCTGTGGCGCCAGAGGTGCACCTGCTCTTGGCCTCATCCTAAACTGGGAGAAATGCTGGTGCCTTGGTCTTGCATACCCCCAGCTCTCTTTACACTGCTGCTTGTGAGCCTTGGCGAACTGAAATTCTCTGACCAGTTTTTGTTGTCATCCGTTATGAAGGGCCCAGGCCCAAGCACTGCTCTGACTGAAAACTGTGTAAGATAATATCTAAAGGATATTTAATTGTGACTTCTATACAGGAAAGAATGCTTCCGAAAGAGCCAGTGGGAAAATCGGAACATACAGAACAGGTTAATTCAGTCACTTTCAAGAGTGTTCTTCAGTGCGTTCCTCTGTTAGCAGAAGCATTTGAAACAGGATGTTACTTAAACACATTCACTGAATGCAGAATGCTTCGAGTGAGGGACATTTTGCCTCTAATCAGAACATATAAATGACATCTGCCGTATGGTGTGCCTGGAGCCGGAACAACTTAACAGTTTATTTATAATTAAGCACATCTTTTAAAAATTTATTTTGACTTAGAATCATATGGTGTCAGAATTGAGGCCATTTGGGAAGCACATTCTATCACAGGTGGACAGCCATAGAATAAATGATACAAATGGGTATATGATACAAATGCAAGTATCATTTCATAAACATTTAAGGCAGATTCAGAACAGATAAAAACTTTAACCAATTCTGACCATGTAAACGCATCGTCATTATATTTATATTTTCTACAAAATTCTTTAAAATGACATCTGTGGACCTCCTCATTTCCATTCTTAAAATGTTAACACGTTGCTGAAGTGAGTAATCCTCAGGCACCTCAAAGTTTACATATGGCTTTAGGGACAGTTATTGACCTGCTCTCATGACTGTTTGGTGAAAAACAAAAGTTATATAAGCTGCTCTTTGTTTTTCAGAAATTCACAAAGCAGAGATGTGTGTGCGTGTGTACACTTTTGCGATGGTTTCTGAAATGAATAGCTAATGGTAAATAACCAAGAATGCAATCAGTGCTTTAAATTATTCTTATTTCTTGATATTTATTACCATTAAATTGCAGTGGAAATGGCAGTAACCTAAATAACCAATTTTGTTACATATTTATATCATTGTATCTGAGATGTTTGATCACAATTCTCTACATTCATTACTTTTTATAATTTGAAAAGATTTCTGAAGTATATTTTTTTATGATATGCTTTTTTTTCCAAAAATATCTTCATCTTTTCTATGGACTGCCCCTAATTGTGTTTTGAAGGAGTAAAAGTGGGCACATTATCTAGGAGATCAGGAACTCTCTAAGTCCCGTCACCTGTCTTCCTTTCATCAGAGTTATACTTGGCCTCTGTTCATTTCCCCATTCCTACATTCTGAGCTCGGATACGGTCTGTGATGTCCCGGACATCACACTAGTCACTGAGTGCATGGGTATGAATGAGACAGGTCCTCATCTTTGAGGAGTTCAGAGTCCAGTAAAAGGCAGTGAAGACAGAGGCAGGTACCAAGAAGAGTAACCACCATAAATGCCCTTCCAGAAAACTCACAGCCAATGCTCTGTGTTCCTGGGAAATACCATGCTGTTTTTTTCTTTCTCATAGTTTCTGTTTCTGGTGCTTTTGAGACTCTACCTACAGTTTTCCCAGAGGCTCTAGTTACATGTTCCCCAGACAGCAGCTTAGACAAAATCATATCAGAGATGGGGATTTTGAACAGTAAGCGCTCCAGTCACTCCACCTTTCACACTTTACCTGGTAGCGGGTGGGGGGCACAAGCCGATGGGGCACATGACGCTGCCCATGAACAATAGTCATGGCACCAGGAGACTGATGTGGATGTCTGGGCATGTATTTCAGCTTGGACAGAAAGTGCTATTAGGAAAATTAACCCATCTATCCATGGTGAGTTACTGGCCTAGCAGTCTCCTTTTCAGGAGCCACACCCCTGAAGGTGAGGACTCATTCATTGCTCTGTAAAAGCAGACAAACATCCTAAATGATCACCCCCAGTAGGGCTTGACCTGGTCCCTGGCCCAGGTCTTCCTAGTAAACCAACAGGGGGCTTCTAAACCAGACTCATAACAACACTCGTGTTGCAGCTGGGACTGGGACCCATATTCTGAATGCAGTGACCAGCTGCGTGGATAATTGTACCAAGGGACAGGCAGAGACCCTCCAATGCAGGGGTTCTTAAACTTTTAGAAGTTCCCTTGAAAATATTTTTTAACACTATTGACCTTCTCTTCAGATATACACAAACATTAAAGAAACCTTCAGGAGCCGTAGTCCACGCACCCACAGTTAAAGCTGTGCTTTACTGGCCGAAGGCCAGCCCACACAGGAGAGAATGGCAGCCCCTGCTGCCTGTGTGGAAACACTAAGTCTAAACTATATGTTTACTTTTGAACGAAGTGCACATTTTGAGTAACTGACTTCGTTTTCTAGAGTCGGACTGGAAACATCAGTTTCAAGAGTAAGTTGGAAGAGGTAGCCTGGAATGATCGGGCAGTTGGCTGTGACAGCTGTTCTCTGGCCACCAGGTGTTATCTTATTCCAGGTCCAAATCACTGTCCCTGTGCAGCCTCACTGGAATGTGAGGAGGGCGGCATAACACTTGTAAAGTGCTTTGTCCTAGCGTGTGGTGGTTCTGTCACAAAGCTAGAAACTTCATTCATGTGGTGGGTGTTGATGTTCTTGTTTCATTTGTGGAAACAGCGTGTTCACTGAGTATCTTCTCCCATCCAACAACGAGCAAAGGTGGGGCCACAGGGCACTAGGAGCTTGTTCCCTGGAGAATTCGTTCAGCTCTTAGAGGCAGATGGATACACACCTTTTTAAATGCACTCACGTTTGGTTGATTTTGCTATTGTCAGTTCAGGGTAAATAGCACATCCATGGGGGTGGGAGTTTTTTATCTGGTGCTACACATCAAGCTCCTAAAAACAATGACTGTTGTGTAATGGGCATTCTCAAATATTTGTTGTATGCACGAACACACTGTTATGGTAAGTCCTAGTTTTTGACAACCGTGATTTGATTTTAGAAGGCAGATAGTTCTCTGAAGGAGAGAGGAAGGGAGGTTCATTTAGCTTCTTGGTGGAGAGGGAACTATTTCTGCAGATGAATAGGTTTCCACATATAAATGGTGACAGTTCACAGCTTTTTATTGTGGAGTTAGTCATGATCACTTTCCAAATTCAAAACAAGTTCAATGTGGCCTCACAATGATTAGAGAAATTGAAGTTTTAAAGGTCCTGGTCTCTAATTTTCCAGAATAATCTCATGGAAAGGATTGTTCGCTGAAATGTGCAATTATCAGTAATCGAGGTTTCATCTCTCAGGGCACTGCGATGAACTAGCTCCTTCTGGGCAGTCATTGGCCTTTTGGCTCTATTTTTCACAAGTAAAGTAAAACCTTTAAAAAACAGGTTGTCAAAGATGATGTTGTGTTATTTGTGGACTGTCATAAATGCGAATCTGTGTTTGGTTTGTCTCGCCTGCTTTAAATGAAGTATTTTGTTCTTGGTTCTCTTTTTAGTGGTAAAAATACTTTGTTCTCTTGGTTCTCTTTTTAGTGATAAAAACTTTGTCACTTAAAGCATGCAGTTTGATCATAGTCGTTATTCAAGTTCCTGAAAGTTATAAAAGCTTCTCATGCCTTGAGTGGGTGCCCCCTGCCCACTAGAGGAGGAAAAGCCTTGTAGAGTTCTACAAGGTCACGTGTTTCCTATAAAAAACGAAGCCATCAGCTCCTCTTGGACAAGTTGGCTTTTTAAAAGCATCATAATTACAGTTTAATAGTGCTTCTAGATATAATTAAAAGTGTCTTTAAGGACTAAATTTCTTCAAAACTTTTAAAGAAAAACATGTATGTTCTTGTTACTGTGTCATTTGGTAAGAAGGGTGGCTTCTATTCCACAAAAAAATCAAAAGCTGAGAACATGTCATGGTTTAGAAAATGATCCTTAAAAACAGCACAAGCTCCTTGAAAGCTCTGCGCTTTGGTGGTTATCACCAGTGTATTTCATGTTTCCATGGGAGCCAATTGTCCGAGATCTGCATTCTGATCACGTTGACTTCGTTTAAGGAGGGATGAAAGGCCAAAGTCAAGGCTGTGGTGTTCATGCGTAAAGGCAAAACAGTGTTTTGGTTCCTCATTATTGTGTCCACCTAAATAAAAATTCTCTGAGTAATGAAAAACGCGTCTCAATATTCCTTGCCTTCTCCTCAGAGAAGATGTAACAGAAGGTGAGTCCTGAAATGTCTTGAGGCTTGTTCCTGTCTGTTGGATACATCAGAATCAGTAGGCTTCGTGGTGCTTACTAAAATCCAGCTGGCAGTAATTAAAGGAAGAAAGCTTTGATTAAGGGCCCACAGAGTCTGGCATTTCTAAAGCAGAAATCACGTGCGTTTTCTGATTGGGGATTGTTTGCCTTGGAGAGGAAGGCACACAGACTATTTGTCGGCCTGGCCATTTGCTCATTGCTTCCTCCTGCTCCCCAGCTGTTTCCTAGGGTGGCACTCCAGGAACCTTGGAAGTTGTATTCGTTTCCATCATTCTGTAACAAAAGACACAAATGTCTTTGTGTAACAGCTTACACAAAGACACTTATTATCTCAGTGTCCTGGGTCAAGAGTTCCGGACATGGCTGAGCTGAGCCCTGTGCTCAGGGTCTGACAGGGCTGCAGTCGGGGTGTGGATGGGCTACAGTCTCCTCAGAGGCTCCCTCAGGTTGTTGGCAGAATTCACTTCCTTCTGACTGTCTTCTTTTCCCCAAATGTCGGCTAGAGGCGGCCCACATTTCCTTGCCATGTGCTTTCTCTAACTTGACTGCTTATGTCATCTGGCCCCTAGAATGGTCTCTCACCTCAGTTAGGGCCTGGGCCCTCTTTTAAGGGTTTTTACCTAATTAAGTCAGGCCACTCAAAATACTCTTCCTTTGGTTAATTCAAAATCACCTGCTTCGAAAACTTAAGTTATGTGAACTTAAGATCTGTGAAATCCCTTCAGCTATGCCATATTCTGTTGCCTAAAAGCAAGTCACAGGTCCTGCCCACACTTGGGCATGGGGTTGGGGTAGAGATTATACGGGGCATGAACATCAGAGGAATTATGGGAGCCACTTAGGGTCTGCCTGCCATGGAAGTTGTCCTAAATCCCAACCTCTCTGTCTCTGAGCCTGTAGCATGTCCTCAGCATCTTTCTGAGATCTCATCATTTCTGACCCATTTTCCACATTCTTGTCAGTGGATCTGTTAGAATTAAATCTGAGGGTTGTGTCAACCTTCTCCACCACCCCTCCCCTGCCACCCCTCCCCCACCATTTTCCCTTTATCCCTAAGGATAAATCCAGTCTTCATGGACTTCAGGATAAAGAACAGACTTGTGACTGAGGCCACAGAAGGCCCACCTTCCCACTTAAGTTTGTCCCCTTTGGGATTAGGACCCCACCCTTATGACTTCATTCAACCTTAATTACCTGCTAAAGACCCTATCTGAAAACACAGTCACATTGTGGGGTTAGGGCTTCCATATGTGAGTTTTGCAGGGGGACACAGTTCAGTCCACAGTAGGGTATATACCCAAGAGAATTGAAAGCACCGTCTTAAAGAGGTGTTTATATACTGTGTTCATAGAATCATTATTCATAATAGCTCAATGGTAAAATCAACCCAAATGCCCACTGGTGGATGAATAGCTAGAGAAAATATGATACATGCATAATGTCCCTTAAAAGGAAGGAAATTCTGACACTACACATGGACAGACCTTGAGGATATGCTCACTGAAACAAGCCAGTCACATACACACACACATGAAAGAAAAAAATCATACGTATAATTCCACTTATGTTAGGTCCCTTGGACAGTGAAGTGTACACAGAAGGAGAACGGTGGTTTCTAGGGGCTGGGGAGAGGGAGAACAGAGTGTTGTTGTTTAATGGGCATAGAGTTCAGTTTTACCGGATGAAGAGAGTCCTGGAGATGGGTTGCACGACTGTTGAGTACTTAACACTACCGAACTGTACACTTCACAATAGTTAAGTTGGTAAATTTTATGTTGTGTGTATTTCACCGCAATAGAAAAACAACGCTCTGCCATCTCCTGCAAGATGCTCTGTGGGACCTCTCCCCTCCCTTTGCTGTGATTCAGGTGTTGCTCCTGTGCCAGTGGAGGCGGCGCATGTGGTGCTTGGTGCTGCGCAGTACTGCTCGGTGTTCCTGCCTGTCTCCACCAGATCGGGAGGCCCTTGAAGGCTGGGGTGGTGCCTTCCTCGTCCCTGTATCCCCGGCACCTGGCCCACAGCCTGATACCCATCCAGACACTAAGGAATTATTTGTGCCTTCGTGTCCCGCATGAGTGTCTCCTGAGGATGCCCAGTGGACAGGAGCACCGGATTGGAAGGGAACTGTCCTCGGGCTGATCATCAGTCTTCACTACTGCTCCCTCCATTTTGCCCATTTCAAGGTGGCCAAGCACAAGGCATCCTCCATCCTCCCATTGTAGTGACTGCGGGCTTCTCCAGGGCCTTTCTGAAGCACTTCTAAGAAGCTTTCCCAGCTGGTGGTTTCTCCACCTGCACTCATGCTAATTGACATCTGAGCACCTCACCTTGTTTCCTAAAGGTACTAACATACACCACCTTACTCCAACCCAGCAGTTGGGCCTAGTATTGATTTGAAATACTGATACCATTGTAGTAAGAGGAGAATGACTTGTTCATAGTTTGTGCCTGGTCAGGAAAGAGGCTTATTCCACAATGCTTCCCATCACACAACCACCACCACCACTCAGGGGGAGTACAGGTTAGGCAGGGACCCCCCAGCTGGAGGTTGCTGGTCTGGGCCTGCAGCTCTGTATAACCCGTCTTGAATGTGAGATGAACGAAGAGAAGGATCAAATACGTGTTCTTCCATGGTACACTAGAGACTACAGACAGTTCAGGGACCAGAGAAGCAAGTCAAGTGTGGAGGATGAAGAAAAATCAAAATTCATTTTCCAAGAGCCCTGTTCTAATGTATCCATGTGTCTTTCCTCAGACACAAGGAAAAGGAAAACAAGAGGAACTAAAGTGCTATCAAAAATCACTTCCAAATCCCCAGAAATAATAATTTGCATTACCTCAAGAAATGAAGAGGCCAGTAGAACCCAAGCTTCCATGGAAACCTATGGAATGTAAAACAAAATATTCTGATGGTAATTTCAGAAGTAAAGAGACCCCAAAGATTTTAATATTCAATGCATTTATTCACTAAATATCAAAAGTGCCTGTTACAAAGGCGGTATTGTTCAGCATAGCGGCCCTGGAGGCTCTTTTCCTCCTTTTCAAGTACCTTGTAAATAATATCATCCCTTGAGAGAAGGGAGGTTTCATTTAAGCAAAAAGAAAAGAAATTGCTCCAAACTGTGACTGCTTCAAAAATGAGTGGGGAAAAAAAGCAAGCATTAGAAAAAGGGTGGTCTAGGCAGGCTACCCAATAGCCTATGATGAGAGCCACGTAACTAATTTTTTTTAGTCCTCACACAAGAATACACTTACTGATTTTTAGAGAGAGAGGAAGAGAGAGAGAAACATCACTGAGAGAGAGAAACATTGACTGGTTGCCTCCTATACACGCCCAGACTGGAGATCAAACCCACTACCTAGGTATGTGCCCTGACTGGGGATCAAACCTGCAACATTTTTGGTGTACGGTATGATACTCCAACCAACTGAGCCACCTGGCCAGGGCAGGGTGAGAGCCACATAAGTAATTTTAAGTTTTCTGGTAGCCATAAAATAAAACAGGTAAAATTAATGTTAATATAGGTAATTATTTTAACTAACATAATACATCAGAAATGTCATTATTTGAACATGTAACAAATATAAGAAATATTGGGAGTTTTACATGTTTTTGTGCTAAGTCTTTGATCCAGCATGGATCCAGCATAACTCACTTCAGACCAGCCTCATTTAAAGTGTTCAGTACTATAACAAAGGAGGCAAGGATATACAATGGGGTAAAGACAGTCTCTTCAATAAGTGCTGTTGGAAAAACTAGACAGATAATGCAAAAAATGAAATTAGACAATTTTCTTACACCATATACAAAAATAAATTCAAAATGGATTACAGACTTAAATGTTAGACCTGAAACCATAAAACTCCTAGAAGAAAACGTAGGCAGTAAACTCTTTGACATCATTCTTGGCAACATCTTTCTCTTCAAGCAAGAGAAACAAGAGCACAAATAAATGAGACTACATCAAACTAAAAAGCTTTTGCTCAGCCAAAGAAACCCAAATGAAAAGACAACCCACTGAATGGGAGAAGATTATTTTTTTTCTTTTTAAAGACTCCTTTTCAAACATTTCATCTGAAATCTTTTTTTAATAGATTTTATTGATTATGCTATTACAGTTGTCCCATTTCTCCCCCATCATTCCCCTCCACCCTGCACACCCCCTCCCACCCACATTCCCCACCTTTAGTTCATGTCCATGTGTCATAAGTTCTTTAGCTTCTACATTTCCCACACTAATCTTGCCCTCCCCCTGTCTATTTTCTACCCACCGTCTATGCTACTTATTCTCTGTACTTTTCCCCCCTCTCTCCTCCTCCCACTCCCTGTTGCTAACCTTCCACGTGATCTCCATTTCTGTGGTTCTGTTCCTGTTCTAGTTGTTTGCTTAGTTTGCTTTTGTTTTAGGTGTGGTTGTTAATAACTGTGAGTTTGCTGTGTTTTTACTATCATATTTTTTATCTTATTTTTCTTAGATAAGTCCCTTTAACATTTCATATAATAAGGGCTTGGTGATGATGAACTCCTTTAATTTGACCTTATCTGAGAAGCACTTTATCTTCCCTTCCTGAATGGGAGAAGATATTGTAAAATGATACATCTGATAAGGGGTTAATATCCAAAATATATAAGGAACTCATACAACCTAACATTAACTGCCCCCTCCACCGCCAGATAACCCAATTAAAAAACAGGCAGAGGACCTAAATACGTAGTTCTCCAAAGAGGACATACAGATGCCCAATAGATATATGAAAAGATGCTCAACTTCATTAATCATCAGAAAATGCAAAGTAAAACCAGAGTGAGGTATCACCTCATACCTGTCAGAATGGCTATCATCAATAAATCAACAAACAACAAGTGTTGGTAAGGATGTGGAGAAAAGGGAACCCTTGTGCATTGTTAATGGAATGCAGACTGGTGCAGCCACTGTGGAAAATGGTATGGAGTTTCCTCAAAAATTAAAAATAGTACTGTCTTATGACCCAGCAATACCTCTTCTGGGTATTTGTCCAAATAAAACGAAGACACTAATTTGAAAAGATATATGCATCCCCATTTCATTGGAGCATTAGTAGTAATAGACAAGATATGGAAGCAACCTAGATGTTTGGTGATAGATAAACGGATAAAGAAGATGTGGTGGTACTTATATAAAATGGAATATTACTCAGCCATAAAAAGGAGTGAAATCTTGCCATTTGTGGCAACATGTATGGACATAGATGGTATGATGCTAACAGAGTCAAACAGAGAAAGACAAATACTGTAAGATCTCATATGTGGAATCTAAAAACATAAAATAAATAACTAAACAAAACAGAAACAACCTATAGATATAGAGAATGAGCTGATGGTTGCTAAGGAGGATGAGAATTTTAAAAAACTAAATAAAGTGCTCAGTAGTTACATGTGGCCAGTGAGTACCATATAGGACAGAATAGGTCAAATCAGTGGGTTATGCATGGCTGCTTCTCCACAATGACATGCACTTTAATGTACTTGTGTCTCTAGTGATCTCTTTCTTTTGACCTGGAGTTCTCTTCCCTTGAGGTCTAACTTCTTTCTGAAAGATTACCGGTTCCTCCCATCAGAAACAATGGATTCATATTCTCTGCTATCTTGAAACTCAACAAGTCTGTGGGTGCAGACCTCTGCTCATGAGATGCATGGTAAACACCTCCTCCCTTTGAAGAGGCTTTAACCTGGAGTCAGAGCTGGCAGCTCCTTCTCCAACCCACGTACTCTCTTGCTTTAATTGGTGGCATTGTTTTGTTTGTTGGTTGGTTTTTGTTACTTGTTTTCCTCAAACAGGATACAGGCTCTGTTAAGTCCTTGTCCAATTCTTGTCTTGGTGACTTCATAGTAGATCTCTCCACCCCAACCTCAGTCTAGCAAGTGCCAAACACACAGCAAGGGAGGTGAAAAGGAGCTGAAAGAAAGTAAAGATACAGGTAAAGAAACCTGTTTCACTCCTCTGAGAGCAATCAAACTGCAGGTGTTCAGCATCACTCCTTGTCCTTCAGTCAAAGCCTTGAGGAAGGTTGGGTAAAGAAGTGGAATGAGAGTCCATGGTTTAGACCCTCCAGAAAGGGTTTCCCACCAATGGGAAGTCATACAGTCTCACTGCCCAGGTGGGGAAAAATAAAAAAGAATACTCCCCATACTCACTTGGAGTGGAGAATAACAGGGTTGCCTGGGCTGACTTCTGGCAGTTCCCTTTCCAAACCAAAGGCCTGTGGTGGAGAGAGAAGCTTGCAACTCTGGGGTCAGAGGAGGAAAATGGAATAGAAGCTTCATTTTCCTTTTCAGAGGTGTGCGACCTCCATGAGCCTCAGGTCTTTCATCTGTAGATGAAAATAGAGACCCACAGGAAATGGCAAAAATAGTACAGAGAGGCCCCCTCTACCCTTCACTCAGCTTTCCCCAATCATTACCATCTTACATAATTAGAGCACAGTATCAAAACCAGGACATTGACATTGGTGCAATCCATAGACTTTATTCAGACTTCACCAGTTTTACATGCACTCATTGTGTGTCTGTGCAGGGACCTCCATCCAAAATTGCTCATCCAGCAAAGCTGTCATTTAGAATGGAAGGGAAGATAAAGTGCTTCTCAGATAAGGTCAAGTTCAAGGAGTTCATCATCACCAAGCCCTTCTTATATGAAATGTTAAAGGGACTTATCTAAGAAAAAGAAGATAGAAAATATGACAGTGAAAAGACAGCAAATCAGACAATACAGAAATACACGGAGTCAAAAGCCTGTGTTCACTGCCACCTTTCCCAGGCCCTGTCCCTCTGCCTTGCAGGAGTCACAGTCCTGGCTTGGGTGTCTGTCCATCTCACTCACCCTGGGTGCCAACCCCCCACACCAAACTGCAGCTCTTCATAGACACCGGCCTTGTTTTGCACATGTAATGATTTGGGGACTGAATTGCTCAAGAAGAGAAACAACACCATAAATTTCAACATATTTTTTTTCAACATGAAACATTTCAGCCAAGCATTACTGGCTTTAGAGGAATTCTTCAGGTGGACTTAAAGAGGATTGAATGGGTGGGTTCTGAACACTGACAGACTGGCTCCTAGTTACGGTTTTGCCACGTGACTTCAGGAAGTTCTTCAACCTCCTCACAACTCAAAATTCAACTGAAAAATGGGGGTAATACCCCCTACCCCGAAGATCACTGTGAGGGTTAAATGAGGGGCACAAAGAGTGCTTGAGCCCAGCACAGGCAAAGTCTAATGCTAGTTCTCATTATTCTATCAGAAGCCATTCCGTTTGCCTTACAATTTAACTGTCAGACAGTAATCTTTCACTGCATTTTCAGGTTCTTAGTGGTTGTCTCACACTAAAAATCTATCAAAATTACAGACTTCAAAAGGAGCCTGGTGAATTGAGGTTTCTAATGATCTTGAATCCAGGCCCCAAAGAATGGGGGCCCAGCGGGTGGGACTTACCAGCGGGTGGGACTTACCAGCGGGTGTGTACATGTTTTCCTGCTCAGAATAGTAATATATGTTCACAGGGGGAGAATTTGGAGCGTATACACAGAAACTAAAATGAACATCAACTAATGTGTCAAATGGCTTGGCCAGGTCCTTTGACAAGAATGATGGTTGTTAATTTAACACAGGCACTGTGCCAAATTCTTTACAGGTACTGACTTATTTGATGTTTGTGAGATAATAGAAAATATATATATATTGGTCTCTGCCCCTGGTTCCTGAGACAGGGCCCCTGAAACACTTAAAATTTCCTAAGTGATAAGAACAAGAACACGAGGAATACCTTTTGTTCTAGTATCTGGTCTTTCATCATCAGAACCCCTTCAACACAGGGGGTTCGAAACCCTTGTCATTTCCTGGGTGATAGCAGTGCCTTTTGTTCTAATGAGGTGACTCTGGGCAGGCTCCTGGATGGGGCCTGGTCACCAGACAGACTGAGCCATGATCAGAAGTTTAGAATTTTCAGCTGCACCCCA
Source organism: Glossophaga mutica (assembly GCA_039655065.1). Taxonomy (NCBI): domain Eukaryota; kingdom Metazoa; phylum Chordata; class Mammalia; order Chiroptera; family Phyllostomidae; genus Glossophaga; species Glossophaga mutica. The sequence continues at coordinate 73,058,704 of CM077308.1, read as the reverse complement.
CCCTCATCCTCCAGAGAGGGGAGAGAGCTGGAAATGGAGTTAATGATCGATCACGCCTACGTGATAAAGCTTCCATGAAAGTCCCAATAACACAGGCCTCCAAGAGCTTCCAGGTTGTTGAGCACATCCGTGTACCAGGAGGGTGACACACCCTCAGAGACAGAAGCTCCTGTGCTTGCAACCTTCCCAGACCTTCTCCTCTGTATTTCTTCATGTGGTTGTTCATCCGTACCCTTTATCATATCCTTTAACCCACTGGTTAACATAAGTAAATTTTTCCTTGAGTTCTGGTAGCTGATCTAACAAATAATGGAATCCCAGGGTGGAGAGGTTCTGGGAACCTCCAATTTGTGGCCAGCTTGGACAGAAATTGTGAGTAACCCGGAGACCTAGGACTTGCAATTGGCTTCTGAAATGGAAGGGGCAGTCATGTGGAACTGAGCCCTTAACCTGCGGGATCTGACACTGTCGCCAGGTAGGTAGTGTCGGAATTGAGTTACATTGCAGGACACCCAGCTGGTGTCACAGAGAGTTGCTTGTTGGGAGAGGAAAACCTCCACATGTGGGGTGACCAGAGTGTCCCAAGTGCAGCATTCTGCAAATGAAAGGACAAGCCACTGAATGGGAGAATATATTTGCCAAAGATACACCTGACAAGGGGTTAAATTCCAAAATATGTAAGGTATTTATACAACCCAACAGCAGGAAGACAAATAATCCAATTAAAAGTGAGCAAAGGACTTGAATAGACACTTCTCCAAGGAGAACATACAGATGGCCAATAGACATATGAAAAAATGTTCGATGTCACTAATCATCAGATAAATGCAAATTAAACCACAAGGAGATATCGCCTCACACCTGTCAGAATGGTTATCATCAATAAATCAACAGACAACAAGTGCTGGCAAGGATGTGGAGAAAAGGGAACCCTCATGCACTATTGGTGGGAACAAAGTTTGGTGCAGCTAGTGCGAAAAACAGTAAGGAGATACCTCAAAAAAACAAAAAATGAAACCACCTTATGATCCAGCAATCCCACTTCTGGGAATATATCCTAAGAATCCTGAAACACCAATTTGAAAGAATATAAGCACCCCCATGTTCATTGCAGCATTATTTACAATAGCCAAGATCTGGAAGCAGCGCAAGTGTCAATCAGTAGATGAGTGGATATAAAAACTGTGGTGCATTTACACAATAAAATACTTCTCAGCCATAAGAAAAGAAGAAACTCTCACCTTTTTTGACAGCATGGATGGACCTAGAGAACATTATGCTAAGTGAAATAAGCCAGTCAGAGAAAGATAAATACCATATGATCTCACTTATATGTGGAATCAGATGAACAAAATAAGCTGACGAACAAAATGGAAACAGAGGCATGGAACAGATACATCAGAGGGGTGGGGGATGGATGAAGGGACTAGCCAAAGAAAATATATCTGTAACCCATAGACCCAGACAACAGTGTGGTGATGGCCAGAGGGAAAGTGGGGCTGAGAGCTGGGTGGAGGTGGGCAAAGGGGAAAAAAATGGGAACATGTGAAAGAGTGTCAACAATAAAAACAAAGAAAAAAGAAGTGAAATGTTCTGTGTGACCATAAAGGAGAAACACAGGAGGAAAAGGGGGTAAGTTTCATAACACGGTCCCCATAACCGCTGTATAAAATAGATGTTGTCAATCCCAATTGTGCATATGTGGAAAATAAAGCATATAAAGATTATTAATTCATGTCAAACCACATGGTTTATTTCACTTAACATAATTCTTTCCAGTTCCATCCATTCTGTCACAAAGGATAGTATAAGCCAGGTGGTGAAAGACAAATACCACATGATCTCACCTATAAGTGGAACCTAATCAACAACACAAACAAGCAAGCAAAATATAACCAGAGACATTGAAATAGAGAACAAACTGACGATAACCATAGGGGAGGAGGAGGGGGTAACAGGGGAAAGAAGGGGAAGGGATGTCAAGGAACATGTATAAAGGACCCCCGGACAAAGACAAAGGGTGGGAAGAATTGAATGTGGGAGGTGAGGGTGGGTAGGGCAGGGGAGAGTAATGGGGGGGGAAATGGGGACAATGTAATTGAACAACAATAGAAAAATATGTACATGAAAAAAAGGTTAGCTCACACCAAATCAAATGACTTTTGAAGTAGGAAGTGGAATCTGAGGTCCAAAGGCTATGCTCCTACCCATTATGCCGGGCTGATCCTCTCTGAAAGGCGAGGCCTGGGGTTCTAGCAGCAGAATCAGCTTGGCATCGTTCCTTCATCTCTTCACTAAACTAACACGTGGCATGCTTCACCTCTACAGCTGACGCAGTGACAGACACTGGGGGTGAACCAGGCCTAGTCTTTACCCTGGAGCTCACAGCCTAGCAGAGAGGGACAGAATGCAAGGTAAATCCCACACAATTTGACAGGTGCTATCAAGGAATATGGGAAAATGCCCTGGGTATTGCTTAGGAATGCAGAGAGGGGAACGTCAAAGAGGTCGAGTTTGGGTTGACTGAGACTAGCAACATGGCTTCTAATTTACCAGATATGGAAGCTGGGACAGTGGTGACATTCCAGGCAGGGAACCTGCAAGAGTGAAGGCACGAGGGTGTCGGAGATGAAAGTGTGTAGCCTGTGGTTCCTGGTAAAGAGGGGTTAGCTGAACTCTGTCTCTCCTTGGCACACCTCCATCTTAGGGCACCTCCGTCCTCCTGCAGCCCACAGAACAAGCCACCAGTCAGGTAGGAAACACAGAGGACAGTCCTAGCCTTCACAGATAAGAAGGGTTTGTGCTCATCTGGTGGTATGGAAGACCAGGGCTCAGGGTGGGAATCCTCCTTGCGCAGTAAGAAAGCCTTACCCACACTAAGCACCTGCCATGGTGGGCACTTCACTAAAGCATTTTATCTAAATTGATTGATTCCTCACTGCACACTAGCAAATAGATTCACAGCATCCACAGATGAGGAAATGGAGGCCATGATCGAATCCCAGGCCTGCCTGACTCCCAAGCCCAGGTCATGTTAGCATCAACTATAGCCACAGGACCATGTGCATCAGAACACGTGGGTGGGCTTGTCCTCTTTGCATACCCTCTGAGTCAGGACCTCTGGGGGCGGGGGGGCGCCTGGAGGTGTGCATTTATTACACCTTCCTCGGGACTCTTAAGCACACCAATGTTCAAGAATCCCGGCCCTCTGGTGTGCCGCATACCCCTGCCCTGGGCCAAGAGAAGGGAGAAGGAAAAGCCGCTCCAGCAGGGACAGCAGAATGTGCTGAGACCTATTTCTTAGGAAGATGGTGAAGCTTTCAGGAACTGCAGGAACGATGAGGGTTCCCAAGGATGCCCCCTACCCACGACCTGCCAGAGGCCTATCGACCCCTATGTTCTCCTCACACATATATCTCTAACTTCCTTCACCAGATCCAAGACAAGACAAATCCCCAGTGCTCTGCAGGGGCACTTGCATTCACAGACCCATGAGGCAGCACCCGTGAGCTGATCCAAGTGTGGAGCACCTGCTGGCCTGCGCGCCACACCCCTTGCTCCTAGCGGAGCTCTCTCTGACCTCCGGGCTAGTTGTTCCTAATGTGGCAGGTCATCTTTACTGGGCAGGGGGACCAGAGGGACTAGAAACATCCTTTACAAGATGTTATAGGTCTGGTGTCATCTCATTTTGCAAGTGAGAGAGGGCTGATTATGCCCCTTTTGTAGATCAGGAAGATGAGGGTGGACACAGGAAAGGCAGAATGGAAGGTGGGAGAGGCTCTATGAAGGGATTCACATGCTCTGATTTGTCCTGAGATGGGAAGGAGCAAACCTGGAAGCCAGCACTTAAGTGGTCACTGCATAGATAAATAGGGTAGCTCAGTTCCTCCTACAGCACAGGACTCAGAAGCATTAGTATAGGCCCAGAACCAGAGAGGACCCCCAAAAATGACACTGCTGTAATTACTGTCTGATCATCCAGATATTTTCTGAGTGCCTCCTCTGTGCCAAGCACTGCCCATATGTTTTTCTAATCCTCAAGGTCACAGCACCCCCCCCCCACTTGGCCTGCAGGGGTTGGAGACCTGGGGAGGGGCCATACCACAGCCTCTACAGCCACCCAGGTGAGGTGCAGCATCAGTCACCAGCAAACTGGAGCACTAGTCCTGCCCTGCCGCTGACTAGCTGCATGGACTTGGGCTCAGTCAGTGAATCCTCCTTGCGCAGTTAGAAAGCTTTACCTGTACCAAGCACCTGCCACGGTGGGCACTTTGCTAAAATATTTTGTCTAAGTTGATTGGCCTCACAAAGGAAGGTGCTCTTCTCCCCATTTAAAATAGAGATGGTGAGACTTAAGAGGCGGGAGCACAGACTTGAGACTTGCCCAGCTACACTCCACGCCCTCAACCGCCACACGCACGAGCAGTTCCCACAGGCGGTCCCACCTGGATCTCCTGGTGTGTTTGGAGAGTGCCGATTCCTGCCGCCCCCCCCGCCCCCGCCCCGCGCCCGCCTCCAATTCACCGGTGGAATCTCAGCAGTGCGGCCCTGGAAACTGCATTTCCACAAGCTCTGCGGGTGATTCATCTGTGTCACAAGCCTTGAGAACCAGCTGTCCTGACACCTTGGTTCCAGCTTTAAACAGGTCTCTGCTAGCAGTCACCACAGAAGTAGCTGGCTCTCTGGGAAGACCATTGGCACAGGCTCTGTTCCTTGCAGCTGATGGGGAGAAAGTTGTCGCTGTGGCTGGCGTGACTTCTGTGACTGAGCCACCCAGAACTGTTGTGGGTCAGTGGGCACAAGAGAAGCTTTCCGTGCCAAGAATTTTACCCATTGCTCACTGAGAAAGAACTGGAGATGACATGAGAGTTGCACCATAGTTAGGTATATTTCAATTTTTAATTTATGTTTGTTATAAATTCATTAAATTCACATTCCTTAGAGTGTGCTCGATTCTCTTCAATCTTTGTTCTGCCTATAAAATCCCCAACAAAGGCATAATGATGTGAGGTTAAAAGATCTTTAGTAAATACTTGTCAGTGTGTGTGGGGGGGGGGCTTAATCCCCCCAATCTTTATCATACCTACCACCCAGCTGCCCCAAATTTACCTACAGTTTAAGTCAGAGTGAGTATGCCAGGTACATAAATGCAATTTCATGACAAAACCCAAAGTCACTATGTGGCTGCCGCCATACCTCTTCTATAAACATTCAGGAGCTGCCAGGGTGCCTGTTAAAATGCCTGTTAAAATACATGGACACACCTGGCTGGTGTAGCTCAGTAGATTGAGTGCCAGCCTGCAAACCAAAGGGCTGCTGGTTCAATTCCCAGTCAGGGCACATGCCTGGGTTGCTAGGCCAGATCCCCAGTAGAGGGTGCTCAAGAGGCAACCACACATTGATGTTTCTCTCCCTCTTTTTCTTTCTCCCTTCCCCTCTCTCTAAAACTAAGTAAATAAAAATCTAAAAAAACCACCCCCAAATTTTAAAAATATGTGGACACAATGGACTGTTGCAGACCGTTCAGCCTGGTCTCAGGAGCTGTAACCTCACCCCATGGTGGGCTGTGTAAGAGTCAAGGGACCCACTTCATCTGGGTCTATTCTGTCAAGAGGACATGACCTACTAAGGAGACAAAGCTTATCTCCCTGGCAGGAGTGCTGCTTCTGCCTCATCCATCTCTGGCCCCAGTGCTTGGTCGGTAGTCAATGATGGGTAAGGCTCCTCATGGGAGGGGCAACCTAAGCCAGACACGACCACTTGGGAGGCCTCATGGAAGGACTCGGGGGGCTGCAGCAAATTGGGGGTGATGGACCCCCCCGGCTATTCTGACATAGCCTGAGTCCTCATTTCCATCTGGGAGATGTCTCCTGCTTCCTAATCGGCTTAAAGCCTGAAACTGTGGGGGCAAGTGGTGCAGCCCTGTACCGGCCAGGACGGCTCCCTGGGTGATCGGGCATAAGAAAGAATTCCTAAAGTCCTGTGAAACCTGCTTTGCGAAGAGTGCACTCATTTAAGTGATAAGGGTGCGAGGAGGAAATGAATATGTCTCCCAAAGTTTTGCAGCCCCCTTTCCAGACAGACAATGACTCAGATTAAGCCCTCAGATTTCTTTGACATGTTAAACCTGTATTCCTGTGTATTTGAACCCAATAAAAGCCTAGTGAGGAAGGGGCTCTGGGTCATCCTCCTCTGAGAGTTTGACCACCATTCCTCCCCAAGCAGATATCTTGGTAGTTTTATTTTCATCCATGATGGAGGAATGGGGCTCTGTGGGTGGAGCCCCCCCACATCTGGTGCCCAGGACAGGGCCCCCCCACAATGAACCAACCAGTGGCTGTGGGGTCCAGAGCAGTGAGGCATAACTCAAAATGATGTCTTTCTGCTTTTCTGAATCATAGCCACCTTCCAGCCACTGAGAGCACAGATCTGGGAACTAGACACACCCATATCACAGCCCAGCCCACATCTTCACATTCCAGCCCCCCATCCACTTTCCTCTTCCAAACTCACAGTTGCACTCAGTTGCAACATGGGGCTGAGTTTTTAGGTCATACTCAATAACTTCTTGTTGATTGACTAATTGATTAATTCTATCTCTGTGGGACACACCAGATTCTCATGCAACTGTGGGACTCCTTCCTGACTTTCTGCTAGAGAGCGAGAGAGAGAGAGAGAGAGAGGAAGGAAGGAAGGAAGGAAGGAAGGAAGGAAGGAAGGAAGGAAGGAAGAAAGAAAGAAAGAAAGAAAGAAAGAAAGAAAGAAAGAAAGAAAGAAAGAAAGAAAGAAAGAAAGAAAGAAAAGACTCTGGGATTCCTTCTTCTGCATGTGTCAGGAAGGGCACCTGAAATCAGATGCCCCAAAAGAAAGGTAGGGATGGTGGTAAACCTGGGTAAATTAAACAGTGAGAGGAGTGAGTGGTTAAGAGAGGCTCAGGCCATTCCACCTTTTAAGACTCTTAGATAGGAAATAAATAGCAAAACACAATTACATAAATTTGGGGCAAGTTTAAACATATATTTAATGAATGATCACTTGAGTACCAAAAATACAATGCAAGAGGATTTCTGAAATTCTAGAAAATATTAACTCAAGGTGCTTGTAGACTCTGTCTTCAGAAACTAGATACAATTGTGTATGATGAATATCTTCTTCTCAAGAAATCTCTGTGATTATATTTATAACTTTTTTGGATATAGCATCAATAGTCTAAATGCGTGGTCCTTTGTGAATGAGCTACTCAGGTGACCCTCTGCCCCCAATAAACCTCTCCAAGCACAGGGTAAGTGCTTCAATAACCATTAGTGATTTTAAGCATCATTATAACATCTTCAGCAAAGTTGAAACCATTACACTTACTGCAGAGTAATTCACTGCACACCGCACATCAGTGTAACTAGTATTTGTACTTCATGACTTAGTTCAGGTGGCAGCTCCTCTTTGAACTGGCCTTCACTTACCTGCTCAGAGTCTGTAATAGCCTCGATCATGCTCCAGTGCAATTTTTTCGTATCTCTGAGCCATAACCATTAGTATCGTACACCAGGTGTTTCCAGTTCTCCCCCGCCCTCTTAAAGTTAAATGTGGCCTTGTATGTTTGACAAATCAAGTTGAATGAAAGTGATGTGCTAAGAGCTAATGAGTAGTGCTCCCTTTCCCTCTGCCACAGCAACCAGCTATGTTCCAGACTGTGGCAGTCAGCCTCTTCCCTGGATTGAGAACAGCACAAGTAGAGGTCATGGGCATATAGCACGAGCTCTGCCCTTAATGACACTGAAATTGGGGATTAGTTGTTGCTGCAGCATTAACTAGCCTGTACTGATTGATATAGTCTGTTTTAGACTCACTGCATTGTGATCAATCTGTTTACATGTTTGTCTGTCTTCCTGACCATGAACTTTTTAAGGTTAAGGACTACGCATATCTTTCTTTTTATAGGATTGTGTTACTCATTTCTGATTCTGGAGCTCCAAGCACAGTGCTAGCTCATATGTACAGGAGCAAACCTTGTGTGTGGTCTGGTTGAGACATTGCTACATTCATTGATGGCATCATGACATGGGCACATCTATGCCTTTTTTGGAATAAGGTCTTCATATTCCTTTTTTCCTCTTTTCTCATGATCCTTTGGCCCAAGAGATCACCCACCACCACATTATGGATTATTCCCACATCTTTAGAGACTCTCCTGATTGTATCAGACCTCCATTTGCCCCACCACTTTTTCTCTCATCAATACATATATTCATTTATTCCTCAAATATTGTATGTCCACTATGTGCCAGACAATTGCTATAGGCCGGGGATATGGAAATGTATAAAATGTAGACTTCAGTCTAAGGGGGGAAACAGACAAGCAACCAGATGCAGAATGTATCATATAACAAAAAGCATTTCTGTTAACACAGGGGCATTCGAAGTTTTTTTCTAAAGAAAGAAAACCTTCAAATTTGAAAAATACTGCTGTAGTCTAATCCCCTTGTTTTTTCAGACATAGAAACTGAGGAATTGCTGGGCCAGGGAGTTTGTCATTCGGGCTTTTCAGCTCCCTTGCTTAAGATAGCACAGAATGTTTTTGTGGAAATTAAAAAGCAAGAGCCAAACTGAATAAGCCTAGAGCCCCATCTATAAACAGACTGCATGCTACCTCTAATGAAACACTCCGAGGCTGTGACATTGTCCTCCCTGAGTGTGCATCCGCTGTAGGAGCCACAACTGTCCCGGGGCCAGAATACAAGTGGCTGAGCCAACTGTATCTGAATCTGTTAGGGTTATGGAGTTTGGGGCTTGGTGAAGTTGGACATGCAATGAACTTGCTCCCTCTGAGGAAGTCAGGGTGGCATAGAATAGGGGCCTTGGCCTGGACACATTTGGGTTCATATTCTGGTTCATCCACTTAATAAACGTGTGCTATCGTGCTTTATTTTAACCTCTTAGACACTCAGTTTTCTCATCTGTAAAGTGGAGATAACAACATGGAGTTGTTGAGAAGATCCACTGAATAATCTACAGAAAGCACAGAGATCTGTAGAAATCCGTACCATATGGCAGAAGTGTAACTGAAAGCAGGTCCACTGCCTGCCGCCACAAAAGCCAATACGCAAAAGGCAGGTACTGACGTGAAGGAAAGTGGTTTGTTTTCAAGTGCCAGCTCCTTGGAAGATGGGGGACACATGTCTCAAAGCCCATCTTCCCCAGCTCAGTAGAGGCAGAGGTTTATATAAAGAAGCAGAAGGGGAACAGAACAAAGAGATCAAGGGAGGGGGTTGAAAAGTTCTCTATGTGCAGACAAGCACAGTACATTCCAATAAGGCAAGCGATGGTCTGGTGTGCATCATCCTGGGTTAATCATCCTGGTTCCACTGCTGCAGGCCAGCAAATCTCCTGGAGCTGGAATGCTTAAAGGTCCGAATCTGAACCTTTTGAAATCAGTTCCTCGGATTCTTATACAACCAAGCTGCTTGTTTACTAGCTACGTATTAGTCAAAGTCAGCACACAGAAACCACATCAAAAGAATGGTAGGGTGGGTTATAATGTCCCACTGTTACATATCGCACTGTCAATTTTTCTTCCATTCTATGGAATTTGGATGGTTGTAGCCAAAACATTTCAGAAAACTAGAAAAATTCAGGATCCAGTCTAGTTCATAGGTGAAAAGTACAATTTTACAGACAATTAACTAAAGTCTAATTTCCATAACTGTGTATAATAGATGCTACTGCAACATAATTTTTCTCCTAAAATCACCCTCATTTTCATCAAAGAGCCAAATCAAGACCAATTCATTTATACCATTAAGTCCAGTTTCAATTTGGCCTGATTACTCACATAGACACAACAGGAATAAAAATTAATCATATAAGCTTTTTTTTTTAAGTTTCAATGCTTTATTTTTAGACAACCTACATGACATGTTGTTTTTTTTTTCTTAAAAATAATGTCTCCACTCCAAATAAAGCAAGGTCAAAATAAATGAAGAGCTCAAGATAATGTCAGTCCCGTTTGTCCTAGGCCTGGTGTGTGAAAGAAAAGCAACAGCCAGTTATGATGACAGGTGATAGGGCCGGTTTGCCAAATTGTTAACATTTTTCCATTTCTAAATCATCCTTAAAGAAAAACATATATGGAGTCACACTCTCCTCACATAGTCCAGCAGAACAATCATGCCATCTGGATTCATGTTTTCACCACTGAAGAACTGGTAGTTTTTGAAATTAGCAAGGGAGGGCTTGATTTGTCCTGCAGCCCCCGTCATAAAAAGCTTTACTCTTTCTGGTCTCTGTTCTTCAAGTTTCCCTTTGACTGATTTCATGTAATCTTTGATGCACTTCTTGTAGGCTTCTTTTGTGAAGCTGGTTTCCTGCAAACGATGGTTCATGACAATATCAACACCAGTGATTACTGTGCTTTCAGTACCTTTGCCCTTGGAGCTGTCAGCAGAGGCATTTCCGCCCAGTGAGTCATCAATGTTATCATCTGTCCTACCGACCATCTTCCCCTCCTATGTACAGACACAGACCATCTGTGACCTCCCGGATCTTGTAGATATCAGAGAACACCTCACTGTGGCTGATGAGGTCCCGGTAGATGATCATGACGATGGCTGAAGGAGATGACAGCAGCGCTGGCTCAGCAGGAGTCAGGGCTCTAGTGAGCATGGCACAAGCAGAGTGGTGCTCTGGGGTGAGGGAGGGGAAGCAGAAAACCAACTTTGCCTGCAATGCCTACAGGTTTGAGTAAACTCTTCAAGTTCTCTAGGTTGCCAACATGTCTTGAGATTCTCCCTTGCCATCTCCCAGGGAAGCAACCTTTGCTCCTTACCTGGAAAAACTGCCATCAACCTTATGAATAAGTAAGGTATCAGGCTATTTCTCCAAAGAGCTTTCCTCAGCTCCGAAGTCAATCTTTATTCTTTAAAGCTTTGTTCACTTTCTGAGTCTAGGCATGTCACTTTCGGAAATGAAATTCCAGTGAAAGACTTGGTTAATAAAACCACAATTATAAACTGGAAGAAATCAAATTCCTGTTGGATTCATGCAAATAAACATATCGCCATGAAAATAATAATACTCATTAAGAGTTTTTAAATTCTGGAGGGATCAAGTAGGGAGAAAACTTTAAATGCATGAATATTGTTACAATTTGCCAAACTTTTCTAAGAAAGCAAACAAGTTTTCTTTAATTAGCAATATTTTGAACAAAGTCATAAAAACAATAATTATCCTTAGTTCCTTCAGTCCCATGATCAGTTCCTGTTTATCCCCATTACCTACCAGCAGTTCTATGAATTCAGTCATTCCTCAGAGCCCCACAAAATCCCATCTATTTCAAAGGTGTGATTTGAAAATTTACTCTCAGAAATTCCTATTTTGTAATAAGTCAGATGTAAGGAACATTTTTGCAAATGTATCAGAGTAGAACAATGACTGTCTCTAAATGACCAAAAAAATTAAAAATAACATAGTTATAGACCTGATTACAATGTAATTGAAAAAGGAATTTGCTTTTTTTTTTGCAACAACATTTTAAGACAACAATCAGAATTACAAATGAAAGTACATCAGACCAAGAAATCAATTAATTTGTTCCCCATTGTCAATTGTACCTGGGGCTTCTGCCGCAAAATAACAATTGGTTTTAGAAAATCAAAGGGAGCTTTTGGCTTTTTCATTTGTCATTAAAATTATCAGTTTGGTTCACCATCTATCTTTTTCTTTCTTAATTCTTTTTTCACATTTTCACTTCCCTTCTTGGGTGTTCCTTCTCCTATGTCCTTCCTGCCTGTGTGTCACTTTCCTTTATCCTTTCTCACCTTGTTTCCACTTCCTCAGTTCCTTCTCTTTTAGTTTCTTCCAGCCGCACAATCCTTCTTCGACTTGCACAGAACCTCCTCAACTTGCACAGACCTCTGCAACTGTCCTAGTCCCTTTTAGTTTGCCCTTTTAACTTATCTAAAACAATTTGCTTTTAATTCTATTTGCTTCAAAATATATTGCCATAATTTATACCTTTTATTGTCAAAACCATATATTTTTCCCAACTTAATGGGAATTTTTAATTTTTAGTAACAACTAAAAGTAACCAGTTAGCATTCTTTAGATTGGCAAATTTATGAACATATCTCATAACTTTCAGAAATAGTTTTTTCCCATTGGCAAATAAATTTACATTTTTATTGTTGCTGATTACTACATTCCTCTAGAGTGCTCAAAAGTTAGCTACTTAATTATCTAGTGACCTTGACAACTTTTAGGAGGCTGGAAAAAAGGCAGAGGAGATATTAGGCGAGACACAGTTTTAGCTGCTTAAGTTTAAAAAATGCTAGTTTTTTCCTTTTCTTTCTGAGTTATCTCTTGAGAGGACATACTCTCTGAGGGGGGAATGAGATCTCGCCCCCTCTTTATTTTTATTTTTTTTTCAAGATTTATTTATTTATTTATTTATCTTTAGAGGGGAAGGGTAGGAGAGAGGGAGAGGGAGAGAAATATCAATGTACGGTTGCCTCTCATGCGTCCCCTGCTGGGAACTGGCCTGCAACCCAGGCATGTGCCCTGACTGGGAATCGAACCGCGCTCCTCTGGTTCGCAGGCCCGCGCTCAATCCACTGAGCTACACCAGCCAGGGCCTCGCCCCCTCTTTAAACCAGTGATTTAAATCCTTTCTGAGTAGAATCGTTATGAGGTAACAACATGGAAGCTTGTATTAGAGATCTTATCAGATCATTAGAGAGCCCAACATTAGAGATCTTATTCCATTTACCAGAATTTTGACTAAACAGTTGGAGACTGAGACTGTGACGTTTCTTTCAAAACAGAAACAAAAATGAAATCTAAAGCAAAGACAAATTTCCAACAAGTACTTTCAAACTAAATCCTCTAAAAGGAGAGACTGGGACAATAGACTTAGAATCTTATCCCACACCAACTGGTGTTGCAAACCCCAAATGTGGAGATGGAGGATTCCTGGCACACACAAAACAGCAAAGATCAAAGCAAGTCCCCTAAAGCAAAGGGTTATACTGCCAGCAAAGCAAGTATAACCAAAACAGACAGACAAGAGCTGTCAAACAGAAACAGATTTCCTCCCATAGAGAAATAGAGAAACAAAACTAACAATTAAAAAGTTATATGCAATGAGCAAAGCAATCAATACCCAAACCAAAACCAGAAGAGCACTCCAACCAAATCTCACACTGGGAAACTGGGACTTTCTTCTTGTCACTGAGCCTTGCCTGCAGCCAAGCGGTGCCTATTAACTCCTACAGAATTCCGAATGGTTCAAAGAACCTAAGGGGTGGAGCAGGGACTCCTCATCACGTACACCAGAGACTTACCCTGACTGGGCTCATCAGCCCACCAACAACCCACACAACATTTGAAGGCAGCTAACACTTTGAGAGGGAGAGCAGGAAGGGTCCCTGGGATAAAGAACTCTCAGCAGCTGCTGAGAAATTCCTGCAATCCCTGCTATGGGGTCAGCCTACCACAAGCAGCTGGGGCTCCAGCCTGGGCCCTCTGGGTCCTACCAGAGTCCATGTTGTCCCCGTCTGGAGTTGCCAAAAACTGTAATTGAAAGTAGGTTCAGCTGCCTGCTGCTACTAAAGCCAGTACTCAAGAGGCAGGTGCTGATGTAAAGGAAAGCGGTTTATTTTCAGGTGCCAGCCACCTGGAAGATGGGGGACTCATGTCACAAAACCCATCTTCCCCAGCTCAGTGGAGGCAGAGATTGTTATAAGGAGGGAGAGGGGAACAAAGGAAAGACATCACGAGAGGGGGTTGAAAAGTTCTCTACATGCAAACGAGCACAGCCCATTCCGATAAGGCAAGTGATGGTCCAGTGTGTGTCATCCTGATTTAGTTAACCTGGTTCCACAGTGAAGGTCAGGAAATCTCTCAGAACTGGGATGCTTGAAGGTCGAAGTCTATATCTTTTAAAATTAGTTTCTAGAATTCTTATACACACATGCAGTTCATCTACTAGCTACATATTAGAGTCAGCACGCAGAGACAATGTCAAAAGAATGGTAGGATGGGTTACAATTTCCCACCATCACAATTTTCCACTGTTACATTGTTATTGTTCCCCATGTCATGGTTAAATCAAGTAACACACGCAAAGTGCTTTGGCCAGAGGATGATCAATATAAATTAGTCATTATTTTCATTATTAAATATATACAGAGCATGATATTCTTAAAAAGCCCGCTTTAGATTTGAGTATGCCTAAATCAACAGCCCCCAAAACAAAATACGTTTTGCCTGTGGATAATTTTATGTGCATTTTTTCTGTGTATAGATTTGAAGTTACTAAGGAGACAGAGTGTTTGTCTTGAAGCTCATTGAAGGTTCCAGCAGATTTCATTTAGATGAACTGCTTGGCTTGAGAAAGGGACATGGATTATATAGCCAGGCACCTCATCTGCACCGTTAACCAAGCCTAGTAAAACAGTGAGATACTAGAATCTAATGCAAAAGATCTGCTGTGCATCACCCAGAGTTTATAGAGCTCTAAAGCCCATAGAAATCACTTTTTGTGACCATTGAAAGGATGTGCTGAAGATAAAGTTCAGACAATTCTGTACTAGAGCCAGCAGAGATTAGGTGCCATAAGCCATCTCTCAGCTTTTTAGCATACACAGCCACAAAAATGAACATAACATCCAGAAACAATCTTGCCAAAGATTGGTCAGGCATTATCTGCAAGGGGACAGAATTGGAAATTGTCTGACAAGCAAAGATGTTTTAAATCTCTTTGGTTCTCAGAATCACCCTGCTGCTCCAGGCCAGGTCTCCACATCATCAGCAGCAGGGCAGATAGAGACTGATGATGGAGGGGGGATTCTGTGTATGCCTAAGGCCAACCTGGAGTCAAGTGTACTTGTAATTTGAAGGCTGAGGGGAAGTTGAGGATCAGGATGAGGCATGAAGATGGCGTGAGGACCCAAGCTCTCCAGTGACAGTCAAAAGCAGTCATCCAAAACAAGATAACATGAGCAACTTCTTCTAGCCTAGGAATTTTCCAGAGCCATCATCTTCCTCTCAATTCTAAATGTCCTGTTAGGACTCTTCCATTTGTAGTACGAAAAAGCAGAGGTTCACTGGGGTTATTCATTCTCATGATCTGAAAACCAATGAGCTCACAGCCTTTAAAGGCGCTGGGTTTGCCCCATTCTAAATCCTTTCAACAGTTTTGAATTTGACACTGTTAAACTACATAGCTATATCCATTCACTCATGCCCAAACCCTGTCCTCTGCCCCCATATTGTGACACTTTCCTCTTCCATTATGCTTGTATCTCCTTTTCCTTTCTGCCTAGGAATTTCCTTATGGCAAACATTGTGATATAATCCACACAATAGCCACAATCTGTGGGTGTGCTGTGTATTTTTATTTATAGGGTTTTTTTTGCTCTTAAGTGATGTGATAAATGAGTATTACATAGACAAAAAATCCCCAGAGACCTGAATTCGAAGGTTGGGGATGCTATATGCTGAATAATCAAGCACCTCTTCCCAGAGCCCAGAGGCTGGATCCTCAGTATATCCCTAGGGTGTCCAACCTTTTAGTGTCTCTGGGCCACACTGGAAAATAGGTGGAAGAGTTGTCTTGGGCCACACACTAAATACACAAACACTAATGAAAACTGATGAGCAAAAACAGGTTTTAGGTAAATTTAAAATTTGGTGTTTGGCCATATTCACAGCTATCCTAGGCTGCATGCAGCCCACAGGCCGAGGGTTGGACACCCCAGTGAGAAACATGCTCTGGCTTCAACCACATATCCCTGTTTGTCTCCCTCTTCCTCTACCCCAGCCCTTCTCCTTCACTGCCCAACGGGCGTTGGCATGCCTGATTCTCTGTGCATCCTCTTCAATCCCTTGTCTGTCTGGAGTGAAAATGGGAAATGGGAAATGTGAACAACTGAACCAGCGGTTCTCAAAGTGTAGCCTCTGGGCCAGCAGCAGCAGCACCTGGGAGCTTGTTAGAGACGCAAATCCTTGGTCCCCACCCCAGACCTGAACCAGGAATTTGGTGGGGTGGGGGGCAACTATCTTCACCAGCTATTTTAACAAACATCCAGATGATTCTGAGGCTTGAGAACAGCTGGTTCAAACCACTGCATAGGTAATAAATTAAACACCTATATAAAATTTCTGTTTAGCCAAGTCTGGCAAGGATGTAAGATCTTAATTTCCCTGAGAGCTCTCTCAGCAGGTTGTTACTGCCTTTGTTCTGCCTTCTCACTTTTCTGGGTAGGGCTCTCAGAAGAGGAAAGTCCTTTTGAGGAGAAAATATCAGTCCTGTTGTCCACACTCTCACCACTCGTATTTTCCAGTGTCCTTGGGGGATTGTATGCCCTCTGGGCCTGCCCTGTTGCTAGTCCTACATCTGTGGGGAAATGAAAATCAGTTTCCTCACCCCAAAAAATGAGGATATGTTTCACAATAAGCGGGAAGTCTTTTAAAAATCTGCTTTGAGATATTGCATTATCACTTCATGATAAATGAACGGAGGGAGGAAAGGGAAGAAATGAGGCACTTCTGTTCATAGTGATAAAGCAGCTGAAAGATTTATATACACTCACCTGTGTCTTCCCAGGGGTCCACCACATCCTAGGAGATCTCAAAGGTCCATCAAGGTCAGCCCTTCACATATCCATGTGTGTCTTTCTCCTCCACATGATTTCAGAAGCAAAACCATGTCAGGAGCAGGGCTTGGAGGTGACTGACAGCAACCACTGGAAAGGCAACAGAAATGGCAAGCCAGTACCTGGTGCCAAACTGCTACCCCTGCAGCAGCAAAGCCAGTTCCCAAATAAATGCCAATGGCACCAAAACCACAGGAGTGGTTTACCCCTTTCTCTCTCTTTTCCTTTTAAATATAAAAATAACTGCAATTTTTAAATGTCAAAACGGAGAGAAACAAATTCATCCTTTCCAAACACTGATGACTTAATGGCTACTACAGATTTTTCCTGAGCTTTTCAGTATTGGGCCTTTTGTGCTCTCTACTAATGCATGCCTTGGATATTGTAAGTGGTCTCTTAACTTTAGCATTTGTGCATTTTTCCTGAGCTGTTGTCAGGCAAACTCTGCACACTAATCAGAAGATTGCCTTAGAATTGCAAAATGTCAGAACTACATAGTATGTTCTAAATCATCTTCACAAGGAATTCTTAACTATCTCTCCAGAGATTGACTTCAGGCAGTTTGCACCACTCCTGAAATTATTTGCAGAATCAATGTAAGTATGTACACCTTTCTAGGGACAGTGATATCCCTATCTTTTACCAGACCATCAGATCTTCAAAGTAGTTTAGAACCCCTGAAAGTTATTCACTCTTTTGGCAAGGGTCAGTGTTTGCAGCCAAAACTCTGGGTGAGTGGGAGAGATGCACATAGACTATAATATCCCCTCCAGTGATGCAGTTCACACCCATGGACAATGAGCCTGTATACTACTCTATACGCATTTTGTGATTGGCACTGTAATAAAGTGACAACCCATTCTGCTAACCACTCAACAGACAATAAGTCAACTTACAAGGAGTTGGGGCAAGGAAAACGACTTTATTCAGAAAGCCAGCAAGTCAAGAAGATGGCCGACTAATGTCCTAAAAAAACATCTTGAGAAAATACAGAATTCAGGCTTCTTTTAGGTCAAGGAAAGGTAGAAATAGGAAAGGTTTGAGTTCAGGAGATGATTGATGACCGCAGACATCTGGATGTCAGCAAGAGTTCAAGGGGGCTGGGGAAAATTCTTTGGCCTTGGTCTACAAACTCTGGTTGCTGTGGTCCCAGTCATAATGTTCCTGAAAGCCTTTTGATAAACAAACATTATTTTGTACATACCTTCCTTATCTCCTTGGGGAGGTAGTTTTGAGCTGGGAGTTGTTTCAGTAATTCCTGAATTACTGAATGAAATCTCTTTAAAGATTACCAATTCTATGTGCACAACTAGCCAGAGGTTGCTAACAGACATGTTACTGGAACTGGGCAGACTCAAGTAAGATGGGATCAGAAAGACTGACTATTTTATTCTATTATAGCGCTAAAGGTCTGAGAAGTGATCTTCCCTTTCCTGCTTCCATAGCTCCCTAGTTCTTTCATCACACTCAGGGTACACTGGAACAATTTTAGGAGGTATATCTGTCTAGTTCTAGGATTCAGTTTTAAGAAATCTACTGTTGCATATACTGTCATGTTCTCCAGTGTCAGCTTTATTATTTAAAAAATCTGATATTTTACTCTACTTGAGCCTCACTACTTTCTATTTTTACTTGGTTCCCAAAAAATCATGTAGAAAAGAGGAATGCAATTTATTTCCCCCTAAACTCTAAATACGTTCATGAAGAGTCAATCAACAATTCATGGGTAAAAGACATGTGAAAAATAGTTGTACGAGGCAGTAAGGACCAAGGGAGGACCCAATGAAAAATCAATCTCTTTTCTAATCATAGGTGCTAGAGATAATTCCCCTGAGGGTATTTTTATACTTTGTTGTTTCTCTATTTAGAAACCTCAGATCCCTCTTTTAATAAATCTTGCAAGGACTTCTATTCATTTTAACAAAAGCCAATGATTACAGCTCTCCAAACACTTGCAATTACATTAGTTCATTTGCAAGTATCATATCTACTTTGCACAAAGAGAAGAAATAAGACTCAAGGAAATGGAGTGACTTGTTCTTGTGGGTAGCAGAGCTGGATCTCATAAATAAGGTATATCTGACTTAAAATTCATTAAATCAAAGCTTTATGCCTGGCAGTGTGGTAGACAATACAAATGATCACCAACATCCGGTTCTCCTCTACTTCCAGGTAAACAGAGGATTGTACTTTCCTTTCCCCTTGAAGTTAGACATGGTTGTTCAGATTGGTGAATTATGGCCAATAAAATGAGAACAGCAGTGATTTGTGTCACTTTTGGACCAAAGCATTTAATTCTTGCTGGTCAACTCAACTTTCAACATTTGAAAGCAAGCTTTTATATAAAGGTGCAACTTTCAACATATGGAAGCAAGCTTTGACATAAAGGTGCCATAAGATTAAGCAGCCTGAAATGATGAGCCAACACCTGGTGGACACTTGTTCTTGTGAGTCACCAGGTCCTGCTGCAGACTTTGCTTTAGCAAGAAATTTTCCTGTGGTCAAACAAGAAGATTTGGGGACTGTTTGTTATCAGAGCATAACCTGGCCTATCCTGACTAATACTGACAGACTTCATCCTCGACTGGGATTCTCTCTATTGGAGCTCAGACTAGTACTCAGCGAAGCACATGCAACCATACCCAGCTGTGCTTCCCTTTTCCAATTCAACAATTCCTTTTGCTTTGTACCATGAGCCTCTAGTTACTACATTTAAAACCATAGATACAGCAGGAAATAAGATTCAAAAAAGTAGAGTTTGGGGGCAGAGGCAGATTTCTGCATGACTGAGGGCAGAGATACCCTCAGGTGTGGTAAATGCTCTGGGCTGGGCACATATGTATTTCCCATGATTAGTTGCAATGGCCTAATGAGATGAGGTTAGGATTATGGTTCCAAGATTAGTAAGAAAGCAGAATATCAGCCCTGGCTGGTGTGGCTCAGTGGATTGAGTGCCAGCCTGAAAACCAAAGGGGCACCAGTTCCATTCCCAGTCTAGGGCACATGCCTGGGTTTCAGGCCAGGACCCCAGTAGGGGGCACACAAGAGGCAACCACACATTGATGTTTCTATCCATCTCTTTCTCCCTCCCCTCCTTGTCTAAATATAAATAAATAAAATCTTTATTTAAAAAAGAAAGCGTAAGGTCAAAGTAGTAGTGATCAGGATCAAGTGAGAAGGAAAATGCAGTCAACCTCGCTGGGAGCTGGTTCAGCACCATAGACAGATCCCATGCACCCTCTCTCCTGATTATTTTTCCAGAGCAGCTCAGTCTTTTCTAGTTAGCCCTGCCCTTGAATGGTCCTGTAGGCCTCCGAATGCCCAGTGCCTCCCACATAACACTTCACCATGCTCTAGGCCAGGACCAGGTCCTTATTCATCCAGTACAGTGCTTCCCAGCTTCGTTTTCTCTGTTTTATACCATTCATGAGATAGCTATCTGGCACCTTGGGATAAGTGCCTGAAGCTGCTCCTGGCTGGAGGTGAAAACCTGTAAGCTCCATCTATCCTAGGCCCTGCCTGATAGACTTAGGGATCAATATCCCAGCACACTTGTAACCTAATTATGGGGAGCAGTGATCCCTTTCTTATCTTCTCCTTGTTATGGGCTTGGCCAGGCCTTCTGTGTGACCTTGAAACCAAACTTGACCTGGATCTTTCATCACTAGATTTTGCCTCCTTGGGTTGCTCATACCAAATCTTATTCCACTGGTAGCCAAGCCTGAGGTCCAGAAAAAATCAAGGCAAAGCACCTAGGGCTTCCCACTGTCTCCTACCCTCTTTTATTCATTTGACAAATCTTGAGCATCTACCATGTACCAAGTTTATACTAACTTCTGGGAATATAGTGAAAAACAAGATGAATGTGGTCCCTGCCCTCCCAGAGCTGACAGTCCATTAAGGAAGCCAGACAATTAACCAACAATTACAAGAAAGTTTGATTGGTGTTGTGACAGGAGATGTACAGAGATGCTTTAGGATTGCCTAGCTGAGGAAACCAATTTATCTGGAGGAGGGATGGGTGGGTCAGTAAGTTGAGGTAAGACTTTTGCTATCTTAATCCCCTTTTGAATTTTCCCTTAATATCTAACTATATATGAGGTCTGTCCAGAAGGTATCCAGTCATGTAATATAAAAAATAGAGGCATGTATTGAAGAAGATACCATACAGAAGGCAAAATGGAAAGAACATTGTGATCATCTTTTATGTGTCAACTTATCTAGTCTATAGTCAATACTCACTCAATCAAATACTAATGTAGGTATTACTGTGAAGGTATTTTGTAGATGTAATTAGTGTCCATAGTCAACTGATTATCATAAATAATGTGGGTGAGCCTGGTTTAATCAGTTGATAGGCCTTAAGAACAGAGCTGAGGCTTCCCTGAAAAAGAGGAAATTCTGCCTGTGGACAGCAGCATCAGCCTGTGCCTCAAAATTCCAGTCTGCCTTTCCTGAGAGCTTACCTTACACATTTCAAACTTGTCTAGGCAGTCCCCACAATTGTATAAGCAAATCCCTTGCAATAAATCTCTTCCTGTGTATTTCCTAGTGGCTCTGTTGCTCTGGCTGAACTTTGACTGACACAAACTTTCTAGCATAGAAACCTTAGTCAAAACCCCATTTCTACTACATATTAGCTCTGTGAGCTTAGGAAAGCTACTCAATGGCTCTGAGCCTCTGCTTACTTATCTGTAAAATAAGGATAATAACAACTTCACAGTTCATAATAAAATAATAATAATAATAGTAGCTACCTTATAGCTAATAAGTAGTTACTGATACAACAGAAGGCAGAGATACAAAAAAATCTGTAAAACTAAAATGCCAGAAATTCGTACTTGCTGTGTTTCTGCTTTCACATTTATTCTTGTTTTATTTGCTTGTTTTAGAGCCCTATTATTTTTGGTATTTCTATATACCAGCTTCTGTGCTAAGTACTTTATGTATTATCTAATGTAATTCTCTATAAACCCTTACATTATTAAATGATACAATGCATGTACCTAATGATAAACAGTTATACCTGACACTTTGAAGATGTTTAGTAAGAGTTAATTCTGACTCTTATTAAAGTTAATAAGGGGTGTTTGCAGATACACCCCTCTGAATATTAAATTGCCTTGGAAGTCTAGTTCCTTCTGTAGGAGGATTTATGGAGATCATCCACATGAAACAGAGAAGAGCAGAAGCTACCCCTCACTTGATGGAAATATGAAGCAACCAGAAATGTCATGTAGTCAAATTAGAAAGTATCAGTACTCTAAACTAGCCATTTGTTTGTTTCACAATCTGTAAGTCACGTTAAAAAGCTTTGTAGAGGAAACACTAATTGAATGCACAGGGCTGGACTAGGGCTTATGAAGGAATACAGAAAAACAGATGTTCCTCAACTTACAGTGGGGTTACACCCCAATAAACCTATTGTAAATTGAAAATATCATGAGTCAAAAACACATTTAATACTACACTGTAGAGTATCAGGTGTCCACCCTTTTGATCATGTGCCTAACTGGAGCTGTGGCCCCTGCTGCACTGCCCCCAGCATCACAAGAGTATTGTACTACATATTGCTAGCCCTGGAAAAGATCAAAATCCAAAATTCCAAGTACATGCATATCACTTTCACACCACGGTAAAGTCAAAAACTTGTAAGTTGAACTGTCATAAGCTGGGGGTCATCTGTACTTACCTCATGGTGTTATTTCTGAATGAATTAATATTCATAAAGCCTTTTGACAAAGCCTGGTAGTATAAATGCTTTTCATTATTAATATTTGCAATGAGCATTGAGTATAAAACCATCTGTGCTTCAGGATTCTTTTGTTAGCAAGTAACAAGAATTCAGTTCAAACTAGCTTAACAAAAAAGGAGGACCGGCTGGATTGCGTAGCTTGTGGGGATCCTGGGTGGGTGACAGAACCAAAGGAGGAAGTACAAGTGCTGAAGCCTTACCCAGAAGCTGCAGTGAGGGTCTCAAGGCTCCTTACTCTGCAAGTCACTGCTTGTCTCTGATTCTCCCGGTGTCTCGGCCTCATTCTCTTTTCCTGCAGACAGATTTACTCGGTATCAGGGAAGAGGGCTGCTGCAGCCCAAAGAAACTTTTTTTTACCTCTGAATACAAGAAAAATGGTTATCCTACTCCCTCCAAATCAGAGAATTTTATGAAGGACTCTGATGGCATGACCTTGAATCACGTGCTCACCCTTGGACTAATCCATGGCTTTGAAGGGGCATCAAATTAAGGTTGGCCCTCTCTGGGTCACAGGCCCAACCCACTGGATGGGGGAATAATCCTAAGTGCAAGCCCACCAGGACAACATGAGTGAGGAAGAGGTCCACAAAGGAAAGTGGACTCTTAACCAGAGGGGAGGAAGGAAAACATCCTAGAAAGATAACAACAATAGCTGCCAGAGCTGACTACATACGAACTAAAACATGGTTCCTGCTTTTCTGGAGCTTGTGTTCTAGTCGGAGAAACACAGGCACAGATAATGAACCCCACAATTCCTGAGCAGCCAAGCCACATCAGGCTCCAGAGTGGTGGTGGAGCAGGAAGGTGTGGCAGACTCCCTCATCCTCAGCTGCTGGCTTTACAGGGTGGGGCAGAAGTGGCTCTACAGTTGTTCTTAGGAAAATAATACAAGAATGAGTAAATGATAATACAAGAATAAACTCTGTTTCATATACTCACAACCATAAGCCTACCTGTATAGAGGTCTGTTGCTTTCCCCAGCATGTTCCTAAATACCCTCTGCCCAATTTGGCAGAGCTACCATGCCAGACTTCAAAAGAATACAATGCAAACTAAGCAAACAGCTAGAACAGGAACAGAACCACAGAAATGGAGATCATATGGAGGGTTAGCAACAGGGGTGTGGGAGGAGGAGAGAGGGGGAAAAGGTACAAAGAATGAGTAGCATAGACTGTGGGTAGAAAATAGGGGGAGGGCAAGAATAGTATGGGAAATGTGGAAGCTAAAGAACTTATGACACATGGACATGAACTAAAGGGGGGAATGTGGGTGGGAGAGGGTGTGTAGGGTGGAGGGGAATGATGGGGGAGAAGTGGGACAACTGTAATAGCATAATCAATAAAATATATTTTAAAAAAAAGAATACAGTGCAAGCCCTTGTGTCCAATTTGGAAAGAAACTTGTCTAGGCAGCCTCTCCATCTCTCTCCATCTCTCTCTCTCTCTCTCTCTCTCTCTCTCTCTCTCTCTCTCTCTCTCTCTCTCTCGCCCCACCTTTAGTTTTTTAACTCCATCCTGGGGAAACTGGCTACAATGGCATTGCTTTGTCTATCTGAGCAGGAAGCTCACCTTTAATTCTGAAGGACCAAGAGACTTCTGAAGTCACATCCTCTATTCTTTACTGATCACAAAAGAAGGCAGAGATACAAAAGTATTTGTAAAACAGAAATGCCAGATATTTATGTCTGCTGTGTTTCCACGTTCACATCTTAATAATTAGTAACAGCCCCTGCATTGATTTCATGGAGCTGCTGTAATAACTGACCACGAACTGGGTGTCTCAGAATGGAAACGTGTCCTTTCACAGTCACAGAGGCCAACAGTCCAAAGTCAAGGTACCACTAGAACCATGCTTTCTCTGAAGCCTCTGGGGAAGGATCCTTTCTTTCCTCTTCCTAGCTTATGGTGCTTGCTGGCATTTCTTGGTGTCTCTTGGGTAATAGGCACATCATTCCAATCTCTGCTTCCCTGCTTCCCTATCTTCTCTTCTTATACAGACACCACTCACATTAAATTAGGGCTCACTCTAATAATGATTTCATCTTAACTGGATCACATCTGCAAAGACCCTATTTCCAAATAAGGTCACATTCACAGGTACCTAGGGTTAGGACTTCAACATACATTTTGGGAAGACAAAAACTCATGACAAGCCTGATCTCATTTTCAAAAAGTTTAAAGTGACTTACAAAAATGAATGATACTGCGATAGCCCAAGCCTCTCCCCAGCTTGAGAGTATGAAGGAGGTCACATTCACACAGGCATTAATCTCTTAATTACAGTAACAATTTCTCTCTACCTGTTTATGGAGAACCTCAGCACACTTTCAAAACCAAACCAAACAACAACAAACCCGAGAGCTCCTTCTGAGAGATTCTCCCAGCAAGGAGAAAGTCCACGCTCACACTCCTGTGCTCTTGCTCTGCACTGAGGCGCGTCTCACCGTCTCTGTGACTGATGGTACCCTTAGGGCACTCTCCACTGCTAGGCACACCATATTGCTGTGGCAAAGCTGCACTGCAGTTTGTGGCGGTGGAAAGGACTTAGGCTCTTGCTCTCCCTCTGGTTGCACTTTGTCATCTCACTGCCTTGTTTTATAAAGTTGTTCCTGAGCCAACACCTGAAACCTGGGGTCCTCAGCATTCCACAGAGGCTCATATCTGGGCTGGGGCCGCTGCCTCTGAGGCCTTCATTGTCTCCCCAAGTACCAGGGCACACAGTTCTGCCTCCTTAACTTCCCTTTTCTCCTCTGAAACACACAGATAAGCAAACACTTTCCTTATTAGAAATTAAACCCCAGAAGGGCCCAGAACAAATTTATAAGATCCTTAACAAACAACCAGACTTCAAATCTTGGTTTGGGTTCACCACAAAAACCACAACCCAAAAGCATCAGTTTCATACACAAATCCATCTTCACAAAATTGATAAAGATATCTGAGTAAGGAGGAAACAAATGTAGAACTGAAATATAAGGCTGGAAGAAAAAGACTATACCTAGAAGCACACATTGTAAAGTTCTGCAACTGAGCTCTGTACAGGCCAAAGTAAAGATAGAAAAAGAATCAGCAAGAAGATTCAGACTGTCATCAAAACTAAACTAAACAGTAAATCAGGAGGAGTGAGGCTTGGTCTGGCATCTTTATTTCAGTTAACTATATGTTTTTGGTTTGCTGCTTTGTCATATCAAGCCCATTTCCCTTTCCTCCTGGGCCCACAACTAGGTGAAGCCATGTGCCTGAGCTCTGGCCAATGAAATACGGCAGAAGTCATGTGTATCATTTCTGGGCAAAAGCAGACATACAGGTATAAATTTCTTGTCATTGCTGTCCTCACCTACAAGCTGAATGGGAAAAACTCTGACCTTCATGGGGAGGGTGGAGACACAAAAGGGAAAGAGCCTAGGTGTCTGAATATTGATGTGGGAGGCTGCTGGGCCATGCCACCCATGCCAGACTGTGTCATTGGGACAGGTAACTCTGTACTGCGTTAAGTCACTGAGGCTGCTGTGTTGAGATGTTACAGCAGCTAATGTCACTTGAACTAAAATAAATGGGATGATATGGGCCTCCTTTGTCTTGAACTTTTCTTCCACCCACTTTTCACGAGGCACCACAAAGGTTCCGAAATGTGAACTGCAGCATCTCCCAGCACAATAGAAAATGTTCTATCATGGGCAGTCTCAGAGTCACTTGGATGAATTCTGAGCTTTGTTTCTCCTGGATCTCTGTACCCTCTGGCTAATGTGATCCTGCTCTTTCCAATCTGGCAACTATTCAGTCTCCTTAATAAAAGAAATGGAACCGAGGTAAGATTTGGGAAGTTCTGCTTTCTCTCTGGCAACACTGCAGCACCTGAGAGCTGTTCTTTCCTTTGATGACAAAATACGAAGCCTGTGCCCTTCCTCCTGCTGAGTGGCAGAACAAGCTGCCCACACAGCACACTGTCCAGAACATCAGGTTCTCACAATTTTCTCAGCAGAGCCAGGCAGAATAAAGAGAGAAGAGAGGGTCAACTCCAGCCTGTTGCGTGTTTCACAGAATAAGTTGAGCATGGGCCTGGCATGATGTTAACATGGCTAATGGAGCCCCTGTGTCACACCATGAGTATTCTGAATGACTCAGACACTATTGTTTCCTGGCGGGTCATGTTGACATAAAATTCCCACGATGATTGGATTTGCAAAACTCATTGGTCAGAATGTTCATTTCTTGAGCAGAGTTTGTAATTGGTAGCCAATCGGTGAAGCCAATCATTAAGCATTTGCACATTACAACTTGAAGAATACTGAGATTCTTGGTCACTTCGGCCACTTGCTAAGATCCAGAAGAAGTACTAACCTGGAAGTCACACTGCCTATTATGGATCCAATAACAACCACCACTTATTTGGCACTTGCTGTTTTCCAGAGCATTCTGGGCACTTTGTATGCATCATCTCAAATATGTCCTTTGAAACAGATATGATTTGCATGTCTATAAATTGTATAGATATCCCTATTTTGTAATAATTTTACTAGTATTCCCATTTTACAGATAAAGACATTAAGGCTCTGTCTACTGTATGCTCATCAGTATGCTAGTCCCTCCTGAAAATAGATTACAACTCAAATTCTGAGGAGTTAAAATCTCTTTAAGGATATGAGACTTTCTGAAAGCAATTTGGGAATCATATATAATAGCATCCAAAGCTAGGTAAGTCTATTTGGTGCTCAAAGTTAAACAGAGACTGAAGGTCGTGACTAGAGTGAGTGGGGTGAGTCATGCCCAACCTAAGAGATAAGGCTAGGATTACAGGGTAGAATCAGTTCAGCTACCAGCTGTCTGGACAGACAAATACCAGTGGCTAAGTGGCCAGCACTGATGTGTGGGTGGGGAGGCACACTTAATACCAGCCTGGGAGAGAGGAGACAAGTGCTCAGCCGGAAGCTCAGAATGGGCTGTTTGTATTCATTTGGGCAGCTGGCCCAGGGCTGCCCTTGGAGCAGTGATTCCTACCCTTATCTGCACATAAAAGATGCTCAGGGGAGCTTTTAAAAAGCACTGATTTCTGGTTCTCATCCCTCAAGACTCTGATTGAGTGGGTGTGATTGAATACAGTTAAATCAGAGCCGCCTAGATGATTCTGACATAAAGTCAAAATGGACATGTCCGCCACTCACCTGGTCATTCTGCCTTAGAGGGGCTACCACTCACATGGTCATTCATGCATTATTTTAATGGCCTTCCACCCTCACTGTTCTTTTCCTGAGAAAAATTGTTAAAGGACCCTGGAGTTAGAAAAGCAGGCTTCCTGGAATTTATAGGTCTCCAGTTAGGGCTTGAAGGACTAATGTTTCTCTCAGAACAGGGTGGTTGTGTAGCAGTGGAACTGTTGCCAGTGGAAACAGCATCCTTCACGGTATCATAGGAATTGCATGAAAGGATACACACATAGGAGGAGGAGTGGTATTATATAAGATTTATAGGAATGAGACTTCCAGCCAAGATAGAGGTGTAGATAGATATACTGTGCCTCCTTGCACAACCAAAAGAAGGACAACAACACATTTAAAAGCAAAAAATCAACCTGAACTGACAGAAAATTGAACTGTATTACGGAAGTGCGACAATCAAGGTGTTAAAGAAGAAACATTCATTCAGACGGGTAGGAGGGGTGGGGACAGACAGCTAGGCAGATAGGACTCGTGGCAAGGTGGTGACTAGAGGACAGGGGTGGGCAATGCAGTAGCAGGCAGACCAGGGCAAGGCTGTGGCTGGCAGAACGGGCGGTCTCACATTCAGGTGTGGATAAACCCGGAGAAACAACTGGGGAGCGAGACAGATCACACAACCCAGGGTTCCAGCTCTGGGAAATAAGGCCTCAAAACCTCTGACTGAAAAAACTGTGGGTGATCAAGCAGCGAGAGAAACTCCCAGCCTTGCAGGAGAGTACATTAGAGAGACCCACAGGGTCCTAGAACATACATAAAGCCACCCACTTGGGAATCTGCACCAGAAGGGCCCAATTTGTTTGTGGGTAGCACAAAAAGTGACTGAAAACAGGCAGAGAGCTGAGCAAACATTATTGTTCTCTCTCTGACCCCTCCACCACAGACAGCACTGCAACTCAAGGACATGTATTGCCCCACCTTGGTGAATACCTAAGACTCCACCCCTCACTATGCAACAGGCATGCTGAGACAAAAAAAATATGCCCAAATGAAAGAACACATCAAAGCTTCAGAAAAAATACAACTAAGCAATGGAGAGATAGCCAACCTATCAGATGCACAGTTCAAAACACTGGTAATCAGGATGCTCTTAGAAATGGTTGACTATGGTTGCAAAATAGAGGAAAAAGTGAAGATTATGAAAAGTGAAATCAAGGAAAATGTACAGGGAACAATAGTGATGGGAAGGAAATTGGGAGTCAAATCAACAGGTTGGTCCAGAAGGAAGAAATAAATATTCAACCAGAACAGAATGAAAAAACAAGAATTCAAAAAAATTAGGAGAGACTTAGGAACCTCCAGGACAACTTTAAATGTTCCAAATCATAGGGGTGCCAGAAGGAGAAGAGAAAGAGCAAGAAATGAAAAATTTATTTGAAAAAATAATGAAGGAGAACTTCTCCAATCTGGCAAAGGAAATAGACTTCCAGGAAGTCCAGGAAGCTCAGAGAGTCCCAAAGATTTTGGACCCAAGGAAGCACACACCAAGGAACATCATAATTACATTATCCAAGATTAAAGATAAGGAGTGAATCTTAAAGGCAGCACAAGAAAAGGAGATAGTTACCTACAAAGGAGTTCCCATAAGACCATAAGCTGATTTCTCAAAAGGAATCTTGCAGGTAAGAAGGGAATGGAAAGAAGTATTCAAAGTCATGAAAGACAAGGACCCACATCCAAGATTACTCTATCCAACAAAGCTATCATTTAGAATGGAAGGGCATATAAAGTGCTTCCCAGATAAGGTCGAGTTAAAGGAGTTCATCATCACCTAGCCCTTATTATATGAAATGTTAAAGGGACTTACCTAAGAAATAGAAGAAGATAAAAAAATATGAAGAATAAAATGACAACAAACTCACAACTATCAACAACTGAACCTAAAAACAAAAAGAGAAACAAAACAAAAACAAACTAAGCAAACAATAGAACAGGAACAGAATCACAGAAATGGAGATCATATGGAGGGTTATCAGCATGGAGGCGGGAATGGGGGGAAAGGTACAGGGAATAAGAAGCATAAATGGTAGGTACAAAATAGACAGGGGGATGTTAAGAATAGTATAGGAAATGTAGAAGCCAAAGAACTTATATGTACAACCCATGGACATAAACTAAGGAGGGGGAGGGGAATCCAAGTGGGAGAGGGTGTGCAGGGTGGAGGGGAATGAAGGGGAGGAAATGGGACAACTGTAATAGCATAATCAATAAAGTATATTATGAAAAAAGATTTATAGGAGCGAAAACAAAGGAAAGTTTCCAGGGGTATCCAACCCGAGGCTCATGGGCCACATGCAGCACAGGACGGCTATGAATGTGGCGAAACTCAAAATCGTAAATTTACTTAAAACATTATGAGATTTTTTGTGTGTGATTACGGGTTGCAATGTATTTCATGTGTGGCCCAAAACAACTCTTCTTCTTCCAGTGTGGCCCCAAAATGCCAAAAGGTTGGACTCACCTGGTAGGCCATGTCTCATCCAGGACCAGGTGACTCAGCCTTCTCTCGCTGCAAAAGAAGTCCAGCCTGTGGGCCCTCAGGTCCACACTTGTCCTTACCAAGCCCAGGAACACCACGGTCCAGAGATGCTGTGCCATTGCACTGGAATTGACATCCCAAGCTCCAGTAGACTGGCTTACTGTCTGTTTCCATCTGGCCCACAGCTGGGGCTGCCCTTGGGCCTACATGACAGCTACAGAGAGAGAATGTGCGAATAAAGAAACACACACAACCCCAGGCCTTTTTAAAGCTTTGATTATACTATCTCTGGCTTGGGAAAAAGCAAGCTTTCTTTCAAACTAAGCAACCTCTTTCCTGGCTCTTTGCAGACTTGTGCTGGGCCCTCTCCCTATGACATTTTGGCTCCTACTGTGCATGTGCCCAGCAAAGGAATATCCCCTTTACTGCCCCCTGCCCCCAATTTCTCCATAACATGCAAAACTGAATGGACCGGTTGTTGCCTGGGGAGACTGGAAAACTGCCGGCTCTGGGATTAAGTCCCTTTGGCAGAGGATATGGCTGTCCCCTGGGGTGTCTGAAGGGTGTCTGCCCCTTCCTACTAACTAGCTACCTACGTACTATAACAGAACCAAGGAGATGGGATGCCCACAGACTTTCCGCCAGGTGAAATCCTGCCTCCATCTAAGAGAGGAGGTATAAAGCACAATAGAAGCTGATAAAATATTTCACACCTTGGCTGAGTTTTGTCCTGCAAGTGTGGGCACCTTCAGGGACTTGCCTTCTGGTCAAACTCAGAATTTACATTTGCAGATTTGATAAACATTTATGGAGCACTTTCCGTATTCAGGCACTGTGATGGGGACTTTGTCATTCTGTCTCACATGATATATTAGGCTTTTTTTTTTTTTTTTTTTTTACAATCCCTTACCTTTTCCTCTTAGGTCCTTGGAGACTTCATGTAAACATCTTAATCAGCTGGACTGTGGAAGATTGATTAGTTTTACTGTTTGGGGCTTCCAAGAATAGCTAATAATAATTATTATTATCATTATCTATTGAGAGCTTACTATATCCCTGGCTTGGGCTAAGCATTTTAGATTTTTGCCATCTCGATTCATTCTCATAACAACTCTAGAGAATGTACCATTCTCCTTTTCTAGATAAGGAAAGATGTTTAGAAACTTTAAATAAACATCTAAAACTCCTTTAAAGGTCCTGCCAGGACTGGTGCTCAAATCTCTGGGTTTAATCTGACTGCTCTGATACTGAAGGACTGTGGTTGTCAACCTTTGTGGGTATATCAGAACCTTTGTGGCACTTTTTAAAAAATAAACCTTTTATTTGTAGTAATTTCAGAATCTCAGAAAAGATGCACAGAGTGTTCTAGTCTGATTATGTTGAGCGCTAAATATACCTATGAAAAACTTCATATAAAGAAATAAACGATTAATTTAATCCAAGTGTGGGTTGGTGGTGTTGGTTCATGATGGCTTCACAGACACTGTGCTAAGTTCTAAGGGATAAGTAACATTCTGGCAGCAGGTAGGAGGTAGAAACAGTGTTCCAGCTCCAGGAACCTTCTAAACAAAGAAAGACACAGCTGCCTGAAAGTGCATATTTGGTCAAGGATGAGCTCCAAGATGTAAGTCTGAAGTATGAGTTCATGGTAGAAAGTGGTGGGCAGGTAGGTAGATTGGGGTCAGGAAGAGAATCCTAAAATATTTTTTGAGTAACATGATCAGATATGTTCATCAGAATGAACAGTTTGAGCTATGGAAAGAATAAATTAGAGGTTTGTTTGACCTTGGTTCTTCAAACTCAACAAATTCAATATCGAATTAGTTCACCATTGTTCTCCAGTATTTCTCATCTTGATAGTTAAAGCTTACCTGTCATATTTCACCAACCTCCTCCAGGCCTATTGATTTCACCCCCTTCTCTCTAGCCCCACTGCTATTGCTGTAATTAAAGGCTCTCATATATTTTCTGAGTTTTGCATTAGCCTCCCATACATCCCCTTGATCAATATAGTGTCGTTCTCTTTTAATTCACCCTCTCCACTGTTGATAATGTTTCTAGCACATAGAGATGATTTGTGTCACTCCCACACTCAAAATCCTTCAGTAGCTATCTTTACCCATAGAACAAAAACTGAAACTCCTCGGCATCCCTTCTAGGACCTTTCATGACAGGATGGATCCCTACATCCCACCTTGTCACCCATTTTAGCACTTCAAGCTTTAGCGACTGTGGGGCCACTTTTTGGTAGCCCCAAAATCAAGTTTTCTTAGATCCCTGTGCCTTTACATCAGCCATTTTCTCTGCTTTGTACACCATCTTTTCCTGCCCCATGTACCCACCTGCAAACTCTTGCTCATGCTGCAAGTCTCAGCCTAAAGGACACCTCCTCAGTGAAGCCTTCCCCAATCCCTCCAGGCAGCCATAGGCATGGCTGGATTTGTTCATTCCTACATCATTAAGACAATGTTCATAGTTATTTCTTTTCCTACATGTTGGTCTTCTTCCCTTTTCATGTGTCTATAACCAGTTCCTATCATGGTGTCTGGCATACCTTAGATGCTCAAGAAACAGTTACAAGGAAAAGGAGGGAAGAATGGAAATTGAGAAAAGGGAATGAAATAGAGAGCAGTGAAGGGAGGAAGGAAGGGAGGAAGGAAGGAAGGAAGGAAGGAAGTGTGGGATGAAGAAGATGAAGATAAGCCATGGCTCCTGCCTTCCTTTTGCAAATATCCCCAAGAATTTATCTTCAATGGTCGGAGTGGCTGTTCAGCCACTGAGACATGGGAAATTCAAATTGGCATGAATGCTACTCATTCAGGTGGATTCTCAGGCCTAGTGAAAGCCTCTTTTCTAATCTCTCCAGACCAAGGCCCAGTCCCTGCCCCCACCCACCCAGACTGTCCCCTTTAAAGAAGGAAGGCAAGTTTCTGGCTGGCCCTAAATAGTTATCCTTTAGTCTCCAGGAATCTCAAAATGACTGGCAATTATTCTCCCTAGTAGGGCTTTTGAGTCTAGGCCCTGAGAGGTTTTCCCTCAGCTTTGACCATGTTTTCTTGGTCCTATTTGGTTTCCCTGCAGTGTATTAGACAGTTGATAAAGTTGGTTTTACCTGTGAATAAAGCCTGCACTCCTTCCTACTGTTCCTCCCATACCACTGATTGACAAGAAGGACAGAGTTACCCAGTATTGCTCTCCTCACTTCTTTGAAGGCAAAAGAAAACTGAATAGCCAACTGGACAATGGCCAGACTTATAGTAAAACAGAACTCTGACCCATCATCTGCAGCAACCAGCCTGGGGAGCCAAATCACAATCTGCAGTAGCCAGTCTATAAACTCAGACCACAGCCTCTATAGCAGTAGGTCCTAAGAGGTCAGGATTTGATTGATACCCGACAGCTTCCCCAGGTTTTGGCCTTACCTCCAACTTGGGATCAACCAGAGAAAGCTAGATATGTTCCCCTAACCAATCACGTAGGATGTTCTGCTACTATTAGCCCACCTTCAGCTTCCCCAGGCCAACAGCCACCAACTGAAGCCTTCCTTTTCTTCACTGTTAAGCTTTCCCACTTTCCTGCTTGCTTTTGGGTCTTTGCCAAAATACAAGTGATGGTGGCTGACTCCCTTCTTAGAGCGAGTTCTGAATAAATAGCCTTTACTTGTTCTTACTGGGTGGTCTTTATTTCCACAAAATCAAGTGTGGTGGAAAAGAAAATAATTAAAAATCGGACTGAATGATTCAATGTATATAAAGTCCACAGAGAAGCAAAATGAATTTATGGCAACAGAAATGAGAAAGTGCCGGTAGGAGTCCGTGGGTGTGTGGAGGTAGTGGGGACCAAGTTAATTGACTGGAAAGGGGCATCAGGGCAATTTGTAGAGGGGTGGAAATGTTCTCTTTCATATCTTCTTTTGAGTGATGGTTATATAGTAAATCCAATTGTCAAAACTCATTGACTTAAATCCTTAAGATGCATTTGACTGTAATAAAATTACACCTCATGACAGGAAGCCTCTAAGATGATCCTTGTTTCCTGCTATTCACACCCTGTACAATGCTACCTGCCCTGGAGTGTGCGCTGTACCTACTAACTTACTGCTAACAAATAGACATGGCAAAAGTGATGGGTTGTCAATCCTGCAGTTAGGTTACAAAAACACTGTGACTTGTGGGATACTCTCTTGTTTTCTTGCCCTTGCTTGCTCCCTCTGGGAGAGACAATCTGCCATTCTATGAGTTTACCCTATGGAGAGAGGCCCACACGACAAGAAACTGATGCTTCTGACCCAGAGCCAGTTAAGGACCTGAGGCCTGGCCACGGTCAATAAACTTGAAAGATGATCCTCCCTTAGTTGAGCATTGAGGTTAGGGCCCCCACTGGTACCTTGACTGAAGCTTGTGAGAGACCCTGCATCAGAGCTACCCACCTAAGCTGCAACTGGATTCCTAGCCCACAGAAACTAAGATCATAAACACTATTTTACGCTGCTAAGTTTTGGGGTAATTTGTTATGCAGGAATAGATAATAAATACATAGGTGGAATTTGTTCTATACCAGTTTGTTTTAAACATTCATTAAAAAGAAAGTGAAGCTTGGTACCTGGTAATAGATCCTTCTGCTCTTTTCTTAGCTGAGAGGATCTGCTCTGCCTACAATGACCCACTCAGTAGTCCACCCCAACACTTTCTCTGGAAAGCCTTCTTCCAGAGCAGCAGTTTTGCAATATAAAAATAAGCAGGATGTACAAACACATTCATAGAAGACCTTCTCCAAGACACAGGGAGAGACATTCAGTACATTCTGTTATAGGAGAACTCCTAGCTCTGAGTGGCTCATAGAATTCAAACATCCTGACACCGGCAAGGCTCACTGAGGGTGGGAAGTGAGAGGAGAGGATATCTCTTCCCTCTGGTGGGTGGTCTTATCTTTTTTTTTAAATTTTAGGTTTATATTTTTTCTTTTTTTAGTTTTTATTTTAATTGTTGATCTTCTACAGCTTTCTGTCTTTTACTCCCACCCCAACCCACCACCCCAGCCCTTCCCACCTCCCTCCCATTTCCACCCGCCCTAGTTTTTGTCCATATGTCCTTTATACTTGTTCCTGTAAACCCTTCCCCTTTTCCCCTGAAATTCCCTCCCCTCTCTCCGCTGGTGACTTTCAGCCTGTTCTCAATTTCAGTGTCTTTGGGTATATTATGCTTGTTTATTTGTTTTGTTGACCATGTTCCTGTTAAAGGTGAGATCATATGGTATTTGTCTTTCACCACCTGGCTTATTTCGCTTAGCATGATGCTCTCCAATCCCATCCATGCTGTTGCAAAGGGTAGGAGCTCCTTCTTTCTTTCTGCTGCATAGAATTCCATTGTGTAAATATACCACAGTTTTTTGATCCATTTATTTACTTATCTTAGACTCCTCCCACATGTCTTCCCCTCCCTTAGCTGTTGAGGA
The DNA here is from genome assembly GCA_039655065.1 of Glossophaga mutica. Classification (NCBI taxonomy): domain Eukaryota; kingdom Metazoa; phylum Chordata; class Mammalia; order Chiroptera; family Phyllostomidae; genus Glossophaga; species Glossophaga mutica. The sequence continues at coordinate 73,023,155 of CM077308.1, read as the reverse complement.
TGGGGAGAGTTGTAGTCTCTATGGCTAAGGTCATCTTTGCTACAGGGAAAGTGAAGAAAGCATGCATTTTGGAACCACGTGCACCTAAACTCAGGTCCAGATTTATGAGCTAGGTGAGGTTTAGTGCATTGAAGGAGTTAAGGATTTCAAGCCCCAAATATGCTACTTTGCAATATTGATTATTTTGAGCTGAAGGTCCTTGAAAAACAGCAAATGCAGAGAGAGTAGGTCGGGGAGACTTTCTCTGAACTCCTCTTATCTAAAGACCAATCCTCCAAAAGGAACTCAATTGTCATAAATCTCTCCCAACCCCAGGATTTCATCAACCAGAAAAGATTGACTCTTATCACAGGAGAGGAGACTGGAAATTAGCAGCACACTCAGGCATACTTTGTCACAAACTGTCATATCACCCATCTAGTCTTCAAAGAGCCCATTCATTTATCTTTCTGGAAAATCACTTACTCCCCAAAGTTGCCTATACCCTCCTCCCCTTCCCCTATTAAGATGACATATAAGCTCTCAAATCTCACCACTTTTGAGGGTGTTCAATTTTGTTCTGTGATGCCCTTGTGCACAGAATATTAAAAGTGAATAAATGTGTATACCTGTTCTCCTGGTAATCTGCCTAGTGTTAGTTTACCTCCTGGACCTGGATGAGGAAGGTGGAGGTGAAGTCTTTCTTTCCCTGTGCACCCTGACTACTTTTGAGCCTTGAGAGCCTCATCTATAAAATTAAGATAACTCCTACCCTGAGGAATTATTATCAGAATTAGAGACATGCACCAACATAGATGAATCTCAAATGCATGATGCTGAGGGAAAGAAGCCATATTCAAAGGGTTATATCACATGTAACATTCTGAAAAGGACAAAACCAAAGGGACAGAAAACAGGTCAGGAAATTCCAGAGGCAAGGGGTGGGAGGAGGGTGGACAAAGGGCACAAGAGGATTTGGTGGGGAGGTGAAGAGACAGTTTATAGTAATGACTGCATGACTGTGTCAAAATTCACAGAAATGTACATAAAAATGATGAATTTTACTTTGTGTAAAATATACCTCAGTACACTTGCTTTGAAAAATAATGGAAGAAGTAAAAGGTATGGACACAATAATTCTCTCATTCTAGTCCACCGAGGTAGCCACGCAGATGGCTTAGATGGCAGCTCCCAGATTGCTGAGGTTCGTCCTGGTGCTATGTAAGCCAAGCCTGTCTTTTCACACACTCTCCCCCCAGCCTCTAAGACTACCTGCCCACTCCTCCGTATCTTGGGGGATTTGCCACTTTGGGGTACACGTATTCAGCCCTGGAATGGTGGGGCTGCATGTGACCTAGAGAATTATTAGGACCACTCAGAATCAGCATGACCATCTACACCTGTTGAAACAGAGATAGCGTCCTATCCTGTTCTTCAGGATTTCATCAGCTAACAAGGGAATGGTAAGAGTCAGCCATTTTCATTCACCAACAGCATCTCTGGAAATTCCTATGTTTTCACCCCAAGCCAGTAAATATGATGTTAACACAACCAAAGAGCACGAGCTACGAACCAGACATGTAAGTTATATGTAACCTGCCAACAAAGTGACAAATTTCCTCCTCCCTTAGACCAGGGAGATAAAGAGCCAGAATTGTGAGTTTTAATCAAACCAGAAAGTGAGAAAGGAATAGAATATGGCAATAATACCTGTTAAAATCTCCTCGAAGTGTCCACAGGGATGGGCCAAGCCAGAAGCCTACATTTCTATGGAACGACAAAAGGCAGTTTGGATAAAAGAAAATGAAACCAGAGAAAAGAGACTGAATGCATTCCAAACAAGACTGAATTCCAAGGTTAGTCATTCCAAGGTGAGGAGAAAGGCATTTCACAGCCTGTGGGGAGTGGGGAGCCAGCTGGCCAGTGGGAGGCCTGGGTCTCCAACCTCCTTGGGCTCAGGGCTGCTAAGGAAATCTAGGGAGGCTTGTGTGGGTGGGGCACCTGCTGGAGAAAAGGACAAAGGAAATAGTTCCTAATACCCCTGACTGGGATGGCTCTCCTCCCTGCAATCAAAACTAAAATTATTAATGAATGATGGAAATGTTCCTGATGCCTAAACAGCCTCATATCACTCATATCTGTAGTCTCTCCCACCAAGAGAAAATACTTTTTGGAATAAGTACAGGGTGTTAGAGAATCCAGACAAGCAACAGAAACATTCTGTGCACTGATTTCCAACAACTGACGGTTTCCCCAACCTCCCTTGATGTGTAGATTGGTGAAGTAGATTCATCCATAATTTACAAGTCGGAGGAAGTCCTGCACTTGCTTCCTCTATAACATGGACCATGCTATTGTAATAGGCTGTTTACTTGCTGTCTCCACCACTAGATTGCTCAACACTAAGAATAAGGGTGCATATAATTCACCATTGTATTAAGAGAATCTAGCTCAGTGCCCAACCCTTCTAACGACAACTGCAACAGAAGTTAACCCTCATATGATAGCAACCAGCACACATTGTTCTTAGAGTGCATCGGGTATGCTCTGCATTCTTTACAAATATCAGCATTTAAAATTCTCACCATTCATATACCCATCTTATAAATGAGGAAACTGAGGCACACAGCATTCAAGATGCTTGCCTAAGTAAATGGCAGAGCTGGGCTGTCCACTCCAGATTCTCTGTTCTTGATTCCCTAATAATGTGTGCAAGTAAAGATTCATTCAATTAATAGCTTGCCAGGAACCTGTCCTTGTCCTCTTCTTTTTTCCCCATGGTCTCATCCATCTCCTCAGTTCCCACTATTACATCTCTGCAGGTGATTCCTAGATCTGTATCCACACCACAGCTCTGATCTCTCTCCTAAGTGCCAATTTCCAGTTGAGAGAAAGATATCTCTGCCTTCCATAAGTTTACAGTTTAGTCAAGAGACACATCACACCGCTACCCTACCACCCTATCCCCTCTCCTATACTCTTTACACATGCACGCACGCACGCACGCAGATCCCAGAAGTTCATACCCTGCTACCCTCTCTGCAGGGCACAGCTGACCACAGCAGTATGTCCTTCTTCCTTCTCTCCTTGTCTCTCCATCTCACTAAAGGCCCCATAAAATCCCTGCATCAAAAATGAAAATCAGATCTGCAAAACAGTTATACAAGAGAGACAGATGAGCAAAGCCATAGTTTTAATTTCCTCTGCCATATGGGACCTTGTCTTAATTCAAAATTATCAGTGTCTTATATATTTTTTTAAAAAATTGGTATCATGTTGACCTCAGGACTTACAGGCTAGAGTAGTAGACATTTTCAAATAACATTCAAGTGAGTAATGCCTGATGTATGATGCCTGAACAACCTCATCACTTTTCTACATAGTCTCTCCCACCAAGAGAAAATACCCTTTGGGATATGTACAGACAGTTAGAGAATCTAGACAAGCAACAGAAACATTCCACGCACTCACTTCTAACAATCAACTCCTTCCCCAATATCCTGTGATGTGTAGACTCCTGAAGTAGCCTCATCCATAATTTATGTCATAAATCCAAACTACAAAAACTCAGATTAACTTGTTGGTGACTTGGCTACTGTGCTTTTCTGGAAGAAGAAAGAAAAGGCTGCTGTTCAATGTGGCAAACATTAATTGCAAGCCTACAAGCCAGGAACAGTGCCAGGGGAGGGGCCACAAAAAGAAAAGGTGTCCTGTGTGCTTTCCACGTGCTTATGGTTGAGTCAAGGAGACAGACAAACGAAAAACCATAGATGTTAACAGTGAGGAACAAGGCAAAGAAAGAGTTTTGTTCTGGGAAGTGTGTGATGGCAGGGAGAATTAGGGTCTTCGAAGTGTTAGGGCCTCCTAAGCCAAGACCCCAAGAATGAGGGCCTGTCTCCTGTGATCAGAGCAGAGTCCCCTGCAACCAGTCCCCTGTGATCTTCAAACTGAAAATATCTGCCAGTTTGACGAGTGGAAATTATATCATGTGGTTGTTTTAATTTTTATTTTCTGATGATTAATTGGTAAGGCTCAAGATCTTTTTATGTTTTTATTGCTATTTGGGTTTCCTCTGAGAATTGCACAATCTGTTTTCTATTGAATTTTAATGTATTGTTTATATTATTGATTTGAAAGTTTGTCAGTAAATACGTTGTAAAAGTTATAAGTTAGTCTTTAAATCCCCTCTTGGTTGTAGCACTCTTTGCCGTGGAGAAGTTTCAGCTGTGATGTAATCAGATGCACCGGTCCTCCCCTCAGTGACAGACGCCCTCCAAGTCTGATCGAAAACTCCATCCACCCAGGATTTATTTTGTATATGGTATGAGACAGATTAATCTTATCTTTAGCCATATGGTGTTACTTACCAAATGACTCACCATTTCCCATCTATTATTATACCATCTCTGTCACATGCCAAGGTCCCACCAAGGTGTGCGGCTATTTCTGGTTATTTTCTTCCATTGATTTGTTTACTCCTGTACCACTGGCATTTTAAAAAAAATTTTCAAGTATTATAGCCATCAAAATGACAAAAATATGAAAACACCAAATGTGGAAAATGTGTAGAACATTGGAAATTCTCATACAGTGCTGGTTGAAATATAATTAATACAATCACTTTGGAGAGCAATTTAACATTTGCATGTATGAGATTGTTTCTTTCTATAGCTGAGGAGTATTTCACGCTATGAATGTACCACAGTTTGTTCATGGATTTACTTTTGAATTTTTGTTTACAGTTACTTGCTATTAAGAATAAAGCTGCTCTGAGAATTTGTGTAGTATATTTTTCTTCATGGACATAACTTCTTATTTCTGTAGGTAATCAGAAGTAGAGTCACTCAGTTCATATTAAGTATATGTTTACCTTTATAAGAAACTTCCAAACTGTTTTCCAAGTTAATTGTACTACTTTAAATTCCAAGCAGCAATTATGAGACTCCCAGTTTCTCTGCATCTTTAACCATACTTTGTATTGTGACTCTTCTTAACTTTAGCCAGACCACTGTCAAGTGATGACACATGGTGGTTTTCACATGTGTCTCTTTGATGATTGCTACTAAGCATATTTTCATGCGTTTTATTGGACATTCATGTACTTTTTTGTGTAATATCTATTCAAATATTTTGCCAATATCTTACTAAGTTTATCTTCTTATTATTAAACTATAAGAATTAATTGTATAATCAGGATTCAAGTCCATTATAAGATAGACATATTATAAATATTTTTATTTTCTTAATGGTATCTTCCAAAAAGCAGTTTTCATTTTGACAAAGTTCAATTTATCAATTTTTTCTTTTATGATCTTCCTATGAAGAAATTTTTGCTTACCACCAAGTTGTAAATAGTTTCTCCTCTGTTTTCTTCTGGAAGTTTTATAACATGAGCTTTATGTTTACATCTATGATTCATTTCCAGGTAACTTTTGTATATGTTCTAAGATATATGAGGTCCAGAACTCATTTTTTCCATACAGATATCCATGTGTTCCAGGACCATTTATATAAAACACTATTCTTCCTCTATTAATTACCCTGCAGCTTTGTAGAAAATAATTGACCATTTTGCACTCTTTTCTGTTCCCTTGATCTATATTTCTAACCTTGTACCACAGCTGCACTGTTTTGATTACTGTAGCTTTAGGGCAAGACTTAAAGTTAGTGTAAGTCCTCTCTTCCAACTTTAATAATTATTTTGGCTGTTTTAAGTCCTTTGCATTTCCAAATGAATTTTTGAATCAGCTTATGAAATTCAATAAAAGGACTAGAGGGTTTCTCTCGGTCCTGCACTGATTCTGCAGAACCATAGATCAATTTAAGGACAATCCATGAAGATGTTGTATCTCTCCATTGTTTAGGTCTTCTTTAGTTTCTCTCAGCAATCTTCAGAATGAAATGTGTCGTCCAAAAGCTAAGTAGAATGAATGAAAAAAAGTATATATATACAGATACATCAGTGAAAACTTTCACTAAGGAGAAGTATTCCTAAAAGCTGCCATAAAGAAATTTACAGCACCGATAAAGGAGGTCAACTGCAAGGGAAGAGATATTAGACCGACTGCGGATATTGTATGGTCAATATTGGAAACTGGACTACGTATACTCTAGCAATACCCCCAAGGTGCTGGGGAAATGTAACCAGTAACTCTGCACCTGGCGGCATGGCTCTCCCAGAGGCTGATCAGAGAGAAGCCACAGATACAAGTGGAGCATTCGGTCCCTCCAGGTAGAGAAAAGGTACAACTTGCAGCCACACAGAGCACAGGCCAGCAGTGCACCCAGCCAGAGTGCAAACTCTCTGCCTTCCCATCTACCTGAAGGTACTCACTGGGGCCGCATCACCTGCTTCAGGTGATTCACTTCATTTAAGAAGCTGTAGTTGGTGTGTTTTTATACTGAACCCTCTTCCCTACTTTCCTGCCAGCCCACCAGGAAGTAAGCGATATGGCTCCGCATATTCCAGAATGTTTACCAGGAGACAAGGTGATCCGAGGTCAGTCTCCCTAAAGTCAGTTTCCCAGGCACACCTGCCCTCTAGCAGATCCACACTTGAGGCCTCTTTGAAGCAGTGCCTGCTCTAGTCAATCACCACAGGGACTAAATCCATTCCAGGACTGCAAGGAGTTGAAGAGTTTATCTCCAACAGTCTTTCTGGGGCAGGGGAACCTGAGAAATTACTTGGAAATTGGAAAATGAAGCTAAAAAAAGAATTTAAGAAAAAAATGGATTGGGTCCATTATGGTGGGTCAGTCTATGAAAATCAGAATTATTCTACATACATAATGAAAACCCAGATGGCAGTAGTACACGGAATTCACAAAACAATTGTCCCAAATCAGACTCTGAAATCAAAGGACTCCAAGATGACGATCTCAAAGTAAAGAATGGCTTTCCATCAACAAACAGCATTTACAATCTGAGAGCATCTCATAATTTAGTAAGGGTGTCACTTGTTTCCCTCAACAACAACACCAAGAATTAAAATTCGAGGAACAACAACAACAAAAATGTGAGAACACCCCAGTGTGAAAATGGAGCAAACTAGAGTGGCACGACTCAGTACAACAGTGGCACACACCGGGAGGGTCTGTCTGGTCCGTGCACTTGGGCATCTCTGACCCACACAGGGTTAGCAGCGTGACTTCATGAGTGCTCAGTTCGGCAGTGAGTAAAAAATGCAAAATTGTAATACAGTGGTGACATTGTTTGGAGTTGATCTGCAGACAAAACATGAGAGACAGAATTATAGGTAAGGAACAGAATTCAAATGGTATGTAACCTTGTAACAATGACACATTGTAAAGGACAAAAGAGGAGGGTGACGCTGATGACCACATCGAGTTTAGTGAACCACAAGTCCAGATTTGAGAGTTTGTACCAGATCTGGTTCCCAGCACAAGGCTGAGCAGGTCTACGGTGGTAACCCACAGGGCTCCTGCCCCCAGGGGCACATGCAAGGCTGTGGAGGAGAGTGAGACAAACGAAAGTCACCATTGTTGACAACAGCCGGAAATAGTGGATGACTCATCTACGATTACGGAAATAACCAAAACAAGAGGTAAAATGAGAAGTGGTCAAAGAGCTTGCTTTTAGGCACTTAGACTGGTGGGTGAGGCAGTTTTTCATTTACCTCAATTAGTACCATTTTGAATTTCTCCAAGTATACGGGTTATTTTAATAATTTTAAAAATAAACCCAGTGCTGTTGCTTCTAACCAGCAGGGTCAGGCGGTTTATACCACGCCTAAGTGCTGCATGGAAGGCAGACTTGCTGTCAGGGCTTTATGACCCCAAATTCAGTGCGCAGTATGTGAAGTAGTGCAGCTAGAACCATTTGCCTCAACGTATCTAAATAGATTTTTGTCCCCTATTTCAATAGTGGTATCATATGAAACGCACTCCTATAAATATACCATGTTTCTCTTTCTTCATTTATTGCAACAAATTAGCTTTTTAAAAATAATATACATATTTTTTAAAAGCACTATGAAAAACTGTTTAAGAAAGTATATGCTCATCTATACATGAAAAACAAAGTTGTAAGTAATTTAACCTCTCTTTAGCCCAAACCTAAAATTAAGTTGAAATCTACCAATGGTGTGTAACAATGATCCTTGCAGAGGTGGATCCAGAGTTCTGTTTTGCCTGATCCCTTCCCATCCCTTACACCTTCCTCTCCCAAACTGCCGACTGCCAGGCCCTCCACATTTCCAGAATGCCGTGCGGGCAGGAGCGTCATGGAGAGAGGGGTGGAGGATTGGAGTGGGTCCAGTTCAGGACCCCCGGTGCTGCTGAGGGAAAACTAGGGGCCCTGTGAGGGGCCAGCTCTGGGTGGGAAAGGGACTCTGAGAGCAGCACAGGTAGGCTTTGAAGTGAGCAAAGAAGAGCAGGGCGCAGTGGCAGCGATCTGCTCCAAAGGTAGGGAGAAGGTACCTTCTCCAAAGTGGGGGCTGAGGGAGAGCCAGTGTGGAGTCCAGGGCGGATCACCGCTGCTGCAAAGGGAAGGGCAGGAGGGACCGCAAGGCAAGGTCTTTTTAAGAAAAAGAAAGGACAGCACAGCCAAAGCCGTGAGGTGAGAGTTAAATTACTGTCACAGCAGCAGGCACCACTCAGGAAAAGGTGAGCATCCGGAGCCTTCCTGGGAAAGGATGTGCCTTCTACCTTGGCTTCAGCCAGTGACACAGGAACTAGGCCCACCCAGAGACTCAGTGGCATGGAATGGAGCTTGTGTTTAGAACTCAGAGCTGTGAAGAACCTGATCACTGAAGGGGGAGAAGGGGCAGAAAACAACACTGGAGGGCCACACCCGACCTCAGCTGTGCTCCACTGTCCATCTGTTCTGCTGTCTGCTTCCCAGCAACCCCTGCTCTCAGCCTGAGAGCTGGTGCCCTTAAGGAGCCCCTTCTGCTTCCATCCCTGGTCTGTCCCTAGACATGGGTCTGGGTCACAGCTCCCGGGTACTGAAGAAGCATGGAGGTGCAACTTGTTGTACCTGACCATCTGAGTCAGAACCATAGCGATTCCAGAAAAAGAAGCTGCCTCCACAGGCCCAGGTTTTCAGAACTCCCTTCTTGGCTGTGACAGCTGCCAAGCACCATTAATTCCAGGATTGCCATCAGTCTTCCCCACTGCCAGGCTCTAATGTCAGGAGCCACGGACCACTGGCTGCCTTCTCTCAGCAGCACAAGAAGGAATGTGTCTGTTTCCTTCCACCCTCAGCTTTGGGCAAGGTAGTATATTAGCCATGAGCTTCAGAAACAGATTGGCTTAGGCTGAAATTCCAACCTATTTGGCCTTGTTTAATTTTCTTATCTCAGTTTCCCCATTCCACTTGCCCAGGATTTTCCTAGCTTCTTACTATCCTGCCTCAGTGGGAATGAAATGAAATAATGTGCATAAACTGCCTAAAGTGGAGTCTGGCATATTGCATAGACACTCTACCATCTTCGTTCTCTAGCACCTCGACATAGCTGGGGTTGAATGATAGTATCCTTCCCTCCAAAGGGGAATTGACTATGGTACCCCAAAATATGCTACTTTGGCATATTATTCTGATTTCAAGTTACTTGAGAAATAGCCAGTGCAAGAAAAACACTGTGATTCTCCTCTGTTCCCCTGAAAGCAGGAAATAAATCTGCCATGTGAAAGGTGCCCTTCCTGTACTAGGAGGAAGACAGACATCCTTATCACCAGAGACAGGCAACCTAGGGCCCTGATGGCTGTGTAAACAAACCCTGTTACTTCTTTACTAAATTACTACCCAAAACCCAAACTTCTTTGTCTTGTGACTTTTTCACAAATTTATCTTTCCTTTGTCTAAAAGATATAAAAAGCTGACTGCTTTGGTCACTTCTTTGAGTCTCATATTTTTAAAGGGGCTACTATATATACAAAATGAAATTGGTTTTTCTCTGGTTAACCTTTCCTCTGTCAGTTTAACTACTAAACTGGCCAAAGAACCTAGAAAACAAGAAGGAAAAATTTTTCTCCCCTACGCTTAATCTCCCCAGTAGAAAATGCTGAGATTGCAGGGTCTGCTGCCTCCCACAGCCTTTCAATCTTGCTGGGGTGTGGTCTGCAGGCAGAGTCCCCCTTCTTTCTGTTTATATGATAAGTGTGCTGAGAGCAAGTCGCAGTCTCTGGCTCCTGTTGCAGCTGCCTGGAGTTGCCATACTCCCTGACTCTGTGCAGGGGATATAGCTGGATGTCCGATGCATACTAACTCAGCATTAAAGCTGGGTCTCAGTCCAGCTCCTGCATAGCTCCCCGACCTTACTTCATGCTTCCTCACCAACCCAGCAGGACTTGTACATCAAAACCTCAATCCCAGATGTTCCCTCTCTGACTTCATTCACCATGGGTGGGTACCACCTATCTCTTTCAGCTGCTATAGAAACTCCCAAATGCCATAGCAAATAAATCTGCAGGGCCATTTCAGCCTCTTGCTGCAGCTGTCAATGTAAGAAATGTCCAAACTTGTAAGAATTTTTATGAGTTTATATGAGCCAAACTGACAATTGTCAGGATTGAGAAAATGCTCCAGAGAATGGCAGTTTTGCAGCCTATTTTATACCTTACAGTCAAAGCAGGAGGCATAGGGAGGGTTACATGAAATTCATTGGTGATACACTAGGGAGGCAAGAGAAAGCAAGCAGGGAAATCTCTGGGGTTGGATAAAAAGTAAAATGTAGAGACAAGGCCCTCTTTCACATTGGTGGGTCTAGGGTAATTAACAATGAACATTTACAGCACAGAGAGATGGTCTGAGGAGGGGACAAGATAAGGATGAGGGGTTTGGTGGTCTTGTGCCTTCGTGGGAGATCACGCCCTGAGGGGTCAGGAGAAAGGGATTACTCAAACGTAAATTAAGGGATAATTTAATTAAGGGGAAGGGATTATCCAAACATAAATTATCTTTGCTGCAAAAAACAATAGACAGGCTCAGTTAAGGTAAAGACTGACTTTTTTCAAGGAAGATACCAGCCTAAGACATGACTACCCACCATGACTCACTTTTGGTTAAGACCTTTAAATTTCAGACCATCCTATGAGGTTACTTTCAGTCCCTGAGTTTGCGAGGCCACCATGCCAGCCTTCGCTGAGCTGGTCAGGTTTAGTATCTAACCCCTTTCTCACCCACAGAGCTCAGTGTCTCAGATGCACAAAGGCCTTGGCCCCAGGTGTAGCAAAGGGCTGGGAAGCCTACTTTTTCCTCTTTTCTTCTCTGCTCTTGTATTACTCTCTTCTTTAAGTTCTTGGGGCTGAAAAACATAATTTATATTAACAACACTGGCAATTTAAACATAACGTAGTGGTTGGAAGGAGAAGTTTTAAATTTGAATAGAACTAGATTTGAATTTAGCACCACAATTTACCAGTTGTACGACCCTGAGTTAGTTACTTTATATTCTCACCCCAAAAATGAAAATGATAGTATTCTACAGCACATGGTTTGCACCATTTGTTTGCAAGTAAAGAAACCCGACTCAAGTTGCTTAAACAAATATATATATTTATATTTGTTTATATATTGATATTACAATATTAAATATATACATATATATTTTATATTTACACACACATACACATATATATATGTCCTCTGGACAGGCTCTCTCTCTCTCTATATATATATATAGAGTCTGTCCAGAGGAAATCCAGCCATTGTTAATATAATAAGAGTGGTTTGTGCAACACTGATATAACCTGGCAGCCAAGGAGAGTGGACTGGAATGCGCATGTGTGAACAACGATGACTTCATTGTACTAGTCAGTGGGGGTGGTAGATGCTGTTGAGGGAGCATGTGTACTGTATGGCCATCACATTCAAAATGATTGAGTTAGTAGAGCAGTGAGTCTGCATCAGATTTTGTGTTAGGCTTAAACATTCCTCCATGGAAACTACTGAGAAGATTCAAAAGGCCCCAGCTGTGGGGAACTAGTGATTGGTAGCTTCATCAAGACAATGTGCCAGCTCATGCATCACGTCTCGTGCAGAGTTTTTTTGCAAAACATCAAATCACCCATGTGACTCAGTCACAGAGCCCCTACAGCCCAGATTTGGCATCCTGTGACTTCTATATTTTTCCAAAACTAAAATCACCTTTGAAAGGGAAAAGATTTCAGACCTTCTATGAGATTCAAGAAAATATGACCTGGCAGCTGATGGTGATTGGGAGAACTGTGTGAGGTCCCAAGGTGCCTACTTTTCAGGGGACTGAGGTGTCATTATCCTATGTACAATGTTTCTTGCCTCTTTTATCTTCAATAAATATCTCTATTTTTCTTATTACATGGCTGGGTAGCTTCTGGACAGACGTTGTATTTTGCCATATATAATGTGCACTTTTTTTCCCAAAATTTTGAAGGAAAAATAAGGATGTGCATTATACATGGGTAGTACTAGTTCCATATCTATATAAATGTTTTTAATTCTTTTATTTATGTTTTTGCATTAAAAGTGTAACTCTAGAAAACAGTGATATCCATATGCAAAATAATACCTGAGAATACAATAATCTGTTCTGTTTCTAAATATAAATAAATAAAATTTTGAATTAAAAATTAAAATGAAAGATTTGTTTTCTGAAAGTTTGGGCCAAAAACCTGGGTGTGCACTCACACAGCAAAATACAGTGTGTACGTGTGTGTGTGTGTGTGTGTGTGTGTGTGTGTGTGGAGAGAGAGATACAGTTTTTCCAAATAAGAGCTCTGGAAGTAGAAACTAACTGTGTTGGTTCAGTACCTCAATAATAACTCCTTGATTCTTTGGGCCTTTCCCTCATCTTATTGTCTCATGCTTGCAAAATGACTACTGTAGTTCCAGATAACAAATTTATATTCAAGGTAGCCACATCTTTCCTTTTTAGCAGGAAAATAGAAAGCTTCCCAGCAGTTCTTGTACTGGACTTCCCTTCGATCCTATTAGCCAAAACTGAAATATATGGCAACTCTTACAGCAAAGGAGCTGGGAAATTGGGAACTAGGACTGCTCTTAATTGGTTCAACTAACCAGAACCCATACCTTGAGGATAAGGACATTGCAGCTCAGAAGAAAAGGTCAAGATTTAGTTATCAAGTATAATATTGTGATTTATTATAAGAAATACGTATTTTAAAAAAAGAAACACATATTGATTTTCCTCTTGTTTCTGACCTAAAGCTCCCCAAACCCTTGGAATTTCCTAAGTGCTGAGAGTGATAAGGTTCTTTTGTTATATTAATGTGGTGCCTTTTGGAGAACACCTAAAGGGTGGAGCCCCAACCTCAGGAGAGAGGAGAGGGCCTGGAGGTGGAGTCAGACACCAATGGCTAGTGATTTAATCAGTCCTGTCCCTGTACTGACATGTCCATAAAACCCGAAGAGGGCAGGGTTCAGAGAGCTTCTGGTTGGTGAACGCTTGGAGAATTGGGGTGAGTGGTGTCACTAGAGACAGCACAGAAGCTCCTCACTTTGTCCCCATCCCTTGCCCTGGGCATCTCTTCCACCTGGCTATTTCCGAGCTGTATCCTTTTATAGTAAACCAGTAATCCAACAAGTCGAATGTATCTCTGAGCTCTGTGAGTTGCTTTAGCCAACTAATCAAACCCAAGGAGGGGGTCATAGGAAGCTCTCATTTATAGCCAGTAGTCAGAAGTACAGTTAACAGCCTGGACTTCAACTGGTGCCTGAAATCTGTGGAGAAGGTTGTGGGAACCTCCAATCTGTAGCCAGTTGATCAGAAGCACAGGTAACCTGGGCTTGCAACTGGCATCTGAAGTGGTGGGGAGGCAGTCCCATGGGACTGAACATTTCACCTATGGGATCCGATGCTATCTCTGGGTAGATAATATCAGAATTGAGTTAAATTGTAGGAGAACCAGTTGGTTTCCCTGGGCAATTGGTGGTGGTGTGGGGACTCCCCCTCCCCCACAACACACGCACATACATGTACACAGGAATTAAGTCTCAGAGCCATTTCACTAAGTAAAAGGTAGGTCTGGCTAATGGGTAGGTAACCAATGGGGTTGGTTCGACATAGGGTTATAGTAAGTATTAAATTTCATAACATTTGTAAAGTGCTTAGCACAGTGCCAGACTTTGAAGCATTGTTTAATAAACTATAGCCATTATCAATGAAACGTACATTGCCAAAGTTGATTGGCCATGCCCTATATCAGGGGTGTCAAACTCATTTTCACTGGGGGCCACATCAGCCTCGCAGTTGCCTTCAAAGAGCCAAATGTAACTTTAGGACTGTATATATGTAACAACTACTCCTTAACAGTTAAGCAAGAGCTCAGCACTGCTGCCAGGTAGAAACAAGGTGGAGGGCCAGATTCGGCCCGTGGGCCTTGTGTTTGCCACCGGTGTCCTATATGTAACTAAACATAGTATTTCCACACATAAAATTGAGAGCAGAGCCCAGCTGTACTAATTTTTCAGCGTGTTCCCCACCCCCACCAGCTTAGGACTTGCTCTCTTTCATTCTTTCCTGGCACAAATACTTATTAAGTATCAAATGTGTGCCACTTACAAGGCCAAGTATGAGTGATAAGCTTTTCCCCTGATTTCATGAGGTTCCCAGGCCTCAGAAATTTAATTCCTACGCCTTTCATGCCCACATCCCTGCTGCTGGAACCCCAGGCCCAAGCTCCGACAGACCTATAGATCTGCTTCTTGTTCCCACAGAATCAGAAACCTGAAGGATGGTTTTAACTTAGTCAAGGACAGCACAAGTGAACTGTGGCCAAGCCCACAACTTCACTTCAGATTTTGAGATCACCTGAACGTAAATATAAATGAAGTAGACATGCAAACAGCCAGTAGGGAACTCTTTTCTTTTTTGAGAGTTTATTTATTTTTACAGATACTGGAAGGGAGGGAGAAGAGAGAGAGAGAAACATCGGTTGGTTGCCTCTCATACACACCCCGAGTGAGGACCAAATCCGCAACCCAGGCATGTACCCTGATGGAGAATTGAACTGGTGACCTTTTGCTTTGCAGGACAATGCCCAACCAACTGAGCCACACAGGCCAGGGCACTATCAGAGAACCCTCCACAAAGTTCACACCTCTTAAGCTACCACACCAAGAGCTCCCCCAGACTGTCACCTCATCATCACTGGCATCAAACATTTGCTGAGGATAGGCTATGTGCGAGCTAAATTTCCTGTGTTGAAGCCCAAGAACACTTCACATTTATGGGCCTCTTTCAAAGCATATCTTCATTTTCAGTAGCAGTGAGGTCTCAAGGAGCCCTCATTATCTTTAATTCATTAATGAAGGTGCTGGGACCATTAAGGAAGCTGCTCACAGTACCGGGCCCTGTGCTAGGTAATGTACACACATTTTCTCATTTAATCTTAATGAACTGCTAGGGAGGTAATATTATTTCTAGTTAACAGATGAGAAACCTGAGGCCCAGAAAGGCTAATCTACCTAATATCACACAGCTGGAAGCCAAGCCGCCAGTTTCCAGTCCCAAAAACTGTCTCCTGGGCCATGTGACCCCTCACTACACACATTCTTTGGGATGAGGTACTTGTGATAAACCTTTATGTGCAGTCTGAGTGAAAGATTTTTAGAGAAAGATACTATCACTTATGCCATCATTGTGGATTTCAGTTGCCTATATTTCCTGTGATCACATTTATAGAAGTTACAAAACTACATGCCTTACTTCTGCTACAAGTATATTTTCTACCCATCCTGTTCTCCCTGCCAACTGGCATCTCACCACCACTTTGTGCTCCTTTTGGCCACGGGAGAGGAAGCTGTTGGATGTGGTGCTTAAACAAGCCTGACAACAGAATTGCAAAGAACCACTGAAGTGGTGTTAGCATTAGTCCCAAGTGCTTGCTGGCTGCCTCATCTCAATTTTCTTCATAAGGAGAGAACCTGTAAGTACCAAGGGCACATCAGGAAGCGTATTGTGGAGAGAGAGGTAAAGAAGAGGATGGAAATCATCAACAAGCTGAACAATAGGCAGAAGTCAAAGTCCCAGGTCAGGTAAATGCCAGGAAGAAGTGAAAGAAAACACACCCTGAAATGGAGATGGGCAGACCCCTGTTTCCCTGCCCTGTTCCTGGTTGGAGGGAGGAGGAACCAATTCACTGAGTATTTACTGAAGTTCCAAGCCTTTAACAAGCATTAATTTACATAGTTCTTAAATGATTCTCCAAGGCTAGTATAACCAAATGTAAGAAAAACTGAGGCTCATAGAGGCCTAACCATTTGCCAGTACTGCGAGTGGTGACACTGGGATTCAGGTTCCGTGGACCTGACGCCCGGCCAGTGCTCTGCACTGCTACAATCCGGCGTGTCCTTTGTATGGTTGACGGTTTGGATCTAACGGTAGAACTTTATACTGAACCCTCTTAACATTTAATTTTGTTGAGTTCAATGTATCAATGTCATTTTTTATGGGGCTTGTCAGCCATGTGGGTAGCTCTACATCTGCAAATTTTATAAGTCACAGTAAGTACCATTAAACTAATGCTCTGGTGAAGCTCTTGACAGTTAACATAACATCTTGATACAAAGTTGTTGACAACTTCTCTTTCACTCTTTGTGCTAGGTTGTCTCTTCCTCCTTCGTGATTGAAAGGAATAAGAAAAGGTAGAGCAATAGATTGTCACAATCACTACAATCCAAAGTCACTGCACTCTGTGCTCAGCTGAATCGTTGCTGCCTATTTTGGTCTGACCGGATTACAGGCGTGGCCTCCTCCTACCTCCACTGCTTTAGGAAAACTGACAGGAAGCCCCTGAACCAAGGTCAGTCCTGAAAGATTTCTGAAATCATACCTTGCACACTTTCTCATCCCATTGGATTTTATGTCATTGTACTTAATGCCATGTCAGAAAGATGGGGTTTATAAGAGTCAATGCAGAACAATTACCCGGTAGGTATGCCTCACAAGGAAATTCTCTTCATTATGAAATCTGAGTACAAGGGCTTCTTGCAAGAATTTGGTCCTGTTGCTTCTGAACATCCCAGTCTTCCTGGAACTCTGCTCCAGTCTTTCTGGAAAGCAAAGCCACATGGCACCATCTTTGTTTCTTGCCAGGACCTGCTGATAACATCTGCTTTCTCTAGGACAGACAGGTGGGTTCCTGCCATTTCTTCCTGGAAACGGGAAGCAGAGGGGCCAACCTATGGATCACAAAGGACTTTGGGCAGAATCACAAAGCTCAGAAAGCACAGTCATAAGTGAGAATCCTCTTTTTGGTGTGTGTGGGGGGAAGATGGCATGGTGGACAGTGACCAAGAGTATTACTAATTTGAAAGGGACTAGATAGAGCACACCAGCCCTGTGTGTTTGGACAAAGTATGGTAAACTGAGTGTCAAGGACTGCGGAAAGGGACATCGCTGTTTGGTTCATTTCATTACCGGTGATTTACTTTTTTTTTTTTAATTCCTCACCTGAGGATATGTTCATTGATTTGAGAGAGAGGGAGAAAAACATCAATCAGTTACTTCCTGTACATAGCCCAACAGGGGACCGAACCCACAACCTAGGATGTGTCCTGACTGGTAATACAAACCACAACCTTTTGGTGTACAGGATGATGCTCCAACCAATGGAGCTACCCAGTCAAGGCATGATTCGCTTACTTGTTTATTCACTGCTCATCAGTTCATTCATTCACTTATTTCTCCATCAATTCATTTGCTCACTCATCCTATGATCATGATTGTATACCTACCTTATCTTTAGACAGAGAGCAGGGGAAGACCCAGGAATGAAATACAATCCCCCTGCTTCATGGTAAGAGCTGAAGGAATCCGTGAAGTGTTTATCTTCTCTGCGCTCCTTCTGTTTTTTCTCTCTTCTGCACACATCCAGGCAAAGGCTTGATTTCTTATATATACAAATTAAAATTATATATATTTAAGATGTACAACATGCTGTTTTGATATGTATACATTGTGAAACAATTACCACAGTCAAACTAATTAACATCTCCATCACCTCCTATAGTCACGTGTGTGTGTGTGTGTGTGTGTGTGTGTGGTGAATATACTTATGATTTACTCTCTTAGCAAATTTCAAATAGGAAAGGCATTATTATCAACTACAGTAAGTCCTCATTTAACACTGACAGTAGGTTTTTGGAAACTGTGACTTTAAGCAGTGACATATAATGAACCCAGTTTACCCTAGGCTAATTGATGAGAGTTGAGTTCTGACGGCATATTTCTGGTCACGAAAACATCACAAAACTTCTAAACAAAGACCCCATACACTTCAAGTATTAAACATTGAAATAAATGTGAGCTAGACATACATTTAAGAAAGATTAATAAAAACAAATAAGATCATTATTTTTCAACCTGTTTATTCCAGGGTCATGGTGGCTGGAGCCCATCCCAGAAGCTCAGGGTACAAGGTGGCAGCCCACCTTGGACAGGATGCCCTCCTATCACAGGACCACCCACGCCCGCGCCCACACCCACTCAGCCTTGGATGATGTAGACATGCCAGTTCATCCAATGGGCACATCTTAGGGGTGTGGGAGGAAACCAAAGTCCCCGGAGAAAACCCACACAGACGTGGGGAGAACACACAGACTCCACACAAACAGTGGACCTGGGCAGCAATTGATTTTCTTTTCTCATCAACATTATAACGAAATGTTGAATGAAGTTGACATTATTCGAAGACCTGATTTATAGCCACCATTAGGTCTCCAAAACTTGTCCATCTTACAACTGAAAGCTTGTACCCTTTGATCAGTACGTCCCCTTTTTCCCCACCCCCAGCCTCTGGTAACCACCATTCTACTCTCTCTGTTCTTGGGAGTTTGACTTTTTTTAGATTCCCCATATAAGTGAGATCATGCAATATTTGTCTATCTATTAATGGCTTATTTCACTTAGAATAATGTCCTTCAGGTCTCACAATGAATTCTAAACACATAGTAAGAAATATCCATTAGTTAAGGCAATACTATCAGCTGAAACAAGTAAACCCACCTAATCCTAGTAGCGTAACGTATTTGAAGCTTATTTCACATTCTCCAAGAGACCCATTGGTAACTGGGGTGGGAATTCTACACGGTCCTTTAGGGACCCATATTGATGAAGGCTGCCTCTTTGAAATAGGGTTTCCATGACAGTCCTGGGCTCAGTACTTGGACTCTAGATGGTATATAGGAACAGAGAGAGTAGGGGACTATGTGGCAGGTTGTTATGAACCAGCCCTAGAAGGACTTTTGTCACTTCCACTGACATGCCATTGCCTGGTGGTCCCTGCAGCCCTTGACTTCTAAAATAGCTCTGCAGTGGGAGGGAGCAAACAACATGCTTGTTATTTAGCAGCAAATCCTTTAGGCCGGGGGGGGGGGGGGGGGTGGAAACCACATCATTTACATTCCAGAAAGTCCTAGCTGGGCAGGGGGATAGGCCCCAAGATCTCTGGGGCTATGACAAGCTAGGGACTCTGTTCAACAATTTTGCCTGGCTCAGTATGGGGAGTTTGGTTTATAAAACTGATGAAAAAGGTTCTTTAAAAAGTGCCATGGTCTGAGTTTACCTATATGGCAGGGAAGTTTTCTTGCAGACCTGAATTCAAATGAGGGCCTGGGTAAGAGTTAGGTCACAGGGCAGTTGATGGAGACAGAGCACCAGTGACTGAGTATCCGCCACCTCTGTTACCTCTCCCACACCTCCACCCACTGGGGGAATGGTCTCTTGCCAGAAAATGTGAATGGGCCTAATGGCTTTACCTCTGAACTGACAGAGTTACAGAGAAGAGAAAATGTTAAAGGATGAAAAAAAAGCAGCAGCAGCAAGCATAGAATGAGTTTATGAGTTTGGGAGACTTCAGAACGATGCAAGAGAGAGTTTGAGAGGAACTGTCACACAGAAAATATACTGAGTGAGAGGGAAAAGAAAAGAGAAGTTTAATTTTTTCTGAACATTATGTTTCATCAAGATGAATAAAGTTTAAACTATTTTAATTAATTTTGGGATGATATATTTCTGGTGACTCCAAGCCATGGGGCAATTGATCTACAAAAGTGCTAAATCATGAGAAGGAAGATCAGAATTCAGTCCAACATAGAGAACATGGTACTGTCATCAATAAATAACTGTTAAATGAAATCTTCCTTCAACAAGAAATATTGTGAGCGCAGATGACATCCATTTCTTCCTCTTCATCTCAAGCTTCCTGAGGCCTTAGCTTTACAGGAAAACAGCCTCACTCGACAGCAGTCTTAGCTGAGATAGATGCAAGTGACCCTCCAGCTGGGCCACTTATGCTACCCCTTGAATCAATTTCTTGTCCTCCTCTCACCTGTGGTAGCTTGTACTCCAAGCCTTATAGAAGGATGCAAACACACTACCACACAGAGAAAAAGAAAATCAAAGCAAATAGCAGAAATCCAACTCAAATGAAAGAACTAGGCAGGTCATGGATATGCTACTGGGTCTTGGGAACATGCAAAGCCAGGGAACAAAATTTTGTCAGGACCTTCTCTTCCCACCTCATACCAGTGCTTGGCTCTAAACATCAGCTCTACTCTTCCTCACTGAAAACTAATTTTCTCTCCCTGACTGATGTGAACTTTTTAATTGGTTTATTCATTTCATTAATTTTAGCTATGGCTGAGACAGTAACCTGATAGATTTGATCTCATGTCCAAAAACTTAGAGAAGGGTCTCATTTGCCCAGCTTCAGGCAAGTCCCATCCCTGGGAACCTAACAATGGTGAGGAGTGGGTCCCTAAGGAACAGCACAGCTCCTCCGCATTAAGGGGCTGAAGAGAGAAGCAGTCTCCTGAGGAAGGGGATGACCAAACCCAACCCAGAAGCAAGGTGTATGTAAGTAGATAGAGTGACAGCTGTTCATCACAGGGTGAGGACAGCAAGAAACAAGAACAGGGAAAGAGGGTCCAAGGCTAGTCCACACCCTTGCTTCACAGACTGAGACACCAAGGCCCATGGAGGGAGATTAGAAGAGAGGAAACTTCTGGCTTTTCACTAAAGAAGTATCTATATTAATAAAACAATCAGACTATTAAAGAATTTCATTCATATACTCACCAATAATAACAGCATTCATTGGGGATGAGAAGATAAGAGGACCATAAGCATGAGGAAAATGTAAACCTTCACTAATTCACATCTGTTGTATGAATGCTTCTCTAAACTTTCATGAGCCGAAGAATCACCTGGTAGAGCTTGTTTAAAAAATTAAGCTTCCTGGCCCAACCCCAGGTCTACTGAATCAGAATCTGGGAGTAGAGTCCAGGAACCTTCCATTTTAACAACTGTCTGAGGTCACTCTGATGCAAGGGTTTTTATACAAACTCTGGGGAAGCACTGCTCCGAAAGAGCTCTCCTCTCCTGAGAGCTGGCTGGCTTCCCCCATTTAGCAGCAGAATTTGATAAACAGATACCTTTATGACCAAGAGATGGTAAAATATAATAAAGTTTTCAAGAATGGAAAAATATATTGATGATAAATAGATAAATAGGCAGACAAACAAATAGGTAAAATAAAATGTACAGAAGGCCAATTTTAAAAATAAGCAAAAAACATGAAAAATTTACAAATTAACATAAAAAATAATGAGATAATATAATGCTTATTAGGTGCTAGTCTGAGTACTTCTCATATAATAACTCTTTTAATCTCAAAACAACATTATGAGGAAGGTACTAGAAAGAACTACTAATTCACATAAAATATTATTTAAGTTCAATATATTTCCAAAATTGTACCAGCAAAAGTTTTAAAATGTTAATACTCACTGTTAGGAAGGTTTGGTAATAGTCGTTCAAACAGTGATGATAGGAATATAAATTGTTTTAAAATGTATCAAAAACTTTTAAAGAGTTGACCTGATAATTTCACTTCTAGGAATCCTCAAAATCTAGACAGAAACTTCCATTAAGAAATGCTCATGGGACTTCCAGTCAAGATGGCAGCACAGGTAAATATGACTCACCTCCTCATAAAACCACATCAAAATTACAACCAAAACTAAAGAACAACCATCACTCAGAACCATCAGAAACCTACTTGAATGGAAATCTAACAACTACGGAATTAAAGAAAATGCATCCATCCAGACTGGTGGAGGGGTCAGATGTGGAATGGGCTGGTCCCAAATCCACATGTGGTAGATAAAAATTTGGGAGGGATATCTTTGGAGTACAGACTCTCCGCCCAATACTAGGCTCCCCAGCCCACAGTTCCAGCAACAGGAATATAAGTCCCTATAACTTCTGGATGCAAAAACCAATGGGGGCAGAGTCGATGGAATAAACTTCTGGAGTCCCAAGCAGTTCTTCTTAAAGATCCTACACGTGGCCTGCACATGGACTCACCTACTCAGACTCACTCCCTCTGAGCTCCAGCACCAGGGTAGCAGCTTGAAAGGCCCAGTGGCATAGAGGGAGGAACTGAAGTGTCTGGCATTAAGGCAAAAGCTGGGAAACAGCTTTCTCCAAATTAAAAGGCATGCAGAGGCTATTGTCCCTTTTCTGAACACTCCCCACACAGAACCACAGAGCTCACAGGTGGGTATCATGTCTGAGACTCCAGAAACTTGGCTAACACTCTTTGTCCCCACCCTGGAGATCCCTGAGATTCCATCCATCCCAACTTACAGGCCACCCAAGCTGTTAACAGAGACTTTTCCATGTGAATAGCTGGTCTTGGCTCATGCTTCACAACTTCTTAAATTCTTTCAAACAAGCAAAGCTGGCCTCAACAAGCCCTGAGCCCCACACCTCTTACTAAGTGGTCTCTATGCCCAGCACTAACAGCAGCCAACCTAGATCCCCAACTTGTCTTCACCTGGGAATCTCCGAGCTGAGCACAAGTAGCAACCATCTCAAATTGCTTTATCACCAAGGCAGGGTGACCCCAGCAGAACACAGGTCGGGGCTGACTTTGGTTGGCCCGCACCACCCAGGAAACCCCAAGCCTACACACCCAGTGGACAGCTACAGACCACACTGGAGCACCACTACCCTGCCTCTGCATAGCTGATCCTCCATGGAGGGTGGAGATCAGTGGTCAGTGGTCACAGCCAGTCCTTGCAACTGACTGGCCTAGGTAAATCCATCCCATTGACTTGCATACAGCAGTCAAGACTCAATTACAAGAGGAGGGTATACTCAGCCCACACAAAGGTCATATCTTGAGTATTCCGCTTGTATGAGAGGGGAGGCTGTGCCACCAGACCCTACAGGACAACTACTACATTAGATCATGCTACCAACATAGGAAGATACCAAGTCATAGCAGTTCTACCTAATATACAGAAACAAACACAGGGAGGCTGCCAAAATGAGGAGACAAAGAAACATGGCCCAAATGAAAGAACAGATCAAAACTCCAGAAAAAGAACTAAACAAAAGGGAGATACCTATCAGATGCAGAGTTCAAAACACTAGTTATAGGGATGCTCAGGGAAATTAGTGAAGACCTCAACAGCATAAAAAATATCAGTCAGAAATGAAGGGTACACTAACTGAAATAGAGAACAATTTACAAGGAAACAATAGTAGAGTGGATGAAGCCAAGAATCAAATCAATGCTTTGGAACATACGGAAGCAGAAAAACAACCAATTAAAACAAGAAGAAAAAAGAATCCAAAAGAATGGGGATAGTGTAAGCAGCCTCTGGGACAACTTCAAGCATTCCAACTTTTGCATCATAAGAATGCCAGAAAGAGAAGAGAAAGAGCAAAAAATTGAAAACCTAGTTGAAAAATAATGAAAGAAAATCTCCCCACTTTGGTGAAGGAAATAGACATGTGAGTCCAGGAAGCACAGAGAGTCCCAAACAAGATGGATGAAAAGAGGGCCACACCAAAACTCATCATAATTAAAATGCCAAAGGTTAAAGATAAATAAAGAGAGAATCTTAAAAGCAGCAAGAGAAAAGCAGTTAGTTACCTACAGGGGAGTTCCCGTAAGACTGTCAGCTGATTTCTCAAAAGAAACTTTGCAGGTTAGAAGGGATTGGCAAAAAAATGGTCAAAGTCATAAAAAGCAGGTACCTACAGCCAGGGCTGCTCTACCCAGCAAAGCTATCATTTAGAATCAAAAGACAGATAAAGAGCATCCCAGACAATAAAAAACTAAAGGAGCTCATCATCATCAAACCATTATTATAGAAAATTTTAAAGGGACTTATTTAAGAAAAAGAAAAAGATCAAAACTATGAATAATAAAATGTCAATAAATAGATATCCATCAAGAACTGAATCTAAAAAACAAACTAAGCAAACAAGAAGAACAGAGACAGAATCATGGTTACAGAGAGGGTTTTGATGGTTGCCATGTCAGGGGGGGCAGGTATGTGTGAAGGAATGGGTGAAGATGTGGGGGAATAAAGAAGTACAAGTAGGTAGTTACAGAATAGCCACGGAGATGTAAAGTACAGTACAGGAAATGGAGTAGCTTATAAACTTATATGGATGAACCATGAACATGAACAAAGGGGTGGGGATTACCTGAGGGTGTGGGGAGTGTTGGGTGGAGGGTGGCAAAAGGGGGAAAAATCAAGACAACTGTTGGGAACCACCCTGCCTGGTTTCAGGAGCTGTAACCCGCCCCCCCCCCACCCCCGCCATGGCTAAGGCTGAGTGAGCAATCTTCAGACCATAAGCCACTAAGGAGACAAATGTTATCTCCCTGGCAGGAGCACTGCTTCTGCTCCTTTTACTTCATCCATAACTGGCCCCCAATGCTTGATTGGTTAGCCAATGATGGGTAAGATTCCCCAAGGGGAGAATGACCTAAGACAGGCATGATCACGTGGAGGCCCCAAGGAAAGACTTGGGGGGCTATAGCAAAAGAGGGTGATGGACCCTCAGCTTTGACATAGCCAGAGTCCTCATTCTGTCTGCAAGAAGTTTCCTAATCTCTTAGCTGCCTTATTTCTCTGCCTGACTTAAGCCTGATACAATGACAGAGGGAGGTGCAGCTCTGTGCTGGATAGGGTGGGCTCCCTGGGTGATCAGGCCTGAGAAAGAATATATAAAATCCTGTGAAACCTGCTTTGCTAAGAATGCTCTCAATTAAGTGATAAGGGTCTGAGCAGGAAATGAGTTTGTTTCCCAAAGTTTTGTAGCCCTTTAGCTGGCAAACCCTGACTCAGAATAAGCCCTCGTAGTTCTTTGTGTACTACCTATTTTTTGATCCTTACTGCCTGACAATGATTAATGAACTTTACCTGTATTCCTGTGCAAATTGAAACCCAATAAAAATCTGTCAAGGCAAGGTCGGGCGCTCTCAGAGTAGCGGTGCCATCCCTTTTCCTCCACAGGACTCGGTAGTCTGCGTGAATTTTTCTCGTGTCTCATCCATAACACCGCAGACACTGCGGGCCAGTGTCCACATCAGATGACTATAATAGCCTAATCAATAAAATATAATTTAAAACATGCAAGAATCAAATAAAAAGAAATGCTTATGATCATTTTATTTACAGCAGAAAACTGGAAAGAACTAAATGTTCAACTGTAAGGAAATAATTGACTAAGTTATTATATATTTATCTTTTAGAATACAATGTACCATTAAAATGACATGGAAAAATACACATTATCAAAAAAGGATGAAAATAGGGACATGGTCTAAAATGAAGGGCTTTCTCCAAATCTTCCTGTAGACCTCAAGGTACATAGTGGTTCATGAAATAAAAATATCTAAGTTCAGGGGAGAGGGGAGGGAATTTCAGGGGAAAAGGGGAAGGGATTATAGCAACAAGTATAAAAGACACGTGGACAGAAACTAGGGGGGTGGAAATGGGAGGGAGGTGGGGAGGGCTGGGGTGGTGGGCCAGGATGGGAGTAGAAGACAGAAAACTGTACAAGAACAACAATTAAAATAAATAAAGGAGAAAAAAAGAAGCAATAAAGAGGGGAAAAAAATATCTAAGTTCAAAAAGAGTTTGGAGGACTGGTGTCACCAAAAATGTTGAAGTGGGGAGCTCCAACTATCCACACTTCCACTGAAGAAAACATAATTAGGCTGTAAAAACTGTCAGATAAGGGAATACAATTTAAAAAACTATCAGGGGAATACTTAATAAAGAAGAGGCTGCTAAATTTTGCTAAGACAGTGTGTGAGGTTTAACTTACCCACCTACCATTCCCCAGCTTGGCCCATGGTCACGACAATGGTGCTCCTGTTTCTGGTGGCGCAGCCTGCTGGTGCCAGAGGGAGCAATTCAGACGTTATTACCAAAGAACTGTGGTTGTGCATTTTTAACTCTCTGGTGGCTTCCTGAGGGACTGGCTCAGAGGCTTGCCTTTGTTTTGCCACCCTTGGAATTCTCTTCATGCTGGAATGGCCCCCTGGGCAGCATTTGTCAAAAGTAGTTAAAAAGGCATTCTATTACTAACTTCTACCTGGGGCAAGGGATAGAATTAGGACAAGCAGCAGACAGACCAAAAATCCTGGGGAGGAGGCAGCTGACAAGGAAGACACATAAGGGAATAAAGGCTTTGAAAGCCTCCCAGGTATACCAGAGAATCTGGAGGGTCAGGTACATGGCCAAGTCTGAGCGCATGCTCTGAAAAGGCCTAAGGTGACCCTATGCTTGCACGTCTGGCTGGTCTTTGGGCTCCGTGTAACAGGAGGTAAGGGCTACAACAAAGTTGTAGGTAGTCTGGCACACATTGAAGTGTTCCAGCTCAGAGACAATCTGCAAAGACTGAAAATACTGTGAAATATTTTCCATATTGTTTTCTTTTTGGCTACAGGCATTTAAGGAAACATCTCTCAAGTCACCGGCTGACTGCTGAGATGGAAGAGAGACACGCAAGCACACATGACAAGAAAGATAGTCTTTACGACATCACTTAGAGAAGTCACTACACAAATAGATGACAGCAGCCCACAGGTAACATAAAATCATGGCAGGGGGCAGAATTTCCAGATCCTTCGAGTGATTACATCACAATATTCAAAATGTCAAGTTTTCAACAAAAAATCATAAGCATGCAAAGGATGTGCAGTCCATTCACAGGAAAAAGAAAATAGATAGAAATTCTATCTGAGGAAGCTCAGACATTTGACTTACCACATGAAGGCTTTAAATCAACTGTATGAAATATACTCAAAGAACTAAAGAACACCATGCACAAAGAACTGAAGAAAATAATGTCCTAGCAAATAGAGAATATCAATAAATATAAAGTCAAAATAAACCAAACAAAAATCCTAGAACTGAAAAATGCACTAGCTAAAATGAAGAATTCACCAGAGAGTTTCAATAGCAGATTTCACAGGCAGAAGAAAGATGGGTCCATTAAAAGTATTCAGTCTGAACCGAGCTGACAGGACCTGCAAGACACCATTAAGCTACTAACATACACATTATGAGAATCCCAGAAGCAGAGGAAAGAAACAAAAAGGCAAAAATATTTATATTTATATATAAATATATGGAGAAATAATGTTTGAAAGTCCCAAATTCAATGAAATACACAAATCTATACATCCAAGAAGTTCCGTGAACTCTAAGTAAGATAAATTCAAAGATCTTCACACCAAGAAGAATTGTAACCAAATTGTCAAGTCAATCTTGAAAGTAGCATCTACAAGGGATTCTCAATACTATTAACACGTTATTTCTCTTCAGAAATCATGAAGACCACAGGGCAACAGGGTGATGGGTTTAAAATGCTTAGAGAGAGAAAAAAATCCTGTCAACCAAGAATTCCATATCTGGCAAAAAATATTCTTCAAAAATGAAAGAGAAATTTAGATAAAAATTTCTCAGATAAACAAAAACTGAGGGAATTTATTGCTAGTGGACCGGCCCTACAAGAGACACTAAAGAGAGTCTTTTAGGATGAAATTAAAGGATACTAAATAGTAACTCAAAACCATATGAATAAATAAAGAACACCAGCAAAGTTAACTATATAGGAAAACATGAAAAACAGTAGTATTAAATTTTTGGTTTGTACCTCTTCTTTCTTTTCTATGTGATTTCAAATGCAAGTTCATAAAACAATAATGATAGGTCGATGTTAACAGGCATCCAGCGTGTAAATGTGTGATGTGTGACAAGACCAACGTGAAGGGCGTGAGGGGCTGTCCCGGAGCATAGTTTCTGTATGCTGCTAAAGTTACATCCACATCAATTCACACCAGAGTGTTAGAAATTTAGAATGTTAATTGGAATCCCCAAAATAACCACTAATAAAATAACTAAAAAAATACAAAAAAAAAAAAAAAAAAAAGACAAGGAAATCAAAATGGCACACCAGGAAAAAAAGAATTTAGAGGTTCGGTGGCTCATTCTGCCAAAAGATGCAAGAATTGCCTTTCACTGGAACCTGACATGTAGCCTGTGGGCAAAATGAGGCACCTCTGAACAGACATCCAGCCCACAGAAGACTTTTAGCAAAAGTGCAATATAAACAAATGCCAAGCATTATCTAAGTAATATGCATGAACCAGGAGTCTGACACAGTCTTTGCCGCTGGTGCTGCAGGGGAACTGATGACAAGTGCCAGGGAGCAGGCCAGCATTTTCCCAAGTGTGGTCGGCAAAACAGTCCTGCCGTGACCTTGATGGGTACAACACAGACAGGCGTGCTGTGGGTACACACACTTGGAAATGCTGGGTTAAGTGGAGTGCAAGAAACGTCTTTGTTGTAGGACTCCTCAGAGTCTGCAATGCATCGTGCATGTACACGGCGTCCTCAGGAGCGGTGACAGTAGGAATATTTCCCAAACCTTTTGGCCATGGGAAGAATCTGTCATTTTGAAAACTGGAGTTTTAGAGAAAGTCCGCCTGGGAGTGCGGCTGAAAAGAGCTGAGCAGAACATGGAGGTTTTCTGTGCCCCACTTTCTCATGTCCATAGCTAGGGTGATGGCATGTAAGGCCGCTCTGTGAGTACCTGAGCGACGTACATGGCTCAGTGCCTGCCACAGGGCTGGCACACAGTGCTTCCCAGATTTTATTATAAGATTTAGGTACCAGGGAATAACTCAATGGACCCTTTATTCCCTGCTTGATGTAAAGCAGGGGAACACAGACTCTGAAGCTAGATAGATCTAGATTTAAATCCTTGTTCATCTCTCACAACTGATATGGACTTTAATATGTTCTACAACATAAGTTCACACCAACATCCAGTGTTTGATATCATAACAGGAGACAATAACCTAGACAAGGTGACATATATAAACTGACCATCACAGTCCACTCTTGTCAACTTGGCACCTATACACATCTTAAACCATACTTAATCTCCAAGTAAAGACAACAAAGTCATACTTCCCCATGATACACCTATCCTGTATACACCAAAAAATGTGCTAGTCCATTCCCCAGAAGAGGATATCGTATAACTTAAATACAGTGATGCAAAGTTAACGATTACTAATATATCTCATGTTAGATGATGATAAGGAGATAAGATTTGAGCAACTTTACCTCCCTGGGGTCATCTATAAAATGGGTTTATAATATCTAGGCAGGATTACTTGCTCATTGATTCAGCAATTATTTGTATCAATCAATATAAACTATGTAGTATACAATATTGAACTAGACACGATCTTTGCCCTTGATGAGCAGACAAGACAGTGAGATGCAGTCTATCAAGAGTTTGGCATGGAGCCTGGAAGAGAGTAATGCTCGAGGAGCTTAGTTGGTTTCCCCTTTCTCCTAGAATGAGAAAGGTACAGCTACCTCTCAGAATGGGCACAGGCCTAGCTGCGTCTTTTTTCTCCACCCAAAGGTACCATTCATTCTGCAACAGAAACGGCCCGAGGAAACTTCCAGATTCAAGGAAACCACCACATCAAGGAATTTAGAGAAGATAGAGTACATCCTCATTTCTGCAGATGGGTGCAGTGCTTTAACAATAATACCATAAGATGTCTTTTTAAGACCCAGTACACTCCAGACACTCCCCACTCCCAGGGGCATCCGACACACGGCCTGCAGGCTGTATGTAGCCCAGGATGACAGTGAATGTGACCCGGCACAAAATCATAAATTTACTTAAAACCCTTTTTCCTTCTTTATTGCTCATCAGTTTTCGTAGTGTCTGTGTATTTAATGTGTGGCTCAAGACAACTCTTCTTCTTCCAGGGTGGCCTAAAGACACCAAAAGGTTGGATACCCTTGCTCCACAGACTTGGATTTTAAAAAAACAGAATCATCAACTTCCGTATGAGGAGATACTCATCCAGTTAAACTCTAGTTTTATAAACTGGAGTTGTACCTTCACAGCCATTAACATTTTCTAGAGAATTAAGTAAACATAAAACATTCAAGAGCTTGGCATGATGTTATATCATACTGGTTTATAACACGGGTCTTTGAAGAATCACAAAATTCACTTTTCTAGAAATGGCAACTACGTAATTATTGCATTACCAGAGGACAATTTCCCCAAAGACTCTTGAAACACTGATTCCCACCCCCCATCTTTTCATTTGTAGGCACAAGGGCATAAGGAGTCGAATACTGGCCACCTTAAAACTGTTTTCCACATTTTCTATAAATTACAAAATGTTATGAACTTCCAACCCTTCTGTGCATTTTTCCAGACATTTTCAAAGTAAGACAAAGATGTAAAGACTTAAACATATCTAGGAAGATGTGTATTTCTTTAGTGTATGAAATACAAACTGATCCAATTCCATTCTTTAAACTTCAAGTTGTGTGCATGCCTAAGAAACAATTCACCAACCATTATGGCCAAACTCATGGTTAACAGAGCTGTGGGGAGTCAGTAAGAAGAGCAAACAAGACCCTCCAGGCATAGGACATCTGGTAATCAATGAGAGGCGAATGAAGGACAGGAAAACAATTTCTTTAAAAAGGTAGAAATCCACAAGCCTGTGTATCACATACACATAACACTTGTAAGCGTGACTGCGGGGGACCCTGGCCTGGGAGCCAGATGTGGGGGGGGCTCCGCCCGCAGAGCCCCATCCCTCCGTCACGGATGAAAGTAAAAACTACCAAGACATCTTGTGCTTGGGGAGGAAAGGGGTCAAACTCTCAGAGGAGAATAACCCAGAGCCCCTTCCTCACTAGGCTTTTATTGGGCTCCAATACACCGGAATACAAGTTTAACATGTCAAAGAAATCTGAGGGCTTAATCGGAGCCAGTGTTTGTCAGGAAGGGGGGTTGCCAGACTTTGGGAGACATGCTCATTTCCTCCTGGGACACTTGTCACCTCAGGAAGAGCACTCTTAGCAAAGCAGGTTTCACAGGACTTTAGAAATTCTTTCTTATGCCTGATCACCCAAGGAGCCGTTCTGGCCAGGACAGGGCTGCACCGCTCACCCCCACAGTTTCAGGCTTTAAGCCGATTAGGAAGCAGGAGACATCTCCCAGATGGAAATGAGGACTCGGGCTATGTCAGAATAGCCGGGGGACGAGGGTCCATCACATCCTCTTTGCTGCAACCCCCCGAGTCCTTCCATGAGGCCTTCCAAGTGGTCGCGTCTGGCTTGGGTTGCCCCTCCCATGAGGAGTCTTACCCGTCATTGACTGCCAACCAAGCTATAGGGCCAGAGATGGGTAAGGCAGAAGCAGTGCTCCTGCCAGGGAGATAGGCTTTGTCTCCTTAATAGGTCACATCCTTGTGACAGAACAGACCCAGATGAAGTGGGTCCCTTGGGCTCTTACACAGCCCACCATGGGGTGAGGGTTACAACTCCTGAAACCAGGCTGAACGGTCCGCAACACGTGACCACTCACAAAAACTCCGAGGTTTCCCAGAATTTTACCTGGTATGATTCTTAGTAAAAATGAATCATAGGACAGAATCTTTTTTACCAAACAAAAAGAAACAATCACTAGTTCACTTGAATACCCACTGAGAGTCTGTCTACCATGTACCAGACACTGTAGTGACCGCTGTGAAACGGACAGATGGGTCTCCACTGGACCAGGAGCTTTCGGTCAGCAGGAAGTTCCCGGAGAGTGTGGGCTGTGAGAGCACCAGGAGGGTCACCTAATCTAGACCTGAGCCTCATTGAATGTGGACCACTCCAAACTGAGACCTAAAAAATAGGGTGTCAGCTAAGGGAAGGCCCTAAGAGTGCTGAGAATAGGGGGTAGGTCCCAGTTGAAAGAGAAAAGAATGTACAAAGGTCTGAAGGAAGAGTGATCCCAGAATGTTAAAAGTATTAAAGATACTTCAGGTTAGCTGGAGTTTCAGACCCTGTCTCTTTCTCTCACCATGAAGGACAGAATTATGGGTACGTTTCTGAGGCAGGTATGAGCCTGTAGGCAGCCATTTATAATGACAAGTGGTAAGTGCAAGATCCCAAGAGAACATCTCACCAATCCTTGGGGAACAAAGAAAGCTTCCCTGAGAAGCCATTCATTCTTTGAGCTGAGGGATAACCGAGAGTCGCCAGCCACAAAGGGTGAGTGAGCTATGAGCCAAGTAAGAGAGCAGGGCAATACCAGACATCAGGGTAATGAGCACTGGCTGTGTAGATGAGACAAAGGACAGCAGGCTGGGATGGAAACATACACAGGGACCAGATTAAACAGGATCTGTGTGCCCTATTAAGGGTCTGGGATTTATCTTAAGCATAGAAGGGTCTTAGTCATGTTAGTATTATAACCATCTTTGCCTTTTACAAAGGTCATCCTGAAAGAGAAAAATGTTACAGACAAACATTGAACTCTGATTATTGATATGCAGGCTTAAATTATATAGGAGGAAGTATGCTGATATCTATGATTTCCTTTGAAATGCATGAAAAATAAGAAGATTGATGGGTGACTAGAGTTGGATGATTGGCTAGAGGTGTGATAAAGAGAAAAGTAAAATGGTAATGGTAAAATCTAAGTGTTGGATACATGGGAGTCCATTGTAAGATTCTCTCAATTTCCTTATTTTTGAAATTTTTCATAACAAAGTACTGGAAAATTAGATTATTCTGGCTGCTGCTTGGATAAATCTTTAGGAAGGGGCGAGGCAGCCAGTTGGGAGATTGTTGTACTAATTAAGGCAAGAGATGATTATGGTCCAGACAGTAGGGGGAGAAATAGGCATACAAGAATATGAACTCAGCCCTGGCTGGTGTAGCTCAGTGGATTGAGTGCAGGCTGTGAACCAAAGGGTCACTGGTTCAATTCCCAGTCAGTGCACATGCCTGGGTTGTGGGCCAGGTTCCCAGTGGGAGTCACTCTGGGCAATCACACATTGATATTTCTCTCCCTCTCTTTCTCCTTTTCTTCCCTTCTCTCTAAAACTGAATAAATAAAATTTTTTTAAAAAAGAAGGTGATATTTAGCAAGTTAAATTAACCACTTTGGTGATGGGATAGAAATGGAGTGAAGGAACAGGTGGGGATAAGTGATACTCCTGTTTCACGACTCTCAATACAAACCAGTTATGAGCTGAGACATGGATGGTCCATAGATTTGGGGTGAGGACTCATGTGACCCACTAAGAATCACCAGGTCTGCTCCAGCTGGCCTCTGGCTCCGGATTCTTACAGGGAGATTCCTGGCAATTGTTCTCTACTCTTTTCAGTCTGATCTCAAACAGTGGGCTTCAGCACGGTGGGCAACCTCCTGCATGGGGGGGAGAGTGGGAGAGTCGTGTGCTGTGGTCCCAGACCAGGGAGGCTGGCTGCGGCTCCCACTGCTCTGCCTGCCTCCCCTCCCCAGAACCCTCTGGATGCTCCTGTCACTCTGCTCTTGACAATTTAAGGGCTCTGTTTTGTCTTTTAGAACAAAATTGTTTGAGATCAGCAGCTTCATCCACAGCCAGCCTTGATCTATCCACTTACAGTCAGAAAACAGATTTCTCTGCAAGACTCAGTCACAATAAGGCACAAATGAGTCTTTCTCAAGGGCTGCACACGGCCCGTCTGGGGAGATGTCACCCTGATGACATATGAGAGGCAGTCTCCCCACTCCCTTCCTCCCCAGCACCAGCGCTGGCTGTAATTTTAGTTCATTTCCTACAGCCTTGTCCTAGAGAGCATTAGCAAATCACCACCCCCCCCCCCCGCCCCCACCGCATGTGAAGGACGTTTACCAGAGGATCTGTTTTCCATTTCAGTAATTACCTCCATGCTTCTTCCTGGAGTCTTGTCCCTACCACCACCACAGCCATCTGAAACTTAACGTTAAAGTCAAACTCTCTTACCTCATCGAGACTTACAGCTTCCTGAGTACAGTTGACCCTTAATCAACGCAGGTTTGGATTGCCCAGGACCACTTATACTCAGATTTTATTCAATAAATACAATCAGCCCTGCCTATCCTGGGTTTTGTATCCATGGATTCAACCAACCACAGATCAGAAAGTGTACTTTCACATTCTCAACTGAAGATTCCCAAACACGCATGGAAAAACTGTTTTCCATTCATGTTTGGTTAAATCTGAGGATGTGAAGGGCTGAATGTAGTTACATTTGGAGGGAGTCAGAAGTTAGATGAGCATTTTCAACTGGGGGGTGTGGCGTCATCTCCTGTAACCACCCTATGTTGTCCAAGAGTCAACTATGCCTCCAAGTGGGTGTATGTGAGGACCGGAACAGAGCGCGCACCCCTGCTCTTCCACTGCCCCGTGAACGCTTGTGGGAAGAGAGTCATGCTGGAGTAAAGCCATTACCTCCTGGTCTCGGACCCTGAAATGGGGACCCCTGTCTCTGAGTAAGGCCAGGTCATGGGAGCCTGGGCTGGTAACCATCACTGTTCCCAAAGAAAGCCAGCACATGCTTCCCAACATACAATCTGATTATGGCATTTGATTTAAAAAATAAAAAAATAAAAGACATCACTTGAGACCCAGACAGCATCCACCCTTTCCATCCTGGAGCTCCCCGCTCATCTGGGTCTTATGAAGCAGACACAGAGTCACGTTTACCCCAGCTCGGATTCTGGCTCCGCCACTCCTCAGCTGAGCTTTGATTTTCCCACAGTTTAAAAGGGGGGGCATTCATTTTAGGGGTGGTCATAGGAGTAAGCCACACTATATACAACAACATCATGGATAGGCCCTTGGAAACTGACACTTAAGCAAAACAACATCTAATGAAGACATTTTACCACAGGCGAATTGATATAAACCGGAGTTAAGTTCCTGCAGCATCTCATCAACATTATAACAAAACAACGTTGAATAAAAAATTATTTGACAGGACAGTGGCCCCCGCACACTAACTAAGGGAGGCCATTACATGGACTGTGGAGGGACTTTTTAGTTTTGTTTGTTTTGGCTTTGTTCATACATTTAAATTCATGGGTCCCCAAAGCCCCACTTTAGCTCTGCATCTCATGCTGCTGGGTCTGCTCTCCAGCAGGAACCTTAGCTCCTGGGGGCTGAGAGAGGTCACTGTCACTGTTACAAACCAGGGGGCCCATCCCAGGTAACTGTGCTGAGGGAGGGGCGGGGAGAGCTGTGGAACAGGGCTCAGAAAGAAAGGCTTCAGAGGAAAAGAGGGTAGGAATGGAAATCATTACGTCTTACTCTGTGCCAGGCATGGTGCCAAGTCATTTTCATGAACTTTCCCTTTCATTTCTTTTTCCCAACATTTCCATTATAACAGCCCCCTTTCCAGACATGGAAACTAACACGGAGAGTGTTTAAGTCCTTTCCTCAAAGGCAACCAGCAAGCAAGTAGCAGAGCTGAGGGCGGAGCTCAGCAGCTGACTGAAAAGCTCACCCACTGTGAGGTCTGTTTCTCTGAGAAAGAAAAACCCTTTCTCCAAAACTCTGGGCTCCAGCCACAGGAGAGCCCTACACTGGGCTATGATGGATGCTGTTTAACTGGAGACACCTGGGGTTCCGCATCGGCACCTGGCCCCAGGAGGAGCTGGAGTGGGTAATAAATGGGCATAGAAGTCTCCTCAGCCTCACCAGATCTGGAGGTGGGAGGGAGTAGGTCCTGCTTTGAAAGTAAGTATGAGAAAAAAACATAGAAGGGGTAGTGCCTTTCCTCTTTCTACCTGACATACCTGGTTCTTTAAAAATACTCTGCTTGAAACTTGTGCTTTTCAGAGAGAGCAGCCTTAGATTTGGGCCCAGAAGGTGGGGCTGCGCTCTCCACCACAGATATTTGAGGTTGTAAACTCAGGCTAGGCCGGAGGTTTCCAGTTTCACTGTGATGGGTCCACAGCCAGTTCCTGCACCGTGGGGCTGGTTTCTTCCCCCTCGGGGCTTCCATTTCTGCATCTGTTGGGGTTGGATGTCAGACCTCTAAGGTTTACTTACCTGCCCTGACATTCTATGATGCTACATCAGGCAGAGGTCCTAGGAGCACCCAGAGCATCATGGCCACTTGAAAGAGTCTTAAAGCTCATACTCAGTCCCTGGGACAGTGGAGAGAGAGAACAAAGCAGGGTGTCCTCTCTATCACATGAGCAGGTGGTCTCCTCTCTGCAGTCGGCCATGGACTGGTGGTGGCAGTTCTCATTAGGGCTGTGGATAGTCACACCTGTCTGGGCTGGGGACAAGCTGCTCAACGTCTGCATGAAGGCCAAGCACCACAAGCAAGAGCCCAGCCCAGAAGACCAGCTCTATGAGGAGGTAAAGAGGCCAGACCAGGTCCGGGGTGGAAGGCGGGCTGCTTTGGCAGGTCAGGGAAGGGTCACAAATGCCAAGATGATTTCTGAACCCTCATCAACCCTGACTCGTTTGGTTCCTCAGGTTGGAATTTGGGCAAAGCCACTGGGAGGAACATCATGAACTTTTGAGACCATAATTGCTGAGTGATTCCAAGGTCCTGTCTCTGAGCTGCCCTGCCACTTGGGGTGCAAAGGCAGGTGGTGATCCCAGAGGTCCATCATCCGTCCAGCATAGATTCAAACAAACACAGTCCTCTTCCTCTAGCCTTCCGACCAACAGGCTCTGTGGAAATACAGGGTTTAAGTGACTCCTTCTCCTACCTCTGACGGCAACTGACAGGGACATGGGAGGAGGAGCAGAGCTGGCATCTACCTGGTGCTCACAAGCCCTTCTATGTTACAGTGCCCTCCCACTCAGTGCAACCCCCTCATTCCCCTGGGTCTCATGGGGTTCCTCTGCTGCCCCTCAGGAGCTGAGAGCCTAGAAGTCATGTGTCTAAGGGACTATGGCAGCCTGTGGCAGGGAGGTCAGTGTGCAGGTGCCCTTGGGTGTGAATACTGACAAATGGTTAGCATTCCTTCTATACAGGGGTGCTGGCCTAAAGGCATTGCACTTGCCTGGGTCCACCTCTAGAGGACATGTTTTCCTTTCTACCCTAGATACTCACCAACCCCTTCCTCTTACCCCCAACCCCACCCCAATACCTTTTGCTTCTTCCTCCACCTTCAGTGTATCCCCTGGAAGGACAGTGCCTGCTGCACAGCCAACACAAGCTGGAAAGCCCACCTGGATGTGTCCCTGCTCTACAACTTCAGCCTCGTTCACTGTGGATTGATGATGCCTGACTGTCAGAAGCACTTCATCCAGGCCATCTGCTTCTACGAGTGCTCCCCAAACCTGGGGCCTTGGATCCAGCAGGTAGGATGACAGGCTGGGCACACAGGAGGCACAACCATGCCACACTCTGTTACTAAGAACCTGAGTCTCAGCATATGAGTAGGAACAGGAACGGCTGCCCCCTGGGGACAAGAGCAGAGTCAGGAGCTGCTGTTGGGGAAAGGGATGGAGAGGAAGCTGCCTCTGGAAAATGGCCCTGGCAGGAGACTGGTCAGATGAGAACAGCAGGAGAAGGGACTATTTGAATCCCATCTTCTGTATTAGGAACAGAAGCTGCGGAGCCTGGGACAAACTATAATCTCTTAGCCTCCTTGTTCTCACTGGTAAAATAATCCTTAGAGACTTCATAAGAAAATATGTCCAGCCCTGGCTGGTGTAGCTCAGTGGATTGAGCGCGGGCTGTGAACCAAAGGGTCGCGGTTCGATTCCGAGTCAGGGCACATGCCTGGGTTGCAGGCCAGGTCCCCAGTGAGGGGCACATGAGAGGCAACCACACATTGATGTTTCTCTCCCTTTCTCCTTCCCTTCCCCTCTCTCTAAAAATAAAGAAATAAATTAAAAAAAAAAAAAGAAAAAGAAAATATGTCCAGTAGTACCTGGCCCAATAGTACCATTGTAGTTACTGACAGTCTTCATCTTTCAACTGTCTCTGGCTACGCATGGACCCAGGTGGCCCCAAGGGGGCAGAGAGAGCGAGTTTTGGGTGCACCGCTATGCCGGGAGGACTGTGAGCAGTGGTGGGCGGACTGCCACACCTCCTACACCTGCAGATCCAACTGGCACAGCAGCTGGGACTGGAGTCAGGGTGAGTGGTGCTTGACAGAGCCCAGCGGGGAGCAGAGCCTAGGGGGTCCCCACCTGGGGGCAGGTGCCAGCCTTCTTTTCTCCCTCCAGGCAAAGGATGGGGATGGGAGGATGGGAGGAGTGAGACGTAAGTTTTCTGTGCCTTATTCCCCAACAGGGAAGAGCCGCTGTCCAGCAAGGGCCCCCTGCCATCCTTTCCCCCACTACTTCCCCACCCCAGCTGACTTGTGTGAGAAGATTTGGAGCAACTCCTTCAAGGCCAGCCCAGAGCACAGAAGCAGTGGGCGGTGTCTGCAGAAGTGGTTCGAGCCTTCTCAGGGCAACCCCAATGTGGCCGTGGCCCGCCTCTTCGCTAGCCCTGCCCCATCCTGGGAACGCTCCTGCACTCTCATGGCCTTCTCTCTGCTCCTGTTATTTCTTTCCTGAAAGCTCCATCTTCTCCTGCCCACACCCCTGCACTCCTCCAGCTATGGGCCAGGCCCGACAGCCTCCTTCCTTGGTCCCGTCCTGAAACAGAGCAGCACAGGCTGGGGGACTGGTGGGACATGAGGCTGCAGGAGCAGGGGCCTGAACCTTGCACCTTTAGCTCTAGATCCCCGCCACTGCTCCACTCTGCCTTTCCCTGCCTGGGAGGAGCCAGGGGTGGGGAGTGACAAGGCCACTCGCCCAATCCTGCCTTTAAGGTTGGTGACGGGCCTCTGACGTGGCACCCCAGGCTCTTCTCATCCAGCGAACGCCCACCCTTTCCCTGGCAGCGCTGCTGGTGACAGCCCTGGGCTCCCCTCCCACGATGGGGCCTCCGCTACACCAGCAGTTGAGCTCTCCTCTCTGTGCGACCTAGTCTGTCCCAGCTCTGTGGGCAAGAGTCCGGCTGCACAAAGAGGGGGTGGTTTGCCTGCTGCACTGAGGTCTCGGAGTTGGTTGCTCCATACCTCATAATGATTAACTTCTTTAGCGCACACCAGACCCCCTCATTATAACCTTACACTTCTCAGGTGGGAGTACCTTCAACACACCCTTTTCTTTCGGCAAGCGATACACTGTACAAAAGACCTAAAACCAGGGTGAGGATGGGGCCACCCAGACCATCAGCTCTATTTCGGACATCAAGATTCAAGCAGCGGCCTCAGCCGCTTTGGGCTTTCCCTCGGCACAGCCCAAAATTGTGGAAACCGGAGTTCTAATCGGCTTTCCCACTTTCTATTGGACTTTTGGCAAGTCACCTAATCTTCATCTAAGACTGTCTCGGCTTCCCTGTCTGCTGAGAGGAGTGAGGTAGTTGGAACCAGAGGATCTTAACTTACAAAAAGGAAATGGAAACAGCTAGTGCCATTGTTCGTTGGGCTAGAGTGTGTGCTTCTTAGGCAGCGCCTCATCTCCAAGAACAAGATGAAGAGGCAGAGCCAAACTGGAGAAGGTGCTCCGAGGTGGCCTTCACATCCCTCTTGTAAGTGGACTGGCAGCTGACTGCCCACTCAGAACCTTCCGGAGCCTGAAGCCTACTAGCTTCCCAGCAGAGGTGGTCCCTTTCATTCAACCTTTTATTTCTTTTTGACAAAGAGAGGCTTCTAATGTTTCTGCACCTGAGTGAGTTGGCTTTTCTAACAACCCATTCTTGCCAGATACCAGCAAGCCCTGCTCATCATTTGAACTCCACCTCTATTCTTCCCATGCTCCCCTTGAACATGCTCCTCACTGAGCAAACCCTGCTGCAGAGAGGGCACTCATGTGCTGAAACCAACAAAAGAACGTCCTTCCCAAGTGAGGTGCTCAGAGTCCACAGTAGGGGACGGACAGCGGCAGTTCTCTGGAAGTCTGCAGGAAGGAGGGGTGGGGGTCCGGGAAGGCTTCACAAAGGGAGGGAGGCTTAAGCCCCACTGAAGAGAGGTCGCTTCATTAAGAACAGAAAGAAAATGCTAGACATGAACTGTAGGGAACAACACTTTTAATTGCTCCTAGTCAATAAATTGTGGCTTCAAAAACATAGGTAAAATTTCTTAAGAATTGAGGACTATTATGAAATGTCTGAGGGTGTGCACTTGATAATAAAGCTGAGAGTTTAATCAATTTTTTCAGTGTTCTTAGTTATAAATGTAAAAAATAGTCAAAGAGGGGTTAAATTGAGAAAAAACAAAACTAGTTCTGGGGGCCCTAATGACCGTCACTATTTATTGGTCACTCACACTGTGCCTGGGGCTCCACTAAGCTCCTGTCAGTCTTGTTTGAGCCTCACAGAAGCCTTGAGAGGTACTCTTGTCCCCCCATTTCTCAAATTAGGACAGAGGCATGTGGGGGTTTGAAACCAAGTAAGTCTGACCCCACACTCCCAGCCCACAGCAAACAGCCCATTAAATCACTGAGTGGAGCTGGCACAAAGACGGGGACTGCAGGCGGAGGGGGCTGGCTCATGGCTGGTCATGGTCAGAGAAGAGAGAATGAGCTCTCTCCCCACATGTAGCTGGGAGGAGTGATGATTTGAAGTAGTGGAATGAAACTGTCAGATTTTCAGTTAAATTATCTTTTTAATCAGAGTAGTCCATGCACACGACTAAAATGCTCATGTCCAAGGATCTCTAACAATGACAGAGCCCCACTCGGCCAGCCCCTTGGTCTCGGGGCTCCTTCCCAGGGGCACCCACTTTTAACCATCTCTGGATTTAGCTGTGCAAAAGTTGCAAAAGATGGCTTACCTTTTCTGCCATACATTTAGACTGTTTTTCCCCTCTCTCTGTTCTGTTAGAGTTTCTTGGCTTAATCTTCCAATCTTTTTAATTTTGGCAATTTAGTTTTAATTTCCAGACTATTTATTTTGTATTCCCTTGTTATTCATCACAGCCTACTGTTTTCAGTTTTATGGATGTAATATTTTCTCACATCTCACTGAAGATCTAATTAGACTTTGTTTTTTAAGCTTGTTTCTAGTCTCTGAATGATCTAGTCTCTGTTTGCTCCAAGGTCAATCTGTTCCGTTTATCTTGATCTCCTGTGTGCTGCTCGTTTTCTCTGTGTCTGGTGACCTTGGCTATGTGTCCATATTTGAGACTGAGGGCTGGGTCAGTTTTTCTACTTAGATGCTATGAGGTCCTCACAGTTATATACATGGGTCTCCTTTCTCCTGACCAGCAAAGCTGATAGGGAGTTCTGCACGTGTGTGGAGGCTTGTTGACGAGAAGACTTTGCTTCAGAGTGTAGAAATAAATGAAGACCAACCAAATGTGAACAAGCAAAGGCTATCTATTCAGAGCTTCCCTAACAAGGGAGTCAGCCACCATTACTTGTGTTTTGGCAGAGGCTCCAAGGTCAACAGAGTTGGGGGAAAGCTTGTTTCTGTGAAGCTGTAGGCAGGCTAACCAGAAGTGGGGCATCTTATGTGATTGTTTAAAGGTGCATACTTGGCTTTCTCTTATTGGCCCTCAGTTGGAAACAGGGATTAAAAATTAGGGAAGTTGTCAGTAATTAATCAAGTCCTGGCTGTTTGGGGATAATTGTTAGAGGGGTTATGTTGTAGACCGTTCAGCCTGGTTTCAGGAGTTGTAACCCTCACCCCATGGCGGGCTGTGTAAGAGCCCTAGGGACCCACTTCATCTGGGTCTGTTCTGTCACAAGGACGTGACCTGCTAAGGAGACAAAGCTTATCTCCCTGGCAGGAGCACTGCTTCTGCCTCATCCATCTCTGGCCCCAATGCTTGGTTGGCAGTTAATGACGGGTAAGACTCCTCATGGGGGGGGGGGCAACCTAAGCCAGATGCAACCACTTGGGAGGCCTCATGGAAGGACTCAGGGGGCTGCAGCAAAGAGGGGGTGATGGACCCTCGCCCCCCGGCTATTCTGACATAGCCCGAGTCCTCATTTCCGTCTGGGAGATGTCTCCTGCTTCCTAATCGGCTTAAAGCCTGAAACTGTGGGGGCAAGCGGTGCAGCCCTGTACTGGCCAGGACGGCTCCCTGGGTGATCGGGCATAAGAAAGAATTCGTAATGTCCTGTGAAACCTGCTTTGCTAAGAGTGCTCCCACTTAAGTGATAAGTGTCCCAGGAGGAAATGAGTATGTCTCCCAAAGTTTGGCAACCCCCTTTCCGAACAGACATTGACTCAGATTAAGCCCTCAGATTTCTTTGACATATTAAACCTGTATTCCGGTGTATTGGAACCCAATAAAAGCCTAGTGAGGATGGGGCTCTGGGTCATTCTCCTCTGAGAGTTTGACCACCTTTCCTCCCCAAGCAGCCATGTCTTGGTAGTTTTTATTTTCATCCATGATGGAGGGATGGGGCTCTGCGGACGGAGCCCCCCCCCACACACACACACATACACAGGGTTATTCGTTGGCTTCCTGGGCTAGTTGCTAGAGACAGTGATTTAACTTACTGAAAGTCTGACTTACAGATAGTAGCCTGGCTTTCTGAGCCGATTACAGCAGATAATGAGTTAGAATTCTGTTTTTATGTATAATATCTCTGGTCATTGTCCGCTTGTACAGAGTCCCTCAAGATGGAGCTGGCAGACACTGTATTGGAGTGCAGACCCATCAAATGCTGGGGCAAGTGTGATTCCCTCTGGGGTGCCAGCACCATGAATTTCACCACATGTGAAGCTGCAGCACAAGGCAAAATTTAATTCATTTAGAGAAGACCTCCTCAAAGTCCTCCTTGCCCCAGGGATTAAAGTTGGGTTGCCGAACCCAAATGTGGGCAGAGGACACAGGGGCAAGCATCTGCAGACTTTCCCTGTCTGTCCTCCAGGCCTGCTAACTCCAAGCCTTCTTCCACTGCAGCTGCCTCCTCCACTTCCTCTGGCCACTTCCGTTCCTTTTGGTGGCCTTCAAATGCTTTCCCTCTTCTAAATATTTGTTGAAATCTCTTGCTCATTGGTGGTTTCGTTCAGTCTTTTAGTGGAGGAACACTTAGAAACTAACATTTTAGTGGGGTCCCAGGTATTCCTTCTAAACCTTCTAGAACCGACAGTTGCAGATTTTTAAAAAGACATCGTTGTTATGTAAAGAGCAGATGAAAAGAGGGCCAGACTGAAGACAG
Source organism: Glossophaga mutica (assembly GCA_039655065.1). Lineage (NCBI taxonomy): Eukaryota > Metazoa > Chordata > Mammalia > Chiroptera > Phyllostomidae > Glossophaga > Glossophaga mutica. Next base: position 72,979,902 of record CM077308.1, on the reverse strand, counting down.
GCTGAGGACAACTAGTAGAGTGAATTTGCAGGTGGGGAATGAAACAGAAAGGCAGGGGATAGAAACCTAATTGTGAGAAATGCTCTAGGAGGAACTACGTCCGGCTATAGGAGAGACAGCAGACCAGAAAGGGGCAGATTCAGGAACTACTGGGAAATGGAGCCCAAAGAAATTTGGACTATAATTTTATAGGCAGTTCCACAAAATACAGTAAGTCCTCACTTAATGTCTTCGATGGGTTCTTGGAAACTGACTATAAGCAAAAAGATTTAAACCAAAAGGAATTTCACCCTAGGCTAATTGATATAAACAAGGGTTAAGTTCCTAAGGCAGATTTCCGGTCACAATAACATCACCAAAATTCTCAATAAAGACCCAAAACCCTTCTAATATTAAACATTGAAATAAATGAGGGCTATATATACATGTAAGAAAGATTTATAGAAGCAAGTATGACCAGTATCTGTCAGACCTGCTTATTTGACTTCAGGGCAGGGGTGGCAGGAGTCTACATGACAGCTCAGGGTGACAGACCAGAACCCGCCCTAGACAGGACACCCTCCCATCACAGGGCCACTCACACACCCACACACACTCCCCCTGGCTGGGATGGTTCAGGCCCGCTGATTCACCTGACACACATATTTGGGATGTGGGAGGAAACCAGAGTCCTCGAAGAAACCCATGCAGACAGGGGTCCTGGTGTGCACCACTTTTTTTTCTCATCAACATTATAACAGAATGTTGAACAAAACAAGATTATTTGAAAATCTGCTATAGATAAAATGTGGGGAAGGGAGAACTATCACAAAGGAAATAATAACCGTGGATACCTCAATTCTGAAGCTTCCATTTGGAAGAGCTACGTTCTCCTGCCTACATTGTACCAGGTCTTGGCTGGGAGGGGAGATGGCGAAGGGCATTCCTTCTACTGGGTGCAGCCCAGTCATGTTCTCACTATGGGAACATCAAACCCTGTTCAAGTCCTTCCTTAGAGGATGCCGGGAAGTGCTGGGTGGCAGGCGAACAAGAAAACAAAATGGCCCCCTTTTGTATGCATCCTTACTTCAAGACCCCTTTCTGAGTCACTTTCTCCAGTAAGACCCTCACGTGGGGGCAGAAGCTACTACAACCTGACACTTATGCCCTGGGATCGTGTTCCCAGACCTCCTCTGCTGCCTGAAAAGGAGTGCTGAGGGAAATGCAAAGGAGCACCCCTCCCGTTCCTCCTTCACCATGTCCCTGCCCACTCCTTTCACCACCCCCTCCCCAGTCCCTCCACCAAAACAAAGCTTCCATCAGTACTGTTCCCCCACTCCAGCCCTTGTGACAGCCTGACTGCCCAGGCTCTCCTTGCATCCCAAAGAGGCAGCATTCCTATCAACAAAACCAAGTACCCACTTTAAGCTCTCAATCCTTCCCTCTGTTATGCTCCCATCCATCCTCCGATTTACCTTCTTACAGAATCAGAAATCACTTATAGTAGTGCTTTGGCCACAAATTAACCGAACAGAAAAATCTGGTGGGGAAGAGAGGGACTGGTGATGGGCTTGGAGATGCTGGTGGGACGTCAGAATGGTGATGTCCACCCAACAACTGATTTGGAGTGCATGAGAGAGGTCAGGGCTAGAGGTAAGGACTTTGGAATCACTTTCCTGGAAGTGTTATTTGGAGCTGCGGAAGTAGAAAAGTTTTCTAAGAAAAACGTCGACAGAGAAATGGGAAGCTTATGGAGAGTATCTAACTTCCCACAGTTTGCAGGTGACGGAGGACACGCAGCTGCTGAAGAGGCAGCGAAGCAGAAGCCAGGGTAGGATAGAAATGAAAACACTGTATCTCTGGGGAACAATGCCAAATTCTGAGTTGCCATCCATATATTAACTTATAAATAACTACGGAGTTCTTACTCTGTGCTAGACATTGTGATGGACCTGGGGACCAAAGAACTGAGTATAAAAATGAAAAATGACTAGACTGGGTATAAAGATAGGACTCTGCCCCATAATCTGTGACAAGCAGCCCAAGAACCCAACCTACTCTCTGCAGTAACAAGTCCCAGAAGTGAAACTACTACCTATTACAACCAGTCCAAGAAGGCAAATAACCCCTTGAACAATCAGCCCAAAATGGCCAGGACTTCATTGATAACTGACAGCTACTGTATTGTTAGCCCCTGTTTCCAACTTAGGACCAACTGGAGAAGGGCAAGTGTGCATCTCTAACCCATCTCATACAACACCTCATTTCTAGTTGGCCCACCTACAGCTTCCTTGTGCAAGCGGCCTCCAATCAGTCCATACCTGAAGGCTTCTCTTTTTTACACTCTTCTGCCTGCCTTTGAGTCTCTGCCAAAATTCAAGTGATGGTGGCTGACTCCCTTGCAAGTTCTAAATAGTCTTTGTTTGTTCTCATTTGCATTGGTCTTTATTTCCACAGATAGAATAATGAGTGAGATATATATGGTTTCTGTCCCCAGGAAACTTACACAGTATGTGGGGGACACAGGAAAAATATAAGTAAATAGTAAAAATTAAAATAAATGCAAATAAGACAATTTTTGGATGGAAACATATAAGGGACTCAGAAAGGGTTGGGGGAGGTGGGTAATTTAGATGAGGCAGATACTTTGAAGAAGTAGCAGCCTGAGGGACCATTGTGAGGACTGTAGAGTGTGTCTGTAACATAACTGGAAAGTGCTGGTGGAGGTGAAGTTAAAAGAGGGAAGAAGAGCTGACAGGATGAGTTCAAGATGGACAGCTGATCCAGCGTATGAACACAAAGACTGACCTTGGCAATGAGGTAGGATACTTTCCCCTTTGAGATAAGTGGAAAAAAGAGAAAATGTGAAAAAGTGATTTCAAAATTAAAATGCTTCAAATATAAACCATTGACCCAACATTAGGGTTTGCCACCTTCTGGGAGACTGGGAGCTCAGACCACTAGGCTAGTGGGAGCATTCTGGCCCAAGGGTGGGGCCCGGGCAGTGGCTCCTCACCTCTGGCTTTCCAGAGGCACAGACCAGGCAGCTTGTCTATCCCGAGTTACATGGTTAGTGTAAAAATTCCAAGGATTAAAATCAACCCAAGGGTGAGTTAAAAAAACAGAGATAGGATTATACTCATGGTCAGGACATCTTCTGAGTAAAGAGACTCAGAGTTGGCACCAGCAATGAAAAAGCAAACATTTTAAATTCTTGGGTCCCCAAAGCCCCACTTTAGCTCTGCATCTCTGTGCTGCTGGGTCTGCTCTCCAGCAGGAACCTTAGCTCCTGGGGGCTGAGAGAGGTCACTGTCACTGTTACAAACCAGGGGGCCCATCCCAGGTAACTGTGCTGAGGAAGGGGCGGGGAGAGCTGTGGAACAGGGCTCAGAAAGAAAGGCTTCAGAGGAAAAGAGGGTAGGAATGGAAATCATTACGTCTTACTCTGTGCCAGGCATGGTGCCAAGTCATTTTCATGAACTTTCCCTTTCATTTTTTTTTCCCAACATTTCCATTATAATAGCCCCCTTTCCAGACATGGAAACTAACATGGAGAGTGTTTAAGTCCTTTCCTCAAAGGCATCCAGCAAGCAAGTAGCAGAGCTGAGGGCGGAGCTCAGCAGCTGACTAAAGAGCTCACCCACTGTGAGGTCTCTGTTTCTCCAAAAAAGGAAAAAAGAAACAAAAGAAAATGAGAAAAACAACTCAAAGAATAAATAAAGGTAACATTATCTTTAAATTAAAAAAAAAAAAAAAGAAAAACTCTTTCTTCAAAACTCTGGGCTCCAGCCACAGGAGGCCCCTTCACTGGGCTGTGATGGATGCTGTTTAACTGGAGCCACCTGGGGTTCCAAGTGTGCACCTGGCCCCAGGAGGAGCTGGAGTGGGTAATAAATGGGCGTGGAAGTCTCCTCAGCCTCACCAGATCTGGAGGTGGGAGGGAATGGGTCCTGTTTTGCAAGTAAGCATTAAAAAAAAAAAAAAAAACACAACACTAGAAGGGGTAGCGCCTTTCTTCTTTCTACCTGACACTTGGTTCTTTAAAAATGCTCTGTATCTGTCTGCAGAATAGGGGCTGTGGCTTCCAGTCCCAGAACAGCCATTGATTGTGAAGCTTCCAGGGTAAAGCCCTCTAAATCCAGCTTCACCGAGGAAGAACCTAGAATTTACCAGGCTGTGGGGGCCCTCTGCCCACAGAGCCCCATCCCTCTGTCACAGATGAAAATAAAACTACCAAGACATGATCTGCTTGGAGAGGAGAGGTGGTCAAACTCTCAGAGGAGAATGACCCAGAGCCCCTTCCTCACTAGGCTTTTATTGGGTTCAAATACACAGGAATACAGGTATGTCAGGTGGCAAGGATCAAACAATGGTTAACATTTCAAAGAAATCTGAGGGCTTAATCTGAGTCAGTGTCTGTCAGGAAAGGGGGTTGCAAAACTTTGGGAGACATACCCATTTCCTCCTCGGACCCTTATTATTTAAATGAGAACACTCTTAGCAAACAAAGCAGGTTTCACAGGACTTTAGGAATTCTTTTTTATGCCTTATCACCTGGGGAACCACTCTGGCCGGCACAGGGCTGCACCCGCTCGAAGTCATAGTTTCAGGCTTTAAGCTGATTAGGCCCAGGAAGCAAGAGATAAGGAAGATATCTCCCAGACAGAAATGGGGACTCAGGCTATGTCAGAATAGCTGGGGGGCAAGGGTCCATCACATCCTCTTTGCTGCAGCCCCCCCAAGTCCTTCCATAAGGGCCTCCCAAGTGGTCATGTCTGGCTCAGGTTGCCCCTCCCATGAGGAGTCTTACCCATCATTGACTACCGACCAAGCACTGGGGCCAGAGATGGATGAGGCAGAAGCAGCGCTCCTGCCAGGGAGATAAACTTTATCTCCTCAGTAGCTCATGTCCTCTTGACAGAACAGACCCAGATGAAGCGGGTCCCTTGGGCTCTTACTCAGCCCACCATGGGGTGAGGGTTACAATTCCTGAAACCAGGCTGAACGGTCCGCAACACCAGGCTATGCTTACTTTAATTCAATGGTAATCATTGGTAGTAGGGGACAATTTTCCCTGGGGTGGGTAATGGCCCCTTAGCAGGTAGCTCCAGGAAGGCAGGTTACAAATGGGAACAAAGAGAGGCAGCCAGATGAGGCCCATTTCTCACCAATGGCTAGCTAAGTTTAGACTTTATCCTTGGCGGACATAAGTCAAATGTAGTTTTTCTTTTCCCTCCAGAAGCATCAAAATAGGCAGAGTGAGACACTGAAAACTATATGTTGCTATTTTCACTATAAGTAAGAGATATAACACCCATTTTCTACAAGTGAGATGAAAATATCTGTCCTGCATATGACTTAATAATTTTTTTAAACTCAAAATCTTATGGTGCGTGAAAGTAATGAGTAAGATGAAAATTTGGCTGAATATTTTCATAATTTTGGTGAGAACTTTCTTAAGTCAGTAGTTTAAAGTAAATAATACATTCAGTAACATTTTGCTAATATTTTTAAAGCAAGAAATGAAGGGAAAAAAAGATTTTTAAAAACACTACAAAGTGAAAAGAAATTTTAAAATGGGGGAAATATCTACTATGCATACGTATAGATGATAATATTCTTAGTGCAAGATTTTTTACAAAAAATCAATAGTAATGATGTGCTCTAATTGAGATAGAGCAAAGGATTTGTGTAGGTGATTCACATTTACAATAAAATCTAAACTCCTTTCTATGGACTTCTAAGTTCCATTTATCTGCTGCTGCTTAGGTCTCTGACCTCAGCTCCTAAGACTTACCACTCGCTAAGCCATATGGGATTTCTTCTAGTTCTCAAATAAACTAAGCTACTTCCTGCCTTAGAACATTAACACTTGCTATATCCTATTCTCTGATGTTTTTGCCCCTTATCTTTGCATGTCTAACTCTTTCTCATAATTTGGGTGTTAGTTCAAATATCACATCTTCTGCAATTACCCAATATAAAGAAGATCTCATCCCCAGTTGTACTCCAGGACACCAGCTTGTCTTCTTTTTTCATAGCTTATAGCCCCATCTGAAATTGTGTGTGTGTGTGTGTCCATGCTCTATTTCCTCCCACTCCCATTAGAAAGCAAGTTTCATGATGGGAGAACCTCATATCTTATATTTATTGCTCTATTGCCACACACAGAACACATCCTGGTGCATAGCAGGAGCTCAAATGACTAAGTGAATAAAGAAAAATATGAGGAAACATGATCAATAAATGTAAACAAGTTGATTCCTTGAGTAATAAAAAATAGAAATTAAAATAATGAGAACCTGTTTTAACCAATTAGGTTGGCAATGATTTAAAAGATACATAAGGACTTCCAGCCAAGATGGAGGCATAGGTGGACACACTGTGCCTCCTCACGCAACCAAAATTAGGGACAACAAAGATTTAGAAATAAGAAAACAATCAAACTGATAGAAAATTGAACTGTGCGGAAGCCTGACAACCATTCATCCAGACCGGTAAGAGGGGTGGAGTCGGGGCAAGAAAAAGTGGAGGTTGGCAGACTTGGGTGCGCAGGCAGTGGATGGCAGATCCCAGGCACACAGGGGGTGGCTAGTGGACCTCAGGCACTGGGTGGCAACTGACAGACCCAGTGAGGCCGCACAAGGTGGCTGGCTAACCTAGCGGTCCCACATTCGAGTGCAGATAATCCAGGTGAAAACAGGGAGTGAGATAGACCTCGCAACCCAGGGCCCCAGCACCAGGAAATAAAACCTAAAAACACCGATTGAAAACACTTGTGGGGGACTTCCGGCCAAGATGGAGGTGTAGGCGGACACGCTGTGCCTCCTCTCACAACCAAAATTAAGGACAACAAATATTTAGAAACAAGAAAACAACCAGAACTCATAGAAAATTGAACTGTACAGAAGTCCAACAACCATTCATCCAGACCGGTAAGAGGGGCGGAGTCGTGGTAGGAAAAAGTGGAGGTGCGGACCCAGGAACGCAAGCAGCAGCGGCTGGCAGTTCCCAGGTGCACAGGCGGTGGCTGGCGGTCCTCGGGCCCACAGGCGGCAGCTGGCAGACCCCGGGCACAGGGGGGCAACTGTGCAGACCCAGTGAGGCCGCACAGGGCGGCTGGCTGACCAGGTGGTCCCACATTCGCGCGCGCAGACGGTCCAGGCAGAGGGGAAGTGGCGGAAGGGACTGAATCCAGGAGAGAGCGGAGCAGGCACCATTGTTCCCTCTCAGACCCCGCCCCCACATACAGCGTCACAACCCAGTGACTGGGCTGCCCCACCCTGGGGAACGCCTGAGGCTCCACTCCTCACTACGTAATAGCCTCGACCAGACTAAAACCAAAACAAAACAAAACAAAAAAAAACCCCACCAAAAATGGCTCAAACCGGAGAAAAAATGAAAACCCCAGAGCCAATTCCTCTAAGCTGTGAAGAGATGGCCAACCTATCAGATGCACAGTTCAAAGCACTGGTCATCAAAATGCTCACAGAATTGGTTGATTTTGCTCACAAATTAGATGAGAAAATGCAGGCTACAATACGTGAAATGAAGGAAGACGCATGGGGAACCGATAGAGATGGAAGGAAAACTGGGACTCAAATCAATGGAGTGGACCAGAAGGAAGAAACTAACAACCAAACAGAAAACGAGGAAGAAACAAGAATTCAAAAAAATGAGGAGAGGCTTAGGAACCTCCAGGACATCTTTAAACGTCCCAACATCCAAATTATAAGGGTCCCAGAAGGGGAAGAAGAAGAGCAACAAGTGGAAAATTTATTTGAACAAATAATAAAGGAGAACTTCCCCAATCTGGCAAAGGAAATAGACTACCAGGACGTCCAGGAAGCTCAGAGAGTCCCAAAGAAGTTGGACCCAAGGAGGAATACACCAAGGCACATCGTAATTACATTAGCCAAGATTCAAACGAAGGAGAGAATTCTAGAAGCAGCAAGGGATAAGGGGACAGTCACCTACAAAGGAGTTCCCATCAGACTGTCAGCTGATTTCTCAAAAGACACCTTATAGGCAAGAAGGGGCTGGAAAGAAGTATTTGAAGTCTTGAAAAGCAGGGACCTACATCCAAAATTGCTCTATCCAGCAAAGCTGTCATTTAGAATGGATGGACAGATAAAGCGCTTCTCAGATAAGGTCAAATTCAAGGAGTTCATCATCACCAAGCCCTTATTATATGAAATGTTAAAGGGACTTATCTAAGAAAAAGAAGATAAAAATATGACAGTGAAAAGACAGCAAACTCACAGCTATTAAGAACCACACCTAAAACAAAAGCAAACTAAGCAAACAGCTAGAACAGGAACAGAACCACAGAAATGGAGATCATATGGAGGGTTAGCAACAGGGACGTGGGAAGAGGAGAGGGGGAAAAGGTACAGAGAATGAGTAGCATAGATAGTGGGTAGAAAATAGATGGGGGAGGGCAAGAATAGTGTGGGAAATGTAGAAGCTAAAGAACTTATGACACATGGACATGAACTAAAGGGGGAGAATGTGGGTGGGAGGGGGTGTGCAGGGTGGAGGGGAATGATGGGGGAGAAATGGGACAACTGTAATAGCATAATCAATAAAATATATTTTAAAAAAAGGAAAAAAAAAAAAACACTTGTGCGGGTTGAGGTGCCAGGAGAGACTCCCAGCATCACAAGAGAGTTCGCTGGAGAGACCCACAGGGTTCTAGAACATACACAAGCCCACCCACATGGAAATCAGCACCAGAAGGGCCCAATTGGCTTGAGGGAAGCAATGGAAGGGACTGGAATCTGAGAGACTGCAGAGCAAGCGCCATTGTTCCTTCTCAGACCCTGTCCCCACATACAGGATCACAAACCAGAGACTGGGCTGTCCCGCCCTGGTGAACACCTAAGGCTCCATCCCTCACTATGTAACAGCCACGACCAGAGCGCCCCCCTCCAAAAAATGGCTCAAACAAGAGAACAGATCAAAGCCCCAGAGCCAATTCATCTAAGCTACCAAGAGATAGACAATCTATCAGATGCATAGTTCAAAGCCCTGGTGATCAGGATGCTCACAGAATTGTTTGATTTTGGTCACAAATTAGATGAACAAATGAAGACTACAATAAGTGAAATGAAGGAAAACACACAGGGAACCAATAGTGATGGGAGGAAAACTGGGACTCAGATCAGTAGAGTGGACCAGAAGGAAGAAACAAACAAACAAACAGAAAAGAATGAAGAAACAAGAATTCAAAAAAATGAGGAGGGGCTTAGGAACCTCCAGGACATCTTTAAACATCCCAACATCCAAATTATAGGGGTACCAGAAGGGGAAGAAGAAGGGCAACAAGTGGAAAACTTATTTGAACAAATAATAAAAGAGAACTTCCCCAATCTGGCAAAGGAAAGAGACTTCCAGGAAGTCCAGGAAACTCAGAGAGCCCCAAAGAAGTTGGACCCAAGGAGGAACACACCAGGGCACAACATAATTACATTAGCCAAGATTGAAATGAAGGAGAGAATTCTAGAAGCAGCAAGGGATAAGGGGACAATCACCTACAAAGGAGTTCCCATCAGACTGTCAGCTGATTTCTCAAAAGACACCTTACAGGCAAGAAGGGGCTGGAAAGAAGTATTCCAAGTCCTAAAAGTCAAGGACCTACATCCAAAATTGCTCTATCCAATGAAGCTGTCATTTAGAATGGAAGGGCCGATAAAGCGCTTCTCGGATAGGTCAAGTTCAAGGAGTTCATCATCACCAAGCCCCTATTATATGAAATGTTAAAGGGACTTATCTAAAAAAAAAAAGAAGATAAAAATTATGACAGTAGAAAGACAGCAAACTCACAGATATTAACAACCACACCTAAAACGAAAGCAAACTAAGCAAACAGCTAGAACAGGAACAGAAACACAGAAATGGAGATCACATGGAGGGTTAGCAACAGGGGAGTGGGAGGAGGAGAGGGGGGAAAAGGTACAGAGAATAAGTAGCATAGACAGTGGGTAGAATATAGACAGGGGGAGGGCAAGAATAGTGTGGGAAATGTAGAAGCTAAAGAACTTATGACACATGGACATGAACTAAAGGGGGGAATGTGGGTGGGAGGGGGTGTGCAGGGTGGAGGGGAATGATGGGGGAGAAATGGGACAACTTTAATAGCATAATCAATAAAATATATTTAAAAATAAAAGATATGTAAGATTTGTCTGCTGGTGGCAATGTAAACTGATCCACAGTTTGTGGAAGGTAAATTGGTAATATTTGTCAAAATTTTTGATATTCAAATTTTTTGAAGTCACAATTATATCTCTATAAAAAAACCTAAGAAAACATCGCTTCGACTTGAGACCAAAATGATACACTCACAGATCTAAGAATCTCAGTGAATCCTCAGCACAAGAAACCTAAATACAACACCAAAACAAATCATAATAAAATTACTCAAAATCTTGGATAAAGAGAAAAATTTTAAAGCAGCAAGAGAAAAAAAGTTTCAGTATATTCAGAGGAACAAAATCAAAGATGACAGTATATATCTCACAGAAAACCATGCAATTATGCTAAGTGAAAAAAGTCAGGCAGTGAGGGAAAAATACCATATGATCTCACCTTTAACTGAAACATATCAACAAAAGAAAAAAAGCAAACAAAATATAACCAGAGACATTGAAATTAAGAACAATCAAACAATAGCCAGAGGAGAGTGAGGAGGGGACAGTGGGGAGAAGAGTTTTCAGGAACTACTGTAAAGGACACATGGACAAAACCAAGGGGGAGGGTGGAAGCAAGGGAGGGAGGTGGGTTTGGCTGGGGTGGAGTGGGGGTGCTGGGGAGAAAATGCAGACCACTGTAATTGAACAACAATAAAGTAATTTTTAAAAAAAGAATTCTTTCCCCCTGAGATCAAGAACAAAGCAAGATTATCTACTGTCATCATCATTATTATTATTTTTATTTTCCTAATGCTCTACTTACATGCCTGTGACTGTATTTATACCTGGCAGTTTTTACATCTTAATCCCTTCCTGTTTTTCATTATTTTTATTCAACATAGTAGTAGAGATTCTAGTTAATGGATAAGGCAAGAAAAAGAAGTAAAACAAAAATTGGTAAGAAAAAAAGAAAACCATGCAAGTGAGATGAGAGTGGAGCAACATCCTTAAAATACTGAAAAACTGTCAACCTATTATTGTATATCTGAAAAACGCATCTGTGTTGGGGTGAACTGCACCCACACCAGCCACTGAGTAATATACTGAGGTCCTAACCTCCCAGTTGTTCATAATATGAATGTATTTAGAGAAATGGCTTTTAGGAGGTAATTAAAATAAAATAAGGTCACATTGGTGGGCTCATATGCAATATGATTGGTGTCCTTGTAAGAAGAAGAGATTAGGACACAGGCACAGTCCAAAGAATGACCATGTGAGGACACAGTGAGGAGGAGGCCATCTACAGGCCACAGAGAGGTGCCTGAGAAGAAATCTAACCTCCCAACACCTTGATCTTGGACTTACAGCCTTATGCAATGAGGGAAAACAAATTCCTGTTGTCTAAGACATTCAGTCTGTGGTATTGTTAAGTCACTCCTAGAAAACTAGTACAATATCTTTTTTAAATGAAAACAAAGTAAAGATTTTCTTTTAGATACACAAAGTCTGAAAGAATTCATTGCTAAGAGACCCATACAATAAGAAATGTTAGGCAGAAGAAAATTGATAGATTGAAATGTGGATCTATACAAAGTAATAAGGGATACTGAAAAGATTAAGTGTGTGAGTAGATATGAAAGAGCTTTAAAAATTACTTAAATGTCTGAAAAAAATCATTGACTGTTTAAAGCAAATAATAACAGTGTAGTATGGGATTTATAGCATCTGTAAAAGTAACATGTATGACAACAATTGTATAAAAGCTGGAAGGAGAGAAATTATATTATTGTGAAGTTCTTATACTATGTGTGAAGTGGTACAATATGACTTGCAAATAGATTGTGATGAAATGCAAGGGGCGGGCAAAAGTAGATGCACAGTTCTTCATATGGATAATAATACAGTAATTAATAAATAACAATTCAAAAATAAATTGTGTTTCATGTGCTCACAACTGTAATATATTGAACACTAAAATAGTTATAGCTCATTAAAATAATTATAGCTAATTACATAGGAGGTAAAAGTAAAATCAAAAAAATAACCAAAAAAGCACAAAAAGAGAAAAAAAGGAACAAATAGTAATTGATAATACTTATATCTCATTGTATCACGATTACATTAAATATAAATGATCAAACACTACAATTAAAAAGCAGAGATTACAAGCTTTGATTAAAAAAAGAAGACGCAACTACATCCTACCTATAAGAAATGCACTTTTTTTATTAAAACTTGTTTATTCATAACACAAGAATTAAATATCTTTTCAAGTTTTTTAGTGTATTGGCTTTCAGAAAGCTGACACAAAACAAAATTTCTAGCTTGATTAATCTTTGCCAAATCTTACCTGTAAAATAAATTATTTATATAATTATTATACTGTATTTTATAGTTATTAAACATACACACCCATCTGTATATTTTGTTACTTTACCTAATGTTTCATTTGGCAATGAAAAGATATAATCTGTATTTCAATGGAAAGATGGGTCTTTTGCCAAACAAAACATCTATTAGCTATTAAAGCCATATTTTATAATCTTGGATTTGTATAGTACCTTGAAAGCTTATGGAATGATCCATAAGAATTCTCTAGTAGGCTTCTTCTTTTTACCTCTTGGCTAGTCCATCTTTATTTTATTTTATTTTATTTTATTTTATTTTATTTTATTTTATTTTATTTTATTTTTTATAGTTGTTCAAGTGCTTGTCTCCATTTTCATCCCACTATGCCCCACGGCCCCCCAACCCTGCTTCCCACCCTCAAACTGAGTAGGAACTACAGCAGTATGAAAAAGGAAATAGAAACTATAAACTAGAAGGGATTATAGGAAATGCACTTTAAATGTAAATGCACAAATAGATTAACATAAAAACAAAGAGATATACCATGCTAAACTAAGCAAAAGAAATCTGGATTGGCTATATTAATATCAGATAAAGTAGATTTTAGAACAAAGAATATTACCAGAGACAAAGAAGTTCATTTCATAATGATAAAGAGTTAAATCATCAGGAGGAAGTAAGAATCCTGAGTGCTTGTTTACCAAAAATAACAGGGCTTTCAAATACATTTAGCATAAACTGATAGAACTGGAGAAGTAGATGATTCATAATCTTAGACAAAGATGTCAATCCCCTGCCTCAGTAATGGGTACAATATGTAGACAGGAGGTTTGTAAGCTCATAAAAGGCTTTTATAACACAATCAACCAACTAGACCTGAGTGACATTTCTAGAACACTCCACCCAGCAACAGAAGAATATATACTTTTCAAGTGGATACAGAATACTTACCAATATAGATCATAGTCTGGACCTCAAGTCATCTTAATATATTTAGAAGGGTTCACACCAAGTTTATTAGCAATCAATAAAAAAAATCTGAAAAATTCCCAAATATTTGGAAACTAAATAATACACTTTAAAATAATAAATTAAAGAAGAAATCAAAAGGGAAATTGGATATTATTTTAAACTGAATTAAAATAAAAGCACGATATATGAAAATTTTACGAGATGGTGATAAACTAGTACCTAGGAGAGTGTTCAGAATACTATATGTCTGTATTAGAAAACAAGAAAAGTTCTCAAATCAGTGAGTTTAGCTTCTACTTTAAGAAATTTTTTAAATATATTTTATTGATTATATTATTACAGTTGTCCCAATTTTTCACCCTTTGCAACCTTCCACCTGGTTTGCCCATCCACTCCAGCAATCTCCCTGCCTTCATTCATGTCCATGGGTCACACATAGAAGTTCTTCGACTTCTCCATTTCCTATACTGTTCTTAACACTCCCCTGTCTATTTTGTACCTACCAATTTGTACTTCTTAATCCCTGCATGTTTCCCTCTTTCTCCCCCTTTCCCCTCTCAGCTGATAACCCTCCTAATGATCTTCATGTCTAGGATTCTGTTGCTGCTCTGGTTGTTTGTTTAGTTAGTTTTTTTAGATAAATTTGTTGATAGTTGTGAATTTATTGTCATTTTAATGTTTATAGTTTTTATTGCCCTTTTCTTATATAATCCCCTTTAACATTTTATATAATAATAGTTTGGTGATGATGAATTTATTTAGTTTTACCTTGTCTGGGAAGCTCTTTTTTTAAAAAAGTTTTTATTTATTTTTAGAGAGAAAGGAAAGGAGGGAGAACGAGAGGAAGAAAACATCAATGTGTGGTTGCCTTTTGTGTGCCCCCTGCTAGGGATCTGTCCTGCAACCTAGTTAGGCATGTGCCCTGACTGAGAATTGAACTTGCAGGTCGGCACTCAATCCACTGAGCCATGCCAACCAGGGCTGAGAAGCTCTTTATCTGCTCTTGAATTCTAAATAATAGCTTTGCTGGATATAGTAATCTTGGCTGTAGGTCCTTGCTTTTCATCACTTTGAATATTTCTTGCCAGTCCCTCCTAGCCTGCAAAGTTTCTTGTCAGAAATCAGCTGATAGTTTTATGGGAACTCCTTTGTAGGTAACTATCTGCTTGTCTCTTGCTGCTTTTAAGATTCTCTCTTTAACTTTAATCTTTGGCATTTTAATTATGATGTGTCTTAGTGTGTTCCTCTTTGTATCCCACTTGTTTAGGACTCTCTGTGCTTCCTGGACTTGCACTTTTATTTCCTTCACCAAATTAGGGAAGTTTTCTTTCATTGTTTTTTCAAATAAGTTTTCAATTTCTTGCTCTTCATCTTCTCCTTCTGGCATTCATATGATTCAAATGTTGTATATTTAAAGATGTCCCAGAGGCTCCTTAGCCTATCTTCATTTTTTTAATTCTTTTTTCTTCTTGCTGCTTTGATTGAGTGCTTTTTTCTTCCTATGTTCCAAATCATTGACTTGATTCTCAGCTTCATCTGCTCCACTGTTGGTTCCCTATAGATACTTTTTTTTATTTCAATTAATGTAAACTTCATTTCTGTCTGGGTCTTTTTTATGCTACTAAGGTACCCAACGGGTTCATTGAGCATCCTGATAATCTGTGTTTTGAATTCTACATCTGGCATGTTGCTTATCTCCATTTCCCTTCGTTCTTTTTCTGAAGTTTTATTCTGTTCTTTTATTTGTGCCATACTTCTTTGTCTCCTCAATTTGTCCCCTCCCTGTGTTTGTTTCTGCATATTAGGTGGAGCTGCTTTGACTTCCTATCTCAGTAGTGTGGTCTATTGTAGAAAAGCTCACCCGTAAGTTGTATGGGGTCGAGCCTTAGGTAATTGCCAGGACAGGGCAGCCTTTGTCACCACTCTGGCTCTGTGTCAAGGAAGGTTTAGAGAGGGGTTAATGCTACTACTTCCTGGCCACTGGAGATTTACCCTGGAGGAAGCTGTCTCCTGGAACTCACCCTGTTGCCATTCATTTCCATTTCTTCCCTTATGTACTTGTCCCCTTCCAGCTATTGCCCTGTTGCTGAATCCTAGAGGAGGTGAGTCTGCATAAGTCCTAAGTCCACTGCAGACCCTTTACGAGGAGTCTCCTAAGAATCCTGAAGTTTCTTCCTACATCACAACTCCCACTGGTTTTTCCAGTCAGAAATTATGGGACCTTATCTTCCTGGTGCTGGCACCTAGGGCTGGGTTCAATCACTCCCAAGATAGCTCTCTTGATTTCTATCTACCACATGTGGACGTGGGACCACCCGTTCTGCGTCTCCATGCCTCTCCACACCACTCCACATCTCCACACCTCTCTGCCTCTCCATCTGTCTGGATGAATATGGCTTCTTTAAATCCTTGGTTGTCAGACTTCCACACAGCTCAATTATCTGATGAATCGGGGTGATATTTATTTTGTAACAAGTCTAGTTGTAATTTTTGCTGTAGCTGTGTGAAGAGGCAAAGCATGTTTACTTCTACCTCCATCTTGCTTAGAAGTCAAGAAAAAATTTTTTAAAAGATCAAACTGACCCAGAGTAAGTAGAAGAAATGAAATAATAAATATCAAAGCAGAGATCCACAAAATAGAAGACAAATAAACATAAAGAAAATCAGTGAAATTAAGAGCAGACTCTTTCAGATGATCAATAAAGTTGATAACTCTCTAGTCAGACTGATCAGGAAAAAAACTTTTGAAAAGATACAAATTGCCAATATCCAAGATAAGAACTGTAATATCACTCTAGATTCTACAAATATTAAAAGGACATTAAGGAAATATAATAAGCAGTACTTCCAGTCAAGATGGAGGCATAGGTAGATGCACTTTGCCTCCTTGCACAACCAAAAGAAGGACAACAATAAATTTAAAAACAAAAAATAACCAAAACTTCCAGAAAATCAAACTGTAAGGAAGTCTGACAACCAAGGAGTTAAAGAAGAAACATTCATCCAGACCAGTAGGAGGGGCAGGGATAGGCAGCCAGAGTGGAGAAGACTAGTGGCAAGGCAGCCACTGTAGGACCAGGCAAGGCAGGGGCAGATGGAGCAGGCGGTCCAATATTTGCATGCAGATAAACAGGGAGGAACAACTGGGGAGCAAGACAGACCACGCAACCCAGGGTTCCAGTGCAGGGAATATAAAGCCTCAAAATCTCTCACTGAAAAAAACATGGGGGGTTGAGGTGGCAGGAGAAACTCTCAGCCTCACAGAAGAGTTCACTGGAGAGATCCACAGGGTCCTAAAAAGTACACAAAACCACCCACCTAGGAAACAGAACCAGAAGGGCCCAATTTGTTTGTGGGTAGCAGAGGAAGTGACTGAAAGCCAGCCTAGAGCTGAGCAAGCAGCACTGTTCCCTCTCTGACCCCTCCCCCACATGCAGCTCCACAATGCAGCCACATGGGTTGTCCCACTCTGGCAAATACCTAAGGCTTTGCCCATTAACTACGTAATGAGTGTGCTGAGAAAACAAAAAAAATATGGCCCAAATGAAAGAACAGATCAAAGCTCCAGAAAAATACAACCAACCAATGAAGAGATAGCCACCCTATCAGATGCAGAGTTCAAAACACTGGTAATCAGGATGCTCACAGAAATGGTTGAGTATGGTCACAAAATAGAGGAAAAAGTAAAGGCTATGAAAAGTGAAACAAAGGAAAATGAGCAGGGAACCAACAGTGAAGGAAAAGCAACTTGGACTCAAATCAACGGTTTGAACCAGAAGGAAGAAATAAACATTCGACCAGAACAAAATGAAGACACAAGAATTCAAAGAAATGAAGAGAGGCTTAGGAACCTCCAGGACAACTTTAAACATTCCAACATCCAAGTCATAGGGGTGCCAGAAGGAGAAGAGGATGAGCAAGAAATCAAAAACGTATTTGAAAATATAATGAAGAAGAACTTCCCTAATCTGGCAAAGGAAATAGGCTTCTAGGAAGTCCAGGAAGCTCAGAGAGTCCCAAAAATGTTGGACTCAAGGAAGCACACACCACAGCATAACATAATTATATTACCCAAGATGAAAGATAATGAAAGAATCTTAAAAGCAGCAAGAGAAAAGGAGATAGTTACCAACAAAGGAGTTCCCATAAGACTATCAGTTAATTTTTTAAAATAAAAAATAAAAATAAAATAAAATAAAAAAACCTCACAGGCAAGAAAGGGCTGGAAAGAAGTACTTACTCAAAGTCCTGAAAGGCAAGGACCTACATCCAAGATTACTCTATCCAGCAAAGCTATCATTTAGGATGCAAGGGTGAATAAAGTGCTTCCCAGATAAGGTCAAGTTAAAGGAGTTCATCATTGCCAAGCCCTTCTTATATGAAATGTTAAAGGGACTTATCTAAGTAAAAAAAAAAAAAAAAGTTTAAAAATACAAGCAGTAAAATGACAACAAACTCACAACTATCAACAATGAAACCTAAAAAAATAAATAAATGAATAAAAACAAAAACAAACTAAGCAAACAATAGAACAGGAACAGAATCACAGAAATGGATATCACATGGAAGATTATGAGTGGGGAAGGGGAAGGGGAGAATGGGGGAAAAGGTACAGGAAATAAGAAGCATAAATAGTAGGTACCAAATAGACAGGGGGAGGTTAAGAATAGTATAGGAAATGGAGAAGCTGAAGGATTTATATCTACGACCCATGGACATGAACTGAGGTGGGGGAATGATGGTGGGAGAGGGGCATACAGGGAAGAGGGGAATAAAGGGGAGGAAAAAATGGGACAAGTACAATAGCATAATCAATAAAATATATTTTTAAAAAAGAAATATGATGAACACCCTCATATCAATAAATTTTACAAGTTAGATGAAATAGAAATTCCTTGACAAACACAAACTACCAAAATTCAAGGAGAAATAGATAATCTGAAGAGCTCTATGTTAAAGAAATAAATGTGTAGTTATAAAACATTCCCACAATGAAAACTCTAGGTCTAAATGGTTTCACTGATGAATTATACCAAATATTTAAAGAAGAAATTACATCAACTCTTTACAAACTCTTTCAGAAACCTGAAGATGCAGGGACATCTAGAACAGCTTAGCCTTGCAGATGTCTGGTACGAGATGGGAATGCGTGTAAATAGAGCAAGACAGTGCTATGAAAATGAATGAAGACCACCCAAATGGAGCAGGGAGCCTTTAGAGCTGCTATAATAAGGGAACTCAGCCAGCACCACTTGGCATTTGCCAGAGATTCAAAGGCAAGCAGGGACTAGAAAAGCTTTCTAGCTTAAAAAAAAAAAGAAAGAAAGAAAGAAAGAAAAGAAAATAGAAAGAAATTATGATGTTAGCTTCAGTCATGCTCTGATTGGAGTTTGTTGGCATGTGGAAGCTGGAAGCTGGATAATTAAAGCGGAACATCTTAGGTAATTGATTTGGGGAAGCATATTTGGCTTACAATGCTTGGTTCTGAGTTGAAAGTCGGTGCAAAATATAAGGAAGCTAACAGCCATTGTCCATTGTTCTGACCATTCTGGGACAATTGCTGCAGATCATATTCAGCTTGCTGGACTGGTTGCTGCAGAGTGCTATTGTAATATATGCTCTGTCCATTGTCTGTCTAGTCAATCCGTCCATGCTTAACCACCATGCTTGGTCTGTCCTTACTGTGCTACTCAGGGGCTATCCACAGGACATGGAATTTTTGTCCCCAAGTCCTAGACCTTCAGGGAGGACTCCCATCATCAACTTTGTATTAGTTATCTATTGTTGTTACCCCCACAATTTAGTGACTTAAGACAATATTTACTGTCACAGTTTCCGTGGGTCAGGTCAGATTCAACATTGTCACTTCCACTCCCAACCCCTCCCCTGCTTCCATGGAGGCCCGCCACCTTTGCTGTGCCTCTGTGTTCCAGTTCTTCAACCATTTTGGACTGCCTCAGGCAGGATGAGGGGGAAGAGGGGAAAGGGAAGATAAGAAGAGAAAACACTAGCACTCGTATATGACAAGAGTGCCCTAAGTGCTTTCTCCATGTTAGCTCATAAAGTTCTTCTTTAGCCTACATCTGATTCTGCACACACACACCAGGCCAGTAAATTTAAGTTGCCCCCACCTACGAGGGATCCACAGGAGGGGAGGGGTCCTTTGGAGTCTTATGGGACCTGCACAATGTACACTTTTGCTGTACATTACCAGTATTTATAAATAATTTCTAGACCACAGGCTGAGTGACCCATACACCTTTCCTACTTCCTGGGCCTTCTGTTTTTTATCTGGAAAAACTGAGAGTGGAGAAGCAAACATTGTATTCAGTTTACAGAATCTTAGATTTTCTATTTCTTAGGTGGCTACAAACCACTTGGAAATAAGCTATGCAAAGTTTCAAATCCATCTTAAAGAACGGAACTTACACAAAATTGTGTTTATCAGCCCTTCTTGTAACAATAGAATCATCCGCAATATTTTACCAAGCCTACACCTTCCCTGATCCCACCACGAACAGAGCCCCCATCCCATAGCAAACCAAAAGAGCTGTTGAAGACATTCTGTCTCCCTTCCACAGCATTCCAGAATACCTTGACATTCAGATAACTCCTTTGCTTCTCCAACCATCCCAAACCAACTTTCTGGCACCTACCATAATGGGTTGTTTTGTTTTTTTTTCTCACCCAAGGATGTGTTTTTATTGATTTTGGAGAAAGAGAAAAGTGGTGGGGGAGAGAAAACATCGATATAAGAGAGAAAAACACTGATCAATTGCCTCCTGTACATGGCCCCACCAAGGATCAAACCCACAACCTAGGTATGTGCCCTGATTGAGAATTGAACCCACAACCTTTTAGTGTATAGGACAATGCTCCAACTAACTGAGCCACCTGTCCACAGCCCCTATCATACCTAGGGGTTTTAAATTCAACCTACCCCAACACTGAAAACAATTTCCTATCAGGAGGGCCATAAAACACTGCTAATAAGAGGAAATACAGAATGTAACAAAGGATAATTACATAAACAACTTTAGGAGCTGTTTGGCCTTGGGGAAAATGTGACTCACCCAATCTACAAAATCACTTGTTACAATACAGAATACAAGCAGAGAGTAAGATTATTCTAAATCCTTTTCTTTAGGACCTATTTTTTAAAACCCATTATGTTGGGGAATAAGCTTCTGTAAAGATTAACTTGGAGAGACATCAGAGGAATGGTGGCATGAGAGACCCCCTTGGTTTGTCCCTTTTATTGGTCAACAGTTGAACAGCTATAATTCCACAAAGGACTCCCTGCTCAACACAGAAACAGGTCTGAAAGATCCACAGATTGAACCATCTGTAGGTGGGCAAGTGGGAGCTGACCAGGGAGGTGAGAAGGGAGAAGAGCTCAAAGGAGCCACAGATACAGCCCAGCCACCCAGAGCAACTGCAGTGGTCTAAGTCCAAAGAGGGGAGGAGTCAGGTTGTGGATGGCACTCCCTTCAGCTGGAAGGAGCAAAGAGATTTAGTGAGCATTCCTGCAGGAGTGGGCAATACAATCTATGTCTGAGCCCAGTGACCAGGGCAGGGACAAAGCACCGAGTTATGGCCATGGTTGTCTGACATTCAGCATTCCAGACAGAGAAACAAAGCCTGAGTCTGGCTGCCTTCCCTCATCCTCCCAGAGCTCGCTTCCCCTCACCCTTTTGTTGGGTTGCAGAGCACATTATCTGAAAACTCCAGGACTGGTACTACAGAAACACTTTTTCCCTTAGCAAAGGGCACACTCTGTGACTAATTGCAGGATTGAATGGAAAAGCAGGGAAGATACCAGTAAGGTCCACTTGTCACCATTGCAGGGATGACAAAGCAATTGGGGAGGTGGCCAGGTTCCCCCAGATCACCCCACCCCCATGCATCAGGTTGCACTGCCAGCAGTGTCTGGCTGTGGGACATAGCACTGGGATTTCACTGATTCGGAGTCCCAACATCCACTGTATCCCCTCACAGGGTTGGTCCCTTGGGACCAAAACCACCAGATCACAAGGAGGTGCTCACCTTCACAGAGAAGACAGACCATTTTTCACCACCCTCCAGAGATCTGAAAGGCCAGAGAAGTGCAAGAGAGCTAAAAATCTTGTGATTCAGCACGACCTACTGGAAAGCAATAGGAAGACTTCTTATCAATCTACTAAAGAAGTACCATTCATATACAGATTCCTAGACAGAGAAGAAATCCATCAAATACTGTGAATAACCAAGGCAATGAGGCAGCTCAGAAAGAAAATGAAAAATCTCCAGAAAATAAACTTAAAGACATGGAAATATGGATTTAAAAGACAGAAAATTCAAGACTGCCATTCTGGAAAGACTCAGCTAGTTGCAAGAAAATACAGATAGGCATTTTAATAAACTCAGAAACCAAATCAACAAATAACATAAGTATTTTACCAAAGAGATTGTAATTTTTAAAAACCAAATAAAAATTCTGGAGATAAAATACTCAATAAAAGAGATCAAGAATGAACTAGCAAACACAGGAAATAGAGCTGATAGATAGAGGAAAGAATTAGTGATATCAAAGAAAGAAATCTAGAAATGACACAGAGGGAAGAAGAGAGAGACTTGAGCATAAAAAGAAATTAAAAAAACTCTACGAGAACTATCTGACTTCATCGGAAAGAGCAGTGTAAGAATAACAGGCATACCAGAAGAAGAAGAAAGGGAGAAAGAAACAGAGAGCCTTTTCAAATAAATAGTCAATGAGACCTTCCAAAACCTATTAAAGAGCTAGATCCTTGAATCCAAGAAACACACAGAACAAAAAATTACCTCAATCCAAAAAGGGTTTCTCCAAAGGAGCCCTAATTCATTGCTGGTGGGAGTATAAACTGGTTCAACCACTGTGGAAAACAGTATGGTGGTTTCTTAAAAAAATAAAAATAGAGTTACCATACAACCCAGCAATCCCTCTTCTGGGTTCCTACCCCAAAACTCAAAAACATTTATTCACAAAGATATATGCACCCTTCAGTTCACTGCAGCATTAATCACAGTGGCCAAGACATGAAGACAACCAAAGTGTCCTTTGATAGAGGATTGGATAAAGAAAATGTGGTACATATACACAATGGACTACTACTCAGCCATAAGAAAAGATGAAATACTGACATTTGCAACAACATAAATGGACCTTGAGAATACTTTGCTAAGCAAAATAAGTCAGAAAAAGCTAAGAACCATATGATTTCACTTATATGTGGAATATAAAACTGAAACTCATAAACACAGACAACAGTATGGTGTTTACCAGAGGGAAGGGAGTGGGGGGTAATGGAGAGTAAAAGGGGACAAATATAGGGTGATGGAAGATGATCTGACTGTGGGTGGTGGCACACAATGCAATATACAGATCATGTATTACAGTAATGTAGGTTTGAAACCTGTGTGACCCTCTTAACCGATGTCACCCCAATAAACTTAATTTTTAAATTAATGTTAAAAAGACCTTCTCCAAGGTACATTGTATTAAAACTCTCAAAAATTGACAAAGAAAGAATTCTCAAGGCAGCCAGGGGAAAAAGAAAAGTAATCTATAAAGGAAAGCTCATTAGGTTATCATCAGACTTCTCAGCAGAAACTCTACAAGCTACAAGAGAGTGGAACCAAATATTCAAATTACTGAAAGAGAGAAATTACCAGCCAAAAATAATATATCCAGCAAAGTTTACCTTTATATATGAAGGAGAAATAAAGACTTCTCCAGACATACAGAAGCTGAGGACTTTATCACCAGAAGACATCTGTAGCAGAAAATATTCAAGGGAGTTATTTTACCTGAAGCAAAGAACAAAAAGTCACAAAACTACAAAATCAGTGACAAACTTACAGCATAAATAGGGATAATTTGTGACAAAAAGAAAACCATAGAAGGGTAGTAGGTAAAAGTCTGAATTTGCAAAGGAGGATGAAGATCAGATGCATCCAAAAGAAAAAAATATATAAAACTTTCTTTTCCACAAACCTAATGGTAACCACACACACACACACGCACGCGCACACACACAAAACACCCAAAACTGAGACACATAACTTAAAAGAGGAAACAGATGGGAAAGGTATAGAATACCATCAAACAAAAACAACAGGCAGAAACACAAAGAAAAAGAAGCAATGGAGGCACAGAGGTACCAGAAAACAAAAGTTAAAATGGCTATAGAATATCCTCATACATCAATAATTACTCAATGTAAATGGACTAAATTCACCAATAAAAAGGCACAGAGTAGCAGATTGGATCAAAAAAAAAAAAAAAAAGAAATCCAGCCATATGCTGCCTTCAGAAGATACATCAAAGCTGTAAAGACAAAGACTCTAAGTAAAAGGTGGAAAATGATTCTCCAGTGAAAAACAGGTGTAACCATACTTTTATCTGACAGAATAGATTTCAAGATAACAAATGATAAGAGACAAAGATGGACATTTTATAATGATAAAGAGGACACTACATCAAGAAGACATAACCTCAATAAATATATGCACCCAACAGGCACCATGGAAAACAGTACAGAATTTCCTAAAAAAAAAAACAAAAATGGAATTGCTTTTTGACCTGGTGATTCCACTGCTGGGATTATACCCTAAGAATCCTGAAACATCAATTCAGAAGAACCTATGCACCATATAGCAGTAGTATTTACAATAGCCAAGTGCTGGAAACAGCCTAAGTGCCCATCAGTAAATGAGTGGATCAAAGAATTGTGGTACATTTACACAATGAAATACTACACAGCAGAAAGAAGGAACTCCTACTCTTAATAGCATGGATGGAACTGGAGAGCATTATATTAAGTGAAATAAGCCAAGTGGTGAAAGAAAAATACCATATGATCTTACCTATAAGTGGAATCTAATCAACAAAACAAACAAGTGAGGAAAATAGAACCAGAGACGTGGAAATAAAGGACAAACTGACAGTGACCAGAGGAGAGAACAGAGGAGGGTAATGGGAGGAAAGAAGGGGAAGGGTGTAGTCAAGGAACTTGAATAAACGACACACTGACATGGACAATGCGGGGAGGACTATATGTGGGAGGGCAGGGAGGAGTAATGATGGAAAAATGAGGACAACTCTAATTGAACAACAATAAAATTTTTTTAACAAATTAAAAAAAATAAACATATGCACCCAATCAGGGAGCACCAAAATATATAAAGCAATTACTAACAGAAATGATAAAAACACAATCATAGTTGGGGAACTAAATACTCTATTAATAGCTCTAGATAGATCATCCAAACAGAAAATCATAAAAAGAAATATTGGCCTTAAATGACACATTAAACCAAATTGACATAAGTGACATTTACAGAGCCTTTCATCCCAGAATATCAGATTATACATTCTTCTCCAAAGCACATGGAACATTCTCAAGGATAGATCATATGCTGGGTCACAAAACAAGCCTCAACAAATTCAAGAAGATTGAAATCATACCAAGCATAGTCTCTGGCCCCAGTGCTCTGAAAGTAGAAATCAACTGCAAAAAAAGAAAAGAACCTACAAATGACTGGGTCAGAGAAGAAATAAAATGTGAGATCAAAAGATGTATAGAGACAAATGAGAATGACCATATGACGTATCAAAACTTCTGGGATGCAACAAAAGTAATAGTAAGAGAGAAGTTTATATTATTACAGGCCTTTCTCAAGAAAAAATTTTCAAGTAAACAAACATTACATTGTAAAGAACTAAAAAGAAGAACAAAAACATCCCAAAGTCAGAAAAAAGAAATAATAAAAATTAGAGCAGAACTGAATGAAATGGAGAACAAAAACACTATAGCAAAAAAATTAATAAAACAAAGAGCTGGTTCTTTGAAAAGATGAATAAAGTTGACAAACCCAGGGCTACACTCATTAATAAAAAAAGAGAAAAGACTCATAAACAAAATCAGAAATGAAAGAGAAGTTACCACAGGGCATCACAGAAATACAAAGGATCGTACAAGAATACTATGAAAAAATTGATGTCACCATTGCAGATAACCTAAAAGAAATGGATAACTTCCTAGAAATATATGACCTCCTTAGATGGAAACATCAAGAACTAGAAAATCTAAATAGACTGATCAACAGTGAGGAAATTGAGACTGTTGGGAACCACTCAGCCTGGTTTCAGGAGTTGTAATCTCACCCCATGGTGGGCTACGTAAGAGCCCAAGGGACCTGCTTCATCTGGGTCTGTTCTGTCAAGAGGACCTGAGCCACTGAGGAGACAAAGCTTATCTCCCTGGCAGGAGCGCTGCTTCTGCCTCATCCATCTCTGGCCCCAGTGCTTAGTTGGTTAGTCAATGACAGGTAAGACTCCTCACGAGAGAGGCAACCTAAGCCAGACACGACCACTTGGAAGACCCTCATGGAAGGACGCAGGGGGCTGCAGCAAAGAGGGGGTGATGGACCTCGCCCCCCGGCTATTCTGACATAGCCCGAGTCCCCATTTCTGTCTGGGAGATGTCTGCCTGATCTCTTGCATCCTGGCTCTGATCCACTTAAGCCTGAAACTATGATGGAAGGCAGTGCAGCCCTGTGCCAGCCAGAGCAGTTCCCTGGATGATCAGGCATAAGAAAGAATTCGTAAAGTCCTGTGAAACCTGCTTTGCTAAGAGTGCTCTCATTTAAATGATAAGGGTCTGAGGAGGAAATGAGTATGTCTCCCAAAGTTTTTGCAACCCCCTTTCCTGACAGATACTGACTCAGATTAAGCCCTCAGATTTCTTTGACATGTTAAACCTGTATTCCTGTGTATTTGAACCCAATAAAAGCCTAGTGAGGAGGGCGCTCTGGGTCATTCTCCTCTGAGAGTTTGACCACCTTTCCTCCCCAAGCAGATCATGTCTTGGTAATTTTACTTTCATCCATGATGGATGGATGGGGCTCTGCAGGCAGAGCCCCTCCACAAACAACCATCAAAAACCTCCCAAAAAATAAAAGTCCAGGACCAGATGGCGTTATTAGTGAATTCTGCCCTGGCTGGTGTGGCTCAGAGGGTTGAGTGCTGGCCTGCAAACTGAAGGGTTGCCAGTTCAGTTCCCAGTTGGGACACATGCCTGGGTTGTGGGCCAGTTCCCCCATAGGGGGCATGCAAGAGGCAACCAAGCACACATCAATGTTTCTCTCCTCCTTTCTTTCTCTTTCCCTTCCCTTCTCTAAAAATAAATAAATAAAATCTTTTTTTTAAAGCAGGTCACTTAGCATAATATTCTCAAGGTCATCCATGTTGTCACAAATGGCAGTATTTCATCTTTTCTTATGGCTGAGTAGTATTCCATTGTATACATGCACCACATCTTCTTTATCTAATCATCTCTCAGGTGATGCTTTGGTTGATTCCATGTCTTGGCCACTGCGAATAGTGCTGCAATGAACATGGGGGTGCATGTATCTTTGCAAGTAAGTGTTTTCCATTTTTTCAGGTTGATACCCAGAAGAGG
The DNA here is from genome assembly GCA_039655065.1 of Glossophaga mutica. NCBI lineage: Eukaryota > Metazoa > Chordata > Mammalia > Chiroptera > Phyllostomidae > Glossophaga > Glossophaga mutica. Next base: position 72,952,988 of record CM077308.1, on the reverse strand, counting down.
GGTTACAGGCAACAAACAAGTTAATGGGAGAGACAGACGAGCAAAGAAATAATTACAATACAAAGATCTAGAGGAAGATTAGAGTCCTGTGCTTTCACAGAAGAGGGGATCCTAACCCAGACTTGGGGGTCAGGATGTGATCCTGAGCTGATATTTGAATGACAGATGGGAGTTAAAAAAGAAAGCGTTGGTAAATAAAGTCAGAACATTGATGTAACTTCAAGTCGGTAAGTGAGCACAGCTGGAGCTGGGGCAGAACCAGTGGGAAAGGTGAGGCTACAGGGGTAGGTAAGCTTTTGTAGGTAATGGGGGCCATTAAAGTGTTTCAATCAGGAAACGATAGGCTTGGCTTTGAGTCACTTTAACCCATGACAAGAAGAATTAATTGGAAGAGGCAAGAATGATACTTGGAGGCCACTCTGGAAAGCATTGGGTTACCCTGGATGAGGCAAATGAGACACCGACAAAGCAAAATTTAAGACAGCACTTACCGTCATGGTTAAGTGAGTGCCTCCTTAAACTTTGTGAGCTCAGGGCCTCACTTGCCTCACCCTAGTCCAAGCTCTGGTGGAGGTTCTGAGCTCCTGCACTGAAAACCAATCATTTACATATTAGCTGAGATATTTGCTGTTGTAAAAAGAACCCTTGAGCTGGTGGCATATGAAATTCTAATGTATCCAACACATAACAGCACACATAAACAGGCCCCTAACTGTGGCAAGAAGAGGCCCATTCCTTTCTCCTGTGATCAGCCAGGTAGATTTGACTGCTCAGGATGAGGCTCTCAGGAGAGGGTCATAGCAATAGAGAGAAAGATGGCTTCCCTTCTGAAGTGGGAACAAGTTTATAAAAAAATAGATGGTGATTCCTCAATGTGGGGGTAGCTTAGTTTTAAGAGCCAAAATAATCCTGAAGAGGGCAGTGTCCAAGGCCACCTCAGAACAGAGTCTAAGCCTCCCGGTGCCCACAGTGTGCTCCAAGTCAATGACCTTCAAATACATTTATGTAGATGCTCCCTAAACAAACCAATCACAACCAAAACAAAAGCTTCAAGAATGGGAACAAACGGGTAAAGAATGGGAAGAATCAAGCCTCACAGGGAAGTTGTGAAAATAAAGTGGGTGAGTGACTGAATGGGAAGTCAGAGCACAGCCCCAGCCCCAGTCTTTAGTCCACTGACGTTAATTCCTTTCATCCTTCCTTTCTGAGTTATGTGGGGAAGCTTATAGGCAATAACAAGGGCTACCATTTACTGAACAATTACAAATGTGTACTCACATTACACTCATTATTTAATCATTACAACCATCTCATTTTACAGATCATGAAACTAAGGCTCAGAGAAGATCATCCAGTTGCCCAGGAGAATTTACGTCCCAATCTATCTAGTCCTAATGGAACTGTGGCACTAACTACCACACTCTCCTGCCCGAACTGGCTTCAAAGACACAGGATGAGACGAAGACCCAGCAAAAGACTCTTCGCTGAGCCCCACTCTCCAGACAAGCAGCCCCAAGAAGAGAAATTTCTCAGTCTTCCCGAGGAAACAATTCCACGTTTTAAAACCTCACATGGGGACTGCTCTGAGAGCTTCTCTCTCCTGTCAAAATCTAACTACTTCTCGTTGTAATTTCAACTCATTGCTTCTTATTTAGTTTAGTTAGAAAGATTTAGAATAATTTGCAATTAAAGTGTTATTTAAAAATACTTATGACACCACCCTTCATCAAAAACAGCTCCACCTTCCTTTGGACTCATCGGCAGCAGTGATTCATTTCTCGCTTCCCAGATCACACTCCAGCTAGTAAAAATAAAATGGGGAGGGGATAGCAAGATAAAATTATCTATTGCCAAGGAACTGAGGCTCAAAAGTCATTTTTCCTTGAATAGAATTAATGAAAAAATATCTAGCATATTTTCTAAGCTATTGGTTCACTCACTCTTTGTGGGTTTTTTTTAAAACCACTATACTTGCTTTTCCTCATGCTGAAGTTTGAGGGCGACCTTAAGTCCTACACATCCTCAGAAATGTCTATTTCTAGCATCATATGGTTCCAATGACATATTTGCACCAAACTACATATACTGAACTTTCATTATTTGACCTTCAAAAGAAGGAGAAAACAAGCTCTTGGGTCTCACTGACACAAGACAACAGAACCCTGATGTTTTCAAGGGGTATTCCCAAAGCTTTGGCTGATCCTTCAGAATGACATACCCTATTTTTCAGACTATAAGATGCACCTTTTTACCACATTTTTTGCTTCAAAATTTTTTTCTCTATTCTCCTCCTCTAAAACCTAGGTGTGTCTATTTTTCAGACCATAAGATTCACCTAGGTTATAGAGGAGGAAAATAGGAAAAAAACTTTTGAAGCAAAAAATGTGGTAAAAAACTGCATCTTATACAGTACATGAAAATGTTAATGTTACCACCTAATTGTTCTCCAAATTACATTTCAGTCAAAAGTCATATGTTTCCTATATACAACCTCACAATCTAAGTTAATTAATTTTTCATTTTTCATTTGTTTTATCTTCTACTTATTAGACAAATTAGATCTCACTCAACACTCACTGAAAGTGCCTAAACGTCTCTTCACACTTTTTTCTGTATGAATTGGTCCTGTTCACATTAAAAACTTAAATCCTTCCTAATATGCCCCTCTCTTGACATAACCTGAACCTCTAATCTCTGGACAATCACTGTTACTTCCTCTTAGAAATAAGTGTAGAAAGCTATTTAGTCATTTTTCATAGAGAGTAATCAAAATAAGTGGTAAATGTAATAGAACAAGAAAAGGGAGTTTTATCAAATTACTTATGATACTTGTTATGAACAGAATTGTGTGTCCCCACCCCCACCAATTCATATGTTGAAGCCCCAACCCCCAAAGGGAATATATTTGGATATAGGGCCTTTAGGGGGGCATTAAAGGCCAAATGAGGTCATAAAGGTTAAACCCTAATCCAATAGGATTTGCGTCCTTATAAGAAGAAAAGACATCAAAGAATTATCTCCACCCTCTATCCCTACCTGCTACATACAGAAGAATGGCCACATACCAGGAATAGAAGCCTCACTAAAAACCAACCCTGATGGCTGGTTTGATCTTAGACTTGTAGCCTCCAGAACCATCAGAAAATAAATGTCTATTGTTTAATCTGTAGTGTTTTGTTATGGCTGAGCTAGCAGGCTAACATGATACCTCTCTAGTTGGATTTTAAATGATTTGTAACCAACAAAAGTAGGAAGTGCTGAGGGTCTGGGAAAGAGTCCAGGAGAAGAAAGGAAGTAGGAGATTGTGAGTTAATTACTCACATTTTAAGGCAAGGAATCAATAGATGGAGAGAATTCAAGAAATAGGAATTTGGGGTTTTTTTTTAAATAATGTTATATTTTTCAGTTAAAAAAGGGCAATTTTAAATATAATATTTAAAGTTAGAGAGGTGAACCATTTAGGTATGATTTAACCTCCATTAATGAGAAATCTGACAATTGTGCATGGAAGAACTGACCACCCCACCCCACCAACCCCCACAGCAGGCAGTGTCAGTGGAAGCAGCTGCTGACATGGCTCAGAAATACCCATTGTCAGAGCCAACCTCACTGCAATTCTCTTGGCCTTTTCTTCATGCTCACGAGTTGGACATTGCAGCTCTAGCCATTAAATCCTCATTCCAGACAAGAATAAGAAGTAAGAGAGAAAAGATAGCACCAGCAACTTAGTTTATATTTTTAGCACGAACCATAATGTGGTCATCCTTAGCTGCAAAGGAGACAGGATTAGAAATGGGTATTATATTAACCACACATACTTTACTTGTCTGTCACTCAAATGGTTAAAAGTAGCTGCCTGTAAAGTGTGAGATAATGGATAAAGGTAGTTGGTCCAAAGACTTGTTTTTATTTTGATATTTTCCATGTTTGATAATCTTTAAAACTAAACATAATATTGAAAAACTTGGAAAGATGAAAAAGTTCATGCCTCAGGTTTCTCAATTACTACACATCATGGACCTCTGGTACCCTAGTGCATTGTTTAAGCCATAAATTTAAATTAGTGACTTCCAGGAATCTACTTGATATAGGGCTCCTGATATAGCCCAGGGAGGCTCCAAATTCATTTAGCATCCCCAAGTGTATCAAAGCCAGGTATTTAAACCACCTTTTAAGTCCGCCTCCTCCTTGAGCTATCTACTTCAGTCCTTAAAGACGGCTGCTAGGTAACTCTTGATACAACCCAGAGCTGCACAGAACAGTGGTGGAAAGCGTGACCACTGGGACTAGAAAGTTGGGTCTGACATCCAGTACCAACTTCTTACCAATTGTGTGAACTTGAAAAAGTCACATCAGTCTCACATCTCTGAGTTTCTATATCCTCACTTGTAAAAGAGATAATAACGGTTCATACTAAGGGTTTGCACTGAGAATTCACTGCTGTATTTCTAGCACTTAGACTGCCTGGATCAATAAATATTTATTAAATATTTTCTGAATGTTTTCATTTACCTATAAAATTACAATTTTCTTTGGAGTACTCATAATGTCTAAAATGTACACCTCATTTTTGGTGTATGGTGACTCTTCAGTAAGCTTTTCATTGATCAAATTGCATACCATGTCTCAAGTGGTTAATACACAATAGAAATTAGATTTTAAAAAATATTTTAAGAAATCCTTATGCAAAATGAATTATTGGAATTTTGTTCAAAATGTATGACTGGACTGATGCAGGATGCTCCGTGAAAAATGTAAATTCCATCTAAAAGGAGTAAACTAACAGACTGGTGAGCAGGAGTTGAGATCAGAATGCCCACAGGGACACCAGGGTTGAATATACATGCCCGATGCTGAGGTGAGACTGCCTGTGTGAATACAAAGCCCACATTCATGGGGGATGGAGGGTGGGGAGTCAGGGCTGGAAGCCTGTAATTGGCTGTGCTGTCTGACTGAATGGTGGAGGTGGAACTAGAATACTGACTGGCCAGGGGAAGTGATAGGGAAGCCTCCCACTCATCCCGGACCCACAAGAAATTAGAAATCTAAGCCAGCTCTGTACTTGGATGCGGGGCCAAATTCACACTTCCAACGGGGTATGGAAAGCCTAAGTCAAAAAACCACCTTCAAAACTTATTGAGTGGTGATGGCAGAATAGCTTGGTCAGATTAATCTTTCTGTACTTACAACTAATAGTCTAGAAAAATACCTTACAGCAACTATATGAAATCACTGGAAAGGGACAAAAAGCATGTGGGAATTGGATAAGAGTTCACTCTTAAAATACATTATAATGGGTGTGATTTGAGAACTTGAGGCTTGCCTGCAGACATTCCCCAATATGCATGAAGCTCAAAGTTGTCAAAAGCCAGTACTTGTGAAGTAATTGGGAAGTTAGGGGACAAATTGTGGGGGAGATGGTGCTGCAGAAGGGGTGAACCACAAAGTCTTAACATAAATGAAGCCAAAATCCTTGCCAGACCACTGACCTATGTATGTGTTTTGAAGACCCCAGAGGGCCCACCTAATAAATAGCAGGTGGAAATTGAGGAAATTGAAAACAATTTCAGCTGCAGCCCACCACAGGCAACATCAGGATCAAGTGCCTCCTAGACCAAAGCAAACAAAAAACAAACAAAAGATCCCTCCAAACAAAACAAAACAAAACAAAACAAAAACACTTAATCAGAGAAATATAAAATCGAGTGTCTTCATCATACCATCATAATATTAATCAATGAAAAATCTCCAGACAGGCAAAAAGAAAAAAGAAAAATATAACCCATACTCTAGAGAAAAATCAACCAATAGAAAACAATTCTAAAATAACCTAGATGCTGAAATAGGTAGACAAGGACTTCAAGGCAGCCACTAATATAACCATTCAAATATTTTACAGGGAAATATACTCACAGTGAATGAACAGATTGATAATCTCAGTAAAAAAGTAGAAATTATAAAAAATAGTCAGACAAGGGAAAGAGGGGATGTCTGTGGTGGCAGAGAAAGTTCAGACAATTACTCTTGAAAATAAAAAGCATAAAAATGGGACAAACTTATTTAAAACAGCTTCTTCTCTGTGAAAGATCATGTCCAGAGAATGAGAAGACAAACCACAAACTTGGAGAAGATATTTGTGAAAGACACACCTTGATGAAGGAGTGTTAGAGAGAACTCCCAAAACTCAACACTAAGAAAACACACCCGATTAAAAAATGGGCCAAAGACCTTAACAGACACCTCACCAGAGAAGATACACAGATGGCAAACCAGCACATAAAAAGACGCTCCCTATTATTTGTCATCATGAAAATGCAAATTCAAACAAGTTAGCACAACACACCTATTAGAATGGCCAAAATTTGGAACCAATTGAAAATCATAAAACTAAACAATACATCTGAAATCCATGCTCACCACTTCTGTTCACTATTGTACAGGAAAATCTAGTTAGCACAATAAAACGAAAAAAAGATATGTAAGTCATATATATCAGATAGAAGAGAAATTGTCTTTATGTACAGATGACACGACCATGTGCACAGACAATCCTAAAGAATCCACTGAAAAATCTACTAGAATGAAGTCTGGTTTAGTACGATTGTAGAATAAGAGCTCAACATAAAGTTTTTATATACAAGGGGGGACTCCAAAAAACCCCAGAAATTATTTATTAAAAATTGTGTATTTATTCTTACATGTTTAAACTTGTCACCTTCAAAGTACTCTCCATTTGATGCAATACATCTATCACGACTTTTTTTCCACTGCTCAGAACAGTTTTTGAACTCATCAATTTTGATGTCTTTTAGTGCTTATGCCGTTTTTTGTTTCAACTCTTCCACATTGGCAAAACATTTCCCTTTGAGGACTTTTTCATCCAGGGAAACAAACAAACAAAAATGTTGCTTGGGGCAAGCTCAGCTGAATAGAAAAGGTGGGGCATGGGTTCATGCCAGTTTTGGGTCATAAACTACTGAACACTCAGCAAGGTGTGGGCAGGTGCACTCGTAAATTATCCATCATGAAATGGGCAAACACATTGAAAGACTCTTCAAAACAAATTCACTGAAGCCGAATGCAGCCTCTTACAACAACACCAGCTGGTCCACTAACACAGATGGTTTCCTAGAACACCCACCTAGCAGGGGAAGCCTGTACTACTAAGGGCCTGAGCTCCAGAAGATAATTCTGGTTTTTGAGGGGTAGATAGATAAAGATAGAGAATATAGATAGATATATAGATGATATAGAGATAGAGATGATATAGAGATAGAGATAGATATGTAGTTACAGATAATCTTGGATCTACAAGAAGGAATTAGAAGTCTCAGAGTGATAACCAAATAAATGCACCTAGGATCTGACAGAGGTAAGGAACTTCAAAAAACAGAAATTTAGGTCAGAAAAAGCACTTCAGCAAAACTTCCCATAATAAAGAAGAGATTACAGTCTCTCTGAGAGGAAAATCAAGCCTCTAGCTGAGAACATTGCTTTCTGAAGAGCAGAGCTAGACAGCTCTTCCTTTCAAGTGGCCACGTCTGGGCTGACTGCCTGTACTCTGCCAAGCACAGAAGCCTCCGAACCCCAGCATCTAAGAATGTTACATGGGACATTAAAGTTGGACCCTTTTGGTTTCAGTTTCACTGAGGGACCAATTCTTTGGTTATCGGTTGGACACCACAGTGAACATGAGACAGACCTCAAACCATACCTTCTTTTCTTTTAAAAAAAAATGTTTTCAAATCCTCATTCAAGGGTATGTTTACTGATTTAAGAGAGAGAAGAAGGGAGGGAGGGAAGGAGGGAGAGAGAAAGAGAGAGAAGGGAAGAGAAACATCCCTGTGAGGGAGCAACATCCACCCCCTGCCTCCTGTATGTGCCCTGACCGGATGGAGCCCGCAACCTTTTGGTGTGCAGGGTGACACCCTGACCAACTGAGCCCCCTGGCCAGGGAAATACATTCCTTTCTTGTAAAATCGAGGTAAATCAAGCATATAGAGAGGGCTTGGATTTGGAGGAGGGAAATTTATGGGAAAAATTCTTTGGAGAGACCTGGTTGTGTATTGGTACCCCCTCCCCATTTAGATGAGAAGTGTGAGGTTCTATATTCTTCATCTCAAACCTAACACAGGAGCTTCCTTGAGAGCTTGATATGTGTCCTCTGGGTCCTGGAGACACTGTGGACAGGTCTGATTGGCTCTAGAGGAGCCTAAGGAGACCCGATGACTAAACGCAATATGGTATCCTGGATGGGATTCTGTTACATCAAGCACTCTGCCTCCATGAAGCAGCAGACAGCTTATTCTCAGCAAGAGAGGCAACAAAACCTCAGAAACTGAACCCCAGGGTTTTCTCACATTAAACACCACTGTTGTTTTATTTTATTTTTCAAAGTGCATTCAGCATTGCATGTATCTTACTCCTTCCCTAACCACTCCTTGAAATGAGAGTGAGTGGTGGGGCCGAGGGTGGAGGTTCAGCACACAGAGATGCCAGAGCAAGATGCTGACAACAGGATCTTCAAGCCCTAACCTTCTCAGTTTCCCGCGAGCCCACTCTGGCACAGCTCCCATTACCCTGGAGCCCAGAGCCTGCACAGTGGCTCAGGCCTCGGAGGCACATCATGACCAGCCTGGAGCACTGCGGGTTAGCTGAGGCCAGCCTGTGCTATCCGAGGACCCCAAGGCCTGGGCTGGCTGAGACGGCTGTACTGTTTGCCTTGGCAGCCTGCCACAGGCAGGCAAGCAGGGCACCAGCAATCTGAGAGTCACTTAGGGCTTGTCTGGAAGTTGCTTTTCACCAGTACCGAGCTCACAGGGCAGCGTGGGGTCCTGCCAGTATTAGAACCAAGGCTTCATTGGCCATGGAGCTGCAAGGGGTCTTGGAGAGGTCAAGCACTTCCCAAAGCATATAATTCCAGCACCGGTTTTTAGGGCACTTAACAGGTTTTATCCAAAAAGTGTCTCATAATCAAGGAAATTTATAAAACATTGGATTCAAAACATATTAAGAATCTTTCCTATATACCCTATCAGAACCTAATCTCCAAGAAGGAGCACTTTCCCAACTTTGCTGTGTGTTTGTTAGCTGAGCCTCGGTTTCCTCATCTGCAGTGTAGAAATAATAATGTCCACCTTGGAGAATTGCCATAAAGGTGAATGAGATCGTGAACTCACAAACACTCAGTACTGTATCTCACATAGTAGGGGTCTGCAAATCTCAGTTCCCTTCTCCTTCTCCTCTGCTTTTAATTTTTCTTTCAAATTTTCTCTGAGGCTCAGTAAGTTACCCCTACATACAGCCTTCTGTGAAATTATTTAAAATCGCTTTCCTGGGCTGCGGATGGCATCACGGTAATTATATACGCAACAAAGGCTCAGCTCATCTGGCAGGACAGGGGCACTCCAGACCCAATGGGGCAGACATCCTGGTCAACACAGAAACGTGGTACACAACGCACAGGGCTGGTGGGAGACCCCATCTCGAGGCTTGAGTGGCAGCTTCACCTCGTCCAAAATCACCAAGGGACAGATGGAGCCCCAGTTAAAACATGCAGCACAGAGTCCTACTCACGAGAGAGGGGACTTGGCAGCCAGCTCAGTGGAAGAAGCACCACACCGAGTCCGAGGTCTTCAGGTGGCTCTTTGCCATCTCAGTGTCTGCGCTGCCTCAGCTGTGACACGCAGGGGTGTGGGCAGGGGCTCCCCATGCTCTCTTCATCTGACCCGTGTGGATCCCCCTTTCAGAGGTTACCGACTATGGCCTAATCGCACATCTGAGAAGCACAGTCCACACACCCAAAATGATTTTATTGGGACTGGAGCAATTTACAATAAAGTCCTCATTACAGCACATTGGAAAGACTCAAGTTTGACAAAATTCACGTTCACAAACACAAATCACTTTTTGCTCTGAGGCATGTAGGGGACATGGGGAGGGGGGCAGACAAGGTACAGGCAGGAGACAGACCTAATGGACCCGCAGTGAGTCCTTCCCCAAAAAGGCTTCTCTGTGACTCGACCGTCTTTCTAGATGCTCTCAGAGAGAGGGGACGAAGTTCACTGACATTGCGGCTCTGCCGCCTGCTCTCTTCCCGGTTCACAGGGTTTCTGGGGCAGCATTAAGAGAAGATTCTTGACACTCCAGAGACAACGGGCACAGGCAAGGGAGCCATTTGGCCAGACGTAGTTCATCTGGGCATCCCCACAGGCTCAGAAAGCTCTCTCTGCTCCCTGAAAGTCACTTTTTTACCACTGTTCAGAGATGATTTTTCAAACTTTATATCCTGAACTTTCCAAACATCCTCTTGAATGGAAGAGTATAACAAAACCTCATGGTTCATTATAGGGAAGCAAATGATATGACCAAATTCCATTTCCATTAGCCACGAGATGTAAGTGAACCTTGAACAAACCCCTTCTCCCCAGACCTCGGTTTCCCACTCAGCTCCACATCCATGCTTTGCTCCTTGGATCTGCCTGGCGCTAGAAGGAAATCTGAAACCAGTGACAGTGGCAAGTGTGAAGGGATGGTGAATCAACCTCTATTCTGCCTGACACGTCTCTTTTCTGCATGACACAGTGAGTCACTCAGGACCAGATGGCAGGTGAGGAAAACTCTCAGTCTCTGGAATGAGATTTCTCTGGCAAGTTGAGTCCTTAAGGATTATCAGGATGCCACAAGTTTCTGTAAGTGACGTGTGACCTGCCAGGATGACGTGGACAATGAAGAAGCCTTATTGTTCAGACAACACAGAGAAATGGCCTGTGTACACAGGTTGGGGGGTGAGGTGTCTAAACACAGTGATTTCCAGCATGTCCTGGAAGGCCTGCTCCCTCACCCCCTGGGAAAGCAAGACAATGTTTCCCACCCCTTGCTCTGCGTGACTGCAGGAGAAAAGGACATATGCCTCTTGGATGAGTTTTGTTCCCCAGGTCATCATGATGGCTGCCATCTGAGAAGAGGTAATTCAGCCAGGCCCCTCACCACTGACGACAGGATGAAGGCAGTCTGTCCACTCCATGACAGTCTTCTCCTTGGGCTCCTCTCCTACCTCTTCCCACTCTTCTGGTGGACACTATTCCTGGGAGAGACACTCCAGAGTTCTCTGCTATGCCCCTGTATCTCTGTATGGAAAAGTGCAACTCATAATGAAATGAAAAGCACACACACAAAAGAAAACTTGCAAAATAAATCCACAGCTAACAACTCATCACAAGTGGTGGGAGAAGGGGATGATTTTTATTTTCTTCTTTGTGCTTTTCTGAATCTTCCAAAGTTTTAATAATCATTTTCCTTTTTTATCTTTTTTAAAGAATCAAATTGGTCCTTTCTTGTCACATATCAGGACAAGCCACAACAGAATTGTGATTCATCCTGGTCTGACGACTTCAGAAAGTGAGGTGTAAAATCCTCCATGCTAGCTCTGGCTCCCTAACCTCACACTGGCCAATGAACCTTCTCCAAACGCAGCTCTGTGCATCTGGGTCACCAACACCCAAAGTATGAATCAGGTGTCCTTGAATGGATGCTCAGCGGCAGGGAGGGCAGTGAGGCAGCTGCCTGACTCAGCCTCCATCTGCGCTGAAGTCGTCCTGTTCTCTGGCTCAGCGAACCAGGCTGATACGCCTCATAACGTTTCTGAGACAGGAATTCATAAACACATGTCTAGTTGGTAGGTACCTTTTAGTTTTTACATCAAACATGGCTTAGGGAGCTAAGCAGTTTCCTAAGAACTCAAGAGTCCTACAGCTTCTGCGGGAACTTGTTTCCAGCATGATGAGGGGCATGTATGAGAGGACAGGCTCTTTTCCAGGCCCTGCCTTCAGGCCCTTTCCCAGTCTCCACTGGAGACAGAGCCCTGCCCCTGCCTCTTCCCAACCATCTCTAACTCATCACCACAATGGGTTCCACAGACGATAGGTATGTCTTCCCCGACTGCAGTTGCGGGGAGGGCAGGAGGCTGTTGGCTACTGGAGACCTCCAGCCATTGCCCTTCTCAGTCCAAGCCACCCTGAAGGAAGGGACTGGGGAGGGTGGCTGCTCCTCCTGAGGCTTGGGCAGCCTCTGGCACATGCTCAGTAATGCCTTCAGCTCCACCCTGAAGTTCTCGTTAAGCCAGCAGTAGATGAAGGGGTTGTAGCAGGTGCTACTCATGGCAAACCAATGGAAGGTGAAGTAGAGGGCATTGTTGGTATGGATGACCTTGCTGGACAAGAGAAGGACATAGCAGTTGAGGGGGAACCAGCAGAGGGCAAAGAGGACCACCACCAGCATCAGCATCTTGATGGTCTTCTTCTTCTTGCGCCGCAGGGCCAGGTACTGCTCTGTGGTCACGTCGCCAATCGTGTTGCACAGCCATAGCTTCTTGGCCACACGGGCATAGGCCACAGAGATGATGAAGAGGGGTAGGATGTAAAGCAGCATGAAGGTGGCCAAGTCCAGGTACTTCCAGAAGAGGTCAGCTGGCTCAGGGAAGTCTGGCAGGCATAGGGAGCGGACAATGTCCTCACTGGGGGTAAGGGGAGAGAGAGACAGAGACACAGACACAGAGGTACAGAGACAGAGAGAGAAGGAGGGGCTGCAATTAGTCTGGAAAGGCCTCGGCCCCGGAAGCACTCCACTGGGCTCCTGGTACATCCGTTCCAGCACTTTTGCTGCTGTGGCCTAATTATCTGATTACATTTCTGGCTTTCCCACTAGGCTGGGAGTCCTATAACGAGAAGGAATAGACCTGGATCTCTCTGTGTCCTCTCAAAGTTGTATTATTTCTAGCCCATAATAAAGACCCAGACAATATCTGTTCATTAAATGAATGCAACACTGGTGTTCTTCATGTTAGAACTAACTCATCATGGGAGCACAGCATATTCAGGAATTCCCCATTGGACCATGTATTCCCACTGCAGAGGGGAACTAAGGAATGGGCCAAAGTGCATGATGGGTCTTGATAATGGGAGTAGCAATCCCAGAAGAACATACTTATTTTCTATGCAATCTACCCAGCCCTCTTCAAGCTTTTAAGAATCTTCACATGGGTTGGAAAACCCAGAGCTGGCGTGTTAAAAATATGCAGATTATGACCTGCTGAATGAGGAGGCACAAGCCACCCACATGGGGCAGCAGGCAGCTCGCTAGGTCTCCAGGCTCCCATTCTGGGGAACTGAAAAAACTCTGGGGCCACTTTAAAGGCACCATTTCAATACATTCACACAAAGGAAGTCAAGTCACAGGATTTAGGACTTACAAATCCCAGAACAGGGGTGCAGTGAGCTGGGGGAAGGGCAGCCCTCCCTCCCAGGTCATCAGCCAGCAGAAGACAGGGAGCAGAGCAGTAGCACCTATTACACGGCAGCAGAGGGGGCAGTCCCTCATTTTTTGCAGGCTCACCTCTGAGGGGTCATTTTAAAAGGTGCCCCAGGAAAAGCAACGCAGGAGCTTGTGGCGGGCTCCTCAGCTCCGGTCCTTACCTAAATGTCCAGACTCCGTGCGAGCGGGTTCTCAGACTGTAAAACACCTAGGCAGCAACTCAGATTGGCTCTTTTCTCATCACACCACGTGCTTGCTGCTCTTGTGATAGTGACGATGGTCATCACTAGCAAGAGAAAGGACTCTTCTTGCTTTTGTTAGTGGATAAAAAATAGCCCTCCATGTGTGAGGGCAGATGGGGAGTCTGCGGGCTGGCGGGTTCGGGTGTGTGATTCATCCCTGTATCCTAGAATTTGGGGGGAGCCTTTTAGGTGAGTTGAAGTAGGCCTTCAGAGTTTGTTCTCTTGACCCTGCTTGTGTCACAGGAGAGTGTGTGTTTGTTTCAGGTGGGGCAGCACGTGGCCACTGGGGGACACACAAGCAGTGCCCCCCTGCCCCGCAAGATCCCCTCAGACCCCCTTTATCGGTCCAGAGTGCTAGGCCCAGAGTTCCTCCCTGCCCTCCCCAAAACAGCTGGCACCTGTGGCCTTCTTAGGTGCCTAGGACTATCCTAGGGCTGCTGAAGACACTTCCTACAGATCCACTAAAAACCTGACGTGGCGTTTTCTCGAGAGAGGCCTGGAAACGAAAGCGCAGCTCCAGTTGCCTCAAGGCTGGCAAACTCTGTCACCAGAGCTCCCTGAGCAGCAGGCTGCAGCTTCCTCCCAAATCGCACCCTTCCTGAAGCTCTCCCACTTCCTTGTCCTGCCTCCCCACTCCCTTACCCATTACTCCTGGAAGCATGTCCTTTAAAAATCACAGGCACCATGGCCTTCCTTTGTCTCAGGGTTTGTTTCTAAGGAACCACATCGAAAACTGCTATGAACTGACAAAAAATCACTCCAAGCTCATTCATTCATTCAGTAAGTATGGGTTCAGGGCTTGTTACATGGGGACAGGTAAGTTAGGTGCTAGGGATACCAAGGTAGCAAAATCAGAAATGGGGCCAGCTCTCCCCAACCTTACAATCTAGTGGGGGTGTCCGCCTTTATAAACCAGTAGCACACACGAGTGCTTACATTTAAAAAACCGAGTGCTTTGAAAGAAATTCTCATACACCGTGAGAGCGTATGAGAAAGAAACCTGAATGGGAGGCAGGGGCAGGTAGAGCATCCTGCCTTAGACACAGAAATACAGTTTGTGTGTAAGTTGTACGAGAGAATTGAAACAACCCCACTTAAGCAAGGCCTGGTGACTTCAAAGCTCAGTCTGCTCCCTGTGGCAGCAGCTAATGAATACTGCCTGGGCCTGGAAGACCCACAGGTCAGAGAATGAGGAGGGAGCTAAAGTTGTTAAAAAGGAAAGATGAGCAAAAGCAGACAAAATGCAGAGAAAGAAAAAGTGAGAGAGGCAGAGAGAACAGCTCGCGCGTCAGGCACTGGCAACTCTGAGACTGAGAGAGGCCTCCACTCCCCTCTGCCAAGTCCTCTGAGTCCCCCGGCTGCTCCCCGCTAGTCGATCTCACCTGTACTTGAAGGTGAATAATTTCTGGCAGATAGCGTGTGGGAGTGAAAAGAAGGTAGCCAAGGTCCAGATGACCGCAATGTAGATGCCGCCTTTGGTGATGGAGATCCGGGGTTTTAACGGATGCATAATGACCTGGAAAACAAGTAAACTGCGCCACTGGCTGAAGGAGTTTCGAATCAAATGAGAAGTCCAGATGACATGTCACAAGAAAGCATGTAAGTTCTATTTATAAGGAAAAACACCTATTAATTTATTATTGAGCCCCTGAGCTACACCGCCCCACAGCCCACCTCCAGGGGTGGGAAGGTATCTTCTGGACTCAGAGACCCCAGGCAGTCCAAATGCCTCTTAAAGGTCCTGCGTGGCAGGACCAGGGTACAGTGAGGGGGTGAGGAGGGACAAAGGATGGGGTCTGCTTTCAGGACACCCGCAGCCCCACAGCAAGGCTGGCAGAGGTCCAGCCCTAACCAGCCTCCACCTACAGATCTGATCTCATCTCCCTGGAATTCTAGACCCCTTAGGTTACAAAGGACTCCAAGAGGGTCTGAGGGTGACAGTCATGGAGGGGAGACTCTCACCGCTGATCATGGGGAGCTGCACTGACATTTACTGGGGGGGTCCCAGCACTGCTTATAAAAGCCATTACTAAAACTGCAGGGGACCCCAGCTTTCCCAGGCCTATAATAAAGCCAGTGTTATAGGCTTCAGGCTGAAAAGCATCTTGGAATTGCTACTGTTTGCCAACTGATTGTTCTAAAAGTTTTAAAAAACAGGAATTTAACAGCATCCGCATGTTAAGATTAGAATCACTGTGTCTTGAATAAGGCAGTTTGGGACAGGTGAGTCCAGGGTCAAGGGCAGAGGTCATAAAGAGCTGCCACCACCTCACGACCCCATCCCAAGACACAGTGGATATTCTGCATGTACCCTCCCAAATTTTTCTCCAAATTTTTTCAGGTTTTACAGGAGGAAGCGACTAGGCTTTAGAGGCGGCCCAGCGCCACTCTGGACTTTGCCATCTTTGCCCCTCACACTCCTTTGCTGTTCAGGTCGCCGAAGGGAGTGGAAGCCTGGGTCAGAGGCCCCAGACACTGCTGAAAGACTCCACTGGCTTTGGGATGGGGTCCTGTGTTCAGGTACATGTCACAGCCACATGGTCAGTGTGGGCAAGACTTCCCCCTGTTCCTCAGACCCTTTACGAAGGTCAACTCTCAGTTAGCTGTGTTACATGGGAGAGCATAGACCAGGCCAAGGCAGTCCAGAGTCCTTCTTGCTGAATTAGGGGAGAAGGTTAAGAAAAGGCAGGAAACATTTGTGTGCAAACATTTGGACCAAAGCATCTGCAATATAAACGTCAAAAGGATGGCACTGCAGGGGTCTGCCAAGTCCAGTTCCCTATCAGACACGTGAATGTCCTCTAAAACCCCCCATCAAACCTTGCGTGAATTTGACATAAAACTCAATGCCTCCCCAGGCAGCTTTGTGCACCTTCAAACGCTTTTTTTAAAAAACTCTCCCTTGTATTAAGCTGCATCTCTGAATCTGCATCTTGAAGCCTCCTGTCTTTTGGTCCTTGTGGCACCTCTTGGAGCTACTCAGAATAAAATCTCTCTCTTTGTACTGGTGGCCCTTATGATATAAGCCTTGTGGGTGTCCTTGAGTCTTCTCAGAGCAGGGTGAACTAGTAATCAGGGCACGGGCTTGGAGCCTGACAGACCTCAGTCCTAACCCTAGCTTCAACATTCATCAGGCATGTGATCTTGGAACAGTTACATATGCACTTTTCTGAGCCTCCATTCCTTGATTCAGCAGAGACCCAAGTATACAGCATGGGTTCGTTGAGTTACTTAGTGTAAGACACCTGCCATCGAGCCCTCTTCTTCTGGGATGGACACTCTCAGGTCCCCTTCAGTTCTCTTCACCACGTTCCCCCATGCGTGTCTCACCCCAGTGCCTGCTGATCCCCCCCCAAACCCCATGCCCTAGCTTGTTTTCCTCCTCAACAGCTTGGGCAATGGAGTACCCATATCTCAGCCAGAAGCCTTGTCTCCAACCTATAGCAATTTGCCACTCTCTTTTCATCTGTGATTTTCCAGGTTTGCTTATCTACCCATAAAGCATGTTCATTAATTTCTGAGATGCTAGCAATGAGGCCAACTTTTTGCAGCACCTAGCACAAAGGGATTAACATACCTAACCGAAGCACTCGTACTGGTCAATGAGACAAATGTATTCATTGGAAAATAGGCTAAAATAATGTCTTAAGGGCCCCACACCCCTCTGGACAACAAGGCAGAGAGGGAAGGACAGGGTGCTGGGGGCAGGTGCCCTCACCTGGTGGCGGTTCACGGCGATGGCTGTCAGTGTCAGTACTGAGACGTGCAGGGAGCAGTACTGGGCAAAGCGGCTGACGTGGCACATGCCCTTCCCGAACACCCATGTGCTGTTCACAAAGCGGACCTGGAAACAAGCCCACAGAGGTGAGGAGGCAGACAGGCCTTGACCCCAAGAGCCCCCACCCGACCCCGTGGTCTCTGTGGAACATGCTTTGAAGGCCTCTTTCAGCTCCTCCCTCTTCCACTCTTCACAGCTGAACTGAGGGTCACACATGATTTTCTCTAGCATGACTCACTGTCAATTATTCAATTAAACAAACTCCAATCATGTGGCTGGGTCAGGCACTGTTAGGTACCAGGAGAGCGTGGAAAAGACATGGGCTTTGGCTTCAGTTCCAAGGTCATGGCCCTAGTGAAGCCTGCCATCGTCTCTTGCCTGGATCGTTACAGCCTCGTCTCAGCTTTCCCTGCCCTCCAGTCTTGTCCCCTTGTAACTCGGCCTTCCTGCCTCTCTAAGTTTCTAGCTGTGTGACCTTGAGCAAGGTATATCATCTCTCTGAACTTAATTTTCCTCATTTATAAAAAAAATTATGGCTTAAAAATCTCTACCTTGTAGGCTTATGTAAGGATTAAGTGTTTTAAAAGTCTATAAAGGGTGGGATACATGTTTGGCAGATTGCTAGGAAGATATTATTAGAAATAAATATTAACTATTTTTAAATAAAATGAAAAAAAAAAAAACCTACCTGGTGTGGCTCAGTGGATTGAGTACTAGCCTGCAAACCAAAGGGTCACTGGTTCATTTCCCAGTCAGGAAAACGTCTGAGTTGCAGGCCAGGTCCCCAGTAGGGGGCGTGTGAGAGCCAACCACACATTGATGTTTCTTTCTTTCTCCCTCCCTTCTCCTCTCTCTAACAAATAAATAAATAAAATTTAAAAAAGAAATAAATAGTAGCTATTTTTGTGGCAACAATAAATTAATTCTTGGTCCATATGGGTTCAGAATGATGGGGAAGACACAACTGAAAAGTCACAGCACAGCACATGGGCTATGCTCTCACATGTTGGCTAAGCAGGCCTTGCAACACATCGTTTGGGAAGCAGAGCCAGAGGCCTGAAGATGTGTGGGCAGGGGCAGGGTCGGATGCGGGGTGGTGGGGGACGAAGAGGAGACAAGCCCCCTGGGACAGTGTACGGCTTTAGGAGCAGGTCTAGGCCTCGTCCACATCATCCAGGGCTATTTGCTCGCTCAGTCAGGCCTGAACAGCTCCTGTGAGTAACGTCCCATGCCTGAGACAGGTCAAGCACTGATTCTGACAAAGGAGCTTCCATTCTGGGCAAAGGAGGGCTCAAATACCTTGGATAAAAAACAGAAGGTATTTAATGCCCTATAGAAGGCTCAGGCAAAGGGCACTGGGGCCAGCCACCAGGCAGGGTAGGAGTGGACAGAGACAGAGAAATGATAGACATAAATAGAGCAAGTCAGCCCAACGGAAGGAACACTGTGTAGTGGTTTATGACAGAGTATTCACCACTTATACCTGTCACCTTGAGCAATGCACTTAGGCCCTATGAGTCTCACTTTCCTCATCTATAAAATGGGGCTAACCCTCTTCACATGCTTGTTATGAAAATCAAACAAGAGATGCCACGTACAAAGTAGGTACAATGGTACCTAGTCCATAGCGTTGCCAACTGTCATTATTATGACATGAGACATTTGAGATAAGCTTTAAAGGATATGTAGGATTTGCATATGTGGAAGAACAAAGCACAACTTGGCACTGGACCTGAAATATCAGGACCTGTTTGGGGAATTTGAGGTGGAATGGTTTGGGCTGGAGTGTGTGGAACAGTCATGAGGGACAAGTTTGGCCAGATCATGAAACCGGGCCAGCAGATCATGGACTTTATTATGTTTGGGAAAGGCAAGGAGGTGTGACATGAGGCTTCTGAGCGGTCCAGTAACATCACAGAGCTAGAAATCTTCAGCTATGCCTACTCCTCACCTCCCATATTCAATGCATTTGCTGATCATATTTTTCTTAAACCATATTGTTACCTTCCCGCTTAGAATCATCATGGCCCTGAGGAGCCAGATGCCTTAAGAGGACCCAGGCCCATTCAGAGCCTGGGCCCAGCCTTTCTTTCTGGGTCCCCTCCCCTCTCCCCTGCCCTGCTGCCTCCTCCACTGTGCTTCCTGCCCCCATTGCTCCAGCTACACTGAGGCGCTGAGGGGTCCCTCAACACAACACGAACTTTGATGCCCCTTGTCTTTGTTCTCCTCTGTCTGCACCGAACACTCATCTTGACCTGGGAAACTCCTACTCATCCTGGCCTCTGAAATGTCGTGTTCTTTGTAAGGTCTCCTGATCTTCTCATGGGTCTCGGGTAGGTCAAGATGGATGGCTCCCTCCTCTGGGCTCCACCACACTCTGTGTATGTCTCTGCCGTGGGAACTGTAAGTAGTTCTCCTGATGATACGCTGATATAGTGTGTAAAGAGGACAACAAGAGAGACCAGGGAGGAAGGGTATTGTCACCAACTGGCCTGAAGTCAGGACATCTCATCCAGTGGAGAAGACTGGCTGATCCAGTTTTAGAAGACCCTCCTCTTAACACTTTCACTCTTCTGGTTGCCAGCACCTTGGAAGCTCGGATGGGAGTTTGGAGTGAGACAGGTACATGGGTCAGGCTGAAGGCCATATTGCTTTGGATCAACCTGGAAATGGTGCTTTGAGGACCTTGACATCCCCTCTCTCACAGGAGACCCCCAGGGCAGGGGTTGCCAGCTCTTGGCTGCAGCCTGGCCTGGGCCTCCCTCCCCACCCATCCTCATGTCTGTTACATATCTAGCCATGCATCCTGCTCTGGGCAGCAGCACAAGGCCATGACCTGGGACCCTCCAGTTCCCGGCCTGGGTGGCCCAGCCCAAACCCAGCATTGCAAATTGTCAGGACAGAAGCCAAGGGGGTCAAGGGGAGTCAGAGATGCACTCTCTTGTGCTTCAAAGCAGCAGAGGGAGTGGGAGGGAGGGAGGCAAGAGCATTTGGAAGCCCCTTTGTCCTTGGCTAGTCGCTAGAGGATCCTGAGTGGCCAGGAATCCTTTAGATGTAGGCTGGAAGGAGGACAGGGAAGGGCCATGGTTTGGAGTAATAGAAGTTTAACACGGTCCAGGAGTGGTGGCTTAGTGGACTCGAGTCAGGGGAAGTCATTCTCACTCGGGTCCTGCCAATTTTTAGTCAAGTGACCTCGGACAAGGGATTGAATATCTCTGGACCTTAGTTTCCTCATCTGCAAAATGTAAATAATGTTTTCGTAAGTGAGGACAAGAGAATGTAGTTTTAGAATGTGATAAAGACAGAGCGACAACAAGGTGCAAAGAGATATGAAGAGATACTCTTTTAGTAATAACTCAAATTCTACAAACTGTTATTCTGCATATTGGAAAAAGCTCGTGCTACAAAAGCATAAGATTTAGCTGTCATCGTCATTGCTCAGTCAAAGCTCTCATAGTCTCAAATCATCCATGAGCACCCCACTCACAAGTCACAGAGGGACAAAAATGACACTACGAATGCCCAGCAGCTAAAGCTTGGGAAGGAGGCTCACCCACCACCCTTGTGCAGATGCCCAAGGCCAGCTCCAGCTCTGGGGCCCAATCCCTTCCCCAACGCACACTTCATGCACGGCAACACTGGCAAAGCACAGGAGAGAAATGTAAAGAAGTGGTCTAGGAAAATGCATGTAAGGTTCCATTAACAATTAGCAATTATTTGATATTTCAGCTGTGGCAGAAAGCAGCATCCCAGAGGGGGGTGTATTTAATGGACTGCACTCTGGTGAATGAGGAGCAGATAACCTAACCAACTCTGCTGACATTTCAAGGGGATCTGATTTACTGCTCAATTACCAAACAAGCTCATGCACAGTGACATTAAAATTAAATAGGAAATGATCATTCATTCACAACTGGCTGCAGACACTAAAATCATTATCCCAGTGTCACCAGCTGCAGAAGCCGTGGCTTAGAAGGTGGGAGAGAGGGAGAGAAAGAGGAACAGGGAGAGGGAGGAGAGGTAGGGGGAACACACCCGACAAGAAGGTCAGAGAGACGGGGAGAAAGGTAGAGAGAGAAACAGAGACAGGCAAACAGAGGCACAGAAAGGAAAAAAGATGAAGACACACAGAGACAGAAAAGAGAGAGGAAGAGATACAGACTGAAAAAAAAAGACAGGAAAAAAAAGGAGTTGAGAAATTAGAGATGAGAGGGCACAAGAGAAAAGAGACTAAGGGAGATTAAGACAGGAAGACAGGCGGAAGAGGGAGAGAGCGCAGAGAAATGAGGAGGGAAGTAGTGGTGGCCCGGTGGAGGGTGGGCAAACAGAGAAGGACGGAGCCAGGAGAAAGAATTGAGAGCTAAGGCCGGAGAGAGAGCGCGGAGCCGGCCCAGCCCTGGCCTTACCAAAGTGAAGGGGGTGTTGAGGAGCGTGATCATTAGGTCGGCGACAGCCAGGTTGACGATGAAGAGGCTAGTGGCAGAGTGCATTCGCTGGTTTTTGAAGATGACATGACAGACCAGGACGTTGCCAAAGAGCGAGAAGATGATGATGAAGGAGTAAGCCACAATGAGCAGGGCTTTCACCGTGGGGTTCTGGGACTCGGCCCCGTAGCGCCGCCGGCCCACAAAGTTTTGCCAGTCGGAAAAGGTGTAGTTGTTCCAGAGGAAGTGCGAGGCATTGGGTGTGGCCAGGGTCACCGCCAGGCCCAGGTCATCCGCCTGGTCCTCTGAGAGCTCCGTGGCTCCCACCAAGGGGAGGAGAAGGAGCAGCACCCAGTGAGGGACCATTTTGCAGGAGCCACCGCGCCCCGAGCTGTGCCGTCCGGGTGTCCCTCCCTGCCTGGCTGCGAACGGGCGCGGGGCAGTGGGAGGAGGGACCCTGGGCCTCTCAGCACCTGGGGGGGTACCCTCTCACCGCTGGCCTCCAGCCCTGAATCCGCACGCTCCGGCTGGTGCGGCACTTTTATGTCCCTGCGCCTCCGCCGATTGGACAGCACAGCGTCTCTGGCGACGACAGTGACGCGCTCCTGTTCCGTGAGCTCCGCAGCTGCTCCCCCACCCCCAGCGGGCTCCCACTCGAAGACTCAAACTCCGGCAGAATGTCCAAGCCAGGTTCCCTACAGTGCACTTGTCTGCTCGGGTTCAGCTTAAGCCTCGTTCTTGTAAAGGGAGCAGGGGGAAGCTCTCCTGGGGGCAAGTTGGGATGGTATGGGGCACAATGCAAAGATCGTGCCTGCCTACCCGGGGGCACCCTGTTCGGAGACAAGGATAAACTCCACTGGTTTACATCTGAGCTTCATTCAGCCCTGGCGCGGTTCCCGTGCTGAGGTGGATCCGAGTCCTGGAGGTTCTGGGTTCAATGTTCTTCCAAGACACTTCGGTGACCAGACTTCAGCCGTGCTGAGGAGCTTAATTAAGCTTTGTTTCCTTCCCCTTAGACTTAATGTGGGAAGCTGTTTTCCAAGGAAACTCTACAAAGCAGGAAACTCTTCTGACAGGCCCAAAGACTCCAAAGAGAAAGGTAGCCATGTGCCCACTTCTTCACTAACGGTAAGTTTTGTACCATAGAAGTTTTTGAAGATGTAGTCAGGGATATCGCCCATGTTGTGGGGGGGGGGGGGGGTTGTTCCCCACCTACGTTTCCAGGAAATCCTGATGTCTTATCTGTCTTCACTCCCAGTGTGAGGTCTCTCCCAGTCACCCCTGTCCCACCACTCACCTACTTGATCCTGTAGGATCAGGGTCAAACCCCAGCTTTGCCGCTTCCTAGCTGTAAAATCCTGGGAAAGTTATGCAATTTTACTGGCCCTGGTGAAGGCTAGTATATGTGGGGTTTTCAGAGACCCCTGTATGGATCCCCCACCACACGACCTTGCACTCTGGTACTAGGATGCAGTTGTTGGTTCACTATTTGTAAACACCCCTGGTAGACTCTTTCTATCGTCATTTTACCCAACTGAGCAGTGCCACTGGACTGGGGCTCCATCAAACGATTCAAGCCTAGGTGTCCACTTCGCCCCAGGGAAAGCCTGCACCTTCATCCCACCTAAACCCTGGAGAACGGTCCCCTCCCACCGAAGTCCTCTTTTCCCACTGGGCCATGAGGGGAAGCCCAGCCATCTCTCACTTTGGAACTTTCCCAGAAAAGTTAAACATCAGCTTTTGTACCCCCTCAAACTTCAGGGACACAGGTCAAGCTGTCCTATTCCTGAGTCACTAGAAAATGGTTTCATTAAGTGTTACCATAGTAAAATACAAGATGTACTTACCCATGTATGAGGGAGTCAGGAAAGTCTTTCCAGAGGAAGTGACACTTCAGCCCAGTCCTGAGGGACCAGCAAGAGATTGTTAGGTCATGGAGGAGGAGGCAGAGAAAGAAAGATGAAGCACTCTGTCAGGAAGGAACCATGGTACCTGCAAAGACACGGAGTGAGTGTGAGTGTGACACATTCACCAGCTGTGGGAGGATAAAGAATGTAGCATGTCCTGCAAGGAGATGAAAGGAGAGAAGGTCCAGAGAGGGAGGCAGGGGCTTGAACAAGAAGGGCTCCGCAAGAATTTGAACGATTCGCAGAGGGCAAAGGGAATTCACAGAAGGGCTGTAAATAGAGACCGACAGGACAGATTTGCATTTTAGAAAGAACACTGCAGCAACTTAAAGGAGGATAGAGCCAGGCTTGAGGCAGGAAGTTGGAAGCCTGAGTAACGCAGGTGAGTAGGGGAGACCTAAATCAAGGTGCTAGGAAGGGGAGGAGCAAGGTGGACAGAGATCGGAGGAAGAAGTCAAGATGATTGTTAAATTCAGTCTGAAGTCAAACACAAAAAGTATGAAAGATCTTTCTTCGACCTCAACCCCTCCTAGGTGTTTGGGCCTATCTTTCTCCTTTACTTTATCAGCAAGTTCAAAGAAGTCCACCCTTGTCTCATTTTTCACTTCACATTCACTCTTTTTTTTTTTTTTTTTTTTTTTAAGATTTTTTTTTTTTTTTTTTTTTTGTCTTTAGAGGGGTAGGGGAGAGGGAGAGGGAGAGAAATATCAATGTACGGTTGCCTCTTGTGTGTCCCCTGCTGGGAACTGGCCTGCAACCCAGGCATGTGCCCTGACTGGGAATCGAACCGCGATCCTCTGGTTCGCAGGCCCGCGCTCAATCCACTGAGCTACACCAGCCAGGGCTCACATTCACTCTTTAAGCACCTATGTTTGAGGGAAGAGGATGGTAAGCAGAAGTCCTCCACTTCTGCTGGTGGACCTGGCAGGTGCCATGGAATTATGTGGTTAGGAAAGGGAATTATGTGACTGATCCCAGGAGAAGGGATAGAGGTGCCAGGCAGATGAAATAATAGGTATTTATCTACAGGCAATAAACCAAGAAATGCTGTAAACATGTAACACAAGAGCTTGGGTAGATTCAATGCTTCATCAAGATGACTTAGCACCATCTAGGGAAGGCAAGGCTAGAATGTAACGGTAATTTAGAAAACAGAATCCTGGTTGCTTGAATTGTGCCCAGTGTTAGAAAGAATGTATTGGCAGAAGAGGGCTAGTCAGCATCAAGCACAGAGAAAAAAAATCCAAGGTAAGTAAGCATAATGTGGACCACTTAAATAATGATTCAGCTTTGATTCCTTGCCTCATCATTGCAGCTGCCCATCTTGCAGGTGTGAGGGCCAGGTGCCGGAAACTTCCTCTCTGAAAGAAGAGGTACCATATTTTAGTTATTGGCTTTCTGCATAAGCAAAATCCTGAGACAAAGATTCTAGGGCAAGGGTTTATTTGGAGGAGAAGGCAAATCTCAGTAGGAGACTGGAAAAGTGAGACAGGAAAGGGGAGGAGAACTGAGTGAACAAGGGAAGTGTACTGTCAGGCCAGCCACCACTGTGTGTGACTGGAGCTTAACCCTGCTGGGAACGCCAGTGTAAAGTATACACCTCAGCTATCCAAACCAGTGAGTGAGGGAGCTGAGAGAGCTGCACACCAACTCCTGTCAATCACTGGCTGAAGGCTGCCCCGCCCACCCCAGGTATGATAAATTCTCCTACACCCCAGGTATGATAAATTCTCCTACACTCCTGGGTTAGTAAGTAGGCAGCTTAAATGGGCTCCAGAGAAAAGAGAAGGCACTCAGGCACATAAATACTGGTGCTGGCAGGTGGAAGTTGAACTGGAGTGCAGAACAGTTAGAACGTACTGAGAATGACCAAAGTCCACAATCACTTCCTCTTCCTCTTTCCCAAGCATTCAGCTGCTCTCTGCTCAGCCTAGTCCTCATGAGTGCCCAGCTCACTGTCCCCAACATAACCTGAACTGCTACGACAACCCAGTACTTAATGAAACAAGTACATCCCCCACCACCAACCCCACACAAAGACTAAGTTACTAAAAGAAGTTTCTTGCTCAGAGGCTTCATTGGTCCTGCCACGTTACCATTGCTGTTACTAAGGAGATTTGGGAAGGCACAAAGCCGCTCTCACAGAATGAAGCAGCTCCTTCTTTTGTGCCTTCTGAATAAAACCAAGGACACTGTGTGGAGTCAGTATGGGCCACATAGTAATTATGCATATTTCTGTCTTTAATAATAGTCACACGTATTGAACATACCAGAGAGCAGAGAGTTTAGCGTTTAACTCTTTCAAATGAGTTTGAAACAAAAAAGAAAAATAATAAATCACTTCACAAATATTATAATAAAAACGAGAGGAAGAATTGTAGAATAATAATATCACACATAGGCCTTAGAAATAGGTGTTTCTGACAGCTTCACCGTATCAGGATTCCGGGCACCACAAGAAATTGCTAATTTGACACCAATATTGTTTCCTGAAACGTTAAAACCTCAGCATCCGCCACAATTCTTCTCTGGTGTCAATCACAGTGGCAGAGGACAAAAAGGAGCAATTAGCACCATGCCAGGCACTCAACAGTCACTCAAAGTTTGTGTTAATGGCAAAAGTCATCATACTTGACTTACAAATGAACCAAGTAGGCCTGAGCCATAAAGCATGGCTGAAGATATTCCAAATGCAACAAAAACACAAAGTGTATGGGCAGGTTATGCTAGGAACTGGTTTCCAAATTTCAGTACACTGGAGCCCTTAGGTTAAAAAGATATATTTAGGATAAGTGAAAGGAAGTATGCCCAAGTTCCATCTTACAGTTTGTAGCTTCAGAGTTTTTTGTAATTTGCTTGAACTTACTCTGCACTTTACACAGAAAGTTTTATAAATGAAGGCATGGTTCTTGGGCCAAGTCATTAACAGCCCACTTAACACATAATGCAGACAAATGGTAGCATCAGTTGTACCACAGAACTGGTAGTTAAGTGTTGGTGCTTTGGGATGCTGTTCTCCGTTAGCTGCTCCTCTTCAATTAAATGTCCCCCCCGGATGAGCTCAGCCACCTCCACTGGTTGAGCCATCACACACCGATGACTCCAAGATCCATGTCTCTACTTACCACTTTTGTGGAAAGCTCCAGATCAATAGTATATATCCAACTGTTGAATAGACATTTTCACCTGGAATATCCCCACACACTTAAAATTCAGTAAGCTCCAAAATAAACTCATTATATCCCACACTTCCTCACTTTCTTATACTTGCTCCTTTTTTTGTTCTCTTGTTCACCATGGTTAAAATCTTGGGGTCATCCCACAGCCCACCAACTTTATGATGTATTTGAAGATGCTCTAGAACTGTCTTGAACCATCCTTTCTCCCACCCCCAGGGCCAGAAAAATTCTCCTTCATTCTTTAAGACCCAGCTCAAGTGTTGTGAGGACTTCTCATCCCCTTGACTGCCACAACCCTGGAACAAGTGGGGTCAAGTGTCCCCAAATCTAATTCATTTAAAAGTGCTTCCATAACATGTGATTGCTCCCTGGTGTTCCTTGTTGTACGCTATTTGTGACTTACCTTTCATGTTGCCCACTAAACTGCCAGCTCTTCCAGGCCAGGAATGCTCTTACACCTACTGTCACCTCCCAGAGCCTCACAGAGTCATCATACAGGGGAGATGGCAGTATCGTGGCAGAGACAGCACACCTGCATTCAGACAACCTGGGATACAAGTCGAATTCAGAATGCTCCTTTTTCTCTCTAGTAGGGTCCTAAGATATATCTAAGTTTTAATCATTTAAAGTTATATAAACTTCCATCTTCTCAATTCAATGTAAAACCTACTGTGAAAACTGTATTTTCTGGCTCTGTTCCTCATTGAACACTTAAAATGAGGATTTTTCTCATGAGCTCTCTCAGGGGACAAAGAGAAGATGATACTGATCCTTTGATGGGTAGAACCATAAAATTCTGAAATCCTACAATTTGAGTCATAATTCTTAGCAACAGTTCTAATTCTATATTCTTAATTGCTATTGAGCTATTTTTCTTCTCCTTTATTTCTGCTGCGTGCCTTGTTTCAAATCAGATCCCCAGAAAAAGAGGATAATTAAGCATGATGTTTAAGCTACTTGATTAATACTGCATTTTATTGAGGAAAGAATGATTAATGTTTTTTTTTAACAATGCCAAGTAAAAATTTTGTTAAAAATTATTTCTAGAAAAGCATCACTGGATCTGCAACCCATTTTCACAGGACGTAAGCAATAGCTATCATCAATCTTACACTGTTTTGAAAAATGCTTTAATAGGTTTTTTTTTTAAATTACCACTTGAGGCCATTAGTTTTGAGCACCAAAAAAGACAAGCTTTCTTTTCTCATGTTAATTTCATAGTGCTTCTATGTTATAAAGTTCATGCTCTGATAAAGACAAATTCTAGCAATTACAGTTGGAATTTCAGTTTGCAGGCAATGAAACAGAGGAAGTCTGTGGTGTTTGAAATATGGTGATCATACCTCTCGGAGGAAAAAAACTACACAATGAGGTAAACAAGTAGGATCTGAAGGTAGAAGTCAGATCTTGACCAACCAGACTATTTAAAAAAAAAATACCACTAAGGAGTCACATGTTGGCTTCGCCAGGATGGCAGCCACAAAAGATGGTTATGGCTCAGAAGTGGCTGCAGAGACCGCAGTGACTCCACCTAGGGATTCCTGAGGCCCCATTTGGGGAAGATGTAAGTTCCTTTATGATACAGCCTGGGAATGGGACTGTGGATACAGTACTAAAGAAGCTGGATGAGCAGTACTGGAGTATAAATTTATGGAATTCAACCTTGCTCAAAAGAAAAGGAAGCTAAAAGGTCAGATTCTTGAAATTAGGCTCACTTTAGAAATTCTAAAATACACGTGGAAGACGAGTCCACCAATTCACCGGAGTCCAGATTCTTAATGGCAAGTAGCGTGTATTGCAAAGCTTCAGCTCCTCCTACCGATAAAGTGTGTCTGTGGTTGGGGGCTAACACAATGCTTGAATAGGATATTGATGAAGCTCGGGCATTGTTGGAAAAGAATTTATCAACTGCCACAAAGAATCCTGATTCTCTTGAAGAAGACCTTGACTTTTGGGGTGATCACTTTACTACCACCAAAGTCATTATGGCCAGGTTTATAATTGGGACATAGAGAGAAGAAACAAAGATGATTCTACCAAGAGCAAAGCATAATACAGGCAATTCAAAATGTGGTTCAGTTTTCCAAACATGTTCTTTTAAATCCTCCAAAGTTTATCCTTAAAGGTTGATATAACTTTTAATGATTTTTAACAGTAAGAATGATAATTGAAACCTTTTTTAAAAGATAAATATCTTTTAATTTATTTATAAAAACAAAATTAGTTTCGAATACTTCACGGAATTAGCAGTTTTTTTTTTCTCATTTCCAACAAAGTAAATGCTGCTTTCGTCATTTCTTTTTTTGTTTGTCAGAACACAAGTCTTAGCTGAAACAGCTGAAGACTGACATGCACTACGGAGGGTGAATTCTGGACACTTTAGCAGTTTGCTTTTTTTTTTTTAATTGGCTGATGTTACTCTCCTCTCACTTGATGTGGTTAAGCCAGTTCAGAGAAAAATCAGTTCAATATTTGCAAACTTGTTTTCTTTAATACATGTTGGGCTTTATGGTCCTCTGTTACAGTCATTTGTTTCATGTAAATGGAGTTTCATGAATTACTGCATAGGGAGTAACTATTTATTATAATATTCTGTACTTTTCAAGAAATGGTCATCTGCCTTTTCAAACGTTAAGAGGGTTATTGAGACAATATGTCTTCTTACCCTCTGTAAATGGGGTAAGAGTGCCTTTGCAATGCCAGCATGAGGCAGATTTCAGCCAATGAGAAAATTACTCAAAATGCAAAATTCTGGACTAAGGTGAATTTGTATTTCTTAGTAGTTCTTTAAAGCAGCTGAAGAGAAATATTAAGATACATATAAATCTACAATGGTTGAAAAGACTTGTGCGCTTTTTTATTCACAATAAAACCTCATGGGAATAGTGAAAAATCCCCATGGAAAGTTATTAATGCAGTGGCTACTAGTGGGTGATAGAGTTTGGTAAAAACACAAATGTATTATTATAGCTCCATGTAGTAAAAAGTCTACTTATACAATGTTTTGTACTTGCATTTCATGATATTAAAACAGTGAAGTTAAAAAAATACCATTAAGGATATCATAAAAACCTGAAATTAGGGGCAATGTAATAAAATCTAAATTATGTGAGAAAAACAACTGCACCATTTACAGTGTACCTACAAATTTAATAGCTAAATAAAAGCTCTCAGCAGCAAGTAACTTCTGGCAAGGCTGCAGACCCGCGCCCGGGCCTGACAGTCCCTCCTGCGCTGACCCGCACCGCACGGCCTCTCCACACCGCACCACCTAACGACGACGCCGACATCTGCCTCCCCCATTAGAGGAGCTCCCCGGAGTGCAGGCAGTCGGCTCCTCTCATCCGTTAAATCAAGCCTAGCACGGTGCCTGGCAGAGCAGGCTCTTACTAAATATTTAATGCATGTAAACTGAATTACTAAAGTCTTTTTAAGACAAACATTCCAAAGCACTCAGAACTAAAGCGGACCTATTAATTTCCCATCACTCCTTGACAACGGAAATATCTCCGATAAACACACCTGGCTGCGTCCTGCGGTAGGAGTATAGGGTATAAATTTACAAAGCCAGCAGTCCAATTTCCTCTCTGCCAATAATCTCCTAGTATATAATAAAAAATCGTCATCCAGGTTACGTCAGCTCAGTTGGCTGATCAGAACAGTGACCCACCTCCAACAGTGACTATAATAAGGGACCTGTTACAGGTAAAGATGGATTGTAAACCACTTTTTCCCTAAGTATAAATGGTATTTGTAAAATAACACGAAAGATCAAAATAATAAAAACCCTCACAATCCTGCTATTAACATTTTGGTGTGTTTCCTTTCAATCTTTTCACATAATTTAATGAGCTATTATCAGTTTTGTGTCCTGCTTACATTATTCTGAGAGCATTTTTCCATGTTACTAAATTTTTCTCAAAAGTGTCCATGAAACTTTTACTAGAAGTTTCATCTTAGTAGCTGCATATTTTTGTCTCATGGAATACCATAGCACAACGTATTTTTCACTATAATAAATGCTCGATAAAATATTTTTACATAAATATTTTTAGTTTTATATGGAAATATAGTATAATAAACTCACATATACCCATCTTCCAGCTCCAATCCATTTTCCCTCCCTGGCCCCAGGTTATTTTGAAGCAAATTTCAGACATTGTATAATTATATCATTTAACTTGATAGTAATGTAGAGTACATCATGTATGCGATATAGAGTATATTACATATACTCTATTTTTTAACCAAATATTCAGTCAGTCGTACATAAATCTTTGAATACATTTCTGATTCTCTCCCTAGGGCAGAGTCTAAAAACAGAATTCCAGGAAAATGAGATGGAAATGTTTTAGGGCTCATGATAATTTGCCAGACTGTTTGCAAAAGGGATATACCTATCTATACTGCCCCCCACATCATGAAAGCACCTCTTTCACTGCATTCTAAACCACGCCTAGTCATTTACTTGATTTTTTGAACTACAGTATAAAAAGCTCCTTTCAATGATTTTTGGGGTTTACAACTCATCGCCCAGAAGCTAATGGTGAGATATTTGAGGAGTCAGTCGGAGCTGGGCTTCAGCCTCCACCAGGATAGCCATGTGACTTGTGCTAGTCAGTTTCTGAGCATCTGCTTCCTAATTCAGTGAAGATACTTACCACGTAGAATCTTGTGGTAGTTAAAATATAATAATGTTTATGAAGGGCTTAGTACAATCTTGGCAAGCAAAAAGAGTTCAATAAATGGTATATTTCTTTTAGACTAAAAGTTTCGTAAGGTTACATCTGTTGTGGGTTTCTGTTTTTTGGGGTTTTTTGGCATTTGCTTAGTGCCTGGTACATAGCAGGCACTCAATACCAAATGAATGAAAGAATTCTATTTTGATAGTTAAAAATGGTATGGCATTTAAGTTAATTACTAATAAAGTCTTAGGCTCATTAGCTGTTTCCATTTCCAGTCTGTCATTTTTTAACTCATGTCCTTTGGCCATACAATAAGGCAATTTATCAGTTTTATCAAGTCTTTAAATATGACCAACTCTGTGTGCAAAACGTTCACATGTAATAATTTATCATAAAGGAACATAGTAGCTATATTCACAAATATATATACATATATATGTATATATTATATATTACATATTTTTTCTTTATGCTGTTTAGTATTTTGGGGTTTCCTGTCATTTTTTTATAATCAAAAGAAAACTAATAAATGTGATTTGGGGAAAAAACAAAAAATAGAAATATTTCCTGTGGGAAATCACTATTAAACAGATTTTTGGTTGATACATTGAACTTACTAAATCAATCCTGAGAATCCCAGTGGAAGACTATTCTCAGTCTACCATCTATTATAGATTTAATCTAAACCAATTGGAAGCCATTTAAATTTTCAATATCCTCAAGTACTTAGTCAACAGGTCACTCATGTTTACCGCTCATTGTTTAATTTGAATCCTTGCAGACCTCTGAAATATTTCTCTCCAAAAGAAAACCCTCCTCCTGGGTTCACCCTTCCTGGGCCAGTCACCAGCTTTAGACCTGGCTCACATTCTGCCTTGGATGTGACCCTTCATTTCCATATGGTCCCTGTTCAGAGGCGTTTTTTGTTAAGTCAGTACATGCCCCACATGGGAGACAGTATGGTGATGAGGAAAGGCTGAGGTTTGGATTCAGATAGAATTCGATTTCATCTCAGCTCTACCATTTATTACTGTGTGATCTTATGCTTAAGCCTAACTTATACAAAAAATAATAATGCTTACTCTATAGTGTTGTCCTGAGAATTAATTAATGATAGCATAGATGTACATACCTTAGCGTGGCATAGAATAGCAATCCAATAAACAATTCTTGGCTTCATTTTTCTCCTTCCCTCAGTCCCTTCACAGCATCAGCTGTGTTTGATAAGAAGGGACACTGCAGAATACAAGGAGATGGCTGTGTCGGGGCGCTGGAAATGAAGATGAAAGGGAAGTGGTGGGTGGAGGGACAGGGAGGGTTGGGTAGTGGGAATCAGCACTGGAAGAAAACTTGGGTGGAGTGTTTTGTCAATGTAGGCAAGTTCTCAATAAAGCAGGGAAAAAGACACCATGCACTGTAAATAGGTCTAAGGAAAGGAAGGTGGGGGCATAAGAAACAATGTTACCTTTTCTTGATTGAGCTAAGTCACAAAATGTGCAGAGGAACATTAAAGCCAAGTAAAGGAGACATACATACATTTCAGGTACAAAACGAAGAGTCTAGCAAAGAGAGGGTATCTTCCCACTCTGATAGAGCAAGCTTTAGTTCTAGCAACCAAAATGGTTTTTTAATTTTTCAATTACAGTTGATATTCAATATTATTTTACATTAGTTGCAGGTGTACCACACAGTAGTTAGAAAATTATATAATTTACAAAGTAATTCCCTCAATAAGTCAAGTACCCCACCTGGCACCATAGTTACTAGAATAGCATTGATCGCATTTCCTATGCTGTACTTTACAACCCTGTGACTATTTTGTATCTACAACTTATACTTAATCTCTTCACCTTTTTCACACAGTCCCCAACCCCTGTCATCTGGAAACCATCAGTTTGTACTCTGTATTTATGAGTCTGTTTCTGTTTTATTTTGTTCTTTAGATTCCACATAGAAGCGAAATCACATGGTATTTGTTTTTCCCAATAATTTCCCTTAGCATAGTATCTTCTAGGTCCATGTTGTCGCAAATGGTAAGATTTCATTTTTTCTTTATGACCGAGTGATATTCCATCATGCATATGTACCACATCTTCTTTATTCAGTTGTCCACCAATGAGCACTTAGGTTGCTTCCATATCTTGACTATTGTAAATAACGCAGCAACGAACATAGGGGTGCATATATTTTGTCAAATTAGTGTTTTGAATTTCTTTGGATAAAATTGCTGGATCATAAGATAGTACTGTTTTTAATTTTTTGAGGAATCTCTATACTGCTTTCCACAGTGGCTGCACCAATTTGCAATCCCACCAACAATGAGTGAGGGTTCCCTTTTCTCCACATCCTTGCCAGTACTTGTTCAATAAATTATATTGGGAAACTGATCAGACACATGCACAAAAGTGAAACTAGACCAGTTTCTCTCACCATACATTGAGAACAAACTCAAAATGGACTCAAGACTTAAATGTAAGACCTGAAACACAGAAGAAAACATAGAAAATAAATTCTCTGACATTGCTCTCAGTAATTTTTTTTTTCTCTTGAAATATCTCCTTGGGCAAGGGAAACAAAAGAAAAAATAAACAAATGGGACTATATCAAACTTAAATAATTTTTCACTGCAAAGGAAACCATCAACAAAGCAAAAAGACAACTTACTGAGTGGGAGAAGATATTTGCCACTGATATATCTGATAAGGGGTTAATACCCAAAATTTATGAAAAATTCATACAACGTAACATCAAAAACAAACAACCAAACCAATTAAAAATGGGCAGAGGACGTGAACAGGCATTACTCCAAAGAGGACAGATGGCCAGTGTCACCAATCATCAGAAATGCAAATTAAAACCACAGTGAGATATCACCTCACACCTGTCAGAATGTCTATCAATAAATCACCAAAATCAGTTTCTTTGGCTGTCAAAGAAAATGTCTAGTCAATCCTGGGAATTAGATCAGTTTTAAATGAAATCAACTGCAATTGACCATAGTATAGAATTACAACCAAACTGAAACAAGGCAGTTATTTTTCTTAAAACCATGTATTAGGTCACAGCAGTATATATAATTAGAGAGCCAAGAATTATCAAGATACGCTTGGAAGAAAAATTAAAAAGGAAGATGTTACAGTAGATAAAAAGGCTCATTATAAACCTAAATAATTAATTCCAAAGAGAGCAACAGAGGATAATAGAAAAGTTCTAAAACAGCTCTGTGTAAAGTGGTCTCTTAATAAGTAGTTAAGATGTTTTGCAAGAAAGATGGCATTTGCAGTGTGGGAGAGGGACTCAGCACAGGGATCCTGGCCGCTGTCCCTTCAGTGCCCTCCCCGGAGCCACCAACCCATCTCTCCTTACATCACCGCAGTCCACTCCCCCTGCCGCCACTGGAGCCCAGGCTTCTCTCCACACACGGTTCTACTTGCCAAATTGCACAAGAGACTGCTGAGAAAATTCAGCAATGAAACCAGTATGGAAGAAATGGTGAAAATACAAGTGAAGCCCAGCCTGATGACAGGAAGGGCTGAGCGAGGTGTATCCAACCCTTGGCTCTTCGAGGAGCCAGAGGAGACCAGAGGCTTGAGCTTTGAGGAAATCTGGCAACAGCAAGCAGAAAATCACCCAGGTACACAGGACTTGATGCCCTTTCTTCTATCTTAAATTGCCAAAAACAAATGGGGTAAGAGGTTAAGAAGGAGCTGGATGAACAGAATGAGGTGATTGATGAGCTTGCCCACTTGGTGAAAAACACAGATGAGAAACTTCGCACCAAAACCTGGCATGTGAATATGATGGACAGAAAAGCAGCACCTTGAGAGATGATAAGGATGATTTCACTGTTGCTCGTGGTCGTTGGAGTCTGGCCTACCAACTAGTGGCAATAAAGGGACCACCTGTGACACCTGCCAATGATAGAGAAAAACTCCACACCCTTTGGATATACGAGAGCAGCTCTCAACAAATTCTCTCAAAGCTCTGAAGAAAAAGATATCTTTGCAAAGCAGGGGAAAAGGACAGTCACTTCACCAAACACTGCTGGTGCAAGTGAAACCAAGTTTCTATCTCACACCACTCACAGAAATCAGTTCCCAGCTGGACTGTAGAGCAAAATGTGAAAGACAATCAGATAAGCTTCTGGAAGATAACACAGAATTTCTTTGATCTTCGGATAGAAAATAGTTTTCTCAAACAGGACACAAAATGTTAACCATTGATATAATGGACTTCATTAAAATTAAGAACTTCTGTTCTACAAGACACCATTTATAGAAGGAAAAGGCAAACCACAGACTGGAGAAGATTTTGCAGTACGTATATCTAATACAGGAATTTTAAAATATATGAATTATCACCTAAATAAAATAATATATATAACTCCTAGAAATCCAGTTTAAGAAGGCAGATGACCTATTTAAAAATGGGCAAAAGGTGAATACGTATCACAAAAGGATTCAAAATTCCCCAAAACATTTGAATGTTCCTCAACATCATTAATCATCAGAGAAATGAAAATGAAAGCCACAATAAAGAAAAAAAGACTGAAAATACCAAGTATTCCAAGGATAGGGAGCACCTAGGACTCTCCTGTATTCCTGGTGGGAGTGTAAATTATGAGAAGCAATGAGAAAGTCAAACTACAGATACAGGCTGCACCATGGATATCAGACATAAAGTCCTGGGGAAGAAGTCATGCAGCTGCTGGAACTAGGAGACTGACAACTGCAGTTAATTTGGAAAAACAAACACAAAAGAACACCGAAACAGTGAAACTGAGAAACTATGGTAAACACTGAAAATGAAAGACTATGAGGGGTCATTAGCGCCTCATCAGACATTAAAACACATTACACAGCCTCCATATTTGAACCTGTGCTACTGATAAATGAAGAGACAGAACAATGGAGCAGAAAGGAGTGAAAGGACAGGGAAGGGAGTTAAGATTTGAGCAAACATTTTGAATGGTTTAGATTTCTGGAAGCATGGTAATGTTCCACATATTCAAAAAATAGAATTAAATTTTACACTAGAAAGAACATGCTATGTAAGGAAATTATTGAGACAACTGAAAAGACTGGAATATGGACTGTAGATTAAAGTGCTAAGTCAGTGTTAAAGTTTTTGAAATTGGTAACTATACTGTTGCTATGTAAGAGATAATCCTTATTCCTAGGGAATATATGCTGAAGTATGAAGGGTTAAAAGCATTAACTGCCCTTTGCAACCTACTCTCAAAAGGTTGAAGAAGTTGGATGTGTATATAAATATGTGTATGTAGCATACACACACAAAGAATTTTTAAAATGTCAGAATGTTAAAAATTGGTGAATTCCGGTAAAAGGTAAATACTTCTCTATTCTTGCTGCTTTAAGAAACTCATAAATGTCCACTTGTATGTCCTATTTGCAGGTGGTTAAAAGCGTTTAACTACTTTTGTATAAATGCCTCCAAAATCTCAACGTGTGTCTGCCTTTCAGACTGGAGAATAGTGTGGGGTTTTGTAGTGTCTTAAGAGTGGCAACCAGATGAAATGTAGGTTAAAATTTTGTCTTTGTAAGATAAAAAGAAAGAAAGAAAGAAAAAACAGATGTAGAACACTCAGAATGTCAAGACAAATACCAAGGTGAACAAATATGCCTTGATATGGGAACTAAAATATTTGACTATACAATTTGGGGTTCTAATTCAATAATTTTTGTTAATAGTTGGAGAATAGTAATTGGAGAAATATGTACCTAACTGTTGAGAGGTTATATCTAGGAAGAGGATTTCAGGGGAGAGGACACATGTTTTGATATATCTTTCAATGTCTGAACTTTGAAGAATATGTGTTACCCTTACAACTTAAAAACAACTAAAATCAAAGTTAGTGATCAGTCATGGTAAAGATACACAAATATGCAGGCAATCTGTGAGCATGTGAACTGGCTCACAGAGATCAAACTAAAATTCTAGTGTTTTCAGATCTAGCTAATAAACATTAAGTTCAAAAATATTAAAAGGGAATGAGGTAAGCATATGGTGAATTGTGGACATTTTTCATTCAAGAACATAGAAGCTCTTTGGACTCAAAAAAACCAACTCTTTATTCTATAAAACTTTTGTAATAATCTTAATGGTAGTTAGCTTTACAAGAAAACACAAAATACTATGAATATATGATAGATATAAAAAAGGACATCAGATTACACTGGGGAAAAGATATTTTTAAACAGTACATTTCAACAAAAATTTTACAATGGGAGACTTTTTAAAAAAATCTTCACTCAAGGATATACTTTGGTTTTTAGAGAGAGGAGTAACAAGCGAGAGAGAAACATTGATCATTTGCCTCCTGCATGGGCCCAGACCAGGAATCAAACCCACAGCCTAGGTATTTGCCCTGATGGAGAATGAAACGCCACAACCTTTGGTATAAGGGACAACACTCCAACCAACTGAGCCAGCCAGCCAGGGCACAATGGGAGACTTTTTAATTCAATGTCTCTAATAAAGGGTTTTTCTCTTTGTTTATTAAAGCATAAAAGTTTCTTCTTGAACCTTTTTATATGTAAAATTTATCAAACTGGCAATTCCCTTAGTAACAGGCTGAGCCAGATGAAATAGGTAAAACAATGTACATATAAGATTAGAAGGCTAATTTTGGTATTACTGCATAGGGAGAGTATTATTGCATAGGTTCCAAATTTACTGCAAAACTACACTAACTTAATTGTAGATTTGCAGTTGCATCATCCTAGATTTGCAGTTGCATCATCATCTGCCATCTAATGGTGGAAGCACCACCTTGTGGCAAAAAAAAGAGCTTCTCGATTACAGTCAAGGCAGTTGGTTCCTCAGAGAGAACTCATTCAGCGGACTTCCAGACACTTGTGATATTCTATTTCCTGAACGGCAGAGATTCCATGAGTGCTCACTTTATAATTATTTGTTAAACCACGTGACTTTTCTGTTACTGTATTTTGCAATTTTAAAGGTTTAGAAAAGGTATATATATGTACCTGAATTAAAAGTTACATGCCTACATGCTTGAATTTTCCAACACCACTTATATTTCCTACAACTGCAATGCATCCATTACCTCATGAATGCACTATTGTGTTTTTATGATAGGAAACAAAAGATGAGAAAGAGGTATATTCTCTAGTAAATGACAGAAAAACTTTTTCCTCAGGATGTTTCATCGCTGTTCTCGACCTCCAATGGCAATGGCCAGTGGTCCACGATCATCCGGAATCGCTTCTACACATCCATGCTAACACGTCTGAAACTGTCCTGAACCCCTCGACTGCATTACATTGATACAGAATAACAAGAATAATATGGCACACTTAACTGTGCAACAATAAATATTCTACCAAATGATTTTTCCTTCATGTTTTTTCCATATTTCCATTAAGTGAAACACTAGTGACAAAATGAATAGTTCAATGGAATTTCACCTCTTGCAGCTGTAGAATCACTTTTCCTAGGAGCTAACTGCATCACATGTAGTACCTCTTTCATAGTGCAGAGCACAATTTTAGAAAGGGAGAAAGCCTTATTCATTTTTCTCAGGAACCTGTCAGGACGCCTCAGCAGCCATCTCCATCACTATGACACTTGCCCAAGCACATGTACCTCAGTGACAGGTGCGAAGAGCCAGGAGCTGATGCTGCCCCATGCAGGGGCTGCACCACCCAGAGACCGCCACCCACATTGGCTTCCATTCCATCATGCAGGGCAACTCTCGTTCCTTCCTTCACCTCTGCTTCGTTCAGACACTGGCAATGTTAAAGGTGGGCAGAAGTGCCTGAGAATACTTCACAGGACAGCGCCTTCCGCTGAGTTACTGCTGCCTGCTAAAATAATCCTCATGCTCAAGTTAGATACAGAAAATATTTTTAAAGAAACTCATTAGAATATTACATCACCATTTCTGACTTAGGTTGTTTCAGAGGTATAATATAAAGGCAGCCACTATGCAAATATCCTTTCATAATTTGACACATTCCAGGTATGACTATGCCAATTAACATGAATACTGCCCAGTCAAGTGTTTGTTTCTGCACGTGAGGAAATGTCAGACTATTGTACTGCCAAGACCTATACCTCCCATGAGCAGTCTTTAAATGTAGCTGCCTCCCAGGTGAAAGGAAGGAATACTCTCAGGGGCCTTGTAAGGCTTTCTTTTCCTCCCAGAAACAGATGAGAGAGATACAGAGAGAACCATGAAGAATGGAGAAGAATGGAGAAATTACCACCACTCACTAGAACATAATCTTTTACAAATAAAAATTAAAAAGTCAATAATTCTGATCATTTGTTCCATTTTTTTGAGAAAACATATCTAATTACTCAAAGTATAAGGTGCATCTTAATCATCTCAGTTTCCATGGCTAACGCTATCACAACCATCAGAAAGAGAACACATACTCAGTAACAAACAGTGAGATTAGGCACAGTTTTGCATGGACTGTTTTACCTTCAGCAAACAGAGAATCTTTAGAAATTATTAAAATTATAAAGATATTAAGTTTTATAAGCTCTATTTCTCAACTGTGGCTAAATGTAAGTACATTAAAATACTGACGTAGTCTTTGATTGTGAAGCAGAAATGTATAATGGCATATTTACTTTAATCATTATTCAAGATTAATATTTAAGCAAAGCTCTAAGATATACACTAATATATGTCAGGAATGTAACAGTCTAAATTTTATAGAGCATCACCATGTAATGTTAACAACCAGATATAAAAATGAGAAAAACCAAGGCCAGGTTATATGTCCTTGAGCTGGGAAGTCCTCAAGTAATGGAGCCATCTTCAGGAAACGGTACTTAGAAACAGAAATTCTTGTACATTATCTCTCTGTTAAGTAAGTCTCTTTCAAATTCTTCAGTTAACAGCAATACTTTAAAAATCTTCTACTGTAACCTCTTAGCCTGCAATGTTTTGATTTTTCCTGAATCTTGAAAGCTACAAAGTGCCATTAAATAATTATCTTCTGTTTCTTCTTAAAGAACTAATGTTCATGAAAGGGTCGTCGTCGTCATCCTGAAAGGACACACAAATGTTATTTCAGTGACTGCTCCACGCTTCCCTGAGACATGACAGAAGTTCTTATGGGCAAAACAATACCAGTAAGAGTAATTTTCTCCTATCACATGAGGCAGACTTTCATTTTTCCATTTCCTTTATAAATACGAATAGTTTTTCAATTATGTTTTCTCTTCCCCACTTTGATACTAGATATTTCACTGATGAAATAAGTAAATCCAATTAAATTCTTAGCAAGTATTAAGAATAAAAATTTATCCTGGTATACATGCATAT
Source organism: Glossophaga mutica (assembly GCA_039655065.1). NCBI lineage: Eukaryota > Metazoa > Chordata > Mammalia > Chiroptera > Phyllostomidae > Glossophaga > Glossophaga mutica. The sequence continues at coordinate 72,912,140 of CM077308.1, read as the reverse complement.
ATATACCTACAATATTGACTATATATAGTTCTCTCAGCTATTGACCTTAATAAAGACAAATAAAGTGTGGGCAAGCCAGAAAAATAAATACTCCTCAAGTCATTTCTATTTGGTTTTTGAATAGGTATTTTTCATTTACCTATTATTATAGTATCTGATGTTCTGAAAGCTCAGCCAAAAAAATAATAAAGCCACATCATCTAAATCAGAAATAGCTGTAATTTGTTTTTCTTATTAGACATTTAGTGTTAGAAATAAGTAGCTACTCTAGGACTGACTGATGCAAGAAAAGAACTCAGCAAAGCAACCTTTGAAATATTTCATAAAAAAGAAATATGAGTATTTCACTTTCAAACAGTTCCCATGCTGCTGGGCTACAGATTATACAATTTGTAAGAAGAGATAAGAATATCTGAGATTAACTAAGAACTTAATTAAAGAGAAAGAAAACTAATGAACCTCACATCAAATTACATAATTTGATGAGGATAACATTAAGTTAATTCTTATTATTATACAACTAAATATTTAGAAGAAAAAGCATAATTTTCACAATTTTTATCTATATTTCTTTTAAGATATTAATAAAAAGGAATAATTATTTGATGTTAGGCTTTGTTGATGGTATTAACATATTCAAATGTTTGCTAAGTGAGCTATCTCTGGTGAAAAATGGATGCCTTGAAAAATAAAAATTCACTTTCATTCATTAATTTTTGGCTACCAAAGGTAGAACTTGTTAATAAACCAGAGATAAATTCAAATTGAAGTTTAATAGAGTTATTTGCTAATAGTCCTTCTTTGCCATTAACATGACCTATATAGATTTTTAAACTATAACATATAAACACAGGTACTTCTCAATGCTTTGAAATTAACAAACTAGTCAACCACCTCTCACTTCCCTCCTGGAGGCCGTATGTTAGTATTTAACTGATGGAGTTCAAGCTGTAATTTTTCTCTGCAGTCTGAATTTGGTGCATCTTCTCAAACAGTTTCTAAACCATAGCTGGGATACATGGAACATGAAAGCAGCTGTTGAAGCTCGAAATAAAAGGGGTGAGTCACACGCTACAACAGGAGCAAATCTGGAGGACATTATGCTCCAAGAAGCCAAAAAGACAATCACTGTATGATCCCTCTTATATATGGTATCTTAAAGCAGTCGATTCAGAGATGGAACGAAGAAGGCTGGCTGCTGGGGGCTGGTGGGGAGAAGGAAGCAGGGAGTTGTTCAATGGGCAGAGATTTTCAGTTTTGGAGATGAAAACGCTCTGGAGGTCTGTTGCACAACAGTGTAAATATACTTTAGTGAACTGTACTCTTAAAAATGGTTAAGATGGTAAAGCTTTATGTTAAGTGTTTTTACCATAATTTTAAAAATTTTTAAATAAAAATAAATAAATGAAAGAGGTGATAGGCTTAAGAGAAACACCTTCAAACAATTCAACAAAAATTAGCAAAGACCACTCAAATGGCAGCCATGGAGGAAAGGGAAAGGCCAGTATCCTTCAGTCATGTAGCTTTAAATCAGTTTAGCTAAAACAAATGAATCAAGGCAAGAGGCAAGGCCTGATTCTACCTCTTCCCATTCCTTCCCATGTAAGTTAGAAGAGATTTTATAGTTGTCTTGTCCAGATAACCACAATGGACTGGAGTTTATTTCAGACATCCTGCCCCATGGCATATTTCAGTCAATATCTGAACACATCTGTGACAAGAAAATCACCACCATGATGTGTGCAGCATACAGTGGGTATTTAATACCCTTTAAAGTAACATTAAAAGCTTTTAGGATATCATCACTATCATTTCTCTAAATATAAATGAAAGAAGCCAAAAAAAGCATTCTGATCCTCTTGTTAACTGAGCAAATTAGAGTTGAATAAATATAATATTTTTTAGATCTGCAGGCCTTTTACAAATCTAAGGTGTTTAAATTGATGGGCACTCAACAGATAGTACTTATTGACTCAACTACCAGCTATACTTCAAAGAAACATTATCAATTCAAACTATTTTTTAAAATAATTTATATCAAGTAGCTTAGCAGTCCTTATTTACATTTTATAAGCAGTTAAAAGTTAAGATATAACAATATTACTTTATTACCTCATCTGATTCAAAATTGACCCCTTTAGCTGTTTGGCTCTGTGACATGGGGTTGCTTGAAAACGATGACGTGTTTGACCACCTGAAGCAAAAACATGGGAAAACAAAGAAAAAAAATGAACCAGAGAATTCAGCAAAAGTGCCTTTCAAACTAAGTTTTTCACTCTAGTAATAGCCATGAACAAAAATGTTAACACATTCCCTGCAATCTACAAGAGAGGTTGTAAAAACTTAATGGTGAGGAAACAGACTCTGAGTCCAGGACCTGAATTCCAATGTTGCATTCACTAGCTATGTGGCTTTAGGCAAGTTACTGCCCATCTCTGTGCCTCCATTTTCTCAACTGTAAAATGAGGATAATAATTTTTCAAGATTAAATCTGTTAATATACTTAAACACTTAGATCAGTGCCTGACACACGAAGCACTACACAGACGCTTACTTAGCATTATAGTGTCTACTACCATCCCCACTCCTGCAAACGGTGGCAACACTGAAATACTGTTTCATTCAAGTCTCAGTTATGTGTCTATAACAGGGATCCCCAACCCTGTGGTTGGGGCCGTACAGCAGGAGGTGAGCGGATTAAAGTGGAGGCAGGGCTGCAGCAAGGCAGAGAACTGGTGTCCGCTGCCGCTGCCCCTCCGGCCTGTCCTCAGCCGCTCACATGGGCCCCTTCTTGGCCATGATGATCTGTGGCTTCCCGAGCAGCCACTCGGATTTCTCCTTCCGGCCCTGGAAGCTGAAAGCTACCAAGATCCACATCATGAAGTCTGCGGGCATGGAGAAGGTAGCTGATGAACTGGATATACCATCCCTCCCCAAAATGGTGTTTGGAGACAACGTTTTAAGAATCCAACACTGTTCTGGCTTTGGGATCAAGTTCAATGCTACAGATGCTTTAAGATGTGTAAACAGCTACCAAGGAATGCTCAAAGGAGACTGTGTGGAAGAGTGGGAGGAAAGCAGAATGAACACCCCAAGGAGGTTATTGAACTGTATCATTGGACCTATACAACAGATTATAAGGGAACATTACTTGGAGAATCACTCAAGTTAAAGGTTGTGCCAACAACAGATCATATAGATACAGAGAAACTGAAAGCCAGAGAACAGATTAAGTTTTTTGAAAAAGTTCTGTTTGAGAAGAACTTCGTGATCATGGAGTTTCAAGTTGAGGTATGAAAATGAGAGTAATGCCTTCCAGCTTTATCCCGCTGCTGCAGTTTTTTTGAGAATTGATGGAGTGCTTATCAGAGTGAAGGACACGACTTGACTATGAGGCCAATATGACCTACATGTTACGAGAATATACATCACGAGGGCAAAATTGCTAATTTAACCCGTGTTCCGCCTTCCTTCTTTCCAGTGAAGCAGCACAGTATTTACTGCTTGAGGAGGCAGTTTGTGAAAAGCTAATATTTCCAGAAAGAATTGATCATAATCCCACACTCACAAGAAAATGGCCCTGTGGGATAGGATGTGACACACCCCATGCTCACGGTGGAATCCGATGGAGACCTTGACTATGTGCATGGGGTATTTTTATTATGAGAATTAAGTGCCTTGTCTATGTGCAGATTTTCAGTAGCCTTTAAGGAAATTTTCTTTCCTTAATTTTGCCAAGGAAACTGTTGCAGGCAAAAAAAAATTAAAAAATAAAGTCAAGGCGGAATATCCTAAGACTGCCACAAGAGCACAGAAAAGCCTGCTTCTGTTTCCAACATCCTATCTTTGTGAAGCAGGGTTTTCTGCAGTGACAGCAACCAAAACAAGATCATGGAGCAGACACACACGGCATACTTCCAGAGTCACTGTCTGCCGTCACCCCAGATGGGACCATCTACTTACAGGAAAACAAAGTCAGGGCTCCCACTGATTCTGCACTATGGTGAGTTGTGTATTTCATTATATGTTACAATATAATAATAGAAATAAAGTGCACAATAAATGTAATGCACTGGAATCATCCCGAAACCATCACCCTGCCCCTGCCCCAGTCCGTGGAAAAACTGTCTTCTACAAAACCAGTCCCTGGTGCCAAACAGGTGGGGGACCACTGCTGTAACTCATAAAAGGAACTTAGGGAAGGCTCCCCACTTTCTAGAGTTGCCTGTTTGTATTATTCGTGTTCAATCCCAATCAAAAGGAAAATATTTACTGACTGCTTGCTCCTAGCCAAGTACTATGATAGGTCCTAGGAAATATCATTGAACAAAAAAAAAAATCATGATTCTTACCTTTATGAAGCTTAACTTGTATAGTAGAACTCACATTCCTGTCTTTTCTTTTTAAGATTTTATTTATTTTTAGAGACAAAGGAAGGGAGGGAGAGAGGGAGAGAAACACTGATGTGCAAGAGAAGCACTGACTGGTTTCCTCTTACATGCCCCCAAACATGGACCTGGCCCCCAACCCAGGCACATGCCCTGACTGGGAATCAAACCAGCGACCCTTTGGTTTGCAGGTTGGCACTCAATCCACAGAGCAATGCTAGCCAGTGCTATCTTTTTATTAATATAAAATTTAAGTCATCTTGCCTCCTGGACCAGCAAACTGTGGCTAGTGGGCCAAATCCAGCCTGCCTGTATTTACCTGTGAGCTAAGAATGTTAACATTTTGAAATGATTACATTTTAAATGGTTATGTAAGTACCTAAACAATGTCTTTGACTTTGCCTCTTGGTCTGCAAAGCCTAAAATATTTACCATTTGGCCCTTTAAGAAAGTTGGCTGACTTCTGTTTTAAATGAAAACAGTATGCACTCTTAGCCAACTTTGGGATGCTTTGGGATGTTATTATAGCAAAACAAGTATGTCTGAAGGTATTGTCTAAGCATATACAATCAAGCATATACAATCAAGGTAGAGAATCAAGAGGTCTCAGTCAGAAGGAAATAGAAACATCCACAAGTTCTTATGCACAAAAGTAAAGGACAGGAGGATCTGTTGAGCAACATAGCTTAAGAGGTAGAGGATCAAGAAATTTATCAACTGATCTACCTCAGGAGTCTCCCTCTTTCTGTACTTGACCTAAGCAGGAAATGGTTATTGACTTGTTTCCAGGAAGGAGAAGATCATCAAAAGCATAAAGCCAGAGTGCTCGGGTGACAAGTTAAAGAGTTGTCGTTGGGGGTTTTGGGAAAGGTGGAGGGTTATGGAAAGAGGCACCCATTGAGACCTGACTCTACTTTCTGATTTCTCCCTAAAATAACCAATGGGGCCCAGAAATAAGCCAGGCACCTATGGCAAATACTGACTCATTTGATCATAGCAAGAACCCTAATTATGTTTTGACCACAGGGCTAAAGGAACGGGCTTTTGTCTGGGATGTCAAATAGTGCTTGATTTGATTAGCCTCATGTAGCTCAAAAGTAAGGGAATGGTGGGTATCAAATTAAGAGCCAGGAGTGTAGGTTTTCTCCATTTTTGTTCAGATATAATTTGAAGCCATAAATTAGAATTCCTCTCTAGAGATGTTCAGCCAGTAAGTCAGGTGTAGCAGTGCTATAAGCATAACATAACATGTTAAACTGGCCTGAGGCTGTGCCTGGCACATAAACCGTAGGCCAAAAATGTTAGTTCTTCCCACTGCAAGGGTTAATAGAATCCCCTCAATCTCTCCTTCTCTCCTTGGCCAGATGGAGCTGGGTCTTCTGATGCTTGCTGCTTTGAGGAGAGGGTAGTTATTCTCTGCCAGCTCTATCAAATCTGAATGGGTCCTCTTTTTTTTTTTTTTTAAAGATTTTTTATTTATTTATCTTGAGAGGGGAAGGGAAGGAGAGATGGAGAGAAATATCAATGTATGGTTGCCTCTCGTGTGTCCCCTGCTGGGAACTCTCGCTGGGAACTGGCCTGCAACCCAGGCATGTGCCCTGACTGGGAATCGAACTGCGATCCTTTGGTTCGCAGGCCCGCGCTCAATCCATTGAGCTACACCAGCCAGGGCTGAATGGGTCCTCTTATTCCCACTACAACAATGGAAGAATTTACAAGGCTAAATTCTATCATAGTAAAATTTCAACATAAATGTGACCTCTGCAGAGGCCTTGCCTGACCGCCCTTTCAAAGTAGATGCTTGTGGCCTATGACATTATTTTGCTGCTGCACCCTGATGAGTGCCTCCAAGTATCTGTTGATCATCAGCTCAAACCTCACCTATCTTCTCTGTAAACCCTTCAGTGACATATCCTAAGAAGACAATGGCACTTCCCTTAGACTTCATTTATTTTGGTGGGTTATCAGGTCTCTGTGATCAGCATACCACTGGAGTGCACAATGCTGGAAGTAAGGAGACATTTCTTTTATGTTTTTATCTCCAGGTCCCAGCATAAGATTTAACTGAATAAAAGTGGCTGTGCAACTATACTTAACAGTTTTTCCAACACAGACCCTCAATTCATATAAACCATATTCTCACATTTATGGAATGAAAACTCATTCCAGGTAATGGAGTAGGTGAAAAATCTTAGATATTACAATGGTTTTTGGCCATCTCAGCCTCAATGCTACCCAACAAAATGTCATTCTTTAGTATTTAATTTGTAAATTAAATTTAAGTCATTTTAATTAATTTAAATCAAACTTAATTTTTATACACAAGTAATGAAAAAACAGTTTAGAACATTAAAAAAAGGTTGAGTAAAGCTGAAGTAGAGCTTTCCCCTCGGTCTCCGCCTATTTTAAAACGCCTGCTCCTGCCGTTACTCTCGGCTCTCTTTCTCCATCCCCCTAATCCAAGTAATTCCTATCTTTAAAATCTCAGGTACATTTTACTCCCTCTATAAAGCTCTTTCTTCTATGAGAGTCCACACTTCTTGCTCCTTTTTCTGAGAGCCTATATGTACTCAAACCTAGTTTGTATTTTAAAAAAGTTCCACACGTAGTTATGTACTGACTCAATCATCCCTTAAGGATTGAAATGTGTTCATCTCTCTTTTCCACTATAATTTATATTGCCTGAAAGCAGTAAGCTTATTAAAACATTATGTCTCCCATCAGACCTAACACAATGTTTACAAAGAACGTAAGTATAAAAAAAGCTGTTGATTATTTTAAGTAAAAATTTCATTAACTGAGATTTATAGTTAAGCTATATTCACCTAAAATGTTAACACACAGAAGAAAACAGTAATACTGAACCACATCAAGCTTTACAGTGAAAGGCAAAGTTCAAAAGGACACAAAAGCATGCAGGTGCTCTGAGAAGGCAGAGAAAGTTGACATGATCCTCTTCTCAGTGTTTAGCAAAGCACCCTGTATGACTCAGTCCATAGAAATATGATGGTGAAGTTGAAATCAAGAGAAATTGAAGCATTGTTTTATCAAAATACAAAACTATTTTCTGTTAACTGGAGAGAACATAATACTTTATTACTCAAGAAAATCACTGCATAATAAAGATAAAAAAATTACAGGTTATGTAAATTTTCAGTGAAAATGCTGCATCGACTCTGTGAAGCAGTCCTTGGTCTATTCTTCACTTCTCTACATATTCGACTAGTTGTAAATAAATCTGTTAAACATCTGTGACATAGAAATATGTATAAGTAAACTTCTGGATAATGTTGAATTTTTCAGATTTTTTTTTTTTTTTTTTTTTTTTTTGCAGGAAGTCACTGCACCTACCTTTGACCTGTTTTTGAAGTGGTAGGAAAAATGTCTTCTTCCATGTCTGAGTCATCCACCTCAATCACCTAAGGGGGGAAATAAACAAAAGCAGCAAATAGCTCTAAATAAAAATGAATTAAACAACTGAGCCTCAAGCTTTTTTAAATATACAAAAAAATCACAATAAAGGAGGCAGGAATCACATAATCAGCAACTATTAAAACCAGAGCTCAGCCTGGCCTCACTCTCCATTCACGAATAGTACTCTACACAACATGTGTGGCTTCGCTTCCCTCTTGTCACTAGGGCAGCCCGGGTTCCTAAAGGAATGTGCAGTTTGCCTGGTGAATGACTCGCACCATTTGTTATGGTTTCACGTGCAGATAGTGCCCTGTGATTTTCTTGGGTTCTAATGATGAGTTTGACCATCAATGTTCCATCTCAAATTTTAAATGAAGTGTAAGACTGGGTGGAAAGTACCAGGTATCTATCTTTCTGTTACATTTATCCCTATTAAATACCATTTGTTGGTTGTAAGCATCAGTAAAGATACTTGTGATTATTGATTCTAACATCCAAATGCTACTACCTTTTGTGTTATTTTAACACTTAATACACACATTTGCTATGACTTCATCTACAATAAAGACAAGAGCAAAATACTAAAAAGGTAGCACCTAACATCTCCTCCCTGCAGGGTGACACTGAACTATTTATTAATCAAAAGTCATTAAACACAATCATATAAGTGGCTATTAATCTAGTCAATATTTCTGCATTTTGTCCACAAAACTATCAGAAGATTGCTCTATGTGCCTTGAAGGAATCAAATGCATTCAACACCCACCTAATCTACCACTGTGTAACCCCAATCAAAAAAAATGGAAAAAAGGACTTCCAGCCAAGATGGAGGAGTAGGTAGATACACTGTGCCTCCTCACACAATCAAAAGAAAGACAACAAATTTAAAAACAAAAAACAACCAGAACTTCCAGAAAATCGAACTGTATGGAACTCCAACAACCAAGGAGTTAAAGTAGAAACATTCATCCAGACCAGTAGAAGGGGCGGACATGGGCAGCCTAGGTGGAGAGGACTACCAGCAAGGTGGTAGCTAAAGGACCTGGGCAGGTGAGGCAGCGGCTGGTGGAGCCAGCCGTCCCACATTTTCATGCAGATAAACTGGGAGGGACAACTGGGGAACGAGAAGACGGACTGTGTAACCCAGGGTTCTAGCTCTGGGAAGTAAAGCCTCAAAACCTGTGACTGAAAAAAAACTGTGGGTGTTGCAGAGGCAGGAGAAACTCCCAGACTCACAGAATTGGCCAGAGAGACCCCCAAGGACCTAGAATATATACAAACCCACCCACCTAGGAATCAGCACCAAAAGGGCCTAGTTTGTTTGTGGGTAGCAAAAGAAGTGACAGAAAGCCAGCCTAGAGCTGAGCAAGCAGCATTGTTCCCTCTCTGACCCCTCTCCCACATACAGCACCACAATGTAGCCACATGGGTTGCCCCGCCCTAGCGAATACCTAAGGTTCTGCCCTTTACTACGTAACAGGCATAATGAGACAAAAAATATGGCCCAAATGAAAGAATAGACCAAAGCTCCAGGAAAAATACAACTCAGCAATGAAGAGATAGCCAACCTATCAGATGCAGAGTTCAAAACACTGGTAATCAGGATGCTCACAGAAATGGTTGAGTATCCTTGCAAAAGAGAAGAAAAAAAGCTATGCAAAGTGAAATAAAGAAAAATGTACAGGGAACCAACAGTGAAGGGAAGGAAACCAAGACTCAAATCAATGGTTTGGACCAGAAGGAAGAAATAAACATTCAACCAGAACAGAATGAAGAAATGAGAATTCAAAAAAATGAGATGAGGCTTAGGTGATAAACGTTCCAACATCCGAATCATAGGGGTGTCAGAAGAAGAGGAAGAGCAAGAAATGGAAAATTATTTGAAAAAAATAATGAAGGAGAATGTCTTGAATCTGGCAAAGGAAACAGACTTCCAGGAAGTCCAGGAAGCTCAGTGAGTCTCGAAGAAGTTGGACCCAAGGAAGTACACACCAAGACACATCATAATTACATTCGCCAAGATGAAAGATAAGGAGAAAATCTTAAAAGGAGCAAGAGAAAAGGAGATAGTTACCTACACGGGAATTCCCACAGGACTATCAGCTGATTTCTCACAAGAAACCTTGCAGGCAAGAAGGGGCTGGAAAGAAGTATTCCAAGTCCTCAAAGGCAAGGACGTACATCCAAGATTACTCTATCCAACAAAGCTATCATTTAGGATGGAAGGGCAGATAAAGTACTTCCCAGATTAGGTCAAGTTAAAGGAGTTCATCATCACTAAGCCCTTATTATATGAAATATTAAAGGCACTTAACTAAGAAAAAGAACATAAAAAATATGAACAGTAAAATGACAACAAACTCACAACTATCAACAACTGAGCCTAAAAAAAAAAAAAAAAAAACTAAGCAAACAACTACAACAGGAACAGAATCACAGAAATGAAGATCATATGGAGGGTTATCAGTGGAAAGGAGGTGAGAGGAAAATAGGAGAAAAGGTACAGGGAATAAGAAACATAAATGGTTGGTATAAAATAGACAGGGGGAGGTTAGAATAGTATAGGAAATGGAGAAGCCAAAGAACTTACATGTACGACCCATGGACATGAACTAAGGGAGGAGGGATGCAGGTGGGAGGGTGGGTGCAGAGGGAGAGGGGAATACATGGGGGGAAGATGGGATAATTATAATAGCATAATCAGTAAAATATATTTTTAAAAAATGGAAAAAAAGCTAGTTTGGCATCATTTGTTCTTTTTGAACTCATATTCTTCCCTGATAATAGAAAAATCTAGAAAGGAAGCAAACATTGCAAACATGATGATAATTTTGTTTTCAGATATAATCCTGAAGCATTAGCAGGCAACAGTTAATTAAAAATAATGAAATAAAGCCCAGGATAAAAGTTAGCACTAGCACACCCAGATATAAATGAATAATAGAAAGAAGAGGGAAAAAAAGAAAGATGAAGAGAGATAAAAGAACAAGATTACAATAAGGACAGAGAAGTTGTTTTCTGCAAATTACGGCAATCAGTTGTGTCATATACTCGAGAGATCAAGAAGAATAAAATTTGAGGAAAAGCTGCTGAGGCAGTATGATGCAGAACAATGATTCCTATGCCAGAAACATTCAGAAATGTCTGGCAACATTTCTGACTGTCAGAATGAGGGGGATACGACTGGCATCCAGCAGGTAGAGGTCGAGATGTTGCTCAACATCCTACAATGCACAGGACAGTCCCTCAAAACAAAGACTTATCTGGTCCAAAATGTCAACAGTGGTGCTGCTGAGAAACCCTGATATAGAGGGAAGAGTACTGGCTTTAGAGTTAAGGTACATGGATTCTGAAAGTGAGGTAACAGGAGAGTCAAGCCCATATTGGACTCTTCTTGAAATACAAAGGAAGAGCAGAGGCCTGTGTTATATCTAGAGCTGAACACAGAGGTCCTTAGACTCCAACCTTTTAGTTTCTTGAGTCTAGCTTCAGCCATTAAGACACAAGCTGGAATTATGAGAATATACACAGCAAAGGGAAGCCAGCCTTAAATAAAATCTTTATATGCACTAAATTCCCATCTTCTAGATTAATGTTCCATGCATGGTCCCTTTTGGTTTAACACTGTTATCCTTTAAAACATTACTATATACATACATTTATGGATTTCTAATCATGTGATCCACTATTTTAAAAAAGAGAGAAACAAAACAAAAAAATCCTAGAAGCCCTATATAGATAATTAAAGTTCTCTCCAGCCTATATATTACACACTTCTTTTATCTACTTTGTCAATCAAATAAACAATTTATAATTCAGAATACATAAATTATTAAAACACAACTATTTTTCTTACCTCTGAATAACTCTTAGTAGCAACATTTCGTGAGGGCTGCTGTCTTGTAGGTTTAAAGGCTATAATGGAAAAGATATCATTGTTGTTCTTAAAATAACTTAGACAATTTTGCACATTTCTTTAGCTAAAAATTTTCTAAGTCCTACCTGCAAAATCCCTTGATGACTAATTATAAAACCATTTATACTTTTTAAAATCTGAAGGATATATTCAAATAAATCAATGTCTAGCTTCCAGTTTCATATATCTCAGCTTATTCAAATATAGTAACAAGCTGTGTTCAAAAAGACACCTACACTAAATACATATATACATACACACACACACATATAAGATTTTTTAAATTTATTCTTAGTGGAGTGTAGGAAGAAAGAGAGGGAGAGAAACATCAATGTGGGAGAGAAACATGGATCAGTGCCTCTCGCTCATGACCTGACTGGGAATCGAACCCGCAACCTTTCACTTTGCAGGATGATGGCCAACCAACTGAGCCACACTAATCAGGGCACCTACAGTAAAAATATTTTATAGAAAAATACCTGAAGGATAAAATCTGATCCCTTAGGTAACCCTCCTAGTGTCTCCCCTCTCTTAGAGTTGGCAACACCTTTCCCCATGGCTATGGTAGAAGCTATGGGTCCAGTAAGAGCTTTCTTACTCTCCTCTACTTTGTTCACCATACCTCAGTACTTAAGAAATAGTCTAGAGGGCAATTCTAGAAAACAGTATATCTTTTATTCATCATAAAACTTTACTCTGAACCATTACTTTTTTAACTTTATAAACTTAGTTAGAAATAGGAAGCTTAGTCAACTATTTTTTCCAAGCCCTAAACTTTGATATTATGATTTTACAATAAGAAATGTACAGGGGTGGACAAAAGTAGGTTAATAATAATAAATGCAATAAGTAATAAATTAATAATACAAGAATACTTTTCGGATACTCATAACTATAGCCCCACTCTGTATATTTCGCTTTGTCTGTTTCTGGCAAAGAGCCCCTAAAATCCTTTGAATTTTCTAAGAGATGAGAGTTATAAAGGTATCATATGTTAATTCGGTGACCTAAGGACTCTACCTAAAGTTGTAGGCTGGTTACCAGGGAAACCAACCATGAATAGAGGGTTGAAATTTCAGTTCCATTCCCTGATTTCTCGGGAGGGGCGATGGGCTGGAAGTTACACTTACCACCAACGGCCAATGATTCCAATGATTTAATGAATGGTGCCTACATAAGGAATCCTCTATTAAAACCCAAAAGGAAGGTGTTGGGAGGGTTTCCAGGTGGGGAACCAGAGCACTTCCATGTGCCACCATGCCAGATCCCAAGCTCCCTTAGGACACAAGCTCCTTCTCTATGTCATCTCTTCATCTGGCTGTTGATTGGTATCCTTACAAGTAATCTAATGAATAAACTAGTTTCCTGAGTTCTGTGAGCTGCCTTAGCAAATTAATCAAACCCAAGGAGGGACTCAGGGGAACCTCTGATTTATAAACAGTCAGTGAGAAGCATGGGTAACAACCTGGGTTCAGATTGACATCTGAAGTGAAGAGGGGCAGACTCGTGGAACTGAGCCATTAACCTGTGGAATCTGATGCTGTCTTCTGGGTACATAGCATCAGAATTAAGTTGAAATGTAGAACTCCCAGCTGGTCTCCAGGGAATTGCTTGGTGGTGTGGGGAACTCACACGCCTCTACCACCCGCCACCACACATTGCAATTAAGTGTAGAGTATTAAAAAACCTAGGATAAATTTCAAACAGCGAACTAGAGGTTTGTTTTATCCTAAGTCTTACCAGTTTCCTAATATAAAATAAAGTGTCCCCAAGACACCCCCAAACCATATAATAGGACAAGAGGAGGTAAAAAAGAGAGCTTGAAAAATTAAACACTCAAGGAATCCCACAAAATTCAAAATTCTCCTTGTCAGAAAACTCAGGAATCTTTCTACCCAGCCCAGATGTATAATTTGTTTCTTTTTCCTATTCCAGGCCCTCTTCCCAATTTGTGATGTCTACCTGCAGGGAGAGACAAAGGGCAGAAGCAGAATTCTATCTGCCCTCCTCTACAGTGGCGTCACAGCCCACTCAGAAGGCAGGAGAGGGCAACTGACTAAAAAAGTCAGTCATCATGACTCTTTCAAAGAATACTTCTGCTCAAGTTATTTACTAATTGACTCCTCAAACTCTCAGATCCTTGAAAACACAAGCCTTTTTTTTTTATCCCCAGGAAATAGCAAAAGATAAATAAAAGGACTTCCGGCCAAGATGGAGGCATAGGTGGACACACTGTGCCTCCTCTCACAACCAAAATTAAGGACAACAAATATTTAGAAACAAGAAAACAACCAGAGCTAACAGAAAATTGAACTGCACGGAAGTCCAACAACCATTCGTCTGGTAAGAGGGGCGGAGTCGTGGCAGGAAAAAGTGGAGGTGCGGACCCAGGAATGCAGACAGCAGTGGCTAGCAGTTCCCAAGCATGCAGGCGGCTGGCGGACCCCGGGCACGGGGTGGCAACTGTGCAGACCCAGTGAGGCCGCGCAAGGCAGCTGGCTGACCAGGTGGTCCCCCATTCGCACACGTAGATAATCCAGGCGAAGGGGAAGCAGCAGAGGGGACTGGAATCCAGGAGAGAGTGGAGCAGGCACCATTGTTCTCTCTCGGACCCCGCTCCCACATACAGCATCACAACCCAGTGACTGGGCTGCCCCACACTGGGGAACACCTAAGGCTCCACCCCTCACTATGTAACAGCCACGACCAGACCAAAAACAAAACAAAACAAAACAAAACAACACACCAAAAATGGCTCAAACCGGAGAACAAATCAAAGCCCCAAAGCCAATTCCTCTAAGCGATGAAGAGATAGCCAACCTATCAGATGCACAGTTCAAAGCTCTGGTTATCAGGATGCTCACAGAATTGGTTGATTTTGCTCACAAATTAGATGAAAAAATGCAGGCTACAATACGTGAAATGAAGGAAGACGCATGGGGAACCAACAGAGATGGGAGGAAAACTGGGACTCAAATCAATGGAGTGGAACAGAAGGAAGAAACAAACAACCAAACAGAAAACAAGGAAGAAACAAGAATTCAAAAAAATGAGGAGAGGCTTAGGAACCTCCGGGACATCTTTAAACATCCCAACATCTGAATTATAGGGGTACCAGAAGGGGAAGAAGAAGAGCAACAAGTGGAAAACTTATTGGAACAAATAATAAAGGAGAACTTCCCCAATCTGGCAAAGGAAATAGACTTTCAGGAAGTCCAGGAAACTCAGAGAGTCCCAAAGAAGTTGGACCCAAGGAGGAACACACCAAGGCACATCAGAATTACATTAGCCAAGATTCAAATGAAGGAGAATTCTAGAAGCAGCAAGGGTTAAGGGGACAGTCACCTACAAAGGAGTTCCCATCAAACTCTCACCTGTTTCTCAAAAGAGACCTTCCAGGCAAGAAGGGGCTGGAAAGAAGTATTTGAAGTCTTGAAACGCAGGGACCTACATCCAAAATTGCTCTATCCAGCAAAGCTGTCATTTAGAATGGAAGGGAAGATAAAGCACTTCTCAGATAAGGTTAAGTTCAAGGAGTTCATCATCACCAAGCCCTTATTCTATGAAATGTTAAAGGGACTTATCTAAGAAAAAGAAGATAAAAAATATGACAGTGAAAAGACAGCAAACTCACAGCTATTAACAACCACACCTAAAACAAAAGCAAACAACTAGAACAGGAACAGAACCACAGAAATGGAGATCATATGGAGGGTTAGCAACAGGGGAGTGGGAGGAGGAGAGAGGGGGAAAAGGTACAGAGAATAAGTAGCATAGATGATGGGTAGAAAATAGACAGGGAGAGGGCAAGAATAGTGTGGGAAATGTAGAAGCTAAAGAACTTATAACACATGGACATGAACTAAAGGGGGGGAATGTGGGTGGGAGGGGGTGTGCAGGGTGGAGGGGAATGATGGGGGAGAAATGGGACAACTGTAATAGCATAATCAATAAAATATATTTAAAAAAATAAAATTCCTTAGAAGGTTAAAAAAAGATAAATAAAAGTTTGTGAGATGGTGTTGTCAGAAAATAAGCTTTGTTAGGAAGGCAATACAGCACAGAGGTGAAGAGCTCTGGTCTTAGAGTCAGGCTCATTTTGACTTACTCTCTGGGTGACTATGGATGACGAGTTCTTTGGTTTGAGTCTCAGTTTCCTCCTCTGTACCATAGTGTTAATTATACTTCATGCAGAAGTTCATTGAAAGAATTAAAAAAGGGAGTTAATTGCTTTGGCAAGTGTCCAAAAGTAGTAGGCACTCACATAATGTTGCTAGTAATGGTAGTAATAAAGGTATTAACAGCAGTGGCAGCCTCAGTGGTAAATAAAATGCAAAGGCAGAGGCTTCAGAAGTATTTGAGTCACCATTCTCTGCAAACAAATCTCAATGGAAAATTCTGGGCTGTCAACTTTTATTTACAACCACTGCTAGCTTTAAATGTAATACCTACCTTTCCCAATACAATTCCAGTACAATAACAAATCTCTATACTGCATGGAGCTTGTCACAATAGAATTTGACCTTTATTTATCTCTTCATTTCTCCATTCATAGTAGGGACCTAGAATAGTTCCAATTTAAAGTTGCTTTTGTCCCAAAGTTATGGTAACTATAGTTAATACACTGTGGTTATTTTATCAGACTAACACCAAATCTAATCTGATAGAAATGTTTTTCACATATGTATTAAAAAGTCAATTTCATTTTTTCAAAAAAGGCCCAATGTTGGAGGTGATCAGTTAAACTGCAAAACCATTAGACCAAATCAATTATATAAAAGACAAATTTACACTAATTTATAAAACATCCATTTTCAAAAGTTTATTATAAACACTGCCACTCGTACCAACAGCAGCAATCATTTGATTCTTACTGAATTCTGTACTCAGCAATATATATGCACAAGTTTGTTTAATAGTTAGAACTGCTCTATGAAGTACTACTCTGCCAATTTTATAGCTAAGGGATCTAAAGCTTATAGAATAGTAGTAGTTTACAGTTACTGGGGCATAATATGAACATATACTATGCCAGGTATTCACATGCATCTTATTGATCCTCCAAATAACCCAAGGAGGTCAATGCAATCATCGCCCATCTCACAGATGAGGACACGGAAGGTTAGAGAAGCAAAGCTAAACTAATCCGCTGGGGGACACACAGCTAGTAAATCAAGTTAAAATTCAAACCAAGGTCTTTCTGAATTCAGAAGCTTGCTCTCAACCTTTGAGCTACATAATCTCTAAGTAATTTTTATTCAGCCATTCTAAAGTATTTACCAAGGATCTACTATGTGCCAGGCACCGTGGATACAATGATGAACAAAACAATGCAACCCTTGTTCTCTGGGTGCTTACAGTGCAAGGACATGAAGCCAGCAGGTGAAGAGCTGGCTGACCACAGCAGGTCTGACTCTACAGCCTGGATTCTTAACCACAACCATCCACTGCAAAAGGCATAAGATTTTCCCCTGGAACATAATTTGGGAAATCTTAATTTCATATTAAGTTGGTTTACTTACATAGCCTCCTGTTATAAATGAATATTATCAGTCATGCCAATTTTAAAGCACTATAACTGGTCTCTTATTTTCTCTACAAAAGCAGCTTTATTCCACATTATCAATGGATAACAGATCAGGAGTCATTAAAGAATGTCTTTGAAAGTCTCACTGGCATAATGATTCTGAAAGGAGCTGATGTTAGAAAGTGAAAAAAAGGCTTACAAAATCTCTGTGAGACAGAGTTCTAGCTGCAAGGGGCAGTCTCAGATCGGATTTAAATGAGGATAATAAAGAAGGAAACTGCTGTACCTACTGATGGTAGGCCAGATTATTCAGACAAATACTTCCACTGAAAACAACCCAAATTACTACATTAAACATTTTTTAAAAAAATCTTAATAGCACTGAAGAGTTGATCACATAGTAAGGAATTATCAGGCCAAAAACTGAAGAAAAGCTAGAACTTGAAGAGGTTGATAAAGCAGAGTCCTTTTCCCTGAGGACACCTGTTAACCTGGGCAAATACTAACACTGTTTTTGATAGTTCTGTAAGGAAAGGGAGGGAGCTACCGTAGTTCAGGGCCTGCCCAAGGTGGGGAGCCTCATGCATCTCCTCCGTAGCGTAAGCTGAGACACCAATGGTTAAGGAGAGAAGCCGCATAAGCAGGATTTTACAAGTATATATCCCCTGGCTGGTCCTCAAATCATAATTTTAAATTCAAAGGGTCTAAGACTAGTGGTACCCCTATAAGCCTGGCAAAACAAATATGAATCTACTCTGGAGGATGACATCTTTAACCAAGACCTCAAATTATTCCTACTGTTAATTTTTGGGGAACTACAGATAACAAAGCATACAAAGAAACAAGTCACCATAAATAAGAAGCAGCAATCAGAAATAGACAATAGGATGAAGCCAAAGACATTCAGATACTGGGTTTGTAGACACAGAATAAGAAAAAATATATCCCTATTATGCACACAAAAAAATTAAAGACAGGCTTAAATATATCTGCAGAGAATTTTTTAAAACACTATTAAAAGTGACAGCATATTGAAAAAGAATTAAGTAGAATGTAAACCTCCCTTCCCCCGCAAAAATGAAAACTACAATAGTTTTAAGAACAGATGAGTAAACTGAAGATTGATCAGAAATAATTACAAAGTAGCACAGAAAAATAAAACAACAGAACATACAGAGAGGTTAAGAATCATTGGAGAACGAAGTGAAAAGGCCATACATTTAATAATTAAAGACCCAGAAAGGAGGAGAAAAAGAATAAAAGAGAGGTAATACTGAAGGGATCACAGTTAAAGATTTTCTAGAAATGATGAAAGATACCAATTCACACTTCATGAAACCCAATAAATCCCAAGCAGGATTTTAAAAAATTCCTATATAGATTTAACAGAGTGAAACTGCAGAATACCAAATAGCTAGCTGGAGGGAAAATAGGCTTTAAAAAAATACATATTCACTCTGCTTTTCTAACACCCTCTGTTGTTGTTTTTTTTAAATATAGCAATAACTAACCTTTTGTAAATGCCTACCAAGTGCCAGCTTTTTGCTTTTATTTTTCAGAATAATCCAATATGGCAGAGATTATTAGTCCCAATGTCCATGTAAACAAACCAGGAGAGTGTGTGACCTGTCCAAAGTCATAACGCTTTTACAAACAGGCTGCCTTTTTTCTTTCTTTCCCCTTCTCTGTTTTTAACTGAAGCCTGCCAAGAATGAAGCAGCTTTCTGGATGCCATCTCCTAAATGGCAACAAAGACATCATGCTTCTGAAGTCAAAAGACCAGGCTCTTGCCCTGGCTGGGTGGCTCAGTTGTTTGGAGCATCATCCCGTACACCAGAAGTTTGCACATTCGATCCCCAGTCTAGGGCACATACCTACATTGCGGGTTCTAACGTCAGTCAGGGTTCATATGCATGAACATGATGCAGCCAATTCCATACAGAGGGAGAACTTCCTTAATGTACAGATGTACAACTTCTAGTAATAATGCTTAGCCCTGGCTGATGTGGCTCAGTGGACTGAATGCTGGCCTGCAAACCAAAGGGTCACCGGCTCAATTCCCAGTCAAGACACATGCCTGGGTTGCAGGCCAGATCCCCGGTAGTGTGAGAGACAACCACATGTTGATGTTTCTCTCCCCTCTCTCTCCCTTTCCCTCTAAATAAATAAAACCTTTAAAAAGTTAAAAAAAAAAAAAAAAGCAGTTCCTTCTCTTTTGACCAGTGTTGATATACTGACCAATTAATTACCTTTCCTATGTCTTAGTGATCCTTCTATAAAAGTAATCAGTTACCTAAAACAAGGAATTATAAAAATTAATTTTTAAAGCTCTCATTCTCCAAGAGCTCCAATCAATGAAGATCTTTAATTTTTTATTTTAATGACTAAACTATTACAGTTGTCCCAATTTTTCCCCTGTTGGCCCCCCTCCAACCAGTATTCCCCTTCACTCCAGCAATCCCCCACTTAGTTCATGTCCATGGGTCCCACTTAAGTGCTTTGGTTTCTCAGTTTCCTATCTGTTTCCTATCTCAATTTCCTCCTCCTGTCTATTTTGTACCTACCAATTATGCTTCTTAATCTCTGCACTTTCTCCCTCATTCTCCCTCTCCCCACTGATAACCTGCCAAATGATCTCCATATCTATGATTCTGTTCCTGTTCTGATTGTTTGCTTAGTGCATTTGCTTTTTTCTTTTAGATTCAGTTGTTGATAGTTGTGAGTTTGTTGTTATTTTACTGTTCATAATTTTGATCTTTTCCTTAAATAAGTCCCTTACATTCCATGTAATAATGGCTTGGTAATGAACTCCTTTAGGTTCACCTTGTCTGAAAAGCACTTTATCTGCCTTTCAACTCTAAATGATAGCTTTGCTGGACAGAGTAATCTTGGATGTAGGTCCTTGCTTTTCATCACTTTGAATACTTCTTGCCAGTCCCTTCTTGTCTGCAAAGTTTCTTTTGAGAAATCACCTCCTAGTTTTATGGGAACTCCTTTGTAGGTAACTTTCTGCTTTTCTCTTGCTGATTTCAAGATTCCCTTTTCATGTCTAACCTTTTGTATTTTAATTATGATGTGTCTTGGTGTGGTCTTTTTTGGATTCAACTTGTTTGGGACTCTGTGCTTCCTGGACTTGTATGTCTATTTCCTTTACCAAACTAGGGAAGTTTTCTTTCATTATTTTTTCAAGTAAGTTTTCAATTTCTTACTCTTTCTGTTTTCCTTTCGGCAGCCCTATAATTCAGATGTTAGCACATTTGGAGATGTCCCAAAGGCTCTTTATACCATCCTTTTTTTAAAATTGTTGTTTCTTCTTTCTGTTCTGGTTGAATGCTTATCCCCTTCTTATGTTCCAAACTGTTGATTTGAATCCTAGCTTCCTTCCCCTCATTGTTGGTTCTCTGGGTTTTTCTTTATTTTACTTAGTGTGACCTTCATTTCTTCCTTTATGTTGTTGCTGTACTGAGTTCTCTTAGCATCCTGATCACCAGTGTTTTGAACTCTGCATCTGATAGGTTGGTTATCTCTGTTTTGTTTTGTTCTTTTTCTGGAATTTTGTTCTGTTCTTCCATTTGGGCCATATTTCTTTGTCTCCTCAATTTGGCCGTGTCCCTGTGTTTGTTTCTCTGTATTAGGTCCCTGCCTTAGTGCATCTGTTGAGTTGTATGGGGCAGAGCCTTAGGTATTTGCCAGGGTGGGGCAACCTGATTCACTGCTCTGTAGCTCAATGTTAGGGGAGGGCTTGTAGAGGGGACGATGCCTGGCTTCTGTAGGCTTGCCCAGCACTCACGCCGTTTCTAGTCACTTCACCCATCTCCAGTGTGAGACTGGTGCCCTTCCAGCTGTTGCCCTGCTGGTGAATCCCAGTGTGGATGTTTGTTTACATTCTAAGTCCATGCAGGCCCTCTAAATGGACTCTCCTGAAAAACTGGCAGTCTTCCATGGACCCAATCCCCACTGGTTTTTACAGCCAGAAGTTATGGGGCTTTATCTTCCTCATCCTGGAACCCTGGGCTATGTGGTCTGGCCTGCAGCTGGGACTGCTTGCTCCCAAAGTATCCCTCCAGATTTTTATCCACAACACATGAATGCGGGACCATCCATTCTGCCCCTGCTGCCTCTCTGTCACACCGTGTTCTCCTCACCTCTGCACCCCTCCTACCTGTCGGGGTGAATGTGGCTTCTTTAAATCCTTGGTTGTCAGACTTCTGTACAGTTCAATTATCTGACCATTCTGGGTGTTATTTTTTTTTTTTTTTGAGGTTTAGTTGTAATTCTTTTTGTGGTTGTGTGTGGAAGTGAAGCATATCTACCTATGCCTCCATCTTGACTGGAAGCCCTGAAGATCTTTTAAATTAGCATAATTTATCCTTTGACTCTAATAACCCTTTTGATTCCTCAGTGATGACAAGCCAATAAGATTTACTAATGGAGCTTCCTACGTCTTCCTGTGTTGGAATTTACAAATAACTGCTAGATAATAATTTGCGGTCTGTACTCACCATCTATAATAGACATGTTTCTAGACGTTGACATAGTAGCCTTTGAACTTCTGCCTCGAGTAGAAGTCTCCAGACCAGTGCCTGTTATTACAATAATGAGCAATCAATATACAACCCCATCACCAGCCAGTTTTTTATTAAACATCAACAAAATGAAATCTAAACAATGTCAAAACATAGTTTACATATTAAAAGTCAGTGATATATACAAGAAACATCTAGAGTCTGATCAGCCAGATTTCCAAAACTATTACTTCTACCACATTTGGCTCATACTATTCCAATTAAAATTTAAGGAAAAACTTTTACATGTAAGGACTATGATAAGAATTATCACTAGAAAATGAGGGTTTCTACCCTTGGATATTTTTCACTAAAGTACTATCTATTTTATCAGTTTAAAATACCCATTAAAAATATTTAATACAATAATTTTTAAATATTCCTAGGGATGGATTTATATAACACATCAGGAGGTCACTGGGTGACCATTTTCTATTGTTTGGACTATTCAGTGATAATAGTGTCATATTAAACACAATGATGGCAATAAATGTTAGTAGTAGTTTTAATAAATCAAATTGTATTTCAGGGTGATTTTTCTTTTCAAACAAATTTTCTGAATCCACTTCAGAAGAATGTGGGCATTTGTATCTTATGACAGTAAAAAAATATTAATTTTTATGATCTCGAGTTTTCTTCCTGCTACCAATGCAAAGCCATTTTCCTCAACGGCGTATTTTCTGCCTCACTATTACTCAGCACATGTAAGAGAAAGTAAGACATTAAATGTACCTAAAGGTACTGTGTGAAAAACAGTGTTCTTTTAAAAAAATATGTGTGTTAAGAGCAATGAAAACCCTGTGTGCACACAGCCATTCAAAATTTGAGTAAAATGTACTTGTCTGAACTACATTAAAGACTGACTTTATGCATTATAAAAATCGTTTTAAAGACTGTGTAACTTAATTCTAACAACAATACAATTCTGTATTTCCCACGCAGTGGCCCAGTTAAATGTGTGCAAAAGACTATACTGTATTCAGCGCTAACCTCTTCCCCTCTGAGACCCTCCTCTTGACACTGAATTCTGTCCTCTTCCTCCTCTTCGGCCTCTTCCTCGACCCCTTCCTTTGTTGGCTTCTGCTGTGATGCTATCATCAGAGTCATTGGCTACCTGTTCTGCCAAATCTGTACTCATGAAGTCATCAGCACCAAAGGCGGAAGCTGAGCCCTCCGACTGAGATCTCAGGGCTCTGGCCCTAGTCATGGCCTAAGGGAGTAATAGGAAGAAAGTACACAGTAGTAGATAATGCAGCATCCTAACAGTCATTAGTCTGATCACGTACATAAATACTTAATATTGAAAAACTGTCTATACTACTATTTTTCATTAACCATGCTGTAAGAGTATAAAACAAGGAATTTCCTTCCCCTATTAATCAAATTCAATACCTATAATTTGTCAGATCAATTTACAATACTACCTATAAAATGAGACCATCTGAAATGTTTACCAAGCAAGAAAACATTTCACAGAATCAAAACTTTCAGAATTGGGAGAAACACTGGCAATTACCCTTAATTCAACATCACTTATAAGAAAGAGACTGCTACCATTTGTACTACTTTGTACAATGGGCTCAACAAATAACAAGAAAAAAATTACAAACAATAGCTGTTATTTCTGGGTGATGAAATTTTAGGATGCTTTTGTTTTCTTCTTTATTCTTAAATATTACAAATTTTCTACAATATACTTTTTCTAAAATATTACTTTTACAATCAGAAAAACATGAGCAATAATCTCATAAATATATGATAACAAGAATTAAGTAAAATAAAGCAACTGAAAGCTCGGAAAAAGAATAAAAACCAAAAATATGCCACAAATTTTACTTTGATAAGAAACTGTCAATAGTCTGACAGCTGTCAGAGGAGGGGACATTGGGGGACAGGGTAAAAATGGTTAAGGGATTAAAAAAAAGAAATTGTTTAGGTAAGACAAGTTTGAGATTTACATAATGCTCTGATTAACTCTGAAATGAATACAGATTTTCTTATTAAAAATAGAATAAGAGCAACATTCCTTGATCTCCTTCCCTACACCAAACAACATTTAACAAGGAAAATAAAAACAAAACACAATACATTTTCAGTAAAATTAGAAAATAGCTCTAACCCCCAAACACAAAAATCAATAAAAAGTTAATGGATATGGTGAATATTTAAACTGGTTAAGGGAGAAGGTTGAAAAGAGTCTCGGGCAATGTAGAGCTCTCCAAAATTGATTTATGTATATCAAGAGGCCACAACAATCTTTCTTACTTGAAATGATAAATTCTGGGTCTAAGAAGGGGTGGCTAAGCTCTAGGGAGAGACGCAGCTCAATGAGGCAGGCAGGGTGGAAACAGGAATGAAGTAGGTGGGAGGGGAAAAGTAATCCAGCTTTGCAATGATGGTCTTAGCTGAAGTGAAACAACAGCTAACTCACTACATGAAGGGTTCAACATGGCATCCCAAAACAAAAAGAAAAAACTTTAGGGAATACAAGAAAAATATATTCTTTTAAAGATTTTATTTATTTATTTTTAGAGAGAGGAGAAGGGAGAGAGAAAGAGAGGGAGTGAAACATCAGTGTGTGGTTGCCTCTAGCACACCCCATACTGGGGATCTGGCCTGCAACCCAGGCATGTGCCCTGACTGGGAATCAAACTGGCTACGCTTTGGTTCACAGGCCTGCACTCAATCCACTGAGCTACACCAGCCAGGGCCACAGAAAATATTTTTAAACAGTAGAAAAAGATTTCAATTCATCTTTCTTGTCCAGATAAAGTACAGTCAATCCTCATCCTTGTATTCCATGTTTTCAAATTCACCTACTTGCCAAAATTTATTTGTAACTCCGAAAACTGTACTCCTGATACTTTCTTGGTTATCCATGGACATGTATAGAGTGGTGAGAATTCTGAGTCACCTGACACACACATACACAGATGAGGTCAAAGTAATAGCCTTCTTGTTTCAGCTCCTGTACTTTAAACAAGTGTCCCTTCTATAATATACTTAGTATCACATTTTTCACAATTTTGTGCTTTTGGGTAAGTGTACATGTAAAAAGGCTCCCGGTATATGGCATTGTGTTCCTAAGTACAAGGCTGTGATGTGCCTCACAGAGGACATACACGTGCTAGATAAGCTCATTCAGACATGAGTTACTAGGCTGTTCGCCTTGAGTTCAATGTTAACGAATGAAGAATGTATATTAAATGTGGTGTCTTTAAACAGAAACACACATGAAAAAAAGTTACATATTGTTTAGTTGATGAGAACATTGTAACCAGTAGCTGGCAGGAACCTAATCCTGTATTTCCCCTTGATACACAGCTCAGTGTTCACTAATTTCGTGTTTACAGTGACTTTATGTAACATAACCACCACAAATAATAAGAACCAGCTGTGCATTTAAAAAAAAAGATTTTAAAGAAAAAAGGAATATCTAATTACATAATTAACAAGCTGGATCTAACTGATACATGTTGAACTATATACTCTGAAAATAACACACTTCTTTTCAAGACCCCATGAAATGCTTTAACTGACATATAGTGGAGTGCTAAGAAAAATATCATTAAATTCTAAATAGCAAAAAAAGTATCACTGTACTCTGTAATGACCATGCAGTAAAATTAGAAATTAGTAAAACAAAAACCCTGATTCCAAACTACAAAACTAAAATTCTCTTAACATTTAAAAAATAGCAATAAAAATACTGCATATCAGAACAAATAAAAACAATTACAACAAGTTAAATTATTAAAGCAAAGAAATGAAAATAGAGGAAAAAAGATCCAAAGAAAATTTTTAAAATCACAACAAAATATTTTCCTCAATTCTAAGTAATTTGGAAAATAAGTAACCTAAACTGAGCTAAGAAAACACAGGCAGTCTCAATAGACTAATTATAATTTTTCTTTTTTTTTTTAGAAAATTGCTAAAAGAACTACACTCTCAAAAAGGACAGCCAGGTATATTCTACCAAATGTTCAAAGAACAGATAATTCCACTGCTATTTCAATAATACCAGAACATAAAGAAAGAGGGTTTCCAAATTCTTTTTATAAAGCTAGCAGAAAATGGTACTGAAAACTGACAAAGGATTGCATGCACGAAAAGAAAATTACAGTATCTTGTGAATAGTAAACCAAACAAAGAGAATCTAGGAGCACGTAGAAAGACTAATATACCCATTACCAGGAGGTTTGCAAAATGATACTGAGGATAAGTCAATAATAGGATATGTATTAATATTAATCATTCACTGTATTCACAGAACACAGGAGGACTCCCTCCCCACCCCAATTCCACTATGCTTATCTCCACAGATGCCAAAAAGGCATTTAATTCGTCACCCATTCTGGACTTAAACAAACAAACAAACAAAACCCCCTCAGGAATAGGTGGCTACTCTTTTACATGGCAAAAACCCTAAATGTATATACACACAGTGTGCACACACTTTCACAGGGGTGCGTTTACAAATCAACTAGAGCACGTCTGTCAAACTCATTTTCACTGGGGGCCACATCAGCCTCCTGGTTGCCTTCAAAGGTCTAAATGTAATTTCAACTCCTTAACAGTTAAGGGGTAGTTACATTTACACAGTTCTGAAATTATTTTGGCCCTTTAAAGGCAACCACGAGGCTGATGTGGTCCCCGGTGAAAATGAGTTTGACACCCCTGAATTACAGAAAGACCAATGTCCTAGCTCACCTCCTCCAAAAAAAATTTCTAGGCAAAAGAGATGACCAGGTTTTTCATATGATTTATAAAAACTGTTCAGATTCACTAGTAATATAAGTAGTATGAATTCAAAACAACAACAAGAAATAATCTCTCACCCTTTAGATTTGTAAAGATCAAAAGATGTGGTAAGACATCAGGACAGGATTGGGGAAACAGCATTCCCCAATACTACTGGTTGGGACGTAAACTGGTGTAACACCTTTGGAACAATTTGGCAGAATCTAGTAAACTTTTAAATGTAAATGCCTTTTTATTATTTCTTAGAATGAACTGCCATCATTTCCAAATTTTGTACTTTCCCTTTATCTAAATACTGCACCTTCATTTTATAATATCTCAAACATCTCAATAGTATCTTAACTCTGCCTCTTCTGTGTGACAGACTATCTATGAAGCACATCTGAGAATTCACCCCATGAGTGTAGATCGAAAGCCAATGATAAGACGATGTCTCCATATACTTTTTGTGAGATTTGAAAACATACTATCTTGAAAAGTATTACTTTTTAAAATTGTATTAAAATATACACAACATAAAAATTTACCATTTTAAGTGAATAGTTCAGTGGCATTAAGTACATTCCCACTGTTGTGCAACCACCAACTCATCCAGCTCCACAACTTTTACACCATCCCAACTGAAACGCTGCAGTTATCAGACAGTAACTCCCCGCTCCCTAGACCGCCCCAGTCCCCTGGGAATCACTGCTTTACTTTCTGTCTTCATGAATTTGACTACTCTAGGTATTTCATGTAACTGAATTCATACAATATTTGTCCTTTTGTGCCTGGTGTACTTCATTTTGTATAATGTTTTCAAGGTTCATCCATGCTACAGTATAATGAGAATTTCACTCCTAAAGCTAAATAATATTTCACTGGATGTATATACCACATTTTGTTTATCCATTCATCTTTTGATAGGCATTTGGATTGTTACTATCTGTTGACTGTTGTGAACAATGCTATGAACATTGGTACACAAATATCTGTTCAAGTCCCTGCTTTCAATTACTTTGGGTAAACACACAAAAGTGGAATTGCTAGACCATATAGTAATTCTATGGTTAATTTTTAGGAACCTTCAGACTATTTCCCATACAGCCTTTTATTGCCACCAGCAACGCACAAGGGTTCCAATTTCTCCACCTTAAAGGGTATAAAGCAGTGTTTCCTGTTTTTTTTATTTTTTCAAATCCTCACCCAAGGATATGCTTATTGATTTTAGAGAAACAGAAAGAGGTAGGAAGAAAGAGAAACATCAGTGTGAGAGAGAAACATTGACTGGTTGCCACCCATATGCACCCCGACCCGGGATCCAGCTCACAACTTAGGGATGTGCTCTGACAGGGGACTGAACCTGCAGCCCTTTGGTGTAGGGGACAAGCTCCAACCAACTGAGCCACCTGGCCAGGTCAGTGTCTCCTGATTTTGATTAGCTTCTCCTCAATGATTAGTAATGCTGATTGAGCTTCTTTTTATGTGCTTATTGGCCACTCACATATCTTCTTTGAAAAAATGTCTATTCAAGTCCTTTGTCCATTTTTAAACTGGGTTGTTTTGTGGTTTAATTTTAGGAGCGCTTTATTTCTTCATATTAAGCCTTGATCAGATATATGATTTGCAAATATTTTCTCCCATTTGTGGAGAGCCTTTTCACTCTATTTAATAGTACTTGGTATTACCATTCAAGAGAGGGTATCTACCTGGTCTCAAATTCAGATAGAACATAAGAAATCAGAGGCCAGATAAACAATGGACTGTGGATCAGACTAAGAATAGTTTTACATTTTTAAAGGGCTGTAAAAAAATTTTTTTAAACATAAGAGTATGTGACAGAGGCCATATACAGCCTGCCTAAAATATTTACTATTAATTTTTTTTACCTAAATGTGAACTTATAATTAAAGAAAATACTTGAGAGTTTCTCTATGTGAACAAGAGACCTTAAAGCATGTTTGGTTTTTTTTTTCCCTCTAAGTGGAAGGGCAACTGCTCTTGTTTATTCAAATAATTTAAGCTGGGGACTGGGATTCACATTCTGAGCTAATTGATTCTGCAAAGCTGTGAATTACAGTTTGGGAAAGTCTCCAACTTCATTAGTCAAGTTCTAAATAGTATTATGAGAATTAAAAAATTTACAACACTCCAGGGCATGCTAAAAAATTACCTAGGAAGCCCTGATTACCGGTCTTAAAATGTAGCTGAAAATCTAAACCCAGAACTTCTTTATTCTGAAAAACTCCCCTATGAAATCTGTCATGTCATCTCTACCTTCCTTGAATAAAACGTTCACTCTTACTCTTAAAAAGAGCAATTAAAAACTGAGGTTAGTGGCTTCGAACACAAAGCATCCATTGTAACAAAATATTTCTGCAATCTGTCCAATTAAAAGAGTTAATCAAGTTTAAGTCAAATACTCTAAGAACCAGAAATCATTTCTTTATAAGCATTCATTCTTGCCACTTGGCAAACTCTCTTTTCTGCTTCAAGGGCACTCTGTAAAAGGGGTACAAATATAGTAAGTGTGGTAGGGGATCCCCAATCTTATCTCCTCCACTGAGCTTCCAAAAACCATCTTGTAAATGGCATAGAAGCTGTTTCTGTGCTTATTATGAACAGTGACTTTGATGTGCTGCACAATAGTTTTAGCAGTTTCAAATTTTTGGCCAATCATTGGCCATGTATTATGTTAATGTTATGATAATATAAAATTATGATAGGACACAGCATGGTGGAAAACTCTAGGTTTGCGGGTAGAAATCATTGGGTTCAAATTCCAGCGCCACCATATGTCCTTCCGTTTTACCTGTCTTCTCATTTGTCTTCTCAATTTGTAAATGTGGAAGTGGGAGTCACAGAACATCAAACTTTTATAAGACAAATGGAAAAAAACACACCAAAAATGTCACTTTCCTATTTCTTAAAATTTCAGGTAAGTGCCATTATTAAATCAATCTAAAATCATAAATAGCAAGTGTGGAATATCAGAAGTGAACCAAGTGAAGGAAATCAGATTTAGGCTTGGAAGGTATTTTAAAAAGAAAAAAAGGGGACTTAGGGTCTGTCTCAGGGCCTACAGAGATGGTATAGAATTACTTGAGAACTGATTTTTTCCTATATCAGGGTCTAAAATTGCTTGTCATTAAAGTCTGTGGTATTACATAATAGTCATTAGTATATTAGCTATTAAAACAGGGGTTCCTTTGGAAGAGTTCAGGGGGAAAAGGCAATTGAGAATCTCATCTTCTTAAGCAGGGTTCTTTTCCTTTTCCTTCTTAGTGTCTCATGTATTGACTTTTACCAAAGGAGTGTGCTTAAAATAAGGCAAAATGTATTATTTAAAAGGAAGAGGGGGGTCTGGCCAGGTGGCTCAGATGGTTGGAACGTTGTCCCATACACCAAAAGGTTTGTGCGTTCTATTTCTGCTGAGGGCACATACCTAAGTTACAGGTTCTGACCCAGTTGAGGAGCATACAAGAAGCAACCAATCAGTGTTTCTCTCTCACATTGATGTTTCTTTCCCTCTCTTCCTTCCTCTCTCTAAAATTAATAAAACATATCCTTGGGGGGAGGATAAATAAATAAATAAATAAATAAATGGAAGGAAGGGGATAACTCCTGCTAATTCCTTTTTTTGTTGTAGCACAGAAAATAGTGGGGCTTATAAAAGTTAGAGGATGTGTCAAGCACTTCAACTCTTTCTAATTCACCACTTGTCAGCTACAGCTCTGAAATATTTAGGAAACCAAAATTGATGGGTAGGACAATTGTGCTAATTCCGTAAAAATAAAACTTCAGCTCCTAAGATTTAATATTTTCTTTCTATATATGTCTGTCTCACCTACTAAACCAAGAGTCTCTGGTGGACACAGACCATACCTTTTTCATATTTGTATTCCCAATATAATGCAGAATGACTACCCATAACAGGTCTTACACAAAATGCTGAATGAAAGCCATCAAGGCAAAATCCCAAAAGTAAATAATTTATAAAATTAATTTTAAATACTACATAGCAATCAAAAAAACACTAAGGTCAATAAGAAAATAGGAAGATATATTTCAATGGTGAATTCACCAAGTACCAGATAGGGCCCATAATTGAAGCAAATGGTTGCCAGTCTCAAGCTCCTAAACTCCAAAGAGACTGAGAAGACAGTGATGATGGTGATTAAGCTAATTTCAACATTTTGGAGAGGCCAGTTGGCACTGTACACTTACCTACGATAACACTGCTAAGCAAAAAACATTAAGTTTCTTCCTTTTTGCTCAAAATAATATTGGCTTGGTAGGGTAAGGTTTTATCTTTTACTGGTATGATGCTCTGTAATAATTAGGTATTATTTTGATTAAGGGTTCTTATTGTACATGCTAGCCCCACCCACAAACACACACAAACAAATTTTAGACAAGAGCAAAAAGAAAAAAGAGAACATCAACAAGCAGAATAATGTAGGCTGGACTGGAATGAGTCAAAGGCACCTGTCCTCAGCCACTCCTGCTCAGTCCTATCCACTATGGATTGACTACTCTAAATAAATCTACTAGTTATTCTAATTTAACAAACTGACATGTAAGCACAGGAATTCACAGCAGAAAACCTACCTCTCGAACTTCATCATCTTCTTCGTTAGTATTTTTTTGTCTGCTTTCTCTGAAACGACGTACCTGGGTTATAAGAGAGTAAATAACAAACATGTTGCTTATTCCTGTTACGTAAATTGTAAAACAATGGGCTACATGTGATTAACAGTTGCTTTCCATTACAACACAAAATTTGGAAACTTAAGTATTTTTGTCTCACAAAAGACTGATTAAAGCAATCATATTTTCCCAGTGACTTAAAATTTCAGAAATGTACTTAAAAAAAAATTGGCCCAAAACAAAATCGTATTACCTGCTGCCAAAATGTTCCATGTCACTGAAAAACAGTCTGTCTGACTAAAGAGGAAAAGAATTCTGATATGCTATGGGTGTTGTACTTCAGCAAGACAGCTAAAAAATCTCACTTTTAAAAGGTCTGAATTATTTACGACATTGCTCGAATCACTCTTGAGCATCTGGCTGCAGACATTCAGGAGACTCTGAAATGGTGTCTGAAGTGGGTGGGCGCCTGGAGACCCACTTTCTCAACAGTCAACTGCTGAATGTTGGCTGTTTGCTGACCATGGTCCGGATGTGATGAAGGGCACTAGAGATTCCTTTTCATTGGCTTCAAAGTGGTCTCCTAATATAGTTACGTAGTTAGAGAAAAGCTCCACTCAATAATTTACTCAGCTCATATTTATTAGGCACCTACTATTCACCAAGCACAACTATAGAAACTAAGAATACACCAATGAATAAGATAGTAAAAAATTCTGCTCTCACGGAGCTAATAATCTGTGTGGTATGTAAGGAAGGGTAGTCAATAAACAAAGTAAATTGTACTTTGCCCTGGCTGGTGTGGTTCAGTGGACTGAGCACTGGACTGGGAACCAAAGGGTCGATGTTCAACTCCCACTCAGGGCACATGCCTGGGTTGCAGGCCAGGTCCCCAGTAGGGGGCATACAAAAGGCAACCACATATTGATGCTTCTCTCCCTCTCTCCCCCTCCCTTCCCCTCTCTAAAAATAATAAAATTAAAAAAAAAAAAAAAAACAAAGAAAAAAAGAAGTTGTATTTTTTTAAGATTTTGTTTTTAGAGAGAAGGGAAGGGAGAGAGAAAGTAAGAGAGAGAAACAATGATCAGTTGCCTCTTGCACATGCCCCAATGAGGGACCAGGCTACAACCCAGGCACAAGCCCTGACCAGGAATGGAATCTGCAACCTTTCGCTTTGCAGGACCACGCTCAATCAACTGAGCCATGCCACTCAGAAGTTATATTGTATTATAGAAGGCATGGAGGATCAATTAATTAAAGCTAAACTGGGAAAGCTCCATTTTTATGTCTGAGGAGCCTCTGGCATTCCCATGGCCAGTTTATTTCCTGATGGTTTTCAATCTACATAACTACATAGTTGGACAGCATTACTTGATTCTGTGACCAGAGGGGCATAAAAGATCCCCTGGGAACTTCCACACAGATCTTGGTGTTCAATTCAGGGTACACTATAGGTAAATAGGATTCCTAATGCCTCCCTATACTCTTGTTCTTCCTGTACTATACCCTTTGCCTTTAAATAAAAATCTTAAGTGAGTATGCTCAGTGGAGTCTTGTGATTCTTTTCAAATATCTGAACCTGTGAAATCTCTGAAAAAAATGGTAAGTGCTCAGAGAAAAATAAAACAAGAAAAGGAATGAGGGTAAAATCTGAATAGTATGATCATGAAAGACCTTATTGAAAAGGTAATATATAAGCAAAGGTTTTAAAAGGAAGGGAATCAATCCTGCAAATAACTGGGAAACATTATTCCATTAAAAGAAATAATATGTACTAAGGCAATGAGGCAGAAGCATGCCCGGTATGTTTAAGAAATAGCAAGAAGGTTGCTGTGGCTAGATTAAATATAAAGGTAAAAAAGTAACAAAAAGCTAGATTGAATAAAGCCTTGTGGGCAACTATAAGCACTTTTTGCAAGGCAGGAGTGACTTCTGAAATATTTTAGGATCACCCACAGCGGAATTGAGGACAGAATAAGGGATGGAGAAAGGGCAAGGAAAGAAATAGGGAGACCAGTTCGGAGGCTTTTGGGATAATCTAGCTGAGAAATGGTGGTACCTCTGACCATCGGTAGTGAGGAAGGTAAGTAGGTACAGTACATTCTGTATATATTCTGAAGGTAGAGCCAAAAGGATTTATAGACAGGAGACAGGTACAGAGAGAGAGCAGTCAAGGATGACTTCAAGGATTTTGGTCTGAGCAAATGAAAGAATGACGCTTCCATTAGAATACTGCAGATAGAGCAGGGGCTGAGAATTAGCAATTATGATGGAAATGTTAAAAGTTTGAGATGTCTCTTAAACATCCAAGTGGAAATGTCTAGCAGGCTATTGCTACACAAGTCTTGAGCTAAGAGGAGAGGTTTTGGCTTGACTTTCAAAGGTCAACACACCAGACAGATATTTAAAGCTAGGAAGCTGGATAAGACTACAAAAGGGAGTGTGTGGATGAACAAGGGGTACAAGGACTGAGTTCTGGGGACTCCAACTTAAAAGGTTGGAAAGATGAGAAGACTCAACAATAGAGACTAAGAATACACATCATAGGGTGTATTGTAGAAAAAAAACTAGGATAGTGTGGAGTCCTAAAAACTAAGAAAAAAAGGTTTAAGAAGAGGTCAAGTGAACTTTATTATGGAGAACTGCCAATGGACTTTGCAATGGAGGTCGTTAGTGACCGTGACAAGAGCAGATTCACTGGAATAATGAGGTAAAAACCCCTGAATAGATGGGTTGAAGAGAAAAAGGAGGAAGAATAATCAGGGCAACAAATATAGAAAATTTCTTAAAGCAATTCTGCTGTAAAAGAGGACCCCCCCAAAAATAGAGCAGTAGCTAAAGGGAAATAGGATTCAGACTTATTTGTTGAAAGAAATAACAGCATGTTTGTTATGATTCAGTAGCAGGAGGAAATACAGCAATAATAACTTTTTTTAAAAAAAGATTACAATAGTATGTAAAAGTGCGCCGTGTGACATACCCAAAGTGCTGAGTCATTCACAGAAGAGTGTTTGTTGCGAGAGAACAAACACTGAGCAGGCACTATGTGCCAACTAGTGTTCTGAGAACTTTCGGTGTATTACAACCACCTTGAAGGAGGTTGGTTCTATTACAGGGGTGTCGAACTCATTTTCACTGGGGGCCACATCAGCCTTGCAGTTGCCTTCAAAGGGCCAAATGTAATTTTAGGACTGTATCAATGTGACTACTCCTTAACTACGGGCAAGGAGCTCGGCACTGCCACTGGGTAGAAACAAGGTGCCGGCCAGATAAAACAAGGTGGAGGGACAGTAGTCGGCCCTTGGGCCTTGTGTTTGCTACCTGTGTATTACCCCCATTTCAGATTAGAAAATTGAGGAAGAGAGGTTAAATAATTCACTGGTTACACAGCTAGTAAGGACTTTGATTTTGGACACAGGTGGTCTGATCCAGAGTCCTTGCTCTTGGCCACCATGCTCTGCCATGCATGCACACGCACACACACAGGCTCTCGAGTAGGGGTCATGATGTCACTCCAGATGCAGATGGTCATGTTTGGGGTTTTCTTGGGTTATTTTGCAGAACATCTGTGGTTTCACAGCAAAATTGAAAGAAAAGTACAGAGGTTTCCCATATACTTCCTGCCCCACATATGCATGGCCTCCCTATTGTCAGCATTCCCCACCGGGATTGGTACGTTTGTTATAACTGATGAACCTACATGACACATCATTATCATTCAAACTCCACAGTTTACCGTAGTGTTTACTCTTGGTGTTACACTGTATATTCTATGGGTTTGAACAAATGACATGTATCCACCATTTTAATATACATAGTAGTTTCATCGCCCTAAAAATCCTGTGCTCCACCTACCCATCCCTTCACCCCACCTCTGCCAGACTCTTCACAACCACTATCTTTTTGTCTCCACAGTTTTGCCTTGTCCAGAATGTTACACAGTTGAAGTCATGTATTATGTTGCTTTTTCAGATTGGCTTCTTTCACTTAATAGTATGGATTTAATAATAATTGCATTTAATATTAATATACATCTAATTAAGTAATTAATATTCAGTAGTATATTTTCATGGCTCAATGGATCACTTCTTTCTAGTGCTGAATAATATTCTACCATCTGGATGTTTCACAGTTTACATATTCATTCACCTACTACAGGACACTTATGGTTGCTTCCAAGTTTTGGCAATAAAGCTGCCATAAACATCATGTGCAGGTTTTTGTTTAGACATGTTTTCAACTCCTTTAGGCAGATACCAAAGAGCACAGCCGTTGGATCATATGGGAAGAGTATGTTTACTTCTATAAGAAACTGTCAAACTGTCTTCCAGAGTGGCTGTACCACTCTGCATTTCCACCAGCAGTGAATGAGCACTCCTGTTTCTCCACATTACCACCAACACTTGGATTGTCAAGAGTTTTGGATTTTGGATCATCAGGTTCTGGCCAAGATAAAAGGGTAGATAGAAACCCTTCACTTCCTCTCACAACCAAAAGAAGGATAACAACTAACTGAAAATCAATAAACAATCAAAAGCACCAGAAAATCAAACTGCATCAAACTCCGACAACCAAGGAATAAATGAAAAAAGCAATCAGAACAACCAGACCTGTAAGGCAGCAGACCACATGGGCCAACTCAGAAAAACCGTGGCACAGCAGCAGGCCTGGGGTGGGGGGCCGGTGGTCACTGAGCTCAGTGGGCTGCGAGGGAGAGACTGACTTAAGGGGAAAACTGAGACTCAGAGTCGACTGTGGGCTACAACTAAGGTTGCCACAGTGGGAGAAACTCCCAGTCTCACACAAGAATTTGTTAAAAAGTGTGCTGGAGATGAACAGGTGAGCTGCGTTGTTCCCTCTCCAGCCTCTCGCACACAGGCAGCGCCACAGCAAAGCAAAAAGGGTTGCCCTTCCTGGGTGAATACCTAAGGCCCCACCCTCTTACAACCTATCAGCTGTGCCAAGAAAAAGAAATAGAGCCCAAATGAAAGAACAGAGCAAAGCCACAGAAAGATAACTAAGTGAGGAAGAGATCGCCAACCTATCTGATGGTGAATTTAAAGCCCTGGTAATCAAAATGCTTGCAAATCTGATTGAGTTTGGTCGAAAAATGAAAAAGAAATGAAAGATACCAAAAATGAAATAAAGCAAAATATTCAGGAAACCAACAGTGACAAGAAGGAAACCAGGATTCAAAGCAACGATTTGGAACAAAAGAAAGAAATAAACATCCATCCACAAGAAAAGGAAGAAACAAGAATTCAAAAAAATAAAGAGAGGCTTAGGAACCTCTGAGACAACTTTAAACATTCCAATATCTGAATTGTAGGGGTGCCAGAAGGAGAACAACAGCAAGAAATTGAAAACTTACTTGAAAAAATAATGAAGGAGAACTTCCCCAATCTAGTGAAGGAAATAGACTTCCAGAAACTCCAGGAAGCCCAGAGAGTCCCAAAGAAGTTGGACATACCAAGGTACATCATCATTAAGTTACCCAAGATTAAAGATAAAGAGAGAATCTTAAAAGCAGCAAGAGAAAACGAGGCAGTTACCTACAAAGGAGTTCCCATAAGGCTATCAGCTGATTTCTCAAAAGAAACCTTATAGGCAAGAAGAGGCTGAAAAGAAGTATTCCAAGTCATGAAAGTCAAGGACCTGCATCCAAGATTGCTCTACCCAGCAAAGCTTTCATTTAGAATGGAAGGGCACATAAAGTGCTTCCCAGATAAGGTCAAGTTAAAGGAGTTCATCATCACCAAACCCTTATGATATGAAATGTTAAAGGGACTTATCTAAGAATTGAAGAAGATCAAAAACTATGAACAGTAAAATGACAATGAACTCACAACTGTCAACAAATGAACCTAAAAGAAAAGAAAAACAACAAAAACAAAAACTAAGCAAACAACCAGAACAAGAACAGAATCAGAGAAATGGTCATTACACAGAGCAAGTTCAGTGGGGAGGGGGATGGGAGGGAAAGGTACAGGGAAGAAGAAGCATAATTGGTAGGCATAAAATAGAGAGAGATAAAAAGTGGTATGAGAAACAGAGGACTCAAAGAACTTATATGTACAACCATGGACATGAACTGGGGGGAGGGGGAATGCTGGAGGGTTGGGGGGCAGGGCAGAGAGGGGATAAAGGGGGAAAAATTGGGAAAACTGTAATAGCATAATCAATAAAAAATACTTAAAAAAAGGAGTTTTGGATTTTGACCATTCTAATGAATCATGTAGTGGTGTATCTCACCGTTGTTTTAATTTCCATTTCCCTAATGACATGATGCAGAACATCTTTTCGTGTGCTTACTTGTCAAATCTGTATGTCTTCTTTGGTGAGGTGTCTATTAAGGTATCTGACCCATTTATTTAATTGGGTTGTCTGTTTTCTTGAAATTTTATGAGTTCTTTGTATTTTGGATAATAGTCCTTCATCAGGTATGTCTTTTGCAACTATTTTCTACTAATCCATGGCCTGTCTTCTCATTTTCTTGTTTATTCAGAGCAGGTTTTTAAATTTAACAAAGTCCAACTTACCAATTGTTTCTTTCATAGATGGTGCTTTTAATGTATCTAAAAAGTCATCAACATACACAAGGTTCTCTAGGTTTTCTCCTATGTTATCTCCTAGGAGCTTTATAGCTTTGTATTTTACTTTTAGTGGGGATGGTCATGTTTTACTTCTTGTACTTAACTGAGAAATCCATGCATGTTAAAAATTTATGAATCCAACACATCCAGAATCACAGTGAGTGGTTTTAGAAAGTGGATTACCTGTCCTAAGAAAGTACTTTTCATTGAATATTACTACTTGTTACTTCACAACATAAGGCTTTAAGAGAATCATGTCAACTAAAAGCACTAAAATTAAAGTCAGAGAATCAAGAGGCAGATCCATTTTTAATTTTTTTAGATGTCTCCATACTGCTTTCCACAGTGGCTGCATCAATCTGCATTCCCCTCAACAGTGCAAAAGGGTTCCCCTTTCTCCACATCCTTGCCAGCACTTGCTATTTGTTGATTTATTGATAATAGCCATTCTGACAGGTGTGAAATGATATCTCATTGTGGTTTTAATTTGCATTTCTCTGATGATTAGTGAGATTAAGCATCTTTTCATATATCTGTTGGCCACCTGTATGTCCTCTTTGGACATATGTCTATTTGGGTCCTTAGCCCATTTTTTAGTTGGGTTGTTTTTTTGGTGTCAAGTTTTATAAGTTCCTTGTAAATTTTGGATATTAACCCCTTATCAGATGTATCAGTGAATATGTTCTCCCATTCTGTAGGTTGTCTTTCTATTTTGTTGACGTTTTCCTTTGCTCTGCAAAAACTTTTTAAGTTTGATGTAGTCTCATTTTACTTTTCTTTTGTTTCACTTGCCCGGGGAGATATAACTGATAAAATATTGCTACAAGCTATGTCCAGGATTTTGCTGCCTATGTTTCCTTCTACAATTTTTATTCAGTGGATGAGTGGATAAAACTATGGGACATTCACACAATAGAATACTACTTGGTCATAAAAAAGAAGAAAGTTTTACCCTTTACGACAGTATGAATGGACCTGGAGAACATTATGCTGAGTGAAATAAGCCAGAGAAAGACAAATACCATATGATTTCACTCACATGTGCAATCTAATGAACAAACTGAACTAACAGGCAAACCAGAGACAGACTCATAGAGAGCAGGATGACAGCAAAGGGAGGAGCAGGTAGTGGGTGGAGGGACTGAGCAAAAAGGAAAAAGGACTCATGGACATGGACAATAGTGTGATGATTGTGGGAGGCGGGGGAAGTATAAGAGAACTCAATGGCAATGGAAAAAAACACAATAAAAAATAAAAGTCAAAAGAAATGAGTTTTTAAAATAATGTTTTGTTCATCTGTTTAGAGGGAATTTG
This sequence comes from Glossophaga mutica, assembly GCA_039655065.1. NCBI lineage: Eukaryota > Metazoa > Chordata > Mammalia > Chiroptera > Phyllostomidae > Glossophaga > Glossophaga mutica. Next base: position 72,873,033 of record CM077308.1, on the reverse strand, counting down.
AAAAAAATGGAAAATGATCCCCTATAATTCCACTACCTGAACACAACCACTAATAACATCTGGAATATTTTCTTCCATTTTTTTAAATGTTTTTTTTATTGTTGTTCAAGTACAGTTATCTCCATTTTCCTGCCACCACTCTTCCCCCACCCAACCATCCCCACCTCCCACCCTCAATCCTACCCCCATTTGGCTTTGTCCATGTGTCCTTTATACATGTTCCTTGACAACCCTTCTCCCTTTTCTTCCTATTATCCCTCTAGTTACTGTCAGTTTGTTCTTAATTTCAAGGTCTCTGGTTATATTTTGCTTGCTTGTTAATTAGGTTCCACTTATAAGTGAGATCATATAGTATTTGTCTTTCACAGCCTGGCTTATTTCACTTAGCATAATACTCTCCAGATCCATCCATGCCGTCACAAAGTGTGGGAGCTCCTATTTTCTTTCTGCTGCGTAGTATTCTATCATGTAAATGTACTCAATGGGCAAAAACCAAAAGTTTTCCCACTTAGATCGGGAACAAGACAAGGATGTCTGCTTTTGCTACTTCTATTCAACACAGTATTAGAAGTCCTAGCCACAGCAATCAGACAAGAAAAAGAAAAAAGGCAACCAAATTGGAAAAGAGGAAGCAAAACTGTCACTGTTTGCAGATGACATGATAGTATACATAGAAAATCCTATAGACTCCACCAAAAAGCCACTCGACCTAATAAATGAATTTGGCAAAACAGTGGGATACAAAGTCAATTCTCAGAAATCTTCTGTTTTTTGCATACACACAATAAAAATAAATGAGATCATGAGATCATGTTGTGTATAGTTTTACATGTTTGAAATTCTTTTCTCATTAACATTGGAAATATGTCCTCAAAAGTGCAATTTTTAATGGCTGCATAGTATTCTACAGTGTGTATGTGTCGACATTTATTTTATTATTTTTTAACCCTCATTTGAGTATATGATTATTGATTTCAGAGAAAAAAGACATGAGAGAGGGAGAAACATCGATCAGTTGTCTCCCAAATGCATCCTGACCAGAGACTAAACCTGCGACCTAGGTATGTGCCCTGACTAGGAAGTGAACCCACAACCTTTTGGTACATGGGATGATGCTCCAACCAACTGAGCTAGCTGGCTAGGGCTGTCAACATAATAAAACTTTCCCAGTTTTTCCCTTCTGCAGATAACACTGGGTTTCTCCATATACAAATCTCTACCTCACTATTATCTTTAAATATTCCCCAGAGCTGAGTTAAAGGGTAAATCTTAACCATCTTGACATACACTGTCAAACTGCTTTTCAGTGCAGCTCTTCAAACCTGGTACTTCCAGCAGCAGCATAGTAAATATTTTTCTCAAATTGTTGCTGCCTTAAACAATAAAAAACATAGTCAACCCTTGGACAATAAGGCTTGAAAACAGCAGGTCTATTTATATGTGGATTTTTTCAATAAATAAACAGTCAGCCCTCCATATCCCCAGGTTTCACATCTGTGAATTTAACAAATAATAGAGCACACTATACTAGATGTTTTACACCATTTCATATAAGAAATTTGAGCATCTGCAGATTTTGGTATTGGGGATCAGGGTGGTGGTTTCTGGGACCAATCCCCTACAAATACTGAGAGACATCTGTAGTTAAGTTTTTGGATCAACAGTTATATACAAAATTTTGACCGCACAGGGATCAGCACTCATAACTTCCATGTTGTTCAAGAGTCAGCTGTATTTTTAATTTGAGCTTCTTGACTATCCTAGGCTAAACATCATTTTATTTTGTGAACCATCTATTCATGCCCTTTGCTCATTATTCTACTGAGATGTTTAAAATTTTTCTTAAGATTTATAAGAGCACTTTAATATATTATGTAAGAATATTAACCCTTCTTCTGCCCATATACAAATATTTTCCCCATGTCAAAACTTTCTAGTTATTTTTTGACATTTGTCATACAACATTTAAAACTTTTATGTAGTCTAAAGTTTTTTCTCTGTGATTCTTCCACTGCTTTTATGCTTAGAAGAATGCATTTTCTAGATGAAATTCAAAATCTAATCAAACTACTAAAAATTGAAATGAACAGAAATTTGTATCCTACAAAGTTCAGTTTAAAGCATTTTTATGATCTTCCAGAGAAGATACCATCTATGGAGAACAAAACTAACATTTATTGGGTATCAATCATATTTAAGACTGTTCTTGATATTTATGATATTTTCTGACTTAACTCTCATTTTATGATCTCAATTTTATAGATCAGAGAATGAAACAATCAGAGTGAGTAATTAGTGGTTTACCAGAATGAAACTCAGAGCTACTCATAAGGAGAAACCATCTAAATAGACTTATTACCTCCAAATTAGTTACTCACCTCTTCATCAATTTTATCTTCTAGGGCATCAATATGACGTTCTTTAAGAAATCGCTGTGTTTTTTCCAACTGGTATTTCACTAATTCCTCTATGGCATCTTTCTCTTCCTTGTCCACAAACTCTTGTACTGCTTCACCCATTCCTCTTTCCGTTAGAAGTGAGAGCTGCACATTCTGTAAGAGAGATACAGATTACTGGAAGCAGAAAATAGTATCTATTCCTTACAAAATAATTCTGTATGAACAAAGGAAAATTACAGAACATTATTTCCAGGGAAAAAGACATATGTTATCTAGTTATTGAAGGGAAAACAAGACAATGGACCACAGTTAAGCTCAGTGATACATATTAAGAGCCAGAAAAAGCAACATGAAAACAAGAAGTGGGAGTACAGGACAAGTGAAAATGTGAAGGCCTTAGGGGCTGGGATACAGAGACCAGTAGTGGCTGTTGATGATTAAGAAAGATCAGGTTAACCAGTGTGGTAGGCAGGATAACAGCCCCCTAAAGATGTCCACATCTTGATCTCTGGGCCCTTGAAAATGTCCTATAGCAAAATAGAACTAAGGTTACAGATGGAACTAAGGTTACTAACCAGCTGGCTATAAAATCAGATTATCAGGGACTATCCAGGTAAGGCCACTGTAATTATGAATATTCTCAAAAGTCAAAGAGGAAGGCTGAAGAAGGGAGTCAGAGAAAGATGTAACTGAGGGAAAATGGTCAGAGAGACACAATGTTGCTCGCTTTGAAGATGAAAGAAGCAGCCCATGAACCATAAAAGGTGGGTACCTCTAGAAGCTAGAAAAGATAAGGAAATGACTCTATCCTGGAACCTCCAGAAAAGAACACACAGCCCTGCGGACCCTCAATTTTAGTCCCGTGAGACTGGTATTAGATTTCTGACCTACAAAATTATAAGATAATAAACCTGTGTTGTGTTTAAACCACTAGGTCTGTGGAATCTGTTTCAGCAACAATAGGAAACTAGTACAACCAAAGGATCTTGGGGTGGCATATACTCATGACAATAAGAGTAGCTTCACAATCCTGTCGCTATATTAATAATGTAATTCTGAGATTACATCCAGATGCAAGAAACATAAATCCTGGGTTCAGACTTACGCTGTAGCAATAAAAAGAAAATAGGATAACAACATCGACAATAGTAGCCACAATAATACTAATAATATTAATATTGGTGTATAGTAGCTATAAATGAACACAATTAATTGCCACCCTGACTACTTCTTGGAAACATTTTGAGGATCCCTTTTATCTAAACTACCAATTAGACATATTCTAAATTAAAATCTGTTATTATAAGATAGCCATCATTCAAACTGTGAATTTAATTAAGAAATTACCTTCTCTGCGGTTTGGAAATACTGTTTTACAAGGTCTTCTACCCTTAGAGTTGTTCCTTCTGAAGGTTTAGTAATAAACTTCCCAAAGTTGATTTCTTCTCCTAGAAAAAAGAAGTCCATGAAAAAAACAGCAGCTTCTATTATAATGTAAAGTCCCAAACTCAGTGTAGGTTGCTGTCAGCAAAGGAGATACAGCCAAATTTCATCAACTGTCAGCTTGCTCAATGTGGTAAATTTTGAGGCAAAAACACAGGATTTTTGCTAATAGCCAGTCTTTTCCCTAAAGTCTATTTGTTTTCCATATCTCCAAGTAGTATTGGGTTGGCCAAAAAGTCCATATGTTTTTTTCCATAAAATAAAAGATACATTTTCCAGTTTCACCAATGATTTTATTGATTTGGATATTTTGAGTAGGTTGGCTGTCTCCCACGTGATATAACATTGATTGTTCTCAGTAAATGCCTTGATCTGATTGCTATCAACTTCAACCTGGTCTACACAACCGTGGAGCACCGTCCAGGAAGAAATCTCCAGCATGAAACTTTGCAAATCACTTTTGACATATTTGATCAGTCACAGTACCTTCTCTATACACTGCATTTTTACCTTTCTTGAAATAATAAAGCATAATATGCCAAAAATGTTGCATATTTTCTCCCATCTTCAGTATTAAAATGGCTACACAAAAATTCACCACTTTTGATAAGCTTTTTTAAAATGCATGCTGAGATGAAAGCTGCCACAATACCGTCTAACAAAATTGTTTCGAATGAAGGTAAAGACAGCTAAGCGCTACTAGAGCCATCTTATGGGAAAAAAACAAACGAACTTTTTGGCCAAACCAATACATCTCTTGGAGCTATTCTTACACAGTGGTCCACAGATGTCTGAAGCTCCCCAAGCCATTTCAGGAGGTGCTTGAGTTGAAAACTAATAATAATACTAAGATGTTATTTACTTTTTCCACTATAATGAGATTTGCACTGATAATACAAAAGCAATCGTAGGTAAAACTGCCAGTGCCTTGAAGGAATGAGTCAGGGTAGTGGCCCAGAACTCTACTAACAATCATCACAGCATACAGTTCAAAACAAAACAACAACAAAAAATTTCTCTTTAGAATGTCTTCGATAAAAAACTAAAATTATTAATTTAATTAAATCTCAGCTCTGAAGTACATACCCTTTTAACATTCTGTGAGATAAATAAGATGTATACTTAAAGCACTTTTGTTACATTCCTAAGCAGGATGGTTGTCTCAAAATTGCAGGTGAAGAATAAAGAGTACTGGGTAGGAAGTCAGGAAGCATAAGGTCCAGAATCTGCTCTGCTGCTCTTTGTCAGGGAAGCAAATGATTAACTACATAGCAAGAGTTGGACCTGGTGTTGAAAACGCAATGATAAAAAGATAGGATCCCTGCCCATAACAACCAATGATTACAATACAAGGTGATGAGTGCTACAGAGAGGTAAGAACAGAGAATATGACCAATGGAGAAGAAACAAACTAATTCTTCTTAAAGAAGGTTTAGAATAATGTGCAGCTATCATTTGAATCAAGCCTTGCAGAAGAAGAAAATCTATTTCAGGTGGAGGGGAAAGTACATGCAACAGCCTGGAGGATGAAGAGGCACGACGTTCAGTGTGCCTCGTGCAAAGTGGTGAGGACAAATAACAAAAATCTCTTTTGAATTCCAAGAGAGTAGAATTAGTATAACTTCATAAATATGATAACTACATTTTACAACGCCAGACACTATGTTAAGATCATTTATACACAGTGTAACAACAATCCTATGAGGCAGGCACAGTTAATATCCTGATTTTATAGACATCAGGTAAAGTAATTTACAAAATGTACAACCTCAAACATCAAACTATGGGATACTTCCTATTTCAAAAGACTGGAAATATTTGATATTCCTCTACTGTATTTAGTAGAGCTGGTCAAAACAACAAAAAATGCTTTCAGTAAAACATTCAAAGGGGTCATTGTTTCAATTAAGCAATTAATATTTAAACAAAAAAGGAATCATTAGAACAAAACTGATTATAAATAACACTCAAGTAACATACTGTACTAGTTCTATATTCTATTATAAATGCAACACTCATAAAGTTTTAAGGAATTGATAAAGCATGGACAATTAAAGTAAAGCACCATTAATAACTGATTAAAACTCAAAGCATGAAAATACAATTCTCTGATATAGATGTTTCCTCCTAAAACAGTATTCTATGATCTCCATTTAAATATCTAAATGACTATTTCAGGTTGAATTAACAGCATGCACAATTTTAGTAACAATCTGACACTAAAAATAGAAGCCCCTTAAATCCAAGTTTTTAAGAACCTTAGGTAGCTTACTTGTAAGCAAGGGTCATATTTTTCTATGAAAATTCTGACTCAACAGCTCTAAGGAAAACAACCTCTATATTTAATATATTTATCATGAAGAAACACTACAACTGACCCTTGAACAACATGAGGGTTAGGGGTGGCGACCCAATGCACAGTTGAAAATCTGTGTATAACTCTTTTTTTAAATATTTTTATTTATTTATTTATTTTTAGAGAAAGGGGAAGGGGAAAGAATGGGAGAGAAACATCAATGTGTGGTTGCCTCCTGCGCGCTCCACAATGGAGACCTGGCCCGCAACCCAGGCAATGTGCCCTGACTGGGAATCGAACCTACAACCCTTTGGTTTGCAGGCCCGCGCTCAAACCACTAAGCTACGCCAGCCAGGGCTGTGTATAACTTTTAACTCCCCCAAAACTTAACTACGAACAACCTACTGTAGACTGGAAATCTTACAGATAACATAAATAGTTAGTTAATACATATTTTGTATGTTATATGTATTATACTATATTCTTACAATAAAGCAAACTAGAGGTAATATAATGTAATTAAGAAAATCATATGGAATATACAGCATTTATTTATTGAATAAATATTTATTGAAAAAATCCATGTATGAGTGAACCTGTGCAGTTTAAACCCATGCTGCTCAAAGGTCAACTATTTCCATCAGATCATCTGTTTTATAAATGCTAAAATAAGGACAATTAATTTTTAGGAAATTGTGAACTGGAAACTAATTATCCAATTATTGGAAACATCAAACTATGGGATACTTCCTATTTCAAAAGACTGGAATCTTCCTAAATCACTCTACACTCTAAAGCTGAAGTACTTTACTTAATAACACAAAATTTGAGAATACATTCTCTGAACACGAATAATGCATAATAAATAGATATTTATTTTGAGCAATTAATCTGTAAAGTCTGTGTGTGTTGGTACTCAGCAGCACTATTTTAAAAAAGTGCATCTGCAGAGAAAGCCTCCGTTTCCTTTTGATATCCACGCAAGTTTTAAAAATAACTGCTATCTAAACTTTAGAAGACAAGAAATTTAATCATTCCAACTATCAGTTTATTTGACTAAGGTACTAGAATCATACAATAACAGTTTCCATTATTATTGTATACTTCTTTTATTAAAGACATAACCCCTGTAAGAGCATTTTTTTATTTGTAAAAATAACTAACTTACCCATGTTTTCCTTTTGCTCTCTACGCCTGAAAAAATGGATAACATCTTTTGGATTAGCTATTCGATCCACAAACTTCTGGCTAAAGCGAAGAACACTGAAAGGTTCGAAACCTCCACTGTAGTCCACCTGGAAATGCAGAATAAGCTATGAAGGCTAGGTAACAACAGTTTACCATTTCAGTATTTAGGTTATGCCCAATACTTTTAAGTTAATAAATTAATGTTCTACCATTCATTTTAAAGATACTGATGGTATTACACCATTTATCCTACTACAAAAATAAAGCTTCAAAGATTTATAAGCTTACTCAAAACACTTTGTTTAATGGAATCAAGATACAGCAAGGGGTGGAATTTTTAAACAAATTTTTAAACTTCTAAAACGAAAGAAAATTCTCCACCAAAATAAAATGCTGGCCCTAGACGCATTAGTTAACAGGTCTACCCTCTTACACATACTCTCCCTCTCTAGACAAGAATAAATGCTGGGAAAAATCCATGTACAAAAAGAATCAAATCTGTGAGCTTTGAGAAATATATACCCTTCAAAATATGGAATCTACTTAGAGCTAATAATCACTCTCAAGGCAGTCCCTTTTTAAAGAAGTCTACAGTGGTTCAAAGACCTTTAAAAAGAATAATACATTTCTTTCTAAGAGATAACTCTTAATGCCCTCAAAAATTATAGCCTACTGCCATCACTGGTGTGGCTCAGTGAGCTGGGCATCATCCTGCAAACTGAAAGGTCGCCGGTTTGATTCTGGTCAGGGTATATGCTGGGGTTCTGGGCCTGGTCCCCAGTTGGGGATGTGCAAGAGGCAACTAACTGATTGATGTTTCTCTCCCTCTCTTTCTCCCTCCCTATCCCTCTCTCTAAAAATAAATAAAATCTTTTAAAAAATTATAGCCTACTGTTGACCAGAAGCCTTACCAATAACATAAACAGTTGATTAACACATATGTATAATAATATTATACACATTATATGTATAATATACTGTATTCTTACAATAAAGTAAGCTAGAGAAAAGAAAATGTTATAAGGATAATATATTTACAGTATTTAATGAAAAACCCACATATAAGTGGACCTGTCCAGTTCAATCCGTGTTGTTCAGGAGTCAACTGTAATCACGTTCCTAAACTAGTTCTTCCTCTCAATGTCATGCTCTGGGAACCAACATTATACTGCATCACAAGTCTATCCAGACTACTTCCTAACCTCCGCCCTCTTACACTCTTCATCACACCTAGCCTGAGCTGACTTTTGTTCATTTACTTTCTGTTTATTATATGTTACATCTCCACCTCCCATAAGCTCCACAAGTTCAACACCTCATCCGTGTTATCATCGCTGTGTCCCCCAGCATGCGGGACAGAAGGTATTCAATAAATACTGGTTCACTGAACCAATGAATTAATAAGAGGCCCCTAGTAGATATACCTTTGAATATTTATTACTTACAGAGAAATATCTGTTCATTTGTTTCATGAATGATTAATAATTAACTGAGTTTAGGAAAAGGAATGTCAATTTTCTATTTAAGTCTCGTTGGTCCTAATGGTATCAGGAAGACAGATGAGAAACATGGAATCCGCTACCCTGACAGAGAACTATGTGGTTCTCCCGAAGCAACTATGTTTGTATTACCCAGACCAACTCCTCAGCTGCCAGGATATAAACAGAAAATGTGAAATGCTCAAGCTATTGGATCTCCCCAAACTCTTCAGACATTTTAACAATTATACTCCAGGCCCGCTTTATTTGTAATTTTCTGCTCCTAAGACTCACAATGCTTGTTCATTAAGCAAACTTTATTTACTGTTCACAACGTGCCAGGTACTCCACTAAGAGCCAGGGATACAGCCATGAATAAAACACAATCTTGGTTGTCAGGAAATTCACAAGCTGACTGAGAAGACAAACATGTAAATAATCAGTGCAAGCAGAAGGAAATGGTGCTGCCAGAAGTATGCACATGCAAACTGAGGACACAAAGGAGGACGCATTGACTCTGAAGGGAGGTCAAGAAAGGCTTCTTTGAAAAGGGGAAGCTTTAAGTAGCTGATGAAGGAGAAATTACAGAAGAGAAGCACATTCCACGCAGCAGGATCACAAAGATGAGAAAGAGTGAAATAAACCTCACAAAAAAAGAACCCCCAAATTTATTTATAAAAATTTGTGTATTTACTCTTACATGTTTAAACTTCAGTCACCTCCAAAGTACTCTCTATTCGATGCAATAAACCTATCAAGACATTTTTTCCACTGCTCAAAACAGTTTTTAAATTAATCAATTTTGATGTCTCTTAGTGCTTCTGCCACTTTTTGTTTCACCTCTTCCACATCAGCAAAACATTTCCCTTTGAGGACTTTTTCATCGGGCGGGGAGGCACTTGGGGCAATATCAGCTGAACAGGGCAGGTGGGGCACGGGGATCATGGTGTTTTTGGTCAAAAACACCTCAGCAAGGCGGGCAGGTGCACTCGTAATTCACTCATGAAATGGATAAATGTGTTTGTTGAAAGAGTCTTCAAAAAAATTTCACTGAAGCTGAACGTGGCGCCTCTCACAATGTCAGCTGGTAGAACACTCACCTAGCAGGGGAAGCCTGTACTACAAGGGCCCTACCTTCCAGAAGATAATTCCATTTATTTGGGGGGTCCTCCCTTGAACTAGCCTCTGAAAAGCAACAAAATTCACTTTATTTAAAACAGTACTTACTCAAAAATAAAATAAAATAGAACTTACTCGCAGTCGTATAAGAGGCTTATCTGGCTGTTGAGAATTTCCCAGACGTTCCCGTTCAGCATTTTCAAGCATTTCTTCAATCTCAAAATAAAGATATTGTCATGACTGGGGGAAGGGACACTACTGGCATCCAGTGCGGTCGAGGTCAGAGAGGATACTGTTAAAATCCTACAATGCTCAGAACAACTTCCTGCAACAAAGAACTACCCAGTCCAAAATGTCAATTGTGCCAAAGCTGAGAGTTCCCTGAATGAGGCCTGACCCATGAATTCATTTTCCACCTTCCTGGTTTCAGAGATTGAGTTGACGGACAAGTACATGGCTTCAGTCCAATGAAACTCAATGCTAGGGGTTTTACTGGAGCCACCGGGAAAAAGTGATTCTTTCAGCCAAAAGGATAATAGAAGTCTGTGAGCTGGCATGTGAAAATGCCTTCTTTATAGTAAAGTTTAAGACAGAATGGGTGGCACAGGGCTAGACAGAAACAGAGACAGAGAAACATAATCTTAATTTGAGCTTCTGGATCAAATCATCTTGAAACCAGCATCCTCTTAAATTTCTCATCAGCTATGTGAGTTACATGTTGCTGGTAAAGCTGTTACACTGGGCAAGTTACTTTATCTAAGGTTCAGTTCCTCTTTCTATAAAATATGGACGGTTGAATCTCCCTACCACAGCATTGTTGAGTGGATTAAATGCAAAACGTTGTCCATGGTGCCCATAATATATAAATAAGCAATGATAATTATTATTATCATTATTACTACCTCATATGATTTCTTATGAGAATAAAATGCCAACCAGAAGAGTTAGCACAGAGTAAGAACTAAGCGTCAGCAATTAAGCTATTAAGCTGAGTGTCATGCTATTAAGTTATCGACTTACATATTCTTAATGGATTCCCCCAACTTCTGTAGTGGCTCTAGAATTTCTGTAGAGGTTTAGGGGTGGCAGTGTGCATGGAAGGGGAGGTATGGGACTTATGATGAAGCTACAGGGTATATAGCAAACACATTTTAAGACTTTATTTGGGGTAGCTTTGAGGGTGAAAGGGATGCTCACAGAGACTGTTAAAGAGGTTAAGGCTCTCCTCATCTATCAAAATATCCTACCATTCCCCCATCAAAGCTATTGCTGGCTTTCATGAATAAAATGAACGAATTATGAAATCAGGATAAAAAGAGAGAAAAGATTACATATGTTTCTGAGAAGAAGGAAGGGCTTAAGAAGGAGAGGGGCTTAATTAAAATTTCTTCTACAATTAACAATTTTCCATCTGGAAGACTTAAAACAAAGGATTTTTGATACAACTAAACTCATTTATTGAACAGTAGTGGTTCCTCACAGGCTCCATTAGACTGTAACAAATACAGTGACTTCCCTCTACTGCAATATTTAATTCAATTTAAATAATCTCTCAACTAAAGTAGATCTCATTGACCTTTATCTAGAAGAATTACCTTCTCCAAACAGAAACTCTGTATGGCCTGGGTTACTTTAGGATTATCTGGGTTAAAAATGTCTGGATGATCAGCCAGAATAACATCCTCCATAAAAAACTGCCGCACTGTGTGAAGAGGAATTTTCTGCATATTCATCTTCCTTCCTTTAATACGTAGCAAACCAACATGTCTGAAAAGAGGAGGGAAATAAAAGCCTAGTTGCACTGTAGATTTCCTTAGGAAAATGTGCACAGCAAAACTATCATATTTCTAAGTTTCTACAAAATAATTCTTTATAAAATCATACCCTTAAATCTATTTTTAGCAATTTAATGTTATGTCATGGGAGAATATGTTAAACATTCTTTTTTGTCAGAATAAAATACACTCATCCATCATTTTTCCTGCCTGAACAAATATACAGTTTAGTAGAAGACAAACCTAACAGTTAAGTACAATACAATGTTATTAGGACCCTGATAGTAGCATGTATGGTATATAGTTCTACACGTAGATGTATTATGTGTATATATGTGCACATGCACATGCAAAATAAATTAGCTGCAGAACTATGAAGAAAAAAGAGCAAACGTACATCCTGCTACCATATTCTTTAAACCTATTATTATCATCTTAATAATCAGGACTTGAGTGGATTAAAGAGTAATACCACTATTAGTCACCATTAACTACAGTATTACATAATTCTCCCCCAAAAGAAATGAGGTATGCTGTAATATTGCATTTATTACCAGAAAAACCTCATAAATGGTTTTAGGTAAATTTGTTCATTATTGCACATTGTGAAATTAGTAATCATCTGTAGCACTCTAACTCAAAATTTAATAAGTAAAAATATTAGTTTTGAATTTGCCTCATAAGCAGCAAAATTATTAACACCATTGGGATGCTGTTGCGTTGAAAATGGCTTAAAATGTAGGAAAATAGCAAGACTACATCAAATGATCAATCTTCATGAATAAATAAATCTATCACATAGATAATGATACCACCAGTACTTTGAAACTCTAAGGTGATTGTGATATTATAGATTTTTTTTTAACTGATTTCAAAAACGTAACAATTACTCACTTCTTTACAGCTTCTCCAGGGGAAAGAGAAGTAACCACTGAACTTCCAGGCTGTGACACGTAAAACAGCTGCTGTTCATTTTTGGTTGGAGCTATTTTACACTCGTGTTCATGGCCCCAGACAACAAGATCAATAAATTCATCCAAAAATTGTTCTGGAATGAAGTTAGTATTTCCATGTTTACTCCTATACCAAGATTTTAAAAATTAAATAACATAAATGTTTAGAAACATAGAAAAAAATATCATATTAAGTATTCTATACACACCTTTTTTCTCCTTTCATTAAAGATTTATCACATCCTTCTATTAAAGACTTATTACATTCTTTTACGTGCCAAAACTGGGCCAGGGATTGAGAATACAACGATATTACCTAATTCTTCAAGGGGCTTAAAAATCTGCAGGACGGACAAGTAGGAGACTCAAAAGAGGAAGCAGTCAATCCTACACTGAGATGCAGATCACAAAATTCTTTACAGAGGAATAGTCCACTCTGGGCAAATCAGAAAAGCATGAGCTCGATTAATAGCAAAAACCTATAAACAGGTCTACTTATACAGCAAAAACAAGAAAGGATACAGAAAATAAAAGAGAGCAAATACTAAACATTGTAGAATAAAAACAAATCTCTAAATACGCCTAGTCATTTTTTAATATCACCTAGTTTATTACTGATTATAAAAATGAGAATAAGAATGTTAATCTTATACAAAAGATGAGTTTTTCATATTAAATATCATGTAAGTGATTTAAAAATTCTGGTTTTATACCTAAATTAGTTAAAATTAAAGGATATGTGAAAACCCAAGGTGAGTAAGGACAAGGGAAGCTTTTTCTTAACACCAACTTACATAATTGAGAATAAGTAAAAAGTGTTCAAACACTTTAACCTAGTATTCATTTAATACAAACCAATATTCACTCAACAAATATTTAGAAACCTAAAATACAGCAGTGTTTGTTCTAGTCTTTGTTCTAGTGGGGAAAACAAGCAATACTACAAGATGTATATGTATATACATACGCATATGGTAGATATATATATATTTGCCCACGTATTGATAGATACTATAAAGAAAAATAGAAATGACATGGAAGGAAGACGTCACTACACATAGTGTGGTCAGGAAAGGCCTCTCTGACAGGTGACAAATGAGCATAGAACTGAGGTGAGGGATTAGCGTACAAGGGAAGAAAGACCTAGGCAGAGGGATAAGCAGACGGCAAAGGCGCAGAGGTGGGAATGTGTTCAGTGATTTCAAGAACAGCAAAATCAGTGCAGCTGAGCAGAATGAATGCAGCAAAGAGGAGGAAGTGAAGTCAGAGCAGAATCATGTACCTAGGAATATTTTTATGTAGAAAACATATATCTAGGGTCTAAAATTCAAACGCATATCCCTTTAGATTTTTCCTTAATAACGTCTCAGCTTTGTCCCTTACATATCATTCTCAACGACACCTTAAAAAAAAAAACACCTTTTTTTAAAGGTTTCATTTATTCCTTTTTAGAGAGAGGAGAAGGGAAAGAAACAGAGACACGAGAAAGAAACATAGATTGGTTTGTTGCCTCTCATAATTGCCCCAACTGGGGACCAAACCCAAAACCTGGGCATGTGCCCTGACCAAGAATCAAGCAGGCCACCTTATGCTTTGTGGGACGACATTCAACCAACTGAGCCACACAGGTCAGGGCTTACAATTTTTTACTATAATGATCATGTAATAAATCTTGCTTATTCAAGTCTCTATTCCCTTCAATCAATCCTGCACCCTATCAATAAAATTAAACTTCTTAAAACTAACAAAAGAAAGCCAATCTAGCTATATGTAAGATTCTGGAAAAGTACCTGCACATATGTACCAGAAGATGTATATAAGAATGTTCGTAACAAAAAAGGTTTTAAAAACAGGAGGAAAGTAAACTATATACATCAGTAAAAATGAATTACACTTAATTTTAAGCATCAAAATGGATAAACACCTTATAATGTTGGACATAATAAGCTAGCTGCAAAATTTACAGCATGGTTCCAGTGATACTAAAACTAAATTAACTCTTTATGGATATATATGTGATTAAACAATAATGAAAACCCAGGCTTAGTAAATAAAAACTGGAGACTGTGCTTCTCTGGGGTATGCAGAAGAAAATGGGGTCAGGGAAGGGGATGGGATAATGTACTGGTAGCACTCTGCTTTGCTGGATTCAAGCATATTCATCTATGGTCATTCTTATACCTTATGAACACACAGTAAAAACTTTTGAAACAGTCACCCAAAGCATATCTAAGTTTTGCCTGACCCTGCACTGACAACTTTCAAAGAATGAGGACCATTTGCCTGAAATAGGTAAGCCTGGAAACAGAGATTTGGGGAACCTCAATACTTGACACAACAATTTCCAGAGAAAACTTTTACCTGTTCTGATGAATCACAAATAAATTAAACCAAGCATTCTCATCTTCTTTTGGTCTCAACATTGTCACTTTTTTATTGAGGAACATTCGATATAGCCTTTCATCTGGAATGGATCCTGAAATGGACATTACATACTTTAAGACTGGTTTCTTACTTGGTTTTAAAAAATGAATATGTTCTGCATCTAAATTATGTGCTTCTCATCTCAAAGTATTTCACTTTCCTATTAGAGATATATTTGAAATCTTGAATCATTATCTGCAAATGAGTGTGTTCCAGGTCCTTGCATGGCAAGTGCTGAGCAGTTAAATGCATTCAAAGAATGTTTTCCTGTCAAGTATATGTACCTTCAACATCTAAAAAATGTAGAATAAAAATTTGAGTTTTCTATACTTAAATTGTTATTAAAATTTCTATTAAAATATTATTTTTCACTATCCCTTTATTATAAGTGATCTAACATACATTATAAAATACACAGGAAGACATTAAAAGGGATAAGATAAAAAAATAAATGCATTTACACATAATAGTCATATATACTGCATTTTTTAATAAAAATACTGTGCTTAATAATTTAAAGAATTTTAAACAATTCTTCCTCTAACCCAAAGGGTTAGCTTAGTCTAGCCAAGGAAGCCAACAAAAACAAACAAACACACAAATTACAATTTTAAGTTTTACAAAAGGAGAAAAGGTTAGGATGCTAAGATGGAGAATGTCAGTGAAGGGACAAGGGAGCTATTTTATGTAGAGATCAAGTAAGGCCTTCAAGAAAAGCCAACAATGCAGAAGTGTAAGAGCTAGAAGAGTCCTAGCTTCTAAAGAGAATTCCTACTGTGAGACCAATGGAATAGACAGTGGACTGCATAACATAACTAGGGAGGAAAAGCAGAGTCAAGGGCATTAGAAGGCTGATCTACTTAAGTCTTGAAGTAACAGAGAACACTGACATTTGTAGGTTGGGGAAAAAAATGAGGGAAAGGAGAAGACCGGTGAGCCAGTTGGCAATTAGCTCCAAGGGAGCAGGAGTTTGCAGGCAGGAAAGGAAGTCAGCAAGGAACAAGGAGAACAGGGATTGTCCTAGCCCACCCCCTTGCCCTGAGGCCCATAAAAGGCTGTGAGAGAACTGAGTGGGGCACACAGTAACCTCAGGGCCAGTCTGAGAGTAGAGGCAACACTCAGAGAAGAGGCTGATGAAAGGAGGGAATCTGCTAATTATAAAAACAGCTCTGAGTGTAGAGAGAACAGCTGGGATGAGAGTAGGGGGTGGAGGGTAGACAGTATCCAGTTAAGGAAAACAGAGTAGGATGAGTTTCAGAGCAAAGTGGGTGACTGAAGCACAATGGGATGTCTCTAGTCTGATAGCAACAGGATCAACCATTTTCTGTAGTTAGGAACCCTAACACTGCAGTGATTAAAATACCAGTTTTACAGTTTAAAAAACCAGGCAGGGTTTTTTAAAATGTATTTCACTCTCTGCTCTATCACTTGTAAAATCAGACATATACCTCAACCTCATTTTCCATATCTCTAAAATATAAACAATCATGACACTTTTCTACTTGTTAGAGAAATTATGAAGTAAACAAAGACTATAAGCTCCCTAGAAAAAGTATTTAAATGAACCATCCATCATAATTTATTATTTTAAAAATATATTCAAAGACACGTGAAGGAAATAAGTAAAGAAGTTCTATGACTTCTATTACATCAAAATTACTCAAAAAATAATGAAACCTATTTTGAGGCTAGAATGTGAAATTTTTCCCCAATTTTTCCCAGGGTACTGCAAGGTTGATTTAATATGGAATATAATTTTGATAATACTCCATATACAATAAACACAATAAAGCTACTGTATCTATAAAACAAAACATCGAGCTGAACTTAATTCAAGGAAGATAAAAAAATTTACTTTTTTAAGAAAAACAGACATTTTTCTAAAAACATTTTTGATCTGCCATGGCTGGTGTGGCTCAGTGGATTGAGTACCAGCCTTCAAACTGAAAGATTGCTGATTTGCTGGTTCAATTCCCAGTCAGGGCACATGCCTGGGTTGTGAGCCAGGTCCCCAGTTTGGGGTGTATGGGAGGCAACCAATGGATATTTCTTTCTTTTCCTCTCTTTTTCCCTCCCTTCCCCTCTCTCTAAAAATAAATAAATAAAATATTTGTTAAATTATTAGAAAATATTTTTGATCTTTCATTCACATGGAATAAAGCCTAACAAACAGACTTTTACCTACTGGACACTAATTATTTTGAAGATAGTGAAGTTGGTAAGGCAAATTTCCTGAGCATTACAGATGACAGCTCTAGACTAGCATTGTGTAATAAAAATTGTAGCATGAGTCACTAAAGTAGGCCAAATACATAATTTAAAATTTTCTACTGGTCACATTAAGTAAAACAAGTAAAAAAAAACAGGTAAGATTAATTTCAACATATTTCATTTAACCTAATATGTTAATGAGGTATTTTAAATTTTTTCTAAATCTTGGAAATCTGACATTATTTTTACACTTCTAGCATATCTCGGTGCAGATGAGGCACATTTCAAGTGCTCAGCATCTACGTAAGGCCAATTACTACAGTGGACAGAGAAGTTTTAGACCTTTCAAAGTTTTCTAAGATATCAAAATGCAGTTTTTCTAATTACTTCCTAATTGTAATGTTCAGGATTATCCAAGTCTAAAAGAAACAAAAAAATGAACAACAAATAGATACTTAAAAAATACTTTTTCACCAAAACTGCAATTAAAAACAAGTATTAGGTCTATTGGTTCTCATTAACTACTAAAAAATTTCTACCAAAACCTCCTATCATTTTTATAGTAACTCATAAAGAACACAGATTTGCCTCACATTTTTCCAAAAAGCAACTAAGTTAACTCCAGAACATGATTTTTCCAGTTGCTTAAACAATTAAATACTTATTGACATAAATAATAAAACCATCTTACCTAAGCCATATAGAGCAATTTTTGTGCTTCCTTTTTGAAGCAAAACTGGACTAATGTCTATCTTCTCCACAGACATTGAACGTCCAAAGTGATTTACATATCCAGCACAACTTAAAATATCCAGGGCACAGAGTGTATCTGCCTGTGCAGAATATTTTCAAAGAATATAAATGCACATGTAAAAATAAGTAATCTGTATATCATATTATTACCTATTAAAGTATATTCTATACGCTAGTTATAAAAGCACGAATTCTATGTACTAGTGACAAAACAGATTAACACAGTGTCTTCTCAAAACAAAATTACAATATTAAGTTTTTCTACATTTTTTCTATCAGAAATTACCTGCAATTGGAATCGCATGCTAAATACAAAGTGAACATTTCATCAAAACTTACGATGTCTTAGCCACTAAAAATTAAGAACTAGCCATGAAATAAGTACTTTGTAATATTAAGCAGACCGCTTAAGATGTGGGCAGCAGGGGGGTGGGGGGGAACTAGATAACTAGTGATTTACGATATTCATTACCAATAACACGGAAAGATATTTTCAGTTCAGGACCTCCATATAAACAGATAATAAGATGCCCTAATTTACATTTAAAACTATTGATGAAACACTCATTTCCTACAGATGAGATTCTATGGGATAAGAAATGCAAGGGCACTTGGTAAACTGTAAAGCATTATACAAAAGATAGGTGTTGGCTTATTCCTACTCCTGGTTACTTACTGTTAATCTCAGCAATAATAAAGTAAAAGCATACCTCACACATCAATTATTATTCCAGATTTTAAAAAATTATCTCAAAAGTAGTATAGAAGCATGTATGAATGATAAAAAGTCAGTTTGACTTTTTAACTCATTTAAAAATTATTTTCCACAGACTAAGTCATTTCTAAAATTTCAACACACTGTAAGAACCCAATAATTACCCCTGTGGGATCATCATGATTGCCATGAATACTAAACACGGGGATCGAAATGTTGAGATTGCCATCTTGGTAGTTCACCCATGGAAACCTGAAAAAATAAATTTTTTTAAAAGAAGGTAATTAAAGGTTCTGTAAAAGACAAAAGCTGTTTCCCCCAGTATTCTCTTTCTAAAAAATAATGCAATTATAGACAAACTAGATGATCTAAGTGGAAAAATGACAAGTTTGGGACTATAAAAAAATAATATCATAGGCAACAATTCATTTCAATTCAAGTTTGAAAATATGTCAAAGTACTACACTTTATTAAAGAAAACCCTTCTTGTGAACTGTATAAAAGAGTGGTATATCTAATTAATGGGGCATTATTCGGTTTTCAAAATTTTAAAAGTCGTACAATGTTTTTACTCGTAGAAAGAGGAGGGCAAGAAATACATCCACTTTTAATCCAAAAGACCTAAACTAAAAATTCCAGCTCTATCACTTATTACTTGTGCAACTTAAAGTCTCCCACCCACTCCTGTTCCCAGTTGTCTAGCTCCTCTGCTCTGAGGCAAATGATGTTAACAATTTCTAGTGTATCTTTGTAAAATTATCTTATACTTGGTAAAGCAAATAAATACATCTTCCTTCTTACACAAATAGTTGCACAATATAGACTACTACACTCTGCTTTTATTACTTAACATATTTTAGAAATCATTCTATGTCAATACATGAGGAGCTTCTTGTGCTTTTCTGGCAGGACAGTATTCCATGGTATTGATTATTATAATGTGTTTAAGTAGTCACATACAAATGGATATTTAGACTACTTCCAGTCTTTTGTTTTACAAATAATGTTCAAGTCAGTAATCTTGTACAACGCTGCCCTTGTTAAGAGGGTAGGAAAATATACAAGGGAATTGCTGGGTCAAAGAATTTGTGTGCATTTATAAATTTGATAGCTACTGCCAATTTCCCTCCATAGAGATTGAACAAATCTACACATAACACAATGGCAATGCATGAGAGACAGTTTCGCCTTACTCCACCAACATAATACTTTATTATTAAGCCTCTAAATCTATACCAGCGATTCTAAATTTTAGCTCCCCGTTAGAGTTATCTAGGACTCTTTCAAGAACTACCAATGCCCACAACATACTCAAAGAGATTAATCAGCCTGAAGATTGGACATAAATATTTTTTAAGATTCCTAAGTAACCATAATGTGTACCAGGATTGCAAATCACTGACCTATGATACTCTAATAGGGAGAAAAATATTTCAGTATATTCATTTTGTATCTTTCTTACAAATGTGCTTCATTTTATAGTTTTTATATTCTTTTAATATGTTTAAATGCAACTTTGTTTATTTCCTTTTCTGTGAGCTGCGTCCATATTCTCTACCTATTTTTTAACTAACTTATAGTTTTTTTTTATTGACTTAAAAGAACTATTTATCTATTGTGGAAATTAGACCTTACTTTGGAATTAGTTGCAAATATTTTACCTGGTTGAACTCTCACTTTTGGCTTTGCTTCAGGCAGTTTTTGACACGCTGAAATTTACTTTTACAAATAGAAAGTACCAATCTTTTCTTTTAAGGCTCCTAGGTTTGTGCCATACTTAGAAAAGCCTTTTCCACATCTAGATTTTTTTAAAAATGTGAAAAAGTTTCTTCTAGTACTTTTACTGAATAATCCATATTTTTCATGGAGATATGAGATGCTGCCTTCATCAAATACTAAATTCCTACATATATTGAGGCTACTTTAGGAATTCAGTATGTCTAAAGGGTAAAGGAGGCAATCTAAAAGAACACCCAAAGGCTAACACTGGTAAAATTTAAACTACAAAATAGATCACAATGGTATTAAATTCTAACCTGAAGAAAAAAATGAGTTCATACTAATAAACAACTGAATTAGTTCCTAATGACACAGACAATTGAATACATAAATGAGATAAGGGACAGATATTCCTTACTAAAGAATGCCAGTCAATAAATGTACAAAGAATGTGGAAAATAGAAAATCACCATTAGAACACCACAGTTAGAACTGCTAAAGGCAAGAGCCACTAATGAACACTAAAACTAGTGGACAAACTTTAAAGAGAAACAGAATAGTTGCATAGACTCAAAATATCCCTCCCCAAAAATGTAGTAGTTCCAGTGGTGGTTTTAACCATGGCCATAAATTCTCTGATATTCCTTCCTCTCTCCTGAAAGTAGAACTTAATTCCCTCTCTTTGAGTGCAGGCTAGACTTAGCAACTCCATTCTAAAAAATAGTATACTTGACAGCCAAGGAACCTGGCAGACACCACCTTAACCAAGTGACCACCATTAACCTCATCAGTGATAAATCATGTTGAGAGCATGTACTCCCAATAAGCGTTTTACCTCTGTGGGGAATATTCTTCCCCAAAAAACATAATCCTAGTCTAATCATGAGAAAAAGCCAAATCAAGGGACATTCTATTAAAATATATGACCAGTGCACTTCAAAAGTGTCAGGGTCATAAAATATATGGAAAAACCAAGAAACTGGGATAGGCTGAAGATTAACAGAACATTTCAACTAAATCCAAAGTGTATCCTAATACAATGTTTAACTTGAGATCTTCATGACATGGGGTTCTTAGTAGATATCAAAATAAGTCCCAAAAGCATGAACCTTAAAAAAATATATATCAAAATTAAATACTTTAGTCAACAAAAGGTACCATAAACAAAGTCAAAAGATAATCCACTGATTGGGGAAAAAAATACATGCCTAACGAAAGCTTAGTATCTAGAATATGTAAATAACTTCTGCAAAAGTCAGTAGCAATAGACAAAAATCCCAATTTTTAAAATGGGCAAAGGATATAAACAGAAAAAAGCAAAATGTAAAAATAAGATTTCAAGAAGATACTCAGTCCCACAATTAATTAGAGAATTACAAATTAACATGCCGGTAATGATGTACAAAAAATTCAAAGAACTACATTTACTATGAAAATAGGTTATAATAAAAGAGAAATTGCTCATTGTTAATGTGTCTACGTGTCTTATACAGAAAATATCCTACATAAGGAAATTTCACGTAAGCACGTAAATATACTTACTTACTAAAACCAAAGTTGACTGACTGATCACTGATAATTTCAAACTGTACAGGACGATCGCCCATGCAGTATCTTCTTAATAACTCCAGGCAGGTATGTAATGTTTTTCTTGAGGGCTTATTTTCATGAAAAAGATCACCACCTAACAAAATAAAGTCCACCTAATCAGCAGAAAAGTGTTAAAATTAGTATGTTTTACAGATAAAAATTTTTCTAATAGATGAAAGAGGTAGAAAAACATATCATATAAGATGCTATCATATATGGAAATTTAAAGTTTTAAAATTTTACCTGGTTTTGGTAAGCGCACTGTTGTTATATACACAATGCACTCTAAAATGGTTCATGAAACTGTATGTGTGTGTGTGTGTAAACAGAGAGAGGATAGAGCAAATGTAAAATGTAGGAAAGACTGGGTGAAGGGTAAAAAATTCTTTGTACTATTCTTGCAACTTTTCTCAGACTGACAATTCCTTCCAAGGACCTTCCAATCTGTAATTAATTTGACTACAATTTAGTTAGGTTCCTAGGCCACCTTCAAAAAATCTATCTTCAAATGACAACACCAAGTCTCTCACTAATGCAACCCAAAGGACTGTATTTTTCCCATTACTCAAACAAAGAATAAACTCAGTGCTTTAATAGAACCTACGAAAGAAATAGCCAATTCAATCCAAGTTATTCATGCAATTTATCCAACAATTATTTAGAGTGTCTAGGGGCACTGGCAGTTACGGAAATAGCAATCTACAAAATAGATAATGTCCCTGACCTCATTAAATACTAACGGTATACTATATACCCTGTACTAGGCCCTGAGGATACAATGATAAATAAAATACTATTCCTATCCTAAAAATGTTCAGAATCTTATGGAAGAAACAAACTGTTATGCATTTAAGATAAGTTAGACTAACATGCACTGGAATGGGTATGTAAACAAACCAGGAGCAGAGCTGAGGTTACGATGAGTTCTAACTGAGGAAAGGAAATTCCTCCTAGGACAGTGAGCCTGGGACGGATTTGCCTGCACGGTGGCACTATGCAAGATAAATGAGATTCTGAGGAAGAGCATTCTAGCAACAACCAGAGAGGAGAAAACCATACTAAAATTAAGTCCAACACACTGATGCTTTCAAGAAGGGTGCCATCTACCTGAAGAAATTTACTTAAGTTTTTAACTACACATAGGAACCCAGCAGTACAGATCACTGTGGGCTACAGTAGTGAGGGGGACCCGAATGTGCCACCCCAAAATGTGCTACTTTGGCATGTTTTGTGCTGAAGGCAATTAAGACCCAGCTGACTCAGGAAAAACATTGCTACCTCTCCCTCAACTGCCAAGAGTTTGGATAGAGAGCCTATACCAACAAGAAAGCTATTACCAAAGTCAGAAAGACTTACTTTCAAGGCATGGCAAACATTTGTTTACCAAGCATTTGCTCTTCCCATCTTCCTGTGAAGTGCCTTCCTCCCCTTTGAAGCCCCATCCTTTTTTTTTTTTTGCTCAGAATGGTAAGTAAGCCTCAATTACCTGACTACCAGGAAGCCTCATATTTTTATGTATGAAATTTGTTTTTCTCCTGTTAATCTGTCAGTGCAATTATCAGACTAACCAAAGAACCTAGACAGAAAGGGAAAAGTGTTCCATCCCCACAATAGTCAGAGAAGTTTTAATAAAAATTGGAATTTAAGCTAGATCTTCAAAAATGAACGAGATTTAAGTAATGGAGGAAAATGATCATAATCAAAAGCATAGAAGAAACGAAACAAATGAAAAACAATTTTAGGGGGAAGGGGAAAGGGGAGTTGTTTAAATGGTATAGCTTCACTTTTGCAAGATGAAAAGAGATTTGGAGATCAGTTACACAATGTGAATGTGCTTAACACTACTGAAGTGTATATACTTAAAAATGGGTAAGATGGTAAATTTTATTATATGCATTTTACCAGAAGAAAAAAAAAATTAGTACTTTTAGAAACTGGTTTGTGACTCCAGGGAACACTGAGAAGGACACAGTGACTCGCTTCTGTGTTATTCCTACCAAAAGTGAATCTAATCATGAAGTACGAGACATACCCGATTGAGGAATGTTCTACAAAAAAACTAGCCTGTACTCTTCCACAATGTCAGTCATGAAAGACACAAATACAGCAGACTAAAGAAACATGACAATGAAATGCAAAATACAGTCTTGGATCCGGATTTGGATACTGCCTACCTGCTCCCAGACTGCAATAATAGACGTTACTAAGATAACTGGTAACATCTTAAAATTACATAATAGTATTGAATCAACGTGAATTTCCTGGTTTTGGTAAGCGCACTGTAGTTACATACGCAATGCACTCTAAAATGGTTCATGAAACTGTGTGTGTATGTGTGTGTGTATGTGTGTAAGCAGAGAGAGGATAGAGCAAATGTGGTAAAATGCAGGAAAGACCGAGTGAAGGGTAAAAAATTCTTTGTACTATTCTTGCAACTTTTCTCAGATTGACAATTGTTTCAAAATTAAAAGTTAAAAAAAAAAGACTCTAAGGAACTAGGGAGTAGAAATAAGGCTGGTAGATGGTGCAGGCCCTACAGAATAGATGACTTAAGAGTCAGGAAAAATGAAGGCAAAAAGTAAATGTAATGTGTATCTGCAGGTATCAGCATGGGGCCGTGAGGGGAGGGGGCAGTTAAAATTAAGGAATACAGGGAAAGAAAACAACAACAACAAAAAAAATAGAAGGCCAAAGTAGGAAAAAAAGCTTATGCTCAGGGGAAAAAATATTTTAACACTTAAAAGTTAGAAAGGAAAGGACACATGCTCTTGGGCCCTAGACTGACATTTCAACTGCCTGCTAGAATGTTTCCTTAAATGTCCTATTGGAATCTCCCAACTCAAATGGCCTAAATCAGAATTCATCACATTCCTAAGCAGTACCTCTTTCTTATCTAAAACATATTTCCATTATTGGTACCACCATTTACCCAAATTTCACACACTTCAGAGTCACTGTCATTCCCTATTCCCTCATTCCCACTTCCTACAACTAACCAAAGTATATAAATTCTATCTTTGGAAGATCTCTTGCATTCACTTCCTCTTTTCCAGCCCATGCTACCACTTTAAAAAGGCCTCAAACTGGTCTCCAATTCATGCTTTATACCCTGTTACCAGATGACTTTCTACTGAATTGGGTACAAATTCCTCAATCTAGAATTTGAAGCTCTCCTCAATGCAGTTCAAACCACATTTCTGGTCTTTTGACATGCTTTCCGGCAAACACATGGCCTACCAGTAAGCTGACTAGACCTGCTGTTCCCCTAACATACCTCATATTGTCTCACCTGTGTGTCCTTCCTGCTACTTCCTGTGAAATATACTTTCTCTATTCTCTTCACTGTCAAAACACTACCCACCTTTCAAAGCCCAAGTCAAATGCCATCTCCATTAAACTCCACTTGCTATCCTCATCTAAATATCATCTCTTCCACCTCTAAAATTCCAGAAGAGGCTCTTTATAATTGTTTTTTTGGCTCTTACTGAAGCAGGAGACAGCATAGGAAGAATTCTGAGACTGCAATGCTGTTACTGTCCAGCATTTAGCACCCTGGTTGCCAGGAAACATCTTTTACCAATTAAGTAAAATAAATAGTAAACCAAGGCAGGGAGGAGGAGGGAGACATGTCTCACATGCTAACTCAGCAGTCCTGAGCCTGGTCTGATAATATTGCCAGGTGTTCCAACATCACAAAACACACTATATTAACAAGGAAGAAGGGAAGTCCTTGAAATTCTATGTAACATTTCTATTATCTGGGAAAGAAAACCTTGAAACTGTGCTTTTCATCCCAAGGCCTGGAATGTGGGAGAGGGTCCCTGGTGCCCAAAGAAAAAGCCCATAAAACAACTTTGGTTAATTGCCTACCTCTGGTCACTATCTGTTTTACAAGGTAGTCCCTGATGCTTACAGAAAGAGCCTGTAAATAACTTTGGAAAGTGCCCCAATTTTAATTAACTGCCTCCTGTCAGGTATTTGTTTTAAAACAAGATGAACAAATAGGGTCTGGAGCAAGATAAGGATTCGGGCTAACAGACCCCCACACATACCTAAGTTTGGGGTAATCACATTCTCCCAGGAAAGCTGGCACCGCATATACCCGTTAATCAATATGTAACTTTTTCCCTCCTATCCCACCAACTATATAAGTCCTGAGAACAAAGGACTCTCTCTCTCTCTCTCTCTCTCTCTCTCTCTCTCTCTCTCTCTCTCGGGGGCTCAGGGTGCTCTTGGCTCTCGGGCCACAGGGCCTCTGGCCACCCGGCCTCAGGCTGCCCAGGGGCTTGCCACCCTGGTCCTCAGCCACTCTTAACTTTTCTCACCCCACTTTGCCCTGAAACTTTGCCTTTCACCCCCTACTCTATCCAGTCCTGTTCTCATTCATGGGAACGGATCACTAATAAACTGATTTCATACTACAAGATTTGCTGATATGTAATTCTTTACATGCGTCAGCAAGAAGAACCAGGTCTCTCCCGTCAACATTACCACATATTACCTTGCATTTTGGACATCTGTCTTATCTCACATGTGTCTGCTATATGTTCCTTGAAAATAGAAACTATGGCATTTCTGCACTCAGAAAATACCCTATCAATATTTCTAAATTTTTACAAACTATTTTCAGAAGTAGCTCCTACTTGAACTCAGGGCACGAAGCACACAAAAACCTGCTCTGGGTTTTTAGTACATTGTTATTTAAATAGGCAAAGTAAGCCCACAAGCATATAAAACAAACCTCTAATTCTAAGAAGGAAAAAGAGCCTGCTGAATAAGGGAACACAGGAGAAACTGCAAAGACATTAACCAAACTTACTCCATTTTCCTGGGCAAGTCTTAGAATTTCATCAAATGTGACAAATGTATCGTTTCCTCTGACTGCATCTTTCTCCATAAATCCCAGATGAATATCAGTTGCAACCAAGATTTTAAATGTGTTTTCATCATCACTGTATTAAAAAAGAAGAAATGTCTTAATATAATTCATTAAAAGAATGTTCAGGTAAATTGAAACTTAAACTTATAAAATAAATAACAGCAGTTACAGAGTAAAATCACTTTTCTAGTTTTTAAACTAAGTCTGAAAATTTGAAGTATTCAAAAGATCTTTCTCCTCACATAGTTTGTCTAACACTAATTTAATACATAACTAATATACATAAACTTTAAAAAGGTCTGTGACTGCTTCAAAAATTTATAGCCTTGTCACAACCAGTTTTACACTCATTCATACCCTGGACCTAAAAGCTTTACTGTTTTCCTATTCTGTTTCATAGCAAAAACCCAAGAGGATTTTATACCTTATCTAAATTTGCTATTTATCCATTCTGTACTCCTCTAGGAAAAATTAGAGCTAACTGGTTAATTTTAAAAGCCCTTCCTCTTATTTTATAAGTATATTCCATGTTAATAAATTAGTAACTTACATTCGGGCCCCTGAAGTTGCTTACTTGACTCTCTACTCTCTATACAATGTTAAGTGTTTCCTTAACAAACACTTGGCCAAGAAACAAAACGGAATTATTTCCGAGCCCATTCAAATTTGTTAGTTTTCAAAGGTACTTTCATGGGAAGTAGCAATGTAATAGTTATCAATACTCTCAAGCTTAACGTACGTTTTAACACTTTTAAAAGTATTTTTATATCTATGATCCCATCTCAATTCACACAGGTAGAGTTAGCTATTGCTATCTCTGAAAAATAAGAAGGCTAGCCACAGAGAAATTAACTGATTTATTGCACAACTAAGTGTTAGAAACATGACTAAAATCATTTTAAAATTCAGGCTATTTTTCACTAAACTATCACTACGGACTTAAAAAAATACACACACACACACACACACACACACACACACACATATACACCCACACATATATACATATCTCCAAAATTCAAATATGCAAGAGATTTTTCCAGAAAACATCTCTTCAGAAACTTTAAAAATGATATGCACACAGTTCTGCTATGTACAAAAAGGTACATCTGAGTAATTTCAGATCACATTACTTCCCTATGCTTCCATAGCAACTTATTAAGTATTTTCATATGACTGTCTCATTTAAAAATCAAAATCTAAGAAAGGCATTTTTATTCCAGTTATACGAATGAAGAAACCGAAGCAAAGTTTAGAAAATTGCTAACTTGCTCAAGGTCGCACAGAATTAACCAAGGAATTACAACCACGGTGAAAAACTCCAACTTTAAAGCTTTTTCCACATAACTGTTCCTTTTACTTTCATTTTACTCAAAAGTATTCCAAATTACTACAGCAGTTCAGTCCTCTAAAAATGTGCTTCAACAGACTTCCCTTGACTACTAAGACTTTATCATGAAAGTTCAAAAATATTTATAGCTCCAATATTTTAAGATAATACCCAACATAAATTTACATACTATAGCAACACAACCAAATTAGTGCAAGACCCAATCTATTGCTGCAATATTATCTTTTAGTTAATAAACATAGTATGAATTTTTAAACATTCCAAATATTCTTTCTGATGACTATCAGTTCTATTCATAGTCAAGCTATTTGGTGCTAATTTATTAAATGTTTTCTTTTAGGGTGATCAGAGTTTATAGGTTTCTAGAAACCCAAAGCAACAAAAATATTCCAGAAGACAGGTGCTTACAGGGCTTCTGTGGGACTCATTTTTGTGATCAGTCAGTCCAGTTACTCGAAGACGTTTTCTCTCCAAGTAACCCCTGGTCCTTTGCTCAAATGTCAGAAAACACACTCGATTCCAAATTCTAAAAACAAAATCATATTATTATAACATACACATTTTAAAAAGGCAGACTGGCAATAGTGGAAGTCTCATTTTCATCCCAGCACCTACCGTACTTTTAAGAGCTAAGAACAGAAATGAGCACATCTATAGTGCCATTCTAGTTTCACCATTATGATTAGGCTCATCTTCTATATTACTTTTCCATGCCCTATAGGAAACTGCTAAATTAATGGGCAAAAAGGGTCACACATGTTAAGTTCTGGTTTAGCACACGAACAACTCTGAATGTGCATAAGTGTTTAAGGTGCTTGCATAGGCTACTCTGAGGCATGGAGACGAATCCCTACTTCCTACTTAAATACAAGATTTTTTAAAGGAATGGGCTAGTTTTATACAGAGAACGGCCCCGCGTTTAAAGCAAGTGTCAATAAACAGAAACACGTGGTCAACGGAGAAACAGCAGCGGCCAGCAGAACAAATGGCCAGCATACTTGGGTAGGAGCGGCTGCCATCCCGAAACAACCTCTCCCAAGTCCAGATATCCCCAGTGCCGTGGTGATTCCAAGCCTCAGCATGCCCCAGAACCCTCCAAGACTCCTCCCCAGCCCACTCGGCCCATTCTTCTCAGAGGGTCAATCCGCTTTGGGCTTCCGCCCGGGATGCTGCAAATGTAGGAGGCGGGTAGGACTCCTAAATTACCACACACTTAAGACTCTCCAAAGCCACATCACTGGGACCCAAGGCTGTCTTTTACCCGGGAAGGAGTGAGGTTCGTGAGCAGAAAAGCACCAGACCCGCCTCAGCTCGCCTCTGCGAACTGCTTGGTCCTTAATCAGGCTTACGCGGGAGAGAAGAGCCAACTCTTTCTCTCGCGATACCTCATCGATGACGCGAACGCTTCAAGTCCGGCTCTCATTGGCTGTGTAATGCGTGAAGAAGCTGGGAAAACCGCAGCGAGGCCCCGCCCCGGTATAAGAGCCAATCATGAGCAGCCTTGGGGACTAACCCCGGAAGCGAGATTTTCGGCGGTGACTTCACCTCTGTAAGGTGGGTAGCTCCTCCTTGCTTAGTACCACGGTACCAGGTACCCTGGTGCCACCTGAGAACTCCTACTGGTAGGGGCGGGTCACTTGTCGACCCCGGCCCCGTCACGGACTCTGCTGTGGGCTGTTCCGAAGGCCGCAGGAGCTACTCACGGTCCTGTGAAGCGACCAGCTGGTGCCGGAGGGCGGGGACTGGTGGCCTTCCCCCTTACTCCCACTGCGCAGAGGTAGAGCATTCCGATCAATTTTACAAGCCCTTCAACCCGGATTTGTCACATCTGTATTGTTTTGTGCTGGCAGCAGAATATAGTGCAGTAAAAAATAATGTGAAACTTTTGATTTAGAAAAGGCTTTCAGTTTCATTGAAGTTCCTTGATCTACGTTGTCTTAATCTATTCGAACCTCAGCTTCCTTCACCTGTAAAATGGGGTTTATGGCCCCACCTGTCGCTGAGTTGCTTGTGAATGTGCCCCGTAGGTTAAGAAACATACCCTGTTTCTTCCGGGTGGAATATAATCAAGTAAGAATCCTCATTGACTTTTTAAGTCCTGAATCAATGAGATGCACCAGGGTTTAACTTTTTAAATTAAATCCAACAAGAAATTTTTATGTGTAGTTTTATTGTATCTGGAGCAGTAAATTCGAAGTTTATTTTTTTTAAAAAAGAGAGTCTTCATGAGAAAGGTGGGCCATGAGATCTGTGCTATAAATAGATGTAATTAACAAGTGAATTTTACGTTACTAGTATTTGTTGTTTCATGAATTGATGCATGTTCACTTTTGCTTTGCAAAGTCCAGTGAATAACTTGAGAGCAAAGAAAAAAGTAAGAACTATTAAAATATAAAGCAGTTCTCATAGTGTCTCTCATAGACTGACAAGTTGGGCAGGCCTTGGAAGTTCTTTAATAAAATCCTTACAGTTTACAATGAAGTAACAGGCCCAGAGAAGGTACTAATCATGAGTGATAGACTTAAACTCGAGTTTAATGCTCTTGGCACTAATAACAAAATCTAATGCTGCATTAGGATTGTATACTATTAAACTTATAAAATTAGGTATAAAGAAATAAGTATCTTAGGAATATGACTAACTCTGCAACTTCTCAGAATCCACTCCAGTCAGAATCAAGTGATAGGGCTTTAATTAAATTCAATTCTACAATGTTTCTGTATGTAAGTGGGACATAAATGTAAGTTCAATATAGTCCCTATATGTAAACTTACTGTCTTTTAAGAGTCCAAAACAACAAAAATTAGTGGTGAAATAAGACAATATATAGCACACAAAAAAG
This sequence comes from Glossophaga mutica, assembly GCA_039655065.1. Taxonomy (NCBI): domain Eukaryota; kingdom Metazoa; phylum Chordata; class Mammalia; order Chiroptera; family Phyllostomidae; genus Glossophaga; species Glossophaga mutica. The sequence continues at coordinate 72,841,898 of CM077308.1, read as the reverse complement.
TAGAAATGAGAGAGAGATAATTTGGAAGATCAAGAAAGACTTAATGAAAGAAATAACATCTGAGAAGAGGCTTGAAAGAGATGATTTCATACAAATATAGTTGGGAGGCTGAAAGTGGTATTTTTGAAAATGTATTTTTCAATCACTGTTGGCATGCAATATTATATTAGTTTCAGGTGTACAACATAGTGATTAGACATTTATATACCTCACATAGTAATCACTCTGGTAAGTGGAAATGGTATTTTTAAAATATCCATTCTTCTCATTTTCTTTGATTGGTTAATGTTTAATAGTGTAACTCTTTAAGCTGATACTGGTTTATAAATTAATATGGCAGCCTAGCAGAATAAGCATCACATACTCTGGGAAGCCTTCTCTAATCCCTTAGGGCTGGGTTAATTTTGACCCTCCAGAACACTCACTGTATTTGGACATGGTCTTTCTTACCATAGTGTTTACCGTGGTGTCTTCGCCAGTCACTCCAGCTTGACAGGAAGCTTCTTGAGGTTCAGATGTGGATCTTGTTCATTATTGAATCCCAGTACCCAGAGACTGGCGCGTACCGGCCATTCTATTCATATTTGTTAAATGAAGGGGTGAATCCCAGCCAAAATTCAGTTTCAAAACAAGCTAATTAAGAATGATAGTTGTCTGTCAGTGAATCGGACTGCTTTTATAACAGTGAATTTTCCCAAGCCTGAAATTATTAGAAATAGGATAACTATTACAGATGTCATGATAAAGATATCCGCACTGATGACAGATTGGGACACATGTCCTTTGGGGTCATTCTATCTCTAAGACTCCCTGATTGTTTCAAGTAGATTTTTGTTTGGAAGTTTTTGTTTCTGCTCTACAGTATCTATGTGTCTAGTTTAGTTTAAAAATGTGTGTTTTATTATAATTTAAAAGCTTCAAGCATTTCTCACTCTTAGCGTAATACAATATAGCCTCTAAACCAATAAGTTCAAAATAAATACAGGCATACCTCAGAGAGATTGTGGGTTTGGTTCCAGACCACTGAAATAAAGCTAATGGTAAACTTTTTGCTGGTGGAGGGTCTTATCTTCAATTTGTGAAAAAACATCTTTCTGTGAAGCACGATAAAGCACAGTGCAATAAAACAAGGTCTGCCTGTACAGTTATAACCACTGACTTAGAAGAAAACAGCAACAGCAAAAAAGAACTCTTAGGTTATTAAAGATATAGGTAACTGAAATCTATCAGCTCTGATACTTAGTAAATATAAAGGGTATCAATAAACACCATAGAGTTTAAACAGGGTTTATTTGTATATGTGTATAAGACATATCTGCTGTTTATAAAGCTTCAATTACTGTTTTGCTAATAATTTTTGTTTGTGTTTTCAGATCTTGAGGAATAAAATAAAGCAGACACAATTCATCTCTAAAAAGATTATTTATCCCTTGGTATTTGAAATGCTTTATGTTTAGAATAGTAATAAAAATGGAAAAAGAGAAAGTAAATAATGATGGACAACCAGATCCAGAGAATCCCTTGGACTTTTCTGAACACTTTAACCAACTTGAGTTGTTGGAAACACATGGACACCTTATTCCCACTGGTACCCAAAGTCACTGGGTAGGGAATTCTGATGACGATGAGGAACAAGATGAAAAGACTGAAGAGTGGTATCAATTGCAAGAAAAAAAAATGGAAAAAGACCCAAGCAAATTGCTTCTTTGGGCTGCTGAAAAAAATCGGGTAAAAAAAAATAATTAAGGAAGAAATCATAACATAACAGGAAACGTATTAGATTTGGAGACAGAAGACCTGTCTTTGAATCTCTGTTTGGTCTGTAACTCTCTCTGGGCAAATCCTACTATTTCTGAACCTCTATTTTCTTATCAGTAAAAATGGCCACCTTAATACCTGCCTCTTCTATACAGGGTTTTGAGGATCAAATGAGGCGATGTACATTGAAAGCACATGGTAAGCTATAAAGAGTCAAATTAGGTATTTGGGGAAGGAGGGAGCTTAAGGATAATTAACTATAAAGATGACAAGCAATCATCTATTTTTAAGTCATTTATATTAAGTCATTAGGATCATCTTAGAAACATTATTTAGGAAAGGGAGGATGGGAACTAACCTTTATTGGATGCCAACTATACCATGTGCCTTATTGCATTATTTGATTTAATCCTTGTATATCCCTAAAGATAGGTGATGCTTTTGCTATCCCTTTTACAGACTAAGAAATCGAGATTCAGGAATATTAATTTGCCCAGGATCATCTAAGTAGGATGATCCTATTTAACATCAGAAGTCTGTTCTTCCCACTCAGTCACTTCTACCTCACTTGACTAAGTTCCTGCATGTCTCTGTTAGTAAACTAATAACAAAATGTCTTGCATTTTTGGAACACGCTTTGTCCCACCAGACGTCCAAAGACCCAACAGAAAATCACTTCCTGAAAACACGTGTCTAGGGTTGTGTTAGTTAGAAGGAATTGAGCTCTTTCATGTCTAGATTTCTTTGTTACCATTGCATTCTGATAAAGAAGTTTATTTTTTAAAGTTTTATACATTACCTATATTGGTGTGGGTGTGCTACTCTTACAGAAAAATCAATCTAATTATGTTTTCTTTACAGCTGACATATAAAATATTAAATAACAATTATAGCCTTTATTATTTATCTAGGATTAAAGCTTTTGTGCAGTAAGCCTTAATGGTTTGCTATTAAGAGAATCACATTCTTAGAATCAACAGTTTATGGTTAACACTAACTTGTTCATTCTTTTTCTTTTTTTTAAAGATTTTATTTATTTATTTTTAGAGAGAGTGGAAGGGAGGGAGGGAAACATCACTGATTGCCTCTCGAGCGCCCTCTAATGGGGACCTGGCCCACAACTCAAGCATGTGCCCTGCCTGGGAATCAAAGGGATGACCCTTTGGTTCGCAGGCCAGCACTGAATCCACTGAGCCACACCAGCCAGGGCTAACTTGCCCATTCTTAAATCAATTACCCTCTCCCCTCAAAAAATGAAATCTTATTTTTATTTTAAAGTAATCTTATAACAAGTATGTTTTTATTTAACTTAATTAAATGTAGCACCACCAGACAGTTTAATTTTCTCAATTTACTGCTTAGTTTTGAGTTGGGTTTTTTTAAAGATCTCTTTTTTCCTTTTTAGCTGACTACAGTACGGAGGCTACTTTCTGAAAAGGCCACTCATGTGAACACTAGAGATGAAGATGAGTATACACCTCTTCACCGAGCAGCCTATAGTGGACACTTAGAAGTTGTCCGTGAGCTAATAGCACAAGGAGCAGATGTTCACGCAGTGACTGTGGATGGTTGGACACCCCTGCACAGTGCTTGTAAGTGGAATAATACTAGAGTAGCTTCTTTCTTACTTCAGCATGGTGCAGATATCAATGCCCAAACAAAAGGCCTCTTGACCCCCTTACATCTTGCTGCTGGGAACAGAGACAGCAAAGATACTCTAGAACTCCTCCTGATGAACCGCTACATCAAACCAGGTCTGAAAAACAACTTGGAAGAAACTGCATTTGATATCGCCAGGAGGACAAGTATCTATCACTACCTCTTTGAAATTGTGGAAGGCTGCACAAATTCTTCACCTCAGTCTTAACGGTTCTAATCATTTTCTTAAGTTTCTAAGTACCAGTGCCTCCTTTATGTGAGATGTCAAAAATCCCCATAATACAAAGTTGACATCAAAAGTCTTACTACAAAAATTCAGTGGTACTCATTATATTCTTCAAGTGAATTGCCTGGCCTTGATGTCAAATGCATTTGAAAGTTGTTTGGATATATCTTTAATGATTTCTGTGGAGTGTGTGATTTTTATCAGGAATAATTTTAACTCATCTATACTTCAAAATTTGTCATGAGTTGTACGGAAAAGTAATCATATTTTTGGTGCTGATTCAAGAAAAATGTATTTTTAAATATCCCCCATCTTGAATCTTTGTTGAATATTTAGTATATAACATGTATTTTTATAAGGTAAGGTAACTCAGAATTCAATTTAAAAATCTTAAATATACTGGTGCAGTTCAGCTGTCATCTCTGTGTTACCATAGCCATTTGCTTTCATTTTAAACCATGAGTACTAACATATTATATAGTGACTTGAATCTTGATAAGTTAATACAGTCAAGAACCTAACTTTTTGTCTTTTAGAACCTAGACCATTTTCAGGAGAGTAGTTAGCTGGGTGTTTAATCCATGAATGTTATATACAGCCTCCCTTATCACAATTACACAGTCCTGAGGACAGTCCTACCTCACCCCAGTCCACCTACATAATTCTTATTCTACTGGTGAGTCAGCATGAACTTTCAATTGCAGCACACCCACAACTACAGCTTTGTCTGAGAGATCATACTATATCTATTACCCAGCTGGTTTTACCTTTCCAATCCTGCTGATTTGGGCACTGCTCATATAGCCTTTCAAGTTCACAAGAAAGTATTGATTTTCCAGGGTCCTCATTTTATACAAAGCATACAAAGGCTAAGTACCAAGGGAAAAGGAATTCTAAGAGTAAGGAGATGACTATCATATTGGGGCTAGAATCACACAGTGGCTATGGCTTTTTAAAAAGCCACAGTGTGGATAATGACAAAAGTATAAATATAATATTCAAAAAATAAAAGTTTCAAACAACAAAAAAAGGCATGAATTCTTTTTTTTTAACTGTATGTAGCTTCCTTGAATCCGTACATATTTACCCAGCATGTTTATTTATTATCTACTCTCAGTGTTTCCAGAATCAGTTTCCTATTGACTGCCAACCCTTTGTGACTATTCCTAAAGGCTTTTCTCTTCACTTCTCAACACCAGAACCAACGCACTAAACAAAGGGCACTAAAACAGTGGCCCTTTCCTTCAGTTATATTTTTTAAATGTCAACCACGGTTTGTCTATTTTGAGCCAACCCTTGTGACCTAATCAACCTAGACCAAGTAATAATGTTTAATCAAATATATGTGCCATTGGATCATCTCTGAAAAGTTAATATATGAGCTGAATCTTTATGACAAGCGGTATCTCAACAGTTAGGAGAACTTTAGTTATTTTATGTTATGTGGCAAGGAGATTCCTGGGTTTCAGAGTATTAGTATCTATGATACAAGGGTTTGGGCAGAAAGTGAGGGTTGCTTTCTGTTTAATCTGGCCCAATTAGTGATACCAAATAACAGGTACAGCTAATAGACAGTAACAATATAACAGGATCCCTTCTATCCCAGTAGACTGCTAAGTGAGGCTACCTAGTTATCTGAAAGGCAAAGATCCTATGGCTCGTTTCTTAATTGAGAATGAGTTGCATCCATGATTTTATATAAGCATTCCAGTTAAGTGTAGGGTCAAAGAAGCCACCTTTTAATCTGATCAGGAGTTGAGTTGAGATGTAACTACCCCTTGGCTTCCAGACCTCACAACACTCAGCTAGTGCATGGAAACCCCTTCCACTCCTGAGGGCAGAGTTTATGTTGTTCGCTTCCTTTATGCTTTTCTTAGTACTTACTAGACTCCTGTCTATAGAAGGTATTCACTAATTATGCTTTTGACTATATTACTTACCTATAACTTCCAGTTTGTTCTAAAAAGAGCTAAATACCTCAGTTTGCAAACAAAATTCTCTCTAATCTCACATAGTTCATCCAAAGACTCTTTTAAAAAAATAAAGTCTATACTTTTCATAACTAAGGCTTTAATTGTGATTAACTTATATGCCTGAAAAAGAGGTGACCTTTTGTCATTGTTTAAGGGACACATCGTAATTCATGGGCCCACAGTGGAACTAGTTAACTTTATTTTTTGAATCTTAAATACACTTCTCTGGGTAGCTTTCTGGCCCACAACCTACCACAGTGATGGGATTTAGAGTCTTAATTCTAATTTTTATTTGTTGGCATGTGTTAATGCACCCACCACTCTGCTAGGACCTCATGATCAAAAGAGTCCCACAGAAGTAGCACTTGCTCTGAGACTTGTGTCCCATAATAAAATGAAATCTCTATATCAGTTCTTGATTCCTGATCAACACATATACCATCCTCACCCTGCCTGAAATGGCTCTAGGAATTTCTGGAACTGGAAGGTACAAAGTATGATCACAAAGTCGCTGATTATGCCTTTACTGTAACTGGTTGATCATGGCATGCTCTAGTCCTTCTGTAGGGTTACCAGTGACCATTTAACTTGCGCAACATGAAGTGCTTTCTCTAAGGGAATTTAAGATCTCTGTTTATTAAGTTTAGAAGACAGTAAATTAAGAAGGATTGAGTAATTATTGGTGATTTGAATTTCTGAAAATTTCCCTTTGAAACCCTAAATTTTACTTCTGGAAACCTAAGCAGAAATGATCTAAATCAGAGCTGTCAGAAGAAACATAATGTGAGCCACACATGTAATTTTTAGTTTTTTTCTTGTAGCCACCTTAAAAACAGGTGAAATCATTTTAATAATACGCATTATTTAATCTAATAAATCCAGAGTATTTATTTCAACATGAAATACATATTTTAAATTATTGAGATATTTTCCTGTTTTCATAGTGTAAGTCTTCAAAGTACAATGTGTATTTTATGGCACACTGCACTTCAGACAGCCACATTTGACTGGTGGCTACTGTCTTGAACAGGGCAGGTCCAGATGCCGGAAGCATTCCCCAGAGGCATAGCAGAATAGTTAGGAGAAACTAAACTTTGAACAGACAAATCTAGGTTCAAATACTGATTGCCATCTATGGGTGACTTTGGTCAAATAAAGTCAGTTTCCTACTGTGTAAAGTGGAGATAATATCTATCATGTTAGTGCTCTATAAGGAATAAACAAGCTGTACTGTAAATAATGTACCTATTACATGGTAGGTTCCCAAAAAATGCTATTAAGTGGGTTCCCTTACCCAGCATTTCAAGCAGAAATGTCCTTCCTGCTTTAGGTATTTGGATCCTTGAAGATGTCAAAGCTCTAGCTTTATACTCCTGTTTGTGTTGTAGTTCCTCTCATGACTTTGCAGTAAAATATGCAGCATAGAGCTTCTTTCAAGAATCCAAACCCCTCTACATGCAGAAAAAATGCCAGCCTCATCTTCCAAGGTCCTTACTAGGTGTCACCGGTCTCCAGTAGAAGAAAAAACTCAGGAAATAGGCAAAATAAAGCAAAAAAATTTCAGCAAATACTTACAAGGACTGAAAGGATAGGAGAGTCTGAGAGAAAATGTATTTTCAGAATGGATCCAGGGCCTTGAAATTGAGAATGGCTTATTGGTCTTTCTATGTACAGCTTCTCTATGCCTAGTGAATGAATTGCTCTTTTAAATTCATACCTAATTTTTTCCCTTTTCGTGATGGGTCTTGTTAACATTGAGAAAATGGAATGAAAACATAAACAAAAGCCTTCATTTTTAATTTATTGCTTGAATTGTCCACTGGAAACTCAGGTAAATCTAATTGTTCTCACTAGGAATTTAATGGCATTGTCATGACCATGAGAGCCAGAGGGTCTCAGAGTAGCAGAAAATCCGCTTAATGAAATGTATAGCTTATAAAAATTTAAGAGTAAGTTGCTGCCTAATTTGTTTTCTTCCTTCTCTTTCTGTTATAATAGGTTCAGCATTTCATCTCTACTAGATATAAAATACATGAAAATTAGGAAAACATCCCTGAGAATTAATGTGAGTTCATAAGTAGCATCATCTCCTGAGCAGTCGTTAGAGCTGTTTTCAGATACAGCTGCCTTAAATAGAGGCAATTTTTAGCAGTCAAAAAATGAGAAAGTGAGCCTGCCATTATTTCAAAAATCAGATGACTGTCAGTTTTTTTCACCCTTCAGTTTAATGACTCAGAAAGCATATCCTGATTGAAGTGATTGATTCTAGGGCTAAGACATAGCTGTGCTGTGAGAATCATATGAAGACCTGATACAAGAAACAGCTCCTTCAGGGCACATTCCAGAATAAAAGGACTGAAGTTCAGATTTGCTTTCATGTGCCTCTGCATATTTCTTACTTGAAGATAAGCAAAGCTTATAAAAAGGATCAAAAGGAAGAAACGTTATATTAGGGTCCTTTTCTCCATTCCTTTAATTTTAGTTTGCACATTTAGGCAATGAGGAGGTTTTGAAGTCCATCTAGAAAAGTAAGTAAGTATGTCAGGGTTCCTCAAACTATTGACAGTGGAACCAAGTAGTTCTTTGTTGTAGGGGCATCCTGGGCATTGCAGAATCTTTAGCAGACTTCTTGGCCTCTACTCAGCAGATGCCAGTAGCACTTCCCCCTCCTCTTCCCCACTTGTAACAACCAAAAATGTCTCCAGACATTGCCAGCTGTCCCCTGCTCTGTGTCAGGAGATTTTATTATTTGGCTAGCCTCAAAGTTGTTTTATTTGCATGCAATTAAATTTTACTTAAAGCATATTTTCTTTAGAGTCCTAATATCCATCAGTGTATACTCAAAAATTAGATAATCATTGATTCTTTTTTAAACGTTTAGTATTTTATTATCATTTAAACACATTTCAAAATTGGCTAAACCATACAATTAGGAAAAAAAAAACTCTTTAATATTGAGTGTCATTTGTAAGAAAAACTTCCTACTTCCAGGTTTGATCTCTAGGAAATGTACCCCTTAAGTCAGATAGATTACTTTATTTTTAGAGAAATTCTAAGTTCTGAGTTTTAATGGAGATGTTAATCAAACCCTGATTTTTAATAGGTTGCAACATTACAAATGTGAATTTGTTATTGAATTATAGAATAAAATGCAGTTAAGTTGATACCTGGGTGCTTTACTTCTAGAAGGAAAGGGATAAACAAAGCCAACAGCCTTTGTCAGAGAAGAATGAGCTGGGCGGGGAGCTAGCCAGTTCCAGGTATAAAACAACTGGGGAAATAGACAATACTCTCTCAATGTCATTACAGATCCAAAATTCTTTTAGGTTATTTAAATAAATAAAAAAAGATATGGTATAATTTATTTTGGCAATTACTTCCACTTTAAAAATTCCAAGATAAAATATATCAAAATCATAGTGTAAAAAAAATTCTACATTTGTTTATCCCCAGTCATCATTTACATAATTTAGTAGTTTCATCTGATCTTATTTATGAAAGTCCTTTTATGTCCAAGACAAGATACACCAAACCTCTGTGATAGTACTAATAGCTAACAATTGCGTGCTTACTATGTATCAACTCTGCTGTAGGTGCTTACACACATTATTATCTCGTGTGAGCCTCACAATAACCCCATGAGATAAATGCCATGGTAGAAATGAGGAAATTGGGCTAATGGAGGTTAAGTAAATCCCCCATTGTCATGAACTAAGTTTCCAGAAAGCTCACAGTTAAATATTACAGCTTTTCATCTGTGGTGGTCTTGAATGTTAATATCCATGTACCACCAGTTTATCAAATAAGCATAACAAAAATTCAATTTTATATTATTTTTATGTAGTTTATTTATGGTAGTATTTGAGGATATAAAAATTACCATTAGCAGCAAATTGCATTTTATGGCATAAAACATAAGTAAACAAGTTACATTAAATCATAAGCATCTAGCCTTGCTGGTGTGGCTTAGTTGGTTGGATGTCATCTTGCAAACTGATAGGTCACTGGTTTAATTCCTGGTCAGGGCACATGCCTGGGTTGTGGCTTCAGTCCCAGATCTTGGCGTTGTACGAGAGGCAAACCAATGGATGTTTCTCTCTCACATTAAAAATAAATAGTCTTTTTTTAAAGGCAGGAAGAAATTTTTGGAAGTGGTAGAAATGTTCTGTATCTTGATTGTAGTGGTAGTTTTGCAGATATATGAGTATACAACTGCCCAAGTCATTAAATTCTATACATTTAATGGAATTAAGCTTTTGTACATAGTTATGCTTCAGTAAAATTGATTTTTAAAATTAGATATCTTACAATGATTAATTTCATCCTTTTGTTCTTTTCCATAGCAAGTAGAGGCATATGAGTGTCTCTTCACCAAATTTAAGGGGCATATATTCCTTGGGTCTGCAGAGTCCTGTGAATTATCCAAAATAATAATAATGATCTCACCTATTCACTGGAATTTTAAAATCCCAAGCAAAAAGCCCTTTGTCATTGGAAGGAGCAGTTTCTCCATTAAATGGCACAGAAGGAAGCAAAATAATTGTCCAAAAATAGTCCATTTGACAACATTCAACAAATTAGAAACGATGGCTTAATTATTATAAGAAGGATTTTGTTGGCTTTTAAAATAATTTGGATCAGGCCCTGGCTGGCGTGGCTCAGTGGATTGAGTGCCAACCTGCGAACCAAAGGATCACCAATTCAATTCCCAGTCAGGGCACATGCCTGGGTTGGAGGCCAGGTCCCTGGTGGGGGTGTGCAAGAGGCAACCACACATTGACATTTCTCTCCCTCCTTTACCCTCTCTCTGAAAATAAATAAATAAAATATTTTTTAAATTAAATTAAAAAAATAATTTAGATCAGGAATATTAGAAACTAGGATATCAAAGTGATTACAGCATCTACTCAGTACTTCTCTGGAGGAAAAACAAAGCATTAAACATCCATTGCTTATTCAGTTGCCCTGTTACTAAGCAGAAGATGGGAATTACTTCTAGAGATGTATTCAAGATCTAGAGAATTAAACACAAAATGTAAAAATTAATCTACCTAGTTTTTGCTGATGTGTCATTAACACAAAGTAATATAGTAATAATATAATGTATAACTTCTTACAAGAAAATTTTATTGGGTTTTTCCTCCACCTATTGAACACATCAATGTTTTAATTAAATTGGAAAAGGATAAGCCATCCGGTTTTTGTTGTTCATTTTTAGTTTTTTTAAATAAAAAAGTAAAGAACAGTAACCACATTTTCTAGGTAAGCAGTAAATTTTAAACTTATTTTTATCAATAACTTGTTCCCAAAAAGATTTCAGGTGATATATAATTTAAAACATGCAATAATTAGGAATAGAACATCAAAAGCCATTTAGAAGGAGAAAAAAAGGAAATAAAGCACCTAAATTAATATATTGTAATTACTACAGCTGACTATTAAATTATCTCTAAGCTTTTTCATATTGGATACAAAAAGAAAAACAATAATTGCATAATTCCTTTTTATTTCATCGAAGTAAACCATCCTTCTGAGTAAAATTTTCAGACTAACTTTTTAACTAAAATATGCTTAATTTTTTATAATTTTGTAGCGGTATAGAACACAGTAAAATTCACATCTTGGTGCATTCTACAAAGTGAACACATGCATGTGTTTTCACACAACCCAGATCTAGATACAGAACACAACCAGCCCCGCCTGCTCCCCACCCAAAGAAAAGAGCAAAAAGGGAACTTGAAGGAATATCTACATTGATGAGTTTGGAGTTCTGTAAAGAATAATGAAGCAAGGGGGACATTTTCTGCCACTAAAGAGTGGCAGAAAAGTCAGGAAAGTGTAGTTTTGGGAACCAAGAGGATGTTTTCAAGAAAAAAATGAGGTATAAAGCATCGTCAAATGCTACTAGAGAGGTAAAGAAATGTAAGAAAGCATAGCTTGATTTGAAGACTGGTAGATACTTGGTGACCTTCAAAAGACTAAACTCAATAACATGATGAGAGTGGAAATAGGCTATGGGAAATTAAAATGTGAATCGGGCCTTCACTGGTGTGGCTCAGTGGATTGAGCATCATCCTGCAAACAGGTCGCCATTTTAATCCCAGTCAGGGCACATGGCTGGATTGTGGGCTAGGTCTCCGGCCGAGGATGTGCTAAGAAGCAACCATTCAAAGTTTCACATACTGATGTTTCTCTCCCTTTCTTTCTCCTTCCCTTTCTCTCTAAAAATAAATAAATAAAATCTTTCTATTTTTAAGTGCATTGAGTGTGAACAGCTGGAGACCAAATGTGAATGATCTTCTTGGGAATGATTTTATATATTTTTTTACTAGAAATGAAAAAGTCAGTATAGGAATAAAAAAAATCAATATACAGAACATAAATAATAGAAATCTGGAGGAGTTTCAGGGGGAAGGGAAACATACAGAATGGGATAAATAATTGCAAACCAGGTATCTAATAAGGGCTTAATATAAAAATATAGAGATATTTGCTTACCCACATTTATTATAGATATTCAGAATAGCCAAGAGGTGGAAGCAACCCAAATGTCCTTCAATAGATGAATGAATAAAGAAAATGTAGTATATACATAAAACAATATCATTAAGCCTTTAAAAAGAAGAAAAGCCTGTCACATGCTAGAAGAGGGATGATTCTTGAGAACGTTATGCTAAATGAAGTAAACCAGTCACAGTAAGATATGTACTATATGACTTTATGAGATCTAAAGTATTTAAATTCACAGAAACAGAAAGTAGGATGGATTGTTGCCAGGAGCTGGGGGAAATAGGGCACTGGTCTCCAGTGGGTATAAAGTATCTATTTGCAAGATGATTAAGTTCTAGAGATGGTACATAGCAATGTAAATATATGTAATACTTCAAATTGGGCTAAGGTGGTAAAAAAAAAACTGTTAGTCATATTAAAAAGATAATTTCAAATGTTTGTGATTTCTCAAAATACTCTAAATGGTCTCATAGATTACAAGTAAATGTTGTAAAACAGATTTATAAAGCAAGTATTTAAAAGGATAATTGTTTAAACAAAAATATTAATTTGTACAGAGTTTATAACATATCTAAAAGTAAATTGCCAACAATTACGTAATGGCTGGGAGGGGAGAAATGGACAGTTCTTAAACTATACCTGAGGTACCTGAAGTGGTACAATATCTCTTGAAGGCAGCCTGTGAAAAGTTAAAGATGTAAACTATAAACACGAAAGCAACCAGTAAAATAACACAGCAAAGAGCTGTAGATAATCTTCATGATAAAAACACTTAACAGACTAGGAATAGAAGGGAACTTCCTAAATCCAATAAAATGCATCTGTAAAAACTCAAAACTAATTTCCTAACTCACTGGTGAATGTCTTTCTTTTGAGATCAAGGACAAGACAAGGATGTTTATTCTCACCACTTCTATTAAACATTGTACTGGAAATTCTAGCCAGGGCAATTGGGCAAGAAAATAAAAGGCATCCGGATTGGAAAAGAAGGAAAAGTACATGTATTTGCAGATGATAAGATCTTATATATAGAAAATCATAAGGAATCCATTGAAAAAAAAAGAACTAAAACTAATAAATGCATTCAGCAATGCTCCAGGATACAAGATCAATGTATAAAAATCAATTGTATTTCTAAACATTATCAGTGAGCAAACAAAATTAAATTATTAAAACAATTTTATTTATAATACCATAGAAAAGAATAAAATACTTTGAAATAAATTCAACAAAAAAAATGCAAAACTTTTGTTCTAAGAACGACATGTTTTGTTCTGAGAACAAAACATGATGAAAGCAATTTGAAAAGTACTAAATGTTACTGAGCATCAAATTTGGCAGCCTCACACTTTTTTATTTTAAAACTTACTACAAAAACTTCCGGCCAAGATGGAGGCGTAGGTGGACACACTGTGCCTCCTCTCACAACCAAAATTAAGGACAACAAATATTTAGAAACAAGAAAACAACCAGAACTTATAGAAAATTGAACTGTACGGAAGTCCAACAACCATTCATCCAGACCGGTAAGAGGGGCGGAGTCGAGGTAGGAGGGACTTATCTAAGAAAAAGAAGATAAAACTATGACAGTGAAAAGACAACAAACTCATAGCTATCAAGAACCACACCTAAAACAAAAGCAAACTAAGCAAACAGCTAGAACAGGAACAGAACCACAGAAATGGAGATCATATGAAGGGTTAGCAACAGGGGCATGGGAGGAGGAGAGAGGGGGAAAAGGTACAGAGAATGAGTAGCATAGATAATGGGAAAAAAATAGACAGGGGGAGGGCAAGAATAGTGTGGGAAATGTAGAAGCTAGAAAACTTATGACCCATGGACATGAACTAAAGGGGGGAATGTGGGTGGGAGAGGGTGTGTAGGGTGGAGGGGAATGATGGGGGAGAAATGGGACAACTGTAATAGCATAATCAATAAAATATATTTAAAAAAAAATAAAAAATAAATAAAACTTACTACAAAAGATATTGCCAGTGACTTCCAAGTCAAGATGAAGGTGTAGATAAACATTGCTTGCTACCTTGCAAAATCACATCCAAAATCACAACTAAACTATAGAACCATCATTCAGAACCATCAGAAATTGACCCGAATGGAAGTCCTGTAACTACGGAATTAAAGGAGAAACTATAATGTGACTGGTAAGAGGGGTGAAGATGTGGAACAAGCTGGTCCCACACCCACATGTGGCAGCTCAAAATCAGGAGGGATATCTCAGAAGCAAGGGGTCCCAGCCCCATACCAGGCCTACTAGCCCAGGGTTCCAATGCCAGGAAGAGAAGTCACCACAATTTCTGGCTGCAAAAACCAGCGAGGATTGAGGCTGTGGAAGACAGAAACTTCTGAAGTTTTTGGCAGATCCTATTAAAGGGCCCACACACAGATTCACTCCCTCTGAGCTCCAGTATTGTGGCAGCTGAGTGAAAGGCACCAGAGACATTCAGGGAAGAACTGAATTGTCCAGCACCAGGATGAGAGCTAGGGGGCAGCTTTCTCTCAAAAGTGCTGACAGAAGCCACTGTTTCTTTCCTGAGCCCTCCCTGGACAGAGCTGGCAGGTGGGAGCCATATCTAAAACTCCATCAACCTGGCTCACACTGTTTGCCCCACTCTGGTGATTTCTCTGAGACGCTGCCCCACCCAATTTTGGGGCCCACCCAAACTGTTTCCAGTGGCTTTTCCACATGAATGACTTCTTTTGACCTGTGCTTCAGATTTTCCTAAATTATCTCACACAAGCAGCATCTTGGCAAGCCTCATACCTCTTGCCAAGTTGTCCCATGTGCAGCACTAGCAGCAGCCAGCCTTGGTTCACAGCTTGGCCTTGACAGGGCACTTCCAAGTCCACCACAAGTAGCAGCTATCTGAGGATCACTTTATAGTTTATGCTGTGTGACCCCAGACAGAACACGAGCAGTGGCTGATCTTGGATGTGACAATCAAGGGTCAACTATAAGAGGAGGATGTACACATCCCACACAGTAAGTACACCTTGAATACCCAGCTTGGGTAATAGGGGAGGCTGTGCCACAGGACCGTACAGGACAGCTATTACATCAGGCCACTCTACCAAGCTGGGGAGACATAGCCACTCTACCTAATACATAGAAACAAACGGAAGGAGGCTGCCAAAATGAGGAAACAAAGAAACATGGCCCAAATGAATGAACAGAACAAAACTCCAGAAAAAGTACTAAACAAAATGAAGACAAGCAATCTACTAGATGCAAAGTTCAAAACACTGGTTATAATGACACTCAAGGAACTTAATGAGTACCTCAATGTGACAGAGAGTTCATGCCAAGTCACTGGAGAAGGCAGGGGTCAGGGAGAAAACCCCAAGGCAGAATTGAAGATTAGAAGTGGCTTGACCTCCCTGTGAAGGCGGGGCCAGGGGAGGGAAATTGCCAGAGGCACCTGGGCAACTTGTGGCTCAGCAGAAGGGAGCTTTTACAGAGTATGTGTGACTGGAGACTTTGCTCCCTTATGGAGCGTGGTGGCTGGAAGAGGGGCAAAGGCAAACATGGCCAACATTAGCTCTCTTTGGTTAGAAACTGGACACTCCCACTGGCTTCCAGCATGCATGGGATTCTAGAGGAGGACTTTTAGATGTAGCGCATTGGAAAGTACAAGGTCTGTCAGCTCTTTCCCCTCCCCTGGCCACCCCGGTCGGCTGCAGGGAGCCTGGGTTCCTGAAACCACAGGTTCCTTGGAGACCAAGTGGCCAAGCTCCAGGGAACCTGTGGTCTCAGGAACCCATCCCACACGAAAGGGCAGTGCTAGCTGAACCATGGCTAGGAACCTTCTGCAGTTAGCTGCATTTCATAAAGGATAGTACTTTTAGGAGTGAGAAATGGATTTCAGGTGCATTCCTGAACTGGCAGAGGGTGGCAGGGCTGTTTGCCTTTGGGTATTTTAAAGGGAATGGGGCCTTGAGGCAAAAACTAGTCCAAAACTATATAACCTTTAAATAAACAACACCTTTTCTTTTTGCCAGACTCCTGTCTTCAGTTATGCCTCTAAGCGGCAAGCAATAGATAGTCACTAATTGTTCAGGAACAGCACAAGGCTGTCCAGTAACGTCAATAGCATAAAAAATATCCAGTCAGAAATGAAGAACACATGAATTGAAACAAAGAACAATAAACAGGGAAACAACAGAAGAGCAAATGAACCTGAGAATCAAATCAGCAATTTGAAATATAAGGAAACAAAAAACACCCAATCAGAACAGCAAGAAGAAAAGTGAATCCAAAAAAATAAGGATAGTGTAAGGAACCTCTGGGACAACTTCAAGTGTACCAAGATTCGCATCATAGGGGTGCCAGAAAGAGAAGAGAGAAAGCAAAATGTTGGAAATCTATTTGAAAAAGTAATGAAAGAAAACTTCCCTAATTTGATAGTGGAAATAGACATGCAAGTCCAGGAAGCATGAAGAGTTCCAAACAAGATGGATGCAAAAATGCTCACTTCAAGACACATCATAATTAAAATGCCAAAGGTTAAAGATAAAGAGAGAATCTTAAAAGCAGCAAGAGAAAAGCAGTTGGTTACCTACAAGGGAGCCCCCATGTGACTTTCAGCTGATTTCTCAACAGAAACTTTGCAGGATAGAAGGGATTGGCAAGAAACACTCATAGTCATGAAAAGCAAGGACCTACAACCAAGATTACTCTACCCAGTAGAGCTATCATTTAGAATCAAAGGTCAGATAAAGAGCTTTCCAGACAATAAAAATCAAGAAGTATATCATCACCAAACCAGCATTATATGAAATGTTAGAGTCTTATTTAAGAAGAAGATAAAAAATATGAACAATAAAATGGCAACAAATACATATCGATCAACAATGGAATAAAAAAATAAACAAGCAGAACAGAGACAGAATCATAGATACAGAGAATATTTTGACGGTTGCCAGATGGGAGGGGGGTCAAGGGGATGGGTGAAAAAGGTAAAAGGATTAAGAAGTACAAATTAGAAGTTACAGAGATAATCACGGGGATGTAAAGCACAGCGTAGGAAATAGAGCAGTCAAAGAACACATACGCATGATGCATGGACAACAGTATGGGGATTGCCAGAGCCAGCAGGGCAAGGCTTGGTGGAGGGACACAAGGGGGAAAAATTGGGGCAACTGTAATAGCATAATCAATAAAATATTTTTAAATAAAAATTTAAAAATAAAACTTACTAGAAAACTATATTAATTATGACATTCTGGTAGTGGCATTAAGGATAGACATATAGATCAATGGAAAAGAATACAGAGTCCAGGAACCTAATCAACAAAACAAACAAGCAAATTATAACCAAAGACACTGAAATTGAGAGCAGGGTGATGGTGACCAGAGGAGAGAGGGGAGGGAATTTCAGGGGAAAAGGGTGAAGGGTTTACAGGAGCAATTATAGACATATGGACAATAACATGAGGGGGGCGTGGAGGCAGGAGGGAGGTGGGGAGGGCTGGGGAGTTGGGCTGGGGTGGGGGGGAGGCAGAAAACTGTACCTGAACAATTAAAAAATGTGAAAAAATATAAATAAATAAATAAATAAATGTACAATTCAATTAAAAAAAAGAATAGAGAGTCCAGAAATAAACCTTCACATTTATGGACAATCAACTTTTTTTACTTCTCCCCCAAGGATATGCGTATTGATTCTAGAGAGAGAGAGAGAGAGAGAGAGAGAAATATCAATTTGTTGCGTCTTGCACATGCCACCACTGGGGACTGAACTTACAACCCAGGAATGTGCCCTGACAGAGAATTGAACCCGCAATCTTTTGGTTTGCAGAATGTTGCCCAACCAACTGAACCACCCTGGCCAGGGCATATGCCACCGACTTTTGAAAAGGCTGTCAAAACAATTCAATAGAGGGGAAAAAATAGCCTTTTCGACAAGCGGTGTTGGGAAAACTGGATATGCACATGCAAAAGAATGAAGTTGGACTCCTACATCACACTACAATGTTAATACAAAAATTTACTCAGAATTGTCAAAGACCTAAATATAGGATGAGGCAAAAGTGGGTTTATAGTGATAAATATGTAAAACACAAAATTTATTCTTGTATCATTATTTATTATTGATTAATTTTCCATAGTAACAACTATAAACCTACTTTTTCCCCACCCTGTATGAGAGTCAAAACTATAGAGCTCTTAGGAGAAGGCATAGGGAAAAAATCTTCATGATATTGAATTTAGCAATGATTTCTTGGATATGATTTCAAAAGCATAGGTATTGAGTGAAAAAAATAGATAAATGGGACTACATCAAAATTTAAATGTTTTATAATCAAGCAAGGACACTATCTACAAAGTGAAAAGACAATCCATGAAATGTGAGAAAATATTTACAAACCATATATATCATAAGAGATTAACATAGAAAATATATGAAGAACTCCTATGATTTAACAACAGCAAACAACACAATTTAAAATGGGCAAAATACTTGAGTAGACATTTCTCCAGGAAAAATGTACAAATAGCCTATAAGCACATGAAAAGATGCTCAACACCACTAGTCATTTGAAGAACGCAAATCCAAACAACAAAGAGATATCGTTTCACACTACTTAGGATAGCTATTATGAAAGGGGAGGGAGGGAGGGGGGAGGGAACAAATATTGACAAGGATATAGAGAAATTGGAATTTCTTGTGCATGGCTGGTGAGAATGTAAAATTGTACAGCCACTTGAAAAAGTTTGATGGTCCTTCAAAAACTTAAACACAGAATTACCATGTCATCCAGCAATTCCATTTCTAGGTACATACTCAAAAGAATTGAAAGCAAGAACTCAAACACATAATTTCTAATGTTCATTGCACCAATTATTGGCAATTGATAAAAGATGGAAACAATCCAAATGACCATCAACAGAAGACTAGATAAACAAAATGTGGTATATACATACAATGGAATATTATTCATTCTTTAAAAAGAATGCAGTTTTGATACATACTAAACATGGATGAACATTAAAAACATTATGCTAAGTGAAATAAGCTAAACAAAAGGAAAAATACTGTATGATTCCATTTATAAGAGCCACCTAAAGTAGTCAACTTCATTGAGAGAAAGTAGAACAGAGGTTACCAGGGGCCTGGAAAAGGGTGACACTGGGAATACAAGTCTGATGGGTAGAGTTTCTATTTGGAACAATGAAAAAGTTCTGGAAATAGATAGTGATGATGGCTGTACAACATTATGGATGTGCTTAATGCCATTGATTTTATACTTAAAAATGATTAAAATAGTAAATTTTATATTATCTATATTTTATCACAATAAAAATAAAGCAATTAGACCTTCAGTTCCCTTATTCTGAGCAACTAGATAAATGACCTCACCCCAGAAGATGACTGCAGATAATTCTGTGGAAGAAGTCAGACTTTGTAGACTGGAAGGTACAAAGCATAATTGGGGGCAGGACCACCATACTGAAACAGGGTAATTCCATGTTGAGTCTTCATTTCTCTTCTCCAACTCACTTTCTAGGGTGCTGGCACCAGACTGAAGATACCCACCAACAGGCAGACTGAAGGAGACACCCCTTGGAGTATCAGAGCAGTTCCAGAGATAGAACTTAAAATACCGACATCGGAAGTTCCCCAACTAGACAGCCCAGACAGGTCACCCATCAGTGACACTCTCAGTCAGTAAGGCCCACCTGTGTCCACAGATTCATATTCTGCACTATTAGAAAGGCCAAGACAGTAAACGATCACCTGAAGATAGAGGAAAGCTACTAAAACAGAGACCAAAACAAACAGAAATCGGTAACTTGGAGGAACAGCAATTATATAAGGAGAAAAAGTTGGAAATGAAGTATATTATTAATATTCTCAGAGATATAAAGGCAAGGTGTTACATAAAAAAAATATTCAGAGTTCTGAGAAATTAAAAACATGATAGCAGAAATGAAAACTAAAAAATAATGAGGAAGTCTCCCAGAATATAGTACAAAAATACAGATATGAAATAGGTCAGGCCCTGGCTGGTGTGGTCAGTTAGTTGGAGCATCATTCCCTAACCAAAAGGTTGTGGGCTCAATTCCCAGTCAGGGCACGTACCTAGTTTGTGGGTTCCATCCTTTGTCTGAGTGTGAGTGATACCCCATCCGGGTGTGAACAGGAGGCAACCAATAGATGCTTCTCTCTCACATTGATGTTTCTCTCTCTCCCTACCTCTCTCCTTCCTCTTTCTAAAAGCAATGAAAGAATGTCATTAGGTGAGGGTTAAAAAAAATAGATCAGAAAATTAGAGGATAAATCAGGAGATCTAACATACAAATAACAGGGTTCCAGAGAGAACAGAGAAACGAAGTCACTGAAATAGTGATTTTTTTTAAAAAGTCTCTAAAATGAGGGACATGAGATTTGAGATTGAAATGTTCTACTGAATGCCCAGCAAAATGGTTGAAAAATCATATCAAGATGTAGGAATTTTCAAAATAATAAAGACAAACAAAAATCCTCCAAGTTTCTAGAAAGAGAAAAACAGGTCCTATAACAAGGGAACAGAAACAGAATGGCAGCAGAATTCTATGACAACAGTGGATGCCAGAAAGACAGTGATGCAATGAATTTGAAATTCTGAGGACATGCCCTGGCTGGTGCGGCTCAGTTGGTTGGGTGTTGTCCCACAAACCCAAAGGTCTGAGGTTTGATTCCCAGTCCGGGCACATAACTAGGTTGCAGATTTGGTCTCCAGATGGAGCACATACAAAAGGCAGCCAGTTGATATTTCTCTCACACCGATATTTCTCTCCCTCTCTTTCTCCCTCCCTTCCCTTCTATCTAAGATCAATGAGCTTGTCTATGGGTGAGGATAAAAAACTGAGGAAAAAAAATTATTTCCAATCTAGAGTTATTTATCCAGCTAGACCTCTACTTTGATAGAGAATAAAATAAAGACACTTGCAAATCTGTAAGGACTTGGACATTTTATCTCCCACAGACCATTTCTCAAAATGCTACTGGAGATATGCTCCACCAAATAATGAGTAAACCAAGAAAGAGAAAAAGATGGGATTAACAAATAAAGGATCCAACGCAGGAGAGTGATACCACGGTGAAGCAAAGTCCTTAGATAACAGCTGTGCAGCCACAGGCCTAGAGAGCAACCAACCAGTCCAGACTCTCTGAAAGGGACTCTGTAGAAAAGGTGAAACTGGTAGAACCCCTCATGTGTTTGGACATATTAAGAAATTTACACAAGGATGAAGAGTTTGGGAATTAATAAGTGACAAGGACATTAAAAATCAAGCAAACTGAAAAACAAGGCAATTATTAACTCCAGAAGAGAAAAGCGACCATAGGATATTACATAGTGCAGCTGTCATGGGGGTTTACATAGTCACGGTAATGTAAAATGCTCCAGTCAAAACTACAGCTTGTCTGTATTAGCAATTGGAGGGGGTGGTAGGTATATGTCAGATGGTGAGCATAAACGCTAACTAAATTCTCATCTTCCATAGTAGAAAATCAACATATGATAACAGAAATTGAAAAATAAATAACAGCAAAATAAGCATTTGGTTATATGGTTGTAAAAAGTAAATCATCAGCCAAAATAGGTGAAAGTGGCTGCCTCTGGGGTGAAGTGGAGGCAGATGGGGTACCTTGTATTTGGTTGCAAGCCTTGTAAAACTATTTAACTCTGTAAAATAATGAACATTGAGCTTTCATAAAATTAACACAACAAAAAGCCTTTTTATATGGCTGCAAAAACAACACAGAAGCAACCTCAGGCTACAAATAAAACTCTAGATTTTCCCATTTGCTAGCAAATCAAACTTTTCTGAATTGGATTTCCTCACCTGTAAAATTGAGTATACAGAGGTCTGTCCATAAAGTATCCAGCCATGTAATCTGAAAAATAGAGACATTTATTTAAGAAGATACAAGAAACATTGTACATGGGACAATGACATCTCAGCCCCCTTCAAAGTAGGCACTTTGGGACCTCACACAGTTCTCCCAGTCACCATCAGGTGCCCCATCCTATTTTCCTGAATCTCATCCATGGTCTGAAATCTCTTCCCTTTCAAAGGTGATTTTAGTTTTGAAAAAAGCCAGAAATCGCAGGGTGACAAATCTGGGCTGTAGGGGGGGCTAAGTCACCTGGGTGATTTGATGTTTCACCAAAAATCTCTGCATGAGACTTGACGCATGAGCAGGGGTGGTATCATCCTGAAGCTGCTAATCACCAGTTCCCCACAGCTGCAGCCTTCTGAATCATCCCAATAGTTTCCGCAGAGGAATGTTCAAGCTTAATGCAAACTCTGATGTAGATTCGTTGCTCTACTTGCTCAGTCATTTTGAATGTGGCAACCAGACAGCACATGCTCACTCAACAGCTCTACTACCCCCACTGACTAGTACAGTGAAGTCATCATTGTTCACGCATGTGCACTCCAGTCCCTGTGCCACAAACTGCTCTTCTTGTATTAACAATGGCTGGCCTTCCCCCCCCCCCCCCCAAACAGACCTTGGATAAATTGAAATAGATTGTGAATACAACAGTGCTTAGAAACTACAAGAAACAACTATTGTTGTTTAATAACAACAACAATAATAAAAACTTAGAATCCAAAACTGGGAATCCTCAACATTCATTTACTCAATCACATTGTGTGTAGTAGGGAGTGGACACACTAAGCATAAGTATTGTGTGAAACCAGCGACCTTACCTTCAACTCACCTGTCCAATACCAGCTCCCTCCACTACCTGTTCCTTAAGGTGATTATTCTTTGGGCTCCGGTGCTAGACTTTTCTGAATTCCGAGTCCCGCTGTTACCTGTATGGCCTCAGACACTTTCTTTAGCCATTTCTGAATCTGTTTCCTTACCAGAGAATAGTAAAGTCTCTTGCGAAACTGATGTGAGGAACAAAGGAGAGCTTAATGGCAAGAGCTTTGCTCTGGTCAGTTACTAATCGCAGCTGGTGGCTTCTAGGGCACGCGGGACCCCTGGGGCTGGGGAGAAGCCTGCAGAGAGCGGCTGGGGGGTGGGAGGATCCGTAGTCACTATGGCAACCGGAGACGCCTCGCATTCTCCCGCAGCCTGTGGAGCTGAGAAGGCTAGCGGCAAAGACACTGGCGGCAGGAGGGTGGAGTAGGTGGTGGTAATGACTACCGTGGTGGCGCCAGAGGCGAGCCCTGGAGGGGAGCAGCCTCGGCAGGAGGCCCGGCTGGGGTGCGGAGCTCGCAGGGAGCCCAGCTCCGGAGGTCCCCAGGAGTCCCGCAAACAATGTGTATTCCCCAGCAGCCGAGGACCCTGCGCAGAGGGACGTGCAGTGTGGAGAACCGGTGAGAAGGGAACGGGGAAACCGATGTAAGACTGACTGAGCCCAGAGGCTTTTGGAGGGAGGGGATGGAGCTGCTGTTTTGGCAAAGGGAGAGGTGACGACACTGTGGCAGAAAGCATCCAGTCAGTTTCCCCGGGTAGCCTGAGACTTGATTGGCAGCAACACTGGCCTGGAAGGTATTGAAAAAAATGTATAAATAACATTTATAAAAATATAAAATTATTTTTAAAATGTAATATTTACTTAAAATATATAATAAATGTAGAAATTTTATACAGGGAAATATGTAGATCATTTTTGCCAATCCTCCATTTTACAGACCGGGAAACTGAAGTCTAGAAAAAAGGAAGTGATATGACCACTGTTACTCAGTGCTGGAGAAATACTTAAAACACTTAAACTCTCATCTCTTGGACTTTCAGTCCATACATTATTACCTAATCTTTCTAGAACCTCACAATTATAGGCCACCATGTAACGTGCTGCTGTCCCCTCTCTGCCCTGCCAAACGCACAGACAGTATT
This sequence comes from Glossophaga mutica, assembly GCA_039655065.1. Lineage (NCBI taxonomy): Eukaryota > Metazoa > Chordata > Mammalia > Chiroptera > Phyllostomidae > Glossophaga > Glossophaga mutica. The sequence continues at coordinate 72,817,908 of CM077308.1, read as the reverse complement.
CAAATACATAAAGGCAGTTCTGGTCCACAGTTACAGCCGACATTGTTGTAACTTGAGTCCATGCCAGATTGCTGCACGCATCCATATTGTTCCATGAATTTACAGGTACCTCACAGTCCCTGGATCCCCACGAGTTTTCAGTAGGTGCTAAGGAATGATGATGGTGAAAATAATAAGCCAAAGAGGAACTCAAGCGGTTGCCAGCCCTTCTGAGGCATCTCCTGGTTGCCTCTCTAGAAAGCTGTCTCCGTTCCACTAAGTCCCTCTGTGCTCAGCCATCCCCAGGAGGAAGGGTTGGGCTGAAGAGGCTTAGCTCTCCTGCCCCAGGGATCACACACCATCCTCACGCAAGACCTCTCATCAAGAAGTCACAGAACCTCTGCCTCCTGGTAAAAGGGCCTCTTCCATCAGCATCAGCCCTAATATGACTAATTATGATACTTTGTTTCTTTTATTACTATTATCAACAGCATGCAGAGGCCTTAGAGCGACTGAATTCAGTATATTAAAGTGTTAAGTATGTTTAAGTAATTCCTTATTTTTGACAAAATTCTATCTGGGAATTTTCTCATTAAAGATGCTAGAATTTAAAGGTTCTTTATTCCTGCAGTTGTAAGTGTAAAAGGTAGAACTAACTAATCATTCACTCATGGACTCAACAAATACTGAGTCTTTACTGCATGCTGGGCATTGGGCAAGTTGCAGGGAAGTGAGTGATGAATTGTGAGTCAAGAGTGTAAATTACCTGGAGCTCATGGAGTCAGGGCATGGGCATATCCAGTTCCTTCCTCAGCCTCCCAGAAAGCCTCCTTTTAGAGCCTCAGCCGAAGCAGAAACAGGCTGTTCACACCCACACAAAGTACTCATTCAATTTTCAAATATTTTTTGGAAAAGTCTTTAGTTTAGTTTTTGGAAAGGTCTTCAGTTACTCTACAGCTTCAACTTCCTAGTCACAAATATGCTCTCAAATATACACAGATAAAATGTAGTCCTTTCACATTGAAATTATATAATTGCATCCTTGAAAAATAAAAATAGTTAATTTGAGCACCCATCAGTCTTCACAGACTTCAGTGTTATTACCTTTGAAATAATGTATAGCACATTCCTCATGATGGCTGATCTCTTCCAATATTCTCCACTTTATTAAATCACTGAATCCAGTATTCTAGATATGATCAGATTAGAGTAGTATGGTGGGACTATAACCTCCTTTGATCTGAACATTATTAGCTATTTTGGCAGATACATTATATTATTAACACATTTAACAAACGCAGTCTATGACATCCATAGTTTCTCTTCCTCTCCTCTGTACATTTGAAAATACTTGAGCCAGGCCTTTTCTATCCTATACTTATGCAGTTCATTTGTTTGTCCCAAATACATGTTGTTATAGTTATCCCCATCAGTAGCATCCTATAGATTTTAGCACTTCATTCCAGATACAGAAGTCCTTTGAGACTTGAGTTTGCCATGCACCAAGTTTGTGCCATTCTCACATTTGTCAAGTTTGCTGGAAGTTCCCACACCCAAATTAGCAAATTAGAGGATCTCAACAAGTCCAAGAAGAGTCTCTAGTAGCCCCTGACCTGTCGGTCAGCATCTTTGGTGTGGGCATTCTGTCTCCTACAAATACACTTTATCAAATGCCTTGCTGAAATGCAGATACATTGTGGGTACATCTCACTAATCTAGCTTGTTTAGTAATTTGGGTTTGGAAAAGTCAGGTAGGCAAGGCTTTTACTTTTTTGATGAGTTTTGTGACATGGCAGTTACTTTTTCACCTGTAAAATAGGAATAATTATATCTACACATAGGGTAGTTGTGAGAAAGAGAGATAATATACATAAGATGTTTGGGGCATGGTAGCATTTAATAAATTATAGCAATTGTTATTAGCTCCTAACTAAAAAAGAAAGAATAGTTGAGCCGGGAATAATAATGTTTTCAGCAGTCCTTATCACGTAGTAAACACGGCTCCTCACTGTACTCACAATCAAGCTGTTGACCAATTCATTCAAAACGTTGGTGAAGATCAACATTAAGCTGTTGCTAGTTTTTTTCTCTCTCTCTTTTCTTTCCTTCCTTCCTTCCTTTTTTGGAGCAGGGAATATACGCCTTGCTGGCTCTTTTCTACTCTCATTTTTTACAGTTCCTCAAAACCTTTAGTGATTTCCTCTGCAAATTCTTGAAGCAGCAGGGCTGAAATGTGTCAGAAGACTTGAACTTAAGGCAGATGATCTCTTCCTTTCTACTCACTTGTTTTAGGCTTTTCTTCCTCCTTAGCCACATTTCTTAAAACCTTTTCTGCCTACACTTTAGCCAAAAAAGTTTATCTTGAAATTAAATTGGAGTAATGCTGATCCTGTCTCTCATTCATATGACTCCTAGGTCTCGGGTGGGGAAACAAGAGTGAAAGGTACAAAGTATCTCTACCATGTCTGTGTCTAAGGCTGTGTGTGGGTCTTCATGACCGGGAATAACCCGGGACCACAGCCTGAAGCAGCAGGTCCCTTGCCCCATTTGGGCCAGCCTGCACATAAGCCAAATTTATTCACATGTGTTCTTTACTGATTAGTCTCGAAAAGATGAGACACCTGCCATGTCTTTGTGAGTTTAAAGTCAAATCTTGAATAGCTAAAGCACTTGGTTGTTTAGGTTTTCCGTGGTTTTTTTGCATTGAGCTTTTGAGTACTGAGACTAGAAGTACTAGTTCCCTGACACTCCCAAGGCTACGCTGGCAGGCATGCACACAGAATGGCCTTGAGCTCTATCTGATTTAACAATGCTTAGTTCTATTTGAACACACATTTGCTGAGTGTCTATTATGCCAGCCTCTGTTCTAGGACTCTGCTGACTGAATAGACAGACATCCCTGCCCTTAGGGTATTTATGGTCTCATAAGGAAGACACATATTAAACTAATCATTACACAAGTAATTGTATATAAACAAAATGAAACCATTGATAAATGCAATAAATGAAATGAAAGAAAAGAGGAAAGTAGTATGAGAAGAAGAAACCAGGGGCATTTCAGGATTGTGAAGTCCGTGAATGTTTTCCTCAAGAACTGAAAATTAAGGCTACACCTGAAATTTGAGTAGAAGTTACCCAGGGAAACAATTAGGAGACAGTTTAGGCAGAGAATAGAGAATATGGGAATGGGCAGAAGGGCCGTGTTGGAGTTTAGAGAATGGGAGAAAGGCCGTCAGGAGAGATTGGAGAGACAGACAGGGCCAGATAACACAGAGCTGAAGAAATATAACTCAGGTAACTAGAACGAATGATACAGTTCTCCACTATTGCAGAGAGTTCCTCCAGGGTCAGGTTTAGAGGCCAGCACAGTCATTTGTCCATAAGTGGTTCCCTACTACAATTCAGGTTCAGCCTCTAAAAAACGATTATTAAATAATGGTGAGGCTGTTCTGTTGTATATCTGGATTGTAGACTCCATGAATACATCTGAATTATGGCTACGTCCATTGCCCCTACCTAGCCAAATGCCTGGCACAGAGTAGGTCTTTAATAAGAATTTATTGAACAAATGAAAGTTTTCTTGAAGCTAATGAAGACATTAGCTTCTTCATAATACCTAGAAGAGGTATCTTAAACTACTCCAAAAGTTGGAATTATATGGAAGTGTGAAGTACCAAAGAACCAGAGGCCAGAATGAAAGAGATCTTCTGAAAATAGTCTGCAAGGTAAATCATCTGCCTTTGTATAGAAATATACATCTCTTTTTTAAAAAAGATATTCATGTAGGTGTAATGGCTAGAAGGCTGGGAAGAATTTATTATACATAACCAATTTTGTTGATGTTTTTATAGGGAAGAAATTTTTATATTGTGAGCCACATAAGAGAATTAAGGAAGTACTGGAAGAAGAACTTTACATTAAGAAAGATGAATGCCACATTAAAAATCCACCTGCAGGTAATCTCAGTGACACAGGAAGTACATTTGTGAAATGGATATAAAATTGCCTATTTTATATCAGAATGATTACTTATTGCAAAACCATGACTTTCAAGAGAAAAATGGGTCTTTGGGGAAATTATTGAGCTAATTTTGTAATTATTTGCCTATATCCAAATAAATTGTTATATTTAGGGAAAAAATGAGTTAGGTAACAATAGCTGCAATGCTGTCCCATCTTTTTTGAAGAGTTATTTCTATTTAATGACAAACGGAATTTTTCCCCAAGTGCCTGAAGAGCACAATAACATCTTCAGTCTTTATCAGTATAGCTATGACAATAACAGTGGTTTCCAAAGTTTAGATTTCATCAGAATTACTGAGGGGCCTATTAAAAGCAGATTGCTTGGAACTGGCTCAGAAGGTCTCTGGTAGGGTTCAAGAATTTACATTTCCATCAAGTTGCAAGATGATGAGGCTGCAAGTCCAGGGTCCCCACTTTGCAAATGCCTGGCCCAGAAGAATATAAGTCATTTAAACAGGTCAACTCGTCCAAGGATTTTGTTGCACACACATAGTCTGTGAGTTCCGTGGCATTTACAGCTTTCACTGATGCTTCACTAGGGAAAAGATATGCTCTAGAATCCTGAGAATTCCTCACAGATGTTATTTTGAAACTGCTCAAGCCCCTCGTTCTCACATTTCTTTCTCAGTGACTACTAGGATCATACTTCATGCTCTTCAAATCAACAGGTTTTTATTGCAACTCGCTTGGGTACCAGCTTTGCTAGAAGAAATAAAAAATTATAAAACATAACTCCTCTACTCAGAGAGCTTGACATTTTCTGAGGATGATTGTTGAACACACGGCGGGTCATGCTCCTAGGAGCAGATGCTGCAGGCCCGAGGTACGTCGTTTCAGACTCCACAACCTATCTTCCCTCTTCATTCAAAATCAGCCACGGGAATACTGTTTGAGGTCTTCTGTATTGCTGATTCTTACAAAAGGAGAGGCCAGTAAAATGGCCAATTTTGTTCATATGCTATCTTGAAGGAAAGTTTTTTTAATGTTTTATAAACATTTAATTACACATACATATTTTTTACATTTTTTGTATTTTGAAACCAATAACATTTTTAAAATATTTTTATTGTATTTTTCATTACCATTTATCCCCCCATACGCTCTTCCACCACCACCCCCTCCCCTCTTGAAGGAAAGTTTAAAGTCCAGTTTGAGCTCTATGAATGGATGGAGAATGACCACTTACATGTCTCTCTGAAACCCAGCCTACAGGTACCATTTGCCTGGTGGTTAAAAAACATTTTTTTTAAGTCTATACTGTTATATTTGGGTTTTACTTTCATTTCTATACTTATAAATTTATTATTTATATACCATTTAGATCTTATATTACTGTTATATACATCAACAATGATATACATATCCTTATACATATAAGAATAATCAAATGTATACAATAGGGAATATCATTTGGTTATAAAATTCATTTTTCTAGGTTATCTTTTCAAATTTGTTCATGTAAAATAGAATGCTTGGGCTGCATTTTTATAACATACACTAGAGGTCGCACAGAGGTGCTATTTTAGCCTAGAAAAATCTTTGAAAGCTGAGACTAGATTTTTAAATGTCTTTTGTTTTTAACTTTTTTTTAAATTTTTTTAATCCTCATCCAAGGATATGTTTACTGAGTTTTAGAGCGAGAGGAAGGGAGAGAGACAGAGGGAAACATTGATGGGAGAGGGAAACATCAATTGGTTGCCTCCCTCCTGTCGGCACCCTGATTGGGAATGAACCACAACCCAGGGATGTGCCCTGACAGGGAATCAGACCCACAACCTTTTGCCATGATGGACAACGCTCCAACCAACTGAGCCGCTCAGCCGGGCTTAAGGTTGAGTTTTAAAGGGACTCAACTTATGGAAAGCAGAAATAGCTATTTTTCTCCCTTTTTTCCCCTTATTTTTTAAACGGCCGGAAGCCCCATGTCCTTGGCCACAGCAGGGAACTAGCACCTTGTGAAGGTGCCACCTCTTTCAGTTTGGTCTGAGAGTGTTGGCAGCCCTGGGCCAGCCCCTGGACCTCTAGTGCCGAGCGTCAGTGACACAGTCCTTTAAATCTATGGGGGAAGACATGGCTTCTGTTCCTGGAAACACAGCTTGTTACCATATGGCCAAAATTCTGCATAAAACTTGTAGGAATTTATGACTCCTGTAGATGTTAAGAATTAGTGAACTTGACCCATGGCCTCTGTCTTAACATATACTATTTCTTAGACATAGCCAAGTCTACCTTAATTCTAGGGCCTCCAAGGTACACATGCATGTTTCCAAGCATGTTTGTGTAGTTATATATGCACTGGCTGGGTTTGTTTGAATTTTTAAACAACATATTCCACATGCTTATGCAATAAAATGATTGGTGAAGGTAAAATTTCAAAAAATTTCCAGACTGGACTTACCTTCGACTATAGATAAAGCACCAAAATATGACCACATAACAAAATATATGCAGGTAAACATACTGAAGAGTTTATACCATTTGTGAAGTGGGAGATTTATCCTGAAGTTAAGAAACTTAAATTATAGCATGTTTTACTTGTGACTGAGCTAATGATGACAATTATGAAAGTGTCTAGAAGTAATAGAGTTAAATTATTTCTGTGCTTTTTCTCTTTCTTTTGGTTGAATGAAACTGGCAAAAGATCAAATGTTTATTCTCCTTGGGTTGAATGAAATTGGTAAAAAAAAAAAAATCAAAAGATCCAGAAGTTAGGTTTTATGGACATCTAAAGTGAATATCACATTTGTTTTAGAATATTGTTTGGGCAACAACAGGGGACTTGGGATAAAGAACTGTTCAGCCTTCTGGGACCCTCAGCTGAACGAGCGAGCCCATCTGTTCTATGCTTGTGTTGTGACAACAGTTAATAAGAGCTGTGAAGACAATGAAATGGTCGAGAGGTCCTAGGTGATTGCTACTATGTAGCCCATTCTTGGGCTTTGCGAATGGCATCAGTGACCACAAGGCTTTTGATTTTCTCCAGGCTCTTCATGTAGAAACACTGGGTTCAGTAAGAAGCACTGGATGCTGGGGTGAAGGGTGGGTGAAAGGTATCTCTATATGTAAAATGATGATGGTGATGATGGGAATAATAATAATTATTATTATGGCTATCATTCATAGGATGTCTTCTGGACATACAAATTATCATTTCTCTTAATTCCTACAACAACCCTGGCTCTTATCATTCCCATTTTGCAGACCTGGAAGCTGAGGCTTAGGGAGGTGGAGTGACTTGTCTGTTGTCACACACTGAAACAGCTGATATTTGAATGCATGCTTGTCAGAAGCTGATGTCCTTACTCTTAGCCACTGGGTTATACTGTCTTTCTTTAAAACATAGGGCGATATTTTCTGAGAGGAACAAGATTTGAAATTGCATTGGTAGCAAATAGTACCCTCCTCAGTTAAAAAAAAAAAAAAAGGTTGACACAGTTTTCTTCAGTATCAGCCTCAGTTTAGGTTTCAGCTTGAGGGAAAACCAAGGTTTCAAGGGCATCACACGTTCTTGTCATACAAGAATGGCCCGGGATCTACATGAAAGGTTTTCATCATCCTGAATAAAAAGAAATGCAATTTTTTGACTGGATCTTTTGTCAGATGAAAATGGAATTTGGGGCAACTTATGGAACTTTCTGGATAAGTAAGAATTTATTGAACATCATCATTTACATATTCTTAGTGATTCCCTGAAGACTTCCCACTCTTTACAACCTCTTTGAAAGAAGTAAGATTGTGAGACATGATTTCTATTTTTCTAAGAACTTCTATAGAGGACTTCGCAGAAATAAATTAATGTTTTAATGTTTTCAAATTGCAAGGGCTTTTGTATTTTTTTGGCTAAAATCTTCAGAACTTTAGTAGTCGTGATAAATTTGATTAATAAAGCTTACTAGTTTTTTCTTCCATATTTCCTTTTCCAATGAATTTCAATAATGTCCTGCCAAATACAGTCATTTGTCTCTACATGTGTCTTAATGCATGGAAACTTATTTTTGAGTCTGGTTTATTATGTTTAGTATCAACTCAGAAAATGTAAATTGTTGCTCAGTGAGAGTAGACACATTTGTTACTCATTAATTCATTCAACAAAAATGTTTTGTGTACCTCCAGTATGCAAGGAATTTACTAGACACCAAAGGCATGGCAAGATAATTACAAATCCTAGAAGCCAGCAAACATACACTTAAATCACTGAAATTTTTCTTCCTCTGGTCAAATCCTACCATATTTACCCAAAGGAGGCATACATGATATGGCTCCAAACTAGTTTTTCAAGCTCTAGTGTTCATTATACACAGTCCAGAGATAGTGTAACGAAACAAAATATTTTTAAAGGGCGAGCTTCCCTTCCCTGCATGATCAGGCCAGATCCTGCTGGGTAAACTTACCAGCACAAGAACATGGTTCAGTAACTTTAAAATTCAGAATAAAAACACACCTGAAAAGGTCTCTGAGTAGAAAGGGCTGGAGGCATGAGAGGGAAACAAAGAAGTAGAATCCCTAGAAGATCTTGAGTTTCAAGAAAGAAAGAATTTAATTCCTTTCTTTTAGCTTTTCTTTTGTGCCCGCTGCCCTTTTCCTTTTTAGCTTCAGTTGCCAACACAGGTTTTTCTGGAGCTGCTCCCTTCTCTTCCTTCTTCCTCCTGGAACGCACGTGGCCAGAGCTGAGGGAGTTGTATTTCTCTTTAAAGAAGCAGCTACTTCAAAGGGGATTCTTGCTTCTCTTTCTATACCTCATTTTCTCCAGTTGAATATATTATCTTTCATAACTTCTTCACTCAAACATCATATCAGATCAAAGTAGTGGTATTTTTTCCAGCAGCCTCTGCTCTTGAGTACAGTTAATACTTATGCATAGTGATGCTTTGAGGTTGGTTTTTGTTTTTTTTTGTTTTTTTTCCCCATGCATTTCCAGGCATCTGCATTTACATTTCAGGTATTCTCTCTGTTAAGTTGTAAACTTCCAGTTATGCCTGTGATAGCATCGAAAAGACCACAACTAAATTAGACTAGTACAGTTCTATCTTAATTTGATAAGGTTTTGCATAGTTCTGCCTCCTGATTTTAAACTGTTTCTCATTTACTAGACCTTCACACAATGGAGAATAAATATAAATCTTACAGGGTGTCTTGCAAAGGGGGTATTTAATAAACATTTGTGGAGTCCTAAATCTGAGACTTTATTACCCAGAGACAGGGGAGCGGCCACCTTCTACATCTAAATATAATAGAAGGAAAGGAACCTGGTTTGAATGATGGGGGAAGATTTACGTTAGATATAAGGAACAGCTTAAACCTTGTGAGTCTTGATAGAAGAAGACTGTGGAGTTTTCCTTGAAGGTCTCTGTAGAAGAAGGAAGGCACTAATCTTGACAGATAACTTTGGCTGCTCCGTTCAGGAAAGGCAAGGAGTGAGTAAGCTCAGTAACCACGCCTCTAGAAATGGAATCTAAGCCCATGCTTGGATGGGAAAATCATTGTCCCTTTAAAAGTAATAGCTGCTGTTTATTTAGTGCAGAGCACTTGTATCCATTTCCTCCTTCAAGCTAAATATTATTATTCCCATTTCATAGATGAGGAAACCGAGACATAATGGGTTAATAACTTGCCCAAAGTCACAATTGGTAGGTGGTGGAGCAGAGACTGAAACCAGATCTCCTCTGAACTTCAGGCCGTGCCCCTAATCATTGCAGGGTATGAGATCCTTTAGGGAGGGATCAGACGTGAGTGTGGATGCCAGTGGACAACTTGGATCTGTGGGAAATATTTGTCATCAAAAGTCACAGCTTCCAAAATGGGAAAACCAACTTGTGGCACCAACCTGAATTCACTACCTTACTTCACTTGGGTTACAGATTTCTACACAGTAGATTTTCACCACGTTTGTGATTACCTCTGAAAAATTTGTGACTCTGAAAAACCTAAATAATTGACCTTAGGGTATGGAGGAAAGCCCAGTGCAATTTATTACTAAACCAATACTTACCGAATGGTATTTAAACCTATAATTTTCCTTGTGCCAATGTACAAACATCATATTCCAAATATTTTGCTATAGCAGTTTCTAGTATTTTATGTTTCTTTGAAGGGGAGATTAAAACAGCATCTAGTTTATGGCTTTTATTTATTTTTTAATGTATTTTATGGATTATTCCATTACACGTGTCCCATTTCTTTCCCCTTTATTCCTTTCCCCCTGCACCCCCCTCCCACCAGCATTCCTTCTCCTTAGTCATGTCTGTGGGTCGTACATATAAGTTCTTTGGCTTCTCCACTTCCCATACTATTCTTAACCTCCCCCTGTCTATTTTCTACCTACCATTTATGCCTCTTATTCCCTGTACTTCCCCCCTTTTCCCCCCCTCCTCCTCCCCATGGATAACCCTCCATATGATCTCCATTTCTGTGATTCTCTTCCTGTTCTAGTTGTTTGCTTAGTTTGTTTTTGTTTTTGTATTAGGTTCAGCTGTTGATAGTTGTGAGTTTGTTGTCATTTTACTGTTCATATTTTTGATCTTCTTCTTTTTCTTTGATAAGTCCCATTAACATTTCATAGAATAAGGGCTTAGCCATGATGAACTCCTTTAACTTGACCTTATCTAGGAAGCACTTTATCTGCCCTTCCCTTCTAAATGATAGCTTTGCTGGATAGAGGAATCTTGGATGTAGGTCCTTGCCTTTCATGACTTTGAATACTTCTTTCCACCCCCTTCATGCCTGCAAGGTTTCTTTTGAGACATCAGCTGATAGTCTTATGGGCACTCCTTTATAGGTAACTGTCTTCTTTTCTCTTGCTGCTTTTAAGATTCTCTCCTTCTCTTTCATCTTGAGTAATGTAATGATGATGTGCTTTGGTGTGTGCTTCCTTGGTTCCAACTTCTTTGGGACTCTCTGAACTTCCTGGACTTCCTGGAAGTCTATTTACTTTGCCAAGTTCTCCTTCATTATTTGTTCAAATAAGTTTTCAATTTCTCGCTCTTCCTCTTCTCCTTCTGGCACCCTTATGATTCAGATGTTGGAACATTTAAAGTTGTCCTGGAGGTTTGTAAGCCTCTCCTCATTTTTCTGAATTCTTGTTTCTTCATTTCGTTGTGGTTGGTTGTTTATTTCCTCTTTTTGGTCCAAATCATTGATTTGAGTCCCAGTTTCCTTCCCTTCACCGTTGGTTTCCTGTACATTTTCCTTTATTTCTCTTTGTATAATCTTTACTTTTTTCTCTATTTTGTGACCATATTCAACCATTTCTGTAGTATCCTGATTACCAGTGTTTTGAACTCTGTATCTAATAGGTTGGCTACCTCTTCATCACTTAGTTGTATTTTTTCTGGAGTTTTGATCTGTTCTTTCATTTGGGCCATATTTTTGCATCTCAGTGTGACTGTTACACCGAGCCTTGGGTATATGTCAGGGTGAGGCAACCCACATCACTGCGTAGTAGCGCTGTATGCGGGGGAGGGGTTCAAGAGGGAACAATGCTGCTTGCTTGGCTCTCAGCAGGCTTTTAGTCACTTCCCCCACTACTCACAAGCAAATTGGATCCGTCTGGTGCTGATTTCCAGGTGGGTGGGTTTCTGTATGTTCTAGGACCCTGTGGGTCTCTCCAATGAATTCCCCTGTGAGGCTGGAAGTTTCTCTTGGTGCTGCAACCCCCATAGGTTTTTACAGTCAGAGGTTTTGAGGCTTTATTTCCCACACTGGAGCCCTGGGTTGCACAGTCTGCCTCATTCCCCAGTTGTTCCTCTTGGCCTATCTGCATGGAAATGTGGGACCGCCTGGTCTGCCAGCTGCTACCTTGCCTGGCCCAGCAGCTTCTGCCTTGCCCTCCCTGGTCCTCCAGCTTCCACCTTGCCACAAGTCCTCTTCACCCCAGCTGCCTGTCTCCACCCCTCCTGTGGGTATGAATGAATGTTTCTTCTTTAACTCGTTGGTTGTCGGACTTCCATACAGTTTGATTTTTCTGGAAGTTCTGGTTATTTTTTGTTTTTAAATTTGTTGTTGTCCTTTTGGTTGTGTGAGTAGGCAAAGTATATGTACCTACACCTCCGTCTTGACCAGAAGTCCTAGCTTATGCCTTTTAGAAGATTGCTGAGTTTATTGAATGAATCAATGTGGTAACTTTGGGTTATATTATTTTTGGAAATGTTTAGCAATTTAAATCAGAATTCTAGAATTAAATCAGAATCCGACAAATTTGACTGAAGTCTCTGTATTAACTGTTATTTAGTCTTGGTCTTTCTATGTTTTGTTATTTATATTTCTGTATTGTTTTTTCATCTCCTTCTTAAAGGACAAATTAAATAATCTAATTAAGCATTATAGAGGTTTAATTGCATAAGGGTTAATGAATGAACTGGAATAAAAGATTAAACAACCAACAAAGATCTTGGGTGGTTTGATTAATTAAATCAAATAAACCACCACCCAAATGACTGAAAAATAATCACCAAGTAAGTACTTTAAAACTACTTTATGCTAAAAAGAGAATAAGCTAATAGTCATCATCTTGCTTTTGAAAATATTAACAGTGGCCCTGGAAGGGATTTGGAGCATTAAAAGGAATCTCCCCATGGGAGGCTCGAAGCCAGCACTGCCCAGCAGAAACATTTTACTGCCACAAGCCAAGTTCTACTCAAGGCACGGAGGGCTGAGAAGTAAGACCCTGACACCCCAACTTCCACCAAAGCCCTGAGGGTGCTGAACAGTCTGCACACCAGTGGTGTGTGCTTTATTTATTCAAAGTTCTCAATCAAAATTCAATCTTCCTTTTGCCTCGCTTCTCTCAGGTTACTTTTAGTTTAGCCACATTGCCTCTTTGTGGAATTTAAGCAGTTAACAGTTCAGCTAACCAATTTTTTGCCCCATGTAAGCAATTTAAGCAATATCTGACTCTTTCCTTTACTTACTGTATATGCATGTAAGACTTTCTAGCACACAGCCAGCCTCCACGGGGAAGAATCTTGCATGGTCCTTTCTTCTGGATGAATGATCTTCGTTACCAGTGGAAATGGGGAAAGGGAGATGAGGGAAGTGAGGAAGAATAAGGCAACTGCTTTGCTTGGCTCTCTTGGTTTCACCGCATTTTATGTAAGAGGCCATCAGGCTGGGCACAGTGTACTCTTTCTCATAGACGTGGAGTTTGGAACAGAATATTACTCATCCCTCACTGTCACAGCTGGTGCCTACAGGAACATTTGTGGCAGGATGTGGAGAAGGCAGGGGGCTGGACATGGAAACACAGCGGTGTGTTCAGATAGTCTAGGGATATGAAATTGGGTATCCTAAAAATAGCTTTACAATTGGGATGTTACTCCAGGGTAAGAAGAGAAAAGTGGTTAAGTGCCAAGCTTGGGGTCACACAAGGTATGACTCATAATAACAAATGTTATGTAGCACTTACTATTCTAGATTCTTCACATATATTAATCTAATCTTCACAATGATCACATGAAACAGTTATAATTCATTTCAAAGATAAGAAAACTAAGGCACAGAAAGGTTGAGTAATTTATCCAGAGCCACTCAACTAGTAAGAGGAATTACTGAGATTTGAATACAGGCAGCGAGTCTCCAGTGGCTTTTAACCACGAGGAACTACTGCCTCTGAGAAAAACAGTGCCCAAGTTATGGGTGTGTGTTCAACCTGGAGGACAGTGAGACCTCAGCAAAAGTGCCACAAAGGAGGAAGATTCCTGGGGAGACAGCCTCTGGAATATGAATTCAGTAGGGAGAAAATATAGCCACTGAGAGACTGAGACACAACAGAAACACTTGTTACTAAGGAGGATTCATGTAGCAGTATGGAGACCTGGGTTTACTAATACGTAGTAGTAGCTACCATTTACCACGTGCCAGGCATGGCTGTAAGTGTCTTGTATAATTCTGTGACCCACACGATCACATGAGATGAGATGTTCAATCTCCATTTTCCAGGCAAAAAGGCTGAGGCGTAGAAACATTACATTATTCAAGATCTCGTGTCTAGGAGGTAGTGCGATCAGAACTACAAAGCTATGTCCAAAATCAGACCCCTGAGACTATACTTCACCATGGGGCCATCATGGCAGAGAACCTGGTCACTGGGAAACAAAGGTGGAACCAGACATGGTGGTTAAACAGGCACAAATGCCAGGGCTATGGGATTGCAGGGTTAGGAACTTAGGAGGCAACTCCACTCAAAATCCACAAAGATATCAATGTCCTGAAGTAATGGTTGATTCAACCCATGCCTGGGACACTTGCCCGTTGAAGTTGTTTATTTCAACTTTCCACCCAATTTGTCAGGTCCCACTTACAGTGGGTAAATCCATCATTCCATGAAAACTCATGAAGCAGTTCATTTTGAAAGTGAATAATTGTCTAAACGCTATGTTATAAGACTGGTTTGGAGAACAAATTACCTCCATTTGAAGACATAAAGTCTAATAGATCACCCAGTTCCTCAGCTGGGGGCGTATGATTTAAAAACATGTGTTTTATTTTGGCCATAATTGTATGACTTCCATCCACAGAATTCAGGAGAGACTTGTTCATGATTCCCACTCATTGTTACTCAACCACACAGCCTTCCTGGCAGCCCCCAGCCCTCTGTCTCCAGCCCTTCTAGTGATCATGTTACCCTGAGTAACTGTTATTGTTACATATCTTAGCTCCTTCTCATTGAGTTGCCAGCTGCATTTTGCTTTATGAACTGCTGCTATCTGCCATACCAATCACAATGATCAGTCTCTGTGAGTCAGACTGATAACTGAAAATTAGACCTTTCTCATTATCAATGAAAAAAGGTAGATACAAGGCACAGAAATACTGTGGATGAACAAAATCCACAAATAGTTTTCAAAAATTGATCAGTAGTAATTCATACACTCTCAGAAGCACCACGAAGGCAGGAACTGTATCTTTTCACTCCGCACCCCGCATCTAGAACTTAGCCCTGGGCCTGGCAAAGTAAATGCTCAATCACTTTTGTCATGAGAATGACCAATGAATGATGAACCAGCATGTGCATGATGAACGTGTACTACGTGTTCAGAATATTCTTGCTGCTAACTCACGTACGTCTCCCCTTCCACAAAAGTCTATGGTTTTCTGCCATTGGATACTGCTAACTGAAACAGAATATAGATAATAAGAGGAAAAGCAAGGGAATATATTGATTTTAGTGTGTGAATCATGAAAAGTTTCACATATCTTTTATACACTTTGGAACTGACACTTTCAAAGGGAGGTTTTTCATGGGTTACAGTATTTCCAGAAGCTTCTCCTGTAAAGTGTACTTTATTTAGATAGTTCAGTCAATCCTTACTCGTCATCTTTTTTTCATTCACTTGTACTTCTTTCCACTTGCTCATGAACAGCACGATCCTTGCAGCTGTGACTTTTCCAACATTTAATGCACCTCATTTAAAATTTAGAGTTATGGTCATCCAATTGTAGTTCTAAAACACATTTCTGTTAGAGACTGCAAACAGAAATTTCACTTTCATCATCCTAACAAGTTTTGTCCATTTACTTTTATCAATTTTCTTCTTATCCTGTGGCTTGTAAAAACAACAAAAGCTGTATAGTCCAGTGCTTCTCAGTGTGTAGGCACATTAAAGCTAAGAGATCACATGGGTCTCTCATTAAAATGCAGATTCTGATACAGCAGGTCTGGCGTGGGGTCTGAGATCCTCCGTTTCTGGGGAGGTCCTGGGTGAGGCCAGCGCCCCTGGAAGGAGACTGTACTGTGAGCGATGAGGGTCTAGAAGGCGGAGGGGTGGTTTCTCAGTTACCTAAATCACGGGGTGGTGGCTTTTACATTCTGCTCTACCAAATGAAGTACCGTTGGGAACATTAAAGCAAATTTAAATTAAAATGGGGTTGGGATTAAAGAGCATTTTCCCAGAGTAAAACTTACTTAATTCACATATTTCTTTACTCTAGGGTAAGAAGAATAAATTTTTCCTTTGAGAAGAAACCTCTTTCCCCTAATGTCTGAGAAACAGAGAAGAAATCCAAGCTTGTTTCACAGTTTAAGAGGTGTAAAAAAATGTACATTAGTCTATAATTTCTATTATTGGTATTAATTCCTACCTATCAATTAATCCAAAGTAATGATGGACTATTGGTAAAGTTTGCTAAGCACCTGGAAACAGTGAAGAAAAATATACTTATTTTTAGTCGTCACAGTGGGAATATATTGGGCTTGTAATTCACATCATTTTATTAAATATGTAAAACATAATAAAACAAAGGTGCATTTATTGTCTTTACTCCAGGTAAATGCTATAAACTTTAACCTTTCACTAGGATACCATTGTGTTCATCCATTAAAAAACAAAACAAAACGGATGTCAGTTGGGTGAGGAGAGTAATCGAACGACAGGGATGAAAAGTCCCTGACTCGGAGACGACCGTTTTCATGCCAGCCTTGCTAGAGCTCCTCCTTTTTCTAAAATTTGTCCACTAAATAGTAAACATCCCAGAATTTTATGGAGAGATGTAAAAGAAAGGGAAAAAGGAATTTTACTAATACTACTGGGTTTTAAAAAAAATTAAAAGAAGGGGAAAGATCCAAACTTCTTCCTCTCCTCTTGCTCAGTTGTCAAAAATATCTATGTAGTATAGAAGAAAATGTAAAATAAAGGGAAAAAAATCTGTAATTCACTTCCCAGAAACAACCACTGATCACGTTTATATATTTTATTCTTTTTTCTTATTCATTTTTTAGTTTACATATTTGAAATCACATGTACAGTGTCCATATTTACTATCCCTTTTAACATATATCATATAATTTCCCATTCATTAAAATTTAACTTTAAATAATTACATTAAAAATCTTTATATGTTTGTACTAATTTTTTACATTTACTAATCTATTTTTGGACATTTTGATTTTTCATTTTATATATAACTTACTGCAACCATCCCTTAAAAAGTTTTTTCCTAGTATTCTGGTTATATCACACTGTTCATTCTACTTCTTCTGTAGGCTAAGATCATCTTAAAACTTTCTCCAGTTTACAGTTCTCAAGTTTACTTCTCAGTTTCTTTTTTTAATATATATTTTTAAAGATTTTATTTACTTATTTCTAGAGGGAGGGGAAGGGAGGGAGGAAGTGAGGGAGAGAAACATCAATGTGTGGTTGCCTCTCACATGGCCTCCACTGGGGACCTGGCCCACAACCCAGGCATGTGCCCCGACTGGGAATAGAACCAGCAACCCTCCAGATCACAGCCCATGCTCAATCCACTGAGTCATACCACCTAGGGCTACTTCTCAGTTTCAATGTAATAAATCAAGTCAGGTAAACAAAGATTTGTGAGTTGCTTATGTCCTTTCCCTACTTAAAAATATTTACACTGTAAAACAGCCAATAATCTTTTGAATCAAAGTCCAAACTTCTCCAGATTTAAAAAAAATTTTTTTCCATTTCATGAATACACACTGGAAGAGATCCTACCTGTGAGCCAGTTCCAGCCCCTACCGTGTTTATGGAACTCTCTCATCACTGGCTATTTCAATGACAGTGCTTGGGCCAGTGGCTACAATTGGAGAGATAACATCTTAAGTTAGTCAGGGGCTGCAACACCAAAAACTACCTGGAGTTGTGGTAAAGCATTTACTTAATCATCTAAGATATTAACCTTCTAAAAATGCTTACCATCAATTTTTTTGCATGTATAAGATGACGCAGAAAAAGCACAGGGGGTGGGAAGTGTTATTCATCCATTGGAAATGATATCCCGTTTGTACTTGAGCTCCCAGTGGGACTTTACAAACATGCTCAGGGCTTTCCTTCCTCACTTGACTTTACTCCTATCCAATAAACAAGATGCCCCCACTCCACCCGCACCCCACTCCCTTTCATTCTCAGGCTTGCTGCTGGGGCTGGGGGCTCCACTGAGAACTGATTCATGCACTGTTTCCTTGCTTGGGTATCTGTCCTTATTCCACTCTGGGGCTCTGGGGCCCTGGTTCCTTTTACGGTTAAATTCTGTTCTTCGTCACCCCATTGCACATCTTCCTCACTAGAGACTTGTATATGGTTTTTCATGCCAGGATTGCTTATAATAATGCATAACTAAAACTATCTAAACACCAAATGTAGAGAATGGTTTTAAAAATTACTATATCATATAATGCATCTTTTTTTGTTTTTAATTTAATAAGCACTTTAAAAATAAAAACTCTTTGAAAACCAGGATTACAAGGACACTCTTGAAAATGGTAAAAATCTACAGCAATCTTAAACCAATCGCCATCTTCATACTTCGTGATATAGAATACGAACATTCCTTCTCAGTTCAGGAATAGAACAAAAATGCTCTTTTTCTCCTAATGATGTTTGCAACTTGCTCACTTTCATTCTTTATTTTATATGCTGCTGGCCGCAGTAGCCCTTGAATTTCCTCAGTTTGTGCCAGAACAGCACACTGGATAACTCAGTGTCATGGGGTTGGCACCCCAATTCTTAATTTGGCCAAATACTCCTGGCAAAGTATCTGTGAGCCACACAGATGAAAAGATTAGAAGTAGAAAGTAGTGAGCCAAAATGACTGGGAAGACTGTTTAGCTGCACAAAATGGGAACACAAGTTTTCTGCAAAGACAACTTTTTAGTTTTAAAGAAATCCTTTCCTTGGTTTATCTAATAAACATGTCCTTTGTCCTACAACTAAAATGTTTATAGAGATAGAAATCATATAATGAGGAGATTTTTATTTTATTTTTTATCTTTAAAAGATTTCATTTATTTCTTTTTAGAAAGAGGGAAAGGGAGGGAAACAGAGGGAGAGAAATATCAGTTGGTTGCCTCTCTCGAGCCACAAACCAGGGACCCGGCCCACAACCCAGAGATGTGCCCTGACCAGGAATTCAACTGGTGACATTTTCATTTGTGGGATGACACCCAACCCACTGAAACACACCAGTCAGGGAAATGAGGAGATTTTTAAAAATAAAACACTATCGCATTACACATACTGTATAGTCTGCTGCATTTTTTCACTTAGTCATACACTATGATGACTTTCCTATGTAATATATGTTTATCTAAATCATGATTTTATAGGCTATATATAGTATATCCTGATATGACAGTACCAAAATTTCCTTAACCTTGTCCCTATTGATGGGTATTCATTTTGCATTCAATTTTTCTAAACTTGGCATTTTAAGAAATACTTCCACCTCCTTCTGCCCACAAAACAAATAGGAAAGCCCTTAGTCAGATTTTCTCATAACCCAGACGATTATCTCTTTAATCCTGATAGAAATCTGCAGGTTTATACTCCAGAAGGAATAAACCAGAAGAACTTTGAATGAAAATAGGGCAATCAAGTCGGGAGTCAACATTGTCCATTTCTAGAGCACCGACCCCCTGAGTTCCCAGAATGTTTCAATGTTTCCCCCAGATTCACATGCCCGTCTACACCCCCCCACTCCCCTCCCCCCCCACACACACATGAGACAGGAGATTAGAGGTACATGGTTGGACTTGGACATTATGCTATACTAAGTGAAATAAGCCAGTCACAGGAGGACAAATACTATGGGATTCCACCTATATGATATATGTAAAATAGTCAAACTGGTAGAAGCAAAGAACATGATGGTGGTTGCCACAAGCTGAAGTAAAGGAGAATGAGGGGATTGCTAGTCACAGGATATAAAATTTAAAAATATATATAAGTAATATGCTAAAATGCTGACTAAAACTGTATGCATGAGCAAAGCTTGTTGACTGGTGGTTTGCCTTATACAGGGCATGGTCCAAGATGTGGCTATTTGTAGAGAGGATTCCAGCCATTGGTTAACTGCAGATTCATGTGTGGGTTATGATGAAATCATGATGGAGTCACGTTTTTGATGTGCATTTAAAGTCATGGGGCGAAGCTTGTATTAAAGGAGGAAAGTTGAATACATATAGTATTACAATATGAACATCGTTTATATATACTGTGTATTCATCAAATACCAAAATATAAAAAGTGGTTACCTTGAGGTGGAGATGGAAGAGAAGCATTATCTTCTTATATTTTTCTGTATTAAAAAATTTCATATAATAAATATGAGACAAACACAAAAACACTATGAAAGAATCTTCCCTGATTACCCCAAGGTCCTTCTATATATTTTATTTCTCATCATGTCTCAGTTAGCTTTGGTCTTAATTTTTTTACCTTTCAGCTGTCCTTTGAATGGTGAATAGTAATGACCTCTGTTAAGTAACAAACTCTTATTTTTTTTCTGGTGCCTATACAATAGGTGACACCACTTAAAATGGCAGCAAATTTTGCACCCCAGCCCCAACTTTTTGTCCTAAAACTGCCTCCTGTAAGTCACTGTAATTGCAACCAAAAGAATTCTTGCTAACACAAATGCCTTTAGTTTTATCTGACTTAATTATAGTGCTTGCTTGGAGCCCATGTGCAGGCTCACTGGTTCTGGTTTCTAATCCCACATCTCTATAACTAAAGGAGAGAGAGAGCAGAAACTATGGGGTGAAGAGACTCATGTCTACCCCTCCCCGCAACGGAAACTTGATTCCCTTTACCTTGAAAAACGCTGTTGAAAATCTGACAAACTTTGCTTAAACTAATTGTAAATGGAGATGAGAAAGGTTCCAATACAGAGGCCTGAAAGAACTTTCAATACTGATAGTGACACTGATCGATACAGAAGTGACAAAGGACAAAGTGATAAAGTAATGAAGGAAATGGTGCTTCAAGAGACAAGTATGCAGTCCAAACACATCACAGCTTCTCATGTCAACCTTCGGATTCTTTTGATCTGGACTTGCTCTAAAGTTATAATTTACATGGGTGGGTTGAGTATGGTAGCCAGCTGTCCCACAAGGGCAGAAATGTTGGTCTGTTTGTTCAGCTGTACCTCACGTGCCTGGCACATGACTGGCTTCAATAAATGTTATTGCATGAAGTTATACTTGTGTGGATTTATAAGTTCAAGCAAGGTCTGACTCTAATGTTATTACAGGACAATTCTCAGTCCTGTATTTCTTGGTAAACACTTTAGAAACAGCTCTACGAGCTGGTAAGGACAAGAGAGTCATGTCATAATATATCAAAGCAAAGACAAAACTGAAGTATTTTATTTTTCAAAGGAACACAGCAAATCCTGGGGCCATCATATCAAAATCTAACAACAATCCTCATCACTTCTTTCTTAAACTGGGAACTGGGGAATGTTTCCAGGGGACCTTCAAGGGGGCCCGAAGAGCCAGAAGAGCTATTCAGTGGTGGAAGGGATGTGGACTCACAGTGGGCTCTGTAAACGGGAGTCAGACAGTACCTCCCACTATCGTTCGCATCTAATTTCTCTGACTTGAAGAGTTGCTGCCATTCCCCACTGTCTTGAGTGATCCAGGAAATTAAGTCTTTGAACAGTGAGCTCACTCAGGAAAGAAGTTTCCTTTTCTCGCAGAGCCCAGCGGTGCTGCCAGGACAGAAGGAGCTTCTGCAATGCAGCTAGACCAGACAGTGTTTATTCACCTTTCTCTTCCTCTCTAGACTGAATGTTTGGTGGACTGCACTAAACATTACTGAGGGTAAATACAGACCAAACGCTCACTGTGGAGTGGATGAAAATAATCCTATTATAACCAACATTTTCAATGTGATTTCATTTTTATGCATCATGTAAGATTTCTGGGCTGGGGTTTATCTGGCTACAATAAGCTTAATCTGGACCTGTAAAATTTGGCTGTCCTACTTCTTCAGGAATGTTTTTTTTCCTTGCCATATGAACAAGAGTAAACAATTTGCTCTTCTGTTTCCACACTTTCCCAAAATCATTTACCGGTCACTAGTTTTGTTTACTCTAATCCAACAAGTATTTCTTAATATTTCAAGTACCTGAGACCCCTCTTAGAGGAGGAATCACAGGAATGAGTATGATAGAACCCAATCTGACCACTGCTGTGGTCTGATTAGCTGCTTGGGGGAATTTACTAATGAAAGTAGAATTACCTGACTTCTGGGGAAAATGCATCTTCCTTCCATTTTCTTTTATGAATTGTGCCCTGCATCTGTGTGAGAAGTAGGTCAGGACGGTGGGAGGAGCAGCCAAGTCAAGATCCCTTTCTCCATCCACAGACAGTTGGGTTGCCTCCTTGAGTCAGGATCTGGCTGCCCTGAGTGTGTCCACACGTAGGTACTGATATAGGGCAGGTGCCATAGCAAGCCCAGATCAGATAAGGCAGAGTTCCTGAAATTGTGCAGGATTTGTGCTAACTCACTTGACTGAGGACCCAAGTGAAGTAGACTTGGGCAGAGGGTAAGAAGTTAGTACTGGTGAACCTGAGGAGGATCTGGGAAGGCCAGCATGATACTTACCATTTTTATCTTACACTTGGGAGCTATTTTTTTTAACCAACGTCATCATTTTATAGTCCTAAGTCTTTTGCATAATCTTCATGAGCAGAAATTGAATTGTTTCATAAGTGCTTCATGAAATGTATAATTAATAAGTGGTATCCATTCACTCATTCACTCATTGTGTATTTGTTTATTTAATAAATATTTACTAAACATCTCATATGTACCAGGCATTGCACTGTGTGATATTCACATGTTCATTTCACCATCAAAATGATTTTCTTTTGTGTGAGTCTTGTATTCCATAATTGTTGCATTGGACTGAAAATAACCTATATTTTTAAAAAAGAGTAGATTAACGAGAGGAATACAGAGGTAAATCCTCTATATATTTAAAACTATCATGCAAACATTTCTGACTCTAGTCAAAATCTCACTATGTACATTTTTCTGAACATCCAAAATTCTTGCATTACCTGTTCAGCCCAGTAAGTGTGTGGGAAAAACCTGAATGTGCAAAAGAGTAAAACCCTAAAATAAACATAGCAAGTTCTCATATTGACTATTCATAACAACATCTTTCACAAGCAGTAAGTTTTTGCACTTGGAAAAAAGAAAAGACCTTGTAAGTTAGTGTTAGGTTTATTTTTCCATCAAAGATTTAATAGGGCAATAACGATAAATTGTGGATTGTTGTTGAGCTTACACAAGTCTTATTAATTTTTAACGATCATGATCATACTCATCTGCCAAAGGAAACAATCCCCACCTATTTTTGTACGGATTAAACTTTCTAACCACACCTGTTTACTGGCTGCTCTCCATCTCCTGGTTAAGTACATAATACTGGGAGGACTCTAAATTGCTCTTTTCTTTCTTGAAGAAAGAAAAAACTGAAAGTATACTTAGCAGGTCCATATTAAGTCAGAGACATCTCAGATCCAATCAGAAACAGCAACCACTTGAGGATAGCCTCACTGAGCCTAGGCCAACAGAGCCTGGAGCTGGGGAGCAGACCAAGGCCCGAGGACCGTGTTCTGGTGCTTCCCTGGGAAATATCAACTGTCTGTGGTGAGGAGCATGAGGACAAGCTTAAAATGAACTATTTTTCTAGAGAAGAACAAAGAATGAGTTAGACTTCTAGGAGCCATAGTTGGCAAGGTTCTTGCCCCCAGAGAATTGTGTCCTATGTTACATTTCGGAACTGAATGGGTCGTTCTTGGATACATCGATAAGCCTCGATTTATGAAGTTCTCTTCTATGCTGCTATAGCAAGCCTCAGGCTCCAAAAGCCCTCCTTTATACCTGACCTTGTTGTCCTCATGTTTGCACCTGAAAGCCAGCTCTTTCTGTGTAACCTTGAAACCAGAAGGCAATCGAGTCAGGGCTCCTGCTGCCTGTCACCATTTAGCCAAAAAGCAGAGACAGGGATTGGATTATAATTGTGCTTCTATTAATATCAGAGGCCAGCACTCTAAGAAGGTGGCAGGTAAAAACCTTCCTGTCCACCTTATCTTGAGCTTTCAGAAGCAAGTTTATATTGGGGAAACGTGGGAATTTGTGGGGGGATTTCTAATGGGACACAGATGTGCTGTCTGTCTCTTTTGGGAGGAGGAGCTGAAAGGGGAGTTGTGCTGCTTCTCCCCAAGCTGGCTCCCTCTGTTCGGGTGTTCTCTCTGTTTGCATTAGTGTTCCTCTCTTCCCTGGACACCTGTGGTTCATGGCCAGGGAGGTTAGGTACTCTTCCGTTGGGGAGGAGAGGTATAAACCATTTGCTTTTAAGTGTCCTTGGTTAGGGGAGATAAGGTTTTGGCTATTCACCAGCTGGTGGTAAGTTGCTTGAATTGTTTGTCCTTGTTTAATTTTCTTGTCTCAGTTGCCCCATTCCACTTGCCCAGGAATTTTCCTAGCGTCTTACTATCCTGTCTTAATATTTTGTGGAAGTTGAAGAGGCCTTTAAATACACAAAGAATCATATGTTTATTGTTACTAATTTAAAAAGAATCATAGAGTGTTTACAAAGTTCTAAGGAATTTAGAGTTCCTTTAGAATAATAATAATTCTTTATATTTGGCTATGTTGTTTTTGCCTGCTGACCTCTTCAATAAGCAACAGCATTTTTTCCTTTGGGGCACCACTCTTCCCCCATTGTTGGTGCTTGAGGTCTGGATGGGGCTGATTCTGCCCCATAGCTCCAGAAGAGGGTCTAAACTCTTTTGAGTTCCCTCGACCACAAATGAGTACTTGGTCCAGGTTGGACCAATGAGATCCAGTCTAATTTGATCGAGTTTTTAATGCCCGTCACCAGGGTTCTGATTAATACAAATGTAGCATTTTACACTGAAAGCTTAAGGTGCTTCTTAAAGTCCCAGGAGGTCATTCACATAGCCAATTCCTCCTGATACCTACCCACATTATAGGTGGGGAACACAGATACTGACAGGTCATTTCAGTAATACATTAACACCATTCATTCACTGGCTAGGTGGCTCGGTTGGAGCATCGTCCCATATACCAAAAGGTTGAGGGGTCAATCCCTGGTCAGGGCACATGCCTAGGATGAGGTTCAATGCCAGGTCAGGGCACTTGCAGGAGGCAACCAATTGTTTTCTCTCACATCAATGTTTCTCTCTCTCAAATCAATAAACATATCCTCCAGTGAGGATTTTTTTTAAAGCATTCATTGATTAAACAAGTATTCATTGAGATGATGAATACTACTAGATGCCTAGATCTGTTTACGTGATGGAGTCACGAATGAAACAGAAAGATGTAAATATAGAACCACACAGGAGGGGCATGTAGCCTCCCCTGGATATCTGGACATGGGTGTCCAGGAAGGCTTCCTGGAGGAAGGGACTGGCTTCCTAGTATCTGTGACTCTATTCTCCTTTACTTTTCTTTTTATTCTCACAGCCACTGTCTTAGTTAAGACCCTTTTAATTTCATATCTGAATTACAGTGATAGCTTTCCAACTGGAATTACTTCTACTCTTACCCTGGTCCTTAATACTCAATGCACCCTTTATTAATGACAGAACGATTTTTATTTAAAACATTTTACTGAAGTGACATACATACATACGCATGCAGCTTGATGAGTTTCCCCAGCAAACACACTCATCAACCAGGGCCTGTGTCAACACAGGCCAGCATACCTGAAGCCCACCTCATCTCCCCTTCCATGTACTCCCCTCCCCTCACAAATAAGCTTTCAAAAATTCTAACTTCTATCTTGCTCCCTTGGTTTGTTAAAACCTTTAAAGGACTCTCTACAGCCTTCAGGATAAAACTGCATCTCCATAGCCAAACTAAACCCTAGTAATCCCTAACCCACCATCCCAGTCCTCTTCTTGGCCTTTGCGTGTGCTGCCCCTTTTGTTAAGACTACACATCTCAGCGCTCTCCCTCCCCCATGTCCATAGTTTTCAATTATTCCAGGAGCCACATTCTCAAAGCCTTCCATGATCCCTCTCCTCTTTCCTGTCTGTTTCTCTTACAGATTATTGAAGGTGGAGATAGTGTTTTTCATCCCATCTCCCAGTTGGTTAAAGGAATAAATGAGAACCCCGACATTATTCCTTTCCCTTAATACCTTTCCTCCCCCACCTCTCCGTTCTTTTTAAGTAAAAACTAACCATTGCACTATGAATAAATCAATGCCTATGACCTTTAATTGGTACAGTCCTGTGCTGCTTGACAATGGAGATGTGTTCCGAGTAATGTGTCCTTACACAATTTTGTCCTTGTGCAAGCATCGTAAAAGTGTACTTACACAAACCTAGCTGCTACAACCTATTGTTCTAGGCTACAAGCCTGTACAGCATGTTACTGCACAAAACAACACCAGATTAAATCAGAGAAAGACAATGCACTCACACAGGGGAAAGATGAGATGGCTGAGACTGTTGCCAGCGTAACATGGCATACTATTTTACAACAAACTTTTTTTTAATAAACAGAAATAGTGCCCTCTAAAATAATGATAAAAAGTATTGTGCGGCATTCCCTCAACCACACCAGCTGCCAGGAGGAAAGTGGGCCCACACGCAGCACCATGTCACAACTGTGGTTGGCCATGGCCATGATTGTGGAGATTTTTGCCAGGTACGGGGGTACAGACAGCAACAAGCAGAGCCTGAGCAAGGGAAAGCTAAAGGTGGTCTTGGAGAAGGAGCTCCTGGGCTTCCTGCAGAGTGGAAGGGACAAGGATGCTATGGACAAACTGCTCAAGGACCTGGACGCCAATGGAGATGCCACAGTGGACTCCAATGAGTTCATAGTGTTTGTGGCTGCAACCACATCTGCCTGTCACTTGTGACTCAACGGATGACCTGCAGACCTGGATTCCTGAAGGAGGCACAGGGAGCAGTCCCCTGGCTTCCAGAAGGCTGCTGGCAGCAATTATCTCTCTGGGCTGAGCAAGCTGATGGCCGTCTGATTAATAAAACGCTTGTGAAATGGAAAAAAAATGTATCGTATGGGAAATATATACACCAGTAACATTGTTTATTATCGTTACATATTATACATAGTTGTATTGCTACACTTTCTTATAACTGGCTGTGCAGTATGTTTGTTTACACCAGGATCACCACAAATGCAATGCATTGTGCTATGACCTTATGACAGCTATGATGTCACTAACAGGAATTTTTCAGATGTTATAATCTTATGGGACCACACCATATATGCAATCTGTCTTTGACAGAAATGTCCTTCTGTGGTGCGTGACTATAGTTTGTAGAGAAGTCATGACTGGGTTCCACTGATCCTGCCATACCTTCCTGCCAGGTATACCCTCCCCCACACTTCACACTAAGGCAACACTAAAGTAGGGACAGTTTGTGGTCTTGCACTCATCCAAGGTAAGTGGACACAATGGAAATGGATACTCATGAGATCTGAGCCATTCTGCCAGTAAAAAGTTGGCTTAATTGGAATATCTGGAGGATTTAAGTGAAAACTGGGTGTAGCGGGAGGAAGCAAACAAGTAGGTTAACATTTATCAAATGCCTACCTATCATGCACCGGATGAAATGTTAGGCTCTATTTATGATGTACTACTTAACTAAAGTGGAGGAGAGATGTGCACAAATGTAGATTTTTGAATTGCATAAAAAGAAAGGCTAATATTCCTTTCCTTCATTTGGTTGAAAAAGTTATTTGTGCATTTATACTTTTTCTTTTTAATGAAAAATAACAGTAGAGAATCGCTGAAATTCCTGATTTCAATGACATATTGCTTAACCAGCGTGAAAACAATTCTTTGAAATTTAAAGAAATAGAAACATTTTAAAAGGTGTTAGCATGTAGGAGATTGACACGAGGCTGAGAGGTACAGCCAGAGCACCTCACGCTGTCCACCTAGCTCCAAACCGTGACTGCAGGCCAGCAGGCAGTGCCACCTGAAGCCATTTTTAGAGAAGCATTTACAATCTGGACTTGATTTTTAATGAAAAAGTTCACAGAAAGTCCAAGTGGTAAACCCAAGTGTATTTTCCTTATGCATAACATCAAACACCTCTGACAGGTTGGCCCCATTCCCAGAAAGTCTATTTCTCCCCTCACATCCTGTAACTGACATGGCACTGGGGGTGGGGGGGCACCACTGATGCACAGCTGTGATCTACTAAATGTTTTCTAGAAACTGCCTCCCCAGATCAGCAGCCCATCCACAGCCTACTTAGAATTTCACTGAATAAACGTTTAATAACATAAGCAAAAGTCAAAACTCAGAAATCCAAATTCAAGCCATAGGGGAAAGTATTCCTCAAGTGACTCTAGAAGTGGATGTCTCCATGGTTTCCTCATTGATAAACCTGGAGAGGCCAGCGTGATACTTATCCTTTACGTCCTAAACTTTCGTGCTACGATATTTCTTTTGGTCATCAGTTCATAGTCCAGATTATTTTGCATAATCTTAAATGCCGAAATTGTTTCTTAAGTGCTTAGTAAAATTACTGGTGATGTTCACTCATTCACCTCACTGAATAGGCAGGAAGCTCCCTGAGGACAAAGGCTCCAAGGGCCTTATCTTTTAATGAGCCCTCCTAGCCCCAGTCCAAAGACTGCTGTGAGCTGAGGCGTCAGAAGTGTTCTGTGCGGGAACAAAGAAAAAACCATGTTTCTGTTGCTCAGAAAACGTTTTATTCTTCTCTGCTGGGACGGTAGGCAAAGGGAATGTTCTGATGGCAGTAGGGTTTAACTATTCATCTTAAAACTTGGTTTCACAAAATGCAAAGCCTGTGTGGTGCGCGGAGGGAAGATGACTGCACAACTGGCCTGTCTTGGTAGGTCACAAGTTCTGGGTCACAAGGTCTAGGTCACCGACGACTCTCGGGACCACTCTCTCCTGCAGGCGTCGCTGGCCATTGCAGGACCATGAGGGAGGAAGTGGACTCTGATCTTCCGTTCAGCCAGGAAGCTGGGCACCACCGGCTCACCTTCCCTAGGTGCCTGCGTCCGCTCTCGCGCCGAAGCGGCTTTCGGAGGGTGTCGCGTGCCCTGCGCCTATTCCCTCGAAGGCGCGCGCCCGAGCCACAGCGATTGAGCCCCGGGGCTTTTCTGGGAAGGAGCTCCGGGCAGGCCCCGGCGCTAGGCTGGATCGGTGGGCTTGCCCAGAAAGGCCTGGGATCCCCTGAGAAGGGACACGGAGTAACCGGTGATGAGCCTATGGGGCGCAGCCGGCAGTCCGGGAGCAATGGAGGGGGAGGGGAGTGAGCGGAGGCGCAGCAGGAAACGCCCGAGTCTTGGCCTGCCGGGTCGGTCTGGGGGCGCTATGGAGGGTAAGGACAGGGCGGCGCCCGGCTGGGGTGCCGGGCTTGCTCACCTCGCGCTGGCGGCGCGCCCCGCGGGGAGTTGCGGGGAGGGGAGCAGAATCCGCGGGCCTTGGTATTCCGGGACCGCCCTCTCCGGATCCAGGGTCGGCGGCGAGCGGCAACGACGGCTAGAACCGCAGTGGCAGAATGAGAGCGGCCGCCGCTGCTCCACGCTTGCGGACGTGCGGCCAGCGGCGGCTGCTCTGTCTGCGCGCGCCATGGGGGCACCGTGGGGCCCAGTGGCCTGCCGGCCGCGGGGAGCGCGGGGTTTGCCACGGTCCGCTTCAGCGCTGGCAGCCGCTGGCCTGGTGTGCACGGTCCTGGTCGCCTATGCCTGCTGGGGGCAGCTCCCGCCGCTGGCCTGGACCTCCGACGCCCCGCCGCGGCCAGTGGGCGTGCTGCTGTGGTGGGAGCCCTTCGCTGGGCGCGATAGGGCCACAAGGCCGCCCCCCGACTGCTGGATGCGCTTTAACATCAGCGGCTGCCGCCTGCTCACCGACCGTACCACCTACGGGGAAGCTCAGGCTGTGCTTTTCCACCACCGAGACCTCGTGAAGGGTCCCCTGGACTGGCCCCCGCCCTGGGGCATCCGGGTGCGCTCAGCCGAGGAGCTGGAGCTGCGGGTGTTGAACGGAGAGACCGCAGAAGCCCTAACTGCGTCTGGCTCCAGGCCCCCGGGCCAGCGCTGGGTGTGGATGAACTTTGAGTCGCCCTCCCATTCCCCGGGGCTACGAAGCCTGGCAGGTAACCTCTTCAACTGGACGCTCTCCTACCGGGCTGACTCAGACGTCTTTGTGCCTTATGGCTACCTCTACCCCAGGACCCGTCCCAGCGACCAGCCACAAGGCCTGGTTCCCCCGCTGGCTAGGAAACGGGGGCTGGTGGCCTGGGTGGTGAGCAACTGGGATGAGCGCCAGGCCCGGGTCCGCTACTACAACCAGCTGAGGCAGCACGTGTCCGTGGACGTGTTTGGTAAGGGCGGGACCCGGAGGCCGGTGCCTGACATTGGGCTTTTGCACACGGTGGCTCGCTACAAGTTTTACTTGGCCTTCGAGAACTCGCAGCATCAGGATTATATCACCGAGAAGCTCTGGCGCAACGCGTTGCTAGCTGGGACCGTACCAGTGGTCCTGGGCCCCAACCGTGCCAATTATGAGCGCTTTGTTCCCCGAGGTGCCTTCATCCATGTGGACGACTTCCCTAATGCTTCCTCCCTGGCTGCCTACCTGCTCTTCCTCGACCGAAATCCAGCTGTCTACCGTCGTTACTTCAGTTGGCGCCGGAGCTATGCCGTGCACATCACCTCCTTCTGGGACGAGCCTTGGTGCCGGGCCTGCCAGGCTGTGCAGAGGGCCGGAGACCGGCCCCAGAGCATACGCAACTTGGCTCGCTGGTTTGAGCGGTGAAGCCATACATCCCTGGGTGTAATCCGGGGAGGTCAAGTCATCAGCTTTTAGATCCTCTGCCGTGCATCGCCTTGAATGACAAATCACGGGACTAAGGTTTTACTAACGGAAAAAAAAGGTGATTTGCCGATGTAATTCAGCACAGAGACTGGGCGGGTAAGATCCAGTTCCGTTCTTAATGTTGTTTGGGCAAGTAGCAGTTGGGCCCCCTCTTCAGGAGTGAAGGGGGTCCTTCCTCCCCTTGTAACTGACCAGTGTAGAGATGAAGAAATTACTTGATTACAAGAAGCCATTGAGTCAGTTGCTCTGAATTTCCTCACCTGCCACAAGTCATATTTGTGGCCTGTGCTGAGTACAATGTCATACACACTGTTCCTCCTTTCACATTTCACTGGGCCAATGTGCAGCAAACCCCTGGTTTTAGAAAGAGCCTTGCTGTGAATGGGACTGTGGCCACAAGGGGTTCTTTCTCCTTGTTGGTGGAATTCCTCAAAGTCTCAGCTCCTAATAGAGATGAGGGAGTCATTCAAGAATCCATTGACTGTAATGTTTGTTCCCTTGTCCCACGAATGGAAACAAGATACTGGATTGTCCCTGGAGAAGAGTTAAGCTGAATATATGTGTACCTCTACACAAATGTATTCCTGAAAAGCTGCTTTTCAATCACATCCGGAATCCACTGCCCTAGGGGTAGTTCAGTGTTCAATAAAACCTTATGGAGAATCCCTTTACAATGTGAATAATCATGCCCTAACTAATTTCTTGTCTATTTTTTCTATAACCTGGATTTTTTAAAACGCATATTAAAATTACAGACGTGAAAATAAATCAGAAGCAAACTTCCCCCCTCTTGCCAGAAACACAGACTCTGTTTACAGATAAAAAAGGAAGCCAAAGTGCCACTTTCCACAAAATTACTTATTTTGTGTCTACTCTACCTGAAATTTAAACTGGAATATCAATCCTCTAGGGATGCTGGCATTACCTGTCTACAGAACAATGAAAGAGATTGTACTATATTATGGAATCATCATGGTGTCTGTTAATAGTGTCTGTTTCTATCTGTCAGTTTCTTGTTAAATGTTTAGTTGCTAGGGAATGGAACTAAATTAGTGTCTGTGATATTCCTTGTCTTTCCTTAGAGGTTAAACCTGCAATTCTCCCTGGGGCCAGCAGGTTTCCCTCCTAGTCTGCGTAGTGGAACATAGAGCCTGACATTTCTGATGCCCTTGAGACTGCATGGGACCAAGTTTGAAAATACACGCATTGACTTTAAAAGTTGTTTGAGCAGCATATTCAATAGGTGTTACTGTGTGCCTACTCTGTGCCAGACACCTGGATTTGGGGTGCCACAGGAAAGACAAAAATATGTAAGGCAATGTCTCTCTCTTTAAGGCTCTTAAAGTCTACCACTGCCAACAAGTAATCAGTGAACTTTGGTACATTAACTGACAGAACCTATTTGTTTAAAGTGACTTTCTTAGAGATATAAATCATAAGTGAATTATTAGAAAGCCAGTTGATTTACAGCCTGAAATAATAGTTTATATTTCTTTTTGATTTATTATAATAAAGATGCTCCATGACTAATTATTGTGGGCAGGGTCCAAGATTAATTAGGTTTACACCGGGTTCTGCTGTAAATAGTGATTTTGCATTTGACTACTACAATCAGCTGAATCATAGTTTTATTTCTGCATTTGTTGTAGACTCACTAAAAGCTCATTAAAATTCAGAAAGTGCTTCAATTCTCTTTATCCTTAAAAGAAAAAATTAAAATCTATGAATAAGATGTCCTTATTAAAATACTATAGCATGGACAGAATTACAATGATAAAGTATCAGCCAGCCAATAAAGAAACAGGAAAAATGCTGTCCTTAAAATGAGTATTTATGAGATATTGGCCAATGATCTTGGTTTTACTGGGAATCTACATGGGGCAGTGAGAGAGAGTCTGGGTTTTCAAGGTAATCTGGCTTAGATTTGAATTCCAGCAATGTGACTTCAGGCAAATTAGTAATAACCCTGAACTTCAGCACCCTTATCTGTGAAATGGAGGAGGAAAATACTTCAGAGCTCATTGCAAGCATTTCAGGAAACAAAATAGGTAAAGGTAGTCACTCATTCGGTGAGGAAGAGATTTATTTATTTTTCCTTCTTTCCCTGTAGTGATTTCAGGGTCATCCACATCCATTTACATGTTAAAATTAAATTTCAAGGTATGTTACAGAATATATCTGAAATAAAAAGGGCTTCCTATCATGTATCTCAAATGAATCCCTAAAGCTAAGTCTATTATTTCAAAAGTCATCATTGAATTTAGATTGAGCTTGAATTTGCAGACTATAAACCCACCTATGCTTTCTTCAAAAAAAATGTTTTGTTTTGGTTAAATTACATAGTTAAATAAGTAACTATTATTTTACTAATGCTCTCCTTAGCATTGTCTGTTTAAAACTAACCACATATTTATTAACTATTTAGCACGAGGAAAGTATACTTGCATTTTTATTTATTGGAAAGTTTTGGGTATAGAACAGAGTTTTTTTTTTTTTTTAAGGCTAATCTCATCAAAGAGCAAGAGAAATATGGCAATTCATTTTATGGTATTTTATTTTTCATATTCTAAATTGAGCAGGTCAAATTTTCACAAGCATTGATACAAAATGCATGCAAGTGTATCATATAGATTTCAAAATGTCTTCTAGGATTGCCATGTCCTTCCCTTAACGCATGCTTTTCTTTATGCTGATTACAAATTTGATATTTTTAGCACTTGATGACTCTAATTGCATGAGTGCCCCTGGAATGATATTTGCATCAGGAAGACAGTCTGACTTGCTTTCAGTATTCACAGTCCTTCCAGTTTCCAAGCCCTTCCCTGGCAGTAATTTACAGGAGACAGGGTGGCCTCATGGAAAGAGCTTGCAATTTGGAGTCAGAACCTGGGTATGGGGTTCTGCCACTTTCCACCCCTGTGGCCTTATTAGGCAGGGCCTAATTAAACTCTGAGTTTTAAGCTTCCTCCTTTATAATGCATGAATGCCCCTACAAAACAAGGATTAAATGTGATGATGTGCGCCAGGGAGCTTTGTACATTGTAAAGTGCTATACAGTTACAGAATGCTCTACATTTTCAAGGCTCTAGGCCAGAAAGTAAGTATTTCAGGTTTTGCAGGCCATACAGTCTCTGCTGCCACTACTCACCTAAGCTGTTGTGGTGCAAAATCAGCGATTGAGAATACACAAACAAATTCGGTGCCTGGATTTGGCCCAAGTCACAGTTTGTCAACTGAGTCAGTTCTAGACTTTTAGAGGTATAAGGAATTAGAGAACCTACATGACGGGGGTTTCTTAGAAGGAATTTAAAGATTGTAATTTAAAAATTTTAGAGGCAGATACCCCTGGGTTCCTAGACCAGCCCTGCAAGATTTCTTAATTGTCTTATATTGAGCAAATTAAGCTTTCTGTGTTTTGATATTCATCGCTAATTGCAGATAATCATATATAATTTATGGAGGTGTTGGGAGAATTAGATAAGACACACTTAAAGTACTCTGTACAGTGTCTGGCATGTAGGAAGCACCTGGGAGATGTTAGCTATGGTATCACCAGTCCCATTTTACAGAAGAAGGACCTGAGGTCCACACCCATTGTAGGACTTGCCTAAGGTTGCAGCAGTAATGGCAGAACCAGCCATGCTTGTGCAAGTCACAACTGCTTTGAGCCTCAGTCACTTGAGTTGCAAAATGAGGGGGTTATACAAGATCTTCTCTTGGGACCTCCAGCTCCACTTGCTATCATTCTACTAACTGGCCCCCTAGGGCTTTAGAACTAATTTGCTTTCTAATGTGCCTTCCTTACAGCCTGCAAATGACTTACTGCACAGCAGCAGTAAACTGGCAGAAAAGCAGGCACCAGAGAGGGAGATTCTGATTTAGTGTCACATACTTTAGATATCAGGAAGGGAGCCAAGTCCTTGGTAATCAGTGCAGTGAATAATTGCATTGAATGCATTTCAAGTCATTCTTGGTTATGTCTCAGGGACTTTTATGTGACACATTCTTAAATCAATAATTTATGTATACATGTTCGGGTTATTTTGACAAAATAAAGTAATGAGATGGAAAACAACTCTTTGTTTACAATGTGTATGCCCACGCATTAATGTGTTTCACCATGGCACATGGGATTTTCTTGTCATAAGGTTTTGGAAGCTCATTGGTTCCAGGTTGGTCACGGAAATGTGATGGCTTCGCCTCCTCTGAGTTGCACCAGGTCCTACTCAGCTCATCCTCTTGTCTTTCTTGCTGGTGACTCATCTCCAAGGGTGTAAATTATATACTCTTTCTATTTCCCATTTACTAAGTGTCCTGATGTCCTCTCCAAACCATCTCTAGCTCCTTTCCACTCACTGAAAAAATGCCATTTTTTTAAAGTAGTGGAATAAACCCTGGGAACGTTATTGTTGGCAGAGGCATCTTTCTTAACAGCTGGTGCTCAAATTATTGAAAGGGGGAAGATAAGAAATTGGAAAAAGCACTGAATATTTTCCCTGCTTTCCCTTCAACACACACATGCTGACATGCTCATTTCACTACAGATTTTGAAAAATGATGGTCAGCTGAGGGTAGAAGAGAACGATAAATAAAGAGAATTCAGTAGCAAAGGAGTAAACACAAAAGCAGACTATAAAGTAGAACAGATGGTGACTAGATGGGGAGTGAAGAGAAAAATGGAAAAAGGAAAGACATTGGGGTAAGTGAGTAAGAAGTGTTTGAAGAAAAAATGAGGTTAGGAAAAAAAATGGAAGATACGGGTTCAGTGACAACAAAGGAGGTGGGATAAAGGAGGAACATATGTACAGAGAACGAGGGAGCGGTGTAAAAGCCACCATTCAATGCCACTTTTCCAAAAAGAAAGCTTTGTTCCAGCTTGAAACGCAGCATCTGTTGGTAAATGGAGAATGAAATCCAGAAGTCTGAACTCACTGACAGGGAAAGTCAGGGACTCACCGAGGAATAAACTAACATTTCAGGTAGAAATATAAAACTCTCTTGATTCATTACAACAGCTTCTTGAACTCCTATGAATGCTTCTTTTTCACCTTGGAAAAATTACATTCATTGCAGTTTTTTAAAAATTCCCAGTCGGTATACTTCAACTATACTAAATATCCACTCTTAGAGAAATGTGTTTGTTTTAGATAGCCATAATCACCAGTTGACTTCTTGAGGAATACTCAAAGGACTCAGTACATTTAAAACACTTATTAGTTTCATATGGAACCCTATTGCGAAACTATTGCCAATTAAGTTGTAAAGGGTTGGATTTTTGAGATCTTTGAATTACTGTTTTTAGAAATAGTTGAGTCTTACCTGAATATACTAAAAATCATGCCCTATTTAAACGGGAGTGCCAAAAATTTAATCTGAATTATTTTTAAAAGGGGGAGAAAGGGACTATTCAACAACAAACACAAACACTGCTTCAGTGCCTTCTGTGCCCAGGACTAAAGATGCGCCGGGACTTGGGGGTATAGGTAACACCCAAGCAAGGACTCTGCACTCAAAAAGTGTGTGTTCTAGTGGGAGAAACAGACTTGTTGACAGATAATCCTAACACATTAGCATTGCCATGATAAAGTTATATATCATAGATGTATCAGATCGTGCAGAATCACAGAATTCAAGAGGAAAACAAAGCAAGCTCTCAGTAGAGGATCCGAGGAGTCAGAGGATTACATGTCAGGACTGAAATTCCTTTATCACAAACTAAGTCTTCTTCGTGTTTTTTCTGAAAAATACAAGTGTGATACTTTCTGGTCTCAACACTTATTTACTTGATTACTTTCGCTAATTCTTACTTGAGAACATTTTCATTGCTCTTTTGGAGAGGGTGGGAGAAAGAGAGAGAGAGAGAAAGAGTGAGACATCAGGATAAAACCCACAACCTGGGTATGTGCCTTGACAGGGAATCAAACCCACAAACTTTTGGTGTAAGGGATGATGCTCCAACCCACTGAGCCACACTGGCCAGAGCTTTCTTAGTGCACTTTTAAATGAGCATCTAGTTATCGTGCTCCATACATAACTGAACAGAAAATCCTCAGTAATTTAGATGCCATTTTCAGTTTCCAATGGAAAAAAATCAATTTTCTCCTTTCTTTTTATACTTTTATGTATTATATTTATTCTTTCTATCAGTCTTAACAAATAAACTCCCCTTGAAGTGCCCCCCACCTCCAAAAAAAGGAATATCTTTACTCATTATCTCTGCCTCATTCTATTTGAAAACACTTTATTTGCCAGTGGTACTCTGGAATGACTAATACAATTCTAAACTTTTTTCATTGTTTTATAATAAAATCAAAAGTATTATATAGCACTCTTGGAAATTATTCATCTGTTCCTTCTTGAAAGATTTATCAAGGCCCTTTATTGCCTAGAAATTCTGTAAGCATGTACAGAACTCTGTAATTATGTAGCATATACCACAAGCCACAATTATTTAGACATTACTTTTAGCCACCTGCCATTCTGCTTGAAATTCCATTTGCATTCTCTTGGGATTATGGTTATAATATACTGCTTTATTTATTAAGTGTATTTGTCTAGGGCCTAGACTCTAAGCAGTGAGCAAGTTGCACTTAGTAAGCAAGATTCAAGTTTATTTCTGTGTATTACAAAGTATCAGGATAGCGATTTTGTATTCTGCTTTCACAATTGCCAAAGTTGCTGAGTCATTTGGAAAAGATGATTAAAGATTTGGAATGACATTTCTTTATGTAAAAGTATGAAATGATTGGACAATATAAAGCAGAGAATGAAAAATGAAGGGGAATTTTCTCATGGTCTTCAAGCATCTTCAATCATCCAATAAGTACTTTGTCAAGTGCTGGGCCTTGATTCGTTCTGGGGATTAAATAGCAAACACATAAATTTCAAGGCCTCATGGTGGAACTATATGGAAGAAACAGAAAATAAACAAGCAACCAAATAAATAAAATAATTTTCTCTAATATACAAGGACTCACTGTTCAGAATGATATCCAACATCTTTTAGCTTTGCTGGAGCTCAAATAAGAGAAAATGGGTTTTGAACCATAGGGTAGGAAAGAAATTCCTTTAACAGGGAGAGAACGTGGAGGTTTCCCTCAGTTGGGATAGGGAGCATAGAGAAATGGTCAACTGTATTGAATCTGCTATCTGAATGGGCTCCTTTGCCCCATACATTATCCCATTTTCCAATCACAGCAGTCCTTGTGCATTAAGTTTTATGATCCCCATTTTATAGAAAAACTAAGAGGCTATGATACTGGCTAAGGTTCACACAGCTCATCACTGCAGAGCTAGCATTGATTCCCTTGGAGTCCAAGGCTATTGCTTTCATCGTACACCACCTGAGTTCAGGTGGACAGAATACTGCCATTCTAAATCTTTAAACTTTGTATAGAATTTTTAGGTAGTTTCTTTCCCTAAAGTAAGAGAAAAGCCTGTATGGTGGCTTTCAAACCTTTTTTCAGGAGGAAAATCTAATCTTCAAACAAAAGTGTATGTGGAATCGCAATACAGGAAACAACGCAGAGCAGAGCAGCCTGGGGGCCCTGGGATGCACCCTCACTCATCCGCAAGGAAACGCCCCTCGGTGACTAAGCTCCACTGTGTCCTACGGACTTGCTCTTTGTCTAGTGAATATTACCTTAATGTCAGGCTAAAACAACATTAAACTCGGTTACTTGGAATCTTACATATTCGAATTTTATCATGGTAAAACAGTCTCAGCTACTGTAACTATTTGGGAAGACCTGGTTGACCATCAAATCTGACAACAGGGCATATTGGGGTGGAGCGATCTGAGGCATGAGTTCAGTAAGGGAGTTAGTGGGAGCTGAGTCCAAGGGACTCTTGGAGGCTTACATTCTCACTTCCTCATATTTATGTAAATAGGTCTAAAGTTCCAAATCTTAGGCCAGTATGTTATGGACTCCTGGTATTTGCTAATGAACCATATCCCTCCGTCTCAACCTCCAGACAGAGAAAATTAAAAGCTTTGATTGAATACTTACTAGAGTTATCAATTTGGAGCCCTTCCTTGGAGTAACAAAGTGAGCAGACAATGCTGAGAGAATAGGACTTCATTTGTTATTCCAGTAGGCTCCAAGGCAGAGCTGGAATCCAAAGACAACCTCACACAGTAATGGGAGACGTACTAACATGCAGGGAAAGAGGAGGAGCCTTGATAATGAAGGAAATATTTCTTCTCCCAATATGAGTTTAGGCAGTACTGCCTTCCACCTGTATTGTACCTGTCCCTAGGAGAGGTGCATGTGCTATTCTAACAGGTTCTGTGATTAAGTAAGTGGACATACCTGTAACTAACACAGAAGGCAGTACCTTAAAGGAAATCTGACCTGGAGACCCACATGTACCCTTGGCTATTGATCTTGGGCCTGGGGTCCATCCTCACACACCTTTTGCACACTTCCACGGGGCCTGGGAATCCAGGAACATCCCTGACCTTCCTGCTGCAGTCCCTGATATGCTTCCATATCATATCACTCAATTTGGAAAATGCAGATGGCGTGAGAGCAGGACTGCCTTATGCATAAGACCCAGTAGGCACAATGCCTAAGGCTCACAGTACTTTTTGGGGTGCTTGAAAATGTTTTAATTTCTTTTAAAATCAGAAGATAAAAAATTTTTGATAAAAGCAAGCTAATATATAATATTAATGTTCATTTAAATTTTTCTTGAGGTTAGTGAATTAATTTTTTTAAATTTAAGCATAATTGGTATACAATATTATATTAGTTATATTAGTTTCAGATGTACAATATAGTGATTGGACATTTTTATGCCTTACAATGTTATTACTCCAGTAATTCTAGTAATTATCTGTCACTGTGCAAACTTATCACAATATTATTGACTATATTCCCTTCATCTTTTTCACCCATCCCCTGCACCCTCCCCTCTGGTGACCATCCCTTTGGTCTCTGTTTCTATGACTGGATAAAGAAAATGTGGTATAGATTCACAATGGAATTTAGCAGCAATAAAAAAGAATGAAATCTTGTCATTTGTGACAACATGGATGGACCTAGAAGGTATTATGCTAAGTGCAGGTATTATATCAGACAAAGATCTAAAACACATTCATTTTAATACCACCTGAGTTGTGAGATAAAATTTTTAATATTTAAAAAAATATATATTGAAGAAGGTGCCCCAAGGTAAAAGTACTTAGGGCTAAGCAAAGTCAAAATCCACCCTGTGCTCATTGGGGTGGGGCTTCCTGCTTGAGGGGGATGCACTTTCCCAGGGGAAGAGAGTGCCTGGGTGAGGAAAGGGCAAACCTAATGGATAGAGAACTAGGGAGGAACTAGAAAATAGAGAATCTCTCCATTGTAAACTTTTTCCTCTCATTTTATTTTGTACATCTGTAAGGAACCTTAATCCATTCTGGAGAACAAAAGGGGTCCATGTCGATAAACAGAAATACCTGGACAGGACAAAATATTCAATGCTTGCAAGGTCAGTTCTCCAGAAGGAGTTACTTGACCTCTAGAGCATTCACTGCAGGCCAGGAGGTGGGCAGTATGTTTGAAAGAGTTCCATCGCAGTGGTTAAGCAGTTAACATCCAGTGCGTAATGGGGATCTTCTCTCTCTGGACATTTTAACAACGTATTTCTCACAATCTGTGTTTTGAAAAATGACAGAACAAGACTGTTCATGTTACAGATTAAAGAAGAGTAAAGAGGCATGACAACCAAATGCAATGAATTATCCTGACCTAGCTGTACTCTGGATAAGAAAAAAAGTTATTTTAAGGGGCATTTGAGGACAACTGTCAAAATTTAACTATGGAATGTAGATTAGACAATAGTGTTTAATCCATGTTAAATTTTGTGATTGTATTGTGGTTTTATAAGAGAATGGGAAGGTCTTTTTGTTCTTAACAAATGCGCAATAACATTAGGGGGTCAAAGGCTATGATGTCTACAACTTCTTTGTAACTGGGTCAGAAAAATATATACATATAAAGAGAGAAAATAGTGAAGCAAATATGTCAAAATGGTAACTGGTGGATCTTGGTGAAAGGTTCTTTGCTCTAGTCATGCAACTTTCTGTAAATGTAGTATATTTCAAAATAAAAAGTTAAAAGGTGAGATTGTTCAAAATTAATTCAGCAAGTATTGTTGAAATAAGGTCCAAAGAAGACAACACCATTGATGCACTCATTTCACAGGTGTCCCACCATCCACACCTGTGCCTGGGGGACTGATTATGTACAAGTAGGAACCATGGATACTGAACAAATTAGCTGATCCGAACATGTCTGTACTTGTAGATTGTCATTATTTACAGGGTTTCCCTAATAAAAATCATTAAAACATTTGAGCTACAGCTGCTGGACTGAATAACAAAAAAACTGAAAAACTGATTTTGTAGTTGACTTGCAGAATGAATTTAATTTTTTAATTGTATTTTTCCTCATTGATAAAATTCAGATACCAATGCTTGGGACCACAGTAGACACGAAATAGGTTTTCAGTGAGTGAATACTGTATTCCTATTGAACAATGCTAGTCTAGGTTCCTTCCAAAATAGAACGTGAGGTAAGGGCTTGGATGCAGGTAGATTATTTTGGGAAGTGTTTGTAAGGAACAGTAGAGAGGAACTGGGAAGACAGTAACAGGGAAGAATGAAGCCAACCCAACGATGCATTATTAAGTTGATCACCACCGTGGCATCTGATGCTTGGTCACATGAGGACCCTCTGAGAAGCCACAAAATGCAGCGCAAAGTTGTCTGCCTGATGAATGTTAGAGGGAGTGTTTATCCACCCTTCCCCCCACCCCCATGTTGACCGAGGGTTGCCCCCATGAGGTGAATGAAGCCCTAGGACAGAAGTCAGAGGTGCACTGTACAGCTGAGGTTGGTTACACTGTGTGCAGCTGATCACCACAGCAATGGCTGGAGATAAAATGAGGGCAAAGGAAAAGGTGAAGGGTGTCACAAGACAAGAGTGATCTAGGATTAGCAACACCATGAGCCTGTATGCGCACATGAAGTGATCTGATACAAGATTGAAAATACAAAATATGGCAACAATTATATTACATTTATTTTTTTAATTTGTCCATCACACATTCTTATGACAATAATTAATTATCCAGTTTGTATTACATGCCAAACTCTGTACAAAGCATCATTATTGTTACTTCATTTACTCCTCACAACAACCTTGGGAGGTATCATATCTCGATGGTTCTCAATCTGGGGCGGTTTGCCTCCAGGAAACATTTGTCAGGGTCCAGAGACATTTTTGGTTCTCACGATTAGAGGAGGTGCTGCTGGCAGGGAGTGTGTTCAGGGCAGGGGTACTGGTGAACAGTAATACACTGGACAGCTCCCCACACTGTGAATTATCCAGCCTCAAGTGTGGGTAGTGCCACGGCTGAGAAATCCTGGCATGTCTTATCCTCATCTTATAGTTGAAAACACAAGGGAGATTAAGCACATTTTCTAGGTTCAGAAAGCTAGTAAGTGATGGAGTTGGGTTGTCCACTCCAGTCTGTCTGACTAAAGCCCCTGTGTATTTGTAACCACGCTGTACTGCCTCCCTAACACAGGGAATATATAAGAGCCTTTAAAAATCGTATGTGGAGAGCACAGTGTGACTGATTTGTATGTCATCATAGTAATCATAATAGAGAATTAAAAATGCAAATAAGGTAAGAATTGAAAATAATTGATACTTCTGATTTTATAACGAGCCAGTATTTGAAAAATTGAAAGGCTTTAATTATTTCAAGTCACTTACATGCATTTTCAACCTTTCTGTCACTCTGCAGTGCCGTCTCATCAAAGCAAGCCAAATTTACCAGGAGGCGTAACTTGGGAAACACGGGGGTAAAGATTATTCTCCTACTCAGAAGCAAAGCACAGACTTTCAAAAGTAGCTTTCTTGTCTACATTCTGTTTTCCATTCCCTCTTTTTTAAATATAGCAGTTTATGATCATCCCAACTTTTCAATTCATTCATTTTTAAAAAATGTATTATTCATTTGAGTGGCTTCATTCAGCCAAGTCCGAAACTGGCCATCTCTGCCCAAGGCCATCATTATGGTTAATGGCTTCCCATTATGGGTAATGGTTTCCCATCATTATGGCCGAAAGAATATTCTGATGGAGAATAAACCAAAGGCAGAGCATGGCATACTACACAGGATGTGGGCAGTATCTAAAGCAAGACAGATCGCCTTCTTGGAGGGAGACGAGTGAATATAATGTGGGCTTTAGAGGTAGACTGACCTGAGTTGGGATCCCAGCTCTGCCACACAAGCTGTAACACCTCAGGGAAGTCACTTATGTTTCTTAAACTTCAATTTCCTCATCTACAAAATGGGGACAAAAATGTTTGTCCTAGAGCCAAGCATACTATAGGTATTCAATAAATATTAGCTATTATATGCATTCAATTTTAGGGCCTAAATACAGGAAGTGGAATGAATCATATTCTCCAGTTCATTGCACATGATTCTCATGGGTCTGTGCAAGTTCTGCACTGTACCATATTTGCTTTCTCTTTCACTTCCCCCATTGCCACTCCTGCTCTTCCCTTCTATTGGTACTCAGTCTATTGCCTGGTATATCCTTGGAGATATATATATATTTACCTGAAAAAAATTAGTCCATCCCCAGATACATGTGTTAGACCTCTCAACCTTTTCTTGTTTTTTCTTCATTCAACACAACATGTTGAAGATTATTCGTGTTGCTGAATGTATCTCCAGGTCATTGTTTGACTGTTGGCCTAATATTCCACTCTATGCATCTCCCACATTTTACCCATGTATTGTTCCTTCTATGGGCCTCAAATAGCTCCCAGGAACTACCTGCACTGTACCTTTGTAACTTCAGCACAAACTTTTTGATAGACCCACAGTAGTATTTGATAAAGTTCTGCACAGTATTTATGATTAAAATCATCTTTGAAGAGGGCGTTGGGGGTGGCCCAGTCCAGGCAGGTCTTGTGGGCTCATTGAAGCTGCCACATAATTCCCAGTTTTTGCGGCTGGATTTTGCCCCATAGGGTGCCACCATCAGCACGTCCTGGGTGAACTCCAGTGGGGCAGATCAGTCCCCACCATGTCCAGGGTGAGTCCCTCCCCTTCAGAGCCCATGTCAAAGCCCAGCTGTCCCCACCCTCTCCTTTGAGATAACTGTCTATCTCCCAACTCAGAGGTGAACTGGTGGCGCCAGGTTGTCCTGACACGTTTGAACTTGTTTTTATTATAAAATAATTGGGAAATTGAGAAAAACATTAATATGAAAATGAAATAAAAATTGCTTATTATCTTGTCAAAAAAATCATCTTTGAAAACTAGGAATAGAGGGGAGCTTCCTTAAAATAATCAATACTATAAACCAGATATTTATAGCAAACATCAAACAAAACAGAGATAGTTCCCTTAAAATCAGAAAGAAGACAAGAATGTCATCTATCACAGTAACTTTCAACATTGTACAAGAAAATTTGGCCAACAAGATAAAAAAGAAAGAAATAAGAAGGGATTAGATAAAATTGTTATTATTTG
The DNA here is from genome assembly GCA_039655065.1 of Glossophaga mutica. NCBI lineage: Eukaryota > Metazoa > Chordata > Mammalia > Chiroptera > Phyllostomidae > Glossophaga > Glossophaga mutica. The sequence continues at coordinate 72,773,748 of CM077308.1, read as the reverse complement.
TAGATGATCTGATCACCTACATTCAAACTCAGTGAGATCAAAAGATAAACTGTAAGAACTAAGGAGTTCAGCAAACTTGAAAAACAGTGTCAACTTTCAAAACTTAGTATAATGTGTCTATACAAATATCCAATGAGAAAATATAATGAAAACAAAGTAGAGTGCACAGTAGTAACAGAAACTATACAATTTCCAAAAATTAAACAACACACACAACTTTCACAAAAAAAATTTAAATGCTATAGGAAGACGAAAGAGAACTTGAATAAATGAAGAAATCTAGCATCATAAGGATGACAGTTCTTTCCGAATTAATTTATATATTCTATTCAAAGGCAATGAAAAATTGAGCAGCATTTTTAGAGAAGTTTGACAAACTTATTTCAAAATTAATATGAAAGAATACATTTTGTGAACAAATAATTTAAAAAAAAACAAAGAGTAAAGACTCGCTCCACCAGATTTTATGAATACTATAAAGAAATAATCATAAAGAGTGACAAAAGTACTGGTGCAGAGCAGATCTATATAAGCAGAACAGAAATGGAAGGCACAGGCCAGATCTAGGTATATAAACGGGAGTTCGTCATTTGCTGGAGGTACATCCCCCAACCATTTCAAAAATCATACACTGTTTAATTGAAGATGTTGGGGAAATGGCTCACTATGTTGAGATAGAGTTCAATTCCTCCTCACATCATACGTATATGATTGTGTGTGTGTGTGTCTGTGTATTCCTGAAGGATACAAGACATTTAATATCATATATATCCTTGTAAACTTAGGGCAGGAAAAATTTTCTTACAAAAAGATCCAAAATGCACAAAACATAAAATTAAAAATTGGTATATTTGACTACATCAAAATTAAGGATTTTGGTTAGATAAAGGACTTCATAGTCAAAATTAACAAGTGGTAGACTGGGAGTAGCTATTTGCCATGTTAAAAAAAAAGAATAAAATTTCTTCCAAATCAAAACTGAATACACGAGAAGCCCAATTTTAAAAACAGCAATGTATGTAAAACAATTCACAGAATAGAAAACTCCTAGTTATCGTACAGACGAAAAAAAGTTGCTTACCCATACTACCAAGCAGAAAATACAAACTGAAAAAGGTAACAGTGTATGCAACCATACACATACGAAGGGCAAAGACTAGCAACTTGGATAATGCCAGATTTGGGGGGTGGGCAAAGAAAAGGGAAAGGGACAGAAGAGAAGGGAACTCTGAACACCCCCTACCGCCCCTCTTGCACTACCCCTCCCCTTCCTGCACTATACCCCGCCCCGCGCTGCCCCACCCCACTGTGCGCCCCTCCCTACCCTCCGCGTTGTAACCCCGCGGGCTGTGCGTGCTCCCTCCACCCACGCACAATACTCGGGACGCCTCAAGCTCAGGAGCCAGAGACCCACCACCTCCGCTACCTGTGGTCGCAGCTGCGCCATTGGGATGCCAAGGAGAAACTACCCTAATTGAGATTTTGCTGCTTTAGAAGTCACTCTGGGCTCATTAGAAACATGAGTGGACGCGCCCGCGTTAGGGCTCGGGGCATCAACCCTAGCCCCAGGGCCACGGAGGTGGGAAGCTCCCAGGCCTACCTCACGGTGCGTGCAGTGCTTAGCTGGCATTGTCTTGCTCTATTATACGTCTCCTTCAGGGACTTAGCCTTCCTCTGTATCCCTCTTTTCCCCGCTCCTGGGAAGGAGTGGGTTATCTTCTCTCTCAACTTTGAGTCTTCCCGGGGCTTCTCATGTTTTTTCCTTTGGGATTTAATGAAGATATTTTGGTCAGTGAAGAGAACTAAAAATTAGAGGCAAATATGCTGTCCTTTTCTACTTCCTGAATTTTAATTATTTGATTTGCATTTAAGTCTCTTGGTAAAAATTGCTGTGCCTTCAGTAGTAGCATTATATCACCTATAATCTAATATGATTCCTCTTGTTAATTCATATTTAAAATTAATAATCTCAGATAGAGATGTGGTTTTGATTCAACCAATGTTTCTTGATCAACTGCTGTGAGTACTGCTCCTTGCTAGATAGACTTAAGCAACTGGAACCAACTGATCAGAAAACCAGCGACAGCTGAGTGATATTACTACACACTCTTAGTATTTGGAGCAATCTCTTAGATTGTATTCAAGTGAGTAGCTTGGTCATTGTGCTTTTCCTGTCATGAAAAGGTCCTCTCTTCACTTCATACATTTTTTAGCAGGTCAAGATACATTTCTTCTTGAACAAAGAGAGTAGTTGTGATGAAAAAAAGAATTTTTTAAAAATAGGAAATATTAATAGCTGGGAGCAGAGGTGGGGAGGCGGAATTGGGTGTGAGGGGATGGGTGGTGATGAAGGCACGTGGCCCCGTGTACAGGTGACATATTGAGGAATTGTACACCTGAAACCTATGTCATATATTGACCAATGTCACCCCAGTCAATTCACTAAAAAAGAAAAAAAGAGCGTATTAATAGTTCCCTTCACCTATTTTATGAACTAATTTGGAAAACTTTATTCAGGAGAGTCGTCATGTGACTGGTGACCCAGATGCTCTGGGCTCGGTTTATTTGCTTGCTACGGGCATGTGCACACTGGAGGCCATGTCTGTGGGCCATGGAAGCATGAGGTCGTGCCCGTCTGGACGGCCTCCCTGGTGAGCGCCCTGACTCCAGGGTCTCATCTCAGCCTCTTCACACCTCCAGGGCCTGACGGCTGTATCTGGCTCCTGAAACTAAAATTAAAGTTTGATGAATGGGGAATACTGTAGCTTGTCCTTATTCTTTCTTCTAGAATGGGCAATTTCTTATCAGCTCTCAAGCATCACCTGTTAACACTGTTAGCTCATTGAACCAATACTTTTTTTTCCCCTATTTTAGCCTGTATCTGCTGATCTCAGTGACAACGAAGCATCGTCCAGCAATAGCTTCGTGGGAACAAGCAGGATTTCACAGACTTGTAAGTGCAGTAGTCTGTTCCATTCAGTTCTGTTCCTTCGGAATGGAGCAGGAGTGACTCCACTATGCCTTCCAATAGCCAGGTCCCTTCTTACATCACATTACATTTACCTTTTCTTGAAGGATCCCCTGTGTTTATTGTGTTTCTTTGGGAATCCCAAACATAGTCTGCTGCTGAATTTGCTGATAGTGGTTGACATTTGGGAATCTACAGATATTAGGAAGCTAGTTTTCAGATTCTTTCTGTCCACTGAATAATTATGAAAAAATACTTAAAAATTATTTGACATGTAAATGTCAGTGCCATCAGCTTGCAGGCATAGTAGAAATCTGGAGTGCTGGCTGCCACTGCCTCCTCTTCTTTCCCCACCCATGGTAGACGTCATCATTTCATGGTAGCTCCCTTCCCTGTAAATCCAGATTTACCCTCAGGATACTTGTCAGCATGCTGCTCCAAGTTGTCCCTATCACACTGTGTGAGTTGGCATGCTCAAAGCACTAGTTTGCTAGAGTTGCCATGACAAAGTACCACAAACTGGGTAGGTGAGACAGTAGAAATATACTGTTCATGACTCTGGAGGCCAGAAGTCCAAGATCACTGTTTCTGCAGGGTCCATTTCTTCTGAGTCCTCCCTCCTTGGCCTAGATGGCTGGCTGCCTTCTTCCTGTGTTTTCACATCATCTTCTCTCTGTACTTGTCTGTGCCCTAATCTTTGCTTATAAGGACAACAGTCGTACTGGATTAGGGCCCATCCTAATGATCTCATTTTAACTTAACTGTCTCTTTAAAGACCCTGTCTCCAAATACAATTGCATTTCGAAATATTAGGGGTTAGGACTCCAACAGAGGAATTTCAGGGATCGGCACTTCAGCCCATAACCACTGCTGAAATCTATTAACCATCTCCCTTGCTCTGACCATGAAGTTAAGTAATTAATTGTTAATAACCATGTAATCTCTAAGTACTTGGGTTCTTCTAGACTCATAGTCTCACCAGTCCTTCCGTCCATCCTGTGCCTGGTTCTCTCTTGCTCTGCAGGGTTTTTCCAGCCCTGCTCCAGTACCCTGTGCTCTGAACCCCCAGAAGATCTGCTCTCAGGCAATGCAACTGCCACCATTCAAACCTTATCCCAGCTTCTCCTTGGGACTTTATTTCCATGACATTTTTTGTCACTAGCAAATGATGGAAACCCTTCATTTATAGAGGGTAGATTGAATTTCTATTTATTTTTAAAAATTGTGGTAAAATATGTATAACAGAAAATTTACCATTTAACCATTTTTAGTTATACAGGCCAGTGGCAGCCATCACCACCATCCATCTCTAGGACTTTTTTCATCTTTCGAAACTGGAACTCTGTACTCATTAAACAATAATTCCCCATCCCCCTTCCCTTCTCTCTGGCAACTAATATTTTATGGAAGATTGAATTTTTGAAAACCATCCAACATCTTTTGAAACTGTGAATAGTGCATGATATGGATAATCTGGTGAGGATAACTTTTTAAAAACGAAGTAAACTTTGTGGTTTCTAGGAGACGCAGACTTCACCGAGAAGGGCATGGACAGCAGTTCTGAACAAAAGCAATGGTGCCATTTGGGGTAGTTGCATTCAGCGACTCTGTCAAAGGTGGCAGTCAAGTCAGAGTTCTAGCGATTCGTCATACTATGAGTCATAGCACTCTGTCATAATATTCTGTATTTTGTCTTCAGAGAGCCAAAGTTATGTCTAAAAGTCAACATCTCTTCAGAGAGCCAAAGTTATGTCTAAAAGTCAACATCTCTCAGACTCATAGATAGAGAGCAGGCTGACCACTAAGATGGGGAAAGGGTAGCAGGTGGAGGGATTGAGCAAAAGGAAAAAGGACGCATGACACGGACAATAGTGTGGTGATAATGGGAAAAATACAATTAAAAATAAAAATCAACATCTCTTTGTACTCATTTTAACAGAAAATAGTCATTGCATTGTAATTTCATATTTTCTAGAACCTACCTGTGAGAGAGATGCCCCAAGGTGAACTGTTGACTTTCATTCTCAAGGGAATGATCTAGTATAAAAACTGATGGCAGTGGTCTGGGCATTTCCCTGCTTGTGACTGGTGTGGGCACGCTCGGTCTTCTGAGTGTTACACAGAAGCCGGAGGAGGGAGAGCCACTCTCCCTGAGTGGCTGCAGAGTGGGACATGAGGAGATAGAGCTTCCCCTGAGCCAAGAGGAGAATCAGACCAGACCAAAATATTATGAGGGAGGACTAACCCAGGGTCTGTTAACATCTAACAAAACATGCCATGTATTCACAGTTTTTAATTTTTACTCTGAAGACTTTTGTATGGTCATGGTTGTTTTTGGCAATGTGGGCCAGTTAACACCACAAAAATCTGAGTTTTGGTTGTAGGTGCATTTTGGATATAGCGGTTGTAAATAATATCACTAAAATAAAATGTTAACTATTATGGTATTCTTTTAATATTTTAGATAAAAATGGCACTTCTTCTGGTAATGCTGAATGTACCCTCATGGAAAGAGGTGGGAAAATCAGACAGGATTTCATGGATTTGAGTGCCTGTACCAGAGAGAAGTTGGCCCATGTGAGAGATTGCAAAACAGGTAACTAGTCTTTATATTACTTCTTTCTTAATGTCACCAAATCTTGCTTAAGAAATTTTAATTTCTAGATGTAAAATAAATGAGTTCACTTAAAAGGTATTTACTGACCATCTGCTCTATTCAAGGCATGATCTAGATACTAGTTGTTTTCAACTTCACTCCCTTTTATTAATGGAAATAGTAATATTTCCCCCCAAAACAACATCTCACTTGTTGAAAAGATTTTCTCCTTACATTTGGAACGGGACTTAAAAAAGATGCTTTGACTCTTCCCCAACCCTTTTCCCATAAGGGAATAATAATGTTTCTTTACTTCAGCTGACAAAGAAAGACGTTGCCTATTTTGGAATTCTTAACCCAGATTCCAGGCTCAGCCCAGAAATTACACCCAGAACTGTGGGCATATGCATTTTCAGGGAAGTAGGTCTCTTGTTTTCCCTGGATTCTCCAAAGGCTTTGTGACTCCCTCCCAGAAGTTAAGACTCCCTAGTGCAAATCAGTCTTTTTCAAACTTTTAAAACCATGCAGCAAAATAAGAAATAGCTGCATGAGTATTATCCAGCAGTACACACACACAATTGAAACAAGTTTTCACGTAAGAGCGCTTGCCCTACTATGTGCAAGGGGCTCTGATCCACTTCCGTTGTTGTCTAGTCCTCTCATGAGACATAGTGGTTTGCCTCATGTACTCTCGTAACTGCAGCATTAACGGGTCATGATTAGTTTGCAGATAGTGGTGTAGATGATTTCGAAGGATCTTGCCAGCTCTGACATTTTAGGTGACTTCTCTTTGTCCATTAATAGGAGCAGCTAAAATATGTTGTCATTGCCTTAGGATCTAGAAGAACAAAAGAAACTTTTGTTTAATTAAAATAGCACAGTAATTCCTTGCTCCTAACAGATTTATACCACCAGTGGAACCTGAGGGAATACCAAGGCACACATGATATTGTACTTTTTCTTTCTTACCACCTTGGGCGCTCATGTTTCCCCTTCCTCCATGAGAAAATCAAAATAACACCTATTTGATACAATTCTTTTCTATAAGACAAACATCAGATGATTCCCTTTGAGGAGAGGTGAAGTCCCTCATTAGTGCCCTTTTGGATTCTGTCTTGGTGAGAACTTAGGCCACTACCACCTTGAGCGCTGATCAGCTGTATCATGGCCATCTCCAAATTTGTCCTGTAGACTTTGAGGAGGTGAATAAAACATTTTGTAAGGGATGGAATTCCCAGAAGCACACATGGACCTCCCCCTCGGCACCTGTAGAAAACAGAAGCCTAGAGGCCCTGTGCTCACATAGGAGAGATGTGTCCATTCTTCCTTTCTTCTCCACTCTCCCCTCAATCTCTGAGGGCCTTCTCTGGGATTAGAGGAGTGGTGTAGCTACTGACTGAACTGTTTCAGGATTTTCAGAAGTATAGTTAACTTCATTATGTGGATTTCTGAGAGGTTGGGTTGTATTTATGGTGAGAACAGGACAGTGTCTGTGTAATCCGAGAGCAGCATCCTAAAATGTTTATTCACCTCATGTGAATCCCACAGAGAATCTGAGTTTTGGAAGGAGTCCTAGGGTAGCTGGATTCAGATGCTTCCTTTCTCCCAGGGACAAGAGTGTCAGTGTCTGCTCTTATGTTCTCATGGGCATGCTTTACACACAACCCCTTTTTAATTCCCAAACCTGTGTTTATGGGACTCCATGAGATTCTCAGGCTACAGGTTACTAGTGCTTGTCTATGTCACTGAAGTGAAGTGAGTGCTGGCTTTACAGCAACAACTATGCACATGCAAATACATTTTTAAATGATGTGGTGTGACTTGTTGTTGTTGTTTTTGTTGTTGAAAAGTGTTTTTTATTTGTTTCCCCCCAGGTTCCAGTGGAATACCTGTGAAACTGGTCACAAATCTCTTTAGTTTAGGTCTGCCACAGGACTGGCAGCTGTACCAGTATCACGTGACGTATATGCCAGATTTGGAATCTAGAAGCGTGAGAATTGCTTTGCTTTACAGTCACAGGGAACTTTCCGGCAGAGCAAAAGCATTTGATGGGACCATCCTTTTTCTCTCACAAAAGCTAGAAGAAAAGGTACAGTATAGTTACTTTTTATTAATACCCACATACATACACATGCATGTGTTTATGCTCAGCTGGATATATTTAAGAGGTTAGCAGATTTTCTTTCCTTTTTTAAAAAATTACTTTATTGTTGTTCAATTACAGTTGTCTGCATTTTCTCCCCACTCCGCCCCCTGACCCCAGCCAGCCCACCTCCCTCCCTTGCTTCCACCCTCCCCCTTGGTTTTGTGCATGTGTCCTTTATAGCAGTTCCTGATGATTTTCATGAGTTGGAATGAGTGTTTCACTCACTCCTTTCCTCTTTTCTGTTCCCATGTTTGACAGTAAAACAACTTCCTAATTAAGGCCTCATCCATAATTGATTTCTTAACTAGGAAGCTGATGGTCTGGAATTTTAAAAATAAGAGCTATAATACAAACACTGCTTTTCAACTTTTTTTTTTTTTGTAAAGTGTCCTTGAAATAGGTATCCTTTTTAAACTTTTCCCAATATAGGCAAGACTGAAACACCATTCAGTGTATGACTTCAGGCCTTTAATTTACTTTTTTTTTGCTCCTGCACAGCAGCACCCATGTGTCCTAATAACTTTACATTAATCTCTGATTCTAAAACTGTCATTTATTTCATAACTCGTCTCATCATATGAAATATGAGTTATTGATATTAATCTTAAAGACATATTTTAATCATGTGACCACCGCATGATTCATAGTCCTTTATCCATTTTCAGTCCTAAAGGATATTGGCATTGAAGTTTTTATCATATGCTTTGTTCTAAAGTAATATTAAATTTACTACAAGGAAAAAAGAACCAACTTCTGTATGAAAAATTAAAACAGAACATTGGATTAAAATTGTATACTTTTGTCCCTTGGAAAACTTAATCCTTTAGGCCAGCACTTTGAACAGAGTGGGATCAATAGCATACATTTCTAGACTCCGTGTAAAATCTTTGTGAATTTCCTCAAGAAACACATTTCTGAGTACTTTTGGGGCCTTTATCATTTTATGAAATCCTGAAATCTATGGGAGCTACTTGAGCATTTATTTCATCTGAATATGGAACTTTAAAATTATACCAGATGATTACATTTAAGGGTTTGAAAAACCTGGACCTGTAAATTTAGAAACATTTATCTTAAGTTCTTACTGATCCTCAGCATTTTGTCATTTGACCAGATATTGATAGCATGCTAATATTGTCTCTCATACTGAAAAGATATATCTCAAATGTACTGTAATCATTTAAGATCACCTTACTTATAGATACACTTGTAGTAACAATTTGGAAATTTGGATATATTAAAATTATTATATACCACCCCCCGCCATCTTGAATGACCTAGTTTACTTAATGTACCTAACCAAAGTGGAGAAGTTTTATAGATGCTAGAAATAAATTAACGTTATTCACTTCTCATTCAAAATAAGCATGTAGTAAGTGCCTCACACCTTATTGTTGGAGATGGAATTTAATGAGGAGGCAGGTGAGTAAATAGATGGTAAAGACAAAGTCTAACCAATCAGGCTCATTGATTTCATTTCTCAGACACAGGTGATACTGGATTTAGACAAAAACATGTTGTCTTATTCCGTATCCACACATGACCGGCCACCCAGTGACAGTGAAAATGAAATAATAAAAAGAAAGTGTCCTAATGAAGACATTACTGCCTCACCTTATTCTGGTCTTACTATTGACTCGGGCTAAATCCTGCGCTCTCATTCATACTTCTGACAAACTTTGTCGGATGCTTGTATTAGTCGGAAGAGCTGCTCCACTAATTCATCCATTGTGCTCCCAAGTAGTGCAGTACCAGAAGTCCTGTTCCGCTGCCTCCCGGTCTTCCATTGTCATCCGGATCCGATCTGTGCATCTGTGGCCACAATCTAGGTTCCTATCACTGGTCACATCGAATTTCCACTCTCATGCATTCATTCTACACTTAGAAAGAGACTACTGTGTGCCTGGCAGGGTGCTGCCACCATGGAGGAAACAAGGATCAATAACCAAAGGCTCTCGTTGTCTAAAGGTTTTTCCATTTAGTACTGAAGTTATTTATAAATAAGTGCAGTGTGAGGTAGAATGAAATAAATGGCATAATAACTACTATTTTTATCATGCTAACATTTCCTGAGCACTTACTAGGCGTTAAGAGCTATGCCGGGTTGTTGTTGAGATTGGCCCCAGCACATCTCTTGGGCTGAGCAGATCTATACTTTGTGTTACACCCACCAAGCCACATACCTTCTTATTCTGCCAGGCTCTGTATATGCATGATCTCATTTAACCCTCTCTTAACCCCGGGAGCCTTAGAGAGGTTAAGTATCTTGAGGTTAAGGTCCTCATATAGAGCTTGAAGAAAGGAAAGATCATTCCAGCAGGACACTTCAGAGGAAGTGATAATTTGTTTTTAGGGCAGGATTTGGATCAGTGCGGGAGGGTGGTGGGGGTGGTGTATTCCTGGACAGAAGGACAAGAAAAAGGAGCAAGGGCACAATTTTGGGAAGTGAGGGATATGTTTCATTTTATTTTTTACTTTTTTAAAAAGATTTTTATTTATTTTTAGAGAGAGGGAAAGGGAAGGAGAAAGAGAGGGAGAGAAACATCAATGTGTGGTTGCCTCTCACTCGCCTGCCCTACTGGCCTGCAACCCAGGCATGTGCCCTGACTGGGAATTGAACCAACCACCCTCTGGTCCACAGGCAGGCACTTAATCCACTGAGCCACACCAGCCAGGGAAAGGGACATGTTTTAGAAACTTCCGATAGTTCAGGGTAAGCCAGAAAGGAATGGAAATTGTTACTCAGAAGGCAGGAAGAAGTTTAAATGCCCTGTTGAGCAATAGGGACTTTCCTCCAAGGGCCACTGAAACCATTGAGAGTTAGTTTCTGTGGGAGTTAAGTTAAATAACAGTTACTCTGATCACATCCTTTTGAATTCTTAACATGAGAAAAGTGGGAAAATTATTAACTAAGTGTCACTGGAATGATCTGGGTAGAATGTTCAAAAGGCTTGAAGAAAGGTCCAATCACTGCTACAGATAAGGATAAGATCTGTGAATTACCTCACTTGATTTTCACAGCCCTGGACTCACTCCCTGTTTAAAGATGGGGGAAAGTCTTAAAGAGTTGAAGTAACTTGCTCCGTATTGCAGGGGCCACAAGGGGCAGAGCACCAGGGTCTGTCCAATTCCAAACTAAAGCTAAGCTCTGTGGAAAAGAATGTTATTGGAACAGCTGAAATGGATTCAAGACATTGCTAGTGTAGAAGTGCTAAGACTCGCCAGCTGATCAGATAGTGGATGGAGGAGGGGAAGTGAAAGCCCACTCTGAGGCTGGCAGCCCAGGATTGGGGGGTGCGGGGTCCCATAGCAGACCCAGAAAGCAGGGAGGAGTTGGTGTTTGGTGGGGGAGGTGCAGGGAGTGCTGATGGGCTTGCTCTTGGATAGCTGTTAGAAATGCAATTCCTAGATGGAGGTCTTAATGGGGACCATCTGCTGCCCCCCACCCCAGCCATTCACTACAACATCCTTTGTTGTCTTAATTCTTTGTCCTGAAATCTCTGGTGGGATGAGAACCCTTCATCTCTCCTGGCTGCTAGACCCCTCCCAAATGTTGATGAGCTCTTTCTGTAGCTTTCCGCCTTTCATTTCTCTACAGTTTTATCTGAAGCAAGAGATCACCTCAATGAAATACTTCAGCTCCTAGGAAGGTACCTGTTTCTCTTTGTTTCCATGCAATGAGCCATTCCTACCCTACATTTTTTTTTTAAATCCTCGCCCAGGGAAAAGAGGGAGAAAGGGAAGGAGAGGGGGAGAGAAACATCAGTTGGTCATTGGTCCCTTGCCTGTCACATGCACCCATACTGAAACCAAACCTGACTGAAACCCAGGCATGTGCCCTGACCAGGAATTGAACCCATGACCCTCAAGTTGATGTGATGATGCTCCAATCAACTGTGCCACACGAGCCAGGGCCCTCCACTACATTCTTGGTTCAACCTAAAAGTGGTTTAAACTACACTTTATAGAAAATAAAGGTAAAATACATAAATGCTTGCTAATGAACTGATCTCTTCTAATTTCCTACCTTTCTGAAAAATCCTTGTTCATTGAGTTTTATTGACTGATTTGTTTAGTCTTTTATTCCTGAAATCTGTGTGGAGATTTCTTTGGTCAAAGGAGCCTTAAATTTAAAGCTGGTGTAGAAACCTATTCATGCATTCATTTCATCGTTAGAACATTTTCCATATTATAAGAACCCTAGGGATTTCTCTAGACTTTTCAAAAATCAATAAAATCAGGTTTCCTATGTATTTAAAATTCCACCACTTTCTTCTCTTTCCCCATGTTCACGCCCTCTTTTCTATCCCTTCTCCTTTGTTTTCTTCCTCTCTTCATTTCTGCACTTCTCTTTCATGAATAAACTTTCCAGAGGCTGTACTCTGAAATCAGTGAACCCAGGATGGGCAAGACAGGCTTCTGGGCACTCATGAACCCCCGGAAAGTGGGTATGTTATGTACACCCTTGTGGTATATGCATATGGGACATTTTCTTGGAATAATGTCTGTAATTTATATCAGACTCAAAGTAGTTTGTGACCTCTCTCACCACTCCCGACCCTTGCCTCTTTAAAAAGTCAAGAACCTATGCAGCAGAAAGAAAGAAGGAGCTCATACCCTATGCAACGGCATGGATGGAACTTGAGAGCATCATGCTAAGCGAAGTAAGCCAGGCAGTGAAAGACAAATACCATATGATCTCACCTTTAACAGGAACCTAATCAACAAAACAAAGAAACAAGCATAATATAACCAAAGACATAGAAATTGGGAACAGGCTGAAAGTCACCAGAGGGGAGAGGGGAGGGAATTTCAGGGGAAAAGGGGAAGGATTTACAGAAACAAGTAAAAAGGACACATGGATAAAAACTATGGGGGGGTGGAAATGGGAGGGAAGGGCTGGGGTGGTGGGTTGGGGTGAGAATAAAAGACAGAAAACTGTACAAGATCAACAATTAAAATAAAAATTAAAAAAAAAAAAAAAAAGTCAAGAACCACTGCTCTGGAATTCTCTTTGGATTGAGTCTTTGAACCCGGAGTCTCCATTTGATTCTCCACAAAGAAGTCACAGAGTAGAGAGATGTGTTGCTTTTGTAGAATTGCGAAGATACAGAGATGGTAACCCTTCCAAACGTAATGTGTTGATTACAGTATTACTCACACGGTAACACCTGCAGTTTTGTTTTTGTTAATGTGTATTAAATTGCGATGGCTTCATTACATCTGCATTCTGCACGCTTGGGGATAATCTGTAGAGTGCATGTTAAATACTTCTTTTCCCAGGTCACAGAATTGTCAAGTGAAACTCGAAGAGGCGAGACTGTAAAGATGACTATCACTCTGACGCAGGAGCTGCCAGCAAGCTCCCCCGTGTGCATCCAGGTCTTCAGCATCATCTTTAAAAAGTAAGGTGTCTTAAATGTGAATTTAATTTAGGCTAATGACCCCTTTCAGCATAGAGCCTGGGTAGCAAGATAATCAACCATTTTGTAGGCAATATGCCAGCAACGATGTCATCCTTAGGGCAGTTTTCCATGTGCTTGTGCAGTGATGTGCACCACAGCGCATCACAGCCTCTGGCCAGCATTCATCATTGTTATCCAGTACTGTCGGCATTGAGACAAAGAACTCAGGGGTTGTGCTATCTCTGTGGTAGCAGGGAGGGCGCCTTTTTCCTTCTCTTCCTTTTCTGTACCCTGTACCCCTTCCTCTTTAAAATTTGAGTATGTCTGGATTAGTACTGAAGCATTTGTCTTTCTTCTAATTGATCGATTTTAGTGTAAAAGGCCACCACCACCTGCACTTGGCTTTCACTCGGAGGTGTGGGGGAGAGGCGCAGAAGGAAGGTGGTGACTAAACTTTTCAGTGTTCTTCAAACTGATGTGGATTATTTACTTCAAAGTCATCTTGGGGGCTGGGTGGGGCTGATAAAATGCAGATTCCCTACCCCACAATGGACCCAGTGAACAGAATTTCTTGAGCGGGATCTGGAAATCCATGTTTTTAGCAAGCTTACTAGGTGACACATGGATACACAGAGCATGCACACCACCGTTTTCCATGCTACTGGTGCGGATCAGTAAGATGAGCCGTTCACCTAAGATTTGAGTCCTTTGCTCCATACTGACTTCTGGACAAATGTGGATGGGAGTTTTGGGTTTTGCTGAGTAGTGCGCATGAAGGAACTTCCCCTACACATTTTCCTCATCCTGGTCATATTTCTTGCCATTCCTTTTAGATCTTACCTGGGCTTCAGTTCAGTGCTGCGTCACGCTCTTCAGAAGTCAGTCTTGCATGTGCCCTCCTGAGAGGGCACCGTTTTAAGTCAGCTAACATTGCAAAGGTGCTTGCAGTTAGAAAGCCCTTTCATTTGTGTTTGGTCTTACTTGATCCTCACTTGAGTGCCCTGAACCAGGTACTGTGAAATTCACTTTTCACAGATGAGTAGGCTGAGGCTTAGGGACATTTAGAGCCAAATCACAGTCAGAGCCCCTGTTTTTTGACTTGAAACTCTTAACGGTTCCTGCATGGACTGGGCAGCCTCAGATCAGTGATGTGCCCCATTCCAAAGCTGGCCAGGAGCAGTTGTGAAAGAGACACCCATGTATTTTGGTAGCACCCAGACAGTTTGAGCAGCCTCCTTGGGAACATCCTTTCTCATCTCAAAAGAGGAAAGAGGCTAGAAGAGCCTTCAGACATGGCTTGGCTCCATTCATGCTGACCAAAATGTTATAACCGCAGTTGTAACTGTTCAAGTAACTGAGTGCTTGTCATTGCAGTTAAACCCAGGCAGATAAAAATAGTTTCAGTGGTGTCATTCTCAAATATGAAGAAGTGATCGTTCTGATACATACATCCATGTGTATATTTAGTATCTGAACTTCCCTGTGCTATAAGAATGAGAGTTCTGTACTTTCTGCATATTTTTATCATTATGTTCAGGATGAGTACAGACTTAGAATTACACTGTTATTCACTTATGTTTACCAAAGAATAAAAAAAATATATACTTGCAGGATCTTAAAGAAATTGTCCATGTACCAAATTGGACGGAACTTCTATAAGCCTTCTGAGCCCGTGGAAATTCCCCAGCACAAGTAGGTTTATTTATATTTTCTGTTACTCTGAAATACTTATAATGTGAGTATCGTAATGTTCGATGCGGTATTAAACTGTTAGGCCTCCTATGAGGGCATATGGTATGAAAAGAAATGGATTTTTTTAAATTTTCAAGTTTTTTATAGAATGGTGAGTGTTGACCTGAAGCTAGCAGCCAGGTTTCTTAGTGTGTTAGATCATGATCATAAATCCTAGAAGGAATTCAGAAGCTGACATTTTTTGTGTGTGATAAGTAATAATGAAAGCAGAATAAGCTATATTATGTCACACTACATGGTTGGTACGCTCTGTTTTCTTGCTGACAGGAAGTTAGTTCAGCCAGGTTGGGTGATATGGGTAAGTAGAGGTCAGACAAACAAGCCAACTGAACTCCTAGGGAAGGATAGAACTGTTAGGAACACATGCAGAATTTTCACCCCAAACTGGGAAGCAGACGCTGCTGAGAAAGTGCTGAGCTAAGTCTTGAACTGGTTGTTACTCAGCTCTCCAAGTATGTGGCCAAGCTAAAGACAGACAGGCAGCCAGCAGCCCGGAGACAGATGTGTTTTAGCAAAGGGAGCAACTTGTAAGGATAGTGTTACTGAACAGCAACTGGGGTCCTGCTGCCTGTTGCTGCCCTCTAGGCAAAAATTCCAGAGGCAAAGGTTTGGTGATAAAGGAGTCTTTATTCAAAAGCAGTTACTTAAGCCTGTCCAGTCACTGCTTCCATCATGTAAGCCTGTCTCAATTAAGGCTAAACTCTAACATCTGAGTTCTACTGTTTCCCCTGTTACTAGTTATCTTGTTTCTATAGGGTCCATTTATGAACTAAAAACAACGTAAGATACAAAAACTGCACAATTTTGGAAGAATGGCAGGCTTCTGCCTCAGCTTATCCCCGCTAGAACACTCAAAAAATAAACCCGCCACCCTCTGCCAGGTCAGCCCAATCCTAGGCTGGGCCCAGACCTCCTTCCCATGTAAAATACTGCCCATTGGGAAATGCAGGTAGCTGCAGCACCATCATCCAGGAGGGACCCTAGAGCGAGCCTGAGAGCTCTCTCCTTTGTATTTCCGTTGGCTCTGGAGGAATTCAGCTTCTCAGCCAATCCCTTCCTAGACCGCCCACAATTGCCTCGGCAAATTCCTCCTACAGCCCCTCCCTACTTCTTTCCAGTGATCTGAGTTATCTTAATCAGATCTCTCTGTATCAGTTGAAGATGAGGGTAGGGTGTTCAGCCTTCTGCCAAGTGGAGGAAAAATTGGGGTTTTCCAAATGTTAGTTCAGTCTGTCTGAGTGGTCTGTGTAAAGCGTGCTGTTAACTTATCTTTCCACCTGGATTAGAAATTCTCACAGGTCCAGCGTGTACTGAGCTGGAGTGGGTGAAGACTGGCTTAGTATCGCAGTGAATAAAGTACACAAACTATAAACCAAAATGATTTTAAAAAATATTTATTTATTCTTTCATGCAATTTTGGCCACTTTTTCTTGTTTGAGGCTCCAGTCTGTAATATTCATAAATGTGGAAAGGAGCTGTAGCCTTGCTACGGTTTTGTATGTCTGCACATGGTACCATTTCAGTCCTTTTTTTTTTTTTTTTTTACAATTTTTATTTATTTATTTTTAGAGAGAGAGGAAAGGAGGAAGAAGTGCGGTCGCCTCTCATGCACCCCCTACTGGGGACCTGGCCTACAACCTAGGCATGTGCTCTGACTGGGAATCGAACCAGCGACCATTTGGTTCGCAGGCTGGCGCTCAATCCGGTGACCCACAGCAGCCAGGGCCACTTCAGTTATTTCCTTATCTCATTGTTAAGTCTCTCTCCGGTCTTCACCACTAAGTCAGTATGCTTTGTTTTCATCCTACGGTTCTCTATAAACATATCAATTTTTGCTGGGGCAGTTTTGTCCCCCAGGGGACATTTGGCAATGTCTGTAGACACTTTGGGTTGTTCCAGCTGGGGGGCTGCTAGTGGCATCCAGCGGGTAGAGGCCAGGATGCGCTTAACATCCTGCAACTTACAGGGCAGTCGCTAACAAAAAATTATCCAGGCCAAAAGGTCAGTAGTGTCAGGACTAAGAAACCTGCTCTACAGGAATGTATTTTATCTTATATATGTTTAAAGACATTCCAGCTGGAGATAGCTAAAGTTTTTAGTCAGTACCTGGAAGAAAGTAGACTAAGGAAAAAATTATTTCACAAAAATCTAGAGAATCGGGATGTAAAAACCACCCACCCTGGTGTTTAGTGTAGTGATTATTTAGTGAGGGGAGGAGAGTGGGTGGAGGTGGAAAAGGTTATAAGGGGGATATTGGTAACAGAAAAAATACAATAAAAATTAAAAAATAAAACTGTTTATTGTTTTTCCGATATGGCTTTCACATTTCTATTCATTTATTTTTTTTAAGGTTGTCCCTTTGGCCTGGGTTCGCCATTTCTGTGTCACAGTTTGAAAGCCAGCTCTTGTTTAGTGCTGATGTAAGTTATAAAATCCTCCGGAATGAGACTGTTCTGGAATTCATGACCGGTCTCTGCTACCAAACTGGCATGGCTGGCTTTACCCACATGTGTGAAAAACAGCTGCTTGGGCTCATTGTCCTTACAAGGTAAAAGCCTGCTTTTAAATACACTTTTCTCTAGAGAATGAGTTATTTATGGTATTTGGGAACAGGAATAGCATCAGGGTGTTACGGGACAGGGACCCACCAGCCAGCTGGTAGTGTGTGGGTTCTTGACTTCATGTAGGAAAGATTTCACAACACAAGTCCATGTGATTGACAGTACCAAAGCTGGGGACAGTGAACAAGGAAGGGCTTAGCATAGGAGAAGCAACAGGAGAGCCCAGGTGGGGCTGCATTGGTTCCCTAAAAATGTAGGTAAGAAATGAGCCTCGGCAGGGCTGCTTTGACTCACTGAGAAGTCAGAGAAAATGGGGCCTTGGAGACAGGGTCAGAGGTTGGCCCAGGATGAGCGGCTGCTGTCCACTGCTCCCCTGGGACCCTTACAGTTTAGGAGATGTATGCCTGTGGGGGAGGAAGGTGGGGAGAGGCAGCAAGGAAAGATGCTGGCATGCTCCCTGGAGAGAGAGGACACCCTGGGTCCTTCGTTTTGAGGGTTTTTAAGGGCTAGGAGTTTAGGGAAGGTCTTAGGGAATGGTCTCAATAGAATATTCATCAACTTTATGCTGATGTACCAAAATGAGATTTATTCCCTTAACTTCATCTGTCCTTGGGTGTGGTTGACACAAATGGCACTAATTGGATTTCTGCTACTTATGTCCCTGAGTAGGCATTTGCCCTCTGGTTGGTGAGGAAAGGTATAAACCATTCACTCTTCAGTGTCCTTGGTCAGGGCAGATAGAATTTTGCAATTGACTGGGTGGCTGGCTATAAACTGCTTGACTGTTCAGCTGTCTCAGTTTCTCTATTCCATGTGTCCTGGCTTACTGGCCCATCTCAAGGGTATTGGCCTACCACAGATCTGATCAATTCACTGTTCCATTTAGAGGGCCTGGCTGTTCTCAGTTGTCTGGAGTTCAGATCTTCTCGATTGGCATTCTAGACTGTCCACAGTCTGACCTGGTCCTGCCTTATCTCTTGTTCTACCCCTCCCCCGACCCCCAGTCGTCTGCACTTTGCTGCTTTAGTACCTCTGCCTGGATTTGTTACTGGAGAAACTCCTAGAAACTCAGTTCTTCCCACCAACGCAGTAGAGAATTAAAGCTCAGTGAGTCTATTAGCGTGCAAGCAGGGTTTATTGGTGATCCATTCTCCTAGAATAGAATAGGCCTAGCTAAGGTGGGTGTGGGAGGCTGATGCAGGGTAAGGGCAGTGAAGGTCCAGGAGGCCAAAAGCCAGGTGGCAAGCATAGGGGTGGTGAGAGCTGGGGTTTCAAGCACAGAGTGCCCTCAGGCCTGGCCCAGCGGCCAGAGAGAGGAGTACCATGCTCCACCCCCATCCTAGTCCTGGGGCCTGCTGACTTAAAAAGGTGGTGGCCTGTGGGGCTGAGTGAAGAAGTTACATATTTATTGACAGGTAAATGTGGTGTTAGCTTTCCAGGACAGGATGTGAATACCCAAAGGTATTAATGGGCTTCTTCCTTTAGGCACTATGGGCCCTTGGGGCCTTTCAGGCCTTGGGATGAAAGCAGTTTCAAAGGCCTCCTTTCCTAGATAGTAGAAAAGATACACAGAATTTCAAGGCCTGCTGAGTCAGTGGGTGGGACAAGTATCCCTTCTTCTCCCTGCCTTTGTTTGCTATCTGTCCTACCTTAACAGATTCCCTACCCTTAATTCTGCCTTTTAAATTTCTACTTCCACAAAGCCCAGCTCAAACGTTACTGCTTTTCTGAAGCCTCCACTTGTCCACTCAGATGGAATGACTCAATTCCCTCCCCTGCGCTGCTCCCGTAGCATGTTGCTGGGAGCCACCATTTTATAGCTATTTTATTTCATTTAATGACAGTATGGGATAGACCGTTAGGCCCATGTCTCATCTTCTCTATGCATATGAGGTCTTTAAGGCTGAGACCTTGCAAGCCTCTAGGTATGTCTACATATAATTTGCCCCTTATGCGCCTTGAACTGAATTACACATGAGCAGATGAGGTGGCTTCCTGAGCACTGAAAAGTTTACCATATGCTGTTACTAGCTCACAGCACTTTCTCTAGAGGACCTGCCACCCTTCTAGTCTGCCTGAGAATTTCCATGGAAAATTGTTTTTCTGGCTTACAGAGCACAGAGGTGGGACTGTTTAAATTCCACACTAGCTGGGGTGAGAAAGCTGCCATCTTATCCCATCTTGACTTCATGATTGATTTATCCCACCACTGTAAAGTCAGCTCCCAGCTACCAAGAGCCCTGAAGAAAGAAACCTGATGAGGAAGTTTCTGTCCCAAGGCCGGGCGGCACAGGAGACATCGCAACCATACAGCTCCGAAGAGGACAAAGAGCTTAGAGGGATCTTAGCTGACCTGCTTTGCATTTTGCTGAGGGCCAGCCCTAGATGGAAGGGAGAGCAGCACCCCAAATCAGCCCTCTTTTTGTGTGTTTTTATTGGAAAAGCTATCTAGGGGCTTAGAAAAAATCAGTGTGGCACCAGAAGCTGATGGGAAAGTTTCGAAAAGTGGTTTGACCTTCAAGCTTTGAAGAATGAGCTAGCTACCTGAAGTCAGTGTCTATCAGTGAGAAAAACAGTTCGTGGTCTAACAACTTCTTTCCCAGTGTTGTTGGAACACAGTAGTCTTCCTGTGGGGTGTCCAACCCACTGCCCATGGGCCACATGCAGCCCAGGATGGCTGTGAATGCAGCCCAACAAAAAATCGTAAATTTACTTAAAACTTTTTTTTGCTCATCAGTTTTTGTTAGTGTTTGTGTATGTCATGTGTGGCCCGAGACAGCTCTTCTTCTTCCATTGTGGCCCAGCACTTCCGGTGTTGGACATCCTTGCCAGTGCAGACTGAAGAGCTAATTATTCTTCTCAGAGAAGAACTGATCATTTTTTTTAAGTGACTGTTTTGTGTTACTCTCTTTCATAATTTCTGAAATCTGGAGTCTGATACTTTGAATTAAAATTGAAGTAAAATTGCTGTATATCTTGTATGATTTGAAAAAAAAAAAATAAAAGTTTCTTGCATGCACCAGATACAATAACAAGACCTATCGCATTGATGACATTGACTGGTCAGTGAAGCCCACGGACTTCTTTCAGAAGCGGGATGGCACAGAGATCACCTATGTGGATTACTACAAGCAGGTAGGACTTTGTCCCCTTCTTCCTCATCTCCCTTCCTCTTAGCTCAGAGAAGTCTCCCTATTCCTCTCCAAGTCCAACAGGGTCCTTAAATTGTCAGGCTGAGTGTGCCTCCACCATCATTCTCTGACTTGTCCCTTCTCCTCCATCCCTACCATCCTTGCCTAGGCCCAGATCCTGGACAGGACCCTCATCCTGTGTCCTGTTGTCCTTCTTCCTGTAGGCTGAGTCATCTCCCTTAAAAGCATGTTTGGTAACGTCACTTCCCTGCTTAAAATAGTTCCGTGGTTCCCTATTTCCTTAGGAGCCAGATGTAATTAAGCTCCTGGGCAGAGTTTCCAAGGCCATTTATGATATGACCCCTCTCTGCCTCTTGAGTCTCTTCTCCTACCACTCCTGTTTCCTTTGTGTATTCTGCGGTTCCTTCCCTTTGCATTTTCACACATATTGCTTCCTCTTCCTGGACACCCCTTCACAGCCAGCCAGTCACTGAACACCCTCAATACTCAGCTCAGCTGTCAACTCTTAGGGGAACCCCATGACGCTCTCCCCAGGCCCCGCTTCCCTGCATAAAATTATCGTGGGCAGGATGCGAATGGTCTGACTCCCCTTCTGGGCTTCGCTCAGGGCTGGCACAGCGCCTTGCACGTAGTAGACACGCAAACATTTATTGATGGAATCTCCTGCTGTCTCTGGAAGTTTGATTCACAATTAGCACAGTTACCCCTGCCCCAACCTCCACCTTCAGAGGCTCCTTCTTTTAATGTGCTTAGTCGTGTTCCAGAGAGTCTGAAAACACTCTCACAGCTGTTTTTAAAAAACACGAAGCAAAAACCTTTCTGTCACTTTTCTACACCTTCAAGAAAAGCTGTCTCCTTTTCCTCCTTAGTTAATTTCTTTAGAAGGTCATTACCTCCATCAGCTCCTAGCACCACTTCAGTTCTTCCTGAAGTCTGGTGTCTGGTTTGGCTGCTACAGAAATTAATCTTTAAAGGTCAGATTCACTTACTCTTCTCATCCTACTGGACTTTTGGTGGCATTCGACACTAGTGACCACTTTCACCTGCATACCTGGGGCGCATCCCTGGTGGTTCTCTGCTAGGTTTCAGATTGGTTTTTCTCAGCCTTTATTTTTTAAATGTTTCCCCCACGACTATCCCCCAAACCTTAAATGCTATTATTCACCATGGTTCCCATGTGTAGGATCTTTTCTTTGTATTTTGAGACCTCTCAAATATAGTATTTTTTGCCTTGCCCTCATTTCTGAATGACATACTTGTCTCTATTTTCGGACTGTCTTGGCGTGACTATCCCACAGACATCTCAGACTACCATAATTCGTACTGAATTCACTGTCTTTCTCACATGTTTCTCCTTGGGATTTGCTTCGTTGCCCTACTTCGCCCTCACCCCCTGGCCTTTGGTTGTCACCAAGATGTGTGCTGCATTTTTTATCCTTGAATTATCCCACACCCCTCCCCACCCTCCTCACTGCCTCAATACAGAACCTCTCACGGATTCCCACCTGGGGCATTTTGGTCACCCCTTTATGGTCTCCCAGCCCCAGCCCTCTTCTCACTGTGACCTGTCATCTCACTGCCACCAGGGAGAGCTCTCTGAAGCACTGCCCGGAGATGTGGTTAAGAGCACAGACTCTGGGATGAGATGGTCCTGGTACGAGCTGTGTAACCTTGAGCAAATCGCTAAACGTGAAGTGTTGTCTGTGCCAGGGAGACATCTGCCTGCCTTCACGGTGCAGAGAAAACGGTGTGCGCAGGGCATCTAGCCCGGCACCTGCACATCGTGAGCACTGGGTGAATGGCGGGGACCCTGCCCCCTTTTCCCAGCCTCCCCTCTTCATCTCTATCATCACAGTTTGGGCCCATCTCCGCTTGAGCCTCATCTCCCACAGCATTCTCACCAGGCACCCCATGCTGCTGTCTCCTAGTCTACTTGACGTCTGTCACTAAATGCTCCCCAGCTTTGCTCAGGTTCACTAGACATCTGCATAAAGCCACACCATACCTTTGTCCTTCACCACCAGGTCACCCCATTAGGGAAGTCCTCTCTTGACTCTGCTTCCCGTCACAGTCACAGAGGAGCCTGGCTGTGCTCCAAGCACTTGTCACACTGCTTCCAGAGCATGTCTTCCTTCTAGGACAGGGGTGGCGTCTGGCTAACCCTTGATGCCCAGTGCCTCGCAACGCATCTTGTGCATAAAATGTGCTCCACAGCATTTCTTTGTAGACACACAGTTTGTTCAATGTTTGGGTTTCTCTTCTGTGTGATTAAATTTGGTCTCCATTGAGCAGATGGGTTTTAGGACCTGTGACATCCTGAAAAGAAATGATTGTAAAATCCCACTCACTTTCTTTGAAGTGAGTCATGTTCACTACATTTATGTCATAACTGAAGAGAAAAAGAAACAAAATTGCGTTTTTCTCAAATGTCTTTCTCTCTGTCCAGAAAAGGATCACTAAACTATCAGGTAGCCCATTTTCAAAGTGGAAGACATGTTGATATTGACCTTTGTATGTCTCTATTTTATCTTATCATGAACCATATTTTCAAATGTTAAGAAAATTGGGGCAAGGGAGAGGGTAACATTTACCTTATGACATACTGTAGCAGGGAGAATTCCTGGCTGTGCCCCAGGTAAATAGAATACTCTCTTCCTGGAACATGTTTGGCTTGAGTTGTTACCCTGGAGTCCTTATAGCCCCACATTTTCTTCAAGTCCAATCTCTTTGGACTCTGCCTCCTTCATAAACCCTTTCCCTGATTTAAGAGCCATAAATTGTTTTACTACCACCAGCATTTCTCCCTCTCCAGCCCCTCCCTGCCCCTGGGACCCAGTACTGAGTGTTGGAACAAGCAGAGGTCCCCAAGTCTTTGACGATAAGTCCCGACTGTGCTAATGTCCAGTTACGGGGCCTTGGAAAAGTTGCTTAGTTGCTGATGGTGTTTCCTCATCTATGAAGGGGATGATGATACTATCTGCCTCATAGGTTTGTTAAAGTTAGAGAAGGAAAAATATAAGCACTTAGCATATTGTTGTTTGTGCTTCTCATCTACCTTGCTTTATGGATAATTACCCACTGCAGCTCCTGGAACACCGTAGGCACAAGGTGTGCACTGAATTAATGAAGTCATGTATAAAAACTCTTCCTCCTACAAAGGCTTTTCTAAGCTTTTTAGCTGCAACTTGAGTCACAATCGCCACTGTAAATTGCAATTTTCTGAAATTTTTTTATTTTAATGACTAAAAATCCTTATTGAAATGAAGAAACTCTCACTTTTTGCTTAATTATAATTATTGATATCAGCATCGCATGGTGCCCAGGCATTTTATAATTTATAATTCCAATTGTCCTGTCTTCAGTGCTGAGTAAATTATAGTGGAGATGAATGGTAATTGGAACTCTTGCCTTTGGAAGAGAAATGAACTTTGGGCAAAGTGAAATGTTGAAATTTAAGCCTAGGAGAGGAAAAGGGGGTAAGGTAGGGGGGAGTTCATTAAAAACCAGACACGATGCTAGTGGTTTACATGGGTTCTACTGAGCTACTGTTCTCCTCATTTGATAGACGAGGAAAGGGAGGGGCCTGCCCCAGTGTCCCAGTACAATTAAGTAGAAGGTTTGGGGATCAGATTCACATTTGTCAGGCTTCATAGCTGCTTCCCTACAACGTCTTGCAATCCTGGAAGTTAAGGACAGTCGCGCCCTTTGAGGAAGTCTGAGCTTGGTTTAATAGAACGCCTGCTTCCAGCTTGTGTATAGACATAGTCAAGATGAATACAGGTGCATAGAGCCAGTCAGTTACACACGGGGCAGCCTGCCTCCATCGTCAGCAGTGGGAACGCTGGCCTGGACTCAGCTCCAGGAGGTCACTGACCTGCGTATGGCGCCAGCTAGAGGCTGTTCTAACTCTGGACAGAACCCAGAAGAGAGCAGGGGTATGATTACAAACAAAATAAAATGATGTCACCCTGTGAAAGATAACTAAAAACTGGCCCTCAGATATCAAAGATAGAACTTGAGAGGAAGGAAGCAGAAATGAATAGGTAACCATGGGATTTTTTCTTCACTGAAAAAATTTGCTTATGTATTCATTTTGCAATTACCTTGTTGCTTATAAGCAAAGATGCTCATTTTAGAGTGTTTCCATATTAACTCTTCCCTCATTAATCTTGCATTCTATAGCAGTACGATATTACTGTATCTGACCTACATCAGCCAATGCTTGTTAGTCTGTTGAAAAGCAAGAGAAATAACACTGAGGCTCGGATGGTCCACCTGATACCTGAGCTCTGCTTTCTAACAGGTAATGTTTATGTTTTATACTCTAGCAGGTTCTTGACCACAGGCTGATACTTAGCAGTGAAGAACCTCCTTCAAGAGCATTGATTGAAACCCTTGGAGGAGGAGCCTTAAGTAATTTATTTGATAGTAGAAAAAGTGGGAGGATAGCATGCCCTTTGGAAATTGCTCAGTTACCTCATGTATTCCATTTGTTATTTCAATGTAAAATAGGCCCCAGATATTTTCCTAAAACCAAGCTGTTGCGCTTCGCCATTTTTTGAACTTCACTAGTTTAGGAAATGATACGAGTTTTTCTTCTGGTATACTGTTTGTGATAAAATCATCCTTATTTTCTTTTTGCATGTGCTTCCAGAAGGTAGTCTTCACTGTATACTGACTAACAGTCTGGAGTCCTTTTAATCATGTTTATTGATTAGCAGGATGGGACTAAAGAAGGGAGGACTTTCTACTTTTTACATATTTGTATTGCCTATATCAGTATGGCATATGCATGTTTGTTTTGTGATTAGAAACACTCGGTAGGACATATTCCTTGAAAGGAGGGATGCTCATTGTTAGTGGTATTCTGATATTCTAGATCTGCACAGTCCCCCGTGGGAGTCAGTAGCCACGTGTGTTTGCGGAGCACTCGAAATGTTACTAGTGTAACTGAGGAAATGGGAAGGTGCTTTGAGTGTAAAGTTCAGACTAGATTTCGAAGACAGTACGAAAAAAGGAAAATAACTGAATAAGTTTTTTATATTGATTACATGTTGAAATGATAATATTTTGGGTATATTGAATTTAATAATATATACTCTTTAACATAATTTCACTTGTTTCTTTTTTTATAATTATATTTTTTTGATTCAGAGAGAGGGAAAGAGGGGAGGAAGAGAGGGAGAGAAACATTGATGTGAGAGAGATACATCAATTGGTTGCTTCTCATATGTGCCCTAACTGGGGACTGAACCTGCAACTCAGGCATGTGCCCTGACCTGAAATCAAACTGGCAACTTTTCAGTTTGCAGGACAGCGCCCAGCCAACTAAGCCACACTGGCCAGGGCTCGTCTGTTTCTTTTTTGGGTGTGTGTGTTTTTTTAAATGTGGCTACTAGAAAAGTAAAATGACATACACGGCTTGCATTTTTATTGGAGAGTGCTATCTGATTCAGCTTCAGTGAAAAGCTTACTCTGTGTCTGAGATGGGCTGGGGTTACATTGTATAGTGTTCATTTTTCTTTATTTTTGCTTATGCTTAATAGGACTGACTAGCCAGGCAACCTCTGATTTCCAGCTGATGAAAGCTGTGGCTGAAGAAACTCGTCTCAGTCCCGTAGGAAGGCAGCAGCGCCTGGCCAGGCTTGCCGATGACATTCAGAGGTACCAGACATCTCACTAGGACCAGGGTGCACCCTGCCTCTGGCCTAGTTTGTAGAATGGGATGATCTATAAAATGTTGCATTCCCTGATGAAAATGTCTCATTCCTATTGTTTCCGATCAAGGCACGTTTGAATTGTGTTGTCCAGGGCCAGAGGGTCACGCAGGATACCCCAGGTCTGCAGGTCACAGGGAGGCAGGTGAAGGCTGCTCTGGCAGAACTACCACCCTGCTTCAGCTAGATGGCTCTGCTGTCATCCACTTAGTGCAGTTAGGTTCCAGATAAAAGTTTGAAAAAAGAAGAGGAAAGAGGACTGTAACGTTTTTTAAAAACAAAATGCTCTAAAACCACTCCAGGGCCCCACAGTCAGGGTCAGGAATGTTCAGATCTTAACAGAGTGGCCTCAGCACACTGGTCATCGGGAAAACCCCACCATGTATTGTTTAAACTTAGGAATGCCGTGTGCCCTTCGGTTCAGCCCACCTGACTCTCGGGGGCATTCCTGCCCTCATTTACGACAGTCGTCTGTCTCCGTGGGGGAAAGCTTCTCCCTGTTTCCCTTCTGACCCTCCTAAAACTTCACTGTCCAGCACGATAGCCTCATGTAACTATTGGGCACTTATGATGTGGTTAATACCACATCTTGGCATGGTTACATTTTAGATACATTGGGTTAAATAATATATATCTAAAAAATAATTTTACTTGTTAATTTTTACTTTTTAATGCAGCTACTAGAAACTTTAAAATTAAATATGCGGCTTGCTGTATATTTCTACTGGGCAACATTGTTGCAGAATGATCTTTTTTTCTTTAAAGATGAAAAAATTTGAAGGAAGAATTTCAAAATTTACATACAAAACAAAAAAAAGAGGTGTGTGTGTGTGTGTGTACTCTGTAAAATTTATTAAATGAATGAATTATAATTGAGTGATGTGTATTCTTTCAGATATTTTCAGATGCATATAATCATGTTATTTTTAGGGAAATGGCATGACATTTTACATTATGGTTTTTTAAAAATAACTTTTATTGATTTGAGAGAGAGAGAGAGAAAGAGAGGGGAGAGAGAAGGAGGGAGGGAGAGAGAAACATCGATTTGTTGTTCCACTTATTTGTGCATTCATTGGTTTCTTCCTGTACGTGCCCTGACCTGGGATCAAACCCACAACCTTGGTGTATTAGGATGATGCTCTAAGCAACTGGCCAGGGCCTATGCATTATGTTTTGTAACTTGCTTTTTTTTAATGTTTCTATATGATAAATGTGCATTTCTATTATAATGCTTGTGGTTTCATAATTTTCTATTTTATGGTTACTCTTTATGTCACTTACCCTGGACGTCCCCCAGACTCATTCCTACTTATTCCTTGTTCTCTCCCTTTGTGGATTAGCCTTCCTGACACATCCCTGCCACCTTTTGGTAATCCTTTTTATTTCAGCCCAGTGTCTTGACCGAGGATCACCTCACCCATCTCTTCTTTGACGGATAGTACCGGAGGCAAAATAATTAACTCGAAGTCATCATTATGACTCGACTAGACATAACAGGGGTAGATGGAAATAATGAGCCGTTGTGGAGAGTCAGTGGTAGAGAGGTTTGAGCTTCCCTAAAGAGAGAGGGGAAGCTTTGATAGGTGAATAAAAGCGTGAATTACATCAGTCTCTTCTGTGAGTGTCTGACTTACCGTGTACCGGCTACTGTGCAACTCATATCAGGGCCCAGCATCAATATGATATTGAGCTCCTCTCCTCAAGGAGCTCCCAGCTGGTAGCAATGACCATATGTATTGTAATCTATGATATATATGATAATCCAATGAGATAATACATGAACCATGATTAAAGCTTATTAAGTTATAACCTCAAAATACTATGCAAATAAATAAAGTGGTTATTATTACTAATACTAATATTCTCCTCTTAGTCTTCCCACTGTCCTGTCTATCCTGTGACTCTTCTGAAGCATAAGGTTCTTGTGTTCCTTTTCTGTTTCATCCTCTATCTACTCTCAAGCCACAAATTCAGTTATTCCCAGAAGACGTCTCCACATCTAGAGACTCCACAATATCTCTTTATTCAGTTTATCATCGGGAACAGTGTGTTACATTTACTGAGCACACAGCATCTGCCAGGCACTGTGGTGGCACTTGCCATGTATTGTCGTATTTAATCTTCCTATCAGCCTTATGAAGTAGCTAGTTTTATAGTCCATACATTTTGCCAATAAGAAAACCACAGATCAAAAAGTTAAAAGTCTGATTGGGGTCACGTATTCTTAAATGTCAGAGCAGGAGGTAAGCCCTGCTCTGTCTGGCTCCAAGGCCTGCCTCGCCAGCCGGCCTGCCACGTGCGAGTCTTTTCCATCCCTGCCAGTCCCAGATCTCACGCCCATAATTCTTTAGAGCAGGAGAAAAAAAATTAGTGAGTAGAAATAGAAGTCAGGAATCCTAAAAAAAATCAGCCTCTGAATAATTCAGTAAGTTGTAATTATCTCTAATGATTAGAATTCTTTAGAAAAGAAGCACTTTAGTGACTTAACACTCAACTCTATCCACAGAAACAAGGATGCTCGTTTTGAGCTGGAGACCTGGGGGCTGCATTTCGGATGCCAGATGTCACTGACCGGCCGGGTTGTGCCTTCAGAAAAAATATTAGTGCAAGGCCACATAGTAAGTGCTGTGATTTTATTTTTATTTAACAGTAATTGTTTGACTATGTGTAAGTTCGATCACATGCCAGAGTGACTAAGTGGGCTTGTAATGTTCATTTGGTTTCTCCGTGAGCGTGTTCTTGTGCTCCCTTTGTCCTAAATCTTGAGGTCCCCTCTCTTTCCCTCTTCAGTTTCAGTGTACTTGCGTGGGCTTAGTGCCCCAGAGCACATGATTTACATTAGTCAGTGCAATGTGTCACATTTAAAGATGTATTAAAAATGGCATTTCAAGCCGTTGTGATTAAAACATGCCCTCCTACTATTGAATATTGTAGTACTCTTCTGTTACTAAAAAAAAAAAAAAAAAAAAATTCATAGTACCTGGGAAAATTCTGCTAGCTGGTGAAGGTTAATTTCAATAAATTGTGTTTCCTGATATCAGAGTTGTTTTTATCCCAAAGTAAAATGCTGCTCAGTTGGCATAAACATTCATACATATCTCATCCCCAGCCATAGCATTTAGGGGGAACGATGTTCTGAAACTTGAAGAGGCCAATCATTGGTTCTTTAGGGCTTCAGTTGAAGAAATGAATCTACTTTATACAAAATTGTGCATTGCATTTCTCCTTTTCCCATTTAAAATTTAACTATATTTTATTCATTTTAAAAGCTCTCTTGTCCTATTTGATATAATAAACTGACATGTTTAAACATTAGTTTAAACTAAGCAGCAATCGGTTTGTATTGGCAGAATGGGGATTTTTTTCATCATTTTTGTTTTGATAATCTATTCTAAATTACCAAAACCTTATTGGAGAAGCTGAAAAAGACTACTTATAAAAATAATACAAAATAAAACCACACATAATTATCTAAAGTACTAAAATGTAGGCCCCCATTAGGATCTTGGTCAGGAATTGGTAAAAAGAAGCTCAATTTTAGCTCCATATATGAAGCAAGATTTAAACATTAAAATGACCTCTCATTATCTCCATAAATAAAGTCCTTTATTTGTCAGCTTTTTTTTTTTTTTTTTTTTAAGCATGGAAACAGGGCTCCATAGAAGGAACCTAAAATGGGAGAACCTGCCACCTCGAGGTGGCAGTAGATGGCTAGATATGACTGGATTGACTTCTTGACCAATTCTGCTTTTCTGAGATTGGGTTCTAGGAGATGAGTAAACTGAAGGTTCACAGACCTCAGAGTGGGCCATGGGCATTTGTCCTGGGTCTTTTGCCAGCCCATAACAGGTAGGAGCATAGGTGAGAGGGTGTGACTCTCCTCATACTGGCTGTAAAAGGAGGGAATAAACCTTGGCTCCAGATAGAACCCTCCATGGAGGGGCTAACCCTTCCCCTCCATTCTCAGCCTAAGATCTCTTCCTAGAGTGGAGTCCCTGCCCAATCACCTAATGGCAAGGTATTGTGAGGATGGCGGGTGGTTGGAAGTCAGAGTGCTTGCTGAAAAGTGCTCTGGTTGCAACGTCAAGAAGACCAGCAGTTCTAAACCTGTCACTGCCACCAACTGGCTCCATAACCTCTCTCGGCCACAGCTTTGGGGTCTGTAAGATGAGGGATTACAAGGCTTCTTAAACATTCATGTGCAGAGGAATCACCTGGGAACTTATTAAAATGCAGTTTCTGATTCAGAGGGTCTAGGATGGGGCCCTGGACTCTGTATTTCTAATAAGCTCTCAGGAGAGAGCCGTGCTGCTCCAAGACAACACTGTGAGCAGCAAGGAATTAGATTACAGTGCGTTTCTTTTAAATTCTAACAGTGGCTCTTCCCGGCTCAGATACCAAGGACATTTGCATTCACTTCCAGTCCATGGGTATATGCAGAAGACTAGGGACCAGTGTGCCCAGTCTAAAGTCTCTCCTCTTCAGTGCAGGGAGCTTGTCTCTGCTGTCACCTGGGGAACCTTCCAAGAGTGGGCGAGGAGCTTGTGTCCTGGCCTCATCTTTGCTCCTAGGTATATAGCTGCTCCTTGCATAAATATATTCTTAACTGTCCTGTAGGGTTGTTAGTTTTAGTATGAGGACCTGAAGTATCAGTAGTCAGCATTTTCTATTTGAGCGATCTAGATGCCTAGATTAAAGAGTCCAAACTGGACAGCCCATTCGCCTGAGCCGCCACTCGTAATACAGGTCAGAGATTCTTAGAGCTGGAAAGGAACCTAGAGGTCTTTGAACCAGATGATTTTTTTCCCCCACACAGTGGAGGCCTGTGAAGTAAAGGGACTTGTCTAAGGCTCTGCAGCCATGCAGTGGCTGACCTGGGATGGTGCTCAGATGCCTCTGCTCCCGGGAAGCACTTGCATTCTGTTCAGATGTGCAGTGCTTGTGTCGATGTTTTGAGTCTGAACAGCAAATAGTTCTAAATAGTTCTCTTATGGTAAATGTGGACCGTCTTCACTGTCTCTATTGAATTGCTTTCTGAATCAATGTGTTCAACCCTGTCATGATCATTATTTTTCTCAGTGTCAACCTGTGTCTGCTGCTGATTGGTCCAAGGATATTCGAACTTGCAAGATTTTAAGTGCAAAATCTCTGAATAAATGGTTGATTATATGTAGCAACAGAGCTGAAAATGTGACTGAGAACTTTCTGAGCTGCTTAAGAAGAGTTGGAAGTTCTATGGGATTTAATGTGGACTACCCCAAAATGTGAGAATACACTGAAAATCATCCCAACCTCTTTAATATATTAATTTGGTTTGGTTAGAAGTTAAGAAATAAGGGTTGAGGTACCTATAAAAGCTTTTTTATCTCAGTAAAGTTTCCTAGTTTGAAGTGCCAAGAAAATAGTTGTATGTAAATATATTTTTGCTATGATTAAATTTTATACAGTTAAAATATATTTTATGTTGGTCTTTGTAACTTTTTTTTCCAGTTTTTAGTCAATAATCTCATTACCTTGAAGTTTTTTCAGTGCTAGTTCAGGTATAAATCCATATATTACCTACTCAACTTTTTTCCTTTAATTTTCTCATATTAGTTATCTATAAAACTTAACAGCAAAATTAAATGTAAACATAGATCTGAAATAAGCTTTTCTGATTCTGTTACTATAGAATAAAATTAGTCATTTAGAAAATTTTGTGATTAAACCAGGCCCTTCATTTAGTTTTTGAACACTTATTGAGTGTCTGCTGTGTGTTAGACACTGTGCCGGTTTGGAGGGGTTGCTTTCAGCCTAGTAGGGGACCCACACACACACACACAAGCTCCAAACTGAATGTTGCTTTGCTTTAGGAAAGTCATGAAGTTGGTCGTGCCTCATTTATTGAGCTTCATAGACTTAGTAAGGACAATAGACACTTTTTTTCTTTGTTATGGTGGAGATGCAGATGTCCTCATTGGCAGGGTGGGAAATTATTCTTTAAACACGTGGTTGCTAATCAGTTACATCAGCAGTGCATGCATTGTTGAAAACCACAGATAGCCCCAGTCTCATTTTATACCGTAGTTTTGAATTCTCCTCTTGTCAAATCTGTTAACAGATTGCTTGGTTTGAGTTTCACCTGCTCTAATTTCTCTTAAACTATGAACTAATTAATAAGGCGGGAAAAGATTAATGTAAGAAGCCACAGTCAGCAGACCCTGGGCTGGCATCTTTCACACACCAATTCCATGAGCAAGCTCATGTCCATCTTCTGTTCCTGTCCTGTTTTGTTTGAAAGTCTGTGTTTTATCCCATCCTTCCCTCCCCACTCCCACCCGCCATGAAGTATCCATTTACCTGTTATGTTTATATGCATAGTTTCTCCCATCTGAAACATTTACCAGATGGCTTTAGAAGAAATGGACAGTAAGATCGTAGTTGAGTCTGATTCAAGAGATTGAACTGGAAAAGTCAGAAGCATTGAGTTGTTTTAAGAACTGTTAGGCCCTGGCTGGTGTAGCTCAGTGGATTGAGCACGGGCCTGTGAACCGAAGGATCGAGGTTCAATTCCCAGTCAGGGCACATGCCTGGGTTGCCAGGCCAGTTCCCGGCAGGGGACATACAAGAGGCAACCGCACATTGATGTTTCTCTCCTCTCTCCTTCCCTTCCCCTCTAAAGATAAATAAATAAAATCTAAAAAAGGGGGGAAAAAATCTTAAAAAAAAAAAAAAAAAAAAAGAACTGTTAAGCCATTCCCACCACTGGTTGGAATCAGCAAGTAGGAGACAGTGGTTCTGCCCCCTGGTGGGCAAGTTTTAAAAGGCCACTGGGAATCGGGCCAGGCAATCATACACATGTAAGAGAGGCTGATTCTACCTAAAGAAAGTGGATTTTTAAATTCCTCTGTGTGGAAATCATTTCTGTAGCCTCTACCCTATAATTTGCTGTAAGCACAGACTATATAATTGATAAGTACTTGCTCACTGTTTGATTGATGAAGGCTAAATATTCCAGGCTCCAAACAAGCTGTCATGGAAGAAAAGAAAATCTTTTGGTCTGAATCATACAGATTCAAGAATAGCTGAACATCTTGGTCTCATTAACCTGATGATTTTTGAAACATTCATTTTAAAGTTCTTATGGAGGTTTGGTATTAGAGAACTCTTAATCCTAGTTAAATTTAAATCTCATTTCAGACACTTGATATTGTGACTTGTGACTTTTAAAAGTTCATTTTTAACCTCATTTTGAGCAGCAGAATTATTAATTATAGGGATTCTGTACAATTCCAAAAAGTTTACTTGCGACCAAACTATTTTAAAGCTACTATAAATGATTATTAAATATTTCTGGCATGTCTTGTAGTGGGAGAAACACTTTTAGACTCAGAAGGCTGTCACTTTTCTCTAATAATTTTTCTTAAATTGCTAGTCTGTTATAAAAATCCATTTGTACTATTTTAATTACATATGATTATGTGCTACTTAGAGAATTTTATATGTTCAAAGCTACTCTTTTTACGTAGCATCAAAGTACAAGAAAACCCAGCTGCGTTTCTTGGCGCCATACAGAAGCACATTGACCCGGATATCCAGTTGGTGAGTGCGGGGTCATTGTGTTTTGATGTATGGTTTTTATTTTTTAATATGTATGACAGTCTTGAAAGAATCTGAACGCAATCTCCCATGATATGTTTACAAATTGCTGTGCATTTCCCCAAGTACCCAAGAAAGTATTAATCTTTGTATTGTAATCAATATTTTATTTCTCTTTCATATTTCTAATATTTATTTTAAAATTCTTGTGGTTACCCCTATATCAGCCTCTGGGATGTCTACATATTTCTTCACTTATTGGGGGGAGTCATCTTTCACTTAAGATTTATGATAAATTAACTCCTATTGTATCCCTTAAATGTTGGGGCACCTGTGTTCCATGTCACCTAGGTTTTTCCATGTCACCTATGACCCCATATTTCTGCTTCCTCTGAATTCTTGCCCTCCTGGGTGTGTCTCATCTTTTGTGAGTGCCGTTTGCTCCTGCATTGTATCACCCTGTGGGATTTCCACAATCACCTCATTTCCCAGAGTAGATAGCGGGGTGTGAGTGTGGGGGGTGCGAGGCTGACCTTGCAGAGGGTTTGTGGCCAAGGAATAGTGACATCACATTTCGACATTTCAGACAAGTTAAAATGGACTTCCCTGTTCTTAAAAATATCTCACCCATTCCTGTTTCTTGGAGGGGTGTGCTGTTCTCCGAGGTCTCAGCCTCGCACTGTATTGCAGTGCTTTTCCCGTCCTGTCTCCTCGTCTTAACCTCTCTAGCTCATGCATCCCAGCTCCCAACATTCCCACTCATATCTCATGCAAAGCACCGTAGCTCTTTTAGTCAGATACACAAAAAAATGGCCCGTGAGGATGTGATATTAGACAAAGGAAATTCTCACACTGTGAGCATTTATATTTTTATTTAAAAAATAAAAT
Organism: Glossophaga mutica; assembly: GCA_039655065.1. Classification (NCBI taxonomy): domain Eukaryota; kingdom Metazoa; phylum Chordata; class Mammalia; order Chiroptera; family Phyllostomidae; genus Glossophaga; species Glossophaga mutica. The sequence goes on along the minus strand of CM077308.1, from coordinate 72,738,985 downwards.
CAAACTTATAGAAAAGTTGCTGGTACAAAAACTCCCATATACTGTTCACTCAAAATCCCCAGTTGTTGGCATTTTATCATATTTGCTTTATCATTTTCTATCAATCATCTATTGTTCTATTTATCTATATCTATTTTCTTCCAAGACCATTTGAGATTAAGTTACAGACATGATGTTCTATTACCCCTGAATACTTTAGTGTGTATTCCCTGCAAATGAGGTCGTTCTCCTGAGAACCATAAGACAACCATCAACACCAAGAGACAGTATGACCGGCTAATCCAATCCACAGACTCTGTGGATTTATCTCAAACGTGTCCTCTCTAGTAAGAGCATCTAATGTGTTGCACTTAGTGGTCCTGTCTCTTTAGTCTCATGTGCAGTCTGGAACAGTTCCATCGTTTTTCTTTGCCTTTGATGACCTTCTAATTTTGAAGAATATGGACCAGTTATGTATATAATGTCCCTCAGTTTGGGTTTGTCTGATGTTTACTTTTGATTAAATTCAGATTATACACAAAAGTGAGTTTGATTCTCACTTTTTATGGAGTATGATTCTTTGTTTTTACTGCATCCTACCAGGTACCCCATTGATAAAGGTGGTATTGGTCAAGTCTCCACTGTCACGTGACTCTCTCTTTGTAGTTAATTAGTGTTGGTTGGTTTGTTTTTAGGGGAGGTATTTTGGGACTATGTAAGTATCTGTTCTCCATCAAACTTTTATCCATTCATTTTACAATCCATTGGTAGTTCTGTGCTGTTGTTGTTACAAGTACATGTGTTTAAACATATGAAACACTTCACGGATTTGCACGTTGCCCTTGCGCAGGGGCCTTGCTGAGCTCTGAATGGTCCCCATTTCAGCGCACGCACTGCTGAAGCAAGCACTCTGTGGTCATTCTTGTCTGAATTCGTCAATGCTCTGATGGTTGCCAGTGGCAGCTTTCTAATTCCATACTTCCTTCTACATTTCTTAGGTGGCATTACATTATAGAGAAAATGCAATGCCACCTTTTCTCTCCATTTCTTTGTTCATCTTTTTATATCAGTATGCATTCCTATTTTATTTACTAACTTATAGTCCATGACTGCTATTACTTATTTTGATGCCGAGATTGTCCCTGGGTTCTCCTGTGAGAGCCCCATTCAAGCCCTTTGACATTTCCCCAATCTTCTTGGAACATGCCCTTACTGTCTGGCACAGTAAGATATTTCAGGTTAACCCAGAAGTTTTGCTGCTCACCTCTGGAATCAGAATTTTCTCTAATGAGCCCTGATTCCTCTGGGTAGAGAACAGTACTTGGAAACCGAGATCTGGGCATTTGCTCCTGGAGTGTCATTGCTGCAGGCTTTCTCAGTGGGCAGATGAGGGCAAATATATGTCTGTGTGTGTTTACGTGTACATACACACATATACACCACGCACAACTACATCTATTTTATTACTCTGTGTGTCTATGTGTATATTAAAAACATGTTCACAACTCTAGTGCCAACTCAACACGGGAAAGCATTCTCCCTTTCCACATTTGTACCCCCTTCTGTGATAGTGAGAAACATGGCTGCCGTTATTCACCAAACATTATGTTGCTTCTCCAATCCTGATGTGTGACCAGTCTCACGCGGTTCCGCCTTCTTTCCACCCTGGTCCCGTTGGGCTCTTGCCTTGCTCTGTCACCTAGCTTGCTTGGCCCCAAACTCACTGGATGGAAGGAAGGGAGGCTCCTATGAGAATTTTGCTGACAATTAAAAAATACTTTTTCATACGTTATATAATAAAGTGTAAATAATTTTAGCCCTTGACATTATGATTTTGAACAGATCTGTAGGTGAAAAAAAAATCACTTCATTTGTTTTCTTTTGCTAATCATGAGAGTGCCTACCTTTTCTATAATTTAGGGGGGGGTTTTGGAGGTAGAGAACAGGAGATAGAAAGGAGACGGAGGTGGTCCAGGGGAGATCCTTCTGTGAGGGAAATACCTGATAAGAAATAGGGGCAGTGACAGAGATGGGTGGAACTAAAACATACCAGCGGACCTGAAGTTTCTTTCTCTTTATTTTCCTGCTTCCCATATCCCTACTTTCAAGTACCAGTGAACAAAAAAAATGTTGTTGTTGTGTTTCTTTTATTTTGATTGTTCATCTCCTAATGGGAAAAAGACCTCAGTGTAAGCCAATTCTTCTCTGTGGGTGAAGCTGGGAGGCAGAGGGGATGAGAGCTGGAGAGCTACAGGATAAGGCTTGGCCAGAGTGGGGAGGTAGCTGGAGGAAGAGCTAGGTTGGAAGGGAACTCGGGGGCGCTAACAGAATCAAATTAGTAGAGAGATGAAGGGGAAGGGGGAGCCAAGGGTGATGGGTAAGGTAAGACTGGAGTGGGGCTTGGTGGAGTGGATGGCTGATGAGAAGGCCTTTCAAATGGCCTTAATTGTCAAAGTTTAAAGACCTTTAGGCATGTTCATCTTTGCTTCTTGAGAACTTAAGGGCAAAAGATGTTGGAGAATCCATGTATTCAGTTTTTCTTTAAAAAGCTATTTCTAAGCGTAAGTAAATTGACTTGTGTTTTGTTTTTAGGTAATGTGTATTCTGCCTTCCAATCAGCAGAGCTATTACGAGTCCATTAAAAAATACTTGAGCTGCGACTGCCCTGTCCCAAGCCAGTGTGTGCTGGCTCACACGTTGAGTAAACAGGGGATGATGATGAGTATCGCCACCAAGATCGCCATGCAGATGGCCTGTAAACTCGGAGGCGAGCTGTGGGCCGTTGAGATTCCTGTGAGGAGCCTGTCACTCTTTTCCTTTTAGTAATCCATCAGTTGATTAATTCATTTTAAAAGTTAAATCAATGTAAGAGATATTTTTGCATGACCCCAGAAGCATTTGTTTTGCTTGTTGAGCCTCTACTCTGAGTTTTGGCAGTGCACAAGCCACCGTGAAGGTGTGCAAAGGCGAGGCATGGCCCCCACTCCCAGAGAGCTCCAGTTAAGCTGGTAACAGATATTTCATGAAAGAGAATCTAGTTTGGCATAGGCTTGGAGGGACTTGATTTGGAGCCTTCTGGCAGCTATTTAAAATCTCTTCCATGGGCTCTGCCTTGACCTGATTTCACAAGGCACTGACTGTCAGAGTAGCCTTGCACCCTGGATTGGCCTCCCGGACCTCGGAGAACTGGCAGAGTCTGTGAGCTCAACCTCCAAACTGTGTTGGGAACTGAGAAAATCCTCTCTCTTTCTTGAACCATTGCCACTGTGGGAGGAAATGAGGGGATGAGAAATAAGGGACTATTGGCCATTGCCTTATGTTTCCATGAGCAGAGTGTATGGGGGGACCCCCCTGGAGGTGCAGAGCCAGGTGAGGATCCCTTAGAGCTCTGAAAAAAGAGGAACAGAATTCTTCTTCAGATTCCTTCATCTCAGAGTCAGGGGATAAATGGACTGACCACTTCCCTGGCCTTCTCCACACAGGATGGTTGCTATTTTGGACTCCAGTGAGTCTTTTAAACAAAGTGTGTACCATATTCTTCCCCTCCTCTTTCAGTCTCTTTGGCTTCTGGTTTAATAATCTGCCTTACCTGGACCTTGACCTCCCTGGCACCTAGCTTAACATGAAATATTAAATAAGTAGAGATAATTTTTTAAGATTTTATTTATTTATTTAGCGAGAGGGGAAGGGAAAGAGAGGGAGGGAAATGTCAATGCATGGTTGCCTCTTGTGTGCCCTGCACTGGGGACATAGCCTGCAACCCAGGCATGTGCCCTGATTGGGGTGTGAACCAGCCACGCTTTGGTTCACAGGCCCATGTTCAACCTACTGAGCTATACCAGCTGGGGCAAGAACTTTTTTTTTAAAATTTCATATTAACTCGTTGTTTGGGGAAATAATACCTCACCCCATTAAATCATAAAAAATTTAATTTTACAGTTAAAGTCCCTGATGGTAGTTGGCATTGATGTCTGTAAAGATGCATTCAACAAAGGGATCGTGGTGGTTGGATTCGTGGCCAGTGTTAACCTCAGAATCACCAGGTAGTTTTAAAATTAGCCTAACATATTCTTCTACTATCTAGACTATTAATCGTGGTTTAATTAAAGACTATACAGCAAAGAATAGTTTGTATTCTTTACTCATTTAAAAAATTTGAACACTTACAGTCATAAATTATACTACATATATAAATGTGATTGATAATATTGGGGCAATACATAGCCTCATTAAAAAATTGTTTTATACATACATTGGGACAAGCTGTTGCTCGTATGCGAGTCATATTCCTAAAATGATGGCTATGTAGAAGTTCTTGAGCATTTATTTTCTAACTTCTGCACTCTTGTAGGCACTGTACTGGGAACTGTACAGGCATTATGTCCAGCAGTTGGGGATCGTATTGCCTGGATTTGTATCCTAATCTGCCCCTTACTCCATTTAAATATCCAGTACATACTTGTTCCTATTTTATCATTCTTAATGCTCACAGATATTTGATATGGTGGTTGTTCGCACAGCTGTTAGAAACATAGGCAAGATTAGGGCTAACGTTAAATATGAGCTCACAGTTCTGATTAAATTACAGTTCTTAGATTTGTTCCCATATTTGTCACTATTGCATGTTTTGAGGCTGAAGGAGCTGTTGGCAAAATTTCTTCTTCCCAGACTTAAGCTGTTGGATTTGCTCCCTTAAATTTGTGGTTGGGTGTGTATCTGGGAATGTGAGAAATAGGGAAAACAGCAGTGGGCCTCCGACTTCATTCCAGGCCGAAAGGGACCCCTGTTGTGTGTGTCACTCCCCTAATCAGGCAGATAAAGGCCATCCAGCTAGTCAGCAGCATGCTGACCACGTCGTCATTGTTGTTGGTACATGTGAGAACTACGGCGATGTTGATAGCATGCTTATTTCTGTCATGATCTTCATTTTCTAAGTGCTTTAAATTGATCAGTGACTTCAGTAAGAAAACTTGTGTCTGAAATCTAAATAAGGTAATCATGTTAAGATCGTAAGCCTAAAGGGCTCTCTAATAGAAGCAGAGGTTTGTGCTTGAGAAATCTTTGACTATTTTGAGAGTAGAAGACCTGCTAAACTAATAAATTCCTTTATAATCATAGCATAGAGACCTCTATTGCTTATTATGCGTGAAGTACTATGCTAAGCACTATACGTATATATATACATATATATAATTTAATTTTTATAACAACAGTATGAGGTAGAAACTATGGTACCATCTTCTGAATTTCCTTGTTACCAGTAAGAAACAGAAGCTGAGGTTTGCATAGCAAAGTCAGGGAGTTGATGAGCGTACCAGCCAGGATTTGAACCGGCATGTGTCTGATGTCAGCACATCGCTTTAGTTTCTCTTTTTGATAAATTTCATTTTAGAGGAGGGTGAGTTTTTAATATAATTGTGATCATATAGCATATACAAAGTTATGAGCAACATCGATTTTTATTCATAATATCTGTTTCTTAATTTAACCCTGATGCGTGTTTATAGTAGATATTTTGAAGTTGAACTTTATTTATGTTCTTTGCTTACCTTAGGTGGTTTTCCCGCTGTATCCTTCAGAGAACAACCACTGATGTTGCAGATTGCTTAAAAGTTTTCATGACTGGTAATAAAACCAAACAGAAGTGGTGGGCTGCAAGGACGAATCCTTCAGATCCGAGGTCCACATGTCTGTAGGAGACCAGATAGGACGAAGCAACCTCCCCAAACCTACCCGAGTCAGCTGGCAGCCAGCTGGAGATCCCCAGAACTATGTCCTGACTCAGCTGGAGATCCCCAGAGCTGTGTCCTGACTCAGGCTAACAGACTGTAGAATTTGCATTGTCACCTGCCTGTGATAAACAGAAAGCCCGGAGGAGGGAGAGTTTGTAAATACCAGTGGCTCTGGCAAATAGTTGGAAGGCCAGAAGAAACCTACCCTAGAGGAGCAAGGATTGTGGCAGAGCAGTGTTAGGTCTAGAAATAGGAGAGAAGCCTTTGGGGATGTCGGCGGGTAAGGCGTGGCACAGCCTGAGAAGCTGGGGAGGACAGCAGGCTAGAAAGGGCGCCCTCCCACAGCGCAGCGTGATGCGAGGGAAACAGGAACTTTGTCGCCCTTCGCAGCTGCTAGTGATTCCCAGCCCCTCCCCTGAGCTGCACTTTCCCGTCTTTAAACTTTTTTTTTTTTGGGGGGGGGGTTGGGGGTATGGGTAAGGGGTTGTACAGATTTTTTTCCTAAAAAAGTGGATTTGGTGATATGTGTTAGTAATGGACTTACATACATGATCTTCTATCAAACTAAAATGACTTTCCTGGACAATAAACTAATGCAATTGTATATACATATATACACGCAAAGAATCATTACATCTTTATTACATTATTTTATTAGTTTCTCCTCACTTCAAAACCTGGTAATTTTTTTTAGTGGTCATGTAAAGTTTCTGCTGGGTAGGAGTCACTGTCCTGTCCCTGCTCTTCCGGTGATTTCTAGCAGAGTGGGTGGAAAGCTTTTTAAAGCCGCGATGTCACTGAGACGTGGAATCTACCAGGGCAAGTCCATGTGAAGAGATGCCTTCAGAGGGACCGCCAAGGTCTCTCCTATGTGTTCATGTTTGTGCTCATTAGAGAAGGAAATGACCTAAAATTACTCAGTCTTTTTTTATTGAGAGGACGTAAAGACTTGAAGAAACTTCATTGGTATCACTTTGGTTTCGGGAGTTTGTATGTCTATTGTATGAATTAAAATTTAATTTATTGCTGAATTATTAGAATTATACTGAAGTGATGTGCTACGTTTAAGAATCTGTTATGGCATAGAAACCATTATGATTCCTCAAATAGCAAAGATGTAGGGATGTTCCCTAAAGTTACCTGTTTTCCTGTTATTGCAAATACAACCCAAGTTAGGTATCACCCTATTTCACAGTGGTCTGAAATAGCAAACTTATTTAAACATTGATATTTAATGGGAATTTTATGCTTTGCTGGCATCAGACAAGTCGTTCTTTTCTCACACCGAATTCTGCAGGAGCACTCAACAAATGGTACAAGTACAATCAGGATTTGCCAGCCCGGATTGTTGTGTACCGTGATGGTGTAGGGGATGGTCAGCTAAAAACACTCATCGAATACGAAGTGCCACAGCTGCTGAGCAGTGTGACAGAAGCAAGGTCAAGTACAAGGTATTAAATTGCTGTCTTTCCTCCACCCTCATAGTTACAGCACATTCATTGTTCTCTATTAGAATTACTATATGGCAGCATGTCTTTTTTTATGCACTTAAATTTATCTCTGTTTCTGCATCTGACTAGAGGGTATTCGGGATGGTTTGACATAAATAGCTTGGGTGGTGTGAGCTTTGGGGCCCTGGGGTGGTGGCACCTGGAGGAAGGCAGGTGACATCCTCCAGACAGAGCACCTGTCACTGAGATTCAGCAGGAGGCCTGCAGGGCCGCTGGCTGGTGAAGATGCTTCATACATACCAATATGCCATGGGGAAAAGATAAGCTATGGCGTAAAATTCAAGGCCCAAATCCACACACAGGGCTGAGCCTCTGCAGTGCAGGCGCTGCTGCGCAGCCGAGGCCTAGGGCAGCTGCCGAGAGGCCTGTGAGTGCTGTGAGCGCTGAGGTGCATCTAGAAATTGGCCCATGCTAAACACCAGACACCCTGCTCCATTGTCACATTTGTAGACTCCCTGTTTCATACAGCATTTTCAGAACAATATTGATTATGTCAAGTGGCAAGTGCAAGAAAATTAGAACTGGAAAATGGGGGAGGATGGTAATCTTAAAATATTCAGAAAGCATCATCTTCCAAGCCGTGCACAGCACTCTGCCTGTAGGGTCACACCACTGTCACCCCCATCAGCCAAGTGTCGCAGCCAAGAGCCACAAAGGATCTAAGTCTGGACCTCATTGGTGACCCTTAGGAGGGAGAGCATAGTAGCCTGGGGACAACATCGCCATCAGCTGCGTCCAAACTGTCAGAGTCAAACTCTCTTGCTCCTCACTGACCTCAGGTGAATTCAGAATCACAAGATGCCATTTGGGGATAGTTTACAGTGCCAAGGAGTTCGTTTTCTTGCACTGTGACATCGACTTGCAAGTCTCAGTATCAGAAACATGACCAATTTAATTGATATTTAATTCAGAGATCACCATGAAATTTCATGGTGGTCTCTGCATCCCAGAAGTTCCTCCCGTGATGGCCAGTATTTGGATTTGGCCTTGGCTTTACCAGACACTGACTGTAACACTCTTTATTCAGCATTTGGCCCAAGTGTGTCTTTGGCCCGTCCATCATCTTTTCAGGAGCGTGTTTAGGAGTGACGGTTCAAAGAGCCAGAGGGACTTGTGGCTGTCCCTTTGCTCTTCAGACATTGAGAGGAGGACTGAAGGTGAAAACTAGGGGGACGATTGCTAATGGAAAAAAAATCTTGTCTCGAAAGGTAATTCTGGAAAATCTTTTTTAGAAGTGCTAATGGAAGTTGATTGCTGTATCAACCATTCCTCCCTGTCCCCTTTAAATGGTAGGAACTAGCCAGTGGCTGGACCCACCACATTTTTGCAGCAAATGAGGACAATCCCTAATTTAAAAATTGTATAATATGTGTCTCTGGGAGAGGAGAGATTGGGGGTGGTTTTTTGTTTCTTTTTGCAGTGCTTTTCTAATGAATTTATTAATTCATTTATTTCCTCAAAATTACCAAATAAGAGAAACAGAGGGCTGCGTGGCTTGGTTTTAGTTCTCTCTGTCTTATTGTTCTCTCTTTCTGGTTCTAAGCTCCAAACTGTCGGTAATTGTGGTCAGGAAGAAGTGCATGCCGCGATTCTTTGTGGAAATGAACCGCACCTTACAGAACCCGCCACTTGGCACTGTGGTGGATTCTGAAGCCACACGTCCTGAATGGCAAGTGCTCTTAGAAAACCTATTTTTAACAAAACATTTGCTGTGTTTTGTTCAAGTTTGGCCTTATTTTGCTTGCCTTCTTTCTCACTTTCATTTCATTTTCCTCTCAGGTATGACTTTTACTTGGTCAGCCAGGCTGCCTGTCGGGGAACTGTGAATCCTACTTACTATAATGTCATCTACGATGACAATGGCTTGAAGCCTGACCACATGCAGAGACTTACATTCAAGCTGTGCCACTTGTACTTCAACTGGCCGGTGAGTGACAGCTGTTACTAATACTTGAGTACCAATACTCCAGCTTCCCACCCAGGAATTGTTACCCAGTTTACCTTTGTATCCCTACACCTGGCACAATGCCAGACTTTCAAAGGAGGAAGGAAGGAAGGAAAGAAGGAAGGAAGGAAGGAAGGAAGGAAGGAAGGAAGGAAGGACGGACTCCTGAGTCCACAGTGGGGGAAACCCAGTCCGTCATAGAAATGAAATAGAAATAACTATTAATACACTAGTATTTATAATATCCAGAGGATTTTATTATATGCATTCATTGTCTTATGCAAACCTCTGAGGAAATGAGGGTATTGTTATTTCCATGTTGCAGCTGAGGAAGTTGAAGCAAGCTCAGATGTCTGGTGGGAAAGTAGTAGGCCTGGCCCTCTTCTGTGTGCCTGTGCAGGAGGCCAAGGGCTGCTTTCAGAATCAAAGGCCAAGATTCATTCAGAGCCCCTTGGAATATTAAATGGAAGGAATCATAGATTAGCTCTAAGTGTGGTGGCTCCCAGCTCGCAGCACCAAGAAGCCAGCCAGGCCTCCACCCCATTCTGCCCAGTGAGTGCAAGGTCCCTGTGAGCAGGGTGCCCTCTGCTGTTGGAGTCTAGTTAGTGTTTCTTCACAAACATTCTATCTCATGTGTAACTAGCAGAGGAAAGAATCTCAGGGAAAAAAATCACTTTGAAGAACAAATTATCCTCTTAATTACCACCCATACGTTTTCCTCTCAGGGCTTAATCAGTATCCCAGCACCGTGTCAGTATGCACACAAGCTGACCTTCCTCGTGGCACAAAGCGTTCACAAAGAACCAAGTTTGGAATTAGCCAATTCTCTCTTCTACCTGTGAGGATGCAAACCTTCACCCTCGGCCTTGCCAGATGAGGAATCCCAGGAGCAGCGGGTATACAGGTCTTCTGTGAGCTCGCAGCTGTGACTGGGGAAAGGAGATTGCACTTAGTTTTAACTTCCAGGAAAAACAAAACAATTTCATCTGAAATGTTTCAAAAGAAATGTGTGTTGTTTTATTTTAAAGTTATATGCTTGGGGTAAATTCTCACTGTGCTAAATGGAATTAAAATGTACCATCACCTGTTAGTAATTCCACAGAGCTAAATACCTTCTAAGAAGTGTTTGCATGGTGTTTTGATGGATAGGTACACGGGGTCTAATTCCCACCCTAAATGTTTCAGAAGTTTTTTCAAATAGTGTTATACAGCATTTTGCAGAGTGGTTTAAATAGTTATTAGAAAATAAAGAAAATTTAAAGCATCACATACTGTGTCTTTTTATTTGAATTTCAGCTAAAGTTACATGTGAACCTCATTGTTTGTAGGTGTTTTCAGAAAAGATTCTTACCCACTAGGCCTCATTGCCATCCCAGTTCTGTGTTTCTGAAACTGAATGCATCACTTGCTCACTCAGTGGTACGTTACTTCACTTCACACAGCCACTCCCGTTGATTGATGACCTTGTTGCCTGCTGCCCTGAGACAACACTCCATCCGGGGAGGGCTTGCACGGGTTCCCCTTCCATCCACCCACCCGAGGGCGTCTGTGTGCGCAGACACTGCCCCACCCCTTGTTCTTGTATGTAAGCCCTGCCTTTGCTCTGTGGCGGGGGAGGGGGGGTGGGGGGAGCGGGGTGCTCTCCACCTATGTGCCCACTCCTGGTCCCCACCCCCAACCCCCACCCCCAAGGATCCTGGTCTGGCACTTCTTCCCTCCCCCTCCGCATCATCAGTCTCCCCCTCACACTGGGTCATTCCCACCAGCATGATAAATGTGCTGCTTATTTTTTCATTTAATAAACTATTTCTCCCTCCAGTTCTTCACTTCTCTTTATAGAAGAACTTCTCAAAAGAGATGCCTATGCTGGATGTATCAAATGCTGTACTCCAGTCAGAGTTTGACAACTGCCACATCGAGGTTGTTTTTGTCCAGGTCACCAATGACCCCCGCTTTGTGGAATTTGATGGTCAATTCTAGGTCCTCGTCTTGCTCAGCCTCTCACAGCTTTTGGCCCAATTGACTGTTGCCTTCATCTGGAGACACTCTGCGGCCTTGAGAAACACGCTCCCGGTTTCTCTCCTGCTGCATTCGTTGCACGTTCTCAGTCTCCTTTGCTGGTTCCTCGTCATCCCCTCATCCTTTTCACATGAGATTCCCCAGGAATGAGAATATGGGCACATGCAAAATCTATTTTGATGAAGGGAATCAGAGTCCTAGATTCTCTTCACAGAGAGAGATTACATACAAGGCTATTGTCAAGGGGAGTGTGGGGAGCCGAAGGTTCTCTCTGAGGAGTGAGAAGCAGCAGACTCCAATGCAGAGATAATGTAAGGTGGCACTGAAAACATTCTTACCTAATTTGAGAGTTTTTTTTCCAGGACTGGTAACGTGGTCAATTTCGGTAATAATAGCGATAACCATTTGTGGACGTGAGGGTGGAGGGGGTTAATATGTTTCAGGTAGAGTGCCAAGCCCTTTACATTCACATTTAATCTTCATAACAAGTGTATGAATTAGGGCTAGAATTACCATTTTACAGATAAAACAGGATTAAAGATGCTATGTGTCTCTCCAAAGTTTATAAGATTAGTAAATTGTGGAGCTAGAATTTGTCCTTGGGTGTGTTTGACTCTAAAACCTGGGAGATGAACCACAAGACTCTACTGCATTAATAAAAGGTATGGTAAGATTTTAAAATTTTCTCCCTGGGTTCTTAGGCGAGGGAGTGCCTCATACGGTTTAAAGCTGGCAAGTGGAGGCAAGGCACTGCACCAATCCAGAGTGGTGATGGTCCTGTATTGATGAGGTGGCTTTCTCCTTCCAAGTACGAGGATGCTGTAAAGTGCCACCACTTAACAGCAGGCTTAAATAAATCTACATGCAGCGTTTGGATTGATCAATCTAGAGAGCTTTTTACCCTTTAACTATTAAGTTTTGCCCAAGACAGTAGTCCCTTGCCATTTTAGCCCACCAGGGGGCAGACAAGGACTGTTCCCAGTCAAGTAAACTCCTGGAGGGCAACATGGGATTAGGAAAGTCCTCATTTCAGCTCTGGTTCAACTGCGGGATTCTCTCTCTGAAACTCAAGTTACCCAATCTGCTGTATGACAAGGGGTTGGAATAGACATGTAAAAGCTTAAAAAAAAAAATACACCAGATGCTGGGTCCACCTCCAGGAATAGTGAAGCTAGGTGATTCCAAAGGTTAGCTAGAGTTGAGGACTACTGGTCTAGGGCAGGACTGGGTTTGAATCTCAGAAAAACCACTTACTAGCTAACTATACATGACCTTGGGAAGTTACTGAACTTCTCTGAGCCAGTTTACCTGTAAAGAGACTTAACAATGTCCACATAGTAGGGTTATTGTAGGATTAGAAATACCAAATCTAAAGTATCTGGCTTTAATAGTGATTTATTATTACACCTCACGAGAGGAAAATAATCAAATGCCATAATTTATTTTATTTTTTAAATATATTTTATTGATTATGCTATTACAGTTGTCCCATTTTTTTCTCCCCTTTATTCTGCTCTACCTTGTACCCACACCCCTCCCACCAGCATTCCCCCAACTTAGTTCATATCCATGGGTCATACATATAAGTTCTTTGGCTTCTCCATTTACTATGCTATTCTTAACCTCCCCCTGTCTATTTTATACCTACTATTTATGCCTCTTATTCCCTGTACCTTTTCCCCCATTCTCCTGCCTCCCACTCTGTGCTGTTAACCCTCCATGTGATCTCTGTTTCTGGGATTCTGTTCCTGTTCTAGTTGTTTGCTTACTTCATTTTTGGTTTTTATTTTGATTTTCTTAGGTTCAGTTGTTGATAGTTGTGAGTTTGTTGTCATTTTACTGTTTGTATTCTTTATTTTCTTCTTTTTCTTAGATAAGTCCCTTTAACATTCATATAATAAGGGCTTGGTGATGATGAACTCCTTTAACTTGACCTTACCTGGGAAGCACTTTATCTGCCCTTCCATTCTAAATGATAGCTTTGCTGGATAGAGGAATCTTGGATGTAGGTCCTTGCCTTTCATGACTTGGAATATTTCTTTGCAGCCCATTCTTGCCTGTAAGGTCTCTTTTGAGAAATTAGCTGATAGTCTTATGGGAACTTTTTCGTAGGTAACGTTCTCCTTTTCTCTTGCTGCTTTTAAGTTTTTCTCCTTATCTTTAACCTTGTGTAATGTAATTATGATGTACCTTGGTGTGTGCTTCCTTGGGTCCCACTTCTTCAGGATTCTCTGAGCTTCCTGGACTTCCTGGAAGTCTATTTCCTTTGCCAAATTAGGGAAGATCTTCTTCATTATGTTTTCAAATAAGTTTTCAATTTCTTGCTCTTCCTCTTCTCCTTCTGGCACCCCTGTGATTCACACATTGGAACATTGAAAGATGTCCTGGAGGTTCCTAAGCTTCTCCTCATTTTTTTTTTTTTTTTTTGAATTCTTGTTTCTTCATTCTGTTCTGGTTGATTGTTTATTTCTTCCTTCTGCCTCAAACCATTGATTTGAGTCCTGGTTTCCTTCCCTCCACTGTTGGTTGCCTTATTTCACTTTGCATAGCCTTCACTCTTTATTCTATTTTGCGACCATACTCAACCATTTCTGTGAGCATCCTGATTACCAAAGTTTTGAACTCTGCATCTGATAGGTTGGCTAGCCTCTTTATCACTTAGTTGTATTTTTTCTGGAGCTTTGATCTGTTCCTTCATTTGGGCGATATATATATATATATATATTTGTCTCAGAGCACCTGTTATATAGTATGGGGCAGAGCCTTAGGTATTCACCAGGGCAGGGCAACTCACTTTGCTGCACTGTGGCGCTGTATGTGGGGGAGGGGTCTGAGAGGGAACAATGTGCTTGCTCAGCTCTTGGCAGGCTTTCAGTCATTTCCCCTGCTACCCACAATCAAATTGGGCCCTTCTGGTGCTGATTCCCAAATTGGTGGGCTTATATATGTTCAAGGATCCTGTGGGTCTTTCCAGCGAACTCTCCTGTGAGGTTAGGAGTTTCTCCCACTGCTTCAACCCCCATAGGATTTTACAGTCAGAGGTTTTGAGACTGTTTCCCCTGCACTGGAAACCTGGACTGCACCATCTGTTTCACTCCCCAGTTATTCCTCCCACTTTATCCACATACAAATATGGGACTGCCCACTCCTCCAGCCACTGCCTTGCCCAATCTGCCAGATGCCACGTCACCTGTCCTGGTCCTCCAGCTGCCACCTTGCCAGGAGTCCTCTCTGCCTCCGCTGCCCATCTCCACCCCTCCTACTGGTATGAATGAATGTTTCTTCTTTAACTCCTTGGTCATCAGACTTCCATACAGTTCTATTTTCTGTCAGTTCTGGTTGTTTTTAAATTTGTTATTGTCCTTTTGATTAAACAAGGAGGAACAGTGTATCTACCTATGCCTCCATCTTGGCTGGAAGTCTCAAATGCCATAATTTAGTTAACAAATACTCATGGGTGTATATAATGCACTAGGCACTGTGCTAGGTCCTGAACTCTGCCACAATCCTACTTTAAGGAAAGCTTAATGTTTTCTCTAGATATAAGTAATCTATTGCCTGCTATTTTATGGAGGAGGTTTTGGTTTTGCTTTTATTTTGGGGGCTGAGATGGAGACTCTTAAGACTTTGCACCAACCCTGAGCTGCTGACAGCTTCCTGGTGTGAACAGTGACAGAGCAAGAGAGAGCATTCAGAGGTAGCAAAAGTGTGCTCACACCCTAATCTCATTAGAAAGGAGGTTAGAGGTATTAATTTGACATTTCACTAGAAGGTAAAGTTAAAACACATCTGGGTATTTTCTAAAAAAACATAAAAATTCCACCCATTAATCTGGATTAGTGGTAAGAAAGAAAACAGTATAAAAGACACCAGCAATTCAATCGAGGACAAGAAAAGAGGAGACTACAGAAAAAAGAACATGGTAACTGGAAACACCAAACCAGATGGGAGAAATATACTCAGAAATATAATTAATTAAGGAAAAAATGATTTCACTTATTACCGAAGACTGAGAAGTTGCATAAAAGGCACATCTGAAATGAAACAACATAAAAAGTTTTTAAATAAAATAATAAGAAAAGATATACTTTGAATTGATAGTAAACATAAAGCTTGAATAGCAATATTGATATCAAAAACAAAATTTGGGGCTAAAAGTAGGGCTATTACACATTTATAAAGCTAGAATAATAAAAAGTGCAAAATGATGTTACAATCATAAATGAGTAGGCATGGATTAGACTTTAAGATACAAAAATAAAACTGAAAGAATTGCAGAAAATTAATTCACAACTAAATAAGGCTAACATGTGTCTCTCAAAAACTAATCAAAAAGCCAAAACAATTAGAAATTATATACATTATTGGAAAAAATAGTTAGCAAATATGATTTAATAATAGACACAAAGCAAGTCTGTACAAATCCAAATAATTGATATATCAATACATTTTTTAACACAGTTCTAAGTTTGTGGCTTAAAGAAAATCATATTGGAAATTTTTTTTTAATTAGAAAAGAGCACTACATCATACAAGATGTAGGATAAAGTTAAACTGACATTTTCAGGGAAATTTGCCACTTAAATATGCATAATAGAAAACAAGAATGGAAATTATTTAAGTGAGCAGTTAACTGAAAGAAACTGAAGAACAGAGAAAATCCCCAAAAAGAATTAGAAATTAGAAATTAGAATGTGAGTTAAAAAATAGCATGGATATTTTTAACTAAAGAGACATTATGAAAAATAATCTGATTATTTTATTTACCTTTGTTTACTTTTTATCGTGGAAATTTCCAAGCAAGGATAAAAGCCGAGAACAGTGTAAACGTGCCTGGCCTCCCCAGTCACGCTGTGATAGCCTACCTGGTTTCCCTGACACTCGTGGTCACTCTCATACTCCTCACTGTATCATTTAAAGCACACCTAGACATCTTTTAACTAAAATCTGGCTCTTTGGGGGAGGGGAAGTACTAGGACAAAGTTTTAGCCAAGTTTTCATGAAGAAAAAAGAGAAAACAGACATAAAACAATACACAGTAGAGGTTTCAAAATATCATGTGAACAGTATAACGCTCTATGCCAATAATTTTGAAAATTTGAAGGAAAGGTGTAATTTTCTAGGAATGTGTAAATTAACACAATTTACCCCAAAAGGAATAGAAAAATTTCCTTCTAGTGTCACGTTTAAGCACAGAGATTCTACAGCCAGACTGCTGGGGTTTGCTTTTGGCTCTGCCACTACGGTATGAACTTGAGCAAGCGACCTAACCCCTCTTTGCCTCAGTTGCCTGATATGTGAAGTGGAAACAGTAAGTACACCTTGGTCACAAGACTGCAGTTGTGTTGATTGAATGAGTGTTCGTTGTTGAAATGCTTCGACTGCAACAGGGGCCTGCACTGTGTGAGTGCTACCTGCTTCCAATGTGGGAATAATGAAGTAGAAACGGCTCAGTAGTCACATGCCCTCCCTAAGAAGGAAGCAGAGCGGGAAAGGTTTACAACTGAGTTTTACTATAGTCAAGGAACAGACAATTCCTCTCTTATACAAACTGTTCCAAAGAGGAGACAAACAGATGAAGACACTGAATTTATTTTATGAGACAATATAATTTGATGCCAAACCCAGTCAGACAGTGTAAATAAGGAAACTATATGGCAACCTGTCTTATAAACATAGATATAAAAAATCCAAGTGCAATAACAACAAATCCAGTTTAGCAGAATAGAAGAGTACATTTTAAACAGAAGACCAAGCGTGTTTATCCCAGGAACGCACAGAAGCTTCGCCTTAAGGAAATCTGCTGATGGCAGTCACCACGTGGGCAGATTTAAAGGCACAGCCCCCACGATCACCGCAATAAATACAGACCAAATACTCAAGATAATGCAATGCTCATTTGTGATTTAAAAAGATGATTGTTAATGAAGTATAAATAGAAGGAAACTTAAACATCCTTGACTTGAAAAAAGGCATCTAACAAAAATCTATATCATATTATAATAAATTTATTATATATCAAAAATGCTCAGATGTTTTCCCATTAAAGTCAAAAGCAAAACAAAGATATCTACTACCATATTATTAATACTATTTATAATACTGTTATATGTAATATATACTATTATCAATATATTATCACATCTATGTAATATACACTTTATATTATTAAATGTTATATATTATACTATAGTAATAATATAGCTATTATCAATACCATGTTAGAACTTCTAACCAAAGAAGCAACAGAGATACATAGACCAAAGATACAAAATTATTATTTATTCATGGTCTGATTGTTGATTCAGAAAGTCCAAGAAGTTCTATGGAACTAATGAAGTAATTCCACAAGGCCTTGGCTGGTATGACTCAGTGGTTGGAGCGTCGTCCTGTAATTGAAGGGTTGCAGGTTCAATTCCTGGTCAGGGCACATGACTAGGCTGTAGGTTCATTCCTGATCTGGGCGCAGGCCAGAGTAAGGGACCATGTAAGGTCCCTGGTTCCAGTGTGGATGCCCTAGTCTGGGTGTGTAGAAGGAAACTAATAGATGCTTCTCTTGCATCAGTGTTTCTCCCTTCCTCTCTCTCTCTCTCTCTCTAAAAAAAAAGCAAATAGAAATGTCCTCCGGTAAGGGAGGGAGGAAATAAACAAACAAGATAGATCATATAAAACTATCTTCAAAAACAGATAGCATTTCTATGAGTTAGTATTACACAATCAATTGAAAAAGTCTAATTTAACAATAAAAATAATTTGATGCCTAAGAGTAAATAAAACAAAAACTCTATAAAATTTGTTGCGGAGGAAACAGTTAAACTGTGCTCATGAGTAGGAAGCTTTAATATGATAAAGATGGTAATCTTCCCTTAAATAAACCTAAACCGATGCAATTTCAATGAAAATTCTAACATAGTTTTACAACTTTATAAAACTTATAAAGGTTTATTGTAAAGTTATTGTAAAATTCATGTGGTAGAATAAAAGTCCAAAAATACCCAATATAGTCCTGAAAATAAAAAAAGATGGGAAGGCTTATTCCACCAAGTATCAAAATTTATTATAAAGCTAAATGTAAAACAATGTAGCTTTGGCCAAGCCATTGATAAAAGATCAGTTTAACAGATAGAAATTCCTGCGTATATGGACACATTTAATGGAGCTGGTATTATTGATCAGAGAGGAAAGAATGAACTACTCAATAAAAAGTACTGGGTGGTTGGACTTCCTACAAAATAAGCAAAAAATACAAACATTTTCATGATTTTTAAAAACAAAAATTATAATAACCAACAGAAAAATATAGAGAATATTTTTATGATATTTGGGTAAGGAAAACCTTCTTAAGCTATATAAAAAGAGCACAAGTTATACAGGCAAAGACTGATAACTATGACAAAATATAAGCTTCTGAATGGCAAATGAGACCATAGTAATGCTACATAACAAACAGACTAGAGCAATATATTTGTAACATATAAATGTCACATATATGGCCACACACATAAGGATCTGCAAGAAAGGTGATATTGTAGACATCAAGGCAATGGGCACTATTCATAAAGGAATGCCCCCCAGTGTTCCCATGGCAACACTGGAGGAGTCTACAGTGTCACCCAGCATGTGGTGCGTACTGTTGTGAACAAAATATTTAAGGGTAAGATTCTCTCCAAGAGAATAATGTACGTGTTGAGCGCATTAAACACTCTAAGAGCTAAGATAGCTTCCTGAATGTGGGAAGGGGAATGATTGAAAATGGAAGGGAGCCAAAGAGAAAGGTACGTGGGTTGAGCCGAAGCATCAGCCTGCAACCCCAGAGAAGCACATTTTGTAAGAACCAATAGAAAGGAGCCTGAGCTGCTGGAACCCACTCCCTATGAATTCATGACATAACAAGTGTAAAAAAATAAAACAAAACAAAAAAATTCTGTACTGATTTAAAAAAAAAAGAAAAAGGAAAAAACAAATTTATCCAGTGGAGAAGTGGACCAATAAATGAACAATCAATTCACAGTAAGGAGAACCAAATGACTAATAAATAAATGAAGTAATGGCCAAGTTCACCGGTAGTCAGGGAAATTCAAAATAAAATACCAGTGAGATTTAATTTGACCTTTACAAGTTTGGAAAAAATTAAACAGTCTCCTAACACTGAGAATGTGAGGAAATAATGTTGGTGTGTGAACTAGTGCAGTCATATTAGAAGGCCCAGACTGGGCAAGTCTACCTTGACATATATACTTTAGAGAGTCTTTTGTATGTGTGTAAGAAAAGGGAATGGATAAAATATACTATAGTCATACTACAGAATATTTATAGTCATACTATAGAATATAGCAGTTAAATGAGTTGGCTAGGTCTGCATACATCTACATGAATCCTTCTCAAAACAGTGTGGAGTGAAAGAAATCAAGTTAAAAAAAAAGATATGTGTATATTCCCATTCATGGAAAGTTTGATATACACATAATACCATATCTTTTTCTGGTTGCATGGGCATGCACGTACACACATATAAAAGGAAAAGGTGGAAATGAAACATTACACACTAAATAGAATGATTGCATCTATGAGGAAGTAGAGTTTGAGGCTGTACCTAGGGATGCTGAATGAAGGGATTCTAATTTTAATTCTGTTCATTTAAAAAATAAAATATTATACAAATTATAACAACTATTAATTCTGGATTGAGGATATATACAGGCTTAAAGTTCAGTCTAAAAATAAGAAAAATATCAGATAAATCGTAATTGAAACATTCTACAAAATGTCAGACCATACTCCTCAAAACTGTCAAAGTCATCAAAAACAAGAAAAGTTGAAAAAACTGTCACAGCCAAGAAAAGCCCAAGGAGACATGATAACTAAATGTAATATGGTATCCTGGACCTGATCCTGGAACAGAGGAACATTAAGAAATGACTAAGGAAAAGACTGCTGGTCAAGAGGGAGGTGTAGGTAAACATGACTAGCCTCCTCACACAACCACAGCAAAAATTACAATTAGGCTATAAAACAAATATAACCCAGAATCATCAGAGAATCAAGCTGTATGGAAGTCTAACAACCACAGAATTAAAGAAGCCATATTCATCCAGCCAGGTAGGAGGGGTGGAGTTGTAGAGAAGCGTGGTGACGTGGAGAGGCACAGAGATGCAGAGAAGCTCAGAGAGGTGTGGCGACGTAGAGATATGGAATAGGTGGTCCCACACCCACATGTGGTGGATCAAAATCAGGAGGATACCTTGGGAATGAGGGATCCCAGCTCCACACCAGACAACCCAGCCCAGGGTTCCAGTGAATGTGGGAAGGGGAAGATAAGTCCCTATAACTTCAGGCTGGAAAAACCAGTGGGGTAGTGGAAGAAACTGGAAAATTCTCAGGAGCCTCCTCTTAAAGAGCCTGCAATGGACTTAGGACTTATGCAGACTCACTCCCTTGGGCTTCAGCACCAGGGCAAAAGCTGAAAGGGTGATGTGAACTGTGACCAGTGGTGTCCGAGGTATTGTGGATGTGATGAACAAATTCACACAGACTGCAGAAGTCCTGTGGAGAAAAGGGATGGCATAGCCACTCTCTGAGTGAGAGAGCACCCCAACCCTTGCCTGGACAGGCTTTTATTGCTTTCTGGGAGCATCACATCAAGGAATGCCCTCATTCATTATGCTCAGGTTTACTTTAGGTAATTACTTCTTACAGATAACAAAGAAAAGATTGTTGCAAATGCAAGGGAACAATAAAAGTGATTGATCTGGTTACACTCATCCTTGGAATGGCTTAGCACAGACTTTAGGAAGTTACTTCAAAGATATACATTAAACATCTGTTGTCTTAACTCAGGGTGAGGGAGTTTTAGCAAAAGCAAGTCTCAAAGCAGCCTATATATAATTCAGGCCTGGTCCCCCATGGGAAAGCTAATCTGTGGGCCTGGCTCCTGTGTGCTGCTTTGCGCCTGTCAGTTTTCCGAACCAGGGCTGAGCTACATTTGCCATTGCCACACAGACCGGTTCCCTATAGAAGGTCACCAGTGGCATATGGGAAGAAATGCAGTGAATGGCATCAGGGTGAGTGCCAGGAGAGAGCTTCCTCCTGGGAAAAACTCTGGAGGCCAGGCAGTGGAATTGTCCCTCTCTGAGCCTTTCCCCATGGAGATACACAGAGTGGCAACATGGGTTACCCATCCTGGAAGTTGCCTAAAGCTCTGCCCCATCCAACTAACCAGTGTGCTTTTCTACAATAGGCCATGCTACGAAGACAGGGAGTCAAAGCAGCTCTCGCTAATACACAGAAACAAACACATGGAGGCTGCCAAAATAAGAACACAAAGATATATGGCCCAAATGAAAGAACAGAACAAAACTTCAGAAAAAGAAGTAAGTGACATGGAGATGAGCAACCTATTGAATGCAGAATTCAAAACACTGGTTATTAGGATGCTCGAGGAACTCATTGGGTACTTCAGTGGCATAAAAAAGACACAGGCAGATATGAAGGTTACACTAAGTGAAATAAAGAAAAATTTAAAGGAAGCCAACAGTGGAGTGGATGAAGCCAAGAATCAAATTAATAATTTGGAGCATAAGGAATAAAGAAAACATTCAATCAGAACAACAGGAATAAAAAAGAATCCAGAAAGACAGGATAGGCTAAAGAGCCTCTGGGACAAGTTCAAATGTACCAACATTCAAATCATAAGGGTGCTGGAAGGAGAAGAGAAAAAACAAGAAATTGAAAAATTATTCAAAAAAAATGATGAAAGAGATCTTCTCTAATTTGGAAGGAAATAGACACCCAAGTCCAGGAAGCACAGAGAGTCCCAAACAAGATGGACCCAAGGAGGACCACACCAAGACACATCATAATTAAAATGCCAAAGGTTACAGATAAAGAGAGATTTTTAAAAGCAGCAAGAGAAAAGCAGGTAGTTATCTACAAAGGAGTTCCCAGAAGACTGTCAGGCTAGAAGGGACTGGCAAGAAGTATTCAAAGCAATGAAAAGCAAAGACCTACAACCTAGACTACCCTATCCAGCAAAGCTATCATTTGTTAGAATGGAAGGGCAGACAAAGTGCTTCCCAGACAGGGTAAAGCTAAAGGAGTTCATCATCACCAAGTCATCCTTTCTTATATAAAGGAAATTGTATAAGAGAAAGAAAGAGATCTAAACTCTGAACATTAAATTGGCAATAAATTTACAACTATCAATAATTTAATCTAAAAAACAAACAAGCAGAACAGAAACAGAGTCATAGATATGGAGATCATTTGGAGAGTTATCATTTAAGGAGGGGGAAATGGGGGAAAAGGTGCAGGGATTAAGTACAAATTGGTAGGTACAAAAGAGACAGAGGGATGTTATGAACAGTATAGGTAATGGAGTAGCCAAAGAACTTATATACACGACACATGGACGTGAACTAAGGGAGCAATTGCTAGAGGGAATAGGGAGTGGTACCAGATGGAGGGGGCAAAGGGGGAAAATAGAGACAACTGTAATAGCATAATCAATAAAATATATTTTAAAAAGAAATAACCAAGGAAATCTGGATAAAGCATGAATTTTTGTTAACAATACCATATCCGTATTGCCATGTTTATTTTTACAAATGCGCCAAACTAATGTAAGATATTAGTAATAAGTAATAGAAGACACTTAGAGTGGGATATATGAGAACACTTTGTACCACCTTCCCAACTTAAAAATGTTTTTTTAATTTTTAATTTTGATTTTAGAGAGAAGTGAAGGGAGAGAGAAAGAGAGGGAAAGAAACATCAATGTGGGAAACATTGAACAGCTGCCTTCCGTATGCGCCCTGACTGCGGACGGTACCTGCAAATCAGGCATGTGCCCTGACCAGGAATCAAACAGGATACCTTTCAGTTTGTGGCACAATGCCCAACCTACTGAGCCACTCTAGCTGGGCCCAACTTTTCCTTAAACCTAAAATTATTCTAAAATTTAAAAACTGTGTCTAAAAAGCAGAATAGGTATATAGTGTTATTCCAAGTGTGTGTGTGTGTGTGTGTGTGTGTGTGTGTACAAAGAAAAAGACAGCAAAATAACAAAATATATCAGACAATGAGTCCCTGGCTGAGTATTTCGGTTGGTTAGAGCATCATCCCTCTATGCCAAGGTTGTGGGTTTGATCCTCGATCAGGGCACATACAAGAAGCAACTAATGAAGGCATAAATAAGCGGAACAACAAATTGATGTTTCTCTCTCTCTAAAATCAAAAAATAAAAATTTGCCTATGACATAAATATTCTTCTAGTGCTTTAATTTCCAGAATATCTTTCTTTTAATATAAAAAGAAATCAGCATTACTATGATCATCAGCCTGCCAAGAAACTGCAAGACGGTTTGGCAAGGTATCTAGATTAAAGGTGGACATCAATATTTTATTTTGATCACTCAAGAATGTTCAAGAGTATACTTTAACTAGTTGTAGAACGAATGTAATACATTTAGATTGTTCTTTCCTATTTTGCATTATTTTAGAATTGGATGATTCACTTGTTAATTTTTACACTCAGATGTAGAGTGTTGTGTTTATTAACTCTTCATTTCATAACACACTATCACCATTAGTCCGCAGAGGCTTCTCCTTTTCATTTTCTGCATGCATGTGTTTTTATTTGCATATGATTCTGCATGTACATATTCATTCATGTGTTAATGCATGGAAGTATGCATGAATGTTTGTATTCTCTTTGATCTTTATTCCCCAGACCCATTCTTTTACCTTCCATAAAGAACTATTATATATATTAAATAAAAAAATAAATAAATAAATAATCTTTAAAAATCAGACAATTTAGTCTGGATGGTGGAATAATGGGTGGATTTCATTTTCTCTTTCATTCTTTTATTTTTCTTTATTTTCTCACTTTCTACTTAGTTTTGATGTCAGAAAAAGTGTATGATTTTCAAACTCCTGCCATCCATTCTACGATGGCCATGATGTATTGTCACACGTCATATATCAGGAACTTCATCAAGGCCTGACTTTGTTCCTATGACACATGGGAATTACTGACCCCAACATCCTAACACCTGTTTCCTAGATTTTCCTGGGGCATTTGCTAAATAAAAATGCAAAACTCTAAGCTCTATACTAGAAATTTCTGAGGAAGAAGCCTGAAAATTTATTTTTTTAACAAGCCATCAGGGTTTGTGCGTGTGTGGGGAGGGGGGTCGTTCAGATTAGTTTAGGAAACTGACTCACCTTATTCTCTCTTAAGTTTTAAGACTCAGTGCAGCCCTGCTGCCTGTCAAGCTTTCTCTCCCCATGTCAGGCATGTAGGGTCTCCCCTCTCTGTCTTCCCTGTACCACTTACATATTTACTTCATTGGCTGTTTTGCATATTTTGTCATCTCAGTGAAAGCGTATGGTAGGCTCTCAATACACAGAAGGATGGCTAGATGGACAGGCTGCTTTTAAATAAATTGAGCAATACTGAGAGGTCCACCAGCATCATCTTTAAGCCCTTCTATCCCTGGTTGCTTTACAGTGGGTGGGTTCAGACTCTTTATCACCTCTGTAGAGTGAAGCATAGAAGAAGCCATAGGCATGGGTCTATAGGATCTTATTGGCCTTGTTAAGGACAGGATACTGTGGACATCACTGTATATTCACAGTCGCCAGCAGTCAGAGTGGATGCAAGAGCGTGTAGCACGTAGAGAGAAGTATGGTAGCACTCATTGTATTCCATGTTACATTGCGTTGGGCTTGGGTAAAAGTCAGAGAAACTGGAAGCATAAATACGTTTCTGAATATCTAGGAAACTATTCAAATCTTGCCTTGCATTTGGTGAGTAGTGTTTACAGTGGGACAGACTATTCAATGTTTAGAGTGTGCTATCCAATATGGCAGCTTCTAGACACAGGTGTCCTTTGAAATTTAAATTTAAAGTAATTAAAACTAATGAAATAAAAAATTCAGTTCCTTGGTCACACATTTTCAAGCGTTCAAAGGCCACATGTGGTAATGGCTGCTGTGTTGGAAAGTGCATGTATAGAACATTTCCCATCATCACACAACATTCCATAGGAGGGCTTGACATAGATTACTCCTCTTTACCATTCAAACTCCAAATCAGATAACTTCACCAATACAAGAACTTTCTTCATCCCTTCCAGCAAAGTTCTGTTTGGTTCACAGTGCCAGGCTGCCACTGGGCTCAGCCAGCCGGACAGGGCCTAGATGGGAGGGAGGGAAGAGAGGACTTCTGGGTATTTATTCCTCCAGTTCCCTCTCTGTGGAAATGCAGGCTCCTTTCAGGAAACCCTCTCTTGTCAGGTTCTGGTAACAGCTCCAGACCTTGTTCCTTTGAGATGCTCAGGTTCCCAGAGCCCTTGGGACACAGCACTATCTCTGTTGATTTTCCACACCTTGCTGTTTCCTTTGCTGTGTATTTCCTGCCAGGATTCTTCTTGATACAAAGATTTAAGGTATTTGCTATTTCTCTGTAATTTTTTCATTTAAAAACTACACCATATAAAAATTATACAATATAATAAAAGGTTTGGAAAAAAACTATAACGAAAGAAAAGAAATATTAGAGATATAAGAATTTGAGGGATAAGAAGAAGCCAAAAAGTATGAAAAACTTCTTAAGGACTTGGATGCCTGGAGGAACTAGACATGAGGTAAAAAAATAAGGACCCTCATGTTTGTGTTTTATAGGAATCGTGTCTCATGCACACCTCTCCTTGGATGTGCCACACGGGAGTCCTGGCCTCCTTTACAGAAAGCCAGGAACGTTCACCCCTACACTGTCATCAACTTGACACATAGCAGAGATACTGCTGTGAGCCAGCAATTCGTTTTCCCTACTTGGTTTTGTTTAACAAACATGACTGAGCATCTCTGCTCTCTCAGCCACTGAGCCACCTGCCGGAGGTGCAGAGTTGTCCTGGCCATCGCTGCTCCCAAGGGCTTCACTGCCTGCCAGTAGGACATTGCCCCAAAGGACCGGCCACTTCGAGATGAAGCAGGTATTTTCATTTCATTTCATTTCATTTCATTTCATTTCATTTCATTTCATTTCATTTCATTTCAGAAAGAATACTTAACCTGAGATCCATCCTCAACAAATTTTTAAATGTACAATACATTATTTTAGACTATAGGTACAATGTTGTATAGCAGATCTCTAGAGCTTATCTATTTTGCTTTTTCAAGACTTTACTCCTATTGATTAGTGACTCCCCACTTCAACTCCCCCTACCAGCCCCAGCCAGCACCATTCCACACTTTGATCCTATAAATACTGCAATTTTAGATAACGCACGTGAATGAAATCATGTTGTACTTGTCTTTTTGTGACTGGCTTGTTTTGATTAGCATAATTTCCTCAAGGTTCATTCGTGTTGTCTCATATTGCAGAATTTCCTTTTATTTTTAAAAAAAAGACTGAATAGTATTCCATTGTATGTATGTATCACATTTTTGTTATCTATTCACCTGTTGATGAATATTTAGATTGTTTCTATATCTTGGTTATTGTGGATTGAGTTGTGATGGTCGTGGGAGTGCAGATATCTCTTCGAGATCCTGATTTCAATTCTATTTTTTTAAAGATTGTATTGATTTATTTTTTAGAGAAAGGGAGAGAAACATCCGTGTGTGGTTGCCCCTTGTGCGTCCCCAACTGGGGCCCTGACTCACAACCCAGGCATGTGCCCTGACTGGGAATCAAATCTGTGACCCTTTGGTTGGTAGGTCCGCACTCAATCCACTGAGCCACACCAGCCAGTGCTGATTTCAATTCTTTTGGGTAAGTATTCACAAAGTGGGACTATTGGATCATATGATAGTCCTATTTTTTATGTTTTGAGGAAACTCCATAATGTTTTTCATAGCAGTTCATCATTTTGAATTCCAATGAGGAGTGTGCAAGGGTTCCAATTTCTTCCTTGCCAACACTTATCTTTTGTTTTCTTTTTTGTTTGTTTTTCTATTTACCTTTTAAATTTTTTTAATCGAGTTTATTAGGGTGACATTTGTTAATAAAATTAGGTAGGTTTCAGGTGTACAATTCCACAGCACATCATCTATATATTGTATTGTGTGTTTACTACCCCAAGTCAAGTCCCCTTCCATCAGATTTATACCCCCTTGACCCTCTTCTACCCCCCGCAGTGTTTTCTTGATTATAGCCATTCTGACAGGTGCAAGGTAATATCTCACTGTGGTTTTGACTTGCATTTCCCTGATGATTAGTGATATTGAGCGTATTTTCATGTACATGTTGGCCAGTTTTATGTCTTTGGAGAAATGTCTATTCAAGTCCTTTGCCTGTTTTTTAGATTGGATTATTAAGTTTTTTTGTATGTTTGTTTGTTTTTTACTATTGAGTTGTAGGATTTCCTTATATATTTTGGAGATTATCCCCTTATCAGGTTGTGTATGGTTTCCAGCCGGATATATGTAAGCTGCAAACATCTTCTCCCCTTCCATAGGTTGCCTTTTTCACTCTGCTGATTGTTTCCTTTGCTGTGCAGAACCTTTAGTTAGATGCAGTCCCGCCTGGTCTTGTTTGTATGTTTTGTTTTTGTTGCCTGTGTTCTTGGTCTCATATCCATGAAATCACTGGGAAGACCAATGGCAGGAAGCTTTTCCCCTATGTTTTCTTCTAGGGTTTTGCAATTTTAGGTCTTACATTTAAGTTTTTAATCCATTTTAAGTTGATTTTTGTGTATGGTGTAAGATGAGTTAGAACCTAAGACAGATTTGCCTTAGTCTCAGGAAGCATGGAGTCAAACTCACTGAAGGCTTCTGTGCAGAAATGAAGACTAGACTGAGATTTACACCGGGAGTGTAATTGTCATTGGTTCAAGAAATGCTTGTGGAGCACAATGTTGTATGATCCCAACACAGGTTCTGTGAGGGGTGCAGATGAGGTTTCCACCTTCGAGAGCAGTGTTGTGCCGACACTTCGAGCACTTTCTGTGACGATGGGAAAATTGTATTCACTACCATTAGCCACACGTGCTCTTTATGTATTTAACCTGTGACTGTTGCAATGAAGGAACTAAATTTTACATTTTAAAAGCTCTCTGTGGCTCATGGCAACCACACTGGACAGCACGGTTCTGGAGGGTCACAATCTACTAGGACAGATCACAGATTATTATTACAGAGGTTATATGACATGGCAATTATAAGTAATTATTTTTCATTCAATTAACTTGTTTTGAGCACCTCATATATGCTGACACCATGGTATGAAGATGAGTAGGCCTTGACCTCTGTCACTAAGATGCCCCCAACCTAGTGGGGGCCCTAACACCAGCCAGGTCAAATCCGCCCTTTTGAGAATGTTTTTGTAACATGTGAAGCACTTGGATATAAATCAGCCTCTCTGAAACCAAGGTCTTTAAAGCCATGGGGCTGGTTTGGCCACTTTGAGCACAGAATCTTGACCGTAATCATTCGTGGACACCATCTTCCCCAGGTGTACACATTAACGCAAATTTGACAACCTTGGAAATGATTCTTTAACTTCACACCAGATGAATTTGC
This sequence comes from Glossophaga mutica, assembly GCA_039655065.1. Classification (NCBI taxonomy): domain Eukaryota; kingdom Metazoa; phylum Chordata; class Mammalia; order Chiroptera; family Phyllostomidae; genus Glossophaga; species Glossophaga mutica. The sequence goes on along the minus strand of CM077308.1, from coordinate 72,710,273 downwards.
TGGTAATGGAGCCTTGCCCTAGGGTGGGAACCACACCCAGTTTGCACATCACTGTATACATCTATACAAGCAGTTACAAGACACGCAAGGGAATCTGATATCATTCCCTCCCAAGTAAAAATTGGTAAGCCCTCTTCAAGAGCACAGCTGAGTTTAAGCAACTGGCCCTATCTGGATTATCTTTTGTGTCTCGCTTTGTTCTTATCAGAACATAAGCAGTATAGTCTGTGCTGAAATATTCCCTCCCTCCTTCAGGGCTTTTGGTTACCCAGACCTTTTTGCTTTCTGCACTTACTCAAAGCAGTCTCTTCCTCAGCCCTTTGTAGGAAAGGTATTGTAAGATGCAGCTGCGGCTGTGCCCTAAATTGGGTCCTTTTTGCCTGTCCCAGCATTCTCTGTTGTCATTGCATTCTTTCTGTTGGAGGACAATTCTTTTTATTTTTTTAAATTTATTTTTAGAGAGAGAGGAAGGGAAGGAGAAAGAGAAGAAGAGAAACATCGATGTGAGAGAGAAATAGCAATTGGTTGCCTTTCTCCCATCACCAACTGGGGACCTGGCCTGCAACCCAGGCATTCGCCCTGACTGGGAATTGAACTAGCGACCTTGCAGTTCTCAGGTTGGTGCTCAATCCACTGACCACACCAGCCAGGACTGGAGGACCCTTCTGCTAAGTGCTGTGGTAATGGGAGGTAGGGTTTTTTCCCCCTAAATGTTCCTGGTTCACAGCTATTACAGTCAAGGGGTCCTGATTTTTTTTAGTGCTTATTTATTTATATTGTTTTTAAAGAGAGGGGAAGGAAGGGAGAAAGAGAGGGAGAGAATCATTGATCAGTTGCCTCTTACACACCCCCAACCCGAGGCATGGGCCCTGACCGGGAATTGAACCAGCGACCTTCGGGCTTGCAGGGTGACCCCCAACCCACTGAGCCACACCAGTCAGGGCATGGGAGGTAGTTTAAACTCATTTTGATAGCAGCAGTCATTTCTGGCTGAAAACAGGACCCTGGCTCATGCAGCCATGGCACCAGCTGTGGGATGTCAGTAAACATATCCTGCCTGCTCTCTCCGCTGCTAACTGAAGGGTCTCGCTGCTGAATCATGTACAAGATGATATGGAGGGTGCACATACTGCCCCTGACGACAGTGCCTCACACCATGCGATGGACAGCTTTGGGAAACCCAGCCTCTCTCCCTGACTCCCATCTTCCCCGCTCCGCCTGGTCACCATGGCTGGAAGCTGCTCTGTAGCATGTGTCCTTCCTGCCATGGCCAGTGATGACTGCACTGGAGATGAGTGCCTGCCCAAGATTCCTCCTCTGTTTAGAACTGGGGACAAGGAAAGAAGGAGGTAGAGACAGAGGGAGACTGATCTTGCTTACAACAGCATGGGGCTGGAACTGTAAGACATAAATGTAGAGCAGGTAAGGATGATCCACAGAGAGGGACAGTGATAAAAGCAAATGAGCAGAGACACGGTTTTCACTGTGGGAGTTCACATCATAAATTCCGTCCTTCCTCGGGCCAGCTGCATTATTAACCTTGGTCCAAACATCTTCATTTTCTCAAAACACATTTCCCTAAGTTTGCTTAGGTGAGTTGGAGCGCGCACACACACAGTAGGAGCTCAGCAAATGCACCATGTGGAGGGGAGAATTTTAAGATGGCCTCCCTGAATCCTGTGTCTGACATCCATGCTTTCATGTAACGCTCTCCCCTTGAGTTGTGGGAGGGAACCGTAACTCGTTTTGACCCATGGAATAGAGTAAAGTGAAGGGAGTTTGCAGTACCTAATCAGTGATTTAAAGTTAACCAAAGAAAAGATTATCCTGGGCTGGTCCAATCTACTCAGGTGACCCTTCAAGGGAAAATGGTCCAGGGGTCAGAAACTCTTTCTTTCCTGCTGGCCTTCAAGAAATAAGATGCATGAGTTCTGCAGCTGCAAAGAACTGAATTCTGCCAACAACCACGTGAACTTGGAAGAGGACCCCAAACCCCAGGCCTGGCTTACACATTGATTACATCATCATGAGGCCCTGAGCAGAGGACTCAGTTACACCATGCCTGAACTTCTGATTATGTTTCAAGCTCTTAGGTTTGTGGCAGTTTGTTACATAGCAAAACAGAAAGCTAATACAGAAGGCAAATGAGTGGCTGTGTTGTTGTTTCTTATTCAAGTCCCCTCTTCCCAGCTTTCTCCTTTACACAACAACCAGCACTGTCTTTCAGATATCATCCGTAAAGACACCAATCTAATTGTCTAGATGGACCCTAAGAGGTCAGTTAGCTGTATTCCTACTTCGACCTTTTACTTCAATGAACTCTTCTGAAAATCATTGCTCAGTTCTGCTCACCGTGGAATTGTTGGCTTGTCATCAAGAATATCTCAGCCACTGGCAGCAGTGAGGAGAAAGGTGGGAGAAGGAGATTTTTAGGAGTACCTAGTGCTAAGGATTAAAACTCGTGTGAAATTATACTGGCCCAGCACAAAATGTAAGCACAGGGCTTACTGATGGGACTTTCCTCATTTCTTCATGCACATAGGGCTTTGGGGGAAAGCAGATAGGTTCACTGCTTTGTCAGGAAGAGCCCCAGCTCACTGCTTTATCTCTTTATCCAGCTCACTCCCCCACTGGCCGGAGTCACTGTGGTATAGCCCCCAGGGTCCCCTAGCCATTCAGAACATTTCTGAAAAAAGCGAAGGGTAAATGGCTTGAGATTTGGGTACTGGGGCTGTTGAATCCTCTCGTAACCAACCCAACTGTAAAAGAGTAATAATATATGACATCCACATAACATTTTACAGTTTCTAAGTTGCTTTAAGCTCCATTTATCATTCAGTTCTCTCAATAGGCCTGGAAGCAAGGCAGCTGTCATCAACCCTGTTTTATAGATGAGGAAATTGAGGCCCAGACAAATTAAATGACCTGCTTGAGCTCACACAGCTGAGTGGCAGAACCAGGACCCCGGGTGCTTCCTCATGGCGAGTCCTCACTCATTCATTCCTTCCATAAAGACATGCCCAGCATCATCCAAGTACGGGGCACTGTGCAGTGCTTTGGGGATGTGGCAATGGCCAGGGCAGACCTGGCCATCAAAGAAACTGCCACAGGAATAATTAGTTAAAACATGATCCTGAAGGGCAGGTGCAAGGTCCCCTGAGAGTTTATTGGAAGAGTCTGTAAGTTATTTTAGAGAGTCGGGCACGTTTTCTCTGAGAGAATAACATTTAAGCTAAGATCTGAAGGCCAAAAGTTGTTAGTCAGGAGAAGATTGGTGGTAGGGACAGCATTCCAGACAGAGGGAATAGCCTGGCACCTCCATGGAAGACAAAATATGTTCATATGGTTGCAGGGTAGAGAAAGGGAGGCATAGGGCAAGATGAGCCTGGGGAGGCAGGCAGGGGCAAGGCCACGACATGTTCTGAAGTTCTCTTCAAAGATTTTTGCCGTGATTAAAAGATTAAAAGAGCAACGGGAAGCCTTGATGGTGTTTAACCGGGGGAGTCACATACATGTATTCAGATTTGTATTTTAAAAATACCACTCTGCCTGCCATGTAGGAGACAGGCTAAAGGTTAGGGAAGGTGGGGGTGTGGAAACAGAAAGACCAATGAGGAGCAACTGCTGCAGTCCGAGCAAAGGACAGGGAGCCCACTGGCAGCAGCGGGGGTGCTGGGAAGAGCCTGGGCTTCTTGACTGGATGTGGTGATGGTGAGGGAGAAACAGGGATCGAAGATGTCCTTCTTTCCACGCGTGTGTTATCTCCCAGGCTGAGGCTTCCTCTGCTTGATTTCTATCTCACAGAACAAAGGAAAAACCAGGCCCTTCCACACAGCAGCTGGAACATAAAGGAAGCCCAGCCAGGCCTTTTAGAATCAATTCAACTTTATTTTTTTTTAATATTTTTTCAACTCAATTTTAAAAGCTCTTCAAATGTTCCATTGTTAGGGATTCCCACAATATCAGGAAAGCAGGCTAAATGTTTCCACTTGATGCTCACCTGTTTGATCAGACTCTTTGAAGATGACATTGAAGTGCTCCCCAGGTAGGAAAAATAAATAACTTTTGGAGAACAAAAATGGATAAATGTCATGTTACATAAAATGCTCAAAAGACTATGTTGAGGTCGAGCCCATTAGTCTTACCAGTTTCTGAAACCCAAGACTCTGCTCTTGACAATGATAAGAGAATTGTTTAGAAGTTTTTAAAAATTGTTCTTCAGTTTTCTCCTCAAAACTCTGGGGGAGGGAGAGTTTGTAAGTAAAAAGAGTCAAGACACTATTGAGACTGAAAAGAAAAGAGTTAGGTGTCATTCAACTCATGTCTGATGTCTTGTCACCTTTTGAAGAGTGATGTACTAGAAAATACATGGGCTTTGGAATCTGAGGTGGGTTCGGATTCTGCTTCTTTCATGTCTCAGCTACATGATGTTGAATATCTGAATCACCCTTTCTGTGTTAAAATAGATAAAAACTGACAGAAACCACTACTTCACAGATGATGCTGAAAAGTAAGACTGTATTCAAAACCAACCTAGTACCTGACACAGAGTAAACATTCAATAAATGTTAGCAACAGTATTGTCAGGATGCTTAGACTCAAAGGAAACAATGTTTTTCTGGTATATTTTGATTCTGCTCCTGAATAAAAAATTCTTCACTCTTATTAGCAATAATAGAAAAAATAAGTTCAATTTGAAATTGAGGGCTCGTAAAAGAAGTAGCTTGATTAAAAAAAATAAAAAACTATTGATATCTACTATGTGCTGATCACTTTGCAAGGTGATGTGAGAGACCCAACAAGGTATAAGGCAGATGTACAGACCAGTGGGTAAGTCAGAAGGACCAAGAAAGGAAGCCCAGTCAGGCCTGGGTTGGCTAAGTTGCACGTGAGGCTGGAGTGCGTGGTGCTCTTGTACATGAGATTGCCATCTGGCTGGGACAATAGACGGCAGGGTTTAAATGATAAGACCTACTCTCCCCGTGTCTGAATGCAACTCCTAACTGCTAGTTCAGAAAGAAATAGGGAAGAACTTTTTTTCTGAGCAATTAAGAGTTGTTTTGGAATGGGTTAGAATAAAATAGAACAGCTTCAGGATGTCTGAGATTACTGCTTTGATATTTACTTGCAAAGTCGAAGTCATTTGTCCTATATCTAAAATGTAAAACTCGGTGAGTTTTCAACAATAACAAAAAAAAAATCTGCTTTAGAAATAGCTGCCAGAGAAACTCAGCCAGAATGGACCCCACCATGAGGGATTTGAGAGCTCACACCAATTTTCAGTTCAACTTAAAGTCACAAGTATTTTTTGAGCATCAACTCTGTGCCAGACCCGTAGGGCGCAATGCTCTGTTGAAGACCTTTTGGACTCCTGGAGGGAACAGGCATGTGAACAAAATAAATTGTGTGAACAAATCGAGTTATGAAAAAGAATCCCGAGTACAGCAGCAGAAATGTGTTCTAGGTTCAGAGGTCATGCAGAGCATGGGTGCTGTCTGAGGAGCGGGTAGAAGATGTTGGGGCAAGTAGAAGGGAGGACAGTAGGATTCAACAGCAAGATGAGGGACATGGAGGTATGAAAGGGCTGCTGGGGAATTACAAGCAGCTGGGGACTCTAAATGGGCTGCACTTTGGGGCTGACCCAGCTCACATGTGGAGAAAGCTGTGGGCAACCTTTCATGCTTTCTGACTAATAGGACACTGAGCCAACTCTGTCCCAAATTCCTGCTCACTGTTATTCACTGCATCTACTTTTAGCTTCAAGTTTTGACCCTTGTTCAAAAAACAGACACATATTTTAGGTTGTTGCTGCTCATTTGTACTTGAGTGAAGATGACTTCCACATGCTTTCCCTAAAGAAGGTTCACCCTAGCTGGGTAGCTCAGTTGGTCAGAGCATCATCCTGATGCACATATAAGAAGCAACCAATGAATACATAACTAAGTGGAACAACAAGTTCAGTCTCTTTCTCTCTCTCCCCCTCTCCCTTTCTAAAAATCAATTTAAGAAAAGAAGATTTAAAGAGCAAGAATGCCAAGAGTTCCAAACTATAGATCTTGTTATGTCCCGCTCCTCCCTCCCCCTCACTCCCGTTTGCTTCAATGTCTTTGCTCAGTAAGGCCAGCTACTAATCACTCACCTATTTGAAAATTTGCAGAGCTGCTGGCTTTTAATGATGCACCATATTTGTTGTCAATTTTCTTTTTCTAGGATACATTAATAAGAACCTCTGGAAAATATCAAGATGAGTTGCCTAATCGAAATATTAGCCAGAAGTTGGCCTTCAGCTACAGTCTGTTTCTTCCTTTCGGATATAGCATTCTGAGAAAACAAAGCAAAATACTGTCTTCTTTCTTCCTTTTCATTTTTTAATTAAACTTACCCGGAAATGTGCACATTGTGCTCCAATTCCACCTATGGCTCAGGCCCAGAATCTCAGAGGAGATTATACACCTGTCTCTATTGTTTATGTTACTATGTGAGTTCCCAAGCCATTTTCCCTGCCAGGCAAATACATATTTTGTGACTCGCCAGATATTGTGTGTTATTGTTCTTGGCAAAATACTCTGTTCAGTCACTCTCCTGCTCAGCAGCAGAGAGGACAGGACCTAGCAATTCGATTACTCCATGTAAGTGTGGAAGTTTCCGGGAACAGGAAAAGCATGTCATCGAGGTAGCACTGCCGTAAGATGTTCTTTGGACACCTAAGATTGAAGTCTGGGGACAGTAAGGAGCCTTGGGAAGCCCCAGATCATAGCAAATAGACCATCTCAGAGAAGTGGTGATGTCGCCAGCTTCAGAGAGGGGCTCAGAGAAGGGTTTAGGTGTCTCTGGAGGTGGCCATGCACTTGTCAAATTATGAAAGAGTCAGAACGTACCTGAGATTTGGTGGGAAGAGGGTAGGAGTGTGAATAAAAAACTGACCTTCAGTAGAATCTCTAAAGCTATTTATTTGGCTTTTTTAAAACTTATTTAAAACTCTTCGAAAGCCAAGAATAATCACATTCTTAAATTCCTTCAGTGTCTTAGTCCCTTTTCACCAATTTCAGAAATCACTGATGCTCTTTGTATGTTCTCTGTTTCATTCTTTTGGTTTTGAACCTGGGTTAGATTCCTGACTTCACTTGCTAGCTGTGTAAATGTGGGAAAATTACTTCACTTAAGCCAATTTTATTGTCAAATGTCAATAGGAAATCACCAGTTGCTGCTTTAAAGAGCACAAGGAGTAAGTAATTGCCCAGATATTGCCTGTCTGTCACCGAAACTATTGATGGAACATGGACTAAATTCAGCACTCTGAGTGAACTTTTTCCAGGCTCTTTTCCCCCCACTCAAAAGAATCTGATCTTCAAAGAAAGATCTTTGTTATGATTTAGTACAGAGATAAGTTTGGTTTTACACAGTTGATAAGTTCCTAGCAAACTGCAAATAAACACACCATAAACTCAATTATATAAAATGAGGAGAGCTCACTCCTAATGAGACCCCAGGAAGGGAGTTTGGGGGTGCAGGCAGCTCCAGGTGTCTGCAGGGCTGTGAGGAGCCTTGGGTCTCCCACTTCCAGGGGAAGCTTCTCAGACAGCTCAGTAAAATGGGTTAACAGTATCTAAGTCACAGGTGGCTGAGATTATCTAAGATAGTATATATAAAAATGGTTTGTAAAGTACGATGAGATGTCTAAATGTCGGTCTCTATGATTAAGTAGTAAAACATTTTCATAAATCAAAATGTTCTTCCCATAATTTATCTACCTTATAAGTCTAGATTTCACATACGAACCTGGATCAGATTTTTGTGGTTGTTGCATTTTTATTCTTTTATCACTGTTTCAGTTGTGAAAACTGAAATTGCGTCTAGTCAGTCATCATTTTGCTTGATTTTTTTCAAAGAACCAGCATTGCAGGTTAGCAGCGGCTTAGACTGATGAATTTCTGAATTCAGGCTTCACCAGATTGTTCAAGTTGAATAGTTTTATGGGTTGAATTCTGTCTCCCCAAAAAGATATACTGAAATCTTAATCCCCAGTACCCATGAGTGTAACTTTATTTGGAAACAGGGTCTCCACAGATATAACCCAGTTAAGATGAGATTTGTAGGTGGGCCCTAACCCAGTATGGCTGGTATCCTTGTAAGAGGAGGAGAGACACAAACAGAGGGAAGACCAAGTGACCATAAAGACTGGGGTTATGTGTTTACGAGCCAAGGAATGCCACGGATTGCCAGCAATAAGAGAAGTTAAAAAAAAAAAAAAAAAAAAAGCGTGGAACAGATTGTCTCCTAGAGCCTTCAGAGAGAGATGGCTCTGCTGACACTTTGATTTGGCACTTCTAATCTCCAGGCCTGTAAGAGTAAATTTCTGTCATTTTAAGCCACCCCGTTTGTGGCACCCCAGGAAACCAATGCAGCAGTTATCCTGCAGGCCCATTTGAGGTCGGCTTGGTCACTGCGATGGGGCCATAACTGATTTCTCTAGGTCTGATAAATGAACTGCCACAAGTCCACAGGACCGGGAAAAGACCAATCTAACCTTGAATGTGCGTTCAGTCAGAGCAAAGGTCCCATCCATTTATGTTCCCAAGAAAGCAGGTAGCAGCTCACTACCAGTATAGAAACAACCCCTTGCTGGTTTTATTGTTTGTTTGTTTGTTTGTTTTTGTTTTTGTTTTCTATCTTATCACTCTTTTTCCACTTCAGTTATGAATAGTAAAAAAAAAAAAAGGCAATTTGTTGTTATTTGATTAGTCTTACAATGTTAAATTTTTATCAGTGGAAAAAAATGACAAGGAAAGCTGTAGAAGGCTTATCTCAACCTGAAAGACATATTGCCAGAGAAAAACTCAAAGCAACTTAGTGACCATGTGGCCTGGTAGTCCACAATTCTGGTGGCCCTTCACAATTGCCTGAGGCCTTTGAAAAATACCATCATTTGAGTTCTACCTCTAGTGATTCTGCTTTAGTTTGCACAGGTGGGGGTTAGGCCTTTGCAGTTTTTTAAGTGCCCCACATGGTTCTAATCCGCAATCAGGATTGGGAACCAGAGAGTTGGTCTGAGAAGAGAATGTTGAGTCCAAGGGGTGCTTAGTGACTTGTCCAGGATCAAAAAGCCAGGTGTCCTGCGTATGCCATCCCTGTCCCCGGAGCATGTGCCCCTCCTTCTCCACCTGGATAATTTGTGGTTACTCATCAGCTTTAGCTCAAGCACTGATTGCTCTTTAGGGCCTTTTCTGACCATGGCCTCCCAGGCCAGGTCCAGGCCTCTCCTCTCTCCCTTCGAGTTTGCAATCGCCGCCCTCATCACAGACATTGCCTTACAGGGGTTTCTTCCACTTTGGGGCAGGAAATAGCCAAGTGAAGAAAAGTCATAAGAACTTGTTCCTTTTCATGTTTAATAAAGGAGGATTTTAAATTACTTGCAGTTTCCTAATTTATATATAATTCTTGCCCATTTTCTTGTACTTATTCACTAATGTTTATTGAATTTTTCTGATTGTAAAAGTAATTTATACTCATGGTTGGGAATTTAGAAACACTCACAATTACACAGATAAAGTAAAATTCCCACAGAATGACCACTTGAAGGCTCATTGTGGATGTGATTCCTTGATTAGTCCAACATTTATTAAGCACCTGTCATATGCCACTTGGTGTCAGAACACCTAGGTCCAAGCCAGCCCTTGACCTTTGTGTCCTCACTTTATTTTAAAATGTTTATTTTCACAATTCCATAAAGTATTATTATTCACACATGAGTAAACTGAAGCTCAAAGAGATTGTCAACGTTTCTTACTTTGTAAGTGACAGGTCCTGGGATTAGCACCTTGGTCAGGCTGATTCAAAGTCCAGGCCCTTTCCTCTATTAGACCTCAAGCTCTGGCCCCTGCCTGCTCTCCAGAGTCTTTACCCTCTGTTATCTCCTGTTTGTGGTACTCCCAACTACCCTAAGCTTAGGCATCATGAACTACTACTTTGCTTTGCTGGTGTGAAAGATAATTCTTCCAGCTCTCTGACTACTTCCTAGTCAGCAGTTGCTTCTTTGACAAAGCCTGCCCTGAGCCTCACACTGAGTGCCTTTGCTCTGAGTTCTCATATCTTCCTTTTCTATACTTCTCTCAAAAGCAATGACCAGGAGTTCCAGCCAAGATGGAGGCGTAGGTGAACATACTGTGCCTCCTCCCACAACCAAAATTAAGGACAACAAAGATTTATAAACAAGAAATCAATCAGAACTGATAGAAAATTGAACTGTACGGAAGTCCAACAACCATTCATCCAGACGAGTAAGAGGGGCGGAGTCGTGGCAGGAAAAAGTGGAGGTTGGCGGACCTGGGCACGCAGGCAACAGTGGCCTGCAGATCCCAGGGGTGCAGGTGGCAGCTAGCAGATCCCAGGTACACAGGCAGTGGCTAGCAGACCCCAATTGTGCAGACCCAGTGAGGCCGCACAAGGCGGCTGGCTGACCACCGGTGGTCCCATATTTGAATGTAGATAATCCAGGCAAAGGGGAAGCGGTGGAAGGAACTAGAATCTGAGAGAGAGTGGAGCAAGTGCCATTGTTCCATCTTAGAGCCCGCCCCCACATACAGCATCACTACCCAGTGACTGGGCTGCCTCACACTAGGGAACACCTAAGGCTCCACCCCTCACTACATAATAGCCATGACCAGACCCCCCAAAAAATGGCTCAAATGAGAGAACAAATCAAAGCCCAAGAGTCAATTAATCTAAGTGACCAAGAGATAGCCAACCTATCAGATGCACAATTCAAAGCCCTGGTGATCAGAATGCTCACAGAATTGACTGATTTTGCTCACAAATTAGATGAACAAATGAAGGCTACAATAAGTGAAATGAGGGAAAATGCACAGGAACCAATAGAGATGGGAGGAAAACTGGGACTCAAATCAATGGAGTGGACCAGAAGGAAGAAACTAACAACCAAACAGAAAACAAGGAAGAAACAAGAATTCAAAAAAATAAAGAGAGGCTTAGGAACATCCAGGTCATCTTTAAACATCCCAACATCAGAATTATAGGGGTACCAGAAGGGGAAGAGGAAGAGCAACAAGTGGAAAACTTATTTGAACAAATAATAAAGGAGAACTTCCCCAATCTGGCAAAGGAAATAGACTACCAGGAAGTCCAGAAAGCTCAGAGAGTCCCAGACAAGTTGGACTCAAGGAGGAACATACCAAGGCACATCATAATTACATTAGCCAAGATTCAAATGAAGGAGAGAATTCTAGAAGCAACAAGGGATAAGGGGACAGTCACCTACAAAGGAGTTCCCATCAGAATGTCAGCTGATTTCTCAAAAGAGACCTTGCAGGCAAGAAGGAGCTGGAAAGAAGTATTCCAAGTCCCGAAAGTCAAGGGCCTACATCCAAGATTGGTCTATCCAATGAAGCTCTCATTTAGAATGGAAGTGCAGATAAAATGCTTCTCAGATAAGGTCAAGTTCAAGGAGTTCATCATCACCAAGCCCTTATTATATGAAATGTTAAAGGAACTTATCTAAGAAAAAGAAGATAAAAAATATGACAGTAAAAAGACAGCAAACTCACACATATTAACAAACACACCTGAAACAAAAGCAAACTAAGCCAACAACTAGAACAGGAGCAGAAACACAGAAATGGAGATCATATGGACGGTTTGCAACAAGGGAGTGGGCAGAGGAGAGAGGGGGAAAAGGTACAGAGAATAAGTAGCATAGATGGTGGGTAGAAAATAGACAGGGGGAGGGCAAGAATAGTGTGGGAAATGTAGAAGCTAAAGAACTTATGACACATGGACATGAACTAAAGCGGAAGAATGTGGGTGGGAGGGGGTGTGCACGGTGGAGGGGAATGATGGGGGAGAAATGGGACAACTGTAATAGCATAACCAATACAACATATTTAAAAAAATAAAGCAATGACCAGTCGGTTGTTTTCTTGGCTGTCTCAGTAATTCTGTCAGTGCCACCTTCAACAGAGATCCCTAATCAGATCATTCCAGTGCCACTAGTAAAACACTAGGTCAAGCCATCATCATATTCGCCTTTACTCCCCCTGTATTCATCCTCTACCTGGCAGTCAGAAGAAGCCTTCTAGGTTTAAATGAGAGTACACCACTCTGCTGCTTAAAACCCTCTATTCCAGGGACTGGTAAACTACATTCGGTTGGCCAATCTGCCCTTCATGTGTTTTTGTAAATAAAATTTTATTGAAACACAGCCATGCTCATTTTTCTGTGTGTTGGCAACGGCTGCTTTGGCACTGCAGCAGAAGAGTTGAGTAGTTGACACAGAGCCCCTTTGATCAGCACGGCCTACAATAGTTATTGTCTAATCCTTGACAGAAAAACTCTGCTGACCCCTTTCTGTTGGCTTCCCATCTGTTTTAGTTATCTTGTAATATAAAAAAACACCCCTCAGCTAGTGGCTTGAAAAAAACAACAATCATTTATTTTGCTCATGAATCTGCAATTTGGGCATGGATCCTAGGAATAACACCTCTCTCTGCTCCACATGGGGTCAGCTGGACAGCCTGACTGAAGTGAAGGATTTCACATTTTTTTTAATTTAACTTTTTTATTGTTGTTCAAGTGCAGTTGTCTCCATTTTTCCCTCACCATCACCCCCTGCCCCACTCATCCCCACCTCCCACCCTTGATCCTACTCCCTTTTGGCTTTGTCCATGTGTCCTAGAATCTTCCGATCCATAGTCAAACGTGTTATCCATTGCGTCACTGGCCTGCACCTCATGTGCCCTTTATACATGTTCTTTGATGACTCTTCCCCTTTCTCCCCCATTACCCCCTCCCCCTGCCCCTCTGATTACTGTCAGTTTGTTCTTTATTTCCATGTCTCTGGTTATATTTTGCTTGCTTGTTTGTTTTGTTGATTAGGTTCCACTTATAAGTGAGATCATATGTATTTGTCTTTCACCGCCTGGCTTATTTCACTTAGCATAATGCTCTTCAGTTCCATCCATGCTGTCACAAAGGGTAGGAGCTCCTTTTTCCTTTCTGCTGCAGAGTATTACATTGTGTAAATGTACCATAGTTTTTTTGATGCACTCGTTTACTGATGGGCACTTAGGTTGCTTCCAACACTTGGCTATTGTAAATTGTGCTGCTATGAAGATTAGGGTGCATAGGTTCTTTTGAATTGGTGTTCAGGATCCTTAGGGTATAATCCTAGCCGTGGTATTGCTAGGTCAAAAGGCAGTTCCATTTTTAGTTTTCTGAGGAAATTCCATACTGTTTTCCATAGTGGCTGCACCAGTCTGCATTGCCACCAACAGTGTACTGGGGTTCCCTTTCTCCACAACCTCACCAGCACTTGTCCTTTGTTGATTTGGTTATGAAGGCCATTCTGACTGGTGTGAAGTGGTATCTCATTGTGGTTTTAATTTGCATCTCCCTGATGGCTAGTGATGTTGAACATCCTCTCATATGTTTCTGGGCCCTCCGTATGTCCTCCTTGGAGAAGTGTCTGTTCAGGTCCCTTGCCCATTTTTTAATTGGGTTGTTTGTCTTCCTGAACTGGAGTTGTGTGAGTTCTTTTTATATTTTAGAGATCAAACCCTTCTCCAACGTATTTTTTGCAAATATATTTTCCCATACATTTGGTTCCCTCTTCATTTTGCTGATATTTTCTTTAGCCAGCAGAGGCTTTTTATTTTGACAAAGTCCCATTTGTTTATTTTTTCCTTTATGTCCCTTGCTCTAGGGGATATATAAGTGAAAATATTGCTACAAGGAATATCTGAGACTTTCCTGCCTATGTTCTCCTGTAGGACTTTTATGGTGTCACGACTTATATATATTTAAGTCTTTCATCCACCTTGAATTTATTTTTGTATATGGTGTAAGTTGGTGGTCAAATTTCATTTTTTTGCATGTAGCTGTCCAGATCTCCCAACACTATTTGTTGAAGATGCTATTTTTACTCCATTTTATGCTTCTGCCCCCTTTGTCAAATATTAATTGACCATAAAGACTTGGGTTTATTTCTGAGCTCTCTATTCTGTTCCATTGATCTATGTGTCTGTTCTTATGCCAGTACCAGACTGTTTTGATTACCGTGGCCTTTTATATAGTTTGATGTCAGGTACTGTGATCCCTCCTACTTTGTTCTTCTTTCTCAAAATTGCTGTGACTCTTTGGGGTCATTTTGGGTTCTATATAAATTTTTGAAATGTTTGCTCTATATCTGTAAAATATGTCATTGGTATTTTAATGGGGATTGAATCTATAAATTACTTTGCGTAGTATGGACATTTTAATGATGTTAATTCTTCCAAATCATGAACATGGTACATGCTTCCATTTGTTTGTGTCTTCCTTAAGTTCTTTATTCAGTGTTGTGTAGTTTTCTGAGTACAGGTCTTTTACTTTTTTTGTTAGGTTTATTCCTAGGTGCTTTATTTTTCTTTTTGCTATAGCAAATGGGATTTTTTTTCTAATTTTTGTTGCTAATATTTCATTGTTGGTGTACAAAAATGCCTGTGATTTTTGAATATTGACTTTGTATATATGCTGCTGTTTTGCTAAATTCACTTATTAGGTAGAGTAGTTTTTGGTGGAGTCTATAGGATTTTCTATGCACACTATCATGTCATCTGCAAACAATGACAGTTTTGCTTTTTCCTTTCCAATTTGGATGCCTTTTATTTCTTTTTCTTGTCTGATCTTTGTGGCTAGGACTTCCAATACTATGTTGAATAGGAGTGGTGAGAGTGGACATCCTTGTCTTCTTCCTGATCTTAGTGGGAAATCTTTTAGTTTTTGCCCACTGAGTATGATGTTGGCAGTAGGTCTCTCATATATGGCCTTTATTATTTTGAGAAATGCTCCCTCTCCTCCTAGTTTGCTGATTGTTTCTATCATAAATGGGTGTTGTACCTTATCAAATGCTTGTTCTGCATCTATGGATACAATCATGTGATTTTTGCCTTTCCTTTTGTTTATGTGATGTATTATGTTTATTAATTTGCAAATATTGTACCATCCTTGCATCCCTGAGATAAATCCCACTTGATTGTGGTGTATGATTTTTTTAATGTATTGCTGGATGTGGTTTGCCAATATTTTGCTGGGGATTTTAGAATCTCTGTTCACCAGCGATGTTGGCCTATAGTTTTCTTCCTTTGTTATGTCTTTATCTGATTTTGGAATTAGAAGGATGCTGGTTTCCTAAAAAGAGTTTGGGAGTCTTCCCTCTTCTTGGATTTTCTGGAATAGTCTATGAAGGATAGGGGTAAGCTCTTCCTTAAATGCTTTCTAAAATTCTCCTGTGAAACTGTCCGGTCCTGGGCTTTTGTGGGCCGGGACTTTTTTGCTTACTGCTTTGATTTCACTAGCTGTTATTGGTCTGTTCAGGCTTTCTGCTTCTTCTTCATTCAGTTTTGGAAGATTATATTTTTCTAGAAATTTGTCCATTTCACCTAGGTTTTCAAACTTCTTGGCATATAATTGTTCATAGTAGTTCATTTACAATCCTTTGTATTTCTTTGATATCAGTTGTAATCTCTCCTGTTTCATTTCTGATTGTGTTTATTTGGATCCTCTCTCTCTTTTTTTTTGATGAGCCTGCTTAAAGGCTTGTCGATTTTGTTTATATTTTCAAAGAACCAGCTCCTTGATTTATTGATCCTTAGAATTGTGCTTTTAGTCTCTATGTTGCTAAATTCTGCTTTGATCTTGGTTATTTCCTTCTTTCTACTCACTCTGGACTTTGTTTGTTATTGTTTCTCCAGTTCTTGAAAATGCAGGGGTAGGTTGTTTATTTGAAATGTTTCTATCTTTTTTAGGTAGGCCTGTATGGCTATGAATTTCCCGCTCAGGACTGCTTTGGCTGTGCCTCGTAAGTTTTGAATTGTTGTATGTTCGTTTTCATTTGTTTCCAGAAACTTTTTGATTTTTCTCTTGATTTCATTATTAACCTATTCATTATTTAATAGCATGCTATTTAATCTCCACAAATTTGAATGTTTTAGAGTTTTTTCCTTGAGGTTGGTTTCTAGTTTCAGGCCCTTGTGGTCCGAGAAAATTATTTCAATTTTCTTGATTTTATTGAGGCTTGTTTTGTGTCCTATCATGTGATCTCTCTTTGAAATTGTTTCAAGTGCATATGAAAGGAATGTATATTTTGCTTCTTTGAGATGAAAGAGTCTATATATATCAGTTAAGTCCATTTGATCTAGGGCATTGTTCAATTCCACAATATCCTTGTTGATATTTTCTTTGGAAAATCTATCTGTTGTTGACAGTGGGTGTTAAAATCCTCTAGTATAAGTGTGTTGCTCTCTATATCTTTCTTAAAGTCCTCCAAGATTTTCCTTATATATTTGGGTGCTCCTATGTTGGGTGCATATATGCTTATAACATTTGTGTCTTTTTCATGGATTCTTCCCTTGAGTATTATGAAGTGTCCTTCAGGGTCTTTTTTTATGACCTTTGTTTTGAAGTGTCTTTAGTCTGATATAAGTATTGTTACCTGGGCATTTTTTCCCTCTCCATTTGCTTGGAATACTTTTTTACAACCCTTCACTTTCAGTCTTTGTAGGTCTTTTGTTTTGAGGTGGGTCTCTTGTAGGCAGCATATGTGTGGGTCATGTTTTCTTACCTTTTGATTGGAACATTTAATACATTTACATTTAAGGTTATTATTGATAGGTAGTTATTCATTGCCATTTTACTTCCTTCGTACCTGTGTTCCTCTTTCTCTCTCTTTTTTTATTTTCCTTTTCTTAAAGCAGTCCCTTTAGCATATCTTGCAATGGATTGGTAGAGGTATATTCTTTCAGCCTTATTTTTTCTGGGAAGCTCCTTATTTCACCTTCCATTTTAATTGAGAGCATTCTGGATAAAGTAGTCTTGGTTGCAGGCCTCTGGTTCTCATTACTTGGAATATTTCTTGCCATTCCCTTCTGGCTTGGAGTGTTTCCATTGAGAAGTCAGCTGCTAGTCTTATCAGGGCTCCCTTGTATGTTACTTCCTGTTTCTCCCTTGCTACCTTAAGGATTCTCTCTTTGTCTTTGAATTTTGCCATTTTAATTATGATGTGTCTTGAAGTGGGCCTCTTTGGGTTCCTCTTGATTGGGACTCTCTGTGTTTCCTGCATTTGTGTAACTATTTCTCTCATCAAATTAGGGAAGTGTTCCATCATTACTTTTTCAAACAAGTTTTCTATCCCTTGCTCCTCTTCTTCCCCTTCTGGTATCTCTATTATATGGATATTATTCCATTTCATGTTGTCCGGAAGTTTCCTTAACCCCTCTTCATTCTTTCTGAGTCTTTTGTTCTTTTCTTATTCTTTCTGGGAGTTTTTTTCTACCTTATCCTCCAGCTTCACGATTTGACCCTCTGTTTCATCTAGCCTGCTTTTGATTCCTTCTACTGTGTTCTTCAGCTCACAAATTGTATTCTTCATTTCCTCTTGGCCCTTGTTGACAGTTTCTACTGTTTCATCCTTATATAGTTTAGTAAGTGCTTTTTCATCCTTATATAGTTTAGTAAGTTCCTCGTAGTTTCCCTATAGTTGTTGGTAATTCACACTGAACTCATTGAGCTTCCTTATAACCTTTGCTTTGAACTCAATATCTGATAGTTGACTTGCCTCTATTTCATTTAGCACTCTTTCTGAGGATTCTTCTTTTCCTTTCAGTTGAGGGTTGTTTCTTTGTCTTCCAATTATTATGTCTTCTTGTTTGCTTCTGCTTCTTAAATTGATCTGTTCTGACTCCCTGACTTTGTGGTATGAACTTCTATGGTAGGAAACCTGTACGATTCAATGATGCAGTCTCCTTATCTCCTGAATTTGATGCTCTTGGGATGCCCCTTATGCCATTTATGTTGGTTCTCTGGATATAATTAGGTTTTTATTGTTGTTGAGTTGTTTTTTGGTGGGCCCTTCTCTCAAGCAGGTTGACTGAGGGTCATTCCATCCACCATGTCTTGTATGCTGTTGTGCAGGTGCTGTCAGAACAAAACCATAAAGCCCAGGAAACAAACCCACATCTGCAGTAATAACTGCTCCCCGCAATCCCACTATCAACAGCAAATGAACTGGTATTAATAAGGGTGTAAGGAGATTAAGACTATTATAAGAGAGGAGAGAAATAAAATATAGTATAAAATCTAGTGACTTAATATGCACAGACTCGGTGGGCAAGAAATGAATGTTAAAAAGCTAAGCAGGAAAAAAAAATATTCCAAATCATGGAGAAGACCACAGTGGATTTTGTCTCGGTAGTCTCTAGTATTTACCACTGTTTTTTCTTTCTGGATCTGCCTCTGGAGATGTCAGGTGTTGACCCCATCTGACCTTAAGGAGCCTGCTCCAAGACTTCCAGGGATCTACTGTCTGTGGCTAACTCCTTCAGTTGTTAATCTAGTCACTCCGCACTCAGCAGTCAGGCTTAAGCATCACAGAGTCAGGGCAGAGTCCCTCTTGGGATCAGGGCTACTGTTTCCCCTCAGGCTGCTGCCACTTGGAGGGGAGTGGTCTGCCTGAGCAGGATCTCTGCTGCCATGTGGGTGATGACTCAGCACTGGGATCACAGTGGTTACTCTCTCAGTTCTCTCCCCAAAGCCTCTGTCCCCAGTTTCTCTTTAGGTGTCACTAGCCAACTCTGCCCTGTCCTTTGCTGGAGCCCAGGGTAAGTGGCTGCAAATGAAAATTTGTGCATTGGCCCTTTAAATGGCTCTTTGCATCTGTAGCCATCTATCTCTGGCAGAGAGCAGCCCTGCCACTTTTCATCACCACCTGTAATCTGTGTATTTTTTGGGCTCTGGTGCTCTAGGCTGGGGATCCTATTTTAGGGTTCAGACCCCACACTTCTCAAGGGGATCCAACCGGTTGCTTAATTTTCCCTCTGGCCTTGCCACCTGTGGGCACCCAGCCAGCCTTCTTGCATGTCTACTGCACACCTTGTCAGTCAGGTTGTGCTGAAGCTTATTCTTCTGTCTGTCTGAGTTTATGAGGCTTCTCTCTCGCTATTGTTCAGTTTTTTGTTTCAGATGATTTCTCCACAATTTAGTTGTAATTCCAGATTTGTCCTGGGAGGAGATTAGTGTGGCTTCCATTCACTCCTTCGCCATCTTGCACCTCTTCAGGATTCACTTCTTGAATGGCCCACTCACATGGCTGACAGGTTGATATTGCCTATTGTCTGGGAGCTCAGCTGGGACTCTTGTTCTAGATCCTCTCTATGTGGGCTTCTTCACGTGACTGTTTGGATTTCCTCGTAGCATGGGTTCCAAGAGTAAGTATTCTAAGGGACAGGAAATAGAAGCTGCCAGTCACAGATTCAAGGGGAGTAGATACAGACCCCTGAATTTTCTGTGGAATCATACATAGAATAAAATCAAGGCTCACCCTGGTCAGATGGCTCAGTTGGTTGGAGTGTCATTCCATGGACCAAAAAGTTTGCAGGTTTGAGCCCCAGTCAGGGGCATATGGGAGGCAACCGATTGATGTTTCTCTCTCTCTCTCCCCACCTTTCTCTCTAAAATCAATAAACATATCCTTCAGTGAGGATTTAAAAAAAAAATCAAGGCTCTCCATGAGCCAACCACTGCCTCCCACTATGCTATCATCTCTGCACAACCCCCTTTATTCACTTTGCTCCAGTCACACTGGCCTTCTTGCTGTCCCTTGAACATGCTGAACAGGTTGCATCTTGGCCTTTATTCTGGCTCTTCTTCAAGCCTAATCCCACTGGTCTCCTCCTGTTGGCTCCTTCTCATCACTCAGCTCTCAGCTCTATTGTCATCTCCTGACAGCCTTCTTCCACCTTCTTAACTAACTCAGTCCCCTACCACTGTTGGGCTTTCTCAAACATATTACCTTAGTTTTTCTTCTTAGCACTTACCAATATTGAAATTCTCTTGTTTCTTATTATGTGTTCTTTCTTTCTTTATTTATTTACTTATGTACTTACTTATTGTCAGCTTTCCCTTCCCACCACAGAATATAGAGGCCTTCAAGCAGAAATCCTGTCTCATATTTGGCTATATCCCTATTACCCAGAATAAGCTGGTTCAAAGTAAGCACTTGATAAAAATGTGTTGGGACAATGACTGTTTCCCTGACTATGTTGTAAATCACTTATGGGCAAGGACTACCAAGTCTGATACAGTCTTGAAACACCATGAGTGCTCAGTAAGTGACTGTTGAATGAACAGGGTTTGCATGTTCTTGAACCAGAAATGGGAACTACAGAGATTCGTATCAATATACTATTACAGATTAAGTTACCATTTACAGAGTCTCTCTGCCAGTAGTTCGGACACAGTGCCTAACTGCATGCCCTCTCTCCACCTCCCATCTCTCCCTTCTTATCTTTTTCTCTTTCTGTCTCTCAATCTCAAATGTCTCTGAAGCTGTCCTGAGGATGTGGGCCTAACCTAGAGCCTCAATACAGTGTGAGGGTGGTCCACAGGGTTTTGATAGTGCCCCATGGCTGGGATCTCATAGGCTCTGGGTATCTCTGCTGGTCTTCCTGAGTGTTCAGATCTGCTCCAGGGTGGTGCCAGGATGAGCTTGAGACCTAGATCTCTGAGCAAGGCCAGAAATGAGGCCCTTAAGTCTTATAAGGTGAGGGTTTCAGTGCTTATCAATGAGTGGCTTACCCCAACCAACATTACTGAGTGAGTAAGCAAATGATGGGGACAACCATGGCCCAACTCTGGTCAGATTCTTTATCCTGAGGTTGAATAAGGAAGGCACAGGCCTGGTATGAGTCCTTGGCCAATGGCTGCTCCATGTCTGCCTGGGCCTTGCCATGACAAGGCCCTTCCCACCCGTGTCTCCTCCTCTCCACCCTTAGCCACAAACACCCATCTTTCTCCTCTCTATACTGCCCCTTGGGCTGGGAAACCATGAGCTCTGCTGCTGGAAACCTCGGAAGAGAAAACACCCATGCACACCTGTCCATTCAAGAAAAAGGGAAGAAAACGAGCCAGAAGATCACTCTAGGCTTCTGCTCCAAAAAAAGAACAGCTTCCTTCTCCTTAGAAAAATCTGCTCACTAAGGCATAAAGCAGAAGGAGCCTGGCAATTCCATTTTAAATAAAACCCTTCTCAAATTTCGTATTTCAAATTGGAATAAGGTCCTTGCCCCCTTCCCCAGCCCCGCTGTGGTCCCTGCCCCACTGCACTTTATTCTGTGTGAAGACGCAGGGGGAAATGTGAATTCCACTAATTAGAAGAGCCTGTGATGGGCCTGCCACCAGCTAGCTGTGAAAAGACACATCCAATTAAAACAGACAACATTTTCAAAGATCCCAGTTGGGCACTGTATCTCCTCAGCATTTTCTCCAACATGTCAGTGTTAACCTGCAGCAGCTCTTTCTCTCTCTTGTTTTCCTCTCCCCTAATATAAAATTTAGGTCAGTGACTGCATAATCCACAAAAACAAGGCTGGCTGCCTCCTCTCCCTCCTCCTACCTCTGGAGTTGTATGTTTGGAAATACATAATTGGTCCCAAATGTTTCCCCCAGCTGACTTCAGTGTTTTGGGTGAAAAGTCAACCCCAGGAATGCTGGATGGCTAGCTGGTGGGCTCTGTGTACACAGGACATGCGACAAGAAAAGCCTGGAAAATTGGTTTTGTGATTCAATAATGAAATCTAGCTACGGCCCTGTGAGCTGCCTCACTGTGAGATTAAATCTTATCCCCTATCCTGAAAATCAATGATGTGGCCTCAGGGGAGCCACCAGCCCTCTCTGAGCCTGTCTTTCATCCATAAAAGGAGGTGAGCTGGCTGGATGTCTATGCTGCCCTGTGTTGCTTTTGTGCCCATACATCCTGGCTTCCACAGAGCCTTTTGGAGGCAGATGTTCTCTCCAGGGGTGCAGGTCCCTCCCACTCATTAGCTGAGTGTGAATCTGTGTCCACTTCTTCCTTTGATGCCTCCATGAGAATATCCAGATGCCAGGGGGATGGAGAGATGGGTGTCTGCAAAGAGGAGGCCCCCTCAGCCGATGGAGGTGAGGGAACTGGCTTTCTTCCCACGCTAGCTGGGACAAGCACTGGCCGTAGAGACCGCACTATTTTCTTAAATAGGCAAGTAATTCTGTGCTTGGAGAAGTGAGAGATAGAGCAGATGAGCTGGAGCACGTGCAGGGGAAGAGGACCTAGGAAATGTCTTCTCACATTCTTCCTGTCTCTGGCTGGTCTGTTCTGCACAAGACTTTTGGCATTTGCCAGGTGAGCTTGAAAAACCCTTTCATTTTACATTTTCCATGGGAGAAAAATAGGAGAGACAAACGTAGGAACAGCCATCCTGGTTTTGTCTGACAGGCCATCTGGTCCAGTACTGCAGCCTCAAGAAAGCACACAAGCACACAGTGGGGTGGGCTATGGTCATTCATCCTCCAAGGGGTAAAACTCAGCTACAGGGACATATCACTGAAAAGATTTTAGCTGTTAGTTAGTCCATTATCTTCAATCTGCAGATGAGAAAACTGAGGCCCAGAAAGGGGAGGTGACTTGCCACATTCACGCAGAGTTGCTGGCAGAGTTGGTGGACCAGGCATTCCTGACCACCAAGCTAAGTTAATTTCCATTATCTTACAGCTTTCATCCTCTCCTAGTTTCCTTCTTCCTTGTTTGGAAATTAATGAAACTCAATTCAACAAGTGTGTCTGGAACACCTGCCTTGTTCCAGGCATTGTGCTGTGTACTGGGGGTAGGGAAGTAACTAAGCCACAGGCCAGAACTCAAGAAGTTCACTGTGTACTAGGGGGCAAATTTCTGCAGAGAAAGAAGTTCGGGTGAGCATGATAAAGGCTCACCTGAGCTCCCGGAGCATCTGTGCCTTCTTCAGTAACGGCACTGTCTACCTCGAATTATAAGTGACGTCCATGAGATACTGATATCTTGAAAGACAAGGACCAGCTTATTAATTTTGCATCCCTGATGTCCAAGACAGTGCCTAATACATGGTAGGTGCTTAATAGATACTTTTTAAAACAAATGAGTAAATGTTTTACTTAAACATAGTGCCTTGGGAAGTTATTTAACATTTTTATACGTCAGTTTTCCAATACATAAAATAGGGATAAGTATTTTATTTTCCAACTCCAGTGAACTAGCTTTATTAAGATAATTCTCTTGCTAAGAACAACTATAAAAACAGAAATATGCATATATATACTTAATATATAATAAATATATCAATTTGAGAGTATATGTGTATATATGTACATATATATAATTCTTAAAAGATATTGTCAGGAACAAGAAAGTGAGGATTTGAATGGCCCAAATCCTAAAGAAAAGTAAAAAGAGTCGTTAGCCCAACACTTGCAGCCAATTTTTCCCTTGAGGTGTTTGCTTTTTTTCTAAGTAGCAGCTAAGGAGCAGCACATGGTGGTTAAGGAGCCGAGCAGAGCTAAGCAGTCTCTCAGGTCTCTGGGGAAGTGGAAATTGGAAAAGGGCCCACCAGGGTGGAGGAGCCCTGATAAACACATGGGAAGGCAACACCCTAGGAGTGAATAGGAATTGGAAACAGCAGTCACTGTGGACTGAGGCACACCTCAAATCAGCTTAGTCTCAGCTTCCGTTAACCTGATCTGTTCTCCTAACTGCTTTTAGAATCAGGAGTCCTCTCTGGAGAAAGATAATATCATCTAAGATCCTGAACTATCTATACCATTTTCCATTCAGAATTACTTGCATTTCATCTCAAACCTTCAGACATGCCTTCTTCAGTTTCCATTACGGTGCTGTTTTAGAATATGGGATGCCAGGAATCAAGAACCAAAAGGGTCAAAACCAACAGAAAAACTGACAAGAGAAATGGACTGATAGGAGTTCCAGACACAGACTTTAACATATGAAGGGGGTGCAACAGTTCTAGGTACTAAAGAAGCTGACACATGTTTAATGCTCATAATAATGCCTCTTGCATAGTAAGCTTAATTTAAGTGCTTGTTAAATATAAGAAATATTGTGGAGTTATGAGGGTTCTGATGGGGGGGATATCCATCATTCTGTGACTCCTATGAATACCAATAAGGTGAGGACTCGAACTTCAAGATGCTCACAGTTGGATGGAGATAGAAACTTCTTGGCATAGGAGGACCATTTACGGTTGTTCTGAAGACAAGAGGGAGAGAAAAACAATCAAAATATATTTGGCCAATGGAACTAAGTAAACAGAATAGACAGGTAAATAATATAGCAGGCACTGTGGCCAGGCTGGGGGACAGCTGGAGTCTGATATGTCCTCAAAGCCTTTGGGCATTGATGGAGATCACCTCCCATTCCTGAGGCAGCTTTGACAGTTAGTAGCACCCCCACTTTATACAGCAGAAAACAGAGGCCCAGAGAGGTTAAGGAATTTGCTCTGGGTCGAAGTAGAGTTGCTACTGGAATCAGGACAGATGGTCTCCTGAATGCCATCCTTCTCTCTTCTCCATTACTGTACTATTTCAGAATATGGGACTCCAGGCAAGGTGAAGGAAGGACACACAGAGCAAGAATCTCTCTAACTATTTCCTTCTTTATCCTCCTCAACTTCCGAAAGGCTGAGACCCAGACTGCTTCCCAGCAGAGGGTCTGTAGATGGCAGCAGGCCTGCCTGAGCCTCTTTCCAAGCAGGAACCCCTCCAGATCAGGACACACGACTGTTCCAGAAGGCTGGGTGTTAGAGCCATTAACCATCTGCAGGCAATTTGCTCCAGTTTCAAAGAATGTTGCCATGGTCACTTGACTGTGGGAACTCAGACCTGGGCCTGCAACTTTCCCCACTAGCCTGCTGCTTGGAGGAATGGCCAGACCGTGACTGCAGACTGAAGGATCCTGAGGCGGGAGGCTCCCTTCTCTTCCAACCCTTACCTGTCACTGTCTCAACTTGCTCTTGGCTTCTTCACTTGAAAAATAAAGATGGCCATGCCCAGAGAGCTGTGTTCCAAGGGAAGATAGGACAGCTTACCGCAGTGCCAAGGTCCACCTGGCCAGGGTAAGAAAACATGCTCCAGAATGGCATTTGTGGAAAGTTAAGTCTACTTTGAGTAGAGGACTGTTGTATCTATGAGATAATCTCCCTGCAGGGGCCTTGTCAACCCCTTTCAGGTAGTGAAATGTCAAGCAGAGGGCTGAGCTGGAGGAAGCCCCCTGAGATGGCAGGTGAGGGTGGCTCCAGGGTGGGCGGATAGAAAGGACCAGTCACCCTGCCTCTATTTATGAGAGGACAGTAATGTGAGACAGAGAAACATGAGAAGTGCCATATGAGGTCACACACATGATGCACTGATTCCAGACACTCTCCCTGACATTTGTCCCTAGGGATTCGCTGACCATGGAGCCATCTCATGAATCAGTGGCGCTCTCTCACAGAGCCTGGATGTGTGGGAGGCTGGGAGGGCAATTCCAGCTTCAAAGTCCAGCCTCGCTGCTTACTTGCTGTGTGACACTAACCTTAACATCTCCGAGTTTCAACTTCCA
Source organism: Glossophaga mutica (assembly GCA_039655065.1). Classification (NCBI taxonomy): domain Eukaryota; kingdom Metazoa; phylum Chordata; class Mammalia; order Chiroptera; family Phyllostomidae; genus Glossophaga; species Glossophaga mutica. The sequence goes on along the minus strand of CM077308.1, from coordinate 72,684,829 downwards.
TCCTGTAAAACAAGTATTATGGTACTTGCCTTACCAATCTCATGGAATTTTTCTGAGGGGCACAAAACCCTTGAACTTGTGTGAAAGCATTTGGTAAACTGCAAAGCCGCGGTGTGGTCTGTAGACCAGCTCCCTGGCTACAGATCACTTTTTACTACTTCCGCAGAGGAGCTTGTGTCAGAATGTAAATCAATGGCCACTAAGCACACAGATTAGTCCAGAGGACAGTCTGTTGATAACTAGCCCTCCTTGTTGAAGGAAGCAGTGCCGGGGTAAGTCCTGTTTCTCCCTGTGGATCTGCACTTGGAGTAGCACAGTTGTAAACACTGCATGTACAGGCATCTCTCATCTCAAATGCCCTAGCCCCAGCAGCCTACCCACCTGGAGAGCACCTACTCACTCTTCGAGATGCAGATCAAGCATCTCCCACAAAGATCCCTGCGGGAGAGCCAATCCTTGCCTCCCTAGGCCTCCACTGCATGGCAATTAGTAATGCACCATCTGTCCTGCAACTAGCCTGTGACATTTTTGAGGTCAGTCATATTTATCTCTGTGTCCAGAGACTGGCACAGAAGAGGTGCTCAATATGTACTTCTCGAATAAAAACGAAAATTAACAAAATAAGAGTTGTTGCTCCCTCTCTGCCTCTTTCTTGGGTGGGTGCCATGAAGTCTGTGAAAGAGCAGGAGCAACCTCCAGGTATGTTGGTTGAGATGCAGTCCTGCCTGGAGGCTGGGAAATAAATGAGGCAATGATCCTCTGAGACTGAAAGATTCTATGGAGATTTTTTCATTCAACACACAATTATTAGTCACCTGCTATGTGCCAGGCATGGTGTACAGCGCTGGGGATAGAACTAAATGCAGTAGCTGCTCTCCAGAACCTGCAACGCAGAGTCTACATATGTCAGTATTCGCTCACAGAAGGTGGAGTGAGGCCTGGCTCTGATGCCCTGATGCCTGCCATTGGTGCACGCACCCCTTGATATTGGGCCAGCTGATTTCTTTGTTGGCTTGGTGTTGATAATATGAAATGAATCCCAAGTCTTTCTTACTGAAGAATGCCTCAGGGCCTCACCTGCAGGTGAGGAAGAGAACTGCTATTTAGAAGGTAAAAGGGACAGATGAGTGCCCAGGAAGAGCAAAAAAAAAAAAAAAAAGGGCAGGGGGCTGGGGGCGAGAAGGCGGGAGGGGATGGACAAGGGAAGGCTGAGCCTAATTTCCTCCGTCCATTGCACCTTCTCCCTTGGTCTACCTGGCCATCCCTTGTCCTATGTCTAGATGCAGCCCCTACGCTTATCGGTACCTCCTCCCTTAGGGCCACCTCCCTCTGCATAGTTCACATTCCTTATAGCACTTACCAAACTCCTTTGTAATTATTTGCTTATATATCTCTTTCTCCTCCTAGGCTGTGAGCTCCATGAGGCACAGGCCAATTTCATTCTTTCTATTATCTTTTTTGTCTAGAATGTGTATTTCTTGAATAAATGAGTAATTATCTCCACTTATACAACAGAAGACCCAGGTGCAGAACTGTGTCTTGCCTTATGTCAGAGGCAGAGGCAGAACACAAGCCAGATCTTCTGACTCCAGCCCAGGGCTCCTTTCCGAGGCCCAGCCACACCCAGCAGGGTGGCCCTGCGGACTGTAATTAGAAAACCATTACTCTAGATCAACTTTCCTGTTCTGAGAAGTAGCCACTGATGCCTAAAAGGGTAGGGTGACCTAGGATGTGAGATTTTGAAAATAACGGCAAAGTGGAAGGCTGCATTAAGTTCTCTGGTGTCCAGGTCAGTAAGTCTGGAGGTCATTCTTGATGCTTCCTACCCCTTTATGCATCATTCCATATTCGATTATCACTAAATCCAATGGATTTAGCCTCTTTAATATCTTTCATTTTTATGGCCATTGTCACTGAATTCATTCAGGCCCTCAGCAGCCTTTTAACTACTCATCCACCACCATAATGAGCCCTACTGTTGATCCTCCATACCACGGCCAGAGTGCTCTCTCTAGGAGGCAAACCCAATCACGCCCCTTCCCTCACTGAAACCTTCCCGTGGTTCCCAGTGTCCCAGGGATAACTCTAAAGCTTTAGCTCGGTGTCTTTTCCATCTGACTCCTCACCTCCTTCCCAGCTCCTTCTCCCATTTGAATCCATACACTCAGGCAGTTTCCCAGGCTGCCTTCCTTATGTCCAACTCCAGCCTGTCAAACCCTCTCACTCAGCTCTGCAGTCCCCAGTTTTAGTCCTGAGGCCTTGAAACTAGATCTTTCTCTAATCAGTCCTTTTGGGTTGATAAACTGGTTGCATGTCTGTTTGGCTTTGATTATTACTTCAGACTTACCCTGATGCTTCTAACAACCTCTGTGGGTGGGTCCACTGACCTCCCCACCCTTACCTGCATCCCTACCCCACTCTGCAACTGCTCCCGCCCCCGAGTAGCCAGTCTGGATCTGATCATTGCAGCTTCCACATGACTGGAAGGGCCATTGGAGTGAATGAGTGAGTGAATTCAGTAATGAATAAGTTTCCACACTTTCTCTCTTTTTTCCAGCTCAGACACCCTCATCCAATGCTGTGGTTTTAGATATGTACTGCTACAGCTCTCCTTCTTCCAGGCCTAATCTCCCTAAAACAGCCGTTCTTCAAAATAATCTCAGCCTTCCTTTCTCTATACCCAAATCAAAATTTCCCTCCTCCTGGAGGTGGCTGATATAGAGAAAGGGTGCAGGCATGGGTCTCAAGAGGTATGGGATTTAGTCCCAGCCTTGTTCCCTAATTCCTGCGTAGCTCATCAGCAAACGGTTCTCCTTCCCAAACTGGGAGGCTAAGATCATAAATGTAACAAATTGCCCATTGTGTAAAAGCACAAGGCCCAGAGAAAGGGGATGCATTTCAGAGTAAGACTTTCTTCTACCTGATGCTCCAGGCCTGCCTGTCTTACTGAACTGAAGATTACCAACCCAATGCTTCTTTTTTGTTTTCCTAATTTTCATACCCAAACTGGGATTGGTGAGGTAGCCCTCCCGGTGAGAACTACTGATAGAGCAAGTCCTGGCAACAAGGTAGGCCTAGGCTCCCACTAAGGCGCTTTGCCTTGTTTTATCTTTTTTTTAAATATATATATATATTTATATATATATTTAAATATATATCTTATTGATTACACTATTACAGTTGTCCTAATTCTTTCCCTTTGGCCTCCTCCACCCAGTACCCCCATTTCCTCCAGCAATCCCCTCCCCTCAGTTCATGTCCATGGGTTATGCATATAAGTTCTTTGTCTTCTCCATTTCCTATACTGTTCTTAACCTCCCCTGTCAAAGTTTGTACCTACCAGTTATGCTTCTCATTCCCTGAACCTTTTCCCTAACTCTTTCCCTTCCTCCTCTCAGCTGATAACCCGCCAAATGATCTCCATTTCTATGATTCTGTTCCTGATTTTGCTTGTTTGCTTAGTTTGTTATTTGGATTCAATTATATTTTTGAAGATTTATTTATTTATTTATTTATTTTTAGATGGAGGGAAAGGGAGGGAGAAAGAGAGGGACAGAAGCATCAATGTGAGGTTGCTCTCACATGCCTCCCCTCGGGACCTGGTCCTGACTGGGAATGGAACCAGCAACCCCCTGCTTCTCAGGCAGGTGCTCAGTTCACTGAGTCACACCAGCCAGGGCATGGATTCAATTATTGATAGTTGTGAATTTATTGCCATTTTAATGTTCATCATTTTGTTCTTCTTTTCTTATATAGGTTCCATTAGTATTTCATATAATAATGGCTTGGCAAGGATGAACTCCTTTAGTTTTACCTTGTCTGGGAAGCACTTTGTCTGCCCTTCCATTCTAAATGATAGCTTTGCTGGATAGGGTAACATAAGGTGTAGGTTCTTGCTCTTCATCATTTGAATACTTTTTTCCAGTCCCTTTTAGCCTGCAGTTTCTTTTGAGATATCAGCTGACAATCTTATGGTAACTCTTTTGTAAGTAACTATTTGCATTCTCTTGCTGCTTTTAAGAATCTCTCTTTATCTTTAACCTTTGGCATTTTAATTATGATGTGGTTTGGTGTGGGCCTCTTTGGGTCCATCTTGTTTGGGACTCTCTGTGCTTCCTGGACTTGTGTGTCTATTTCCTTTACCAAATTAGGAAAGCTTCCTTTCATAATTTTTTTCAAAAAAGTTTTCAATTTCTTGCTCTTCCTTTATGATTTGGATATTGGTATGTTTAAAGATGTCCTAGAAGTTCTTAAGCCTATCCTCATTTTAAAAAATTTTTTTTTCCTTCCTGCTGTTCTGATTCAATACTTTTTCCTTCCTTGTATTCCAAACTGTTGATTTGATTCTTGGCTTCATCCCCTTCCCTGTTGGTTCCCTGTAAATTTTTTTTTTTTAATTTTACTTAATGTAACTTTCATTTTTGTCTGGGTCTTTTTGTACTGTTAAGGTGCCCAATGAGTTCCTAGAGCATCCTAATAACCAGTGTTTTGAACTCTGCATCTGATAGGTTGCTTATCTTCATTTAATTTAGTTCTTTTTCTGGAGTTTTGTTCTGTGCTTTCCTTTGGGCCATATTTCCTCATCTCCTCATTTTGGCAGCTTCCCTGTGTTTGTTTCTGTGTATTATGTAGAGCTGCTTTGACTCCCTGTCTTAGTACTAAGACAAACCATCTGAATGAATGTGGTTTCTTTAAATCCTTGGTTGTCGGACTTCCACGCAGCTCAATTTTCTTTTTTTTAAATATATTTTATTGATTATGCTATTACAGTTGTCCCATTTCTCCCCCATCATTCCCCTCACACAGCTCAATTTTCTGACAGTTCTGGGTGATATTTGTTTTGTAGTCTAGTTGTATTTTTTGGTATAGTTGTGTTGGAGGTGAGGCGTGTTTACCTACACCTCCATCTTGACTGGGAGTCTGCCTTCTTTTATCTTAAGTGATCTTCATAACATCTTTCTGAGTCAGGCAGTATTATAATATCACCATTATATAACTAAGGAAATCAAGTTAAAAAAAATTGGAAGTGCTTATTCATGATCACAGAACTAAGTGGCAGAATCAGGATTCAGTGCTAGGAGTCTTTAACTGAAAACTGTATTGCTGCCCTTTGCAGACAAGGTAATGTAATTGGCCAGGGTCCTCACTTCTTTCATTGCTTCCCTTTCTTCCTTCCGTTTACTAGAATTCTGGGAACACAAAGAGACAGGCTCAGGAGCATGGGACTTAATCCAAGGTGATGAGAGCTTTCTTTGATAGAGACAAAGATTTCACAAAGAGCTTTGCGGGCCCAGGACAGGGAGCTGGCATGCCACCGTGCCTAAAGACAAATATGCCTCTTTCAAATGGACATACAAGCTTTATCCAAATAAACATACATGGGGAGGGGAGGGGTAGGGAGCAATCAACATCTATAAAGGAAAACATGCTTCATTTTGCCCACTGTGCATTAGACTCAATGTAAAAACCTTGTGCAGGGTAAGAAAGACGGACAGGTACCCACTTCCAGTCTTCTCTGTTGGGGTCATTTTTCAAGAGTGGCTTGTTGGCATTGCATTAGAGTATGACTGGCATTCCTCTATTAGGCTGACTGGAAGGGGTCTAGACCTATCTCAGCAGCTGTGGGTGAAGATTCTTGGCCCTCTAACCTACAGAAGAGACTGTGATTGGCTTGTCCAGACAGATTCAGGCAGATCCCAGACAGCTCCTAAAATGAGCCCTAGGTACCCAGGGGATGGCTCAGAAGTTGTCCTTTTCCAAGGAATCACCCACAGAACCATCTCTCAGCCCAGCTTCCTCCTGTACACTCAAACTCCCTGCAGCCCTTGAGAATCCTCTACCTAGCTGGTCCCCTTGGCTAGGAGTCCCTTAGACTTTGTGAGCCCATATGCCCCACATTCATTTCCATTTGGTTCTAAAGGGATCCAGTGATGGTGGCACTAGCCCTGGAGCAGCCACTCACCAGTTTCACTTCACACTCTAGCCTCAGTTTCCATAGCTGTGAACTAAAGGGAATGATAAAACCTGCCCTGCCCATCTCTTGGGCCTGTTGTGAAGATGAAATAAGGTTATCTAAGTGAAAGTGTTTGGCAAGTTCTGAGCTGTGATTATGCTGATGATTATCGGTATTATGTTCACTGACCAGTTTGGGCCCAGAGACCCAGGGAACAAATCCAGGTGCAGTCTGGAGTTGATTTGCCAGAAATAAGCCACAAGGGTCATGGGGATGAGCTGATGAAAACATCCCAGATTGCCATTTTAGAGAGAAAGAAAAGGGGCCTGCTGTTTTCACAGAGAAGTGTGCAATATAACATTTTCTTGTGCTCTTTCTGGAGTAAGAAAGATGCGATGAAGCTCTGCTGTCATTAGTTCCCTGCCCACCCCATGCTGCTGAGTACAGCTCATGTTCCTGTGAACAGCCCCAGCACTTCCAGCTGACACTAATTGGTTCTCAACACAAGTTGGGCTGTTCAGCAGAAGCACTAAATGGCTGGGGAGAGCTCCTATTTCTGAGCCTCCCACAAACTGGACAGGCTAAAAGCTCAACCCCTATGTCCTTGGAGTTCCACTCCCAGAGCTGGACCCACCTTATCCACTAGAACAAGTTTCATCTATACACAACATATAAGGTTCCCAGTGTAGAGGACCTAGAAATGCCAACTAATCCATAGTTTGCGGGGCCAGCTTTATGAACCACACCAAATTGGGTGGATTTCAGAACCAATTCAAAGCAGCCTTATGTTGAAATCTAAACACAATCTCCTGGAAAAAGTTAATAGTAAGAGTTAAGTTTCTAGGGTAAGATACTCTTGGACTCAAATTCTCAGTCATCCAGCCAGAATGTTAGATCACCCATTTGCAAATTGGGAGAATCTAAAATGGTTGTCTTATTTGCCAAATAGCAGAAAAGAATAGTGTTAACCTCTTTGGATTATTGTGAGGAATGAATGGATATAGAGGTGACTGACAAGTAGTCAGTATTCAACAAATTCTTGTGGTTCTGGATTTCTTGATCTTAGATGTTTTCATTCTAGAATGTAGTTAAGGTACAAGATTATAATTGTTTGTCATAAGACAATTACTTCAGTTGCCCAAGCTAGAAACCTAGGTATCATCCTTGACTCCTCCCTCATCCTCATTCACTAAGGCCAGTCAGCCAGGTCTGACTGCCAAATTTCTTTCATCTATGTTCCTTTTTAAGCCCACTTTATCAAGCCAAGACATTATGATATGCCCCCTATATTGTAATTTTAGCCTCTTCATTGATCAGTTTATTCGTCAAAGTCATGTGCACAATTCAACAGTTAGAGCTCATCATATGAGATAACCAGTGCTCCCAGAAGAAACAAAACAATGGGTTCTAGACAGCACTGCCCTCAGTCACTGTACCACTTAAAGAAGACTGCTGAAATTGCTAATGTGACTTGAGGATCCCCTTAACTCCTAGTATAAGTGGCTCTCTCTCCAGTTTTCCTTTTTGATTCTCCCCCACATGGTACTTTGCATGCTCATCAAACAGAATTACTTGCTGTTCACTGGACAAACCATGCTCTATGTCTCTCTTTGCACGTACTCTTCCCTCTGCTTTTCAATTTTTCTTTCATTGAAATATAATTGAAATACAACACTGTATAAGTTTAAGGTGTATAGCATAATGATTTGACTTACATATATTGTGATGTAATTACCACAGTAACTTCACTTAAAATCCATCATCTCTTCCCCTGGCTGGTGTGGCTCAGTGGATTGAGTGCTAGCCTGTGAACCAAAAGGTTGCTGGTTTGATTTCCAGTCAGAATATATATGCCTGAGTTTGGGCCAGGTCCCCAGCTGGGAGTGTGCAAGAGGCAACAGATCCATGTATCTCTCACACATTGATATTTCTCTCTCTCTTTCTCCTTCCCTTCCCCTCTCTCTAATTTTTAAAAATTCCATAGTCTCATACAGGTATGAAAACTGTTTTTTTTTTTTTTTTGCCTGTAACGAGAACTATTAGGATCTATTCTCACAACTGCTTTTACTACCTTTCAGCTTGTTCACCTGGGAAAATCCTGCTAGTCATTTGGACTCAGCTGAGATTTTTTACTTCCTCTTGGAAGCCCCTCTGGCTTTATGTACTCCCCCACCTCAAAGATAGATTAGGTTCTCCTTCCCCAAGTTCCCAGGACATCTTTTAATTCTTTCATAGTGCTTGTAACTCAGTGACCATCAACTTCTTTGCTTATTGGTTTTCCCCGGTAGATGGTGAGCCCTGCTAGAGGACAAGAATACGTCTTAATGCCTCTTTGCATACTGCACTCAGAGGGGTGCCTAGTCCAGGGACAGGAGCTGCTAGCCATGTCTCATGCTTCCCTGATCTTGGTGATGTTCTAGAATTTCCGCACAGGGCTGCCTTCTTGAGCTGCTTTACAGCCTCTGCTTATTTCTGTAACCACAAATCAGTCGACAACGGTGACCTAGTGTCAGTTGACAGCCCAGAATACTTCTCCAAGGCAGTCCAATCAGATTGAACTGACTTGAGGCTGCATTCCAGTCTTTGTATTCCTAAGTCTATTTCGAACTTACCCGTATTTCTGGGGCATAGCTCTGGAAATGGCAAAGTTCCCTTCTCCTCGACATGGTGAGGTTGGTGAAGTCTGCTCAGCCTCTTATCTGTCACTTTCCCCTTGGCTGCTCAGCAGGACTCCACAGAGAGAGGAATGCATTGAAGCATCTCCCAGGGCCACATTCGCTTTCCTGTGCTCCCCTTTCTCTTGATCCCTTTATTCCCAGCTCCCTTGTCTCTCATCCTGAAAGGACTGAGCTGGCAAATCCCTTGAGGGGAAAAGCAGCATCAAATGTCAGGCTTACCTCAAGGAGTTTCCTCTTCTCTCGGAGATCCTGGCCCCTCAAGCCCTGGCTTCCGTGGTAGCAGTCTGATGCCTTTTCTACTTTTTGAGTCTAGCTCTTGTGTTTTTTTGTTGTTAGTGGGAGGTTTGGCCTGTTGCAAAATAATCTGATGCACCTGGCGCTGCTGAACGTAAAGTCAGTTGTTTCTCCTAAAAACAAAAAAAAGTTCCAGCTCTGGGTGGGTAGCTCAGTTGGTTAGAGCACAGTCCTGACATGTCAAGGTTGCAGGTTTGGGCCCTGGTCAGGGCACATACAAGACTCAACCAATGAAGGCATAAATAAATGGGAAAACAAATAAATGTTTCTCTCTCTCCTTCCCTCTCTCTTTCTAAAATCAATAATTAAAAAAAAAGAAATAAAAAAATTCCACCCAAAGGTGATTTTCATCTAAAAAAATTCTGGGTGAGTTTTAAGATGATAACAATTTATCTAAGTTATATAATAATAAAAGTTCATTATGAATCAAATTCAGCTATATGCACTTGGGGTCAGACAGAGAAAACAACCATTTAAATATCATGGGCAATTCTGCTTAATAAACCACCTCACTTAATATGGTGTTTCCAGGAGGAATGTGAGATGGGACACATGAACCTCGTGTTCCCTCAGCAGGTCCAGCACAAGCTTCTTGCCGTACTGAATGTGATTTTAGAATAAAAAGAGAGAGTATTGCATTTATCTAAAAGCCAGCTACCTCAGCTGAATAAATGGCGGTTTACTTCTGTACAGGTTGCAACTGTCATGATGGACTTTGAAAAGTAGTATTTCAGTCTCCAAAATGACACCTTTAGAAGAGATTTCCTATGCTATTTTAAATTCTGTGCAATTTTCACCTTGCCTGCTAACTCTCAAGGCCTATCTCTGTGTCAAGTTTAACTCAATCCATGGGACACTCGTTTTCTGCTCTAATTAACTCACAGGCCCAATGCTGAGGAAAACAGCCTTTATGGGAGAGGAGTCATAGTGCCCTTCTAGAAGTTTGTGAGGTGGGGGCCACCATCAGGAATAAAAAAGGACAAAAATCCAGAGGCACTTCCTGTTCCCGTGTCAGTGTGGAGTCTGGAACTGAAAAAAAAAAAAAAAAAAAAAGCCACTGAAAGATACCACAATCTTTAATTCCCACATTTATCTTTTTGATATCTTCAGCATCTTTTCCTCGGGAGATTAAAGTGAAAAGGGCCTCTCTGGGTGGAAGGAGGACCTCGAGGGGAGGGAAGGCACAGGCTTGAGGGTCTCGGACCCACTGTGGGAGGGAGGGAGGGCAGGGAAGGGAGCCTCGGCAGAAAGCCTGGGTTTCAGCAAGTTTTTCCTTAAGATTTGTGGACATACAGTATGATTGTATAAACATTTACTTAAAAATAAAGCCTGATAAGCTGTTTCAAGTGAAAGTGAGACCTTCATGTATGATGCAAGATGAGAAATTTGCTTTTCTCTGAGAGGGAGGTGAGGGAATGATGTGGGAAATGGGGGAGCACCGGGAGAGGAGACAGGAAAAGAGCCAGCAAGGCAGAGGGGCTGGGACCAGGTGGGTGGGAGATCCCGTGCTCCTCCGGGCTGGGGATACTGAAGGAGCTTTAAGGATCATGTTTTATAACATTCCCTTTAAAGCCCTTATATTGGTTTGCAGGGGCTGCCAGAGCAAAGTACCACAGTCTGGGTGCCTCAAACAACAGAAGTGTGTTGTCTCATAGTTCTGGAGGCTGGAAGTCCGAGACTAAGGCATCAGTAGGGTTGGTTCCTGCTGAGGGCTGTGAGAAAGATTCTGCCATTCTTCTCCCCAGCTCCTGGTAATTTGCTAAACATCTTTGACATTTCTTAGCTTACAGAAGCATCACCCTAATCTCTGCCTTCATGTTCATATGACATTCTTATTGTGTGTGGGTCTGTCTCCAAACTTCCCCTTCTTATAAGGACATCAGTCACATTAGATTAGAGCCCATCCTAATGACCTCATTTTAACTTGATTACCTCTGTATAGAACCCATCTCCAAGTGAGATCTATGATGAGGTACCAGGGCGGGGCAGGGGGAGGTTAGGACTCCCGCATCTTTTCTGGGGGAGTGAGAGTAAAGACACAATTCAGCCCATAACAGCCTTCCTCTTCCCCCTCACCGAATCACCGGCAGAGCCTGGATTTTAGCAGAACCCCCACACTAGGGCCATGTGCAGCCAGAGACAGCATGGGCCCAGGCAGGGGGAGGGGGGCCGTGGGCGCACAGCAAGCCTGAGGAAGGCTTCTCATGTGCACTGGCCACCCACTCCAGGGTGTTACAGACAACTTTTCAGACAATCCAGTTGAAAACACATGTCAATGTTTTATTACAATCTTGCTGCAAGTTAAAAGGCCTCCAATGAGGCCAATTCAAAGATTTGCTCCTGGTGGGGCATTTTGTAGGAAAAGAGAATGGTTAGATCATTATTAAGATAAGACACCAAAAGAAAAGAAAAAAAAGATTGTTTGGTTCAACAACTGACTAAACTCTAAGACAACTGACTGACTGACAGTAGGTAGGGGGTTGGGTAATTAGAATCCCAGAACAAAGCTTGATTCATTGAACTGATCAGAAAATTGATTAAGTTAAGCATTTTAGTAGGAATGATCATTTCTTCTCGAAGTAGATTTATAATGACATCAATCATAAAGGTTTGGTTCTAGACCAGATTGAAAATGTTTTTTTCCCTCATAAAGGTTCTCACCTATCGAGCCCTGGGCTGAACACCTGGGCTGCTCTCCAAGGACCCCATGTTCCGTTGGCACCCGTGTCACAGGCACTTCACCTCCTCTACCCTCAGAGTCCCCTCCCAGCTTAAGTCCTTCTTAGGAGCAGCTCCTGCCCAGCCTGTCCTCACACTCCAAGACTTGGGAGTTATCTCCTCTTACAAAATTCAGACTCCTTCTCGAGGCCCTGTGCATTCCTGCCTCTGTCTCTTTTCTCCCCTCAGTCCCTCTCCTTCTGTAATGGAAACAGAGGTCCGGCTGCCTGCCTCTACAAATGCCAGTACTCCAGAGCCCGGTGCTGATGTAAAGGAAAGGGGTTTGTTTGCAGATGCTGGCCATCTGGAAGATGGGGGATTCATGTCACAAAGCCCATCTCCTGGAAGATGGGGGCTTATGTCACAAAGCCCATCTCCACCTCTCATTGGAGGCAGAGGTTTTTATAAGGAGGGGGAGGGGAACCAAACAAAGAGATCGAGGGAGAGGGTTGGAAAGTTCTCTACGTGCAGATGAGCGCAGCCATTCTGATAAGGCAGGTGACGGTCCAGTGTGTGTCATCCCGGTCTAGTCATCCTGGAATTCACGTCATCCTGGCTCCAAGACGAAGGTTAGGAAATCTCCCAGAGCTGGTACACCTGAAGGTTGAGGTCTGTATTTTTTGAAGTTAGTTCTTAGGATTCTTATCAAAACAAGCCATTCATCTACAAGCTACATATTGGTCAGAGTCAGCACTTAAAGAAACACTGTCAGAAGAATGGTGGGTGGGTTACAGTTTCCCACCATTACAATTTTCCACTGTTACACTTCTGACTCACTGTCCTCCATCCATGCTGGCCACCCTTTTGTTCTTCATATCTGTTAAGCTCTTTGAGGTCTTTGCACTTGCTGTTACCTTTGCGTGGAGTGTTCATCTACAGCTCTCTCCTCACCATTCAGAGCTCAGTCCCAATGATTCCTGCTCACGAAAGCTTTTCCTATCCAAATGTCCCTTCATCATTTCATTCTGCTAACTTCACCCATCACCTGATTTATTTTTTTCTCTTGTCTGCCTCTCCTACCAGATTGTTAGATGCATATTGGTGTCAACATAAGAAATATCCAAACCTGCAGAGAATTTTTATGAATTTATTTGAGCCAAACAGATAACAATTGCCGGGAAGCAAAAGTATCAATGGAAAGTGGCAGCTTCGCACCTATTTTATACATTAGAATCAAAGCAGAAGACAAGGGACGTACACGAGGTCCATTGCTGATAGGTTAGGGAAGCGAGAGAAAGCAAAGCAGGAAATCTCTGAGACTGGGTAAAAAGTAAACTGAAAAGACATGTAGTTCTCTCACACTGGTAGGTACAGGATAGTTCCGGTTATCATGGACAGCACACAGCGATGGTATGTGGGAGAGCTAGATAACAGTGAGAGGTCCTGTGGTCTCCCACTTTGGTGGGAGGGTTTGGCAAAAGTGGGCCCTGAAGGGTTTGGCAAAAGTAGGTTATTCTGACATTGCAAAGGTATGTTATGTGTTATCTTAGATGCAAAAAAAAAAAAAAAAGAGACAATGGACAGGCTCAGTTAAGGTAAAGATGAACCTTTGTCAAGGAATATACCAGGCTGGAATAGGACTACCCACCATGGCTCGCCTTTAGTCAGGAAATTTTAATTTCAGACTATCCTGTGTGTTCACTTCTGGTCTCTGAGTTTGTGAGGCTGCCCTGCAGCCTCCCCTGAGCTGGTCAGGTTAAGTAAGTGGCCCCTTTTTCATCCACATGGGCTAGAAAATTGGTCACTACAGTATCCAGGTTTCTGGCCCATAAAATACATGCCCAATAAATCGTTGGTGAGTATTTAATAAATATGTTAGTGAATGTTGAATAAATGTATAGAGAGACTGTGGCTCAGAGTAGCTGAGTAGTTTGCATAAGATCACACAGTATTAAGTGCTGGAAAAAGGAAACTAGTTTGACTCACTCTACAGCACCTACTCTTTTCACTGTTTCTCTTTGTCTTATTTATGTCTGTAGTTGCTCATTTTCCTCTACCCAGGGGCCAAAAATTTCTTCTGCTGCTGTGGGTCTCTGGACAGGCTTGTGATGCCCAATTTGCTCTGAGCTGGTGGTTCTCCTCTCAAAAGCACAAGATACTCACGGGGCATCCCGCCCACCATAGAAACCTTTCATTCCACTCTCCCGCAACAAACAGTTATGCAAACCCTACTCTGGGCCAGGCTGTCCTGGGAGCTGCTGTGTCATCCCCACTTCTCTCATGCAGAGCTTTCTGTCACTGCACTGCTCCATCTTATTTCCTCTCAGTTTCTCTAAAAGACAAATAAAGCAATGGCCTCTCTATCTTTTCTCTTCATTAGCCTCTTCCCTGCAGGGTCTCAGGCCCAGGACCCTGCTCCCACCTGCCTGATCCTGTCCCTGGGATAGATGCTAGCTTACAGCACATCCCAGCTTAGTACAAGTATTAGCATATCAAAAACTGATTTACCTTGTTATTACTCCCACTCAGCACAGCACCTGAGGCTCAAATCTAAATAGATTTTTGAGGCTTATTGTTTCATGTATTATGTTTCCATATAAGGCATCTGGCGTGATACAGACATACAAACCCTGTGGCAAAATCTCCTCAACTGTCTCTGAAAACTACAACCCAGATACGACGCAGGCAGACTGGGCTTGCCTGGCCTTGCCTGTGTGGAGAGCAGCCCTGAACTAAGATGGCATCAGTCCTGTCAACCAAGAAGCCATGTTTAAAGCCTGTGTGGTAGAGTCTGGTTCAAGAAGGAAACTACCTAAGTCATGCCACACACGTCTGGCAGGGTGGAGTGTTCACGATATCTGCACATGTGACCTGGACACGGCTGTGGAGGTGGAGTGCCCTGGGGTAAGCCCACTGGGAAAGCCCCAGTGACTTATCAAGGGTCTCAAAACATTTATTGAGGGACTCAGAGAGTGGAGTACAGGACCCTCAAGGGGATACGAAGTGGAGACCTCAGACTGCTGCCGAGACAGCTGAGCTCCACCCACCAGGGAGCTGCTCTACGCTACGCTCATCTTCTGGCTGCTGTGCTGCCAGAGGCTCTGCCCTGCTGGACCAAGAACTTTGTTTGCTCCACCGCCCACCCGGCTCTGCTACATTCTGCCTTGCAAGATCCTGATGGCTCCCCTGCCTACTGTGCTGTCTCCGGGACCCGCTGACCGAGACTCTGGGACTCGAGTTTGTTTTTTCCCATTGACTGCTATGTGTTATGTTCCTCCTAGATTGTTAGAGTGTGGGTAGGGTATTAATGTATGTTGATGTTCCACCTTGAGCGAACTGGTGTTTAATAAAAGCTAAGTGACTAGCATAGTTACCTCATGTAACTCTTGTTTAGTCCTTGGTGCTGGGTGGCTCCGTGGGCAGCCTGTGGACCAGTCACCCAGCTGACTTATAGGAAAGACTACAATGCGACCCCTTCTTAAGGACCCAGTTGGGGGTGGCCTTTGAGCATGCTGGAGACAGCCTGCTCTCAGATGTTAGTTCAGGACAAATCTAAAATTAGCCCCACCCCCTCCTGTTGCTAAAACTTAGCTGGGGCTGCAGCCACAGGGGGCCAGTTACTTTTAGAAACTGGCCCAGTGGGGCTTAGAGCTGAGCAACAGAAACAGGTGATGGAAACTGGGCCCAGAACCTGCAAGGCAGGGAAGAAGAGCCAGATCAAGTTCAGAAGCTAAGATCAGTATGCCAGATGCAGGGACCAGGGCAGCAAATCCAGGCTGATATCACGGTCATGGACAGATCAAGGAGAACAAGCACAAAACCAAGCTGGAGCGGCCCATAGCTCTTTCAGTTCTTACTTTTCAGTAAGAACTGAAAGCTAAGGTAGGGTGGGATTGGGGGTTGCAGAGAGGGAAGGGAGAGGGTGTTTGTTAGATACACACTATGAGCCAGTCAGTGTCTTTGTGTGTCACTGCGTCTCAGTGGTAGGTCCTATTATTTTGCTTCTTTTACTATCAACTAAATGGAATATCAGCGATGTTCAGTAACTTAGCCAGTGTCACACAACCAGTAAATGGCAAAGCAGGGATTCAAACCACAGCCTGTTTATCATAACACCTGGCGCTTTGCTCTGGGCTGCCTTCACCAATAGCAGGAAGGGAGGTTTCAAATCCACCCACAGCCCAGGAGGATGGGCCATCAGGTTACCTCACTGATACTGCTCGCCAGGGTCATACCCTAATTTCCTGGGGCACTTTGACAAAAATACCAGTGCTTGAACATCATTGCCCAGAGGTTTTAAGTTAACTGTTCTGGGGCAGGGCCTAAGAGGAGGTATTTAACATAACATCCCGAAAGCTTCTGTTGGGCCAGCTGGGTGAAAAATGAGGTTCAGCGCTTTGTTGCTGATCGAATCCCCTGGGACAAGCTGGAGAAATGGGTGCTGGTAGATGTTTATGCCCAACTCACGTGGGTTCCACACCAGCCAGGCTGGCCACCAGGCCAGCAATGGCACAATTCAGCAGCAATTCTCTGGTTGAGGGTGGTCTTCCCAAATTCTGCAGTCAGGTATAAGACTAAAAAACATCATTAAAACCACAGAGAGCAGAGGCCAGGAATCTAGGGGCTTAATAAAGCAGACATTTTTCAAAAAAGGGAGGGGTAGAATCAGCATCATCTCTCAATCTAACGTGTCACTCTGTGCCCCTTTCTCCAACCTGATAGAGAAAACCTCCTTCCTGGAGGGAGGAGACTCAATGTAGTCAGCAGGGCTCTGCCGAGGAGCAAGCAGTCCAAGTGAGTCCTCCTCTGATAGAACGTCTATCCTGGCACGCTTAACTTGCAGCTTCTATGCAGATTAGTACTTGACTATGCTTGTTTGGTGTGTTGTGGGCTTCTAATTGTTTTATATGTAATGACTTCAGATTCTCTCTTCTCTGAATTCTCCTGGAGGGCAAGGGCTGTGTCATGTAGGAAACTGAAAATGACATCGGAAAACTCTTATAGTCCTGGCTGGGACACCTTTTAGGTCCTCTGGACTGCATACAGTTGACCCTTCGGCAATTTGGTTGTTAGAGGCACCTACCCCACACGGTGGAAAATCCACGTGTAATTTTTTCTTTTTTATTGAATTTATTGAGGTGACAATGGTTAATAAAATTATATAGATTCCACACATAACTTTTGACTCTATTGTGGACCTTTGCATCGGCAGATTCAATGAACCTCGGGCTCAGAAGAGTATGTTTGATATGCGGCTGGGAATGTGAAAATATTGTTTTCCATCCACGGTTGGTTGAATCTGTGAATATGAAACCCGTGGATAAGAACAGGCTGGGTGTATTTCTTGGAAAAAAAGATCCGTATAAAAGTGGACCACAGCAGTTCAAACCCATGTGATTCAAGTGTCAATTGTATTGCCATCACCTTGGGAATTTAAAAAAAATACTAATGTCTGAGTCTCGGGAATTTAAAAAAAATACTAATGTCTGAGTCTCGGTCCCTAAGAATATGACTTAGTTGGCCTTGTGTGTGGCATGAACATCACAACTTTTCAAAGCTGTGCAGATAATTCTGATATGCACCCAAGGTCGGAAATAAAAATTTGAAGACTAACAAAAAGGTATGTGAAAAATTGCAATAATGCTTATATCTGAGAGGTAAAAAGTGGGGTGATTTGATTTATTTTATTTTTGCTAATCTGTGTTCTATTTGTTTCTCTACATTGGTTATGTAATTTTAAAATGTTACTCTAGAACAAAAATTAAACTGGATCAGGTACTCCTAAATTGTCTGCTTTTTCAGGGGTCAATCACCAATGATAACTTGTAGCAGGTTGGAATGGGTCCCGATCGGGTGGTATTCTCATTCAGTTACCGGACATTTACTGAGAGCCTCCTGTGTTCCACGTGAGAGACCCTGGACATACAAGAGTGAGTGTCACAAGCATAATCCCTACTCTCATGAAGTTTATATTTAGTGGAGAAAATTATGCATTAAACAAGCAAATACAGTACTCTGACTTCAAGGAGATGTCCTAGCAGGTACGAACCACTTAGTATTAACATCAATTTTGTAAATAACTATAAAAATTTGCAAATATCTGGCTTACTCTGACCCTCCCATATCCAAGGCAGACATATGTGATAAAGCAATATATGATAAAATAATTGCTTATTGATTGTTACCCTTTTCTGTTGAAGCTTGGTATTCTTTTCAACATTACCAATCAATCAGAGGTGATGCTTGAAATGAAACCTATTTAACATCCCAGGAAAGCACTATGAATTATCTTGTCAGAGATAGGCTACATGACTGAAAAGGTGACTGAAGCCCACTGAGATGGCCAGCATGCTCCTGCTGGACCATAGCTCTCACACATAACAGCTGTAAACTCTGGACAAAATAGGAGAACAACTAGTTGAAGGCAGTGGGGAGAAAACAGAAACAGAAACCAGACGAGAGTGAATCAGTGGAAGAACAGGCTGGAATGGGCTAAGTTTCCTGTTTCACAGCTTTTAGTTTAAGAAGAGGGCCCACTCTGTGACGTACAGAGTAGAAGGGAGGCCCTACAGTCCATGGATAACCTCTGCCGAGAACTCCGGCTGACTCCTGACCTATGTATACAAGAAACAGACTCCTGGCCTCAGCTAAAAGAGCTGAACTAAAACTCCAGCTGCTACAGGGGAGATAGGACTTTGCAGTTTGAGTTCAGCCACTTTAAAGGCATCAATAAAGAAAAGTCAATACTCATCAGAATTGCATAATGGAATCTAGACTTTCTACAATGTATCATTCACAAAAACCAGGACACACTCCAAAATTATTCAGCATACAACAAAACAGGAAAACGTAACTCATTTTAAATAGAAGAGAGAATCAACGGAAACCAACCCTGTGATGACCTGAATGACAGAATTAGCAGACAATAATTTTAAATAAGTCATTATATCTATGCTCATGTATATAAAGAGGAATATGTTCATAATGAATAAAAACATAGAAAAGTATGGCAGATAAATGTAAACTATAAAAAGAACCAAATTAAAGTATAAAAACTAAAACATAAATAGCTGAAATAAAAATTCAGTTGAGATACTTAGAAGCACAAGGGAGGTCAAAGAAGAAAAATCAGTGAATGAGTAAGCAGTAGAAATGATCCAAATTGAGGAACAGACATTTAATAAATGTACATACTTATAGATATTTGCAGTAATACCAAAAGGTAGATTATAGCTATATCATTTATATCTATTTCTATAACTATATCTATACATATATATCTCAGAAAAAAGAGAGAATGATATAGAAATATATTTATATAAAAATGGGCAAAAAGTTTATAAATTTGGTAAAAGACATATTATAGACACTAAAACCTCAATAAACAAGAAAGATTAATATCAAAGACAAATAAAACAAATAAAAATACTTAGTATATCATAGTCAAAGTGCTGAAAACCAATTGCAAAAAGAAAAATCAATGACAAAAAGAAAGTCAAAAAACCAATGCTGAGAGAAATTAAAGATATAAATACATGGAAAGAAATACCAAGGTAATCGATTGAAAGTCTCAGTGTTGTTAAGATGGCAATTCCTAAATTGATCTATGAACTCAGAATAGTCCTAATCATAATTCTAGTATGCTTTTAAATTAAAATTGACAAGCTGATTCTAAAATTTCTATAGAAATGCAAAGAACTTAGGATATTCAAGAAGTCTTGAAAAAAAGACGTCAAGGTGGTAGACTTAAGCCACGTGACTTCCAGGTTGGCCTTGAAGCCGCAGTAATGGAGGCAGTGGGTGTTGACCCAAGATCAGCAAACAGAGTGAGAGGGCAGAGTAAATGGCCCAGAAATAGACCCACACTTACACATTCATTTTATTTTTGGCAAAGATGTCAAAGCAACCCAACTGGGAAAGGAAAGTCTTTTCAACAAATGATGTTGAAATAATTGCTACGCCTAATGTCATCAGAAGGATATAAAACAACTAAAACTCTGGTACATGGTTGATAGGAGAGGGGAATGATATAAGAACATTGTAAAAAGTAATTGTAAATAAATATTGAACTTTGGTTAATAACATTAAGATATCTGGGGAATCTTTAATATCTGCAACTTACTTGAAACATAATAACAAAAATAAATAAGTCACCGGATGAATAGAGGAATGGACAGAGGACCAATATGTAATAAAGCAAATATAGCAAAATGTTAATTGAAGAAACTACATGGTGAGTATATGGGTGTTCACTGCAACATTCATTCAATGTACCTCTAAGTTTGAAAATTATGTGATAGAATGTTGAGAACAAAAGGTAATTGAAGATTACAGTCTAGCTGATGTATAAGGGAACAGGGTAGGCAAAAAGTCCAGAAATTGACTTTCTTTCCTCTGTTCTAACATTGGCGGTGAACCTGGGGCCTGGGACAAAGCAAATGGCCAAGTTCCTCTTGCATTTCATAAGACACACTGGTTCACGCTCTGTGCAATTGCCTTGTTTACCAGATGGTGACTCAACACACTTGTTCCAGAAATCTGAAACGGGAAAGCGGCTGTCTGCCACTATCTACTCTCTACCTAAGGAGCACCTACTGTGTGTTACTCTCTGTACTGGGCTTTGAGGAGACTATAATGAAGTGAATAAAAATGGCTCCTGCCTTTTTATTGATCTTATCATTGATGAAACTCCACCCCCTTCTACTTCTCTCATTATTTACACCCTGACTAGAAAACTAGCAAGTTCCTTTTACACACCCTATTGACATTTTTTAAATCTCTGGCTGCAAAAAAACCCTTCTGATGTTGGACCTGAACACCTCTGTCTGCACGGAAAGAGATATTTTCTTATTTCACTTTCTCTGAAATGAAGCTTGTCACAAGAAGATCCCAAAGCCTCAAAATAGCTCGGCAAGAAATTGAACTTGCTGAGCTATTTTGTTGCTCATGCCTACTTGCTGGCTCATGCCTACTGACCCAAAGCCCCCTTATAGTCTCCAAAAGTAGAGGTGCGAGGGAAGGGCACTGGGCTACTAAGCTCCACCCTCTGCCCCACTTCCAACAGAGGTCACACCCTTACCATCCCTTACTCTGGCACCACAGCCAGAAGTCCTGTCCAAAGTGCAGCTCAAGCAGACAGCAGAAGTGCCTGGCCTCCTGGAAGCCTTGCCCTGACCTTGAATCCCATGTTACAAATTCGATTGGTCTGGCCTCACCTTTCATATACAAAAGAGAAAATTATTTAAACGCCTCTTTCCCCAAATCTTCTTGATGCAACGTGAGCATGTTTTGATCTGATATATTAATGTTACAAATGATCCTAATGTGGTTGAGTGGTATCATATTAAAAAAAAAAAAAAAAGAAAAGAAAAATTGGTTGTTTTCACTAGAAAAGCTATCACACTTCCTTTCCCCAAAGTGACTCACCCTCTTTGCTTAACCGAATACCTCCCCTCTGCAAAGTACAGGCTGCCGCCATTTGTTACCTTTGTATGCTTATAAATCCACCAGCTGGGAAAACTTCTTAGCAAGCTGATCATTTCCAGCTTCTTAATGCCACTCATGAAATATCTTTGCTTCTTCTCTACCCTCCTTTCTGAAAAATTTTTACTTCTTGGGAATTTAAATACCTGTTTTCTTTCCCTAGAAGCTGTTTTCCGGACAGTTGGATTCTTGGGAGACAAAGATATGACTCGGGGAAATAATGCATAGTTTTTCTCTCCCTGGTGCTGATTAAGGTGATTGGTGTTTCAGGACTTTCCGACGCTCTTTGAAAACAGGGCTAGTCAGATTCCAGAGATTTACCTCCTGGAGGCTGAGCATGTCTGGGCAGCGGCTGCATAATTTGGATGGAGTCATCACTGATGAGGCAGAGTTGGCTCAGCCAGGGAGCACTCGTTGCTCTCTTCAACTCCACAGCACCCAGCATGAAGTCACCTTTCTTCTTTTAAAATCAACAGATTTGTCCCGTGAGTCCCTGTCACTTCTGTTAGAACTTGGAGTTTTTTCTACTGCCGGTCACAAGGACCCTGTCTCAGGTAAGGAAGCTCTTATTTTGTGGGGTTTTATTCAGGAAAGCTTGATTTGAGGGGGACTTTTTAGGGCATCTCTGGGTGAAGCTGGAGTCAGGTCAAGGGACTCTCGATGCGGTAAGGAGGTCGGTTGGCTCCCAGGCATCTGATATCCATCTGGTGGGCCGACAGGCCCTGGGCTGAATGAGCAGGGCCTTGCTCAGCTGGGCGAGAATTCTCACAGTGGGCCGGGAGACCTAATCGGACCTTGCTTTCGGTGCCTGTTCTAAGAGTTGTGTAACAAGCACACCAGCGAAGCACCTACAGGTAGTTAGTTCTCTTTGGGTTGAGACTCTCTTACCCACTCTGCCTTCCTACAGATTGGCCTTGTGTCTCAGGTAGAACTTTTATAGGGTCTCATGACAAAAGTTGATGTGCAGAAAAGCAGCGCTCCTGAGAGCCTTTATTTGCTCATTCACTGGCGTAATTGCTTCCCCTCTGCCTCAGAGTACAGCAGGAGACAAAGGGGCCCCAGCGTCCTGTCCAGACAGGCAGGCAGGCACCTTGTATAAACAATGGCTGTCCTGCTATGTGGGGCAGAAGTGTGCAAACATGTCTTTGTGCCTGTCCTAAGTGCTAAGAAAATAAGCATGAGTTTTGGGGGGTGTGCATGTTTGTGTGCAGGTAGACTTGTGGTCCTCAGAAACACTAAGCTTTCCCTGCACCACTTGCAATGGGTTATATGAGTCACTGTCGCTGATTGAATCATACATGTCTTATTAGCTTTGGAAGGCTCCATAAAGACATCCTGGTTATGATAGAGATGCCTACAGGGTGATAAATGGCTTTTGGAGGGAGTTTAACCACTGCGAAGTGAAAACATTGAGAACTAGAAAATCCTTTTATTACTTGACACAGAACCCTACTACACATAGTATCCAGTACGTTCATCCATCACCTCTGAAGGGTGCAAGAACCTCATTAGATAAGAGATGCTTATTTTGTTATAAATGCAATTGTATGCTGTCCGCTAGCGCCCACTGGCACGTTCACCTCAAACTTGGTTCACCAGAATTCATCCTTACCTGAAGTCTGCTTCCCCTTCTGTGTCCCTAGCTCAGTGAAAAGCATCTGGCTGTCCATAACAGATTTCTGGACTTTACTCTTACCCCTCTTTTGTCCTCACATTTCCACATCTAGTTTGACAACACATCCAGCAGTTTCTGCCTCCATATTATCTCTCAAATCCATCCCTTCTCTCACTTCCATGGCTAGCTTCCTCATTTAATAAGCACTTATCATCTTCTTCCAGGATTATGGAAACTGCCCATTCAGTCTCCCTCTCTTTGGTCTTTCCTTCCCGGTACAGCCAGATGATTCTACAATGATTGATCAGCACCTGCACAAGCCAGGCATTCACTAGTCTGGTGATTCTGTCTTTTTAATATTCCTCAAGATTTTTCTTGCCCCTCCATTCCACCACCACTACCTTGGTCCAACCCACCAATGCTCTTTGCCTTAGTTATTGCAATAACTGACCTTCCTGCCACCAGGCTCACTCCCTTCCTAACATATTTTAAGCTTCTTCCCAAGCTGTTAAAGAACATTTTTTTTTTATAAGAGTAGAGCTTGAAATACTTGTTCACCTGTCTGGGATTTAGGAACATCAGCATTGTTATGATTCTTATAGATACTTGAAAGACAGAGGCGGAGAGAATGGGGGACGATGGCGGGGGGCTGTGTTGCAGTGGGAAGATGGCCTGAAGAATGTATAAAGCTCAGGCCTTAGAGCCATCCAGGGCTACATTTGAATCCCAGCTCCTCCACTTCTAGTGTGACCTTGACCAGGCAGTTGAACCTTCTCGAGACACATTTTCTTAAACTGTGAAGTGGAAATAATAATGCCTACTTCACTCAGTGAATGTAAGAGTTAAATGAGAACATTTAGGAAAGGCTCTGAAACATAGCAATTAAGAATTTTTAGTTCCTTTCCTTCTTTCCTTCCCTTTTAAGAATTATGTTTTTGACTATCGTATATCTTGTAAGCACCTCTGTGTACGTGTGTGTGATTATCTGTTTTTGACATGGTAGGAAGAAGGAGTGGCAAAGAAATATTGGGGTGGCTAAAAAGTCCATTTAGGTTTTTTTGTAAAATAACAGATGCATTTTTCATTTTTATCAATAACTTTATTGATTTGGATATTTTGAGTATGTCAGCTATCTCCTGCTATTGGCTTCTAGTGGGTAGAGGCCAGGGGTGCTGCTAAACTACTTTCAATGCACAAGACAGCCCCACTGCAAAGGATTATTTGGCCAAAATGTCAACAGTACCAGGAAACTTTGCAAACCAATTCTGACACGGTCAATCAGTCACAGCACCTTCTTTATACACTGCACAAGTGTTTTTATTTCTTTTTTGCATCTCATTTGCATTTTTACCTTTCTTGAAATAATAAAACATAATACACCAAAAATGTTAAATATTTTCTATCTTAAATATTAAAATTGGTGAATATTAAAAATTTTAATATCAGTTCATTTTAAAATGCACACTGATATGACAGCTGTCACAATACAATCTAACAAAACTGTTTCAAATAAAGTTAAAAACAAGTAAGCACTACTAGAGCCATCATTCAGAAAAATCTAAATGAACTTTTTGGCCAACCCAATATGTGAGAACTCTCTTAAGGAATTTGCAGTTTACTTAGGGAAGTAAAGCAAACCTAAAGAGCATAAAAGCATCTATAAAACAAGAATTCTGCAATGTCACGTGTACAGTGCCAGCTGAGTACATAAGCAGGGAGGGCTTGAATAAACAGACCTGTGGATACCCTCAGACAGGGTGTAAATAGATCTATGTCAAGCAATTTTTAGATTTAGGATTTTCGAGGACTTAAAATTCATTGATCTCTCTGATGTTGAAATTAAACCTCCCCAAAAGCATTATACTTTAGAGTGATTTAAGGACATACAGATTAGTGTTTTAGTGATTTCACTCGTTCATTCATTTACCAAGTATTTATTGAGTACCTACTCTGTACCATGTCCTCTATTATACAATTTTTTTTGCTACTCTTCCATGGGACATGGATGGTAGTTCTCTTCCTCTTGAATTGGGGCTAGCTTTAGGGACTTGCTTGACCAACAGACTAAGAAGAAAGTGATACCCATGGCTAGGTTCTAAAAAGCTGTGCATCTTTCTCTTGGGTTTCTTGGCCCACTTGCTCTAGGGGAAGCCAAGCACCATGTAAACTCATGTCCTGGCAACCCGGTTCTCTGAAGGGAAAGGAAAAAGCCCTGATTTGCAGTGTTTGCTTGTTTTCATGGTAAAAATACTCCCTTCCACCATGACCGATTTCAAGCTACTAAAGCAACAGCACAGCATTGAATGCAGAGGTGGAAAGAAGTACACAGAATCAGCTCTTACATGTTGGAACAAGCCAGCCCCAGGGCATGGCTGCTAATTTCTCTGAGACCACCATGCTGTGAGAAACCCCAGGATAGCTAGGTGGAGAGGCTCCACACAGAGAAGCCCAACCTGCCCCAGATTTTCCAGCCATTCACATTTAGGCTCAGAGGACTCCAGGCCCAGCCACTGACTTCAGCTGTATGAAAGGCTCTGAGTGGGAACTGCTGGGTCAGCCCAGTCAGCCCACAGAACCCTGAGAGATAACAACGTCTGTTATCTGTTTTGAGGTAGTTACGCAACAATAGATTACTGGAATGAAGTGGTAGTCTTGTTTACTCAGAGGCAAGCCTAGATCAGGCTCCCAGAGGGTGTGGAGGAGTAGGGAGTCCTTTGTTTTTGTATATTCTCAGGCCTTAAATTACTAAGAAAGTGTTTTAATTTTAAAAGCCTGAGAAAGAGATTTGATTACTATACTAATTTGTTTTGCTTTTATGACTAAATCAGTGAAAACAAAATCTCTTTCACACACAGACACACAGTCGCTCTCATACTCTTCTCTCATCATCTGCCTCCATCACCTACCCACCTAACTCTGTTCACCCAAAGCTCTGCGGGAAGATCTCCCTCGCCTGCTCTTTTCACCCCGCTCCGTCGTCCACACGGAATTTGCTAGGGAAAGTAGACAGAGCAGAAAGAATAAGAAGTCAAGTAAATGTCCAGAGCCCTGAGGTCTGGTGGGAAGCAACTGAGACCTCTGTGAAAGAGCAGGAAAGAGGAGGATCCAAAACAAGCTTTAGGGAAGATACGTGGATTGGTGGTTAGAGCATGAATTTAGAAATCGGATGACTGGGTTCCAATCTGGATTCTGACATTGTCTAGTTGGCTGACCTTGGAGAGTATCTAGACAGCTCTCTTCTCACTTGCTTCAACTTTAAAATCTGGATAATAATGCCATGTCTCGAAGTTCTCATGGAGGTTAAATGAAATGATATCTGCAGAGTGCTAAGCATAGTGCCTAATATTGTACGTTGTGCTGAGGACACAGCAGTTACCAGTAGGAGCAGTGCTAGCGCTGGTGTCACATGGGTGGTGCTGTTGTCAGCGATTCCTAAGCCACAGGCTCCCAGCAAGCCCAGAGCTCCAAATGTTTACACTATAGGTGCCCAGCAGGTGTTCAATAAGCACTTAAATCAAACCAAATATCTATATGCTGAATATTTATTCTATGGCCATTTTTCTCTTGTTTGTCTCCCAAGCATGTTTCCAAATGCTTCAAAGGCACACCTGTGCAGTAGTTCCCCTGTATCTTAGACAACAGGAACTGAGACCATGGTTTCCAATTTCTTTTAAGTCTTCTTCTTACTTCCTACTGTGTAGCAAGTAGTTGAATAGTTTAGTGATCAATACATATTAACTATTATTAGTTTTTAAAATTCTATTTAAGGAAAAATTAAAGTTGGGTGACTTTTGTGGGAGTTTGAGCCCAGGGGGGTCCAGAAATGTCAGGTTTGCCCATTTACACACGCCATCCCTTTGGTACCGTCAAGATGAAGGATAACAGAGTTCTTGAGAGCAAAATGTGTTGTATTCCGTATAATAGATACTTAGAAGTGAAACCGATGAATCAAAAGACATATTAGGGAATATGCCAAATTACCATTTTAAAAGCTATGTCAATTTATTTTTCTACCAAAGTGCACGAAAACCCATTTCTTCAAAAATCACCATCTCTTGATATTAATCAGTGTTTTGAGACATTTAGATTAATAAAACATTTTGATTAATAAATATTCATTGATAGAATCTCCAACAGCCTCATTCCCTACAGCTAAGAAAATACTGTAGTTTCTTGTGTGCCCTTCCAAAATTGTCTATACTTATGCAAATATATATGTATACATGTGTATATATGTGTATGCGTTCTTTAAAAAACAAATAAGCAATTCTTTTGTAATTAAAAAATAGTATATAAATTTTCTGCTAGGAGCCCCAAGCCTGTAACAAGGGTATATTCTGTATATCAATGTTTCTCAATTTCAATTGTGGCTGCACATTCAATTTACTTGGGGAGCTCTTAAGAAATGCAGATGGCCGGGGCCCTGCCCTCAGAGGCTGTAATTCCAGATGTCTGGGAGAAGGCCTGGGCACCCACAGGTTTTAAATGTACCCCAGGTAGCTCTAATGTGCAGTCATGGTTGAGAACCACTGCTATAGACGATGTGAGGCTTAAAAGAGTCCCCAGAGGGCCACTGTGATGAGGTCGTTTGAGAATAATTGTTTAGGAATGCAACCCAAAGTAATCCATCATTTTCTTGTCAGGCTAAGTGTGGGCATGAGACTGAGTGCAAACCAAATCCAGAAGGGTTGGTGAAGACCTTCCCTCGAATGCGTGCGCAAGCTTCCGTCTCTGTGGCAGGCCTTTTTTGCTAAAAGGCAGAGGCCCCCTCAGAACATAAGGGGTTCTTGTAAACTAGTCATGACCATAAGCACCAGGAAATCTCATGGAAAGCCAGAAACAGCAAAAAGTCTGTTCCTCAGGAGCCCGGAAATGTGGCTGGTATTGGAAGGTTCCGACAGAGCTCCAGGAACCAGGATTATTTAGACACCTTCCCACTGGAGACTTTTACAATTCTCTCATCTGGAGAAGTGCTTTATTAAAATCTAGTGGCTTTCGGAAGGCTGATCTGGAAAACAGATTGAAGCAGAACCAGCAGAAGCCTGAGGGTTGACTGGAAACCCGTATAATTATTGCTCTTTCTGCTCTATGTGTCTTCTTCGCTTGCTTCTCCCCATCCACGGACTGATTTGTCCTCTATATTCCTGACAGGGGGTCTGACTGGGGGGGTCCTCATGGTCTGTCTCTGGATGGGTAGGATTTTCCACACCAGATGATTACATGAATGGATGCAGTGGTTCGCAGAGCCATGTGCCTACTCTTGGTCAGCTGGGCCAGAGAGGTGGTGGGGAGAAGTGGGGACATCAAGCTGCTTTGGGATTGCAGGAAGCAGTTTCTCTTAGAATGGGAGAGTGGACAGTACATCCACCATGATTAAACTGTTTGGCCAACCACTAAGCCAGCCCTCTTGTGAGTGTTAAATTGGAGGATAGTTTACAATGGGGTGTGAAACTACCTAAATTCAAGCAAAGATGCTAAACGAAAACCTATCAGGAATGTATAGATGTCCCTTGCATGTTAAACATCTCCAGAGGTCTTTTCTGGCTCTACGAATTCGGACTTTTAAAGAGTGTTAATAGCCTACGAGGTCAGGATAATGGACTTCATTTTCCCTTGAGATTAGTTCTGCGCCAGTGGTTATTGAGAACTTGAGGTATGGCTACTACAAAATTACATGTGCCGTGAGTGAAAATACACACTGCATTTTAAAAACATTGGTGCGGCCCTGGCTGGTTAGCTCAGTTGCTTAGAGCATCATGCCCAAACATCAAGGTTGCAGGTTCCACCTTGGGTCAGGGCACATGCAAGAAGCAACCAATGAATGCATCGATAAATGAAACAACAAATTGATGTTTCTCTTTCTCTCTCTCTACCTTTCTCTCTAAAGTCAATCAATCAATCAATCAATCAATCAATCAATTAATAAAACATTGGTGTGAAAAAAATCTAGCATTCTCATTACTAATTTTTATTGTAGGTTGATTAAATGTCAAAATACTGTTTTGGATATGGTAGATTCAATAAAATATATTATTACAATTAGTTTCACCTGTATTACTTTTTATTAATTTAGAAAAATTTACAATTATTCATGGGGCTCATATTATCTTTCCATTGGACTGCTGGGTTACACGGTGACTCTGATATTCCCCCCACACCGGTGTAGCTGTAAAGATCTGCGTGTGAACACCAGCCCTCTGCTGTGGGACCCATGTCAGTAGCCTATTCCTGGTTCATAATCAGAGCTGTGGCAGTTTATCTTATTTTGGCTCTTTGTCTCTTTGCCTCTTTGCCTCATAGGCTGCAGCCCAATTCCTTTTCTCAAATAGAACCACTTAATCCTCTCCTGTGGTTTCCCAACATCCCCCACCCTGGCAGCCTCGTTTATGGCTCTGCCTCAGCAAGTCCTCACACAACTTTCACTGCCTCTTCGCCTATGCTACTCTTTCCTGCCTAGTTTTCCCTTTTCCTTCCCAACACTGGCATATAGCAAATTTTTCATGCTTCAGTCTTACCCACTGTTCATAGACCTTTTTCCAGGGAAACGTGCTTGAGCCAGCAGCCATCCTTTGGGGGGAAAATGGCTGCTTCCTAATGCAGTTCGTCCTGTTTCCCCATGGGATGGCATTTGCTGATGGAATTGTCACGTCCAGGGCTGAATCTACTTTAAGGGTTAATAATGATGATAATAAAAACAACTGCTATTGCCGCTTATTGAATTTTATTACTGGCCAGGGTCTATAGTAGATTTTTGCATTTAACCCTTACATCGACCCCACAAAAGCGTATTCTATGATCCCTTGTTACAGATAGGCTCAGAAACCTCATATACCTTCCTTGCCCATAGATCACCGCTAGGAAATGGTGGACGGGGGATTTAAATCTAGATCTGTCCCCAAAGTCCTTGCTCTTACCTACTACATTTTCACTGCCTCCCACACGCCATGTCACCACGATATCTATAAGTAAATTTGCTGAATGATAATAGTGCTATGCATTTTGCACTGTTTTGATGATTCTCCAGTTGACATTTGAGACTCACAAAACTCTGTTAATGATGGAATAAAGGACTTTATGAGCCTTGTTTCACACACTAGAAAAGCTGAGCTTCAGGGAGAAGAAGTGACTTATGCATGGTTACTAAGTTAAGAAATGATCCCACCCAGGTAAGAACCTAGTTTTTAAAAAATATATATTTAAAAATATATATATTTATTATTCTTTTTTCCTTGCTCATCCATGTATAGCTGGATGTTGTGCTGCCTGAATGGCAGAATATGGTGACAAAACTTTGGTTACAATTGCTGATTTAACCTTGAGTTTATATGAGGAGTTTGGAGGTGCAAACTCATTTGAGTTTCTCACCTGTAGGAATGTCAGTTTCATTCATTCAACAAGCATTGCCGGACCCCAAGTCTGTCCAGGCACTGTGTGGGAAGAAAAGAGTGGATAAGGTATGACTTTGTCCTGAGGGGACCACCTTCTAGTGGACAGGACAATCACTTTGTAAAGAGAACATTACTATCCAATGTGAAAGAAGTATCTTAATGGAATATAGAAAGTTCTGAAAAGCACAACAGAAGAAGGAAATAACTCTGCCTAGAAAAGTTTCATGGTGGACCTGAGCTTGGTCTCAATGGACTAACTTGGAAATGAAAAGCCTGGGTTACTGAGGATCCCGCAAAGAACCTCATAATTTTATAACTTCACTAGGTTTCCTAAAAATACGCTGTTTCCACAACTTTTTAGAAAGAAGTAGCATAAATTATTTACCGGAATACTGAAAATATTAACATCAATAAATCCCACAGTAGCTTCACACATACTCTGCCAGTTGGATAAGTGAATTTGAAATAATGGTCTTCAAGTTACTCAAACTTTCCAGTTCTACAAAGCTGCTAAGAATTCTTCAAAATAAATAAGAAGCCCAAAGTAATCATGTCAACTTTCTAAACATCAGTCATTTCAGACAGAAAAATATTCATGGCTCTAGCATTTTGTGTCCTTTTACTTACTTAAAAAGGTATCTTTTTCACAGTGGATACTTAAGAGTGTTCTACTCTTCTCTTCCAGCAAGCTTAAGGGTTTCATATTGTGAGTGCTGCTGAATTTTATCACTTGAATATTAAGAGCCCAGACATACACTGTGACATGTTTGGACTATTTGGAGCTGGAAGGAAAAGAACCATCCAAGTTTAGAAATTGAAATTTATCAGAGCCAAACCCTTAGGCAGTCCAAGAAGAAACTGCCCCTGTATTCTACTGTGGTCTGCTAGGTCACTGAGGATTGGGCTTTTCTGTTAGCTGGTACCAGGCTACACCTAGTACAATGGACTAAATGTGTGTGTCTCCTCAAAATCCAGAAGTTGAACTCCTAACTCCAACTGTGATGGTAGTAGGAGGTGGGGCCTTTGGCAGGTAATTAGGTCTTGAGAGGGGGGCGGCTCATAAATGGGATTAGTGCCTTTATAAAAGGAACCCTGGAGAGCTCTCTGACTCTCCTTCTTTGGTATGAGGATTCAAGGAGAAGCCAGTAGTCTGCAACCCAAAAAGGGTTCTGGCCAGAACCTGACAGTGATAGCACCCTAATCTTGGACTTTCCAGCCTCAAGAATTGTGAGAACTGTTTCTGTTGTTTATAAGCCACCCAATCTATGGTACTGTGTTATAGCATTCCAAATGGACCAAGACACCTAGAGCCTAGATAATGCAGATTTTAGCTAGAAATTCTCAGTGGAGAAGGAAGATCTCATCATGTGACCTATTCTCTCTTACACTTCAATGTGGATGTATGGTTTGTTTTCCGGGTGTGACAAGATATATTTACACCCTGTGCTCATAACCAAGATGGAACGTTCCTTCTGATCCCTGACTCACAGCAGAAAGTCCCTATCTGGAAGGCTTGGAAAGCATCAGAACTGGGGTCAAATCTCAATATTGCTGAAGGAGTATCCCACCTTCAAGCAGCCTTTGAACAACAGAACAAGGGACAAGCCATCCTAAAACAGCTCAGCAGCACTGAGAATTGTTGGTGAATATCCATATTTTGTTGAGAATTTAAAAATGAATTGCTTGACAGAAATGTTCACAAATATAATAGGCTGCCTGTGGAGAAGGTAAGCTCCTTCTCACTGTACTATCAATATTTAAGTGTAGGCTGGCTGGGCATGTGGCGGAGTCATGCATAATTCAAGGGTTGGACTAAAGGCCCTAAGCACTCATCCAACTTCCAGATTGTATTATTTGCATGCCCTTGCTTTACCTTGTGCATGTTTCATGCCGGCACTTACTACATTGTTCTGTGGTGTTATATCCAGATATGTGTCTCCCCTGCAATGCTGAAAACTCCTTGAAGGAGGGGCAATATTTATCCTTTTATATCCCAGGCATTTAGGACAGTGACTAGTAGGTAGGAGACACTAAGTACCTATTTATCAAATAAATGAATAAATTCATTTTGTGTACCTCTTTACATTTATGTATATCTTGATTTATAATATAAGTTATCGGGAAATGGACTTGCTTGCAGTGAGATAGGTGTTCATGGTTTTAGAAAACATGGTTGCTTGCATACCTGAATGATGGCATATGCCTTTCGATTCCCCAAACATGTCACTCCTAGGTAATTAATTCCTTCTCTACAGATGGAGATATGTCATGGCAGTTGAGACAGAGTCAAAGTGTAGCCACAGTTTGTCTGCATTTGTGTTCCTAAATCAAGCCCCCTCTGTCAGAAATGACCCTGGAGGTGTTGGTTAGAGGTTGAGGGGGTACTCAGCTGCATTTGGTTGGCCAGTGTCTGCTGTGTCATTTCATCCCAAGCTTTGGGAGGGAGGCAGGTATATGAGGAGGTCCTAGTGGCATTCTGGGCAAAGTAGCAGGTGTGCAGCCTGAAGTGGGAGCATAAGTGGGTGAATCTCAGCAAGTTAGACTGGCTCAGGAGGTCA
Source organism: Glossophaga mutica (assembly GCA_039655065.1). NCBI lineage: Eukaryota > Metazoa > Chordata > Mammalia > Chiroptera > Phyllostomidae > Glossophaga > Glossophaga mutica. The sequence continues at coordinate 72,652,202 of CM077308.1, read as the reverse complement.
GAATGAGGTCAGGAAGCAGAGGCAGATAAGGTGCAGTTTTAGGTGGAGAAATTTCCAAAGAGGCAGAGGAGGAGGGTGGAGTTGTGAAGAAAATACTTTCCAAATGGACATGTTAAACCAAGATATGCTAGTATATTTATTTATTCAATAAGTATACATTGAGTGCTTACCTTGTGACAACTACTATATAAATGCTAAGGATGTAAATAATTAGAATCTCTGCTCTTTAGTCCATAAACTATGGACTAAACTCTAGAGATATATTCACAGACAATTGCAGTATAATGCGATACATGCTGTAATGGGGTAAGCGCAGGGAAGTCTGAGGGGAACATGTGACCAAATCTAAGACGAGATGTGAATGGTAAGTTGTAGTCAGCACCATGAGGCAGGAAGAACAATCTTGCCAGAGCCCCAGGAATTGCTGAATATACAAAAGATGAAACGGGAGTACTTAGGGATTGTGAACTCTTCACTATTGTTGAACTTTAGATGCCACATTTAGTGGTCCAGACTGTCTCCTGGGAATGTTGAATTATTGGAATACTTTAACCAAGAAGTAATATGATCATATTTGTGCTTTAAAAATATTATTACAACAAAGTGTGGAGAATGAGTTGGAATAAAGGGGGACCAAAGCCCACTGAAGTCTTTGTAGGATCTCAGCAAGAGATGATGGTGGTTGAACTAAGGCTGAGTCAATGCAAACAGAGAGAAGCAGATGCATTCTTGAAACATTTTAAAGTTAGAACAGACAACACTCGGTAATTGATTGGATATGAGTTGGAATCAAGCAAACAAGGATGACCAGTTTCTGGCTCAGGCAGCTCGGCGAATGGCTCACTCTAGAGACAGCTCTGAAGAGAGGAAAATGTGTTAGTTTAAGGAGGGTTTTCATTGTCGCAAGCTATAGAGCTAAACTTCCTTAAGTTCACTGACCCAACTGAGTTCACATCACTCTCTCAGGATAGACAGGCCTCTTTTGGAAATTCAGTAGTATCTAATATCTCACTAAGGTCCTTATTCACTAGTTATAATCATTTATCCATCTATTCAGTCAATATTTATTAAATGTCAATATTTATTCATAACATTCCAGTATTCCATAGATCCCAGTGTCCAGTTATGCAGCTCTTTTAGTTCTCTCTTCCTCTTTGTCCTCCCTTTCTGCTCTTTATTTTATTTTCCAACTTTATTGAGTTATATTTGACTAATAATACTTTAAGATATTTAAAGTGTACATCATGATGATTTGGTATATGTCTACATTGTGAGATGCTTCCTCCCATCTACTTGACACATCCATCACCTCACTTATTTATATTCTTTTTGTAAAAACATTTAAGCTCTACTCTTTTAAAAAATTTCAGTTATATAATACAATGTAATCAGTTATAGTCACCATATTATACACTAGCTCCTCAGTGTGTATTTATTTTACAGCCAAGTGTTTGTACACTTTTACTACCCTCTCCCTATTTCCCCCACATCCCTACTGCTGGTAACCACTTTTCTACTCTCTGTTTCTACAAGTTTTCTTTTTTCTCTTTAGAGACCACATATAAGTGATACTATGTTGTATTTGTCTAGCTTATTTCACTTAGCATAATGTCCTCCAGGTCCATTTATGTTGTCCCAAATAGCAGGATTTCCTTCTTTCTCATGGCTGAACAACATGCCATTGCACACATGTGTGTTTGTAAATGTAACATCTTAGCCACTCATCTGTTAACAAGACACTTAGGTTATTTCTATATCTTGGCTACTGGGAATAATGCTGCAATGAACATGGGTGTACAGACATCTCTTCAAAAAAAGTGCGTCTCTGAGTCAGAATTACAACTCTAAGTTTTCAATTGGCTTTTCGTGCCACCCCACCTTATCATACCTGCATTGTTTGAGCTGCCATGTGCTGCTTCAGAGTAACGTATTTCCTCACTTCCTATTCCCATGGTTGCATTAATTTTTTTCTCTTTTGTTTCTTCTTCATGGACTTAGTTATTGAGAGATTTTGACTTAACAATTTAAACACATTATAGAAAACCCCAGACACCTTGTTTTATAATGGCCATAGGCCTGGAAAATATTTCCTAGGCTCCAGAGTTTCATGAGCAACTCTGAGGCTCCCTGTGATTGAAGTGATTGATAGTGCTAGAGTTTCAGCAACAGATGCGATTGATAAAAGTCATCCTGGAAATACTTGTGTTTGCTGCAATTTCATTCATATTTTATGCTTGTCTTAGGTGTGAAATTCAGGCATCAGAGAAATCAGCAGGGTTTGCAGGTTGAAGTTAATACAACACTCAAAACGAACTTGTGTAGTTAAGATTAATAAAATAAAATGCAAGGATGTGAGAGTCTGACCTCACAGAGCTAGTGGATACCATCTTTCAAATCTGTTTCCTGGGACCACTAGGTCCCTGGGCCAAGAAGGATGGAAAATCTAGTTTGAAAACTACTCCCCACTTCATCAGTACAGCTCTGTTTTTGTCAAACAAAGCTCTTAGAATTTCACTTCTCAAGGATACTGCAGGGATTAATGAAATGGTTTTGAGTGACCGGTCTATTTTAAATACATGTTGTTTTTTAAGGATGTAGTATTTTTGTTAACGTTATTTTATGGTTGGTGAATATGCAAGATGTTAATAGTTAGTTCATTTGATTAAATGATGAGACCAGTGTGATTATGGCCCAAGATTGGATTTCCATTCTAGACAAGGAAATCCATGTGTAGAAAATGTTTTCATTTTCGCATAGAGAACATGTTCTCTTCCAATGGTAAACCACCTCTAGCCTTAGTCAGCCACATCTTACTGCGGAGTAGTGTGCTAATAGAAAACTAATGCATATTTCTTGATGTGAGTGGAGAGGTTGCCTTTGAGTGCAGAAACATGTTATTATAGGCTGCAAGTCTTAAAAGACCAAACAGGCCTTTGACAAGATCTAGTCCTAATTTCTTCATTTAAAATTAAGGAAATTAAGTCTAGAGAATAAGTGGTTTGCCCAAAGTCACCCAATTAGTGCCAAAGTCAAGACTAAAATCTGGATTTACTGAAAAGTCCAACATTTTTACCACGGTATTATGTGATATCCACTCTGATCTAGGATTCCCTTCTAAAACTTTGGGTATTTGGATTGAACACAAATCCCTAATAAGCCAGTACCCAATAAAGTGCAGTACAATCTTTGGAAACTCCTGATACTATACTAGAAACTTCTGGTTGTTTGTTGCAACTCCCAAGAGTACTACAGTTCTCTAGGCCGACGGCCAAAAAGCAACACATCAGACTGCCAGGTCTGCAGCTGGGCGGCCGTGCAAGCGTCTGCAGGGCAACTTTGAACAGTGTTCTGGAGACTGAGTCAAGCCAGGTGCTCTGATTACAATGAATGATAATGGCTGCCCATCATAATTAGGCCAACAGGATTTCTGCTGTGTGGATGTTCCACGTGCTGTGTTCACTGATTAAGTCAATCAGTCATGTTCAATTATTCAGCCACGTCCATTTAATCACCCGCTACCTGCAGAGCATTATGAAGATCTCTTTGCAATATGGGCAAAATTTGGCCATGAGCTGCGATCTTCCCAGATGTAGTTTATAGGTAGACATTCTCCACGCTGGACTTCTTGGGGGCAGCCAGTGAGGTGTCATTTTTAGGAGAGTCAAGGGCCCTCGTGACCTGTGACTTTTTATAACAGTTTTCAAGAGGAAATGCAAAATTAGTCTCTATGGTCCTTCTTGGCCCTGAAATTTTTCTTTAAAATAATATTAATTATAGATATTTTCAGACTATAAAAAGAATGCATATTTATTGTGGAAAACGTAGAAAATTACAAAGACAATGAAAAGCACTCGTATTTCCAATACAGTGGTAGCTACTTCTAACTTTTTAGTTCAAATTTCTTCCAGTCTGTTTTCCAGGTGTATATGGTATATACCTACTTATTTTTACAAAATTGAGACCCCACTGTATCCGATCCTGAAATTCTAAAAGTCTACAAAATATGCAGAACTAAACAGTAAGCTCCTTGCTCAAAGCCTGACATGTAATAGTTGCTCAGTTACCAATAAACATCAGTTAACTGATGGAGAGAAACCATGGTTCCTGGACCTGAGCAGCCTCACTGGAAGATCATACACTCAGGCCACGACCAAATCTTGACGATAATGTTTGCATGTTAAAGAAACACAATAAACTAGAAACCAGCTACTTTCCTGGTTCCCCTATCCAAGAGAGCATCAGTAATAATTTATCTCCATTTTTTGTGCTCATTATTTATTTTAGGAGATATCATTTGATGTGAGAACTGCACATAAAAGAGACTTGCTGAACATGGACCTCAGTGAAACATGGCCTTTGGAGGAAGGAACCTGGTTATCTCATGCTGGAATTCATCATTTTGCCAACACCAGAGCAGGTATGGCTGTTTTTGATGTCCCTAATACGTATGGTGCCCTTCAGCTCCTGCCCTCATACTGCCAACCCAGCTGTACTGAGTTATATGTGTCCAGTGCCATTTGTCATGTCAAAAGGAGCCAATAGTGAGGAGAGGGCCTGGACTTTGGAGTCAGGCAGACCTAAGTTCAGATCCCACTTACAAGCTATGTGGCCTTGAGAAAAATCTATTGTGTTCTCAGCTCAAACATGAGAGCAAGAGTGCCTACCTTGTAAGGTTGCGATAAGGACCATGAGTAATATAAGCTATCATTTACTGAGCCCTAGCCAGGTGGGAAGTTAGTCACATATCTTTGAGCTCCTAATGTGTGTCAGGTATTATGTTTCTTCTTGTTTCTTCTTCCCTCCCCTCCTCTCCTGTCCTCTCTTTTCTTCTCTCCACCCCTGCAAGGATTAAGATTGAGGATAATGCAACCAATATAAACAGAGCAGGTCAGCTCACCTTCCCTTCCTTTTCTTTGTCCTAGCATCTGATTAACACAATTTAACATTAAATAATGGGGATGTTCTTACTGTCCTGGAGTGGAGCGTAAGTGTAAGAACCATCATCCTGACACAGAGCTGTGGTCCTCTGTCAGGTCTAAGAGTTCAACCTTCTCCTCCTGTGCCCCACACCCTCACCTAGATTAATGGAAATCTACTTTGGTGGTAGGAGCCAGTCTATGGGTGGGGAGAGCAAAGCCCACTGAAGTTCACACTGTCACATGATGTTTTTAGTCATGATATGCCTCCCATGGTTTGTTTATTCATTCACTCAATAATATTGAGTATCTACCATGTGCTAAGCACTGGGAATACAAGACAGAGGGTGAGGTAGACATAGAGATCACCAGCCTAAACTTTCCGTTGTGCCTCATTTCTAAAATAAGGTAACTTACAGAGCAATGAGCACTTACTAAGCTTCTGCACTGCACCTGCATACATCTTTTAGCCATGACAGTTGTACGCAATAGGTGATCCCTCAAGGGAAGGCTGATACCATGTGAGAGGAAGGTTGGATTCAGTCCACCCGAAAACCGACAGCTGTGCACTCCTGTGCCCTGTCACTCTACCACCCAGCCATGGCTTTTAGAGTTTCTTAAGCCAGTATCTCCAATCAGCCCATGGAATAAAGTTGAACCTCCTCAGCTCAAACACATGGCCCTCCCTGATCTGACCTCTGCCTGCCTCACTAGACTCACCTTCTATTGCTCATCACTAAAAACAAATCCCTTTCTCAACATAGTATCAACATACCTGTGAATCCTTATGTATTTCAAGTTCTCATACATGTATGAGCCTTTGCAAAGGCTGCCGTTACTCTTTGCCTTCTATCTGGCCAGCTCCTACTCATCTTTGAATCTTCAGCTTAAGTCATCTGTTCTGGGATCTCTTCCTGCTGCTGCCACCTACCCACCCCATCCTGGTCTGAATACGTGTCTCCTGTTGCCACAGAACTTGCAAAGTTCCTTGTCACAATGCTTACCACACTGCATTGTGATTGTCTCTATTCTAGACAGCACGTGAGCTTCTTGGGACAGATGTCTGGTTTTATTCTCCTTCACAAGTAGCCTGTCAAATACTTGATGTATATTTGATTACTAGTGGCTTGATGAATGAATAAATGGATGAACGAATGAATTAGTGGTAGCAGCACATCCTCTGCATACCTCTGCTTTCACTGAGAGCCTTTTTCCACTGTGGCAACTCCAATGGTTGCACAACCACTTCTGGCACCACTGCCTCACTTCACCTCACTTTCAGCACATTACAGCATTTCATTCAATGACCAGAGGCTTGTTCACCAAAGCTGGAAGGCAGAGGAGAGAAAGGAAGTAGGTGTGGTTTGTCTGGCAGTGCTTTTGTAAGCTAGTAATAGAATCATCCATCATAGAATTTTAGAACTCAAAGAAGCCTTAGGGATCACTAGGACAAAGGGTGGCTAGAAACTGCTTCTTGTGACTAGCTCCAAGGACTGCCAGGTCCCTTCATGAGCTCACCATGTCATGTATCTACAATCTTCGGGGCATGGAAGGCTCATAAGAAGGGGAACAAGGCCTGTGCCTAGATTTGTGTAATGGGGAGGCACTGGTCTCGGGTAAGCAATGAGCTTCTGGGGTTGATGGAGGAGCTTAGCTCTTGTGGGCAACAGATACCATGCTATCTGGCCCCTGTTGAGACAATCAGTCCGGGGTGATGGAGGTACTCAAGGACGAGCAGGTAGTATTGCTGTATGTGGGTGAAGCACCGTTACAAGGAATCAATGTGGATGAAATTTGGAAATCCTTGTGGGCAGCTGGAGTTTGAGTTCTCAAAGGCATGGGCTGGGGTTCAGAGAAATGGCTCAGAGGCACAGTGCCCAAATGGGAACCTAGTGAAAAGTTGAGTGGAGTAAGAAGATCCACACTCAGAAACAAAGTGGGAGCCCCACTGTGCCAGACCTAAGTCAGAACTGGACAAATTACAAAAAATATTATAATCATTTATTGGGTAGATACATTATACCAGACATTATGCTAAGCCTTTTTTTTTTTTTTTTTTTGCTATAAATATAGACAATCTCAACTCATTCTCACAACTTCATTTTCATTTTAAGAATGAAGAAACCAAGCCAGAGGAGGCTGAGAAACTTGTACAAGGTCATTCAGCTGGTAAATGGCAGAGTGGGGATTTAAACCTAGATCTGCCTAACCCCAAGTCACCGTGGGCTGTTGCCCCTCAATCCACCCTCTAATACTCTCTACTCTGCCTTTTCAGTTTCAGGCTCTGGTGGTCCAGTCATAGATGTTTATTGCTGGCTATTTTATTGTCACAGTAGAGGAGAGAAATAGCTCTGAGCAGGTCTGTAAAATAAATGTGCAGTGACAATTAATCATCCAAGACCCTCCTAGGCCGCCTCACCTAGTGCATTGCCAAGGCCTTGACCTTTCTGCTTCTGAGCATCTTTCCTCCACACCCACACCCCTGCCCCATCTCTCCCACCATGGGCTTGCACCAGCTCCTCCATGTCTGAGGCCCAATGTGGGCTAATGGGGTTGACATTTCTAGTGAAGTTTCAGGAAAAGTCCTGGAAGTGTCCAGGCCTTGGGGTTTTTCCTTGGCTTCATAGACTCCTCTGAGAATGGTGTTCTCTGCCAGGGAGGTGCAGTTATCCTGGTGAGTCACGGGTCTTGAGCTGGACCAAATCCACACAACATCTGCTTTTGTATTATCCTCAGAGCGTCTCAGGCTGCCATGAAGGTGGGATGGCCTCCAGGAAACTACCTGGGGAGAGTCCAGGAAGTCTGGGGTGATACGAAATTTCTGGAAGGAAAGTCCCTCTACCACTCCTGCTTCTTGCATTCATAAAATACCCTCAAGGACTTGGGTCAGTGGTTTTGCAAACTTATTTTGAAGGTCTGGAAGACATTTTCCGAGTGAAATCACATGCAGTGCCTGACACACAAAACAGAAGTGTTGGGCCCGAGCCCTGTTCCTCATTGTCGCATCACAAGCTGATGTGGCTGCTGCTTCGATTTGCCAGCTGCCACATCTTAAGTGTGGGGATTGGTGCAAATACGGAGGCCTCCACAGTCCTTCTCAGTGCATCTACAAAGCCCTTTTCCTGTTATAGATGTGCTCACTCAGCTGTTCAGGATTCCTGCTGTCACCCATGCTTCTCAGGGGACTCTACCTGCTTAAGCTCCTCATTAGGGGAGAGGCAGGAAATCTGGGAAACATAACCTGGCAGCAGGGACCAGGTGCATCTGGAAAGTCAATGGTGCTGTTCCCATTATGGTTTTAAAACCAGGATGTAGCAGATTTCCCTTTTGATGCCTCTCAAGGTCAGGGAGAGTTTTAACACATCAGGGAGGAAGGAAGGAACTTTTTCTGACAGCAGTCTGTGTGCCAAGCACTGCATGAATGTTATTTCATGTTATTCAAATCCTCACTGAAATCTTGTCGACTAGTTGTTATCTCCATTTTGCAGATGAGAAAACTGAGTTTTGGAATATGGCAACATAACTAACTCAGGCTCATCCCGCAAAGGCCAGCAGAGCTCACAAACTGAGGGCTATGTATGCTCTGTCCATTTCAGTTCTCTGTCAGTTTCAAAGAGCAGCACTCTTGGCATCTCTCCCTTTCTGTGATGCCGATCCTTTTGTCTAATTCTTTTGCATAAGGCATGGTAAAAGGACTAAAACAGTGCAATCTGCTATCCATGATCTTCAACTGGCATTTGTTTTAAACAAGTTTCATAGAGGCCTCTTCATTTGACAGAGCAGATCACAGTGCAGGCAGGTTTGGAGACTTATCGAAGATTAGTGGCAGAATTCGGGCTGGAACCCAGGCCTCTGCTTCTCCCTCCAGCACCTGTACTATCCTGACTGCTAAGACCTTAGCTTTTTGGAAAAGCCATTTTAACATGAAAGAATAGAGGCCCCTGCGCAGCTAAGAAGACTCTATTTGCAGTCCCCAAAAGAAAGCAATTCCCTGCCAGGCCTCTGTCCAAAATGATGGAATGCAAAATGTGAGATCAGGGTGGTCTCTGCGTCTCACTGGAAACTCACATTCATCCTGGGGATTTCTTTTTCTTTCTTTCTTTCTTTAATGGCTTAGCCATAGATTTCAATTGCTGCAAATGCTTTTTCACTTAATCTTAACATAGGTTATTTTGTTTGATTTCATTCAGTTGATCTGAGCATGAGTTGGAAGCGTATGATTTTCCTCTACAGAGACCTTCTTCTGTGTGTATTTTTGGAATGGTTCTTTATTCTGATTCATATCCACACACACCTTCCAGAAGCTTCTTGGCTGGACTAGAGTTTACTTCCTTTGATATGATGTTGAGTGAGGAATCTTTGAAATCTTCATCTCTATTCCATAGTTGGTCACAGGAATCCTGAGGGGCTGGGTAGATTCCATTTGTTTATATACTTCATAAAACACCTTGTTTTCGTTAATAGCATCTACTGTATTGGTATTTGAATTTTCCAGAAAACATATTTAGCAAATTTTACCAAAATGAATTTTGTCTTCCTATCAGACTTAATATCATATCATCTCTTGGCCTGTATTGTTTCTGCTAAAGAGAATGATTTTTTTTTTCAGGTGAGATATAGTTACTTGTTCTTCCTATAGAGCCTGTTTCTTTCTTCTGGAAGTTACCAAGCACTTAAAGCAGTTATCTGAAGCTTTATTTTTCTTTTAAGGGAAATCAGGCAACTATGTTTTTCCTCCTTTTCATCAAGTATTATAAAATGCGGAGTTGTGCTAAAAGACAAGAATATTAAACCCTAAAAGAAGGAGAAATGTCCTTTTTGGCCAGTGTAGCCCTGGAGCTAATGCTGTGACCGATTAAGTACAAGTTTCTTTTGGATGAAACCTTATGGGTGGACATACATTTGTCCTGGGTGTCCTCTGTTGCTTTTTCCAAAGAGGACTCAGATAGGAGACAGGGTAACAAGGGAGTCTGGCTGCACGCAGGCAGCCAGGGTCCTCTCTTCCCTCCCATATCAGCCCTGCGCACACTCTCTGGGGGTGCAGAGAGGGAGGATTTCTTCTCTACTTGTTCTGCTTTTTACTAGGGTGGACCTCCAGGAGACAGGAGGCTTCCTGCAGAGAAGATGAGCAAAGGGCAATGCCAGGGAGCAGAGGAAGGCAGAGAGAGGGCTTAGCCCACTTCTTTCAGTCTTTCATGGCTGAAATTGGTGACCGCCCAAGGGCTGGGGCTGGGAAGGTTGTATACAGATCTTAGTGGCCTCTGGCTACCATTCCAATTTGTTGCTATGGCATTTGTAAAGGGTATTGCTGATATACCTTGGCTGAAAAACAAATGCTTCTCCCCATGTAGCATTTATCCCATTACCATCTCTTGGAGGAGAAAACCATATCTGTGTGAGTCTCATCTTCTCCTCTTTTCTACTGACCAAGGAGCTGTGTAACCCCTGAGCACCCAGGAGTCACAGTAGCTCAGAAAGGCCACAGCAACAGGGGCCCTCTCTGTGGTCTTTCCTCCAAGCAGAGTCTACAGTTAAGCAGTGCCTGCTGCCTTTACAGCAGAAGCCAGCCAGGGGATGACGGCCTCCCAGACTCCTGTGGGCAGGGTCCTGGCCCGCTGTGCAGCCCATGCACACTAAGCAGGATGTGGGTGATGGACCTTGTGCCAAGCAGGCCTCTTCCACTCCGAAAAGCATATGGGGCCGACTCTTAGCTATAGAAATAAAACTAAGAATACCTTTGATCCTAGAATTCTGGAATTATATCCAATATTGCTATATCACCGTACTTCATTTGCTGAGAATCGAGGCTTCTAAGTTTTCCATGTAACTGAAGCATTATCCTGTAAATGCCTAAATTTTTTTCCAAATTTTACTGTTTTCTAATAGTTGATAAGATGTTTGTTGTACGGCACTTTGTACACTTTTTTGCCCTGCTAAATAGAAAATAGTCCCACCCCACCTTATGATTGACGTTGGACCAATTTTTGATTTAGAAATGTATTATCTAATTTGGAATCTATAATATGATGTCCAACTTTTTAAAAATTCATGTACACATTTGAATATGCCTAAGAAAGCTGTACGAGGACACATAAGAAGGTGTGGACAGTGTTTCAGTTTGGGGATGGAGACTGGGAGAGGAGGAGAAAGACAACTTTCATTTTTCAGTTTATAACCATCTGCACTCAATATTTTTCCTTTACCTTAAACATATATTATTTGCTAATATAAATAAAATACATTTAGAATTATATGTTATAACACATCTCTAACTTTTTATGCTATATATATGAATATTAACATTAGCAGTTGGGCTCCTAGGCTAACTCCCAAAACCCTGTTCAACCTAGGATATAGCAGCGCAATGGTAAGAGTGGGCATGAGCCATCAGCCCCATGTGTTATCCCTGAGTCCCAGGAATATTTCCTTCTTGCTACTTTCTCCCCACATTAGTTATGATACCCACTGTCTCATAACTATTGCTCTAGAAATAGGAGGGACCTTCCTTTTGTCTGCGGGGGCCATGGCAGCAGGAGGCTCACTTTCCTCCTAGGACAATCAAAACAAGGACTCAAGCTTCTGTGTGGGGATAAAGGAACACTCACGAGCATCCGCCGAGTGCCAGGCACTGTGCTTGTTCTGCCTCATACTTTACCTGCGTTGCTTCTCCCAACAATCCAATGAGTAAGTATTATTGCTGGGAAACTGAGATTGCTGCTTAAGAGCTGACAGTGCTGCGATTACAACCTACCGTTTTACGCACTGTCCTTTACAATTCAGTGACCCTCCAGCAGAGCCACTTCTTTATAAGAGGCCCATTAACGTCAAATATGGCTGGGCACTCTGGATATTCCCTAAGGTTCAGTGAGGTCCTCTGTTAGGGACTCCCTTATTAGAAGGTAAACAAGTTGAGGGCAGGACCCTGTTCTAATCACCTTTGTATCTGCGGTGCCTTCCACAGTCCTAGAATCACGGTAAATTCCCCACAGACATTTGTTTTGATTAACAGGAAATATTACTGTTTGCTTTGCTTTCTCTAATAGGAAATTGGAATATATATTTTAGACACATTTTCAAGAGCAAATACTGAAACAAGAAAAATATTTTTTCATTAACCTTTGGCTGATTAGAAAATTCAAATAACTAAAGTGTTGTAAGGAAAGCTCTTAGCTTACGAGTCATCCATTTATAGGAGGAACAAAGGGGAGTCCGCTGTCCATCTGAACAGGCGGCGGGTTCCAGAACATAATCGCCCGGTGGGGCATTCTGTAAGGTGCCTCCTGTGAGAGCACCTGCTGCCAGCTCCATGGAACCAAACTTCAAGCCAACTCTAGAGTCAGGGACAATATAACATTGCCCTTAATTTGAAGCATACTCTGTGGTCAGTGACTCTTTTCAGTGACTCAGATTCATTAAAGGAAAGAAAAAAGCCATCTCTCAGCTGTAAAAAGAATTGCCATTCAATAATAATTAATATTTACTTGATCTCCACAAGGTGATGGTCTATCTTCTGGGACCTGTCCATGGATTAGTTTTATTGCACTCTGACCACAACCATATGAGTTAGGTATGATTACTATCTCCATTTTTACAAAAAAAAAGAAAAACTGAGGCTGGCAAAAATTACATTACTGGCTAATAGTGAAGCTGGCATTAGAACCAAGGCCTGATTGACCCCAAAGCCCTTTGCAGAATACGAAGGCTAGTTGCCTCTCAATATGATGGGGGAATCAAGGAGACTGATCCTGCAGAAAATCCATCTGAGCCCATTCACTCATGGGATCAGGAAGTCAAAAGATGCTATTGGCACCAATAAGTGACCATTAAGGCCAGTCTTGACCTTGACAAGAGCTACTTTGGGTGAGTGGTGAGCTAGAAGCCTGTTTGTCTAAGAGCAAAAGGAAGAAATAAATACAATGAGTGTAGACAATTCTTTCAATTAATTTTGCTGTAAAGGGCAGCTGAGCATTGGAAATGGGAGTTAGAGAGAGAGGTGAAGTCAAGAAAGAACATTTTTTTAAAGATAGAAACATAATAGCATGTCTGTATATTGGTGGGGATGACCTAGAACAGAGAAAAACATTACTTTAGGTTGGAAGGGGGGAAGTCATGTGAGGGGACACAGGATTTGCTCCACAGTAGAGGATCTGGCCTTAGATGGTACATCCACAGTAATAGGAGAGCAGGACAGTCAGTAAACCAGGCGAATGTGGAGTGACTGCTGGGCTACACTGAGGCCCACTGGAGGTTCATGGTGACAAGCTGAAAATAAGTCCAGGAAGCATGCTGGTATGCTTCTCCAACTATGCTTATCTGGATGCTGGCAGAGAGAAAGTGAAGAATTAGACTTTATCAGGGTTATGGCTTTTCCAAGGAAGGATATGGAGAGAGATGGACATGGATTTGAGTATGTATATAAATAGAAATGATAATAATAAACATGAAAGCTAAGGTAGATATAGGAGGAAGGAAGGTCACGAGAGGAGTAAAGAACAGAGGAAAGGTCATGGTAAAGTAAATTATAGGAGCTGTTAGGATGAAGGAGACATGGAATTAAGGTAATAAAGAGAACAGCCTGGAAAGGTCAGAAGTGGTGGTTGGAGAGTAGAAATGCTTGACATTGAGATTTTTGGGTGGTGCCACTATGAGAACAGAGAGCTGAGACAGTTGGTCAAGGAAGGGAGAGGATGTTGAAGAGTTGAGGGACCAGGGTGTACGAGGAATCTGTTAGATAGACTTGGAAATAAGAATGTTCATGGGAATTGTATTGGGGAAATTGACAGTGAGTGGGATGCTAGTATCTTCAAGGAATGAGGTAGAATAACCCAAGGGCTTGTAGTCGACTGCAGTAAGTAGGGTAATGTGGGCAATGTGGTCTGTTATTTACAAGGAGAGCCAGGTTTTGATCAGAGTGAGAAATTGAAAGAAACATTTAGATAAGAGGCTGACGATATTCATTCAGAATTTTGCTGGTGACGAATGTCTGGGGGGCAAAAGGGAGGATTCTGGGAGGTGGGAGGGGAAAGAGCGATGTGTGCAAAATTCACCCAAACACATTCATTTCTTGGGTTTGGGAGCTCCCATTGTCGATCGTCGAGTGGGGGAAAAAAGATAGGTAAGCTAGGCAGCTCAAGAATGGCAGGTTCCCTTTGAGCGATGCTGGCTAAAGTGGCTTCTTTCTGCCCTCCAGGGTAATTTGTGAACCAAAAGCTGATGGTGGAAAAGCCAGAGATAGTTGAGTGTTTGCAGAATTAGAGCACATTGGCACAGGTCGGGGACCTCAGGTTGCAGCAGTTGGTGATTTGATCACTTTGAGGTTATAGAAGGCCCCCAGCAGTTTGTCCAGGCTATTGACTCCAATTGTTGGTCTCCAATGACGAGGACAGGGGTTTGAAACCATTTTTCATGTTTGTTTCTACCTTCCTCTTAACTCCTGCAGGCTCTCTCCAAGAGAGCACGTTCCAAAAGCCCAGGGACCTCCTAGGCAGGGTAATGTAACATCCTCAGTTATTCAGGCCTCTGACTCAGAGAGGGAGATTCCCACAATCGAGCATGCATTACTTGAGGACCTATAACTCCAACTCTCAAACCATAACTTCTGTTTCTGTATCACGTATTTGAAAGAGCCCAACTCTATATACAGTAGAAGGAACACTGTTCTGCTCCCCTCAGACAGATAGACCCTATCCATAAGTTACTTAACTTCTGAGGCTCAATTCCCCTGCCTGTGAAATGGAGACGTTACTTTAACCAGGTGATTTCTTAAGGAGAAGAAATATTGTCTGGATTCAATTTAGAATTCAAGTACATGAAGAATGAGGGTGGTGGGGTCATTTGAAGCTCCTCCTCCGTTGCTGCAAGACATATTCGAGCTCTAAAAATCCTGCTTCTTTCCATGAGAAGCACAGAACAAATGATTTCCCAAACATCGAAGTAGGGCAGACTCACTACAAAAGAGCAGGAATCATTTTAGAACCGATTATCTGTTAATTTTTAATACATGGTCAAAGGGAGTGAGGTGGGAATGAAGAGACGACACCCTCCAGCCCTGAGTTGGGAGGAAGCGCGCGCTCCGCTGCTGAGCTTGACGGCCGCGGTCGCCTAGCAACGGTCGGCGGGGATGCGCGTGGGGCACCCGGCCGGGTGGGCGCAGGGAGCTCGCCGCCGCCTCCGCGCGCCCTGGGGCCTCCCGGACGCCCTAGGAAACTTTGGGGCTTCTCGGCTCTGAGGCGTTGACGCGAGGCCCGGCAGATGCAGAGATGAGGTCGCTGCCCCAGCGCTCGGGGAGCCGCAGGGTCGCACCCGCGGAAAGTTGGCGGGCACCTGGCGCCTGGAGACGCTCGGTCCCCGGGAGTTTCTGTGGCAATTTCTTATTCCCCACGGATGCGGCATCCCGAACCCCGCGTGGCCTCTCGTGCTTGGGTCCTAATCGCTGGGAGAGAGAAACCGCGCTTTTCTGAGGGACCTGCGCGTAACTGATGTTTGATCGATTCGCCCTGAATGGTTGCGGTTCTATTTTTGTTCTGTTTTTCTTTTTCCTCCAGACAGTGAGTTTGTGGAAGCCTCTCCCGCGCCCTACAGCTCGGAGGAGTTAGGTAAGTCTGACCCTTTGCCTTTCTTCTCGAATTCCTCTCGAAAATAGCGAGTTTGGGGGGCGCCCAGAGGAAATCAGTGAGGCGGGGGAAGGGAAAGGGCGAGGAGACACTTTGCGGGCTGCAAGTTCCCTTCGAGGTGAGAATTGGCTTCTCCTAGGCGCGCGTGCCCTGGGCTAGTGTCCGGTGTGCCGCGGGAGAGCCGAGGGCCGGGGGCGGTGCGGGCTCGGTGCCGGCTCGGTGCCCGCCGGTGAGTGGTGCTGCTCCGAGGAGTGCGGTGCAGCCAACTCCGGACCAGGGGCCTCTGCAAGCATTCGGGCTCACCCTAGCTGGGAGGACGCCGCGGCGGCCGGGTTTGTCTAGCTAGCTGCATACCTTGCACGAGAAGGACATCGTGTGGGTATTCCTTAACCTGAATTCAATGAAGTAGAAGACCAACAACGGAGATCCAGTAATTAAATTCCAGGACCTGGGAGCTGCATCCCTTCCTGCTTTCTATTCCTCCTTTAGCCTGTAGGTGTCTGGAAGTAGGTCATTTCATCCTCCTATGCCTCTCCTTGTAAGTGGGGACTTGCAGCCGGTGAACTGAGACACTTGCTAAAGACTTCTGCCATAAAGAAGAGGAAACTTGCCTTGTCATGATCCCTCTAAGTATTTCTGCCACCCAGTCTGACTTGGTGGCTTAATGGTTGTGTTCTTTCCTTTCGTCTTTTTCTCCTTCTCTCTTTCCTTCTCATCCTTCTCCTTTTCTTTCTTTCTTTCTCACTCTGGTCTAGTTTAGCCTCTAACAATCTGGTTTGTCAGGTCTGTCTTTGCTGTTCTCTCATCACCAGCTTAAAAATCTTGCCTTCCTACCAGGAATGATGGCTGTTTAAAAATGTTTATCCACAGTACCCTTCTCAGCCTTGGGTACCTTGTTTCTGGTCAGCCTCTTATCCTGGGATGTAAATCCTTATGAAGTCTCACACCATCTGAGTAAAATTCCATCTCAGCAAAGACTTTCATTGATTTCTAAGACAGAGACACCCTAGGACCCAGGTCTGGATCAAGGATGGCATTCTGAGACAGAGAAGAGTACCTGGCTTTGTTCAGATGTGTGTCTGACAAGTTGTGAGGCAATCACATCTCTCTAAACAGAATCATAAATTAAATGCATGGGCCAAAGTAGCTTTTAAAGACACACCGTGGTGAATTCTTTTATGAAATGAAAATGACATCTAAATTATAGCTTTGCATGAAGTGACTTAGGAAAGCAAACTTTTAGTGATCTGCTCACGCATGTATAATTGTGTATTGGTGACACCAGTATTGGCACTCCACAGTGTGGCGGAAGCTATTTGGTCCTTTGAAATCATAAACAAGCATAAGCGGTGGCAGGATGCACATTCCTTGCTCTGAGAAACTGCCTAATTACTAAATCTTTTGCATTCGCAGAGTGATTTATGTACTGTACCAGAAGGGCTCAGGGGTTTGACCCTCTTCCATCCCCATGTCTCTCTCTGGGGCTGACAGGACTGCCCAGCTGAGTCGCTGATAAATAGGGGAGCCCTTCAGATTAGTGGAGAGAATAAGAAAACCACCTTTTTTCTCTACAGCTTCCCCATGGGAAAAGTCCAGCGTTTCATGAGGAAATGAGAGTATTATAGGAACCACGGGGGTGGGAAATATAAAACACAAGTCTGAGAGTCTGAGACTAGAGTTCTAGCCCTTACTTTGCTCCATGTTCCTTAGTTAACTAGCCTGTTTTCTCATTGTCCAAAAGCTAGCTAGGGTTTTGGCAGGTGACCTCTTAGGTGTTGTCCACTTCTAGCCTCCTCACATGCTGTGAGGGGCCGAAAGCCAGAGGATGCCCATAGCTATTAAGTATTTATTATTTATATTCAAATGCCATGCAGTTTTGGTGCATGATGTCTCCAAGGGGTTATTCTCTGTCTGACAGAGCAGATCAATGGATGATGCTGCATTGTTTCCATGCTATTCAGGTCAAAGAGGGAGCTGGCATCTTTCCCTTGGAAAGAATCATGATAGGTGTTGGTAGGCGCAGCAGGAAAAATGCCTCTTGTAGCAGTTGATGAGCTTTTCAAGTAGTCATCTTTTCTGGAGCACAGAGGAACACAGATTCAGCCCCCTGGCTAGAATATAAGGGTAGAGGTGGAGGTGAGTTATAAAAAACTTATTTTGAATTGTATCACTGCACTTACTTGTGAACTTGGGCAGGTGACCAAAGTTCTCTCAGCCTGTTATCTCGTCAGCCCACTTGGAGACCTCACATGTATGAAATGATGGTGCACATAAAGCACCGCGTGTTGTATATGCAAGTATTCAGGAAGTATTTGTCGCTGTTACATTATTATTATTATTACTGCTATTAATTTGAAAAAATATTTATTTCCTATGCATGAAGGATAGAATAGTTCTTATCAATTGTCCCACCAAGTAACCCAGACCATCTTTATTCCTACAAATTTCTTTGCAACTTACCTAGTCTCCAAAAACACATGCTCAAGCAGGGTGATCAGGTCAACTGAATTATTCAGTGATCTGTCCCTGGAGCAGCATGTGGGATGGTTTTCCATCTGAGGTCTTTAGTGACAGTTCTACTACTTTCTTCTGGCATAATCGGCAGCCTGTTTCACCTCTAAATTTTACTTATATCTCCAAATGAACTACAACTGTTTCCTTGGGGAATTAATTCTGTGTTGTAGCAAGATTACATAATAAAATTAAGTTACCAAAGAAGGTTTTTTTTTAAGACAGTAGAAAAAGTGTCTCTCTAGATGAATGCTATATTAAAGGCTGCCTGCGATGGAGAGTCTAGAAATACACTCTCCATCCTGTGGCAGATCCATTTTCCAGGGAGGCAAAGCCTACATACACCTCTACAAAGCCTTTCTGTAGTGCCGTCCATAGAGAGAAGTGATCACCATCTTAGGAGGTAAGAGAGAATGCATGGAGAGTTGGGATGAACTTGGATGTGACCTTGTCTGCCATTGTCTAATAATGCTGATTGACTCCCCAATACCTAGAGGGCTGGTTTGGCATAGGAGGACCATCTGCATCTCCCCCACTCACTGTAACTTTCTGGTTATATTGAACTATGGGGTGGGCCTCTAAATTCAGATCTACTCCTTTTGTCTGTGCGCCTTCCCTGCTCCTCCTCCCTTCCTCCCACAGCTGGCTCCCAGTCCTCCCTCGACACTAAGTTCAGGTGTCATGTCCTGCTAGTGATTCCCAAGCCTACACATTAGAATTGGGGGAGCTATTAAAAGTCCTGAGACCAGGTCTAACTCTGACCAACTATATTAGAATCCTTGGAGTGTAGACCCAACCATCAGTGTTTTTTTGGCATGAATGTGTGTGTTTTAACTCACCTCTCAAACTATTCCAATGTAGAGCCACACTTGTGAGCAACTACCTCAGTTATGGCCCCCTCATTCTTCTTGGTCAGTCTAGCAACCAACCAACACAGTACTTGGCACATGTAAGTGTTCAGTAAATGCTTGCTGTACTACTAGTGAGTGGCATAGTCATTCGAGAATACTGTGTCTTTTCATAGTTATGTATCTCTAAGATTGGCTTCTCTGCTTGTCGTGATGATGGTTTGGGGACTGAATCCTTTCACCTGTGACCTCTCTCTCTCTCCTTTGTTTCTTTGGTTTATCCAGGTTATCTTCTAATATTCTTAAAACTTGAAATGTTAAAACCATTTTTAGGGGTTAAGAGCATGTGGATTTGATTCTTGCTCCCCCTCTTACTTGCTTTACAACCATGGGCATGTCCCTTCATCCCTGCCTCTGTTTCCTAATCTGTAAAATCACGTGCCAGCTATTTTCTGATGCTCTTCTAGACCCACTCACCACCCTTCAGCACTCTGCTTCATGCCCTGGAAAACTTACCTTTTGGAATGGGTCCTCCGGCTTCCAGATGGATGTGGCCAGTGGCAGGCACTGGCAGAACAGGGGAGGGTGGACAGAAACATGTCTCCCTGCCCTTTAGGCTGTAGAGTAAGAAGGTTGTTTTATTCTAGCAACAGCTCTCTAGAGCAATCCTCTCTCACAACATCAGTGCTTGCTGGGTTCAGAGCCTCCGGCTCAGGGGTGGTCGCAGCTCCCTACTGTGCCTGGCCCCAGGCCCTTCATCGCTCCTCTTCCCTTCACGCGGCCCATCTCGCTTTTGTCCGCAGTTCCTCCGTCATACTTTGGGCATGCCATCCATCTTCTGAGAAGGCCCTGACTAATACAATGAGGATGGTAACAGTACCAGCTTCAGAACATGATTGTGAGGAGTAAATGCGCTTTAAGAGGAATGCTCAAGTGAAATAACCATCATTACACATTTACTATGTTTTCATGTCCCTAGGCAAGTGCTCTGACACCTTTGGCCATGGTCAAAACCTTCTGGAAGATTTCATTTTTGACATATAATTAAAAAAATATTGCCATTCATTTTCTCTTCCCCACCCTGTGTTGAGAGGATGTGTCAAGACACATCACTTATGAAAAATCTGTTTCAAGTCAATATATCAGGGGTCCAAAGTTTCTTAACTCCCGTACATGGGGATGAATAAGGAGAAAGGTCCTAGATTTAATATTGACCTGCTTGGTGCTGGGCACTTAACATGTGTAAACAGTCTACTCAGCTTCCTAGCCTGGAGTTTAAATCATGTCACCCACATTAGTACCCCCAAACAGAATGATTTCTGAGCACATGCCTGTCTGTATCACTAAGAAATCAGGTCTTTCTGTAAGGTTATTCCCCAAGTTTACATCCAAGAATTCTCAGAGGTTGCTCGTTTGCACCCACAGAGTAAGTTCTGGCTACTCTAGCTTTTCACCAGGGGAGCTGGAATTCAGATACAGCTCACTGAGGCTAGTGGACACTGTGATATCTGCTTCAACTCCTCTCTTCTTCAGAAACCAGTGACCACATGTCTCTGGCCGTCACTCCTGCTGCCCCTGCTCACACCAGAACTTGGAGGCGTGGCATTCGCTTGCTGGGAGTCGGACTGGCTTTTCATCGTCTTACCCTCTGTTGGCCTCAGGGATGAGGACACTAGTCTCCTCTATACTCTTTTAGGCTCAGAATGGAGCCAGATCTTTCTAATTCCTACACAAGCCTAGTGCCATTGAGAGTCTAAGATCAGGTTGGCTACATGGCCGGCTCTGAGTCAGCCTCCAAACAGCCGGGGCCATGCGTCCCACCCCTGGATCCACCCCAGATCTCACCACCCTTGGAAGCCTATTTCTCCTGCCTTCCTCCTCCTGCATCCCCAGAACATAGCTTCCGAGAGGGAGGGAGTTTTCATCCCAGTTTAACTTTTCTCAGGATGATTGACAGTGGAAAATTCAATTCCCTTCACAGGAAACCTCACCCAACTGCAGGGGTGTGGTCTGACCTCCTGGCTGCAACAAAACATTCACAGAATTGTTCACCATTGTTAGAGTTCCCCAAATCTGGGCCATTCAATGTCTTCCATTGTCAATCTTTTGGGGTATACTGCTCATTTCATCCTCAGAACAACTCAGTAAAGCAGAAGATACCATTTTCACTTTACAGAGGAGTAAAAGGGCTCAGAGAAGTTAAATTATCTGTCCGATGTCACACAGCTAGTTAGAGGCAAAGTTTAGATTAAAAATATAATCTCTGGCTCCAGAGCCAATCTCAGTTTCCTGGGGCGGAGAATAGACAAGCTGCCCTCCTCCCAGGGAGACTGGACTGTGGGTTAAATAAAATAACATGTGGAAGGAACTAGCACAGAGCCTGGCCGTACACTATACGGCTGGCTGTTCGGTACATTCTTGTTGAATAAATGAATGGTAGGTACTCAAAAGCACACATTTTTCATTAGACCATCATGTAGTGATCAATATGTTCTAAAGGAATTTTCTGTAATGGGATTTAAAGCAACACCCAGAAGAACTTCTCTCAGCTTCCTTTACTTACTTCCTGCTTTTTCCCTCTCTGTATTCCAGTGTAGGTACCTGGGGAGAGGAAGCCTCTCATGGTTTCTGATGGCACAGATGCAATTTCTAAAGGAAAATAAACCTTTTTAGCAGCATAATTTGGGGCAGCTCAGTGGAAGCCTGGAGAGAAATCTGAATGCATTACTAAACATATAACTAAGAAGGGCAGGTGGACTCAGGCTCGGGTGTAAAATTCATCACCATGCCCCAAAGATTTGTTTTTGTTTTTGTTTTCTAAAAGATTTTATTTATTTACCTTTAGAGGGGAAGGGAGCGAGAAAGAGAAGGGGAGAAACAAGACTGCAGGGTTGCCTCTGGCTCAACGCCGCCCTGCACTCCCCGCCCCCCTCCACCTGGCTCACCCCACCCCCTGCAATCCAGGCATGTGCCCTGGCCAGGGATCAAGCCAGAGACCCCTTGCCTTACAGGCCCGCACTCAATCCATTGAGCTACACCAGCCAGGGCAGCCCCAAAGGTTTGTTTGCGAAGTGATACTACATGTTGCCCAGGAGGTGGAGTTTTATTTCAGGGAGAGAATGGAGTAGGAAAGGGAAAATGGCAATAAATTCTGAGACATAAATGCTTATCTACCTTGGTTAAAAAAAAAAAGAGCAAGAGAGATAAGGAATACACATGGACACACAAAAATGGAAAGGGCATTTTCCTTGCCAAAGAGATGGTTTTACTAGAAATATATAATACTGTGTCCAGTTATTCCTGAATACGAAACACAATCATGACTACATAGGAATGGTGGTATTTCACCACTTGTTAGGGGTTACTGGGGTCTAAAGAGTGTTAAGTAACCAGCTTCATCTGCTCAAGAGTACTATGATTTCGGTTCCCGCGTCACATTCTTACTGGATGATCATTCAGTACTCACATTCCAGTGATCATACTGGAATACGTCCTGTTTATTTTTGTTTCTCTCAAATTAGTTTTCCTCCAGATGGGAGACACATTAAACTGATTTAATGTCATTTGTTTCTCTCCCGCTCCCTGGTACGCTTTCCTCTTTTCTTCCCTCTTCCCTCCTGTCTCTCTGTCCCATTTTTGTCCCTGCTTCCCTACGTCAGTCTTCTTCCCCTTTCTTCTCTAGCCCCCTCCTTCCTTTTCCCATCCCAGGCTGGAATATGAACAGAAAAGGCAGTACTTGCCTTCCCCGGGCTCTCTGCCAGAAAATGGAACAGGTCAGATTATTAAAAAGGATAAAAGACTGCTTCTTGGCAAAATGGGGAAACAGATGTTCAGGGTGGTTTCTCTGTCTCTAGCCTGCTTGCTGCCTGCCGAAATGCACTTTTTTACTAGATTGCTAGACAGGGACGCTCCTCGTCTGGGCACACGTGTGGTTGTCTTCATGTCAAATACGTACGTCTATCTAATGCTGCTTAATTCTCTTCTCTGTGTGACCTTTGTACCCCCAAATGCAGAGTTGGCAAGATTTATTTGTATCCTCTTTTCAGAGGGTTTTTTAAAGACTACGGGGAAGAGTGGATAGACACTGTAGCTGCTTTCGAGTCACTGTTTCACAGTCAACATTTTATGAAACCTCAGATCTTAAGAAAATAGAGAAAGGACCTTATCTGAAATGAGCCCTGCGGAAAGTTTGGGGTTGAAGGAGGCTGAATGTGGAGGGTCTAGTGCTGGCGTCTGGAACCTGCCGGGGCTCCTTCCTTTCTGTCCCCAGAGGTTTGCTGTTTACTGACTGCTGACCAGAAAGAAAAGTCCATTGCTGTAGTCCTTTGTGGTTGACCAGCTAGAGAATTTAGATGGTCTCATCCTTTAAAAAACATTTTTTGTACTCTAAAAGCCATTTCCCCCCAAAGTTCAAAGGAGGGATTCCAGATTCTGAACATTCGCTGTGGACTAAATGTCCTTGACTATGGACTATGTCCTTGACGGACACCTGCTGCCTCCACTTCCACTGGAATTATTAATAAAAGCAATTATTATGGTGAGCGTGGTAAGGGAAGCATGCAAGGAGGCATGGGACCGCTGAGAAGAGGGGGCTCAATCATGGAGGTCCCGGCAGGCCAGGCAGGCTTCCTGGAGGAGAGCAATTCTTCACAGTGTGGCCTGCAAGAACAAAGGTGCAGGGCATGAACACCATCACATCTGCCTTAGAACAGCTGGCCACAGCCACACTCAGCTCCTCCTCTAGGGTCCGGGGAACTGAGGGCCAAATAAGGGAGTGCCAGCCAATGAAACTGAGTCTTCTCTCTCATACAAGTCTGGCGTTACTGTGGAAACTCTACAAAGTGGGACTGTAACCTTATTAACTCCTTTGTCAAATGCTGTGCATGTCCTCATGGCTCAAGGAGTCTGTCCGACCAGTAAAAGGCCCTTATATTTGGCTCAGTGGGGTTCAGTGGGATAAAGCTCATGTGAATTTCACTCCTTTCCCATTAGGATCATCATCATTGTACAACCATCATTGTCTCCAATGTCTGGAGCTGACATTCCACACTGTTTACCAGATGAGAGACTGAGGAATCCTTTAAAGCAGGTACAGGGACATAACCTAGAGTCCCTGTTATGGGGAGACTAAGTCTATTGTCTAACCTAGTCAGATATTGTCAGACTTAGCAAACAAAAATACAGGATACCAGTTAAATTTGCATTTCAGGTAAAAAACAATTACTGCTTGTAGTATATTTGTGTCCCCTGCAACATTTGGAATATACTATGCTAAAAAATGTTGCTGCTTATCTGAAATTCAAATCCAACGAGGTGTTTTATCTGGCAGCCCTGGGTGTGGGAGCAGCATCTGGGCATGCTCAGCTGTTTGCATTGGATTTTACCTCACTTTATTAGGAGGTGGAGAAGCACAGCTCTGTCACTATCATCAGGTATTCAGTAGCCCCTGGACTCATTAGGTGCTTACAACAATGAGATATACTTGCTGATGGGCATCTTATTTTACCACCTCAATGAGAAAATGGATGCTGGAAATTGACCCTTCATACAGCAGAAACCCTAAACAGCTTCAGGGATTTGATGTGTGCTTCATTTTATGTAACACATAACATGGGTCAGTCCTTTCTGCTGGATTGGCTCCATGACTTCTGGAGTCTGGATATGGAGGTTTTGATTTTCTGTATTCTCTCTTGTAACAGAAGCTGAGGTCTGATCTGCTCCGTTTTGAAGAGTCAGGGCATCTTAGTGTCCCCATTCCAGTGAACACCCAGGGTCCTCTTTCCCGAATGTGTGGTCACTCAGCCTGTACTAGATTGTCACCAGAACGGTTGTTGTATGCATGGGGGAGGGCATCCTACTCCTGAGAGAACCTTGTCTAGCGTGATGCAGTGATCATTCTTCTAACACTTTCTTTGCAGGGAGCTGAAACCTGACTTACTGTTCTTGCACGCTGTTCTCCACATTTTGCATTCTAGATCTTTAAAAACATTTTTTTTTTTTTTTTTGCCCTTGCCAGGGTGGCTCAGGTGGTTGGGTGTCCTCCCGCAAAGCCAGTTTGAAGAGTCACTAGTTTGATTCCTTATCAGTGCAGTTTGGTCCCTGGTCGAGGTGTTTGCAAGTGACAGCTGTTTCTCTCCCTCTTTCTCATTCTCTTCCCCTCTCTCTAAAAAATTAAAATAAAAATAAATTTTGTTTACTGGGGCCCAACATTAGTATACATTTGCATTTAGACTCACATGTACAAATTTTAATATAAATTAAACTAAAACTGAAGTTTTGTGGAGTAGCAATTATACCCTTTTAGATGGGTGTTTTCTGTTATGTTTATTTTATTTATTTTAAAATGCTGGTTAACCTGTTCAACTGATTTCCTCTAATGGGTTGCCAACTGCTGCTCGGGAGTGCTATATAGCAAACAGAGAATAAGTCTGTCTGTTCCTCCTTTCTTTATAAAAGCTCTCAAAATATTTCAAATTGTATCAAATTGTATCTTAATCTTCTTTTGTCTATGCTAGTTATCTTTCTAATATGCTCTGGTTTCTCCATCCATTCCCATCCTGCTCAACATCACCTGATTGTTTTACAGTTGAGGAAAGTTTCCCTTTAACCTGGCACTGAGAACTGAGCACACGACCTCATAGTGTAACTGGACCAATACTTGGCATAGTGGGGTTATCAGACCCCTCGATATCAACCCTCCACCCATTTTAATATCACTCTGAGAATCAATGCTCATTGGCTCTGGTTATTTAATTATTTTTAATTTGTCTGAAATGCACAATCTAGCCCATTTCCCCTCTGCTTTGTCTATAATGGTACCTGGAGATATTTTTCTTAATTGAGATGGGGCATGTGAAATCAAGATGCCCATTGTTCATATTTCCTGGATCTACCAATTAAATATTCCAAAACTCATGACATGTGAACAGAAAGAAAATGTGTGTCTAGCACAGTCTAGTACAGCGATAATTAAAAGCCCTCTAACATGACCAATTTTGAAACAAAATGGATAACAAGTTAGAAATAATAGCTAATAATTATGGTGTCTGTGCTGCGTACTAAGCACTGTGCTGAGAGCTTTACAATGCAATTGACTCAGGAATTTCTCACAACTCTTTAGGGTGGATACTATTGTTAACTACTGCTTATTAAAAGAAGGAAAATAGAGCTTTAGTAAAGTCAAGTAAGTTAGCTAGTCATATAACTAATAAGTGGCAGAAGGGGAGTTGGTCACAGGCCCATCTGACATCTCAGCCTGTGTTTTAAAATACTTAACTGTGCCCACAGATTGGAAACCATCTCTGGTTTAGAGAGGGTGTGTGTAACATGCCTAGCATAGTCTTTTGTGGAGGCTTAATAGATCTTACTCCCTTCCAAAAGAAGGAAAACTTCATAAAAGTTCAGGTCCCTAGTAGGGCCTGGGAGTCTGTGAACACAGTATCCACCCCTCACTAACTACACTAGGGTCAGGCCTCAGAGTGCTTTCCAGGGGTGCTCTCCAGACTGGATCCAGGGGGAGCGTCACTCCTGTCCAGGCCAGCTGGGAAAAGAAACTGCTTAAGAAGCAAAGTAATAGAGTGCTTAAACAGGCTTGAACCCTGGCTCTGTTGCTCACAAACCACTGATCTCAGGAAATTCACATAATGTCACCTAGATTCTTTTCCTCATGTGTAAAAGATGGATGATAATACCTGCCTTTCAGAGCATCATCTACCAGTAAAATGAAATAAAATATGAAATCGCCTGGCACAGAGGAGACACCACTCTGTACATACTAGTTCAAAATTGAAAACTGGGTTTTGATCATTCTTCTGCTACAGTATCTCTTGCCAATTCCCTTACTTAGGTTGGGATTCTGAGTTCACAGAGAGGTAGTTTCCCCAAATGTGCCACACTAGTGGTTTCCCAAGTGTGATCCATGGACCAGCCCCATTAGAACCACCTGGAAACTTGTTGGAAGTGCAGTTCTTGGGCCCTTCCCTGACCTACTGAATCAGAAAATGTGGAATTGGACCCAGAAGGCTGGGTTTTTTGTTTTTGTTTTTTAAACAAGCTCTTCAGGTGACTGATGCAGCTAAAGTATAAGAACCACGGCCCTACCAGCACTCAGGATCCTATCCTTGGTCTTCCCTTATTTGTGTGTGTTTTTTTCCTCACCTCAGGACATTTATTCATTGCTTTTTGAGAGTCAGGAAGGGAGAGAAAAAAAGAGAAACATCAATTGGTTGCCTCCTGTATGAGCCCTGACAGGGGATTGAACCAGCAACCTTTTGGTTTTCAGGATGACACAGCAACTAACCGAGACACACTGATCAGGGCTCCCTCGTTTTTAATAAGGCTGAGTCGAAGCCTCTAGAGAGATTACATCTTTTGTGTAAATACTGTGATCAAATACATAGACTGTGAAATTTACTTTCAGGTTGTTGACATTTAATCCTATCACTATTTTTTTACCCCAAATTGGTCATTTTCTGATGTTTCCTTTCTCTCTTGCACTTAGTTTGAAAGTCATTTGTAAATACCTTATGTCATAAAGGTTGAACAGAAAGGAATCATCCCAGACACTGAATAAGGGAAATTGGTAACATTGCTAAGGAATTCTTCCTGAGACCATCCCTGCACCGGGGTACCTAAAGGTCCTTTCTCCCTTTGCCACCTTTAAGTTTCTCACACTTATTGAGCTTGTTTGTGCTTCAGGATCTTTGCACATGCTGTTTGGTTTGCCGAAACAATCCCTTTCTTCTTTGTCGCCTGGGAGAAGCCTTCCATTCCCACCCACCCACTCTAAGTAGCCGCCATTCTCCTTCATTAGTCTCTGTTATTGCACCCTGCTCCTTCCTTCATCACAAATAGACAAATTTGTAATTATAGATTTATAGATACACATTTTAGTAAAACAGAGCCCATCCCCCTGTATTTGGGCAACTAGTGGAGTGTCTTGTCGTTCAGTGTAATTGATAATGTTTTTCGAATGAGTGAACTACTGCAGCTTTCACGTAGCTCTGCTTTCTTTTAAACTGTAGTGTGCTTTCAGTTAATCCTTCTGTTTAGGACTTAATTTTTTTCTAGTTATTTCTAATTATTTCACCCTCTACCTTGGACTTTCCTGAAGCCTGTTTCACATCGTGTGACACTGGCTCTATCACCGACACACAGTAAATACTTTCTGATTTCTGGATGAATAACTTACCCTTTAAGATGTGAATTTTAACACCTCGCCCCACTCCATGCTTATGCTGTAAAACACATTTTTCTCCTGACTTGAACCATACAGAGAAGCCAGTCAGAATGATGAGAGCTTCCTCATTTGTCTGTCTTTGGCATTCAAAGTACAAGACATGCGGGTGTTCATTGCATATTCCAGAAAGAGAAGAACTAGAACTGTTGTATAAGGCTGTGGAGGGGCCATTCTTCTCACTGTTCTTACTAGCTGTGGACAGAAAGGACGTGTTTTCAGAATAAAACACCCAAGCATCCTTTGCAGAATGGCAACTACAAGGGATCTTAAGTATGAACATTCTGATCTAAGTTAGTTACAGTTATCGTGACAATCCTTATTTTTTTCCAGTTTGTTTATTTATTTATTAGAGAGAGGGGAAGGAAGGGAGAACGAGAGGGAAAGAAACATCAATGTGTGATTGGTTGCCTCTCATGCGCCCCAATTGGGGACCTGGCCGGAAACCCAGGCATGTGCCCTGACTGGGAATCGAACTGACAACCTTTCTGTTTGCAGACCGGTGCTCAATCCACTGAACCACTCCCACCAGAGCAATTCTTGTTTTTACTGGTGATTTTATGTTGCTCTTATTTTAGGAACTTAGTATGATACCAGTTTTAGGGGAGAGAAAAAAAGGTGTCTATGTCATCATTGGAAATAGGAGAGTAAAACATGATTAGTTTTTGTTTACGAAAAGAGGAAAAGGAGGAAACTATGATGGCAGAATATACTGTAGGATAAATGAAACTGAGGTTGCCTCCTATTAGTATGCAATTGGATTCACCCGACAACTCAATGGCATGATCAACATGGTCAGAAGCTTGGGATTCTGTAAACTTGGCAACGTCATTACTCTACTAATTCAGTTGTTCTTATCCAGGGGCAACTTTGCTCCATAAGACACATTTGGCAATATCTGTGGAGGTGTTATTAATGGCCACAACTTGGTTTGGGGTGAGGGTGTTGCTACTGGCATCTAGTGGGTACATGCCAGGGATGTCGTTATGCATTCTATCACACACATGGCAATCTTCACAACAAAATATTATTAGCCCCAAAGGTTAATAGTTCCAAGACTGAGAAACCCTGAAATAATCAACCAAAAAAAGTATGAGCTTTCAATAGTCCCAAGGGTTTTGTAGGAATAGTGGCAAATAATAATTAGAATGATTATCACTTATTAAATGCCTGTTATATGCCAGAGTCTTTATATTCTTAGCTACTTAGTGTTTTAGTCAGGATCTGACCTCAGGTTTGTTTGGGACTAGTGTCTCTGTCTTCCTCTTTAGCTATTTGGTGTAGGTACATTTTCCCTGGACAAGATCATATCTACCCTCTCTTTCTTGTTTTTCATGTAGATCAAATTATGTGTGTAGTGCATATTAGGTAATACACTCACAGGAGAAAGCCATGAGGCAAGAAGAGACTGGCGTGTCACTATGGGTGTGAAGCTAAAAGCATCCAGACAAACAGGCCTGATCCATTGCTTATGAACTGAGCCAAACACTTGTGTAGGTTGTAGCACAGAGCCTGGCCCTTAGTAGGTACTTAATAAATATTTGTTGGGAAGTTTTTCATAATTGAAGAGTCCCTGGATGCGTTTTAAAAGGAGCAGGGTTTCCGGATGATCCATTCTGTTATACTACATTTAAATCCTACAGGGGCACACCTGTGTGTCTTCTACTTGCCTTTCACATCCTCCTCCACTGAACTTGTCACTCATCCATTCACAGTCAGCCTGGCCTGGCAAAGGCTCATCCCTTTGACCTTCCCTCTCATCGCAGCAATATTCTCCTGGCACCCTGTACTTTAGGCACTCCCAGCATTCCCTGCATTTCGTTCCTGTCAACAGTTTGCAAGATGAGGGCAGGACATATGTCAGAATCTCTGGAGAAGGCCTGTGCCATGAGAAAAAGCTTATCTGAGAACTTGATTTTACATTTGGAATGAGCTGAAAAAATATACAAGTATTGTCTTTGTAAAACAGAGGACTGAAAGAAAAACTTGGAAATATTCTCCTAGCCTGGTGATAATACAGGGGTTTATCAAATCTGGTGTCGGTGTGACCATTTGTGTTTATGAAAAGAAGAGATTCGAAGAAAAAGTGCTGAGAAGCAAGGTAACGTGTACTATCCTTTCTCATGCACATGCCTTTGTTAGTAATATTCTTCTCTCAGCACTTGGATTTCTTGGAACCTGCCCTCCCCACAACTCTGCAAAATCAGTCACTCCTTTGTGCTCCCATATGCTTTGTTTTAACCTCTAATATGTCAGCCGATAGTCTTTATCTTTATCGTATGAAGCTCTGACATAGTAAACACTTCTGAAAGAGAATTGCAAGAGTACCATAACTCCAATGAGCTGGTGGAGACAGTCCGTGGCATTCAAACTTCAGTGTGCTAGGAGGCACTCAGAGCAGATTCTAGGACTCCAGCCTTAGCGATTCTGAACCTCTAGAATTTGGAGGTGGGGGCATCAACAATTAAAAATTTTACATGTTTTGGTTTATAAATCATACTCTATGAAGCACTACAGAACTTGGGCTTTAAAAATAGCCTTATATGTTCAAGAAGCAAAACAGCACCTTGATTAAGACAGCCTGGTTGTCTTCAGTCACTGGTTTGTTCATTCAACAGGCATTAATCGGGAACTACTAATTGTAGTAAGCCTGGTCCCAGGAGATGCTGCACCCTGGCTGGGGCTGTCTCTTACATGGTCAAGCCTTTCCACTCTCCTTTTGTCATTTGCTATATCCCTCCTAGCAAGCTCAGGCCCATTCTTAGGGTTTATTCCAGTCAAAGTAGTAGCTGATAAGGACTTCAAGGACATATTTGGTCATTCCGAGAAGAGTGAGGGGGGAAGGGGATTTGCATTTTAACAGAAAATAAAATCCTTGTTATTTCAAATCACTGGAGGAAAAGGAAAGAGTTTCTACTATGAATTTCTACTATGTGCCCAGCACTTGACATATATTATCTAATCTAATAAACCAGTGAGATAAATGTCATTCCGAATACACAGAGGAGGAAGCTGAGGTTCTTGTTAGATTCCTCTCCACAGTTGGAAATAGGTGGAATCAGGACTAGAACACAGGACTTAACTGTAAGACCAGGCTCATTCTCTTCTGCTTGGATGCCTGGTTACTTCACTCTTCTTCCAGCCTCTGTGCTTGTCTGGTGCATCTGGTACCTGCCCTGTTTGGAGACAGTTCTCTGACCTGTCTCTAAGAGTGCTGAGATTGTTCCATCACTTTCCTACGTTTCCTAGGAATAAGTAAAAGACAGCCTGTGTCACTTTAGAAAGGATGCTGACCTTTAGAGTGAGTGTGCAGATCCAAACTAAACACCAGTGCTGCCTTGACCGCTGTGACTCTGTTAGTTGGGCGTCACTCTGCAAACCAAAGGGATGTTCTCTCTCATGTAGATGTTTCTCTTCTTCTCTTTCTCCTTCCCTTTCCTTTTCTCTAAAAATGAATAAATACAATACTTTTTTTTAAAAAGAAGGAAAGAGCACACATTCTGACTGGCTCACCAGGTGCTAGTAAAATGACATTCAGTTTTTATTGTGAACATATCTGCCTTCTGTTTGGCCTCTACTGTAGGTCGGAATCTCCAACCAAACATTCTGTGAAATATTATTGATGATGTCTTGCTAGTTAGATCCAAAGTCTTCTTCTCAGGCCTTAGTACCTGAACAATAAATTCAGGTGTATTTGATGTAGAGGATTACTCATTTTCCATATTTGATGTAGTGATTATTTAATAGTTGAAAAAATTAAGGTGTATGGAGGGGAAAATTGGCCTCCAACAGGTCTCCCTGCCTGTGCTGCCATGTATCTGACCCTTGCGTTACCACCTGGCATCAATTTGAAGAGTCTAGGGCTAGGCCCACCTAATTGAATCAGAAGGTGGTTGAGTCTACAAGCTGTGCCTGTCACTTCATCAGGAGTCTAGGAACCTGTAGCTTTTGAGAGAAGGACCAAATTCCTAAAACTTCCTTTATCTTCCATGCCTTTAAACCTGCCCAGGGTTGTACTTCTCCAGCCTTTTCCTCTTCTTCCTCTTTCTTTCTCCAATTTTTTGTTGTGGGCATTCTCCAGGTAAACTCAGCTTCATTTTTTCCCTCTGTACCTCTGTTCTCAGCTTCTCACTCAGGTTCTTCTTCCTTATTTCCTCTTGCCCAGAGGACAGTAAGCATCTTAACATTTTTCTCAGACAAGTTTCCTCTCTTAGCTCTACTTTGTTCGTCATTGGTCCAATGACCCATCCTTCTAAAAATGGTCCATTCTTCCTATGACCCAGGTTCAAAATATGGGTTAACTTGATTTCTTTGTTCTTTCTCCAGGATAGCCATCTAGTCCATGAAAAGAGTATAATCTTGCTTCATAGATATGGTATCTTTTTTCATCGTATTTGGTTTATCTTCGAAGATTTGGTATCCACATAGTAACTCTTCCTTTCCACCTCCTTTGCCCAAACCTCGCACATTATTGCTTCCTGCAACTATTTCCCAGATTTTCTCTGCCTTACAGGGCTCCTGGAGGGTTGGTTGAAATAATAACAGCAAGTATATGTGGAGCACTTACATGCATTGTAATATGTATTCTATGTTTGTTACTTTATTCAGTCTTTACAGCCACCCTGTGGAGCTTGGTGCTATTTTCATCATTGTGCAAACTGAGTTTTAGAGAAGTTAGGTGACTTGCCCAAGGTCACACAGATAGTGAGTGGTTTGCACTGTGACCTAATCTGTGCCAATTTTGTTCCTGTGGATGCTTGTAATTGATAAATACTGTTGCCTCGTAGGATATGGTATGGTATCTAATAGAGACCAATTAATAAACATTCATTTCCTTCCTTCCTTCCCTCCTTTTACTGTCCACTACCTCTTTCCCAGCCTATACCCACATGCTAACTGCATCTGAGCTCCACCACCCTTCAGTGCTCTCCTTTCTCCTGCATTGAGACCTTTCCACCTTTTGCAGGCATCTCCAGACCTTGTTTTGTTACCTTCTTGTTTTGTTTGCATAGCTTGTCTTCTTAAATAGATAATCTTTGAAGGGCTGAGATGTTTCTTTTGTATGCTGTCAAGTTTTAGGATAGCTGACTTTAAATAGAATAGGTATTTGGTAAATAATTGTTAAATTATTGCATTTGGCTTTATATCGAGAGGTGAGGTTCCTGAACTAGCCATCCTGGGAATGAGAACAATAGACTGGAATCAGAAAGCCACATAATTCACCAGGATTAATGGGAGGGGAAAAACTGCTGGCAGGCTATTGTGGTAATTGTTGCAATATTGGCAGGAATGCCCTAAAGGAATCCTGGTCTAGTGAAAAGGCAAGGAGAGGAGAGGAACACCAGAGGTGTGACAGGCGCTGACTCTCTTATTAACGTCTTCCGTAGCAGCTGTTTTACTAGCTGGCCTCTCAATCTCTGAGCAGCAGAGCTGGCCCTTGAAAGCTGGTGAGAAATGTTACGGTGGGGGTGGGTCCCTGCTCTCCAGCTCAAGGCTCCAAAGGTCTACCGAGTATAATTGAGAATAATAGGGTAGGTGAATAGTATTACTTAGTCCGGCCTGATTTAGGAGTGGGGGAGAACCAGCAACATTTTCCCAGAGTTACTTTCTTTGCCTCCACTCTGGCAGATAATAGCTTGGGGGTTTGTGGCCACAGGATGTACAGCTCTCCCAATACATTTAATAGCTAAGGCTGTAAGATCTGTTTTGGACCCTCTGCTTGTCAGCGGAGCACGTCTTAGCAGCATGTCGCCCAGTCTCCGGCGTGTGACAGGGGCACTGGGGCCTGGGGAATGCAGAGAGAAAAGTGCGTGGCCACTTTTCACCTGGAAATTCCACTTAAGAAAAAAAGCCCTAAACAGAACTTAACCTGGTCTTAAAGGACAGCTCAGGGAACCGACTTTTGCCGGAGTTGGCCTGGTGCGAAGGAAGAGCAAGTCTAAGGAAGGGTAACTGGTCGATCTAGCATTAAAACCCCCCGCAGTGGACACTGAGGGAGGCTATCGCCTTCCTAAATCTGGGAGACAACGTCAGCTTGAGCTTCCGGCAATTTCGGCAGGCCATCTCGCGGACCTGAGGGGTGGCGGGCGCCTGCAGACGGGCTCTAGGGCCCAGCGGCGGGGCGCCGGGGCGGGGGTGGAGTGTAGGGTTACATTGACGGGCCCGGACGACCCTCCCCGACCCGAGCTCTAAGACAGGGGGGAGCGCGGGCGGAGGCGGGAGCGCGCGGGAAGCTCTAGGACCCAGGAGCGGTTGTCCGGTTTGGGGCTGGAGGTGAAGCCCTGGCCTTTCCTCTCTTCACGCGTGAATGGGGCTGATTGTCGGGCGCCACTTCCCCGCGCTGCCCCACGCCATGCCCAGCGCGCTGCCTGGCGGCCGCGCTTTCCAACCACGGCGGTGAACTAGCCATGGTCGCCTCATGTGGAGGGCAAAGTTACGCCGGGGAACTTGTGAGTCTGCGGTGAAAGGTAACCAGTCCGCACTCGGGATGCACCTCCCAGGCCTCCAGATCTCCCACAACAGGGACCAGCCGTCCAGTGTGCCCTCGCCCCATGCTGCTCTGGGCTAGGGTCTCCCGGCTGAGATAGGCTGAGCTGGGAAAGACTCGGGCAGTCGGTTCGGCGCCAGGGGCCGAGAGTAAGCGAGCGCCACCGGAATCTTGCTCTCTTACCCAGATTTTTTTGTCCTTTTCCTTTCTTTTCTTTCTTTCTTTCTTTTTCTTTTTTAAAGAGCAGAACTCCGTTTCCGCGCCACCCTCTAGGCCCCCCAGTGCCAGCGGGGCGGGTCATAGAGCCGCGTTGTCCCTTGCCCCATCGGAGGCTGGGAAGTTGTGTCTGCTCGCCGGGCCCACGACCCCGGGGTGCGGGTGCGCCCCCGACGCGGAGGCTGACCTTTCCTGAGGGGCCCTGCCATATGGCTGCACTCTCAGACGTGCCCGCGCGCGGGTCTCCGGGCTGCCGACGGAGGAGGCGGAAAGGGGGTGGCGGCTGGCGGCTTTCCTCCGCGCCAGACAAAGGCGCGCATACCCGCCCGCCAGACGGGCTGCGGCGTTCCGGGCCGGACCCTTCCTGCCGTCGGAGGAGTCTCCGCCTGGAAAATGGGGGCAACGGAAGGGTCGCGCCCCAGAGCCGAAGCTTGGATCGCGTTAGCTACTACTCCTTCTTTGTTCTCCTTAGACAAGTTTCGTTGACAGAAATCGGGGGGTTACATCAGCTCTCCCTTGCTTAGTGATGCCTTTAAAAGAATCTGGTTTCGGGAGGGGATATTAAATTTTCCAAGAAGAACTGTTTTTCTTGGAATGTGACAATTGTGTCAGGAGCGAAATTGGCACGTCGGCCTATGACAGTCGAGTGGAGCCGAGGCCCTGCGCTTGCGTAGGGGCCGAACGTGCCGGTAGTCATCCAGGCTGGAGGGCAAGGCGGTGGAGCTGACCAGCCGCGGCGCGCACCCGCCTCGAGGGCCTCCGCGGCCTGGACTGTGCCTGCGGCAACGAAGACAAGTTTACCCCCTTCAAATCCCAGCCTGAGAATCCCGCAGCTCCCAAGCCTCGCCACGCCCTGCTCTCTGGTGTCTTGATTGTGGCGTGGAAGACTTCCTTTTCCATTTTTTGTTCGAAGGCTGTCTCCAAGTGGCAAATGCTTTGGAAAATGCTCGGCTTGCATGTTGATAACCTGTACTGGGGCTTCAGTAGACAGGGGCTCTGATCATGCGGCCTCCAGAGGCTTTGGTGGTTTGGACCAACATTTTGGGCCCTTGGTCCCTCAGCTCCCTTGCCATCATGATACAGTGCGGACACGGTTGCCCATGATCTTCCTAAGCATATTATGAGAGTCGAGTTTTTCTCCTGCTCCTAAAGTCCAGGGGAGTGGTGGCGGTGGGGTAGGGTGTGGGTAGAGAGCCATTTGTGATACCCGGAGGTGCTTTTGACTATTACAGACAGTAATGCTGTTTGCCATAAGCCAGAAAAACCAGAGTGGAAGGATATTAATAGCTACTATTCCAAAAAAATTTCCTTCCATTTCGGGAAGTGAAAAGTCAGGGCTTGAAATATTGAACAGTCACGGCCCTCTGCTTCCAAAATTGCCCCCTGGGTCCCTGCCAGACTAAGATTTCCTCTGGAGGCCCACCACTCCTGGATCCCCTAAGCTCCCTGTGGTGGTCAGAATCAGGTTAACAGGGGTCTCTCTAGACTGCAAGTTATTGAAGAATCTAGACCAATGTGAAATTTATTTCCCATCACATTTGCTCTGAGCATTATAGTGCCTTTAGTATGATTGCTCTTTATGGGAATTATATGGGAACAATACTTAAATACTCTGTTTTACTAGAATGAAAAGGAGTAGGACATAGAGTAGAAGGCTTTAAAGATGTCTCTACTCTTCCTGGTGAGGTGTGGTAGGGGAGTGTTTAGTTTTTGGAGAAATATATTTTCTTCCTTTTTACAAAAAATATTTATTTATTTGTTTACTTTTAGATAGAGAGTAAGGGAGAGGGGTGGAGAGAGAGAGAGAGAGAGAGAGAAACTCATCTATTGCCTCTCATAGGGGTGACCAGGGACTGGCCCACAACCCAGGCATGTGCCCTGACCAGGGATTGAACCAGTAACCTTTTGCATTGCAGAAGGATGCCCAGTCAACTGAGCCACACTGGTCAGGGCTTAGAGAGATACATTTTCAAGATAAATAAGGAAACCCTTGTAACCTCTGCAAGTGGATAGGAGGGAGAGGAGGTGCAGTACTTATAAAGTCCATTCTCCTCCCCCTTCTTTTTAAAACAGACCAAAGTCTTGGTCTTTTAGTTTCTGTACAGATGGAGAGTTGAGATTACTAATATATAGAGGAGCATGTGGAGATCAAAGCATTTAAAAATACATCTTTTCATGGAAGCTAGTGGGGGGGACTTTCGGTTTAAATGAGTTTTAAAGTGCTGTCGTTAAGAAAGCACATGAATGCAGAAATGTGAGTGATTTTATGGGCAGGCACGCTGCTGATTAGAGTGGTGAATGTCTGCCCTTAGTCTGGAGGTTTTTGTGGGTAGTGCTCTGCTTTTTTTTTTTTTTTTTTTTTTTTTTGATGTCTACCCTAGTGGAGAAGTGTGGACCCAGGGCCTGGGGAAGGATGGATGAACTATTGAAATTAGATGGCAGTCTGACTGGTGAGAGTTCTGCTGAAAAGTACAGCCCCTAGGTACCAGCACTGTGTTTTTCACAGTAAGTTGTAAAGGTGCTTTGAAAATGATCAAATACTACAGCACCCGCCACCTTCTCTCCCACTGGGTGCCTGAAATTGCACATAGTACTGAACTCTATGTATACTACATTTTTTCCTATATATACGTACCTATGATAAGTTTAGTTTATAAATTAGGCACAGTAAGAGATTAACAATAACTAATAATAAAATAGAACAGTTATAACAATATACTATAATAGAAGTTATATGAATGGCTTTGGGGCCATTATTAAGTAAAATAAGGATTACCCCAACACAAGCACTGTGATACCAGGGCAGTCCATCTGGTAAAGGAACTGCTAAGTGACCAGTGGGCAGGTAGTGCATAAATACACTGGACAGAGGAGTGATTCACGTCCTGGGCAGGACGGAGTGGGACGGCACAAGGTTTTTATCGCGCCGCTCAGAACAGCGCCAAATTTTAAACTTATAAATTGCTTATTTTTTGAATTTTCTGTTTAATGTTTTCAGACTGAGGTTGAACAGGGATACCTTGGAAAGGAAAACCATGGACTACTGTATATAATATAAGGCTTTTAAAAGAAAAAATAATGACTGCGAAACAAGGGAATTGCTAGTGAAAATTGTAAAAATCTGAAAGAGTTTCCAGGTCTATAAATGGAAAGGAGGTAACTTTTAATCCCTGTTAGTATTTTTGATATACAAAATTCTCCACAGCAGCAGCCCCTCTCCCCTTTAGTGTGGCTGTTTGCATTTTAAGTGCAGGTAGAAGCTCAGGCCAGGAAATTCTCTAGTGTTTTGAATAATTTTTCTCCTGTGTTTTCATTAATTTTGGTAGGTTCTTCTATCCTAGAATCACTAGGAAATAGAATACTTGGAAAGCAATGAGTAGTTTGGAGGACATATTTGATTATAAGCTTTGCTGGAAATAGTCTCAGGTTGTTGAAGTTTTTGTTAGTTTGCTTAGCAATTAAAAATTATTTTGTTGGTTTGATTTTTGTTTTGTTTTGGAGGAAAGACAAAATTTAAATCTTGGCCGTTGTGGGGAGGCCAGGACGCTGTGCCCAGCTTGTTTGCGGACTGGCACGGGGCTGAGGTCTCCAGCTTTGGAGGCCCTTGGCCTCCCTTCTTGTGAAACCCTAGGACATACTCATTCTGAGCACTGAGGGCAGGACTCCTGGACTCCCAAAGGGGCGCACACATCAGGCATTGTGTTTGCTTTTATGAGGGGGATGGGGAAATAGCTCTAAGGTGTTAGGAAATATGTCCCTGTTACGACCCTGGAGAATTGGACTTAACTTTTAAAAAAATGAAGTCACACGGCCCTACTGTGTGTGTTTGGGACCTCACTAGCCATTAGCGCAACTATATATACCTCTTTTGTGTGTTTTGTTTTTAAATAAAATGCCTATAGTTCACTTTTTAGAAAACTTTAAATTTTGAAATGAATTTTGAATTTTGAACAGCTTTATAGGAAGTTGCAAAAACAGTAAAGAGGTCCCCTGTGCTCTTCACCCAGTTCTCCCCATTGGGAATGTCTTACATAACTGTAATATAATAGCAGAACCAGGAAACTGACATTGGTACAATCAGCAGAATATATTCAGATTTTCCAGTTTAACATGCACACATTTATGTTTGTGTGTATACTTCTGTGCAGTTTTTTCACACACGTAGATTGCTGTAGCCACCGCCACAATCAAGGTACAGGACTTTCGTCACCTCAAGGATCTCCCTGGTGCCAGCCTCTGTAGTAACATCCATCTTCCTCCCACCTGCTCCCCCCCCCAAACCCTAGTGACCGCTCATCTGTTCTTCATCTCTGTAATTTTGAGGATGTTATATAAATAAAATCATGTGGTATGTGACCTTTTGAGATTGGCTTTTTCTCTCAGTACAGAACTCTTGAGAACCAACCAAGCTGTTGGATTTTCAATAGTTCATTCCTTTTTATTGCCAAGGAGTATTTCATGGTAAGGACATTCGGATTGTTTCCAGTTTGGGGCTCTTACTATTAGATAAATGCCCAGGAGTATGACTGCTTGATTTTGTACGGTAAATGTATGTTTTAGTTTTTAAAGAAATTGCCAGGCTCTTTTCAGAGTTACCTGTATTATTTTACATTTCCACAAGCAATGCATGAGAGGTCCAGTTCCTCTGCACGCCTACCTGCCTTTGTTCATTATTCTAGCTGCTCCAATAAGTGTTCTGGTCTTATTATAGTTTTAATTTGCATTCCCTAATGGGTAATGATGGTGAACATCTTTTTATGTGCTTATTTGCCATCTGTATTTCCTCTGTGGTAAATGTCTGCTATGTCTTTTGTCCATGTTCTACCTGGATTGTTATTTTTTTTTTACTACTGAGCTTTGAGAGTTCTTTATACGTTTTAGATACTAATCCTTTGTCAGCTATGTGGCTTCCACACTTTTTTCAGTATGTCTTTTTGTCCTTTTAACAGGATATTGTGCAGGAAAAAAGTGTTTTAATTTTGACAAAGTCCAGTTTATTGATTCTGTTTTCCTTCTGTGGATCGTGCTTTTAGTGTCACATCCACAAACATTTTGCTTAGGCCTCTATCGCAAAGATTTTCTCCTATGTTTTCTTCCAAAAGTTTTGTAATTTTATGTTTTATATCAGATAGTACTTCATATTTACCCTCTTAAGTATATGTGTGTCTTGCTATTGATCTAATAGGTGCTTATTATGTTTTTAGAGCTTTGGAAGCTCACAGATGGATCGGGCAGGGCTCCACGACCCTCAAGAGCTCACTGATTGGTGGGCCTGTGTGTGGACATTCCCCTGGGTTAAGTGCAGTAATGGAGACCAGGTGATGAGCACTGAGTGGAGAGGGCTCGCTTTGGTCCAGGTGGTCAGGGCGGGCTTCCCTGGGCGTGCTGCCCGAGCACAGTGGGAGTAAAATTGGTTCTTGCCTTTGGTCCAGTTATCTTTATTGCCACAGATTCTTCAGTGTGGGCTACCCTGGTTCTTGAGCATATGCTGAAGGACTTAGGGTAACCTGAGTTGTTGATGACTATTTTTAAACTTGCATGCGGCATAATAGCTAAAAAAAAAAAATGAAAATGCTATAGTTAAAACTCAGTAAATTAGAGAGTATGAAAAAGGTTAAATAGATTTAGAGTTTGGATACGTATTTAAAAACAGAGATAGTGTTTTGGATTGTTTAGGAACAAGTAGATGTGGTTTGCTTCCTGGTCTTGCATCTTCCTTGCCACGTAACTTCAGGGAATTTGACTTGCTGAAGCCTCTCAGATGAAGTGGAGCCAATAAGAGGTCTTACCTCACGAAGTTGCTTTGAGGGTGAAATGAAGTAATGTATATATAGTACTTAGCACAGTGCTGGGCACATTGAAAGCATTCAACAAATGCCTGCTACCATAATAATAATAATAATTATTATTATTATTAAAATAATCATTAAAATAGGAGAGAGACATATGGTTTTATAATAATGTTACGTGTATTCTCATATATCTCCTTTCTCTGAGAAACTGGAATCCCAGTTCTTACTCATAGAAATTTACCTTTTCACAGTTGGGAACACTGTATCGTGTACTAAGTATTATTTATTGAATGAGGTTAGAAGCCAGGATACTCTATTCACAATCCAGTACTGCCTATAAAATATACTTTTTTCCACCTAAAACCAAAATTTTTCTGAAGAACAACTTCCTCCCTGGCCCGACCACCGGGAGTGGCGGGAGGTGTGGCTGCTCTTGTGAGCTAGTTCAGAGTTTATCATCTGAGGTTCAGGTGAGCCAGGACTCTTGGCACAAAACCGTGTCCCAGACTTCACAACCAGCAGCTCCCTGCATTGACCAAGTTGTTCGTTTCCCAGAGGAAGTTGAGTAGGCCTCAGATGTACAGTTCTCACTGCGCTGTGCTTCTCAAACATGGGTGAACATCAGAATTATTGGGAGCACTCATTTAAACACAGACTGCTGGGCTCCACCCCCAGAGTTTCTGTTTCCTTAGGTCCTGGATGGAGCCTAATCATTTGCATTTCTAACAAGTTTTGAAGTGATGTGCTGCTGCTGCTACTGCTCCTGCTGTTCTGAGGACTACACATTAAGGATCATTATTTTAGAGTGTAGTTCTCTTTAAATTGGACCCAGACTAAGGTGCTTAACCCTTTGAAATTGAATCTAGTCATGTTAATGATTGAGATTGAAATAGATTGATTTCTAAGGTTACTAGTCAGTGCACATAACTATGCTCTCTCTTTTATGCCTTCCTCTTGCCCAACCCCAAGTTTTTCTTTTCTCAATTGTCTTAAGACATGCCCAGTTAGGGTATATGGATGCCATATGCAAACCATATTGCCTTAGCGGTCACTTAACCTCTATAAAATAAATGCGTTTACTAGATACTTATATCCTAAGGTTATTCAGGCTTAAATGAGATATTGCATGTGAAAGGCATATGTAAGAGGTAAAGCATTGTGCAAAATCAGTGTTTTATTATTTTGTGAGATCTCTATTTTCCTTTGGAATAGTGTCCAAAGAGATTTGGGGATGGACTTGCCTCTCCTGATACTGAGTTTCATTGCTGCTGGGGAGACTTGGTAAAGATCACATAGATTCAGGGGTGTCATGGAGAGGATCCTGGATGGGCCATTGGGCTCAGGGCTCAGAGTGCCTTCCACACATGTATTGGAGGCACACTGATGTGTAGTTGCAGCAATGACCAAAGAAAGAAGAACTCAGTGCGGGAACACAGCCTGAGCAGATGCTGGGCTATCAAGTGATTCAGCTTCCTTGTAGTCAAGAAACATAATTCTATCAAGTTCTTTTTTTGGTGGCTTAAACAGATGTGATCTGACCCCCATCATTTTTTTTAAGGTATAGGCCCACTCTGTCATTAGTAACCACTAGCCAGATGTGGCTGTTTCAGTTAATTAAAATTAAAACTAAAAATTCAGGTCCTCCATCATACCAGCCACAATTCAAGTACTTAATAACCATTTCCATCGACACAGCAAGTTCTATTGGCCACTGCTGTTCTAAAGAGATACCAGCCTTATTTGTCTGGAGGCACCATCGACAATGGGTTTCATACGATGGGACAGGAACACATTTTTGAGTGAGATATATCTCTTCTCTCTCCCTTGGAAGTCTGGTGTGGACCTGATTAGGAGGAATACCAAAGGGTGACTGCTCTATCAGCATGAAGTTCATTTTGCCAGTTCTGTCTTTGGAAGGTGAATCAGCAAGGCATTTGAGTTATTCTGGGATTGGAGTTTGCTGGGATAGCAGGCTGTTATCAAGAGGTATCTGCTGTTTTTAGTGATGACTGAGGCTTTGGTTTAGTTCATGGGATTCTTCCAGGGATCTGGTGCTTGAGAGAAGCAAATAGAAATGCTAGGATGGATTCAGCAGTAAGAGGCCCTTCTCCTGGAGAGGCTCTGGGGCCACCTGCACTCCTCCACCTTGGGTCTGTTCCACTATTGAACCAGCCTTTGTCAAGCAGAGGCAGGGGGCTGGCCTTGCTTGTCTTGCCGGTCTGGGCTTGCTCAGATACCATTCCAAACTGCGTCATCCTAACAGGTGGCCTCCTTTGGAAGTGTTCTGTAAACTGTAAAGTTCCTTTCGTCACTTACCCCACATCCAGTCAGTCACCAGGCCCCTACAGTCGACGTCCAAAGTACTTCTTGCATACCTGCCCTTCTTTTGCGTGTCTCCACAATCCAGCCTGTCTCCTGGACTCCAGTGATAGCCACATAACAGGTCTTCCTACTTCTGTTCTCTCACACCTCTTCTGATCTACTCTGTCCTTCCTTCCCACCCCCTTTCCTCCACCTTTTCCTCCACCCTTTCAGAACAGGCAGAGCAAGACAAGGATGAGAGAGATCTTGTCCTCCAGGCTCGTTTTGCTTCCTGCGTGAAGTGGGCTTTGTCCACACCCTCTGGCCCTATGCCGGAGAAGAAGGAAGGCCTCTCACCTTCAGCTGCTGCTTCTCAGCTGTAAGGGCTACTCCAGATGCTGTGACCTCCGAAAGCAGGGGTGAGGCATGTCCTTCCTAATGTGAGCTATGTGGTTTTTGTGAAGGGCTCTGAAAACCAACTTACTTATGAATGAGCCCCCTCTATCTGGGGGATTTGAGGAAAGAAGAGAATATGAAATTCTCTGGCAAGACCCTCTGTCCTGAGGTACTAGTCCCTAAATATCATTGAGCATTAAATATTGAGCATCCTTTCTTAGTCATGGCAAAAGGTTGAAAGATAGAAGGGCAACCAAGATTGCCTGTCTGGGATCTTGTTTGAGGAATGGGGGAGAAAGATGAGGAAAAATAGAAAACGAGACTAGGGAACCTACTTTTTTGGAATTATGGACACTAGGGACGCAGCACGTAGGGGACAGCAGTAAATTCACCGCAGAGCACGTGTGACACCAGTTTAGCTTCGGAAAAGAGAGATGGTCTGTTGCTCCATTATCTAGAAGCGTACAGGAAAATGTCTTCTGAAATCACAGTAAACTTAAATTAAGACACCTGGGAGAGTAGTACTGTAAACGGTACCACAAAACCAATCACACAGACCTTGAAGACAAGGGGAGTATCAGATAATAAGCAGGAAATTTGTTAAAAGACATAATCCTGTCAGGCTTACCTTGCAGGACGGTGCCTGGCCTGGTAGACCCAAAATGAGCGATGGTGGCATGAAAGTGAATAAATTTACTTTAGCTAACTTTCAGATCTAATCCTTTGAAATACTTCTCAAAAAAACTGAAGGCCCTGACTAGTAGCTCAGTTGGTGAGAGTGTCGTTCCCCAGTCAGGACAAATGTAAGAACCAACCGATGCCTGCATGAGTGGGTGGACCAGCAGGTCAATGTTTGTGTCTCTCTTTCTCAAAAATAAATAAATAAATAAATAAATTGATAAAACAAATTTAAAAAATTTAAGAATGTAAGGTCTAAAAAGTTCTGCTCCAACATATGGATTATTTTAGTCCTGGACTTAGAGAAAAAAATTTTCTGAAATTCTGAACTTTCTTACCTTCAACTTTCTCCAAAATAAATTCTGGGAACTTGGGGTGGGAGGAATCTGAAATAAATACAAA
Source organism: Glossophaga mutica (assembly GCA_039655065.1). Classification (NCBI taxonomy): domain Eukaryota; kingdom Metazoa; phylum Chordata; class Mammalia; order Chiroptera; family Phyllostomidae; genus Glossophaga; species Glossophaga mutica. The sequence continues at coordinate 72,607,807 of CM077308.1, read as the reverse complement.
TGTTTATATTCTAATAGCATTTATTAAATAACTGAGGTCACTTTATTAGTTTAGGAACATCAAATGGGCTATATGTAATTAAGCTTGGTCATGAAGTGAACGGATTTTGTAAGTATTCAATTTAATAGTTTATTTGGGCAGCTACAACAAATATTCTAATTAAATTTATTTGAAATATTTTTACTTTCTCTTAAGGAAAGTACATGTTTGAATATTAGGGAGCATGACACTTCTTGTTTTTGGACAGAATGTAACTCAGGCAAAAATTTGAGTACGGGAGCAATCACTTCTCAGTAAGTGTGTGTTGAATGAGTAACTCTGGATTGTACAAGTCAATACTGACGTGGGGAATCCGGTGAGAGTGCAAAAACAGAACACAATTTCTCTATCTGATTTTCCCCTCCATCTGTCCTTTAGAGGTCTGTCATATGCCTGGCACTGGACTAAATGTGGGGTATATGCCCTTTGTTCCCATGGAATTTATGTTTTAAAAGGGATGTAATGAAATAAGATGTTAGAGAACAGAAGGCAGATGAACTGGTTTATTCTACTCTGAGAAAAGCCCAGACATGACTTATAACTGCCTTTCAGGTAGTCTGTCTTCACTGTGAACTGATTAGGAGGAAAAATAGAAAGATGGGTTTAAATAGGTTTAAAATAAACCTATTTAAATAGAAAGATGGGTTTAAAACAGGAGATGAGTTTAAATCACAGGCATCATGACTTCTAGAAGTATGGAGGTGTCCTCTACTGGGGAGCTTAGGAGGATATAGCTGCAACCAAAGAATTACTAGGTGTGTGGGGGTGTCTCATTCTAGAGATCTCTTTAAAATGAGTATCACCTAACGTGGTCCTGTCTGATTGTGGGACAGGGGCCTAATGGGTTAGTTGTGATGTGTTTTTCTGTGGAGCTCAATGGTTAAGACAGCTGGAAAACTAGATTCACTTCCCACCTGCACCACTCACTGGCTTTCTAATCTTGGACAAATTACTTAACTTATCTGTCCAGTAGTTTCCTCATGTTAAATAGAGATAATAGTAATACCTTCCTCAAAAGATCATTGTAAGGATTCCATGTATTATGTGAATGAAAACATGTAAAGTGCTAAGAACACTTTCTGACACATTGAAAGAGTCATGTGTTAACTGTCATCAGTGTTCCAGTTCCTGTTGCTGTGTAACAAATGGCAGCAAATCTTAGTAGCTTCAAACAACCATTTAATCATGCTTGCAGGGCCTGTGGGTCTGGATTTCACGCAGGGCACGGTAGAGGTGGCTTGTTTTCTGCTCCCTTGTCCCTGGGACTTCAGGTGGGAAGGAGGCTGGATGGAGATGAGTGGGTGGTTTAGATTGGGTCATGTGGAGGCTTCTTTGTTCACATATCAGGTGCCCAAGCTGGGATAACCGGAAGGCGAGGCCTGTACACTGAGCACCTGCAAGTGGCCTTTCCACATGGGTTGGCTTCCTCGCAGTATCAGGCTAGTCACTTTGTTTATCCACATAGATCTCCATTGAAAGAAAAAAACAAACTTCAAGCTCATAAATACAGCCGTGAAATTGAGGCTCATGTTGATAATTTTCGTGCTGATTCAGACCTGAGATTCAGAATCTCTAGAAATGTTACATTATGCTTTATCACATTGATTCAGACTTATTTTCAGAGAATTATTGAGTTATTTGTTGCATTGCACATTAGAGCAATGTTCTAATGGGTCTTCTGGTCAACTGGTAGTGCTCTGTATCCTGAAGTGAGGTCAGCTGTTTTTGTTCTTTTATTTTTCATCTTATTGGACAGGCCATTATAAGACTCACTGGAGAATGAAAATAGCTTTTAAATTTCCACCTATGTGATGATCCCCAAGTGCTAGGCTTTCTCCCACTTTTGGCGGTAAAGGGGTCAGTTTCTCCTCCATGGCCAGTGGGAGGGATAGATTCACCACAGTAGATGCAGAGAAGAGATGTAGAGTTCACACCTTGCCCTGCTCCTGTTATACCACAGATGGGATGAAAGTTGTGGAACAAAAGTGTCCCAGGAGAGGAGAGGTTTTTTCTTACCTGTATTACTTAGTACAGAGAGCCTCTCCTCCCACTCCCAGTAACTACCCTGTTGTCCTTCTGTTTGAAGAGGGAGCCTCCTGGCAGCTGAGGATATTCTGGTTAGAGTTCTGATACCTTCTCCAGGCCTTCCTGTCCCTAAACCTGAATGCCAAGGTGGCCAGACGAGTCAGGAATTTCCTTCCTTCCTTCCTCCCTCCTTCCTTCCTTCCTTCCTTCCTTCCTTCCTTCCTTCCTTCCTTCCTTCCTTCCTTCCTTCCTATTAGCGGGACCACAACATTAGGCCTATTTTCAGAGAAACTGTGTGTTTAAGACTTGCCTCATTTCAAATTCTTGGAAAGTTGAAAATGTACTTTTAGTCTAGTTTGTCAGTCAGCTGAACAGTCTGACCTACAAACCTCTAAAAGCTTTCATCTCTGATCTGCTTGAGCATCTTGCTGTTTTTTCTTTTAAAAGCTTGCTGATTTGATCATCTCTTAGAAGTGAATTTTAGAGCCATGATTCCTGTTCCTTTTCCCTCTTCTCATAAAAAGAAGCTAGAATTTACCGAGCACTTACCAAATGCTGGAACACTGTTTACAGCCTTCTCTACTGTCTCATTTAATCTTCATAAGAACCCTACATAGTAGGTCCTGTTCCTACCCCCATTTACTGAGAAGGTAATGGACACCAAGAAGTTAAGTCATTTGCTCAAGTTCACAAAACTCATGGTAGACTCTGGATTCCTGCATTGTTTAAGCAGCAGATTTGCCAAAACAAAACAAAAAGCATGGCACATCTTTTTTTTTTCCATTTAGAAGATATTTTCTCCTCTATCTTTTTTATTCTTTAAGTCTTTCTAATACTCCAGCCCTTTGGCTTGACAACCTTGTTCTCTTTTCTCTAAAGTCATCATGTCTTAACATCCTTCCCTTTGTGCAAGGATTGTCTGCCTTCCTGCTGGGCAAGTTATTACAGTTTATTTTCTCCCCACTTCCTAAAAGTAATCTCATGGAGACTTTTTGCTAGTGAAGTCTCATTGTAACTTTGTATTCCTTTTTATAAAAAAAAATTCCTCTAGGGCAAGAAGATGCATTCATGTGCAGGTGTTTTCTGGAAGGGCTGCTATCTCTCTTCAGATGCATTTTCTTTAATCAACAGAGTCCATTCATCTGACAAATAGTGTTCCAGCCATGCCCTCCAACAAAGGGCATCTGTGTGCCTTCTTCAAGTTCACTGACTTCTGAGGGTGGGGGGGCATCTTCCTTTGCTGAGGCAGGGAGGTGGTAACTCAGTTGTAACTGGTTTGCAGCCATTTTTGTCTCTAAGTTTTCTTTAAGTTTTCTATCTTTTGGTCTCTTCCCTATGGAAGAGGCTGTATAACATAGAGCAGTGTTTCTCAAAGTGTGGTCTGTAGAACCTTGAAGGTTTCTGAGGCCTAAAAACTGTCTTCGTAATAATACTAAGACACACGAGCCTTTTCTACTCTGTAGACATTTGTGCCCAGCAACCCTGGGAGCACGGCTGGTGCCTGCAGGTGAGCCGGGGCAGTGGTCCGTGCGCTCCTCACCGGCACGCAATGCCAAAAGCCTGTTTTTCACTCATGCTCTTGTTGAAGCAGTACAAATAATTAATTTTAATAAGTCTCTGACCTCAAGTACATCTTTTTAATGTCTGTATAAAGAAATGGAAAGTACACACGAAGTATTTCTGCTGCAATCTGAGGAAGAGTATTTGTGTGACTAAGTGGAGAACTTAACTTTTTTTAAGTTATATTTTATTGATTATGCTGTTAAGTTGTCCCAGTTTTTTCCTCCTTGCCCCCCTACGCCCAGTACCTCCCACTCCCTCAGGCAACCCCCATACCATTGTTCATGTCCATGGCTGATACTGTAAGTTCTTTGGCTACTCCATTTCCTGCACTGTACTTTACATCCCCATCGCTATTCTGTAACTACCTATTTGTACTTCTTAATTCCCTTACCGCTTCACCCATCCCTCGCTACCCCCTCCCATCTGGCAACCACCAAAAGGCTCTCCATATCCATGATTCTGTCTCTGTTGTCGTTTGCTTAGTTTGTTTTTTTAGATTCAATTGTTGATAGGTATGTATTTAATGTCATTTTACTATTCATAGTTTTGATCTTCTTTTTTTTAAATAAGTCCCTTTAACATTTCATATAATGATGGTTTGGTGATGATGAACTCCTTTAGCTTTTTCTTGTCTGGGAAGCTCTTTATTTGCCCTTCGATTCTAAATGATAGCTTTGCTGGGTAGAGCAATCTTGGCTGTAGGTCCCTGCTTTTCATGACTTTGAATATTTCTTGCCAATCCCTTCTAGCCTGAAAAATTTCTTTTGAGAAATAAGTTGGCAGTCTTATGGAAACTCCCCTGTAGGTAACTGACTGCTTTTCTCTTGCTGCTTTCAAGAATCTCTCTTTATCTTTAACCTTTGGCATTTTAATTATGATGTGTCTTGGAGTGGCCCTCTTTGCATCCATCTTGTTTGGGACTCTCTGTGCTTCCTGGACTTGCATTTCTATTTTCTTCACCAAATTAGGGAAGTTTTCTTTCATTATTTTTTCAGATAGAGTTCCAATTCCTTACTCTTTCTCTTCTTTTGATGTGGTTGTGCAAGGAGCTGAGCCATGTTTATTTATGCTGCCATGTTGACCAGAAGTCTTGAGCTTAACTTTTTTTGTAGAACAATATTTTCACTTGAAAGAATAACTAATGATAATTATTCTGAATTGGGTATTTGGCAGGTATTTTATCAAAAATGAATAAAGGGAGCCTGTCACTTAAAGAAAATCAGTGGACAGTATTTGTTGCCAATGATAAAATTGAAGCTTTCAAGTGCAAATTAGAATTTTGGAAAACCCACATTTGCCACTGTTACCTTGACCCCTTCCCAGTACTACATAAAAGACTTTCCTGATGATCGCAACCCATGGTATGTTAACAGATATGATTTTATGGATATCACACTTTAAGTTTCTCACTGTTTAGGAGATCCGCATACTTTGAGAACCATTTTTTCCCAAATGACCAATGTATGAAGTTACCAAATCCTGCCTGGGCAAACAAAGCTTCCTTCAAAGTGAAAGATGCACCAATAGATTTTGATGTAATAGCCTACAGAGGCAGACCCATGACATGCTTTTATATTTCACATTGCAGCTACCTTTGAGTAATTGCCACTGTTGAGTTTTGGTGTAGTTTTAAATAATAGGCACAATTTTCTGAAACAGCTATAAAAATATGCTTTCTTTTGCCAACCATATATTTGAATGAAGCCAGATTTTCTTCATCTACTTTAACTAAAAATCATATAGAATAGATTGACAGCAGAAGCAAATATGAGAATACAGCTGTCTTCTATTAAGCCAGGCATAAAGAAATTTGTAAAATTATAAAACATAAAATATAAAATAGTACTCCTCTCGCTGCTTTTTGTTTTAGAAATGAGTTTCATAAAAGTATTTTATGTAACTTATAATAAGTTTATTGTTATTTTAAATGAATGAACATATATTTTAATGTTTCTCAGTTTTAATTTTGAATTCAGTAAATGTTGATAGATACGGCTCACATGAACAGAAGCTCATTGGGTCCTCAGTAATTTTTAAGTGTGTAAAGGGGCCCTATAACTGAAAAGTTTGAGCACTCTTGGCATAGGGGTAAAGACCGTGAACTGTTGGAGCCAGACTAGCTGGCTTGAATCCTGGTCTTGCCCTTTCCTAATTGTGTAACTTTAGGCAAGTTACCCTCAGTGCCTTTGTTTCCTCATCTGAAAAATGAGAATAACCTTCATAGAGTAATTAGGAGGATTAAATGAGTTAATGTCAATTACTCAGAATAGTGCACTTCACATAGAAAATTCTCAACAGTGTTTGGTTACCCCTTTCCAAGACTTCCCGTTGATATGCCTCCAGAACATTTTATTTTGCAGCATGCCTCCCTCTGTTCTCCCTCTCAGCATCCTGGCTGATTATAAATTAGGGGTTCTTACACTGGGGTTTGTAGTGACGCTATGCATTCTTCTAGACCATTGATTTTCAGTCTTTTTTATTTCAGTGGCACACATAAACTAATAGTAAAATTCTGCGGCACACCAAAAAATATATCTTTGCTGATCTTACCAAAAAATAAGTATAATTTTGATTCATTCACACCAGACAATTGTTGTTGTGTTGGCTGTTATCGGTTTTTTATTTGACAGTCTAAGGGGAAAGAGGTCAGTGCCCCTGACTAAAATAGTCAGGTACTGCATGTTTTAAAAATCTTGTGGCACCCTGATTGAAAATTGCTGCTCTAGACCTAGAGAGAAGCTCTGTAGCTCTTGACAGATTCTTTTAAAGGGATATTTATGATCCAAAAGAAGAAGGCCAAAGAGGGGGAAGAGGCAAGTGTAGCCACTACACACAGTCCTAGATCCAGTGTGTGCGCACTGAGAGGGATGCCGACCCTGCTGTCCCAGCTTGCCACTCTGTGGGACCTGGAGCCCACCTGCGTCCCTGCATTTCTGCACTGTTCAGCGATTGTCTGTTCTCCACATCTGTCTCCCTCACTAACCTGTCAGATCCCATACCAGGCACTACCTGGCCCGTGGCAGATGTTCAATGTCCTTAATCTCTGTGGAATGAATGAATGGACAAATGAGTTACTAATGTCTGCATTTTGCCACTGATCAAATTCACAGACCCATGACCCTTCATAACTCATAGGAGTTACAAGGAACGCAAATACTGTCACAGATATCTTGGTGTTTAAAAAATACCACTGAAATTCTGTGGAATACTTTGGAATAGTCAAAATTGAGTTTGCGTCGCAAACTTATAGCTATGAGCTATGTGAGCCAGATCACGTCATTCCTGCTTTTGTTTAGGTAAAAAAAAAAGATAATGGAACCCAATTCTCTGAGTTAGGAGGATTTTCTGAGTGTCTGTCTCATGTCCTGCTCAATAACGTTACTCCCTATGCCCTCCTTCCCTCTCGTCTGGTAGCTGCTCGTCTTCCATGCCTGGGGTAGTTGGCCGTGTGATTTTCGAGTTTCAGATCTAGCAAGCATTTATCATCGATGGTAGGCAGCTTCACGGGCTTTTTTTCTCATGTTGGATTAGATGTTGGTTTTGGTATAATTGCTTTGTTTTTGTATCTGTGTAACAGTATTTTACTTGTGACTGAAATAGCCATATTCCCTTACCAACCATTCAGGTTAGCCATTATGAATATAGGGCACTAAAACTCTTGACTTCAAATCTGAATTTATGAAAAAGTAAAAAACTTACACACAGGCCGTTCCAGCCAAGATGGAGGCAGCATAGGTAGAACCCCTTTGTTTCCTCACACAACCAAAAGGAGGATAACAACCAATTTAAAAATAATAACAACCAGAAAATCAAACTGCATGGAACTCTGACAACCAAAGAATTAAAGAAACAGTCAACCAGCCCAAACAGACCAGGAAGACAGCAGGTGGAGAAAACCTAAGGCAAGGTGGCAGACCACACGGGTGGAACTGACTGAACGGGAAGTTGAGACTCAGAGCTAACTGTGGACTATGGTGGGGGTTTCCACAGTGGGAGAAACTCCCAGTCTCACATGAGTTGGTTGGAAATTGGGGCTAGAGCTGAGCAGGCAAGCTGCATTGTTCCCTCTCTGGCCCCTCCCCACCAGGCAGCACTGCAGCACAGCAAAGAGGGTTGCCCTACCCTGGTGAATACCTAAGGCTCCGCCCCTTACAACTGAATAGATGCACGGAGACAAAGAAATAGGGCCAAAATGAAAGAACAAAGTAGAGCTTCAGAAAGAGAGCTAAGCCATGAGGAGATCGACAACCTATCTGACGCGGAATTTAAAACATTGGTGTAATCAAGATGCTAACAGAACTGAATGAGCTTGGTCGAAAAATGAAAGAACAAATGAAGACTACCCAAAATGAAATAAAGCAAAATATTCAGGGAACCAACAGTGACAGGAAGGAAACCAGGACTCAAGTCAGAAGGAAGAAATAAACATCCAACTGGAACAGAATGAAGAAACAGGAATTCAAAAAAATGAGGAGAGGCTTAGGAATCTCTGGGACAGCTTTAAATGTTCCAGTATCCGAATCATAGGGGTGCCAAGAGGAGAAGAACTACAGCAAGAAATTGAAAGCTTACGTGAACAAATAATGAAGGAAAACTTCCTGAATCTGGCAAAGGAAATAGACTTCCAGGAAGTCCAGGAAACCCAGAGAGTCCCAAAGAAGTTGGACCCAAAGAGGAACACACCAAGGCACATCATAATTACATTACCCAACATTAAAATGAAGGAGAGAATTCTAGAAGCAGCAAGGGATAAGGGGACAGTCACCTACAAAGGAGTTCCCATAAAACTGTCAGCTGATTTCTCGAAAGAGACCTTCCAGGCAAGAAGGGGCTGGAAAGAAGTATTCCAAGTCATGAAAGGCAAGGACCTACATCCAAGATTACTCTATCCAGCAAAGCTTTCATTTAGAATGGAAGGGCAGATAAAGTGCTTCCCAGATAAGATCAAGTTCAAGGAGTTCATCATCACCAAGCCCTTATTATATGAAATGTTAAAGGGACTTGTCAAAGAAAAAGAAGATAAAAAATATGAACAGTAAAATGCCAACAAAATCACAACTATCAGTGAACCTAAAAAAAAAAAAAAAAAAACAAAACAAATACTGAGCAGAAAACTAGAACAGGAACAGAATCAGAGAAATGGACCTCACATGGAGGGTTTTCAGTGGGGAGCGGGGGAAAGGTACAGGGAATAAGAAGCATAATCGGTAGGCAAAATAGATGGGGAGAGGTTAATAATGGTATAGGAAACAGAGAAGTCAAAGAACTTACATGTACAACCCATGGACATGAGCTAAGGGGAGGGAATGCTAGAGGGTTGGGAGTGCAGGGCAGATGGGGGATAAAGGGAGAAATATTGGGAAAACTGTAATAGCATAATCAATAAAATATACTTAAAAAAACTTATGCACAGAGTTCTTCACTTTATCAAAGGACTCAGTGCATATTAGTTGGTTTGTTTTAGAAAATAGCTCCTTTACTTATTCACCATTATTTAGATTCATGCAATCAACAGATTTTGGTGTAAAATGAGATCTGTTTACAAAACAGCTCACCACAGCTTTTCAGGAATGCGTGTGCAGTGCAAGGGCCTGCATGGCGGAGGAGTACAGGCTTCCAAGCCTCACTCCGCACTCAAATTGACTGCAGAGGGGCTCGAAAAATTCATTTCTGGCCAGCACTTGTGGAAAAATCCTTTTCTGCTCCACGTTTGTGGAGATTCCGATATTACAGGTCTGACGTCGGGACTTGGAAGTGACATATTTTACGTGTTCCACGAGTGACAGACACAGCACGGTCTGGGAATCACTGAGAGTGGAGGCGCCATCAGGAAAACAGGATGCAGCCCAGCGGAGGGGATGAGGAAGGGGGCTTCAGAAGTTGCTTTACTGCTCTGTTCTGGTGACTGGCAGGAGTGTGCTATTATTAGTCTGAGTTTTTATATGGAATGACACAGATAAAGTAGTTCTGGCTCCTTCTCTGCCTCATATATGCAGGGAAGGAAGCTCTGCTGGTACCTTCCCCCATTATCCACAAGCAAGAGCATTTCGTTGAAACTCCCCCGATATTAATGTAAGAAAGTAGGCAGGGAAAGAGGGTTCAGGATGAAGTGAGGGGTTCTTGAGGGCTTTGGGAGGGCAGAGTAAAAAGAGCCTTCTTGTTGGAGGGGCCCGTACCGCTGGCTAGTTCTGGGACTCTGGGCGTTCCCTAACCTCTGTGAGCCTAGTATCCGTATCAACAAAATGGGAGTGGGGTGGTGATTATTAACGGTAATTTTATATCATCCCAGCACCTTCTAGGCCCTCAATAAATGGTAGCTCCTGCTATTATTGATTGTATTCGTATCGCTACAGGGATGTTTAGTGTCTGGGGGAATATTGGTTGCCTTAAATTACGTAGTTCATTAGGAGCCGATTTTGACTTCTGAGGAGGGTGAGTGTGGTGAGAAGAAACTTGCTTGTCTCTGGAGTGTCCCCGTCCCTGTGAGATGCTGCTGCCTGGCAGACACAGTGCTGTCACTTAGCTGTCACAACAGGCGCTGATGCGATGCGGAAAGCTGGAGGAGTCTGGTGGCAGGCCAGAGTGTCTGAACGCTCCTCCCGCCTTCGTGTGGGTGAGCGCCGAGCTTGGAGGAGCAGAACTGTGCATTCACGTTGTCATTTTACGCCGTGGGTTTATTTTAAGGCTTTTCATCCTGTTTGTTTTTCTTTGTTCAAAAAATATTAAGTACTTACTGTCTGTATACATGTTTAAATGTGTACTGTCTGTATGCATGTGACAGAAACATGTTTAATCACTGGAGCTTACCCACTCGCAACAGTTTTTCTTTCTCAGTGGGAACATCGTGTGTGCCAGGGCCACCCAAAAGAGTACCTTCTAGGTCCTGAGATGGGTATAAACAAATACATTTAAAGATTATTTAAAGTTCAGTATTTAATTAATATAGGGCTTATTTTTTAAAACTTATCTGAGTGAATGAGTCCTAGAGATCCCCGTTCAGCATAGTACCTATACTGACAATATTTTATTGTCTACCTAAATTTGCTAAGAAAGTCAATTTAAGTCAATTTGTGTGCGTTCTTACCACAGACACACACAATAAACAGGGTGGGAGGAGGCTTTGGGAAGTGATGAATGTGCCCGTGGTCTTGATGGTGGTGACGGTCCCGCAGGTTAGCTTTTATCCCCAGACTCTGAGTTGCGTACACTAAATGTGTGCACCTCTTTCCACGTCAGTCATACCTCCGCAAAGTGGTTTTAAAAAAGCACCTTAGGAAAAGAATCTCTGGAGTCTAGGTATTTCTAGTTTTAGCAAATTTAAGTACCAAATATATCAACACAAAATAGGAACTTTGATGTTTTAGGTACACTTTGACCCAAGACATTTAAGTGACCTTTGGATTTTATATTCAAATCCAAATTTTAAAAATGATTGCCTCTTTGTAGATAAAGTCCTTTCATTATGGACCGTCTCACTGTGTACTACTTCCTGTGACTCTGTGTGATCTTCCCGTGACTCTGATCGGCAGGCCTGGGGTGATTTCTCTTTTCACGGTGGGGGAGCACGTACCCTCCAAGGTCTCCAGGCTCTGCTCCTGCTCCCAGACGTGTAAGCACGCAGGAGCCAAGGATGGCATTGAGGCACAGCCCTGAGCAGAGTTGCACCTTCCTCCCTGGAGTGGGACCAAAAAGCACCTTCCTGTAAATGCAAGTTTGTGTTCAAGCTCTGAAATCCCCCGATGTACTTACAACCTCATGTACAAAGCCCCTGCCAGAACTGGATCAGGGTTCACTGGTAATTAACCTGCTTTAGCACTAGATGGCTTTTTTTCTCCCTCAGTTGCTTTTACCAGCCTTGGTCTCCTGAGGAGTCTGAAAGAGACACACTCACCTTTGAGTTAACCTCTGTAGAATTAAAAATATGTTTATAACTGGTTATTTTTAAATGGATCTTAATTCCACTAATAAATATTTATGGAGTGCTCATTTTGAGGTAGAAACTGCTAGGTCCTGCAGATGATTCACAGAATCAATAAGTATGTATTGAGCACTTACTATGATCTCATTTGTACTAGGAACTGAGGAGGAAAAAACCTAGGGACATCGGGATTTAACATTTTGTGGCGTACATAAGCATGGCATGAGATGGGAGCACCAATGGGTGGCATCCGAGAAGGGGAGTGGCATATATACTGGGGGAGGAAGGTAGGTGGCTTCCTGGAGGAAGTGGCAGTAAAGCAGAGCATCAGAAGACGTCCAGAGTCGGCATTCATGTTTCGGCATTCCGTGTGTGCCAAAGCAAGAGTTTGTTTCCCTGACTCACAGGGGAGAAAGGCCCTCCCGCTGGAGGAAACTGGGAGAACTGCCAGTGTTTCTATAGGGTTTGTGCAAAGGCGATAGACACGAGTTGCTATAATTCAAGGCAGATTGTGCACCGTCGTGCAGTGCTTGACATAAAAACAATGCGGTGTTCTTAGAATGGGAATCAGAGTAATATATTGTAAATTTAAGCCTTTATATCAGTTGGAAGGCCTTGAATAGTTAACTTAAGCAAAACAGGAATTTGCTAGGAGTATATTGAGCAGCTCATAAATTAATGGAAGGGCTCAGAAAGCAGACAGGAACCTATGTGAGGACACTGTGCACCCAGCGGCTTGTACTGTGAGGGTGGGGCCCACCATGGGCACCACGGGCACCACTGCGATTCCTGGACTCCTGGTGCTAGTGTCACTGCACACGGTTTGTCAGTACCCTTTGTCTTTGTGACAGTTCCTCAGGATTCAGGGTCTCCAGGTGGAACCTCCAGCTGACTGAGCTCAGGTTGTCCTAACTGCTAGAGCAGGGAAGGAGGCGGGCTTCTATGGTGGCGGGTAGAACCTACCCCCAAGGCTCACACAGTGAGTGCAGGGTTCCCCAACACCAAAAATATTTAGAGGTGATTGACTGTCAGGAATATGGTACATAGTAATTGGAAGTTGAACCATCTGATTTTTAAATTACTTTCTGGTTTTGTAGTGTTATGAAAATAATGTACTACTAATGCTTCTTAAAAGCCTCCTTCGCTATGGATTCTGGGTCCGTAGATAGAGCTTCATCCTCTCCCTTACCCACACCCAAGCCACACTGAGCTGTGCTTCTCCTTTACCACGCTGGCCAGCTGGGTCTTTCCTCACTAGCCCCCTCCCCACCCCCAACAGCGGATTAGCATACATCCTCCTCATTTTTTTCCAGTTCAGCTCACATGTCTCTTTTTCCTTGTCATTTCAACTCTGTATCACTGCCCTCAGTCAGCAGGTAGTAATGCATGACTCCTAGGCCTCCAAAGCATTGTGTCCCGTGAATGGAGCACTTACTCTGCATTGATATTTGGGTGCACGTGGTCTGCAGAACCAGAGCCTAACATCCACAGGTGGAAGACAATCTTCCTCATGTCAGTGTTTGTAACTCCTAGTGCAAACAGAGAACTCAGTTGCCTTGTGCCTTGTTGAACTCTGTTGTTACTTTAAAGGTTAAGCATACGTTCTGCATTTTGGTTCACACTGATAATATCTCAGAGATATGTTTAAATAAGCATTTCTAATTTGAACGTCACACAGCTTAGATAAAGTTGTTCACCACAAGACGTTGGGAGAGTCAGCATCCCACTTTGAGAGAACCTAAATTAAATAGTTATTGGTGCATTTATTTCACTCGTTTTCTACACTAGCTGGATTGGCCCAGAAATTAGAATGCAAGTCTGGTGCCCAGAAAACCGATCATGTAGGGAATGGGAACCTTGGAAACCTTCTCCGCTCCCACCCCTTCCCACTCCCATCTTGGGATGCAAATGTTGGTCCCTTGGGGCAAGAGAGTGAGAAAGTACACTCTGCTGTGTGCTGTCAGTTTAGCGGTAGAGCTTCGTGTGTCTTTTTGTGATGTGTGTGTGTTGCATGCAGGCGTTCATGGACCCGGCCTGTCCGTGCTTCACTCAGGCCTCAGCTTCCTGGAGTGTGAGTTGGCTGACACACAAGAGCTAGCTTGGTTTCGCTTGAGGGCTCGGGAACAGACCAGCCCTTATTTTTCAGGTACCAGTCATGGATTCTCTAGGCCCCTTCCGAACCTTGCTTCTAGGGCATCTGACTCTCTGAGCAGAATATTCCAGTCCCTGGAAAAACCTGCCAGAATCAAAAGACTTGGTTGCTTGTATTTGACTTTGAGGTCCCTGGCACACTCAGCAAATTCTTGAACTCTTTGAAAGGGAAGGTAGGAGCTGCAGAATTGTTTGTCGCTGTAGTTGAAATCTCTAGGAGGTTACACTAATTTAGAAAGTGAAATTGTTTTTAAATGCGCTAGGAGGTTTGGGATTACCTGGAGCTGGCCGAAGGCTGTGCACGTTGGTGATAAAACACCTGGGAATGGGTTTGCCATTCACGGAGGCTTTGCGGAATGGGCCTCTGGCCTGCAGACCTCAGGGCATCTCTGTCAGCTGCAGAGGGGAGAGCACGTGCTCCCCCATTTCAGGGAACTGCATGGTGTGAGGAGTCATCGTGCTGAGTTGTGTGCTTTCGATCATAATTGCGGTGGCAGTTGAGGGGAGGAATGACAGTGCGGGGCCAAGGCATGGCAGTCAGCGTAAGAGGTAAATTGACTCGAGAACTTCACAGTAGTTTGGACAGGGGGGACTGTGAGGCAAGTGGACGACATTCTTAGCCAGGATTTGGGGAATGAGGGTGACATGTTCACGGGATGCTGATGGCACCTAAAGGAGGGGTCTGACTGTAGACAGCCTTGAAAACCAAATGCAACTGGAACACGAAGCTGTAGCCGACATGGCTCCATGAACACCAGTGGCATGCTGGAAGTGGAGTGTAAGGACAGGTGGTTCCCCAGCTGTGCGAGGTTGGGTGATAGCGGGGCGACAGTGTGAATGGGCTACAGTGTTCACACCTAAAGGAAACCTACGAGTCTGCTAGATTGGCCTGGTCTCCGATTCTGGGTCTGATCTTGGGGAAGTAAGTTGTTATGGTGGAGGTGAAGCGGATGAGCAGGTCACCAGGGTTCCCCCAGAAAACTCACTTAATTTTGCCATAATTCATTTTTTCTTCAACAACGAGGCTCTTTGTTGTTTCTTCTATTCAGGGGGAGAAAAGTCTTGTTCAGGGTCACGTTACCTAAAGGCTGCTAGACACTGACAAAGAAAGTAACAGCATAAAACCATAATGGGAAGGGAGTTTTTAGTGCTTGAGAAGCAAGCCAAAAGCAGTCACACTCATAGAGAGAAAAGCAAAGATTCTTCTTGTTGACAAATGACATGCAGGTTTTGTCAAGAAAAGGGAACCATTCTTGGTGAAATGGGTTATAGTCAGTATAGGGCAGAAAGGTTGTCCAGTCAGAATTTCCGAATTTCACCCTTTGTCAAGTGCGATACACACCGATCTGCAAGCTTTCCCTGTGGGGCCAGCCCCTAAGAGCTGTACTTGCCCTACCCCAGAGGGAGACCCACAGAGAGCTGGCTCCTTAACACTGACTGACTTTAGCTTGTTTGCCATTGCTTTTGCCACTCTCCCCTTGCAGGCTAAAGCTGAGTGAATGGAAATCCTTAGACAAGGTCCTGGTCTGAAAGAAACAGGTGACTGCAGGTTACTCAGTTCACAGGACCTTACATGGTGAGAGTGTTTGTGAAGCCCCCAGAGGCAACACATGTGCATGTCACACGCTGTTGAGCCAGCAGAACCCCTGAATGGTGCAGGTTCCCTTAAAAATCGGACCGCTCCTTAGCCCCTGGGCCTGAGCCTGGCTGGAAGGGGCCTCTGGTGGGGGTGGTATCTTGAGACCCCCATGGTGTTTCCAGGCTCTTGCTACCGGGTGTGGAGAACAGGGTGCGTTGTGGTGACTAGGAATGGCTTGGAGCAAAGTTCTTCCCTGGGCTCCATATTGGAAGTGTATATCTACACACACACACTCACACTCACACACTCCTACCCTCCTTTACATGCACATGCACAGGCACATGTATCTTTACTTAGGCCTCGATTTTGTTAACAGTCTGCTCTCTGTTACCACTTAGAATTCTTAGTCGTGTGACTAGTATCACCCAAAATTGTAACATGCTGGCACATGCCATTCCTGACCCAGATCCACTGATAAAAAAAAAAATCACACTTCCTTTTCTTGAAGTGTGTGGGTCCACAGCACCTGTAGGACTCCTGAGTGGGTCGGGGGTGGTACTCAGGGTGCCGAAATGTGTTTTTGTAACTTTTTTTTTTTTTTTGCTTATGAGTACTGTTCTCCACAAGCATAGGGCTTCTCACTGTGGCTGCACATGGGAGGCATTTGAGGAGCTTTATAAAATATAAGTGAATGGACCCTGTCCCCAGAGATCTGATTGAAGAGGGCTGGGTGAGGCCTGGGTACTAGGGATTTTTTAAATTTCAGGCAATTGTATTGCATGGCCAAGGTTATACCTTGCCCCTCTCCAATTTTCCACCAACATTTTCCACCTGCCTGAAGTAGAAGCCAGGTCAGGATCAGCCTTTGGATTTAGGCCATGATGACTCCTAATTTTAGCCCTAGACTTTCAGATCGGTCGATGTAGAGGATGCGGCCCAGGGGAGACGGAGTTTCTTTCCAGGGCAGTCCTTGCAGGCTGGCCAAGAAGAGAACGCTGACGGAGAGTTGCCATGTGCATTGGAACTGTAATTCCAGGCTGATCTTCACATATTATGTCATTCTTACTTGGTTTATATTCATCTTTAAGAGGAAAGTCATAACTACATGATTTAGTTTCAACTTCATAAGATAAATATTCTAGTAGTCAGAATCCTTTTTCTCTCCAGTGCAAACATGCCTGTGATGCCTGAGAGCACACATATTAATGCAAATATTACATGAGGAAAGAAACTCAGAAAGGTGATGAGTAAATCCCTGTCTTATGGCTTCAGAATAATTAATTATTCAAAGCTAGTTTACTACTTACTAGCTTTGGCCTTGTGGGGAATGGGTAGACAACAAATCTAGCAAACTTGAGATTTACCAGTTTGAAGTGATTGCTGAAAAACATTATTTTTCTTGTAATGGAATTATTGTGTAGACAAGGACTTTAAGTTAAAAAAAAATAGCATGATTCTTTCCCCCAGAGTAAACTAAGTTACTTTGCCAAAAAGAGCCTTAAAGTGGGTGCCCACACAGAGAAATTGGTGCAGGGAGAGAAATCGGCGCAGTGGACCCATCCTGCTGAATGTTCCCACGATGCTGTGTGAGCAGAGTCAGTGTTCTGGCAGTGGTATCGCAGGTCGGTCACTGGGATTGAATACAGTGTCACATTTAATTGAAGCAGGAAGCACACTTCGGTTTGTGTGCAGAGCAGATAAGCTGGAGCTGACAGTCCAGTGGTTGGCGGAAGGCCAGAGCCTGTGCCCCCGGCTGCCTGCTGCCACATGAGGCTCCAGACACCTCAGTGTCAGGCTGAGTGCTCTGTCCCTGGCTGGGACACACTCCTGCAAACACGCGTCCTGTGGAGTGACCACCTCTCTTTCCATTCTCTTCACGTCTCCATTTTCTGTCCCCCTCCTCGCCTGTTCAGAACTTTGTGACCTCTCCAGAGTCTCCGAGGACTTGACTTTTGTAGGTGGTGCCGCTGCCCTTCACACGCGGTTGTGTCGGTGCCTTCACTCAGCAGGTCTTGGAGATTGTTATTTTGACTCATGGGTCCTTTTGGTGAGTGGCTGGCCTGGTGATAATTCTGAACAGTAAGTTTGGAATTTTATGAGTCAAAAAGACAGAGCTCCTAGTGCAAGTTGAAACGTGGGAGAATGCCTCGTGGGCTCTGTGAGTCACACGGAGCGGGGAGAGGAGGACTTTATGGTGCTAATGGGCACTTTGCCTTTTTCTTCCCTGCAGGCCCTACTCTTGCTTGTTACGGTCCCAGTAGTCCTGTCCAGAATCTAGAAGAACCCAGCTACTTTTTCCCAGACTTTCCGCTCTATGCTGGGAGGCATGAAGCGCCTGCTTTGACGGTGGAGCCAAACGGTACCATCAGGGAAAAAGTCGGTGAGTTCTTTCACTTCTGTCACTGGCACTTGTGTTGTAAACAAAATGATCTATGTGTCCCATTTTTAGCTCTTTTTGCATAATGTTTTTCCTCTATGCTCATTTTAAGAAATCAGCATATGGGGTTATTGGTTGTCTCTTTATTGGCAGATGCCTTATTTTTTAGTATTTGTGCTATGGTGTTAATAGACTATTTAGCTATAATTTGTGACTCTCTCAACAGAAAATTTCTAGGTATGTAGGAACTTCAGAATTATACCACTTATTTTCCCTAACTTTTCATTAATTCCTAAATATTTTTTGTACTCCTTCCCGGAATCTTTCCTTTTTTTTTTCCTTCTGTACTTCATTGTTGTCTTTTGGCAAATAATTCAGAAGTTCAGAAGAAATTCAAAACTATAATAGGGAGATAACTGCCTCCTTTGTAAAAACTTCCTGCCTGTTTTTGAAGTCTTTGGGATTGGTAAAACTATGAGGGAATCTTTAAAACCACTTTAGGAAAGGATCTAAGGGTCCAAGTGTGCTTATGAAAAGATAATTTAATAGTTTTCATGCTTGAGAAGACCTCATTCCTTTAAAAATATATATATATTTATTTATTTTTTAGAGAGAGGATAAGGGAGGGAGAAAGAGAGAGAAAGAAACATTTGTGCCTCTCATACGTGCCCCAACCAGTGACCAAACCCACAACCCAGGCATGTGCCCCAGCTGGGAATTGAACTGGCGACCTTTCGCTTTGCGGGATGATACTCAACCAACTGAGCTACACTGGTCAGGGCCCCCATTTCTTTTATTATTCACCCAAAAAATATAATTTTCCTCTGGAAACATTTTTATTTCAATAGAATTTTTATTTGTTTTATTAAAAAATATTTATTTTTATTTGTGCATTTGCTTGTTCCATTAAGCCTTTTAGATCAGTTGTCTTGAAGGTGAGGACTACCATTTTACTCTCCTACCCCCAGCATCTATCAGGATGCCTGACTGTAGCGGGTTTTGGTCCATCTTTGCTGAGTGAATGATGACCCAGTTCAACCCACACTGATCGACTTTTCCTTGGGTTGCTCAACACTTATTACGATTATTTGGCACTCATCTTGTATGGACTTTCAGTGGTCTGATTTTACTATTTAAATATTTTACTGTTGAACTTTGGATTTATATTTTAGTTACACGTCCATTCTCTGAAGGTAAAGAGTAAGTTTGAATTTACTCCACAAGCAGCCCTATCAGGCACGTATGAAGTCGGCCCATTTGACAGAGGAGAGAGCTTCAGAGAAACGGAGTGATTTGCCTGAGGTCACAGAGCTGTGATTTTGGGGAGACAGAGAGAGAGATGTGATCAGAGTTGAGCTTCAGGACCCAGTCTGTGAAGTGCTTTAGTTTACTCAGCAGTTACTTCCTGAAGGCCTTCTGTGGGTCAGGTCGGTATTCTAGGCACTGGGGACACTGCATTGACTGTAACAGATAAACCCGTCACCCTCTGGTGCTTGAATCCTAGTAGAGGAGGACAGATAACAAATACCATGTGGACTGAAAAGAGAAGAGGCCAGAAGCAAGAGATGTTAGGAGGCTGCCCAGGACAGCTGAGCCACTGCTAAGCAGAGCCAGAACTGGGGAGCAACTGAGGGCATGGAAGCTAGGGTTGCAGTCTTCGCAGGGACACTAAAAATGTCATCTACTGTCACCTTTTCTCATATTTGAATGCCAAAAAGAGTAAGTGGCATGTAGCCCTTGACAGACCTTGCCAGTAAAAGACAGTGAACCTAATGACGTGTGTGCATGTGCACGTGCTCACGTATGTGTGAGTACGTGTTAGTTTATACGTCTTGTAAGCATATCGTACCACCTGTATTTCCCTCATTTCACTGTGGACTAAGAAAACCTAGCATGGCAGTTCATTAAATGTAGGGAGCAGAGGAGACAAAGGGTCAAAAGTAAATCTGAAATTTCTACCAGGATGACTCATACGAGGATACCATTTATAGGTGTAAAAAAAAAAAGGCAACCTTGGGGAAGAAAGACAGTTTGGGGGGAAATGACGTGTTCTATGTATATACAGAAACAGAGAGCCGTCGTTGGATGGAATTGTAGCACTGAAAGCTGCGTAGAGATGATCTAGTTCATCTGCCTCAATTTATAGGTGAGGCTTTTGAGCTAGAAGAGAGTATGTGATTTGCTCAGGGTCATGCCAGTAGTGAGTGGTAGACCCTTTACTAACATAATGCTCTATGATATCCTCAGTATACTACTTACTAGCACTGTTGTGAAATGGGATAAATTTTACGCTTCGTGGAAATCATGTAGTATTCTTTTACTGGTTAAATGGTTGGTCCCCCTCATTGGGTAGTGTGCTAGGGAGACCCACATTAGAGGGCATGATCCTTAACTTTAAGGAGGTTAGAGTCTTGTGTAAATAAATAATTGCTGTCTGCAGCAATAATTGCTCTCCTGAGATATATGCAAGTACAGGAGGGCTCAAGCCTGCTGGGCTGCCTGCCGTAGGAAAGGGTTTCCTCAGAAGGCAACTTTGGTGCCATGACATGAAGCATGTCTAGGAATCTCCCAGGAGGGCATGGTGAGCCACATCTTTCTAGGCAGAGGGACAATGCGAGCGAAGGCCTAGAGGCCAGAGAGAGCCAGCATGTCTGGGAACTATATATGTTCTTGGGTATTATTGGAGCTTAAACTCCAAGGGGTTGCCGGCGAGCGTGGGAGGTGGTAGCGTGAAATGTTTCTGGATAGGTAAGGCGGTAGCCACTGCACCATGGGATAGAATGTCAGTTTCATCTGCAGTTCATTATTGAGGATTTTTGTGCAAAGGATTGGTGTGGTTAGGTTTTCCTATTTGAACAACCTTGCAGGGTAGTGTGGAAGATAGGCTGGGGCCTAAGGGGTGGGTTTGGAAGTAGAAGTGAGACTAGCGTCAGAGAAATAGATGAGCAGGCAGTTGGAATGAATGGTCTGGGGGTGCCATGGGCTTATAAGGCATGGAATGAACACAGATTTTGTGGTGGAATGAGTCAGATCCTGGCTCTGTCTCTTCCTACCTCTGGACTTCTGTGATTTACCTTTTCTTAAACCTCTCTCCTAATCTGTAAGATTGGGGAGTTAATATCTACCTCATGATTACATATGGAACAAATGATTATATGGAAAGAATTTAGTACAGTGGCATATCATGTGCACTTTTAAAAGGGTTCTTGTAGTTGTATTGTAGTTACTAGTAATCACATTGGAGATCGGCATGGCAATAAGGAGGAGAGCTGGGAGAGAGAGTTTGGAGGTAGAATTGACAGGCAGTCACTGACTAGATGTTGCGGCTAAGGAAGAGGAAGGGATTTTGGAAAACTCCCAGGTTTCTAGCTAGGCAAAAATTAGACAAGGCAGTGATATGGGATTGGTTGGGTGGGTAAACCTTTTGGGATGAAGAAGGCATATTGAGTTTGAAGGACTCCTGGGCCACTGGCTGGCAACTGTGGGTCATGGGTCAGTCGTTGAAGGTGAGCAGTGGGTGTGATGACCCAGGAGATTGTGTCGAGTGAGGGTGGAAGAGCACTCAGAGCAGAGCTGTGGGGAACACCAGGATTCAAGGGGCAGGTGGAGAAAAGGGAGCCAGAGGAATGGACAGAGAAGCAGGAGCCAAGACCTGGATGCCGAGTTAGGAGAGCATTTCGAGAAGTGGGTGATCAACGTGCCGGTGCCTCAGAAGGGTTGGTTGTGTAATACGAGCACTGGAAAATTCTCACTGGGCTCGGTTACTAATCAGAGCAGGAAGGAGGGCAGTGCGTGGGAGATAGCTTACTGAGGACATTTAAAAGTGGAGGGAAGGAGAGAGGCAGTGCGGCAGTTAGAGGGACATGAGAAGCAGGTTTCCTTTTGTTTGGTCTTGTTTTTTGCATGTCTTTTTTTAAGATAGGAAAGACTTGGCATGTTTATATGAAGAAGAGAAGGGGCCAGTGGGAATATTAAAGGGAAGGGAGGGAGTGAAGAATGGAGCTAGGCCTGGGGGGAAGCAGGAGGTGAGGGAAGAGAGAATATTAGAGACAGTTTGAATTGGCAAAACACTTGCATGAGAAACTGCAGGAAACGTGAAGGTAGTGGTGGGTTTGAAATCTTGTTACCTGCTGCTGTGGTTAGAATGTTAATTATTTACACTTACTGACAGACCTATATTCCTGTGCAACAACTTGATACCTTTCTTCCTTTGTTTATCTTTTAGTTGAGGATCCTCTTTGTAACTTCCACTCCCCGAACTTCCTGAGGATCTCAGAGGTGGAAATGAGAGGTTCCGAGGATGCAGCAGCTGGAACAGTATTGCAGCGGCTGATCCAGGAACAACTGCGATATGGCACCCCGACTGAGAACATGAACTTGCTGGCCATTCAGCACCAGGCCACAGGGAGTGCAGGACCAGCCCACCCTTTAAACAACTTTTCTTCCACGGAAAACCTCACTCAAGAAGACCCACAAATGGTCTACCAGTCGGCACGCCAGGAACCGCAGGGTCAAGAACACCAGGTGGACAATACGGTGATGGAGAAACAGGTCCGGTCCACGCAGCCTCAGCAGAACAACGAGGAATTGCCCACTTATGAGGAGGCCAAAGCACAGTCCCAGTTCTTTAGGGGGCAGCAGCAGCAGCAACAACAGCAGCAGGGGGCTGTAGGTCATGGTTACTATATGGCAGGGGGCACCAGTCAGAAGTCCCGGACTGAGGGGAGGCCCACGGTGAACCGTGCCAACAGTGGGCAGGCGCACAAGGACGAGGCGCTGAAAGAACTGAAGCAGGGCCATGTCCGCTCTCTCAGTGAGAGAATCATGCAGTTGTCATTGGAGAGGAACGGTGCTAAGCAGCACCTCCCTGGCTCAGGGAGCGGCAAGGGCTTCAAGGCAGGAGGGGGACCCTCCCCAGCCCAGCCTGCAGGTAAAGTGCTGGACCCCCGGGGCCCTCCACCGGAGTACCCCTTCAAGACCAAGCAAATGATGTCGCCAGTCAGCAAGACCCAGGAGCACGGACTTTACTACAGCGACCAGCACCCTGGGATGCTCCACGAGATGGTCAAGCCTTACCCTGCTCCTCAGCCCGCAAGAACAGAAGTGGCCGTCCTGAGGTACCAGCCACCCCCAGAGTACGGGGTGACGAGGTGATTGTCAAGCCCGGCCGTTTCACTTGGCTTTTCAAAAGCCAGCATTCGTGTTTTTAGCATTTGTTAACATTTTTAAGGCATGTTAGGTTTTTGTCATCATGTTTTTTTCTCTTGTGCATAATATTTAATAAGCCACTTTTTGACCAAAATATGTAGAGTGGAACAGAACAGAGGGCAGCTGGGGATTCAGGAGTTTAGGGGAGGAGCCTCAGTTGTTGGCCATCCTTGGGAGTTCTGCCTGGTGGCCAGGCAAAGCAGGAATATTCCTGGCCGCCTTTGTGGAGATCATCCAAACTCCTGGAACATATTATTTCTACGGGGTTTTATGGAATCTTTCTTCATTGTAGATTTTAAAGGAAAATGCAGTCTGAATGCTAGAACAGAGGACTTAAAGGGACCATGGAAATCATATAGCCCCATCCCCTTATTAAACAGATGACGAGCTAAAGCCTGGAGAGATTAATAAATTTCCACAGTACACACTCTGAGGCAGCTGGAGCTCAGCTCAAGGATCCTGACCATCAGAATTTTTTCCCTCCATTGCCCTAATTCCTCTTCCGACTGGTTGATAGATTCAACAGCACTTACTGAAGGTGTATGCTGTGCAGCCCTGTGCCAGGGTCAGAAATAAAGGTCTCAGGGAAACAGCATCTGAACATTGCAGTGTGGCATTCTGTTTTAGGGTAGAAGTGTACAGAGAGTGCTAGGCGACCCAAGAGGATAGTGTGACTCACAGCTGCAGGGAGTGGGGACAGCTTCACAGAGGAGGTAACATCTGAGTTGGGTCTTCAAGGATATGTAAGAGTTGTGGGATAGAGGTGAAGTAGTGGGATAGATGTATTATGTAGGGGGAATGTCATCTCTTCAAACAAAGCATTTAGGTCCTAAATTTTGCAGTGTGTTGCAGTGGTGCAGAGTGCACTGCAGTGGTGCAGAATGTGCTGGAGTGCACCACAGTGCTGCAGAGTGTGCTGCAGTGATGTGGAGGGTGCTGCAGAGCGCTGTGGGGTGGGGCGTGGTAAGAAGTGGCAGAAGATGTGTTTGGACAGGGGAAGTGAGACCAGTGGGTGAAGGTCTGTAAGTGTCATGCTAAGGAGTTTAGAATTTATCCAGAAGTAACTGTTTTTACGTAGAGGCTAAGTTGATGTTTGATGGAAAGGCTGGCTGCAATGGCAGAAAAGACGAATTGGAGGCAAGGGAGGATGGGGGCCATGAGGACCTTCAGGGACAGTCTCAACAGTCCAGAATAGAATTACTGAGGGTGCCGTGGGTTTGAGGCCACGTTGCAGGGGAGCACTATACGCTAAGAGAGTCAGGGAAATAGAATTGACAGGATTTAGTGATTGTCTAGATGAGAAAGTTGAGGAACAGGGCGATTGAAAATAAGGCAACTGGAAATCAAGCTCTGAGGAGAGAAATTGGGTCTGAAGATACATATTGGGGATTTCCCAGCATTTAGATGTTGCTAAATTTGTTTGCGGGGACGTGAAAAGAGGAGACAGGTGGCAACTGTCTATTTAGTGGATATGTCTTCATTCTCACAGGGCTTTATTTATCTGTTTCTAAATCGAATGTGCTGAGGCTTCTGATGCAGCCCCATGGCTGTGTGCAGGGCATACCTCGGCTGTACGTCTTCTGCAAAGGGAGTGACTGGGCCTTGGCAGCCAGAGAGCTGGCCCATCATCCACTCACTTCCCAGCACCAGCACATCCTCCCCACTAGGCTGGGAATGCCAGCTTTGAAGCACACACTGAGATTTAGACTTCTGACAGGCAGCAGAACACTTTCTTCCTAAAGTCGGCGTGGTCCGACTCCACTGGGGACTCCCAGATGGGGCTCTGGGGGCTCCTGTTCTTACCCTTTTACAGTTCCTTAAGCCAAAGGAGAAAGTTAAACTAAAAAACTATCAGGTTTGAAGAGAGAAAAAAAGTACTTTTCAAATTTCTGGTATTTGTACCACATTGGTTTACCATAGTTTAAAATAATTCCTGGTGTTTACCGCAGAATGGTATCAGTGTTTGGTTTGTGACATTTCATTTTTCCTGATGTTTTAACTCAACCTCTAGAGCTTGACGGAAGGTGAAAATATCCCCAAATGCAGTCTCTTCCTTCCCTTTGGCTTTCCTGTTTGTTAAATGGCAATGCATATTGTGGGTTGGTTTGCTGCTATATTTTTAGGAAGATATTTATTTTTTCCATTCTTAAACCATTTTTCTTTTTTTTAACGTTTGCTTTTTGTCACTTGGCAATAGGTGTGATATAAGGTGGGAGACATAGGAGGGGGAAGAGGGAAGCACTTCTTGGAGATCTCTTTTATTTGTGGGAAGTGTCATTTGTCTCAAATTCATGACGTCAAAACAAGAGGACATGTATGAGGAACTTGAGTCACTAGCCAGGCTTGGCAGCTGGTTGGGCATGACATCAGAATGTCCTAGGAGACGCAACAGACAGGCCATTGAGGCTGGGCCCCAGAACTACAAGGCCCCTTTTGTGAGCCTGGCCGCGCCAGCCAGCCAGCCAGCATGGCTCCAGCAGCACAGCCCTCGGCGGACAGGGTAAACAAAGTTGCATCCACACCAGTCCTGCTTCAGATGCTTTGGTTGTGGCCCAAACTCCAAGGGTTGGATCTGAAACTCAGCAGTGAGTGAGGTTCAAGCTGTCTTTGCCCCAAAAGATGGGCAGGACTCTTTCTAATTTCACTGATGTATTCCCTTGTGCTTAAAGGGTTATCTGTCCTAAATGGTGATAGTTTAGGAGGCTGCAGGCTGCTGGGTCAATACATCATAGACTTCTGGACGAGAAGGGTGGCCTCTGAGTGAGATAACTGAGTCCATCTCCTTGCCTGATGCTTCAGAAATGGGCTCAGTGTTCTGCTAATATTTATTCTCTCCCCTGCTCTGATCTGCTAAAGATGGAGATGTGGGTGCATTACTGTAAAGCCCTTCAGGCTCCTTTCGTGGGAAACGCCATGGAGAGGTCTAGTGCCCTACCCCAGTGTTTGTTGGGGGTGAGCTAGTGAGGCTGCTGGAGGCGGAGGTACCACGGTGACCTTACCTTACTGATGTGGCTGGTGGGGACCTCCAGGGAGCAAGAGCCAGTCGTGGATACAGGCTCTGGTTTGTTCAGCTCTGTCTTCTTTCTTCATCTTGAAAGTGGAAATGGGTAGAAATGAAGGCAGGGTGAGGATGGGACAGGCTGTTCTATGGAGAATTATACCTTTTAAAAAAAAGGCAAGCGTTTCGATGTTAATCTGTGGAAACAGTGCTTCCAGAAGCTGTGAGTTGGCTTATACCATCTGTACTGTTAACGGAAGAGAATGCGTGAAATGAGTATCAGTGGATGATCTAATTTTTATCAAAGCAGTTTGGAGTACAGTAGTCAAATGCATGTTTATTTTTCAAAAAAACCTGCCCATATTTCCAAAGTGGAAACTAAAAATGCTAAAAAATTACTTAAAATACCCTACTTCCTTAATATAACCACTGTTAACATTTTCCTATACAAATTAACTTTTCATGTTATAATCATAGACTCTACTCGGTTTAGTATCTTAGCTTTTTTTAGATAGTATTTTATCACATTTTT
Organism: Glossophaga mutica; assembly: GCA_039655065.1. Lineage (NCBI taxonomy): Eukaryota > Metazoa > Chordata > Mammalia > Chiroptera > Phyllostomidae > Glossophaga > Glossophaga mutica. The sequence goes on along the minus strand of CM077308.1, from coordinate 72,581,417 downwards.
CTCACAGTATTTGTTTCCATCCTTTCATTGCTGCATTTCATAAGGTATATAGTTTACATTGCTTTATAAATAATGTTGTGAGCATCGTCATGCATATCAAATTTTAATGCTTCCTAAAGAATGAAAGCAATATTATTTTGGTTTCATTCTTTAGGAATCATTTAGAAATACAATTATTGGGTAAGCTTGTAATGAATATTTAATGACTTCTGACACTGGATAACTTTGTAAAAATGTTACAGTGCCTGTTTCACTGTGCTTTGACCAACTTAGGTCATTATAATTAGAAAAGCTTTGCTAATTAGTATTAACTCCTTATTTTAATTTGAAATTATCAGGTATGCTAAATTTTGGGTGGGCATAATTTAGTAGTTAGATTTTTTGACCTTGAAAATTGGTTCTTCATGTTTGCGTTCATTTGACTTACTATATATGTTTGATGGGTTCGAAGTAAACTGAAACCTGTGTTCTCTGATGCTTGCTCTGATTTTCCAGTTTCTACAATTTCACTTCCACCCTTAGCAGGTAGCAACGGAGTGGAGGAAGAAGCCGGAGGACCAAACCTGCAAGTGTCTGCGGTGTGCCGGGCACTTTGTGTGGGTTGTCCTTAATCTTAACACCGGTCCTCAGGGACACATGCTGCTGATGTCCCTAATCTTACGGATGACAAACTTAGGCTTAGCCAGGTCCCCAGTAGGGGCCACTCGGCAAGCCACCACAAAAATGTTTCTCTCCCTCTCTTTTTCTCCCTCCCTTCCTCTCTCTAAAAAAATCAGTAAATAAACTCTTAAAAAAAAACACACACACAACAACTTAGGCTTAGAGAGAGATAGTAAAGTAATTTAGTCACGGGCACCAGCTCCGAAGTGCACCGCAGCCAGGAGTGAACCTGGATGTGTGTCACGCCCTGCTGGTGGAGGCAGACAGGTTTGTGTCCACTCCGTGTCACTCCTCTTGTGAGTTTCTAATCAGGTTTGCATGTCACACCTGGTGCCCAGCCTGGACTCCACCCACCACTCTGGCTCTTTTCAGGAAGACCAGATTAAGCATTCTAGACTCTAGGAGGAAAGTCCTCCGGATACCCTTTCTCTCTGGACATCAAACTTAACCTTGCTGACAGCTGTGGCTGTGAGCTTGAGTCTGTCTCCAGTGAGTTTGCTTTCATTTGCAAGTGAGGGCTCGGTAGAGTATTGTTTATTGCCTTAGACTGTTTTTGCCTTAGCCTATTTTTAGCAGAATGTTTCAGTTATGGAAAATAAGCACTATTTTAATTATTAATTTTTGTTTCAGGTAGTATGAGTTTGGGAAAAGTCACTGCTGTTGGTAGAAAGAGCATTTTTCCACTCTTTGAGCCTCTCCATTGCCTTTTTTGCCCTCTACCTGGGCTGAATCTTGCCCATTCAGCATGGGGAGTTTGACTTACTAACTCCCTGGAAGCAGAGAGAAGAGTGGTAACTGCCATTATTAATATTTTATCCACCTATGAATATGTGAATTTAAGTTTTAGCATGTAGAAAGATACTTTATAAAAACTTAAAATGCCCTGCTGTCCTAAGCTGATAAAAACATCTTATAAGATGATGTCCGAGGCAGAGGTGCTGTGGCTTTCCTTCCATGGAGTGCTTGCTCAGCTCTCCTTCCCCACCCCCGCCCTTCCCATCCACGCGGGAGGCTCACAGTGTCCTGCCTTAATGGAGGGAATCTATGGTGCTGCCAGTCCCCCAAATCACTGATATTTTTCTTAAAAAAAAAAAAAAAAAAAAAGCAATGTGCATTTCTGCCCAGAAAAGCTCCTGGTTTGGTTTTATTTGAGATGGAGTCGAAGTTGTTGACAGTCTCTTGAGACAGTGCAGAATGACAGTGCAGGGAGGAGGGAGGGAGCAAAGGGGGACCCAGCCCAGGAGGCCATGTGGCAAATTAGAGAGAACGCCTCTCCCCAGGAAACCCACGTCCGCCCAATAGTGCAGCCAGAATGCAGGTTAAACCATGAACATGCATAAAGACGTGTGCTAAAGAGCAGGTCATACTCTTGGTGGGCTTGAGGTTTGGAATGCGCTGTAGTATAAGAAAGAATGTTTGCTGGTCCTGCCTTACTTGAGTCAGAAATGGCTGGAGGAGGAAGGAGAATTTTTGGCGTTAGTGTATGTTTCCAATGTAGTGAATTATGATTTGCAGTTTAAATAGTTGTGAAAATCGATTGCTGTGTGGGACCAGAAGGTAAGCCAGACCCATGGCTGTTGGATTAAAAACTATCCCTTCACAAAAATGAAGCCGTGAAGCCTTGTTTAAATTCCACCAGCTAAACATGTGTTTTGAATACCAACATGAGAACTCACGAATATCTCCAATTTGTAAACTGAATTATAGCTGGGTGAGCCAAGTAAAATGCCCTGTTTATCCTGAGAGACATCTCTGCAGTATGGGAATTTCAAAAGGCTAGGGTCAAGTTCAGGTTACTTTCTCAGGAAACCTAACACAATTCCAGCTGTAGTGAATTAAATGAGTGACTTCTCCAAACAAGAGGATTATCTATATCCATCCTGCATAGCAATAATTATGAAGTTAGTTTACCCAAGAGTCCAGTCTGAATATGAACTGTGGTTAGTCCTACGATGTCTGCACAGACAAAAGGGACAACTTGGGAAGCTGTGGGTTTGGGAAAATAAGATTCAAGGGGCTTTCAGTTCAGGCTCTTCCACTTTGTGACAAATTGCACAAAGTTTTATCAATTGACAAATTGATAAGTTCTTTGAGCCTCAGTTTCCTTATCTGTGCCTTGTCACAGCTGAATTTTTCTGAAACTAATCAATGTTCTTCCCTGCGTAAATAAACTTGTTCATCGTAGAAATTTTAAAAGTGTATGTACTTTCTGCTCCTCTCCTTCACCAAAAAAAAGCAAAAGAAGGAAAATAAAAATTGCCCACAGTCCCATTATCTGAAGATAACTACTGTTAAATACTCTGCTTATTATGTTACCTTGAAGGTCAGAAAAGTATAAGGAAATATCATAAATTGGAAAGCTCTATGTAAAATGAGGTATTGAGTTGGCCAAGAAGTCCCTTTCGTTTTTTCCATAAGAGATGCATTTTCCATTTTTAGCAATAATATTATTGATTTGGATATTTTGAGTATATTTTCAGCTATCTCCTATGTGGTAGAACATTAATTGTTCTCAATTAATGTCTTGATTTGATCTCTATTAACTTATACTGGTCTACTCGACCATGGAGCATCATCAGTGAGAAATGTCTAGCACGGAACTTCACAGGTCACATTTGATATGTTCGACCAGCCACAGCACCTTCCCCACGCACTGCACAAATCTCTTTGTGTGTTTCAGTTGCGTGTTTACCTTTCGTGAAATGATAAAGCATAATATGCCAAAAATGTTACATATTTTCTTCATCTTCAATATTAAAATGGCTACACAAAAAAATTCACCAATTTCTATGTGTTTTTTAAATGCATGCTGATAAGACAGCTGTTACCACACAATCTAACAAAACTGTTTCCAATGAAGTTAAAAGACAAATAAGCGCTACTAGAGCCCTCTTACGGAAAAAACCAAGTAAACTTTTTGGCCAGCTCAATATTCTTACTGAGTGAGAAGTCTTAAAATTTGAACCTCTTCATAGTTAAGAAGATTTTTATTATTTCATCTCATTTTTAAATTTTTTATTTTACTTTGTTTACTTCCCTCTGATTAACAATAGTTTTTTAGTTTTTATTTTTTATAATGTACATGTATTGCTTAGATTATGAAATGTTTTTTCAAGTAGCCATCCATGTTCAATGTAGAAATTATATAAAGAATAGAAAAAGATGAAAACCCAAAAGGAAACCCATAATCGCATCACCTGAAGATAGTCACTCTGAACTTTCATCACAGTTTCTTCTAGTCATTTTTCTAATGAAATCCTAATAAGTATCATATCTCTTTTTTCCTTTTTACCGAATTTACTGAGGCGACACTGGTTAACAAAATTACACGGGCTCCAGGCGCACAGTCCCACGGCACGTCACCTGTGCACCGTGTTGTGTGTTCGCCGCCCCAGGTCAGGTCTCCTACGCCGCCACCGTTTATGCCCCAGCGGTCACCACAGCGTTGTCTGTGTCCATGAGTTTCTCTCTCTCTCTCTTTTTTTTTTTTGCTTTTATGTATTATATCTTGAGAATTTAAAAAGAAATCTTTACCTAGGGGTTCAGTAAAAGCTTATTGAACTGAATTGTTAATGTTGATAAACTGAAAAAGTTGTTTTGACTTTATTTCTCTATTATTAAGTTCCCTTTGGGAAATGTATTAGCTGCTTGCATTTTTCTTTCAAATTAGTTGATCACATCCTCCATCTATTTATCCAGTGATAGTTCTTTTCCTGCCGTGTTTTGAAAAAGTTTTGTCAATCATGAGAACCATATTTATTAAATATTAGCATAATGGCTTAATTGTAGATAAACATCTAGTTGACTATTTTGATCATCACCGATGCTTGGGGATCTGGGGCCAAGAGGGTGAGGACTGCTGCCCTGTTTGATGAAATGCTCTGATGCTCACAAAATTCTGGAATTATCCAAAAACGAGGCCTTGTGGCCTACGGGCAGCGTGGTCTACAGCAGTGCTGCCTAACAGAAATAGAATGTGAGCCACAGTTCTAACTAAAAACTTTCTAGCAGCCACACTTTTAAAAACTTAAAAGCGCCCTGGCTGGTGTGGCTCAGTGGATTGAGTGTGAGCTGCGAACCAAAGGGTTGTGGGTTCAATTCCCAGTCAGGGCACAGGCCTGGGTTGCAGGCCAGGTCCCCAGTAGGGGGCGCACGAAAGGCAACCACACATGGATGTTTCTCTCCCTCTCTTTCTCCATCCCCTCCCCTCTCTCTAAAAGCAAATAAATTTAAAAAAAATTAAAAAAAAACTTAAAAGAAATAGGTGAAACTATTTTAAACCATATTTCATGAACCCATATAAAACATTTAAAACAGGTTTTAGTTAGCCCTGGCTGGTATGGCTTAGTGGATTGAGCACCAGCCTTCGAACCAAGGGGTTGTGGGGTTGATTCCCAGTCAGGGCACATGCCTGGGTTGTGGGCCAGGTCCCCAGTAGGGGGCACCTGAGAGGCAACCACACGTTGATATATCTCTCTCTCTTCTCTCTCCCTTCCCCTCTGTCTAAAAATAAACAAATAAAAATCTTTTTAAAAAATGAACACGTTTTAATTCATCCATTATATCCAAAATATCATTACTTCAATAAAACAACCTATTAATGAGATTTTTTTTGTGTGCTAAGTATTTACATGGTGATGTGTATGTTGTACCTCCTGCACATCTTGGTGTAGGCTAGCCACATTTCTGGTGTTTGGGAGCCACACGTGGCTGTGGCTGCTGTTTTGGATGGCACAGGTCTGGAAGGAAGTGAGGGTCTGTGCCCGAGAGAGAGTGTGTGGATATTATCTTGAGGCTACACTCTTGCTCTTGCTCTATAGTTTTCATTGGGAGAAAACTATAGAAGTGGAAGATTCTAAGGTGCTCAAGTCCACTTCGATTGCTCATTGAGGCTTTAGGATTTGGGGCTGTGCTTCTCACCACGCAGTGTCTGACGAGGAAGGGATAATCAAGGGAGGTGCTTCTTGCCTTTCTCCTAATACCCATTAACACTGTGTGATAAAACAGCAGAGGCTAACGGTTATTAAATCCTTTCCTGGAGATAGACACCATGTGCAATGCTTCATGTGCCTTATCTCATTTAATGCTCACAGCTCTGAGAAGTGGGTGCTGGTATGGTTACATGGCTAGAAAGAAACAGGACCAGAAAAAAGAGACCGGTATTGAGGACCAGTGCTGTTCTGTACCAGTGTGGGGAGAAGAAAGCCTTGGTGAGGTGCAGTGTAGTGGGTTCGAGACCCCCAGTTTACAGCCCAATTTTTTTGCTGTGTAAAGACTGTGGGACCTCTGGTTTGGGAATCTTCTGAGCCTTAGTGTATGTACTTTATAAGTGGGACAATTCATAACAGTGGGACATTCATAAGTGGGACTATTAGTAAGTACCCAAGCTTGTGAGAATTAAACAGTGGATGTACAGTGTTACACATGGAACATTTATTTACAGGTATAATGTAAATACATAAATTTAATAAATAAGCTTGTATATGAAGCACTGTATGCAGAGAGGAGCTAATGGACTATTGATTAGATGTCACCAATGACCTTGTTTTCCTAATCTAAAGAGCATCATCAGCCTAGTTTTGAGCTATATTTTGTGACCCCAAAATACATGAGAAGGACAGTGGCATGGAGCCTTATTGTTATATTGGTAACATCATGATTTGAGGTTCTACTTGTGTCATCCAGAACAAGTCTAAATACCAGAGGTCTCTTCCTCAGTAATACAATGTTGAAGGTTTCACCATTCTTTGAAAGCATATTGAGCATATGTGGTCTCCTAACTTGCTCTTGCACTTGGGTCAGATCAGCTGACAACAATTTGATGGCTATCAACTTAGTAGTAGAAGTCATAATTTTCTACCCTCTAACCATAGCCATGCTAATAATTAGGGAGAAAAGACACACGTGTTTGAAAAATTAAATAATATTACACTGAAATAAAAATTCAAGAGAGGAAAAAAAACATCACCTTAGCCAGTGGCGGTCGATTGTCAGGAGAGTGCTTCAGACAAGGTTCTAAGTTTGGAGGAAAGAAATGGGTGCGGATTCTGGGGTGGGGCGGCGCAGAGTGGTCCAGGCTGTTGACCATGGAAGACCAGCCCACAGGGCTTCCCTGTAGGGCCTCTGTTTTGTCTCTTAGATGTGGCTCTTTAAATGCTGTGATTCTTGTTTTTAATACGTCCCTGTGGACTTGGGGAGGAGAGGCTTCTTCAGCCCTGCTCACATGTATTTAAATCACTGGGTGGTTCGGTGGCAGATGGAAAAGGGTTGCTTTCTACAGTGTTCCTAAGGCTCATTGGGTTCCCTGAGCAGAGGAGCAGGATGTGTTGGTGGGGCCTGCCTCTGCCTCAGTTTTCGTAAGGATTAAGCAAGGTGATGAAATGCAGTGTCCGGCAGATGATACAGACCTCGATAAATGTTAGTTGAATGCTCTTTGTAGAGAAGACCTTCTGTGAAAATAACGTTGAATGTGGTAACAGTTGAAGAGACAACTCAGGCAGGTTTCTAGCCCGCATGTTTCCCCTGAGGCTGCTGGAGCCTCCAAAGAGTTCTCACGCCTTTGTGTTGGGGAGTGAGTCACAGACACTGTGGTGGTGCAGGCTGGGCCGCAGGAACCCGGAGCGGAGGGCCCAAGGGGGCTGCCTGCCCTCTCTGCTCTCACCGGTGCAGGGAATTGGTGAACTGCATAGATCCTGGAATCAGAAAGCCTGGGCTTGGATCTCCTTCATGTTCCTAATATCTCTGTTTTACAGGGGTGGGCAAAAGTAGGTTTACAGTTCTATGGCAAATAATACAATAATTAGTAAATGATAATACAAGAAATAGCCTGTTTTGTGTACTCAACTGTAAACCTACTTTTGCCACCCATGTAGTTTGCAAGTTACCATCCCACGCCTTGTTTTTTCATGTAAATAGACTGGCAATGATACTTATTTTGTAAGGCAGTTATGTAGGTCAGCAGGAGATGATGTGTGTAGCAGCGCATACCGCAGTGGCTGGAATGTAGTAAGTACCCAATGAATGGTAGCCGTACCAATTTTTATTGGACGTCTCATGAATGCCACACTCAGTGTAGGGTCTGTATTGAGGCTGTGGGTTACCAATGATAATTACAGTAATGATGATTAGTAGTGAACGTTAGTCCAGTGTTTACTTTGTGCCTGGCTTTATACATATTAACTCCTTAAGTCCTTTAACGAGCTAAATGGCATATAGTCCCAGGAAACCGGGACCCATGATACCAAAGCAGCTAGCTCTCTACTTCCCAATGTAAGAGGGGAAAGAGGCTCACCGGCAGACAGTTATAGCATGAAATTCCATGTGCCGGTGGTTTCTCAGTAAACGATGGTTCCATTCCTTCTTTTTTCTTTTTCTCTGTGTCCCCAAGGTCATAGCACTGGTATGGCCTTGTGTGAAATGTTCCTGTGCTTTCCCAACACTCTCTCTCCCTCATGTACACTGAGCTCAAACCTGCCCCAGATGGCTGAGTAGTGGGGCAGAACAGAGGTTTGCTACCCTGCCTGCACATCATCCTTTATCACGTGGAGTTTATTGAATGTGTAACCTGTTGCGGACCGTTCAGCCTGGTTTCAGGAGTTGTAACCCTCACCCCATGGTGGGCTGAGTAAGAGCCCAAGGGACCCACTTCACCTGGGTCTGTTCTGTCAAGAGGATGTGAGCCACTAAGGAGACAAAGCTTATCTCCCTGGCAGGAGCGCCGCCTCTGCCTCATCCATCTCTGGCCCCGACGCTTAGTCAGTTAGTCAATGATGGGTAAGACTCCTCATGGGAGGGGCAACCTAAGCCAGACATGACCACTTGGGAGGCCCTCATGGAAGGACTCGGGGGGCTGCAGCAAAAAGGGGGTGATGGACCCTCGCCCCCCAGCTATTCTAACATAGCCTGAGTCCCCATTTCCGTGCAGGAGATGTCTTCTGCTTCTTGAGCCTAATTGGCTTAAAGCCTGAAACTATGACGGCGATCAGTGCAGCCCTGTGCCAGCCAGAATGGTCCCCCGGGTGATCAGGCATAAGAAAGAATTTGTAAAGTCCTGTGAAACCTGCTTTGCTAAGAGTGCTCTCATTTAAGTGATAAGGGTCCGAGGAGGAAATGAGTATGTCTCCCAAAGTTTGGCAACCCCCTTTCCTGACAGACACTGACTCAGATTTCTTTGAAATGTTAAACCTGTATTCCTGTGTATTTGAACCCAATAAAAGCCTAGTGAGGAAGGGGATCTGGGTCATTCTCCTCCGAGAGTTTGACCACCTTTCCTCCCCAAGCAGATCATGTTTTGGTAGTTTTACTTTCATCTGTGGCAGAGGGATGGGGCTCTGTGGGTGGAGCCCCCCAACATCTGGCGCCCAGGACAGGGGCCCCCCACAGTAACTGAGTCATTTGTGAGGCCAGCATTCTTGTTTAATAGAAGACTTCCCATTTTGGGAAAGCCTGTTCTTTCCTGCCCCTTAAGCTCGGCAAACACCCTTTTCCTGCATTGCCACTCAGGTAACTAACTAGTCACCATCACAGATGACTTAGGCTGGCATTAAGAAAGCACTTCTTTTTTTCTTCTATAATAGAGAAAGATAACTGAGAAGGTAAGCCTATCATCAACCGTCAGTGAGTTCCAAATCCCAGAGTTCAATACGTAACAAAAGATAAGCCCCAGCCCGAAGCCGCATGGGTCAGAGGGAAGCCCTGATGCTTCAGAACACAGGACTGTAGGTCGTCTGGGCCCTACAGCTCCAAGGGGACCACTGCGTTTGTCCCTTGCATTGGATGCAGTGCAAAGGGAGTACTTAGGAAATGGGAATGCGAGACTGCCTTTGAATGGAGGCCATGTAATTTGTGGTTATTCTGCCGTTTGCCAAGGTAACCTCTTTCCATGAAAAATGTGCAGTAGGAGCTAGCCAGCCTTATTCAGGAATGCACTTATTCAGTACCAGATCTGTGGTGGGGGTGGGGGTGGGGGGTGGGGTTTGAGTTCATGCCTGATAGGAGGACCTATAATCTGGGGTAAAAGCTGGGCATTGTGAATGGTACTCGGGGACATTCCACTCTTGGGATGGGGTTGGACCTCATACACACAGACTTCCTCATACACGTGGGCTGACACTCACACACTTCAGTGTGGAAGGGGCCCAGATTCATCAAAATGCAGAAACGTTTTATTTCTAAGGGGATGGCAACATCTTATGTAATAGGCATGCCGGGTTGGGGGGGGGCGGGGCATGCTTTACAACTCACTTCACTCCTTTCTGAAATCTGAAGATGGCTGGAGGATGAAACTCACTTCTGGAACAGAAAATCACTTGGAGCTCCATGGTTCACCCCGCCTTGGGTAACTTGGATCCTAGCTGTTTTCACGGGACGTGGAAGGTCACCTGGATGGAAGGTGTAAGGAAATCGAGTTGGGAGCTTATCTTTCAAGCTCAGGTGGAGCCTCTGATGTTAGTAAGCCACCTAAGCAAGGCCTGTGGTTAGTTACTGTGTTAGACCCGCTGGGTTTATTCTGTGCTCATCTTTGTGAGTGTCTGCATTTCCATGTGGGGAGAGCTATGATGACTCTGGTCAAATTGTCTTCTGGAATTTGACATTTAGCTGCCAAGAGTCAGCATTCAGGGGAATCCTGGCTACAAGAAATACTTATAAAATTAGAGATCTGGAGGCTGACAGGGTCCAAAAACATTCCAGCAGGTATACTGAAAATATTAGGCCAGGTGACCTTCTGGGAAAAATGGGGGTACCCTGAGAGCTCTGGCTCTGGATGGCCACAGGTAACAGCAGGTGACACAGGCTCACTGTTAGGGATCAGAAGCAGCTGGATGTCCTGAGGACTTAGTCCTTTGGAACAAAATGTTGATGACTTTGGGGTTACTGAAAATTCTTAGTGTCCCAGTTCCCAAATTGAGACCTGAAGGTTGAGGGGGGTCAACAAGAAATCTCATTTTCCCCAGTCCCTGCCGAAGAGAGGCAGCTGTAGTTGGAGAACTAGATACGGAGACTCTTTGCTGTTTGTACCTGTAGAGGATGTAGTCAGGCGGCGCTAGCTTAGGCCAACCAAAAATGCGATGGTTCTTAGGAAACAGGTATATAGGAGTGAGGGGGTGTTGCTGGGGAGTGGAGACAGGAGGTAGAAATTCACCATCTACATGTAAGAGCTAGTGCCCGGAATTTGAACAATTAAGGACACCTCTGTGTTCTCCTATTAACGTGGCTAAAATTAGACTTTTGGTTTGCAGACCTCCTCACCCCAGTAAATCAAAACACAAAAACTTACTTCCTTTCCCAGGACTTCCCCATTTCATAATAGTGCCCCTGTCCATTTGTGTGGAGTTCAGACTCAAGGAGTAATTTTTAAATTTTTTCTTCCCTTTCTTTCCCTCCACCCATTACACATATAACATAGCCCAAATCCATCCATTACTTCTTTTCTGCTACTACTTTGTGCACCTTCATCAGCTCCCACCTAGACCGCACCTAAACCTCCTCGGTGGTCGCCTTTTGTCCGTTCTTGCCGCCCTGCGTACCTTCTACACAGAAGTCAGAGTAAAGGCAGCTTCCCCACTGGCCTCTGTTTACACCCTAAGGGAAGGGCTGGCCTTGGTTTGCAAAGGCCCTTGTCCATCCCTCTGATCCCAGCTTTTATTGCTTTTGCTGGCTATGCTTCTGTCTGATTGCTTTCTGCTACTTGATCTTACCCACACTAAGTCCTGCCTTAGGCCCAGAGCACTAGCCAATCCTTTCCCCACTTCTCTACTCCCCCAACCCCAACCACGAGCCTGATTATTCAGACTTCAACTCAAGTGTCAGCTTCTCCTGACCTCAGGGTGAGCTGGCCACTCAGTCATTCACTGTCACTCTGCTCTGCTTTGTTTTTGGAGAGTATTCGTTACTTTCGACTACCCGGCTTTGTTTATTGTTTGGTGGCTTGCCTGCCTCTCTCCCTAAGAATGTAAGCCTCATGAGAGCAGGGACCTTATCTGTTTTGCTCACTATACCCACTGCCCGGAGCAGTGCTGATTCAGAGGGAGACTTTAAATATCTGTGGAATGAAGGACTGAACCTGCTGTACTCTGCCCAGCACTGGAAAGTCCATTGATGACCTCTCATAGTGGGGGCCTGCCTTCCTCCTCCACCGTTTCCTGGGGTCTGATTACTGGTCTTCTGTTCCCTTGCAGCCGCCCTTGCCAACTTCCTTTCCCGTCAACAGTGCAGCAGCACAGCCCGATGTCCTCCCAGAACTCCTCCGTCAGCGGGCCTCTGCACTCCACCTCCTTGCCGCTCCCACTTCCGGTGACCCTGGCAGCACCCCAGCCTCCGCCTGCCGCCTCCCCCAGCCAGCAGCTTGGTCCAGATGCGTTTGCGATTGTGGAGCGAGCTCAGCAGATGGTGGAGATACTGACAGAGGAGAACCGGGCGCTTCACCAGGAACTTCAGGGTTACTATGACAATGCTGACAAGCTCCACAAGGTATGTGACTTCCTGAGGGAAAGGGAGGGGGCAGGTTCTCTAAAAGGGACAACAAGTCTTTAACTGCTCATGGGGGGTTGCTTCACTGATGCACTGGTTAACTAGATCCCTTTTGATGCCAGGTACTGTGCAAGGCTCTAAGGAGACAAAATAAATTTGACACGATGCCTGCCTTAGAGGAGCTTACAGTCCAAAAGGGGAGAGTTGCCTGAGCTAATTAATACCTGCAATAGAACGTTAGGGGCTACAGTAGGTACAGCGGAGGCAGCCCTGGACCCAAGACTCAGAGGCTAAGTAGCATTTTCCCAGGTGGACAGTGTGGGATAGGGAACACCGAGAGCAGCACAGGGCAGTGAGTAGAGAGAGACAAGTTTTCCTTTAAATTTGGGAATCTCAGACAACAGCCTTGGGACTGCCATTCTTGTTTCATTAGGGGCTCTCTGCAAAAGCAGCCTTGTCTGAACACCGAGGGTAGAGTACGAGTTACTGTGCACTCTACACTTGTGACTTGTCAGGTGGGAAGATGCTGTGTAAACCCAGCCTGTGTAGTTACCGTGGGAGTATTAGAATGTATGGCAGCCTTCATCCTTCCAGCTTTACACTGAGAGCCAAAGTCAATAGGAAAACATCCAGCAGGAGTGAACTGTTGTGGAGAGTGGTTTCATGATGACCCACATGTCTGCGCCTGAAGTGCTGCAGGTAGATGAGGTGAGGGGGCAAAGGTAATAGGTGTTTTAAGGCAGCAGAGCCACAGGGCCCTCGGGTTTCCTTTCTGCAGCCTCGTTTGGAGGCTTGTGTGGTGGAAGGCATCTTATAAGAGTCTAAGTGCCTGGCTCTGTTCTGGACAATCAGGGGCTTTTGTAAAGAGAAAGGGTAGGAGCACAGACGCTGCCTGACTACAGGAGCATGGTCGTTTGGCTCTACATGACAGTTAAGGCTCCCAACGGCCATTTAGTGTTCACTATTCAGTACTGATCTCTCACGGAGAGCCTGTTCTTTTTGCTGCTCAGGGTTTCAGAACGGTCAGCACCTCTGATTTTTTGTGGCCCGGCAGTGAACAATAGCTGAGAGCAGCGGGTTTGATGATACAAATGCGCACAGACAGAATCTGCCCTGGCACGTTTGTGCGGAGCTGCTGCTGAAATGCTCTGGAGCTCCCTGGAGTCAAGACCAGGCTTGGCTCAGAGAGCTTTGGCTGCCTTTATTGGAGGGGGAAAGTGAGAGCCAGAGACAAATGGACTGCCTAAATATCCCTGCCTCACCGCCACCCAGCCACACCCTTAGAAGGCGGGAAACAAGCCTGCCGTCTCCTGGCCTTGGCTCCCAGTCACTGCCCAGGCCCAAGCTTGCCTCTGACACCTCCCCGGGCAGCCTCTTTCCAGGTATGGTCTAAAAGTTGGAAAGGGCCAACTCAGCCCTCCTGGAAAATAAGCAGTTCTTTCTTCTTGCTAAATGGGGCTCTGGCAGACATCTCCAGGAGTTATGCAGACCCACCTGAGGGCAGAGTTTTGAACAGTTACATGGACTGTGCAGAAATCAGGAGGTTTTGTTATTCTTTGTTGACTTGTTTATTAATATATTCTTTATTGACCTGTTATGTACATATCTTTCTTGATTTCGATGCACATTTCTATTTTGAAAAACAAAAATTCATCTCCCAGTGACTCAGTTTCTCTGCACAGAGGATGATTCTTAAATTTTGTGGCCAAAAGGATTTTGATGACTTCTGAAAAGGGAGAAAAATCAAAAGCTGTTTGCCTCCTGAAAACCACAACTCCTTCAGTACCTTGAATATCATAATATTTCATTTCATTGCTCTCTGATATATCACACTGGAATTTTCCATTTAAAAAACTCAGATGTCGATGAATGCTGGCCACACTCATCCCCGGTTCCATAGCTGTTCTCAGCAACTCAGGCCACGAGACAGAGGAGCTGCATGAACTCTGCGACTTAGCATTTCACAGCTTGTGTTCCCGAGGTCTCCTCGGCCCAGGCCCCCCTCAGCGTCAGCCTCACCTCTCAGTTCTCTCTCAGCAGTTGCTTAAGCCTGAGGTCCGGGGAGAGGACTGTCAGATGAGGTGACAACTTCGCTTCGCAGTGATGGGGACCCCTGCGTTGGGTGGAGCCGCTGTATTGCATCATAAAATGGTGCCCCTTGCCAGCAATAACATCCAGTCCAGGATCCTCACGCAATGAGGCGCTTGGAGAGATTCATTGTAAGGGCAGAACCAAAAATAGAAGAATGTTTAATTGCAGGGTTTAGTGTCTGCGCCCCGTGCCAGGAACAGAGCAGGAAAGAAGGACCGGACTCGGAGCCTGCCGCAGCTCAGCCTACAAAGGAAGACCCTTTCCTGTTGGAGGTAGAACGTGCTTCGAGGACCCTCCGGAAAGGGCTGTTTTTCAGTATCTCCTTTTGGTCACTCATCTGCTTCTTTTTCTTCCTAGTTTCTCTGAAACATAATTAATGGATGGAACTTCAGCAGGACCAGACTGTAGGCTACTGAGTGGGTTGGCTCAGAAGACATCAGGGCGTAGACGGACATTTGAAGGGAAAGGGCTTGAAGGCATTTGGAGGCTGGCATCAGTGGAGACCCTCTTTTGTCAGCACAGCAATGGCGCCTCTGATTGGGCAGTCTGTGACTGGGACAGCAGGCCTGTCTTTGGTCCTGTGGCTCCCTGAGTTGTGCATCAGAAGGTGCTCAGGGAAAGGAGCTTGGAGTGGCTGAGATTTTTCAGCCTATTTGCTTCATGGTGGCAGGGCTTTCAACTCTGCACATAGTTCTGTGTCTGGGACAGTGAGTGCTTTGGAAGATCACTCTCAGACTCTGTACTGGCCCAGTTGCTTTTTATATCAAGGCCAGTCTGTCCAGCCTTCTCTTCATCTTAACAAGTATCAGAGAGGACTTAAGATGCTCTGGACATGAGGGATTTTAAGAAGAGGCTGCGGTTCTTTCATGGAAGGACTGTGCAATTAGAAATCATAGAGCTTTAGACTTAAATTTTTTTAAATGATTCTAGTCCAATTTCCCACTCCTTAGAAATCTTTGCTTCAGGTCCCTGAAAGGTCATTCGTGTTTTACTTGAATAGTGCACTGCTGGAAAATGTAGTTAGGAAATGCTTATGTTGAATCAAAATCTGCATCTTTTTAACTTCCTGCTTTTAGTCATCATTCTGTCATCTATCACCACAATAAAGGAGACTAGTCTGTCTCCTTTGTGACAGCTGTCATTTCTCACAGGAAATACCTTATCCTGAACTAAGATTATTGCCCTTTCTGTCTCGATTAGTACAAGCATATAGCCATATTCAATTTCTCAATTTTTAGTATTTGAGATTGTAAACTATGCTGTCAGAGGGATCCTGCAATTTCTTTTTGTAGTGTGCAGAGAGAAGTTTCTTTTTTGCATTATTTATTTATCACTTGAGAGAGGAGAAAGGAGGAGAGAGAAACATCTATTTGTTATTCCACTTGTTTATGCTTCATTGGTTGATTTTTGCATGTGCCCTGACCCAGGATTGAACCTGCAACCTTGGCATCGGGACAATGCTCTAACCAACTGAGCTGCCTGGCCAGGGTGGGAGTTCTTTTAATGAAAGGAAAGAATTCAAGACTGCTTTTAGGAGTTATACATTTAAAAGTTAATTAATCAATCAGTATTTTTGTTACTGGCAGGGCCATGAGGACTATTTCTGCTTTTAAGGAATCAACGGTCAAATCAGACACACAACACGCACATGCACATTTGAATCCCAGTCAGGTGTCTGCAGCCAGTGACCAGTGGAACCGGATGGAGGGAAGTTTCTGTGGGTGGTGGAGTTGAGGAAGGCCTCCTAGTTGTCCTGGGCTTGAAGCACGAGCATTTTACCATCACGCCCCTTAGCATGGGCACTGTGCAAGCGTGTATGTCTGGGTGCAGGCCAGCTCCGGACACTGAGTTCCTGAAGACCAGAGTTGTCTTACTTATCCTGTATACTTGGCACCCAGATGCATAGTAAGTGTCCAATAGGTACCTGATAGGATATATTTTATTTATAGTAATCTCAGCAAGGACTTTCTGCTCTGGGCAATTGGGGTGCCTGGCTCATGGTGACATAAGTCCCCTGTGGAGACCAAAAACATGGTGCAGGTCTCTTGGTGCCCAGTGAGGGGCGCTAGTGCTGTCAACCCTGCCCGCTTTGCCTCTGATCCCGACTTTTAGCAGTTCATCAGGTCCCATGTTTGCAGGTACTCTTCATCCTTCCTCCTGCGCTTATTATGCAACAATGAAATGAGATTTATTGATTGCTACTTCCAAAAGACAGTATTAGGTTAGAGTCCTGTTATCACAGTTACAGTTACTTATTACAGGTTTATATATGCCACAGACTAAATGCTCTCTCAGTTACATCTCTTGATACAGTGAAGTACAGAAGGAGAACAACAACAAAAAATTGTTTTAAAATCCCATATTTTTCAATTCCTTTATTCAAAGAGTTTTCTGTGGTATATTTGTTTATAATTAGATACACATCCACTAGTCCTATATATAGATAGTTCTGTTAAAGGGGGAGTTAGAATGCTAAGTAAAGAAGCATCTCCTCAAGAGGGTTTTATGTTCCTTTGGGGATGGGTAGGAAGGTCTCTGGAAGAGCACTGTACTTGGAATTTGGAAATTTGGGTCCAGTTGAGTTGTGCTCCTTCAGTTATTCTGTATTTTAATATTTTCCCTTATGTTAACCAGGAATAATAATAACAGTTATCTGCCATGCAAAATATGAAGAGGCTTAAGTTATGTTTATATTCACCCCTTTCTTATATTGGTACAGAGGGATTTTTCCAAGGTGACATTGGATGGTCCAGCCAGACTTGGGAGTCCGCTATTTATGGGATCCTAATGTAGCCCCTAGAGGGCAGACGGGAGTGGGGGTGAAGTCACTTCCACCAGTGGTTTTCAACCTTTTTCACCTCATGGCACACACAAACTAATTACTAAAATTCTGCAGCACACCAAAAAATATATATTTTTGTCCATCTGACCAAAAAATAGGTATAATTTTGATTGATTTACAAAAATAATAATAGTAGTAATTGCCTACCCTTTTTTGTTCCAAAGTGACTTTTTAATAAGACAAGTATCTATACCTGTATATAAGGATTTCTGGTACCAAAAATTAACCAATCAGATGTATGCAGCATGACCGATGAGATGCAACTCTATTATATGATCTGTATGTTTGTGGTTCATACAGGGCATTCAAACCAGTTGGCTAAATGACCGGTTAGCTCTGGTCACTTTTTTATTTGACAGTCTAAGGGAGAAGGGGTCAGTGCCCCTGACTAAATAGTCAGGAATTGCATGTTTTAAAAATC
Source organism: Glossophaga mutica (assembly GCA_039655065.1). Classification (NCBI taxonomy): domain Eukaryota; kingdom Metazoa; phylum Chordata; class Mammalia; order Chiroptera; family Phyllostomidae; genus Glossophaga; species Glossophaga mutica. Next base: position 72,563,934 of record CM077308.1, on the reverse strand, counting down.
CTTGGATCGCTCCAGTGTGCCTCTTGGGGCACTCTGGTTGAAAATCACTGAGTTATGTAGTTTGGGTAGACATGAAACTTGAGATGCGGAAAAGGCTGCCTTGAAGATACAACCGTCACACTTGGAATGTCAAAGAGTTAGTGTAACTGTAAGGCACCTATATGAATGTCAGAGTCCCACTTTCGTGCCACTTCTTTCTTTTAGTTTGAAAAAGAACTTCAGAGAATTTCGGAAGCCTATGAGAGCCTGGTCAAGTCCACCACCAAGCGAGAGTCACTGGACAAGGCGATGAGAAACAAACTGGAGGGCGAGATTCGAAGGCTTCATGATTTCAACAGAGACCTCCGAGGCACGTCAAGTTCCATTCATGTTCTCTCTACCCCACACCTCCCATGTAGCCAACAGCCCGACTTCAGGTCCAAGTTGTGTTAAATAATCTTGTAAATTCCAACCACCTGGGGGAAGGGCGCTCAAAGAGCAGAATTTGTTTTTCTGCCTTGTAGGTCGTAGGCTGCAGCACTGAGCCTGAGAAATGACAACCTGCGTGAGAAGTGAGGGCGTTTGTGTGCAGTTTCTTCCTGCGTGAAATGTTAACAGTGACTCGTGACTGTGCGAATGGGAGCGTTTGAAAAGACAAGTTCCCACGTCAGGCTGAGTCACTTGGTATCATGCTTTGAAAGCCAGCACTTTACACTTGCTTGGTACAGTGAAGACAGAGCTAGACATGTGTCCCTCGTAGGGAAAAATAAAGGCCCACAGTTGTGAGCATGTGTACACACACACACACTCACCCATATATACTCCCTGAAAGCTGGGAGCCACCTGCCGCAGGGTCTCAGCAACCTCCCACAGACAGAATGGTTTGACCCATAATATTTCACTTCACTTTCAGTCAGCCGAGCTGGTTTTCAGTTGCCTCATATGCCAGAATACTCGGTGCATTGGTAGTCTCTAGTAGCTAGACCCCACCTTTTCTATTGCTACAAACCTTTTTATCTTGCATATCATATACATTCAATGAAAACTTGTTAAGCTGAATTATTTAATTTAATAAATGAAGATTTATTTACCGATTGGTTTGAGCAAAACTAATTGTAGAATCTTCATTAGATCATTTTACCTTTTTTTGTATCTATTTAATTGTTTTTATTTTTTATTTTTTGTTTCAAGATAGAGGTAGCAGTCGTGGGCTAAAACAGAAGACTCATGGTCAAGGTTAGGCTAAGGCTGGGTTTGAGGCCAAGGAAAGTCAACCCTTTTGCAAGGACTTCAAGTCAGAGGTTTGCTCATCAGTAGCAAAGTGGTTTTTCTCAGAATCTGTTCTTGGCTGCCTCCTGCTGGTGCACGCCTTGGCATTCCATTCTATAAAAGCACAGTGTGGCGTCCGAAGACTTTTTCTGACAGTTTGGGATGTATTGTTTCTCTCTAAAAGTTGTTTTATTTGAGGCTCTTGTCTGAGCATCTCCCCCCCCACAAGATTTTGTTTGTTTGTTTGTTTGTTTGTTTGTTTATAGAGAGGGAAAGGGAAGGAGAAAGAGAGGGACAAAAACATCAATGTGTGGTTGCCCCTCACATGTACCCCACTGGGGACCTGGACCACAACCCAGGCACGTGCCCTGACTGGGAATGGAACTGGCGACCCTTTGGTTCGCAGGCCTGCTCTCAGTCCACTAAGCAACACCAGCCAGGGCTGTCTGAGCATCTCTTCATACCAGCTCTTGGCTCCATGTCATTTCTCAGTGGACAATGACTTAGATCCCCATGCGTTTCTTCCTAATCATTTTCTCTTTGTGCACAGATCGCCTGGAGACTGCCAACAGGCAGCTGTCCAGCAGGGAGTATGACGGGCATGAGGACAGAGCCGTGGAGGGCCTGTATGCTTCCCAAAGTAAGTCTCTATGCTTATCCCTCCTGAAGTTGGTATTTATTAAAACTGGGGCCTGAGAACAGAATCAAGTTCATTTTAAGGAGGTTTTATGCTGTGTGCTTTTTGTTTTCTAATTTAGCATGTAACCTGTTGAGCCTCCCAGGTCTGCCAGACAAAGCCAGGGTTGTTAGGTATGATTTCAGTAATGTTTATTCTGACCTTCTGACCTGGGCCACCTAAAGGATCACATCATGTAATCTCCCTATGTGATGCTTGTTTCCGAAGACCAAAAAGCCCATTTCTGTCCAGAATAAAATGAACTGTGGCTTCTTGTGCCTCCAGATTTATTGGGAAGATAGTGTATTAATTTCACCAAAGGCAAATGATAGAATCAAATGGGTTCTGAGAAACCATTGGCCAGGGTTAGAATTTCTGCAAATTCATTGTATAAGTCAGAAATGTAAAAAATACAACTTTGTTTTTTTAAAGCTGTTTAGAAAATTGAATTCATTTCTCTGTCATAAATCTCATTGCGAATTAAGTGCTTACAAACTAGAAACAATTCAAACAACAGAAGTCACTTATTCAGGCACTGGCCATCCACTGCATAACGGTGGCATTCCAATGCTGGGGGCCTATAGTACAGCCTTGCATTTTCAAAGCTTGGAATTAATTGGTTAAATTTTCACATTCCCAGTACTGGCTCAGTTAAGTGCCTTTGTTCCCCCCAAATTTACTCATGATTGCACTCCAGTTTTTAGTCTCAGCTTCATTTGTAAAAATCTATTTTGGCAAATGGATACTCATACTGTCTAGGGCTTTTACATCAGATCCTTTGTGGTCTTGCAGTAGGTAAATTGGCCTGAGCTCCACATTCACATAAAAAGCTACCCGAGCATCCTGAATTATTTACTTTCTTAACCGAATTTATCTCTTCCTCAGGGTGCAGGAGATTGACCATCTCTTCTGAGCTTTACTATGAAAAACAAGTCACACATACTGTCTGCATATAGTGCCTTCCTTTTGGGTGATCAGATGCCTAGGCAGACTCAGTGTCTGTGGCAGTTTTGCCAGCAGTGTCACTCTGCTGATGCACTGACTTTTTGTCAGGGGACATTATTCTCTTGCTTAGTTCAGGTCCAAATGGGAACGCCAGTTAGCTTCATCTGAGGGGCATTTGCTCTAGCCTCCTAGCCCAGGCTGTGCTGATGGAATGATAGTGTTTGGTGTTGTATGAGTTCAGAAATGTTCCTGAAGATTTTAACCTTCTGGCTCAAAGCTAAAACATTAATAATGCAGGCAAAGATGCCCTTCCAGCTTTATAGTCAGTGTTCGCTCTGTGCAGACACACTCACTTGTGTTCCAAAGGCATAAACGAGAGAGTCCAGAAGCATTTTTCAACCGCTTACAGCTATCTCAGTGCTGACATTTGATGTAATTGAATCTAGGCAGGGCATTTGAAGCAGGCTTGCAAACAGTGATACCTCGCCAGTTTTTCAGCACCTGGTCTTCAGGATGCTTTGGGCCATCACCAGGCTTTAGAATTGCATGCATTAGCTTTTCCTCTCCTGGTGTGCCCAAGAGATGAACTCAGGATGCTATTTTAAATTTACAGATAGGTTTTTTTCCTTAGTTGTAAGGATTAGTATGCCCAATGCCATATATGTTGCAGATATTTCTCCCAGTTGTTTTTTTTTTTTTTTTTACCTTTGATCATGGTGTCCTTTATTTTACAGAACATTTTTTAGTAACTGTATTTATGCCTTCTAGGTTTTATGTCATGCTTAGAAATGCTTTTTCCCACTCCCAAATTATAAAAATATTCACATCTGTTTTCTTCGAATATTCTTATGATTTCATTGTTTGCAAGGCTTACATTTTAAAAGCTAGTTAGGGAGGAAAAGTAGAAGAGAAATTCATTAGGAATTAACCTGGAGGCAAGCAGACTTGTTCACAGGTATCTTAGTACCTGGGTAAGAAGGATAGAGGTCCAGAACTGAGACAGAAGTGGTAACAGAGAGTCTGGGAAGATAAGCAAGTATGAACTGAATGATGGTAGTAAAAGAGAGAGAAAGGAGTGTGACAAGAATAACTAGGTGGATGGTCAGTCTCCCAATAAAAAGCAGAAGGCACAGGTTGGGATTAGATCACGAGTTAAAGTTTGAACATGTCGAGTCATCTCATACTTTGGCCGGTAGGTAGGTGAGCAGGTATGATAATAATAGGTGCCCACGTGCCTTGCAGGCTGGCGATGGGCCATGCTCTCTGCCAGGCTTTCACTTCAGCATGTGGGTCCGGAATGGCAGGCGTGAGTTACTGCCTCTCTTTATAGTTACGGTAACGTGTTCTGTTATCTCTATATGCTTTTGAAACTCTTATAAGAACACTTTTCAAATGCCTAGAAATCATAATTATAAACATTGCACACTCAAGAGGAGCCATCCTTTTTAAGTGAGTCTTTGAGATTCTAGCATTTAGCTAAGAGAAGGGCAAGACTGCCAAGCAGAGAATGGCGATTTCTCTGGGTAATGCATACCAAGGGGCTAAGGCTCACCTGGGAAGCCTCTGGCAACCCCCTTGGCCAGTGGGAAAGTTAGGGGGAAGGTGAAAGTAGAGAATAACACCTTTGGCTTTTTTGCTAGGTATTCATAGTGAAGCTAGGAGTCCAGGTTCAAGAACACCCAAGGTGCTCTGGCAATGTGAGCTGTCGGTAGGACTTCAGTAACGCTCTTTTAGTTAATGGAAGGGGAAGGTCCTTCCTGGCCTCATTTCTAAATTTCCTTGCTATCCAGGGTAGTTTTCTTTTCAAGACTGAACCCTGCTCTTTCTTGGGGCTTGATGAAGGCCCTGGTGGACTGCTGGGGCACATACCACTTAGCTTACAGGGAAAGGTGAACATTAAACAGGGTGATCATTGGGCTCTTCTCAGTCATGTTGAAAAGCTCACTGAATTAAGTGTTAGACTTTGGTGACGTGACGAATTGTTTTCTCTATCACATCATGGTGTCGCAGTATTCTCATTGGAGGAATTCAGAGTTTTGCGTTTGTTTTCTGGTTGTACTTTTTTGTCTTTTAAAATATTTTTGCAGCCAAATTGCTCCTGAAAAACAGGACATCCTGTGTGGTCTGGCTGTGTGCAATTAGGGCTTCTTTGTCCTTTAACTTCTTCAACTTACTGAGATTTCTGGTTTTGCTCTTCATTTATTTGTCTCTCTCTCTCTCTCTCTCACACACACACACACACACACACACACACAGATGTGTGCACACACAATAGAGTTAGGCTACTGTCCAATAGAGACAGAGCCCTGGGAATGTCTGTCATCTTCTCAGGAAGTGAAACTTTGTAATCGTTTCTTTCTGAAAACTGATAAGTACACAGAGTTTCCATCATCATTAGGCCAAAACGCCAAAAATAAAATATTAGACGTGGGGAAACTAGATGGGTAAAGAGGATCTTATTGCATTCTTGGGTTGAGTGGGAGCTGATTGGCTCTGCGTGCATGTGTTATTCCGGCATTCAACCAAGCTGTATTCGAGGGCGCCGGAGAACTTACCACCACCCCTTTGGGGTTCTTTAGGCCACCTGGGTTCAGCATATTTGCTTCGACCTGATTCTTGGTGAGTTAGATACTGACTGTTAGATGGTATCTCTCTAAGAAAAAAATTTTTGAGCATTCAGTTATTCATTTAAATTAATGAGTCATGGGTATAAATGAGTCAGATTTTGTATATACTTTTGATTTTGCTCATAATTTCCATGGGTTTAAAAGTTTTTAAAAATGTGTGGGACAACTACAGTTATACATTGTTTTAAACGTAATAGTAATTTACCATTTCAGTGTGTCTTGCAATCATCATCTTACCCTTGAATCTTATTTTAAGTACTTTGATTTTTTTGTCTCGTATAGAACGTAAAAGAGACTAAAATAATTTTCTAAAAGAAAATCCCTCTGGCTTTTGTATTCCCATAAGGGTTCATGTGAAACACAAAGCAGAAATTACAATGATGTGAACATTAATTCCGTTGATGCTCACAGAGCATAAGGAGGTTATTTTGAGTTCTCATTGTGTTTCATTACATCATATGCTATGGGGCTCTGCAGGCTTCGTGAGGAAGGGCAGGTTAGGTGTTGTCGCACGTGAGCACACTGGTTTTCCTCCCTGGGCACTTGCAGCTCCTCCTGACTCAGCACAAAGCTCCTACTCTGTGCATTCTGTGGGTGCACCAGTTAGCTGCATGGATCTCCCCCACTAGAGGGGAGGCCTGCAGGCATTCTTTACCATCATCCATCACCAGCCCTCACTAAAACACCTTAAATCTTTGTGTACTCAATAACCAGCACTCCATAACTATTAAGGCGATGGATAAATGTGGGAAGTCCTTGTACAATAGGCTTGAAATTCTCGTGCAGCATCAGTATAAAATGTTCTTTTTAGCTCAGTGTTTCCTGGTCATGTTGGGAATACCCCTGGTTATTCTCAGTTATTTCCAGGCCTTAGGCAAAACTATTTTTTGAAAACTGCCGTCAGACTAGAAGCAAATTAATAATGCTTGAATTCTTTTTTGCCTTCTTCCTGCCTTCTTCTTCTTCTTCTTCTTTTTTAATGGAGGATATCAAGGTAAGGGGAATCTTTCAATGTTAGGAACGGTGATATTTTTCATGAAAATTAGTTTAATATAGTTGATTTCTGACTCCCTTGATTCCCTGTCTTTTATTCTGATGGAGATACATTGGAAGTGGCAGTTACTGTGGTAGGTAAAGGTTTTTGTAGCAGTTGGCCAGGTGCTTGCCCCAACCAAGCCGTAGGCTGTGCCAAGCACCACATACCTGCCTGGGCAAAGGGGAAGGAATTGTCCCTGAGGACTGCCAAGGTGGCATCATTTTAGTTAACAAAATTTTCTTGCCCTAAATTTTTAACTGATTTTCCTTAAACATGACTGCTATACTTAGTAGGACTGTGCAGCTCTGAAAAATGAAAAGTTTTGTAGGCACAGCCTCAAGCAAATGATTTTGGATCAGTCCCTGCATCTTCTAATTCCTGCACTTTCACTAACGTGCTCAGTGACCTAAAGGTAGATGATCCTGTACCTCCATTTCTTCAGGAAGCAGAGGATTAAATCTCCTAAATCAGCCAGAGCTCTGAGGAGGAATTGATGGTAGGAAGTGTGAAGAAAACTTTATAAAGTACATTTGTTCTGCAACACTTCTTCCTATCCCCTTACATCCTTCCTCCACCTGTTTTAGCCCTCACCTTCTCTGGAAGGAGCCCCTGGTGTTCAGGGCTGGGGAACAGTCCGTGGCTCACCGAGCCTTTCTTCGGAATTTGGGAAGCAGAGCATGCGCATGTTTAAGCCACTTGCTCAATCCTGACAGGAAGCACTGAGAAACGTGAAACCTACATGACGACCAGAAGTGCACCCAAGCTTCAGGGCATCTGTTTGTGTTCTGTCAGATCTTCTGCCCAGGGGTGAAAATTAACATTACTCAATTAGGCTGATTTTCTGTGCTTAAAGAAGCAGAGCTGATCCAAGAACTGTCTCCTGGTTGTGTGTTGATGTCAGGTCTCTAGTAAGTGAACATGCCTTCTGACTTATTTATTTGCTTGATATTCCTGTTTGGTGATGGAAAAGTAAAGTGTCTTAAACTTCATCACAGTCCCCGTTCCTTGCACCACGTAGCTAGTTGGACGAGCGGAATAAGTACAGACTGAAAACCATACTGAAGTTCATAGGCATTTCACGTGGCATCAGGGAGCCTCCACTTCTCATGACAGTTCAGGTCTCAGCTTAAATGAAATGGCAGTTGCTCAGGGAAGTCTTGAGGTAGGGTCAGGTCTTCCTTTTGTCTAATCCCCCAACACCCTGTACTTTTAAACACTCCTCGCCCTGCAAATAAGTGAGTGGATATTCACGGTTGGTCTTCCCTGACTGAACTGCACGCACCATGAGGGCAGGGGCCCTGTCTGTCACCCTCACCCTCGTCGTCCCGCGTCATTGTGTTTCCGGAGCCGGGCACAGCACCAGGCACTTATAGGCATTTAATAAATATTTGTTAGACATTGAGGGTCATTATCATTTATTCAGATAGTTGTTGGCTACTTTCTGTGAGCTAGCCATGTTCTAGGCTACAGGTCAGCGGATTTTTTCTGTAGAACTCCAGATGGTAAACAACATTTGCCTGCAGCCACTCAACTCTGTCCCTGTAGCTGAAAGCCATGGTACATGATCCATAAACAAGTGGGCACACCTGAACTCCAGCGAAGCTTGATTCATAGACTCAAGCTGCGGACTGGGTTCGGCCTGCAGGCTGTGATTTGCTGACCTCTGTTCCAGTCATGGAAGGGAAGGAAAAGAAGGAACCGCAGCATAAGGAGGATGGAAAATAAAGAACTTCAGAAGTATTCTTGAGAGGTTATTTAATAAATTGCCCTAATTTATAAATTAAGACTAAATTGTTATTTTCTTTCCTGGAAGAGTCTTGTGGTCATCTTTTACTTAAGCCCTAATTGAATGAGCATGGTTATTTTCATTTTAGATAAACAGAGACATACAAATGTAGTCACAAACCTTAGTTACCCAGTTGGTATCCAAAATTGGCTACTGATGGAAGATAGGACCAGGTGGGACTAGCCCTGGGCGTAGTCGTGTTCGTTAACTGCCTGGGTGGTGAGTCTCAGGGCTGCCCCTCTGGACAGTGCCACAAATCATACCATAGCAATTGACTGCAGATCTTAAATAACAGGCTCGGAGAGGACCTTAAAGGTCACGGGTCTGGTCCTCAGCAATGCATGTGTCCTGTGCGTGGAGCTCAAGAAGCCATTTACTTGCCACTGTGAATGACAGCCTCTCCGGAGGATGTGGATCTGATGGTTAAAAGTTTATCCTCAGGTGGGGTTGCAGGTTTGCTCCCCTATTTGCTCCCCTTCAGGTCCTGCCTCAGGCCTGTCTGGACATGGTCGTTTAACGGCTGCCAACACTAACAGTATTTACTGTGAGCCTCTGTAGCTACATTGTCTCTCTTACAACTATTTAATAGATGAGGACGCTGAGGCACTGGGAGGCTGAGTAACTTGCCCAGGATCATAGACACTGGTGAGCAGAGCAGGCAGATTTTGAACCTGGGTCATTCCGACTCTGGAGCCCATGTTCATACTGAGCTGCTGTTGGGGAGCCACTTCTAGTGTCCCGGGGAGGTGGAGAGACGTGGTAATGTGAGAGGTGGCAGTGTTGGACTCCTCACCCTGGTTTTAGAACTCATTGAGTGAGGCTTCCATGTTTCTCTGACAAAGAAACTGCAACCCAGAAGCATCAAATGGTTTGCCCAAAGCCCCTTAGTTGTTTGATGGGTAAACCACAATGTCACCTGGGACCTCCTTTTTCTTGTTTGTTTTTTTTTTTTTTTTCTTTCTCCAAAAGTCATCTCTGTTGGCTCTGGGGAGGTGATGAAAATTTCACATTTTTACCCCTAGAAGAATTTGGAGCAGGAAACAAATGTAAATAATTTTGTACTAGAAGTCTTCTTTGGATGCAAATTACTTAGCTCAGTACTCTGACTTAACAATAATGTATCCAGGTGTTCTCAAGGGAGTTCTAACTACTAGAATTCACAATTTGTCCTTCTGATTTCTACATCCATCTTTGAACCAGAGACAATGATTATAAACGGCCTTGTATGATAATCTAGTGTCTCTTCAGATATTAAAAAAACAAAACTGTTGAGACCAGAATAGAGTTTAGAGTCTTAAAAAAAAATGTTTTCTCAAACTGTCTATGAAATTAAACCTTTCATTCTCTGTGATAAAAATGAAATATAAGCAGATACAATGAGTAACTCTGTGGTGTAGCTTCTTACAGCTAGTTTTTTAAACTATTTTTGGTTCGTGAATTGTAGTGAGGTCAGACAGTCATATCTTAATGGAATCCCAGAGCTTTGAGGGCATAAAATGTTTGCTTTAAGTCCAGAAAATTTGGTCTTAGACCATTAAAAATAAGCTTGCATCTGTTACTAATTTTCTTTTTTGCTTACAAAGACTGGTTTGGTAGGGAAAAAAAGAAGAAGAAAGGATCTGTTGAAAGCAAGTTACAAAAATGATAGCGGGAGGGGCTGCAGAAGTTGAAGGAAGGGGGAAAATGTAATCTCAGGCAGCACATTACTTTCTCTCTGATCATCCCAAAAGGAACCCCTTCTTTGCTCACATGTAACAATTTCCCCAGCCTGAACGTCTACCTTTGGGCCAGGTTTTGATGTTAAGCCATCCAAAGGGCCCATTTAAAAACCATACTCTTCGCAACAGCATGGATGGAACTGAAGAGCATCATGCTAAGCGAAATAAGCCAGGCAGTGAAAGACAAATACCATATGATCTCACCTTTAACAGGAACCTAATCAACAAAACAAACAAGCAAGCAAAATATAACCAAATACATTGAAATTGAGAACAGGCTAACAGTCACCAGAGGGGAGAGGGGAGGGGATTTCAGGGGAAAGGGGAAAGGGTTTAGAGCAACAAGTATAAAAGACACGTGGACAAAAACTAGGGGGCTTGGAAATGGGAGGGAGGTGGGGAGGGCTGGGGCGGTGGGCCGGGATGGCAGTAAAAGACAGAAAACTGTACAAGAACAACAATTTTTTTAAAAAAATAGTAAAAAATAAATAAATAAATAATAAAAACCATACTCTTACATATACATATTAGAGTAATGCCTTAATTAAAACAAATCTAGGTATATAATATAATATATAACTAATACTATATACCTATAAATATCTAGGTATTGATTTGGGTATGAACACCTAAAATGATATGTATACCTGTATTTACATACAATAAGATACATCTGCACATTCTAAGAGCACAGTGTGGTGAAATGCAACGACCAGGACACAGCACCTGCAGAGCCTGAGGAGCTCCCCCCCCTTCTCCCAGGGGCCAGCGCCCCCACCCTCTGTCTGCCCGGGCGCACTTTGCACTGCCTTCCAATCCTCGCTCTTTGTATTATGCCCAGGTTTTACGGTTGTTTTCTTCACGGGGAGCCCAATCGCCTGGTAGGGTCTTTGTCATTCCTGGAATTAGAAGCATCTGTTTATATTAAGATAAGAGAAGGCAAAAAAAAAAAAAAAAAAAAAGGACTTCTGTTCTTTGGTGGTTATAGAAAGTTTAAGTCTTTACATTGGTTTCTCATTGATTCACAAACGTGCATATAGTCAAAACCAAATGCCCCATGCATCCTGTATTTATGTGGCATTTTCAGTCCCTTCCTGATTTGCTATTAAGCCGTCAGCGGTGATATGGAAGTAGCAGCACATTTTTATTTTAAGGGAAAAAGAAAATGAAGTGGAAGGCTGAACAGTACATGTGGAAGCTGAACTGAATGAATGGGTACATAGTCAATCAAGCAACATTGCAAGCTACATGTGTAAAAACAATTATGAAGGTTAAAAAAACTGAATTATACCTCAGTGTGTAAGTACAGTTTTGAGAAATAAAATACAATAGGAAAAATGATAAGAGAAAATTACATTCAAGAGAACTTGTGCTGAGATTCAGATAAATATTTTATCGAATTCAACCTGAGACATTTTACTTTTGGTGCTACAAACTCACTTTGGGGCCTGGATACTAAAGGGCAATAGGTAAATTACATAGGGTAACAAAAATATTATATGTATGTGAAGACCAAATTGTGTGGTTTTCCTCCATTAGATCAATAGAAGATTTGATGGTTAGGCTTAGTTCCTTTGCAATGATAAGTATCTAAAAAACTACCATTTTAAATTTTTATTTTAAAGATTGAGTTAGAATTTGATCATGTATCAATAATAGCATCCTCTTATTCAGTAAGCTGTTGCCTAAACTTGTTATATCTCTTCATATAAAATACTTCTGCCATCTTAGATTCTTGCAATCCTACAAAGATACACTATGCAGTCCTACACAGGTTTAGACACACTATGAAGTAAGCCGGCAACGAAGGATGAGACAGAGACATCTGCCTGTGCACCTGGAGCGCAAGGCGGGTCGGCCAGGACGCGCTGGCGGATCGCTGCCCACGCCCCGGAGTGTGCGCGCTGGTTTTCCTGTACAGGAGAGCTGTCTTACCGAAGGAATCAGAAAAGCTCCTTGAGTGTGTAGCGTTAGGATAGTCCTTGAAATCCAATTAGTATTTTAGAGTAAGTTTGCTGCCATTGAACTATGTAAAAGGGAAAAATTCTATTTTCCTTTTAAATTTGGGCAACAAAGTTTGACTAAATCCTTTGCACTTCAGGCCTTGTCTCCCTTTCTCATATTGATCCATCTGTCCAGAAGATTTCTTCTGTACATTTTAACAACAGCCATTTCCACTAACGTGTGTTTCTTTTTGTAATGTCTGGACCAGTGGTTTTGAAACTCAGAATGGTTGTTTAAAAGAACGCTTACTCGGAAGCCCAAAATGTCAAATGTACAAAAACCAAAAAACGTTTCTGCTTGAGAGAGGGGTGCATTTTTCAGCACCCCCTACTTCCTGCTTGGTCCCAACGTCTCCTCTCCCCCTCCCCTTCCTTCTCTCTCACCCAGGGCTCTACAGACGAGTTCGGTTTCAACTCCTATTCGGAAGTTTCCTTGTCAGAGAGTTCATTTAAAAACAGTGCACTCTCTCAGCCATCTAAGTCGAGCCCTCACTGGGGTGTTCCTGTGGTGGTTAATAGACTATTCAGCCGCTCGCCCACTCACTCACAGCCGGTCTCCCGGTGCCTGGCGGAACCATGGCAACCTGCAGCGGGTACAGGGACCGCACAGAGCTGAAAACCCTCTCCGGAAATAACAGGGTTCCTCACCTGGGAGACTTTATCAGCAAATTTTGAAAAGACAACAAAAACCAGGCCAGAGGTTTTATGGGGTTAGCTTTGTATATATTACTTTTTCATTGCTGAATTAATGATTGTGGCTTTCAAAGGCAGGTCATCTTTCACATTGTTTCACATCAAAATAATCCTCATGTAAACAGATCATTCTTATATGATATAAGCAGTGCTCTGTTTGGGTTATATTTTGGGGGTCTCTTCCTGGGTTCATCAGTTTGATTCCCACAGATGTTAAGAATGAGCTCTTGAGTGTAGAATATCTTTGAGGCAGAATGAACCTAAATAGTTTTGTAAACAGTGAAGTAAATGAAATATCTTCCTGTTGATGTCCCACTCCCACAACCTCAGAAGAAAGAAATTACTCTTGGTGTCAACAAGATTGTCCAGTGGAGCTGACTCTTCAAGTACAGTCCCATTATTCCATGGGATTGTAGCCAACCCATGGAATAAACTCCACGCAGTTTCTCTTCCGAATTGCAAAATACGGTGCCAGGGAACTCAGGACTAAAGGAAGGATCCTTGAGGAAGAAGGAACAGGAGGAGAAATTTTAGGCAGGGATAATATGGCAAATAAGTATTTGGACATCTTTTCATAAGAGAATGCATTCATCAGCCTGTGGAGAAGTTTCTGGTAACCAGAATTAATGCTGTTAGTGTTGGTTACCATCATCTTGATCTTTACCAAATTCCCAAGTCCTCTTGGTGGAGAAGGGAGTAGAGGTGTAAAGAACAAAGAAGAGTGTCTTAGTGATCTTTTCATTACAAAAAGAAAAACTTGCTTGCACTAGCTTAAGCCTAAATACAAGGACTATTTTTTAAGGACATAGGTGTGTGATGGAGCCCCTGGGCAGGATGGGCAGGTAGGCCTCACAAGGGCCAGGGGCTAGAGCTGGCGTGTCTGGGAATCACGGTGTAGTTCATATTTAGGGTGTGTGTGTGTGTGTGTGTGTGTGTCTCCCTCTCCTTCTTACCATGGACTCTCACCCACCTTTTTTCACCCATCTGCTTGATTTTTCACTTTCTACATTACTGCTTTCTCTGTTTCTCCAAAACACATGGTGGAATGTGGCTGCTAGCCCAAGACCTAGGTGGCCTACCTGCACCACCCCCTCTCCCAGCTCCTACTTGCACATCCAGAGACGATAGGCTCTGATTGGCCTATCTTAGGTCACATGGCCCTTCAGGTTTGATCCTGTCAAATGGGAGGGGCGGGCAGGGGCAGCTAAGGCAGACATGAATACTTGCCGGAATTTAGCCCTGTGGATGGAGGACTACGGTGGATAGCTGTTCAAAACAGAGCATTATGTAAGCAGACACTGGGAAAGTTCTCTGCTCCGTGTAGATCTCCAGATCAGGATGCACTTGCCTCTGGCAGGCCCCCTCCCAGTGAACCTCTAGTGCGGATGTGCGGCCCCTGTTGTACACACAGGGGGCCCAGGCACTTTCAGCCATGCCCCTCAGGCTCCCCACCCAGCCTCTCCTTTGTCTGGCCTCTTCTCTGGCCACGTCCTTTAAGCTGTCTTCACTCAAAGAGGCCCAGAGCTTATACTCCTCGCATCTGCTTCATCCGTCAAAGTGAGACTTCTAGTCACTGGCAGTTTCCAGGTTTGTTGGATCATGCTGGCCTCCTCTTCCCTTAACTCACCACCACCGCTCCCTTTTCCCCCGTCCAAGGCAACATGGACCTTCTTTGAGAAATGCCAGAGAAATAACTGCAGAACCAGGCACCAAAATGCACTAGTTGTGCATTGCTGTGTGAGCTTACGGGATTTAGAGCTTAAACAGAAGTAGCTTAGTTTGTGTTTCTGTCTATAGACTCATGCACACACATACACGCACAGTGCAGGACAGATGTAAACCTGCAATGAACCCACCAGTTAAAGGGCCAAACCTTGGTTCTAGCTGAAAGAAGAGAAGAGGGAAAAGAAGACCTATCTTTTTTTTTTAACCTTTCAAGCGTTCCAGTGAATAGTCACCCTTTGGTCAAGCTGGCAACAGCTGGATGACTCTGCCCCTCCAGCTATACTGGGCTTAGGGAAAAATTCATCAAAAACCTATTATATGAGGAAAGGCCTAGAAATTGATTTCTGTATGAGAAGGGCCAGGTTAAAGCTTTGCTCTCCTCATGAGCTCCAGCTGTCAGTGGGAGCACTGAATGAAAGACTAGCAGCGCAGCAGCACATGGCACTCGACACCCTTGCTGTTAGCCCCACACATGCCCTGCCCTTGGTATTTCTTGGCAGAGGTTACTAGGACCCACCATCCTGTGGTTCAGCCAGAAATTAAGCTTAGTGCTCATATAGTAACTCAGAAACAGTTTCAGGGAGGTGGAAGGCACACTCACCTCCTCCCAGGACCAGACTGGGATTAGACCTAAATTACTGAATAGTCATCCTGAATGACCAACTGAAGACTACCTAAAGAGGTCTTATAACAGGATTTACAGAAGTCCCATGGGATCTGAGCATCTTATTTGCTGAAATCAAAGCAGGAGCAGGAAGGGAGAAGATGCTAAGAGGGTGCCTGACAAGGAACTTGTTTGTGAGGCTCTTTGTCCCCGAGGCACCGCCTTGACTTCCTGTTATTCCTATCCCTCCGGCCAAGGAGCCTTTCTGAAGAGAGCCCCTGCTGCCTCAGTTCCACTCAGAGCTTTGATGGCTGCTGGATGTTCCTTCTGCCTGAGCGGTCTAGGATTATAGTTTTTCCTACCTAAGTTAACCACCACGAAAAGCAGCCATTGTGGGAACACCAGCCAGCACCCCTGGAACCTAGGTCTAAGCAGGCTATGTACAGCCAGGCCCTGGTATGCACTCACATGCCTCGCTAATTAGCAGTAAGCCCCTTTACTCACTGCCAACGTCATTCTTGTTATCAGAGGTCAGCATCTGAGATGACATCATGGTCTATAAAAGCATATTCCTCAGACATCTAGAAGGGTCCAGGAAATCACAATCCCTGGAAATTCTGGCTGTAGCTGGGTTTCCGCTGGTACACAGCAGGCACACCAAAACGAGATTTCCTTCCCTGGGCTGCCCTGTACCCCTCTTACTTTTTCTTCTCCCCAAATCATCACAAAGTCAAATGGCCAATCTTTTTTCAGAAGCAGGCACACTCAAGATTTGGAGAGAGGTTAATGGAGCTAGAAGAGTGGCCACCAGGTGGTTTTCATTCATAGAAAATTTGGAAGGGTGATGCTGATCTCATTGCTTATGACTATTAGTCCAATCAATAAATGTTTCCTGAGTGCTTAGAAGAGAAAAAAATTGTTTCAACAGATGGTCTACATTGGACCTTACCCAGAAACTGGAGCAGGGGGAGGGCCAGATGCAAAGGGAGCATCTTTGAACTACCGGGCCCAGTACTAGTTTCCGTCCACTTCCCTTTCCTCAAGCAAAGACACTAACCTGTGGGCAGAGGCACAACAATTACCATCCGACCTTGTACAAGTATCACAGCTCGTTGCACTTCAGTTTTCTCAGTTGTCTAAGTGGAGTTGTGAGGAGTCAATGAGGTTCTGTGGCAAAGTTCAAGGCACAGTGCCTGGGACGTAGGAAGCCCCTAGTAGTACATGTTAGCTCTTGCTATTTAGGTGTCTGTTGGTTATGTGCCAAGCCCAGTGGTAGGTATTTTACCAAGTCGTTTCAACCCTCACAACAGTCCTGTGAAATCGATCTTGTTAATTCCATCTGAGGAGATGGCCGCACAGGGGTGAAGCCCGTGTTCAAGGTGAAGCAGGAGTGAAGGTGCCAGAAGCAAACCAGGTCGGCCTGACTACAAAGCCGGTGCCATCGCTGTGGTTTCCAGAGTAAACAGTGTTTGAGCAGGCATCTCTGTGTAAATGGGACCGGAGCCACCAGGCTGAACAACTCCCTGCTCCACGCGGTACAGGGTAATTCATATCCACTGAGTAAACAGACCATTCTGGGCAAGAGTCCCCTTGTGTCAACCCCCTGTTCTAGGAATTTTCAGTATATACATTGGAGCCCAACCAAAAATTCAGTGTGAGGCCGATCTTTCTTGAGATCCCTCCCAAAGGGCTTAGCAAATAATAAACTGAAAGGACCTTCCCATGAGGTGCTTTCACTCCTGGGACTTTCCCTTGCCATCTCCCAAGAGATGACTTTTAAAACTGCTCTGACATACCTCAGTCCCCAAGTCTCCAGGGAGTTCGAGGGCCACAGTTGCCTCACCCTGTGGGCTCCCTGCTTTGACCCGCCCCTCTTTGCCCCTTGCCTGGATTAGATGTGCTCTGTGTTTGCAGAGCACCCATGCAGGCACCTGTTAGAGCTGCTTGCACATTTCCTTTGCCCACGTCCTTGCCTCTCTTCCCACCCAGCTGAGTGCAGAACACCATGTCCTGCTCACCTGGTAGTCCCAGAAATTGTCACACTTTGCAGAGCAGTAACAGTAACCATGGCATTATCATAGTTGACATTTATTGGGTACTTTCTATGTGCATTTTTAAGTGGGCACTGTTGTGAGCCTCACTTTAAAGGTAGGGAAACTGAAGCACAAAAAAGTGCTTCAGTCACAAAACCATATTCTAAAGTCACAAAACCATAAGTAGGAGAGCTGGATCTGAACCCAGGCAGCTTGATTCTAAACCCGTGTTTGATTCTAACCAGTTTTCTGATGTCTCCATGCAGTAGATGCTTAATTATCTGATATTTGCAAATGAATACCCACATGGGTATAACTGCTGTATTTTGAGAAATATGGTATGACCCATTACTTAAATCTGTGCAATAATGAGCTGTGTTACGATGGAGCTCTTCTGTACTTTCTGTGTTTGTTCTGCAGTTCTTTACCTCTGCATGCCTGCTCAGGGGAGGCAGCACAGAGCCATGCTTGTGAACACGGCTTAGATGAAAATGCAAGTTCTGGCTCTACCGCTGACAAGCATCACTTTTGTGGGTGCTTCACGTATTCTTAAGTGTCATTTTCCTCAACTGGAAATGGGAATAATAGTGGTGCCTACCTCATACAGTACATTTAAAGGAAATAATAGTATAAAGGGAATAATATGTCACCATTTTGGAACACAGTCATTCAACAAACATGAGCAGGTTTAGTTGTTATCACTGTTGTCACAAATGTTTGTTTTTAAAACTTTATTATTGAGAGCACTACTTCCTATCCGTGGACAAGGAGTTCTGAGCCAGGGCGATACTCAGTGATACTGCTTCAGTCTCAAGCCCAAAGTTACCAAACTCTGGACAGTGTTTTGAGCCATAAAGTCCAGAGGCCTGCAGAGCATTGCAGATCTAATGGAGTCTTCGTCCATTACCCACATCTTTGTCCTGTAGTTTGCACTGGGAGGTTTCAGTAGCCTGGGCAGAGAAGGGAACGGGGGATGTCCACTGTCTGTACCAGCCATCTGATGTATGGCGGTCACACAGGTGGAGTGGACAGCTGTGTAACAAAGGCCGTATGACAGAGACTGAATACCTAACATCCAACAAGAGTTGCCATGTATTGTACATTTGGCAATGAACTTCACACATGGTAGAGAGTCATTTATTCATTCAGCAATATTTATTGAACCAGGCAGTGTCCTAGATAGTTGTTTTTTTTTTTTTTTTTATGCTTCATGTGTAGTGGTATCTCCGTCAACAGAGCAGTCACACGTTGCGATGCAGATCTTACCATTCCCATCTGATAGATGAGGGAGCTGAGGCTCGGAGAGCCTCAACACCGCACTTCAGAGCTGCCAGTGGTGAACCTAGGATGCTAATCCAGTTCTTCCCGATGCTGTAGTCCACTCTTTAGCCACAACATGATACTACCTATCAAGGAAATAGCAAATGCTGGAATCCTACGCATGCACACGCAAGTGCACCCGTTTGTGTGGGGGAAGGTAGAGGTGTTTGTTAGTTTAGAAATCTAAGTAGCTGTCCTCATGACACAGCAATAATTGTGATCAATTTGCAAACTGCAAGAAGCTCTGGTTGTGGCTTCTTGAGTTCAGTCTATCCTTTTACTGCTTCCGGTCAGAATCAATGTGTCCTTGGCTGCCCTCAAGAGAGAGAATCTGTGTGCTTAGGTTGATAAACAGGTAGAAGCTCTGAGACCCAGTGGTTCATTCACAGGCATGCCTGCTGGGTGCCCTCCAGAGCCTGGAAGTGGCCAATGGGCACCATGCCCATCAAGATGTTGTCTGAGCCCAGGGAACTGGTTGCTCAAATGTCAATGACTCTGCACAGAAAGAGTGAAATGCACCGCTCTGTGCAGGGCTGCGGGTTTAGGGGCCAAGGGCCAGTCGGCCTTTTGCATGCCTGTTCCCCATGGACTGGGAAGGAAGTTTCAGAGGCAGCATTTCAAATGCCACTGAAAAGGAGAAGGTGGGAGGGCAGTTGGACATTGCAGTGGAGCATAAAGAGCCCAAGAGTAATGCTCTGTTCTTGGTCGGGATCTTTGTGGCCTCATTTTGTTTCCAGGGGATGCTGCTGTTTCTAGGCAGCACAGCCACTGCTTAGCTTTGCAGGGCTACTTACTCGGTCTGTCATTTCCGAAACTGTCCCACCGCACTCTGATCCCACTGGCACAACCTCGCAATGCTCGGGCGGTGCAGTCAGGCGGGAAGGACGTTGCAATGGGACATCAGAGGACCCGGATTCTGGCCCTGGCTCTGCCCCAGCTGGCAGAGGAGCTTGGACAAGTGCCTTCACTCCTGGGCTTTCCTTTCTTTACCCAAAAAGCAAACGGGGTGGAACTGGACCATGGTGTTTCCTGTGATTTTTTTTCCGGCTCTGAAATCGTGTGTTTGTTAAATGAGTATTTGCAGCCTTAATGTGTCCCTTTTATTCTTAACGTCCTGTCTTCAAAGCCATGTTTTCTGCTTCTTGAGTGCAGCGTTCTTTCTATTGCTTCAGCGCCCATGGGGCTGGTCCTTACTGTTGGTGCTTACTGTTATTGTAGTGAATGGCTGTACCAGGAAATGGTGAATGAATGAAACTACTGTCACATGCTGGTGTTGCTTCCAGAGTTTGATTAATTGATTTCTAATTATCACTGCTGCTACTGTAATTATAGGCTCTGTTTTCTAGAAAATTGGAAGAGTGTGCATTGGGATTTGTAAACACCTTTTTTTAATAATGAAATTCTTTTTCATATTAATAATATTCACTTATTTTAATGATGGTGTCCTGTCTTATTATAGGGCTCACAGTAGTTTATTCACCCAGTCCCTTAGCCTTACACATCGGTCCATTCAAGTTTTTCCATATTATAATTTATTTTAAAAATAAAATGTATTGCTTTTGTAACAGGAAAAATGTTTCTGATCAATGAGACCGATCCCATGCACCGTCGGCCCCACCTGTGCAAGTGAAGTGGTGCCAGGACGTGGACAGGCAGGCGTGTGAGGTGCCGAGTACAGGACGGCCTTCGCGCCCCACTCTCGGAGACACGATCGATCGCCGTTTCCCTAAGTCCAAAGCAAGGTCCCTTTTCCTTCTTGAGCAGAAGCAGGAGAAAACGTGGGGCCAGGTCCTTACAGGAAGAGGGTGCAGCCAGAGATGGGAGGCCTGGGTTGAAGCTCCCCTCCGCTGTCTGGCCCCAGACCGAGAGCTCGCACTTCTGGACCTTGCTTTATTTTTCCGTGCATGAGAGTATCAGTACTGTTGCTAGCACTGCCTGCCCATTCATCTCTGGTTTGGAAGATAGAAATGGGAGGTTGTGAGCATAAAATGAAATCATAGGTAAAAAGTTAATTTGAAGCATTAGAGTAAATGTCACACAAAATTGAGTGGAAATATGGTGTCACTGGTTTCCATGTATCATTCCCCTCTGGAGCTGAAGGTATCTAGACTTAACTGCTTTTTGAGAAAATCTTACTTCACACACCACTACTATTAAGAGGGAGCAAAAGCAGTAATTCGACCCTCGACTCTTTTCATGCTTCTTATTTTTAATGTTTGCCAGATGTAGACTGGCAGTGAGCCCAGAGGGTGAACACCTTCTCATAGATGGAGTTTTGTTCTCGTCTCCCCTCTAGATAAAGAATTCTTAAAGGAAAAGGAGAAGTTAGAAATGGAGTTAGCGGCAGTGAGGACTGCAAGCGAGGACCACCGGAGACACATTGAGATCCTGGACCAGGCTCTGAGCAACGCCCAGGCCCGGGTCATCAAGCTGGAAGAGGAGGTGAGATGGGGTGGGAGGCATTGGGGTGGGGGAGGCAGAGCCCTGAGGACCTCCATTTCCTTTTTCTAACTAAGCATCTGTAACCAGAGCCAACTGCAAGGAGCTGAGTCAGGGGCAGGGATAGAGGAGACCTCCCAAATAAAAATTAATAAAAACAGAGTTGATCCAGCCCAGAGCCAGGCAAGTATGAAAGGCATACATGAATACCATCAGCAAAGGGCTCACCCCACCTCAAACCCAGCCTGCAGCCCATTGGTTGGTAAGTGTCCAGGGCTAGAGATAAGTGGAAGGACTTAGAGAAAAGAGACTAACATTTTTTAAAAATCATTCAATAACTCTATCTTTGGACTCTTGATTGCATTAAAAAGGCAACAGTCCTCTGATAGGGGTGGGGTAGGGTGGCCTTCGACACACCTGTCTCCAGGTTTTGGAAGTTGGCTCAGCCATGCAATGACCTGCTGCCCACCCCCACAGGCAGGAAAGTTTGATCCCACTTAAAGCATCGGAGATTAGTAGTTCCTGATAAAATTGAACATTTAAATTGTTTTATAAGGTACACCTTTCCTTTAAGCCTGACTGTGGAAGTAGAAAGATGACTTCTGAGGTCAAAGCCAGGGGATTCAGGCTGTGGACAGTGTCAGAAAGGGAGGACAAGTCTGGCTGAGTAGGCAGGAGCCACGCTGGAAACCGGGAGCGCTGAGTCTGGGAGGCGCACGACCCAGGCAGTCTACACAGAGTGTGCCTCGTGGTGCCTGATAGGCAGTGAAAAGAGAATTGTTACCAATCCGGCTGTTGCTGCGATTGTTGAAAATCAAAAGCTATTCTTTCAGAAAACATGATGCCAGGTAATTCAGTGTCTCAGCAAACTTCAGCTTCCAGGTTAAAGTAGCTAAAGAGGGAAAGTGGTTAAGTCTACAAGGGTCTTGTACATTAGAAGCTGTTTAAACCCCGTAAGTCTTATGTAGGAACTGTAGTTTTAGTGCTAGTATAGTCTGAGGAATCTCAGAGCAACAACCCTGGAGTATCTTTCTTGTCACCACTGAGGAACTCATTACACAGGAAAACATTTGCCACAGAAAGTGACCTTTGCCCTGGCTGGTGTGGCTCAGCGGATTGAGCACTGGCCTGCGAACCACAGGCCCACTGGCTTGGTTCCCTGTGAGGGCACATGCCTGGGTTGCAGGCCAGGTCCCCAGTTGGGGGAATGCGACAGGCAACCACGCATCGATGTTTCTCTCCCTCTCTTTCTCACATCCTTTCGCTCTCTAAAAATAAATAAATAAACTCTTGAAAAAGAAAGTGACCTTAGCCTCTGAAGGACAGGGGGCCTACTGTGAGGACAGAGTCCCTTATTATTTTTATAACCGAAATCATTTATTGAGGCTCCTTCTCCATGTGTGGATTGAAGGAAAATAATAAATGTTTTAATCTTTTTGTTTTAATATTTCTGTGAAAGTAAAAGTTGTGAACTCCTTGAAGACAGGTTCTTTATAATTGCCGTTATGGATCTTCTCTTGTCTTCATATTGATGTAAGATCTTCGACTGTGTGTAGCCTTTCCAAAATGTCTCTTGTGTCTGGCTTCCAGGGCACTCCTGGTTCTTATTCATGTTACTTTTGAAGGGCCTTTTTCAGTCCAGATGGCTTGTATAGTGTGCTTCCCACAACCTCCCAAGATGGGTTAGACTCGGAGCCAGAACATTGTGAGTTAGAATCGTGACCCCAGGGTGGATGCATGGCTCTCTGACCTTGAGTAGTCACTTAACCTCTTTAGTCCACAGTTTTCTCATCTCTTAATGGAGATAATAAAGCAGTTTGCCTTTTACTATTATTGGGAGCATTAATTGAGATACTACATATAAAGCACAAAGAAAGCTTGGCATGGTGGTGCTTCAAAAAATGTTGGATGATATAATTATTGTTGTTGTTAATCATCATCATAATATATTCTTTGCTAAGCTTAAGGCTGATAAAAAGGTAAATGAGAGAGATCCATGCCTTCAAGAGTCTTGCAGCCAATTAGGGATAATATGAATTCATTCACTTAACAAGTGTTTATTGAGTGCTTACTCAGTAAATGCCAGATACTGCTCCAGGCATTGGGGACACCCTGTGCACTGCCTAACAGGGACCAAAACAGACCAGTCTCATGGCTTTTATATTCTAGTGGCTACACACTTAGACAGTTATATACAATCTAGGGTGTATCAATTATATATGAATGGTACTCACAAAACACTTGATCAGATGAGACTTTTAGAACAAGAACCTGCAGTTAGTAGGTCCTCAAGTGCCTATTAAATTAAATCAAGCAATCAAAATACAATGAATGAAAGAGCCAGATGAGAACTGATCCCAGTAGCAGGTATAAAGAAGGCTATAAAGCTGCTGTTTTTTCCGCCCCCCACCCCTCCCTTTCACTCTGGTGGCTTTGGCTAGGACACAAGCAGAGCTCACGGCAGTGCGCCCCGCTCAGTCAGAACCGCCCTTCACAGCAAGCTCCCCAATGACTAGCATGTCCCTGCTTGTCGGTGCAGTCATGGCCAAACCCAGGATCTGAGTCACCTGCATGGCAGCTGCACGCCCAGATGCCGAATGACAGGAAGTAGCATCCAGTATCTTCTCACTCGGGACCAGAGGGGTACATGCCTCAGCCTAATTTTGGGCACCAGCCAGTTCCCAGAAAGGTAGAAGTGCACCGGGGACTCATGACCGTGGCATAGACTCCTGACTGAAAGAAAACAAAGTCTGAGGGTGAGAACTTGAAGTTGTTATCAGGATTCTCAGTCCACACTGGATGCGACATTGACACAGATTATTTTTCCCTTAATTTCCATCTCGGTGATTGTGTTGAGTGTTCGCTTATGGCCTTCCTGCTTCTTCAGGGCTGTCAGCTACTTGTCTATAAAGACTCTTAAATCTTCTCAAGAAAGTTACTCTACAAATATCTAGAATAAGAAATGCGTGTATTTATTCACATATACACATGGGCACACATGCATATACACACAATTCTCTGTTATAATAGTAATGTATAATTATTGTGGAAAACTCAAAAAACACAGAAGAGAATAAAGAAAATGAGAAATTACTATTCAGCCATGCCAGTCAACATGGTTAATGGTTTTAAGTATTTCCTTTCTGTCTTTTTTTTCTTTATAGATAGACAAAGGTGTGACAATGTTACATATAATTTTTTATTCTGGACTTCACAGTTAACATCATAGAGTAATAGTTTCCTCATAACATCAAAAACTCTTAATCCTGTTTCCAACACCAGCAAATGCTATAATTACTAAGCAGTGACCAAGGATTGAGCTCAGAGCTGTACAAATAATTGAAGGCAGGTGCCCCAGTAGGGTCTTCAATTCCAAGCATGCCAGCCGTGTTAGTTATAACTGGTGGCCGCGTCTAAACCTTTTCGTCCCTGCACACACGAGCGATTGGGATGGGAGGTACATGCACTGGCAGTTTGAGTCAGGCCTCTAGGTCACCTGACCCCCACCTCCACCCCAGTGCTGAGAATCACTGGTCTATACGCTGTGCTCCTTTTTTCTCTCCTCTGCTCAGTTACGAGAGAAGCAAGCCTATGTTGAGAAAGTTGAGAAGCTGCAGCAGGCCCTGACCCAGCTGCAGTCTGCCTGTGAGAAGCGAGAGCAGATGGAGCGGAGACTTCGGACCTGGCTGGAGAGAGAGCTGGATGCCCTGAGAACCCAGCAGGTTAGGGGGAGGGGTGGGGAGGGGACGACAGGCAGCGGACTGTGCATATCCTTCGGCAAGCAGTTCTGGAGCAGAACGCCTGCTGTGGGCCAGGCTCTGCTCACCGCACTGAGGATGCAGAGGGAAAGAACTCCCTGTCTAGTGAACCAGTAGTGAACCAACGCAGCGGCCAGTGGAGGAGCCAGGCAGTTCCCCCTCACTGGGGTGACTCACGGAAAGTGGCAACCCCGGGGACTGGGCATAGGGGAATGTGGCTTTAGACAGCTTCACAGAGAAGGACATTTGAGTTGGACTTTGAAAGATGAGTTTGTTGCGAGTTCCCCGGGGAGAACATCAGAGGCAGAGGAAGAGCACGTGGAAAGGAGAGAGGCAGGCCGAGGTGCAGCCGGTTCAGGACGCCTGGGTGCAGCCCGCAGGGGAGAGACAGCCCGGTGAGTCGCTGGTGAGGAGGGGAAGGCCAGTTTGTGGAAAACATTTGGTGGAGGTGAGAGATTGAACTTGTTCCTATAACCAACAGAGCCAACAGCAGGGGGTTTGTAAGCTGGAGAGGACTGTGGTACAAAGGATTGGGGAGAGTCCTCTGGTGGTGGCGGGAGGGCCTGGGGGCAGGTGGTGCAGAGAGGAGGCCAGCTGGAAGGCTGTTGGTGCCATCAGGCTGCAGTGGCAACGGGAATCCACAGGGGAGCTGGTGAGGGGGTGAGAGTAGTAGGACATGACCCGCAGTGCGGATGCAGAGGTGAAGGAGAGGAAGGAGTTCAGGACTGTCCCAGGAGTATAATGTTGTCCAGAAGCTCCTAATCCTTTTGCCTTGCCTGCCTTATCCTTGTAACAGCTGTTAATGTAACTCAGGTACAAATAAGCACAGAGTAAAACACCCAGCCCAGGGTCCGTGTGCCTCGGCAAGGGGACAAGCCCTGCAGGGCGACTCCATGGCTGGACTGGGATCCATACAGGCCAGTCAGACTCCTGGCTCCAGAGAGCACTCAGGCCCATGTGGTGGGCGAAGCCCTCTCTGCAGCTAATGAAGGGGTGGGGGGGGTGCAGTACATTGGGAACCAAGGAATGCAGGGTGGTTCCATGGAAGTATCTGCTTCATAGGGCATAGTGGTTGTGGTTGAAACACTTGAGAGCACTTGAAAGCGTGCACTCAGGCCAGGCCAGCCCTTCCTCATGGCAGGCTCCCACAGTTCCCCTGGGCGTGTGTGCTTGGAGAAGGTGTTAGTGACATTGTCCAGAACATTAAGAAACCCACCCAGCCTCTCACCATCTTGGCTTCGCTGACAGTGCAAGAGGCAAGGTGAGTCCGGCTCCGGACTTCTGCTCCTGCCACCCTTTGCCACACACCCTGGCACTGCGGTCGCCCTTCAACTGTTCTCTGGTGTGCAGTTGCTGAGATCTTAACCTCCCCACTGCGGTGCAGGCTTCTCTGATGCTGGGGCTGTGCTGGCACTGGTGCTGCTTATGAACCTTTGGCTGACAAAACGGGCACATCTCAATACTTAGAGAGGAAAAAAATGTTTGTTTCCAGTTACTGGAAAATGTTTGTTACACCCTCCAGTGGGATTACTTATCTCTGGACCGTCTATTCTGAGTCAGTGAAACCAGACTCAACTCCATTACCCCTGCTGTGTACCAAGAAGAAATGTGAAGTTAGAATTCTATGGAAAGCATCTCTACTGCCGCAGAGGGCTGGCACACTCCCGCCGTTATTTCCTCGGACTGCAGAAGCGAGGTCCCTGCTGTGCAGAAGGGCTGCGGGCAGATTCAGGCTTACCTGCAAGGACCGGAGTTGCCGAATGAAGGCTCTCCAAGGAAATGACTTGGCTTGCATTTTGGGTTGAGTTTGGGGGGCTGATAGCAGCCCCCCAGCTGTTTATGGCTCACATGAGACCAAAGGGAGGGGGGATGATGTTTAGAATAAAACAGAACTACGTATAACTCGGCATTTCTTTAAAAATAATATTATAGGTTTTTTAAATGAGCTTGTTAATTCGTCTTTTATGATATCGAAGAAGAATTTCCTTGTTATGCTTGCCTACTTATTAAAAAGATGACTGTTACTTTTTGTTTTTTTTTAACACCTCTGTACCGTTTTACCAGTGTGTAGGGCAGTGAGCCAACACAGCGAGCATGCAGCATTCTATGACCCCAAAAGGCAGACTTTTATTACAAATATATCCACTCAAAAGCTTTGAGTTTCTTACGAACTCCATGTGGTATATACTATAAAATTTGGTCAAACTCCTGCCTGTATGCTTCAGTGTTGAAATTCATGGATTTGCTTAATAACTCTTAATGGCCCGAATGAGGTGCTCATGAAGAATTGTCATGGTCCCGTGTGAGGCCAGAAGGGTTCTGCAGAAATAAGCCAGCTGAGGTGGCCACATTAGGGTTTAGATGGAAACTGACCAGCACAGAGGGCAGCTTAGCAAGGCTGTGGGCTCTTTTCCTTGGGACGTTTCTAAGAATAGGGGAGCTTCTCGTCTTGAAGGACTTGATGTCCTCCCACCCAAGGCCAGGTGCCTGGCCGGGGAGGGGTCAGCGACTTCCTGCATAGATCAGTGAGGACAGTTACCTGCCTTCACTCTGTTCTTGCTTAAATCTTGGTCACTGGCGAGATCCTAGAATAATTTGTATTTGTAGCTTTAAAAAATTGAATGCAGGTATGTGGTTTACAAGAGCCTGTGGGCCTATTTGCTCTTTTTTCTCTGGTAGGATTAGAGCCCATTAGGGCAGCTTGAATGCCCAGCTGTTGCCCTAGCTGACCGACATGGTTCAGGGTAAAGTGCTCAGGTGCCTCTTGCAACCAGAATTTGTGATCCTGGAAAAGCACGAGGGCACATGGAGCAGCTGAGGTGGAATCACTCTCCCCTGAAGTCAGAACCTCATCAAAACCCCATCGCCCTTGAAGGCATGCTGTTCAGAGGATATCGCATGCCTGAGTTGAAAGCGAAAACGTCTGAAATGGGAACATCCTCAGCTTGTGAGCAGCCCAGATGACAGAACTGCTTTATTTCCCATCATACAGGCACAATGGAAAGAAGGGGCCAGACTAGCATTAGAGGATTTTTGTAGCACTTTACTTTGTTTAGCCCTTTAAAGTTTATTAAATGCTTTCATGTGCATTATCTTATTTGATTCTCAGGCTTCTAAGTGGGGCAGGTATTCATTCTTGTGGTTCCTGGATGAGAGCATTACAGCTGGGAGAGCATGCATGTTAAGTTCTCTGGCCTTTACATGTTATCTCCAGCTTTGGGGAAAACAAACACCTGGAATCACTTCCTTGAGGTCTAGAGAAAGTGCCCTGGACCAGGAGGCCAAGACTTAGGTCCTGTTCTTGCTTGTGTATAAATTAACTACAGAACATTGGACAAGCTACTTGTTGTCATGCAGAGCCGTATGGACTCCCAGACCCAGGTTCAAATCCTGCCTGACCCTACTGCTGATTAGCCGAGAGACATGGAACAGTTCATTTAACCTCTCAGAAGCTTAGTTTTCTTAAAACCGGGATAATATTTTCTATTTACGTGATAAAGTTCCATGACTATTGAATGAGATAGAACATTTTGGTAGGTGGGGTGTCTTGCTGTTAGGATCTTCTAAGTTTGGTTGTCCACACTGGAGATGGAGAAAGTGTGATTGGTGGGAATGTGTGTGAGTGTGCTGAGGGATCTGGATGGACTGTGATTGCTCCACGTGGGTAGCTGTGCAGACACGGTTTATGTGGTCTACTTTATAGCCTCGTTTCAGCATCAAGATGTTATTTCTCCTGCTTCCCCAGAAACATGGAAACAGCCTGCCAGCCAGCATGCCGGAATATAACGCCCCGGCCCTTATGGAACTTGTGAGGGAGAAGGAGGAGCGGA
This sequence comes from Glossophaga mutica, assembly GCA_039655065.1. NCBI lineage: Eukaryota > Metazoa > Chordata > Mammalia > Chiroptera > Phyllostomidae > Glossophaga > Glossophaga mutica. The sequence continues at coordinate 72,535,493 of CM077308.1, read as the reverse complement.
TCCTGGCCCTGGAGGCCGACATGACCAAGTGGGAGCAGAAGTATCTGGAGGAGAGCACCATCCGGCACTTCGCCATGAACGCCGCGGCCACTGCGGCCGCCGAGAGGTGAGACCAGCCCCGCGTCCAGCAGAGGGGTTCCATTCAGTTATGTGAGGTACGGTCACGTTGTGGAATACTACATGCTCTTCGAGAGCGATGGCAAAGTCTACTTCACATTCATTTTTTAACAGTAGGTGTGTGTCAGAATAGTTAGGCCTCACAACAGCCCTGAGAGGAGGAACTATTGTTGTCTCAGTTGCTCGGTGAAGAAATGAGGCTTGGAGAGGTGCACCGTTGATTCCTATTCACACTGCCGCCTCAAGTCAAAGTGGGATTTCTCTGACTTCAAGCTGACCTCACTTGGCTTGAAATTGTTTTCTGCTCCTGTCAGTTATTACCTCTGTTGCTTTCTTTCCTTTTTGTAGGGGCACAGTCTTATTCTTTCTTTCAAAATTGGTTCAAAATGTTCAGTAGTTCACAATAATTCTGTGAAACCCTCCTCTTGCCCGAGCGAGCAGCTAGTTCCCCTTGATTGCTGAGCTCACCTGCCCGCGTGACTGCCAGGCCTCACCTGCATATGTGACGCTGCACTGCTTGAGTGGCTGTGCGTTCTCCCCACCAAGTCTCTCCATGCCTCTCCCCTGCCCTCCACCTTCCACCAGTTTGCTTTTTGTCCATAAGTTACATGGGGCATTTAATTCGCAGCTGTTTAGAATTCACTAAAATTTAGGGTCAGTGTATTTGGAAGAGATCCTCAAATTTCAAAGTTGCATCCATAAAACTGGTCTAGTCAGTCCCACGTTTCTTGGGATGTGTTTTTTCTTCTTTCATGAGGAAGAGAAGGCCCATTGGGGTGGAGGGGGGATATTTTGAGAGCCATTCATGGGCCCTCATGTTCATTACTCAGGTAGAGAAAAATCACTACCAGTACACTCGGGCGTTGCCTCCAGGAACTGGGGGAGAGAGCGGCCACCCACGTGGGCATAGATGCCCGCACTGGACGCCCCAGCACACTCACACCTGGAGAGACCTGCAGACTTGTGTGGAAAATGGCCATTTGAGGATCATTTTCTAGTGCTCGACTGTTGCCTGTGCATGTCTGTGCTTTGGGGGGAAGCACCCACAACATCCCATCCAAGTGAGCCTTCGGGAACGGGAACAGACTCTGGGGATGTGTGTTGTGTGTTGAAGCCGCAGTCATGATGTGGGAGTCGGAGGAAGTCGCAACCTCCGGAGCGGTCTTTGTACTGGATGGGTGGGACATTGAAACTCTTGGGAATGTTTCTTGATGCTTACGTAATTGGTCATCTTCAGCTTTTCTGTGTTGTAAGGTAATGAGTAAATCTCTTCCTTGTCCTGAGGAAGAGAACAAGCCACCGTACAGTCACAAAGGGATCTGGGCCATCAGAGGTGCCTGCGACCGGTAGGAGAGAACACTGCGCAGGGAGGCAGGACACCGCACGCGAGGCTTCCCCAGCTGTCGCCGACCTTCGATGTGTGACTCTGCTACAGCCTTTCCGAATGTCTCTGAACTTCATTCTGAAATGGGAATTCAAATTCTTGGCTGATTACAAGCAGAGAACCACATCCTGTTCCACTGGCCGAGGACACAGAAGCTCCATTAGCAGTGTCAGTGTGTCACTTAGGAAGCATGACCAAGGGGCCTCTGTGTCATTGTTGCCTCAGCAACTATCGATTTATCAGATTAGATGCATGTTTGGGGCCTGGGGCCTGAGAACGAATGGGACTGGAATGTAAAATCAGGGGTTGGGGTTGTGGGGGGGCTCCACCCACAGGCCCCCTCCCCACAATTCCCCCTCCCCAGCCGCCATGATGAGAATAAGTCTACCAAGACATGATCTCCTTGGGGAGGAAACTGTAGCTGATCTCTCAAAGGAGAAGGGCCGGGAGCCTGTTCCTCAATGGGCTTTTATTGGGTTCATTTTGCACAGGAATATAGGGCATATACGTGAAGTTCGTCAATCATTGTCAGGCAGTAATGATCAAACAATAGATAACATTTAAAGAACTCTGAGGGCTTATTCTGAATCAGAGTCAGTTAGCTAAAGGGCTATAAAACTTTGGGAAACAAACTCACTTGTGCTTGGACCCTTATCATTTAAATTGAGGGTATTAGCAAAGTAGGTTTCATAGGATTTTATGCATTCTTTCTTAGGCCTGATCACCCCAGGGAACCCACCCTTTCCAGCACAGGGCTGCACTGCTCTCTGTCATTGTTTCTGGCTTAAGTCAGGCAGGGGAAGTAAGGCAGCCAAGAGATTAGACTTCTTGGAGACAGAATGAGGACTCAGGCTATGTCAAAACTGAGGAGTGAGGGTCCATCACCCCCTTTTTCTATAGCCCCCAAGTCCTTCCCTGAGGGCCCCTTTGTGACCGTGCTTGTCTTAGGTCATCCCTCCTTTGAGGAATCTTACCTGTCATTGGCTAACCAGTTATCCACCCAGGGCCAAGCAGGGTGAAGTAATGGGGGGGCAGAGGCGGCACCCCTACAAGGAAGATAAGCTTTGCCTCCTCAGTGGCGTATGGTCTCACGGTCTTTTACTAAGCCTTAGCCATTGGGGGGTTACAGCTTCTGAAACCAGGCAGGCCAGTTCCCAAGAAGAAGCAATGAACAGGTGTGAAGCATGAGACCTGTATGGAGGCACAGGAGCAGGGTGATGGGGGTGTGAGTAGAACCGGACAACCCAGCCGCCATCAGCCCCTCACATGGCGCCAGCCCAGCCTTGTTCATCCTCCTCCGTGTGAGGGCGAATGCCTCCTGCCCTCAGAGAACAGGACGGATGGAATGAGGCCCTTTCCACCTCTCCTCCCTTCCTCCCTTCTTTGCTTCCACTTGTACTTATTGAGCATCTAATAATTCTGTGGAATAACTGACCTGCTCCTTACTGACCACTCCTTGCCACAGTCTTGAGAAAAGTCAGATTTTTAGCTCCAATCTTAATGTTCCTTTCAAAGAAAACCTCCGTAATTCCAGCATTGCTTTTCTGTTGAAAGAAAGATTTTTGAGAAAGGTCAAAATTTGGAGCTCTTGTCTAAATGCTAAATGGCCACTTACACATTGGTAAAAGTTAGTATTTCCAGTCATTAGTTTTGTGTCTTTCAATCACTGATGAATGATTCCCATTTATAAGTAATGATTTTTAAACAAAGAAAATTATTTTTGTGTACCAGCTGATTTTGCCTTCCTGATGCATCTTGGCACCGTGGATCTGAATTTTGAGAGATTGGGCCTTTTTTATGGTTTTGAAGCTTTTTACAGGTTTCAAAGCCATGTAATATTTTTTTGAGAGTCTTATGAACTTGCCTTCTAAGTTGTTTTTGTTTGGTTGTGCCTGCTGCCCTTACTTGGCAGTAAACATGAATTTTTAAGTCTGTTTCTGGATCTGAATGAATTCTCCAAAAGTAAATTGGTTGAAAATGTTTCTCCAGCCACTAATTCCTGTGCCGATGTTTCTTGTGCACCACAGAGTAGATTTATGTTTTTGCCAGTGCGTTTAAAGCACTTTGCTTCTTTTCCACATTACTGAGCTTTTTATGATTTATTTTGAGCCACCGTTTGCACTTAAGCCACATTCTCACGTGTGCCTGCTTTATGGGTTTATTTTATCTATGTGCATCTTTGCCGAGGCCTTCTTCATAAAAACACAGGAGGCGTCTGGAGGGCACGGTGACAGTTAAGGGCATGGACACGGGGGAGTTAGTACAGACCTGGGCGTGAATTCTTTTCCACCTTCATGCACTGGGTGTTCTTGCAAAGCCGCCTGCAGAACGAAGGTGGGAACACTACCGCACACGCTGCTCTGAGAGCGAGATGAGATGCCAGTGTGACGTGCTTTCCCCAGGCCGCGGCCTGAGGGAAGTGCTGGCTCATTGGCAGCTGTTGTTAAAAAAGATTAAAAGAAGGGCTCTTTTTTCTTTTTCTTTTTTTTTCTTTTTTGCTGTTTTTGAGTGTTCTAGAAAAGAGATGTTAGATTTTAAATACGCCTGGGGCACTGGGTTATGCATTTTAAGAGATGTGAACTATTTGACTGGACTCCAGGGTGTCCAGCCTGCGGGCTGAACACAGCTCAGCATGGCTATGAATACAGACCAACGTAAAATCATAAATTTACTTAAAACCTTTCTTCTGCTCATCAGTTTTTCATTAGTATTTGTGTATTTAATGGGTGGCCCAAGACAACTCTTCTTCTTCCAGTGTGGCCCACAGATGCCAAAAGGTTGGACACCATTGGCCGCTAGATCGTTTCTCACTAATTTAGCGTTCGCTGATCAGAGACATGATTGCGCCTCTCAGTCAAACACACACGTACACCGTGTAGGTGGCACACTCTCGTTTTCACCAGCCGTCGTTCACTGGGGGGATTCAGTTGCTGAAACCAGAGGTGGGAATAGTTCTCTCTGACCAGCTGTTTCCTGTCAGACACCTGCTTCCAGCTCCAACATTTTGGTCCACCTGTGTCTGTCCCTCCCCTTCCTCCACCCCCTGCACTGGGCTTTCCAAGCACAGGGGGTGTGTCGTCTTCATCTCTACTGTGTGACCAGCGTGCCTCTCACGCCGAGTGGACCCAAATCCTAGGCGGGGGCCTGTAAACAAGCAGTGAGCTAGAATGCAAACATGGTGGAAGATTTCAGCTTCAACCTCTCTCTATTCAAGAGGACCAGTGCAGTTTTAAGTCTTTTCTGAATCTTCATTTCACTATAAAATTACTGAAATAGCTGCTCTGTGGATGAGGAGTAGAAATAAAACTTCAACTCTGATTGAAAAAGTCAGAAGGGATAAGGAAGTGTGAAAGAGAAATACTAACAAATTTAGTAATAGTACCCATATGTCAGTAGATGCAGTGTCCATATTCATAGCATGCTACGCAGCTTAACATACAACGTTGTTAGTAGAAGGGGCAGGGAGTTTTTACTCCAGGATTTATTTTGTTTTCCTTAGTACTGTCGTAATTCTGTCAAGTCGAGGGAGAGAACTGGCTGGGATTTAGGAGAGGGAGCGGGAGCGAAGGGGTTTGTGGGGAGGTATCTTCAGTGTGGTGCCTCAGACGCCTCCCCGTGAGCGTTGGCGTCACTCCCGTGCGTCCTGTGTTGCCAGGGACACCACGATCATCAACCACTCGAGGAGCGGCAGCTACGGCGAGGGCTCGCTGGAAGCCCACATCTGGCAGGAGGAGGAGGAGGTGGTGCAGGCCACCAGGAGGTGTCAGGACATGGAGTACACGTAAGGGACAGCCGTGCATGCGGTCATGATACTGGGCTCCATTCTGGTCACTCACCTCTAGACCCCAGTGACCGACGTTGGTGCCCACACGCCAGCCCCGTCCTGCTGGGGGCAGCTGACAGGCTCAGCCAGTTACTCTCCTTGTTGTGAAAAGAACTCTAGTGTTTTCCAATTCTTGTTTTTGGCCATCATGGGAAAAATTATCTTCTCCCAGAAAATCTATTCATCTTTTGGGGTTTTTTTTTTCCAAAAAGTAGGGAAATTAACTTCCTTGGAAAGCTGTCCCTGTGTGAGGCTTCATATTCATAGTTCCCATGTTTCCTGCTGCTCCTTCCCTGTACCCCAGTCCCTGAACTGGTCCCTGAGCACACTGGTCCAGGGGCCCTACTAGGAGGCCACAGTCATTCGGGTTCCTGGAAGCCCCAGAGCCTCCTGAGGGACCAGAGAAGGTGTACCCTTTAGATCTACTTCAAAAGATCCATCTTGCACGGTTTGCAGATTATAAATGTTTGAAGACTAGGCTGCAATTCATTCTCCATCCTCAATGACAATTCAAGTCCCAGGGGCAGCCTGAGAGCAATGCTTCGAGTTTTTGTGGGCTTTTGTTTATGGTTGTTCTATTTTGTTTTGTTATACAGCATTAAAAACCTCCACGCCAAGATCATAGAGAAGGACGCCATGATTAAGGTCCTTCAGCAGCGATCCCGTAAAGATGCCGGGAAGACGGACTCCTCGAGCCTGCGGCCGGCCCGCTCTGTCCCTTCCATTGCCGCAGCCACTGGGACCCACTCCCGCCAGACCTCTCTCACCAGCAGCCAGTTAGCTGAGGAGAAGAAGGAAGAGAGGACCTGGAAGGGAAGCATAGGTGAGTCCCACACCTCCTTCAGCCTCGCATCTGGAAAGCAAGAGCCACACCAGCACTGAGAGGCAACCTTGGCTGGTGCAAAGAGCCCTGGCACTTCTGTGGTGTCGGGCTCTGCCACTCATGGTAACAGAAATGCCACTGAATACTTCCAAGCCTCAGTTCACTCATCTGTGAAATGGGGAGGAGAATCAGCTCTCCTTTGGCTGTGGAACTTAAATGGGCTCTATGGGAGCAACGGCTCTGCCACGAGATTGACATTAGCCATAGGCTGACTCATGCAGTTACCAGCATGATTATTGAAAGCTGAGGTAACCAACCCTTACAACATAAAGTGTTCCAATAGGAAAAGCCCTTAGAAGTCAGGCCCCTGAACTTGGCCCTGCCCCAGACCAGTTGTAAGACTGCCCCACCTCTGCTGCTGTACCTAGAGAAGCAGGGCAGTGTCTGCCCTGTTATCCTTGGGGCTCTGGTGAGAGCACACTGAGATACTGGGGAGCGAGCACTTTGGAAGAAGCGTGCTAGAGCAGAAGAGGTTGGTGGTCGTTGTTTTTTGTGTGTGTGTGTTGTTGCACAGGCAGAATTTTAAGAATTCTGCAGATGTGGTGTTAGCCACGAGTGGGTTTCCTGGGTCGGGGGCCGGCCTGTCGACGGGCTCGCTGAGTCCGGAGAGGAAGTGGGCCGCGCCGCCCGGCACGCAGGCAGCATTCCCAGACACGCGTCCTCCACTCTTTTCCCTGCACTCTGGCAACTCCGGGGTCTGGCCCTCCTTTGATGCATGTCCCTGGGTCAGAGTGTGCTTTGTTTATCTGTGGAGCTGAGAGCCAGTTTTTGTCAGCAGGGGCCTGGCTGCTTTGTGCCAAAGCGGGTAAGAGCTTGCAGTGTGAACCTGACAGAGTCGGGGGGATCAAAGGCACCCAGCCAGAATCCCTGTTTGAAGTCCCTCCAAGGGTCACTTCAGCAGCCCCTACCCTCCGAGGAAATGTACTTCAAAGAGGACATGCGTGGACAGCAGCTGGGATCAGCAGAGATCCTCCCAAGGACACTTAGCTCCTAGCCCAATGAGAGAGCCTAGGAGTCCGTGCTCAGACACCTGGTGAAGAGCCTGAAAGGCACTCAAGCCAGTTTGTGGCATCCAGCCAGGCGGGCATTTCTCTGGTGTCTGTGCGTCTGTCCCTCAGCGTGTGGCACGTCTACACCAGGCCTGGGAGCCGGACCCAGTCTGTGGGGAGAACTGCTGTGTTCTCCACTCTGGGGTTCCATTGCTGTCATGTAATTGGTGCCCACACGTCACAGAAACAGCGAGGGGCTCTGACGGGCCAGGCACACATTCCCGGGCCGCTGCCCGGCTCCCGCATCGTTTCCACAATCTCTCGCCTGATGGGCTCTGGAAGGAGGTAGAGAGGACAGTGTAGACCTTCCTGGTGGCTCAGGGGCTCCCAGGTGGCATGACTGCCTAGTGACTTAGTTCCACAGGAACATCCTTGTCTGACTGCAGAGTTTTGACAGGCAGCTGATGAAGTGAGAAGAACGCAGGCTAGCGGAAAGTCGGGCACAGCTGGGCTTGGATCCCGTTCCTGCCACTTCTTAGCTGTGAGAAGTTCGTTTCACTGAGCTGCTATTTGCTTGTCTCTAAAACAGAAGATAACCACAGGACGTGTCTCATAGGACGGTTGTGAAGTATTCGAAGTGAGATGATGTGTGTGAAGCACTTAGCTCAAGACCCCGGCTACTCAGTGTGGTCTGGCCCAGCGTCACCAGCATCACCTTGGAGCTTGTTAGAGACGCAGAGTCTCCGGTCCCACCCACTGAATCGAATCTTCATTTAACGATATATCCAAGTAACTAATAGGCGCATTACATTTGAGAAGCAAGAGCTGTAGACAAACTGAACTGCTCTGTGTTGAGCTATGAATGGGCACCTTGACACAGCCCTGGTGAGGATACTTCATGAATTGCTGGCTAGTTAAGATACATGAACAAATAGCTGATTGTGCTGACCACGTTTTCTACAGGCTAGTGTTCCGGAGTGCTGGCTCTTTTCTGAATGTGTGCTGTGTTTCATTATTTAAAAATAAAAAAGTTGCTCTCCTGTCCCTCTCTGCTGGGAGATGTGGAGGAGAAAGAAGATCGCTGCTCGTTGCGCCCCCCTTTCCCTGGCGGCGTGCCCTCCCCGCCCCACCACCCCCACCTGCCTGCTCTGGGGCGGGAGGAAGAAGAGGCTGAGGAGATCCTCCCGGGAGCCCGGCTGGTTCCTGCTTCTTGGGGCCACAGCTCTCAGCTGGTCTCTTTTGGGTAATAATGTGGACGACTCGGTGTTGTTCTGACCTGAAAACTAGTTTGTATTTGAAGCCGGCACTGTGGGAGACCGTCCAGTGCCAAGGGTGGGGTGGAATTGTGGGCCACTCAGAAGCACCGCCGGCCAGTGGGACCATGTCTAGGACCAGGAGAACCTTCAGGTTTTCTTAGGCACACAACCGCTGCTCCGGGCCAGCCCTCCGGGGCCATGTGAGATGAAGCAAGGGTGGACTCGAAAAGCCTTGCAGGACTGCCACGTCCCCCGCCGCCACTGGCTATTAGGCACCTCGAACCACTTTAGAATAATTTTATCCTACTAGTTATCATATAACCAGTTTACTTTACAACTCTTCACCTCAAAAAAAGAACTACAGATTTTTAGGGAGGAGACTGTTTTTCCTTTTTTTTTAAATTTCCTCAGTGCTTATCAATGTTTCAGACACATAATAAGTGCTCGTAAATGGCATTTGGTGAAGGAATCAATGAACGAATAGAACAGTCTTCAGTCAAGAAGGAAATCATCTCCAAGACGGCTTTTCTTGTTTTGTTTTGTGTTAAGAACTAACATTGAAAAAGCTGTCTTTCTGCCCTCAGGGCTGCTGCTGGGGAAAGAGAACCATGAACACGCTTCCGCCCCCACACTGCCCGCCCCGCCTCCCGCGGCACTGTCCCCCACAGTGTCCGCCACGTCGGGCAGCAGCGCCCACGCTAAGACGGGCAGCAAGGACAGCAGCACCCAGACGGACAAGAGCACTGAACTCTTCTGGCCCAACATGGCATCCTTGCCCAACCGCGGCAGGCTGGGCATGACCCCTTCCAACAGCCCGGTCCTGAAACACCCAGCGGCCAAAGGGACAGCGGAGAAACTGGGTAAGAGGTTCTGATCTCCTCTACAACCATAGAAACTGCAGGGCTCTCTGGCCTGAGAGAGGGAGCCTATCCTTGAACTGGGGAGGCGTCAGAGCCACCACTCAGCTTTCACTTTATGGGGCATTTTTTTTTTTATGATTATGGTTACCCTAGAGCATGTAGGCTGTTTGCTCTCATGGAAATAAAATGTGTGTGGACACTCTTAATTCATTGCCCTTCAAGGGATCACACAACTCGAGCGTGCCCTTTTCGTGTATGCTTGTAGCCAGCCCTTCCCTACAAGAGGCGGAAATAGACAGGCTCTGAGGGGTGTTGGGGAGCCAGCAGCACCCACCAGCTGCATCAGAGGCATGGGGTACATGGATAAGGCCTTACTCATTAAGGATTCGGGGTCAGGAGTGCCTCCTGACCGAGGGAGGAGGCAGGTTTAACCACAGAGGAGCGGAGCTTCTGGCGCCACCCTCGGGTCAGCACCGTTGTCACTTTAAAGCAGGTAAGAGAAGACAGCTGGAGGCAGGTGGAGCTTGTGATGAGCCCAGAGGCATCTGGGTAAAGAATAGACTTGGCTTCATCTTGGGGACTACTGTTAGTCCTGGGGATAGCTCTCTTCAGGAATTCTTTTGAGGTGGGGTTATTGGGGTCATAAATTCACTGTTTCAAGGGAGTTCTTTATTTTCATCCTACAAAATAGACAAATATATACAGCATTGTCTTTTTTTTTTTTTTTTTTTTTTTTCTTTTTTGAGATTCCATTCCTGGAATGCCCTTTTCCAAGAAGGCAGGGGATGTGTGAAAGTACCTGCTCCAGCAGGGCTGGGTCACGTGGCCTTTGCCACATGCCCCGGTGGTGAGCGGTGGGATCTGAAGTGGTTCCATTGTAGAGAGACCTGGTAAGACCCGTGTCCTTCCTGAAGAGTGTGCTACTGATGTCCCCTTGTGTTTGGCAGAGAACTCTCCTGGCCACGGGAAGTCACCTGACCACAAAGGCCGCGGCAGCAGCCTGCTGCACAAGCCCGAGTTCCCCGACGGGGAGATGATGGAAGTCCTCATCTGACGCTGGCGTCCCTGTTGAGTTTGGGAACCGACGTTGAGAAGCAAACAAGGAATGTGGCAAAGAGTGAGCAGAACGATCAGGAAGGTTGTTGATGGACAATCAGGAATGATTGGAACTGATAAAGATGTCAGATTAGTGAGAACACTTTTTATAAATGTTAAAAAATCGGGAGACCTACCTGAATGAAGATGAAGAGAATGCTGTGGATTTTTATTGCATATGGTGGAAGAGAGACAGTGCATGTATGTAGGTTTGGAAACAAGAAATGGGAAATGGAATTTTTCATTGTACAGAAAATGTATCTCATGGGGAGGGTCTGTGTATACCATTTTCTGGTTATAAATGGATAAACCTGAACATGAATCTTCCTTGGGATATCCCCATTCTCCTTGCCTTTTAGCATCTTTTTGTTTCAGAAGAACCTCCTACAAGTCCCTGGGAGCCCATCTAGGCATCAGTGTAGTGTTGCCTGTGCCCTCCGTGGGTCGTCCTGGGTATGTGTGTGTGTGACATGAGCTGAATGCCGCGGGCGACAGGGCGTCTGAAACCTGGTCCTCACCGAATTACCTGCCTGCCTGGGGGTTTTCAGGAGATTGTGGGACTGCTTAGCTTTTGTGGGCTCGGCTGTGCTTTCTAAACCGAGTGGGAGCATTATGGTCCTGGCGCTCATCCTTCCCAGCTTCCCTGACTTCATCCCTGTTTTTGCTTCATTTTCTTCCATTTCACTCTTTCTTTCCCTTCATTGTTTGTTAAATTTTAAAATGAGACATGGCAGGAGAGGTCCAGTGTTTATCAGAGCGATGTCTCCGATGTTCCGCCGCAGCGACAGCGGGGATGGAGCCGGAGGCTGGCTCCCCGGCTGCTCCCCGGCTGCTCCCTGGGCCGCGGCTGTTCACGCCACTCTGACTGCGCTGGGGGTGCTGTGGTGAGGTGGGAGTCCCATGGCCACTGTGACATCTTGGGTTAAGGTCATGGTCCTGGCTTTCTTCTCTCTCACAAGTTCTTTTGCATGGGGCTGGGTACTTCCTCCCTGTTGCTCCGTGGGGGTAAGTCTTCGGGACAGCACCGCAGGAAGCGAACGGCGCTGAACTTGGTGGTGCCGGAATCTCCCCAGGCACCTGGTACACTTTCTCGAGTTGTGGTTCTGGAGCACGTTCCCCACTCTCCCCGCCCCTCACACAGCTCTGGTCGCTGTTGATGAGCACGCAGACTTTCGTGACCGTCAGTGCACGTGTGTTCAGTTTTCTCCATTGTGAACTTGCTTTGGAACCTAACAGGCCAGTTACATACACAGTTTGGTCTGGTTTCTCAAGATTTCAGTTTGGGGCAAGTTATCCAAAGTAAGATGAAAATACCATGTTAAAGAGCCAGGAGCAAGTGCAGCAGCGGGCCCCTCGTCCCTGGGCTTGAGGGCTCATGTCTGACTGCTCAGACAAGGGGCCTTCCTTACGAACCTGGGAGGCGCTGGGTGAGGAAAGAGGAGCGGTGGCCAGGTTGTCGGAAGTTTTTGCAGGGCCCTGCTGTCTGTCACTCCAGGCCAGCTGGATGCATGTCATTCCGGGTCACTTTCCTTACCTGCCTTAAGGAAAAAAAGAAAAGCCCTGGCTCCGAACGAAGCCTTGCCTAAAGGAAGCTGAGCCTTAGCACTGTCCAGGAGGTTTGGCTTAGGGAGCTTATTTTAGGGTTGGTCTTTAGAGTAGAACATGTGGGTGGAGTTAAAGCCTCCCCAAATTGAGGAGTTTGAAGGATGACAGAAAGCACTTAGGGCGAGTGTTAAAACTAGACCTCTGCCCACGGGGGCCTCAGCTGTGACAAAGTAAGCTGGAACTGGCTCTCCTAAGCGGCTCTGTGGTGGGCACTGAGCCTTGTGTTTCGCGCTGGTCACCTCCTTTGGTCCCAGGCTAAGCGTCGCTGAATACTGTGCAGCCTGGGAAAGTGGAGCAGTTCTGGGGCGAGGAGCTCGCTAAATGCCCTGGGGTGTGGGGAGAGGGCATGGAGGCCCCACTGGTGAGGAACAGGTTGCTGTGCATGGGACGGAGGTCCCCGTTCCAGTCTCTGTTCTCATCACTTTTTATGGGTGACGTGGTTCAGTAGATGGCACCTTCCATTAATGCTGGGATGCACCAGGAAGGAAAGAAAGTACCTAGAGGTAGGAGGGCAAGTGGCCTCTGCCAGCCCCCCACCCTCGCCCATGTCTGGGCCACCCCAAACTTGATCTTCTCCCCTAGAAGTGGGTGAGAGGGAGAGCCGCAGCCCAGCTTCCCCCAGACTTCGCCCCATGCCCCAGCTCCCCTCGGTGGCACCCTCCGGTACAGGGCGGCATGCGCACCTCCGTCCCCCTGGGTTGCCAGGCGTGTTCGTTGTCAGCGAGCACGGACGTCGCCATGTCTCAGTTGTGCTCTGGCCTTTGCCAATCTCTTTTTTCTTCTAACCTGCTAAGACTCTTCCACAAGAGAGGGGATCTATAGCTTTAAAACCTCTTCTTTTATGGGAGATTTCCTGCCACGCCAGAGCCCCTGACGCTTCACGTTCGTCGCTTTCTTGCTTGCATGTAGGAAATAGGGGCTGTCAGTCCTGAGCACCCGCTGTGCATTCTGGGCAGTTTACAACAGACGATCTCATTTGATTTTCAGAAGAAATAATGGCAGCTCTAGTTTTTAGTGCGGACTGTGTGGTAAGCACCTTTTAATGGGTCCCCCAGACACCTGGAAGCGGGGGCGAGTTTATCCTCCTGTTTTACAGGAGGAAACTGGGGCTCAGGGACAAAGTCCCTTCCCAGAGTCCTGCACCCAGGAGGAGCCGGGATCTGAACCGCAGGTTAGGAGGGGAGCCGGGCTGCCTCTGACGGAGGGGTAGCAACTGTCTTGTCAGTGCCACGCGCAGCCCGCTCTCTCCCCTGTCTGTGATGTGCGTGTGCGCGCACACAGCTGCCCCACTCTCAGGAGCTAAGAAATAGGAGCAGGCCCAGAGCACCTCGAATTGCCCACAAACACCAGGCCTAGGTGGAAATCTTTGTGTTCCACTATACACATGGCCACAAAACCATGTGAAAAACACTTGTGCATTGTCCAGAGGCCTGGACTTCTTCCGAAGCTCCTGGTGGTGTCTGATTGTGGAACTTACAGGTCCTATCAGTGTGAAGGGTAAAGGCTTTGGCTTTGTGTGGAGACATGTCAGACTAATTCTGCTTCCTTCTCAAATGTGCTGTCAAGCAGCTTCTGTGTGCTGCCTAGGGCCTAGGAGGTGTCTCTGGATTCCAGCAACGAATTTCAGTGCCTGTGCTTTTCCTTGTTTTCCTTCTGCTTCCCAGAGGTTGGCCACTAAGGATGGCGCTGAGTTCAGCCTGTTCCAAGCAGGCATGCAGGCCAGGGCTGCCACGTCCCTCCCAGGGCTCTGTTTGGAGGGCAGAGGGTGCCGGGGCCTCCTCTCTTCAGTCCTGCAGGGCTCACTCCTTGGAGTTCATGTATGAACTTTACTGCACGGGGCTCGGATTGGACATGGGAACAGTCGCTCCAAATGAGTTGTGAACTCAAACAGTTCGGTAGTTGTGTCGCTCAGGGAAGAGGCTGTCAGGACATCCTCTGCAGAGAAGCCCATCAGTACTATTTGTTCAGCCACCAGTATCCGCAGGAGGCAGTGGCGATGGGCTGAGGGTTCTCCACCGCAGCAGCCCGCTGAGTCCCAGACGCTGGCATGAACACAGGTGTCGGTGCGGCTGGGCTCCCAGGAGGAGAGAAGACTAGATCGGGGTTTAGAAAGTGTCCAGGCAGAGAGCTCGTGCACATGCTGCGGGGAGCTATGCCAGTCAAAGCGGTGTGCTTCCCAAAATCACAGCCCTGCTCCGTGCCTACACGGGCGCCAGAGGCGCGTGTTCCTGTGCGCTGCCAGCAGCCTTGCACTCCTGAGCACACTCCCAGCAGCCTTGCACTCCTGAGCAAAGGAGCACCGTGGTCACGGAGAGCGGGCGTCCGCCAGTGCTCTTCCACGGCGGAGGCTTTGAGCAGCCGAGAGCATCCAGCCCGCAGTCGGCTTCCTCACATCCCTAAACCTGAGGCGGCCTTGGTGTGTGCTCCGTGAGTGCTGGCCTTCGTGTCTCTTCTCTGCTTAATTCACCAGGGCGTCTGAAATGTCTTCTTCAGTCAGCGTGAGCAGTGTTGCCTGGATTCGCCTCTCGTGTGCGGCTCCATGGGAGATGGGCAGAGTAATTAAGAAGTTACCAGAAGCTGATCCACTGGGAGCATGTAAAAGGCAGCATTTCAGTAAATGGATTTCTTCTGGAACTAATTAATGAGCAGTTTTTTTCTCTTCCCTGAAGTAGCTTACCCCTTTTCTTGCTTAGTAATTTAATGGTATATAAAGACGTGTACATGTAGGTGCGTACCTGTGAGGTAGGGCTGTAAGGTTGTGTGTCGAGTTGCTTTTCTGAACCCCCAGGAGATCCACGTGTTTCATCTCACCTCGCCTCCCTCAGAAGGGGGCCCGTGGGAGGCTCCGTACTGCTCACCGCAGGGCTGCCCGGCTGCAGCGTTCTGCAGACGCCTCCATTGGCAGGGACTTGGGAGCCTCGCGTGCGCGTTTGATTATTCTTAGACGTGAGAAATCTCTGTCCTTGAAGATGGACTTAAGTTTGGAAATAATCCCAAGTCATTCCCTTGGTTGGCTAAATAAAGATGTGTGATGAGGTCACCCCATTTTAGCTTTAAAAAAAAAAACCCTAAGATGTTCCTTGGAGCGAGTCTTTGCACTCCAGGAGCCTCTCAAAGTGACCGCGTCTAAGGGAGACAGTCTTCATGAGTACGTGTAACTTCTAGTGGATTCATGTTAAAAGTCTGTTCTCATACCATGTCTTGTATGTGTTCACATCTCTGCACACACCCCGGGGTAAGTGCGTACACGCTAGTGCACACCTCCCGCAGGCACCCTGTAAAGCCGTGCTATGCTTAGTGCATGTTGTAGTCATGTTATGCTCTGAGTGAGGTGTTTGTCATGAAGCTTGGCTTCGATGCAGAATTCAAATATTGTTCTCAATATAATGCAGTACATATATGGCATTTTCTCGTATCAACTCCAGAAGCTTTGATGCCCAGTGGTGTGTTTACATGTGATTTTACCTAGGACTCCGTTCACATGTAGATAGTCACTTGTGACTATTTATTACAAAGCAGAATGTAAGCAGTTTGCCCGCAGTGGTTTTCTTTGAGTTACGGTGTTTTTCCCCTTTGAGGAGTGACCGTGGAACCTCCTCCTCCATGAGGCACTTACAGAATCTGTGAGATTCCGGGAACGAAGGCAGGTGCCTGCAGCGGCCTCAGCCAGAACTCGACGGCACCGTGCTGCCTCTCCCAGGCCTGCGGTGTGTGTCGCTGTGCTTGGTGGCTGCTGCTGTGCACTCTGCGGTGGACTCTAGTGTCACGTTGGGACATCTGAGTCTGCTGGCCTGTGCTGAAGGGCGTGCAGAGCTGCACAGGTGGGCGGGTCTGGGCACTGAGTCGGGAGAGCCCAAGAACACCGTGTGTGTGTCCCCGAAGATACCAATACTGTTGGTCGGCCAAAGATTTTCCTCTTTGCTGCTTAAACTTGTGCCTTAATATTGTATATAATAAATGGATAAAATAGCTCTTCTTTTCCTCCTGCTTGCTCCTTTCTTTTCCAAAGAACTTGCATACTGGGTGCTCAATAACTTTGTCGAATTTCATTTTGTTTCATTGCTTGGAGGCAGCCTCACTGGCTGTTTTGCTCCCAGAGGCATCTGGAGCCCCCCTTAGGGGCCTGGCATCCGCTAACACATGCTCTTGATTCTGAGAAGGAAGTGAGTAATCCAGACCACTGGAGCCTGCCTCCGACACTCCCAGCTCCTCCACACAAGTGAGAAAGAAGAAATGCTGGGAGGCTGGGCCTGGGGACACAGTATCACTTTGATCTTCTCTGAGTGTCCTCTTTTGGAGCTCCTGGGTGCAGAGCCAGCCAGTGACCACTGTCACTCAGGAATGAGCCTAAGCAGCCTGGGCTCAGAGTCTGGGCTGGAGTCGGACACCTCTGCACCCCACGTGAACACGGAAGACGTAACTGCCTTTTTAGTGTCTTAGGGTCACAGGAAGTGGGTGGGGGCTTTGGCAGAATGGGGTCCCATGGTAAACTAGTCAAATACAGGTGGGAGCTCAGGGACTGAAGCAGCAGAACAGAATAAACCAAGTGAAGGCCCCTCCCAAGGGGATACTGTTGGGGAGGAGGAGGTACCCTCTCTTTATTCTCTGATTGGGAGAATGATGCACAAAAGGTGGCAAAGAGGTATTTGAACGCAGGACTTGGGGCCTGCGCACTTGCAGTGAAAGGGGGGAAGGTGCTGGGAGACGGGAGAGCTCAGTCTTCTATCTGCATGGGTTCTTACCTGTCCTGCCTTCTATCCAAAGGAATTCTCTGCAGAGACCCTCGGAGCTCTGCCTGCACGTGGAGGTGACTCCTGTAGCATAAGGAATGAACTCTGCAGCCCCCTAGCCACCGCCTCCCAGGAAGACAGCTGGAGGACCTTTAGGTCTCAGCTGAGGCCCCCTCTGAGCAGCTGCCGCCTCTGCCAGCCTCCCTGCCCTGACCCAGCTTGTAGCTCCTGTGAGGCGCCCCGAGTGCAAGCCTGTCTGTTGGCTCCTCCTATACCACAGGAGAGAAATCGCATCCCCAGCAGTCCTGCGTAGTTCTTCCAGGTGGTGACCACACTGTACCCTAAAGGGGTGCTGGCCTCTGTCCTGGGGTCCTGGGCTGGGACCTCCAGGAACTGCCGGGGACCACCATGCCTTCTGGATTGCCTGGGCTCTTCCTTATCAGGAGTGGGGTCCAAAATCCTTATCAGGAGTGAGGTCCAAAATGAGAAATGAATCAGGAACTCTGAAATTCCCTTCTTAAAAAGTAAGAAGTTCCATGATGATGAAATCAAATATTTCTGTCATTAAAGAATGTTGCTCTTTCATTGTTTCTGTCACCCTTTTATCAGTGTGACCATGTGTGTCCGATGCGCCCCCTCTACCCACCCCCTCCCAGCTGGCACGTCAACGCCAGGTCCCAGGGAGCCTGCTCTCTGACCGGTCTGTCCTCCTGGACATCCTGCATGGAGCCCGGAAGTGGCCCTCCCCATGCCGTGTGGAGCTGTCAAAGGCGGCTCTTCCTAAGGTCTCGATGCGAATCATAGTCCTATTGCTACGAGCTGATAGTGTGTAACTTGACATCTAGATTGGTTTCTGCCTTCTGAGTGTCAGAGGGAGGGTGGGCCTAACATTTATGGAGCTGGCGCTGGAACATTACTTCCTTTTACCCACCCGAGGCGGGTTGTCACGCGTCCTCACCCGAGTTTCGGATGAGGAGACAGGCTCGCAAGAGGTACGGTACACGCTCAGCTCGGCTGTCTGACCCTGGCCCATCCACTTCTGAGTCCTGTTCTCTGTGCACTCCATCATGTCCTTTGGCTTCCCTTCATTTTTATTTTTAATGGCTTGTTTGCTTGCTTTTATTTGTAGTCATTCTAAAGGAATTGATAGGCAAATGGCTAATTGAAAACAAGTAACGCCATAGGTGGTGCAGTATTTGATGACTGAATGAGTCGGCCTTCAGGATTTAATCAGAGTGGAGTTGTAATGTGTCTGAACATAGTAGGCCCTCTGCCAGTGACAGCCCTGAGCCTCATGGCATCTGTTCCAGGCCCCGCCTCAGGCTACCTCCCGCCGCAGTGACCTCATACACGTGCTTCCAGCAGCTCCTCTGGGAACACTGTCTTCTACCCAGAGTAGATGCTCATTAAAATTTGAGCTAAATGTGAATTATCCCAAGCTTCTCGTTGCATGCTCAGTGACTGTTCAGAGGGAAACTAAAGTAAAATCTTACTTAAAAATAAGCAAGTACTGCGTATTTGTTCTTTAAAACAACATGATTTAGAAGTATATAAAATAGAAGCCATCGCTTCTCAGCCTTTTGGCCTAGATCAAGTGTAGTGTCTGTTCTTATCAGTTAAATAAAATAGAAGCCAGTCCCTCCTCTAAATCCCTATTATTAACCATTGTTAACAATTGTATGTAACCAAATAAATAGGTATATAGATATGTATGTGTGAATATCAATTTTTAAAATAAGATCATGCTACTTCATACAACTTGGTTTTCCCAGTCAACAAGATCCTGGGGGGATTTCTCTCCCAGCGCCTCTCTCTCACTATCCTTCTGTAAGTGTTCCTTTGTCTGGAAGAGGGGACTTGATTGGTACCTGGAGTGTGGTCCTTTGCTGCCACCCAGCCTCCCCTCAGCATTTTCCCAGCAGCTGAGAGCTAAGAGCATGGGGAACCTGGGAGGTGTTTGGTTTTTCGGCTAAGAAAGAGGCCAAATTTTACCATAGTCAGGCTTGGCTAAGCGCTGTCCCCAATTGCCTGTCCAAGCACAAACTGGTAATTAATGTCACGATGGCGCGTGTTCCCAAGGACTCGGTGCCATGGCCCAGCTGATGACTCAGGCCCACCCAGCCTGGGAGGCCCCGTTTCCATCCAGAAAACCTGTCAGCTCTCTGACTGAGGGGCCGACTTTCCACCCACCATCCTAGCGTTTGGCCTAGAGAACACGTTCTCCTGGCATAATCCTACTTGTGCTGCTCTCACTGCGCCCAGGTTGTTACGGGCATCTCTCTGTCCCTTGTCCCTAGCACTTTCATTCTGCAGAGTGTCTATCGGGGTTTTACAAATACTTCATTTTAGGAATAGCTCATAAGCAAAAGCCCAGTTTCTGAATCATTTGGTTATTACTAAAAATTAATCATGCCCATCACATTTCAGATGCTGGAGAGAAGCAGAGGGCATAGATTGTTCGGCCATTCCTGCCCTGAAGGAAGGGCAGGAGGGACTGCGGTGAACTGAATGCCTACTGTGTGCCAATCGTTTTTCATCAGTTGCTGCCTTTGGTCCTCAGGACAGCAAGTGCACAGAGAGATTAAGCAAATGATCCGAGGTCCACACTTACCCAAGGAAGTGCTGGGGCAGCAGCGAGTCTCTGTTTAGCTGACTAAACAAGATTTCCCTCCGTCACGCAGCCTCCGTGTTTACGTCTAACCGAAGTCACAAGGTGCATACAGGAAACAGTTTGCTCCTCGCTCGTCCTTGCAGGGGCATGTGCGCCAGGGTCTCTTGACAGACCTACTAAAACTCTGCCACCCTCAGCAGACCCCAGCCCCGAGGGGGCGTGTGGACAGCCCGCCCTGGCGAGAACAGACAGAGGCCCCCCGCAGTTTGCTCGTGGCAGCCTCACAGCTGGGACACATTTAGAGAGCCCAGACTGAATTTCCCCCTCCCGCTATCTCTAAGAATCCCACCCTATCTGCAGGGGGCAGTCTGCTGTCCTGCTCAGCCTCCCCAGAAGAACCACCGAGAGGGCTCAGCACAGGGCCAGTGGCGTTTCCTGCCCTCTTCTCTTGCGGGTCCATTTACTTTCTCAATGCGACTTGATTGTACTGGAAGAAGGTAATTGGAGGCACTAATCGGAAGTGCCTTTATTTAAAAAAACAACCAAAAGATCCCTTACATTTCACCCTGGCCAGTGTAGCTCAGTCGGTTAGAGCATTGCCCACTAGACTGAAAGTTCTCAGGTTCAGTTCCTGGTCAGGGCACATGCCTACGATGCGGGTTCCGTCCCTGGTCAGGGTGTGTATGGGAGGCAACTGAACTGATGGATATTTCTCTCACATCGATGTCTTTCTCTCTCTCCTTCTCTTCCTCCCTCCCTTCCTCCCTCCCTGGAATAAAAAATAACAATAAATAAAATTTAAATATCAATAATTAAATATTTTAATTTAAAACTTTTTGTTTGAATTTTTAGATGTTAATCGTTTCTATAACAATTTGTATTTTAGTAATTAAAAAGTCTCCCTTCCATTTTTTCCCTTGGCTGCATCATTCACCACTGCTTTCACAAGCCCCGGCGCGGACAATACGCGCAGCCTGCCAGACACGCACAGCTGATGCTGAACATCCATCTTAAACAAGGGGTAAGAAATGCAAACAGAGGCAGCCGCTGCTCAAGCCAGATGTGCCTGTCAGTCAAGACCATCAGTGTCCTGAAGGGAGAGACGAAAGCTCATTGTGTTAGGGCTTCTGGCAACAAACGAGACACGCCCCCCACATATGTTTCCTGTAGAATAATTTTGGGCCTTCAGCAAGGGGCAGGTCACTATGAAGTCTCTGCTTAGCAACATCCCTCGCTCTGTCATAATACCTTTTCCTAAAGAGCCTAAGTGTGTCTTCTACGCTGTGAATGTGGCCTAGAGACGGCTATCGTGACTTTTCTTCACACTGGTGGGAGCCACTGCAGCCAAGCAGAAGACGCATCACAAGGCCCTTCGGGGTTCAGGTGGGTGGGGGGCAGAGGGGAGTAGACTTCATTTCTTCAAGTGGAAGTGGCAAGCTTTTAGAAGAGCGCAAGTGACTGGAAATACTGCTGGGGCTGTGACCACTTTGGAAAATAAAGTCTGCCACCCTGGGCTATGCCAAATCCAGTATTCAAAGTTTCACATGCATTGTTTCATTTTATTCTGCCCTCTACCTCATATAAGGCAGGTATTATTCTGCCATCTTTTACATACCAGGGAAGTGAGGCTTGGGAACGGTAAGTGGTCCGCCGAAAATGACACGCTAAGCACCGAGGGGGCGGGACTCCATGGGCAAGCCCGTGACCCTCTTTTCCTCTCCCCACTTCCGCTTCAGCCTGGGAAGGAAAGCAGGGAGACAAATTCAAAGGTCTTTGCTCTGCCCTGGAATGTAGTCACCACTAAAAAGGGCAGGTCAACAGATCTTGCTGACCAGTTGGATCCATGCCGTACCTACGTCATCAATGCTGTATAGCAAGCATTTCTGTGGTCACTGCAAATACCAAGGGGTCAGGACTAGCAGATACTAACCACTCACCTCTGTGCATTATTGAATTTAATATTCACAATAACCCTAAGAGACAGGTGTTGCTGCTGTTGCTCTTGCTGTTAGGCTTGAAAACATTCATTAACATTGCATAGAGAGGACCTCGCCCCCATCCCCCCGCCATGCATCCTCTCCCCACCCAGCGCCATGACACATGAACGGGCGCACCGACGACCCCCCTCAGGGGCACCACCGGCCGTGGACTAGGTGAGAAGGCCTGTCTCCAGAGTCAAACTGACCAAGTTGGAAAGCAGCTCCACTGTCCACCAGCTATGGGAGTTTGGGTCAGTTACTTAGCCTTTCAGTGCCCTGGTGTCCTTACCTATCACATGAGGACATAGCCCCTTTCTCATAGAGGTCCCCAGTGGGGGTACGAGAGCAGCCTGGGCAGCGTCCAGTGCAGGCACAGGGAAAGCACTCGATGGATAGCAGCTCTCTTTGGGGGCGGAGGCTGGCGCCTGTGGCTCCTGGGGATTGACTCGTGGACCGTGAGCTCCCACAGTCCAGGGATTTGTGTTGCTTTCTGCAGAGGCCCAGGTGGCAACTTGCTCACATGTTGCTTACTGGGTGGAGGTGGGGTTCACCTGCCCAGCCCTGGGCCAGGTGTGAACCAACCAATGAAATGGGGAGTGAGTGGGGTGCAAAGTGGGCAGTTTGCAGACACCATGAAGCTTCACGGATGCTGTAAGGTGCGGAGAGCTGGCTGCACACCCAGGGGCGGGCTGATGCACTGAGGCAGGGCCCAAACACCTGTGCCCTGGTGAGAGCGAGGGGCTTAGCCGCAGACAAGGAGGCAGGAGCCCCTGTAACTGTCAGCATCATCCTCAGCCAAAGGAGAAAGGATCTCAGGAGAAAGGGAGGGAGCTCCAATTGCCATGCAGGAGGAGGCACAACATAGGAGGGGTCATCAGCCTCAGACTTGGAATTAGGCCCATTTTTTCCCAGCCCCGCCCACAGTCTTCTGTCGCACAGAGAAGCATCCTGGGTCGGGTATCATCCTGCTATGCAGAGAGGCTTCTCCTCAGACCTGCAGGCAAGTGACTGCAAGGACCAGCCCACAGCCAGAATGAAGGGAGGGCCAGAGCTCGCCAGGCAGGCTTTGCAGACTGCATAAAAGCTCCCCAGCTACTTTGGGGAAAATGAAGAGAGAGAGAGAGAGAGAGCCAAGAGCCCAGAGCTCCAGGGCAGCCCTGCTCTCTGGCTTATACACTGTGGGGGCACCCACTGTCCCATCACCTGGAGAGCCCAGCACCTCCCTGACGCCTGCCCTTTTTCTGGAGTCTAATCACATGATCCCACGGGAGCTGCTATCACAGCCAGGCCTCGCCCCCTGTCTGCCCCGACAGACCCAGGCTTGTTCCTTCAGGGATAGTCCTCCTGACCTCAGGTGACACGGGTGTCTGTGTGGGACCGTCCAGTCACAAAGTCGCCCGGCATTCTGCATGTCCTCTAGGCTGGAAGACCTGGGGTCCAGCGGGCGGGTGCCCAGAGCTGCGGAAGCAGGGCTGAGGCGGAAGGAGCAGAGGAGCAATGGGGACGCAGCCAGCGGAGCTCCTGCCCGTGGCTCTTCACACCCCCAGCCCAGGGCTCTCCCGTCCGTCTCGTGATTTGGTGATTTGGTGATTTGGTTATGTGAGCCAAAACACCTCTCCTCTTGCAGAAGCTGAAAATCTGGGTGGTTCTGGTGCCCCATTACTCAGAGTCCTGAACTGTGCAAACACCGGAGGCTCCCAGCTCAGCCGAGCTTGCCCGCCGCGTCCCACAATAAGGGTCGCTAGAAACACACGCCCCGCCCCACGCCTGCAGGCTTCCTTCCAACCTCTTCCAAAGCAGACTGTCACGAGTGATCCCGTGGACGCCGCTGAGAGACCTGCTGAGGCAGCCTTCCCGAGGTTCTGGCTTCAAGAACGCCCCTTTCCTCTTTCTACATTCGCAATTCCACAGGCTTTCTTGTGGCTAAATCTGCTCTTTGTTCCTTTCCTTTCCTTTTTGAAAAGCAAAGCTCGGCATTAAAGACTAAAGATATGCCTGAGCGTAAAACACAGCCTTCCGTATGAGAGTGTTGTGATGAGAAGTGATCCCTTCCTTCCCTCCGTGCATTTCAGATGCTGAAAATCTCTGCCACTCCGGTCCTCTCCTCCTTTGAACGCCACCAGCATCTCCCTCCGGAAGCAGAGTGGGGGCTCCTCGCCTCTCTGACACTTGTCTGCATGCCTGTTTGTTGTCTTTTATCTTCCCCTCCAGGATCCCAGGCAGCTAACAGCCAAGTACACGCACTGAAGAACTAGTAAAATAAAAACAAGGGGCCTTTGAGAGTTGTGACTTTAAATTCCCAGGTCTGACTTTGCCTTAATAATGCTGAAGATGGGTGAGGCAGAACAGGCCGCACACTCCACAGCCAATAGTGTTGCAGGCCTTCGCCCGCCCTCCCCGCTCGCTCTCCAAGCCACCCCACCGTCCTCCGGCACACAGCTGGCAGCACCATGGCTGCCCCGTCCAACTCACCTGCCTGCCTGACTCATCAGGCCCATCCAGGGCCATGCTGATGCCCAAGGGGACCGGTGTGCTGATAAATTTCAATGTGTGTGTTTTTTTCTCTTACCTGGCCCCTAGTGTGTTCAATAGTCAGATGTAGCTTCAAGAATAAAAAATTCCTAAATGAGAGACCCCCGTAGTACCTCCCCCCAACTAGAAGGCTCCCAAAGCCGAGGTCTGGGGCTTCACCCTACTTCCAAGGCAATGAGCTAGCCTGGCCCTGTTTCGTGGATGCTGGCTGAAGACATGACACTCCCGGTCAGAGACAAAGGACTTTGTTATCTGCGGTAGAGAAATCGAAGCGAGCATCATGCGGGCAGCAGTTTCCCTTGCCCCAAGTCACACAGGGCAACGCAGAGAGCCCAGGTGGATGATGCCATCCACCCAGTGTGTGTGCCTCAGGGCTGGGGATCACTGAGCTTGAGGAAGCCACTGCTTTTATAGAGAGTGGTAGGCACGTCTGCTCTTTGTCATTGAGACGTTACCTCACGCCTCGAGGGTGCTTACTGCAGATACAACCTTGAAAACCAGTCTGGGTAAAGAGCAGTCAGGGCCTTGCATCCTTGGCATTCCTCACAGGAATGTGCAGGGATACTCAGTGCCCAGGACCAAGCGTCTCCGTCCACATCCTTCCTGTGAAGAATTTGGGGCCGGGATGCCTGGACGGGCCTTGGTGAGAATGAGGCTCACTCTCTCCCTCAGCGCAGGTTCCTAGGGCTGCGACCAGGACTGCAAAGGGTTTCTGAGCTCCAGATCTGTGACTTCCGCATCCCCAGCCTAGCCCCGGGTCCATCCGTCTGACTGCTGACCCAGCATCCAACAGTGGTGATGGTAGGGAGACTTGGTGGTACACTAACTGCATCGGTGCCAAGCCCTCTATGTGTGCTATTTTGTATGCTCCTACCACCATTTACAGATGGAGAAACTGAGGCTCAGAGAAGCTGAGGAACTTGCTGCCTGTCAGCCAGCTAGTAAGTGCTAGAGCCTGGATTTGGCCTCTAGTCTGGCTGGCTCCAGAATCTACATTTTTTTTTTTTAATCTGTTGCTTCTGCTCCTTTCCTGGTCAAAAGGGAATTAATTTTTTTCTTTTAACTTTCTGTCTTTTTTTTTTTCTTTTTCCAAATTCTTCTTCACTAAAGGGCATCTTCCTCTTCCTCTGAACTCTAGCCTCTATCCCTATCCCAAGTCCTGGCTGGGATTTAGCAGGTTCTCAGCAGATTTTGGAATCAGCCTGAGAAAAGGTGCAAAAGGAGGCCAGCTGAGCAGGAGCAGCCCTCGGGGCTGGGCCTCAGGGCTTCAGAACTGCCATCAGGGTCAGGGCTCCGGTTCCTTGTGAACAGAGCAGCGACTGCCTCCATGCCAGAGCTTCTTAGGGTCAAATGGCACTTTTTGCAAAAAGACAACCCTCTCTCAAGACATTTGGTCACCATTTGCCAGTTGGTGAAAAGCGTGATTGGAGATGTACGCACCTAGGGAGGTGCCTAACTTGTGTGCTGCCCCCTGCAACTGGATGGCGCGCAGCCATGAGTCTCAGCGCTGGTTCGACGCCAGTTCTGCCATTGCGGGGTCCTCCAGCTGAGTGACCTTGGGCAGGTCTGGGCTGTCTGAGGCTCCGTTTCCAGTAGGATGGAGGCAGTATTGGCCCCCAACCAACTTGTCCACAGGTGAGAAAGACACTGCTTAACACCGTGGGGGAGACATTTTCCTCCTAGGATGTGACGGAAACGTTAACACTCAGAGACCAGGGCTTGTCCCTGGGGGACATGCAGCCCTTCCTGCCTTGCTGCCCAGCCACAGCCACCACTGTGGGCGGTCTTCTTAAAGTCCTCACACATCTTTCTTGTCAGTGTAGAGGAAGAGCTGGCCTAGGGACTGAGTCTTATCTTCAGTTCCCCCTGCTCTTCCTTTCCAGTGACGTATTCTTTCCATAAATCCCACCCC
Organism: Glossophaga mutica; assembly: GCA_039655065.1. Lineage (NCBI taxonomy): Eukaryota > Metazoa > Chordata > Mammalia > Chiroptera > Phyllostomidae > Glossophaga > Glossophaga mutica. The sequence goes on along the minus strand of CM077308.1, from coordinate 72,509,717 downwards.
ACCCCACTCACGTATTCTTTCTTCCTCTTGTTCAAGCCCACTCTCAGAAGATGACTGGCAAGCCTTAGTAAGCCTTTGGAAATTTGCCTCTGAATGACTAGGTTTAAAAAAGCCCCATTGAATCTAATCAATGCCTTTTGATCTCAGGGAAAGATATTTTGGAGCCAGTGCCTGTATAGTATGTGAAAAAATCACCAAGAAGTTGGCCATCCGTTCCACCTTCAAAAAGCATCTAACTGAAGGAAATGACCAGGTGTCAGAGCTCGCTGCTCTGACAACAGCCCCCTCTAGTGGCCCATCATGGGAATGGCCACCCTGCTCTCTCTTGGATCTCAACTTGGAAATTCCGTTACACCAATGCTAGCCCCTGGCATCTGTCTAACCCTTTATACAGTCGTGGCAATGAGCTGAGACATGATTTGGGCCTGGAAGTCACCCTCTGATGTCTGAAGAGCATGAACATCACACTACTTGGGTTGTACAGGAGCTAAGGACACCAGGTCCAGCCTGATCGTTAGCTGGGGCACCTCTCTGAGCCAGTTTCCTTATCTGTAAAACAAAATTAATGGTACAAGGTACCTCTCTCACAGCATCAAAGAGACAATATGAAACAAGAAAGATAACAGTTCTTTGAACACTACATCCAGAAATAAATGCAGTAATGGTTCTGATAGGCTACCCACTACAGAGGCCACTTAGCCACATGCGACTACATAAATTTAAATCAGTTAAAATTAAATAACAAACTCAGTGCCTCCACCTTACTAGCCACATTCCAAGTGCTCGGTAGTAACGTGTGGCTAGTGGCTGCCATAGGAGAGAGCGCAGCTCTAGAACATACCTGGCATCACTGGAAGTTCTGTTGGGCAGCCCTGAAATCTAGCAAATTGATTTGAACGATAAGCTTTACATTTCCCAATTCTCCTCTGCTCCTTGAAGAAGAAAGCCCTTGAGCAAGAGCAAGATGCCCGGATCCCAGTCACCAGGTGTACTGTACTGGCATTAATTACCTGCATCATTTAAACCTCTCAGCCCTAGTGTTAGGCATAAGACCATCTTCCCTTTACAGATGAGGGTATGAGGCAAAGCCAGGGAGCTTATTTCACTTACTTAAGGGCACACAGCCAGGAATTGGCTGACCTGGAATTTGGACAAAGTTCAGTGCCAGAATCTATCCTCTTCCCCGTTTGTACGGGGCCAGCTCTCCGCTGCTCTCATCTAGCTACTCGTGCTCCTAGAATATGCACATGATATCGCTGTTTCAGATGACCAAAATATACTCCTCACGTATATTTGGTTTTCATCCACCGTTCCTGGCTCACAGCTTCCAAAACCCTTGGAATCACCTAAGTGATAAGAGCTGTGGGAGCACCTTTTGTTACATTTGACCTCTTCTCCTCAACTCCTAAATTCAGAACCATAAAGGTGAAATGGGAGCCTTGTTATTCTTAACAAGCCCCTTTCCCACAAGTGGGTTTATGTTAGTGCTGTGACTTGGGAAGCTCCTAAGGATGGGAGCTGGTTGCCAGGGAAACCAACCATGGATAGGGGAGAGGGGCTGAAGGTTCACGTGGTCGCCAACAGCCAATGAGTTAATCATGCCTATGTAACGAAGCCTCCATAAAAACCCAAGGAGGAGGTTCTGAGAATTTTCACTGGAGAACCTGAATGCCTTCACGTTCCAGGCCCCAAGCTCCCTGAGGACAGAAGCTCCTTTGTTCGGGACCTCATCCTACGTCTCTTGAGCTGGCTGTTAATTCATACCCTTTAACATCCTTTGTAGAAATCAGTAATCTAGTGATCAAACGGATGTCCTGAGTTTTGTGAACGCTTCATAAATAAATCAAACCCAAGGAGGGGTTTGTGGAAACCTCGGACTGATAGCCAGTTGGTCAGAACACAGGTAACAGGCTGGACTTATGACTGGTGCCTGAATGGGGGCGGGGCAAGCTGGGGGAGGGAGTCTTATCCGACTGAACCTCACACTTGGATAGCATCTGATGCTAACTCTGGATAGACAGTGTCAGAATAGACTTAAATTATAGGACACCCAGCTCACGTTCCAAGAATTGCTCAGTGGTGGGTAAACTGCCCCCCTCCCACCTCCCGGAACACAGCCACATTAGAATTGGTCCTGGAACTTTTGATGCATTTAGCTTATTTCAGAAAGTCATAGGAGGTGGCTCCCTGCCCTTTACAACTGGGTCTCTGCTGACACAGCAGATCACAGGCCCAGCGAAGCGGCCACCCTTCCCCCAAGAGCAGCCTCGGTCCATCATCTGTGGCTCACAGGATGGGCTATGGGGTCAGAAGGACCTGGATTCAAACCTTGATTTTGATGTTCATATAAGCTTTGGGCAACTTAATCTCTCCACTTTCAGCTTCACGCATCTGTTTGAGGATGTTTGTCTCCTGGAGCTGCTGCTGGCGACCTGGAACCTGATTACTGAGATGACCCCCATCAGGTTCCCAGTACAGGCCTGGTGCAGACGGAGTACTCAGTAAATGTCAGGTATGATCATTGCCGTAACAGAGTGAGGTGCTTGGCCTCTCCAACTCCATCTTGTTCAAGCCTGCTTTGTTCCCTCAACCTTCTGGTTAGTAAGCTTCTGCTCAGCCTTGCAGAGACATGCTGGTCATGAGAGAAATTCTGCTTGCAGACTGAGTTTTACAAAACTCAGAAAGTGCCTCTCCTGAGGAGATAAGGGAAGTGTGTATAGAAATAATGATTGTTTGTCAAAGATTTGCAAAAACCTCATGACCGGACTCACATCAACTAGAATCAACAGACTGAGAACAAAGAAGTTTTACCATCTTCCTCGACCCCCTGCTGGTGCCCAGATGTCTGTGGTCTGGCCCACCTCCTGCCCCTCACCTTGCCCCTTCCCTTGACATTAAGAAAGGCTGAATTCTGCACTTTCCTAAGATGGTTCTTTAGGACACTCATCTGCCATCTTTTCGGCTTTCTGGCTTTTCCTGCTCCAGCTCCTTGTCACACGACTGATGAGCTGTCGTGTGGCGAGTGATATGGACTTGGTTACGTGACTAATTTTGCTTTATAGACATGTGGCGAATCTGCTCGCAGGAGGAGGATGACACAGGAAGCGGGGGGCAGGGGCACAGGAGGGATGAGCTTTTTCCTCTCTGTGCTGACTATCCCACAGCAGCTAAGGAAAAGCGTCCAGGCAGCTTCTTTCTGGCCACAGATTTCTTATGGAAAATGGGCCAAATGGCCTCAGAGAGGCCCTTGTCTGTTTAAGGAAGGAAGTGCTAGAAGGCTCGGGCCCCATGCACCCCAGGGAACACCCGTTTCCATTCAGCATTCAGATTTTGTGAGCATATAAAAATCTTTCCTTTGAACGTATCTGTAGGAAAATGTCCCCAAATGTCTTGTCCAGGTGACAGAGGTATCTATTAATAGATCCCAAGAATGGCTAACCCCACTGCACGCCTCGTTCTAGCATGATCCTCTTAATTATCCGCCTATTCTAAAAAGAGGTGCTTTCTCAACTGAAACCTATATAATTTTATTAACAAATATCACCACAATAAATTCAGTACAGAAGAAAAAAATAATAAAGTCCCTCATGGCTCTGAAATGCTGGTGCTTTCACATCATTAACAAGGGCTTTCTAGGCTAAACCTTGGGAAAACTCTCAAAAAAGGGTGGGGGCACTCATTAATTTATTTATAAAAACTTTAAATGGTGGGATTCTGGTTCCGTTTTCCAATCCCTGCTGCCTGGGGCTTCTGTTAACTGAATGCCAGTCATGTGCCAGGAACGGTGCTGGGGTCTGTGCACACCAGGCTGAACCTGCCCCACGAGCTCGAGTCCAGGGGGGTCACACTCCCACATAGACAGCAGTGGCGATGCAGGGAGACAACCTGAAAGAACGGGAGAGAGTGGTGCCGCCTGATTAATCAGCAGAGCCGTTCACCCAGAGTGGGGGCGGAAGGAGGTGGAGGACAGCACGGGACTGCAGGCTGGGTTCTCAGAAGAAGATGCTGAGGTGGAGTTCGGAGTATGAGATGTTTAGTAGGATCGACACCTTTGAAGAGAGGTGGGAGAGGCAGGCTTGGACCTCAGAAGAAACCAAACTGCAGTGCAGTCCTGACAAAGCCTCAGCCAGCCAGGCGCGGGGCTCTGGAGAGAAGAGGCCTGTTGTAGGCCGACACTGCTGGACCTTCCCTGCCCCTGCCCCTGCCCTGCCCAGGGGGGCTGGGTGTGTGGCTGACAGCAGATTCTGCCATCGGATACGTGTCCTCCCAACGGGGCAGCAAGACCTGCCTTGAAGGGGGCATCTCAGTCACCCAGTGTCCTGTCTGCCTCCGAGGGCAGCTCCCTGGAATAGGTTACATCTAAACTGAGGACCAACTGCCAGGGGGAAAGGTGGGGTTGGTGCAGTGGAAACTGGGGCAGGAACCTCAGACGGAGCTCCTGTGAGGGGTGGAATACCGCGCACAGAGCTGAGTTTGGGAAAGACAACAGGCCTTGTGAGCCACTTGCACAGGTCTGGACTTCCTCCTGAGAGCCTGGAAGATACACTTACAGACAAGTTGTAGAATGTCTGCTGTGGCCTGGCGGTGGGACAGTGGGCTGGCGGGTGAGGCTAGATTGGGCTCAGAGGGGTGGAGACAGTAGGCCCTGCTGGCGAGCGTGGGTCTCCAGGGAATGCCCCCCACGAAGAGTGCCCCCGAGGACGGTGCCTCCCCTCGACGTGGAGTGCGGACTGGCCGGCGCTCCCTCGGGGGCGGGGGCAGAGGCCCCTGCGGCTAGGGAAGACCTGACAGCTCCTGCTGCGCACTCTCGGAAGAAGTCCAGCCTCGAAGCACTATCAAGCCACCGCCCATCTACTGCATCTATGGCCTCATCAGCTCCCCTTTTCTTGAATCGTTTTGAAGCCAAATCCCTAACAAACAAGAATGTTTTTAAGAAATGCAGCCATGATGCTAATATCACCTAAAGAAACTTCGTAGTTTCTTGACATCAAACGGGCAGTGGTCAGACTTCCACTCGTCTCAGAAATGCAATGAATGTTCACTTCTTCCAGTTGGTCTGAATCAGAATCCAGGCAAGCCACACTCGCTGTGACTGGCTGAGGCACTGCTCTAAGTCTCCCTTCATCTGCAGGTTCCCTTCCATCCCTTCTCCCCTTCACCCACCAACCTCCCCCACTCCCGCAACTTATTTTTTGAAGGAAATGGGCCATTTGTTCAACATTATTTCCCTGGAGTCTGGATTTTTCTGATTGTGTTTCCAAAGGTATGTTTAACATGTTCCTCTGAACTTTCTCTACATGGCCAGATGGATGAGGTAGCCTTTTCAACAGGGCTAGGCTGGGCTGGATTTTTAGTGCCTCAGAGTCACAGCCGTGCCATGGAAACTGCCCAGAATGCTATTAACAGAGGGGACATGAACACCGTGAACATTCTCATACTGATGTGCAGCTCCAGGGCCCGCTGACTCTTTGGACAGGCAATGGATCCTTTCCTTTGAGTTCTGCACCAGTGTTGCCCTGACTCGCACGCTCTGGGCAGCCATTGCCCCGTAACAGCTCTTGTTACTGAATATTGAAAAGTCTGCCTTGATTATTGGTCCGAATTTATTTCTTGTAGCAAGTACCATCTGTGTTGTTCAGATTTTCTTCTCTCTATCACCCTTTGCATAAAGCTCCTGATATCTGCTCGCTGCAAGGTAACGTCTCTCCCTCAGTCTGCCCTCCAGTTACGCGATGACTATTCTCCTTGCTTTTGGTGAGGGAGCGTAACTGCTCTAGGCCAGATGCGAACTTAGAATGGATTCCCTCCTGCAGGGAGCTTGGTACAGCGCCCTTCCGTCCACAGCAGCCCCCAGGGCTACCACATCGCCGCTGCTCTCCAGGGGAGGTGGCCGCCAGAGCGGAATTGCTGTGCTGATACACTCGAAGGACGGCCATGTGGTAATGTCTGCCCACCTGGGCCACTCCAGAGGGGGCCTGGGGCCCCAAGTGTGGGCTAACACACAAACAGGTTTGGCTACACCCTAAGGAGGACCTTTCCGATGACGACAGCACCCTATAAAGAGAAAGGGCTCACAGGGTGGAGGCCAGCCTAGAGGGCTTAAAAGTAAGGGTCTGCCCATCTCTAAAGCTCCCGGATTCTACCACGTTGGTCCCTGGCTGAAGTTCCCTTCCTGCGGGAGTTAACTGGTGCCTGGGCCAGTTTCACCCATGACCTTGACCTCATATGTATCTTTCATGTTATTCTCAGAATCAGCCCCCCCAGCCCAAGATCTCATTTCCTGGACAGAGACACAGCATGCTAGGAATTTAGTCTGAGAGAGCACAGTGAAGTAAAAGAATGCACCTTCATAATCCAGCCTTTGTCAGCAGTTTACAAAGTGCTCTCATGCACATAATTTACTTTATCCTCACTACAGAGCCAGGGAAGCGGGCTGAGCCAGCATCATTATCCCAAGGAGAAGGGAATTCAGAGAGAGAGGCACTTGTCCAGTGTCACTCAGGTTGAAATTGGAAGGACCAGGCCTCCTGCCTTCTGCAGCAGGTAAAAAGACAGGGCGGAGCATTGCCCACGCTGGTCAGGGCTTGAGAACGGAGGTGGTGCTCCCTGATCGGGGCTGGCCGAGGGGGCAGAGGCGAGTACAGGTGTGAATGGGCTCTTGCCCCCCGGGCAACGCTGGCCATCAGCTAAAATGCTTACGCCACGAGAGGTACCACGTTCCCTTCGGCAGCCTCGACTCTCAGAGCTGGGAACTCATCTTGTCCAGTCCATCCACTCTCTAATATGTAACATACTGAGCATGATTTCATCAATGTCGACTTATGTGATTCACAGTTGTACATTCTCAATAACTTATTTCACTTGTTTTTCTTTTTCCAAGATTTACTAAGCACTAATGTGCCAAGCATTCTGCTGAGCAGTTTAGTTACATTAATATTTAATATCAATAGAATTTGTCATTGATAATTATAGATATACATTAACTTCTATTATAAGTTAATATTCATAATGAGAGACTGAATATGCAAATCGACAATGGCCAGACCATATGTACGAAGAGAACTCTGACCTGCAGTCTGCAGCACACAGCCCGGGAAGACGAACAACAGCCTCTGGAGCAGTTAGCCCCAAACGGTCAGGACCTAATCAATAACTGACAGCTTCCCTAATTTTCGCCCTCACTTCAACTTAGGACTGAGCAGAGAAAGCCAAATATGCTTCCCTAATCAGTCACCCAGGATGCCCTGCTTCCAGTTCGCCCACCTCCAGCTGCCCCAGGCCAGCAGCCCCCTGGTCAGGGCGCCCCTGAGACCTTCCCCTCCATCCACCCCAGGGCTTTCCTACGCCCTGCTGCCTGGGGCCTCCGCCAGACTCAGCTGATGGGGACTGACTCCCTGGACTGAATGGCCTCCGCCTGTTCCAGTCCAGGTGGTCATTTCCGTAACAGCTGCCGATGAGGTATGTACTAATGTTATTTCCATTTGGTATGAAATAAAACTGAGACACAGAAACACCTATCCACTGAGGCACTTAAATCCAAGTGTGACGGATGCTGAGGCCTGTGCTCTGAGCCCTTTCGCTCTGCAGACCTGCAGGACTTCCGCTTAGCCCCCCGCCCCCTTTCTGCTGGACCATTTAGAAACTCGCTTTTCTCCTTCAAGCCTCTGGCTGCCTGCTCTGCTCTCCACACTCTTCCCCACCAAGACAGGGTGAATTCTGTGGAGTCTCAGTGTAGCCTCGTTTCTCCTCTTTGTTGGTGCCTTGGTGGTTATTGCTAATCATGGGAAAACGGCACAGTAGTAGTAACGAAACTTTAACAGCACTTACTCTGAGCCAGCCACCGCTTCGTGTGTTCTAAGTGTGACACGGTTAACCCTCATAACAATTCCAAATGGTAAATGCACTAGTACCCCCATTTTACAGGTACAGGAACAGAGGAAGAGAAGAGTTAAGTATCATCACTCTGCTAATAAGTGGCAGAGCTGGGATTCAAACCCAGCTGATCTGCATCCAAAGCTTAATCACACATTATATACACTGTGCTAGATATTGGAAGCGCAAACACTGGGAAGTTACAAAGATGCCAGAATCTCACCAACCCCTACACCCAGTAGAAGCTGCCTTCCTCTCGCATGAGCCCTCTGCCCCCAGAGCCAGTCCCATCTAGTCGTCCTCCCCACGCAGGGCCTTCGCCCGGGGGAAGCCACTTCCATGGGCCCCATCCCAACAAAAGAAAGGCCTCCTGTGGTTCCTCGCATAACCAGAGTTCAGGACAGAGGAAAAATCTAGAGAGCTCCCTTAACAGTCTCTCTGTCCCCCTCTGAGGTTCAGCTGGCCAGCAAGGAGGGAAGAAGGGCATCCAACTGGACTCTCTGGGCCAATGAGAACGAGGGTGATGGGGCCAGCGGCGGGAGCTGCCACGGGGGAAGGACGACACGGTCCAGCTCTGCCTTTCACTGGGTTTTCCTACCTGAGCCTGATTAGAGGAGAGTGGGGGCGGGGGAGGGAGAACAGGCTCTCTGGAGAGTTCTGGGAACCTGGGAGAGTCTGGTTTAGTTGTAGTCCAGGGTGGGTGCTGGCTTCTCCAAAGAGGCAGGCGAGGCCCAGGGCCTTGGACACAGGCACCCCAGTAGGGGGTTTTAGAGCCCTGTCTCCCAGGCTTGCCTGTCAGTAGGAATCACTGGGGGGCTCATCTAATACACAGGTTACCGAGCACCTCGCTTGGAAAATCTAATTCAATAGATCTCTATTGGGTCTCCAGAGACTGTTTTAAAATATTTTCCAGGTTACCTTTATCTTCAGAAGAGTTTGAAAATCCTGAAAAAAAGCCATTTTCTTTAAAGTCGTTAGAAGGGGGTGGCATGCTGTAATCAGATCTGCAATTCAGGAAAAGGAAGTGATTTGGAAGGGGAGCGCAGGGGACTGTGGGGGTCTGTGGTCATCAGGTGGCAGCCCGTGGACGCCTGCTCCACAGCAGCAATGCTGAGCCAACAGCGGGGCCTGGCTGTGCAGACGCACGGCTCTGGGAAGTCACGCTGCAAAAAATGAAATGAAATACAGGGTCCCGTGTTCACTTCGAACAGGTTGAGTTTGAGATGCCACTGACATATTTAAGTGAAGACATCAAAAAGGCCACTGAATAAATACATCTAGAAATCAAAGGAGATAATCTGGGCTGGAGAGGCATGCTGCCCACTTGTTTGCAGGTGGGAACCAAAACTCTAGTGTGCCTGAGATAGCTGGGGGAGAGCTCCTGGAGTATTAAAGAGGGTGCGGGCTAAAGCATTGAGGGACCAACTCCATGGAAAGAACTGAATGAGAAAGTTGAGTCTTCGGTGGAGACAGAGAAGGAAATATCAAAATGAGAGAAGGAAAACCAGAAGGTGTGTCAGGAGCCAAGATTGGATCTGCATTTTAAAGGGATCCCTGTGGCCTTTATATGATGGATCATTAAGGTCAGGGAGACGGGCCAGGTGTACTTTGTATGTTCCAGATACTGATGTCCTTCAGCCCAGGGAATAAGCAGCCTGAGCCTAGGGGACCCACTTCTGGCTCACTGTTTCACCCCGTAACTGAGGTCTGCTGCCTGCAGGAGTGAAAATCTCCTAGCTATCAGACTACCGCTCAGGGATTGTTCAAAAGAATTCTTGATCTTGTGCCCCTGCTTTCTTTGTGTCTTTCAAACACAACTTTGCTACATTGAACTCATTTTAAAATAGTTATAGCTGCAGGAAATGAGAACTAGAGAGTAACAGGCTCCTTTTCTTTAAACCTCTCCTAGCTTGCTAATTCACATGAAACTGTAGCAATTATGTTTTTATAGGGTCTTCCCAGTTTTAAAGTACATTTGAAATCCCCATGCAGTGAAGATGAAACAGTTAACCTGAAAAATGGAGACAAAGCTACATTTAGTTGAAAGGAAACCAATGTTTTAGCTACAGCTCCTGCATTTAAGAACATTTGATGCCCCGAAAAGGAAATGGCTCCTGAGAAATGGGGCAGTGCTGAGAAGTGTAGGAAACTTCTTCCACTGTAGCTGCAGCAGACGCTTTTCTGTGAGGATGTTTGTCAGCATTTTGTAGGAGGCAGTTTTCACTACTCATTCATTATTCAAGCATTATCCACTCATTCAGTAAATATTTGTGAAGCACCTATTCTGATCCAGGTGTTGGGCAAGGCGCTAGGATGATTAAAGGCATCTCCAAGATTCCCTCTCAATGCATAACTCTGTGTGGGTGCAAATAGGAACTGAGTTTTGAACATTAAAGTTTGTAAAGTTGAAAAAGCACCAGCATAACTGTGACTGGAAATCTTTGATTATCCTGAGACTGCATCAGCAGATCCACCATGAGTCAAAGAAGTCGTCTCTGCTGTGCACTGAAATGTACCAGAATGGGATCATGACTCGTGAGGGTGACCCGGAAACGGAAACAGAACTGAAGAACAGGGTGCAGGCCTGGATGCGCACAACAACTCTAGCCACTTGCCTCACCAATCACAGAGAAGGCTTGTTCCTCAGGCTTGACATAGGGCACGCCGCTTGTGCACTGTGTGCAGATGGCTGTACATTCCAGTAACAGTGGGTATGCTGACCTTAAGAACTATACAAATAGTGAAGGGTAAAGGGGGCCAAATCCATGGTGACAGAAGATGATTTGACTTTGGGTGGTGGGGATACAATGCAATATGCAGATCATGTATCACAGAAATGTACACTTGAAACCTATATGACCCAATTAACCAATATCGCCCCCAATAAACTTAATTAAAAAAACTATACAAATAAACAAAGGTAAAATATTGCCATTTTCAACATGGATAGATCTTGAGATTAGTATGCTAAGTGAAATGTCAGATGGAAAAGGACAAGAACTCTATGGTTTTACTCATGTGGAATATAAAACAAAAACTAACAAAAAACAAACTCACAGACACAGACGACAGATCGCTGGTTGCCGGAGGTGAAAGGGGGTTGGGAAAAGGCGGAGTGGGTAAAGGGCGTCAAATACATGGTCCTAGACTTTGTGGTGAGCACACAATAGAGTACACAGATGTTGAATTATAATCTGTACACCTGGAAATTATATCATGTTGTTAACCAATGTTGCCCCAGTAAATTTAAATAAACAAATACTTCAAAAAACTACACAAACACTATCACATTTCATACTCACAGCAACCCTATGAAGTGGCTACTATTCTCACCCCCATTTTAGAGAACAGGAAACTGCGGCCCAGGCAGGTAAGTCACGTGCCCACACTCTGCCCAGACGTCCCTGACTCCCAGGCTCAGACTTGGAGCCCCGTGCGACTGCCACCCAGACGTCATTGGCCAGGCCAGGCTGGCTCCACAGTGAGTGGGCGTTTCAGGTCTATTCACCCTCCTGCAGTTCTTACGTCCTGAACTAAAGAGGTCTTTCAGGTTCTTCGGGAGAAGTTTCTGACAGGACAAACCAACAGCTGGAGGAGACACCAACCAGCAGCTGGAGTCCCCAGTCCAGGGCCAAGGTCGGGACGGACCAGGCAAACGGTGCTCTTCTCAGAACCATCCTGAACAAGGCTCGTTTCCTCACTTCACACATGTTTTGTCCTCCCAAGACTTTATGAGGTTGGTGTTACGTCACTAGTGTGCCAGCAGCATACGCCGAAACTCAGAAAACAGTCCACAGCCGGCCCACGGGGGCGCTGCCTCTGGGGCTGCTCCTGAACACGTGGCGAGGGACAGGTGCCTGTCATCTGTATGTGCGCCTTCTGGAGAGAAAGCCCCTGATCAGGCACATGTGCAGTCAGCCAGCCATGCTTTCTTTTAATTTGTCTTTTGAATCTCTGCAATGAACAACTGGGGGTTTCTCCTAAATCTGAGTGTGAATGAAGCTTTGGGAGAGATGGGTTTGGGTTTAAATCAAGGCAAGACTGGTTTTATGTTCGCTGAGCCCTGGGTGTAAGTCATGGTACCAGGTGTGAGTGTCTTATTATGGGTGTCTTATTTTTCACTCTTTGAAAAACACAAGCCTTGGACTGTCCGGTCCTTTACCAGGTGCTTTCCTGCAGTGTGTTTTCTCTGGCACTGGGCAGAGTTTGGGGCCTGTCCTGAGGCCTGCAAGTCCATCCATTCAGTCCATTCATTTGTCACCATATATTAAGCACCTACTTAAGGCAGTTTCGGTGGATACTGGAGCCCGTCTGCCTGGACTGGAGCCCTGGCTGGTCTGGTCTACTCTACTAACTGTGCAAACTTGGTTAAGTCCTTTAAACTCTTTGTGCCTCAGTTTCCACACCTGTAGAATGAACATAATAATAGCTCCCAGCCTGTGAACTGGCATGAGAATTAAATGAGTGGCCCTTTAAGCGTGCAGAGCTCTGCCTGTGAGTGGGCACTGTGTCAGTGCCTGCTGGGTCTGTGGCTCGTGATGGGCTCTGGGTAACCCAGAGGTGCACACACGTGCCTGCCCTCAGAGGCCCACCATCCTGCGGCAGAGGCAACACAACGAAAACACTGCAGTCTGAGGTCCAGGCAGTACCCATTCTGAGACAGGGACGGCAGAGCATCGTTGAGAGGACCCTGAACTTGATAGGCTATTTCTTTTTCTAATATTTTTTCTTAAATGTCTGTTATTCCCTGTAGTTTCCATGATGTTATTTTCTGAAGCACAGCATTCTAGATTTTAGAAAAAGTCACTTTTAGTGCAAGCTTCTTATTTTACAGCAAAAGTAACCGAGCCTCAGAGAGACAGCCTGAACTACCCAGAGTCACAGAGCTGTTCTGCAGCAGAATGAGTCCAAGGCCACTGCCCTTTCCGATTACTCCAAACTGTGTTTTCATGTGGTGAGTCCTTACTGTGTAGGGCTCAGAGTTCACCTTACCTGCCATCTGTCAACTAGGCTGTGATGTTGGTGGGAGATAGATATTTAAAATCTGTAGGATGTCTGTAACTCTCATCTGGGCTCAAAGCGTTACTCAGCAACCCAGGAAAAGCCTTTTTCAAGACTTTCAAGGACCGAAAGGGGCCTGGAGAGGAAGGGGCCATAGGTACATGGGCCAGCCTGGCAGACGTGTAGAACTGTGTTTGGTGGCTACAAAGGCTGGGCACCATGAGTTTTAACGATTAGTTATTAGTACCTGCAGTGGCCCCGGCACTTTGCTAGACATTAGAGGTGCCGAAGTAAACAAGAGAGCCGTCCACCCTGCTTTCCCAGAGCAGCGGCTCTCCGTGTGGGGCCGTGCTGCCCTTGTCTCCTGGGGACATCAGCAATGTCTGCAGACATTTGTGATTATCATCACTTGGAAGGGGTAGCTACAGGGATGCCACTCAACATCCTACAATTCCCGGGAGGACCCCCACAGTAAGGGTTGTCCAGGCCAAAACCTCCACAGTACTGAGGTTGAGAAACTCAGTCACTGAGCAGAAGGTCTAAACAAGTAGTTAAGATAAGGTATGACTAGTGTGATGATAGAGGAAGCTCAACACACTGTAAGAACCTATCGTGGGAGAACTTAACCTAGAGCTCAGGGCAGGCCTCAGAGAGTGGGGACTGTTTGAACTAGATCCTCAAGGAGGAATGAGAGGCTGCAACACCAGGAAGTGGGGGCTGGAGACCCAGGAAACAGGGGGCTACAGAGGCCTGGGGAAGAATAGAACTCTTTCGAGGAATCAAGAGATTTGGGAGGTAGTTGCAGCAGCCTGAAATGGAAGTCACAAAAGCTGAGTCATGGAGGTCCTCGTGAGATTGCCCTCGTGAGATCGGCATGCTGTAGGTGTCCCCGGGTGACATGCCATGTTCTTACACCCGGGAGTCCCACATGAACTAAGTCATCCGCTGTCCCTGAGCAGCTTCTAGTTTAGAGAAGAGAAGGATTTGGCTTTTATCCTTTGGGGAAGTGGGAAGACATGGAAAGGTTTTATCTACGAAATGGCAGAGTATGATTAGCATTTCGGAAAAGACACAGAGAAGAGATTGAGGGCAACAAGAGTGCAGGCAGGAGGATCAGTCAGAGGTTGTGGCGATAATCAAGAGAACAATGCAGAATGGCTGACCTGGGAGAGACCTGCTTGTGGAGGAAAGACAGATTCCAGAGAAAGGAGGTGCAGCCAGAGGAAGCTTTGTCCAGCAGAGCTCCCCTGGCCATCGGGGATGAGAATGATTCTACCAAGACATGATCTGCTTGGGAAGGAAGGCTGACCAGTCTCTCAGAGGAGAAAGGTGTTTTAGCCTCTCCCTCAGTGGGCTTTCATTGGGTTTAGCTTGCATAGGGATGCGTATCAAAGAGAGGAGGTATAGTTTACAGACAACATTTCTGGGATCATGGTGGTCCTTTTGAGTCAGGGTCTGGTAGACAGGGTGATGCCAATCAGCTGTAAAACCTTGGGAAACAAACTTATTTTGTGCTTGGACCCTTAACATTTAAATTGAGGACATTCTTAGTCAAGCAGGTTTCACAGGACTGTATGCATGCTTCCTCAGGCCTGATCGTCCCCCCACTGGGATCCAGCCATTCTGGCACAGGGCTACACCCCACATCAGCATTGTTTCAGGGCTGAATCAGGTGGGGGAAGAAAGGTAGCCAAAAGATTAGGAGACTTTTTACAGATAGAATGAGGACTCAGGCTCTGAAAAAGCTGAGGGGTGAGGGTCTTTTGTCCCTCCCCCACAATTCCCTAAGTCCTTCACTGAGGGCCCCTTCATGACCATGCCTGTCTTAGGTTGTTCCTTTCTTGAGGAATCTTACCCATCATGGACTATCCAGCCATCCTCCAGGGGCCAAGCAGGGTGAAGTAAAGGGGGCAGAGGCTGCTCCTCTGCTGGGAGGATAAGTTTTGTGTCCTTAGTGGCTATGGTCCCAAGGTCCCCTAGCCGTGGGGCCTTTTAGCCTGTCAGCGGGGTTACAGCCTCTGAAGCCAGGCAGGATGGTTCCCAACAGTGCGGTATACACATATATGTGCATGTGCCTGACTAATGGTTTAAAATTACATTCAAGTACAGACTACAACTATCTCTCCCCTGACTTTGTGGCCACCCTGAATTTAGACCATAGATAGTCAATCAGATTGTTGATGAGTACTGACCACAGTTCCCATCCTCACTGTTCTATTTTCCTTTTCCAACTGTCTGCATGGGCTGGGAAAGCTACTTGAGACTACTGAGAATGGCTGATGCTATTAAAACCTGAAGGCCAGGCCCTTTCTCTCTCTCCAGGCAGCCTTCTTTCCATCCTGCCACTGCCCTTACTCATTCCAAAGAGCCTGTTCTGCTTTTAAACACCAGATGCACAGAGATTTAAAGACCAGTCACTCACTGGTGAGCCCTGGTTTCCTGGTCCCTTGGTTTCTGTGCTAATGGCTGGTGCCATTACTGAAAACCAGTCCTTCATGAGTTTCCCAATGCTACCATAACAAATGAGCTGAAAGAGTGGCTAAACCATCACCCGTCTATTCTCTTCCAGTTCCGGAGGTTGGAAGCCTAAAGTCAAGGCACTGACAGGGCTGCTTTCCTCCTGGCATTTCCAGGGCAGAATCTGCTTTCTTGCCCTTTCCGGCTTACAGAGGGTGCAGGCACTCCCCAGCGCAGAGGCTCTGCTCTTACTGTCATACTTCTCTCTGTCCCTCTGCTTCCATTGTCACATGGCCTCACCAACCCTGGTCCTCCAGCCTTTCTCTTAGACAGGCCCTGGTGATTACATCAGGCCAACAAGATAATCTAGGATAATCTTCCCTATCTCAAGATCCTTAACTGAATCACATCTGCAAAGTACCTTTGGCCAAGGTAACATATTCATAAATTCCAAGGATTAGGACACAGCCATCTTTGAAGGAGGACTTTATCCAGCCTACCACAGGTCCCACACAACAGCTGCATCATGGTGCACCGCTGGAAGGATCCCCCACCCACCTCCTGGTGGGTAAGCCCCAAGGGTTCTTCTGGAAAGGCCAGTCCCATCCCTCCGCAGCCATGCCCAACATGAACTCTCAAGGTGTGGCTCTTTCAGTTCCTGCCACTGTGCTCAACTGTTTTCGAAACAGGCCTCCAGGCTGAGATCCACATTTGCCCCTAAGACTAGGGCAGGGTGCTGAGCTGGGGTACAAACTCACACTTCCATTTATATGTCCCATAGTTAAAGAAGAGGCTGGAATCTGGTGTGTGTTGATGTGTATATAAAAAGACAAATCCCCCTGACTTAAATTGATCCGTTATACTTATTTGATGATGTCATCGTTGTCATGGTGACCAGAGGCTGGCAAGAGCAATCCTCTCACCTCTTTCTCATTTTCCACCCGTCTGTACATTTCCTTAGCAAAGCTTCTCCACATTCATTTATGGGTATCTCAGGGGCATTCTCCTTCCTAAAGAAAATCCTCTTTTCACTTTCTGGGAGCAGGCATCACTGCGGCCCGCAAGTCCAGCCCCCAGGACTGATTGGGAACAAGGTGGCACATCCTGACCTGCCTCCTCCAGGCAAACACAGAAGGAATCAGCCGATATGCTCCCAATGAATAAATAATGAGCACTCTGCTGCCTCGTCTCTCCATGTGTGAGTGTCGGTGCCTGAAACAGGGAAAGATGGAAGGAGGGGTCCAGGGAGGGCAGTGCTGAGCCAGGGCCACAGAGAACAGGAGCCCCTGGACCCACCTGCTAGGCCCTCTCTTCTGCACTGCTTTCCAGATGACAAGCCAAGCTCCACGACCACACACCCCTGGCCCCCACCATTGTGGTCCGAGGTCCAATCAAGGCCCAAGAGACTGGACTGAAGACAGTCAGTTGTAAGATCTAAGATGAAAGACGCAGGTTTTTAAAAGATAAAGTCCAAGTTTATTATGAGGTATATGAGGTATACTTTTAAAAAAAATAATCTTTGCCCAAGGAAATGTTGAGAGACAGAGAGAGAGAGAGAGAGAGGGAGGGAGGGAGGAGAAAGGACAGAAAAACCTTGATGTGAAAGAAAAACATAGACTGGTTACTTCCTGTATGCACCCCAACCATGGATCGAACCCACACCTTATGCATGTGCCTTGACTGGGGATCAAACCCACAACCTTTTGGTGTATGGGACAACATCCCAACCAAGTGGGCCACCCAGCCAAGGCAGAGATCTTTTTCTGTTACCATCTGTGTGCCTGTAGGCAGTGCAGTCTCCTGGTCACAGCTTCCCCACCTGTGAACGAGGATCAAGACCCCGCCCGGCCTGCTTCCTGGGATCCTTGTGAGGATCAGTTTAGATCACTGGTGTGAAGGCGCATTGTGAACTCGGTCTGGGACTGCAGCCATGATGGTGGTGGTGATGATGATGGAGATGGTGACAATGTCAAAAAATTGGAATCATAGCATTGTATGGATATATCACACTTTCTTTACCCATTTACCTATTGAAGGGCATCTTGGTTGCTTCCAAGCTTAAGGCTGCTATAAATATTCACACGAAGGTTTTATGTGGACATAAATTTTCAACTCATTTGAATAAATACTTACAGGCATGGTGATTGCTAGATCATATGGTAAGCTTATGTTGAGCTTTGTAAGAAACTGCCAAATCATCTTCTAAAGTGGCTGCACCACATTGCTTCGTACTAGCAATGAACAAGAGTTCTGTTGTGTTGTATCCTTACACGCATCTGTCATTGTCAGTGTTTTGGATTTTAGCCATTCTTTTATTTTTAATAAAGTTTACCTTTTTTTAAAAAAAGGGTTTTTTTTTTTATTTATTTATAGAGAGAGGAGAAGGGAAGGAGAAAGAGAGGGAGAGAAACATCTATTAGTTGCCTCCTACACACCCCCAACTAAGGACCTGGCCTGCAACCTGAGGTGGGAATCGAACTGGCAAACTTCTGGTTTGTAGGACAATATCCAACCCACTGAGCCACACCAGTCAGGGCAGATTTTAGCCATTCTAACAGGTCTGTAGGAACTAGCTTGTTCCATAGTACTGATAGTTTATCGTACTATTTTGTTTTAATTTGTAATTCCTTAATGACATATGATATTGAGCATTTTTTGTATGTTTATTTGCCATCTGTATGTTTTTTTGGCGAGGAGTCTGTTTAGACATTTTGGCCATTTTAAAATTAGATTATTTTCTTATTGTTGAGTTTTAGGAGTTCTTTATGTATTTTAGATAACAGTCCTTTATCAGATATATGTTTTGCAGAGAACTTTTTCCTAGTGCATGCTTGTGTTTTCATTCTTATAACAGTGATGTTAGCAGAGCAGAAGTTTTGGATTTCAATGAAGTCCAATTTATCAATTTTTTTCTTCATGGATTGTACTTTTGGTGTTGTGTCCAGAAGTTTTATAGTTTTGCATTTTATACTTAGCTCTCTAATCTATTTTGAATTAATTTTGTAAAAGATGTAAAGCCTAGACTTATTTTATTTTTTGCATGTGGGTATCTAGTTGTTTTAATACCATTTGTTCAAAAGACTGTCTTTTCTCCGTTGAATTGCTTTGGCTCCTTTATCAAAGCTTAGTTGGCTTTATTTATGTATTTATATGTATGAGTATTTTTTAAATTTTTTTCCTGAGGCACTGATAGGTTAGTACACTGTAGTGATGCTGCTGCATTTCTGGTCTCCCTGTTTCATTCCGTTGGTGTAGTCATCTATTCTTTCCCCAACACCATGCTTGATCACTACAGTCTTGATTACTACAGCCTTAAAACAGGTCTTAAAGAAGGGTAGTGTCAGTCCTCCAGCGTTGTTCTTCCGTACTGTGCTGCCTATTCTCAGTCTTCTCCCTTTCCATGTCGACTTTGGAGTCAGTTTGCTGATATCCACAAATAACTTGCTAAAATTTTGATTGAGATTACATTGAATCTACAGATCCAGTTGGGAAGTATTGGCATTGTTTTCGACATTATGGAGTCTTCCTATCTATAAACATGGAATATAAAGGGTCTGGCAGAAGTAACACCTGATTGAGTGTGGTTGGTAGGGTAATAATAGGGGCGTAATAATTTATCGTTTTAATTTGAACATTTCACCTAAAATGTCATGAGATATGCTTGAGTGCAATATTGTGAGCCACAGGACTACATGTTTATGATTTTGTAATAAAAAAGGGGCATTATTTGTGCTGGATCCTGTATATTTCATTTATTTCTTTAATTTCTATCATTAGTGTTTTGTAGTTCTCTTCATATAGACTTTATACAAATTTTACTAGGTTTACAACTATTTCTTTTTTCTGATGATAATGTAAATGATGTGTTTTTAATTTTAATTCCAATCATTGCTGGTATGCAGGGAAATAGTTAGCATTGTATTCTGCAGCCTTGCTGTAATCACTTATTAGTTTTGTGTAGTTGTTGGTTGTTTGAAATTTTCCACACACAGACAATTATGTCATCTGAGAACAAAGACAGTTTAATTTCTTCCTTGTCAGTCTGTCTAGTTTTATTATATTTTTCCTGCTTTATTATATGAGCTAGAACTTCCCGTACTATGTTGAAAGGGGTGGTGAGAGGGGACACCCCTGCCTTGCTCCTGATCACAGGGAACGGCGTCTACTTTCTCCCGACAGGGACGGTGTTGGCTGCACGTTTTTGATGGATATTCTTTACCAGGTTGAAGAGGCTCCCCTCCGTACCTAGTTTTCTGAGACTTTTTATCATGAATGGGTGTTGGATTTTGTCCAGTATTTTCTTCTTCATCTATTAATATGATTATACGGTTTTCTTCTTTAGCTCGTTGATGTGATGAATTATGGTAAATGACTTTGGAACATTGAACCAGCTTTGCACACCACTTAGTTGTGGTGTATACTTTTTTTTATACATTGTTGGATTTCATTTGCTAATATTTTGTTGGGGGTTTTTGCATTTATATTCATTTTTCCCCTCACCTGAGGATATGTTTATTGATTTTGAGAGAGAGAGAGAATATTGGTGTGAAGAGAAACATCGGTCGGTTGCCTCCTGTATGGGCCCTGACCAGGGATCAAACCTGCAACCTTTTGGTATACAGAATGATGCTCCAATCAACTGAACCACCTGGCCAGGGCTCTATTTTCACTTTTTGTTAAACCCCAAGTGAGTCCAATATACAGGTTGAGAGACACTGACATAGAGAAATACTCAACCGTGTATTCTGAGAGGTATGTCTATTCATTGCAGTATTGCTTATAGTAGCAAAATATTGAAAACCACATCAGCGCCCATTAACAGACAACTAGCTAAATCAACTACAGTACCTTTGTACTATGGACTACTGGCAATGAAAATGGATTGGGTAGCATTATACATACTGATTTGTTAAGATGTCTAGAAGATATTTTTCAGTGAAAAAGTACAAGCTGTAAAACAATTGATAACACAATCCTATTTTTATTCGCCTCTTCAGAACTCTCCGGCTCTCCACGTCCACAGGCGTGTGCAGGCACAGAGGAGGGCCTGGAAGGCCACACACCCATCGGTCATCGCTCTGGAAAACGGAGAGATTGACCTCAGGTCAAGGAGGACTTTTCCATTATCTTTATCGCTTGGAATTTTTACTGTGAAAATGTATTAGTATAGCATTTGTGCACTGACATATATTTTTAAATTAAAATGGCATTTGCTAAGTTCCAGCCACTGTGAAAACTGTGGAAACTCCAAAATGAATGATTCGTGGTCCGTGTCCTGAAGGGATTATAACCTGATGGGAGAGATAGACCTATAAAAAGGAGAGAAAAATTAGTTGATGAAAATCTGTATAGATCACAATGGGAGCTTAAAAGGGGAAAGAAAAAATCCTGCCTGTGGGTGGACGGTGGGGGTGAGGGAAGGTGTTACAGAGGCAGCATCCCCTGCGCTGAGTCTCCAGAAATGAGTCGTGTTCAGTTAACTAAGGCAGGAGGCCACAGACTGAGGCCCTAATGCTGTGGCGGCCAAGGTAAGTAAATCAAAACCTAAGCCAACAAATGTCTTAAGGTCATAAAATCAAAACTGAAGCATAACCAATCACCAACAGCCAATTCAGCATTAAGCTATAGTCAATTAATAATTTCCTCACTTTGCGTCCACCTTCTCTCCACGAAAGTCTCTCCCTGCCTCCTGTTGGTGGAGCATTCCACACCACTTCTAGATTCACATCAATGCATGCTCAGATAAAATCTTAAAAATGTAATATACCCCAGTTTCTCTTTTAACAGCAGATAGCTGCCAGGCTACCGGGATGTAGGGTTGAGGCGGTGTGGTGAGCACTGGCAGGAGGGTGGATGGGAATTCTAGGCAGAGGGAGCTCATGAACAAAGGCAAGGATGCATGCTCGCTGGGTTTGGGGATTGTGTGACTAGGCCTAATATTCAAAGGAGATAAGACAGAGCAGGCCTGAAGAGGGAGTTCCAGAGCTCGGGGCACGGAGACGCCTTCATGTTCAGAGTGGTATCAGGAGAGGGGCGTCACGCTGCATGTGCAGCGTTGGGTTTGCATATCCTCCAGATGGACGTGCACGGAGCGCCTCGGGAGAAGGCAGGTTGCTGTGATGGTGGAGTCAGCTACACTCGTGCTCTACATCCTGCTCCCCATCCCCAGAGCTGTGTAATAATTCTCAAATCACACCTGGCCCCCAGTCTCCTCTCTTCTGAAATGAAAATAGGTGTAGCTCCTCCGTAGGGCTGTCGTGCAGAGCATGTGAAGCCCCCTGCCTGACACAACAGAAGAGCAGCAGAGGAGTCCCCTCGCTTTCCTCTCCCGCACCTCCTCCTGTTCTCCCCACAGGAGGGGCCCTGCTGCACACAGACCCTCCTCCATCTCTGCCCCATCCCAATTCAGGAAGCTGAAGGAGAGCCCCTGCGCCCACCGGGACTGTGGGAAAGGGCCTCAGGAGTGGCAAGGATTTCCTGAGTCTGGAGATGAGAAGCTGGTGGCCAGGGAGATCTGGGCAAGCTTCCCAACCCTGGTGGGAGCTCCGGTCCCTCCTCTTTAGCTATTTCTGGGAACTGTGCTGCAAATATTTCTCTCTGGATCCATCTGTGCTTTCAGACCTCTGAATTAAAACATTCTAAACTACTGTGAACTAAGAACCCTAGAGTCCTTGTTTAAAGGTCACTTTAAAATCTTTCCAAGCAAAGAAACTCGGCTTTCCTCTGAACACGATGTCCTCAATAATACTCCGGGGCACTTGTCTTCACACTGTACTTTTCAAAATGCCCTTGGATTCTCATAAAACTCCATCAAGTAGCGGGGCAGGTATTACCAGCCGAAGTTACCAGATGAAGAAACTGAAGCTCAGAGAGTTTGTGTCAGTGGCAGAAATGAGATCATTTCAGGGCTCCTTCCCTCCATACAGGACAGGACGTGGGCCCACAGAACCACATGGCCATGGGGGAGAAGCTCCCTTCTGGGCAGCTAGAGTACAAAGGGAGCCCAAATTTGGGAGGCTGACAGTGCAAGGCGGGGGTCATAGCTGACTCCATAACCTGTGTGGCCCCAGACAAGATGCTCCCTAGGGCTCAGCTTTCTCTTTCTGAAATGGGAACAGCAGCCCATGCCTACCTAGCTCATGGAGTTTTGTAAAACCTAAATGGCATGATGCCAATGAGAGTGCTTATAAAATAAGGCGAATCAGCTATATAGAGGGATGAGGATGCTTTGGTTTGTTGTTGATCCCAATATTAGTATTGATAGTGATGGCTGTCTTGCTGGCCATTTGGAGGAATGAATGTATGCAGAGAGCCCGGTTCAGTGCCTGGCACATAGTAGGTAATAGGTAGATAGCAGTTATTTTCATTGGGTGCTGTGGCTTAGTAACTTCCCACTTGGCTTCCAGTTTTATGTCTCCGGGACCAACTGGAGATATAATTGTCAGCTGGAGGCAGACTGGTCGGGACCTCACAGTGTAGGTCAGCAGGAAAACTGGCAACATAATGGGCCAGTAGAGCATCGATCCACACCTCTGACCCTACAGAGAGACCAGCTGACCTGAGGCCAGGTCAGCCAGGTTCAAAGGGGGTTCTCCTAGCCTCAAAATGCATACGATGAAATAATGATACCTTTGAACTCAGGATTACTCAGGTTACTCAGGATTTGTAGAAAATCTCTGTTCTCAATGCTTCTTTTTCTTCCCTGCCTGCGGCTCTTGTTGTGGCTCCTTGGCCTCTGTGACTGGGCAAACGGGCAGGCCAAGTGTCTAAAATACAGAGCCACCCCACTGGCACGAATGGCTTTTGCTATTTTGGGAGACTTTGAAGACTGGGCTCACAGGAGGCTCCAGAACTCCCTGGAATTTTCTCTATTCATGCCCCAGTTAGCAGGGACAGTAAGGAGCTGTTTCTGTTTGCGGCTCCTCATAGCCAAGCTGGAGACAACCCTAAATAAGCTGGGGACTCGACTTGGCTGGACGTTCTCTTGACATTGGTGTTAAAGGACTGGAGCGCATTCAGTCTGCATACAGTCATCGGGCCCCACAAGCTGGGTTCTGGTGGTGCGGCAATAAAAATAGAGTTCCCTTCCTGGAGGAATTTGTAGTTTATTACAGAATTCCAATAATTAGCCAGGTAGGTACAATTCAGAGAGATAGAGGTATGTGTCAAGAAAGGGTTAAATGAAGGGTGAGAAAGAGGAAGCTAAATATAGGATCCAATGGAACAGTTAAGGAACAAGCAGAGCCAAGAGAAAACTGAGCAATAACAATAAAACCAGGAGAAGATGGGAAGTACAAGCCAGGGAGGAGAGAAAATCAAGGGCAAAGGGGTCAGGAGGAAGCTACAAACTGAAAAGTGCCTGCTAGATTTGGCCGTCAGGTCAACAGAATACCCATGAGCAATTTCACTGGAGTAGTGAGGGGAAAACCTGGTCCTCGGGTTGCAGATGGAGTGGGAGGTTGGCATCCACTACGTGTTCGAGAAACCTGGCTGGAAGCCTGGCACCATCCTGAATCTGGATAAACTTAGTACATGGGTGGACATCGTACTACTATTCTGTTCTTGTTTGAAAATTTGTATAATACTTATTTCATTGTATTGGCTGAAGGGAAGGAAAGCAAAATAGCAGGATGTGAATTGAACATAAGATTAGGCAGAGTGTGTGTGTGTGTGTGTGTGTGTGTGTTTGTTTTAATGAGAGAGACTTGAACATATTTAAATCCTGATCCGAAGATATAGGTAGGAAGAGAAAAACAGGATTAGTAAGAGAGGAAAAGAGGGGAGTGAATGGAATCACAGACACAAGGGGAAGGATTTGTCTGGAGGAGCAGGAGAGAGACTCTCAGAGAATGGGGAAAACAGAAGGGGGATTGTGCATCACGGACAAGTTTGTTAAGGATAGGGACCTTCCTTAACAAGTTTGTTATAGAGATCCCCTTGATGGTCTTTACTTTCTCTATCAAATAAAGGGAAGTTTGTCTCATGGGAGTGATGGCCGGAGGAAAGTTCTGGAACAGCTCCTGGAAGGAACCAAAAAGGCAGAGCAAGTGCCGGTGTGTAGGTTTGAATTTTCCAAAGCACGCGCAGCCCCGTCCCCAGCCCTGAGTTCTGCATAGCCCAGAAGAGGCATAACCTTGCCATTTACCACAGTGTTTGGTGTGGGATAGCTGTGGCCTGGCGCCAAGCTGCTGACCAGAGGCCGTCAGAGGCTTCCCCGATAGCGCTGAGACCTTTCTGAATTTGGAGACCTTGTGTTCATTGGCAATGACCTCAATCTGCACATGACCGTATGGCCTCTTGCCATTCTTTGGAAGTCTAAGAATAAGAAGAGATAAATCAGATGGGCTGAAGTCATGCAGAGTTCAAAGTTTTGCCAGATGAGTGCACAAATAATGGCAGTGGGATGAAAGAGTTGGAAGTGTAACAGGAAAGGCAGTGCTGGCCCAGGGGATGAGCACTGCCCAGTGGAAGGTGGGAAGACAGGCTGACAGACGGTAGCGGGAGGAGGAAGGAGCGGGGGACAGGGAGGCGTGGAGGAGGCCCAAGGACAGGTGAGGCCCAGGCAAGAAAGTAAAAATTCAGGAAGGATGGAAATTGGGGTGAGAGATCATTATGCAGTATTTAACAACTAGAAGCTGTCACATTTCTTTTGTAGAAGAGTTCCAGGTAATGACAAAGTCTTGGTGTGGCCATGGAGTACGGGGCTAACGTCAAATGGAGGTGAATGGTGACGTGGCTCTCAGAGGTGTGCGTGGGCCCCTGTCCTGGGCACCAGATGTGGGGGGGCTCCACCCGCAGAGCCCCATCCCTCTGTCACAGATGAAAGTAAAACTACCAAGACATGATCTGCTTGGGGAGGAAAGGGGTCAAACTCTCAGAGGAGAATGACCCAGAGCCCCTTCCTCACTAGGCTTTTATTGGGCTCAAATACACGGGAATACAGGTTTAACATGTCAAAGAAATCTGAGGGCTTAATCTGAGCCAGTGTTTGTCAGGAAAGGGGGTTGCCAAACTTTGGGAGACATACTCATTTCCTCCTCGGACCCTTATCATTTAAATGAGAGCACTCTTAGCAAAGCAGGTTTCACAGGACTTTAGGAATTCTTTCTTATGCCCGATCACCCGGGGGACCGTTCTGGCTGGCACAGGGCTGCACTGCTCGCCATCATAGTTTCAGGCTTTAAGCCAATTAGGAAGCAGGAGACATCTCCCATATGGAAATGAGGACTGGGGCTATGTCAGAATAGCCAGGGGGCAAGGGTCCAACACACCCTCTTTGCTGCAGCCCCCCAAGTCCTTCCATGAGGCCTCCCAAGTGGTTGTGTCTGGCTTAGGTTGCCCCTCCCATGAGGAGTCTTACCCGTCATTGACTGCCAACCAAGCAATGGGGCCAGAGATGGATGAGGCAGAAGCAGTGCTCCTGCCAGAAAGATAAGCTTTGTCTCCTTAGTAGCTCACGTCCTCTTGACAGAACAGACCCAGATGAAGCGGGTCCCTTGGCTCTTACTCAGCCCACCATGGGGTGAGGATTACAGCTCCTGAAACCAGGCTCAACGGCCCGCAACAGAGGTGGGCTAGGGCAGGTGGCCTGTGCCCAGAGACGCCAAGCTTCCCTGGTGATGGTGGGATAGGCGAGAAGATGAAGACCCTGGAATGGATGCAAGTCCTCGATGAGAGAGAGAGAGAGAGAGAGAGAGAGAGAGAGAGAGTGTGTGTGTGTGTGTGTCTGAAGACCATATAAAGACTGAAGGTGTTTCTTGTCCTTTTTATAGCAAAAGTATGTTATTAATGTCAGCTGGTATTTCAGAAAAGTGCAAAGAAAAAATCTTTTCTTTGGAGTATCCACTGTTTGTACACACAACAGTATCCACTGTTGTACAGGGTCGGGTTTGACTATAGTGCTATGTCTATGAGCTTTATGCAGGGACTAGAATGTGGATGTACATTTTTGGGGGGAGGCAGCTGAACCTGCTATTGGAGGCTAGGAAAGGAATTCAAGCATTTTGCAGGAAATGGCTGAGCTTTTTTCTAAATTTTTAAAAAATTTTTAGACAGAGGGGAAGGGAGGGAGAAAGAGAGGAAGAGAAACATCAATGTATGGTTGCCTGTAGCACACCCCCACTGGGGACCTGACCTGAAACCCAGGTATGTGCCCTGACCGGCAATCGAACCGGTGACCCTTTGGTTTGCAGGCCAGCTCTCAGTCCACTGAGCCACACCAGCCAAGGTGGGAGGGTTGAGCTTGATGTGAACAGCCAGGGGGCAGGCAGCGAGTCTACACACACATAGGGATGGGGGAGTCTGTACCCAGGCCTCAGCCTGAGCCTGCTGTGCCGTTGCCATAGTGACCAGTCCCCACAGCTGCTAAGGAAGCACAGGCCTGGCTCTACGCAGGCCAGGAGGAAGGTGGCTGCAGAGCTGGGCCCCTGGCTCCAACCCTGTGTTTCAATTCCACCTTTGCCTGTCTCAGTCGGCTTGGGTTCCCATGACAAATTACCAGATTCTGGTGGCTTAAACAACAGAAATGTATTTTCTTACAGCTCAGGAGGCTGGAAAGTCTAAGGTGCTGGCCAGTTTACATCCTGGTGAGAACCATCTTCCTGGCTTATAGAAGGCCTTTGTGCCGTGTCCTCACATGGCCTCTTTGTGGTGTGTGCACTAGGGACGAGAGAGAGAGAGAGAGAGAGAGAGAGAGAGAGAGAGAGAGAGAGAGAGAGAAAGAGAGAAAGAGAGAAAGAGAGAGAATCAACATGTGAATTTGGGCAACGCAAATGTTCAGTCCATAATTAGTCCTTAACTGCCTTCTTCCTTCCAGGCTGGGGAGACTTGTCTTCTATCACCCAAACTTTACAATTACTTGGACTTTATAAGGAATATTTTACTAAGTGTTAAAAATGCCAGCTTTGAAAATAAAACCCAATTGTAGTCATTTATTCATTTTTTTAATCCATAGCAAAGCCCTTAATGTATATATGGCTGGAAGAGATTGTTCCATCTTAGGTGGGACACACATCTTTCCTATGAAACAAAACTCCTGGGATATTAAGGGAAACAACCTGGTCAGATTAATTGAGTGAAGCTGATTTTCACCTCCACTCCCTTCCTTCTAAGAATCCTAGCAGTGAGCTGCAGCTCTAGGAGCCACAAGAAGAAGCAACTGGGCAGAGCACCCCAGGGTCAGCGGCAAACTTGTAGCCAATGAAATCTGATATTCTGAGTCGGGGACCAGTGAGACCTACTTCAATTCCGTTTCTGCTCGTGGTGTTAGCAGTAAGGTTGATTACTCCCTGGATGCTGCGCCTTCCTGGGCTCTGGGATCTGTGCCTTCCCTGCCTTCCCAGCTGCTCTCTCAGAGCAGGAGGGGAAGAAAACCAGGAGCCCACTGTGAATGTGAAAGGTGGCCTCCCAGCAGGGGCGATGCCCCACTGAGCAGCCACACTGAGCCCAGGTAACCTCTGTGGGCTGGGCTCGCCCAGGCGAGATGACCCTCCCCTCTCGCAACGATCGAGTCCATCATTCCACCAGAATTTCTTGAGCATCTGTTCTGCAGTTGCCCTGGACTGGCGTTAGCTGAACGCCTGGAGTCTGCCCTCAAGGATTCATGATCTAGAGAGAAGGCAGCAAGTCTGCCAGCAACTTAACACAGTGCAGAAATTCATGCATCAGGAACAAAGGGAAGAAAGGGGCAACCAGCCCCAGAGAAGACATCTGGGAAGAGGCAACCCCTTGGGGAGGGAAAGGCGTTTCAGAAAGAGCAAAGTGGAAGGGTAAATAACATCACAGCATGTTATTGTGATACGTCTTCTAAGTGCAGCAAAGCGACTTGTTTAGAGTGACTGAACTCTCGGAGGAACAAGAACCGTAATACTTTTCTGTACAGTATGTGTCACATCTACATACATTACCACAAACTATAAATTGTTCCCCCAAATGTCCTCCCTCCAAGGATGTCCAGGAGAAATCTTCCAGCCCACAGTCATTCCAGAGCTGTCTCCTGGTCAGCTACTCACCTGTGGGTTCTGTCCTCCCATTCACCTCACTGATCTGGGTATTGCAGTCAGGTGAGATCATCCTGGTATTTGATCCTGGCCTTGGCTTTTTTTGATCCTAGACTGACCAGGCTGCCTGAATCCTGTGTGATGGCACCCCCTGCTGGCAGGAGCCCTGATTGCACCCTGCTATTTTCCATGTCCTATCTGTTGCTGACAGCCTAGGGGCTTTGCTCAGGTTCACGGCTAAGATGTGACCGATGGCTCTGTTACTGTCTTTACAGAATCACAGCTGCAAAGGAAGTAAGTGTGTGGGTTTTCCCAGAAACCCAGGGGCTACCTGGGAAGTGGGTAGGAGGCCCCCAGCTCCTGGCCCCACAGCCAGCCCAGCTCTGTCCTCCTGGTGGTATAAGCTTCCACGCAAAACTTCCAAAAATCAGTGCAGTGGTGGAGTTGGAAGAATTTCACAAGCCTCCCTGATGCTAGCCAGAAGAATAACCACTTCTGAGATGAGGGCTGCTTGGAAGGTTTACTCTCGTCTCCAGCCCTGTCCTTCCGTGCCTCTCCTCTTCACCGTGCTGCCTTCGCCCCTGCCAACCCCTCAGCACTTACCAGTGCTTTGCTTTAGGAGTACCTAGTAGCCTCAGAGACTCACTGCAATGGATACGATTAGAAACTTTCTGCTCATCGTGTCTGTGGAACAATTAATACCTACTTGCACATGGTCTACATCAGTGGTTCTCAAACTTGAGTGAGCGTCAGAATCGCCTGGAGGGCTTGTTAAGACCCACAGTTGCTGGGCCCAGTTTCAGACTCATTAGGTCGGAAGTGAGGAACACAGGACCGGCATCTCTATTTGGTTACCAGAACATACTTTGAGAACTGCTACAATCTAAGCTTAGCACAAATCATCCTTGAGATAAGAATTCAGACAAATGTAAGAACTCAAGGAAGAGTGACACAGACTAGTGAGTGGTAACTTCGCTGAGCTGGAGGTGGGCCCCAAAAGGTTAGCTGGTGAATGAGAAGAGTCGTGAATGAGAAGAGTCGCTAACAAAGAGAAGGGATTGCTGGAAGTTGAAGGTGAGAGTGAGATTTCAGGCGATATGCAGAAAGTGCCTGCTTGGCATCTTTCATATTGCAGGAACTCAAATTATGCTAGGTCCTATATTCTTGCCACAAAAATATATAGAGCTAAAGGGGGTTTTAAAATATTGTCATGCATGTCCATCCGTTGACTTGTTTGATAAAATACTTGGCTACTGCTTTCAGAGCATAATGTGAGGGTACTGTGGATACGAAGACACCAAATCCTCTTTCCTACGGTAGGCGAGCCCGTGAATGAACAAACGCAATGTGGTGTGGCAGCGGAGGCAGTGGTGGTGGAGGCGGTGGCACTGTTGGTGGCTATGACACTGCAGGTGGTGGAGGTGGTGTTGTTCCTGTCGTCGTTGTTGTTGTTGTTGGTGGTGGTGGTGCTGGTCCTGGTGGAGGTGATGGTGGTGGTGGGACTAGTAATAACTTTCTCTACCAGACTCTATCTATGTTCCAGACAGAGGAGTAACTAGTTTCCGTACTTTATCTACTGCCCAGCAACACTAAGAGACAGGCATTATTATCCCTCTTTTACAGATGTAGAAGCCTATCTGTGCACGGTCCATAGCTCTAGATGAAACGGCAAAGCAAAACTCACGCCCTGACCTGTCTAACTGCAACTGACCTGTCAGGATGCACACCATCCTGACCCCTCCACTGGGCTATGCTGTCCCGGACATCTGCCCTGGGCACAGGGCCTCAGATTTGGTCTGGGGAAAAATGTGGTCAAGTCAAGCCCACTACAGGATATGCTACTGCTTGAGCTGTGACCCTGATAGAAAAGGTGGAGGAAGCCTCTCCAACAAAAAAAGCAGTGTGTGGAGTTTGAGACCCAAGTCTTCTTAAAGAAAACTGCTATTTTTTCCTGAGTAAAAAGGTTAAAGAATGCAAATGTAGCTTGGCTGCCCAGATAGAAATGCTGGGAGTCGGCTTCAGGGCATGACGTATGTGGTCCCTGGGAAAGTGGAGAGGAGCTGAAGTGGGCCAAAGACCAACTGTGTTCACACAAAGAGCCATCAAAGCGAAAGCTGCAGCCTTGGAAAAGTCTGGAATTCAGACTTGTTGGAGCATCAGCCAAAGAAAATCATAATTTAAAAGTACTCCAAAGAGAGAAGATGCTTCCAAAAGGTGTATTCCACAGATGGAGTTACTGAAGAACTTCCATAGTTGTAAATGGAAATTCAGTTACTAAGGCTGCCCAACAAGTCACTCGGGCTCAAGAACATAAAGCAACTGTTTATTATGCTCGCAGAATCTGTGGGCCAGGAATTTGGGCAAGGCGTAGCAGGGGCAGCTTGTCTTTGCTCTCTGGTGGCCTCAGCCAGATGACTCAAAGGTCCAGGGCTTAAACTCATTTGAAGGCTTGTGCCTGTGCAAGTGGCTGGTTGAAGTTGGCTGGCAGCCTCCTTTCCTCTCCATGGGAGTGACCGCTGCTGGGCTAGTCTGGGCTCCCTGGCAGACAGGAGCTCAGTTCCCAGAGCGAGCCTCCTGAGAGTCACAGAGAGAACCAGGTAGAAAACATGCCCTTTTGTATGATTGGCCTTGGAAGTTTCACAGCATCATGTCTGTTTGTCAAGCCAGCAACCAAGGCCAGAGCAACTTCCAGGTTCACTTGATACAAATAGTAAGGTTCCAGAAAATGTGTGGGACTGGAAATATGTTGGGAACTGCCCTGCCTGGTTTCAGAAGCTGTAAACCCCCATAGCTAAGGCTGAGTAAAGGACCTTGGGACCATAAGCCACTAAGGAGACAAAGTTTATCTTCCCTGTAGGGACACCACCTCTGCCCCCTTTCTCTTTACCCTGTGTGGCCCCAGGCAGATGACCGATTAGCCAATGATGGATAAGACTCCTCAAAAGAGGGATGACCTAAGGCAGGCACGGTCATGAAGGGGCCCTCAGGGAAGGACTTGGGGGGCTATAGAAAAAGGGGGTGATGGACCCTCACTCCTCAGCTTTGACATAGCCTGAGTCCTCATTCTATCTGTGAGAAGTCTCCTAATCTCTTGGCTGCCTTACTTCCCCTGCCTGACTTAAGCCTGAAACAATGCCAGAGGGCAGTTGTGGCAAACACTTCTGCGTGGCGTGGGCCCAGCTCCCACTCGGAGATGCACAGGACCCATGCCCACAGACCGGTTCTCTCGTGGGTAATCAGATTTACAATATACCTAAGCTGCTTTTTTGCTGAAAACTCCCTCACCCTGCAAATGCTTACTGTGACTTCCTAAAATCCATGCTAAACCTTACAGGGACCAGTGTAACTGGCTCAACCACTTTTGCCTTTTCATTTGCTAATATCCTTCTTCTGTGATGTGATTAGGGGCATTGGCTCCTTTTGTTGTAACCAAGGGATAGTGAGTGAGGACCATCTTGTAATGAGAAGAGAAACAGAATAAAGGCCTATTATGGCGGAGGCCTCAGCTTTTGCTCTCCTTGAGAGAAAAGTCATGCTGTCATCCTTTTTCCTCCACCGGACTTGGTAGTCCATGTGTATGTTTTTATTTCATCCATAATGACATGGACACTGCTAGCCAGTGTCCACATCAGGCGGTGCAGCTCTGGGCAGGAATGGGTGGTTCCCTGGGGCAATCAGACCTAAGAAAGAATGCATAAAATCCTGTGAAAGCTGCTTTGCTAAGAATGTCCTCAATTTTCTGATGAGGGTCCAAGCATGAAATGAGTTTGTTTCCCAAAGTTTCATGGCCCTTTAGCTAACTGACCCTGACTCAGAATAAGCCCTCATAGTTCTTTGAATGTTATCTATTGTTTGATCATTACTACCTGACAATGATGAATGAAGACCTTCCTTGAGGTAATGCTCCCAGAAAAGCAATAAAAGCCTGTCCAGGCAAGGGTCCAGGCTCTCCCTCACTCAGAGAGGGGCCAAGCTGTCCTTTTTCTCCACCAGACTTCTGCAGTCTGTGTGAATTTGTTCATCGCACCCACAACACTGTGGACACTGCTGGTCAGAGTCCGCATCAGAAATATGTTGGTAATTTGGGGAAAATAGTCTGTCACAGTGAACAAAAGAAGTAGACTCCATACCAAAATTGTCTATACACATACTTTAGCTCTCTTTCTAACTCAGCTTTGCTATGGGGACATAAGCCAGCACCCATAGACCACATATGCTGGCTGCTGCTTAGGTATTTTATTCAGCCTGCATGACAGTCAAGATTGCAGATAATCTTAAAAACTCTGAAGTTCTAGCAAGGTGAGCTGAAATTCTCGCATGCCAACATTTGCAAGAGCAGAGTATCAGCTGCTCTTTTAAAACCAAATATGTCCTTTCCACCTTACCTGTTCACTACAAACCATATCATTTGAGTGTTCTCCATGCATTTCAACCTATTTCATCATGTCCTTGGTCCCCACGGATGTTGACTTCATAATCCTTGACCCAGAAGGTTTGGCTGCCCTTAGTCTAACCACCTGTGGTGACTAGCAGATGAGATCAGATCTAAGGTTGAGCTATGAAGGTATGAACACAGGTGAAATCACTCCATTTAACAAATGTTGAATCGGTTACCATGTCTGCTTGTCTCTGTCCTAAATTTGCCCCCCTGAGAGCTTGTAATAAAAACAGTATGTGCTCTTAGCTATAATTGTCTTTGATTTGAAGGAAGATCTGAGGAGGGGTTTGGGTCTGAAAAGGACAATGAGGATTAGAAGACCTTCGTGTTCCCAGAGCTGAAGGAACCCCATTAGGTGAGCCTGGAGTAAGGCTCTCTTATCCTAGGACCAGGGGTTATCAAGTCTGTGAATCCCCAAATTATAATACATAATTGTGTGTGTGTGTGGAGAGAGAATAATATTTATAGAGGTTTCTCAAAGAGCCCCTGACCCCCCAAAGTTAAGAATATCTGGAATGTCTGGGGACAGAGATCAGGGCAGTGGCAAAGGGCTCCAGGGACATTTGTTGCATAGAAAAGCTGAAGGTGGAGTCCAGGAAGGGGACGCAGAGCTCAGGGCCAGCAGGCGGCTGGAATGTGGGCCCAGAAGCCAGAGCACACTTGCCTGAAGTTGCTCTTGTCAAAGTCGCCTGTAACTTCCGTGTTGCTGGACCCAACAGTCCGTTCTCAGATCCCCCTCACTTGGCCTATTGGCCAGCTGGTCAGTTTGATCACCCCTGTCCTCGAAGTGCTTCCTTCATCTGCCCCCATGACTTCAAATTCCCCAGCACTTGTCCTGCCTCAGGGACGGCTTCTTGTCTCCTTTGCCAGAAGTCACCTGCTCCTTGACTTCTATCCTTTGGAAGGTCCTAGGGCTCTTTTTCTCTTCTCTACAAACATTCACTCTCTTGGTGATATTATCTAGTCCCCTGGTTTAAATAACACCTATATCCTGAAGATGCCCAAATTTCTCTCTATTTATGTCTATTACATCTTTAACCTTAACGTTTCTTTAGAATTCCATATGCAGATACTTAACTACCTACTCTATCTTTACAGGGATGATTTAAAAGGGATCTGAACCTCCCACACTGAACTGTTATGGCCCCTGCTTTCCCCTCCCCCCAGCCAGTCCCTCCCCAAGGCTTCAGGTCCACAATGGCTGGAGCCCGGAGCCCTCCTTGCATCACATGGCCGCTGATTCCCTGAATTCTTCCCTCTTTAGAACCAGAACTGCTACAGTCAGATCCTGGGACCCAGCGATTGTCTGGTTTGCTCCAATGGGGGAAAGGAAACGGAGCTTCCTGCTGTTCCACAGAGTGGACCCTAAATGGGGCAAGTGACAGATGGCCCAGGACCAGCCCAACTTACTGGACATCTCAGCCATGGCCCTCTCCCAGAGGAGCTTGAGCAACAGAAACACAAGTGACGTGAGCCACAGGTTGCATGCATGTCAGGAGAAGCCTCGTGGGGGGGGGTGCATGACATGGGGGTTGTGAAGGCAGAATACGAACAAATTGAGTGACACAATTTGAAGGAAATTCGGGCTGAGCAGGAGACAGGTGGCGATTCCCCCCAAGGAAGGGGTGGCGTCACGATCATTAGTGGGGTGCCTACTCCTCGTACAAGTATTCTGATAATGACCTGCAACAAAAGAAAGGACAAGGCCCTGATGTACTCCCCCACTAGTCCCAGAAAAGCATTCAGAGATGGGCATTCTTTATGAAGTGCTTAAAAGGACCAGATGACAGGCCTGAAGCTATCGTTATTATTTCTGCTCTGCTGTGTAGGTCTGCCATTTATGTTCATAAAACAATTTCAGAGGCAGCTGGTTCCTATAAAGCAACACTTCCCTGAAATGCACATGGGTTCCCTGATAGCAGATGATAAGTATAATGCCAAATGTGTTTCCTTTCCAAAGGGCTCATTTTGCACATTCCCAGGTCCCGTGGGTCTAGGTCTTGACATTTACAAACCACGTGAAGGATCTGTTTTTCTAGAATGTCTTCCCTGATGTCCATCTGGAAGCAATTTCTCCCTCTTCTCTACTCTCTTAGCACTTTATCCAGTCCTCTACTAAAATTATCATGATTTTCTGCCCTTCATATAGTTACTTTTGTGCCTGTACGTCCTCCGCTGTTAGCACTTGGTCTTGCGAAGGGCAAGAACTCTGATTCCCTGTGTCTGATTAATCCTTGAATCTCTGGCATTTACCATAGTGCCTGACTCCCACAGATGCTCAATAAACGTTGACTAAATGAAATAATGGAAAGAAAAAAGATAAGGCGGATACTATGTTTAACAGTGCTCGTGGTAGAAGCAGCTACCACTTCGATGAGTGGATCTCTCAGGCATGTTGGTGTTTTGAGCTGGAGATCCTTTGTTGAGTTATAGTTGTCCGACTTCTTATAAATTTAAGGGGAAAAACAAGAGTCTTCTCACTTCTAGCATCACAATGCTAACATTATCCTTCCATTTTGAATGTTTACTATGTGTTATGTTTGAAGCTAACAACTTTGTGTCTGATTCCAAAGCCAGACAATAAATAGATACCAGACTAATGAAATGATACTAAGGGTTCCTTAAAGCCTTCTGCCAGAGTGCTCAGAATGCTTACTAGAAGTTTTCTTTCTTTTTTTAATATATTCTATTGATTATGCTATTACAATGGTCCCATTTTTTCTTCCCTTTATTCCCCTCTGCCCTGCACACCCCCTCCCATTAGTTCATTTCCATGGGTTATACATATAAGTTCCTTGGCTTCTCCATTTCCCATACTGTTCTTAACCTTCCCCTATTTGGTACCTACAATTTATGCTACTTATTCCCTGTACCTTTTCCCCCAATCTCCTCCCTCCCCCTCCCCACTGATAACCCTCCACATGATCTCCATTTCAATGATTCTGTTCTTGTTCTAATAGTTTGCTTAGTTTGTTTTATTTTATTTTTTAGGTTCAGTTGTTGATAGTTGTGAGTTTATTGTCATTTTACTGTTCATATTTTTGATCATCTTCTTTTTCTTAGATAAGTGCCTTTAGCATTTCATATAACAAGGGCTTTGTGATGATGAACCCCTTTAACTTGACCTTATCTGGGAAGCACTGTATCTGCCCTTCCATTCTAAATGACAGCTTTGCTGGATAGAATAATCTTGGATGTAGGTCCTTGCCTTTCATGACTTGGAATACTTCTTTTCAGCCCCTTCTTGCCTACAAGGTTTCTTTTGAGAAATCAACCGATAGTCTTATGGGCACTCCTTTGTAGGTAACTGTCTCCTTTTTTCTCACTGCTTTTAAGATTCTCTCTTTGTCTTTAATCTTGGGTAATGTAATTATAATGTGCCTTGGTGTGTACTTCCTTGAGTCCAACTTCTTTGGGACTCTCTGAGCTTCCTGCACTTCCTGGAAATCTATTACCTTTGTCAGATTGGGGAAGTTCTCCTTTATTATTTGTTCAAATAAGTTTTCAAGTTCTTGATCTTCGTCTTCTCCTTCTGGCAACCCTATGACTCCGATGTTGGAACATTTAAAGTTGCTGTAGAGGTTCCTAAGCCTCTCCTCATTTTTTTTTTTTTTTGAATTCTTGTTTCTTCATTCTGTTCTGGTTTAACATTAATTTCTTCTTTCTGCTCCAAATCGTTGATTTGAGTCCCAGTTTCTTTCTGTTCACTATTGGGTCCCTGTACATTTTCCTTTATTTCACTTTGCATAGCCTTCACTTTTTCCTCAGGTTTTGCGACTCAATACTCAAACCATTTCTGTGAGCATCCTGATTACCAGTGTTTTGAACTCTACATCTGATAGGGTGGCTATCTTTTCATGGCTTAGTTCCATTTTGGGGACTTTGATCTGTTCTTTCATTTGGGCCTTTTTTCTTTTTGTCTTGGCACACCTTTTAGTAAGGGGCAGAGCCTTAGGTATTCATCAGGGTGGGCAACCCATGTTTCTGTGTTGTGATACTGTATGTGGGGGAGGGGTCCAAGAGGGAAAAATGCCACTTACTCAGTGCTCAGCCAGCTTTCAGTCACTTCTCCAACAAGCAAATTGGTTCTTTCTAGTGCTGATTCCTGGGTGGGTGGTTTTGTGTATGTTCAAGGAACCTGTGGTCCTAGATCACAATGAACTCTCCTCTGAGGCTGGGAGTTTCTCCTGCTGCCTCAGCCCCCACAGATTGTTACAGCCAGAGGTGTTGAGGCTTTATTTCCCTGCACTGGAACCCTGGGTTGCATGATCTCTCTCCCCAGTTGTTCCTCCTGGTTTATCCGCAAGCAAATGTGTGACCTCTTGCTCCACCAGCCACTGCCTCACCTACCCGGTCCTCCAGCCACCACCTTGCCATTTGTCCTCTCAGCCCCAACTGCCCATTTCCATCCCTCCTACCTGTCTGGATGAATGTTTCTTCTTTAACTCCTTGATTGTTGGACTTCCATACAGTTTGATTTTCCTGGAAGTTCTGGTTATTTTTTATTTTTAAATTTGTTGTTATCCTTCTTTTGGTGGTTCGAGGAAGCAAAGTGTGTCTATCTATGCCTCCATCTTGGCTGGAAGTCTTGAGAAATGCCTACTAGAAGTTTTCAAGTAGGATAAATTGAAATGCAAAGTTTCAAAGACAAACGTGTTAATGGGTGACACATCATATTAATATGAATTTTGACAGAGAATTGATTAATTTTTGATTAACTATTGTCCAACTCTGTTCATGCTGCTCTGTCAAAATATCATACAGTGGGTAGGTTATAAACGTCAGAAATTCATTCCTCGTAGTTCTAGAGGCTAAAAGTCCAAGGTCAGGGTGCCA
This sequence comes from Glossophaga mutica, assembly GCA_039655065.1. Lineage (NCBI taxonomy): Eukaryota > Metazoa > Chordata > Mammalia > Chiroptera > Phyllostomidae > Glossophaga > Glossophaga mutica. The sequence goes on along the minus strand of CM077308.1, from coordinate 72,472,115 downwards.
GCATCGTCAGGTCAGGACCCCCTTCAGGGCTGCAGACTTCTTGTTATATCCTCACATGGTAGAAGGGAGCAAGGGAGCACTTTGGGGCATCTTTTATGAGAGCGCACACCAATCCCATTCAGGCAGGCTCTGCTAACCACCTCCCAAAGGCCCCACCTCCAAGCACCATGGCCTCGGTGGTTAGATTTCAACACAGGACTTGAAGTTGTAAACTGACATTTACAAACCAGGCGAAGGATCTGTTTTCCAGAATGTCTTCCCTGATGTCCATCTGGAAGCAATTTCTCCCTCTTCTCTACTCTCTGAGCACTTCACCCAGTCCTCTACTAAAATTATCATGATTTTCTACCCTTCATGTAGTTACTTTTGTGCCTGTACCTTCTCTGCTCTTAGCACTTGGTCTTGTGGAGGGACACAGTCAGACCACAGCAATTGTTAATTAATATTGTCTGAGAACCTGTTATTTCCAAAGCTTTGTTCTAAGTGTTTCACATGCAGCAATTTTTACAGCCCCACAAGATAGCTGTTATTATTGTTATAATTTTGTAAATGAGAAAACCAAGGTACAGAGTTCAGCATTTTGTCCCACTTCCCATAGCTCGTGGGTATTGAATTCAGTGGTGGATCCCAGCAGTTTGGCCTTGGAACATAACTCTTAACCACTTTCCTATGACAATCATTTCTTGGAGAGTGCATCAAGGATCTAAGAAAACGGGACACAGCATCTTAAGAACAGAATGCAAAACAGCTGAGTTTTGATTATGGGAAACGGGAAGGTTCGGAACATGGGTGCTGCTACGGAGATTTCTGGATTGCAGTATATCAAGTACCTGGTCTACAGTAAGCTAGACACTGGGGATGCCACAGCTACTGAGGTGCCTGAGATATGTGTACTTACCTTCAAGAGAACCTGCCTCGGGAAGGACAGGTGGGGCACAGCCTCCACTGCTGCATGCGGGGGGCTCCTCCTGTAGAACCCCCCGTTCGTCACGGATGAAGAGAAAAACTACCAAGACAAGATCTGCTTGGGGAGGAAAGGGGTCAAACTCTCAGAGGAGAATGACCCAGAGCCCCATCCTTACTAGGCTTTTATTGGGCTCAAATACACGGGAATACAGGTATGTCAGGCGACAAGGATCAAACAATGGTTAACATTTCAAAGCAATCTGAGGGCTTAATCTGAGCCAGTGTTTGTCAGGAAAGGGGGTTGCCAGACTTTGGGAGACATACTCATTTCCTCCTGGGACACTTATCACCTAAGGAAGAGCACTCTTAGCAAAGCAAGTTTCACAGGGCTTTAGGAATTCTTTCTTATGTCCGGATCACCCAGGGAGCTGTCCTGGCCAGCACAGGGCTGCACCGCTCACCCCCACAGCCAGCTTCAGGCTTTAAGGCAATTAGGAAGCAGGAGACATCTCCCAGATGGAAATGAGGACTCCAGCTATGTCAGAATAGCCGGGGGGCGAGGGTCCATCACATCCTCTTTGCTGAAACCCCCGAGTCCTTCCAAGTGGTCTCGTCTGGCTTAGGTTGCCCCTCCCATGAGGAGTCTTACCCGTCATTGACTGCCAACCAAACAATGGGGCCAGAGATGGATGAGGCAGAAGCAGTGCTCCTGCCAGGGAGATAAGCTTTGTCTCCTTAGTAGCTCATGTCCTTGTGACAGAACAGACCCAGATGAAGTGGGTCCCTTGGGCTCTTACACAGCCCACCATGGGGTGAGGGTTACAACTCCTGAAACCAGGCTGAACGGTCCGCAACAGCTGCATATTTAGATCTCCCCAGGCATTCACGCTGAGGCTGCAGTCCCCCAGCTATTCACAGCCAATGACTAGGAGGGCAGCCTGGCCATCCCTGAGCAATGCACATGTTCAAAGTTCCCTCCAGTGGGAAACTTTGCCCTGAGCTCCCCACTGGTCTGGCTGACACTCTCCCAGAGCTCAGGTGGTTGGAGGCCCCTCTTACCCAGTGCTCCATGGTCCCCCTCTCCTTTCACAGGTGTCAGATCTACCTGAGGGACTGAAGGCCCCCGCTTCCTTACTCTTGCTCCCTCACCCCTTTATCCTCCACACATGTTCCTCCCCACCACCAATAAATCTCTTGCAGGCCTAATTCTCTTGTGGCACTCAAACTGACACAATGAAAGATGTAAATGAGCGAAAAAATTTATACTCTATTGTAGTCTGGTCAGGCTGCTGTACCAAAGTACTATAAACCAGAAGGCTTATACAACAAATATTTTTTCTTATAGTTCTGGAAGCTGGGAAGTCCAAGATCAAGGTGTTGGCAGATTCGGGGATTGGCGAGAATTCTCTTCCTGGTTTGCAGTGGCCATCTTCTGGCTATTTCTTCACATGGCTGAAAGATCATCTCTCTCGTGTCTTTTCTTATAAGGGTGTTAATACCATCATGAGGGTTCCACCCTCACAACCTACCTGCCTTCCAAAGGCCCCACTTCCTAACACAATCACGCTGCACATTAGGTCTTCAATATATGACTTTTGGGGTAGGGGCAAACAAACATTTAGTCCATAGAAACCTCCTCTTGTCTTGACTATACTGTACTTAAGAAGAATAAATTACACACAAGAAATTGCTAGGAAACCATTCAAGTCATCCTATAATTTTTGAAATGTACTTACAATTCCCTCCTTTTTCTAGAAAGGTTGTGTGGTACTGACAAAAGTATATATTGACAAAAGTAAAACGATACAGGTGGAAGGAATTCAGGCCAAAGAAAAAGAGTGCTACAGAGTGACGATCGAAGGAAGTGTGGAAACAGGTGCAATGCGAGGTTTCTGCACAGATCTGCCTCAGAACTTCCTAGTGACCAGGCAAAGAGGAACCCCTGGCCTTTATAGGACTCACCACGTCTGTGAGACAAAACCAATGTAGTCCCAAGTTCCAGCCAAGATGGAGGCATAGGCAGAAATGGTTTGCCCTTGCACAACCAAAAGGAGGATAACAACCAATTTAAAAACAAAGAATGACCAGAACTTCCAGATTATCATTTGCATGGAAGTCCAACAACCAAGGAGTTAAAGAAACATTCATCCAGGCTGGTGCACTGAGGCAAAGAATATAGTCCAAATTAAAAAAAAAAATCAAATTTTCAGAAAAATAACTAAGCTGTGAGGAGATAGACAACCTATCTGATGCTGAGTTCAAAACACTGGTAAACAGGATACTCACAGAATTGATTGAGCCCAGTCACAAAATGAAGAAAGAAATGAAGGCTACACGAAGTGAAATAAAGGAAAATATACAGGGAACCAACAATGAAGGGAAGGAAGCCAGGACTCAAATCAATGATTTGGAACAAAAGGAAGAAAGAAGCATCCAACAAGAACAGAATGAAGAAACAAGAATGCAAAAAAATGAGGAAAGGCTTAGAACCTATGGGATGGAAAACTTCAAGTGTTCCAATATCCAGATCATGAGGGTGCTGGAAGGAGAGGAGGAAGACTTATTTGAACAAATAATGAAGGAAACCTTCCTCAATATGGCAAAGGGAATAGACTTCCAGGAACTCCAGGGAGCCCAGAGAGTTCCAAAGAAGCTGGACCCAAAGAGTAACACACCAAGGCACATCATCATTAAGTTACCCAAGATTAAAGATATGGAGAGAATCTTAAAAGCAGCAAGAGAAAAGGCAACACTTAGAAACCTTACAGGCAAAAAGGGGCTGGAAAGAAGTATTCAAAGGCATGAAAGGCAAAGACCTACATATATTATTACTCTGTCCAACAAAGCTATCACTTAGGATGGAAGGGCAGATAAAGTGCTTCCCAGATAAGGTCAAGTTAAAGGAGTTCATCATCACCAAGCCCTTAATAGTAAAGGCACTTATCTAAGAAATAGATGATCAAAAATTGAGCAGTAAAATGACAACAAACTCATAACTATCAACAACTGAAACTAAAAAACAAAAACTAAAACTAAACAAACAACTCAAACAGGAACAGAATCATAGAAATGGAGATCAAGTGGAGGGTTATCAGTGGGGAGGGGGAGGGAGGAGAACAGGAGAAAAGGTACAGGGAATAGGAGGCATAAATGGTAGATACAAAATTCACAGGGGGAGTTTAAGAACAGTATAGGAAATAGAGAAGCCAAAGAACTTGTATGTATAGCCCATGGTCATGAACTAAAGAGGGGAGGAAATGCTGGAGGGGGGTCCATGCAGGGAGGATGGTGATAAAGGGGGAAAAAACTGGGACAAATGTAATAGCACAATCAATAAAATATACTTAAAAAAACAAACAAAAAAGAAAACAATCTAGTTCCTCCAGAAGATGCACTGCTTTTCTAGCTGCCAAGGCCCGGTGCCATGAGGAATACTCCCCCAGCTTCTCATCAGGCAGACCTATTGTAATGAGGTGTAGGGGACATTCTAAACAACACCCTAGAAAAGCTGCAAGCAAATATTGCTCAGGACAGCCTCTCGTGATGCTCGGGAGAACAACAGCCTATTCACTGAAAGTGATTCTACAAGGGTCAAATTCATTGGTCCAAGAGCATAGGTCTTGTGTGATCTAGGCGATCCAATGATAAAACTCATCACACGCAGATGAATGAAGGAACTAGGTGTTTTTCATTCATCCCTCCATCAACATGATTGCTCATAAATCAGGCTTTTATAATGACTGGAATGTGAATGAGTTCATGATGTTAGCCTTTTGTAGGGCCTGAGGTGTAACTATTATGTGCTGCCATGAGGGATAAATCCATGTGCTCTTCCAATAACCTGGCAAGGGCAGGCTTAAATTTCTCCTTAGAAAATTAAGGGACTGAACGAAGACAGGTGCCTGGAAGTAGTATAAGAGAGGACAATCTCCAAATAAGCACTAAATTTGCACTTAGAGGGAATGTGAAAAAAAGTCAATCAACTATGGTCTTATTATTACCCCATGGTTTTATTTTTAATTTTTATTGTTTAATAAATATTTTACTGTTGTTCTACTACAGTTGTCTCAACTTTTCCCCCTTTGCTCTACTCCACCCATCCCATCCCCACCTTCCACAGTCCATCCCCACTCCACTGTCCATGTCCATGGGTCATTCATACATGTTCCTTGACTAATCCCTTCCCCTTCTTTCCATCATTACCCCCTCCCCCCTCCCCTCTGGTTGCTGTCAATCTGTTCCTTGTTTCCATGTCTCTGGTTCTATTTCACTTGTTTGTTTTGTTCATTAGGTTCCTCTTATAGGTGAGATTATATGGTATTTGTCTTTTGCTGCCTGGCCTATTTCACTTAGCATAATGTTCTGCAGTTCAATCAATGCTGTCACTAAAGGTAGGAGCTCCTTCTTTCTTTCTGCTGCATACTATTCCATTGTGTAAATGTACCACAGTTTTCTGATCCATTCATTTGCTTAGGCTGGCACTTAGGCTGTTTCCAGCACTTCACTATTGTAAATAAGTCAAGACACCATAAAAGTCCTAGAGGAAAACATAGGCGTAAAATTTTAGCTATCCCATGCAGCAATATTTTCACCTCTATGGGTGGGAAACCCCATCCCATGAAGCTCTCCCAGCCACCGTGGATGAAGTCGAGTCATCCTGGACACAATCTGTTGTTATGGCTGGAAAGAGGGTGGCAATTCCCTCTAGTGGGGAATGCCCTGAGCCCTTCTCCAAAATGGCTTTTATTAGGATCCATATGTGTAGGCATATACAGCATACGTGCATAGCTCATCAATCAATGTCCAAAGGCTACAGTTATAAAAAACAAATATTATTTATAGATGACAATTGAAGAAACATCGAGATCTGTCTCAGGTCAGGGACTGTTAGACATGCTGACACCAGATGGTTGTTAAGATGTATTTCATGAGATAAGGAGTTCACTCCTTATGCTTTGAACTTAAACATGTGGTTTACACCAACAGGGCTATGGCAAAGCAAAGAACGCTTCAAAGGATACAATGTATTCTCCAGGCCTGATTTCCCTTCAGTGTTAGTATCGGGCAGTGCCTACCACCTGCATTCCCTGCATTTGGGTCAAGACTTACAGGCCTCTCTCAAGGCCTCACTCACACAAGGCTACAGTCTCCGATACCACATAGAGTGGACCCCAACATATGTGTCCCCTAGAGCAGGGGACATAAAGAAAAGAATAAACAAATGGAACCTCATCAAATTAAAAAACTGCAAGGCTAAAGAAAACAGCATTAAAATGAAAAGAGAACCAATTGTATGGGAAAACATTTTGCCAATGATACTTCAGATAAGGGTTTGATAACCGAAATATATAAAGAACTCACACAACTCCACACCAGAAAGACAAACAATCCAATAAAAAGATGGGCAAAGGACCTGAACAGATACTTCTCCAAGGAGGACATACAGAGGGCCCAGAGACATATGAAAGAATGCTCAGCATCACTAGACATCAGAGAGATGCAAATTAAAACCACAATGAGGCCCTGGCTGGTGTAGCTCAGTGGATTGAGCGCGGGCCTGCGAACCAAAGGATTGCGGTTCGATTCCCAGTCAGGGCACATGCCTGGGTTGCAGGACAGTTTCCAGCAACAGTTCCCAGCAGGAGACACACGAGAGGCAACCATACATTGATATTTCTCTCCATCTCTCCTTCCCTTCCCCTCTAAAGATAAATAAATAAAATCTTTAAAAAAAAAAAAAACCACAATGAGGTACCACTTCACACAGGTCAGAGTGGCCATCATAAACAAATCAACAAACAACAAGTACTGGCAAGGTTGTGGAGAAAAGGGAACCCTAGTGCACTGTTGGTGGGATTGCAGACTGGCGCAGCTGCTGTGGAAAACAGCATGGAATTTCCTCAAAAAACTAAAAATGGAACTACATTTTGACCCAGGGATTCCCTGCTGCGATTATACCCTAAGAATCCTGAAATGCCAATTCAAAGAACCTAAGCACCCCACTGTTTTAAATGATAGCATAGCAAGCCACATTTTCCAGGCTTGCCCAGCCCTAATGGGCAGAGACAACTTCTGAGCCCATGCTCTTTCTACTACATTAATCCGAATGATAAACCCAGGTACTGATCATTTTAAGTAAAAATACAGTTGTGCTGTGGGCTCAAATGTCCAGACTATCTTAAATCACCACTAAAAATTTGGTCTGAGAAAAGCAAATTGGGTTTAATGGACAACTCAGGTAAGGAAAGTGACGGAATTCTATGGAGATCAAGTACTTGCTGCATCTCTCCTTCCATATGACTCATAATCATATTAATTCTACTGCCTCTCAGGCCCCATTTCTATGAACTGAGAGAATTAGAATGGAGGGGATTTCCATGGAACGTTATCTCTATCTCCCTGCATACTTTAGCCGTGGGAAACTGACAGCTCCTTTTCACCAAGGACTAAAGTAGATGAAAGAGGAGGTTCAAAGGATGCCCTGGCTTTGCAGGGCACATGCTTGCCTCTCTTTTTCTGAGTGAGAAACCTCAGGAGAGGAAATAGGCTTTGTAGAAATACAAAGCAACCTCAGTGTTCCCCTTTGAATTCATATTTAGCTTCACCGAGGGCAGCAGGTTAAGCAGCCTCTTGCCCTTCTGGAAGCATCTGCTACAGAATTAACTGCTTGACAAAGAAGGTAGCAAAGATGATATCATTGCACCAAATGCTAATGATATTAGCCACTAACACTTGGAAAGGAATTTACAATTTATTGGATTCCCACATCATCCCAAGGGCAAGTTGCCATCCACCCCATGGGACAGCCAGGGAAACCTGGGCCCCATTCCTGAGATTTATGATCTTGCTGAAGGTCATCCTGTTAGTGTGTGCTGGGGCTAGCACTTGAACCCAAACACACAAAATTATGCTCCTCACTACTGGAGATTTGATGGGGTTATAGCGAACAAAGGAGTGACAGTAGTATCTAAGGACCCAAGACCGTGAATTAAGCACTGTCCACAGTCACTCACCCCAAGTGAGTTGGCACATAGGGACTGAGCCCACAGATCAGTTTTCCCATGGGGAATCAGGCCTGCATTGTACTTAGGCTGCTATGAGACTTGCTTTTTGCTCAAACTCCCTCACCCTAAATTGAGGCATCAAATGTTTACTGTATATCTTTAAAGTAACTTCCTAAAATCTGTGCTAAACCTCCTGAGTATGGAGTATAACCAGTTCAACCACTTTTCCCCTTGCATTTGCAAACATCCTGTTCTTTGAAGTAATTAGCAACATCCTCTCCTTTGTTATCTGTAAAAGGTAATCACCTAAAGCGAACCTGTGCGTAGTAAATGAGGACCATCCTCCATGTAATGTGCCCAAAAAAGCAATAAAAGCCTGTCCAGGCAGGGGTTGGGGTGCTCTCTCACTCAGAGAGTGGCCATGCCATCCCTTTTCTCCACAGGACTTCTGCAGTCCATGTGAATTTGTTTGTTGCATCCACAACACCGAGGACACCACTGGCTGAAGTCCTCATCATAATATCTTTTAAATCCCTACAGAATTTGCTGTTCTCAGGGTGCATACCAATGAAGTGGTGGCATTGTCCCAAGTTAGGGTGTTGGTAAAAGGCAAGATGGAGAGAGGGGGAGTTCTATTTTGGAGATGTTTGCTGAGTGTGAGGTGCTTGTGGGCCATGAGTGGAGATGCTCAACAGACAGTTGGAAAGAAGGGCAGTAGCTCTGGAAGTAGAAGAGGGCTGGAGATGCAGTCATGGGACTCAGTGTACATACGACTTTATGTACCCCACTCACTGAAAGAGCTTAACCCAGTGGAGCAAACTTCCACCGTTGCTACCCAACCTCCACACTACCCACAATCCCCCAAGGTGCAGAATTTTCAAACCAGGGGACTATGACTTTCTTATTCTGTGTGGGTCTTCCTCAGAATGTTAAGGGTGAAGGAGCAGCAAAGGGCAACAGGTGGGAAGGGTTTAAATGGAGGAAACGATGAAGTGGAAGGAAGGGTGAGAGGGTAACACTCTGGGAGAACCCCATAGAAAGCACCCAAGTATGGCATTCTCAAAAATGGAGGCAGCAAGGGAAACAAAAGATAGCTATAGTTGGGATCTGATACCTGGCACCCCCCGCCCCCTGTTATCCTGCGCAGCCTGGACTCAGAGGGACCTTGGGGAACTGCCTCCCCAGCCTCTTCAGTACGACACTGATCAAATATTCTGAGTTTATTACTCACAAGTCACAGGGGAGGAGGAGGGGGGAGTCAGAAAAGAAATGGAAAAGGTATAAAATGAGCAGCCAGCCAAAAGGCGATTGTTCATACAAAATACAGTAAACTCTTGCCAGTGGTGTGCTAACTCTCTGAAAACACCAAAGTCCTGATTTGTAGTGTTTGGCAATTTCCATGGTTACATTCTTCCATCACAGGTGATTTCAAGCTACTTATGATTTATAACTAGCCTACAAAATATTTGACTATTTGCTAAGTAGCTCTTGTAAGAGGTAATTATTAAATAACAAATGGTTCCAGACCATCACCGAGTCTGGTGCATAGCCATTCCAAAGAATGAACTAGAAACAGTGATCTTGGAAATATTTCTACAAACTTTTCTTGAATAACAAGTCATGGGATTACATCATATGATCTATATGTAAAACAAACGTGTGTGTGTGTGTGTGTGTGTGTGTGTGTGTGTGAGAGAGAGAGAGAGAGAGAGAGAGAGAGAGAGAAATAACGTGGGCGATACACATGGGCTCCCCGGTGGGTGCTAATGTGGAAGAAGTAGAAGAAAGAAAACAGAAAGCAAGAAACCAAGTAAAAGAGAAATACTGGGTCTTTTTTTTTATCATTTTTTAAAAGAGCACACATAGGACATGATATATAATTGCATTTATTTTATGTGAAATTAACTATGTATCCAAAATTTAAAAAACAGAGGCAAAGTGAGGCAAAAGCAATTTAAATAAGGTCAATGTTGAGCAGTATGTATCACTTGACATATGGTGAGACTTTTACACAATAATAATTAAATAGGAAGAATAAATAATGCATCAATAAAATAATATATTAAATTTAAAAATTCTCGCTGGTGACAATGTGTATTCTGTTTTGGAAGTGAGGGAAAGGTAAGTAGGGAAGCCAGAAGGGGGCAAGCTTGTCATCTGATGGATGTTGACCTTGTGTTCACAGTGGACCACTACACTGAGGGGGACCCACAGGCAGATGGTTGGTCTCCTGGAGAAACCCTGACTTACTCTGCCCTGCGGGGGCCATGAGGGACAGAGAGGAGGGGTTCTATCATCCAGGTTATCTAAACATATCAGAAAATAACTTTTATAACATTTTTAAATGAACTATAACATTATATAACATACCTTTGTGCATATGAAAAATAAATCCACAGTCACGGAATCGCTAAACTCAAGAGCTGAACTTTTGGAACAAATCATTTAGATCCCCTAACACAGTAGCAATGAAATGTGTTCCTGACATTAGAACATTCTCCCAAGGTCAGAACCATAGATCTCCCAAGACCTTTGTGCTTCTCTGTGAATCTAGCATTCCTGCACAAGGCGTAACTAGCCTGGCTCTGACTAAGCTATGCCATACTTTAACCCATAATCTGCTTGAGGAATGCTCCAGCGTAAGTTAAAAATATCTTCAAAATCTAAATGTTTCCTACCCTGATAGGCCACCTTATCTGCACTGTTTTGAAAACACGCTCTAAACACCGGAGCTGCTTGATTATCAGGAAAGAAAGGCAGAGGGCTGAGCTGGGTTCCCTTCCCTGGCAAGGACAACCTCATTGTTTGCCCTGGGACCTGCAAAGTCCCTTTCTAGACCCCTTTCTTAGGGAGCAGTTAGTGCAGCCATGGCAGCACAACCCCTCCCAGATCACAGAGAGGCAACTGGGATGATAAAGGCTTCGGGACCTGTGACTGGCAGCTGGCTGAGGGAGCCATGTGCATCGGCACGAGAGGGGGGCGGGGGAAGTGTGCAAGTGTGTTTGATTGTGAAAACACTTCATTACAACTACTTTGAGCCCAGACTAATCCATGAACACCAGCCTTGATATCTGGATGAAAACAGGAACGAATTCAATGCAGAAAAAATGACTGCTATGTGCAACGTCCAGGGCTGGGAACTCGAGGTCCACAACATGCAGCTCTGAATTTCTAAAGGAAAAATGCAGTCTACTGGAGGGTAAGACAAAGGCACCGATAGACTTTTTTTGTAAAAAGACATGTGCTAATATACATACGTGTTGCATCTGAACCAATGACACCCATTTCTTAGTATAAAGAAAGCTAAGAGGAAAAACAAAATGTTGATGGCCCTGCTTCGTTTTTAACATCCAATAATTTACTCAAAGAGGTGCCTTGGTGTAAAAATAATGACCAAACACATTTCTCTCTTCTCTCTGATAAGTAACCTAAAAGAGATTCAAAAGCTATTACATATCTAAACCCAGAACTGAATTAAAATTGAATGGACTAAGATTAAGTTTCTTCTATCTGACAGAATAGGACTGGAAACAGAAATTAAATTGAATATGGCAAAACAAAAAATATGTGTATTTTTGCATATGTGAGTCTGTGGCCTGAGAATTATACCAGCTATAAATAGAGCAGGAATTATGTTTAAGGAAACAGTCTATCTACTTACCTACCTACCTACATACCTATCATCTATCACATTTTAAATAATATGAACATGTATACAGGACCCATGAGCAAAGACAACGCAGGGTGTGGGGGGAGGATTGAATGTGAGTGGGGGGTGGATAGGGCAGGGGAGAGCAAAAGAGGGAAAATGAGGACAACTGTAATTGAACAACGTTAAAAAATTAAAAAAAAAATTTTAAAGTGACAAAAACTAAAATATGTAATATTCAATATTAATATAATATTACAGAAAATGTATTGCAGGTCTAAAACAGGGATGGAATAATGCAGTGGTTCTCAAACTAGGATAAAGATTGGTATCAACTAGAGAGTCTTAAAAAATATGGATGCCTAGGTTTTATCTCCAAAGATTCTGATTTAACTGGTTGGGGGGTAGACTGGGCATCAGGGTTTTTAAAAGGTCCCAGGTAGTTCTAATGTGCAGCCAAGGTTCAGAACCACTGAGATACTCGGAGAGAGGTTTGGAGAATAAAGAGGTCTTGAAGTTTTTTTATTTGATTGCCAAAGTTAAACCAACAAAAAAATTAGTGAAAGAATTGAAATGCAAGAGTAGAGAGGGTAGAAAATGCCTTAGAAAGTGGAACAAAAAGACAGAGACCAAAATATTGATAGGAAAGAAAGACAGAGGATTAATCTACCACATAATTAGTATTCTGAACAGAAAGAACAAAGAAATAGAGGGGAGAAATTGTCAAAGAAATGAGAATTTTTTTTTTTACTAGAACCCAAGGCCATAAATCAACAAAGGACTCACTGAGAATCAAACTTAGTAAGCAGTAATAGACTCACAACTGGACACATCATTACAAAATTTTAAAACAGGAAAAAAAGAGAGATAAAGAACATATCAAAAGATTGCAGGGATTAAAAACAAAACACTAGGATATATATAAAGGAATATAAAAGAAACCGACAGTAGACTTTTCAAGAGCAATATTAAGTTTAGAAAAAATAGAGCAAACCTTTTAAATTCTAAGAGGAATTTATTTTAAACCCATACTCAGGAAATCTGCCAATTAAGTTGTGGGGAGAGTAGACTAAAGCCAGAGGTAGACATACAAAAACTCAGAAACATTACCTCACATTCATCCTTTCCTAGGAAGTTACTTCAGGATGTATTCTTTTAAAAGAAGGGAACATACCAAGAAGGAGAAAGGCATTGGGCACTGAAAATATGGGCTTCTATGTGGGAAAGCATTAGAGGTAGTCCTGTAATTACACTCTTGCTGGAACCACTATTCCATCCAGAGGGTTCTGAAAAGAGAGAACTTCACTGCTTATCTCATGTAATAAAATCATTTTTAAAATGGAGATAAATGAAGACATTAAAAAAAGAAGAACAATCAAAATCTCTAAGAAAATAAAAAGCCTGTCAAAGCAAGAAAATTTAATCCTAACATTGACATTTTAAATGCTTTGATCTATAAAATCTTTTTATGTAATCAATTTATTTGTTTGTTGTTCTTTTGTTTCTGCCTTTGACACCATACTTAAGCCATTTCAGCTCCACATTAAACACATTCATATTTTTTTCTACTACATTTATTTTTTCCTTTAAAGCTTTAAACCACATGAAATATATCTGGAAAACTGGTGAGGTAGCTTTGAGATAGCTCTGTGCTTGTTTTTTCACTTGTCTTTTTTTGTTACCCAAATGAGGATTTGGGTTTTTTTTCCTGATGTACAGTTATTTAGGATGATTCAAATATAAAAGAAATAATTTTGTACTAAATTGCTTTTGTAATATGAGAATGTATTAGTACAAACTAAAATAATATAAACTGTATAAAAAGAGAAAAATAAAACCACATACTTCTCTGTAAGCCACGTGAACAGGACTTGGACGCAGCTGATCTGAATCACGGAAGAACACCTTGGAATTCCACCAGAACATGGGAACTTGGGAGGCTTGTCAACAGCGGCTACAGGGTTATTTCTCAGGCTGTCAGAGACAACTTCCCATGGCCGCCTGGCTGTGATGAGGTAGGTTTGAGGCTTTCTGCCTCACCTCCTTCGGGGTACAGCTGGAAGCTGTGAAACTTAGCGGCAACATGACATTGCTTTCTCTGCACTAATGACACCCGGTCCCTTTGGCTTTGGGGTTGCCCTGCACAAGGGCCACGGGGAGCTAGCATCCTTCCACTGTGCAAACACTGAACCATCTGAATCTAACAAGGGCTTGTTTCTTTAGTTTTTGAAGGGCTGAATCTGGCTTACCCTGGCATTGTCCTTGACAGTAGCAATTTATTTTTCTGCCAAATGGTTAGTAAACTTTCGTGGCACCATTTGCTGAACAGTTCATTTTTCCCCCATTGATTTTCTCTTTTCTTGTTTCTTTTCCTTTTTAAACATTTTCTTATACCCAAGATTACCCTATGTATTTGCATTTGTTTCTGGACTTTTTATTATGGTGCTTTTTTTCATCTCTCTGTGTTGGTGCCAGACCCAACAGTGATTTTTATACAAGGATGGGCAAAAGTAGGTTTACAGTTTTTCGTGTGGAAAAAGACATGCAGCTTATGACTATTACAATAGCTTCCCTGGCTGGTGTGGCTCAGTGGACTGAGTGCTGGCCTGTGAACCAAAGGGTCACCGATTCAATTCCCAGTCACAGCACATGCCTGGGTTGTGGGCCAGGTCCCCAGCAGGGGGTGCTCAAGAGGAAACCACTGATGAAAGTGACCATTGATGTCTCTCCCTCTCTTTCTCTCTCCTTTCCCCTCTCTCTAAAAATAAATAAATAAAAAGAAAGCAAAAAAAAAAAAAAAAAAACCCTTCATTAACTCAAAAGAATGTCACTCACAACTGTAAATCTACCCTCTGTTTATTTGTAATTCATTTTAGAACTGGTGAGGAAAACCCTTCTCACTATTTTCCCTTGCCAGCTTTTCTTTTTAATGTTCCTCCCAATTTATTTCAACAGAAAATTTTTAAATAATTTGGTCAAAACATCAATTTTTTTTAAATCCCAAGCACATGGAATTTCATAATTTCTTTTGAGTGGAGAACTGATATCTTTATACGATTGATTCTTCTCATCAAGGAATAGGTATTTCTCCACAATTTCTTAAAAAATATTTTATTTATTCACTTTTAGAGAGAGTGGAAGGGAGTGAGAAAGAGTAGGAAAGAATTATCAATGTGTGGTTGCTTCTCGTGCGCCCCCTAGTGGGGACCTGCCCCACAACCCAAGCATGTACCCAGGGAATCCAACGAGCGACCCTTTGGTTCACAGGCCTGCACTCAATCCAGTGAGCCACACCAGCCAGGGCTCCACATTTGTTAAAGCCTGTGTTAATGCCCCACAGTGGAGTATTAGAGCTTTCTTCCAAAGAGGCCCTGCACATTTCTTGTTAGGTTTATGACTGCGACTTACACATTTTCTGTAGCTGTCATGGATGGGATTATTTTCCATTATCTTTCCTAAATGGTGGTTGTTTATTAAAGGGTTTAGGCAGGGAGGGGGCATGGCGGCAGCTCCTCCAGGGACGGTGGGAGGGGTGACCCTGCGTGGTGGTGTGAGGGTAGGCACTGGGGGGGTCTGTAGTGCTGATTGATGCCCACGGGAGCAGGCTCTGATGCTCTGTGAGCCTTGCCACTTCTGGTGTCCCAGTTTGTCTCCCCACCGGAGAATTTTTCTTCGCTTGGAGCATCTTTGAAGTAAATGCTTCAAGAGGGTGACTCAACTCCCAGTGTTTACTTAACCCATCCTCCTGGAAACAGGCCTCTGAGGCCAAGAGTTAGAGGAGGTATGTGTGCTGGGGAAATCTTGGGCTGACATTAGAACCCTTCCCCTTCATTCTGAAAAATTCCAAGGTGGTTTAAGACCCCACTCCTCTTCCCGCCTTCTTCAGAAGCCAGCTCACACACAGATGGCTGAGATCCCAGGAAACTGCTGCCAATTAGTCCGGGGCCGCTAGGGGCCATTTCTCTGCCTATTCCCAAAAGGGAGGCTGTTTGAAAATGTGCTGAGATGAAAAGATCACCCTGGAGAGAGAAGTTGGCAGATGCCTCTCTGAGAAGTGTGTACATGACTGATTTCTTCCTCCTCCTCTTTTTCCTCCTAACATGCCTCTGAGAACTAGGCAAGGCAAGAACAGGCTATTTTTTAAAAATGGAAATGAAAAACACCTAAGGAAGCTCCTGTATAAAAAGATTCCAGGAGCTAGGATGTATGGTCTCTGTGGGTGTGTGATTTAGAGAAAGTGGTGAGTGCTACATCCTGACGCCAGCCACCACCACAAATAGCACCTAGCATTTACTGAAAGGTGACTCCAAGGCTAGTCCTTTGTCTTCCAGGTCCCACAAACCTTGGCCCAGAGAAGAGGGGCTGGGGGCCAATATCGCAGCCTTCAGAAGCTCCAGTTATCCTCCTATCCCTTTCCCGTGCTCCACCCTCTCTTCTCAGGAATAGTTCGATCCAGTTAGACCCACTTCTAAGGCGTCTCAAAGACAGGACAAGCCCCACCATGCCCCCTGGTGCTGGTGCTTCCAGGGTCCAGCAGGAAACTGGCCCAACAGGCCTTGCCCTTGGCAGGCCTCTCAGGCCTCTGCACTCTGGGTCCCAGCTTTTTCTCCTGTGCCGGGGTGACTACCTGACCCTGAGTGTGTCTGTGCCCAGGCCTGCATGGGGCAGGAGGGAGCACAGAGGACAGCCCTGTTATGTCCCCAGCATGGTGCCAGATCCTGGAGGGAGCTGCAGGCACTGCCCCTAAGATTGCAGTAACAGCTGTGATATGTTTCCAGGTTTTGTCGACTGTGTGAGTAGCTGAGTATCTCAAGCCCTGTCAGTTCTAGGGAGTGTATTGTAAATACCTCCCTGCCTTTGCCTACATTTGTGCTAGGTTACCTGTTTCCCGGCCGCTGCTCACTGGACCAGCTTTGTATCAGAACACAGACATCCTACAGGCCAGTGGAGCATGAAGCCTTCCTTCCAGGGAGGCCAGGAGCAGGAATGAGTGGCCTGTAGTTTGGGGGGCAGAAATCTAGTCTTGCAGAAGTGAGACAAATGAATAGTGAGAAGCAGAGTAAGAGCGGGAGAGAAGAGGTGCCTTTCAGGTATGCTTAAACTACACCTGCATTTCAATGAGTTTCTGTTGCTGGGTCTCTAATCCCAGCAACCAAGAGCATCCCCGTCTGGCCATACCTATTGCCCGTCCCAAGCTGAGGGGCTTAGGGAACCTCTTAATTAAAAAACTAGACCTTTATGATAGAACAAACAGGCTTTCAAACTTTCATCCAGCCCCTGCTCTGCTAGTAGAGGCAGACAGGAGAACATCTGTGAAATCTCTATGTGCCTGCCACACTTCCATTTTATTAATCCCCACCAAACTTTCTTACAATTGTCTTGTTACTATGGTTTCACGAGTGAGAAAAATCAGGGCGGCTAATGAGCAGAAAGATGCAGTCAAGCACACCTGTTAAGAGGATGGGCCTTAGAATAAAGGCCATTCCAGGTTTGAATCTAGTCCTATCCTCATAAAGATTTTTGACTGCTTGTTTTTTCAAGTTTTCTTGCAAACTTCAATTTCCTTGTCTATGAAACAAGGAAAAAAATGCCTACCTTACAGGGAGTGGTGCTGATTAAATGGCTGCCATGCAAGCACACTTGGTGAAGTCAGTCTCAGTAAAGCCAGCTCTGAGAGCTGGGCATCACACACAGGTCCATCTGGCTTCCAAGCCCTGGCTCAGCACAGGCCCTGGAAGGAACTGGACAGATTCCCCAGTCGAGTCAACCCAAAAGGTTTGGCAATGAGGAAGCAAGGCATTTTAGCTAAGGCTGTTACCTGCTCCGCAAATCTGAGGGCTGAAACTTTTTAACATTTGTGTCCTGGATTTGACTGGTTATACAATACTGTTTATGTTGGAAAATGTCAGGGAAAGGGACAAATCACTGATACTAGCCTTACTCTGATTCTTCCTGAACCTGTCAGGTTCAAGGAGAGAATCTGAAGTGGACCCTGGGAGTAACGGTATATCCAAACCAGACCTGTTTTGGAAATCTGACATCACATCTGTAAGCTCATTTTCATGTTGTCTTAAGGCACTCATTCATGTTCCATCATGTATTAACTTTGATCCAGCCACTCAGCCTGAATTTCACTTTTCTTAACTTTGCATAACCTGGTACTTTCTTCGTATTGTGTTGCTTTGAAGTGTAAAGACACCTTATAGTGATGTCAGAGAAAAAACTTTATTATTGCAGCTTTTAATATTATTGAAGCTTAAAAAAAACACTAGTCAAAGTATTCAAAATTTTAAGTCAGTAACTCAGTTGGGACATAAAATGCGGAGCATGAATGCGGAGGCCAGGCCTGGGCTCCATCCCCAGCTCCGCTCCTGACTCGGGCTGCACACACGCTGTGTCCAAGCTTCCACGGGGGAAACGCGGGGGTGGTGGGTGAAGTCTCAGGATGGGTCCCTGTCTGTATCTGTTAAAGGCTCAATTTTTGGTCCCAAACTTTATCCACATTTTATTTTCCCAGAGATAGGGAGGGAGGGAGAGAGGGAAACGTTGATCAGTTGCTCTCACAAGCCCCAGCCAAGGAACTGACCCACAACCCAAGCATGTGCCCCGACTGGGAATCAAACCTGTGACCTTTCAGGTTGCAGAAAAACACCCAACCCACTGAGCCACACCAATCAGGGCTGGTCTCAAACTTTCCATCACAGTGACACCCTTAAAATCACAGCCCATGTTTAGGAAAGCTTCATTTCCAAAGCTGTGTAGAGACATCCCCACTTTCCACATACACACCCTTCCAAGACAAGGTACAAATAAGCAAAATCCAATTTCCAAAGTTTTTATTTATTTCATGCATTGATTTTTAAATTTTCTTAGGCTTTGTCTCTAACGTGTGTCACTGTGCAAACTGTCTCTCGTTCCAGAGAAACCTGGAGGCTGGGGATCCAGAACACAGTGAGGGCCACAGGCCTCCCAGGCATGCTTCAGAAGCTCTTGTCTTGGGCCAAGAAAGGAGCCTCTGCAAAGGTAAGACACCCCGGGCTCCCTCAGGTGCACATCAGGGGGCTTCCTGGTTGATGACACATTTCCGTAGCATCAAGTGGTCCACAATGAAATGAATCCCTTTCATCTTTCATCACACTCTTTTAAAAAACAGAGAAGATATCGGGAATTAACTGACCATAAATCAACGTTAAAGAAATGAGGAGAAAAAGTTACTGTACAAAAAAATACAATACATAAAAGAAAATACTCAGTGTTTTATAAGCTGTATACAGTTCAACAAAAAAGTTGGGGAACACAGACTTGGTTATTTAGATTATGAAAAACATTCATTACAAAAAGATAATCTTTCCAATTTTAAAAAGAAAATATGTGACTGGAAATATTCAGACTGGAAACCGGGTTAAACAATTCCCAAGTACTTATCAAATAAGGTGTCAATCAAGGAAGATATTTTGGGACTTAAAATTAGGGAAACCTATTCACAATTTAAATGGAGGGAAAGAAAAAAACAAACCAAAATAAAGTCAGAATGATTGTTTACATTTTATAGTCTTTAAGCACATAAAACTGCACTATTTAATATATTTCTCCATAAACTTCTTGTGAAATTCAGATCGCAGCGTATCATTGACAAATCTTTTGTCTTTCTTCTGATCATCTACTCCTTTTGCACAGTTCTTGAAAACAACATCATCATCCCACCTGAAGGAAAAAAGAAAATAGAACGTTCTTAAAATGCCTGTATTAGGAGACAACACTATGTGAAGTGTACGTACATATAGAGGCAGCAATTACACCCAAAAAATAAAATAATTTTGAATAGGTTGTAAGCATGCACTGTAACAGCAGAAAGGGCAATTTCCTATTTAGAACACAGAAAACATTCTTATTACTTCTCCAGTACAAGAGGCTTTGATCAATTCAGAAGGCAGAAATACATAAATTTTCACTGCACACCTAGCAAATATTTTCAGGTCTAAAACAAACAAGAAAGTACTTGATACCACCCTAATTAGTACAGAGAACTCTAGATAATAACTGACCAATTTACTATAGTTCAGATGGTGTGGTTTTAAGGATTTTATCTACTTTTTCATCAGTCAACATTTAATAATCATCCCCTGTGGCATTTACATTTTTGGACAACAAAAGGAGAAGGACGTACTGACATATAAAAATTAAGGCTCTTATATATTATTGGTGCACATCTGCATCTGCCCAAAAGAAACAGCAGCTGAAAAGCTTAGGGCAGAACTGTGGTTGCATTCTTCCGGTTGGGTTTCATTATGCACAAGCACAAAAAAAGAAGTACCTATGGAGGGGCTATAAAATACATGTTTAACAGAAAATCAAGAGTGTAATTTCAAAGTATCATTTTGTATATAAACCACAAACCCATTATGTAATAAATATATATACACACACAGAGCACATACTCTCACATACATATAAAATGAAAGCCCATGTAATGTGTGTTTGTGTGCACATGTATGCATGCCAGAAGAAACTACACATGAAAAATAAGCAGAGAACGTGGGCATCTTTGGAAAACAGTGTTAGGAAAGTCATCACAGTGCAGGACACAAGTATGTGAAAAGCTGAACAGAGCTGGGTCAAATGACCCAGCATATTGAGTGTCCTGCATATTAAGACACGTTCCAATCTCCAAACAATTCCATCTGAATCTAAACAAGGCAGAACAAATTATATAGTTTAATATGAATATAATCAATGTAGTTTCTTTCATTGTCCACTCTTCCATGTGGCTACAGGCTGCTCCTTCTTAGCCTAGGTTTTCTTCACTCAAAATTCATTCCCTCAGTATTTACTGAGCACCTAGTATGTATGGGGCACCTACCTAATCCCTAAACATCACCCCAGGCTCTGTGTCCTGACCTCTCCCGCTAGCTGTACTCCTTCTCTAGGTGCCCTCGTCTAGTCTTCATGGCTTTAGAAAACTTTTGTAAGTTGGCAGCTCCCAAATTAATTATCTCCAGCCTGGATTCACTCCAGAACCATTTATCAAGCTCCGCAGTCAACATCCCCACATAGATTTACACAACGTTCTGAACTTAACATGTCCTGTATCTGTCAATCCCCCACCCCACCTTTATAAGGTGATCGAGGAAGCCTACAGGATTCCTTGATCACCTTATAAAAATAACAACCAACCTTCCTCCAACTCAGCACTTCCTATAAGCTGTTCTGTTTTATTTTCCTACCTATCACTGTCTGAAGTACTATATTCAGTATTTATTTATATTTTCTCCCCTTTCCTCCTACTTCACCCCTCCAAACACACACACTGTGCAGAAGAGTTAACATGCAAGGCCTGAAACTGCTATCCTTAGAAAGGTCCACTTGCAAGGCTGGCCCTAGGCTGGCACCTGCACACTTGGACTCCAGGAACCTTCTCACTACCACGGCCTACACTGTACAGATAATGCGGCTTATGCGGAATCCTTGTTTCCCTTCTGGGAGTCTGAACTCTGGTACGCACTAGGCATGGGCACGGAGTCTCTAACGGGCTTCCCTGGGCGGAAACATTGCACGTTACCGTATTCTCATTGCTAGGGGGAAGGAGGTGCTCTGTGTGACACCTCATGGAAGGGACAGAGCATAAGGGAGCATGCACCTGGATTGCTATGATGCCCTTTCCCCTCGCGACCTGTCACTGTACTACGCTTGCCATGGGCACAACTACACGCTAACTCCTCTGAGTCCCTCCAGTGGGTCCCTGAATGTGAAGGATGGCCTTGGGGACCCTGACACAAAGTTACACCTAAAATGTAAACTCTGTAGGGTCAAAGGCTCAGTGCAGTGCTCTGCCTCTAATGCTTAGAACAGTATCTGGTACACAGCTGGTTATTGTAAATATCTACTGAAAATAAGTTATTTCTCTCATTTTCCTTCTTCCATTACTCCAAAATCAGACAGAGGATCAGTGTGAAGTGGGATTTTAGAAGCTCTATATAATATAGTTTGCTGTAAAACTCATAATCTGTGTGTATATATTTCCAACTCATTACTATATAGTACCTTCTTTTAACTTTGAAGTTGGCCTGAGGCTGGGATGGGCCAGTGAGATTAAGGAGAGGGTTTCCACTCAGAATGTTTTCCATACGAATCCTTTCTTCTTCAGCTTTTTGCTCTTGTTCCTGTCAATGACAGGAGAAGATTCATAATTACTTATGGTAACTCCAAGGTCAACCTTCTCACACAACTTCTATTTTAAAAGACTGTTAGCAATAAGCAATAAGGTAGTATTGTTTCTTTTTTAATTTGTCTTCAAAACATGCCAGAAAAGTCTCACTTATCAAAAAAAATAATTTGACATTTTTATTATAAATATTTCATGCATGCCATCATCACGCATTCATTAGTCTCTTCCAACTCTGGAATTTGTCAGATACATACTTAAATCTATTTTGTTTCTTCAGGTACACACAAAATTGCTTATTTTAAGAGAGTACACCAATATGCATTCTAGCAATTTAAGCACGTATTAAACATCAAGACACATTTAGCAAAGCTATTACCTCAATTTTTAAAGGCTTATACATAACTGATTATAAATGCTTGTTATCTTCAATTACTAACAACATAAACTTGCACCTCTAGGATTGGTGATAAGTTATTATTAGCCAAGAAGTATCTCCTAAAAGAAGACAAACTATCAAAATTACATTGTTAACATGTATTTCTACAAATTTACCTGAGGTTTATCTATTTTGTTCTTATTATTTACTGTTACTTTCTATTTTTATACTTCTCATACCATATAATCATGTCCCTCCTCACTTTTATTTTAGCATTAACCTCTTTAAATTCAAATTCCCCTCAGTTTCATTCTTAGAATTAGGAATATAAAATGTCTAAAATCCTTAACCACAGCTTCTAGATCTACCTGATTCCATGCCATCTTAAACCAAAGGTAGATCCCACTTGGCTGTGTGTTGGGGATGATAGAAATGTATGACTTAATAGATCAAGGAAAAAGAGACTTTCTGGAAGTCCATTTAAAATATATCTATGTAAACTATTTGGTAAAACAGCCTGATTTCCAATACATGTTAATGATACTTCATTTTAACATCCAAATATGAACACTGGGTTGTTTTTTTTTTTTTTTTATGAGACCAAATAGCTGGAAGGTGAGAAAATTGAATTTTCAGGGGGAAAAAATATTTCAGGCCATTGCTCAGACCTTCAGCAGAGTCAGGAATATTCGCCAGGTAGCTTTCTATAAATTATATATTTATTTTTAATAAATATTGATGGTGAAATTTACGACATTTCTCTGACATGCTAGAAAACTAGGAGCTCAAGTATACAATATGTCCAAACTTACAGTGATGCATGTGATGTAATAAGGTCTATGGCTGCTTGTGCTACAACAAGTGGAGCTGAATAGTTGTGGCAGGGGTTGTGTGGCCCATAAGCCTAACATAGTTATGATCTGGCCCTTTACAGGAAAGTTTCCCAGCCCCTGACACCGGCAGAATGGTTTAAAATGTTATTTTGGAACACTCAAAAACCAACCACTAGAAAGCCTGGGAAACAGGGACAGAAGAACTAAAACTATCAACAACCCCAGCAAACACCAACACATTTTTATACACATTAGATGAGCCTCACAAAATTACAAGATCTTCTGTCTAAAATGTTTATCCTCCCTAAAGCTTAACCAATGCCTTTAAATTGCTCATCTTTTTATGTATTTACAACTGTTAGATAAACCAAACAGTATTTGGAATAGAACAACTGCCCTCTAGTGGTGTACAAGCAATATGAGGAATGTTTTTAAATCCTGTTTTCTACAGTGAGATATAAAAATTGTAAGCTATTATAGGAGTTTTGCTATTGTATGCCAAACTTTGATAAGAATTGAATGTTAAAATATTTTCTTCTTCCAATCTGAATTCTAGCAGTCTTCAAAGCCTATCCCAAATTTCACATCTTTTCTGAATTTTTCCCTTACCCTCCTGACCCATACAAAGTCTACCTCCCTAAATTCCACGTATTAAATTAACCTATATCAGCCTTTTGTCTAAGTTGTCTTCTTTTTTTTTTTTTTAACAGAACAATTCTTGGCTCAAATGACATCTTACACAGGTGTCATATAAAGCTGCTCTGTTCTGGTTGAAAGTGGAGGCTGATATTTCAACTTGAGCATCTTACAATGTATCAAATTTAACACGTTCCAAATAGAACTCATCATCTTTCTCTCCACCTAAAAATGCCCATCTTTTTGCATTCCCTGTGTTAGTGTATGACACTAATATCTACCCAGAAAATGGGGGTCATCTTTACTGACACATCTGATCAGCCACTTTAGATAGAGTTATTATCAAGAAGGTCAATTCTACCTTCTTGATAGCCCTATCAGCATCTGTTCACTTCTTTCCATTCCAACTTCTGTTATGCATGACACTTGAAATTGCATGTGAGGAATACTGGTACAGCCTCCTTTCCAAGAAATGAGAGAACATCAGTTCTTTCCAATATACCCTCAATACTTCTGCCAGCGTAATCTTTCAAAAATGCATATGCAATCTCACCAATCTCCTGTTGAAATTAACTAGCTTTACAAACTGTCCTTCAGAACAGAATCTAAACTCCTTTAGCATTTATTTACACGCCTAATGCTTTATGACCTGCTTTTGCCTCCCCAGTTTCATAGCTTATTTTTATTACTATGGATCCTAGTTAATCCTTACAACTACCTTTAAGTTAGGTGTTCCTTTTTTCCCATTACGTAAATTGAGAGACTGTGGCCTCAGAGAAGTTAGGCAATGGCCCTAGATCAGATGATACCTGTTGACAGACTGCTTCAACAAGTTCCTGGAAAGAAGACTGAGGTAGGAGACCAGAAGAGAAATGAGGATGGCCTCATTCTATTGGTGAGTTCTTTGTAGGCCATGACTAAATCTTAATTATTTGTGATTCTTCTGACACTTAACAGACATTAACTAAATGTCTGTTGACCAAACAAAAAATAACTGAATAAAGAACAACTTGATAAGTATTATTAAGCATGTCTGAACTACTTGGAAAGAATTTCTAACATAACCAAGAGACTTAAAATGTCACAAAATGATCAGGTTTATAGGTCTTCAAGTCCTATAATATCTAGACATGGCAAGGACGACTTCTAATATAAGGTAATACCTGAATTAAAAATATACCCACTTTAGTTTATGCAAGAAGATGTAAATACTTAACACTTTGATTTTACCTTCCGGGCTTGCTCTTCAGCTCTTTCTTTTTTAATTTTTTCCAGTTCTGCAAGAAGAGCTGCGGTATCATCATCATCACTCTCCTCCTCAAAGTCTTCATCTTCATCTTCCTCCTTAAAAAACAATGTGATAGCCCACATCAGAGAGAAAATTTACATTTTTCATTTTTCCCATAAATATTGCATTTATCAGATAGATCTTTGGAGCAGGAGTAATTTTCCTAGTACAAAAGATAAACGCACCTATATATGATTAAAATCAACAACCAACCAACCAAACCGACCCCCACAAAAAGCCTCTGAATACTTACTAAAATGTCAACCTCTGATGTATTTTAGAAATTACAATAACTAATAGTATAACAAAGTGCCTTTCAAATTTAGTGTCAAAAGGGAATTTAGATATAAAAGTATTTTTAACACCAGCAAAGGAACACTTTACCCTGATGCACAGTACATGTGTACAGTGTTATCACCCTGAGAATCAAAAGGTTTATTACAGCTCAAAACAACTTTAAATTAGGAAGAATAATCAAAAGTACAAAAAGGTTGCTACATTCTCAGAAGAAACCAATTTCAGATGAATAATCATTAAGCCTCACTGAATTCCCCATACTTAATTACTGAATGATTTAACCCAATCTGTTCGCTCTAGAATTAATTGCTGATATATGTGCTTAATTAGATGCTACTCATGAAAGGTCACTTGGATTTTCTCACTGTATGTAGAAAAAGGCAAATTAATGTTAACTAAAGCACTAGTCCCTAAAAACCACTTAGATCCACTTAGGTCACTTCCCTCCCCAAGCACAGAGGGAGCCTTTAAGTGTGCTGCACATCTGGAGTGCAGCATGGGCATCTAATGAGGAAAGGCCCCTGGCGGCAACTCTAGGGGCTGCTGCTGATGGGGTCCAGTATGAAGAGCGCCCTCTGGAGGTCTGTAACATGGGAGCCCAATCTCTAAGGTTTAACAGAGGGAATTATTTTTTAGGAAGCGTATTCTTTAATAGATCACTTCCTTATTTGGTTCTTGAGAGCTCAAACTTGTTTTTGAAGTTTGAATAACCACATAGTAACACCTTTTGTTTTAAAATCAACTATAAAGTTTGCCCTGACAGGTGTGGCTCAGGTGGTTGGATGTCATCCTACTGAGTAAAAGGTTGCCAGTTCAAGTCCTGCACAAGGCACATGCCTGGATGGCGGGTTCAGTTCTCGACTGGGGCACGTTCAAGAGTCAACCCATCGATATTTCTCCCTGACATCAATGATTCCCTCCCTTCCTTTCTCTTTCTCCCTCCCTTACCCTCTCTAAAAATAAATAAATAAAATCTTTAAAAAATAAAGTAAAATCAGCTATAAGGTTTAGCATTTGAATGATAGTTAAATAAAAATAAAGGGCACTTCTTAAAACCAAAAAAATGAAAAAGTATTTCAGAAAACAATATAAATTACTATGGTGATAAAAGGAGGAAACAAAACATACATCTGTTAGAGGATCATCTGCATCAAGGTTGGCAGCGGGAATCTGGTCTAACCGAGGCTTCTTTGACACTGAAGATGAGGTTGTATGTTCTAGGGAAAAACAAACATTACATAGCTTACTGAAACAAATACTGCATTTCATGTAACACCTTAGGGACCTGGGAGCACAAAGAACTTAGATTATAACTGTCATGACAGCATGACAGTTATAATCTAACTGTCAAAACCACAGTGCTTGGTAAATAAGACCTTGGTAATAAATATTTGTTGAATAAATTAATTAAAGTACTGATTATAACATGGGAACTGTAGTCTTTTCCAGGAAATTTAGACATTAGTTCACATATGCTGTAAATATATGCCCCCCGATGCCTTCCGAGCCAGTAGCAAAAATGGGAGAACTTCAGACAGAAACCACGGGGCCTTAAAATTCTGGCTCTTGTAAATAGTCAAAAACTCCTTGATCTGAACTGAAACAATGACTGCTGAATATCCCCAGGTCATCTTGTTCTTTCCAATACAGAACCATAAAAACATGGAGCTGGAATCAGCCTTATTATCATCTCCAATCTAACCATATTATTTAGCAAAGTGTTGCAACTCACACCAATATTTACAACCGAAAAAACAAAACAAAACAGCAATCCATTCCAATTACCAAATGAAAAAAAAAAAAAAAACTACTGTCAATAATTTCACGCAACAAATGTCTGAAGTAGTGTTGGTACCTCTAGTTGGACGATCTCTGTTTTTTTCCCTCGCAGCAGCTCGCTCTCTCTCTTCCAGCTCTCTTCTGAAGTCACGGTTCCGAACCTCTTCAGGGGCATCCTGAGTGGCCTGTCTAAAGAAGAAACAAACCAGGGCAAAAATGTTTCTTAAAAAAAACAACACATGGCTGTACCAATGGAGGAAAATGTCACAAAAAAGCAGCTCTGTCCTTGAGTTCCTAACATACAAAAGAAGGAACTGGACAACATTATTACTCTAACATGTGGGTTACTAACAGGCATCCTTGTGATATTTCCAATATTTCAAGAACCCTGAAAAAAATCATATATTCCTATAATAATGCTGCAGATCAATTAAAATGTCTACTTTTTGTCAGTAGGTCAACTCAGGGCACGTTACAATAACACTTTTACTCTCATATTGATTAGTACTGACAGTGCATTATCTTTCTGAAGTAATGTATTATTTTTCCATCTACATGTGGATATTCTTGATTAACAGGAATTTATGATTAAGAAATACCTGGTTGTTTCTTACAATCATAGATCATAATTTTAGTGTTAGATACTCTATAGCATTCTATTCCCATAAAAATAAGTAAGTGATATAAACCCAAACTTGCTACCATCTCATGATCATGCCATCTGATTTCATTTTGCTTTGTGAACAATAAAAAGTGAAAGTCTTCATTACCTGTATTTTATTTTTGTATGAGAAGGTAGGTCTCTACTAGAATACTGCTTCGAGAGTTGGCTCAAATCACCTTCTCCTTTTCCTCTCCCACCTCTCGCAGGTTCAAATGTTGGCCGAGCTGCTGTCGTCATCTTTTATGCCTTGAAGAAAAATAGTATCAAGTTATTTCCTATATGACAAATTATCATGTCTTATAGTGTTAATATCCATCCTTGTGAAATAATTTTGTAACTCTTTCCCCCAAATTTACTTAAATAACCTCAAACAAAAGTTCTCAAGAAAACAAGTAATGAGGCTCAGGGTGTACAAGGAATATGGCTTCTTAGGTAACTCCTACTGAGTACAAAAAATTCTGTTCTAAAGATCTATCTGAGTTTGTGCTCCTTTTGTCCTGGCTCTATGGCCTTGGGCAAGTCACTGAGCTTAAAATTGTGGCATCTATGGAATGCGGATATTTGTCATTGAATTATTTGACGGGGCAAAGCCCTTGTAAAATACAGTATAGCCATGAGAGAGTTTTCAAAATTCTCAACTCCACCAGACGCCCTAATGTTCGAATTTTATCTAAACTCACACAACATAAAATAGGCTAGTAACTACAAAAAGAATATTTAAAAATCCCACAAAAAGAGATATTCCAATCACAATTACTGAATGTCCTGGATTAAAGTGTGCTAAAAATTTCAATAAGTTACCTGGGCAAAATTCTCCAACCGTTTTTGTTGATTCCCCTTTCTCTTACAGCCCCCAGCATAATAAAAATCAGATCTTTTGTAGGTTATAATTTAAGGAATGCTCAAAAAGACCGGAGACTCATCCACAAAAGATGCTGATAAAAATCAGAGATCCGTTCCTTGTTACTTTTGGTTAAGGACAGCCAAAATAATTCCATAGTAGTAGGGCAACTAAAACCCCGTCAAGCATAGGAAAAAAAAAAAAAAGCAAGTGTGCGGGCGATGTTGGGGGAAGTGGCATGTCTCCAGATTTTCAAAAAAGGAAAAGGGATGCATCCAGAGGTGGAGAAAAGGGTTTCCTACCGCTGGGGGCGCCGCCGCCTCTCACACATCCCTGGATAATTGTCATTCCCGTCTCCCGGGAGTTCACCTTCGGGATGTCACTAGGAACTCGCTGACTCTAAGCCGATTAGGAGAGGGGTGAGGAGGCCCGGATACTGCTTAACGGAGTCTGCAATGCTGCCTCGGCGCTGCGCTCTCCGCGGCGCCCGGGACGCGAAACGCGGCCACCGACATTGGTCTCCGCCACCCACCCGCCCGCCGCTCTGGGGCCTCCTCCATCCGAGCTCAGTTCTCAGCTAGCAACTCCGATCCCAACCGCTCTTTCCCCTGCCACTCGGATAAGAAAGACAAACTACTGTTTTCCAGCAGCTCACCTTGGCTGAGGTCCGGTTCAGCAGCCTCCGCAGATCACACAGACTTCATAACGACTCTTGGCTCCCAGAATCCCCTGCACTCGGGACCAAAGCCCAAGACCCGGAAGCAAACCCCAAGCACTTGGGGGGCGGAGGCAGCGACCAATCCGCAGAGGCCAAGGTAGGAGTAGGCGTGACGACAGCGAGGGGCGGGGCCGAAACGGCCCAGGGGGCGGGCGTTTGAAATCGGTGCCTCAGAGCTGATCCTAAACATCATTTTATACCTTCAAGAACCAATTACTTAATGTCTCTTCCGTCTTTTCCTTCCCCGACCCCCTCCCAGACTCCTTCATTCCGGTACTGCGTGGACGGAAAGCCCCGGTAGCCGACACCACGTCCCCGGCTAGCGAGAGAGAGCGTAGAAAAGGATTACACCAAACTGTTTAAATCCAACGGCTCCTGCTTCCTTTCTCCTGAGCTAGACCCAACAAGCCTAGAGAGTTGGGCAACGGAAAAACTAGTATTTTCATTTAATTGGATATGAAGAAAGAACAAATATATACGGGGGCAACCACGATCTTTATAAAGGTACAATTCCTGCAAAAATATTAGCCTTCAAAGCAAAGGTTGTATTCGTATTGTTTGTTAAAATTTTTATTTAAAATAAGTTCTAACGGGAGGGGAGGTGTCACTGGTAGAGATTCATTCATTTATTAATTGACATTGAGCGTTTAGAACGGTGGGCCCAACTGCCAGGAGCACGAGATGCAGTTATAAGATGGCTACTCGTGCATAGGCGAAGTTTTAATAAGACAACGAAGAGGACGAAAATTAACCGTCTTTCCCTCCCCGCCCCACTCCTAACCCCCAAGACACTGGGAGCAGGGATCTTGTTCGCCTAGTTTATCTTGCTATCTCATCACGTAGCCCTTGGCCAAAGTAGATGCTCAATAACTTATTTGTTAAACAAAAGAAAATTCAACTCCCTCAAGTTTCTAAAGTAAAGAGCTCATAAAATTGAACATTAAAATGCTTTTTTTCCAGAACTCTTTCTTTGAAACTTAAATGAAAAAAAAGGAAAAAGTCCCTTCCTCCAAAAAGTTCAAGAGGTAATTATTGATTTTTCTTGCTGAAGGTATTTCTCCCCTTCTCTTACACGTACTCAGTAAAGGACACTACCATCATACTAGCTACTCAAACCAAAATCTCAAGGCTCCTACTTTTCATTCGCTCTTCACATCCAGTTTCTTTGCAAGTCTTGCCAATTCACCTTTCCAAATATACCCTGAATTTTATTCTCTGCATCTACCCTAGTCCAAGCCACTTTTATTTTCCACCTGGATAGTAACTGCTTCCTAATGGATCTTCCCGCTTCCTCTTTTGTCCTACATTCAATTTTGCAGATAGCAGTGAGAGTGATCTTTTAAAATTATGAATCAAGTGGTGTTAGCTCCTGCATGAAAATCCACTGCAGTTAGAATAAAAATTAAATTTCTTGATGTGGTCTAAGGACCCGTCAGGCAAAGCCTGGCCTGCCTATCTCCCTGTCTCCTGACTTCACTTCTATCTAATCAGTCACTCTTACACACTAAGTTCTAGCCATGGCGAACTGGGCATTTCTGTTTCACAAATAAAGATTCTTCTACACTAGCTTTCTTCTGCCTGTGCCCCAGAATAACTATAACCATACCTCAAGTCTCAGGCCAAATGTCACTTCCTAAGTGAGATTTTCCTTGGCATCTAAATTTGCATCCCAAGTCCTCCAACACACATATACCAAACCATCACCCTGTTTTATTTTTTTCATAGCACTAAACCTACCTGAATGTATTCTATTCATTATTAGCTTATTGCTCTGTTTCTTGGCCGAGAGGCAGCATAACGAAGTCATTAAGAGAAAAAGAGCTATAGCCTGACTGGCTTGGTTCTATATTCCAATTCTGCCCTGTCCTTGCTGTGTAGCCTTAGGCAAGCTATTTTCCCTTTCTGTGCCCTTAGTTCCTCCTGTATAAAATGGGAATAATTCTAGTCTGTACTTCATAATGTTATTATAAGGATTAATGAATTAATACTTGTAAAGTGCTTAAAACTGTCTCAGAAAACTACTTGTTAATAAATGTTAGTTTTTATTATAATTAATATTATTTTATTATTATTGTCTATCTTCCTGTATTAGAACATAAGTTCCAAGAAAGCAAGAACCTTGTGTCTCTTGTTCACTGGTGTATCCTCTGCATATAGAACAGTGCCTGACACATAATAGGTGCTGAGTAAGTATTTGTTGAATGAATGAATGACTGATGCACTATGAAGTGGAGGAATGAAGTAACAATGGCAAGATGGTGACACAATTATAGAAAATACCCTTGGTTTTTATGTTCCAAATGCCCTTATCAGCCCTGACCCAATCACCCCTATTCATTTAATTACTAGCCTATCACCTAATCTTTTTATCATCAACTATAGTTAAATAACTGCCCCTATAATTTTGTTAAGGTCAGCATGCAATATAGTCCACGAAATTTAAAGCTTTGACTTCAGTGGTCTGAAAGTATTAATAAGAAAAAGTAATTGAACATTTTTTACTTATCATTTTAAAGTACTAATAAGAAAATGAAACTATAAAGCCTTTGACTTAAATGGTTTGAAAGTATAGAAAAAGAAGCGAAAAGTAAGTTTACTAAAAATTTAAAATTCACACTGTCATATATAACCTCTGAAGAATTCTCATTTTAAACCAATTACCACAAAAGTCTAGTTGGGACCTTAATTCCACCTACCAGTCCTCTTATACTCTCCTAATTGTTTATTTTCCCACTCTGCAATAATGTGATTTCCCACATTCCTCTCCTTAAATCTACTTGCCTCTTCCACACTCTTTCTTTCCTCATCCTCTTCCCCAGGAGTAGATGATATTCTGACTTCTCTGGGAAAATAAAAACTCTTAAACAAGGACTCCTCATCTCCTGTCCAGCAGATCTACCAAACTGCCTTTGACTATACTCATACCCTCAACTTTACAGTACAGATGAGATGACCCAAAACCTTTCCTTTGTTCTCTGGGTCCCAATCCCTCTGGGTCCCATGGGCATCTTGCTATTTTTCCTATTTCTCACAATCTGTCTCTTTCAGATCATTCTAACCAGCTTGTGGATATGGTGTAGTACATCATAAACTTAAAAACTGCTCCTTCATTTTAATATGACAAGGTTACTACACTTCAGTGTGAAAAGGATGTTTTATATAATAACTCTGATAGGGAAACAGTTTATTCTTGTAGCAGGATGTAATGTAGGAATTTTAGCTTCAAAGCTATGTCCAATTGAATTGAACACCCAAATGGAAAACAAGTAACTATAGAAATCTTTTTTTAAATATATTTTATTGATTATGCTATTACAATTGTCCCATTACTCCCCCATCATTCCCCTCCACCCTGCACACTCCCTCCCACCCACATTCCCCCCCTTTAGTTCCTGTCTATGTGTCATAAGTTCTTTAGCTTCTACATTTCCCACACTATTCTTGCCCTCCACCTGTCTATTTTCTACCCACCATCTATGCTACTTATTCTCTGTACCTTTTCCCCCTCTCTCCTCCCACTCCCCTGTTGCTAACCCTCCATGTGAGCTCCATTTCTGTGTTTCTGTTCCTATTCTAGTTGTTTGCTTAGTTTGCTTTTGTTTTAGGTGTGGTTGTTAATATCTGTGAGTTTGCTTTCTTTTTACTGTCCTAGTTTTCATATTCTTTTTCTTAGATAAGTTCCTTTAACATTTCATATAATAAGGGCTTGGTGATGATGAACTCCTTTAACTTGACCTTATCTGAGAAGCACTTTATCTAACTATAGAAATCTTAAGAAGAAAATTTAAGAGACTATTTATACAACCTGGGGTTTGTAAAGAAATTTTGATGTAGACAGAACACTGAAGAACTATAAAAGAAATAATTTTTAAAATTCATCTATATAAAAATATAATTTTATAGCAGATGATGCCAAAACAAAGTCAAAAGATAAATACCAGAAAAGTAGACAAATTCTGTAATGTATCTAACATATAAAGGTGTTTACAGCTACCACTATTACTGCTAATACATATAATATAAAAAATACAGACAACCCAATAAAAAATTGGGCAATGAATATAAATAGGCCATTCACAAAAAGCAATTCCAAATAGACAATAAACATGAAAGACACTCACCCTCCCCCTGAGAAAATGAAAGTCAACTAACAGTTACCATATTACAGCATGAGCTTGACAACACTTTTTTAAAATTAATGATACAGTTAGATGGGATTAAGAGAAAAGGGGATCCAGTCAGACAGTAAAAGTTAAAGGTGCTCACTGTGACCTACAAGGCTATCCTTAACCTCCTTGACCTCTCTTGATCCACTCTGCCTATGCCACAGGCCCTCCTGATGCTGTTTAAGTGCAGCTTCTGCCTTAGGGCCCTTGCATTAGCTATTTCTTGGCCAAGAAGACTCTTGCCTGTATTATTCAAGTCTTTGTTCAAATGAGGTCAACCAACCGTGACAGTCGTATTTAAAGTTGCCATCCTCCTCCCACTTTGTCCTGTAACATTCAGGATATCTTACCTCCTTTATTCTGCTGTACTCTTCTTTTTTATATAGCAAATACCATTTTCTTGATTGTATACAGTTTAGTTATGTTTGTTATTTCTTTCTCTACCTAGCCTATGCAGAATGTAAATTCTGCAAGAGTAGCGATCTTTGTTTGCCCAATCATGTAGGCCATACCTCTAAAACAATGCCCAGTACCCATAGACATTTTCCATATGAGTGAATAACTGACTGAATGAATGGATAAATGAATTTTGACAGGAGAAAAAATACATCTTGATCTAAAAAATATTGCCTTAATCTTTTTCTGTTTTTTTTTTTTTCTAAATATTTCATTTATTTACTTACTTTTAGAGAGGGGGAGGGAGAAAAAAATGGAGAGAAACATCAATGTATGGCTGTCTCTCGAGTACCCCCAACTGGGGACCTGGCACACAACCCAGGCATGTGCCCTGACTGGCGATTGAACCAGTGACCCTTTGGTTCACAGGCTAGCACTCAGTCCACTGAGCCACACCAACCAGGGCTCGTTTTCTGTTTTAAGGAAGAAAAAAAAGTATTTTATATTGTGCTAGCCTGAAATTTAGACTTGAAATAAAGATACATGAAGACCCAGAAAGATGATTTCTTTTTTTTTTTTAGGAAAAAATCTCTAAATGAAAAATCATATTATTATCAGGCTGTATATGTCCCTCAAGATTCTAATTTCATCAGCCCCACCCCCAATCCATTCACAACTCCAATTTAATCCAACCTCCTGCCTCTTCCAGTTGAATCACTTTCCCCCATTCTAGTAAATTCCCTCACTTACAAAGTTACCAGCCCACAAATTGAAAATTTTGCTTGAAAATATTTCTTTGAGGCTCTTACTAAGAAAATGGAGGAAGAAACCCAAAGATCACTGGTCATAGATCACATTTAAAAACAAGGAAATATAAATAATGGTATCAGCTCTAAATTTTTAACCTGTGCCCCAGACCTGGCTACAGTTGCACCTGATTTGGTGGGGCTTGTCTCACATCAGCCAGGAACAAAGTAACTAACTCCTTGTTTACCCTCTTGGCTCTTGGTCTGTGCCCATGCCTGCTTCATGTCCTGAACACATGGATTAAAAATATAAATACATAAATAAAATAAGAATCAATTAATTACAAAAATAAATTTTTGACTGGAAAAATTTTCTAATAGAAAATGATGGTGCTTTAATCTGTTTTGTTCAGTGGAAAAAACAGAAAAATAAATTAGCTTGCTTTCTACTAACAAAGTCCTAATTTTAAATTAAGACATTCTGAGGCCCAGAGAGATGATTTCCTGGAGAAAGCCTCAAAATGAAATTTGCTGATGGTCCAGGCTAGATTACTGGCTACTGTTATAATTTAACTACCTCTTACCTAATCTGAGTGCATGGCTACCTCACTAGCTAGCCAGTCCACTATTACTAAAACAATTCAAAACAAACATTAAAAAAAATTAAAACTAAACAACTAAAATACAGAAAATAGAGGGATAGAAAAAGATACTCCAGGCAAATTCTAAACAAGAAACTTTATGAAGCAATTAATTATCAGAGGGTTCTTTAAATAGAGTAGCATTAGTAAGGGCTACTCATTGCATCACAAAGAAAAATCCACTAGGTAAATATTATTATCATGAACATGTATGCAATTATGTAAACACATAGTTTGGAAAAATCTGAAGCAAAAATAATTAAAAGGAAAAACACGAATGTGTTTTATGGTGGAAATTTATGAACACGAAGTTCTCTCAGATTAATAAACCAACAACTTAACATTGGTGAATTGTGTGCATAGATATGTATACTTACTGCATTTATATATGCATATATATTTCTATTTATATATTGTACTTATATATGTTCTTTAAAATCATTTGACCAAAACAAGAGAATATACATTCTTTTCAATAAATATTGAACATTTATAATAAAGTATAAAGTCATCAAATAATTTCAGTAAATGACTATGTAATCATTTCTAAATAATAATATTTAGTCTTGCCAATCTTTGAACTTTATATAAATTTTTTAAATGAATCATATATGCATACTTTTTGTGTTTTGCTTTTTTCCTTCTACTTTATGTATAGCTGTGGTATACTATATAGAATTTTACTGTGTAAAAATACACAATGTAATTTATTTTAATAATAAGTGTGTTTCCAGTATGGGGGTATTACAGATAATGCCACTATGAGCATTCTTGTAAATGTGCAGAGGTGCAGATGTGTATTGAATACATTTCACATATATATATCCCATCAGCAGGATAAGAGTTTTCCTGGTTTCATAATCTTATCACACTTGATATTGTCCAACTTTTCAATTTTCACTTATCTGGTGGGTATATGGTAATATGTCACTGAGGTCTTAATTTGCATTTTCTTGTTTACTAATAACCTTTCATATGTTTATTGTCCATTTGGACTTCTTCTTTTGTGAGGTGTCTGTTTAAACCTTCTATTGAATTGTCTTTTTCTTACTGGTTTCTCTGAGTTCTGAATTTTGGGGGCACCAGTTCTCTGTCTTATTTGTGCTACACAGATGTATTTTCTACTTCTTGGCTTCTCTTTTTGGTATATTTTGATATATAAAAATCTTTAATATTAGACTAGTTCAATTTTTCAGTCTTGTCCTTTTTGCTTAATGCATGGTATTTCTTGATTAAGAAGTTTTTCCTTACTTTGAGGTTTTGCTGTTATTCTCAGATACTATCATCTAAAGATCTTCGAGTTATGCCTTTTACAATTCTACCAGGAATTCATTTTTGCACACAGTGTGATGGGGTGTGGGTCTTGAAATCTGGTAAAGCAAATCTTACTTTGGCTGTCTTTTATGAATGCTTTTCTTTCTTGGCCCTTTACACTTCAATATAAAATTTAAAGTTTCATGTGCTACAAAAATAGAATAGTTTCATGTGCTAAAAAAATTTTTGAAATTTTTATTGGGATAACATTGAATCTATAGGTCTATTGTTTTTAAATTGACATTTCTACAATATTGAGTCTTAAATCTATTGATAATTTATGTCATTCTATTTATTTAGGTTTTCCTTAATTACCCCTCAGTAAGTTTACATTGTTGTCTTCATAGAAGTTTAGCTATAGGTGCTACTTCATTTTGAATGCTATTACAAATGACATCTTTTTTTAATTTTGATTGTCTGTGTTTTGCTGGTACATATAAATATAACTGTTTTTATATATTGCTGTTTTAAATTCAGAGACCTTGCTAAACCCTCTTATTAATTAAATTAGTTTATTCACAGATCTTTTGAAATTTCACATATACAATCATACCTATGAATAATAACAGCTTTGTTTCTTCCTTTCCAATATTTTCCCCTTTTCCCTTTTTTGCCTTGCCTTCATATGTTGGATAGACCTTCCAGGACAATGTTGAATAAAAGAGGTGGTCACAGTCATTCTTGTCTTTTTCCTGATCTGAAAGGGAAAGGTTTTACCTTTTCACTATTAAGTATGAGGTTTACTGAAGGTTTGGATAGATGCACTTTATTCAATAAAAAATATTCCTACAATTTTTTGGATGGTGAATTTTACCCAACACTTTTCTGCACCTAACAAGACACTCTTTAATCTGTCAGAGTGTGTTATGGTATTAATTTATTTGTTTAACTATCACCTGACCTTTAATTTCTGGAATAAACTCATCTTAATCACGATAAGTATACTGCAGAAATTAGTTTACTTAAAATCTATTTAGGACTTTTCATCCACGTTCATAAATGAGATTGGCCTATTATTTTCCTTTCTCATAATGTGCTTTTTGGAGATGTATCATAAACTTTGTATCATAAAGTATGTGGGCCATGGCTGGTGTGGCTCACTGGATTGAGCGCCAGACTGCAAACCAAAGGGTCACCGGTTTGATTCCCAGTCAGGGCACATGCCTGGGTTGCAGGCCAGGTCCCCTGTGGGGTGTGCTCAAGAGGCAACCACACATTGATGTTTCTCTCCCTCGCTTTCTCCCTCCCTTCCTCTCTCTAAAAATAAATAAATAAAACCTTTAAAAAATAAAGTATGTGGGAAATATTTTTTTCTTTTTGTCCTCTGGGAAAATTTGTCTAAGATTAGAATTAAATTTGCTGCTGTAGCCATCTGGGCCTAGAGTTTTCTTTGTGAAAAGAGTTTTGACTACTTCAGTTTCTTTAATGGTTATAGATATACTACATTCTATTTCTTATGTCAATTTTGCAATTATCTTTTCCTGAAAATTTATTTCATCTAAATTTTAAAATATATTGGCTTAAAGTTGTTTATACCATAGTTTATGTTTTATGTCTGCAGCACCTATAGTGATCAACTCTTTATCTTTCCTGACATTGATTATTTGTGCTTTCTAATTGCAGTCTTTACCATTTGCAACACAAGTTTGTCAATTTTATTAGGCTTTTCAAAACATCAACTTTTACTTTTATTCTTCCTCTATTTTATATTGGTTTTTTGTTTCTTAAATTTCTGGTGTTATTTTTATTATTTTCTGCCTTCTACTCTCTTCACTGTACTTTTTTTCAAAGTTCCTCTAACTTCTTGAGGTGGATGCTTAACTCATTTAATTTTTCAGTCTTTCTTTTCTTAGCTATTTAAGCCTATAATTCACTGTTAAATAGCATCCTACAGGATTTAAAACATAGAATATTTACTCTGATTTAGTTTAAAGTATTTTCTAATTTTCATTTTTGTTTCTTTCTGATTCAAAGTTTATTTAGAAATGTGTTCTTTTACAAAATTGGGAGTTTTCTAGTTATATTTTTAATATTAATTTCCCTTTATTGTTTTTTGGTTAGAGAACATGTTCTGCTTGCTTTCAGCCCTTTGACATTTGTTAAAACTTGTTTTATGGCCAATTTTGTAACATTTCCATAGTACTTGAAAACATATTCCTCAGTTTGGGACCACAAGGTTTAATATGTGCTCATTAGGTGGGGATTTTTTTTTTCCCCATTGCTCAAATATTCTATCTTGTTTTTCAACCGCTTGATCAATTAGTAGGGTCCTGGTTTATGTCTGTCTTCCCTGAGTCCCTATCATTCTCCAAGTATCTCAGATTAGGTGATAAATGATAGGATGTAACTTAATGTCAAAGTTTAGAAAAACTCATTAAAATATGAAATAAATGTAGAATTTTTACTAACTCATTAATTAACATTTTACTGGAGATTGCATTTAATTTTATAAGACTTCCATTCCCGCCCAGCTTTAAAAAAAAAGAAAGAAAGAATAAGAGTTATGGCTATTGGAAGAGATATATTTTCTGTATTTTCCCCCACAATTTTGATTATCTACATGGAAAACTTGAGAATTAATGGGCAAGCTGGTAGAACTAATATCAAGAGATACAAAGTTTGAAAAAACATAGAAGATCAATAAATAATAAAATTAATAGAAAAACATGTCTATTCACATAGCACTCAAAAAATTATAAAGTTCCTAAGACTATATCTAAGGAAATAAATATATTATCTTTATGGACAAAATTCTGCAACTTTATTGAAGTACATACAAGATTTGAATAAATGGAAGACCAATTAATGGTTGAGAAGGCTCAATATGGGAACTATGTCCATCCCAAATGGTTCTTTAATTTCATGCAATCTCGATTTAAATCCATAGGATTTTTATAGAACTTGACAAATATATTCTAAAATGAATACTGAAGTTTAACTCTACTAATAAAGCCAAATTAATTTTGAAAAAAGCTGAATTAAGGACATGGAACTGGCCTTACCAATTGTCAATGCTAAGTATAAAGCTATAGTAATTAAAACAGTACAGTTTCAGCATAGAAATGGGCACATAAATCACTGTACTTTGAAGAATTTAGAAAGAGATTGATGCTTATATGGAACTTGGCTTAGGAGACTTAGAGAATTCCATCTTAGTGGGGAAAATGGTGGTAGACATTTGGATCTGTTAAAAAAAAAACAACAAAAAACCACCAACAACAATACAGATCATTGCCTCCCAACACCAATGACAGAGCTTTCTCGATGGGTGAAACAAAGATGAAAACCAAAGACATTAAAACAATTAAAAGAAAGCAAAATCTTTATGATTTCAAGGAAGAGTAGATTGCTTACACAGGACATAAGGGAAAAAATCATAATGGAAAATACTAAGAAGTTTAATTATATTTAATGTTTCAAAATATCTAAAAAAGACACCATACATGTAAATGGAGGTGGTAGGCTGGCTTAAGATATTTACAGCAATAAAGTAGATGTAGAATTAGTATCCCAAACATTTAAAGAATTTTACCAATCAGTATATAAAGAAAAACAATTTAGCTGAAAAAATGAGCAAAGGATATAACTGGTAATTCACAAAACTGAAACCCCCAAAAGGGCAATAAATCAATAAAGTACATCTCCTTAAAAACAAACAAACAAACAAACACGTCACCTCACCAGTAAATAGCTCACACCGTACTAATAATACTACAGGAGATGAATTTTTCTGCCCATCAAATTATTAATAACTAAAAAAATTGTCATCAAATGCATGGAGAAAACTCATGGGGCGTGGAGAAAACTCTCCTGCTTTGTTAGTATATTCATTAGGAAAAATTACTAGGTAAAAGAACTTGACATTGCCTAATAAAATACAACATATTTCTATATAACCTAAAAATAACACTTCAAAATCTCTATCCTGGATAACTTCTCACATATAGTTACAACTGAAAGCTTTTCAATGCAGCATTGTTTATCATTTAAAAAACTGGAAAAAATCTAAATACCCACCAATAAAGAAATGCTCTAATAAATGTATTGTGATAGATTATATTTATGTATGTATATATATATGTGAATATATCCTGAAAATTATTGAATTTAAGAAATGCAAAAATACTAGCATATTCGGCATAAAA
The DNA here is from genome assembly GCA_039655065.1 of Glossophaga mutica. Lineage (NCBI taxonomy): Eukaryota > Metazoa > Chordata > Mammalia > Chiroptera > Phyllostomidae > Glossophaga > Glossophaga mutica. The sequence continues at coordinate 72,431,551 of CM077308.1, read as the reverse complement.
TCATTTATATAGAATAAAAATAGCTGATACACAAAACAGTACTCCATATTACTAGTAAATGCACAACCCACAAAAATGCAAAGATATCCACAGATGGTGCACCAAATTCTTGATAATTGTTGCTTACCAAACTGGGGAAAAAAAGAGATTAAGATTTGGTGTTTGGATCTGAAAGGGACTTCTACTTCATATGAAATATTTCTTCTTTTTAAAAGTACTTGAGGCAGGAACAAGACCTTCAAATATCTGTTATCACTACTTACATTCAACACTACACTGGAGATTCTAGTCAGGGCATTTAAACAAGAAAAAGAATAAGAGGCATCCAAATTGCAAAGGAAGAAATAATACTATCTTTATTGGGTAGTATTATTTATTTATCTAACATGGTTTTATGGAGAGAAAACCACTAAAAAATACTAGAACTAATAATTTCAACAAGATTGAAGGATACAAGATCAGTATATAAAAACCAATTGATTTCTATACAGTAGCAATGAAGAATATAAAAATGAAATTAAGAGACAATTCCACTTACAATAGCATCAAAAAAGAATAAAATGCTGAGAAATTTAACAAAAGAAGTGAAAGATTTCTACACTGGAAACCTCTGTCAAAGAGCTAAATAAATGGAAAGACATTACATATACATGGATCAGAAAATTTAATACTGTTGAGGATGGCAATATTCTCAAAATTGTACTGTGAATTCAGTGTGATCCCTGTTATAATTCCTGCTGGCTTTTCCCACAATTTAGTATCAATTAAAAGTTGATCCTAAAATTAATATATGAACACAAAGAACCCAGAATAACTGAACAATCTTGAAAAACAACAAAAATTTGGAGGACTCACACTTCCCCATTTGAAAACTTACCACAAATCTGTTGTAATAATCAAATGTTGGTATAAGAACAGCTATGTAGTTCAATGGAATAGAATTGAGAGTTCAAAGTAAACCCTTACATTTATTGTCAATTGATTTCAACAATGGTTTCAAGACAGTTCAACAGTGGAAGAATAGTCTTATCAACCAATGTGATGGAGCAATGGATACCCTCACACAAAAGAATGGATTTGGATCCCTACCTCCTACCAGACTTGGAAATTAAGTCAAAATCGATCATAGACCTAAAATGTGAGCTAAAACCATAACCTTGAACTAAGCAATTTCTTAGATACAGCACCAAAAGCAGAAGCAATAAAGAAAATTGATAAATTGGATCTCATTAAATTTCAATGAGAGGATAACCCATAGACCGGGAGAAAATATTTGCAAACCACATATTCAGTAAGAGACTTACAACTAGGACATATGACGACTTCTTGCAACTCAATGAGACAACCGAAAAAATGAGCAAAGGAACTGAATAGAAATTTCTTCAAAAACGATATATGAATGGCCAATATGTATAGAAAAAAATGCTCAACATCACAAGTCATTAAAAGCCACAAGATCTGACTTCACACCAACTACAAGTGCTGTTTAAAAAAAAACAATGACAAGTGTTGGTGAGAATGTGGAGAAATAGGAACCCTCATATATTGCTGGTTGGAAGTTTAAAATACTATCAGCATTTTGGAAAAACAATGTAGCAGTTTCTCAAAATGTTGAACGTAGAGTTACCATAGGACAAGTAATTTTACTCCTAGGTGTCTACCCAAGAAAAATAGAGCCATGTGACCTCACATAGACTGTACATGAATATTTGTAACACTTGTTCATAGTAGCAAAAAGCTGAAACCAACCCAAATGTTATCAGCTGATGAACAGATAAAATGTAGTATATTCATAACAATGAGTTATTAATTCAACCATAAAAAGAAACAAAATACTTATACGTGCTACAACATGGATGAATTTCAAAAACATGCTGAGTGAAACAAGCCAGATGCAAAAGACCACACATATGATTACATAAATAGGAAATATCCAGAGTAGGCAAGTCTGTAAGGACAGAAAGTAGATTAGCGGTTGCTTGGAGCTGAGCACGGAAGGGCTACGAGTGGGCACAAGGTTTCTTCTTGGAGTGACAGAAAAGTTCTAAAATTAGATTGTGGTGATGGTGGCTGTAAATACACCAAAAAGCACTGGACTGTACACATAAACTGGGTGAAAGTTTTGTTATCTAACTTATATCTTAATAAAGCTGTTTAAAAAACACTTGAAGCAAATATGGCAAAATATTGAGATGGCAATTCTGGCTGGGTTTTGTTACATATTCTATTTTCTCTTATTTTTAATGTTTCTCAAAAACAGAAAATTACACCATAAATTCCTGGGCCCCAATTTCAAGTCAGATATATGCATAAATTTTGAGTCTTTTCATTATACTGTTACCTTCCGGTGCTGACAGCTATGTGCCCCGCACTCCCACCCATCACCAAAGGAAATAACTGGATCCTTGCCAGAGCACTCTCAGTGAAGTCTAACTGTCATCCATAGCAAACGCAACTTTTAGTACCTGGCTCTTAAACATAAGCCAGTAATGACTGGACATGAGGAAGGCATTTAACATGAAATACAAAAACAAAACATCCTGGAAAGGTGAATTCAGAGGAAATACAATGTAAAGGGCAAATGAAACTTAAAAAAATTCTGGTGATTAATACTTCTAGAGAAAGAAGAGAAAATCTGCAGCCGCGGAGAATATCAGGAATCTATAATAAAAGGAATATTCAGAGAAAAAAATAATTTGTGGAAATAAATAAGTGCTGGAAGGTTTGGTATATGAAACATAACAAAAGAACAAAAGGATAAAAAATAAAAGAAAAAGGTGAAATGAGAGGATCAGTTCAAGTGGTTTAATATTTGACTAATTGTATTCCATAGAGAGAGACTGAAAATATAGTGGGAAGAAATATATTAAACAAAAGATAAGAGAAAATTTTACAGTAATGAAGAACATGAGTTTCTGCATCTGAAGTTCTAGCATAATAGTTGACAAAAAAGACTAACTTATCGTATCTTAATGAAATCTCAGAAAATCAGGCCTAAAGAATATCCTAAAAGTGTCCAGAGAGTAAAAAAACAGGTTGCACAAAGTCGATCAGAAAACAAATTGGTTGTGGGTTTCTAGAACCTAGAATTCAATGGAACAATGTCTTCAGAATCCTGAAAGAAAGCGTAAGGATAGGACAAAGACATTGTCAGACATGCAATCTCTGGTAGACAGTTATGTTCAGGAACCGCCAATAACTTTAGAATTTCCTTCTCACATTTGGGGAAACTCCCACACTCTGCCATCTGCATGTACTGCAGCAAAGACAGGCATATACCCAGGCTTTTTCAGTTAGACGCTTCTGTGGGAGACCTCAATTTCAAGAAATGTGAGCAAGTAGATTTTGCACAAAATCTATTCCTCGAGGAAGGAGATGAGAGATAGTTTTCAGAGGCAGCAACGGCATAGGTTCCAGGTGGAAGGTGCTTGCTCAGGGTCTTTGGTGCCTTTGACCAGAGGAGGTATTAGAATGCCTTAATGTATAGATTGTTAGATAATCTGAATATTGTTTCTGGATGTACAGTTTCCAAACCTTATTCTTCGATCCTCCTGTAGATTCTGTGAGCTACTTCATAATCTCCAATGAAGCTTCCAAGGATGCTCCTGGTGAATAAGCTTCAACAACACAAAGGAGTAAACCAGGGAAGAAGACTGAGGTGGGGGAACCAGGGAATATGACATAGTGGAGAGGAAAAGGGAATCCTCAGCATCACAGTGAATAGAACCCCAGAGTGCAGGCTGTGCAACAGCCCAAAGATTAACCAGTCCAGATTCAAGTGAGCATATGGAAGGCCCCAGGAAGAATATTTCTGAAAGGAGAAATCTGATTTAGTGGGTTGGCAAAAAAAATTCATTACTTTTTTCCCATAAAATAAAAGACACACTTTTAATTTTCATCAATGACTTTATTGATTTAGATATTCTGAGTATGTCAGCTACCTCTCACTATTGGCTTCCAGTGGGTAGAGGCCAGAGGTGCTGCTAAACATCTTCCAATGCATAAGACAGCCTCACAGCAAATAGTTATTTGGCCAAAATGTCAGTAGTACCAAGAAACTTCGGATACCACTTTTGACATGTTTGATCACTCACAGCACCTTCTCCACACACTGCGCAAATCCTTTCTTTGTGTTTCAGTTGTGGTTTTACCTTTCTTGAAATAATAAAGCATAATATGCCAAAAATGTTCCTTATTTTCTTCCATCTTCAATATTAAAATGGCTACACAAAAATTCACCAGTTTTGATTTTTTTCATGTACACTGATATGACAGTTGTCACAATACAATCTAACAAAATTGTTTCGAATGAAGTTAAAGACAACTAAGCACTACTAGAGCCATTGTAAAAATTAAATGAACTTTTTGGCCAACCCCATAGTAACTCATCAGTTTTATGTATTTACATTTACACAACTGGAAGTGAATTTGGGTGAATTAATGTATGTAAAACCAAGCAAATGGAATAATGAGACAGGTATTAACTGTAGGATAAATAAAACTTTTTACATGATGCCATGGCAGGTGTGGCTTAGTGGGTTGAGTGCTGACCTTCAAACCAAAAGGTCACCAGTTCCATTCCAGGTCAGGGCATATGGGTTGTGGGCCATGTCCCCAGTTGGGAGCAAGAGGCAACTGATCAATGTATCTCTTGCATATCAGTGTTTCTCTCCCTCTCTTTTCTCCCTCTCTTCTCCTCTCTCTAAAAATAAATAAGATCTTTAAAAAAAACTCTTTTACATGAAAGGCATTGTAGTCGTAGTAAACTATATGACTCAACTATGATTAATTTTATATGGTAAATATTCAGACTTAATTTAACCAAAAAAATCTGATACAGCTCTATGAAGGATTGGGATAGGGCAAGTCAATGTGTGTTGGGATGGAGCGTAAGAGAACTAAATCCATGTATTATATAGTATGAGTATCACAATGACTAAAACTGAAAAGTCTAGAAATATTGGGGGGGAAGACAGAAGAAACAGCTAAAATGTATGAGTGATTGCCTTGAGAAGTGGGATTGAGAGAGAGGAAGTGTTTTGGTCAGGTTTTTTTAATTGCATACTATAGACTCCACTCTACTTTAGTTGAAGCCAAAGGAGTTGCTTTTATTTGTTTGTTTTTTTAAGGTTTAAGTAGTTCACGGATTCCTGGCTGGTGTGGCTCGGTGGATTGAGCACCAGCCTGTGAACCAAAGGGTCACCGGTTCAATTACCGGTCAGGACACATGCCTCGGATGTGAACCAGGTTCCCTGGTTGGGTATGTGTGAGAGGTAGCCAATCAATGTGTGTTTCTCGCATATTAGTGTTTCTTTTTCTTTCTCCCTCCCTTCCCTTCTCTCTAAAAAGTAAATCTTTTTTAAAAAAAGTAGTTTACAGAATCTCTGGGAGAGCTCAAGAAGCAGGCTTACATGCTACTAAAGAAATGTATTTAAAATGTTAGAAGTTGCCTCAAAACTCAATAGAGTGGCTGTGTCTTGGAGATATGGGGTTCAAGAAGACTTCCGGCTCCTGCCTCTCTAGCAGCCAGATAGCCCTGTGACTGCCACAGTATCCATGTAACAGGGAAGTTGCTGATTTAAAGGGCAAGTCTCAGTCTTTGTCGTGATTTAATCTATACTGTTTGTGCATGACACTTCCCACCATATGTCTTTCTGCTCTATATCCATGCTCTTCAATGTTCCTAAATAGGAAATCCACACCAAATTTTGGTATTTGAGACACAAAAAGTTACAGGAAAAGTCAGCTTTTCAATTTTCTCTTTTCCATGCATCTTATCAAGAGGGAAATGATAAAGCTTGTGGGGTAGAAACATGCAGATATCTTGGAGAGAGAAGCAAGCACATCTCATGGAAGGGATTTATTGCTTTAGACAAGTGCCCATGAAAGATAAACTCTAGCTGTCAAGTAAGGCATTCTGGAGAGCTCCCACTGCAACAGTCTGTATTAAGAACCCACTAAATGGTGCAGGCCAATAGTGCTCGCTCGTGGAGAGAGGACAGAATCCTCACCAAGGTCCAGGGTTGGGAGGGAAGGATACATCGGGTAGGAGATTCTTCTGGAAAGCAGGGATTATAACTTTCAAAAAAGGGGAGGCAGTAAGAGAACTAAGGGAAGAAAAGCATAGAATCAGGGAAAATGACTGGAAGTATTTAAAGCCAAGAGTTTGTGTAAGGAACTATTGAGAGACACATTTAAGGAAACAAAGAGAGAAAGATGGTGGTTTAAACACAATCATTTACTTTGCTTCCTTCCAAACTCCACAGAAGTGACAAGAACAGGGTTTTTGTTTTAAGAAATAAATTACAAAGAGAGAAAATGGTAAAGGAGATAAGAGCAAAATTTGAAAACAGATGATTTACCAAACCCTGAAAAGTTGAGTGCTAAATTGGCAGTGAGGGAAGCCAAGAAGCAACACAACTGTCTGTACAGAACCCCAAAGGCCTAGGATTTCATGGCACTACACACCTCAGGATGTGGCGGTTAAAATGGGGAGAAGAAGGATGTGCTGAAAGCCTAATACAGCCTTAGATGACCTGCCTTGGGGCAGCTCCTCTCTCAGCCTGACAGAAGACTAAGCTTCATGGTCCATGGACTGGGAATTTCCAGGAACTGTTAAGAATGTGTTTGTCATAGAGAAAACAAGTTGATTTAGTGAACTTCATAAGTTGGACATTGGAAATTTCAGGAGCTGTTTTCCATGGGGAAGCCAGGCCTGTCCACTCCAGGAGGAAGATTGGAAGATCCTTCACTGTTGAACAGAGGTTCACCCAGGAAGTAGCGCAGCAAGATCACCATGCAGGGGAGCCTAATCAATGAACCCTTCTGCTCACTCCGAGCTTCTAGTCAGTTTTTTAGTGCAGTATACTCTCATGTTTGAGCCAACTGTTAAGGATCACCAGACACGTAAGGAAAGCCTTAAACCTGAAAGGAAGAAACCAAAACAAATGAATAAAAATTTGGAAGAAACAGACCATGGGGTGGGGGTGGGGGGAAGAAACCTTCAAAAACCATTGAAATTTTAGCGTTTTTAGAGAGATAGAAAAAATGCACCTGAGAAACGAGAACTGAACAATAAAAAAGAGAGAAATAAAGGAAGTTACAAGGTAGGGAAACAGAAATAACCTGTTGAAAATTTAAAATTTCATAGAATGAAAAAGAGAATAGTAGGTTTTAAAGATAAAGGTGAAATTTTTCAGACAAGAGAACATTGTTGTGAAATGACAGAAAATTGGGAGAAAAGAAGACACAAAAATTAGTGTCCAATATTCAAATGACAGGAGTTAATGCACAGCAGAAAATAGTAGAGGAAGTAATCAAAGAATAAATTGTTCCTAAAACTAAAGAACCAGGATTTAGAGATTGAAAAAATTGATGGACACTGGGACAAAGAAGAGCTAGCAGGAAACAAAAAAAGAAAACACATAATAGATCATATATAGTGGACTAGAAATCAAAATTACATTTTTCTTATTCTTCGTACTGTACCCATAAAACACTTTTAAAAAAGTTAATAAAAGAAAGACAGCCCTGGCTGGTGTGGCTCACTTGGTTGGAGTACTGTTCTGTAAGCTGAAGTTCGTGGATTCGATCCCAGTCAGTGCACATACCTGGGTAGAGGGCTCAGTCCCCAGTAGGGATGTGTGCAAGAGGCAACCAATAGATGTTTCTCTCCCACATCGATATTTCACTCCTTCTTTCTTTTCCTCTCTTCCCCTCTCTCTAAAATCAATAAGCATGTCCTTGGGTGAAGGTAAAAAACGATAACAAAAACACCCAGCTATGATTAATGGTGTAATTAAAATCACAAACGTACAATTAACATATAAAACAAAAACTATGAGATAATATTTATCTGCCTTTTGATGGGGAAGTAACTTTCTAAATATAAAAGCCATGAAAGATACTACAAAGGAAAAGAGACATAACAACATAAAACATTGAAATACATGTCAAAACATTTTAAATTAAATAAAATTAAAGAAGTATAAACTAAAGAAATGGTAAACTGGAAAAAACTATGAGCATATCTAAAAGTGTTTAATATGTAAAATATTCATATGAGCAATATATAAAATGTTCATATTTTATATGAGGAAACAACACTAGAACCCTATTAGAGAAAATGCACAAAGGATATGAACCAGTACATATAATGAAATCCAAATGGCTAATATTCATTTAAAAAATCAATCTTGGTGGTAATCTAAGAAATGTAAATTAAAAATTTGAGCTATACTTTTTCACTTACCAAATTAGTAAAGATTTTTTTCTAAAGTTATTTAATAGTGAGGATGTAAAATGATATATTCTTCTTGGAAAATTTTGGCAATGTATGTTAAAGATCTTAAAGTATTTAAATCCTACAATGCAGTAATTCTATTCCTAGATAGCTATCTAATCTAAGGAATTTCATTCATTCAACCAATATTTTTACTGTATATACTGTTTTAGGTACTGAAATATAAGGTAAATATTTATCAGTGATTAGTAATAATTGTGAAAAACTGAAAATAAAATAAGTCTCTAATAATGGGAAAGTTGAGTCATTTATATCTATAAAATAGAATTTACTTAGCCATCAAATATTATGGTTGTAAATTATTTTCAAAGAATGGAAAGTAGATTTTCTAAGTAGAGAAAAATTTATTAGACACAGTATTTAGATATTATCAGCAGACATTTTAGCTAATGTCTGAGACGTTTTGTCAGCAATTCCAATTTGAAACAATGAATTTGAAATGCCACATGAAAGACAAAAAGGCTATCCTGCTCTCCTGAAATTGCTAAGCAATATGGACAATAAACAATCTAGACAATGGCCACAGGGAAAGGGACTATTAAACATAATTTACTTCTCTCTTTCTCTAGCTTTTAATACACATGCAGACACACCCCCACCAAGGAAGCTTGGAGAAACTATTTCTAAAGGACATAGAGGAAAAACTTCAGAATTTTCAGAAAACCATCAAGTTTAAGAAATCAGATATTTTTAATCATTCTGAAAATAAGAAAATACTTTTCTTCAATTGTCAGAACTGTCAGGTTTCTTTAGCTAAAGAATTTATGTGGTACTGTGGTTACTATGGATAAAGATAAAATAGAAGAATATCTGAAGTGCAAGGGTATTTATTCTCCACTGGTACCTGTGGCTCCAACTGAAAGAAGCATGAAGGCAGGCTCACAGTAAAGGCTACCATTTGGGACTCATAGGGAAGTGACATATTTGCCTGGAGCACTGAGGGGCCCTCGTTATGGTACCTGGCCAACTCTGAGCAGTGTGTTTTGAGCACAGGGTTACACTTACAAAGTCAAAATAATTTCTTTTGATGCTCAATGTCGGAAGAATAATATATGTATTTATTATATATATGGCGACCATGTCTCATTCTTCCTAGAATCCTTAGAAATGTAGAAAGGAAATAATTTAGTTTATGAAAAAATACAAAGTGCTCCACTCAAAGCTTATTTTAATGGTATGTTATCAATTCAGTAAGAAATGAGGGCTTGCATGATATTCATAGCCAGCATTTTATTATTTCTTAGGGGAAAGGCCCTTAGTATGGTATTTAAGTTTCTCATATATAACTCTCCTAAATTGTTCCACTTTTCTCTTCTCTTTTTTAAATTTATTTTTAGAAAGAGGAAAAAAGAGGGAGAAAGAGGGAGAGGAACATTGATGCACCAGAAAACAGCTTGGGGTGTGTAAGAGGGGTATCCTCTCTCACGCCCCAAACTGAAGACCTGGCCTGCAACCCAGGCATGTACCTTGACTGGGAATCAAACTGGTGACCTTTCAGTCCACAGGCCAGTTCTCAATCCACTGAGCCACACCAGCCAGGACTCACTGTTTTTTATACCTATGATAGGTTTAATGGTCCATCGATTATAATCATTCTCTTGTTCATCCATTTAATCCATTAATCCCCTTGTTCCCCTCTCCCTGAGATATACTTGCTTGGAAAAACCCTAACCCTGATGGAACCTTACTGTTTGCTTTGCTTTCTTTCTATCTTTTGAATACTCCTTTTCTATGGGGAAAAATTCTTTCATGGTCAATTAGTTCTTGTGGGGCTGCCATCAGTGGTACAAGGCATGGGGACAAACACCACCACAATGTTATATAGTATGAGTTAAGGGAATACATCAAGACCAAAGTACACACAGTTTCCCATTTCTTTAGCATCCCTACAGAGAGGCATCCCATGTTCAGGAGGGATGATGTATATAACTTGGGCTTTGTTTTAGTGGAGGGGTCTCTCTCTCTCCATTGCTTTCCCTTCTTGTAAGGCTTTAATGATATCCAGTTTATCAGGAAACAGACTGCTTGGGGGAATCAAGCTGCCTCAATGCATGCCAGTCATTTATAGGAGTTGTCTGGGAAAACCAGAGGTCCTGTATTTTAGGAGGCAGCTGAGGACCTTGGTCTTTTTGGATGATATAGTCCTCTAGCCATGCGAAGGAAGCCATTATTCCCAATGGGAAGCTGAACAGGAGCACTTCTCATCCAGCTGGTAAGGGCTCTGGGCTAGCCCATTGTTCAGGCATTCCAAGGTGAACATCTAAGGTCATTTTTTAAGTCCTCACCTGAGGACATCTTTTCATTGCTGAGAGAGAGAAAGAGAGAGAGAGAAACATCGATTGGATGCCTTCTGGTATGCACCCTGATCCTGTCCAGGAATTGAACCCATAATCTTGCAGTCTATGGAACAATGCTCCAGTGAATTGAGTCACACCAACCGGGGCCTAGGGTCATTTTTTTGGACAATGCTGCTCCTTCATAACAATCTATCTCTAAGACTGTGAGTGCTCATCAGGTGTGTCTGGAATAGGAAGAGAGCAATATCATTTCCACCCAATCTTTAGAATCTAAATTAATTGAATCTGTCATACTCCCTCAGGGGTGAGCCAGATTGTCACCCATTTCCCCTCCCCCACCTCCATTTATTAGCAATAAGTTCTATAGAGACCAAGAGATCGTTTTGCCAGCTAACTTCCATTCATCCTTTGACATTAAAAGCTGGAAAAGGAGAGGCGTGTACTGATCCTCCTCATCTCACCCTCTTCAGATTCCTTGGTGCGTGAATTCTGTGAAGGATCTAGCTAGGGCAGAGGTGCCAAGGTCCTCTACCCCTTACTCAAAGGACCCCTGCTGTTAGCAATCAGGTCAGCCACAAACAGTTTGATACACTCTCATAAAAGCCACAAGCTAGTGGTTACAGAGAGCAAGCACTTCCTTGGCTATTTTGGCCCCTTACAGCAGACATGAAGGAAAAAGGATTTATGTTTGGTCAAAGAAGGCATACAGTGGTGACCTCCCTAGCTGTGGGGGTGGTGGAGGACTGTGCCTTAGCCCCAGCTTTCTCTTGTCTGAATGGAACTCTGGTACCGAGATTCCAGGGGACCATGGAGATGTGAAGGAGTTCTATTATTTTGAGCAGTCCCAGGCAAGCTGATATTTGTAATCTTTTGGGGAGATGGCAGGGTGAGAAAGATGAAATACCTTGATCTTGAGAGAAAATGGGGTTGCCTCCTCTGGGGGAGCTGCTCCTCCCCGGGGTCCTCATGCAGACCTGGTGTTTTGCGTCCTGACAGTTGTGCTAGATACGCTGTACCACTGTTCCTTCCATTTCGGCAGCTCTCCTGGGGAACTTTTTCTGACCCTAAGATGGCCCTGAAATTTTTATAACCTTTAGACCCCAGAAAACCTGGGTTGGTTCAGGGTTTCAGGCAAACTTCCAGGAAATTCATCCACAACCAGTAACTCAGAAATTTCCAATAATTTTATAGGGTGATTTCAAGTGGATTCAGAACCTCTAGGAAATCTCTGATCTGATGCACCAGTTTGAGATAGGAGTGGGCATGTTTGGGCCTCCTGACTGGTGAGGCTAGGTAATTTCACTTGTACTAAGGGAGCCCAACATTAACCCCTCCATGCCGTCTGCAGTCACTCCTCTCTCCTTGGTTGTACACTGTCTTAGCAATTCCTCCAGTCAGAGTAGCTCTGGCTGTTGAGGAAGCCATTTGTTTGAGTCTACAAGTTGTTTTTATTTTTAAAATGATTTCGGAAGTGTTATGAAGTGGCAGTCCTTTCTCTTGAATTTCTTGTGAGGAATCTCAAAAGAAAAAGTTTAGGTAAATACCAGTGTTTTGTAAGCTGATAACGTTGAAAATAAGCCATTTACTAGGACGTGAAAGGACGTGTTTCAATAGAAAGAGATGGTTAAATACCTGAGTGGATTCAGTTGTTAATTGGACTAGGGATAATGGAATTAGGGTGGGGCTGATCTGACTAGAATTTCGAAAAGACCTCAGTGTGGGCCGTGATTGTCAATATGTGTTTCCTTTGGAGATGTTTTCTTGATAGAGGGACCTTCCCAAGAAAGTGATATTTGAGCTGAGACTGAGGAGGTAAGAGAGGTGCCTGTGCGCAAAGACCATCAGGCTGGAGAACACTGGGATTTTTTTTTTTTTTTTTTTTTTTGAGATACATCCAGGAACACAGTTGAAACAGCAAAGGGTAGAGTAGGAAGAGGTAGTCGTAAGGTAACGGTGGACCCCATCACGTAGGGACCTCAAGGGCATTTGAAGGATTCTAACTAGGAGTAGGCATCCCGAAGTTTGAGAGGGGAAGGTGAAATAAAACATTTGGAGAACGGAAAACCTTCATACTTAGGAGAGTGTAAGAGGATTAGCAAAGAGTAGTAAGGGGACTACTTGAAATTGCAATAATGACATAGTTTACCGATGCATCTTTTTTTCTAACCTTAATGGGAATATTCCTTCTGTTTCACTATTAAGAATGATACTTGCTATTTATTTTTTACATTGAAATTCTTTACCTTACTTATAGAAGTTTGTTTTCTTTCTAATTAAATTTGTTGTGGTGATACTGGATAATAAAATTATAAGTTTCAAGAGTACAATTCTATGATATATTATCTGTAAATTGCATGTGTGAAGCTTTTCTTAATATTTTACAAGTAAAGAATTTTAAATCATAAACAGATGTTGAATTTCATCAAATGCTTTTTGGTACCTACAAGATAATAGTTCATTTTCTTTATTAATACTCTGAATTATACCATTAGATTTTCTGATGGGGAATAATCCTTGCATTCCTAGGACACATCTGCTTGGTTATGATGTATTATTCTTTTAATATATTGGTGTATTTGATGGGATAATATTCTATGTAACATGTTTTCATCTCAACCTACAAATAAAGATGGCCTGTAGCGTTATTTACTGTTGTCCTTTTCAGAGATAAGAATAGCCTCATCTGAGTAGCTCTCCAACTCTTTCTGTACTCTGAATGGATTTGCATAATAAGAGTTAACTGTTTCTATAAACTTTGCTAGATTCACCTGTAAAATGATGTTACTCATGGGTTCTTAGGGTCATACTTTGAACTAGATTTTTATAGTGGGGTATTAAAGCTTTCTAGTTTTTCTTGGACTCATTTTGGATATATTTCCTCTCTAGAAAATTGTTTTTTTCCCCCAAAATTTTGCTGTCAAATTGCCAAGATTGTCTTTTGAGGTTTTGGCAATTCTGTACCATATCCCTCGATGTGTGTACAGTTTGGTTCATAGTATCACTATTTTTACCTCTCTCTTTTCTCATGATCAGTTATACCAGGTTTGTTGCTTTTATTAATCTCTTCAAAGAACATTTTTGCTCATCATCCCTCTGTTTTGCATGTATTATCTTTAACTAATAACATATTTATTCTTTGTTATTTCTTTCCTCTTCCTCCTCCTTATATTTTCTAACCTCTTCAGTTGAATGTTCAGTTCATTTATTTTCAATCATTCTTCCTTTTACTTTCAATAAAATGAAATATATTTTACTGTTTTTAATGCTTTCCTCCTAAACTCTATTTTTATTTTTTTATTTTTTAAATATATTTTATTGATTATGCTATTACAGTTGTCCCATTTCTCCCCCATCATTTCCCTCCACCCTACACACCCTCTCCCACCCACATTCCCCCCCTTTAGTTCATTTCTATGTGTCATAAGTTCTTTAGCTTCTACTTTTCCCACACTATCCTTGCCCTCCCCATCTATTTTCTACCCACTGTCTATGCTACTTGTTCTCTGCACATTTTCCCCCTCTCTCCTCCTCCCACTCCCTTGTTGCTAAAAAAATATACAAAAAATTATGAGAATCATCATAACTTGATGAATTATCACATTAGCTAATCTGATGGCTGTGTAACTAGCACTTTGGTTCAGAACAGATTTTGACATCACTCTGGGAACCCCTTACACCCCTACTCACAATTGCTGTCTTTGCCAAAAGTGACCACTACTCTGACTTCTGACATATATTACCTTGATGCATTTTAATCTTTGAGTAAATGAAATGAAGGAATACATGTTATTTTGAATATGGATAATTTTGTTCATTATTATGTTTATAAAATTATTCCTGTGTTTAAATGCAGTCTTTGTTTATCTTCATTGATGTAGTATATTCCATTGTTTGAGCACACCACAATATATTTGCTGATTCTACTGGGGTGGACACTTGGGTTGTTTCTAGTATTTGGCTACTAAAAATAGTGCTGTTATGAACATTCTTGACCAGGACATGCAGTGCACAACTCTCTGTATTTGCTAGGCATGTGATCACACTTGGATCATAGCACATGCATATGTTCTCTTTTGTTCAGCTTTAGTAGATACTGTCCAAATCATTTACCAAAGTAAATGCAGTGATTTCTCTTCTCTCCACTCAGTTAAGAAAATTCTGATAGTTCCATGCCCACACCATCTCTTGTATTGTCAATGTTATCAAATTTTAGTCTTTCTTTGAGTGTGCAATAATATCCCACAGTGGTTTCTTATTTGTACTTTCCAAATAACTTTTTCTAAACATTAATTTTTAACCTTTCTGTATTCTTCATTTTAGGTTTTATTTTAAACACTGCTCTGAAGATACTACATTTGGGGTATCCCAGCCAGGACTGGGTGATTCAATAAACCTCAAGGACAAAGCCAACTGAGGAACATCACTGACTCTCAGCTCTGGGCAAAGTTTCTACCCAGAGTAGACTCTCCTGGTGAATCAGCAAACCTAATAAACATTATCTTCTAATTGGCATAAAAGTCCACTGGTGGATCCTGCGGCCTCATGATATTCAAACCCACTTTTGAAAAGCAGCATTTTCGAGAATCCTCAACCATCTAAAACACATTTAAAACCTTTGGAGTTTGTTGCTTATTGATGGAAGCTATAA
This sequence comes from Glossophaga mutica, assembly GCA_039655065.1. Taxonomy (NCBI): domain Eukaryota; kingdom Metazoa; phylum Chordata; class Mammalia; order Chiroptera; family Phyllostomidae; genus Glossophaga; species Glossophaga mutica. The sequence continues at coordinate 72,416,304 of CM077308.1, read as the reverse complement.
AGTCTAAGGCTAATTGTGCCCAGAACCCGAATTGTAACATAATGATATTTTATCCAACCAAAGAAGAGTTTAATGATTTTGATAAATACATTGCTTCCATAGAGTCCCAAGGTGCCCACCGAGCTGGCCTGGCTAAGATAATTCCACCCAAGGAATGGAAAGCCAGACAGACCTACGATGATCTCAGCGACATCTTAATAGCAGCTCCTCTCCAGCAGGTGGCGTCTGGGCGGGCAGGAGTGTTCATTCAGTACCACAAAAAGAAGAAAGCCATGACTGTGGGGGAGTATCGCCGCTTGGCAAACAGTGGCAAATATCGGACTCCGCCACACGTGGATTTTGAGGATTTGGAGCGAAAATATTGGAAAACCCGCCTCTACGATTCGCCCATCTATGGCGCTGACATCAGTGGCTCCTTGTTTGATGCAAACACCAAAGAGTGGAACCTTGGCCACCTGGGAACCATTCAGGACTTGCTGGAGCAGGAGTGCGGAGTTGTCATCGAAGGCGTCAACACACCCTACCTGTACTTCGGCATGTGGAAGACCACCTTCGCTTGGCACACGGAGGACATGGACCTTTACAGCATCAACTACCTGCACTTCGGGGAGCCCAAAACTTGGTACGCGGTGCCCCCGGAGCACGGCCGGCGCCTGGAACGCCTGGCCCGGGAACTTTTCCCGGGGAGTTCCCAGGGTTGTGAGGCCTTCCTGAGGCACAAGGTGGCTCTCATCTCGCCCAACGTTCTCAAGGAGAATGGGATCCCCTTCGGTCGCATCACTCAGGAGGCTGGAGAGTTCATGGTGACCTTTCCCTATGGCTACCACGCTGGCTTCAATCACGGCTTCAACTGCGCCGAGGCCATCAACTTTGCCACCCCGCGATGGATCGACTATGGCAAAGTGGCCTCGCAGTGCAGCTGCGGGGAGGCCAGGGTCAGCTTTTCCATGGACGCCTTTGTGCGCATCCTGCAGCCCGAGCGCTACGAGCTGTGGAAGAGAGGGCAGGACAGGACTGTTGTGGACCACGCGGAGCCCACGGCTCCGGGTAGTGGGAACCTGAGAGCCTGGAGGAAAAACCCAGCCGACAAGAGAGCCGCACTGGGTTTGAGGCACCTGCAGCCACGTCGGGCCCCACGCAATCCTCCCGCCGTGGGCCCCAACGGTATGCCCCGCCGCCGCGCCCCTGTACTCCAGGCGTCCCTGCTCCTGTCGCTGCCCCGGGGCTCTGCCTCTGCCTCTGCCGCTCACTGCGGAGCTCCCGAGGCCCCCTGCTCCTCAAAGCCCGACCCACCCTCGCCACCAATCCCGGGTCCATCTGGCCAGGATCTCCTGCCCACCGGCAGATGTGGTCGTGGTCGTCGTCCTCGGGAACGGGGGACTCAGGAGCCCATTGTTCAGGCGCCAGCTAAGAGGCGCCGCTCAGTGGGCACAGCGCGCACTGCCCCCGACCTCGAGGCCCTGCCTGTGTCCGCGCAGAAAGCCTCCCTGGACGACTCTGCACCTCTGAGGTCAGAGACTCTCTATCCTGTCGTGGCTTCCGGGTCCTGCTTTGCTCCAGTGTCCTGAGACTAGGGGACGCCTGCCTTGCTCCCCACTTCTGTTTTGCGTGCAGCGTCATTGAGACATCTCAGAGCTTTAAGCAAGTTTGTAAGTCCCTGGTCTAGCACGAGACTTCCCCCGGTGTTGCCGCATCTGGATGGTCTTAGTTGGTGGTATTTACCAAGTTCGCCCGAGTTTGTTCTTCCTCTCAGACCCTGGAATGTCTTTGGACGCTGCTAACTCCTGTGCCTGCATCTGAGGTTTTATCCACTGGACAGCCTTGTGTCTCTGAACCTGATGAGTACCGCTGAGTTTGCAGAAGCCGGATCCACCCAAGACTCCTGCCCACTGGGACAACTCTGGATGTTGCCCACCTCTGGACGTTGCTTCTGAGGGATCCCGGCCTTTGGTTCCCCTCTGATCTCCCTCCCTTTTTCTCTTTCTCTTTCTCTTCTCCTCCCCATTTCGGGCAAAACTAGGCCCTTTTGACCACTTAGGTCAGTAGAGGCTCAGAAAATAACTTATGATCTCTGAGTCATCGATGTGTGTATAATGATATCTATTCCCAGTATTTCTTCACAAATATATTAAAGGCAACAAAAATTGGAATTTTCCCCCTATTATTGTCCATTCAACCAACTGAGGGGTTGAGGTTACTGTTTTCTGCTCTTTTCTGAATAATTATATCAAAACATTTTAAGCAAAACCTATTTTTATGGCCTGATAAAATGGTGTGGAGTCGGTGAATACTTTGGGGGTGGTGGTTGGGTTCTGCCTGGCAGGCTGGCTGGGGAATTTGATGTGCAGACTTTGTTAACGATGACCTGCTGGAAATCAGCTGCTACCGTGGCTGAGCAGTAGTAAGCAAGTTGCTGGGAGAGGAGAGCAAGCGCAGGACCAAAGTGCCATCATCCAAGTATCTTCAAGTCTCCACTGCTGTTTCCTGGCTGTGTGCACAATGGTTAATTTATTGATTCATCTCAATAAACAAGTCCGTACACAAATGAGCAGATCATTATTTCCATTGGCACTGTGTGGGGATGGGATGACACAGCAGAACGGACTGGGGCCAGCCTGGCTCCTGCGGATCAGTGAACACCTCTCAGAGCAGGAGACCTTCCCCCGGACGCACCTGACAAGAAGGGAGGTGCAGTGTGTTCATGTCCACTTAGAGGAAGCAGCAAGGGTGATAGCTCTGTCGTGGAATAGAATGGAAGCCCATTTGCATCTGGGTCATAGAACAGAAGGAGACAGGCAGGATCCAGGGTATGTAGCATATAATGAGTGATATAAATTAGTTGAATATTTTTCAACTTGAAATAAGAAGGTATTGGCAATTTAAAACAGCACTGGATATGATACACACGTGTCAGTAATGAGGTTAGTTCTGTGGACAATGTGCGGGCAAGAGAAGTTAGAACATCTAAGTGATAAGAGTGAGGATGGATGGTTACTTTGACTGGGCATTATTTCTGAAAACGCACAAAAGTGGGCAAATTCAGAGTCCATTTTGGAAAGTGAAAATGATAGTTTGGATACAGAGGCAAACATTTCAGAGAAGCAAACCACTCCTCCACTGCCCCGAGCTCTCCCTTTCAGAATTTCAGGGAGGCTCAGGAACTTTTAGCGCCTTATCAAACTGAAGGTGGGAAGAGATGGAAAAGCAGCGATTGCTTGCACTTGGGAGGAGCAGCAAAAACCCACGTCACGTCCCTACCACCAAAAGGAAGTAGCTAGGCAACTTTCTTTTCTCCTGATGTAACTGGAGATAGAAGTGTATTGTGTGGAAAACAGAAGCTGAGAGTCTGAACTCAGGGATTCCGGGCTCAGTGGAGGATGGGCGTGAGATGCTTGACTGAAAGGGACATTAAGCTGAATGTTGAGATTGTGGAACCAGAAGATGGAAGCAGACTGGTCTCCTTTTGAAGCGTGGAGGCCTGGAGAGCACCTGGCCTCACAGTCCATATCACATGGGCAGGACATCAACTGTCATGTGGAAAGTAACTGACACGTTGGGGGGCGGGGATTTTGTCCTTCAATTTAGGTCACTTGTGGATGTGGCAGTGCAGAGAAATAAAGGAATCCTGAGAAGTCTCTTTAAAGGCCATAGTCTGGCTCATATTCCTATTTTAAATTTTAGAAAATGAAAACTTTTGGTCATAATTCAGGAATATCACCATTCTTTCCTTGGAAGATAGATGCCCTGGGAAGCATAGGATAAAAAAAAATTGGGGTCTTTGGAAAAGAAGAAAAAAAAAGATTTTTCTCCAAAAACATTGTTCCTATTGCACTCAGGTTTTCACTTAGTTATTTGCATAATTTTCAAATTTTACTTTTCCCGAAAAGGACAAGCAATATTAAAAATAGAGTTCAGATGTATTAATAAAGTGGTTTCTAAATAATCGTGAAAGGAAAAGGAGCTGGGGGTGGTAGTGAAGGCTGTTCTTCAAGAAACGCTATTCCCAATTCTATTTTGCTTCCTGTGGACACATTCGATTTGGACATGCTCAATTTGGACCGCTCTTCTCCATAAAAGCTGCCCATAGCCAGCTGCCTCTCCATGTCCAATAAGTTTTTGCTCTACCCGGTCTTGGAAAAGCAAGGGATATGGATTTTGAAAATTATCTGAAGGCCGGGATGCAGCCACCTTTGTTCTCTCTGCCATGATCTACCCCAGGTCTGTCTCCACTTCTGGGGAGTAGTTATGAGCTTAATGTGCATTCTTCAAGTTACCAAGTGAAATTCCATGCAGTCCAAGGTCATGTGTCATGTGTGGTTTCATCAACTGACACCCCACCCCCCTCCCCATCTTTTGGAAAGTCAATATTCCGTTTACAGGATCTGAAAGCATTGTGATATGGAGGCCTCAGTCCAACAAAGTCAACTAGACCTGTATTTTATTGCTTGTTTGTTCCCCTGCCGATGGACAATAGGATTATTTCCAAACCTTTGTTAATTTAAACAGTGGCTTACTGAGTAGCTTTGTATATAGAAATAGAATCAATGGGTCGTATTTGTGTTCTTTTTCAGCTTTTCTAAGGAGAACCTTAGTAGCTTCCCATTTCTATCTCCACTGGCCGTATGAGAGAGTTCTGGTTTCTCTGTGTCCTTGGCCATGTTTTTATATTGTCAGACCATTTTCTTTTTTTCTGGCCTGAATGAATAACAAATAGTATCTTGTTGCACTTCCCTGATACTAGTGACGTGAGGGGTGTTGGTTTTTTTTTTTCCATATTTATGTGCCATTTGGATTTCTTATGAATTGCTTGGCCTAAGGCTTTGTTCAGTCTTTTGAGGTGGATTATTTTTTTACTGACTTATGGAAGTTTTATGATATTCAGGATACTAATTCATTATCTATTTTGTGAATGAGGAAAATTTCTCCTAGTCTGTAATTCTTCGTTTTTTGAAGTGTTGACATTTTAGTTATTTTTATTTAATTTAACCCTCACCCAAGGACATGTCCACTGACTTTACAGAGGAGAGGAAAGGAGGGAGAAGTGGGGGGAGAGAGAGAGAGAAAGAGAACGTCAGAGAAACACATCTATTATTTGCCTTCCCCACGGGCCCTGACTGGGGCAAGAATCCACACTCTAGACATGTGCCTTGATGGAATCAAACTCGCAACGCTGTTGGTGTATGGGACGATGGTCCAACCACCTGAGCCATCCAGCCAGAGACTGTAATCTCTTTTCATTTTTTAAAAATTTTGTCATTGTATCAATCAAGGTTGTGTGGAGACACAAAACCAGTAGGGAAGACATAGGTATATGAAGAGCTTTATGACAGAAATGAGTCCAAGTGTTTATGGAGGCCAAGGAATCCCATGATCTGTCAGATCTGCCAGCTGGAGAACCAGGAACGTGTGGTGGCGTATTCAGTCTGAGTTCAAACGCCTGAGAAGCTGGAGGCCAATGATCCAAGTCCAAGTCTCAGGCTAAAAGCCCAGGAACCAGGAGTGCCTAAGGCAGCTGTCTCAGAGTGGGCAAGGAAGAACATTTCAGCTCCAGCAGAGAGTGAATTTGCCCTTCCCTGCCCTTTGGCTCTCTTCGGGCTCTGACCGGCTAAGATGGTTCCCCCTGTGTTGGTGAAGGCATCTGAACTCAGTCTGATGATGCAAATGCTAATCTCTCCCCAGACTGCCACACAGACACATCCGGAAATAATAATGCTTTACCAGTGAACTTGGCATCTCTTAGCCCCATTGGGTCCACACAGAAAATTCACTATCACATTTGTGACTATATTGGAATCAGTTACCTCTATCAGGCATTTCCATCAAAATGCTTTGGTTCTTTAAGGTATACTTTTCACCCTGAGTTCATAAAGACATTCTCTAATATTTCCTCTAATAGTCTTAATATTCTGTTTCTATGTTCCATATGTAATCCACCCCAAATTTAGGTAAGAACGACATATTGAGCAGTCCATTCCTTCATTAGATACAGATTCTCACACATACATATATTGTGTCTGGCTCCTCTATTTGTACATCGATGTATTTAGCCATTCAGCACAAACAGTGCCGTTTGTTAGAGGGGAAGTCACGCCTCTTTTTCTCCTTTTTGAAGAATTATCTGGGAGATTCTTATTTAAATACTTGACCCCACCACTTACCACAACTGCCACCTTGAGTAAGTTGTTTAATGTCCCTTTGCCTCTGTCTCCTGAGGTAAGAAACACAGGTAATAGGATTTCCCTTATAAGGTCATTATGAAGATTGAGTTATTCTCCGCAGAAAACATTGGACGGTGTCTGGTATTTGATAATCACTGTATGTGTTGGCTACTTTTAATAATATTCGTATTATTAGAGGTAAAGGGACTTTGATTCACCAAACAATGGGAAAAGAGAGTGACAAGGTAAATCAGGGAGTGGGAAATTGCATTACCCACACCCAAGAAAGCGCTAATGACCAAAATATATGAAGAACTACCACGAAGACAACCTAGTAGAGAAATAGACAAAATACTTGATTAGGCCCCTTGTGAAGGAGTTTAGCCAACTGGCCACTAGACATGAAAAATACCTCACTCTCATTACTAATCAGGGAAATACAAATCATAATTATATATCTCTATGCCCTCACCTAATTGGCTAAAAGTAAGAAGGCCGATTATCGCAAAACTTTGCAAAAGTGAACAGCAATGAGGACCCTCATATGAAACTAGTGAATATGTAATTGTTTAAAAAAAAAAAAACTGTTGAAACACAGTGCGGCAAGTAAAAATTTGAATTCACATAACCTCTGACCAAGAGACTAATTTTTAGGCAGGAGGGACGAATGTTCCGACGCGTGTGCGGGAGAATGCTGGGAACAGCGGAGGAAGAGGCCAGAAGAGGAAACACGCTAAGGCCCGGCAACAGCACACACGTGTATACAGTCGAACACGACCCCAGAACAGAACAAAGTCCAGCTGTATGCAGCAAGATAAAGGAAGAAAAAGTAGACACAGAAGAACACATCAAGATATTCTTTTTTCAAAGGTTTATTTTTTATTTTGAAAGGTTTGATAAAACTTTCACGAATGGGTACAGTATTAAGTTCATATCGTTTACCAAAATTAACACACCTGTAGTTAGGGGAGCGTTAGTCTGGGAGGCCGATGGGTCTGTGCTGCCAGGAGAGGAGCAGGAGCCAGGCCCCCAGGGACTGGCAAGGCCGTGTGTCCCGACCTGGGTGCTGGTTCCACTTCTGTGACCATTATTAGTAGATGGGAATAGGTATTCATATGTGTATAGTTGAGCTGTACATGTATGCTTTATGAATCTCGGTGAACACATAACATTTCAGAATTTAAAATTGGTAAAGAAAGCTGTTTTCTGCTTTAAAAAAGAGTCATGTAGTGGTTTATAAGATCATTTTCAAAAATTGATTATCTCTCTAAACTTCTCATCTTCATATTGTTCTTTGATACCTTCTCTCATTTATTTATTGATGATGTTGTTATACTTAATACTACATTATTTTTTGGTAGCAGTTTTCGATTCCCAAAAACATTGGTCAGATATTTGGGAGAGTTTCCCTACAACTGTCCCCCAGCGTACTCCACTCACACTTTCCCCTTTTATTAACACCTTGTGTTACTATGGTACATTGGTTACAATGAATGAATCAGTACCAACACATTCTTTGATAAGGCCATACTTCTTTCAGGTTTCCTCAGTTTTTACCCAATGTGCTTTTTCTGGTCCAGGATCACACCCAAGATACCAAATGACATTTACTTTTTATATCTGGTTCAGTTTCTCTAGGATGTAAGAGATTCTCGAACTTTACAAAACATTTGTATAGAAAGTTGACAATTTGGGGGAGTATTGCTCAGGGATATTCCAGGACGTCCAGCTATTGGAATTTGTCTAATGGTCTTCTGAGAATGAGCCCAGGTTTATGTGTTTTCCCAAAGAAGATCACAAAGATCTTAAATTGCTATTTTTCTCACATCATATCAAGGGCATAAGCTATGGACATAACTTAGGACTCTGGCTGAAAGAGTGTTTGCCAGCATTCTTCACCGTAAAGTTCCTACTCCCACCCACCACCACCCACTGCCACTTGCCATGCTGTACTGCTGAAGGCAGTCAGTGTTTGTGGCCCACGCTGAGGGAAGGTGGTGTTACACTTCCCTCCTTTAGGGGGAGGACTCTCTCTGTAAGTTACTTGGCATCTTCTGCAGGAAGGATTTGTCTCCTCTCCCCAATCTTTGATTTCCTCAGTCGTTTATATCAGTATGACTGCTAGATGTTTATTTTATATTTTGGGTTGCAATCCAATACTACTTTATGTAGTTGCTGAATTTGGGAGCTCTTTCCTTGGGTTCCTGTGCCTTAATTTCAGGCACCTCGAGATGCTCCAGGCTCACGTTGTACATTTCCTGCCACCGACTTAGCAACTTTCCCACCTCAGTAGTATCGCCAGTTCTTTGAATTCTCTGCCAAGATTTCATTTGTTTCTTTTCAGAGGGGAAGAGAGGGAGAGAAAGGTCAGTGGTTTGGTCCCCATGGGGGACCTGGCCTGCAGCCTGGGCACGAGACCTGCCTGACAGGGAATCAAACCAGCGACAGTGCTCCTTGCAGACCGACACCCAACCCACTGAACCTCACTGGTCAGGGCTCAATTCTCTTTCAAAGTAGCAGACTGCTGTTTTTATGAATCGTCTCTATCGTTGTATATATGTTCGTCTTCCTTTCTATGTAGATATCATATGGGCATTATTGTAGGTATTATGTGGATATTAATTGTCAACTAAATATGGCAGGTTCTGTTTTTTATTGTTGACGTTCTGCTTCCATTTAATTCATTTTAGTTTTTAAACCAGAAGATAGCAGATCAGAAATTCATCTGACATGTCTCTTTCCCCCTTCTCCACCCCCATAGTTCAGTTTCTACCTGACATAAAGAAAACCTGAGGAAACGACTCCTGTCCAGCAGCCCTGTCCAAAAGCCAGAAAGGGAATTCACATCCACTCCACACCCAAGAATTATCACCTCAACGAGGATTCCCTGAGTAAAGATAAAAGGAAATTCCCCAAATCTAGAAAACCCCAAGGGCAAACATCAACCGAATTTGAACAGAAGTTTCCTCGCACATCAAACCATCACTCAGCAGCCACCTGTCTTTCACATACAGTGATTTTCTTTTGAACTGCTGTGATTTTTTAGGAATAAAACTTCAGCTGCCAAAAAAAAAAAAAACAAAAAACAAAAAACCAACTTTCAGAAACTAGCCACAAGGCACCACACAGAAAGCGCTTCACCTAGGAAGCAAGGTGCCAAAAATGCGCGGTGTGTCCGCATGTGTGGCAAAAACTTGAGAAGTGAGTGGAATGAATCAGGAGGCCAGAAGGCTGACTCTGCTGGGCCGTCTGGTCTGGAGGGGGCTGCCGAGAGGTGTTCAGTTGTTCACTTTCACTGTGGTCAACACGGTGCTAAATGCGTTACTTCTATGACATTTTTATTGATATTTCTTTTGTGCTCTTATATTGATCCTATTTTGTAAATATTTTACATGTCTTTCAAAACGTTTTGCATCTGCTAGGTGCTTGTTACAAATTAGGTGATCAAAGGTGTTCAAACTTTCGTAGCATTTCACTTTCTTCTCTATCGGCTCCTGCAAACGGTATTTTTTAAAACCTTTCACCACGATGACAAATATATCTGTTCTTCCTTATAAGTCTCAGTCTTTCTGTTCCATGTATGTCACAGCGCTGTGTCCGTCTGCAGGAAGTTCATCATAATATTTCCTTAATGATTTTTTTGGATAACTATAAAATATCCATCCTTTAGCCTATAAACACATCTGATACTAATTGCTGCTAGACACGGTTGTTTGCTGTTGTTTCATATTTGCGTGGTTTGACTTTCTCACCCCTTTCTTTTCAACACCTTAGCTTGCTCCAAGATTGGCTTAAGGACAACAAAAAGTATACAAAAGAGAGAAAAATCAACTTGTTGTCCAGTGGCAGCTTCTTGACCTTTTCTTTCTACACCTACACACTGAGGTAATGTAGCTCCGGGATACACTTAAGCTGGTACTACCTGGACCCACCCTTCCTTTGTTTGGGACGCCAGATTAACAAACTGGAGACTGGAGGTGATGTGGTCTCTCTCACTCTGACCTGCCACCGTTAGTGCATTCCCCAGTAAGGACTAGAAAATTATTGGAAGCTCCCTGAAGGCGCAGAGGCTCCGGAAAATTAGGAAGCAGGACATTCTTAGGAAACAGGACTTGTACCCAAACACAACCTGGAAACAAGCGACAGTCTATGCAAGACCAACGGAGACTTCTACTCTACAACCACCCCAATCGCCTAATAAAAGTTCAAAGCCCCTAACTCCTCCTGGTTAGTGCATCTCTCCCCACCTAGTCCTTGCCCTCTCTTGTCAAAGTAAAAATAAAAATTTTCGCTCTCTACGAACAAAAAACAAACAAACAAACAAACAAACAAAAAAGATTGGCTTAAAAAATTAAGAAGGGCAAGCCCAAAGTGAGAAACTGAAATGAATAGTCAGGACCCCACCCAAGAGATTCTGGCAGATAAGCAGCGCTGATTGAATTAAGATATCAGAAGGTATAAAGCCAGACTGATCCGGAGATGGGGTGGCAGTCGTGGACTAGCTCCTGAGAGGATAGCGTCTCTCTCCATCTTGCAGTGCCTTCATTTGGTTTGGGATTTTGCTGGTGGACGGTAGGTCCCTTTATTTCTGCTCTTTGTACTTGTGACCCAAAGACTTATTTTCCTAGTACAACTTAAAGAACTCACGATAGTTTTATATTTTTCTTTTTTGCTTTTTAATTACATTTTAGTGATTCTGTTATTCCAATTGTCCCAATTTTTCTCCCTTTGCACCACTCTACCCAGAAACCTCCCTGGCTCATGCATTTCCCACCCCGTTGTTCATGTCTGTTGGTCATGCGTGTAAGTACTTTGACTTCTCCACTTCCTACCCCATACTTTCCATCCCCACAACGATTCTCTAACTACCTTTTCACCTATTGCCTTTGTCCCCGCTCCAATCGGGTGTCATCAAAACTTTTCCCATATCTAGGTTTCTGATTCTTCTCTGCTTCTTTTCTTAGTTTGGTTTTTAGATCCATCACTGATAGATATGTGTTTGTTGTCATTGCATTGTTCATAGTTTTGATCTTCTTTTCCTCAAATAAGTCCCATTAACATTTTGTATAATAATGGTTTGCTGATTAACTTCTTTCACTTTTTCTTGTCTAGGAAGCATGGTATCTGCCTTTTGATTCTCAACGAGAGCTTTGCTGGGTAAAGCCATCTTGGCTGTAGGTCCCTGCTTTGCATCACTTCAAATATTCCTTGCCAATACCTTTTTTTGACAAATCAGCTGACAGTCTGATGGGAACTCCCTTGTAGGTAACTCCTGCCTCTCTCTTGCTGATTTTAAGGTTCTCTCTTTATCCTTAATCTTTGGCATTTTCATTATCTTGTGTGTTAGTGTGGGTCTCTTGGCACACATTGCTTTGGGAGTCTGTGTGGTTCCTGGACTTATAGATCTATGTCCTCCACCAAATTAGGTAAAGTTTCTTACATTGCTTTTCCAATAAGTCTCCAATGTCATTCTCTTTGTCTTCTTCTGCCACCCCTATGATATGAGTGTTGGAATGATTGAAGTTGTCCCAGAGGATCCTGACACTGTCCTTATCCTTTGGCACTTTTGGATTCTTTTTTTTTTTGTTTTTATAATGGGTTTTTGTTTGCTTCCTTACATTACAAACCATTGATTTGATTCTCGGCTTCATTTCCTCTACTGGTGTTTTTCTGTAAATTGTTCTTTATTTCAATTAGTCTATCCTTCGTTTCTGATTGATTTATTTTATTTATTTATTTATTTTTTTGGCGTTTGACGTGCTCACTAAGTTCCTTGAACCTGCCAATAAGCAGTGTTTTGAACTCTGCATCTCATAGATTGCTTACCTCCATTTGGTTTAGTTCTTTCTGTGGAGTTTTGATCTGTTCTTTCTTTTGGGCCATAGTTCCTTTCTGCTCATTTCGGCAACCTCCCTGTGTGTGTTTCTCTGTATTGGGTAGAGCAGCTATGACTCGCTATCTTCATATCGTCGTCTAATGTAGGAGTGTCCTGTCCTGTAGGGTCCAGTGGCAGAGCATCCCCTATCACAGATGCCGAATACCCAAGGTGTGCCCTTCGTGTGGGCCCACTACACCCTCCTCTTGTACTTGAGCCTGGATTGCTATTGGCAGGTCAATGGAAGGGATTTACCCAGGCCAGGCAGTGGCAAGGACTGGCTATGAGCCCTGAGCACCCACTTCCATCTAACATGGAGGATCAGCTGTGCAGGGAACCACTCCAGGGAGTAGGGCTTACTTCAGCAGGGCTCTGGTGCCCCCTTGTGTTCTGTCTGGGACACTTGGCATAAGCTCTAAGGCCATCAGCCACTGGCTGCTTCTTGTGCTGTGCTTGGAGGTGCCCTAGCAAGGCCAGAGGCTGCTAGTCTGGGGTCTGGAGCTACTCAGCAAGGTTCCTGGGCTCTGCTAAGGCCAGCTGCTGCTCCTTTGATATTGTTTAGGAAGATCAGAAGCATTGGCCAAGATGAGACATTCATATGCAAATGCCATTATTAATCTCTTGGCTGCGCAGCTTGGGTGGGACCCTAAATCAGTGTGAAGTCCCAGAGGATTTCCAGGGTGGGGCAAACAGTGTTCACCAGGTTGATGGGGTGTCAGATAAGGCACCAGCCTGTGGACTCTGTAGTGGAAGGGCTCAGAAGAGGAGCAATGGCCTCTGTCAGCAATTGTTTCAGAGAAAGCTGTCCCCCAGCTCTCATCCTGATGCCTTTCAAAGTGCTACCCCAGGTAGCTGGAGCTCAGGGAGTCTGAATAAGTTCCTGTGTAGGCCCTTTTTAGGAGGAGCTGCGTGGGAATCCAGCAGTTTCTTTCAAGGACTAAAGCTTGGCTGGGTTTTACTGCCAGAAGCCAGAGGGACTTGTTTTCCTGGCACTGAAATCTCTGGCTGGGGAGCCTGGTGTACAGCTGGACCCCAGGTCCTGAGATAGCCCTCCTGATTTTTATCCACCACATGTGGGTGTGGGGCCATCCAGTTCCATATCTGCACTCCTGGGACCAGTCTGGATGGTTGTGTTTTCTCTAATCCCATCGTGGTCAGACTTCCATCCAGCTTGCTTTCCGCTGGTGCTCAGGGATGGTTGTTGTACGGTTTAGTTATAATTTTGATGTGGTTGTGCCAGCTATGTTTACCTAGGCCACCACCTTGGAGGTGTAGCACTTATATCATCCTTCATCCATCTCGATTTGGAAAAATTTTAAACTACGGTAGTAGAACCCAAGATTCCACAGCTGTGGTGCTAAGATTCAATCGTATGTGTACATTCCGCTTCCGGTCTCGAGCAAAGACAATGGGCCAGGTATGGGAGGTCAGCAGGGAGGAAAGCACCAGGTGCCTAGTAGCAACGGGCAAACCTGGGGAGAAGCAGGACCTTGCCCCCAGGGTAACCTTTCCTGCGCTGGCATATCATTGGTCATGCAGCTTGGACCCTCCCTTGCACACATTATGTAGTTTTATACTATTTCTGATTGAGGAATATGCATTGGGATATCATTTCCTCGAGTTAATACAAATTTTTCTTTTGAAATGCTTTTTCAGTCATGTGGAATTAATTGTTTTCTTCCTGTTTTCTTGGTAAGAATCACATAGATTTTCAGGAAAAAACCTCGTATTTAGGGAGCTGGTTTCCAATGGCAATAAGAGGATGCTTTGATGTGGGCAAAGAATGAATCAATGGGAAGGGACTTGGAAAATATGTGGGATTAAACCAGAGATTGTCTGTCCGATATGGGGGCATTAGGATTGGGACAGCACTGAAGGAGTTAGAGTTGGGATGGGACCTACTTAGCTTGACTTGGGGCACAGCAGGTCTCATTCAGAGGCTGAATCCTTCAAGGAAATCATTTCTGGGTCCTAATGTATCATCCTTTGGAATCAAGGTTTTAGAGTAGCAGAAGGCAAGCATCCTTTCTTTGTTTTTGTTTCTTCTTATTTTTTAATTTTAACAAATATTTTGTTTATTTACTTTCAGAGAGAGGGGAAAGAAGGTAGAGAAACACTGAGAAGTTGCCACTCACGGGCTCCTGACTGGGGACCTGGCCCACACTACCCAGGCATCTGGCCTGCCTGGGAATCCAACCAGTGACCTGTTCTAAACAACTGAGCCACACCAGTCCAGGTAGGCCTTGCATTTCTTAAAAGAACTGAAACCTTTTCGCTCGTCCACCTTACCAGTGTTTAGAATGCTATAGGTTTCCATATACTAATCTGCCTAGAATTTTGTTCAAACCTTTATCTCTAGTTATAATTTTTCTATTGATGCAAATGAATGATTAGATTGTTTCAAATGTTAGTTTGTTAAGAATAATGCTTGTACGGAGTGTATATATCAGTGTTCTGTCATTTCGCCTGCTTGTTTTTTGTATAGGCATTCTTTCTTCTGTTTGTAAAAAAGGAAAGATTTTCATTTATTATTTACATTTAGAAGAGAGGGAGAGAAACATACATGTGCCAGGGAAACATCAGTCAGTTGCCTCTCCTATGCACCACACCTGGAAACCAAACCCAAAACCCAGGCATGTGCCCTGACCGGCGATGGGACCGACAACCTTTCCTTCTTTGCCACAACACTCCGCGCAACAGAGCCACACCGGTCAGGGCAGGCCCCCTTTCTGTTATGGGAATTCTTTCTTTTCTTTGTAAAGCATGTCTTAAACTAAGGAAATCAATCTTGAGTTATTTCAAAGAGTTTTCTGCATGTAATATAGGGTGATTTGTTGTGTGTTTTTAAGTACATTTCATGGATTATGCTATCACAGTTGTCCCATTTCACTCCCTTCATTCCCCTCCGCCGTGCACACCGCCTCCCACCCACATTCCCCCTCTTTAGTTCATGTCCATAGGCTGAACATATAAGTTCTTTGGCTTTCACATTTCCTAGGGTACTCTTACCCTCCCCTCTCTATTTTCTACCTACCGTTTATGCTACTTATTCTCTGTACTTTTTCCCTCTTTCTCCCTCTCCCACTACCCCATTGATAACCCTCCATATGATCTCCATTTCTGGGATTCTGTTCCTTTTCCAGTTGTTTGCTTACCTTGGGATTTTTTGTTTGTTTGTTTGATTTTGTTTTCTTTTGTTTTTTGCTTTTTGCTTTTTAGATTCAGTTGTTAATAGTTCTGAGTTTGTTGTCAAACGATTTTTCCATTTTATCTGTCAAGGTAGTCTGTAACACTGATAGACTTTTCAGATAATCTTTGCAAGTGCATCATGCTGTACTTTTCTTTTAATGCCCTGGTGCCGTAATGATGTCATAAAATTTTATTCAAGATTTTTGCAACTTAGCCCCTGGAGAAAGTTGGCCCTGTGGAGTACTTATCTAGCATTGCCCTCTTTTGATTTTGCCTTTAGCCTCATAAAGTAAACTGAATTGCGTACCTTAGACATGTTTTCATCAGGTAAGGGTCAGGATGCGCTTACAAAATGATGTGTTAGGTGTTTATGGGCCATATTTAACCACTGTCATTTTTATTTAGTTCATTGGTATATATCACTATTTTACTCTTTTCTTGGAGTACTTTAAGGTATTTGCACTTTTGAGAAAATGATCCATCCAAGTATTAGCACCAAGGTATTTATAAGATTGAACTATCATATAAAAATATTTCCCTGCTGGATTTTGAGCCGTGTCCCCTATTTTATCACAATGTGGTTTGCTTGTACTTTTTCTCTTCATGCTTACGCCTTTCCACTTCTAATGGTCTTTTCTAAGAATCAGATTTTGATTTAGGTGATCAGTTCTATTGGGTGTTATATAGACATAGTAATTGTTTTCAAATATTCACTATTGTTTTTCCTTTGCTTTAGCTCTTCAACTTCCTTGGAGAGACTTTCCGCTACAGTGGGGTGAAGGGCCATCCCAACTCTCCAGCCTGGAACCCTCAGAGACACCAGCACCCACGCTGAGGACACTCACAGAGCCACAGGCTGAGCCTCAGTGTGGCTGCAAGGGTTGATCCCCTGGGAGCTGCCCCATCTCCTTCCGGTGAAGAAGGCTGACCAGAGCGCAGTACCACTGGTGAGTCCACAAGCCTGAAAGAGGGTTACTTGTGGAAATACTCACGTCTGAGTAAACCACGAGAGAAGACATCACTCCCATCGTTCTCAGGGATCTCAAATATTCCTAGGAACCTGGGGGTCTGCTGCTTAGATTGCAGCCATGAACTTTAAGCGCTGCACTACCCAGAACCCAAGTGGCACGATCATGACCTTCCGCCCAACCATGGAAGAGTTTAAGGATTTCAACAAATACATCGCTTCCATAGAGTCCCAAGGTGCCCACCGAGCTGGCCTGGCTAAGATAATTCCACCCAAGGAATGGAAAGCCAGACAGACCTATGATGATCTCAGCGACATCTTAATAGCAGCTCCTCTCCAGCAGGTGGCGTCTGGGCGGGCAGGGGTGTTCATTCAGTACCACAACCAGAAGAAAGCCATGACTGTAGGGGAGTATCGCCGTTTGGCGAACAGTGGCAAATATCGGACTCCGCCACACGTGGATTTTGAGGATTTGGAGCGAAAATATTGGAAAGCCCGCCCCTACAATTCTCCCATCTATGGCGCTGACGTCAGTGGCTCCTTGTTTGATGCAAACACCAAAGAGTGGAACCTTGGCCACCTGGGAACCGTTCTGGACTTGCTGGAGCAGGAGTGCGGAGTTGTCATCGAAGGCGTCAACACACCCTACCTGTACTTCGGCATGTGGAAGACCACCTTCGCTTGGCACACGGAGGACATGGACCTTTACAGCATCAACTACCTGCACTTCGGGGAGCCCAAAACTTGGTACGCGGTGCCCCCGGAGCATGGCCGGCGCCTGGAACTCCTGGCCACGGAGCTTTTCCCGGGGAGTTCCCAGGGCTGTGAGGCCTTCCTGAGGCACAAGGAGGCTCTCATCTCGCCCAGCGTTCTCAAGGAGAATGGGATCCCCTTCGGTCGCATCACTCAGGAGGCTGGAGAGTTCATGGTGACCTTTCCCTATGGCTACCACGCTGGCTTCAATCACGGCTTCAACTGCGCCGAGGCCATCAACTTTGCCACCCCGGGATGGGTGGACTATGGCAAAGTGGCCTTGCAGTGCAGCTGCGGGGAGGCCAGGGTCAGCTTTTCCATGGACACCTTTGTGCGCATCCTGCAGCCCGAGCGCTACGAGCTGTGGAAGAGCGGGCAGGACCGGACTGTTGTGGACCACGCGGAGCCCACGGCTCCGGGTGGCGGGAACCTGAGTGCCTGGAGGAAGAGCGGGGCGGACGGGAGATCTCCGGGGGGCCTGAGCCGCCCACAGCCGGGTCTGGGCCCGAGCAACCCTGGGGCCGCAGGCCCGGGTGGTGCGCTCCGCTGCCCGGCCCCTGCGCTCCAGGAGTCCATGCTCCTGTCGCTACCCCTGGGCTCTGCCTCTGCTGCCCAGATCGCAGCTGCCACGCCCTGCTGCACCTCTAAGGCGGATCAGTCATCGCCGCCGCTCCCGGGTCCTTGTGCCTGGGTGCTCCCGCCGCTCACTGGCAGATGTGGTCATGGTCGTCGTCCTCGGGAACAGGGGGCTCAGGAGCCCATTGTTCAGGTGCCAGCTAAGAGGCGCCGCTCAGTGGGCACAGCGCGCACTGCCCCGGACCCCGAGGCCCTGCCTGTGTCCTCGGAGAAAGCCTCCCTGGACGACCCTGCACCTCTGAGCCCGGACACTCTCCACCCTGTCCTGGCTTCCGGGTCCTGCTTCGCTCCAGTGTCCTAAGCCTAGGGGACGCTTGCCTTGCTCCCCACTTCTGTTTTGTGCGCAGAGTCATTGAGACATCTCAGAGCTTTAAGCAAGTTTGTAAGTCCCTGGTCTAGCACGAGACTTCCCCGGTGTTGCTGCATCTGGATGGTCTTAGTTGGTGGTATTTACCAAGTTCGCCCGAGTTTGTTCTTCCTCTCAGACCCTGGAATGTCTTTGGACGCTGCTAACTCCTGTGCCTGCATCTGAGGTTTTATCCACTGGACAGCCTTGTGTCTCTCAACCCGATGAGTACCGCTGAGTTTGCAGAAGCTGGATCCACCCAAGACTCCTGCCCACTGGGACAACTCTGGATGTTGCCCACCTCTGGACGTTGCTTCTGAGGAATCCCGGCCTTTGGTTCCCCTCTGATCTCCCTCCCTTTTTCTCTTTCTCTTTCTCTTCTCCTCCCCATTTCGGGCAAAACTAGGCCCTTTTGACCACTTAGGTCAGTAGAAGCTCAGAAAATAACTTATGATCTCTGAGTCATCGATGTGTGTATAATGATATCTATTCCCAGTATTTCTTCACAAATGTATTAAAGGCAACAAAAATTGGAATTTTCCCCCTATTATTGTCCATTCAACCAACTGAGGGGTTGAGGTTACTGTTTTCTGCTCTTTTCTGAATAATTATATCAAAACATTTTAAGCAAAACCTATTTTTATGGCCTGATAAAATGGTGTGGAGTCGGTGAATACTTTGGGGGTGGTGGTTGGGTTCTGCCTGGCAGGCTGGCTGGGGAATTTGATGTGCAGACTTTGTTAACGATGACCTGCTGGAAATCAGCTGCTACCGTGGCTGAGCAGTAGTAAGCAAGTTGCTGGGAGAGGAGAGCAAGCGCAGGACCAAAGTGCCATCATCCAAGTATCTTCAAGTCTCCACTGCTGTTTCCTGGCTGTGTGCACAATGGTTAATTTATTGATTCGTCTCAATAAACAAGTCCGTACACAAATGAGCAGATCATTATTTCCATTGGCACTGTGTGGGGATGGGATGACACAGGAGAACAGACTGGGGCCAGCCTGGCTCCTGCGGATCAGTGAACACCTCTCAGAGCAGGAGACCTTCCCCCAGACGCACCTGACAAGAAGGGAGGTGCAGTGTGTTCATGTCCACTTAGAGGAAGCAGCAAGGGTGATAGCTCTGTCGTGGAATAGAATGGAAGCCCATTTGCATCTGGGTCATAGAACAGAAGGAGACAGGCAGGATCCAGGGTATGTAGCATATTATGAGTGATATAAATTAGTTGAATATTTTTCAACTTGAAATAAGAAGGTATTGGCGATTTAAAACAGCACTTGATATGATACACACGTGTCAGTAATGAGGTTAGTTCTGTGGACAATGTGCGGGCAAGAGAAGTTAGAACATCTAAGTGATACGAGTGAGGATGGATGGTTACTTTGACTGGGCATTATTTCTGAAAACGCACAAAAGTGGGCAAATTCAGAGTCCATTTTGGAAAGTGAAAATGATAGTTTGGATACAGAGGCAAACATTTCAGAGAAGCAAACCACTCCTCCACTGCCCCGAGCTCTCCCTTTCAGAATTTCAGGGAGGCTCAGGAACTTTTAGCGCCTTATCAAACTGAAGGCGGGAGAGATGGAAAAGCAGCAATTGCTTGCAATTGGGAGGAGCAGCAAAAACCCACCTCACGTCCCTACCACCAAAAGGAAGTAGCTAGGCAACTTTCTTTTCTCCTGATGTAACTGGAGATAGAAGTGTATTGTGTGGAAAACAGAAGCTGAGAGTCTGAACTCAGGGATTCCGGGCTCAGTGGAGGATGGGCGTGAGATGCTTGACTGAAAGGGACATTAAGCTGAATGTTGAGATTGTGGAACCAGATGATGGAAGCAGACTGGTCTCCTTTTGAAGCGTGGAGGCCTGGAGAGCACCTGGCCTCACAGTCCATATCACATGGGCAGGACATCAACTGTCATGTGGAAAGTAACTGAGACCTGGGGGGGGCGAGGATTTTGTCTTTCAACCTAGGTCAGTTGTGAATGTGGCAGTGCAGAGAAATAAAGGAAGCCTGAGAAGTCTCTTTAAGGGCCATAGTCTGGCTGATGGACCCCTGACATTCCCTAGAGGAAAGTAACCTTGGAATAAGGAGCCAAATTTTCTGACCAGTTCAGCTTCCTGTTTTTGCTCCCTTCTGCCTATCAAAGCCTTTCATTTGGTACAGCTTCTTGGAGCTCCTTTCTGTCTGCTAGATTGGATGCTGCCTGATTTGAATCACTCAACATTTTTAATATACCTTAGTTTACCTTCTAATAATCTAAAACAAAGTGATTCAGAAAAGTTAAAAGTAAAAGGACAGGCAAAACTCTATGAGGCAAATACGAACAGGAAGCAAGAGTCATGGATCTAAATATCAGACAAATTAGAACTGAGGCTCAAAGGTACATAGAAAGGATAAGTTTCACCATGAAAATATGGCAGTCATAAATATCTATGCAACTTTGGTAAAGTGTAAATTACAGAAAATTAAACAAATGAAAGAAACACACTAAAAATAGGATCTTCTATGTGATGTGATTTACAACAAATATTTATTTGATCTTCATCCCTGTTTCTGGTACAGAGCTCTTAACAGAGGAGAGCTATAAAGGTGTCTTTTGTTATGTTAATGAATAACTTTAGGAATGCCCCTTAGTCACCTAAGGATGGGAGCTAATCACCTGAGAAACTAACCTTGTGATTAGAGGGTTGGAACTTTAAGTCCCAACCCCTGGCTCCTAGCCCCATCCCTTGGGAGGAGAGAGGGGCTTGAGATTGAATCAATGCCGTGGCCAGCGATTTAATCAGTCACGATTATGTAATGGAGCCTCCCTAAAGCCAGAAAGGATAGGGTTTGGGGAGCTACCAGGTTGGGGAACACATGGAGGTGTTGGGAGAGTGGTACCCCTGGGGAGGACATGGAAGTCCTGCCCTGGCCCATACCTGTGCCCTATGCATCTCTTCCATCAGGCTGTTCTTGAGTTATAAACTTTTATAACAAACTGGTAATCTAGTAAGGAAAATGTTTTCTGAGTTCAGGGAGATGCTCTAGCAAATTAATAAAACCCAAGGAGTTGGCCGGAAGAACCTCTGATTTATAGCCAATGGGTCAGAAGTACCTGGGCTCATGACTGGCATTTGAAGCGGGGATGGCAGTATTGTAGGACTGAGCACTCTACCTGTGAGATCTGATGCTCTCTCCAGGTAGAAGTAAGTATCAGAAGTGAGTTGAATTGTAGGACAGACTGCTGGTGCCCTGAGCATTGTTGGTGTCGATGTGAGGAAAAAGCTTCCCTACCCGTTGGAATTGAGTGTTCAGAACCCCCTCTTCATGCAGTGCAAGACAAAAAAATGAATGAATAAATAAGTTTAAGGAAAAAGAAAACTTAAAAACCACTAACAATAGGGTAGAATTTATGTGCCTGGTAATAGAGCACTTTTGTAAAGTGCCAACGGATCAATCACAAACTTGACAGTGTATTAAGGTAAGAGAAAACACCAACAAATTCCAAAGTAAGAAAAAAATTAAACTTCTTAATTTTCATGTAATAAAAGTAGGCATTAATGTTAAATCAAAAAATATAGAGGTCCTTCTTTCTGGAAGGTTAGTTCTCAATTGAATGACTCGTAGACTACAGGAACAGAAGTCCATCTACTTCCCAGGAAACGAAACAATATTTGTTAACTCTGTGAACTCTGGAAATATGATGCCCTGTTTTAAATTCCAGTTTCACTTTTACCAGTTTGTATGACCTTGGCAAATTACTTAACTTCCTGGTGACTCAGTTTCTTCAACTGTAAAATGGGGAGAGTAATCACACGTATCCACTATGATTGGTGTGACAGTTGTACAAATTAATATTTGTGAGACACTAAAATGGATGTCTAAAAGACTGTAAGTGTTACCAATGTTTTATAGATTTAAAGATGAATGAAATACACATAGTACTATGAGGGATTCAGTTAAAATAGAACTGAGAAAAATTTACAGCCTTAAGTATTTTTACCAATAAAATTGAAATAATGGAATTAATTGGATTAAGCTTCTGTCTCATAATGTTAGGAAAAAACAAACACAGAAAGTAGCAGAGAGGAATTAATACACATGCAGATATTAATGAGTTAGAATAAATAATATAACTAGTAAATCAACAAAAAGCTCAGATAATATACTTTTCTAGGAAAAATGAACTAAAACTGATTTCAGAAGACTCGAGAAATCTAAGAGAAATTAAAAAAAAAAGATTTTATGTATTTAGTTTTAGAGAGAGGGGAAGGGAGGGAGAAAGAGAGGGAGAGAACTACCAATGTGTGGTTGCCTTTCAATCATCCCCTACTGGGGACCTGGCCAGCAACCCACGAATGTGCCTCGACTGGGAGTCAAACCAGAGACCCTTTGGTTTGCAGGCCAGCACTCAATCCACTGAGCCACGCCAGCTGGGGCTAAGACAAATTTCTATGTAAGAAATATAGAAAGACACCCTGGATGGTAGCTCAGTGGATTGAATGCCAGCCTGAGAACCAAAGGGTCTCGGGTTTGATTGCCAGTCAGGTCATGTGCCTCGGTTGCGGCCAGGTCCCCAGTGGGGGAGCACATGAAAGGCAACCACACGTTGATGTTTCCTTCCTCTCTTTCTCTTTCCCTTTCCTTCCTCTAGAAATAAATAAATAAACTCTTAAAAAAAAAAAGAAATATAGAAAGACATCAAAAGATCTGCCTCTTCAAGAGCCACCAGTACCAGTTGGTCCCACAAGGAAATGTGTGAAACTTTGAAGAGCAAGTATTTCCAGATCTATTTGGCATTGAAAAAGAAAAAAAAAACCTTCAAAATTTTAAAGTAAGAACAATGCTGACAGAAAAAACTGACAAACTGCATAAGGAGAAAAAATAATAAAGTTATTGATGAATAATTACCTAAGACAATCTAACTACATTAAAAGAATAGTATAATGACTGGGGTTTATTCTAAGAAGGCAGTGATGGTTTAAAATAAGGAAATAAGTAATATAACTTATCCTATTAGTAGATACAAAAAGAAAAGTTATATTATTATTTTCAGATGTTCTGGTATAGTATTTGACAAAATTCAACAGTCTTGTTTTAACACACCTCCACATAGGAACCAATGGATATTTCCTTAAAATGAAAACATTTTCTCTATTTACATAGTTATCAAATTTAGCCCCAAGGCCAACATTTTACCTCAGTGAAATTTGGAGACATTTTTGCCAATAGTTAAAATAGAATTAAAGGTATTAACCAATGCAAAATATTAGAGCTCTAGGTGATGAAAAGGATTGACAAAAAAAATTTTTTTTCTTTTTGGTTAAGACTGAATACCTAGAAACCCAAGGAAGAGACTAATTGTACTATACTTGTTTTTCTCTTACTCTTCACACTTACAGGGCTCCGTTGCTGCCCAGATTTTCTTCTTGGGACACAGTCAAGAGCACATCTGCAATGGAAGCGGACATTAATCCTCCTAAAGCGAGAAGGGGGGTGGGGTGAGTATAGATAAGCATAATTCAATCAGAACTTTTTTGTACATCTAAAATGAGTAAAAGTAAAAGAATCCAAGAGGGCCAAACACTTGGAAAGTCTCAGGTAAAAAATTGTTGAGTATTATTGTATATGGAAAGTATAATCAGCTTCAGTTAAGGATTCTTAGAATCAAGATTTCAGAAAAGGTGAGATTACAAGGGTGACTCAGTTAAGGTTGGGGAAAAGATTTTTTAAGACAGGGAAGGAGCTCTGGCTGGGTGGCTCACATGGTTGGAGTGTTGCTCGTATACCAAAAGGTTATGGGTTCAGCTCGCCGTCAGGGCACATATCTAGGTTTAGGGATGGGAGGCAACCCATCATCTTTCTCACATGGATGTTTCTGTCTCTCCCTCTCTCTGTCTCTCTCACCAACAAACATATCCGTAGGTGAGATTTATTTTTTCTTTTAAATTTTTTATTGATTATGCTAATACAGCTGTCCCATTTCCCCCCTTTATTCCCCTCCACCCTATACCCCACCTCCAACCCCCAATTCCCACCCCCAACTTAGTTCATGCCCACAGGTCGTACATATAAGTTCTTTGGCTTCTACATTTTCTGTACTATTCTTACCCTCTCCCTGTCTATTTTCTACCTACCAATTATGCTTCTTATTCTCTGTACCTTTTCCCCCATTCTCCCCACTCCACTTCTCCACTGATAATCCTCCATGTGATCTCCATTTCTGTGATTCTGTTCCTGTTCTAGTTGTTTGCTTAGCTTGTTTTAGTTTTTGTTTTTTAGGTTCATTTGTTGACAGTGTGAGTTTGTTGTATTTTTATTGTTCATACTTTGGATCCTCTTCTTTTTCTTAGATAAGTCCCTTTAACATTTCATATAATAAGGGCTTGATGATGAAGAACTCCTTTAACTTGACCTTATCTGGGAAGCACTTTATCTGCCCTTCCATTCTAAGCGATAGCTTTGCTGGATAGAGTAATCTTGGATGTAGGTCCTTGCCTTTCATGACTTTGAATACTTCTTTACAGCCCCTTCTTGCCTATAAGGTTTCTTTTGAGAAATCAGCTCATAGTCTTATGAGTACCACTTTGTAGGTAACTGTCTCCTTTTCTCCTGCTGCTTTTAAGATTCTCTCCTTATCGCCCTGGCTGGTGTGGCTCAGTGGATTTAGTGCATGCCTTCAAACCAAAGATTCTCTCCTTATCACTAATCTTGGGTAATGTAATTATGATGTGCCTTGGTGTGTGCTTCCTTAGGTCCAACTTCTTTAGGACTCTCTGAGCTTCCTGGACTTCCCAGAAGTCTATTTCCTTTGCCAGATTGGGGAAGTTCTCCTTCATTATATTTTCAAGTAAGTTTTCTGTTTCTTGCTCTTCCTCTTCTCCTTCTGGCACCCCTATGATTCGGATATTGGAACGTTTAAAGTTGCCCCAGAGGCTCCTAAGCCTCTCCTCACATCTTTGAATTCTTGTTTCTTCATTCTATTCTGGTTGAATGTTTATTTCTTCCTTCCGCTCTAAACCGTTGATTTGAATTCCGGTTTCCTTCCCTTCACTATTGGTTCCCTGTATATTTTTCTTTATTTCACTTTGTATGGCCTTCACTTCTTCCTTTATTTTGTGACCATACTCAATGTCTGTAAGCATCATGATTACCAGTGTTTTGAACTCTGCATGTGATAGGTTGGCTATCTCCTTGTTGCTTAGTTCTTTTTCTGGAGTTTTGATCTGTTCTTTCATTTGGGCCATATTTTTTTGTTTCCGAGCTCCTGTTACACAGTAAGGGTCAGAGGTTTAGGTATTCACCAGGGCAGGGCAACCCACATAGTGGCACTGTATGTGGGGGATGGGTCTGAGGGGGAACATTGCTGCTTGCTCAGTTCTCGGTCAGCTTTCAGTCACTTCCTCCAATACCCGCAAGCAAATTGGGCCCTCCTGGTGCTGATTCCCAGGTGGGTGGGTTCTTGTACATTCTAGGACCCTGTGGGTCTCTCTAATGAACTCTTCTGTGAGGCTGAGAGTTTCTTCCACTGCTGCAATACCTACAGGTTTATTCAGTCAGAGGTTTTGAGGCTTTATTTCCCGTTGTTGGAACTCTGGTTTGCTCAGACTGTCTCACTCCCCAGTTCCTCCTGGTTTATCTACACGCAAATGTGGGACAGTCCACTCTGCCAGCTGCCACCCACCCCAGTCCTCCAGCCGCCACCTTGCCACGAGTCCTCTCTGCCCCAGCTGCTGCTCTCTGCCCCTCCTGCCAGCCTGGATGAATGTGTCTTCTTTAACTCTTTGGTTGCTGGACTTCCCTACAATTCAATTTTCTGGCAGTTCTGTTTTTATTATTTTTTTGTTGTTTTTTTCAATTAATTGTTGTCCTTCTTTTGGTTATACAAGGAGGCACAGCATACATACCTATACCTCCATCTTGGCCAGAAGTCCCTTAGGTAAGGATAAAAAAAAAAAGACTGGGAAGGAGATGACCTTGCTGAACAATGTAAAAAAAAAAAAAAATCTCTTTTGAGAACTTTCAAATGTTTCTTTTTTATATCAATGGTCACCTACAGGCAGTTACTATTTCAAACTTTCTACCTTTCCCAGAAATTTCATTTTATCATTTTTCTTATTTTATGCAGGCCCCAAATTACTGATGAAGGTTCCCTAATTATCCCAGATCTCTTTCCTCTGAACTTCTATAACACTAATTCTATAACTCCTTGTTGAGCACCGACAGTACGCTAGGATTTAGTTTCTAAATGATATGTCAAGCAGGGAGGTAATTATAGTTACTTAGAGCTCAAGTTGGAATTGGTGTTTGATGTAGATGAGATGTTCTTGTTGTAGCAGTTAATACTTGTGCTTTAGATCATAGTGGCTTTCTGCCGCTCTCAAGCAACCTCAGCTGTATTCAGAACAGACTTTGAGATTGGGAGTTTGGTGCTTAGTAGTTGAGAAGCACAGCATCCCAAGAACATGGCACCTAGAATCTAAGATTTTTTTGCCATAAATTTCTTTTTTAAAATTTGTTATTATTTTTATTTATTAAAAGTTATTTACATTTATTTTTTTTAACTTATAATTTTTAAAATTACAGTTTACATTCAATATTATCTTGTATTAGTTTTAGATGTATAACATAGTGGTTAGACAGTCATATTTTACAAAGTATTTGCCCCAATATTTTCTGTACCCAGCTGGCACCATACACAATTATTACAATATTATTGACTGTATGTTCTATACTGTACTTTACATTCCCATGACTACTCTGTAACTACCAATCTGTACACACCAACCCCTTAACCTTTTCCACCTAGTCCCCCAAGGTTCCTTCTAGCAACCTTCATTCTGTTCTCTATCCATGAGCCTGTTTCTGTTTTGTTTGTTCATTCATATTGTTCTTTAGATTCCATGTATAAGTGAAATCATATGGTATTGTATTTTGTAAGTTTTTTAAAATATTTTATTTATTTATTTATTTATTTATTTATTTATTTATAGAGAAAAAGAGGGAGAGAAACATCAATGTGTGGTTGCCATTTACATGTCCCCAACTGGGGACCTGGCCTACAACCCAGGCATGTGCCCTGACTGGAAATGGAACCCGCAACCCTTTGGTTCACAGGCTGGCATTGAATCCACTGAGCCACACCAGCCAGGGAAATTTTTTAATTGTATTTTTCCCATTACATTTAGTCCCCATATACTGCTCCCCCTCAACATACAGTCACCACACTCTTGTTCATGTCCCTGAGTCCTTTTTCCTTTTTGCTCAATCCCTCGAACCCCTCCCCTACCCACCACTTTCAGCTGTCATCTCTCCATCTGTGAGTCTGTCTCTATTTTGCTTGTTAGTTCAGTTGTTCAATAGATTCCACATATGAGTGAAATCATGGTATTTGTCTTTCTCTGACTTGCTTGTTTCACTTAGCATAATGTCCTCCAGGCCCATCTACGCTGTTGCAAAGGGCAAAATTTTCTTCTTCTTTTTTTGTTTTACAGCCCAGTAGTATTTCATTGTGTAAATGTCCCACAGTTGTTTTATCTACTCACCTACTAATGGACACTTGGACTGCTTCCATATCTTAGCAATTGTAAATAACACTGCAATGAACATAGAAGCACTTATGTTCTTTGGAATTAGTGTTTTGGGTTCCTTCAAATATATTACCAGAAGTGGGGTCACTGGGTCAAAAGGCAGATCCATTTTTTATTTTTTGAGATATCTCCATACTGCTTTCCACAGTGGCTGCACCAGTCTGCATTCCCACCAACAGTAAATACAAAAGGGGTCCCCTTTTTCTACATTCTCACCAGCACTTGTTGTTTGTTGATTTATTGATGACAGCCATTCAGACAGGTATGAGATAATATCTCACTGTGGTTTTAATTTGCATTTCTCTGATGAATATTAATGTTGAGAATCTTTTCATATGTCTATTGGCCATCTGTATGCCCTCTTTGAGAAATATCTATTCAGGTCCTTTGCCTATTTTTTAATTGGGTTCTTTGATTTTTTGGTGTTGAGTTTTATAGGTTCTTTATAAATTTTGCATATTAACCCCTTATCAGATGTACTGATGAATATTTTCTCCCATTCTGTGGGTTCTTTCTATTTTGTTGATGATTTCCTTTGCTGTGCAAAACTTTTTTAGTTTGATGTAGTCCCATTTGTTTATTTTTTTCTTTTGACCCCTTGCCTAGGGAGATATATTTGATAAAATATTGCTATAAGTTATGTCCAAGATTTTGCTGCCTATGTTTTCTTCTGGGATTTTTATGGTTTGGGGTCAAACATTTGTCTTTAATCCATTTTTAGTTTATTCTTGTGTGTGGTGTAAGAAGGTGGTCCAGTTTCATTTTTCTGCATGTATCTGTCCAATTTTCCCAACACCATTTATTGACTAAACTTTCTTTAGCACATTGTATGTGCTTGCTTCCTCTGTTGAATATCAATTGACTCCAAAGGCATGGGTTTATTTCTGGGTTCTCTATTCTGTTCCATTGATCTATGTGTCTGTTTTATGCCAGTATCATGCTGTTTTGATTACTATGGCCTTGCAGTTTCATGGTGGGCAGGCTGATTCCTCCAACCTTGTTCCTCTTCCTCAGGATCACTGTTGCTATATGTGAGGGGCCTTTTGTGGTTTCATACACATTTTTGAAATATTTGTTCTAGTTCTGTGAAATACATCTTTAGAATCTTAATAGGAATTAGAATCTAAGATTTAAAATAATGTCATTCAGTTACTTTTTAAAAATGAAACATTTCATAAATATATTGCTTGCATGGAATCCAGCTGGAATTTTGTCAGGTAATGACATCGTGTGTGTGTGTGTGTGTGTGTGTGTGTGTGTGTGTTGCCTCCTTTTGCTTTCCTGCAACAATAAGGAGTCAAGCTTTTGTTTTCTTCTTGGAGCAGCAAGGAAGTAGGGAGGTGGGGAGATCTTTGCTTGGAGATAGAAGAATAAGAGGGGTGTGGCCATGAGGAGGAGGGGAAGATGGGATGTACTGTAGAGAAGGAAAGAGACTTGGGGCAGCCTGCCTGGGTCTAGAGGGCTCTGGGCAACCGAGCTATGGCGAAAGCTTGGTGCTATTCCTCATCCAATTCTGACAAGAGGAACTTCTCTCTCTCTCTCAACAGCACAACCAGAGCTGTGGAGTGAGACCCTGGTGTCTGAAAAGGCCCACGGTAGGGGGGCTGTGTGTCAGGGGCTCTGCCTGCCTCCTTCCAGGGCTTCTGGTGTAAGATGCGCCTCAGGACAGTGAGTTACATAATGCCTCTGGGGACCTGAGACTTGGCACTGGCTAAGGAAGACAATCAGTCCTGTGGGTGGAGGAACCTCTGGTAACTGCAGTTACACAGGACATCTTGCAGCACCTGAGGTAAAGAGTTACAGAGGTTGAAGTCACTGCAGTGATGGGCATGATGAAGGGAGTTGAAGCCACTGAACTGGATCCTCAGACTGGTTGCCCTAAAACAGAGGCATTGGGGTGAAGCCCTAGTCCTGGATGGTTTACAGCTTTCTACTCGGAGTTCTCCCTCTGCTTCCACTCTGTCATTGTGTTTTTGCACTTTCCTGCCGCTTCATTCCTTCCATTAGAAATCCCGGGTCCATAGGCTTGCTTCAAAGTGATGACGACTGAGTTTTCTAGGGCTGAGCCACGCCCCACGTTGTCATTGGTCATCAGCTGCGAGACCACTTCCTTGACCAGGCTCCAGACCACGGAGGCTTTCCTTCCTCACAAGGGTGACTCCCTGGAAATCTGACTCTGCTTGTCCATCGCAACTGGCCTCTCATCCTTGGTATGGGAAATTCTAGAAAGACTGTTACTCTGGATAGTGATAATGACTCTGTTATTTTTTCCCTGTCACCTCACCCACAACCTCTTCTTTTTCTTTTAATGGTAAAGTGAATAAATAATGATGCTGTTGGTGTGGCTTTATGTATTCTCTCCACCCACGAATTCAGTCCATCGACACACCCACTCTGCATGCATACGTGCAACATTGATCTGATGCGTGATGTGTTTAGTAAAGCAAACCTTTCCGTAGTTGTTTTTCACCCTTCCAGCAGTTAGTTCAGTGGTAGAACCAGACTTAGTCAGAAGAATGACACTGAAACCTGCATTTGCCACCTTCTAGTCATGTGACCTTCAGCAAACCATCATTGACCTTCTCCAAGCCCAAATACAGTGCACACATTTTGTGGGATGTAAATGGCAGGCACGTAGGAGGCGCTCAGTTAACTTGGATGTGCATTCATACACTCTCCCTAACTCCAGGGCAAGCACAGGCTAAGAACATACCCTCTTATTTTCTCTTTCCACGATGCTAAGTTCAACGGTCGCTCTTATCACCACCCGCATAGGTTCACCCATTACTTTTTTAAAAAATTAATAGACTTTATTTTTTAGATTATTTCATGGAAAAATTAAGCTGAAAATACAGATCATTCTCATATACCCCTGCCCTTTCCACCAGAATCCACACCAGCTTAGTGCCTCTGTTACAACTGACGAGCCTACACTGACATGTCACATCCTCCAGAGTCCACAGTTCACATTAGGGGCTGCTTTTGGTGGTATACATTCTATGGACTTGACAATGTACAATGGCATGCATCTGCCCTTATAATACCATACAGGATAGTTTTGCTGCCTATAAACCCTCTGCCTATCCATCTCTCCCCCTTTCCCAAACACCTAGCAACCAGATATTTTTACCACCCCCATAGTTTTGTCTTTTCCAGAATGTCATATAGTTGGAATCATATAGTATGTTGTCTTTTCAGATTGACTTGTATCACTTAGCAGTTATATGCATTCAAGGGTCCTCCATGTCTTGCAGCTTTATAGCTCATTTCTTTCTTTCTTCTTTTAAATCCTCACCTGAGGATATGGTTTATTGATTTTGTAGAGAGAGGAGGAGGAGTAAGAAGAGGGGAGAGAGAGAGAGAGAGATCAATGTAAGAGAAACAACAATCTGTTACCTCCCATATGCGCCCCTACCGAGGACTGAGTGTGCAACCCAGGAATGTGACCTGACTAGGAATCGAACTCAGGACTCTTTGATGAATGGGATGATGCTCCAACCAACTGAGATATCCGGGCAGGGCTATAGCTCATTTCTTTATCTTGCTGAATAATATTCTGTTGTGTGGATGTACCACAGCTCATCCATTCACCTACTGCAGGACATTTGGTGGTCTCCTGGTTTTGGCAATTACAAATAAAACTATTAAAAACATTCATGTGCAGGTTTCCGTGTGGAAGTAAGTTTTCAACTAATTTGGGTGACTTCCAAGGAATGAAATTGCTGTATCATTGGTAAGACTCCATTTAGTTTTGTAAGGAACTGCCAAGCTGTCCTGCACCTATTGTTTTTACTGGTAGAAAAGTGTTCCTTCTCTTGATCTATCTCATAGTATTTGTACAAAAGGCCACATATACTCATTTGCAACTTCCACTTCTCATCATGCTTGGCCAGTTGCAATGTGACCAAGACAAAGTAATGATTTTATATACAGTCAGGAGCCAGAAGACCCAACCTTCATTTAGACTCTTACCCAGACTTTTTGAGTAAATTTTCACTAAATCAGCTCTTTCCACTTCCGCATTTAGTCACAGGGGGCCCTTGGCTGCACTGCACCTGCGCTGGAGTTTACACGCAACTTCAGACCTGTGCAAACATAATTTGTGCTAAGAAAATATTACCCATTATCATTATTGGCTAATATTTATTAAGACAGACAGTAGAAGTTGTGTCTGAATGCAACTTGGAGAGTTGGTGTTTGGGTTTTGGAACTCCTCTAAGATTTATAAAAATTTTCAGTTATGGATTTGCCCGCCTACCTGGCCACACTGAATTATTCGCAGAGACTAACCACACATCAATTCAGTTTCTGTGTGTGTAAGGAGTCCTTTTCAGATAGTTAACAATCACTTCACATGATACTTATTTCACTGGATTCTGGCTGTATATGGACTCAAAGTTGCCTTTTTTCCCAGTGTTGGTGCTACCTTTCATCACTTTAAATAGGAAACCACAAACAGTTGCTAGGAATCAGCTACAGAGATAAGCAGAAAGAAAATCGGTCTCAGCAGAACAGAGCCCTGGTGAGAGGAGCAGCCCCTCACCGCAGCTGCCTGGCCCACCCCGCCCTGCGCCCCAGCCTCTCGGATGGAAATTCCCCGCATGCTCCTGTTGCCCTCCTTGCCACAGACCACTGTGGTGCAATAGTGAGACCTTCTATTATTATCCCATTATTATTTTGGTGGCTCTTTTGGAGATAAGCCATTTTGAAGAGAACATAGAACTGAGCACCATGGGGAGGGTGTCATCATTAGAGGTGCCACCGTACAGAAATGTAGCCTTTAAGTTGTGGGGTTTCTGCATTTTCTTACCTCACCTCTAGCATCAGCATCGGCACCCAGTATCCTTGTGCCCTGATTGATCATTGCCCTCCCCAAAAGGACTGCATCCAGGCCTGTAGACCTTAGGGGGCACCTTGTCCCAGCTCTCAAAGCCTCTTCTCAAAAGATTCACATTGTGTCTGTATTTCAAGGCCCTCATTTATTCAGCACATGTTAAGTGGGCACCTACTATGTAACAGGCACGGTTGTTCTAATTAGAGGCACAACAGTGCAAAAGACAAAATTTCAAGTCCCCTGGAGCGTTATAAGGAGTGATGTATAATAATGAGTCGAGCAGTCATAAGGGCTAAGGAAGAACAAAACAGCGTATGCGCTGCTGCACTTGGTAGGGTGGACTTGGGGGGCATGGTCTTTGCGTGCGTCCTGTGAACGTGGGTGTGGGGAGCATCATTAGCATCATTACAGGCAGAGGGACAACATGCGAAAATGTCCTGTGGTGGGCTCATCCTTAATGGGCTCACAGACTAGCCAAGTGGGTGGAC
The DNA here is from genome assembly GCA_039655065.1 of Glossophaga mutica. Lineage (NCBI taxonomy): Eukaryota > Metazoa > Chordata > Mammalia > Chiroptera > Phyllostomidae > Glossophaga > Glossophaga mutica. The sequence continues at coordinate 72,383,485 of CM077308.1, read as the reverse complement.
AGTAGGCGTGAGGGGCCAAGAGCTGAGGCAGGGATCTGGACTGGGGATGGGCACAACATGCCTCAGGGAATGCGTGCTCCCCCCGGAAACCGCTGAGTTACTGGAGCAGCTGGTGTTTTACGTAGGCTGGGAGGGAGGAACTCAGGGACCACAGAGCCTTGGAAAGGATTTATAACTCACGGCCGTCCCTGAGAATGGCTCTGTCTTCCCTAGCGATGCAAATCCTGACAGCAGGAGCTCTGTCTTGGTTCCCTGTGGTATCAGCTAACACGGAATCTATCTGACTCAGGAGGTACTTCAGACTTGGATTAGATGGGACTTGGGTGGACACAGCAGGTCTCTGGCACTCGCTAAGTTGACAACAGCCATTTCAACTCTTTATTAGCCACCTCAAATCGATGGCACATGGGCAGTGTTTTGGAATTTTGCAGGGGTCCTTATTTGAATGATGCAGATGGCTGTGAAGCTGGTGTGAAAAAGAGAGACACGTGGCTCCTGGAGAGTCTGCAACAGGAAGTTTCTGGAGAAACAGCTAGTAGGTGAAAGAACAGGTGGGGTGGAACAGGCAGCAGATCTGGAGTGTGTGACTGTGCGCGGCAACCTCTGGGCTCCGGACAAGGACAGTATCCAGGGAAGTGCTAGGAATAGGAATCTACAAAGATCTTGGAATCCATTCCCTGTGAATATCGAGGGCCCACTGAACATGTTTCTGCTACCCGAGAAACTCCTTAGGAGAGAGGCAGCCTATCCTCACCTCTCCTGTGGTATCACTTGGATTGTACTTACAGATGACCCTCTAGGACCCTAAGAACTTTATTTTTCCCTATGGCCCATCTCATGGATTAAACCAGAGTAATATGGTTGGTTATTATCTTTCTTTGTTTTCTCTGTACTGTGAGGATTCAATCAGTATTGTTGATTGAAGGAATACATTCCATGAAACCATCAATAGAAATGAAAAAGTTAGCATCATAAGAAACAGCTGAAATAAATGAAAAGTCTGCACGATAGCATTGGTGCTTTCACACTAATTACCCTTTAAAACAAGAGATCCAGTCCTAAGATGGGGGTTGAAATAAGTTGCAGAGCCAGAGAGCAAACTCAGTTTCTCCTGTTTCAATACAAGACCTTCATTCATTCACTTAGCAGATCCTGTTAAGTGCCCTGACTATGCCAGGCACTGTGCTAGATGCCAAGGGTACAGCACAATATGGACTGACAGCCTGCCTGGGGAGACAGGCCAGCAATCAGGCCGTTTCACCATGCCACAGATTCTTTGCCGCAACCGGGACGATATCCAGGCTCTCCCCAGGCTGACAGTTCAGGGTCCCTAAAGAGATGTGTCTTTTAAGTTCAGGGCCAAAGCCCCAGGGGGGCTCTCAGAGGTGTTTCAGTCTGTTCCTGGACTCATAGCAGTCCTCTGGTTGCCTTTTCTCAGTCATGTCTGACAAATGGACACACACAGACTTTGGGGGAATCTCGGCCTCCCCAGGCATTCAAAGTCCTTCTTTGCCAGTTCTAGAAAGGCAGGGTGGGGGGTTGGCTTTGAATGCCCCCACTGGCTGGTCCACTCTAGGAAGTGAGTGCGGCTTACTGTCAGACCCCTCCTGCCTCGATCTGTGCCATGGACAGTCCTTGGTTCCTTCAGGGGGCCGGGTCATTTCCATTACATTTCCTATGTTCCATTCTATCTCCCCATGATCTACACCCCAGCTATGGACTGAATGTATCTCCTCTCCTCTATTTATATGTTGACACCCTAATTCCCAGTGTGATGATGTTTGCAGGTGGGGTCTTTGGGAAAGGATTAGGCCAAGGGGAAGCCCTTGTGAATGGGATTAGTGCCCTTCTAAGAAGAGACACAGGACAGATGACCTCTCTCTCCACTGTGTGAGGATATAGCAAGACGGGAGCTGTCAGCACACCACAGAATCAGCCCTCACCAAGCACCCCACTCTGCTGCCACCTTGATCTTGGACTTTCAGCCTCCAGAACTGTGAGAAATGAATGTTGTTTAAGCCCCACCCCACCCCCAGTTTATGGTTTTTGTTATAGCAGCTGGGGTGAACAAAAACACACCCCAAACTGCTTGTCTAAAGTTCGCACTGGCTACTCAAGGAGAAAGGTAGAAAGAAGGCCACAGGACCAGGCAAACTGCCATTGTGAGTGTCAGTATGCCCAGAACCCTGACTTGCAGTTTCCATACATCATTTATTTTCCCTTCCAGGAGCTCGTCTGCAGAGTCAAGGGCATGGAGAACTGAAGCCCAGAGCCATCATTTCTTAGTGTGGCTGTGGGCAAGAGACTCACGACTTTGAGGCTCTAGGAGAGGCAGCGGAGCCGAGTGGTCACCGCACACACCCAGCGTTCGAACCCCAATCTGCTTTTATGCTCCATGTGACTCGGCAAGCTGCTTCATCTGTGCACTTCCTCTTCCTCCGCCCTAACGTGGAAATGGTCACAACCGTACCCAGAGCAGTAAGGGTGGTGATGAAAGTGAAATGCGTTCATACAAGTATGACACTTTGAAGAGGAACCAACTTGAGGTGAGAACAAACTTATTTCACATCTTATTGAATATTTTTTAAAATTAACTTTAGCACAGTCTTTGGCAAGAAGCATGCACCAGTCTAGTTATTACTGGTATTTTTATTATCGCCCATTTTGCATTATTGTAATATTCTTTTTATTCTTTTATTACTATTATTACCTTCAGAGTTACTTAGAAGTGACAGACCTGCAATCTTCCCTGCTAAACTACTACAATAGAGAATGACAAAGGAAAAGTAGCTTCTTGTCACTCAAAGCACTGCCAGATGCGAAGCACGGATGTTGCCTTTGAGTCTGGTGAAAATGCAGAAGCTCCGACTCCAGCCCCGACCTGTATGACTCAGAATCTGCATGTTAGCCAGATCCCAGGCGAGTCACAGGCAAGTGTAGGTTGAGAAGCACCGTTCTAGCACATCGGTTCTCAATCCGTTAGCATCGCATGTGAAACATACTTATTCCTGGATGCCCACCACCCTTCTCCAAACTTCCGTTGTAACTGGCTGGAGGACAAAATGTCAACAGCTCTCTAGGTGACACCCACGTGCAACTGAGTTGCAAAGCACCCATCTAGCATCTGCTCCTCAGGGGGTTAGGCTGCAGCGGTGGGTGGGAGTTTAGTCTCTGCAGTCACTGCCAACGAGAGTTCTGGTTTGTTTTCTTTCTCTTCAGGCCCAGTGGAAGCACGAAGGGCCATGGAGAGGACACATTCTTCTCTCCCACCCCGACCATTCCCCAGTCTTCATTCCAGCTAATGGGACACGTGACAAGGCTCTGTGCTGGCTTCTTGGCCACTGTTTCTGTTTCTCTTTGTGCTGGGTCCCACAAGGCTGCATTGGCTGGCACGTTTCTCTCACCTAGCCCTGTGCAGACGGAACTCAGCTTTTCAGCAGCGGGAGTTTGCATTTTCTTCAAATGGGGTCTTTCACCTTCCTTCATTCCCTGCCCACTGTACACCGCAGCTTGCACAGGCTGCTCGATTAGAGAAAACTCAGCCAGGGAGCTGATCTTTCCTGTGACCCCTCAACCCCAAGAGAAAAATTTACAGTCCCACCAGGCTCAGGGAGTTATCCATGAGCACCGCTGTCAAGGTGCCGTCTCACACCCCATCGTAAGGTCAAGGACCCCCGCCTTCCCCCAGCCCCAGCACCAGCCTACTATGTTGTGGGAATCAGGGCCATGGCGTTGTTGGTTTCTGAATTTTCAAGAGAAGCTGCAAACTTGGAATTTTATGAAACAAATCTTAAGATTTTAAAATGTTGGCAGCTAATTCAAAAAATGTAAAAGCTCCATTGGGTAAATAAAATATTTCCAGAGGCCAGAGTTGGCCCACTGGCCTCAGACACACGCCCCCTGTTCAGAATTTCCTTTGGGTTGCAAAGGTTCTGGGAACCCATGGCAGCTAACCTAAATGATCTTGCTTTACATTCAGAGCTCATCAAAAATGTGTCACCTCAAGTCCTCTAAGTCATGTGGTCAAAGGTTCGTGAACCAGGGGACTCGTTAGTTAGGCAGACCCTCTGCCGAAGGCATGCCTTTCCTACGTCGAGGCCGAAGCGGGCTGCTCCTTCTGTGGTCTCACTGGACCTCTGTCTGACCTGGGGCCAGGTATCTAGGAGCTGTGCAGAGCACCCCAGGACAGCAGATCCGAAGGAAAGAAAGAAGAATTGATATTTTCAGTCCTCTCCCTCTCTACCCGTCCTCCGTCCCCGAATAGCAGGCAGCCCAGCGTTTGACCGAGTTCCTTATTTCATGCTGCTACGTCTCTCCTGGTGACTGGATGTTTCTCCCTCAATGTTCTCTTTATACAAGATGATGTGACTGTGTTTGTTGCTAATATTAGACTAGCAACAGATGCTCTGGGTGCATGTGGAGCAGATTAATAAAGCAAAGACAAAGGCCTCAAATGCCCAGTGGCTCTAACAGCAGAACTTGCTGCAAGGGGCAGGGGGCTCCCACCGTGTTAGGCAAGGTGCCGACAACAGGCCTGCGACACACCCAGGAACTGAGTCCACAGTCTAGATATCTTTGGAAATGTGCGGAGAGCTCTAGGGAAAGCCCGCAGGGGGGGCTTAAAACATCAAGATATGGCCTCTTCACATGGAGACAAACAGGAACACCAGGGTCTGGTGAAAATGTCAAGTCATCAAGACACCACTGGTGGCCAAAATTAGGACCCAGGAGAACCAGATGGCAAGTCTAGCAGGACAGTAGATAGTTCAATGACCATGGCCAATGTCATGGTTCTTTCTGCTCCTGTCCATTTTCCTCAATACAGTCCCTTTTTAGACAAATTAGAGGAGTGTGGTCACATACTGTGAACCTCTTGGGTTTGGGCGTGAACCACTGGGACTTTCATAGCCTCTCTCCCTTGTCTTCAGAAGGCTCTCATCTCGCTTCTGCTAGATGTGTTAAGAGTTTCTTAATATCTATGTGGGTTTTTCCCTGCAATTTTTATTTAGTTGCCTGAACCCTGTGGAAGTTAATGTGTACAGTGTGGTGGAGGTCGTGTCCGACTCTGCTGCCTCCTCCACATGCCACATTCTTACACACATGGTCCTACAGAGCCTCTTCTGCCCACAGTGATCCCGAGGCTAGCTGAGACTCGGTCAAAGCCAGTGAATCAAGGGCCTGTGGTCTCAGGGGGCTTGTGCCGAAATGGTGCTGTGCTCTAAAAGTCCTATTTTGATTTGGAGTTGAATTGTCATGTTCAATCCTGCAGCTAATCTGTCTTTAAAATAAATTCAATCTTTTTTGAAAATAAAGCCAGGACTCTGAAATACCTGTCTTATAAGTTCCAAATTTTTATAATTGTGATTTCTTTATTTTATAAGTGATATTTTATTGCTTATGCTGTTACCGTTGTCCCATTCTTCTTTCTCCCCTTTCTCCCCATCCACCCTGGCCACTCCCTCTTTTCAGCACTCCTCCTTCCCCTTAGTTCATGTCCTTGGGTCATACACGTAAGTTTTTTGGCTTCTCCATTTCCCATACTAGTCTTAACCTCCCCCTGTCTATTTTGTGCCTACCAATTATGTTTCTTATTCCCTGTACCCTTCCCCCATTCTCACACCTCCCCATCCCCACTGATAACCCTCCATGTGATCTCCATTTCTGTGATTCTGTTCCTGTTCTAGTTGTTTGCTTAGCTTGTGCTTGTTTTTATTTTGTTTTGTTTTAGGTTCATTTGTTGATAGTTGTGAGTTTGTTGTCTTTTTATTGTTCATATTTTTTATCTTGTTTTTCTTAGATAAGTCCCTTTAACATTTCATATAATAAGAGCTTGGTGATGATGAACTCCTTTAATCTGACCTTATCAGTGAAGCACTTTGTCTGCCCTTCCATTCTAAATGATAGCTTGCTGAAGACTATACTTTTGGGGATCATTTCTATAGTTCATTACTAAATGATAGCTTAGCTGGATAGAGCCATCTTGGATGTAGATCCTGGCCTTTCACGACTTTCAGTACTTCTTTCCAGCCCCTTCTTGCCTGTAAGGTTTCTGTTGAGAAATCAGCTGATAGTCTTATCGGAACTCCTTTATAGGAAACTGTCTCCTTTTCTCTTACTGCTTTTAAAATTCTCTCATTATCTTTAATCTTAGGTAATGTAATTACGATGTGTCTTGGTGTGTTTCTCTGTGGCTCCAACTCTTTGGGACTCTCTGAGCTTCCTGGACTTGCATGTCTATTTCCTTTGCCAGATTGGGGAAGTTCTCTTTGATTATATTTTCAAATAAGTTTTCAGTTTCTTGCGCTTCCTCTTCTCCTTCTGGCACCCCTATGATTCGGATATTGGAACGTTTAAAGTTGCCCCAGAGGCTCCTAAGCCTCTCCTCATGTCTTTGAATTCTTGTTTCTTCATTCTGTTCTGGTTGAATGTTTATTTCTTCCTTCTGTTCCAAATCATTAATTTGAGTTCCGGTTTCCTTCCCTTCACTATTGGTTTCCTGTATATTTTTCTTTATTTCACTTTGTACAGCCTTCACTTCTTCCTTTATTTTGCAACTGTACTCAATGTCTGTAAGCATCGTGATTACCAGTGTTTTGAACTCTGCATGTGATAGGTTGGCTATCTCCTTGTTGCTTAGTTCTTTTTCTGGAGTTTCAATCTGATCTTTCATCTAAGCCATATTTCTTTGTTGAGGTGCACCTGTTATGTTGTAAGGAGCAGAGCCTTAGGTAGTCCTCAGGGTGGGGCAAACCACTTTGCTGTGTTGTGGCACTGTCTGTGGGGGGGGCAGGTAGAGAGAGAACATTGCTGCTTGCTCAGCTCTTGCTCTGCTTTCAGTCACTTCCTTTGCTTCCCACAAGCAGATTGTGCCCTTTTAGTTGCAGATTCTCAAGTGGATGGGCTTGCATACATTCTAGGATCCCAAGGGCCCCTCCAACAGGCTTTCCTGTGAAACTGGGAGTTTCTCTTGCCTCTGCAACCCCCACAGATTTTTATACCAGAGGTTTTGAGGCTTTAGTTTCCTGCACTGTAGCCCTGGATTATGGGGTTTGTCTTGCTGCCCAGTTGTTCCTCCCAGCTTATCCACATGCAACTGTGGAACCACCAGTCTGCCGTGTGTCCTTGCTGCTCTGGCTTCCCATCTCTGCCCCTCCTACCAGTCTGGATGAATGTTTCTTCTTTGACTCCTTGGTTGTCAGACTTTCATACAATTCAATTTTCTGGGAGTTCTGGTTGTTTTGTTGTTGTTGTTTGTTTGTTTGTTTGTTTGTTTTTAAATTGGTCGTTATCCTTCTTTTGGCTACGTGAGGAAGCAAAGTGTATCTACCTATACTTCCATCTTGGCCAGAAGCCTCCTAAATTGTGATTTTCCCTCCTAAATGAGAATCTGACCACCTACTATAAAGGAACTATATAAAAGAAATGAACTAGCATTTACTGAGTTTTGGTATAGGCTAAGTTCTTCATATTGCTTATTTCATTTAATTTTCATGTCAACAATATGAAGTAGGTGTTATTATCCCCATTTTGTGGATGAGGTATTTAAGGCTCAGGAACCTCCAACAGCCTGTGAGTGGCGGAAGTTTAAACTAAAGTTTTCTGATGCTTAAACCTGTGCTGTTTCCATTTATCTGCACTTTTAGAGCTTTTGTACAACTCCTAGATGATGTTACATGCACAGTAGACAGACACTCACAGACACAGGACTGAGTGTTTTCCTCAATTTTTTTTGTAGTGATAAAAATAAAGACATTGTTTTGAATTAATAAGTGATTATAATGAAATGGATATTTGCACAGATGAGTTTCCAAAATAAATATTCAAAGTTCTTTGTTAAAAATAGAGACAAGCTGGTAGCTTAGACTGTGAGTTCCAGGACAGCTGAGACCATATTTTATTCACTCTGTGCCCCTAGCAATTAGCACTGAGCCTGGCCCACAAGGGTCACTCAGCCCTTGTTGGATGAGTGAATAAATTTCTCCTCTATACACATCAGTATTTGGAAGAAAGAGACCATCTATTTAATTTAAAAGGACTTCCTTCATCCATTGAGCAGAGTGTTGTCTTCAATAATACTGCCATAGATTGATGTATGTGACCCCCAAAATTCATGCATCGAAACCTAATGTGTGACTGAGCTGTTTAGAAGTAGGGCCATTGGGAGGTGATTAGGTGAGACAGTGGAGCCCTCATGAAATGGATTAGTGGCCTTACAAAAGAAGCCCCAAAGAGCTCGCTTGCCCCTTCTGACATGTGGGGATACATGTCTATGAACCTGGTGGGCTCTTACCAGACACTGATTCTGCTGGCACTTTAATCTTAGGCTTCCCAGAACTATAAGAAATAAATGTTTGTTGTTTATAAGCCACCCAGTCTATGGTATTTTGTTTCAGCCTGAAAGGATTGTGACAAAAACTAAATAATATTAATAGGGTTAGGCAAGAAAGCCAAGCCAGGCCATCTATCCATATCTGGAGGAGGGAGATTTTGGTCACCAAGCTTCATCAGAACCTCCACTGATTATAAGATGCACCATTATTTTACATACCATGGAAACAATTAAACTATGCCACCTATCAATTGTAAAATGCACTTCAATTTTAGAGATGTTAAATGCATTTAATATGTAACACTCGGAGGTAGGTTCTGTCATTATCCTCCTTTTATAGATGAGAAAATTAAGGCTTAGAAAGGATTAACAGATCACATGGCCAATAAGAGGAGTCGACATTTGAACCCAATCTGACTTCAGAGTTCAAGCTCATAACCCCTGGATTCTTCTCCTTATCAAGATGGAAAGTCAGAAAAAGTTTCAGAAAGATTATTTTTAAATTTTTACTTCTTTATTTACTTTTTCTTGACATATATCAGAAAAATTATTTTCATGTAAATATGTCTTTGCATGAAGGGATTCAAAGTTATTCCTGGCTGAAGTAATCCTCTAACATCTGGGCCAATATGCGAAGACAGTCGAACCAACCAGAAGTGCCCAGTGGTTCTGTGGGCCAGGTGTCCTTTTTAGCTCAGGCTAATGGGGAGAGACTGTGGATGTGTGCACATGTGTGCTTCTTCCAGGGTGACTGAAATTCTCCAATGTTACTTTTAGGCATCATCCAAAGAGTAGCTTTGCTGGAAAGAAGACAGCTCTGCCCACAGTTTCAGCTGAGCATGATTCAGCCTCCTATTGGCTGGAGTGTCAACATCCTTTTTGACTCAGAGGCCTTCCGCCTCTCACTAGAGGATGTGAGCCAGGCATGCATTCTTAGTTTTAGTCATTGTTAGGAAAATAAATCGGGCATTCTGGCCATATTGGACCTACCTACTCCTCAGCCTCTTCACCTCACCTAGTAATCCAAATGGGGTTAACTTATTATTTGACAGTTTTATGTAAGTGCTAGACAATCTACTGAGAAGAGAAATAAAGAAGTAACTTTAGAAATTATTTAGAAGGTGCTTAGAAATTATTATTCTAGTTTATGAGCCATTGTGTCAACATATTTTTTTAAAGATTATATTTATTTTTAGACGGGAAGGGAGGGAAAAAGAGAGGGAGAGAAACATCAGTGTGTGGTTGCCACTTACACACACCCAACTGGGAACCTGGCCCACAACCCAAGCATGTGCCCTGAATGGGAATCGAACCAGTGACCCTTTGGTTCACAGGCCAGCCCTCAATCCACTGAGTCACACCAGCCAGGACTCAACATATCTAATCATTAAGTGTGACTTTCTACCATTCCCATTGTCTTTCTAGGGCTGCTCCTCCCCAGATTAGTGTAGGTGACCCTTCTCAGCCCTCATAGCACATAGTATTTCCCTTAAAGAACACTTCCCACACTGTATCGTAACCGCTTCTCTGTCAGTCTTCCTACCTACTGAAAGTTCTATGGTACAAAGTCTGTATCAGTTTTGCACTGGAATGGAGCTGGATATAATGTAAAGCCAATGTTTCAGAACTGGCCATGTGCAGACAAGTTCCCAGCCTTGCCCTTTCCTGGCTGAGCAGAGCGGAGTGGCTGGCAGAGGTTGTCCGTGACTTCCATGGGTAGCAGTGACCAGGCTTAACTTTGCTCCCCCTGAATCATCAGTTTTTAGCATAATGGCTAGCTCATGGTAGATGCTGTTTTAAAAATGTTTTGAAAGTAAATAAATGAATTAGACCATGGAAATCTAAATGGAGTTAAATGGAGAAAGGTTTTTTTATTCATTTTCATTTACTCAGTTACTGTATTGAATACCCTATTTCATGTCTAAGTGGAAAGGTAGTAATTAGATACAGGGGAAATAATGGCTTAATAACACCCTTAATCTCACATAGGGCAGGAGGGGACAAGAGGTGAGGACACACTTGTCAGGAAGATGGGTGACCTGAGGAACTAATGTTTAGCTAATGTTTAGCTGGATTGCAAAAAAAAAAAAAAAAAAAAAAAATCTAAAAGTAAATGAAAGAGGTGAAAGGATTTAAATTTGTGGTGAGAATTCCAGGCCAAGGGAGGTAGTTTATGGTGCAAAGGCTCCGGGACAAGAGAAAGGAACCACATTCAAGGAACCACAGGAGCACAGAAGGTCAGGTGGGAGTGGCAGCAGCCCCGGCCCCGGAGGGAGGGGCCCGTCTCAGTGGTCTGGGCATCAGGTGGAGGGTGGGCGTCAGGTGGAGATTCTCCGAAAATGGAGAGTGACTGAAGGGCTGTAAGAGTAGGATGACATTATCAGATTTATTTCAGGAAGTCACTGGAGCTGGAAAATGGATTGCAGGAGATGAAAAGATAAACCTGGGATGAGAGTGAGTGATGGCGGCTGGGTGTCAGGTGGTGGTGGTGGGGATGCACTTGCCCCCAGAGCACCGCAGCAGTGAGGACTGGGGTGGGGGCTGGAGATGTGTCTAGTTGGCACATGTTTTCAGGCAGCTTCAGAAAGAAACAACCAAACCGCAGAAGCACAAGTAGAATGTCATTTTATTCCACATCAGCCATTACTTTCCCTCTTCGGGCCTTTGCTGAAGGCTTCGGACAGATGCTGGCTGGACTGGCATGGGTGTGAGCGCAGAGGCCAGGGAGGATCAGTCCGAAACCTCCTTTCTATGAGAACAGTCAGTGGGAAAGGAAAGGGACTGGAGGCCAGAGACAGCACTGAACTATTGATGGATGATGTGCTGTGCACACAGATGCAGCTGAAGACAGTCTCCCCCTGGAATGAGCAGTCAGCAAAAACTAAAATTAGATCAAGACACTCCCACCCTATAGTGTGTTCCAGAATTTTGGGGTGAGGACATTTGTAATTTGCAAAAGCATGTTCAATATTACAAGAATTTGATCTTTGGAAAGCAAGCAAACAAACAAAAAAAAAAACCTCTGTTGTCTTGTGCTATATACTAAAGGAAATAAAGCAGACAATCTCATCCTGGCTGTGAGATGTGCTAGTGGTAGGGGTGTGTGTGTGTGTGTGTGTGTGTCTGTGTGTGTGTGTGTCTCAGGGGCCTGGGGGGCAGCAAGAACCTGCCCCAGGGGTTGGGGATGACCCACAGAGATAGTCGTGCTTATCCAAGTCATCCACAAAGTTTCAGAAATAACGAATTAAAGTCATGTAAAAATTTTAATTTATAAAGACCATATTATATTTCCTGCATTTGCTAAAATATAACATCAGCATCACATCTGACATCTATGACTCCAGACTGTGTGGTAGCCACCGGGTCTAGCTAGAGACCCAGCAGACCTCACCATTGTCCGCAGGAGCACATGGTCAGTAAAAAGGACAGATACAGGGATTATTAATATCAGACAAAGAACAGAGGGAGATTGATTTCTAGCTGTTTATATAGTTCTCTATAGTTGACAGCATGAATTGACACTGAGGAATACATATAACTCCATATAATAATATAAATATTAAAAACCCCATAAAATCTGCAATTCTCACAGCCTCCTAGGAGAGGTGGCATTTATGAGAGGACACGCCTGAGGTCGACCGGGTGAGAGGTCTTGGCGGAGATACGAAGCCTGGGTGACCACGGTCATCAACTCCACATCAAAGGGGACTCCAAGTCTAGCTAGCCTCTTCTGTGACATTACACTAAATGTGCCTTAAAAAAAAAAAAAAGATACAAATTTAGGTCTCATTTTAGGGACCAAACTTAGTCAACACTTTCAGGAATTGAAGCCTGTATGGAATTTGTTCTTAAGCTCCAAAATATGTTCTGACGATCTGTCTTCTACTTTGTAGGTTCACCTTACAGATTTGCTGTGATTTAGAGGAAACCAGACAGACCTGGTTCAAAGCTGGCTCAGGACTCACTGGCTATGCCGTCTTAGGCAAACGTCAGGATGCTTTTGTTCTCAGTTCCCCCTGGGGCACACTGGGGGAATAAGATGAAATGATTAGCTGTAAGTACGGGCACCTGGCCCTGAGGAGGTGCTCTGGCTCTACCTCTACCACCTCCGTCGCTCACCTGGATTATTGCAAATATTTTTCTTCATTCATTCTTAACCACTCTGCTCCGCCTATTTCTGCACAAAGAGCAAATGTGATTGCAGCACTACCGCTGAAAGATGAAAATCCTCAATATAATTTATAATACTTCTTTCCAAATGGTAGACCATGAATCACTAGTGGGTCACAGCAACAGTTTCGTGGGTCACCACTAGCATTTTAAAAAAGTAGTACAAAATGGAATAAAATAGAAATACCAGGCTGCACTGCCAATCATGAGCACAAGTATTATAACCTGAAACTTATTTTCTCATGTGGGTGCTGTCAAAAGTGTTTGAAGGCCTCTGGCCTATGACACCCTGAATGATATGACCCTGCCTCCTTCTTTAGCCTCATTTCTCATAATCTCCTCCTAGTTCTCTGCTCTAGACCCACAGTCACTAGTGGGTCACAGAAACAGTTTTGTGGGTGGGCTGGTGTGGACCAGCCTTCCCTAAATTCCGCCAAAACATGCTGTTTTACTCTTTGCCCCGTTAATGTCATCTACCCAGTCTCAGCTCAGACTTCAGTTCTTCAGGCTATATACCCTGAATCCCTGTGGGGGTCAGGTTCTCACGGATCCATGGCCAGTGTTTAATTATTCCTTTTATAGCATGATTCTGTGATTAATGACAAGGCTCCCCACTAGGCTGTCTTCCTCAAGACCGCAGGAACCCTGCCTGCTTGAATACCTGGCCCAGGCTAGCACACAGGCACTCTGTGGGATGAATGAAGCAATGTATCAACCAACCTACCGGCCAGTGACGTTGACTAGTCTCCTTTGTTGCCTTGGTATTGGTTTTGTTTCTACGCCTTGCACCAGTTAAACCACAAGGGCTTCCCTGCCCAGGTTAGGAACTTCCTACAACAGGAGTCCTTAACTTGGGCCTCCCCTCTTCTGATCTGCTAAGGATATGTCCAAGTCGTGTTCCCGTGCAGGCAGCTGAACACTTCGTTGGGAGAGGAAGGCTAATTTTCATCAGATATTAGAGGGGGTCTCTGCCCACCTGCTTCAAAGAGACACAGTTATCTAAGCACCTCACACTGCCCCTTTGCATCCCCAAGGCTCCCTGCGGCGCTATTGCTCCGGAGGCTTCCTGGTGCCCCGCCCAGGGGACCATCCTTTCCCAGCCCCTTCGATTAGACTGACCGCTCAGATCTTCCACTCTTCGGAGTGCGCGTTCCCGCAGACTGCGGAGACCAGGGAGAGCGGCTGCAGGTGTCCGGCGTCTCTGAGCCCGGGTGCAGCCTCGGGGACGTTGTCCGCATCTCCGAGCCCCGGCCGCCGGCCTCTGCAGCCACCATCTTCGCCGAGGGAGGGTGCGACGGAGGCGCGGCCTTGGGACTCGGACACGCCCCCGCCGCCGGGGCCGGCCCAGCGGCGGAGCCGCGCGTTCTCCCTGCCGCGCCGCGCCCGGGTTCCGACTTCCCCTCCAGCCCCGCCGGCGGTCTCGCGCTCCCCGCCTGGCCAGCAGAGCCCGCGCCGCGGCCGCCCAGCGCTCGCAGAGGTCGACATGGGCCCCGCGCGCTGGCTCGCTCTCGGCAGCCTCCTAGCCCTGAGCGCGCTGCTGGAAGGCCGGCTCGTGGGCCAAGAGGACGCGGGCTTTGGAGAATGTGACCAGTTCTTCTACGCCGGGACTCCGCCAGCGGGGCTGGCGGCCGAGGGCCACGTGAAGATCTGTCAGCGCTCCGAGGGCACCGAGCACTTCGCTACCCTGTACAGCACCCGGGACCGCATCCCTGTGTACTCGGCATTCCGCACCCCGCGCCCCCTGCCCGCCGGCGCGGAGCAGCGCTGGTTGGTGGAGCCGCAGGTAAGCGAGGTGTTTCTCCAACCCCGGAGCTTGGCTGACCTCCGGGGGCGCCTTACAGCCACTGTGAGGATGGGGAAAAGCAGCCCCCACGCCCTCTGCGTGCCGGGGTCAGGAAACCCGGGTTTCGGATCCACTCCACCGCGCCCTGGTAGTTATACAGCCTATCTTGCTCCCGTCGATGCCACCGTAGAAGCTCGGAGATCTTAGGACCTTCGCTTAAGCTGCAGGGGTCGGGGGTTTCCCAGTGGGAGGTGGTTCTGTCCACATTTTGGTGCAGACATCTGTAGTGTCTCATTCATTTCCTGAATAGTGAGGAGCGTGAGACCAAGACCCCTGAGACCTTTGAGATCAGCTCACAGGCCTTGTCGCAGGTCATTGCCACAATTTTTAGGGAGTGGATGGGCATTTTCATGACCATGTTGTAATAGAGGGAGATCAAAGCTCGGGGGAAGAAGAGACCTGGGGAAAGGAAGACCACCCCGTTGGTAAGGTAGGCCAGCGCTTTTGGATAGAAGTTCACTGCCCTTTCTATTAGGAAAAAGCTTCCCTTTCTGCAGAGGCTGCCTGAGCCTGAAAACTCTTCCCTATGCACACAACATCAAGTAAATTCTATCTGAAATTGTGTTGAGTTAGGACAATAAAATATAGATTTTAAGAAATGCAGTAGGATAGTTATAAATAACATGGAAACATTGACTACCTCCAATTAATGCAAAGGACAAACCAGTTTTTCCTGACTCTTTATATCTGTATTATCCGACCACTTGGAAATCATGTCAGCTCTCAGGGTGTTCTGTCATGTCTGGTGAGGGTGACCAAACCTGACTTAACCCACGCTGCCGCACCTCAGCTCAGCCAGCCTCCCCTTTGGCCAGTCTCTGCCTCTTGCCAGCCTCCCACCTGCCTCTGCACCTGCGCCAGCTGCCAAAGCCACCCTGGCTGCCCGAGGAGCTGACCCACTCAGCCTGCCCATTCATCACGGCCGCAGCTGTGTAGGGCCGCAAGGGTGAACAGAGGACCTGCTTGCAGGCGCTTCGTTCAGAATCCTGGGGTGTAATCTCTGTCATTTCATTCAGATATTTCTACCTCTGAGAGTTTGGCCAGGTCTCAGGCAACCTGTACCTCAGGCTTCTTACCTTCTCCACCTCCATTCCATCTTCCTCACCTGCTGACGTCAGAACCTATGAGATCAGCCATGTGCAAAAACCTTTGTGAATTGTGCACACTTAAGACATATATTATCTAAAATTAGTTTGCCCCCACCTGCACCCCCAGACCTCTCTACGTTTCCCCCAGCTCATTATGCCTTGGGATTGTGGGCCTGTGAAGAAAAGAGGTGATCTGGTCTTTTCACCTTGAGGATCTCATGCATGCCTGTAGAAGACAACATACATGTGAGGAAAACACAGGAATGCATGCTGAACAAATTTCAGTTAAATTCAGAACGCGTTTAGTAATCACCTACTGTGTGCCAGGCACTTAGAGTACCAGCAGAATAGATTGTAGCTCCTGAACTCAAAGGCTTCCTGGTCTGCAGGTGAAGCATGCTGGGGGGAGAGGTGGCATAGGTTAGTTCTTCCATTGACTAGCTGTAAACTTGGAGATAATAACAGGGTGGTTCTGTGGATTAAATGAGTTACTATATACAATGTCCTCTAAGAGGTGCCTGGCACCCAAGTACTAGGTTATTATAATATAAGCAAAACCACATAATTTAATAAAGGTAAACAAATTCCTATTAGAGTTAATCTGTGTTGGAGGTGATAGGGGAAAGCCTTGGGGTCAGGATGACATTTCTGCTGTGCCTCAAAGGATGAAGCAGAGGTCAGAAGGTGGAGGAGGAGGAAGGCATTGCACAGGGAGGGAACGTCATAAGTGAGAAATGCAGATTCAGGGAGTAGTGATTAGTGTGGGGAGTGGTTACAGCAGCCAAACTGTAAGTGAGTAGATTACAATCTACTCATGTGTTCAGAATGAAGGGGAATGCTGGAAGGGAGGGGTCAGGTGTGAAGGAGTAACTGGGGAAGGCTTAGGGAGGCAAGAGTTATTGAAGGAGTCACAGGGGAGAACGATTCAGCAGAGAGGAAGTAGACAGAACCTCACCTAAGCCTGGGCTTCTGGGCGTGGAGGCAGGTAGTGAGGAATAGGACTAAGGAGATAAAAGAAATTGGGGGGAGGGGGTAGTTCCAAATGGCAGCTCTAGAGGTAAGACATGCAGTGCTTTGGAAAATCTCAGGAGCCAGAGTTCTTAGCCAGGGAGGTCGCAGTGAGTGATGCTCCCCCTGCAAGGTGAGCGTGTGTCCTCCTGCCCCCTCCCTTCCACTACAATGTCAGGTGAAGCCAGCCAGGGGCCAGAGGCTATTAGGAGGAAGGGAGGGAGGAGAAGCTGCAAGATGAGATGCAGGCGGGTTCCTGAGTGCGTTGCAGCCAACCTGACCGCCCTGTGGCCTGCTCGCCAGGCCTGCCTCACTGCCAAGGTCCCCGCTGCAGAAAGATGCCCAGGGTTCAGTGTGGCCTTCTGCCTGCTTCAAAACCATTTGTAATACTGAGTCACCTTGTACCCACATCACCTCCGAATGAGGTCAGCATTACAGGGAGGCTGAGTAGACAGGAGGAAGAGGCCAGAGATCGAAGGAGAGTTGGGCTTGCTTTTGGTTCAGTCGGGCAGGGCTGCACTGGCCCTAGGGCTCCCAAAGCCCAGCTCAGTAGCTTTCTTGGCTGTCTTGCAGTTTCCCTTTGGGAAAAAAAAAAAAAAAAAAAGAACTCCTAAATGGAAGAATATAGAAGCTGCGTCACTCTTGTGCTTAAAACCCTTAAAGTGTTGGCTGCCCCACAGCTAAGGACAGAGTTCATCCTGTAGAATACAGTGTACAGGGCCCCGTGCCCTGTCTCCAGCCCCATTCTCACAGGTTAGGTTCTGGCGTTCTCCAGCGGCCTTGAGTGCCTCTCGTAAACCATGCTGTTTGTGACATTGGTTTCTTTGCTCATGCTGATTGCTGTGGCCCCAAATGCCCTTTCTACGCCGCCCCCATCCCACTCCTCACTTCTTCCTCCCCTGAGCCATCCTTTAAAACTGCCCACGTGTCACCTCTTCCAGAAAGAACTGCCCACCTGAGTTGGGTTCGCCTCTCAGTGATCCTATAATTTCTCTATTTTTGTACTTACCACATTGTTTTATAATTATCTACTTATGTGTCTGTCTCCTCAACGTGAGCCCCGGAGGACTGCATCATATTCATGCTTATATTCCAAATGCCTAGGCTATAGAAAGCACTCGATAAGTATTGAACGACATAATTTGATATTAGGGCCAATCAGGCAGCCAGTGAGATGTTCAGCCTGAGTTTTCTTGGTGGGGAGCTCTCTGCTGTGGAAGCCGGGCGGAGAGCTGGCCAGCAGCCACTGCTGCAGACGTATTTCATGGGCAGAGCTGGCCTTCCTCTAAGTCGGCCCCCGGATGATCTGGATCTCTGCTCTGTGTAACAGCTCTGTAGCGTCAGGCACAGGACCCCATGACTGCCAGTGTTGGAGGGATTTAAATGGGATCTTCTGAGGAACAGAGTGAGAACTTTAACAGGAAGCAGAGAGGCCTGGCCAGGTAGCTCCAGGGGTTAGAGCGTTGTCCCCATTGACCAAGGTTGTGGGTCAGTCCCTGGTCAGGGCACATATGAGAATCAACCAATAAATGCATAAATAAGTGGAAAAACAAACCAATGTCTGTCTCTCTTTCTCTCCTTCCCTCCCTCCCTCTCTCTCTAAAATCAATTAAAAATAAATAAGGAAAGAAAGAAAGAAAGAAAGAGAAAGAAAGAAAGAAAGAAAGAGGTCAGGAAAAACAGAATTGTCCTAAGTCGTATGTGGACTGTGGTCACTTTTAAAATGAGAATGGGGAGAAGGCAAAGAGAGAGAGAGAGAAAGAAAGATGAAGAAGGTGTTCCCGCCAGCACGATGGCAGGGGTGTGGAGGTTTCCAGTCAGGACTCCAGGTAGCTGAGAACTGGGTTCGGGTTTAGTACAGGGAGCCTCAAACCATTGAGTTTCTGAACTCCTTTCCATTTAATGGAAGAATTTGTGGATGAGGTACCAGTGATGCTTTTCCAAAGTACTTTGTCCATTCATGCTGGAAGCCAACATATAAGACCCTGTCACTTTATAAACATGAATACTGGGAGGATCTGGTTTTATATTCAGCTCATACTTATTTATTCTTACAGAAATACTGTGAGGTAGATATCATGATCTGTATTGTAGAGATGAGGATACTGGCTCAGAGAGATTACTCGATGGGCCCAAGGTCACACAGCTTGAATCTGAACTCATGACTTTTTGCTCTTAGCCCACGCTCCATGGAGATTCTCTGACCTCACAGGAGAGACACTACATTAATGGTGGTAGGAATTTAATTGTCATCTTTTATATATAAGAATTTTAATTTCAACTCCATTTCTCTTTCTCAACATTTGTATTAGGGTTGGCCAAAAAGTTCATTTGGTTTTTTTTTTTTTTTCCCTGTAAGATGGCTGAAGTAGCACTTAGTTGTCTTTAACCTCATTGGAAACCTCATTAGTTGCCTTTAACCTCATTTGTTAAATTGTATTGTGACGGTTGTCATGTCAGCATGCTTTTTTTTTTTTTTTTAAGATTTTGTTTATTTCTTTTAGAGAGAGGGAAAAGGAGGGAGAAAGAAAGGGAGAGAATCATCAATGTGTGGTTGCTTCTTGCACACCCCCTAGTAGGGACCTGGCCGGAAACCCAGGCATGTGCCCTGACTGGTGATTGAACCAGCAATCCTTTGATTCACAGGCCGGCACTCAGTCTACTGAGCCACACCAGCCAGCGCCCAGCATGCATTTTTAAAAAAACTTACCAAATTGGTGAATTTTTGTGTAGCCACTTTAGTATTGAAGATGGAAGAAAATATGCAACATTTTCAGCATAGTATGCTTTATTATTTCAAGAAAGGTAAAAACACAACTGAAACACACAACGAGATTCATGCAGTGTGTGAAGAAGGTGCTGTGGCTGATCAAATGTGTCAAATGTGGTTTGCGAAGTTCCATGCTGGAGATTTCTCACTGGACAATGCTCCATGGTCGGGTAAACCAGTTGATGTTGCTAGCGATCAAATGGAGACATTAATTGAGAACAATCAGCATTATACCATGTGGGAGACAGCTGACATACTCAAAATATCCAAATCAATAAAGTTAATGATGAAATGAAAAATTTGTCTTTTATTTTACGGAAAAAACTAAACAGACTTTTTGGCCAACCCAATACAAGCGAGAGCACATTGTTTGGCTGCATGAATATTGCTCAGGCATCAGTGGCTCTGCGGTGAAGGTGAGATTCTGGCTAACCACAGAAGCATTTTCCTAAAGTGCCCAGTGAGGTCCTGTTTCGAATCTTAGTAAATGCGTGCAAACAGTTGTCACAACTTAGGACCTTAATTTCTTGATCTATAATTTCCACCAGTAGCTTCATGCTTACACACCCTGAGACTGTTAGACACACTGTCTAATCTAATTTACTCTAATATCAGTCCTTTTCTCATCAGATCAGAGAACAAATATAAAGAAGACATCATATGCTTCAGTTTCTGCATAAGGGACGCAGCAAATAGGACAATTCTGACACTTTCTTCCTAGTTAAGAGACTTGAGTTCAGGTCCCTTCTCTGCCCTTTGTAGTCTATGATACCTTAAATTCTTCCAGTCCTGTTTTTCTGATCTGTTCATTAAAGGTATAACAAGTGTTAATTCATAAAGTGGTAGTGACAGATAAATGTAACACATATAAGCATGTAGCATACATAGTACCTGGAGTATGGTGAGGTCTCAGCAGATATTCATGTGTACACTTTATTAAGTTCTTACTCTAATAAGTGTTAGATGCACACAAATGCGTGCGCGCACACACAGAATGTTGGAATACCTACGTGACTGCTACAATTCCATAAATCTCTCCTAAAATGTGAAATGTCAATCTGTGTATCTTCTCAAATATGAGGCGTATGGCCCATATTCATGTAACAAGTGCTCAGAGAGTGTGTGGTGGGAGGTTGAATGAATGGAAGATCAAGTGGATGGATTTAGGTAACTGAAAAAACAAAAACAAAACAGGTGCCAGAAATACCTCCACCCTCCCTGTCCTGGTCAACCAAGAGCTGTGCTGTCACAAAACAAACAGTGAGCGATTACATTCCTATCTATTACGCTGGGCCTGGGTAGGGCTGGGAAGCGCCTGAATCAAGGGGATGGTTCCAACGTCAGTCGCTTTTCTTCTTTACTGGAATGCAAAACGCAAAGACAGGAGTCGTGACGGCTATTCTCCATTACATTTTTTTTTCCTTTTCCGGCTTTTTATTTATCTCTGAATTCCGTATTTCCATTTGATTTGTTGTCATTCTCAAGAGCAAGTTAAGGTACTTGCCCTATATTGGCAGAATGTGTCAGGGACATCTTGTCCTGAAACAGTTCAGTGGTGACAGATCTGTACACCATTCTTTCAGTTTAGACTTAAATGTGGACAGTCCAGGAAAGGAACTATTGTTTATTGGTCCCTTATTATGTGCAAAGATCTCCACAAATTAGCTGATTCATACAACTCTAGGCATTACGATCCATGTTTTACAGTTTAGGGAACCAAGGTTCAGAGCGATTACGTAACTTACCAAGGCCACACAGCTGTCAGGTGGCAAAGCTGGGTGGAAGCTTGTGGCTGCCCGCCTCCAAAGCTTTCAGCCCTCTTTCTGCCCATCATTCTGCCTTCCAATCACAACATCAGTCTGTTCTCTCCAGATTCTGAATCGACTGACTAGATGTGTTACTTTATTTTTATTTTGCTGAATCAGTTCAGTTCTTTGGATGATTTACAGCTTTGCTTCTAACACACTATTCTGAAAATTCCACCTTCAGATTGTCATTAGCTCAGTTATTCGCTCGTGGTGATTGAATGGTGCTTTCCTTGAGAAATAAAGATTTTATTCTTTGGGTTTCAAATTTCTCTTCCTTTTATGTTGTCAGCTTAACAAGTGAAAATTTGAGAAAATAAATCTTCCCACTTGCCAGTAGTGTTCGCTTCCAGTGGTCTTGCTTCTAGAATTACGGTCAGTGCAAGAATGTTTCCCTTTCAAGTTGCATATCATGTCTTCCGACTGGTCACGTACCCTTTCTTCCCATAGAACTTGACATCTGTGGCAGCAGCAACAATTCACTGCCTGCTGATCAATCTATGTAGCCACTGAAAAGAAGGAGAAATAAAGAAGAAACTGACTTACAGGGTGAACCAAAACTAGAAGCAGCATTTAGCATTCCGATCCTGCTTTTACTGACCGGACCGCGCTTGACGGAAGTGTGGCTGAGTCAGAAGGGTCTAGCTGAGGGCATTTCGTATTTTCAATGAAAACTGCAAGTAAGGGTACATTTTATTTGCCAAGTACACAGATGGCAGAAATAGTATTTAAAAATATAAATTAAATTACACATTCCTGTTGACTTGCACCTTAATTTTAAAGAGTAGTGTCTCAAGTTTTGGCTAACCTTCAGTCGGCCAGAATACTTAATGCTTTAAACAAAGCCCTGGGTCCTCTGGTATTTATTCCAGCACCTGCTATGTGCCAGGCACTGTCCTAGGTCCTGGGGATAGAGCAGTGAGTCAAACAAACAAAAATACCTATTCTCATGGAGCTTAGCATCTAACAGAAGACACAAATGACAAAATAAATAAAAGGCATAGCATTTCAAAAAGTAAAAAGTACTGAGGAGAAAAATAATGCAAGGTAGAAAGATATGAGTTATCAGGGAAGAGGTTAAGTTTTAGAAGGGTTTCCGGAGAAGACATGACTGAGGAGGTGACTCTGTGTACAGACCTGAAGGAGGTGATGAAGCCAGTCATGCAAGTATCTGAGGGAAGATTCCTCCATAGAGGGAAGAGTCAGTGCAAAGGCCCTGAAGCATGAGTGTTCCCCTGTGTTTGAAGAAGAGGCCAGTGTGGCTAGAGAAAGATAAATGAGGAGGGTAGTAGGAAACGACATCAGACCAGTGGGGCAGGAGGTGACACATCATTTAAGGCCCTCTGGATTATTTGTAGGAAATTGGGCTTTTACTCCACCAGAGTCAGGAAGCCATTAGACTGGCTTTGAGCAGAGTTTTGATGTGATCTGACATACATTTTTGGTATCCAAAATGTGTTTATTGGGATGGTTTCCCACTCATCTTGATTCAGGGTGCATTTAGGGCTGCTTCCTTCTGAAGCAACATCCCCTGGAAGCCTTGTTTCTCCTTCTCTGGGCTGACAGAGGCTGCTGGAGCAGCCAGCCCCCAGAATGACCACCGATGCACGGCCAGTGACACCGGTGATTTTACAGCACCCTGGGCGTTTCACAGACATGAAGCGGGAACTGGGGCTCTGCACCGGGCGATGCTCGGCAGAGGTGTGTTGTTGGGGGAGGTCGTCACCGGAGAGCTGACTTACACTTTCATAGCGTCATTTTGGCTGCCATGGTGAGAACAGACCATGGGGTTCCAGGACAGAAGCAGAAAGACCAGATAGGAGATTTCAGTAATCTGGCAAGAGACAGTGGTGGCTTGGACGGGGTAGTGACAGTCTAGTTCTATATATATATTGAAGAAAGAGCCAAGAGTCTTTGGGGTAAGAGAGAGGGAGGATTCACAGATGACTTTAAGGACTTTGGCCAGAACAACTGACAGAATGGCACTGCCATGACTGAGGTCAGGACACTGAGGAGAAGCTGGTGTGAGACGTGCCGAGTGTGCGATGCCTTCAGGTTTTCCGTGGAGCTTTGAGTGGAGATCTAGAGCTCACTGGGTACTTAGCACACATTGGGCACACTTCCAGGCATTTTTTCCCCACAGGTAATTTTAATCCTCACAACAACCATAGGAAACAGGTGTTATTATTATCCTCCTTGGACAGAAGAGGAAACTGAGGCATGGAGAGGTTAAGTTACTCCATGTTTATGGAGCTGGAGAGTGGTGGAACTGGGGTTTGAGCTTGAGCTGCCGATGCTGGAGAACACAGGCAGCTGCCTGTGTTAAAAAACCATGAATGCATTGGGAGAGCTCCCTATTCAACTCTCCTGAAAGAAGTTTCTCTTTTGAAAGGTCACACATTCATTTACTAGTACCTTACAGAGCAGAGCATGTTTGCAGCCCCATAGCTTTGTGCCAGTGCGTGTCCGACGCTCACAGCCTCAGGTGCCTTCTTCATGCTGCACTGGACTGAGGGTGCTGTTGCCCCCTTTTGCAGTTTTGCTCTGTTCTTATCCATGGCAAGCACTTCCTGTGGTCATTATGCTAACAGGCATTCTCCATAATGCACCAGAATGGGGTGGAGAGGAATGGATCATCCCAAAACTCTTCCGGGCAGTAAGTGCTGTCCCCTGGGTCACACTGAATGTGGCAGTAATAAGGGAGGGGTCTTGCACCTGTGGGGACAGGGAGCTGTGGCTGCCGGAGGTGGGTTGGGTACAGTACCTGAGTCTGGGGTGAGCCCAGATCCTGACTTGGTGCCCGTTGCCTGAGGGGAAGGGGTGCACACCCTCCAGAGATCCATCTCTGGAGCAGAGGTAGAGGATCCACTCATCCATTCTCCACCCTCGTCAATTCAGGAGCCCCTGCTATGCTCCTAGGCTGTTTCCCCAGGGAAGTGAGGCCAGCTGAACCCAGTGCATTCTGAAACTTAACCCAGCAATGCAGCAAGCCCTGCTTTGGGACGAGAAGGGGGCCTTTGCTCCAATGCAGAGCACCTGACCTCCTCGAAAGGGCAGAAATCCCCTTTTCCTTTATAACTGGCAGCAAGCTGAAGTCCTTACCCTGTACAGGTTCTTATGTTTGCCCTCATATCCTGGCTTATCTGGTTTCCACCCAAGTGTGGTAAATGAGCCTTGGCTGTGTGTTTGGAAGATGGCAGTGTTGGTTTCAGAAAATTGTCCTAGTATTTATAACTTAGGGAAGCAGTTGATCCATAGCGCATCGATTTGTTGATTCAATTGATCAAGACACAGGATTAAGCAGGGACCATGTGAGGAAATGGCCACTATTCATGTTTCTGAAAGGTTGGGCATCCACCATAGTCTCAGGACACAGGCACATGGGGGAAGGAAAGCCAAGTTGATGAAGCATAAAAAGTTTTTCTCATTCTTGACTGTCTCTGTTG
The DNA here is from genome assembly GCA_039655065.1 of Glossophaga mutica. Classification (NCBI taxonomy): domain Eukaryota; kingdom Metazoa; phylum Chordata; class Mammalia; order Chiroptera; family Phyllostomidae; genus Glossophaga; species Glossophaga mutica. The sequence goes on along the minus strand of CM077308.1, from coordinate 72,359,026 downwards.
TACCTGGACCATGGTACCCACTACATCAGATGACTCCGTCAGTCTGAGTGGCCTGTTTGAGATGGTCGATGCCCTTGCTTCGGCCCCTCGGTTAGACAGACTTCACCCCCGCAGTCCCGACCATCTGCACTCTGAAGTGCAGGCTCCCATCATCTTCGTCCAGGCCCCTCTGCAAAGCGGCTTCCTGACTGGTTAACCCCTGCCTTTCTCTACTCTGAGGCCAGAGAAGTCCTCTCAAAATGTTAATCCCGTCATGTCTCCAACAGTCTCACTGGAAACCCTTCAGGACTGCCCACTTTTCTTCAGATAAAAATAAGCCCTTATCGAGGTCTCCAGAGTCCTGCTCAGTCTGTCTCCCACCCCTCACAGCCTTATCTGGTATCACAGACCTCCTTGCCAGGCCTTTGCCTCTAGCCACTTCGGCTTATTTGTGTTTATTTTTTACTTTTATCAAGTTTTTAATGTATGAAATCTGAATTCTGTCAGTGACATATATATAACTACATCAATTTTTTTTTAGGTCAAAGTTGTGACTGTGCCCTGGCTGGTGTGGCTCAGTGGACTGAGCACTGACCTGTAAACCAAAGGGTCCTTTCCCAGTCAGGGCACATGCCTGGGTTGCGGGCCAGGTCAGGTCCCCAGTAGGGGGCGCGTGAGAGGCAACCACACATTGATATTTTTCTCCCTTTCTCCTTCCCTTCCCCTCTTTCTTTAAAAAAAAAAAAAAGAAAGAAAGAAAAGAAAAAGTTGTGACCAAATCCACTTTTTAAAAAGATTTTATTTACCTATTTTGAGAGAGAAGGGAAGGAAAGGAGAAAGAGAGGGAGAGAAGCATCAATGTGCACAGACATATCAATTGGTTGCTTCTCACACACACGCCCCCAACTGGGGCCTGGCCTGAAACCCAGGCACATGTGCCCTGACCAAGAATCAACCAGTGACCTTTCAGTTTGCAGGTTGGCACTCAGTCCATTGAGCCATACCAGCCAGGGATGTGACTAAATTCACTTTTAAATTCACAGCTTTAAGCCACTGAGCCAGCTCTCTGTACCTTAATCTTTCTTCCCAATGAGATGAGTCTACTGTAACAACTTATGCTAATTCCTTCATAATATTTATACTGTCTGGGTGATTTCAAAGCATAATTCATCAATGAGCATCTCTTATTTTTCCTTTATTGGCAGTAGGGCTTACTGCTAGTATTAATGCTGCTTGCCATTTCTTCATTTTGGGTTCAAATCCACCTCTGTAGTAGCCACCACTGAAGGCAGATTTTGGTAGACTTTGAAAACCTTGTTTGACTTGAGGCTCCGTATGCTTCATGGCTTGCAAAATACAACGGTCTGCAAATCCTGCAGCAGCAATGGTCAGTCCAACTGCAGCCACTGTACTGGCCGTGGCTCCAGCTTGGCTCCCCTGCCTCCTCCAAGAACATGGTTCATCCCAGCCAAGAGGCTGTGGCCACCAACTTCACGCCTCCACCAGAAAGCAAGGTGGCCACCATGAGCAGGGAGAAAACATCCAGGCACAGGCGCCTAAGAAAACACAGCAGGAGTGGCATCGATCTAGGTTGGAAAACTTTAAAAAAAATTTTTTTTAAATGTCCATTTCTCTTCTATTGTAGGACCTTTGTACCTGTTATTTTATTTTTGTTTTTGTGTTGTTTTGCCATCTTTCATGATATTCCCAACTACATCAGCTGTGCGGAGTACTCTCTAGGAGCAGCAAACATACCTTTTTGTGCTAGTGTGTTGCAGTTATACATTTATTTGTTAGGTGGACTGATTGAGTGCCACCTAACTAGACACCGAAGTCCATGAGGGTAGGCAGGTCCCAGGGCTGTTGTTCCCCACTGAATCCTTATGTCTAATGCAGGGACTAGTACACTTTTTCTCTAAATGGGCAAATAGTAAATATTTTAGGCTTTGCAGACCATGTAGTCTCTGTTGCAGCTATTCAGCTGGGACGTTTGAGCACAAAAACAGCTGCAGACAATGCATAAATGAATTGAGTGTGGCTATGTTCCAAGGGAACTTTATTTATGAAAGCAGGTGGTAGGCTGGATTTGGCTCACAGGCTGCAGTTTGCCACCTCCCTGGTCTCGCAGAATGCCATCACTTAGCGAGCAATTAATAATGTTGCCTGTGGAGCACTCGGCAAATACGGACTGAACAGTGACGGTGAGGTGTGAAGGCTGCGCAGCCCTGCTCCTGCTGTGGCAACGGCGGCCCTAGGTCTAGGCCTGGAATTTTCAACTTGCTTTTTAAATGTGGTTGTGGTTGTCATTATTTATAATATTAGGGGTTTGGGGGATTTTACAAGTAATGCGTGCTTGTGATAAAATTTTTTGAGCATTTTGGAAGTATATAAAGACAGATCTCACTTCTCACAGATAATAAATCGTTATGGTTTGTATATGTGTGTGTGCTAACATTCCATGAATTTCCTTCATTCAGACGTACATGTATGCTTGTATTCCCTGTGTTCTAGTCAGCAAGTCTCAGCTCACTATTGGACTCTGTGAAGCCACATATAACAGGCTTTCAGACAGCCATCGTGCCCAGGGAGTAGGAGGGTAAGGGGCTCTTTTGATCAACACAGCTATTTATTTCATTTAGAAATAGGAGACCTAGGGATTTCAAATGCAAAGTCCAGTTCATCACATTTTTCTTTCAAGTTTATATCACACATAACTCATGGATGGCTTGAAATAATCCTGCCCTCTTTCCCCTTCCTGTGTTCCTGAGCGAAGGTGTCTATCCCTCTAATGGAGACAGAGGCCTAGGGTGTTGCTGTCTACCCAAAGTCACAGTCAATGGCAGAGCTGACAGATCGCCTCATTTCTAATCTGGTGTTCTACTTCTGATTCGTTTTTTTCTATTATTGATTAGAAAGAGAGAAACATTAGTTTGTTGTTCCACTTATTTATGCATTCATTGGCTCTTGCCTGTACGCGCCCTGACCGGGATCAGACCCGCAACCTTGGCGTATCAGGATGGCGCTCTGACCAACTGAGCTACCCAGCTGGGGCCTGTACTTCTGATTCTAAACTCTGCTGCCCTACAGTCCCTGTTTAGAGGAACTTGAAGAAGAAGGACATTCCAAAAACATAGGAGAAACGGGGAAAGAAATGGAAATGATTTTACCTGAGGGCAGCCTTGTAGATTCAAATGGTATTTATTACACCACACAGAGCAGTAGATGCTGTCTCCTTTGTGCTTAAGATAAGAGGATACAAACTTTAACACTCGGGAAGGTTTGGGTTGGAAGCAGATAAGCCATTTCTTGACAGCGAGAATCACTTGAAAAGGATCTAAGGGTTGTCAAGTCCCCTTCTGAAATGAACTTTCTAGTGCTGGGCACACTTTGCCTGTTGCCTGCCTCTTACAGCTGTAATCCTGTGTGGAGACAGCCTAGGAGCCTTTCCCAGTTTTCAGAGGAGGGGGAGTCCCTAACTGCAGTGACAGTGGTGACTCGCAGGCTGCAGTGCCATGCCCAGGGAGCTCCTTGACCAGGCTTGTTCCTGCTGTTGCTTTTGCTGCTGTCAGTATCGGGTACCATTCTGTCCCTCTCGTTCGGCTACAGGCCAGGGCTCATGTGTTTCATCTCATTCATTCATCTTGCCAACATGGTCACAACCAGTCAGAGACAGGAGTTGATCATAAATTTGTTCTCTTGTCTATCAATGAGTTCGGGTTTAAGAGGTAGGTAAGTAGGCAAGGGATTACAGGGGTCTTCAGTGACAGAAACAAGCTGACCCTGTTTATTTTCTGTTCATGCATTTATTTGTTCCTAGTCAGCAGGTCTAGAATTTTTGCATAGAAAAAGATGAATAGTCGGATATCCAACTGCTGATTGGTACTTTTATTAGTATTGTCACTATCATCAGCAGCAAAACCATTTATTGAGTTCTCAGGACTAAGCCAAGAAATAGTCTAAAACATAGTCCTGGAACAAGATCTGGTCCCTCCCTGCAGGTGTCTTGTTGCTTAGTCGGGAAGGCAGGTCCTGACTAAGAAGAAGTGGTTTACTTAACTCTCTCCCTCAATAGACTATTGGGCCTGAAGGAGCAAAGCCTGAGAGACAAAGTGGTTAAGAAAATGGGTTTCGTAAAGGGGCAAAATTCGGTTGCATCCCAGCTCTGTCATTTACCAGCTGTGTGACCTTGGAAATATTACCAAATCTCATGGAGCTCAGTTCCCCATCTGTGGCATGGGGCTAAGAATTTGTCCCTATTCTACAGGTGAGTTAGAAAGGTTCGGTACGACAGTGTGTGCACAAGCACTCTTCCTGTGTCTGAGAACTCAATACAAACACTTTAAGTATGCTGCATGAATAAATAACCTGTGCGTCTCAGAGAATGCCTGCCTTGGAGATCATCAGGATGAGGATCACCATGCTTCTTGAGCTGACCTTGTATTATGGCTGAAATGGCTCCTTGGTCCGTGGTGGCAAAGTGAGAGGTCAGACTCCCAAGGTGGCCAAATAGGAGAAGAAGACGACAGGCCAGGCCAAGCGACAGATGCAGTACAGCTGGTGTTTGTCAATGTTGTGGCCACCTTTAGGAAAGAAGGAAAGCCCCAATGCCAGCCGCGAAGTCCTTTGTAATTCGGGCTTTCTCTAATAAAGCCACTTAGCCCTGTCACAACAGAAACAAAAGTCCCCATCCCTGCTCCATTGCCACCTCACCTCTGAGTTCAGTTGCTCCTGCACTGTCCTCTCTGTCACTTTGTCCTTTCTCTGTTGAGGAATGTGGCAGAAGTTCCTTCTGTCTGCCCCTCTGACCTATTTCCAGACTTCTGGAACCGAAGCAGCCTTGTATATTCATTTCTTCCCGAGATTTAATCCAGGGTCTAGAAGGTTCCATGCCTAAAATGTCCCTGCCCTGGTTCCCACAGGAGGCGTGCTGAACTCTCCTATGAATAGGACGCCAGACGTTTCAGGCATGTCGGTGCATGAATCATAAGCTTCCCCGAGCAAACTCGGGTGAAGGGCAGGGCTGTTGTATGAGATCACAGGTAGGGCCAGGGCACAGGAACAGAGATCACGAAGGCCTCAAGGAACCGGGGCTGGGAAACTCCTACAGGCCAAGTGGTCCCCACCTAGCCTTCCAGGTCTTTCTCTCCCCCTCTGTCTTCTGTCTCCTTTCGCTTGGGTCTGCCTGGCTGCCAACCCCAAACTGCATCTGGCAACTTTCACACCCTGACTGTTGTCAGTCACTGAGTTTCTTGGGTAGGAATGCCAAGAGAGTCGTAGGGTTCGTTGTTGGCTGGATTGGCTGTCCCTTGGTCATGGCTGGCAAGGCATGGAAGTGCGTAGGAGGGGGTCATGGAGTAACAAATGCTGCTGTTTCAGAGAGGCTGTCAGAACTACTCAGTTAAGTCAGAAGTGAAAGTTGACTGTGGCACATTGATTGACAAGGGCTGGTATACCTGGTAGTTGGCTGGGAGAGCCCAGAGTGGGCAGCCAGACTGGATATTTGAGGGACCCTACTCAGCAGAATCTCAGCAGAACCTCTTCTGAGTACCATCCATGTAATTCCTGCTACCAATGCCCTGAGGTGGGTGTGATCTCCCAGGACTGGGTGAGTTGGCTTTGGGGAAAGATCTCACTGGGACTATATCAACCAGGGTTCTGGAAAGAAATAGTTGCAACTCTCAAAGTAGTTTAACCAACAGAACTGAGTGAAGAAATGATTTCTGGAGAATTAAGGGAGTCAGCAAGACATGGTGAAATACCTGAGGCTTAGCCATCATAGGAAATTGTCACCGTCCCTGGTCTGTGGGGTCAGCGGAAGCCTGGTGAGAGCCCTGACTACAGAGAAACTCAGCCAGAGCCAGAACCGCAGCAACCAGATGGGGAGGGAGCAAGGGAATAGATACTCTGCTCTCTCTCTATTCCCACCATCCCATTGGCAGCTCCAGTCAGAAGCCAGAGGGCAAGAGAGCTCAGATGGTATCCCGAAGAGTCAGCCTGCTGCGACCCAGAGCAGGGCGGAAGAGAGAGGAGAATCTGGGAGGCCAAGAGAGGCTGCCCAGCATAAGAGCTGTGAGGTTGAAGCCAGCTTTGGCATCCAAGTAGAATGTACGTGGCAAAGAGGAAGGGCTGAGGCATCCCCAGCCATTGATGGCATGGGTGGCAGTGCAGAGAGAAGCAGGGAGGCACGTATATCACAGCCATGAAATTGACATGGTCGATTGGCCTGTTTTGGTTGAATGTGAGGGAAGATTTGAGAGCAGAGGTTGGAGGAGTTTTTGGGGGGCCCCGTGAACATGCCAGTTTGTCACTAACCGGGATGTTATTAAAGATGTTAGAGTAGTGAGGTATGCTTCAAAGAGTAGAAAGAGCAAAAACAGACATTTCATTCCATATGTGAATCAGGCTAGAAATCCACGTTTACACATTTTTATGATCGGAATACTAGCTGCTCTGATAGGTGGAGGACCCAGATGGTCCTATAATGCATTGCTCTCTCCTTTGTTATCATCACAGCTCTTGAAATGTGTGGATAATACCTGTCAAAAGTATAAATGGTATGTGAATAAATTAAGCCCAGCCGGAGCTCTACCAAAGATAATTTAAACGTTTGTATTTCAGTGTGGGCTTCATGGACCCTCTGTGTCAGTAATGCAAGGGGTGGTGGTGGAAAATGCATTTCTGAACCCTGCTCCAGACCTAGTGAATAGGCCTTGGGTGTGAAGCACAAGAATCCATGTTTTTAAGTAAGGACCAAGGTGCTTCTAATACAAAGTGAATTTCGAGAACTAGTAATTTAAGGACACATTACTAATTTCTTATAGCATCACTCTGGGCAGGGGCTTAATTCCATCAGACTGATAAATAAGCATGTGATAAAGATCTGGCCCAGCAGCTTCTTAATTTAGAATCATCTGTCCCTGGGCTCAGTGGATTGAGCACAGGCTGAAAACTAAAGGGTCGCCAGTTCAATTCCCAGTCAGGGCACATGCCTGGGTTGCAGGCCAGGTCCCCAGTACAGGGTGCTTGAGAGGCAACCACACACTGATATTTCGCTCCCACTCTTTCTCCTTTTGTAAATAAATAAATAAATAGATAGATAAATAATCAATCAATCTTTTAAAAAAAATTTTTTTAAAGACTCATCTGGAAAACTTTAAAAACAACCTGATTCCCAGCCCTGCCCCTGCCCCAGAGATTCTGATTTGACGGGTCTCGGGTAAGGCCTGGAGGTGTTCTTTTTCCCCTAAGCTTCCAGGTGATTCTGTGGGGCATCCGGGCTTAAGAACCTCTTATGTTGTCTGAACTTGGAAGGTGGAAAACATTAGGAATGGAGACATCTCCACTTAACTGACTTTTCTGAATTCTGCCCCACACAGTTAAAGGCTAAGAATAATTGCTCTGGAAAAGAAAGCGGAGTCTAGAGTGGAAAACACTTCGGTGAGTAATGAGGAAGGAAACCAGAGAAGACGAGGGATGATGTAACCTGAGAAGGTACTGCAGTTCTGGAAAGGTCTTAGAGGACTTGGCACACTTTCTTAGGCTCCAGGGAGTTTGAAGCTTGGAGCTTTGTGTGAGTAGGCAGTCGAGGAGTCCCCTGGGGGTGTTGGAGGGGAGTTGCCCTTGAGGCTGTCCCCTGGCCTCCCCTCAGGCCTCCCCTGCCTGCATGTATCACCAGTTCAGGTTTGGTACTTTTTTTTTTTTTACTACCCAACTACCCATCCCCCACCCCCCTGCCCCTCTTAATTTATTTTTTAAATTTTCAAGAAAAGAAAAGTCTGAGACAGAAGTGGAATGTCCTTTCATTCTTTCTCCGGTTCCATAATCTCCTGACTTAGGAGGAGAAGACTCTTCAGCCATTTGTCTCCACAGTTCACCTGGCACTTGCTAAACGCCTACAGTACACACATCACAGGGAGGGCTGGAGATGCCTGCTTCTGCTGGAAGGCCAGAAGGTGTGCAGGTGGCCCTGGGAGCCCAGAGGCAGCGTGATTCATGGGGAGGACAGCAGAGAGGGCCCTGGAGTCTGCCTGAGGGCTAACTGGCTGGTCTAGAAAGGAAAAGAAAGAAAAAAAAATCCTTCTAATTCTTCTAAAGCTGTTTCTGTCCCCAAGAGGATAAAGAATATTTTGGATCCCAGGCACAGAGAAGTTCTTTTTTTTAAATGGGTGGGTTGGAACTCTGTTTATTCCTTTCCTGAGAGCTCCAAGTTCTCCTGGCTGATTCCTCCCAATGTCTTCGTTGGCTCTGCGGCCCCGCCAGCCTCCTGCTTCTTTTCTGAAAGGGACTTTTTCCCGGTGCCCAGTATCTTCCGTGGTGAGTGCCTTCTCTTAGGGTTCACCCCAGCCTCGGATCTAGCTCAGTCCAAAGTACATGAAGTTGCAGAGGGCCTGTCTGCACTGTCCAGATCCAGCTCTGATAAGATTATCTGCTGCTCCAGTTGTCAGCTACACTCACTGTTTTGGGTTTTGAGGTTTTTTTTTGTTTGTTTTTTTACTTTTTTAATTGATGTTCGAATACAGTTGTCTCCATTTCCTTATAGGAGGGGCCCTCTCACCCACCTGGTGATGGGCAGTGGGGTGAAAGCACCTCTTTAATGTTCCTGTGTGTGAGTTTCATAGTTCAAAAAACTGAACAGCAATAAAATTGGAACACCCACTGTCAGCTCATCTGATTATTTCACTCTTGTTGAAAAAGAAAACAAACCCCAGAGGACATAGCTTCTCTCTGCCCACAGGGTTGGAGAGGATCTCCGTCGGCTGCTTGCCGACCCCAGGATCTGGTCTGAATCATCCCTGCATCTGCTTATCGGTCCGCAGCCTTAGGTTCCCCAGGGGAAGGAAACGCCACCCCTCCGGAATCATTGCGAAGTTTCGGAACCGTTTTGATGGTTCTTCTTGATGGCTGCCTTTTCCTCCGGCAGATCGGGAGCAGAGCTAGAGCACAGCCCCTCCTCTCTAGGGCTGTTTACTCATGTCTGCACGTTGGAGAAAACCAGGTGTGCACCGGAAGATTGTCGTGCAGGTCAAATGAGATAATTCAACAAATGATGATCACTTCCTGGTTGAAGGGCCCTCATAACCGGGGCAGGGGACACAGAGATCATCGAGCACTGGCCCCGACCTTCCGACTCAGTGGGACGGACCGAGAGATGAGCATAGTCTCTCTGCCTGGCAGACTTCCCCCTGCTTTGTCTTTGGTGGGCAGCCTGCCTGACGTGACCACCCGCTGGTGCCGCCCACTCAGCCACCCATCAGCAGCAGGGTCACACCTGCCCCTCCACCTGTCAGCTGCTGACGCGCTGCTCCTTCTCTTCAGCTACCCCCTCCCCACAGCCCGGAAACCTGTCTTGCTTCTCCCCTGTCCTTGTACCTGCTCAGTCTCTTTTTCAAAAAAAACTTTTTAAATTGTTTTGAGAGATACATTAATTTGTTGTTCCACATATTTATACATTCATTGGTTGCTTCTTGTATGTGCCCTGACCAGAGATGGGACCCGCATCCTTGGTGTACTGAGTTAGCAGTCCCCACACTAGCAGTGCCATTAGCTCCCACCTGGAACAACCCTTGTCCCTTGCACACCTGGACTCCAAGGTCAGGCACTTCAGTTGGTCACGGTGGCAAGGTCCCCACACTTCATTCCCACCACAGAGAGTGTGTAGGCCAGTTTGTTCTCCACACCCGTCCCTGGTAAGTACCAGACTACCGCCCTGGTCTCAGCAGAGCTGGCCTGCCCCGTGAATCCTGTTTGGCCTTTGTAGAGCCTTCCTTTCCTTCCAGCAGCCTTTCTTTCCTCTCAAGAATTCCCTGGCACAGTGACCTCAGGAGGCTTGCAGACCATCCCTGTCCCTACAGTCAGGCCACTGTGTCCCCACTTATGGCAGACAAGCTGAGCACCGCTTCCTTTTGAGAACCCGGAACACCAGGTCCCCATGGACCCTCCTCTCCAGCCTTCTCAGAAGAGGCTCCCTCGTGCTCCAGCGTCAGTCCTGTGCTGATGATGCCCTCCCCTCTGCCACTGCTGCGGTCACAGCATCGTGGTCAGCAAAGGCCTACCAAGACCTGCCACAGGCAGGGCCTTCATTGTCATTTAGGCAGATGAAAGTATTGTGCAAAAGGCGGTCCCCATGCTGGAGGGCTCACCATCTGTGAAGATGGAGCAAATGCACAGGAGCACAGCCCTCTGGCGCACAGATGCCCCTCTCTGATAACTCTTTCTTTTTGACTTTTAAGCCTCCTATTGGGTCCACAGTGACTGCTCTTTAAGACTAATCTTGGTAACTAACTATAAGCTGCTCCTCATTCCCAACCTTCCCACCCAGTCACTGCAAAGCCTCCTTGTGCTCCTGTGTGTTCTGAGACGTCCCGTGACCCTCCACCCATGCTTAGGACTGCCCCCACTCCCTTGCTCCATGGTGTGGCCCTCTGACCAGCCTTGGGGTCTTAGCTGGGCCCCTGCTGCCTTCCTACTCTCCTGGCCCTGTGGGGTTCTTTGTCACATCAAAACTTGTGCAGGCTTGGTGCTGGCGAGGGAATTAAGGGGGACTCCCCTGTACCCGCCACATCTCTGATCTATTTTACAGAGAATTTGTGCAGTTAGTGTGATTCTGTCCATGGAGGAGTTGAGGAGAGTGGGAGGAAGGAGGACAGAAGAGGCAGCAGAGGAGGCGGGTGGAGAGTGTGTGTGAGGGGAGCAGGGTGGGGCTAACAGGTGCTGAAGCTTCGTGTTTGTGTTCTCCTGCAGATCAACACCACTTTCAATGCGCCACGCCTCCCCCTTCTTCAGTGACAAATTTCCCTGGGGTAGATCTGCACCAGGTGACTGTGGTCCCTGAGGTTCTCAGGGATTTCACAGCCCAGAAACCCTCAGGGACTGGGCCTCTGCTCAATGGCTCACTGCTCCTCTAGGCCAACTCCTCATTGTCACCCCCAAGGTGCTCTCTTGTGCAGAGACCTAAATAACACCCCCTCCCAATGCCCCCTCTTCCTCCGGCTCTGTGTGTTGGGGGATGCGGGGCTGGAAGACAGTCTCTGCTTATTCCTGTAAATCCTGCTCCTCAAGCTAAGGTCCTGCTCACCTGCTGCCTTCACCTAAAGACAAGAGGACTGTTTCTGCAGCCTTCTCCTGCCCCTATCCAGGCACGGCCGCCCCCTACCCAGGCACTGCTGCCCCCCCCCCCCCCACCGTCCTCCTTCCTGAGCCCTCTGTGGAAATTGCCTTTTGAAGTCTCTGATCACGAAATGCCTTGGTTTTCGTCTCCGCCTTCCCTTTCCTCTCTAGGTGGGTGCCACACTGTGGATCCTTCCCTGCACAAAGCTTTGTCCTCTTTTTGATGTGACAGTTGATTCTCCTAGGGCTCCATCTGTGTCATGCAGCTTCTCTTTGTCCCCCTTCTGTCCTCCGGAGAGCCACAGGGCACTCTCATCCAGAGCTGTGGGCCGCTGAGGGCACGTGGTGCTGGGCATGAGCTTTGGCTCTGACACGTATCAGGTGACCTTGTACATGTCACTGGTCCGAGTTTTAATTTTCCCGTGTGTGAGGCGATAACAGTGCCCACCTGGTCGGCTTAGGTGACGAGTAAGCGGGCTGCAGGAGTGCCGTTTGTAGTCATTTGGAAGCCTGCTTTGTAGTTTTTGCTGTATCTGAGTACTACCTTTACTTCTGTTTACTTGAAATTGGCCTTTACACTGATTTTAAATCAACTCCCTGGAAAACCAATTTAGTGTTGTCCTAAATAATAATAATATCCAGGAAATCGTGTATAGGAAATGCTGGTCCTGTTTTCCCAGGACACGTTAAACGTAAATCTACAGCAATTAAAATGAAAACATTCATTCGTGTACTTCAGTTGTTCTGGGTACCACAGGCCTCCATGCACTGCAGCATGAGCCTTTCCCGTGAGTCTCCCGCCACAGTGCCTGGGCCCCGGGGAGGGCGTGGGCAGGCTGAGTCTTTGCGGTTCATAGCCTCCGTGGCTGACTCCTTATCTGTTGTTCCCACCTTGCTTCTGCATCCAGACTTCAGCTCTGAATATCCAGCTGCTATAAAATATTTTTGCTGCTCAGTTTGGTTTCATTTAAAGGTCAGCCTGTTTACTTTTCCTCCACGGTCCCTCATTTCCTTGTGACCTCAGCTCTGGCCCTTGCCGTCATCTTTTAGTTTCCACGGACCCTCCCAGATGAGCCGCTTCCTTCCGGAGTCCTGCACATGTCCTTCCCTTTCCGTTCCCTCCTCTGCCTCTGTGGTCCAGGCTCCCCTGCCCAGTGCAGCGGGTGTGTCCCCCTGGAACTACACATTCCTAGTGATGCTCTGCTCCTTAGATGCATCAGGGAATTTCCACTGGGTCCAGGTAAAGGCCAAACTTGGAAGCATAGCACTGAGAGTACCCAGCGGCTGAACGGAGCAGTAGTGAGTTACAGCTGCTGAGGTCACACCGTGTGGGTTTGTGACCTTAGCCACCCTCACTGACAGTGTGACACCGGGCAGGTGTCTCAGTGTCTGAGCCTCGATTTTTTTCCTGCTGTAAAGGAAAGTAACAGAGATCCTGTTCAGATTAAAGAAGATACCGTAGGTAAAGCTCTTACCCCAGTGCCAAGGACGCAGAGAGTACTCAATAAGTGGTAGTTAGAATTATTCTGCGATTAGTTACCTGTACATCAGGTCACCTATAATCTGGTCCCCTGCTCTCCTTTCCAATTAAGCTATTCACTTTTCCTCACTCGGAATCCTGTTTTCACAGGTTACTCATCTCTGCCCCCAAGCCTTTGTGCAGAAGTCTTGTTAAGCCTTACTGACCTTTCTATTTCTCTAAATTTATCAAAGTCTTGCACATCCTTCTAATCCCACCTCAGCTTTTGTTTTCTCCAAGAAGCTCTTCTTTGACTGCACTCACTGTGCCCTTCCTTCCTCGGAAATGTGATTGTTCCTTTCTCTTTATACTGTTTAATACTTGGCACTTAACATAAACTGCATTACACTGCTGTTTTTTCTTAATTTCCAGGGCAACTTCATATGCATCTATGTCTTGTTTTCCTAAGTAGATGGTGAGTGTCTTGAGGTGAAGGCCTCTTTGGAGGCCCATAAAGCATATAAAATCCCCAACTATGGAACTGGACTTCCTGAGTTCATACCCTGATGCCGGCACTCAGTCACTGTGTGACCTTGAGCAAGTTACTTAATCTTGATGTGACTCAGTTTCTTCACCTGTCAACAGGTGATCATAATAGTAGGACCTAGTTTTGTGAGTTTAAATGAATCAATACTTAGCACAGCCACTGACTGATTTAATACATATAAAATTCTCAGAATAGCGCCTGGCATAAAGGGCTCAGTAAATGTTTGTTGTTGTTGTTCTTATTAAAACCCATCCTGACGCTCCCTCCCACAGCTCCACTCACAAAAATATGTGCTTATAAATATTGTAAATTAATAAATATTGTTGAATGGCTGCATATTTTCCCTCCAGTACTGCTTTTCAATTTTCTACTAGTCTAATTTTTTTACATGCATATTAACAGGGAAACTGAAAGTCTCCTTTCATTTAATTCCAAAGCAAAAAAGAAATCCCATGGGTTTAAGTAGCTTTTAATGTCTGGTAGAAGGAAACAGACCAGCTCGTCAAGAGAAACTATTTTTTTCTTGGTACTAAATTTGAAAGGAATTTATTATAAGATTATTTATGGGGCAGGATGCTGGGAGAGGAGGGAGCTCATTCTTCTAAAACCTACTTAACATGTTGTGAATAGAAAAAAAGTTTCCATTAAACACAAGAACAATATCAAATTGCTCTGGCAGCCCAGGGGGACTAGGTCAGCAGGGAGGAGGATTACACAGAGAGATCTTTGTACCTGCCCCTACTTCAGAGATTCTGCTGGGAAACCAAAGAGTAAGATTAACGGTGTGCACAAAAGGGCAAGTGTAGCCCAGAAACTGTAATCTAAAATTACCTCTTACATCACAGGTGCACTGTTGTCTTTAGGGAGCCGTGTTGTCGGTAATTTACTGTAATTGCAATAACCAGATCACTACACTGTGTCTGTAGAGAGCGTGGAAAAGTACATCTGCCCTTTACATGACACTGTACCAAAGAATATGTTAGATTTTTAAAATCAACTACTTGTACTACTTTTAATACAATTTCTTGTACATGAATTAGGTGTTTTAGCTACACACGTACTTTGCCGTTCCTTCAGAGAGTGGGAGCCGACCAAGACATACTGGGTTGTAGAGTGAAATAGGCGTGGTGATGATGGGAAGCTGTCATAGTGACTTTATGTTGATTTTCAGGCGATTTTTTAGCAAAAGATAATAAAACATTAGTCATCTTGGGATCGGAAGAAAGCTTTGTCATACGTTAGGAACTGGTGTTAAGGGGAAGAGCAGGAACCGTTAACAGGCGTTTCTGTCCGTGGAGGTCAGTTAAAAGACTGTTGTAAGGCCTTGGGAATTAATATGTTTTATAATTGATATGGTGATGTAGCTGTATAATGTAATAACTGATTTTTTGAATGAATCCAAAGTTGTGGAAATAAAATCAATGGAAATAAATTTTAGGGAGACAGAAATACCTATGAATGAACAGACAAAAAATTATAGGTAACAGATAATGCAAAGAAATTGATAACTACAAACAAAAACAAACAGAATCAGGTTGTCTGTAGGCTGGTTGATGTAATTTAGGAAAGGGTGGGGAGTCCCTGTGTCCTGTTTTTAGTGAGAAACTTTTAGGCTCTAAAGTTCTTGACACCGTCAGTAAAGGTGTTGAAAAATACCGTTCTACTTACACCAAACACTTACCAGGATGTGGTCTAAATAGGAAAAAAAGAGAGAGAGAGAGATTTAAGCAAAGCAAATGTGTAATGACTTATAAAAAGAAAGAAGGCGTACTTTAGGAAGAACTTTTTAAACCTGAGACAGTGGGGAAAACAAAATGCCTGGCCAGATGTGGAATCTCTCTCTTCCCACTGCACTCACACAGAAGTATGATGTTTTAAAAAACTAAAAATATACGCTTATTTACTTAAATTCATATTTCAGCAACAAAGTACGACATTTTCAGGTGCCAGAAAGACATGAGAAACCAACGGCCAAAGCTACAAGTGGGAAGCCACAGGGTGCTGGGGCTCTCACCTGGGAGGCACAGGAGTCAAGGTCACGTGCCCTATTCAGGACGTGCAACTTGAACTCGGCTCCTCCAGTAAAGCTGAAAGCTGGCAAATTGCTGCAGCCCTGGTGAACCAACAGAACATTATCTGCAAGTTGTTAAAGGAAGTAGCTGCCCACCCATGTCAGACACCTAGAAGTAAGTCTAGAGCCATCGTCTGTCCTTTATATGGCTCCAAATTTGCCCTGATTTCTCCTTGTGAAAACCCTGAGCTGAAAAGTAACCCAGATAGTAGTTCAGAATTATTGAACCCTTTAGGGCTCTGGCAGAGGCAATCGCGAAAGTAATTCTATTAAATTTGCTTGCTTTTTCAACAAAACAGCACAGATCTCTTTAGGAAAACAAGCTCACCAACAAAAATTGAAAAAGACTTAATACACCTACCACCTTGAAATTAACAAATAAAATAAAACAAAGCAATTAAAATAAACTGAAAAAACAAATAAAATAGAGAAATTTTAAACAAACTTTAAGATAAGCCTGTCTAAATTATTTGAAGATAAAAATGAATTTCACAAGAAAAATAAGGAGAATTTAAAATAGAACCAAATATGAATGCTAGAAAAGGAAAAAAGGGTCATTGAGGTTAAAAAAAAAAACCGAGAAAAATCTCAAAGAAACTAGTAGACTAGACACAGCTAAAGAGAGAGCTAGTGAAGTGGAGGATATATCTGAGGAACTCATCTGGGATACAATGTAGGGAGTTAATGAGATATAAAATATGAAAAAAAGACACAAGAGATAGAGATTTTGATGTATATCTAATTGGATCCTTAAAGAAGAGAACAAGGTTTTTGGAGGATCAACATGTCATCTTATAAGATATCCTTTGTTATTTTTGTCTAAGAGTAATACTGAATTAGATAAACCTTGGGAAATTTATTTTTTCTTTCTTCTTTTAATTTTGGCTAGAGTTATTCACACTGATTTAGTGCACTGAATGAAGGTTATGACTAGACAAGCCAAACCGAGAATGCCTGACACTTCCATGGCCTCTGATTGTGGGGAAGCCCTGTGTGGACCAGCAGAGGTGTTCCCCAGTACCCATCCACAGCTCATCAAACAGGGGTGAGCCTGCAACTCCAGGATGGCTGTCCCCCACAGGCTTGTCTTGACATGGCCTGTATGAAAACTTGAGCTGGGTGCATCGGATTCTGTCTCTTGAACATTTGAAGTAGGAAATGAAGTAACGGACGTAACTAAAACTGCAGGTTAATCATATGGTCCGTGGCTAGGGAGGCCAGGAGGCTCCATGTTCAAGTTCAAGTGATGATGAAACAGAGACCATACGTCAGCGGAAGCCATGAAGTAGAAAAGAGCTATGCAGAAAGAAGTAGGTGAAGAAGCCAAGATGGAGAGAGAGAAAAAGTCCAATAGGTCCAGTGTGGCGGAATGATGGCAGTCAGTCTCAACCACAGACTCTTGGTGCCAAAATTCCCTAGAGCTGCTTGGAATCCATTTTGGCTCTAGCAATGCCAAGCTGCACCACAATTCTGGGTCTCCGGGAGCCTATTGGTCCAACTTCTCTTGGCCTCTGTGCCTTTGTATCTATCCCTTCCAGTGAACCATCCTTATAGGAGGTAACATGAATGAGTCTTTGTTCATTGAAAGTCTTAAGGAGCACATTAGAAAGTCTTCAGGTGACTGCGGCTGTATAGAGTCCCCTTTCTAACCGTTTAGCTCCACTCTGTAGAGTGGGGGCAGAGGAGGTTGTGGTGAGGGGACCAATTTTAGTTTTTGTCCAAGAACTTTTCCTGTGTTTGCTGTTCTCTGCTATCCCTGCTGGTGTAGAGGGGAAAAGGGGAGTAGCCAAGTGAGGCGCTAATGGGAACATGTGGGCCAGACAACTAGCCGGTTTCTAAGGGTAACAGTAGTCCGGGCACTGCCCTGGCCAGCTGCCCTCAGCCTGTGCTGCCAGACTGTTAGACAGTGGAGCTGGGGGCTTGGCTGCCCAGGGCCCTGGGCAAAGGCAAAGAGGAGTCATGGAGGCAGCCTTTTACCTTCTCCTCTCTGCTCGCTCTTCAGCCTGGGGCTGCAGCTCCGGGGGCTCAGAGGTCAGCTTGTCTGCCTGAAACCTTGAGGAACTTCATTTATTCTATGACACACACAGAAAAGGAGCATACAGATAATGCAGCATTTTTCTTCCTACTCTGTGACAGAGAAAACTGGTGTAACAGTGTCCATTAAGATCAGGGAAAGTATGGCTTAGGAATGGGGGCTATGTACTTTAGGAATAAAAGGACTGTTCTAAGTTCAAATCCTGTTCCTGCTAGTCATTGGGTGATTTTGAAAAGTTACATCATCTTTCTGTGTCATAGTTTCCCCATCTATAAAATAAGGTAAAAAATACCTTCCATATAGTGTTACATTGAAAACAATTATTTAGTCATTAAATCTTATTAGTCCCTGACCCCTGCACCTCATCATTATGTAGGTACAGAATGCAAGCATTCTGTCTTGATTTCCAACATTATATTCTATCTTGTCATCAACCCATAGAGCCAGATTTGGAGATCGTAAGAATACAGTGACCATGCATATGGAGTTCTTCTGTAAAAGCAAAAACAAAGGAAGGGAAGATATGTTCTCTTCTGCCTGTGTATCCACAGCACATAGTGTAGTTACTCCGTTGCCCAGGGAGGCCCAGGGCAGGGAGGCGCACAGAGCCCATTGTAAAAGCAGGCCCTGGCTTTCCCAGCAACCTCAGTGCCATCCTGGCCCATTTCCCTCAGGCCTATGAAGTGTGGGCAGAAAAGGTTTAACCTGGTTGCCAGGTGTTGAGTCATAGCAGAAATTTGAAGCCCTGTGAACCTAACTGGCCTGAGAGGATGCAGAAGCAACCAGCTAAGTCTCGTCTGACCTTGGCAGCTGAGAGACCATGTTCTAAACCTTGGGATATCGACCTGCAGGCTTGGTTTCAGCCTAAAAGAATATTATCTTTTTCACACACATATACACAACCACCTTTCCCTCTCTCTCTCTTTTTCTCTCACCCACTTATCTCCTTTCCTTTTCCCTTTTATCCCTCCCCTTTTGCTTCTCTCTCTTTTGCTCCTTCCCCTTCCTCATCCAAGAGTCTCTTCTCTGCTCATGTTCCAGGCCTGTCATCTGTCCCTGCTCTTACAGGGCTACCAGTTCAAAAACCAGCGCCAGACTTTCCCTAGAGGGGGTCCAGAAGCTGTGCGCTAAATGCAGACAGAATGCCTAAGAACCATGGAAACACACACACCTTGAAATCGTTGACCTTACACCCAGGGCTCCACAATCTTGGCTCTGCCGTACCTTGAGCTCATGATTCAGGAATGAGGCTGTTACTTCCATGTGGTGTATCTTTCAGCCATAGGAGAGCAGCAGCAGAAGCTTTACAAAATGAATGAGCTGCTTATCTCTGTCCTCTGGGGATCTGGTGGGAGTGGAGAACTTGCTGATTCTAAGACTGGGGGACGGGATGGAACAGCCTGGAAGGGTGAGGCTGTGGGGTAATCCATTAGACGTCAGTAGTCAATCCTGCTTTCCCATCCATTTGCTTAGCCACTGCCCTCGCTATCCCTGCATGTGACTCCCATGGCCTTGCCCCCGTCTGCCATGGCCGTGGTCGAGAAGCACATTGCTGGCTTCCCTCCCGACAGAAGGGACACCACCATCACATGGCTTCGACTTCCTTGGGTTCAGTAGGCAGCACTAACTCGAGGACACCAGTTATTAAGAATTTATTTATTTTAATTTGTTTATTTTTTTGTTCATTTCCTTTGGAAAGTAACACATAATATAAATAATTTGTGGGTCGATGTTGGCAGGGGAGGTGTAGGGAGGAAAACAACAGAGGGAAAAATCACTGGCATCCCCAGGAATCACACAACCATTGCAGACAGTTTCTTGAGTTTCCTTCCAAAGTTTTTCTTGACTATTTTTAGACTTTAAACATTGTTTTTATTAAATTTTATATCCTGCCTTTCCCTTTGAACATTATAGCATACATTTCCCCACCATTTCAAATTCTTTGTGACCGCTGTACAGCGCTTTTCAATGGCTTTCAGATATTTGATCGACAGATACAACATTGCCTACTTAACTTTCCTCGTTTTTGAAGATGTGGGCTGGTTTAGGTTCCCGCTGGTTGGTTAGGCCGGTCTGCCGTGATGACTACTTCAGGGCATAAGGGGAGCAAGTACTTTGAGATTCTATGGTGTGTCAGTCCGTGGCTGGGTCCTGCGGGAAATACACAGGGCCCAGGTGTCAGGGAATTGACAGTCTCGTTTGAGGGTGAAAACAGAGTTCCAGGTCAGCGCTGCGCTCTCTCCTTTTGCCCTTTCAGATTGGTATAGCGAAGGAACGCGTCATACTGCCGACTTAAAAAAGAGAAAAAGTAAAACCAAGATTACACACACACACACACACGCACACACAAGGTGGGGCAAAAGTAGGTGTGCTGGTATGTTATTGGGACATCTGTAGACTGACCTACACAGAAAAGTAATTGGCGATAATAGCTGATGTCATGAGGAGATTAAGTTTAAACAGCAGTTGGTCAAATTTGAATTTTAAAGTTTAGTAAGTAAGCTTTTAAAATTCAAAGCTTAAAATGTGAATTTTAGCTTGGTAAGTATCGGTAACTGACAATGGCTATATGTTTTCCCTTATTTGATTTAGATGCTCTGATTAGAGTTGATTTTTTTCATATAACCCAAAGTATATAAACATTCATTAAGAGTGCGTTCATTAAATTGCAGCCAATGTTGGTGGCTGGTCATCTGAATTGTAGTTCTGATATTTGGGGCCTGTTGGTATCTACTTTCCCCTTTTTTTCATTTTTGCAATCAGTTTGAATCTCATGGGAAAATATTCCAAAGGAGAGCTGTGAAATTCATAAAACTTCAGCAGGTTGAAAATGAATGTCGTGATGGTGTGTGTGTGCAACGGGGTGTTGCTGCAGAGCAGGGGTGGAGGATGCACAGAATGTGAAATAGGAAACATTTCCTATTTCAAACAAAAGGTGCTTTCAAACACCAGGACTGGGCGATGTCAGAATGAAGTGCGCGTGCCCCAGCAAGCCGAGCCCTTCCAAACCCAAGTGCAGAAAGTGGAACAGGGGCTTCCGTTAGAGTCTTGGCAGGGTGATTCAAGGGCACCCTCTCTGCTGTGCACTAGTGCATCTGAACACTCCCCCTCTTCTTTCAGATCGATGACCCCAACAGCGACCTTGAGGAGGTGATGAATGAGGCCGACGCCATCACCACTGTGAGCAACCTGGGAAGCAAGCAAGCCTTGAGCACGGATTACCTGGATTCCGATTATCAGAGAGGACAGCTGTACCCGTTCTCCCTTGGCAGTGACTTCCACACAGCCATGTTCACGCTCACAAACGCAGCTCCGATGACCCTGACCTTCCAGGAGCGGTGGTACATGAATCTCAACAGCCTGATGGACCAAGCCCTGACCCCACAGTGTGGCAGTGGGGATGACCTCTATATCATCACTGGTGCCGTGCCCTCAGACAGCAAAGTCAAAGACAAAGTGACCATCCCTGAGTTTGTTTGGCTGGCAGCCTGTTGTGCTCTCCCTGGAGGAGGCTGGGCCATGGGTTTTGTCAAGTACACCAGGGATGGTGATGTCATAGAAGATGTGATGGTGAAAGAACTGGAGAAACTGCTTCCGTTTAACCCTCAGTTGTTCCAGAACAACTGTGGTGAAGCGGAACAGGACACAGAGAAAATGAAAAAAATCCTGGAAGTGGTTAACCAGGTCCAGGATGCAGAGCGAATGGTGCGCTCCAAGGAGAGCGCTAGCCCTCTCTCCGGCACGAGGAGCCAGAGGTCTGCGCTGCTGCCCCCGGACGCCCCTGAGGAGAGGAGTAGCTTTTTGGGGAGTCTCATAGGCTTCATCGCTACCCCATTCATCAAGCTTTTCCAATTAATTTGTTATCTTGTGGTGGGAATCCTGAAGAGCATTGTGTATTGCCTGTGGTATGTCACCAAGCAGGTGGTTAATGGCATAGAAAGTTGCCTTTACCGCCTGGGTTCAGCCACTGTCTCGTACTTCTTGGCCATTGGGGAAGAGTTGGCAAGCATTCCCTGGAAGGTACTCAAAGTCATAGTCAAAATCATCAGGGCCCTTCTCCGGATCCTTTGTTGTCTGCTGAAGGTTGTTTGCCGCATCCTGGGCATCCCGGTCCGAGTCCTTGTGGACGTGGCCACTTTCCCCGTGTACACCATGGGCGCCATTCCGGTCGTGTGCAAGGACATTGCGGTGGGCCTTGGCGGCGCCATCTCCCTGCTCTTTGACACCGCTTTTGGCACGGTGGGTGGCCTGTTTCAGGTTGCTTTCAGTGTTTTCCAGCGAATTGGCTACAAGGTTACTTTGGACAGTTCTGGGGAGTTATAGAACTCAAAAAACTAATAGTGACCGGTCTCATTTGATTTTTTTTTTTTAATAGAGAAGGCTGGAATACTTTGTCTGTATGATGGGTTTCTGCTCACTGTCAATTATCGTTATATTTTGGCCTTTCCTGGGGATGTCTGTATGTTTTTGCAAAGGAAGATGGTATACCTTAGACTTGACCCTGAAGAGATGTTCAGGGTAGGGTTATGTGTAGGTCGTCTGTTGTGAAATGGGCAAACTTCTAAACTGGCTACATTCTCTGATACAGATGACCACCTGAGATATTCCAGTGTTCAGGTGTGATAATTAAAAATTACAGAAGGGAAGAATTAGAAAGAGGACAGCTTTAAACCAAAGGGTTTTTGAGACAATGAGAAAGAATCTTATTCCTCCTATTACTCTCTGATACTCAAGGCAAAACCGATATAAATGTTCTTGGCCAATTTATCTTTTGCTTCTCTTTCTCCTCGACTCAGCTGACCTTGGTGAAGTTCAGACTTGCTTCGCTGATGAAATAACTTTCTTAGAGTGTGGAATCTGCTATATCCTTTAGCTTTCCATGGCTCCCAAGGACATTTAGGACTTTTGTCTCCAAAGTTGAATTTTGCTGCATTTTTCTTGTATGTAATGAGAAGCATTTTATGCCAAAGATGGCATAACACATTTTGAATGCCAGGGCAAAGATTGTTTGCCCCTGAACAGTGTAGTACAGTCTTCTTGGGCATAAACAAGAGGGTGTAAGGGTGAGAGCCCAGCTCTGAGTGGGTGCTGTATGTCCCAGGATGTCCCTAGCCAAGCTGGATTCACTTGAAATACATCAAATCTCTGGCTGACAAGATTGAGCTCAAAGGCCTACATGTTAAGCCAATATGAAAATTCACACTCTGCAACTTACTAGATCAGTCTTTCTTATCCATCAAGCAGATGCCCAGCACAGTAAAGCACTCTGACTTCTGTCCTTAAATGATTGTTTTGGTATAAACATATAGAAAGGAGCCACAGAACAAAAACTATTCTAGCCATCTGGAAAGTTTATATATGTATAAACTTGATTAAGAATTATGTCTTAGGCAATTATTTTTAGAGTGTGTTGGAGGCCTGAAAACATAACTCTCCCATTAATGCAATTTGATTTGAGAGCTAGTCCCCAATGTTTTGATCAAACATTTGTCATTTAAAAACTGGCACTGAAAGCGGTAAGAAAAGGAAGCAGAATCTCCCAAACTTTGATCCGCCCACCGCAGCTGAGAAAGAACAGTCTGGATTTTTCTGAGTGTTCTAAAGAGCCACTGTGAGGTTAAAAAACAAGGGCGTGGGGGCGGGGGGAACAGGCCACCATTCATCTGAAAGACAGATGCAGAAATCTGGAGCCCAGTCAGACAACAGGAGAGAATGGTGGATTAACCATTTGCTTCAGGTTGGTGGATGAGAAACATGAATGTAGTGAGAGGTACGTTTTGCAGAAAAATAATTGAATTGGCCCCAAAGTAGAAGGGCAGCCGGCAAGCTGGCATCCTGATCAGTTTGTAATACAAGGTTGGGGAGTGTGATACCACACTGGTCCCTGACAGGGAGCCGTGAACTGAATTTAAGAATCTTAAGCAGTATATCACCAACACTTCTGTCTGTGAGCGTTAACATCTGCAGTCAGGCTTTCCTCCATCTCAACAGTGTGAAGGTACGTGGAAGGGTGAGGGCACTGATGGGTCAAGCATCTGCCAGATTAAAGACAGAGAATCCTAGAAGTGACTGGAGAGACAGTCTGGCCAAACCTTCATTTGATGAGGAACCTAAGGCACAGGGAGGCGGGTTTGCCTTCAGTCTCACGGCTGCATGATGGCATAGCAGGAGCCAGGAGTTTTGGCACGTGCCCCATCACACCTAGGAGGTCAGCTCTGTGGTGCGAGTGGTCTAGGTCAGCTGCCTGCCTGGACCCAGGCAGAGTTTGCTCCACCATCCATCAAACAGACTAATCAGTTAGACTTGGTCCATGTGACGACACTGTTAGCCATCCATGCGCAACGTCATGCGCAGCACCTCCCACAGACTCTGTACTCACACTTGCACATCTCTGCAAACCGAAGGCCTGGAGAGGCCCCCGTGGCAGTTCAAGCCCCTTGGCACCGTGCAAGGAGCAGGCATCCAAACTGCTTCTTGAGAGCCGTTTGGAAACGTCTTCTGGTTCACTGCTTTTTGTTGAGTGTCTTATTTATTTATTCTTGTGTGACCTTTTTTGAACTCTGGGAAGGGATAATAAAGCAAAAACAAAAAATCTTAAGTTTAGGCAGCTGAGACTCTCTGCCCTGGACCACCAGGGGGCCGTGCCTCCAGCTCACTGGCACAGTGAGCCAGCAGGTGGCTGGACTGCTGGTCTGCTGCCCTTGAGCTACTTTGGGTTTTGAGGTGGGAGTTTGGGTTGATAAACCCCATCTCTGGCTTGAAGATTTTTCTGTGGCTCTGTTG
Source organism: Glossophaga mutica (assembly GCA_039655065.1). Lineage (NCBI taxonomy): Eukaryota > Metazoa > Chordata > Mammalia > Chiroptera > Phyllostomidae > Glossophaga > Glossophaga mutica. The sequence continues at coordinate 72,335,046 of CM077308.1, read as the reverse complement.
TATTCTCAGGCTCTCGGGGAAGTCGGCCAACTCCTTTACTATGAAGCCGATTTGCTAGGGTGTAGACTAGCCACACTTGCGTACACTCCTTTTCCATTGTGCCTTCTGAATGTTGGCTTCTCACTCGGCATTAACACTTCCAGCTAAATGCAGACTAGGGAGTTCGGAGAAGGAAATAGAGTGAAGCGCTCCTCATTCATTCAGTCCTTCACCTGTCCAGTGTGTATTTGAACATCAAGGTTGCAGAGCTAAACACGTGGATCCCATCCTTGAGGAGTTCAGAACTGGTGGGGAGACCACACGGTGCAGCTGAGACGTGTGACATGTCATGGTGAGCGCTGCACCAAAGGGACTGACCAGCAGCCCGCTCCCTGGAGTGCAGCAGGGGAAAGACCACGGAGCTGTGGAGATTCAGGAAGCCTTTAGAGAGGGTGTGACAAGTCGGTTTGACATTTCCAAGCTATGTACAATGCTGTGCACCTTGCAACACTCAATAAAGTAATTGTTGACAGCTCATGAGCCATTTTGTTAAATGTCTGAATGGGGACAATTCTAATGGTTGAAATGAGGTTTGGGAATTATCTGTGATTTTAATTTTTTTCCATTTTCTTCTTGGTCCATTCAAGCAGTTTCAACTTACATCTGGCTTTTTTTTTTTCTTCCTTTTTTTAAAATTTTGAATCCTACATGGGAAAACATAAAGAAGGTTAGATCAGTGAAACTTTTCAGTGTTGTTTTTCTGAAAAGCTATTTGGAATAGCAAATATCTACGGTATGTCCTTCATAAATAAGCACCAAAGGCATATTGCTTCACTGATCTGAATTACAAAGGAAATGATAGAGACGCTCAATTATTTGCTTATTCATTAGGAAACTCCCACGGTATCAGAAATAATGAGCAGTCTCTTCAGGGGCACTGTCTCCTCCAGGGCCTTGGGTAGCGCCCCCTCTGGGTGGAGGTGGAAGTAATCCTTGGCTGCCTTTCCAGGGTGGCCAGGCTCATGTATGTGACTGTCTTGTTCCGCATTTCCCCTAAGCTCACCACACAACAGGCAATTTTTAGAACTACACTATGAGCAATATAGCGTGCACTGCTTACCTTTCATAAATGGGTTCTTAGATTTCATGTAGTCTCTTTTTTTGTAGGTATTTTTCCCGCAGATCTTGGCCTAATTTCTAACAATTACCCTCCGAACCAATTACAGCTGACCCTTGAACAACACGTGTGTGAACTCTGTGGGTTTACCGATATGCAGATTTCTAAGAATAAATACCTGTACTGTTTGTGTCCCACCATCAGGAGTCTGCGGGTGTGGTGGGCTGACTGCATGCATTGTTCTACACCATTTCACACGGGGCTGGAGCCTCTGCAGATTTTAGTATTTGCACGGAGTTCTGGAACCAATCCTCTATGAGTGCAAAGGGACAACTTAAGTTTGGGGGGAGTCAAAAGTTACACATTTTCAACTGTGTGGGGGTCAGCACCATTAGCCCCAGCATTGTTCAAGGGCCAACTATATTTTTTTCAATCCTCACCCAAGGATATGTTTATTAATTTTAGAGAAAGGGGGAGAGAGAGCAAAACATCAATGTGACAGAGAAATGTTGATTGGCTGCCCCCCATATGCATCCTGAGCAGGAATTGAACCTGCAGTCCTTTGGATGTTCCAACGAGCCAAACCATCCCGCCAAAGGTCAACTGTATTGTTAAGCTTCATTTCCACAAAGAAAGTGCACATGAGCACTTGTTTATTGTGTTGAGTGTGTGGGAGTGCACAGGGAGATGCTCTCAGGAGATGGGTTAAGGTTGACCCCTGGGCCCTGTACTAGAGCAACGACCCACCTACCCGCCCCACCTCGCCATTCATTAGGTACAGTTTCCAAGAGGCCCTGCCTGTAGTCCTCAGTGCCACCTTTAGGGGATCTCATCCAGTCTGTAACACCCACATCCAAAGCAGACGCTGACAACACGTTTTGACTTTTGCAGATTTGAGTATACTATAAACCTGTGTTCTGCCTCTGAAGACTGCATAATAATTTATTTAAATAAGATTATTTTTTATAAAGAAGAACCCATGCTATTCAGATGAACCAAAAGATGACTTTCATGATTAAGAAATAATAAGAGGTCTATTTTATGTGTCCTGACTTGGGACCACTGGTTCAAACACTGAAGGTGAAGCTGACAGATGCTCAGAGCTCGTGGACTTTGGCTCCTGAACCACCCTTTTCATTGGCAAGTTCCACTCGCTCTTCCTGGCTCCTGGCCTCCTGGCCTCCTGGCCGGGCATCTCCTCTCTGCCTCCCACTCTAACTGATGCACCAGTTCTGTGCCTCCCAGGTTTGTAAGATTTGACCCGTCAGCACCTGCTTGCTTCCTTTGTCTTGAAACAGTCACACTCCAGAAAGATCAGTTTTCCAACCCAGAACCCCTTCCCTATGGGCAGCTGCGCAGGCCGACCCAGCCAGACAGGTGCTTTCTCCTGGGCATGTCAAATACAAGCAGAAGGCTCCGGGGTGCTGGGAGAAGTTTACACAGGTAACGAGGCAGTTTCGCCGGTACAGCCACCCGGAGTTACACTTCCCATGATTTCGAAAGTATGGAAAAATGTAATTCCTGCTTAATGAAAAGGGTTTTTAGAATACGTAGAATAATGTGGCGACGGTGGGGGAGGGGGGCCTGTAGATGTTCAGACCACATTAAGACTCTCACGTATGTCTGTAGGCCTTTTCTGAAGACAAGTACGATGTTGGATACTCCTTTGCCCATCTGAAAAAATTTTAGGTTTCCTTTTCATCCGAAGTGGACAGACTGACCAGTATGGAACCGAGTTCTCAGAAGTCCTAGCACCCGCGGGGCCCCATCGCATCCGCCTGAGCACCGCGGGAGCCCAGGGTGTGGGCGGGTCATCCTCCGTCTTCTGGACGCTGACCGCGCAAGCCCAGGGCTTCCGCCCTCTTTCCCTAGGGAGGGCTCAGCTCTCGTTTGGGTGGAAGAGGGGTATACTCACTGCGATAAGCCAATATTCAGTAAAAAAAAAAAATAGATTTTTGTAAACTTCATGAGTGCAAAGAGAAGTTCCCTCCAGCACTGTATTAATCAATACCACTCCGACTTGGAAGGTCACTGTAAGTAACCAGCCCTAAGACTCCGGGGGTGCAGGCCAGGCCAGGCCCTGACCGGAGCCTCTGGTATTTCTGGAGCCTTTGGAAGGAAAATGAAGTTCAAAATCAATAAATTCTGCACAAAAGTGATTCTGTGAAGAGCTATGGTGTAAGGTTTAGGGTTTCTTTGTTTTTAAGCCCATCCTCTGGGCTCTGCAGACGAGGTTCACATCTTCATTCTCCATCATTCTTTGGGGAAAGGTGCCAAACCTCTGTGAGCTTTCATTCCTTCTCTGTAAAATGTGAGCTATGAAAGTGTCAGCCTCATAGGTTTTTGTAAGGGTCAAATGAGACAATATGCTTTGCTTTGTAAACTATAAAGTATACAGAAATGTGAAGATAAATTATTTTAAGAGGTCCTGGGATTAGTTCTATTTCCTTAAAAATTGTTGCATGGCTCATTTTTAAGAAGGTGAGTAGACGTAAGTGAAAATTAAAGCAGTTATTCAAAATATTCATTTATGTCTACTGCTTTGTGAGCAGTAAGTGGCTAAGCCATTTACATTTACATTTACACCAAAAAATGGGCTTGATGGTTGATGTTGAACGTTATGCTCTGGGAAGGTTTTGAACTTAAGATCCTCAGAATTCTGCCTTTTATCCCTAAGTCCTATTTTCTTAAAACTCAATAAACCCTCTCTTCAGTAGACTGCTCTGCCCATACCTCATACCTCTTTGCTCTCCTCCTGCATGCGTCAGCTGAATCCCTAAAATAAGAGGCATTGAACAGAAGATACCGTATGAGTCATAAAACAGTAAGGGCTGAACAAGAAGCAGGTGCCAGAGGGTAAAGAGTCTTAGGGGAGCCTCTGAGAACTGGCAGAAGCTGCCTGGGCCTCTCCTGGCGGCCTGCAAACTGAAGGCCAGCCCAGGCCTGCCACCGAGTCATCCGTCCCCAAGAACACCAGGCGGCGGGTCCTGAGATTATGTGTCTGAAGGTTCTTGTGAGTGTGTGTTTCCTCAAGGTAGTCATTGATTAGACAAATCCAGGTGTATCCTGCTCCCTGGACCTGGCAGTAAACTTGCAGGGCAGCGGAAGTGCCAGAGGTGAGGAGTCAGCAGTCAGTCTGGTCAAAGGGGAGGGTGCCCCAGGATGCACAAGACCTGACTGAGTTCATTGCCTTTGGGTTACGGCACCTTTTCTGGATGTTATCATTGGTATATTTGCAGATCAGGACCACCGTTAGGGTCTGCCAAATTGCAAGTAATACATCTTTGCTTTTCAACAAGTACTTTTATGTGATTGAGACACAGAGATTCTGATAGAGACAAAGAAATTCTGATCAAGTTTTGTCAACTTATCTCTGTTATTTGAGGATTACCAAAAGTCAGAGAAATCCCCTGGGACACTGTCAAGAAGGACAGTGAACCATCATCATCCACATCATCATCGTCATGATCATTACTATTAGCATTCCTTCCCAGACTTGCAAAATTAGTTGACAGGGTTATCCTTAGGTGGTAGCCAACCTGAGAGAATTTAAGAACCATCCTGCCCTGGCTAGGTTGCTCAGTTGGTTGGAGAGTCATCCCAATGCAGGTGGTTGTGGGTTCAATCCCTGGTCGAGACACATGTAAGAATCAACCAAAAAAAAAAAAAAAAAAAGAGAGAGAGAGAGAGAGAGAGAGACCCTAACGCTCCTTACTCCCAAATAACTCCCGCAGCAGTCTGCAGTGCTGCTAGAAATCACGCCCTTTGGCTCTCTTCCCTTAAATTCTCTGTTTCCAATGAAAATATAAATAGTCTGAGGCAAGTCAGTACATTGTGTCAATACTAACTTAGAATAAATGGTTTTATGGAATCCTTCCCAGTAGCTGGAACAACATACAGAAATAGTTTTGATAGGTGAGAGGGGTGGTGGGAAGCGCTGTGCGGGGGTCAGGGGTGCTGTCCCAGACCAGCTTCCTGTAGGGCCAGAGCCATAGCCAGGTGAGCCCTTTGATGTGGGGCCCGAGACACAGCAAGCTGCCCTCTAAGAAATAACGCCAAAAATTGTTCTCTGCTCGTCAGTTGTTCTCTGCCCTGCAATGGACCAAAGTGCAAATACACACCTGAAAGAAGTAACAAGGCTGTTGGCCCGGTGTACTCTTAACTGGTGGCGTGCTAGTTAATGAACAGCCAGCTTTGGGGCAGCAGGGATAAACCCTGATTTGTAGTGTTTGCCAATTTCTGTAGTGTAAATACTCCCACCACAGCTGGTTTCAAGCTGCCAGTGTGACGTCACTGAAGGCAGAGTCAGGGAGAGGGACACACAATCTGCACTCCTGAGCCGAAGGGGTTGGGGGCCACTGCACCACACCACAACCTGGTAATCCCATTGAGTGCAGTCAGATTTATATGGGGGAAAAAATGTTTCCAGCAGAAAAGTTGAGGAAGAAAAATCACTGAGACAGATTCTGGCTGTGCCCATATGAGTACGATCCAGGAGAGAAAAAGGCTTGGGACTTGAACTATGATTATTTCCAATTCTAAAGGCTACATCGCCTGCCTTGTCAAACAATTGTATCAAGTTATTTTTAGCTCAGTGTCATTAAATCTCAACTTACCTAACGGCTTTTTTTGGTCCTGTTCTTCTATCATGACTTGCCTTCCTATATTGATTTACTTTATGGCTAGAGTATGGTGAACACAGAGATTTCAAACCCCCTTGACAATGCTCCATCACAGCAAATTTTAACAAAGTAGCTTTTGGTTATGTTTTGGTTTCCTATGTGTAGCTTCAGAACGTAATGTATCAATATTAAGACAGTAATGGACCCCAGCTGGTGTGGCTCAGTGGATTGAGCACCAGCCTGCCAACCAAAGGGTCACCAATTTGATTCCCAGTCAGGACACAAGCCCAGGCTGCAGGCCAGGTTCCCAGTGGGGGGTATACAAGAGGCAACCATACATTGATGTTTCTCTCTCTGTCTTTCTCCCTCCCTCCCCGCTCTCTAAAAATAAATAAAAATCTTAAAAAGAAAAGATTCTAATAGAAGTGTTTCAGTCTATACATCACCTCTGTTCTTCAGTGTGAATTAATTAAATACCACTGTGCTGTTGCTCTTAACCTCTTAGGCACCCTCATGTGAATCCTTTTTTTCTGAATCACATAACTTCTCGAAGCTCATCAGAGCCCACATCTGTGCTTTCCAATCTGAGACGATCTCTCGGGCTGTGGTGTTGAACCAACACAGAGAGCTCAGCGCAGCCGGCTCACCTCCCTGAGACCCCACTGCCTTGTTTCTGTCTCTCCTCTCAAGGCTCATTTCCTACCCATGTAGCCTCTATCCATGAATCAAATATTATGGGAATGTGTTGAAAACTGATGAAAACTCATCAGCTCCCATTGCATTTCAAGATGGCAAAATGTGTTTGTCAGGATTCCTTTGGTTGCATACAACAGAAACCCCTTTCTAGCTAGCCTAGTTCCACATTTACTGGATCATGTAACAAAAGCTTATTGATACCAGAGGCTCACGTGATGACAGGACTCTGTCACACTCTCTGTGTTGTCTTCGCTCCGCCCTGGAGTAAACGGCCTTTGTTTATGCAGCCGGGAGCACGGTCACAGGCAGCTCTGGATGTTTACCCCCACGGCCTCACATCCAGAGAGGGAGCAAAGCCCTGTCAGCTCTGGCTAAGACAATTCCCAGGAAGTTTTCTTTTTCTCTTCTCTTCTTCTCCCCTTCCCTTCCCTTCCCTTCCCTACCCTTCCCTTCCCTTCCTGTCCCTTCCCTTTCCTCCCAATTGAGTACAATCCATCCTGGGCCAATCACTGTGGCCAGGAAGATGCAGCAACACGAGTGGCCCAGCCTCAGTCGTGGATGGTGGTGTTGGATGTCACAGGAAAGACAGAGGAGGGGCGTCAAGGCAGACAGCTACAAGAGTGCCTCATAGGCTCACAGCTTGATTTACAACAAATAGTGATGCCATTTACGGATATAAGGTGCCTTATGATTTATGAAGCTGTTTTGCCTTTACCAGTGGACTACATCTGAACCAAATACTTTGGTTTTTAAGTTCTCTTAAAAAAACAGGCCAAGTACTCTCCATGCCCTTGTCGGGCAGCTGTTTGCAGGAGAACGCTGTTGCTTCCTGCAGGAGGATGAGGATGAGAATGAGGTGCTGCATGTACCAGCTGCAGATCACAATGGGCAGCAAAAGCTTCTAGGTGGCCTGGCCCACAGGGGGTTGTGGTTCAGACTAGAGGGCGCACAGCAGCCTTAATGAAAGACAGAGATCAGTTGCTTATAGCCTCTGCCCTGTATGCCAAGGTTGTGGGTTTGATCCCTGGTCAGGGCACATACAAGAAGCAACCAATGAATGTATAAATAAGTGGAGCAACAACTTGATCTTTTTCTCTCTCTCTGCCTTCCTCTCTCAATCTCTCTCTTAAAAAAAAAAAAAGAAAAAAAGAGGAAAGAAGGGAGGAGGGAAGGAAGGAAAGAGAGAAAAGAAAGAAAAGTAAAAGGGAGGCAACAGGCCACTATGGCAAGGCAGCACCCGGAGCAGCCGTGTACAGCATACCTTCCACAGCTTCACGGGGGGGCTGCAGCGGCAGCTGTGTTCAAGCACATCCCAAGTTTGGGAATGACTTCATCCAGATCAGCAAAAGAAAAGTGATCGATGTGCACACAATGTGCAAATGGTTACTTTGGGCATCGAGTCCACCAGCCCCCACCTCACAATACCTGTCATGCTGCTGGCACGGCCAGCTGTCAGCTGTGCAGTTGGCGGTAATCATGACCGACCCACCAGGGGAAGGGGACCCAAGTCAGCCAAGAGCTTGGAGCTGACCAGGCTGCTTCCTTTGAAGTTTGCAAAGTTGTCCATCTACAGTCAGGAGAGAAAACAGTTCCACATGAAGCTTGCCACTGGCTGCTCTTTTTTACCTACAATTATGCGGCCCTTCGGATGCAAAAGATCTGTTTGCACACTGGGAAGACCTGGTGCTCTCCCTGGGAGCTCCAGTAGAGGCTTACAGCAGTACCCAGGCTGTGCCAGCTTGTGACATCGTGGGCACACCTGTGCTGGAGACAGAGGACAGGAAGAACCCAGCAGTAAGCTTCGGCAGAGACTCTCAGCGAGGGGGCCCAGGTGCTTCGGAAGAGCAACTGAAGGCTCTTCCTAGGCTGACCGGGGAAATGTTCCGTGTGGAAGGGCTCAGGCCAGAGGAGCCACACTGGGGAGTTCCCAAGTGCTTCTGAATATCCAAGGTCCCTTAGATGTCAGCTCCTCTAACCCCATCCCCAATGTTGTAATGCTGTCCACAGCATCATGACAGCCACAATTGTTTAAGGGTGGTTTTGCATCTTGCATTTTTCCTTGCTCTATGAGCAACCCAATTTCTCTTGATTCCTTCAACCTTGAGGCCTGTTTAAGCCACTGTCCAGAAACTGTCTAGTAAGTCTTCTAGTGCATTGGTCTGTAGAGATAAAACTGAGTCAGCTGAAGGACCTATCCTCAAGGAACTCACAGTGAAGTGGCCTTGCCTCTTTATTTATTTACACGTTCCCAGAACCCTGTGACCCTGGGGGATTATTCATTTATTACCAGTTATTACTATGTTGTGAAGAGTGAGATGGATGAAGAGTGCATAGCCCCGTTGCTGGGCACGTGCAGTGTGCTTCCTGAATAGCCTCTGTTATGCAGGGTGTCCGAGCCATCCTGCCCTGCCTCCTGACTCCCCCACAGGCTGCTGAGTGGGGAGGTGAAGTCCAGCTGCAGGTTTGTGATACTGTTGCAAGTGCTCACATACCGCAGCTCCTTGAGCCATGTTCTTGCCCAGAAAAGCACTTCGAGATGCTCTACGCAGGGCTCCAACTCCAAGCCGTTGGGCTGGACAAAGAAGATAAGGCAGGTGATCTGATCGTTCACACACCTCTAGCTCCAGCACACTTCCTCAAGGACTGAATTTCAGAGTTACTCACTGTGAGAAGTTAGACATTGTTTAGGGATTTCTCCACATGTAACTTATGTAAGAACATGATGTTGCTTTTTTAAAAGGGATGAGTAAGAACAACGTTGGGGGTTGACTTTTACTAAGTCAGTGAAAAGAGCAAAGACGAAATCAATAACGAGAAACTGTATGTATACCCCTTAGGGAGATAGTGTTTTGAATATAATGAAAATGCAGCCAATCAGTAAAGAAACTCCAGCACCTATTTTGATTCTTTTTAATTATTGAAAAAACTAAGTAGATGTTATCCCTGAAAACTCTCGTATCCCCCACCTTCATCACACAAATAGTCTTTGCCTTGAGTGGGCATCCTGGTGAGAGACACTCTACCCTCCTCACCCGAGAGTCCAGGGTGAACAGCGCCCCAAGCTCCCCGACAGGAGGTCCCCATTGTCTCTGAAGTTCCTGGAAACGTTCCTCCCCCTCTGCCCATGTAAAGCTCTGCCCCTCCCCCACCAAATTTTCTTTTTTTTCTTCTGATTTTCTCTATTTTTCTCCATAGGAAAGTTTGGGTGATTTTGTATAGAGGATGCCCTATCTCTAGAGCTGATTAAACAGATTCTGCCCCCTTTGCCATGGTACGACTATCTGATAGCAACAAAAATATGATAAATTGTAAATAAAAGAGCCCTGTACTGTGTTTATAGAAACTACAATTGCAGTCATGTAGGGAAACAATAAAACAAATAAGTGATGCTATTTTTAAATAAGGAGGAAGGGAATGAGGAGAAGGGGTGTGACTGAGGAGGGTTCAAGGCAAACTTGGGGGCGGCGAAGCCAACTTGCCTGTCTTCATGTAAACGGCTCCTGCCCCCGACACCTGGGAGTGAGTGGGTGAGGCTGGGAGAAGGGCCCCATTCAGGGGCTGTGTCTCTGCTCTGGTGGGTCATATTTTTTGTTCTGTGTCTGAAGAACAGAAGACAAGAGCTTTCTCAAATGTGATATAGAACTTAAGGGTACCATTTAAAATAAAAATCCCTGTCCTTAGATCTGTATGAAGCTCATGGTGTGGAAAACAATTTTAAAGATTGTTTTCAGAAACCATAAAACATGACTGTGTGTGGGAAACAGTGATGGCTCGTCAGCTGGCTCAGCAACTGCTTTGCTGTAGTGAACTCAAAGTGAACTTTTCAGGGGTTTTAAAAAACTGGTTTCATCCACCAATTAAAATCCCAGCCTATTAAAATCATAGTATTGCTTGTGAAGCTTGAGAAAGCTTATGCTGGGAGTTTTCTGTGCTGCTGTTGTTTGAAATGAACCTGAATTAAAGGAATCTTTGGCATTTTTTTTGAACCCACACATAATGGGATTCATTTTTTGGTTGTTGTTCTCTTTTTTCACTTTTTTTTTTTTTTGATTGCTCTAGGAACTGAGGCCCCAGCAATGAACAAGGCCCAGGCACTGCCCTCAAAGAGCCTGCGGGCTGCTGTTCAAGTACCAGGCAAAGCCCGCCCTCCATCACAAGGTCCGCTTGCGTGGAGATGGGTAAGTGAATGTGTAAACAGCTGGCTTCAGGATATGGAGCAAAAAGGCAAAGAACCCAAGAACTGCCACTCAAAATACAAGTTGATACACAGAGAATATATACCAGAGTTGGCCGACAGTGAGACAACTCACCCTGTGTGACGCGGGGAAAACGTGTCCCCCTTCTCTGAAGGTCTTGCGCTGCGTAGAAACTGCCCGCGTGTCCGCCCCCTGGTACTGGACTGTGTCTCAGTCACAGCCTTACCCAGCCTTACTGTCCACCACACTTCCTGGCACAGAGCAGGGTTAATAAATAATTGTTGGATTAAACAAATATTCAAAAAGGAATGTCCTCACTGAGTGAGAGGTTGAGCTGGAAGAATTCCAAGGCTCTCTGCTACTCAGAGATTTCATGACCACGTAGAGAGCCTGGCACGTGACAGGTGTTCCCGAAACACGGAATCAAACAATGCCTGCTCAGTATTGGGGTTATCCGTACCCATGTTTTGTCTCCCCTTACAATTAGTTCACTCTTTTCGATAAGTGTAGTAATATTTACTGAGTATTTTGTTAATCAACTTGTATGCGTTATCTGATTTAACTTTCCCAACAATCCTAGGAGGTAGCGTGTTTGTGTCTAATGCTGCACATATAACAAACCGCCCTGTAACTCAACAGCTCATAACAACAGTTTATCGCTTTCTGTCACAGCTTGTAGGCTGACTGCGCCCAGTGGGGCCATTCTCATGCGGTTGTAGTCAGATGTTGGCCGGAGCCACAGGCATCCGAAGGCCCAAAGGGACTGGCCATTCCAGACGGCTCACGCCCTTGGCTGACAGCTGAGGCTGGCTGTTAGGCAGACACCTACACCATGGCCTCTCCAAAGCTTGGGTTTTCCACAGCATGGTGACTGAGTTGCAGCAGAAAACACTACAAGAGACCCAGGCAGAATGATTAGCTTTATGTGGACTGGCTTTGGAAGTCCCAGAATTTTGCTTCTATTTGTGCTAATGGTCAAACAAGTCACTGAAGCCAGTCCAGTTACGAGGGGACGGGAGTTAGACTTATCTATTGGTGGAGGAATGCCAGGTCATTTCAGAAGAGCAGCTGGGGCAGGAAACATGGTTGTAGGTATTTCAGGAAAATCCCATCTGCCATTTGTCTGTGCTGTTACTATCCCATTTTATAGGTGAAAACATTTTGGAACACTTGGCTAGGTCACACGTTAGCCTGCTTATTTAAGGTGACCCACACCCATGTGCCCTCTGATGCCTTAACCATATGCTTCACTTTAGACAGTGTTCTAAAACTTTAATAATGAAAGAGTCACTCCTTTAAATGATGTAGTATTATTTTTAAGAATGTAAAGACATAAAATCTAGTAACATTTATAAACTACAAATGAGTTCTAGTAGGATTTGCAGTGTCACGCACGAGAAATACTACTGAGGGAAGAACTACATTTGCTGAGCTGTTTCCGTGGCCCAGGTACTTATACGCTATATATAAACGCATTTAATCCTGTAATACTCTGTTTTCCCCAGATGAAAAGTGACAGTTAGAGAGGTTAAACAAGTTGCCCAAAGCCAGCCAGCCACTAAATGACACAGCCAGGATTTAAACACAGGACTGTCTCAGTCCACGCTCCGTGCTGCTCCACGGCGCAGACTGGGCGCAGGAAGCAGGCTCTGAGATGAAAGTAGCGTGAAGGGAGTTACTGCGGAGTTCTCAGGGCCAACAGCTGCTGTGGGAGGGACAGAGAGAAGATCAGTCTAAGAAAAGGTGGGCTGTGACACAGTCAGAACAAAGAACTCAGCAGGCCCATGGAGAGCTTTGAAGCTAAACTAACCCTTCAGAGTTGTCCTGGATAGGGGGAAAAGGTCTAGACCTTTATCACCAACCCAACCCCCATAGCAGGCATCCATCACAGCAAATAGTTACCATGTAAACAAATGGAAAAAGCAATCAACCCGGATGGAACTGCCGAGGGAGGCAGCTTCGCAGAGGGAGGAACACTTATGTGTAAGGGCTGCCAGACCTGCTCTGGCCTCTGAGGGTCTTTTCCCATAGAATGCTAGAATATTCGGGGCCTGGACTCTCAGAAAATCCTTACAAGAAGCCAGATCTCTAGGCCCAAACAAAAAGTTAAGACAAACACTGCAAGTCTCTCTATATAACTTGCACAAGGAGCCCGCAGCTTAGGCTGGTACATTTTTAATGTTGTTGGGTTTAGGCATGGCCTCAAATTGAATCAACTTACAGTATTGAATTTATTTACTCTAGGATTCCAAATGGTGACCACGCACCCAATGAGGAGTTCCTAAAAGTAAGTAATTCAAGAGCTATTCACTAGTAGAGGCTGGTGTGAAAGACTGTTAGCAGAAAAGGCGTTAAGAGCCAACCATAATGATGCTCATCTTCACAGGGTGTTGTCCACAGAGGGAGGAATGAATAAAGGGATCACACGTTTCCCAGACCCACTCCTGACGTCTGCACCGGGTCTAGCCTCGGCTTCACTATCTGTGGGGAATAGGAAGAAGGGGAAGCCAGGAGAATTAGAAGTCAACGAGGAAGAGGAAATGATGAGGTAAGGAAGATAGAACTAATTTATTGAATATAAGTTATCTCACTTAACACTTATCATGACTGTATGAATTACTCCAATGACAAGCTTTTCCGATGATGAAACTGAGATTCAAAAGGCCTAATGGAGATTCCAGGGCAATGGGATGAAATGGGAGAGAGGGCAAAAAAGAGGTGAAGACTAGAGTTGGGTCTTTTTTATCATTTATCAGAAAAGGCAGAATTTTTAAAATATTGCCAAAACATATTCATGCTGCCAGATCACCATGCTTCCTCCCTCTTTTTGAGAGAAGTACCCAAACTGAGAACCCAAGAGGGAAATATGCCCCTGGATCCTGAGTCCTCATTCTACTATTTCTTTCTCCTTTCTGAATGTCTCCTGATCCTGCTGGAGGTGCCCCCGGGCCTCTGACCAACTGTCTTTCCAGAGGTTTTGACATGTGATGACAGAAATAACTTTCCACTTTATTTCTAACAACTGTCAACAATGAAACAAACACTTACTGAGTATTTATACATCAGGAACTTTCACCTATGGTATTTCATCTACTTTTCACAACAACCCTGTCAAGATAAATAATAATGTTTTTAATGGAAGATGAATCTGAAGCTCTGGGATGTTGAGTAGCAGTAGTGTAAGAACCCAGATTCTAAACCAGGTTGGAGCCTACACACTTTCGCTTGATCCTCCTGCCTCGAGTTTACCAAGGTCCATGAACCCCACATACGTGACCCTGGCCTTGCTTTGGGTTGATCCGAACATTCAGGTCCATCAGGGATTGCAGATTTTGCATTGGTCAGCTACCCCAGTCCTGGGCATTTTATTTTTATTCATTTAATTCAACTTATTTGATGACCTTCGGTATCGGTGCAGCGAACTTCCCATCTGTACTGAGTCATCCCACGAGAAGAAGTGGTGACAGCCAATGCAAATGGAGGAGGCGTGCAGGAAAGGGGAGGGTGAACTTTGTAACGTATGGAGCTGTAAGTGCAAGTGCCTCATTTTTCCTCCCACCAAAGAAACAATGCCCCATGGTAATATTCACTCACAAGCCATCACTCAGTCTGTACTTTGGGTCTGTGGCCCCTCCCATAGTGACCCCACAGTCAGAATCCACTGCCTGTGCATTTGGCAACCATCCTTGGTCTGAGACTGGCTCTAGTCCTTGTGGACAACTGTGGATGCTGCCAATAGTTCCTTAAGGGGATGGCAGTTAACCATTATCCACCGCACAGCTGAGACTCTGCCTTTCTGCAGAGCAGATGGGAGGGAACAGGTCCTCCCAGGCCCTGGAAGTGCATTGAGGGGGGGGGGGTGTACGCATAGGGGGGCACATTCTGAAGGCACACCCAAGAAGAAGGCACTGTCTACTCAGAACCAAATGATTAGGCACCGGCGATATGAGTCAGGACCCTAAGTGCTACCAAGAAACCAAGGATGTGGGACAGGTGAAGAGAGAGGTGGGTGAAGGTGGGGGTGGGAAGATGTTCACTGGGGCGCGTGGAAGAACTGGAGTGAAGCAAATGCCAGCCAAGGTTTGAATGATGTAGCCGGGAAGGGAACAGTATCAAAAGGTCATTCATGGGGAGAAAAGAAATATATATTCATGCATCTATGTATGTATAAACATATATATCTGTAATTCCTCTAAAACAGAGCTGGATTTGAGACTCCTGCCATTTACCCATCATGCGACCTCGACCAAAGTACATCACCTAACTGCGGTAAACTCCTCCAAAAAAACAACAAAACAAAACAAAACAAAACAAAACAAAACAACACTCCTCCGGGCCAGACTGACGGGCAGGCTTCAAGTGCTGGCACACACTTAGAGCACGGGAAACTTCCCTTTCCCCGCACTCTCTCCCAGAGACTAGGAAGGGTGCTTTGTTTCCTTCCCGGGCGGACAAGTGAGGTTTGAGGCGCTGTTTGTAGTCCTCTACCCGGAGGGAGCCCGGGGGTGGAGGCGCAGCACTAGGCCCAAGGCGGGATGGGGGACGAAGGGGCTTTGTTTCCAGGAGGGCTGGCTGGGCCAGGCGCAGACTCTGCTACTGGTCTGGAAGTGGGCAGGTTGTCTCCCGGAGGGGAACTCCTCCATCCCAGACCACTGCGGCCAACCTCTAACAATTCTGTCAAAAATCAGGAGTGCGAGAAAATGCTAAGAGACCGTTTATTTTCCTTTGGGACAGTAGGGAGAAAGCCGTTCCTTTTCTCGGGCTGGATTGAGTCTGTCCTGCTTGTGGTGTGGTTGCATCAGTTCCCAGGAACCCAGAGAGACGGCCTGGTGGCTGCGCCGCCCGTCGGTCTCGGGGAGTCTGCTCAGTCTGATTCCTCCCGCGCAGAAAGGAGATGTTGATGCCTAGGAGGCACAGGCCCGAAACGAGGATAAACTGGACCCCACTCTCACACTCCTCCAGACCCAGAAGACTGAGCGGGGGCTCAGTCCCGAAAGCTGGCGATCCTGCGGTTTCGATTGCAGAAAAAAATTCCATATATTGTGCCTATGCACCAGGCAACCCGGCGCTCCCTTTGAATCCGCCCCATTCCCACGAGGGCGGAGGTGGAGAGACTGCCGCCTGGAGTAGGGCGGCTCCGTGGGGGAGGGCTCTGTTTGGAGTTGTCCGCTTCCTCCGCGCCTCTTCCTAGGGCCCGGGATCAGAGGAGGAGCGGATAAGGGATTAAAGAAATCCTCCTATTCTATGCTCCCTATCTGCCCCTCCAGCCTCCAGGCGGTCCGCCCTGCGAGGGCAGCCGGAGGCGACTGAGGCGGTCCTAAGCACTGTCCGGACACCCACCCGCTGCCAGTCTTTGGTGACACTAGCCGCTGCGGAAGAGTAACCCCAAAGAAGCAGACGGAAGCAGGCGGGACTGCTAGAGCTCCTTCCCACTGGTCCCACCTCGCGTCCTTTTTCTTGGTGCGGGGTCTTCCCCTTCCTCTGACTGGGAGACTTTGAGTAGGAAGGAAGCCTAGACTCCTCCCAGAAAAATGCACTCTCCATCTATCCGATTCTCCATCACCTTCTGTGCAGCACTGGACCCCCTGGAGCAACCTATGGTGCGGACACCTCTCGCGCCCAACCTGGGCCAGCGCGCCTTAACAGCCTGCGACCCCTGGCGGCCTCACCCTGTAGCTCGCCCGGGAAGGGCTAGGCGGTGCTAACCAGGCCGAGAGCCTTTTATTGATGTACACTGAGAAAAGGCTGCCCGGGGTCCACACCTGTGCGTCCGCTTGTGGGGTGCACCCTGCTCCTGGAATCAAGCCCCAGGGGAGGTCGGAGCAGGCGAGGTTGCTGGAGGACCGTGAACTCCGAGCAGGAGAGTTAGGTGAATCAAACGTAAGGTGGCGTCAGGCTCAGTCTGTTGACCCATCTCAATGTGACCAGATTCTTCCGTGAGCCCAAGAGATCCTTTACCTAGACCCGCCCCCCCCTTTTTTTGTAATGCGTCGCACCTAAGATTTGTTAAATTTCGTCGAGTTGTTTTTGTGCTCGAATATCTCCGCACTCTTCCACTGTGAAGTGATTTCGCAGGTTCACCGGCAGAGGGCAACCTTACTCCAAGTTCTCGAGCGCCCCTTGGCCTTAACTGGCAAGGTGGGACTTCCGTAGCTTCCCGGTTTACAGCTATTTCCTGCCCATGATGCTCTCTTTCCTCCTCGTTTCAAACATCACGCGTCCTCCAGGAGATCTGTAGGTAGATATGGCCTCTACCTCACCAGCGGTGAGGCTTACGGGGAAGGGTCCCTGCCCGTATTGTCTCTAGCAGAACCAGTTTGAGCTGTCTTTTTATTCTTTCCCCTGAGAACTGTGTACATTTTAAGGAGCCACAAAACCTCCGACCTAAGCAAAGCAGGCTGGGGAAGCAGAGTGTGCGGGCGTGCATGGGTGCAGGTGGAGAGAGAGAGGGAGGGAGATAGCTGGGTAGTTTATGACACAGTCTGAGAGAAGGCTTTCTCTGTTTTCTGAAGTCACCTCAGATTCCAGTTAACTTAGCAGATGAAAGCACCTACTCTGTGCCAGGCACTATGTTAGTCAAACAAGGTCTGGGTTTGAAGCTGTAAGATCCAGCTGGAATTCTTGCTCTCTGTGAATTTCCTCTTGTTCATAGCACTTAACCACTAGGCAACCACACTTTTGTATAATAATTTTATCCATTTAACATATAGTTATAAAGTGTCCACTATGTGCTGCTTGGTTCACTTACCAAGCTTGTAGTCAGGCAGACAATAAGCAAGAGTAACTTAATCATCTGTTGAAAGGTGGCTTATTGTATAGAGCTTTGCAGACATTTTATGGACTTTGGCCTTAATGTAAAAGAAACGGGAAGCCATTCCTGAGTTCTGGGCAGCAGACAGACCTTCTCAGGGATCACCCTGGCTGCTGTGTGGAGCACAGACTGAGGCGGCCCCTGAGCAGAATGGAGGCCCAGGTAGTGATCCAGGAGACAGAGGCTGCTGTCAGGCCAGGGGGCAGTGCTGCAGGTGGAGAGAAATGGTTGGATTCTCGTTTTTCAAAGGAGAATAAAAAAAGATTCAATTGTGTGGTATAAGAGAAAGAGAGGAATGGATAAAGGCTCCAAGCTGTTGGAAGAATAGTTGTTGCTGATGGAGACTGGAAGACTGTGAAGAGGTTTTTCTAATACCAACCTCAGGTCCAAAGAGGCTCAATTTTGGACCTGAGGTTGGTATTAGAAAAACTAGGAGAAAGGTGGGCTGCAGGTAAATGTAGGGTTGTCAGCATACATACAGGCCGTGCTGAAAGCCATGAGAGCATGAGTGGGACAGAGGACCAAGCACTGTGCCTGGGGCCACAACGCACTCATCACGTCTGTTCCCTCTGCTCAGCTAGAATTCCCATGATCCTCTCTTGTTCATGGTTCTGTTCACAGTACCTGCTCAGAGAACATCTATTACGATGAACCTACCTTCTCTGACTCTCCTTCTCGTAACGTGTAAAATGAACATCAACATGACACCTATAAGTTTGTTGCCAGGAAAAGTTAAGTGAGATGATAAAAGTGAAAATGGCTTACAAATAATAGACACTCAGGGTATTTGAAAACTGTAGGTTTGATTGTCTGATTCTCTACTCTTACAACTCAGGTTTATAGGAACTTCACAATTAATTCCTCGTGCATACAGGGCAAATGGCATTCCCATTTTGTGGAGGAGGAAAGTAGGCTTGCTGGGGTAAAATAACTTCCTGAAGGGGCTCATCTAACAGTAGAACAGTGGCTAACATATCTGAACATGTTTGTGTCAGGCGCTGTACTGATGATTCTGCTTGTATCTTGTAACGCTCCAAGGTGGGTATGATTATCCTCATTTGCAAAAGAGGAGCCTGAAGCACAGAGAGGATGATTAACTCAGTCAAGGTCACCAGTGAGTGGGTGGCAGACGCCGGGTCGTGAGGCAGACATCCTGATCCTGACTCAAATGTTCTTTTCCCAGCCTTGTTGCACCCCTTTCTCCTTCACATCCTAGACTGCTGCCAGGACTGGGTCTCACCAAAGGCAAAGTCAGCAACTGCCTCCTTGCTTTGAAGTTGGCGAAATTCTTTCTCACACTTTTCTCCTTCCAGGCCTGCTTCAGGATCTGAAAGTGCAGTCACTTGAGAAGCTGTAGAGCGAGCTAGATCAAAGCATTTGATGCATTACCCCCTCTCGCTGGAATGTCCTTTCCCCTCTTCTCTACATGGTGAACAGCTCCTCTGTGTTCTTCCAAATTCTTGTGAACTACAATGTGTTTTTTCGAAATCCAGCCCTTACGTCCCTTCTACTGTGAAGTGACCTTCCCTGCTTGCACCTGAGTTTGTCACCACTTAGCTCACATGACACTTTGTTCATACCTCTGTTGTAGCAAGTGTCGCAACAAACTGACAGTTTCCTATGGATTTGAGGGATGCCACTGTAAGACTGTGATTTCCTCTAGGAAAGCGTCTTCTTCTCATGTGTTTGTATTCCACATGGTGTTTGCTTCATGAATACATAGGTGAGTGAATGACCCTCAACAATCACTATCGAAGCAATATTGTGGGTATCCAATGCTGTTCTAGAGATGAGGAAATGGGCTCAAAGAAGTGACTTGCCCAAAGTCAGCTCATTAAATACTGGAGTCTGAGCTCCAGAGGTGAGGAGGTCATGCCCCTTGAAGTCTCTTGAGAGCTGAAGTCCAAAGACCCCACACCTCTGTTGCCTTCCTCTGTGCGCTGCCATCTAGGGTCCTTGAACTCGCCCCTCGGGATTCTGCAGGTGGCAATAAAGGCCAAGAAAAGGTGCAGCGTCAGGGTGAGGGCCACTGTCTGGGGGGTTGCGTAGGAAGGCAGAGCTCCCTGAGGGCAGGGACACAGTGACTTCGGAAATCCCGGCAAGAGGGGTTTCATATGACTTCATCCTTTGTAACTCAGAGAAATTGTTGACACTTTCAGTGTAAACACTAGTCATGAAACTGGAGTGTGAAGAAAATAAAAAGCACGTAAAATAAAAGGACATCAAATAACACAATGAAACCTTATATTTGGATGGAAAAGCCACACGATCTGTCTCAAGTCACAGAGTCAGGAAGTGGCAGAGGGGAGGGTCAGTCTCAGGGCCCGTGGCCTCGCCATCAGCAGAGCAGGTTTCTCGGGGGTGGCAGAGCACACGGAAGCCAGGTGTGGGTACAGGCACATTCAATGGGACCCAGGGGGTGATTGGTCAGGGACTGAGGGCCACCTGGAGGATCAAAGCTTCTGGTTTGTGGGGCTCTGTCCCCAACTCTGCCCTAATGAGCAATGGCTCATTAAAAAGCAGAGGAAAGGTCATCGAGATTGCCAAGGGCGGGAAATGCTGAGCACTTACAGTGCCCATGTAGGAACAGTGGGAACTGTACGAGTCCAAGCAGCATGGAGAAGTGGGACAAGGTGACATTTTGCCCTTGTGTTCCAAATAATTGGGCCAGGACATCGTGGAAGAGTCATGGCTTCAGCAGTAGTCTGTATGGAAAAGCACTGGGCGGGGGCGTTTATGTTAACAACTCACATTTGTGTAGCACTTGTAAGGCATTTCCACGATCTCTTTACTCCTCACAACACACTGTGAGGCGGCGATGGGGAAACTGAGGCTGGGAGGATCTTATCTGATTAAGTGACCAAGCCATAGCGTGAACTGCAGTTCCGTAACTCTTGGGTTACTTCTCTGCTTTGGGCCCGCAGATCTGAGCAAGCCGCACGTTCTGCTCCTTCTGCCTTCGCAACGCCTCTGGCCTCCAGCCCAGCCCTCTGCCCTACTGCAGGGCCCGGCTCTCCATCCACACCTGGTCTCGTGCTCTCTTTCATCCCATCGATTTCAGCAACGTGAGTAGGGCTGGGGAAGAAACAAAACAGGATGTTCAGTTAAGTTTGAAATTTAAAAATGATCATGTTTATTGAATGGGACATATATTAAAATTTTTTGTTCATCTGAAATTTAATTAGGGCATCTGTACTTTATCTGACAATACTAGTAATAGTTCTGAAACACCATTTCCATCATTCTGAAACTGTTCAGTTTCCCTGTTACCTTTAGAGCTGGGGCCACAAATTCAAATTCCTATAGGGCCAGGGCAGGTAACACAAGTGTATAAATTGGGTGATCAATAGGAGAAATGGGGCTTAGAGCTAAACTGAAAATTGAAGAGCAAATGTTCCCCTACCCCAGACATTCAAAGTCAGATTTTTTAAAAAGATTTTATTTATTTATTTTTTTAGAAAGGGGAAGGGCGGGAGAAAGAGAGGGAGAGAAACATCAATACGTGGTTGGCTCTCACACACCCCGCACTGGGGACCTGGTCAGCAACCCAGGCATGTGCCCTCGATAGGGGACCCAAGACTTGGAAAATTTTAGCTTAAGGTAAAAAGTTATAAGTCTAGCAAGTAATGTGTATGTTAAAATTTTTGTTTCAGGAACCACAGATAAGGCCCATTCTGGCTCCTGGGAAAACAGCCGACCTCCTGGGGCACTGCTAAAGATGACCGCCTGGGGACAACTGGAGGCATCCGGGCCTTTGTGTTCCAGGGAGAGACAGATGACCACCCGCCCCTGGGAACAGCTAACTGCCCAGGACAGGAATGTAGCAGCTTCTGAATCTCGAAGCCCTTACCACGCCTTGTTTATTCCCTGATATAAAAAGTCTGGTCTAGAAAGAGAAGACAAGATGGTCTGTTAAGGTACAAACCCACCATCTTCTCGGATCGCCGGCCATCTGAATAAAGTGCACATAAAAATTCAATCGCTGTCATTGCTTATTGGGTTGACAGGCAGCCCGAACGCTGGTGTCTTTTCTGGTTTCACCCTGACTGGGCATCAAACCGGTAACTCTTGGATTTACAGGCTGGCACTCAGTCACTGAGCCATACCAGACAGGACTCAAATTCTGATTTTGAAAATAGAAAATAAGTCCCTATTAACATAAAAAAAAGCATCCCCCACCCTTCTGCCACCACGACTTTCAGAGATGACTTTCCATCTGAAGCTTGGGCTAAGCCAAACCACTGGACCTGGCATTGGAAGCCCCGATGAGAGCCCTGCCACCCTCTCCTCCCACCCCAGCTAATTCTTGCTCATCATGGCCCATCTCACCCTGCCCATCTTCCACTGTGCCAGTCCTGCTGGCCACGCAGGTCCACAGTGAGCTTTCCACTTCCGTGGTCAAAGCACTCCTCTCTGCCCGGGGGCAGCACTCGTGGTCACATCATTTTCCTCTCTGCCCAGGGGACAGTCCACAGGGAGGACAGGAAGTGAATCTGAGAGGCCCTTACCATGTGTCAAGTCCTTCCTATGCAGATACTTGCTTACTGTTGGTCTTCTCTGCATGGTGAGAGGGTGAATCACTCAAGGGTAGCAACCCTGTGTCATATACCTGCCTCCAAATTCTCAATTGAGTTTTGGTATAAAGTTGTGCTCAGTGTATGACCTGGCTGGTGCGGCTCAGTGAATGGAGAGCTGGCTTGTAAACCACAAGGTCACCAGTTCAACTCCCCATCAGGGCACATGCCTGGGATGCTGGCCAGCTGGGGGTATTGGAGAGGCAACAAACTGATGTTTCTCTCTCACATAGATGTTTCTCTCCCTCCTTTCCCCTCTCTCTATAAATAAATAAATAAATAAATAAATAAATAAATAAAATCCTTAAAAAAATTTTTTTAAAAAAGATGTGCTCAGTGTATACTTAACAACAGGGCTGCGATCCTACAAACTCGTGAACTCAATAACCGCAGATAGGAAGCAAAAGCACCGGCCAGTGCTTCCCCCACCCCCACGTTTCCTTGCTGCCCCTCCATCACCTCCTGATTCTAGTTTCTAGCATTTTTCAAATCTGAGGCCTTTAGCATAATTTAAGCCTTAGCTTAGAAGTCCATTTTTTAAAGAGCTGATTAGGATCTGAATTTGGAAGATGTTGGTTCTTTACTGGCCTTAATTCAAAAAAGTTTTGTTTTATTGGAAAATTAGCTGTAGCGCCTTCAAAGGCCTCCTCTTGTGTGTGTTGAACTGAGCCAGATTTGGGGCTTTGAAAGGAATACCATTTAATCTTGGCAAAGTCCCACCTTTTGTTTCTAAGGGGAGAAAAGGCTGGAGGAACATGGATAACTCAGGGCAAAGGACCAGTTGGCCTCAGATGTGATCCGATTCTGATGGGGAAAGGGCAGGAATCCTGGAAATATATGAATAAGACACTAAGCTTGGAAAAAGAAAGGCACAAGGGCCAGCCGGGCAACCTTTCAGTTTTGCTAACTCCAGAGATTCTTCAAATACCCCCTCCCCCACCCCTGCACGACTCCCGGCCTCCCCAGCAAACTTTCCCGCTGTGGTGGGCTGAGTGCAGCAGGCTCACAGCGCTGGGTGGGGCTGCCGCTCTCAGGCTGCTCTGTAGCCAGGGGTGCCCTGGCCGCGCTCCTCTTCAGGACTTCCTCCTGCTCCATGGCTGCCTCCACGAGCTGCCCGTCAGGGAGGGAAACTTCTGGAAACCCTTTTGCCTTTGGAAATTTTTATTACTCTTTTTTCTTTTTAAATGGAGTCACTTCCTTCCAACGGGAAAAGTTTTCATGACAAATAATATGTTCCCTCCCCCCTCTTTCCTCCCCCTCACTTAGGATCCAAACTTCTCCATGGGGGGAAATGGCTTAAAAAATAAACTTAAAGAAACTCTTTATATTCATCAACTTCCAACAGACTATACTGGGCTTGTTGGAAAGAACTCAGAGCAGAATTTTTTAATCGAAAATCAGGAACAGAAAGAAAAGGAGACCAGAACACATGAATAAATTTTACTGGATTAGTGTTTCTTTTTTTTTTTTTTTTTTTTTTCCTTTTGAAATAGCCTATTTTAGTATCTGGGGGCAAGGGAAGGGAGTTTGCATGTGCTCGGGGTGGGGGGGGGCCAATACTGCGGCCAGGAGCGGGGGTGGAGGGGTTGTGCAGAAATGAATAAAACAACCCCTGGCTTCCCCTGCCCGAGGGAGGAGGTGGACTTAGTTTGGGCACCTGTGCCCAGGAGAAGCCGTGTAGTGCAGTGGTCAGGAGCACTGCCTCTGGATTCAGGCGGCCTGGTTTGTGCAATGGCTCCACCGCTTGCTTAGGGGCTGTGCGGCATTGGGCAAATTACGTAGCTTCTCTGTGCTTTAAAACACCCTAAAACAGGGTTTATTATAAAACCTACATTATAGGGACCCATGAGAATTTAATGAGTTAAAATAGTTAAAAGCACTTAAGCACAGTGCTTGGCACTTATGGTTATTACTCTCACTCTCGCTTGCAAGGTGTGGAGGAAGCGTGTGGGGGGAGCACAGAGGAGGTGCAGCTGATTGCCTGGATGTGGCAGGGGAGGCTGCGAAGAGCAGGTGACAGCTGACTTGTATCCTGACAGATGAGTAGGAGTTCCCTAAGACAAAGGTGGTTCCAGTGAACTGGGGGTGGGGGCTGCTGCTCAGGGGCGGGACAGCACGTGGTGGCTCTAAGGAGGAGCAGAGGCCAGTGTGGCTGCAAGCAAGGATGTGCGTCTGGACTGGGGAGGGGGTAAAAGTACAAAGGGAGGCTGGAAAGGCGGGGTCAGGCTAGACTGGGAAAGCCCTTGAGTCCCATGTCATAGGCCTTTAATTCGTTCATGTAAATCGCTTCCACTCCATGTGATGTAAGTGCTTAATAAAAATTAGCAGTTATTACTACTTTTACTATCACGTCCTTTACAGGTATCATCTCATTGAGTTCCGGCGACATCCCTGGAAAGTAGGTTCTATCGTCGTCATTCCACAAAAACAGGAAGGCAGGCGTAGGGAAGTCACACAATTTGCCCAGCCTCCCTGAACCAGTGGAGGGCGGAGCCAGGAGGTAGCAGAGCTGAAATTTGAACCCGAGCCTTTGGGACTCCAGAGCCTAAGCTCTTGACCAAGACATTGTGCTTTTTGACAATGTTTAAGGCTACTGTCTTAAAACAGTGCTTCCCATTTGCTTGGTGAAATGGGATTGTATTATGAATATGATACTGTTTACTTTGAAAGATATGAAGGGACCCAGTAAAGTAGTCTGACAGGGACCTTGGGTGAGTAAATGCACCCTCACTCCTGGGGTGTATTTCAGGCAGCCTGGGCTGGGAACTCTTGGGCTGTATCCCCAAGGCTCAGGCCCCAGAAACACAGCCATTTGACCCTATGGTGCCCTTAGCACAAAGAACACCATGGCAACCCCGGTTAGCATTTCTTTGCAGACTGCTTGGCAGGCCTAGCAGTATCTGACACCCTCTGGGGTCACTTCGCTTTGAGCAAGGGCTTGGCTCCCTTAGGGGTGACTGCAGGCCAGCTTGTGCAGGTCTCCAGGCCTTGGACAAGAGTCCAAACATCTTCCGATTGGACCAGGGCCTTTGATACCTTCCCTTCCACCCTTTCTGGGCTGGCTGGGCATTTGTGTCCCAGGTCAGTTCTGCGGGCCCTCTCCCTTCTTTTGGGAGACACTCACTGGTGGAAGGCACTGAGTCAGTGGGCCAAAGCACCTGCTGGGAAGTGGCTAGGGAGGGAAGGACGTTCTCCCTCGGGGGAGCAGGCAGCAGGCGCCAGGGAGTTCTCCTCCTTCAAACACTTCCCTGTTCACTGTGCACTGACTGGTATCTTCAGTGCCAAGGGTTTAAGAAATCACCAGGGATCCCGGGGGCAGTGACCCTGGGACAGGGGCCCCTCATCAGCATCCCATCCTAGATGAGCTGCTCTGAAGAAATGTCACTCGGAGAACCCTGACCCACCCCACAATTCACTTATTATATTTCCCTTTTCAATACTTATTCCAGCTTATACGTCTATAATTTTACGGCTTTCTTGCTTAATGTCCCTGCCCCCCACCTGACTGTAGATCCCATGCAGGGAACATGCCTGTGTCGTGTAGCCAGGTGGGGCACGGGGCCCCTTTGTCTGCGTTTCTGGCCGTTCCTTCTCTACCTCCTTCCCTGGCACTGGTGCCCTCTCCTCCTTCTGGCCTGAAATGGCGAGCCCTTCAAGGCTGGCTCCTGGGTTACCTTCATCCCTTACCCTTTTGCTAAGCTGTCTCACCCACGTACAAGGCTTCAACTCACCTACTTGACATCTTTGTACATCTCAAAGTCACCCCAAATTCTCAGTGCCCAAGGCAAACACACGGTTTCGTGTTTGCTCCCAGCACTTGGCCCCTTTCCAGGGTTCTCTGAGTAAAAGGCTCCACTGAGCAGCCACGTGCAACCCAGGAGCCTTGGAGTCATCCTGACACTTCCTCACTGTTTACCCTCCCCCAGCCCAATCACTTCTACCTCTTACCTCCCGAATCCATCTGCTGCTCACCGTCTCTGTGTCCCCATCCTAGTCCTCCCTACTTGCTCCTTTCTCCTGACTGGCTTATTAAGTAGCCTTTCCACCTCTATTCTGGTCGCCTTCATTCTTCATGCCCCAGCCAGAATGTTCTCAAAATGCAAAGCTGACCATGCCACTATCTTTCCTCCCTCCTCCACACACACAATTGAAAACTCTGGCTATAGTTTCCATTGCTCTCAAAATAAAAGCCACAGCCCAGGAGGCACGGTGGACTGATGCAGGGACATGCACTCTCTGGGTGACCTCCTGTGATCTTCCAGCATCTGCCCGTGCACTGGGGGCATCTCCCTATTAGACAGGGTTCCTTCAAGATACTACCAGCCTGGTTACCTCTCAATACTTTGCTCGGCCCATAGAGAGCTTGCACAGCCTCGCCCTGGCGAAGGCTCGAAGAGTTGTTTTTGCTGCTCTGCCTGCCTCCCTCCCCCCACCAGCGAGGGCGGCTCAAACCACAGCTTACTTCCAGTGCTTTCTTTTAGACTGAAGTTAAACACCCATCTAAGGGGTTCTTTAACCTCCACAAGACATGTATAAGTCCCTCAGAATGGGCTCTGTGGAGGGAGCTGGGACTCAAAGCACAGTGCCTTCTAATGAAATCGCCTCTTCAACCTCAATCTTCCACAGCTAGGAGCAGGATTGAGATAAGGCTTACAAACAGGGTTTGTTTTTTTAACTTTGTTTTTGTGTGTCCTGAATAGACGGACCGTCATTTCACTTTGGACTATAGGAGCACTCTGCCACAGGCAGAAGCAAGCACAAAGAGCGCTGGTCCCAGAATCCTGTTTTACATAGAAGGGGCTCAATGAAAGCAGGAGGTTAGAACCTACCATTATATGATGGCACAGGTTCCTTCTGGAGCACTGGGGTGGGCAAAGCCCTGAGCAGCCAGCACCCATGAAGGCACCGGGGAGCTGAGAGAAGGCATACGAGCTAACTCGGCTCTGTCACCACCAGGCCTACCACCCAGAATTGGACTGCAGGGTCTTCTGAAGCCCTCAGCCTCGCCCACCCCTGCTGACCTCCTGCCTTCTCAGTCAGTCCCTGCACCCTGTCCAGGGACCTTCTCCATGGACATCAGCCCCAGCCTCAGCCCAGGCGGGTTCCTTCTGCAGGGATGGCTCTGTAATGACCCACCCACCCACCCTGGCCAAGCAGCTGGCAGCCTCAGTGCTGCCATATCCCATCTAGACTGGGGAGCCTCTCTCCTCTTGAAAACCACACAGAATCTTTTCACTCCAACCAAATGGTAAGAGTCCTTCTCTCTTGCTCAGAGGTCCTATGGCTGTCTGATCCTCATCCGTCACCGAGTCCTTGGTCCAGGCAGAGTATGCTGTTTGATCTCACCGAGGCCAGCACCAGGCAAACTCATAAAGGAGATGCGGTTTGTCTGAAGGGCTTGTGACCACAGAGGGTGGGGGGACGCATCTCATGCACACTGGCAAGGGGTGAGTTGGCACCACCTTTCTGGAAAGCAGTGCAGAAATGTGTATTAAGAGCATTGCGTGTTTTTGCCTTTCGAGAAATTCCATTTTAGTGGTTTCTAATTCGGGAGTAGTTTATAACAGATTTATAATGGGGAGTTCACTTTTCCTGTGGGGAATCCAGCTTTGATGTAGCTTCTTCTAAATTCCATTAGATTTGCTGCTTTAATACCATGTGAACCTTCTTTGGTCCTTGTGGCCATATACTGAACAGAGAGAGGGGGAGGCAGTCAAGGCAGACGTAAGGCCCTGCAGAAAACGTTGTCTACGGGGGTCTCACAAGGAGACCGCTGTGGGGCTGAGTGCGTAACGGTTTGTGTGGGGAGCTTGTGAAAGGGGAAACTGCATGAGCCCCGCACCTCCCATTGATTCAGTACGTTTGGGTTGTTTCCAGGAATGTCTATTTTTGAGAAGCTTCCCTGTAGATTGTGATGCACAGAGTCAAGGTTTTGAGAACCATGGCTTAGACTATAATCTACCACAGTCCATTTAGTTTCTAAGGAATTCCCCTAAGGTCTTATTTTCATGGGAATATTGTATATCACACAGGATTCCTGCATTCAAGAAATATCTGAAATACCAGACAAGCATTCTCACCATGAAGTCACAGGGAGGAGAGTAATTACAGAAGATATTATGTAACCCATATGCCATTTTTAGCTGCACGCACTGCATGTAGGTTCAGAGAAATCTAGAATGACTTTCATATGCAAAAGTGCTCTGCTCACAAGCAAGCATGGGCACTTGACTTCTTTTCCTCAGGGTCATGGTCATGTGGAATGGGTTCATGTTTCCATGTTCACCTTCCTGGCATTTCTATGATTCTGCCATAATGTGACTTTAGAAGCAGTTGGGAATCCCTTTTCTTACCTGCCTAATCCAATGGCCCTCTCTCCATGTGGCCTGCAAGTCAGTTTGGTAAATCAGGGCTGAAATTCTTTCCACTGTTAGGAAGACATCTAATTTGGTGGGAGGTCTTATTAATTTTGCCCATCCGATTTCAAAATGTGCTGGACATTAGAATAACCAAGAAAGCTTTTCAAAAACAAATGTCCTATAGGCACCTCAGACTGACCCCATCAGAATCTCAGGGTGGCAGGCTCGTTCTCAGATATTGGTAAGTCGTCAGGGAATTCTAGGTGCAGTGTGGTTAAGAACTGTTCATTTGGTCTAAATGTCACCTGAGATAGGAATAGAAGTATAGCAGGCAACTTCACTGAAACGTGGGAGAAAAGTATTTCTTTTCTTTGTCCCCTACCCCAGTCATGATTCCATGATGACTTTCTGTGTCCACTTGTCTTTCTGCAGTTTGATTTTTTTTTTCACAGCCTTCAAATATTACCCTTTTGGATGGGCCTAATATTATAGCTTTATTACATTCAGAACTAGAAAGCTCCTGTTATAAATAACCCAACCACTTTCCCTCAGAGTCAAACTGTGTGGCACCCAGAAGTTTTGTTTTCAATGGAGGTTGCTGGTCTCTGTCCCACACTCCCCAAATCAGAATCTCCAAGGGTGGTTCCATAAGTCTGGATTTTTGCCATGAGCCCCAGTGATCCTTACATATTCTGATGTCTGGGTATTTGGGCCCTAAACTCACTAGTCCAGTTATGGGTACAGTTGTGCTTAGAGTCCAAAATATTGAGGATAAAGACCTAAGAGTGAGCTTGACAGGAATATGATACATTGCACCTCACAGAGGGACATTCTGAGGACAAAGAGGGAAGATCAAAGGACTAAATGTGAAGTAACCAACTACTCTGACTCTAGCTGAGGAAAACAAATGAAAATCCCTGAGACTATTTGCAAGGCTATCCTTTTTTTCTTTTTTATTGAATTTATTGGGGTGCTATTGGTTAGTTATATTAGTTTCAGGGGTACAATTCTAATAACATATCAGTTCTAGAATACATTGTGCTGTGTGTTCACCACGCCAAGTCAAGTCTTCTTCCATCACCATTTATTCCCCCCATACCCTCTTCTACCTCCTCCTGAGGCTATGCTTAGTACACTGTGATATGAGGGAGAAATTTCCCAACCCCAGTGTTCTGTGAAGTGCCACCCACCTGCACTATGTCAGTTACCTATTGCCACAGTGATGCTGTGTAACGTACAACGAACCCTAAAACCTCAATGGTGCACAATAAATAGGGAGTTTTGTTCAGGGGCTTGTTGGCAGCTGGGCGATTCTGCTGATCTCAACTGGGCTTGGTGAGGCACGTCCTGTGCATCAGCAGTCAGTTGCAGGTAAGCTGACTTCATTGATCTTGGGTGGTCTTTCCCACATGTCTGAGGCCTTGGCCAGAATACCTGGGGCAATTCAGCTTGCCCCAGTGGGCTCCTCCTCCAGCAGGCTATCCTCGACATGGCAGGATTCTGAGTGTGTGGAAGCAGGCAAGGTCTCTAAAAGCCCAGGTCCGCAGCTTGAGCAATGCCAATGCCACTTCTGCCACCTGAGTTACGGGATGAACCCGTATTCAAGTGGAGAAACACTCTCACCTCTTGAGGAGGGAAAGTTGTTATGTTACAGTCTAAAGGGTGTGAATGCAGGGAGAACACTCATTGATTCCATTTATGTAAACAATCTACCACATCCATTACCTAACTTTTATTTGTTTCGGTAAAGCGTAGCTAGCAAGCACAAAGTTCTGAAGGCTCTCATGTTGGTCCTGGCCATTAGGTCTTTGTCTGTACGTGGGAAGGCCAGGCCTTGTGTGTCAACAGTTTGCCTTGAGTACCTTATGCTTTACCAAGGATAGCCTGCTACACATCACCCAGGGGATGTGTCCAAGTGTTCAGGAAATTATTTTAAGATATTTATACAACTTCCCAAAGGAAGCATCACAGTTACCTTGTAGCTTGTCTCCTGCCCTGGAATTCCAGTCAGATTCTGGTTATCAAGGAGCAGGCTCAGCTATCCCTGTGGTAAAACACACACACACACACACACACACACACACACGCGCGCGCGCGCGCGCGCACCCCAAACCACCATAGAAAGTGACTTTCATCTGCTTTTCCAAATGAATAAATGCCAAGTATTTTGGCTGAACCTTTCTGACCCTGCACAGTCTGACCCAAGGACACCCCCCAAATCCATCTCTAGTGGAAGTCCCGCACGCACACACTGACTACTACAGGGGGTTTCTGCTCCCTCCGCTTTCGCTACCTAAATGTCTTGCTCCAATCTTAATTATTCTACAGATGCCTGTTTATTACCTGTTTTAAGAACTGTCACCAATAACAGCAAACACAAGTGCACTACAAACACAAGGGCGTACAGGAAATAGACTATGTATAAGTCAGACAAATCTGAGAACAGTTCCACCACCCACTTGTTTGATCTTAGACAAGTTGCTTGATTTTGCTAAGTCTGTATTTTTAAATGTCTAAAATGGGAATAATACCCACTTGCAGGATGATTATAATACAAATAATGGACTTAAAGTTCCTAGTATTTAGAAGGTTCTTGAGAAATGATGGCTTGGAGGACCCCCATCTTACAAGCTATTACCTTATTCTCTACTACGTTGGCAGCTGCCCAGTCTCACCCACAGCTTCCCTGCATGTCCCCCTTTTGAAGGACAAGGACTTTGTCTTCTTTCTCGTTACCGTTACCTGCACTTTACAGATGAAGAAACACAGGAAACACATTAAGTGACTTGTTCAAGGTCAGGTAGTTAGCAACAGTGGTGCTTAGATCTGAATTTATTCTCGGATCTGTGTGCTAACTCCCTACACTGCACTGCCTTTTCTTGGCCTGGGCTCCCAGGAAAGCAAAGCACAAGACCAAGGCTGATTTGAGACCCACGGGGCAGAGGTGGAGGGGTAGGGGACTGAAATAGGACAGGAGGGAAGGCTGACAGAGTTGGACTGGCACTCAATCCTACCAGGCCCTGGGAATCTCCAAATTTCCGCCTGGGGAAATGAAAGAAGGAAGCAGTCATCCACTGCCTCCAGTTAGTCACCGCTCCTGGGTCAACCATTAAGTCCTTCACTTCTGCTTGTGTGCACTCAGCTCAAAGGCAGGTCCCTCTGGCACCCTGCTGGGAGCACTCAGGGCAACCTCAGCACAGGGAACCAGACCAGGGCAGCCCTGGGCCACAGGAGGTACTTTCCCACTGGGCCTGTGAAGACCTGGCTGCAGCCTGCACAGACCCAGTGGCCACAGCGACTATGAAATCGTTACTCGTGCACTAATGCCTCTGCAAATAAAGGAAATAGTCAATGGGTGGTGAAAAGGACTGCAACCGACAGAGTTCGCCTGAGTTTCATCTTGCTGCAAAGATGAAGGGTTTATTTTCATTTATTTTGGGAGCAGGCCAGTTCAGGAGGGAGTATTAAGAATTCTTGCCTCAAATTCCTTTTAGAGAGTTCTGTGGTAAGGTCTGGGCTCACCTGTTTTGAAACATGTGAAGTGGATGAGATCATGGGAGCGGAGACATTTTTTGAGGCTGACTTTTCTTCTCACCACACTTAGAAAGTTCTGTGCATTAGAAATTCTGACTCTGAATTGGTAACTTCCGTAGGGGAATGGTCCTAATGCAAACTTTCCCGAGTCTTCTTTAGCAACAAGCTTGCTGAGAAATGGTTAGCCTTTAAATGGACAAGTACCAATTTTATATACCAGTCTGTGCAGCTTCCCCCTGGGGACCCTCTTTTAAATCAAAGGACCCATTCAGGACGGGAAGGGGAAAAATCAATTTCTTAAAAAATCATAAAAGTTGCAAGTTAGCTAGAGAGGAAGGTTATTTAACCTCTGTTTTGCAGTAAAATGTCATGTTGATAGCATGGTCATTTCGATGATTTAGCAAGAAACTTAGGCTGAATTGAGGTAGTGAAGTTCCACATAAGACGTGGTATCAGAAAGAATGGAACAGAAATCCTCATTGCCAACTCTAGGTGCCAACTCTTGGGCAAGCAAAGCTCTCCTAAGACACAATTTCCTCATCTATAAAATGGTATCACTTCTTCACTATTTTGGTAACAAGAGATAAGGTGAAATAAATAGTCCTCTTGCTGAGACCGTAATTGAGATTTTAAAAGGTAATGATAACTATACATTTTGCCCAATTTATACTATTGCAGTATTCTACTAATGTGATATGAAGTGACTGTAAGAAATGTCATGAGAAAACTGTGTGAGGGAGAAGGGGGAGAAAATGACTCTTACAATTCTGATATCTTTTAGAATGCATATCTCAATAACCATGCAGAAACAAACCCGGGAAAGAATGCTAACTACTCCAATGTAAATATAAATATGTACATATGCAAAAGCAAATAATTGGGGTTCAGTTTTGCCAATTTTATTGAACCAATAAAATTCCTACTAATAACAATGAAATAAATTTCTGCAAGTATAAATGTGATACAGTTTAACAAAACCCATTGTTCTGTACCTATAAATAGATTTTCAAAATGTCATAAAAAGTGCAGTTATGAATTGTTAACATGTTAATACACAGTTCCTTTATTTCAAATGTGTTTGTCTTGACTCACTAACATTTCCTTCTGAATCTGTTCAAATAATATTACCCATCCCTCCAAAAAAAAAAAAAAAAAAAGGCATTAAAGCACTAAAATACACATAAACTGATCCATTCAGGTCAGCTTTAGTCAGAGTTGTAAAATCAGCAACATAAGAAAAATAAAACCTAGTCATACATACAAAAAGCGTTCATGGGTTCTATAATCTCCTTAACTGCTGACTCATGTGGAGGGCATAACAGTTGAAAAGGCGTATATGGTTAACTACCTTAGACTACATCTACAGCAGGGTCTGGTTTGCCAGAACAAGATTAAAGTGGCTGTTTATCAAGTTTGCTATTTTCAGAATTGAAACTATAAATATAAGACTGCCATTTGACAATGAAAATTGTGTAAATCCTAAATTGCATCAATGATCTATCTGACAAAAGCTTATTCTAATTGAAAACCTTATATAGTAAGAGACATATATATATATATAGCAGTCTTACAGATCATCCGCCTCACATTAGTCCAAAGTCACGTGCTCCGTAAAAAAAATTACAGTAACAAAGCACAGGACTACAAAGGCAAAACATCACAGCTTCTGATTACACTGAATAAAAAGTACCAAGGAACACAAAAGATAATTCTGTATTAATACTGATGAATTAAAGAACTATAATAGACATTTCACAGCATGCTACATATATCGCTCACAACTTAAGGATAAAATGAAGTCTAAAATTGAAAGTCAAAAAGTTGGCAATCTGATTTCATGTGCAATTCAGCTACAAAGCCTTAATATGTACATTCATCATGTAGCTGCCCTGCAAAATCAGGATTTAAAAACGAGATTTCAAGTTCAAATCCTATTTTATAAGCTAAAGGATACATCCAGTTCTTCCATGACCAGAAAAGTTATTTTCAGGTTTGAAGGAGCTAATCCAAGCAGCAAGGCCAAGTTGACTGGACAGGGTTCCTCTTCACCTTGCTCACACTGTGCATGTGGATGTCACTGCTCTATGAGCACGAAGATGCCAAACTGGCTTGCGGTTTGCTTTCTGTGTCTATCTTATCTCAGGTTGAAAAGAGTAAATGTAGAGAGAGAGAGGAAGGGAAAAATTGTATTTTCTTTCCAGGCAAGACATATGAATGTAAAGCAAATATCTGCATTAGATATAGAGTTTGGATAACTTTCCTTGATGAACAAGGGTATCATTTAACTCTTCGTTTTTATTTTAGAGAACCAGTAAAATTCAAAGAGGAGAAAACACCCTCAACATTACAAAGGAAACTACTTGGCTACCCAACTGATATGTTTCCTTTATCCTACCTTTTGATCCTTTCTTATCAGATTTGGAGGTCAGGTAAAAATTTGTGAAGATATTAGGAAAGAGATGCATGGTCCATCTCATTTGTAAGTATTATAATGCACACACTTAGTTAACCAGGATTCAGACATTCCCTTCTAAGAGTTTAAATTGAGGGGTGCAAGAAAAACTGTTTTTGCAAATTTACATACCAAAAAATTGTATTTATCATATTCAGGCTTACTAATGTTTGATACTCTCCTATGAGCTGCAAAATGTTTTTTTTTTGTTGTTGTTGTTGTTGTTCTAAAGGCTATTTTACAGTATGTATTTCATTATTTCAAAAATTTCCACAAGCATTGCAAAGAATCAAATATTCTTCCTTTCCTTACCCCGTTTCAATTCTCTCCTTTTTCAATTCTGTACTTCATGGTCATGTAACCATGATTAATTTAAAGCTAGAACAATGCTTCACTACATACGATTTAATAAAATCCATTCCTTCAGTCTCTATAACTGTCTCATTTCTTAACTAGGCATTGATTCATTCCTGGGCCCTAACAGGCATCACTAGACTCTGCTGTCATGTTGGGTTGCTCGTGAATGGGAGTGAAAAGCATCCAGATACCACCATTGATCACGGTAACTGATACTTTCAAACAGGGTAGTTCATTCGTCTTCAGGTCAGACAAGCACCTGTAGATAAACACACCCCACACTAGAAGCCTGACAAGTCTTCCTCTGTGAACTACACCAAGTAAGCACACACTGGCTGGAGAGGAAGAACTCCCGCTTCTTCCTCCTCTGTGAGTTCCCTGCTCCTCAATGATACTGTCTGGATGTTCCTAAGTGTAGCCAGGGGATAAAGGTGATGAAGTCAATGCACTCCCTTTCTATGCCATAGGACACCCTCCTACCCCCATGAGAATAGGGTAGTCTAACCCAGGAAAGCTTGATCAAATCCTCATGTAGCTAGTTTTGTAGTTTTTTAAAACATATAATCATATGGGCGTCTGTGATCTAATAGGACCACCTGAATACCCTTTATCATATATCCTTCTATTAAAAGTGTGTTTCGAGGCCCAAATACCACCAAATAAAGCAAATGCCCCAAACACCACCCATTTGTATGCCAGGACTTTCCTGTTCCAATAAAGGTTACAGATCAATCTGGACTGCTGGGGAATTTTAACTTTACATTCAAGGAACTTGGACTAATACCAGTATTTATTACCTAATCCAGATCCAGGTTAGAGTGGTAATTCAATCACTTTAAAATCCTGTTAAATGCTAAATTCTGCATGGTAGAAATAGTTTAATTTCTGTATCTGTATAAATATAAAGATTCCTACTTTGTTAGAAGGCAAAAATCTTCTGTGATGTATTTAAAATATGGAAGTAGTATTACTGAACAACAGAGAGTAAATCCATGAAAACACTGGATACTCTGAATTTATAGGCTCTTTGGGGATGAGGTAGAGGAGAGCAAGATATTTTGGCAGCCGGGAAAGGGAAGAACAGTCTGGGATGGACAGGATGACACTGGTGCTGCAGAATATCTGGCGGGGTCTCTCGAACAAAGGTGAGCCAAAGTACTACAGGATGGTAGCAGGGCTTAGAGGGAGTTAGGACAAAGTCATATTCTTAATGAATGGAGAAAAAGTGACTCAGAAAAGTAAATGCTGGTGACTATCAGCAGGTGGCTGGTGATGTTTGGTTTGGAGTGTGAGAAGGCATTCAGATCAAGATGGACGGAGGGAAGGGGAAGGGAGGGAGCCTGTAGAGGTTGAGGCACTTGGAGGAAGAGAAAGCAGGCAGGAAGGGCGGAGTGAATACAGGGAGGAGCTCCTAGGGTGGGAAATGTTCCTTTATAGTAAGTGTACAATGCTGAGGACAGCCACTCTCTCGGAATTACGTTTCACATGTTCTTTGAAAACCTTTTCCTTCCTCACCAGGCTCTGCCTTGACATACACCTCTATCTCTATGATCCTTTTCACCCCTGCTATTTTTGTTCTAGGTCTCACCTGAGCAGACACTGCTAACTAAGCCACATTAGCATGGAAATAAGCTCCATGTAAAGGGGGCATTTAAGTTCTGTTGACTGAGATGAATACATTCATGTTACAGTACTGCTTTGAGGAAAGACTTCTTATTTTGATTCTCAGTCTCCAGAGGGAGATTAAAGGGAAACATAGTTTATGCTGATGGCCACCTAGAAGAGGCTGTGATTATACGAATTAGCTAACTTAAAACTTGTTCTAAATGGTATAGCCACGTGTCTTTCAGTTTGCTGTTGGATTATACTACTAAGAAAATTTCATACACTATTTATATAACATTAGTGTTGCATAAGTTTACTCCATGCAGCAAGACCATCTATTTGCATAAAAGAAAAAGTCCTATTAGAGAAAGAGCTTAAGGTCTTTCTTTCCAGAGGAATGATTCAGAATTGTCTTTAAACACAACATAAACCAAAACCCTCATTTTACTAGTACAGTGCAAATCATTTTTATAACATGCACTGAAATTTATTTTTTCCCTGATGACTTGTCCTTCGAGTTTAAGAGAATGTTACCATCAATACGCATGCAGTCTGCGCTACAGTGGTGAACTATTTTTAAGTACAGATCTTTGTTTGCTAATAATTTTATTTTGCTACAGCATGAAAAAAATCTATGATTTTGGATTAAAAATAACTGTAAGGCAGGAAGGAAACAGTTGCTCTGGAATAATGTTAATTAGCTTTTAGAAGCATTGAAAAATATTAGGAGACTATACATAACACAACAAGACAGGGATTCTGGTTCAAATATGATATTGATAAAAAGCTTACACCAAGTCTCTGTTCTCAAACAGCCTTGTGAAAACTTGGCCATTACTGGGGTTTAAAGCCATTATTCAAGGCCAACTTTTTTTCTAAAAAGTACCCCAAATGGAACAAAGATTCTTCCTGAGACTGAGACAATATACTTAGTTCAAAAAGGTGAGTAAGGTAATGAGCAGTCCCGTCTCAAAAGCCTTTTTTCCTCTAAATGTCATGTGTTCCCCCGAGGAGGCTGAATCTGACAGTCCACCGGGGCACCGCCAGGCCACTCCTAGAGTCAAGGGAGCAGGTTCAAGAACAGATTTACTTCCAGATGGGACAGTACTTAGGTATTTCTTAAGGTGATCTGAAAAATTAAGAATCACAACTAGAGCGGAAAAACCTGAAATTTGAAAGCAAATAGACGTCGATCAAGCACACACATCAGTGGATGACTAGACTAATTTCAACGTAATAAGCAGCGGAGTTGGAGAACTCACATTCACATGTGCTTTCCTCACGCGCACTTGCACATTTAAGTTTGGCACAACGCGAGCCCAAGGTGCGGGCCAGCGTCTCATATGATCACATCGTTTCACCAATTGAACCAGAGAGCTCTTTTAAAAATATCACATTTCAATATAAAAAGCTATGCTATAAATTACTACATAGTAAATTCAATACTCTGAAAAAATACCACCCTGGAAAACCGCGTCAGAATTTCAAGTGTGCACTAGATAAAGCTCACAGCAAACTCGCTGTGACACGGTTCCCGCAGCCGGGAACGCTGTGCATGCTGCATCCGCGCAGGTGCTCGGCCCCCCGGAAGTCGATTTTTCTAGGCTGGTTCACTGAGGCTCATAAATAGATTGTTTGTTTTTGTTTATAGTTCCAAGTCAACGGATTTTCCTGATTTCTGATGAGCTAGATCAATGCTGAGTTGAAAAGAAACTTTGCTAGGAAAAAGATCTAGTAAAGGCACTAATATTTCCATAACTCAATTCCAACTACTTACATTTCTGGGGAAAAACAAGAAAAAAACAAAAACCAAGTGGCCATTTTAGTTACTTAAACCTTGTTTCCCCTTTTGGTCTAAAGCTCATGTGGGTGTTTCTCTGAGAACTTCTCCTCCTTTTCAATACATAAAAGTCATTTTCATCCTGTAACACAGGTCACCTGCACAAAAATAGAGGGCTGTTAACTGAAAGAATTCTATTTAAAAAACAAATGTCAAGAATAAAAGATATCCTCAACTTGAAAGTTCTGAAGTTAGGGGAGTTAAACGGACATTTATGTTGTCATCCGGGTTTTGCCATTCTCTTACATATTTTCGTTATAAAACATATCTATGTAATGTGATACTGAATAAAACCAACATATGGTACATCAATAAACAAAACAGAAGAAACCTGGCATGAGTTCTTTGACTCATCTCTTTAAATAAACCACCCTGTCTTTAAAAAATTAGTAATTTTTTCCTCACATCGAAGTTTTCAAAGAAGATCCTGGAATCTAAAAATGCAGAACTTCCTTATGTTAATAGTCTTACAGTCATCTCTCTTATTTTCTTATCTGGAACAAGATCAAAAAGAAAGCAACCTACTTATTGTACCAGAAAAGGAAGATAAATGGAAGAGGGGAAATTACTTAACAAAACACTAGTCCACTATTCTTTCACAAGAGAGGAAAAAAAGTAAGTCCTACATTACAAGTAAGTAAATCTAAAATCTTTGTGGGAACTCCAAAAAAAAATTTAACTATATTATTTGCTATGGAAAAAAATGGATCTGTTTTAAAAAACCAGCATGTTGGTATACAATTTAAGTCACCATTAATTAACCAAAAGCATTTAAGCTGTGCAGTCGTGTCCTTCTGGATAGTTGTAAGCATCTCTTTAGGCACTTCACTGGTTCATTAACAGAAAACAAATTAAAGCTATAAACGCATAATGTTGTGCTCTGTGAAGATAGTCTAACCAAGCAACATAAACCAATGCAAAAATGTGACTTTTTGGATGCTTATATTCTTCCCCTAACACTTGACAATCTTTTAAACCAGTCATCCAAAGAGATTTTTCTGGGGAAGGGGATGCTTTGGCATTATGAAAGGAACATTGTTCAACCCCAGTAAGGCAAAAGCCTTGTGCAATAAAGAAATCTGAACCAAATTTCTTTATGGCTCTGTTTCAAAGGACACTTCTGCAGTGACTAATAGGGGGAAGTTTAGTTGAGTATACATATATTTTTAACATATTGCACTCTTTTTGTTGTTGTTGTTGTTCATTCACATTAATGCATAGAAACACAATTTTTACCTTTGAATAATAAACTGTTTAACCTATTATAAGAAAAATCATGGAAAATAAGTCCTAAAAGCCTAACAGGAAAAAATATAGGCATATTAACCTTCTTCTGCTTACTGCAATATAGAAAACACTATGAGAAAAGAAAAATGTGCAAAGAAAATTTTTGGTCAGCCTTGTGTGGGTGGGTACAAGTTTGCATGTGCCAACTAAATGGACTGTAAGCAGCACTGTGAGCACTGATCATTTAAGATGACTGAGGATCGCTGTCAGTGATAGAAAGGATTGTGCATAACTCCACTTTTAATATATACATCTGATATGGAAAACTGAAACTCCTGTTTCAGAACAGAAAGAAAATAGCTGAATTTGGCATTTCAGTAGCATGCTATAGAATTCATCATGATTAATTTCACATTAAATTATGGACAATGGCTGTATCACATTTCACGTTATCGCCAATAGCAGTAAAAAAAAAAGAAACAAAAACAAACGAACAACAACAAAAAAAACCAAACAGTGCCTGACAAATAATCTCCTGGGGACACAGGTGTGTGTCCTGTGAGCAGCTTAGTTCAACAGCGCATGCTTTTTCCTCTACCAGATTTAGGACACAACATGAAAAGTTGAGAATGGCCAGAGGAGGTTATTCTTTGCTGAATTCCAATATCTGAATCAACAATTGCTTGAGCAGATTTTAAGCGCTTTTCCTTATTTAACCAAAAAAAAGGGGGGAGGAAAATACACATACACACAAACCCCAAAGCGCTGAAGTTAAGCATTAACAAACCAGGTTCATGATTTATGATCAGTTTCCAAAAATCCAACTATAAACAATGCAAAGTAGTGCTCCTCAGTATTATTTTTGCAATTGTTAGTAATGTTAAGCATCAAGAAAAAGAAAACACATCATTGCACATTACAGCCGCCCCCAAAAAACGGCTAAACTTTGACACAGAGAAGTGAATAATTTTTGATGCTACATCACGAACAGCTTCTGATGTATATCTCATGTGAAAAGGTCTTTACGCATATATGGCATTTTCCCCGGATGCTGCTTCAGGTCAAATGCCTAGTGATGGCACGAAGAG
Source organism: Glossophaga mutica (assembly GCA_039655065.1). Classification (NCBI taxonomy): domain Eukaryota; kingdom Metazoa; phylum Chordata; class Mammalia; order Chiroptera; family Phyllostomidae; genus Glossophaga; species Glossophaga mutica. The sequence goes on along the minus strand of CM077308.1, from coordinate 72,294,589 downwards.
CGTACAGAAGTTCAGCTTGCATCCGTGCTTCCATTAAAAGTAAATTGACGTGAACCTAGAAATGAAAATGTTATCAATTTAATGACTGTTCTAAACAACTGAAAATTTTTTAATTTTGTTCATATAGCAGACCTTCACAAAGGTTTTTCTTGCTTATGTAGACACGTGCACAAACACACCCCCCTGGGCAGAGTCATGCATGTACATGATGTAACATGCAGAGAAAAACTGTTTATAAGGAGCAGCTCTCATAAGCGGTAAAGATAACCCCTCAAGTACAGGCAGCAAACACAAGGCCCGCGGGCCAAATCCAGCCCTCCACCTTGTTTTATTCAGCCCAGCACCTTGTTTTTCTACCCGGAGGCAGCGCTTGAGCTCCTTGCTCCTAGTTAACAAGTAGTTACATTGATACAGTCCTAAAATTACATTCAGCCCTTTGAAGACAACCATGAGGCTGATGTGGTCCCCTGGTTAAAATGAGTTTGACACCCCTGCCTTAAAGTCTTGACAGTTCCAAATTTTGTTAGCATATATGTTATGTAAAGCCAATCAATCTTCTGGGTTATAAAATGAAACTAATTTTTATATATTATAACTTTTCTAAAAATTATATGAGTACTTTCTCTTCTAGCTGTAAAATGTTGTATGGCTAAAAATCCAGCCTGAATTTCTTACAGCCTATTCTTATTCCTTGGAAAACTTTAAAAAACATTTCTTTTACTATTTAATTGAAAGAATACTAAGGTGAACATCTGAAGCTTTCAGTAATTTGTAATTAGTGTCTGGTACTCATTAGATATGCATAGCTTCCCTGGAGTCTTTTAAAAACATCTGTGAAAAAGCACTTAACTTTTTGGGGGAGACTATTACTCAGTTGATAGGTTAACTCATATATTTTCAAAATGTATTACATAAAATGTGATTATTAGATTTCAATTATTTTGGTTACTTTCTATAGGTTGGTATATAGTTAGATATGAATCTCTTGATGAAGAGAATTTTTAGATAAAAATAGTAAAGGAAGAAAATCTAATGCAAACATATAAAGAGTCCATAGAGGTCCATCAAGGGGAGAGCTGGGATAAAATGGATTATTTGCTGTGTGATTGGCTCTGAGACTTTTCAGAAAACTCTGCCAGGTATGAGGCCATACATTTTCTGTCAAGGTCACAAATAGTTATATAGTGAGTATCAGGACCCTAAAAAGCTTTTTACTCTTAAGCTTGAAAACAGTGGAATAATGGAAAGATTCTTGGACTTGAAGGTCAATAGACTCAGGTTTAAGACCAGTTCTTGTAATGTTAGAAAAGAACCTTAATATTTACTAATTCTTAAATAAAAATGATTCCCCTATATCCAAAGAAATATTTTATATCATATATTTGACTCAAAGGTCCTGCATTACATTGTCAAAATATTAAATTACCGAATTAGAATGAGGAAATACTGTTCTATCAAGTTAACTTGAAAGGCTACAGTTTAAAAAAATCTCTAAATGGATAGGCCTTCTAGGCCAAGACACAATTACACTTAACATAACATCTCAGTAGGTTTGATTTTTTAATAGTTAGAATGATAAGATGGTTTTTCAAATGTACTTTAAAAATATCAACATTCAGATTCAAATGTTCTTTTTTTATTGTTTTCCCCCCATTACCATTTAGTATCCTGACACCCCCCCTCCTCCCAGCAATCACCACACTGTTGTCCATGCCCATGGGTCCTTTAAAGGCCCAAGTTTAGTGAAGGCTAAACTTTATATACATTAGACAAAATATACAACCAAAATTTAGTTGATATTCAATAAACCTAAATTTAAAAACATTTTTAAAAAATGGCTGGATGATGCTACTTCCATTTCTTTTAATGGCACTAATTTCTTAATATTTTCATGCATAGTTTTTCAAAATCGTTACTTCTTATATTGAACAATCTACCCATGGTATACTGTTTAGTCATGAAACACACCTTTTCTGAGTGTTTGAACTGACGCCAGTAACTGTCATACATGCGCTTGGTAGTTCTTTCAGGATAGCAGGCCACTGTCTTAATGTAAACCTTCAGGCTTCGTTCAAGTAACTGATTAACTTCTCCATAGTCATAGTCATCATACCTGTGAGCAATATGACAACAGCTCAGTGATGACAAAACCAAAATTTCTGACTTCTAAAGTTATACCAGAGACATTTACTGTCTAGGAATTAAACACTAAAAACTTATTAATTAATTCATCTAAAAATATTTATTGAATGTCTATTATGTGTCATGTATTTTCCATGTATTCTTGGTAAGCACTGGTAGTAGACAAATGAACAAAACAGACAAAAATCCCTGGTTTCAGGGAATTTAAATTCTACTGCAGAAAAAAGAAAAATTAAAGAGAAAAGCATAGTATGTCAGATGGTGGTAACTGCTATGAAGATAAAATGAAACTGGTGGCTAGGAGAGAAGCTGTGATTTTCAGATAGGGTGGGCAGGAAGGCTTCTCTGAGAGGCTGACATCTGGGAAATACCTGAAGGAGCAAATATAAAGCCCTAAGTAGGAGTCAAGTGTTTCAAGAAACGAGTAATGAACTGTGTCCAGTGCTGCTGACTCAAATAAGATGAGAACTGGAAACTGACCACCAGAATTAGCTACACAGAGGCCACTGGCAACCTCAATGAGACCAGTTTTGTTAGTGAAGGAAGAGTAAAAGCCTGATCTGGAAGCAGGTTCAAGAGAGAATGAGAGATGAAAAAATGGTGACAGTAAACATATAAAGTGTTTTCAGAGATTGGCTGTGCACAGGAGCAGAAAAATGAGGCAAAAGCCAGAGGGACAAGCAGAATGAAGAAAAAAAGGTTTCAAAACCAGAGAAATAACTAAGTTTATATACTGATGAGAAAGATCCAATAAAGAGATTTGTAAAGGTGATCACACAGAAAAGGGAAATTGCTAGAATAAGGAACTTTGAAGATGAGAGAAGACGGGGCTTTGTGCCCAAGTGCATGGGAGCACTGACGGTTAATCCATAACAAGCAAGAGGGGCCAGAGTAAATGGGCACAGAGGGAGATAGGAGGGTAAATGCAGTGGGGGTGTGTGTGTGCAATTTCTGCATTTTCAGTTAATTTTTAACCCAACATAACACAGTTAAAACACAGTATCTCAAGGACTTTATATAAACTGTATTTGGTATCATCCCATAGATAAATATAATCAGCATAGCATTTGTTATTTATTATCATGAATATAATAAATATGTATCACAATTGAATTAAATTCTACTGGTGTTTATTCTTTTTAATGAGGTAGGTATATCTGTGTTTTAAAATGTGATGATTCTGCGACAACTTACTAAGATGGTAAATGGGTAAATAGCAGTTATTATTTACCATCATAATAGTGTCTTTTAGGTAGAATGTTGATATTTCAGGAAATTTGTTTTTTCTTAGTTAAAATTATAAAACTACTTTGCTTAACAATTAAATTCTAATTCCACTTTACAAAGGCTTTCTGATACTTTATCAGAAAGGATATAGTACAAAGTGAATGCATTCATAACTGGAGACTCTCCGCAAATGTACCTCCATAAAAGACTTCAAAAACCAGCTCGCAGGGGCACATTCTCTCCGCACCAAAAAAGAAAAAAGCTTTTCTCACTAATAATTTGTATTTTTATTTTTCTAATTTATTTTTTATTGGTTTTTTCCCCATTACCATTTGTCCTTCTTATACCCTCATCCATCTCCATCCACTCAATGCTAATTTTTTAAATGTAGAGGCTATTAATTTACACTGATAGTTTTGTTTCAGGGTTATGTGAACTTACATAAGCTTTATGAGGACAGAATCTATCCTAGTTTTATTTATACCCTAATTACCATTCCTTTAAAACTAACTAACCAACCAGCATTTATTAAAGTGATCTAAAGAAATACCACATATGGTATTTAACTGCTAATTCTTCCAGAAAGGATTCTCAAACTGAGTCTGATTTTATCCTATTTCCAATGATTCCTGATTTTTTTCCCCTCACTAGTAAATTGTTATATGATTATATTTTTATATGCATGTTAAGATTACAATAGTTAACCACGGACAAATGCTTTCCTACAAAGTGAAATTAATTGTTTTAAAATCAGAAGCCTACATGTAATATTTTCTCACCAGAACTATATACTCCTACAGGATAGAAGACTAATGCCAGAATTTTCCTTCAGAAATGTATAAAACTGTCTCCACAATTCACATACCTGATTCCAAACATACAGTGAACATAGTTAAATAAAGCTCTGTGCAGCATAGTTGTGTCAGCGTCCTCGTGGGTGGCCATAGTGTTATAGGTGAGACTGTAGACCATGCGAAACTTTTCATCAAGAAGATGTCCAATGTCAGAATAAAGTCTGTTCACCAGGGAGAACCCATGATTTTCCCAGGTATAGTCCTAAAAGAATAAAATGTATACAATCAAAAAATGGATATTCTTCATTTAAATAACTCTAAGTTTTTATTAACTCTAAGTACTTAAGCAAGTAAGTGAAGATATTTCAAATTGATTTCTAAGTTTGTAGCTTTACTAAGAAGCCTTCACATCACTTTGTAGGCAGGAGTGCCACGCTGTTTTCTCAGTGGGGTCCAGGGTGTAGCATGTCAGGAACAAACTGGCTACTTTTGTGGTCCAGTACAATACTATACAAACTACACCCTGATCTGGAAGGACCCCAGGAGACCTTGGACTATTCCTATGTGACCAAACCTATTCAGTAACATGGATAGTTAGATTATCTAGAAGAGGTACAAATGAGTTTGTGTTAATTCAAGTTTACACTCTCTGTAGGGGCCACATCATTATCGTGACTGTATTTTTCTAAGAATGGGGAAAAAAATAACTCATGCCATTTAGTGGTTTATGGTCTTATTATAAAATGTCTTTTAATAATAAATGTGATACATCCCTTGATTTCTTCCCTGCTGTACTCTTCCCCACAAAATGGTATGAATATTATCCAACTACAATGTAAATGTAATAAAGCAAGTAACTAAGCAGAGCAGGTTCCTTTTGCCTTCTAAGTGGGGAAAACATTGAAATAATAATGCATCTATTGGGACATCAAATTACATATACTAGGCTGGAAACTAGATTAACTAGAAAGATTCCCAGACTCTATCAAAATTATCTACTAATTTCTTTAGAAGCCAATTTATTTACATTTCAACATTTCACAATTTAAATAACAGTATTTATTCTCTAGTTTCTCTGAAATAAAGACATCTCATACCTGAGCTCGGAATGTTGGCAAATGCTCTTCTCCTCGTCTGGCAAAGTCTTCATATCCAAAACTAGGGTCTTCAATGTATCGGGAGACATCAGATGTTATAATCATGTCATCCTCAAAATCTAAGAACAGTAACAATCTAGTATTAAGAAAACTGTACAAAGAACAATAAAACATCTCCATTTTCCTATGCTTTTTAGCTTTTCCATGGATTTCCAAAGTGACAATATGGATTATGTGGCTTCAATTCATATAAAATACCTACTGCTAAAGTTTTGAATACAATGTCATTACCAAATACTGGTCATCTTAACATTTAACTATGGTTACTCAGTCAAAAAAGTGACTGAATTGCAATAACCTAATAATAGTAGCTCATTGAGAAAAGGAAGATGGCACAGCCCTGTGAGTATAAAGCTTAAACTTTGATCTCTGGGGATAAAGTGAAATGTAGAGAAAGGGAAGAGATGCAGGTAAAGATTACTTTGATTGAGTAGAGTGTTAAGACGAATTTGGTGAAAATCAGTTCATTTTTAGTTTAGTAACAAGCATATAGGGAGAGGCACTGGAAAAGGAACACAGCAGGGATGAGTGGATTTTTGGGAGCCACTATTATTCTTAGTTGACTTGCTGCTAGTTAAACGAAGAAGGTCTGTTTCTGAAAATTTATTGAGTTTTACACCTAGGATATATGCCTTTTCTGTGCACATGAAAGTAAAAGATATACAACATATGGAGTAAACGAATGCTAATGAGATTATAAACGGAATACTACCAAAGTGGCATTAAGGAAGACTGGAAGACTACAATAATATTTTAACACTGCTAACTTCTTCATGCTTGATAACATTAAAAGTTTACCACTGAGAAATTGTAAAAACCCAATGCACGTTAATTTTTTCTATTTTTTAAAAAATGTGTAACCTAACTTCTAATGGCAGGCTGATTTATATATAGGAACTTCTAATTCAGATACAAATGATAAATTGATATTTTAATTCTCTCTCGAGGACATGTTTCCACTGATTTTGAGAGAGAGAGAAAAGAATAGAGAGAGAAACACTGACATAAGAGAGAAACATTGATCAGGAGCCTCCTTCATGCACCCCAACTGGGGATCAAACTTGCAACCTATGCATGTGCCCTGACTGGGAATCAAACTGGCAACTTTTTTGTGCATGGAATGATGCCCCAAACAACTGAGCCACGGAGCCAGGGTGATAAGTTGATTTTTTAACCTTATCATACAAACTTAATTTTTTTTATTTTAAATCATTTTTTAAATTTTTCAATTATAGTTGACATAATTATATTAATTTCAGGCATACATCCCAGTGATTATATATTACATAACTTAGCAAAGTGATCATTCCAACAAATCTTGTACCCAGCCTGGCCCCATACATAGTTATTAGAATATTATTGCCTATATTCCCTATGTTGTACTTTCCATCCCCATCACTATTCTGTAACAACCAATTTGTGCTTAATCCCTTCACCCTTTTTACCCATTCCCCAACCCTATTTCCCATCTGATAACTGTCAAAGTGTTCTCTGTATCTATAAGTCTGTTGTGTTCAGCTAGTTCGTTTATTGTTTTTAGGTTCAATTGTTGATAGATAGGTATTTACTGCCATTTTATTGTTCATATTTTTAATCTTTCATTTCTTCTTCTTCTGAAAGACCCTTTAACATTTCATGTAATACTGGTTTGGCAGTGATGAACTCCTTTACCTTTTTCTTGTCTGGGAAGCTCTTTATCTGCCCTTCAAATCTAAATGATCACTTTGCTGGATAGAGAAATCTTGGTTGTAGGTCCCTGCTTTTTATCACTGAGTATTTCTTGCCAACGCCTTCCGGCCTGCAAAGTTTCTGTTGAGAAATCAACTGACGGTCTTATGGAAGCCCCCTGGTAGGTAAGTAACTGCTTTTCTCTTGCTGCTTTTAAGATTCCCTCTTTGTGTTTAACATTTGGCATTTTAATTATGATGTGTCTTGGTGTGTTCCTCTTTGGGTTCATCATGTTCGGGACTCTTTGTTCTTTCTGGACTTGAATGTTTATTTCCTTCCCCAAGTTAGGGAAGTTCACTGTCTTTATTTTTCTCAAATAGGTTTCCAATTTCATGCTCCTTTCTCCTTTAGGCACCCACCTGATGTGAATATCGGTACATTTGAAGTTGTTCCAGAGGCTCCTCACAATTCATTTTTTTCTTTTGCTGTTCTGATTGGTTGTTTTTTGTTTCCTTATATTCCAAATCACTAATTTGATTCTCAGCTTCGTCTACTATACTGCTGATTCCCTGTAAATTAGTCTTCATTTCTGACTGGTCCTTTTTTTATGCTGTTGAGGTTCTCACTAAATTCACTGAGCATCCTAATTACCAGTGTTTTTGAAATCTCCATCTAGTAGATTTCTTGTCTCCATTTTGTTTAGTGTTTTCTGGAGTTTTGTTCTGTTCTCCCATTTGGGATATGTTTGTCTCCTCATTTGGCAGCTTCACTGTGTTTACTTCTATGTATTGATATTAGAGCTACTACGTCTCCCAGGATTGGTAGAGTGGCCTAATATATTAGGTGTTCTGTAGGATCCAGAGGCACAGCCTTCCCAATCACCAAAGCTTGGCAGTCAAGGTGCACCTCCTGTGTGGTGAATATGCACCTTCTCTTATAGTTGAGCCTTGATTGATATTGGCACATCAATGGGAGGGATTTACCCCCAGGCTGATCATCTGCAAGGACTGGCTGTAACCACTGACCACTGACATCTGACTGCAGTGGAGAGTCAGCTGTGCAGGGGCTCACTCCACAGAGCAGGACTGACATCAGCAGGGCTGTGGTGCCCGATGAGTCCGCCTCTTGAGTGTATCACTTGTGAAGGTTATTAAGTGATGATGCTTCCATGAGGTCTGAAGCTGTCCACTAGGTGGGCTGGTTCTGAGCCCTCCTGGGAGGTACAGTCCAAGGTCAGCTGCTGCCTGTGTTCTGCCTGAGGCCACCTGACATGAGCTACAAAGCAATCTGCAGATGGCTGCTACCTGTGCTGGGCTTGGAGGTGTCCAGGCAAGGCCAGCTGCTGCTAGTGTCAGGCCTAGGGCCACTTAGCAAGAGTTATGGGACTCACTGAGGCCAGATGCTGCTTGTTTGAGAGATTTTAGGAAAATCTAAAATATGAGCTAAGACAGGCCATCCATATGGAAAAGTCATTTAAAACATGGGTAGGCTAAAAGCTGGTTGGGGTGGAGTCCCAGAGAATCACCAGAGCAAACAATGTGAGCCAGGGTGATGGCAACTAAGTTATGTCACCCACCTGCTGGCTCTGTGGAGGGAGAGCTTAGAAAAGAAACAATGGCCTCTGTGAGCACTTCTGTCTGGGAGAAAGCTGCACCCCCCCAGCTCTTGCCTTGATGCCGGACCATTCAGTTCCTCCCGCTATATCCCTGGTACCTTTCGGGCTACTGCCCCTGTGTTAGAGCTCAGAGCAACTGAGTCTGAGTAAGTCCATGGCCCTTTAAGAGGAACTGCCTGGGCCTCTAGATGTCCTTCATCTCCCCCACCCTCAATGCCAGCTGATTTTTCAAGTCAGAAGTTACAAGGGCTTCTCTTCCTAGCACTGCAACTCAACTGGGGGCCCTAGCATGGGTGAGCTGGGACCTTGCACTCCTCAGGGGGAACTCAGCAGCCAAGATATTCCTCCTGATTTTTATCTGCCACACTTGGATGTTGGACTAGACTATTTTGCACCTCTACCCCTCCCCTACCAGAGTCTTGATACGGTTTTTTCTTTAAATCCCTAATTATGTGACTTCCATTCAGCCAGATTTCAGAAGGTTCTGAATGATAGCTATTCTGTAGTTTACTGTAGTTTTGATGTGTTTATGGGAGGAGATGAGTACAGCATTTACTTATGCTGCCGTCTTGATGGGAAGTCCCAATGTATGTTAATTTGATTTCAAGAAAATTCTCTTAATTCGCTTTTTTAGATTAGTCTTCATAATTACATTTTCCTGATTTATACCACTAAAAGGAAGTGAACAGTCTTTTTTTTACTATCTTCTCTCAAAAATAAACATTTTTCAAATTAAATGAGAAACTAGCTCCTTCTATGCAAAGAACATTTTCTTAGTATTTTAATTAATATTAAATACATTCAATATTTAATAAACATTAGTTAATAAAAATTATAGCATAATAAATACTATAACTCTTAACTGGACAGTGAAGACAGATTTAAAAAACAAGTGCAATTATAACACTTCATCCGAAAAACCTGGTAGACTAGTAATACCTTTACTATCTTTTATCTTCGCTATTTAATGAAAAGCCTCACAATATGTATTCCGTTCTCACAAGTTTTAACTTTTCTTTGGATCACTAGCATGGACTAACTGGAGTGCTTAATAATGGTAAGAAAGATTAAGAGTCTAGGCTACCCAACTTAGGAAATATTTTATTAAAATTCTTACTAACTTTATTACACACAAGGAGATTGGCATTTGTTGACTACTTACTATATATCAGGTACTTGCTATGTACTTATTTTTTTTTTTCTTTGTTTCATGAACAGGAAAAGAAATATCTACTTAAGGAATAAGTAAACTAGCCCTGACTGGTGTGGCTCAGTGGACTGAGCGCTGGCTTGTAAACTGAAGGGTTGACAGTTTGATTCCGCCTTAGGGCACATGTCTGGTTTGTGGTCAAGGTCCCCAGTGAGAGGCATGTGAAAGGCAACTGGGGGATGTATCTCTCACAGACTGATGTTTCTCTCCCGTTCTTTCTCCCTCCTGTCCCATCTCTCTAAAAATAAATAAATACAATCTTTAAAAAAAGTAAACTGTAAGTTACTAATACACTGAGAATGTGGGTCAATGTGGAAAACTTGTAAACATTAAACTATAGAAACTGATCTCTAAAGGGAAATCTCAGGTTTTCCCCAGCCTATCCCTAATCTACTATTATATTTGGGGTAAACAGAAACACTTTATAAATGGCATTTTCGATGCATTATCTTAACATTTAGAACAAGGTTGTGCTTTGTTTAATTCAGTCCACCACACACTAATCAATGGAAGTGAAGCAAAAAATGTAAAATTTAAATGCTGAGGCTGCTACGAAAGCCAGAAGTTTTGTGAAGTGAAAAGCAAAATTAAACCAAGAACAATGAATAGTAACTAAACTCCATATAACTGTTTCTCTATTGAAGTGATCCTTCCCCTAACACTGTACAAACCCTGTAGCTTCATTTGCCAAATATCAATACTGGAGTTGACTATCACTTAGCTGGTTCCTTTGACTTCGATGTTAGTTTTTGTTTTGCTCATATACATTTTCATGTTGTCATATAACTTTTAAACACCTTTAAATAAACTATAAAGAGTAAACAACCAAATAAGATAAAAATTTATCTTACAAATACTATCCATTAATTCATTTTTAAATAGGAGTCAGAAGAGAACTGTTTTCTAGACAATTTTGTCTAACAAAAGAAATGTACAAAAAGGTCTATCAAACCATACATATCTTTTTCCTAAATTTATCTTAAAAGTTAAAGTTTAAAAAAATTAAGATTAGTACTGATCAACAAATCTAAAGGTCTCATTTTAATTCTACCTAAACAAATATTTCAGTCTGAACTCAAAGGAAATAATATTTTGCACATTGTCTGTATTCTTCTGCCCTAAGGAGTAACTATTAACAAAATACAGAAAACATGTTACACTCATGAAACACTTTCTAACTTTCAAAACAAAAAACAACAAAAGCTAGTTAACTCTGTTACCAAGCTACAGAATACCTGTATAACACTTCAAAAGACTTGAAAAACTATTTGGAATCTCTACATGGAATCTGGCATGTTTTATCAACTGGTCAAACCAGTAAGTTTTTTATAGGAAAAAATAAATTTCTATTTCCATTTTAAAACATGGTTAAGTTTATAAAAATGACTCAATTAGCCACTGTATAGAGACATTTTTCTCATGTTATCTCTGTGTGAAAAGCAAATTTAAGTACTGGGGATATTTAAGAGTAAATAATGAAATGATTTTATTTCCTTGAATGATTTACAAATAACATGGCCTCTTCTGTTAAAGTCAGAACAGAATTTTTGACTGGGGTCTAAGATTGTTCATCAAAAATTCTCTTTAGAAACAGTAGTCTCTGCTGAACCGTCCAAAAAGATAGGGAGACTGGGACACAGAGCAGAGTTTCAGTATTTAAAAAAACCCTAAAAATCAAGACATTCATATCTTTTAAGCTCTAGTGATCTTAGCGAGGCTCTTAAAAAGTAATGTCTAACAATAAATAGATATTAATTAATTAATTAAAGCTTAATTAAAATGTTTATGTTTAAAAATATTAGTTTACCTACAAGGTTCACCCTAGGCTCACTCTTTCTTTGTCCCATTTGTTCTCCCTGGGTAATTTTTTTTTAAAGATTTTATTTATTTATTTTTGTAGAGGGGAAGGGAGGGAGAGAAAGATCAATGTGTGGCTGCCTCTCAGGTGGCCCCCACTGGGGACCAGGCTCACAACCCAGGCATGTGCCCTGACTGGGAATCGAACGGTCGACCCCTTGGTTTGCAGCCTGTGCTCAATCCACTGAGCTACACCAGCCAGGGCCCTGGGTGATTTTTTTAAAAAGACTTTATTTGTTTATTTTTAGAGAGAAGGGGAAGGAGGAAGAAAAACATTGATGTGTGAGAAAAACATCCATCGGTTGCTTCTTGCATGCCCCCAACTGCAGACCTGCCCCACAACCCAGGCATATGCCCTGACCAGGAATTAAACTGGCGACCTTTCAATATGCAGGATGACACCCAACCCACTGAGCTATACCAGTCAGGGCAGTTCTCCCAGGGTGATTTTTATAAAAAACTCTTTTGGTTTTAACCCCTAATTATATGCTGATTACTTCTAAAATTTTACCTTGAGCTTAAAGCCCTCTCCTAATCTTGATACTACTACTCCAAGAGTGGTGTGCAGAGTAACAGCATTAGTATCACTTGGAGCTGTGATAGAAATGTGGTCAATCAGATCCTTGCCCAGAATGACTGAATCAGAATCTATATTTCAGCCAGACTAGCCAGTGACTCACATGCACAGTAAAGTTTGAGGCACACTGTGTTGGACAGTTCCAGACTGGATGTTTTAAAGACACCTCAACTCCAAATGTTCCAACTATGGCAGCTTACATGCTCCTTAAGGTTAGAAAGATCAGACCAGCATGGTAAGACCTCTATCTACCTAACAACCATTTCCTTGTCACATTACTTACCTCATGATTTATGTCCTAACAACACAACCATTTTTTCCCCCTGAAGCAAGCATCCTGTTTCCTTACCATCATGCCTTGGCCCAGGCTTGGATGCTGTTTATCACCAATTCCCCTGTCCCCGAGCCACTGCCTGACTACCCTGCACTCATGATTCTTAGAGTTAGCTTAGAATTAGCCTAATGGTTGGAGAAAGTTATCCTCTAGGAACTGCTTCTGTCCACACTCCTCCCCTACCAAGACTGGGTTCAGGATCCTCTTCTAGGTACATATAGCCTTCATCTTCTACAGTTTATTATAATGATATATTTCTCTCCCATTATCTATGATAGCTCTCAGAAAGCAGAAACCACGTCTCATTGAGGCTGAAAATCTACTTAGCACAGTGATAAAACTATATTAATGTCTGTAGAATGATTATTAAATAAATAACTAAAATACCAGATTTCATTTTTGAAACGTGGGTATCCTCCTACTTCTGATGAGCTTTGAGAAACTGTTACTTAATATACTCAATTTTGTACGTAAAAATCTTTCATAAAAAGATCATCACAAGAAATGATAAAAGGAGTTCTTTTTCATGGTAAAGCTTCTGAGAGCTACTGGTTGATGTAATGTTTGAAGTTAAGAGACAAGTGATGGCTAAATCAATTACTCTCAGAGTTTATGAAACTGATGAGTCTTAAGACCAGTTATTTTGAAGCCTCCTTTTAAGCCAAAATGGAACTCAATTTTAAAAATAAATGTTATGGCTGGTCAAGATGGCAGCATAGGAACTTCCAGCCCAGATGGAGGCATAGGTAGACACACTGTGCCTCCTCGCACAACCAAAAGAAGGACAACAACAATTTAAAAACAAAAAACAACCAGAACTGACAGAAAAATTGAACTGTATGGACGTCTGACAATCAAGGAGTTAAAGTAGACACATTCATCCAGACTGGTAGGAGGGGTAGAGTCAGGCAGCTGGGGTGGAGAGGACTCGCATGCCGCAAAGTGGCAGCTAGCAGACGGTGGAGCACAATGTAGTGGCCAGCAGACCCAATCAGGGGGCAGATTGTGGATCGGGGCATGCAAGGCTGCAGGTGACCAGCAAGGTAGCTGCTGGCGACCAGCAAGGTAGCTGCTGGCGGACCAAGCGATCCCACATTCGCACGCAGATAAACCAGGTGAAACAAAGCGGGAGTGGGATGGACCGCACAACCCAGGGTCCCAGCACAGGGAAATAAAGCATCAAACCACTGATTGAAAACACCTGTGGAGGCTGAGCGGCCAGCAGGAGAAACTTCCAGCCTTACAGGAGAGTTCAATGGAGAGACCCACAGGGTCCTAGAATGTACACAAGTCCACCCACACGGGAATCAGCACCAGAAGGGCTCAATTTGCTTGCGGGAAGGGGAGGCGGTGACTGAAATACAGCAGAGAGCACAGCAAGCGCCACTGTTCCCTCGGACCCTTTCCCTACATACAGTGTCACAAGCCAGCTATGTAGGTTATCCCACCTGGTTGAACACACCTAAGGCTCTGCCCTCCACTACGTAACAGGCGCATCAAGACGGGAAAAACAAAAAACAAAAAACCTAAACGAAAGAACAGATCAAAGCTCCAGAAAAACTACAACTAAGTGACGAAGAGGTAGCCAACCTATCAGATGCACAGTTCAAAACACTGGTAATCAGGATGTTTACAGAATTGGTTGAATTTGGTCACAAATTAGATGAAAAAAATGAAGGGAAGGAAACTGGGACTCAAATCAACGGTGCAGACCAGAAGAAAAAATAAACATCCATTCAGAAAAGAATGATGAAACAAGAATTCAAAAAAAATGAGGAGAGGCTTAGGAACCTCCAGGACATCTTTAAACGTCCCAACATCCAAATTCCATGGGTACCAGAAGGAGAAGAAGAAGAGCAACAAGTGGAAAAGTTATTTGAACAAATAATAAAGGAGAACTTCCCCAATCTGGCAAAGGAAATAGACTTCCAGGAAGTCCAGGAAGCTCAGAGAGTCCCAAAGAAGTTGGACCCAAGGAGGAACACACCAAAGCACATCATAATTACATCACCCAAGATTAAAATGGAGAGAATTCTAGAAGCAGCAAGGGATAAGGGGACAGTCACCTACAAAGGAGTTCCCATAAGACTGTCAGCTGATTTCTCAAGAGAGACCTTACAGGCAAGAAGGGGCTGGAAAGAAGTATTCCAAGTCATGAAAAGTCAAGGACCTACACCCAAGATTGTTCCATCCAGCAAAGCTTTCATTTAGAATGAAAGGGAAGATAAAGTGCTTCCTAGAAAAGGTCAAGTTAAAGGAGTTCATTATTACCAAGCCCTTATTATATGAAATGTTAAAAGGATTTATATAAGAAAAAGATAAAAACTATGTACGGTAAAATGATAGCAAACTCACAATTATTAACAACCACACCTAAAACAAACAAACAAACAAACAAAAAACTAAGCCAACAACTAGAACAGGAACAGGACCACAGAAATGGAGATCACATGGAGGGTTATCAACAGAGGAGTGGGATGGGGGGAGAGGGGGAAAAGGTGCAGAGAATAGGCAGTATAGATGGTAGGTAGAAAATAGACAGGAGGAGGGTAAGAATAGTATGGGAAAAGTAGAAGCCAAATAACTTATATGTATGACACATGGACATGAACTAAAGGGGGGGCAATGTGGGTGGAAGGGGGTATGCAGGGTAGAAGGGAGTGAAGGGGGGAAATGAGACAACTGTAATAGCATAATCAATAAAATATATTTTAAGAAAAGATGGCAGTATAGGTAAAGATAGCTCACATCCTTCCACAACCACATCAAAATTGTAACTAAACTACAGAACGATCATTCAGAACCATCAGAAATTGAGCTGAATGTAAGTCCTACAACTACAGAATTAAAAAACAAACCACATCAAAATTCGAAGGAGGGTGGGGATGTGGAGAAGGCTGGTCCCATACTCACATGTGGCAAATAAAAATCAAGAAGTATATATGAGGAGTGAAGAGTTCCAGCTCCATACCAGCCCCCCCAGCCCAGGGTTCCTGGTAGATAAGCCCCCATAACTTCTGGCTGTAAAAACCAGCAGGGATTGAGGCTGTGAAAGACAGAAAGTGCTGAAAACCCACGCAGTTCCTCCTAAAGGATCCATATACAGATTTACTGGGACTTGCTCCCTCTGAGCTCAAGTGCCAGGGCAGCAGACTAAAGGAAATTAGAGACACATGGGGGAGTTAACTGAATTGTCTGGCACCAGGGCAAGAGCTGGGAGACAGCTTTATCCCAGACAGAAGAGCTGGCAGAGGCCATTGTTCCTTTTCTGAGCCCTGCCCCCCCACAGAGCCAAAGTACTGGCAGGCAGGTACCATATCTGAGACTCAATCAATGGAGCTCACACTCTTTGCCCCACCCTAGTGACTGCCTGAGGCTCTGCCCCACCCAACTATGAGGCCCACCTAAGCTGTTTCCAGTGGCTTTTCCATATGAATGGCTTGTCTTGGCTCATGCTTCAGATTTTCCTTAATTCTCTCAAAAAAGCTTTGTGAGCCCCAAACCTCTTGCTAAGTTGCCACAGGCCCAGCACTAGAGCAGACAGCCTTGGTCTACACCCTGGCCTCTAGTGGGCAACTCTAAGCCCAGCACAAGTAAAAGCCATCAGCAGATCACTTTGTAGCTAATGCTGTGTGACTTCAGACAGAACACAGGTAGTGGCTGACCTTCAGCAATAAAAGTTCAACTATCAGAGGAGGGTGTACACAGCCCACACAGTGGATGCACACTGAGTACCCAGCTGGGGTGATGGGGAAGGCTATGCCACTGGACCCTACAGGGCACCTACTACATTAAGCCATTCTATCAATCCTGGGAGACATAGTAACTCTATCTAATACAGAGAAACAAACATGGAGACTGCCAAAATGAGGAGACGAAGAAACACAGCCAAAATGAAAAACAGAACAAAACTCCAGGAAAAAAAATCTAAATAAAATGGAGACTAGCAATCTATCAGATGCAGAGCTCAACACTGGTTATAAGGATGTTCAAGAAACTCAGTGAGGACCTCAATAGCATTAAAAAAATCCAGTCAGAAACAAAGTATACACTAATCGAAATAAAGAATAATTTATAGGAAATCAACAATAGAATGGATAAACCCAAGAATCTAATCAGCAATTTGATTTGGAACATAATGAAGCAAAAAACAACCAATCAGAACTACTGGGAGGAGAGGAGTTGGGAGATATAAGGGTACTAAACGGTAATGGAAAAAAATACACTAAAGATTAAACGGTAAGAAGAAAAATGAATCCAAAAAAAAGGAGGATAGTGTAAGGAGCCTCTGGGACAACTTCAAGCATTCCAAACATTCGCATCATAGGGTTGCTGAAAGGAGAAGAAAAAGAGCAAGAAATTGGAAACTTATTTGAAAAAATGAAAGAAAACTTCTCTAACTTGGTGAAGGAAATGATATACAAGTCCGGGAAGTATGGAAGAGTCCCAAACAAGATGAACCCAAAGAGGAACACACCAAGACACATCAAAATTAAAATGCCAAACATTAAATATAAAGAGAGAATCTTAAAAGCAGCAAGAGAAAAGCAGTTAGTTACCTACCAGGGGGCTCCCATAAGACCATCAGTTGATTTCTCAACAGAAACTTTGCAGGTCAGAATGGACTGGCAAGAAATATTCAAAGAGATGAAAAGCAAGGACCTACAACCAATATTACTCTACCCAGTAAAGCTATCATTTAGATTTGAAGGGCAGTTAAAAGGTTCCCAGATAAGAAAAACCTAAAGGAGTTCTTCACCACAGAACTAGTATTACATGAAATGTTAAAGGGTCTTCTTTAAGAAGAGGAAAAGATAAAAAATATGAACAATAAAATGGCAATAAATACCTATCAATCAACAATTGAACCTAAGAAACAAACAAACAGAACAGAAACAGAATCATTAAATAGATAGATGGATAAATGTTATGTAGATTAAAGACTTTGAAAGGTTCAAGAGTCTGTGCTATTTTAATAACACTTACTATGTGGTATTCAATAGTCATAATTGAAAAGTTTCCCTCCTATTTTAAAATCTCTTAAGAGTATTAGATAAAAATGCATTTTAAAGACTATAGTAAGGAAGCCTAGCTTTAAATATGGAATAAATTCCTCCAAATTCAATACAGGCAAATGACCCAAATAATACATCTGTATAAAAATCCAAAGATTTCTCCAAAGAAATGCAAATGCTAGTACAATGTAATTTTAGAACTAATCTGGAAAAGTGGCAGTGTGAGAACAGTCCTCCTACACACTCTCTACCAACAAAAGAGGCAAAGATATTTTAAAAATATTATATCTATTGAAACAGGATTTCACTCTTTAAAAAATCATAAAGGTAGGATGAATTAAATATTTCTATCTAATTCTGTAAGCAACCAGTCTGCTTTGGATAGCATTTTATCCAGGATACAGTATGAACTAGAAAGTTCCTCCCAACTGGATCTGAAATATATTCAAAGACGTACCAACACAGAAAAGAAAGCAATAACAGGCACACCACCTACAACATACAGAAGGTGAACGAAATAAAAGGAACATGGAGCAGAATCATTTTTACATATCCACAAGGAAAATACTGAAGACTGTCAGCATTCCAACAACTGAAAGTGGGGAAAAAAAAGTGGTACCTGAATGAGGAAATGAATGGAAAGTATCTCCAGAGACAACAAAAAGACTTTCTTTCTTCTCCTTCTCAAAACGAGTGGTCATTTCTTCCTGAGATGTTTCCTCATCTTCCGTTTCTTCTTGAAGCCTTTTCATTCTTTCCATTAAGGCTTCTAGCTCACTTAGAGAATCTACAATCTGGGGTCAGGTAAGATAATGTTAGTGTTATTAATAATAAAAATTATTCCTGTAAACATCTCCGCCTCCCAATGTCACCTTACTATGTACAGTAGCATGAGCAGTATTAAGTTCCTAAGTGGGTATTCCATTAACTCCAAAGAATGCCTTATGACAGATTCAAACATTTGCACAAGTATGATGTTTTTGCTTCAGTTATACATATACAAAGTTTGTAAGTATAGATATTTTAATCTAGAATTCTAGCATTTAGTATGTGTTAAATTATATTACAGTTTATTTTTAAAAATGAAGTAGCTTCAAATATTTTTTAAATTTCGCTGTCGTAAGATATATTCTCTATTGGTTGTTCCAGCATCTTACAGACTAAAGATATATTGTACTATTTTAGTCTATAAGATTTGTAACAATATCTGCTGTAAAAGCCTCTTTAAGACAATTCAGAACTTCAGGTACAGGTTAAATCTTTATAGTAACAAAAATTATGCTAAAATATTTCAAGTATATATATGCTATTTAATCAGAGAATAATTCCCGCTAGATATTTTTAATGTTAGGATGTTTAAAGGCAAAACAGTAAAGAGAGTTAAAAGAACTGACCCCAAAGTTGTTGCCTGTAAGAGATGCGTTCTCTATGTTGTTGTCATTGGCGAGGTCACAAACGCAGAAATTGTTGACTGATATTAGCCTGAATCCATTGGAGATTTCTGGATCTCTCTCTGGATTAATGCCACTACCAAAAACAAAGCTTGCCAAAGCATGAAAATGTGCCAGTAGGACCACAGCATGTACCAGTTCAGGCAGAGACCAATTATTTTCTCCAGTTTTGACAAGTTTCTGAAACAAGAAGGCAAATCAGAGTAAAAAATGAAAATCAAAAGAATGCTACAAAGCAATTTTAGAAAGCACAGAAAATCTACCAAATTTTATTTGTGTTCATTTATAGTAATAAAACTTAAATCTTTCTTTTAAAAATGTTTCAGGAGACTTGACTTGGGGTGGTGAACACACAATACAGTGTACAGATGATGTGTTGTACAATTGTCCAACCTGAAGCCTGTAGTTTTGTTGACCACTGAAAAGCCAATAAATTCAATGAAAAGGAAAAAACATTTTATATATTAAAGAGATGGCTTTAGTCAACCAATATTATATTACAACTATCAAACCTAACAATATAATTTTATTGCAGCTTTTCCTAAATTCACATACAGTATATATGTAATAGAACTGCTTCCAAAGCACTGTTCTGTATTATGTTATTTTAATAAGGTATTTCAGAGAATCCAAGAACATTACATGTAGAACGGGCTTTAAAAATTACCCAGCACAACCATTCATTTTAAAGTTTGAAGGTAGAGACACTACCTTAAAAAAATTCACATAAAAATCCAATTCATTAAGCCAATATCATTAACTTTTAGCATCTGTTCTAATGGAGACAGACCCTACAGCAGATGATAGAAAGTGCAGAATACTATCTCACATGTGAATAGAAACTAAAATTTTCAAAGCACTTTTTATATGCTACTGAACTTGAAATGCCAGTGGAATGATGGAATCACAAGGGAAGCCATCAAAAACAGCAGTTTTTTCATTTTCATTTTTCCCAAGAGCCAACTCCATCTACTAATTCATCAGGGATTCTTTCCCATCCGTGTCTGTTCTCTTCACTGTCTGTCCATCTCTCTTTCTTGGTGTGTGTGCACGTCTGTGTGTGTCCTGCTACTCCCTGCAAATCTAAACTTTTCATTTGGCTAACTTCCAGCGTAAAAACCAAAACCAAAAACTATTTTTTTAGCATAATCAATAAAATATAATTTATTTTATTTTTTCTTTTTCTTTTTTTCCCAAAAACTATTTTTATTTTACTCTCCATCATTTAACTATATGCACACACACAAATTTATTACCAAAAGTTCCAGGAAAAGAAAAGGAAAAAAATCAATCATATTCTACCACCTTAATATAACTTTTACACCATCTTGTTTTATTTTTATAAGCATAATTATATAATCAGAGTAGACATTTATTTTTTGCTTTTCAAACTTCATTTTTTGACATGTTCATTTCTCAAAGGTTACAGTTTGGTATCACTATTTAAGCATGGACTAGACTGTCCAGGAACGGGTGTACAGAACCACTTCTCCTTTTACTGTCAGACATACAAACTGCTTCTGAATTATTTTTGTTTACTTGCTACCATAAATAGCATCTTCATGCTATAGCTTTATTCATATTTTAGACATAATTCCTGAAAGGATTTTTAGAGCAAAGGGTATTAATATTTTTGTGACTTGATAATACTGCCAAAGAGCTTTCTAAAAGAACTGGTAAAATTTGCAATGCTTTTTCCAGTCTTTCCAGGATTACCATTAAACCTAAAAGCACAACCAACATACATCATTTCAAATTTCTCACCTCATATTTATTTCTTTTATTTCTTATAATCTAGTTTCTTTCTAAAAACAAACAAACAAATAACAACAACAAAACCCCCTGAAGCCACACCTATTTCTTTTTAGTACTTATGCTATGTGATCTCTGCAGTTTACATGTCCTCACTTCCTTCTTGAAATCAATCTCCGTAACTTCAGCAATTTCACTATTTTTTGAGCCCTTTCTACCCTGAGATGGATTTTTCTTCTCTCCCTACTTGACTCCACAATGTTGATTGCTGTACTCTATCCATGATCTTTTCTTAATACAATTTCTCTCTGGGTGGTACATTCATTCCTTCGACCTGACCTTTGCTTATCTGTAGATAACTATCCAATTTTATTTCTACTCTATCCTTTATTTTGAGCTATAGCCCTATAGTTTTCCAGTAACTGGACATCACTGTACAGATGTCACAGTCTTCTGTTCTCAGGCCTGTGTATGATCTCCTGCTCACGGCACTGCCTTTTGCCTAGTCGAGAAGGTACAGAACTCTTAAAATAATTCTTTTGGCCACCCCTTTTCTCTATCCTTGCATTCTGCAAGTCACCAAGTCCTGCTTATTCTTATGAAGATTACACAAAGACTCTCTGATCCCTCCTCTTCATCTCCCCGTGGTTTAAAAAAAAATCATCTCACAGGTGGATCACTGCAACTGTTTCATGACTGGCTTCCTTGCTTCTAGTCTGTATCATATGTAATTTATATTCTGCATCGACAAATACACTCATATTACAACTCAACTCAAAACCTGCAATGGCTCTTGATTCACCTTACTATAGTCATCTCTGAGCTCTTCTGAGCACATGTATTTCTGATAGCAACATTTGTGGGCCCATCCCCTGTTAGTATATACATTTACTTATAAATTAATATATACTTATAAAATTTTATATAGACTAATTGTATACATGTACTATAATACTCATATTATGAAACAACAAATATAAAAGAATGACATAAGAATATACACACACCTTTTCTAATATTTTGAAAGACTGCCTTGTGCACCCTGTGAGGTACCTACCATAACTCTGAAGACCATAACTTTCTGGGGGTGAAACACAAATACAGTATTCACTGGGTCATACAATATGATCCTAATTCTTCCCATTTCTTATCTCCACCTTATATAGCCATTCCTTCACTTCAGTAACCTAAAGCTATTAGCTACTTTTCCAACATTTTATAATATTTCGCACTCTACTCTCTGACTGAAATGTTCGCCTCTAGTTGGAAACTGTCACTTATTCTTTATGGCCTACCTCAAATGTTACCTCTTTTGGGAAACCTCCTGGTCCGATTCTCTCTACTCACACACTCATACACTGTTGTGCTGTAATTACTGTCATTGCCTCCCTGTCTCTCCTCCTCTAGACTCCAAGCATGTTCAAGGGCAGTGTCTATCTTTTTAGATCCACCAAAGTTACTGACATAAAGTAATTAACTTGTGATACAAAAGTATTGAGTAATTCCTTTATTTAACTAACATATTACCAAACCAGTACATAAATATCAGGACAGCATTGTTCTTCACAGATCCCCAAATAGAGAATTACAACCTGAGCGTATAACCCATTGACAAAAGCTAAGCTTGGTTTAACTGGGCAAATAACTAGCAAAAATAAGAGGATTTTTTAAAAAAAGGACATCTCAATGCATTAGAAATTTTAAATACCTAAGGCTTGTATATAATAATTTAGATGGTAGCTCCTATTTATTAGTTACTAAGTGCCATGTAGTGTTAAGGATATTACAAAACGACCTCACCCTGGAGGCCTTTGATGGAAGTCCTTATGAAGTGCAAGTGCTTGGCCCATCACAACTCTATTTCTCGCCTGAGCTCTAGCTTCTAGAGGCATTTAAGCATTTGCAAACCAGCTGGCAAATTACTTTTTACTTGCAAAATTATTTGTGAAAATCTTAAAATTATGAAAATGTTAGAACCTGAGAAGAGTTTAGAACACATTTAATCCAGGCCCCTTATTTTACAGCAGGGGAACTGCTGAGGCCCACAGAAGTTAATACACTGAAGGTCACGAATTTGTGAGTAACAGAGTAGAGACTAGAACACAGGTATCTATCATGCTAGTGTGTTCTCTCTGTTCTACCCACTACTTGAAAACAGAGATCAACATTTCTCACTGCCACTCACTAAAGTACTTTGCTTTTTTCTTTTTTTTTAAATTATTTTATTACTTATTATTTAGTTTCTTTGTATTTTCAGTGCTTATACAGTGTGGCACAGGTCTTTAAGAAAAAGACTACAAATTAGAAACACAAAATTAGGTATAAAAGTGAGTATCTATAATGAGAAAAGTAACACTAAGAATCACAAAACTTAAAAAGCTGGCTAATGCCATATATATAAAGTACTTTTCAGGTTAATTATTGATTACTTGAAGAGAAGAATTCATTCGTACTTAAACTAAACCAACTTTCTTATGTATTTTTCTGAATACATTAATACACTATTATATTTTTCAAGTTCCTAATATGTAAGTTTTTAACATTAAGTCTTAAGCAAAATATTAACTGAATAATTAATTCTTAGTTAGAATCATTAGTAAATATCTTTTTTATTTTAAAGAAACACTCAGTACCTGAATGTGCTCTTTTGTGATCAGCCAGGGTCGGTGTGCTAGCAGCTTATTTATTTCATTAAGATTTTTCAGTCTTTGTGGTACATATTCCAAACCATTCAACCACTCAGCAATACCTCCCGTCTTCAGAAATTCATCCACATGCATGTTTATTAAGTACGAACACTGATGTCTAGCTGCAGCCTAGAACACAAAGAGTTACTCAATAATAACAATCACAGTAGAGTCTTATTCTACTATTGCTAAATAAAAATATAGATGGAATTCATAATTTTTATAGCTAAGAATTCTTACTGAATCCTCCTCCTTCTAAAACTCACATCACAACAATGCCATAGATTCGAGTCAATATATGAAGCTGACACTTGTATAAGCACATAAAGTGTCACATGAAGCCAGTTACTTCCTAGAAGTTGGTACCAATCAACTTAGAAGCCACTTTCTTGTTTTATTAAGAAAAATATGTGTCTTGTTTCATTATGGCAGATTGTATCAACTGTATTCTATTTATAACAATAAAATCTCACTAAATGGAATTCTACCAATTCAGAATGCATGCTGATCTGGGTAATTCTCTTACTCCCTTTGGTACAACTGTGATCTCAGTCTTATCTATGCACATCACTCTATGGAGAAGAAACTGAAGATCACTGACTCCTTCCCTTTGCAGTCAAAATCAGCCTTGATACTAACAATGTGGTAAATCCAAACAAAGCAGACTTCAAAGCGCTCCATTCCTCAGGGCTCCTTCTCAGTAAAATAGTATTTTTATTTTATTTTCTGTATTTTGTTTCTTAGTGTATGACCATTCTAGGTCTACTTTCAGCCTGACTTGCATCAAAATCTTAAACTAAAATTATTTTCTTAGTCAAGTTCATCATTCAGTTAAACAGAATGCTGCCCTTTTTTGTGTTTAAAACTTCAGTGAGAGCATAAACAAGATAATCAAATGAAACTTGGTGAAACTTATCTAACTTCTGGCTAGCTGCTGCCTCTGTCAGCCCAGCCGGTCTAAATCTTGAAATATATAGCGCTCTCATCGTGTTCTCATTCCTTGTAGCACTGTTCTTCCTTTCTACCCTTCTCACTCCTGCTACCTATCATCCCAATTTATAATTCTCTCTCCCCTCCCCAAACATTCACTAGTTAACTAGTACCAAGTACTATACTTAAAAAGATTGCAATATATTTAAGAATGCTTCTCTTATCCAGAGTCTCCACTGGTGCTGACTGATACTTCCCTCTTAGTTGACCAAAGTAGTAATTACTTCCATGCATAAAATACTAAATAAAATGTCACATACTCTTTTATTTTTAATAATAAAAGCAAGACATCAAAAGCAAAAACAAAACTTGTGGGATATTACTTTGGCCTCCTACAAGCATCTTTAATCGTAAGAGATTAAATATGGAAAATGATTTTAGTAAAAATTAAATGAGAAATTTTCCGTACATTAAATGGCTTACAGCATTCAGGATGTACTCAAATGATCTGGTAACCAAAAAGTCACAGAATTCTTCAATTTTTAGGTCTAAAATTATACCGAGCTCTGCACAACCACAAACACAACACTAGAAGGAAGGAACAAGTGAGCGTGGAGTCACCATTATTGCGATGTAGTGCCTGTGTGACAGAGGAAGGGGGCCGTCCATGCGCAGCATGTAGAACTGGCTCCGCAGGAAGGACTCCAGGTACTGAGTGTGCAGACTCATGACCTGGGTGATGTTGTCCAAACGACCAGATGTAGAGTATTCTTCCACAAGAAAGTTAGTACGTTCATCCACTGTGTTTGCTTGGATAACCTTACAACCAAGAAACCCAAAACAAGATAATTATTGAGAAGTAAACATATCCTTGGTTTACATAAATTATGCCACTTTTGAGTCATATGAAATGTTCTTTTGATATGAACAGATACTGGAATTACAGTTGCTCATATGGGAAACAGGAGTAAAAAAGAAAGCACCACTCATTTTTGGCTCTGGTACTATAATTTATTAAACAACAAATGTCAAATTATCAAATATTATACACACAGCTATGAAACTGGAGGGGAAAGCTTCCATCTGCTTTGCCAGGAACATAAGGCAAATTTTTCAGGGCTCACTTGCACGGCCATTGTCAAATCAATTTGTGGTGAGGCAAAAGAATGGCATTCAATTACATACATTTGTAATTTTATCTTAACAGACTATGAAGATGTCTAATCACATTATCTTTAAACAAATATTTTCAGTCTTACCTTTTGCTTGTTTTTTGTTATTCAGTATTAAAAAGAGGCTTTCTGAAGTCTTTTTAGGGACAAAGGAAAATATGATAGTTTGTAAGAAAGTGTTAATTTAAAAATCAGTAACACTGGAGTACTGTCATTTCTATTTTGAGACTATCGTATTAATTACAAAAAAAAGATAGAAGTTATTAAAATGGACGTCCTCCATTCTAGGGAATCAATAGAGCATACTCAAAAATAGGTTATTTATATATAGTTTCATACACAATGACGGCTTGGGCATCACACCAAGAACTGGCTTGAAAGGTGTAAAGAGCTTATTAGCACCTTGTAGAAAAGGACCCAGCTCTGTGGGAATGAATAGATATGAGATGCATATTTCTAGTACTGGTTCATTATTTATTGACATTTTAGAGTTCTAGACTTTAGAAGAATGTATTCCTTACATTATATCCAAGATTAAATGTAAGCTCATGCGCCTAGTTATTAGCACAACCTGACTGAGAATCCAAATCTCCTAAAGGCCAGACAAAATGGTCTTTTCCAAAGACCCACAGTGTAAGAAACTTCTGTTAACTGCAGGACTGGCTCCACAGGCTCTTCCTAAAATAAGTTACACTAAAGGCATTACTGACTGAGAAAAATTTAATCCCAAAGAAAATATAATATTTGAAAAGTGTAAATTGCAAGGAAATGTTAATTACAATGGTATAAAAAAGCAATTTCACTTTAACTCACTATAAAGCCAGATTTATGTTCATTTACATATTTCCCCCATTTTGTCAACCAGAGGGGTCAAGATTGTTAAAAACATAATAGGATCTAGATAAACTACATATAATTAGGGATAGGCTATTGTTTTTGTTTTGTTTTCCCCAGCAGAAGTTTCTTCTGTTTAAGTGACGCCTAACATACATTAATAAATTATTTATATGACACAAGAGATCCTGAAAACAGTGGTGGCTTCGGCAAATCAGATTATTTACAAATACATACTATGAAAATGATTGTATCAGGAAGTTTTTATATATATATAAATATACACAGGTTCCGGCAGAAGTAACATCTGCTTAAGTATGGATGCTAGGGTATTAATATGCATGTAATAATTCATAGTTTTAATTTGAACATTTCACCTAAAATGTCATATGGTGTGCTTGAATGTGATGTTATGTTACAGAATTACACACCTATGATTTTATAATTTTAAAAAGACGGCATTATTTGTGCCAGACCCTATGTGTGCACTGTGTGCATATGTGTGTGTGTGTACATTTATATATATATATACATTTATACATATATATTTAAATTATAAGGTCACAAAAAAAGTGAAATGAAGGTAAAGGAACTGCTGACTTTGGCAATGACCCGGCACGTATGATTTGAATTCTACTCATCCTTTCTTCTAAGACAATGCCTGGTACATAATAGTTCTATAAATATTTGTTGATTAATTTTGGAATAACATGAGGATAATGTTGGTGCTTTAAGATAAATGCTATTTTGGCAATATGTTGTGAAATCAGCATATATAACGGTATGAGTTAACTCCTTGAAGCGAAGAAAAATTCCTTATTTAGTGGTTCTCAAACTTTTCTTAGCCCAGGTACACCTGGAGAGGCATCTAGGAATCCAGAAGGTCCTGCACTTCACTGTGACCCTCACAGGGATGTACACCCACATGACAGGCACAAATCTTATACTGATTTTAATCTCCTTTGAGTCATTTTACTACCTAGACTCCCCACCCTCAACAAAGGTACAGACTGTAACAGAGATTCTATAACATTCTGTGCAATCAAGACTTAGAACCAAATGAAAAGAATAACTACTAGTGATGTAATACTATGTTTTGTTTAATAACAGGTTTCATAAGGAAACTTATTAGGTTCAGTTGGGAAATTCATTTCAAAATATCTTTTCTTAACATTTAATAACCTATAATCACCATGAAACAGTGGTCATTTTAGAACCTAAAACCTTCAGATTAATATTAAATTTTATTACTGTTTGGAGCTTTGCTCAGAAAAGTTGTATTTGAAATCAAATATGCTAAAATTGATGTTTCTTATCTTGCAGTACAATTACTTCAGGCAGATTATTACATACACAGTCTTTTTAGTGAAGTTGAAAAGAAAATATTTCTGTGGTTTTCTGATGTATAAATAAGAACTAAAAGCAAAACACGTTTACTTCCATATTAAAAATAAAGATATTTTTGATATAATTATTTATCACTCTATGTATTATAAGACAGATAAACTTACTTCCTTCTCTGGAATAAAGGCACTTGGTCCTCTTGTCAAGGGTTGAGACACTCTGATTTTTTTATCCTGTTTTTAAAAGAAAAGTTTTATGTATTAATGATGACTTTCTAAGAAAAAGTTAAATTGGTGCAAATTTATTGCTAAGGTACTAAAATAAATAGAATTATGTAAAATCAGAGTAAGTGTTAGGTCTCAGATAGATGAAAACCCAGAGAGCCACTGTATGAATAGGATAATGGGGCAAACTCCTACCACAGTGCTGAGAGCAGAGTAGGCTCCCCAAAAGTCACTTCCTCAGTCATACTCTACAGCACCATGGATGTTTAGCCTACAGGTGACATGACTGAAAACTATGAACCTCCATAGTAAAATCCTATATAATAGTATACTAATAGTATACCTCAAATTGAAAGCTAAAGGTTAAATTCAAATAATCAAATTGCAGACAATTTCCCAAAGCAATAACCTGACCTTTATTAAAAAATAAAATAGGAATAATTATATTGAAGTTTTGAAGCTTTAAGAAAAATGTAAAACTTGGAGAAGTAGAAGTTAATTTAACCTAAGAAATGGGAGAATGCAATAATGCTTATTGTTACACTTGCTATTCTATTTAGTATTAACAACTGGTAGATTGCCAATAGCATGTCAATCTGTTATTTTTTATGCTATAAATTTTTTAAAATATTTATTTTTAGAGAGAGGGAACGGGAAGGAGAAAGAGAGGGACAGAAACATCTACTTGTGGTTGCCTCTCCCATGCCTCCCACTGGGGACCCAGCCCGCAACCCAGGCATGCTCCTGGATTGGGAATTGAACCATCAACCCTTTGGTTTGCAGGCCTGCACTCAATCCACTGAGCCACACCAGCCAGGGCTGTCATACATTTTTTTGATAATTTTTTTAATTAAAAAATATTTTGAGCCCTGGCCAGGTAGCTAAGTTGGTTAGAGGGTCGTCTCAATACGCTAAGGTTGAAGGTTTGATCCCTGGTCAGGGCACATACAAGAATCAACCAATGAATGTATCAATAAGTGAGACAACAAATCAATGTTTCTCTCTCCCTTCCTCTTTCTAAAATCAATAAATTAAAAAAATATTTTGGTGTCCTCGTTTAAGTGTGATTATCTATAAGCCTTAAAATCCCAATCAGGGAGTCATTCCCTTCTCTGTAGGCATGTTGATCAGGAACAGTCAAGATGAGGCTCTTGGGCTTTGAGGCTTTGAAGTCCTCCTTAGCATGAAGAAGAGACAGGGGAAATAGTCACTTAATTTTCTATAACAGAAGTAATATTTTAAAGTTGTGAAAAAGCCCTCCAAAACCGTAACATAAAAATAGGGACTATGCCATAAAAATAGGGCTTATAAAGATCCTAAATACTGAGTGGGAAATTAAAGAGCACAGGAACAGATGTCTACTGGAAGGGAGCTGAGAAGGTAGCTCCAGGTGGTTCCTCATCTAAGGATGGCAATACGGCTTTCACTTGACTTTGTCTCCTGGCCATAGCTGACTAGACCAGTGATTTTCAACCCTTTCATCTCATGGTACACATAAACTAATTACTAAAATTCTGCAGCACACCAAAAAAAATTTTTTTTTGCTGATCTGACCTCCAAAAAAAGTATAATTTTGATTCATTCACACTGATGACTACTATTGTTGGCTGCTGTCATTTTATTTGACAATCTAAAAGAAAAGAGGTCCAGGCACCTGACTAAATAGTCAGGTATTTCATGGTTTAAAAAATTCTTGTGGCACACTGGTTGAAAACTGCTGGTCCAGACCAATAAATATAGAAGCTGATCTGCAGCCTATGGATTCCCTGATGAAGAAGTTCTGCCTAAATAGAGTTCAGGGTAATTAGCTGAACCAGTAAGATTCTAGAATACTAGAAGTAACATAGGAATACTAGAGTTATATGAAAGTAATGTAACCCAACGGAGAGAAGAGAAAATAGCACTCAGAAGGAGAAGCGAAGAGAAAATAAAGCAGCACCAGAGTAAGAATCAACAGATGCCTGCTTCTCAGGGAAAACCACCAGTTTCTATGGATTCACCAAAGCCTCATCATGGCTCTTTTCTCTCTCCCTTCCTCTCTCCTTTCCTCATTCTTCTTATTCTCTGCACAAAGTAACTGAGTCTTTTTGTTCCTCACAAACAACCTACCAAACACAAAATAGCAGCTGCTTAAGTCCCTTACCTTACTAGGAAGCAGTCACAAACAAACTGGTAAAAGTAGGCAGGCAGGCATTCATTGATTTTTTGAGAGCCTGATCAGATTCCTGATAGACACTGTGACTACACCATAACAAAACAGGTATGGTCCCTGCCCTTATGTGCTTGGCACAAAATCACCATTTATTTTCAGGGTTCTATGGAAATAAGTATATTAAATAATGATAATCTTAAACTGGTAAGTTTTCAGAAAGAACTAGACATCTGGGTTATATTTATAAAGTGATGACAAATATATCTCAATTTAGTGGTAAAGCACACTAGAGGACTCCATGTAAAAATAATAGAAATTTCAAATTTCTAATATTGGTATTTCTTGCCTACATCAACTACGAATCTCTATTTACCAAGAAAAACAATTTTAAAGGAAAGAACAGATTTCGTTCCCTTTGCTGTTCTCTGTAAGTTATAGAGAGTAAAATTTCGAATACTCTATTTAATATAGCTAATGCGCTATTGTCTGAAAAGCAACCCCTTTATAACTAATCATTTCAAATGAACAAAGCAGAGTAAATGACTGTGAGGACAAATCACAGGTTCGAAGAAAAAAATGCCAATAAGGGGATAAATGGGATCTTTTAATTATATTTATAAAAATACATAAAGTTAATAGAAAATATAGGGAGAGAAAAATAAGAGTGTACAAAGGGAATCTGGAGATGCAGAATGATTACTAAGATTACTTGTTTATAAAAATCACCTTGATATATTTACCAACTGAATTTACTTTTAAATGGCTGAAACTGTTACGCTGCTTACCAAAATATTTTCTGGAATAGATGTTTAAATCTGAAATATATTTTCATTACAGAATGAACTGTGTATCACTGCACTTAAAAAAATGTAACATCTCTTAGTTTCAACCAATTGATAAGCAACTGAAACTCGATTTCATTTGTGTCAACATTCATTTATTCAGCAAACGTTTATTAAGCATTTACACTGTACTAGGCACGTTGAAGACACAAAGAGTCAGACTGGTAGAACTGCATACAACTTACTGTATATAGCCTATCATATATTCCAGAGGAGATGTATACAAAAAGTGACGTGGGAAGGTTTCATTTTAGCCATTACAATTTACTTTGTTATTTCCCAACTGTTGAACATTAAAGTTGCATATAGTTTTCACTATTATAAATAATGCTGTGCTGAATATCTTTGTATAAAGAGATTTAGGGGGTATATTTTGTGGTATTTAGGCTAGTTTCTTTAGGAAGATTCCCAGATGTGATTTTACAGGAATTTAGGTTATACATATCTTTAAAAGTTTTTGTTGACAATATGCTAACAAAAATGTTTTACCAATTTTGTTTCCATCAGCTGAGCAAATATCCATTTAACCCAGGAATTCCAAAGATGAAAAACAGCACCCAAAAATGTGTGTGAAATTTTTTATTATATACTAATTTGAGGTAAAATTTCTTAAATGGATCTGTGGATGAGATGTTTTCAGTAATACAATTCTGGGAGTGATGTAACCCCTGGGCCTGAGATACACAAACACACACCAGCTGGGAAGTTACTGCAATAGCCCAGAGATGATGTGGCCTAAGAGCTGTTTAGACACTGAAGACAAAGAAAAACTAGCATCATTTTTAAGTTTCATTGTCATGTATCCTTCCTCAGTTGCATCAGTACTGAACGCTCAGCCACCTTTTCTGGTGAGGACTCTATTATTGTCTTCAGCTGGCTGCTTTAAGTAGTTATATGAAGGTGAAATGCAAAATTTAAAAAATTATCAAAGCAGCTCAAAAATTCTACTGTCAACTTTTTGTACCGAAAGTTTTTTTCCTCCACTTACTTTCTATCCCTGTATGTATTTAAAGTTGACAAGATCAAATACAAAAGAAATAGGACTGCATCATAACCAAAACATTCACTTTAAAACCGTAAGCTGAAGTCCTGGTCTCCTATAACAGTGATACCTTTCCTCAGCTTTTATTTCAAATCCAAAATGCTTAGGGCTAAATTCCTACTTCATGTAGCCACATGTGACTAAACTTAAATTAATTAAAACTAAATAAAGTTAAAAATGAAGCTTCTCAATCATGCTAGTCACAACTCAAGTGCTCAACAGCCACATGTGGCTATGGCTACCTACAGGAGTGCAGACATTTCCATCTGCCACCACAGGAGGTTCTACCATAGTGCTGCTCTAGATTAATTTCATTTTTTTTAAAATCACATTTCAAGCATTTTAATGCCTTTCTGAAATGTTAAATGACTTC
This sequence comes from Glossophaga mutica, assembly GCA_039655065.1. NCBI lineage: Eukaryota > Metazoa > Chordata > Mammalia > Chiroptera > Phyllostomidae > Glossophaga > Glossophaga mutica. Next base: position 72,262,190 of record CM077308.1, on the reverse strand, counting down.
TCTGCAGTTACTGCTTTGATGGTTACTCCTACTCAATCCCACAACCAAGCATAATTGCAGAAATCTTCTTAACCAAATTAAGAGTGAATCCAGATAGGGGCAATGCAGGAAAAGAAAAAAAAAAAATCAGTTCCAAAGAATCCTTCTCAATTTCTGCTCACATTAGTCTCCAGGAACATATCAAGGAATTTTTTTCTCTCCCCCCATTTAAAAATTATGGTAAAAAATACGTGAGAGCTACCCTCTTAACAATTTAGTGTACAATACAGTATTCTTAACTGTAAACACAATGTTGTACAGCAGATGTGTAGGACTTTCACTTTCCTAATAGCAAAGTTACACCATTGAACAACTCCTCATTTCCCTTACCCTCGACAAACACGACTTTCTGCTTTTTGCGTAAGCACACTCTTCAGATCCTAGCTGAGATGCTCCTATGTAATCGCAAGCTTTCTCCACTTCCCTGCACAATTCAGATCAGCTTCTTTCTGTGCAAGAGCTCCCCTTGCTAGGCTTCCATAACCCTGAACCACTCAATACACTTCTCTCAAGTGAGTGTTTCTTCCATGGGTTCATCTTCGTGACACGAACAAAATGCTACCAACAGTCACTATTGAGGAAGAGAGTAGAGGAAGTAAAGTAGAAAACAGGGCATGTGATGTGAAAGTGAACAAACCAAACTGACTCCTGCATCTTTTACATCCATCCAGGAGGTAGCTCTTTTTAGCCCTTCAGACTGGCTTTGGGCATTCGGAACTGCCTATGATACCATCTGTTTGTAGTATTAGCACCTTCAAATCAACATGTTTCAAACTAATCTGCTACCCCAAACTCACCACTCCTGCTCACTTTCCTCTGCAAGTTATAAAATCACCACACGCACTAGTAACCCTGGCTCCAATTTACAGTTATCTCTGACTCTTTATCCTAGGAGTCTGCATTCAGTTGTCACGCCCTATCATTGCTTTTCCCAATGATCTCTTTGTTGTCCTTTCAATAGACCCTTCAACCATAAGAGTTTCTCTCAGGCTGAGAAATATTTCCCCTCCCAACTGATAACAATATCAATTCTAGGTCTTGGATTTCTCTCGTTAGGAGGCTTTGAGAAGACCATACATAAAAATGTAAAATATGAAAAGCATAATAAAGTCTTATTTTTATTTTTCTGCCAATTTTCCTTAATGTAAAACAAAACACCTCAAACTAGAATAGCTATAGTTTTTCAACAGATGCTACTCTGATAGAATAATTCAAGGGTTGGTCTATAAGTGAAAATAACCGGCGGCTGCCTGATTTTGAAGAACAACATTGCTGTCTTTTCCTCTCTTGCGATGTAAATAAAGCAAGTTTCTTATTTTGGGGAATAAATGACTCTGATTATATTAGTAGTGAATCTTGTACAATGGCAAAACCGTAAGTCTTATTTTGTTTCTATGAAAATCCAAAACCAACAAATGAGCCCTTGAGATTTTTTTAGCTGCACAGTCCATTATGGTAGCCACTAGTCACAGGTGGCTATTTAAATTTAAGTTGATTAACACTGAAGTTAAAAATTTAGTGCTCCAATGGCCCTAGTCACATTTCAAGTGTGCAACAGCTGTATGTGGCTAGTAGGTACCGTGATGGACAATGCAATTTTTCTATCATCATCAAAGGTTCTATAGCAGGGGGGTCAAACTCATATTCATCAGGGGCCACATCAGCCTCATGGTTGCCTTCAAAGGGCCGAAATAATTTTAGGACTGTATAAATGTAACTACTCCTTAACTTACGGAGTTGAAATTACATTCAGCCCTTTGAAGGCAACCACAAGGCAGATGTGGCCCCCGGTGAAAATCAGTTTGACACCCCTGTTCTATGGTAAAGCATTGCTCCACTGCAATAATTAGTCCTGATTCCAGCTACTGCGATAATGATGCAGAGACACAAAATGGTTAAAAATTCAAGAGTGAACATAAGAATAATAAACATGTACTAAGGTAACTTCATAAGTATAAAAATAGATGCAGATGTTAAAACTGAAAAAACAAAAAACCCAGCAAATTAACCACAATGGCAAGGTGTAAATGACACCATTCTTCAGAGTCTTAATTTGTTGATAATGTTCAAATCACTAACTTAAATGAAGATATTCTGTAAAACGTTGACTCTAGTGTTAAAAAATAAAAAAAGTATGGAAAAAATTTTATTTTTAAATAGTAAGTATAACTTTGATTTATTTTTAAATAGCTTAGACAACAGTCGCAGAATTTAAATTTTTCCATAAAACCCCATAATTTCAATCAAGAAAAAAACTATAGTTATGAAACAGGAACCAGTACTTTTTATGTGTCAGTTCTACGGGCTTTAAGAGATTATTTTACAAGGGTTGTGATCTCTAGAATGCTACTATAAGGAAAAGTTTATTTTTTCAGATAAATTATAGCTGAAAGAGGTTATGCTTAAAATACATCAGTTGAGATTATGCATATTAAATAATTATCTGCTGGAAATCAAAACACTGAAAAAAAGATGAATTATATTTAGAAACTTGCTTATTTTGACATTTAACAGATTAGAAATTTACTAGATCACTTTATATAAATTAATCCTAGTATAAAATTAAGATGCTTAGAAGTTAGGCATTCTTAAAATTATGTCTTTAGATGTTATCCGTAAACTACTTGACCCAAAAAAGCTCACTGCCAAAAAGATTTAACAGCTGCATTTTAAGCTACTAAATTCTTTCAAATAAATTATTTAATTTAGCCCTGGCTGGAGTGGTTCATTTGATTGAGCACCAGCCTGTGAACCAAAGGGTTGCTGGTTCAATTCCCAGTCAGGGCATGTGCCTGGGATGCAGGCCAGGTCTCCAGTTGGGGGCATTTGAGAGGCAACTGGTCGATGTATCACTCACACATCATTGTTATCTCCCTTTCTTTCTCCCTCCCTTCCCATTTCTCTAAAAATAAATAAATAAAATCTTCAAAAAATCATTTTAATTTTTACTTCTCTTCTTTGGTTTATTTCATTTAAAAATGAAAAAATCTTTTCATTTATTAAAATAGAAAAGCTGCTTATGAATTTATCTAAGAGAATATTGAAAGTAATATATGTAATTAATTTTTCAGACACTTAAGAGTTTTAAAAAAATGTTCAGCATACAAAAATATTCTACTAAAGCAGAAATTTGACTTCACTAAGCATATTAATTCCACCAATCATAAAGATACCCTTAGAAGGTAGTTTAATAGCTTCAATGTTCTATTTTAACACACTGCACTGACAAAATATCTTAAATATGAAACACACGCCGCAAACAAAATACTGAAGCATAATTAAGCCAACTGAAATTATCAATACAACTAGTAAATTTCAGTTGTTGGCTCTCCTATTCTTTACAAATGTTCCATTTTAGCAGAAATGACTGCAAAAGAGCGAGAGGTGGACAGGTGGCTCTATGCTATGAAATAATGCTGGTATCGTCTCTTTATTCCTTGGCAGTCAATTTCAGAAATAATGGCTGGGTTCATAAAAATTGATGATATTACCTATTTTTGAAGGAAAGGGCAAATGGAAAGGAACATAGAGATAATAACTCTAATTCTAAATAAGGAAAGACTGGGTTTTAAATTAGATTAATAATACCACTGGGTTAGTCAAAACGTTCATTTAGTTTTTTCTGTAAGATGGCTCTACTAGTGCTTAGTTGCCTTTAACTTCATTTGAAACAATTTTGTTAGATTGTACTGTGACAAATGTCATATGAGCATTCATTTAAAAAAAACACAAAAATTGGTGAATTTTTGTGTAGCCATTTTAGTATTGAAGATGGAAGAAAATACACAACATTTTCGGCATATAATGCTTTATTATTTCAAGAAAGGTAAAGCTGCAACTGAAACACAAAAAGGATTTGTACAGTGTATGGAAAAGGTGCTGTAACTGATCAAATGTGTCAAAAGTGGTTTGTGAAGTTTCATCCTGGAGGTATCTCACTGGACAATGCTCCATGGTCAGGTAGATCAGTTGATGTTGATAGCGATCAAATCATCAACTGAGAACAATCAATTTCATATCACAGGAGAGACGGGTGACATACTCAAAATATCCAAATCAACAAAGTTATTGGTAAAAATGAAAAATGTGTCTTTTATTTTATGGAAAAACTAGACAGACTTTTTGGCCAACCCAAGAGATTGGTAATTGTACAATAAACCCAAATTTTAAAGTCTGTCATTATGTGGAATATACATCATGTTCTCACCATCCCAAAATAGCCTAAAGACTATTTCACAGAATTGTGGATTCTCTTGTGCTAGATTACGTACTCACCTTCACAGTATTGTCATTAACTAAATGAGGTGTAAGGTCATTTGGTGAGAAAAGATCTAGAAGCAGAAAAATGGCAATAGCACCAAGGATGAGAATATTTCAAATAGCACCAACATCTCTACTACTTGGAGTCAGAGTGGCACAAAGAACCACTTAGACCAGAAGCCCAGTCAGGCTCTACACTCAAAATTCCCCTTCACAACGGGGGAATCCTGATTCATTCTAAGAGCCTGCAACTTCAGAAGTTGACGACCTTTCACTAAGGTATTAAAACCAAGGATATCAAATTCTTCCTGCAACAGCTCCACTCTGGGTAGAGTCACCTGAGGAATGTTGCAAAGATCTTGTTACTCATAGTGTAAATTTCAGTCTTCAACAATACATACTGATTAAAAATTTTAACTCGAAATCTCAAAACATTTCCACTAAAAGCATTGCATTTATCAACCAGATTTTAGCCATGTCTTTACCTCCTCTTTCCCTTACAAAGCTGTCAGCTCCAGGTGGACAAGGATAGTGCCTTGCTCATCTTTGAGCATTTCAACTTTAGTATGGGATATGGTGTGAGGTAAAGTTCTGGTCCAATTTAAGTTTTACATAATATCACTTAAATAACAGTACTTTTAATCTATTTCACTTTTCAAAAAATGAGTTGCAAGAAATAAGATACCATGATTTAGTAGCATTCATTATAAAACAAAAAACCTTCCTCTGCCATTTGGTAGAAACTGTTAGGTAAATTTTGTTTTACCAACTGTGGATCTAAAGATAGACAAACATTACTAGAGTACTCTGGAAACAGTAGCCATGAGTACCAATATTCCTAGTAGAAATCAGCAGTGGTCATTTTCTGTAGTAGATGGAATTAAGAAAGCAAAGATGAACAGGCCTTAGTCCAGCACTGAAAGAATTAAAAATGTACACCTATACTGCAAAGAGTTAAATCTGCACTGCAGTACAGCCAAGTTTCTAAAGGAGCTTTCCCTTGACTAGTAACAAAACCCCCCTTTGAAAAAAAATATGTATTGATTTTTATAGAGAGGAAGGGGGGTGGAGAGAACATGGAAGAGAGACATCGATTTGTTGTTCTGCTTATTTATGAATTACTGGTTGATTCTAGTATGTGCCCTGACTGGGAATCAAATCCACATCCTGGGCACAACGGGTCAACACGTCAACCAACTGAGCTACTTGGCCAGGGCAACAAAATCCTTTTTACTCATTAGAACATGTGGTGAACTTGTTCAACATGCAGATAAGTTTTTACATTTATACACTGACTATGGAATAGCAAACCTCCAAAAACAAAAGGACCACAAGTGCCCTGTATAACCACAAAATGACACAGACCTACGAAGGTGGAAATAATTAATATGGGGCTAGGATAGTCTCTAAACTTCATTATCATACTACTAACTAACCTTTAAACTGGAAGTAAATCTAAACTCAGGTTCATGTCCAGTGTATCCAGAGGCAAATAGCAAAGAACACCTTCCCCCCCGCCCACATTCCATGTAATGCCACAGAGTAGCATAAATGAATCAAGTTAGATCACTTGACACCTATATCAAGTTACGAATCAAGTTAGATCATTTAATTGACACCACCTATAATTGACAATCAGTCGTTCCAGTATGGTAGGTCTGTTCTGTGTTCCTGAGACTCTGCCTTCCCTCTTATCTTCATTGAAATTCTACCCAACCTTTTTGTAAGATCCAATTCCAATGCCAACTTCTTTGGTCTCTATTCACTCCTAGAACTCCCAAGCTCTTCTATGAATTTAAACCTATTCCTCTTAAGATGTGCAATTATACCTTGTTTCTCTTTCTTAAAACTACTAACATACAGCATTGTTTTATAACTTCTTTTGAACCATAAACAGGCTCCTTAAAAGGCAGGATCAATTTCTAACACAACAGATATAGCATTATAGCACAGCAACAAGCAAATAGGTACTCACTCCTTGAACTGAATTAAAGAGACAGGAGTCTGGTACAGGCTCTTCCATCTCTTTTTATTCATCAGGACAAGTGCATCCTGTGAACTTGAGGCAGGCAGTTCTCTGTATTCTTACTGAGAAACACCAATAAATTAAACTAATAAATACAGTCCTGGACATCAATTCACTACATTCCCTGTACCCCCTGGATTCCCTATGTGACATTCACTTTTCCCATTTATTTTCTTATGTTGTAAAAACAATACCTGCAATTTCCTATAATTTATACTATTTTCTTAGAAATCGCTAGTAATATTGCATAATGTAACACTAATCTTTGGCAACAACGGCTCCTACGTAAGCTTTTCAGTGTTGCAAACTTTAGAGATGCAGAACTACAAAATTTATTTGTTGAATATGCTATTAGTATTATGGGCTAAAGCGCAAGAAAATGAGGAAAGAATTCTAAGTTTTTATACCTAAGATAATGCAAGTCTATAATAACACCTAACTCAGTGCTTCTCTATTAACATACAGACAATGCTACTTTTTTTTTTCTTACTACAAATTTTAAGATCTCTCCCCAGGTTCCACAAAAGTAGTATAGAGAGTTTTACTTCTATACAAACAATTTTTAAAATTCTATATTGTGTAATAATAAAAAAACTCCTTGACTTTTAGAAAGCTTTACCTATTAAAATTATGTTCTGATTGGATTAAAAGAAATTAAAATTGGAAATTTTAGCACATAAGACTACCATTAGAGATAATTACAGTTATATAACATTAATATTATTCAGTATATGGTTGATAGCTACTAGTCTTTTAAAGAAACAAAAAAATATGCTGTGAATGTAGTTCCTTTGGTATATGATAGGTAAGTAGAGTTTTAAATCAAACCTCTATATTCACTATCTACCACGTAGGTTTTAACAAAATCAAAAAGGCCTTGAATTATTCTAATGAAACACAGAGTGACAAGACAGTTCCAAGTCTTTCAAAACACAATGACTAACAAAATACAGGTCACTTGCTCAGCTGAGAGGAATCATAGGGAAATACAGTTGATTTCTGGAGATTTATAAAACATAAGCATATTAGCAAACTGAAAACCAGTACTTTCATACATACATAGTAGTCAAAAATAACAAGAACTCATGATCTTATTTAAATTAAAATATATTTCATACAGCTTCCAGGAGTTAAGCAAATTAAAGTATGTTTGATTTTACATTGAATTATATTAAACTTCAGTTTTAATAAAATTTAAAAGAAAAACAGAAGTTTTTGTTTCCACTTTTGAAAAGATCAGCTGTGTTTTAATTTCTGCTCAGAACAGAAAACAGATCTGATCTGTATTGTGAGTTCTCATCAACTTCATCTCTGCTCTATTTTGTCAGCCCCATGTCTACAGAGGACTACAAAATTGTGCTTTAAGGTAAATTTAAAATATACTGTAATCAGAAATAAAACTATTGAATTGTTATGTTCATTTAATAATGGTTCACAAATTTTTGGATAACAGGATCTCTTTATTTTTTATTTTTACTTAAAACATTAAAAATTTTTAATTATAGATGACATTCAATATTACATTAGTCTCAAGTGTGCAACATAATGATTAGACATTTATATAATTTATGAAGTGATCCCCCTTATAAGTCTAGTACTTACCTGGTACCATACATAGTTATTACAATATTATCACCTATATTCCCCAAGCTGTACTCAGGATATCTTTTCATATTGTTAGAAATTGTTGACACCAACAAATTTTATGTAATAGCTATCAATCACTATCATTTTAGAAATTAAAGAAAATTTTAAATATTAATTCATTTAAAAATAAAAATAAAAGTAATAAACCCATTATATGCTTACACAAATAAATTTTTTGGAAACTATAACTTCTAAAACAACAAAGAGTTTACTGAAAAAGAGCAGCATTGTTTTACATTTGTACAAACATCAGGCCTGGAGTCTTACAACTGCTTCTGTGTTCAATTTGTTGCTATATGTGGTGACAGTACAACATGAAGAAAATCCAGTCTCATAAAGATACGAGGCTGGAAAAGGGAGGATACTTTAATAGCCTGTTGTTAATTTTGGACTTTTTTTTAATATTAAACTAAAATTTGACAAGTAGTAGCTTTTAAAATCTTGTTGCAACCTGAAATCTGAAGCCATTATCAATAAACTTCTTAACCTGTTACTTTAAAATCCATTGGCCTGCCCTGGCTGGTGTGGCTCAGTGAATTGAGTGCTGGCCTGTGAAATCAAAGGGTTCCTGGTTCGATTCCCAGCCACGGCACATGCCTGGGTTGCAGGCCAGGTCCCCAGTAGGGGGCATATGAGAGGCAACCACACATTGATGTTTCTCTCCCTCTCTTTCTCTCTCCTTTCCCCTCTCTCTAAAAATAAATACCAAAAATAAATAAATACCATCTTAAAAAAATCTATTGGCTTATCTTGTGATTTGAATGGATCATTTACCCATGCATAATTCTGTAACACTAACCATCTCATTTAGAAAATACTGACTCACTGCCCTGGCCAGTGTGGCTCAGTGAGTTGAAGTGTCATCCCACAGACTAAAAGACCATGTGTTTGATTCCAAGTCAGGGCACATTATCCAGGTTGTGGGTTCAATCCCCATTCAGGGTGCATGGGAGAAGGCAACCAATTGATGTTTCTCTCTCACATTGATGTCTCTGTCTCTCTCTGTCTCTCTCTCTCTCGAGCGCTCTCCACCCCCGCTTCCCTCCCCCTTACCCTCCTCTCTAAAAACAAACAAAAAAAATGTTCTTGGGTGACAATTAAAAAAAAATACTGACTCACTGTGCTCTTATGGTTTCCAAATGTTGAACATATTTAACACAATATTAAAATTAAAATTTGTTAATGTTGTTAATACCACCATTGATCACATCAGAAAAATCTGTAAGTATGAAGTGGTCAAGCTCATAGAAGAGGATACCAGTTTTCCAAAATTCTTTTCTCCTGAAAGCTCAAAGTTTATCATTAACAATAAATTCTGTCAGTTGTTTTCCTTAAAGTGACAGGCTTGCACTGCTTTCTTCATTTTTGTGAAAATGTCTACCAAATAGCCAATACCCACGTCTGAATAATCAGTTATCATTTAGTCATTCTTTCAGGTAAAAATGGTGTTCAATAAAAAATGACTAGTTTAGCTCACAAGTCAGTCACACAGCTGCTTTTCCTTGAGACAACTGTCATACCTTTGGCATGCGAAGGGCTTTGTGCATATTTTGTTTTGAAATGGACTATTAAAAAGATAAGTTGCCCTGGCCGGTGTGGCTCAGCAGATTGAGTGCTGGCCTATGAACTGAAGGGTCACCTTTACTGTTCCCAGTCAGGGCCCATGCCTGGGTTGCAGGCCAGGTCCCCAGTTGGGGGCATACAACAGGTAACCAATTGCACATGGATGTTTCTCTCCCTTTATTTCTCCCTCCCTTCCTCTCTCTAAAAATAAATAAATGCAATCTTTTTTTAAAAAGATGTGTTAAATGATCAAGATTTAATAAAATGTATAATTTTTATTGTTTCATCAAGGCTTTTCTTGACTGCAACTGACATTTTTTTTTACCGTGAATGCAGAGTTGTGAGGGAAATTGTGATTATTACAATATGATGCCACTGCTTTGATTTGTGCTAAGATGCTGGTGGTCCACAGACCACACTTTAGGAACTGCTGATTGAGATAAATGTTCCCAATACACTCTTATCTTTCTTTTTAATTATATATCCATATACATGGTTTCAGTCATCTGCAAAGAGACTGCTACATTTAACCTTCATATAAAAGAAACACTTAAGAAAAATTATTGTTTTATTTGTCATTACTACATGGTCACAGAACACCTATGAAATGTTCATTTCTTTATTTGTAAAACTTTCAATCCATTAAGCAAGCATGAATGACCAAGAAAACCCTATAAAAGAAGAGCAATATAGGAGGGGTGCTAGTCCTATTACATAGTAAAACATTTTTATAATTAAGAGTTGGGTCAGCACCTGAATAACTAACAAATCAATGGAACTTTCCTAATTATGACTCCAGAAACAACAAAAATTTGATAATTCAATTATACACACACAATTTTTTTAAAAAAAATTGGATGGTATAAATATACATAAGTAAAATTTGTGCAAAATAGCAAATTGTGTTTTTGTGCAATTTAACACAGAAAATGATATATAAGTGAAAATTTAACATCTCAATTATACACGCAGTTTCAAAAAATCAAGGAAAAAACAAAACAACCAAATCAAAAAACAAAAAAAGAACAGGCAACTAACAGAAGAAATTGCTCATAAAAAGAACGGAGCAAATATTATAATTTATATATCAGATGGGCCAAAATCCAAGTTAGGTACATGTTTATTGACCAGAAAATAGGGAAACAAAGAAGCACTCTCAAAAATCATGGGGATAAAATCAAACAACCCTTATGGATAGGACTTTGACAGTGTCTAGAAAAAGGACTTTTGTATTTTTGATGCAGCAATCCTATCTCTAGGAATCTAACCCATGAATATAGCTATTAAAAAAAGGGTAAGGAACATATCCATATACCCAAAATAACTCCAATCAAGCCTTTAGCCCAAACTCCAAATTAACAGGAAACAGAGGAAATAGAGAGAGGAACAAGTTAAATGATAATATGAGGAAGCATAGAAAAATATCCACATTATAAAATATTCTAGAGGACAACTGACCCAACCAGTTAAAGGCATAAAACACAACAAATAAATAAAGGAAGGACTACACTTGAGAGGCAGGAAAATATTTCTGATATCAGTCAGAAATTGAACTGGGGTAGGAGAAGCTGGGGGAAATGAAACCTGTTGGAGGCTGCTAAAATTCCTTGGGAAGAATAGAGCTGGGTTAGCTAAATAGTATGGATTATGAAAAGAAATCATGTTGAGAGCTGTTTAAGGAGATAGAAAAAATAGAATTGAGTGACTGCCTGGATATAATGATAAAGCAGTGAGAAAAAGACTAGGATGCCTCACAGAACTCTGAATTGAATGAGTGGATAAATGAATAATGATGACACCAACTGATATACAAGAAATCAAGAGAATGAGGCAGCCTGGATTTAGGTTGATGGTAATAATCTAGAGATATATGTTCATAAGGCAGAAACAAAGAATAATATAGGCATATAGGGTTTCAGGGAGATAAAAGTACTGGCAAGAGTCAAGTGTTAAATTATTTCAATCCGCATTTAAAAACCCAAACAAACCTCTGGTTATACATAATGCTAACATTTAATAACTTCATACTAGGTTATCTCACCACCTGTTCACGAAGTTTCTTTCAGTGATCCTAATATGCTGTTCCATTTCCACCATCCCATCTTAGTATATAATTTTATTCCTAGCAATAGAAGAAAAAAAAAGACAGTAGAAACAAGAAGGTAAGGCTTTCAACATTCTGGCTCTTACATAGCTTTCTAAGGGCTTCCCACATGTGCACTTCACTTCAGCTACACTGATCTGCTGACTCCCAAGCACTCCTTTGCCTATTTCCATGCCTTTGTCCCTCTGTCTTTGAACCTCCATGTGAAATGCCACATATCTTCATCATATTTATTAGAGTGTTGCTAATTAACCTCATAAGGCCCAATTCAGTTCCTATATTATCTGCATTGGGTCATTCAAACCTACAGCGAGTTAGTTGTCTCCTCTTCTGGGTTGTCATATGACATCTACTTATACCTTTATATGCCCTAACTTTCATTAATTTGATTATAAAAGCACTGTTCCATCTTAATAATGAAGTCAAATCAGGTGCTCAATAAATGTTGATTAATGACACATTCCTATATATTACACATTTAATGATATTAAGTACTTCATTTCTTGGCATCCTGGACCCATATTAGCCCTAAACACACACACACACACACACACACACACACACACACACACACTTTAACACAATGAATAGAATTATATTACAACATTATAGGTTTTTAATTTGTTTTGGCAACAAAATTTCAGTGTAGGTTTTTGATTGGAAAAAAGAGCTATAATTATGTTACAATTAAGATCTGTGAAAGTAATTATCTTCCAACAATTAAAGACTTTTAAATTTGTCATTCTCCTGATAGCTCCTCCAATTTTCCAGATTAGCTTGCATACAGGTGCTATTCATACACCTTTCTGTTCTTTATCATTCCATTTTAACTAAGAATAGCCTGTACTTTAGGCTTCAATATTAGTATACTAAATCTACCATTTTCCAGTTAACTCACATAAGATCATTCACATGATCTAAGCATTACTAATTTTTTAAGCATTAAAATGAGAACCAGAACATTCTAAGTTAAAACTATGCACTCAAATCAAGGAAAACACCAACCAATCAGTATGTACTAACTGAATTCTTCATTACTGACCAGCTCCTGTAATAGCTCTTTCAAGAATATAGAAGGTATAAAAGCTATACAACAGAGCTTACATACTAGTTGTTAAAATTAGATACCTCAAACAGCAATAAATAGAATGAATGTAACTGAATGTTACAAGCACAGTGATATAATGAAAAGGGTACCAAAATACCTAAGTTCTTTTCCCTTCCCAAGCACTGAGAGACCTTGATCAGTTTCATAGTATCAATTTTCTCATTGGAGAAAGATGATCACCAAGGTCCTTTTCACATTAACATTCATTAATATGAAATGGTGTTGAGTGTCTAAATGCTGGTAGAAAGTTTTTAGAAGCAAAATAACCAAATATTTTTAAATACTTTAAAATTACCTTCTCATAATTGTACTAAAGTACCATTTAAAATAACCATTTTCCTTTGTCTATTAATAAACTGATAAACTTAGATTGTGAATTTTTGGTATAATGTTATAAAACCAAAATGAAAAAATAACCAATGTTATAGACATCTATTATGCAATTTACATATTTTATAACAAAATGACTTTAACTTTAAATATATCTAAGATTCTTTTCAATCTTTTATACTCTATGTCCTTTCCAAATGATCCAGTTATGAAAAAATACTATATTATAAAAACAAACATACAAACATTTCCTGTAAGGATCTGTTACTTAATGATTTTCTTCTTTCTCTATTTTTTCCCCAGATAAATCAAAGGATTATGATGTTATTTTATATAAACAATGAGCAGAGTAGTCTTTGTTAATAATCTCTATATGATTAAAAACCTTCATAATCTATATTATAAGTGATTTCTCAAAGTCCTCACAAAATAATGTGTGGACTTACTGTTCTCAGATATTTCTATTAAAAATGTATTATAGAATTTTAGCATCAGCATTAAGGACTACTAGGCCTGTATATATTAACATTTTAATTTTCAATAACTTTTTTAAGGGATTCAAACAGGTCTTCAAATACAAGTTTCTTCACTAGAATGCAATCTCTAAAAAAATACACTTTCCTCTTCTAAAAGAAGAGCTGCATGATCATCAGTATACCAAACATCTATACAACTTTGAGAGCATGTGGGTTGGCTGCTGGGTCAAGACTCCTCACTCAATTGCTAGCACTTGGTGCTGGCTGTTGATTGGGGTGCCTTGCTCCTCTCCACATGGGTTATTTTGCTTCCTCCAAGTATGGCAGCTGGGTTCCCACAGGAAGCATCCAAATAGCAAAGGTGAAAGCTATAGATCATCCCCATGAGTTTTCATTGCTAACTCTTCAAAGCCCTATTTTACTTTCTATAGCAAAGAATTTTAGTTGTCCTTGTTGCACAGCAAACTGTCTTTTCTCTAAGATGACTGTATTACAGTGGGAACAACTCTGAGTTCTTTCAGCACAGTTACGAGTGGTTCCAGAACCACGGATTAAGTTCACCTGCCAAGGTACACTTCCAACTCAATAAAAGTAGTCCAGTGATAGTTTTTAGTTAAAGACTGATCCAATGGTGGTTTTTTGTTATGATCGAAGTGAACTTAACAAAGTCATCACTCTTAACTCAAAATGTGAATAAACTTATTTTTATAACAGTTTGAATAGACACGTGTGATTAATCAGAATTCAGTTTGGCAAGTATTTTAAAATACTTTTAACATACCAACAGACTTCCACATTCCAGATAGCCAATAACTTTTGTATTTTGTTAATGCTAATATTTGACTTCTTAAAGGAAACATAAAAATATCAAGTAAGAATGCTATTATGGGACAGTATAATTTCAGTGATAAGCTTAATTTCACTGATAAGCATTGAAGTAACATTTATTCCTGACACACATTCCCAGGGGAAAAGAAAAGTAGTACATTAAACAGGTAATAATATATAGCATCCAAACAGCAGGTAAATATTTAATTTCTTTAAGCTTAATTTATTTTTTCATATAGTGGGGATGGCATCTCAATTTCATAAAATGGGAGGATTAAACAAGATAAAGTATGAAGAATAAAACCTAGTACTGTGTTAAAATAGGCCTATCTTCAAAATTTAGATAGAATTTCTGGCAAGATTTACTAATTTCCCTCCATTCTGGATTCTTTTGCTAAGCTTCATTAAGAAATGTAGTTAAATTATTGTTAGTGCTATATCACCCCCATACTCCCACTTGTGTTTTTCATCTATGTAGTTTTATTTTCTGATTATAAAAATAATATACACTTGTAGAAAATGAAGAAAATAACAAATAAGGAAAAAAATTCTTTATAATTTTATCATACAAAAATCTCTCACTTTTAATCTGATGGTTACCATCCTTCTAATATGTTTTTCTAGGCATATATATTTGTATATGCATAAATACAAATTTACTGAAGATCATAATTTTACACATTTTTGTAATTTACTTCTTCCCATAATTTTCCCCAAACATACATTTTAAAAACTTCATAATAAACAATGCATTAAATAGTGAATTTAGATGACAAATTCATGACAGTTCTCTGTAGTCCCCTCACAGATGACACATGTCAATCAAAGACATCTATGATCTGTAATGATTTAGCTATTTTTTAATCACTGAATTTCTATACTGAATTTATCACATATATAATTAGTACATTTACTAAATTAATCACACTATTACAATGAAGTGACTAAACTTCAAAGCTAATTTAAAAAATAGGATAACCTTTTCAATTATAGTCATTGTTCTATAACACAACATATGAGCCTCTAAAAAATTCACTACACTATGCAAAATCACACAATGAAACCAAAGGGCTTATGGGGAACATAAGACTAACGGCATAATACTTTAGAAACTGCATCAGTTTTACATTTTTAAAAAGGAACCTAATAAAAAATGTTACACAGTTTTACACACATTAAATGGTTAAAAATGTATATGTATTACAATAAATATGGCACATTACCTTACAAAAAACCTGAAGGTTGCCTGTGGAAGTGGGTACTGAAAGGGCTGCAGCCTGTGAGTTATGAATCAGTGAGAGGATAATCTGAAATTGGATGGAAAGTTTTAACACTAGATGTGGATGGATGGTGCTAACAATACACTGGTAAACTAAGTGAGGTAGATCACAGATATCTGAGGGATATGTTTTTTTTTTTTTAAACTTAATTGTTCAAGTACAGTTTTCTGTCTTTTACTCCCATCCCAGCCCACCCCCGCAGCCCCCCACATGTTTGTCTTTAGCGCATTCCTAGGCAGCTTAGATTGGCTGGGTGCACTTTTCTGAATTCACCTAGTATTTCTCGGGAATGAAACTGTGCATAAGCAAATGCAAAATTCGACGTTATACTTAAATTATTTCCTAATACAGCAACTGGAACAAATCTGCCTAAGTGTTATAGCAGAACTGACAGCATGTTGCATTCTAACACTGTATCATTTTATCATAGCCAGGTAGCTCAGCTGCTTAGAGAGTTGTCCCCACATGCCAGGGTTGCAGGGTCTATCCATGTCAAAGCACATAAAAGGATCAACCAATGAATGCAAAAACAAGTTGAACAATGAATCAATATTTCTCTTTTTCTCTCTCCCTTCTCTCTTTTAAAAATCAATTTTTAAAAAAGACAGAAAGGAAGATTAAATAAATTATGCCAATATATCAGACACAAGACTTTTTAATAAACAGAGGCTAAATTCTTATTTTTAAAAAGTTATTTCAACAAAGTTCACAGGCAAGGTGAAGGGAATGAGAAAAAATTGTGGGAAATCTGCTTTTAATTATCATATAATTCACGATAATTACATATTATCCTTATCTTCCTTATATTAAAGATTTGGCATACTAAAAAAAGTAAAAACCAAAAACAGTGATTTAAGCAGTTTATAATTAGATTTCCATTTTATTTGAAAAACAAATTCACAGAAAGATATCTAATTTAATTTTTAAAAAATGGGATGCTCTGACATTATTAGAATGAAATAATAGTATATCTCAGATAATCATCACTTACTTTCTAGTATATATGTTTTTAAAACCATAATGACAAATCAAGTTTGTAAACTGCAAAGTTATAATCAACTAAACAACCAAAATTTCTATTAGCCAGAGTATTTTATGTATTTATAAGGCATATAGCTAAGTTACTCATAGAAACTTTAGAAATAAAGACCTGTAGACCACTCCCTCCATGTTAGACAGAATAAAGTCCAAATTATCTTAATATTTATTCCACCTTTAAAAGCTCTTAGAAGAGGAAAACCAAATCTATCACCTCTCTTGATAATGACTATGTCTAGCAACTCTCAATCAAGAAATGCAAGTATAGCCCTGGCTGGTGTGGCTCAGTGGACAGAACGCCGGCCTGTGAACCAAATAAACACAAGTATATTTACCTACATTATAGTTTATAGTCTTATAAAAGGAAATGAAATAAAATCATGAGGGCACATGGATGAAAATGTCTAACAATTAGTAATAAAAAATAGGGTAGTTTATTCCTACTTATGAGGCAAAATGGAAGTAAAACACTGAATTTCTATATGTTTTCCTTGTGTGTCTGAATGTTGAAAATTTCTATCTAGGTCAAGAGAAAGCAAACATATAAAAAAATAATTGTGGGAGTAGTCATCATAGTTGTAAGCAATTTAACTTGTGTACCTGGTATCTTCATCTATGAAATTGGGATAATAATAGTATCTACCTCAAAGGGTAGTGTGGTATAGAGTCTAAAATTCAGACCCAGTGTTATGTGCTGCCTTGACATCTGATAAAATTGGGAACGTCTCAAAATATCTAAGTTCTCTTCCCCACTCTCCTCATTTGAATGCAGCCCCTGGCCAAACAACCCTCGTTATCATCAGAAGGATCAGGTAAAATTCCTGTGTATCCTCAGGTAGCAGGTATCATTTCCTTACCAGCCCATGGAATTATTCGAACAAGCCAATCCAGTTTCCCACAGAAACCACAGGGTATACCTTACCCTCAAAGCCTCCCTGTCACAGCCCCCAGCTCGTTCCTGAGTGCCACCTCAGTATAGCCCTGTGTGGCACGCAGTATTCTCTTCTCCTGGTGAGTATATAACTAAGAACTGGTCATCTCATCTGCCTAGTGTCTGATGTGTTTGGCCATCCCCACGACCCAAAGTTTGCTCACCAACGGGGTGAACTGGAGGCTAGTGAGAATATTATGAGTTAATGCCTGTAAAGCTCTTTAAACAATCACCTGCCACATAGGTATTTGCTATTGTTAGAATTATGCAACACTGAGTTCATAAAGTACAACGCAACTAGTCAAAATGTTTAAACATTATCTAACAAGTTAAAGGAAAGATTTATACACTAGATTAGATTTAGAAAACTATTAGTTGGCTCACAGTGGTCTGTTAATTCAATACTTCACTCAACAAATAATGCCAACAATTTAAAATGTTAAACAAATGTGGAAAATAAAGCCACTTAAGTGAGAAACACACATTTACAAAACACTGGTTACAGATACTCTAAATCATTTTGTACAGATACAAAAAATCATTAAAAATGCAAAAGTCATCACAAAATCACATCTTGCTGCCTTAAAAAAAACAAGTATTTAATATTTAATATTTAACCATCCTTTTCTACAGAGTAGCATATTTGGATGATTGATATTTTATTCATGCCTTCATAAATCCTAAAAACAAATAATAATCTGTGAATACCTATAAAAAGCCAAAGTAGTATATATTTTCCATTTTTACCTCCCTTCATAACTATTCAGAAAATATCTTTTTCTCCAACCACATAGTAAGCACTCTAAAACCTAGGTCATATTCTGTATACTTTCTATTGTTCAAAAACACTAGAAAGTAAATATTAACTATAAAATTAAATTGTTTCATAAAATAACCATCTTGTCCTATCTGCAGGTTCTAATAATATCTCTAGATTAACATACAATGTTCAGGTTATATATTTGATAAATTCCTTAAATTTATATAGTATTATCTACCATACAGTATAAAAGTAAAAAAACTGTAGCTATCTTTTTAACTCAAAATTAAAGAGAAGAAAGTAATTTTCTGATTAAGAATTATTAAGTACCTCTTATTCTTAAAAAGAAATCCTGCAATGATTGATTTTACATAAAGGAATATGCTATAGATACAGCTATACTATCTTCACTCATTTCCAGGTTGTATATATCTATGTGTACACATCTGAGTTCCACCTACACAGACATTATTATTCCCTTGGCAACTTACCCACTGCTTTTATGGACAGCTATTAAATCTATGAGCTTTTGTTTTTATTTCAATGTGTCTTTAATTTACCATCTTGTTTAATTTACCATCTCATTTGGATTTGCTTTGTGCACTATCCTTCACCTACCTGTTCTACTCTATTATTTCAACAGACTACCTCTTGAATTTTTTTAAATACGTTTATTGTTAAGACGAACACATAAAGACAATGAAGAAAAGTAGATGGTAAAAACATTCCAGAAATTTCACTACCCAGAAATTAATACTATTAATTTTGAATGTATCTTTCTGTATGTATCTTTCTACTTTTTTAAAAAATGAAAAACTCTACAACTTTGAGGGGGAAAACCTATTAGGGACAGCTGTTCCCTTCAATACATAGGTCTACATACACTGTGTTTATGTCACATTTGTTTAACCAATTCCCTTGTTAATAGTAACTCAGAGTATTAAGCATTTACTGATACTTTAAAGGTGAGAAATGATTCAACTGGAAATTAACACTATTCTGAGATAAGACTTATCAAGGAAGAAATAAATACAGAAAAGAACAAAAGATTAAAGAGGATAATGTGTTCTTATTTTCTAGCTCCTAATATATAGCACTGACACTGACCTTTACTGAAGGCTTGGTGGCCCAGCAGTGAGAAGCAAAGGGCTTTGCCTCTTAAGTGGGTGTGGATGCAACAGGGAACAAGGGAGGCAGGTTGCCAGCGGTCTTTTAACTGATCCATAGAGCCCAAATTGCAGGAGCCAGTTTTAAAAAATGGCGTAAATTGTTAAGCTTTTGTTTTTAATCTTGTCATTGCTTCCAGTGTTCCAGAGATACTTCTGTTTAAATATAATGAAGAATGACCCATCATTTTGTCAGTATTTTTAATCTTTATGAGAATAAAATTACAACCAGAGCTAGCCAACCTTTTTTTCTCAGGCATGGGCCTCATTCCTAAGCTTATATCTGAGCTTCTCAAGTTTTCTATTAACCTAAAGACAATAATTACCACTCACTCATTAAGGAAAGAAGTTGTATAGCATTTTGAAATACTCAGATATAAAGTGCTATGTTTAAAAAACTCTCCTACATTATGTTAGCTTAATCAGTCATGCAAACACAGACAGGAAATATTCTTATACCTTATTTTTGCCATATTGCTATTTTAGACCATGAAAATGTTTTTTAAAATTTCCTTTTTTATGAGTCTCAAAGTCAAAAGCTGACTGCCCATTGCCATGGAGACGGTTCTATTTAAGGTACCATATTAGTTCTCTCCTCACAGAAGATGGATAGAAAAGTGGTCAAGAGAAAAACATCACACTCCATGGTTTAGAATTAAGTAACTACATATGCTTCTGGGTCAGCTGACACACTAGGGAATATGAGAGTGGAGGGAGTAATTACAGTCTACCTTTCATGAGTAAGATCAACATCGGCTAAAATTTAACATTAAGCTAGAGGCAATATAAGGAAAACTCCCATTACCTAAAAATTAGATGCAACCAAACAGTAAAATAAAATTACCTACATATAGTATCCTACACAGAAGTACAAGGAACTGGAACAATCTCTCCTTTTCAAAGAGCAATCTTTTATCCCTTTTATTTATCTAGGACTCATGTACAACATACATTCCTCAGGTTTGTTTTGTTTTAATTTTCAGGCATCATGATATGGCTTTCCTGACACCCTATTTGTAATCGTCACTGAAGAGTAAGATACCAGTTTACAGGTAAAAAGAATATCCATAGTTTACATGTGTATTTAATCTTGTCTAAGAGACTCAAAACAATTAAAAAATAATATAGCAATTTGTCCTAAACCTATCTTTAGGACAAACATTATCATTTCTGCTGTTTAAGAAAAATAAAAGTCCTTGAGATGTACAAATTGCCAGTTGGAGAAATAGTCACTGGAATGTAAAATATAAAATAGAGAATATAGTCAATAAAGTTGCAATGGCTACATATGGTACTAGATGGGCACTAGATTTGTCTTATCACTACTAATAAAATATTCTATGTCAACTATAACTAAAAAACAATTTTAAAAAATGGTAAAAAGAATACGGAAACAAACAAAAAAGTCCAGGATAATTTTCTTTCCCATGAAAGTTTAAAACGTTAATCTTCCTTGAAGTAAAAATAATCTGAGATGGTAAGACCCATCAGAATCTACCATTGTTGGCACTAAAACACTTATTTTTATGTAAACAAGCAATTCCAAGAGAAATTTTCACTTGCTTTCACAGTCACAAACAAGCTTTCAAAGCCCAACTCCCTTTTTTTCCCTTAGGCTAAAGTTTAGAATCTAGCAATAAGAAGAGGTATTTTTCTTAAGGTTATAGCACATTATACCTGAATGTCCAAATTTATGATTATATTTTTGAAACAGGCTAAAGGAATCTTGAATCTCCCTGATTCTAGAGCTGGTACTGCCATTATTATCAGTATTAATTTAATTTGAATCAA
Organism: Glossophaga mutica; assembly: GCA_039655065.1. Taxonomy (NCBI): domain Eukaryota; kingdom Metazoa; phylum Chordata; class Mammalia; order Chiroptera; family Phyllostomidae; genus Glossophaga; species Glossophaga mutica. Next base: position 72,240,843 of record CM077308.1, on the reverse strand, counting down.
TTTCCTCTTTTCAGTGTATTTCTCAAACAACTGACAGTGCATACTGAAAATAAAATGGATATACACAATTTTGACTTGTAGAAACATTTGGTTAATCATCATAGAGCAGTGGTTCTCAGTCCTTACAGAGCATCAGGATTACTTGAGGCCTTGTTAAAATACAGACTGACAGGCCCCACCTCCAGAATCTCTAACTCAGCAGGTCTGCAGTGGGCCCAAATTCTGCATCTGTGACAAACACCCATGTTTTGCTGATGCTGCTGATCCCAGGACCAAACTTCAAGAACCACCGTCCTTGATTTAAACAAGCTTACTAGCCCATTTGTTATTCTGTTAATATATTACTTCGATTTTTCCAAAAATGAACCATTTAAAATAAAACAATAGCTCCAGTTAGTGAAGGAACAATTTGCAAAGGATATTAATTTAAGCAAAACCAAGTTAATTCCTAAAACTGCTATCCGGTGGCTGTGTAACTGCTGTGAGTTACAATGACATTTAAGAAAATAAGCCCCTAACCAGCAGTAAATGCCCTGTGTCCTCTCCAAATTCAACTGGCCTTGAAAAGCAAGTATCCACTATAAATTTTTGAGGAGGAAATTAGTTTTTGAATGTAAATTTTTCTTAGAAATTACTCCAAAGTAATTACTCAACACATATGTTCCAGAAAAGGTATGTATCAAGTTTCTGTGAGTCCCATCTAACTTTCCAACTGACTTACATCTTTATTTTAGAAATCCCTTACCTTAAATTGATTGTTCTACAAATGAGAGTAGAATGTCTTGAACTGATTGATCTACAACCATGGAAAACAGCATATTATGTTTTAGTTTTCAAGTGCTAAATTATTCTGTCAAATAGTTAACCATCCATAAACACTAAAATGCATTAAAATGACTATAAGGATAGAATGTAAGAAAATGACTTTGTATAGTAACAAGGTACTCCTCCCCTCTTTTATGGTGATGAAATGCATACCTACTACCGAAAAAGTGACGGACAAGTTAGGAGTTCTAGAGGACAAATTACTTCATTTTTGATGACATCAGAATACCTTTCATGAATGGTAACAGTGTGTTACTAAACACTAAACTTACTAAATGCACACTACCACAACAGGTTCAAACCTTAGTGGCACTAACATTAAAGAGGTAACACACTATTGTACATTGATGGCAGGATCCTAATTTAATTTCTTACTCGATATTTTTAAAAATCCAATTGTTTGTATAAATATCTGAAGTTAAATGGGGTTATCATAAAGGTAATCATTAATGATCAATTCTTTTCACTTGCTATTATGATAAATATGTTCTTTGCAATAGTTTTAATAAAGACCAAGAGTAAAGGATGCAAAATAAAAACATACAGATGTCATGTAGTACCTTTCAAAGTTTAACACCAATGAAAATTAAGATAGTTTCCATTAATAGCTGATTATACATTATGGGAATTTGTTTTTAAAGCCAAGTGTATCAGATTAGTGATTGCTTCATGAAAGAGAACAAGAATGATAATCCATATCAAGGAATGGATTATGTACACTTAATTCTCCCATATACAATCATAACATGCAATCATAACAAGAGTTTGTTAAAAGAACGTCCCACCAGATCTAGTTTGGATCACACATTATTAAATCTTCATTTCAATGAAAATTCTGATTGAATAGGGTTTGAATCTTGCATGTGGCACTGGCTGTGTCATTGCTCTGGGTGTCATTAGGTCTCAACTATGGGAAACATCATACACTGATGCCTCTAACATATATACAACACAGATAAATGGTTCCATACTATATTTACTGATTAAGTGCTTGGTGTGCAATTTTTAAAGCTCATCTCTATAAAAATATTTTGACTAATGACTTTCATTTTTATCTTTTATTTTTAAATGTATTTTATTGATTACGCTATTACAGTTGTCCCAATTTTCCATCTTTGCCCACTCTACCTGGTACCCCCATTCCTTCCAGCAATTCCTCACCCCTTAGTTCATGTCCGTAGGTCATGTGTATACCATGTTTTTTTCAGACTATAAGATGCACCCCCCAAATTTGGGAGGAATAATGGTTGTTAATGCTGCTGATGAGTTTACAGTTACACTGCTCAAATATTATGTTTTTACCACATTTTTGGCTTCAAATTTTTTTTCCCCTATTTTCCTCCTCTAAAACCTAGGTGCGTCTTATGGTCCGAAAAATACATGTAACTTTTTTGGCTACTCCATTTCCTACACTGTTCTTAACATCCCCATCTATTTTGATCCTACCAATTTATACTTTTTTATTTATTTTTTATTTTTTAAATATATGTTATTGATCATACTATTACAGTTGTCCCATTCCCCCCTTTATTCCCCTCCACCCTGCACACCCCCGCCCACCCACATTCCCCACCTTTAGTTCATGTCCATGGGTCAGACAAAGAAGTTCTTTGGCTTCTACATTTCCCATATTATTCTTAACCTTCCCTGTCTATCTTCTATCCACCATTTATGCTACTTATTTTCTGTACCTTTCCCCCCTCTCTCCCTGTCCACTCCCCCACTGATAACCCTCTATGTGATCTCCATTTCTGTGACTGTTCTAGTTGTTTTGCTATTCCTGTTCTAGTTTGCTTAATTTGTTTTCATCTTAGATTCAGTTAATAACTGTGAATTTGTTGTCATTTTACTGTTCATATTTTTGATCATCTTTTTCTTAGATAAGTCCCTTTAACATTTCATATAATAAGGGCTTGGTAATGATGAACTCCTTTAACTTGACCTAATCTGGAAAGCACTTTGGGGGCATCTGCCCTTCCATTCTAAATGAAAGCTTTGCTGGATAGAGTAATCTTGGATATAGGTCCTTGCCTTTCATGACTTGGAATACTTCTTTCCAGCCCCTTCTTGCCTGCAAGGTTTCTTTGAGAAATCAGCTGACAGTCTTACGGGCACTCCTTTGTAGGTAACTGTCACCTTTTCTCTTGTTGCTTTTAAGATTCTCTCCTTATCTTTAATCTTGGGTAATGTAATTATGATGTACCTTGGTGTGTGCTTCTTTGGGTCCAACTTTTTTGGGACTCTCTGAGCTTCCCGGACTTTCTGGAAGTCTATTTCCTTTGCCAGATTGGGGGAGTTCTCCTTCATTATGTTTTCAAATGAGTTTTCAGTGTTTTATTCTTCCTCTTCTCCTCCTGGCACCCCTGTGATTCGGATGTTGGGACGTTTAAAGATGTCCTGGAGGTTCCTAAGCCTCTCCTCAGTTTTTTAAATTCTTGTTTCTTCATTCTGTTCTCATTGAATGTTTCTTCCTTCTGGTCCACAACATTGATCTGAATACCAGTTTCCTACCCATCACTGTTGATTCCCTGTACATTTTCTTTTATTTCATTTTTCATAGGCTTCAATCTTCTCTCTAATTTGCTACTATATTCAACAAATTCTTGAGCATCCTGATTACCTGTGTTTTGAACTGTGCATCTGATAGGTTGGCTAGTTCTTTGTCACTTAGTTGTATTTTTTTCTGGAGCTTCCATCTGTTCTTCCACTTGGGCCATTTTTTTGTCTCAGTCCACCCATACATAGTAAGGGGTGGAGCCTTAGGTGTTCACCAGGGTGAGGTAGCCCACATCACTGCATTGTGACATTATATGTGGGGGAGGGGTCCAAAAGAGAACAGTACGCTTGCTCTACTCGGCTGCTTTTCAGTCACTTCTCCCGCTACACACAAGGAAAGTGGGCCCTTCTGGTGCTGATTCTCAGGTGGGTGGTTTTTCAACTCCCGTATGAATGCTGAATGCAAGTGCCTTAACAGTTTCCCTACTAGATACAATAACTAAAACTATCCTCGGAGTAAATGTATTAAAAGTGGGAGGTTTTTTTGGTCAAAATCATTACTGTTTTTAGTGTTAAGTATAACAAATTAGGAAAGATAGACTCCAGTGACTCAACTGCTTATATTTCAGGATGTATTTTCCCCTGGAAACAATGTTATACCTAGTGGTTAAGGTTTCCAGGCTAATCAGTAAATGCCTATTGATTATACCTGTCATATCAGTAGTACTCTGGAACTTAACTAGGTGTCTTACTGTGTTTCCATGGAAAACTCTCAGTTGTTCTAATTTACAAACAGCAGAATGACACCTTCCCACAACATAAAACCTTTGTAAGACTGGAAACTCATCTATAGTTGTAGTATTTATTAAGGGGCTATAAGGAAAAAGGCCTGTGGAAGGATGCCAGTCACAGGGGTTCTTTGCTTCCTTTACCATTATTTTTGCCTTAACATAGGAAACCAAACTGAACGATGGAAATGAGCATCACATTATTTAGCCTCATAAATCATTTTTACTACAAAAATTACCAGAATGTGAGAATGTTTCTTCAACATCCTAGTCAAGAGACCGTATTTAACTCAAAATGTTTCTAGACAGTATTTTATGCCAAAGATACTATAGTAATATTGAACGAATCAATGTTATTGAACTAATGAATGACAAGTTGGCCAAACGAGGAAGTCAAAATTTGCTGGGAAATTTGGAAAAGTACATTCTGGGATTAGGAAATAAAGGTCACATAATTAATAACAGATTTATATAGATAAAAGAGCTAGCTAGCGAGTTCAAAACAGTTCAATGAGAACTTCAATTTGTTTCTCAACTTACTTATTAGAGATGGAAAATTTTGCATTTCTAATGTACAAAGTAGAAAATATCTGAATTTGAAATCACTCCTATTCTCTCAAATAATCAGGTCATATTAAGTTACATTAATTTTACATTTTCTAAGAGTCTTTTACATAAAAGAAAAACATGTATAATGTAAGGCAATACAATGTTTATACCTGTAAAATGAGCCAGGCTTTGAAACTCAGGTTTCAAAGTCTGACACTTGTTGGTATTCTGACCTTAAGCAAGTAACTAAAGTTCTCTGGAGCCCTACTTTCTTCATCCACAAAATGTAATTCCTCACAGGTTTATAATGACAAGCAAATCTGATACATCACTAGAGCTTAAACATTTAGCATAGTCTATGGCACAAAGGCAGTAGGGAAGCTACTATTGTTGATATTATAAAATGCATTTCAAAACTAAGAGTTACAGTCCCAGAGAATTAGTCATATTCCACAAAATCTAGCTCTAGTTACCCATGAGGTAAATCTGACATATCTCCATTATTGGCAAAGAGAAATTTTATTTCTTTGACTAGCTCCATCTTTGCAATTGAGGAAGATGTAAAAATAAAATATATATCTAGAAATGAGAACGTATACTTCTCAAGTATACGTTACAAGTAGCTATTAAACAGTACTCAAATATATATTTTGTACTTGTTAAGTAAGAAATCTCTAGGGCAAGAAATAATATGGCCCTAAATCAGCCATCTTTATACTTGGTCATACTTACTCATATACATGCTTTAATACATTCTTTATGAAACAAAGTTAAATGCCTATCATTTCTTATTAAGAGCTTTCAGCAGCAAAATGCAAGGTATTTCAATCCATCACTGAATATCCTGCAATATTCATGTGTCCCTCAGGAGGCAGGCAATATTCTGGCCCATAGACCAATGAATGGCTCACTTCTGGTGGATCAAAAAGCAAAGGCTAGCTAAGGGGTATCCCAAGCCTCTGAACAACAAGGATGCCACAGCTGGCTTGGGAGACTTCCAAAGGAAAGGAGTTGGGGGGTGAAGGAGAGGAGGAGATGAAAGAGGAAACAGCTTAGCCAGAATGCTATGGAGAAATAAACCTTAGGAGATGACCTACAGAGAATCGTGGAAATTTGAAGGTATTCCCTTAACTATTCTGAAACAGCCATCCCTTAAAGAACACCAGCAGATTCCAGGAACTAAAGTGTATGTCCCTATCAAAGCAACAGCCATTTTACATTTTAGAAGAACCAAGACCTAAGGCCAGTGTACTGACTCTCTTAGAGGAGTTAACATTCTTGCTCCCTATCAGAACTCTGTCCAAAATGTGGTATAATACTTAACTGAAACATTCCCATGGTCACATAGATGACAAAATAGTCCTTCCTACTGAAGTTCTGAAAGTGTTCCTTATAGATAAAGAGAAAAATAAAGAAAGAAAAAAAAAAGACATTATAAAATATATTTTGGAAAATGAGAAAAGTTATATTAGGTTATATTGTATCCAACATAAGTATACTGTTTATGTGTGTGTGTGCGCGCACGCACACGTAATATATTTTTAAATCAAAATCCTATTTTGCTGAAAATAAAATTTCCATTAACCAGATCCCAAATAAGAGGGAACCTTGTAGGGGAACAATATATGTAAACTGTTGATTCTAATTTGTGCTAAGTGCAATAAATGCAGTATACTTGGACAGCATGGCAGTCCTAGGAATAGCGGGAGAAGGGAAAGAGTTTGAAGATTAGAAAAGACTTTAGACATATAAAAGGATGCTCAACATCATTAGCCATCAGAGAGATGCCAATCAAAACCACAATGAGATACCACTTCACACATGTGAGAATGGCCATCATTAAACAAACAACAAGTGCTGGCAACGATATGGAGAAAAGGGAACCCTAGTGCACTATTGGTAGGAATGCAGAATAGTGCAGCCACTGTGGAAAAGAGTATGGAATTTCATCAAAAAACTAAAAAATGGAGCTGCCTTTTGACCCAGCAATTCCACTGGTGAGATTATACCCTAAGAATCTTGAAATACCAACTTAGAAGAACCTATACACCCCTATATTCATAGCAGCATTACTTACAATAGCCAAGTGCTGGAAGCCCATCAGTAAATGAATGGATCAAAAAACTGTGGAACATTTACAAAATAGAATACTCTGCAGGAGAAAGAAAGAACTCCTACCCTTCATGATAGCATGGATGGAACTGGAGACTATTGTGCTAAGTGAAATAAGCCAGGTGAAACACAGATATCATACGATCTCACCTATAAGAGGAACGTAATGAACAAAACAAACAAGTAAAATAGAATGAGAGGCAAGGAAACAAGGAACAGGGTGACAGTGACCAGAGGGGAGGGGGACACGGGTGGAAAAGGGAAGGGACTAGTCAAGGAACATGTACGGATGACCCTTGGACATGGACAACGGGGTGGGGACTGACTGTGAGAGGGGAGTGGGACGGGCAGAGGAGAGCAAACAGGAAAACTGTGACAACTATAATAGAACAACAAAAATATATTTATTTTTTAAAAAAGACTTTCTGGAAATGTCACGGGAGTTTTGAAGAATTTATATGTTCCACTCACTGTTATGAGGAACTTTGGCTCAGCAGTTCTCAAATATTTCAGTTTTGAAACTCCTTCACACTCTCAAAAATTATCAAAGACCTGAAAGAGCTTTTGTTTATGTGTTGGTTATAACTGTCAACATTTACTGCATTAGAAATTAAAACTAAGAAAATTTTAAATGTTTGACTCACTTATAATAATCCCTTACATGTTAATGTTACATATTTTTATAAGAATAAATTTTCCAATCAAAAAGAGTGATATTTACATTTTTGCAAATCTCTTTAATACAAATGATAGCCAAATTTCATATTTGCTTCTGCATTCAGTCTCTTGCAACATGCTTTGACTGAAGTCAGGAAAATATGGCCTCACACAGATAATGTAGTTGAAAAATATAAAAGATAATTGTAAATATTCTTCTTTGATATCACACCAAAACTTGACAAGTAGAGCTTCTTAACGGTTAATTGCGAAGTAGAATCTGAAACTTTATCAGTGAACTTAACTTTCTATAGTTTTATTAAAATTTGTGTCTTGTACTTTGAATGGATCTTTTATGCATGTATGATTTTGATAAGGACTTTCTCAAAAATGAGTAAAATGATCTTGAAAATTTAAAAAAAATAACTGACAATATTTATTTCCTGTGATTAAAAAAAATCAGATGGCAAAGATCATGTCCATTGTGCTTAACTGATTGGTTCTTAGCTGAAAAAAGAAGGCCCTGAGTAGCAATGGCTTTATACATTGGTCACTTGGAAGACACTGGTTCATTGACTTATGCAGATCTTCCAAATGTGGCCAAATTTTGTTATACATTAAAATATCATATCCATTAACATCACCCAAGAATGACTTTGAGTACTGGGAAGCTTTCAGACTAATAAAGGCAGATACACATTTTCCAAAATTCTAGTATTTCCTTGAAAGTTTGAATTTTTTTCACTGGTAATGAATACTGTCAGGTTTTTTCCTTGGAATTTTAGGGCCAAAGCCATTTTTAAGAAATTTTTAACCAAATACCCAAAGTTTGTCTGACAGGTGTTCTTTTAAATAAAACTGGGGTTAACATTTTTTTTTATTTTAAATTAACAAACTTTTTCATATGTGTAGCTCTGTGTATTTTCACATATTTGTCTACCTACCTTACTAGTCAGGACACAGCAGTTCCATTACCCAAAAACTCCCCTAATGCTGCCTCTTTGTAGTCAAAACTTCACCCCACTGCAGCCCCTGACAAACACTGATCTGATCTCTGTCCCTTTAGAGTTGCTTCTTCCAGAATGTCACCTACGTAGAATCGTAGAGGATATAACATCTGGAGACTGGCTTCTTTCAGTGTAATGTCTTTGCGGACTTGTACATGTTGCTTTTTACAACTAAGCAGTATTCCATATGGATGTACCACAGTTTGTTTTACATTCACTTGTTAAAGGATATTTGGGTTTCCAGTATGGGGCAATTTGAATAAAACTGCTATAAATGTAGTTTTTTAAATGGTGTTAATTTCAAAAGTGACTAGTTTAGCTTGTAACTGAAACAACTGCATATATTCTTTACCTAGAGACAATGAATGTGCTATGCAGAAGTGCTTTACATACTTCTAATTTTGTCACACAGGATATTTTAAGACAGACATTCAAGGTCAAGAGTTAAAAAATTTAAATTCTTACTGCTTCAGGGATGCTCTTTTTTCAGTCATTTTCGTTTATTTTTAAAGATTTTATTTATTTTTTAGAGAGGAAAAGAGGGGGAGAAGGAGCAGGAAAGAAACATCAATGTATGGTCGCCTCTCACATGCTCCCCACTGTGTACCTGGCCCGCAATCCAGGGATGTGCCCTGACTGGGAATTGAACCAGAGATCTTTTGTTTTGCAGTCCAGTGCTCAATCCACTGAGCTGCACCAGCTAGGGCTGAGGACACTCTTAAATGAAATGCATTTTTCCCCACTGAATAGATGGCAGTGAATACAATTACTGTTTGGTGCTACTACCCTGACTTACACTAAGGGGCCAGCACAGTTTTTACCTCAATGCTGCTGCACACAGTGAAAAAGAGGAATAAAGTCTTAGTATGGCCATAAAAATAGTTTTGAACCCTGAACCTCCAAAGGGTCTTGGACACCACCAGGATATGAAGATCATATTAGACAAGTGTGGTTTTATCTCAGGGAATTAACCAAAACAAACTTACAGAAATAATAAAAACAGCCAGCTAACTCCTTTCCTTTCCTTCCAGGTGCTCTGCAATAATGTGTCAAAGAGTAGCTAAAATTCATATTTCCAACCAATATTACCTGCAGAGTTTTAGGTACCTATAGGCATTCCCAAGATGTTGAAGCTGGAATGTGGATATTACCTGACAACCTGAATACCGAGGGAGACGAATGAAATACTGCTTTATTTATTATAGAAGCAGTAATGAGAATTAAATGGACACCTTACTAGTTGTATGCCAAAGGCCATACCACTTAAATGTTCTCAGTTTGTGAGAATCAATTGAGATAATGTGAATACACTCTAAATATTGTAGTGGTCTAAACGAACATAACCCAATCCCTTCAAAAGGGGAAAAAGAAAGAGATGAAGAGATGGTGGAAAAAGACAAGAGACTTTTACTTCTACAACTCTTCTCTCCAATTAAAATCAATTTTGTTTTGCTTTACCCTAGATTTGCCCCCAACTTCTAAAAACACAATCATCCTTAACTTTTAGCCTTTTCAAACACAGTACCAATTTCCCTCATCTGCTGAAGTGTCCAAAACGCAATTTCATTATTTGAAAAACCAAAAGCTACCCACTGGATTACTATTTAAGGCGGTGGGGGGCGGGGAGCAGCTGGATACACATATATGCAAATTTTAAAATGTTCATCATTCTAACTGAAAGCATATCTTTACCTCCCAATTACAGGCAATAATTAAACAGGACAAAAATGTAAAGAATAACCAAATTACTCAGTTATGTGTTCAAATATATTGCCACAACACAAAAAAACTAAGGTATGAGGGAAAAGGAAGAATAAATAGGCTTGTCTTTTTCTTATATTTATAGTTGTACTCTATGATTTACTAAGTATTTTAACATGCATTATTTCTCTCAAGCTATACAGCTACCTGTAAGGTAAGTGGAAATCACCTACATTTGACAGAGAAGACTAGGTTTCAAGGAGGTTAACTAATTTGCCTACAATTTGATAAAGGACCTATCAAAGACCTAACTGAGCACATTTTGTGGATCCCAGAATCACTACATTAGCAGTTAAGTTCTAGCAATTTATTTGGCGGCAGGGGGAGGGGTGCACCCATAGGAAGAGTAGCAGAATCCCTTTTACAAATGAAATCTTATACTGAACCTGAAATACGAAGCACATCAACATACAAAACAATTATTTTTATCGTTTTTTTCCACAAACTAACTACTGATAACAAGTTTGTGTTCTCAAATGTAAAAACTTAACATAAGTAGATATGTACAGAAACAAATTTTAATTAAAGACCAGTGCGTTCATAATCAATGACAATCTTTCTCAAAAATGTCATATTGCCCCGGCTGGTGTGGCGCAGTGGAGTGAGCGCCAGCCTGGAACCAAACGGTCGCCAGTTCGATTCCCAGTCAAGGTACATGCCTGGGTTGCATGCCAGGTCCCCAGTAGGGGGCGCAGAAGAGGCAAGCTCACATTAATGATTCTCTCCTTCTCTGTCTCCCACCCTTCTCCTCTCTCTAAGAATAAATAAAATCTTTTTTAAAAAGTCGCATTAACAAAAATCTTCAAATATACCTACAAAGGTAGCAGAACAAGGTCTACTTCAAGTCCTGCGCAAAAATCTTACAACCAAAGATAACTTTTTAAACGATGTTAAAATTGGATCCAACTTAAAAATTTAATACAACTCAAGCATTTTTCAACACAAGCATTTTAGGGGCCCATAAAAAGCTGTTTGAAAACCACTGTATAGTAAGTTGTTACCATAAATTCACTGCTTAATCTCTGCTTAGTTCACTTAGATAAAACGAAGCAAAAAATTGCTTTTGACAATCAAAATTATGTATGCAAGAAACCTGATTAAATAGGGCAGAATATAGCCACTGTCAAAGCAATTCCATTCTGTTGGCCGAACCATACTGAATTGCTATTAACTGACAATTTTGACTAGAAAAATGAGGTTCATACGGTTTAATCCAGTATTTCCCACTTTATTTTCAGTCTCTTCACTTACAAAACCATCAAAAGTTGTCAAAATAAGTAACCATATATGCAAAGTGGAAAAGTACAACCAACAAATATATACCACTGAAACTACTAAATGTACTTAGAATTTTTAAATGTTAAATTTTCTATAGTGCATAATTTTATTCACTCTATAGTATCAACTGCTTAATAAAAGTCCATTGTAATGTGCCACCTTTTATTTGTTGGAAAATGAGTAGGTTGACAGTTACCTACCTTTCTTAATGCAGATTGGCACTCCACTTTAAAATTTATCTAGTTGTCCCTAGAATTTCTTCAAGTAAAATGTATTACACCTCCAAACTCATTAACTTTTCCAAAATAAATACAGGCATTTCCTCTTTTATTAGAAACTTTATTGCATTATTTCACTGATAATAGAACAAGTTAGATGTAGTAGGAGTTATAGATTTGTGGGCAGTTTTGTTTGTTTTCCTCTGTGGTTTACTTCTCCATTCTTTTTACTTTACTGACCTAAAGTTACCAAATTAGATATGTTCCATATCTGAAGAAGCTCTTTACTTTGAAGGACACAATCAAAATTATAAAGGAACTTCTAAGAGTAAGTGCGACTCTCTTACAATATAAAATTCTATTTTTAGACATTGGGTTAAACTAAATTATTTCATGTGAAGGAATCCAGTTCTTTTTGAAGATCCCTACACTCCCCCCTACCCTCCCCAAATTCAACACACTGTAACAAATTAAGCCACTGAGAGAAAAAGGCATCATGCCACGTATAAAGGTGGATCTTCCCTCATTATTAATGAGGATTAGAACAGCAAAGAGTAATTCACACTGGGTGTGCGTGAGTTTCATTCTTCCATTATTAACTACACTGAACAAAAATGTAAAATGGTATGACTCAGTTATAAGTAGAAAACAGGATAAATTCAGAGAATCACATTTAGAAAGCTGTAGATAAATTTTACTTAGAATTATATACTTTGCATCAATAAGAAAACCATCCCTTATTAGAAATAAATTCTTACATGCTATTTTTAGGATGAAGAATTTAAAATGCTAAACACTTGGTATCTTTTAAGAGCATTTAAGACTAGTACTCTTTAACAAGCTACAAATGTTGCCAAGTCATGTCATAACTGGCTCAAACAATCCCATTTCCATCTACAGCTATTTCATGCTACTGCATGAATCAATATTAAATACCCCTTGGAGTTACTAAAAACTGGAATATTGGCAGAGCAATTACAAAATGTGAAAATGGTAAATATCCATTTTCCATATATCTCTTCCATTAATAATGCTTAGAAATGAAGATTTTCTTTCTGAGTAAATATAGTTTCTTAAAAGCCAAGACAAAGATATAAAGAATGCTAGCAGAGTATGATGGATCCATAACCATGATTCTCTCGAAATAAAAATAAAATAGATTCTGAAGCCTATAGCACCTCCAAACATTTTATCAGCCTACCAATATGCCAGTCATTTTTTTAAAAAATCAGAATCAATGTAGTTTTCTTTCCCTGATTCAGTTAAAAGAAACAACTTATTTTAATCAGGCTTGAGTTAAAACAAATGTGTAACAAACAACACCTTTTTTCATGTTAAAGACATAACCTATCACTTTTAAAGTTAGGGAATAATCGTTCTTTAAAAAGCTTGTTTCAGATGCCTCTGGCCCTGAAGTGAAAGAGTTAACATTGGACTAAGCTGATCTGCACTTCTGATCCATTACATTTCTCACAAGCTGCCCTACAATGGACTGAACAAGTATCAACTGTAATTTGATTCCAGAGTTTATGGAAAAAAATAACTGCACATACTCAACATGAACATTTAATAGAAATGTTTCAAGGAAAACATACTAAATAAGCGAAATTTAAGGCACATAAAACTGTTCAATTAACATCAAATCTGCAATCTCTTTTCTTTCTTCATGCTCTCGAATAAAATAGGAAAGAAAAAAAAAGCAGCAGCCCTACTGCAGGGAAAAGAGGTTTGAAAAACAACTTTGATTGGCACTTGGCCTGACCCACAGAGGAAGAAAAACAGTTTTTGGACAAAGAGCGCAAATATTTGAGCTTGCTTACTTAGATGCTTGCTTTCTTTCTTAATAAATAAAGAACAATCCCAGCTGAACTGTATTTAGAGAAATTGACTAAAAAACGGTGCCCTATTCATCTTAGTCTTTCAGTCCCAATGCATTTGCATAGCTCAGCAATTTTAATTCATTTGTACTGGACAAACAGAAGCACCTCAACTAATGTTTCCACTTAATGAAATGCAAAAATAGTTTGGAAAAGAATAATTTGATTATAATATTATCCAGTACCCAGTGTTAAAGTCTGATTGAAAGCTTTTCTCGGTCTAAAGCGACATCCCCTCTGCCCCCTCCGCGCCTCCCCCCCCCCCCCCACCGTTAACGGAACGATTAAGCCGAGCAAGTTAACCAATACTGGAGTAAACTTTCTATCAGTCACTCTAAAAAGCAATAAGCTAATGGTGCGTCTGATTTTTCTGGACAAACGGAGGGGGGGGCAGGGGTTACTAAAAAGGGATAACTCACGTCTACCTCAGTCTCCTCCTCCCCCAGTCCCAGCCCGAGGAACTATAAGGTCGAAATGCATTTCCCACGGGCATAAAGTTCAAGCTACTTTACCAGTACCTTCCATAACTGAGCTATAGACATAAGGCAACCATCAGAAGAATGTAAAAAGGGGGTGTTTGGGAAAAGCGCGCAAGGAAGGCAGAAGCAACCAAGTAAACAAAAACACCCGCAAGAGATACAGGCACAGCGAAAAGGGAGCCAGGTTCCTCCAGACCAGACGAGGCTGTTCTGATTTCGCACCAGCCTCCACCAACAGCACCAAGAGAAGGATCGAACAGGTCCCGCACTCCTCCCTTACAAAAAAATAAATCCTCAACCCCTCGGGACTAGTGTCTGTCCCCGCAGAGATAAAAGCAGCAGCAGCAGCCGTTTAACCCTGCACCCTCAACCCACGCCCCCTTTTTCGGTCTCGGCAGAGGGAAGGTGCCCCGGGATCCCTTTGAGCCTCGCCCCAAGAGTGCGCCCGGGGGCCGAGCGGCCCGAGCCCTGGCAGGCAGGAAGCGCCCCTCTCTAGCCGGACCTCAGGCCGAGCCCGTACCTTCCGCAACACTTTCCGGCAGTTGGTACAGAGCAGGTAGTTGGCGGCGGCCGATGGGCTGCTACCGCCCCGGTTCATCGTGGCTGCGGGCACCGAGGGCGGGCGGCGGGCCGGGACCGGGCTGTCACTGAGGCCGTTCGCGCCGCTGCGGAGCCGAACAGACCCCGCGCCGCCGGCAGTGCTTCAGACTCAGCCTCCACCGGCGGGATATCGGGATAAGAGGCGATGACCTGAGAGCAAGCGGCGCTGTCCCAGGCTACTACCGCGGCGGCTGCCGAAGCGACGGCGGAGACGGCGGCGGCTGCTCCTCACCGTCCCGTTGTTCTACCCGCCTCCATCCTCCAGACCCCCGCCCCCGCCTGGCTAGGACGAGCAGCCGCCACCGCTGCCTCCGCCGCCGCCGCCGCTGCAGCGCCTCAGTGCGGCCCCGCCCCCGCCTCCCCACCACCTTCACCACCTCCACACTCAGTACCGCCCCCTCCCGCCAATCGGACAGCTCCGGCCACGCCCCCGGGGCGCTAGCCCGCTACCAATGAGCAACTAGAGCTAGGTTGGGAGCTGCGCCGGCCAATCACAGAGGCCTAGGATGCCTTGAATCTCCGGGCAAGTTAAGTTTATCTCGGAGGCTCCGAACTAAAGGGAGATGGCGGGTTAGTTAGGTAGTGGGATGGGAGGGAATACAGTTTGCGCTGCTCCGCCAATAGGAGGAAGAGGGTGTGTCGTTTGCAAATAACAGGGAAGCTCAGCCCTTCCTGAAGGCAAGCCACGCCCCCTCTCTAGGTCCCTGCAGAAATGGTGAGAGAGTGAGATTAATAGCTGGGAGCTAGAGCTCGCTGGTCGATCTAAAACTGAAGTAAATATTTTCTGACTTCTTGAGAAAGGTTGGGAAGGTGGCGGGGGGCCTGGGGGTGGGAAACTAAAATGTTCATACCATCACATCAGTGGTTAGGCATTCTCTCAGCCCAAATGTTAGCTTAGCTGTGAAGAAGACTGCAGTCACGTAGGGCTTCGCGTCCAGGGAGCTTTGAGAACTTTACGCATCATTTATCGTTAGCCTCGTATTGCAAAAGACCAATCACCTGAGGTTTGGGCGGAGAGTAGGGGATGTTTGAGGCATATTTACACCATTAATCGGGGGGGGGAAGATACAATACCTCTGGTGTCGCGGTTTCCTATCTGAAGCCCTTTTCACAGACCTCTCAGTAATGCAAGTTCCTTTATTTGATTAGGACTAAAGGGCCAAAGAGACGTTTGTTTTCTCACCCAAAAGTCCTTACTGAGGCAGCTGGTCAGATACACGCAGAATGCACAGCGCTGCTTGAAAAGGAATGTTCAGAGAACAAATTGCCTTTTAAAACTATTGGGCTGGACTGGCCTCTTCCAAAGCTAAAAAATGGTGAGTCAGGATTTTTGCGTTCACGCTCCAGAGAGAGAAGGCAGATGTAATTGGGGAAAGCTCTAGCTGACAGAAATGGTAAGAAAACAAGGCCGGAGTGAGCAGGGGAAGTGCTGCCTGTTCTCCCTAGGGGGCTAGCAACGCACGTGCTGGTCGAATGCGGGTTCCCGACGCGGGACGCCGGGAAACCAGCTCCCCAGTGAGAACAAAGGCAGGCACCGAGGGAGAGCCTGATTCTTGCTTGGTCCTCACCGGTGTTCTGCGGGCCTCGTAGAAGACTTGCTTCACCCATTGACGCAGAGCTCCGTGCTCACTGGAGCCCCAACTCCCAGCCGGGCCTTGGCTGTGACCACGGAGAACTGTGCATTATGACATCACCTGTTTTCGCTTTTTAGAACACAGTCAGTATTCTCGGCTTCTGTTTTAAAGATCTCTAGTGTACGCAGATTTGTAAAGGCCTGCAGTTCGCAGAATGAATCTTTGCTGATTTAAAACAACGGTATCACTGGTTTGCATTTCTTTCTTTTTTATTTAAAAAACTACCCCGGTTTACTTTGGGATTCAGTGTGGTGTTGTGATGCAAAATCAGAGTTCTACAGGGGGAGGAGCTAGCAAGTTTAGGATATCAAAGCTACCAAACTGTGTGGTTAAAACTGCCAATCTCATTTTTTTCAACAGCTGCCTCCTCTTTATCCCTTTTAGGTATCACCAGGCATAAACCAAGTCTACACGAGGAACAAAGGAAATTGAAATCTGCCAGCGTTGGGTTTAAATAGATTAAAATAGACTGGAAAACCCCCAAAGGGTCTAAGATAGGTGGTTGAGTAAATGTGTTGATCCATTAAACTAGTCATAGCTGAAGGTCGCTTAATGCTATGTAGACTAGAATATATAGGTCTAGAATAGCAATGGCGTGGACAAGGTGCTTAAAATTCAGGTAGGAGAAACTGTAAAAGCAAGAAAGTTTGCAAAGGGAGAAGTTACCACATACTTTTTAATGCAAAGAACCAAGAAATTCAGGAAGAAAGTTAGGCAAGGCCCAATTTTCCTAGAACTGAAACACATATGTGTCTCCAGTTACTGGTGAACTTCTTGGACTATATTCCAAACTGGGTCTGTCTTGTAAAGCTGATTTTCTGTGAATGCATTTTAAAGGAAAGAAGAAATTGAAGGATGAAATGAATTTTTGTGCAGAAGTTGAAATTTCTCAAATTGTATTTTAACTTCAAATTGCTTTATTTTTTTCATAACGTTTCTTTTTACTTAATAGATAAATCCTTTAACAATGAAGCCCTTTAAGTTCTTCAATAACTAAATACCCTAGAAAGAATGGCAAAGAGAGTTCATCCCTATCCAATTATATCCTCTAACAAAGATTACTAAAGGGAAGTTTTAAAGGAATATCTTAATTGATATATGAGTATGGTCAGTACACGTGTGTGACCTAATGATGTTTCTCTCTACCAAACTCCCCCAAGTTTTTATAACATTAATTGTTTATTATGTCATTTATTGTCAGTTAACCATGTACTGCTTTGTGATATTTCTTATACTGAATTGTTCCATATGTGTTTATGTTCCACCCAAGATTTTCAATCAGGTAACTCACTCTCAATACATAGCAACAACCCTTTCTTCTGATTCTCACACCCTCAGACCTATCATGCTTATTCTCCGTCCTCATGGTAATTTTCAGCTCTTGGATCGTTTCTTTCTCTTCTATTCCTTACCTGGTCTTCCTTCTTTCCCTAGCTAGCCTGGATATCTACAAGAGAATGGGATTTAGAGAATAAGTGACTTGCAAATAAATCCTGGATCACACTTGTCAAACCAACTCAAAGAGTCTGAGGCTTTGCTAGAAATAATTGATATTTACTCAAAGGTCTTAGGGTTTACAAACTGGAAACAACAATTAAGCAATAGCCAGAGTTCTCCAAAGAAGAAAGAAAAGCTGAGGGTTCTTATATTAAAAAGTACATTCTTGAGAAGAATCAGTCTTGCAATCTTAGCCTCTGGATTGGTGTGAAATGGTAATCTTTTGTAGTCATATAAAGGATTTCCATTTATAATGGTAATTGTAAATGGTGGTCTAGATGATGGACATCAAGTGGTCTGGATACATAAACATGCTTTCCTTAGTCTTTCAGGGGATAATCAGAGGGTTATCTGGAAGTGTGATATATATCCAGGCATGATACAGGACTGGAAAGTTCAAAAATGTTTAAGTTCCCATGCTAGTGAGAACTAGAATAGAATTGTTTTCTCATACCTCAACCTACTTGGTTTTAGTAATTTAGCAGTTTGACTGTAGTACTCCCTTTTATTTCTTCACTCTATTCTTCATTTCCCCCATTTTGATCAGGGTTTTTCTCTCAGGAAACATCATAGATCAAACAAGATTTTAAAGTCACTTGATGTCAGGGTGGCAATGGCTTCCTTGGGTTTTTATCATGTCCCTTGGAGGGGGGACATGGATTAGAAACATGCTTGCTACATATGAATTTATAGTCAGCTTAATAGTTGTGCTAATTTTTAGATTGAAACATGAGGAAAGGACCAAATGAGATGTTACTATTACATATCAGCTTTGGAAACCAGCTCAGTCTTGAGAATAGGTCAGTTCAATTAAACAGTTGCCTCTCATTTCAGGAGTCAATAATGCAGATGGCTCAAAATAGGTCTAGTTTCAATAAATTTAGCCTTCTATTTACATAGGGGGAGCATAAGTAATAATTAACCTTATAAGCTCTATTAAATCTGCTTTGCTGGAATTTCCACAGGGATTCTAAAGATTAAATTTTGAAAGGTCTCTTGAGGCCAGAAAAGCCAGAGCAAAGATTTACCATCACACTCTGCCTGCAATACCTATAGAGTTGGATGAGTTCCTTTCTTCTCAATGTCCCCAAAATATCTTAAGATTCCTGCACCTGCTTTACTCACCTGGTAAGGCTCCTGGGAATCTTGTAAGCAAGGTACCAGGTTGATATTTCCAAAGGTTTTATTGGCTTCCACAAGACAGTTGTAGTTCCTGAAAGCTGTCTGGTCATATCTGAGTCTATGCATGTCTTTTTCAAATATGACATTTCAGTCAAATCTTTGATAATATAACCAGTTTCCAATTATGTCCTCTTACAAGGAGAACAGATTCTTATTGAACTTATACAAATAACAATATTGCCATAAAAATATGAAGACTCACAGTTTCTGAATTCTGGAGGTATTCAGTAGGGAGAAAAAGATAAATGTTTCAGTTCTGCTCACAAAGTGCAATATGTCAAATTGCTCAAGTCATAGGTAGCTTAAGAGAAAAGGTTTCCTCGTATCTGGAAAACAGAAGATTAAAGAACCAGTTATATTTCAAACAAAAAGTCATGAAAATTATAATCACTCTTATCAGTTCATTCAGTCCCATATTATTAATTCTTGTTGATCTTAATCTTTTTGTTAACAGTTTTATGAATCCAATTTTTCCATCAGTTCTTGTGACCTTTCCTGATGATTAAGGGTGACAGGGTCAGTGATAATTCCAGGAAGTTTGCAAGGCTTTCCATCAAGGCTTGTATGATTTTCTCAGTGAAGTGGGTGCCTCAAACACTAGGGGTTGTGGAAGGTATACCCCAAGTGGGAAACACATTTTCTAATAATTTCTTTGCCACTGGGAGGGCATCAGCCTTGCAGTGGAGGAAAGCTTCAAACCATCTGGAAAACATACGTGCAATAACAATAACATTCTGATCACCAATACTGAGTGGCAGTTGAATGAAGTCCAGCTTAAATGCACAATGCTGAATGAAGGAATGGGAAAACCCAAGATGGGATATGCTGGGGAGCTCAGTGGAACCAAGCAGTTGACTTGGGTTTACCATAGCTCTGACCATTCATTTAATTTACAGCCATTGTTTTCCCATCTTCATTTCTCTGATTTAGGAACAGGCTGTTACCATGTTTCAAGGGCATCAAAATGGCAAAAGTCTGGCACTGAACGGTCATTTTTGCAAAAGTAGAATAAATTTCATCCACATGTGCCACAACCTTTATTGATTTTGTTCCTCTGTCCTTGCATGAAAGTTAGCTAGGGCATTTCCTTGATACTCAGGTTCAGTCCTTTTAGGAAGAGCCTCAATTTTGACATGGACATCTTATGTTAGGACATATTAGACATCCAGAAATTTCACATAAGTTCTGGAACATTTATAATATACACTATACAGATACAATAGAAAAGATGGCTTAATGTTTATACAGTTGACTAAATGGAATCATGTTATTGTGAAATAATACTTAATGATCTATTTGACCAAAGTAACAGTAAAAGATTTTAAAGATAAATACAGAATTTTAGCTCTAACCATTGAGAAGATTAAGTTTTCTTAACTAATCAAAGACCTGATTGAGGTGACATAAAACACAGAAAGTCATTTTGATAAAACATAGAAACTTTGCTTTCTTGGCAGAAAACTTTTTACAATATCTTATCAGGAGTAGACCAATAGTTCAAGAAAACTTTATCCTTTTAGCAGGTGAAAGAATATTATTTTAGTACACTATTGATATTACAGCTTTTTAAAAAAAATCCTTCTAAGAAATTCAATTTTATCTAGCTTGATTACATGTTAAATTTTTTCCCAAGAACTTTTTTTAAAATCTTCTAAACTTTCCTCATCCCTCTTAGTTTGTCTCTTCTTACTCATTCATGTATAAGCAATTTGTCTTAGAACAAACCATTTTCTTTTACTTTTTTCAAAAATGAACTTTATATCTTCTTCTACTGGAAATACATTATTTTTTCACATTAATTAGCATTCCTAACCTTTAGAAACTTTAACTCTAAACTATAACTAAAAAGTAAGCAATTAGCATTCTTTAGGTTGGCCAATTTATGAATATATATCATAGCCTTTACAAAAACAGTTTACTGGCAAATATATATATATATATATATATATTTTTAAAGATTTTATTTATTTATCTTTAGAGGGGAAGGGAAGGAGAGAGGGAGAGAAACATCAATGTGCGGTTGCCTCTTGTATGTCCCCTGCCGGGAACTGGCCTGGCAACCCAGGCATGTGCCCTGACTGGGAATCGAACCTCGATCCTTCGGTTCGCAGGCCCGTGCTCAATCCACTGAGCTACACCAGCCAGGGCTACTGGCAAATATATTTCCTAATTTTTAGAAACATATGCTTCCTCAACAAAATATAAAACATATTCATTAACAGATCCAAATTTATCATAGTTTTTCTGTAATAAGTTGATAGTAGAAAAACATAGATTTACTTAACACAACAATTAATGTTTCAGTATTTTATCTTATTTGGAAATGATATTGAATAAATTTATTATTTAACTTAACTTGGCCAAATTCTAACGTTCCAAGTTATTAAAAGATTTGGGGAAACTATTTTAAGTATATATACCAGATAATTTTTGTTAAAATATTTTATCTAAAAAAACTTTTTATCTTACAACTATTTGGATTGTTAGTTCCTAATAATTATGTTTAGATTAACCA
Source organism: Glossophaga mutica (assembly GCA_039655065.1). Taxonomy (NCBI): domain Eukaryota; kingdom Metazoa; phylum Chordata; class Mammalia; order Chiroptera; family Phyllostomidae; genus Glossophaga; species Glossophaga mutica. The sequence continues at coordinate 72,219,368 of CM077308.1, read as the reverse complement.
TGAAAAAACTCCATGAGATATCAGACAATAATAGTAATTAACTAATTATTATCACAAGCTACTTTCCTGCTGACAAATTTTGTAATAGAGATAATATGAACTTCTTTTGTAATCCCAGGTAAAATTAAAATATACTTAATTCTGATAATTCTGATAACTCTAAAGACATTCTTATTTAACCAAACCAAGCTCAGACCAGTTTTACTATGAAACATTTTCTCAGATTAAGTGATTCCGAAAAGCATATAGGTTGGTTTATATTATACTTTTGAGAATTTACATACAAGCACTTAGTCCCTTTAAGCAAATTAAATAGCTTTACAAATTAGCGATATCATCTGAAAGTAGAAAGTAGCACACAATACACATGAACACACAAACATGCAAACAGACACCTGATAGATTTGTTTTTTTTTAATTTTTATTTTTTATTAAATTTATTGGCATGACACTGGTTAACAAAATTATACAGGTTTCAGGTGCACGATTCCACATCACATCATCTGTGCACTGTGTTGTGTGTTCACCACCCCAAGTCAGGTCTCCACCCATCACCGTTTATCCCCCTCATACCCTTCTCCACCTCCCTTCCCATAGATTTTTAAAAAATTTTCAGCCATGAGATAGGCATAATAAGGACAGACTCACTAATTTATAACAGTTAAGTTTATTCATTCAGATGGTTAGAGCTTTTTCTTATTAATATTTATAGCGAAGGCAATTAAGATTTGCATTTGCCCTTGACAAGTAGTCTTGGAGCCAGATCAGCAGTTTGTGGTTTAAAAAACCTTTGTTTTCTATTTTTCCATCAGGATGAGGAATTGAGGATAGTAAGGATAGATGGGCTTTGAGCTGCTTCTCGTGTTGCAGTTCTGGTTTCAAAAAGATTTGTAAGATTATGACACTTGTTCTTAACTCCTGAAAAGCATTGGATTGTAACTTCACAACCATCCAGTTTTGGGATCTATTCATCCAACTACATCCTCCTAATTTGCTTCTTTCCCTCTGGGTACCTAGTTTTATTTTAGCTTACGGGAGGAGACTTTTTTAAAAAAAATTCCTATTAGACTTTAAATTTTCATCTTCTAATTTTGCCATACTTTTGATCATAGAGATATTAATTTTTTTGAAATACCAGATTTCAGGAGGGAGAAATAGTAAGACATTTTAAAGCACCTACTCAGATGACCAAAGTTTCTTTTCGGGTTCTTTTAGAACTATTTGAAAGGTCAATTTGTCTTTTAGAATCTGTGCATGTCAATGAAAGAATGCATTCTGTTGTCCCCAAGAGGTTTGGAATTCTCTCTTCAAGGAGGGCCCTTGAGGGGTGGACTTAAAGGTTTCCCTGAATGGCCATTAGAGTTTTAAATTATTTTGGCTAAGTTGGTCCATGTTATTAAAAAGGCACAAGAGAAGAGACAAAATGTTTGTGTATGTAACTAGCTAGAGTTCCCAACTAAAGGGTGAAGATCCTATGCTGAAGATAAGTTTCCCTGGAAGATGTCATGGCTGGACAAAGACACAGAAGAGCAGTTAAGGCTGTTTTTGAATCATTTAATTTCTTAGAAGTCTCTAAGAACCAATAGAAAAATGTTTCTCATTCAGCTTGTTTCACCTTTGTAAGATTCTCTAATTGTGCACATAACTATACTCATTTTGGAATCTCAAAAAATCCCCAGAGTGGTCACTGTAATTTCAAATTGTTGTTCATATCAGAAGTCCATCTAGAAATACTTAGCAGAGGATGGACCATAAATCCAGTTGGCATTCCAGAATGGGGTTGCCATTCCATAACAGACTTAGAGATAGGGCACCCCATTGCAAAAACCAATATCAGAGGACCCAAGAACAAAGCTCTGAATCTCAATGAGGCAGAGAGGTTGGAACTGAGAGAACTCATTGAAATCCCAGAGCCATTGGGGATACAACAGAGCACAAAGGTCTCGAGCAGTTACCTTACTCCAGTCTAACGAATTGAAGCAGGGCGTTCTTCAAATTCCATGGCACCAACCCCATATATGTAAAAATAACTGAAAAAGTGTCTGGAGGCTTTGCTAGAAATAAATGATAAAGATTTATTCAAGGGTCATAGGGTTTACAAACTGGAAACACAGCAAGGTAATGCCCATAGTTTTCCAATGAAGAAGAAAAGCTGAGGGTTTTTTTATAAGTGAAAAGTACATTTTCGAGAAGAATCAGTCCTGCAATCTTAGCCTGGTCCAAAATTGTAATCTTCTAGATGGCTGGTGGTCTGGATACATGAACATTCTTTCCTTGGTCCTTCGGGGGTATCAGAGGATTATCTGAAGCTTTGATGTATATCCAGGCATTGATGCAGCACTGGACAATTCAAAAGTTTAAGTTCCCAGGCCAGTTAGAACAAGAACAGAATTGTTTCCGCATACCTCCATCTACTTAATTTTAATAATTCAGTGACTTGTCCATAGTGACTCCATTTGATTTTTTCACTCTATTCTATTCCTCAAGCTGTTAAGAGAGAAGGAAACGAAAGTGAATTCTCTTGAGTTCACACAGAGCAAAGGGGAACTCCACCCCCTCTTTTTGTCTGCTATGCCTAAACAAGAAAGGACTTTACAAATGTGAGATATGGGTGTAAATTGCAACCAATGTTGAGAACTATTTTAAATATTTTATTACAAGCTTAGGATAATGTTTCATTAAACAGTTTACATCATATTTTTTTAAATCTGTTTTACTTGTCTTGAAATAGTCTTAAAATTTTTTTTCTTACATGTAGTTCATAAAATTGCATGGCTTAGATGTACCATAACTTATTTAACCATTGAACATGTAGGTTGCTTCTAGTTTTTTATGGTTATAAATAATGCTTTGATAAGCTTCCTCATACATAAGTTTCTGGCAGCATCTCTGATTCCTAGACAGGGAATTTCTAATTGAAAGGCTATGAATATGTTTTAAAGCTCTTGATATAACTTGCTAAAATATTTCATGGAGATGTTTAGCCAATTTGCACTTATCTCTCGATGAATAAGAACACTCAGGGAACATTTGAGAGCACAAATTTGATCTGTCATTCTCCTACACAAGGCCCACCAATAGTCCACTTACCTCTTCTAATGTCTTCTGCCTGGTGATTTCTTTTCCTGTTGAAAGATCTCCTGGAAGAGTCAAGCACTTGTCAAATTGTCAATGGTAGCTCTCTCATACCTCTTCTTTAGCATCAAGATCAGTATTGGAATGATTGCTTTAAATGCTATTTTTTTTCCTCAGACCCTGAACCCCTTGAGGACAGGGGAAATGTTACATGCACTCTGTATTCTCAACTCTTAATTCAACCCACAGAGAAATGCTTTAAAAGCCTTGGAGAAAATAATGAGTTTTTTGCTCTTTCCTAAATACACCACACGTTCTCCTCTCCTAGGCTATCTCTTTTGAATCTCTAATAATAGCAAAAGGATCTTATAAAAGGGCTCCAATATTTGTGAATTGAGTATTTGTGGAGCAGAGAGATTGGATTTATGTTATTTTCTGTCACCAATTCCTTCTCTGACAGTTAATACAATAAATTACTATGGTTTAGGCTTGCTATCTCCTTTGTAAAATGACGGTTCTTGCCACACACCAAGGGTTGGGGGCAAATTTTTATGTTCAGCACTTTTGAAAGAAGTTATCCTGTTAATAATAGCTTTGACTTTTGGACTTGGAATTGTTTACTTCTCTACATATCTTCATTCTACTGGCCTAAGAACTGGGCCCCTTTATAGTTCCTAAATAAGGATTCAATTGAAAAAAATCAATTACTAAAGATATTTTTTAAATTCCATTTCTTGAGACAATAGGTCATTTTCTAACATTTTGCCTCCTCAGATTTCTTTTTCTGCCTCCGGGGACACCCAAAGCATTTGGACCACAGGCAAAGTGCTACATTATTTACAAATTTACAAATGCTGTTATTTCTTTTGCGCACAAAGGAATTCGCACTTCACACAGTTGTAAATTGGTTGCTCCCTTTGAGCTGTTAATTAGAATCCTGCTATTTTTTTTCCTAGCACCCAACACCAACATTACTCCAAAGGAGAGACAGAGAGGATCTGATTGAAGAAGGCCACTGCTTTGCTGCCCATTCCCATCCTACCCCCTTAATCACTCACCTCCACCGAAAAAAATTATTCTTACCAAAGCCCATTTTTCAAAGAACATATAATCCACCAAGATCCAAGATTCTGTCAGTCTTCTCTTTCAGATTCTCATTTCAGAGCTTCCTATGTTTAGCCCCATATCAGGCAGACTATGAATGACAGGCCTACAGACATGGGGTTTGTTGTTGTTTGGCCAGCGCAATGTTAGCCTCAACATGCTTTAAAAAATTGAATTACTTTAACATATTTACAAGTTAGAAGATTTTACACCAATAGTCTAGGTTTCTACTTTTTCTTGAAAAATTGTGAGATCTGGTCACAATGGATTCATACGGCCACATGGCAACCATCTATTGGGCCCTAGGACCTGCTATTTGAGTTTGGACAAGTACTTTCTAGTTTACCAAATTTTCTGTCATTCCCTGGGGGTTCTATTTTACCACTTTATTTACATAATCTTCTTGACCTTTGTAGGGATTTGCTACTGCTATAAACTTTCTCCACCATCTAAATTACTGATCTGCTGATTGTTGACTTAACTTTAATATAGAATATGAATTAAAAATAAACTTGTAATCGCTAGGCTACAGCATAAGTTGAGGACAGGGGTCAGATGCAAGGAATATCATGACGTGTGGAGCTAGGCACCCTGACACATACATGTCTGTGTGTATGTGTATACGATACTGCCTAAAAAGGAACTAGTATGTTCTTTATGCTGCTAGCTCCACTCCTTATTCTAATTCTGTCCACATTTCCATTCTAATTGTATTTCTAAGAAAAAGGGACCACAAGGAGTGTGACAATAGTGGAAGGACATTGAGGGTGTTACCAATGATGGGCATTATCACGTAGACATAAAGAGCCCTGACTTTGGAGTCAGACATGGATTTGAGTACTGACTACCCTTTGCTAGATATGTGACCTCTGGTAATTGAATTTCTCTACACTTTTGTTTTCTCATCTATGAAATGGAGTAATAATGCTACCTATCTTAAGGGTGATTATAAAAATCAAGTAAGATTATATACTATAGTTTTCAGTGAAGTGACTAGAACACTGTAAGCCCTCAAAAAATGTTTGCTGCTAGCCACCATGATACAAAGCATGTTATGCTCTCTGCATGTTGTGTGACCTTAGTCTACTTACTTAACCTTTCTCTGTATCAATTTTCATCATCTGAAAAATGAGGGTATGATATTAACTTAGTCATACAGGTGTTTGAGGATAAAATGAATTACATGAAAGCACTTTAAAACAATGCCTACCATATAAGACATGCTATTTGTGTTTGGTATCATTAAATACTATGGTCAGCAGATTCTTTTATCTGCTTCTTTTTTCCCCAGTGGAATTCTTTGATTTTTGAGGTACTCCTCAACAGTAAGATAATGTGGGGTAGTAGAAACATCAACAGACAGAGAGTCGGGAAACCTAGGGATTAGCTCAGTACTGATGTGAACTATGTGACATTGGGCCTCAGCTTCTTAATCTGCTAAGTATGGAGGGTGATTAAGTCACGGCTCATGGCCAGATTCAGGTTGTAGGGGCATTGAAGCTTATAGAATATGAGGAAGACCTTCTTTAAGAAAAAATATAAAACTAGAGATGCAATATTAGTTATGAAAGTGAACCCAGTACTTATTTAAAATGAGCAACAAAATCACAATAAATTATGAAAAATTATTAAAGTCCCATAAACACCACAAAAATCCAAATAAATAAATATTGTTTTAGTTTTTCAGTCCTAAAGTGAGAATTTACTTTACTTAGAGAACTCTGCCTATCTCCTTGCTGCTCAGATAATGAATATATATTAATAATAAAGCACTTATTAATGTTTATTAACTATCTGACAAAACCCTCTATTACATATTCCCTGTAGTTTTGGGGCTTTATAGTCTGATTTTCTCTCCATATGACAATGATGTTTGAAATATTATCTTCTATGGAAAGAATAAAATTATTTGATTCTTCCCCAAGCATACACATCCAGTGCTCAGTGCCCCAGGACACATAAACATTGTGAAGCAGCCTCTAACCCTACATCTTGATGACAGGATGCTGGTGAATTGGCCTGGTGGGCAGTGGCCATATTCCTAGTACCCATTCTTGCTTTGGGACAACTTGAAATAACAACTGTACACTGAAATGACTGACCTGCATGTATATATATAACTCACTAAACTCAAGCTAAAAGTATCTTCATCTCAACTTCCCCATAGCTTCCCCCATTTATCCAGCATGAAAGAGAGTTTAAAAAAGGTGAATTGGAGGGCAAAGAAACCATGGTCTTTACCAATAATGGTTAAAATATCTTACTTTTGAAATTTAATTAAAAAATGTGACCATGCAAACACATTGCTCAGGCCTTGGAAGGCACCAATATTAGTGAGGGAGGGACTCTAAAGTTTAAACTTCATTAAATTTGTGGTCATCCTATGTGTGAGTGGAGAATTGCAAAGCTCTTTCAAATTTTAAAATTCTGTGAATTTGTTTCGCCTTAGTATTTTTGCGAGAATCTAGCATGAGTAGGACGTAGGAGAGGTAGGAGAATATCTTCAAGTAGGCGGGGAGAAGAAAAAGTCCCTGTACTCTCAAAATTCCCCAAAGTTGTATTGGTTTTCCTTTGTTCCTTCAGGGATCATTTGTTTATCTCCTTGATAGTTCAAACCCACTGTCCCAAATTCTCAATATCCTTCTTTTTGTGAAGAGGAAACAGACAGAAATATTTCATATATGTTAAAGGAAAGAAAAATCATGCACTGGCTGTCTAGGTGTTCAAAGGAAAGTGGATGAATAAACTGAAATATACATATGAGAGTAAGAGAGTTGGGGAGCAGGATCTAGTTAAGGAAGGAGAGAGGAGTTATAGTTTGTAGACTCAGAATTTAGATGGAATAGTGTTCTATTGGGAGGAATTTGCAGGAAATCAACATGTAGAACTGAAGTGAGATTGAAGGAGCCCTTAGAACGGTCTACTTCAACTTTCAAACCCTTTGAATGTGACTATGGTGCATATAGACTTAGAGAACCTTCAGGGACATATCTTATTCACCTGAGTATTTCAAGTACCTGGAATCTAAGAGGTGCTCAAAAGCTTGTTGGATGAAATGATTGGATGTATTAAAGTTTGTTAACTAAAAAGCAAGTGAACACATTATATTTACCAATGAAAGTTCCCAAATTGCCTTAGAATTGTAAAAATATTTTCATGCACATGTAAAATGTGCCTCGTTAGTAAGAAGGAACTTTCAGCACTTACATGCATGACAATAACAAAGACAGCAATTTCAAAGATAAAATGTTGGCTTGCAATAATTCATTCCTACATGAATTGCAACCTTGGAATCACAACAACAATTTCTGAGATTCTGGAAGGCTGCAAACTTGGAAGAATATGCTTTGAAATATATACTGTCCAGATATTCTTTTATTAACTCATTTATTTATTGGACACTTACCAAGTAGTGAGTCCTGGTGACAAAAATAACAAAAGACAGTCTATAATCTAATAGTGAGACTGAAGTATAATTCTGCATTGGTAGTAGCTGAATAAAAAATGGGGACTAGAGGGTAAAAAGGATTATTAGCAAAGAGCTCAGAAAGATCTTTTGAGCATTTATTGCCTATAACCGAGCACCTCTTTGTAGCAGTGAGGGAACCTTGATGCAGAATATTTGCTGTGTATCAGTGCAATTTACAAGTCAACAGGAAGAAGGATTAACCCGTATAAATATTACAGAACAATACAGAGAGTATATGATAAGATCACCTACTAATTCCATGTTCATTACTTAATTCATTCTTGCATTCATGCATTCATTCACTCAACATATCTTTGTGGAGTACATAGCATGTGCCACGCACTTGGCTAGTCATGGAGACAAAGTGATGGGCTGAGAGTCAGGGTCTTACAGAACTTATAACCCAGCATAGAAGATGGACTTTAAACCAGTAATTCTAACATGTAGGGAAAACACAGGAAGGGAATATACAGTAGGGAAATCTAGCTCAATCTAGGCTTCTCTAAGGAAGTGAAATATAAACATAGATGGGCTATCCCCTAGTTTTGGACAGTGACTTCCACTAATTCCATTGACTAGGTCCTTTCCATTTGCAACTCCCAGTGTTTCAATTCCCCCTTTAAATATAGTTCATGCCCCAGTTATGAAATTCCTAGGAATCCTGGCTTTTTATATTACAATAGATACACTTTTATGCTGGAAACAATTTCTCCCTTCTTTTCTAAGAGGTACTATCCACCAGCATTTTAAAAGAATATTAAAAGTATTTCCTGGTTAAAGAATATCACTTAACATCACTATTTCACTGTTACCAAATCTCCCTTAGTTCCCTGCTCTGCTAGTCCCACTTGTGTATGTGCAAGTTACATGTGTGTGCCATTTATAAAGTGTACACTTATATTATCTCTTTTAAGACTGTAAATTATTTGAAGATAACCCTCATATCTGTATATTCTCTAATCCTCACAACACACACTATAATAATATAATCATAATAGGTGTACTAACAGAAGCAACTACTGTCATATCCTGAGTGTTTGCTATGTGCCAGTCATTTTGCAATAATCAATATATAATATATATTATCTTGCCTAATATTTATCAAACCCTATAAAGTGGTTATTATTATCTCCATTTTACAAATGATTTATATGCATTATGAATTTGGTCAGATCACACATTTATTACAAAACAGAGCGGTGATTTGAGTCCAGATTTGCTTGATGCCAGTGTTTACACTGTTCTGCAGTCCTGCCTTGGCATGATATAGTAAGTCATTATTGTAAATATTCTTTGAACTCATTCTCTGTATTAGGTTACCAAACTGTGAGTTCCACAAGCATGCACCAAATATATATAAATAGGCACTTGTATTATTTGCATTCTTATTGAAATAAATGTTATGGGGTTTGGCAAGGAAGCATCCATATTCCCTAGTCTAATATTTTATTGTCCACAGGCATGTTCCTCTAAAATACAACAATTGAGTGATTCTAGGATGAGAAAAATATGTTTATTGGTACTCTAAGTCAAAATTTCAAATGTTTTGATATGTAAACCTAAAGATTGCTAGGCACTTAGTTGGTCATAATTTGGTGGATGTAATGGAGATAAAGTTGATACAATTAAGGAAAAGTGGAGAGGAAAGAAGGTGTGACTGCTACTCTCATGTGCTGTATCAAGGATCATCCAGATCTATTGGGATTAGCTGAGATGAGCTCCTGTAAGGAAGAAGCTGGGCCCCCAGCAGGTGTTCCTCAGTTGGTTGGGCATCGTCATGCAAACTGAAAGGTCTGAGGAAGGCAGCCAGTCGATGTTTCTCTCTCACATCAGTGTTTCTCTCCCCCTCTTCCTCCCTCACTTCCCCTCTCTCTAAAATCCAAAATAAAAACAAAAAATAATTAAAAAAAGAGGGAAGATGAATAAGCTGGTTTCCACATAATCTACCAGCAACCTAGATATATTTATCTCAGTGTGTCCCATCCATACTTCTCCTCTAAAGAGATCTTTCTACTTGTGGCCTCATTCCAAATAATCAGACTCTATGGTGTGTGTTTGCCCTTGTTTTAGATGAGTGGAACAAGGTGTAGACACTTGACTTTGAAGATGGTTATTCTAGAACCTGACCAGCCATCTGTATGAACTACTTAAAATGTAACTTAAAATGATAATCTGGGCTAATCAGATGCCTTTCTTGGAAACTTGGCAGCAGGAAACTAACACACTAAGCCAATTGGCAGCGAAGTCAGATTGTGAGAGGATGCCATGAACCATATGCAAGCTAAAACTATGAAGGAACAGAGCAGATAGAGAGGAAAGGTTGAGGAAGCTGCTGGGGAAAGGAGATGGGGGCATGCACTGAAAAAAAAGCAGATACTATGACGCTGGTATTTAGAGCTGCCTTCAGTCTTGGTGGGTTTCCAGTTCCAATCCTTGCTGTCTATTCTTGTAACCACTCCCCGCCCCCTCCCCCAATCTAATCTTCTCTCCCTGCTAATTTTGTGAAGTAACTTGAGTGTGCCTCTGTTTCTTTTGACCAAAAGGGACAGACTGAAGCAATATTCATCTCCATAACAAGCACTTACAAATATATCAGTCTTAGTTCTCGTTAGTAGATGGATGTGAAAGTCAGACATTCCAAGAGAAAAAACTAGAACTCACTGGGCCAGAAAAATCCCATTTTAGTTTTTGTTCATAAAAAATTCTTACAGCCTATGCTTCATTAAGAAACTCTGCTCTGCAAAAAGCTCACACGTTTTAGAGCAGTTCTGTATTCCGGGTGGGAGAGTGGAGATTGGTAATCTATTACCCAAAATGCTTTTCCTCTCCAGGTTTAACATCAAAGCCATTCAAATGTGTTTACGCTAGCAACTGCCTCTGAAGAAAACTGTAGAGACAAAACTTTCTCCCGTTCTATTTTTTATCCTTCATTCAAACTTAATACCTGCTGGCCCGGTTTAATGATTTCCTAGGGTTTTTGAACCAAAAGTATTTTCTTTTTTTACACATTTTTAAAAAATATTTTATTTATTTATTTTTAGAGAGGGGGGAAGGAAGGGAGATGGGGAGAGAAACATCAATGGGTGGTTGCTTCTCATGAGCCCCCAGCTGGGGACCTGGCCTGGAAGCCAGGTATGTGCCCTGACTGGGAATTAAATGGGCGACCCTTTGATTCACAGGCCGGCTCTCGATCCACTGAGCCACGCCAGCCAGGGCCAAAAATACTTTCTAAAACATAAAGACAAACAAATCAAAATTAAGCTTCCTTAAAAGTTTCCAAGAACCAAGTAGTCAAAAAATGATAGGGTGAGTAAGGGTGCCTGTGTCGTTTGAAGGTTAAAGATCACTATGGTGGTCTTTATGGGATATTAAGGGGACCAGGCATATATGAAGAGGTCATTTTGTTTTAGAAATATAAACGTGCATAAAATTTTAATTTGACTTATCAGATCTGAAATGTGCCTAAACAACTGATCTGTTTCTGTAGAGCCAGTCACTAGCCAGAGAGGAACTCATCTCAGCTAACTAACCATTATAGATCTTGACTTTGTTGGTTTCCATTCACTTCTGTGCCTCTCATGCCTTGTCTCTGCAGGACCACTGGTCTTTCTTCCCTTTGTAAGTCATGTTTTCTCTGTGTCTCTCTGTCTTTCTGTCTGTCTCTCTCCCTCCCTCCCTCCCTCACTTACCCATTTATATTGGGCTTATTCTGAGCTTCTGAACTTGAACCCGTTCTCTATCTTATAGGTAAAACAGTTCCTAGGATTCGCTACAAGGCTGGAAAATAAAGGGGTACTTCACCTTACCAGTGAGGATCATCTTTGCCAGATCTTTGAAAATTTTGTGGTCGAGGAAGAAAAAGAAATGGTGCTTCTCCTTGGGCAATACTAGAAGGGTTGAGGTTGTGCTGGACTTTCTGTTGATGAGATAACTCTACTGTTATTTCTGTATATACATGACCTACCACTCTGAATTTTCTGTTTCTCTGAGAAAATATGAACATCTAGAGATTCACATGTTTAGGAGGAACTAGAAATGAGCAACAGAAGCAAATGGAAACATTTTATACAAGTTGTTACTTTAGCTGTGACCTGAAATGTATTTCCTAAGAGTTCTGTAAGGGTGAACTTGAAAACCTGTTTTCTATGGCAATATTGTATAATCTAGTCATTGTTCAAAAAGTCTTTAAATTTCATTTTTTAGTTCATACTTTATAGGTTTTTTTGAGGATTAAATGAAAGAGTAATACGTAAAGTGCTTGGAATAGTGTCCCTCCTATGAGAATATAACAAATGTTAGCTGTTATTATTTCTCTAAGGTTTCACACAGTAATAATACATTTTTTCAATAGCAATTGAAATTCACTTGAATTTTAATGTTTTGGGTTTACTCATGCCATTTACCACTGTTGGTTGGATTTAAAAGGGCCTCACGTACTTGATGTCATCATATATGCTTTATCATCAAGCATCTTTATTACATTTGTGTTTAAAGGTACATTTTTGTCTTCTATTAGTCTATTCAATCACATTCTAGATAGAGAACTCTGTGTCAAAGATACTGTTGAGTAATGAAGGACTAAGTGCTTGGAGAAATTGAATGACAACAGTGAATCCCTCATTCTAACCTCTCTAGAGATGAAGAAAGGCAATCCTCTCTAGAACGTGGACTTGGACGTGTATGGAGGTGTGTGTGTGCGATGCACATGCACACACACAAATATGAATATATATTTCTATGTGTCCAGTTCACAAGAAATTCTTTTTTCTATGCTAGAGATAGCATGCCATAATCATTCTGCAAGCTTTTAACTGAAGAATTGCAGTTTGCCAGTTAATTAAAAGGAAATAATATTTCCATTGAAGAGCTGAAATTCTGAGGTAGAGGGCCTTGGAATAGTTCCAGACCTTTGCTTACTAGCCAATAACTGATGACTCCTAGTTTGACTCTGCTAGAGGTGACTACCATCCATGATATAACAGAATCTGAAAGATAATATACCTGATCTGTTCTGTCTGATTCAAGCAAAAACCTAACCATATTATAAATAGGTCTGGTTTTTAAAATATAGGTCTAGGCTAAGAGGGTCCTCTGGTTGGTGGATGGGCAGGATATATAAAGCATGGACCAAGCCACAGGTTCTGTCATCCTTGCCTTTTACGATTGCCTTCTGTTTATAGAAGCCTATTTGTGAGTCTTCCCTGGTCATCAGGCAAAATGCCTTATTTATTTCCTGGCTGTTTATAAAACCAAGGAACCAGGCCACAGGATATTTATACTGTTGTCTATCAAAGCATTCGCTGGAAGAGGAGATAAGCAATTCATCTGCCAAAAATATTGTGGCTTGCAAAGTAAGAATGCACATGGAAAAGGTCATTACATTGCCAGTACATAAGTAAATGATTTTGCAATCTTGAGCAAATGACACAACTCGTTTACATTGATTTCACGTTCCTCGGATGTCATGAGCATTATTTTTTGCTGTTTCACTATCATTCTTAGCCCACTGTGCAGTGACATCTCAGGTAAACAGGGGCTGAAGCAAAGTCTTGAGTTGGATTCTCCTGAGAGCATCAAGAAAAGTTTCTTCCCCTTTTCAAAGAACTAAGGAGTGTATTTAGCCAAAAGAAGATAAGGTTTTAGATGTGGAGGGTAACAGGAGGGGTAAGATTTTTCTAGGTAGAAAAAGCAAAGAAGTACCTGCTTAGGTGGGCTCGTGCCATAGCTGCTGCCTGAAGCAGATCTGAATGAAGATCAATAGTCTGCCCCCCTGCATAGGTCAACAACCTGAGGTAGATAGAGGCTCGGGCCCAAGCTGCCAGCTCCTGAGCCAGTTCAGCAATGCCCAAGTCTGTTCTCTTTGCCCTTTGCCTTCAAGGCTTCAGCAACATGACATTCTAGCCTTCTTCATCTGGAGATCAGGTGAATTCCTCAGAGCCCCTGGATCCCAATGGCATGTTAGCTACACTGGCTTTGTGTAGTTGAATCTGCTTCTGGGCTCCAGATTCAGTAAAATTATATGTTTTCAGATCTTTTTACTGCCTCTTGACCTTGGTCCTGTCACTTGTCTAATCTAATTCTGATTCCACTTTTCCATGTTCTAGACTCCCATCCCGCTTATTAATCTGCTGCTTTTCCACATTATCAGCCCTACTCTCTGCTACCTTCTAACTATAACAAACTGCTACAACCAAGGACCTTTGCTCTTCTGTTCTTATTCTCCTCCAAAGTCACCCAGAGGATCCTGGAAGCAAGGTAGAAGTGCTTAAAAAATATTTTTTTGCAGGCAAAGTCTTATCTGTAAAATGGCCTATTTGCCACTTGATGTAGTTCTTGCTCCTGCCAGGGGGACAGTATGGATAGGAGTTTTCCCAGACCCAGGTTGGCTGAGTCAGCTATTGCTTAAGGAAATGAAGGCAAATGTCCTTGAGGAATAGTAATGGAGGTGTTGGTGACAGTCACGTGGTGGGAAACTGCCAGGTTACCTCTGGCCCTGTTCATGAACCGAATGTCAACCCCAGCCATATACTTCCAAAAGAAACGATCATTTTCATCATTAGACTGTCAGCTTCACAAGGGCGCACATCTCTGCCGGAGCTGTATTCGTTCTTGTACCCCATGTGTGTGGAACGGGGCCTGTCCTGATGCAGGTGCCCATGAGGTCTGTTTGTGTCTATTCCGACTGGTGAAGTTATTACTATAGTACTGTATTTCAACAAGGCTCTTCTCCACTAAGTAGCACAGTATCAAACTGATGCTGCAGAATAGTTTTTAATAAGCTAATTAAAACAAAAAATGATCATTGTATCCATCATAAGGCTTTGAATGGACATGAGCTTCTGAGGGCTGTAAATGTATCTTAGAAAATGGAATTAGGCAAAATAGAAATATAGTTTTAAGGAATATCTTAAAAATGAAAGGTAGTTGATAAAGAGAAAATTTATTTTTAAATTATAGAAATGTTAAATTGATACAATTTCCTGTTTATCTGAAATGCCAACTGTTTTCTCAGGTCTTAATATGTTATTCCTAAAAAACAGAGGAGAGAAGGTTTAGATTAGATTAAAAATCCCTACCAAATCTACAAAGTTATAAGACTATGATTATAAATGATCAAAAACTGTAAATAAATAAAACTAAGGACTTTATTCTCTCTTTTGGGAGTCTAGCCAGAGAACAAAAAATATTAAGCTGAAGTCTATGACTATACAGCCTTGTTGTATCTTTGAATTCCCTAAAATAGTGCACAAAAAATTGTATATGTGCATTTTTTTTCCTTGAGGAGCAAGGACCCAGAGTTTCCATTAAATTTCGAAGGTAATTTGAGACTTCAAAAACTTTATAAGCCATTGGTTGATAACATTTGAGATTGTCTTCTTAAAAAGCTTAACAGAAGACTTTCTAGTGTCAGGCATGATGCTAAACATTTTACATGTATTACATCATTTAACCTTAGCTTCACAATATTGCTGATTTTCTCCAAGTCTTACAGCTGATAAATAGTGGAGCTGGGATCCCAGCCCAAGCTGAACCAGAATGCCAATCTTTTATTCATTATGTAGAAGACTTTCGTTGTCAGTAGATAGAACATTTATCCAAAGCCAGAGCCTTTTCAATCTTAGCCATCATTTCCCCTGTAAGTCATCTTTTCTATTTATATAGTAACTGCTTCCTAAGCATCCTCAAGCCTTACCACACCAGGAAGCATTCCGCTGTGGAACCAGTCCTCTAAAGCACAGAAGCAACCCTCTCCCGGCCATTCACCTCAGTTCTTTTCCATTGAACAACTAGGCTGCAATAAGCATAATTTTGTTTTCACTGTCTATTCTAGACTCAAGTCTGGCCACATGGCACAAATGGACAAGCCATACATTTGGAGAGGCTCCAAGAAATCCATCCTAAGCACTGAATGGTCCTGGCCCTGTTCCAAAATTGTAGTAATCTTCCACAGATTGTGATTCCAGACACGTTTATACCTTCGCCCCCAGGATAATGGAAATCAAAAAAGAGACAGAAATTAAAACGTCAGACCAGCTGGGGCCACAATGTGGGCCAGCAATTACAATGAAACTCATTGCCTCTCAGAGCACCTGAGTGTAGCACATCTGCGCTTTTGGCAGAAAGGATAACAAAATAATCCAGAGCAGTTTTGTACATGTTCCTTAGCTTGGTGTAAATACAGTGTGCTACTTGACAATAGAAACTAAACTTTTAATGAGCAACAGGAAAATTTAAACAAAGAACAGGTGAATAGCATAGATTAGAATTCTGGTAAGCTTTGTAACTCAGGGACCACTGCCGTCATTCAGGACCGAAAGAACCTGATACATGTGACGGAGGCTGGAGAAACAGGTAATAGAGAGCACTGTTGCTCTCTGCTTGAGGAAAGCGTATTGCCCAAAGCCTCTCACCTGCTGCAGATTCTGAAGGATAAGTAGTATGCCATGTCCCTGAAGATAGAGAAAAGAATGTCCCCAGCAAAGATGACCCCTGAGAGGTCATATACTCTGTGGGATCATGATAGTTCAAAACATGAACCTGAAAAAAATAAGGGCCAAAAACTGAGGGCCAAAGTCAGAAGTATGGGTGACAGAAGGGATCAAATGGTGTGGGAATCAAGACATGGCCAATCTCCTCACTTTCTCTTTTCTTATTCTTTACAGACCCAGCCACCAACGGAAGCCACTCATCTCACCCGAAGTAATCTGTTGGTTTCTGTGCTCTGAAGGTGCTGATTTCAGTGTCTGGGATGTTACATCTGTGAGTCGTTGCTGGGCTTGAACCTGAGTGCTCCAAGCAAGTGGATACCTTTTCTTCTGGTAGGCCACGCAACATCGAGATTACATCAGCAAAAACATCCTATCTGCCAATTGGCATCATAATTCAGAGAGGCAGCTGGTCAAGTGAACAAAGAAAACTGATGGTCATGAAGGAGCTTGATTAAACTTTTGCTTTATCTTTTTATATCTGGATACGACAATATGGAGATAGGTCGTTTTCTTATAATACTTGCCACCTGCTTTGCCATTGTTGTTTTACTTGGCTACCTTCTCCAAACAATTATAGGTTTCATAAGGACAGTTTTCCTCATTATTCTATCATCGATTCAATAAAAAATTTTGAAGAAATGAATAGCGGAAGCCAATGCTGAACAGTCTTCTGGTCAGTGTTATAGAGATAATGAATTTTCATCAGGTTAATAAAATGTGGATTGAATTGCTCAGGAGATTGGAATAACCAGTGGTTTCACATGAATTTATATCACGTGTAAATGTAATATTGAATGTAGTCATACATCCTAGAATAAGAATAAATGTTCAGGCCTTGGTAGCTAACTGCTGGTTTTGTCCTCTGGCTCTTATTTTTCCTTTGGGTAACTCAGCCAGTTTTAAGCTGGGAAATTGCCCCACCTACTCCTTCCCTCTCAGCCCTGTCCTTGTCCTCTTCTGTGCACTGCCACCCCTGCCCCCTCCCCCCGCCCTGCCTGGTGCAGCAGGTGTAGTGTTGGTATGTGATTCTCTGTTCAGCAGAGAACAGCCTTCCTGGGACCATGGGGCTTTGCGCAGCCACAGTTACAGTCAGTCCCGTAAGAGGGGTGCTAGAGCAAGAGGAGGTCCTCCTTTTTCGCTTGGGAGAGATGTGAGCTCAGGCTGTGGAGTTCTTTATAGTGCAGCCGACACAGGGGAAGGTGGGGTGGGCAGAAAAAGGGAAAGAGAGAGAGAAGGTCCTGATGGTACCATTAGAGGCAATAAGTCACCTACAACTTACTTTTTTTCTGCCAGTTGCCACAAAAATAACTCGAACTGGTCTAAAGACTGTGTTGTGTGACTTAGTTTTTGTATTTGTAAAAGAAAAAGAACATTTAAAATGCTTCCCAGATAAGATCAAGTTAAAGGAGTTCATCATCACCAAGCCCTTATTATATGAAGTGTTAAAAGGATTTATCTAAGAAAAGGATTTATCTAAGAAAAGGATAAAAAATATGAACAGTAAAATGACACCAAACTCACAACTATCAACAACCAAGCCTAAACAAAAACAAAAACAAACTAAGCAAAGAACAGAACAGGCACAGGATCACAGAAATGGAGGTCACAGGGAGGGTTATCAGTGGGAAAGGCGGGCGGGGAATGGGGAATAAAGGTACAGGGAATAAGTAGCTTAAATAATAGGTAGAAAACAGACAGGGGGGAGGTTAAGAATAGTATAGGAAATGGAGAAGCCAAAGAACTTATATGTACGATCCATGGACATAAACTAAGGAGGAGGGGGAGTGTGGGTGGGAGGGGGTGTGCAGGGCAGAGGGGAATAAAGGGGGGAAAATGGGACAACTGTAACAGCACAATGAATAAAATAGATTTTAAAAAATAAATAAATGGCTCCCAGGGAAGTGAAATTTGGTACATCCTGGTCTTAGTGTAATTGTCATTTTACTAGACCGAGATCTCTGCCTAGATATAATTTGGAGCTTCTGGGGCTACAGATAACTCAGAATGTATACTATCTCATCTGACAGCTCCATATGAAAAAAGCTAGTAGGACTCATTTGTTCATCCACTCAATAAATATTTATTGAGCACCTACTATGTGCCAGCATGTCTTTTCTCCAGGCTCCATTTTTAGTCCATTTTTAAAAACTGTTTCTCATATCATGGGGATTCTGGACCAGTGCTGGCATTCCTTCCTTAGAAGGGACTCCACTGTGTCAAAGCAATCCCTTAAAATGTGGCATCTAGAGCAGAGCAAGATAACATCCATTCATTAGTGTCACACATTCCTAAGTGCCAAGCATGTGCCAGGCATGAAGGTTAACAGGGATGAGGGAGACACGGTTTTGTGTTTCGAGGACTCACTGCCCGGTAAATGAGTTAGTCCAGCCCAGGGAGCTCCAGTGGAACCCAAATGAATGAGTGACCCATTCTCCTTGGAGAGGCAAATCCCAGAAATGCTTCCTACACAAGGAGGTTGGTCAGGATAGGAATGCAGACTTCTGACAGACAAATGGAGCTGGGAGAGGGTATTCTAGGGAGAGTCAGCCACCTGAGCAAAAGCAGGGAGGAATGAAACAGGCAAATAAGTTCAAGATGCTGAAAAGGCTTTGATAGGGCAGGAGTGTGGGCTGTGAGATGTGGGTACAGAAGAAGTAGGGACCAGAAAAGTAGGCAGGGTGGAGCTTTGAATGCCATACTGAGAAGCTTGGGTATTCTTACAAGGTGAGAAGGAGTCTCTAAATTATTTAAAGAAGGGGGGAAATATGATTACATTACAGGTTTATATTGTAGAGAGACACTTTGAAGGTATAGGGCCCAGGAGCTGGACCTCTAGGAAACCGAGGCAGGAAGACCAGCTGGGAGACCAGGTCAGTTGGCTAAGAAATGCATAAAGATTCCATCAAGGCAAGAGCTGTGAGGATGGAAAGAAGGGGGTATAAAGACAGAGAGGACACACGGACATGCTGTGCTGCAGGATGTGGCCACTCAAAGTGTGTCAGAGAACCAGTAATATCAATGTCACCTGGAAGAAACGCAGGGTCTCAGGTCCCACCCCACATCTACTGACTCAGAAGCTGAGGGTTAACATGATCCTCCAGGAATGTTACAGTTAGAGAAACACTAGCCTGGGTACTTGGGCTTCAGGGATGAAGACATAGGAAAGCTGAGGTCCCTCATGGAGTTCACACTCTAGCAGGGGAGGCAGATTTGCAGCAACGCTTCCATGGTTAACAGTGAACGATGACTGTGATAAGTGCTAGAAAGGAGACACGGGGGGAACTGGGAGATCATGCAACAGCAGAATCTTATCTGGGCTGTGGTTTCAGGGGAGGGTTCCCTGAGTAAGTTAAAGCAACATGCAGAGTGAACCTGGAGAAGCAGGCGGAAATTTGTGTGTATGAGAGGATGGGGAGGAATCTTCCATTCGGAGAGACCAGGATTTATTCCAGCTGGAAGAAACACAAACTCAAAGAGCTGGAGGCAGAAGAGCCCTTTTCAGATGGGGCTCGAGGTCAGGCAAGGCATCAGGTTGGCCTTCTAAATCATGCAGCAATTTTGATTTTTATCTTAAGAAGAAAACGTGAGGAGAAAAGCCTAGAGCAACATTGGGCAGGCTGTACATCAGAGGGGCGCTGAGAGCCTTCCCTGGTGGTTCTGACCACAGCCCATTCATTAGTGGAGCATATTACTCTAGGCTTCCTTTTCTTTTCTTTTCTTTTCTTTTCTTTTCTTTTCTTTTCTTTTCTTTTCTTTTCTTTCCTTTCCTTTCTTTCTTTCCTTCCTTTTTTCTTTCCTTCCTTCTTTCCTTCCCTCCCTCCCTCCCTCTCTCTCTTTTTCTTCCAAGTTTTGACACCATTTAAGAAAGTTGTATTGAGCTCATACTCTGTATTGGGCCCTATCTAGGCAGAGGAGGGATATTAATATATTTAAGATGTGATCCCTAACCCTTAAGGGTATCATGGCTTAGTAATGACCTTTTGCTCGTTAAGCTTATAGAAAAACCAAGAACTTCCTGTTAGTCAGTCATTCCTTATGTCTTCCACATAGACTGCTTCTGAGTCAGTGTGCTCTCCTCCTGTTTTTATGTTTAGTTTTTTAAATCCAATTTTACATTTTTCTTGGTTTCAGGCCATTCTTCCAGCCTGTTAGACCTTTGCAAGTCTTACTTCAGTCATCAATTTACTGCCTCTCTCTAACAAATTTATGCCACGTGCGGACCCAGTGAATGGGGCTTTTTGTTAATTTAAGACCCTACGTTAAAGACTGTGACAGGCTCTTAAGCCCTGTAGCAGGGCAGTAGTAGAAAGGCCCTCTGGGTAATTACTGATTGATTAGTCCACAGGTGTTAGGTACCACAACAGTATTTTTTTCCTGGGAAATGTCTCCCTATCTTGCAGCTAGAGATAAGTGCACTATTGATGGGAACCCACAGCACCTGTGAATACCCACGTCACAATACCTATGAATTGCATTTTAATTTTGTTACACATCTACTATCAGTTCAGGGCCGCTGTCTTTACTCATCATGGTATTCCTAACCCCAAGCACAAGGTACTGCATATGGTATACATTCAATAGACATTTGTTCAGTGACTTAGCCTGCATAGTTTTTTCTGGATTTGCAGAAATTGTACAAAACAGCCAGGCTATCTGATACATTTCAAGGATTGAAATGTAAAGTTTAGCCTTTCAGTCTTTTCCCAGGTCTGCAGCCAGTTTAGCTCTGTATGAATTAGTAAAATGGCTCGTATTCATTTCCCAGAGTAGGCTCCACAGTACGGTATGCTTTGTTCTCTATAACATTTCCTGATACTCTGTGAAAGTTTTCAGTCTCTTTGGTTTACCCTAGGGATTCTACAAGGGGTGCAATGAAATCAGGAGAAAAGATTCATCACTGATGCACAATTTCAACGACAGGGTATGTCAAAAGGGCTGGCTTTTGCCAGTAGAGCTCTAGTTAATAGGTACACCAAATATTCAATACAATAAAGGCCATAGTTTAATTTGGTAACGCTCATTAATAACAGACACCAAAAGATTCTTCTTTTTGATGTTAATATCTAGACTTATTTCTAGTTTTCCATACTATCCCTAGTGGTCTCACTTAAAAAATCCCTAAAAACTAAACTACGGGTACCACTCGTAGTTTGCTTTCAATAATTTCTCACTGCCTTGATTTTTCTCCCCCTATTGCATCTGAATTTCTGTCAGTTTGGCAAAAATACTTGGTGATAGTTACTCAAACTTCCCTACATGCTCCATGCCAATTCTGTGATAAGCACTTCACTGGCATTATCTTATTTATTCCTCATCTGTAAGAAGTACATATATGACTATCCTTGATTTACAAAAAAAATAAAAAATAAAATAAAAGAGATGGGGAGGTGAAGTTATTCACACATTTATATTGGGTTCTCTCCCTCCTCCCAGTCTGCTGATGTGCTGCAGACTGAGGGTTTGAATATGGCCAGTTTCCAGAGTCGAAGTTCCTACCCCGGCACGAACAGTTTTGCAAAGGGCCCAAGACCTAGAAGGCCACACTGGAAGTGCTCTGCGAGCTCATCTTGCTCATAACACGATGCATGCTTGTGGACCTGATTTGCTCTGTCACGTTCTGGGCAAAATAAATGTCCCAATGGGAAGCAAAAGGCAGAAAGGGGAGAGGTACAGGGTGAGAGAAAGGGCATAACTCCCCAGATCCCAGGAGAGAGCTTTCATGTCTGGAGCTTTGGAACTGGAAGGATGTTGTACAAATTTCTTAACCTACATTAATGTATTTCTTCATTGATAAAATATTTTGTTTAATAAATGAGTGAGGTTAGAATCTAATTTTATTTTATTTATTTTTTTTTAAGATTTTTTTTTTTATTTGTCTTTAGAGGGGTAGGGGAGAGGGAGAGAAATATCAATGTACGGTTGCCTCTCGTGTGTCCCATGCTGGGAACTGGCCTGCAACCCAGGCATGTGCCCTGACTGGGAATCGAACCGCGATCCTCTGGTTCGCAGGCCCACGCTCAATCCACTGAGCTACACCAGCCAGGGCAGAATCTAATTTTAATTTTGACTGCTACCCACTATCTACACGGCTATAGGACTTTTTTTCTTCAACATCTATTGAGTACTAACTCTGTGCCTTTTTAAAAAAAATATTTTACTTCTTTATTTTTACAGAGAGGGGAAGGGAGGGAGAAAGAGAGGGAGAGAAACATCAGTGTGTGGTTGCTTCTCACATGGCCCCCACTGGGGACCTGGCCCGTAACCCAGGCATGTGCCCTGACTGGGAATCGAACCACAACCCCTTGGTTCACAGCCTGCACCCAATCCACTGAGCCATACCAGCCAGGGCTTCTGTGCTTTTTTTAGGACAAACATTTCAGGCAAAGGGACAACAGGAGCAGCACTGTGGGGAGCTCACTGAACAGAGATGAGGAGATATGTGGGAACTGCCTAGGTCCGTGCTGGAGAGTCCGTGAGACTAACATTCTGTTTTTTCAACACAAAAAAATTATTCCCTTCCAGTCACACAGAGAAACAAAAATCAGTAAGTCTGTACTTTCACAGGCAGTGAAAACATGATCATCTGAGCAGAGCGAAGTGAAGCCAGTTTCAGAGAGCCTTTCACTGAAACTGAGAGTGAACTGTGGGTACAAAAGATGTCCACAGGAAGCCTGAGAAATGAGGGTTGAGGAGGACACACAGTCCCACAACGCCACCAAAGCAAAAAAAGGCAACTATTGGGAAAATGATAGAAGCATAAAAAGTACATGAAATTTGCTATGTAAATGGTGAAACATAAGTCACAGTGCTCTGGGCTTTGGGGCTGCAGTCACAAGGATTAAGATAGAAAACAAAAACATGCATTTTCATGTCTGAGTCATCTATGCCCCTCATTCCCCTATTCCCTCCACCACCATTTCAGTCTCCGAAGGCTTTGTTGAAGGATTCTCCGATTCATTTAAAAATAAGGATGGGTGAGAGAGTATTGTTTTGGCTGAGCAACGCAGATGTGGTAGGCTCCCTAGAATAACTCTGTGATTTTTTTCTTCTGCTTATGCAAAAATAATTCAGGGATGCTGAAATATTTTAAATGTGTCTTAAAAGTTGAAGAGAGAAAGGATTTGGAGCAATGAATGAGACTAAAGGAAAATCTGTGCCAGGCAAGGTGAAAAGTCAAGCAAAAGGCATTAATCCTCCAGGAAGTGATCAACAAGAGACATCCAGTATTTCCTAAGAGGTGAGAAGGAGCCCTCTTTCCACCACAGAACTGCCTCTGAGCCTGCCATTTCTGCTTTGCAAGTCATTCCACCGGGCTGCTCAGTTGGCTGGAGCACTGTCCCCATACACCAAGGTTTTGGGTTCCATCTCTGGCCAGGGCACATTAAAAAAGCAACCAATGAATGCTGGGATGGGAGAAACAACAAACATTGATGTCTCTGTCTCTGTCTCTCCCTTCCCCCTTCCTCTCTGTCTCTAAAAGCAATGAATAAAAAAATTAAAAAATAAAACTTAAGCCTGCAACCAGAGAGTCTAACCTCTTTTAGAAGCCTTATGTAATGTATGCAAATATTCGTCTGAATTATTAGGCTTCTCTCTTTTTTTTCCCTCAAAGCTGCACTTAATGAGTCAAAGCTTGCGAAAGCTTAGAGGTGTCTAACATAAATGTGTGTCTAAGAACATCTCTAAAGAAAGCCTGAGGAATGGTGTTCTGAGAGCAGCAGAAAAGGCCCTGTATGGAGACAAGCCTGGGACCTGGCACTGGTTTAGCTACTTACTTTGGCTTCGGGATGCTGTGCCCCAGGGGCAAGAGTTCAGAAACAGAGGTCAGAAAGCCTGGGTTTGAGTCCCAGCCTTGTCATTTATGAGCTATGTGGCTGGCAAAGAGTTTAATATTTGTGGACTTCTTTCCTTATCTATAAGCAGGGGATATGATATGCCTAGTTCACAGGATTGTGGGGAGGGGCAAATGAGAAAATGTACATAACAAGTGCTCTGCAAACTGTAAAGGGTGACAGACAAGTTGGTCTTTGCCATCACTTTCTCCGTTATCTACGCCTCTCAAATTACTGGGATAATCAAGGAGAGCTAGAGGGGCATTTATTACTGAAAGTAGCAATTCATTGCAGCAAGTAAGGACATACACATTGATTCTGTCGATAAAAGCAAACATAAAGTAATCATAAAGGCAGCTTCACCTGGGAGATGTATAAAAACATCTTCATTTACACTCAAAAGAAAACAGGGTTCTAGAGGGCGTTGGGGGTTCGATGGCTGGGAGGAGGGAGTGCTGCACCAAAGCCCGCACTAGGCTTTGGGGTGGGAGGACACAGTATAATTTAACAGGCATAAGATGACTGAAACTATCACACAAAAGAGCGACCTTCTCATTCCATTTGAACTGATTTCGCTGTTGAGCACAATATCGGCTTCACAAAATTCTGAAGTCAGTACTCAGAGCTGTGCAGCAGAAGTTTTCCACCCAGCAACAGGATGATGTCAGCAGCCTAGAGAACTACCAATCAGCAGGCAGAATGAATCAGAGGGTGCTGGGATTTTGCTCAACCGTCTCCTAGCAAAGCAAGCTCAGCTCTGAAGTGCAGGGGCTATTTGTACTTCCTCTGCACTTAAAGCTGAGCCTGAAATGTCTCCTGAGCTGAAAGGGCACCAATGGGTGTGTAAGCAGTTAAGATTATTTGCATCCAAACAGCCAGTCCTATGGGTAATAAGAGTTATATCTGGTGTTTTTCTGCAAGTATTATTTTGCAATAAAAATTTTAGCATTAATAAATATTTTAAAGGCTTCATATATATGTTGTGCCTTATAATTGTTTGAAACCTGTTTTTGTTTCATGCATTATGTGCAGCTGGGCAGCTCTTGGCACATGAGGTGTATATGAAGTTTAGTATTGTACCTTACAGATAGAATTTGAACTTGCTTCTGATGTTTCCCATCTTCTCTCCAATGACAAGCAGTCTGGAAGCCAACAGCTGTTTTATTTCTGAGTCAAAAGCTCTAATTCTCCAATTCCACTAAAACGTGTTTTGTGTCTGCTTAGAAATAAGTCTGAATGGGAAAGTTATGATGTGACTTGGAGGTATCGCCTGCTGGTGGGGGAGGGTAAAGCTTTGTAATACTTTTGAGAATGTGCAGTTATGCCTGACATTTTGTCAGTTTTTTTGACCTAGTGGATGGGGATAGCCACGCTGGAACGAGGTGCAGAGATAAACAGTCTATTGCACTTCCCAGGCAGCCTGCACCCTACGGGACAATGTCTGCACTAAGGTCAGAGGCCGTCTCTCCTGTGAGTGGTGAAAACACATCTTTCCCAAAGAAAAAACCTCTAGAACAAAGAGGGAGTGATTTTCCATCTTGTGGTCTTTCAGAGTCCTTGGCTGGCCTCAGGAAGCACCAAGGACTGTGATTTCTTGATTCCTTATCCCAGACCTGCTGCAACCTCTCTCTCCTTCAACAGCTTGCTTTTTGGCTGAATGCCTCATTTTCCTTATTACTGGAATGAAAACCTTTACAAAAGCTAGGTAGTTTGGGATAATTAGGGACAGGCCATTCTGAAGTACAGAGGAGGCTGAAATTGGAAACATACTTCAGAGACAAGCAGACTTAACGCACTCAAAGGTTGGTAACAAGGGGCTGAAGGAGGACTCACCCAGGTTTGAACACCTGCTCCAGGATTTACTGGCTCTGTACCTCCGGCCAAATCTCAGTTCCACAGGTTCAGACCCCGGCCAAGCTTAGCTTCAAGGATGGCTGTGAAGATAAAGATAAACAATCTCTCACCCAGCAGAGGCAAAACACACTGTAGCTACTCAATAATTCATAGAACCTCCACTCCCTTAAAGGAAATAAACAACTTGTTGGCAAATAGAAATCCCTGAAGGACCAGCTCTCACAAATACCGAAGGGTTTGTAATTAGCATGTAAAAGGATTGCCTCCAAGCCTTGGAAGCAGGTTGTCCTTTCCAGGCTCTTAGCCTTGTTTACACTCTAGCATTAATTTGCTCAGCAAATCCTCACTGCTAGGGCAAAATTAAATTTCAGTTCAGGCCCTGTTTGAATGACCCCAAATGCCAAATGAAGGTGACTTTAGCATGATCTGAGTTTCACTTTTCTGGGAGCCTGGAGATGAATGCTATGGGCCTTCTATTACTTCTACAAAGCCCTGGCATGCTTTATAAGAAAGATGTAACTGTGAAGTATCTGAACCCATCCTGTTATCACCATCCTCCTCCCCCATCTGAACATCCCTCTAGGGAACCTGCCCCTGGTGACCAAAGGAGTTTAGAAAAGCTTTCTGTAGCCTGGGGCAGAAGCGTGTGGGGATGTGAAAGCCCCAGGCAGATTAGAGGTCAGAGCAGCTGTGGTGCCCAGAGAAGAGGGCAGGAGGAACTGGGGTGGGGGATGCACTTCCTGGGCAAGACCCAATCAGCTATTTTAGACTCTGGTTCCTCATTAGTCAGCAGTCAAGAGGACTGCAGACATAGTTACATTGTATTATTTCCTTTCTCCTGGAAAATGCATTTGTTGTATCAGATAAAGTGCCTCAGAGTCTTGGTTCACTCAAAGCTTTCTGTATCACAGAGAAGGGATTGAGAAAGCCGTCTCTTCCCACTTTACAGAGATGAACTGATAGCTGTGGGCAAGCTCAGGAATTTGTGAAAGATCACTCCGCTTAGGGCAGGAGGATGGAGATGCTGAGGCAGGAAACAATGCAGCGGAAAGCTGAGATCTCTTGACAGTACGTACCCCCATTATTTCCTTCACCTCATGTCCAAGTGGAGAAGTTAGAACTAGATAAATTTGCACCTGCAGCTTTAACTAGGAGTCAAGACCTGCCTATTTTTGAATGACTGCACCTCGGTATGTAGGATTGTTACATGTATTTGTTTAAGAAGAAGTCAATTTATTCCAAGAGAAAGTCATGTTGAGTCAGAATAACTTGACATAGTGCTATGGGTTGAAATGTTCTCCCCTCCCTCTCTCCCACATGTGCACGGGCATGTTGAAGTCTTAACCCCCAGCACCTCAGAATGTGACATTATTTGGGAATAGGTTCATTGCAGATGTAGTTAAAATGAGGTCATACTGGAGTTATAGGGGTAACTGGTGTCCTTACAAGAAGATGACAGTGTGAAGACAGACAACAGACACACAAAGGGAGAACGTCAGAGCACTGGAAAGACGCATCCACCAGGTGAGGACTGCCAAAGACCTCCAGCAGACCCCCACGAGCGAGGATGTCTCAAGGGTTCTCCTGGAGGTTTCAGAGACAGCATGGTCCTGCCCACCCCTGGATTTCAGATTTTAGCCACCAGAACTGGGAGGCAATACATTTCTGTTATTTTAAGGCACCTAATTTTTGGTACTTGGCCTCCCTAACAAACTAACACATGAGGCAATAATCAAAATTCCTGAGGTTACTCCAGACTAGGTAAAGCTGGCATCTGTGTGATCTTGGGCCGGTTACTTGAACTCTCTGGCAGAACTTTTCCTTATCTCTGTAATAGGGCTGGAGTAGGTGATTCAGAAAGACTCTAAAATCCTTCAAGAATATTGCCGTTATGTCCCTATATTTTATAGTTTTTCTTCCTCTGATTTACATCTTGAATCCTTCCATCTCTCCATCTACACTTGCCGATAAGCTTCAGAGCCCAGATTTTTCTTGCCTGGAAAATTGCAAAACTATTCTCCCCTCCAAACTACATATATATAACACAAGTGCCTGAGGGATTTCTGTAAACACAAATCTGATAACATCATTCCCCTGCACAGCCCTTCTGCAGCCTAAGGCCACCTACAGAATCCTGTTGAAACTCCTTAGGTTGGCACAAGGCTCCTCATGTCCAGACCAAACCTTGCCCTTCAGGCTCATCTCCCACCAACGCCCTCCACCCCCACATTTTATGGTTATATATTCTTGCCACACTAGAGTACTGTCTCCCGAACAAGCCACAAACTTCTCTTTTTCTAAAATCCTACACCGCCCACGCCCCAGAGACTGCCCCTACTCTTTTAATCCCCACAAGTTCACAATTTGAAGCCAGGAACTGTCTTATTCACTGTTTTTTTCCCCACCACCTAGACTTTCCTTAGCATAGAGTAAGAGCTTGATAAGCGTACATTAAAGGAAGGAATTTTTATTCTCAAGACCTACTTCAGAGGGGTTTCTTCTCCCCTCCAAGGGAACACCTGAACCAGGCGCTGCCTGGAGCTCCCATCGGACGGCTGCACCTTCATTACATCAGTTCCCCCGCCCACACACCCTCTCGCTCTGTGCGTGGTCCTTCACCTGTAAGTGCTGTGGAAGTGCCTGTGGGGTATACGGACAAAGAAATAATGGCTATATTATTATCCTAAGTGTTTTTGTACATTTTTTGTTTGCTTATTTAGTGTGAAACTCTGAGTCAGCTGCAGTGAGTGGAAAAGTGTAACCTTAATTTGATCGACATCTCTCGTTTCAGTGGACTGCGGCCATAGAAGTTTAGTTCAATTGGCCAGGCGTGTACCAAGTGTGGGCTTCCAGTCCGTCCTGCCCTTATTTGGAGTAACGAGAGCTCCCAAACTCCAGATGGCAAGGAGAAAACTCTGCAGGGTGGGGCCTCCCCTGCAGTTACTCAGGAGATAGAGTGGACAAACTCACCCTCAGAGTCAGCAGCTGGGCCTGAGGGCTGTGGTCAGGAGCTGGGGAGTACCTAGAAATGAGCCTCATGCAATGCGAGTCTCTCCTTTGGTCTGCTTCTCCTTCTCCATGGCTAAGTTTGGCCATACAAGACCCTTTGGGTGGAGAGGAAGTGAAGCCTCCTAGAAAGTGACACGCATCATTCTCCAGGCTAGTCTTTATAGCAAAATGTCTCCCCGTGTAACCATATATGTATGAACTGAAGTGAGTTCTAATAATTCTGCAAGGTAGGTATTAGTATTCCCATCTTCCAGCTATGGACATTAAGGTAAAGTGCCCAAGGTCACGTAGCTAGTTAGTGGCAAAGACAGGAATTTAACTCAGGTCTCTTTCACTCAAACTTTACTGTTGACCATGAAACATTCTGCTTTCCAGATTCATGGTAGTCTATCAGATTAGTACATTAATTAACTAAACAATATTTATTTAAAAGCTACTATATGCCAGTTGAGGGTCTAGGGCAGGGGTGTCAAACTCATTTTCACCAGGGGCCACATCAGCCTTGTGGTTGCCTTCAAAGAGCCAAAATAATTTAGGACTGTGTAAATATAACTACTCCTTAACTGTTAGGGAGTTGAAATTACATTCAGCCCTTTGAAGGCAACCACAAGGCTGATGTGGCCCCCGGTGAAAATGAGTTTGACACCCCTGGTGCGGGAGTAATGTGGCAAACAAGACAGATAAAGTCACTGTCCTCATAGAGCTTACAAGCTAGAGAAGGGAGATAGACAATAAAAGCCTAAGCAAATAACTTTAGGTAATGATAAGTGCCATGGAAAAAAGAAAATATAAGATAGTGTAATTAGCAACCTCTACGATGGTCCCTAATAATCTCCACTTCTGATACTCACACCCTGTGTCATCACCTGAGTGTGAACTGAACCTAGTGACTCACTTCAAGCTAGAAGAATATGGCAAAGATGAAATGATGTCATTTCTGAGAATAGGTTGCAAAGATTCTTGTTAAAGTACTTTGAAGTACTTTATCCCTGTAGGATTCAATGAGGTGCACATGTGACTTTAAGTAACAGCATGAGATTAATTTACACGACATTACATTAGCCAACAATTAGCCCGAGAAACCTGGAATTTTTAAAATATTTTTTTTAAAAAAGAAGAGCTCTAACTGTTGATATAGCATGTATTTAACTTCCTTCAGCCAGGAAACCAACAGATTTTCGTTCATCTGCCCAATTTTGGTTAATATCCCTGCTTAGGTCATTCCAAGTTCTCCATTCATACAGTGGGCCATTTTGATGTTCTCTAATAACCCAGATTTCTGAGAGCTGGATGTATTAAAAGCCTGACCTTGACTTTTATGGGTACTAAAAGGCAACATTAAGCTTTCAGGGAGTATTTTTGCATTTTCTCAAGCTATAAAGGAGTATGAAATGAGAAATTTCTTCAATTAGACGGGGCCTGAACAAGAGTTTAAAAATTAAACATTTATGAATAATAAATATACGAAAAGTTATAACCTCACTAGAAATAAAAAATATATAAAGGCAACAATGAAATACAATTTTTCACCTTTCAAATTGAAAAATACAAATCTTAATCTAGGTAGGATTTAGTGAAATGCAAAGTCTGAAACAGCTGATGTAAGATAAGTTAGTAGAATAGTCTTTCAGATGAAGTAGTTGGCTACCATTATCAAGATTCTTAACCATATTTTTCCCTTTGCTTTTTTTGCTTTTTTAAAAAAGGCTTTATTTCTTTATTTTTAGAGAGAAGGGAAGGGAGCGGGAGGGAAACATTGATGTGAGAGAAAAACATTGATTGGTTGCCTGTCACATGTTCCCAACCAGGGACCTGGCCTCAAAACCCAGGCATGTGCCTTGACTGGGAATAGAACCAGTGACCTTTTGGAATGCAGGATGACGCTCAACTCTCTGCGTCACAACAATTGGAGCCATATTCTTCCATTTTGACCCAGTAACACCACGGAATCCTCAGCCCTTCAACTATAGCTGGCACATCATAGATATTTAGTAAGCACTTGTAGAATTTATTAATTAATTAAATCTGATAATTCCAACAAAGCCTAAGGTAGTAGTATCAGTTATAAAAATGTACAAAAATCCTTACTGAAACATTTTTTTGAATGAGGAAAATGGAAACACCATAAATGCCTACAATAAAGATTTGATTATATAAATTATAGAATACTCATTTGGTGGAATATTTTTCTGCCCGTAAAATGAGGCTTTAGAAGAATTTTTAATAAGGTACAACATGGACAAAGATGAAGATACTAAAGTGAGTATACTGTGATCTCCAATATTCGTATCTAGAAGGCAGATACATAGCTGTACGTAGGAAAAAATAAGCAAGGAGGAAATACTTCAAAATATAAATAGTGGTTGTCTCATAAGTGACTTGTTTTCTTTTTTATCCTGTATTTAAAATTTTTGCACAATGACACTGATTTACATTTATAGTTGTTAAAATAGCAATATAGATACTTTAACAATAATTTTCAAATCTAAGCCTACAAATTTAGACCATTAAACTAGGATCTATACTGAGCTGAAGATTTACAGTCAAACAAACAAACAATACTTTAGGCTTTCTCCAACTATGAGAATCATTCGTGCTAGTTGGTGTGTGTGTGTGTGCTTTTACACTAGGAGGCCTTGTGGAATTGTGGCGATGAGCATATTTTCTAAAACAAGGCTTTATTAGTTTATACCTGGACTCTGACACTTACAGTGGGGGCAGGGCGCTTTTGGCAAATTATTTAACCTCTTGAAGTCTTAGTTTCTTCATCTGTAAAATGAGAATATTAATAGTATCTGTCTCAAAGGATGATTGCATGTATTAAATGAGAATAATGTATGTAAGGCACTGAGAGCCATGCCTGGCACTTAGTGAGTGGTACTTGTGTTTGCTGTTGCCATGGTATGATTTCTAACTTACAGCTCTGTTTAGTGTCAAAGGTTTGATATCTAATCCCTCTCTCTGGCCTCCACGAACTAAGAAGAGAAGCATGACAATAAGCCTCTGTATTATTTGGATGTCCATGTGTGCATGATTTATAGAAGAAATGACAAAGATGATGAATTGAAGGATGAACTGAACCTTAAATGTCATGGCCCTTTAAAGCAAGCACTTTGAAATGTACTTGATTATAGCACTTGAAGTTCTCTTCCTTTGAGTTGGCCAAAATAATATCAAGCTCTCAATTCACAGAGGGGTTCTCTCAACCTTAATGGAGAAGTAGGAAAAGCTTAGGAGTTTTGGCCCCTGGGAAATAGAAGGGTCTCCTGCTTTGAACACTGAGTGGACATTTAAGGTCTAGATCACAATCTTCCTCTACCATGAGGTCTCTTGGCTACTCACCAAGATCAATTCCTCTTTCTTCCAAAGCCCCTGAGCCCTTCTACCGATACCTCTACCGTGTATCATAACCACTGCTGTTTGTCAACCAAGATCTTAAATTTCATGTTTTATTCTTTCTGGTATCACCCAACTACACTGAGCATAGTAGAACCTGCATTGTAATAGTACCTCCATTTTTTGAATGAATTAAATAATAAATCGTGTAGATATTTAGAGTTGGGAAAAGATCTTAGAGATGTTACTTTAGAGCTGAGGATCTGGAGGTACGGAGAGGAAACAATCTGCAAAGAGACCTTTTAATCAAACTTTGATGCTCACAAGCTATAGGATCTGGGGAACTTTCTAACCTTTCTGATAATCATTGTCCTTATTTATAACCATGAGGTTAACAATACCTATCTCGCAGAGCTGGCGAGAGAATGGAAACAGATAAGAAACTTACAGGCGGCAAGTGAGAAACACTGACCACAGGGCTTGGTAGGTGCTATAGTTACAGCATTGTACTCCCTCTCTTGTTTCTCTTTCTTTGATCCACTTTTAGGTTTTGCCCAACTACTGTGGCTGTAATATGAGCATCTTTTCTAGGAGGAGAGTGAGGAGTGGAAGTAACATTTGTTAAGAATCTGTTGTGTACCTGGGTATCACACCTGCAGCTTTCCCTATAGCTTTTGAAGCTACACTTTTCTTTGATGGCAAACATATGGAAATGGGTGAAAAACAACAAATGAGCTGACATTATATCCTCTTGTTTCAAGCACCCTTGAGCGCTTTCTTGAGATCTTGCTCACTTTATTCTCAAGATATCTGGAGATAGTAGATCAGATCGCCGGACTGAAAACCCCTGGGAAAGGAGAGTAACATTCACCTATGTGGGATAATTGGAACTCTGGTTACTTGAAACTCCCTCCATTATGAAGCTTTCAGGACTAAAGGGCTAAATTGACTTACAGTCTTTCTGTGAATCCTGCAGGTATTTCAAGCAGCACAATTACCTGGCCAGTGTGAGATAATGTGCCACAGGCAAACTTCCTGGGCAGCAGAGTAACTCAGCACTTCACTGGCCCATCAGGGCCATTTTTAAATTATGAGCAATTCATGCCTCCAAGTGACAAGAATTTTCAAGCAAGTAAGAGTTCACCCCAGACCTAATCCAACTGTTTGACTTACATTTTATGAGAAAGTATAACCCAACCCAACCCAACCCAACCAAATGTTTCTTTTTGAGAGAAACATTTTTGAGAATCTACCCCATACTGACATCATGTTGGGTGCTCCACTATGTTATCCCATTTTTTCTTTTCAACAATTAAGCCAAATAATATTGTCCCCATTTTATAGCAACTGCAGAGCAGTGTGTTTACCTGCGGGATGACACACGCCACACAAGTCTTAACAAGTAGAGCCAGGAATTGAACTCTTATTTTGTTAAACCTGGAAGGTCAGTGTTCTTTTGGCCACACTATACATCTCATCTTAAATTATTTTTAGAGTGATTTAAACGAATAAATCATTCATCCATTCATTATTCATAACTTACTGATATAGAATATGAGCTCCCTCAGGACCAGGACTTTGCCCGTCCAATCACCTCTGCATTCCCTGCACCTAGAACAGCCCTGGCTCCTGGTGGGCAGTCACTGAGTATCTGTGGAAGGAACAAGTTCACTTGATCTGTCACTCAACTGTTCGTATCTACTGTTAAGTTCTAGAAGTGTTGTGAGAGACATGGGGATGAATAGCGTAGATTTCTCTTCCTAGTATATTATGCTAAATTAGGGGAGAGAAATGTATACGTAGAAAATGACACTCCAAGTAATCCTTTGAATAAGATAAGGACTCTTAAATTGAGAATTCAGAGGAGGAAGAGGGATATGGAAGGACAAGAGAAAAGCTCTAAGGAAGAATGATATTTAAATTGAGCTGGAATCCACAGGAAGAATATTGGCAGGTATCCTAGGGATAGGGAGGGAGAGCAGAGAATGGGGGTGGTGTCCCTGGGAATGGAAGAGCATGAGTACAGTCTGGGGGCAAGGAAGAATCAGGTGTGTTTGGGGACAAGGAAAATACTATTCTACTAGCAAATAAAAGAGTTGAAGGGAACTTAAGGACAGGGACTATGATTCTGGAACACTGCGCACAGAGCCCAGAAGCCCATCCAAGGTTCAGTAAACAAGCTGTGAGTCACTGCAACGGAGGGCTGTGAAATGAGCGTCCAGAAGGCCCAGCACGAAGACTGCTAAGCCACAGGAAGGAGAGAGGACTCCGCGCAGAATTAGCTGCAGACAAGGGATGAAGCATGAAATTGATTAGTGTGTTGTTTCCACACCCACCCACCAGCAGTGTCTGGGAAGATTTTACCAAATTCTAGAAAATTAGGACTTTGGAATCCTGGGCTTTTTGGCTTGGGAGAAGCCTGTCTCTCTGCATTTGGACTCTAAATAAAGAATACTGGTGCTCCCATAAAATGAATTTGTTTGTTTGGAGAACACAAGTCCTGAAGAACATCTAAGTCACACAGAGCTGGGTCTAGCAGGTGGCATTCAGCCTTACTCATGCCCCCTGAGCTTGGAGGTTAAAGCTGACAGGAATCCTGTCTAAATCCTGCACCGCCAAGGAATACACAGTACTGAGCTGCAGTGGACAACCTGCATCTTCAAGTGTTCGAGATTCCGCTGTAGGGTCAGCCCTCAGATGGTCCCCTCCTGCCTAGACTGACAGAGGACAATAATAATAATTAATCTTTACTGAGCACATACTGTATGCCAGATGCTGCATTAGACGCTTGTTTAATTTATTTCACAACAACTCAATGTGGTGGTCTCTACTGTTCCTACTATTGTATAATTGAGAAAATAAGGTTCTATGAGGTTAGATTATTAAACTACTACACGCAGAGCTTGGGATCAAAGCCAGGTCTGTTTATTGACATATTTGCATTCCATTGCAACCATAGAACATTTTCTATTTAAAGAAAATTTTATTTCATAAGTAGAAAGAATTGAAGAAAAATGCAAATTTCCTAGAATTTGGTGGAGTGGGAGGGAAAGTCTCAGAATGCTTAAGAGGCAGAGCCAAAGGTCAGCAAATGGAATGGAGATAATTAACAAAAATAACAGCTCTAGCTTCTTTCCCCAAAGTCAGGTGGAGGAGGTGACTTCAGACTAGTGTCACGGTCTGCCTGGCCAGGAAATTTTGAATAAAATCCACATAGTGCATCAGTCCCATGTTCCTGGTCACAGGGGCAAGGTTGCCAGGCTTCCCTGAGGTGCAGCTGTGCTTGAATCCTGGGCACCCACTTGAGCAGCACTCTGTTGTCATTCTAATTAATCATTAAGCCTGGGGATTTGCAGTTACCAGACATAGCCCTGTGCACGACATCCGAGCTGCATTTCTCTTGCCACACCCTGGCCTGGTGTACTTCCCAGTCAGCTCTGCGTACCAGCCAGGATCTGCAGTCACCTCTGGAAAGGAGGGGAGGGAAGGGGGCTGCCCATGTGGATTCTGAGGCTCCCAGGCAACAGGAAATCCAGAAGGAAACTGAGAAGGCAAAATGGAGTTGGCAGTTCCAAGATTTCACCTTTGGAATTAAATTAACATTGTGGAGTGGAGTGGAGACAAAACCCTCCATGTAGCCACACCGTTTCATGTAGTGATATTGAAACTTAAGCAGTCCTCTAAAACTCCTCTTGACTGCTCTGTGGTATCTACTCTGCAAATCCCAGGCTCTTAGTGAGGTAAAATTTCCCCAAAGACTCCTGTTGACATTTGGCCTGAAAGCTGAAGTGGGTAGAAGCAGAAGCAGTCCCAGGCAATTAAAGTGAAATGTGAGGGTGGAAGGGAAGTGGCTCAAAATGCAGACACTGCTCAACAATACTTGCATTTGTGACAAGAGCGACACAAAGCAAAATGGAAAACAGATCTTTGAACTAATCTGCCAGCTGAGAGATACCTCACTGAAATAAACTATTGGTAAGTATTCAGACTTTGATGTCCATCTCGGAATGGTAGTATGCTCATCATTCTCCTGTCTGAAACAGCTTTCCTTTGCTCTTAGGAGAGAGTATCTTTAACATGTCCACAAGGCCCACAGTCTGGGCCCTGCCTTTTCCATCACCAGAATGTAGCCACACTGGCTTTATCTCAGCTCCTGGAACACTCTAGCCCCATGTTCCATGTGATACCTATCCTTAAACCGTTCTCCTTTGCTGCACACTTAGTGTCCACCCTACTCTGACCCCCATCCCACCCAATCTCAAAAAACAAAACAAAACAAAACAAAACAAAACAAAACAAAACAAAACAGCAAAATTATTTCCCTTTCTCCCTAAGAGACTGTTATCTCCTTGAGTGCAGGGTCCCTGCCATTCTCCTTAACACTCTATCTCCATGCCTCAAATAGTGCCTGGCATGTAGTCAGTGCTCAATAAATACTTGTTGGATGAATGAATAAGTGAATGGAGCCAGATTGTTTCAAATAGTCACAGTTTTATCCTACAGCATTGTTCTGTTGGGTAAACAGTACAAACACAAAGGCTGGTTATATAGCGTACTTCTACAATATATTGCAAACTGGATGCCAATCAATAAACAACTGCATATGCAGGGTGCCAAGTGCCATGTTGAATGCTGTCAGCTTGACAGTTGAAGAATTCTGAGTGCAAAAGCATCCAAGGAAAATCTTAAGGGGAGTGGTGGAAGGAAACAAAATCTAAGGAAAGTGCCCCATATATTTTTAGCATGAGAAAGAGGAATTAAAATAATTGGTGTAACATTTTAGACTCAGGCAGTGAATTAGTTTATCTAGATAGAGAATTTTTTATTAAGAATTTATTTAGTAACTATTTATTGAGAATCTACTAGGTTCTCTGGTGAAAGAGTAGCAAATAAGCATGACACGCCTGGTGGAACTGAGGGTCTAATCTGCAGAACCATCAAAGCTGGTGCTACCATAAATGCTTGGTTTCGGGCTGAAATGCGGCAGCCTTTTCCTTCTCTTTGCTGAGCATCCTCTTTCACTCTCTTCAGTGACTTTCCCAAGTCTTTACCACTTTCCCTCTGTACACTCTACTCTGATTCCATTCTACCCATACTCAACAGATGATTTCAATTTCTACTTGAGCAAACGTGAGGTGATAAAGCCTGAAATGCCTCAACTTCCTCTGTATTACTGTATATCTATCCTCATCACTACCTAATTTCATTTCCTCCAAATTTTGGAAGATTTAGAGATTGAAGTTTTAGAGGTTGAAGAGTCTCTCATTCAACTTTTTAAAAAAAAATTTAAACCTGGATCAGTTAGTAGGGCATGAGATCAACTTAGTAAATTGTGACCAGCATTTATTAATGAAATAAAGTAGAATAAAATAGACAAGAAAGGAAGAAAAGTTCAGGGTATATGAGGTCTGTCTGGAAAAAGTCCAGCCATTGATAATATAATGAGAACGGTTAGTGTAACATTGATGTAGCCTGGCAGCCAAGGAGAATGGACTGGAATGAGCACGCACGAACAATGGCAACGTCACTGTAATAGTCCGTGGGGGTGGTAGACGCCATTGAGTGAGCATGTGTGCTATGTGACCGAGCTAGTAGAGCAATGAATCTGCATTAAATTTTGCTTTAAGCTTGAACATTCCTCCATGGAATCTATTTGGGTGATTCAGAAGGCCACAGCTATGGGCAACTGGTGATTGGTAGCCTCATTAGGACAATACACCTGCTCACACATCACTTCTTGTAGAGATTTTTGGTGAAACATCAAATCACAAAGGTGACTCAGCTCTCCTACAGCCCACATTTAGTGCCCTGCAACTTCTGGATTTTCTCAAAAGTAAAATCACCTTTGAAAGGGAAGAGGTTTCAGGCCATCATTGAGATTCAGGAAAATACGATGGGGCAGCTGATGGTGACTGGGAGAACCATGTAAGGTCCCAGGGTGCCTGCTTTGAAGGGGGCTGAGGTGTCATTGTCTTATGTGCCATGTTTCTTGTATCTTTTCAATAAATGTCTCTAGTTTTCATACATGGCTGGATACTTTCTGGACAGATCCCGTATAACATATAGTAAGGACAAATATCTCATAAACTTTGTTTTACATCTCTGATTATGTATATATCTTTGTATGCTTACTGGGTCTTAAATGAGATGTATTCTTTATAGTGGGTCATGCTCAAAGATATTAAGAACATCATCCTATTTAAGACAATCCCCCACCCCTTCACATTTCCACAGCATTCCCACTCCTTCCATTATCTTCTCTACATATTCAGTTTGTTAGTTTCTATTGATTCTTTCCCTTAGCTTATAATGCTCTCTAATTTCTCCAACTTAAAACTATCCTGCCTTGACCTAGACTTCCTTCAGCTTGCTCTTCTTCTTAGTCAAGGAGCGCAATCTAAATTTTAGCTCTTTCCGAGGGGGGTTCAAGATGGCGGCATGGTAGGAGGACGCAGATTGTCCTTCCTCCTGCACATGGGAGAAAAACCTAACTGATCTACAGAGGAACAGAGCAGATAGCCAACAATACCACAGTATATATGAAAATAGGAGATCAAAATCCATAGCAGACATTGGAAAACTAGACGTGGCAGCCGAGCGACCGGAGGTGGCCCTGAGACGGGACAGAGGCGACCCGGCGACCGGAGGCAGCTCCGCAACCGACCGGAGGCAGCCCGGCGACCGGAGGCGGCTCCGCAAACGACCGGAGGCGGCCGCGAGACCGGAGGGGCCTCCGCAAACGACCGGAGGCGGCCGCGGGACCGGAGGCGGCTCCGCAAACGACCGGAGGCGGCCGCGCGACCGGAGGCGGCTCCGCAACCGACCGGAGGCGGCCGCGCGACCGGAGGCGGCTCCGCAACCGACCGGAGGCGGCCGCGGGACCGGAGGCGGCTCCGCAACCGACCGGAGGCGGCCGCGCGACCGGAGGCGGCTCCGCAAACGACCGGAGGCGGCCGCGGGACCGGAGGGGGTTCTGCAACCGACCGGAGGAGGTCGCGCGACCGGAGGCGGCTCTGCAACCGGGTTGGAAGCAGCCCTGCGGCCGGAGGCGACCCTGCAACTAGAGAAGGGGACTCTGGAAGACCCGGAGCTCACATCTGTGATACTGGGGTGAGTGCGCGCAACTCGGGAAACTCTTGGAGCCCACGCCCGTAGTCTCAGGCGGGCGCCTGCGCCCTGTAGGAGACCCGGAGCTCACAGCAATAGGCTCGGGGAGGGATGGATCTGTAAGAGATTCCAGCTGAAACCCATAAACTCTGGAAAGCTCGCCCCCTGCAGGAGGCTCAGAAATCACACCCAAGGCCCTGCATGGACAGTACGCCATTAGCCCTGGGGACAGTGTTGGGCCGGCACTGAGGACAGTAGCGCAAAGCTGACTGAGTGAGGAACAGGGAGAAAAGTGGTACGAGTCGCCTCCCAGCCTGCTACAGCCAGCAAGTCCAGAAAATCCAGTTTGGCCTGTGTGAAAATAGCAAGAGATTTTTTTTTCTTTTTTTTTCCCTTCTTATTCTTTTTTTTTTTTTTTTTTTTTTCCGGGGGGGGGTTGTTTTGTTTTGTGGGTTTTTTTTTTTTTTTTTGATAGTTGTTTTTTGTCTGCTTAGTTGGGTTTTTTGTTTGTTTGTTTTGGTTCATTTTTCATTTTTGTGGGGTTCTTTTTGTTTTGTTTTGATTATATATTTTTTATTTCTTTATTACTTCTACCTTTTTTATCCCTCAATTCCTTTTGCTTCTCTTTACTTCTTTCTGGCTTTATTCCTTCTTCCTTTCTTTCCAATTTTATCTCTCCTTCCCTCCTTTTTTTTTTCTTTTTTTTTCTCTTTTTTCTCTCTCTTCTTTTTTTCACTTTATTCTTTTCTCTTTTTGAATACCCACGAGTGAGGCAAAGAAATCCTAGAACTGTGAAAAAACCAGAGTTGGACCAAAAGAGGGGGTATTCCCACAGCTGAGACAGTGGAAGCTGTGAACACCAGGATACCTGAAGAAGACTATAACACTGAATCTCACAGGTATTCCACCACAGAAGTTCACACCATAAACGCAGGTAGCCAGAACAGATCAACTTAAGAAGCAGAGGTTTACAAGAAGAGTCTCACCAACAATGAGAAGACAAAGAAACAATCCCCAAATGAAAGAAAAGGTGGAAGCCCCAGAAAGAATGCTAAATGAAACAGAGGCAACTCAACTATCAGATAAGGAGTTCAAAGAAATGGTTGTCAGGAAGCTCCATGAGCTCTCAATGAGCTACCAGAAAC
Organism: Glossophaga mutica; assembly: GCA_039655065.1. Classification (NCBI taxonomy): domain Eukaryota; kingdom Metazoa; phylum Chordata; class Mammalia; order Chiroptera; family Phyllostomidae; genus Glossophaga; species Glossophaga mutica. The sequence continues at coordinate 72,178,948 of CM077308.1, read as the reverse complement.
TACAGGGAAGCTACGATAAACTCAGTGCAAACTATATCAACATGAAAAAGGAAATAGAAACTATCAAAAAGGGCCAAGAGGAAATGAAGAATACAATTTCTGAGCTGAAGAACACAGTAGAAGGAATGAAAAGCAGAATTGATGAAGCAGAAGATCGGATCAGTGAGTTGGAGGACAAAGTAGAAAAAAACAGCCAGATAGAACAAGAAAAGGAAAAGAGGCTCAGAAAGAATGAAGAGGGTTTAAGAGAAATGCAAGACAACATGAAACGTAATAATATCCGTATAATAGGAATACCAGAAGGAGAAGAAGAAGAGCAAGGGATAGAAAACCTATTTGAAAAAGTAATGATGGAAAACTTCCCTAATTTGGTGAGAGAAAAAGTCACACAAATTCAGGAAACACAGAGAGTCCCTATCAAGAGGAACCCAAACAGGCCCACTTCAAGACACATCATCATTAAAATGGCAAACTTCCAAGACAAAGAGAGAATCTTAAAGGCAGCAAGGGAGAAAAAGGAAGTAACATACAAGGGAGCCCCGATAAGGTTAGCAACTGACTTCTCAATGGAAACGCTCCAAGCCAGAAGACAATGGCAAGAAATATTCCAAGTAATGAGAACCAAAGGCCTACAACCAAGACTACTTTATCCAGCAAGGCTTTCAATCAAGATAGAAGGCCAAATAAGGAGCTTCCCAGACAAAAGAAGTCTAAAAGAATACACCTCTACCAAACCAGTACTACAAGAGATACTAAAGGGACTGCTTTAAGGGAAAAAAAGGAAAAGAGAGAGTGAGGAACACAGATACGAAAATGACAATGAATCAGTACCTATCAATAGTAACCTTAAACGTAAATGGATTAAATGCTCCAATCAAAAGACATAGAGTAGCTGACTGGATAAGAAAGCATGACCCACACATATGCTGCCTACAAGAGACCCACCTCAGGACAAAAGACCTACACAGACTTAAAGTGAAAGGCTGGAAACAAATTTTCCAAGCAAATGGACAGGAAAAAAAGGCCGGGGTAGCAATACTCATATCAGACAAAATAGACTTCAAAAGAAGAGCTATAAAGAGAGACCCAGAAGGTCACTTCATAATACTCAAGGGAAGAATCCACCAAGAAGACATAAACATTGTAAATATATATGCACCCAATATAGGAGCACCTAAATACATCAAGAAAATCTTAGAGGACTTCAAGAAAGATATTGACAGCAACACAATTATAGTAGGAGATCTTAACACCCCACTGTCAAAAATGGACAGATCTTCCAAACAAATTATCAACAAAGATATTGTGGCATTGAACAATACTCTAGACGAATTGGACTTAGCTGATATATATAGGGCCCTCCATCCCAAAGAAACTAAATACACATTTTTTTCAAACGCACATGGAACATTTTCAAAGATAGACCACATGATAGGACACAAAACAAGTCTCAACAAATTCAAGAAAATTCATATCATACCAAGCATTTTCTCCGACCACAAGGGACTAAAACTAGAAACCGACTTGATGGGGAAAATCCCCAAACCATCAAAATCATGGAGATTGAATAGCATGCTATTAAACAATGAATGGGTAAAGAATGAAATTAAGGAGGAAATCAAAAAGTTTCTGGAAACAAATGAAAATGAACTCACAACAACCCAAAACTTATGGGACACAATGAAGGCAGTCCTCAGAGGGAAGTTCATAGCAATACAGGCCTACCTAAAGAAGACAGAAACATTTCTAACAAACGACTTAACCCTACGCCTACAAGAACTCGAGGAACAACAACAAAGACAGCCCAGGGCAAGTAGAAGGAAGGAAATAACCAAGATCAGAGCAGAATTAAATGACATAGAGACTAAAAGCACAATCCTAAGGATCAATGAATCCAGGAGCTGGTTCTTTGAAAAGATAAACAAAATCGACAAGCCTTTAAGCAGGCTCATCAAGAAAAAAAGAGAGAGGACTCAAATAAACACAATCAGAAATGAAAGAGGAGAGATTACGACTGACACCACAGAAATACAAAGGATTGTAAGAAATTACTATGAAGAACTGTATGCCAAGAAATTGGAAAACCTAGGTGAAATGGACAAGTTTCTAGAAAAATATAACCTTCCAAAACTCAATGAAAAAGAAACAGAAAGCCTGAACAGACCAATAACAGCTGGTGAAATTGAATCAGTAATCAAAACACTCCCGGCACACAAAAGCCCTGGACCAGATGGTTTCACAGGAGAATTCTACAAAACATTTAAGGAAGAGCTAACCCCTATCCTTCACAGACTATTCCAAAAAATCCAAAATGATGGAAGACTCCCAAACTCTTTTTATGAAGCCAGCATCATCCTAATCCCAAAACCAGATAAAGACATAACAAAGAAAGAAAACTTCAGGCCAATATCACTGATGAATGTAGACGCTAAAATCCTCAACAAAATATTGGCAAACCGCATCCAACAACACATTAAAAAGATCATACACCATGACCAAGTGGGATTCATCCCAGGGATGCAAGGATGGTTCAACATTCGCAAATCAATAAATGTAATACATCACATAAACAAAAGCAAGGACAAAAATCACATGATCATATCAATAGATGCAGAAAAAGCTTTTGATAAAGTACAACACCCATTTATGATAAAAACACTCAGCAAAGTGGGAATAGAGGGAGCATTCCTCAACATAATAAAAGCCATATATGAGAGACCTACAGCCAACATCATACTCAATGGGCAAAAACTGAAATCTTTCCCACTAAGATCAGGAACAAGACAAGGCTGTCCACTTTCACCACTTCTATTCAATATAGTATTGGAAGTCTTAGCCACAGCAATTAGACAAGAAAAGGAAATAAAAGGCATCCAACTTGGAAAGGAGGAAACAAAACTATCATTGTTTGCAGATGACATGATAGTGTACATAGAAAATCCTATAGACTCGGCCAAAAAGCTGCTCGACGTAATAAATGAATTTGGCCAAATAGCTGGATACAAAGTCAATATCCAAAAATCAAAGGCATTTTTGTATACCAACAGTGAAACAGCAGAAGCAGAAATCAAGAAAAAAATCCCATTCGATATAGCAAAAAGAAAAATAAAATACCTAGGAATAAACCTAACCAAGGAGGTAAAAGACCTGTATGCAGAAAACTACACAACACTGAAGAATGAAATCAAGGAAGACACAAACAAATGGAAGCATATACCATGTTCATGGATCGGAAGAATTAATATTATCAAAATGTCCATACTACCCAAAGCAATTTACAGATTCAATGCAATACCTATTAAAGTTCCAATGGCATATTTCACAGACATAGAACAAACACTTCAAAAATTTATATGGAATCATAAACGACCCCGGATAGCGGCAGCAATTTTGAGAAAGAAGAGCAAAGTAGGAGGGATCACAATACCTGATACCAAACTGTATTACAAAGCCACTGTAATCAAAACAGCCTGGTACTGGCACAAGAACAGACACGTGGACCAGTGGAATAGAACAGAGAGCCCAGAAATAAACCCAAGTCTCTACAGTCAATTAATATTCGACAAAGGGGGCAGCAACATAAAATGGAGCAAAAATAGCCTCTTCAATAAGTGGTGCTGGGAGAACTGGACAGCTACATGCAAAAAAATGAAACTCGAGCACCAACTTACACCATACACAAAAATAAATTCAAGGTGGATAAAAGATTTAAATATAAGCCATGACACCATTAAAATTCTAGAGGATAATATAGGCAGGAAAATCTCAGATATTTCACGCAGCAATATTTTCACTGATACGTCCCCTAGAGCAAGGGACATAAAGGAAAGAATAAACAAATGGGATCTCATCAAAATAAAAAGCTTCTGCACAGCTAAAGAAAACAGTATTAAAATAAAAAGAGAACCAACTGTATGGGAAAACATATTTGCCAATGATACCTCAGACAAGGGATTAATCTCCAAAATATATAAAGAACTTACAAGACTCTACTCTAAGAAGACAAGCAACCCAATTAAAAAATGGGCAAAGGATTTGAACAGACACTTCTCCAAGGAGGACATACAGAGGATCCAGAGACACATGAAAAGATGCTCGATATCTCTAGCTATCAGAGAGATGCAAATTAAAACTACAATGAGATACCACTTGACACCAGTCAGAATGGCCTTCATAAACAAAGCAACAAACAGCAAGTGTTGGAGAGGTTGTGGAGAAAAGGGGACCCTAGTGCACTGTTGGTGGGATTGCAGATTGGTACAACCACTATGGAAAACAGTATGGAATTTTCTAAGAAAACTAAAAATGGACATACCTTTTGACCCAGTAATTCCACTGCTTGGATTATATCCTAAGAATCCTGAAACACCAATCCAAAAGAATCTATGCACCCCTATGTTCATAGCAGCACAATTTACAATAGCCAAGTGCTGGAAGCAACCTAGGTGCCCATCAGTTAATGAATGGATCAAAAAACTGTGGTACATTTACACAATGGAATTCTATGCAGCAGAAAGAAAGAAGGAGCTCCTACCCTTTGCGACAGCATGGAAGGAATTGGAGAGTATCATGCTAAGCGAAATAAGCCAGGCAATGAAAGACAAATACCATATGATCTCACCTTTAACAGGAAGCTAATCAACAAAACAAACAAACAAGTATAATATAAACAAAGACACTGAATTTGAGAACAGTCTGTCAGTGTCCAGAGTGGGAGGGGAGAGAATTTCAGGGGAAAAGGGGAACGGTTTAGAGCAACAAGTATAAAGGACTCATGGACAAAAACTATGGGGGGGTGGAAATCGGAGGAAGGTAGGGAGGGCTGGGTGGTGGGCTGTGGGGGTAAAAGACAGAAAACTGTACAATATCAACAATTAAAAAATACTGATTAAAAAAAAAAATAAATAAATAAATTTTAGCTCTTTCCTTACTCCTCTGACCCATATGCTATTGAAACTTCCTATTAAGCAAATGCTCTTCATATTGCTAATAAAATGCATATTATTTTAAGCTGATATTAGTTGAATATTTCTCATTGTTGGGCATCTGTCTGAAACTTTCAACATTATAAATTTCTTCCCTAGAAAATTTCTTTTTTTGCCATTCTGATCATTTCCTGCTGCCCCTTCAAGAATTCCTCCCCTTTTTCCTGTCCCTTAAGCTTGTGCTCCTCAGGCTCCCGATTCTCCCTCTGATCTTTTCATGTGTTTTTCTGGCTTCCTCTCCTCCTTGTCCGTTGATGACTCCTAAATGTGTATGCCGAGCCAGTAACTTTCCTCTGAGCTTTGGTTTTTTATATCAAGATGCCTCCTAAATTTAGGCTTCCGGCCAAGATGGAGGCATAGGTGGACACACGGTGCCTCCTCTCACAACCAAAATTAAGGACAACAAATATTTAGAAACAAGAAAACAATCAGAACTTACAGAAAATTGAACTGTACAGAAGTCCAACAACCATTCATCCAGACCGGTAAGAGGGGCAGAGTCTCGACAGGAAAAAGTGGAGGTACGGACCTGGGAAAGCAGGCAGCAGCAGCTGGCAGTTCCCAGGTGCACAGGCGGCAGCTGGCAGACTCTGGGCCCACAGGCGGCTGCTGTCAGACCCCAGACACGGGGTGGCAACTGTGCAGACCCAGTGAGGCCGCACAAGGCGGCTGGCTGACTGGGTGGTCCCACATTCCTGCACGCAGACAATCCAGGTGAAGGGGAAGTGGAGGAAGGGACTAAAATCCAGAACAGAGCGGAGCAGGTGCCATTGTTCCCTCTCAGACCCCGCCCCCACATACAGCATCACAACCCAGCGACTGGGCTGCCCTACACAGGGGAACACCTAAGGCTCCATCCCTCACTACGTAACAGCCACGACCAGACCAAAACAAAAAAACAACCCAGTAAAAATGGCTCAACCAGGGAACAAATGCCTCAGAGCCAATTCCTCTAAGCGATGAAGAGATAGCCAACCTATCAGATACACAGTTCAAAGCCCTGGTGATCAGGATGCTCACAGAATTGGTTGATTTTGCTCACGAATTAGATGAAAAAATGCAGGCTACAATACGTGAAATGAAGGAAGATGCGTGGGGAACCGATAGAGATGGAAGGAAAACTGGGACTCAAATCAATGGAGTGGACCAGAAGGAAGAAACTAACAACCAAACAGAAAAGAAGGAAGAAACAAGAATTCAAAAAAATGAGGAGAGGCTTAGGAACCTCCGGGACATCGTTAAACATCTCTACATCTGAATTATAGGGGTACCAGAAGGGGAAGAAGAAGAGCAACAAGTGGAAAACTTATTTGAACAAATAATAAAGGAGAACTTCCCCAATCTGGCAAAGGAAATAGGCTACTAGGAAGTCCAGGAAGCTCAGAGAGTCCCAAAGAAGTTGGACCCAAGGAGGAACACACCAAGGCACATCATAATGATATTAGCCAAGATTAAAATGAAGGAGAGCATACTAGAAGCAACAAGGGATAAGGGGACAGTCACCTACAAAGGAGTTCCCATCAGACTGTCAGCTGATTTCTCAAAAGAAACCTTATAGGCAAGAAGGGGCTGGAAAGAAATATTTGAAGTCTTGAAAGGCAGGGACCTACATCCAAAATTGCTCTTTCCAGCAAAGCTGTCATTTAGAATGGAAGGGAAGATAAAATGCTTCTCAGATAAGGTGAAGTTCAAGGACTTCATCATTACCAAGCCCTTATTATATGAAATGTTAAAGGTACTTATCTAAGAAAATGAAGATAAAAATATGACAGTGAAAAGACAGCAAACTCACAGCTATTAACAACCACACCTAAAACAAAAGCAAATAAGCAAACAACTAGAACAGTGGCAGAACCACGGAAATGAAGATCACATGGAGGGTTGGCAGCAGGGGAGTTGGAGGAGGAGAGAGGGGAAAAAGGTGCAGAGAATAAGTAGCATAGATGGTGGGTAGAAAATAGACAGGGGGAGGGCAAGAATAGTGTGGGAAATGTAGAAGCTAAAGAACTTATGACACATGGACATGAACTAAAGGGGGGGAATGTGGGTGGGAGAGGGTGTGCAGGGCGAAGGGGAATGATGGGGGAGAAATGGGACAACTGGAATAGCATAATCAATAAAATATATTAAAAATAAAAAATAAAAGTAAAAAAAAAAAGATGCCTCCTAAATTTACTTTATTCTCCTGCGATACCTCTCAAGCCGAGCTCATTGTGGCCTCCAAATCTGCAGCTCCTACATTTCTTTTGGTCAGGCTGTTACCTGTGTGAAATGCCCTTCTCTGCTTTATTGCAGAAAAGGCTATACTCACATACGTCATTAAAATTTAGTTGTGATGTCATCCCTTCGAGAAAGCCAATGTGTACTGAAAGTTCTCCATCACCTGTACATGTTTCTGTTTACCACATTGTGTTGATATGGTTTCCCATTAGACCCTAAGCACCTTAAGGGCAGGGAAATTTAAATTATTTTTGCACTCCTAGTGTCTAACGCAAGTGTCTAGTCCAAGTGCTTAATAAATATTTCTTTAAACTTTTGTTAGAGTAGAGGACCAGAACCTATTATGTGAATTTGTACCACAAACAGGCCTTTTCATAATTTTAAGTTAAAGCGTCTACTCTAGGCAATACCCTATTAGTTAGCTTTCCCAGGTTTACTATATAATTGTTCTGGTGTTTAATTGTTTTGTGCTGTGTAGAACTAGAGATAGATGCAAAAAAGAAAGAAGGAGGGCCCACCAAGAAGAATGTCTAAGTGACCTTTCAATTTAATGCAAGTACACAATAGTATTTAATCCTAAGATTAGACAGACAGACAAACCATAGCTGCCATGAAAAGTAAACTAAGCTACTCCTGGCACAGTTTAGGAATGTGATTAAATCCAATAATGGGTGTATACAATTTAAAATCTTTTCCCTAATTAGATTCTAAACAAATTGATCACGGCTTGACGTCCTTCCCTTTGGGATTTCCACTAACTTTGATAAAATATCTATTTTCTAAGTCAGCAATTTTTAACTGGTGTGCTGCAAGAATTTTTTAAAGCATGCAATACCTGACTATTTAGTCAGGGGCACTGACCTCCTTTCCCTTAGATTGTCAAATGAAAAAATGACAACATCCAACACAACAATAGCTGTCTGGTGTGAATGAATCAAAGCTATACCTTTTTTTTTTTTTTGGTCAGATCAGCAAAAAGTAAAATATATTTTTAGGTGTGCTACAGAATTTTAGTAATTAGTTTATCTGTGCCATGAGATGAAAAAGTTTGAATTTCTCTGTGCTAACTCATTGGTTTCCCACAGCTACTTCAGTCCTAGTTTTTGATACCAGATTTCATCTTCCAGAGCCTCATCACGCTTATACATGGGCTCAGAGATAAGGGAAAGAGAAACCCTTGTGGTTCACTCTTTAAAAGTATTTTTTTAAAAAAGATTTTTTTTATTTATAGACAGACAGGAAGGGAGGGAGGAAGAGCTGGAGAGAAACATCAATGTGGGACCTGGCCCACAACCTGGAGAGAAACATCCCCAGTGGGACCTGGCCCACAACCCAGGCATGTGCCCTGACTGGGAATCGAACCCACAACTCTGCTTCGCAGGCCTGCATTCAATCCACTGAGCTATGCCAGCCAGGGCTAAAAGTATTAATAAGTTTTCATATTAGGCTGGCACTGTATAGTTTACGAGGAGTTTTATATGTATGATTTAATTTAATTCTCAAAACAACCTCAAGATCACTCCCTATTTATAAATGACAAAGTTAAAGCTCAGAGAGGGTAGAGTGACTTGTCCAAAGTCACGCAACTGGGTTAAGAGCCACAGTTACGCTTAAAAGCAAGATTTTTCAACAAAGGGCTTTTGAAATTCTCTTTAAATCTAGTCCAATAAAATAGTAGTTTTAAGGTAAAATATTTTGAACACCTAAATTTGCCAACAGCTGTTACTCAAGAATAGTGAGTTCTTTCTTTCTGATTTCTGATTATTATACAATAACTTATTGAGGCAATCTAATGCTTCAGTTATTTCCTCACTGTGTAGTTGGTGATGATATTAAAATATCCTCAGTGTCATTTTTGGGAGGTTGAAATGAATTTGGTTTTTGTTTACTCCATTTCAAACAATGATAAAAAAATTCTAACCATCTGTCTCTATGTCCTTCATAGAATTAAAGACTGTTACAACTAGAAGATGCAAGAGACCATACAGTTTCAACCAGGTATGGCAATTCATCTCTAGTTACTCGAGGACACTTCTATAGCATTGCGTCAATGAGGATGGTGACACTATGTTGAGCTCAGTGGGAACAAGAATTACAATGGATCAGTAGTGCCAGCTATGGCCTCATTGTAGTGCTGTGGTCATCCTTCCTTCTTCTTTCCTGTGCGATTTATCTCCCATCTGTCAGAAAGTCTTATCCATCACACCTGTGAACTATATCCTAAATTTGATTACTTTTCACCATTAGTATCTTTATTGGTTATGATATACTAGGGGATTTTATGGCAACAAATAACCCCTGAATCTCTGTGGTTTAAACACCAAATGTCTATTTCTCACTTGGGCTACACATTTGTTGTATATCAGCAGGGAGATCTGCTCCACCTCCTTCTCACTCGCAGCCTTCCTTGAAAAGGGTCCTCTATCTGGAGTGTTCCAAGACCTCCTTGCAGGGCATAAGAGCACAGGAAGGTCTCACTCAGCAATCAAGTGCTCCAGTCTGGGAATGATACACACCACTTCTGCCCCCAATCCACTGGCCAGAACTAGTCACATAGCACTACCCAGCTGCAAGGGGACAAGGAGGTATAATTCTCCCATGTGCATGGAAGATGAGGAAAACAGATACATGGGAACATTAGAGTTCTAAGTCACTTCCATCTTCACCCCCTGAAGTACACTCTTTATAAGGCAACTAGAAGACTTATTTAAAATATAAATCAGAATATCCCTCTCCAACTGGTCAATTGGGACAGAAAAAGAATTCTTTTTTAGAAAAGGAACTTCTATTGCGTCCATAGCACCGTCTACATTGCCACGCATTTCCATAACAACTGTTCTCTTAATTTTTTTTTTTTTTTTTTTTTTTTAATGAGGAGTGGGTCAGAGCACTTTCCCACAGAGCCAGATGAGATGGATAAGAGAGTGCTTATACAGACTGGCCTTCTACATTGTTCTTTGGGGTACAGCCGGAGAGGGGTTGCTGTAAAAGAGGTAAAGGCTACTTTATTGTGTGGAGTCCCCTCCAAGGTGGGGGTTGTGGCCCTGCCTCCATCACCCAGATCACGTTCCCTGGTGTAGCTCTACTGGTTCAGCTTGGTGTGAAGATGAAAGGGAAGCAGGGAGTGGCTTGTTTTCTTTCCAGACAGGGCCAGAACAGAATACATGTCTAAAAAAGACATATTGCTTTCTCCTTTCTTATCTCCTCTCCAGCCTCCAGTATCTCTAAATTATCTGAATGTTCTGATGCTCTTTGATGGAAAGCAATCCTCCAAAACTTTTTTTCAGTATCTTACTTGAGGCAGTATCTTATTTCATCAGTATTACTTCTCACATTATTGTGATTGCAGTGAGCACCCACGGGCACAGCTCCCATGAACTATAAACAGCATAGTCAGGAAATAAGCTATGCCCTAAAATCTACCTCTCCTTGATGTTTTCAACTTTCCAGTACTATTAATATCCATTCTCAGATCTCAGACTCTGTCTGCTCTGACCCATAGCACTTATTCTACCCTTTCTGCATTGGCTGACTTGTTCGCATTTGACTTCTGACTTATCCAGATTTACGTTGTCTGTCTAACCTTGTTAGCCTTGAGTGCTTCTCCAGAGTCACTGCCCAGATCTTTGTTGTCATATAATTTTCTTTCACCACGTCCATCATATTTTTCCTATTCACTTATCTGGCCGCAGCGTGCTTTCAATAACACCGATATATTTCTTATGAGCAGGTCTCAATGTGACATGTGTTTACATGATGTATGTTTTCCTCCTACCATGACAGCCTAAGAAGAAATGCTCTGAGAAACAGAATTCACTTAATTTGGAAAACATTATTATAAGAGTTCTGAGATCTTTTTTCAAAGAACTTAAACTAATTTCATATCTTTATATGAAAATAGAGCTGGAAGAAACCCTAAGGACTGTCTAGTTCAATCTTCTTACTAAGCAATTGAGGAAATGGGAACCAAAGAAGAGCAAGAAAAATGCCCAATGTCACAAAATTGATTCGTGCTGAGCTGGAATTCCAGGCCCCGACACATAGGACACCGGCCTTCCCGCTCTGCGACGCCACCTTTGAGTTCCCCATTGTAATCATTATTTGAAACCCTGATATCCAAGTGTTCATTATTGCAATGAACATGCTTTTCAGAATCTTTGTTTTGGGAGATTCGGCTTTAGAGAATGGAGTCATTCAAAATAAGGAAAAAAAGCATACCCGTAAGAGAATTTACTTACAAATTTTGTTTTTTATATTCTGGGGGATTACATTGCAATTTTCCCTTTTTACACTTATTTGAAATCTCCTTTTTGTATTTTCTTCTTTGATACCAAAGTCTATTTTTTGCCCAATGCAAATCAAATCTAGATGGGTTCTGAAAATCTAGAGAATTGTTTTGATAGAAACAAAAAATAACCAGTGATAAAAAGAATACAGAAATCCATAACCTAACTCATTTTTTATTAATTCCAGTGAAAGAACCAGATGCATCTATGAGCCACAGATTCAATCTAATGTCCCATTCTATGGATATTATGTTCGTGCTTTATTATTCTAAAACACAAATACCTTTGTGTTTTAGAATACCTTTGCCTGTAATACCTTTGCCTGCTATTTCCCCCTTCTTTCTCAGATTGGCACAAAAAATTTTAAGTATTTAGAAGCTCTAAATCTTCTCTATAAAAATACAATACACCTTGAAAAGAGATGAGTTCTGGAAGCAAAGCAGTTCCAGTATTCCAAATAGAAAAGAAATGTCCAAATTGTCTATTTCTTTTCATTTTAAATACTTTAAAGATTTAAATTTTATATGTTATTTACTCCAAATTCCATTTAAAGCTGGTGTTTGAGACTGCAAACTCTGAGCTGGAACACTGATCACTTACATAAATCTTTGCTCCATTCTTGACTGGTAGACTCAGACAAGAGTCAAAATGGGTTTCTATCAGAGACTCATCTCTCTTAGTAATGGTGAAAGCAGAAATGGTGGTTTTTGTGAGAGATAAAAATGTAAAAGTTTGAGTCATGGGTTAGGGACTTGAAATGCTTGGTCCTGACGAAGCTGTGTCGTGTATCCTTGCGGGGTATCACTCAACATCTGGACGTCTTCGTCAATCAACAGAGTAATAGGTCAACAGCTATCTGCTTTCCCAGGGTGCTGAGAATTTACTTAAAGATCTAATGCATTGAGAAATACTAAAAGATTCCTTACCATGTCAACTCCTAAGTCAGACTTTCATCAGAATGTAATGGGAGAGCCAGTTTGCAAAAAGAGAGACTACTTGATTACCTTGAATTTTAGGTATTGGCCAGTTATGATTAATTGCTTATTCTGGTTAACTGAGGATCAGCCATAAAAATCTCATTTATTTCTCTTTTTTTGTCATTAAAAATGTTTTGGAAATATATAAATGAACTCCTGCACTAATGTGTTATAATATGAGGCACAGAGATTCTGGAGGTAGGTAGATCAGGGTTCAAATCCCACCTTGACCACATAGAATGTCTTATACATTTATATATCAGGTTGAATAATTTACAGATGATAATAACTATCCTGAAAAATAGCTGTGAAGATACTATTAAATTAAATTTAAAAAATGGATATAAAGTCTCAAAAAGAATAGATAGCCCATAATAAATAATCCCATTGGTTCTTGAGATGCAGAGTCTGAGACAAGGATATTTATGGCAGTGATTTATTGAGGGAGTGCTCTCAGGTAAAGCCTGTAAGGAAGTGAGAGCAGTGGAATGAGGAAGAGCCAGATAAGATGTGGATACAGCTGAAGGCTGGCTTTGGCTAGATCTCAGGGGGAACTCTAGATGAAGAATGACACCACAGAACTTTTCCATACTGAGGCAAAGGAGGATACTTTTTGGTTTGCTTTATTAGTCAGTCATTGGCTACTGACCATGTCTAGAGTTAGTGTGCAAACGTCCAGGCCTTTCTGGGAGAGATGTTCCCATCCACTAAGGTGGATTCTCAGAAGAAGGAGGCAGCTCCCAGCTGTCTGCAGCCACTTACAACAGCTGGGGGTTGGGGACACAGGTTGGTAAAGGGGATCTGGACAGAGCACCAGAAGTGTGTTCTATATTCAAGATAACTGGAGGCTACACCATATTTGTTTTACTATTTCCCATTAATTCATCATTCAATCAACTTTTCAGCAATTACATATTGTATGCCACCTCTATGCCAAGCACTTATTATAGGCACATGAGATACATCATTGAATGAAGTAAAGATCATTCCCCCATGGTGCTCATATTCCAGTGGGAGAGGTAATAAACAAATAGATAAGAGAAATAATTACATAAGTGATAAGTACTATAATAAATGGATAATAGGATTGACATTTTTATTTTAGTCAAGTAAAATTTAATTCTTTGTTGGGTTCCAATATTTCTTTTTTTAAAAAATTTTAAATTATCTTTTAATCAGTATTTTTTTAATTGTTGATATTGTACAGTTTTCTGTCTTTTACCCCCACAGCCCACCACCCAGCCCTCCCTACCTTCCTCCCATTTCCATCCCCCATAGTTTTTGTCCATGTGTCCTTTACACTTGTTGCTCTAAATCGTTCCCCTTTTCCCCTGAAATTCCCTCCCCTCTCCCCTCTGGTCACTGTCAGACTGTTCTCAAATTCAGTGTCTTTGTTTATATTATGCTTGTTTGTTTGTTTTGTTGATTAGGTTCCTGTTAAAGGTGAGATCATATGGTATTTGTCTTTCACTGCCTGGCTTATTTCGCTTAGCATGATACTCTCCAGTTCCTTCCATGCTGTCGCAAAGGGTAGGAGCTCCTTCTTTCTTTCTGCTGCATAGAATTCCATTGTGTAAATGTACCACAGTTTTTTGATCCATTCATTAACTGATGGGCACCTAGGTTGCTTCCAGCACTTGGCTATTGTAAATTGTGCTGCTATGAACATAGGGGTGCATAGATTCTTTTGGATTGGTGTTTCAGGGTTCTTAGGATATAATCCAAGCAGTGGAATTGCTGGGTCAAAAGGTATGTCCATTTTTAGTTTTCTTAGAAAATTCCATACTGTTTTCCATAGTGGTTGTACCAATCTGCAATCCCAACAGTGCACTAGGGTCCCCTTTTCTCCACAACCTCTCCAACACTTGCTATTTGTTGCTTTGTTTATGAAAGCCATTCTGACTGGTGTCAAGTGGTATCTCATTGTAGTTTTAATTTGCATCTCTCTGATAGCTAGCGATATCGAGCATGTTTTCATGTGTCTCTGGATCCTCTGTATGTCCTCCTTGGAGAAGTGTCTGTTCAAATCCTTTGCCCATTTTTTAATTGAGTTGCTGGTGTGGCTCAGTGGATTGAGCACCGGACTGCGAAGCAAAGAGTTCCAATATTTCTTAACAAGACTGTCTTTTAGTGACTGAAAGCACACAGCATCTCAAGGCTTGATTCCTGACCTCAGGTCTCCTTGTGGATTACTGCAGATGTATAAAGTATAGAATCCCATAGACATGAATTTTTTTTTAGCGGAAGAAACCTTAGAGATTAAGGTCAAGATTAGACTGAATTTGAATTGATCTCTGACAAACAAAGTTTGTATTTTGACTATATGTTTGATATTATCTAAGTTCTCTATTTTTTTCCCTCTAACATTGAAGTGTTGATACTTTTCAGTTAATTATGCTTTCTGGTAATCTAAATTTACTAATTTATTTGTTCATTTATTCACTAAATCTATAAATAGCATTTGAGTATCTCCTGTATGCTAAGCTCTGATGAAGTTTATAAAGAAAAGTCTCTGTTTCCAGGAGTTTACAATCTACAAGGAAAGATAAGCTGGGTAATACCAATAGCTCTACCATAAAGAGGAAAGCACCAGAGCCAGGAAACCTATGTGCAAGACCCTGTGAAAGAGTGAGAGACTACTTGTAACCAAAGGGGCTCCAGGGAACCACATGGAGGAAGTTTCCATCTGGGGCTCAAGGCTGACTGTGATGTAGATGCTTGGACATAGAGGTGAGGGGTGTTCCAAGTGGAGAGAATCTTTCAACCCAAATATAAAAACCACAAAAGTCTAAATGTATTTGTGGAATAATGAATAGTTCTGGCTGGGTCTGATTCCTGAGGCGAAATAATGGATTAAAAAGATAAGTTTATGATTCAATTTGAGAAGGATTTGAAGGTATTCTTGTTAAGTCCTGTTGATAGGAAGACACAGAAACCCACTCTGGCTAAAACACATCAAATAGTTTGCTAAAGTACAATAGAGATATTGCACAGAATTCAAGAAAGAAAGTTCAGCTGGGCCCCACCAAAATGTGTTGCAGGAAATTAGGAAGTTTCAAGGGCTCGCTTTGCATCTCTCACTGGTTTCTCCTATTTACTTATTGTTCTCGTGGCCCAGCCCCAGAGAGCCACTCATCTCTCAAATCTGGTGATGAGCAAGGACCTCTAGGTCTCACAGTACCAGGTTTTGAGAGAGAGACACACACACTTCTTGGATGACTTTAGGCAATGTATCCACCCTAGTCAAGTCAGCTAGGACTGGGAGGGAGGTGTCACAAGGCTGCTGCCTACTCAGCAAACTCTGGGCTGGGTATCCTTAGAAGAAATCTTAATGGAGCAAGCAGGGCTGGGGACGCAGAGTGAGATGGCCTGGCTGACTGGCTCCATTCTTCACTAGGCAGTGGGGAGCCAGGGAAACTTTCTGAGTAGGAAGTTACAGTTCAGGGTTTTTCTTGTTTTGTTTTGTTTTTGCTATTGTTGCTCCTTATTTCTCAGCTTCATGAACTGATAACAACTCAGTTACTCTTTAAAGTTGTAACTGTGCAAACTCGAGCATCTGAAAGCAATGAGTGTACGGTACCAGGGCTTCTCAGAGCCTGGGTTGCATTAAATGGCCCACCTCTGGAAACATATTTATAGCCCCTCACCATACTCACTATATTTTATTGAAAGTATTTGTCTGAGTCTCTTTCTCTCTCTCTGTAATACTGTTTGTCTCCTTCAAATGTTAGTATTCCTAGAGCCCATCCTCATGCTTGGAATATAGTAGAAATTCAATAAATGCTTGTTTCTCATTTTCTAAAGCATTTATTTCTCCAAGTTTACTCATACTGTGTCTGGAATGCATGAATCTGTACATGTATATATGCATTGGAAATGTATATATACATTTATTAGAAATGTATATAGGTGTAAATATACATATATGTGTATATGAGTATATGCGCACACACACATTGATACATTGGAAAATCATCAAACAATGACTCTCTTCTTGGGCTCTTTTCCTAAGAAAACAACAACAACAACAAAAGAAACAGGCTCTGGGAAGCATTAGGACTTTGGAATCAGCCAGTTTGGGGTTGAATTCCAATATACCTTTTACTGGTTGTGTGACCCTGGGCAAGCTGCTTACTTAAAAAGTCTTCCCTTCTGTTCTCTCATTGGTAAAGTGGGAATAATATGTAATATTATTTACATACACACAAGTTTATGTGAGCATTCAATGAAATACTGATGTAAAGCTCCAAGTCTTGTCTGATACATGAAGTACCATTAATTATAGCTATTATCATTATTGTGGTTCTCAGGGTTTATCATGGAAAAACAGTGACACAATTATCTTCTTATAAAACAGAATTCTGAGCAAATGAGTTGGGAGTGTGCTATTGACAGGCGTTATAACCTATTGCTTTTGTATCAGAAAAATCTGGCTGTGATTTAGGATCATGTCCTGAGCAAATTAGTCCTCTGTTTTCTCAACTGTAAAATGTGGATAGCAATAACCCCTGCATCTGTAAGGTTTGTAGAGAATTAAATGAAAGAATGCGTATAAAGTACCAAATAGTGTACCCAGTGCATCGAAAGTTCTGAATGATTGGCAGCTATTAGTAGTGTTAGTTTCTCTCGCTCTCCCTCACACACGCTTGCATGCGTGTGCACCACCACCACCAGCATCACCAAATACAAATCCATCAAATATTTTGCCTTTGTTCCAGCTGATTATTATTCCATGTGGACCAATATATTTCCACAACCTCAATGTAATAAATATTCCAGAGAAAAGTGTGCATGCATGTGCAGTGTCTTCATATGTGTGTAGTGAAGAGATACTTATTTTATCTCAAGATTTGAAATGATGGTTTGGGTTCCAGAGACCCTGGGTAAAGGCAGCAGAGTAAAAACAGCTAAATCCCTCTCAGTCCCAAGCCCAGTGTTTACCTCCCTGGCAAAACCAAGAGCTGAAAGAGAATCAGCAAAACAAAAGCAGAGACTTGGAAGGCAACTTTGAGAAAGATTGAAAGGAATTGTAAAGAACCTGTCCCTCCTAATCCCAGAGTTGCTGAAACTACAGAAAAGCTGGTGGAAATTAACCATTTGTGTCACAGGCAGAACACCACATGCTGCTACTCTCCACCCCTGGAGAAAGAACAGCCAGCAATCAATTGCTTCCCAGTCCCCAGTGGGCGCTGAGCTCAGCCTGCACTAACTCATTCAGGCTCTCAGATGAAATGCAATTCAACCGGTCAGGCTCCAGGATGCTTAACCTTTGGAAAAGCCGTGCCAACATTTCTCTGGAGAAAGCATCAGTAGTGCTTGTCCTAGTGACTGTGATGCAATCACCGAAGGGAAAAAAGGCTTATACCCGCTATGATTTTGCAATGGCTCCAACAAAGGGCTTATGGGATTTCAGATGCATTTAGAAATCCAACTCTGCTGGCCCTCCTGAGCCAGCATCTCTTCTGAATACCAGAGGGACTGACAATGACAGAATCCAGGCCCAACTGCTGATGCAGGCTAGATGGTATTTGGACTGTCTAGTCATGACAAGGCATAAACAAATATTTTTGCCACTGTTCGCTTGTGAAAAAATGACATCTCATCTGGCTGCTTTCTACCCAGCTACCTTGGCAGATTGCCTCAACACCCTCACCCCCACCCCCACTCCCCAGGCGGGTCTTTGGGAAACTGACCCTGAACACAGAACATGGGATTTTTTTAAAGTGATAAATGCTCTCCTTCCCTCTCAGCTTATAGAGCTATATCTGGTGAAAGGTGAACTGACAGTAGGGATGTCGAGTAGGACAGCTTGACAAGAGGTCAGTTCCTGCTGACATCAATGAAAAGCTTGCCACAAAGACAGCAATTTTTTTAAAAAAAGCATGACTCTTAACATAGCAATTTCTTTGCGTATGTACTCTGTAGAGTATAAAAGGGGAACTTGATTTCTGTAACCTGGACAAGAGAGAGTAAGGGGTCAGTGTGCAGCAGGGGGAGAGGGGGCTGGGATGGAGGCATGGTGAAGTGTTGTTGCCATTTGGAAAGGCACAGAGACTCACACATGGGGGACACTGGCCTCTACTTTCATTTGTCTTCACGTTTTGCATTGTGAATTGTAAGGAAATAGTTCTCCATGTAAACCAAAGTGCGTAGAATTTCACTCCGATGAGTCTGATTAGGCATTGTAAGGAAGTATTGCTCAATAAATATTTCTTGAAAGATCATGTTTCTACACTCACATTTTTGTCACTGTGACTTCATGATGTGAAATAAAGTTTCATTGCAACATGACTCACTAACAGACACCCCAACATGTACTTCCCCAGGGACAAGGCATCTGACCATTCAGGGAGTAGAGAGAGCAGTGCGGGAATGAGGAGGGAAGGAGCAGAAGCCAGGTCAAGGTTGTGTTACTGAGTTGGCCACTGCTGTGCATCCTTGGTCCTGCAGGATGTTTTGAGGAGCCTTACGAAATACATCTCAGACCTTGGCATGCAGGAAGATCCAACCACTGTCATTCAAGCAGGATCCTGTGGGTATCGACACCCTTATACTTCTGGGTGGGGCATGCAAGACTGCAGAGTGGGTTCTTGGGTATTCCATGGAGCAATGTCAGAAAGACTCTGGCTGAGAAGCATGGACTGCATGGCCTGTGGCTGGGGGAATATGCTATCTGTTTGCACCTGTGCAGAGCTATTGGGAGTCTGTACAGAAATGGTGACCACAGCAGTGGTTATAGTAAAGGGTAAGGTAGGAGAGATGTGAAGTAGTGAATGAGAGTCCTAGTTTAGAGCCTCTCATCTGGATAAACCAAGTAGCTTCCTAACTCAGCTCCCTGTCTACCAATCTCTTTCTCTTCAAGTTCACTAGTCAGATACTACCAGAATCATCTTTCCAAAACCCAGATCTGATTATATCACTCCCTTCCTTTAAAAACCTTCTTTTCCTTCTCTCCTTTCTCCTGCGTACATTTCATTCTTTTGTATACTTTTTGGCTCTGCCCTGAATTCTTGGTATGGCACAAGAAAGAGGTACTGTTCCAAATCTGCCTCTCAGGCCTCATTTCTCACTTTCTCCAAACAAGCACCCTTCACACTAGCCCTGATGTTTCCAACTTGTGTACTCAGGGGTCCTATGGAATTATTTCAAAAGATCAGAAAAACCATATGTACACCAAGAAATCTGTAGCTTGAATAAGTAATGTGACTTAAACATATGTTGCAGGTTCACAAAACTTAACTCACACTTCTCCTTGGATTTGCAGAGAAAATGGAATTTCTTAATTTTGTCTAGATCTAATCTATTTCTTTTATGATCACTCACTCTACTCTGACCCCCACCTTCTGGTAGCAAGTATAACTATTAGCTCATGTATTAGGTACCCTTCCTTTTGTGGTCATGTTGGGGGGCAGGTCAGTCCCAGGAGACCCACTGAGGGAAAGAGCAGGGAGTTGTCCTGCCACTGACATGCTTTCAAGCTCGAGGCATTGTTCTTTCTTTCTGTTGACCTACCAAGTGGCCTCTGGTCAGGGAGAATGCTTGCTTGTGATTATCCCATGTCAGTCTTTCCCAGAACAAAGCCTCAATGAAATCTGAGGGAGGGGCAAGTGTTTCTTACATTCAAAGTTCAATTAAGCATCCCCAAATAGGACAGAGCCCGAAGATTGGGAATGGAGACATTTTTTGCTAATTTGTTCTCACACACCGCACAAAGGTGCGTAACTTTCTAGTCCCTCGTGGTTTCATCTTCATTACCTTGCCCGTTTCCCGAAGCTCCCTTCTTTAAATCTTTCACGTTTGGTGGCCCACCCTACACTCACTTGGGAAAATCTCTTCTTGGAATGGAGTTGGGAGGACAGTGGGTTTCATCTGAACTTACCTAACAGTAAACACACATTATTATTGTGAAATGTTTAATTTAATTTCTTTCTTACGAAGATACTATGGTCTGCTCTCACCCAAGAAACACATTCCTTTGTTAAAATAACACTGGGCCTATTAATTGTAAAGTAATAACCCTGGCATTATTGTGCAAAGGGAAGAATGTAAGCTCTGTGAAGGCAGAGTTTTGTTGCTTATTACCTACTTTGTCTGGAATAGCCTCTGACCACGGAAGGCATTCACATCACGCTTGCTCAATGACTGACTGAATAAATGAATGGGAAGTGCTTTTTTCTCTGAGGTTTTCTTTTTTGTTACAAAGGACCCCCATGTTGATAGATAGTAGATTTGGAGGAGATCGTAATGGGATCTCAATTCTGCCAATGGGTCATACATGTTAAGGATAAATTTATGAAAAATATTAGAAGAAATGTATCCTTATGTTAAAAATTTCTTCTTCCGAAGAAAACAGGAGTCCATAAAAGGAACTATCTCATCCCACGGACAGTTTCCTCAACCCAGGTTTATGTCCTAGGGGCAAACACTGTTAATGGCTGTGTTTTCAGTGCTACTGGTAACCACATGACCTTAAGTGAGAGACTTGAACCTCTATTTCTTGTTATTACCAGCTGGAGAGAATTATTGACCCTTCATTATGAAAGATCAGGAAGTGAACACTACACCTCTGCCCACTCATACTCCCCTTTCTCCTTATCTATTTTTTCTATCATGTTTTGCATATATTTCATTTTTTTTATATAAATTTTGGGAGCTTTCCTTGACTTCATTTTCTAAGTATCTAATTTGATTATCTGTTGTATTTCCACTTATTGAATTTATTGTCATTTTTAATTTCTAAGAACTATTTCTTCTTTGGGGCTGATTATCCTTTTTTCCCTGTGGTACCCTGTCCTTGTTTAATTAATGCAAAATCTTGACTTTCTGAGGATTCTAATTTAAAAAGCTCTTTTCTGTTCCCTGGATTACCCTTGTTTCCTCTGGGGTCAGTTGGTTTTCTTCCTCTGTCTGCTGATAATTCTGTTTATATCTGCAAATAAGGCTTAGGTTGTTGGATATGTTTTTTTCTGCATCTGTAGAGATCTCTGGATTACAGGGCTGCTGGTGGGCTCTTTGTAGAAGTGGAATTTCTTCCAGAAGGCAGCTTGGGGACCCTTATACTTGTGAAAAATGATGGCTTTTACTTTAGTGACAGAGAACTTGGAAAGGCAGTAGTTCACTCCTGGGCAGAGGTGCCAATCCTTCTCAATTTGTCCCTCTCCTCCCTGCGCCCCATCCCCGTACCTCTCCTCAGACACGCTATTGCATGTCTGTGTGGGGTTCAAAAAACTGCCTAAATCCCTAGTCTTCTCTCTCAAGCTCTGATAACCTCACTAGAGCCATTTTTAGGAAGATCACAAGTTTTTCTTAGACAACACTCTTCCATCTTAGTTTCAACGGGACACTTAAAGGAAGGGAAGGTAAATGGGAGCTTTAAATTTGACATGATGTGCTAGCATTTTCAGCTTCTATAGAGATGTTGCAGAGATTAATAAAATACACATTTGTTCAATAGCTTTACTAAACACATAGTAGATTTTGCTGTGCTGTGCTTCGTCAATTGGTGGATGCTAAAGCCACAACTATTCTCCTGTAGGGATGCATGAAACCCTTTGGTGTTAAAATTGTTAGGAACCTCTGTCTTAGTCAAGCTGTCTGAATCACCTGGAACGTGATGCACACTTGATGCCTTAATGCTGAGATCTGTACTTAGAATGTTCATCTCACTTCTTCTACCTGCAAAATCCTACCATTTTGAAGGACTAGCTCAACAATCAATTTCTCTGTGAAGTTTTTCTTTCTGCCTGAGACAGAATGAATTGCTTCATCTTCATTATTCCCTGAACACTCTGCCTATTCCTCTAGCATAGCAATGACCACATTGCGTGTTACTTGTTTACATTATCTCACACTCCACTCTAATCTTAATTCACCTCTTTATCTTTTATCTCAAATACCCAACACAGAGTGAGTCCTTGCTGACTTATCTTGAATTGCCTTTGTCATTGACTAGATGTGGTGAAAAGAAGGCCATAAGCTAAAAAGATTATCTTTCACCTTACTTCTGTGATGCTTTGTGGAGTACACCAGTCATTTCAGTCACATTTTTGTTGTTCACTAAAGCTGTCAGAAGCAGGTTCCTGCTTATGTGTTCTGCTAGGATTGTTCTTTTTTCTTACAGGATCTCCTGAAGAAAAAATATTCCAGTTCAAGAGATCTCTCCAAAGAAATGAAGAACAGAATGTAAATAATGTCCAATGAAAAGATCTGGGGAGGAGAGTTGGGAATATAAGCATAAGTCTCCTTCTATTGCCTAAAAGTTCACTTAGGATAGAATGTGTGTTCACTATTGCCTTTGCATCATCACTCATTCATACATTTATTCAATATATAAGTATTTATTGAGTGCCTGTGGTGTGTTAGGCATCGTGTAAGGACTTGGGAACATGATGAACATGGTAGACAAGGTCCTTGTCCTAAGACAGTTGATAATCTCCTGAACATTACTCGATGTTTCTGAAAGACTCGTGTGGAAGCGGCTTCAAGGGCATGTCAATAGATGATTAATTAATGGTATTCGTTGCGTAGTTTTTATGTACTCACCCTAGTGCTAGGCAGTTTAAAAGTAAGATAGACTTTGTCCATAAGATATTTAGAATTTAAAATTACTAGAGTCCTGTATAAAATGGCATAGGGAGTCAGCAAATTAGATATTTCATAGTACAAAAATATTAGCTGCTGAGAGTCTTAGGGATCATTTTATTTGGAAGTGCTATAGACAATGAACTTGAGTCCTGAAGGGTAAGAGTAAGTAGTGTAGTGATGGGATAGAAAACAGTGCCCCGAAGAGTGAAAACGACGTAAAGGTCGGGAAGATGCAAGGAGCATGAATTTCAAGGCACCGATTCTGCTACTGGGGTCCAAGCACAGGGAATGCAGTGAAGCAGTGAGAGTCGTGTGAGATCAGGCCAGAAAGATAGTTAGGAGCTAAATCGGGCAGGATTTTGTTAACCTGCCTACCATGATACTGTTATATGAGGAGGGAGCTGAAGGTCCTCTGCCTGAAATAACGCCCAGTCACGGCATGACTCTCTGACTGTGATATGCTATAAACTCATTTTTGTTTTTAAGTTTTGCTAACAGACACATTTACACACACACACAAATACACACAGTTTTATAAAAGAGAACTTGACATGATTACTTATGTGTAGATCGTGAAGACTTCCAATAAAAAAATTTGTCAATTCATGAGTGGTTGGTTATTCTTTGTTTTAACTTTACATTGTTGACAGTGGGGAAAGCAACCCAGCCCAGTCTCAAGACAAAATGAATCTGTTGAAAGAGAGGGGCAGATGGTTAAGCATGAAGACAAAGCTCAAGAAAAAATTACAAAGGAACATAAGAAACAATACCCAGTATAAAAAATACCCTTGGTGTGTGACTCAGCTCCAGGGTAAGGTGAATTACCTTCTTGTATCTCTCACAGGAGAAATCCAGAAAGAACCTCATTCTCCTCCTCTACTAAGCTTGCAAAAGGGAGATGAGCTATCCTATTTCTTGTTCTTGCAAAACAACACAGCTTGCCTGGAAGAGCGTATTACAGGCCAATTACAGCTGCATACTTAAATATACAGACAGTATTCAATTACTGGAATGGAGAGCAATGAGGATGTAAAAAAGAGCCTGACAACAGATAATCCAAAAGTCATCGAATCTTGGCTTTTGAATGAATTGTATTGTTTTCTTGTGGCAGATTTGCGTTTCTAATTATGCCTTACTTAAGCTGGAATTAAAATTAGTGTGCATTCCCAGAGAAAGTACACACCAGCTGGGGAAAAGAGAGAGAGAGAGAGAGAGAGAGAGAGAGAGAGAGAGAGAGAGAGAGAGAACCAAGATCTTGCTGGATGATGGGGTAGGGGTAATTGTAAAGGAAGTGGCCGTGGACTCAATATTTTCCATAATAATGAAGAATACTACTTCTACCCCCACCCCCCAACCTGCACAATTTGCATGTGAATATTTATTATCACTAGATCAAGGAACCAAATAAAAGCAGGTACAACTTTATGCAGAGTGCACAAAATAATTTCTTGTTTAGCATCATCCTGTATTTCAAAAGCCAAATTACCTTTGTTGCAATATGGGGTGGGCGAGGGAGAGGACCGATTTAAAAGTTGCTTGACCCCAATGGAATTTAAACTTTAATTATCACTTAACCTATGAAAGCTCTGCCAGTATTACAACAGTAAGTCCCTTCAGCACTGTAATTAAATTTCTGCCTGTGGTTTATGTGGGTAAATCCTGTAAGAGGGGCGAATCAATTGTACGAACATTTAAGGGAGCTATAAAACGCAGGAAGACAAGAGTTCCTAAGTGTTATTGGAGAATTCCAGGATTATGTCAAAAGAATAATTTTATGAACTTTCTCTAGAAATAACCAAGATTGATTATTGTGCCTCTGTAGGAAGGACTCTGAGAAAGTGCATTCATAATCACAGAATTTATATGAGAGTTGTAAAATATTAGAGCTCAAAGAAGCTGATGAAGCCCAAAGCTAAGGATTACCAATCATTTACCATGAGTTCTGCATGGCTTGAAGTGTTTTGGAACTGGTAACCCACTGGGCACACAGTCTGTCTCTCCCTGTTAGAGGTGAGGAGACTGAGGCCTGGCCAAGCTGCGTGACTAGGAATGGGCAGAGGCAAAACCAGAACCCAAGCCTTCTGACTCCTAATCAAGGGCTTTTCTTCTACATGAGATTTCCTTTCTGCCAGCTGGAAGATATAATTATTTGATCATACCTGAAGGCTTAAATTAAAAAAAAAAAAAGTGCTTGGGATGGTGGAAAAAGCATGGACTTAGACTTGAACCTGCACTAGAACTCTTGCTTGCTATTTCTGAGCTTGACCTTCTGTGGGACTACATACGGTGCATCTCCTTGGTTTGCATCCTTCTGTAATTTTCTGGAACAAAATCCAACATCCTTGCTGGTCTGGGAGGCACTAGGCAGTGCTAATCTTACCAGCTTCCCCTTGTGTCAGTCCCCACCTCTCACTCTCTGCTTTAGCCACTCCTGGATGTTTGCACTTCTGTGACGGACCATGATTCTTCCCACTCTGGGGTCTCCAAGGTTCCGGGAGTACTCACACACTCTTCTCCTAGGCAACCCCTTGGGGCTCAGTTTCAATTTTGCCTCCTCACAGAAGTCTTCTTGGATCCTCAGACTGAGTCAGCTCCCTGTGTAATATGTTCTCTTGGCATCCTCACTTGCCTTTGTGGCTCCCATCCCTACTGTAATTGATTGATGACTTGTAGTTGTTTAATTGTTGATCCCCTATAAGAATGGAAACTCCGTGAGGGCAGGGACAGGTATTCCCAGTGCTGAGATCAACAGAAGGCACTCAATAAATATCAAGTGAATGCATGAACCCCTCTCAAGCCTCAGTTTTTTCTTCTTTATTATGGAGATAACAAACATTGGACCGTTGTCAGTGCTAAGTGGCATATTGATTTAAGGCATCCAGCTTACTGTTAGCAGCATAGACCTCAATACATGTGGATTTCATTTCCTGCACACTCTTACTTCTGTGACAGTGTCCCCGAGGCACCAGGCCTGTTGAAAAAACTAAGAAGGATGGAACTGTGCTCTGGATAGTTTTAGCACAAAGTGTATTTTATGTGTTCTAAGTATTTGAGTACCAGTTACTCACTGAGGGTCTACATGGCAACTAAGTCTCTATGAACCAGCGTATTTGACAAAGCAGGACACCTCACTCCCCAGCTGGACACCTCACTCCCCAGCTGGACAGCATAAAAGAGCGCTTACTGTAGGCACCATTCTTTCGGGGTCAGAACCTTAAACTAATCCCCTGCTGAATATGGAACAGATGAGCCAGGAGCAGCTGCTCTTCTCAGCTGGTGAGCTGCTAGAGCTTGAAGCAGCCTGGTTTTCAGGTAGCCTTCCCCCCAAAGCCCAGACAGAGTGACAACGAGGATGCTCAGATTGGTGCTTATGTGCAAACCTCTGGCCATGCCTCTCTTTGGAAGGAAAGCTCTAATTCTCTCCCTTCCCCCACAGCTGGAAACCAGACTCCCCAAAGACAAAGAACTGTATTTCCTTCACAGCAGGCTCTCCTGTGGATTGTAACTCTCCTCACAGCCCTTGACCCTCTGCTGCTTTGAAAACTCTGTGGGGAGTGTGAGAGAGGAACCTGATATAGGGGAGGTGAGATGGAGCATGTCCAGGGTTGTAGGCAACAGAGAAGGCATGTCATAGACCCTTTAGGAACAAGCTGTGATGGGTCAAGTTTGTGTTTATGTTAAAGGGGAAGGACATTTTAAATATAACATAAAGCAATGAAACTGGTTTTAAGACCATGGGTATGAAATTAGGCCTCAGACCAAGACTTGCCACTTGCTACTATCTGTGTGGCCTTGGGTAATTATGATACTTCATCTTTTTAAAACTCAGTTTAGTCATCTGTAAAGTGGGGATAGTGATAGTACTCATCTGATAGGCCAGGGATGGGCAAACTTTTTCTGTAAAAGACCAGATAGTAAATATTTTAGGCTTGGCAACAGAGAGTCTTTGTGTGTGTGTGTGTGTGTGTGTGTGTGTGTGTGTGTACTATTTTTAGCTTGAGGGCAATAAAAAATGGGCTAAGGGCCAGATTTTGCTTATTGTGAAGATTAAATAGATTAACTAAGATAACATAGAAAATGCTTTGCGTTGGACCTAAAACAGTGAATTCTCAATAAGTTTAGGTACGATGATTCCCACCTGTTGATTGTGTTGAAGGCTAATTACAGACAAGAAATAGCAGGAGCTTCAGGCTTATATATGCCAGCTCCCCTGCCACACAAACATTCGATAGAACATATATTTAGAAAGACAATATAAATCATACAAATTAGAACTATTAATGTGATCCTCATTATTAGATTTGAAGTATTTGAAAATCAAATATGGTCAAGGGAATTGGGGCCAATGGATGTTTCCGAGTGCCAACTTTGATCCAAGTGCATGCCGGACCTCTGCCATGTACTCCTCATGTGTTATTTCACAACGCTCCTGCTGGGCGGGTTTTATTGTTCCTGTTACAGAAGAGAAGCAGAGGCCAAGGGAACTACCGCTGGAAACCAGCTGTGTCTGCGCAGGGCCTCCATTGTGCAGCCTTTACGGGTGTGCTTGTGGGCCTCCGATTTTGAATTAATTCTTTTTCTAATGTACATGCATTTGCATCATCATTTGCCCCTTGACCCTGGAATAGATGGCTGCCTGCTAAGTGGAATTTAATGAGTGATTCAAGGGCTGTTCCTGTACACCTCCTGTGTGCTCAGCCCTGAACTAGACACTGGACTTTATATATATATCACAATCTCTCTTATTGAAGAGCTGAGTCTAGCAGGAAAGACACCACCTATGTAGCTAATTATAATACCTTATGAAGTATTTTATTAGTATTGCCTGGGGAAAATTTCCTTAAGTCAAGCCTTTGTCTTTAGGAAGTCATTGTGACAATGCCTAGATTTGTATTAAAAGCACAGTCTGGATCCTTTCATAATGTTCCCAGTCCAGTGTAAAATCTTCACTGGCTTCCCATTAGCCACAGAATAAAGTTCCAACTTGTTACGTCAAAGCCTCCCAGTGGAAATGCCAGGTATGCTGGGATGGCGCTGTGGACTGAATGTTTGTGCCCCTCAAATTCACATGTGAAAATTGTTTGCCCAGTGTCATGGTGTTTGGAGGTGGGTCTTTAAGAAGTGATTAGGTCATGAATGTAAAGCCCTCACGAGTAGGATTAGTGCCCTAATAAAAGAGACCCCAGAGAGATGCCTGGCCTGATGGGCCATGTGAGGTGACAACAAGAAGCCAGCTGTTTGTGAGGACCTGGGCCCTCACCAGACACTGATCAGAGCCATGATCTTGGGCTTCCCAGCCCCCAGAACTGTGAGAAATAAATTTCTGTTGTTAATAAGCTACCGAGATCATAGTCATTTTTTATAGCAGCCCAAAAAGACTGAGACCGTGAACCCGCCATAAGCAGCCTTGTCCATGTACCCTGGTATATCTATAAAATGTGATCATTACTCTGCGCGTGCCTCAACCTGAAGTGGTTCAGGAAACATCTGTCCCTGACTTACCTTTCCTGCCTGATTTCCCTCAAGGGTTCCAGTGCAACCACAGTCTGCTCGTGGTTCCTTACACATTTACCAACCTCTTCACCTTCGTTCATGCGGTCCTTTCTGCCTGGAAGTTCCTTCGCCCTACCGTTTTGACCCCTTTTACATAGTCTGCGGATTCCTTAAAAGAATAACCCATAAGTTACCTCTTTCATGAAGAATTCCCTGTGTTCACTGTTCTTTGAATGATAACAGTGTTTTATGTTTATTATGGCACATGCCATCTATTACATCACACCTTAGTAATAAAAGAACCTAGTGCTGGACCCGGCACGTAGTAGGGCTCAGCTGGCCAGCCTGCCTGCTTGCCCTCCTTTATTTGTGGAATCTTATGGAAATCGGTGGTTCTTAAACATGGCAGCACCATATGATTGCCTGAAGAGTTTTTTGTTTTGTTTTGTTTAATATCCTGACCCCCAATCAGTGGAACCAGAAACTGTCATGGGATCCAGCATCAAAGCTGCCCCGGTGACTCCGATGTGCAGCCAGGGGCCAGAGCCACTGTTTTAAACAATCTGAGCCTTGTTTTTAGGGTTGTTCTGAAAATTAAATGCAATGTTTGCAAAAGCTTGGCACAGTGCCTGGTACATAGTGAGTGTGCAGTAACTGTTAATTATTGTATTATATTTCACCCCAGCTTTTCACATTACCAACAATGTCTTGCACATAGTAGGGCTGGATAAATGCTACTTGGGGAGGTCTTACGAATCTCCCAGCAGGTTGTTGAGGAGAACTGGTTTCACGTGAAACTGAGGGTCATGCCTGGAGTGGAGGCTAGGGAAGACAGAGAAGCAAGTGGTCTGTTCTGGGCGCAGGCAAGAGGGAAACAGGGCAGGAGGGTGTTGGCTGCATGGGATTTAAAAACAATAATGCAACCAACTATAAGTCGGTCTTCTGTTATCACCAGGCACTGGAAATTCTTCATCCCAGTGATAAAATGATTCTGGCAGGGGCAGACTACTCCCATAACCCCAGCCCCTCCCCCTTATCTTGGTACACTGTTGGCCTGGAGCCCAGCAAGAAAGAACTGAAGAGCTTTTATAGTCAGCACTATTAATGAGCTAAGTGGCTTGAGAAAGAAACAAGGGAACTGTAAATTATATTTATAAATTAAGTCATATAAAGCTGGACTAAGTAATTAAGCTGTGCACCCATAATTAAATACTTGTATAGCATTTGGGCCCTGAGATTTCTTTCTGCCATAATGGTTGGCAGTCTGTGGGGTGGGCTGATGATTCGCACAGAGGTCCTGGGGCAAGGTGGTTCCAAGGTCACTGTCTAAACAGCAGAGTACTTGTGGGACAGCCAAGGTTGTTGTCAAACGAATGGGCAAGTGACAAACAGGGTAAGAGATGAGTGGGGAGAAAGCCCCAGACCGCCCCATCCCCCAAAGCAAATGAGATACAGCATTAGTATCCTAGGTTAGTGAAACAAAGGCCGAGAAGCAGTGCTCTGAGGCCCAGCAGAAGGAAGGGCCTTCATCTTTGTGGCCCCAGCAAACCCTCCACTTTCATTTCCTAGCCTCCTTTTCCATGTCTTGCCTAGAGCCACAGAAGTCAATACACATTCTTTGAATACAGTCTACTTTTTACCAGTATGTCTCTACCTTTGCCCTTGTCATTCTCTGCCTGCCCTCCCCTCTCCATTCCTTATCTAGCCATTTAGTCCTTCTCTAGCTCCAAGGTGTCTCAGGAGCCTTTGCCTGATACATTTAGGCAGGTAGTAAGTCTTCCTCTGACTCCCACAGTTACATTGCAGGAAAATCCTTTGCTGAATCTCTCCCCTGCCAGGCCCTGGAGAGGAAGCCTTTACTCTCAAATCCTAAAAGTTGTTTTCAGAATGGAAGGTGCTTAATGTGTATCTGTTGAGGAAGTGAGTAAATGAACTCTAGATAGCCATGTGAAGATGCAGAGGTGACATTATCCTTTCCTCTAGATAAAAGAGCTGGACTATGAGCCTTTGAGGCCAGGGGCTCTCTCTTTCAGCTTCACGCTGGCAGCACTCAGCATGGGGCTCTGCAGACAGAAATTGCTCCGTGAATATTTGCTGGGCAAACGGGAGAAAATTGAAAGGAGATATACTCTGGCACAAATTTGCTTTATCCCAGCTCCTACCCCCAAATAAGTGTGAAGACAAATGTCAGCAGACACTGGTGTTTGTAGAACAACAGTGTCTATGTTAGCAAAATTATGGGCAGGGCAGGCAACGCAGACTTAAGATCAAGTGCCATTTGTTGGGGTTGGTGGAGGGAAGAGATGGAAGAGAGGGGTGATGGAGCCTGGGAGGCCCAGGTGTGGGAATTCAAGGGGAGGAGGAGGAGACTGTGATGAAAAGCCATCGAGAGCAGCCTTCAAAGAGAGGTCACAAAAGAAATGAAGACTCAAGAGGGCTTGTCTTGGGAGGAGCATGATCAGCTATTAGATAAGCCCCATGAATGGTGAAGAAATGCTTTATGGGTGAGAGAAAAATGGGGAGAAGCTGGGAGGTGGAGGGACTGGACCAAGAGGTGCTGAGAGGAATTCAGGGGTGAGGCCCAGCTGCTTGCTTTGCTCACAAGCATCCCATGTTGGGTGGACACACACCAAGATTAGAAAGCTGCTGGTAATGGTTAAAGAGCAGGGCCTTGCACTCCATGGAGCTGCCTGGGGTGGAGTCTTGCTTCTGCCATTTACTAGGTATGTGACTTAGGGGAGAGCCTTAAATTTCAGTTTCCTTATATGTAAAATGGGGACAATAAATGTACCTGCCTCTGGGAGGGAGGGAGTGCCTGGCACACAGTAAATGCTCAATAAATATCAGTAATAATAATTACACACAATACATAATTTGACATTTTGCTTGCTGATTCCACCCAAGGGAGGGAAATGCTGAAAGGATCTCTGAGCATTTCTTACTGCAAAGGGAAGCAGAGGCAGGAAGTTGGATGGGAGAGACATTTCCTAAGCATTCTTCTCATTAGGGTATTCTGTCATATGTCCAGTCTATTACGAAGTTTAATTGCTCCCCAAGGGGAAGCACAATAGCCAGCTGTGTGAACTTGGGAAGGTGAGGTTCTCTCTCTTAGCCTCAATTTATCCATCTGCAAGTTTGGAAGAATTGATTGTCTGATCTCTAATAGCCATTCCCACTTTAACATTCCATGATGCCACTAATTCTAAATCAGTCACAGGCTGAGGTGGGAATGGGCAAAAGGGCCCTGGAGGGTAAGGTGAAGACCAAGTTGGTGGACGGAGGTTATCTCAGATCTGTGTGAAGTTGAGGAGCTGCTGGGTCGCAGTCTTCAGTTGCAGGGTCCTCAGGGTCCCCAGGATGGCGGTGTGCCCTGCCCTGGGAGAAGGGCAAGGAGATTGGTGGCCCAGGGGGCAACTGGTCTGGCCATGCAGCATCTGTGAAACACCCACCCGGAAACAGGGCAAAGAAAAAGAACTGCAGGAGGACTTCCAGGCACCAGGGAGCCGCGTGTCTCTCTACAGCCCTGCATTCCAGGATTGTCAGATATGAATTGGATTAGGTACTGCAATGTTTTATCAGACCAGATGGCCTATCGTGAAAATCCCCTCAACATCAAGCCTTACAGGCTTAACAAAATTGCAAGAAAACCCCTGCACTCTCTGCCTGAATGCTCTTATTCATTTAGGTCATCTGTAATTTGAGAAAACATTATTTGCAATACCCAAAGGCTCTTCTCTTTTCTATGCTTCATCTCTGTTGTCTCTGCCCTTCTCTCTCTCTCTCTCCTCCTGAAGACATGTTTTTCTGTAAATACTGCAGCTCAGCTCTGCATCACAAATCGAAGCATTTCTTCTTCATTCATCTTTTGAGACCAAATTGCAATTTATAATGTCTGTGGTTCTCACTGATCTGTCTCTGAGTCATCTCACTTTAAATCAACAGAAAGCAGCCCACGATAATACATTGACACCGCCCCACAGACGCAGAGTGCAACTTGAGCGTGGCGCACGACGTTACTGAGGCTCAGTACCCACAGGTGGAGCTATCTGGGGCCTCTATTATACTCAGCATTAATCTTGGTAAACAACTTGTTTTGATGAAAATGAAAGCCAGATGAAACAAGGAAAATTCATGGTTATCAGAAAGCAGAATGGGATCCCTTTCTCCTCCCACCCCTTCCTGCACTTTCCAGAGACATCTGAGGCTTTGCCTTTTTGGACTAAATAAATGGAGGGCAGAAGTCAGGCTATTTTCCTCAGAGAACATGTGCAGAGACAGCTCAGAACTTTTCGGGAACTGGACATTTGCAGAGCTGGGTGAGAGTCCTAGAGAGTTACAGGAGTTTTTGTTTTCCTCCTCAGAAGACAACATCCCTGAAGGGAATGATTACGCCTTATTATTTAACCTAGTTGCTTGTCTCCTGGGAAGGGCTGACACTTATTGTGCTCACCTCAGCTTTTTGGGCGAAACACTGTACCTTAGAGGCCCAGTGTCTAACTAACGGGGAGGGGGAAGCGCAGGCGGGGGGGCCAGCGGGGCGGTGACAGACCAACACCACCTGCACTGATGCAAAACACTTGCATGGACGGGCTAAGGTTAAACACACCATCAGATAAAAGCTGCATATTAAGCACGGCAGTTTTCCTCAAATGCTGGATAAAAATGATAATATGAATAATCCTTATTCTTGCTGAATTTCTCTAGGAGATTTTAAGGAGCCTGTCACATAGGCCCAGCGATGGCAAGTTGATGCTTTGGCATCTCCAAGTCCTGGGAGAGCCTCAGGGTTTAATTTCAGGCCCAGTTCCCTCTAGGCAACTAGAATCTGCCCTACTTTCCCAGAGACAGGAGCCGGCAGAGGTCTCCTTGTTTGATCTTCTCCTGGGGGATATACTAACCACAGGAAAGCTGGTCAGTGGGGGTGAGATGGAAGAATCTGGTTAAAATTTCTCAGTTCAGCCTTCCCTGAGAAAGAAAGGCACCATTACAACACTCGATGATGTGTTTCCATTGACAAATAAATTTGTATTAAAATGTCCTATATAAGGTAAGCAAAGAAGGGGACATTATCTTCATTTTACAGAAAAAGGAATCAAATCTCTGAGAGATTAAGGTATTTATTTACCCATGGTTACTCAACTGTTACATGGCAAAGGGAACCCTCCAAATCCAGTGTTATTTCTGATTCCAGTTTGCTCATGGAGACCCACGAGGCTATTACTACGTAAGCACCGGGCTGGGTACTTGCAGGCAAGGCAGGTCACCCAGATCTCACTGTGACTGAGCCAGGCAAGCGTTACCATCCCCATTTCACATGTGGGTAAGTTGAGCTGTAGAGAGTCAAAACCTCTTTCCAGAGTCACACAACTGGTAAGTGGCAGAGCTTACATTTGAATACAAGTCTTCCGGTCCTAAATCCAGTGTTCTTTCTATGTCACCCTTATGAGTATGGGAAAACCAGGCTGGAAATAAAGAAAGAAAATCCCTTTAGTATTCTGTATTCTATAGACTAATGGTGTATAATAGGAAATTGACGCAAAGTTAAGAGTTTACTTTTTATAGAGATGTAAGATTATAATGAACAGTCTCTTGCCCTAATTATATATGCCGTAATTGTGTCATTTTCTGCTACAGATGAAGGTTACTTTATGGATGGGATAGTGGAATGTGTTTTGAGGGATGATGATTTTGTGATGAATTGGTAGTAGGTTGTCAGGGTCAGACAATAAATGGACTAGGAGAAAGCAGGGCATGGTGCGGTATGGTGGACTCAAAAATCTGATACAGAAAAAAAGTTTTGAGAGAAGACAGTCTGACTACAAGCAAGGAGTGGAGACACACTGAATGGTAAAATCAAAGACGTTGATAGGATCTCGGAGACCTGGAGCAGAGAGTGACTTTGAGAATCCAACGGAAGCAAGAGACTCTAAATAACTTCAGAGGCACAAGCCATTATGTTCTTAACCTGAAGCAGGTTAAGCCCCATTGTCCTAGAGGGAAGGCAAAAGAGGGCTTAAAGAATCATCTATCAAGCTCAGCCTGTCAGTGAGGCCTCGGGACTTGAGGTTGATTATGGGTAGATGGAATGGAATCCAGGCAAGCGAGGAACTGCTGTTATGGGGTCTATAGTTTGGGTTTGGAAGCACGATTCACTTTTGGAAACCAGTTGGAAAGAACCTGAGCCCCCAAAGCCAAGACTGAGAGGCTCGGCCAGCCTGGGGGAAGCAGGAAGGGATAGGAGATGACTGTTGGGTGGCCCAGGCCAGGAGGGAACTGGTGACTAATCCAGGAATGTTATAATTCGCTTATCAGTAATGATTGTGTACTCTGAAGTGCCCGTTTTGTACTTCAGTAAATTGTCTCTCAATGGCTTCCTGAGAGCATCCTGCTCACTGATTTACAGGGAGAGAGAGAGTGCCGGGCCTCCACGCCAACGTGACACCTCCAGAGAGGGAAGCACATTGCAGAGCCATAGGGAGGGCGGTGGGGGCTAAACACACGCTCAGGGGTTTGTCCCCAAAGCTTAAAGTTGTCTTACTGAAGATAGTCCTGTTCAGTGTCACCTAGAGGAAATTATTGGGGTGTTAGGGTTCAACATCATATTTGAGAACCGGCCTTTACAGCAAATTAGAGGTTATGACTTTTGCATCAGTCTAAATATAAGCGTCTCTTCAGAAACACTGCTCTTTACCATTTTGGGTGTTTCTCCCCAAGGTATCCTGTCCATCTGGTCCTGCAAAGGTAGGGCGTCAGGGAGGTAGATGTGTTAACTCTGAAGTAGGACTTACGTGATAGCAGAGTGGAACTGGTGGGGTCATCCAACGTTCTCTTTTTGAAAATAGGAAGGAGCACCAAGAAATTACTCATTCTTCCTCATGCTATATCCCAGAGAATGTAACTCACAGCTTGATTTACACAAAGAAAAGACATAAACAAAAGCTGCTCAGTCAGAACCTTTTCTGCAGAAGCTAGGTGCAGACCATACAGCACAGGTTTGTTCCATGACACTGAACATAAACCAAACACCCATCAAACACCGACCTCAGCCAGGCGCTGGGCTTGGTACATAGGGTGGGGGACAGACGGTCCCTTTTTTGTGTAGAGACAAAACTGTTAACCACTAGCATGAAGCAGAATCAAATAAATGCAAATAATGGGCTTGGGAGTAAAACTGGAGTTACAGTGAATTTTGACTTGTGGAAATCAGAGACTATCTTATCTGGCTGTGATTTAAAAAAAGAAAAAGCTTTAAACAGAACTTTCTTCTGTTATCCTGCTGATCTCACAAAATATTTTAACAGGTACAAATATTATGTGTTCCTTTTTTTAAAGTTAAGGTATAATTGACATAATATTATATGAGTTTCTGGTATAAAACATAAGATTAGGTATTTGTATACATAGCACAATAATCATGTAAGTCTATTTAAAATTTGTAACTATACATGGTTACAGAATTATTTTTGTGATGAGATCTTTTATGATCTCCTCTCTTAGCAACTTTCAAATATGCAATAGAGTGTTATTAACTACGGTCACCATGCTCTACATTTCATCCCATGAGTTATTTCTTTTATAATGGAAGTTGGTACCTTTGACCCTCCTCACCATTTCACCCACACCTACCCCCTGCCTCAGGCAACCACCAGTCTGTTCTCTGTCTCTGTGAGCATAGTTTTTATTTTTCTTTTGTTTGTGTTTTAGATTCTATATGTAAGTAAGATCATGTGTTATCTGTGTTTTTCTGTCTGACTTATTTCACTTAGCATAGTGCCCTCAAGGTCATGTATGTTTCAAACGGCAAGATTTCATTATTTCATTCTTTTTTATGTCTGAATAATCTTTCATTGTGTACGTGCACCACATCTTTTTTGTCCATTAATCCATCGATGAACGTTTAGGTTGCTTCCATACCTTGGCTCTTGTAAATAATGAAGTAATGAACCTGAGAGTGCATATATTTTTTCAAGTTAGTGTTTTTGTTTTTGTCTTGGTTAATATTCAGAAATAGAATTTCTGTATCATAGGGTAGTTCTATTTTTAATGTTTTCAGGAACCTCCATGCTATTTGGCTGTGATTTGATGGGATTAAATTTGGACTCGTTCCTCAAGGCCAGAGAGAAACTCTGAGAGCTAGTGAAAGGGACTGTGGTTTTGGAAAGACAAGAGAGAACTGACGGGGTTGCCAAGGCTAAGGTGAAGTTAGAGTGGAGGTCCCCACACTCCCAGTTTAGACACTTACTGTTCAAGTTGTGTGGTGTTTGGGTGGGTCCTGAAACATGGGTAGCAGTCGCATGACCAGGATTTCTCACCCTCATCACTATTGAGTTTTGGGGCCAGTTAGTTCTTTGTTGTAGGGGGCTGCCTTGTGCATGGCAGGATATTTAACAGTACCCTTGGCCTTTGTTTGTAGCATGCTCTCCCCCATTGGATAACAAAAAATGTCTCTAGACATTGCCAAATGTTCCTTTGGGGGCCCGCTTGCCTTCAGTTAAAGACCACTGGCATTACTGGAGGTTAGAAGAGAGTGCGCTTCAGGTAAAAGGATTCCTTTGAATGAATGTACAGAGGTGCGACTCTGCCCGTGTATGTTGTATGAGCATGGTAAGGAGAGGAAAATAGTAGGAGAAGAGGCTAAGAAAATAGTTTAGAGCCAAGGTGAAAACTTTTCTAATCATATGGGTAATAAATTGGACTTGATTTTGCAGGTAATGAGCATGATGTTTGGGAGGAGGAGAGTGATAGGAAGAGGAATCCAGTAGGAGTACAAGGATTAGAATAAAGAGTGGGAGAGTGAAAGCAGAAGTTGGGAGGCTGCCCAGTTCAGGGGAGAAGAGAACAGTAAGGTTAGAGAGGAGAGGCATGAGAGACTAGCTAGGGAGATTTAAAACTTGGTGACAATAAGGATTTGGAGGGTGATGGCAACAGAGGAATCAGGTGAGTGGAAGGGAGATTATTGGGTAAAAAGCACATCGCTGACTTAGGGAAGAAGATTTGGAAGAGGAGGAGGGCATTTAAAAATAAATTCTTTCTAGGGGCCTAAATAGTAGTGGAAAAATATACATTAAAGAGTTAAATTTAAAAAATAACAAAAGTAAAATTCTAACAATGAACACAGGTTGCTTCTGTATCTTAGCTATTACAAATAATGCTACAAAGAACATAGGGGTACATATATCTTTTTGAATTAGTGTTTTGGATTTCTTTAGATAAATGTGGTACTTAAGATACAATGGGATATTACTCAACCATAGAAAAGAATGAAATTTGGCCATTTGTGACAATGTGGATGGTCCTAAAAGGTATTATGCTAAGTGGAATAAGTGAGACAGAGAAAGACAAATACTCTATGATTTCACTTGTATGTGGAATCTAAAAAACAAAATAAATGAACAAACAAAACAGAAACAAACTCATAGATACAGAGAACAAATTAATGGTCACCAACTGGGAAGGGATTCGAGGGATGGGTGAAAAATGTGAAAGGGATTAAGAAATATCAATTGACAGTTATAAAAACAGCCATGGGGATAGGAAGTACAGCATAAGGTATATAGTCAATAGCACTGAAATAACTATGTATAATGTCAGATGGGTACTAGACTCGTTGGGGTGATTACTTTGTAAACTATATGACTAATCACTATATTGTACACCTTAAACTAATATAATACTGTATGTCAACTCTAGTTGAAAAGTAAAATTTAAAAAATGGCATTAAAAATGAATTCTAAAACCCTGCTTCTGTCTGTTCCTCCCTGTGGGCACACAGTAGTCAGTCAATAAATTCTGTTTCTATGGACCTTGAGTTCCCAGTTATTGGTTCAGGGGGAACAAGTCACCCATTCAGTAGGGTCAGGAGAAAGTATAATAAAAACAACAATAACAACAATCATTTATTTAGCACTTAGTATGTGCCAAGTACTGAGGCAAGATTTTGCACACTATTTCGTTCCACATTTGAACAATCATGAAATCGATAGAGCTTTTATTTCCATCTTAACGATTATTTCATTGGTCACACATTTTTGACTATTATATGCCAGGCACTATTTTAGAATTCTAGGATATATCAGTGAATAAGACAGAGAAAAAGCCCCTGCTATTGTCGACTTTACACTGGCAATATAGCAGGGAAACTAGATGAGGATACTAGAACTTAGCGCAGTGAAGTGACCTGCACGTTCATAGACAGTGAGCATTGGAGTGAGAAGCAGGCAGGGAAGTACCTGCTGTGGTCGGCGGAGGTCAGGCCCACAGGAACCCCCAAGCAGACATCAGTGGAAATCTCCTGTACAAGGCAGGCAGGCGCAGAAGTGGAAAGATTGCCTGGTGCTGGCACTTAAGAATTCTAAGGCCTACAACACAGATATAAGGACGGGGGTATGGATTCCTGACTGACAGAATTATTGAATTATCTGGAATCATGTAGTTTTTGGATGCTCCCATGCCCGGGAATACATCAGCAGTGCACTGACAGGCCCAAGCAACTCTGATCAGGAGTTTCACTTCTGGTTAATTGGCAAGACACCAAATTTCAGTCAAGTCTATAAGAAATAAGGAAGTCAGTGGAGAGCCATGTTCATTCACTTCTTGCTTTACCTAGTTTATATATTTTGCACTGGTTAGCTGCCCTGGCAATTAACCAGAATAATATCAGCAGTAAACTAAGTCTAAATGCATCATTCTTGCCCACCCTGGAGCTGGGACCAGCTTCTGTGCTCTGGTCTAGCTCATTTGCTTAAGGTTTTCTGACCACAGTCTTTCCCCAAGTCACTAGAGAAGGACAGAACTGTTTTTGCACTTTGGGTGGAAACTTTGTTTTTTGGCAAGCAGATTAGGGGTAGATGAGCTTTTTATCTCTTGGGCAGGAGGAAGGATTACTTTGTACTGTGCAGGCATCAGGGATCTATGGTCTGAGGGTTTCATCTGTGACATAACACATCCCAACCAGCTTCTTCTAGAGTCATGGCCTTAGTTCACACTGGTTGGCAGTGTTCACTTGTCCAAAACTAGGGAGAAAAAACACAAACCTATTGAAACTAGAATGTACAAGACCTGGCCTTGGGACCCTGTACATTTAGCTTAGGAAGCTATTGACCATAGTACATATAAAAACCACGCGTGAAACAATGATAAAATGCTTGTTCACACAATAAGAAGTCTGGAATGGGCTACAGTTAATAGTATAACCCAAGCTTGACAGTATTATCAATTACCTAGAATATTTTCTTATCTCTACCTGCCACTTTGATGTTAGCTTTGTCTTCAAACTAGTGACAAACAGGCTGCTGTGGTCCCAGCCATCAATCCTGGGCCAGGA
The DNA here is from genome assembly GCA_039655065.1 of Glossophaga mutica. Taxonomy (NCBI): domain Eukaryota; kingdom Metazoa; phylum Chordata; class Mammalia; order Chiroptera; family Phyllostomidae; genus Glossophaga; species Glossophaga mutica. The sequence continues at coordinate 72,139,080 of CM077308.1, read as the reverse complement.
ATGATGAGAGCGAGAAGATTTTCCTTTCTCTTCCCGCTTTCTATTTTTTAGAAACAAGGAAACTTTTCCAAAAGACTCCTAGTAGATTTCACCCTTGCTTTTATTGGTTAGAATTGAGTCACATACCCATTCCTAAACAAAGCCTTGCCAAGTGAAATTGGGTTATGGTGATTGGCTACCATGATTGGCTTTTAGATAAACCAGAGTCACCATCTGGAGCTGGGATTGGCAACAGCTCCTCCTGAGGCACACAGCTATGTGAAAGAGCGTGGATACCTGAACCCAAACTCTTTTCTCCTTTGGAAGTAAGAAGAGAGGGGAGCAATGGTCTCAGGCAACTAAGAGTGTTCTCAACAGCTCATTATCTAGCTCCCACAGGTCCAGTATTATCCGTACCTTTAGAGAGGGGAAGCAATTTACCCTTATACCTTCCCTTACTCAGCCCTACCCTGAGGGACCCACATTTGACACATTTGCATTTGGAATGTGCCAGCTGGAGGTCTATTTTTTTCCCTCTTTTATGCTAGTTATAACCTTACTTTGTACTTAGGAAAGGCTTTCTTCCAATAGCTCCAGGCACTTTATGGACTCTACCCAGAGGACATTATCTTTTATTTTTGGAGATGGTGTGAGGGTCACAAGGTGGCCCGAAAGGCCCAATGTGGGGGTGGAGCCTTGGTTCTCCAATAGGAGTGACAGGCCTGGAAGGGCTGAGACTCCCTGCAGGAGGGCTCTGGGTGCAGACAAGGGGTCTATCAACAAAGGCTTCCTTTGTGCTGACTGGAGTTTCTGAAAAAGGAGCTCCCCAGCAATCTTGGAGAGGTGCTCAGTCATCACCTGGAGACAGAGTGGATTAGAAATGCTGAAATCAGTGTTTGTCTATTTCTCCTCATTCTAGTTTCCTCCCTAACCTTTGGGCAACACCCTAGGTAGGCCATTGGATTCTTTTAAGAAACTTTCGATCTCTTTCTTCTCTGTGCTGACCACCATGCTGGGTGCTGGACATATAGCCCTGAACGAGACAGGGTTCCTGACCGGAAAGAGCTCACAGACTTTGGGGGGAAAAAAACCTGAATAACAGGCGATTCCAGCACAGGGAGATCAGCACTTTAGTCCTTCCTACTCAGTGTTTCTAGGGAGAACTGCTGTTTAAACCGGGACTTAGGGACAGGGAGAAGTAAAATACTGCCTGTTTCCAAGAAAGATCATGTTTTAACTCAGACTTCTTAAAGTTTGAGGAACATTAATTCCATAAAATGTTAACTTTAAATCACTTGGGGGAAAAAAAGCATAGCTGGTCAGATTAATATGGGAAGTGATAGACAATAGATTAAGTAATCTGCAGGACTCTGCAGAACTCTTAATGAACGCACTGGTGATAACCATGGGTCTCTGACAGAGATGTCAAGTGCACATTTCCCAATCACACTCAACCACAAAACCCTTTTCCCTCTCGTGCTCCCAGATGAGTGATTTCAATGCTGAGGACTTACAGCATTGTAACTGGGTTGAGATGGCGGGTGTGGGTAATGGTGGGTCAGAGGAAGTATCATAGCTCTGCTCTAAACTGTACTGAGGCAAGCTTTTGATATAATAGTTGTGTTTATTTTATGGTTCTACTTACATTGTGTAGTGAACACTATGGTCTCCCTAAATAGTTAAATTCAGCTAATTATGGTAAAACTGTTCTTCTCACAGGAGTGGTTTAGCAATTGGCATGTGGCCCCAATTTCTGGCCAGTGGGATGGGAGGGGAAGTATGCCAAGGACTGACAGGGAGAGTGTCCTGCTCTGAGAAGGAGAAAACCGGAAGAGACAGCTGCTCTTCTTCCTCTCAGAATGTTCTCTCTGAATATGATGGCTGGGACTATAGAGACATCCTGCCATCAGCAAAAGGATGAAGCCAATACCAGATGGCAGAGTAGAAATCAAAGTAATCTAGGTCTTTGTGAGAATTTTGATCTTCTGATTAACCACACCTGGAGGCTTTTCTATCTGATGACATAACTTGACTACTTATTATATAATAATACATGTCCTTATCTTCTAACTGGATTGACTCAGATCTTTCTTTTATTTGCAGTCAAGGATATCCTGGCTGATGAACTTTCCTACTTCGGTCTTCTCACCAAATATTTTTTCACAGGGATATTTAGATATTTTCTTCATCAAGATGTGATTTGTACCTCAGAGTGTAGGTGGAGTTGTCCTGGACGCAAGCGTCTGAGGCAGCATGTGTTATATTAATTAGTGATGCACAAAAACAGGACCAAGACTCATTTGGTTTAGACAAATGGGGATGGTTGTGGGCTGACATTCTACTAGGGCCAGTTAATTGGCAAACCTGAAGAGCTGCAGGTGGGCCTCCTACAGACCCCAACCGGGCAGCTGGGACTCAGGGAGCTGGGGCAGGAAGAAGAGCAGGTTACTCTGCTGACTGTTCTGAAAAAGGCCTGAACTCTCACACTTGATTGGCATGGCACCCACCCCCACACATCCTCTTTCTATCATCACCTGGGTGAGATGGGGGCAGTGCTTTAACTGCTTCAACAGCTTTCTCCCCAATTCCTCTTCCTTTGCTTCTGCCTTTAGTGGTTTTATTATTTTGGCATCCGTTTTTTTAATGGTTCAAATATATTTTTATACATATTCAAGGAAATTTCTTTCTTTCTTTTGGTAAAGATCTGTTGATGTGATTTATCAGTGATTGCATCCGTTAACATTTTTTTAAAACCACCTTAACCATTTTTAAGTGTAGTGCTCAGTAATGTGAAGTACGCTCACATTGTTGTGAGAGAGATCTCCAGAGCAGAACTTTTTCATCCTGTGTTATGGTTAATTTATATGTCAACTTCACTGGACCATGGGGTGCCCTGATTAAACATTACTTCTGGGTGGGTCTGTGAGGGTGTTTCAGGATGAGATTAGCAGTTGAGTTGGTGGACTCAGTCAAGTAGACTGCCCTTCCCAACGTGGGTGGGAATCTGCTGAGGGCCTGAATAGAACGAAGAGCAGAGAAAGGAAAATTCGTCTCCTTCCTGCCTGCAGGCTTGAGCTGGGACACTGGCCTTCTCCTACCCTTGGATTGGAATTGCATCATCAGCTTTCCTGAGTCTGCACCTTGCAGAAGGCAGATGATGCGACTTTTCAGCCTCCATAATCATGTGAGCCAGCTCCTCCTAATTGCTGTCTTTCCCCTTGCAAAACTGAAATTCTATACCCATTAACAAACTCCCCTTCATCCCTTTTCCCATTCCCACAGTCCCTGGTAACCACCATTCCACTCTCTGCTTCTGCTAATTTGACTACTTTGGATGTCTCATGTAAACGGAATTATACAGTACTTGTCTTTTTTTGACTGGCTATTTTATTTAGCATGATGTCTTCAAGGTTCATTCACATTGTAGCATGAGACAGAATTTCTCCTTTTTAAAAAGGCTGAATAATATCCCACTGAAGGACACATCGTATTTTGTTTATCCCTTCATCCACTGATAGACATCTGAGTTTCTTCCACCTCTTGACTGTTGTACTTTGGCATCAATTTTACCTACTTTAACCAGACTTCTGGGATGCCTGGTGGAAGGGAATGTCCAAGAGGTACTTCAGGTTCCTAAGGATAATCTTGCTAATGAGTTTTTTAAGAGAAAATTTTACTTTGGAGAAAAACCAAGGAATTTATATGTGCTTGATGGATAACAAGCCAAAAATGTGTGAAGTACAAGGTGAGTATCTTTCCTTCAATGTAACTGCTTATCTTAGTTCTACTCTGTAGCCATAACCGTAGCTGAAATGTGAGCACATTTCAAAATAATTTTCTTACCCACAAAAGGCTATATAAGCTCAATATAAAAATTTGAAAAACAGCATAAAAGCCACCATTTAATGAGGTCATATTTTGTGCAGGGTTCTCTACCAGGTACTTTAAAGATACCCTTTTTAACTTGTACAACTCTGTGAAGTAGCCATTTGTGACATTTCAGGTAAGTCCCACATTGGCGGGAACACTGTCAACGTGCACACCTCCTCCACAGGGACTGATTTATTCCCCCTGGACACGGAACCAATCAGAGCCTTCCAAGCAGGGGCAGCCCACCTCAGTGAGCTTTCTCTGTGCCCACAAGTTCCCGTGGGCTTCTCAGCTACCAGTGACACTCTGCACAAGTGAGGGCATTTCAGGGTTGGGAAAACAGCTAACTTCGTGATCCACCACTGCCCTTTCATACTTGGGCTTACAACGTCTTTTTCAAAAAACCTAAACTAACAACCTTTGTATTTCTAGTTAAGAGAATGTTTACAAAATGGAGTCTCTTCATTCTCAAGCCAAACAGCATAATTAGGGTCATAGAACAAGGCTTCTCATTTTCCGGAGCTCTGGAAAGTCCGTTTGCCTGCTGTCCACTGCCAGGAGCTGATTTAATTCCCTTTGCCTTGGTGGCTCAAAATACAGATTTTGAGCTGGCCGTAAATTGAAGATACTAAGCCCCAAAGAGGTTACCAGTATTTTGCCTAAGGTCAGACATGCGAAGAAGAGTCAGAGATAGAAAGAAATGTTCATGAGTTAAAATAGACATAATACAGATGGGTTTGGGACTTGACAAGATGGCTTATCATTTTTGAGTTTTATTTTCCCATCCCAAACGGGGACAATAGTAACCACAACGATTGGGAGTGATATCTGGGGAGCACCAAGCGCAGCGCCTCTCGCTCCTGGTGGGCGGCCAGTAACTGCTTGCAATTATAACCATGCTGCCTGACTCCGAAACCTTGGAGCTTTCCTTGGAACAATAATCCCTCTCTCACAGAAATGTAAAAGGACTTAAGAAAAGAGTAAAGAAAAAAAGAAAGAAAACCATCGAAATTTCCATTCTCTCCCAGGACCAAAAGCATTAGCTTTTGTTTGAGAGCAGATGCTTCTTTCTCTGAGTGTGAGCTTTTGGTGATTTCCCCCCCATTCCCCCAGGTTGTTTTCTTTCTAAGAAGTATTCCCCACAGTTGTAATCACACTGTATATATGATTTGTTTTTTAGTTCCTTTTCACTTTTCTTCACATGCTAGAGCAAGCTTGAACATCTATTTTCCTACTACTGGGTTTTGTGGGGACCAATAGCCCTAGAAGCTAGAGGTCTCCATGGCAGCAGCCCTTTGGGAAGTCTGGGCCTCTCCATGGTGGGAAGCAGGAGCTCACTAAATGTTCCTTCATTTCTTCATGCTTTGGATGGTTTTATTGGTTTGCTTGTTTGTTGTTGTTTTGGGAGGGTTTTTTGGAGCTGCAGCCATTCCTTGCCACACTGGTATCTTGCCCTTCACCATGATTGTGCTCTTGGGTTCCAGAGCGGATGGCTCCTCCCCTGAGTCAGCTCTTCATTTCCCTCCTTCCTTGTGCTTCCACCGCACCCATCCTGGTGCCCCAGGTTCTCCAGTCACCAGCCTCGTTTGCCACTCTGACCCTTGGCTAAGCTCTTTCAACACAGCACTTTGCAATTACCTGATGATCCTTTAAAAAAAAATTTTTTTAAAGAAATGTTTCAATTACACTTTATATTCAACTCTGTATTTTGTTTCAGGTGGACAGTGCAGTGGCCAGGCACAATCACACAACTTATAAAGTGCTCTCCCTGACACCTTCAGCACCTACCCGGCACCACATGAGGTCACCACACTATTGACCACGTTTCCCATGCTGCACCCCACACCCCCAGGACTGTTTCATAACTACCAACCTGTACTTTCTAATCCCTTCACCTTTTCCACCGAGTCCCCCAATAACCTGCCCCTTTGGCAACCATCAGGCTGTTCTCTGTATCTGTGAATCTGTTGCTGTTTTGTATGTTCATTTGTATAGTTTTTAAGATTCCACACATAAGTAAAACCAAATGGTGTTTTTGTCTTTCTCTGTCTGACTTATTTCATCTACCATAATACCCTCTAGGTCCATCCATGCCATCAGAAATGGTAAGATTGCATTCCTTTTTATGGCCAAGTAATATTCCGTTTAACATTTGTACCGCAGCTTTTTAAATCCACTCATCCATTAATGGGCACCTGGGTTGCTTTTCTGTCAAGGCTATTGTAAATAACAATGCAGTGAATACCAGGGTGCATTTATTACCTTGCAATCTTTCACTTCCTTCCCCCAGTGATCACCACCGGATTCTGCTGCAGCTCCCAGGCTGCTGAACTGCAATGAAGCATGTCTTGCAGTTGTATGAACCAAGGCCATAACAAATCCCCACTGGCCTCTTACGGCTGGGTAATACCTGGACCTATTTCTTGAAGACCATAGGCAGCATTTTGCTCAGTCGCAGTTCTAAAACGTCTCCATTACCCTCAGCCTCCAATCCTGTTCTGGGCAAGCCAACAAGAGCATTTTTTCCTTCACAGAGAAAATGAAGGCACATGGAGAAGCTTCCTCAACTTTGTTTGTCTCAAATTTTCCTTGTGTCTTTATGATCCCTTTCTCCTCTTCAGGCTTTGAGGGGAGTTCTATTTGATTGCTAAAGTTCCTCTCCCCCTTTTTTAAGACTATTCCATTAATCACTCATCTCTTGAATGTAAGTTCAACATACCTATCGTAGCTATTTTTCCAAATATATGTCTCTTCCCTCCTAAAAATAAGACACAAAGCAGCAGCAACAACAATAATAATCATAAATAATAAGCTGTTCCTTTAACTCCTCTTCCTCTCCAAGTCATTTCTCTCTGTCAGCAAAATTGTTAAATGATTAGACTATACCCACTCTTTCCTTTTGTCCTGACTTTTGCCTTTATACTCTAATGTAATTGCTTTCTTAAAAGTCACAACTAAGGACTGCATTCTTGCTAAATCTTACAGCTTTTTTCTTTTTTATTCCATCTTTATTCAATTCAACATATTTATTGAACCCCTTGCTCCTCGCTAGGCATTGTGTGCATTCCCAGAGAGACGGAAGTTCCTGTAGCAGGTGGCGTTGTGGGTCAGCTCTTCTCCCCCTCTCTCCCTCACACTACGACTCTGTCTTCTCCTCTCCCTTTGTTTTCTACCCTCCAATGGATCTCTTTTTGTATTCTTTACTAGTGTCCTTTACTGATATTCATTATCTGATCCTGAAAATGAAGCATTCACCAAGGTTCATTCCTTGGCCTTTTTCTCTCTCTCAGCATTTGCCTTCAATTGCCACCTCTATTTTACCAGCTCCGACTATCATCCTGCCAATTTGCTCTCACCTTTTGGATTGAAATCATTGTAGCTTACTGAATATTCCAACTAAGACATGTTGCATGCACCTCCCACTCAAAATGTCCAACACTGAGCTCATCTTTTCCTCACCTTTTAGGCATTTCCCCCCAGCACATGGACCTCCTTTGAGAACTTTCTCCACCCGAGGATGGCCTTGAACTACATGATCCTGCATCTTTGGCCATAACCTGATGGATCCATTCTCCTAAGGGTAGGGAATTGTGCAGGCACCAGACTGGTCTGGCTGAACTGGGAGGTGATACAGAGTGAAGCTGCCATCTTCAATCGTGTGCACGGAGACACAGGGAAGTCTGGGTTGTGAACAGAAGCACACGTGGAACAAAGAAAGGTGGGAATGTGAGACCACGCGAACTGGGATGACAGCGTGGCCGGAAAGCAGCCTGGCCTCTGAGGTCCTGCCTATTCCTGACTCCGGTCCTTCGTGAGGCTCAGCTCTGCTTTCCGTCTGTAAGTTTTGAGATATAATCCTATTTTTATAGTATATGCTCCCTTTTCTACTTAAGTCAGCATAAGTGGGCTTTAAGTGAAGGAGCTTTGACTATAACATCTTCAAACCCAGACAGATCTTCATTGCATTATTTCCCTCAGCTGTAAGAACTCTCTTGTCTAAGTACCCAGGCTGAAAACCTTCTATTTTCTTTGGCACTTTCCTTACCTTATCCCAACTTCCCGTTATATCCCATGAGCTAACAGGCCCAGTAGAGCTGATCTTCAATATTGTTTCTGAAAAATGTGCTTTTGAACTTGTTCCTTCTATTCATTCCTTTCACCACTTTTACGTCATTACTCCTTAATCAGACAATTAGAGTCTTCTTACTGGTTTTCCTGTTTCTGATCATTTTCTCCTTTAATCCATCAAGTATATTTATTGCCTGTTCTTTACACACTGAATTAATACCACACTTCTCACTGAAAATTTCAGACCTTCTATGGCAAGGTGCTTAACTACCAACCTTTCCACTCTTATCGTAGACTTTCCAACCTTGGGGCTCAACCTGTATGAACCACGTCATCCAGGTTCATCTGCACTTTTGTTTCTGGTCCTGATCATCCGGGTGGGAGCTCCAGCAGGAGATCAGAGGAGGGGCAGAAGGTAAAGTCAGGATATTTGTCCTCTAGTTTTCTCCCTTTAAGTTTCCTTCACGTGTCTATATCCCTTGGCCAGAGGTCATTGCTTATCTATATGACTTTCTATCCTTCCAGGTTCTGGCAACCTCTGCCTTTCCTGATCCCGGGCCTGATTTAGGAGCACGCTGTTGCAGTTAGTCCTGGGCTCCTGCATTCCCATGTGTGCTTCCCCTACTCTCTGCCCGCAACATTGTACACAGTCCTTATAAAATGAACACCCCTTGAATTGTCCTAAATTGAGAGTGCCATTCTTTCGGGAGCCTTGACTGATACAGGGCATAATGATAATAGTTGCTACCTTAAGACTAAGCTCTTAATAAATGTTAACTATATTAGTAGTATTATCTCCTGTCACTACTTTTTAAATTTTTAACTTATTTTTTAATTACAGTTGACATAAAATATTAAATATTTGCAGGTATTCCCATCACTTTGTATTCTGTCTTCTACTCTGTAGATTAACTAGATAGTATACTTCCTTTTAATACTTCCTGTACTTTCTTACCACCATACCTTGAAGATGCTATTTTAGCTGCCAGGAAACCACCCCCCTTTTTTTGCTATCTAGATACCTTCCTTACTGACAAGCTTCTTCCCCAGCAGGATACCTCTGTGTCTGCCTCCGACCCCCCGTAATGCTTTCTGCACCTGTCTCTGAACACTTTCTTTGTCCTCTGAGATTTGTGGATATCTACATGTTTCACTCCTTCCGCTTCACTGTTAGATCCTTTAAGGCAGAGATTCAATCCTATTTATTTTTCTTCTTTTTAATACTTTGCCCTTAAACAATCAAATAAAACTTAGTACTACCCCTCTATAACCTATTTTCCCCATATCTACCAGAATGACCTTTCAAAAATCAATCAATAAATAAGCGGCTTCCCTTAAATCCTCCAATGACCCTTCTTCTGCAATTGAAGGGAAATTCACTCCTCCCATCCGTGAGCAGCAAGTCAGGCAACCCAGCCCCCACATGCCTCATCTATCTGTCTAGGTTCTAGCTTGGTTCTGCGTTAGGCCTTGACTAGCTGTCCTCTCTGCCTGGAATGCTATTTCTTCAGCAACCTACAGGACTGGCACCTTCCTGTTGCTCGGACCTTAGCTTTTATGTCACCTGTTCTGAGAGTCTGTGCGGGTTCTCCGTTTATTCTAGAGTAACCATTAAGTCACTCCCATTTAACCACATTATTTACATTTTTGTGTAGCACTTCTGTTTGTTTTTCTGAAAACAACTTTATTGAGATGGTCTTTACATTCCCTAAGTGCGATGCATCTGATTAAAGCATACAATTTAATGGGTTCTGGTATATCTACAGAGCTTGCAGCCATCACAATCATCTACCTGGAGAACCGTTTCAGCCTGCACCCGCAGTGGGGCAGTGCCCACCACCCCGCGCCCCACTGCTTCTCACTCCAGCCTCGCAGATCACTCACCCACTTCCTGTCTCTAAGGATGTGCCTGCTCGGGATCTTCCAAATACACAGAATCACATAATGTGTGGTCTTCTGTGACTGGCATTTTTGTTAATCTAGAGGAATTCTTTTGAGGTCTACTCATGTGGTAACATGAGTACTTCTTTCCTTTTCCTAGATACTGTTTTATTGTATGGATTTACCATATTTTATTTAACTTTTCATTAGCTGATAGACATCGGGTTGTTACCGGTTCGCTCTTATTGTTTTTCTGTCCCGCCAGTGAAAGAAGAGAACGGACTTTGTCTGCATCCGTCTCTTCTGCTCCTGCTGTGAAACCACAAGCACTGTCACGATGTGGTGACCACGCCCCTGACATGAGTAAATGCATTGAAAAGCTGGGGTATCTGGAAGAGGTGGAGCAGATTCTATTCCCAGGGTCTAGCACAGCATCTGGCACAGAAAGGTCCTCAAAAATGTGCTCGGACTGAGTGGCTGTCACGTGGCAGACAGTGGGCAGCAGGGGCTCTCCTGTCGGCCCCTGCGCGTCCCCTCCTCCCTCTGGTAACATAATGTTCTCCTCCCTCTTCGCCTGTCTCTGGGCCGGAGCTGCAAGCGCGCATGCTGCTGGCTGCGAGGAGAAAGCCAGTCTCAGGCAGAGAGAAGGAGGCCGCTGCGGAAGCAGACACAGAAACCGAGGCAGTCAGACGGCGCACGGGCCTCCGGCTTCTTGAGGCCTGGGAGCCCACGGCACTTCTTTTGACTCTGAGATTCTTCGGGGTCTTCCCGGGTAAACAAGTCAATAAACTCCTTTGTTGTTTTAGCCAGCCTGGCGTGGCTTCCTGCTACTTGCCACAGAGAGAGTTCTAATGAACACACTTAGCTTCTATTCACCTAACTGGTCTGGTCACCATAACAAGTAAGAGTCATCTAGGGTTTCTCAGATGAGAAAGTATTTTCACACTCATTATTTCACCCTAAAATTACAAACCTAATTTTGAATTTGAGAAAACCGAAGTTCAGAGATGCCAAGTGATGTGCTTGATGTCGCACAGCTTAGAATTTGCACAGTCAGGCCTCAAAACCAGGGCCTCTGACTCTCGGTTGTGTGCTCTTTGCCTCCTGAGCCACAACCCTTAAAAATGGCTTTGAGAGGAAAGGCCGTCTGCTCCTGGATGCTTTCGTTGTGTGCCTGGTGTCTAGCACAACACCTGAAGTGTTTGCTGAGTAAATGACTGGGTCAATTGGAGCAGGTGAAGTGGCCAAAGCAGCGAGAACTCTCCAGGTGCCTTGGAGCCAGTGCTGAGATCTCCTGTTACCCCAGAACCTAAAATAGAGCAGAAGAAGGGAAACTGTCAGAACAAGTTACAAGGTGAAAATCAAACACTCAGCACTTAGCAGGAGCCAGATGCAGAGAACAGCACAGGTCCATTTCCCCCTCCCTCTTCTTCCACTCCTTTCCCACCTTTCCCTCACGCTCCACACTCAAGTGTCTTTTCATTATAGATTAGTCTAAATTGTGAAAAACAGCATAACCGTGTCAAGGACATTTTTTGCATTCTGGCTGATACTCTAGTCAGTCTTCTAGAGATAAACATTAATATCAGAACACAAGAAAGATCCAGAAGAGAGATTCTGGCATTAATGTTTCTGTTCCCAAATCCTGCCCCTTTCTACTCACTCCTCCTTCCACATGCTCTTTTTCTGTTGTTGTTGTTGTTGTTTGTTTTTTAATGTTCCGCCCTCTAATCTAACTACTGCACTGCGGCCACACTAATTTATTCACCATACTTCAGACTGTCCATGTTTTTCCTTCAGCCTCTTTCTCTGCCTGGCAAAATCTTACTCATCCTTCAAGGCTCAGCTCCAATGTTACCTCCTCTACACCTGTCCTTCAGAGTTCACTCCACTCTGAGTTTCCATAGCGCTTTATAGACATCACATTGTAGCAACTCCAGCCGTATCACAGCTCTTGCTGTGTTTCTTTTCTTACCAGACTATAGTTCCTTGAAAGCCTGTCTCTGTCCCATGAGGCTTTGTCTCCCAGCCCACAGCCTAGCATCTGCACAAAACAGGCGCTTAATAAATGCTTGCTGAAATTTCAGGAACGAAAGCTATCCACCCTCTCCTGGGATGAAGGCTGAGATCGCAAGAACAGCTGAGTACATTCAAGAGCAACTTATTGAAATTTTCTCTCAAATTTTTCCCTCACGTGGTAACTGGACCAAAATTACTAGTGACCCAATAGGCAAATAATAAGCCCTTTAGGTAGAAGTACTTAAAGAACCTCTCTGTTTATGAGTTATTCCCTATAAATAGTACAGAGAAAAGCTCTTTCATGTTCCTGTTCTGGTTTCTCCTTTGCACCTTAGATGATAAAGAACATCATTTTCCTTTAAATTTTATGGCAAATGATACAGGAGGGATGTACCCAAGGTTGCCTATACTAGTTTGAGAAGGCTGCCATCACAAAGTACCACAGCTGGGTGGCTTAACAGAAATGTAAATGTCTCACAGTTCTGGAGGTTAGAAGTCCAAGATCATGGTGTAGATAGGGCTGGCTCCTTTGGAGGGCAGCGGGGAAGAATCTGTTCCTTGCTTCTCAGCAAGTTTCTGATGGTTTGCTGGCCATCTTTGATGTTCCTTCGCTTGTAGAAGCATCACCTCAGTCTCTGCTTTCATGTTCACATGGCATTCTCCCTATGAGTGCGTCTGTCTCCAAGTTCTCCCTTTTATAAGGACACCAGTCATATTGCATTAGGGCCTACCCTAATGACCCCATTTTAACTGGATTACTTCTGTAAAGACTCTGTCTTTAAATAAAGTCACTTTCTGAGGGTCTAGGGGCAAGGACTTCAACATATGAATTTTGGAGGGACACAATTCAACCCATAGCAATGAGCCTGCAAATTACTATCTGAGCCGAATTCACAACCCAGAATCCTAAAGCCAGCCTGACAGGAATAACAGAAGTGAAAGTGCGTTTCAACGAAGTCCCCATCTCTCTGCCTTGAGCCTATCTCCTAGTGCTTATAACTTCATTGTGCTACTGGAGAATCTCAGAGGAAGAGATGCTAAGAACATTCCAGAAGACCCATGTGAAGAGTGATATAACCTGCTCTGTTTCAGCCCCTGCAAGGGCAAATGAACCTGCAATGGTGGAGACAGACCTGGAGAAATAAAGTGAGAGAGAGGGAGGGAGAGGAAATAAACGTACTTTTAAGTAGAGGCAGGTTTTCCATGAAGCTAATGAAAATTAAGGTTCAGGACTTTCCTGTATGCTGTACACTTTGAATTCCTTTTTAAAAGAAGGACTTTACCTCAAATGATAAACAAATTCAGGCTCCTCAAACCCTGGATCCTACTTGCACTGTCTTTGTGGCTCAGAATGGGACACAAGAATTTCCCCTCCTGTTCATGAACAGTAAGTCCTCACTTAAGGTCTTTGCTATGTTCTGTGACTTTAAGCGAACCAATGTATAATGAAACAAATTTTACCATTGGCTGATAGATACAAATAAAAATTAAGTTCCTGTAGTATCTCGACATTATAATGGAATGACATTGAACAAAATGATGCTATTCAAGGGCCCACTGTACTCTGGGAAAGAAAGGCTCACCTGAGCTCGCCTCCCCGCATCTCGCCTAGACAAAATATCTTGGCTATCACGTCCCATAGAAGGCTGATAATTACTCCTCTTACCCCGTCGGCCCCTATCCACGTGGGATGGATTTCACTCCCCCGCCCCATCAGAGTCTTAGTGGAGCTGGCTGGTCCCTGGGCTGTTACTCCTGAAATGGGCACCAGACCCGGGCCTAGGATGGATGCCCACCAGAGTGAGGGTGGCCAAGGGAAGTCCTGGGGGAAATACCACTGTCCAACTTCTCCTCTGTGGGATGAGCAGACCTGGGTGAGCGTGGAGAGAGCAGAGTGATAAACAAGCTCCTGGACACCTGGGCCCCACCTCTGCCTTCAGCTTTCCTCCAGTCAGCAGAGGTGCCCAAATTGGTAAGAACAAAGCATCCTTTGAGGAAGTGCTACTCTGCACACCTAGCAATTTCCACTTCTTTGGGCTTTGCCCTGCTGTCCCTTGGTTTCTGGGTTTGTCCCTCCCACAATGTACTTGTGGAGTGGGGTGCTGGTGGCACTGCTCTTGGCAGGCTGGCTCTTCATTTGCAGGTAATTAGCTTGGCAGAGGTGGTGGGATTTAATAGCTAAGGTCGATTGATCGAAATGTCAACTATCTCATTTCTTAAAAATGTTTTACGTGTGTTGGTTTTTTTCTCCTAAATACACAGTATCTATTTGAATTTCCCTCTCTGTTCAATGAGATTTATTGGTACATTCAGGCAGCGTAATTGGTGTCTTTCATAATCTGTCTCACAACTCATATCCCCACATTTCAAGAGGCCTGGGATTATGGGGCCATCAGGGTGAGTGTATTCACTGGTCTGCCACTTAAGGATTGCTCATAAATTTTACGTGGAAAAGCTGACATTATCATATTCTTAAAGAGACTGTGTGACAGGGCTTAAAAAGATTAGTCATTACTTCAAATTTCTAAATAATCCAATCAGGTGGGCATTCAGTGATTGCTTAGTGACTGGATGTTATAATGGCTCAAAAACCCTCACTTCAAATCAATTAGATGTTATGAAGTCCAATCAAGTCTGTAGGCATGGCCTGAGAGATACTTATCTCTATTTTACTGATGAAAGCTTTGAAGCACAAAAAGCAAGTGGCTTGCTCAACTTTCTATTGACTCAAGCACATAAATCACAGAACATAAATAAGATGCTTATTTGGGTATTCTTGATTATAAAGAAGACTGATAGAGGAGGTAGAAATGTGTAAGGAGGATTGTGATCATGGTTTGGCCATGACTTACAGACACCAGAATCTCAAGGTCATTTGAAATCCACAGTAGTTCCAAGGACTCATTTAAACTCTTACAACAGCAGAAGTCCTGGGCTCTTTAGTTCTCTGCTATCAATGTGGTTCACTATTCTCCAAGTATCCTTTCTCTCTCTGCCTGCCCACTTCTGTTTATTTGACCACCTAATGGAAGCTCACCATTGCACCCCACTCTGATTCTTAGTTTGAATAGAACTTTGGTACCAGCCCCCCTTGTAAGTCACAGACAGGCCTCTGGAACAGTTATTCTTGGGTCCCTGCTTCAGTCAGGTGTGGCTTGGATAGGGTACCACCGTGCGATACAAATGACAGCCACCCCCCTTAAGTAACAGCCAGAGGCTAGTTCTTCTCAGCCAGAGGTGAGATGGGTCCCCAGGTAAGTGATCGTTTATATCAAGCATGTAGCAAAGGGGCCAATATAATTTATCTTCTGGGTTCTTTTAAGAGAAGGGAAACTGAAGATGATTGGTGATTGGTCAATTTGTGGGACCTATTTAAAAAACTATATAAGAGACCTCAGACTCCAAAGGAAGAAAGAAGAAAGTGAGGGAAGAAAATGGTTAGCCATTAGAGGGCTGACATTTCGGCAGTACCTTTAAATAGTGAGTAACTAGATGTGGGTCCCTAAGACGTACAATTATGCACCAGGAGGCCTCCAGCAACACAGTTCACGGCTCCATGCCTGGTGTGTTTCTATAAAACAGGAGATGATAATAGCATGTGCCACCTACCTGTCTCTCCTGGGGTGTCTGAGGACAAGTTAACATTTGCTCTGTGCTTTGAAATGCTGAGATAAAAGGTGTGAACAGACTACAAAAAGGCATTATACTTGGCTATTTGCATTTGGTCATGAACCACTTGGATTCCTCTGAGGCAGAGCCTGGCAGTCATCGTGGAAGAATAGAGAGGAGATAGAGGCACTAAATGTCACGCCCCAGGAGCAAGGGTCTATGGGCTGTCACCTTAGGGGAAACCCTCCCCCTCCCTGCCCCCCTCTTCCACACTGAAGAGAAGGTGCCTCGCCCTGGAGATTTTTCTCTCTGCCACACTGAGGGGTGAGGGAGCTATGGCTTGACTCGTTTCTGATTTGCAAAAAAAAAAGTTCTCAAAGCAGCAAGACTGGACCCTAGTGCAACTTCACCCAAAAGTCTTGGTGGAGAAGATGATCGCCCCAGTTCTGTCTTGCTCCCCCTACCCTCTCTCCCTAACCACCCTCCCCCCAACTCCCACTTGCAGTGACAGTCTCTAGGCAGAGGCTGGGAGGTAATTACTGAGGGTCCAGTCAGCCAGTTTCAAAAGATATCAGACCTTAACAATTACCAGTGCCCCCTGCCCCACTTCCTTTCCTCGGTCTCTTTGATATTTAATTTCCTCTATGAGGCTGTCTCTGACTGCCGGTTTAATTTACTCCATCCACTGTGAAATGGTGGTGGCCACAGCGAGCTGTTAGTAGGAGGTGGTCCAGTGTGGTTTGGTCTCAGCCCTAGAACCTGCCTGGGCTTGTCCCTAGGAGCTGGTTATTCCCGAGTCCATGTAAAACCCAAATCCCCTTGACCCCTACCTGCCTCTGAATTGGGATCCCATAAACTTCGTTATTCACCTCCTCACACTCACCAATAAAACCTTGATTACTTAGAATGCCTGGTGAATTCAGTGATTATGAGGCACATTTCGAGTTAGGAAGAGGTAAATTTTAATCTAGGCTCCCGCTTCTCTTACACCTTATGTGCTTGCGAAGTGCACCTGACCTCTGAGATGGAGTTTTCTCACTTGTGAAAGTGAGGCAATAATGTGTAGCCTACCCATCCACAGGGGATTCAGTTGGTGTACGGTATATGAAAGCACGCTGTAAACTGTGAACCACTATGCAAATTTTGAGCAATTTTGTTGAAGGTGGTCATTAGTTCCCGGACCTGTATGGGGTACATTGTACACATGCAATAAACTGAACAGAATTTAAATTAGCTAATTAACTCGGAGTTTTAAAATGTCTTTAATGAAGCCATTGAGCAGCAGCAGGGCCCAAATGCACTTCCCTGCACCTCCATGCACAGGAAGAGGCATTTTCATTGCCAGCAGGGACAGCACGCACAGCAGCCTGACGTCTGCGTGGATCTTGTTTGACCCTGGTGAGGGGATTCCAGGTCTGGGGATTTTCTACAGGGCACCTGGTGCCCCAACACATGTGGTTTGGACACTATTCTAAGGGTTATGGAAATCCATTGGAAGGTTAAAACAGAAGAGTAGCTTGATCTAATTTAAATTTTAAAATCTTTCTCAGGCTGCTGTGTAGAAAATGGATTGTCAGTACTTGTAGTGGCGTTACAGGTGGACAGACAGTTGAAGCCTGGGGAGTCTCTGCCCATTGACACCAAGGGGAGGTTCTTACACGGAGCGCATGGAAAGCCCTTCCAGCCCACCCTTCCATCACCACACTACGGGTGGGACCAGATGCGCCACAGAAGTCAAAATAATGCTGGGGGGGGCGGTGGCTGACCAAAGGGGCCTGACAGTCTAGCTGGGAAAAGAGGAGATTGGTTGGGAGGTAGCCAATTTGGGAGGTTGATTGCACACTTTGAGAAAGCACCTGGTGTGTCCCACACATAAACTAATATTAGTATAAACCAAGGGGAACAAAGAAACGCTCCCTCGCTTGGTGCTCTGGCTCAGGACCTGCACTTGCACGGTGTTTTCGCCTGCTCTCTCCATGGGTCATGTGGCCTTAGAAGCCACATGGTCCACGGCCTCCAGGAGGGAGTCTCAGTCTCTCTCTCCCCCTTTCTCTTGCTGACCTGGTGAAGCATTCACCAGTACATTTGGAGCATGCAACCTTGCAGTCTTAGCAGCCACATGGCCCGTAGCCACTAGGAGGGAGCCTGAAATGGGCATCAGCTGGGAACAAGCTAAGCTACCTGGATGACTGCTTAGAAGCTGCCTGCAGACTCCAAAGGATGGTACTTTAAAGTGGAGCAGGAACTCTGGGCACTGGCTTTTGTTTTGGTCTTGCTGAGAATGGTTGGACTTCGTCTAGGTTTTGCAACAGAGATGAGCTTTGAGATGGGGAATCTGCCATTCTTCCAGATCACACGGCATCTGAATAAAACCTCTTTCCTTTTCATCACCGCTGCCCCACAAGTTTGGCTTTTGTGGTGGCAGACAGAAAAACCCCCTTTTTCATTTGGTAACAGTGCTATCATAATTGTTTTAGCCGACAAGCCTCTGAGCCTCCATTCCGTGTTTGGGGAATTCCTTCACCATGTGGGTCTAGGTGGGACATTTTCCCATCCTTACACCCTCCAGAAGCTGAGCAGGGCAGGCACTCCCTTCCTCAGCTCTGATGGCTAAGGAATGTGTGTGCGTGCTCCACCAGAGACTCTGAATCTAGTTTCAGTGAGACGAAGACTTGGGACAAGGAGGCTTTATTACAGCACTAGCTGAGGTGGCCAGGCCAGGGGACAAGTGGAATCCAGAGATGAGTGCCACCGCGGTCCCATGCTGGAAAAGTGTCCAGGTCCAACTGGAGCAGCATAAAATCCTGACCTAGCTCTTCCTTCCTGCACCATGCTCTTACTGTGGCCGCTCCTCAGCCTCGTTCCTGCCAATTTCCTACTGAATTTACTACTTCTACTGACTCCTTATCAGTTCTGTGAATTTCCCAAGGGATTTCCAGTAATCCCCTTCCTGCTTAACTGGAGTTAGTGTGTGCTGTTTCCTTGCAGGGGAGAGTGCTAACACGTCCAGGGGAAGGGGTGACAGTGAAGAGGCTGCTTAGAGGTTTTCACAGTCAACCAGCGAAAACCAGCCGTGACTTGGCTTGAACACGGTAGTGCAGGTGGAAAAAGTGATTGGAATGGATTTTGGATGGTGTTGGAGGAAGAGTCACTAGAATTTCCTGGTGTTCCTATGTGGTGAGAAGGAAAGAAAAATCAAGGAAAACTTGATATTTGGCTTGAAAATGCTGATATATGCTTGTGGAAGCAGAGAAAAGGTCCGGAAGGAAAGGCACTCAACCTTTATCAGGGCTTCTGTCTGGGAGGTCACCCGGGGCTGTCTGAGGTTAAGGACAGAGGCTTTACTTCATGTTTTATAAATCACAAGAATGTGATGTATGTTGTACTTCAATTTTATATCCAAAAAAGAGAGCATTTGATGTTGGTTCCTTATGTTGTTCTCTATTTTGTAAATAAAATGTAAAAACCTTTGAAAAATTTGGGGAAGTATATGATTCAAGGCAGACTTAGATTAAAGGCGAATGTTTGAATCTACTGAGAAGCTGAGGGGGAAAAGTAAAGAGGCTTTCTTTGCTAAATTAAAAAAAAAAGTGCTGTTAGTTCAAAAGGAGACTAAGACATGAGGAAGGTAGGAAGATTCTGATACAGAAGTTATTAATCATTTTGCTCCGCAATGGAAGGGTTTACAACCCAGTGGCTGAGAACCGTGTCTCCTTAAATAGTATTAACTACATCTTTTGGAAGTAAATCCACAGCTAACTAGACCTGAGACCAGAGAGTTCCCAGCTAGTGGACGTTTACCTGCATCAGAGATGAGGTGTGCCTGAGGGGATCTGTGAGGATACTGGCCAGTCTTGCCCCTGCTATGAGTTGATGCTTGGGAAAGGGGTCTGGGAAAGGGGTCTGGGCTAGGGGCCGTGAGGCCTAAGCATATTAGTCTGTCAGCGCCAAGAGTGTTAGCTGTACCTCAAAGATTAGTTTAAATCCAAAATCAATCTGCCAGCCAATTTGTTCATTTCAAATCCTGGTTGCCAATTGTTGGGGAGGTGGACCCCAAGCACAGCCAAATCCAACCAAGTAGGTAACTGGTCCAAAAGTCAAGGTAGGCACAAGTGGTAGGATTAAAAGGAGGCTGCTCAGGAGACCCTGACGCAGGCCAGGAGTTGGTGACTGATGGCATGCAGTCACAGGGGAAGTGTGACTTGGGTGGTGAAGGATTTGAGAGGAATAGACATGCTTTCTGGGTCCCACAGAGTCTCCTGAGACCCAGACATGGCTGAGAGAAGCAGGGACATAGATTGGGTAGATTTTATTCTAGATTCAACTGTCCATCTAGCCACCCATCCATGGAGCAGTACCAGGTTAGAAATAAATTCCGACGTATAAATTCTAACATATTGAATTTTGGGGAAATATATACAAAGAAAAGCATTTTTGACTTTCAAATAAGGTAATAGAAATGGGAGTTACAAATGTTTTCAACTAGAGGTTCTTTGAGGATCAGCTTTTAAGGTAAGAATAGTTTGTAAGAAGCATAGAAATGTTTACATCAAATGAACACTGCCAGAGTTCTTGAAATACGTGTGTCTTCAAGTAGGCCAAACAAAATTGGACTGGGATTTTGTTTATTGTCCTTATTTACTTAACAAACTTTTTCTTCATGAATAGCATAAAGCCAACTTTCATCCCGATGTCTGAATTAACATATATCAAAAATAATAGATTTCATGAGAATTGTTTTTACTAACTTCATCTCAGTAATAAGAAAATTATAGTGCCTGGGATAAAATATATATATGTGTGTGTGTGTGTGTATGTGTGTGTGTGTGTGTGTACTGGGATACAGAAAAACTCCTGACTTAAGTTGTCCGGCGTTTTGAATTATTCACCAGAGTGAATAAATCAGTCAGTAAGATCTAGATGTCCCTAGAATGAAATTGTAAAGTGAAACCATGACCATACAGTCGCTAGGCTTCACTCCGGAGGTTTCGTGTGAGTTACAGAGGGCAGTGGTGATGGGAAGCGTGTTTGGAAGAACATCTATGAGTACATTTCAGAGGTTCCCGAAATAAAGATACCATTTATACAGCTGGATCCACATCCCCAGTGGCTCAAGTTCACCCCGATGATTAATTACAGTCCCATTTGCCTGGTGTTAATAAGCCTTTCCAAGAAGCCAGGCTCCTTTCCTCCCACTCCGTCTCTGAAGGTATTCTTCATCTTGAAGCACAGCACTCTGCTTACGGACCACAAAATATAATAGCGGCTCTGGAGGCTTGCCAGAGCCGACTTGTTCACTTTGCGTCTTTGCTGACTTCTTTACCTCACACTCTTCCCCCATGTGCTGTTTCTCTTTAGGCTGCAAACACATACGCATATTCACCTAAACTCGAGAGCTTAGCAGAAAACAAGTCCATGCTTGCGGGGAGCTTAGGGAGGCCAGCCCAGGAAGAGGAGAGCAGGAAAGAAGGCTCTGGTGGCTGCTAGCCACAAACTTTCTTTTTTTCCCCCTGCCAGATGGTTTCCAATCCCCTTTCAGTTCCAGAACAGCCAAAACCCCGGCCAGGCGGCCTGCCTACCCGGAGTGACATCTGTGTTTCTAGGAAGGCTCTCTTCTGCTCCCAGACACATCTGCCCCTTTCTGCTCAGGCCTAAAAGCTTACCCCAGGGACGCTGCCCTTGAGCAGAGGTGATAATCCCCCTTAAAATGTAGATCGCCCTGGGAAAGGGGACACAGTGCAGCTCTGTATGTCTTTTGTCTTTGAGGGAGAGTTTCTGAACCTGGGAGAACAGCACCTCGAGCAGATTCTGTGGGCCCACGATGTGGAGTGGAGAAGCTCTTCTGAGCACGGTTATTTCGTGCGACTTCAGGCGGTGATTGCAGAGATTAATCGCGATCCCCTGGAGAGGGCAGGTGTGGGGTGAGCTCTGAGGCAGGTCTCCTCTCCTCCCACTATGACAACTCTGGTCTGGCTTCCCACTGTAGCAGAGTATTTTTTCTGGACTGTCTTTGTACAGAATGGTGGGCAGAGACTGTGTTTGTCATCTCTGTGCTGGCACAGAACGCCCTTCAGGACTGTTTGCAGAATGAATGGATAAATGGCATGTTGATGGGACCTAGAACGATGTTTAACAAGTCCCCAGCATGCTCGTCAAACCCCGCCACCTGGAGCAGTGACATGGGTTGCCCCCTTCGTCCCAGCTCGCAGGGATGTCTGACTCCGCCTTGGCACGACGCAGGGGCTCTTTGCATCCCCTTGGGGGCTCTGCCAGGGCAGCTGCTTTCCCCCCCTGCTCATTCCCTGCTTGAGTATCTGCTTTTTCCCAAATCTTTCCACCTGGCTCAGAGCCAGGAAGGCCTCTAAGTCACACTCAGAATTTCCATGACAGTAAATAGACCAAATGAAGCCCTTTCCAGCCCCTGAAAGCAGTCTCTTCCAACCGTGCCGTGCCTGGCAGCATTTTTGTCCGCCCCATTTTGATACAGGCCTGTGGAAGGTCAATGACTCTTTTAAAAATAAGGAAAACATGGACAAGTGCCCAGTTCCTAACCTGCTGACAGTGCAGTTCTCTGCAGCAGCCCACAGTTCCCCGCTGAAGCCTGCACAGTGATTTCTCACAAAGGTCTGCAATCTATTATGCTACAGTCGACTGCTGCATTCAAATGTAAAAACAGATCCTTGGATCAACACCCTATAAAAAGCCAAGAAAAATGTGGTAGTGTTCTTTTCTGGCTGGAGCCAAGAGCTTTCTGAGGGAGGAATCCTTTGCGAACCCACAGCCTTGTACCTGTGTGGTTTGCGTAGTAACTTGATCCATTTGGAATCCCAGCAAGGTGTGGAGGTTTCAGGTATTAGCACCCTCGTTGTGTAGATGAGGAGTGAAAGATGCCGCTGGGACCAGTGACCAAATTATTTTCACAGAATCAGGGCTCTGAGGGGGAGACAGCTCGAGGTCTTTCATTTCGTCCAGCTCCCTCCTGCTTCCAGTCTGGGCTGAACCATTCTGGAAGATGGCACTTTAAAATCTCTGTGCAAAGCATGCTCCCCAGCTAAAATGCAGCTGCTTTCTTAAAATAAAACAAGCTGGCTGCTCAGAGATCCTGGCCAAGCCCAACAGAAAAAAAAAAAAAAAAAAAAGGTTTCCTGCCTCCCTGGACATTGCTTGTCATCTGTGCCTAAAATGCACACAGGAAAAAATATTCGTTGACCAGCATCAATTGGTATATTCGAAGGTTTGGAAATAAACACCCTTATTCTCCTTCTTGCCAGCTTGTCACCTTTCTCCCCACTTGTCCCTCCCTCCCCTTTCCCCAAGAATACCTTCCAGGGGCCAGGAGTGTGAAGTGTCAGGAGTAGTTGGACAGCCAGTTTTGATCTATTTTGCTGGGCTGTGACTATTGCTGGTGTCACACTGGCATTGGCCATCCCTCCCCTGGAGGGTGGCCAAGCTGCTGTTCACATTCTACCTGCTTCGTCTGTTCACCTATTGGCAATTACCTTGCTGAGATCATTGTTTTTCTCATCGGTATTTTTAGCACAGTATGAACCTTGCAGCAGGATGACTATCTCAGATCCAGTCTTTGCTTTTCAGAGTGTAGCAAACCTTGTTTTGGCTGAGTGTGTGAAAGTAACTTTCACTGCGCAAAAAGAAGATTTACTTGATGTGTGCTCTGATGCCAAATGTATGTGGAGACTTTGCTTTTTGTCTGTGAGCTCACAGGCTGCCAAGTAGACATTTATCTGGATAAACATACTCTCATGCAGCGTGTACACACACACACACACACACACACACACACACACACACCCCCCTCCCTAGTTTAATTTTGATCTAAATGGACTTGACCTTAAATATCAAATCCCGTCCTTGGCCTAAAATTGATTCATGCACTGGCTTGTCCTTGGGCATGGTCAGGTGTCAGTGTTTCTATTAGATCTCTGTGCCTAGCACAGTGCCTGGCACCTGGTAGACGCTCGATACACATTGAATGAATAAAGAGACAAATGGGTAAAATACTTTCCAGATTGATACCCAGGCTGGGGGAAAATCTAAGAAGGGAAGAAAGGCCCCAGAGACACTGCTTTCTGTTCTCCCCCCTGACATTGACTTTGGGGGATTAGAGGGAAGAGAGCTGCTACCATGTGCTAGAGTGTGCCTGCCTGCTCAGGTCAGCACAGAGCTGTGTCCTCCGTGTCAGTTAGGTTCCAACTGAACTGTCCCTTTTCAGACCATCTTTCCTGACTATCTTGTCTGAAGAAGCCTTCCCACCACCCGTCTTACTACCTTCCTTCTCCTCACCCTGCTTAATTATCTTGAAAGCCATTTCCCCATCTGAAATGATTTAGCTTTCTATCTGCTTATTTATTGTCTGTATTTCCTCTTTTTAAAAAACGCTATTCATGTCTGTCTTTTTATTTTGGTATCCTCAATGCTTAGATCAGTGCCTATCAAGGAGCAGTTATTCCATAATGACTGAGTCCAAGGCTAAGTAAAGAATCATCCTCTGCCTGGTCACAGAAACCTGGGAGGAGCAATTAATAGGAAGCAGGTCTAAAACAGCTAGCTCGTCTTCCCCCAAATCTCTCCTTTCCCTTTCCCTGCTTCACCAGCTGGATCCCGGACTGCCTCACGCTCCCTCCCCTTGAATGCCCACTTTTCCCTTCCGAGCAGCTGGTGCTGGTCTCCAATGTCCTCCTTGCTTTCTGTCTTTCACAGCTCATTCCTGGTGATGCGGGCTGGGAACTGTGTGCCTGTGGCTCCATCTCTCCCATCAGCATTATTGCTGGGCTGATCCTTCCCTGCCTTGTCCTGCTCCCTTACTTGAAGCTGTCATCCCTCCCCTGCCCTCACAATAGGAAGTTATGGAAATGAACCTCTCACACCCAAGAAGGCTGCAGCCTCTGAGTGGAATAGTTTCATCTCCTCAAACCTGCTTCAGATGCTGCTCTGGCTCGTCCCTCACCTTCTTGCCATCTGTCTCCCTGAACTGTTTTTCTACTTCAGTTTCCACAAAGGTCTCCAGTTTTGACCTCTGGCTTCTGTCCTGGACCACAATTAGGACTCTCCCGCCAGTCACAATGTGGTCAGCTGACCTAGGTCAAATGGCCTGGGCCTTCCAACCTGGACCTTCCTGTCTGGACTAAGCTGATTTCCCCTCCAGTGGGTACCCCCTGCCTCTTCTAGGTATTTTCAGTTCCCTTGGTCACTACAGTGCTTGTCAATCCTTCACCACCCCATATGGGCTCTGTTGTGCCCAATGGTACCATTATTTTAGTGAGCCCTAGACTGGGTGCTTTACTCTATTTTGTATGAAATGATCATGATAACACATACCTTCAGTGGACACTTTCTATGCACCAAGTATGGTAAAAAACATGTTATGTGATCTTGTTTAATTACCTCAAAAGATCTTTGAGTTATATGTTAGTGTATTAGTTGCTCAGGCAGCTATAACAAAACACCACAGACTCCATGGTTTGAACAACAGGAATTGACCTCTCACAGTTCTGGAAGCTGGAAGTGCAAGATCAAAGTGTTGGCCAGGTAGGTTTCATGCTGAGCTCTTTTCTCTTGGCTTGAAGGCAGCTGCCATCACTGTGTCCTCACATGGTGGGAAGACAGAGAAAGAGAGAGCTCTCTGGTGTCTCTTCTCATAAAGACATTAACCCCATAGGATCAGGGCCCCACTCTTACCACCTCTTTTAAACTTAAGTACTTGCTTACTCTAAATGTAGTCACACTTGGGGTTTGGGTTTCAGTATAGGAATTTGATGGAAACGTGCCCTCTGTCCATAAGAGTCAATAAGCTGATATTATGGATGAAGAAACAGGCTTAGAAACTTAGTTTCCCCATGGTTATACAACTAGTAAAGGGCAGAGTTATGATTTGAACTCAGGCCTGTCTGACTGTAGAGCTAGCCTAATCATTATGCCATACAGTCTTTCTATACTATATCTTTACTTCTACCTCTTCTTTACTTGGTAGTTCCTATACTTACTCCGGAGTTAGATAGTCCTGAATTCAAATCTTCACTATGCAAATGTAGCTGTACAATCTTTAGTGAATAATTTCCCTCCTGGTCCAGGATGTAACATGAAAAGTTTAAGGGTTAACTTGGCCTTTCCTTTGCATTTAAATCTCATCTCTGTCTAGAAAATCTCATAATTGTCTCTCCTGCAAGGTCACTATTATTATAAGCTATAACTGTTGATTCTCTACTACTGCTGCTCCTTTTCCTTTTCCTCTACTACTAGTGTGCCAGTCACTGTTCCAAATAACTTTACATGCATTATTTCTGTTTAGCTTCTATAACCTTATAAGGTAAATTTTGGTAACAGAATCATAGAGCAGCTAAACAAACTGTTGAGGATCATCAGCTTGAGAGTGACCTAATTAGGGCTGAATGCTCATCTGCCTAATTCTGAAGCCTGCTCTCCTTCCCTTGACATGTTTTAATTCTGATGGGCGGTAGATTGGTAACACTGCTTCCACCCCACTGTTCTCTACAAGTGACTTCCCACTAGCACATTGTCTTCATCTAGGGAAGTCAACCTGAAACGTATTTGAGCTTTGAAACAAAATTTAAATTATATTCCTAAAAAATCTGGAGACCTATCATGGTTTAGCGTTAAGTGGTAAGGTCCTGGGATGCATAGACAAGATTTGCTTTATAATGTCATGGTGTTTGAGGTCAGACACCAGAAAAGGTCAGAGGGAGACTGTTTACATTTGATAATGGGCGCATGTCATCACCCCTGCTTCTGAGTGCTCTGCATAAACTTTATGTCGTGGGATAAGAGGTAAAATTCTATTCAAGGTAAACCACACCAACTACCGAAAGTTTCTATTGGATCATTGCAGCATACAGGAAAATAATGACCATAGTCAGCATCCTGGAAACATTGAGAATCACTGAAAGTGATGATGTGTGGGCAGGAGAGGCAGTCTGTGGCATCACGTGTACCTCTTTCATTCTTTCCATCACTCTGCTCTGCAGGGACCAGATGCGCTGCACGCGCCGAAGAAAGCGGAGCTTAGGTGCTTGGATAAGCTTCTGGCATACCCTGCTTCCTCAGAAAGAGGTTGAGTTTTCTTAAATGGTTTTCATGAAGAGACCAATAGCAAGGAAGGACTGTGTTTTGTTGCTCATGCCTCAGTTTTCATTGGTTTTGCATTATTTTCTATTTATGAATAGAGAGCTTAATGCCTCTCATTGAAAACAGTTTTTTGATTTGAGGAAATGTGATTTTCAATATTATGAGGACGGGAGGAGCATTTGAGGCTGGAAAAGGGACATCCCTTCTCATTAGAAGGGACTGGGAGGAATCTAAAATTAGTATGCACCTTCCTCTTACTCTTGGGGGGACACATTTCAGTTGAGAATCACTGCATTCACTGTGAACCAATACTGCATGTAGGAGTCTTTGGGCACAGCCATTAGGTGTGCTGAGATACAGAAAAAATGGAACTATGTTGGTATCACTTTTGCATTCCTTGGGGTGACATGGGCCAAGGGCTGGAATACAATTGGTATTAAAGAAATAATTCTTAAATAAATATGTGTGGATCTTGAAAAGTTTTAGCACCTCATTGCGTGTTTCAGTAAGTTCCTGTAGACTGGGTCTTGGTACTGGGCTTTGCTGGTGGACTTAAAGGCCCACAGATGCTCTTCAGGGTGGACTTGATGAGACTAATCCAGGCAGGCTTCCTCTGGGGTTTGGGTGACAAAGTACAAGATAGTGTGGGTGAGGAAGCTCAGCCCGGCAACTGACAACTAGAAACTTTGAGAGCCTCCAGAATCAGGTCCTTGGCTTGGACCCTGAGGTTCCCAAGCTGGGCAGAGGTAACAGTAATCCTCTGTTGGGGACTTCATGGACAGTAGCATGGACAAGAGGAAGTGTCAGCAAGAGAGGAAGAATACTGTGGGCACTGAGGCTGGCAGGCTGGTTGTGGGCATGTGATGCATCCTCCAGACATTCTCGTAAGTAAGTAGGGCAAGTGGGATGGACACGTATTCTCAAAACAGCAGATAGCCTGGTTACATAAAAATGTTATGCCAAGTGACACTTAGTGGCTAGTGTTTCAATCCAGAAATGTTTGAGATAAGAGCCCTGTGCTTTGAAGTATCCCAGCCCTTGTACTCTCAGGGTCCAGAGTGGCTGCTGACTTTGCTCCACACACCGAAGTCTGAGTGATTGGTTGTGGCAACTGAGCTTCTCCTACCGTGTTGCTTCCAGAGTATTTCTTCCAGAAGCTCTCATTGAAAGGCTCTCTTTGGTCCCCACCTCTTAGATATTTCCTTCTCATGAATCACCTGACCCTTTCTGCAATGTCTTCAGTGTTTGGCTTCTTTACTTTTACCTCCCTTTTCCTTAGTCTGGCCTCCCACCCCAGCCACATTACCATCCCACTGTTGGGCATATTTCAACCTGCTGAGACAAGAAAGGAGGGGAGGGAGAATAAGCTGGCAGGAAGCTTTGCCACCAGTTCACATTTGGACAAAAGGGCAAGTCACAACCTTTCTAGGCTTCCTTCCAAGTTCTAATCTGTACCCTGAGGTACCCAGAGTGGTGAATTACTGCATTGAGGTTTCATGAGGAAATGCCATTTAAAAGGCCAGTAAAACCATTTTGAGATGTGGCAGCTTATGTCCAGGGCCAGCAATCCATGTAGACTTTCCGTTAGGCAGAGCATGCACGAAGGGTGGGCAGGGCTGGAGTACCAGCGGCGGTGGAAGGAGGCTCCACTGGGGATTGGAGCAGGTAGGAGGTTTGGAACCGATGCAGGTTTTATAAAGGTTACTAGGATGTCCTGTCAGCCAAGACAAAGGTTTAAGATCAACCATGAATTCTGCAAACATCTTAAGCACCATGCGGAGAGTTTGCAAAGGAGAAAGAGCATGGGCTTTAGATTCAGCAAGATCAGGGTTTAAATTGTGGTTTACATACTGGCTTTGGGTAAGTTCCCTTCGCCATGTCTCAGTTTCCTTGTTGGTTAAGGTGGATAAGACAAAACCCATCTCACAGGGCTGCTGTGAGCATTCAAAGTGCTAACACACCGAAAACAACCGACACATAGCTGTGAATCAATTATTTTTTGTTCTGTTGGCTTTGTTTGTTGTTCTTCCCTTTGTGGTTTACTCTGAACATTTTCTGAAAGAATCAAAATAAATAAAAAATCAAAACCAGAAACTGAGTCTTGGCAATATTCAAACCACTCTGTTTGAGTGAGCGGAGAGGTGATGGGAAAAACCATCATCCCTGACCTTAAAAACATTCACATTTTCATGTCCTGTGATCTAACAAAGAATCTGGAAGGATGTTGTGATGCTCACAGAACACCACCCACACAGTCAAGTCAGGTCTTCTTTTGAAGCGAAGGAAACTAGAAATTAGAAACACAGGATGCTGAAGTTGGGAGAGGCATGGTGATCTTACAGATGGAGGAAAACTGAGGCCTGGGCAGGTGGAGTGACCTGTCCAGTCACCCACTGGAAGTAAGTTTCAGAGGCAGGACTTGAACTCCAGTCTTCTAGCCCTTAGTTTTACCCTAAGGCTCATATTGGACATGGAGTTTGCATGTGTGTATGACGACAGAAATGCGGAGTGATGGGCATTTCTGCTGCCCTAGCTCTCTCATAGTGTCACACAAAATTGCGATTTGGAAAAAGAAGAGCCAGGCTGGTTGAATAAGAACATTTGAGTCCCTAAAAGCTTACGTGAGTCCAACCCCAATTAGTGGGGCTGGGTGAAGAGTCTATGAATTCAGAACTGTGGAGAGGGCCTCTTTGCCCCTCCGCTCCAGTCTGCCCCCTGCTCCATTCTGCCTTGTGGGCAGACTTGTGTGGGCTTCATCAGCCTGCTCCCTTGTCCTCTGCCTTCCGGGCTGCTTGATCACTAGTATGTATGTTCTGGCAGATGATCAGAGGAAGGGAGGAAAGTGAGGTTGGGATCTGTATTCTTCTGGCTTCCTCCCTGTTGGATCTCAGAGGGCAGGAGGCCTCAGCCTCAGCAGGGACCACCTGTTAAGCGGCTGTCACTATGCAGTGGCCTCCTCTCGGTTCTGGGAGCAGCTCCCTGCCCTGTGCCCTCAGGGCCTGGGGTAGTAAAGGTCCCCCTAAGGCAGGCTCAGTGATACTATAGATACTAGACTGTCCCTTAGTGGTTTCCTTAAACTCTGTCCACAGTTTTATCAACAGTCCTTTATTAAAGTCTCCTCAAATTACCCAGTTTGAATGTCTTTCTTTTTCTCCAGACACTGTTCTAACAATATAAGCCCTCTTCACGTTCATAAAAAATAGCCACAATATTTTAAAATTGAGCTCCAGAGAGACAGTTAAAGGGGTAAAAATAAGTTTATGCTGGGATAGAGAAAGTGAATAAACTGAAAAGTAAAATGAAAAAACTATCTTTAAGTTTCTAACAGAGAAGATAACATCTTCTTCCCTGGGAAGTTATTTATTTATTCTTCTATCATTTATTAAATATTTTCACTGAATTTTGTGCGCATTCAAAGGTGAATCAGACATGCACTCAGTTCTCAAGCACCCTTCAGCCTGGCAGGGCAGAAGAAACGGAGGAAAAAATGACAAAGTCGCAACAGCTGCAGCGATTGGAGCCGGCCTGCAAGGGTTGGTGGGGCTGCGATGTCCCAGGGCGGGGAGCGAGTGGGGTTGGGGGAAGACAGGAAGAGTGAGAGAGGCAGGGGGCTGCGAGTCAAGTGAGCCTTTTTCCTCGTTCACAGCTTAGCGTACACTAGAGAAGACGTGTTTTAGGGTGCTTGCTCAGCTCACAGTGACTCTTTTAACTGTGTGTTCCCCATTTATCTCACAGCAGAGTGGCCCCTGGCAACCTCTGGGACCACCGCTGGGTCCAGCTCTTGTTATTTTGTGCAGGTGTTACTCCTGGACAGGTCCCCTACCTGGACACAGTTGACTGAAACTGTGCTGGGTGATTCAGAGCCCCATCTCTGGGAAGACAGAACTTGGTCCAAGAAATATTTAAACATTTTGGGTGATTGAACCCGGAACATGTGAACGTGGGGATCTGAGGGCAGCCTTGTGTTCTGCCATTGGGACTGGGAGGAATGCACAAACATGGAAGAATGAAGTGTATACCCAGAAAAAGAAAAAGAAAAAGAGATAAGGAATGAAGGGAATCTATTTGGCTCTCAGTCCTGGATCCAGAACCTTCTGTAAGCTTGACTAATTCCTATCCTTGAGTGCTTAGAGCAATTTTCCTTCTCCCCTTAAGTTAGTTTGGGTTTTTTTTGTTGTTGTTGTTGTTTTGTTACTTTAAACGAAAGAATCTTAATTAAAACATTCATGAAAGGGAACAGTAAGAATTAAGTTTAGGAATTACATTTGGCCAGAAGGGAATGAATGAATAGGGAGTAAACAAACAAACAAACAACAACAACAAGAACACAAGTTGAATTGTCACAGAACGGATTTGGGTATTTACGGAACTGCCTGTTCATCCTGAAGGCATTTTAGCTCTTGAAGTGGGTTAGCACCAAATGTAATGGAAAGTCTTCCACGCAGGATATTAAGGACAGAACAGAGCTAGCTCAACGATCATGTAAACAAACATAGCCATGCCTGGAGCAGACATGAGCTTTAAGGAGGGAGGGGGATTGGTGGAAATCTCGGACCTTTTGAGGCTACATTCTAGACTTATAATATGGTGGGGAGGGGAAGAGCAAAGATTCTAAAGTCAGATAAGCATGGGTCTGAAAGTTTTAGTTTTAGTTTTCCCAAATTTAGAAAAAATATGGTTCTTGTGGCTATTAAATAGCATAATACAGGGAAAGCAATTATCACAAGATTGAGCATGTAACTAGACATTCAAAAAATGTCAGTGCTTGTCATTTTTTATAATGTTTGAAAGTCATAATAAAGCAACTGCTTCCTTTAAAAAATGTTTTTTACTCTTGTGAACCCCAAGTGCTTCTTTTTCTTCTTTTTTTGATTATTTGTTGACACCTAATAATCATTTGTTTCATTTAGAAGTGAAATACATCCCCATAATGCAAGATATCAAAATAGATCTCCTGAAAATACAGTTTCATCCGTATGCTTAGGTTGTGAAAACCTATTTCACTTCATAATGACATTTTAGGTCCTAGTGAGACCTGTCATGTAATCATGTGGGTTTTCACTCTTGTCAACTGCTCGTGAAGATTCTGCATTCTCCCAGGACTGGGCTTCTTTCTATTTTGTTCTTAAGAGGAAGTGGTGATAGGACCAGGACTGTACATATGAGATTCCTTGACATGTAGAATCTTTTCTTGTTCCTCTGAAACGCAGACACAGCTTCATTGTTTGGGATATTGATCTGAAGCGTCCCAGAAATGGTGAGGGTTTTCAGTGGGACCTGTACGTGGACACAACATTTAGTGGGGCAGATAATCGCAACCCCAGAGGGCTCTAGCATGC
The DNA here is from genome assembly GCA_039655065.1 of Glossophaga mutica. Lineage (NCBI taxonomy): Eukaryota > Metazoa > Chordata > Mammalia > Chiroptera > Phyllostomidae > Glossophaga > Glossophaga mutica. The sequence continues at coordinate 72,107,215 of CM077308.1, read as the reverse complement.
TGAGAAGAAGGGAGCAACTCTGGTATTAACAAAAAAGAAAAAAGCCAAAAGGAGAAAACACTTTAGGAATGAGTGGCCAAGAGGAGACTATGCCAAACTCCATATGATTGGTAATATAACTGAGATAAATTGTAGCATTCCCAAATTTTATCTCAAGTTACTGAGTTTTGAGCTAAGAAAATGGGGCCTCGGGAGGTTTCTTGACTTGCCCAAGGTTACCTAGCTATTTAATGTAGGGCCCCAAGCTAGGAACCATGTCCTCTATATCCCAATTTAGATCCCCACCACCTGCACACCTGAACACTTGGGAATTTAGAGATATTGTAAAGAAAAATGCTGCATCTAGCAGAATGAGACAAAGCCACTCTCTCTTCTGATCAGCCTGGGCAGTATTCCTGGCTTGGATTTGAAGATTATGATGGTTACAGTGTCTTACCTTGCTGGTGGTACTTTTCAGCGAAGCATGCCATAAAGCTTCATCTGACAGTTCTGTTTCTGGTCAGAATGCCTGGAAACTGCACTGACTTCAAATTGCTGGGGGTCAAGATACCTGGATGTGACCTTCTTTAAAGTATTGCATCCGGAGCTGCATGCCTCAGCTACTCCTCCCTCTATTAAAATGTGGGCACATCTGCACAGTTCACCCTGAGGCTGTACAGGTTCCACATACCCCAGTTCTCCAGTCTGACTTACTCAAGCCTATCTATTTAGCTCTCCCCAGCTCCTATTGTCTCCACAGGACCAGAGAACAGAGAAAACATTGTACAGTATATGTTCCAGTAGGAAAGATGTGCTGTCACATGGCATCGAATTTCACAGAACTGAGCCTCTATCCTGGGCCAGCATCCTGGGCCATATATTAACAAAGTTACACATTTGGCTAAGATGCGGAGTCTGTGCTAAGGAGACTACAATATAATCGGCAGAATGAAAAATGTCACTTAAGAAGGCAAAGTGCTATGGATGGGGGGGTGACATATGTGTAGAAATCACATCAGGTTGGGGGAATCCCAAATGATTTCATGAAGAACACGGCACTGAGATGGCTTCTGAAGGACGGATAAAATATTACAGGCTCAATGACCAGAACTGTGGAAGAAGATGATCCGGAGACTACAGAAGAGCCAGGATCAGAAGGAGCAAACTTGGGGCATAGTCAAGAAACACTGCATGATTTAGCGGGACCAACATGTTGGGTAATTATGAGGAGGGAATGGGGGATGAGAAAAGCTGGGTTGGAATTTACTGAAGGAGTTGGACTTTGAAGGTCTTTAATTAGAACGGCTTTTGAGAAAGATGATTCCAACATTTTAAAAGACCCTGAGGATAAAGACAGTAAAGCTTAGTGTGTTCATTCAGGTGCTTGGGAGAGTGGCCGTAAAGCATGCCCTCAGCTGGAACAGTGAGGAGGCCCCTTGTTTGCACTCGGGGAGTGCGGGTCTGAGCCCAGGTACAGGCCCCTGGGGAAACACTGAAGGATCCTTGGCTGTTTTGGAATGTTTCAGCTTACCTAGTTCTGCCATGGATTGTTTTGTTAATTCTTTTTTCTCCTCCTTCTTGGTTAGAAGGTTCAGTGAACATGGTACAAGATGTGTTCTCAAGGGAACAAATCTCAGCGCTGTTAAAAACACAGCATACCACTCTTGAGGGCTGAATCTTGTACAGTTTGAACTTTCTGAGTACTAAGAAGGCTTTTTCTTGATGAAAGCCCTTACTTGAATTTTGACTTTGCTTTTTTGAATTTATCCAAAGAAGTGGAAGAATGTAAGAACAAAGTTATCTGCACGACAAAATGTACTTTGTTAAATTTTTTTGACTGGTGTTATTTAGTTGGTTGTATTTATGTTAATACTAAGGAGGTACTATCTATTACCATATTCTGGAAAAAACAAACAAACAGTAACCTGAGAGCTCTCTAGTGTTTTCTTCCCTAAAATGAAGTGGGAAAATGGACTTGTCTTTGAAAAAGCTTAATTTAGACCTTAGGAAAGTTGAAAATGTTGATGACCAAAGGAAGGCCCAGCAAAATCATCGAGTCAATCCAGATAGAAAACATGCAAACCCAAGGGAAGAATTGTTTATGTTTTTGCAAAGAGATGACCCAGAGGAGACAGGACAAGTTGTACTTTGCACTCTATGAAGTCCTCTGTGGCTTAAAAAATTTTTATATGTTTATTGATTTTAGAGAGAGAGGAAGGAGGAGAGAGGGAAAGAATGATTGGTTGCCTCCTATACGTGTCCTGATGAGGGAGGGAGGGTGGGGGCACATTGAACCCACAACCTAGGTATGTGCTGTGACTGGGAACTGAACCCACAACATTTTGGTCTACAGGATGATGCTCCAAACAACTGAGCCACACCAGCCAGGGCACCTCTGCGACTTAAAGTGTGTATATGGCACTCCTTCTTTCCTACTATATGCTCATAGTAGGTGCTTGATGACATTTGTTGAGAGTGTGAGTTGATTCTTGATTCATTGGATTAAAGGATCAGAATCTTTAGGTTGATTTACAAGAAAAATAAGTGGATATGGGTGGGAATCACAGAAGTTATACGAATGAGTTATAAGTGTCAGCACTTGAAAGTTTAAGCAGCTGTTGGGGAATGCAGCCCCGGCAGCCATCCTGTGTTCCCGGGGGAGGAAGGAAGGGCTCTCTTGTCCCCAGCACTCAGCACTTGTAGAAATTGCTGGCTGCCTGGGGCTCAGCAGCAACTCTTGGTCCCTGAAAGTGTCCAGTGGTCCTTAAGGCCCCAGGTGGTGTGAAGAGACCCAGGATTGCAGCATCCAATCCGTTTCAGTCAATGTTCCCCTATTTCAAAGAACAGCTGTTCGCAGGTTTCTGTATATTCTTTCTCCGTCTGCAGTCCTCTGTGAACATTCATGCTTGGTGTAGAGTTTTAGAATATGTGCACATACTTTATTTTACTCACATTACAACCTTATCTTCCTCATTTTATACATGATGAATCAGGGAGGTCCCATAGGTGACTTGGCCAAAGTCACACAGCTAGAAAATGGCATCACCACCCAGGGCTTTTGGCTTAAGCAAAGTTTTTGTATCCCTTTCTCCACATTAGCCCCAGGTTTGATCTTTGCTGCTGCTCCTGCTTCTGTACTGTGGAGTCAGACCCACGGTGGATCAAATCCCAGGTCCACTACTTCCAGCTATGAGATCTGAGGCAACTTGCCTAACTTGCCCCAACCTCCGTTTTCTCCCTTCACAGGATCGTCCCTTCCCATAAATAGAGATAAGTAGTGTCCTCTGTGTGTGGAGAAAGCAGACTGAGGTAAGATACCATTTGCAAGTCTTCCTGTGGCAGCTTTTCCTCAACTTTGGCAGTGATGGTTGTATGTACTGAGCCCCGATTTGAGAAAGACCAAATATCTAAGCCCTGATTCCTTGTCATGGAAAAGGCCATCCAAATGTCCTTCCTGAGGGGGCTTTGAGGATTCACTAAGATTTTGCACCTAAAAGCTATTTCTGTGAATTTTAATCATCATACAGATGTTAGTTCCCATTATTAGAATCAATCTCATTATTTCCAAGTCAGGCCTCTCAACTTAGACTTTTCCAATTCAGCAAGAGTCTCTGTTTTCTCCCCTACTCGCAACAGAAGATGAAAAAAGGAAGAAAAGTTAGAGATGTTTGCAGGCTTCCTGTCTACACCTGCCTACCTCCTTCCTGCCTCTGTGTATTTGGGAGGCCTTTTCATTGGGTGGGGGGGAGGGGGCGGGTGCAGCTTAAGCAAGTCCTCTTCAAGCTGGGCCACTCCACTATAGTCTCCCTTGTGCTTGACCAGGAAGCACCGGGGGAGCATGTCTGTTCCCAAGGGTTCATTCTGGGGGACGTAGGAGGAAGGCAGGCAGGAGATGGGTGGGGGTTGCGTAGATTCGGCTTCGTACTGTCCCCAGGCTTTAGCGATGTCCTTGGCATAACAGGAGGTGCTTCATAAATACTTGCTGAATGAAAGGTTGTGGAGAATTGGTGGTAGGGAGGAGCGCCAGATGTGGAGAGCTGATGGAAAAGCGAGAAGTGTGGCCAAAGACTTCTGCTGTTTTTTCTGCTACTTTTCTGACGGGCTAATGTTAGATTGCTCTGGAAGCTGTAACCAGGAGGCCCACAAACAAATCTCCCTAGTGTTTTCATTTCTTTGTCTTGCAGACAAATGCATCAGCTCTTTGAAAAAAGCAACCCCAGAAAAAGACTGACAAACCAAACACATTGAGAGGCTCAGCATACACATTCTTTTCTTCTAGAAGCTTCACCTTGGAAGTGCTAATACATTGTTTACATTTAAATCTGGCAACATTCAAAGGAGAAAAATCAATGCAAATGCTTTATGTTGGACTCCACCTCTTCCACAACACCTTCCCCCAGCGTCATGGCATTAAGGATTTCACAGGGGAACCAATTCCAGTGAACGGTTGTGAACAGTCTCTTTCAATGTTCTTCCTCCCAGTGGGAGCCCAGCATGCCTTCACACACATTTTCTCTCCTGAGCCAGGCTCTAGCCAATTAAGCTGTTTATAATCAATATGTTTTTTTTATATGTGGGATTTATAGCCTGCCAATTTGCAGAAGGATTTAAAGGCCCTTTACCATTTCAAAATAAAATAAAGAAATAATGGCTAAAAATAGAACAGGGGTCTTATAAAATGAGTAAGAAATAGACATTCCAAGGCTCCTGAGATGACCTAACTCTTGCAGTTAGTCAGTAAACTCAGCCCTGACTTTGTGGCCAGATCAAAAGGGAACACGTGTTGCTCACCCAGCTCTCATTGCCTGATTGAAATGGAAAAATAAAAAAACCCCTAATGCACAAATTATTTGTAGAACTAAACTATTTTTTAAAAGCATAGCTTAAAAAGACATTATTTGAATACAGTTACTCTATAAACAATTTCAAGAGATGTCTGTATGCAGGACATTTACTGCCACAGCCTCTCAGCCCCGGAGCCACGCCGGCCTTTCACTTAGCACGTGCCTGGCACAGGCCTCCCAGCAGTCCGCTCAGCCAGGTAACCCTCCTCGGCCTTCCATCAGGGAAGCCCTCACCTCCAGCAAGGCCAGGTCAGGCTCCCTTGTTACACAGTGTCAGAGCGCCCTGTACCTTTCCTTGTGATCACCTACCATCATTTACGTTTCCTCACCTGTTAGTGTCATTATTTCCTGTCTGTCTTCACCGCTAGACATAAACTCCTCGAGGGCAAGAACTGCGTGTGCTTTGTTTACTCCTGTATCTCCAGCGTGTTGCACAGTGCCCAAGTTATGGTAATAATAATAATAGCAATAATAATATAATGGAAATAATAGTAGCTAAAAATTATTGAATGCCAGCAGCTCTAAGTGTTTGTAACTAATAATTTGAGCCTCAAAACAGCTCTGATAAGGCTGCTATTATCCTCCTTATCAGAAGAGGGACAGAGAGGAAACTCTGAGGTTAAATAAATTCCCCAAAGTCACAGAGTTAAGAAGCTAGAAGGTGAACTCAGAGAGTTTGGATCCAGAGTTTAAGTTGCTGATGCTTGTTAGCCAGCAAACATCTGTTGACTGAGTGAATGAATTCTTGATGATAATACAACCCCGGAATTTTGCTTTCTGATCATCTAACTTAGTATAGGAATAGGACCTGAAAAATCAGAATGGACCCTACATAAGTCTCTTAAACAGTTTCTCTGAACTCTCGAATTGATGACTTTTGGGAGCATTAGGCCAGGGCAGAATCTCAGGCAATGAAAATGATTGCATTATCTTTAAAAAATAACTGGTTACTTTGGTGCAAGTAGACCAGTTGCCTGGCACAAAATCCCATATCTAAAGTCTATACAGGCATATGGGAGCTAAGCTGTCATTTTGTTTTTAAATTTTAAGAGTTGTACTTATATTCTTTTCCAGAGGAAAAGTAGAGGAATTTACGTGAGCGTTTGCAAACTTGCATATGGAGCCACTGGAGAGAGATTCATAGGTAGTCAATATTTTTTATTTTCAATCAGAGTAAATGTTTTCCTCAAAAAGAAAAGAAAAAAGAAAAGGAAAGGAAAGACAAGAAAAGAAAAGAACTCTTATCAAGCTCTCCCATGTGCAATGGGAAAGACTCCAGAGTTCTACACCAGACAACCAAGTGTGAGAAATTGTTAAGGGAGGTGCTACCCAACACTCTTCACTCTCTGCCAGAGTCCAGCCAGGCCTGTGGGACATCTGATTTCAAGTAGAGCAAAACCCTAACCAAGCCCTTCAGGATTCGATACCTGGAAAAAGTACACATAATGCTGAATGACTTGCCTATAGGACAAACTGGCTGTTACTATGCATTTTGGTGTTGTCAGGGGGAGTGGTATCCTTTTGATATATTTGATGCAGAGTCCTTTTTGCAGCAGCGATCAGCCAAAAGGTTTACTCATTTCTAAGAAGCACATTATTATTCTGTAGGCTGTAGAATGGAATCTGTTTAATCACATTTTGAACCATTTCATCCAAATATTTATGGAGAAGTTAGAGGGTACATACCTTGAGCTAGCCCCAGACATGAATTCAGAGTAGAAGATATGATCCTGTTCTCAAGGTACTTCGACTTAGTAGGTGCGACATTCATTCATCTGTGTATTTCTTAAGTATCAAATATGTGCTAGAAAATACAAGGAAGCAAAAGAGGGGCAGTGTGGTATAGTGGAGAGAGTCTTGATTTTGGAGACATACATGCTACTGCTAATCTGCTACGTGGCCCTGAAAATTTATTTGAACACACAGACCATCAGTTTTGTCATCTGTAAAATAAGGATTGTGTGCTTACTCTGCAGAAATTTGTGAATAGAAATAATATAAGTATTATTGTCACCCTGGCTGGCGTAGCTCTGTGGATTGAGCACAGGCTGTGAACCAAAGGGTCGAGGTTTGATTCCCAGTCAGGGCACATGCCTGGGTTGCGGGCCTGGTCCGCACGCAGTGAGGGCCATGTGAGAAGCAACCACACATTGATGTTTCTCTCGCTCTCTTTCTCCTTCGCTTCCCCTTCTCTAAAAATGAAAAGAAATAAAATATTTAAAAAAGAAATAATATAAATATTATTGTCTAGCAATAGGCAGTATTCATTAAATTGTTTATTTTAACACATAATTCCTATTCTTAAAAAGCTACATCCTAACGGAGGATAGATATGTATAAACAAATCATTATTAACATAACTTGACTTTGATTTTGATGTTGCACAAAGATGGTGTTTTACAAAAGAGCTGAGGCACAGAGAAGAACAAGGAACTGACCCTGCCTGTGGAATTGGGGAAGGCTCCTCAAAAGAGGCTGGTTCTGGAAGGATGATGAGTAAGCTTTTGTTGGATGGAGAATAGGGCAAATTTTTAAAGCACAGAAATATGAAACAGCTTGTGCTGCTCGTTAGGGAAGGGAAGAAGGAGCTCAGTGCATTTCAGGTGGGGACGGCTGTGCTGGGACAGGGGCACGCGGTGGGAGATGAGGCTGGAGAGCCAGATCAGTGCACCTTCAGGCTGTACACAGAGAATTCCTGATAAAATGGATACCCTTCACTTCATTCCAGAACGTTCTATTTACTTAAATTGATTTTTGAGAGAGAGAGAAAGGGAGAGACCAAGACAGACACATACACACACACAGAGACACTGACTTGTTGTTCCACTTATTTATTCACTTATTGGTTGATTCTTGCATGTGCTCCTATTGGGTATTGAATCTGCAACCTTCATGTATTGGGATGATGCTCTAATCAACTGAGCTATGTGGCCAGGGCCCAAATGTTCTATTTTTGACAATCAGATTCCCTGATACCCTCTAGCAAAAAAAATGACTTGTTTTGTTTCCCTAAGCAATCCCACTTTACCCGTTCTATGAACACATAGTTCTGTAGGTTCTTAGAATCTGACACTGGCCCAATGTTTCCTGGAATTATTTCCCCTTTAGCTGCTTAGACAATTTGGTATAATTCTCTGTTGCATCTGTCCACTTCTCTGCCTTTCTGGGCCTGCATTGTCCAGGCTCCTGTGCCTCCTGCATGAGTGTTGGGGGTAGGGTGAGCACCTCTCAATTGGTTTCTTTGTGCTGAGTAGAAAGGCAGGTGTGAGCCATGACTGATGGCTGGTTTATACGGCGACAGGAAAAACCTGCTGGCTGTGCATTTTCTTTTCTGCCAGAGGCCCAATCCGTTTCTTGTACCAGGACTTCTTGTTAGAGAACGCCTTCAAGCTGCTTCCCTTGGGATTTTTTAATAACATTTTTCAACTGTCAAATATGAACACATTTAAAAACTATATTAATTTGGTTCAGATCCTGAGTGGACAAAGACTGACATCTTGAGTAATTTTTTCTTTTTATTTCCATATTAAATTGCACATTTACCTGTGGTATCGGCTAATGTTCTGAGGCAGTGTGTATCCCAATGACTAAGTGAGCTTTAAAAATCAGCTCCTTGAACCTCTGTCCCCTCCCCCCACCCATCAGAGATGTGCATTCACGGGGTGTAGTTGGGGAGAGGCCTGGGGATTTGTGTTAATACAAACGAACAATTACTTGGCAGGCAACTGCGATGTACAGCCCTAGATGAGAACCTCTGGTAGTGGTGACAGGGACTTCATTTAATAATCTTGGTTCCTGTCCCACTACTGCCACCATATCCATCTGTCCTATCATTCCACAGATCCACTATGTGCCAGGGTGCTTTAAGCACTGGGGACACGGGACAGACACCATCACTGTCTTCATAAATCTTACATTCTAGTCAGGAGAGAAATAACAAAGGAGATGAATCAGCAACATATCTTAGCTATTGCTGATTGCCAAGGAGAAATAATACAGTGGACGATGCTTTTATTTCCTTACTTCCCATTTCTTGGTTTATCCCATCTGGATTTCATTCCCATCTTTGCTGATTGTCCATTTACGGGCTCAACTATCCAAATTCATCAAGTCCAGTGGAAATATTTTAGTCCTTGCCTTGCTTGGCCACTCTGTAGTTGGTGTTCATGAAGTACCAGGCATTACTCAGTCTTTAGGTAAATTTTTAGTTAAGTATTGTGCTAAGTCCTTTATATGTTTTTTGTTTTGTAAATTTTCACAACCCTAAGATAGACAGTATTATTATTCTCATTGTATAGATGGGGAAACTGAGGCACACCGAAGTTAAGTAACTCACCCAAGGTCGCACAGCTAGTAAGTAGCAGAGTAGAGAGTTTCTTCACCATGAACTCTCCACCTGTCCATCTTAGGTTTTCCTGTTCCTCATTTCAGTGCTTCTTTTATTCTTTCTCTGATCATTCATTTTCCCACAGCTCCCCAGGCTCCACTTCCTCTGGCAGCCCTTCACATGTTGGCATCCATACTGGCTCTCTCATCCCGCATGCTCCCAAGACAGTGTCAGTTCCTCTGTTTTTCTCTACTGCTCATGTCTCTGGTGGCTCTCAAATCTGCACCACTGGGCCAGACCTCTAGTTTGACTTTCCAATGACCTAATTGGTACATGCACTTGCATATCTGGTGGACATTTCTCTTTTGTTTATTTAACAAGTGAGTGCCTACCATCTGCCAGGCACTATGTGGCTTTTGCAGATATTACAGTGAACAGGGCAGGTGAGGTCTCTGGCTCATGGAGTTTATTGTCTAGCAGAGAAGATAGACTGACTGCAAACGAACATAACATGCCCCCACATGAGCTAACACGTGGTCTCATCTTTATTAGCAAACTTGCTCAGCTTCCTATTTTCTCAATTTTAGCTGGTAATACAACCTCGGAGTTGCCTTTAATCCCTCCTTCTTCCTCAGGCCCTATATCCAAGTCTGTCTCCTACATTCTCTTGACTCCATTGCTTTTTATCATCACCGCCCCTCGAGGTCATTTCTCACCTAGAAAACTTCATTGGTTTTCTGTTTGACCTTGTGTCTGGTTCTACGTTCCTTGAATCCATTGTCTACAGTGTATACTCTCCACCAGTTTCTCTAAAACACAAATTTGCTTGTGCCTCTCCCCTTTTCACCTCCTCTGGTGGACCATCCATCTGGCCCTGCCCTTTGGAGTGATGGATCTCCTTCTCATGGGAATCCGTTCCATGTGTCTGACCCTGCCCCACTCCCTTCTTATGCATTCCGTGCGGCAGCCCACAGTGGTTAGTTTCAGAATGGGCAAGCCAGGGCCAAATAGAAATGTCATATATATAAGGGGAGACCCCCAAACTCAGAATTTATTTATAAAAATTGTATATTTATTCTTACATGTTTAAACTTCAGTCACCTTGAAGGTACTCTCCATCTGATGCAATACACTCATCAAGATGTTTTTTTTTCCCCACTGTTCAAAACAGTTCTTGAACTCATCAATTTTGATGCCCTTTAGTGCTTCTGCCGTTTTTTTTGTTTGTTTGTTTCACTTCTTCCACGTTGACAAAATGCTTCCCTTTGAGGAATTTTTTCATTCAGAGAAACAAAAAAATTTGCTCAGGGTGAGATCAGGTAAATAGGGAGGGTGGAGCACAGGGGTCATGCCGTTTTTTGGTCAAAAACTGCTGAACACTCAGCACAGTGTGGGCAGGTGCACTCATGAATCACCCATCATGAAATAGGCAATGAGTCTTCAAAAAAATTCACTGAAGCTGAGCACAGCCTCTCACAACAATGCTACCTGGTACACTGATACAGATGGGTTCCTAGAATACTCACCTAGAGGAGGAAGCCTGTACTACAAGAGGCTTGCTCTCCAGAAAATAATTGTTTGTTTTTGGACCCCCTTGTAGGTGTTAGTAGGGCAATGGTTTCCAGGATCTGAGCTGTCCCTTTCCCTTCTCACAGAGAGAGTCTCTGGGAAGATGGAGGCAATGCATGGGAAGAAGCAGAGCTGAGACAGAGCCTCAGGGCACTGTTCGAGCTTCTCGATCTAGTAACACATGAAGCCAGCTTTACCCATGGACTTTCCCAATTCCAGAAGTCAATAGACTTCCTGTGTCAGAATCCTAGTGCTGCCACTTACAGGCTATGTGACCTTGGGAAAATTACTTAACCTTTCTGTATATTAGTTTTCTTACCTCTAAATTGGGCATAATAATAACAACTACCTCATAGGGTTGTAATGAGGTTTAAATGAGCTAATACAGGGTAGGGCAAAAGTAGGTTTACAGTTATGAGTACACGAAACACAGTTTATTCTTGTATAATTATTCATTCATTATCATATTATTTCCCATATGAACAACTGTAAACCTACTTTTGTACCATCCTGTACATATGGAGAACTTAGAAAATTGTTAAGTGCTCAGTAAGTATTAACTAATATTGTTGTTATTATTATTACTTAACTGAGTTTGGTCTTGGGTTTTGGTAAGCTGCCACTGAAAGAGTCCTGAGAAATACCAAGTCCATGCTCGGTAACCTGCCTACAAGGCTGATTTCCCACTTTCCCGAACAGCTCCCTGACACCTCGTGCCTTTGGCATCTTCACATTGAACTTCCAAATTTTCTCAAATGTTCACAATGCCTTGTTTGCAGGCTTATATGCTCTTTCTGTCCAGAATGCACTTCCCCTTTACTTGGTAAAGTCAGATAAGATGATTCTAAACAGCAAGAAGAAGCAACTAATTTAGGGCACCCAGAAATTCTGCGTTTGACTGTGCCATTGATGATTGCTGATCTCTCAGCAATTCTCAACAATTTGAGTCCCTGTGTTTCAATGATTCCCTTTTTCTTCATTCTCAAATGTACTTTTATTTTTTTTAATGAAAAGAGTTCAACAGATTTATGGACATTCAAGAATCCTTACTCAGCTCGAATTTGAGATCAGCCCAAACAAGGTGACCAGTTAGCCCTCCCCATCTTCCATCGCCAGAATGGAAGAGACAAATTACAGCAGAAATGTGGGCTCCCCAGAGACACGCAGCCTTCTGACCAGATAGGCAATGAAACTAAGACATTGGATATTAAGAAGGATATGCTTCCTTTCTTAGATCTCAAGGGGGAACAAGCAAGAATCCTTCCTGGTCACGCTCCCTGACTCCCACACTTGTTTTTCATAAAACTCAGACTTTTAAACACTGACAGTGGCCAAATTAACTTAACTAGATTTTTAAAAGCAAGAATAGGGTCTGCATTGTCTATAATGCCCCAGCTAGGTCTCTAGACTATTTGGGAATGGTAATACAATCAAGATCTTCTTTCTTATTTCGGTGGGAAGATGCTGTTTCTGGATCTGGGCCCCTAATGCTGTGTTTTACTGTTGGAGTTGAACAAATGTAAATAATTTAAAGCAATACCCCAAAAGTATTTTCCTTGTTTAAACCCTATCCTATGTAAGTTCACCTCAGGCCTGCAAAGCTTTGGCTGGGGCTGAGGAGAAATGGCTGTGTTATTGCCAGAGTCCAGCCTGGCCAAGTTCCCCAGACACTGGCTAGCTCCTGGGTGGTAGAGCTTGGCTGAAGACGTGGATGCAAACATAGGCACTTTTTCATTTGCCTGAACTGCTATTTGAATGAAGACTATTAAGGGATCTAAATGTGAAAACATTATACACTAGCAACAGACACATCCCCAAGCGTGTGCATATGGCCTAAATTAGACCACCTAAGTAGGCTGTGTGCAATACCTAGAAATTACAAAAAAAGAATTGGATAATGAGAGGCAGCAGCTCGTGAAGCCAGCCCACCAGCAGAGAGAGCTCAGTATTCCTAGAAGGGCTTCCTAGAGGGGAAAATGGAAGCACATTGCAATGAGTGAGAAGTGCCTCCATCATTTCTTTCCTTCTGTCCCCTGTAAGTCATTTCCTCCCAGCTCCTCTATGGGAACGTAAGACCTGACTCACGGCCTAAGACCCATCAGCCTAAGAGTCACATTCTTTTTGAAAACTTGTCTTCCTCATTAATGTGTTTAAATAAAGAGGTACTACATGACCACTCTACCCAAAAAAACAATAAAAAAATACATAATGGAAGATAATGATTTCTGCCCCCATTGTTTCCTTCACTTCCTACGCTCTTAGGTTACACCTTTCATGTATTTTAAAGACTTCATCTTTTGTAGCGTTTCTAAGTTCACAGCAAAATTAAGAAGGTACAGAAACTTCTCATATGTCCCCTACCCCTGTGCATAGCCACCTCCACTATCAGCATCCCCAAGCAGAGAGGTACATTTATTACAACTGATCAACTGACATTGATGCATCATTATCACCCAAATTCCATAGTTTACATTAGGGTTCACTCTTGGGGTTGTAAACAGTATGATTTTGGACAACTGTATAATGATGTGCATTCATCATTATTGTATCATACAGGGTATTTTCACAGCCCTAAAAATCCTCTGTGCTCCACCTATTCATTCCTCCCCTTTGCAGCTCCCCCTCAATCCCGGCAACCACTGATCCTTTTACTGCCCCCACTGTCCTTACTCTTCTGCTGGTACACACATGCGTGTACATATGTGAGGAAGGAGGTGATTGGTAATTTTTTTAATAAAAAATTATTACTTTCTGGCTTATTTTTTGTTTTACTTAATATGACATCATGGATTTCCCTCTAGGTTAATAGATATTATTTCATTTCTTAATTGCTGCATAATATTTCATATTAAGAACATACTATGATTTAATGAATGACATCCTTATCAATGGACATTTAACAATAACCCTGGCAATAAACACATCCTTGATATAAACATTTATTGTGCTGGCAATTTTATTCTTATAGGATGAATGTTCAGAAGTGGATTATTGGGTTTGTGTGTTTTTTTAATTTAATAGACATTTCTACTTTATTTCTCAAAGGTTATAGTAATTCAAACCTTCCCAGGATATATAACAGTGAAAATTTCCTCCAATGTTTTCCAATTCTAGATTATCTCTCTTTTTTTCTTCATCTCTGTCAATTTGATAGGCAGAAAATTATATCTTTTCACTGAATTTATTTTATATGTTCTTGATTATGAGTAAGTTTGACCATCTTTTCAAAACTTTTTGCTTTCTTCTGTTGTGAATTCTTTCATACTTTGCCTATTTTCATACTGTGCTAATTTTTCTTACAAATTAAAAGAATTCTTTGTACATTAGGGAGATTAACTGTATGTCTACCATATATACTGTAAATAATTTTCCCAGGCCATCATTGGTATTTTGACTTTGTTTATTTAATCTTTTAACAATAAAATAATTCAGTCAAATTTTGTTGGTGTTTTCCTTTATGATTTCTGGATCTCTTATCTTACTTAAGAAAATCTTTCCACTTCAACGATAAGTAACTATTCTCCTAAATTTTCTTCTAACATACAATTTTCCAACTGCATCTTATATTTATTTAAATCTTTTTTGGTGTATGGTAAGAGCTAAGAATCTCTATTTTCTTCTTGACTGAGAGCCAACGATGCCAGCAGCATTAAGTAAATAAACACTGCTTTTCCCAGTGAGTTAACATATCTCCTTTGTCATATATTAAGTTTCCATTTATACTTTGATTTTCTGAACTCTTTATTCTATTTCAATAACTTGAGCCAACACCATAATATTGTTATTATAATGCTTTTTATGAAATATCTGGCAAGGCAAGTCTACTCTCATGAATATGAACATATGTATGTTCATACACATATATGTATACATATCATATATATACTGTTTTTGCTAGTCTCAGACATTTATTCTTCCATTAGAAATTTAACTTTATGCAGTTGCCAAATGTTAGGATTCTGATTGGATTTCTAATTTTGAAAGGATCAATATGGTAAATATAAGTTTATATATTTCTATGAGAATATGGTATATAATTTTATTTGTTCCACAAACTTCAGTAACATTTTATAGTTTTCTGTAGTACTGGCCTCTTGCCTTTTTTGTTAAGTTAATTTGTGGATGGTTTCGTTTTATTGATACTGTGAATGCATTGTCAAGTTGACTTCAAATGCCTGAATTTGTAGTCAGCGGCTTGCTCTCTCACCCAGCGGAGACCTGAACTCCAGCCCTTCTGTAAGTGTTCCCAGGTCACACACAGACAACTCACAAGGCTCTCTGCCTGGTCTGTCCTTGCAGCTGCTGGGAGGCATCTGTTTTTCTTCCTCAAAGCCCTGGCTCTCCTTCGCTGTTCTCTGCCAGGTGGAAAGGCTCCCTTTCGCCAAGGCAAAGGATCATTATAAGCACGGTAACACCTTTGCCAGGCTAACACTTCCAGGGGCCTCCAAAGCTGTCCATTTTCAAGGGGAGAGAGAGGCAGGGAGAATGGCTTTTTCCCTAACTTCCCGCCACATCTCATCCCCTGGTCCCAGACACTCTGCTTGATCTCAAAATATCCTGTCACACTCACACAGGTCCGTCAGCTTTTGGCCCTCATCCCTCAGCCAGAGCCTTTCCACGCCTTCCTGGCTGGATGATGAGCCAGAGAAGAGCAGCCTTTTCTCCTCTCAGCTCAAACCCATTTCTTCCCGAAATTAAAGTAGCATCCTTTCTCCGAGGTGTAACTTCCCCTGTGCCACAGCTGTGTTTTTGACTCTCGGGATCCTCAGCACCTCTAATGAGCTCCATGTCAGCAGGAAGTCGTTTTGCTTCCTTATAAAAAACTAAAAGGCTCTGAGTGGGGTCTCCTAGAACAGAGAAGAAACTGACCCAGAGGTTTAATCTCCACTTACTATAACAGAGAACAGAGCAAATATTGAAAAGTAGAGTTTTCTTCTACTTCTGTCGTCCTCATCAAGGTTTTGAAATTCAAAGGTACACATTCCCACAGCCTGTACCCGGGGTCCCACGTGCTTCCCCTCCCTCCCCTCCCCTCAGCAGCCTCCGCCAGGAGGAGGTTTCTCTGCAGCACGTGGCCGTGAAGACATCTTGATGGCAGAGGGCAGTCCGCTGAGCCTTTCCCAGTTACACAGGGTAATAGTACAATTTATTAAGGATCTCACACAAATTATATGATTCAGTCTTCATTACAATACTATGAGATAATTTATTTTCCCACATTTTATTAATAAAAAGAACTGACGCTGAGAAGAGCTAAACGAATTGTGCGAGTGGTACTGACAATAATGGAATTCAAACTCAGCTCTCACTCCATAGTCCAAGCGCTTACCTGCCTGAATGTATGTACTGGGGGAGGGGGCAGGGAATCCTACTATAAACCTTAGTTAATGAGTAGCCAGTCCATCCACTTCCCCTGGAGTCCTGAGGCCTTGAACAGCTACTTGTAATAAAGCACGTGGTCTTCCATTTCCCCTTTTTATCAGGTGACTCTGACTCTGTGTTACATGGTCTAATTATCTCTGTTTTACAGTTAAGTACATGAAAGCTCAGAGCGTTTACTTCAGAAAGGGAGCAGGGTCCAGATCACAACATTCACGTTAAGAATGAAGGTAAAGAATTGGTACACAACATCAGTGATCACATTAATTTTCCTGGACAATAATTTTACTGGTTTTAGTTTGTAGTTTGACATGTATTTAATTTGTAAATGTGTGTATTTGGGGGCTTGCATTTAATTGATATATTTAGTTTAGTTTCTAATTTTGTAAGCTTAAGGAATTTATACCCAGTGTTATTTTTTCATACTTAAGTAACACTATAATAAAAATAATTTAAATCAACATTAGGCGCTCCATGAAAATACTTCCCTTAATAAGGATATCACTTAGAGAAACACTAATACACAGCTTCCCTTTGAATCCTCCCCTCAGCCCTGTGATGCATGTATTCTCATTCCAGCTTGTAGACCAAGAAACACGGGCTTGAACAGATACGTGCCCAGCCTGCATGCACAGATCTAGGAAGTGACAGGGCCGGACACAGACCAGGGGGTTTGAGCTGAAGTCTGTGGCCCTTTCCTGGAAACTTCTCCTTCTTAGCAATGAGACTTTATTGCATACATTCAGCAGTAATGTTCTTTGTTAAGATGTTATGTGTCTCATCTTAAAACAAGGATATTCAACCTTAAGGAGTTTAAAAATAATCCCTCTGAAAAACCTATATCAACAAGCCTGGCAAGGTAGTCAGCGTTCAAATTCAATTTAATATAAAGGTTTAACACATCCTGAATCATCCTGCGCCCTGAGTGGGGGTGAGGGGGAGCAGGCAGGGTGCGGGGAGAGCAGGGTGAGGGTGAGAGTCACAGTTATAGCCCAAGTGTTCTCATCAGGGGGAAGTAAAAGAGGTGGTTAGACTAGGTCAAGTTTCTATCCTAGAAGTGTGAGCACTGCTTTCATTATTTAAAGAAGTCTAACATGACGAAAGAAACAGGGTCATTTAAACATCAGGCTTCTTTGTTTTGGCTGTAATTCTATTAACTCAGTCAGGGTATCCTTGGTTTGCTCAGGCTGAATAGAAATTCAGATGAGAAGTTATACATAATTTGGGTTAATAAAGTTAAGAAAATAAATGGACTATTTACTTAATTTCATTTGTTGAATAAATAAAATCTTCAGAACCACTTATTTGTTTAACCAGTAATTATTGTGAGTGGACTAAGTGGCAGGCAGTAGGTACACAAAGATGAATAACAAATTGTCCCGTCCTCAAGGGCGCGCGTGCGGTATGGGGGTTGATGATGAACACAGGGTAGCATTTCTAATTCAATGTGAAAATATGATGATAAAATAATGTATAGAGGATTAGAGGACCAGGAAGGACTCAAGAAAGAGAATTCTAACTTGGCTTTAGGGATGGGGTGAAGTTATTGGGTCAGAGAAGGCTTTCTCTAGCTTTAGGAAATGAGCTGAATCTTACAGGATGAGTCAGAGAGGAGGGGAGTGAATGCCTGCCAGAGGTTGCTGTGCCAGAAAAGGCCTGGAGGTGAGAAACCGCATAGTGGGTTGACAGGGAATCACAAGCGGTTTGGTGTTGCTGCTGCATAAATTGTGAAGACAGGAGATTTGAGAAGTCAATAAGGGACCGCATATTAGAAGCCCCTTATATAGGGTAATCATAAAATTTATTATTCAAGCTGAGACACTTTAAAAAATAAAGGAGGACCCTTTTAATAATTACGTACCACAACAACAGGTGCAAACAAGTAAACCCGGACAAATGGTCAGCCCGTGTACAAGCCAAGTCTTATAGCTTAGACTGCCTCACGGACTGATAGGGAATTATCGAGGGCTTTTCAGCACAGAAAACATTTGACGAGACTTGAGTTTTAAGTAGATTTTTTTTTTTTTTTTTTTTTTTTTTTTTTTTTACAAATAATGAATTCAAAGAGGAGAAGCTACAGGGAAGGCTCTATCCTCCAGATGTATTTATTCAAGAAATCTTATTTGAAAGCTGCCATGTGCTGACACTATACAGGGGCCAGGCATTCAATATAAACAAAGCCAGAATTTGTTCCTGCCTTCCAAAAGTTTGCAGTTTAGTGGCAGAAGACTGTCAATAATCAAAGAACACACAAATAATTGTAAAATTGCAAGCGTGAAAATTCTATGCGGTAGAGGAAACAGACACTAGTAGAATCTAACTGACCAAAGAAAAGAGGGAAGGATGTTCTGGACAAAAACAAGAAGCTACACAAAGACCCTGTGGTAAAAGGTGTGGAAAGACTGACAACACAGAACTAACTGAATAGGAATGTGTGTATTTGGTGGGTAGTGGGGAAAAAGGCATCATATGGTTACAGAACAGTATGTGCTAGTGTGGTCCTTCCCCAGCTGAATGGTATATTATGGATAAACCTCAGCTCTGAGCTCCTCTGACATCTTCACTGTGAGTGGCTAAAGTGACAACCCAACTTCTCTGCCTCCTCTGAGGAATTAGGAGGTAATGGGTAACAATGTCTATTTTCTACCTTTATCTTGTATTTGTCCTTCACACTATTTGCTGAACCAGTAGCAAACAGATGTTAAATCAACTAAAGAAACCAAGACTGACTCATCATCATTTTTGGTCTTCAGACTCACGCCTGCCTTTCTTGACTGACCTGGTGTAGTAGGGAGCACAGCTTTTTAAAAGCCAGAGGGGCCACAATGAGGAAAGCAACAGGTGTGAGGGGGAGTGTGAAGTTAAGATCAGTCCAAAGAAACAGGCAGGGGCCAGACCAAATGGACTTTGCATGCTGTGTTAAGAAATTGTGTTTACATCCTATGACCCGTGGGAAGCCAATGCTGACCTTTCAGATCTTCAAGTCAAGAAGATTGTTTTAGAAAGAAAAACTAAGTGATGGGTAAGAATGGAAGATTAGATATCAGCAAAGAGGTCATTCTAGTGGTCCAGATAAAAATTGGTAATCGTTCTGTCTAAGGTGGTCTAAGGTGATGGGATAGAGATAGTCGATAACCACCAAGCACTTGATTACGCTTAGACATTTCTCAGTCTACTTTGTAGTTAAGTTCATGTGACTAGTTGTAGCTGGTGGCATCTGAGCAGACTGATGTGTGTTACTTCTGGGCACAGGCAACAGGTGAGCTGCCTCTGTTGCTGTCTTCCCTTGCTGTGGTGAGCCTGAGTTCAGGTGACAGAGCTCCTAGACGGAGGAGGAATGCTTGATTTGTATTGAGCTGTAGTGAGAAATAAAGCTTTGTTGTGTTAATACATTAAACTTTGGGGGTATATTTGTGAGTAAACCATAGATTATCCTCTTTGGTTAATATTGGAGTAGATAATGGAGAGCAAGGTGGATGTATTTGACCGAGAGGTATTTTTGCAGCGATAGCAATCAGCCTAGAGAAAATGGATTAGAGATGAAGCTTTGAGAAAGAGAGGGGTGTCAAGAATGACTCCTCAGTTTTTGAGTGAATATTTAAGTGGATGGTGCCATCTGTCACTGAGATGGAAAGCAATTGAATTTCTAAAGATAGATCAGATACATTTATATCATCTCCAGGAGGAACATGGAACAGTGGGTAGGACCATAACAGCCCAAGTCAAAAAACTGGTAGATTTTCAATAAATATTTATGACTAGTGACTCATTGCTGCTAACTAGCTACTGTTTTAGGTAATTTGTTTTATTTAACAGGGTCTTAGTTACTTAAATGAATAGAAAGCAATAGAAACCCCTACTTTAGGGGTTATTTAATTTGAAGATCAAATGAAGTGATATCTGGTTAAAGGATTAGAAGTATTTGTTGGCAAGAGTCATCTCCTGGAATTTGACTGATGACTCATAGCCCATTGTCAAGAACTCTTAGAAGTAGTTCCAAGGGGAGTTTTGTTGAATGGTGATCCACTGTAATGATCAGTTTTTATTTTTAACCCAGAGTTCTCCCAACTTGAGTACTATATTAATCAATTTCAGAATTTAGCAGCTTAAAAGAACAAAATTTACATGTCACTGTTTCTGTGGGTCACAAATCCAGCTGTGGCTGAGCTGGGTGTCTCTGGCTCAAGATCTCTCAGGGGTTGCAGTCAAGCTGTTATCTGGAGCTACCGGCTCAATTGGGGAAGAGTCTGTTACCAAAATTGTTAATCTGGATGTTAGAAGACCTCAGATGATCTGCTTCCAATATCATTCACATAGGTTTCTCTCTGGGGCTGCCTCACAACATGGCGGCTGGCTTCTACCTAAGTGAGTAGGCACTGAAGACAGAAGCCACAGTATTTGTATAAGCTAATTTTGGAAATGACATCTCATTACTTCTGCCTTATTCTATTCATTAGAAGCAAGTCAATAAGTCCAAAGGGAGGGGATTCTACAAGGGCCTGAAGAACAGAGGGTAGGAATCATTGGGGACCATCTTAGAAGGTATTACTCCAGTGGCTTGACTTACATAGAGGAAGGGATTTATCAGCCTATTTGGTTGGGAAGAAGTGCTATTGTTTTCTTTTCATCAAACAAAACCATCTAGGAGCCATCAAAATTATTAAAATCTCAGGCGAATTATGTAAATTCCTGGCTCATTGATACTTTGTCCAGTGTATCTCACACTAAGCTCTCAAGAGATTAGACCACACAAATTGTCCTACCAAAACCTCGGGGTTCACAGGCTACCATTTGCCATGTTCCTAGAATTTTTTTCTTTCATGATGTTAGGTAGGTGGGACTAGGACTCTTGTCCAGGAGCTTGACACTGGGAGGTTCTGAGGGATCCCAGGCACTTGCTCCGAGTTTGGAGAGTGGGGTGGGCCAGAAGGCTTTTTTTCTAATGGCAAATCCTTGTGCAGACAAGAACTTGGGACAGGGACAAAAAGTCTTTTTCTTTCTTTTTAAAACAAATTTGCTGTAACCATCTTTTTTTTTTTGTGGGTTTTTTTTTTTTTTTTTTTTGCAATGCAATATAGCAAATGGTTATAAGTGTTTGGATTCCAGAGAGTAAAAGCCTAGAGAAGATTCCAACTTGTCTTTTACTAGCTGTGCAATCTTAGCTCAAACTTTCTGCAACACAGGGAAAGCCTCGGTGTTTATGGCATCGGGTCATTATGAGGAGTAAGGTAATGCGTGGAAAGCACTTAGAATATCTGGCACACAAAAGACACTCAAAAACGTTCAGTATTGTTATTGTTCTAACTCTTCTTGTCCCAAAGACATCTTTCGGAGATGCTACGTAGCACTGCAGGTAAAGCTATGACAAAGCAGAACAAATGATTCTTTTTCCTTCTGACATCCTGTTTCTCCCATAGCCCACGTACTTTACCAGTACCTCTTCTTCCTCTTTCTTTTTCTCTTCCTCTTCTTACTCTTAGAAAACAAACAAACAGACTTCCGGCCAAGATGGAGGCGTAGGCGGACACACTGTGCCTCCTCTCACAACCAAAATTAAGGACAACAAATATTTAGAAACAAGAAAACAACCAGAACTCATAGAAAATTGAACTGTACGGAAGTCCAACAACCATTCATCCAGACCAGTAAGAGGGGCGGAGTCGCTGTAGGAAAAAGTGGAGGTGCGGACCCAGGAACGCAAGTAGCAGCAGCTTGCAGTTCCTAGGTGCACAGGCGGCAGCTGGTGGACCCTGGGCACAGTGGGGCAACTGTGCAGACCCAGTGAGGACGCACAAGGCGGCTGGCTGACCAGGGGGTCCTACATTCGCGCACGCAGACGGTCCAGGCAGAGGGGAAGTGGCGGAAGGGACTGAATCCAGGAGAGAGCGGAGCAGACGCCATTGTTCCCTCTCAGACCCCGCCCCCACATATAGCGTCACAACCCAGCGACTGGGCTGCCCCACACTGGGGAGCGCCTGAGGCTCCACCCCTCACTACGTAATAACCGCGACCAGACTAAAACCAAACCAAAACAAAACAAAACAAAAACCACCAAAAATGGCTCAAACCGTAGAAAAAATGAAAACTCCGGAGTCAATTCCTCTAAGCAACGAAGAGATAGCCAACCTATCAGATGCACAGTTCAAAGCACTGGTCATCAAAATGCTCACAGAATTGGTTGATTTTGCTCATAAATTGGATGAGAAAATGCAGGCTACAATACATGAAATGAAGGAAGACGCATGGGGAACCGATAGAGATGGAAGGAAAACTGGGACTCAAATCAATGGAGTGGACCAGAAGGAAGAAATTAACCACCAAACAGAAAATGAGGAAGAAACAAGAATTCAAAAAAATGAGGAGAGGCTTAGGAACCTCTGGGACATCGTTAAACATCCCAACATCCGAATTATAGGGGTCCCAGAAGGGGAAGAAGAGCAACAAGTAGAAAACTTATTTGAACAAATAATAAAGGAGAACTTCCCCAATATGGCAAAGGAAATAGACTCCCAGGACGTCCAGGAAGCTCAGAGAGTCCCAAAGAAGTTGGGCCCAAGGAGGAACACATCAAGGCACATTGTAATTACATTAGCCAAGATTAAAATGAAGCAGAGAATTCTAGAAGCAGCAAGGGATAAGGGGACAGTCACCTACAAAGGAGTTCCCATCAGACTGTCAGCTGATTTCTCAAAAAAGACCTTACAGGCAAGAAGGGGCTGGAAAGAAATATTTGAAGTCTTGAAAAGCAGGGACCTACATCCAAAATTGCTCTTTCCAGCAAAGCTGTCGTTTAGAATGGAAGGACAGATAAAGCGCTTCTCAGATAAGGTCAAGTTCAAGGAGTTCATCATCACCAAGCTCTTATTATGTGAAATGGTAAAGGGACTTATCTAAGAAAAAGAAGATCAAAAATATGACAGTGAAAAGACAGCAAACTCACAGCTATTAAGAACCACACCTAAAACAAAAGCAAACTAAGCAAACAGCTAGAACAGGAACAGAACCACAGAAATGGAGATCATATGGAGGGTTAGCAACAGGGGTGTGGGAGGAGGAGCGGGGGGAAGGTACAGAGAATGACTAGCATAGATAGTGGGTAGAAAATAGACAGGGGCAGGGTAAGAATAGTGTGGGAAATGTAGAAGCTAAAGAACTTATGACACAAGGACATGAACTAAAGGGGGGAATGTGGGTGGGAGAGGGTGTGCAGGGTGGGGGGAATGATGGGGGAGAAACGGGACAATTGTAATAGCATAATCAATAAAATATATTAAAAAAAGAACAATTAAAATAAAATTTAAAAAAAAGAAAACAAACAAAAAAACCCCTACAGTTCTCTGGTTGTATGGCATAGAATTAGAATTTGAATAATTATTTGTGTTAGATGTATGAAAGGACATGAGTGTGTGTGTGTGTATGTGTTTGAATATATAAATGAGGGGATGAATTTCCTTTTCCATCTCTACCTGGTAAAATCCTCTCTTTTTTTAAAGACCCATTTCAATTACAACTCTTTTTAAAAAGGTCTTTGTAAGTCCCCAACACATGTGACCATTGCCTTCTCACTTTCTATCAACACCCTAATGGTATTTCCCCTGAGATGTTGGATGAACTATATTCAAGTTTTCAAGCCAGTGGAAAGAAGTCACTGTTTTCAGAATAGCCAAAGACCCCTTCATCCTGATTTCTCAGTGCACACTCCAAATCCTATTTAGCAGAAGAAGCACTTGTAAAACCTATTCCAATAAGTTGGCAATTCATCCGCCACCCTGATGAGCCAAGTGGGAAGTCCCCTAAACTCCATGCCTCCACTGGAGACTGTGATCCACAGAGGGTTGTGAGGTGGCTCCTCAAACTGGGGCCAGGGCACGGTTCCTGCTCAAAACCCACTCTCCTAAAATTCTTGAACACCCACTTCTAAAATCAGAGGGGACACATAGCAGAACAGATTGTCCGTTTGTAAAGAAAGAGATGAATGTTTCCCAAGGAGGAATTTCTAGGACACCAAGCCACAGAACAGGAGAAAATAGGACAAATAGAACAGTCCAATCAAATTGAGAGTTCACTCCCCCTAGCCTGAAGGCACTTTATATAGAAAACATTATCAATAAATAAAAACAATAAATAAAATCAATGTCTTCAACAGATTGAAAAGAGTCCAACCCTCATCGTAGGACTTTCCAAAAATGATTAAGAAACATTTATCAGGACATTTAAAGCATAAAATTTAATGTTACTTCCACTCTAGGTTTCTGTCAAACTCAGCGTGCGTGGATGCTGAGGTGTGCCATGCAGATTCCTCCTTCAGGGCAGCACTCACCGCCACAGCTGTCAGGAGTGTTGCTGACTGACTGCTCACAGCTGAGTGAGGAATTACTCTTGGTGGAATGGAAGCACTTCATCCAACGTTCTGCACCCTCCCTGTGGGCAGCCTGCATCCAATGGCCAGTTGATGTGGAGGCACAAGTGTGAGACTGTCCACCTGGCTCAATTCACATCAACTCTGAAGGTAGAACTGAGGTCTCCTTTGCAAATGAATTGTGGTTCGGCTTCTCCCTCTGCCTATTTCTGCAGTACTCCCTTCCACAAGGCTCCTATTGAAGCTCCTGCTTGCAAATCTCTGTCTTGTGCTCTGTTTCCCGGGGAATACAACCTAAACTCCCTATATTCTATTCTATGTAATAGTTCCTGAATAAAGACATTTACCCCATATTTAGAACCTATGCTGACAACATTATTTCATTTAACCCTCTCAACAACCCTAGGAAGTAGTATTTTTATTCTCATTTTACGGTTGAGAAAATTGAGGCTCAAGAAGTTTAATAAATTGCCCAGAGTAAAATAGCTATAAAGCTGCAGAATCCAAACTCAAATCTAAGTGAGGATGAGATGATATCACATTTTCAAAGTTCTTACATGGTGCTTGGCACAGAGTGTTTAGTGCATGGTAACAATTATTATTACTATCGGGCAATCCCAACCATAGACCTTAGCAGGCTGGACCATTTACCAAGAGTGAGAACCAGCTCACGTAATGTGCAAATCTAAACCCCAGAGGTTATCTAGAATATTATGAGAAACGAGTAGGCAATGGCCAAGTGGGATGATTGCATGATGAGTAATAACAGAGCCAGCTGTTTATCTTGTCACGCAGACATGTGGGTTACTTAGGGAATAAACATGTTGCTGCTGGAAATGTAATATCTTAAAAAGCAGCTAGACTTTAAAATACAACCTGATTCAGTTGAGTGGCATTCTCCCCAGTCCCTCACACAGCATTTTGCTGAGTATGTGCTTTAATCAATGTTTATTAACTTCTTGCATCTGGCTGCTGGCAAAATTCACTTGCCCAGTTCAGGGGCAAAGAATGAATATTTCTGTTAATTATAATAATAAATATTTTAAGCATCAATATATTGCTTAGTGCTTTATTTATTTCATGCAAAATCGGGAGCTGTGCTATGTTTAGAAACTCAATTTAAGCCTTTCTTATTGAATTTTAACAAAATAAGGATCCCATATTTAAGCTGATGCTGCTGGTGTTAGAAAAACATATTTTATACCTGATCTAGAGAAGTGACTAAGGAGTTCCTCGGAGCCATTTTATGGCCTTCATGGATATAACCGTAGGTACTTGAAAGGACTGCCCTGCTCCAGGTTGTAGGTCCAGAGGCAGCTACCTGGCAGGTTTCTCCACATGACTAGGTTGAACTAGTCTAATTTCCACCGCCTCTACTGATGTCTGGTTGGAATTAGTCAATGCAAACCAATCAACTTATCTGGGTTCTATCTTAGTGATGACATTCTACTTAGTGTGAAGGAGGGAATCAAGAAGAAGCTCTGATCCCAAGCATTCATGAGGAGAGAGCAAATTTCAAGTGGCTCATTCATTCATTCATTCATTCAACATTTATGGAGAAGCCAGCAGTTACTGTATCAAATACTAGGGATAAATAAAAATAAATAAATATCACACTATTTCTGCCTCCGAAACTCCTACAAGGTTCTCTCATATAAACTATAATTACTATAATGTATGATAAGAAAAGAAGTATAATGGATGTGTTGCAAATGCTGTTATTTGAAATTAGGTGTTGAATGAGACAGTCTCCTTAGCTCCTTCCAGCTGGAATATTCCATCATATGATTCCATGGTTTTATCCCAGTTTCCACTCCTCTGGAGAATTCATCCCTTCTCCTCCAAATTCATTATTTACCTTATTTTTTTCTTTCTTCTTCTCTTAGATAGATTCCTTTGGCCACATGCCATTTCCCACCTAAACAGGGCCAACCTGTTTGTTGTCTATTGATTATATGCCCAATGTAAATGGACATTTTTAGAGTACGAATGTTGAGATGAATCTTTCCAAAGGTCAAGGGGGGCCAAGAATAATATACCTCTGCCAGAAAATGTTGGCAACTTCAAGTTATCAATTAATTGGATATTTGTTTAGCCTTTTTCATGTGCCAGCAGTGTGGTAGGCACAGAAGAGTGTATATAGAAGAGTGTATAGTATAGTCTATACTAGTAAGAATAGGGAAGAATAAGAAAGAACACCTGCCATTGAGGCCTTACAGTCTAGTAGGGGAAGAAGGTAAGTATACAATGACTATCACATGAACAAGAACAATTGTATAATGCAAGATGAACTTGAACAAGAGTAGGAAAATGCATAGAAATGTACATATGGTAAATTATTTGAAGCATGTAAAAAGCACAGTAATTTTTTAAATTAGATGATTGGCAATCATCTAATTTGATGGGTGAAAGATAGAGATCTCAACCATTTTTGCTCAATGTAAATAAAAGGAAATAGCAGGGAGAATAAAAAGCCATTAGGAGTAGAAATCACTTGACCCTTTAGTGAAAAGTTCCAAAAACGAGATAAGCATCCAAGTAACAGTGGCAATAAATACCCTGTTATGTGCCTATCATGTTGAGATTTTTGTCCTTTTATCACCTATAAACTTTTTTAAAAAATAAAATATATTTTATTGATTATGCTATTACAGTTGTCCCATTTTCTCCCTCTTTATTCCCCACCCCCTGCCTCCCCTTAGTTCATGTCCATGGGTCATACATATAAGTTCTTTGGCTTCTCCATTTCCTGTACTATTCTTAACCTCCTCCTGTCTATTTTCTACCTATGATTTATGCTTCTTATTCCCTGTACCTTTTTGCTCATCTCCCCACTCCCCGTCCCTGCTGATAACCCTCCATGTGATCTCTATTTCTGTGAATCTCTTCATGTTCTAGTTGTTTGCTTAGTTTGTTCTAGTTTCTTTTAGGTTCAGTTTTGATAGTTGTGAGTTTGTTGTCATTTTACTGTTCATATTTTTTACCTTATTTTTCTTAGATAAATCTCTAACATTTCATATAATAAGGGCTTGGTAATGATGAATTCCTTTAACTTGACCTTATCTGGAAAGCATTTTATCTGCCCTTCCATTCTAAATGATAGCTTTGCTGGGTAGAGCAATCTTGGATGTAGGTCCTTGCCTTTCATGACTTCGAATACTTCCTTCCAGCCCCTTCTTGCCTGCAAGGTTTCTTTTGAGAAATCAGCTCTTAGCCTTATGGGAACTCCTTTGTAGGTAATTCTTTCCTTTTCTCTTGCTGCTTTTAAGATTCTTTCTTTATCTTTAATCTTGGGTAATGTAATTATGATGTGCCTTGATGTGTGCTTCTTTGGGTCCAACTTTTTTGGGACTCTCTGAGCTTCCTGGACTCCCTGGAAGTCTATTTCCTTTGCCAGATTGGGGGAGTTCTCCTTCATTATGTTTTCAAACGAGTTTTCAATTTCTTGCTCTTCCTCTTCTCCTTCTGGCAACCCTATGATTTGGATGTTGCAATATTTAAAGTTGTCCTGGAGGTTTCTAAGTCTCTCCTCATCTTTTTTAATTCTTGTTTTTTCATTCTGTTCTGGTTGAATGTTTATTTCTTCTTTCTGCTCCAAACTGTTGATCTGAGTCCTGGTTTCCTTTCCATCACTGTTGGTTTCCCTTACATTTTCTTTTATTTCACTTTGTATAACCTTCACTTCTTCCTCTATTTTGTGACCATACTCAACCATTTCTGTGAGCATCCTGATTACCAGTGTTTTGAACTGTGCATCTGATAGGTTGTCCATTTCTTCATTGCTTAGTTGAATTTTTTTCTGGAGCTTTGATCTGTTCTTTCATTTGGGCCACTTTTTAAATCTCTGCACACGTAGTAGGGACAGAGCCTTAGGTATTGACTAGGGCAGGGCAGCCCACTTCACTGTGTATGGGGCGGGGTGGGGGGGCGCTCCAAGAGGGAACAATGCAACTTGCTTGGCTAGGCCTGCTTTCAGTCACTTTCTCTGCTTCCCACAAGCAAATTGTGCTGATTCCCGGGTGGGTGGTCTTGTGTACATTCTAGGTCCCTGTGGGTCTCTCCAACGAACTCTCCTGTGATGTTGTGAGTTTCTCCTGCTGCCATAACCGCCACAGATTTTTTTTAGTCAGAGATCTTGAGGCTTTATTTCCCCGTGCTAGAAACCTGGGTTGCATAGTCTGTCTTGATCCCCAGTTGTTCCTCCTGGTCTATCCATATGCATATGTGGGTCTGCCCACTCTGCCAGCCACAACCTCACCAGGTCCTCCAGTCACCACCTTGATGCCCCTCTGCGCCCCTCCTACCGGTCTGGATGAATATTTCGTCTTTAACTCGTTGGCTGTTGGACTTCCATACAGTTTGATTTTCTGGAAGTTCTGGTTGTTTTTGTTTTTAAATTTGTCATTGTCCTTGTTTTGGTTGTGCAAGGAGGCACAGTGTATCTACCTATACCTCTATCTTGGCTGGAAATCATGTTGAGATTTAACTACGTGTTTTAACATAGTCTGTCTCATTTGTTCCATACCTTAGTCAATGACACCATCACCTCCAGAGCACAGGCTGCTGAATTGCATCGATAAATATCTTCTGAACTATGTCCTAGTTTCCATTTCCATTGATATGTCTGAGGTTAGGTATGCTCTTTCCCCTCGATTTTTGCAAAACCCAGGCTGTTCTGCTTGCTTCTGCTTCATCATCCATTCTGCTCCAGACAGAGCTTTCTAAAGTGCTCTGACCCTATTTCACTATTCAGAAATATTTATGGCCTCCCAGTGAAAAATATAAACTTCTTAGCTTGGCAACTAAGGCTCTTTATAGTTTGGCTTTTACCTGTTCATTTTTTTTTTTTTGCTAAACTCCTTCATTTGCTTAGTGTTTAAACTACATGATTTATGCAGTTTTCTGAATATGATGTTTTCCTTCAAACCTTAAGGCTTTGTTAATGAAATTCCATTTACTGGACTATCCCTCTTCTCCATTCACACCTTCCAAAGTCTGACTGTCCTTTCTTAAAAAAGAAGATTTTATTTACTTTTTTTAGAGTGAAAGGAAGGGAGGGAGAAAGGCAGGGAGAGAAACATTGATTGGTTGCCTCTCATACATTCCCAACTGGGGACCTGGCCCACAACCCAGGGATGTGCCCTGACTGGGAATTGAACCAATGACTTTTCAGTTTACAGGCCAACGCTCAACCCACTGAACCACACCAGCCAGGGCCTGACTGTCTTAGTTAAAGGATCTAGGAGTAGCAGGGTTCCTGGGCCTCAGAGAACAGTTCTTGCCAAAAACTGGAGCACCAAAGAGGTTTCTTCTGTCCTTGAGGGCCTCTCAAATCAGGCTTTTGGGTACAAAGCCCAGGCTTTTAACAAACAGACTTTATTGTATTTATAAGTGTATGAGAAATTAATTTGAATTGATGGGGCTCTGCCATTGCATAAAGAGTGATTTAACGAGGCTTCCTCTTGTCCTCATCATGAGGTGAAGAGTCCACTAAGTGCTCTTGAGAAAGGCAAGTGCGGGGACTGGCCTCCTCTGACCAACCCAAGGCTCCACTCTTCCCCTAATGCAAGGTGAGGAATTGCAGCTCTTAGCATTAATTAACTCAAGCTTAAGGCCATCACAAAGCAACAAATACCTAACAGTTTGATGTTGATAAACACTATAGTTTATTTCAAAGTTCAGCTGGTTTCTGAATATGTCAGGTAGCCTTTAAAAAGAGAAAAATATACAGTTCTTCTTAAACTGTTCATTCATTCACTCATCCAGTATTTACTGATCACATGCATGGCAGGCCTTCAATGTAAGATATACTATCTATCCTGCAAAAATAGATTACTGTGACCTTAAGTGGTAACTGACCCTGCTGCAGAGTCATCCCCTCTAGCAGAGTCATCCCATCCAACCAAAGGCTAACATTGCAGTGGAGAAGAATCATCGATTGCTCCTCCTATCCCAATATTCTTTTCCCACAATTTCTCGACATTCTTATCCCCTGGAACACAAGTACATGACATGGTTGCACAAGTATTCCTCCTTTTTCCTAATATGTAATTTTCCTCCAGCTGGTCTGGATCAATGAACACTGTCAATATGGGAACTACTGTCTTGCTGGTCTGTGGACACAAGGAGCTAAAAAACACTCTGGTGGCAGTTAGAACTTGTATTTCAATGAGACTTTTGTGTGTCTGCTGACAAGACTGTGCCCCCTTTGGGGACCAGGGCTTTCAATTCTATACAGCACAGAGTTGTGGGATGGGAAGGATAAAATCCCCAAGTGGATTATTGAGAGTAATAAGTGGGTCACTCTTATACCTCTTCGTTCCCAGACCATGTTTCTTCCTACGAGAGTTGCAGCATCGTATTGAGTTTCTGAATTAATGCATAGACTGTTTCCTGAAGAATAGCACTCCACTCCCTCTACCATTTGCATTAACCCATGTATTCGTAGAAGCAGATGCCAATCTGGGATTAGATATTAAAAGAGGAAGGAAGACGGTCTTTGACTGCAGTACAGTTCTAAAAAAATTTGTCAAGGTCAATAGAAAGTCCTGAATCTCTCAGAAATGGGATTCCTTGATATTTCTACTGCATACAGTCCTTGGTTGGGGGGCAGCCTATGGGGAGCACAGTTACTCAGTGGTGGATATAACCGGGGGGATTTTAGGCGGGGGACATTTGTCAGTTATACTCCTGAAATAGGAAAGCTGAGAGGTACATGGTGTATTTTCATGGGCACCACAACATTGTTCTAAGGACGAGGGACACAGGAACAAACACGAGAGACATGGTCTGTGCCACTAGCATATAGTCTAGTGGGGGACAGAAGCAATCACAACTCCAGTGGGACAATTACCATGCAGTACAGAGGCAGGGAGGCAAGGGTGGGGGAAGCAGGGCTCAGGGAGGGCTTCCTGGGGAGCCATCTAGAAGGACAAAAAAAAAAAAAAAAGGCCCAATGCATGGATTGCAATCCAAACCTCCCTACTTTCCAGTTCTGGGTCTGTGGGCAAGCTTGTAACCTCTCTGTGCCTTGGTTTCTTCATCTACAAAGTGGAGAGAATGTAGTACCCACCTCATAGGAGATTTATAGGGCTAAAATCCCGTAATATAGACCACTTAGAAGAGTGCCTAGAACATAGTTCCCACCTCTGAGGCTGGGGGTACAGGCTGGCCAGCTCACCAGCAGAACCTGGTGTGACAAACTAATCTCTAATCATTTTCCAGGAGCCAGAGAGAGGTGATATGTGCCCAACAAGGAACTAGCCATTGCAGCTTTAGGAATTACAGGGCTGGTGCCGGCAAGTTGCTAGGGGCATGTAGATAGAAAAGCTGTCCTGGCCTTAGGCTGGGCGTCCCTGTTCTGTCTGGGCGTTATCAATGCTGGCCTCTACGTGGGACGCATCCCAGCAACTATAGCATTCACTCCTCTGTTAGAACTTGAAAGTGTTGACAAAGCTGCCCTGGACCTTTGCTCAGCCAGTCTCCCACCAATCTGGGTCAGCCTCTCCTCTCAGGAAGAAGGGTCAGATGGCCCTCACCAGCATTTATAGCCTCCTGGGGCCTGTCAGCCTGTTGGACCTTTTCATTTTACCTCTGTTTTCCTTTCTTGTTGCTTAAAGTTTGTCTTGTCCACACTTGCCTGACAGTTTCTATTTATGCTTCCGAGTTCAAGCCCAGATTTGTTCATCTCTCCCCCTGATTTATGAGGTCTGGGAGACTTGCAACATTACCTTTTTGTTTTGTGTTTTAAAAACCTTTTAGTAACCAGTTTGGAGGAGGGATTTTCTTTCTTTCTGTTAGCTTCTGATATTAGAGAGCCCAAGGATCCAATAGTGTGAAGTTTCTGGCCCCCGGTGCATCTGAGCTCCACTAATAAAATATGTGTTTTGGATTTGTTTCAATCAAGAACCATTTTAGAACAAGAAGCAGATGAACAGAGTGTCATTTTACTTAACCTCTGACCCAAAATGTGGATGACTGATGTTTTCTCCAGTTCTCTGGCTCACTCTGTTTTTAAAGAACTGCAATAATGGCTTATGCAGTCACCCTTTCTGTAACTTCCATCCTTGCACTTGACACTGTAGAAGAATCTTCCTAAAACTGAATTTTGAACTTAATACCTGCTTCTTGCCCCAAACCCTTCTTTGTTCTTTCTGCCAAGGGCAAACAACCCTAAACCTTAGTTCGACATTTAAGATCCGTTCCCTGTTTGCATGATTGTTCTTTCCCCAACACAAAGCCTCCACTGTGTGCAAATGGGTTTGCCGACCCTCCCCAGAGCACATTCGTGTCATGGCCTCGGACTGCACCAGCCCCTCCTAGAACACCCTTCTCTGTCTCTC
Organism: Glossophaga mutica; assembly: GCA_039655065.1. Lineage (NCBI taxonomy): Eukaryota > Metazoa > Chordata > Mammalia > Chiroptera > Phyllostomidae > Glossophaga > Glossophaga mutica. The sequence continues at coordinate 72,074,416 of CM077308.1, read as the reverse complement.
CTGTTGTACCGAAAGTCACCCTCGAGTCACCAGTAGAAAGTGTCCTCACCCTAATTGGAAGGCGCTTTGCATTGAGCAAAGACTACTGATGAATTTGGTTGCTTTTCTTTTTTTTTTTTTTAACAGCTAAAGCCACTTCCCTTGGAATATGGTAGGTGTGTGAAGGCAAGGACTTGAATTTCTACCTTTCTTCAGCTGAGGCTGTCATAAAAACCAGGTGCATGGTAGGTGCTCAATCAAAATGAATCAGCTACTTATAAGAATTAACAAGCAATACTTTAGAAGTCATTGTGGACGTACGTCTAACCAGGTAATACTGGAGGCCAGGGTCAGTAGAAAATGACAACCCCATTCTGTACCCTGAAGCCAGAAGTGTCTCCCTGAATGGTTGCAGTAACACTTTAAAAGGTCTCCTTTCTTCCAGCCTCTTCCCAACAAGCTATCTCAACATGGCAAGGATTGTTAAGATCCAGCTTTGATCATCTGGCTCTTTGCTTCTGCTGCTCTTCCTTGTTCTTTTTTACTCCTTTTCTTCCACCCTTCTCATGCCTCCAAAAGGCTGCTTTGAGGAAGACAAGACCTGGCATGATCAAGCCTTTGGAAAGTCACATTTCAGGTCTTTTTAATCAGGACAGCTATCCTGACATATCCCAGAGTTAAGGTAGTGTCCAGAGAGCCTGGGCCAAACCTCGATATCACTGGGCGAGGATTGTCTGCTTCAGAAAAGACTCAGAGGAGGAAGCAGAATGCTGCTGAGTTTTCATTGTGTGCATGCTTTTTTCCTTTTTGACTCTATCAGTCTGCAGAGATCCATGGCTTCCCACAAATGCTTCTCACAAGGAGACATGAGGATCTAGGGCAGAGAAGGTGCACACCAAATACTGTGGGTTGCATTTAAATGTTTGCTAATTTTGTTTTGTGGTTTCTATACCTCTTTATCTCTGCCTTCACCCTTAGCCTTAGGCCAGAGCTAATTTGCTTCATGAGTTGAATATTTATCGTTATAATAACTCATCAGGAATCTGTGCAAATGGGTGTATACGGGTGGGGCCCGTCACTGCAGTGGTAACTGGCATTTAGACTTCATGCTCCAGATTACAAAGCACTTCGTGTATATTGTTACATCCAATCTGTGCCTCAGCTCTGTGCAGTAGGCCTTACTGTATGCAGTTTAGATTTGGAAACTGAGGTAAGGAATGGGAAGAGAACTTAAAGTTATTTAAGTGCTAATTACATGCCAGACACTGCAAACTACTTTTTATACATCACCTCATTAAATCCTCAGAATCCCCCCGAAAGTAAGGATTGGTATCCATCTGTGTGTATACACTCCTGGAGAGAGGGCTACCAACTGCTGAGTGTTTACTATGTCCTGGGTACCATACTGTGCCAAGTGTTTGATTCTGCATTCTCCCAATTACTCCTCCTTTACATTCACACAATTCCCATGTTACTGATGCAACAAGAGTCACTAAGAAGTTTCCTAACTTGTTTAAGTTTACACAGCTACTAAGAATCAGAGTTGGGACTTTCAGGTCTACGGACATCAAATCCCAGCCCTTTTCACTCCTCCACTGAAGACATCACTCACCTGGTAGTTAAGGGATTAGGATTTGAACCCACGACTTTGAGTTCCAAAGCTTTGCTAATTCTTCCCCTCTGCATTGCTGCTTCCTACTCAAACTGGACAAATGTGACATTGTTCCCATACATCGTGCTTCTTATGGGTATAAATGGGTAGTGTAGCTTTCACAGGTCCTTGGAGAAATGAGAAAAATAAAAACAGTATGGTGAGCTTCTCATGAAATTAAACTTATTCAATTTAAAAGATTCACCTTTAAATCTGAGCTTATGCCCTTTCAACTTTTGGGTGTCAAATGTACTTTCTTTTGTGAAATGCTAGTAGTGTAATGTTGGAGAATCTTTTTTTGACCCTTTAAAAAATTACACTCATTTAAAAAAAATAAAGTGTTGGACTCAATTTTCTCTGCTCCTCTCCTCTAAATAAAACTAAATACCCTGGAGATGGTTCAACATACAACCATGAAAGGATTCTGAAAAGTGGAAAGAAAGTGGACTGGCTAGGGATGTTAGGATTTGAAGAAGTGAGTTCTCTGAATGTTCCTTTTCTTTTTTGTGTATTTTGGATTAGGCACCTGAAAGGTCTAAACCTGAAATGGTCAACAGGTTCAAAATTAACAATAGACCAAACCAAACAAAACAAAACAAAAAACCCCAACAAAAGAAAATAAGCAAAGCCTGCTTTCTCTGGCCAAGGGCCTGGGAAAAAGAAGGCCTAGCATGACATGGACTTGGGAAAGAGATCCATATCTAGCGGCAGCAGAGCTGCAGAAGGAAGCCCTCCCATCACCTGCACCAGGCACCGCTCTGCGACTCCAGCAGGCGTGGGCCACTGGGCCTTCACTGAGTAGCAGAGAGTCATCCAGACCTGGTGGCTCCTGGCCCATCACTCAGTGGTGGGAGAAGACCCTGGTAAGTTCTTCCCTCCTTTGTTGGCACCACCACACTAGTACTATGTGGTTAGAGAACATGACAGGGAAATGTTCTCTATCCCCTGTGTGTGGGATAGAGACTCTTTAATGCCATCAGGCAGCTTCAGAAAGCACTTTCCAGTCCTATGAATGGCATCAACAGGGATCCAGGGGAAGCTGAAGAAAAGGCAGAAGAATAAAGCTGTCCAATCCTGCACTGTAGTAGCTCAGAAAATGAAACTAAAGCCCACAAAAGTTGTCTACAACCTACACGCTAAACCCAAATAGGTTAAACCAAAATGGAATGTTTAAATAGGACCAAGAATCCCCTACTATATAATACTTAAAACACCCAGAATACAACTAAAAACCATTTGTTGTACCAGGAATCAGGAAAATCACAACATGAATGAAAAAAGACAACCAACTATTGTCAACTTTGAGGTGAATCTGATACTATAACTATTTTACAAAAATTTTAAAGAAGCCATCATAAAAGTGCTTCAACAAGTAATTAAAAATTCTCTTAAAAAAAGAAAAACAGAAGGCCTCAATAAAAACATAAAAATTATTAAAAATCAAATGGAAATTATAGAACTAAAAAGTTACAAAAACCAAAATAAAAAATTCACTGAAGGGGCTCAATGGTAGTGTGAGGAAGACAGAATCTGTTAATTTGAGAACAGACCAATTGAATTTTAATTAATTTGCACAACAGAGATAAAACAGCCTGAAAAGATTTAACAAAGTTTTGGGTTCTTGTAGGACAGCAAAATATCTAACTTTCATATAAGTAGAGTCCCAGAATGAGAGAGCAAGAATATGGGGCTGCAAAATAAATACAAAGGAAGCAGAAAGAAAGAAATTACTTTCTTTAAAAAAAAGTCAACAACATTGAAAACAGGAAAACAGAAAAAAATCAATGAAATCAAAACTTAGTTCTTCAAAAATATCAGTAAAATTAACAAATGAATAAATTTCTAAAAAAAGACAATGCAAATCACTACCTCAGAAACAGGGTATCACTACATATCTTGTAGCCACTGAAAGGATGAGAAGGGATACTATAAATAACTTAGTTCTTATAAGTTTAACAACTTAGAAGAAATGGTCCAATTCTTCAATATCTACAAACTTTTGAGACTCATCCAAGATGAAATAAATAATCTGATTAATCTTATAACCATTAGACAGTGTATTTTTCATCCTGAAAAAGCTTCTGAAAAAGAAATCCTCAGGACCAGATGGCATCACTGAAAAATTTTACCAAACATTAAAGAACAAGTAACATGAATTTTAACAATCTCTTTTAGAAAGTAGGAGGAAGGAATACTTATCAGCTCATTGTATGATACCAGTATTGATACCAAAGCCAGACAATGACAACACAAAAAAAGTAAACCTCATGCCAGTATCTCTCCTGAGCTTAGAAACAAAATTCCTCAAGAAAATATTAACGAATTGAATTCACCAATGCATAAAAAATGATGTACATTGACTAAGCAAAATTTATGTCAGGTATGCAAGCAGATATCTCAGGTATCTTATGGTGCAGCCTTAAAAAAATCAATCAATATGATTCACCATATCAATTGGCTAAAGAAGAAGAACCATATGATTATTATATTAATTGATGCAGAAAAAGCACTTAACAAAATCCAATACCCATTCATGATTAAAAATTAAAAACTCAACAAGTTAGGAATAGAGAGAACTACCTCAACTTGATCAAAAGCATCTATAAAAAAACCCAGAGCTAACATCATACATAATGATGAAAGACTGAATGCTTTCTCCCTAAAATCAGGAAGAAAACAAGGATGACTTCCATCCCTCTTATTTAAGATAATACGGGAAGTTCTAGCCAGAGTAATAAGGTAAGAAAAATAAATAAAGAGCATTCAGATTGGAAAAAAAAGAAATAAAACTGTCTTTATTTACAAAGGACATAAAAAGTGACAAATGACTACATAAAAAATCTTGATGAACTCTAGAACTGATATGTGAGTTCAGCAAGGTTATAGGATACAAGATCAACAAGCAAAAATCAATCATGTTTCTATGTACTAACAACGTGGGGAAACCGATATTAAGAACGCCACGCCAATTGTAATTGCTGCAAAAAAAAGGAAGTATTTTGGGTAAAAAGTTAACAAAACATGTACAAAATCTGTATGGTAAAAAAATGCCAAAATGTTGATTAAAGAAATCAAAGAAGATCTAAATAAGTGGAGGGACATGGATATTTAAGGATTGGAAGACTCAGGATAGTAAAGATGTCAGTTCTCCTTAAGTTGTTCTATAGGTTTAATTTTAGTTCCTAAAAAATTCACAGCAAAAGTTTTGCAGATATAGATAAACTTATTCTAAATTTTTAATGGAAAGGCACAGGCCCCAGTATAGCTAAAATAACCTTGAAAAGGAATATAGTGGGAGGAATCACTTTTCCTGATATTAAGGCTTAAAGTATAGCTACAATAATCAAAACTGTGGTATTGATGAAGGAATAGACACATACATAGATCTATCGAACATGATAGAGAAGCCAGAATGATACAAAAATCCTTAACTGATTTTTGACAAAGGTGTAAAATCAACTTAGAAGAAGGATAGACATTTCTTTTACACATGGCACTGGAGCAATTGGACATCCATATAGGGGAAAAATGAACCTTGATCTAAACTTCACACCTTAAAAAATTTAGCTGAAAATGTATCGCAGTCTTTAATGTAAAAAGTACTATAGTTTTTAAGATATTATCATTGAAAGAAATTGGATAGAGGGTACATGGAATCTCTGAATTATGTCTTAAAATTTATGCGAATCCACAATTACCTCAAACTAAAAAGATTAATTAAAAAATAAAATGATGACTGCGTTTTTAGTCTTCCAAACTATCTGTAACCTTTTATTCATCCACAAAGTCTTAGAATCCCAGGCCTAAGGCACATAAAGCAATGAGGTGATTGTGAGCAAAAAGGCCTGCTTTAAAGCAGAGTAAACATTTTGTCTGTCTGCTCCCATCAACATGCTAGTGGGGTAATAGAAGGACCCCAGCAAAGCACGTGGACGAGTCAGCGCAATTCCTGTTGCTTTGCGTACATGCAAACTAAAGATCTTACTCTATGACCATACCATGTGCCATGCACATCATATGCATCACCTCACTTCAGCCTCCCAAGGACCCATTAGGTACAGAGTGACAAGCGTGGGATTACAGCCCGATCCGTGTGACTCCATGCCTTCCTTCTCTAGTACCGCATGCCGCCACTCTAGGCCTAGTGAATGATGCTGTTATGAACACTCACGTGCATATTTTTGTCTAAACATGTTTTCATTTTTTATTTCTTCTAGATAGATCAATAAAAGTAGAATTAATGGATTTTACTGTAAGTATATACATATTTAACATTTTAAGAAATGGCCAAACTGTTTCCTGAAGGGTCTATACCTCTATTTTTGCAAAAATAAACATTTCAAAAAAGAAAACAAAAATGTTTCTCAATTCTATTGTTCATTAAACCCTAGCTAATATTCACTTTAAATAAAATGTATACATATTATAAGACAATAGTTCAAAAGGATTTTTTTTAGAAAGAAAGACTTCTTTTTATTCCTAGGCCATCTCCCTAAGATAACCACTGCTAACAATTTATTTTTTATCTTTCCAGAAAAATTTTATGCATACACCATTATTTTTTTTAGATATGGGTCTAGTGACTCAAAGGGAACCATCATATGCCTTGCTATGCAAATTTTCAATAAATAGTATTTTGAAGGACTTTGCCATATCAGCACATATTGCCCCACGTCTTTCTTCTTTATTGAAGTATAATTGACATATAATAAACTTACATACTTAAAGTATACATTTTGCTAAGTTTTAAAATATGTATTACACCAGGAACCCATCAGTGCAATCAGGCTAATGAACACATACCTATCATTGTCCACAAGTTTCTCCATGACCCTTTTACAATTTCTCCCTCTCCTGCCTCTTTGCCCCTTCCCCCATGCATGCATAACCACCGTCTACTTTCTGTCACCATACTTCTGTCTAGAGTTTTATATAAATGGAAACATACATTATGTTCTCCTTTTTCTTTGAGTTCTTTCAGCTAGAATAGTCCTTTTGAAATTCATCAATATATATCAGCAGCTCATTCCTTTCCGTTGCTGATGATATGCCATTGTGTGGATATGTTACCACACACCCACTGATGGCTGTTTGGGTTGTGTCTAGGTTTTCGCTATACCAAGTAAAGTTGCTGGGAACATTTGTGTACAAATCTTTATATGAGTGTCTATCTTGGGTAAGTACCTTGAAGTAGAATAGTTGGAATATTTGATAAGTATATGTTTCCTTTTTCAGTTTTAGTGTCAAACCTCTTTCCAATGTAGTGTTGCATTTTACATTTCTACTAACAGGGTATGAGAATTCCAGTTGCTCTACATCCTGTTTATGTCTCTAGAAGTTTGAGGGTTTTTTAAAAAATATTTTCATTGTCCTTAACATTTTCAGCATATGAAAGGCAATTATAATAACTGTATATAATTCTCATATCGGTTTCAGTTCTGGGTCTGTTGCAATTGATTGATTCTTCTCTTTATAATGGGTTGTATTTTCCCGCATGTCTGGTAATCTTCCATTAAGTAGCAGTCATTGTAAACTTTATCTTGATGGATACTGTGCGTTTTTTATTTGTATAAATATTTTTAGGCTTTGTTCTGGAACGTAGTTGAATTACTTAGGGACATTTGATCCATTTAGACCTTTTAAGATTGTTAGGTGGAACAGAGCTGTGCTTGATTTAGGGCAAAATACTCCCAACTACTGCTATCTCCTTCTTGAATACTCTACTCAATGTTCTGTGAGTTATGAGATTCTCCGTTCTAGTTGTTGGGAACGGGAACTATTCCTAGCTCTGCACGAGTGCTGTATACTATTTCCTCTAACCCTTTTGGATGGCTCTATCCCCAGCATTGGGTAGTTCCTTCACCCAGGTGTGCTGGTCAGTGTGCTGCCGGATATTGGAGGGGCACTGCTGCTGGCTTCCAGAGTCCTTTCTCCGCACAGCTCTCTTCTCTCCTGCACTCTCTGCTGTGAACTCCAGCCACTTTGGTCTCCCGAGGTTCTCAGCTCCATCTCTTTGACTCAGGTCCAATATTTTGGATGGAATATAATTTACTTAACCAGTGTCCTATTGTTAGATGTTTGAGTTGATTCTATTATTCTTCTCTTATAAACTACAACCAAGACTATCCTTATATATATATATATATATATATATATATATATATATATATATATGCATTTGTAAATACAACCATATCATAGCATCATTCCTATCAGGAGAGTTACTAGCTGAGTGGGTATATGTCTGTTTAGTTATGACAGATAATATAAAATTATCTTTCAGAAGGTTGTATCAACTTATACTTTATGGAAAGTATATACAAGTGACTTTTGGCCCACTTCCTTACCAGCAAGAAGTATTATTAAACCTAGAATTTTTGCCAATCTGATAGGTAAAAAAATGGTATCTCACTGTTGTTTTAATTTGCATTTCTTTAGTCATGAATGAAGCTTAGCATCTCTTTACATGTTTGTTGGCTGGTTTCCCCATTTCCACCCAGATACTGCTGTGGACAAAGGACTCATAGGCACACCTCATTTGTAACAACTTGCAATTATTCTCTGATGGCTCATCTCCCTCAGCCACATACGCACAGTAAATGTCCTAATTTCTAGGGATTCCTAGATATTGAGTTCTATGCCCTCACTTGTGGCACTGCCCTTCTAAACTAATCTGTCGATTACTATCATGGTACAAATTATTGCAATTACCAACTTAAGCTGGCTATTGTTGCCTCAAGAGCGAGACCTCGTGAATGTCTAGAAACCAGCAATGCAGCTGACCTCCAGCTCCCTGATCCTAGAGTGAGGGCTGTGGTGACCACAACTACTGACGTTATGATTGAAAATCTAATTCAGGACTAAGCTCTGTCATATTAAATTGTTTAGAATTTTAGTAGTTTTCTGGCCCAGTGGCTGAAGAGATTGACAGGAAAGGACCATGAATTTTGTCAGTCCTGGGTCCATGACAGTATGACTTTAGCTTCAAATGTTACAGCACATTCAGGATGGAAAGAGGTACCCTACAGAACTCAGAAAGTAAGAAAGAGAGGTTGGGTGAGATGACTCTTAGGACCCTATCTGACTTAATATTAGAGAAACCTGCTGTGTCATTAGTTTTCATAGCCATCATCGTTCCCCATCACATTTCAGATCTGCAGCGAACTCCTGGGATTCAAGAACATCTGTCAACTGGTATGCACTAGTTCAAGACTGTCCTTCCTCCTCAGGGAATATCTCAGTCACCTCATTTCTTATAGACAGGCCTTCAGACTGAATCCCTTTTGAACTCTGCCTACGATCTATCTTTTCAGGCTCTTCCTTCTAATCACATTGTCTATCCTACCTTTTGTGACATAGTCGGAAGCCCACTTTTTACAAGGAAGAAAGTATAAATTCATTTGAGGGAAACCAGCCACAAAACTCACATCCTGCTCAGCTTTTTTCCTCTGGGTCCTCTCAGTGTTGCTTACCTATCACTATAAATGCGTTGACTCAAGTGTAATAGTAACAGGAGCTATGAGCCGGACACTGTCCCAGTCACTTTATGTGCATTATCTTTCACTTCCATGTGACTCCTATAAAGTAGCTATTCATACTTAATGTTTAAGATGAAGCAGGTAAGGATAATTTAAACTAAGTCAAAGTCATGAAGCTAGAAAATGGCAGAGCTGGGTCTGTCGAACTCGGAGGCCTTGCTCTATCCATCATACTGCAGTATTTACTCTGTGCACAGCACTGTGGGATACAAAGAAATGAGATCTTCCCCTGATTTCTTGAAGGTAAAATTTTGCTGGGGAGATGAGGCTGACTCTGATGGAAAATCAAACAACACTGCAAGATTACATTGCTGGAGAGGTTAGTCATACAATGATCAGTAACTGCTAGGTTAACAGGAGAGAGATCAGAATGGCTAGAGAAGGCTTCATGGACGATCTGAGACTTAAGCTGCCCTTAAGGATGCATTTTGGGGAATTTGTTAGATGTTTGAAGAGAAGCATAAGGTAGAAGGGAGGTGACTGAGAAGAGTACTTATAGGAAAAAATGCAGGCTCTGTCTATACACAAACATACACATGTACTCACTCAACCAAGTCACTTTACACAGCAATGCTTCTAATCACTGATCACAAAGAGTGAGCCCATTTGGCAAATGCTCATGTCTGTTAGGGTTAATTCACTGCAATTTATTCACTCTTCCTAAGATATCGTCCAGGCTATAAATGGTGCCATTAGGTATCCTCAGCAAGACACCAACTATATACTCAGTGTATAATCCGAGTGATGGGTGTGCTGTGCAGAGCAGGACTGAAACTGACTCTTCCAGTATCAGAGACAAGTCTGTTCTCCTGACTCATTTCCCCACCAACTTCTCTGCCAAGATGATTTCTACACCTGGTCAAGGCTGGGAGCACAGGTTTTTCCAAACACCACACAGACAGCACCTCCTCACAGAGCTGTGAGAACCTAGACATGGATCACTGGTCATAGACCAATTAATTCTGGAAGGAGCATTATAAATCATTAAAGTAGAAGTTTTCAGACTCCTCTTTGGAACTCCTCAAGAGCCCCTATGCAATGGTTGGAAGGTTATATGAGGATGACAAACTCGGGGCAATGTCAGCATCCCATTCTACTTCTGCAAAAGCTGTTCAGCTTTTGCTTACTTAATTTGCTTGTGCTTCTCCACAAAATACAATCCTACAGCCTTAAAAACAAAGTGTGTGGAGATCTTGCTTGGCTTTACTCTTTCAGGGTGCAGAAAAAGACCAAGGCCCAAAGAGGTGAAGGGACCTCCCAAAGTTGACTACTTAGTGGTTCAAGGTTGTTGTCATCTCTTCTGAAGCTTAATCACAAGAGTTCTACCTCTGGGATTACATCTTTGGCATTGACAATCTCACCAGGAGATTATTGTCACAGAATTCAGATTCGAAGTTGCATTCTTTATGATTGTCTATATTTTCTTCTTCCTTTCCTTCTCGTTCTCCCTTACCTTTTGCTCCTCCATCTCTTCCTCCTCCTAATTTTCCTTCTCCTCCTCCTCTTTTTACTTGGGTAAAGGCCTGTTCCAAGATCAATGTTCTTTCTTCCTTGATTGCAGAGGTAGTATGGGCATTAATTCATTCTGAATTTCTTTCCCCCTTCCTTTATTCCACTCTTCCAACCTCTTGCCACCCAGCTATCCAATCGATGTATACACTGGCATTAAGAGGGCACTGGGAGTCTAAAAACTGTATTGGTAGATGGCAAGATGGTAAGCTTGACTCCTGCCAACAAATTGGACCTTCCCAACACTCCAACAGCTTTGCAGCAACTCTCCTTCTTTCTTCCATTCCTGCCTTTGCTAGGCATCCCCTCTTCTACCACTTGAATTAATAATTAAGCCCCTTCAGTCATAAAGTTGGAATGCCTATAACTTGTGGAGTTTACATTGCTTTACAGATGGCAAGTTCAAAGCTTTCTTACCTGTTGAGACCTGAGAACAAGCTCTCTATAGCTGGTGAAGTCAGCAATATTTAATGGCAAATGCAGTGAGTGAAACAATAGCCTCCAGGTTAGAATACAGGCCTTGGCAGGCATGTGACAGAGAAGGTTTGTTATATGCCCAAGGATGTGTTGGAAGCTCTATTGCATGACTTGCTAAAGATCAGCACCTCCTTGATAGTATGAAGTTGTATTTTATTATTTTTTTCTGAGTTTAATTATTAATGGAACTCCATTATATGACCTCTGGATAACCTTTACAAAAGGATTATATTGTTAAACATTGGGAGATTCTAACTACATTTAGAACCCTTCAACTAAATAAAAATTTACTGAATACCTACTGTGTATGCAACACTTTTTAGAAAAATAGTGGATTATGTAAATCAGGGATTCAGTGTCTTAGTATTTTCCCCTTGGTTGAAGGGAATAAGGCTAACATACCTGAAATAATTAGAATCCAATATGTTGTTTTGGAAGTTACTGGCTTTATGATTTTAATTTTCTACATACTCACAAAACTGCTCTGATTTTAATTTAATTTAACAAGAATTTATGGCTTATATATTCCATGCTATGTAGTGTAGTATGATTTCATGTGCATAAGCTTAGAATTAGAAAGATCTGATTTCAAATTCTGACCCTGATATTTAGCAGTTGCATGACTTTAGGGATCTTTAAGATCTTAGTTTTCTTATTTGAGAAATGTGGGTAGTAATGTTGATCTTTAGGATTTTTTAAAAATTATGACTCAGTGTATGAAAGACAATTAGTAAAATGCTTGATGGGCATTCAGTGAATGATGAATGTTGTTTTCTGGGTATTGTGAGGATCACAGAAATGAGTAAGACATAATCCTTGCCCTCAAAGAGTATATGCATAAATATATATTTGGTACTAAATCTTACCAATAATTATAAGCAAGAATACCAGAGCTGAGTAAAAGTGACATGGGACATTTCTGCACTTAAGTATAATTTTGAATTTGGTTTTCCATTTGCTTTGAAGGCTAGTTTTGTACTTGTTTTTGCAAATGGCAAGGTTATGCCAATTACCAAGGAAAGAACTCCAACTTTCAACAGCTTTGTCTTTACTACTGCTAGATCTACCATAGATGGAGACTGCAGAAGTATTTATGATTCAGGCCAAATGAAAATAAAATTCAGCTGAACTTTGGTCATTTTTTATGTTTTAAATGAGGCCAGTCTTGTATTTTTCAGGACTCTTAGTGAAAGTGACAGGAATCACTACAAACTAGCTTAAGCCAAGTATTGCATACAGCAGAGTAACCTATACTGAAAGAGAGATCTTCAGGATTTGTCTAGCATGGGCCACATGCCTGCCATTGAACTGATTTCTTTAACCAAGGGGATGGTGGGTCTCTTAATTGAGTTAAGTGCTGAGTCAAATGCTTCCCCTCTGGCTGTTGCTTCCTGGCCAAAACAATAGTCGTCTCATTGAGGCAACTCTGCTTGGTAGACTACATGCTCTCTTAGAGCCAAAACTCTTGAAGGAGAAGCTGGCTTCTTGAAGTCCTGCAAAACCTCACTCATGCTCCAAATTTAAGTGAGGACACTGGCCTCATATTTTGTTGTAGAAATCCCATTTACCTTGAAGAAGGTTGAATACCTGAGTATCCCATCCAAAACTATTATACAAGAATTTTGAAGAGACATAATTTTCATCAACTGCTTACTCTGGGAAGATGAGTTATGTTTCCTTGAGCCAAAAGCTAAACATAGCAGCATTAATTCTAGACAGAAGAGAAATGTTGTAAAAGCCAAATACCCCATGTTCCTGCACAGGCCAGTGAAACAAGAACACAGCAAGCTTCTGGAATTTTCTTACCAGACTGGGCTAGATCTAATCTGCCCTTCAGCTCACCACCACCACCACACCCAACTATTGCCCTCCCTTCCCTAAACTGCCTGATCTACCCTGCTATATTGTCTGAAAGTCATATCCTGAGGGTCCTTCTTAGGGCTTTTCTTGAGGATGAAGCCCATTAGAACACTGGGCTGACTCAAGTTTAAAATGTTTCTGGTGTTGACTTTGACATCAACAAACTGTGCAACAAAATGTTGAACAACCATCTCACTTTGGAGAATCTCAGTTTTCTCAAAGATAAGGGCATGTGAGATCCCTTTGGGGTAACTTACTCAGCTGCCTGGCAAGTAACAGATGCTTCATGAGGGTTGGTTGGTCTTGGCTCCCCCTCTCTTTCCAGATTTATAGTCCATGATTCAGTGTCTGAGCCTGTTGGCCTACTCAACCATTATAAGACAAATGAGAGGAAGGAGTGGGATCCATAACAACAAGATTTTGATTTGGAGGAAAGAAGTAATAAAAGCATGGATATGTCTTGGATTACTGTCCAGTAACTACCTCTTTATCAAAACTCCTCTCCTAACCCTGGTACACATGCCAAAGACTAAAATGTAATTGGAAGTCACTATTTTAGAGGTTATCCATCAGCCACCTTCACTCTGATTCTAAAACCCTTAAAAAAATCTGCTGCAATAAATGGTCAAGTCTTTCAACACTGAATTTCAGAGAGAGTGCAAGAGAGAGAGAAGAGAGAGGGAGAGAGAGAGAAGATGACAGACAGAAGGCAGTTGGCCTGGGAGACTGCCATAGGCACATGGGCAAATGCCCAATGGAAATTCCTGAGTCGGGAACACTGAAGAACAATTTTAAAAGGGAGATGATTAATGTTTAGCTTAAAATTGTTTGTGTTGGCTCTTTAGTTGGGATATTAGAATCATAATTATTATATTTACAAATGTTTTCAGTGTCTAAGGAGTTTGTTTATTTTGTTTTGCTTTTGTCTTCAAAATAAAGGAAGGAAATGAGATTTGTTTCTGGGTCGCTGCGGTGTGTAACGAAGAGAGCACATTGGAGGTAAAGTCCCTCAAAAACTGGTAGAAATATTTTTAAAATGGCTTTGAACTTCCACAAGACTAAGTGATTTTATCTAGGCCTGAAGGAACTAGGTGTCTCCAGCTGACATTTGGGTCACACATCGAAGGCACCTGGCATAGAATACATGGTAGCCATACCCAGTAAGTGGCCTAGCTTCAGTACATGGTGCTTAAGTACATGGTGAGCCCAAAGAATGACTGTAGATTCCAGTCCAGTTTGGATACCAGCCTGGCCTAGGCCACCTCATCCTCTTCCTCCTTCAAGTCTTCTCTGAGTCTTTAATCAAATGGTCAGCCTTCCCTTTCCATATGGGCACACAGGAACCCCAGATTCTAGTCTACAACATTATTATGGATATTATTCCAATTGTTTCTTTGCAGATACAATGGTGTGCAAGGATGAAGACTAAGGCCATGCTGCAGCAATTTTTTCCTTACCCACCTAGGAGTGCACTTGGCACATAGAGTAGGTTAATTAATGTAATGACTGGGCTGAGTCATGGTTGCCAGTTGTTATCTGTGAGCCCGGAGGTGCCTGTGCTGCACTGCCTGGTTTAGGTTATAGTTCCCGGGTTTGGGCTTAAGAGGTGACTCCCTGTCCCTGTATTTCCATATTCCCAGATCAACTAGTTCCCAGGCTGGGTTCTTTCACTAAGGCTGGCTGCATCCTGAACTACAATGGTTTACTATAGACAATTAACATAAATCTGGTAGTGTAAGAAAGGTGAAAACCAAGCTGAAAATATGAATCAGTGTGAAAGGCATGATTTTCTTCAGGAAGGTATAATGAAAAGAAGATAAGTGGATTGAGAAACTTAAATTGTTCCCTTGGCTCACCTGCTGTGTAAAAGAGCATTGGTAGGTAAGTGGATTAAAAAGCTGTGGTATATTTACACAATGGAATAATATCTGCAACAGCATGGATGGACCCGGGGAGTATTATCCTAAGATGTTTACTTAGGCTGAAGTTATTTCTCTGACTTAGCCAGTCAGAGAAAGAAAAATACCATGTGATTTCACTTATATGTGGAATCTAATGAAAAAAAAAAATAAACTAACAGCAAAACAAAAACAGACTTATAGGTAAAGAGAACAGACTGACAGCTGTCAGAGGGAATGGAGATTGTGGGGGCTGGGTGATAAAAGGTAAAGGGATTAAGCAAAAAAAAAAACAAAACAACAAAACCTCATAGACACAGACAACAGTAGGGTGATAACAAGAGGGAAAGTGGGTGGGGGGAGATAGAAGAGGGTTAAAAGGGGAATAAATGGTGCTGGAAGGAGAGTTGACTTGGGATGGCGAACACACAATACAATATACAGATAACGTTTTATAGAATTGTATGCCTGAAACCTACATAATTTTACTAACCAATGTCACCCCAATAAATTCAATTTTTAAAAAATCTATCATCCAGGAGAAAGAAAAAGAGCCCTTGCACCCCAGAACGACATTGCCAGGCATCCCTTCCTGCAGTTATTTCCTCCCTCTCCCCCCTCTTTCCCCGGTCTTGCAAGCGCTCCTGTGGTTGCCCTGCTGTCATGCCCACCCTCCTCCCTTTAGGCATTTTAAATTCTACCTGTTCTCCAAGGCCATGAAGCTTTCCTGGTTGGATTGCAAACTGCATGAGGGCAGAGCTCTATATGCCTTGTTTATTGAACATCCCAGTGCCTGAAACAGGCTCGCCATAGACAGTGTGGGAGGGAGAGAAGGAAGAAGAAATTGTACTAGCTTATACTATCTTTGCCTTGGTCGATATTTTATATTATATTATATTATATTATATTATATTATATTATATTATATTATATTAATAGTCACTACTTAACAATAGAACTAAGTGCTGCTCACTCTGTGACCCGATTTTGGACACCTTAAAAGCAGAGAGATGCTTCAGTATTCAGCCGCCTTGCAGGATGTAATAGACTCTTAGTAAATACTTATTGACTAAAGAAGACTGTTTAGAGACCTCACTTATGGGCCAAGTTTTCAGGCCATAGTTTACATGAGTATTTACATAATTTACATGCAAATGAGAGCCCTCATTAACTAGCCCAGTGTTTCCTGCAGTCCGTATTGCTGTTCTTTGGTAACAACAATCAGCCTGATTGGCCCCTCCCAACAACCCTGAAGAACCAGTAGCCCCCTTGGAGCTTCAGAGAAACCCAGAGCAGTGTCCACGTCCCTCTGTGGACACCACCCCCTACAACTCCAGGTTTAATATGGTATTTTCCTGGTTACTGTTCTTCCTAATAGGATCAAACCAAAGAGCGTTAGTTTCAGGTGGAGTACTCACGCTGCAGCTGCAGGTTAAGGGCCCTCCGTCTTCTCCTTCCAATCCCCATGGCCTGGAGGTGACGTGAACTCCCTAAGCCTGGTTCGTTATCTCTCACACAGGCTGTGGAGAGCGTGCTGGGGCCCTTCAGTGCAACAGACCCTTCTGTACTTTGAGCTCCCAGACTCCTTACAGCCCCTACAGACACTGCCCCTTACCTGCCCAGGTAATTCAGGTAAGTTCCCAGGACCACCCTCTGGGCTTTGCTCCTCCTGTGGGCCTCTGTTCACAGGTTTCTAATATTTGCGTCTGACTCCTTGGTTTGGAGACCTCCCCACGCTCCCTTCTTGGGACCCTGTTTGCCTCTGGGATTCTAAGCTACTTCACCCCTCCTCTCTCCAGTCCCGGAACGGCCCACCTTTCATCTGTCTCATACTGTGGGAAACTTTATACTGGGCCGACTGTAGGGCCAGACTGCCCAGAAAAAGGGAATATAGACAAGTGTCATTAAAATATAAAGTTTCATCTATCAGTGTTGAAGACACAGTTGGGCAGAGATGAGTCGGTTCTGCCTTACCTGGCTCCTTGAAACTGACAAATGCACTGGACGAAAGATCTACATCTACCCGTTTCCCACCCCTGATTCACCATGTTATTCCTCATTCCCCATATTCAATCTCACCTCAGTATTCACATGTGGACCCTGACTGTATTTTTGGCTACAGCCTTGGCCTGTTGACCTGGGCCGTCATTTGCCTCCCTGGGCCCTTGGCCCTTGTTCCCCGTGGTTGTCCTGGTAGCCGCACACTGCTGGGTCCCCACTGAGAGCTGGAAGGGCGTTTTTCTGATTTTCTAATAAAATATTGTAGGGTTTTCTGAAACCTAGATTCAGATGCAGGTAGGAAAGTATAATTTCCATAAAAGAGAATCATTGTATCAATTTAGCAGCTTGAGTGACCGTTGAACACAATAGGAGAAAGGCTGAAAGGGAGAGAAGAGGGTGGAGACTATCTGAGAGGTGAAAGAAGAGGAAAACAGAATGATTGCTCCCCCCAAGGAATATTAATATATTTAATTTTCATGCAGAAAACTAGCACAGGTAATCTTTGGGCAGAATCTCTAGGTTGTAACATTCCAGAAATAGTGGGTTTGCAAGCCCCAAACTGAGCTCAAAGAAATAGAGTGAGAAAAATCTTATGCCTTTCTGTTCCCTCCTGCCTCCTTCCCTCCTTCTGTTATCTGTCAGCAAGGAAGGCCGGGGACAGCATGAGGCTGTTGTTGTTTTTTTTTTTTCCCCAGGGGTGGGCAGGTGGGGAGGACTGTACATGCTTTATCAAATTGTCTAAAAATCCCAGAGGAACTGCCACTTAATTAGTATCAAAAAGTAGGATACTGTGGAATCATGACTTTGTTCTTTCTTCAAATGCCAGAGAGAGCCGCTGTATGTAGGTTTGGGGGCAACTGCCGCTTTGGTCTGAATGGACAGAGAGGCAACAGGGTGTTGGCGTCAGCACCTAAAATGAAGTCAAGTCTCTGTTTGCTGTTGAGGACCCATCTCTTAGATCAGTGCAAGTAGGCCTTTGTCCGCAGGGAGACTGTATGGATTATCTGCATGGACAACAGGGTACTATGCTAGCAAACGTGTGTGTGCATGTGTGTGTGCGTGTGTGCGCGCACACAATGCATAGAGGAAGCAGGTATGGAAACTGCTGCTATGATGTGTATTTAGTCATCAAGACACATAAGGCATCGCAGTAATAATACACTCCATTGGCCCAACCATCCTTAAATAGACTTTCTTTCTTCAGGAGGCTGCAGTCAGCTAAAAAATGTTGCCAAGGGAAGGCTGACTGGTTGGCTGACTGCCATGACCTTGCAGGATAGTGAATATATAATGGACCAAGGTTCTGGTTCTCAGCCTTGGTCAGAAGGGCTACTATTCATTCAGTACCTCTTACCCCATGCCAGCGCCTAAGCTAAACACTTTCATACATCACTTTATTTAAACCCTACAGCAAGCTTGCAAAGTGGGTATTATTAACTTCAGGAGACTCAGAAGATTAGGCAACTTGCTTCAAGATCCATGGCTCCTACCATACAGAGCCAGAATTCAGGCATATGCCTCTGACTCAAAAGCTGGATGCTTAATTACTGTGCAATACTACCTCTTTTTGCAGGAACCAAAGTTGTAGTGATTTTGGTTCCTGCAAAATCACTCAGGTTATTAGACTTCCGCTGAAGGACAAGAATTACAGTACTCACAAGAGACAGCTGAGTAAGCCACATGGCTCATTTGCTTAACTCTCCGGTGGCCAGAATGCCAATGGTTTCTCGCCTTGTTGAGGTACTCAGGAGCTGAATCAGAGCTCAGGAAATTACAGTTGACCCTTGAACGATAAAGGGGTTAGGGACACTGACCTCCCCAACACACACAGTTGAAAATCTGCATATAACTTTTGATGTCCCCAAAACTTAATTACCCTCTGTATCTGTGGGTGATTGGTTCCAGGACCTCCATGGATGCTACAATCCGCAAATGCTCAAGTTCTCTACATAAAATGGCCTAGAACAGTGCATATAGTCAGCTCTTTGCATCTGTAGACTCCCAACAAGAGATTGAAAACAGTATATTTATTTAAAAAAAATTAATGTGTAAGGGGACCCACATAGGTCAAACCTACAATGTTTCAGGTCAGCTGTATTTGATGAGCAGGGCTGAGAAGATTACGATGCGGGAAGTTCTGAGGATGCTCCGGCGGACCCGGGGCCTGAGCTCCTCAGGACCAGATTCAGAGACCTTCTCCTCAGGTGCAGCTGGACTCGCAGTTCCTAGTAACCCTTCCACTGCTGGCCACTCTCTTCTGATGACACATACTATCTTCCATGTATTTACATTTTCTGTCTATGCTTAATAATGAATTTATACTTGGCCAGACAGATATTGTCTTCTTTATAATAAGATAACAGAACTAACTTAAATGACAAGAGGGCAATTTCATTTTCCTCTCCCCATGGTCTTGCGGGTCCCTATGGTCCATAAGACATTGGTGGGTACAGCAGGTTGCCCACTCACCATCCTTTTCCACCTTCCTCCTTCCTGAGCTCTTGCTAACCTTGGGCTTCCTGTCAGGCGAGAAAATAAATTACAATCAATTACAAGCTTTAAGCTATTTTGAATTGGATTTTCTATTATTTGTAGCCCAAACCATCCTAACTGGCACAGGTAGTATTTCAAGAATGGATTTAGGTAAGCCTTGCTCCTTCACTGATTTTTTAAAGGTATTTTCGGAGCACCTCTTTTATATCAGACCCTGCTCTAAGTACTCGAAATATATCAATGAACAACATGGACAAATGCCCCATGGGGGCTTACACTGGGGGCTTACATTTGGGGCTTACATTTCAGCGGGGAGAGGCAGACAATAAACAAAGGACATGTAAATAAGCAAATGACAAGTATGTTAGAGGAGAAGTGCCACGAAAAAGAAAAATGTAGAGCAGTGTCTCAGGTGGGGATGACCCAGAAGAAGACCATGAGGCAGGGTTTTGTTACCATTAGCTTATTTAGGAGGTGGTCCCACAGAGCACCAGTGAGGGAGAAGAGAAGTATAGGTGGGAAGGGAGCGAGGCCGATGGACTATTAGCGAGAGGTTTGATGCTGTATTGAGTGGAGAGCTCTATCCTGCTGGAGACCCACCGAACAATCATATAAAAAGTACCTCAAAATTGTCCCCCCACAGTCTAGGAAATCTGGGTTTTGCATCCACAACTTGGTCCTCATTAGTGGAGGGCTGCCCCTGAGGAAATGGAATCTTCCAGCATTCAGAGCTGCCCCCAGCAGGCTCAGCCGGCCTCAGTGGTGGAGAAATCCCAGGAAGTGAAAGAGAAACAAGAGGTGCCTAATGGGGACAGCTGTCAGCTGTGGGGATGGGAGCCCAAAGTGGGTGGAGGGGCTATGGGCAGGATGTCAATGCTCCAGCAGGGCAAAGAGGATGGGGGTCCAGGGGCTGAGGAGATTGGTTGTGGTTTAAAATAGGGTGGCCAGGATGGGTCTCATTAGGATGACATTTGTACAAAGATTCAAAGCCAGTGCATATTTGAAGGAAAGCATTCCAGTCAGAGGGAAAAGAAGTGCCAAGACCCAAGGCTGGGAATGTACCAGGAGTGTGTGAGAAAGCAGCAAGGAGGCCAACGTGGCTGTAGTCTGTGATCACAGGTGAGAGCCGTAGGGACCACGGTCAGAGGGGATGGCAGGGTCCGAGCAAAGTGGGCCATGGAGGACACTGTGGAGATGTTGGCTTTCGCGCTAAGTGTGATGGGAAAGCACTGCAGGATCTGAACCCTGCATTATTGTAATTCCCTGGCAGCTGAGAACTTCTCAAGAAGGAAAGTGAGCTAATGCTTTTCAGGGCTGACCCGCATTGTCTTAGCTTCTGGATCCAGACCGCTGGGAACACAGAAATGAGATGCAGACAGCCTTTCCGGTTGTCCAGTCTGGGTGTGTAGAACAAAAGCAGACGTTGCCTTTTCTCTCTTAAGAACATCTTGTGAATGCTGTCCATTGGAAATTTGGTTGTCAGGTTCACTATTTGAGGGTTTTTCATGTTGGCCATTTGCCAATTTAGGAAGTTGAATCCTGGGTTTCTGGGGGAAGTTCCTGGGATATCAGAAAAAAGAAATTCATCTTGGTCATTACCATTTACATTATTTTGACTTTATGCTTCTCAAATTAGGATCATTTACTCTTCTTTCTTAAATATCCTAGTGAAGAAAGTCTAATTCTATATTCTCAGCTTACGATAAGGAACTTGAAGCATAGAAAATATTGTATTCAACTAGCAAGTAGTATCGTAAGTTATAATCTTTCCTTACAGGTCACATAGACCCTGATCCTGGTGGTGTGTCCTATGACGTCACTGAGCATCCTGCTTCCCTTCCCAAATGTCAGGGCTGTAGCACATCTTAGCGGCCCATCAGACGTTTACAGTAGGAAACAGAGAAACAGCGATGTGTTCAATTAAACAGGAGAAGTCAGTGTGATTCCCAGAATTGAAAATAAAATTTTCCAGCTTTTCATTGTCAGGTGTAGCTGGACATCTTCTCCTCCCCTTTCTTTTTACCACTCATTCTTATGTCTGTCTGTTGATACTCAGATTTTAGTCTCAAAGACAGTTTTCTACTGAAAGGGACTGGGGCAGTTTGGGGAGTAGTAATGGCAAAGACTACTGGTTGTCCATGGCAACCTGTTGTCTTCTTTCTTAGCATGTTTACAGCCAGGGCCATGACCAGACTATGTTTTCCAGTCTCCCTTGAGTTAGCTGTTGCCAAGCGACTCATTCTCACTACAGGGTGTGGGTAGACAGGACGCACACCTCTTCCAGTCATGAAGCAGGCATGCCTTCTCCACACTGTGTCCCCTCTGCCAGATGGATGACAACGACAATGAAGCCAAGGCCTAGAGAATGGTAGACCCCAAGGTGGAAGGATGCTGCGTCCCCACCCCTGCATGGAGGACAGTGACCCCAACCAGAAGTAGCTGCCTTGCACCAACGTATGAGTAGAAATAAACCTCTATTGTGCTCCAGGTATTCCATATTTTTGTCTATTTATTATCACACTCTAGCCTACTCTATGTAACACAGTGGTTAATTCCATTTCTTGGGAGAAGAAAAGGTCAGGGAGCGTGTAGAATTTTTTTTTTTTATTTACAAAACTAAATTTGAATATTTTTTTAAAAAGTTGTCAGTGTTGGTATGGAAATGAGAAAGAGGATAATTTGCAAGTAAAAAAATATATATAAAATAAAATAGAATACCTGTATCATATCCTCTGTTAAATATATGGCTATCCCTAAAGCATAGCTATGAAATTGTTTCTATTTGTGTACACAGGAAAGAGTTACTGTTGAGTATACCTAGTAAAAGTAGGAACCGTATCAAGGACAGATAGCATTGGTGGTCACACCTGATAACAAGTAGAAAGGGGACTGAACAAGTAAATAGAGCCAGTGGCCACCCACCATAACTGAATTTAAAGCAGGTTCAACTTTGTATTCCAAGAAGATACATTAACCAAGTGTCCTCAGGAGAAAAGATAAGCATGCAGACATTACCTCTCATGTTAAGGAGATAAAAACATTCGATGGATCCTATTAAATTATAATAAAATATTAATGAAGAGTATAAATGTTTTTGTAATGCTAACACAAATCAGAGCTATGTATTGCATGGACAGAACAGTAGATTTTGTAACACTGGCCAAGCAAAATTTAAATAATCTATCATCTTGTGGGAAAACACAAGGAGAGACACAAGTTAAAAACAACAGAACCTGGGAAAGTGTGTACCTAAAAAGTCTCATGGATGTAACAAGTTAAATTTAACTAGAAAAAAAGGGCAGGATGGTGTGTGGGGAAAGGTAAATATCCAATGTACCTGGAGGAGAGGAAAACAAGGTGAGGAGGTGTTACAAATGTCTACAGGAGATGCTCAGTCACAGCGGGAAGTGTTTCTGGGAAGAAATTAACTGGGAGGTGAGCCAGTGGTTTTCACTAGGGTAAAAGGAAAGATGGACAGAATCTAGGATTTTTATTAGTAGTGTTTCTCCTTCTCCCCTCCCTTCTTTTTTCAGACCTCATTTCTTTTTCGCTTTTTCGATAATATTTCTTGATTTCTTTATTTTTTGTTATATTAATATTTTGTGTTATGAAGGCTTTATGGTGCATGGCGTACATTCAAGAAAATGTGTACAGTGGTCACTTGTCCAGCAACTCAGCAGAGGATACTTCTGGTAACTCTGTACTCCTAGAAGAATGCTGACTCCTGACTGTGGCTTACAAATACCCTTCTATCTGGGTCTTGTTTAGCATTTCCAGCACCTACTCTCACACATGCTCAAATTTTAGCACGT
The DNA here is from genome assembly GCA_039655065.1 of Glossophaga mutica. Classification (NCBI taxonomy): domain Eukaryota; kingdom Metazoa; phylum Chordata; class Mammalia; order Chiroptera; family Phyllostomidae; genus Glossophaga; species Glossophaga mutica. The sequence continues at coordinate 72,051,198 of CM077308.1, read as the reverse complement.
CAAAGAAGCACCAGGAGAGCTGTGAACACGTAGATTCCCGGGCCTCTTCCGCAGAGATTGGGATTCATTACATCTAGGGCGGGGCCCAGGAATTTGCATTTCAATAAGTGGTCTCAGGTGATTCTAAAGCAGGCCTCTGCAGATCACTTTCTGGGAGGAGCTCCGTAGAAAATGAAGCACTGAAGCTTAAGTATTTCCCCTCCATGTGTTCTCGGAAACTGAGCATGTACCTTGCAGGTGTTCCCCTCACAGTGGCGGGTGAGCGAGTACCTTTATGATAGCATTGACTTCAGCATGTGATAGTTGCTTGATGACTATTCCTATCCATTACTAGATTATAAGCCATTCAGAGTGCTGAAAACATGGCTCTCATGTTTATCATTGCACCCATTTCCTACTGTGGTGACTAGAACAAAATAAGTGCTAGAAAAATGCTCAATAAAAGAAAGGGGAGTTCCTTAAGGGAGGGTAAAGGCAAGATATCAGAAAGGCCCCACAGGGAATCAGTAGGATTGGCCCAGCTGACAGCAGGGTTCTGTTCCTCACAGTTTAAAGGGTATACTTAAAGTGAATGGAACATCTTACATGGATCAACAACGACGTATTGTTGTTTAATGTCTTCAAACTCACCCGACTCCCAGCTGGATCTTCCTATTCCATTTCCACTCCAGTCAAAGCCATCACAAAAAATAGCAAAGACAACAAGAAATAATAATATAAATTTTATGTTCAATGCAGTTAAGAGACTGGTGTAACATAACTACATAATATCTGAAAACACATTAGAATGGCGAGAACTTTGCAGAGTAAATTATGACTGCCAAGGGAAACACCAAAAATACGCAAACCCTCTGGTCTATAAGATCCTCGGTAAGCTGAACAATTAGGTGGAAATAATCGTGTGAACTAAAAACAGGGGTATCAGTTAGAAATCTGTCAAAGAAGAATTAGAACAATCCTTCCCGCCTCATAGCTGGGTGTCAGCCTTTCCTCCAAACGAAAGACAGAGGAAAGGTTTATTCATGAGTGAAATTCAACCAGAATGGATGCACTTTATCAGGCACAGAGAAAAAGAAAGACTGTAAACTGAAAAGAGAATTCCTACCAAATGGCAAAACCCCCATCATTCTTCACCCCATCTAGCTGCTAGAATGCCTGAAGCCAGTCTTATACCATTAGGCAAGAAGATATTGGCTCCTTCTCTGGAAAAACTAAGGGACTCCAGAATAAAAAAAATATGGATTTGACATTTAGGACAATCACCAGTTTAAAAGCTGACTGAATACCCAATCGCTCTACAGCAAAGCTAAAGCCAATGCACAGGAGATTGCAAGTCTGTATTTTTGGTGCTTCACAATTAAAGGAGAGACAAGGACGCCAAGACAATTCAGTGGGGGGAAAGGAAGGTCTTTTTACAACAAACGTTGCTGCAACAGCTGGGTGTCTTTATGGAATGAAAAGAAGCTCAACCACTACTTCATTCCACTCACAAAAATAATTTGAGATGGATTGTAGAACTAAGTTTAAAAGAAAAACTTCGAGGAGAATATGTTTACTACCTTTGAGCAGTTAACAGTTTTCTCAAAGAGGACACAAAAAGCACAATTTAAAAACTTAAAACTTTTAGGTAAGTTCTACCTAACATATTTCTTTTTCAGATAGAATCTAGATTATATTTTACTCTTTGAGATGGTTCAGTGTCCTTATTGTAGACCTTAGATATGGCACTGGCCCCCAGTACTGTACCCGAAAATGCAGGTTCCCCTGCCTGCCACAACAGAAGCCGAACTCCTGAGATGTGCTGCTACAAAAAAAGAGTTTTTTTCAGATGCTGTGACCTGGGAGAATGGGGGACTCCTGTCTCAAAGATCATACCCTCTTCCTGGTAAAGCCCGAGGTACTTATAAGGATAGGGAGGGGAGGGCTATTTTTTTCTTTTCTTCCTATCCAATTATCTTGCTAGGTTTTGGTGCTGTGCTCAAGATCTATCCATTAATTTTTCCAGCTTTTGGCCGCTCAGTGTAAGAACCTCCCCCTGGGCCATCTTGGCCAATTGGAGAAACTGCCTGGTGCTCCCTCATGGTCTATATTAACAGTGTTACATTGCCCTTGGAACCTAGCAGGATTTATAGGATTGTTTGCTCAGAGTAACCTGACACTGAGGTATTTTGTTTTGCCTGCTTGTGTTGTTTTACTTTCTATATCTGATTTTTAAAAATCTTCTCTACCATTGGGGTGCTAGCTGTCACTTATAAATTCTATCTCTGGTTCTGACTTTTCTGGAAGGCAGGAGTTTGGGAGATTATAAACTTTTTACTTATACCCATTTTTTGTTTGTTTTTGACTTGTTACAGTAAGAATAAATTTTTATCATAAGAAAGATGTTATAAAGAAAACTAAGACTAATACAATTTCTACCCTTTTCTGTTATGGCACTTACATTATTTTATAATTATATATTAGTTTACATGTTTTAGAATATTTAAATCTGCCCCCACCACCTGATTACAACCTTCATGAGGGCAGACTGTTTTCTTTATCACCGAATTTCTATCTAAGCACTAGTACAAGTGCTTAGAAACAACTCAATAAATACTTGTGGAATTAATGAAGGGATACTAGCAGGCAAATCTGGAAATCAACTAAACTTCTTAGACTTTCCATGAAGGAAAAATAAGAAGGCTCTGAGTAAAGAGTTTTGCTTTTTGTAATTTGCATGTGCTTTAGAACATGATCTTTGTGATATCTACTTCAAACTTTCTGGTTCTTTTTATGTACTTGTTGGTAGGTACTCTGGTTCCTGGGTATGTAACAATTAAAGAAATTTGCCAGACACGTGGTTCCAACTAGGTTAAGTGTAACAGTGCTGCCTTGCATTGTTTAGTAATTATCTCAGCCTGCATAATCAGCACATTATATGCTGAGCACCAGCTATAAGCTTAGTAGCATGTAGGTGTTACATACAATAGGAAGTAAAAGGCAGGGTCTCTGCTTTTAGAAGTCTGTAATAGTGGCTGAGAAGACTATAAGATTTCAAAGGAAAATCTGAGACAGAGTTTAAGCTTCTGAAGGGACTTCTTTTATATCCTCTTACACAACACCTAATCACAGTGTAGTGCAGTCACTCAGCTCCATCAGTTGGTGAACATTTAATGACAAGCCTGTTAAGTGCTGAGCACAGTTCTAGGTACTGGGCGTACAGGGTAAACAACACAAAACAAGTTCCTATACCCCTGATGCTTATATTCTAGTAGGAGGAGGCAGAACAATATAGAAACAAATGAAATTACAAGAAAAGTGTCAGAGAGTACTAAGGACGACTTACAGAAGTGGAAGAACAGTGCAGTGATTGTTTTAGTTAAGGAAAGTCTCTAAAGAATTGGCATTTAAGCTGTACATATTAAGAGGAAGCAGTCATGCAAATAAGGGAGGATAGCAGAGAAGACACAGTCCAGACAGAGGAACCAGCCAGTGCAAAGGCCTTGAGACAGGAGCAAGCTTGTCCTGTTAGAGGAACTGAAAGGTCAGGGGTTGAAACTTAGTGGGTGAGGGGGAAGAAGGGATGAAATTAAGTCAGAAATGTGGGCAGGTCCAGATCACACAGGTTCTGGAAGCCAGGGGCTGGTGAGAGCACCTTAATGCTAGTTTCTAAGTGTAATGGAAAGCCACGGAAGCCCTTTAAGCAGGGAGACACATGATATGGTTGATGTTTACAAAATATTGCTCTGACTAATGTGTGCAGAAAGGGAAGGAACAAAAGTAGAGGTTAAGAAATGAGTCCCAAGCTGACAGGGGAGAGATGCAGGGGACTTGCATTTGACCAGTAGTGGTGGAGAGTGAATGAATTCAAGGTGTGTTTTGAGGGTAGAACCAATAGAATTTGTGGAGGGCTCTGAGCTTGGGAGAGAGGAAACTGAAAGAACCAAGGACAGAGCCTAGATTATTACCTTAAACACCAGTAGTGTTATTTCATGAGAGTGGAGTCACAGGAGCTAAGGGAAGAAAGTGTTTTAAGGATAGTGACCACTATGTCAAGTATTTCTGATATGGAGAAGTAAAATAAGAATAGACAAGTAAGCTCCGGGTTTGGCAGCATGGAGTCATTGCTGACCTCAATAAGATCAGGCTTAGTGGCATGGCTAGGGCAGCGGCCTTTTTGCAGTGAACGGAGGAGACAGTAGGGGAGGCATAGGAACCGTGACTCTAATAATCAACTCTTTCAAAAATTTGCTATGCATGGGAGCATGGGGAAGCAACAGGAGTTAGAAGGAATATGGCACTGAATTTTTTGTTGTATCTTTTAAGGTAGAGATATTAGAACATACTTATATACTGATTGAGATGAGTTAGTACAAAGAGAAAGATCCCATAATGCATAAGAAAGAAGGAAAAATTATAAGAGCAGATTCTAGAAGGTGAGAAAGTTGAGATCCAGGGCAAAAGCAGAGCTATCACCTTTGCTAAGAACGAAAGCCCTCTATTCAAACTAATGACATGTTGGGAGTTTAGATAAGGGAATAAAAGGGAATTCTTTGTCTAGTATTTGCTCCTATTTTTTTCTCTTTTATAAAATATCAGACAAGGTCAAGGGTGGAAAGGCACAGGTGCATGAAATTTGAGGAGAGAGAAAAATGACCAACAGTTTTGAAGAGTGGAAAATTGTAGATTGTTTACTTTCATGCCTAGTTGAGATCTGTGGTCATACGGTATATACTTTTTTTAAAAATCTAGAAATAGCCATGGAGATTGCAAACATAGAGTAAATGATAATAAGGTTTAATCAGGTTGGAACTTAGCCTGGTTGGTACTAGAAAAGGAAGGGCTGATGAATTAAGAGTGTTCACAAAGGAATACTTATCATAATAGACCACGAACTCTTCACTAGGTGAGGAGGGAAGAGCATGAGTGGGTTGACTGAAGAGCACCAGTGGACTGGTCATCCGGATGAGGTTAAAAAATTTTGGACTAAGAGTATGTAGAGGAAGTAAATTAGCAATACAAGAACTGGTCATTAGAAAACAGGGCACCTGAAACTGCAATATCAGAGAAAAACCACAAAGTCAAGGGCATTATTGTAGGGTTGGATAAATGAGGTGAGTTGAAAGAATAGATCACTGACAGTGAAGAAGTGTGGTGGATGGATTATTCATGTGGATTCTGAAGTTGCAAAATACGATGATGAGACAGGTAGTGGAACAGGAGACTGGTGCTAAGATTATCCATGAAGGAGGGAGCTCTGAAGGGTTGGTAGTTAATAGTAACAGGGAGGAGGAGTAGGGTGGTTATAAAGGACCTGGGGATTTTGAAGGCAGGAGGAAAATGATCCTGAAGTAACAATGGGAAGCAAGGATTAAATGTGAGAGAGAAAAAATACAGCCTCCACTCACAAGAGCCAGGATTCAGTCAGGCAACAGGTGGAGGCAGGGCTGCCGATGTTGTCCAACTTTAGAAGTACTATTTTCATAGGCAACGATGTGAATAGCACCTTTCTGGGTTATGAAACATGGCCAAAGTGCAACGGGTAGATTCAGAGAAATTGAAGGTACAGGGACATTTTCCAGTGACACAATATGCGTTTCAGAGGGTCCAATGGAAGGAGTAAGAGGGTAAGATCCATGGACGTACAGAGATGCCAGGGGATGAGGGCCCAGCGGGTCATGGGTGGCCTGGAAGACTTGAGCTTCCTGTGCTTTGTAAATACTTCACCCACAGAATGACCTAGATTTCTAAACTATTTGTGCTGTTCAATGTAATTTTTATGGGCTCGTTTTTTGGTGGGATTTTGAATCATGGGATAGGAGACACCTTATCTCCAGAACTCTATTTTCAATCAGCAAGAGCCCGAAATAATTTGCATGCAAGTGTTTTGGAATCTGACAATCTCCTCAAAATAGACAAGGTCAGGCAAATTTGTGTGATTTTTGGCCATTGCTGCTCCTGCCTGCCTCCAGAAGCGTGTAAAAGGAGATCATATTACTTGGATAAATGCCCAGCTGCCCTTGGGGGCACGGTTGTCCCCAACATTGTTTTCTTCAGTATTTCTCCTGTTACCAGTCCCGGTTATTTCCATGTGAGTTCACTCTGAGCCTGCATTCATAAGAAGAGTGTACACAGTCTACGACCCAGTGTATAGAATGCCTTTCCTTTCCAAAGGTGGTGACTGGTTTTGTTTACCTAGAGTTTTTTTTAAATCACCAAAGAGTTCTGGCAAGTGACATTTGGCTTGCAAATGAGGTAGCACTTGTTAAAATTGCTAAGATGTGAGCCTACCACCCCAAATCCTTCAAATATGGATCTCATGGCACTATGTGCCTCTCTTTTTGAAGCACTCACTTATTGCAGCTGTAATTCCGCAACTGTTTGTAGAATTTTATCAATAATACATGTCTTTGAACACTTGACTGTCAGCTTCATGAGGGCAGAGACCACACCCTTCCCTCCTGCTCACCACTGTTCCCAGTCCCTGAGACATCTGGGGATCGCATCTGTGGATTGCAGCAGTGATGGATGCTTGTACCTCCTCTTCCACCGCCATGGCCTGCATGGTAGCTTCTCTCACTGTGCCTGGACTCAGGGCTCTCCAACTGTCTCCTAGCTGCCATCTAGACCTGCCTCTCTCAAGGGTTCCCTGGGCTATGAACCACTCTCCACTGCCTTTCTCTGAAAATTAAGTTCACACCAAATTAGCAAGTTCCCCAAGCACATTATGTCCACTCAAAGACCTATCAGGGGCGGCATTCAGATACCAGGCAGTGAAAGAAATCTTATTCAGTGTTCAAATCGTAATTCTAGCATTTAACTAGCTGTAAACCTGGGCAGGTGACTCAACATCTCTGAATCTCGGTTTTGTTGTTTGCAAAATGGTGATAATAGTATTACCAACATCATAGAGCTCTTGGGACAACTAAGTAGAAGAGAGTATACAGTTGTTTAACCCCTGGCCAAGGGCCCAGTGAACACCCAATAACTGACTGTTATGATTATCGTTACCATGATACCTGGCAGTGAAGAGCATTTCTGGGGAAGGTGCTAACAGCCTCACACAGGGTTCTCCTGAGTCCAGAGCTTCAGCAGCCTCTCAGCTCCGGTTTGAGAATGGCAGAAGGGGAGAGTTCCTCTCTTTGCCCCTTTGTGAACACCTGTTGACACAAACTGCAGAAAACCTCTCTCGGGGTATCAGGTAGGCTCCAAAGGGCAAATCGAGAAATCCAGTGACTAAATTGTTGAGAATTGTCCCTTGGCAAAAGGTTTAAAGGGACCAATGTTTTATCCATTGCTGACATACAATTTAATCATTATATCAAAACAGTGAAGAGTCCAGCAAAGCTGTCATTTAGAATGGAAGGACAGATAAAGCGCTTCTCAGATAAGGTCAAGTTCAAGGAGTTCATCATCACCAAGCTCTTATGATATGAAATGTTAAAGGGACTTATCTAAGAAAAAGAAGATAAAAAATATGACAATGAAAAGACAGCAAACTCACAGCTATTAAAAACCACACCTAAAACAAAAGCAAACTAAGCAAACAGCTAGAACAGAAACAGAACCACAGAAATGGAGATGATATGGAGGGTTAGCAACAGGGGCGTGGGAGGAGGAGGGGGGGAAGGTACAGAGAATGAGTAGCATAGACAGTGGGTAGAGAATAGACAGGGGCAGGGTAAGAATAGTATGGGAAATGTAGAAGCTAAAGAACTTATGACACAAGGACATAAACTAAAAGGGGGAATGTGGGTGGGAGAGGGTGTGCAGGGTGGGGGGAATGATGGGGGAGAAACGGGACAACTGTAATAACAATCAATAAAATATATTTAAAAAGAAAAAAAAAAACAGTGAAGAGAAAGCGTTTTCTCTACCAGGCTTCTTTTGTCAAGCACAGAGTGGGAGATACCTGGCTCCTGTTTTTCACTGATGACAGGTAAAATGAGACAGACCATGGTAAATACCTAAATTCCATGCAATATCCTCCTTTCCACTCCTGCCCTTAACTTGATTCTCTTCATTTTGCCTTTATTTAGTGTATATTCATTCAATTACCACCAAGCTCCTGTTAGGTGTCAGGGGTGTTAGGCTTGGTGTGCAGATACCAAGATAAACCAAAGGTTGTGGCTTCCTGATCTACGTGGTAATATGGAAATCAGTAGCCTAGGAGGTTCAGGGTAAAAGATAGGACTAGTCCTCAACAAAGCAGGGAGGTAAAGGGGGAACGAAAAGGAAGAAACCGTGTACCTACGATGTGCCAGGCGCTGTGCCCAACATTGTCGCATTTGATCCTCATGATGACCATATGGTGAAGGCAACTTGATCTCACAGCCATACAGAAAGACAAATGAAAAAGATGGAATTTAGTGGCAGCACTGTGGCAACACTGAGGACAGTACAACAAGAATTATGAGTGTATTTTCTGAACACTGCCCCTATCCTGACTTTAACTCACTTTCCTATAGTAATAATAGCAACAAACACCCATTTGTCTTTTACTATGTGCTAAGTACTAAGTTTTATCTATGAAAACTCATTCAACTTAGCTGAGGTAGATTATTATAATCCCCATTCTACTGGTGGGCTAATTGAAGCATAGAAATGTCAAGTTATTTATTTGCTCAAAGTTGTGCAGCTAATCAGGGAAGGGAGCAAGGCTGAAATAAAGTCTCAGAATCTAAGCTCTCAACAACTTTTTGTATTGCCTACTTTCCCAATTATTTTCTTTTCACACTCATTTCCTGATTGATTCTTAATTTTTTATATTTAAATTCTTATTTGAGAGAGGGAAAGAAAGAGAGAGAGAGATACATCAATGTGAGAGAGGAACACCGATCAGCTACCTCCTGCATATGCCCTGACTGGGTTGGAATCTGCAACCCAGGCACATGACCAGGGATTGAACCGACGACCCTTTGGTGTATGGGATGAAGCTCCAACGAACTGTGAGCCACACCAGCCAGGGGTTCATTTCCCGGTTTTTAAAAATTGTTTTTATGTCTATTTCTAGATCTCAATCCCCCTTTTAAATGAAAATACAATAAATAATAATTGTATGGGCAATGCCATTGCAATGCTTTTTCTTAATTTAACATAAACAGAGCATGAATGAGAGGAATAGAAAAAAAAACTTGGAAAGCCTTCTCTATTTTGTTTTCCACCTACTTCTATCTTTACAAAAAAGGATGAGTGCATTCACAAACGTGTACGCAGATACACTCACCAAATTCTAGACCAAACTGGGAGAAAACAAGCAGCAGGCTCACACATAATAAGCCCTGGAACACTGGCTGCATGAGCTGGCATAATGTTTCTATGGCTCTTGATTTTTGCTTCTTTAATTCATTTTTACTTCACCTCTTAAAGACTTGCTATGCACGTATGTGTATGTATGCACATGTGTGCATGTGTATATTTGGGTGTGAGTTTTGTTGACTAGACTGCACATTCTCTGAGTTAAGGAATGAATATATTAATCATTTTCTTATTTTGAAACAAGCTTTTATTGAAAACATACATGTGCGCAGGTACACACATACAAACACTCTTCCCCCAATCACAGAAATGTGAACAAAGAAGGAACTATGGCAGACACTGCTGGTATCTGCGTAATAACCCTTCTCCCCCTGTGTTTAGTGAGTGAGTCCAGCCTTTATTTTGAGCTGCGAGGCGAAGTGCTGGGCTTCAAGGCTCAGGAGGATCAATGAGCCCCAGGCAGAGTTGCTGGGTGGGAATTCTAGGCAACCTTCTAAGAAGTACATATACAGCATTTCCTTTTCTTTCTTTCCTGCTTTTTGCCAAGAATGTTAATATGCTGAATAAAACTTTGGAAGTCATCTCGGACCATGAAGGAGCTTTGAGGATGAATGCCCTGAGCTATGGTCAGAGGAAAACAAACATAGAAAGAGCTGTCCCAATAGCCCCAGACTGCCCAGCATGGGGCTTCTTTTGACATGGTGGTGGAATACAGTTTTATCTCCTTGAAACCACTGTCCTTTCTGGTCTCTGTGGCTAGAACCCAAATGCAATTTCTAGCTGAGGAAGGAGTCGATAGTTTGTTCAAGTGAATTAAAACAAATGAAACAAAGCAAGGGTTTTCCAAAAGGCATTTTCCTTTTTTTAGATCAAATAATAAACCTAAAAGATGATAAGTCAAGAAAATGATAATTATGTATGATGACAGATGTTAACTGAATTTATTGTGATCATCATTTTGTAATATACGCAAATATTGAATGATTCCTTTGTATATATGAAACTAAAATAATGTTTCTCAATTATACCTCAATTTAATAAAACAGACTATTTTATTCTACCAAAAAAGATAACTAAAACTGTAATGCCCCACCATTAAGAACAAAATCTCCTAAGTGATTCCCAGTGAAATGTCCATTCAGCTTACCTAAGCATTTTTCTCTCACTAATTCTTTCTCTTGGGTTTATTAACAGAACCTGTCGATTTTATATGGCATCTTTAAAAACTCTATCTGCTAATTCCGGCCAAGATGGAGGTGTAGGCAGAAACCTTTTGCTTTCTCACACAACCAAAAGGAGGATAACAACCAATCTAAAATCAATAAACAATCAGAAGCATCAGAAAATCAAACTGCATGGAACTCCAACAACCAAGGAATTAAAGAAAAAAATCAATCAGAACAACCAGACGGCTAAGGCAGACCTCACTGGCCAACTCAGAAAAACTGCGGCTATGCGGCTGAGCGGTGGGGCTGACTGCCAAGCTCGAGCTCGGCTGAGCTATGAGGGAGGGACTGACTTACGGGGGAAACTGAGACTCAGAGCTGACAGTGGGCTACGGCTGGGGTTGCAGCGGTGGGAGATACTTCCAGTCTGACTGAAGAGTCTGTTGGAAAGTGCGCTAGAGACAAGCAGGCAAGCTGCATTGTTCCCTCTCTGGCCTGCCCCCAAAAGGCAGTTCTGAGGTCAAAGAGGGTTGCCCTGCCTGGGTGAATACCTAAGGCTCCGCCCCCTAACAACTTAATCAGCTGCACCAAGACAAAGAAATATGGCCCAAATGAAAGAACACAGCAAAACCTCAGAACTAAGCGATGAATAGATTGCCAACCTATCTGATGGAGAATTTAAAGCCCTGGTCATCAAAATGCTCACAGAACTGATTGAGCTTGGTCAAAAAATGTAAAAAACAAAAACAAAACAAACAAACAAAAAAACAAATAAAGGATACCCAAAGTGAAATAAAGCAAAATATTCAGGGGACCAACAGTGACAAGAAGGAAACCAGGATCCAAAGCAATGATTTGGAACAAAAGGAAGAAATAAACATCCAACCGAATCAGAATGAAGAAATAGGAATCCAAAAAAATGAAGAGAGGCTGAGGACTCTCTGGGACAACATGAAACGTTCCAATATCCGAATTACAGGGGTACCAGAAGAAGAACAACAGCAAGAAATTGAAAACTTATTTGAACAAATAATAAAGAAAAACTTCCCCAATCTGGCGAAAGAAATAGACTTCCAGGAAGTCCAGGAAGCCCAGAGAGTCCCAAAGAAGTTGGACCCAAAGAGGAACACACCAAGACACATCATCATTAAGTTACCCAAGATTAAAGACAAAGAAAAAATCCTAAAAGCAGCAAGAGACAAGGAAACAGTTACCTACAAAGGAGTTCCCATTAGGCTATCAGCTGATTTCTCAAAAGAAACCTTACAGGCAAGAAGGGGCTGGAAAGAAGTATTTGAAGTCATGAAAGGCAAGGACCTATATTTAAGATTACTCTATCCAGCAAAGCTATCATTTAGAATGGAAGGGCAGATAAAGTGCTTCCCAGATAAGGTCAAATTAAAGGAGTTCATCATCACCAAGCCCTTATTATATGAAATGTTAAAGGGACTTATCTAAGGAAAAGAAGATAAAAAATATCTGATTAATAAAGATCAGTAAAGAACAATAAAATGACAAAAATTTTATTGTTGTCATAACTATTAACAAATGAACCTAAAAGAAAAGAAAAATAATGAAAACTAAAATTAAGGAAACAACCAGAACAGGAACAGAATCAGAGAAATGGACATCACAGAGGAAGTTCAGTGGGGAGGGGAGGAATGGGGGCAGGGGAGATACAGGGAAGAAGAAGCATAATTAGTAGGCATAAAATAGATGGGGAAAGATAAAAAATGATATAGGAAACAGAGTGTTACAGAACAGGGCCAAGAGGGGGTACAATATACTATTACCAAAAGGACCCCCTACTAGGTTCACTATGCCCGCCGCCAGAGGAAAGATATCTCTCAATGCCAGGGATTTGTGAAAAGGAAAGGAAATATTTATTTAAAGCTATACAGACTTAAAGTAGTGACCTAATGTCTTCATTAAAATATTAAAGTTCTTTAGGATACCCACAGACACACACAGTCCTTCCTTCTCCCTCTGCCCTAATCCAGGGTACCACATCTCAGGAAAAGAAGCAGACGTCCATGATTCAGGCTCCCGGCACCATCAACTGTGTTGCTGCCAGGATCTCCAGTTAATCCAAAGTCATGTGGCACCTTCTCATGGCCCACCAGCAAGAGTCCTTTCATCCCTTTGCTTCCAGGCAAAGTCTCTCCTGCTTCCTAAGCCATGTGGCAAAAGGGAGCACCCCAAAGCTGCGGGGGTCCCCACTCTGCCAAAGGCGAGTGATTCTCTCTTTGCATGGCTGCTGAGTTTGGGTTTAAATCGCTGCACCAACCTTCCTCTGTACCCCCATTTCTGACTCTTCCTACAATCAGTTACACCTGCCAGCATCCCGTATTCTTCCAGGTTTACTGGGCTGCCATTGTGAGTCTGGGCAGGTATGGCCCCATGTCATGGAGCCAGTCTTCTCCAAGCTCTCATGCAGGTGCAGGCACTCTAACCAGGGGGAGTTGCCTCCCAGTTACATCTTGGGTGGAAGTCACTTCCATGCCCCTGGCACAAAGCATGGCCACAGCTATTTAACATATCTGTGAAACCAGTTAAAGGTTATAGATATGTTAAACAACCATGCCAAAGGTTAGCTGCAAAGCTGTTGCTGTGAAAAACAGCTCTGAATGGCCCTGCTCCATGTGTCCCTTCCACCAACTCATACCTGTGGTGGGGGGGAGGGGTGAGGACATCCTATATATTTTTCTAATATTTCCTGGACACCATGTGTTCTGGACCCCATTCCAAATCTGTATTTGGGGCCCCCCTCTGCACCTTGTTACAAGAGGACTCAAATAACTTGTATGTACAGCCCATGGACATGAACTAAGGGGGGGATGCTGGAGGGTTGGGGGAGCAGGGTGGAGGGGGGATAGAGGGAGAAAATTGGGAAAACTGTAATAGCGTAATCAATAAAAAATACTATAAAAATATAAAAACTCCTCTCATCTGGCTGGAGGTCTCCTGGGGCTCTTAGGATTTTTATAAATCACAGGGCAATCCACCTTTCCTCTGTTAGCACTTAAGGAAAGCCTTGATTCTTTCTTGTGAAAACCAAATGCTTTTCTTTGTACCTGGTGTTCATGAGTGGGTAACAAAGTAGAGCCTGAAAACACACCGGTAGCAAAGTGGATGTGTGAATTGTGAAGATCTTATTGTTGAGATTTTCCTGGGAGACCGTGATTTTCTCTCTTAAGATTCCTCCTGGTACATAATTGATTCCTCACAGTAGGAAACTGGGGACAGGGAGAGCCAAGGAAGAAAGAAGAGTGAGGGAGAATATGCACTTACAGTGCATTGGTGTGCTGGCAATCTTGAACAACCAACTTGGAAGAGTAAGGTAGGTGATCCGCAGGTGTTTGCTAATTTCTGGGGTGTAAGCATGTTCGCTGTGCTGATTTCAAGCTACCAAAGTTTTAAGAGCAGTCTTGTAAATTTCTTGAGAATTTAACAATGGGCTCTCAGAAGCCTTGGGAGCTCATTCCAGCAATCCTTGCTTCATCATCCTCTTTCTTAACCTTCCCACCAGCTCTGGGAGGAGGTTTTCACAAGGTGGTGTTAAAGGTGCCTGAACTGAAACTCAGAAGCATTAAGTAACTTGTTCACAGTCATTAAAGCAGCTGACCGTGGAGCCAAGACTTGTACCCAGGCCTTTCTGACCAAACACTACAGTATGACCAGATAATCCCTACAATAACCTCGGGAACCAAGGACACATTAGGAGCACAGAGGGGAAAGTGATTAGTTTTGTGCGTGATCTGGGCTCAAGGTTTCACAGAGAAGGTGATGACAAGTTGGTCCTGAAATGAAGATGTTCCCTGCAAGGGACAGTATGCACCACTGCAGGGAAGAGAGAAAGGGTGGGCGCTCTGGGAACCGGTGTGCGCTCTGTGCTTGTGGGGTAGGGCTCACCGTGGAGAGATGTCAGGGCATTCCCCTGGATGGCTAGGTTGGAGCTAGATTAGAAAGGGCTGAGTTCTGGACCCAACCATCCTGATACACCACCATTGCTATGGGCAAAGACCGTTGAGCAGATAGGAAGAAAAAGGGAAAACAGCATAAATTATTTGGAATTAAATGAGATTACATATGTGAAATGTATATCAGACCTCTTACAACTCTCAGGATGTCTAATAAAATAAGATTTGCCACTAATGGAAATATGTTAAATTGAGCGTTAAGTTATTTTGTATAAAATATTAATTAAATAACCAGGGTTTCTCATATAATTAATACAAATCCTCAGTTAACATTAATCCCAGTGGAGTGTGTTTCTCTCTCTCTCTCTCTCTCCCCCTCTCTCTCCCTCTCTCTCTCTCTCCTTGCCATGTGAGCACACAGCATGAAGGCAACCATCTGCAAACAGGAAGAGTGGTCTTACCAGAACTGGACCCTGCCAGCACCCTGATCTTGGACTTCCAGTCTCCAGAACTGTGAGAAAATAAATTTCTGTTGTTTAAGCCTCATAGTCAATGGTATTTGTTATGGCAGCCCAAGCTGACTAAGATAACCTATTAGAGTAGAAAGCAGCAAAAATGAAAATCACTCTGAGTCCTAAAACTAGAGACACTTTGAACTAAGAAATTAATGACACAAGTGTTAGAAAGCTGAAAAAGCCAGCAGGGGACAGTGAGGCAACTCAAAGATTCATGACAGCAGAAGCTGCTGCCACCCCAAGACTGCAAGGACGAAGAAGGAAGTGGAGTTTTGAGAGCCCAGGGGCAGGTCACCAATCAGAAGCAGAGACCAGAGTGGGCTGAGTGGAGGAAGCAGGAACTTTGGAGGAGGTGAAGCTGTTGCTGCAAACAGAGAAAGAAAGAAAAACACCCTCACGTCTCCTCCTTCCAATGCCTCTCAATGGCTGAGTCCAGCAAGTCCAGGGGACACTGGCACCTGTAAAACACAGACCCCTGATGATAACTCCCTGAGTTACACAGCAGAGCAGGGAGGTGAAGACTGGGTTTGATAGCAAGCAGGCCAATTGGTGGAGTCGGCCAGTGTCTATTATTATGAGGGCACTAATCACATCACCAGGGCCCCACCTTCAGAACCGCATCTAACCCAAATTATCTCTCAAAGGCCTCACCTCCAAATAACCATATTGGGGATTGGGCCTTCAACATACGAATTTTGAGGAGATAAAACATTGAGTATATAATATAGATATTATTCTTCATATTTAATGCTGCTTTGCAAATTAGGAAACCAAGACTAATCTTTCCCCAAATTCTAGCTAACAAAAGTGTGATTCATATCCAGGTCTAGCTGCCTCTAATGAGGTCCTATTAACTATTATAGCAGATTGCTTCACAGTGTGTCTGTATAAGGACCCAGTAATTAGATATGGACTTGATGTGCTAACACAATTCGACCAAATGCCTGTGACTTGTACTAGCTTGTGGGAAATGGCCTGTGCTAATTAAATCACACCATGATTAATGGAACAACTTAAAATATAGAAATAACATCTGTATATCTCTTTATAGTTCACAAAGAGCTTGCCTACCCATTATCTCATTTCCTCATTTGATCTTTGCAAAATGCTCGTCAGGATGGAAGGACAGATCTAGACAGAAACTGAAGGTCAGAGAGAGAAGGTTAATTGCTGCAAGTCACACAGCTACGAAGTGACAGAGGAAAGGGACACTTGAAACCAGACCTGCTGGCTCTTTGTCCCAATGCTCCCCATTGTACCAGGCAGAAGAACTGCAACATTGCAGACATCAACCAAAATGACAAAGGCCCGTTGAGTGGGAGCGGCTCTTACTGGTACAAACTTTCCAAGTTCACCAGATTTGCTTACTGGTTTTTCAGATCAGGGATCTGAGGACTTGCCAGTGTACATTTTGCCTCTTTCAAGTTATCTAGTACTTTAAGAGATGCTCCTTTAGTCAGAAAAGGGCTTAAGGATGGTGAGTAAGAAGGGTTTGCAATGAGAACATCCATCTGAAGCATGTGCCTGGTGGCAGCTGGCTCCACTGATATTTCAATGATCTTATCTGTGTAAAAATAGATACCTCCGAAGCACTTGAAAGCATTTTGTTCTCTTAAAATAGGTTAAAAAACATTCCTCCTTTTTTTTTCACTCCTAGTTTGCTTAGCAAGACCTCTACTTAAAATTTAAAAGTCTCTTCAAAGATATTGGGAAAACCCAGCCTGGCTGGCGGGGCTCATTTGGTTGGAGCATCGTCCCATACGCTGAAAGGCAGCAGATTCAGTTCCTCGTCACAGCACATGCCTTGGTTGCAGGTTTGATCCCTGGTTGGGATGCATGTGAGAGGAAACCAATAGATGTTTCTCTCTCACATCAACATGTCTCTCTCTCTCTCTCTCTCCCTCCCTCCCTTCCCCTCTCTCTAAAATCAATAAGCATGTCCTTGGGTGAGGATGAAAGAAACCCACCACCCAGATTCAAGAACAAGCATCTCCTCACATGTCTCATCTATTAAAAAAAAAAGATATTGGGAAAACCGAGGAATTGTAAAGTTGAAATGTCTTGTTGGGACATAGAATATTTGATTAATCGATACATTTATTATTCAAAAAACAAAAAAATGAGCTTTCTTTATGTGCATTCCACGGTATTAGGCAGTTTTGGGAGAGAGATGGATTTAAAAAAAAAGGAGAATCCTCAAGAAGTGTACCATCTAACATAAAGGTTTAGACATGTACACCAATCTCTGTATATCAATATTAACAATAATGTAATGAAAGATATCACATGGGAAACAGTGGTCCTTCAAGGCCTGCCTTTGGCAATGGTCACCAACCTTGACTTAGTACTAAAATAGTGTGGCTTTAAAACATAGAAAAGCTACCGTAAATGAGTTAAGGCTCTGGTGAAAAGCCCCTAGGCCAGGCCATCTCTGGCCTTTGGCCTTATCCATCTCGCTTCTGGGAAGTTTCCTAGATTAAGTGCTCAAGGTCTCCTCCCTTAAGGACAAGTGGAGGGCCTCTGAGGTCTGCAGGAGAGTTCTGGACCTGCCTGCTGGATGTCCTACTTTGCTATTTAACTAAGAGGTTCATTCTCTTGAGGCCACAGCAGGTAGTTCTGGTGGGAGGCTGGAGCCTGGTGTTCTTGGTCAGTGTTATGCACTAAATGTTATGTCCCCCACAAAATTTGCATATTGAAGCTCCAACCCCCAGTATGGCTACCCTTGGAAATGGGGTCTTTAAGGAAGTAGTTAAGATTAAATGAGGTCAGAAGAGTGGAGCTCTGATCCCACAACATTAGTGTCTTTATAAGAAGAAACACCAGGGAGCTCACTCTGTCTTACGCACGTAGATGGAGAAAAGGTCAGATAGTGAAGACATAGTGAGAAGGTACATCTGCAAACCAGAAAGAGAGATCTCACCAGGAACCTGATTTGTTTTCATCTTGATCTTGGATAGTTCTAGCCTCCAGAACGGTGGGAAAATAATTCTTTAAGATTTAAACCATTGGGCTTACGGGGTATTTTGTTATGGCGGCCCAGGCAGACAGCCAGGGAGGAGAGGTCTCTTGGGTGCATGGAGTGGGCTTTGTGGGAATCGAGGCGCAGGCCCAAGTGGGCTACATGAGCCCTATGATTTGACCAGAGTAGACATGGGTCTGTAAGGAGGCCTGGGGGATGGAGTTACAGGAAGCGCAAACCAGGCTAGATGAGTGTTTTTAGAATCAGTGTGGTGGAAGCATTAATTTTAAGGTTCCCTGAGGATGGGAGTAGTGTCTGAGAAGCACCATGGGGTGTTTCGGGGTGGGAACCTGACTGAAGAGGGCTGTCGTGGCTTCTTTCTTCTGGGAACTGCCTCTTCCTCCCTCTTTCCAGCAGGAGCCCTCAACCTCTTGGAGCAATTTCTGCCTTCTTTCTTTCCTTGGATCTGAGCATCACTTACACCCTTCCTAGCCCCCTCAAAACCCAAACACATACAAATGCAAACATATCTATAGGAAATTATTCTTATTGCAGGATTCTTAGTCTTCAGTTTGATTTTGGAGAGTAGTCCCCACTTACAGAGCTCTGTGGAAAACTTACGGTATCAAGAAATAGTCCTGTCAAGGATATCTGTCTAGCTACCCACCTGCCTATCTACAGATATATACATCTCTCCCCTTGATTTAGAGGGTTGTGGTGGATAGACTCTAAGGTATCCCATGAGCCAGTATTCACACCTTTGTGTAAGCTCCTTCCCTTGAGTGTTGGCAAGACCTGTGACTTATTTCTAACCAATGGAATGGGGCAAAGGTGATAGATATAAGTGATTATGAGCAGGTGATTACCTAAGAGAGCAGTGCCTGTTTGCTAGAGTGTCTCTCTCTTGCAATCTTTCTTCCTGTTTGCACCCACCTTGGTTGCTGACTTTGAAGAAGGAAGCTGCCATTGAAACCTACAGATTCAAGAAAATAAATTTTGTCAACAACCTGAGAGATCATGGAAGCCAATCTTTCCCCGGTCAAGAATGCACCCCTGGTCATCATCTTAACTGCAGTTCGATGGGACCCTAAGCAGGGAAACCAACTAAGCTGCCTGCGCCTGGCCCCCTGGCCCCCAGAAACTGTGCAGTGGTAAACATGGCTGGTTTTACAACACTATATGTTTGGTAATTTGTTCCACAGCAAGAAAACCTAATACAGAAGCTTCTAGAAAGAAGGGGAAACCAAAACCCTGAAGTGACAAAAAAAGAAAAAATACAGAAAGCTTTATTCTTCCACACTGGCAATGTTCCATATCTGTTGTCAAGTGTTTACTAGCAAACTAGCACCCCTTCTCTCCCCTCAAGTTTTTATAAGGGCTTTACCGACCTCTACCCATCCATTCATTCATTCAATGAACATTTAGTGTGTATCCATCACTCTAAGGGTTTCTCCCAAAGTTGGGTTTATCATCTTGCTAGGCTATATATGCAAGTAATTACATGGCAGGGCATGTCAGCTAGTGTCCTGAAAGTGGTAATTAGAATGTGTGCATACACAGCATCTGTCCCTTCTAGTCATTTGCTCATGGAGTTTACTTGTGGTCTGTTGCAGGACATGGATGGACAGTAAGTTAAAATTATAAAAATAATTGTATAATCACATTTATGATAAAGGGTATAAAAGAAAAGTACAATATGGAGGGGGCTCTGCCCGCAGGGCCCCCTGGCTGCCACGGATGAGAATAAGTCTACCAAGACATGATCTGCTTGGGAAGGAAAGGTGGCCGATCTCTCAAAGGAGAAGGACCAGGAGCCTGTTCCTCAATGGACTTTTATTGGGTTCGTTTTGCACAGGAATACAGGTAAAGCTCATTAATCATTGTCAAACAGTAAGGATCAAACAATAGATAGCATAAAAGAACTCTGAGAGCCTATTTTGAGTCAGGGTCAGATAGCTAAAGAGCCATAAAACTTTGAGCAACAAACTCACTTCTTGCTTGGGCCCTTATTTAATTGAGAGCATTCTAAGCAAAGCAGGTTTCATGGGATTTTGCATATTCTTTCTTAGGTCTGATTGCCCTAGGGAACCCACCGTTTCCAGCACAGGGCAGTACCCACCACCAGCATTGTTTCAGGCCTAAGGCATTGTTTTAGGCTTAAGTCAGGCAGGGCAAGTAAGGCAGCCAAGAGATTAGGAGACTTCTTGCAGACAGAATGAGGACTCAGGCTATGCCATAGCCGAGGGGCAAGGGTCCATCACCCCCTTTTGCTATAGTCCCCCAAGTTCTTCCTTGGGGCCTCCACGTGATAATGCCTGTCTTAGGTCATTCCCTCCTCAGGGAATCTTACCTGTCATTGGCTAACCAATCAAGCACTAGGGCCAGCTATGGATGAAGTAAAAGGAGCAGAAGTGGCACTCTTACCAGGGAGATAAGCTTTGTCTCCTTGGTGGCTTGTGGTCGCTCACCCAGTCTTAGCCATGGGATGGGGTGGGGGAAGGTTACAGCTCCTGAAACCAGGCAGGGAGGTTCCCAGCAGTATAAGGTTATCTCAGAGCATGTAGCAGGGGAGCCATCCAAGCAAGAAGGGACAGGGAAGGTTTCCTGGAGGGAGTAACAGGTAGGCTGAGTCCTGGAACATAAGTAGAAGTTTGACACTAGTGGCTGGTGGGAGGGTGGGCTATGGGGTGAGATTCTGTCAGAGGAAATAGCATGTCAAAGACCATGAGGCTAGAGAGGGCTTGGTATTTTCTAAAGAACTGAGCAGAGACCTGTGTGGCAGGAGCCTGGTGAGAATGGTGGGGCAAGTGGGTGGAGAGGTTGGCAGTGGCCAGTTTACGCAAGACCCGGTGAAATCATATGTGACATTATTTTTATTTTGAAAACTTCTAAATGTGTGGATAAAGGCTAGATCTTAGCTTTCTGGCAAGGTATGAGGGGGGGAAAGGGAAGGGTAGACTGAGTTCACTGCTGTGGGAATTAGGACAGAAGACAGGCTCCTTAGCTAGGTGGCAAAATAAGTTCAGCTTAGATGGAGAGAAGTGGGAAAATACAGAACCCAGGTTCCTGGGAGAGCTTAAGAGAAGGGGAGAAGAGCTACCGTTCAGTGTAGTGAGAATCTACTAGCTTCTCAGACAGCCAGTAGGGAGCACTGCAGGAAGCCTCTGACCTAGGAATTATGGTAGGTTTTGTGTTTTATGAGGAATGGAGTAGAATCTATAACCATTGCACGCACCTGGGGCTATACACCCAAGTGCAGTCTAGCCAAGAGACTCTCCAAACATGAAGGCTAGCGACCTGGGCGTCCTGGCACCCCCAAACAACCAGTAGGACCTTGGCCCAGTCATTTAACTAATCTGGCCCCAGTTACCTCACCAGGTACGGGAGTAGATGAGCTCAAAGGTCCCACTAGGAAGGATTGTTCACATCTTCACAGGTTAGGGTCATGCAGTCTCATGAACACTGACCTGAGAGAGTAAATGGTGGGGGTGGATGACACCTCAGGAAGGAGGACCCAAGGCTGTAGTCATGGGAAAGAAGTTCAGCCTGGGCTGCACAAGGAAGGCAGGGAGCCGGCACCCCACAGGGTCTGGGACTCTGCACTGTGTTCCTCTGACCACTGCAGCTTGCACAATGGAAGATCAAGTCAAATGCCCCGAACCACTGTTGCTGTTTTTTCTTTCACCTGCCAATCTGCCCAAGTCCTCAGATTGCATTATTGTTATTATAATGAATTCTTTCTTCATAGCACAGCCAGTTTAATTAGCTTTATTTCCTGTTTTCTCCCCTTAGGGATCAGTATATGACATAGGATAGTGCCTGCATGCCCAGGGAGGATGGGATAAAGGACCAAACTTGGTGAGCTCATAGCTCTGGGAGAGGGAGAGAAGGTCAGAATAGGAGCGAGGCTGATAGAGGAAGGAAGAGCCCAGCAGACAAAGCCTGCTCTGGCTGCTCCTTCCATATTGGCACTCTGTGACCCAGCCACGAATAATGCTGTTGACCTGGAAAAACCACCCCCTAGTTGAGTCTGGAATCTTTTCCTTGCCTTGTATCAGTCTTACTGTTTATCTGATTCTTTGTTTCTTGGATGGTTTTGGCTGGAAGAACTTCTTCAAGAGGTGGTGTGCCAATCTAGTAGAAATTCACAAGGCCAGAGGCTGCTGCATGCTCTTGGTTTTCTTACCTTGCAGATGAAATCAGGCCTGAAGAGTGAGGAGCCTGTCTGACCTTGGTGGCCTCAATGCCAAACATTTTGGGGATATTCCATAGGAAAGTAGATTGTTGCATTTATTTTAGGATTCAAATTTTTGGGTTATCATTTCTTCTTAATTTCAGAGAAAGGTCTTCCAAAGTTCCAGGCCAAAAGAGCAAGATACAGTGCTCAATGTGCCTCATTAGCTGCGTGTTCTTAGCCAAGTTCTGTAACCCATCTAATCTCAGTTTCCTCCCCAGTGAAGTGGAGTTAATAGTAATGCCTACTTCATGGAATGGCAGCGAGGAATAGATAAGGTAATTTGAGTTCTGAGGCCAAATGGCTACATGTCACCAACAGTTTAGATCCAAGAGAGCCAAATCAGCACTGTGAGGATCTGAGTGGCAGGAAGGAAGAGGGCGGAGGAGGCAGCATAACTGAACCTCAATTAGGAAAAACCATAGCTTAGTGGGCCTAGAACACACACTTTAGGGTCAGACCTAGGACCAACTCCCAGTTCCATATGGGCAATACTTTCTTCTCTGAGCCTCAGTTTGCTCAGCTGCAGAATTGGAATGAAAATAGTATTCGTTTTATTGGGTTGTCTCAAGAATTAAATGAGAATGCATTGTGAGAGACTTGCTAGATACACAACAAATCTGTCTCCTCTTCTTCTAGAGTCATCGATAAACTACACTTACCAGCCTTTTTGCATGCTGGTGAAGCTGTATGACTAAATGCTGGTCGAAGGAATGTAGGTAGAAGCGATCTATGATGCGTAGTCTAAGGCTCACCCCTAAGACCTGTCTGCTTTATACTCTTTCTTTCCTTGTCTGCTGGGTGGATGCAGAGGGTTCAGGGCCCAAGGAAAGCAGAGCCACTATAAGGAGCCTTGGTTTCTGAATCACTGTGTGGAATGTAGCTCTTCTTTCTCTGCCCCTGCTGACCTGCATCGGATCATGGCTTGAACTGTGAAGATTTTTAGAGTGTTTGTTAAAATATTTAGTCTGTCCTGATTTATTCATTCTCATGAAGTTCATAGTAATTCTTCAATAAGTGTTAGCTGTTATTGTCTGCTTACCGACTGGAACGGATGGGTGAGCTGTTCCAAGCCCACCACACTTAAGTAATGCTTAATGTTACACGTGCATTTTTGTTCTCTTCTCTGGCTAGAAGACTGACTCCTACCTAAATCTTTGGATTTGCCCCAAAAGAAATGAAATGATTCATTCCTTTATTAATTTCTTTAATCAATAAGTATTCACTGGAGGCCTATTAATTATATAGTTTGATTAGGTGCTAGAAAATGCACAGATGATGGCACCATCTTCATGGAATCTGCAATTGTGTAAGAGACACCGACACGCAACCAACCATATCATCATGCAGAATAAAATGTGTGCTCTCAATGTCACCTAATCATCATAAGTTGTAGCTTATGACACTTTACTTCTTAAGAAATCCAATAAAATAAAACTTAACTCCAAAAAAAAAAAAAAAGAAAGAAAGAAATTCCTTCAGAATATTCCTTCAGAATTCGAGCCAGGGCAGGTCTATGGGAAAGTTTTGCCACTGTGCCAGCAACCTTCCCCTGACTTCCCACACTCAGGGAGAGAGAAGGGAGTAAGGTAAGGCAGGAACTGTTGTTTCATTGAAAACCAAACCGTTGTGTTTGTGCGGTGCTCCTCTGTGTCATCTTACAGACTTCCTAGGCCCTTCCTCCCTGTCTTCCTCCCTCCCTCCCCAGGATCCAGCATCTGTGTGACTCTGGATGCCTGCTCCATCTGCACTGCGCTCCTGTGTCCTGCTTTCAGTTGCGACAGCCTAGTCATGCTGGTTCTCTTCAACTTGGCCCCTCCCTTCCTAGAGCTCAGCTTTCCTATATGCAAAATGGTCTGCTAGACTGGAACTCAGTCACTGAACATGCCTCATTCCCTTCCATCCATTACCAACCACACCGATGCGTCAAGGCACTCACAGTTGCCGCGCCCGAACCCACTCAGGTCATTCCAAACCTCCTCAATACAGATTTCCAGTCGGCTCCAGCCATCAACCATTGTTGGCCCCAAAGCTAGATGATCTCCCGGCATCTTTGGTAATAAAAATCATCTCTCACCCCCTTAAACTTTTTTTTAAAGTACTTTTAGATATATATCCTGATAAGCACATTGCGAGTGGCATAGTTTCCATTATTTTCGTACCCTTTCCCTGCTGTGCTTGGCTTTCAAGGAGAGCTCAACAAATACGTGAGGACTGTAAAGGACCTCCCCATCCCCATCTCCTGCTCCCTCCCCTCTTCTGATCTCTGCTTCTATTTCCTTACAAATAAATTCTTTCTCCTTCACAGGTACCGATCTCATTAGCACTTCCTGTGTGACCTGGCACTACATGATCTCATAGGTTTATCTAGCGTATCCCTCCGCTCCCAAATAACCTACTTCCACAGTCCTTCCAGGGCTCCCAAGTGCTGAGTGTGGTGGAGAAGGACTGCTGTCAGGGCCAAGAGTTCTTATTTGAAATGCCTGCTGGTAAAAACCAATGCGAGGTCTTTGGATCTGTTTGCTGATGATTAGTGGCCCAAAGAATTTCAAATCCTGATCTTGGATTTTTCCTTCTGAATATATCATTAGTTCTGACGGTGTGCCAGACAGGCTTGGAAGCAGGACTTTGTAACAGCTTTTTTCATTCAGTATTATTTTTAGGGCAGATCTGTTTCTTATTGATTGGGGCTTCTTGGGCCCCTCCTTTGCCTTGTGATGCTCAGGGCAACTTGGCAGCCCTCCGAAGACTTTGTTTGCCCGGAGGTGCTGTTGGCTGCCTCTATTGACTGGCAGGTACAGGCCTGGGCTGAGGTTGCCTTTGTTCTTTCACAGCGGGTTGCTTTTTCTTGGGCTTGGATGGCTCAGCAAAAGTTATTGGATGCTCTGCAGGGTGGGAGCCTTGAGCTGCACAGTTTGTGTTGGAAACTGTGTACATTGTTTTGGGTTAACCTCATGGTGCCTGCATTTTTCCTTTTTATCTGACAGGGTGAATTGTATGGCACGGGAGTGGGGTGGGAAAGGGGTCATGCACAAGTCACTGCAGCCTGTGTTGTATCAGGGAGGGCTCAGTTCCCCAGAGCAAGGGGAGAGGGAGCCGGCACAGGTGCTGGTGAGACAACTGTTTAGACTCAATCATTAAAGCTGTAAAGCTGCCCTAAGGACAGGTAGGGGAAGGGGGAAAAGAGACAAAAGGACGACCAAAGAAGGCAATGGATCAGGAAGGTAGGAAAGAAGGTAAAAAAATGGGAGAAAATGTTTCTTTCATAAATCCCTTCGAGATTACTTCAGCCATATCCTCTGAGAATCTATTATATAGAATCTGTTATATACACCAAATATGCACCTCATACTCTACACAGATGTGTGACATAAATGCCACTCTGGGCTTGCTTTCCTCTCCAAAATTATCCCACCCAAAGGCCTGAACTCTGTTCCCCAGGCAGTGACCACCAGAGCCTTTTGCTGTGCTGTTTGTGTCTCCCAATCTTAGTGCCTCAGGCTCTCAACGTCTCCACACCTGAGACTGCAGCCTCCCTGAAGCCTCCTCAAAGATGCCGATTTCTTCAGGGAGAAAATAAATCCACTTATGCCAAGAATCTCGTAAATGCACAAAGTTCACTAACAGTTGGAGGGTAATGACGTTATTCTGATACCTCTTCTGGCAGCCATCTTGCCATTGGCTCACTTTTTGGTTTGGCACATTTCTCATGGATCTATGCTTCCCCCGTCTCACACTTTTCCCTCAGTCCGAAGCTATCTTTCAGCTCTCCCTTTTCCTCTCTGACGCTATTTGACAGTGGGTATTTCCTCAGTTATTTCTCTGGAAAATAAATTTCCTTACATGTGGAGAGATCTTCACAGTTTACAAGTGGTCTTCATAAGCTTCGTTTAAAAAAAAGGGAAGAAAAAGAAATCTTCAAAGCAGTCCTCCAAAAATTCAGATTATTAACTTAGTACTGGTAGAACTGGGACTTAAGACTAGGTTGTGTTACTCCATGCCCTGTGTCCACCTGCCCTTCGGGAAGAGCCAGGAACTCTGGCAGAGTGAGGAAGGGGAAGTAGGAAGCTGGATCTCTGAGGGCAGGGTCGAGGGCGAAAAGACAGACGGAGGTAGAAACCAAGGTTGCGCTCCCTGTGTACTTCACAGGAAACTTCTTTGTTCAAGTCACTCATGTTTTCTCTTTCTCGGGACCCCTTCATGACTTGCCTGTTTCCTTTCATTTTTATTCACTGTAGTTTCTGACCACGGTTACTCTTCATTTACTCATTTGTTTCCTCATTCATTCACTCACTCTTTATCCAACATTTCTTGGTGTCTAGAACATTCTAGGCCGTGGTGTTTCTCTTCTCTCGTCTTTCTGTGGAGGAGCACTGGCCCCTGCATAGCCTCAGGGCTGATGTTCCTGTCCTGGAAGCCAGAGACAGTATTTTCGAGAATTCTAGCAACAGGAGGTAAATGGGACCATCCTCCGCAAGAGCTCAACCTCCCCATTTTCACTGAGACTTTCAAACAAAGACTACCGTGTTTTTCCATTAATAAACATAAGATTAAGGGAAGACATTTTTTCATTCCCAAGAAGCTGACCCTCCAAGCCTTCCATCTTCCAAGCACTTCTCAGATGGAAGCTGTGCGTGGTGGTGATCCAGCTCATTTGCTTGCCTCTCCTCTGTGTGCTTTCCACACATGGCTTCCATACGCATGTCCCTTGGTTTGCCCTCCTCACCATTGGCTGTTCTTTCTCAGGCTTCTGTGAGGTTTTCTTCTCTTCATATTGGAGGCTCCAGGGCTCAATATCTAACTACACTCACCCCTTTGGTGATCTCATGCAGTCTCAGACCTTTGAATGCCCAACCCCCCCACATTCATTTCTTTACGCCAAATCCAGGCTGGTGTATAACTGTGTAATCAGCATTGCCACTTGGATATTTAATAGACACATCAAGCTTAATAGCCTAACAGAAACTCGGCATCTTTCCTCGTAGACCTCCTTTGCCTATAGCTTTCTCTACTTCAGCTACTGGCAACTCCCCTTTTCTATCTTCTCAGGTGAACTAACTTAAAGGCCTCCTGGATACCTCTCTTCCTCTCATTCCCATTTAATCTATTGACTTGACACTTATTTAATGCAGAATCTCCCACTTCTTACAACTCCACCACTAGTATCATTTCCCAGGTCACCATTAACTCTCTCCTGGTTTGTTGCAACACTTCCTAACTGGTCTCCCTGCCTCTGCCCTTGATTCCCCCCACCCCTAGCCCCCTTGATACAGGGTGCAGCCAAGGGGGGGGGGCTCCAAATAGGGATTTGGAATGGGGCCCAGAATTCAAGGTGTCTAGGAAATATTAGAAAGACATATAAGATGTCCTCACCCCTTCCTCCCTCAGGTGTGAGTTGGGGGAAGGGACACAGGGAGCAGGACCATGCAGAGCTGTTTTGTACAGCCACAGCTTTGCAGCTAACCTCTGGAATGGTCATTTAACGTATCTATAACCTTTGGCTGGTTGCATAGATATGTTAAATAGCTGTGGCCATGCTCTGAGCCAGGGGGATGGAAGGGACTCCCCCCCACAAGATTTAATTGGGGGGCAGTACCCCCAAGTTACAGCACCTGTGTGGGAGCTTGGAGAAGGTTGGTTGGCTCCATGACATGGGGCCACACCTGCCCAGGCTCATGATGACAGCCCAGTAAACTTGGAATGATACAGGAATGATGGCAGGTGTAACTGATTGTAGGAGGAGTCAGAAATGGGGCTGCAGAGGAGGATTAACATGGGAATTTAAACCCAGACACAGCAGCCATTAAAGAGAGACCCATGTGGTTTCACCAGAGTGCAGACCCCTGCAGCCTGGGTGAAGAGATCCACTAAGGTTTTGGCCAGAGTGGGGACCCCTGCAGCTTTGGTAGAAGAGGACCACACAGCTTTGAGGTGTTCCCTTTGGCCGCGTGGCCTGGGAAGCAAGAGAGACTTTGCCTGGAAGAAGGGTGAAAGAACTCTTGCCAGTGGGCCATGAGAAGGTCCCACATGGCTTTGGAGTAATCAGAGATCCTGCCTGGACGGCGACACAGCTGATGGTGTCAGGAGCCTGGATCTCAGACATTTGCTTCTTTTCCTGAGTTACGGTACCCTGAATTAGGGCAGGAGGGAGAAAGGAAGCACTGTGGGCATCTGTGGGTATCCAAAAGGACTTTGATATCTTAATGAAGACATTAGGTAACTACTTTAAGTCTGTATAGCATTAAATAAACATTTCTTTTCCTTTTCACAAATCTCTGGCATTGAGAGATGTCTTTCCTAAGGCGACGGACAATCGAACCTAGTGGGGTGTCCTTTTGGTAATAGTACATTGTAACCCCCCTTGGCCCTGTGTGTTTTGTGGTCTGTAACACCCTCAGTCTATTTTTAACACAGGTGCGAGAGAGAACACTTTAAAATGTAAGTTGAATCATGTGCCATCCTTCTTCCCCTTAAAGGCAAGGGAATCCCCTGATAGTCACAGTCAAAGTCAAAGTCTACAATGGTGTAGTAAATGGATTGCATAAATGGCTGCAATTCTTCACTCCTCCCTGTATCTGCCTCCTTTGCAAAGCAACTCTACAGCTCCTCCCAGAAAGAGGTGGAGCCTGCTTCCTTGAATCTGGGTTAGCCCTGTGGTTTGTTTAGGCAGGACGTCCTGTAAAGGAAAGTGTACTACATCTGAGCCTGGGCCTTTCTTGGAGCCCTGCAGTGCCCCTATCAACAAGCCCAGGCTAGACTGTGGGATGGTAAGAGATATGTGGTCTAGTCTTCTCCTTGCCCCAGCTGGCAGCCAGTCAATAGTCAGATGGGAATGAGGCCATTCTAGAAAACCAGCCTTGGACCAAGCTATCACCTGGCCTTCAATGAACCATTCCAGCTGAGATAAGCCCAGCTTTGCCAATATCATCAGGGTCCTGCTAAACTATGGACTCATGAGTGGTGGAAGAAGCTTATTGATTTAAACCACTGGGTTTTGTGGTTGTTTTTTACGACACATTTTTATGGCAATAAAAAACGGATACATGATCTACAAGGACCTCCATAATCTACAACTTCCCTTATTTCTCTGACTTCACCTTCTACTACTTTCTGGAAGCCTTGTCCATAATGCTCCAGCCACAGTGTCCTTCTTTCATGGACTATGCCACGTATACTCCAGCCTCAGCACCTCCACACTTGCTATTTCCTCTGTCTGGAATGCTTTTCTCTACACAGTCCCATGACCATACCCATCAATTTTCATGAAACCTGTTTAAATAACACTTCAACAAGAACTAAAACAGTCAAGGGCACAGAGCAGGATCAGGGTCCTGGCTGCCTTTCTGGTGAGTCAAAAATTCATCTGTTAGTTGTCTTGTGGGGACTATTCCAAAAGTGGGGCCAGGACAACCAACTTGGTAGAGAGGGCAGCAGTCAGAGGGACTCCAGGGCCTGGGTGGGAAACGACTGGTAAGGAAATGTTCTAACAGAGAGAGCAGCTCTGACTGTCAGGGAGACATTCCTTCCCCACTCCCTCTGCCATCTTCCTTACCGCAGCACACTCTCTAGCCACCTTGTTTGACCTAATATTTCTCCAAAGCACTTTCAACACCATCTGGTCTATAATGTATTTGTTTATGTACTTGTTTATTTCATTTCTACTCTTCTCCTCTCTCTAGAATGGTGCCATCAATAGAAGTTTGGGAAACGTTGGAAAGGTTCTATTTTTGAGCTGTCCAACGCAGGAGCTGTGTTGAGCACACTACTCTATTTTCAGTGCTCAGGATAGAATTTAACCTGAAGGCTTGCTGAATGAATGAATGAGTGAGTGAATGAATGTAGCAGGTCAGGAGGACAGCAGGTTACAAGAAGAGATGTCTGCCTCAAATGTTTTAAGGCCCGTTGGAGGCTATAACCATGATGGGATATGGTTTGGGGATAGAGACTACGGGCTTTTCGCCTACTTGCCACATTAGCCTCTCAGTTTAGCAAGATGTACTGAGTAGGAGAAGATTCCTCCCTTTCGTTTATTTTTTACCATCTCCCCAACCGTTGGCAAATGGGCTGGGCAGAATAAGAAGATTTTTTTTTGTTTTGTCCTTGTGGAATATCCATGGGAGAAAGAGGGGCCCTGTGTCACCGAGGCTTTGTTAGCCCGTCTTTAGGGGGACCTGTGCTAGAGCTCAGATGCTGCAGGACGACTCCATTGCACCAGTGGAGAGAGCCTACGCTGAGGGACTGTCCCCAGAGCTGGTAAGGTCAATGGGGAGCTGCATCTCCCCTGAGCCTCAGGCAGTGTGCAGTGACTCTGGTGACCCTGGGAGCTAGTCCCAGGCATACCCATAGTCATTGACTTCCAGCCACTGTTGCCTCCGTACCCAAGCCTGTGATCAGTAATACTAGCTAATGTTCTATCCTTGCTGCACAATCCATCCCAGTTTGCTTGTGACAGTCACGGCTATACCTGTTGTCCCAACACCCAGTTTGTGTGGTGCCCCTCTCACTGTCAAAGTGTCTGGATAAATTATGGAAGATTATAAATTTATGGTCATCTTACATCTAGTGAGATTTTACTATGAATCAGGCATTGTTCTAAGCATTTCACACATTTCTTTTTTTGCATTTACACCTTGCAACCCATTGGGCAAATCTCAACTCCACTTACCCTAGAACCTGAAAGGCTAAAGGACTGGTCAGCCGTTTTAACAGGTTTAGATCAAGAGGTTTAGACCTTGGTGGTGACTGAATAAATAAACACCAGGAGCCTCATTCCGGAGGCTTTCGGGAATATACAATAACATGGACCAAGCACCTCCTCCCTCCTCCTGAAACATGTTTCCATTGGAGGGAGGCCCTGCCAGGGAAGAGTCTTTCCCATGTCAGATAATTGCTTCTCTCTCGAGTAATCAGTAGCATGACAATTCCCAGGGTGAAGGCACGGCGTCTGCTGCTGTGGGATCATTCCCCGCATTGAATTGAACAATGCTCACACTCTGGCTTTATTTCATGAGAGCTGATGTTTCTCCATGGGAGGATTCACAACTCATGGGAGGAGATGGAGCCTTCCAGGGCGAGGTCCAAAGAAAGCTAGGAGAGGTTCCAGCTCATTCCAAACCTGGTGTCTTCCGGACTGACTTTGGGCATGTCACGTCAAGGCTGAAGAACAGATGAGCAAACCAGAATGTGCCAGCCTCAGTTCTGCGATTCAAAGTGGAATCAAATTCACCCGTGGAGTTGGATGATTTCCAGACTGCTTATAAATGTCGTAGAAAGGCAATAGCAACACCATGCTTGCATTCCCTGCTTTTTCTCTTTTCTTTGGAGTGTCTTTAAAAGAAGCTTTCAGCTCAGTGTATCATTGTAAAGGCTAACAATAGCTTACCATTGAATAGCTCTTTATAATATATAAAATGTCTTTCACATCTATTATCTCAATGGGTCTGACACCAACCTTATGAAGTAGACAAGTCTGTAATAATAACTTTGGTTTGAAAGGCAGAGCACTAAGATTCAGTGACATTTAGGGATTTGCTCAAATTCACCTGTGTTATGATAATAAGTATCATTTCCAGAATGTTTTACATACATTATCTCATTTAATGCTCACAGCCCCACTGTGAGGTGGAGATGTTATTCTCCCAGGTACCAGGAACCCTACGGCTGGGAGGAGGGGGCTGCCCACAGTCAAGTCATCCAGCTGGGAACAGGTGGAGCTGGGACAGGAACTGAGTCCCCACTGAGACGCCAATCTGACTTGAAATCTTGTGTCCTTTCCAAAATGCAGGGGGTAGGATCTGTTTCCGAAGCAGCATTTAAAACGAGAACTGTCTTACTGAGAAGACTGAGGCTTTTATTGAGCAAAGAAAGGTGGGTTAGAAAGAACCCCAGAGGAGAGATAGGAAGAGAGCGGTAAGGTCTGAGAGGTGCAGCATGGGAGCTGGTGAGGCCGCTGAAGCTGGTTGGCGTGGGTCCTCACAGGGTCTCTTGGAACCTCATGGGGCTGGCCGCACACCACTTCACGACGCAGGGACCACAGTCCTCTCATTGCCAGGACAAACTGGATGCTCAGTAAATAGTTGCTGAATGAATAGAAGAATGAATGGATTTTAAATTCATAAAATAAAGTAAAAATCATTTTAACAGCTCCTCAATACCTGGGTAAGTATGGATATCACCCCCTTACCACGTGCTTTGTGAAGGTCTCGCTAAGTGTTGTTTCTTTTCCTTATGCAACCATCTCATTAATAGGCTGTAAACATGAAATGAATTTATTATGTTTAAATCACTATTTCCAAGAAGGCTATGTTGATCACATATTCAAATTCTTAATGATATGCTGCACTCAAGCTACTTTTGGGGGTTACTTTTTGTTATTAAAACTCTGTCTAGTTTAAGCTTCAAGCTCAGGCTCAACACTCAAAACTTTCTCTTCTCCCTTCAGTACCGTCTGCTTGGGGTGAAGGTTGGGGCTGTCATTTTTTCCCTGCCTGTACTTCCGTTCCTAAGCTCCCCGGTAAAAATAGGTGCAGAAGCTGAGGAGAGTCCCAGGCCCTACAGCAGTTTGATCTGGTTCTGCCTGCTCCTAGACACTCTGCCAGAATGATATAGCAGGTACATGTAGTTTTCCTGAGGGTGAGATGGGCAGTGTAAACACTCCACCTTGATTCCCTTCCTATCTGTCAGTGCTTCCCCATTCCTAACCCCTTTTCAAGTAGGGTTTCACCTCATTTGGCCACTATGTAACTCCTGCTCCTTGTTCTAGCCGGTGGACTCCTTCCAGTGGATCCTGAGAACCATCTGGGTCATCTTTTTCATTCTCCAGTAACTGTGAGAACTGGATATATTGGTGGCCTCCTCCATCTTACTCCCAGGCATGGTCAACCAGGGTCTCTTCTCACCCTGCTAAAGCTCTCCAACAAGACTTCCTCCACCAGAAATCTTCAGAAATAAGTGGAACCAGTCTCTCTGTTTCTTTACATCTCAAAACTTAAGGGTATACATATCAGACTCTCCCAAGAACTTCTTCATCATACCCTAAGTTATCTTCCTTGGCAATATCAAGTGGGCTTGCAGATTCTACATTTCAGTGAGAATCCAGTAGGGCAACAAGATACCACGTTTCCTTTCTTACGGGTGCTCCTAGATCTGTGAGTGATTCTCTTAGAACTTCAACATTTCCCTTCACTCTCTCACGGGAGGAGAACCCCTCTCTACCCTTCTCTGCCCCTTACTGTGGAATATACATTAGGCTACACACTTCTATAAAGACCTGACTCTCCCTTTCCTTCCTCCTCCTTTCCCCTATTCTTACTGTGTGTAGACCAAGAAGGATGCTAAAAGGCAGTGCTATTGGCTGAATCTTCCTTCCAATAGGAAAGGGGGCAGGGATGAGGAATGATTCTAATTATTCAAGACATACTCTTTTTAGTCAACTTTATTTAGGAGTAATTTATATGCAATCAAGTGAACCTATTTTAAGTGTAAATTTAAGTGTGCATTCTGAAAATGCATATGCTTGTGCAGCCATCACCACAACTGAGATCTAGAACATTTCCATCATCCCCCCCCAATTCCCTATACTCCATCCCAGTCTCTTTTTAGTTTTTTTCCCCATGGCCTCTAGTTGCCCCTACTGGGAAATTCAATACCCTGTAACATTTTTTTAACAGCCTTGTGATATTAATAGGTACTATTTTTATTTTCCAGCATACAAAAAATGAGGTTCACACTAAAT
Source organism: Glossophaga mutica (assembly GCA_039655065.1). Taxonomy (NCBI): domain Eukaryota; kingdom Metazoa; phylum Chordata; class Mammalia; order Chiroptera; family Phyllostomidae; genus Glossophaga; species Glossophaga mutica. The sequence goes on along the minus strand of CM077308.1, from coordinate 72,017,433 downwards.
TACTTTCCCAAGGAAAATGAAGACTAAAGCATTAGCAGGGGAAGAAGATTAAAGTAAGAGATTCTGAGACTTCGTTGGAAAGAGTTGCTGATAAATTGGGCCTTCTTATGGCAGATGCAGGCAGGGGCCCAATGATACAAGTCCTCGCAGGCCGTGCTAAGGAAATCTTTATAGTTCTAGAAATTAAAGCAATGGCCTGTGTCTAGTAATTAGAGTTTTGTTTCTCTATGTCAAAATGATGTGTAGACAGAGAGAAGCCGCCACTGCGTCTCCCTCCCTCCCTCCCTCTCCTTTCTGTGTGCATATGTGTGAAGGAGAGAGAGATTACATATAATTGAACTTGCCATATATCCCTCTGTCAAAAATATCTCTTATTGTTCTGTCAGCTGCCTTAGGGTTTTCTTTTTTATACCATTGGTGAATTTATCCTTTGTGTAAAACTTAATGTGGTTTAAAAGAAAAAAAAGAATGAAGGGCTAGGAATCAGGAACATTGGATCCTCACCATAGTTCTCTCATGAAGAGCCGTTAATTGTGTCCATGTTGCTTCTCTTCCCTGCTTCTCATAAACCTCATTGGTAAGATGTGCGTGACAATAGTTGTCCTAATGGTGTGAAAATTCTCGAAAAAGTAAGAGCCATTTTAGAGCTGGTTCTTGTGTGCTCATTACTGAAACTTGATCCTTCCCTTTGCAATATGCTTTCTTTGAGTTCAGTAAAAGGCCTTCTTGTTAATGTTGTTTTATCATTTATTTGAAGAGCAAACACATCTCAAATATGGAGGTGATATCTAGAATGATCCCTGGTTTCCCCTAAAGGACATTTATTTTATCCCTAGTCAAAGCAAGGAGGGAGATGAAATGACATTTCTAATTACAAAGAGATGTATTGAAAGGAATACTCTTCTTTGTTGTGAAAATACGGGCCGGGTCTAGGTGATTTCTCTTACATCTTTTAACATTTCATAAGCATGGAAAACCAGAGAACGTTAAAAACACTTAAATCAAATCTTTACACATACAAAAGAATAGAGCCTATGAGGGAAAGGACAAAAATGAACATCTGCGCACTCCCCACTGCAGTGTAAGAAAGAGGCTGTTACCAGTAGGTCATTTGAAGCCCCATTAAGCCCTCCCTGATGCACTTCCTGTCTCTCCACTGGCTTAACGACGGCAGCGAATTTGTCTATCCCAAGGCTGGCTTTAAAACCACATAGGGTAGCGTCTCTTAACTTGTTCTAAGTGGACTCATGCTGACTGTAGTATTTTGCAACCTGCTTGTTATGTTCACTTTGACATTGGTGAGTTTTATATGTGAACCTACTCCAGATATTTATTTATATTCATATACATATGAATATAGGCATTACTGCATTATATGAATATACTGCAATTCGGTAACTATTTTCCTGTTAGTGAAAATGTGGCTGATTTCAGTTTTTATCATTACAAACAATGCTGTTTTGAACATTCTTGTCTGTCTTCTGATGTAAATGGGAAGTTTTTCTCGATTTAGTCCCAGTAATAAAACGGCTAGCTCTCAGTGTATGACATACTCAGCTTTGGTAGATAACGCTGCATGGTGTTCTAGGAGAGTGTGCCAATTTAAAGTCCTTCTAAAAATGTGTAACTGTTGCTATTGTTCCTCAGTCTTACCAACTGTGTATTCTTAGGCTTCTTAATAATTTCCAGATGAGTGTAAAGTGGTACCTCACTGTGATTTTACTAATGAGGCTGAACATATTTTCATGTTATTTGCCACCTGTGTTTCCTCTTCTGTTCTATACTTATCCATTTTTTATTGGGTTATCGGTTTTATTCTGATATGAAAAATTTAGGAGCTCCTTACAACTTTTATAAATAGTGATTTTTTTATTGGTTATATGTTACAGATATTTATTTCAGTTTCTGGATTTTCTTTTCATTTCCTTTATGTTGTTCTACACAAACAGAAAAGACATTCCATTCATTCAGGAACAAAAATTTTAACTTTGATAGTTGAATTTATCGGTCTTCTTTTATGATTGGGACATATTGTATTATAGCAAATTTCTTCCTAAAGCGAAGTCACAAATATATTCTCCTATATGTTACTCTAAAGTTTTATATTTTGCCTTTCACTTCTGTGCCCTAATCCATTCAGAATGTGTATAAGTCATTGTCCCTGCACCATTTATTGACTGGCTGCCTCTTTCCCCAAGGATTTGCAATGACCCCGACGTTATATGTACGGAGAGCCTACCTACACACACAAGTCTGCTTTTAGGGCTCTCTCGTAAATTGTTTCTCTCTCCCTTAGCCAATATCATTCTGTTTAATTTTAATATCTTCATAATAACTCTAGATATATGGTAGGCAATCTCTCCCTATTCCATATTCTTCTTCTTTTAAAGGACATTTGGGAATTTCTTGGCCCTTTGTTTTCCATTTAAATTTTATAATCATCTTGTCAAGGTCCATAAAAATCTTATTAGGATTTTAATTAAAATTGCATTAAATCTATAGATCCACTAAGGAGAACTGACATCTTTGTGATTATAAGTCTTCCTTATCCATTTATTTAGTTTTTTAAAAATAAATCTTATAATTTTCTCCATGAAGTTCTCATGTCATTTATTAGACTTATCTGTGGGTGCTTTATATTTTTGGAGATACTATAAATACTATTTTAAGTTATGTATTTTGGTTTGTATAGCTGGTCTCTAAAATTCAATTCCGTTTTTTGCAATCGATTTTGATTTTTTTAACTTATCGACTTTAAAGATAGAGGAAGGGAGGGGAGAGAGAGAGAGAGAGAGAGAGAGAGAGAGAGAGAGAGAGAAGGAAACATCAATTTGTTGTTCCACTGACTGATGCACTCATTGGTGGATTCTTGATGTGCCCTGACCAGGGAGTGAACTTGAAACCTTGGCTTGTTGGGACGATGCTCTAACCAACTGAGCTACTCAGGCAGGGCCTGCAATTCATTTTTTATGGCAGTTTTTTTTTTTAAATCCAGAAAGCCTGCTAAATGCTCTTATTAATTATAATGTTTTTCTTTATTTTCCCTTAAGGTTTTTTAAAAAATGTAGCCAACCATATTATATATGAAAAATGCCAATTAAGATAAGATTTATGGGAGCCTTGAGACAGCAGACACTGTGTGTGGTTTTACAAAATATAGATTTTTGATCTTGGCCCTTTCATAAGTCACCTTATATAGTTCTGACAGTTTCTACATTTACAGAACTCTTCAAAGTTTCCATCTATACTATGAACTTATTACATATAGAATCTAGCTTAAGGAAAGACAGGAAAGCTTTGCCTTTGGTACTCTTGGAAGGGCCCAAAGGGCTGATCTCATCCCACTTCATCACTTCATAGTTAAATACACTGACACCCAGGGAGGCTGAGTGACTTGTGAAAGTTATATTGCTAGCTAGGGGCTGAGCTTGGATGAGAATCATGTCTCTTGATTCTTGAGCAGGATTATTTCTGTTTCTTCAGATAGTTTTCATCTTTCTCCTCCACTTTTAGATCTTTTTTTCCCAACAGGACCCTCCTCTTGGGGCTATCCTCATCTTGTTCCATCATAGGGCCCTACTGCTTCTGCCCTCCGTTACCAACCCTTTCAAGTTACAGTGTCCCACCCCATCTCCTCCAGGTCCTGTTCATAGGGGTACTGCCAGCGCTCAGTGTTCGATCTGAAGAGCCATTACTAAACTGAGTATTAATGACTGTTTGTGGTTCACTATGTCGCTTCTTGTCTAAAGTACCTTGAATGCCTCACCTCATGTGAACAACTAGCCATGTTTCTTTAGTTAAATTTATTGACATCTCACTATGTGCCTGACAATGTGCTTAAGGATTTATGTAAATTATGTCATGGATATTGTGAGCATTATGCCATTATCTCATTTGAGTAATTAGTTATAAGGGACAAGTCCAGTGAGTGAAGTATGCAGAGGCAGGTGGGGTTATTCTGTCCCCTTGTTAGTGATATCATTCGGGTCTTGATGCCCTGGGCACAGGGCCAACAGATGAGAGAAGCCTGCCTCTCTTCCAGCTTCTTCAGCTCTCTGCCTAGTGAACCCTCTGGGCATGCTACTAAATGCCCAAGCGATGGAAATTGCTGCCTGGGTGGGATTACTGGAGCTGTTATTCTAGACAGGATTCTCAGAGCAGAGACTGCTAACACGCCTGGGTGACCCAGGGTTCTGAGACTCAATGTTTGTCAATGAGTTGGGGAGCAATAGTCAGGCTACAGGACACCATGTATGGCTTAAGTGAAGAGGTGTCCAGACAAGAGGACTTTGATGTAGAATTTTTTAAATATATTTTATTGATTATGCTATTACAGTTGTCCCATTTCTCCCCCATCATTCCCCTCCACCCTGCACACCCCCTCCCACCCATATTCCCCCCTTTAGTTCATGTCCATGTGTCATAAGTTCTTTAGCTTCTACATTACCCACACTAATCTTGCCCTCCCCCTGTCTATTTTCTGCCCACCATTTATGCTACTTATTCTCTGTACTGTTTCCCCTCTTTCCTCCTCCCACTCCCCTGTTGCTAACCCTCCATATGATCTCCATTTCTGTGGCTCTGTTCCTGTTCTAGTTGTTTGCTTTTGTTTTAGGTGTGGTTGTTACTATCTGTGAGTTTGCTGACTTTTCACTGTCATATTTTTTTATCTTCTTTTTCTTAGATAAGTCCCTTAACATTTCATATAATAAGGGCTTGGTGATGATGAACTCCTTGAACTTGACCTTATCAGAGAAGCACTTTATCTGCCCTTCCATTCTAAATGAAAGCTTTGCTGGATAGAGCAATCTTGGATGTAGGTCCTTACCTTTCATGACTTGGAATACTTCTTTCTAGCCCCTTCTTGCCTATAAGGTCTCTTCAGAAATCAGCTGACAGTCTGATAGTATCTCCTTTGTAGGTGACTGTCCCCTTATCTCTAGCTGCTTCTAGAATTCTCTGCTTCATTTGAATCTTGGCTAATGTCATTACGATGTGCCTTGGTGTGTTCCTCCTTGGGTCCAACTTCTTTGGGACTCTCTGAGCTTCCTGGACGTCCTGGTAGTCTATTTCCTTTGCCAGATTGGGGAAGTTCTCCTTTATTATTTGTTCAAATAAGTTTTCTACTTGTTGCTCTTCTTCTTCCCCTTCTGGGACCCCTATAATTCGGATGTTGGGACGTTTAACGATGTCCCGGAGGTTCCTAAGCCTCTCCTCATTTTTTTGAATTCTTGTTTCTTCCTCGTTTTCTGTTTGGTTGTTAGTTTCTTCCTTCTGGTCCACTCCATTGATTTGAGTCCCAGTTTTCCTTCCATCTCTATTGGTTCCCCATTCGTCTTCCTTCATTTCACGTATTGTAGCCTTCATTTTTTCATCTAATTTGTGAGCAAAATCAACCAATTCTGTGAGCATCCTGATGACCAGTGCTTTGAACTGTGCTTCTGATAGGTTGGCTATTTCTTTGTTGCTTAGAGGAATTGTCTCTGGGGTTTTGATTTGTTTTCCATTTTGAGCCATTTTTGGTGCTTTTTGTTTTGTTTTGTTTTGTTTTGTTTTGTTTTGGTTTGGTTTTGGTCTGGTAGCGGCTGTTACGTATGGGGGGTGGAGCCTTATATACTCCCCAGTGCGGGGCACCCCGTCTCTGAGTTGTGACGCTGTACGTGGGGGCGGGGTCCAAGAGGGAACAATGGCGCCTGCTCCGCTCTCTCTTGAGATCCCGTCCCTTCCGCCACTTCCCCTTTGCCTGGGTTATCTGCATGCGTGAATGTGGGACCACCTGGTCAGCCAGCCACCTTGTGCAGCCTCACTGGGTCTGCACCCCATGAGACAGCCTCCGCCTGTGGGCCTGCCAGCATGCCTGCACACTTGGAAACAGCCAGCCACTGCCACCTGTGTTCCCGGGTCCACCAGCCTCTACTTTTTTCTGCTGGGACTCCGCCCCTCTTACCCGTCTGGATGAATGGTTGTTGGACTTCCTTACAGTTCAATTTTCCATTAGCTCTGGTTGTTTTCTTGTTTCTAAATATTTGTTGTCCTTAACTTTGGTTGTGAGAGGAGGCACAGTGTGTCCACCTATGCCTCCATCTTGGTCGGAAGTCCTGGACTTTAATGTAGAATTTAGCATGACTTTCTACCTTTCAGCAAATTGCTATAGTACCTATGTTCCTGCTTGTCAGAGCAAAAACAAAACAAAAGATAACTATTAAATAACAACTGTAAAGAAAACATCCAAATCTCATGATCCTTTGTAGTGCCAATATTGCAGGTCTAGTCTAAAATCATTATTTTAAGGCTTATTTATAGCTACAGTAACAGATCCAGTGTGGAAACACCATCATCTGCACAGTGTGTTGTGGCACACTGCAGCAGCTTTGACTTTCAAAGCCAGATGTTTTGGAGGCTCATCTCTCAGATGTAGGACTTAGAAGTTGGGGTGCCAGATGTGATGTTCAAACCCATTGTTTCTCAGGGAAAAGCTCAGGTTAGTGAGTTATTTCTTAATATGGCTCTCTACACTAGGGTGGGCTCATGGCAAGACTGTCTCTTAGACTCTCCTGGCTGTTTTGATGAGGGGTGTTTATTATTTTTTTCATTCTCCCCATGTGGGAGAGTTGCTCAGCTAGTTTTTGTTTTATTTTGTTTTTTTTTTCCCCCCAGAGGAAATTGTTATGTACATAGCTATCTGTTTTATCCATAGGATGAAGTTAGTTCAGGATCCTCCTACATCACTATGTTGAACTGGTATCCTATAGAAACTTTGAGAAGAGGGCTATGGGGAAGCTGAGAGTGGAAGCAATTAAGTAAGTCACTAAAGGTTGATGTTTGGGTCAAATCTAAATACAATGATCTTGATAAGGGGAGTTCTGGCCAAGATGGAGGTGTAGATAGAAGTGTTTCACTTCCCTGCACAACCAAAAGGAAGATAACAACCAAAAGTACTAGAAAATCAAACTGCACAGAACTCCAAGAACCAAAGAATTAAAGAAATAATTAACCAGAACAACCGGAGCCTTAAGGTGGCAGGCTGCATGGGCCTACTCAGAAAAACTGTGGTGAGTCAGTGGACAGTGGGGGTGGATCTGGCTGCTGAGCTTGGTGGGCTGGGTGGGAGGGACTGACTGAAGTTGAAACTGAGACTCAGAGGTAGGTGTGGACTACAGTGGTTGCGGTGGTGGGAGAAACTCCCAGTCTCACACGAGAGTCTGTTGGAAAGTGCGCTAGAGACAAGCAGGCAAGCTGCATTGTTCCCTCACTGCGCCCCACCCTCCACAGGTAGCACCACAGCGCAGCAAAGAGGGTTACCCTGCCAAGGTGAATACCTAAGGCCCCGCCCCCTTATAATTTATCAGCTGCGCCAAGACAAAGAGATGTGGCCTAAATGAAAGAACAGAGCAAAACCTCAGAACTAAGCGATGAGGTGATTGCCAACCTATCTGATGGAGAATTTAAAGCCCTGGTAATCAAAATGCTCACAGAACTGATTGAGCTCAGTCGAAAAATGAAAGAACAAATAAAGGATACCCAAAGTGAAATAAAGCAAAATATTCAGGGAACCAACAGTGACAGAAGGAAAACCAGGACTCAAAGCAATAATTTGGAACAAAAGGAAAAAAATAACATCCAACCAAAACAAAATGAAGAAATAAGAATTCAAAAAAGTGAAGAGAGGCTTAGGAACCTCTGGGACAACTTTAAGTGCTCCAGCATCCAAATCATAGATGTGCCAGAAGGAGAAGAGGAAGACTAAGTAATTGAAAACTTATTTGAACAAATAATGAAGGAAAACTTCCCCAACCTGGAAAAGGAAATAGACTTCCAGAAAGTCCAGGAAGCCCAGAGAGTCCCAAAGAAGTTGGACCCAATGAGGAACACATCAAGGCACACCATCATTAAGTTACCCAAGATTAAATATAAAGAGAGAATCCTAAAAGAAGCAAGAGGAAAGGAGAGAGTTACCTACAAAGGAGTTCCCATTAGGCTATCAGCTGATTTCTCAAAAGAAACCTTGCAGGCAAGAAGGGGCTGGAAAGAATTATTTGAAGTCATGAAAGTCAAAGACCTACATCCAAGATTACTCTGTCCAGCAAAGCTTTCATTTAGAATGGAAGGGCAAATAAAGTGCTTCCCAGATAAAGTCAAGTTAAAGGAATTCATCATCACCAAGCCATTATTACATGAAATGTTAAGGGACTTATCTGAGGAAAAGAAGATGAAAAATATGAACAGTAAAATGACAAAAAACTCACAACTATCAACAAACAAACCTATAAGAAAAGAAAAACAATGAAAACAAAAACTAAGCAAACAGCCAGAACAGGAACAGAATTAGAGAAATGGACATCATACAGAGGGATTTCAGTGGGAGGGGGAAGGAAAGAATAGTGGGGAAAAAGCACAGGGAAGAAGAAGCATACTTAGTAGGCATAAAATAGACGGGGAGAGATAAAAAATGGTATAGGAAACAGCAGACTCAAAGACCTTATGAGTACAACTCATGGACATGAACTAAGCGGGGGAATGCTGGAGAGTTGTGGGGGCAGGGTAGAGGGGGCATAAAAGGGGAAAAATTGGGAAAACTGTAGTAGCATAATCAATAAAAAATACTTAAAAAAAAAACAAAAAGGACCCAAATACAATGATCTCTTCTTACCTACCTAATATTGCCATTATGTTGGGAAAATCAAGTCATGAATAGATAGATGTTTCTTATGACCCACTAGGAGTGGGTCATTTTATATTGAAAACAACTTTAGTGCCATTTGAGAGTATGTTCAAAATTCCCAGGATGCTCTGCAATGTCTTATTTTGAAACAACCTCATGTTGTTTCTAATACAACCTCAAAGACAATGCCCAGTCTTCATGTACTAATTTCTGCTATCCATCTTTTTAATATCTGATTTATCTATCAATACGTTGAAAAATACTGGGTTGGCCAAAACATTCATTTAGTTTTTTTGGTGTTAGATGGCTCCAGCAGCACTTAGTTGTCTTTTCTTTGTTCAAAACAATTTTGTTAGATTGTATTGTGACAGCTGCCATATCAACATGCATTTTTAAAAAACTTATCAAAGTTGGTGAATTTTTGTATGGCCATTTTAATATTGACGATAGAATAAAATATGCAATATTTTCCAGATATTATGCTTTATTATTTCAAGAAATGTAAAAATGCAACTGAAACACACACAAAAAAGATTTGTGCAGTATATGGAGAAGGTGCTGTCTTTGATCAAATGTGTCAAAAGTGGTGTGTGAAGTTTTGCGCTGGAGATTTCTTGCTGGACGGTGCTCCACAATCAGTCCAGTAAGTTGATAGCAATCAAATCCACATTAAGAATGATCGACATTATTATACCACACGGGAGATAGCCAACATACTCAAAATATCCAAGTCAATAAAGTTATTGGTGAAAATGAAAAATGTGTCTTTTATTTTAAGGAAAAAACCAAATAGACTTTTTGGCTAACCCAATATAATATGTAGACTTTTGGAAAACGACCCCCTTTGTATGTGCATCTGTGTGGTTTGGTGGAATGAGACTATAAAGATTCATTAATTAAAGTTATTCAACAGATAGATAACCTAAGCCAACAAAGCTTTAATCAACCACTGGGGCTCAAAGGTGTCAATCACCATCTCCGTTTGTGTCAACAATGAGCAAAGCTCAACACTCAAGACTAGAAAACAGAACTGGAGCGGGAAGGTCCGTCCGAGTGGGTCAGGAATGTTTTCAACGGTGTATTTAAGTTTTAGGTGTTTTTACTAAGAGGATAACATTTTAGCTAGGTCAGCAACCAGATGTGGGAATTATGACACTGGAAGATGTACAAGCTGGAAGGAAAGGATCCCTGAAGAAGTACCCGGACATTTATGTCCATCTGTTTAGATTGGATATAATTAGTTATCTTAGAATCTTAATTGTTATCTTAATATAGTGCAATTTGAGACATTATAAAGTTCTTTGCTTCATTTGCTACTTTTTAGGAACTGGAAAATTGTATTTTTAAGAAATGATAACTTTCATGCTGTTTGTATATTTTTATTTATTTTCCTTAGTTTTATCTAAGACCTGAGAGGGGAGATGGTCAAAGGAGATTTTCCTCCCAAGTTTGTTCAGTATCTTCTTGGGGCCCAGATATAATGAAATATTTTCTTAGGAGCCCTCCTCCACTCAAACCTGGATGACTTCCATTTCAATACAAGGACAGTTCTCTTAACTTCGCTCCCCAGAATTACAGCTGGAGCATTTAGAGTGGAGGGTTCCTAGTCCAAGCAACCGTGTGGCCCAGATGCCTCCACTTCCCGCCCTGTGCTCATGTGGACATCAGTGAGCACGCGTCGCCACTGAGCCTGGATATGTGTAGGTAGTAATATAATTCCCATGTTAAAGATGAAGAAATGAAATTTAAAAGTTAAATACCTAAGTCTCTATGATTCTGAAGCCATTATTCTCCAGGGAATCACTACTAATTGATCAGAGTTGGCAACTAACATGAAATGTATTTGCATTACATGATCTAGTTTAACCTCATTATTTTCCACGAAAGGTAAAAAGAGTCTAGAGGGTTTGAGTAACATAGGCAAAAAGTGCTTTGCAAATTTGTAAAGAATGCTGAAGATGTTAATTGTTTTTATCAAGGATTTAAGTGAGTTAGTTTACAGCAAGTCTCAAACTGAAGTGTGCATCAGAATCACCCAACCGGAGGGTTTATTTACTCTGGACCCACCTCAGAGTTTCTGATTCATCAAGTTTAAGGGTCGGCCCCCAAATCTGCATTGCTAACAAATACCCACTTGATGCTGGCCCACAGACCAACGCTGGTTTATAGGATATGGACTTAAACGTGATTACCATGAAATTTCTCTTTGTTTTCTTTTGCATTGGTTCTAAGACTCAAAAATATTTTGTAAAATACAGTTTTTTCTCTATTATTTTTAGTGAATAAACTTTAAGACAGGAGAAGTGAATCAAAACAGTTTTTGTAATGTTTTTCTGCTCTGTCAAGCCTCCCTTCTGTGTATTCAATAAAATCATGATGATAAATGTAAATGTGTAATCACTAGACAAGAGCCATCATGGAGTTAACACTAACTGGAAGAAAGATCAAACCTAGGTAGATAAGAAAAAAATTAGTCAGAGGCCAAGATAATGGAGTAGGCCCCAGGAAGCTAGAAAACTGGAACTATTTGCAAAGGAATATATTAGATAAAGCCCACCATTTGGGAAGAAAGCAAAAAGATTTGGGCACCAAAAAAATAAGATAATAACTCAAGTGTTCATGACTTATCTGCAGTGGACCCATTCATTGTGCATTGTAAACAACCAAATAAACATCAGCTTAAATATGTGTAAGGCCACCACATGAAATGAGAATGAGACCTTTTCAAAGGAGGCCCTGGAGAGCAGAACCAGCACCAGTGCGCCAAGCTTCAGGGAGGCAAGTTCTGAAAGCTTTCTAACCATTGCATCTGAGAATGGGCTGGGCTACCTCCAGAGCAGAGACTTTCCTCAAGTTGGTATTGTCTGAGCAGAGTCAGGTGATCGCTGGAAAAGGAATGTAAGCAACAGATGCCGAGGCTAGGCTTGGAGACTTGGAAATTATATTTGTCTGCATTTTCCTGGGACCAGAGGAACTCAAGAACACTCTAATTTAAAACAAGAATAAAAATGAGGTGGCAGACAAGGTGAGAATGACTTCACTGAAGTCTGGAAGGAGGCTGGGCACGGGACTTATGCAGGAAGGACCCAGTTCAACTTGCAGTCAGTCCCTCTACCCTGGGAGATGCAGTCTGTCCTCTGTAGAGCAAGCGCAGAAACAGCTCCTTCAGAGTGGCCTAGTGAGCATTAAATGGTGTGTCACTTGAAAATTGTCCCTGACACACAGTAGGAGTTTAGTAAATGTCCTGGACCCTTTCCTCCCTCCCCTTTAGAAATGTAGAGAAAACTTGACCCAGAGAAAGGCTAAATTTAGAAAATCCAGAACTATGAGATCTCTCAGATCTGTCTCTGAGGTGTACTTTCCTAAAGGAGATGACGTGGAACTTTGTATTTTCATCTATGCTTGTGTGTATTTCCATCCCTAGATCTGAGGAACTGGAGATGCCTCACTCACTTCAGTAGCAGCTTCTTGAAATATCACAATGGCCTGGATTTAAATTGGTAAGAATCGGTGAGTAGTGACAGGCATACGAAAAAGAAGAGAGGATTTGAGGTTCAACGTCCTAAAGGACACCCCCACCCCTAACTCTCACATGGCAAAGTGAACATTTATGGCAGCACAGAATTTCCCAACACGGCTGGGGGCAGACAGAAATCAAAGCAAAAGCTGAGGCAACTAGTTTATTCAAGGTGCAAGCTTATATACTCTGGATGGAGCTGGGTTTGGAAAAGATCTAGACGTAACTGTGCTTGTCTTAGAAACTTGGGTAATATAAGTACTTTCTGATATTTTGTGTGTAGATGGATTATGATATTCATCACATGTTACCAGGTTAGGAAACAGAGGATTATAAAGAATTTCCTTTTAAAAAGGACATTGGATCTGGTAAGGCAAAGAATTATTGATTTGAACAAATAGTGCGGAAAGTTTCACGGGCTATTTTTAGTCATGCTGGGGAGGAGGGACCTGGTCAAACCGAAGAGAAGGGCATCTGTTCCTTAATTGGTAGACAGTGTTTTTCTTCACTGTTTTAAACAGATGGATTTGGCAGCCACCTCACGACTATGAGGGGACAAAGCTGCCCGCTGCAAGTTCCTGAGCAGTGTGGTCCTGGTTCTGAGACACACGTCCAGAGCTTGCCCTGCGTATGGCCTTCCCTCAGTATGCGAGATAATGTGTTTCTTAATTGTTTAAGCCAGTTTTAATTGAGTGATATGGGAGACTACTGGTTCTGATTATAATCTTTTCTAAACCATTTAATTTTTTAAAAACACCATGTATTTTGTATTATTTTCATTTTTTTAAATTAAATTTTAAGGAATTCTTTTTTTTCCATAGGGGTTGAAGACCACTGATGTAGATATTAATCTTTTTTTTTTCTTCTCAAGAAAGAAGAACATGGGTTGCTGAAATTTCAAAGGCCAATTCAACCAGTGAATGTCATCTATTTAGTTTAAAAAAAACAGTTAATTCCTTAAAAATTTAGACATGTGGTCTTCTGGCCAAGATGGAGGCGTAGGCAGACACACTGTGCCTCCTCTCACAACCAAATTAAGGACAACAAATATTTAGAAACAAGAAAACAACCAGAACTTATAGAAAAACTGAACTGTACGGAAGTCCAACAACCATTCATCCAGACCGGTAGGAGGGGTGGAGTCGCGGCAGGAAAAAGTGGAGGTGCGGACCCGGGAACGCAAGCAGCAGCAGCTCGCAGTTTGCAGGTGCACAGGTGGTGGCTGGCAGTCCCCGGGCCCACAGGCAGCAGCTGGCGGACCCCGGGCACAGGGGGGCAACTGTGCAGACCCAGTGAGGCCGCACTGGGGGGCTGGCTGACCAGGTGGTCCCACATTCGCGTGCGCAGACGGTCCAGGCAGAGGGGAAGTGGAGGAAGGGACTGAAACCAGGAGAGAGCAGAGCAGGCGCCATTGTTCCCTCTCAGACCCCGCTCCCACATACAGCGTCACAACCCAGCGACTGGGCTTCCCCGCCCTGAGGAACACCTAAGGCTCCACCCCTCACTACGTAATAGCTGCGACCAGACTAAAACCAAAACAAGACACAAAAAACCCCACCAAAAATGGCTCAAACCGGAGAACCAATCAAAGCCCCAGAGCCAATTCCTCTAAGCAGTGAAGAGATAGCCAACCTATCAGATGCACAGTTCAAAGCACTGGTCATCAAGATGCTCACAGAATTGGTTGATTTTGCTCACAAATTAGATGAAAAATGCAGGCTACAATACGTGAAATGAAGGAAGACGAATGGGGAACCAATAGAGATGGAAGGAAAACTGGGACTCAAATTAATGGAGTGGATCAGAAAGAAGAAACTAACAACCAAACAGAAAACGAGGAAGAAACAAGAATTCAAAAAAATGAGGAGAGGCTTAGGAACCTCCGGGACATCGTTAAACATCCCATCATCCGAATTATAGGAGTCCCAGAAGGGGAAGAAGAAGAGCAACAAGTGGAAAACTTATTTCAACAAATAATAAAGGAGAACTTCCCCAATCTGGCAAAGGAAATAGACTACCAGGATGTCCAGGAAGCTCAGAGAGTCCCAAAGAAGTTGGAACCAAGGAGGAACACACCAAGGCACATCATAATTACATTAGTCAAGATTAAAATGAAGCAGAGAATTCTAGAAGCAGCAAGGGATAAGGGGACAGTCACCTACAAAGGAGTTTCCATCAGACTGTCAGCTGATTTCTCAAAAGAGACCTTGCAGGCAAGAAGGGGCTGGAAAGAAATATTTGAAATCTTGAAAAGCAGGGCCCTATATCCAAAATTGCTGTATCCAGCAAAGCTGTCATTTAGAATGGATGGACAGATAAAGTGCTTCTCAGATAAGGTCAAGTTCAAGGAGTTCATCATCACCAAGCCCTTATTATATGAAATGTTAAAGGGACTTATCTAAGAAAAAGAAGATAAAAATATGACAGTGAAAAGACAGCAAACTCACAGCTATTAAGAACCATACCTAAAACAAAAGCAAACTAAGCAAACAGCTAGAACAGGAACAGAACCACAGAAATGGAGATCATATGGAGGGTTAGCAACAGGGTCGTGGGAGGAGGAGAGAGGGGGAAAAGGTACAGAGAATAAATAGCATAGACGGTGGGTAGAAAATAGACAGGGGTAGGGCAAGAATAGTATGGGAAATGTAGAAGCTAAAGAACTTATGACACATGGACATGAAGTAAAGTGGGGAATGTGGGTGGGGGAGGGTGTGTAGGGTGGAGGTGAATGATGGGGGAGAAATGGGACAACTGTAATAGCATAATCAATAAAATATATTTAAAAAATTTAGACATGTTAAATCTTTATACTATCACATGAGTAAGCAATAGTTCAATGGCTTCATTATTTCACTTCCCTATCGGTCGTGTATCGTCATGCAGAATTTAGTAACTAGCAATATTGTACCAAAATGTGATTAATACGTAGTGCAGCCAGAACTCAATGAAGCAATTTTTAATGCTCTATAAATAGCAAGACTCTTTGCAAAAAAAGAGGGTCATACTCCTGGCAAACATGTCACAGCTAATGTCCCTCAACTGACTAATGCTCATTAGGATTCAACACATTAATAGATTGTCTTTCTTTGGGCACTTCTGTTCTTTATTTTTAGTTCTTTGTGGTGTAGAAGAAATATCATGTTTTTTTTGAAGCCAAACACGGGCTGAAATTCCAATTTGTATACTTACTAACCCAGTCAAGTTACTTGATATCTGTAAGCTTCAATTTCTTCATCTATTAAATAGGGTTAGAAAACCAAACTCTTTCATTAAATTGCTGTATAGCTAGAATTTATATGTAAAAAAATACTAACCATGTACCTTCACGTATTAAATAATCAATCCATATTCTTTTCCTTTCTTTTTCATTCCTCTTATTTTCCTTATTAGAGGTTCTTAAAACCTCAATGTGCAGTACAGAAGAGTGAACCTGAGTATGATGCGAGTGGAGGGATATTCAGAAAAGCCTGTGGCTGTCTGTTAAGTTGGTAAGACCTGCAGTCGGAGACCTGTTTACATGGCTCTGTGGAGGCTTCTGGGAAAGAAGACCAGCTTTGTGCCGCTGGGATCAGACACAACGAAACATGTCTGGGGCACTTACAGGACTAGACAGCAGCAGTCAGGAGCTGAGGCATCTCTGGGTGATGTAGAAAGACTGGGGATCCCCCGCCCCTTGCAGAGCTCATCATTCGAGAAGAAGGGTGATCACAGTTTTGTTCTGTTTTTTTCAGGGGTTGTATGAATCCTAGAGCAAAGAGCCTGTTTTAGCCAAAAACTTTTCACTAAATCTTACAGCTCATTTGGAAATGGGCATGCTGCTCAGGGTCACCTTCAATACAACACAGCACACGGAGATGGAAGTCATTCCCTGTCCTCCAAGTCTCCCCGCTACTGCCCCCACAGGAGACCTCTGGTGCCTTCAGAGCACAGAGAATGGGTCGTGGGGCCAGTGGAGCGATAGGGTCCGACAGAAGGAGGATCGGCAGTGGGTGCCCTACCATCGTGCTGCCAGCCTGGCAAAGCGGCAGAAGTGACCACGGTGCACAGAGTAGAGGGAGCAGCCACTTCTGGGAGCAGGAATGGGGCCCATGTGCTCGGCTACATGTGTCAGAGAGACACAAGCCCCCAAACTATAGCTGGATGAGGTTTGAAATCGTTTTATCCCTTTTGGGGGCATGAAGCTATCTACAAAACAATATTTAGAAATCATGGCAAGTCATAATTAAAAAGTATCCTTTATGGGAGCATATATATTATATATTCATTCACTATACCCCTGAAGTTCATTTGTTTTATAATTGCATGCACTTTTTATATCTGAAAATTCTTAAAAGCAAAGTGTTAAACATTTATATTCCCTAGCAAAGAAAAAAAGAACAATTGTTAGTTTGGAGATGAGGTGTCAGCTTAGGTAGATAATGTAGATAAGGACCAAGCCACATCTTGCCCATCCTGTTATTTATCTCTTAGCCACAGGGTAATAGTCTCAGGTCACCTACTGAGCACTGGCTGTATGTCAGGCACTGAGCGGTGCACTTGGGCTATAGTATGTCATTTACACATTTCTGTGGACAACAGTAGCCCTCTGGGGTGATTATGATTAATCCCGTGTTACAGACGGGGCTTTAAGGGTTTCAGCGACTTTAATCACTTGGTTGTTGAGTGGATGAGTTGAGACTTAAACCCAGGTATGTCCAGCTACAAACCTGTGCTCCAAACCACTATCCAGAGCTTTTCACCTGTTTCACAATCAGGTTTGATTTTAGTTTAAATGTTGATAACTGGGCCCATGTCTAGGCCTGTAGACTGGCAGTATCGGCACCACCTGGGAACTTAGTCCAAAAAAAGCAGTCCAGGGCCCACCCCCAAACCCACTGAGTCAGAATCTGCATTTTAACAAGATTCCCAAGTGATTTGTGTACATGTTAAGGTCTGGGATGTACCACCCTGCACTGTGCTCACCTTCTCTGTCCAGGAACTTTTCCAATAGATCCATTTAATATCAAACCAATACTAGTCCATTGTCTAAGATCATCTCACAGCTTTGAAGAAGGACTAGCTAATGTAAAACTTATCCATTTAGCTTTCTGGCTGGATTTATATGATTTCACAACAATTGGTTGAAAAGTGCACGATTCAGGCAGGCCAATTATCTGATACCAAGATTGCCCCAAAGATACATTGAGGAAAAGTATACATTTCAACAAAAATGACCTAATTCGAAGTCGTTATGTGAGTAACTACAGCCAGCATCTGTTTCTAAGGCGGGCCAGAAGGCCCACTCCACACCCAGCTTGCCCTCTACCACCATGAAGTTAACTCAGCATGAAGTCAGGCTTGCATCAGCTGGCTGCTGCCTGTTTGCCTAAGGACAGAATTGCAGGGCAGATCACTTTCATCAGAGACTCTCTGTTTCCAAGGGCTCTAGAAAGGGTAAGCTTTGAATCGCTTCTTTACAAAATCCAGAACAAAAAGCTGTGCATTACTGTGCATTTCTGTGCATCCAAAGAGCTTGCGGTCATTGTGGAAGAAGTGGGTTTTCTTGTTTTCATTGTTGTTCCTGGCACCTGGGACTCTTTATTACCTAAGAGCATGGGGAGGGAAAACTTGAGATCATTTGCTCCTAAGATGACAACCCATGTGATAGCTAGGGTATGTGCTTTGCAAAAGAATTCAAAGGCTTGGTTTAAAACCTATTGCTGGATGAGAGAGAAAGAAACCAATTACCAGAGAATGGTAGTGATAATTAAGACAATGTTATGATTCACCAGGAAAAGCCTGGGTTATGAACAATGAACACTGTGCCGTATAAATTACCTGAGAACTGAGTTTAATGATGTGTTCTTTCTTATTAATTGCTCGTTCGCTGACATGGTCTGTAAAAGTTATTTTCTAAAAGAAACAAAAGAAGTCCACTGTCTCATTGTAGCCTTGGCAGAGGTTACACGTTGCTAAATTTTATGGCCTTGGCGTGTCTTTACCTAGCCCAGCATGTATCAGCATGAACTGTAATTTGGTTTTACATTTTTGTATGATAATCATGAGATATGATTCCATATGGAATTTCCATAATTCTAAACAGTCTTCTATTAAATAGCATAAGTTGAACTTTATAATTTAGCACACTAATTATGTTCACTCATTCATGTAAAATGTTCCCATCTTTGATATTATCTCTTCTAAATCAAACCCAAAATAAAATATATTTTGTCTGGATTAATATATTTTGGGCCGTGGACTGGGTTTACATGCATCTGCTGAAGCAGACTGCAGCGGGCTAGATACGATGGTGCTGGCCGTCTTCCCAACAATCCGAGCCACAGAGTCTAAATGCCAGATGGAGTGGTACCGCGGCCACGACGATGGGATCACAGCTCAGTCAGTCAGGGAGTGGAACTGACATCCATCCAGCCTCACCAGCTGGTGGGTGAGAAAAAGTATTAACATTTACAATCGTGTTTCCTAAATTTCAGTAGCTCTGGGCCTCCCCAACCTGTTCACAGAAGTAGTCCGGTTCTTTTCAGAGATATGCATCTCTAAGTATTTCTGAGTCTTTGTAAGGGGCTCAACCAGTGCAGCCTGAAAGCTCCCTGGTCCCCATCAGTTTTTAGTGTGGGCAAGTCCACTCTTTCTCCAAGAGACTTCTGGACAAGGTTTAAGGCTTTTGTTCCCTAGAGAACAGTCTGAGAGTGGCTGTGTGCTTTTCTTGCAGTAATTGCTGTTCCCTTCCCACAAACCTGTAGCACAGGGAGGTTTTCTCTAGGCTCTGGCCTTGACTTTATTCCTCATATGAACCCTCAGTGAGACCGAAAGGGGAAAAACCTGCTACCATATCTGCAGCTAGCAGGGGTTCTATAATCTAATGCTAGCTCGTACAACACTAGACCTTTCATAGTTTGTTAAAAATGTCAGTGTGCTGCAGTTCTTACTAGTTTATGTGGTATTCAGCATCTGCTTATATCCCATCTGCCCTTGGAGGCACCGTTGTTCCTTCGATTCCAGGGTAGTTGGTTGCCATGGGACTTTAGCAGTTTGATGGGTTCAAGAGGAGTTACAATTCTGCGGGTTATTCAGCTTTTTTTCTTGTAAGTGCAGGAGTGAATATCCCGTTTTCTAAATTGTAAATAAAAAGGAGTTTCTGTTTTAGCCCAAATGCAGTAGGAATACGCATGAAGAGCTTAAGCAGAGAATCAGTTATACTAGATTTATATTTTTAAATGGTTACATGTTTAGTATTTAATGGACATCAGCTGTATGCCCCAAACTGGAGTTTCTGAGATAAATTTAAAAATAGCAAGAATAATGTCCTCAAATAGCTCATAATCAAGCAGATAATCTTACTGATTGTAACAAGTAGCTAGAAATTTTTCTTTCAATGCAAGTGCTCTTAAGTGCTCACATCTCCCAGTAGAAAGCTCTGGGAGAATTTACGAAGGGACGATATAATTTTGGCACATAGGGGTAGTTATGGTAGAAGATCATATTTGAAATATATTCTGAAATTTAAGTAGAATATGGTTTCAGAGGAAACTTGAGTAAGATGAATGTCTAAGGTTTCTTGTAACTTGCTTTCTAAATATTTTAACTTCTTATAATTTATTGGTAGGCAAAAATGAATTGCTAAGAAAGGAAGGAAAACATTCAGGTTTACCATCCAACCACTAACACCACCACCACCAGCTAACACCTTTCTTTTCATCAAAAATGAGTTTCTAGTCCTTGATATCTGTAAAAGATAGCAAGTTTGCTGATAAGGAACAGTAGGAGTAATAAAAACCAAAGCGACATGGGAAATTTTGGATTGTGTCCTACTATACTTCCTAGGCTAGCTGACTATTGGAATTCCCTTGAATGCCTTTACAAATGGAGGTCCCTGCACTGAGTATCCAAAGGCTCAGATTCATGCTGAGGAGGTCAGGACTGCATACTTTTGTAAAGCTCTGGAGATGAATCTGGAGACCAGCGAGGGTATGAAAAGTAGATTTCATTCCATATTTGCAATTTTTAAAGACCTGAATTTGGGTTTCTCCAAAAGCAGTTTCTGAGACAAGGACTTGATTGCAGACTGTTTATTTGGGAGGTGATCCAGGAAGTATAACTGAGGAAGTGAGGATAATAAAAGAAGGAAGGGAAATAAACCAATAAAGCTGGATTAAGTGAGCTCTTCACCACTTTGGGCATGTAGGTCTCAATTCCTCTGGGTCAGCCTGTGGGTAGCTGAATTTTGGCCACTGTATCTCTGTTTTTAGGAATGAGCACCTCAACCAAAGTCCACCATCTAGAAGCTATCTATTGTCTTATGAGAAGCTGATGACCAGGCCTAGTCCAATAAGTACATAGCACTTCTACTCACTTTGTGTCCTGAAAAGGACAACCATCTGAATTTAATATTTTCCCCCTAAATTGGTTATATGAGGATTGTGTAACAAGTAAGACTTACGGAATAAAAGATAAGCCCAATTGATAAAAATCTCTCCAAAGAGCAAGCTAGTTTGTAGGGTTGTTTGAAACTGGTTGAGACAGCGTGAATTAGAGATGATCAGCACATTGAAACATGAGAGAGTAACACACCGTGGGAGAGACATGGGAAAAACAGCCAGTCTCTAAAGCTTCCTAGGGTAGTGATGTTTCTTGTTTCTTTTTCCCACGAGGC
Source organism: Glossophaga mutica (assembly GCA_039655065.1). NCBI lineage: Eukaryota > Metazoa > Chordata > Mammalia > Chiroptera > Phyllostomidae > Glossophaga > Glossophaga mutica. The sequence goes on along the minus strand of CM077308.1, from coordinate 71,996,598 downwards.
CCAAGAGAACAACTGAACTTACTCATCTTGAGACTAAGTTGTTACCTGTTCTTGGGTGCTCATGCAGATTTTTTTTTTAAGATTTTATTTTTTTTAGAGAGACAGGAAGGGAGGGAGGAACATCAATGTGTGGTTGCTTCTCGAATGCCCCCAGCTGGGGACCTGGCCTGCAACTCAGGCATCTGCCCTGACTGGGAATTGAACTGGTGACCTTTTGGTTCACAGGTCAGCACTTAATCCACTGAGCCACACCAGTGAGGGCCAGATGTATTCTTATAAAAAGAAAAAAACAAAAAACCCTTTCGTCACTTGCAATAACTTGAGTGGGTTAAAAGAGCCTTGACTTAAACAACTAAGGAAAATTGCCACAAGCCACAGATGGAAAACAGGACACAAAACAATTTCATAGTCCACAGCTTTAAAAATCTAGGACCAGATAACCAGAACTTGATCGTAATGTAACTTTAATGATTTGTTCTAAGTGAGAGCACTTTTTCTTTTATAGAACTGTTAATCCTGTGGTAAAAAAAAAAAAAAAATAAACTGATTATAAAGATTTTTATGCTCAAATGCAGATTGTATAGAGAGCCGAGTTTTGGGGTTTTTTTGTTTGTTTGTTTGTTTGTTTTTTGTTTTCTTTACCGAAGATGTAGCCCCCTATTCAATCTGGGCTGCCACAAAGTCAGACAGGAAGCACAGGGATTTTTTTCTGTCGCATCCTAGTGCAAACCAAGGGAGCCGAGTTTTTTAAGACTTTTTTTTTCCTGTGGAATTCTTCTAATGTGTTTCCAAAAACCTGAGCCAGTCATATGGGTTGTTCTTTATGTATGCCTATTTTCTGAATCCTCATATAACCAATTTAGGGGGGAGATATTACATTCAGATGGTTGTTCTTTTCAGGACACAAAGTGTGTAGAAGTACAGTGTACTTAATGGACTGGGTCTGGTTGTCAGCTTCTCACAGCCAATCTTTAATACCCAGGTAATCCTCTGGCCACAGCTGATCTTTGGAGCAGAGAACTTGGCCCACTGCAACTGCCCCAGGGCAGATTCTGTCTTTGGATGAACTTGCTGCTCTCACTGAAGCCAGTGGGAAAGGCACCCATCCATGCATATGGAAAACTAGGTTTCCCAGACAATTTTCTTTTTATGCAAAGAGTAGCTCTTTGCAAGAGGCAAGAGTTGTACAAAATGGGATTGACAAAAAGGAGGGGGATTTTTAATGACTTGAGAGTCTGGACTTGGAATATATTTATTTTAACAAATATTTATCATGTTGTGATTAGCACTGTTTCAACATTGTTCAATGTAAAGAGAAATGGAAGGCCATGATTTTCCTCAGAAGGTCTACACTATATGTGAATGATTAATTATGAAATAATGTTTCTTTAGCACTACATAATCTACAAATTGCTTATATATGTGAGTGCATATATATATATGAATATATATTACAAATAATACACATATGTGTCTACATATACACATATATTTGTATGTATCTTTTATTTAATTCTCACAACAACCCTTCAGCATAAGTGATATTATTTATTATTATTCCATTTACAGGCATAAAAAATGGCTTGAGCAAATTTGCTCATAATCCCTGGGACACTATTTCATCTCTGCGTTTGCCACACTGTGTAATCAAGCCTGTATACCTGTTCATCCCATTCAGTGGATCAGGAGCTGGTGAACCTGGACAGAGTCCTCTTCACTCTTATATTGTCAGCCCCTAGCAGTTGTTGATAGCTATTGGATCTCAGTCCCTGGTCTCCAGGTTACCCGCATTGTCACAGAGTGAATGCTCTCCAGGCCTCCTGTGGCTGCTTGTCAGTTCCCCAGCTGTGCTTCATTCTTCAGATCCCAGATCAGCGTGCCCTGCTCAAGTCACCCCCAACCCCCACCATTGTTCCCTTAACCCCCTGCCTGCTGCAAACTACCTGCTAGATGCAGATGGCTTCAGCTCTCTCAGAGGCTATCAGCAGGTTTCCCAGTATGCCTTGGAGCTCGTCAGAGCTGAGGAACACAGGGCAACAGTAACTAACAATTCTAAGATCCTTCTGTAGGTCAGTTTCTATGTACACTCATTTCTTTATATACATTCTTTCATTTACACCTCAAAGGAACCTACATATTATTACAGACGGGAAAAGAGATTGCAAGAAGTGGTAATTTGCCCAAGATCACACAGCCAGCAAGTGGAAGATTTAAAGCCACTCCTGTGTTCTTAATCATAGAGAATAAATATCTGGACTGCTTACCTTTCTGGATGTCCCTGTAAACCGGCCTGCCTTGCTTTGGAATGTTGAATACGATGTTTAGAGAATGTCAATAAATCTGTCCAAGAGCAAAGTAGTAGAGAGGCCTTTGCAATTATTCATTTTATTTCTTGTTTCTTTTTTGCACACCCTCCTCCAGACTTTGAGTTCCTTAAAGCTGGGATGAGGCTTTATATGTTCGTGCTTTACGCTGAGCACATTGCCAGGAACCGAGAAGGTGCTCTAAAAATGCTTGGTGAATGACTAAATGGATAAAGGAATTTCTTTGCCCATATTCCGTTTGATCTCAAGCTTATGGCCTTTAAGTGTCGATACCCTATTCAACGTTGTGTGTAATATACTAACTGCTGTGATGCCTTCGATGATACAGTCTCATTTCCTCAGCCACTGGGTATAGAGCTTTTCTCCAATTGCAAATAATTTCAGAAATAGCTGTCACACACCTGAGAATGATGATGGAGGGACTACACTTTTGAAGGAGCACATGGAATAATTTTGATGACATTCATGTAGTCCCTATCAGGACCTTAAGTGAAATAGCAACCAGGGAAGGTTGATCTTCGGGTTCCTTCCATTTCTTTCAGGTCCCCTATCCTGTGCCCTGAGTCATCTGCTCCTTTCTCATCTAAGAAACTGCTGCTTTTTGCAGTAACTTTTCTTTCTAGTTCATCCATGTTCCAAAGTTTCTCTCCTCCTCCACTCCATCAACATATCTATGTTCTCACTGGCTTATCTCTTCTCAGGGTCAAATTATTTTATTGTCCAATTTATATTGACTTGTAAATGACTGGTAAACATTAATCCCTTGGTTATCTTTCTAATTAAGGAACAAATATTTAACCAGGGTGATTTTTAAATAGTAAAGTAAAAGGAAGGGAGATAATAAATAGAGTTAGAATGGATGAGGATAGAAAGACTGTATCAGGAGCAGATTTGGCTGCTTACAATGGAAAGTCAAATAAAATGGCGTGAAGAAAACAGGTTTATTTCTGATGTCGAGAAAAGTCAAGGCAGCAATCCTGGGAGAAATGGCAGCGCCACATTCGTCCAGGGCCAGGCGTCTCCTGTCATTCTTGGTGTTCGTCTTCCCTTTTCAAGTTCAACTCCTATTCCAAGATGGCTCTGGAAACTTTAGTGCAAAAGTAGAAGGGAGGGAGAATAGCAAAGTCAAAGTTCCTGCCCACTGCCTGTCTCCTTTTTAAGACATTTTCCAGGGAATCCCACTCAATAATTTCTACTTCCATTGCATTGGCAACCCTTAGCTGCAAGGAATGATAAATATACTTTTATTTGGGCATATTTTCACCTGGAATAAAATTGGGCTTTTTTCCCCAGGGTAAAAGTAGATAGGCAGGTGAGACTCAGCACCTCGGCCCAGCTCTGTGAGCCAGTAATCAGGCTGCTCTGGGCTCCCGAGGTCTCCAGAGCACATCTGACGCCAGGGGCCAGATCACAGAGTCAGGTGTCTTTTCCACTGTACTATACATCTTCTATTTCTTTTCTGGATCCCCGGGTACAGATTTTCTAGAAAGTTAACTAACAAAATATAATAAGAATCAGTGAGAATCTAAAAGGTAGCTCTAAGAATTTCGGTAGAGGCCATCTTGCCTAACCATAACAGGCACAGAAGTTTTGAACTGAATGGAATTGAATGGGGCCTGTTTCTCCCCCCAGGCAGGGCATATTTAACTCAACAAGCTCTGGTTGAAAGTGTGCTATAGGCCGTCCCTTCTGTTTCCAGGCTCAATAGCAATACTCTGCTCAATAAACACCCACACCTCACCCTTCATTACCTCCACTGGTTACTTAGTAGTTTCTGTCAGAGGTCAAACGTGTGCAGGGATGAAAGCAACAGCAAACATGCAGTCACTGTTTTATTTTAGGATGAGTCACGTTAAGGGCTAATTTTAAAGAACTATTTGCATTGAAATAAAGAGACACTCCTTATTTGCTTAGTCCAGCACTAACTTATAAAAGGCATAGAAGAAGAAAAAATCTCAGATGGTTCTTTCTTTTAGTCTCACTGGGAAGATAAGACATATAAAACAGTTACTACTTGAAACAAGTATCAAACAAACAAATCAAATAGGTCAGCGATGGGCCATGGGTGACCGTACGAACAGGGGAGGCCTGGAGAAAGGAGGCTGATGATTGCCCTAGCTTGGTGGCCTGGTTGGTTGGAGTGTCGTCCTGTACACTAAAAGGTTATGGGTTCCATTCCCTGTCAGGGCACATTCCTAGGTTGCGGGTTCGATCCCCACTCAGGGCATGTACGGAAGGCAACGGATTGATGTTTCTCTCTCTCTCTCCCCCTTCCTTTCTATCTAAAATAAACATATCCTAAGGTGAAGATTTTTTTTTTTTTTAAGGAGGCTGATGCACTGTGGTGGGTAGCCCAGTGTACAAAAAGAGGGTAAGTAGATAAAGACACCGTGGTCAGTCTGATGGCAAAAGCAGGGTGCATCGTGAGATAGCGAGTCAAAATGGAGAAGCAGGGAAGACTTGGGGTGAAGGAGGTGATGGGAGGTCGTGCCTTGCTATCCAGCCAAAACAAGAGATAGAAGTAGGGCTTCGGTTATTCAGTCAAATGTTGGGGTATTAAGGTCAAATGAGGCATGGATAGTACTAGGAGAATATGGTACAGACTAAAACACCTATTTTAGGTTTTAGCACACAGTCTGCTCAATAAATACAGATATAAGAATGGTAATCTCAGGACAGGGACCATTACTCCTTCCATTCCGGTTCTAAGCCCCCTGCTTTGGGAAACCAGACATTTGCTGGGAGCTAATGTGCAACAACCAGGAAGCAAGGGTCCGTGAAAGCTCGGGCTGTGACTGCTGCCCAGTAGGAGAACTCGTCAGATGCTTATAATAGTTCCACATCAGACTGCGTAATGCCCGACGCCAGGTTAGTTGAATTTTTTCTTCTGACGATGCCTGTATTTTTGGTTGACTTTACTAGAAGTGGTAGCTTTGACATTGTACCCAGGGAGTCTCTGACTTCAGGGGGGAATTTTCAGACAGTCGGAGGAAAGACCTTGGTGGAGGACTAGGCCTGAAGCTCTTCCCCTCTGGAGAGTAAGCTGCGTGGGGCAGAGGGACTCAAGCCCAGGGCTCAGAGTTGGGCAGCAGAAGCTCTCTGCGGTCTGCACAGACACCAACCATAGACACTGACACCAACCATAGACACAGACACTGTCAGTGACTCAGCCAGGACTATAGGGCCTGTGGAGAGCAAGTGATGAATGCTGTGTCTTAAGTATCAAGGTGAGATGAATGGCCTTGCAAAAGATTGAAATAATTCTTTACTTTTCAATAGAAGCAGGTCCGTATGGAGTTTTAACACTGATGGTGTGCTTACTATGCACCCTGCACAGTGTCAAGTGCTTCCATGGTATAAGTTTCCACCATGCTTGGAGCATTTCCTATGAGCTAAGCAGATGCTAAACGCTATAAGAATATTTCTTGTACACAGGAGAGCATGCTTGTGCCTGCACTTTACGTGTCTTACCACTACCCTGCAGGTCACGTACTATTGTTTTATGTTTTGTACATAAAGAAACTAGGGCCCAGAGTGGTTACATAATATCAAAAGCAACTGAGTGACAAAGTTAGAATTCCCTCCCCAGGCATTAAGCCTGTCATCATTTTGTGATACCTAATATAATTTGCTTCAGGGCAGAGGCCACATCTTCTTTCATCTTTGTGTACAAAGTGTTAGAAAGACAGTGGTGGTGTTTCTGCCATGAGGATGAGCGTGCTGGGAAACTGGGGGTTAGCTTTTTGCCCCAAATGAGGCTTTGCTTTCAAGATGGAGTCCCCAGCTACAGCTGTACTTTGATTGGTGTGTTGGATTTGCCCCCAGGTCCAAAGCTTATTGCGTCTATTTGCCTTCCTCTTGCAGTGGCCACCTTTCAGGAATCTGACTGGAGTCACACTTGGCCTTAGGCACTTGTGGTCTTGAGGTTTGAATTTCCCTGAGCAGCCAGTGTGGGGACAGTTCTTAAAGGTAATTAGTTAGCCTCTCTCTTTTCTCAAAGTCTCAAGAGCTTGGCAAGAGAAGCTGTGGAAAGTGTGAGGAAAGGAATTGAATTTATCCTGCTCAACAGTCATCAGTCAGCAGGCTGAAGTGCTTTCTGACAGAGCCAGCGGCTGCCCTCTGTGTACAGAACAGCACTATTGCCTGGGGTTGTGTTGGGAAGCCTGAGGCGCTGTTCTAGCCATTACCTCACCACCTCTCCTGAGAGTTGTGGGTGCTGGAAGGTGCACAGGAGCTGGTGGAAAGGCGAGGGCTCACCCCCATGCCCCAAGGTCAAGGGGCCAGGAGACACTCTTGGGAGCCCAGATAGCAGAGTCACAAATCAGGAGACCTGACTGCCTTGTGGGAAGACTGAAGCTCCAGCCTGGTGGCCCCTTTGTGAGCTGGTGAGGCAGGCAGACAGTTCTCTGGGGCAATCACATGCACTTCCTGATGTGCAAGCGCTGATCTCATTATTTTGTAAATAACACACTGTCTTGATAACTCCTTAAATCCTAGTCATTTGCAGCTGGCTCCCAGAAATAGGAGAAGGAAGCTACCTTCTCCTTAAGGTCTCTATCAGGAACTTGGCATTACAGAACACCTTCCGAAAGAACCTTAAAGCTTTAATAAAATTCATCCCACTCTCAATTTACAGGTGGGAGAAGGGAAGCGTCAATGAAGCAACTTGACTGTGGCACAGAGTACTCTGGGGGAGAGACGGCAGAACCTAGATAGAAGGTATATGGGAACTCTGTACGTTCTGCTTAATTTTGCTCTGAACCTAAAACTGCCTTAAAAGATAAAGTTTATTACTGTTATTATTTTAAAAAGGTAGAACCTACCCCCAGCCACCCTGAATTCTCCTTAGGCAGACCTTTCCTTGTTTGAATTATAGAAGGTGCCAGGTCCTAGGATATTCTTAACTTGCAAGCAGTCTCTATTCCCCCAAACCCGCTAACAAACCTAATTGATTTTCATTCATTTTTTTAGAGCAATATAGTAGCTTTCTTTTCAGAAACAACTAGAAAGACCCAAGGTAGCTTTCTGTACAGACTCTCGGGTCCTGTGCTGAGTTGTGGGGGTGAGGTGTGGAGACTGTAATTTTAAAAGTACTTACATAATGTGCTAGACCAATAATTTACCCATTGCCTCATACTGTTTTCCTCAAAGTAAAGAATGATCTCCAATTTAGTTCTAATTATTCAATCCAGATTGCTACATAATGTGTTGAATTAAAATGCAACATATGTACAAACTACATTTTCTTTTTCTCTCTAATTCACTGACTGCTCCTTCTCAGTTTCCTTGTCTAGATCTTACTCGTCTCCCAGACCGGCTAACAGAGGAGTGCCCCAGGGCTCAGTCCTTTCTCCTCCTTCCCTCTCCAACCAAACTCACTACCTTGGTGATCCACCCAGTCTCATGACTTTAGGTGTCATTCCTAACATATACCTTCATTCCAGACCTGTCTCTTGAACCCCAGACTTGCCCAGTTGACATCTTCAAGTCAGCGTATCAGAGACAGAACTCCTGATCACTTCCTGCTAACCTGGTCCACTTACAGTGATCCCACATCTTGGATGGCAACTTTATCTTGCGATGTTCAGACCAAAGACCTTGGAGTCATTGTAGACTCCTGTCTTTCTCACCCCTCAATCAGGAGATCCTGTTGACTTAACATCAAAGTATATCTGCAGTCTAACCACTTCCGACCACCACACATCGCACTGATGTGTGATTTGAGCCAACATCATCTCCAACCTGGATATGTGCACTAGCATCCTGATACTTTTCTCTCGAGTCTATTCTCAACATGGCAGTCAGAGTTGTTATCTTAAACTATTAACTTAGGTTCTATTACTCCTTTTCTCAAAATCTTCCAATGCCTTCCCACCTTCCTCGGGGGAAAAGCCAAAGCCCATATAATGGCCACGAGGCTCCACATCACACAGCCCTCCTTATATCCCGCTGTTCTTTTCCCTCTCCGAACTCACCTTCTACTATTTTCTCCCTTTCTGATTCTGTTCCAGCCAAGAGCCAGCTATCTTGGGTTCTTGCCTATTTTTGCCAAGCACACTTCCATCTCATGGCCTTTGCACCATCAGTTTCATCGGTTTGGATTTTTTTTTCCTTTAAAAATTTTCTTGGTTGTCCTCATCTTCTTCCAGTTTTTCTCAATTCTCAAGATGGTAAACTCTCTTTTCTATACTAATTCATAGAAATGAGAGAAAAGATACTTTTTAGATTAATAACCTCCCCCCCCCACATACACACATAGTTGTTCTCAAAATAGAAGGGGAACTCTCAACACAATGGCAATACGGAGCACTTTCCAAAAGGTGGAAAGCAATGGGATTGGATTAGAGCAGGAAACTGCAGCTCAGGATATGAGCAAGGCCAGGCAGAGAGGCTTGCCATCGCCATCGAAGGTGGAGCTGCCAAAACCTTGCAAATGGTGAGAGGGATGACCATGCAGAATCAAAAGAAAGAGCATTCCAGACAGAAGAAACATCTGGTGACAAGGCCCGGAGGTGGAAGTGTGCTTGGTGGGAATAGGCAGGGCCTCCACACCCAGAGACAGTGGAAGCATGGGCCAGAAGAAGCTCTCAAGACACCCAAACCTCTACAACTCTGCCTCAGTCTTCTCATGCCCCAGAGAGCATGTGGGGTCCACACTTCTGGGCCCAGACTCCAATATAAAAGATGTCAACGAGAATAGGGAATGGGAAAAGGTCGGCCACAGCATTTAGTAAGTGAAAGGTCACTGGGAACCTTAAACAGGATAGTGTAGAAGCATGGTTAGAGCTAACGTTAAATTTGTGGATTCACCAGAAGAAATTGGAAGTTAAGGATCAGGGTCAGTGGGTTTACAGTCGAGACTGTAGGGGGCCTGGAGGTCTCTGAAGAGAAAGTTAGTATCAGGGGAATAAATATAGTCCTCAGTGTAAGGGCTAATGTAAGCTGCCCTCTGAAGCATGTCTGTCTGTGTTAATAAGACAAATGTTTGCCAAGCAGGAAGGAACTCCTTGGGGAGGAGGCATAGGGCACATACTTTAGAGAGGAGAGAGGTTCTGGATGGAGCTCTGGAGGGGCATCAGGAAAAGGGGAGGTGAGAAGGGAGGAGAGCCCTGCGGGGAGACCTCTTCCGAAATGCACTTCACCCTCCACAGTCCTGCTGCCCTGTGGTTGGGTGAGGATGGGTGAGGATGGAATGAGTCGTGCACTCATTCCAGCTCTGTGATACCAGCAAAGGAACCAGGAGGGGAGAAGAAAACTCTTTTTCTTTTTCTTTTAGTGACCTTGTTTACTTGTATTAGTCATATTTACTTGTATTAGAAGGAGGTGATGTTATTTGCTGTTCCATATTAAAATCGGCCCACAAGTTATGTGTCCCATCCTGTCTCGTGTGTAATCACTGGGCAGCAAAGTTACTTCATGATATTTTCCAAAAGGATGTCACAGTTACTTGTGTCTTAATATAATTTCAATATTCCTGGAAAATGTATGACATGACATACTTAATCATAAACAGTTAATAAGTTATAACATTACAAAAAGTCTGTGTTGGGGCAAAATTAGGTTTCATCAACATCAACTTGTAAACATAAAGAAGTGTTTACATAATATTTTGACTATAAAAAAATCAGAAATTGCCTTGAAAGTAAACCCTCTTACATCACTGTTTCATAATACTTTCTCGCCCACAATATTTCTGTTAATAAAGCCCTAGCTTCCTGCCCCCCCGCCCCCGCTGAGTGGTTTTCTGACACTGTTTTGGGCAACGTCATAAAGTTCCTTCACTGCCCAATAATTACATGGGACAGGATGGACAGGGATTTGTGGTCTGCCTTTAATGTAGAACACCTCATAGCATCACTTCCTTCTCACATCCTGACTTCGTGGACTCATCATCTTCATTTTCTTATTTTCATTTTGATTAGGTCAGGTTCTTGCTTCTTATTGGGCCAATCATCATTCTCTCATCTGTAAGCCAGTTATTTAGTCTTAAACACTGAGCTAGACTCTCACATAATAGGCATTGCCCATATCTTTGAGAAGCCTGCTGTCTGGTGCAGGAGATAGACAATTGAGACAATTCCTGGAAAAGGTGTTAAATGTCATAATTGCTGCACTCATGGGGGGCCAGTGTAGACATCTGAATCACCCCAGAGTCACTTAAGGCAGGTCCACCTGTACATACCCCTAAACTAACTCTGAATTCAAACTGGGGAAGAGAAGGGCATTTCGAGCAGAGAGTAAGTTGTTCAAGGACTTGGAGACCAAGACAAGAACATCTAGTTGGACAGCTTCTCTGAATCCCCTGCGCACAGAGAGCTTTTCTGACTGTTGCTTGTGGAAGGAAGCAGAGGGCCTTCCGGGTGCGGAACTCCACTTCATCATGGAAGCTCAGCAAGCCTGAGTTTGTTTCCATGTCCTGGCTTCGCTCCCATTTCTTCCATAGGGAAAGCACATTTCTCTGCACCTCAGAAATACATGCAGGAAGGGTGAGTACTGAAAAAAACTCAAATGTGTGATGAGCATAAAACTCACTGTTTACCCCTCTTTCCACATGGGGCGGGGGGAGTCTGACACCTGCCAGGCACTGGACAGATGCTGCTGCTGTTACTGCTTCTGGAATAAACATAATGGTTACAGCAAAGGCCCCAACCAGCGAGAGACCCCCAGTGGGAAGGAAACCTGAGGCGATCTTCTGGAGCAAACGGGCAAGCTGTTTCCCACCGTCCCTAGTGGCTCTTGTTCGTGGGCCCCTGGAAGACTTGCCTGGACGATGCACCTGTTCATCAGTTTCTTTAGTTTCCCACTGGTTAGGGTTTTGAAGATAGCTGTTCAAAGGCACAAATGTTAACCTGGTGGAAATGTTTCATTAAGCTCATATCCGATGATTGCCCTTAGCATGAATTCAATGATACCAAGCAGGATCTGAGCAATAGGACACAGAAAAAAATATTTAAAAAGTATTGTGCATGGGGTAGGGTAGGTGAGGGGTAGTAACAAGAGGCTAGTTGTGCCCTTTGGGGGAAGGGTTCTGCATGAGACCAGGAGGTAATCAAAAGCTTTGGGGAGCAAATTCCCCCCTCACAGCTTTGCACAGGACCAGGCATCCTATACTGAACAACCAGAAGCAATACATTTTGTCATCCTTTGGCCAATAGCACAACACAGAGACTCTATCTCAAGGAAAGAGGGAACATCTCAGAGGTGACAAGAGCCTAATTTTAGATGGACCATGGGGCACCAGACATCATGGAAGCCTAAATGTTATTTAATAGTTATTAAGTAAATATCGAGCATCATGGCTACTTTGCTACTTCCTGTTGAGAAGTTATCTGACATCCTTCTTCATTCCTTTCCACCTGTGACTCCCCCACTGTATTTATTTCCTATTGTTGTGTAACAGATTACCACCAATTTTGTGATTTATAGCAACACACAATAATCATCTCACAATTTCTGTGGGTGAGGAGTTTGAGCATGTTGGAGCTAAGTCCTCTTCTCAGGCTCTCACAAGACGGAAGTCAAGGTGTCAGCTGGGCTGCAGGCTTATCTGGGGTCCAACTGTGGAAGAGGTCACTTCCAACCTGAGTGATCAGGTTATTGGCAGAATTCATGACCAAGGGCCTCGGCCTTTGCTGGCTGTGGCTAGAAGGTGACCTTGGGTTCTAAAGTTTCCCCACAACATTCCTTGCCATGCAGACTTCAACATGGCTGCTTATTTCAGCAAGGAGAGTTTCTTGCTCCAGTGTGCTAAAATGGAATCTTATATAACATAAAGAAACCCTGGGAGTGACATCCATCACCTTTGCCATAGTCTATTGCCTAGAATGAAGTCAGAGGTGGGAGTGTATCACACCTACACTCGAGAGGAGGGTATTATGCAGGGAGTGGATGTAAGGAGGTGGGAATTATGGGGGGCATCTAAAGGTCTGCCCACTCAGTCTGTGCCTGGGTGGCTACCCCTAACATCCTCCCTTAAATTATATTCTTACCCTCCACTCCTAGGGACAAGTCTTCAGATAAAAAAGACATTGGTATCACTGAGTCTTTGATTCTGCTCTCTACATATGTTTGCATTAATCATCTTAGAATATGAAGGCACTCAGTTGTCCTGAAGCTCCCATCACCTTGGTTTTTTCCTCCGTAATTGGGGGTGATACTTTGAGGTCTAATCTGCTTCTTATTCTGAATCCAGGCCTGCTGTTATTCTTCCTGTTCCTTCAATCCCACGGCATCTATATTTATAGCAGCTCCTCTTTCAGGAAAACAATTTCACCACAATTTTTGGCTTCTTGTTTTCCTTCCTTGACTGAGTGCATGACGAAACTGCTTCGTCTCAGGGGGCTGTTTTTACCTGCGGTCTTTGAATTATTACATTACTGGCCAGCTTCGCCTACTCAGTCCCCTCATGCTCTTCATGCCTCCACTAATGTGATTTTTCTTGTGAATCCTTGGTTTTATCTTCCTGCATCTCAGCTACCTCTAGGGAAATTATCAGCTGTGAGTGAGATAGTGCAGTCTGCACCTTGCTCTAACTGCAAGGAATGCGTTCTGCATAGTGAATTGAAAAGGCACCAGGCTAAGAAAAACACCGCCAATGGCAGCGGAGGCCCCAGACAGCTGCTGGTACTGCCTGATGAATGCAGTGCCCGCTGGGACTGCATAACATTTCTGCATTTCTCACATTCTGAGCAGGAATCCAATCTTTCTTGCTCCTGCTTTCCCCCCTCTCTCATACATTTGCTTGAACTCTCTCTTCTTTCCACATCACATGGAGATTTTAGTTTGTGCCAAATGTTTTAGGTCCCAGAGATGCAACTTTTTCTGGGTTCTACCACAAAGCTGAGACTCTAGTCTATTACCTGGTGGCCATCTCACATGTGGGGCCAGTTCTTTATGCTGCAAAGGGGCCAGTTAGGAAACTATTTTTCTTTCCCTAAAAGAATTTCATCATGGCCTAAAATAATTCAGCCAACTTCCAGAAGTTTCTTTCTCCCAGCATGTTTAGCAGCAGGAAGAGTCAAATGTTCCTTAGTGCCTGTGGCTCACTCCCCATATACACAAACAGGTTTGACGAAATTCAGTTTAAAAAAAAAACATTCAGTTGAGATTAGAAAATCCCAAATGTTTTTTAGCTTGAAGTTTCCACTTCTCAACAGTTTTTATATCCTGTTGGCTCAGCCTAAGCCACTGACTATTTGGAAGTTGGGTTGGTAGGAGGCTTGTTTATTTTCCAGGCCACTAGGAGACCTGGTGGGATATGATTTTTCTGGCTCTGTATCAAATTCATCAGTAATTATGTGTGCACTGTGATGCATATAGACAAGAATAAACCTTGTTAAGGGGCTATGTAAGAGACACCACTTGATGAGTTTGTTCGCAATAGGTAATAAACAACAGGCTGCAAATAATACTTTTATGCACACAGATATGTTATATATTAACTACATGCCGTATTTTATATAATATATAGGTTATATTGTGCATTGACTATAGTATGTGTATCCATCCAAATGGTACTTGAATGCTGACAGTAAAAAGCCACAATCCCCTCTATGGCCCCTGACTTACCTGCGTTAGTTAGTCCTGCTTTTCGTAGATAACCACTTTTTAACGATTTCTGTTTTGGGGTTCTGTGGTAGTCATCCTAAGTAATAGGCTTTCATTGTTGTTTTTGCTTTTGTAGACTTTAGACGTTTAGCTACTAGATTCATGCGAAGGTCTACAAGGATTTAGCTGCTGTTTTTCCCTATCTCTCTCTCTGGAAGGTTTTGGGTTACTCTCTTAAATTCTGGTGCTCTAAAAGCTCACTGTACTGCGTTCAGGGGTATCTGTCTTCGTTTATTATGCCAGGCACTAAGTAAGCCCTTTATATTTAAAAATACGCTCCCCTCAACTCTGGGAAATTTTTGTTTTAGGTTTGTTTTTGATAATTTCCTGCCCTCTGTTATCTCTGTTCTCTCTTTCTAGAATTCCTATGAAGGACACCTCAGCTCTCATTAGGACTGATCTTTAATGTCCCTTAATTTTTGCTCGTCCTAAATGCTCTTTGCTCCATTTTCCAGGAGCTTTCCTCAGCATGGCTTTACACCCCATCTGCTGAATATTCAATTTTGGCTCATTTTTTTTTTTTACTTCTAAAAATTAATTTTGTTTTTTATTTGTATCTTTTTAAGAATATACAACATTGTATTCTAGTTTTATCCAAGCCAAGTTTTTTTTTGAGTACTTCCAAGTATACAGAATTTGTTTTTATTTTTTTCTATAAATTCTCTTCTACTCAGTTAGGTCTTGTTTTCCTCTTGGGAACAGCTGATGTCCATTTATTTTGGTGTTTCTCTTTGTTGTTGCCGGCTCTTTCAAAAGCCTGGAGATTTTTGGTTGTCTTTCCAGATGTCAGGATTAGCAGATTGCCCTGGAGCTCCACTTGGGCCAGGATGTGTCAGCAGGGGGCTTTCTCCACTCCGTGCTGAGGGCTGCGGGGCCTGCAGTGACTGATGGTAGAAAGCCCCAGGTAATCACTGAGGAAGCCCTGACTCTGGGCCACTAACACCCATACCGGCTACCCTCATTCTTCCCTAGACAGTTCATTCTATTCTGTTAGAGATGAGCTTTCAGATTATTTTGCTGGTGGGCAAGGACCTGGATTTCTCTTGCTCGTGGAGGTGGGAGAAAGATGCAGCTGAGGCCACCTGTGCTATAAATAGGCCATCTCTTCAGTGCTACCTTTCTACTCCTACCTTTTTGAATCCAGAGCCACTTTGATCTCAGCTATCCCGTGCTGCACTGCCAGATCCTGCTCACATCCAAGGTTTCCCTTGTGTCTTCCTCCCATCTTCCTCATTAACTGGCACTCTTCCTTCCACTTTCGGCATTCTACGAATTCATTGAAAACGCATCCTATTCATTTCATTGCTGTGACTTTTTTGGTTTTGACTTCTTTGTTAAATGTAATTTTATTTTTAATATCCTCTTAATGGAGTCTTAGCAAAAAGAGGTGATAAACACCTAGGGTCATCCCATGATTCTGTACTGAAAATCAGAATGAGAATCATGTCTCCAGTTGTCTCTTTCTGGCACTCAGGTAGGTTAGTGCCTGCTGAGTCCTTTTGCTTTTGTTTGTTTGTTTTTGTTTTTGTTTTCCTCTAAACTATAAGATACCAAGGAAGCTTTAAATAACTGGACTCACACTGGAATAAGTTTCTTTAAAGAATTATTGTGCACCTACATGTCCTCTCTAGTGCCTATATAGTTGCGAATGTAAGGGTTTTTTATGCCCAGCACAATGCCTAAATCATAGGGAATAAAATTAATGCCTAAATCAGAAGGGAATAAATTAAAACTAGCTGTTTCTCTCCTCTCCCTTGTCACCTCCTGAGTGTGTGTACTAGCTTAAAATAACTCTATTATTTTAAAAATTGAACAATTTGATGTCATCTCACCTCTACTCTTCCTATAGCAGCCAAAGAGTTCACATGTACGAGGTATTGTTTCTTTGTTTTTTTAAATCCTCACCGGAGGATATATTTTTATTGAATTTTAGAGAGAGAGGAAGGGGGAGGGAGAGAGAAAGAGAGGGAGAAACATCGCTATGATGGAGACACATCAATTCATTGACTCCCATACACACCCAACCAGGAATTGGACCCACACCCTAGGTACATCCCTGACCAGGGATCAGACCTGCAACATTTTGGTGCACGGGACAATGCCCCAGCCAACGGAGCCACCTGGCCAGGGTCTAGGTAAAGATTCTTACAGACACTCCGTTAGTGATTTGGATGTTGGGATTGCTGATTCCTTTTCTGTTGTTATTGTAAATACTAAAGAAAAATTGATTGCTCGGTAGGTTTTGGTTATTATCATTTGCTTATTATTATTTCCTTGCCTCTACTACTTGAACTCCAGTTAGGCAATGGAAGGAGACTCTCTCCAAATTTTGTGCAGCTAATGGATTTTGCAATCACTGCCTTTAGAAATTTCTTTTAATAGACTTCAACTAATTGCTTCATTTGGAAGGAGTGAGCGTGCAGTGAGCCCAAGTGCCGAAAGTAGGAGCAGCGATCCTGCGGTGCCAGAGGTAACTCCAGCCTGGAGGACGCAGCACATGGATCAGCTCATGAATCAGGCATGCACTCCATACTGCAAATAAGCCGAGAAACATTACACCGGGCCAGGGCTGAGCTGACGAATGCTCTGGGCATTATTAGCTAGTTAGGTCTTGCCGAAATATGAGGATCATGGCCGGGTGGAGGCCTGTCTTATGATTCATTTATTCCTAAAAGCCGCGTTAGCTGAGGCACTGCAGCATGGGGAAGCAGTCTGTTGGGGTAGGATGAGTAAAGTTTAAGAGAGACCTGTATTCAGCCTTGACCTTACCTTATCTTTTATTTCGTTAGGCTAATTACATCACCCCTCTAGGCCTGATTGCTCACCTGAAAAAAGGGATTAATAATATTTACCACATAGGGCTGTGATAAAGATTGCAGTTTAAGGTGTGAAGCAGCGTGCTCCACTCACGACAGTCTTCGGAAGTGTTGGCTGCTGCCCCTCTGTACTGCATACCTTTGTAGCTTTTCTCTTGAGGAAACAAGACAGTGATTACCAGACTGGCCAGAGCAGTCTGTGAAAACAGTGAGGAACCCAGGTATTGTTAAGCGCTTGCCCTCTCCATGACTGGGTGACTCATGAAAATCATGGGCCTCGGAAGAAAGGGAGCACAAATTTAGAACAATGGAAAGAATCAGCAAGTTGACTAAAGCTATTTACCAAACAGTAGCATTAGGCAGTCAATGCTTTTTCTAAGTGACACTTTCTGAATACTATATTGGACCTACTGTTGTTGTATTTCATGGCACTAGGAATTTACAATCACTTCATCCTGACTCCACAGGAATAGTAGGTCTTTTGTTTTTGGAGGGGTGGGGGTGGGGATTTTTTTTGAGGTGGAACAGATGAGGAACAAAAGCAGTAATTTTATGCATATTAAGTCTATGGGGCATTTACCCCTTCTCTGGCTAATGATCTAAAAGCAAACAAATCATTATAAACACCAGAAGAAAAAAAAAGTATAGGAATTTTTTGAGCAAGGGTCTTTAAGCGTAGTTAGTGAAAGCATCCAGAGTAGATTGGAAGTGGTATTTCAAAACTGCCCCTTTCATTTGGATTCTAAACTTGAAAGAAATCCAAACAAATATTTAAAAAAACTCTTAAATATCCCCCCAAATGCTAGAATTCTCAGGGCACAAGAACTGTGAATGGCTGAGGCCATTTCCCCGCTCCCCGCAGGAAGCCTGCCCGCGGAACCTGCAGGGCCAGAGCCCAGATGCTCAGAGCATTTTTTTCATGCTTTCTAACAGATTTTAAAGACTCTTCTGGAGAGGCTGTGGGACAGGACAATACCCAAGTACAGCTGAAACACTTTTTGGCAAAGAAGTCAGGCAATTTCTAAAGTAGGCCCACTGGAAGCTCAGAATGGGTCTACTAATATTTTTTAGAAGTTCCCACCTCACGGCAGGTACATGAGGAACTCACCGACTGCGGTGAGCAAAAAAATTCCTCCACTGACTGATGGAGAAAAAAAATTCCTCCTCCTACTCCCCATATTCCATGTTAAAAACACTTCAGTTCTACTTACTTAGGTCTGAAAATCTGCTGTTATAGGTTAATTTGGTGGGCTCCAGATTTGGCTCCTTATAGAGATTTCAGATTTCATCATGAGCTATTGTAGCTTGTGTAGTTTGAATGAGAGAGCCGGTTTTGATGAGAGGCATACGATGGAGGTCACAGGAGAATCCTTAGTCCTGGATGGAAAGGGATCTTTGTGGGTTGGCTATTTGTGAAAGGCTGGCTATTTCCTTCCGTTAGGGAGAGCCACCCTTAGTTTTATCCCCAGCCTTATTCCCCACCCACTAGAAGGAGCAATTCAGGTTTCTAACAGAAAGGCAGTGTGGTACAATGGTCAAGTCAGAGACTCCTGAATTCAGATGCCAGGCTCATTACTAGCTTGAAAAAATTATTTAAACTGGTTGAACCTAAATTTCTTCATCTTTACAATGGAAATAGTAACAGCTATCTCATAGGATTATTATGAGAATTTAAGGAAACAATATATATAGTTTTAGGGGTAGTGCCTGATAGATAATAAATACTCAAAAACTGTTGACATCTTCATCATGACCATCATCACCTGGTGCCAGTAGGTATGGCCTCTGAGCAGAAATCATTTGTTACCAGTTAGGTGCTGCCCAGTGAGGCTCAGTTCCACTTTACCCGGGGTTTTGATTTGTCCACACTTTAAAAATAAGGCACATAGAGCATACCACTCTATTTAACCTTGGGGATAGGATCAGGCTAATAGGGACACACAGACATTTCTTGAATTTCTACTGGGTCTTAAACACCTCCATGAAATTGTATCTGTGTCTCATTTAAGATCCCAAAGTCTTGAATAAGAAGATATAAATAACCACAGCAAACTATAGATGACTTTGGGTGGACCTAGACATTGGGCTTGTTCTTTAAGAGGTACTAACCCTTTTCCTGGTCTCGTTTAAAATTGTGGATGTACAGGTCTGAGGGAAGAGAAAAGAATAAGCAACAAAGCTTTTGGTCTGCCTTCACATCCTATGGAATCTCTCGGGATTATTTCTTCAAAGTTTACCCAGCATGTGAATCTGACCCCATGATATAACATTTGTGAACAGCTCAGTACAAACAATATGATTTTGTTTCTCCCCCTCTTTCCAGTTCCCTGTGGAATTTTCAAGGATGAACAGAGGCTTTTCATCCTGCTGGTAAAGCAAGACGAAGTATCTTAGTTCCCTTTTCACTATCTTTCCTCCCCCACCCTTTTCAAAACCTTCATTTAAGGATTTATGGCATGAACGAGACAGGTTCTGATTTGTTTGTTGTGTGCAGAAGTTGAAAGGAGCCAGAAAGAAAGAGAACCATTTCCAAACCTCAGGAGTTTTGGAAAATGTACTTTTCTCAGAAAAATTTATTCAAAGCCACATCCTTCCAGTATGTATAAAATTAACTATTTTTTAAAAATCCAATTGCCCTTCCAATAGCCTTCTTGAGATTTATGCGTAATAAGACCAATGACAGTCAATCTGAAAATGCATTTGTAACTCAGATAACTTAAGCTATGACTTAGGTAATTTAGATATGACTGACTTTGTTTCCCTATTTCTGTTCTGTGGAAAGTCCAATGCCTTCCTCAGATTTCTGCAAATCCCCAGGGGACTTACACGCTCATGATCACTTCTGAGCTAAACAATTTACATTTTAGTTCACTCCATGAGTCTTAAGCCAACCCTATTTTGAGACAGTTACAGAACACAGTTTCTTTCCCTGGTTTTTACAAAACTCCACTCACATGGGCATTTTCTGAATGTTGGTGAAAGCCAGGAAGTAACTATAAACCAACATGAACAACTTGAATTAGCTGTTTAGTCATATCTGTCTTTAAAGATGTCCTTCAGAACCCCTCCAACTTGAGCACCCTGCTGCTGGGCTCTTGGCTTTCTCCTTCACCATCTTATTCAGTCCTAGTGGACACTTTATCAAGTTCTCTTTCTCTTCCTTTCTTCCCTCCCTCCGCCCTCCCTCCCTTCCTTCCCCTCTCTCCCTCACCTTCCTTCCCTCCCTTGCCTTCCTTCCTTCCTTCCTTCCTTCCTTTCTTCCTTTCCTTCCTTCTCTTTCTTTCCTTTCATCCTTCCTTCCTTTCTTTTATCTTTCCTTCCTTTCTTTTATCTTATCTTTTTGATTGTCTCCTGCTTATCTATGCCCACATAGGGTACCACACTTTCAATCCCAGTGATTTACTAGGGTATTTTTCTATATAAAAGCATTTCCTTCTCCCCCAAATTATGGAGCAGGCTGCTAAGATAGTAACAGCTTTGAAACCTTTACAAATTTGTTCTGGAGGTGTATTAAAGTTCCCTGAAAAATGACTCCAATTTTAAATTAATTTGAGGACGTTTCACTATTTACAGGACTGATACGCTGCACTCACTGGCAATGTGAAAAACTCTTATTTTGGCTTCTCGGGTTATTTTAATAATGGAATATTGAGTTATTCTTTCTACTTGGCAAAAGGATGGATGGGAAGAGCTCTGTGATATTTCTTTTCATAACAAGAAGGGTTATGGCCATTACTCAGTAGCTTCTAGAGGAAGATGTGTACCACATGCCTTTAAGCTGTGTTCTGTGTTCAGCCGATGGTGTCTGGGCCTTGTTCCTCCCCGGGGTGCACACATAAACACCTGCCCCATTACACATCCGGAAGTATTGCTTTCTTATGCTTTGAGGAAGAGGCAGACACTTATTTTGGCATGATTTAGGGACATGGAGGAAGAGCCCTTTTCTTCCCAGAATGACTCCTCCAATTTTATTCTGACTCCTGAAATGCCTTTAACAGAAGATTAAAGTCCTCTATTCTACAATTTGATATGGGGCTTAAAATGCAGTCCAAGTCCAAGAGGGGAGAACATCATGGGTAGTGTAGATTCATACAAAGATGTAAATTAATATCAGATCTTTTTTCCTTAGTTTTTTTTTTTTTTTTTTTAATAGGGAAAAGAAATGGAAGGGCCTTGAAGCAAGGGAAGTTGAAAAGTGAACAGAATGGAAATGTTGTGATATAAAGTCTATTTACAGAAGGGAGAAGTTTGGAAAGGAAAGGAAACTAATGCTTATTGAGCACCTGCCTATGCCAGGCAACGTTCTGGGATTTTGCCAAGTAATATATCTTACATAATTCCAAAACACATTGAAGGGTAAGAAAAATTGCCTTTCGTACCGCACCACATCTGCTTCACTCTCAGTCATGCCATCCCCTTCCCTAACTGCAACGCATAATTCAGCAAACATCTACAGGCCATCTCTCCTCCCTGCCCACACTCCACGCCAGCACAGAATGAGATGGAAAAAAGTCTGGGGACCAAACACAGGGGATTTTAGTACTATAGTAAGGGGTTTAAAGTTTATTCTGTAGTCTAGAATCAGTCACTAACAGTCTTGAGCTGAAAAAAAAAAAAAAGGGCATGATTAATTTCTGTTTTAGCTGAAAGCATTCCAATGGCTTCCTATTGCCTAAAACACTTCAAGGGCTCCTCATTACTCATGGGATACAGACTGAAATTCTTTGTACGGACTCCAAGGCTTTGCAATGTCTGGCCCCTACCTATCTCTTCAGCCTTATCTTAAGCTCCCCCCGCTGCTTGCTGCAAGGGAGCCTCCCACGTCCCCTGTTATCACACCGTGCCACCGCCCGCCCACAGGGCCTTCGTACAGATTGTTTCCTCTTTCAGGAAACCCTTTCCCCTCTGTTTCATTAACTTCTCCTCCTTTAGGTCTCAGCTGAGTCATTACTTCTTTGACAAACCTTTTTGCCAACTCTTGCTCCCCCCAGCACCTACTAGATCTAATCCCCCAGTCCATGCACACGTGTGTTTGCGACTCTGATTACAGTAGTGCCCCCATTATCCACGATTTTACTTTCTGCAGTTTCAGCTGCTTGTGGTCAGCTGCAGTCCAAAACATTAAATGGAAAATTCCAGAAATAAACAATTCATAAGTTTTAAATTGCATGCTGTTCTGAGTAGTGTGATAAAATTCTACACTGTTCAGCTCCATGCTGCCTGGGACATGACCTTTCCCCTTGTCTGTAAGGTATCTGACAATTTGGACATGTCCAAGTGAAGCGACAAAGTGCTTCCTATAAGTGAAAAGGTGAGCACATATAGGAAAAAACATAGTGTGTGTATATATATATATATATTATATATATATATGGCCTGATACTACCCTTGGTTCAAGCATTCACTGAGTTCACTGAGGGTCTTGGAAAGCATCCCCTACAGATAAGGGGGTTCTACTCACTCTACTGCCTGTCTCCTTCAATAGACTATAATCACAGATAAGGACTCTATTTTGTTTATCATTTTATCTCCATTCCCTATTACAGTGGCGCATTGTTGACATGCAGTAAACTTTATCAAAAGCAAACAAAAATAGAAAATCACTTTTTCTATAACAGCGTAGAGGATGGTATGGGATGGGGCTGGGTTGTAGGCAGGACGATCACGGAAGAAGCCAGCACCCAGTATACCATCATACGCTGTAGTCAAGCATGTAGCTGCACATGAGTAACCTCTCCTTGTGGCAGCCATGGGCTCATCAAAGTGATATGTCTTCACTAGCAATTTTGTAGGCTGAATTCAAGGGCTGATTAATCCCACTCTCCAGGAATCATCTCCGTTCAGCTCCTGGGTGTAAAAAAGCCCTGTCCTTTTTCATTGGTTAATTAAGAGCAGTGGCTGGTCACAGATCAGAAAGGTGAAAGTACCATGTTCAGTAAGAATGTGCAGGGAGTGGAAATATAGGGAGTTTTAGCTGTGGATGAATAAAGGGGTTACCGTCAAATTACAGAAAGGAGACAACACAGGAGAACTGCTTTATTCCAGCTGTCTCTGAAATTGTGATGGGTTAGAATAAGTGAGCTGGTGAATCAGTGCTTTGCCCTTCCTGCTGATGAGTGCATGAGAGTAAATGGGCTCAATCCAAAGGGGGGAAAATTTGAGCAAATTATTTCTTAACAAATTTCCAAAGGGATCTTATAAGGTCTTTGTCTCTGCAGAAAGGATAAGGTGAAATCGATAACTTGCACTGCTTTGCTGATGAGCGTTGTCCTGCCTGAAGATGATGTGAGTGGTGGTGATAAGGGAGGGGGCAGAGGCAGGGTGCAAGCAGTTCCCCTAACCCAGGATTCCACCCAAAGGGCTGCATTGCCACAAAGGGTGCGGAAGCTCTGGAGTGACCGTTCTGTGTGACATTTCTTGTTCCAATCTGGTAATACTTTGCAAACCCCATGAATCATCAAATATGACACGCTTGAAAGATTTTGACAAGTTTTATGAGTCCACCTAGTGCTATTTATTTTTGTTCTCTGTCATTCCTTCTCTATAGGGAGGAGCACTTTTCAGGACATCCTTCACAGCATTGGCCAGGAGCCACAGTGGCAAATCTAACTCCATCATCCTGGAGCAAGGAGCAGCATGTTTCGCTCTTGCCAGCTCCCTGGGATGGTGTTAACGTGACTGATGGAGTCAGCTATTTGCACAACCAGTAACCAGAGCAGATTCCAGGAATTTGGCTTGAGCAAGTGAGATGCCATTTTTTAATGTAAATAAGCCATGCTGGGATGTCCAGATCCATATGTTTGTTGAGGACTTAGCTGGTAGAATTTAATATTCACTCACAGGCTCTGTCCCAAATATTTCTGATGTGGCACAGTGCCTGAATCATTCTCTATGATAATTCCTCCTTAGGGACATAGCATTGAAAGAACTATAAATAAGCAAAATTGCTATAGGGAAGTAGTGACAAAATAGTGCTATTTTTGTCATCTAACTAATTAGTCTAGTTGGCTTAATTATCTAAATCTGTGTTGTCTAATATAGTGACCACTAGTCACAGGTTGCCATTGAGTCCTTGAAATGTGACTAGCGACTATATCATTACAGTCTACTTAATTTCAAATTCATGAGGTTTTATCATTATTAAACTCCAAAACAAAGTGGGAATCCTTGTCAGTGAGTCTGAGAAATCCGACTTAAACAAATTAAAATTGTTTTGTACTGCACAGTTTCTGAGAATCTTCAACAGACCAGCGTGCATTATGTCTTTCTCGGAATGGGAGCTGTAGGCCAATTTAACAATGAGAGGTAACCATGGGAGACATTTTGTTTGTTTCCACAGTGGATCTCAAGGAACCCCATTTGGGAAATGACTCTTCATGAGCAGTCCCCAGAAGGAATGCACAGGCAGAGATCTATGCCTTTAATAAGGAGGATGGGTGCCTGGACTACCGCAGGGAGGTAAGAGTTAGTTCCCTTGCTCTGTATTTATTTGTGCTGTTTGTTTTGAACTTCGACATCCCATGGACTTTACCTGTCACCTTCATCCTCGTCTGACCTTAGTGACACTGTTTCTCCTTTGAAAAATGAGTAGATTTGGCGAGATGAGCTATGTGATCTTTTCCAAGTTTAAAACTCTATGGCCCATTCTTTCTGACTTTAATGCTTAAAAATTCTGACTCTTTTGTTTTCAAACCCTACTGGGACAGTGCCTGAGTAAGTCAAAAAATAAGCTAAGGTCCTACTCAGTGGACCGTAGCATTCTACTTCCCTGAGTGTCTCCTAACTGCAAGGAAGGAAAGCGGACCATGGACAAGAGTATACAGTCCTGAGGACTTTATATGGTGCCAGACCAAGAAGGTGGCTACAGAATCCTGAAGAAAAGGCAAAGCCATTTCTTTTAAGTATGCGGAGTGGTCTACAAGGGCTTTGATGACAGGAGTGCATCTTGATAATAATTGTGAGGCTCTGAAGACAGAGAAGGGATATAGTTACTGATAGGCCAGGAGCAGAGAGTGTCTGGTGAGGTATCTGTGTGTACTTGGAAGTGACATAAGTAGAATCAGAGACATCAATAAAAATATCATAGAAATTATCCAAGTGAGAAGTGTTGCCCAATGATTATGCCCAGGTTTTTAGCTTGGACGACCAGGTAGGTGGAGGTATTCATTCTAAGAAATAGGAAGTAGTAAAGGATTGACAGGTTTGGGGGCAAGATAATGATAGCTTCAGGTAGGGACATGTGGACTTTGAGATGGCTCTGACACTTTCCAAATGGTTATATGTATAGAAGATTTGGTATATAGATCTGGACTTGACTGGAGATAGTCAATAGTATAAGGAAAATGGCTAACTTAAGAGGTCATGTAAGGTAATGAATGGTCAAGAGAAGGACTTCAGGAGCTCCAACACTTCCTGCTGTGTAACTTTGGGCAAGTAGCTTTATCTCCCTAAACCTTAGCATCATCATCTGTAAAATGGGGATAACTGTAGTTTTTACCTAGTGAAGTTGTGGTAAGGATTAAATGAGCAAGTATGTGTAAAACATGTAGAAGAAATGGATGACATACTTAGTAAATATTATTGTTACCATTTTATCCTTTTCAAAGAGAAGGAAGCTAAAGTTAAGATTGGATACATAATTGGCTGAAAATAACACAGCTAAAATGGCGGTGTCAAGATTCAAGCTCAGTTCTTCCTGAGACATCGCCACTGTTCTTTCCATGATATCATTGTGGCTGAAACCTTTGGCATTTGATGCATTAGCTCCTCATCTATGAAATGGGAATTATAATAACACACACTTTATGGGATTGTTATAATATTTGTAAAGCATTTATAACAGTGCCAGGATAGTGTTCTAGCAAATGTTTAATAATAACAATAACATTTTGCCCATACCTGTGTCTGGAAGAACAAAGTGCCTCCTTTTAGAACTAACTCAGGCAAGATTTATTGAAGGTGGAATAGGGTAAGTGAAGGGAGTCAGGAGGGGGTGTGTCAGGTGCTCCCTTTGTATGAGAAGAGAAGAATCCTAGGACCTTTGTGGAGAAACTGAATGGAGCTGACAAGGCCAAAAGGCTGTTATTCTTTGGACTGGAAAAATGGCTTGGGAGGAGGTGGGTAGGCCAGAAAAATTTCAGGTCTTTCAAATCTGCAGCTCTCTGGTGATAGTGGCTACATCTAGGGTCAACGGACATATACTCCCAAAAGAAATAAATAACCTCCATCAAATGAAGCTTGGAGGATAGGCACATGAGAGAAAAATGAGGCCAGGGGTAGAGAAAAAATTGCAGGTCAAAATAAATCTGACTCCTGGTTCTCCACACTCTGATCTGTTCACGTAGCTTCATGATTTGTTTATGATTGTTTGTGTAGTTGAGAACCTCTAGGGCTTTTTGATTGTTTTTTATTTCAAAATTCAGCGCAGCAGGATACAACTTTATGCTTCTATTCTTGTTTTATCTGGAAAGAACAGGGTGAAAACTTTTTAATCTCCCCCCTACCCCCACTCCCAACATAGCTGAGATGATTTAATGCCTCATAACAGAAGTAATTTTGTGATAATGACACAAAGGCAGCAATTAAAAAATATTGCTTGTTTCAGGGTCTATAAATTGGCTGTTGGTAATTGACAACAGAATGTGTTTCCTAATCCACTGAAATGATATCTTATTGCAAGCTGGCATGGTAATTACTGTATTTGTACAGTACCAGAGGAGTTCCAGCCTGAGTTTGACAGGGAGTTGATTAAATCACCCAGGTGTAATTGAAGGTTTGATTGCACTGCCTCTGAGCTGATCAGCATTAGTAATAGCCCAGCTTTCTGCTGTCATGTGTTTTTAGAGCTGGTGGTGTATCAGTTCCTTCAATCTCCCTCCCAGCGCTCAGCCTCTGTGGTGCCTGTGTCAAGGGGCCCTGGAGAGCTCCACAGAACAGAAAAATGAGGACAGACAGCAGATTCCTTGCACCAGACCCGAATGACATCATTCGAAACAAAAAGAAACCTGTTTCGAACTGCCTGCTTTGTTTCTTCAGATGGAGAGGGCAGGACCACGGCCGTCAGAGACGTGGCTTGCACACGGTCTGCTACCACAGCACAAGGACAGGTGTCCATGGTACACAGGAAAAGAGCTTCTGCTGGTTATTGGCTCGTTTGGTGATTGCAAATATTTGAAAAGTATCACTTTTTACTAAGAAAAGTAAAAAGTGATAACGCATCACCTTTTTACTAGTAAAAAGCATCACTTTTTACTAAATTACCACTTTTCAGAAGTGGCAGTTTAATCTGTCGATCTTAAACATAGCATTTTAGTGAGCTACTAAGAAAGATTTTTGATCTTTTGTTGTAAAGACCCTTTGGATTTTGGGGGTTGTTTTATTTACATGATATTTTCTGAATGATTGCTTTGCATAAAGCATATTGCAAAAGAGAAGGGAAGATAGGATATATAAATAAATCACAATGCAAAGCTGAATGATAAAGGCTTCACAAATAATAATACAGGTTTCCCCACTATCCAAAAGTAGAGCGTTCCTATAAAATTTTTCATGAGTTAAAATGGTGTAAAAGGACAAAGCAGTTACCATTAATTTATATGGAAAATTTTTTAGCACTCCCAGACCCTAAAAATAACCTACCAAATCATACCCAATAACACATAGAACCTAAAATAACACCAAACATATAATAAAAGCAATACCATTCTCACTGCTTGGGGTGTATGTGGCCTGTTAACAACTTATTGCAAAACAAAAGTTATTTTTGATTTTTGCCTTTTTTTCATAAAAGGGACAATCCTCTTTGGATTTCTTTTGGTTATCAAAAAGAGATACTAAATGTAGGTCTTTCATAAAACAAAGAGGCACAGAGTGAACTTTCAAGAAATGGAGGATACCTGTGTGTGCATTGCTTAACAGAAGTGATATGTTCTCAGAAAGGTGTTTTTAGAAGATTTTGCCATTGTGAGAACATCCCAGAGTGTGCTCATGTAAACCTGGCTGGCACAGTCTACTGCGCACCAAGACAGTGTGGCATACTACTGTCACATGTGGTCTGTCAGTGACTGAAACGTCATTATGGGGTTCATGACTGTAAACTGAGGGAGAAAACATTCAGCACCCTACAAACACAACCGGCTAAGATTATGTGTGGGTGATAGGAAGAACAAGAACAAAACTTCTTCCCTTTAGCAATTTACTAATTGATAAAACAACAACAACAATAAAATTATAACAGCTAATATTGTTTTACTTTAATTCACTATCTCTGAATTTTTATAGGAACATCTGTTAGAGATGCAATCTTTATTCCCATTTCACAGACAAAGTAAGTGGAGAGAAGTTAAATAACATCTTCAAGGAAGAATTGGAAACTGATGGATTTATAAATTAACTCAAGGACTTTCACAATAATCTGGCAAAATAATTGTTATCCCATTTACAAATAAGAAAGCACCAAGGAAGAAGGAGGTCACTGAGAATGGGGTTGGCCAAAGAATTCTCATAAAGGATTCAGCTTTTGAGTTGAGACCTAAGAGTAAGAAACTGAAAGGTGAAAATGTTGGAGGGGATTTTTACATTAGGGAGGTCAAGTCCAAATCAACCAGTATTCTTTTGCTATCGATCATTAGAACCAACAAAGAGATGGACAGTTGCTGGCACAATTGAGAACTTACAGAATTCCTTTAGCCACTTCTCTTCCCATTCATGCGACAACTGATCACTCACTATAAAATCCAGATTTCTTCCTTCCAATATTGAGTCTGGTAAATAGTCTCCAAGCCAGCTCCAGCCTCATCTGTTTCCTGGAATGGATGGAACCTCAGAAGAAAGGGCCTCCTTCCAGGTTCTACTGTTTTTAGCTTCGAGGGGAAAACATGGGTCACTTCCTAGGAGAATCAGAAGAATTTAACGGGGATTTCAAGTAGGCATCCCAATGCTTGACCTGGAAGTGGAGGTTTAGGGAGGGTCCTTCTTCTTAGGGTGGCATCTGTGAACAGATCTACCTCCAGCCATCCTCCAGTCAACATCACGCATTTAGTTTTCTGAATTTATTTCCTCAGTGTTTAAACAGCGAGGCCATTTTACATTATTTCCTCTAGAAAATATCTGGCTCCATCTATAGGGATTAAGCAGGCTTTTGATATCCAATAGGGGAGGAATCTAGCTCACTCAGGGCTGAGCTCACTGAGTAAAGAATGACCCCCAAATGCACTTTGTTTCCCATGCAAGCTATGTGGTGAGGGTCAGTTCAAGAACACATGTTTGGAACTCTGCCATTTTCTGCGCTAATGTGGCTTAAGTCATTCTTAATTGTCTTGTACAAGGGCAGGTGAGGAGGTGGGTGAAGCAAGTAAGTTACTCATTTTGGCCACAGAATTTAGGAGGCAACTTCAGTTCAAAGTCTAGATTAATGCCCTTTCTACCCCCAAGTCCATGATGAACATAAATACACAGTATCAGAATTTTCTTTTGTTTCAGGCTCTAACATGGCTTGGCTGGGCGCTGCAGACGTGTGAAACTTTGGTGGCGCCCTGACATGCCACTGCTGAAGAGAGGGAGCAGGGCCCTCCACAGCGGTTAAGCTCCTGAGGATAAAATCTGGCTTTCCTAGAGCCCTGATAGACTAAGATTTGATTACTAACAAGGATCTTGTTCTAGTACTTGCATCATTCAAAGGATTCCTAGGCATCCAGGCCCAGGACCCACTGCCACCCTGAGCCTGTTCGGTGCTCCTGCTATTATTTGCAGCTATTGCTGGTGACCAGAGGTCAGAGCCTTGCAAGTACAGTCAGAATGTACTTATGTAGTCATAGTACAGGTGGACTAACAGACATACGGATTAACACAGTGACTAGTTCATCTTCATCGCTGAGTAAATAAATGGATGAATACAGGAATAGATGGAGAAACAAGGACAAAGATGTAGGACATTCCAAGAAATTCTTACGGCATGGCCGCTGCTTTGTGGTTGTTGCAATGAGCGCACACTCAGTTCTCTACTAATCTTACAATAGTGAAGGCACTATTATAGGATAGTATTAATCACAGATTTATTCAGCAACTCTATAATGGACATTGAAATTTATTTTGCCATTTTTAAAAGATGGATTTCTTTATTCTCATAGTCCTGGTAAGAGTTAGAAATAAATTGTGGCATTTTTTAAAATTATTGCATTAAAATTGAAATAGGTGTATAGAAAAATACAAACTATAGTCTCTACATAGTATCCTGACCTGAAATTAAATGGGAGCAGATCCTATGTCTCTTCACAAACTAAAATTGAAGTAAATAATATTGTAATATCTACAGGGTTTGGCACGTAGTTAGTACCCAATACATGTTTAATATATAAGAAAATGCAAGATAAAAGACATTAATTTATTACCCTTTGAAGGAATTACAAATGCTTTTTTTTTTTTTTATTTTCTAAGAGGTGCCAAAGTAGAAAATGCATCGCATCTACTAATTATGTATATTAACTTACCAGCTGAGAAGATTTAACTGTCAATCAAAGGGCCAGTTAGAAATAAGGTTATATTTATGTGCAGCTTCTCCATGTACAATCATAATAGGTTTATAGAAAATGCTACATACTCTGATAACATTTAACCAGGATTCAATTAAATGTCAAATCAATCCCAGCTGATCTGGACTGGAAGTTAACATTGTTGGGTGGGAGATTCACTTAAAACAAACAAAAACAAAAACAAAAGAAACAAGTGCCTCTATCTCATGGCATGGTTTATCCTATGATACACAATGAGGAAATAGGTCATAGGAAATTGAACAGAGAAAACTGTTGTTCATCTGCTGGAAGACAGGCTCAGATAGATGGGCGAAGCGATTTGCCAAAGCTACATAGCAACTAAGCAGTACCAGGTAATGAAGTTGGATTTTCAAATTCCAAAGCCCATGTGCATGCTACCATGCCACTGCATAAACAGTCTCTCCCCACTTCCAGACAATTTCTCAGCTTGCCTATCTCACCCCATTATTCGGCCCACATCTGTCTACATCTGTGGCAGTATTTTTCTAAAGCTGTTAATTACAGATTAATTTTCAAACACAATTACCTTGATATAATCTTTACTTTTCCTTGTCCTCTCTTTATCATTCTACCATGCATCACTCCATCCCCTGTTAAACTGTTTTTCCTTGATCTCAGTTATAAACAAATGACCCTTCCAGTTTTTCAAATCAGAAGCCTAGGCAGCATTACTGTCATTACTGTCCCCACAAGTGTCTTTCTCTCTCAAGTACACACACGACATGGACTTTTGATCACAAATACATCAAATCCATCTTCTAAATATCCTTCTAATCCCCTGTTCTTAGTCTTAACTTAGCCTTGGGTTTTCTTCTATTGCCTGGACTCTGGCAGTTATCCCCCACGTGGCCACTTTCTAAACCATTTGTCTTTTCTCCATGGACCCAATCGTTCCATTCTTCATTGGCTCTGTAAACATGATTCCATGGGAGATGCAAGCAACAGGAGAAGGATGTGTTATTATATAGCAGAATTTCCAACAGATTTTCAACGGACCAGCCCTTAGAGGAGGTCTGTAAGTACAAAGGCACCTCTTTATTTGCTGAGCTCTTTTCCGTCTTCTCCCCACCCACTAGGCCTTTACATTCTGCCTGGAGACCCCAAGGGAGGCAAGCTACAGCATGTACAGCTCTTTTGCATGAAGGATGTGAAAGTGATCTGTGGGCTACAGATGCAGCCTGGGGTGGTCGAAATAGCACCGGGCTTGAGTCTTATCTCAACCACTTCCTAACCATGTGACCTTGAGCTGGTCCCTGAATTTCTCTGCACTTCAGTTTTAAAGTAGAGTGATAGTAATAACTGCCTGCCTGCAAGGTTGTTACGTAGTTTCAAATAAATATTAAGTGTAAAATATATAAAATGGCTTTGTCAACCATATACATATTACATGCATATTGGTTGTTCTATTATTAGGAGAGATATTTGAGAACTATAGCTCCAGAAAAAGTGAAGATAAGAAAATAGTGGCAGTGAAATAGGGAGACGGACAAAGATACAGATTGTAATGCAGTAGATATTGCTTATGCAGATGTTTGCTTATGCAGATGTTTGCAGAGAAATTATAGCCTAGAGTTTACAAATATGAGCTCAGACTATCCTCAGTTGGAGTTCTAATTCTCTACTTATAAATTGGGTCCATCAGACATGGTAACAACTCTAAAGTAATTAGTAATAATAATATTCCCTAATCTTTATTGGTGTGTGTGCTAGACACTGTTCTAAATGTTTACATGATTATTTCTGTTTCAGGTTTTTTGTGTATGTTTCTTCATGTATAAAATGGTAATAGTAATTATTGTACTTTCCCCATGCAATTACTGAGATGAATCAACATGGTACTGGCTAAGTAACTACAACTCAAAACACAGCAGACTTCTGCCATTGCTCAGCTATAACAATGAACTGCTAACCCAACTCCTGCCTTGTTGTGTTAGAGAAGACAGAGCAGGGAACCAGGACTTTCATGTCCTCCCAGTGGCAATGTGTCCCCCTCCATGGTGTCAGTGAAAGTTTCATGGGGATCCCACCCAATGGTTACAAGACATTACTCCCTGCCAGGGTAATAGGAGGCCAAGTGGTGAACTTGCACTTCCATTTCCATAGCAGCAGTAATGTAGCACCCCTATCATTCCCTGCTAGAACAGTGCCAGAGAAGGCTCTGAAAGTAAGACTTAAATAAGATACAGACTTTTATGACAAAATACTCAAAGTGTTGCTCATCATACCAAGACCCAGGAAAATCTCAACTTGAACGAGAAAAAGTAATCAACATACACCAACACCAGTGTGACACAGATATTGGAATTATCTGAACCGAGTTGTTTTTTTTCAAATTTTTATTTTAATTGTTGTTCTTGTACAGTTATCTCTGTCTTTTACTCTCATCCCAGCCCACTGCCCCAGCCCTCCCTCCCTCCCTCCCATTTCCACCCACCCTAGTTTTTGTCCATGTGTCCTTTATACTTGTTCCTATAAACCCTTCCCCTTTCCTCCTGAAATTCCCTCCCCTCTCTCTTCTGGTGACTCTCAGCCTGTTCTCAATTTCAGTGTCTTTGGTTATATCTTGCTTGTTTTTTTTTTTTTTTTTTTTTTTTTTTTTTTGTCGTTTAGGTTCCTGTTAAAGGTGAGATCATATGGTATTTGTCCTTCATTGCCTGGCTTATTTCACTTAGCATGATGTTCTCCAGTTCCATCCATGCTGTTGCAAAGGGTAGGAGCTCCTTCTTTCTTTCTGCTGCATAGAATTCCATTGTGTAAATGTACCACAGTTTTTTGATACATTAATTTACTGATGGGCACCTAGGTTGCTTCCAACACTTGGCTATTGTAAATTGTGCTACTATGAACATAGGGGTGCATAGATTCTTTTGGATTGGTGTTTCAAGGTTCTTAGGTTATAATCCAAGCAGTGGAATTGCTGGGTCAAAAGGTAGATCCATTTTTAGTTTTCTGAGAAAATTCCAAACTGTTTTCCATAGTGGTTGTACCAGTCTGCAATCCCACCAACAGTGCACTAGGGTCCCCTTTTCTCCATAACCTCTCTAGCACTTGTTGATTGTTGCTTTGTTTATGATAGCCATTCCGACCAGTGTGAAGTGGTATCTCACTGTGGTTTTAATTTACATCTCTCTGATAGCTAGCAATACTGAGCATGTTTTCATGTGTCTCTGGATCCTCTGTATGTTCTCCTTGGAGAAGTGTCTGTTCAAGTCCTTTGCCCATTTTTTAATTGGGTTGCTTGTCTTCTTAGAATGGAGTCGTGTAAGTTCTTTATATATTTTGGAGATTAAACCCTTGTCTGAGGTATCATTGGCAAATATGTTTTCCCATACAGTTGGTTCCCTTTTTATGTCAATACTGTTTTCTTTAGCCGTGCAGAAGCTTTTTATTTTGATGAGATCCCATTTGTTTATTCTTTCCTTTATTTCTCTTGCTTTAGGGGACATATCAGTAAAAATGTTGCTGCGTGAAATATCTGAGATTTTCCTGCCTATGTTCTCCTCTAGGACTTTGATGGTATCACGGCTTATATTTAAATCTTTTATCCACCTTGAATTTATTTTTGTGTATGGTGTAAGTTGGTGCTCGAGTTTCATTTTTTTTGCATGTAGCTGTCCAGTTCTCCCACCACCATTTGTTGAAGAGGCTATTTGGACTCCATTTTATGTTGCTGCCCCCTTTGTTGAATATTAACTGACCATAGATACTTGAGTTTATTTCTGGGCTTTCTATTCTGTTCCACTGGTCCATGTGCCTGTTTTTATCTCAGTACCAGGCTGTTTTGATTACAGTGGCCTTGTGATACAGTTTGGTGTCAGGTATTGTGATCTCTCCTACTTTGCTCTTCTTTCTCAGAATTGCAGCAGCTATTCGGGGTCGTTTATGATTCCATATACATTTTTGAAGTGTTTGCTGAACCGAATTTTAAAGCAGACATCACAACACTGCTTCAGAGAGCAATCAAGAACACATTTGAAACCAATAAAGAAATAGAAAGTCTCAGTAAAGGAAGAGATGATTTACAGAACAACCAAATGAAAATTTTATAACTGCAAACTAAATACAATAACCAAAATAAAAACTCAGTGGATGGCTTAACAGCAGAATGAAGAGGACAAAGAAAATAACCAATAAACTTAAGGATAAGACAGTGGAAATTACCCAATCTGAACAAGAAATAAACATGATAAAATGAATAAAACCTTAGGTACCTGAGGGAATATAGCAAAGATGTCATTTTGGTGTCATTAGACACAAGGAAGACAGGGATAGGTAGAAATAAAAGAGCATTCAAAGAAACCATGGCTGTACTATGGTGGTAATCAAAGGGCAATAGATAAGTGTATTAAATCAACATGTCATACACCTTAAAGTTATACAACATTGTATGTTTGCCATATCTCAGGAAAGATGGAAAAAATAAAAATCCAAAACTTATGTAAAACGAATACCTAAAAGGTTAACTTAGCAAAATTAGGATATTAAAAATAAGACAGAATGGCTCAAAATTTCCCAAATTTGTAAAAAGACATAAACTTAAAGATTCAAGAAGCTGAACAAACTGCAAACAGGATAAATTTTTAAAAAATCCAAATCAAGGCACATCATGCTCAAACTCCTGAAAGCTAAAGACAAGGAAAACATGTTGAAAACTTCCGAAGAGAAATGACAAATAACCTATAGGAGGAAAACAATTCCAATGACAATGGATTTCTCACCAGAAGCCACTGGTGACAGGAGGAAGTGGCATAACATTTTTCAAGTGCTGAAATAATAGAATTGTCAACCCAGAATTTTATATCTACTGAAAATATACTTCAGGAATGAAGGGGAAATCAAGACTTTCTCAAACAGAGTTCCAGCCAAGATGGAGGCATAGGTAGAAATGCTTCGCTTCTTCACACAACCTAAAAGAAGGATAACAACCAATTTAAAAACAATAAACAACCAGAACTCCCAGAATAGCAAACTGCATAGAACTCCGACAACTGAGGAGTTAAAGAAACATTCACCGAGACAGTAGGAAGGGCAGAGATGGGCAGCCCAGCAGGCAGAGAGGACCCATGGCAAGGTGGTGGACCATGTGTGTGAGGAGGGCCTGGATCACCAGGAAACTAAACACTTAAAACCTCTAGCTGTAAAATACTGTGGGGGTTGCAAAGACAGAGGGGTTGCATGTCCATGAACTAAGGGTGCGGGGGGGAGTGGAATGCTGGAATGTGGGGGTTGCAGGGGAGGGGGGATAAAGGGGAAGGAATACTGGGACAACTGTAATAACATAATCAACAAAATATACTTAAGAAAAAGACTTTCTCAGATGAAGAAAATCTAAGAGAAATTTTTACCACTAATCTATCCTAAATGAGTTGCTGAAGGAAGTTATTGAAACAGAAAGGAAAAGATTTTTTTAAAGGGATTTTCAAAAATCTGGAAGAGGAAAGAAAGAACAACAGAAAGATTTAAAATATGGGTAAATTCAATAGACTTTCTTCTCTTTAATTTTCTAAATTGTGTTTGATAATTGAAGCAAAAATTATAACATTGTTTGATGTGGTTTTCACAGTATGTAAAGAAAATATTTAAGGCAATTGCATTGTAAATGGGAGAAGGTAAAGAGACTTAAAGGGAGGTCATATCTCTATACTTTATTCAAACTTGTAAAATATCTACATCAGTAGGTTGTGCCTAGTTATATGTATGTAATAGAATGCTTACAGCCACTACTAAAAAATCTGTGCAGAGATGTATCAAACACACTACAGATGAATCAAAATGAAATTCTAAAATCCATTCAAGTAACTCACAGGAAGGCAGGAGAAAGAAAACAGAGAAAGACAAAAAAAAAAAAAAAAAAAAAAAGAACACAAAAAATAAAATGGCAGATTTAAGCCCTAACATATCAATAATTACGTTAAATGTTTGGTCTATGATTCCATTTCTATAACATTCTTGAAATGACAAAGGAGGTGGAGAACAGATCAGTGGTTGTTAAGGTTGAACATAGGTAGAGGAGATGAGTGGATGTGACCCTAAAGGGGTAGCTCCAAAGAGGCTTTCGTGGTGATGGAATAGTTGTGTATCTTAACTGCAGGGGTGGTCACATGAATACACACACATGTGATAAAATGACATAGCCCCCCCCCACACACACACATTGTGCCAATGTCAATTGCCTGTTGCTGATATTGTAAGGTAGTTATGTCAGATGTAACCACTGAAGGAAAATGGGTGAAGAGCACAAGGGACCACCCTACCTTGTACTACCTTTGCAACTAACTGTGAAACT
Organism: Glossophaga mutica; assembly: GCA_039655065.1. NCBI lineage: Eukaryota > Metazoa > Chordata > Mammalia > Chiroptera > Phyllostomidae > Glossophaga > Glossophaga mutica. The sequence continues at coordinate 71,960,015 of CM077308.1, read as the reverse complement.
ATAATTATTTCAAAAGCTTGTTTCTGTTGTTTTGTTTTAAGTAAATGCAGAAAGCAGCAAGTGAGGGATCTTATTTTAGTACCCTGGTTCAAATTTCAGAGACCAGCAGGGATTGGAGGAGAAATTTTGAACACTTGTTATTCCTTCTAGGTTTCCTTTCAGTTTATTTTTACCAACTTACATGGAGAAGGCATGTCTGTTGACTTCTAAGCTTTGGAGGTTACTTAGAGTAAAAAACAAAAATTTGTTAGAGGCCAGCAGGCTGTCTCCAGATTCAGCTGGTTTAAGCCTCAAAACATCATCATGATCAAAGATATAACCATCAGCCAAATGTATCATCACATACTATTCAGTGCTGGGGTGGGGAAGAGAGTGAACAGGGAGATTAAGAGTGTGACACATTTTCACATAAGAAATGCTTCATTTTCTTGTGACTGAGCATGTTCTCATGCTCTGCCAACAACAATATCCAGTTTTGAGATCCAGTTGTGGATGGTAAAATTTTCAGCACTTTACAAAGCTGTTATTTTTCTTCACAAGGACATGGAAAGAAACTCTATTACCTTCCGCGGGTGAAGTGGAGCAAAAATGGGCTGAACCCTGTGTCTAAAATTGTTTGAGAACATGCGTGTGTAATCATATAACCTTGTGTGGTAATGGAGCACGCCTAGATTGCAGTCATAATGAATTAATTATACTGTCTTTTGCCTGAAAAAAAGACTGCTAATGAAATAAAAAGAAATAAAGAATAATAAAAAGGAAGCCCGAGCAGTGTGAATTGGTTAGTGTTTGCCCAGACCTGTGTGTGAGAGTAGAGATGCTGGCTCTCCGGAACCCAGCCATACCTGGGCCTGTATTCTCTGGATCTGTGATATGTTATCTGCCGTCTCGCTTTTCAGCTATGAGAAATGACTCTCCTGTCCCCTGTGTCTTTTCCTCTGATAAACTCTCAGTGCCTCTGGAAGAGAGGTCCCATTCATTCCTACCCAGTACAGGTGAAGTGGGCTTTTCTTTCTGTTTTAGTATAAAAGCTAGGTTTCTAATTAAAAAAAAAAAGTCAAAAATCACAGTGGCTCAAGTTAATGAGAAGGTAACAGTCCAGCAGTACTCGGTGCACTTGGAGGAGATGCCTCGTGCCATGCTGTCCTCCAGAATCCAGAGTTCTTCCTTCTCGCTGTTTGGCCATCCTCCGGTGGTGTTCTCCTCACAGGGCTGGGGCTGAGTCTTGCTGAGTTAGTTTGGTGTTACAGCCTGCGAAAGCGAAAGGTGGATAAAATGTATGTGCCCAATGTTCCAAGTCCACATTTAAACCCCAAGTGGTATGACTTCTCCTTGCATCCTAAGCACAGGGATTTACCAAGCTATAAGGAAATCCGTAAAATACAGTCCCTGGTCCTCTAGCTGGGCAATCGTGTGGGCAGACATACGTGTGGTGGTTTCCACTTGTGTGTGTATGGGAAGGGGCTGTCTATCCCTAAGTACTGGCGAAACAGCAGCCTCGCCACATTTTCTGTATCATCCCCATTCTCCTAGCTGTCAAGTCTCAGCTCCCAACTCACAATTTCAGTTGCGCACTGAGGTGTTGAAAAATGGGGCTCCATAGGAATGAGTCAATAGGGAGAGAGCAGAGCAGAGTCTCGGGACACAGATGGCATCAACTAGCAGTGCTCTGGGTGTCACTGTAGCCTTCACAGGACATCAACAGGCAGAGGAACCAAAAAGGCAGGCGAGGGGTGGATGGAGTTCCCTCCAGTGTATTCTTCTCTGCTGTTCACCCCAAGGCCTTTCATTCCTCTGAGGTCTCGTTTTCTAAAATTCAAAAGCTAACATCTTCCTCTCTCGGTTTCAGCTCTGGAATCTGTCCATGAAGTAAGAATGGCAGGCTGCAAAACTGACTAATAGAAGACGAGGCCAGAGGGGTGGAAGAAAGTTGTGTGAGCAAAATCAGGAGCATATTCTTGTTTATGTTTATACTCTCGGAACTTATAACAATGCCTGGCATATAATAGTGTTAATAAATATTTCTTGAACTGAATTTTATTTCCTGAGAGCTCAAGTAATTCTGGGTTAACCTTCTGAACTACCAAACTGGAGACTTTACTCCACCTTTTTTGATCACTAACCCTCAGAGCAGGATTCTGCCAGTGGGATTTTGCTATTTAGTAGCAAAGTTTTTTTCCGGAAACCAAGTACAAATCAACTAGACACTGAAATAGCACAGATCAGGACTCAGCTTGCTTCTGTGCTCCAAACAAAAGATAAGCTGTTCCTTTTTAGACAAATAAACCACATTAAATTTACTATGTTATTGTATTAACAACAAATACCGTGTTGATGGCCACCAAAAAAAACACAAAAAACAAAAACAAAACCCAAAAACCAAAACAAAACAAAAACCCATGTAACTCTTGTTTATTTAATCTATTCACTTTGCAAAGATTTCTGATAAAATTAAACAGATTTTTCTAAGTTTTTTTTTCTTACAGACTTCTTTTAAAAATGTATGTCCATTTGCACTTTAAGGGTACCTGGTGAGTTTTTCCTATTAACTGTATCATTTTCATCATTCGAAGGCCTTCTTACTGATTGGAGACACTTTCTCTGAGTGTACTTGGCCTTAACCAGTTGAGGACTCGCCTGGCTTTTCCTTTCATCTCACAAAATGATTACACTTCCTAAATAACAAAAACATTCCAATAATCCTTTACATAGCTTTTTGGCATGTAATATACAACACAAAATATACCATCACAAATCAGAGCTAGCTTCTTGTGCACTTTAGATTTTACAAATCGCCTTTCACCTTTATTATCTGACCATGTTTACGACCTCATGAGGTAGTTATTTTTATTATCAAAACTTCATAGATGTAGAAATTTAGGCTCAGAAACTTGCCTAAGGTGACACAATCAAGATCCAAATTCAGGTCCTCTGACTCCAAATAATTTCACTGTCTCCTAAAAGTTCCCCCTTTTGTCCTTTGTTTGCAAAACCTCCATTTGCAGACTGTCATCGAAAGTCAAGGTTGATCATGGATATCCCCCCATAGACTGCTGTTAACCCTGGAAATGTATCAACAATAAAAGGGCCGTTTCAGAGCCAGTCCAGAGACATTTATGAATGTAAAATCCATGGAGCAAAGTCAGCGTAAAAGATGATAAGCTTCTCACGGTATGACTGGTAGTGAGAAGTATCATTAGAGAGGAGCTGGGTTTGGTCTTCTACTCCAGCATCTCAGTGCCTGCTGTCAGATAACAAACAACAAAGCCGTGGTTGTTTCTAAGCCAAGTCTCTGATTCCAGATACAGACACCGTTACTACGCTATCCTGTCTCCCTAATTACACATAATCTTCAAAAGCATGCCAACATGATGGCAGGTGGAGGTGATCTTCCAAGAATTAAAAATTAAAAGGTGATAGAAACAAACTGTAATGGAGACTATGTGAGGATAGAATCCAAATCTTTCATCTCCCACACTGCAGGTCATTTCTTCCTCTAATTCTTAGTGTTGGACAGGAAATGCTTGCATGGTTAGAGTTTTTAAAGATTTAAAGCATTCTTCTATTAGGATAGCCGTGAATTTTATATACCAGCTGCTTTAGAGGAATACTTTGATCTTTGTCTGACACAGTTGCAGAAGGAGGTGCGGAAAGGGAAAATGAGAAGCCGTTCGGGGGGAGGGCTTTTTGTGTCCTCAGAGGACGTTTTCCTTTTGGGTGGTCTCTATCAAGAAGTGAGTTCTTCCTTATGAATCACTGAAGTGGATGTCTTCTCCCTCCTGTCATTGTTCCATTGATTTTTCATGTCAGCAGATATTTTTAAGCATCTCCTGTAAACCAGGCTGGGTACTACATGATGGGGATGCACGGGTAACTAAAACATGCATCTTGCTCTCAAAGATTTTTGGTTACCGGGCAGATGGGGAGGGAGTGAAGTTAGGTGTGATCATGGTCCCTGAGAGAGTGAGAGATGCAGGTTGAAACATAAAATCGAACAGGCAGTTTCAGGATATTGTGACAATGGAAGAATATTGCTCAAAGCCCCCAAGGGGGAAAACCCACCCAGGATCTGAGGGTCAGGAATGACTAACTTACATTCAAAGTGGGTCCTGAGTTAGGAATTAGGAAACTGGACAGAGTGCATATATCAAGTATACAGGTTTCCCCTGCTGTCTGAAAATAGAGTGCTCCACTGAAAAATTTTGTAAGATGAAATGGTATAAAGCAATAAAGCAATTACCATTAATTTACATGGAAAAATTTTTTAGCTTTTTCAGACCTCCAAATAACCCACCAAATACACTTAATTACATCCAGTTTTACTTGAAGGAATTCTCTTAGATTCCTTAGGACACGTCCTGCTACCAGGTGCACAAAATAAATGGAGATGGAGCCCGGATGCTCACAGACACCATTCAAAGCTGTGGCAGATGATGCTGAGATGCTGAGTGTGGTTCCAGGGAAGGAGCTTGCTGGTAGCACTCCTGCTGCTCAAGCTGTGCTCTGCCTCTGTAACACTGGCTGAAAAAGAGAAATGCTGAATGCTATTTTCATACAAGTAAAATCCTCCTCGGGTTTCTTTCAGTTAGCAAAAACTGGTACTAATGTAGGTCTCCTGTAAAAGCGAAGTGCATCTTCTTTGCTGTGACAGAGGCCTCTGATCAATGTTCTGCTGTGTGGGTGTCCATAAGCCCTGATTAGTGGTGTTAGCTGAGACTCTGAGGGTCAGAAAGGCAAACCCATACCCAGGAAATGTATCCATACCTGTGAGGAAGAATCACGGTAGTTATCTTGACCCTAAGGTGGTCTCCTCAAGCAGAGGGGTTGTATCAGGGGCCAGTTCTCACTATTGCCAGCAGGTTGCAAATCCCAAGGTAGCAGGGGCTAGTAGTCTTGGTGACTGAGTATCGTGTAATTGGGGCCATCTGTTCATGTGTGCGAAGTGCCAGTGCTGGAGTTACTAATAACAAAAGCTGGCTGATGTCAACTAGCTGAGTCTACTTGGTTGCTTTCTATCTGCTTGTTCATTTTTCCTACTTGGTTGTTCAGCACATCTTCCATGGTAGATGCTTTCTGGCAGATGTTAAGATGTGAAAAACACCTTCATGCTCCATGCACTTCGTATCTATACAGACCTCCCTGTTTCCAATCCTCCAGTCTTTTTCATTCGGGGCCCCTGACCAAACGGCAAGGTCATTGACTGCTGCCTAAAATTCTACAAATGTTCTCGCCTTGGGCTACTTCTCCTTTTCTACAAAGTGGAAGACCAGATGCATTACTCACAGCTCCACGCATTGAGAAGATTAGCCTCTCTTCACTATCTTTCAAGCACCCCTCCCTCAGATGTGTCTGTCATGGAACTGCCATCCACTTTGGGCTTGCACCCATGTACCAAGCTGACCATTCCATAAATTAAGTTTGGGATTTCTCTCCTTCATCAGCCAGATGTATGGATCATGTCGGCCCCAATATGGCCATGGGCGTGAGCTCATGCAACTGAGGTGGGCAACACACGAATCTGAGCTACCCACTTATACAGCTACTCATGTCCACTGATCTTGTTCAGGCTCAGTGCTGAATGTACCACTTCCATCTTTCAATGGGCTACTGCTAAGCCTAACTTATGTCATGATTTGGTGGGTCCAACAGACCTCATCCTGTAATGAACAGTTCCACTGGCATGGTTACTTGGTGCTTCACGGTTAAACATTCTGTCTTTACCAGGACAACGTTCCAGATGCTGCTTCTCAAAAGGCATGTAATTCTCTGCTGCAGATGGCATGGCCTTGCTCCAGACTCCCAGGAGCCTCTTTTATGATTCTTGTCCTTAGGCTGACATAAGCTCCATCCTAGGTCTTTTCCCACCACAGATAACTCCAACACCATAGCATCTGCTTGACCATATGGCTGAAGTGGCAGGGCTACTTGCTACAGTCAGAGCCTGCTGCAGAGTTGCTTCCTACTCTAGGCTCCACTCAAAGCTTGTCATCTCAGTAAGCAGGTTGGAGCCGTAACCCAGTATGAAATGTGATGCCTCCAGATGCCAAAGAGATCTCAGAGGTTCTATGCTGCCTTCTTTGTGGTCAAGGACAGAAGATGCATTCCTTTGCCCTTTACTTTGGAGTTTATATGCCTACCCCTGGACCCCTAAAATCCTCAATGAAGAACAGTTTTTCAGAACCTTTGTAAGGTTTATCTCCCATTCTCTGCAGCTTATGTGTCTTATAAGCAAATCAGTCACCTTTTGCCCATTCTCTTTGAATAGTATGAGGTCATCGATATCTCCTATCAGTGATGATCTATGGGATGAATGTTCACATCATACTGATCTCTTACGCATATGTCATGACAGAGGATGGAAGGGTTAACATAGCCCTGAAGCAAAATCCTGCCACTTCAGCCAGATGATCCACCAGAACTTATGAATATTGTTGTCTGTCCTGCATGAATGCAAAGTCTTTCAAATCCTCTTTTCTAATTGGAATGGAAAATAACACATCTGTCAAATCTATCCAACATACCATGGATTTGAAGACTTACTAATCTGCTCTAAGTACAGTACATGTCTGGCATAGCAGCTGCAGTTGGGGCTACTACGTGGTTATGCCTTCAGCGAATTGGTTATGCTAATGAAGTCACTCACTCTCAAATCCATCTGGTTTCTGTAGGAGCTAGACCAGTGTACTAAACAGAGATATGACTGTCACCACCCCTGCATCCTGTAGGTTTTTAGTGGTGGCACTAACCTCTACCATGTTTCCAGGGATGCGTTGTTGCTTTTGATTTACTATGTTGGTCAGGGTCGGGGCAGCTTCAGATGTATCCTCTGTAATAGCTCTTACCCTAAAACCCAAAGACCCAGTAGAGGTTATTCCAACAGCCAAATGTATCAATTTCAGTTATACACTCCAGGGCTGGGAAAATGACCACCCAGTGGGTCTCTGAGCTTCCCGGGTCCACAGGAGCCATATTTTAGCCAAGACTCCATATTACCTGGCTCCAATAAGCCTCCTCCCTAATGGAGGGGCTATGATGCCCTTTGAGTCTCCAGCTACAGATGTTAACTCGGACTGTGCCCAATGGTCCTCAAAATGTCTGGGTATTTTCCACTAACCCAGTGTACCATCATTCATATTTGTCATGGCATCATAGGGCAAGGCCTCCTGGGTACCTGGCCTCCTCTTCAGTTAATGAGCTTCTGATCTGAAGATGGGCTCAGCTCTAGGACAATGACAATTTATTGGGGTGAACACCCTCAGTCAGTCTCCTGCTTTCTGTATTTCTTGCCTTCTTTCTTTTTGGTTGAAGATGTTTAGAAACATCTCTGTTGGCTGCCCATCTATTTTGCCCATAGAGATGCTAAGCTCTTTTAACTAGCGCCACAACTCCTGTGTCTCAAACACTGTGCTTGTCATTATGGTGAATGTGGCCTCCTACATTCTTGGGGTTACCTGCTGCTGACTGACCCTTATTATTTTGGGACCACATCATTCTCATGGCTGTTAAAGTTCTGTGACTGCCTCTCCTGCCATCTTCCCTGACCTGCAGCAGACAGTACCACCGAACTTCTCAGTGGTGTTGGTGCCCCTCACCTGTGCACTCCTCATGGCCTGGGTGGAAGCTGTGGCCACTGGGCCCTCCTGTGAAGCATAAATAACTGGGTAGGTTTTTCAGCTTCATATACTATATCCAGACAAACATTCTCACTTCTCTCAGCCTCTTTATTCCTTCTTCTACCCTCTGCCAGGGAAAATCTACTTCACTCAGCATTGGTCATCATTTCTTCTAAGCTTCCATGAGCCACCCTAGCAGCAAGTTTGTCCCTTCCTCTGCGGTCCTTGCCAAGTGTTAAATCCCATGTCCCAAGAAAGTGCACCCAGACCAATAAATTCAAGTTTTTCCAGCCTTACATTCTACCCCTTTTGATCAAGTACTCTCAAAAGTTTATCCTAGTGGTGCTGCATTTGTTCCTGTTGGTACATGCTGGCTAATTTAGGAAACTTCTTGGGTAGAGAAGTTCCACCCAACCTTATGAGGCTCAGCATGTTCCCAGTTGAGCTGTGTTGGGATTTAACCCTAGTCATCAGTGTGACAATCAGGCTAGGAGACAGGGGCAGCTTCTGGCGGGAAAACTTGTTGCCTTGCAGCAAGAGGCCTTTGCAGCATCTTCCAGAAATCTAGCTCTTGCTTGGGAAGGATGAACCATCTCTGCAGATTCTGAGGGCTTATAGGGGTCTGCAGAACTGATATCCTCAGGAGCAATTCTCCAAATGTCCCTTTTCCATGTTCCAGTTTCAAGTTCTTCCAACAAGGGCCCTAACCTTAAAATAACAGAGGCACCTTGACTAAGCATACAGGTGTTCTCTGAGCTCTGTGACTCTATCAGATCTTCAGTCTGCTGCTAAGCCATGTCTACAGTTTCACTGCAGGGGAGGAGTGCTTCTTCATAAGCTCTCAGAGAGGCCCTCTGGCTCCGACCTTCAGTTTTTCATTTTTCCTTCTGTAGGGTATCATTACAATTTAGTAGTAACCGGTCAACTCTGCTGTCTTTGCAGAAATTTTCCTCCAGATCTTTCAAACACCTGAATCATTGCAACTTCAATGGTAATCTCTCCTCCCAGGTCATTCTCCCGTGTCACCATACCAGGTTATTCTCCCATGTCACCACTGGTGACATCATTAGCAGCCACCTTGTGCCAGGGACTTTTCATGCCCCGCCTACCACTCAAGATGGCATCCCCTTTGCCTGGTGAGTAATGAGAGTGCTAGTCCCAAATCCCCATTTTACTGCTTTTTTTCCTTGGGCAACTCTTGGTACCACTCTGTTCACTTAAGACCTTTAAGAAGCAGGTATCAACAAGATGAAACTTGTAAGAGATTTGTTGGGGAAAATGTCTGTGAGGGAAAAGGCTGTACTCTTGCTGAAGTCACAAGTCACACACATTAGCCCTCAGCGAATGACTGAAAGCAGCAGGGATACTAAGCCAGGCTGGTTTCTGAGACACCAGGACCTCCTCTGATGGACAGCTTTGGCCCCAGACTCCCTGCTGGCTGGCCGTAATTTTCTTAGAACTGCACTGTAGTCTGAGGCTCATCCTCCTTAACTCTCCTTCTTTCTCGCTGTCCTCCACTGGGAAGAGATCTGCACTGTGGTTTGACAGCTCTCCCTGCCTCCTCCAGCTCCCTCCCTGTTGCCCCTCATAGACCTTTTGTCCACTAAATCTCTTACACATCTCATTTTATCATGGAACCTGCTTCTTGCAGGACCAAATTAACACACAGTTCTTCAGAGAACCCCAGTGGATTTGAAAGCCAGATTCCCTGGTGGGAACTTGCTTATTAGCACACCATTTATTGGCTTCTCTGTCTTCACTGCCTAGCTCTCCCACTCTCTTATATGTTTCCCAGGATCTCCTTTCAAATGAACTGCAGGCACACAAATGCCTACACTAGAGATGCCTCTTGAAGAGACCCAAACTGAGATAACCTCTCTTTTGGGTAGCTACATAAAAAGAATAAATGATTTCTGCCAATGTGTGTTGAAATCCTTCTTATTTTAGAGATTATCTTTGTTTTCTGATTTGTGCTTCTTTTAGAGTTATGGTGAGTTATGGCAAGTTATGGTTGGGTGTCATTTAAGATGACCCCTTCTACCTCATAAAAAGTTCAAACAAGGATCAAGACCTCTCTGTTCTTTAAATCCATTGTCTAGTCCCACCCGTTGTGCTTGCCTACTGGTTGTGGCAAATGCTTTGAACCCCTTCAAAAAGCAAGGGAATTATATCAGCTTAGCAACCCAGACCAGTTCAACTTCCAAGGAAACTGCCTTTGATAAAAGGCAAAGTTAGTCTGTATCTCTTGATACCACGAAACTTCTACTTTATTGTGATTAAAAGTATCTAAGGAAAAGGCAACTCGAAGTGTGGGGAAAATGGTACTTATTTTTTGTAAGAGTTAATATGAAAACTTCATATTTAGTATTTATAATTCTTAAAAATCTTTCATTTTAGTGTATATTTTAATACAAAATAACCTCAAAATCACCAATTAAAATTTATATGCCAGAAAATATGCCTTTTTAAATAAAGCTTAACATTTTTCCCCCAAACACTGCCGCATATCCCAGCTTGAGAATTGAGACTTTACATTGGAAAGAACTTCTGCCCCAAGAGACCCCTTGTCCAGATCCAAAGAGAAAATGAGTTCTTTTTGTTTGGTTGGTTGGTCATTCAACAATTCTTTCTTTCTTTTTTTTTTTTTTGACATTTTGCAATTTTTATTTTTTATTGTTGTTTTATTATAGTTGTCCCAATTTTTCCCCGTTGCTCTCTCCTATTCCACCTCTGCCCCATGAGAAAATGAGTTCTTGACTGTAGCTATATAAATGTACACATAAACATAAATATATATATGATATAAACTCTACTATGTTCAAGCATTTCCCAAGGATGCACATATAAAAGCAAAGTAATGAGAAAATGATTAAAAGAGCACATAAGTGTAGCAAGGGATAATAAAACCAGCAGTGAAGTTAGTCCATGAGATATCTGTCCCCCAGCCTTATTTACTGGTTGAAACAAGAAAAAGAGAGAACTTAACCAGACCCAGTGCAACACAACCTGTGAAGGGGTAATAGGGAAATAAAGAAGAGATTCCCAATAACTGCAGCCAAGAGAAAAAGTACACCTAAGAACAAAAAATGTCACAAAATCTAAAAATCTTTCTACAGTTAAGGTAAAAAATTCCATGTGATAAAATGCCTTAATGTTAAATAAATACAGGGCACTCTGAAAGTGCCTATTAGTCAATCAGTCTAACAAGTTCCCAACTAAAATTCTTTCCCATACTGTGCTTAGAAGCAACACTTGAATCTGATTGAACCAATCAATCATCTGTTCCTTTATTGGTGCCCGATAAAAGATGGGTCCATGGTTGGAATAACTAGTACCAAGTTTGGCATCTTGAAACTGTCATACTGGTTGGTCTACCCGTCCCTTTACCTGTCAGGAGGAGTGGTTATTTCCAATGGAGAGATCATCTTGGTGGGTGAACAGTTATGCCGCTGTTACAAAGAATGGGCACCTGTGCAGGGATGCTGAGCTCACAGTGGTGCCAACTTTGCATGCCCCACTACCCTTGTCCCTAATTGCACTTTGCCTTTAGCTACTCATTTATAATAAAGCGTCCTGGAACGCTGAAGCATAGCAAATTTTGAGAGTGATTCTGGCAAGAGTGCAGATTGGCTCTCCATGGTACATATATACAATGCCCTAGAGGTACCAGGTGAGGTTGTTAGAAGGATGAAAAATCCAGCAATGTCTCTGTCAGTCCTTCTGTCAGGAAAAGACAGTGGCTGCTCAAGGCAAAACACATTCATCATTTATAAGACTCAAATGCAATCTTTCCATCCCAGAAAATGGCACTGGAACCCATCCAATTGCTCAGGCAGAAAACCTACGAGTCATGAAGGTTTTTTATTCCTTCTATTCCACACCCATATCCAAACCGCTGGCAGCCTCTGTCTGCTGTATCTCTGAAATCAACCTGAACGCACCCACTTGTCTTTACCTCTGCAGGAATTGCCATTGTCCAAGCATCACCATTTCATACCAGGCTCCTGGAATTCCCTCCTCCTTGCTTTCTCTGATTCTTCTTTGCTCACTTGTGATACATCTTTCTCTTGGAAGCTGGTTATCTTTTTGAAATATAAATCAGATCAAGTCACTCCTCTGCTTAAGTCCCTCTAGTAGTCTCTTATTGTCCTTCATATCAAATCTAGAATTCATACCGTGACTTACAACACATCTCATTTTGTCCTCTTCACTGACCTCACCTGATTCTTCATTCTTGCCATATTCTAGGCACACAGGTTTGTTGTTGTTGTTTAACTTTAAGTTTGGTCCCATCTCAGGGTCTTTGCACTTCTTATTGTTTTTTGCTTCTACTCAGTTTTCCCACTTAGGACTTGACTAAAATATTGCCATTTACTTAAATACTACCTCCTCTTCATAGGCTTTATTGATGAATATATCTGAAGTACTGCTCACTATAGCATGCCTTTGCTCAAACTAATTTTCTGTCATAGTATCCTCCTTTATTATCTTCATAGCATTTATCAGTAACCTGAATGATCTTATTAATTTGTATGTATTTTTTTGTCTTCTCCCACCTAGAAATTAGACTTCAAGAGACCAAAGGTTTTAGTCCCAGTGCTTGTCACATAGGAGGCATCCAAAACACATTTGTTGTATAAATGAATTAATCTATGAATCAATCAATCAACAAAGCAAGTAATGGGAACTAAGTTTTTATTCTGATAAAAAGAAGTCCTGCCACTCTCGCTCAATTAAGTAGGTCTAACAAGTACCTCAGATTTCTTTTCTGGGAAATAGGCATGGTGATTGGGGTGGCAGGGCAAAATTTCTGGGGCAAATCTTTTTAAGATAACGTTTTCAGTGACAGATAATATCATTCAGATACTTTGATATAAGGGACTAAATGGTAATGGAAAAATACAATAAAGATTAAATTTAAAAAAAGAAAGAAAATGAAATTTCAGTTGAACTTTCTTAATATTAGAACTTCTATGGGTCAATAGGAACACGCTTATTTACTTTCAGGATTAGAGTTGAATATGAATATATATATATTCTTTTATCCCCTTATCTTTGACCTAATCTTTCTCTGATTACACAGAAGAGGAGACATGAGTCTATTTCCCAAGAAATAAATTCTGAGATGGAGCTGAGCCTGCAGGAGGTTTATTGGGGGAGCACTGCACCTGTGTAAGGGAAGAGGAGAAAGAATTAAAAGAGGGACAAGTTGACCTGTGATTAAGTCTCATTGGAGGTCCCAGCTAACCTTAAGTAGTTCTGGATTGGAATGACTCTAATGCTGTGTCCCAAGCTGGGTTAGGGAGGCTGAGCCTTTATATTCTGACTTGGATCAGTCATTGGACATGAGCTGGTCTGGAAAGGGGCATGACTTCTAGCCAGGCAGTGCTCTTGAGCAGAGATGATCCCCACAAGGGATGATAGGGCTCTTAGCCAGCCACATTCTCGGCAGCTGGGAGAGTAAGGTAGTCATTACTTAAGGAAAGAAACTCTGGGTGATGCATCACAGCATCCACCACACATACAAAGTCAGGAAGGTCTGATGCTTATCCTCCTTCACCAGAGAGGGAGTGGAAAATTCGAGCTCCTGGCTTCGAACCAACAGTGCAGAGACTCAGGGCGGTCTAGTAGGGCCTTCGCAAAACATTCAGCAGCTGCTTTTAAAAGAGGCTTTGTTCTTGTTTGTTTATTTGTTCATTTTGTTTTTGTTTTCATTTGTTTATCTCATAATTAAGAAGTGGAAAGTATTTTCTCTTTGTTCTGTGTCAGACTGTGGCTAAGCATCTAAATTCCTGCCTTTACGGTAGAGCCTCCTCATGTAGATGGCTCTCTTCAATCCATGCACAGTAGGCTACTCTAGGTTCTAGGACACAGAAGAGCACGTCTAAAAAAATACTTTATCTAAACCCAATAATGACTAAACACTAGTTAGAGGAGTTGACCTGAGAAAAATCTATATTGGATGAGAATATTCATAAAGTTCACAAGAGAAGGAGTAATTCTGCCAAATTCTCTTAATCATGGTTTTTGTTTTGTTTTGAATTCACCCTACCATTTCTGATGTTAACAACTTTATTCTTTGGTCATTACACTCTCATGTGTCATATAGTAAGCTGGTGTGCTCATGAAAATCAGACTGTTGAGGTCTGTCGGCACAGAGTCAGAAGATCCAAGGGGAACCTAGGAATGTGTATTAAAAACACATTCTTGATTTCTGAAGCAGGTGGCCCAGAAATCATACTTTGAGAAGTATGATCCATCTCATGGGCTAGCAAATATCATTTACCTAATAAAGCAACACTGCATGAGACTGATTCTTATAAACAATAGAAATAAAATAATTTGAGCGAGAGCTTAAAGACAAGCTCCTTGCACAACTTTAGTAACTCCATGCACACAGAACACAGTGGAATTATGCTCCACAGGTTCCATTCATCTCTCTGCTAATGGTACTCTCCCACACTGGTGTGGGAGGAGGCCCTATCAAAGGAAATACAATCATCTCAGTATAAGTGAAATACCTAGGTCATCACTCAGCCACTGCAAACTCTGGTTTCCTTTTATGTAGAGAATGGCAGTGTAAGTTCTCACTCATCAGTTATGAGCCCTTTCCAGGACTAGTCATATGTACTTTAGTCCATTCCCATACACCCTTCAGAGAAAGAAGCTTTCTTGCTGCACTCCACCCATACCATGCTACCAAAAATATAAACTTTTCCTACTTTCTTCCCAAAGCCACCTTGAACTCTTGCTGCCATCTCTTATTCGGTGCTGAACCTGTTCTTTATTGGAGGCAAGGAACATTCAGGGTTGTTTTTCTCCTAAGCTACTCACTCAAATGCTCTCAGTTAGGGAATGTGTCCTCTAATTGGTAACCTGGATCCTTTGATGGGTCAGGCTCTTTTCTTTTGAATATGTTAAAACCACCAAGCAAAATACAACATGTTATGAATAAGCTTATACAAATTTACCGCAAGTACAATGTGCCCAACCTAAAGGAGCCGTTTCCTGCAGGGGGTTAGGTTAGGAGAGGAACCGTATTCCCACTTGTTATCAAAAGCTCCATTCTAACGAGCAGCTGTGTAAATTAATCCCTCTTTAGTCAAACAAAGAGACTTTGTGTTTGTATAAGCTGATTTTTGGAAGACATGATTATACAATTGAAATATACCAGATACTATACCAAATACTCTACTTGACCTAGCTACTTTAATCCTTATTAAAAACCCAAGATAGGAAGCAGTGTTAGTATCTCCATTTTACCGATGAGGAAGCTGAGAAAGGGTTGTTTCTGAAAATAGCATAACAAGAATTGTCAGAGCCAAGACTTGCAGCCAGGTTTATGTGATTCTGGAATCAAAATTAACCACAAAAATATACTTCCTAGAACCAGACTGCAGCCTACATTGTGAGATTTTGCAGGTATCACAAGGTCTTACCTGCACTTAAGTTATCTTTCTCTGGTTTTGCTACCATGGCATTCCTATTATTAGACAAAACAAATGAGTTGAGACCATATTTTCAGAAAATCTTTGTTTTTTTTATCTTCACTCGAAAACATTTTTTTCATTGCTTTTAGAGAAAGAAGAAAGGAAGGAGGGAAGAAAGAAAGGAGGGAGAAAAAGAGAAAGAAAAAACATTGATTGGTTGCCTTCCGAATATGCCCTGACTGGGGATTGAACCCACAACCTTTTGGTGCACGAGAAAATGCTTTGACCAACTGAGCCACACCAGCCAGGGCTGCAGAAAACCATCTTTAAAGCAGAAATATAACCTGAGAATAACAGAGCTCCCCTCCACCCTTTACATACAAGCACCACTAGAAAACATTACTGGAATATTTTAGGAGCCTCAGAGAAGGGGACTTAGAACTGGTAAATTTTGATGGGGAAATGAAAGCAGAATTCTGAAGACTAAATCACTGATTAAATTTCACTGCCCATTTCTGGGCACCTATGATTAGCAAACATCCTCTAAGAAGTTAGAGAAAGGATAGGTAAAACCAAGTCAGGAGATGTGCTGCCCAAGACATCTGGGCAGATTTAGCCAACTTTAGCTTTTTGCTTCATTCTTTGCAGTCTTCGTCCTAATTTTACCTTGAAAAATGGACTTGCCATGCACAGCTTTGAGCTCTCCAATGGATGGTCAGCAAACCTCTTTCTCTAGATCTGTGACTAAGTGCTATTGATCATTTAAGATTAGCCCTTACCCTCTGGTCCACAACACTCCCCCATCACACTCTATCACCGTCCTGCTTATTCTTCCTCAAAACCCACATCACTACCTAAAGTCATATCCTAGTACTTTATATTTGGTTATATTATGTTATATGTTATGTTATGTTATGTTATGTTTTGTTATGTTATATTATGTTAGTTATGTTGTTTGCTCGTTTATTATTTGTTTCATTCTTTAGATAGTAAATTCCATGAAGGGCAACCTTTTAATTTTGTTCAAACCCTACATTACCAGCACCTAAAAAAATTCCTGAAATATAGTAGGTACACAACAGTTATTTGTTAGATGGATGAGTTTGATTATGGTATACACTGCTATAAGAGGTACTGAGGGAATTAATATGTAACATTATTTAGTGTTTACTATTTCCCAGGCTTGTTTCAAGCATTTTACACTATTTACTCCTGAAATACTAATGGCACTTTTGTGAGATAGAAACTATTTTTATCCTCAGTTTAAAAGATAAGGAAAGTGAGACATAGAAGGCAATGTGACTTGCCCAATGCCATGCCTAGGAAGTGGCAAAGCCACAGTAGAACCCAGATTGTCTGGCTCCAGGGTTCCCTTGAACCCCACACTAAGATAAGACACTACCATTTTGGGAAGGGAAATCTTACTCACATGACAAGTAAAGAAGCTCATAGTGAGTAACAAATGAAGGTATAATCAATAAGCTTTCTAAAGGCTGAGAGGAGAGAAGACTCTCTGAGGACTGAGGTCATTGAGGAAGGTCTCACAAAAATCTATAATTTGACCAGTTCTTGAATAATGGTTTGGCTTGAGCAAAGGAGGTCTCTTATCACTGAAGTCTCAGGGGTTATAGTTAAAAACAAAACAAAACAAAACAAAACAAACAACAATAAAATTTGTCCCAGTAAAGGACCAATGATCACATGACACACAGACATCTTTTGAAAGATTCTGTTTGCCTTGGCTTCAAAACACTTACTGATGCTTATAAGGAGGCAGGGAAGAGAGTGGAAAAAGGCTAAGGGCCTGCAGATGTCAGCCTGCTAAGATGGGAGGCTTTGGAGACGTCAATAGCCTGGGAGTCGAGAATTCCCCCTGGAGAAAGCAAGATGGTAGGTCTGTAGGTCGAGAAACACTCACTCTCCCTCCCCCACTGTGCTTTCCACCACCGCAATGAGAACTGAGCTGTTATCACCAGGGTGTTCAGAAAGTCAGAGCTTTGCTAAAAAGGACTCATCTGTACCAGTTGGTGATTTCCCAAGTGAAGTCAAAACTTCAATGCATGATTCACCACCGATTGCTGTGATGATTATTGGGATGTCAAAAGATTGGCATTGCTGTCAGTGAGAAATGAGCTTGCTCATTCTCTGGATTACAATCTCAGAAGATTTAAGCACTGCAGGATTTCAACGAGGTGGGAAATGTGTCAGAAAACAACACACAAGACATAGCTCCCAGTTTTTACTTCCCCATCCAAGACTCGACCACAGGATTTTATGGGTGGTGCTTTCAATTCATTCTATTCACTGAGGCAGCAGGATTCTTGGTTCAATGAGCTAAGAATTAGAATCCTTTCTCTTGAAATTGGTTTTCGAAAGTGCCCTGGTGGGTATGAGTAAGAGGTTTTAGGCACTGAGGTTTTAGTTGATGTTTGTATTTTTTTTATTATGACTTAAAGGAAAAAAAAACAAAATCTAAAATTAGCACTTGTTTTTTTCAACTTGGAACTTTATAAACATGCCAGTAATGGGGGTGTGTGTGTGTTTTGCAATAAGCAATATTATAATTTCTTGACATTTTCATTGCTGTTTCTTGACATATTTAGTGAGGTTTTAAAGGTTTCTTTAGAAAGAGAGAGGGGGAAAATGAAGAAAAAAATGGCTGGGTTACAAATCACCATATGTTTCCAATTTCAAATTCAAAAGCAGAAGGAGGGACTTAAGTTCCACAGACCTTTGTGGGAGTCAGAGAGCTGGGGAGGCAGGTTCTCTTTTTTAAATTGACTTATTGGAATTTCATTGTTACCCAATGACAGATTGGGAGGGAGATACAGTATTAGCAGGTATTCGTTGAGTACCATCTATGTGTAAGACACTAGGTGGGGTGTGGTACAAAGAGGTTTAGGTAGGAAATAGTTGGGGGTACCTGATATGAGAGGAAGCAGAAAATCCGATAAAATATGGTGAATGTGTTCCACCAGAAATACTCCAGATCAAAAAAGAAGCTGACATGGTAAAAGAAGGATTCATAGAAGAGGTAAAATTTGAGCTGGATCTTGAAGATGGACATTTCAGGTAGAAGGAACTATAGATTCAAAGTCACAATAATGGAGCCATGCAAAGCACATTTAGGTATGGTGACTGAGTCCATGTGGCTGGAACTGAGTTTATATGGAGGTGGGGAGAGGATAATAGAGAAAAGATTAGAAAAGTCAGTGGAGGTCAGATTATGGTGAACTTCAATGACAGGCTCAATATAATTTTATTCCAACAATTCTATGAGTTGATTATTAATTATTAGCCCTATTTTGTAGATGAGAAAATTGAAGTTCATAGAGACTAAGTAATTTTCCAAAGTTAAATGGCAAATATTTGGTAAAGCTGGACTTGAACTGAGGTCTGGTTGGTTGCAAATCCTCTGAACCTCTTTAGATCCAGTGGTTAAGCAGACCTGAGTGATAACTGCTGTGAGCCAGTAGCTGAGGTATTCCAGCAGGAACCGTGATGTTTTATGGCAGGGCGAGGGAATGGGAATGTGTGAATTCAACAGCAACTGCTGACCTCAGGTGACCACAGGGCATGGCAGACGTAGCCAAGACCCCTAGATCTGCAGTGCTCTAGATGAGTCTGCGTGAAGGACCTCATCATTTAAGGTTGAAGTTTCTAGTCTCAGAGTTGGGTGATTCTCCTTCCATATCAGTGTCCCTGGAAAACATTGACTAAAAAGCACATAACGGGGCTGAGGAGTCAAGAGTAGTTAAGGGTATTTGGAGCCATGGCAGTCCAACATTTCCTATCTGAGTAACTGTCCCCTTGGGACACTTAAGGATTTCTATGACAGGGATTCTTGAGTCAAATCCAGTTTGTGAATTCCTCAAAGCACTGTGAGTCACTGAAGTGACAGGGCAAGGGCCTTAGAAGCCACTTTGTTTGCAAGTAACTTGTATCTAATTATAAAAACGGTTTACTGTCACCCTGGCTAGGTGGTTCAGTTGGTTGGAGCATTGTCCCATGAACTAAAATGTTGCCGGCTCCATTCCTGGTCAGGGCACATACCTACATTGTGGGTTCGATGCCCAGGCTGGGCACATATGGGAGGAGGCAACTAATAGACGATTCTCTCTCATATCAATGTTTCCCTCCCTCCTTCTCTAAAATCAATAAACATATCTTTGGGTGAGAATTTTTTAAAAAGGCTTATTATTTTATGTTACTGAAAAAAAGGAACTGAGGTGCCTTCAAGCATAGATTCAGGTGCTCAAAAAATATATGTAATTTGTCTTTCTCCGGCTCTTAGATCTGCTATCCTCAGTACTGGTTTCATTCTCAGATTGGTTCTCCAAGTAGTAGTAAACATGACTAACGGCAGCTCCAGGCGCCCATCTTTCATTTCGCATACCCCATTGGAATGAGGATAGCGTGATTTATGGAGTACTCCTTTCTTCAGAAATGCGGCATAATTCCCAGCACTAGGTCTTAATGGTCCAGCTGAGTCACATGCTCTTTCCTAAACCAATTACAATGGCAAGAAAACATGCTCTGATTGACTAGTTCTGGGTCACAAGCCTACCTCCACCGTTAGGAGGTAGGCTGCTGCACCCAAACCTCATGGTATGAAAGTGGAAAATGAATGGTTCTCTCGGGAAAATTGGATGGTGTTTACTAAAAGATAGAACAATGGTTGCTGGGCAGCTGTCATTATAATGTTTAAGGCATTATAATGTTAAAGGCAGTTGTCATTATCGTGTTAAGGGCACAACTCATTTGAGGAATGGACATTGGGCAAAGGGAATAGGAGAAAAGAAGCTATCAACCACTGTGACAGAGTGGAATGACTTCTAGGTTTCCAGTTTTCTGTGGGAGGTCTGTTCTTCCAGCCCCCAAAACTTCCTCCTACACCCTTTGCTGTAGACTTGTCAACAAGCTGGGCTCTGTCACGATCCCAGGCCTCTGCATGGGCTGCTCCTCTGTCTGCGATGGAGGCCCATCCCATGCCAATATCCACCTGGTAAGTTTAACTTTTATATCCTTGTACATACCTCCCAGCAAAACATCAGACATTCTTTCCTGTCTGTTCCCACATTGATCTATCTTTCTGTGTGTGTGCTAACCATTACTTTTTATGGGTTTACCTTCGGAACAATGACATGTAGTAGGCCAACTTGATAAGCTGTAATAGTATATTGAATAAATTGTTTCCCGATTGCCATCTGTGAGGGGGCCAGGGGAACTGGCCCTTTTCTTGCAGCTAATGTGCTGTAGATGTTATACTTAGAGTATGCATAACATGTATAAATTAATATCAGCCCTTAGTAAAATCGTGCAACAAGCTTTGTTTCCTCATTTTATGCTGGGTTTTCTCAGAGAGTCAATTCTGCCTTCTACATAGAGCATAGTGTCTTTTTTTTCCCCCACTTATTTATTTATTTATTTTTTTAATATACAGTTGTCCCGTTTCTTCCCCATCATTCCCCCCACCCTGCACACCCTCTCCCACCCACATTCCCCCCTTTAGTTCATGTCCTTGTGTCGTAAGTTCTTTAGCTTCTACATTTCCCATACTATTCTTACCTTGCCCCTGTCTATTTTCTACCCACTATCTATGCTACTCATTCTCTGTACCTTCCCCGCCCTCCTCCTCCCACGCCCCTGTTGCTAACCCTTCGTATGATCTCCATTTCTGTGGTTCTGTTCCTGTTCTAGCTGTTTGCTTAGTTTGCTTTTGTTTTAGGTGTGGTTCTTAATAGCTGTGAGTGTGCTGCCTTTTCATTGTCATATTTTTGATCTTCTTTTTCTTAGATAAGTCCCTTTAACATTTCATATAGTAAGAGCTTGGTGATGATGAACTCCTTGAACTTGACCTTATCTGAGAAGCGCTTTATCTGTCCTTCCATTCTAAACGACAGCTTTGCTGGAAAGAGCAATTTTGGATGTAGGTCCCTGCTTTTCAAGATTTCAAATATTTCTTTCCAGCCCCTTCTTGCCTGGAAGGTCTCTTTTGAGAAATCAGCTGACAGTCTGATGGGAACTCCTTTGTAGGTGACTGTCCCCTTATCCCTTGCTGCTTCTAGAATTCTCTGCTTCATTTTAATCTTGGCTAATGTAATTACGATGTGCCTTGGTGTGTTCCTCCTTGGGCCCAACTTCTTTGGGACTCTCTGGGCTTCCTGGACGTCCTGGTAGTCTATTTCCTTTGCCAGATTGGGGAAGTTCTCCTTTATTATTTGTTCAAATAAGTTTTCTACTTGTTGCTCTTCTTCCCCTTCTGGGACCCCTATAATTCGGATGTTGGGACGTTTAACGATGTCCCGGAGGTTCCTAAGCCTCTCCTCATTTTTTTGAATTCTTGTTTCTTCCTCGTTTTCTGTTTGGTTGTTAGTTTCTTCCTTCTGGTCCACTCCATTGATTTGAGTCCCAGTTTTCCTTCCATCTCTATTGGTTCCCCATGCGTCTTCCTTCATTTCACGTATTGTAGCCTGCATTTTCTCATCTAATTTATGAGCAAAATCGACCAATTCTGTGAGCATTTTGATGACCAGTGCTTTGAACTGTGCATCTGATAGGTTGGCTATCTCTTCGTTGCTTAGAGGAATTGACTCTGGGGTTTTCATTTTTTTCTCCGGTTTGAGCCATTTTTGGTGGTTTTTTTTTGTTTTGTTTTGTTTTGGTTTTAGTCTGGTCGCAGCTATTACGTATAAGGGGTGGAGCCTTAGGTGTTCCCCAGGGCGGGGCAGCCCAGTTGCTGGGTTGTGACGCTATAGGTGGGGGCGGGGTCTGAGAGGGAAGAATGGCGTCTGCTCTGCTCTCTCCTGGATTCAGTCCCTTCCGCCACTTCCCCTCTGCCCGGGACTGTCTGCGTGCGCGAATGTGGGACCTCTGGTCAGCCAGCCGCCTTGTGCGGCCTCACTGGGTCTGCACAGTTGCCCCCCTGTGCCCGGGGTCCGCCAGCTGCCGCCTGTGCACCTGGGAACTGCGAACTGCTGCTGCTTGCGTTCCTGGGTCCGCACCTCCACTTTTTCCTGCCGCGACTCCGCCCCTCTTACTGGTCTGGATGAATGGTTGTTGGATTTCCATACAGTTCAATTTTCTATAAGTTCTGGTTGTTTTCTTGTTTCTAAATATTTGTTGTCTTTAATTTTGGTTGTGAGAGGAGGCACAGTGTGTCTGCCTACGCCTCCATCTTGGCCAGAAGTCCCGAGCATAGTGTCTTTTAAGAAAACATCAAATAGAAATATTCCAGAACTTGTTAAAAAAGATTTCTTTATATCCTTCCCTTACCGCTCTGGCTCCGTGCCAAATAAGCCCTTGAGGTCCTTTCTAGCTGTGTGTCAGGTGTCCTGGTCACTCTCACAAGGTCTTCTCGGTCAATGTCATGATTTGGGAGACCGTTAGGACAGGTTTTAAAACACGACAGAATGTTCCAGGCTCCAAGCCTGTCACCACCTGCCTTTAGATAACCCAGTTTATTCAACATGAGGAGCCCCAGAGAAGCCTTCTTGGGATTAATATTCTTGCCATCATTTTTCACAAGGTGGCATATTTAGGACAAGAATCGTCAGGTACTTCATAATCATGTTTCCCATGAGGCCACTGACAAACTTGAAAGCTCTAGCTCTTTACCAGGCTGAACTCTCACCTTTGGTAGGTTGCAAGAACGGTGTTGGTGAGCTTGCCAAACTTCCAGAATGCAGAACAGCCTGCCCAACCAGCCTGTCAGAGAGTGAGATGATTTATAAGCCAGAGTCTGAGGGAACCAAAAGTGAAAACAGAAGGGAAAGCCTCTGAAGGGTACAGCTAAGAATACAGGGTGCGGCCAAAGGAGGTTTACAGTCATGAGTATGTGAAACACAATTTATTCTTGTACTATTATTCATTAATTGTTGTATTATTTTCCCATAACAACAGCTGTAGTTTTCTTTCTTCACCATTCCATGATGCTCTGGGGCTGGTATGGCAAATAGGCTACCGTGTCAGTTTTGGGGAAGCCCAGGTCAAGGTTAGGACAGATGTTCATTGTCAATCAAGGCATCATTTCTCTCAGGACGTGAGCTGGGTCTCATCATTGTTCTCATGACAGCTAAATAAAGATGCTCCTTGACTTACAGTGAGGTTACTCGCAATCAACTCATTGTAAGTTGAGAACAACATTAAGTCAAAAATTTAGTTCATACACATCACCTACCAAACATGATAGCTTAGCCTCACCTACCTTCACCTGCTCAGAACACTTACAGTTGAGAAAAATTACCTAACACAATGAATGCGTCGTACAGTATCCGTAGAGTATCAGTAGTTGACCCTCTTGATGGTGCGCCTCACTGGGAGCTGCAGCTCCCTGCTGCTCCCCAGTATCACGAGAGTGTATTTTACTGCACGTTGCTAGCCCAGGAAAAGACCAAAGTCCAAAATTCCAAGTAGGGTTTCTACTGAATGCATCTCACTTTTACACCATCATAAAGTTGGGCCATCCTAAGTCAAGGTCCATCTACACTTAGAAGGGGCATGGGAAGTGAAACACATTCTTTTCTTAGAAAACTTTTCTATTTCTTCCCACTGAGTTCTAGTACCATCTTTTCCTACCCCAGCCAAATCTCACAGTTCTCAGCCTCAAAGAGCTCACGATTTACTGATAGAACCAAACCATAAACAGATAATTATATTACATAAGTGAGAAGAAGGATGAATGCACACAAAGGATATTAAAGGACTTCAGAGAAAAACCCAGTCGGGTTTTGGGGAGTGTGGAAGTTTTCTTAAAGAATTGAAACTGTTTTGCTTCTACTGTTTCCCCAATACCTAGCAAAATGCCCGATGCCTAATGTGAGCTTGGCAAGCATTTGTGGGATAAATGCGTAAATGATTGAGTCCTCGGTATTAAAGTTGGGGAGGTATTAGTCAGTCCAAAAAGAAAAGTTTAGGTAGGTAGGCTCAGAGAGTGGAGCACAGAGGATATTATTGCAAGTGGAGGACACTGCACAAGTAAAGGCCCAGGAAAGAAACCAGATACTTTGGATGGAGAATCTGACTGGTGTAACATTGCTGGAGCATTAACCAACTAGGTGAGAATGAATCAAGATAGAGCTAGAGAAATATGCCTGAGCCATATTCATGCGTAATATTGGAAATAGTGTCAACTGGCACAGTACAGGCACCAAGCCGTGAGAATGGATGCTGGCTCAGGAGGCACCCTGTGCTGGCATGTGTTACCCCTTTAGATGCTTGATTACGGAAGAAAGTGTGGGAAGCTTGGAGGTGGAGCTGGGGTGGGTGAAAGGGGATCTTGAGCTCAAGAGGAGGGAGTTGAATAGGACCCTAGATAGTTCGGAGAGAAGGCAGGGTGTAATGCACCAATAGGGAGATGTGGTCTGGAGCTTGTGGAAATTCTTTTTTAGTTGCTTCTCTTTTCTCAGTGAAATGTGACACCAGACCGCCTGCTGAGAGTGAGGACAAAGGATGAGGGGCTGGAGATTCGTTGAGGAATGAGGAGGTATGGAATAGTCATGTGAGAGAAAGGGGAGAGTGAATCAAGCAAGGCATGCAGGTTTGCTGGGCAGCACTGAACACACCTTGAGGTTAAAGCGAAACCCATCAGTGTGAATCTACAGTGAAACCCACCGAGACTAGAGTGAAACCCAGCGGTGTTTGTGCTTTTCTCTAGCAGTGTTGAGTTTTATGAGCACTGGTGTGTAGTAGGTAACGTGTTGGATTTAAACAAAGGAACTTTTTTCCAAGTGGATATGAACCAGAAGTTGAGGTTTGATGTCACAGAATTATCTGAACTGTTTCAGTACTCTGTATCATGAAAGGGGACTGAAGAGAGGACTTCTCATCCTATCTTTAGAATCAGTGTCACAAATATACCACTTATGTTTTGCTCCTCCCTTTCACAAATTTCTTGACAATGTTGTCTACATTGACTGGCTTCATTTTCTCCGTTCCCATTGAGTTTTCACCCCACCTCTCTGGACACCTCTTCTAGTCTTTGTGAATTTCTTTCCAGTTGCTGCTCTTATTACCCCCGGGCTATCTCATCCATATGGTTTTCGTTATGCAGGCTCACAGGGGACTTCCCAATCTGCATCTCCAGTTCTCTCCTCTCCACTGAGCTCCAGCCAGCCCCTTCCGCTCCTTACTGGACCCAATCCTTCCTACACCCTTCCCACACTGAACAGCTCAAAAGCCCTAAGTAATTTATTAGCTTTCACACTAATATGTTCCTGTTGGAGTATTCTCTGTCTGAATGGTTCCATTACCTACCAAGTTGTCCTGCCAGAAGCCTAAAGATTCATCAAACCCTCCCTTCCATCATCACATACATCCTATCAATTAATCACCAAACAATCATCGCTTCTACCTTCTTCATATTTTAGTGAATGCCCCAAGTTACTGGCAACCAACAGGTAATCAGAAAAATATCTTAATTAAAAGAAACATGATTTTTAAATTCAATTTGGGTCTGGTGCTCGTATCACCTCCACATTCTTGGGAAATTTACTGTGGACATTTGGCAAATTGTTTTTGTCTCTGCAAACAGCCTGACAGCTTTTGGCTTTTGCAAAAACAGACTGAGGGCAGAGCTGGGAATATTTAGTCTGTTTCTCATTGAATTATCCAAAAAGAAGGAATGGAAACCCCACCCACTGACCAGTCCTGGTTGCATAACTCAACTTTCTTACACTTTATGGTTGGAGTCACAAGGGAAAATTCAAAGCAAAACTATGGGCTCTTTATTTTACTGTGTCAGAATCTTCCACAGGCTCCCGAGGGAGGGTGTACCTTTCCGTTTCGATCTGCTGTACTTCTAGAAGCAGAGCAAGCTGAGTTGAGTTCTTGGGAAATTCTGGATAGCTGGAGCATATCAAAGGGAGTTTGGAATGGTTTATGTGGTTTGAAAATTCTCGGGGAAAAACTGCCTTCCTGTTGCTTTTGGAAACTACAGTCCAGAATTGGAAAGGAGGTGAACAACAGGAACTCACTCACCATTTGGTTTGCTTCCCATTTGTACTTGCTAATTATTTTATGCTAACAAGGGAGCATGTTCCTCTACGTTTTTTGTTGTTGTTGTTTTGTTTGTTTGTTTTTTAGGCTTGCTGCAGCCATGGGACACTTGGTAGACGAAAGCCAAATCAGTTCACTATAGTTTAGGCACAAGTGGAGCCAGGTGTATTCTGTCATGGAAACCAATGAATGAACTTTCTCATCTGTTTCCCTACCCTTGCTGCCCTGAAAAGGTGGAATTCATTTGCTATGCGATTAGCTATTATCCAAGCCTAACAGTTCTGAAAATTGCGAAGTAGTAGTTGGTAGTTATGAATTTAAAGTAGGGTTAGTAGTTATGTCCAGCACTCTCACCCCACGCCCCCACTCACAATATGTATTAGCAGAACCTGTGGGTAAATCTCCCCCTTCTGGTGACCCCTTAGCTGGCTCTTGGGTTCCAACTTCTGTTCTCAGAAACCTGCAGCTTCTCTCCTACCTGCTTTTTTTATTCCAGCAATTTGCTCACTTGCCATCGTCTTTCTATTATTTATCTATTTATTTATTTTTCCCTGTGGATTAATTCCTCTATTTCTTTGCTATCATTTTAGCAGGATTTGAGGAAGGAGATGAACTGATAGTATCGGTCACTAATTTTCAACCAGAACCTTTAATTATTTTTGTGTTTGTTTTTGCTACTAAATTTAATTCCTTCAGGGTGGAACTGAGTGGATTAATCTCTGCCTTGACTACCTTGCACAATGCCTGACATTTTCCAGTCATTCTTACTGAAAAAAAAAAAAAGATGGAATACATTTTTCAAGGAGTCCTTTTGCTAATGCCTAGAACAGGTTAAAACTGTATATAATAAAAGTTCAGACTGATAAAGATTACAGAGCAGATAACGATGTTAGGAATTGAGTCAAATATACTTTTGGATCTGCAGAAAAACCAAAATGCATTTTTCTAAATTGTGTTTTCAGAGACTCGATGCTTGTCTTTAACTCTATGTATTCAGGTCTCTGAGGAGCATTTTCCCATTGCCCAAATGTGAGGACATATTTAGTGCACGGAGTCTTGGCCCCTCACTGTGCTTCCACCACCACCAGCCCCTACCACTGTTGCGTCTTTTCTGAGCTGTTCTCTGAGTGTTCTCCGAGGGTGGAGGGTTGCTTGCAGGCTGAACCCCTGGCTCAGGCAGCTGAGTAGGAGAAGAGGTGGGTGGTTCAGTAATTTATTTTTGCATGCCTGATTTAAACCAGCCCCTTCTCACCAAATGGGAGCTTTCAGCTATTAGAGAAGACACGCAGCCCCTTTTGTCTCTCTGCCTTTTAAACTGCAAAGATGCCTTTCACCAGATCAAAAGATTAAGGCTCCTTCTAGAATTCCAATCCAGCTGGTTCTGAGAATTTTAAATGTGCCTGAAAAAAGCATCTGTTCTTTCCATGTTACTTCTATCTTCCCTTCATACTAAACACCTCTTGAGGCTGATAAGTGGAGAATCTATAGTTTGTAAGTCCATAAGACAAATCCTCTACCATGCATTTGTTATTTCCTAATTTCACTGGTTCCAAAAAATCTCTAAAATAAGCCTTTCAATTCTTGTTTTTTACGGGCTGCAGCCTGACATGCTCAGTGCTGACTGTGGCTCTCTTTCCCAGGGCAGAACATGGCATTCTCACACGAACTTGGCTTACATATTTTGAGAAACTTAAAGCCTTGAGAGGCTTTCTCAAACTCGTGTCTTGAAACTTCCTAATGCCCCAATTAAAGAGACTTGCAGTTTTCTCTCAGTTTCACAGCTCAGCTTGGTATAATCTGGATTGGGGCTGTTCCAGGAGAAGAGGTCAAAAAAAGTGCAAAGTCATACATAATGTATGTAGCATTTTAATAAGCATCCTTTCATACTACAGCTTCTCTTCATGGCTTCTCATAAAACTTCACAAGCCACAGGCGCTCTGACTATTATTTTTTAAAAGAGTAACAGAAGGAAATGTTCAACCTCTTGTAATCTAAATTGCTTCAGAAATTAAAATGTCTTTATACAGATGCCTCACAACAAAAAT
This sequence comes from Glossophaga mutica, assembly GCA_039655065.1. Lineage (NCBI taxonomy): Eukaryota > Metazoa > Chordata > Mammalia > Chiroptera > Phyllostomidae > Glossophaga > Glossophaga mutica. Next base: position 71,931,932 of record CM077308.1, on the reverse strand, counting down.
CTGTACTCCATGGCAATAGTCCTCATCAAAGTGAGATAAACTCAAGTTGTCTCAATTTATACCAAGCTTGAGAAATTTTAACACTCGTTTGCTATTTATAAAGTAAAGATAGACTAATGGTCCATGGAGAAAGGGGGTTTGAGCAACTATCTACTAACCCTCCAGATGGAATAGGCAAGAAGGTATAATTTCAGCAAAGTAGACTAGGGAAAGCACCTTTTTAAAGTCCATTTTGTTCTATTTTTACTTCATAGCATAAGGGCATTTCTGGTTTAAATGGAACCTTAAAGAATCCATAAGATACTCTCTATAAAAATCTCTGCTTAGTGGTACGGCGCACGTTATTGACTGTTTACCCAAGAACCCTTCTCATCTATTCTTTCTAATTCAGGAGCCTGTGGGGGTCCATTTCAGAGAACCAAAGGGAGTCATGTTGGGCCTTGATAGAAAGAATGACACTCTCCCTAGAGCTTATGAGCTTAGAGCTGGATATGGCACTGGGTGGGATTTTGAGCTGTCTCCCTTTGGACAGAGAGTGAATGCATTTCATGTAGATGTGGTTATCTAGTTACTGGGTAACCTCCAGGGAAAGGAAACTCAGAACAGTCCATTCTATTCTCAGCCAGCTCTGAATGTTAGGAAATATTTCCTATATAAGAAGTCAAGTACTAGTCCATGAATCTTTAGTTGTAAGTCACAGCTCCCTAACTCAAACTATATTTTTATTGTATTTTTTCCACTACCGGTTAGTCCCCTCATACCCCCCTCTCCTCCATGATCACCACACTGTAGTCCATGTCCATGAGTCCTTTTTCCTTTTTCTTCATCGCTCTATTCCCTAACCTCCCCTCCCCACAATAGCTGTCATCCTGCTCTCTGAGTCTGTCTCTATTTCCCTTGTTAGTTCAGTTTGTTCATTAGATTCCCCTTATGAGTGAAAACCACATAGTATTTGTCTTTCTCTGAGTGGTTTATTTCACTTAGCATAATGTTCTCCAGTTTCATCCATGCTGTCACAAAGTGTACAATTTTCTTCTTTTTTATGGCTGAGTAATATTCCATTGTGTAAATGTCCCATAGCTGTTTTATCCACTCATCTACTGATGGACACTTGGGCTGCTTCCAGATCTTGGGGACTGGAAATAATGCTGCAATGAACATAGGAGTGCTTATGTTCTTTTGAATTAGTGTTTTGGGTTCCTTCAGATATAGTCCAGAAGTGGGATTGCTGGGTCAAAAGTCAGTTCCAATTTTTTTTTTTTTTTTTGAGGCATCTTCATGCTGTTTTCTGTAGTGGGTGCACCAGTCTGCATTCCCACCAACAGTTCAAAAAGGTTTCCCTTTTTCCACATCCTCACCAGCACTTGTTTATTGATTTATTGATGATAGTCATTCTGACAGGAGTGAGATACATCACTGTGGTTTTAATTTGCATTCCTCTGATGATTAGTGATGTTTAGAGTCTTTTCATATGTCTATTGGCCATCTGAATATCCTCTTTGGAGAAGTGTCTATTCAGGTCCTTTGCCCATTTTTTAATTGTTTGTGTTTGTGTGTGTGTTGAGTTTTTTAAGTATTTTATAAATTTTGGATATTAACCCTTTATCAGATGTCTTGGCAAATATGTTCTCCCATTCTGTGGGTTGTCTTTTTATTTTGTTGATGATTTCCTTTGCTGTGCAAAAACTTTTTAGTTTGATGTAGTGCATCTTGATTTTTTAAAATGTATTAATTAAAAAGTCCTGCAGTGTTTTTAAGGCGTAGATGGATCCAAGGACCTGGGAAGACTGATTGAGTGAATATGTCTCGTACAGACATCTGTGCACTGATCACTGCAGCTGTGAGCATGGAGGATTCTGGCTCATCAGTTCTAAGTCAAACATCCATCCCTAGGGACTGACTGAGGGGGTGGGGGAAGAGAAATCAGTCCACCTTGAACTGCATGGGCTAAACAGAACTACGAAGTGAAGGAGGGATAAGTACCCAAAAGAAAAAGTGCAGAATGATACTGGATAGACGAAAATGTTTTACCCACCCCATTTGTTGTACACAGACAATTTAAGATATACCTCCTTCCCCCACATGATGCTAATTACTCCTTATACAACAGGGAAGCAAGGACATACTTCCTCTGCCAGGGGAGACACTTATTACTGCTAGTTTCTGCATCTATTTGTAAATTGAGGTTCTCCAACTGACATGCATTCTTTTAGGTCAGGACAAAATATGACTCCGCATGGACCTATGACCCATTACCAAGTGATATATTAAAACATTCTCCTTCAAAAAAGAGTGTGCCATATGGAGGGAAAATAGAACATTCACAATTCGAATTCCCAGTTGAACAGGAGAGAAATGAAGACAAAAGTTGCCATGCGAAAGTTAGTCCTCAGCATATTCCACACAGGTGGACAGAATCAGCGAGAAGCCCTGCATGCAGCGCGGTGAGACAGTGAGATCTCGGACAGCCACCCTCGCTGATTCGCCGGCTCCAGGGTCTGCTCCGGAGGGACCTTCTCTGTTCTTTTCCCCCTGTGGCCATGTCTGAGAAGAGTTATGTGAGTCCTCTTTGCAGAACTGCCCTGCATCTATTAGATCTAAAAAATTTAACGATGGACTTTCTATTGGTGCAGATCTGGAGCTTCAGGGGTTGCTTGGTGTTGAGATGTTGCAGACTTAGGGTCTCTCTGGTACTACAACTTCCTTAAAAACTCAATCCACAGCTGGCCAATTTGTTAGTAAACAGCTATTGCATAGATATCTTAATGATTCATAGTCTTTGAATATGAAACCTGTCTTTATAGTTTGTGTCTTAGGAGTAGACCTTGATCTTTACCGTCTTTCTAGCTCTTGTTGAAGAACTGCTTCAATGTTGACTCTGCCTCAGAACAACTCAAAACAGTAGGCTAGGTGAGGTAAGGAACAGGTAACTTGGGGGAAATACACGGCAAGCAGTGTATCCTTCTGGATGTCGACCTTGTGGATTTTTCCCACCTCCCTGTTTTGCTCCCATCAACATGGTTAGAGTTACAGAATTCAGATTTTTAGTCCTGCAATCGGCATGATTACATGACTCTCAGCAACCTTGGGTTTCTGGACATGGATAGGTCCTCTTTCAGAAATAAAACATCCCAGGGAGTTTGGTGGGCACAGGGCTGCATATCCATCCTTGAACGTATCACTGTGGCAGTGGATAGAGTACTCTGATTGGCCAAACTGAGCCATGTCCCCGCTCTTGGGAAGCAGAATCATTCTCAAAGCTACCACAAGGACAGTGCCTCTGTGCTTAGCTCACATCTTCAGTCTTTTACTCTAGCCACACGCAACACTCAGGTGTACAATAACTGCACTTTGTCTCAGTTACATTGTACACCTATATGTAATACAGATGCATATATTTACATATGTCTAAACATACATTCTATGTTTCTTACATTGTGTACAGGGGTGGGACAGTAGGCTTACAGTTGCGAGTACATGAAATACAGTTTATTCTTATATTATTATTTATTAACTACTGTATTACAACCGTAAACCTACTTTTGCCCAACCCTGTATGTATATGTGTGTGTGTGTGTGTGTGTGTGTGTGTGTGTGTATCTTTCCCACAACTTCTTTTTCTCCGCCTGGTGGGACGCCTGTGAGACCCGGTTACCTACTCTGATGCATGTGCAAATTGGAGATAAAAGAGACTTTACATTCCATGGACAACCTGTGGCCACTGAAGATAAAAGCCAGTGGATAAATACCCCTCTGTTCCCTTCCATTTCAAGGCACATTCCACACAGTTTCTCATGGGATTCCTACAAGATGGAGGCCTTTTCTCCTTACTGCTTTACTTTTCCCTGGCCCCACTCCCCTTCTTTGAGAGCACTTCTCTAAACAAATCACCTGCATGGGAACCTAGTTTCAGACCCTGCTTTCGGAGAAACATGAACTGAGCATGACCATTAAGGAATGAGACACAAATGAAAAGTGTCTCTGATAAATCATGGTTAGCATCACAGTTCATGTGTATTGAAGCCTTAATCACATAAGGCATGTTTCAAAGTAAGTGTGCTGTATGTTCTGACTCAATCAGTCCTCACAGCAAGTCAGTGGAATAGACGCTATTGTACTGATGAGGCATGGAAAAGTTAAATAACGTGCCCAAGGCCACACAGCCGTTAAGTGGAGGAGGTGAGATTGGATTCCAGGCAGTTGACCCCACAGTCTGCACTATTCATCATTACCCTGTCCTGCTTCTAAGATTAATCAGATGTAGCACCTCTTTGATATGTTTGTTTAGAAATATTTAAAGACATCTTTCAGGTTTTTCATGACTTCTCCAGGTTAAACTAAGCCGATATTGCGACACATTTTTATTGAGAAGGTACTATATGATGGCACTAGGGACAGAGTGATGAAGAAAACAGACCCTTTGGTCTCAAGATGCTGACAGACCAGCAAGGGCAGGCGCAGGTGAGAGCGTCGGAGATAAGACTCTGCACTGGTGCGATGAAAACACCTGAGAGACGCCATTACCCCATCCCACTGGAGGCAAACATGTACCTGGGCCTGGGTGCTGGGAGTGAATGTGAAAGGAAGGTCCAGAGTGTCATCAGGGTACCACAGGGACACTGGGTGCCGGTGGTGCCTCTGCTGGGAGAGGGAACACTGTAGAAGCAGCACTGGGAAGAAAGCTGGTTTGGTTGTGAAATAAAATAAAACTGCTTTGGGACCTGAAATGATAAATTCTCCTCATCCTGCGAGTAAGTCTGTTTGTACCATGCAGCTTTTGAGGACTGCAAGTATCAGGTCATGCTTTTGCTTATGTGATAATAAAGGCAAATTGTCATTCCAGCTGCTGGCGATCCTAATCTGTAAACTTACATGTGTACCCTTCTACTGAGCTTCGTGCCCGCCTTTTCCTGAATGTTGTAGTGCTCTTGAAGTTGTGGTTTTGCTTTTGTTTTTGCTTGTTTCTGTTTTTGTCAGCTATGTCACACTAGGACTCCCACTAAAGTTGGCAGTCAGTCAGTCTTTGATTTCTTTTCATATTTGTATCTTTTTTGGCTTAAACATAGAAATTTATATTTTCTAAAATGTATTTTATCAAGTTGAGTTTATTCTTTTAACTTGTTAAGATCTTTCTGGGTCTGAATACTGTTCCTAAACATTTTAGCTTTCTGTCCAGTTTTGTGCCATTGATACAAGGCTATAGTTTTAATAATTATGAGAATAAACAAGGTTTCAATGTCCAGGTACATGCTGTCCTAACTTTAAAAGAGAGAAGGAAAGATCTCAGAAAAGGTAGATCATTGAGATGGCCACTAATTCCTGGCAAAATTCTAAAATAAGTTATTAAATAAATGTTTTAATAACATCAAAGAAAGAAAGTGCTGATTACTTGAAAACAGCATAAGTCTTCTAAGAAAAAAAATACACTGCATTCATCTAATATCTTCCCTTCATGGTGCTACGAGACCAGGAGAGGAGAGGATTTCTGTAGACATTGCTATGTGAGTTCCAGCAGGGAATTCTCTGAAGTCAGTTTGTCCGGATGACGTGGACTGAAGTATAACAGAACAAGGCACCCTGACCCAGCGTACTCGGTGTAGTTGGAAGCATGAGCTGGGGCTTCTGGTCGACTTGGAGCCATGAGTTCCCTTCCCTGCTCAAACACAGAAATGAAAGATGAAATATGAAAGAAAAGGTAAAAAGATGTAGCCTTGCTCAAGAAAATTTCTCTGTACACCAAGGAAGGAACAGAAGCACGCAATGCCAAATGGGATCCAAAGGCCAGAACTCTGAGAACAGGTAGACATGGCTGAAAGTTTGAGTCCTACAGCATGAAGGGCCCCCAGACAGTCTGTGCATGCACATCTGGGTGTGCCAGGTTCCATCATCATTGGAAAGGGTTGGATTTACAGGTTCACTTAGAAAAAGAGAGAGAGAGAAACTTGGGCAATAATAGGCCCATAATAATAACCCACTGTGAGTAAGTATAAGCACTTGCTTTTGCATTGGGTTTTAATCATCTATCTACAACATTTTTTATGTAACTTGCCTGGCATCTATAGCCTTTTGAGTAAAAGCAAGTGAATTACATTAGCCTAGAATTCAAAGCACAGATCCAGAACTCAGCTGCTCAGGGCCCTGCACCTACATCACACCTACTCTCCTCTGCCTGAACTTGGGCGAGGTGCTTTCTTTAGGAGAAACTGAATGACAACCTTCACTTCTTATGTTGAAACCTCAGGTGCAGATGGTGGTGCAGACCAGTAGAGATCTGTCTCATATTGCCTGTTCCGATGGCTATTGTTTTTTACATTGTTTTTTTTTTTTTTTTTTTTTTTGATAACTCCTGACCATCAGAACATATGATGCATTTCAAGGTGATTATTTTCTGTCCACTAAAGTAGTGTTTAAACCTTCCTCTGTGTGAGGAAAAAATGAATTTGTTTTAGCATATTCATTCTCCTTTCACAATCACATGTCCTGATTAGCTGACAAGAAAGGGCTGAGTATCCCATCTACCCTGCCAAAAGTTCAGCAGAAATCTGCCTGGATTCTGTGGTAAACAGGATTGTGTGACAAGCTGGGAATGCTGTCAGACATGACATGCCTTGAAAACCCTTAACATATAGTCCACATACAACCCCAGTATATTATTCAAATGAATACCACCCAGTGTTGTGATCACTTAATAAAAAAGTGGTTTGAACACTTACATACATGTTTCCTATTAGCATGCAATTTTCCATTTGCTGCAGTGGAAGGTGGTGGTCTGCTGAATGCCAGGGTGTGAAAAAGAGGAGACAGTTCTGCTGTTTTGCAACAAGAACTTACCAGAGAAAACTGACACCCTGCAAAACACGTAGCTCCTACTTCCTTCTCTGAGCAGCAGCAAATGACCTCTGGCCTCTCTCTGTGAACCATGGTGCCAGAAAGTTAGGAGAAGAAAGATTCGTGACATCCAGGAAAAATAAGCGACTTGCATGTGTATCATATAATACCCTTTTTTCTTTTTCTCTTCCCTCCAATTTCCACTCCCTTTTCTGTCACTTCCTCAGCAAATCATCTGAAATAGAAGGTTTCTGTGCAGCATGATGGAGTAAACACTTCCACGAGAAACTTCCCTTCTTAGTTCTCCAACGTTTCTCTTATGGTATCTCCTCTGTCCTCAGTTTGTTGATTCTTGTGCGAACACCTGACCCAAACTAGTCAATGAGTCTTTTTCCTGCAGTTTTGGACCGGAGATGGTAGAAAACTCTGCCAGTCCTCCCCAGAGATAGAAATGGTAAGATATAGTAACACTTGAAACTATTACCTTCACCCTACCACAAGTTTTTTATGAACAGAACTAATTTGTGGTGACACAGAATGAAACCCCTGTGAGGAAAGACACCTAAGCAAGAGAAAAGGGGACAGACAGAGAGAGATACAGAGAGACAGAGACAGAGAGACAGAGAGAGAACTGACATCATATGTGTCCATGCTTCTAGTCGTTTTCTTGTCCGACATCCCTGTCCTTCCAATAATTTGGTTGTTAAACAATTTCTTTATTTAATGAACAAAATATATTCTCTTTAAAAAATCAGGACTTCCAGCCAAGATAGAGGTATAGGTAGACACACTATGCCTCCTTGCAAAACCAAAATTAAGGACAATAAGATTTAGAAAGAAAAAAACAACCAGATCTGACAGAAAATTGAACAGTAAGGAAGTTTGACAGCCATTCATCCAGACCAGTAAGAGGGCAGAGTCAGTGGCCCACGGAGAGGGGTTGAGGCAGGAAAAAGCAGTGGTTGGCTGTCCTGGGTGCGCAGGCAGTGGCTAGCAGACCCCCGGTGTGCAAGGCAGCTTGCTGACCTCAGACACATATTCGAGTGCAGATAAACCAGGCGAAAACAAGGAGACAGACTGTGCAACCCAGGGCCCCAGTGCTGGGAAATAAAACCTAAAAAATACTGATTGAAAACACTTGTGGGGGTTGAGGTGCTGGGAGAAACTCCCAGTATCACAGGAGAGTAGTTGGAGAGACCCACAGGGTCCTAGAGCGTACACAGGCCCACCCACCCGGGAGGCAGCACCAGAAGGGCCCAATCTGCTTGTGGGAAATAGCCGAAGGGACTGAAATACAAGAGAGAGAGTGGAGCAAGCACCATTGTTCCCTCTCAGACCCCTCCCCCACGTACAGCGTCACAACCCAGCAACTAGGCTGCCCTGCACTGGGGAACACCTAAGGCTCCACCCCTCACTACGTAACAGCTGTGACCAGACATATATATGGCTCAAGCGGAAGAACAGATCAAAGCCCCAGAGCCAATTCATCTAAGCAGCCAAGAGATAGCTAACCTATCAGATGCACAGTTCAAAGCACTGATGATCAGGATGCTCACAGAATTGGTTGATTTTGGTCGCAAATTAGATGAACAAATGAAGGCTACAATAAGTGAAATGAAGGAAAATGCACAGGGAACCAATAGTGATGGGAAGAAAACTGGGACTCAAATCAATGGAGTGGACCAGAAGGAAGAAACAAACAACCAAACAGAAAACAAGGAAGAAACAAGAATTCAAAAAAATGAGGAGAGGCTTAGGAACCTCCAGGACATCTTCAAACGTTTCAACATCCGAATTATAGGGGTACCAGAAGGGGAAGAAGAAGAGCAACAAGTGGAAAACTTATTTGAACAAATAATAAAGGAGAACTTCCCCAATCTGGCAAAGGAAATAGACTTCCATGAAATCCAGAAAACTCAAAGAGTCCCAAAGAAGTTGGACCCAAGGAGGAACACATCAAGGCACATCATAATTACTTTAGCCAAAATTAAAATGAAGGAGAGAATTCTAGAAGCAGAAAGCAGTAAGGGGACAGTCACCTACGAAGGAGTTCCCATCAGACTGTCAGCTGATTTCTCAAAAGAGACTTTCCAGGCAAGAAGGGGCTGGAAAGAAGTATTCCAAGTCCTAAAAGGCAAGGACCTACATCCAAGATTGCTCTATCCAGCAAAGCTGTCATTTAGAATGGAAGGGAAGATAAAGTGCTTCTCAGATAAGATCAAGTTCAAGGAGTTCATCATCACCAAGCCCTTATTATATGAAATGTTAAAGGGACTTATCTAAGAAAAGAAGATAAAAAATATGAACAGTAAAAAGACAGCAAACTCACAGTTATTAACAACCTAAAACAAAAGCAAATAAGCCAACAACTAGAACAGGAACAGAAACACAGAAATAGATCACATGGAGGGTTAGCAACAGGGGAGTGGGAGGAGGAGAGAGGGGAAAAGGTACAGAGAATAAGTAGCATAGATGGTAGGTAGAAAATAGACAGGGGGAGGGCAAGAATAGTATGGGAAGTGTGGAAGCTAAAGAACTTATGACACATGGACATGAACTAAAGGGGGGAATGCGGGTGGGAGGAGGTGCAGGGTGGAGGAGAATGAAGGGGGAAATGGGACAGATGTAATAGTATAATCAATAAAATTAAATTAAATTAAAAAAAATCAGTTGATGTCTTAGTTTCATTTTGCAGCCAAAAGGATAATCTAATACAGCATTAAAAATCTGTCAGTAGGTGTCTTTTACCTATGATTAGACAATTCTAAGATGCAACATTCATGCCCATCAAGAAGGGCTGATTTTCCAGTACTGCATTTAGCTGGCAGTGCCTTTCACAACTGTGGGAAGGCTGCATCCTACAGATGCTTCAGGTAGAACACTTTCCCTTGAAGATGACAATATTGAGTTATCATCCACATGCTTCAGATCATCTACCCTTCAGGTCTCTCGAATGGTCACACATCTCCCAACCTAAGGAAGAAAACATCAATCTTGGCCTTACTCAAAGCTGAAGAGGAATACAGCAGAATTATCTAGAATTTCAGACCACAAATGTTTACCTGAAAGGGAAAAGGGGCTTAGTTACACCCTCTGAAGCAGTGATTCAGAGCCAAGGAGCATGGGAATAGGGCACCTCGAGGACAACAGCATCAGGATCTGTGCATGGGGTGGGGTGGCGATGGATAAGAAGTATTTATTTATGCTTATTCAGCTCTTCCCAAAGCGTAAGCTACTCCCTTCTCAAAATGAAGACCTAATTCTGTCTACGGAAATCAGGCCACATATGGTCTTCAATGAGCAAGTGCATGCCCAAGCCACCCAGAGTACAAGGGTGCTGCTAAGTTCAGCTACACAGTGCTTCTCCAGTTAGGTGGCACAACCAACTAGTAAGATATGCTCTAAATAGCAAAGTGCTGACATTTCAACTGTATTTATTTCATAAAATATAGCGGACTCGTGGAAGTCTCCTTGCACCACTTCTGCTCCTCTCCACTCTTCCGTGTGTTCTTGAGGGGAAGAAAAAAGTAAGTGTATTACATTTAATTAGAACACAAAAAGTCGGATACAGCCTTAGGTAAGTCTAAGACATAACCCTAGGAAGAGTCTCATAAGTAAACGTCATTGATCCTGTTGGTGAGGGAAAAGTGCTGAGAAACACTGAGCAAAGGATATGCTGAAAGAGGTCCGGACCATGGGGTGATTACGCGTGGAGACGAGCACCACATTCGCAACGGTGGAAATCTGAGATCTACCTGAACATCTAGCAACAGAGGATTGCTACTATATTATGTAGATGCCTGTTTATTGCTGGTATTAAAATCCATGTTCTCAAACACTATCAACATAGGAAAATGCTTGTGATATAATTTTAGAAAAAAACGCATAGTTTTTAGAGTCTCTATTTTGTAATAAAAGATAGAAATCAAATTAGAAATATGCTAAGATCATAACAATGTCAGAATAGTGGGACTATTGGAGATTTTATTTTGATCTTCTGACTTTTCTATATGTTCCAAATTCACTCTGACAAAAATGTAGTTCTCTCTATAATGGGGATGGGTGGGAATTTGTTCAGAAAATAAAAATTGAGACCCTCAGGTGGAAACGAACATGGGAAATGCTGCTGTTTCCCCCCCACTTTCACCCCACCAAGTCAAACAGCTACAGTGTTGGAGGAAGTAAAGTGCAAGGGCGGAAGAGCTCCATAATCTCAGCTGGAAATTATTTACAATTTTAACTTTTGATGTTTTGTTCTTTTTTCTTATTTATAGAAAAATCATTTTAAAAAGAGGTACTCACTCTGCTTCTTAGACCAAAATTAAAATTATTTTATTTTTTGTCATTTACCCTTTTGATACCAACTTTTTTCCTGCTTCTTGGCTCTACTCTGTGTTCCTACTTTCTCCAAAAATTGGAATAGTGACTTGAAGTCTTTTCTTATAAATGTTCTTGGTTAAAATAAAGATCCATTAAAATGACAAAGGCTGTCCCTACTGAGTGCTGAAACTTAAGTGATACTGAGCTGATATCTCGTGTCCTTTCTTCAAGGAACGTCCTTTTGTACTCACCAGCTCTGTTTCCACTGTTCATCGATGATAAACTCGTTCATATGAAGGGGTAGGACTCTGGGGAGGTATTAGACCCCATCCTCCATGCCTGCTTTCTTCATGCGGTATCCTCCTGGTAGTCAAGTGTCTGAACGCACTCTGTTTTCCACTTTTGCCCTCAGATGCCATATGGGGATTTAGAAAGAGTTTTGAACATGTATCAAAATGCTTTTTAAAAGTGGATTTGATTCCTAATTACAAGTTAGACAACCCTGGGAAAATTTCTTAATATCTTGGTATTATGTTTCACTTTAAAAAATGGTTATAGCATTATTTATCTCATGGAGTTGCTGTGAGGATCAAATGAAAATAATTTACTATATATTTTAGCACAGCGTGTGGTAGATGCTCAGTATATGTTCATTTAATCTCAATCTGATTTCCAAAAGGCAATCTGTGAGAGGCAACACACGGACTGGAGAAAGTAAGTCAGCTATTTCTGGGTTCAAATTCCTATTCTGTCACTAATGAAGTGAATTCGTTCTGACGTTCTCTAATCACTGGGGACAGTGACATCCACCTTGCAAGTATGTTGTGTGTATTAAGTATACTTAGAACAAATGCATGATAAATGCCCATTACACAGACTATTTAATGATAACTATTATTATTATTAGTTAGTGAGAGCGGAGTGGTTGGAAGGAAAAGTTATAGCAGTAGACTCTGTAGAAAACAAAAAGAGGAAAAAGAAACCACAAAAACAAATTTACAATTTTCTTTGCTCCTAAAATCCATCCTAAAAAGAATTCCTTGCTAACATGCGTGAACATGAAGGTGTTTTCTTTCCCTCATCCCCAGAGATGGTAGCAGAAATGGAACTAGTGAACAGGCCCAATTCAAACAAAGATATCTACAGAAATAACATTGAGAGAGACACGAGATTTGTTTTGGCAAATAGAAAAGATTTCTGATTGTTTTGGTTTTCTTCTGTTGGAGCCAGTCAGCATCTGGCTTTGAGAACTACGGGCATGGTCACCATATGTCTCACACGCTCTCTATAGAAGTCCCAGTTTAAAATATTGAGTCACATTGTCCCCTTAAGCACACTTGTATCTGTGAGACCATGGATCCTTATTTTCAGTTTAGAAAATATGGTCATGTGACTACAGAAGTCTGTATTTGACAGGATAAAAGTAAAAATTATAGGCAAATTTAGGTCATAAACTAAATAACAAAACCTGATATCTATATCTATATCTCTCTATATTTTTCTTTCTGCGATATCAATACCCTTGTGCTTTAAGCCAGTTGCTGGTTTGGCACTTTTCTGTAAAGAAAAAAAGCAATATAACAGGTTTCCAAGATGAGTATAACCAAACCAATGTCTTTGAACAGAGTCAGCCATTCTTAAGGAGATTTTGCTTCTTCCAGTCTGATCATTTTTATTGAGAGAGCAGAAGGGAAGGCTGTAACAACAATAGTAACAACTAGCTTCTACGTGTCAGAAATTGGCAAACTGTTTACATGTATTAGATCATCTACTGTTTGCAACGACCCTATAAGCAGACACTAGTATTTCCCCCTTTTACTTATACGAAAACAGGCTCAGAGAGATTAAGTAACTTGCTGATAGTCACATGGCTGGTTAGTGACTGAGCTGGGTTTCAAGCTTGTTTGATCCCAAGCTTTCTCAATAGGTAGACTCATCAAACATTTAAATATAGTGAACATTTTTGAAATAGGGGCAGGTCTGAAATTTCTGGGGTGACCATGCAGCTGTGGAAGAATCAGGCAGGCTCCTGTTCACAAAAGACCAGTTCTTTCTAAAAGGTGTTTTTTTATACTGGAGTAACCTTGGAACCAGAAGTCAATTTTGTGAAAATAAGTGGATCTGGATGGGATTATTAGAGATGTGCACACACCCAGGGTGTTGGAGGTTTGGCTACACATTATGTTATATTTCTCAAGCGTTCTGGTAGAGACAAAACTCAAAACATGTTTCTGCACAGTAATTATCCACTTTGGCTTCAAATCCATGTGTATTTCTGGAGGGACTAACTCCCTGGACCTGTTTCTTATTTTAGTGGGTGCCCCTTACATAAATATCCACATACAGTTCAGGCCTACAGGACACTGTGGAAGTTAGAAGACCTAAACTCAGTCTGGTGAGACCAGAGCAACAACAAAACAAAGAAACATGTTTAATAGTCTTTATTTACTCTGAACTTGTTGGAATATATATATATCTCAAGTGTTTGGGTAGGAAAAGTAAAAAGAAACATTATATTGAGTGACCATTGGGCAAGCCACTGATCTTGATGCCAGGGACAACATCCTCGTCCTCAGGAAACTTTCACCAGGAAGGCAAAACAGAGACGTGAATATATAACTATATTACAGTGTTGCAAAAAGACAGGGTTCTGCAGAAGCATAGAGTCCGGGCATTTAAAGCCAACTTGAGTTACATATTGCTGTGTAACAAAATATCCCGAAACTCAGTAGCTTAAAACAACAACCATTTATTTATATTTTTTTAGTTTATGGGTCAGGAATTTAGGCAGGGGTCAGCTAGGAGATGCTCTTCTTTTACGTGGTGTTGTCAGGGGTCATTTCGTAATATTCAATGGGGGGATTGATTAGTCTGTAAGATCCAAGGTGGCTTTTCTAACTTGTCAGTTACCTTGCTGGGGTTAAGTGGACTCTGTTGGTCAAAGCAGCCACAAGTTTTCCCAGGTTCAAGGCAAGAGGAGTTAGACCCCTTTCTCTCAACAGAGGGAATGCCACAATCTCATCTCTATTACCATAAATTATTTAAATTTATCACACATGCAAAATACATTCATTTCCTTCTCCTTTAAAAGTTTCTATTTTATTATGGTATTGGTTTAAGTCCGAGGTCCAGTATCTCATTGTCCGAATTAGATCCAGATACAGGTAAGTCTCCTTAGGTTCAGTTCCCTGAGTAGGGTTCCTCTCACTCTGAAGACCTAAGAACTTAAAGAAAAATTTTTCTGTGCTCACTCCCACACTGGTGGAGGAGCAATAGGAAAACTGTAATATACAGTTCTGTTCAAAAAGATGTCCATTTTTTGGTTAGGCCTTACTCATGCGCCCAGGAATTCTCTGCAAGTCTGAGGTCCAGGGCTCCCTTGGCTCCACTCTCTGAGTCACTCTTGCCTCTGCGTACAGCTGGGGGAGTTTTCTCAGTGTGTTTTTTGCTCATGGAAATTCAAGGATCCAAATCTTTTCTTTCTGTGCTCTGTTTGTCTCTTTCAGTTTATGCTGATATAATTTTTTAAAACCTTCGTGAGTTTATTATGCACCAATTTATAAAATTTACTTCATTAAACAAAAAGCCATAGTTGTAAATCTTTTCAAGATTAGCTCTTTTCAGCCTTGGGTCACCTGTACGGCTACTGTGGGAAACAGTAAGACACTTCAGAGTCTTAGAAATGCAAAAGTTTAGCAAAGAGAGCCTAAGAGACATGTTCTCAAGATACTTAAAGACCTTTCTTTTGCACTAAGAGGTTAGATGAAGCAGGAGACAAAGTCACGTAGTGGAGTTCACCTGCGGGATGAGCTGGGATGCAGAATCCCAGATACAGTTTGGTTCACTTGCTGCCTTGGTGAAGATGGCTGGAAGGTTAGGCTTAGCTGGGACTATTGTTCCAAGTGTCTCACCATCATGGAAGCTTCAGAGTAGCCAGATTTTTTACGTAGAATGTCAAGGTTCCAAGAGAAGTATTACAGTAAACATGGTAGAAAATGCATGGCTTTTCCCAAGTCACGTAGTGTCACTTCCACTGTTTCTACTGGTCAAAGCACAAAACACTCACATTTAGAGGGAAGGGACTTAGAAGCCACCTCTCAATGGGAGCAGTGCCAGAGAATTTGCAGACATACTTAAAACAACCATAGGTGTCCACAGGGAAGGACTTCCACAGAAAGGGATATTTAAGCTGAAATGTAAAAAGAATAGGAACTAGGTATAGGGGTAGGGTTGAATGGGGAAGGGTGTTCAAGACAGAGATAAAGACAGAAGTAAAGCAGGGACCACAGAGGGACTTAAAACATTTTGTGCAGTTATAGTACCTGAGAGTAAAGTGAGGGGTCAGCAGCAGCCATATGGAAAAGGGTCATCAGAATTGCTCTTTGATTTGAGTGAACAGATACCTACCCTTGGGCTTAACATTTAAATGGGCCTTCTTGGGCCCTCATTCATGCATGGCCCTCCCTCATGGCATGAGGAATTTTATACCAGAGTCAAGAGAGTCAACACTTGCCCATCTGGAAGCCATGTGCCCTTCTAGACCAGGCTTCGGATATCTGAGACTCTAAAACTCCCTGCTGAAGTAGGCCTGAGGCCCCAGGGACTGTGTGAGCCAGAGAGGTGGCCAAGAGGCACCTTGGTGGCTTGGAGGACAGTGGGTAGAGCTTGGACATGAGAGCTGGAGTGTCTACATGCTAGTGAGTAAGGCTCTCTGCAGTGTAGGACAGAGCCCAGAGAGGGCAGAAAAAGGGGACAGGATGAGAGTTTCAGGTCTCCCAGTACCAAAGGGCTCTGGCCCAGAACTCTGAGAAATACAAGAGTTCTAAGTTTGAACTGGGCCTTCCAGACCCTTAGGAAATTATATTTGTTAAGGTATTCAGGTAAAGCATATTTAAAAACAATTTGACCACTTGATTTATAACTTTGTAAGTGGTAGTTAGTCTCCATTTGTACTATTATCCTAGTCCCTTCAAGACTCACATGGACTACATGGACTATACAGAATGAGCTAAGGAGTTTGTATTATGTTCTGAGAGCAGCATGGAAATAATAAAGGGTTTTAGTCACGCAGGTGGTACTTCTTCATAGATATTTCACAAGTACATAAGAAAACTGACGTATTGTGGACACATAGTAAATACTTTTGAATGAATGAATTAACATGTGAGTTTAGGAAGATCGCTCGGGTGCAGTATGGTGGAATGGAGAAGAGCAGGACTGTGAGCAGCGAGGCTAGTTAGAAGTGAGCAGCTAGTTACTGTGAGCAGCGAGGCTCTAGAAGTAATTCAGGTAAAAAGGTACTGGTGGCCCCACTGTGCTGTGGATCTTGGGATGAAGGGACTAAGAAATAAAAGAAGCATGCGCATCTGCTGTTATATCTGTCATACTGTATTACAAGTTCTTCTTATGGGTCTGTCTTCCATACCAACTAAGATGTCTTTGAGGACAAGCCATGGCTTGCTCATCCCTTTATTCTCATTGTCTGGACTAGGTGTATGATGTATGATAGCCACTTAGATAAAGGTTCATTGGATGGATTAATGCAGGGAAGGACTATAACTTGTAAACTTCTCACAACCTTATGTCTTTATGTAGCTGAGGGAACTAAGTCTCAGATTAAATAACTCCTAATAAAACTTGAGTGTCTTTACAGGGACCACAAAAGCCCCGCATCACCTGCCCCCCATCAACCCTTCCAATCCCACCTCTGCAACCTTCTCCCTCGGTCACTCTCCTCCAGCTACACTAGCTCTCTTTGTCTTTAGTCAGTGGCCATGTGTGTTCTTGCCTTACTATATTTTTTTCACTTGTAGTGTCCTCTTTCTTCCAGATCTTTGCTTTCACTGGCAACTTTTATGTCTCAGCTCAAATGTCATCTTTCCAGAGAGTTCTCCTCTGACCACTCAGGCTCAAGTAGCTCCATCTCCACAAGAATCAGATCACACTCAGCTCACACTCAGGCATATCACTTGGTTTTACTTTCTTCACAGCTATGACATTATCCAACATTGCCTCATTTATGACATGCGCACATGTGTGTCATTAGCCTTGCTTCTTCCTCACAGGAATATAAGCTCCTTGAGGGCAGGACTTGGTCTGTATCCCTAGCAATTGAAATACCACCTGAAAAATCGTTGACATTCAGTAAGTGAATGATGAACAGTAGACGCACGAATGAACTTAACGCACACATAAGGCATGGAGCCGGTTTGAGCCCGGCGATGTCACCACAGAGCCCATGCTTTCGCCCACACCTGTCAGTGCAGCCTCACGCAATCCTGTGACTGCAGCGCCTGTCCGTGTCTGTTCACCGCGGTATCCCCAGCACCTGATCCATGCCTGGTATGTGAGGCGCTTAACAAATATTTGGTGGATGATTAAAATTTGAACTAGCATGACTATCTGAAAGAACCTGCTGCATTACTTTATTGCTATGGGGTAAACAGGACTACATCATCTAGACATGGAGACCAAAAGTATGACATTCTATGACTGGCGATGAAATACACAAGACCGTAACAATTCTAACTTTCCCGAGACTACCAAGCTGAGTTTAGGGAGATGCACTGGAAAATGTTCCCATCGTCCAGGCAAGAGATGGTGAGAACCTGAACTAAGACAATGCAGAGAAGATGGGAAGGAGGAGCTGATGATTCAAGAAAGCATTAAAAGTAAAATGGCCTAGGATGTGGTTTTACTGAGTGTAGTAAGTGAGGAAATGGAGTAGTCATCAAGTTTGACGCAGGGTGTGCAAGATGCATCACAGTGAGATGAGGAGTGGCCACATTCTGGAAGTTTGGATGAAATGGGTAGAGTAG
The DNA here is from genome assembly GCA_039655065.1 of Glossophaga mutica. NCBI lineage: Eukaryota > Metazoa > Chordata > Mammalia > Chiroptera > Phyllostomidae > Glossophaga > Glossophaga mutica. The sequence continues at coordinate 71,913,966 of CM077308.1, read as the reverse complement.
AGGTTAGAAAGCAGATGATACAAGGGGACATTGACTTAGGATGGGAGATGTTAGAGTGTTTTTAAGTTTCATAGAAAGAGTCAGATGACAGTGAAAGGAAAATACAGGAAAGGGGGGCTGAATGATGGAGTGAAGTGCACAAATGCTTTGAAGCTGTTTGAAGCGTGTGTGCATGTGCGTGTGTGGCATTTAGCTCTATCCAGGAGAACTGGTTTTAAAATAAAGTTGTTATTTCTTGCCCTTCCTAGGCTGCAGAAAATACACAAGCTGAAAGGTGACTTAGAGCCTGTAGCTTAGAGATCAAGTCTATGCTAGCAGTTCTGTTACCAAATGCTTTCCTCAAGGAGAAAAGTTACTTCATTAGAAAGAATCTAATGTTTAAGAGGAAGTATAGGGTGGTTCTTTAAAATGAGTTTTTTTCTTTAATTTTAGGAAGCTTTGGCAATATTAAAATTTCTGATCTTACTTAATCAAACTAAAGCATTCATCACCACATACCTCCCTCCACCCTAGGCTCTCTCCCTGCCTTTCTCCAGACTTACTCAAAAATAAATGTCTAGATTGTGGACCTGCCTAGCTCAAACACATCGACATATTTCTCCAATGAAGAGACCAGTACACGTGTGTTGCTGCCTATGACTGCAGAGTGCTGTGCCTGGGCTTGGGCAAGGCGGTGGGTGTTGAGGGAAAAGCCCTAAGCAAAACTTGCTCAGGAGCCATGTGGCCTTGAGCAAGTCACTTAATCCCTGCACTAGGATGTCCTCCTTATAAAATGCTGCTCTTTGGGGTTGCTATGATTTGTAAGTTGCCCCCAAGTTGTAGAAATTACATACAGAAACTTAAGAAACATATTCCTCTCTATAAGAATTTTCAATGTTACTGAGATATAGAGATAATATTGAAGAGGTCCAGACAGACTCATAGATGGAGAAAAGATGACAGCTACTTGGGGGTGGGGGGATAGGTTAGAGGGTGGAGGGGTTGAACAAAAAAGAAAAAGGACTTATGGACATGGATGAACAGGGTGGGGATTTTGGAGGAGAAGTGGGGGATAAGGGGACTAAATGGTGATGGAAAAATGTAATAGAGATTACACATTTAAAAAGAACAGAAAGAAACAAGATGTGAATTATAAAATGGTAGAGATGTTTATAATTTGAGTTCAAGGAAAGGAAACAGCCCTGGCTGGTGTAGCTCAGTGGATTGAGCGTGGGCCTGTGAACCAAAGGATCGCGGTTCGATTCCCAGTCAGGGCACATGCCTGGGTTGCAGGCCAGTTCCCAGCATGGGACACATAAGAGGCAACCGTACATTGATATTTCTCTCCTTCTCCCTCTCTCCTACCCTTCCCCTCTAAAAATAAATAAATAAATAAATATTTTTTTTAAAAAAAGGAAAGGAAACATATAAGAAAGTTTGGGCGTATGGATTTTGGCCTAAGATCTTATTATAATCTTTGACAATATGTTGTAACACAGAATTTCCTGGTGAATAAAATTATCCAAGAAAATTATGCATAAATTAAAGTCAACTCAGTCCAGGTTAGACCTGCCTCTTCTGGCTTCTGCCCTTCTCAGCATCACCTCTTACTGCTTCCCAGGGTACTTCACTCATTCGTTCGTACCTACCTATGTGGTTTTCCAAAGGAGCCGGACCTCCTTTGAGTATACATCCTTTGTAACCCTTCTGTCCCTGCCTCTTGGCTAGCTAACTTACTCATCCACTGGGACTCACAGTGTCAAGACCAATTTCATGAGGATGCCTCCCCTGAACATCTTCCTGCCAAGCCTGGAACATTTAAAATGCTATTACTACTTGTACTTCTCACATCATAGTCCCACTAATATCTCCTTGAAATTGTTGACTTACTGTCTGAGAGTCCCATTAAGTTTAAGTTTTCAAAGACAGAAATTGTGCCATTGTATCCTCAGTATCTGGTTTGGTGCATGGCACAGGCTGATGCTATATATCATCTCAAATAAGATAACTGTAAATTAGTGTAGTCAATGGATGAACCATTCCTATGTCCATTCTGCAGATGAAAAAAGTAAGGCTCTGAACAATGACTCTTCTCCTAGACATACGGCGGGGGCTGGAGCAGACAGAGCCCCTCTAAGTCCGATCAGCAGCCTTCTCTGGGCATGCGGCTAAAGCAGCTTGGAGCTACATCACATGCCTTTCCCCTGAACTTTCACAGGAGATTAGCTTTTGCTTCTTGGAAAACTGAACTGAATAAGTGGAAAGAAAAGATGTTTGTATCTAACACCAAAGAAAAGTCTGTTTGTTCTCAAGACACTGAGCATGTTGTTCAACCCAGTGAGTTCATCCATGCATTTTCTTGGACCCTGCAAGGGTCATAATGGCAGCAGAGTGACAAACTACTCAGTGTGAGCAGGCCCATTCAGGCTGCCCCAGGGCAGTATTAATTTAGGCAATTGCTTCGCTTTCCTTCCTTAGACTAAAGAAAAAGACTCAAAAGAGTATACGTGCACCTTGCTTATTTGCTCACTTGGACTGTCTTAACTCCACCACGCTCCCCCTGCCCTGACGACTGCCTGTGAAGCAGAGACAACCTCAGTTTATCCTCATTCTTAATATTAGTTCATTCCTAAATTCAGCATTGGGGCACAGGGGTGGGGTCTAGCTTGAAAACAGGGAGGCCTCTAGCTCCACCCTGGAGTTTAGCAGCCGAGATGCATTGGGAAATTGGGAGACCAATGAAGGAGCTCTAAGCAGCCAAATCTAATCTAGGTACTCAGGAGTCAGGAATTCTAATCCTCGATTTAATCTGATTATTGCTGAGGGTCAAAATCCTATAAGCACTTTAAGGTGAGGCCCAGCTCCGGGGAGTTCTTATGCAAAGTTCCAGCACAGCATATGACCAATCTCATGAGGGAAAAAAATCTCTCCTTAACCAGTCATGTGTGCAAAGATTAATGTCCAAGGATGAGTATTGCCATATTATTTATGGAATCTAAAACTAGAAATGACCCTAAATACCTGTAATAAGAAATTGATTAGATATATTTATAAAATATACATAGAGTGAATTTATGCAGTGATAGAGTAGAGAATATTACATGACATAAGAAAATTCTTAACATATTAAGTAAAAAAAGAACACAGTGATTGATTCTAAATTAATCTAGATAAAGTGTGTAATTATATTAAAAATGTATAGTTATCTTAAAAATGCATATGTGGTTAAATATAATCTTTTCTGCGTGATTTTAAAAGGATTTTTTCAAGTTTTCACAATAAACGTGTAATTTTTATAGGTGTAAAAACAAATAGTACTATTTAAAATATATAAATCATTTTTCATTATGGTTGTTTGTACAAAATAGAGCCAAGTTGGGGGGGGGGGCAGCGCGTGCGGGACTTGGAAGCAAGTGTTTACCAGGAGAAACTGGGAGACTGACAGACAGTGATTTGCCCAGACTTGCATGAGAGGAGCACGAGGTTCACTCTCCCTTCAAGTCAGAACCTATTTCCAGGAGATCATCTGGCACCAGTATTTAATACTCTAATGTCCCCAGAAGTTGGTCTATTGTACTTTCTCTCTTTCTGGTATTTGCAGTTAAGTCTTACCTCCAGTGAAACTATAAAGGCACTATCATTCGTTAAGGAGCTGAGACACTCAGGAGTATATCAAAGGCATGTGCAACTGGTTTTATAATGAGAGCATTAGATCCAGATTCGGAATCCTGAATCACACAGCCTTGCCAGCCACTCTGTGCCTTAACGAGCTGACTAAATTCTCTGATCTTCAGTTGCCTCCTAAATTGCATCCTAAATTGAGGATGATAATAGCTACCTCCACATTTGGTTACGAGAACTTAGTTAATCAAAAAGTGTTTACTTTGTTCTGTGCTACACAGAACACATGTGGTATTTAACAGTGTCAATCCCTGTCCCAACAGTCTGCGATCATTAGGATGCACAGGCAGACACACAGAAGAGGCAGATACAAAAGGGCGCGGCAAGTGCTATCATGGGGACGATACACAACACTGTAGGAGCCCACAAGAATGGCCTGACCTGACACAGTGACGATAACTAAATTAAACGCAAAAGATGGGAAGAAATTTTCCAGGCAAAGATGGGGAGAAGACAGTCCCATAAGGGCCTAAAAAAATGTTCTGAGACCTGGAAATAACAATGGAGAAATAGAAACCAGCTTAATAGAAATTAGGTAGTTTTAACTGGTTGAACATATCTAAAATGCACTGCTTAGTGAAGGCCTAATGTTTCAAGACTTTGTGTTAGAACATAGTCAGTATTTTTACTGATGATTTATTTGTAAATATTACATATTATGTATACATGCATAACATGTAAATAATATATACTATACAAAAAGTTTACTCTTCAAAGTTTGCTAATGATGGGTAGTTAATTAAAAGAGCTCATTAATACACTGGATAATATATCCAAAAATATCTTGCTTTTTCAGACTGGAAAGAAAAAATGCAACAAATTTTTTAAGATTCTCATGCCATGCCCTGGGTCACTCTCCTCAATTTATTTGCCACAACTTTTCAGAGTTGGATGATACATGGACCATGCCCATTTTTATGGCATTGCCTAAAGTCTGGCTCTAATTGTCTACATAAAAACATACGTAAGATGCACACAGAGACCACATTTAGGTGTTTTGTAGCCAAGGAGTTCAGTATAGTCAATAGTGGGTTGTGAAAATGGTGCAGTGAAGCATAATATGTAGGACCAAGAATTAATGTTCTCACTCTACTCAGGGGTAGAGGGCCCACACGTGGATATTATGTTCAGCTCTGGGCACAATACTGTAAGAGACACTGATAACCTGAAGCCCGTTCACAGGACAGGGTGTTGAGAAGACTTGAAACTATCAGGGGTAATGATGGAAGCAACAAGGCCGTTTATTTGGAGAAGACTGACTCAAAGAAACATGCTAACTATCTTCAAACATAAAAAAAGTTCATTCACATTACTGAACGAAATCAGATTGACTCTGTCTTCAAAGTGTAGAGCCACAAAAGAAATGCTAGTGGGACAATTTCTAGCTCACTAAGAAGGACAATCTTATAATAATAAAAGCTGCCTGGAGAGGAGTAAGTTGCTTCATAGGGGATGAGTCCCCTATTACTAGCATATATTAAATGACCTCTTACAGGTGATATTTTAGAAAAGATTCAATCATCAAATGGATAATTAGGCTACACAAACTTGAAGTTCTCTTCCCAAACAAAAATACTATCTGTCTGGCATATTCAGAGTTAATAATAATTACATCATCATCATCATCATCATCACCCTCAACAACAAAACCAAAATCTATTCTTATTCTGTGGAGCTACACTATGTAATATAGCAGTCGCAGCCACATGAGACTATTCAACCTTTGAAATGTAGCTGGTCTAATTTAAAAGATGCTGTAAATGTAAAATACAGACCAGATTTAATATTTTTATATAGATTTCATGTTGAAATAATACTATTTTGAATTTACTTCATTCAATAAAATCTATAAATAAAATTAATTTCACTTGTTTCTTTTTATTTTTCAATGTGGTTGCTAGACATCGTAAAATTACATATGTGGCTTGCTGGGAAGAAAACTAACATTCCTGGCTTTACCCAGGTTAATACCACTTCCCACATCACAGTCTTGGACAGAGCTTTCCTCAGGCTTCTCCACATACTCTAGGACAGGTTATGGGCCTACAGGAAACCCAGACTATAGACCCAATAGCCAAGGCCTTGCACCAAACCTGACTATAAACCACAAGAGGGAATGAACTGTGCTAAAGTCAGAAATAAGCTGAAATAGATCAAAAGGTTTTAATTTCCTAAAATGCTCAGCTGAAACATAACCAAGGAATGTCTTCAAATTGGAATTGAACCTACCTACATATTTCCTAAAACTAGAGAACGACCATGTCACAGTGAGCCAACATTAACTGGATTTGGGTCGCTTGCAACCAAGTACAAAATATTTACCCACCTTGTGTATTTTGTCTTCTGGCACAGAGACTGCTTTTATAGAAAAATGATTAGAGTCAGCATTCTTTTCAACTAAGCAAACATAAATGGGTGCTCAGTGTTCACAAGTGGGCGGGTCTGTCATATCCACACTAAGACAACCTTAAAAGATGGGGTGATCCTTTCACATGCTGTCAGATTTCAAGGTCAAAGAGCTCAATGTTGAAGAACATGGCTTTGGAGTCAGAGGACCTGTGTTTGAATGGAGGCTCTTCCTGCTGACCAGCTGTGTAACCCTATTTAGATTATACAATACTCCTAAAACCTCAGTGTCCTAATCTATCAAGTGGCTATGATATCACCTACTTCATAATTTCATATAGTTATTATAGAGATTAAATGATTATATATCATATATATGCTACATGCCATATATTTATGTACATCACTTAGTATTATGTAGCATACCATCATCATCATCATCATCATCATCATCACCATAACCAAGGAGACTATGAGCTCCTCAAGGGCAGGGTTGTGCCTTTATTCATTTATCATCCATTGAGAGCTACTCTGTGCCAGACCTATTATGTTTCTTGGTTATATGAAAGGAACAAGACTGACAAAGTCCCTAAGCTCTTGGAGTTTATATTCTCCTGGGAATCATACATAAACTAGTTTGCACATAAATATATAATCTCAGCAATGACAAGTATTAAGAAGGAAGACAGCAGATTAAGGGAGTAGAGGATAGTACAAGAGATGATGAGAGATTTTATTTTCAGCTAGGATGTCAGAGCAGCTTCTCTAAGCTGAAATTTGAAGTGAGGGACAAAGCTTGGTGACGGCCTGATGGAAGCATATTTCAGAAAAAGGAAGTAGCAAGTGCATGGAGGAAAGGGCATGGTGCTTTGAGAAACAGAACAAATGAACAGTGTGATTGAAACAAATTAGGCAAGGTATAATACGATCAGACTGTTGGTTTTGGCAAAGTGAAAAAACATTGGTGAACTTAACCAGAGTATTTCAGCAGAGTTTGGAGATATAAATCTGACTGGAGTGGGTCAAAGAGAATATGGGAGGCTAGGAGTTAGAGACAGATAATATAACATATTTTTTAAAAGATCTTTACTGTAAACAGGGGCAGAGAAATAGGTCAACAGCTAAGATGGGAGATAGTAAAGCAAGTTGTACATAGATGAGAATGATTCTGCAGAGAGGAAGAAACTGCCAATGCAGGAGAAAGAGGGAATAATTTTGGGATCTTTGCAGGAGTAAAGTCCTTTAGTAATTAAAGAAGGGAGGCAATAGTGCCCAGGGAAGGGCCAGGCTTGTGTAGCAGCAGGAGCCATTTCTGCATGTAACAGGAAGGTGGGCAGAATATGTCGGTCTGAATTCAGGAAGGCGGTCATTTTGCTGGTGGATCAATGAGAGGGATCTAATGGCTTCCATCTGCTTAAGAACTAAGAAGTATTCAGAAGAAGGAGAGAGTCAGGAGGGCCACACTTGCCATCTTACATCCTGTACTGAGAGCAATGCCTATGCAAATGTTCTCAAAAATCTTTGCTGACTACCCAAAAGAGTTCTGCTACAAGATCTGCAGGAAGAGAAAAATATCTACTTCCCCTTTTGTTTTATTCTCACCTCTCCTCTGTTTTCTTACTCTCTCTCGTACCTGCTGAGCTTTGCTCATGCTGACAACTTTCGGTTCAGGTCAACAAGCATTATTAAGTGATTTCTCAGTGATATACCTACGCTAGGTATGGCCATATAGTGTTGAATGGGTAAAGTTGAGGAGTTCACCTTCTTGTCTAGATGTCTGAAAAGTACACAACAGATTACAGTCCTGAGGGTAAGTACTTTGACAAGTGTCCCCATGAGGGATGCCTTAGCTATTTAGAGTATCGGGGCAGATTATTCTGGAACTGAATCTCCATTCTCCTTCAACTTTTTCTTCCCTTATCTTCCCCAGCCATCTTAACTATCCCTCACTTTAATGCCCTTCTTGGATCCTACCTCCCCAGTCAGAAGTGATCTTGCACTGATATTATTTTTAAAATATTTTATTGTTTATGCTATTACAGATGTCCCACTTTTCCCCCTTCACCCCTTCCACCCAGTCCGCACTGCCCCCGCTACTTCTATAATCAACTAGTCCCCTCACTGTTGACTTTTTAAAGGACATGTAACAATGTCTCCAGCAACCCAATGCCAAGTGCTTCCAAGGGCTTCCCTCAGGAGAAGGTCACTGGTGTCAGCAACTTGATTCCAGGCCAGAAGTGTGGCCAGAGCCCATTGTTCCCATTGGGCCTTTCTTTTTTTTTTTTTCTTTTTTTTTAATTTTTATTTTAATTGTTGATCTTGTACAGTTTTCTGTCTTTTATTCTCACCCCAACCCACCACCCCAGCCCTTCCTTCCCTTTTCCACCCCCCCATAGTTTTTATCCATGTGTCCTTTTTTACTTGTTTCTGTAAATCCTTCCCCTTTTCCCCTGAAATTCCCTCCCCTCTCCCCTCTGGTGACCTTCAGCCTGTTCCCAATTTCTATGTCTTTGGTTATATTATGCTTGTTTCTTTGTTTTGTTGATTAGGTTCCTGTTAAAGGTGAGATCATATGGTATTTGTCTTTCACTGCCTGGCTTACTTCGCTTAGCATGATGCTCTCAAGTTCCATCCATGCTGTTGCATAGGGTATGAGCTCCTTCTTTCTTTCTGCTGCATAGAATTCCATTGTATAAATGTACCACAGTTTTTTGATCCATTCATTTACTGATGGGCATCTAGGTTGCTTCCAACACTTGGCTATTGTAAATTGTGCTGCTATAAACATAGGGATGCATAGTTTCTTTTGGATTGGTGTTTCAGGGTTCTTAGGATATAGTCCTAGCATTGGGCCTTTCTGTTGTAGCCACCAATGGGAAGGGGTGAGTGTGGGGAGGTGAGGGAGGGGCCAGGCTAGGACTTCATCCAGATTCCTCTTGTGCGGCTCTTTGGAGCTCTGCTGACAGCTCAAGTTTCATTTAAGATGCTTGAATTGAGCAAAGAACTGGAGCTGCTGTCTGGTGGAGAGGCTGTGGGCAGGCCGTGGGCAAAGCAAACATGCTGTCTGGCACATTTGCTTGAAAGAGAACAAGGGTGAGGGTTGTAGGCTGTTTTGCAGGACAAACCGCCAACTCTAGCAAGTGAAACAGCAGGCCGGAGACTCTGCAGAGGGTCCTGAAGCACAGGGAACATCACTAAAAGGGCTCTGATCCACACACACCTAGACACTATCATCCCATGGCCAGCCTGGGTCCCACTTACCTCCTTCCCCACGTGAAAATGGTGGTCCCATCTGCGAATCTTAATCTTGTCCCCTTCTTCCTTTTTTCCTCCCCTACCCGACACAAGAAGTGCTCAGAGGAAGGCCCACTGCCTTGAAAGGTTGAGAATAAAAATAATATGGAAAAAGGAATTTTCTGAGCCCAGTTCATTTTGAGATTAGAATAAAGACATAGACATTTGGTGTGCTGACTCAACTAATACAGATTTACTGGCATGAGAGCCCAGGGCTGGGGGCCAAAGGTGAGCTCATGCAGTAATTTCTTTACCTAGACAAGAGTGAAGCTAAAAGCACAATGCAATCCAAATCACTTCCCTGAACAGGCTGAGAGAATGTGAAGGGGAGCAATTTCCTCTTTAAAGATATTGCTTCTCAAACTCCACTCTCTCCAAAGTTCCTCTTTACCCAAAAGCATAGGGCAGGAATCCCTACCCCACCCCCAAACACATTTCAGACCAAAAAAACACTTTACTCGTTACAAATGTGCTGGAACCACCCAGAAGTTATTGGTTACATACCAATAGGTATGTAAACTGTAAAATCCCACTTCTGTCTTATTCTAAAAGAACAGAAATATCACACATCTTTTATCTGGATAGAAAATAAAAACTATCAGATTGGCCAAAAAAATCTGTTTAGGTTTTTTCTGTAAAATGAAAGGCACATATTTCATTTTACCAAATAACTTTATTGATTTGGGTATTTTGAGTATGTAGGCTTTCTTGCTCTATTGGCTTCTAGTGGGTAGAGGCTAGGGTGCTGCTGAACATTTTCTAATGCATAAAATAGCCCCACAGCAAAGAATTATTTAGCCAAAATGTCAACAGTACCAAGATACTTCTCAAACCACCTGTGACACGGTCAATCAGTCACAGCATCTCTCCATATGCTGCACAAATCTTTTTTTGTTTTTTGCACTTCAGTTGTATTTTTACCTTTCTTGAAATAATAAAACATAATATGCCAAAAATATTACGTATATTCTTCCATCTTCAATATTAAAATGGCTGCACAAAAATTCAACAATTTGTTGAACAACAATGTTACTTTTTCCAAATGCATGCTGATGTGACAGCTGTCACAATACGATCTAACAAAATTGTTTCAAATGAAGTTAAAGACAACTAAGCACTGCTAGAGCCCTTGTACAGAAAAAAACCAAACAAATTTTTTGGCCAATCCAATGCTATTTCTATAAAATCCAAGTGTTCTGTGGTCCTCCAACATTTCAGGCCATTAAAAATGTGAAAAGCCTCATTCAAATGCACTCATGTCAAAGAAGGATTGGAAAGAATAGATGATGGGTGGCTCACTCAGTTGGAGTGTCATCCCACACACCAAAAATTTGCGGGTTCGATCCCCATTTAGGGAACAGACCTAGGTTTCAGGTTTGATCCCTGGTTGGGGCATGTGCATGAGGCCACCAAGTGATGTTTCTCTCTATCCCTTCTTCTTCTAAAATCAATAAACATATCTTAGAGCAAGGATTAAAAAAAGAAAAAAGTAAAGATGACATACTTGCTTCATGCAACTATCTCCACACCAAAATTTGACATGTCTGTGATTTAAGCACTGCCCCTGCCCTCCCCTGCAAAAAAACCAAAACAAAACAAAACAACAAAAAACCAGGATCTCACAGTGAAAGTCTTTTTTTTCATATTCTTTTCTGTAGGAAGCCTTTGTGACTTTACCCTTCATGCTTCCCATATCCAATTTTCTGCACCTTGGGTAAAAGCCTCTTTTTCTGAGACGCGTTCCTCCTCCTACTCCCAAGGGCTATGGAAATATGGAGAACTCAGGGATTTAAGATACCTGGCATTTAATAGGTACTCCACAGATATCTGTTAAACAAATGACTGTATGAATGCATGAATTGACCGTCTTGAATAATTCAAGTTAATGATTACCTATAATTGCATAAAGTTTGTTCTCCCTGAGTTGGGGTACAGATTAAAAATAAAAGTAATATAAAGGTAGGCTTAGAAGTACTCATCTTTAGGTGGTAAATCAATTCCAGGCCATGAAGAGAAACCCTAAGGGTGTCTGCAGGAGGAGAGTGATGCCAAAGATGCCTTGGCCACCCTGCACTCTCTCCTTTGGTCTTCCTTTAGGAGTCCCGACAGAGCTCTGAGCTTTGGCCTGACTTAACATGTTCAGTTGTATGTTCTCAGGAGACACATCTGGGCCTGCTGAGGGTCAAGCTTTTTCAGAAAAATTAAACTTCTGATAAACATCTCAGTCTGAAAGCTTGGAGCAATCTGCTTTACTTTTCGTGGTCTCAAGGGCTTCCCAGCTGTCTGCTTCATTCACTGAGTCAGAGCCATCTCAGACTACCCACTTTATCTCTGCCCCATGGCATTGACTTTCAGGAAGAGGTCCAAGACCTTAGCTACTCACATCTGCCCCCAACCTTTAAGATTCTAATTCCCATCCCTGGGACATCCAGTCTCTCGGTGGAAGGACATGCAGCTGGTTTTCCCAGTGTTCAACAGACAGAGGGCTCACCCTCAGTCACAGTACTAACCATGATGAATGACAAAGATCTTAGGGATCCAGCCCGACAGGGTTCTAGAATCCGTCCCCCGGAAGTGTTTAGAGCCTGACTCATGGTGCCATTGGTGCTAACTTGATCTATGCTTTGTAGAGCCACTGTGCCTTGACTTTAGGTTGTTTCAGAATCTGATTTGGAAGGAAGCATAGTATGAATCCTAGAGAAATAACAACTGTCAGCTTTCAGCCAGAGCTAGAAGAGCACTGCTCTGATAGCAAGCATCTGAACTGGATTTAGATTCTTCTGAGGACAAGAGACGTAAAATGAGGAGCACGGGTGATGGGAGGGCAGGTGATGCTGGAATGCCTGAGTTGGTAGATGACTGACACATGGTCTACTAAACAGTCTCATAAAACAGTTTAATATCTGTCACTGCCTACCCTCTGAATTCTCCCTTTCCCTTCCCTTAATGATGCCTTGAGCAGATTCCAAAACTTCCCAGATTCCATAATTGTGCTCTTATTTTTTAACAAAAAAAAAAAATCTAGCCCTGGCTGGTGTAGCTCAGTGGATTGAGCGCGGGCCTGCGAACCAAACAATCCAGGTTCGATTCCCAGCCAGGGCACATGCCTGGGTTGCAGGCCAGTTCCCAGCAGGGGACACATGAGAGGCAACCATACAATATTTCTCTCCCTCTCTCTTTCCTACCCTTCTCCTCTAAAAATAAATAAATAAATAAATAAATAAATAAATAAATAAAATATTAAATGGCCAACATTATTAAAAAAAAAATCTATGTAGTCTAATTTAAAATTCCCAACTCAAATAAATTTATTCACTATCTCTTCCCTACATCTCCTGCGTGGTTTGAGGGATTAATGCAGAGGGAGTATTCTTCCATTTCTTTCACCACTCTGGCTCCCCGGAAAGCGGTCCATGCCTGGGTCTGGAATACTTCCCTTACCTCTCTTCCTAAAGCCTAACTCCTCAGCTCTTTGAGGCTGGTTGTGAGAGCAGGGGCGATGGAGCCTATGATGGTGGGTGTTGCTGATTCTTTGGCAAATAATGACTCTGTGGCTAACACCCTCTGCTCTCAGGAGGACACGTTTAGCATCTCCTCAGCAATTCTGCCTGGATCTCCCCACAGTCCAGTTTTCTTATACATTTCACGTCCAGACATGGTTCCAACCAGGGAAGAATCCCACAGAGACAGAAGCTAGCTCTAGACATGTCCCCAGAGAGCTGTGGAGTGTAGTGGCTAAGACAACCAACACAGGAACCAGAGGCTGAGGTATATTCCAGCTCCACTACTTATTTAACTACTCTGAGCCTCAGTTTTCTCATCTGTACACTGGAGCTAATAATGCCTAATTCACAGTTACAGAGAAAAGAACCAAGAGCTCTGTGAGGTTCCAATGTCTGAGTTCACATCCCAGATCCACTAGTTAGTTCCTACATATGTGATATTAGGAAGACCTTGCTTCTGAGACTCAGTGTCTTCATCTGTAACATGAAAATAGTATTTTTAACTCCTTCATAGGGTAAATGTACAAATTAAATATATAACAATATGGATTATATCTAGAACAGCACATGAGACAAAACAAGCGCTCAAAATATACCAGTTATTGTTATTATTCTGCAAGGAAAGCACTTAGCTCAAAGCCTGGCACCTGTTATAATTACTGAGCAGAGGAAGGAATATCAGCAGATTTTTACACTGAGGTTGATATTGACATAGGGCATTCCTCTCCTTACTACCTTGCTTGGTTTTAAACATGTCCATGGCCTTTTGCAATTCTCTTTTCAACATGTTCATGCGTCTCTGGATTTGTCCACTTCCTGTGGTCTGCCTGTGAACTCAGGAGGCTGCGCAGGCTCAGGCAGTGCTATTTCTGCCCCGGGAGCCAACACCACCTACCCCTAGCTGAACTACCTCCCCTCAGGAACAGGCCACTGTTTACCCAGCAGGCAAAGATCTGAGCAAAGCTGTTTATCCTGCAGTCAGACTGCAAAGGCTCCCACTCAGCAGATTTCCTTGCTGCCCGAGAGCTGAGGCCCAGTCATTGGTATTTCTGCATCAGCCCTACCCCTGTGGGATCAGACACAAATTTGAGGTAACTGATTTGTCAGCATCCAGCTTTGTAATACTTCGAGTTGTTTTTTCCAGTGTGAATATGAATTAATACCTCCTCACCCACACTCTCACATTCAGCCTCCCTTGTGACCAAGAGGCATAATAATAGCCTCCTCGTGATCTGAACCATGTCTGTCCATCCTACCTTATCTACCTGAGCCCCAGTCAAAACAAATTAGATTCCAGAGGCACTCACTACACAGGCCACACTTCCAAGCCTTCACAAACACATCTCTTCCCTCTGCTGGGAACCTCCTTCCCTGACATTACTTCCACCCCTGACAAACTTGTATTCATCTTTCAGAATTCAGTCAAGCATCACCCACCCTGGGGCCCTTTAGAGTTTTGCCTCTATAGCCCTTTACCAATTGGGTAAGGCACTCCTCCCTGATTTTCCCACGCATGGTAGCTTATACCTCTTGCCACATCATGTTTCACTTATATCTTCTCTACTAGACTATAAATCCTTCAAGGGCAGATATTTCATGTTACATATCTCTGTATCCACAGGACAAAGTCTGTATAGAGTACACTTGTATAGAGTTGACCCAAAGCAAATATTGAATTTTTAAGATTGCTGCCTAAGGCAGTTCTGTTGGCTAATATCTCGAGGAACACAAAATAAATAAAAGTGAAAAAGGAAATTGATATCTATCACGGAACTCATTAATGTGCTCTTGAGCCATAAAGGCTCTGTGAAGGGATAGGTATGTGGGACAAATCCTCATCTTAAAAATAAAAACTCCCTTAGTAGATGCCATCTTCACTATTATTACTATCTGCATTGTTGGAAGAGGTTAAGATGGCCAATATACAATAATCTCTCTTTTCCAAACTGTACCCACGTCAAAATGATAAATTCATATTAACAAAACAATTGAAACCACAGGTGCTCAGACATACCCAGGCTGTACCAGGCATGTTTCTGAAGGAGTGGGACACTCCTGTTTTTCACCTCTTCCCCATGGACCCCCATAAGGAATGCCTCTATCTTCTCATGCTCCCTGTTCCAAGAGCCTTCCCGTGAGGTGTCTTTCCTCCACCCAACACGTATCCAAATGCTTTTCTTAGCTCTGCAATGGCTGGGCTATCCTCCGAGATGAAAGTCAAATATCATCTCCCAACTACAGCAAAAATAGCTTCACGGGAAAAGCATGCTTCATATATACAATGCTATGAAATAAGCACATTTATAATCTCAAGTTTAATAACACGGAAACTGAGATTCACAGGACAATCATTATTCACATTTAAACAACCAGTTAAAGGGGGTCTAATGTTGAATAGAATAGTTAATTTGACCTTCTGAGCTTTAGTTTCCTTAATTGTAAAATAAGCAGATGAACGGACAAAAGAAACAGACTTAAAGATAGAGAAAACCTGGGAGTTGCCAGGGGGTTGGCAGTGACGCTGTGGGCAAAGAAGTGAAGGGGATTAAAAGGTACAACTTATAAGTAAGTCACAGGTAAGTAAATTACAGCACAAGATACAGTCAATAATATCACAATAGCTTTGTATGGCAACAGATGGAGAGTGGATTTTTTGTGGTGATTACTTTGTAAGGTATACAAATGTGGAATCTCACTGTTATACACATGAAAGTAATATATTGTATGCTAACTAGACTTTAATTAAAAGGGTTTTTATATTCCAGAATGAAATAATAATAATACCCATTTAAGTAAAAATTAATTAGTTGCTTATGTAAAGTATATAGCCAATTAAAGCATGGCCTGAAAGAGTTATTATACATCTTGAGTAAGTTAAAGAATATAAAGAAAAACATGAACACAATAAGTAGAGAAATGGAACATACCTGACAAGCAAATGGAACTTCTAGAAATCAAAAATATTATATGTAAAATAAAATATACACTGGGTGATGACTTTAACAGTAGACTAGAAACTGAAGAAGAAAATAATAGTAAATTTTAGAACAAAGCTATACAAACTGTGCTACACAAAACATAGAGGAAAACAGCCTGAAATAAATGAACAGACCCTCAATAAGCTATCATGCAGTATCAAGAGATCATACACTAGATACATAAATTGTGATTCCACAAAAGGAGAGAGACTTGGAAAAATAGTAAAAAGTAAATATACAATAGTGAAGGAAACTAAAATTACACATATCTAAGAAGGTCATGAGACATCAAATCAAATAAAGCATAAAGAAAGTCACACTGAGACACATCATAGTCAAGTTGCTGAAAACCAGTGACAGAGCGAAAGTGTAAAAAGCAGCTAGAGAGAAAAAATTTGCACAGACATTACACAGAGTAGAATAAAGATAAGAATGAGAGGAGGTTCTTCATCAGAAGCTACATGATCAGAAATAGAACCGTATCTTTAAATGGGTAAAAGAAATATTGTCATTAGAAGGATATAAAAGAATACATCAAAATAAATAGAGAGATAAGCTATATAACGGATCGGAAAACAGAAGGCAATCCTAATCAAGATACTTCAGCAAGTTTTTTGTTGTGGTTTTTAGAAATTTACTTGTTACTCTAAAATTTACGTGGAAAAGCAAAAGGTCTAGAATAACTGAAGCAATTTTTTTAAAGGGGAAGGAAGTTGGAAGACTTACCCTACCTGATTTTAAGATTTATTATAAAGTACTAACAATCAAGACAGTTTGATGTTGGTGTAAGAACAGACATATTGAATAAAAAAAGAGAATGATGAATTCAGAAATCAACTTAAATATACATCAACAATTGTTTCCTTTTGTTTGGTTTTATTTTTCTGGCCTTGGCAATTGATTTTTAATAGAGATGTCAAAGCAA
Organism: Glossophaga mutica; assembly: GCA_039655065.1. Lineage (NCBI taxonomy): Eukaryota > Metazoa > Chordata > Mammalia > Chiroptera > Phyllostomidae > Glossophaga > Glossophaga mutica. The sequence continues at coordinate 71,897,260 of CM077308.1, read as the reverse complement.
TTTGAGTGTGGTCATGGTGAAGAAAATTTGTTGTATTACTGTATTTTAACAAAAAATTATTTGGCTTTTGAAATAAAAATATTAAAAATATTATCTTCAATCACACTCCAAACACAAGAAATATTTACAGATAAATTTTAAAAAATGAAAGATGAGTATATCAAAAATTGTACAACATTATTAACAGAAGCTATGATTAATTGATTGTCAACAAAGCTGCCAAGGTAATTTAACAGTAAAAGACAGTCTTTGTAACAAATGGTGCCAGAAAAAATGGATATCCATACAGAAAAAAGATAATTTTAACCTTTTCCTCACATCACATACAAAGTTAACACAAATGAGAAACATATATACCTCAACATAAGAGCAAAACCTATAAAATTCAGAGAAGGAAAATAAAAGAAAACCTTTGCAATCTTTGTAAGACAAAGATTTCCTAGCTAAGACACATAAAAAATCATAAGAAAAGAAAAAAATGATAAATTAGCTTTTGACAAAAATTTAAAAGATACTTTGAAAGATACTAAAAGAAAGACTTGGAGAAAATATCCGCAAATCATATATCTGACAAAGTATCCAGTATAAATTATTTTACAAACCCTCTAAGCTCAACAATGACATGACAAACAACCTGATTTTAAAAGGGGGGAGAGATTTGGATAGACACATCACCAAAGCATATACGTCAATGGCAAATGGGCACAGTAAAACAGGCTCTGTATAACTAAGGTAACGCCCGGGTTGTAATCCTGGCTCAGTCACTTACTTCTCGTGTGAACGTGGACAGGTAGGCCTCATTGTCTTTCTTTGCCTCGGTTTCCTCAGAGGTAAAATATCAATAACAACAATGTAACTTTGTAGAATTAAGATGAAGATTAAAGATTTTTAGTGACATAAAGTACTCAGAAAAATGTCTGTCACATAGTAAATGGGCAATAAATATTTTTATATTTGAAATTATTTTGGACATCTTTGCCTGAAAATTTCTTCTGGAAAAATTTCTGACCGTTGTGTTTTTTTCTATGGCCACGCCTTTTCATACTTTCTGACCTCTCCCAGGAAAGAGGAAGGTGATGGGTGACAAAGGACTTGGCCAGCTTGAGTTTTCACATGCTATTTTGAGCATTAAATAAAATAATCTTTCTTAGATACTTAGCTATATGCTTGGCACACAGGCCATACTGAATAATGTTAATTAGTGTATCTTTTCTTCTAGATGTCTAGCATGGAGCTGGGCCTACAGATTGTAAAGTCATTGCTGAGCGAACATACGGGTATTTGGTCTTTTAAAAAAAGACTTTATTTATTTATTTTTAGAGAGAAGGGAAGGGAGAAAGAGAGGATGAGAAACATCAGTCAATTAATTACCTCTCACACCCCCACAACTGGAGACCTGGCCCGAAACACAGGCATGTGCCCTGACTGGGAATTGAACCGGAAATCTTTTGTTCACAGGCTGGCACTCAATCACTGAGCCACATCAACCAGGGCATAGATATTTAGTCTTAAGCTTCTATAAATGAGGGATTGTATCTCTGGCCTTCTTGCTACAGCATTATAGAACCCCCAATTCACTAGATATTGAATAAATATTCTTAATTTCCTCTCAAGAGGAAAAAGAAGAGAATATTAGCTGATTGCAGCTCCTTGGCTGCAAATTTTCCACAGGAGCTGAGGTTAGAGATTTAACAGGAGTAAGCCTGAATGTTTTAAGCATTCTTAGGAAACCACATATCATTGATTATGTGCTGCCATTGGAACCTTCACTGGAAGCTGCACCTCTCTGCGGCACTGAGTTGTGATGAGTTTCTGTAATCTGTCCAAAAGGTCTTACCAGGCTTCTCGTGCCAGCGGCTGGCATTTCAGAAAGCACATCCCGGGGTGGGGGTTGCTGTCTGTGACTCAGAACAGAGGAAAGCTAGGAGGCCCATAAGGGGATTGAACCTATGACCTGGTCCTCATTAGCACAATGTTCTAGCCGACTGGGAAATAATGCAGACTCCTTGAGTGTTAGCTAATACTGACCTACTTAGATATGAGGGATAAAAGCTCACATTTTCCCTCCGACATCAGCACAATCTGTCTCTTGGAACTGAAAGGACAGAGAAAGCCCTTTTACAGGGAATTTCTGGGTCAATAACTCTCATCTCATGCTGGATTATGTTTCTCAATTATTCTTCCGTCCCATAACCGCTTCTCTGCCTACTCACTCATGTTCCAGCAAATATTAGACAACATGTCAGGCCGTTGGAGGCTCTGGTGGCATCAGTCACCTCCACACAACCAGATCCTCTGCTTAGAACACTGCCATCGCCCACCACCTTCACTTCTCCTTACCTCCACTGTTTGGCTAACATGTACTCATCCCGTCTGTATCAGCAAACTGTCCGGGAAGTCTTCATGAGTTCTGATGATCGCGTTTCATACCCGTTGCGCATGCGCCTCTGCACCCCAGACCCCGCATCGCAGCCCGTAGCACACCGCACTGCCTCAGACTGTGTTCTCTCCCCTGAAGCCCCAGTGCTGCATGCACCTGAGGTGCAGGGCTGTGCCTTGTGCAGAGTTGAATTCTATCAACACTGTGCCTGGCGTAAAGTAGAAATTCAAGAAAAATGTGTTGAATGAATGAAGGAAATTCCAATTTTCTTTCCTCTTACATATTAAATACCGTAAGTTATGCTAAATACTATTCAAAAGTAAATAAATAGTACTTAGATCTAGCCATTCTTAAAGACACTGCTTAAGTCTTGGCTTTTGCTGAAGTAAGATGAGAAAGTATTTTGGAATCATATGTATCTGAATTTAAATTTACAGGTTATTATTAACTACCCATGTTTCAATGTTTCTAAAATGAGAATAACAATAGCTCCTGATAGAGTTATTAAGAAGGCAGAATAAATTGTGTGTTTGTATGTGTGTATATATATAAAGTTTGTATAGTCTGTATACATAAAAAGTTCCTGCTGCTCAATAAACATATGTTCTCACTTTCCATTCTGATTAATAAGCTGCTTACTGAATTTCCATCTGATCTTTCATTAGGCAATAGATACTACTTTTTAATAGACACACACACACACACACACACACACATAGTTTACTCTTTCAAGTGACCTGGAAAAGTATTAAAAATTTTAAAATTTGGTATATTTGTATGTATGGATATTTAGTTTTTTATACTTTTTCATATATCACACTCAAATATAAACTCTCTAAAATTAATTGGGTAAATAGAAAAGTATAAAAGAATCAAATCAAATATATATATTTCCTTTTTTATATGGTAGAAAATCTAAGTAAATAGAATCCATTCTCAAAAACAACAACAAAGGAAGTTCTAGGTCCATAATCTGTCAATCTATAATTTTTAAACAGTAGTCCTTTGAAGATTCTATATATTTCAAAAGTTGTATAATACTTTGATTAGGAATGAAAACTAAAGATATATTTTTGGCTCAGTTTTTCGTTGTCCTTGGAATACTACAGACTGGATAATTGAAGAGCTAATAGATAAATTATATCATATTTGTTGAAAATTTAAATATGAAAAAGTCAATCACTTCATAAAATGCATAAACCTTAAGTGATTTGTGCTTAAGATGGATCCTCATCACTTATTGTTTATGTTTTTTTAGCCTCTGTTTCCTGGATTAATACATAGAGAGGATTCTCTCTTCCAAGATCACCGGAAGGATTATACTTGATGTATATCAAGATACTCACCCAGAGGAAGCACTAAAAATTAACAGCTAATTCTCTCTGAATACTGATCATGCTCTCTGGAAAGCACCCAGCTTGTTACACACACCACTAGACTGTCGCATTGTGCCACAGTTGAGTTCCTTCATAAGTGAAGTCTTCCTCACCTATGCTTCCCTGCTCTGAACCCATTCCCACCGTGATTAATTCGTTCCTGCCCTGGTTTCCCATGACACTTCATTCACCTTTTCATAACAGCAGGCATGTGCATATTGCAACCATGTATTCCAATTATCACTTTAAACGTTCGTTTCCCACATACTCAGGTAGATTTCCAACTTGGTGACTATGTCTTACTCACCCTGTTTCTCCTCACATAGTGCCTCACATAGTTTCCCAGCAGTGATGTAAAGAATGAATAAATGAGTTCATGGATGAATGAATAGTAAGGATCCATTTGGGGCTTTCAGAATAAAACAGCTTTGAACAAGGACTAATGTGGGAACTACAAAACAGTTACATATTCATAAACCATAGGCAGCAGGCCACACAGACAAATATATGAAACAATGGCTTTCAGATATTGGACAAAAAGCAATGGAAGCCTGTGATTGCTGAAAAAAGTAAAATGAATGATGTAAGCCCTGAAAATCCCCCAGATTCCCACTGGAGACAGTTTGTAGGCAACAACTCAAGGAAGAAAGAACTCAGAGCCTAGTAGACTGAGTTAAAACGAGAGAAATCGAAGTTTGAGTAGGCCAACAAGGCCAGAACTCAGGGGCACAGTGTTAGAGAGGAGGAAGCTGCACAGTATCAGAGAAGGCAGAGAGGGCCCTAGAGATCAGCGGATGAGTATACTCGAATCTCTAGTTGAGTACTTATCTGCACAGATGTGAGAAAAAGCATACCAAGGCTGGAGAAAAAGCACCAAAAAAGAGGAGGTTGAAATTTGTTCCTTTCAAGCTTAGAATAGTTTCTGTTCACGCCAGTCAGATGGGAAAGATACTGAGTAGAATCCTCAGAGGCACATTGCCTCAGTATAGTAGTTAAATTATCTCAACTAAAAGTTGCTCTTAAGTGGTAATAAATAAAGCTTAAAATTAAGTCTCAAAAGAATAAAATTGATTGCAAGGAATTTGACTGGGTGCCAGAAGAAAGTCCAACACTATTTAAAGAAATGCAAAAATGAACAAACAAACAAACAAAAACCCCTGCACCAAACAGTGTAAAATTCAAAATGAAAATTTACCAGGAATGCCCAAAAGCAGAAATATAAGACATATAATCAGGAAACTAATTAATAGAGATACAAAAAGGATGGGTGATAAAATTAGCAGACAAGGAAATAAAAACAGGCACTATAAATAAACTCTGAGTGTTCAGAGCAGATAAAGGATACATAAACATGGTGAAGAGATAAGTGAAAGATATAAAAAAAGCATCCAAGTAAAACTTTCAAAGATAACTAGACACTGAAGAAGAAATGATTAGCACACCTGAAGACACAGTAAAAAAGCTGTCCAAAATGAAGCACAGGAGGAAAATGAACAGAGAATCTGCAATCTGTGGAGCAATATCAAGTAGTTAATATGCCTGTAATTAGAAAATACATTTTTAAAAATAGTGCTCAAAAATATTACAACTTTGATGAAAACTCTAAATGCATAGATCTGAGAAGCCAAATTGCCCCAAGCAAAATAAAAATAAATAAAATTATACCCAAACGCATCTTGGTCAAATTACTGAAAACCATCAATAAAAAGAAAATCTTAAAAGCATACAGACCAAAAAATAGAGACACATTACATAAAGAGCCACAAAGAGAAGAATAAAAGCCAACTTCTCTCTAGCTACTATGCAAGCTAGAAAACAAATGGGCAATATTTTTTTAGTCCTGACCTGCAGATATTTTTACTGATTTTAGAGAGAGACAAGGGAAAAAGATAGAGAGAAACACTAATGTGAAAAAGAAACATCAATCGGTTGCTTCCCGTATGCACCTTGACTGGGGATTGAACACGCAGCCTAGGCATGAGCCCTGATGGCAGACTCAAACCCATAGCCTTTTGATGTACAGGATGACACTCCAACCAAATGAATAACTCAGCCAGGGCAACATTTTTAATTATCAAAAGTAATAAACTTTCAACCCAGAAACTTATTTCATGGGAAAATATCTTTCAAAAATAAAGACAAACTAATTTTTTTAAATAATCAAAGCTAAGAGAATTTATTACCAGCAGATATTCATTACAAGAAACATTAAAGGAAGTTCTTCAAGCAGAGAGAAAATGACACCAGATGTTCATTCCAACCATCAGAAAAGAATAAAGAGAATATATTTGTGGGTAAATACATAAGTTTTTTTCATTTTAAAATTTCTTTAAAGAACTCTTTAAATAGACATAACAATAAATTGCTTAGTTTGTAACATATGTGTAATAAAATGTATGACAAAAACAGCACAAAGGAATGGGAGGGTGCAAACTGAAGTGCACTGTTGTAAAGCTCTCTGACCATACGTGGAGTGGTATAAAGTAATTAAAGAGTGGACTCTGGTAATGTAAAGATGTATTCTGTAAGCGCTGAAACAACCACTAAAATTAAATTTAAAAAATGATAGATAGATAGATAGATAGATAGATAGATAAAACAAAGAGATTTGGCCTGGAAGTCACAAGGGTAGTTAGATAGGAACAGTAAAAAAGGTATGCAGTCCAAAAAGGGGGGGGGGGGCAAGAAAAGATAGACAAAGATCTAAATCTAGACATATTAATAGCTACATTAAAACTAATAATTGCATTAAATAATCTCATTGTAAAGCAGAGATTATTATATTGGATAAAAAAGCAAAACCCAGCCATATACTATTTCATACGTAAAGACAGAGTTTAAAAGTAAAAGAATGAAAAAGATATCATGAAATAATAAACATAAAAAAGTTTGATTGACTATTTCCTACACATAGTCAAAGTAGAATTCAAAGAAGAAAAAAGTGATGAAGAGAAACATTTTACAATAATAAAAGGTATTGATTTATTGAGACATAACAATCCTAAATGTGTGTATGTGTGTGAAAACAGAGCATCAAAATCCATGCACAGATAAGAAACAAATTCACAGTTTGAACTGGAGACTTCACTTTCTTTACCAGTAATTAATACAACAGAAAATTAGAAATGATATAAAAACTTGAATAATGTTATCAACTAATTTGACCTAATTAACATTTATGGAACACCCTGCCTAATAGCATCAGAGTGAACATTTTTTAAAGTGTACCTGGAATATTCACTAAGGTAAGCTATATTCTGAGACATAAATGTCTATGCATGGTTTAAATCTATAAAAATTTAAATCTTACTGATTAAAAATTATTTGCTTTGATTTATCTATGAAATTAAATTTGAAATATGAAAGAGATATTGGAAAGATATTCAAATAAGAGAAATTAAATAACACATATCTAAATAACCAATGGGTCAAACAAAATATGACAGAGAATTGAAAATTCAATTAAGATTAAAACACAATATAAAATCAGTAGGATGTCTAGAGTAAAATTTATTACTTTAAATGCTTATAAGAGAAACCAGGAATGATCTTAAGTTAGCGATCTAAGCTGATTTAAGAATTTTGGGACTTCCGGCCAAGATGGAGGCGTAGGCGGTCACATTGTGCCTCCTCTCACAACCAAAATTAAGGACAACAAATATTTAGAAACAAGAAAACAACCAGAACTTATAGAAAACTGAACTGTACGGAAGTCCAACAACCATTCATCCAGATCGGTAAGAGGGGCGGAGTCGCGGCAGGAGAAAGTGGAGGTGTGGACCCAGGAACGCAAGCAGCAGCGGCTGGCAGTTCCCAGGTGCACAGGCGGCGGCTGGCGGTCCCCGGGCCTACAGGCAGGAGCTGGCGGACCCCAGGCACTGGGGGGCAATTGTGCAGACCCAGTGAGGCCACACAAGGCGGCTGGCTGACTGACCAGGTGGTCTCACATTCGAGCTCGCAGACGGTCCAGGCGGAGGGGAAGTGGCGGAGGGGACTGAATCCAGGAGAGAGCGGAGCAGGCGCCATTGCTCCCTCTCAGGCCCCACCCCCACATACAGCATCACAACCCAGCGACTGGGCTGCCCCGCACTGGGGAGCGCCAGAGGCTCCACTCTTCATGACATAACAGCACGCGCGCGTGTGCAGATAATCCAGGTGAAGGGGAAGCAGCGGAAAGGGCCGGAGTCCAGGAGAGAGCGGAGCAGGCGCCATTGCTCCTTCTCAGACCCCGCCCCCACCTATAGCGTCACAACCCAGTGACTGGGCTGCCCCGCCCTGAGGAACACCTAAGGCTCCACCCCCTCACTACGTAATAGCCGTGACCAGACTAAAACCAAAACAACAACAACAAAAAAACCCCACCAAAAATGGCTCAAACCGGAAAACAAATAAAAGCCTCAGAGCCAATTCCTCTAAGCAGTGAAGAGATAGCCAACCTGTCAGATGCACAGTTCAAAGCACTGGTCATCAAAATGCTCACAGAATTGGTTGATTTTGCTCATAAACTAGATGAAAAAATGCAGGCTACAATCCGTGAAATGAAGGAAGATGCATGGGGAACTGATAGAGATGGAAGGAAAACTGGGACTCAAATCAATGGAGTGGACCAGAAGGAAGAAACTAACAACCAAACAGAAGACAAGGAAGAAACAAGAATTCAAAAAAATGAGGAGAGGCTTAGGAACCTCCAGGACATCTTTAAACGTCCTAACATCCGAATTATAGGGGTCCCAGAAGGGGAAGAAGAACAGCAACGAGTGGAAAACTTATTTGAACAAATAATAAAGGAGAACTTCCCCAATCTGGCAAAGGAAATAGACTACCAAGACGTCCAGGAAACTCAGAGAGTCCCAAAGAAGTTGGACCCAAGGAGGAACACACCAAGGCACATTGTAATTACATTAGCCAAGATTCAAATGAAGCAGAGAATTCTAGAAGCAGCAAGGGATAAGGGGACAGTCACCTACAAGGGAGTTCCCATCAGACTGTCAGCTGATTTCTCAAAAGAGACCTTACAGGCAAGAAGGGGCTGGAAAGAAATATTTGAAATCTTGAAAAGCAGGGACCTACATCCAAAATTGCTCTATCCAGCAAAGCTGTCATTTAGAATGGAAGGGAAGATAAAGTGCTTTTCAGATAAGGTCAAGTTCAAGGAGTTCATCATCACCAAGCCCTTATTATATGAAATGTTAAAGGGACTTATCTAAGAAAAAGAAGATAAAACTATGACAGTGAAAAGACAACAAACTCATAGCTATCAAGAACCACACCTAAAACAAAAGCAAACTAAGCAAACAGCTAGAACAGGAACAGAACCACAGAAATGGAGATCATATGGAGGGTTAGCAACAGGGGCGTGGGAGGAGGAGAGAGGGGGAAAAGGTACAGAGAATGAGTGGCATAGATAATGGGAAAAAAATAGACAGGGGGAGGGCAAGAATAGTATGGGAAATGTAGAAGCTAGAAAACTTATGACCCATGGACATGAACTAAAGGGGGGAATGTGGGTGGGAGAGGGTGGGTAGGGTGGAGGGGAATGATGGGGGAGAAATGGGACAACTGTAATAGCATAATCAATAAAATATATTTTTAAAAAAAGAATTTTGAAAAAGAGAAAGAAGCAATAACATAAGCAAATAAGATAAGCAGAAAGATTAAAGAGAAAAAACATTATCAAAGAAATAGAAAACAAAAACAACAGAAAATTGATGCAATCAATGGTTTTATAAATAACATGGATAAAACTCTAGTAAGAATGATCACAAGAAAAAATGATTCAAACTATCAATATCAATCAGAGAACATCACTATAGATCTGATGGATTAAAAGGAAAACAGAAACATGAATAACAGCTTTATGCCAATACATTTGACCACTGAGATAAAATTAAAAATTTCTGGAAAGTCACAAATTTCCAAGGCTCATTAAAGATGAAATAGGTTACCTGAATAGTAGTATATCTCTTAAAGATATTGCATTTGTATTTAATAACCTTTCTATAAAGAAAACACAAGGCTCAAGATGGCATCACTGGTGATAATAAATTCTACCAAACATCCAGGAAAGAAAATACCATTTCTATGCAAATATTTGCAGAAAATAAAAGTTTTACGTTGACACCAATCGATGAAGGTATGAAAAGAGAAAACCACAAACATTCCTTTTTTTAAAAAAGATTTTTATTTATTTATCTTTAGAGGGGAAGGGTAGGAGAGAGGGAGAGGGAAAGAAATATCAATGTATGGTTGCCTCTCGTGTGTCTTCTGCTGGGAACTGGCCTGCAACCCAGGCATGTGCCCTGACTGGGAATTGAATCGCGATCCTTTTGTTTGCAGGCCCACGCTCAATTCACTGAGCTACACCAGCCAGGGCTCAAACATTCCTAACAAAAATGGTAGCACATCAAATCTGCCAATACATAAGAAGTTATACATTGTGACAAACTGGAGTTTATCCCAGAAATTCAAGTTTGGCTTAATTTTCAATATCAATTAATAAGCTTTCTATATTAACAAACCAAAAAAGAAAAACTTGGTGATAATATCAATAGATGGAGAAAAAATATTTGACAAACTTTTGATCAAGATGGAAGCATAAGTAAAAGCACCTTGGCTCCTTACACAACTACAGCAAAAATTATGACTATGAAACAAATATCAACCAGATTTATCAGAAAATTGAACTGTATGGAAGTCCAATAAGCAAGGATTTAAAGAAGCCACATTCATCTGGATGGGTAGAAGGGGCATAGACACACAGAGAGGGAGAAAGATATGGAGGGGCATGGAATAGGCAGTCTCACATCCATGTGTGGTAGATAAAAATCAGGGGGATACCTTGGAAGTGAGGGATCCCAGTCCCAGACCAGACCACCCAGCCCAGGGTTCCAGTACCAAGAAGATATGTCCCCATAACTGCTGGCCATAAAAACAAATGGGGGTTGGGGCAGGGGAAGAAACTGTGAGATTCTCAAGAGACTCCTCTTAAAGGGCTCACAATGGACTTAGGACTCACACAGACCCACCCCTCTGGGATTCAGCACCAGGGCAACAGCTGGAATGACACCAGTGGCATATGTGGAGAAATTGAAGTGACTGGGAACAGGGTGAGTGCCAGGAGAGAGCTTCCTCCCCAGCAAAGCTCCAGAGGCCAGGCAGTGGCACTGTCCTCTCTCTGAGCCATCCCCTACACAGAGCCACAGAGCCAGTGACTCAGTTGCCCCACCCTGAGGATTACGTAAGGTACTGTGCCATGCAACCTACAGGGGCACTTTTCTATAACAGGCCATGCTACTTAGGGAGTCAAAGCAGCTCTACCTAACACACAGAAACAAACACAGGGAGACTGCCAAACTGAGGAGACAAGAAAATATGGCCCAAATAAAAGATCAAAACTCCAGACGAAGAGTTAAACAAAATGGAGATAACCAACATATCAGATGCAGAGTTCAAAACACTGGTTATCAGATGCTCAAAAACTCACTGAATATGGCAACAGCACAAAAAAGACCCAGGCAGAAATAAAGGTTACATTAAGTGAATAAAAAAAAAAAATCTACAGGGAACCAACAGTGGAATGAATGAAGCCCAGAATCAAATCAATGATTTGGAATATAAAGAAGAAAAAAACATTCGATCAGAATAGCAAGAAGAAAAATGAATTTAAAAAAATGAGGATAGACCCAGAAACCTCTGGGACATCTCCAAATGTATCAGCATCTGTACCATAGGGATGCCAGAAAGAGAAGAAGAACAAGAAATCCAAAACTTGTTTGAAAAAATAATGAAAGAAAAATTCTCCAATTTAGTGAAGGAAATAGACACACAAGCCCAGGAAGCACAGAGTCCCAAACAAGTTGGACCCAAAGAGGACACACCAAGACACATCATAATTAAAATGCCAAAGATAAAGAGAAAATCTTACAAGCAGCAAGAGAAAAAGAGAGAGTTACCTACAAAGGAGTTCCCATAAGACTGTCAGCTGATTTCTCAAAAGAAACTTTGCAGGCTAGAAGAGACTGGCAAGAAGTACTTAAAGTGATAAAAATCAAGGACCTACAACCTAGATTGCTTTATCCAGCAAAGTGATTTGCTGTATACAAATGATTGTATCTATTATTTAGAATTGAAGGTGAGATACAGTGCTTCCAAACAAGGTAGAGCTAAAGAAGTTCATCATCGTCAAGCCATTATTACATGCAATGCTAAAGGGAATTACAAAAGGAAAAGAAGAAGATCAAAACAATGAACATTAAAATGGCAATAATTTCACAACTATCAATAATTGAATCTAAATAACAAACTAAGCAAACAGCAGAACAGGAACAGGATCATAGATATTGAGACATTTGGAGGGTTAGCAGCTGGGAGAGAAAAGGGAGAGTGGGAGAAAAGGAGCAGGGATTAAGAAGCACAAATTGGTAGATACGAAATAGACAGGGGGATGTTAAGGAAAGCATAGGAAATGGAGAAGCCAAAGAATTTACATGCAAGACCCATGGACGTGAACTAAGCGGTGGATTGCTGGAGATACTGGGGGTACTTGATGGAGGGTGGCAAAGGAGGAAAAATTGGGACAACTGTATTAGCATAATCAAGAAAATATATTTTTTAAAAGAGAAAAAATATTTGACAAAATTTACCATCCATTTTCAGGACACAGGAGGTATAAGGGATATGCTACAACCTAATAAAAGATATTTTTAAAAATGTTTTCTTCCTAAATTTGAAAATAAGGCAAAAGGTGTCTACTCTCACAACTTGTAGTCAACATGTACTGGAGGTCCTACCTAGTACAATAAGGCATACAAAAATAAAGGGACAGGATTAAATAAAATAACTACTTACCCAACTTCATATAGCTGGAAGGGGTGGTTTCTTCATCTCAGTTCTACCTCTTTCTCCAATAAAACAATGGGAAAGCTGTTTTACTATATTCTTGTTGGAATATTTATTTCCTAGCTGTAGTTCAAGATGAAAACAGTTTTACCCATTGGGCAGAATCATGGATGCCATGTTGCACTTTGCATAATTTATTAAAGATCACCCTCTGATTAAGCAGCTCACTTTATACCCACTATCCTGGACGTTAGGGGTTTTGGAGGAGGCTCTAAAAGTCCGTGCAGCAGGATCCCATCCCAAAAAACAAGCAATGTACATAAAGACATCTTGCAAGGAAGCAAAAATGCCTCTGCAGAAATATTTTGCTTTCAATCTCCAGAACACATAGAACATCTAAGTAATTAGCTTAGAGTCACAAATTAGGTTTAAAAAATGGGAGAGAGGAGGAGATGGTGGGATTTGAAAGAAACCCTGTAACTCTACTAATGGTTTTGTGTTCTGACCATGAAACCTCTACCTGCCTGTAACCTTAGCCATAGAGATACTCCAGTCCTTGACATTAGACAGTCTGGGCCAGCTTGGCATGGCTTTCTTGAATTAGAAGGTCTACCACGATTTTCTCTCAGGACACCGTAGTTCTCTCTGAGAAGGAGCTGAATTGTTAGAGGAAAAGTGGGAGTTTCTCAAGCAAACAAAGGAAATGCTGGAAGGACCTGCACCAAAGCCACAAAAAAAGCCCTCCAGAAAATCGGTCTTTATTCGTAACCTCTCTCTAGAGGTTGGCAAGAATACTTAGGGCTTCATGAGATAAAGTACGTGGGTAGTGGCTGCCATGGTGGCAGAGCTGCACATTGACTTGGTGGAAGCACTCGAATTTCACCAAGGCAACAGAGAGAGAGTGGAGGCTGCTGGTGCCAAAGTGATGCTGGCCACAGGTGCTGGGGATTTTTTTCTACCCTTTCATGGGGCAAGAAACTAGCTCTGGCATCCTTTGAATAACTGCTTAAGTTCTTTAGAAATTGAAGGGAATAGGTCTCTATATGGCTTTATTGTCATTGTACAAAAAAATCATCCTGATTCTTGTCTTTCCCAATAGTGAAGGCCAGGGGCAAGGAAGAAATGTGGGCAGTCACTTAACAAGTAAAGATGTCTGGCTTTATCGGTTAATTTGTAGATATTTATCAAATGTCCCAATGTGTAGCAAGCAATACTATAACAGGCTTCATTGAGAAGGACAAAAATAATAGCCATTACCAGTAGCCAAATTTCATTGTATGTTTACAATGTATGAGGCACTGTGGTCATGATTTTTATGGGTATTAACTTTTTAAATCCTAACACAATCTTATGTTATTTTTTGCATTTCCCAGATGATGAAATAGACACTTAAAAGGTTAGTACCTTCTTGCCAACAAAAAGATAATAAGCTTGGACAAAGCCAGATTTGAAAATAGTTTTGCTTAACTCCAATGCCTGTCTAAACATTACTAGACTCCTTTTAAAGGAGACAAAGCTGTTCCTCATCTCAAAGTAATGTATTTTTTTTTTTTGGTTTTGCCTAGTTAGCTTCACCAGATTGCCAGCCAATCAGAACTAACCATACACCTCAGAAGTTGACCTGACAGAAACTGGAAACTCTTACCATTTCCATATGTCCTGTTTCTGCCAAGTTTTGAAGAACTCCTTAATTTAAGGAAAGTACCACTGGCAGGGACCCTTCTTTCGTCCGTTCCCTTCCATTAGGTGATTTTATGCTCAACAGCATGCCTTCCTTTCAGTTCATAGAAGCAGAGCTGTGGGGAGTTCCACAGATAATATTTATGCAGGTAAATGAATCACCATCTAGAGTGAGAAGGTCAATTTTAGAATTCAGAATCTGAAATGCATTAGCTCTAATCACAGTTGCTGAAGTATGTTATGTTCCTTCCTGTTAATAAGTTTATCAGAAATGTGCTAGGCTTATTTTAGATCCAGTTAATCATACATCCATATACATTTAGAAATGAGTTATACTGATCCAATCGTTTGAAGCCTCCAGTGCAAGTCAAATATTTACATTACTTCATTCACGCATTAGTTATGGAGCTCTTGTTATGTCTTAGGCACAGCAGTGAGACCTAAAGATACAAATAAAAAATATATTGTTTCTGTCCTCAGGGAGGTCATTTACCATTTTTGTTTAATAATATCTTTCAATAAAAGTGACTGCCTTTTCTTTCTTTCTTTTTAATATAATCTGCAACACATTTACAGTTTAACTGGAAATTTGCATTTTCTGCAATACATCATCAGACCAGATAATCAGATATCCTGAACAACCTTTCTGTTTCTGATGAAAACAGCTAAAATATTGTGTGTATGTGTGTGTGTTTAGAATATTCTAAGGGCATTCCTAAGCTGGCAAGAAAGTATGTAACATGCCAAAGCCAAAAACAAGTTTACATGGGGAGGTGAAAAGCAAGCAAGTGCGAATGCAGCCTTGACCTTGATGGAATCTGTTAAACCCTGGTGAACTTGAACCTATGTCTTAAAGAGTATATAAGGCACAGAAGAAAGCAGAGAAACACTAGGCCACACCTAAAGTAGGAAGTCTGATTGTCGGCCCCCATGTTAAGCTGAGACCTCACTGGGATACAATGTCCTCTTAGAAGCAGACAACATGGAAGCAACTCTTTCGCCTTGGCACTGAGTATAGAGGGAAAAAAATCTCTCCTAATAATTTGGAACTGTAACCAGTTCTCACACAGGTTTTTGGCCCAAGTTAAAACCTTCTGGGTGGTCCAAAAAAATTCAAATAGAAATTTTGATATAAAATGGTCCTGGATTTTAGTGACTGCCTCCAGGTGCTAGAAAGAAGCAAAATAAAATCCTCTCCAAAGGAATTCAATTTCAACATGACCTGAAAAAAAAATTCTCTCAGATAATGATCCAAAGGGATATGAGCTAAAAGTCAAAAATCGCAAATACACAGGTAAACAAACAGCCATGAATATAAACCAGAAGAAATAACATCGCAGAATCAGTCAAAACTTTAGATATTGGAATTACCATATACTGGGTATAAAATATTTAATATTCTTGAAAGAATGAGGTCTAAAAATATAAGCAAGAAACAAGAAACTATAGAAGTCTGAAAAAATAATTTGAAAATTAAAAGCAGCAATAAAAATGAAATTAAACAATGAATGAGATTAGAAACAGGTGAGAAGAGACTTAGTAAAAGGAAGATATGTTCAAAGAAATTACCCAGAATGCTTTCAAAAGAGACATATTAGAAATATAATAGTCATAAAATTAGAGGATATATGCGAAAGTCCAACATAATATAACCAGAATTTAGAAGGAAATAATAGTAAGGAACAAAAAAAGCATAATTTGAATAGATAATATTGAAGAATTTTCCAGAAAGACACCAACTCACACACAAACAGTGTAAAAAAAAAACCCACACCTGAACATATCACAATGAAACAATAGGACACCAAAGACAAAGAGAAGATTTAAAAAATGGCCAGTGAAAAAAGTTTACCATGGGTTTGCTTTGTTATCTAACAAGAAAATAATAGCCAGAGTTCTCAAAAGAAAAAGAAATAGTGCCAATTTACTGGGTTTTAGTAATATTTTTTGAATAAACAAGTAAATTGTAAGCAGCAGATCTAAGATAAGAGCTCACTGATTCCAAAATCTGTGTTTTAAAATATCAGATATGCAAACCAAAAGAAATCCAGTGTTAATGAAATTCCAGATGCTGGCACTTGACGTGTTACTTGAAAATGGATAGGATGCAAAGCTATGTTCCTGAGATTTTGATCATGCCTGTATTGCTAGAATGGGTCCATAGCTATCCTCTCAGACCTTAAGCTGCACAATTACAGCAGAAAAATTTACGCTATCACTTAGTCTGGCTACATCACTGATTAGAAACTTCAAAAGATCATGTTCTTCCTAGCATATCACACTGAAACACAGAGCTATGAAACAGTACTGGCCAGTGGTTTTGCCTTAGAATTGGCCAGACGGGGGTTTACATTTCTAGATAAATAACCTGGGAAAGCTCCTTTTGTATTTATTCCTTAGTTTTCTCATCTGTAAACTGGAAATAATAACATCTATGATTTGTGGCAAGGATTAAAAGATATGTGTCAAGTGCTTTGTACGGAACTGACTCAGAATGGTCACGGAAGCTGGCTGTTACTATTAAGCAATCATTCTGTTTCTTCATTTTTATCTTCTACTGGTCTCAGCCCAGACATTTCTCCTCTTTCTCATGTCTTGCTGGCTTCTTTTTCAAGGCCAGCAATTTGCAAAGGGGGGCCCCCACAGCATCAGGATCACCTAGGAACATTTTAAAATGCCATTTCTTGGACCTCACCCAGACCTACCAAATCAGAAACTGGAGGCCAAGGCCCATCAAACTGTGTGTTAGCAAGCCCCCCAGGTGATTCTGTTACACAGCAGGACCACTGCTCCAAGCCACAGTGCATGTCATTCAGCTGTTCTGATCATTGCAAATGCATTGGAGAAGCTTTGGCTGTCTCAATGTTTGATCCCTACTAGCAATTAGTGCAAGAGGCATGCTAAGTGTTCCAAAATATTCACTTCCTTAACCTTTCTCTCCCCTTGCACCTGTTGAAATCTTGCACGATTCCTTGGAATTGGCTCTTCCACACTTGTCTTTATCCATTTAAGCTCAGACCATGATCTCTCTTAGGACCTGACTATATACATTATGTATATTTAATATTCTTTCATACAAAATATCCCTGAAGGAGAATTCTTATCTCTTATTTCCTCTGTAAGGGAGGAAGCATTAGTTTAGTAGCCAAAACCCCAGACTACTGAGCCAGAACACCTGGGTACAAATCCTAGCACTGTGACTCCCTTCACATACAGCCCTGGATTTTGTTACTTACTGTCTCCAGGCCTCAGTTTCCTCATCTGTAAAATAAGGATAGGAATAATATATACATCAAAGTGTTGAAGATTACATCTTTAGAACGGTGCTTGGCACAACGTAAGCACTATACAGTGTTGCCTTGTGGCTGAGGTTTCAGGGTCGGTAACTGGGCACATGGCCTTCAGTATCCCTGCCACAGTGTCCCTCTTCCTGTTCCTGTGACAGTGGAGGTCAAGGACTTGGGATTTAGGATCTCAGCCATCTCTTTCAATTTCTTTCTACTTGAGAGATATAAATGAGGACAAAATTATATTCCCAGAAGCTCTGAGAGTCTTTCTATTTGAGTCATGTTCTTTTTAATGGTTTTGCTCAAAAAGAGCCTCGTTTCCTGCCAATTTCTGATGGCTGTCCTCCATCACCTGCCCTTTTGTTTCTCAGAATCCCACAGGTCATTAGTCTAAGTACGCATCCCTGGCAGGGGCCCTACCTCTGGCGGCACTAAGCACAGCATGGGCTGATGAAATGCTCCTTGGAGCCTGCCCATTCAAACACAGGGTACATCCAATGCTGGAGTTGATGACATCTCAGCCTGAGGTGGAAGGAGCACACAGGACTCTGGATAGTTATGTAATATGGCAAGAGGAGGAGGCGATGCATGCACGAGGAAAAGGAGCATCCCAGGGGTAGGCTCTTTCTATGAGGAAGCCTGAGAGTGAAGCAGGTGAGTTAGGCTTTGTTTTGCAGGTAATATCATATCAGCAAAGATAGCCAAAAGTGCCTGTGGGAGAAAAATACTGATCATACAGCTCTTTTCGTTGGCATGAAGAAAAAGAATGAAAAGTCTGTGCCTTTGTCCATTTGCCTATGAGACCCTCTAAAATTAAACTCTTACTTCACTAAGTAGTCATCTCTGGTATCAAATAAGAACATTTTAGCTATAGCTATCTGCCTGTTGATTCTTTAGTTAAAAGGAAGAAGAGGAGGAGGAAGGGAGGAAGTATTGCAATATTATCTCAGCCAAGACCTATATTGGCAGAACCATCAGGTCCCCAGACCCACCCTTAGTTTGGCCAGTTTGTGGCTTTCATATGATCAGTTTAACCAGGAGAACTCTGATTAGTGAATGGACTCATACTGAGGAAGCACACGAGAGAGATGACAAAACTGGAGTATTAGTTTAAGCTGAGAGATAAAAATTCTAAAGAGATTGGTAATCACAGGAGCTGATGGTATCATTTTTCTACCCAACTGCAAAAGAAATGGACAGGGGCTTGTATATACTCTTTCACACACACACACAAATATCAAAATGGCCAATTATTGTATGAAAACATGCTTAATCATATTAATCACTTGGGAAATACAAAAAAACCCCACAATATCCACCAGAATAGCTAAAATTGATTAATCACAGCCAATGACGGATCAAGTAGACTCTCAAACACTGTTGGGAATAAAAATTGGTAGCACCACCAGGGGAAACTCTGATAATATCTATTAAAGCTGAAGATACACATACCCAAAACCCAGCAATTCCACGTTGGGGTACATAATACCACAGAAATGCATGAAAAGGTATGTATAAAAATGTTCAGAGCAGCATTATAATAATAGCCACAAGTTGGTTACAACGTAAGTGTTCCTCAAAAGTAGAAGGGATCAATACACTGTGGTATGACCACAATAGAACTCTATAGACAATGAAAATAAACCATTACAACATGCAGCACAAGGGAAGAACCTCATGGACCTAAAGAATATATACTACAGGATTACATTCACAGAAAGTCTAAAAACAGGCAAAACTAATCCATAGTAAAAAGTCTGAATAGTGATTATTGCTGGTTGGAAAATACTTGAAAGGGGTCAAAAGGAGAAGTCCTTGGGTGCTAGTAACTTTCTATTTCTTGATCAAAATGGAGGTTACATGAGTGTATTTGCTTCATAAAAATTAGTCAAGCTGTGCACTTGTGATTTATGCATATTTCTGTTTCCAATCTCTTCATCAGTGGTTGTCAAATGGTGATAATTTTGCCTCCCAGAGGACAGCGGCAATTTCTGGAGACCTTTTGGGTTGTCACAGTTGACAGGATGTGTACAGATATTGAGTGGGGGTAGAGCAGGAATACTGCTTAACATCCTGTAACACGCAGCACAACCTCCCACAACAAACTTTCTATACATCAGTAAAAGCAAGTGCTCAAAATAAAATACCAGCAAAATAATAATTATAACATTAATAATAATGATGATGTACATGGCTTGCAAAACACTGATATAATGCATTCCTGAAGAAAGCCAAGGAGGCCTTATACTGTACCCAGTTGAACTGCATAAGTCAATCCATGACGATATGTGGCAGGCCTATAACCAGCTTTCAAAGTTCTATGTAAATATAACTGTGGAGAAACTACATGCTAAGTGAAGGAACAAGGGTTTAAACCCAGGAGAAAAATAAATGCACTCCCCTTCTTTGAGTGCCCCTAAACTAATGTTTGGAAGAGAAGCTACAGGCTATTTTGTTTCAGTTTGAAACCCTAATGGGTTGCATCAGAGTACTATTTGTGGAACTATGTTTATGAACAAACAGGTCTTCCAGAGGCCAACCAGGAGCATTAATTCTAGTGCAGGAGCCCCTCCTACCTGCATACTTTTGTCTCCCCAGTGTCCTACGATCCCAATTTTTCCTTTATTTTTCATCAACTCAAAATTTATCAGGTTACCGATCCTGCGCCCTACCAGATAACCATCTAATTTCTCTAAAACATTAATACATGTCAAGGTTTTAATTGTGCCAGTAGACTGATGTGCTTCCAAGTTTTATAATTTAATTTTAAGAGTTGAAGATACAGTCCTAAATCCAAAGCAGTTCCATTTGTTGGTGGCAGGCCTGTGGGGCAGAAAAATAAAGACGAGCAGAGAGATGTTTCAGTGACTCCGAAGCCGAGCTCTGAACAGGGCTGCCTCGGCAGGACAGGACCTTGCTGTGGTCGGACGGAACCTCTGAGAGGGTTCATGCAACCCATTGGGTTGGCCAAAGGGTTCGTTCAGTTTTTTCCGTAGGATGGCTCTAGTAGTGCTTGGTTGTCTTTAACTTCACTCGAAACAATTTTGTTAGATTGTGTTGTGACAGCTGTCATAGCTGTGTGCATTTAAAAAAGTTATAAAAATTGGTGAGTTTTTGTGCTGCCATTTTAATATCGAAGATGGAAGAAAATTTGCAACATTTTGGCATATAATGCTTTATTATTTCAAGAAAGGTAAAATACAACCGAAACACAAGAAAAGATCTGTGTAGTGTATGAAGAAGGGGCTGTGACTGATTGACCGTGTCAGAACTGGTTTGCAGTTTCCTGGTACCATTGACATTTTGGACAAATAATCTTTTGCAATGGGGCTGTCTTGTGTATTGGAAAATGTTTTGAAGCACCCTGGCCTCTACCCACTAGAAGCCAATAACAGGAGATAGCTGACATGCTCAAAATATCCAAATCAACAAAGTTATTGGTGAAAATATGTCTTTTATTTTACAGGGGAAAAAAAAACCTGAATGCACTTTTTGGCCAACCCAATACATACAGAAACATCAGTCCACATTGAGGTCAACGTGGAAGCAGGGGGACCCACACTGAAATTTTTAGAGACTATTTTAACTTTTCATATTTGGTAGGAAAAATAATGTCCTTCAACCCCATCCCTGAAAGCTGTCCATCTCCTAATTTCTGGAACATGTAAATATGTTAGGTTACGTGGCAAAAGGGGAACTAAGACTGCAGAAGAAATTAATGTTGCAGTTTGAATTATGGTTGCTAACCAGCTGGCTTTAAAAAGGGAGAGGAGCCCAGATCATCCAGGTGGGCCCAATGCAATCCCAGGGTTTTTAAAAGAGAAAGAGGGAGGCAGAAGAGAACCAGATAGGGAACATAGTTAGAAGGGTTCAGCCCAACATCCCTGGCTTTGAAAACAAAGGGAAAAAGTAGGAAGCCTAGGAATGTGGGCAGCTTCTAGCAGACGGAAATGTAGAGGAAATGGATTTTCCTCTAGAGCCTTCGGGAGGAATGCAGCCCTGCCAGCACTTTGAATCCAATGAGAATTACTTTGGATTTCTGACTTTCAAAACTGTTAGATAATAAATTTGTGTTATTTTAAGTCACTATATTATGGTAATTTGTTACAGCAGCAATAGGAACTCATACACTATGTTGAAGAAATGCCATGGATCACACAGACAACCAATAACTATAATTTATATTTAGCTTTTGCATAGAATTACAGAGAGCATACATGCATCCAACCCTCCCTCCCGCCACACACACGCGCACGCACACTTGTAATCTTTAGTTGTTTACATTTTTGCGGGTGACTTCCCCCTTCTAATTTGATCATGTTATCAGAATTCAAGGAGGGAACGCGGGCAGCAAGGGACTTGCTGCGGTTACTGTGAGTTAATTGGGAGATACCTGACCGGCTGCACAAGCATTGTCTGCATTGCCTGGGGCTAAAATTGAATTGTGCAAATAGAGAGAGAAAAGCTTGTTTACTCTCTGGTAAAGAGGATATCTGCCAGAAAGATAGTGGTCCTTCTGCTGACAAAGTTAGTAATTTGCAGATTTGCAAAACTAGGGCATCAAATACACACAGGTGCAAATAGATGTCTGTAAATATAAAAATGAAACAAGTAATTTGAGGTTTCTGGGAGAGAGCCAGTCCATGAATTCCATCCCCAGGAATATTACAAGCCAGCCTAAGATCCAGGTTGCCATGCACTGAGTAGCAGCAAACAAGGGGTGTCCTGGGGAAGCAAAAATACCTACCATTCTCATCAGCCTCATCACCCAAATCACTCTAAATAAATATCAAACCCAAGTAAAAATAGGATCACTATGCAAACACAGCTTCAAGCTGCTGCCAAGTACGTACACTCTCCACATAAAAGTGTATTTGTCCTCCAAAAGCAGCTTCAGAGTAGTCCTCACTCCCCAGTCCCACGCAATCTCAGACCCCAAGCCCTTCCATTTTGGAAATGCTGGGGATACATATAGCAAGGGCACTTAATTTTCTTTTCAAAAGCAGAAAGTAAAAGAACAAAAGAACAAAACAAGTGGTATAACCTAAGCAATGATGAGATGCTAAGAACTTGGAAATAAAATGGTCAAGACTAGCTTCCACACACAATGGCTCAAAGCTGATATATATATATATATATATTTGCCTTAAAAACAAAGACTTAGGCCAGCAACCCCTAGTTATAAGCAGATTGAGAGTATTAGTTACATTTAAACAAACAATGCATCAATCAGAAAGGGACTGTCCAGAAAAAAAAAAAAAAAAAAAAGACAGAGAAGCAAATGCTGGCCGGTCGCACACAGCCACTATCTGCCAGCCGGGGGGGGGGGGGGCAGGGGGTCGGGGGGAGGGGTAGGGGGCGGGGCTGTGTGGCAGGTTCACATCTGAGGGAAGCTGTGTCAGTCCATTGTGTCCTGGTCAAACTAGATAAATAATCCAGCGAAGTCCCCTGGTTCTGTTATCTGTTCACCAAGCAATTTTTTTTTGTCATCGTCTTAGTTCATTCAGGCTGGTAATAACAAATACCACAGACTGAGTTGCTTATAAGAACCAAAAATTTATTTCTCACCAACCTGGATGCTAGGATATCCAAGGTCAAGGCACCAACATGGCCACATTCTGGTCAAGGCCCCTTCCTGGTTCACAGCCAATGCCATCTCATTGTGACCTCACATGATGAAAGGGACAAGAGATTTCTGTGGGGTTTCTTTTATGAGGACCCTAATCCTATCTGTGAGTGCTCCACCCCCATAACCTAAGCACTTCTCAAATGTCTCCCCTAACACCATCATTTGGGAGTTACAATTTCAACATCTGAATTTGGGTGGGGGGGAAGCAAACATTCAGACCACAGAAATTATAATGTGACTATAGGAAGAGAATGCACTAATCTTCAATCAGGAGAATTTCATCTGCTTAAAATGGTTATGCTATCATCACAAATTCATATATTATTTTTCTAGTTTAATTTGGACTATGCACTAACTTTTACCTGATTAACATTTACCTCATAAGAGCTCCAGGAGCCCTGAGCTCTTTTGCTTAAAGGGAAGGATTTTGCCAACTCTCAGTTGGGCGAGAGTGGTCATAATTCCCACCAGAACACTAGTCTTACCCACAGGATGGCTGGAATTCTCTCAGAGACTTCTTAGATTCTCTGGGACAGTGTGCATGTTCCACCAGGACTATCTTGTTTTGAACTGGCTATAAGCTAAAGTGCCACTAAAGACCTTTCTCTGGCAAAGAGGATATATGCAGGGGGGAAAAAAAGCGACTCTTTGCTGACAAAGTTAGTAATCTTCAGATTTGCAAAACTAGGGCATAAAATACACTCAGAAGAGACCCCCAAGCAAGTCTGCTCTTCAAAAATATCCCATTCTCCTGTCCACTAAGTAAACACCAAGGAAAGAGTGCCTTGTTCATGAATAGAAAATTAAAGCATAAAAAAGGAATTGGCTAGAAATTAAAGAGGGGCTTGTCTCAGGAAGAAACACTGAGGCCAAGTCACGTGAGCCACTGACGCTCTTCCAGTTCAGTCCCATGCAGCAGCCTCTGTGGTCTGGAGGAAGCGCTGGAGTCAGCTACCTTGGATCAAATCTGATGCGTTTCCTGGCTAATAAAAACACTAATACCTATGACTCCGATCTTTACTTTTAATTAAATATTTTTTATTGGAACGCTATATAAATATGTACAAACATAAATCTGGGTATAAATTCCTTATGCTCACACAACTATAAACTTACAGAACCAATATAATTCAAATTAAGTTTATTTATTCAATGTGACAGATGATGTTACTTTGCTGAAATAAAACCCCTCTTGAATCTGTGAGTAGTACTCGGTACTGAATGCCAGAGCACGGATCTTTCAGGTTTGGCAGCCAGAGCTACTACGCACTGGGAGAGAACTTTATGTTCCCGGCACAGTTCCTTATTCAAGCTACTCTGAGACTTTCGTTCACAGCCTGCATTTTGATGCCATTGGCCTTCACTAATATATTAATTTTTTTCGCTGTTCTTTTCCTTTCTACTTGAGGCCAATAAAATTATAAATCCAAAAGCCCAAGCCCAACCCTGAAGTGTGTGGCAGTGCTCTCAGGTAGTCATTTGATGGCTCAAAATGCGTTTCTGTACATGCATTGCAGCTGTTTTCCAACTAAACACCGATTTTATCTTCATTACTATGGAGAACTTACCCATGGCAGCTTGAGGAACTAGTAAAATCTAGTCCCTTGACGGAGCACCATGTCCTGCTTTCCCTCCCTCCTCCCAACACTCGGGGCAAGATGTGAGACACAAAATCAATGTTTCCCTTCTGCTCTCAGTGTGCAAAACGGTTGAGGCAAACCTGTGCCCTTTTCCTTGATTTCACACTCTTGCATCTCTGACCTTCTCTTTTTAAGTAAATTCTCTGGGGGAATATTCATGTGGCCAAACTCATCTTCTCAAGGGGAGATAAAAGCTGAAAAACAGTGAGACGTGAGTCTTAGTGCCTATTCCTTTTCAGTTTTATAAAATAGCAGTAGCCTTTCTTTAAACAGAGCAAACAGTGGGAATGACTAGAAAAACACCCAAACACTTTGTGTTTTTTCCCTGCTCATGCCCTACTACAGCAGAAGGCTTGCACCTGCCTCTGCCTTCTACTCTATTTTTCCCTTCCCTTGGGAGGTGAAATAAACGTTTAGGATGAAAACAAATAAGCATTCAAATTTTACAAATTTGAAACACTGGTTATGAGACCTGTGGAATATCTACGTCAGTTCTGCACCTCAATAAATAATTTGGAAGCAACGCTGGGGTCTGGACAATGCTCCCAGAAGCCAATGCACCCTTTCCTGCAAATGCCCACTGACTGGAAATGCCACTCGGACTGTATACAAATTTCCATATAAATGAAGATCAGTTGCTGAACCCCACGCCTCCGCATTGATCCATCAGCCTATTTCCAGGAGCACCAAACTTTTAAAATACTATTGACAGATAATGGACTTCTGCAACTGACCTCCTTGCTTTCCTATTTTTCTCCCACAATTTTATTTTTTTTCTTTTCATCTTTTTTGTCTGCATTTTTGGAGATTTCATCATCTTCATCTTTCAGATGTATAACTTGCTCTTCAAGCCTTCTTTGAAAAAAAATTAGCAATCATGATATTTAATGAAAGAACCATTTCTTATTTTTCCTCCTTCATTGTAGTGTTTTTATTTTAAGACTGAAATATTCTCCTAAATATTTCTAACAATAATAGATCAGAATGTTCTAAAATTCTTTTTTTGCTTTGTTTCCTGAGTCAATATTTCTGATTTTCCTCTCCACCTCTAGGATCTTTTTTACTGCTGTTTTTTTTTTCTAAAATATCTAGATATTCTTGGTTGTCTCCATTAAAAAGAGATCCCATTTTCTTCTTTTTTCACATTTTTTAATTGCTGTTCAAGTGCAGTTGCCTCTATTTTACCCCTACCACCTGAGCCACCCCAGCCACCCCTACCTCCCACCCTTGATCCTCCCCCTTCGGTTTTGTCCATGTGTCCTTCATACACGTTCCTGAAAACCCTTTCTTCCACTCCTTCAAAAAGGTTTTTAAGTTCCTATACCTATAGTACTTTTTCTCAGCTTTTTTACAGATGTACTGATTTTAAAGTATCTTTTCTCTGATTTCATCAAGAATTTGGGAAGATGTAGTTCACCATCCTATATACTTTAGTAAATTTTTAAAACAAAATTCAAAGTACTTCTTTAAATAGTGTTGGCATAAGTATGGAAATTGCATACTTCACCCAAGGCTATATTTTCATGCAAATGCCCACTGATCTGAAGTGTCATCTTTATTATATACTAAACTTCTATGTAAATGTAGGTTTATTTCTGAACTTCATGTCTTCTCATTGATCTATCAATCTATTTATATAGCCGTAACACAGTTTTTAATTAGTCACTGCTTTAATTACTCCTATTTGTCCAACAGATATGCACTTGTAAAATGGAAGGGATTGTGAAAAAAGACAATACAGACCCGGAGCAAACCTTGGCATTTCATTTCCTTCATGCAGACGTTCTCGGTGAACAGCAAAACAAGTGATTACATGTGACTCAGGACGTTTCCTCAGCATTTATGATAACATATTTTTGTCACAAATTGTATATAACATGTAACATCTTCAAAATTGCAATTAATCTCCCTATTAAACGATCCACTTTACAGGAGAAACCGAAGCTTGGAGAACTCACGAGGCTCACTGGAGGCTGCCCAACTTGAGAGCGGCGGGGCTTGGACTCAGGCCTCACCCGGAGCTCGGACTCCCTCTGCCACACAGCGCGTGCCAATCGTCCTCCGCACAGTGACGGTTCTTTGTTCATTTATCAGAGTGACCTTTTTTAACTCGCTTGTTTTTCTGCTTCAAATGACTTAGAATACAAGTCCATTGCTGACTGTCCACTCTCTCTGTTTCCCGCACCTAAAGGTCACAGTACCCCACAGGCTTAAGACCCCCAACTTTGGTCTGTGCCTTTACTACACCTGCAAGATAGGCTCACGTGTCTATGCCGCAGCTTACATGCATTTTTCTGAATGTTTATACACAATGAATACATTTTACAATCATTTAAAAAACATGTTTATCAGATGACAAAGCTAAAAGGAAAATAGAGCAATGAAAATATTTATATTAATGAGGCCGTTTTATGGGAACATTATTTCTTTTAAAATCTATGGTAGTATCATTGTATTTACTGTTTTAAAATATTTTTTATTTATTTAATTTGTTAAATGTGATTTTTAAAATCCACAATTAAAGAATAATTAAAGATTCCTCTTCTATAATGTGTACTGATTTATCTTAAGAGTTTTGCTTCTCTTGTCCCCCCCCTCTAACTAAGGCCTAAAAATGCGTAAAATGGCCAAAAGGAGGAACTGGTGAGCAAAGGGCCTGGGTAGTTGCAATCAAAGAAACAGCTGGGAGAGAGAGACCATAAAAGCAAACTAAGGAAAGGAATCAGGGAGAGAGTGAAAAGGAAACAGATCTTTTCTGCTCAAAACCACTCCAAGAGGGAAGGGGCATAAAAAGAAAAAGAGGAGAAACCGCCTGAAGTAAATACAAAGACCGAGGAAGGGTAGGAAAGGAAGAGGGGAAGATTAGTGAGAGATAAAGGGAAATGAATGGATTGAAAAAACAATCGGGAAATTCATCTGAAGAGGACCCTCGGGAAGGATGACAGCTGAGGTTGAAGGAGGATGCTAGTCAGACGCAAACGTCCTGGTTTCATGCTTCCACAGGATGGCTGCTGCAAGTGTGAAACATGCCCCCTTTCAAAACACTCAAGGAAGAAGAACTCACACCCCATGTGAAAGTGAAACTAAACATCCCCTGATGTCCTCTCAAGTTTCAAACACAAAGATATGTATGGGGATTTAATTTAGTTACAAAGACTCAGCGGGTGAGAAATTTAGCTTGATCACCAAAGCCCAGGTCCCAGAAGACCAAGCTCTCAGACAGGCGGATGATTCATTTACCAGATCCAAAACAAAAGTAATTATCTAAAACTTGTAAATAAAACAAGAAGATCTTTCACGATCATGCTGGAGAATTTTCTAACCAGCCTTCTGTGTCTCCTGATTCTCTAAGGCTGTCATTCAGTTTGACTTAATGTTTATTATTAATTAGGGCTCAGATTCTGTGTAAAATTAAGTTTTAGCTTATAGAAGACTGACAATTTGTGAGCCATCTTTGTCCAGTGGAGATAACAAATAATAAATGTTCAGTAAAAAAGGGAAACCCTAGAGTTTACCATTTTATTGAACTCTGAGGGCATTAACACTTTTGTATATAAATTAAAAACCTTATTTAATCCTTTCTTTCTCCTACAATAGGTACTGCTTTCTCTCAGTCTCCATTACCATCCTACTCATTCCCTCACTGAAAAGTTAAACAAATCTTTGACATGTGCTCCATATATTTTTGTATGTTTTTAAATGTTTAAAATGTATACTTTGACAATTTTGACAATAATAATATATATATTTAACTAGGTTTTACTGACTGCCAGACACTGTATTTAGTCCTTTGTGAGTACTACCTCATTTAGTCCTCACATCAACCTTGTTCGTTTGGGTAAACTGAGGTCCAGAAAAGATAAGTATTTTTCTTCAAGATCATCCACAAGCTGAGGAAGGTTTAGAACTTGGATCAGTTTCGTAAGAGTCCTGCCTTCTTGCTACTGTGTTGTATTTTTCTGCCAAAGTGCAGTAGCAATGCCTGTCACATGTAGGGTGTTAACAAGATCAAGAGGTCCAAGAAAGACGCTGAAATGGAAGTTGGGTGCTAATAGTGGGGAGCAATTAGAGCAAACAAAGTTGTTGGAGAACTAATACACGTCGATCTTGGAAAAGGGAGTTATCGTTATCTCCATTTAACAGCTGAAAAGACTGAAATTCAGACAGAACAGGTTACCTTTCCCAAGTCACCCCATTAATAAGAACTAAGCAAGGGTGTGGAAGCCCATCACCAGACCCTGAGACAAGGACATTTTCTCAGGCTCCCCTGTTTCTGAACAGATGGTCAGCAAGTTCAGCCTCATTTGTTCCACTTCTTAGTTCCAAACTATGGTTACAGCTGTCATTATTACCCCTTTGTCCTGGATCTATTTGGCTTTGAGATTTTTATCTTCCTGCTTTTGTCTTTGACATAATGATCAGGCAACATTTAATTCGGCCTCTGGTTCTCATTTATTTTTCTGGCACTGATCCCAGAGACCCACTCAAAGGAACAACCCACAGTCGTAAGATATCAACGGCCTGATTTCTATCAGGGTTGTCTGACACTAGAGTTCATCATTCCTTTCCTATCACCCACCACCTCCTCCCACCCCTACCCCCCAGTACAACATATGGACACAACTTTTATAGATCTGCTACTCACTTGCCTATAATACCAGTTTTACACCATAGAATTATGCCCAGTTAATGAATGGTAAGGATCAAGCAGCTGGGCTGCTCAAAACAGTATACGTACAGGAAGAATTCTATCTAAAATCAATCATTACCTGAACTTTTTACACAAGGAGTCATAGATATTTTTTTGAATGAGGAAAATGAATCGGTCCCAACGTCTGCATTTTTTTTTTTTTGCCAGTTTCGGCTCCATAAATTCCATCTAACAGGACTCAGCATAAGACTATATTGAAGAATATCAATTGATGGCAATTAATCTGAGAACAAACAAGCCTGGAAACTTAGATACCCGGAGCTACTTAGATATGTTCTTTACAAAAGCACTTCCCAGTTTTGTTTAAGACGCTGACCAATTCACTTTTCCTCTCCGGACACTAATACCTTCATCTACATGAGAGTTTTGAGCTCACAGGTCTCTTCCATTTCTGCTTTTCTGCAATTCTGTGTTACTTCTATGCCAATAATCTAAAGAAGGCAACAATTTCTGCTATGTCATCTCTTACTTCAGATAGCACTGGTAATTCACTCAGAATTCTCCTTAGTAGGAAAGATCACTGAAATAGTGCAGAAGGAGGGGGAGTGAGGAGGAATGAAAAAGAGTGGATGTCCCTCTCCTCATTAGACTCTATGGTCTAGTGGGAAAAACAAACTCTAAGTATGAAATAACAACTTGTGTGAGAAGAAAGGAGCTCAGAGGACACGGTAAGATCAAAACTAGGTGTAAGTGTTAAGAAA
Source organism: Glossophaga mutica (assembly GCA_039655065.1). Classification (NCBI taxonomy): domain Eukaryota; kingdom Metazoa; phylum Chordata; class Mammalia; order Chiroptera; family Phyllostomidae; genus Glossophaga; species Glossophaga mutica. The sequence goes on along the minus strand of CM077308.1, from coordinate 71,867,018 downwards.
GTACTATTTGAACATAGCTGAAGAATGAGGGGTTAACTAAACAAATGGGTGAGGTGTCATTTCAGGAATGGGGAACAGCACCTGTAAAGGCTTGAAGGTAAGACAGCGGTAGGTTCAAGCAAATCCCACATCAGATGGCTGCAAAGATTAGCTGTGAGGTGCAGCACGTTTTCACGGAAATATTTCAACGTGTGTGCGTGTGTGCATGTGCCCAACCACACATACACAGAAAAATAAAAATTGACCACAGAGCAAAAATGATTCTTCTCCAAAGTACATTTATTTCCATTATTTCCCAAGAAGTAAGTCATTGTTGAAGCCAGTTAATATATCTACAGGTTCTTTATGAATATTTATCATCATAATCATGATCATGATCAACTGCATTACGGATGGGTTAAGCACACAATAAACAGACGCACATCCTAACTCTAAAAAGTTAAAAGCCAATAGTTCTTAGGGATTGGTTATGTAGATAACCTACCTACTTGTGAACAAAGAGTCCATAGTTCTATAAAGAAATACCATTGGCTTAGGATGAATCTGGTAAACATTTGCATATTGAATGATTTTAAAATCAGGTTAATGTATATAAATACTATTTTTTTTGAAAGAGAGAGTAGTCACCCATGAGAGAGTATAAGAAGACACAGAAAGCATGAGCAAAATGGATGGAAATGGGGGCATTGAAAGTCTTGGGAATTTAAGGAAAAATTAAGTATTAAGGTTAAAGGAAAATTTTAATTCTGGTCACCATGGACTTACAGGGACAGGATTTACACCCCCACTTGAAACAACTAAAAATCTTGACAAAATATAAAGGTATATATTTTTAAGAAGGAACACAAGCATTTGGCATCAGGCAACCAAAGTCAGTTTCTTAAGAGAGAGTGAACAAATGAGGAAAAAGCTCCAATGGCCCAAGCTTACTCCCTAGGGAATGTTTCCAGGCCCGGGAGCAGAGAGGGGAGAATTCAGGCAGAACCCAGTGCTCTTCCTGAGCAAAAGAGATGAATCTGAGAGTCTGAGGAAGACAAGGCATTTACAGTTCTCAGAGCAAAGTAAAACTGAGGAGAGAACCTCACCGACAGGAATTCCAAAGATTTCTAGACAGCCTTCCTCTCTAACATGGACCAAAGTACTTATCAGTACATGCATGTGAGGAATCTAAGGCTGAGGAAAGAACCATTAACACAGATGAGAGGAAATTGCCTGGGAATTGTGCCTGTTCTCACCAGCAAGTCTGGAAAAACTCATAATTCCTGGGGCGCTGGGCAAAGGTCTTGCCTCAGCACTGGGAATGATCAGCTTTAGAATGATCCCTGCTCCTGCCCCACCTAATAAGTGACAAAAGCAAGATTCTGAAGGGCCAAGTTATTTATAAGCATTTTAACTACATCTCAAAGTACAAACCAAGAAGAATTATTGAAATATAAAAATATCTAGAACCCAGTGAGGTAAAATTTACAATATCTAGCATGCAATCAAAGATCACCAGCCATACAACAAGGCAGAAATGTAGCACCCAGCATTGAAAGAAAATTCAATCAAAACCACCCTACACTGATACAGATACTAGAATTAGTAGAGGAGGACATTAAAGCAATTATGATAACTGTATCCCATATGTTCAAATTTAAGTAAACAGATAAAGATGTTAAAAAGGACCAAACTGAATTTTTAAAAAGACTTTTTATGCCTAACCTCCCCTATTATCAACATCCCTCACCAGAGTAGTATATTTATTGCAACTGATAAACCTACATTGACACATTCCAATCCCCAAGTCCACAGATTACATTAGGGTTCACTCTTATTGTTGTACATTCTGCAGGTTTAGAAAAATGTATAACATGTATCTGTTATTGTAGTATCATACTGAGTATTTCCACTGTCCCCCAAATCCTCTGTGCTCTGCCCATTCACCTTTCTCCCCTGATCCCTGATCTTTTTATTCTCTCTATAGTTTTGCCTTTTTCAAAATGTCATATGGTTGGAATCACACATTATGTAACCTTTTTAGATTGGCTTCTTTCACTTAGTAATATGCATTTATGTTACCACCCTGTCTTTTCTTGGTTTGATAGCTAATTTCTTTTAATAGATGAATAAATATTCCATTATCTGGTTGTACCACAGTTTATTTTTCCATTCACCTACTAAAGGACCTCTTGACTGCTTCCAAGCTTTCTCAATAATGAATAAAGCTTTTATAAATATACAGGTGCAGTTTTTATAAAGAACATAAGTTTTCAACACCTTTGGATAAATATTAAGGAGTAGATTTTGTGTTAAGAGTGTGTTTAATTTTGTAAGAAATCACCAAACTATCTTTCAAAGTGGTCATACCATTTTCATTCTCACCAACTCTGTGTGAGAATTTGTGATGCTTCACGTCTTTGGCAGCAATTGGTGCAGTCAGTATTCTGAATTGTGGTCGTTCTGACAGGTATGCTGTGGTGTCTCAATGTTGTTTTAATTCCCTGGTGACGTAGGAGGTAGAGCATTTTTACATGCTTACTTACCATTTTTTCATCTTCTTTGCGAGAGGTCTGTTAAGATCATAAGATCATATATTTTTTAATTTTTAATTTTCTTATTGTTTTTGTCCATTACTATTTGTCCCCCTTCTACTCCTGTTCCCCCTTGTCTTGCAATCACCACACTGTTGTCCATGTCCATGAGTCCCTTTTTCTTTTAGCTCAATCCCTTCACTGCTTAACCACCCCCCAGAGCTGTCAGCCTGCTCTCTGAGTCTCTCTCTGTTTTGCTTATTAGTTCAGTTTGTTCATTATATTCCACACATAAGTGAAGTCATATGGTATTTGTCTTTCGGTGATTGGCTTTTTTCACCTAGCAAAATGTTCTCCAGGTCCGCTCATGTTGTCACAAAGAGTAAAATTTTCTTGTTTCTTATGGCCAAACAGTATTCCATTGTGTAAATGTCCCATAGTTGTTTCAGCCATACATCTACTGATGGACACTTGGGCTGCTTCCATATCTTGGGGAATGTAAATAATGCTGCAATGAACATGGGGGTGAACATGGGGGTGCTCATACTTTTTCAAATTGAGTTCATTCAGATATATTCCAAGATGTGGGATCTCTGGGTCAAAATACATATCCATTTTTAATTTTTTGAGGTATCTCCATACTGCTTTCCTCAGTGGGTAAACCAGTCTGCATTCCTACCAACAGTGCAAAAGGCTTCCCTTTTCTCCACATCCTCACTAGCACTTGTTTGTTGATTTATTAGTAATAGCTATTCTGACCAGTGTGAGGTGATTTCTTGTTGTGGTTTTAATTTGCATCTCTCTGATGATTTATAACATTGAGCACCTTTTCATATGTCTATTGACAATCTGATATCCTCTTTGTAGAAGTGTCTATTCAGGTCCTTTGTCTATTTTTTAACTAGTTTATTGGTTATTTTGGTGTTGAGTCTTATAAGGTTTTTATAAATTTTGGATATTAACCTGTTATCTGATGTATCAGCAAATATGTTCTCCCATGTTGTGGATTGTCTTTTTATTTTGCTGATGGTTCCTTTGCTATGCAAATCTTTTTAGTTTGATGTACTGCTACTTGTTATTTTTTTCTTTTGTTTCCCTTGCCTGAGGACATACCATATTTTGCTGTTTATAATGAGCTCCCTGTATAATGTGCACCCATGTTGTTGGCCCAAACTTTCAGGAAAAGAGTCATTCATTTTAATTTTTTAACTCAATTTTTAATTTATTTATATTTAGATACTTGTTTTTTAATTACAAAGGAATTTTAGCATTTATTTTTTAACATTATGGCACAAGAAATTTTATATTATATAACAAATAATTATAAAACATAAGAACAAATAAAAGATATTTCAGGTACTAACCATGAATAATGTGTATCCTTCCTTATTTTCCTTTCAAAAATTTAGGCAAAAACATGTGCATTATACATGGTAAAACATGGTATATCAGATAAAATATTGCTACCAGCAATTAGATTTTACTGCCTATGTTTTCTTCTAGGATTTTTATGGTTTCAAGTTTAACATTTAAGTTTTTAATTTATTTTGAATTTATTCTTGTGTGTGATGTAAGAAGGTGGTCTAGTTTCATTTTTCTTCACATCTGTCCAATTTTCCCAGTGCCATTTATTGACTAAACTGTCTTATTCCATATTTTTTGTTTTATTTCACTGTCAAATATTAATTGACTATAAAGGTGTGGGTTTATTTCTGGGCTCTAATTCTGTTCCATTGATCTATGTGTCTGTTTTTATGCCAGTACCATGCTGTTTTTATTATGATGGCCTTATAGTATAGTTTGATATTAGATAGCATGATTTCTCCAGCTTTGTTCTTCTTTCTCAGAATTGCTGTTGGTACATGGGGCCTTTTGTGGTTCCATATAAATTTTTTTTTACATTTTTGCAAGGTTATAATTATAATTATGTTTTCACTTACTTACTAATGTAGTATATTTTCATAAATGGAAGGTGTATCTCAGTGGTTTACTTGTGCATTTGGCCCATGGAAACCACAAGTGTGAGCTGCCAGAGCCCACTTACACATGCATTGTTTTGACTACTACGACTACTATGCAGTTGGCCCTCCATGTCCACGGGTTTCACATCCTTAGATTCAACCAAACGCAGATCAAAAGCAGATCAAAAACAGTATTTTTGATCCATGGTTGGGAATTCCTGCTTGCAGAGCGCTGACTGTATGCATTGTTTGGTGCCATCTGTTTTTTTAAATATATTTTATTGATTATTTATTACAGTTGTCGCATTCCCCTCTGCCCTGCACCCCCTCCCACCCACATTCCCCCCTTTTAGTTCATGTCCATGTGTCATAAGTACTTTAGCTTCTACAATTCCCACACTATTCTTGCCCTCCCCCTGTCTATTTTCTACCCACCATCTATGCTACTTATTCTCTGTACCTTTTCCCCCTCTCTCCTCCTCCCACTCCACTGTTGCTAACCCTCCATATGATCTCCATTTCTGTGGTGCTGCTCCTGTTCTAGTTGTTTGCTTTTGTTTTAAGTGTGGTTGTTAATAACTGTGAGTTTGCTGTCTTTTTACTGTTCATATTTTTCATCTTCTTTTTCTTAGATAAGTTCCTTTAACATTTCATATAATAAGGGCTTGGTGATGATGAACTCCTTGAACTTGACCTTATCAGAGAAGCACTTTATCTGCCCTTCCATTCTCAATGACAGCTTTGCTGGATAGAGCAATCTTGAATGTAGATCCTTGACTTTCAGGACTTGGAATACTTCTTTTCAGCCCTTTCTTGCCTGGAAGTTCTCTTTTGAGAAATCAGCTGACAGTCTCATGGGAACTCCTTTGTAGGTGACTATCCCCTTATCCCTTGCTGCTTCTAGAATTCTCTCCTTCATTTTAATCTTGGCTAATGTAATTATGATGTGCCTTGGTGTGTTCCTCCTTGGGTCCAACTTCTTTGGGACTCTCTGAGCTTCCTGGACTTCCTGGAAGTCTATTTCCTTTGCCAGATTGGGGAAATTCTCCTTTATTATTTGTTCAAATAAGTTTTCCACTTGTTGCTCTTCCTCTTCCCCTTCTGGTACCCCTATAATTTGGATGTTGGAACGTTTGAAGATGTCCTGGAGGTTCCTAAGCCTCTCCTCATTTTTTTGAATTCTTGTTTCTTCATTCTTTTCGGTTTGGTTGTTTGTTTCTTCCTTCTGGTCCACTCCATTGATTTGAGTCCCAGTTTTCCTCCCATCAGTATTGGTTCCCTGTGTGTTTTCCTTCATTTCACGTATTGTAGCCTGCATTTTTCATCTACTTTGTGAGCAAAATCAACCAATTCTGTGAGCATCCTGATCACCAGGGCTTTGAACTGTGCATCTGATAGGTTGGCTATCTCTTTGTCACTTAGATGAGTTGGCTCTGGGGATTTGATTTGTTTTCCCATTTGAGCCCTTTTTTTTTTTTTTTTTTTTTTTTTTTTGCCGGGAGCTGGGGGTCTGGTTGCGGCTGTTACGTAGTAAGGGGCAGAACCTTAGGTGTTCACCAGGGCAGGGCAACCCAGTCACAGAGTTGTGATGCTGTATGTAGGACCAGGTCAGAGAGGTAACAATGGCTCCCGTTCCACGCTCTCTGTCAGATTTCAGGCCCCTCTGTGAGGCTGGGAGTCTCTCCCAGCACTTCAACCCCCACAAGTATTTTCAATTGATGCTTTTAGGCTTTATTTCCCAGCGCTGGGGCCCTGGGTTGCAAAGTCTGTCTCACTGCCCATTTTCCCCTGGTTGTCTGTGCACGAATGTGTGACCATGGTCAGCCGCCTTGTGCGCCTTGCTTGGTCTGCTTGTTGACTCCTTGGGCCCAGTTACCACCGCCTGTGCACCTGGGGTGTGCCAACCACTGCCTGCACATCTGGGGCCACCTGCACATCTGGGACCACTAGCCACTGCTTTTTCCTACCACGATCCCTCTCCACTGGCTGCCGACTCCACCCTTCTTACCGGTCTGGGTGAATCGTTGTTGGACTTCCATAGAATTCAATTTTCTATCTGTTCCGGTTGTTTTTTTGGTTCTAAATTTTTGTTTTTCTTAATTTTGGTTGTGAGAGGAGGCACAGTGTGTCTGCCTATGCTTCCATATTGGCCAGAAGTCTGTTCCATATAAATTTTTGAAATATTTGTTCTAATTATGTGTAATATGTCATTGGAATCTTGACAGGTATTGCATTGAATCTCTAGATTGCTTTGGGTAGTATGGACATTTTAATGATGTTAATTCTTCCTATCCATGAACATGGTGTGTCCTTTCACTTATTTGTATCTTCAGTTTCTTTCTTCAGTGTCTTATACTTTTTCAAGTACAGGTCTTTTACATCTTTGGTTAAGTTTATTCCTAGGTATTTTATTCTTTTTGAAGCAATCGTAAAGAATTTTTTTTTTTCAAATTTTCCTTTCTGTTAGTTTGTTCCTGGCATATAAAAATGCAACTGATTTCTGGATATTAATTTTGTATCCTGCTACTTTGCTGAATTCATTGATCAGTTCTAGTAGCTACTTGGTGGAATCTTTGGGGTACTCTATGTTTAATATCATGTCATCTGCAAATAAAGGTGGTTTTACCTCTTCCTTTCCAATTTGGATGGCTTTTGTTTTATCTTGTCTGATTGCTGTGCCTAGGACTTCCAGTACCATGTTGAATAATAGAGGTGAAAGTGGTCATCCCTGTCTTGTTCCCAATCTTAAGGGTACATTTGTAGTTTTAGCTCATTGAGTATGATGCTGGCAGTGGGTTTGTCATATATGGCCTTCATTATGTTTAGATATGTTCCCTCTGTTCCCATTTTGCTGAGAGCTTTTATCATAAATGGGTGCAGGATTTTATCAAATGTACTTTCTGCATCTATTTATATGACCATGTGGTTCTTATCCTTCATTTTGTTTATGAGGTGAATTACACTTTTTATTTGCAAATGTTGTACTAACCTTGCATTCCTGGGATAAATCCCACTTGATCATAGTGCATGATCTTTTTGATGTATTGCTATTTTTGGTTTGGTAATATTTTGCTAAGGATTTCAGCATATATGTTCATGAGGGATATAGGCCTATACTTTTTTTTGTAGTGTCTTTATCTGATTTTTGAATTAGGATAATGCTGGCCTTGTAAAATAAGCTTGGAAGTCTTCCCTCCTCTTGAATTTTTTGAAATAGTTTGAGGAGAGGTGTTAGTTCTTCTCGGAATGTTTGGTAAAATTCACTTGTGAAGATATCCAGTCCACAGCTTTTGTTTGTTGGGTGTTTTTTTTATCAATGCTTCAGTTTCTCTAGGTGTAATCTGTCTATTCAGGTTCTCTGATTCTTCTTGATTTAGTTTTGGAAGATTATATGTTTTTAGGAATTTATTCACTTAATTCAGGTTGTCCAATCATTTGGCATATAGTTGTTCATAATATTGTCTTACTATCTTTTCTATTTCTTTCATGTCAGTTGTTACTTCTCCTCTTTCATTTCTGATTTTATTTATTTGCATTCTCTTCTCGATCTTTTTTTGATGAGTCTAGTTAAAGGTTTGTCAATCTTATTTATCTTTTCAAAGAACCAGCTCTTGGATTAATTGATCTTTTATATCATTTTTTAAACTCTTTCATTTATTTATGCTCTGATCTTTATTATTTCCTTCCTTCTACTCACAGTGGGCTTTGCTTGTTGTTCTTTTTCAAGTTACTTTGAGTATAAATTGTTTATTTGAGCTTTTTCTTGTTTCTTGAGATAGGCCTGTAATGCTATGAATTTCCCTTTTAGGATAACTTTCCCAGTGTCCCACAGATTTGGGGTTGTTGTGTTTTCATATTCGTTTGTTTCAGGGTATCTTTTGATTACTTTCTTGATTTCATTGTTGACCTATTCATTGTTTAATAACATGTTATTTACCTTCCATGTTTTTGCATATTTTTCAGTGTTCTTCACGTGATTGATTCTAGTTTCATAACATTATGGTCAGAGAAGATGCTTGATATAATTTTAATCTTCTTAAATTTATTGATACTTGTTTTTTGTTTTAACATGAGGTATACCCTAGAAAACATTCCATGATCATTTGAAAAGAATGTATAGTCTGCTGTTTTGGGGTGAAATGCTCTGTAGATATATATTAAATCCATTTGATCTAGTGTGTCATTTAATGCTACTAATTCCTTGTTGATTTTATGTGTAGAAGATCTATCCATTGGTAACAGTGGATGTTCAAATCCCCTACTATGACTGTATTGCTTTTGATCTCTACCTTCATGTCCATCAAGATTTGCTTTACATATATAGATGCTCCTATGTTGGGTACATGTTTATTGCTAATAAACTAATGTTTATTAGCATTATATCCTCTTGTTAGATTGCTCCCTTTATCACTATGTAATGTCCTTCCATGTCTCTTACTATTGCTTTGATTTTAAAATCTATTTGGTCAGATATGAGTACTGCTACCCCAGCTTTTTTCCCTTTCCGGTTGTATGAAATATCTGTTTCCACCCCTTTTCCTTTAGTCTGTGTGTATCTTACATTCTAAGGTGGGTCTCTTAGAGACAACCTGTACATGGGTCTTGTTTTCTTATCTTTTCAGCTACCCTATGTCCTTTGATTGGAGAATTTAAGCCATTTACATTTAAAGTGATTATTGATAGATACGTATTTATTGCCATTTTATTTTTAAGCTATTTTCTTCTGTTTTTTTTCTTTTTCTTATTTTTCTTCTTAAAGCAGGCCCTTTAACATTTATTGTACTGCTGGGTTGGTGTTCACAAACTCCTTTAGCTTGTTCTTGTCTGGGAAGTTCTTTATTTCTGTTTCAATTTTAAGTAATGGCATTGCTGGGTAAAATAGCGTTGGTCATAGGTTTTTGCTTTTCATCACCTTGAATATTTCATGCCAATCCCTTCTGGCCTGAAATGTTTCTGCTGAGAATCAGATGACAGTCTAATAGGAGCTCCCTTGTAGGTAACTCACTGTTTCACTCCTGCAGCTTTTAAGATTCTCTCCTTGTCATTAAGCTTTGCCATTTTAATTATGACATGTAATTGCAGTTTGGTCCTGGGAGGAGGGTAGTGTAGCTTCTACCTATTCTGACACTATCTTGGATCTCCTGGTGCATTTTTATTTGAGTTATTTGTTTTCTCAAAGTATTTAAAAATACACTTTGTGTATTTTTAATAAAATCAAACTAAATTGATTGGTTTTATCAGATGTGTCTTTTGCAAATATTTTCTCCCTATCTGTGGCTTCTCTTCTCATTCTCTTGGTGTCGTCTTTCACAAAGCAGAAGATTTAAATTTATTGAAGTCCACCTTATCAATTATTTTATTCATAAACGATGCCTTTGTTGTTCTATTTAGAAAGTCAACAACATCCCCAAGGTCATCTAGGTTTTTTCCTATGTTATCTTCTAGGAGCTTTATAATTTTACATTTAGGTCTGTGATTCTTTCTGAGGTAATTTTTGTGAAGAATATATGGATTATATCTAGATTTTTTTTTACATGCAGATGTACAGTTGTTCCAGTGTCATTTTTTGAAAAGACTATCTTTGCTCTATTGTTGCCTTTGCTCCTTTTTCATTGATCTGTCATATTTTATAGGTCTATTTCTGGTCTCTCCATTGTGTTCTATTGATCTATTTGTTTATTTCTTCACTGATTTCTTGACTAAACTTTTAGAAATGGAAGTATAATGCCTGAGATGAAAAATACAATGGATTGGATTAACAGACAACTAGATATTTCAGAAGGAAAGATTGGTGAATTTGACAGCATAGCAATGAAAACCATACAAAATGAAACACATAGAGGAAAAAAAACATAAAAAATAAAAGGAGCAAGGTTAAGCTGTGGGATAACTTCCAGTGGTCTAATATACAGTTAATTGGAGTCCTTGAAGGAGAAGGTAGGGTAGGAACAAAAATATATTTCAAGAAATAATACCATAAAATTTCTAAATTTATGAATGCCATAAATCCAAGAAGTTTAAGAATCCTCTAGCAAGAAACATGAAGGAAAGCACACCCAAGCATATCACCATTAAACTGCTCAAAATCCATATTAAAGAGAAATCTTAAAAGCAGTCAAAAAAGATGCATGATCTAAAAAGAAAAAAAAATAGGAATAACAATAGATTTCTCATTGGAGATAATAAAGGGAGAGACAGCAGAGCATTATCTTTGAAATCCCAAAAGAAAAAACTAGCAACCTGGACTTCTGCAAACAGCAAAAATTATCATTCAAAAATTAAGGTAGCCCTGGCTAGGTGGTTCAGTTGGTTGGAGCTTCATCCCATACACCAAAAGTCTGTGGGTTCGATTCCTCATCAGGGCACATACTTGGGTTGTGGGTCTAATCCCTGGTCAGGGTGTATACAGGAGGCAGCCAATCAACATTTCTCACATCCATGCCTGTCTGTCTCTGTCTTTCTGTCTCTCTCTCTCTTCCAATAAAAACATATCCTTAGGCGGGGAATACAAATTAAGGTAAAATAGATATATTTTAGATATAAAAACCTGAATAATTCATCACAGATAATTCTACAAAAAAATGTTGAAGTAAATTCTTCAGTTAGAAGGAAAATCATACCAAGTGGTTTCTAGATTTATATAAAGAATAAAGAACAGTAGAAAGAGTAACTACATGGGTGAAATATAAGATATTTTAAAATTATTTAAATTTTTAAAAAACTATTATCTTTTTAAAGATATTTGACTATTTAAATAAAATAGTAACAATGTAGCATAGGGCTTATAATGTGTAAAATAGGAAAACGTATGACAACAGTAGCATAAAGACAAAGAAGGAGAAATAGAAATATACTACTGGAAGGTTCTTTTACAATGTGTGAAAGGTGTATAATATCTCTTGATGGTTGACTGTGATAAACTAAAGATATATACTACAAACCCTAAATCAACTATTAAAATAACAAAGAGTTATAGCAAATAAACCAACAAAATAAAAATCTGGAATCACACAAAAGAAGGCAGAAAATAGGGAAAGGGGACAAGGAACAGATGGGAAAAATAAATAGCAACATGATGGACTCACACTAACTATGTCAATAATTACATTAAACATAAATGTTCTAAACACCCCAAGTAAAGGTAGAAAATGTCAGATTAGATATTTATAACAATCTTAAGCTAATAAAAGAAATTTAATGAAGCTTAAATTTGTAGAACTCAAAAGATCTATAGACAATCCATAATTATTGTCAGAGATTTAAAAACTACCCTTTCAATAATTGATGAAACAAGTAGACAGAAAATCAGCAAGGATATGTATACTTGACCAACATTACCAACCAACTTATTCGATTGATGAAATGGTTAAATAAAATTAGATGAAATGGACACATTCCCTGGATATACAAACTACCAAAGCTTATTCTAAAGAGTAGTCCCATATAGTAAAGAAAATAAATTTGGGCCCTGGCTAGTGTAGCTCAGTGGATTGAGCGCGGGCCTGCGAACCGAAGGATCGCGGTTCGATTCCCAGTCAGGGCACATGCCTGGGTTGCCAGGCCAGTTCCCGGCAGGGGACATACAAGAGGCAACCGCACATTGATGTTTCTCTCCCTCTCTCCTTCCCTTCCCCTCTAAAGATAAATAAAAAATCTAAAAGAAAAAAAAAATTTAAAAAAAATAAAATACACACTGAATTTAAAAAAAAAAAAAAAGAAAATAAATTTGGGGCTAAAACCTTTTTCTCAACAAGAACTCTGGGCCTTGATTACTTTATCAGTGAAGCATTCTACCAAGTGTTTAAGGAAAAAATATCAATTCAACACAAATGTTTGTAGCAGTTTTATTTATAATATCCAAAAACCAGAAAAAACCCAAGCACCCATCAGGAATGAATAAACAAATTAAGGTATTTCCATACAATGGAATACTATTCAGAAATGAAAAGGAATAAACTATTGACAAATGCAACCATATGGTTAATTTCCAAGGAAGTATACGGGATGAACAAAGGCATGCAAAAAGAGCACATACTACATGATTCTAGTAATATAAAACTGGAAAACGCAAACTAATCTACAGTAACAGAAAGAAAACCAGTGACTGTGGTGGTGAGAGGTAGAAAGGGAGAGGAGAGAGATGACCGAGGGGCACAAGAAGACTTCTGATGATGATGAACATGATCATTTTCTTGATTGTGATGTTTTCATGGGTTTAGAATGTCAACACCTACCAAATTATACATTCAAACATGAGCAATTTACACAAATTATGTCTCAATAAAGCTGTTTAAAGGGGCATATTAGAAGAAGACACATTTTAAAAATAGTTTAGTGGAATAGATTAGAGGTAGATTTTTGTTTTTAAGAAAAAGCTTTCCAAATGATTCTTTAATTTGGGAACTACTTTAAGATACACAGACACACTACACTACCACTAGAAACAGGAAAACAAGCCTCACAGGCAGTTTTATAACTTTATTCAACAATCAGCAGTTTGTTCTCACCCACATTTTTGAAAGCGGCAACATAGGTGGCCAACATATGGAGCCTGTTTGGTGAATTTTCATCCTCATTAGGTTTTCTGGACAACCACACTCGGATACAGTGCGGGACATTCCTTATTCCTTTGGCCCAGACGGCTTTGTTGAGCCTGGTGTCCATGTGCACATCGGGAGTTCCAATCTCCTTCATGGCAAACTTCAAGATCTCTTTGAGGGCCCAAGGGGCAGGCTTCTTGAAGCTGGTTCCATGGATACACTTGTGGGTGCTGATGGTGTACTCTCTGGTCACTACCTCCTTGATGGCAGAACAACCCTCCTTCTTCTTGCCACCCTTCTTTGCAGGAGCCATTATGCCAGGCCCAGGCTGGAAAGAAAGAGAGTGAGGTATTGTGAGTGAAGTCAGATTTTTAATCAATGCTGACCTTCTAGTCTGGCCAGAATGTTTTCCCCTAGGTGACTTTAACATTTTAGCTTTGCTGAAACAAACTAATTTTTTTTTAATTCTAATTCCCCCACCTGAAACAAACTACTTTTAACTTAGGTGGATTTAACCTTGTTTAAAATAGAAAATAACTCTAAATGACTAACATGTACTGGTCATTCTCATCTAAGTAAGAACTACTTTAATATGACCACTTTTCCTGATTCTGGGAAATAGTAAATGCACACAAGGAAAATGCTTCTACTTGTAAGTTCTCATTATCAAAACAGTATTAATAATAGATAATATTTATTGAGCATTTATAACAATTCAAACACTGCTAAGCAGTTTACGCAAAGTATCATATTCTCTGAGTTATGTACAGTTATTAACCCCATCTGGAGAGGAGAATGCAAACCTTAGAAAAATTATTAAGTAGCATACTCAAGGTCAAATAGCTTGATAAGTTATAGGCTCAGCCCTTCAATTTATATCTTTATTCAATCCTTTCACCCCTGTTCCCTAAACCCTTCCACAAGTCCCATCTCACTCGAAGTAAAGGCCAAAGATCTAACAATCATGTACAAGGTCCAACAGGGTATACATGCTGCCCCTTACCTCACCTCACCTCCTATTTCCTCATGGCTGCACTCCCTCCAGCTCCCTCTGCTCCAACTCAGAGATCGGTGTTTTCCAGACCTGCTGTGCAAATTCCTTAGGACCTTTACAGTGGCTCTTCCCTCCAGGGCCACTGTATACACTTGTGCAGTGTGGGTTCTCACAGGGCTCTAAGGGTCGCTCTTCTGAGCCCTGATTCCCTCTCCTGCAAGCTGTTCTCTCAGACACGCACATAATTTCCCCCTTCACTGCCAGCAGGTCTTATAGTATCTCAGGGAGGATTCCATGCCAGTCTGAGTCTCTCTTTCTTGCTTAATTTTTGTCTGTAAAGACTGAGATGCAAAATTTTAAAACCCAGGTCATAGGTACACTGTTTGGGGTTAGGGCAGTCTTAAGTCCAGTGTTCACAAAGAATTCTTCAAATAATATTTTTAAAAATTATAATTATTAAAATGGATCAAGTCCCTTAGATATTTTGGTAGTAAAATTAATAGCCATAAAGTCCTATACTCTTCTTATTTGAAAAATTCAGTTTCATAGGTATTTAAGCTCGTTAACTCAAAAAGTACACAGGTCCAAAAACAAAAATATACTTGTATAATGTCACAAAGAAAAAATACAAAATGATAATAAAGTTAAGTTGTAACTTTGTTTTATACCTTTCACTTTGATTTCTTGCATAAAGTTGAGGAATTTATGGTTAGAAAAATATTATTTCCCCCCACACTCTGGAGGGGTAAGAGGAGATAGTCAGTTGTGCCAAACTAAGAGTCCTCAGATGGTTGTATACTACAAGTTACTGTATAATGCCAAAATGCAGCAAAATGTCCATTTATAAGTTTGGCCATTCTGAAGCTTAACCTTTTGGTTGCTATAATGTTAAAACCTGTAAGTAGGTGTTAGCTTCCCTGGAGTGTATTATTAGTGTTGATCTTCCCTGTTTTAACAACAACAAAAAAGAAAACATTAAGTTACGGCTCCTCCTCCCTTGCATTGTACACTGACTTTATACTGTCTCCCATGCTCCTTGGATTGCTTGGTTTATGCTAGCCACAGAAAGCTATCAAAAACAGTTTCATGCTTCTACCAAAGAATTAAATCTGATCCTTCAATATCTGGTATTTTGCCAATAAGTCTACTGATGTGGGATTATTGGAAGCCAGTCGCACAATTTGAAAATAAACTCTAGTTCTCCTTAGGCCAAGGCTTCACTCATTGCAAAACATTTTTGCAAATATAAACGCTTAGATTTTGATCCATGAACAATACATTTTAGATTGGTTTAGAATTACTGGTAGTTTATTTTAAAGCAAAGGCAAAACAACTGAGCACAAGTTTGCTGTCTTTTGAACAGTTTGTGAAAATATGGTATTGATATAAAGATGTTTTTATTTTCTTGTTATTTTAAGTATTGTACAGAGTAGAGCTAGTATTAATGCATTTTTTTTTTGGAAAACCTAAAAATTTGCCCCAAATGTTGACATTAAGTATATTAAGCAGCAACACAGTGTCTTTGGTATATTAAACTTTTGTTCTTCCTGTATCGGTAATTTCATTTTCTTTTTAAATATAAAATTTTGCTTTTGTTACAACTAAATTAAAAATTTTCAGCGCTAATGTATTATATATGCACAAAGGATATACTTTGTTGGAGGAAAATTCTTTTCTTGGAATGTGGTTGTAGTCATCCTTTTTCAGTTCTTAAAGTTTTTTTTTTTAAGATACCACTTAAAATTTCCTTTGCATCATGATGTATGCAAAATATTGATGCAGTGGATCACAAAATAAAAGTTTATATTTAATGAGGGGATGATTTACACTGCCCTTTTTGGTGTTTTTGGAAAAGCTACATTTAAATCTATTCTGAAACTGATCATTTTTAACAAATAAAATAATACAGGTCAAAAAACCTTTTTGTTCCTAGCAATTAATGTCATTCTGAGTAAAAATAATTATAAATTAAAGTTATTAGCATATTTTATTATTATATACTATGCAAAGACGGTTTTTAGTACAAAACAAGAGCAGCTATGTTTTATGCAAAATCATCTAAATTAAGCAACTCACACTTTCTAGTTTATACTTATGTATTTTATTTGAATCAGAATAGTGGAAACACCGCACAAAACCAACTCAGCTCTTTTTATTTCACTTCTTCATACGTGCACATTCTTAGTTTACTGATAAGAAAGGAGAGACAAATAAGAAAAGGAACCAAGGGCTGCCTTATCGTCCTGGTTTGGTGCTATGCCATCATTTCTGTGTAAGTGGTTGGCTAATACCAGGAAGTAACACTTAAGAGAGGATATGGTAGAGTTCCTTGGTAGTTCACATTTCTTAGAACACTATTGCCTTCTTTCTGCATTTGAAGCATATTCTGCTCCAAACAGAAAGCTTTGTTCAAATGCAAAGCTCTCTTGTAGATACCCGTGCTTACTCAGTCTTAGAATTAACCACCCCATCCTTGTACTCGGCTCTGAACCTCGCTGAAATCCCACCTGTTGTAAGCCCACCAGAATTTTGTGCTCCTGGGGTACTGCAAATTGTTCGCAAATGGATCAGCAAAGAATGATGGACACACAAGCGGTGCGTGTCTCTCCTCTGCTTCTGTGCATAATCCATCGTCCCATCAGACTTTCATTTATAAAACTTGAGTTCAAAGATAAATTTTTAAGAGTTTCAAGGTAGCAGCAGCAGAGCTTCAACCCTGGTCAAAGTTACCATCTTTCTCTCCTGGAAATACTGCAAAAACTTCCTGAACCGGTCTCTTGGCTTCCACTCTTTCGGGCCCCCAACCTTCCTTCTAGTCGTTACGTAGACACTGGATTTGGTTGAAGGAAATAATAATGAACAGATCATACCATTCTTTTGCCTAGAATCCTCTAACATTTTTCCCTAACCAGGCATCACACAGGCCCTCTTCCATTCCCCTGAAAACTTCATTCCATGTAAGAGCCTTGGAAATTGCTGTTGTCTCTGCCTTTAGTTTCAAATGATTGCCTCTTCCTCACCTTTAGGAATCAGCTCAGAAATGTGCCTTCAGTATTAGTTAAATGAAGTTTGTGCTATACAGATTTCAAATGGAAATATACATGTATATTGACATGGCGAATATTTGTAACATATTAAGTGTAGGAAGCAGTTTGTCAAGCATATATAATTTTATCCTATTTTTGTTTTATAACAAATGTCAATAAAAATGTATACAGACATACAGTCTAAAAGAATATATAGCAAAACATTAATAGTAATTATTTTTATTTTTAGAGGTGATTTTTCAGATGACTTTTCCTTCTTTTATATTTTATGGTTTTTTCACAGTGAATATGCATATTTCATGTAATTTTTGAAAGCATGAGGGAATGAAAATTTAATATGATGAGAAGTAAACCCCTTTTTTGAGCCATTCTAGCTAAGCTAATTAACTTTTCCCATCACTTTTCTTTCCAAAGGAACTAATCATATATGGATTACACTAATAAAAATAGTTGTTAATATTACTGAGCATTTACTCAGTAATGTGTCAAGCACATTGTTAGGTACTTTAAACTCATTATTTATCCTCACAATTATCTATGGATTAGATACTATTGTAGTCATCAGCATTGTTATTATCATCATGCTGCTATTGTTCTTTTCCTTTTACAGAATAATAAAATGAGGTAGTCAAGATAAGTAAGGCTTAGATTATTTAGACATTTGATCCAAAGTTGCACAAGCTGTATTTGGAGAATTGGATTCAAACCTCTATCTGTCTGTCTCAAAAATCTATACTGTACCATCCCACTCCAAGATAGTGTTCTTGATATTGGTTATGACTTATTTTCTCAATAAACTGACACCAAATGAGCAGTTATGAAACCCTAATAGTCAAGCAAAAAAAAAAAGGAATTTAAAAATTACTTAAGAACTTTATTAGAATTTTTTATTTTATTTGTGCAATTGCAGTTTACATTCAATTTTATTTTATATTAGTTTCAGGTATATAGCATAGTGGCTAGATAATCATATACTCTACAATTTCTTTAATACCACAAATAAGATTCATAGTCTGAAGCTGTACTTCTTTAACATTTTTTGGTCCTTGCATCCACTATTCTCATCCTTCCAGGTACTTTCCTCCTCCGAAGCCAAGTGCCTTTATTTTTCCCCTCTTCTTTCTTCCTCTCTATTTCCAATGGAAAAAAAAAAAAAAGAAATCACTTGCCAACTGGGAGGTTTGGGGAGAGGCAGTGACCAGATGAAGTTGCAATCATTTTGAGCAGCAGAAGGAGGTGAGAAACTGGGAATACTCATTCTATGGATTTTTTTTTCCATTACATAAGATTATGGTCACCATTGTGTGAATTTATGACTTTTTATTTTACCAAAAAGTATCATTTTACTTAGCAATGCTGGGCACCATAGAATATCCTCTGAGTACTGTGTTTGGATTGTAAATGGGAGATAAATAAAAGCCAGGGGTGGAACTGACTTCACAGAGGAAGTATAGACAGAGTTAGATCTTGGCAGTTAAATGGCATTTGTGATGAGCACAGGTGAAATTAGGGCTTCTGGAAGAAAAGCAAAGTGCCAACATGGGAATGAGTAAACTTGGAAGATGGGCGTGAACAGGTGTTAGGCTACCTGCTTCGTGGAGTTTCCACAAAAAGAAAGAACAGGAGATGGAGTTCATTGTTGTCTCTAGCCACAGAGCTGAGGGAGCCCTAAGTACTATTTTGGGAAAATGATAAATATGTCTTTCCTATTTAGATCTCTTCAAAATTTGTTTAGAAAACTAATCAACAAAACAAACAAACAAGCATAATATAAATAAGTTCACTGAATTTGAGAACAGTCTGACAGTGACCAGAGGGGGAGGGGAGGGAATTTCAGGGGAAAAGGGGAACGGTTTAGAGGAACAAGTATAAAGGACACATGGACAAAAACTATGGGGGGGTGGAAATGGAGGAAGGTGGGGAGGGCTGGGGTGGTGGGCTGGGGGTGGGGTAAAAGACAGAAAACTGTACAATATCAACAATTAAAAAATACTGATTAAAAAAATTTATTAAAAAAAAGAAAACTAAAACTGGCTCATTGATTTTCAGCTAGAAAAATGATAACTGTATACTTACCCAGACTTCCAGTTCTAGCTAAACAGCCAATGGACAGTGGATAGAGAAAACATTCAAAAATAGGTAAAAAGCTACCTTGGAGATTAATAGGCTTCCTTAAAATGAATAAACTTCACTTTATTTTACAGTAATTTTTGATACGGTTTTTCTCCTTTCTTCCTTTTTTTTTTCACCATAATTCCCAGCTTCACACTAACGCAGTGAATAAACCACTCTTTGGAATTGTTCAGGATAATCAACGGAAGTACTTCTGTCTACTCGACTCCTGCTTTTGAGTAGCTTTTTTAAAAAAATGTTTTTTAATCTCACTTAACACTCACAGGTTATCTCTAATTATATAAAAATTTCCTTGGCCAGTATTCTTGTAATTCTTTTTTCCACAAAATCTGAAACTGTTTCCATAAACTATAACCCTGTTTCTTCAAAGTACAATGGCTTCAACATCATTAATTTCCTTTCTTTTCTTTCACTTTCCATTTTCCTAGTCAGCAAGTCTCCAAACTCATTTTATAGTTGAGGCTTCAGTATTTTTGTTATTTCTTAGAGCCTTTATCTTTTTATTTTTAGGGCTTTATTACTTCTCATGGCTCACATAGCTTTTTCACTTGTTTCCCCATAATTTTCCTCATCCCCTTATTCAGAAAAAGGTACCCAGATTTTCATTTTTGTCATTAATAGGTGGTTTCTTCCCCTCTCACTTTGCATGAAGGCCTTTGCTTTTAGCTATAGGCCAGAAATTAGGCCTCGAAGAAATGGCGAAAAGGGCCATCTCAGAGTTCGGGAGGAGTGGACCGTGACAGGCACTCTTAACTACCTGAATGCTGCCAGGGTGAGCTGTCATCGACACTGTGAGCAGCACCCTCCACACCTCCCCAGGGGCCTGAAGCAGGACTTACAGTACTACTTTAATTCAGGAGACAATTTTATGAGAGTAGACAGTAGTTGACCCAAGAGCCAACACAAGGTAAACAAGTTACGTAGGACTGAGTAAAAACTTCTTCAATGAAGAAAAACTACATGCTACTTGTTTTAAAGTGTTGCTGGTGTTTTTAATGTCCTATTTTGTGATGAACACACAAGACTCCTCTTTTTCTTTCCTTTTGTTCTAATGCTCAGTGTAATAGGCTATATCTGTACACACTAAAGGAAACACAGAATGTTTCTTATTCACACTGATCTCTCAGAATTAAGTAAAAATATCTTCTGGGAAATCTTAATACAGATTATAAAATAATGAATCTTTAAGGGAATGTAAGGATGATGATGAGCCTGGTGATTGAAATCCAAAATAATGCTTTTATGTTTGGTTAAGCTTATAAAAATCACAACTGACCTTTAACAAAAGAGAGAAGACTTCACTAAGTTCAGGTGTTATAATTTCTAATTGTAATTT
Source organism: Glossophaga mutica (assembly GCA_039655065.1). Classification (NCBI taxonomy): domain Eukaryota; kingdom Metazoa; phylum Chordata; class Mammalia; order Chiroptera; family Phyllostomidae; genus Glossophaga; species Glossophaga mutica. The sequence goes on along the minus strand of CM077308.1, from coordinate 71,846,494 downwards.
ATGTATAAATAAACACTTTATATAGATATCACCTCTGGCATAATCTATGATGATTTTGTCAATAATATGTAAGATATTGATTGCTTTATTTACAAAATACTTAGGACAGTGAATAAGTATTGTTACAACTACTTTCAGTGGCATTGTGGTTATTTACACAGGATTTTTAAGAGTCAGTCCTTATGCCAGAATACAACGGAACAGGTCTATTGGGTAACAAAAGCCACGCTGGTAATGCCTTGTTGGAGAACAGATTCCGTTTAATTACGTATGAAGGGCCTACCGTTACGGAGCAGGGTCGTGCTTTATACACTAGTCTCATCTTCCCTGTGAGGGCCATGTTCCAAATCCCTCATGGATGCCTGGAACTGAACCCTGCATACACTGTGTGTTTTTGTGTACATACATACCTATGATAAAGTTTCATTTGTGAATTATGCACAGTAAGAGATGAAAAACAATAAATAATAATAGCAGAACAATTATAATAATGTATTGTAATAAAAGGTATGTAAATGTGGTCTCTGTCTCATTGTACTGCATTGACTTGTTCACTTGAAGCATTTTAGGGCTTCTTTTTGGCATATTTCAAATGCCAGCATCACTACTCTTGCACTTTAGGGCCATTGTTTGAGTAAAATAAGGGTTACCTGAACACAAGCTCTGATACACTGCAATAGCTGGTCTGATAAACGAGATGGCACTAGTGACGAATGGGCAGGCACGACGAATGGACACCCGGACAAAGGAATGATTCCCTACCCCCCAGCTGGAACAGACAGGGGACAGTACGAGATTTCATCATGCTACTTAGAACAGCACGCAATGTAAAACGTATGTACTTGTTTATTTCTGGAACTTTTCATTTAACATTTTCACATCGTGGTTGACTATGGGTAACTAAAACCACAGCAAGTGAAACCACAGACAGAGGGGACAACTGTAGTTGGGATCAACATCTACAAAGCCCTCTCAGGGGGTCTGTGTCTGTCCGCTGGTAATAAAGATCAATTCCTGGCAGGCCAGCAATCTCATGGAATTGGGGATCCCTGGAGAAAGAGGAATTCATTCATGACTATAGGTTCTATAGGCAAAAGCTGGTAGAGATTAGTTTCTTAGTTGCAGTTTCTTAGCCTCAGAATGGATCAGCTGATACAAGTAGCAGGAAATCTCTGGAGTGATAAAGGCCGTTTAAAATGCGCCCTTAGATTCTTTGTATAACTTCCATACAAATTAATTAGGTGAGTTTCTCTTTAGTTTTGTTGATATGACAAGAAGGCTTATGATACATTATTTACTGCACTTAAATAAATGAATAAGGCCAACAGGAACAAGTATAAAGGACTCATGGACAAAAACTATGGGGGTGGAAATGGGAGGGAGGTGGGGAGGGCTGGGGTGGTGGGCTGGGGTGGGAGTAAAAGACAGAAAACTGTACATGATTAACAATTAAAATTAAAAAATTAATAAAAAATAAATGAATGAATGAATAAAGCCAAATTGAACAGAATCTACACACCATAAAGAAACAGTTTCGGAGACTGCATGTAATAGCTACCACTGAATCGGTATAATAATATAAGTTATTGTACCATTAGTATATGGCTGTCTCTATAGGTTATACATTAAGCCTATGCATAATTTCAGTTACCTTTAAAAACTATAGAAGACACTTAATTAAGCAACACATTCAATTAATGACCTGAGCACAAAGACATGAAGTCAGTTTTTATGTGTGTGTGAGGACATGTGGGTGCATGCATTATCTAGAATAATATTCAGTTTATTTACGATGGCAGAAGAATATTCAGGAAACCTTGAAAATAAGGCAAATAGATGATTGCATAATTTTAAATGTCTTACTAGGGCCCATCTGAAATTCATCTGAGTCTCTCAAAAAATATAACTTTGACTAACCATTGATTAGGGTCCAGATGTTTTTTATCTAATTTAGTAATCTTACTTCACCATTCTTATTTCCACTGACTATATAAATCCCAGTTTCTCATAACTTCATTGAACTAGCTTTGTCATTCTAATGGTCTTTCCATCAGTCACTTAAATGAAGCTGACATATGCCAGATATCTTTTTTTTTTTAATTGTGGTAAGAGTATTGAACATGAAATCTATCCTCTCAGTAAAACTTTAAGTGTATAATGCAGTATTCTTAACTATAGATACAATGTTTTACAACAGATCTCTAGAATGTATTCATCTGGAATACCTGAAACTCCACACCAATTGTAGGGGCACTCCACACACTCCCCTCCCCTGGGCGGCTGGCAGCCATCTCTGCGCTCTGTGCTTCTGTGGGTGTGTGACTGTTTACGACGACTCACGTACATGTCATTATGCGGTACGAGTACTTCTGTGACTAGCTTGTTTCATGCCACATAGCATTCTCTCAGCTCATGCATGTTGTCACACATATGGCATGATCTTCTTCCTTTTTAAGGCTAAACAATAACTATTTGTATTCCTATGCCATATTTATCCACTCACCCAGCGACATTTAGGCTGTTTTCCACCTGTGGGCTGTTATGACTAATGCTGCAATGAACACGGAGCGAAATCTCAAGACCTCAATTTCAGTTCTTTTGGATAAACACTCAAAGTGGGACTGATGAATCATATGGTAGTTCTATTTTTAACTTCTAGTCTTGATTTCCAGTTTCTCCTTAGTGTACAATGGTTCATAGTAGTCTCTTATGATTCTTTTTATTTGTGTCATCAGCTGTAATGTCTCCTCATTATTTCTGATTTTATTTATTTGAATCTTCTCTCCTTTTTCCTTAGGCTAAAGTTTTGTCAGTTTTGTTAATCATTTTAAAGACCCTTGGTTTTATTAATTTTTTATATCTTTAATCTGTATATGATTCACTTCTGCTTCAATTTTTTATTATTTCCTTCTGTTAATTTTAGGCTTGGCTTTTTCTTTTTTTGTCTTATTCCTTTTAGTGTAAAGTTAGGTTGTTTATGTAAAATCATTCTTTATCTTTCATATACATTTTTAGCACTTTAAACTTTCCTCTTAATACTGATTTAGCTACATTGTATAAGTTTTAGTATGCTGTATTTTTATTTTTGTCTTGAGATATTTTCTCATTTCCCTTTGATTTCTTCTTTGACCTATTGGTTGTTCTAGAGTGTTTTGTTTAATTTTCATGTATTTGTAATTTCTACTTTTCTTTCCACCTTCGACTTCTAGTTATTTCATTTTAGTCAGAAAAATATACTTGCCGTGATTTCAATCTTTTTAAATTTTTTAAAGTATATTTTATTGCACAGCATATTTTATTTTAAAGCATAATAAGAGTGTATTATGCTATTACACTTGTCTCATTTTCCCCCTTTATTCCCCTCTACCCTGCATCCCTCCTCCCATACACATTCTCACCACTCTACCTTAGTTCATGTCCATGGGTCGAACATATAAGTTCTTTGGCTTCTACATTTCCTATACTAATCTTAACCTCCCCCCTGTCTATTTTCTGCTTCTTATTCCCTGTACCTTTTCCCCCAATTCTCCTCCCTCCCCCTCCCCACTGATAAACATCCACATGACCTCCATTTCTGTGGTTCTGTTCCTGTTCTAGCTGTTCGTTTAGTTTTCATTTTTGTTTCTTAGGTTCAGTTGTTGATCATTGTGTCTGTTGTCATTTTACTGTTCATAGTTTTGGATCTTCTATTTCTTAGATAAATCATTTTAATATTTCACATAATAAGGGCTTGGTGATGATGAACTCCTTTAACTTGACCTTATCTGAGAAGCACTTTATCTTCCCTTCCATTCTAAATGACAGCTTTGCTGGATAGAGCAATCTTGGATGCAGGTCCTTGCCTTTCATGACTTGGAATACTTCTTTCCAGCCCCTTCTTGCCTGCAAGTTTCTTTTAAGAAATCAGCCAATAGCCTTATAGGAACTCCTTTGTAGGAAACTCTCTCCTTTCCTCTTGCTATTTAAAGATTCTCTCCTTATCTTTAATCTTGGGTGCTGTAATTATGATGTGCCTTGGTGTGTTCCTCCTTGAGTCCAATTTCTTTAGGACTCTCTGAGGTTCCTGGGCTTCCTGAAAGTCTATTTCCTTCACCAGATCAGGGATTTTTCCTGCATTATTTGTTCAAATTGGTTTTCAATATCTTGCTCTTCCTTTTCCCCTTCCAGCACCCCCATGATTTGGATGTTGGAACCCTTAAAGTTGTTTCAGAGTTTCCTAGGCCTCTCCTCATTTTTTTTTTTTTGCATTTATGCTCTTTCATTCTGTTCTAATTTGATGCTTATTTCTTCTTTTTGTTCTAATTCATTGATTTGAGTCCTGGTTTCTTTCCCTTCCCTATTGGTTCCCTGCATATTTTGCTTTATTTCACTTTGTGTGGCCTTCATTTTTTCCTTCATCTTGTGACCAAGCTCAATCAATTCTGTGAGCATCCTGATTACCAGTGTTTTGAACTCTGCATCAGATAGGTTGTCTGTCTCCTTGTTGCTCAACCTTTTTCTGGAGTTTTGATCTGTTCTTTCATTTGGGCCATATTTCTTTGTCTCAGTGCACCTGTTCCATGATTAGGAGTGGAGCCTTAGGTATTTGCTAGGGCAGGGCAACGCTCTTTGCTGCGTTATTGCACTGTCTGTGAGGGATGAGTCAGAGAGGGAACAATGCCACTTGCTCCGCTCTGGCCCCACTTTTCATCATTTCCCTTGCTCCCCACAAGCAGATTGTGCCCTTTCAGGTACTGATTAGCAGGTAGATGGGTTTATGTATGTTTTAGGACCCTGGGGATCTCTCTAACGAACTCTCCTGTGAGGCTGAAAGTTTCTCCTGCTGCCACTATCTCTACTGATTCTTTTACAGTCTGGTGTTTTAAGTCTTTAGTTTTCTGCGCTGAAACCCTGGGTTTTATGGTCTGTCTCACTTTCCGGCTGTTCCCCCGGGGCTTGTCTGCACATGAATGTGGGATTACCTGCGTTGTCCTCCAGCCACCACCTTGCCACACGTCCTCTCCACCCCACTGCCCATCTCCACCCCTCCTACCATCTGGATGAATGTTTCTTTAACTGCTCAGTTATTGGACTTCTATGCAAATGTTTTCTGGTAGTTCTGGTTGTTCTTTATTTTTAAATTGGTTGGTATCCTTCTTTTGGTTGTGCAAGAAAGTGAGGTATTTCTGCCTATGCCTCCATCTTGGCTGGAACCTCAATCTTCTTAAATTTATTAAGACTTGTTTTGTGGCCTACAGTGTAATCTATCCTGGGTATGTTTTTTGTGCACTTGAGAAGAATATATTCTTTTGTTGTTGGGTAGAATGTTCTGTACATATTTGTTCAGTTTATTTCATCTCTAATATTTTTCAAGTCAAGTGTTACCTGATTGTTTGTCTGGATGATCTATCTATTGTCAAAAGTGGGGTATTTATGTATCTTACTATTTTGTTATACTGTTTATTTCTTCCTTCAGTTCTCTTAATATTTGATTTATATATTTAGGTACACTAATGTTGGGTGCATGTATTTTTATTATTGTTATATCTCCCTGTTGAATTTCCATTTCATATTTATGTAATTCTTTCTTTATCTCTGGTAATAGTCTATTTTTGTCTGATATAAGTATAGCCACTCCTGCTCTCTTTTGGTTACCATTTCCATTGAATATCTTTTTCTGGTCTTTTACTACAGCCTATGTATGATAGTTAAATTTAAGTGAGACTCTTATAGTCAGCATATAGATGGATCTTTGGGGTTTTTTTTAAATGCTTTCAACCACTTGCTTTTCAACCAATGCTTTCATGTATTTTGATTGGGGAGCTTAATCCACTTATATCTAAAGTAATTATTGAGAGGAAATGAATTACAATCACCATTTTGTTAATCTTATTTTCTTTCTGTCTGATACCTGTTTTGTTCCTCTTTTCCCTTCTTGCTGCCTTCCTTTGTATTTTGTTGATTTTTGTTAGAGTGATACACTTTGATTCTTTTTTCTTTTTCTTTTGTGTAGCTTCTAAACTTGGAGAAATTGCTGTGTTTTTTTTTAAATGTGTGAATACCAGCACAAAAACTCAAGGAAAATAAAGAAACAGGGAAACATCCCTCAAACAGAAGAACAAGGTGAAACTCCAGAAAAGGACCCTAATGACATGAATATATATGAGTTACCTAACATAGAATTCAAATAATCATCATAAAGATAGTCAATGAACCAAGCAAAAAATCATAAATAAAGTGAGAATTTCAACAAAGAAAAATATAAAAAAGAACCAAATAGATATGTTGGCACTGAATGATAACTGAACTGGAAAATTCAACAGAGTTCAGTAGCACACTAGATTAAGTACTGTAGAAGAAAGAATTAGTGACTTTGGAGATAAGTCAGATAAATAGAAAGAAAAAAAAGGATGAAACTGAGTGAAGAATCTGAAGGGACTTATGGGACATTATCAGACTGAGCAATTTATGTATCATGGGAGTCCTGGAAGGAGAAAAGACAAAATGATCTAGAAAGTTTACGAAAAGAAAAAGTGGTGCAAAGCCTCCTATATCTGGAGAAGGAAATAGATAGCCAGATCTAGAAGCTCAATAAATTCCAAAGAAGTTGAACCAAAAGAAATCCACAATGAGGCATGTTACAATCACATTGTCAAAAGTCAAAGAGAATTGTGAAAGTAGCAAAAGAAAAGTAACTTGTAATGTAGAAGGGGAACTCCCATAAGACTACTAGCACATTTCTCAATGTGTTTCTACCTAGTGGGCTAGAAGGACATGGTATAATATGTTCAAAGTGATAAAATAAAAAAACTATGACCCAGTATACTATACCCAGCAAAACTCTCCTTCAGAATAGAGAAATAAACACTTTACCAAACAAAAGTTAAGGTAGTTTATAACCACTAGACCTGCCTTAAAAAGAATGCTAAAGGGAGCTCTTGAAGTTGAAACTAAAGGACACCAAACTGAAAAGTGAAATATATAAAAGTGTAAAACTTACTGGTGAATACAAATATATACACAAATATAGGATACTGTAATGGTGTGTAAATCACATTTAATTCTCGTATAAAAGTTAAATGACAAAATTATAAAAATAACTAGAAGTACAAAAATATGTTAATGCATGCACAATATGAAAAGATGTCAGTTGTGACATTAATAGCATAAAGGGAAGAGAAGTAAAAGTTCGGAGTTGTTATATGCAATTGAAGTTATTAACAGCTTAAAATAGACTGTTATAACTATATTTTATGTAAGCCCCATGGCAACCACAAAGAAAGTATCTTTTTGTAAGAAGTTTGTATTTAATAATTTGAAAATTATGGTTTGCCACCTTGGAATTCATATACCATTTACTTGCTGTGCTTATAACTTGGCATTTAGAACATACATATTTCATTATTTGTTCTCATTAGTATTTGTTGCTGATAGCCCATCTGCCCATTTATACCCTCAGATTCCTCAGAGCAAGATGATGTCTTATATATCTCTATATACCTCAGCTTCATGTAAACTCTCTTAACTCTCGCAGCCATTTGCTTTAGTTATACCCTACAGGTCAAGATGTGCAGTTTATTCAAAGAAAAGCTTAAGAGAATAAAATTAATTATAGACATTTATGTGCCCTGGTGATAGAAAACTGCAGATGTCTCACTACCAAGACTTTTCATATATTTTTTAATCGTTTGAAATACTCTTTCACTGTCTTTTCTCACCAGAATTACTCCTGCTTGTCTATTCAGTCAGACTTAATAAAATTTAAGTTGCCAGTTTCTCTGGCCAGTTCATTTTTGAACTGCTCAGACTAACATATCTCAGAGCATTTAAGACAGCTTTTAAAAATAAGTCTATTCAGTTGTTGTCTCCATGAAATGAGAACTGTGTCTATCTATCTTGCTATTGAATCTCCAATGCTTAGCACTGAACAACAGGCACTCCGTTGATGTTTGGTGAATAACTGATCTCTCTTGTGCTTCTATTTCCCTCTGCAGCATACACTAACTTAACCTTTCATCCTTTCTCTATAGTTTTTAAGAGACTTGTTGTATCTGCTGCTTTATAACACTTACTTTGCCAATATCCTAATTTTTCTTTTCCTTACAACCCTCCAAGTCTCCCCCAGGCTCAATTCTGTCTCATGAGTAGTCTATCCCTATACTCTCCAATCGGGATCCTGATTCTAATAATCTTCCAGGGCAAATCCAAATAGAAAGGATTTGGTTTATCCATTTCCTCTTTTCATATCAGGCCTTATTATGGAGTCTTAACATGCTCTCCTTTCAGCTATGGCAGAGCTATGTGTTATGTAGCATTGAATATGACTATCTAAACCCATTCTTTAGCAAGAGGCATATTTTCTTAGGAAGTATTATGGGTATGGCAGCCATCATGATTGAAATATGTTGTGTTATTGATTTTTAAAAGATAACTATATTGTATTTTTTTGCTAGTTGGTTTCCAAAAAGGCATAGTTTGGAATATACAAAAATCAGGTATTTTATCCTCACAATGTGCACTCTGAAGGTGGCAAAACATATACTGCCTTCTCTTCAGCACCTGAGGAAACTGCCACAGTGAATTTGACTGACTAAATGAAAATCACACACTCGGAAACCTGTTTACTGTGACAGGGGTCTTAATCCTGGGGCCTTGCCAGCTGAGGCCTCTTCCACATTTTCAGTTCAGTTCCCTTTAACTTCTCAACACCCAGAACGCCTATTCAACAATTGTCAGAAGAATTCCATAACCTTTATGGAGAGGATAAGGAAAAAATTGGAAGAATGAAGATTACTGATTGAGACTCTTCAAAGTTTGGCTTGAGATTTCCGTGGTTAACCTCAAGTAAAACAATTCTTCCCTCTCCTTCTTTTCTCAATAATGAATAACCAGGGCTATTAAGATTGAACAGAAATTTCTTTGCATTTATTTTCCTTTTTGACCATGAAAATTCTCACTGGGGTGTTGCCATGGAGACCATGATGTCATGAGCAACACAATGTACTGCACTAAAACCCTAGAGAGTTGAAGATAGGGCTTGATGGAATCATTTTCTGGACAAGTTTATTGCATTTAACAAGAAAATGGAAACTTGACTTGAGAGAGAAAAACATTTCTAACCATTGCATGCTGCTGGGGGTCAGTGGGTATGCTCACTGAAAACTTCACAGAAAAGAGAGCCTTTACAGTTTAGACACGCAAAGAGGACAGAGTGAGGGGGTGAAAACTGTGTGTGACCAAGATGTCTACACTTTGGACAAACTGTTCCCAAGCTGAGAATGGTTCAATTTTTGGTAGCATAGCAAGATCTTTCCATTAGATTTTTCAGTCATGTTGAAAATTCACTGTGTGATTAAATAGAAATAAGAAACTCTTAGACTAAACAAAGCAGAATGGGTGGTGCTTAGCAAAGCTTCATATGCACTCAGGACCACATGAACTATGGTCTTCTTCAATGTCAAGTTTTGGATATCATTCCATGAGCTTTCCAAATCCAATTGCCTTCCTTTACACTCAGCCTTCTCCACCAGATCTATTTTCTGGCTTTCCATCAGAGATTTTTTTTCTATACAGACCACAACTTCCTACAAAAGGAGGAAAAAATCCACAATCCTGCAGGAAAAAGAAAGATGGGGAAACAAAAGGGACCTGAGATCAGATTACTGGGAGTGATGAAGTTGAAAGGCTGCAGGCTTGATTACTGAAACAGGTGTCATAGAAGATGTGTATAATAGGCGGGTATGTACATGTCAAGGAATCAGCACATTCTTTACTTATTCTGAGATTTTCTCAAATATATGAAATGATGCTAACTTTCAATTTAAGTATTTCAACATCTTCTGAAATTCTACATGGCAAAAATTTTTTTCCTGTTTTTTTTAAATTTTATTTTATTTTATTGATTATACTATTACATTTGTCCCATTTTTCCCCCATCAGTTCCCTCCACCCTGCACCCCCTCCCACCCACATTCCCCCCTTTTAGTTCATGTCCATGTGTCATAAGTTCTTTAGCTTCTACATTTCCCACACTATTCTTGCCCACCCCCTGTCTATTTTTCTACCTACCATCTATGCTACTTATTCTCTGTACCTTTTCCCCCTCTTTCCTCCTTCCACTCCCCTGTTGCTAACCCTCCATGTGATCTTCATTTCTGTGTTTCTGTTCCTGTTCTAGTGGTTTGCTTAGTTTGCTTTTGTTTTAGGTGTGGTTGTTAATAACTGTGAGTTTGCTGTCTTTTTAATGTTCATTTTTTTTATCTTCTTTCTCTTAGATAAGTCCTTTTAACATTTCATATAATAAGGGCTTGGTGATGATGAACTCCTTGAACTTGACCTTATCTGAGAAGCACTTTATCTGCTCTTCCATTCTAAATGAAAGCTTTGCTGGATAGAGCAATCTTGGATGTAGATTCTTGACTTTCAGGACTTGGAATACTTCTTTCCAGCCCCTTCTTGCCTGCAAGGTCTCTTTTGAGAAATCAGCTGACAGTCTGATGGGAATTCCTTGGTACGTGACTGTCCCCTTATCTCTTGCTGCTTCTAGAATTCTCTCCTTCATTTTAATCTTGGCTAATGTAATTCTGATGTGCCTTGGTGTGTTTCTCCTTGGGTCCAACTTCTTTGGGACTCTCTGAGCTTCCTGGACTTCCTGGAAGTCTATTTCCTTTGCCAGATTGGGGAAGTTCTCCTTTATTATTTGTTCAAATAAGTTTTCTACTTGTTGCTCTTCCTCTTCTCCTTCTGGTACCCCTATAATTCAGATGTTGGAACATTTAAAGATGTCCTGGAGGTTCCTAAGCCTCTCCTCATTTTTCTTTGAATTCTTGTTTTTGAATTCTTCATTCTTTTCTGTTTGGTTGTTTCTTTCTTCATTCTGTTCCACTCCATTGATTTGAGTCCCAGTTTTCCTCCCATCACTATTGGTTCCCTGTGCATTTTCCTTCATTTCACTTATTATACCCTTCATTTTTTCGTCTAATTTTTGACCAAAATCAACCAATTCTGTGAGCATCCTGATGACCAGTGCTTTGAACTGTGCATCTGATAGGTTGGCTATTTCTTGGTGGCTTAGGTGTATTGGCTCTGGGGCTGTGATCTGTTCTTCTGCTTGAGCCTTATTATTATTATTATTATTATTATTATTATTATTATTATTTTTGGTTTGGTCATGCCTGTTACATGTGAGGGGTGGAGTCTTAGGTGTTCACCAGGGTGGGGCAACCCAGTTGCTGGGTTGTGACACTGTATGTGGGGGCAGGGTCAGAGAGGGAACAATGGTGCTTGCTCCACTCTCTCTCATATCTCAGTCCCTTCCGCCTTTTCCCACAAGCAAATTGGGCCTTTCTGGTGCTGGTTCCCGGGAGGGTGGGCTTGGGTACGTTTCAGGACCCTTTCAGTCTCTCCACTGTACTCTCCTGTGAGGCTGGGAGTCTCTCCTAGCACCTCAACCCCCACAAGTGTTTTCAATCAGTGCTTTTAGGTTTTATTTCCTAGCACTGGGGCCCTGGGTTGCGTGGTCTGTCTCCCCGTTTTTGCCTTGTTTATCTGCGCGCTAATGTGTATCCGTGGTCAGCCAGCTGCCTTGCACACCAGGTCTGCTAGCCGCCGCTGCCTGCATGCCCAGGGTCTGCTAGCTGCTGCTTATGCACCTGGGACTGGCAACCACCACTTTTGCCTGCCACGACCCCTCTCCACCAACTGCCGACTCCACCCCTCTTACTGGATGAATGGTTGTTGGACGTCCTTACAGTTCAATTTTCTGTCAGATTTGATTGTTTTTTTGTTTCTAAATCTTTGTTGTCCTTAATTTTGGTTGTGAAAGGAGGCACAGTGTGTCTACCTATGCCTGCATCTTGGCCGGAAGTCTCTACATTGCAAAAATTTTAAAGCACATGAGATTATATCAAAGCTGATTTACTGTAATAAAGAACTACCTTTGTGAAGACATGTTTATTTCTCATCTTTTTGGTAAAATTCACATACTATGACATTTATCATTTTTACATGAACAATCCAGTACTGTTTAGTAACATTCACAATGTTGTGCAAACACCACTTCTACTTAGTTCCAAAACATTTTTATCCCCCCTAAACATTGTACCCATTAAGCTGTTAAACATTGTACCCATTAAGCTGTTATTTCGCTAACCTTTCTCACCCCCAGCCCCTGGCAATCACAAATCTGTTTTCTGCTTCTCTATCCACCTTTTCTGTTTATGTTACATACATGGAAATATACAATTTTTACATTCTGTCTCTGGCTTCTTTTACTTAGCATAATGCCTTCAAGGCTCATCTTCACTGGAGCGTGTATCAATATTTCATTCTCTTTGAGGCTGAATAGTATTCCACTGCATGTATAAGCCACAATTTATTCATCCATTCATTCATTGGTAAACATTTGGGTTGTTTCTACCTTTTGGCTATTGTGAATAGTACTGCTACAAACATTCATGCACAAGTATTTGAGTACCAGTTTTCAATTGTATTTGGCCATATATATAGAAATGAAAATGCTGGGTCATATGATAGTTCTATGTTTACCTTTTTCAGAAATTGCCAAACTATTTTTCATAGTGATCAAACCATTTTCCATTCACATCAGCAATGTATGAGGATTCCAGTTTCCCCACATCTTCACCATTTGCTATTTTATAGTCATCCAAGTGAGTGTAGAGTGGAAGTCATTGTAGTGATAGTTTTGATTTGCATATCCTTAATGAATAATGATGCTGAGCATCTTTTCATGTGCATGTTAGCCATTTGTGCATGTTCTGTAGAGAAATATCTATTCATATTTTTTGCTCATTTTTAAATCGTGTCATTTGTCCTTTTTGTCACTGAATTGTAAAAGTTCCTTATATATCCTGGATTCTAGGCCATTATCAGATATATTATTTAAAAATATTTTCTCCCACCCTGATTAGTGTGACTCAGTTGATGGGAACTTCATCCCATAACTGAAAACTTTCAAGTTTGACTCCTGGTCAGGGCACACACCTAGGCTGCAGGTTCGATCCCTAATCCCTGGTCCCTGGTCCAGGCACATATGGGAGCAACCAACTGATGTGTCTCTCTTGCATTGATGTTTCTCATGTTTCTTTCTCTCCCTTTCTTTCTCTCTAAAAGCAATGAAAAAAAAAAATGTCCGCAGGTGAGGAACACATGTGTGTGTGTGTGTGTGTGTGCATTCCTGTGTATAATGTGCACCCACATTTTTGGTTCAAACTTTCAGGAAAAAAATCTCCCATTTTAATTCAATCTTTTATTTATTTACATTTAGAAACAAAATTCATTATCATATTCCAGGGTATTATTTTTCATACAGATATTGTTATTGCTTTCTAGAGTTACACTTTTAACACATAAACATAAATAAAAGAATTAAAAACATTTATATAGATATGGAATTAGTACTACCCATGTATAATGCACATCCTTATTTTTCCCTCAAAAATTTGGGCAAAAAAGTGCACATTATACACCGTGAAATACAGTATACATATCCAGAAAGGAGTCCAGCCATTGTTAACAAGAACAGTTTGTGCCACATCAATGTAACCTGGCAGCCAAGACAATGGGGCTGGAATGTGCATGCATGAACAATGATGACTTCACTGTACTAGTCAGTGGAGGCAGTAGATGCCACTGAGTGAGCATATGTACTGTGTGGTCATCACATTGAAAATGACTGAGCAAGCAGAGCAATGAATCTGCATCAAATTTAAGCTTGAACATTCCTCTGTGCAAACTGTTCTCGTGATTCACAAGGCCATGATTAGGGACTTGATTTGCATTTCTGTACAAGTCATTTAGCTGTGCCCAATCCCTGCTACCTAGGCATCTTTCCTATTGGATGAGTTTCAATCCAACAGGAAACTCAGTTTCAACTTCTGCACCATTGACTATTGCTAGTGGTTCTAATAGAACAACCCTCTCATTGGACAGTGAGGTAATGGAGGCTAGAGAATCAAAAGCTATTTGCCTCAAATTATATAACTATTACCAGCAAGCCAGGACAGGAATCCAGGCCTTCTGATTCCCTCATCTGTATTTTATTTCACTGTACATCTCTGCCTCTACCCTGCATCAGGGAGAAGTAGAGAACAGGAAAACTTTTCACTGAGGAGTATTGGTAAAAAGTGAAGAAAACTCTAAACTGAAAATATCTTTCATGTCATTATTCTTCAAGAGTTACTGGCAGGGTCAAGAGGTGACAGTGAAGATTAAACAGAACTTTTTGCAGTTTCGTGAGATTTCAGTGGAATGCCTTGATGAACAACAGCTGTTTCATCATCTGGGCATTCTTGAGACTTTTCTCTCCTTGTGCAAAGTTTACCATTTGCCTGCAACAAACAAGGCAATATTGTGTTCCGCTGCCTCACGGCCTTCACTGGAGTTGAACTAATAATTTTGCGTTACAAATATGGTACATGTGGGTGATACACTGTTGGCAGAAACCTACAGATAATAACATGGGTCAGACCATAGGAAAGCATTTGGAAATATGGTTCTCTTCCTTCTCTTTTCTGCATTGTAGAAGGCAAGACTGCTGCTTTCCCCAGGGGGCATGGCCTGGCCAATTGTTGACAGAGAGGTACTTGTCTCTTCAGCTCCCCTCTGAGTAAGGGGTAGAAAGAACAGAGGTCTAGGGGTCAGATAAGTCAAATTTCAGCTGTGCTTGAATTTCAGCTGTGCTTGTGTTTGACATGGGATAAGTCACTCAAATTCCATGATTTTCCCTTTTGCCACCTATACAAGAGGAATGACAACATGGATCATCTTTTGTGAAAATAACACATGATACTATGAGTAAAAAAAATATCATATAGTATGCCTGGAATATGGTATATGCTCAATAAGTGGCAATTTTGCTTTCACTTCCTCCTGTTTCAGCCCCCTACCTTCCTGACCAACCTAAAGGGAGAGCACACCTGAATTCTAAGTATGCAATATGAAGGACTGACTCACAAGCCAAGGCCTGGGAAGGGTCCTCTCCCACTCTAGCAGCTGGCATTGTTTGAACCCCAGCATGGCTTGAGTCCTGAGACAGCTAGTTACTTCCTATTCCTCAGATGTGATAACTCATCACCCAAAATGATGAAACAAACCTTTCTCTGCCCAGACTCACTTTGTTCAGAGTCCCATGGGACTTGTGGACCATCTTTCCATTCATTGGCACTGAAAAATATTTGCTTTTGATAGGTAAATACAAATTTTCCAATAACACGGTTGGTAAGGTTTCCCTAATTGCATTACATAGTTAAGTATTTAACTCCAGACTTTATATTATTCTGTGTCTTAACTTCAGTGTTTTCATCTAATCACTTTAAACGTGTCTGCAAACTCTTCAGAGGAAAGAGATAACTTACATTTCCATACCCTTAATGTACCTAGCACAGTGTATTCAAGGGTCACTTTTTTTTTTAATTCACTGAGCCAATTTGGATTGAGATCTAATTTAACCCAAACTAAAAGCATTCATCATAGATTGGCAAAGAATTCAGGGTGGAGCTATAAAGATAGGATTGGCCTCGATAGGTATGATTAGATGGACTTTTTACTTGTAGGTGTTAGGGATAAAGTTAAGGAGTTAAATGGGAAGAAACAGGACCCTATCTTTGCTGAAATTTTGGCAACTCACATCTCTCCTCCACTCTTTAGCACTTCCTATCTATGGCCCTGATTTGGCATAAGTTGTCTCTCTGGACTAATTATCATTTTATGGACATATACCTCAGCCTTAGACTGTTTGAGTTCAAGAAGCATATCTTTTTTATCTTTGTACCCTATACGTCTAGCACAGAGTTAGCCACATTTTAAGTGCTCAATAAATGTGGTAGTTGATGGTGATTGGCATTCTACTCTTCAAGTTGAAGTGACATTGAAATGCCCACCTGAGCTTAGAAATAAGGCTTTTCTCTGAAGGTTAATCTAGTCAGTTCTTAATGGATGCTAGCTTTTATGTCCAGAAAACACTTCATAAAATATTATGTTCTACAAGCAAAAGACCAGACAGGAAAGTAAATGACTGTATTCATGAAAAAAAGGAAAAAGAAAAATTTTCAAGCTTAATCAGTGCTATTATTTTAATTCGTTTTAAAAAGGGAATGTGTCGACACAAAGAGGATGGTGCACATGGGGCCTAGAAAGAGGAGGGCCAGAGAGCGAGGACGTGTCACTGTTGATCCAGCATTGTTCTGAGGGAAGGAACTGAACAGGGCCACTAGAATATTCTCTAACATGGTGGCATCCCAGTTCACTGAGCTACTCCAGGACCTGAACAAGATTATCTCAGTTTTTCTGGCTGAGCTGTCGGGTCCCTGCAGGAAGAGGCTGTCTAGTTTATCATGATGTCCTCCGCCTGTCATGGTGCCTGGCCTGTGACAGGTTGTTGTGGACCGTTCAGCCTGGTCTCAGGAGTTGTAACCCTCACCCCATGGTGGGCTGTGTAAGAGCCCAAGGGACCCACTTCATCTGGGTCTGTTCTGTCACAAGGACATGAGCTACTAAGGAGACAAAGCTTACCTCATGGAAGGACTTGGGGGGCTGCAGCAAAAGAGGGGGTAATGGACCCTCACCACCCCCCCCCCTGCTATTCTGACATCGCCCAAGTCCCCATTTCCGTCTGGGAGATGTCTTCGGCTTCCTGAGCCTAATCAGCTTAAAGCCTGAAACTATGACAGTGAGCGGTGCAGCCCTGTGCCGGCCAGAATGGTTCCCCTGGTGATCAGGCATAAGAAAGAATTTGTAAAGTCCTGTGAAACCTGCTTTGTTTGCTAAGAGTGCTCTCATTTAAATGATAAGGGTCCAAGGAGGAAATGAGTATGTCTCCCAAAGTTTTGCAGCCCCCTTTCCTGACAGACACTGGCTCAGATTAAGCCCTCAGATTTCTTTGAAATGTTAAACCTGTATTCCTGTGTTTTTGAACCCAATAAAAGCCTAGTGAGGAAGGGGCTCTGGGTCATTCTCCTCTGAGAGTTTGACCACGTTTCCTCCCCAAGCAGATCATGTCTTGGTAGTTTTATTTTCATCCGTGACGGAGGAATGGGGCTCTGCGGGCAGAGCCCCCCCACATCTGGCACCCAGGACAGGGGCCCCCACAACAGGTACTCAAATATTTATTGAATTAAGAAATATTTTTTAACATTTAAACTTTACTCTCATTTAGGGTGATTTGAAATTAAAACTAAATTATGTGTGTGACTAAAATCAAATCCAAGTAATTACAAACTGAATGTGTTTTTCAGTGCTCTACACCCTACCTCCTATTCCTGGAGTGCCTTACTTGCTTTCCCAGGAAGGCAGGCCTCTCGTTCCCCTTTCTAAATACCACCCAGGCTCTTTGGTTTGGGCACCACTGGTCTGCTGGTCTGCCTGCTTTCCTTTGAACCTCTGCTCAAGAAGCAACCTCAAGATCATTAGAGTGCTTTGTTACTTCCAAGTGATGATGACAGTTTTGAACTTACAACATCTGGAAGCATCTTTATATGAGCACATTTAATATGATACTGGTTTTGTTTTTGTTTTAATAGTAATTAATCCATGATGATCTAATTACAGTAATATTTAAAAATCATAAAGATACACAGCTGAGAGTTACTCAGCTTTTTATGGACTTTAATACCAGGAATAGAGGGCATAGATGATAGTTCTATAAAACTCATGCTACAAAGAGTAGCTACTTTATAATAAATAATTCAAATTCTGATGTACATGTCCATCTTCTGTGAGTTCTATTATCTTCATTAAGTCCCCAGAGCTGGTCAAGTCTGAGGCACTAAGAAAGTTAAGTTCCTGGTGACACACATTCCGTTCCCCACAACCACCAGCAGCCAGTGAGTCCTCTGCGGGTTCCCAGGCTTCTTCCTTTCTCCTGAGTGTCAGCCTTCTTTATCCAAAGCATGGTAATTTTAATTTGGCCTAAAACTCTTCTATCATAAATAGGCAAAGTAACAGGTATTTCCTAGGCCTACTATCCTAGGGCAATATGGGGTCAGAAAGTCTATAATTTTTTACTTAAAATCTGCTCAGTAAACATCTACACTGTCTTCTCTTACTACAAGAAAACCATCTCCAAATATTCCACTACCTGCCACCTTCTTCTACATCCCCACCTGGATCCTGATGCCAGGCACCAAGGTTACACCCCCAACTGCTCTGATGAGATCTGGGTGCCAATGCTGCCATGTGGAGAATCCACATGCCACCTTCAGTGTGAAGCGCTTGCTCCGTGTCCATTTAAGAACACAGAGCATTCTCGACAAGTAATTTACATTCCTTTAGTTCCATATTCAAACTGACAATGACACAGCTTTTACTTTGCTCACTCTTTATTTTGAACCCCTCTTCTAATAACTGTCATCAGACTGACAAAAAAATTCAGCTCTGAGAGCCTGTCTCCTAAACCTCTGGAAGCTCTCTGCTTTAGTTAGGATGCAGGTGGAGATGAAGTTATAAAGAGATGAAATGATGCCTAAACAAGACGGAACTTTATTTCTGTCATGGAGTAGTCCTGGGGTAAGCAGTTCTGCCATCCCGAATACCTGGGTTCCTGCCTGGGTCCCAGGGGCTTGCTCCAGTTCTCACCACTCCTTGCCACTGGGAGGGAGAAAGGGGGCTGGGAGCTGTGATGGGAGTGATAGCTGCCATTCCCTTTCCTCCTTCTCATGCAAGCTTGTGGATTGTGGCTCTAATCCAGTCAGGTGGGTGCCTTCCCTATCCAGTATAATACCGGGATAGTTAAAAGCCAGCTACTGTTCTTTAAAGAATGAAGATTTTTTTTTAGCCTTGCCCCGAGGTATTGTCACTGACCTTTACCCCATCAAGGGTTCTCATTCCTCAAGCAAAGAGACGCCTGGAAGGCCCATCTACTTAAAGGTGTTCAGACTAATCTGAATTAGGTAAATCTCCGTAGCATCCACTTACACATAATGAGAACTGGAGAAGGAAAGTACAGTGAAACACATCCTAGGAAATACCTTCCTTTCAGTTATTATCCATTGATTTGCACAACGTGGGCTGTAGTGTGTGGCACTGGGTGTAGAGGTGAATTAGGCAGGCGTGGCTCCTGTGCTGGACATCTTCCACACCCACGCTCCACCTTCTTCACCCTCCTCTCTGCCAGACAGCATCAGCGGGCCTCCTTTCCCTTCCAATCCCAGGAGAAATTTAAGCAGACAAAGGAGAGTGAAGTAGGGGCCCTCTATGATACTGACTCTCTTCCTGTGGAGTCAGCTTGGGTTGTCTATGGCCCAATCAAAGGGTACAACTCTACCCAGGGTGTTCCTCTTCACAGGATTCTCTTCCTCCAGCTCCTTGACTGCTCCCATCTCTCACCCCTTCAGGCTCAGGATGCCAGTGGCCCAACTTCAATAGCTCTGGAGTACCAAACCATCCTTTGTGGTTTTCCTACATCCTGCCCTGCCCAATGTAACCAGCCACAATATTAAGCCTGCTCAAAGTGTCCTTTGCCGGTGTGCCGTCTTTTCCCCACTGGGACTCTGACTGATGGAGTCCCTCTTCTCAGGGACTTAATGACTAGTGGGAGGGGACAGGCAACAAACATCATTACATGTTACGAGAAGATCCTTGAAGGGAACAAAATGGATGGTGTGAGAGAGAATAACAGACTGGGATCTAATGTAGATAGGATGGAGATGGCATTTAAACGATGGCCTGGAGAATGAAAAGGAGACAGAAGATTAACCAATGTCACCCCAATAGATTCAATTTGAAAATAGAAGATGAAAAGAAAAGGAGACAGAAGAAGTGGATTTAGGCAAAGTGATTTCATGTATTCTCTTTTCTTCCAGTTTGCACAACTATTCAATACCTGTTGAAGGGGAAATATTGTTATTTAGGGGAAAGTGCCCTCAGTCACAAATAGAAAACCTAGGTTAGTAGTCCCAGGCTTCCACACTTCCCAATGGGCAACCCAAGGCTCAGGCAGTTAAATGTCTATGTCACACTCAGTGGTAGAGCTAGGATTTGAAGCCCACTCTCTTTCACCTTAACACGCCAATTCATCGGCCTGGGAATAGGTCAAGATCCTGGTCAGCATTTACAACAGTTGAGGGGGTTGGATGGAAGGGGTATTTATAATCGTCTTGACTTCTTCAGAGAGTGTAAAGGTGGACTTACTTAGTCAAGTACCCTAAAGAAGTTATGCGCTGTTCTTACTGAGTAATTTTCCTTTTACCTCATTTGATTTCCAACTGTTTATTTCCTAAGAAAAGAATAATCCATGAACTTTCGGGCTTTAACGTGTCAAACTTCCCTGTATTGTGCTGTTTGTGTAATTCCTGACATTGGCACAAGCCTCCATTCCGACGAGGCTGTTCCATTATATCCTCTCTGGGAATTTCCTCTGGTGCTCAGGCTGCCTGTCGTTGGCTATGTAGGTTCACAGACAGGAATCTGGCTGAGGTCATCATTGCCCTTTCTGGCTTTTTAAAGCTTTGAAGGCATATCCACATACCTTTCCAGAAAAAACACCCTATCTACTCCTCTTTCTTTCGAATTGCAAATCCACTCTGAAGTTTGAGTCTTCCAGGTATCCTCCCAATGCCATTCTAAACAAGAAGATGAAATTTAAACTAAGTACCTGAGACCACTTTTCTATCAATACACATTATTCCAGTCCTAAGATCATTTCCAAACTTTAGTTTATCCTACGTTTAATAGTATATCCTACTATTAACTACTTGACAATGCCTAGAAACTTCAAATACTTAGGATGATCTTCATATATTTTATCATTGTGGTCATCATTTTTATTTTGTATCTTCCCTACAAATTTGTCCTTTTTTCTCCTGCATTTTTGTATCACTATTCTACGCTCCATCTACTTTCTTCCCAAAGTGAATGTCAGCTGTTTTGGCTGCTAAAGATCTCTTTTTCCTTTCCTAGGTAACTATTTCTTTGATAGTTAACTCCTTCTACCTCCTTCAGAAAAGAAAGGTGATTCTGGGGGAGCTGCCAATTACATTTTCACACACCCCCACACCACCTGCCACATGGCTGGGCAAGTGACCAAAGCCAGACCAGGTACAGCCTGATTATAACAGTGTGATAGGCCAATCAGAATCTTTCAGGCGATTTATATGCATTGAAGCAGGGAGGAAAAGGTCCACCTCTTTCTCTGTGATCACTGAACTGGGAAGATTTTCCTAAGTGAAGGGCCTGGAACAATTAATAAATAATTTGAGCTACATTGGCCGTGTTGCAAGGAGAAATATCTGCCTGCCATAGGAGAGAAGAGTCCCACAAGGCAAAGGGAAGCAGAGACAACAGAGATGCAGAGAGAGAATCCTGGCATTCAGCTGACCCGAAGGCCGGTTCTACCCTATTCTTTCTAGTTGCATGAACCAATGAATGACCTGTTCCTATAAGTCAAATTAAGCTGGGTTTTTGTTACTTAAAATTAAAAAGGTTCCCAACTAAAACAATAATTTTCTCCCACCCCTTCTTGTTTTCTTGTTTTCACACATTATATCCAGAATCTTTCATATTTATTCTTTACATCTAATTTTAAACCCTAAATCATTTTTAACTCACAACCCCCAAACCTATAAAGGGGAGATAGAACCACACATTTCTGGAACAACAACAACCCAAAGACATATCCTTTTCCAAGAGTGAGATGAGTCTTCCTGGAAAACGCTGCTTCTGACTTAGTTCTGTATGTTCTGGTATGCAGCACATATTAATACTAGGAAGCATGGAAAAGCCCTAGCTGTCCTAACTGGAGTCCTCTGTAGCCATTAAACTTCTGGAACAGCTCCACGTGCAAAAATGCCTGAAAAACCTGAGCAAAACAGAGCAAAAAGCCCTGGGCAGTAGGAAAGCAATTTCTGAAAACAACAAATGAGGGAGCCATAGAATGCTGAGGAATTAAATTCCTCCCATGGTTATGAAATGGAAGGAAAAAACTCTCATTATGTGGCTTTATCTATATATCTCATCATCCAAGACAAGTGAATAAAATGACAGGAACTATGAGAGGCTGAAAAGACAGGAATTAGAGAAGAGGAAGAGAGTGACAAATGTGAACCAATGCGGTGGCAGTGGTGGAGACGGATTTGAGGGGTGGTACCGACGGGGGTGAGCAGCAGATGCTCTGACACGGGTGAGAGGCCCACCAGGGGACGGTGAAGAAAACTCAAGCAAGGGGAAGGGAGTCTGAGGAGGGCACTGGCAGACACAGGTGATCTTTACCCGCATGGGCTAGGAGAAGAGGGGAAGCCAACATGCTCATTGAAACATCCCACCTTACACCCCAGGCTCATTGAAACATCCAGGGGCCTTGTCAGAGGCATGACCCCTGTACAAGTTTAGCAGTAAGTGAAGGTGTCCCCATTCACTGCATGGAGGCCAAACTAAAAGGCAAAACTAAGCTTTCACAGTAACTTTGCCAGCACATTGTAAAGAAAAGTTTGGCATCTCAGTGAAGCCATACCTTGATTTAAATTTCATTATTTTTAATAAAAGGCAAAGAACACATATCTAAAATGGTTTTGATAATCTTAAAAGAGAAAATAGACTCCATTTTCTCAGTTGCTGTAAACCGTACTGGTCGTCAGCATTTGTTTGCTTGTGTGGTTGTCTGCACAGCTGTTGGGGAAGGAGGAAGGGGGTGGGGAGCACAGGCAAAGGCAGTGTGAGGAGACAGAAGTAACTCCTAAAGGCCTGTTGAGAACATTATTGAGAGGGGATTTCCCCTCTGACCACAATCAGCAGGGGGCCTCAGGAGGAGAGACATCTAGTGAAAAGTTTAAGCTTGCCTCTCTCCCCCTTCTCTTTGTATTTCCCAAGCAATGCATCACTTTTGTTAACCATTACAGCCCAGCCTCATCAATGCTTTAGGGAATTAAGGACTGGGCTTGTGTCCGTCCACCCTGGGACCAAACAGTGCAAGGAAAGCAGCAGCCTTGAGAATACGATTACAAGACAGCATGAGATGCTCAAAGCATAGAGAAGTCATCTGGAACAGAATGACCAGCGGAGGAATAAGCCACAACCAAGATAGATTTGTGGGTCATGTTAGCATACCTTGGGGATTCTCGCGAATATGTGGGAATGGGGTATGGTAAAATACTGCATTTTCTGTACATATGGGAAGGATGCTTACATCACTACTACTGTTTTTATTCAGTAAGGGGTCCCTAACAGCTGGAGAACTTGAGGGTATAAAGTTTACATGAAAAGCAAGGGGAACACTGAAAATACAAGTCAATCAGGACAAAATTATGCATCTATGCTTCTGGGGAATTGGTGCTCAGAATTCATCTAACCTCACAGAGATATAAAGATAGTAAAGATAGTAAAGTTCCATAAACTGAAGAATTTTCACCATTTTCTCTAGTTTTCAGATATATAACGTCAGTCATTCTTATTCTGGTACAATGCTCAATGACAAATCATACCGTTTTATGAACAACTGAAGTTGACTGAATCATGCACATTTTTATAAGGGCTAATTTTGATATTTCAAACCAAAGTATGGCATCAGAAGGCTAAATGTAGTTGAAAAATAATCATTAAATTACACCTTATAAGAAAAACTACAAGTGGAAGAAGACTATTTTGAAAATGTTTTCACTGTCAGTGAAGCAGAAATTAGAGGGAAAAAATGAATTTTACTCACATGAGAAAACATTACTTCATACTCTATTAAGACAGTCACTGCATGACAGTTAGACCTGTACAAGTGGCTGGTCACACCTAAAGTCACTCAGCCCTAAATCAGTCGCATAGGGAAGGGGCAAGTCGAGAAATATGGAATCCAGAACAACTCTGGAAATTTTTGGAATAGAGGGTGGTAGGGATTTTGCCTTTCTAAAAATACTATTAAGCCCTGGCTAGTGTGGCTCAGTGGATTGAGTGTTGGTCTGTGAACCAAAGGGTTGCTGGTTCGATTCCCAGTCAGGGCACATGCCTGGGCTGCGGGCTCAGTCCCTAGTAGGAGGCACGCAAGAGTTGACCACACAGTGATGTTTCTTACATAGATGTTTCTTTCTCTTTCTTTCTCCCTCCCTTCCCTTCTCTCCAAAAAATAAATAAATAATATCTTTAAAAAAAAAACTATTAAATAACCCACTAATTTTAGCTGGGCTTTTGGGTTCCTGGAATGAAGATTACATTTCCTCGTTACTTTTGCATCAGGCACAACCAATGACCAAGTTTTAGCCAGTGGGATGTATACAGAAATGATATGCACAACTTTGAAAAATGTCTTACATAGGAAACAGCATGATTTCTTTTTCTTTTCTCCTTTATGTTGGCTGAAGGCCACTGGGTCTTCAGCAGATCTCTTGGATTATAGACTACATCCCCGAAGGGATAAGCAGAGAAGAAAACTAAAGTAGACTTGAGTTCCTAACAAATTCAGACCAGTCCTGGATGCTGATCACCGGAGTTTCACATTAGATAATAAAATTTGGGGGGTTAAGCCACCATACTTGGGTTTTCTGCCACAAGACAATGAACTCAATTCTAACAAACATGAGGGGGCAAGTAAATCACTGTCTCTGTATTCTGTCCTGGGCTTTGGAAAATGTAGATTTCTAAGGAAGTGTTTATTGAATGACACACTTAAAAAATGATAATCGATTCATAGATCTGAGCCAGGCACTAGAACATTAAAGACACAGATCAGTCATTTCTTTGTCTCTGGAACACACATGGGTTAGGACAGACCCTACAAGACCCTGAAGCAATGATATCTTGTAGGCCAGATCATGTAGATTCTTCCTGCTTTGGATCCTCCCAACTCTCTCTATTTCTTTGTTTTTCTCCTTTAGCAATGATCAAATTTTGTTTCGTTTTATTTCTTTTTACTCAAGACTTTGTCATGCTCGAGGAGAACCAAAGGAAGTATGTTTATCCACTCCTGGGACAAAACTGAAGGGAAAAAGAGGACTTCCTGACACTTGTGTGGAGGCAATAGTCAAAATAAGTAACAAACCCCTCAGTAGTTCCCAACCCCATCAAACCAGCAACATCGTTCTAGAACAAATATTTTGTAATCCTCTATTTGCTGCCCTAACATAAAATTCAAACATATTATAATTGATCTGCATGTATAAATAAAAAATTAACATAATCCCAAAACTATAATATAAAAGTAAACATAATACTAAAGTAAAGTTTTCATATGTAAATGTTCAAATCTGATCACACTAGAAGACAAAGCATCCCCATGTTTTCTAAATGTTCCCCAGGGACCTGCTACCTTGGAAGGTGGATAAAACCGCGGGGACAAACTTATGTCTCTTCCTTCCCTATAGGACCTTCTCCTTCCAAGGACAACCTAGAAGTTCTTGGGGGTTTTATTGAATTCAGAAATGTAGCATTTTTCAAGCAGTAGTATTACCTCAAATGTGCTCTGTAGCAAGAAAATTTCCTGTTAATAAGCATTGTGTTAAAAAAAAAAGTATAGCCTAATAGTCTAAGAAACCTTTATTCTTCTCGCTCTAGGTTATTTCAGAGTTCCAAAGATGTCACTGTGCACTGTGAATCTAATTCCCAAATGTATTTTACCACAGAATCCTTTTTTTACTAGAGCATCTCCTGGGTACAGTTTCTCACAGAAGAAACAGAAAACACTGTCTTAGAGCCTGTTGAAGGGCACATCACCTTCAAGAGCAAGGAAGGCCCTTCTGGAGGATCCGAACCCACCTGTGGAAAAGCAGCCTTTACTGGACCAATTCATTTTGCAGGAGAGTGGCCATGTTATGTTTCCCCTAAAAGTCACAAATTTGCCATGTTACACTTGACTTTCATGAGAGGGAGGCAAACAAGTAAAATTCATCTGACATCAGAGATGCTTTGGGGGAAGCACAATTTTAATGTTGCTGGTGGTATTGACCCATATTTCATCTCAGATTTCACAGCACATGCATCGATAGCTATTTTAGGAAAGCACCACAGAAATGATAGGCTCATAATGCTGACAGTGAGGCATTATAAAAGGATATGTGTTGTTTGTTATCTTTAAAGAGTATGTTTTACGAATAGCATTCCTGATATTTATCATTTCTGAAGTTCCTATTTTGTGTAAGTACATTTTTACAATCACTGTTTCATTTCTTCCACACAATACATCTATGAGGTATGATTAGTCCCATTTTAGAGATAAAAACCTGCAGTTCAGTGCCATTAAGTGCCAATGTCACAGAAGTTTTTAGTTGCAGAACTTTTAGACGCAGGAAAGTAGCCATGTTAGGTTGCCCCTGGAAGTCACAACTTTGCCATGTTGCACTTGTCTTTCATGAGAGGGAGGCAAACCAATAAAACTAATCTGACATCAGAGGTGCTTTCAGGGAAGCACGATCTTAATGTGGAGATCTATCCTTCTCTAAAGCCCATGTTTTATCCATTGCCTCCCTCAATTAAGAGAAAAATTTTGCAACGTTATCCATTTTTTAAAAAAATCAGTCGCAGAAATTGTAGCTGTCAGGAAAACAGCGGTTCCTGAGTGCCAAGGATCACTTGGCCTCGAGGGTGTTAGAGGCAAGGCTTTGGTGCACAATTTTAATTGTAGAAGCTATGTTGAACTGCTGAAAAGTTCCAAGATCAAAAAAATTGTCATGTTTTTCTTCTCCCCTCAGTGTCACCTGATTTAAACTTCAAGGTGTGTTATTTGGAAACCACTCGTTTCCAGTGACTCATTTTGAAAGCACTGATTTCGTCTTTGCAAAGCCAGGAAAGGAGATCAACACCATATTGTTTTTACCATCAAACACACTTACCTGGTACTCAGAAGAATCCAGAACTGTTATTGTTAATTTGTTGAATAGTATGTTCCCGTTTTATCTTTTCACAAGAGCAGAAATCCATTCTGAAAACAGGGTGCCCTGCTCGCCATATGTTTCATCCACGAGCAATTTTCAACCAATGCTTTTGTAAAAGAGTCCCCTATCAGCCAGCACATATGTATTCAAACACCAACTTTACACCAGACGTTTCCCACATTCTGAGAATACAGTAGTGAGACAGACTAGATCTTTTCTCTTTGGAGTTTGTACTCTAATGATAAACTTATAGATAAAAATGACCCTTCCAGATAATGAAAACATCTATGAAGGAAAATTAAAGGGGGTGATGTATCACAATGACTGAGGCAGAAGATTGCTTTAGACTTAGATAGCCCTGCTATGTAAGTAACATTTTTGAAGTATATTTTATTGATTATACTATGACAGTTGTCCCAATTTATCTCTCCCCTTTATCCCCCCTCCCCCTGTACCCCTCTCTGACGCTCCAGCATTCCCAACCCCTTGGTTTATACCCATGGGTTGTACATATAGATTCGTTGGCTTCTCTATTTTCTACACTATTCTTAACTTCGCCCTGTCTATTTTATGACTACCAATTATGCTTCTTATTCCCTGTACCTTGTCCCCCACTCTCCCCCCTTACTCTTCCCACTGATAACCATGTGATCTCCATTTCTGTGATTCTGTTTCTGTTCAAGTTGTTTGCTTAGTTTTTGTATTTATTTTTTAGGTTCACTTGGTGATCTGAGTTTGTTGTCATTTTATTGTTCATAGTTTTTGATCTTATTCTACTTCTTAGATAAGTCCTTTGAACATTTGATATAATAAGGGCTTGGTGATGATGAACCCCTTTAACTTGACCTTATCTGGGAAGCACTTTGTCTGCCCTTCCATTCTAAATGATAGCTTTGTTGGATAGAGTAATCTTGGATGTAAGTCCTTGCCTTTCATGACTTCAAATACTTCTTTCCAGCCCCTTCTTGCCTTCTTGCAAGGTTTCTTTTGAGAAATCAGCTGATAGTCTTATGGGCACTCCTTTGTATATAACTTTCTCCTTTCCTGTTGCTTCTTTTGACAATCTCCCTTGTCTTTAATCTTTGGTAACTTAATTATGATGTGTCTTGGTGTGTTCCTCTTTGGGTCCAATGTCTTTGGGACTTTCTGGACTTCCTGAGAAGGAAGTTTGTTTCCTTCACCAGATCAGGGAAGTTCTCCTTCATTACATTTTCAAATAAGTTTTCAATTTCTTGCTCTTCCTCTTCTCCTTCTGGCAACCTTATGATTCAGATGTTGGATTGCTTAAAGTCATCCCAGAGGTTCCAAAGCCTCTCCTCCTTTTTTGAATTCTTATTTCTTAATTCTGCTCTGGTTGGATATTTATTCCTTCCTTTTGTTCCAAATCGTTGATTTAATTCCAGGTATCCTTCTCTCAACTGTTGATTCCCTGTACATTTTCCTTTATTTCACTTTGGGTAGCCTTCATTTCTTTCTTCATTTTGAGACCGAGCTCAATCAATTCTGTGAGCATCTTCATTACCAGTGTTTTGAACTCTGGATCAGATAAGTTGTCTACTAGTCATGGAGTTTTGATCTGTTCTTTCATTTGGGCCATATTTCTTTGTCTTGATGCAACTGGTAGGTTGTAAGGGGCAGAGCCTTAGGTATTCACCAGGGTGGGGCAACCCTCTTGGCTGCTTTGTGGCACTGTCTGTGGCAGAGGGATCAGAGAGGGAACAATGCTGCTTGCTTGCTTGCTCTAGTCCAATTTTCTAACAAACTCTCCTATGAGACTGGGAGTTTCTCTGACTTCACAGCCCCCACAGTATTTTACTGCTAGAGGTTTTGAGTCTTTAGTTTCCTGGTAAGCCAGCCCGGCTCACCCCCATGGTCAGCAGCTTTGCCACAGGTCCTCTGCACTCACCTTGCTGCCTGTCTCCACCCTTCCTACTGGTCTGGGTGAATGTTTTCTTAACTTCTTATTTGTCAGAGTCCCATGCAGTTTGCTATTCTTGTGGTTGTGGTTGTTCATTCTTTTTAAATTGGTTAGTATCCTTCTTTTGGTTGTGCAAGGAAGTGAAGTGTTTCTACATATGCCTCCATCTTGGTCAGAACTCCTGGAAGTAACATTTAGGCTGCAATCAGAATAACATAATTTGGAGGAATAGATTGTCAGCTGGACAGAAAAGCCCTAAGATGAGAACAAAACTTGGGAGTCTGAGGTATAGAAAAGTGACAGGTCCCTCTGGACAATGATAAAAGAAGAGGAATGGATGAGATCAGAAAGGTTAACAGGGTCCAGAGTCTGTGGTAAGAACTTGGGTTTTATCCGAAGTGCAGTAAAAAGTCAGGAAAAGACATTGAGGCTGCTGTTCAGAGTTGATTCAAAGCTAGCAAAAAAATGAGGCAAAAAAAAAAATCAGGCCAATTGCTTTAGTTTATGTGAGAAACAGTAATGCTTGGACCAGGAAATCCAATGAAGATGGGAGGAAGAAATGGTTCTTAGGATAGAACTGTCAGAATTTGCTGACAGATTGAATGAGAAAAATGGGAAATACTTTTGGAATTTTACCAAAACAACAGGATTGATACTGTTGACATTTTCTGAATTTGTGGGAGAGATAGGAAATCCAGAGTGCAGTACTGGATATGCTAACTTTGAGATCTTTTTTTTACTCATTTAAATAGAGATGTCAAGTAGGCAACTGAGTATACAAGGATTCAGAGGAGGGGGTCATAGCTGGAGATTTAAAGTGTTTCATAAGGCCCAAGAGGGCTGAGTCTTTTGCATAGTGCTACCTCATCTTTTCAACAATCATTCCCAATTTCTATATAACTGATCTTCTCTCTGTAATAATTTTCCATGGAAGTTTCTAGTTTCAATCTGGTTTTCCACTCACTGGGAGGCCTTTCTGATCTCTCTACCTTTGTCATCAGTGTCTTCCTGAAATTTGAACAGAATTAACACCTACCTAAACCAAACTAAGTGAAATTGCAAACCTTCCTCATTCAGTAAGGTCATAATTTGCATTCTAAGATAAACTAGGTGACTTTTGTAGGATTCCTAAGAAGTGTGGCTTCTGACCACCAGTCTGACCTTTGGACAGTTTCACTAGTCTTTGCTTCTTCTTTACCCATTCCTGATACTCTTTATTTTATTTTTTCCAGGTACCTACCTGCTATCTTATTACTTGTAGAGCCTAGATTTCAACCAATTGCCAACTAATCAATCGTTGGATGTTTAAAGGATTACTCCTCTCTAGTATACTGGCTTTTTACCTGGGAGATTGAAAGAACAAAAGATTTTAAGGATCTACTAAATGGCCGTCAGATGGTAGGAATTTAAGAATTTTTCCAGTTTTAACATATAGGTTAGTTCTTCTCTAGTAGCCTGCTCTATCCATTGTTTTCTCATACTTTTAATCTTAAAATTTTCTTTCCCCATGAAATTCTGTCACATGTTATAACATGGATTAAACTTGAGGACATTATGCTAAGTGAAATAAGCCAGCCACACACACAAAAAAAAATGCTGTATGATTCCACTTATATGAAATAACCAGAATAGTCAAATTCATAGAAACAGAAAGTAGAATGGTGGTTTCCAAGGGCTGAGATGAGGGGGAAATGGAGAGTTGTTGTTTAATTTGTACAGTTTCAGTTTTGCAAGATTAAGAAGTCTGGAGATGGGTTGCACAACAATGTGAAAATGCTCAGCACTACTGAATTATTACTTAAAAATGCTTAAGATGATAAATTTTATGTTATGTGTATTTTACCAAAATTTAAAAGTTTTTAAAATTGAAGCTAGCTGCAAAAAAAAAAAAAAACAAGTCAGAGAGCACTGAAGCATGAAAAGGATTCACCTCATTGTGGCTGACAGGAAGAAGACCACATAATGAGAAATTCAGGTGATCTCTGGATGATGGTCTCAGTGAGGAAATACAACCCCCAGTGCTGTAACCATAAGGAACTGAATTCTGCCAACAACCTGAAATAACAAGAATCTTGTTTTGGATTCTTCCTCAGGTCCTTCTTATGAAAACTAGCTTTACCAATACCTGGATTTCAGCTTTGGAAGACCAAAAGCAGAGAATCCAGTTGAATCATGTCAGACTTTTCATATAAGTATCTAGGAGATAATAAATGAATAATTCAAGCTATTAAAAAAATTCTTTCTTAACCTCAAGCTCCTTTTTCCATAAGCTTCCATCTCTTCCCTTTTCCCCTTTATATCCATACTATTTGACATTCCATGTCTACTTTAGACTTTCCATTGAATCCACTTTCCCCCCAAATACTATCAACTCCCCTTAGTTCTCAATTCCAGTGGCCATTTCAAAAATGTGCTTTTTCCTTTGTGTCATCTGATGCACCTGGAGACTTTATCCTTGACGCAATTCTTTTCTCCTTTAGATTCTCTTTTCTCACCTGATTTCCCTTTTCTTTTGCTGCTTCTTCCCGATCTCTTTCATACAGCCTACTGTCTCTAATTATTTCTTAAATGTTTTGTCCTCTAGGGCTCTGTTACTACCCCAGCTTTTCTGCTCTACATACGTTCCTTGGAGAATGTCATCTACATTTACAGTTAAACTCTTAAACTTCTGTACATATTATTGACTCCATACATTTCTCCGGTTTGTACCTCTTGGCTGAACTTGAGATTGGTATGTCCAACTGCATATGAGGCAGTTACCCCTTGAACCCCAATGATTTTGTCTAATTATTCTTTCCTTACCCAATCTGGACCTTTTCTTACAGCTACCATCTTGATAAATATCAATTTTTCTAACTCAGTTACCCAAAGTAAAAGAATATAGGT
The DNA here is from genome assembly GCA_039655065.1 of Glossophaga mutica. Classification (NCBI taxonomy): domain Eukaryota; kingdom Metazoa; phylum Chordata; class Mammalia; order Chiroptera; family Phyllostomidae; genus Glossophaga; species Glossophaga mutica. The sequence continues at coordinate 71,814,913 of CM077308.1, read as the reverse complement.
GCTGTCCATACTCCCTTTCATCCTTCACCACCCCTGCCACAATCCAACCACTTACCCAGTCCTAATAGATTCTACCTCCTAAATATGTCTTGAATCTGCCCAACCTGCAGACCTTTCTCTACATCTACTGCCGTTCCTTAGTTTGTGCTCTAATTACTTCACTCTGGGTTGTAGCGGTAGTTTCCTGTTTTCCTATTCTTTTTTTTTACTGGTCATCCTATTTTTAGTTTTCCCACTACAATTTATTCTTTGCCCAAGAGATACTTTTCTAAAATGCAAACTTAATAATATCATATCCCTTGATTAAACTCCTTTATTAGGTCTTCATTTTGTGTGTGTGTGTGTGTTTGTGTGTGTGCGCGCCATAAAGCTCAAATTCTTCTCCTTAGCATGCAACACCCAATGAGATCTGGTACTTGTTTAACTCTCCAACTAATCCTCTTGCTATGTACCTTTTGCTTGAGACCTACTAAGTTAATCACAAATTGAGTGATATGTCAGGTTCTTTCTTATCTCTATTCCTTTGGACATGTTGTTCACTTTGTCGATAATTTACCAACTCATTTTAGCTCAATTACAACCCTCTTGAAAACCTGTTCTAATGCCACAGTTGCATTTAGGTGTCTCTCCCCTTTTCTCTGTTAACATTACACCCTGTGTAAATTGGTAGCACTTCCTTTTTCCCAGATGCCATTAGCGGTGGTCACTGGTGTTCCCACCATTTGATGTACACCCCTTTAAAATAGAGAATGGACTTTACTCAGCTTATATACCTAGTACCTAATACGGTGTCTGACACAAATCAGTACAACATGTATACTTTGATATATGCATCTGCATGAATAAGTTATCCTTTATTCATTGCTCATTAAGAACTAGCCATATTTGAAAAATTATACCAATACATAGATATAATGATAAAATAGCTAATACAAACTATTAGCTTGTTACAATGCCACCTTTGGGATTTTGCTTACACTTACAGCATCCTTAAGAGATGTAAATACTATAGTTATCTCATGTTGTAGATGCAGAAACCGAGGCAGAGGGAAGTCAAGTAATTTGCCCAAAATATATAAAATCAGGATTGAAAACCAGGTCTTTCTGTCTCTACTACATTAAATTGCCAACCATAAACAATGAGCTGTAAAAACAGTCTAAATTTTGAAATACTCTTTCCCTTGGTCAAACAATGTATCAGACCAAAATTTTAGCTCAGAAAATTCAATTGCTGTACATGTATGTGGTGAATATATAAACATGGCATCACAATAAAAAACAAAGTCAATATTTTCCTTTCTTTTTTCCCAGCAAAATTTGATGCATATACCTGATCAAGTACGCAAGCAACTATTCTCATTGTTATCCTGACACGTGTGTGTGTTCAAATAACACTCCATAAATCAAGTTTCAGACTGACTGTATTTTGAAAAGTAGCCCTTTATTGTAAGCACACTGGTCTTTTTAAATTTTGTAGCATAGTGTAACAAAGCTCCTAGTAAACAGATAGGGTATGATGAATTTGTCAAATGCTCTATAGAGCCATGTCTGTTCCTTAGAGATGCCAGGGCATGTGAAATTGTAATGATTTATTTTCCTTTCAGATTCTCCTGTGTTTCCCTTTGGACCAGAGATGGCTCAGAGGTAGCCATAAACTTTGCTTTGGTTTCATTCACATTAGTACACAGAGTTGAATAGGACATAGCCCCCCATGTAAGACTTTTAGTATAGAAGAAAAGACAGACCAGTGAACCTCTGGTTACAATACTATGGAGGTGTTTGTGCAGCAGCAGATAACATTTTTCTGATATGTTAATGGTTTTCTTCTTCCCTCTTCCTTGTATGAGACTGTCCTTTACTAAACCAGATGCTTTATCTCTGAAAAGATTTTGTTGTGATAACAGAATGGAAAGAAAGAGCCACTGTTCAGCTTTTGATTTGTGAGAGAGCCCTTAAAGTTCATGGCTAACTGTAGTAACAGGAGCCAGAGTTTGTTCAGAAATGAAGGTATTCCTAAAGTTTAGTAGCTTGTCTTTTTATATCAGGAGGAAAAGTTAGAAATTTTAAACACAGAATTTTATTATAAGCTCCAGCTGGAATGAAATTTAGGCATTTCAACTGAAAGGAAGTTACCATCCAAAGACTGAGAAAAAGTAGAAAAAACTTCTGATTTGAGGAACAGTGGTCAGACAGGGAGAATTAAAGGAGATCAGATGCTGGAGAGTCTGATCCAGGTTCCTGGGCATATACCCAGCACATGGGCCAGGTGTATGTGGAGACAGGAGGATTTTGTAGCAAAAACCCCAGACACATTGAAACAGAAATCAAGAGCATCCATACTAGTGCCCTGTTCCCCCAGGATGTCCAAGGTGACCTTGGAGCAGTGAAGCAACAAAGAGTGAAGGAGGTGTCTGCAGAGATGAGCCTGGTATGGTGCACCTGACTTTCCCTTGGTGCTTAAATCATGTGGAAGGAATCCAGAAGCTCTTGCATGCCTCACAGAATGTGGACCATGAGTGCTAGCAATGAACTTGCTAGAGGCAAAAATGGGCCAAACAGGGGAGAGATGGAGTTACTGGGCATGTGAAGCACCAGCACGAACCAATGTGGCCTAGTCGACAGGAGGTGATGTCTGAGCTCTTTGGAAGCAATCCCCATGTGTTGTCTGTCCTGGAAGAACAGACCCAGAGGTAAAAATAGCTGGATGCTCAGTAGCAGCTTTAAAGTGAATGGAGGCCAACTCCCAAAGACCAGGTGAAATGAGCTTAACTAGAAGACCAGAAGGAAGAAAAGAAGGACAGCACATTCACCTTATCCTGGACACCAGTAGTTCATGCAAACATCCCTCAGCTCAGACTCCAGCTCCCTTGGTTGGGGGGGGGGGGGCATTTAATGTTTTATTAGAACATTTGTAGTGTCTGATTAAGCAAAGAGACAAAATGGCCTTGCAATGGGCAAGTTCAAGGTTTCCCAATATTTCAGAAATGAGAAATCCACAGCAAGATAAAATCAGTCACCAAAAATTGACCCTCTGTTCTAGGGCTGATTATGCATAGTGCTATGGGAACTAAGAAAGTCTGTTTTTTCAGACTATGGAATTAGAAAAAGCTTCCCAGAAGAGCAACATGTAAGGGGAATTTTAAAGGGCACACAAGAATTACCCATCTATGAGGAAGCAGAAGTGTATTTCAGGAAATGCAAGAAACATGAGTCAAGCTATACTGGTAAAATTACGTGCAGCACGTTCAAGGAAAGCAAAGTTATTTGAGAAGAGGACAGAGCTTAGGAGCAAAGAGAAATCTGGGGTAGATTGCAGAGGTCCCCCAATGACTGTGGAGGTTCTTACTTGCAAGGGCCTCTGAGTGGTTGGGGGCTGAAAAATAAAATGTGCCCTGCTCTCCAAGAGCTGTGTGTTACCTACAGCACAGGGGTACACAGTGGATGTGGCTACTCTTTGTAATTCACACAAAGGCTTGCTGCACTCCATAAGCCCTTTATTGCTAGGCTTTCTAGGCCCACAAGGGATACCTTCTCATTTGCCACAAAAGTATCTTGTAAATTAGTGAAGATCCTTTAAATATGGTCAGATTATAAAAGGCCATGCAAGTTACTTTAAAGAATTGGGATGATGAAGGTGTCGGTAGACATACTGTGCTTCCTCGCACAACCAAAAGAAGGACAACAATTTAAAATAAAAAAACAACCAGAACTGACAGAAAATTGAACTGTATGGAAGTCAGACAACCAAAGAGTTAAAGAAGACACATTCATCCAGACCAGTAGGAGGGGCGGAGACGGGGCAGCTGGGCAGAGAGGACTTGTGGCAAGGTGGAGGCTAGAAGACTGGGGCGGGCAAGGTGCTGGCTGGCAGACCCAGTAAGGTGGCAGATTGTGGACTGGGCAGTCCCATAGTCATGTACAGATAAACCAGGAGAAACAACTGGGGTGTGGGACAGACTATGCAACCCAGGGCCCCAACATGGGGAAATAAAGACTCAAACCACTGATTGAAAACACCTGTGGGGGTTGAGGCACCAGGACAAGCTCCCAGCCTCACAGGAGAATTTGTTGGAAAGACCCACAGGGTCCTAGAATGTACACAAACCCACCCACATGGGAATCAGCACAAGAAGGGCCCAATTTGCTTGTGGGAAGCGGAGGAAGTAACTGAAATCTGGCAAAGAGCAGAGCAAACACCATTGTTCCCTCTAGGACCCCTTCCCTACATATAGCATCACAACACAGTGACGTGGGTTACCCCACCCAGGTGAATAACTAAGGCTCAGCCCCTCACTACGTAACAGGCATGTCAAGACAAAAAAAAAAATGGCCCAAACAAATGAACAGATCAAAACTCCAGAAAAAAACACAAAGTGATGAAGAGATAGACAACCTATCAGATGCACAGTTCAAAACACTGGTAATCAGGATGCTCACAGAATTGGTTGAATTTGGTCTCAAATTAGATGAAAAAATGAAGGCTATGCTAAGTGAAATAAAGGAAAATGTACAGGGAACCAACAGTGATGGGAAGGAAACTGGTACTCAAATCAATGGAGTGGACCAGAAGGAAGAAGGAAACATCCAACCAGAAAGGAATGAAGAAACAAGAATTCAAAAAATGAGGAGAAGCTTAGGAACATCCAGGACATCTTTAAATGTTCCAACATCCACATCATAAGGGTATCAGAAGGAGAAGAGGAAGAGCAACATGTGGAAAAGTTATTTGAACAAATAATAAAGGAGAACTTCCCCAATCTGGCAAAGAAAATAGACTTCCAGGAAGTCCAGGAACCTCAGAGAGTCCCAAGGAGGAACACACCAAGGCACATCAGAATTACATTACCCAAGATTAACATGAAGGAGAGAATCCTAGAAGCAGCAAGAGAAAAGGAGATAGTTACCTACAAAGGAGTACCCATAAGACTATCAGCTGATTTCTCAAAAGAGACCTTACAGGCAAGAAAGGGCTGGAAAGAAGTATTCCAAGTCATGAAAGGCAAGGACCTACATCCAAGATTGCTCTATCCAGCAAAGCTATCTCTTAGAATGGAAGGGCAGACAAAGCGCTTCCCAGATAAGGTCAAGTTCAAGGAGTTCATCATCACCAAGCCCTTATTATATGAAATGTTAAAGGGACTTATCTAAGAAAAAGAAGATAAAAAATATGAACAGTAAAAAAAAACAGCAAACTCACAGTTATTAACAACCACACCTAAAACAAAAGCAAACTAAGCAAACTAGAACAGGAACAGAACCACAGAAATAGAGATCACATGGAGGGTTAGCAACAGGGAAGTGGGAGGGGGAGAGAGGGGGAAAGATATAGAGAATAAGTAGCATAGACAGTAGGTAGAAAATAGACAGGGGGAGGGTAAGAATAGTGTGGGAAATGTAGAAGCCGAAGAACTTATATGTACAATCCATGGACATGAACTAAAGGGGGAGAATGTGGGTGGGAGGGGGTGTGCAGGGTGGGGGGGAGTGAAGGGGGGAATAGGACAACTGTAATAGCATAATCAATAAAATATACTGAAAAAATAAAATAAAACAGAACAAAACAAAATCCATAAAATTTTTTTAAAAAAAGGATTGGGACTTTAAGGAAGAACTGTGAGGAGCCACTGAACGTTTTTGGACAACTGAGTAACATGACAAAAAAATTCACGGCAGCTGTATGCAGGGTAGATTGGAGCCAAGAGACTCAGGAACTTACTGCAGTTGTCCAGGCATAAAGAAAAAAGGCAGATTCAAAGGTATCCATGGTAACAGAAAGGGAAGGATATGGAAATTATTTTGAAGGCAGAAACAACAGGACTTGATTACTGATTGGATATGAGTGTATGGAAGAAGCAGCAGTTAATAAATGACTCAGGGCTTTGGAGCTTAGGAAGCTATGAGAATACCTCTGAAATAGAGACACTAATCAGGAGAGCTGCTTTGAGAGAGAAAATAGAGAGTTTGGTTTAAGGCGTGTTGAATTTCACATAATGATGGAATGTGTAAGTGGAGACACTCTTTATACATTTAAAAGGGCAAAGCTAGGACATTCTACCATTTCTATCTCTTTCTTTCCTTTTTTTCTCTCTCTCCATGATTTTCAGTGTATCTAAGGCTCTTTTTCTAAGAGATGTGGGAATAAATTTACCAATTCCCTTACATTTAGTAAACTGTGAAGAGGTTGCCATCATTATCATTATTAACCTGTATTCATGTTAACACAAAGTATTATGCCATACCTATTTGTGTTTGTCACTTCTGTAGACACAGTTCATAAAAACAGATTCCATGCCCTTGAGACATGTTCAGTCTGTGATGGCCAATATTCATAGGATCGATATGTATAAAACACAAAGAACAGAATAGTAATCACTGAACAATAACTATGTAAGATTAAAAGTAGTTTTTATACTCTACATGAGGAAATAAGGGAAGAAAGAGGGAAACAAGGGAAGAGGAAGGTCACTGTGCTGGGTAAAACCAGTGGTAGGACACTAATGGTTAGAGGTAAGAAGAAAACTAGTTTGAGTTTCTTTTGTGGACATAGCTAATGTAAGACACTATCTCCTCAGGAAAGGAAGATGGATTTGCAATGCTGCTTAGGTAGTGATAATTATTATTCTCATTTATCTAGGACTTAACACTGTATACATTATCTCATCCTCTTCCTGGATTCTAGGACTTGTGCAAGACCGAGTGGCTCTGCCCTCACCTGTGTGGTTCAGTTGGTTAGATGCCATCCTACATTGAGAATGGTTGCAGTTCAGTCCCCCATCAGGGCACATACAAGGAGCAACCAATCGATTTTTCTCTCACACATCAATGTTTCTCTCCCTCTCTTTCTCCCTCCCTTCTCCTCTCTAGGAATAAATAAAATCTTTAAAAAAAAAAAAAAAAAAAAGGCCATGCAGCTCTTCTGCAGGAAGCTGAGCCTCAAACTCACCAAATGTACACTACAACAGGTTGAGCCCTTTAATGGTGAAAAGAAAAGCCATAATATTTCATTAGGAAATTCAGCCACTTTTTTAAAAACTCAGAACATAAGAACCCCAAAATGTTGTTAAGGGCAGCTTCTTTTAGCACAATCTCCTCCTCTCCCTTTTACAGATGGAGGCCCTTCTGTGTGGAAGACCTGAGGCTGGGCTGCACGCCTCTCTGGCTGCGTGAACAGCACATCCCCGCCGCCCGTCACCCCGTTGCCTCCACTGCCGTGCCTTGCATGGAGCAGGTCTGTGAGTCTCTGTGAAGACAGCTGCCTGCCATCTTGTATTCACTCTCTTAGAGAGGAGAGTCGACTCTGAGCAGAGAGTGGAAGAAGTGGCATGTTTTCTCCTCTGCTTTTTCACTTTTTGAGTTTCCATTGAAGTTTACCATTTGCGGGTCAATATCTGGGCTCAGAGTCAGGTGACTTGGTTCATGACTTTGGTCCACCGGTGGGCAGGTTGTTTAGCTTTTGTTTCCTCTGCTGTTAAAAAGACCTAGTAAAACGGTGGGTAGATGTTGAAAAATTCAGACACCGAGTAAGATGATGCCTTGTGGCCACAAGCACCATTCACAGTCAACAGCTGCTGGTGCAGGTGGGGTCCCCATTCCCACCTTTAGAAAACTCTGTATTAACTTAAGTTTTCCGGTAAATTATAGCCATCATTCACTTTGCTTATATAACATGTTTTCTTCAAGTTTCCCTTAAATTGTTCACTATACTAAATAGAGAGACATTTTTAAGTATCTTCATCTTTTGCAGCTTGTTCGGTATATGAAAGCTTGATTTCTTTGCTACCCACACAGTTTCCTCTGGGGCTTTAGCCTTACCAGTTTTCAATGACTCACTGCTTTACTTTTCACAAATAGATGCTAAATACTGTCCCTGATTCTATTGCAAATGGCAGATAAAAATACTCAAGAAAAAAATCTTAACGAATGCACTTAGATTTGAACTGTGCAATAGGTTCCCCCTCTTTTCTTCTCTTTTTCTTTTTCTACTCACCAATCTTTGTCATAAACAGTGGTTGTCAATTTCTGTCAGATAACTCTACTCTCTGTATTTCTCCTCCCCCACAATACATAGCTTTTTTATTGGGAGGGGAGGACAAGTCTTTGGTCCTCCTCCTCCTCTCTCTCTTATCTTTCATCTGCTCCTTCTTGCCTACACTGTATTTCTCCTCTTTTATCCATTCTCCCTTCCTCATTCCTAAATCAATCAGGTGTCACAATTCATCCCAGAAAAAGTTACTTCCTTCTGCCAGAGACCTGGTGGATTTATCATCATTATTGATTGTAAACATCCCTGGGCATCTTCAAGAGTTCAGATTCAAGGAAAATAGAAATGTCCAGGGTATTTCCAAGTCCAGTTTGAGAGCAGAATCCGGAGGCCACAAGACCCACTGCAGCCCCATTAAGAAGGTGGCCTGGAGGCAGCAGTGGGAAGAGACAGAGAGCACGCATCAGGCATAGCTACCACATTCTTTCCAGATAGTTCCTCCACGGGGCTCTCATGTTTCTGCACATCTCCTGAACAGAGCCCCTGACATCCTTTGTTTTGGACTATCTTTTCAAGGATGTTTGCCTAGAAATCAGTCCTAGAAGATACAGTATTTTCCTCCAGAGTAAAGGGAAGGCATCCTTACTGTCCATTGTAATGGATCTGGGTTCCCCAAGCTCAGGGTTTCTCTCCTGTCACACAACCCACTGCCTGTACAGGTGCTACCAGGCTCTCTTTGCATCTCCCTGTGGGAACTGATGCTCAGGAAACTGCTACAAGAAAATTCCAATATTCTGTCTACTGCTATTTCTCTGAGTAATAGAGTCCTTTGTCTCTGACCCAGCAGTCTTGTGTGTCTCCTGTGAGTACCTATGAAACTATAGCAAGCTAATGCATTGGACTACAAATAGGTTAAATCCCAACTTTTCATAGTCCGTGACAATATTCAGGCATTACGATATATCAGCTCATCGGTAGAAATATTAGGCAGGTAGAAACTTAGAGGCTAAAATTATTTTGCTCCATCAATATCTTGAAATAGTTAAATCCCTTTCCCTTCAGCTCCCACCTCCATCTAGACTAATGTACCTTCTTAACCTTGATAATAATGGGCTCTAATGGTCCATTTATTCAGTAGAGTGGATTTCTAAAACCCATTTCCAGATTACAGTTTGTGTGCCAGGATTACATTTGTTTTTATAAATAGAGAAAAAGTCAAGCAGCAGATTACAGCTGACTTTTCAATCACTTAATCAAGAAATGCATTCTGAGTACTTTCATACTTCTATGTTAAGTGCTACATAAAGCAGTCTTAGTTCCCAAATCATTTTAACTTCCTTTACTCCCATTTAAAAAAAAAAAAAAAAACCCTTCCTTATCAAAAAATCCAAATGTTCAAGCCACTCATTCATTGAGGCAGTAACCAGGAGAAACACTTTTATAAAAGGGCTTTTAAAAGTATTCTCTCTTGTCTATCTCAGTCCCAAACAGAAAAGCAACCCCAGGATCCAGACTCAATACCCATCACATTTTTACAAACCTCTGACCTTCAGGGAACTTGAAGACTGAAGAGTCCAGGCCTACCAAACCAACATCCTTCTGGTACTACTGATTAACAGTAACAATAATATTAAAAAAAAAAAAAACATTGCTATCTGTCGTTTCCACTTAATTCAAGCCATAATGATGATTATTTCTTGTAGGAAAGAAAGCAGTGAGTCACATCAAGGCTTTAGGAACTGGAAAGAAGCCATGTGGACACACACACACACACACACACACACACACACTTTCACATCAGCCTGAATCGTGGCATTTTTTTAAACAATGTTGCTCAAATGATAAATGCATTTTACAGTTCAACAAAAAGTTAAAGTCTATCACCTGCTCTCAATTCTTCTGAATCTCTGTGACCCCCAGTTCAGTCCAGAATTGGACCTCCAATCCAACACGGTACTGATCAGTTTGGTTTCAACCACAGTCTTCAGAGAGAGAAAACTGCAGCTTGGTTCTGGGAGGGGAAGGGCTAAATATGAAAACTCACTGGGTTCTACTATCAAGGTACCCGGCAACCAGCCAGGAAGGTAGTGATGGATTCACAAAGGATACATAGTCTCAAGACTTGCATTTGTTTTCATGGGAGTCCAGGAGCCCCCGAAAGCTTTTCTCCTTCCTCTGACCTACACCACCACTCAGAGATTGTTACTTCTTGCAACATTGGATATTTTCTTTATATCTGTTGCCCTTTAGGAGAAGGGCTACAGACATACAGAGTGTGCCATTGGCTATACTACTTGCTATGTTGGCCTCATTCCTATTTAAGGATGCAAACCCTTTCCAGGTTTGCGTTACTCTTTGGACAAAAGATGGTTAAAGACCTCCATTCACATCGATCAAGAAAGTAGTCTGAAGTTGATGACATTCTCATAGTGATAGACATTTAGGTGGTTCTTGACTTGGAAGTTATTCTTTTCTCTGTTAAAAATCAGAGGTATTAATAGAACCACTCACACTGCCTTCAGTCATCCAGGTGACCGGAGCTGTAAGCTGACTGGGAAAAAAAAAGGAAAATTTCCTGAAGTTCTAGCATTACACAGATCCAGTCACTAGTACTTAGAAGAAGAATATTTAGAGCTAAAGAAATACAACTGAGAGAAACTCATCACAAAGTGTGAACTCTGAGCAACTGCAGACAGCCTAAAAATTCTCAAGTCGCTTAAGAGTTTGAGATCAAGAAGTAACCACTCCAACACAGGTCTGTAAGGGACACTGGGTGGCATGTCACATGGATGATAAAATCATGTCCTCAAATGAGATGAAAAGGGGAGGGAAGGTGAACTCCTGGATGTGGATCAGGCATTGAGGTTTCCCTCAGGCATTCCTGGCTACATCTTCTATCAGTTCTTTAAGGAGTTAACATAGGAATTTGTGTGATTTCTTGAGTGGATATTACATGTGGTCTTATATGCCTGTGCGTGTGTGTATACTTGCTTAACTTCTTTGTAACTTGAACCCAGTACACTCATTGGTATGGGTTGAATTATTCTCAATTAATGCTATTTTAGTTCATTATAGCATCCAATGTAAAACTCCCAAGCAAATATCACGATGAATAAGTATCTGTATTGTGTGTGCCAAATGGACAATCACAACTAAGACTGGTGATTAGAATGAGCAAACAACATTAACATTATCAATGTCCCTTCTAGAATGTTGCTTGGCAGGATTATTCGCACCTGGATAAGCCACGCTACATGCTGGCAGGACACAGGGCTGCAGACAAAAGGTCCCAAGAGACTTTGCTATGATGTGTAACTCTCCTCCTAGAGGGTGTGATTTGACACAGTGAAATGACCTGTCTACCCCCAAAACATTTCTTTTGTCCACCTGATATACACCTGAAATTCTTCACCACTTTTGTTAAAACAAGCATAATGTTAAAATGCAATTGGGGGGAGGGGCGATGAACCCTTTTAGCCCTTAGCTTCTACTCAAATGCAAAATAAGGCCATTTTTTCAGATTAACCAGCAAGGGGTCAGTGAACATATATTACAAATTTGAAATCAGGTCGAATTGTTGCATGAGTAAAAATGTAAATATAAATTGTTAAAAGCTGTGAAATCACAACAGTACTAGAAGAACTGAGATATTAGTTTATCACAAGCATGAAATAGGATCCTTGTAATGCAGGAGGAAGGAGTTGGGGCAATACCAGGGTAATGGAAGAGTGTGGGGCCATCATAAGCAGAGAGCATCACAGCATTCACAAGAATTAGAAGATAGGAAAGGAATAGGATTCGGCAAAATGTCGCAAAATGTGACAAAATGTCACAAGGCTGCTCTAAGTGGCCCTAATGTTTCCACTTAGCCCTCAACATTTTTGTTGTAATGTTCAGAAAAAAAGTGAAGGAAAATTGGACGATGATAAAATAGACTACGTTTTTTAACATGAAATATGGATAGAGTGGTGTTCAATTCACCATTTCCTGAGTTCCTACTCCGTGCCAAGCCCTGGGCCCTGCACTACCTTCCACGGAGCCGAGGGGCAGGCTGCAGAGTGCATGTTGCCATAGCAACACACCAGTAGAACCATCTCATGCCCCACTTACACTGAGCCTTCTATTCTAAATATTCCCAAGGTTCATCTCAAACCAAAATAGACTTTTCTTCACACTTCTGAGAAAGGGATTATAATTATTATTTATTTATTGTCATAAACTTTAGCAATACCATGCAAAAACTGAGCACTAAAAACAAAATAAAATAGACTGTCAATGGTCTACTTTTCTTTTGTGTGTGTGTGTGTGTGTGTGTGTGTGTGTGTGTGTGTGTGTGTAAAAGACTACCTACCTGACATCTGGACAGAATATCAAGAGCTCTTAATGCAATTGTCAATTCCATCTGTCCAAATAAGCTTTGATAGCGTCTTTAAAATTTCCCAGGCTCCACCCCCTCAAAATATCATGAAAGAGATAACAGTTAAAATTAAAGTGACAAGGGATACACTAACCGAGGCAGGGTGATTCCTTTACTGAGTTGGGAAGCACCTCACTTCAGACTGAAGGAAGAGTAGAGCCCCAGGCTAACCTTGCCTGGTCAGGTTTTGCGGGCTCTTCCTGCCTCGGTGAGAGAGCGCCACCTACTGTACCTGCCCCACTGCTCTTCTCACAACAATCCCCTGGTAAAGTTTCAGGTATCCCAAATGTCCAAGCTTTGAAAGCCCAGGGCCAACTCTAATATTTATAAGCATTGATTGGACCAGTGTGTCTTGGACTGTGGGATAAAGAAAGAGGCACAGAGGGCCAGCTTTGATGCTCTGAAAGAGGAGCATATGCCTATGCGAGCTTTGGAAGGAAGACTTTAGATTTTTTTACCACCCAGACACCCAGGCTGACACACTGAACTCCAGCCCTCTTTCTTTTTATCTGCCACCAGTCTCGTGCACCAAGTCCACACCAAACTGGGTTCCTGGCTGTCTCCTACATTGTTTCTCGTGGTTTTGTTCATTCCATTCCCATTGCCTCAGCCTCACCACTTAGCCAAAACCTGTGTATCTTTTAAGGACTAGTTAAGAATGTTTTTTTATCTTCATGGAAGTTTTCTTTCCAGTTTTCATAACTGTTCATACCACCCATGACCAATACCAATTATTTATCAATTAAACTGCCTAGCGACATCTCTCCCAACTGTCACTGTTTAATCCCTGCCTGGTTCCTGAAGCAGCCCTGTGCTTTGGGGTAACATCCCCTGAAGGTTTTGAAGCTCCTGGAAAGCAGCGGTGACATGATATGTATTGAGATTATACTAAGAACAGGGCCTCAGACCTGCCAGGATCTCATCATTTCTTCTCCATGATGTCGTTCATTGTGTTCTGCATGATTCCTCACAGGAATTTACCTTTGTGAGAGAACTCTGAATTTGGTCATTAACCATGCACCTTGTACCCCCATACCCTCTCACAACACAGTGGACAGGGGGAGACCAGGCGAGTGTGAGTAAAAGTGGATAGGAGCTCTGGCAAAGCTGAAGAGTGGATAATTTTTTTTCTCTGTTTCTAGAGGTTTCTTGCTACCCAATAAGCCAATGTGCTTAATTTGAGCCACCCAGCCATGCTATGAAAATTCAGTTCCTTGTTTGCATTAGTATTTAGCAACAAATTAACAGATTTAGTCCACTATAAAGTACAATGACTACGATCATAAATTTTAGAGAAAGAGAGAGAACTGAGTTCAATGACCAGCTCCATCATTTATCACCCACATGACCTTGGGCATGTTTCCTGACACCATTGAACTTGTTTCCTCGAGTGTGAAATAAAGATAACATTCACCAAATGGGATTCTGTGAGGATCAAATGAGTAATATGTGGAAAGCACTTATTGCAGTGCCTAATAGTAAGCGTTATTGGTGGTGGTGTTCATATTCCCAAGGCCTAGCAGGGAGCCTGGCCCCCACCGAAGTACTCAAAACACACTCTCATGCACACTAAAGCAAAATAGAATAGGCAAGAATAGATCTAAGCCATCCCAGACCCCGAGAACAGACCCAGCCGGACCCAGCACTGGGTGGTAGACTGTGGAAAGATCCAGCTCTGGGCCCAGTCCTCAGTGTCCAGCACATGTCCAAGCAGTTCTTTCATGGCCATCGGCTCTTCCTGCTGTCATCGTCTCTGACTCTCTGAAGTCCTGTCCCAGTTTCTCCTTCGGGCTCCTGTGACCCTGCAGGACAGCCCCCTGTGGTCTGACCCATGCGCTCACAGACCAGGTTGAACAGTCAGTCTGCACCTACACACCCTCTACTCTGACCGAGTTGTTGCTGCTTTCCACGTTGTCCAGCAAATCCCTCTGGTCTACCAAGGAAGGGTGATGGGCCACAATTATCCAAATGAGTAACTAGCTAACCAAAGCAAAATTTTGTTACCTCCTTAAGAGATTTAATTAGGTTCCTGGACCCAATTCCAAGTTGGTGGGGACAGGGGGAAGTTTCTCCAACCCCAACTAGCATTTCTCTGATACAAGAAGAGTAGCATCAGATTTCACGGGTTGAGGGTTAAATCCTACAAGTCTGTTCCCTCCACCCACACCCCCACTTCGGACTCCAGTGGCAAGCCCAGGTTGTTTGTTACCTGTGCTTCTGACCCACTGGCTATAAATCAGAGGTTCCCATGCCCCCCTCCTTGGGTTTGACTGATTTACTAGCAGGGCTCACAGAACTCAGGAAACGAGTTTACTCACTAGATTACCCATTTATTACAAAGGATACAAATTAACAGCCAGATGAAGAGATTAAATAGGGCCAGATCCCAAACAAGAACACTTCCGTCTTTGTGGCGATCGGGGTTCTGCACAGCGATGCCTGGTGGCATTCTCATTCCCCGATTCAGGTCGTTCCCTGAATGATGTCCTTTGGGATTTTAATAGAGGCTCCATTAAACAGTCATGATTAATTAAATCAGTGAGATTTGTGATCGATTCAACCTCCAGTCCCTCTCCCGTCCCGAGAGATCATGGGTGGGACTGAAAGTTCCAACCCACTAATTACAGGGCTGGGTCCACTGGCAACCAGCCCTCATCCGTCACTTCATTAACATAATGAAAGACACCTTGATCATTTTCAACACTTAGAAAATTCTGAGGGTTTTGGGAGCTCTGTGCCAAAAATATACTTTTCTTATTATAAATAAACCATTCTTATAAATCACAGTACCACAGAGATGGATAGACATTTAACTTTAATAATGCTAATATTTTCAATAGTTTCGGGAAAACCAAGTATTTACATTTTATCGTTGTGCTTTAACCTGTCCACTGTTGGAGATTAATGTTTACTGTTGTTAATTTTTAACACAAACTATAAATATCTGTCCTACAAATGTGATGTGCAAACCTCTTTCAATGGGATGGTAATTACTCACATGTGGAGGACCAAGAAGGTGTGAACTTGTCAAAGTCTGACCTTGGTTTCTTTTAGCACCGTTCCTTGGCATGCTGTTTCTGAGAATCTCTGTTTTCTCTGCTATTTTGCTTTCAGCTAGTTGTCAATAAATATGCTTCAGGTGTGGACTGACATTGCCTTAAGGTGTTTTAAGTGCAAAAAAACAAAAATGTCCAAGGGTTAAAATACAGTACCTTCCAATGGTATTTAAACTTTTATATGGGACTCTTGAATAGAGTCCCAATACTATGAATCTCTCAGGATAAGATTTCAGATTTCTTGACAAAGCTTGAAAATTACATCTATTCCTGAAATTATATCACTTGTGGGCTCACTTACTCCATCGTCCACTAATGTTAAAGCCCAGACAGAGCAGGCTGTAAGCAGTGGGAGGATGGAGATGAACACACAAAATCTGAAGCCCTCTTCTTCCCTTTGAATTGGGGTTAGAAGCAGTCATTGGCTCCAGCTTCTCTGAGGGAAGCTTTAGAACAATCAAGGCCAGCTGTGAAAAATCCTCTCAAGGTTTGGCTTCTGACAGACAACAGCTTTTGTGTGGAAAGTAACAGGTCCTTTCCCTCAGCTAAAACCTGAAAAAGCTGTGCTCTCTGTGAAATCCAAATTGGCCAAAGATTTTGAAAGAACATGACTCTGATACTGAAACCATCAACACAGAGAGAAAGCAGAAATGTGCCTGTTTGTAGGCAGTATGAGCCATAAAGATTGGACATAAAGCTACATGATTTAGCCTACTTGATATTATTTCAAGGTGGGGCGTGGGCAGCTCAGAGCACCTAAATCCAGTGAGCTCCATGGTCTTAACAGTCTAATATTGTGCTGTCCCTATGCCTGATTCAATACCACAAAACTCACCAATTCCTTTTGTCAAGAAGAAGGTCTACTTGGCCTTAGAGGACACTGGGAAGGAAGACCAAAGCAACCAGTAAAATACACAACAGGGTGTGAAGCATGGCTGTAACTGGCGTGAGTACCAGCGTTCCACAGAGGAGGGGAGGGAGCTGTGAGCAGCGCTAACATGGTTCAGGCACTAGAGAGCCCCTGCGGGAGACTGGAGGGAACCGTGATCAGGCAGGCAAGGGACCCATGGGCAGGGGGTAGTGGAAGGAATTAAATCCCACTTCCAGGAGCACATGAAGGAGTATTTGAGCTGTAGGTATCAGAGTGCGTTCAACTGGAATGATTCCTGTTACATCAAGCCATCATAGTCAAGGTTAAAGACTCCCTAGATGAGAAATACAAAGATATGGCAAAGGAGAGATTTCTGGTTTCATATAGTAACTTCTGAATTGATGTGGGTTTTTTCTCCTAATTAAACCTTAAAATAATTGTATGTAAGAGTTCCTTGCCCCATATAGCCCAATCTTTAGTTCTGAGAGGAAGAAATATGATAACCCAGAAATATCCCATGAAACTAATTGATTGCCTGGTATATTTGTGCAAAAGAAACAAAAATAACTTAACACAGATATACTAAACAGGAAAGCCAGAAGAAGTTCTATTCTAAAGTCAATAGACTGAAAAAAAAAAATGGTACAGAAAGTGGGATAATGTAAAGAATGTCATTTGGGTGGGTGGTAGAAAAGTAAAATTATCTCTGGCATCTTTCCCAAACCACACAAATCTACCCACACAGAGATTCTGATGGGCCCCTAGGGGAAAACTCCCAACTTCCCACCCCAAGGAGGAACACTGCTGTTGATAGACAGGAATCATCTTATTCCTTGCATGAGAAAAGGTTGAGTCATCAGCAAAATGAGAAAAACCACTAGCCGATAGATAGTCGGGTGGAATGAGAAGTGAATACTGGTTTCCACACATGCTGAGAACTTGTTGTGGGCTATTATTTTCTTCCTTTCTGCAACCATTTGCTTGTTTTCAAAAACAGGGGGGATAGTAACAGCTACCTGACAAATTTAAGGTAAGCATTAAATAATACATGATAATGATATTAAATAAATATTAATAGAATCTGAATTATGTTGTGCCATTCACAACTATTTATGATGCTTTACCAAATAAATATGTCAGGCTCTCCTTACTGTTTCCATTTTACCTTATTTTCATTTATATCCACTTGCCCTGGTTTGCACTGAAAGGATTTCCTGGACTGTGTATTTTTAAACAGTCTGTGGGAAAGGAAACTCCCAAAGGAAAGCCTCTTCGCTCTGTGTCCGATGAATCATCCGCATAGGCTTTAGAAAGTTAAGAAAAAATGACTTGCTTACAATTATTTGATTCAACATGGAAATGTCCTTTAGGTTGGGTTTATATTTGTTGATATTGTTGGCACAAAGTAAAACCACTGACTGTAGAGATAGAAATCCAGTATTAATAGAGCAAGCTGTGAAACTGTGTCAACCAACCTTCATTTTATTCTCACCGGTGTTATCAATTAACTTGAAATTTAGCAAATAATCTTCCCACAGTGTAAATTAATCTACCCTCAAGTCTAAGACACACTGCCTACCCACCGAAACAGAAAGAAGAATGTGGCATGACTGCACTGTAGGGTGTGCCACGCCTGTCACTGGGCTTCTGTAAGTCCACAACTGAGGGTCATAGTTTCTTTTACTCACTTTACATATCCCTAATGTCTGTGTGCCACTGACATGTATCACAGTGAAGACTGATACATAGACTGGGGACTCCATAAGATTTACAGTTTGGTGGATCAGATGAAAAGATTATGCTAAGGCTTGACACTCTTCTTTCTCCACCTAATCGTTGATTCGCCTAACTGCCGGTCACTGTGCTCTTTGGAAATCCAAAGTGGCCATTGATGAAATGGACACAATTCGTTTTCTTAGAATTTTGTGATGTAATTCATATTCATGTTGGAAACTTCGGCACCCCAGAAAGGAGTCAAGTATAGAAAGGAAACTCCAAAGAGCCGCTAAGACCTCCCCCAAGGATTTTCTCCCCATCACGGACCTCTTTGCCTTGATCCACCTCGCGTTCTGAGAAAAAGCAACAGAGTTAAATGAAAGTACGTGGGAGTTTATTATGGTCTCTCTAAGTAGAACTGTGCCCACACTTGACAAGCTGCGCTTCTCCAGCTTTGATCCGATGCTGCCATAGACGGCAGTTCCATTTAGCTGAGGTTGAGCATATTGAGCAGAGTTAAGCTGAACATCTAGCCAAGAGCTTGGGAAGCACTCCAGGGAGAAAGCTGAAGCCCTTAGCCACAGGAACAGCAGATGAAATGGAATCGTTCTGGAGCCTGCTCCTTCACCTCCTTCTCCTACCTCTGCTGTCGCTTTGGTGACCAGCGTTAAATTCTGGTCCTGTGCTGTTCGCGGAGCACTCCTGACGGGAACGAGAACTCAACACGTACCACTTTCATCTTGAATTTTATCAAGAAAATATGACAAAGTCTTTAATACCTCCCCTGAAAGATGTTTTAAAAGGTAGCTAAATAAAATACCTGAGAGTTTTTAAAAATCAGATTATTAATAAGAAATTGTTAGTCCCAGAAATTTTTCCTATTTTTTTTTCCTCTGGAGTTCTGATAGAACAGGATAAATATATACTCATCATTAATATCTGATTGCAAACACTTATAAAATAGCCATTTTATGAATGAAGAAACGAAGACTTAGGAAGTATAAATGATTTGCCTTGTCATGGACCTAGTTAACTGAAGAGCAAGTTGTTTCCAACACTTACTATCTTTTTGGTTAATCATTTACATACAGTTCTTGAGGACCTATTATTCACAGTGCTATCTAAGAGCTGTGAATGATATAAACCCAAACAAATCATGGTTCCTGATGCCAAAGATATTATGATTAGATACTCTGAACAGAGCAATAATAAAACATCACTATTTACCAAATATTCATCATGTGAGAGAAACTAGGTCAATGTCAGGCAGGATCACAGACATTGTCCTAGTTTCTTAGTATGAGTGTTCCTCAATTAACCAATGGGAATACTAGGATACAAAAAGTCATGTCATTGACTCAAATCACACAATTCATGTGAAGCCAAGCTCAGATTTGAACCCAGATCTGCCTGATTCTGAGACCTTAGTTCTTAACTATATCACAGGCTCTGCTACTACTGAAACTCAGTTCTTAACCCCAGAGCAGTGGGAGGTACTTTGGCTAAATGTAAAAGGAATGTTTGACAAGTTTTATTAATTCTGGAATAGTTTACCAAAGAACCTATTGTCATCTCCCCTAGGTGACTTAAAAATGAGAGGATATTGGCCCTGGCTGGGTAGCTCAGTTGGTTAGAGTGTGTCCCAATACCAATACACCAAGGTTGCGGGTTCAATCCCCCATCAGGGCACATACAAGAATCAACCAATGCACACACAAATAAGTGGAACAACAAATCAGTATTTCTCTCTCTCTCTCTCCCTCCCTCTTCTTTCTCTCTCAAACCAATAAATTTTTAAAAATAAAAATGAGAGGATATTAATTTAGAGGTTTCATTTAAAACTGGGCCTACCTAATTGCCTAGTAGGAAGTGAAAGTAAACAACATCTCAGGCTTTCTTCCATCCTACGACTCTTCAGAAATACAGTAACAATCAAAAACTGTAAACCTCTGTGACAAGTCTGTTTCTCCTGTGTTTTCCCTTGAATCCAAATAAGTTGAAAAGTAGTAAATATATTGCACATCAAAAAGCTACTATAAAGAACACATGGGCAAAACCAAGGGGGAGGGTGGAAGCAAGCAGGGGAGGTGGCCTTGGCTGGGGTGGGGGGGAGGATGTTGGGGGTGAAATGCAGAAAACTGTAACTGAACAACAACAAAATAATTTTTAAAAAAGCTATGCAGAGCCCTTGGAAAATATGTATGGACCATCAAGCTTTAAGGCAGTTCCAAGGAAGTTTGCAGGGTCTTTTATGGTGAAGCCTGATACTGAAGTTTGGGCCAAGATGTGTGTGTGTGTTTGTGTGCAGTAATTAAACCTGTGTGTGCGTGAGGCACAAATTGCAGGTACCGGAAAATAGACTAATGCTAGAAGAGCCATATGAGAATCGGCATCCTGAAAAGAAAGACAGGTGTTTCCTCAAAAGAACAAGTTGCTTGCTGTCCTACTTGGACTTTGTTCTTTCGCCCTATCTCAGGGTCGTATACACATCAGAACAATTGTGACAACTGTGCATCCCCTCTGTATTCCAAGAAAGAGATAGAGCACTAGGAGACAGCCAGCTCTTCTGCCACAAGGCCTCTACTAATAGTGCTTCTCATTTGAAATACTCTTTGTAGTTTTCAAGATGTTTCCATGATCTATAACGCAGGCTTTATGAATGTTGCCTTTGTTCATATGCTGTGCTCCCCCGCAGTGCTCCTATAACACCCCGTACCTTCTTTTTAAATAAAACCCATCCCTCTAGTATTCACTTTATAATGCAATGGCTTTCTTCCCTGCTAAAGTATATGCTCCTCTCAGGGCAGGGAGCATGACTGCCTTGTGAACCACGAAATCCCAATGCCAGACATATAGCGTACTCTCAAAAATATTTTTCTTAGCAATCCTGAGAATATCTTCAGCTATTCTCAGATATTCTAGAGAAGCAGAGCCTAGACTGGCTCTTTCATTAGGCTGCATGAACAAGATCATTTATTCATTTCTTCAACAAATATTTTTGAGTTCATACTGTGTGTTAGGCACTGTTATGAATGATTGGGATTTTACAATGAAAAGAAGAGGCAAAACTCTCATCCTCATGGACTTTGCATGTCAGCATAACTATTTACAATGGAAAAAGACATTTACAAATCTAGCTATTTGACTACCAAACCATTCATTTGCAGATTGCTAAGTATCTTACAAATTTTCTACCTTAATCAAGTAGGGCTATATCTTCATAAAACCAGCAATTTAAATTGAGAAATATAACTTGCAGGTATAGAAATCTCTTGTCATAGATATCAAAGCTAGCTCTGCAGTATTCCAGGCCCACGTTCCCATGCATGATCTCAGACGTTCCCCAACAGCCTTAGCTTGAACAGATGTGTCCTATTGTTTCTTGCCACCAAACTGGGTTCGGACTGATGGGCAATAGGTTCTGATAGGAATAGAAACATGTGGAGTGTGAGGTATTCGTCTAGAGAAGGACAGTGAAGCTGACATGTACCAAGCTATTTGCATGTGCTGTTATCATTGGCATTTTTACATACATTATCTCATTTAAACTTGACAGTAAACAATAAACTAAATCATATGGCCTCCCTTTTCTTTCCTATCAAATGAGGAAGTAGGGTCAGAGGCAGAGATGTGCCTTCTTCACATTAAGATAGTTTATAACTTTTGCAATGTCCAGAGCACCTAAATCACTGATTAACTTCCTAACTAACAGATTTGTGGACTTGCTAAAAAAATGAATTTAAAAAAATGCTTAGCATCCTTAATCATCAGAGAGATGCAAAACCACAATGAGATACTACCTCACAGCCAGAATGGCTACCATCAATAAACCTACAAACAAAAAGAGTGTGAAGAAAAGGGAACCCTCATGTACCTTTGGTAAGAATGCAGACTGGTGCGGCCACTGTGGAAAAAAGTATTGAGTTTTCTCAAACAATAAAAAATGGAACTGCTTTTTGACGCAGCGATTCCACTTCTGGGAATATATCCTAAGAATCCCAAAATACCAATTCAAAAAAATATACGCACCCCTATGTTCACAGCAGCATCATTCACAATAGCTAAGATTTTGGAAGCAGCCCAAGTGCCCATCAGTAGGTGAGTGGATAAAAGAAGCTGTGGTACATTTACATAATGGAATGCTACACCACAAAAAAGAAGAAAATCTTACCTTTTGTGACAGCAGGGATGGACCTGGAAATTATTATGCTAAGTGAAATAAGTCAGAGAAAGACAAATATTCTATAATCTCACTTACGAGTGTATGTGGAATCTAATGAACAAAATAAACTGCCAAACAAAATAGAAACAGAGGCACGGATACATGGAACAGACTGACAGCTGTTAGAGGGAGTAGGGAGGGGGCATTGGATAAAAGCAGGTGAAGGGATTAGCCAAAGATCGTACATGCATGACCCACAGACAACAGTGTGGTGATGGCCAGAGGGAGGGCAGGGCAGGGGCTGGGCGGAGTGGACAAAGGTGGGGCGGCGAGGAGGGAGACATCTGTAAGCGTGCCAACAATAAAAGTAAAGCTTAAAAAAGTGAATAAATGAATAGTCTTACCAGATAATAAGAATATTTGTTGTTCGTGACTCTGTGCCAAAAAAGAAATGGGAAATTATCAGAGCAGAGAGATTGGCCATCTACCTTCTATTCAGCCAGGCAGGGTTTTGAGGGAAAGATGGAAACTGGCTACAGATGATGCTATTTATTTACTTTTTTTTTATAGTTTAATGTATTTTAATAGCAAACTTACAGGAACAGCACAGAAGACAGATAACATTAAAACATACTTGCATGTAGGACAACTCAGTTAGAAAAGTATAGTGAATGGATGGAATCTACTGTATGATAAAAATGCTACAAACACCATTTAGTTGCCATCAATAAGAAATTTACTTGTTTTAAAAAAATCCAAATGCTGGCATTGTCCAGAAAAATTTAACAGGTTTATTTATATTGTTATAAAGTTGAACTGCTTGAAACTTGTTCACTGAAACACCTTGACTTGCATTAATGCTTTATGTCCCCGCATTTATATTAAAAAAATTCACACACAAATGAAAATGGAAAAACGGCCAATACCTGATTTCTGTCCCCTATTTTCCACTTGCAATCATATACTTAGGTACCTTTTTGACACCATGGAAAAAAAATATCTAACGTTCAGAACTACCAATAACAGGAAGAAGAGAATTTTTTTTTTTTAAAAGAATGAAATGTTTCCCATCATAGTGGACTCTTAAGCACGTTCTCCACGTACGCGGCGTGCTAGCTGGATGTCTTTTGGCATAATTGTTACACGTTTGGCATGGATAGCACACAGGTTGGTGTCTTCAAAAAGGCCGGATAGGCTTCACTTGCCTCCTGCAAAGCACCAATAGCTGCACTCTGGAAGCGCAGATCTGTTTTGAAGTCCTGAGCAATTTCTCGCACCAGACGCTGGAAGGGAAGTTTGCGAATCAGAAGTTCAGTGGACTTCTGATAACGTCTAATTTCACGAAGTGCCACAGTACCAGGCCTGTAACGATGAGGTTTCTTCACCCCTCCAGTAGAGGGCGCACTCTTGCGAGCGGCTTTGGTAGCCAGTTGCTTCCTCGGTGCTTTACCACCGGTCGATTTGCAGGCAGTCTGCTTTGTAGGAGCCATGGTACAGGGACCTCTTTACTTACCCCCCTTCTCCTTCGGCTGGAGCTCGGCGAGCTGGAGGAGGTGCTGGCGTTAGAGAGCGACGGCGGCTGCGAACACTATTTTATTTACTTTTAAAAAAGATTTTATTTATTTATTTTTAGAGAGAGAGGCAGAGAAACATCAATGTGTGGTTGCCTCTCACACGCCCCCTACTGGGGACCTGGCCAAGCAACCCGGGCATGTGCTGGGAATCGAACCTGAGACTCTTCGTTTCGCAGGTCAGTGCTCAACCCACTGAGCCACACCAGCCAGGGCAAGTGATGCTATTTAAAGAAACCCTCATTTTCAAAATTCTTTGCTGCCTTTTTTAAGGGTGTCTTTTTTTCTGCCCTTAAGGTCACAAACTTTTCTCCAGCTGAAAACACAGCTGTCTCACAGAAACACTGTATGAGAAAATTAATAACAATAAAACCCAGAGGAAACGAGAAAGTAATGATAAGGCTGCTTTATGCTTTTCCTTTATCCAACTGGAACTTACTTCGGGCCTCACTTGCTGAGTGCTAAGAGGCCAGGAGGGAATGCTGGGGCATACCAGACAAAGAAAGGCTAATGGAAAGGGGCAAACAGAAGAGAGAGCAAAGGGAATTTAAAAAGGAGAGAAGTGTCCAGGTGGAGCTGGTCCAAGGAAAAATCACAGGTCAATAGAGAAACTTTAACACAATCGTCTCCCTCCTTCCCCCTCCCTCTCTCTCTTCCACTCCCATACACACGCACACTCCACCTCTCCTTACAGTGTTCATTACCTACCTCCTTCCCAGCTGCTCCTGAAACAGTAAATGCTCCAAAACAGGGGCTTTGTGTGTGCAGTGAAGCCTAATTTTGTAGAAATGTAACTTATATTCTCACTTAGAACTAAGCTTGAACTGATTTTTTTGTCTTCAACCACAAACAAATCTATTAGCGTGTATAATAGTCCCTTTGTCTGCTGTTTTGCTTTTTTTAAAAAATTATATTTTATTAATTATGCTATTACAGCTGTTCCAATTTTCCCCCCTTTGCCCCCTTCACCCAGCACCCCCAGTCCTTCAGGCAATTCCCACACCATTGTTCATGTCCATGGGTTGTGCATTTAAGTTCTTTGGCCACTCCATTTCCTGTACTGTACTTTATACCCTCGTCACTATTCTGTAACTACCTATTTGTGCTTCTTAATGCCCTCACCTCTTCACCCATTCTTCCACACCCTCTCCCATCTTACAACCATCAAAATGCTCCCCATATCTATGATTCTCTGTTCTTCTTGTTTGCTTAGTTTGTTTTTTATATTCAATTATTGATAGATGTGTATTTTTTGCCATTTTATTGTTCATAGTTTTGATTTTCTTCTTTTTCTTAAATAAGTCCCTTTCATATAATAATGGTTTGGTGATGATGAACTCCTTTAGTTTTTTTCTTGTCTGGGAAGCTCTTTATCTTCCCTTCCATTCTAAATGATAGCTTTGCTGGGTAGAGCAATCTTGGCTGTAGGTCCCTGCTTTTCGTGACTTTGAATATTTCTTGCCAATCCCTTCCAGTCTGCAAAGTTTCTCTTGAGAAATCAGCTGACAGTCTTATGGAAACGCCTCTGTAGGTAACTAACTTCTTTTCTTTTGCTGATTTTGAGATTCTGCCTTTATCTTTAACCTGTGGCATTTTAATTATGATGTGTCTTAGAGTGGGCCTCTTTGCATTCATCTTGTTTGGTACTCTCTATGCTTCCTGGACTTGCTTGTCTATTTTCTTCACCAAATTAGGGAAGATTTCTTTCATTATTTTTCAAATAAATTTCCAATTTCTCACTCTTTTTCTTTTCCTTCTCCAAATGTTGCAAATGATGCAAATGGTGGTCCTCTCGAAGTTGTGTCAGAGGCTCCTTACTTTAGTCTTTTTTTTTTTTTTAATTCTCTTTTCTTCTTGTTATTCTGATTGGTTGTTTTTTTGCTTCCTTATGTTCCAAATCACTGACTTGATTATTAGCTTCACCCACTCTACTTTATTTTTTTCTGTAAATTGTTCTTTATTTCAATTAGCGTATCCTTCATTTCTGACTGGATCTTTTTTATGCTGTTGAGGTCCTCACTACATTCCTTGAAAATCCTTATAACCAGTGTTTTGAACCCTAAAACTGATAGATTTCGTATTTACATTTTACTTCTTTTTCTGGAGTTTTGATCTGTTCTTTCATTTGGGCCATGTTTCTTTGTCTCCTCATTTGGGCAGCCTCCCTGTGTTTGTTTCTATGTATTAGGTCGAGCTGCTATGACTCTGTGTCTTGGTAGCATGGCCTACTGTAGTAGGTGTCCGGTAGTCTCCCCTATCACCCAAGCTGGGTACTTGGGGTAAGTACACCCTCCTCTTGTAGTTGAGCCTTGATTGCTGCTGGCTGTTCAATAGGAGGGATTTACCCAGGCTAGTCAGCTGCCAGGACTAACTCCGTGGAGGATCAGCTGTCAGGGGCAAGTTGGTGGTACTCCAACATCGTCTGTAGCTGTCTGCTGGGTGCTAAGGCTCTGGGGTTTCCCAGGTGGTACAGGCCAAGGTCAGACCCCACCTGTGTCCTGCCTGGGACCACCCTGCGTGAACTATAAAGCAGTCTGAGATGGCTGCTACCTGTGCTGGGCTCGGAGATTCCCAGGTGAAGGCAAGCTGTGAACCTAGGCTGGCTACTGCTAGTGCCAGGCCTGGGACCACTTAGCAAGAAGTATGGGGACTGGGGACTTATTTGAGAGGATTTAGGAACTTGTGATGCATGATTCAAGACCAGCCATTCATATAGAAAACCACTGTTAACAGCTTGGGTGGGCCTGTAATTTGGGTTGGACACAGTCTCAGGAGATCTCCAGGGTGGGGCAAACAGTGTTAGCCAGATTGACAGAGTGTTAGATATGGCACTTGCCTGCTGCTTGCTTTGTGGTTCTGTGGGGAGAGGGTTCAGAAAAGGGACAATGGCCTCTGCCCATTTGTCTGTCTAGGAGAAAGCTGTCTCCCAGCTCTCACTTTGATGCCAGACACTTCAGTTCCTCCCTGTATGCCACTGGTGCCTTTCAAGCTGCTACCCCGGTGGTGCAGGAGCTCAGAGGGAAGGATCTGAGTAAATCCATGTGTGAGTGCTTGAAGAAGAACTGCTTGGGACTCTAGAAGTTTCTTCCACTGACTCAATCCCAATGGTTTTTGCAGCCAGAAGTTATGGAGACTTATCTTCCTGGAACTGGAACCCTGGGCTGGGGTGCCTGGTGTGGGGCTAAGACTCCTCACTCCCAAACTATCCCTCCCAAGTTTTTAACTACCACACATGGATGTGGGACCAGCCCATTCCACATCTCTGCCACTCCTACCAGCCTGGATGTGGTTTCTTTAATTCCACAGCTGCCAGACTTCCATTCAATTCAATTTCCAATGGTTCTGAGTGATGGTTGTTCTATAGTTTGGTTGTAATTTTGATGTAGCCGTGCAAGGAGATGAGCTGTGTTTATCTATGCCTCCATCTTGACCAGAATTCTCCAGTTTTGTTTTCTGATGGTCTTACCCATGGTCAACTGCAGTCCTAGGTTGTTAAACAAAAAAATTCCAGAAATAAACATTTCATAAATTTTCAGTTGTGTGGCATTCTAGCCAGCATGATGAAATCTCATGCTGTCCTGCCTGTGATGTGAATCATCCCTTTGTCCAGAATCTCATGCTCTCTCTATGCTCCCTGCCCTTCAGTCATGTAGTAGCCACATCTTGGTTATCAGACCCACTGACATGGTATTACAGCGTTTGTGTTCAAGTCACCCTTCCTTTACTTAACAGTGGCCCCAAAGCACAAGAGTAATGATGCTGGCAATTTGGATATGCCAAGGAGAAGCTGTAAAGTGCTTGTGTGAAGTGAAAAGGTGAAAGTTACAGGCTTAAGGAAAGCAAAAAATATGCTGAGTTTGCTAAAATCTACTCTGAGAAGAAATCCATTAAATTGTGAATAAGAACAAAGAAATTCATTCTAGTTTTGCTGTTGTATCTCAGGCTGCAAAAGTTATGGCCACAGTGCATAAGTGCTTAGTTACTATGGGAAGGCATTACCTTCGCTCGCTGGTGGAAGACATGAACAGAAAACACATTTCAATTGACAGCAGTGCGCTGCACCGGAAAGCACTGAGCTCATACAAATGGGTCAGCAAGTCATCTCCTGAATCCACATAACTTTTATTATAATATATTGTTATAATTGTTCTATTTTATTATTTTATTGTTGTGGATATCTTCCTGTGCCGAATTTAGAAATTAAACTTTATCATAGTTATGTATGTATTTAAAAACAGTATGTATGATACAGTGCCACTGATGGTTTCAAGCTTTGCTAAGGGTCTTAGAATGTATCCCCCAGGGCTGAGGGGGAACCAGTGTATTAAGGTTATAGGGGCTTGACAGTAAAAGCCTGAATGGAATACAAACCCTGCAGAGAAGCTTTCCAGTTTACTCCTATTCTGAGTTCTGCTCCAAAGATTTGATAAGTACTTCAAAGACAGAATATTGTGAAAGGTCAGATAACAGAATATATATATATATTTTTAATTCCATCTTAGGTCTAGATCAATGCTAATCAAATTTCAGTGCGCTTAAGAGTTACTAAACAACAAAATACCTTAAGATCACTTACACTGTATTCATAGGTCATTTAAGGGATTTGTAAGCAAAATTTTGCCTCCACAAAATCTTTATCTGGTTGAACTTTTGGATATGCCTGGCTACATAAGCCACTTTCACCCTTTTCTGGGGAGAAAGTCTATAGCTTTTGAAATAACTCTCCAAGGAGTCCATAACCAGCAAAGGTAAGAATCACAGCTCTTCCCACAGCAAATCTCATCAGTCTCACATCCTAGTCCCTCAGGAATATTCTACATTCCTGCCGAACTGATAAACTCATCTGAGCTAGACTTTTAATAGCTCCTGCACCTAAACAACACCTGTGCTTTACAAAAGA
Organism: Glossophaga mutica; assembly: GCA_039655065.1. Taxonomy (NCBI): domain Eukaryota; kingdom Metazoa; phylum Chordata; class Mammalia; order Chiroptera; family Phyllostomidae; genus Glossophaga; species Glossophaga mutica. The sequence continues at coordinate 71,786,239 of CM077308.1, read as the reverse complement.
CTTCAGTGCCTAAACCCAGGAGATTGGATAACTTTGGGAAATTACAAGCACTTTGGTAGAATTAAGAAAGAAAATGCTTGGGTAAAAAAGTGAAGTTTAAAAGGCTCCTAAAGCCTTATAAGTAAGCACTTCCTTCTTCAGGAACTGTGTACTGATCCTGCTTCCCGTTCTCATGCCACGGCTGGTGTGCGCCAGTATCAGCAGGACTTGAAGTGGCCTGGGTGTGGGGATCTCTAAGGGTATGGCATAGGAAGGGAAGCTAAAAACGAAGGACCCAAGAACCCTGAAGCAGAGTGAAGTCTTTGGAGACTTGAGAACGCTACGACACCAGCCCCTCTTTGCTGACAGGAAATAGAATAAAATCAGAAAATCTTGTAGTGAGGCTTTGGAGATCTATCTCCTGTCTTCAGGTCAGACAAGTACACAGAAAAGGCAGATCCAAAAGTGATTCAGCAGAGTTAGCACACCATTTCCCTTATGAGGAGGCTGGTACCAGAGTCACCCCAGCCAGTTGTGGGCAGGAGGAAATGGCACTGGGAATGGCACCCATCCCCACTGCCGCGCCAGGAAATTGCTAATGTCTAATTGATCATCCTAAAGAATCCACAAATCCTGTCTGCTTGGGGAATCTTTTCAGCTCATATTTACTTAGGCAGCAGCTCTCTACCAGTCACAAGACAAAAATCCATACCCTAGCCATCGCAGCAGCATAGAGCGTGAATGGTGCAGAGAGATGCAGGGAGCTGATCACAGGATCTTGCAGGTCTTTGAGTGCAGCTGAATGATTACATGAAAAAGATGGCTAGAGATAATCAACATCTATGGACTTCAAACATTGTATCTGAACTTTCGGCAATTGCAAATAGAAATACAGAAAATTCTATGGGATGACATGTAAAACTCATGAAGAAAAGAATCTATTTGTACAGATGAAGTGGGATATGGGTAGTGTGAAGCCCAACAGCAGAGCAAGTTAGGCCCTGCATGAAGAACCAAAACACAAGTGTTTTCCTTGGTCACATTTGGCAAAGAGTTTCACTAGTTCCTTGGAATGGCGGAGTCAGTATTACGACCAGAGCAGGATTTTTAGTTTGCTCTCTCTTATTATTTTCCTCATACTAACTGTATTGTAAAATTCATATAATTGTCATTTTACAATGTAGATATGCTAACCACTCATTAATTCTTTTATATTTCTCATTAAAATCCAAGATAAAGAATTGCTCCTGATAGTTTTACATAAAGATATCTGGACCGGGATAAAACTTCACTAAATTTTAAAGCCAAAAAAAAAAAATCTAGTGAAACTTCACTCAAATTTTCTTTGTCTCCAGACAAAACAGCTAGGTAAGCAGCACGTGTTCCTTTTTCATCTTTATGTTTTATACACAGCAAATATAGTAGATAGAAGTGTATATTCCTCCCACACACACACACACACCCCCAAGATCCCATAGCTTTGCTCTAATCCTTGCAGGTTTTTTGAAAGGGTGGAATCTCAGGCTCAGGAAGTAGAGTTGTCCTTAGCACAAAGCGGTCAGAACTGGACATAACATGACTTTCTACCTCAGCCTCATGAACATGGTCTTCTATCACCTGAGCTCCCATAATGCCTGGCCCCAATGTCCTGCTCATGTCCACAGTTTCTGTCTGTGTTTTTGAAGTCTAATGACTTTTTAAAATATATTTATTTATTTATTTATTTTAGAGAGCGGGCAAGGAAGGGGGGAAGACAGGAAGACAAACATCGATCAGTTGCATCTCCTATGCACCCTGAGCAGGGACAGAATCTGCAACCCAGGCATGTGCCGTGACCGGAAACCAAACCAACGACCTTTAGCTTTGCAGGACGATTCCCAACCAAGTGAACCACATTAGTCAGTGCTCTAATGACTTTCTTTAAAAAATCTCTTGCAATTTTTAGTTTTTCTAATTGTGCCCAACAAAACTAGGTTTATTATTATAAAAGAATAATGATTTTTTTTTAAAGAGGAATGGCTACATTGATGGCCTTGTGATCTCTTGTTTGATCAAACTCCACAGGGACTCTGTAAAGTTACCGGTCTTCAATTTACTAATTTACAAAACAAGGTTTTGGCCCAGCAAATGATCTGTACATTGTACATTTACAGGAAATGTGAGTGGATAGTACCCTTTCCTGTGAAAATATATCTATTTAACAACAAAGGCACGTTACTACACACAGTTGGAATGCCTAAAATTTGAAACATTAACAGTACTAAGTGTGGACAAGGGACTCTCATTCACAACTGGTGGGGATACAAAAGAATAGTCACTTTAGAAGACAGTTGGGCAGTTTTTTATAAAACCAATACAGTGTTACCAACAATTGTGATCATAGTTATTTACCAAACTAGTTTGATCACACACATCCACACAAAAACCTGCATTCGAATGTTTATAGCAGCATTATTTGTAATCGCCAAAAACTGGAAGCAACCAAGATGCCCTTCAATTGGTGAATGGATAAACAAACCTTGCTATAAGTCTACAATAGAATATTTAGCAACAAAAAGAAATGGGCTATCAAGCCACAAAAAGATGTGAATAAATTTTAAAAGCCCAAGTAAAAACAACCGGTCTGAAAAGGCTATATACCGTGAAGTTTCAGTCATGTGACTTTCTGGAAAAGGCAAAGCTGTGGAGACAGTAAGCAGATCAGTGCGAGCCTGATGTTCAGGTAGAGAGGGTTGAACAGGTAGAGTGCAGGGAGTTTTAGAGTGGTGAGACCCTTCTCTGTGATGCTGTAATGGAAGATACATGACACTAGGTGTTTGTCAAAAACTCCAGAACATTACAACCCAGTACAACTTTAATGCATGCAGATGCTTTTTAAAAATTCATTGTGAAGGTCAGTGTATCCCAGGATTAGAATGCAGAAGGTGACAAAGAAATCTAAATCTACTACAAATGTATCAAACAACCACAACAAATGGGGTGGGGGGTTAGGGTACTCTCCTGAATAACTGGCAATCAGTGGAGTCTCTAAATCTAAAGGCAAAAGGAACTCTTGCACACTCTCTAGTTGAAAGTTGTTTCCCACCAAGTATGGGTAAACAATTCTGAAATCATTATACATGGATACTGGTCGAACAATTAAGTAAATGGATGGTGGATTGGAGAAGCCAGATTTCTCCTGGAGTGGGAGGTGACAGATGAGCAATGGGGAGAGCCTGGAATGATCCATGTGATAATGCGTTCGAGTCGAAGGCTTCAGTATACACGAATGTTTAGTTTAATATAGATAATATAATTACATATAGAAGTATTTACAGATATGTGCATAAACTCAGGTAAAGATACATATTTTTCCTCACTCTGTCAGGGTCTAGAAGTAATGAAACCCCTCCTAGTTACCCCTCTCTCCGAGGACATGCCTCTTTCTGTTCCGAGAGCTCTCTCCACCCCTGACTTCTTTACCTGTAAAACCCTGCTGTGCAAGGACGCTGTAACTCAACAGAGCGCCCAAGACAGAAAAATTGTGTTTCCAGTTGCTTTGCTTTCACACAAGGAAACTCAATTTATCTTGCAGGGGTGAGAGGAAGCTTCATCCAATTTATTTCTGGAAGCAGGAAACATGCTTTTCAGAAAGAAGAAACTAGATATTACGTTTGAACTTAAAATCCAGGCGATGCTGTCTCATCAATTTGTGTATCACTAATTCAGAATTTTTGACAGTTCAGACAGAATGCATGTAGTTCTACTGAATAAAACTAAAAGCTACAGTGTAATATATTTAATGGAATATTCCATTTACATTAATTGACTTGACAAAAACAAATTCATGTTAAATTATACTAAATGTACATAAGTGTACCTTTTAAGACTGTGTTAATGTATTGGAAAATTTAGTCACGACTATCCCGGACACGTGATGTTGTATGGTGTTGCTATTGCCAAGGCTGCTGTAACTAACCCCGAGGGATCAAGGAACGTAACAATCGACTGTGTAAAATAATGCTGGAAACGATGCTGTTAGGGTGCAAATGAAAGAAGAAAAAGATACTTGGAATTCAAATAAGAGGAAGTCTTTGGGACAAACGGTCATCCAAAGTCATGCAATTATATATAAGTTCAAATCCATCGCCTGGTTACTTTTAATTTTAATCCAATTCAGGTGATGAAGTCTAGCACGTATTGAAGAAGGACGTATCTTAACATCTTTCCAGCCCTACAGCAAACACAGGATTAAACGTTATCCCTGACTCTCCTCTCTACAGCCTCAAACCTGGCTGAGTTTAACGATGGTGTAGCTGGGTCGATGGTAGTATATGGAGAGAATAAGGTACCACCTGGATCAAATGCTACAAAGAAGATTCGATGGAAACACATATTTTTATCCTATTCTGATAAATTCACAAGTATATGTTGTGAAATTTATTTTACAAATATATTTTATCTTACCAAGAACCTTTATTCATTTAAACACATCATTTCTCTACCAATTTTAGTTTGAATACAATTTTAAATATTTTTCTTTTGGTATTTCCAAAAGTATTCTGAAGAAGGTTCAAATAAGAAATAGTTGCATACCTATCTTCTATAGAGAAACAGAGCTCTCAATGTCCTTTTGTTTATTTTTAATGTTTAATATCCTACATTTTATAGGCTTCATATTTTTCAATGCTGTTTCATAAAATTACATCATCAGTCTGTTTTATAGGTGATGAATTAATTTCAGAAATGTTAAGGGCCTGAATTAAAGTCATACAGCAGATAAACAATGGTCTTAGGACTGAATTGCAGCTCTCCTGACTGCACGGTCCATAGTGTTTGCCATACAGCTGCAGCAAGAGTTGTTTATCAAAAGGACATTTTTCAACCTAACTGTTTATATACATAAATAAATTCATGAGAATGTTAAACTTTGCAAAATCAGAAAAAAATGAAATTACCCCCAAAATCTGTTCGATTAGCAGACACTGATAACAAATCATTTCAGAAAGACAAGTCGAGCCCTCAACATTAACAAATCTGAGAGCCTCACTCTACAAGAAATAACAAATGAGAGAATGTTTTTGGATAATCTTGGGAATTCTAAAGAACTGGAATGATACAGAATAGAAAAAGGAACTATGTTCAGAGATGAAAAGAACAACCCTTCCTTCTGCACCTATAATTCTTTTTGTTGGAAGTGACAGATGCTAACTGAGGCCTGCTTAAGTAAAAAAAAAAAAAATGGAGATCTATTACAAGGGCACTGTGCTGCTTCAGAATTCAAGACCATGTACTGGTGCTCCTGATCACAAAGACTCTTATTTTAAAGCATTCTTTGCAGGGAGGCTTCTTTCTATTGTGTCTGAAGGAAAAGGGAAAAGTGGAGTGTAGAAGAGACAGTTCTGCAGACAACTCAGTGGGTAGAAAAATCTGAACAGACCTGTATCTGCATGTGCAGAGACGCTAAGTATTCCCACAATTAAGCAGAGAGACTGGAGCAAAGGTGAGGACTGGTAAGTTTTATAAGCAAGAGCAAAGGAGCCAGCAAATTCTGGGCATGAGGCTTTCATTTCTACCCACAGACTGGAGAACGCTGAGGACATGAGTTACACAGACATAGGGGTGTGACACAGAAGGGGGAGGGAGGATTCTCCACAGACCAGCTGAGAACACAGCATGAGCTTCCTGCACCAAAGCTGCCCCCATCAGTGGTCTTGGCACAAAGAAATAGCTTTCATACTGAGGAGAGCAGGGCGCGGGAGGTGGGGAAAGGCCTAGGCAAGCGCCCTGGGCAGCAGCATCTGCTCTACAGCAGCGTTGGGAACTTGGGCTGCAGACCTCACCCTAGGCAGCAAAGCTGGGGCTGCAAAGAATTAAAATGATGGTGTCTGGGTGTGCATGTAATGGTGAAACACTCTGTAAAGATAACTCAGAAGTAATCAGTAAAGACTTTAAAGCAATCTGGAGTGAATGAAGTAGAGCCAAAGAAATAATACATTTGTACTACTATTCTGACTCTCTTATTTCTACCTCTGACTTACTGTGGCTGGGAAAATATGGTGCACACATCACTAGAAATATGTGGCCACATCTTTCCATCCCCACATTTATAGAGTTCTCTGAGTGTTGCCTGTGAACCATACTATTTTGTGGAGTTTGATGGTAGAGAAGCTGTCGGCCCTAGCCCAAACCCTTTCTGACACACTGTGGGAACACAAGAAAACTTTGCTGTTTACAACCATCCCGATGCCTCTCATATGGCATCTTTTCAGTGTCATTTCCGTGCTGCTCATAATATTAGTCAAGATGTCAGGAAGTAAGGCATATGGAATACAGCAACAAAGGTCTTTCGAAGCCCAGACATATCCATTACGTTGATTTTAAAAGATGTCTCTTATTATATAACATTTGCATTTCTAAAAAGCCTATATATTGCAGTGAATTCCATGTAAAGGCAAATGGTATTTTAAGTATCAGTCACTGAAAAATTCTAGAGTAAATTTATTTGTAAAGGAAATAATCATCTCTCATTCACTTTCCTTGTAGATTTGTACTTCCTCTTTAAGAGGTTTGCCGAAATAGGAAATCATAGCAGAGGAAAAGAGTTAGGGTTTAAAATCAAATAGACTAAGAATCTATCTTTATCCACCATTAACCAGCTGTATGATTTTAAACAGTTTTCTTAAATTTGTTGAGTCTCAGTTTTCTCATCTTCAAGCGCGGCTATTAGTGATCTCATGATTGACTCTGAGGAACCACGGGAAGAATTTGTACATAGTAGTTGCTCATATATGTATCTATGTCATATTTTCTATTTCTCCCTTTATATATATTAGTCATACACATATATAAATTTATATATGTAATATATATATGATACCTGCATTTCTTTTTCCTAAAGAAGTATTTCTGGAATCTTAAAGTACATATACAAAAACAGAAGTTAAAAAGAATATATGACAGTCGGACAAACCATCACAACTCCTCAATATTGTGGATAAAAACTATTAAATGTGCACTTTTTAAGCATTTTTTAGTTTTATTGAAATTAGCATCTTAGATTACCATTTTATTACTGCTTAAAGTTGATAGCTTCACTTCAATCTCTACAAAATGATAAAACAGATGAATTAGCTGCATCTTTTCTCCATTGGATCCTTCCATCTCTGTGAAAATCTCCATAAACTAATGCGAGTACCTGCCCTGGGCACAGGATATATTGAGCATATCAGATAAGATCTTACTGGGTGCTTTTTTTCCCCATTGGAATGATATATCTAGCTTCCCCAAAATCACATTTTTGATCATTTTATTGGTTAATCACAGAGGGCAAACACAAGGCCCGCAGGCCGAATCCAGCCCTCCACCTTGTTTTACCTGGCCTGGCACCTTGTTTCTACACAGCGGCAGCGCCGAGCTCTCGCTTAACTGTTAAGGAGTGGTTACATTTATACAGTCCTAAAATTACATTTGGCCCTTTGAAGGCAACTGTGAGGCTGATGTGGGCCCCTGTGAAAATGAGTCTGACACCCCTGCTTAAATTTTAGGGGAAAAATGTTTGCTAAAAAAACACCCCTAAATTCCAAGAGTCAATTTCAAAGGGCTTTTCTTCTTTTATAACATACATAGTCGCACAGATGCCATAACCATTAGTTGTTGTTTAAGGTTCAATATTTGTATGTTTACAGTTGTAAAATGGGCCTCAAATTTGTTCAAAAGCAATGTGTTTCAAATGAAAGGTTTTCCCAAGAGGAAAATTAGAATAAATTTCGCATGGTAAAATCACTGTTTTGCATTCTGCAACTGTAGCTGATTTCTACACTAATGCGGAAGAATTACAGGAATCATTTCTGGAACACATTCATCATTAAGTTGCTGGAAGGAAGCTATTTGAGGGTCTAAAGAGGCCAAAACATGCATTGGAAGGATGTGTTCCTCAATGCTGGGAACTCTTTGTGTCAGGCAAACCTGCCAGTGTGTTTATCTCACATAGGACATTAGTTCGTATTTTTAGATTCTCATTAAACCCAGTAAAGCAGGTGTTTGCATAAACCGAAATTTCGTTGATGTGCTTGCTCTGCATAAAGATAGAAATTACATTACTCATTATTGGCAATGCTTGCCCTAAAAGCAGAATCCTAAAGTGTTTTAATAACTGGATTTAAAAAACTCTTTAGTTTCACTGCAACTCAATGGTCAAATGTTGCTGTCACAAATGAAATTTCAATAGAAAAATATTACTGTTTTGTAAAATATTGGCTTAGCATCCATCATGTGCTACAATTGATCTCCAGTGCTTCAAATCAAATGACAGAATTTGAGATTTGGAAATGACCTTGGGTTAACATACTTCCCAACCTACTTATTTTATAGACGAGTGAATTAATGCCCAGAGCTGTCTCTGTTATAGATCTCGTAGTACAAAATACAGACATACCCAGCTTTGTGAGCAATCTCAACTCACAGGATATAAACATTAAAAGGTTTTTTACTCCCAATAACTGAAACAGTTACAATCTGTTGAACACCCCCACACCATTTTCTAGGCTGGGTAGCAGGCTCCCTTAAGGTATTTCATTGTGGCTCCATAAATTTGTAACCACTTTCAGTTACTAAAAGAGTCCTATTTTGGACCTTTAAAACTGAGTGCTGTTAATTTAGCTTCAGTCTCAAATTTAATCCAAAGTCCTTTTTGTTATTGCCCTAGCACTGACTAAACTCATGGCTCTAGAAGCTAGAGAGGAGAGGGAGGAGCACAGGGGTGTTGAATTCTCTCTTTGTTACCCCTTCCCATGCCCCCCACCCACCCTCCTCTGAGGTTGAGGCAGGGCAGTAGGGGGGGTGCGGAGGGGGAGACAGGGAGAAAAGATTCCTCTTCTGTACCTATCCAACCCTTTGCTGTACGTGGCATCTTTTTTTCTGGCTAACAGGGGCAGGCCAGCAATCCCTTCACTGTGGCTGATATCCAATATCCCTGAACTTCTTTTTAAACCATTTTTTATTGTTATGCTACTACAGTTGTCCCAAAATTTCCCCTTGTGCCCTTCTCTGCCAATTCCCCACCCCTCCCACCCCCAAACTTCTTTTTTCTATTCACACTTGATTCCCAGTTGATCTCACCCTGTCTGGTGGTTTTTGATAACTTTTACACATTAAAAACTCCCGATATTCAACTGCTTACTCACTGTCTCCACTTGGATGCTCAGTAGGCATCTCAAATTTAGCATGTCCACAAAGCCTGCTCCACCCGGAGTCTTCCCCATCTCGACTAAGATGCAAAGCAGCTCCATCTTCAGATTCATCTTCTGATGAATCTCCGTGGCTTCCCACTGTCCTTAACAAGGCAGCAGAAGTGATCCTAATAACGCAGGAAACAGACCATTTCATGTCTCTGCTCAAAATCCTGCAGAGTCCCTACTGCATCGAGAGTAAAAGCCAAAGCCTTACAATGGCCTCGCAGGCCCTACACGGTGAGTTTTACCCTTATTTCATCTTAGGCCTCGTGTCCTGCTGCATTCCTCCTCATTCGATCCGCAGCGAATAATCTGCTTTTATGCTTTCCTTCAACAAACACTCCAGGCGCATTATTTTTTTAATTGAAGTATAACTTACATACAATAAATGCATAAATTTTAGTGTCCAGTTCATAGGATTTTGGCAATTATATCCACCCATGTAACTAGCACCCAAATCAAGATCTAAAACATTTCTATCTCCTTAGAAAGTTTCCTCAGATTTTCTTCCAGCCAGTTCCTACCCAGCCCCATAAGCAGCCACTGCTTTCATCTCGGTCAGCATAGATTAATTTTACTTGTTCCTAGATTTAATATAAACAGAACCAAATAGTGTACATTCTTTTGTGACTGGCTTCTTTGACTCAACCCGATGTTTTTTAGACTTATCCCTGTTGTGGTATATATTCATAGTTTTTTAAGTGATGGATAGTATTCCATTGTACCCATTGTATAAATATGCCACAGTTCATTTACCCATTCTCCTCTTGGTGGATATCAGGAATGGTTTCCGTTTTGGACTAATATGAATAAAGCTGACTAGTGTGCAGTCTTTGTGTGATCATACATTTTCATTTCTTTTGGGTAAATACCTAGAAATGGGATTATTGGGTAATAGGCTATACGTATATTTAACTTTATAAGGCAGGGGTGTCAAACTCATTTTCACCAGGGGCCACATTAGCCTCACAGTTGCCTTCAAAGGGCCGAGTGTAATTTTAGGACTGTATCAATGTAACAACTACTCCTTAACAGTTAAGCAAGAACTTAGAGCTGCCGCTAGGTAGAAACAAGGTGCCGGGCTGGATAAAACAAGGTGGAGGGCCGGATTCGGCCCGTGGGCCTTGTATTTGCCGCCTGTGTCATAAGGCAACTCTTGTCTTTGGCCTCTGCTCTTGTCCCCTTTACCAGGAAGCTCACTCTTTCATGTCCTCAAGTCTTTGCCGAAGTCAATGAGCTCTGCCCTCACCAATCTCGCCCTGTCCTCTATCTACCCCACCCTGGTACTTCCACTAGCTCTAGATTTTTCCATGTGTACTTTTCATCCTTTGGCATACTATATAATAATTACTTATTATATTTTGACTGTTTTCTCTTGAGGGCAAGGGGCTTTTTGTCTGTTTTATTTATTAATGTGTCACCATTGCCTAGAACAGTACCTGGTGCTTAAGTAGATGCTAATAAACAATTGTTAAATGAAAGGAAGGAAGAAAATAGGAAAGGGAGGGAGAGATGATGTCAGAGGCAAGGGCACGGTATCTCAGAGGTCTCTCAAAATGCCACTCTACCTTAGGTGAGACCTCTGGTCTCCCAAGCTGCTGAGGCACTGCCAAGCTGTTCCCAGTGAATTTGAGCGTTCACTCCGCTTCCATCTGCGCTATTCATGAACGTCCCAGCCTGTTTCTCTTCAGCACTTGCAAGGTGTTCTCTTGTGCAAAAAGCTTCTGTGTCCGGAGATGCAGTTATTACAGTGTTTCACTCCTCAGGAGTTAATCTGCTTGCTTCCTGCTTTGGTGTGTCTACATGTATCTTCATGGTCTCCCTCCACACCCCTGGCCCCCAGTACATACCACTTAACTCTGAGACCATCTCAGAGTTCCTTAGCTTTTCCCATAAGCAGCACCCAACCTCATCCCCATGCTCTCCTCTATTTTCTCCAACCCAGACAGCACTCTTAGACTCCCATTCCCAAATTCCTTCGGCTGAATAGATTTATGGCTTATGTTTCTCTTCAGAGCATTCACTACATAGAAGGAGCTATTATATACTATGTTATATGGCAGAAAATTCTAGAAAATTACATTGCTTTTGCCCTCACAAAGAGAACAATAGGAGTAGGATTGCTATTTATTTATTAAATCTTCTTCTTTTGAGAGCACAAAAACGAAGTGATGAGCATGTGTGGAGACAGGGGACATACAGGAACTCTCTGTACCTTCTGCTCAATTTTGCTGTGAAGCTAAAATTTCTCTAAAAGAATAAAGTTTATTAATTTACAAATAACAGCAAATGTATGTAAAAATCACTGCCCATTCATTTTCTAACTGGTCCAGCAAAGTGAATGTGAACTGAGTGTAAGCAACTTCTGTCATCAGTTACATCAATGTTTATAACTATTACAGTTTAACAAAGCTGCTTGTCTCTGAAATAGTTTTTAAATATATTTTATTGATTATGCTATCACAGCTGTCCCATTTTTTTCTCTCCTTTATTCCCCTCCACCCTGTTCCCCTCTTCCCACCATCATTCCCTGACCTAAGTTCATGTCCATGGGTGGTACATATAAGTTCCTTGGCTTCTTCATTTTCCATACTATTCTTAACACCCCCCCCCATCTATTTTGTACCTACAATTTGTGCTTTTTATTCCATGTACCTTTATGCCATTCTTCTCCTTCCCTCTCCCCACTGATAACCCTCCATGTGATATCCATTTCTGTGAATCTGTTCCTGTTCTAGTTGTTTGCTTAGTTTGTTTTGTTTTTGGGTTTTTTTTTTTAGGTTTGGTTGTTGATAGTTAAGAGTTTGTTGTCATTTTGCTGTTTGTATTTTTTATCTTCTTTTTTTCTTAGATAAGTCCCTTTAACATTCCATATAACAAGGGCTTGGAGATGATGAACTCCTTTAACTTGACCTTATCTGGGAAGCACCTTATCTACCCTTCCATTCTAAATGATAGCTTTGCTGGATAGATTAATCTTGGATGTAGGTCCTTGCCTTTCATGACTTAGAATACTTCTTTCTAGCCCCTTCTTGCCTGTAAGGTCTGTAGATTCTCCTGGGAACTCCTTTGTAGGTAACTGTCTCCTTTTCTCTTGCTGCTTTGAAGATTCTCTCTTTATCTTTAATCCTGGGTAATGTAATTATGATGTTCCTTGGTGTGTGCTTCCTTGGATCCAACTTCTTTGGGACTCTCTGAGGTTCCTGGACTTTCTGGAAGTCTATTTTCTTTGCCAGATTGGGGAAGTTCTTTATTATTTGTTCAAATAAGTTTTCCACATGTTGCTCTTCCTCCTCTCCTTCTGGTACCCCTGTGATGTGGATGTTGGAACATCTAAAGATGTCCTGGATGTTCCTAAGCTTCTCCTCATTTTTTGAATTCTTGTTTCTTCATTCCTTTCTGGTTGGATGTTTCCTTCTTCCTTCTGGTCCACTCCATTGATTTGAGTCCCAGTTTCCTTCCCATCACTGTTGGTTCCCTGTGCATTTTCCTTTATTTCACTTAGCATAGCCTTCATTTTCTCATCTAATTTGAGGCCAAATTCAACCAATTCTGTGAGCATCCTGATTACCAGTGTTTTGAACTGTGCATCTGATAGGTTGTCTATCTCTTCATCACTTTGTGTTTTTTTCTGGAGTTTTGATCTGTTCTTTTGTTTGGGCCATATTTTTTTGTCTCAGCACACCTGTTACATAGCAAGGGGTGGAGCCTTAGGTATTTGCCAGGGCAGGGCAACCCAGGTCTCTGTGTTGTGGTGCTGTACATAGGGGAGGGGTCTGAGATGGGACAATGCCACTTGCTCAGCTCTCCACCGGTTTTCAGTCACTTCCCCCACTACCCACAAGCAAGTTGGGCCCTTCTGGTGCTGATTCCTGGGTGGGTGGGTTTGTGTACATTCTAGGACCTGTGGGTCTCTCCAATGAACTCTCCTGTGAGACTGGGAGTTTCTCCTGCCCCCTCAACCACCAAAGGTTTTATCAGTTAGAGGTTTTGAGGCTTTATTTCCCTGTGCTGGATAAACTGGGAGGTAGAACCTGGGAGCGAGACAGACCATGCAACCCAGGTCTCTGAAATCTTAAAGTGATTATCAGTACCTGCTCTCATCAGGGTATGACCACGAAAACATAATTCACTTAGAGCATTTATAACAGAAGATACATAATGCAGGACTTCGGTTGCACAAGTGATGAAGCCAAATAGAATGGTAGAAGGAGTCCATAAATTAGCAATTTGGGGAAACCACTACTGTCGGTCAGCTGGGAAGATAAAAGGAGAAAGCAAAGTTACCAGAGCCCAGGTGCCAGGATCACTCTGTAGAAGCTGGTTTCATGGCAAGAACTGGTGCCATGGAAAATATACAGCCCAGGCAGAGATACTGACCAGAAAGAGATGAACAAAGAGAAATAAATACCCTGGGCTCTTCGTTTCTCGCACATTCCCATCTTCTGCAGGGCTTTTCAGGGGCCTCACTGAGCCACAGGCCAGCTGACATGTGAACCCAGGAAACAGCCCACAGGGATCAGCCTGCTCAAGCTGGGGAAGGGCAAAGAATGGATCTGAGGGCAGCGATTTGGAAACCATTCAATAATTTCTGTCGAAGTAGATGATTCTCTGTGTGGTGTTATTTCCAAACATTTCAAAATGCATGTATTGACATAAGCAAGGATAAATTATTTATGCTCTCCTAGTTTCAGGAAGGGAAAGAAGGAAGGAAGGAAGGAAGGAAGGAAGGAAGGAAGGAAGGAAGGAAGGGAGGGAGGAAGGAAGGAAGGAAAGACTATATAATGGTAAAACATTATTAAATTAGACTAATTCTCAAGCAGAGCTTGGTAAAGGGGAGAGTCTTGTTGGAGTCCATCCTGTTCTCTTGGTCTCTATGGCACAGAGTTGGTAACAAAGCAAAAAAAAAAAAAAAAGGATTAGAAGTTTCCATGTAATTTCTGGTTACTCCAGTTGCAGCATGGAAAAAACAAAGACTAGCAGTAGTGGTTTAGATCTTAACTAACGCAAAAGTTTGTATATTTTTAAAGAAATGAAACTAGTAAATAGAATGAGAAGATAAAGTTTCTTCTTTTTGACATTGTAAAGTAATTTCAACAATAAAAAAGACTGAAAAAAAGACTATGCCCCTAAAGATCAAGGGTTCATATACTTCTTAATTTTGTACTTTAACTAGGCAGAATGTTATGGCAAGACTCACACGTAGGCATTGCTGCTGCATCTGCGATAACTTACAAGCAACAGAGAGTGCCAAGGATGCTTGCGTTCCAACACACAGGGTCTGAGTATCACCTGGAGTACTTTCCTAGCTGTATTTTTTGGACAAACAATTTGGCAACTCTGAGCCATCATTTGCAATGAAGTAGCCACAGTTAGCCCTGGTTGGGTAGCTTAGTCAGTTGAAGCATCATCCCCTGCACTGAGAAGTTGCCAGTTCGATTCCTGATCAGGGCACATACCTAGGTTGAGGGTTCTCTGGTTGAGGTGTGTACAGGGGGAGAGGCAGCCAATCAATGTCTCTCTCTCTCTCTCTCTCTCTCATCAATTAAAAATATATCCTCAGGTGAAGATTAAAAATAAATAAATAATAAAAAATTAAAAAAAATGAAGTGGCTACAGTCGTGGCCCCACTCCACAGGTCGCTGTGGTGATTTCATGAAATAAAGTCGCTGACTGCTACTGCACAAATGTTGGCTATTGTTGTTCCTTTTTTTATCTCAGGGACCCAAGAATGAGCCTTCCTTTGTTGGGTGAAAAAACACGGAACACAAACATTATGTAGTCAGAAACAACCTAAAATAGCCACTATATAATTAACTGAGTCATCAGAAGAGAAAACAACTACAGGATAAGAGAAGGAAAAACGCAGACAATTTTCAGTGCCTCCTCAGTTGCAGTGGCTGAATGAAGCCCTGTCAGCTCACTTGTGGCACACAGCAGCGTAAACGAATCTTTGCAGCCCTGAATATTACAGCTGTGCAGGGCATGCCTGAGTCTGGTAAGCTATTAAACAAGTTAAACAGTGATTTTCTACAGAACAATGGATTAAATAATCAGAAGAAGAAATGGAGATCACCTGGGTATAAATTTATCTTAAAATAATTGACAGAGGGGGTGGGAAAATATTAGTTTTGTAAACCCAAGTTTCTTGCTGCAAGAAATAATCCTGGAAAGCATTTTGTTTAATTAAATCACCAAGTTGTGGTTTCAGCTCCATTGCTTATCTTTCTCTTTAATTCAGACCCCAAGAATGAGCTATTACGACTCACTCACTATTTTCTTGAAGGATCCTTTTCTTCATAAATTACTTTCTCTTTTTTCTTTCATAAAACTACCTCCATTTGGCACATAATTCATCATGCAACAAGTATTTAAAGACCGACAGTTGCCATGCACCTTTAGGCACTGGGGATACAGTAAGAAATAAACAGAGATCCCTGTCCCTGTGAGCTTATCTTCCAGTGAAAGAGACAGACAATAAATAAGCACTGTAATAAAGAGGTGCCTACTCATCTGGAGGAAGGGAAGAGGGGTGAAAAGTTCTCTCCTGCCCTTTTAACACTCAGCATTCAAAAGACTGAGGATTCTGTGAAGACACATTCTTTCTTGTGGAACAAGGCATCATACTGGCAGATATCATACTGCCAAGTAATAGCTTTGTTCCCTTCCCATTCAAGCAAGTAATGGGATTTTATACCATCATTTTTACTCCTTCAATTTCCAGATCTGATTTTATGGAATGACATATGTTAGGATACCCTGATTACTCTATTCATTATATTTCATTAGAGCTAATTTAGCTTCTCATCTCCAAGTCCTCAATCTTTCTATCTTCCCTTCACTAATAGAATAATTACCAGTTCCTGTCCTTTGACATCAGAATAGTCCAACCACTCACAGTGTTTTACCCACTCCATTCTAAGGCTTTCCTTTGATTCCCTGGACCTCATTCTAACTTTCATAGGTACAAGCCTATCTTAATAAAACACAACTGGCTCTGGGCAAAATAGGGAAGCCAGTGGAGTCTGGGAGGGAGCCCCTCCACTGTTCATTTTTGTGGCTCTTAACCCATGG
The DNA here is from genome assembly GCA_039655065.1 of Glossophaga mutica. NCBI lineage: Eukaryota > Metazoa > Chordata > Mammalia > Chiroptera > Phyllostomidae > Glossophaga > Glossophaga mutica. The sequence continues at coordinate 71,769,974 of CM077308.1, read as the reverse complement.
GTTGCTGAATTTTTCTTCTCCTCCTCCCTTCTAGTGGAAAGTGCTCTGACAGTGGCCCTGCCCTGTGTGGCAGCACCTTGAGGACTTCCCACATAACAGGTAAATCAGTGGCTGCTGGTACATTAATTCACATAGTTACTTTATCTCAGTAAAGTGAGTATTTTTTCAAGGAAATGGGGTGCTTCTGGCTTCTTTTTATTCAGCATCATGGGCTCAAAACATGTTAATATTCAATACATATTGATGCATGAATGAATGAACATTAATACATGAAAATGTAATCCTGACATAGAGGAAAGAAACAATGTGAATTTCGTTTAAGTGGTTGAAGTTGGGACTATATCTCTCCTATAACCATCTGCTTCATCCCTTGCTGTTACATACTCTTATTTTATTTCACAGTGTTTTATTCATCTTTTGTCTGCCTATCTCTTCCACTGGACTCAGAGTTCCTTGAGAGACTTTATGTGTTTTGCTGTTTTATCTCCTGTCACTAACATTCAGGCTGAGAGAACACTACTTGTTTCCATCCAGAGAAGAGCAGGAATGTCTATATTCCTCCTCAGAAGAGAGAAGCTACGAGGAACTTCTAATATCTCTCCAAGCTCTTGCTCACTCCCCTCTGGGCTGTTTACTTCCTTGGGGAATGTGAGAGAAGAAATCACACGCACTCAACTCAGCCCCATCCTCCTCCACTGTCAGGCCCAGCTCCCCCGCAGGAGGCCCTACTCTCTGTGACTGCCATCAGGTAAACTAGAGAGTGAGGAGGTTATACTGCTCTTCCAGGGCCTGGGTGAGTAAGTCTGCCTAACTCAGAAGTAAAGTCTTAGGTGGCTCGTTGGGAATGCCATTTCTAAACCACAGTCTCTACTCAGCCTTACCAACAAAGCCAGTTTTACATCTCTGTTAAGATTCCTGCATCTACGCCTGAATGGATTCTGAATGCCACAGCTAGCACAGGGCCGGTCTCACGATATGCACTCAGAAATGAATGAGATTAATGAAATAACATTGTCAGGGTCTTTGTGATGCTTTAATGGGAATGTGAAGAATGACCTAGATAAGCACAAGGCATTTTCAATTCTTAGGAAAATGGGGAGCTCTCATTCAAAAGTCCAGGAGTCTTTAATTTATTTGGTACTCTAGGGAAGAGGCTCAGAGTAGGGTGAGTTGAAAAATGTCTAACTTATTTCTGTTTCTTTGTCTTCATTATATTATTCATGTGTTGACCCAGAGCTGGGGCATGTTCCAGCTATACCTGATAAATTTATCCTAGAAATACCCTCCCCGAAGTGTGATATGTAAAATTCTGCTTCAGCAAGATACTCTTGAGGGAAATTGTTGCGTACCATTCAGCCTGGTCTCAGGAGTTGTAACCCTCACCCCATGGTGGGCTGTGTAAGAGCCAGGGGACCCGCTTCATCTGGGTCTGTTCTGTCAAGAGGATGGGAGCTACTAAGGAGACAAAGCTTATCTCTCTGGCAGGAGCACTGCTTCTGCCTCATCCATCTCTGGCCCCAGTGCTTGGTTGGCAGTCAATGACAGGTAAGACTCCTCATGGGAGGGGCAACCTAAGCCAGACATGACCACTTGGGAGGCCCTCATGGAAGGACTCGGGGGGCTGCAGCAAAGAGGGGGTGATGGATTCTCACCCCCTGGCTATTTTAACATAGCCCGAGTCCTCATTTCCGTCTGGGAGATGTCTTCTGCTTCCTGAGCCTAATCGGCTTAAAGCCTGAAACTATGACTTCGAGTGCCCTGTGCTGGCCAGAACAGTTCCCCAGGTGATCGGGCATAAGAAAGAATTTGTAAAGTCCTGTGAAACCTGCTTTGCTAAGAGTGCTCTCATTTAAATGATAAGGGTCCAAGGAGGAAATGAGTATGTCTCCCAAAGTTTGGCAACCTCCTTTCCTGACAGATACTGACTCAGATTAAGCCCTCAGATTTCTTTGAAATGTTAAACCTGTATTCCTGTGTTTTTGAACCCAATAAAAGCCTAGTGAGGAAGGGGCTCTGGGTCATTCTCCTCTGAGAGTTTGACCACCTCTCCTCCCCAAGCAGATCATGTCTTGGTAGTTTTATTTTCATCCATGACGGAGGGATGGGGCTCTGTGGGCGGAGCCCCCCCACATCTGGCGCCCAGGACAGCCCCCCCCCCCGCAGGAAATTAAAAAAATTTTTTAAAAAAGGAAAAAAGTAGCCCTGGCTGAGTGGCTCAGCTCAGTTGTTTGGAGCTTGATCCTGTACACCAAAAGGTTGCGGGTTCGATTCCCAGTCATGACACGTACAGGAGGCAACTAATTAATGTTTCTCACATTGATGTTTCTCTCTGTCCCTCTCTCCCCCTGTCTCTCTAACCCCCATATCTAAAATCCATAAACATGTACTCAAATGAGGATTTTTTTTAAAGGAAAAAAATAGGGCAGTCAAGAATATGAGTTCTGCAACCAAACTGCTTGGATTCAAATCCCAGCAAAGCCACTTGCTCATCGTGATCTTAGCAAAGTTTTTAAGCACTCCAGGCCTCGGGTTCATCAGTTCAGAAAATAAAGATACATCATAGAATAGTTATATGGATTAAATGATGTAATCTATGTAAAACTATGTAAACCTATAAATTAATCTATTTATGTAATAAATACTACATAGGTGCTCAATAAATGCTGGCTTCCTTATATACATTTGTTGTATTACCTCCCTATCTTGGAGGTTTGCACTGCTCATATGTGTACTCACTGCCCTGAAATACCCTGGACTAAAGAAATTCACCGGACTTGGTTCAATACAGGACCTCTTAAATTTATTTTACCAGAATTTTTTGTGTGTGTTGGTTTAAAAATTATTTTTAACATCCATACAAAAACTTTAGACAAACAATGCCATAGGATTATGAATAAGCCAAGGGCCATGCACATTTCCTAGTGAACACCAAACCCTAAAAAAAAGGAAATGTAATTCAGAATATATCCCTATTTGGCTGGTGAGTCATTTCTGAGCTCTAAGAGTACAGCTTGTCTTCACTATCTGCCTTTCCACGACCAGTAGTGTGCACAGGCCTTTGTGAATTGAACATGCAAAGTGCCACCCGCAGGCAGTGATCTCAGTATATATTTTAACTCATCATCCAACGAAATCAATCTCATGGCTGCAAATACATAACTAGCCATTTCCATTCACTTTCAGTTACTCTACAGAGAAATCTGGTCACAAATGAACTCAGTAGATTTACAATATGTTATCTCTATAGCAAAAGCTGAGCAAAATCACCCAATTTGTTAGAACATTAATTCTCTAAAAGTGTTTCAACCCTAATCATTTTACAGCTTCATATCGCTTAATGGTAGAGCTAAGAGGCCCCCCAGGGATGCCCAGGTGTGACCTTCAGTTAGTCGAGTGCAGATAGTCCCCAGATAACGTGGATGCGAGCAGTGCTGCCTCAGCACCTCATTTACGCCAGTGTGGCAGGCGTTCCATGCTCTCGCCATCTTGGAGGGGTGTCCAGTCCTTCGAAAGCAAAGATTCTGTCCTATTTATTTCTGAAGCTCCAGTAATGGGCATGATGCCAGGCATATAGCAGTCACTCAAAGTATATTGTTAAACAAAAAATCAAATAAGTGATCCTCAGCAGTTACTCTTAGCAGAGAGTGAGAGAGACAGAGACAGAGAGAGACTTTTACACTTCTCACTCTGGAGGTGGAGAGGAAGGCTCTCTTTGCTTGATTCTACTTACTTGTGAGGAGTAATTTTGAAGTGCTGATAATTTGAGTACAACTGATAGAATAGTCTAACAATTAAAAGCACTGACTCTGCGTCATACTATATGGGTTTCATTCTTGGATATGCCTCTTAGTAGCTGTGTGACTTTGGGCAAGTTACTTAGTCTCTTTGTATCTTAGTTGCTAAACTATCATAATAGTTTAGGGATAATAGACAGGGATAATAATGAGGGTTGTCATCAGGAGTAAATAAATTTTACATACGTACATCTGTATTGATCTACCTGTATCTCCATATCTATTTATCTATCTATCTATCTATCATCGGAATGTCTGGTACACAGTCAATACTTGGTGTGACTGTAAGCCTGGGCTGATACTGTGTGAAAGACTAGGGGTAAAGCAGTAAGGACTTTATTGCTCCTACGTAAATTGCCCTCTCTTAATGTTCCGTTCCCATTTCTGTATCTCTTAGAATTCACTTCTCACAAGGCTGGGGCAGGGTGACAGAACAAAAGCCCAGCAAGGAGGAGTGCATATTTGTGTGACTTTACCCTCTACTGAGATCTCTCTGGGACATAGTACAAGTGCTGTCTGGTCAAGGGCACCATTAAGCACAAGACAGACTTCTTCCTTTTAGCCTTCCTTTTCCTCTTTTCTTTGAGTCCCTCACTCAAACCTTCCACCACGCAGAGACCATGATAAATCGTAGCCATGTAAAACCCCCACATGTCCACCAAAGGAATTATACTCATATCCTAGCTTGATATTGAGTCAGTGCAACATGAATTCGTATAACTAGTAGGATAATTGTTGCCAGCTGACCAGTGATCATCTTAAGGAATTAATGCTTCATAGTAACCTTCCTTTTGTTCCCCAATAAAAAATGCCTTTTTATCCCGGGCTGGTGGCTAAGTCAGTTGGAGTATCATCCCATACACCAAAAAGTTGCAGGTTCAGTCCCTGGTTAGGGGACATGTGGGAAGTAACCAATGGATGTTTCTCTTCTCTCTCTTTCTTGTTAATGAACATATCCTCAGGTGAGGATTACAAAACTTTTTAAATAATCAACTAAATTTAGGTAAAAATTATAATAAAATGCTCCCATTTTCAAGTGTTTAGTTTAATGAAATTTGACAAATGTATATATCTGTATAGATACCATCATCATCAATACATTTCCATCACCCCCAAAACTTCCCTTGTGTCTCTTGGGAGTAAATTATTCCCACTCCAGTCCTCAAGCAACACTCATCTGCCACAACAATGACTTTTGTCTTTAATAGATTTTCACATAAATTCACTTTTGTGTATTTTCTTTTATTCAAGATGTTTTTGACAGCTGTCCATGTTGTTACTTGTTTCAAAGTTTGTTTTACTTTATTACCAAGTAGTATTCTAGTATACAGATAGACTATAATTTCTTCATTCACTCACCTGTTGATGGGCACTTGAATCGTTTATAGTTTTTGGCTATTATGAATAAAGCTTTTATGAAGATTCATGAACAATTTTTCTGCGGACATATGCTTTCATTTTTGGGGGGTAGATCCTAGGCACATTTGCTGGTCCTGTGGTGATTTTGTATTTAACTCTGTAAGAATCTGCGAGGTTGTTTTCCGAAGTGTCTTACTATTTCATATTCTCATAAGTGTTTACAGGAGAGTTCTAGGCACTCCACATTCTTGCCCGTACTTGACCTTGTCGATCTTTTTAATTTTAAATTCTGTTGGATGTGTTATTATATTCATTGTGTTTTTATTTTCATTCCTTGGTGATTGGTGATGTCGAGCATCTTTTCATGTTAGCCTTTGGTATATCTTCTCTGGTGGAGTATTTCTTCAAATCTTTTGCCCATTTTCTACTTGGGTGCTTTTTAAACTTCTCATTGAAGTTCCAGGCAAGACGGAGTAGTAGGAAGAAACCCTTCGCTTCCTTGCACAACCAAAAGAAGGATAACAAACAATCTAAAATCAATAAACAACCAAAAGCACCAGAAAATCAAACTGCATGGAATCTGGCAATTAAGGAATTAAAGAAAAAACCAACCAGAACAACCAGACCTATAAGGCCAACTCAGAAAAACCGCAAAGCAGCAGGCTTGGGGGTGGAGCTGGCTGCCTAGCTCCTCTGGCTGTGAGGAAGGGCTGACTTAAGGGAAAACTGAGACTCCAAGCTGACTGTGGACTATGGCGGGGGTTGCCAGGATGGGAGTTTCTCCCAGTCTCACATGAGAGTTTGTTGAAAAGTGCTCCAGAGATGAGCAGGCAAGCTGCACTGTTTCCTCTCTGGCCCCTTGCCAACAGGCAGCTCTATAGGACAGCAAAGAGGGTCACCCTGTCCAGGTGAATACCTAAGGCAGAGCCCCCCTTACAACCTATCAGCTACAAGACAAAGAAATAGGGCCCAAATGAAAGAACACAGCAAAGCTTCAGAAAGAGAACTAAGTGAGGAGGAGATCACCAACCTATCTGATGGAGAATTTAACACCCTGGTAATCAAAATGCTCACAGATTTGATTAAGCTGGGTCAAAAAATGAAAAAAAAAACAAATGAAGGATACCCAAAATGAAACAAAGCAAAATATTCAGGGAACCAACAGTGACAGGAAGGAAACCAGGACTAAAAGCAACTATTTGGAACAAAAGAAAGAAATAAATATCCATCCAGAAGAAAAGGAAGAAACAAGCATTCAAAAAAATGAGGAGAGGCTTAGGAAGCTCTGGGACAACTTGAAACATTCCAATATCTGAATTATAGGGGTGCCAGAAGGAGAAGAACAACAGCAAAAAATTGAAAATTTACTTGAACAAATAATGAAGGAAAACTTCCCCAATTTGGTGAAGGAAATAGACTTCCCAAAAGTCCAGGAAACCTAGAGAGTCCCAAAGAAGTTGGACCCAATGAGGAACACACCAAGGCACATCATCATTAAGTCACCCAAAATTAAAGATAAGGAGAGAATCCTAAAAGAAGCCAGAGGAAAAGAGAGAATTACCTACAAAGGAGTGCCCATAAGACTATCAGCTGATTTCTCAAAAGGAACCTTACAGACAGAAAGGGGCTGGAAAGAAGTATTCCAAGTCATGAAAGGCAAGGACCTACACCCAAGATTACTCTATCCAGAAAAGCTTTCATTTAGAATGGAAGGGCAGATAAAGTGCTTCCCAGATAAGGTCTAGTTCAAGGAGTTCATCATCACCTAGCCATTATTATATGGAATATTAGAGGGACTTATCTAAGAAAAAGAAGATCATAAATATGAACAGTAAAATAACAACAAACTCACAACTATCAACAAATGGACCTAAAAGAAAAGAAAAACAATGAAAAGAAAAACTAAGCAAACAATCAGAACATAAATAGAATCAGAGAAACGGACATCACACGGAGGGATTTCAGTGGGGAGGGGGAAGGGAGGAATGGGGGAAAGGTACAGGGAAGAAGAAGCATAATTAGTAGCCATAAAATAGACGGGGAGAGATAAAAAATGGTATAGGAAACAGCAGACTCAATTTATGTGTACAACCCATGGACATGAACTAAGGGGGGGATGCTGGAGGGTTGGGGGGAAGGATGGGGGGATAAAGGGGGAAAAATTGGGAAAACTGTAATAGCATAATCAATAAAAATACATTAAAAACTTCTCATTGAATTCTAAGAGTTTTTATATGTTCAGGATACAAGTCTTTGTCAAATACATGTTTTGGAAATATTTTCTCCTATGCTTGCCTTTTTATTTTTTTAATGGTATCTTTTAAAAACCAAAAAATTTTAATTACAATAAAGTTAATTTTTTCAATTTTTTCTTCATACTTTATACTTTTTTGTTTCTAAGAAATCTGTCACTCCTACCCTTCGTAACAGCATGGATGGATCTGGAGAGCATTATGCTAAGTGAAATAAGTCAGGGGGTGAAAGACAAATACCATATAATCCCACCTTTAAGTGGAACCTAATCAACAAAACAAATAAGCAAGCAAAATAGAACCAGAGGCATTGAACTAAAGAACAAAGTACCCTGATTGGTGTGGCTCAGTGGATTGAGTGTCGGCCTGTGAACCAAAGTGTTGCCGGTTCGACTCTCAGTCAGGGCACATGCCTGGGCTGTGGGCCAGGTCCCCAATAGGGAGCACGTGAGAGGCAACCACTGATGTTTCTCTCACTCTCTTTCTCTTTCCGTTCCCCTCTTTCTAAAAATAAATAAATAAATACATCTTTTTAAAAAAAGAACAAACTGACAGTAACCAGAGGGGGGGGGGAGGGGAGCTAACAGGGAAGGAAGGGAAAGGGTCATCAAGGAACATGTATAAAGGACCCACAGACAAAGCCAAAGTGGGGAAGGATAAAAGGTGGGAGGTGGGGGATAGGGGACAATGGTGGTGGGAAAATGGAGAAAATTGTATTCAAACAACAATAAAAAAAGATAAAGAAAACAAACAAACAAACAAAAGAAATCTATGTCAACATAAAGTTCCAAAGATTTTCTCATGTTTTTCTTCAAAAAATGTTATAGTTTCAGCACTTACATTTAGGCCTATAAACCATTTCAAGTTACTACATGAGAATGATGTGACATAAGGTGTGATGTTCATTTTTTTTTTTCTAAACTGATATCCAGGTGTTCCTGGGTTACTTGTGCAAAAGACTTGGTGCAAAGGCAATTCAGTGCAAACACATGCACACATGCACTGTCTTCTGTTTCACTGATCTGTGTGTCTGTCCTCACATCAATAGCACACTGTCCTGAGTACCACAGCTTTTGTAAGTCTTGAAAGGAGATAGTCTAAATCCACCAATATTCTTATTTTTCAAACTAGCTATGCTTACTCTAGATGCTTTGTAGTTCCATATACACTGTAGAATCAGCTTGACGGTTTAAAAAAAGTCATGCTGTGAGTGAGGTAAAAGTCCACATCAAGTCAGGGAGAATCGATCCCTTAACGATACTGTTTTCCGATTAATGAAGATGGTATAAGGTACCATTTATTTAGGTGTTCTTTTATTTATTTTCTGTCAGCAAGGTCTTGTAGTTTTCAAGTTTTTATAGTGCACAGTCTTAAAATCCTTTGTTAAATTGATCCCTAGTTATTTTATGTCTTTTATACTATTCTAAATGGAATCACTTTTTATTGAGTGTTCCTGAGGTTCATTGCTAGTATATAAAAACATAATTGTTTTTGTATACTACCTGGTATCCTGTGACCTTGCTAAATTCACTTGTTGTTTCTAGATATTTTAGCATTAATATTTGCTATATATTGTCCAACACTTTTTCTGCAACTGAGGAAACTCATTGTTTTTCTTCTTTATTTGACTGACATGGTGATTGATATTAATTGATTTTATAATGTAAACAGACTTTGCATCCCTGGGATAATTGTTACTTGTTTATTTTTTATTATTACTATAATATATTTCTAGATTCCATTTGCTGATAATTTGTAGTACAGTTTTGTTTCAGTTTGGACATGGGTCAGTAGTTTTCTTGTAATGAATTAGTCTGGTTTGTTATCAGAGTAAGGCTGGCCTCATAAAATGATTTAGTATTTCCTCCTCTTCTGTTTACCAACAAAATTTGTGTAGCATTTGTATAATTTATGCCACAAATGTTTGATGGAATTCACTCATGAAGCAATACAGGAAATCTAGCAAATCTGTAGTTTTCTTTGTGGGAAATCTTTTATTTCATAATATAATATCGTCTATAGATATAGGGCTATAATTCAGATATTCTATTTTTACCAATGTTAGTTTTGGCAATTTGTGCTTTTCAAGAAATGCTTATTTCACCTCAATTGTCAGTTTGAGGGGATCATAAAGTTTCATAATATATCCTTATTTTTCTTTTAATGTTGAAAGATTTATGTTGATAAATCCTTTTTTACTCTTAATATTCATAAGTTGTATCTTTTTTTTCTAATCAGCTTAGCCCGAGTCTTATCAGCTTTATTGATCTTTTCAAAGAATCAGCTTCTGGTTTTATTGATTTTTCTCTGTTAATCTACTTTTCTATTTAATTATATTCTGTTCTTATCTTTACTATTCCTTTTCTTCTCTTTATTTTAGGGTTCATTTCCTCAATAGTGTCCAATAACATCTTTTTAAAGTGGAAGCCTGGATTATAATGTACTGATAATATTCAGAGTTCTGAATCTAGTTTAATACAGTCATTCTTTTGATTAGTTTTTCTTGGTATTTTTCACATCCTTTTAGTTTTAACCCATGTTTTGATATTTAAAGTAAGTTCTTGCAGGAGTTGCAGAGTTGATTATTGCTTTTTTAATGTAATTGAAGTAAAGGCTCTAAATAAAAGACCAGCTTGGTACTATTGATATGGCTGGATTGAAATCCACACTCTTGCTATGTGCTGTTTATGTTTGTCTGAATAAATCTTATTTCCCCCTTTCACTTCTGAAGGATATTTTTGTTTACTATAGACTTCTAGGTTAACAGATTTTATTTTCTTTTTTTTTTCAGTAGTTAAATGTTTTTCTATTATGTATCAGTTCATAGTGTTTCTGATACGAAGTCTGACATCATTCTTTGTTGTCTTTTATATAATATGACATCGTCTTTTCCCCTGGCTGTTTTATGATCTCTTTATCATTGATTTTCTGTAAGTTGATTAAGATATGCTTTAGTAGGTTTTTTGTTTATTCTTTATGTGATTATTAATTTTGGTTGGGATTTGTTGAGTTTCTTGGATGTATAGTTTTATGTTTTTTTTCAAACTTGGAAATGTTTTTTCTTTATTTTCATCAAATATTTTTTTCTATCCCCTTCCTTTCTCCTTGAATTCCATATACATGTATGTAAAATACTTGAAATGGTGTCAAAGATTGCTGAGGCTCTATTTATTTATTTTGGTCTATTTTCTTTCTCTGCTTCCATTTAGATAGTTTTTATGCCTGTATCTTCAACTTCACTGATGTTTTCTTCTATACTATCTAATTTTCTGCTGTGTTCATCTTGTGACATGTTCATTTTAAATATTGATTTTTCATTCATGGAAGTTCCCTTTGTTTTTCAAAATATTTTTTATTTCTCTCCTCGTTAACTTAATGTTTTCTTTTAATTCCTTGATCATATTTGTTACAGCAATTTTAATGCTTTTATATGTTAATTTTGTCTTCTATGTCATTTCTAGGTTTGTTACTACTGATTAATTATTTCCTGGTTATGGGTTACATTTTCCCAGTTTTTTACATGTCTAGTGATTTTTACTGGACACTGGGAATTTTAATTGTTACACTTTGCTTCCCTAGATATTATCTTCCATTAAAATGTGTATAAATTTGTTTTGTCAGGCAATCAAAATACTTGTCGATCAGGTTGATCTGTTTGAGGTTTATTTTTAAATTTTTAGAAATATCTAGAGTAAAAGGAATGACCCTTTACTCTAGGGTTAATCTAGCCCTATTACTTTAGTGTGAACCTTCTGGGGTCCCTATTTAATGTTCAGTGAGGCCTCACTACCTTGGCTACTTGGAACTCAAAAGCTTTCAATCAAGTGTGATATGTGAAAATTGCTTATTCTACACCTCCTTAGTGGTTGCTCGCTCAGCTGTGAGGAGTTTTCATGCTCTGCATAGATAGCTTTGTATTCCGCAACAGACTGCAGTAGGCCCCTTTGCAAGTTTCTGGCACTCTTTCTCTGCATGGCTCCCTACTCTTTAGCTTACTGACCTGCAAATTCAGCTCCCTCAGCCTCCTCAACTCCTGATTTCTGTGTCCTCAACACAACAAGACCACTGAGCTCTGCTTGGGCTCTCCCTCCCTGAGCTGCCATCCAGAACGTACAGAAAGCTGTGGTCATCGAAAGAATAACCCCACACTGCTGTTTCTTTTACCTTCTCTCAAGGATCAAAGTCCTGTAACATCTGTAGTCTAAAATACTAAGACAGTTGTTTAATGTATTTTTGGTCCAATTTTCTAGTGTTTTTGGTGGAAGAGCAACTTCAATCTCAGTTACTTCATTCTATCTGGAAGTGAAAGTCAAACACTGTTTTAACTGCTGTTATGCTTTAGGCAAAATGGTTTTCTGATTTAAGTAAAATTTACATTAATCTACAAAAGACTTAATCTACCCCATTCAAAGACCACAGTAATTCCTTTCAGTCATTAAACGTATTTAAAGAAGAGTAAAGAATAAATGGTTAAAGGAATCCTAAAGTTGTTACGCGGGCAGGATTTTCATAAAAAACGTTGGTGCCCTTTTCAGTTAGCAACCCTCCTCTGCCTCCCACCCTTCCTCATCTGCACTCTTGGTCCTAGATTCCCCCTGCAGGACACCACGCCCTTCACTTTTTCAAAATATCTCACAACAAAATTTTCTGCTTAATTATCCATCTGTTCAGAGCCCCACTCCCCATTCAGGGACCATATATGTAGGCTACACTTCAGTAGTGGTGGGAGACTAGCTCAGGGTTTATTGCTTCCAACCAAGGTAACATCTGTTCTTTCCAGCAGGCACCTTCTGGGGACAACAGTTCTGCTTTTGTTGTTTAACTCGAAAGAGCACATCGAATCACTCTAGGTAGGAACAAAGGCCAGTCTTTGGGAGTGAACATTTTAATTAGGTCAATTCTTTAAGAAATTCTCCCGGAAAGTAATTAATAAAACTGGGGAACTTTTACTAACATATAGCCAAAATATATATCTCCTTTCAGTCTCCAGAAGAGCAATAGAAAAAAAGCAATCACAACACTTTCTACTCAACTGACCTCCAAGGAATGATACAGATATGTCTAGCAAGTATTTACAGGTGGGGTTTTTTTTGGTATTTATTTATCTATTAAAAAATAGTTACTATTTTTAGTAATTTGTTAAATGGTACATTTAGAGTGATTTATTTATTAATTCAGAAGCATTTATTTCACTCTTACCATGTGTCATATCCTATGCTAGCCATTTTCTAGGGATGAATGGATGTCATTGCTATTCCCCAGAAGCTCACAGTTTCCCAAAGCAGCAAAATATGTAATCAGATTATTACAATATGGTGTGAGGTCATATGAAAGAGACATGCATAGAGAGCTACAAGAACACAGAAGAGGGTGTATTTCTCCAGGCCCTGAGAAAATCTACCCAGAGCAGACTTCCAGCCAAAATGGAGGCATAGGTAGATACACTTTGCCTCCTCGTACAACCAAAAGAAGGATAACTACCAATTTTAAAACAAAAAACAACCAGAACTTCCAGAATAGCAAACTGTATGGAAATCTGACAATCAAGGAATTAAAGAAGAAACGCTCTTCTATATTGGTAGGAGGGGCAGAGACAAGAATGTGTAGCAAGGCAGCAGCTGGTGGACCAGGATACCCCCCATTCACATGCAGATAAGCCAGGAGGAACAACTTGGGAGCAAGACAGACTGCCCAATCCAGGATTCCAGCAAGGAGAAATAAAACCTCAAAACCTCTGGCTGTCAAATTCTGTGGGGGTTGCAGTGGTGGGAAACACTCCCAGTCTCGAAGGGGAATCCATTGGAGAGGACCACGGGGTCCTATAATGCACACAAGCACACCCACCTGGAAATCAGAACCTGAAAGGGCATAATCGACTTGTGGGAAGAGAAGGAAGTGATGGAAAGTGGGGTGAGAGCCAAACAAACTGCATTGTTCCCTCTCTAACCCTGCCCCCACATATAGCATCACAATGCATCAAAGTGGGTTGCCCACCCTGGTGAATACCTAAGGCTCCACCACTTACAATGTAACAGGTACGACAAGACAAGGAAATATGGCCCATATGAAAGAACAGATCAAAACACCAGAAAAAGAACTAAGTGATGAGGAAATAGCCAACCTATGAGATGCAGAGCTGAAAACACTGGTAATCAGGATGCTCACAGAAATTATTGAGTATGGTCATAAAATAAAGAAAAAAATAAAGTCTGTACAAAGTGAAATAAAGGAAACTATACAGGGAACCAACAGTGAAGGGAAGGAAACCAGGCTGGACTCAAATCAATGATTTGGAACAAAAGGAAAAAAAATAAACATTCAATCAGAACACAATAAAGAAAAAAGTATTCAAAAAAATGAGGAGAGGTCCTGGATGGTGTGGCTCAGTGGACTGAGTGCCAGCCTGTGAACCAAAGTGCTGCTGGTTTGATTCCCAGTCAGGGCACATGCCTGGGTTGTGGGCCAGGTCCCCAGCAGTGGCCTCATGAAAGGCAACCACACATTGATGTTTCTCTCCTCTCTCTCCCTCCCTGCCTCCCTTCCCTGCTCTCTCTCTCTATAAAAAAAAGAGTTCTTAGATACAAAAATAGTAGCACAAACTGTAACAGAAAAAAAGATAAATTAGACTTCATCAAAATAAAAAACTTTTAAAAAATGAGAGGCTGAGGAACCTCTGGGACAACTTGAAACATTCCAACATCTGAATCATAGGGGTGCCAGAAGGAGAATAAGAAAAGCAAGAAATGGAAAACTCATTTGGACAAATAATGAAGGAGAACTTCCCTAATCTGATGAAGGAACTAGACTTGTAAGTATAGGAAGCTCAGAGAATCCTAAAGAAGTTGGACCCAAGGAAGCACACACCAAGGAACATCATAATTATACTACCCAAGATTAAAGATAAGGAGAGAATCTTCAAAGCAGGAATAGAAAAGGAGACAGTTACCTACCTTCAAAGGAGTTCTCACAAGACTTATCAGCTAATTTCTCAACAGAAACTTTACAGGCAAGAAAGGGCTGAAAAGAGGTATTCAAAGTCATAAAAGGCAAGGACCTACATCCAAGATTAATTTATCCAGCAGAGCTATCATTTAGAATGGAAGGGAAGATAAAATGCTTCCCAGATAAGGTTAAGTTAAAGGAGTTCATCATCACCAAGGGACTGTTAAAGGGACTTATCTAAGAAAAAGACGATCAAAACTATGAACAGTAAAATGACAACAAATTCACAACTATCAACAACTGAACCTAAAAAACAAAAACTAAGCAAACATCTAGAACAGAAACAGAATCACAGAAATGGAGATCCCATGAAGGGTTACCAGTGGGCTGGGGGAGGGGGGGTAATGGAGGGAAAAGGTACAGGGAATAAGAAGCATATATCGTAGGTACAAAATAGACATGGGGAGGTGAAGAACAGTATTAGGAAATGTAGAAGCCAAAGAACTTTTATGTATCTATGACCCATGGACATAAACTAAGGGGTGGTAGGGAGAATACTGGAGGAAGGAGGATGCAGGGCAGAGGGAGATAAAAGGGAGGAAAAAATGGGACAACTGTAATAGTATAATCAATAAAATATACTTAGAAAAAAAAAATCTACCCAGAGCAGATACTATCAGTAGTAGATTATGGTCAATATATCTGAGTATCTCAGACTTGAGAGAGCTTTGAACTGAAAACATTGTAAGAGATACAGGGAGCAGTAAATTAATCATTACAAAATGAAATAGCTATCTTTGGGGCCTGTAAGGAACTGCTGATTTAAAGCTGAGTGAGGATATTCTTGTGATCAGTGCTCATATTATCAGAGAGGAGAGAAATCGAGAGAGCAGGTCTGATGTAGTTAATTGTGAAGAAGCCAGAACTCTGCTAGAAGTCTGAGTAATGACAGCAAATAAAAGAGAAATATCATTGACTAACAAGCATGATCTTCATAGAGAAGTAGTGTCTATCTGAGATCCATGGCTGGGCTTCAGATGTACTGAAGGCAATAAAGTCTTCCATCCCTGTCCTCACACTTTTGATTATGTGCACATATGCATAATTCCTAAATATTAAATACTGTTGCATAGTAAATTATCATATAATGGCAACAAGTCATGGAACCAAAAGACTCAAGTTTGAGAGACTTGGGTCCTCTGTACATTAGCTCTATGACTTTGAATATGTCACTTTATCTCTCTATACCTAAACCTGTCATCTGCTTGCCTTGTAGAATTGTTGTGGAAGTCAAGGAGTTTCATAAAATATAAATTGCTACACTATTGCTATCAATAAAAATGAAAATTAACTGAAGTCAATGCAGATTTAATTAATTAGAAGTTTCTCATTGCTCAATCAAATATGCAAATCTACTTTGGAGGTTAATTCCTATCTATATATGTATGTGTGTGTGCAAACTTTTAACAATTTTTCATTGTGAAATTTTCCAACTTATGCAAAAGGAAAGAAAATAGTAGAGCAAACCCCCCATGTACTGGTTTCCATAATTATCAACATTTAGCCAACTTTGTTTCATCCACACCCCCATCTTCTCCTCCTCCACTCACCTAATTATTCTGAGGTAAATCTAATACATCTTATTATTTTAGCATTTATACTGTAGCCTGTTTCTTAAAAAATACTTTTTTAAGAGAAAATGACATTACCATTTTTAACATGACATCATCACACCTCAAAATAACACTAAATCTCCAGTATCATCAGTGTTCAAATCCCCCTAATAATATGTATATCATTATGTACATTAATTTATGTATATTATCACTGATTTAAATTTATTTTATTGTAACAAAAAATTACGAACCCCTGGACTTCTTCCTGAATCAGGTCCGGACAACGTTCACACTGAGCCTTTGGTTGATAGAGATACAGAGCTTCACTCCATGCCAGTCTTCCCAGCCCCTCCCAACCAGGCCCCTGGATGCCCTTCCCCTGCAGCTCCAGATCCAGGGCTGATCAGGCCAGGATTTCTAGCAGCAGCTCAGCCACCAACAGGTGGATTGGGAAGTTATTTTTGTTGTCATATCCCTTATCAGCCTGATTTTCCTTCCATCTTCTTTGATTTCCCCGACTAGCGTCTGACTAGTTGTCTACTGCTCTCATGAGTTTACATGGTGATTTTGGTTTGGTTTGTGGGATTACACCCAACCCACTGACCCACACCAGTCAGGGCAGAGCTTCTGTCTTTTTGCTGGACCATTCCACCAAGCTGTTAGGAAGGTCAAATTACATTAAAGAGTCTCCATGTAGTCACTCCAGTTGACAATCCTGGTGGAGCCCAGTCTTTACATCATCCCACAAGTAGCACATCCGTGGCTGAAGAAATCTAGATGATTCCAGTCACTAGTCATTTGTGACTAGTCACTCCAGGCGTTTGTCTTCCCATTTGGGACTTGAGGCATGATAAAGCAGAGACAAGCCATCCCCACTTAAGTTTTACTGGAAAGTGCCCTGTCTGAAATTCTGACCACAGAATCCATTAGCATAATAAAACAGCTTATGCGTTATGCCGCTAAATTTTGCGGTGGTTTGTTATATACGACATTGATAAAAACCCTGGATCTTGTCATACCTGCTTTCTTAGCGGGCTAAATACCCACTGAAATTCCTGTTTCAGTACAACACACTGAGTGTCCATGATTTGGGAGACCAGCTAAAGAAACAGGCTAAGAGATCTTACCATACACTCTGCAGAATTTAATTCAATCCTCACTTCTAATAAAGTGACTCACTCTGACCCAGGGCTGTATGGTCGTCACTAAGTCCCGAGTGTCTTGGTTCACTATTTTTGGACAATAAGCCTCCAGATGCTTGGCTTTATGGAGGTGAGAGAAGAGTTCAAATAGTCTAAATTCCAATACATCTTCCTTCATTAAGTCCATGCTCACCCTGCCTCCAATTCCTAAGTCTTTCCTGGGTCCTGCAGAGTCAAGCCTCATTGTTGGCACCCTCGTTCTAGGCACTTACATTTCAGCTGTTTTCACTCAGCTAAATTGGAATCCACTAGCTTTCTCTCTTCTACAGCATTTATTGGTATATCATATCTGTTGTGGCTTCCTACCCCCTTTTCTCTATCCTTGTGTATTTGTAACTTGCTTTATTCATTCTCAGGTGTCTGATCTCCTAGAAGCAGAACAAGAAAAGTAGATGGAGGGCTGGTCTTATTTTCTGAATGTGGATTCTCCCTCAGTCCCTGCTTTCTGGCCTGCATCTCATCCTGGTCTTGTATGATGCCCCAAATTGCTGAGTTCTGATTGCAAGCTTTCTTTTGTTTGTTGCAGACTTTCAAGCAATCTTCTTATTTTCAGCCCTGGACCTCATTCCCAACTTCCACAGCACCCGATGCCTCCAAGTTCTGAGCCCTGGAAGGTCTCTCTGCGGTGGACAAACTCACTACTCGCAAGTTTCCCCTTCTGTAGACTCTACTACCTCAGTCATCACTTCTCCACCCACTTTCCGTCTCCCAAAAATGTATCAAACTCCTGCATCTGTTGAACTACCATTTTCTTCCTGGGTCTATAGCTTTTGCATTTCTTTGGTTTTAATAAGATCTTGGAAGAGGATATAAGCCTATGTGGTTAATACACCAAGTTCAATAAAAATGGAAAATTGCCAGTATTTACTGAGAAAGTCACCGATGAATAATGAAGCTTTTACTTAGATAAAAATTAAGGCTTACAGAAATCATGGATAGCAGTTGCTGTATTATATCACCCTCGGTGTCTAATTTACTTCTTTATTTTTACTTGGTGAAGAATATTGAGACACTTCTATTTAATAAGTAGTTGCTAATAATAATGTTTTTAGTAGATTGCCCAGCAGTCTCTGATACTCTTTAATACAACTGATGTAAAAGCTTGAAAGGGTAACTATAAGAAAACTTTTTTATTCAAAGTTGACTCCTAACAAAACCTAACATTGCTCACATTTTGTCATTGGTAAGTGTTCAGTTTGTAATAAGTTGATGGGATGATTTTTTTAAAGCAGCACATAATGGGAACATTATGAAATATCCAATGATGTCTTAAAATCTTAGAAAAACTTCTGTTCAAGGTTGTAAACGGGGTGCATGCTTCACTTCCTTCCCTTTCTTCCTGAAAACTCATTGAAAAGACAATAAGCAAAGGAGGGGAGAAATTCCTTAAAGAGCGGAGAAGGGGACAGGGGACATCAGTGCAGAAAAGTCATTAGTAAATTTTCGTAAGGTAGAAACTAGATGATACAATACCAGTGGATAAGGAAAAGCAGATGGCGCTCCAGCTGGGAGCATGTCCTGACATGGCTGAGGCAGAGGGCGGTCAACTTTCATAGTGATACCCACCAGAGTCAGGAGATGATCATTATCCTGAGTTTTATTGAGCACTTAGTACATGTCAAACAATGTTTCAAGCACCTTGCTAGGTGTTATCCCACTTAACCCTTCAATGACCTTATAAAATTGATACTATATCCACCTTATAGATGAAGAAATTGAGGCACAGAAAAGTTACATAATGTGCCCAAGATTTCTTGGCTTGTCAGTGGTAAAGCTACAAGTGGAACTCGGGCAATTTATCCCCAGAATCGTAGAGCAGTTTGGCCACACCATGCCTGTTTTCAAGTGGCTATCTCATTTTGTTCTGCATGTAAAATTCAAACTTTAAGGTTGACTTTTATTGTTCATATTTTACCTTCATTGTTAAGCTGGAAAATACTGGAAGACTGCATTGTGAAACAGCTTATTCAGCTCATTAAAAGTTAGGCAGAAAGCACCACAAACTCACAAATGCTATATCTACCTATAACTAGATCACAACATGTTACCCATTCACATATTTCCTAAAACTGGCTATTTTTCCATGAAAATGCCACACATCCGGGGGAGCATCTAAGTGTTGCCTAACATTTAGCTGAGCAGAGCGTGCATGGTTGCTGGAATGTACTTACTTATCTGTATGTAAGTACATTCTGTACTTACTTAACTTCATGCAGGCAGCTGAACCAATCAAACACTGGGGTAAGCCTACAAATCTCCTAGCTGATGCATTTTTTTAAAGTACAAATATAAAAGCTGTCAGAAAATTTTTATTCCAAACTTTTCACAAAAGCAAGATAAACTAGGTATCAGAAGTCAACACATATTGCGTGGTCCCGGTAGTAGCTCAGAAGTGTCCTAGGGCCCAGGCACAGAGCCCCTCACCCGCAGGAATGGGCTCCGGGCAGCGGTATTTATACTGTGTGATTCTGTGCCCTTGACCATGGTTGTTGATTGGGTCTGCAGTTGATACTTGGCTCAAGTTAGCCATTTGGACTCTCTCTCCTGAGTTTTCAGAATTGGGACTGAAAGTTGAGTTGGCCTTTGCAGATTTACAAACCCAGAGGGTATGTAGTGGTGATATCTTTGGCCACAAGGCCTAGGGGCATAGAAGGCTGGTCCTCAGAGAAAAGACACACAGTGATGAAAAGTAGAGTCCTATTGACCTTGACCTTTGGTTTCAGTTCCTTCCTGAGACTTGGCTGCATTCTAGCCCTTGGCCTATGACAGAGTCCTGAGTCCTTCAAATAAAATTTAACATTTTTCTTTAGCTGGTTAGGGTTGATTTCTATTACTTGAAATCATAATCCTAATTTACAGGGCCTCCCAAGTGTTAAAATTTATTACAAGTACATGAATGTGCTTCTTACCTTTTATTAGTTTTTGAAATGTTTTAAATGAATTTTTATTGTCCTTAGACTCCTGCAGCTTCTGTGGCCACATAAGTGTTGAAAACCTCTAATCTACAGCTGCTGAAGAATCTGCAACAAGAATCAAGAGTTTGACCATATGAAGTGCGATCATCTTCCCATTGGCAAGCGACACAATCCAAGCTGCCTTGGCCAGGTGGTTCAGTGGGTTGGAGCATCGTCCTGTACACCAAAGGCTGCGAGTTCAATCCCCCATCAGGGCACGTACCTAGCTAGGTTGCACATTTGATCCCCCATCAGAGCATGTCTGGGAGGCAACAGATTGACATTGATGTTTCTCTCTCACAACAATGTTCCTCTCTCTTTCCTTTCCTCTCTCTCCAAAGTTGGTAAAAACATATCCTCTGGTGAGGGGTGTGGGGACAAACCCAAACTGCCACTTGATCTGATGAGTATGAAATCTAGTCTTTCTGGAGATGTTTTCTTCCCTCTGTGGGTTATTCTCTGTGGCTTTGGGCTGAGTGGAACTCAAACAGGAGACTTGAGGCCCTCTCTACCTGCTGCCATGGAGCCTCTGCACTCATTGCTGCTGCTCCTCCTGCCTCTGTCTTCGGAAAGCAGTTACTTGTTTGCACTGGTCTCTCCTACCCTGTTGCTCCCCTTGTTGGAGCAGCTTATTCTATTCCTTGAGCTGCTAAGCTTCCCACTCAGAGGGAAGCTGACTCAGAACCCAGAGAGGAGATGAAACCTTCCCTTTTGAGACCTTGGTCCACCACTTATCCCTAGGAAATTAAAAGTGGAAACATCTATTTCCTTCAGGGAAAATCCTTTCCTCACTATAGGTTGTCATGCAATTCCACGGCATCTACGAAATAATTTGGCACTCAGTAGATTTTTCCAAATTTTGATTTTTCAGTCATATCCATAATCATCTTGTCTCACAATATGACATTGATTGAGTTGAATCTGTTGGTTGGCTGTTTAGGATATTAAAAGTGCAAAAAGCACTTCATTCGTCTCTGCTGGCCAGGAAAGTCAAGCTGCTTATTAGCATAGCAAAATATTCTTTAAAAAGCAAAATAACAAAACAAAAAATACTAGGGAGAAAGAACAGGACAAGGAGAATGTCTAAGACCAAAAAGAAACAGTCACAGAGTCGCCAGTGCTGGAGACTAAAGAGAGAAGAAAGTCATGGCAATTCCAGATGGAGCTGACTTTGAAAATGACATTGGGCAGCAGGAAGCAACACTCTGAGGGCATAACTGCCTGGAAGAAGAAAAGACTCTGTTTTGTGAAGAGCTCCAGGACTCTGTGACATAGGGTGGCCCTTTTAGAGATCTCTGTACCTTACTGAGAAGTTGTAGTCTAGAGGGACATTCAGTGAAAGGGCATCTTGACTTGTTAACTTCCGCAGCTTCCTCGTGCGTGGCAGAATTCAGACTGTGCCATGTTCAAGTTACCCCAGTGGACTCAGCTCAGCTCAGCTCAGCTGGCAAGAAAAGATCTGCAAGATGGTCTGTAATAAAAACAATATTTGATGGCAATGCATGGTGTATAGGAATTTTCATAATCCTAATCTCATTTACTCCTCACAGCTCAGGGGATTGACAGTTACTGTAATATTAATGTGACACTTTAAATTGAATGAGAGTAATGAGGGGAAAAAGTGAGGTGCAAAAAAGAAAAGTTATCTTCTCTAGGTTTCCTGATTCCTCACTCACATTTCTGTCTATACATCACAACTGAGTTTGATTAAATAATTAATTTAATAGAAACAGCTCCGGAAGTTATGCAGTGGCGTAGATATCCCTTTTCTTTATTTGAAAGAGACAAATAATTGAAAAGCCTGTGGACATCAAGGACTTTTAGATTCCATTTTTAGTAAGAAATAATAGCCCATTTACTGAGCACTTACTACATGCCAGGCAAAGGGATCAGCATCTTAGGTGCTTTATTTACATTTGACAACATTGCGTGATTAATCTCCATTTCAGCAAATGATGAAACTGAGGCTCAGAGAGGTTAAGTGACTCAGTGTTACACAGCCAAATAGTGACAGCATTTTAGTTTGAGCTATAATCTAACTCTAAAGCCTCTGTTCTTAACCATCACATCTTGTGATCTCTGTATGCAGCACTACACTAAGTCTGAAGGGAGATGTCTTGTCTTTGAGTTAAGGAAAAGTTAAATTCTTTTCAGCAATCGCCACATCCGTATGTCAGAAAGTGTTATTTTTCAAAAACTAGTTTAAATAGTTTGACTTAAACTTTAGTGGTCAGTAGAAATTACTTTCCCAAATTACTCTTTTCCCTGCAGTTCAGGATAAATAAGTTGTTATTTCACTTTTATTTTGTATATCCTTGTTAAAGTTTATCTATATTATTGTTTTAAATGCACAATTACCTTTATTTATATAAAGCAGAAGAGTCTTTTCTAAAAATAAAATAAACTTGAGCAGTAGGCCATTTAAAAAATAAATATCCATCTATTCTTTCTATATGTATAAACATGATTATATTCACGCTAGATGCTTATGGTTCAGTCTTTACCTTTGTGGCCTCTCCTTCCCACCCACCAGCGCCCGCCTCCCCGGGCCACACACATTACATGTCACTTCTCCCTGCCTGTAGTTATTTTTTAAAGGATGCTTCCTTTTTTTCTTTTCATTATTTTTATGGATTTGATCAAGCTGCTTTGGGTCCAGTTTCTCCCCTGATAAGCTCTACCTCCCTTGCGTTTCATTGGTGGCTACCATCCCTTTCCTGAGCTCACAGTTGCACTCATGGTTTCCTATTTCATCTGGAGAGGAGATACCATTGGTTTCACCCACCCCAGGGGTTCTATTTTTCCATTTTCTCCTGATTCCAATAAGATCAGGCCTTTAAAATATGCTCATTCCCCCTTCTCCTGCTGTGGGTCATCCCCTGCCTGCCTTGTTTACCATGAAACTCTGGGGATGGAATTATTTAGGCCTCTTTCCTAGCTCTGACTCTTAGATGTAACAGAGATGGTTGAAATCTTTGCAGTTTCTTCTTTTGCAAGAGTTCATTTTTATCACTTCCTGATATTGAAGACCCCAGGCTAATATTATCTGCTTCAATTTAAAGATAAATATATCTACCTTGCACGCTTCATTGCTCACCAGTTTCCTCCTCACCACATCTCCGTACTGAATTTCTTTTTCTAGTTCCTTTGTTTAGGGTTTTTTTCTAGAATAATTTTCTTATATGGAGATCATGGGTGATACAGTCTCTGATTACTAACACGCCCACAATTTTCTTTCTTCTGGACAGGAGAATGATACTTGGCTACAGCAGAACGCCTTTTTCTGTAAGTAGTTTGTGGAATGTTAGTTCACTGCAGCTTCTAGTGTTACAGACAAGGTCTAATCTCTTTTCCTTTGTAGGAAACCTGTTTATTTCTTTGTGTGTGTGTGTGTGTGTGTGTGTGTGTGTTTCCTGTCTGGAAGCTAATTAGATTTTTCTCTTCAGCCTTAGAATACAGACATTTTACCAGGGTATATTTTTTAAATCAATACTACTAGCAACTCATTGATTCCTTTTAATACATAGACCTAAGCCTTTCATAGCTCTGAGATGATTTCTACCATATTTTAATTTGTGTATTTATTCCTTCTGTTCTTTTTAAATTTTTTCTTTTAGAACTCCTTTTAAAGTTATTATCACTTTGCATGTCAGGACTCCTGAATCTATATTACAAAGAAATTTACATATTTTCTCATTATTTCTGCTCTTCCTTTGGATATATTTCTTGTCATTTCTCATCCAGGCCATTTATCCAATCTTAGCAATGACTATTCTCTCTATTTAGTTTCATGTTTGGTTGGATATCATTTTTTTTTTAGATCTAGAAAGTCTGTTCCCCCAAATGTGTGCCACTCTTCAAGTGTTCCTTATTATTTTTCTGTAGAAATTTTCGTTTTTCTGTGTCAGTAGCTTTACTTCACTATACATGTATTATTTGTCCGGGATGATTGTACCCCATCCAAATGCTGGGATCATGTTCTTCGTTAGCTCAGTTTGGGTTGTTGGAGTTCTCTAAGTAATGTCTGTCCCACAAGCTTTTATCAGAATCTGCTGCTTCAGAGTCCTCTCCCCCCCCGCCCTGCCACCCCCAGGTGTGAGGTGTGGGAGGGAAGGTGGAGGGAGAAGTTAGAGAGGGAAAGAGATTTAAGAGACAGAACAAATGCAATGTATGGATCTCATACAGATCTTAATTCTGACCAAAAAAAAATGACCTATTAAGAAAATGTGAACACTGATAATTAATAATATTAAGACATTATAAGTTTTAAATGAGATCATGGACTAAATAAAGCATTGTGTTTTTTAAAATAAACTTTTTTACTTGGAGAAACATATAAAATATTTATGAATGAAATTATATAACTAGGATTTGCTTCAAGATAATTGGGGGAAATTTGGTATCAATGTAGATGAAATAAGATTGGCCTTGAACTTGAATGAGACAGCTGGACTGCTTTCCTTCTCCATGTAGTCTCAGACTTTTCCTCTCCATGTGGCCTTTCCATGGGGTCGCTCCAGCAGTGTAGCTGGCCTTCTTCTATGAAAGACTTCCTAAGAGTGTAAGACTAGAAGTGGTCAAACCTTTTTAATGCATAGGTGATACAGACACCGGCCCGCAGTGTCCGAGTCATTATGGATGAAATGAGACATTCACATGGACTACCGAGTCTGGTGGAGGAAAAAGGAGAACATGGCTTTTCTCTCAAGGGGAGCAAAAGCCTGCGGCCTCTGCCATGACAGGCCTTTATTGGGTTTCTCTCCACATTACATCATGGTCCTCATTCACTATGCATAGGTTCGCTTTAGGTGGTTACCTTTTACAGACAAAAAAGGAGGCAATGCCTCTAATCACATCACAGAAGAAGGATATTTGTGAATGGAAAAGAGAAAAGTGGTCGAACTGGTTACACTCATCCTAGGAAGGTTTAGCATGGATTGTAGGAAGTTACAATAAGCACTTGCTATCCCAATTCAGGATGAGGGAGTTTTAGCAAAAGCAAGTCTCAAAGTGGCCTAGGTTTGATTCATAGCAGGCCTGATTCCCTATGGGAGAACCTATCCGTGGGCATGGGTCCTGTGCTTCTCCGAGTGGGAGCTGGGCCCACGCCACGCAAAACAGTTTCCTACACATAGGCTCAGACTGGCACAACATCACTTCCTTTGCATTAATTGGTTAAAGGGAGACACAGGCTCAACCAGATTCAGTGTAGGAGGGTACTACACACGGGTGTGAATATTGGAAATGCAGTTCATGGGGTTAATTTTTTGAAAACATCCACATTTTAATTAAAACTTTAAATTTACAAAGTTATGAAGTCTTCTCTTCTCCTCTGAGTACTGCTGTGGACCAGCCATTTGCACTGGGTAGATAGGTCATGATCCTTTTCTCCTCCATTAGCATTTCTTCTCTTTGGCCAGCTTGCCAGTGTTTCCAACCAGCTAGTGTCAAAGAGGGAGATGCAAGATCAGTGAGTGAAGTGGAAGTTTTTAGTTTAATGATGCTATTATAAGATGACTTTATTCTCTGAATTTGGCAAAAGCTTAGAGCTGATTTCTTGTGATGGGACGAGTGGCTGTGACAGAGTTGGTGCTTTCATTAATTCTTTTGACATGTCCTTCTATGTCCCTGGAAACTTTTTATTGTATTTTCACAACAT
The DNA here is from genome assembly GCA_039655065.1 of Glossophaga mutica. Lineage (NCBI taxonomy): Eukaryota > Metazoa > Chordata > Mammalia > Chiroptera > Phyllostomidae > Glossophaga > Glossophaga mutica. The sequence goes on along the minus strand of CM077308.1, from coordinate 71,744,196 downwards.
GGGCAAGATACTGTCCTATGGCTCACTGTGTGTCTTTCAGGCCCAGGTTTATTATTTTGACTATTTGATGAAGATTCATTGCTGGATTCCCTCACTGCTTATCTCCTATTAAACAAAAGCAGTCCTCAGGCAAAATTCAGAACAACTCCACGCTGGCTGAATCATGTTTCCTACAATTTGAAACACTATTTACACATCTTGGACACAATAATCCCTGACAAAGAAAATCAATCTCAAAACAGCAACATTTCCTTTGTTGGTACCAACAGAAAAGCTAGCCAAGCCAGCCACATCAGCCAGGTTTTACAAGGGGGAATCATAATCCAGTGCATTTTGTTGCCCCAGTGACAGGGAACTTATCAAGCTCTTCAGGTGCATTAATCGAATTGAAGGGTCTCTCTTTTTATGGGGTATTAGCTGTGGGTGTGGAGAAAGGGCTCACAGTTCAGTTCTCTCCAAACGAACCTGCTCCTAGGTACAACTCTCAGCCTTTTTGGACCCTCAGTGTCAGTGAGGGGTTTAAGAATTGTGTCCTGGGTTTTCAATTACCTCCTTTTCACAAGTTCCCAGGGATGGCCCATTTTAGTTTGATATCTACTATCTATTGTAGCTTGTTGTCTCAATCATGACTTTTAATTTCATGTCCTATCACAAATAATTTGTATGCACAAGCTGAATTCATAGCCCTACTCCTAATTGAAATGTTTTCCTTTGCACTCTTTTTCCAAATGCTCCCAAAAGGTTTATTACCCTAGTACTTTAAGTCAGATAGAGAACACCTAAGGCTCCACCCCTCACTATGTAACAGGCGCAACCAGACCAAACAAAAACAAAAACAAAAATGGCTCAAACGGGAGAACAGATCAAAGCCCCAGAGCCAAATCATCTAAGCGACCAAGGGATAGCCAACCTATCAGATGCACAGTTCAAAGCCCTGGTGATCAGGATGCTCACAGAATTAGTTGATTTTGCTCACAAATTAGATGAAAAAATGCAGGCTACAATAAGTGAAATGAAGGAAAACGCACAGAGACCCAATAGTGATGGGAGGAAAACTGGGATTCAAATCAATGGAATGGACCAAAAGGAAGAAATAAACAACCAAACAGAAAACAAGGAAGAAACAAGAATTCAAAAAAAAAAAACGAAGAGAGGCTTAGGAACCTCCAGGACATCTTTAAATGTTCCAACATCCGAATTATAGGGGTCCCAGAAGGGGAAGAAGAAGAGCAACAAGTGTAAAACTTATTTGAACAAATAATAAAGGAGAACTTCCCCAATCTGGCAAAGGAAATAGACCTCCAGGAAGTCCAGGAAGCTCAGAGAGTCCCAAAGAAGTTGGACCCAAGGAGGAACACACCAAGGCACATTGTAATTACATTAGCCAAGATTCAAATGAAGGAGAGAATTCTAGAAGCAGCAAGGGATAAGGGGATAGTCACCTACAAAGGAGATACCATCAGACTGTCAGCTGATTTCTCAAAAGAGAACTTCCAGGCAAGAAGGAGCTGGAAAGAAGTATTCCAAGTCATGAAAGGCAAGGACCTACATCCAAGATTGCTCTATCCAGCAAAGCTTTCATTTAGAATGGAAGGGAAGATAAAGTGCTTCTCAGATAAGGTCAAGTTCAAGGAGTTCATCATCACCAAGCCCTTATTCTATGAAATGTTAAAGGGACTTATCTAAGAAAAAGAAGATAAAAATATGACAGTGAAAAGACAGCAAACTCACAGCTATTAACAACCACATCTAAAACAAAAGCAAACTAAGCAAACAGGTAGAAGAGGAACAGAGCCACAGAAATGGAGATCACATGGAGGGTTAGCAACAGGGGAGTGGGAGGAGGAGAGGGGGAAAAGGTACAGAAAATAAGTAGCATAGATGGTGGGTAGAAAATAGACAGGGGGAGGGCAAGAATAGTGTGGGAAATGTAGAAGCTAAAGAACTTATGACACATGGACATGAACTAAGGGTGGGAAATGTGGGTGGCAGGGGGTGTGCAGGGTGGAGGGGAATGATGGGGGAGAAATGGGACAACTGTAATAGCTTAATCAATAAAATATAATAAATAAATTAATTAATTAAAAAAGATTGACAAAACTTTAACCAGACTGATCAAAAAAAAAAAAAATGAAAAGACCCATATAAATACAATCAGACATGAAAGAGGAGAAGTAACAACTGACACCAAAGAAATAGAAAGGATGGGAAAACAATATTATGAACAACTATATGCCAAATGATTGGACAACCTGAATTAAATGAATAAATTCCTTAAAACATACAATCTTTCAAAACTAAATCAGGTAGAATCAGAGAGTCTGAATGGACAGATTACATGTAATGAAATTGAGGCAGTAATCAAAAAACTCCCCAAACAAAAAAAAGCTCTGAACCAGATATCTTCATAGGTGAATTTTACCAAACATTCTGAGAAGAACTAACACACCTTTCCTTCTCAAGCTCTTCAAGAGGAAGGAAGGCTCCCAACCTCATCTTATGAGGCCAGCATTATCCTAATTTCAAAACCAAATAGACACTACAAAAAAGAAAATTATAGGCCAATATCCATGATGAACATAGATGCTAAAACCCTCAACAAAATATTAGCAAATTGAATATAGCAATGCATCAAAAAGATCATACACCATGATCAGGTGGGATTTATTCCATGAATGCAAAGTTGGTACAACATTACAAATCAATAAGTGTGATTTACCAAATACACAAAATGAAGGATAAAAACTACATGATCCTATCAATAGATGAAGAAAAAGCATTTGATAAAATCCAGCATTCATTTATGATCAAAATTCTCAGCAAAGTGGGACTAGAGGGAACATACCTAAACATAATAAAGGCCATATATGACAAACCCACTGCCAGCATCATGCTCAATGGGCAAAACTACAAGTGTTCCCCTTAAGATTGGGAAAAAGATAGGGATGCCCACCTCTCTTATTCAACATAGTACCGGAAGTCTTAGCCACAGCAATCATACAAAGATAAAATAAAATTGGAAAAGAAGTAGTAAACTGTATTTGCAGATGACATGATACTGTACATCAAGAACCCCAACAATTCCACCCAGAAACTACTACAACTGATACATGAATTCAGCAAAGTAGCAGGATACAAAATTAATGTCCAGAAATCAATTGCATTTTTACATGCCAAAAACAAACTAACATAAAGGGAAATTAAGAAAACAATCCCATTCACAGTTGCTTCAAAAAGAATAAAAAACCTAGGAATAGACCTAACCAAAGATGTAAGAAACCTGTACTTGGAAAATTATAAGACACTGAAGAAAGAAATTGAAGAAGACACAAATAAGTGGAAGCACATACCATGTTCATAGATAGGAAGAATTAAGATAATTAAAATGTTCATACTATCTAAAGTAATATATAGATTCAATGCAATTCCTATCAAGATTCCAAAGATGTATTTCACAGAACTAGAACAAATATATTTCAAAAATTTATATGGAACCACAAAAGGCCCCACATAGCAACAGCAATTCTGAGAAAGAAGAACAAAGTTGGAGAAATCATGCTGCCTAATATCAAACTATACTATAAGGCCATAGTAATCAAAACAGCATGGTGCTGGCATAAAAACAGAAAAATAGATCAATGGAACAGAATAGAGAACCCAGAGATAAACCCACACCTTTATAGTCAATTAATGTCTGACAGAGGAAGCAAGCACATACAATGAGCTGAAGATAGTTTATTCAATATATAGTATTGGGAAAATTAGACAGATACATGCATAAAAATGACACCAATCTTCTTAAACCACACAAAGAATAAATTCAAAATGGAAATATTAGACCTAAAGCCATAAAAATCATAGAAGAAAACATAGACAGCAAAATCTCATAGCAATCTTTTTTTTTGCCAGATATGTTTCCTCCAGAAAGAAAAACAAATAATAAATCAATAAATAAACAAACAAACAGGACTATAGCAAACTAAAATGTTTTTGCTCAGCAAAATAAGTAATCAGGCCTGGATGGTGTAGGTCAGTGGATTGAGTGTGAGCTGTGAATCGAAGGGTTGCTGGTTTGATTCCCAGTCAGGGCACATGCCTGGGTTGCAGGCCAGGTCCCCAGTAGAGGGCATGCAAGAGGCAGCCACACACTGATGTTTCTCTCTTTCTCTTTCCCTTCCCCTCTCTCTAAAAACAAATAAATAAAATTTTTTTAAAAATCATCAAAAAAATAGAAGGCAACCTACAGAATGGAAGAATATATTCACATACACATCTGATAAGGGGTTAATGTCCAATATTTATAAAGTACTTACAAAACTCAACACCAGAGAAAACCAAACAACCCAATTAAAAACAGGGCAAAGGACCTGAATAGACACTTCTCCAAGGAGGACATACAGATGGCCAATAGACATATGAAAAGATGTTCCACATCACTAATCATCAGAAACATGCAAATTAAAACCACAACGAGATAACATCTTACACCTGTCAGAATGGCCATCATCAATAAATCAACAAACAAGTGCTGATGAGGATGCGGAGAAAAGAGAATCCTCTCACACTATAGGTGGGAATGCAGACTGGAGCAGCCACTGTAGAAAGCAGTACAGGGATACCTCAAAAAATTAAAAATGGAACTGCCTTTTGATCCCACTTCTGGGACTTTATCCAAAGGATTCCAAAAATGCTAATTCAAAGAACATAAGCACCCCTATGTTCATTGCAGTGTTATTTACAATTGCCAAGATATGAAAGCAGCCCAAGTGTCCATCAGTAGATGAATGGATAAAACAACTATGGGACATTCACACAATGGAACACTACTTGGCCGTAAAAAAAAGGACCTAGAGAATACTATGCTAAATGAAATAATCAGAGAGAGAGAAATCCATATTATTTCACTCATATGTGGAATCTAATGAAGAAACTGAACTAACGAGGAAAATGGGAACAGACTCAGAGAGCAGGATGACAGCTAGTGGGGCGGGGAGGTCAAGGGGTGGAGGGATTGACCAAAAGGAAAAAGGACTCAGAGACTCGGACCATGGTGTGGTGATTGCGGCGGGGCAGGGCACCTATGGGGACTAAATGGTAGTGGGAAAATATAATAAAGATTAAAAACGGAATTTGAACATTTTTTGAAAAAATTATGTAAAATGCTGTTTATTCCTTTTGAGAGGTACTTGGGAGTGATTTCTGAAAGATGTAGCTGAATTCCTGCTGCCATTTTTAAACATTCAGCTTGTATGGATAAAATTTATATTAGAAAAAACAGTTTGAAGAATGCAGATATGAGTATATATCATATAGCATACATATTAAACCATATATATTTACCAATTATTAGTTTTAGCTATTTGTTTGACCATAAAAGCACCTAACTATAGGTTGGTTATGCCACAACCCAGACTAAATCAGACTTGTATAAAATCTTTTTAATGTAAACAAAGATGGATGCAGTAATTACACTGGCCTCTGGTGTTTGTTGATTTCTCCACTTTTCCCAATACTCCACTCTCCTTCTAGCTACACTCCAGGCTTTTCAGATTACCTCCTCATACCTATTCTACCTCATCACAGTTTCATTTATTAATTTTCAGTGAATCTCCTATATCATGCTCTGAAATAACATGAAACGTGCTAGGTTTATTATTCAGAATGATAATACATATAATATATTTGGCCCAATGCCTCAACAATGTTGGCCATTTGCTCATAAAAAGTTAATGATTTCATTCAACAAGAAAAATTCACAAGCCCCATCTTGACTAGAAATAACAAGCAGTTCGATTTGGTTGTTATATGGGCAAGAGAGAAATGGTTTTTCTAGCTGCATTGACAATTAAGAATATAAAAAGAGGGGCTTTCAAAAGAAGCTGAATGGCCTAGTCCCTATGGGGTCCTGATATCCTGGCAGATCTGTCCCTTTACTAACGAATAAGGGAGGCCTTAATAACCCTCTCAAAGAAAAACCCATGCCATATGAAATGTGCAAAAATGAGCAAAATCTATAAAGAAATGATGTTTAGGAGCTGTCCACTACACACAATAGCTTGACTCAGAGCATACCATTCCATCCCGGTGGGTACTCCAAGTCTCACGGGCTGCGTATTGTATAACCCCAGGACTCCAGGGGTGCTGTTGACATAGACAAGCTCAGTAATGCAATGTCTGTGTCAGGCATCTCTGGGAGACATAGCTTAGCTGGCAATGGTGGGCCTCTGACTCAGGACTGCTGATTCCTTGACCCATTCATTATGCTGTCCCAGAGTGTAATGGTACAGGAACTCCCTCACAGGTAGAAGGAGGAAGGCCAAACATATTGTACCTAGTGTGTCGGCAGGACTAGCTTTAGAGAGAAAGGAATGTGCACAGAACTTCAAGCCAGAAATATTTCAAGTGATTCTTTTTAAAATAACACTTCTGAATTCAACATCAATTCTTCCAAAGACAAACATTTTAAATTTGGGGTGTGTGTGTGTGTGTGTGTGTGTGTGTGTGTGTCCACGCATGCATGAATTGGTTAACCAAATCGAAAGTTGTATTCTGGAATTATGCAAAACCAATTGCTTTTACATGTGGATTTTCCCATTTATAACAATATATATCCCGTATATAACAATACTTTCAGTTACAAGAGTAGCTGTGAGAATACTTGCTCTTATCACAGTAACTCCTACAGCTGCACAGGGAATGAGGATTGTATAGTATTATTTAGTAGTGAAGTGCTCCCCCTAGTGAAATTAAAGAGAAATGGAGTTTAAACAAAAATGGGAAAATCTTAAAAACATTTCAGTTCCTCTTTACTATTTAAATAACAATTAAAAACAGAAAAGTGGAGCAATAGCTGCTTCAGTGATTGGTCATATTTACTATGGTAGAGAGACTTAGGTTAAAGTTAAGGCTTTGTAGGCTGTTGTAAGGGTTGAGGTGAACAGTAATTTTGGGGTTTTGAGTGAAGCAGGGTCTCTCAACCTTGGTGCTATTGAGATTTTAGGCAAGATAATTCTTTATCTTGCAGGGCCATTCTGTGCATTGTAGGGTGTTTAGCAGCAGCCCTGGTCTGTGGGGGGCCTCTCCCACAGAGCCCCCCCATTCGTCATGGATGAAAATAAAACTACCAAGATATGTTCTGCTTGGGGAGGAAAGGTGGTCAAACTCTCAAAGGAGAATGACCCAGAGCCCCTTCCTCACTGGGCTTTTATTGGGTTCAAATACACAGGAATACAGGTAAGTCAGGCGGCAAGGATCAAACAATGGTTAACATTTCAAAGAAATCTGAGGGCTTAATCTGAGTCAGTGTCTGTCAGGAAAGGGGGTTGCAAAACCTTAGGAGACATACTCATTTCCTCCTTGGATCCTTATCATTTAAATGAAAGCACTCTTAGCAAACAAAGCAGGTTTCACAGCCTTTACGAATTCTTTCTTATGCCCATCACCTGGGGAACCGTTCTGGCCAGCACAGGGCTGCAGGGCTCCCCGTCATAGTTTCAGGCTTTAAGCTGATTAGGCCCAGGAAGCATGAGATAAGCAAGACAATCTCCCAGATGGAAATGGGGACTCAGGCTATGTCAGAATAGCTGGGGGGCAAGGGTCCATCACTGCCTCTTTGCTGCAGCCCCCCGCAACTCCTTCCATGAGGGCTTCCCAAGTGGTTGTGTCTGGCTTAGGTTGCCCCTCCCGTGAAGAGTCTTACCCATCATTGACTAACCGACCAGAGATGGATTGGGGCCAGGGAGATAAGCTTTGTCTCCTTAGTAGCTCACGTCCTCTTGACAGAACAGACCCAGATGAAGCAGGTCCCTTGGCTCTTACTCAGCCCACCATGGGGTGAGGATTACAACTCCTGAAACCAGGCTGAACAGTCCGAAACATTGGTCTTTACCCTGTTGATGTTAGTAGCACCTTTCCTTCCTGCTCCCCCCACCCCATACACACATTTCCACCCGTTATGATCAAAAATGTCTCCAGGTGTTGATTGCCAATGTCTCCAGGAGAGCAACAGAACCCCCAGCTGAGAAGCATTGGAATAGAGGGATGATACGATAACGATAAGACATCTTTTAATAGCATCCCTCCCTCCCTCCCTCCCTGCCTCTCTCTCTCTCTCTCTCTCTCTCTCCCCCCTTCTCTGTTGAGAATAGCCTGCAGGCAACAATTACTGGATAGAAATGGATACCAGAGGTCAACGTCCGGATATATTTTTGAAGTTAGAGCTGAGAGAAGTTTTGAAATGACAGCTATGGAATGAGGGGGAGAGAGAGAGGGAAGTCAAGGATGACAAGGATTTTAGCCTGAAAACTAAAACTGAGTTGTGATTGTTGGAACCAGGAAAATAGCTAAAGGACTGTCCCTGTGAGATTTGGCTGTCCAGGAACAGAGAACAAAGAACTGGAGGCAGATTACCATTTAAGGAGATGTTTAGGTTTAAATTTCCCATTCCCCAAACCCTGCAATGTATAGATCCCGTGCGCGCCAAAAGATAGCCAATAGCTAACAGCCACTTCTGTTTCTGTGAAATGCTTGCTTGCTTGTGTTTATAAAAAGGCCTAGCTGTAAGCGTGAGGCTCGATTCTCATCTGCAGCTCTTCTGAGCATCGTGTCTCTGAGCACTCTGAGAGTTCGCCCCTGCGCAGGTTAAAACTTTTGGCCAATAAAGTAACACCTTTGAATCCTGAAAGTTTCCGAACATCTGTTTCTCGCGTCGGTGAATGCAACAGTGATTACCTGAGATGGGAAGACAGCGAGAGGAGCTGAGTTGGGATTTGTTTGGACTTGGTGGCACAGATCAAGAGCTCACAACTGTGGACATGCTACACTGGAGAGGCTTTTTATATACACAAACAGGGATGAAACACAGTCTGGAAATTAGGAGAAGGGTGAGGTCCAGGCTGTTGTTATAATTTTGGGAGTCATTATTTTATAGATAACACTTATGAGCTTATCTAGGAAGTAAAAAAATATATATGAAACTCCAATTATTCGATATAAAGAATGTGAGATGGAAGCAGCGAAAGAAACTAAGAAGCAACAAGTACAGTTGGAGAAAAACATGCAAGTGTGATGTTTTGGAGGTCATGAACCTTTGTACATAGTTTTTCTCTTTACACACAATGGTGTCATCTTAATGATAACTCCCTTAATGTTATCATTTGTGAATATATCTAATTTATCATACTTTCTGCAATAACATATTTACCTGGCTGCCTCTTCTAGATTGTGAGCTCCTGAAAATAAAGACCTCTTTGCATCTTTGCAGCAACTAGCACAGTACTGGCACATATTACAAAATTCATGTTCAACTGATACTGAGATTTAATAGGCAATTTGCCTCTCTGAAATGAAATTACTTACACAATTAAATTGAGGTTCTTGATTAATTCAAAGTTAGCAATAACTCAGACACCATTCAAATAACTGAGATGTTTAAATTATGTGGCATTATCAAGGACTTTTAGCCACCGGCACCTGCTATGTTGGACACTACTTTGAAAAGGATAACATCCTCGCCCTGAGTTCAACCAAAGTGTCTCAGCTTTTATGTATTGGGACTCTGGATGACATTGTATTTGATTAAAGAAAATTAGCTCCATGACTACTACCTAATTTAATCAACCCTAATATTTTATTGTCATCAGACCCATCAGAGAAAGATGAAAAGCAGGCAGTTAGCCTTCATGTTATCTTCAAAGATTTTTAGTTGATTAAATAAATAAAAACACTTGTCTAATCATATTGTAAATATAGTAATGTGCCAGAGAGTATGTGAAATACTTCCCATATTAATACTTTTTCTTACTTAGGTCATTTAAAACTCGATAAATTGTTAATGGTACAGGTAAGGAAACTGAGGCTCAGAGATGCTAATCAATATACCCCCAGAACCCTGAGCTAGCAATGACAAAGCTGGACTTGAAACCAGATGGGACTCCAAAAATAATGGTCTTGAATGCTAGGCTCTGGTGCCTTACATGTATGGCTATGAAATTACCAAATAGTTTTATATAAGTAGGGGTTGTTATGAAGGTGAAAAGTGAAGAATGGTTGGAAATAGAAGTCAAAGTTACATTGTGGCATGATCCTAGCCATTACAGATGATGCTGGGAGAAAATGTACAAAACAGAAACATGAAAGTCTCCTGGTCTCCTGGTGGGAGAATTCTGGGTGTTCTTTCCCCTTTTTATTTCTACTTTTTAAATATTGTCTCTATTTTGTTTTCAGCGAGCATGTCATGTTTAACATGAGCTATAATTTGGCCGGGATGATGGTGTGGTGATAGTGTTAGTTTTTATTATTAAATAAACTTAAATATATATGAAGGTGAACCATAGTATAATGAACTGCCATATACCAATTACTCAATTCCAATAAATTAACAACTCACAGCCAACCATTTCATTTACATTCCCACCCACCTCCCTCCCTATATTATTTTGAAGCAAATACGAAACATCATGCCATTTCACATATTTTAGTTGGTGTCTTGAGGACTCTAAAAAAATTAAACATATTGCTTCTCAGCTTTTTGACTAAGATCATGTGTAAAAAAATTTGTCATACTTGCAATAAAAATATCAAATCATTATGTCGTATACCTGAAACTCATAGGTTATATGTCGGTTATCTCAATAAAAAAATTAAACATAGCCGAAATGCCATATCACATAAGCATGCCAATTGAATCCGTTCAGTGACAGCCAGTATGATCTGCTGTCCTATTTCCTGTAATTTGGTAGATGCTTGATCAGATTTAGGTGTAATCTTTTTTGGCAATACTCCTCTATGGGTACCAGCATGTTCCTCCACCAGAAAGCATGTGATGTTAAGAATCTTACCTTTTTTGACAGCATGGATGGACCTGGAGAGTATTTATTCTAAGTGAAATAAAGCCAGTCAGAGAAAGACAAATACTACATGATTTCACTTATATGTGTAACCTAATGAACAAAGTAAACTAACAAAGTGGAGACAGATAAATGGATACAGAGAACAGACTGACAGCTGTCAAACGGAAGGGAGTTGGGGACTGGATGAGAAGGGTAAAGGGATTATTAAGCAAAGAAAAAAAAAAGACTCATGGACACAGACCACAGTATGGTGATGGCCAGAGGGAAGTAGGGAGGGAGAAGAAGGTGAAGGGGGATAAATGGTGATGGAAGGAGACTTGACTTGTTGTGGCAAAGGCACAATACAGTATACAGATGATGTATGGCAGAATTGTGCACCTGAAACCTGTATAATTTTTATTAACCAATGTTGCCCCAATAAACTCAATAAAACAAAAATAAATAAATAAGTACCATGGAGGGGAAGTCTCTTTTGTACTCTCAGCAGCTGACCAATACTTTTTATCCCATTAATTCACTGAAAGTTGAAAAATGGTGATGTTGTAATTCCATCATCTCTTTTTCACTTAACTGGAAGGTGTCTTTAAGAGAAACTATCCCTCATCTAACTTATTTACCTAGCGGTACAGTTTGTATGGGAACTGTAGGAAATAGTTTTTTTTTCTGTTTATTTCCCAATTTTCAAAATAAAATAATGAGTTAGCTCACTAGCATCCTCCAATGGTGAGCAATTAGTACTTTGGGTTTTGTATGCTGTGTTTGTCCAGTATCATTTTGGATTCATGTATTCAAACATATTCAATGTTTTGATCATTGTAGTTATTATTTCCTATATTGATGTTCAGATTGTGTTACCTTCAAATTGGCTCAGGAGTCCTTTTGAGAGCATACCAAATAATCTTTGATAGCTTCCTTACTATCTTGCATGACAAGATATTGTAGGCTCCTATATTTTTTCTAATGAATATGTCTGTTTTTCTTAAAGTGTCTGGACTTTATACTGATAATTCTAATCAAAAACAGGACTACAGATTTTACTAAATATATATCATCTTTCTCTTTTGCTAAGAATCCCAGTGCTAAGCAACAGGTGGAATGATAGAATTAGAATACCATGTTATTCACTTGCCTTATCCCACGGTATTTTTATCCCACACAACAGTCTCAGAGTAACACCACTAACACTGCCACCGTGATTATTTTTTGACAATGTAATATGATCTTTGCAGTTCTTTTTTTACTATTTTAGGACATACCCTAAGAGAAAGGTACACATTATTGAATTTTATAGCAATAAGAATAGCTCTCTGGGTTGTTACGGTACCAACTGGATATATATTTAAGTACATTCATTTCACTTATTTTTAAAGATTGTTTTATTTTATACTTAAAAAATATTTAAATGTCTCAAGTAAAATCAACAAAACATGACATACACAAAAGTTGTAGCTTCTAACAACTTAAATCAATCTTTTCAGTTAAAATAGAAAATACAGTTTGACCCTCTTATCATGTAACTTTTTTTGATAATTTAAGTATTTTTTATTATGCTATTAGTTTTCCCAACTTTTCCCCTTTATCCGCCCCTCCACCGTCCCCCAACCCTCCAGCATTCCCCCTCCTTAGTTCATGTCCATGGGTTGTACACATAAGTTCTTTGAGTCCTCCGCTTCCTATACCATTTTTTATTTTCCTCATCTATTTTATGCCTACTAAGTTTGCTTCTTTATCCCTGTACCTTCCCCCCCATTCCTCCCTTCCCCCTCCCCACTGAACTCCCTCTGTGTGATGTCCATTTCTCTGATTCTGTTCCTATTCTGGCTGTTGGCTTAGTTTTTGTTTTCATTTCCTTTATTTTAGGTTAATATTTTGATAGTTTGAGTTTGTTGTCATTTTACAGTTCATATTTTTTATGTCCTTTTTCTTAGATAAGTCCCTTTAACGTTTCATATAATAATGGTTTGGTGATGATGAACTCCTTTAACTTGACTTTATCCAGGAAGCACTTTATCTGCCCTTCCATTCTAAATGAAAGCTTTTCTGAGTAGAGTATCTTGGATGTAGGTTCTGGCCTTTCTGATTTTGAATACTCTTTCCAGTCCCTTCTTGCCTGCAAGGTTTCTTTTGAGAAATCAGCTGATGGACTTATGGAACTCCTTTGTAGCTAACTGTCCCCTTTCCTCTTGCTGCTTTCAAGATTCTCTTTGTCTTTAATCTTGGGTAACTTAATGATGATGTGCCTTGGTGTGTTCCTCTTTGGGTCCAACTTCTTTGGGACTCTCTGGGCTTCCTGGAAGTCTATTTCCTTTGCCAGATTGGGGAAGTTCTCCTTCATTTATTCAAGTAAGTTTTCGATTTCTTGCTGCTGTTCTTCTCCTTCTGGTGCCCCTATAATTCAGATATTGGAACGTTTCAGGTTGCCCCAGAGAATCCTCAGCCTCTCTTCTTTTTGGATTCTTGTTTCTTCATTCTGATCACGTTGGATGTTTATTTCTTCCTTTTGTTCCAGATTGTTGGTTTGAATCCTGGTTTCCTTCTTTTTTTAAAATATATTTTATTGATTATGCTATTACACTTGTCCCATTTCTCCCTCATCATTCCCCTCCACCCTGCACACCCTCTCCCACCCACATTCCCCCCCTTTAGTTCATGTCCATGTGTCATAAGTTCTTTAGCTTCTACTTTTCCCACACTATTCTTGCCCTCCCCCTATTTTCTACCCACCGTCTATGCTACTTATTCTCTGTACCTTTCCCCCTCTTTCCTCCTCCCACTCCCCTGTTGCTAACCCTCCACGTGATCTCCATTTCTGTGGTTCTGTTCCTCTTCTAGCTGTTTGCTTAGTTTGCTTTTGTTTTTGTTTTTGTTTTAGGTGTGGTTGTTAATAATTGTGAGTCTACTGTCATTTTACTGTACGTGTTTTTTATCTTCTTTTTCTTAGATAAGTCCCTTTAACATTTCATAGAATAAGGGCTTGGTGATGATGAACTCTTTGAACTTGACCTTATCTGAGAAGCGCTTTATCTGTCCTTCCATTCTAAATGACAGCTTTGCTGGATAGAGCAATTTTGGATGTAAGTACCTGCCTTTCAAGACTTCAAATATTTCTTTTCAGCCCCTTCTTGCCTGGAAGTTCTCTTTTGAGAAATCAGCTGACAGTCTGATGGTATCTCCTTTGTAGGTGACTATCCCCTTATCCCTTGCTGCTTCTAGAATTCTCTCCTTCATTTGAATCTTGGCTAATGTAATTACGATGTGCTTTGGTGTGTTCCTCCTTGGGTCCAACTTCTTTGGGACTCTCTGAGCTTCCTGGACTTCCTGGAGGTCTATTTCCTTTGCCAGATTGAGGGAGTTCTCCTTTATTATTTGTTCAAATAAGTTTTCCACTTGTTGCTCTTCTTCCCCTTCTGGGACCCCTGTAATTCGGATGTTGGGACGTTTAACGATGTCCCTGAGGTTCCTAAGCCTCTCCTCTTTTTTTTTGAATTCTTGTTCCTTGTTTTCTGTTGGTTGTTTGTTTCTTCCTTCTGGTCCACTCCATTGATTTGAGTCCCAGTTTTCCTCCCATCTCTATTGGTTCCCCATACGTCTTCCTTCATTTCACGTATTGTAGCCTGCATTTTTTCATCTAATTTGTGAGCAAAATCAACCAATTCTGTGAGCATCCTGATCACCAGGGCTTTGAACTGTGCATCTGATAGGTTGGCTATCTCTTTGTCACTTAGAAGAATTGGCTCTGGGGCTTTCATTTGTTCTCCGGTTTGAGCCATTTTTAGTGGCTTTTTTTTTTTTTTTGGTTTGTTTTGGTTTTGTACTGGTCGAGGCTGTTACGTAGTGAGGGGTGGAACCTTAGGTGTTCCCATGAGTGGGGCAGCCCAGTCGCTGAGTTGTGACAGTTTGTGGGGGTGGGGTCTGAGAGGGAACAATGGCACCTGCTCAGCTCTCTTCTGGATTCCCATCCCTTCCGCTGCTTCCCCTTCACCTGTATTATCTGTGTGCGGGAATGTGGGACCACCTGGTCAGCCAGCCATCTTGTGCAGCCTCACTGGGTCTGCACAGTTGCCACCCCGTGCCTGGGGTCTGCTAGCTGCCGCCTGTGGGTCCAGAGTCCACCAGCTGCTGCCTGTGCACCTGAGAACTGCCAGCCGCTGCTGCCTGCATTCCTGGGTCCACACCTCCACTTTTTCCTGCCTCGACTCCGCCCCTCTTACTGGTCTGGATGAATGGTTGTTGGACTTTCGTACAGTTCAATTTTCTTTTCTATCAGTTCTGATTGTTTTCTTGTTTCTAAATATTTGTTGTCCTTAATTTTGGTTGTGAGAGGAGGCAGTGTGTCCACCTACGCCTCCATCTTGGCCGGAAGTCCCCTGGTTTCCTTCTTGTCACTGTTGGTTCCCTGAATATTTTGCTTTATTTCACTTTGGATATCTTTATTTTTCTTTCATTTTTCGACCAAGTTCAATCAGTTCTGTGAGGGCTTTGATTACCAAGGATTTAAATTCTCCATTAGGTAGGTTTGGCAGTCTCATCACTTAGTTTTGAGGTTTGGCTGTGTTCTTTCATTTGGGCCCCATTTTATCTTGGTGCAGCTGATAGGTTGTAAGCAGACTGGACCTTACGTATCCACCTGAGCAGGGCAACCCTCTTTGCTACGCTGCAGCACTGCCTGTGGGGGAGGGGCCAGAGAGGGAACAGTGTAGCTCACCTGCTTATCTCTGGTGCATTTTTCAACTCTCATGTGAGACTGGGAGAAACTCCCACCAAGACAACCCCAGCCGTACCCCACAGTCAGCTCTGTTTCCCCCTTCTGTCAGCCCCTCCCTTGCAGCTCACCGAGCTCAGCAGCCAGCCCCACCCTCAGCTGCCTTGCCCCAGTTTTTTATGAGTCACCCTTGTGGTCCGCTGCCTTGTTGTTCGTCTGGTTATTCTGGTTGATTTTTTTCTTTAATTTCTTGGTTGTTGGAGTTTCATGTAGTTTGATTCTTGGGTGCTTTTGGTTGTTTATTGATTTCAGATTGGTCGTTATCCTCCTTTTGGTTGTGTGAGGAGGCAAAGGGTTTCTGCCTACACCTCCATTTTGGCCAGAAACAAAATGTAGAATCTTTATGTAGAAAAATTTTAAATGCCCTCAAAGAACTTTAAAGACGACCTAAATAAATGAAAAAAAACAAAACCCAAAAAACAAAACCCTCATGTTGGCAAAAAATGCTTAAAATTGCAAAGTACGAAACTTATTTTTTAATTTTCTGTACTTCTAATGCTTTGACATCTGGGGGTCTTACTGACCCCTGACTGACTGCCTCTCCCCTCATATAACTTCTCAGATTACATTTTTCCTAAGAAGTGGTGACTAGCACTACATATTCCAAATACAGTCATAAGCATTAGACATGAGAGGAAAAATACTGAGTTTGAGTCATCTACTATCTCCTTGGCAATTAAAAAACAAATTTCTGCACCTTAAAATACCAAGGCATTGTTGAGAATTTAGTTTTTTCTCTGCACATAAACTTGTCATATTCATTTGACTTTTCTCATTATCCTAAACCTCTTAGTGATGGCTGATACGACTATACATGTAACTCCTTAAAACTGATTGTTATGTGTGGCCAACTGTCTAGGTCACCTAAACCAAGCTACCCCAAATTCTTTTTGGAAAATGGCAGGACTTTTAAATAAAAGTCAAAACAAGTCACTTACCCTTTCTTGCTGTTTACTTGGCTATAACATAAAGCAGTCAAAAAAAATACTAATTCCTGTATTTTCTAGTCTTCTAGACTAGTGTAAAATTATCTGGTCTTGCATCATTTCCTTTTCAAAAACCTAGTAGTCTATATCCAAACTACCATTAAAGTGGGGCTCTAAATAATTGTTTTTCCCCCAATGTCTTCCATACATTATCCCTTAAACATCATAGGTTATTTATTTGAAATATCACTGGTTCTCAAACTGTGGGCTGTAGACCAGCACTCTCTGGAGATTAGAAGTGCTAATTTTCAGGCTCCATACTGGACCTATAGACTCAATACTACAGCTGAGGCCCAGCAACGTTTAACAATCATCTCCCTCTCCTCCAATATACACCCTAGTGGCTGATGCATGCTCATATTGAGAAAGCAATGACAAAGCTTTCTCAGAATTCTTGGAATGCCCTTGCTAAAAGAGCACTTTATAATACCACGTTCTAAGATATTTTTTCATGTATATTGTCTCCCAAAGTAGACTATAAAAAAATCCCATCTTCAACTTCTAACCTATCAAACCTAGCATGGTTATAATCATGCTTCAAAATTTTCAAACTTAAACTATACATAGCTTGATTTGTTGCTCTGAAATAGACCCTATTTCACAAATAGGCCCTAAAGGTTTATATAAATCTTTTATATAAATCAATCAATATTTGAATGAACCTATTCATTCAATAAATATTTACATACTTTTGTTTAGCAAAATATTTCATGAGAGCAGTCTGAATGTACAGGTAAGAAAATAGATTGTTTGGCCTGAGGCAATTGTCTCAAACCTACTGTTTTAGGGCCCCATACGGAGAAAACGTAGATAAAGCTTTTATGGTAGGTTTACCCTGGCTTCTGGGGGATCATCTGGCTGGAGCACTGCCCCATACACCAAAAAGTGAAAGGTTTGATTCCTGGGTGGGGAAGATACTGAGGTTGCAGGTTCAATCCCCATACAGAAGGCAACCAATCAGTACCTCTCTCTCTTCCCCCATCTCTAAAATCAATGGACATATCCTTGGATGAGAATTTTTTTTTAAAAGAGTATGGTAGGTTCAATATTGGTTTTCATCCAAGATGTCTATGTCCGAATCCCTGGAATCTGTGAATGTTACATTATGACAAAAGGGAGTTTGCAGATGTGATTAAGAATTTGAATTGGGGGACTAGTCTGTGAGCCAGGTTAGCCCAATGACACCCTTATAAAAGGGAGCAGGGAGATACTACAACCAAAGAGAGGAGACCATATGATAATGAAGGCAGAGACTTAAAGATGCTACACTTTGGGCTGTTAAGATGGAGGAAAGGACAAAGGGCCACAGAATGCAGGAATGCAGCTCCAGAAACTGGAAAAAGAAAGGGAATGGATTCTCCACTAGAGCTTCCAGAAGGATCTAGCCCTGCCAAAACCTTGACTTTAGACAGTGAAACTGATTTTGGACTTCTGCACTTCGGAACCATAAGAGAACTAATCTGTGCTGTTTTAAGCCACTAAATTTGTGATAATTTATTACAGCAGCAATAGGAAACTAATACAAAACTTCTGATAAGTTTTTATTGTGAAACATTGGATTTAGAAAAAGGTACAAAATGTCAACAGTCAGATGTGTACAAGTACAGTATTTCAAGTCTATACATGTGAACAGCTTAACAGGTTCACGCAGAATGCATATTTAGACCAATACAATCTAAAAAGGACTGTAATATTCACAGGCTATTAATACATAAATAACTTGAGCCAAAATGACCCTCACTGGTAAATGCTAATAGCTGGAAACAGGCTAAAAAGCACAATACGGCACACCATAGTATCTCCTTACAGGTCCACATTTAAAGAGTATCAGCTCCTTATGTTAACATAGAGATCCAGGTCTGGGACTCAACTGATAGTTTATACAACTGCAAAGAAATTAAGTTATAAAATAAGACCATGAAATAAAGAGAGGGTATTTAATTAATGCTAAGTAGTGTTTAAACCCTAAAAGATTTTAGCAAAGCTTAATTATTTAGACTGATTTTCAATTTTCAATCCGTTACCTAAAAAAGTAGAAAGGGGCACCTTCCTTTTGTAGTGGCTCCAACAAGGTAAAGAACTATTACACAACTTATTTTAAAACTGTAACAACCACTTTGGATTGACAAATGACTATGAAACCAGAATATAAAACATTAAAAATTTTAGAGAAAGGTAATGACTATCTTATAAACTTAGCAAATCCTGCAAACATTAAAATCTGTGTTAAGAAGGCAGTAAGTATGTAGCATTGTTGAAAGTACTAAATTTAGGAAGACTATTACATGAGGCTATCATAAAAATAAATGGGTGTAGTTCGTTCAAGTCTGACTGACTCAGTCCTTTGCTATCACTTGAAAATTACCCTAGATTGTATGTTTTCACACTGGACAATTACATGATATTGACTTATAATGAATACCCACAGGAATAATCTACTGAAACATGAATAATGTTAAAAACAATTACAATCAATCTGTGTTCTGAGAAAAAATGACCTTTGATGACATTCATAATCAATGCTTGTTTTCCAAAAAATTTTCAAAATTGATAAATATTCAGTGTACTTCAAACAAATGTACTCTTGCCTATAAATTCCTAAAAGAAAGAACCTTCCACTCTATCCAGTATATCTAGCAATGCCTGAATGCTTTAAAATTCAACTAAAAGTATGAACTGGCATATATAAAGTAGGAGATCAATTCTATTACAGGCTGAAAACCAATGGATCAAAATATAATTAGTAACTTCCCATAACCTATCCCAACCTACCTTAATCTTTTATAGACAGTTTTAAAAAGACTCTTATATAAGTTTCTTATAAATAGTACCTGAAGCTTAAACAATAGATTCTCATTTATCAAAGATAGTCACAGATTGGTGTTAAAAGTTATTTAATTTTTTTCCAGATTTGCCTTAAACTTACAAATTAAGTATGATGTACATAAATATTAACTTAGATAACCACATATTATAAGGAAAGCAGATATATGGACCACTGCAGAAAAATTATAAATTTTTAAAAATTTTATAAAAAAAATAAAGCAAAACATGTAACTTACAAAATATGAACATGAAGCCATATCACATAAAAAATAAAATTACTCTATCAAGAAGTGATTTAAAATTAAATCTTTGGGGAAGTATTTTGACATAATTCAATGAATTAAATGACCAACTGCTTCCCTTATAACACAGAAACAAACCAAAAAATCACCTAAAGTCTATATGCATTATCAGTTCTTAATGCAACCTCAAACATTTTACTAGCAACTTTGATTTCCTTTTGAAATAGGCTTCTGTACATATGCATTTATATACATTTAATAAACACAATTTTAAAACAAACTATATACAAAAGATCAGCATTCCTATAAATAAAAACATTAGGTGGCAAAAAGGCACTTGTAAGTAAAAATCCACAGTAGTTTTTACAAAACGAAACACATTTTACCTTGGATACTGTACAATAAACATTAATTCCTATAGCAATAATGAAAATACCAGTTTACTAACTAATGTTAATGATGTAAATTTAAAAAATATATTTACATATTCTCTGAAGTTTATTTAATAAAAGCACCATGATTCTCTCCTAAATTAATGTTGATGCGAAGTGAAACAATCACCAAAAAAACCAGTATTCACCATTTTCCTTGTTTCAAAGTTTTTATATTTCTAAATTGAAACCTGTTTATCTGAAATTAGCATGGCGTAAAACAAAAATAAAACAAAAACCCTGCTGCTCTGATTTCTGAAAACCGTACCTACTCTATTATTGCATGTTGCATTTTATAAAAAGCACTACTCATGCACTCCTTTTACAACTGTTTAATACTATTGCTGGCAAAAAGGTTCCTGGTATCATATAATTAAAAAGTTACTTCAAACCAGTTGAAGTTTTATTTGAATGTTTTACAACTTAAAAAATGCTGTATGTCAGTTACAAAAGTGAATAGGAAACACGCCAGTTCATTTGGTGTGCAAAAATATTTTTCCACTACACAGAATTTAAGGGCTTCACAGAGTATTTTTCAAATTTACATTTTCAGCAGAAACACTAAATCAGTAACTTTTTCAAGGGGATGTTAGTATGCTTCCACTTTTGTCAAACTTTTTACCCTTTGACAATGCTGCAACCTGTTTGAGTAGTTCTCTGTTTTTGGCCTGTGGGAACAAAAACATTTAAGATTAACAATGTTTAAAATAGTAAGTCATGCTGAAGAATACTTCTTATTTAATGCTATTTTTTTTAAAAACTTATAGAACAACATTTCACTGAAACACTAACAAAATTAAATGAAAGAGTATATTTAGGTTCACCTCTTTTACTATGGATATGTAGAGGGAAAATTCTAGATTGGTTTATAAATGTCAACATTGTTGTTCAAAGATATATAATCATTTACCAAAAAAAAGAAAAAAAAGACAACTAAAGGTGAATCTGCTTAAAAGAGGATCAACATTTTAAATAGGAAAAGAATGTCTGCCTCTTTATCCTAAAAACATGAAATGAAAGTTTTATTTTACATAAAATCAAATGACACAAGTGATGATCTTGGAGGAATATTTCCCTACAAACAAACTGTAGTCTTCCATTAGATGTTCCCCTATTTATAGAATAAGCATAAGAAATGCTTTTTGCAAAACATTGACTTTATCAGTTTTCCAAAGGGACTCTTATATTCAAAAAATTTTTTTTGAAGCACCCATCAGATTCACCCTTTCTGGTCTTACTTTTGTTCTTTCAGTTGTCATATAGTCATTTGGTACGGGCTTTTATATAATTTGAGAAGTTATATCACCACTGTTTTTAGTTTCATGAAAGGCTGAAATTCTTTTCCAAGATTCAAAGTTTCAATTTGTCATCTATCTGAACCAAATTTACACTTCATTCAAATGTTCCAGTCACCACTGACAGACAATACCCTTGAGCCAATGTGCTGTGAAAGTCACTAGTGTTTAGTGAGGAGGAAAGTGTAAGTAGGGACCCTCAGTATACTTTTCATATTTTGACTGCCTGTCTCCCTAGGCAATCTCTTAACTGGAAATGTAGATAATAAGAGCCCTCCATATATATAAGTACATTAATGATGGAACACTTTTGGAATTTTTGAGCCAAAATAGGGCAAATGTTGATAACAGTTTGAAATCTGAGCATGGCTCCAAATAACAAAATTTTAAGATATCCTCAGTTCTGGCCAAGACGCAGGCATAGGTAGAAACCCTTTGGTTCCTCACAAAACCAAAAGCAACCAATTTAAAAACAATAAACAACCAGAAATGCCAGAAAATCAAACTGCATGGAACTCCAACAACCAAGGAATTAAAGAAACAGTCAACCAGACCAACCGTACCAGTAGCAGGGAGACAAGGGAGACAAAGGAGAAAAAGGAGAAAAAGGGAGACACAGGAGACGACGGTGACAGGTCAGATGGGCAGATGGAGACAACCTGCAGCAAGGTGGTGGACCTTGAGGGCGGGGCTGGCTGAAAGGAACCATGGTGAGGCGGTGGAACCACACAGGAGGGGCTGACTGAATGGGAAACAGACTCAGAGCTGACTGTGGACTACAGGGGTGGGGGGCCGAGGCGGGGGTTGTTGACCCTGGAGGAGAAATTCACAGTCTCACAAGAGTCCACTGGAAAGTACACTAGAGACAAGCAGGTGAGTTGCACCGTTCCCTCTCTGGCCCCGTCCCCACAGGCAGCACTGCAGGGCAGCAAAGAGGGTCACCCTGCCTGGGTGTGTACCTAAGGCCCTGCCCCGTACAACTTATCAGCTGCGCCAAGATAAAGAAATATGGCCCAAATGAAAGAACAGAGCAGAACTCCAGAGAAAGCTAAACGAAAAGGAGATAGCCAACCTATCTGATGGAGAATTTAAAGCCCTGGTAATCAAAATGCTCACAGATCTGAGCTGGGTAAAAAAATGGAATAACAAATGAAGGATACCCAAAGTAAAATAAAGCAAAATATTCAGGGAACCAACAATGACAAGAAACCAGATTCAAACCAACAATCTGGAACAAACAGAAGAAATAAACATCCAACCAGAACAGAATGAAGAAACAAAAATTCAAAAAAAATGAATAGAGGCTTAGAAACCTCTGGGACAACAGTCAGCATTCCAATATCTGAATTATAGGGGTACCAGAAGGAGAACAACAAGAGCAAGAAATTGAGAACTTATTTGAACAAATAATGAAGGAAAACTTCCCCAATCTGGTGAAGGAAATAGACTTCCAAGAAGCCCAGAGAGTCCCAAAGAAACTGAATCCAAAGAGGAACACACCAAGACACATCATCATTAAGTTACCCAAGATTAAAGACAAAGAGAATCTTGAAAGCAGCAAGAGGAAAGGAGAGAGTTACCCACAAAGGAGTTCCCATAAGGCCATCAGCTGATTTCTCAAAAGAAACCTTGCAGGCAAGAAGGGGCAGGAAAGAAGTATTCCAAGTCATAAAAGGCAAGGACCTACATCAAAGATTACTCTATCCAACAAAGCTATCATTTAGAATGGAAGGGCGATAAAGTGCTTCCCAGATAAAGTCAAGTTAAAGGAGTTCATCATTACCAAGCCCTTCTTATATGAAATGTTAAAGGGACTTATCTAAGAAAAAGATAAAAAATATGAACAGTAAAAAGACAACAAACTCACAACTGTCAGCAAATGGACCTAAAAGAAAAGAAAAACAATGAAAACAAAAACTAAGCCAACAGCCAGAACAGGAACAGAATTAGAGAAATGGACATCACACAGGGAGTTCAGTGGGGAGGGGGAAGGGAGGAATGGGGGGGGAAGGTACAGGGACGAAGAAGCATAATTAGTAGGCATAAAATAGATGAGGAAAAATTAAAAATGGTATAGGAAATGGAGGACTCAAAGAACTTATATGTACAACCCACAGGCGTGAACTACACGGGGAGAGGATGTTGGAGAGTTGGGGGTACAGAGTGGAGGGGGGAATAAAGGCTGAAAAATTGGGAAAACTTTAATAGCATAATCAATAAAACATACTTAAAAAAAAAGATATCCTCTGGCTTACATTTGAAAACCATTTTCCTTTCCTTCACAGATCTCGGGATTTCTTATGTAGATAAGACTTTTTTTTAACCTCAGTGCTTCATCTACTCTAGTATTAGCCTTTCTATGGCAATGTAACACCCTGCCTTCTCTGCACAGCATCTTAAAAAGCAGTTTCATGAAACAGAAATCTTTGCAGGCTTTGTACTCTCAAACCCCCACTCTTCTCCAATCAAACTCTTCCTAATTAATACCTATGACCTCCAAAATGCAAATATTCTTAGAGCAATCTCTTATTTGTAAGTCGAATCTTTTTTATGTTTGACCACACAATTAACAGCATTTCTCTGTTCCTGGTTGTTAAATAATTAAAGGTGATAATTAAAAGTTTCAACTTAAAATTTAGAGAACCATCAAGAATTGAAAAGGATTTTTTTCCTTTTAAAACTAAACAGTTTGAGAAATTCAGGATAAATCATTAAAAATGCATGGCAGTAAATTCATGGAAATCAAGTGAAGAGACTTATGATCAACTGGTTTATTACTCAGTTGACCAGTCCTAGGTCAATGTGGTAGTTGTGAACTGTTTTCTCTCTTTATTGGGGTGACATCAGTTAATAAAAGTATACGGGTTTCAGGTGCACAATAAGAATTCTGTATCATCTGAATATTATATTGTATGTTCACCACCAAAAGTCAAATTTCCTTCCATCACCTTATATTTGACCTTCTTTACCCTTTACTACCTCTCCCCAACCCCTTTTCTCTGTGATAACCACCATATTGTTATCTGAGTTATGGTTTCTCTTGTTTGTTCATTTGTTGCTTTTGAATTTATACCTCACATGAGTAAAGTCATATGGTTCTTGACATTTTCCATCTGACTTATTTCACTCAGTATAGTATTTTCAAGATCCATCCATGTTGTTTTAAATAGTGGTATTCTTTTTCATTGTTAGCTACAGAACATTTCATTTATAACTATAATAGACTTAACTGGCCAAAAAGCTTATCTTAAACAAATTTTAAAATACAAATTTATAAAGGATATAAAAAGAGATTAGTCTGCAAATTTGTTTTAAAGAGATAGCCACCATATTTTTAAGTTATGGTTATACAAAAGCATTTATTTATTTTTTTAAAGATCGTTTGTTTGTTTTTTCAAATATTTTATTTATTCATTTTTAGAAAGAGGAAGGGAGGGAGAAGGAGAGGAAGAGAAGTATCAATGTGTGGTTGCCCCTCATGTGCCCCCTACCAGGGACCTAGCCCACAACCTAGGTATGTACCCTGACTGGGGATCTAACTAGTGATCTTTTGATTCGCAGGCCCGCGCTCAATCACGGAGCCTGGGCCAAAAGCATTTATAATGACTTACGAAATCATTAAAAAGTTAATCTTCAAATTATTTTCTCTCAATCATTATTAAGAAATAAACAAAAAAATAGTCTATAATTTTCATATTCTAACTATAAAATACCAAACTCAAACATCTGGTATTGAAAGCAATTTTTCCTTTTAATTTTTTAGCAACTAATTTTCAATCTGTATTTATATATTCAGTCTCTTGATCATGTCACTGAAAAATTTATCTGCCAATAAATTATGTAAGAAAAAAGCCTTTTAAGGAAAATATTTTACCAGTGCATCAGTTGTTAAATGGAGACAAACCCAAATCTGTCTATTCTAATGTTGGTACAATAAAAATATATTTTATAATGTAGTATTTAAATATAGATACATTATAATTTTTATATTAATATTATTTTTCTATTTCACAGCCTCAAAATCCATTAGACTATTTAAAAACTCTTAAGCAAGTTAAATAAAAGTGTTTAGAACATCTGGCTTTAAATCCTGGCTCTGCTACTTACCTGCTATATAACCTGGAGTCTATTTTCTCATATGTAAATAGAAACTTCACCCCTGACACCAGGAGTTGAAAGAACTAATCAAATACATAAAACATTTAGTCAAACACAGTGGCTCATACATAATAGCCACTCAAATGATAGCACCCTTTCCTTTTTTAACTTATCTCCTAAATGAAAGGTACCTTTTTAATTGGGCATTCTTGATTATTTCAGATAATTTAGGTTTTTCTGGGGTTTTTTGGTATTCTGTGCAATTTTTTTCTTGTGATGATCAGTGCTTTTTTCCTAGGTTTGACAGTTAAAGTTTCGAGAGCTATTATAACAGGGTAAATTTCCTACTACAGGGTTTAATTTCTTATCACAAAAAGATAAGACAAATACTTAACTACATTTACTCACCTACTAGTACATGGTTGCTGAAGAGAGTGGGGTTAAAAGAGTGTACTTAACTGTAACAGAATGTTTCCAGCAATAACACAAAAGATATAGGAAAGTGGTCTGATAATAAGGATGAAAGAAAACCTAAGTAATCTGAGGTGGTAGGAAAAGTGTGGAAGAGTAAAAAGTATAGTCAAATCAAAGTCAGAAAATGTAGGTTTCTATTTTATTTCTGACTAATCATGTGAACACAGTTTCATACTACATAACTCCAAGTTATCTTGAGGAACAAATAAGATAGACTATGTAAAATTGTATTAGTTACTATTCTACCATACAAAAATTTAGGGGCCAATCAAGAGGAGGTAGGCTTAAGAGATCAATCAGGCTAAAATGTCAAAGAGGTTCCCCTCTGCTTACACTAAAAAATAAAACAGCAACTGCCCCTCTGAACAGTGAGAAGTTCCAAGTCTTATCATGTTAAAAACTGCTCATGGTTTTTCTGTCACTTCATTCTGGACTTACTCCAGAGTTTCAGTTAAAACACATTATATCAGATATCATCATACAGAAGATTTTGTTCCCAGGTAATTACTCAGCATTAATAACTGAATGAGAAAAATAAGAATATCATAAAACTAATACTTACTGGTAGATGATAAACAATAATGTATAAGAACCCCCACCTCAAAAAAAGAAACCCAATAAATGGGCAATCCCCATAAATCACTAGTCATTCAACAAATTATCTGAATGCCTACTATGTTCCAGGTTCTACATAAGGCTTCTCTTCAAAATTCTTTGTAATGGCACAAAAAATTAAGAGTTAAGAGCAGGCGACCTGTACCTTGAATTGCAACAGGTTCCCAAATCTAGTTTTAATCTTATTCAATTTAAGCTACTTGCAAAGAAAGATAAAGAATACAAAGCCAAAAGACAGAAATAGCAAATATTCCTTGGTGCTGCATTGTTTAAAACAGAAAAACAGGGCTGTATCCTTCCTTTCCAAACTGCACTCTCCCATCCACTCTGTGTGCTGGCATCATTTATGTTTTTAAAACTTCTGAAAACCCTGTTACTGAAGATTAATTCTACAAATGTAAGAGTATAAATCAATAGAACATGTAACTAATTTAATGAGGTCTAATTTCTAAGTCTATGAAAACTAGGTGAGAAAAGCTTAAATAAAGAAATAATCTATATCCTCGTTTGATGCTCTCCATCTCAGTGTGCCAGATGTCAGATACAACCCTCTACTGTGGTGACTCTTGGTTGCACCATTCAATTGTTCTCTATATTAAAATCCTACTGAGTATATATATTGGCCATACTGAGGCTGACTTAGATGCCTTGCATCACAGCAAGCAGCATAAATTTCCTCCACTTGAGATCCTTTAAAATTGGTTTTGTATACCCATCTCCCTTCCCATTATCTTGGAGGAAATAAAAAGAATGACTGTACAATGTACTAAAGACCTCGTTTTCACAAGTCTCATTTTTAACATTTTGTTTTTCAATGATCAAATGAACATATTGCAATTACATCTGCTGTGAAAACATCACTTGAAGTTTAGGCAGGAGTTTTCAGAATCAATGTAAATATACTAAATCCCCTATCTAGTGATTTCAAGCAATAACTTTTTTAAAAAACTTTATTTTTACTGTTGACACTCTCACAGATATCTCCATTTTTACCTGCTTTGCCTACCTCCACCCAGCCCTCCACCCCTTTCCCTCTGGTGGCCATCACCACACTGTTGTCTGTGTCTATGGGTTATGCATTTATGTTCTTTAGCTCATGCCTTCACCTTCCTTCATTCAGTTTCCCCTCCTCCATCCCCTCTGACAAAAACAGAGGCATGGACACACACATGAAACAGACTTACAGCTGTCAAACTGTAACTTTTAATGAGAACAGGCTTAAAAACCATTGCAAAATCTGAATCAAAGCTGGAAATGCACCAAATATGCATAAAATAGGGATAGCAGTGCCAGTCTAAGACAATGAGTACTATTATCAAAGTTTAGTCTTCCTTGCCTAACAGTTTACATGAATAACGCCATTTACCTGAAGTTGTTCCACAGTTTCTTTGTGAGCTTTTTCCATACTGTTCATCTTTGTTCTTAAGTTTGACTCTTGGTACTGGAAGTCTGCCTTTAGTTCAGTTAACTGATTAAAAAAACAAAGCACGTAAATATATATGTATATGTATATATATATATATGCACATATACAGACATCACTTTAATATTCTTTGCAATAAACTCACCATTCATTATAAAAGTGAATTGAGTTTTATAACAAAATTTATGTTATATGAAATGAGTTCTATTATAAAATTTTTAAATTGATTTTTAGAGAGCAAGAGGAGGGAGAGAGGGAGGAACAAAGGAGGAAAGGAGATGAAAGAGGAAAAGAGAGAAGGCATTAATTTATTGTTCCACTTATTTATGCATTTATTGGTTGCTTCTTATATGTACCCTGACCGGAGATCACATCAGATCAGCTAAGAAAATCATTCCCATTACTATACTTTGAGTTGCCTCCAGATTACCAATTTCTGGATATTAAATAATGTTTCTTACTTACTCATCTTTGTATCCTCATGATCTAATACATGTCTGGCTCAGGATAACACTCTAACCAATTGATGATATTGAACCATCAGTAAAACTTTTGAGAAGTTGTCTTTTTGTTTTATTTAAAGGGTTTCACTGGACAGAGCTTGGCAACTGGTATGCCAATAGTTACGCTTAACGACTAATACCTTGAAAATGCTTCAACTAAATGCATTTTATGTTATATATAAACAAAGTAATAAAACTGGTTTCAAGTTAAAATATCTTTCAATGGTTAAAAAAGTTTCACACAGGCAAGTACAAAGAGGAACAATCTTATGAACCAAGACCTATATTGCTTTCATTTGAAAATATGACAGAATTATGCATCGAATTCCAACTAACAGTTGAGGTAGAAATGGAGAACAAAAATAGAAATACAACTAATAATTAAGAAGGATGGCCCTGGCTGGTGTAGCTCAGTGGATTGAGCGCGGGCCTGCGAACCAGAGGATCGCGGTTCGATTCCCAGTCAGGGCACATGCCTGGGTTGCAGGCCAGTTCCCAGCAGGGGACACATGAGAGACAACCCTACATTGATCTTTCTCTCCCTCTCCCTTTCTCCTACCCTTCCCCTCTAAAGATTAAAAAAAAAAAAAAAAAAAAAAAATCTTAAAAAAAAAAAAAAAAGAAGGATGAAAAAGGAGTTACTTTAAAATTTGGGCTAAATTAGACAAATGTTAAGAAAAAAGTCAGTAATCTGAGGAAGGAGGCAATATGGCAATCTTTCATATCAATGATACACAAAAATAAATAAATCTCATGACTTTAAAAAATAAGTTGGCATTATGTAATTCCACAATCAGAACCAAGCACAAAAAGCTTCTGGTCACTTTTACATAGTTTTTATTATGTAAGCTTTAAAGGTTTGCAGTTCTTTTTTGAAATTACCTAGGAGCTAGAACACTGGAAGGTGGACAACAGCAAAAGGAGAGAAAGGAATTTATGGTGTCTTTTATTCTTATTTTCTGAATAAAAACCTATGCTTTTGTCAAATCCAAAGAGTAACTTAATTCTCTTTTCTCTAGTACAAAGGAATTCCTATTCCCAATGCCAACTCACAGCAGATCAACTAAAATAATTTTTCTTGTTACTATAATGTGACTTGCCTCCAGATTATGAATTTCTGGAAGATAAGGAATGTTTGTTACTTATTCATCTTCATATTCTCATGATCTAGTATGTGGCTGGCTCTAGAAGTCACTAAACAAAGTGAAATAAATTCAGAAAAATAACTTCTTTGACTTAGATTTACATTATAAGAAAAAAACTATAAATATGTAGCTATTTTAGGCTTACAATTATTTCCCTTACCTATTAGCTTTTTTTTTTTTTTTTTTAAGAAAAAAGGAATGCTAACAAAAGCAGAAAACTTAATGAAGCACACTAATATACAACAGTTATCCCAGGAAAAGGAAAAGTACCTAAAAAAGTCAAAATCCCACAATTTATTACTACTTTGTTATAGAATCATTATTATAGTAAACTTACCAATTTACTCAATTTTTATCTAGGTTAACAGATATCCCCATCTCAGTGCAATAGAAATGTCTCTAAATTTTAAGTATAAAACAAATTTCCATAAAAGCTCATTAATTTTAAAAATCCTGCAGATCAAAATTAACCCTAAAAAATAAGACACAACGATCCTATTTTTATCTATGTCAACCCTAAATTTCCTATACTGATTTTGCTTCAAGTACAAATGTATTAAAATAAATTTAAATCTGCTAAACCATCAAGGTATGGGAAAATGTAACATAAAAGTTGTTGAATGCCAGAAGAAAAAGCTAGCTCAGACTGAAGCACTACTACAGATATTCAGAAACAGGTAATTCATATACCCACTTACAATCATGTCTTATTTATAATTTTAAAATGAATGTTTTAATGTTTTCCTATTGCATAAGGTGTCTGAAATAGGTCAAACTAGTCTAGGACAATAAAACAAGTACAAAAGTAGGTTGTGCTCTCAAAGATGACTAGACTAAACATGAGTAATAGCAGCTATGAGCACTTACACATGCCAGAAGTACTTTACCATTTTCATTTAATCATAATAACCATCCCATGAGATGGCATTAATACTCCTCATTTTTTAGAAAGCATTTTTTTTTTCCTTTTAGATTTTATTTATCTTTAGAGGGGAAGGGAAGGAGAGAGGGAGAAACATCAATGTGCGGTTGCCTCTTGTATGTCCCCTGACGGGAACTGGCCTGGCAACCTAGGCATGTGCCCTGACTGGGAATCGAACCGCGATCCTTCGGTTCGCAGGCCCGCGCTCAATCCACTGAGCTACACCAGCCAGGGCTCTAATACTCCTCATTTTTAAAATGAGAAAATTGAGGCCCAAAGAGGTAAAAGCATTCTGCTCAAATTTGCGCAGAAAGTTATAGAACTTTTCAGTAAATAGGCAACATATTTGATGTTCCTCTTGATCTAACAGATAAAGTCCCAATAAATGTACTTACATCCTATAAAATAATCTATACATGATTGGTATATCGAAGACTATATGCAATTACTTTTTTAAATCATAAGAATTCACATAATGTACCATTTACATCTCAGTTTCAAAATAAGACATTAAACCTCTTTTAAATTATAGGTTTAATGAAAACTAATGTTCAGCCCTGGCCAGGTGACTCTGCTGGTCTGGAGTGTCATTCCATACACCAAAAGGTTTCGGGTTTGATCTCCAGTCAGGGCAAATACCTAGGATGCAGGTTCAATGCCCGGTTGGGGCACATTTGGGAGGCAACTGAACGATGTTTCTCTCTCACATCGATATTGATGTCTCACTCTCTCCTCCTTCTCTCTCCAAAATCAATAAACATATCCCCAAGTGAGGATTAAAAAAAAAACTACTAATGTTCAGAAATTATTACAATTCTAATTAGCTCTCAATTAACTCTTAGAACATAAATTCTGAAAGACTATTTTACCCATGTTCATTAGACTGCTAGGTTCCAATTTGGGCTTTTGTAATATGTCTTTAAGAATCACACACAATAATCATTACCAAACTATTAAAGAAAGTTGAGTAAAATTTGCAATTATCAAGCAAGTGTCAAGATGTAAATCTTAACCAGGCTTCAGTGAACCATGTTCTTACCTTTTTATCTTTTTCTAAAATGGTCTGGTCTCTCTGCTGTAAGAGACGTTTAAGTGACATCACTTCTTCTTTCAGTTGACTTATAAGGACAAAATTGTCTGTTCCCCCACTATCTGCTGACTGATTTATAGAGCTACTAAAAAGAAAAAAGTAAAACGCAGTTAAATGAAGTAGAAGAAAAATTAGCAGGTGTTCAAATTGCATAAATTAGACAATTCCACAAACATCCTTAAGGCTAATGCAAAAAAATATGTACCTGACAGAAATGGATGCAACTGGCAAATTACCTTACTAATGGCACACATTACATACACCTGCAGAAATATAATTCAGTATTAGCTTTTAGGGGGTCAATACTTCTAGTGTAAAGCAATAGGCAGCCAATTTGTACAGTAACATCAGCAAACTTTTGGCTAATGAACTAAAACAAAGTCACGCTCATAATACTTTAAATCTAAAAACATTTTCCAAGCAGGTCAATTTAAAATATCACAATTAGATTTGTGTTTCACTGAAGAATAATTAAAATAAAATGTTCTCTATTCAGATGTTTTCCTTTTTCCAAAACCCAAATTTATTCCCCAAATAGAACAACATAGTTCAGTGCCACTTTTTTATTGCCAAAATTAAGTTAAAAAAATCTCAACTGATTATGTTTACTTTTCTGGATGACTCAAAGAAGTCAATGTGGAAGACAAGTTTCTATTCTTTTACCTAGTAATAACCGGCAATCAACCATAACTATTCAACTAAGTTGAATTTTCGCTAAAGGAATTCATTTTTACCTATCTCCATTAGATGGCTTAGATTCCAATTTGGGCTTTTTCTTTGGAGTTTCATTCTGAATTGCTGCAGAGGATTTATGGCTGAAACCAAACATTAATAAGAATAATTAGAGTACAAATGGCTGAGGCACCAAGTGATAAGTTATTCTTTTTCCCTTATAATATTGGCAAACATCACTGATTTTTTAAAAGCCTAAGCAACAAGCATAAAGGGATGTCACATTTAAAAAACACTTTTCAAAATACTTCAGAATATCTGTTAACATATTTACCTCTGTTTCCATAGTCCCTGCTCTTGTTCTGGACTCAGATTGCTGATTCTGAAAAATATATAAAAGATATCTAATAACAATATTTATTTAATATATTTGCATTTCACAGCATTCTTCCCAATGAAATCAAATTATGTTTATTATAATCTTTCATTCAGAAAAAGACATATTCAATTAAGTTTTCAGAGTAAGCAAATATATATCAAATAAATTACATTCTAATCAGATACATTCTAATCAAATGACTATTAGCCATTTTAAGTTCTTCAAGAAAGGTACAATGATAGGGACTGAGTTTTATTTTAATGAGGACCTCCAAATTCAATTTAATATCATACTAAGGTTTAGGGTATATGACCACGAAACAAAACAGGGTTCTATAATTGTAGAGTGTGAGGATCATCATATTTAGGCTGTCCTTACCATTTAAAATAGATGTTCTACCTTTAGATTAAAGGCCTTCCTAATAATCCTACATGAAGATTCTTACTTTGGAGTAACTTGAGTTGAACCAGAAAATATCTTAATTTCTTTGTTTCTTTCCTACTTCTCCTAAGAACTCTCTCCAAAGTCTCTAGATCTTTCTTAGTCAGTATTCTGAAGAAGTCATGCTGAAAATATTGGGAAATTTCACAGTTAACAACTGATTTAGCTTTTACTTACTCCTTCATTTCCATTATGCCATAATATTAATATAACCACCTTATAATGCACTATAAATTCTACAAACTGTCCCCCTGTACTTGCACATTAGCCAACTCTTCATTAATCCCCAGTTTACTAATTCAACATGTATAGAGCATCTCCTGTGCATAAAACACCATATTTACCCAATATAAAAGATGTTAGAGGTTGCGGGTTGTGTGACATTTTGCAAGGTACTTAAAATTCCTGAGCCTCAGTCCCCTCAATTATACTACGTGAAGATTAAATAAGTTATGTATGTATTAAGTACAATGGTAGCATATATACGATAAGAAATAATGTAAGTATGTGTATCTGTATATAAAATTTACTATTGTTTTAGCAGTATAAGTTTTTTAAAGCAAAAGTAAAAAACAAATATATTCTCAAAAATCACTTTTAAGTAAATACCAAGTTGGGGAAATTAATTCTCTAATCTATGAACCTGAATCGTGGCAATGTATGGTAACCCTACTAAGTAATTCAGTTGCTATTTTGTTGCTTTCAAAAATTTCATTATAAGCATTGGCAAGCCATATAATCACACATGAATTAACAGCACTATCCAGATCTCAAAATGAGAACAATCACATTAATAATGATTAAACAGAAAACAGAATTCTCACCCTCTCTTTCTGAGGAGAGCCATTTCTGGATCCAGATTGATCAGAATTTCTTCCCTTCCCCTCCCCTCCATCACTATATATCACAATATGTACTGTTCCTCATAATTGTTCGAATCTACTAAATTTAAGAATGGACCCCACACACCGGTTAGCTACTTGTTGAACAGTTTGTATCCATCAAATACAAAATAGTATTTGTATTTCTTAAGTAATCAAAAAGAAAACAAGTCAACACCATCCTTTTTCTCTTTATTTTGAAACCTATCATTTTTAAAAAAGATTAAGTTCCTGTCACAGAATTTGGTCTTTATAAACATACTCTGAGAATGTCCTTTGATATCACACCAGGACAAATTTATCTGTAAAGGACAAGGCAAAGACACATTTCAGCTGAGTCTTAGGCTTAGGTCTGTTAGATACTATTTGTCATATTGTTTATTAAAGCAAAAAGCAAAAACAAAGAAGATTTATGTTCCTTTGCTCATTGCGATATTCTTATACAAAGACCACACAAGTTTTCTTCAAAGTGGCCAGATTAGAAGTCTCCATTCAGTCTACCACTGTTAACATCCAGAAAGTATAACACAGTAAGTAAAGCAAGTGAAAAAAAAAAAAATTCTTGAAGTAAACAACATCAGTGCCTCAATAACATTCCATTAAATTTAGTATGCGCTGACCTTAATTTAGAATCAAATTTTAATTAGAACATTATATTCCCAAAATATCACTGTGTTCCTGTGGTAGGCATCAGATTTTTGTAAATAAACTTGTTTTTACCTATCTATAACTTTAAAGACTCATAAAGAAATTTGGGGGGGAAAACGTGCATTCTTCTGAAAATCTGTGTGTATCATGTTCCTGCATTCTTCATTTAAATTTGTTTGTTTCAATATTCTTGATTTTTCCCTAATGACTAAAACCGCATTTAAAAACCTTTATACTACACATATAAAGTATTAAAATATTACTATTACATAACTCCCCCAACCACACTTCAAAAATCATGTAGTTGTTTATATTTTAGAGTTTCTGCCTATGTGCTTTTAAAAAATAAAGCAAAGCACCACCAGTTAAAAAAGTTAGTTCTCATACTTTGAGAACCTTCAAGATTTAGAATGTTTCTATCATGGTCACAAATGATAGTGTTATAATCTGTTCTCAAAAATACTGAATGTACATTTCCTAGTCATCGGTTTAATTTAGTTTTACCTAAAATTTAATTTTTACAAGTATTAACCAATATTGAAATTTTAAAAAATTGAGGCTTTTGACTACCTGAGTAAATGAAGTATTAGTTAACTCTGATGTACTTGTATTTTGACTCCATGATACGATTATAATTTTACATAGTAAATTCCCTGAATGTCCTATCATTATTATTATGGTAAACAAACACACTCAATATATGTAATTTTATACACTGAACAAAGTGGGGAAACAGCCCTAGACACTAAAGAAGTTTACCGTGTACAGTGGAAACTAGCACATAGCTAGTATTTGTCATTAAATGCCTGGAAGGATTTTAGAACGCATGATTTTAAAGTACTTACTTGTGATGGCTACCGCTGTGACGATGGTGATGGTGATGATGGTGGTGATGATGCTTTGAATGATGCTGGTCTTTCTCAGTAAGAGACGAAGAAGATGAATTTGAATGCGAAGATCCCAAGCTCTTCCTCTGTTCTTTTGTTTTCTGTAAAACTCTCTTGTATGATAAAGTACAGAGCCAGCACAATAATTTTCCATCAACCTTTAAAAAAACATATTTGTATTAGATTAAATGTACCTGTTAACTGGCCATAAGATAAAGCGCTCAACTTCTAGTTATTCTAGCTGTATTTCTCCCTCTCCCTCTCCCTCTCTCTCTCTCTCTCTCTCTCTCTCTCTCTCTCACACACACACACACACACACACACACACACACACACGCACGCAAAATAGAAGTAAAATTAGACTACTGAACTTGGGAAAAAGCTTGTTTGGAGGATCATAAAATTGGTGAGGATGATATCTGAACTTCCATTAGCTTTGAGGCATTTTTTTTTTTTAATTTTGGAGAGAAAGATCTGTTTTCTCATTATTTTAAAAATAAGAATATATTGATGATATATTTCAAAGAAATCTTATCAAAGCACTAGCTTCAATTCCTAAATCATTGTGTAATTACTAAAATGACAAAGTATTTCCCACTACAGTAAAAGCTATTAATTTATAGAAAAAGGGAAGAGCTCTAATGACATATAAACTTGATTCTCATTCACCGATTTCATATTTGTAAATTCACCACCTACTTGCTAAACTTTACCTGTAACCCCAAAATCAACTTGCAGTCCTTTTGTGATCACGCACATACACAGAGCAGCAATTTGTTTAGCTGGATTGAAAACCTTCCCAGCTCAGGTTGAACAAGGTGATGCTCTGCTGCCTTTCAGTTCTCATATTGTAAACAAGTGTCCTTCTCATGGTCTATTTAGCGCCACATTTTCTGCATCTTGTGGGGTTTTTTTAAATCAGTTATTTCAGTGTTTAAAATGGTTCCCAGGTGTAGTGATGTGATGTGCAGGGTTCCTAAGCACAAGAAGGCTGTAATGTATCTTATCTAGAAAATACATGTGTTAGGTAAGCTTCATTCAGGCATACTGTAATGCTATTTGCTATGAGTTCAGTTTAATCAATCAATAATATAAAGTGTCTTTAAATAGACACAAAACAAAACATTATGTACTGATTACCAAGTTGTGACCAGGCAAAAACCTAATCCTGTAATTGCCCTTAGGGGCAATAGTTCAGTATTTACTAATAGTTCAGTATTTACTAATTTAGCGTTTGCAGCAACTCAATAGAGCATAACTACTATGAATAACAAGAATCAATTGTGCACACCAAGGAGAAAGAAAAGAGACTTTTACAAAATTATTAAGACTAAACCTATAAAAATAAAATTGTTTCTAGCTTCTGCTTCTTCACCCATGTAGTGCCAGAGGGACATTTCTTACAATTAGGGTACATATATTGCTATGGGGGCAGCTAGAAGACCTCCTCAAAGAAGACAGTCATTTCCTAAATCAACTGAAACACAGATAACAGGAGGCCTGTGTGAATGCTGATCAACAGAACATACAATGTCACATGCATACATACACTTTTTAAGTCACTGTAGGTAGAGAAAAACAATGATTTAAAATATGAGCCCCAAATCAAGAGGCACAAGACTAACTTTGAATTAATACATGTTAATATGCCATCAGGTTATTTTTTCATACCAGTAACTTCAAGTAACCAGCAAAAGAGTAAGGAGCTGAAAAGATTTAACTGCAGTAATTCTCCCAAACCAATTATCAGACAACCAAGTAGTACATAATAACCATCACAGAATATGTTTTAAAGTACAATAATCTCAATTGATCAACATGAATCTACATATAATGCAAAGAAGAAAATGCACAATTTCTGCACTTTCATCTAACTACCTGCTTTCAGACTCAAAGAATACATTGAATCTTAGTAGTATATTATAATGACTACCAATTTGTTTGGTGTTTTAATTTCCAGAATGTCATGACATAAATAAAACATACCTTCCTTCTTCCTTCCTCCTTTCGATCAAAAGCACATTGTTGTTTGCACTGTTCACAGGTCTGAGGTGGTCCATATTTTTTTTCTGAATTTGTGCAACGCTGACACTTTGTACCAATAAATGCTGCAATTATGTTACAGTACTGACAAGGCTTAGGCTGAAAAACAGATAAACATTTTTCCTTAACAGACATGTTTTAAAATACTGAAAATTTGCTGCATAAAATATACCCAGTATACACACATATTTCTGGGATTAAGGAAACTAATAGGTAGAAAATTTTTTTTTGTCAAATAATAGCAAGTCCTGAGTTAACACTGTTAATAGAGTCTGTGACTTGAATAGAAATGATGTATATCAAAACCAATTTTACCATAGGATAATTGATGTGAGTTAAGTTCCTACAGCATTTTATCAACGTCTTAACAAAATGATGTTATTTGAGGACATGCTGTATGTTGCCCTGTCATGGTCAATGACATTTATCATGTTTCTATTTGTTTAGTAAACTTTACTTCTAGTCAGGAAACTTTGTTATTCTACGGAATAGTTTAAAAAGATCATGAGAAACATTTATGATATACATACACAGGTACATATGATGTAAGGAATGCATACTATAGTTAAGTTTTCAACTTCCAAAAATGTCATAAGCACTTTCAATATAAACTATAACAAACATACCTTGATTTTCTTTGACATTCAAAAGACAATACAGGATTTTACAGAGCCTTAAGGCTAACACTTTGACTAATCATGACTACAATGTATCAGTAATAACTGGAAGATACATGTAAGAATTTGTACTAGGATAATGTCATGACTTTTGTGAATAAGTGCCTAAATTGTGCTGCTATATTAAAATTGTTGGAGGTTCTGAAAAAGGGAGAAATGAATGATTATGCAACAGTCATGAATAAGTAGGTTCTTTGTAACTGGGAGTTGTCTGTCATATCTGAATCTTTAATGAATAAAGTCATAAATTTCCCCCTGTATTTCAATATATGTGAAGCATGCACATGACTATTTTTAAGTGTTGTTATCTTCCCCATTGTCTATAGAAAATTTATTTCCTGAAATATTTTGATGTTGAGATATTTAAAAACTATGCACTTTTTAAAAGGTCCATCTTTGTGAAAAGCATTAAATGACCAGTAACAATAACATGAAACGAAAATGACATACTTACCGTGCCAAACTGCTTCACATTTTGAGCACACTTCTTACAAATTGTATTAGTTTTGCTGAAAAGAAAATTGTAGGTAATCAAATTTATGTAGCTTTCTGAGGTAATGAGCATGATGTTGAACAAAGCAGATAAGGTATACGACTTGTTTTAGTAGTATGTAAAATCACTCTAGTATAAACCAAGAATTAAAAAAAATACAATCATAAAAATCTTTTATGGTTGTCTACTGTTCGAATTTACTTGTCTTCCATTTTCAACTGAGGTGCACGAAGATTTTTTAAAACATGTAGTACTTGATTATTTAGTTGGGAGTACTGAACCCCTTTCCCTTAGATTGTCAAAAAAATGACAATAGCCAACACAACAATAGCAGTCTTGTGTGAATGAATCAAATTATACCTATGTTTTGTCAGGTTGGACAAAAAAAATGTATTTTTTTGGTGTGCCACAGAATTTTAATAATTAGTTTAATAATTAGTTTACGTGTGCCATGAGATGAAAAAGGTTGAAAATCGCAGACCTAATGTGAATATTTTTTAAGTACATTTTCATTATGTATTTTTAGTAAACAAAAGTCTTAATGTTTCCTATCTCATTGCAAGATCTTCACACTTGCCACTATTTATGCACAGCATTACATATCGGTGCGTACCCAAACTTCCACTGGGCCTTTCCTACTATTATGCCCACACCAACTAATGAAGAAATTGCTTGTTCTTCTCTTAGGTTATTTTCATGCGTGTACACTTTTCTAAAAGGATCCATCCTATTTAAAAGATTTCACTCTTGGAAGATGGTTGGTAACACTACAGCCCTTTTCTCAGTCCATGTCGTAACTAATGTTGTGTCATTTTTTTTAACTTAATAGTACCTGCTTATATTTGGATTGTTCATTAGCAAGGCTATACATTTTCCATACAATAATTTATTTCCTCATTTTCAAACTTTAGTCTAAATATAAAATAACCATTAATTTTTTGGTCAACATTTTCTCTTCCACCATGTGTAAAATGCTTAGAACTTAAAATTTAAGAAGCTAAACCAGTTTTTAAAAAATACTTTAATGCAAATTCGAAAATACAACCCCCAAGTATTTAACAGACAATACTTTGTCTTTAACAATCAAAAACTGTTCAATATACAAACCTCTCTTGTTGAAATTCTGATCTGCAGTAAGTACATTTTACAATAGGATGTGCAATCCGACATTCCTGTAATAAGACAGTGAATTAATCAGTATCTATCTCAACGTCCCAAGTTTCACTATTCTGGTTTAAGATTACCTAACCTAAACAAATATCTAAAACATTAATAAAATCTGTCCCCCAATATAGACAATTGGGTGATTTATTATGTAAGTGGCCAATTACAGCATAATTGCTAAGGGAAGTCATAGGTGTCTTTGTCTTTATTAGATGTGTATGTAAGGGGGGGGGGTATGCTACAGATGAATTAAGAAAGCTGTCAGGGCCGATTTCAAGTATTGGTTAAATGTGAAACTACTTATTATTTTGCACCGTTGCTCACAGACAGCATCCCGGCTTTAATGGGATGGGAGGAGCTCCAAATCATAGAGCATTCTGTTCCCAAGCCAGTCGCTTCGCTTTCCTGGACAGGGAAGAAGGATGCCATCAGCTTTGCTGCTTCAGGTTCCTAGCAAGAAAGTGCAAAAACCGTCCCCTGCCTCCGGGTGGAAGGAGAGGACCGTGCAAAAAACAAAAAACAAAAACCAAAACAAAACAAAAAAAACGAGATGAAAACATCTCCACCCCACCATCTCTGCGGCATAGACAGGTGGCTGCCTCAGTCAGCCCCACCCCTGAGACCCCTGAACGTTGTGGGGCCCGGACTCGTCCTGGGCCGCCTGGAGGAGGGCAGGATTCTGTCCTCCTCTCAGGGGCCTTTCCCAGCTGTTGCCCAGGTCAGTCGATAAAGGGGTGAGGGGACGAGGGCTCCAGACCCCCAAGGCGCCGGCAAAGAGAGCGGGGCTGCAGTGCAGCGGGCACCCAGCTCCCTCGGGCTACAGCC
Source organism: Glossophaga mutica (assembly GCA_039655065.1). Lineage (NCBI taxonomy): Eukaryota > Metazoa > Chordata > Mammalia > Chiroptera > Phyllostomidae > Glossophaga > Glossophaga mutica. The sequence goes on along the minus strand of CM077308.1, from coordinate 71,703,424 downwards.
GAGGAAACCCCGCCCGCCCGCCGCCCAGCACCCACGGACCTTGCACAGCTGCTGGCCCTGGGAGAGCTCCTCGAACGGATAGCGCTGGGTACACTTGGTGCAGGCGTACAGGGCCGAGGCCGCCATCCTGCTCCTCAGTCTCCTCCTCCACGGCCGCCCGCTCCGAGGCGGGGCCCTACGGGGAACTCGGGCACCGCCGCCCGGGCCGCGGGCTCCTCCTCCTCCCCCCTCCCCTACTTCGCGCCCACCAGGGCCTCGCCGCAAGAGCCCAAGTCCCTCTGGACGCCGCCGTCTCCCTCCGCCTCCACTTCCGCCCCAGCCCTCCCAGTGACGCCGTCCCAGCTGCTCCTGCTCAGGCCCGGATAGCGGCGGAGGGAGACGAAGCGGGTAGTTCGCTGCAGCTTAGCTGAGCGGCAGCGGATCCACTTCCTTCTTGGCCTCCCTTCCCCATCCCTGATTAGCTGGGGAAGCTACTGCGTCACTTGGCCGCTCCTCCCAACCCCTAACCCTGACTACGCAGGGAGCTCCCACAAAGGGAGGAAGTCGCTGGCCAATAACAGCCCGACGCTCTAGGCGCGCGAAAGCCGCTTTAAACTCGCCCCGCCCGAAGGCCCGGGCCGTGGGTATTTCTAACAGCCAGTCTCAGGTTTGGGTGAGAGCGCCCCAATCCAATTGGGCAAGTGTTCGCAAAGGTTTACTCTCGGCCTCAACTTCTTTTCTCTTGACTTGCATTGGACCAAATCACTAAGCTCCTCCTCATTCCATTTGTTATTGGTCAAAAGGTGAGTACTTCACCTGGAGAGGCGTCCCGGAGTGAAGCAAACGCTTTCCTTGGCGTTCAGTCCAAGAGAACTGATGGAGAGTTTGAACTTCGCACTCGCTTTAACTTATGCCAATCATTCTATTCAATCGTCTCAGGAGACAAAACAACCGCTTGCCTACGTTTCCTCGTTGAGAAGGCCCGCCCCTCAATAGAATCCTCAGGTTGTACAGTAGGCCCCTCCGTTACCAACTCAGCGTTCTCCGCTACGCGCTACCTTGTGACGTCACCGAGGGAAGAGGCGGATTCGCTCCGATACCGGAAGATGTCCGCCTTTTTGATTGGCTGATCAAAACGTTCGTTAGGTCAGGTTGCCCTTCTCGCGTGCGCTCTGAGCGTGGGCGTCCCTGGGGGTGTGTGGTAGGGGTTTCTGGACCCCGCACCAGCTCGTTAGCCCTTTCCATCTGGGGCGCGGCTTAGGGTCGCCCCTGGTGGGCGGCTCTCGAATCTGGAAAAAGAGCACCAGAACCGGACCGCTCCGGGGCTGCAGAGGTCCTCTGGGCACACAGGAAGATGGCGGCAGCATCGGTCTCTGCGACTTCTGGTTCTCAGTTCTCGGTAAGAAGCGGTTGACATTCGAATACGCCCAGGTCTGTGGTGGCGCCTCTTTGCTTTTCCTCATCCTCCAGAGTGCTTTCGGCCTGGCGTCTCACCCCAGCCCGGGGAACGTTGTTGGGCGCCTAGAGCGTCCCAAGGTACCCCGGCGTCCACTGCTCCTCCATCTAGGCTGCACCTTACCATAGAAACAGGCCTAGCCGGTCTGTAACTCCCACGCCCCCTTCACCTTTTGGCCTTGCTAACAGCCCAGGTTACCGAACATTGCCACGACCCACTGGGATGACTGCACCCACACCCTGGATTACGAAAACATTGCTCCTTTGGTCACGTGGGTGTAACGGCCCCTCTAGGAATCTTGCCCAAAACCAGGTAGGCGCCTCCGTCGGCCTAATTGGCAGCTATTGAATAGTCCGCAATCTGCAGTGCCTACCTGCCCTTGCTTAAGTGACTCCTTTGAGTGCAGTGCCTCCCCTTCCCATCTTCCCTTGTTCTGTGCTTATACCTACCCAGAGCTTGCGCCTCCGACCTCTCACCTTATTACTGACTGCCACGTGTAAATGCTGTTTAGAGAAGCGACACGAGGAGCTAATCTTAATTATTGTTTTTACCTCCAGAGGGCCACCAGCCAGTTCAGTCATTAATATTTGTCGCGTTGGAATGTCGAACAGGTAGCAATTTGGAAACGGCCACTTTGGGAATAATGCAGATAAGCAGTAAACCTGAGGAGCCCCAAGTTAGAGCCATTATCTCTTTATTAGCAAATGCCGAGTGCCTCACATACTTTTAGTCCCTAAAATTACACGTAGGATAGAATCCCTGCTCTAAGGAGCGAAGCACTGAAGAGAAACTGCACTCATTAGATGATTACACAGAAAAGGTTGATGAATGCTTCCATACTGGAATAACCTAAGTGAGAGTGATTAGCAGTGCTTAGGTAGGCTACAGACAGTTTTCCTACAAGGGAGAATGGAGAAGGCTGGATGATGAAGGAATTCTAAATGCTTGTCACAAGATCAGGAAATGAAGGAGAGAAAAAGGCACCACCGGCATTTAGGGTGTGTGCTAGGACGGTAGATCCTTTCAGTAAACATGAAACAATTTGGGATGAACAGAGGTAATGGGGTAGAGTTGTATTTAGATAAATTATTAAAGTAGGTAAAAAACATGAAAAAAGGGGGATATCAGCGTAAAGTTATAGAGGCTAATGGAAAGTGTTTAGGGAATGTTAAAAAAGAGAGGCCAACTGGATACAGATTTTTCCTCAGTTTCAGTTTTTGGTGTCTATTGTTAGGATCTGTGTTAATGAGGCCAGAAATAACCTTCAGTGTTTCAGCATAATGACAGTAACAAGTTTGCAGCGAGGTCAGGGAAGATTAAGGAGAAATACATGACTGAAGCAGTTGGAATTCAATGAGGAATTAGGTCAGTAAAAGGGAATGTAAAAGAGGAACCACTAGACTATTAGAAGTGTAAGTAGATGGATGCGATTATATAAGGACTGTGGTTAATTAAACTTAATTGGGACAAGAGGGCTTTCACTGCTCCAAAACAGGACTGGGAGTCTGAGTAAAGAATACTTTTATACAGCCATACCTCAGATACCGCGAGTTTGGTTCCAGACCATTGCAATAAAACAAGTAATCTTTTTGCTGAAGGAGGGTCTTTCAGTTTGTTTAAAAAAACAAAGCAAATACACATCTCTGAAGTGCAGTAAAGCAAAGCACAGCAAAATGAGGTCTGCCTGTAAATGATGAACTACACTCTGCCAAGGACATCCAGCTGAGCAGTGGTATTGGGATGTGGTCAACCCTTAGTCTTTAAGGTAGCTTTGTCAGAAATCTCAGTGTTTAATAGGAAAGTATGTAGATTTTATATGCTAAGCTGAGCTTTAAAGTAGATTCTAAATAGCAAGAATACATGAAGAGTGTCTAGGACCCTTTACAAATCAGATTGACCTGCTATATCAGATTGTCTAATTTAGAAGTCACTATGTCTCAAAAGTGACTAAATTTATTTTATCAGAAGAAATGGCCTTGCTTAAACACTTAAACTGTCATGTCAGAAATAAGGCTAGCATTTACTACAGAATTTATAAAGCATTTTAGCTTAACAAACACATGACCATAAAAATATGACAATACAACAAGACCTTCTAAAACTACATAAACTTAGAAGGCTACTCATACTCAGATTTCAGGAGCATTAACAATTCATACTTAACATTGATAACCCCAGCATAGAGCTTTTTTTGTTTGTTTTTTAACCAGGCAAGTATTTTTAACAGGCAGATTCACAAATAACAGTCTTTAGGAAGCAGCTACCATATAAATTTCAATGGTGAACAGGGTGGAAGTAGGTGATACATTTGAATTCTTTTAAGTAGTCCTTCACTGCAAGAATAACAGCAAGTAACAGTAACATTTTTTGAGTGAGTGCTCTGTATCAATTTACTAGTTGAGAGAAGCAAGGTAACAACAATGATTGGGCATAATATTAAATAGCAGTGCAGGCAGCATAGTCTTGGTGGTCCTTTTTTATTTTCCTAGTAACCATGGTCAGCATTTAGGACACTTTAAACTTAATTTATAAGCTAATCTAATTGGCTTCTCTGGCTTTTTAGCCAGCCCTTTAACCAACTTGGTCCATATTTTTCTCTTTAAAATGTTTTATGAATATGTCAGATTTTATAACGTTAAAAATATAAAAGATTGCCCTGGCTGGTGTAGCTCAGTGGATTGAGCGCGGGCCTGCGAATGAGAGGATCGCGGTTCGATTCCCAGTCAGGGCACATGCCTGGGTTGCAGGCCAGTTTCCAGCAGGGGACGCATGAGAGGCAACCGTACATTGATATTTCTCTCCCTCTCCCCCTCTCCTACCCTTCCCCTCTAAAGATAAATAAATAAATAAATCTTTAAAAAATATATATATATAAAAGATTTGTTTTTGAGAATAAAATGAAAACTTTCATTCCCCTTTTTGAATCTTCCTACTTCTTTCACACACACCACCATACATTATGAGAATATAAAAATACATAATGGTTATTAGTACTATGTGGCTGTCATGTTTTAAATACTTTCCATAGCTCATTTAATCTTCAATAATCTTATGAGGTTGGCATTAGTAGTTCCATTTCCAAATGAGCAAAATGAGGCACAGAAAGATTAAGTTAAGATTGCTTTTATATTTCTGTTTTTGACAAAAGAAATCTCAACCTATAGAAAAGTTCTTTTTTATATGGGTTTGTTTGAGCCAAAATTTTGAGGGCATTTCCAGAAGCAGAATCTCAATGGATTGAGAAAATGCTCCTGAGAATGGCAGTTCTCCAGCCTATCCCATACCTTGGAATTAAAGGAGAAGCTGTAAGAAGGATTATATGAAATCCATTGGTGGTAGATTAAGGTGGTGGGAGAAGGCAAAGCAGGGGATATCTCTAGGATTGGATAAAAAGCAAACTAGAGAAACATTTTTACATTGGTGGGTACAGGATAATTAATAATGTGTACAGTACATGGAGGTAGATGGTATGCAGGGAACAGGATAACAGTGAGGGGTTCTGTGGTCTTGTGCTCCAGTGCTTGCTGTTGTGCCTAAAGCTGTGTCATCCTAGATGTATAAGAACAGTGGACAGAGCTCGGATGAGGTAATGATCTTTGGAAGCTGAAGACTTGGGATGAACTACCTGCTATGTCCTGTGCAGTTAGGAATTTATGATCAGACCATTTTACGTGATTGTTCTTGGTCAGTGAGCTTGCCAGGCTCACCATGTGTCCCCCAGTAGCTCATCAGATTTATTACAAACCCCCTCTTTAATTCACACTCTGTAGTGTAATATCTTGATGGGCTTTGGTTTTTAGGGTGTGTTGTTCATTAATTTGTTTGCTAGCTATTGTAAACAATTCTGTTGCGGTCATCCCTTTATGTTCCATGGGTGCAAAAATTTCTCTAGAGCAACAGTTCTCAAAGAGTGCTCTGAAGACCTTTTGGGTTGATGAGGTCCCTGAGACCTTCTCAGGGGGTCTGCCATGTTCTTCCTCACCCAACCACTTGGTGAGAGACCAGATTTTCTTCACTCACATCAGTGAACACACACCCAACAGTGAATGCAGAAGCAAATGTAAGAATCCATCACCCTTCTTTTAAGCCAGGATGAAAGAGATTTGCAAAAATGTAAACCAGTGCTACTCTTTCTACTTTTTAAAGATGATATAGTTATTTTTTACTCAAAAATTACATTTGATAACATTATGGATTTAGTTTTTTTTAATTAGTAAATATCTTAAAACATTCTCAGTTTAATTTTTAATATGATAAATGTCAATAGCTATAACCCACATAAGCAAAAGTTCTATGGGGGTCTTCAGTAATTTTTAGGAATGTAGATAAATCCCAAGACAAAAAAGTTTGAAAGGAACAGGTCTACAACAGTGATTCCCCCCCTCCCCTGCCCAATAAACAAACTGTAGGTTTGTAGGTGGGCTGTAGGTGGGCCCAAACTGTAGGTGGGCTGTCACTTGTAACTCACTAGTGGGTTATGGAATATGTTTAGTGACTCAGGGCACATCATTTCTTTTCTTTTCTTTTTTCTTTTTTAAGAGGAAGGTGAGAGAAAAATAGTAAATTCAGTAAATATACCTTTGAGTGAAATTGCTGGGTTGTAGAGTATGTGCAACTTGGTTTCCTACCGTCAGTAGTACCCTTAAATCCATATCCTCTTTAACAGGTAGTATTGTCCCAATTTAAAATTTTTTCCTGAAAAGTGATTATGAAACGTGGTATCCTGTCTTTCTCGTCTGTGTTTCCCTGATGATTGGTGAAGATGCATCTTTTTCCCCATAACTTTGCTAGTCTTTGGTGCATTTTTTTCTATGAAATGCCTGTTCTCGTTTTTTGCCAAGTTTAAATTGGTTTGTCTTTTCTTATTTATTTATGGTCATTCTGTATGTATTCTGGATATTAATCCTTGTCTGTTAAGAGTTTTTGAAATATACTCTTTGGCTTGTCTTTTTATAATACCCTTTGTTTAATAGGAGTTATTAATTTTAATGTAAAATTTTAATCTTTTTATGATTTGTGTTTTTGGTTAAGAAATTCTTTACAGCCAAAGTCTTCATGGTATTCTTCTATCTTTTTGTACAAATTTTAAAGTTGAGGCCTTTTAAGTCCTTGATTTGCTTGAAATTTGTGTGCTGTGAGTTAGTGATCCAGTTTCATGTTTTCATTTAAGATCCAATATTGTTCTAGCATTAGTAGGTTGCTAACTCATCCTTTCCCCAATGTGCAGTTTTAGCTATCAGTATATTAATTTCCATATGTGATGGGTATGGTTATAGGCTCTTTCTCTCATTGTATTTTTCTCTCCTTCTCTGTAGTCACTGTCTTAATGATTCTCCTTTTTATTTGTCTGAGAGAGTAATTGTCTCCCTTCATCCTCAGCAGAAATGTTAACTATACTTAGTCCTTTGCTGTTCTTCAATAGAAATTCTAGAGTCTGCTATTGGAATTTTTGATTGAAATTTCCAGTTCAATTTAGAAACAACTGATGTCTTTAGGATATTGAGCATTCTATATGAGTATGCTATGTCAGTCCAGTTTTCTGGAACATTTTTCAGTAAAATTTTAAAATTTCAGGTCTTGGATTTCATTTATTTCAATTTATTTCTAGTCTTCAAAAGTTTCATTTTCTAACTGGAATATAGAAGTATTATTGATTCTTTCATATTAATTTTACTTAGCAACTTTCCTGAACTCTTAATGCTAAATCTTTGAGGATTCTATGGTGTTTTCTATTTAGATGATCATAATCTGAAATTTGGAGTCTTCTTTTTCAATCTTAACATCAGTTTTTTTTGTTTGTTTGTTTGCTTGTTTTTGTTTTTTGCATTATCTTAATGTGCGGGCTAGGAAATGCAGCACAACATTGACTAGAGTTGTCTTATAAATCTTTGTCTTGTTTCTGAATTTAGAAAGGAATGTTTTAAATTCCGCACCATTAAATATATTGCCATTTTGGTGGTAATATTTCTTATCATAAGAAAATAGTTCTTTAATAATAGTTTTTTAATTTTATTGAATGCTTTTTTGCGTTTGCTGATGATCATATGTATTTTCACGTTAATGGGGTGGGTTGCATTAAAAGATGTTACCATGTTCGCATAGTCTTATCTGGAATAACCCCACTTTGATCATACTGTTTTGTCTCTTTTATAGAGTTGAGTATGGTTTACTAAATTGTATTTAAACTTTTATGTGCCATGTCACACATTCTTTGAAAAGTAGGCAAATGCACATTTTTAATCATACTTTACACCTAACATATTTGTTAAGTAAATATTTGAATCATAAGTATTCCTAAGTACAGTTTGCCCTAACAACTAAAACTACCAGAAAGAAAGTTGTTAGGTTAAACGTTTTGCCTTTAATCCTGAAAGTTTATCCTAGAATCATATCATTTTAGTTAGAAAAATATTTATTGAGTGCTTGTGGTCATGGAAGTAGTACTGGATTAGGCAGGAGTTGAACTTGGGCTACTTAATAGCATGAGACCTTAAGCAGATGGCTTTAAGTTTTCTTAGCCTGTTGCTTTCACCTACAAAATGGGAACAATAATATTTGCTGTGCTTACTTCACAGGGTTCTTGTGATAATTACAGGGAAATGTGAATGTGCTTTAAAAAAAAAAAATCTAAAATGCCAGAATAAATTTAAGTATATCTTCCTGAACTATAAAGTGGAGATGCTTTCTTAAATGTCAGGATTGTTGTGAGGATCAACTCAGATAATGGAAGTGTAAACTATTAACTGTAATGCAAATTTGTGGTTTATGGGTTATTTTTAGTGTGTATGTGGGGAGAGTGAACATAAATACTCTGCTTGAAGGATCTTTTGCCCTCCCATAGCTTTCAGGTTCCCATGATTGGATGGCATATGGCATTGAAGGCAGGAAGAATAATTCACTTGAAATCTGTCATCCTACATGAATGGTATCTTTAGAAAGGTCTGTTTACAAGGTTGGCCCTTGGTTGGCACCTGTAAACTTAGTAGTAAATAATTTCCTACACTGATATAAAACTTCAGCTTAAATCAGCAATTTTCATCCAGTGTGCTGCAAGAATTTTTAAACATGCAATATCTAACTATTTAGTCAGGAACACTGACCTCTTTTCCCTTAGAGTGTTAGATTAAAAAATAGCAACAGCAAACACAACAGTAGTTGTCTGTTGTGAATGAATCAAAATTATACCTTTTTTGTCAGATTGGCAAAAAAAGTTTTCGGTGAGTCACAGAATTTCAGTAACAAGTTTACGTGGACCATGAGATGAAGAAGGTTGAATATTGCTGGCCTAAATGATAAGAGTGGCTCACTGTGCCTCAACTGTTTGTACAATGTAGTTTATACTGAACACCTGCTTTCTTTTTTAAAATTTTAATGTATTTTATTGATTATGCTATTGCAGTTGTCCCATTTTCTTAATCCCCTTTATTCCCCTCCACCCTGTATACCCTGTCCCACAATCATTCCACCACCTTAGTTCATGTCCATGGGTCATACATATAAGTTCTTTGGCTTCTCCATTTCCCATACTATTCTTAACCTCCCTCTGTCTATTTTGTACCTACCATTTATGCTTCTTATTTCGTGTACCTTTTGCCCCATTCTCACCCCTCCCCACTGATAACCCTCCACGTGATCTCTATTTCTGTGGATCTGTACCTCTTCTATTGCTTTCTTTGTTTTTTTTTTGTTTGTTTTTGTTTTTGTTTAGGTTTGGTTGTTGATAGTTGTGAGTTTGTTGTCATTTTACCGTTCATATTTTTGAACATCTTTTTCTTAGATAAGTCCCTTTAACATTTCATTTAATAAGGGCTTGTGGTGCTGAACTCCTTTAACTTGACCTTGTCTGGAAAGCACTTTATCTGCCCTTCCATTCTAAATGATAGCTTTGCTGGATAGAGTAATCTTGGATGCAGGTCCTTGCTTTTCATGACTTGGAATACTTCTTTCCAGCCCCTTCTTGCCTGTAAGGTTCCTTTTGAGAAATCAGCTGATAGTCTTATAGGAACTCCTTTGTAGATAACTATCTGCTTTTCTCTTGTTGCTTTGAAGATTCTCTCCTCTTTAATCTTGGGGAATGTGATTTTACTGTGTCTTGCTGTGTTCCTCTTTGGGTCCAACTTCTTTGGGACTTTCTGAGCTTCCTGGACTTCCTAGAAGTCTATTTCCTTTGCCAGACTGGGGAGGTTCTCCTTCGTTGTTTTCAATTTCTTGCTCTTCCTCTTCTCCTGCTGGCACCCCTATAATTCGCATGTTGGAACATTTAAGGTTGTGGAGGTTCCTAGGCCTCTCCTCATTGTTTTGAATTCTTGTTTATTCATTCTGTTCTGGATGAACGTTTATTTCTTCCTTCTGCTCTAAACCGTTAATTTGAGTCCTGGTTTCCTTCCCATTACTGTTGGTTCCCTGTACATTTTCCTTTCTCACTTTTCATAGCCTTCACTTTTTCCTCTATCTTGTGACCACGCTCAACCATTTCTGTGAGCATCCTGATTACCAGTGTTTTGAACTCTGCATCTGATAGGTTGGCTATCTCTTCATCACTTACTTGTATTTTTTCTGGAGCTTTGATCTGTTCCTTTATTTGGGCCATATATATATATTTGTTTGTTTGTCTCGGTGCACCTGTTACATAGTAAAGGGTGGAACCTTAGGTGTTCACCAGGGTAGGGCAACCCAAGTCGCTGAATTGTGGAGCTGTACATGGAGGAGGGGTCTAAGAGGGAATAATGGTGTTTGCTCAGCTCTTGGCTGGGTTTTAGTCCCTTCCCCCACTACCCACAAGCAAACTGGGCCCTTCTGGTGCTGATTCCTGGGTGAGTGGGTTTGTGTACCTTCTAGAACCCTGTGAGTCTCTCCAGTGAACTCGCCTGTGAGGCTGGGAATTTCTCCCACTGCTTCAACCCCCACAGGTTTTTTCATTCAGAGGTTTTGAGGTTTTATTTCTCTGCACTGGAACCCTGTGTTGTGTGATCTATCCTGCCCCCCAGTTTTCCCTCCCGGTTTATCTGCATGCAAATGTGGGACTGCCCACTCTGCCAGCCACCGCCTTGTGCGCCCCAGTCCTCCAGCTGCTGACTTGCCCTGAGTCCTCTCCACCCTGGCTACCCATCTCTGCATGTCCTACTGGTCTGGATGAATGTTTCTTCTTTAACTCCTTGGTTGTAGGACTTCCATACAGTTCAATTTTCTGGAAGTTCTGGTTATTTTTTGTTTTTAAATTTGTCATTCTTTTGGTTTTATGAGGAGGCAAAGTGTGTCTACCTACGCCTGCACCTTGTGAACACCTGCCTTCTTTTTCAAAGTCAGAAATGTGATCAGCCCCCAATAAAACCTTGGCCACTAAGTGTGATGGCCCTTCTTTGTAGACTACATTTCCTGTAAGTTCTCATTATTAGTTGCTAGAGGAATTACACATATCCTGTAGAGGAATTTTGAAAGCTTGCACCTGATTTTCTGTGGACTTTACCCTGTGTTTCCCTTTGCTGATTTTGCTTTGTATCCTTTTACTATAAGAAATCACAGCCATGAGTATAACTATCTGCTGAGTCCTGTGAGTCCTTCTAGCAAGTTATCAAACCTGGACCTGGTCCTGGGGACCCCTAACACTCATGGTAATAGTAGTTGGAACCTTCCCAAAATTCAAGTTTCCAGATAATGGCCAAGAACCAACTTTGTAAGCAGACATTTCTAAGGAAAGCAGTTTCAAGTCTGCCGTTAACTCTCCTTCCTATGACAGTTGTGCTGTGTGTTTTCTGATGTAAAGGAAACCAAAAGCTTTTATTGTCTTTCAGTGGGTTATAGTAACTTTATTGAATAGGATAATTTAATTTAAAAACAATACGGGTTTGTTTGTTTTTTTTTTCTGTTTTGCATTCAACAGATTTCTTAAATGTATTTATAGAGTGTCTTTATTAGAACTTAAACTCTATTGGGGATGACCGTGCTTTTCTCACATCAGTTCCTGTGCCAACTGGGTGCCCTACAATTCATTTCACTTCTGACAGTAACTTCCTGGAGATAGTGCAGACCCCACAAGTTAAGGGATTAGGTGCCACATGACTGCTTCCACTTCAGTTGTCAGCTCTAAGTCCCAGATGTCCCCAAGATACCTACCTACACTTCTGCACAACCATCTGCAGATTAAGGAGTTACATAACTCTTCTTCACATTTAATCACTTGCCAGAATGACTCTCAGAACTCAGGAAATCAGTATACTTACGATTACAGCTTTTTAATGAAAGACACAATTCAAACACAGGTAAATAGCAGACACCAAGGGCAAGATGTAAAGGGGCTTTCATGACCAATCCAGACGTTCTTGGAACCTCATTGTGCAAGAGTTTTTCTGGTTAAACCACTGGCCACTGGTGACTGAACTCAATCTCCAGTTCATCTTCCTTCTTCTGAGGTCTGGACGTGTGGAGCTGAAATTTTGGCTTACATCACCTGTTTGGTTTTTCCAGCTACCACCCCTCATCCTGCAATTATCTAAGGGGGGCTGCTATTAGCATAAATAACAAAGACACTGCTATTACTTAAGAAATTTCCAGAGATTTTAAATCTGTCAGGAACCAGGGACAGAAACCAAATATATTTTTTATTATTCCACAGGACATACAGATAATAAATGTATCAGGTAGGGATAAGTATTTTTTTTTTTTTAACAGAGTAAGGAGATTGACAGAAAGGCACTGATTTAGATAGGGTAGTCAGAGAAAGCCTCACAGACTTTTGCACAGATTACTCGATGGCATGAGGAAGGGATTGTGAATTTAGCAAGTGAAAATGGAGTGTATTATGCATTCTAGAAATCAAAGTTAGTCAGTATGGCTGGGAAATGGTGGTAGTGGCATGGAGAGAGAGAGCGTGATAGGGAATGAGGTCAGAGTTAGCCTAGGTGAAATTATGTTGGAGCCTTATAAGCTATGATGAGAATTTTGGATTTTTTTCTGTGATGGAAAGTCATTGGAGGGTTTTGATTAGGGATATAACTTGAATTAATTTACTTTAAAAAAATCGTAAGGACTACTATTTGGAGAATAGACTAAGGGGGTGCAGACAAGAGTTCATAGGATGCTAATCTGTTAGTCCAGTCACAGTGGTGTCAACCAGGGTAATAGTAGTGGAATTGATGAGAAGTTGAAGAATTTCTTAATATATTCTGACAGAAGCCCAACGAAATTTACTGAGAGACTGAATGTAGAATGTATGAAAAATGCCTCCATTCAAGGGTTTTGGCCTGAGCAGCTGAGTAAATGGTGGTGCCAATTACTGTGGTATGCTGGAAGAGGAGCAGGTTTGGGGAGTTGACAGACCTAGGGAGGCCCGGGAGGAATGGAAAATCACCAGGTGGGAAACTGTACCGAGGGAAACTGCCTGCCAACCCTACCCAGGACAAACAGAGGCTCAGCTCAGATTGGGGTCTGGGGCCCCCTATCCAGCATGACAGGATGCAGCTTTAACCTGACAGGATGTACCAGGAACAATGGTCAGCAGAAACAGCACCCAGAAACCAGCTCTAGCCAATCAGACTCTGACACCCCAAGCAGTTACCCTTTGCAGGTTTTTGCACTTAAAAACCCTGCCCTAAGAACAACTGAGTGAGTCTTAACCTCCCTTGGTTGGCTCCCTAACCTCCCTTGGTTGGCTCCACTTCCCTCCTTATTCCCCTCTAATAAACCTTGCTCCTTGGCTCATTGTGTCCGTCTGGTTTCTTGAGCAACTCCAACCTAACAGGAGTAGATTCAGGAATTTGGTTATAGACAAGTTGGAGTGCCCATATTGACATCCTAGTGGAAATGAGGGGGAAGTGTGGTTTGAATAGGAGTTCAAGTGGAAGAGCTCTGGCAACCATATTTCAACTTGAAAGTTTTTAGGAAAGGCTCTTCAAAGCCCTGAGAGTAGGTGAGATCATCAAAGGAATCCTTGTAGGTGAAAATAAGAAGAGGTGGAGAAAGTACTAAGCATTGGGGAACTCCAGAATTGGAAAGAAGAAAAAGAAAGAAGCAAGGAGATTCTGAGGGAGGGGCCTGTATTAGGAGGAAAACCAAGAGAGTGTGGTTCCATTCACTAAAGAAAGTGAAGTGATCTGTATCATTTCTGATGATACAGGACAGCTGAAGAGCTGTTCTCTGAATTGACTGAAGTCTGATTGGAAGAGTTAAGAGGGAGGGGCTCTTAAGAGGTGGCAGCAATTACTGTTATTTTGAGGGACTTTTATTAAAGCTGAGGAATAAAACAATAAATAGAGGGGAGTGGTTAAGTTCAGAAACTTCTTTCCCCCTTCTATTCCCATCCCTTCCCTTTTTTCTTTGCCTTTATTTTCTTTCTCTTTTTTCTTCTCTTCTTTTTTTTAAGATTTTATTTATTCATTTAGAGAGAGTGGAAGGGAGGGAGAAAGAGAGTGAGAGAAACATCAACATGTGGTTGCCTCTCACATGGCCCCCCACTGGGGACCTGGCCTGCAACCCAGGTGTGTGCCCTGACTGGGAATCGAACCGGCGACCCTTTGGTTCGCAGCCCGAGCTCCGTCCACTGAGCTACACCAGCCAGGGCTCTTTTCTTCTTAATAGCAATGTGACTGATCTGGTAGGGAGGGAGAGCTAGATGGCACCCAGAGGGAGAGAAGTTATATAGGAACCAAGACTTTGCATAGGTAATGGAGACAGGTTCTTGACACAAAGTTCACTCCTTGTTTCACGGGAGGAAAGGCAGAGTGAGAACAGTCTATCTATAGTTGATAGATTGGTGAGTTGTCTTAAGAACTAGTTAATTGTTCATTTAATCACATAGAATGTGATTCCCCTGATTCTATTGGGGATGAGTTGGGGGGTGTAATAGGGAGAGGTAAGGCAAGTCAACTTTTTGGAACCTCCTTTTCCTTTTTTTGGGGGGGGGGGGCGGGAAACAGGGAGAGTACACTAGATTGTTTTTATGGTACTTCACAACTCTTAAAAAAAAAAAAAAAAACCCAAAAACTAATCCCTGAAGTTTATAACTTTTCTTCATTGTTTTCTCACTTGGAAAGACCTAGCTATTAAAAATGCTTAATATATTTTTATTAGTCTTAGGTGTTTACCTAATCTTTACCATCATAACCATTTTTAAGCATACAGTTTAGTAGTGTTAAGTGTATTCACCTTATTGTGAAACAGATCTTCAGAACTTTTTCATCTTTTAAAATTGAAACTCTATATCCATTAAACAGCTATCATTTGCAGCCTCCTTGAGTCCCTGGTAACCCAAGATTCTGCTTTTCTGTTTCTATGAATTTGACTACCTTAGAGACGTCATGTAAGTGGAGTTGTAAAATATTTATCTTTTTGTGACTGATTTACTTCACTAATTATAATGTACTTCAGGTTTACCCATTATGTTGTATGTGATGGAATTTTCCTCCTTTAAAGTCTAATATTACTTCTGTGTATGTATATCACATTTTATCCTTTACTATTTTTTTATCCTCTCCTGAGGTCATGCTTACTGATTTTAGAGAGGGAGAGAAACATCAATGTCAGAGAAACATGGATCAGTTGCCTCTCATATGTGCACAAACCAGAGACCAAACCTGCAACCTAGGCATGTACCCTGACTGGGAATCGATCCTTTCTTTTGGTTTACCAGACAATGCTCCAACCAGCTGAGCCACACTGGCCATGGCATATCCATTGCTATTTTAATAGACATATTTTGTGTGCATATAAGTAAGAGTTATTAACTTTACATCTCTTCTTTTCACTTTATTTCAAAATAGTTATCATAAATAATTTTTGCAAAGCCATTTTGTTTTGTTTTCTGTCTTGCTTTTGCTTCTGGTTGATTTATGTATTTTTCCTATGTATGTATGTATTCTTTGCTTCAGACTGCTGGCAAGAATGAGGACATTGACCCAACACATTCTTAATAACAATGATTTCCATTGATTAAACTCTGACATTCAAAATGAGTTGGCTTGCTTAGAAAACAATACATTTAGATTTGCTTTTCAAAAAAAACCTTATCTCATTATAACTTGCATTTTTATATAAAAAGACTTTGCATAATTTGTTGACCCAATCCAAGCAGTATTTTGATAACATATCTGTAACAGAATTTTTTGGACAAATTTTGAACTATTTTATAGGAGCTAGCAGGCAGTGAATTTAATGAAGTTGGCTTGTTTTCATTGTTTTGTTTTTGGTGAATTATGTATAGTTCTTCTGTTAATATCTGTGCAGTGTTCCCTAATTCTAACAAAAATTGTTTTGAAAATGGTAAGAAAATTTGCAGGTAACTTTGGTTCATAAATGTATTGATAAGGAATATTTCCTAACCATAGTGACATAAGATTCTAGTAGGTTGTATGAAGACCTAAAATATTCTGTGAAGAATCATAATTAAATTGCTATGTGATAATGCATGGTGCTTTGCAAGAGCTTTGCAGTATTTTTTGTGTGTGTATGTATGTGTATATATATATAAATATACATAATATACATTTTTTCCTTAAATGCAGTTTGACAGGGTTTTTTTTGTGTGTGTGTGGTGGTGTTTTTTTGTTTTTGTTTTTGTTTTTTTTAGATTTTATTTATTTTTAGAGAGGAGGGAGGGAAGGAGAAAGAAATAGAGAGAAACATGAATGTGTGAGAGATACATCTATCAGTTGCCTCTTGCACGCAGCCCACAACCCAGGCATGTGCGCTGACCAGGAATCGAACCAGTACCTTTCAGTTCACAGGCCGGCGCTCAATCCGCTGAGCCCTGGCAGTTATTTTTAAGAACTGAAAACTCACCCTGATTTCTAGCCACCATAAAATCTGATGCGAGTTTGCCAAAAAGCTTAGAAAAATGTTAACTATCAGTCCTTGTTGCATGTCAACACATTTTTCACAGTAAACCTGGCATTGATTTACCACTTTTGAAACTTATTCCCGCCCTTTCCAAGCTCTTTTCCCCCTTTGCCCCATAATGTGTGTGTTGCATTTGTTTTCTTAAGTCCACTGAAAAATTGCATGGTTTTTAACACAAAAATAGTTTTCAATTTTTTGAAAGATTTAGATACAGTGTGGTTATTTTGATGGCCTTTGTTTATACAAGGAGGTTGTTTACTGTTATTGTAAATATTCATATTCTTGCACTTTTCTGGAAACATTCTTCTGGTGCTTCATCGATAGTCATAGTTCTTCAAAGGTAGGACTTGGAAACCTAGATCGCTGTGGCTACTCGAATAAGAAAAATGAATGTCTGAGAATTTTGTGCAGCTAGCAGTCATGTCATCCCCCTTAGCTGTCAGTTTCTCCGTTACTTCCCCAGCTCTGGGTTTCTCTACCAACAGAAAGTTACCTATAGAAAACAAAAGTTCACAGTTAGTGTCACCTGCACTGAAAATATCATGTGGGACATAATCTAAAATAAAACAGAATCCCATTCATGATTGAAGGTGTATGTGTGGAAATAAACTTTTATGTTCAGGTAGTTAACAAGCTTTAATGTTTTCTTTGTTTCTCCCTTTTCCCCCTGACTTAAATGTAAAGTTTTTGAGGCAAGAACTGTCTTATGTAAATTAGAGAGTTTGGGACATTTAATAATATTCAGGAAGTATTTAGTTAGATTAATTTGGTCAATTTGTAGCAATTTCTGGTACTGTAAAAAGATAGTATTTTTCTGAATGTTTGTTTTACAGTACGTATTTTTAAAATAAAATTCATTGTGTCGTATTTAAGTTTTTTGTGCATCTATATTCAAGTTATGTGAACATTATCTCCTTTTCATAGTATCTGGCATATAGCTATACTTACAGAAATGTGAAACACATTCAGAGTTTTAGTATTTTAAAGTAATGATTGAATTCTGTCATATATGATCAGTGGACTCTTTGTTTTTGTCTCTACCAAAAACAAAGTGGAAGGTATGAACAATTCAGTTCTCAGTCATGAGCATTTGTACAAACATATCTTTATAAGCTATTTGTGTTTAAAATTTTGAAAGGTAATTTCTGTATTTTTATTTTTCAGAACATCTTAGCTGAACCATCAAAGGCAAATGGAAATATGATTCGCCATTCCTCATCTCCGTATGTAGTGTATCCACCTGATAAACCTTTCCTTAACAGTGATCTACGACGCTCCCCGAATAAGCCAACACTAGCCTATCCAGAAAGCAACAGCAGAGGTAGTAGAGTCTAGCAAAATAGATGTTTTTTGTGTTTATGTTTGCCGACTGCTTAAAAATTCTGAATTGTGTCTTCCATTTATTTTAAATTTAAAGGAGGAGAGTATATTTCCCCCTTCCTGTTTTTAACCTCCTCAAAATGTAATAATGCCTTTTTAAATTTGTTTCTTGACTGGTTGTTAAACATTGTGATTCTTATTTTATTCCCTAGTAATCTGTTTTTCTCTGAACTTTTTAAAAAGTTTATTTACATAGATGTAAAGATCAGAACTAGATGAACTATTGTAACAGAAGCATTAATATCTAATTCTTAGACCTTGTGTTCCTGCTAGAACTCTGTTGCTTAGTTGTTTTATTTTGGCCTTTTTTTAAAAAAATAAGAACTTTATAAAACCTATTTTTATTCCACAGTGGGCTTAGTTGTTTGTTTTTAGCTTTTTAAACCTATGTTAAGTTGTTTGAATGTTATGTAACTTTCGTTATTTCTCAGAATTGCCAGTCTTTAACTACTGTATTCTGATGAATAGCACTTTGTCAGTTGTTTTATTAACCATTAAATTAATTAACATTTTCCTTATCGTCATCTTTGAGACACAGTATGAGAGGGGACCCAAAAAATATACCAGAATTATCTTCTAGAGGGCAGGCTCCTTGTAGTATAGGCTTACCTGCTAGGTGAGTGTTCTAGGAACCCACCTATATCAGTGTACCAGCTGGTAGTGTTGTGAGACACAGCGTTTGACTTCAGTGGATTTTGTAATTTTATTTAATTATTTTTAAGACTCTTTCAACATGTTTGCCCATTTCCATGATGGGCGATATAGGAGTACATCTGCCCACACCACGCTGAGTGTTCAGCAGTTTTTGACCAAAGACGGCATGACTCCCATACCCTACCCTCCCTGTTCACCCGAACTCACCCTGAGTGACTTTTCTGTTTACCTGGATGAAAACTTGCTCACAGAGAAATGTTTTGCCAGTGTGGAAGACATGAAACAGAAAACAGCAGAAGCACTAAAGGGCATCAAAATTGATGAATTCATTGCATACCAGGACAAATAAGCTATCTATATTATAAAATATATCAATCTCCAGTTTGGGTCTGTCACATTTTAGGCAATGAAAAATTTGGTGAGTGAATGAATTATGCTAGTAAATTAAAAATATGCCTTATTTTTACTGAAGCCTCAATTTTTAAAAGATGGAAGTTTTTCCTACCTGTTGTATAGTATGCATAATGTTTCATTTAAATCAAAGTTTAAGCAAAATGACTCTAAATATGTAATCGATGAAGATAATACTGAAATGGTTTAAAGGCACAGAATGTAGGAAACTGACAGTATTAAGGATTATAAAATGTTAAAAATTAAAATATTGGCATAATACTAATGGAATCAGAATAAAAGGGAGTCCCGAAACTGACTTGGGCGTATGTGTAAGTAGTAATTATATCCGTATATATAGGTATATGTGGGAATTTGGGATATGATAAAGTTCCCGTTTAAAGTTCTTTAATATAAAAATATGGTTTATTTGACTTAAAGAATTAAATGTAAAAATATGTGCAACTATTATACCTAAGTATAATAAAGGAAAATACAAAGTTTATCTAATCTTGTTTACAGAAAAACATTCTATATACATATAAACAACTTGACAGAAAAAATTGTTTCATATAACTATGGAAAATCAATACATCAGTATATCAAAACTAGAATTGAGACATAATAAACAGAGGGCTAGACTTCTTCTTATAAAAAAATAGGTGAAGAAACTTATAAATGATAGAGAATTTACCAATAATATATTTAAACTTGTAATAGAAATACAAAATAAAATAGCGAGAAGTTGTATGTGTTCTTTAGTCAAAATGGCGGAGAGACTTCCAGCCGAGATGGAGGCGTAGGCAGATATACTGTACCTGCTCATACAAACAAAAGAAGGATATCAAACAAACAACTAGAACTCACAGTAAATCGAATGGAATGGATGTCCAACAACCAGAGTTAAAAAAGAAACATTCATCCAGACCGGTAGGAGGGGCAGAGATGGTTAGCCAGGGTCGAGAGACTCAGGGCAAGGCAGCAGCTGGTGGACCAGGTGGTCCCAGATTTGTGTGCGGATAAACCGGGAAGCAAGACAGACTGCACACACAGGGTTCCAGTGCAGGGAAATAAAACCTCAAAACCTCTAAATGATAAAACCTGTGGGGGTTTCAGTGGTGGGAGAAACTCCCAGCCTCATAGGTGAGTTCATTAGAGAGACCCACAGGGTCCTAGAATGTACACAAACCCACTCACCCAGGAATAAGCACCAGAAGGGCCCAGTTTGCTTGTAGGTAGTTGGGGAAGGGACTAAAAGCCTGGGGAAGCCAAGCATAAGGCATGGTTCCTACTCTCACCCATCCCTCGCATAAAGCTCCACAACTCATGACATGGGTTGCCCCGCCCTGGCAAATACCTAAGGCTCTGCCCCTTACTATGTAACAGGCTGGCTGAGAACCCTCCCGCCCTTTTGGGTCTTAAATGAGAAAACAAATGAAAAAGTGAAAAAAGATACTTTTGGGTCTCAAATGAAAAAAGGCCCAAATGAAAGAACAGATCAAACCTCCAGAAAAAATACAACTGACTGATGAAGAGATAGCCAACCTATTAGATGAAGAATTCAAAACACTGGTAATCAGGATGCTCACAGAAATGGTTGAGCGTGGTCACAAGATAGAGGAAAAAGTGAAGGCTATGAAAAGTGAGAAAGGAAAATGTACAGGGAACCAACAGTAATGGGAAGGAAACCAGGACTCAAATTAATGGTTTAGAGCAGAAGGAAGAAATAAACGTTCATCCAGAACAGAATGAATAAACAAGAATTCAAAACAATGAGGAGAGGCCTAGGAACCTCCACAACCTTAAATGTTCCAACATGCGAATTATAGGGGTGCCAGCAGGAGAAGAGGAAGAGCAAGAAATTGAAAACAACGAAGGAGAACCTCCCCAGTCTGGCAAAGGAAATAGACTTCTAGGAAGTCCAGGAAGCTCAGAGAGTCCCAAAGAAGTTGGACCCAAAGAGGAACACAGCAAGACACAGTAAAATCACATTCCCCAAGATTAAAGAGGAGAGAATCTTCAAAGCAACAAGAGAAAAGCAGATAGTTATCTACAAAGGAGTTCCTATAAGACTATCAGCTGATTTCTCAAAAGGAACCTTACAGGCAAGAAGGGGCTGGAAAGAAGTATTCCAAGTCATGAAAAGCAAGGACCTGCATCCAAGATTACTCTATCCAGCAAAGCTATCATTTAGAATGGAAGGGCAGATAAAGTGCTTTCCAGACAAGGTCAAGTTAAAGGAGTTCAGCACCACAAGCCCTTATTAAATGAAATGTTAAAGGGACTTATCTAAGAAAAAGATGATCAAAAATATGAACGGTAAAATGACAACAAACTCACAACTATCAACAACCAAACCTAAAAAAAAACAAAAACAAAAAAAACAAAGAAAGCAATAGAAGAGGTACAGATCCACAGAAATAGAGATCACGTGGAGGGTTATCAGTGGGAAGGTGGAGGGAGTAATGGAAAAGGTACAGGGAGTAAGAAGTATAAAAGATTCGTACAAAATAGACAGGGGGAGGTTAAGAATAGTGTAGGAAATAAAGAAGCCAAAGAACTTATATGTACAACCCATGGACATGAACTAAGGGGGTGGGGGATGCGGGTGGGAGTGGATGTGCAGGGCAGAGGATAATAAAGGGTAAAATGGGATGACTGTAATAGCATAATCAATTAACTATATTTTTAAAAAATGGCAGAGATACTGTAATTAATGTAATTACTGCAAAGACTTCTGATGAAAGTATAAATCAAAACAACCTATTTTGAAGATAATTTACTTTGTTTCAGGAGCCTTGAAAATATTAATATTTTTGACCTAGTAACTTAATTTTTCAATTTTTATTTATTGGTAATAAGGAAATAACCTTTTAACACAGCATAAGGGAATGCTCACAGTATCATAATGATACAGTACAAAACAAAACTTAAATAAATTTTAAGTTTTAAATAATTTTAAATAGTTTGATCTCAATCTGTTTTATACATAAAATAAGAGATAAAAAGAAATAACCAAAAGGACAGTCATTATCTCTTGGTAGTAGAAATATCAGTTATTTTCTTTGTTGTAGTTTCCTGTGCCTTGTATAGTGAGTATTTATTGCTTTTATAATTAGGAACTTTTGTTGGGCAGTTACAGTGTGCTTAGATAATTTTTCCCTAAGTAATGAAAAAATAGGCATTAAAAAATCATCCTTTTTGTGTTTGACTATTTAACTCTGATTGGAATCTGCATGTGATCCTTTTATTGAAACAGAAAAGTTACAGTTAATATTCTTGGGATAGTTATATGAATTTAGTATGATTAGCTAAATATTTTTACCATTTTATAAAAATTTTTAAATGTTTTTACCATAATAATGTGGCTTTTACTTGAGTATTTAGCACATTTCAGAAACTCAAAAGATGTCTTCAAATGGATTTTTTTAAAAAGAATTATCATGTGATGATAATTAAAATTTTATCATTCCTAAAGAGTGATCCTGCCCTGTACCCACCCATCAATTTTATATTTTATTTAGATCAGGTTATTATTTATAAGGGAACTTTCTTTTTACATTGTTATCTTACAGTATCCATATTTGTATTTGGCAGCCATATTCTCTGCTCTGAAGAATCTTCAAGATAAGATTCGACGCTTAGAACTTGAAAGGATTCAGGCAGAAGAAAGTGTGAAAACCTTGTCTAGAGAAACAATTGAATATAAGAAAGTATTGGATGAACAGATACAAGAAAGGGAGAATTCAAAAAATGAGGAATCAAAGCACAATCAAGGTTTGTTTAATTAAGGAAATAAACACTCAAAATCAGTATTGTAAAATTACTCCAAAATTGCCCATTAGCATTTTCTAGTACAGTGATCCTTCACCTATTGCGGGAGTTACATTCCGGAGACCCCTGTGATAGGTGAAAATCCATGAAGTAGCAACGTTATATTATTTTATTATTTATATATTTTAAGGCTTTATATACCCTTCCCACACTCCTATAAACCTTTCCCACACGCTTATAAAGACTTCATATGCTCTTAAACATTTTCCGTACTCTTAAACCTACGTAATTTTAACAACATACACAATTCTATATAGGTACTCACCGGTGAGTATACAGTTGTCCCTTGCTATATCATGGTCCAATTATTGTGGCTTCACTGTATCACAGGTTTTTTAGAGCCTGCAATACAGTGAAGCCACAATAAGTAGACCCCAATATAGCAAGGGACGACTGTAGTCAGTCTTCAAATGCCACAAAACTGCATTATATACTCTGGTACATTTTGAGTAATGAGTGCTGATGTCATGAAATAATATTTACTGACTGAATTCAAGGCAGATTAGACCAGCATATATGGAATGATTTAGTTCATCTAAAAAGGCTTCCAGAACTGCTGGAAAGTGGTTATTATATATACAGTAGGCTTAATTCCTTTTAACAGCTTTTTAAAACTGTTCTACAAGTGACCTAATTTCTGCTTTTTTTTTCATATTCTTTTTAGAACTGACATCTCAGTTGTTAGCTGCAGAAAATAAATGTAATCTTTTAGAAAAACAATTGGAATATATGCGTAATATGATAAAGCATGCAGAAAAGGAAAGGACATCTGTCTTGGAGAAACAGGTATAGTACCTCACAGATTCATTCTCAAGGACAGTTAGTTAATGGGAAAAATTAAGTGACTTACAGACCTTTTTTCTCAGTGAAGACTAATGGTGCTGTTGTAATTATTTTTTTAAAAATTGCCATGACCTCCATTTTTTTAAAGGTTTTATTTTATTTATTTTTAGAGAGAGGGGAAGGGAGGGAGAAAGAGAATGAGAGAAACATCAATGTGTGGGTTGCCTCTCATATGTTCCTCACTGGGGACCTGGCCCACAACCCAGGTATGTGCCCTGACTGGGAATGGAACCAGCAACCCTTTGATTCGCAGCCCTTGCTCAATCCACTGAGCTACACCAGCCGGGGTATTTCTCCTTTTATCTTAAATTAACCACTGGCAATAGTACCAGTAGTTCATTTTAAAAGACTAGTGTAAACTTTGAAAAAAAAATGTAATTCTTTTTTTTTTTTTTTTTTCAGTGTACCTGTAAAGGGGTTTTCTTTTGGGATGACTCTCACACACACTGCCATATCCTGTACACACACAGCTTTGATAGCTTCTGCTGTTGAACAGTATACCAGTGCAAGACTGAAATTACTTGGAATTATTTATGGTGTCTGAAGATTTGATTGGCTTTCTTGTAATTTCTGTGTTTGGTAAAGTTTTACTTAAATTGGAGAAACACTACATAGTGTGTTGCATGATCTTTTCAAGTTACATTAACTTCTTTTAGTCTACATTATAAAAAGTGTAAAAAGTCTTATGTCTCTCTCTGCTTATAAAGTTTCTTTAAAGACTCACAGAAGGCAGCAGGTTTCAGGGTTTTTAATACTTTGAAAACCTGATTTTATGTTAAAGTGTAGTTAACATACAGTTTTGGGTGTGCAAATAGTGATTTAACATTTATATACCTTATAAAGTGATCACCATGATAAGTCTTATTACCATCTGTCACCATACAGCTATTACAATATTGACCGTATTCCCTGCGTTGTACCAGTACACGCGTGACATTTATTTTGTAACTGGAATTTTGTACTTTTTAAATCCCTTTCATCTTTTTTCATTCATTCCCCCACCTCCTCCTTTCTGGCATCCATTAGTTTGTTCTCTGTGTCAGTGACTGTTTTTGTTTTATTCATTTGTTTTGTTTTACTTTTAGATTTTACATATGAATGAAGTCATGCAGTATTTGCCTCTTTATTTAGCATACTACCCTTTAGGTCCATTTATATGGTCACAAATGGCAATATTTTGTTCTTTTTTATGGCTGAATAATACTCCATATTTGTGTGTGTGTCTCCTTTATTCAGTTCATCTTCTGATGGACAGCTAGGTTGTTTCCACATTTTGGCTATTGTAAGCATAGAGGTGCATGTATCTTTTGAATTAGTGTTTTCATTTTAGGGCTCTTACTTCTCCACATCCTTACTGCCATTCGTTATTTGTTGTTTTTTTGATACTACCATTCTGACAAATGTGAGGTGATAATTCACTGTAGTTTTCATTTGTATTTCCCTAGTAGTTGCTGCTGTTGAGCATCTTTGCAGACATCTCTAGACAAAGTATGTCTTTTTTGTAGAAATGTCCATTTAGGTCTTCTGCCCTTTTTTAAATAAGACTATGGGTGGGGTTTTTTTTGTTGTTTTTGTTTTGTTTTTTTCTTATGCAGTTTTATGATTTCTTAAAATATTTTAGAGACTCTTACTGGTTACATACTTTGCAAATATCTTTTGCCATTCAGTTCTTTTGTTATGTTGATTATTTCCTTTGCTATGCAAAGGATTTTTAGTTCAATGTAGTCTCGTTTGGTTACTTTTTCTTTTTTTTGCCTTTGCCTGAGGAATCATTAAAAAAAAAATACTGCTAAAACCAATGTCAAAGAGTTTAGTGCTTGTGTTTTCTTCCAGGAGTTTTATGGTTTCAGGGCTTATATGTAAGTCTTTAATCATTAAGTTTGCTTTATTTTGGCTATGCTGGGTCTTCTATGATTTTATATAAATTTTAGGATTATTTGTTCTAGTTCTGTGGAAAATGCCATTGGTATTTTGAGAAGGATTACATTAAATCTGTAGATTGCTTTGAAAGTACGGACTTTTTAATGATACTAATTTTTTAATCCATGAACATGGTATATCCCTCCATTTATTTCTGTCTTCAGCTTCTTTCATTAATGTCTTAACAATTTTCAGAGTACAGGTCTTTTACCTCTTTGGTTAAATTTATTGCTAGATATTTTATTCTTAATTTCTTTTCTTATTGTTATTTGTGCACAGAAACACAACTGATTCGGGACTATTAATTTTGTGTCCTGCAACTTGACCGAATTCATTTATTTAGTTCTAATGCTTTTTTGGTGGGGTCTTTAGAATTCTTTTTACATGTTACTATATGTCTGTATGGTTGAGGATTTTGCATCTATTTTCATCTGTGGTATTAGCATATAACTTTCTTAAATATAACTTTAGTTTTGGTATTAGGGTAATGCTGACCTCATAGATAGAATTGGGAAGCATTTCTTTCTCATGTGTTTTTTGGAATAGTTTGAGAAGGACAGTTCTTATTTGAAAGCTTGATAGAATTTACCTGTGAAGCCTTCTGGTCCTGGAATTTGTTACCGGGAGTTTTTTGATTAGTGGTTCAATTTCATTACTAGTAAATGGTCAATTTGGATTTTCTATTTCTTCCTCTTTTACTCTTGGAAGGTTCTTGTTTCTAGAAATTTACCCATTTTTGTCTAATTTTTTTTTTATCTATAATTGTTTGTAGTATTCTCATGATCTTTTGATTTCTGTGGTATCAGTTTTCACTTCTGTTTAATTTCTGATTTTATTTGGACCGTTTCTCTTTTTCTTTTATTTTTAAGTATGGCTAAAGGTTTATCAATTTCATTTATCTTTTCAAAGAACCAGTTTCATTGATCTTTACTATTGCTTTTTTAACTTCTTCACTTATTTCTGTTCAGACCTTTATTATTTTCTTTCTTCTAACTTAGAACTTTGTTTTTTGTTTTTCTATTATCTTTAGATGTAAAGTTAGATTGCTGATTTGGGATTTTTCTTGTCTTAAGGTAGGCTTGTATCGCTGGGCACTTTTCTCTTAGAACTGCTTTTGCTGCTTTCCATAGATTTTGGAAAGTTATGTTTTCGTTGTCATTTGTTTTGAGGTATTTTTTTAATTTCTCCTTGACCCACTGGTTGTTTAGAAGCATGTTTAGTCTCTTAAGTGTTTGTGTTTCTTGCAGTTTTCTTTTTGTAATCGATTTCTAGTTTTATATTGCTGTAGTTGGAAAAGATGCTTGATATGATGTCAGTATTCTTGAATTTATTGAGACTTTTTTCCTGTCCTAACATGTGGTCTATCCTGGAGAATGTACACGTGCACTTGTAAAGAATGTGTATGCTGCAGTTTTGGGATGAAATGTACTGTATACATCTAGTAAGTCCTTATCATTTAATGTGTCCTTTAGGCCAATGCTTTATTTATTTTTGGTCTCTATGATGTATTCATTGATGTAAATAGATTGTTAATATTCCCTATTTCTGTCAGTTTTTCCCCTATATGTCTGTTAATATTTTCTTTATATATTTAGGCTGTCCTATGTTAGGCACATAAATATTTGATTGTTACAAACTTTTTTGGAGCATTATGTAACATCCTTTGTCTTTCATTACAGTCTGTTTTAGTGTCTATTTTGTTTAATAGAAGTATTGCTAACCCAGTTTTCCTTTGGTTTTCATTTGCATGGATCCACTCCTCATAGTCTCTGTGTGTCTCTTGTTATTTAAAATGAATGCCTTCTATCTGGTAGGCACTCAGGCACCCTATGTCTTTTGACTGGAGCTTTTAGTCCAATTACATTTAAAGTAATTATTGATAGTTATGTTCTCATTGCCATTTTATTTATTGTTTTCCGGTTATTTGTGTAGTTTTCTATTTCTTTAGTCTTTTGTTCTCTTGTGGTTTGCTGGTTTTCTTTAGTGTTATTTCAGTTCCTCTGTGTGTGTGTGTGTGTGTGTGTGTGTGTGTGTGTGTGTGTGTGTATTGTAGGTGTTTGGTTTGCGTTTACCATGAGGTTCATATATATTGACCTGTATATATACCAGTCTATTTTTAATGGATAGGCTTTTAAGTTTGAACACATTTTTACTCCCCCTCCATGTTTTATCTTTTTACATCATATTTTAGATCTTTTTGTTTTGTGTATCTCCTTGCTACTTAATTGCAGTTATAGTTGGTTTTACTATTTTTCTCTTAACCTTTCCACCAGCTTTTTAGGTGGTTTATCCACTGCCTTTTTTTATATATTTGCCTTTGCCAATTAGGTTTTTGTTTTGTTTATTTTCTTATTTCTGATTATGGCCTTTTTCTCTATTCTCCCAAGTTCTCATTTTTATCACCATTACTTTGATTTTTTTCCAGATAAATTAACTTACCTGTATGTCATTAGGGTTTTTTGGGGAGAGGGTTGATTTTACGCTTTTATTTGGAACATATCCCTCAGTCTCCTCGTTTTGTTGACCACACTGTGTTCACTTCTATGAAGTAGGAGAAACAGCAACCTCTCCCAGTCTTGAAGGAATGGCCTTTTATTTTATAGGGACAACCTCTGTTTAGACTGTCCATATCAGTGGCTTTGGCAAGCTGGCTAGAGATGGAGTGGACATGGCCAACATATCTGGAGGCCACTCTGATGGGAGGGCTGTTTAGAGCTGGGGCAGGAATGGGCTGAGGTATCCTGTAGTTTGTGTTTCCAGGCCCCTCTGGTGGGTGGCATACTGGAGTTGGGTGGGCTTTTGAGGTATCCTGGTGCCCTGAGCTCCGGAACCACCTGATAGGGTATCTGACTGTAGGTGGAGAGCTATTGTCATCTACAGGTCCTCAGTGAGCTGGGGTGGCTTTATAGGCTGGCTAGAGTGTTTAGCCCAAGCTCCAACCCATGCTACCCAGGTGGAGGGGGAATGTAAATTGTGGCCTCTCTTTTTTTTTTTAAGTTACCTGGCATGAACTACAAAGCAGTCTGCACATGGCTGCTACTTTTGCTGGGCTTAGAGATACCTGAGAAAGGCCAAGCCGTAAACCAAGGCCAGTTAGTTTTGGGCCTGGGGCCACTTTTTAGGAAAGTCCACAGCTTTAGCCAGGTAGGCTGTTTATATGGAAAAGTCACTGGAAAGGGCTTTAGTAGGCCTGCAAGTTGGGTGAGGCAGGACTTCAGAACATCACCAGGGCAGTTTGAACAGTGCTAGACAGGTAGGTGGAACTCACGTATGGTATACACCTGCCAGCTCTGTGAGGGAGGGATCATCAAAGGAACAATGGCCTCTGCCAACTCTTCTATCTGAGAAAAACTGCCCATCCCCGCAGTTCTTGCCCCGATACCAGGCAATTCATTCCTCTCCGTATGTCCCTTGTTCCTTTTGAGTTGCTGTCCCAGGGCTGGCGCTCAGAGAGAGTGTGTGTGAGTAAGTCCATGTGCTGGCCCTTTAAAAGGAATGCTTGGGACCCCAGAAGCACTTTGTCTGACTAGCCTCAATCCCCACTGGTTTTTACAATCAAAGTTGTAGATGCCTGTCTTCCTTTCACTGGAACCCTGGTCTGGGAGGTGCCTATTGTGAGGATGGGATACCTCCCTCTTTAGGGTGGACCCCAACAAGTGAGATATCTCTCCCAATTTTTATCTGCCACAGGTGAATGTGGGACCAGTCCAATCTGCATATCCACCCCTCCTACCAGTTTTGATGTGACTTCCTTAATTCCCTAGTTGTAGGACTTCATTCAGCTATATTTCAGGGGTTCTGAATGATGGTTGTTTGTAGCATAGTTGTAATTTTTTTTAACATTTTTTCTATTTTTGTTCAAGTATAGTTTTCTGCCTTTTCCCCCCAGCCCTCCCCATGTCCCCCCCCCCATTTCCAACCCTCCTTGTTATTGTCCATGTGTCCTTTTCCCCTGAAATTCCCTCCCCTCTCCCCTATGGTCACTGTCAGCCTGTTCGCAATTTCAATGTCTTTGGTTATATTTTGCTTGCTTATTTGTTTTGTTGTTTAGGTTCCTGTTAAGGGTGAGATCATATGGTATTTGTCTTTCTCTGCCTGATGTATTTCACTTAGCATAATGCTTTCCAGTTCCGTCCATGTTGTCACAAAGGGTAGGAGCTCCTTCTTTCTTTCTGTTGCATAGAATTCCACTGTGTAAATGTACCATAGTTTTTTGATCCACTCATTTACTGATAGGCACTTAGGTTCCAGCACTTGGCTATTGTAAATTGTGCTGCTATGAACATTGGGGAGCATAGTTTCTTTTGGCTTGGTGTTTCAGGGTTCTTAGGATGTAATCCTAGCAGTGGAATTGCTGGTCAAAGGGCAGATCCATTTTTAGTTTTTTGAGGAAATTCCATACTGTTTTCCATAGTAGTTGTACCAGTCTACAATCCCACCAACAATGCACTAGGGTCCCCTTTTCTCTACAACCTCTCCAACACTTGTTTGTTCCTTTGTTTATGGTGACCATTCTCAATGGTGTGAGGTGGTATCTCATTGTGGTTTTAATTTGCATCTCTCTGATACTAGTGATACTGAGCATCTTTTCATGTGTCTCTGGACCCTCTGCATGTCCTCCTTGGAGAAGTGTCTGTTCAAGTCCTTTGTCCATTTTTTAATTGGGTTGCTTGTCTTCTTAGAGTGGAGTCTTGTGAGTTCTTTATATATTTTGGAGATCAAACCCTTGTCTCAGGTATCATTGGCAAATATGTTTCCCCATACAGTTGGTTCTCTTTTCATTTTAATAGTGTTGTCTTTAGCTGTGCAGAAGCTTTTTATTTTGATGAGAGCCCATGTGTTTATCCTTTCCTTTATGTCCCTTGCTCTAGAGGACATATCAGTGAAAATATTGCTGTGTGGAATATCTGAGATTTCCTGCCTATGTTCTCCTCTAGGACTTTAATAGTGTCACGACGTATATTTAAATCTTATCCACTTTGAATTTATTTTTGTGTATGGTGTAAGTTGGTGATCAAACTCATTTTTTTCATGTAGCTGTCCAGCTCTTCCAACATCATTTGTTGAAGAGGTTATTTTTACTCCATTTTATGTTGCTGCCCCCTTTGTCGAATATTAATTGACTGTAGGGACTTGGGTTTATTTCTGGGCTCTCTATTCTGTTCCATTGGTCTTTGTGTCTCTTCTTATGCCAATACCAGGCTGTTTTGATTACAGTGGCCTTGTAATACAGTTGGATATCAGGTATTGTGATTCAACCTACTTTGCTCTTCTTTCTTAAAATTGCTGCAGCTATTTAGGGTCATTTATGGTTCCATACAAATCTTTAAAGTGGTTGTTCTGTACCTGTGAAGTATGCCATTGGTACTTTAATAGGGATTGCATTGAATCTATAAATTGCTTATTGGGTAGTATGGACATTTTGATGATGTTGATTCTTTTGATCCATGAACACCGTACATGTTTCCATTTGTTTGTGTCTTCCTTAATTTCTTTTTTCAGTGTTGTGTAGTTTTCTGAGTACAGATCTTTTACCTCCTCGGTTAGTTTTATTCCTAGGTATTTTAATTTTCTTGTTGCTATGTCAAATGGGATTTTTTTTTCTTGATTTCTGCTTCTGGTGTTTCATTGTTGGTATACAAAAATGCCTTTGATTTCTGTATATTGACTTTGTATCCCGCTGTTTTGCCAAATTCATTTATTAGGTTGAGCAGTTTTTTTTGGTGGAGTCTACAGGATTTTCTATGTACACTATCATGTCATCTGGAAACAATGACACTTTCGTTTTCTCTTTTCCAATTCGGATGCCTTTATTTCCTTTTCTTGTCTGATTGCTGTGGCTAGGACTTCCAATACTGTGTTGAATAGAAGTGGTGAAAATGGACAGCCTTGTCTTGTTCCTGATCTTAGTGGGGAAGTTTTTAGTTTTTCCCCATTGAGTGTGATGTTGGTTGTAGGTCTCTCATATATAGCCTTTATTATGTTGAGGGATGCTCCCTCTATTCCCACTTTCCTAAGTTGTTATCATAAATGGGTGCTGTACCTTATCAAGTGCTTTTTCCACATCTATTGATATGATCATGTTATTTTTGTCTTTGCTTTTGTTTATGTGATGTATTATGTTTATTGCTTTGTGAATATTGTACCATCCTTGCATCCCTGGGATGAATCCCACTTGGTTGTGGTGTACGATCTTTTTAATGTATTGCTGGATGCAGTTTGCCAAATTGTTGAGGATTTTAACATCTTATGTTCATCAGTGATATTGGCCTGAAGTTTTCTTTCTTTCTTGTGTCTTTAACTGGTTTTGGGATTAGGATGATGTTGGCTTCATAAAAAGAGTTTGGGAATCTTCCATCTTCTTGGATTTTTTCGAATAGTCTGTGAAGGACAGGGGTTATTTCTTCCTTAAATGCTTCGTAGAATTCTCCCGTGAAACTGGTCCAGGGCTTTTGTGTGTCAGGAGTTTTTTTGATTACTGCTTCAATTTCGTCTGCTGTTGTTAGTCTGTTCAGGCTTTCTGCTTCTTCATTGAGTTTTGGAAGATTGTATTTTTCTAAAAATTTGTTCATTTCACCTAGGTTTCCAAATTTCTTGGCATATAGTTCACAGTAATTTCTTACAATCCTTTGTATTTCTGTGGTGTCAGTTGTAATCTCTCCTCTTTCATTTCTGATTGTGTTTATTTGTGTCCTTCCTCTTTTTTCTTGATGAGTTTGCTAAAAGGCTTGTCTATTTTATCTGTCTTTTCAAAGAACCAGCTCTTGGATATATTGATCTTTAGAATTGTGCTTTTAGTCTCTATATCGTTTAATTCTGCTCTGATCTTGGTTATTTCCTTCTACTTGCTCTGGGCTGTCTTTATTGTTGTTCTTCGAGTTCTTATAGGTGTAGGGTTAGGTCGTTTATTTGGAATGTTTCTATTTTTTTTAGGTAGGCCTGTATCACTATGAACTTACCTCTCAGGACTGCCTTTGCTGTGTCCCATAAATTTGGGTTGTTGTGAGTTCATTTTCATTTGTTTCCAGAAACATTTTGATTTCTTCCTTGATCTCATTCTTAACCCATTCATTATTTAATAGCATGCTATTCAATCTCCATGAGTTTGAGTGTTTTTGAGTTTTTTCCTTGATGTTGGTTTCTAGTTTCAGTCTCTTGTGGTCAGAGAAAATGCTTGGTATGATTTCAGTTTTCTTGAATTTGTTGAGGCTTGTTTTGTGTCCTATCATGTGCTCTATCTTTGAAAATGTTCCATGTGCATTTGAGAAGAATGTGTATTTTGCTTCTTTGGGACGAAAGGCTCTATACATATCAGTTAAGTTCATTTGATCTAGGACATTGTTTAGTGCCACAATAGCTTTGTTGATATTTTGTTTGATCCATCCATTTTTGACAGTGGGGTGTTGAAATCCCCTACTATAATTGTGTTGCTGTCAATATCGTCCTTGAAGTCCTCCAAGCTTTTCTTTATGTATTTGGGTGCTCCTATGTTGGGTGCATGTATATTTACAATGTTTATGTCTTCTTGATGGATTCTTCCCCTTGAGTATTACAAAGTGACCTTCTGGTCTCTTTTTATGGCCCTGTTTTTTGAAGTCTATTTTGTCTGATATGAGTATTGCTACCCTGGCTTTTCCCCCTCATCCATCTGAATGGAAGATTTGTTTCCAGACCTTCACTTTCAACCTGTGTAGGTCTTTTGTCCTAAGGTGGGTCTCTTATAGGCAGCATACGTGTGGGTCATGCTTTCTTATCCATTCAGCTATTCTGTGTCTTTTGATTGGATCATTTAATCCATTTACGTTTAAGGTTATTATTGATAGGTACTTATTCACTGCCATTTTTTTCATATCTGTGTTCCTCACTTTCTCACTCTTTTCTTAAAGCAGTCCCTTTAGCATCTCTTTCAGAGCTGGTTTGGTGGAGACGTATTCTTTTAGACTTCTTTTGTCTGGGAAACTCATTGTTTGGCCTTCCATTTTAAATGAGAGCCTTGCTGGGCAAAGTAGCCTTGATTGCAGGCCTTTGGTTCTCATTACTTGGAATGTTTCTTGCCATTCTCCTCTTGCTTGGAGTGTTTCCATTAAGAAGTCAGCTGCTAACTTTATCAGGGCTCTCTTGTGTGTTACTTCCTGATTCTCCCTTGCTGCCTTTAAGATTCTTTTTTTCTTGAAATTTTGCCATTTTAATTATAATGTGTCTTGAAGTGGGCCTCTTTGGGTTCCTCTTGATTGGGATTCTCTGTGTTTCCTGAATTAGTGTGACTTTTTCTCTCATCAATTTAGGGAAGTTGTCCATCATTGCTTTTTCAAGCAAACTGGTTTTCTAGCCCTTGCTCTTCTTCCTCTTCTTCTGGTATCCCTATTGTATGGATATTACTGTGTTTCATATTGTCCTGCAGTTCTCTGAATCCCTCTTCATTCTTTCTGAGTCTCTCTTCCTTTTCTTGCTCTTTTCTGGGTGTTTTTTTCTACCTTGTCCTCCAGCTTGCTGATGCAATCCTCTGCTTCATGGAGCCTGCTTTTGATTCCCTCTACTGTGTTCTGTAGTTCAGAAGTTGTATTCTTCATTTCCTCTTGGCCCTTGTTGATAGTTTCTATTTCCTTTTTCATGTTGGTATAGTTTACAGTGAGTTCATTATAGTTTCCCTGTAGTTTTGGTAATTCTTTGTGAGCTCATTGACCTTCCTGATAACCATTGCTTTGAACTCAGTATCTGATAGTTGAGTTGCCTCTATTTCATTTAGCATTCTTTCTGAGGATTCCTTCTTTCCTTTCATTTGGGGTTTGTTTCTTTGTCTTCCCATTGTTTTTGAGACTCCTCTTGTTAGCCTCTGCTTCTTAAATTGATCTATTCTGACTCCCTGGTCTTCTGGTGTAAACTTCTATGGTAGAACACCTGTGAGATTCAGTGGTGTGGTCTCCTTGATCTTCTGAGCTCGCTGGTCTTGGGTTCTTGTTTATGTTGGCTCTCTGTGTGTCTTTGGATTTTGATTGTTGTTGCGTCTTTCTTTGGTGGGTCTTCCCTCCAGCTGGTTAACTGAGGCTCACTCCATCCACCATGTCTTGTATTCTGTTGTGCAGGTGTGGGAAGGTTGAGTTGAGGCTGATTCTTCTGTGTGTACAAGGTTTTGAGGCTTCTCTCTTGCCCTTGTTCAGTTGTTTGTTTTGGGTAATTTCTCCACCATTTAGTTGTATTTCCAGATCAGTCCTGGATTGAAGTTAGTGTGGCTTCTACTCCCTCTTTCACCTTCTTTCATTGTTATCTGTTGGTGATTCCTTCTTTGGTGGGTTTCCTTCCTGCTGGTATACTGGTGTTCACAACTCTCACCTACTCGTCTGATATTTCAATGTCCTCTACAATTCTTGGTCTCCAATCTTCGTATATGCCGGGATACCATTGTCTGTTAACTCTTTTCCTCCTCAGAAGATCAGCTAGGTGTTTCACCCATGCACAGGGGGAAGTAGATTCCCAAATTGTGGCCTCTTATCAGAGAGACTTCTATCAGTTCCCCAGCCTTTTGGCAGATGTTCTAGGGTTAATAAATGGATTTCTTTCACATTAAAGCCTAGATGCCCTTTAAACCACTGGTTTGTTTGCTGTGTCCCAGGGCAAGCAAATCTGTGTGGGCCTCTCAGTGATCTTCTTCCATCCTGTAGGTTGCTGCATCTGGGGTGCATTCTCACTGTTGTCGCATCTCTTCTGTCTCTGCTACCCTTCTATGTGGTTTCACTATTGTTTGTTGGGCAGAAGCTGCTCAGTCCGCCTTTTCCAGAGGAGTTGCTCTCTCTATAGGTGTATCTAGATACTCAGTGTGTTCATGGAAGGAACTGAGTTCAGGGTCTTCCTACACCACCACCAACTTGGACCTGCCCCACACCCATGCTTTGAAAACCTGTGTGTACACCTTTGCGAGAAGACGTCTGCAACATGTCGCGCGCGCGTGTGTGTGTGTGTGGGGTGTGTGTGTGTGTGTGTGTGTGTGTAATGTTTTTAAATACCTCTTTTTCCAATGAATCTGGACTTTGAATTCATGAATACCATAATTTCTGGGCATCTTAATTTTATTAAACAAAATTTGAAGTTTTATATGTTTAACATTTTGCTTAGATGCTCTGCAGTATGAAAATTTTTGTGCTTTATACTTTGTCAACTTTCTGTCAAAGTTAGAGATATTAGACCGACAAGAAATATTTGAATAATTACACAACAATATTTAAGAAGATGGTTTACCAATTCTCATGTGTATTATAGGTCTCTTTAGTATGGTATTGGGTATATTTTAGTGATGATATTTTCTGCTTCCAATTGGATCTTCTTTGGTCCACTTTTAATGCACCATAACTTAAGTTTTTATTCCTTTTATCTTTTTAAACTATAACTTTTTTCAATTCTTAATTATCTCATGTCTTCAGAGTATCAATTCTGTCATTCATTGCATCTGAGTCACTTTATGATGGTTTTTTTCCCTATAGGAAAGACATACACATATATATTTATATATTTTTTTAGGGTGCACTTAATACTCTTCTGAGTTATTTGTCTTTTCCCCTGGGGCATTTCATGCTTAACTAGTAGTGTTAACAATGTTAGGAGGCAGCTGTTGATTTGCCTTTGCTAAGGCTTGATGATTGCATCATGCAGATGGTACATTGCCTGAGACTTGTTGTTATGTGTATTTAATATATCAAGGTTCCAGTACTGCCTCGTGATATTTTGCTTCCATGTCCCTTCACTTGCTTTTGAGTTCCTATGTCTTTTTCTTGCATCTGGAGATTTTTCTTTTAGGCTTTCAAACTTAATTATATAATTTATTGTTGCTGTAGTTTGTCTAACATTTTTATGTGATAGATTGTGTAGGGAAGGAGGTGAAGGGTAAGGGAGTGTTCAGTTCAATCTGCCACATGCTTGGAAATGTAAAACATTATATATATTATATAGTAATAGAGTAAGTCTCTTCATTGGGATGCTCCAGTTTTCAGTTTAGAAAGCATTTATAGGACAATAGTAAAATGTCTTGACTAATACAGGCATACCTCGTTTCATTGCTCTTCTTTTTACTCAGTTTCAAAGACAGTATTTTACAAATTGAAGGTGTAAGACCCTTCATCAGCAAATAAATTACAATTTGATGAAGGCTGAGATGATTGTTAGCATTTTTTTAGCAATAAAATATTTTGTATTATACACATTTTTTTAAGGGTTTTATTTATTTTTAGAGAGGGGGAAGGGAAGGAGAAAGGGAGAGAAACATCAATGTGTGGTTGCCTCTCATGCAACCCCCTACTGGGGACCTGGCTCACAACCCAGTCATGTGCCCTGACTGGGAATTGAACCTGCAACCCTTTGCTTTGCAGGCCGGTGCTCAATCCACTGAACCATACCAGTCAGGGCTAGGTTATTATATACATTGTTTTTTTATACACAATGCTATTGTATACTTGATAAACTACAATTTTGTGTAGACATAATGTTTATATGCAGTGGTAAACCAAATAATTCACATGGCCTGCTTTATTGGAATATTTACTTTATTGTTTAAAGTATAGAAGCAAACCTACAAATTTTCCAACAAATACCTGTTAGACATACATCATGTGCTTTATCACAATGTTTTGGTCAATTATAGACTGTATATAGAATGGTGGTACCATAAGAATTTAATGGAGCTGAAAAATTTCTATCACCTAGTAACGTTGTAGTTGCCATAACACGATAGTGCAACAGATTACTCAGTGGTGATGGTGGTGTGAACAGACTTTTAATGCATTACCAGTCACATATGATTGTGTACAGTATATTATACTTGAAATTGATAATAAGCCACTGTGTTACTGATTTATGTATTTACTGTACTATCCTATTTATTGTTGTTTTAAATTATACTCTTTCTACTTACGAAAAATGAAAGTTTGCTATAAAACAGAAATGCCATATTATGCCAGCAGCAGCCTCACATGTCTCATATTTAACACCTCTCTTGATTGCATTTAACACCTCTCTTGTGTTTGATTTACTGTGCTGTTTTGTACAGTAAAATGCTTTACAGGCTTGTCACCTAAGAGCAATAGGCTATACCATATATAGTGAGGTCTGTAGTAGGCTGTACCATTTAGGTTTGTGTAAGTACACTCTGTGATGTTTGCACAATGACGAAGTCGCCTAATGATGCATTTCTAAGAATGTATCCCTGTTGTTAAGTGGTGCATAACTTTGAATTATAGCCCCATTTAACTAGTGAATTTTAAATGTCTTGCTATTAAGGAATGGTTCTAATGCTGGATAAAATATAATTTTTGCCAATTTTTAACTTAATGTATTCTTTTAAGGGCAGTAAACTATCCACTGTGGCGGATAGGAGGAAATTAGTAGTTCACACAAATTCCTGAAAGAAAAAAGTTTGCTTTATATTACTTCCTCAAATTCAAATTTCTAATAGTATATTACCTATTCCTATTGCTGTAGACTTGTATATGAAGAGATAGACTCTTTACTATTTCAGGTGTAGAGTATTTGGTGATTTGGCTTTTTACCAACAGACCTAAATTTAGCATGCATCCACTTTTTGCCTAGTTTAATAGTTCACTCTCTGATTGTCGGTTCTTAAACCTGATAGGTGACAGTCTTTTTAAATTTTTTATCCTAACCTGGAAAAAAAAAAGATGTTTTACATATAATTTAGAGGAAGTACAAATAATGAAAACCAAAACCATAATTATTGCCTTAATAAGGAGATGAACTATTTAAGAGAACCAGACTAATTGAAAGCATGTGTGTGTTTGTGTGTTTGTAGCCTATTGTACGTCTAGTAAATATGCTATCTGAAAGTATAATGATAGTCTCACTGTAATAGAACCAAACGTTACAATATGTAGTGAGAACAGGAGTACACTTGTTATTAATTGGTGTTTCTGTGGTTTCATCTTAATCTTTTCTTTCCCTAGAATTCCTCTATAGTATCTCAAGTTTTATGAAAGGTCAGGAAAAAATAGCATATATTGTATTCTCAGTTACATTTGGTGTTGTTTTTTTAGAGGATTTTTTTTTTTTTTTTTGGTCAAATTATCATGCTGTATTTGATATTATTTACCAGGTTTCCCTAGAAAGAGAACGACAACACGATCAAACACATGTTCAGAGCCAACTTGAAAAATTGGACCTTCTTGAGCAGGAATATAACAAACTCACCGCAATGCAGGCGCTTGCAGAAGTCAGTGAATGTACTTTTCACTCATTGATGTATAATATCAGTTATTTTGTAAAATTGATAATTTTTTAAAGATTTTATTTATTTATTTTTAGAGAAGAGGGGAAGGGAGGGAGAAAGAGAGGGAGAGAAGCATCAGTGTGTGGTTACCTCTTGTGTGCTCCCTACTGGGGACCTGGCCCACAACCCAGTCATGTGCCCTGACTGGGAATCCAACCAGTGATCCTTCAGTTCGCAGGTCAGCGTTCAATCCATTGTGCTACACCAGCAAGGGCTAAAATTGGTCATTTTATAATACTAGATATTTATAGAAAGGTGATCTTATAACAAAGAAACATAGAAATTTTTTAAAGGGAGAAGTGTAATTTGGAGAGAATGTTCACATTTTAAAACCTTGATGTACATGAGAAGGAGTTTTGTTTTTTCCTTAATGTTTGAAGATTAAATGTTTTTGAGTATTCCTAAGGCTTGTATCACTTGGTTTAAGTTGTTCTGTGACCTAAGTTTAGTTTTAATTGATTCTCTTGTTAAGTGTTTAACACCAGTGACACTAATGTTTCAGATTTAGCTTCCATCTAACCTGAGTGCCTTCATACAGAGCTGGGTTCTTTGGCCATAGATTTTACCCATAATTCTGTTGAACCTCACAACTACCTTGCAAATGACTAATAATGAATCACAAGGGAGTGGCAGGGATACTGGCAGACTGAGAGCCATTACCAGAATGAACTAACAAGCTTGTATTTACTATGCTAAATATGTACTCATGAAAATTTTACTAATAGACAATAAGACTTTTTCACTGTTACCACTTTGTTTTTTTCACTAGAAAAAAATGGAGGAGTTGGAAGCAAAACTTCGTGAAGAAGAAAAGGAAAGAAAACGAATGCAGGCTAAAGCAGCTGAGGTACATTGAAATGTGAACAATTAGGCTCCTCAAATATTGTACTGTTCTCTTTATAGGAATAGATGATGAACTGTGGGCTTCTTAGGTTATTTATATTTTGTAATGGTCTATTATATAAATTCTTAGATACATAGCTTGATATAGAAAATTATAAGCATTTTTACAGAGCAAAAACTCAGCATTTCTTTAGAAACTTCTTTAGAGTTTTTCAAATACAATCAGTATTTTTAAAAAATCAATAGACTAAAACAATCAGACTATATACATACATGATAAGGTAATAATACATAAATATGTAAAACTTTTCACATGGGCCTCTATTAGAAATACTTGAAAGCCATCGTTCAGTATCTTACTTATAGGTGCTTTCTTTACCTTGGTAGCCTCAAGACACCAAAACAGAAATTGAGGTAATGGGCTGCCCCAATAGCTATAGGCGTACTAACTCACCAAAGCTACCATATTAGGAAAATGAGTTTGCTCACTAGTGTTAGAGTTTTCTCCTATTCAGTGGCCACTAGGTAGAACGGGTAAGGTAGTGTGGATTCCACAAAACATTTTTATATACAAAAACCAGAACTGCATTTCTAGAAGAATTAGCAACAATTCTGTACCCAATAAGTCTTACATACAGGCCCAATAAAAAACTTAATGTTTATAACTGTTGATGCTGTCCCCTTAGAAGCTTATTTATTCAAATGTCTCCCATATATTACCCTCCCAATTCCAGTCTTTTTTTAATATGAATAACATTTGCATGTATCTTTTCTCATTATAATATTAACACAAGAAGCAGGACCTGATTCCAAAACAATTGGGAATGGAGGCTTTGTAGTTCAGGCTATGAACAGATGAGTGTGCTCACAGGACTATGACCATTTTATTAATCTCATCTTTGTTACCTTGTCTGTTCGTTTTCATGATTCCCAGAATTCACTGACTTAGCATATTCTCTTTCTATTAAAGCTGATATATTTTTCTCAAATATTTACCTTTTGGTTGACTTGTATATTTTTCCCCTCAATGTGCTTTCTGAGTTGTATAGTCATGTGGCTTTATTTTTGACTGCCAACAAATTTTAAAATTACTTGGTTTCTCTGCCAATTTCACTTTAAGGTGGGCCACTTACTGTATCTACATTTCCTCACTTGTAACATGAAACTTACGGGCTGTGCTCTATATATCTTGTGGTGAGTCCCATTGTACATACAATGCAAAATTAAACAAGTTCATTATTTCATTAAGTTGAAAAATTGTTTTATGGTATTTTTGCTTTTTTATTTAGTAGGCATAAGAGTAGGGACCAAATCAGTTATTACCGGTAATGTAATATCAGTAAAGGTTTTGAGTTCTCACAATGAAACTATTGTAGTGGAAAAACAATGGCCAAGCATCATGGTAAGTGGTTCCAAGTCTAGGTCACCCTAATTTGTATAGCCTTAGACAAGGTATTTAACCATTCAGGACTTGGATTTTATCAGTGATACACTGATCTTCATTTTATATCTTTTTAGTGTTAGATCAAACAAGAGAAAAAGATAAATAAAGCACTTAATTTTTTAAAGTATTTTTTATTGATTATGCTATTGCAGTTTTCCCAGTTTTTCCCGCTTTACCCACCTCTGCCCTGCCCCACCAGCCCTCCAGCATTCCCGTCCCCCCCTTAGTTCTTGTCCATGGGTTGTACATATAAGTTCTTTGAGTCTTGTGTTTCCTATACCATTTTTTATCTCTTCCCATCTATTTTATGCCTACCAATTATTCTGTTTCTTCCCTGTACCTTCCCCCCCATTCCTCCTTTCCCCCTCCCCACTGAAATTTCTCCGTGTGATGCCCATTTGTCTGATTCTGTTCTGTTCTGGTTGTTTGCTTAGTTTTTGTTTTCATTGTTTTTCTTTTCTTTTAGGTTCATTTGTTGATAGCTGTGATTTTGTTGTCATTTTACTGTTCATATTTTTCATCTTCTTTTTCTTAGCCAAGTCCCATTAACATTTCATATAATAAGGGCTTGGGATTGATGAACTCCTTTAACTTGACCTTATCTGGGAAGCACTTTATCTGCCCTTTCATTCTAAATGATAGCTTTGCTAGACAGAGTAATCTTGGATGTAGATCCTTGCCTTTCATGGCTTGGAATACTTCTTTCCACCCCCTTCTTGCCTGCAAGGTTTCTTTTGAGAAATCAGCTGATAGTCTTATGGGAACTCCTTTGTAGGTAACTCTCCCCTTTCCTCTGGCTTCTTTTAGGATTCTCTCTTTATATTTAGTCTTGGGTAACTTGATGATGTGCCTTGATGCATTCCTCTTTGGGTCCAACTTCTTTGGGACTCTCTGGGCTTCTTGGAAGTCTGTTTCCTTTGCCAGATTGGGGAAGTTTTCCTTCATTATTTGTTCAAATATGTTTTCAGTTTCTTGCTGCTGTTCTTCTCCTTCCAGCACCCCTATAATTTGGATATTGGAACGTTTCAGGTTGTCCCAGAGGCTTGCAAGACTCTCTTCACTTTTTTGAATTCTTGTTTCTTCGTTCTGATCCAGTTGGATGTGTGTTTCTTCCTTTTGTTCCAAATCATTGGTTTGAGTCCTGGTTTCCTTCCTGTCACTGTTGGTTCCCTGAATATTTTGCTTTCTTTCACTTGGGGTATCCTTCATTTGTTTTTTCATTTTTCAACCAAACTCAATCAGATCTGTGAGCATTTTGATTACCAGGGCTTTAAATTCTCCATCAGATAGGTTGGCAAGCTCCTCATTGCTTAGCTCTTTCTCAGGAGTTTTGCTCTCTTCTTTAATTTGGGCCATATTTCTTTGTCTTGGCACAGCTGATAAGTTGTAAGGGGGTGGGGCCTTATGTATTTACCTAGGCCTGACAACCCTCTTTGACCTCAGAACTGCCTGTCGGGGAGGAGCCAGAGAGGGAACAATACAGCCCGCCTGCTTGTCTCTAGCACACTTTTCAACGGACTCTCTCGAGTGAGACTTGGAGTATCTCCCATCTCAGCAACCCCCTCTATAGTCCACTGTCACCTCTAAGACTCAGTCTTGTCTTTAGTCAGCTCCTCCCTTGCCGGCTCACCAGAGCCAGCCCTACCCTCAAGGTCCCCTGGGGCTCGCTAAGGTTTTTCTGAGACCTCCCGCGCACGGTCTGGTCTGCTGCCTTACCGGTCTGGTTCTCATTGATTTTTCTGTAACTCCTTGGTTGTCAGAGTTCCATGCAGTTTGATTTTCTGGTGCTTTTGGTTGTTTATTGATTTTAGATTGATTGTTATCCTCCTTTTGCTCATGCGAGGAAGCAAAGGGTCTCTACTTACGCCTCCATCTTGGAGGGAACTCCTAATTAGAGCACTTTAAAATGTTAAAACTCTGCCACACAAATATATGACAGCTTCCAGGAAGAACTAAAAAGCTGGAAGTTAAATTATTGGAAAAAATTGTTCTTTTGTCATTGGCTTTTTAGGTCTTCTAGAATAGTAATATCATGTTCATTGAATTATACTTAATCAGTTTACTGTTTATAAACATTGTTAAATGTGTGGGAATTTAGATGCTCCTGAAAATGAAGATTCTATATTCCTTTGTCATTGAATGGAACCTTTCCCCAGAGAATTCAGTCATTAAGGGAAGTATTAGTAATGATCTCAGGTTTTTTGTTGTTGATTTTTTTTTTTTTAGATTTTATTTATTTATTTTTCGAGAGAGGGGAAGGGAGGGAGAAAGAGAGAGAAAGAAACATCGATGTTAGAAACGCTGATTGGTTGCCTTTCATACACAATCTGACTAGAGGTTGAACCCACAACCCAGGCAAGTGCCCTGACTGGGAATCAAACCAGCGACCT
The DNA here is from genome assembly GCA_039655065.1 of Glossophaga mutica. Taxonomy (NCBI): domain Eukaryota; kingdom Metazoa; phylum Chordata; class Mammalia; order Chiroptera; family Phyllostomidae; genus Glossophaga; species Glossophaga mutica. The sequence continues at coordinate 71,660,195 of CM077308.1, read as the reverse complement.
TTTGGTTTATGGGATGATGTGCAGCCAACTGAGCCACATTGGTCAGGGCTCAGTATTTCTTTTAACTAATCCATTGGTTCTAAATATTTGTTTCAGCTCCTTCTTAATATCCCGAGGAACTTTAAAATACTTTTAAATACAAATTTTCCAAACCTGGAAGGTTCAAAATCATGAGGTCTGGAGAGGAGCAATCTGACTTTTTCTCATAATCATCAGACTATTTTGATACACAGGCAGGTTTGAAAACCACATTCTAGACTAATAAACTTGTAAATGTGTATGTGTGTATTACATTTTTTAAGTAAAGTTGTAAGTTGGGTTAGAGAAAATAACAGCCTTTATTTGAAATCCTCAGTAATTGCTTGTGGAATTTCTACCATGTAGACAGAGATCATTTTTAATGTAGTTACTAAGCTTCTGGATTAAGGGGCTTGACATTTGCAGACATACCTTCCAGTTCTTTTGGACATAAATTTTCAGTCTTTTTTCTAATCTTTTAAGTGTGTGAGTTTTTAAAGAGGAAGAAATGTGTTTTGCTCTCAAGCTGCTTTTGTGTCTGGCCCTGTTGTAGATTCTGTGTGCAAATGGAAAAAATACTGAAGCATAAGTTTGCAGGTAGATTTAGTGCATTTAACTCATTAGCTATTTATGGAGCAACTATGAATAATTAGGCTAAAATAGGACAAATTATAACACTGCACTTCAAGATAAGTTGAGATATTGGTTATTGATTTAAAATGTTTGACAGGTATCGGCAGATTGGTTGAAGACATAGTTACACAGCTAGGATATATTTCCTAGTCAGATTTTACTAAGTGTAGGTTTTACAGGCTTTTACATGACAAATCTCAAATCATAGCTTTTATTTCTACAGCATTAACTTAAGGCTCTCATATTTTTTCTAGTTGCAGACAGGTCTAGAAACAAATAGACTTATCTTGGAAGATAAGGCAACTTCTTGTGTTCCCAATGCAAGAAAAATTAAAAAAAAGAAGTCAAAACCACCAGAAAAGGTATGAAAACAACCAGTAAGTCAAAGTACTGATTATTGTTGGGTATAATTTATATGAAAACACTCATTAACCATGTGGTACTACAATCTTGGATGAACACATCGAATCTTCTTCATTCTCAGTTTCTTCATTGGGAAGATAGAGATAAGTAATACCTAGTTCTCAGTTTTTACCGATAGTGAGGTAATATATATGAAAGCATTTTAGAACTATAAATCACTGCATAAATGTTAGTTGTTAATATTCAGTATTGCACGAATTACTTTTTGCTCTTAAAATATTTTATACACACAACACTAGACTGTGACTGCTATTATGTGAGGTACCGTTTTTTCTTTCCTAGGCTAGGATGCTTGTTGACAAGTATTAGGATCTTGAGACCATAATGCCAATATTGATGAGGCAAGTAGTAGACCAGCATAAGCTGAAGATTCAGGTTAGTTATGTATAGTTAGCTTTTATTGTCATGTGAGTAAAATTGTTTTTTTTTCCTCTCAGAAAGGTGCTAGGAATTATTTTGCTGCACAACCACATTATAGATTATGCTTGGGTGATATGCCATTTGTAGCTGGAAAGGTGAGTTGAACTCTGGATTTTTTTGTATAATTTAGATTTTTGCATTAAATGTACTCATTTGTGTGTATACCTGTAAATGGTGGAAACATTTTCTGTTCCTTTATCGTTGTGGATCATTGTGGATCATTGTGGATCCTAGTGATGGGAGAATGAAATGGAAAAGGTTTTATGGGATTGGGGAAGCAGGGAGGGGAGACTACAGGGACGCTTTAAAGCAGATAAAGTACTTGTGGAAGGGAATTTACTAACAAAATAGAGACTGGTTTGGAGAAGATGTGGTTGCAGAGAAGGGTCAAGGGAATAAGAAACGATGCTATGTTTGTAGCATTGAATGTTTAGTATCAATCCTGTTGATTTATATTTAGATATAGATATTTAAATAAATAAAAATCACATTCTGTTTATCCTCACTTTCATATTACTCATAAGACTCATTCTCCAAGAATGAGTTCACTCTGAGTTCATTTATACATGAACTTGAATCTTATGTTCTTTTAGTGCTTAAATGTAGAGATGATAATTTTGTCAAATATCAGCAAGTACTGAGAAATTTCTAGTAAGTGCTTAGCGCTATGTTAGTTTATACCACTTTTTGATTAACTGTTTGTATTGTTGGTTTCACATATAGATGCCTTGAACACCCAACTAGATTGTAAGTTTAAGAGGCCTTGGGAGTAAAGTTTAATTTTATTTGCCGTATTTATTTAATTTTAATTCCTCCTGCCCCCCATCGACTCCTCACTGAAACCTTGGGGAATAGACTGTTTCCTGGGGTTTTCACTTGCCCTTTGCAGATGTGTGAGGCACAGAGCGCCTGAAACAAAGTATTGCTGTTGGCTCTGTGCTTCACTCACCCTCCATTCACTCCCCTGTTGGGCTGCAGACTATCTTTTGACCTATGTTACTTTCTTGATCTTTTCCTCCTACCAGGCTTCTTTTGTTTCACCATAGAATCTTTGCTTTAGGTTGGAAATAGAGGTGTCTCGGTGGATGACCAGTCGCATCAAGGATCACTGAGTATGCATTTGAAAGAGCAGATTACAGTCCTACTAAATCTGAATGTTCTGGATGTGAGGTCTAGAAAATATTTTTGACTGTTCCCTAGTTCCAGTCTAACATTCAGTTTGATTAGAGACGCACTACATACTTCCCTGTCCACTCTTTTCATTATGAAAACATCTGGAATAGTGCTTGCATGTTCTTTTCAAATCTGCCTACTCACGAGACATCATTATACCTCAAACATCCCATCGTACTTCTAGACAGCTTTATTTGAAAGTTCTTAAGTGAGTTCAGATCCATCACTGTATAAATTCTATTCATCAGTCTTTTTCTACTCTTAGGGATTCACATGAAACATAAATGAGCTCATGACTATTGCAAAATTAAAAAATTTTTAAAGATAGCTTTATCTTTATTCTCACCTTTGTACTCTGTAATAGGTTATAAGTAAAGACGACATTTTCCTCAGCTCTTAATCATAAGATGTGCTTTATGAGTTTCTTCATTGTCTCATCACTCTTTTTCTTCCAAAGTTGAATATAGCCCTCTAAATGTGGTGTGACTGGCACAGAATAGTTTGTGTCATATTCTGGACGGTCTGTTAACTCAGCCTAGTACCATGTATGTTATGGGGGAAGCCACACCATCCCTTTCACTTGTTGCTTCTATAGTCAACCGAAGTTACAGATCTGTCACTGAATCTTTGCATCAGCCTCTCTGGGTTCTGTACTTGTGGGATTGATTTTTTTATATGGACTTCTTAATCAAATGAAGCTCCATAGGCATAGATTCACCCAGTCTCACATTAGATTAGAATTGAGTTTGGTCTTCCATTATATTTATATTATTCCCAAATTTAATTGTCTATCTTTGGTAATTCTCATTGATGTCATTAATACAGAGGTTGAACAAGACAGGTTCAAAGACAGAGCTTTTCAGTGTGAGCTCCCATTTCGAAGTTACTTGTATTCTTTGGGAAATGTTATTCAAACAACTGAGAATGTGCTGCCACCTAGCTGAGTGTTTCTCAAACTATAGTGAAAGACCAATTTTTATTTTTAATAATAGGTTGTCAAAAAACAATACTTTTGTAAAATGCAACAAAAATGAATTACTAGAAGAATGAAATTAAAAAGACAAAATACAAGTCCCAGTGTTTTACTACTAGATTCAACAGACATAAAATTACATTAATAAATAGCAATCAGAAAAATAACAGGAAAAGGATTTTCAAAACTATATACTGCTTGAGAGTGTGTACATAAACAATAAGTATGATGAATACATATTACAAGTTATGAGCGCTGTAGTGTGATTTTCCATATTCAACACATTTTCACATGTATGTCAATGTTTACAGCTGTGAATGAGACATGAATTTATATCCTGGTAATCAAGGTTGTATTGATGACATTGTAACTTGCAAGAGGAGTTACCTAAACCATTTGATTGTAGTTGAATTAAATTATCTTGATAAAACATGTATTAACTTTTCATTTGGAAATGATTATAAATTCATAGGACATTGCAAAAAATAATATAAAATGGTCCTGTTTACCATTCATCCAGCTTACCCCAGTAGTAACATAGTACCTAACTGAAGTGCAGTATCAAGGCCAGGAGATTAACATCAGTACAATGCAGAGACCTTTCAGGTTTCTGCAGTTTTACTTGTACTCCTGTGTGTGTGTGCGGACGCACGCGCAAATATGCAAACACAGGTCATTGCAGTTGTATCCTGTATATTTGTGCAACCACCACCACCATATCATATCTACAATTTTGTCATTTCAAAATGTTATATAATGGAAGCATACAATTATGGGATGTTTTGAAACTGACTTTTTCACTCAGCGTAATTCCCTTCAGATCCATCAAATTATTACGTGTTCATAGTTCTTCTATTGCCAAGTAGTACTCCATAATATGGAGGCCCCACAGTTTGTTTACCCATTCATCCATTGAAGGACATTTGGGTTGTTTTCAGTTTTGGGTGTTTCCACATAAAGCCAGTATGAACATTCATGTGCAGGGTTTTGTGTGGGCATATATTTTTATTTCTCTGGGATAAATATTCAGGATTTTGACTGTTGGATTGTATGGTAAGTGTGTATTTAGTTTTTAAAGAAACTGTCCAACTATTTTTAAGTAGCTGTATCGTTTTACATTCCTAGTAGCAGTGTGTTTATTTCAGCTATTCTGATTAGTATTTTGTGAGACCTCACTGTGATTTTGATTTGTGTTACCCTAATGACTGATGATGTTTAAACATTTTTTTCTGCGCTTATGTGCTACCCATATATCTAGCAAAATATCTGTTTATATATTTTGCCGTTTTTAATTGGATTTTCTTTTTTACTGTTAGGTTTTCAGGGTTCTTTATATAGGCATGTAGGTACAAGGCATGTTTAAGATATGTGGTTTGCAAATGTATTCTTCCAGTGGTAAACAAAAGGTAATTGTTTTTGCTTTTATGGATCATTTGGTGCATTTGGTGTCATGTCTAAGAACTCTTTGCCTAGGCCTATGTTGTGTAGATTTTCACTTATGTTTCCATCAGTGTTTTATAGTTTTATATTTTATATTTGAATCTGTGATCCGCTTGAAATGATTTTTATATGTAATATGAAGCTGTTAGGTCAAGATTCATTTGTTTTATTCTGTTTGATATATATGTTTACCTCTTTGCCAGTACATACTACCTGGATTATTGTAGCTTTGTATAGTAAGTCTTTTTTTTTTTAAATATTTTATTTATTTATTTTTATTATTTATTTATCTTTAGAGGGGAAGGGAAGGAGAGAGGGAGAGAAACATCAATGTGCGGTTGCCTCTTGTGTGTCCCATGCTGGGAACTGGCCTGCAACCCAGGCATGTGCCCTGACTGGGAATCGAACCGCAATCCATTGGTTCGCAGGCCCGCGCTCAATCCACTGAGCTACACCAGCCAGGGCTATAGTAAGTCTTAACATCAGAGAAAGTGATTCCTTCTATCTTATTTTTTTTCAAAATTGTTTTAGCTTTTCTAGTTCCTTTGCCACCCCATATGAATTTTAAAATAAACTTGTCTCTATCTTAAAAAGAAATCTTACTGGATTGTAATAGGAATTGTATTACATCCATAGATCAGTTTGGGGAGATTCAACATTCTTGTTGAATCTTCCAGCCCATGTGTACAGTATGCCTATCATTTATTTAGATCTTTGATTTATCAGTGTTGTGCGGTTGTTGACATAATAGTTCCATATGTTTTATTAGCTTTATGCTTTATACTCAATTTGGGGGACGTTGATTGTAAATAGTATTTGGTTTTAATTTCTGTTTCTACGTGGTCATTGCTAGTATATTTGTTTTTTGTATGTTGGTTTTACATTCTATTACCTTGCTGAATTATTAATCCCAGGAATTAATTTTTGGATTACTTAAGATTCACTATGTAGAGAATCATGTCATCTCAAAATAGGGACAGTTTAAATTCCTCCTTTTTAATCTGTATGCCTTTTATTTCCTTTTCTTGCCTTACTGCACTGGCTAGAATTTCCAGTATTATGTTGTGTAAGAGTGATGAGAGTAGACATTCTTGCCTTTTTTTCTGATGTTAAGGGGAAAGCATTTGATCTTAAACCAGTAAGTGTGATATTAGGTATAGTTTCTTTGTCAGTGCTCTTTATCAACTTGAGGAAATTTCCCTCTGTTCATACTTTCCTGAATGTTAATGCCCAGAATGGGTATTGGATTTTCTCAAATGCTTCATCAAATGATATGATTATACATTTTTTATCCTGTTGAGGTACTGGATTACCTCAACAGGTACTGGATTACACTGATTGATTTTTGAATTTTGAATTAGCTTTGCATTCCTGGAATAAGCTTCACTTGGATGTGGTGTATACCTCTTTGTGTAAATTTCCAGAGTCAACTTACTACCTAACAGTAGAAACTAGGATTAGAAAAGAACATATTTAGCTTAGCACAATGGTTTCCAAACCTCAGAGTCAACTTGGCAGTCTTAAAAATAAGTATTTCCAGTCCATTACCCCACACCGATTGAGTTTAGAGTGCAGCATAATAATCTGTGTTTTAAATATGTTATCTGGATGATTCTTTTGGAGCCAAGTTAGTTCATCCATCCATTTGTGAGTTGAAATAGCATGTTAAAATTACTGTCTAATGTTCAAAACAAAAATTTTGAGAAAGCTATCAGGTTTTTTGTATTGTTTATGTGACAAACATGACCTTAGTGCTTTCTACTAGTTTAGGATAGAGAAATGAATTCAATAACAATCCCTATCACCTGGAAGTACATACACTGTTTAATAGGTGAAACAGACATAAGTACAGTATAGGGCGATGAATGCTATGATAGCACTAAAGGCCAGAAGTGATCTGAGTTGGATTACCTGGAGGTTTTAAGGAAATCTTTAAAATTACATATTGGAACTGGGTTTTAAGGAATGGTATAAAAATGTCACACAAAAGAAAATGGCATGTACAAATATGGTTTATTCAAATAACGGAGAGAAATTAGAAGATGGAATATGAAGCTAAGAAGTATAAATTGCAGCTCAGTTGATGTAGGACCTTATTTTTTATATTGAGTTTGGAGCCAGTGGACTTACCATCAGAGGATTTCAGATAGGAGAACAACATGATCAGAATAATATTTTAGGGTAGCTGGTAGTACTATGGAATTAGAGACTGGAGAGAATGGGAACAGAGAGACCAGTTAGGATATTCTTCCTATGGCTGACAGAGGTGGGTGCATAAACCAAGTGGGTGGAGAATAAAGGGACAGGAGATATTTCAAATGTTAAATCCATAAGATTTGGTTATTGATTTAACTAAACTAGGAGATATATCCTAGGCTTTTGGAGGAGAGGTGGGGGCTCTTTTTCACTAAGGTTGGGTTGTAAAAAAGATGGCTTTGAATTACTTCTCTTCATTTTTCTTTAGTCCACCAGTCCCAGTCATGCCGTGGTAGCCAATGTTCAGCATGTCTTGCATCTAATGAAGCAGCACAGTAAAGTCTTGTGCAATGACCGAGTCATCAACAGTGTCCCTCTGGCAAAGCAAGCGTCTTCACGAAGTGCTAAAAGTAAGAAGTCAGCAACGCCTCCCTCGTCTAGCAGCATTAATGAAGAGTTGTCAGAGGTCTTACAGACATTACAAGATGAATTTGGGCAAATGAGCTTGTGAGTTTCAGATTTTTTATTTTTTAATTACATTTAATTGTAAAATCTTGTTTTAACTTTGATGACTTCACTAGTTATATCTTTTGTTCAACAAATATTTGGAGCACAATTTTGGCACTAACCACTGAGCAACTTATTAGGACTTTAGCAAATGCAACTCTTATTATCACTGATAATTTATAAATGTGTTACTCTGTTTAAAAAATGGAGACATTATCTAATGCAGAGAGTAGTGGTTCCATGGTGAGTGACATGTGTGGACCTAACCATGAAAACATAGGAAACTTAACCAAGCCCTGCTTTCGTTTGCATGTAGTGATCACCAGCAGCTTGCAAAACTTATCCAAGAATCACCAACCGCTGAACTGAAAGACAATTTAGAGTGCGAACTGGAGACTTTAGTGGGAAGGATGGAAGCAAAAGCCAATCAAATAACTAAAGTTCGAAAATATCAAGCCCAGGTAACTCAGGGTTCCTTCCCTTTACTCATTTCTAACAATTAAAAAAGAAAACAAAAAACCCTGTCTTTGAATGTAGTAATGAGGACATTGTGAATGTATCATAGACAGGGAGCTAAAGCAAGTCTTTTTTTACTGTAGATATTTGTTAATTTGATTTATTATTAAGAATTGGTGTTAAGTTGGCTGGGAAAAAAGACACTGTCTTATGGTCTCTTAGATTTTTATAATTTAAAATACATCTTTTAAATACTGAACATGGCCCTGGCTGGTGTAGCTCAGTGGATTGAGTGCGGGCCTGCGAACCAAAGGATTGCGGTTCGATTCCCAGTCAGGGCACATGCCTGGGTTGCAGGACAGTTTCCAGCAACAGTTCCCAGCAGGAGACGCACGAGAGGCAACCATACATTGATATTTCTCTCCATCTCTCCTTCCCTTCCCCTCTAAAGATAAATAAATAAAATCTTTTAAAAAATAAAATAAATAAATAAATAAATAAATACTGAACATGTTTCATATTCTGATCTTTACGTGAACAGACTTTTAATTTCTGTGATGCACGTAAATGGTTCTAAGTTAACCCAGGTTTTTTTTAAAGCACCTAGAAATTATCATTTCTAAAGGAATAGTCAGTTGTTACAAATTACATTAAATTAATAAAACAACCATCTATTTAGTTATCTACTAAGTGCAGTAGGAAGCCACACGCCAGAGTTTTCATCTGGAGAGAAATGTCATGTTGTAAGAGATTATGATGACTGCGCGGAGGGTCATGGGGAGGGTGCATAGAGGCCAAGAGACCAGTGAGACCATTAACCCTACCTCCATCAGAGGTCATCGGTGAAGCAGACAGATTTGAGATGTATGTTTTGAGAGTAGAAATGTCAAGGCAAGTTGGCATCTGGATCTCACATGGAGGGAGAGGGTGGTGAGGAACCACTGACTGCAGTGGAGAAGACCGACAGCAGAACAGGTTTGGCCGACAGTTATCACTGGGTTGCTGTGTAAGGGGCACAATGCACAGTGCTTTGACTATGTTGTCCCATCTATTTGTCATAGAAGGCTTGTGAAGTACACGTGTTATGTCATTTTATAGATGAGAAAACTGGAGCTGAGTTTCCTAGGAGGTAGACATATCCTAAATGAAATTAAGTAACCTGCCCAAGGACATATACTAAGCTTACCATTAAATGGAACAGGCAGGATGCCAACTTGGGTGTTTTAAACTCCAAAACCTAAGATTTGAAGCACTTTTTTCAAGTTTATTTTCAGAAAAATAAATATGATTCCCGTAGGAGTAATGATCTAATTTGTTTCTTGTATTAGACTTGATATTGTGCTCTCTAATGGAACACCAACATGCCAGCAGCAGTTTCAATTTAGTCAGCAGCTAAAGTAAAAGTAAAGCTCCCCTATTTTAAATTGAATTATCTGATAATAGTGAAATCAAATAAAAATCCATTTCGTAGTATTACTATAGTACAGTACCACTACTTCTCTTTATCCATCTGGAATGTGCTTCCTTGCCTGCTGAAACCAGAAGGCCTTTCTCCTGTCCTTCATTGCCCATGCCAGGTCTTTTCCTCCTCCGTGAGCTCCTCCCCCAGACCCTGCTACTGCTCACTCGCCCTCATCTGCAGCACCCACTGTGGCAGCAGTGCCTCCGCTTCTGATACTGCACCGGGATTAACGTGTTCACTCTCCTTTTCTTGTTTGGCTGCCACTGTGTAGCTTAGGCACTGAGTAGTAAGTGACTAGTACAATAGTTTTGAAGTTGTACTTCACAGAACATATTATTTGCGTTTTAATTAGTATGAGAGTTTAAAGTACTGGTTGTCACAGAGAGTGTTTTCATTAAATTCACCTTTTTCTCTGACTTGGTTATTTGATACAGTTAGAGAAACAGAAGACAGAGAAGCAGAAGAGGGAATTAAGAACCACCAAAAAGACTCTTGATGAAGAAGGAAATAGCAGCAGCCGTTCTTCTGGAATCACAGGGACCACAAACAAAAAGGACTTTACCAAACTCAGACCTGGAGAAAAAAGCAGGAAAAATCTTCAGTTATTGAAGGACATGCAAACCATACAGAGTTCATTACAAAGCAATAATTTGAGTTGGGATTACTGACTGGTACCAGGTCATAAATTTTATTCAGATAATGTGTACCTCATCAATCAAATGTTGACAATTTACTTTCCAGGTCTCATCCTCTTACGTTGGAATTAATAGGTGTTAAGGGGTCCACGCTTTATACATTACACATTCTTCTTGTGTTATCCATCACGACTAAAAATGTTAAACCATCTAAATGGAAATCGGGGGAGTTTTAAAAGCAAAGAAGCCACACATACTCTGTTTCTTTGAGATGAATTTGCTGTACTGAAATATTGTGCTTTGTAAACAAATTACCAGTTTTTTACTTGTGGGTGTGATTTTTTGAAATGGTTCTTTGTATGTCTAAGTGAAATTAGGTTTAAATTATCAAAATGTGAGGCTGTCCCATAGGCAATGTTTGCTTGAAAAGTCTCATTTTTAAATCTTCCCGTGGCATGAATTGCCTTTCTAGTTTCTACTATAACCATTAAATATACTTTGTTTTGACTTTTGATGGAGTTTTTCTATATTTAAATATTTATACATATTTAAGAAGATTTTGTTTTGCTTTTTGACATTTCAAACATCAGTCCATATTGAATACACTTGTATTGATTTTTAATCCACTCTTAAAGTTTTTTGGAAGACCCATGCTTTCATTTCAAGTCAATTAACTGTGAAGATTATAAAAGAATATTTTAAAGTATAAACAAATTGTTAATGAAGTAAATGAGGTTTTGGAATCAAGTGAGAAAGGGAAGGTGTTGTAAAACATGCATTTGTTGTTTTTATATGGTATGTGTCTAATCATGCTATTCCGTTCAAAGCATTATGAGTTTTAAACTTTATGAAGAACCCTTTAGATACTTATTTTATTGGTGTACAGTATGAGTGTAGTCTTAACTGTACACATACAACTGTCATTATGTTAATAATGTAAACCAATTTTGAATATATTAAGACATGTTAACTTTTTATAAATTTGCCACTTAAGTCAATAAAGCAGCTTTTTTTAAGGAAACACTGAAATTTTCCTTAACAGCCTGTTAGTAAAGGCTTTGTTTGTTATAATCTCTTCAAAAAATGCATTTCTAAACAGGAAATTAACATATTTTGAGAAATAATAACATATGGTGTTTAGTACATAATTTACTTGCCTTTCTCATGCTTACGTGGAAATTAAGCCCAAGAAAATTGAATTATCTCCTGGTATATAAGATAAGAGTACTAATACTAAGGAACACATTAACCACATATTAAAGAGATTCTTTTTTATGACTCCTCTGGGATTGAAGTAGATTTCTAGGATTTCATCTAGATAACCAGCATGAATCGTAGTGGCTGTCTGGGCACTAAGGCTTATTGAGTTATTTTTCAACAGAGTTCTTTCTTTAGGGTCTTTAGATTTGGGGACATTTGGGAATCTCCTGAAATTGTGTGTATACTTTGGCTTGCATGTGCAGTTTTCTGATGAGCAGGTTTGCGTCTTCATCGAGTTTGTAACGGTGAGTCCATCGATCCAGGGAATCACTGTTCTGTGCAGTGGAAAATACTTCTTGTGTTTCAGCCACCTTTTTAAATATTAAAACTTGTGTTACCTTTATATTTGAATTTCAGGTCATTAAATTGTATAGCCCTCACTTGCATTATAGTGGCTCCACATCCCAATTACAAGAGTGGTTTAATGTTGATAAAACCCACCCCACCCCTCAGAAGTCAAACAGAAATATCCACACTAGCTTTTGATACACTCAAGTGAAAGTTGAAAACAAGGAAATACACTTCAGCTGGTTTATTTGAGAGATTACAGCAGAAAATTACGTTGTCATTCATGCTCTTCTGTTTGTGTATTCTTTCATGTTTAAACTTAAGTCACCTTTGAAGGACTCTTCATTTGATGCAATACACCTATCAAGACTTTTTTTCTACTGCTCAAAACGGTTTGAATTCGTCAATTTTTGATACCATTTTTTTTGTTTTCACCTCATCCACCTCAGCAAAATATTTCTTTGGGGACTTTTTTTTCATGTGGGGAAACAATAAAAAGTTGCTTGGGGTGAGATCAGGTGAATAGGGATGGTGGAGCACAGGAGTCAGGCCACTGTTGCTCAAAAACTGCTGAATGCTCAGCATGGTGTAGGCAGGTGAGCTCATAAATCATTCATTCTGAAATGGACAAATGCTGTTGAGTCTTCAAAAAACATTACAGAAGCCAAATGCTTCCTCTCACAACAATGCCAGCTGGTACAGTGATACAGATAGGTTCCTAGAACACTCACCTAGTTGGGGAGCCTGTACTTCCAGAGGCCTGCCCTCCAGAAGATAATTTTGTTTTTGGGGGGGTACTCCCTACTCTTACACATTTCACTACAATGTGAAAACAGTGGTGATGACATGCTGACACTGTTAGGGGCACACAGAGGGAGGTGGGGCATGGCAGAGATGGTACTGAGAAATCAGGGAAAGCTTCCTGGAGGAAGAAGTGATGCCTGAACACTGGAGAACAGGGATTAGCCACAAGGGGGAAGAGTTGCAGGTCAATAAGATGAACACAAGCAAGAAGGCAAGAATCTGCAGTTTACATAGAATTGTGACTAGCTAAGTAGTACTGGTACATAAAAGTTGAAGTATACAGAGAAACAAGGATAGCAGGTAAGCAGGTACTAAGGCGCTTCACTGTAACTATACATTGGTCTTTAAATTTTATATCCCTGATCATAAAAAATAACACCTGTACAACCAACATTCATAGATATTTATAGTTATAAAACTTCAATATTCTCTTTGGGGAAATGTCTTAAGTTCTGCCCCCCTTTATTAAAAAAATCAGATTGTTGGGGGTTTCAAGTTGTATGAGCTCAAGTTGCATATTTTTTAATTTATTAATTATGCTATTATAGTTGTCCCATTTCCCCCCCTTTATTCCCCTATGCCCTGCAACCCCCCTCCCACCATCCTTCTCCCACTTAGTTCATGTCCATGGCTCGTACATTGTAAGTTCTTTGCCTTCTCCATTTCCTATACTAACCTCCCCCTGTCTATTTTGTACCTACCATTTATGCTTCTTAATCCCTGTACCTTTCCCCCATTCTCTCCCTGTCCCTCCATGTGATCTCCATTTCTATTAATCTGTTTCTGTTCTAGTTTGCTTAGTTCGGTTTGTTTTGTTTTGTTTTGTTTTTAGGTTCAGTTGTTGATGTTTGTTATCATTTTACTGTTCATATTTTTTATATTTTTCTTGGATAAGTCCCTTTAACATTTCATTTAATAATGGCTTAGTGATGATGAACCCTTTAACTTGACCTTGTCTGGGAAGCACTTTATCTGCCCTTCCATTCTAAATGACAGCTTTGCTGGATAGAGTAATCTTGGATGCAGGTCCTTTCCTTTCATGACTTGGAATACTTTTCAGCCCCTTCTTGCCTGCAAGGTTTCCTTTGAGAAATCAGCTGATAGTCTTATGGGAACTCCTTTGTAGGTAGGTAACTGTCTCCTTTTCTCTTGCTGCTTTGAAGAGTCTCTTATCTTTAGGCCCTGGCTGGTGTAGCTCAGTGGATTAAGCGTGGGCCTGCGAACCAAAGGATCATGGTTCGATTCCCAGTCAGGGCACATGCCTGGGTTGCAGGACAGTTCCCAGTGACAGTTCCTGGCAGGGGATGCATGAGAGGCAACCATACATTGATATTACTCTCCATCTCTCCTTCCCTTCCCCTCTAAAGATAAATAATCTTTTTAAAAAGTTTACAGAAAAGATTCTCTATTAAAAAAAAAAAAAAAAAAAAAAAAAAGCCCTGGCTGGTGTAGCTCAGTGGATTGAGCGAGGGCCTGCGAACCAAAGGATCGCGGTTCGATTCCCAGTCAGGGCACATGCCTGGGTTGCCAGGCCAGTTCCCGGCAGGGGACATACAAGAGGCAACCGCACATTGATGTTTCTCTCCCTCTCTCCTTCCCTTCCCCTCTAAAGATAGATAAATAAATAAATAAATAAAATATTAAAAAAAAAGAAAAAGAAAAGATTCTCTTATCTTTAATCTTGGGTAACTTATGATGTGCCTTGGTGTGTGCTTCTTTGGGTCCAACTTCTTTGGGACTCTCTGAGCTTCCTGGACTTTCTGAAAGTCTGTTTCCTTTGCCAGATTAGGGAAGTCCTCCATCATGTTTTCAGAAAAGTATTAAATTTCTTGCTCTTCCTCTTCTCCTTCTGGCACCCCTATGGTTTGGATGTTGGAACATTTAAAGTTGTCCTGGAGGTTCCTAGTCCTCTCTTTTTTTTTTCTTTTGAATTCTTGTTTCTTCATTCTGTTCTGGCTGAATGTTTATTTCTTCCCTCTCCAAACCGTTGATTTGAGTCCTGGCTTCCTTTCCTTCACTTTTGGTTCCCTGTACATTTTTCTTTATTTCACTTTTCATAGCCTTCACTTTTTCCTCTTATTTTGTGACCATACACAACCATTTCTGTGAGCATCCTGATTACCAGACTTTTGAACTCTGCATCTGATAGCTTGGCTATCCATCATTTAGCTGTATTTTTTTTCTGGAGCTTTGATCTGTTCTTTCATTTGGGCCACTTTTTTTTTCTTGGTACACCTGTTATGTAGTAAGAGGCAGAGCTTTAGGTATTCGTCAGGGTGGAGCAACCCATGTCACTGAGTTGTGGTTGTGTATGTGGGGGAGGGGTCTGAGAGGGAACAATGCCTCTTGCTCAGCTATTGGCTGGCTTTCAGTCACTTCCTCCGCTACCCACAAGTAAATTGGGCCCTACTAGTGCTAGTTGCTGGATGGGTGGATTTGTGTATGTTCTAGGAACCTGTGGGTCTCTCCAACAAACTCACCTGTGAGGCTGGAAGTTTCTCCCACTGCCTCAGTCCCCACAGATTTTTTTCATTCAGAGATTTTCAGGCTTTATTTCCCCACGCTAGAGCCGTGGGCTGACTTGCTCCCCAGCTCTTCCTGGTTTATCTGCATGCAAATGTGGGACCTCCCGCTCCACCAGCTGCTGCCTTGCCCCACTTGGTCCTCCTGCCGCTGCCTTGCAACAGGTCTTCTCCACTCCAGCTGCCCGTCTCCGCCCCTCCTACTGGTCTGTATGACTGTTTCTTGTTTAATTCCTTGGTTGTTGGACTTCCACACATTTCAATTTTTCTGGAAGTGCTGGTTATTTTTTGTTTTTAAATTTGTTCTGTCCTTTTGGTTGTGCAAGGAGGGAAAGTGTATCTACCTACGGCTTCATCTTGGCCAGAAATCCTTTATATTTTCTTAAAGAAGTCCCTTTATATAATGTTTTAGTGATGATGAACTTTAATTTTTTCTTGTCTGGGAAGATCTTTATCTGCCCGTTGATTCTAAATGATATCTTTGCTGAGTAGAGCAATTTTGGCTGGATGTCCCTACTTTTCATGACTTTGAATATTTCTTGCCACTCCCTTCTAGCAGGCAGTTTCTTTACAGAAATCAGCTGACAGTCTAATGGGAATTCTCCTTTAGGTAACTAACTTCTTTTCTCTTGCTGCTTTTAATATACTCTCTTTATCTTTAACCTTTGGCATTTTACTTATGATGTATCTTGGAGTGGGCCTCTTTGCATCCATCTTGTTTGGGGCTCTGTGCTTCCTGGACTTGAATGTTAATTGCCTTCACCAAATTAGGGAAGTGTTCTTTCATTAGTTTTTTCAAATTTCCAATTTCTTGCTCTTTCTCTTCTGGCATCCCTGTGATGCATTTGTTGGAATGCTTGATGTCCCAGAGGCTGCTTATATTATCCTCGTTTGTTTGGATTCTTTTTACCCGTTGTCCTTGTTTTTTTTTTTTTTGTTCCTTATGTTCCAAACCACTGATTTGATTCTCAGCTTCATCCATTCAACCGTTGTTTCCCTGTAAATTGTTCTTTATTTCAATTGGTGTATCCTTCATTTCTGACTGGATCTTTTTTATGCTGTTGTTTTCTTCACTAAGTTCCTTGAGCATCTTTATAACCAGTGTTTTGAATGCTGCATCTGATAGATTTCTTTTCTCCATTTCACTTTAGATCTTTTTCTGGAGTTTTGATCTGTTCTTTCATTTGGGCCATGTTTCTTTGTCTCCTCATTGTGGTGGCCTTCCTGTGTTTCTATGTATTAGGCAGACCTGCTTTGACTCTATCTTGTGTGACCTAATATAGTAGGTGTCCTGTAGGGTCCAGTGGCACAGCCTCCCCTATCACTCAAGCTGGATACTTGAGGTTTGCTTTTTGTGTGTGCTGAGTACACCCTCCTCTTGTAGTTGAGCCTTGGCTGCTGTTGGCAGGTCAATGAGGATTTACTCAGGTCAGTCAGCTGCCAGGACATGCTGTGACCATTGACCACCAACCTCTGCCCTCTGTGCAGGATCAGCTGGGCAGGGTAGTGGTGCTCTGATGTGGTTTGTAGCTGTTTGCTGGGTGTGCTGGCCCTAGGGTTCCCAGGTGGCACAGGTCAAGGTCAGTCCCCACCTGTGTTTTGCCCAGGGCCACCCTGCCTAAGCTATAAAGCACAGGTGGCAAACACAAGACTCGTGGGCCAAATCCAGCCTTCCAACTTGTAGTATCCGGCTCGGCACTTTGTTTCTACCCAGCAGCAGCACCAAGCTCCTTGCCCCTAGTTAAGGAGTAGTTGCATTTATACAGTCCTAAAATTACATTCAGCCCTTTGAAGGCAACCAAGAGGCTGATGTGGCCTCCAGTGAAAATGAGTTTGATACCCCTGCTATAAAGCAATCTGTGATGGCTGCTGTTTGTGCTGGGCTTGGAGGTTCCCAGGTGAAGCCAAGCTGTGAATCTAAACTGGCTGCTGCTAGTGCTGGGCCTGGGGCTCACTGGAGCTACCTGTTGCTTGATAGGATTTAGGAAGTTTTGAAGCGTGAGCCAAGTACAGACATTCATATGGAAAAGTAGCTCAGGTGGGCCAATTTGAGTCTCTGGCGATCTCCAAGGCAGATCAAACAGTGTTAGCTGGGTTGATGGAGTGTCAGATATGGCACTAGCTTACTAGCTGTGTGTGGGGAGGAGGGGTTAGAAAAGGGACAGTCTCTGCTTGCCTTGAAGCCAGACTTCAGTTTCTCCCTGTATAGCACTGGTGCCTTTTAAGTTGCTCCCCTGGTGCTGGAGCTCAGATGGAATGAGTCTGAGCAGGTGGGTCCATGTGCAGGTTAAGAGGAACTGCTTACGGCTCCAGAATTTTCTTCCGCCAACTCAATCCACACTGGTTTTTGCAGTCAGAAGTTGTGGGGGCATATTTTCCTGGCACTGGAACCCTGGAATGGGTGCCTGGTGTGGGGCTGGGGCTCTTTGTTACCAAGATATCCTTCCTGAATTTGTTTTCCACCACATGCGGGTGTGGGACCATCCCGTTCTTCATCTGCATCCCCCCCTACCAGTCTGGATGTGGTTTCTTTAATTCCATAGTTGTCAGACTTCCATTCAGCTTAATTTCTGATGGTTCTGAGTGATGGTGGTTCCATATTTTAGTTGTAATTTTGATGTGGTTGAGCAAAGAGGCAAGCCATGTTTACCTAAGATCACCATCTTGACCAGAAGTCTGTTTTTATGCCAGTATCATGCTGTTTTGATTACTATAGCCTTATAGCTAGATAGTAGGTAGTGTGGTTCCTCCAACTTTGTCTTTCTTTCTCAGGATTGCTGTTGCTGTGTGGGACCTTTTATCATTCCACAGAAACTTTAGAAATATTTGTTCTAGTTCTGTGAAACACATTATTGGAATCTTGATAGGAATTGAGTTCAATCTGTAGATTGCTTTGGGTAGTATGGACATTTTAATGTTAATTCTTCCTATCTATGAATACTGTATGTTCTTCCACTTATTTGCAGATTATCTTTTTATTCTGTGGATTTGTTAAATTGTAGTAGCCATAGTTATTTTTAATGCTCTCTACTTTTACATTATAATTGTTTATGCTACTCTTCCCAAGGAGTTACAGTTCTCAATCTGATTATCATTTTAGTAATAGTCTTTTGTACATTCATCTTTTCATTTCAGTTTGAAGAACTTCCTTCAACATTTATCAGACAGGTGGTGAACTCCCTCACTTTTTGTTTGGGAATACCTTTATTTCTCCTGCATATCTGAAGGATAACTTTGCTTGAGAGTGTTGGGTAGCAATTTTTATCTTTCAGTACTTTGAATATATCATTCTACTCCCTCCTGCTCTGTAGAGTTTCTGCTTAGAAATCTGTGGACAGCCTAATGGGAGTTCCTTTGTATGTTACTGCCTTTTTTTCTGTGCTGCATTAAATTTTTTTTAAAATTTTAATTGTTGTTCAAGTACAGTTTTCTGCCTTTTCCAGCCCATCCCCCCAGCCCTCCCCACCTCCCTCCCATTTCCACTCCCCCCCTTGTTTTTGTCCATGTGTCCTTTATACTTGTTCCTGCAAGCCCTTCCCCTTTTCCACTGAAATTCCCTCCCCTCTCCCCTCTGGTCACTGTCAGCCTGTTCTCAATTTCAGTGTCATTGGTTATATTTTGCTTGTTTTGTTGATTAGGTTGCTGTTAAAGGTGAGATCATATGGTATTTGTCTTTCACTGCCTGGTTTATTTTGCTTAGCATAATGCTTTCCAGTTCCATCCATGTTGTCTCAAAGGGTAGGAGCTCCTTCTTTCTTTCTGCTGCATAGAATTCCACTGTGTAAATGTACCACAGTTTTTTGATCCATTCATTTACTGATAGGCACCTAGGTTGCTTCCAACACTTGGCTATTGTAAATTGTGCTGCTATGAACATGGGGGTGCATAGGTTCTTTTGGATTGGTGTTTCAGGATTCTTAGGATGTAATCTTAGCAGTGGAATTGCTGGGTCAAAAGGCAGATTCATTTTTAGTTTTCTGAGAAAATTCCATACTGTTTTCCATAGTGGTTGTACCAGTCTACAATCCCACCAACAGTGCACTAGGGTTCCCTTTTCTCCACAACATCTCCAACACTTGTTGTTTGTTGCTTTGTATATATATGATGGCCATTCACAATGGTGTGAAGTGGTATTTCATTGTGGTTTTAATTTGCATCTCTCTGATAGCTAGTGATACTGAGCAGTTTTTCATGTGTCTCTGGATCCTCTGTATGTCCTCCCTGGAGAAGTGTCTGTTCAAGTCCTTTGCCCATTTTTTAATTGGGTTGCTTGTCTTAGAGTCATGTGAGTTCTTTATGTATTTTGGAGATTAAACTTAGTCTGAGGTATCACTGGCAAATATGTTTTCCCATACAGTTGATTCTCTTTTTATTTTAATACTGTTTTCTTTAGCCATGCAGAAGCTTTTTATTTTGATGAGATCCCATTTGTTTCTTTCCTTTATGTCCCTTGCTGTAGGGGACATATCAGTGAAAATATTGCTGCGTGGAATATCTGAGATTTTCCTGCCTATGTTCTCCTCTAGGACTTTAATGGTGTCATGACTTATATTTAAGTCTTTTATCCACCTTGAATTTATTTTTGTGTATGGTGTCAGTTGGTGGTCGAGTTTCATTTTTTTGCATGTAGCTGTCCAGTTCTCCCAACACCATTTGTTGAAGAGGCTATTTTTACTCCATTTTATGTTGCTGCCCCCTTTGTCGAATATTAATTGACCATAGATGCTTGGGTTTATTTCTGGGCTCTCTGTTGCATTTAAAATTCTTTATCATTGACTTTTGACAATTTCAGTGTGTTTTGGAGGTGGTCTTATGCATTGAGATAAATTATTCTGTTAGCTTCTTGCATTTGTATACCTTGTTTCTTCCACAGCTTTGGGAAATTCTCAGCTATTATTTCTTCAAATGTTCTGCTGCATTCTCTCCTCCTGTCATACCTATTAATCTTATGTTGGGTTTTCTAATAGAGTCTGATGACTCTTGTAGTGTTTTTTTTTTTTTTTTGGAACAGATTTTTTTTTTTCCTTTTAGATTTTATTTATTTATCTTTAGAGGGGAAGGGAAGGAGAGAGGGAGAGAAACATCAATGTGCGGTTGCCTCTCGTATGTCCCCTGCCGGGAACTGGCCTGGCAACCCAGGCATGTGCCCTGACTGGGAATCAAACCGCGATCCTTCGGTTCGCAGGCCCGCGCTCAATCCACTGAGCTACACCAGCCAGGGCTCTTGTAGTGTTTCTTCACTTAAAATTTTTTTAAATTTTATTTTTAGAAAGGAGGGAGGGAGAAAGGAAGGGAAAGAAATATCAATGTGAGGCTGCTTCCCATTTACCTCCTACTGGCGTCCTGGCCCACAACCCAGGCTTGTGCCCTGACTGGGAATCAAACTGGCAACCCTTTGGTTTGCAGGCCAGCACTCAATCCACCGAGCTACACCAGCCAGGGATAAGAATTTTTGTTGTTCTTTTTCACCTAAATAATTTCTAAATTGCTATCTCCCAGCTAATATATTTTCTCTTCCATCTGATCTTTTGTAATACTGGCTAATGTATTCTTGTCATTTATTGAGTTCATCAACTCGTTATTTTACTTAGAATTTCAATCTCTTTGGTAAAGTACTGCTTCTGCTCATATTACTCAAGTTCATTGAATTGCCTTTCTGAGCTTTCTTATAGCTTTCATCATAATAGCTATTTTGAATTCTTTACCAGTTTACCCATAATATTCTGTGTCTTTTGGTTGCTGAAGTTTTTTGGTGATATATTACCAAGATTTTAAATAAATGTTTGAAAAAGCGTGCCACTGCTGCTATCTTTGGGTAGTGAACACCTTTTTGGTTTAGGTAAGGCTTCGCTTGTTTACTTTTATTCTACCAGTTCAACAGACGGGCAATTAGAAGTTCATTTTCCAGAAGGTGGTGCTATAGTGTAAATTTTTGTTTCTCTTACTGAAGCTGACTTGGGGTAAAATTGAAAATGTGAGCATTAAAATGGTGACTTAAAAAAAAGGGCTGGTGGCAGAGTTGTGGGAGGTGCGTGCTTATTAGCACTTGGGGCATTGGGTGTGCCCACAGCCCAGTAGGGAGACCCTTGATGGGGGGAGTCCTAGAATCCGAGGGCCGACAGCAGGAAATGTGTTCCTTCAGTTATCGTTGTCTTCTCCCTTTCCTCCCCACCTCCTCTTCCCCACAGAGGTCTCAGAAGTCCAGGTGTTGCTGTGGAGCAACGGGCCCCTTAGCTTTAGTCCACATGGCTGTGCAGACTTTGACTCACCCCTTTTCACTTTCTACCTCCTCTGCTAGAACGTTTGCCACCATCAGCACTGGTGAGACTCCCCTGGCTCTGTAGCCTCCTAATAGGTCCAGTTCACCCGCTTTGGGATGCAATGATGGATGACCTGGGGGTCCTAGGGTCTAGTGCAGTCATCTACGTAAACCGGATGACAAAAGCTTAAGTAAGGAAAACGGTGGAATGGACTTATAAAATATTTGAAATAGAAAACTTAGCTTTAATACTGATCGACTGCTCACTTAAATACTGTTATAAATTTACCTAAGAGACGATGCACGATGACCAAATTATTTTGGTACCAATTTTGCATAGACAAAGTGGAGCAGAGCTAAGGTTCAGACTATAATGAATTAACAAGTGAAAATAGTGTATTTTTTTAGTATTGTTGGATTTGTGTATTAGAAGAAATGAACATTTCATTTTGAAGCAGATGCTAGGAGATACTACTTTCCTCAAAAAAGTTTCCAAATAACATTTCTGCAAAAGAAACTTAAGGTAAATAACTAGAACAAGAACAAAGTTTAAAAGTCAGTTGAAATTTTCTTTTAATTGAAGACCCAAGGGACAAGAAGCTCCTTTGTTACAGTGCATAACATATGGCTCTTTTATAGAGTGAGACAGACACCAAGGAGTCAATGTTCATGCCAGCACCGAACTCTTCCTACAGCAGGCGAACAGTGAAGCGGGGTCTCCCTTACTGGCACCGAGACTGTGATACATTTTTACATGCAGTAAGCTCTTTGGTAGACTTCATCATTCAGTGGAATTACAGAATTTGCAAAAGAGAGTAATAGTAAAATATTTCATGTGAGATCTGAACATAGTGCTTCTCACCATAAGCAATTTAACCTCAGAAAAAAGTCAATCCTAGTAAACTTTTTAAAATATTGCCTGAAAACTTACCAAATACCTTCTGTGTTCAAATACACACACACACACACAAAACAAATCTAAAGCAGGGCAGATAATGAGTTTCTAAAATATTTGGTCATGATGTTCCTAGTTATTGGTCAAATGGAAATAAATCTGAAGGACATGAATTCTTTGAAATCCTGGACAGCTACTCCTTTCTTCTCTCTGACTTCCCCCAAGCACCTCTCTAAGGCACCATTTTGGACAGCTATCTAATGATACATCTTAAACAAGTACACAAATAACAGTAACAATATTTTTCAACTACAACACCGTAACGGCCTCAAGACTTTGCCTTATCATATATGAAGAATGTGGGTGTTTAAAGGCTGCTCTTAAGTAGATCACTTACCACAAAAAAAGACAAATCTGTGATAGGGAAAGGACTCTCAATGTGATCTGTCACGAGACTGAAGTATGTAGAACACCAGGGAACTTCAGCGTTGATTTGAAAATTGATGCAACAAGCTCTCTTCCTTCAAGAGGTATGTTTTTGGAATGGTTTATATTTTGATTTTACCAGACACCAAAATTTCTAAGACAGCATTTTTCTTTTAAAATCAGAAACATTCCCACTGTGGATCCAGGATTGAAGCATTTTAATATTCTTTAGGTGACTAATAAGTTAGTGTTATAATCATATAATTACCTATGGGATTACTTCACGTAAACCACCTGCACTGCTACAGTTCTAAACTCAGATTCAAAATAAATAAAGCGACTGAATTTCTCTCAGATGGGTTCTAAATTCAGAAGACTTTCTACTCAAAGCTGCCATTGTAATCAGGAGTCCATGGGGACGCTGGCCCCCGTCCCACAGCGCCCTCATATGACCGTCTGGACGGGAGTGCCGCACTGCGCGGGAGAGCCGGCCCGCTCTGAGGAGGAGGTGGACCGGTTGGAAATCTCTCTCTGCAGCTCCTCTACTTTCTTCTGAAGTTCTGCTCGTTTAGCAAGAAGTTCTTTGTATCTGTTGTGAATGGGCTCCTACAAGAGCAAAACACCACAAAATTATTCCAACTAGGAAATCCTAAGCAAACCCAAAGTCAAATTATGGTATATAGTTCTTTCTCTAAACGTTGCAACGTGTGTTTCTTTCCCAGCTGCACGGTCCAAGCGCACCTTCCCGCACTGCTGCTCTCCTGCGGGCTTGCTTTCCTGATGCCCCAGGTATGTCCACAGAATGTCCTGAAGCTGGCATTTTTCCAAATACGGTCATTAACAAGGCAATCTACAAGCCAGTGCTCAAAGACTTCCTATCATTTCGTTTCAGGTTTTTAGTCTTTCAAACAGTTTTAAATAGTAAATATTCCATACTCCAAAATGGACCAGAATTTTGTTAAGATTTTTATATTCTTAAAGCTATTTCTCTAATGTATTAAAGTAAAACCTCTAGAAGTTAACCAGTCTGACACTTCATCTTAGGGAGAAGGGAAGAAAAGACAAAATCGAAGTGGTTCGTCCAAAGCTATCCAAGCAAAGTCATCTAAGAAACGAGTATACTGATTACCCCTGTGTGGTGCTTTTTCTACTGTACGTAACTATGAACAGGAAAAAGAGACAATTTTAAATATGCACAGATAGTTTTTCTAGCTGCTTTAAAGGGAACAAGCATAATTTATACAACTGCATGGATGAAAACTCCCACTGTACAGCATACCTGTGGTTTCATCCGTGGATTCCACCTGACGTAATATCCCACCCAGAGCTCTAGGTGGCGCATGCTGGCTACTGGATAAAGGACGTGATTGGAGTAGCTCCCATAGAGAGGATTGGTGAAGTCTTCCAGCTGGCTGTTTATGTAAGACCACA
This sequence comes from Glossophaga mutica, assembly GCA_039655065.1. NCBI lineage: Eukaryota > Metazoa > Chordata > Mammalia > Chiroptera > Phyllostomidae > Glossophaga > Glossophaga mutica. The sequence goes on along the minus strand of CM077308.1, from coordinate 71,635,974 downwards.
GTGACACAGTCCTTTTAGGAAGATTCTGCAAGAAGAAAAAATAAAGATTCTCCATCATATAAGCTATTTATACCAGGTGGAAGTTGTAACGAGGTATATTGTGATCATTGGGATCTCTACAGAGGGAGATAACTTCGACACCTCAGTGACTGCCCCACCTGCATTAAAATCAGAGGGTGTTGGAAGACAGTGCAATTCCCCAAAAAGTTGAACCGAGAGTTACCATGCCAGCAATTCCAGGCTTTGGTGCACACCCAAGAGAACTAGAAAAATGCACACAAAATCTTGTACGCCGATGTTTGAAGCAGCATTACTTATAATAGCCAAAAAGTAGAAACCCAGAAGTCTACCAGCTGATAAATGGGTAAGATAGTTTATGTGTATAATGGAGAATATTCAGCCATAAAAAGGAATGAAGTATTGGCACATGCTACAAATTGAGCCTTATGCTAAGTGAAAATATTGTGCAGTCAGTGATTTTCAACCTTTTTCATCTCATGGCACACACATAAACTAATTACTAAGATTCTGTGGCACACCAAAAAATATGTTTTTTTCTGATATGACAAAAAAATACGTATAATATTGATTCACTCAGACCGCACAGCTATTGTTGTGTTGGCTGTTGTCATTTTTTAATTTGACAATCTAAGGGAGAAGAGGTCAGTGCCCCTGACTAGTCAAATACTGCATGTTTTAAAATTCTTGCAGCACACAGGTTGAAAATCACTGTGCTAAGTGAAAGAGGCCAGACACTAAGGCCACATCTTGAACGACTCCGCTTCTCTGAAATGTCCAGAAGAGGCAAATACACAGAGTACATCAGTGTTTGCCAGGGGCTGGGAGGAAAGGAGAATGGAGAGTAACTACTAACAAGTACACAGTTTCTTTTCAATGTTCTGAACATGGTGGTGATGGTTGTATAAACCCTATAGATATATTAAAAACCCCTAAATTATACACTTGAAATGAGTGAACTTTGTGGAATGCAAACTATACCTCAGTAAAAATGTTTCCTTTTTAAAATCAAGACATGGTAAATCTTATTCAAAGCTTTAAAAAAATGAAAGTATCTTTGGAACTTAGCTATTCTTAATTATCCAACTTTCAATCAATTCTTGAGTGTCTCCTATACATAAAGTTATTTACTGTGTGCTAGTAGACACTGAAGATATAATGGTGAATTAAAAATATAGTCTAGGAAGCACTTACTACATGGCAGTTATTGCAGTGTTTTATTTTATTTAATTCTCAACACAGCAAGTACTATCAGCCTATTTTACAGAAGTAGAAATTAACTTGCCCAAGGTCTCGCAGTGGGTGACAAGTCCAAGGTGTGAGCCCAGGCGGCCCGGCTCCACGGCGGGCGCTCTGCCCCTGTGCTCCACAGGAAGGCATGGCCACCCTTTTATAACCCCATTTTTTAAAAATGAAAATTGATGAAGAGAGATACATCAATATGCTTCTCATCAAGAGAATATGATTAAGCATTTCATACATGGGATAGATACATTTTGAGGAAAATAGATGCATTTTAGACTAAAACATAGTGTGTTCTAAATACCAACCACTAGTAATATCTCTGGGAGATTAGGGTAACAGACTTTAACTTTCTGCATAGTATCTTCCAGGGTTTGAATGTTTTACAGTATTATCTTAAAATTTAAAAAAAGCTAAAATGTCTCATGAACACAATATACTTTTGGATTTGAGCTGCTCATTCATTCAAATGTACACATTTTACTAATTATATTTGTCAGCACCTGCTTTGAAGGATTTCCATCCTGCAGGGAGTAACAGGTAGCCTGGTGCTCCTCTGACACATACACAAACTTCAACTCCTTTTGTAGCTACTAATTCCCACCCATCAACTCACCTGACATTTGACAGCTGGCATCTTTAGCCTTGCAACAGAGGTATTTTAAAAAAGATCAGGTTCAGATATATAGAAGTAATCATATTAAAGTATACAAAATAAAGTTTGGCCACGGAAATCATTCAAAAGAACAAACATGCTGCTGAAATCCATCATAAAATGCACTTGAGTAACAAAATACACATTGGGGTCGGCCGGGATGGGGCTCACATTTTACCTCTTTTCCTCTCTGCTGTTCACTGTTACAAAGGAATGTTCCGAATAAACAGCTGTACAGGTGGTCCAAAATGGTAATGAGAAAATATTCATTGAATTCAAATGCTGTAGGAAACTGCAAACCAAACACCACAAACACAAAACTTAGTATTTTAAGACATTTTTTTCAAGCATAATTATCCCTGTATATGGGTAGATCCTTTCTAATACGTCTTAAAATTAAGCTAAATAATATTCACAACTACAGGGTCCAGCAGAGGTACTGTCTGCTTCAGTGTGGTTGGCAGGGTAATACTGTGGGCGTAATAATGTATAGTTTTAATTTGAACATTTCACCTAAAATGTCATATGGTGTGCTTCAGTGTGATACTGTTATGTTACAGAAGTACATGCTTATGATTTTTAAATAAAAGACTCTATAATAAAAACAGGCATTATCTGTGCCAGACCCTGTATAATTTCTAAGCCATTATGGCATTATGTTTGGTTTTTGGTTCAAATAATCACTTTACCACTTTTCTAAGATAATTTCTCCCAAATCCCCTTTTCATATGCAGCAAGAATTTGGATGTTCTGACCTTGATGCTTCTGTGTCCCCCACATCTGTTAACCCTAAACTGGCAGGATGATGAATTTTGACCTGGGCAATTCGGCAACTTTAATCTTTTTCTTCTAAAAATGACCATAAGCAACATATTAAGATTTTTTTTAAGTTTTCAAAAGCACTGTTTTAGTTTTAGGAATTACACAAAAAGTAGCATCAATGTCTCCAGAAAATGTCAGCAATGCACACAAATAACTATCCAAGGCAGATGTGCAGATCGATAAAAGCCAACCTGCTTATCTTTTTAAGGAGCATCCAGCGACACTGGAGCACCTTGTAATCCAGTACTTGGGCAGCCTCTTTCTAACAAAAAAGAAAATTCACTTTCTCTTTAACCTCAGGACAAGGGCTTACTGGTACCTTAATATTACACAAACAACACAACTTGTGGGGAACTCATCAAGGACAAAATACAGATCCCAGGAAGGTAAAGGCTTCAGTTTCATCCATCCTGTCAATGGGATATTTCAAGATTATTCCAAAGTTTCTATGTAAGAGTGGACAAATTATGTGACCCATGAAGAGGAATTCCATGAATATTTGGAGTGCAGATTTGGGAAATAAATATTTATTCCAAATTTTTCTCGGAATGATCCCTACCCAAAAGTGAAGGAAAATGGCGTGAACTACAAGCAAAGCAGGTAGGAAGCCGTGAGCAGGATAATGCGGCACATTTCTCAGACAACGAAGGGTAACTACCATGCAGTGGCTATGAAGCTGAATGGAGCAGGTAATCAAGCACATGCAACAAAAAGCCAACTGTCTGTAAGAAACTCTGTCAAATCCAATAAGTCCCATCTCCTGTACTGTTATATGCTCCTAGCAGCCTTACTGCATTAGTCAACTACAGGTGCACTGACTCACTGAACAGCAATCCGCAAGAGCTGAGCCTGTGGTGAGTTTGCATCTTCTTGGCAAGACTATTAGCTCAGCTTAATCAGTGGGCATTTCCTCACAAAACAAAACAAGAAACCCCGACACACAAAAAATAAAACCTAGAATAGCAGAGCGTTAACTGCTGGTATTGCTTTTAAAGAGTAATATTTGTTTTCCTTATTTGTAAAACCGAAGACTGCCAGTCAGCACTGTGACCACCAAACACTTCAGTTCAGGAGGACAATACACACAAAAACATAACCAGACGTCCAAAATAAAGACTCATCACTATAATATATTTTAAGTTCTACCTAAGAAACATAGGATTAAACTGATTTTCTAACTTTTAGTAACTTAAGCTCAGAACTGAAGTTAAACTGCTTTTACAACAGATATATAGCATATAGAAAGTTAACACAATTGCTAAGGAAAAATGTACCTGTCATGTACTCTCCTATTCAAACAACTGGTAACTGTGATTAATTCTTTTTCTAGCAAACATATCAGAACTAGTATCTCCCCATATGATGCCCCTTCAGGGCAGTCCCCCCGGACAGCAGTCCACATAACCGTCAGTGATACCACGGTTTCAAACAACTTTCCCAGTCCTGTGATACGGCACATGTGATTTTTGCCAATAGTCAGATGTTATTTTTAAATGTTATTTAAAAATTGAATATGGTACCAGTCAGACCTGGAGCCTACTGTTTTTAGTCAAACACCCAAAAAAAGATTTGTAAGGATTTGTATAGGTGATACACTACCTCAAAGGCAATTCCAAAGGGAAAACTCAAACCTACTCCAAAAAATAGTTAAAACTATTAAAATAAGTATGTAGCATCTTCCCTCCCCCCAACATACAAGGTCTAATGTGTAGAGGAAAACTGGGTTGTATACACATTTGTAGTATATGTGTGAAAATACCAGCCTCAAAATACTGTAGTCAGCTACCACACAATTTAACCTGGCAGGTTTCAAACTAATCCAACCAAACCGAAAATCTTATGGGGGAAAAGACGTACTATTCAATATACTGTATAACTGATGTATTTGTCCTAAGGATCACCACCTCCTTTTAATGAAATAAATAGTATTTTCTTGAAGCTCAAATGTGATCCTAAAGTGAAGCAGAGCCAGTGACTGCCTGGCTTCATATCCATGGGGCACTGTAATGAAAATCAGGTCCAATACACCCTGGGAAGAGTTAACTCACGTACCAGTAAGCTGGATCCAACTTTGGGGTTCTGAGATGATTTTTCTTGAATAGAGTTAAATATTTTTAAGACACCAAACCCTTGCCTCATCAGTGGGGTGATCCCATAATAAATGAGGTATTTTTTCAGTCTCCTCTGGCATCTTTCCAAAAAAACTAAATCCGTTAACAGTAAATTTCACATGTGTTTGTTAGAAAGTTGGTAGAAGGTCTAAAAAACATAATCTCTGCATATCTAAGGAAAAAAAGAACTAAATCTATTCTATACCTACCTTGCCATAATTTACCACCTAACCCATTTTTTTTTCATTAAAATTACTTGCCTATTTTTTCATCTCTTTACCTGTTTAGCAATATACAGATGAACTTCTGGGTGAAGATACGGTCCTTATTTAACACTACCTGTCTAAAACAGAGGAGGAAGGGAGAGGTACTGAAAGGTAATGTAAGAGAAAATACCGTAAAGATTAAAATAAATAAATAAACAAAACAAAGGAGGAAATCTCTTGGGTTATTATCAGTGCCACTCATTGAAATGCTAATGAAACCACACTGTCAAGTGTGTAATACTACTCTCAAATAATATTCTTTAGCCTAATTTGCAATGTGACAATTAGGTAAAAGTTCTATTACCTAGAATTTCCATTTTACATGAAATGTAGGATAGTAAGTGACCAAATCTCCCAACTCTGACTGGACAGCTGCAAATGAAAAAAGAGATATAGGAATGGAAATACAGAGACGTTACCTGTCTTGTCATTTGCCAGACAGAGTCAATGAACTGAAGGAAAACAGGTGATCTGTCTGCGTCTGCATGATTCTTATCTCCATGGCCGAGTCTCTGAATCAAAGACAGTGAAACAGTATATGAACCTTGTGGGAGTTTTCATTTTTTAATGGACACTATTTTCCAATAAAAGTACTATTTCCTCAATACTTTAAAAAATTCAGAAAACCTTTTTAAAAAAGCACAGTAAAGAAAATATCAATAACCCGTCACCCTACCTATGAAATGTCTATTAACATTTTGATGTACAAATATCAGATTATTTTTTAACATGAGATGCTTGTAATTGGAATTAAAACTTTTTGCAATAAGTGAAACCCAGAAGGTAAAAGGCTGATAATGGAAGACAGGAACAGTGAGACCTCAGAGCCCAGATTTTTGTCCTGGAGATCTAATTTTCCCCTGAATGTTACATTACTTGGGCAACAGCCTCAGAAAGCACCCTTCTCCTTTAACATCTTGGCCAGTGCATGAAGGGGACCTGTTGTATCGTATGGCTCCAGTCTGTCTTTATCAAGAAGTATCACATTAGCACAAATCTTCATACACCTTTAAAAAATGTTTGACTTCTGCCCTCCAAGCATGCACTCACCCAGTTTCTCCATTCTTTTTCTTCTCTGAGAACCTTTGCCACAGATGACCGAAATAGACCCCTACTGTGTATCCTGAAGCCACTGATTCTAAAAGTATGGCCCACAGACTTCTCAGGTGGGGGCAGTGTGGGGTGGGGGTGGGAAGAATGTGAGGTCGAAACTAATTTCATAATAGTAAAACATTACTTGCTTTTTTCAATTTATTGATGTTTAAACTAATGGTGCAAAAGTGTTGAAGGATAAAACTTTTGGTACCTTAGGAGGAATTGAGCAAGACACTGGAACCAAACTGCACTGTGGTTGTATTCTGCCTTGCCACATACTTTCAGTTAAATGAAAGGGATGAAGCCAATCGCTTTCAAGCCAGTTTCCTTGATGAAGTGGTAAAAATTATTAACTTTAATAAATCACTCTTACTGAATACAATTTTTTTTTAAGATTTTATTTATTTATTTTCTAGAGAGGGGAAGGGAGGGAGAAAGAGAGGGAGAGAAACATCAATGTGTGGTTGCCTCTCACGTGGCCCCCACTAGGGGCCTGGCCTGCAACCCAGGCATGTGCCCTAAATGGGAATCGAACCTGCGACCCTTTGGTTCACGGTCCGTGCTCAATCCACTGAGCTACGCCAGCCAGGGCTGAATACAATTTTTTTAATAGTCTGTGTAACAAAATGGGAAATACACATAATGTGCTTCTGCTGCAAACTTAAGTAGGATGGTAGAAAATGACACTTTTCCATGGAACATGATTTTGACTTGAAAGAACAACTGATAAGTGAACTACAGATATTAAGACTTGAATATCTTATAGACTTTCTGGAAATGTACAAAGTGACTATGCCACTTCAAGGAAACAAATGGACAATATTTACTGTCAATGATAAAATTCAAGCTTTTGAGTAAAAATTAATTTTTGGAAAACTTTTATCTGGAAAACATGAGCTTGATAATACTTAGACTTTTCCAATAAAATCAGTGGCGGTATTAACAACTGTGGTTTTATGGTATAACATAAAGAAATGCACTAATATGTAAGAGGTATATAGCTAGACAAACAAGTATTTTTCAAGTAACTAACATGCAATGTTACAAAATCATGTGTGGGTAAAAGATCTATTCAAAGTGCAAGACAGACCAATGGGACTTAATGGAACAAAAACAAAAAAACTCATTGATTTAGTTCTGAATTCCACATTACACTTAACCTCCCATGGTACTTAAACTACAATGGTAGTTTCACTACCATTTGTCAAGTTTTGGCATAATAACAAAGTAGTATACCAACGATTCCTTTAAAAAGCTATTAAAATACTCTTTACTTTTCAAACTACATATCTGTGTGTGGTCAGATTTTTTACCTCATATACTTCAACCAGCAGGACATATTACAACAGACTGAATACAGAAGATACAAAATTTAGCTGTTTTCTATTAAGCCAGACATTTAAAAACTTTGCCCTTCAAAATGTAGAACAATGCCACTCTTCTCATGAAACCCTTTTTTGTTTCAAAAAACATTTTTCTTTAAAATGTTATTTATGTTAATTTGTAATAGTGCTACAGTCTGAATGTTTGTGTCCCCCTGGAATCCACACGTTGGAACTAATGTGACAGTACTAGGAAGAGGAGTCTTTGGCGGAACCCTCACAGGTGGAGCTAGTGCTCATATCCAAGAGACCCCTCAGAGCTTCCTAGCCTCCTCCTTCCATGTGAGGGCACAGTGAGAAGAGGGTCTTCACCAGAACCCAACTATGCTGGCACCCTAATTTTGGGCTTTCAGCCTTCAAAACTGTGAGAAATAAATTGCTGTTGTTTATAAGGCACTCAGTCTATGATATTGTTACAGCAGCTCAAATGGACTAAGATAGATTATTTCTTTAATTAATAAATATTTAAATTTTTAAATATAATTTCTGATATGGTAAATATGGATCGTTACCCTCTATTAACCATGTGTGAGCATAGCATCCTGACCAGATGCCCTTTATTTGTCAAATTCTGCTTTCATATAACAACTGGGGAAAAACTGCATCGGTAACCAGAATTAGCAATTTAGGATTCCATGGCAATTTCAAACAGTCTAAAATGTTTATGATTTTGGTCACATTTACATGAACAGGTGAAGCTTTGGCTAACTAAAACTTTACCCTTTGAAGCAAAAGTCTTTTTGTTTTTTCTTAAATGGTCTTCTCATGATAAATACATTTTACAGAGAACTGAAAAACATGAACCATCTGAACTGATACTCCAGATGTCCAACTTTATGTAACAATTCAAGTTCAAAAGAGCAGACCACCTTTAAATGTCTGTTTCTCTCAGGTCATTTATAAACACTGCTCACTTGCCCTTGTAACTATTGGATACTGAAGGTAACCATCAGAGACAGCATCTGGGCAAACATCTTTCAGAAAATCTCTCAGCTAATCCAGGAAAATGCGGCCACGAACCACACTGTCAGTGGTCTCGAGGCCTCTGACACTCCAACTCCCTCCCCTCTCCAAGATTCTCTAAACCTCACCCTCCCTCCTCTCTACTCTGGCCATGCTCAACCCCATCTAGGCATTCGCTCCCCCGGCTCGTCCTTCTTGGGAAAGGAATTACTATTCTGCACTGTCCAAATTCTGTGATTACAACTAACAGATAGGCAATACATAACCATCAAGTTTTCTGATCTCAAATTTAGTGCTTAGTAGAAACAGCTAAAATGTACTTGAATGTGTATTTAATTGAAAGCTACAGGAATCCAAAGTGTGAGGTGACAAGAAAGCAAATGTGAAAGCATACTATCCTTTGAAGGAGACACACCCCATTCCTCTATTTTAGGACCTGTGGCTAGTTCTGGCGACCCCACCTGTGGAAAAGCCAGGACCAAAGTCCAGAGGACAACTAGGATGGTGAGGAGCTTCAGCTAAGACAGAAGAAATGGATGGCCAGTCAGAAGAATTGAGGACTATCAAGGACATGAGCTGACAGCTACTTTCTAATACATGAAGGGCAATTTTAAATGGATAAGTAGTTACATTTGTTCTTCTTGTCTCCAGAGAGGAATGTAGAAACACGGGAAGCAAATTTTAGTTCACCGTGAGTAAGAAGTTTCTGATTGTAGACTTCTGAAGGGAGAGCACATAGCCTCAGGAAGAGATCCGTTGCTTATTTCTAGAGGTATTAATGAAAAAACTGAACAATCATTTTGGGGACACCACTGAAGATTCAACAGTTGTTGCTGGACTCTGACTTCCTTCTAACTCCTACCTTCTGTTGATGTTACCAACAATAACATCAACATAAACTGTGAGACATACAGAGGACACAAAAATTTGTCATTCCCACAAAACTAACTGCAATACTTTCCATACGCATGGTCATTACAGTGTTAGTAACTTAAGAAAAATAATAGAAAAATTATTTTATTCCAAACTCTGAGTTACATTTTATTTATTTTTCTCTTAGTCCCAAATTTTTTTAGACACTGATCCTGTGTGAGCAACACTACTTTGTAGTGTTGCTTTAAACTGAGAATATTAAAACATTCTGATCTTTTAAATCTATTTTGTTAAACTTTAAAAAAAAAATTATTTATTTATTTTAGACACAGGGGAAGGGAGGGAGAAAGAGGGAGAGAAGCATCAATATGTGGATGCCTCTCACACGCCCCTCACTGGGGACCCGGACCCCAGACATGGGCTCTGAACCCGTGACCCTTTGGTTGGCAGGCCAGCACTCAGTCCACTGAGCCACACCAGCCAGGGCTAGTTTGTTAACCTCTTAAAACATTTTATTGCTGCTGCTGTTGTTCAGTTACAGTTGTCCTGCCTTTTTCCCCTTTGCTCTCCCCTATCCCATCCCCACCCCCACAGTAAAGGAAAAGCTAGAAGTGCCTCGTAATTCCATTACCATTTATGTTACTTGAAGGTGGAGAGAAGACACCCCTGGAAATCACAGAATGATACTGAATGTTTCCTGGTAAAGATCACGGAAGAGGCTGGGTCAGCCCAGAAAAGTCATGATAGGATATCCTAATGCTTTCCAAAGCAAAAACATTCTCCTGAGAAGTTTAAGTAACCCTCTAAAATAAATAATCAATTTTAGATGAATATCTAATGAATAAAAAGCATTATTTTCACAAATCTGATGTGAGAGGAATATAACACATCAAGCTAAGGTTCTTTACTCACAAGCTGAAATCGATGTCCAAAGCTCAGCCATTCTTTTTCCACAAGGACTTCAAATCCTCGGATGGTTCGATAGTGTCCATCCAGCATGAGCATGGCGAGGGACGTCAGCTGTGCTGTGCGGTCCCAACCGTCACTGCAATGCACCACCACGGATGTCTTTCCCGACTCTACTTTGTCCGCAATCCTAAGAGCCCCAGCAAGAATAAGCTGCAAAGCAGATTTTTTAAAGTATGAAAACATTAAAAAAATTAAAGAATGAAAACATTAAAATTAAAACATTAAAAAAACTTCCTTTTAATAGGGTTTTTCTAGGGATGACTGTGTCAATAACACATGGAAAAGATTGGTCCCTTCCTAAAACAATGTCTTTAAATAGTAGGAGATATATAACTTTGCTTTTAAAACTAGAAAAATCTCATAAATGCAGACTCCTAATAATCTGCACAATGATATATCCAGGTGAAAGGTATCTCTGGGATATAAACAAATCAACAGTATGAGAAAGAGAAACAGAGATCTAAGTTCTAAAAGAATCCATTTCTAAGAATCTTGAAATTCCAACTACCATCCATTTAAATAAAAATAATATCCCAAGTGAAGTCTTATATGTTATTTATAACAATGCTTGCTTAACTAAATTAGCATATGCATGAAAACAATAAAATTGATCTGTTTTAAAATATTCTATAGCTTCCACAGCATTTATTTTACTGTTTTTATATATGTCACATAGCATACAGAGAGTACAGTATAAAATGTTAGAGTAAGCTACTTTTCTGTAAGTATGAATAAAATATTCTCTTGTATCAATAAATCATGTTAGATACCATGTCAATTTAACTGGTATATAAAATAATTTAAATTATTTTTTAAATATGCAGACTCTTTGTAAAATAATTTACCTTCTCTGAAGTTGATCCTAAGTTAAAACCAGATAGAATTAGATGTAACCAAAAAAGAAGCACAAAAGTATCATCTCCTTTAAAAAGGCCAATCTAGCACTATTCTTCTCTTCAGTGACCAGACCACACTTAAAAAACAGCATGGCTCCACAAACACAGATGGGAATGAAAGAAAACAGGTTTACTAGCTAATTTAGGGAATCTCGTGAGAGCCTCCTTTTGACCATAACTGTAGGCATATTCAGGAAATGGGGTACTGTGAAGCAATATCAATCTTGACTATGCCTGAGTCATCTGGGAGCATTTTTTTCCCCTAAACTGTTTGGGCTCCGATCTCCACCAATCCTAACTCATGATTTGAAATAATTTCCACCAGTAATTCAAATGCATATGCAAATTTACAAATCACTGACCCAAAGGATTAGAACAGTTGGAAAGTTAAGACTGACCAGGAAGATTTGTCCTAAGCGGTCATTTCAGTTCATGTACTCATTTATAAAATAAACATTTATGGAGTCCCTTACTACATGGCAGGCAGGGCTCTAGGTGCTGGAGGCATAGCAGTCAACAGAACAGAACGAAGTGTTGGCTTGATGAAGTTTACATTCTGGCTGGAGAGGCCAGCCAGATGCAAACAAATAAGGAAGTATGTAATGTGTCAGAGAGCAGTAGGGGAGAAAGCACCATATGGTTCTAGGGGCTTCCAGGAGGACTGCTACTTTGTATGGAGTGGTTGGGAAAGGACTCTCTGGGAAGGTGATATCTGAGAAAGGACCTGAAGAAAGTGAGTGGGTAAGCCTTGCAGCTGTGAGGACTGGTGGAGAAGAGCCCAGGCACAACTGTGCTTCTTATACCTCCACAGAAACGCGTTTCTGGTCTAGCCAGCTTTTTGGAGAGGATGTTGTACCTGCTAGTAAAGTGACCTGGAATCTACAGAAGTGGAAGAAACAATTTATGTTAGTTCCAAATGAAATCTTATGGATTTCTATTTCCACATCACGTAAGAAATAGGCCACCTGAACATACTCTGAGGAGTGCTGACACTTTGCTACATTTAAGTTTCTAAGCTTCTAGGAGAGAAAAAATAATAAAAAGTCTATAATTCTCATTCGATCAAACTGGCCTTCTCTTCAATGTTTCTGAATTTTAGAGATTATGATGTGAGTGTAAGTATGCTCCATCTTAACATGAAAAATCTCATTTCCCTTTATTTCATAATGTTAGTATATGAGATTATAAAAGTCTATTTTGGTAAGCTATGTTACTGAAATTCAGACCCTATCTGAAAAAATATATATAAATACGTTAAATAAAATAACATTTGGTGCTTCAAACACTACATGAACAGGTTAGGCAAATCAGTGTTCACTGTAGTCCCCAACTTGTTTACTATTCAAATGAGTTTAGCAGTGTTCACACAGGTAGTCCTCCCATCTTTCATTCAACTGCTTCACTGCATTTCCCTGGCCAGAATGATTTTCACTTCACAAGTCATGCAACAACTATTTATTGGGTGCCTATTATTCACACAGATAGTGCTTTCCTAGTTCCTGAGGAAGGGAAAAAAGAAATATGGCTATGATTTATTCAGCCCTGATCTCCACTGAATTAACAATCTATGTTGGTTGACACAAAACTAATTAAATGAAGCGCAAGGTAGTACCTGACTAAATGGAAAGAAAAAGTAAAATGAAAACTTCAGAGGAAATGGAAATGGATGGAATCTGGTAAGACTTCATGGAATAAATGAAATATGAACTGGGACCTGAAGGATGGGTAGCACTCAGACGGGATGGGAAAGAAAGTGAAAGAAGTCCAACAGAACCCCATGCACAGGACAGGAAAACCATTCATTCAAGCATCAAAACTGAGAAGTAGTTCTAATGATCAAAGCAGGTATCAATTCTTCACTGTTTAGAAGGCATCTTGATTTCAATCATAAAAGCCAATATAGACAAAGAGCAGAGAAAGACCTTGTTTGATATTCTTTCTATAACAGTATGATGAAATAACCCACCTTAATATGTTCTAGCCAGTGAGTAGATTCCAAGTTTGATAGCCAGTGGGTCTCCTCAATGTTGGGGTACACAATCTCCTTAAGTTTTCGTAATGATTCTCTCATAACATGAATATTGTGGATATCTAGAAAAACTAGTTCTGCATTTTGATAGGCATCTTCACTTTCATAACCTCCACCCTTTGCCTGGGGAAAAAAGCACACCCCACAGGAAATCTAAAATGAATGCACATCCATTATATGTTGACATCCATGAAAAAGTGCCATAAAATATCCAAGAGCATGAAAGATGATATACGTTACCGATGAACAGGAAACTCCGTGGGAAAATATGGATAGCACAGGGCAATTCAACAAAACGATTCTCTACCACGTTTTCTTTATAAAACAGGAATATACATTCTTATCCTGACTTTTTTATGTGGCTGCTATAAAAATTAAATGTGATAATATAGATGAAGGTACTTAAACATTTTAAAGCACTAAATTTCCCCACCCATATTTCAAAACCTGCCCCAAAATTTCTTACAGAAGACTGAAATCACCAGACTAGTAAGTTCCACGAGCAGGAATTACATCTGTCTAGTTTACCACTAGCCCATGCTGCTTCACCTCATTTTAATTTTTTTTTTTAAATGTAATTTTTTTTTAAAAGATTTTATTTATTTATTTTTAGAGAAGGTAAGGGAGGGAGAAAGAGAGGGAGAGAAACATCAATGTGTGGTTGCCTCTCACGTGGCCCCCCACTAGGAGCCTGGCCTGCAACTCAGGCATGTGCCCTGACTGGGAATCGAACCTGCGACACTTTGGTTCACAGCCCGAGCTCAATCCACTGAGCTACGCCAGCCAGGGCTTCATTTTAATATTTTTTTAAAAATTTATTTTAGCAAGAGGGGAAGGATTGGAGACAAACATCACTGAAAGAGGGAAACATTGATTGGCTGCCTGCCATACATTCCCCAGACTGGGCACCAAACCTGCAACCCAGGCATGTGCCTTCGCCAGGAATCGAACCAGTGACCTTTCCATTTGCAGTACACCAGCTGGGGTTGATTTTAATCTTAATATCTACAAAATACTTTGCAATCATAAAGACTTACTTTTATTTCAACTATATAATTATTTTTTCTAAATATGTTTTATTGATTATACTATTACACTTGTCCCATATTTTTTTCTCCCTTTTATTCCCCTCCAACTGCACCACCCCTTGCACCCACATCTTCCACCCTTAGTTCATGTCCATGGGTCGTACATATCAGTTCCTTGATTTCTCCATTTCCTATACTATGCTTAACCTCCCCCTGTCTATTTTGTACCTACCATTTATGCTACTTATTCTCTGTACCTTTTCCTCCATTACCTCCTCCCACTCCCCACTGATAACCCTCCGTGTGATCTCCATTTCTCGGATTCTGTTCCTATTCCAGTTGTTTGCTTAGTTCAGTTTTGTTTTTGTTTTCTTTAAGGTTAGTTGTTGATAGTTTTAAGTTTGTTGTCATTTTACTGTTCATAGTTTTGATCTTTTTCTTCGATAAGTCCCTTTAACATTTCCTATAATAAGGATTTCATGATCATGAACTCCTTTAACTTGACCTTATCTGGGAAGCACTCTATCTGCCCTTCCATTCTAAATGACAGCTTTGCTAGACAGAGTAATCTTGGATGTAGGTCCTCGCCTTTCATGATTTTGAATACTTCTTTCCAGCCCCTTCTTGCCTGTAAGGTTTCTTTTGAGAAGTCAGCTGATAATCTTATGGGCACTCCTTTGTAGGTAACTGTCTCTTCTCTTGCTGCTTTTAAGATTCTCTCCTTATCTTTAATCTTGGGTAATGTAATTATGATGTGCCTTGGTGTGTGTTTCCTTGGGTCCAACTTCTTTGGGACTTTCTGAGCTTCCTGGACTTCCCAGAAGTCTATTTCCTTTGCCAGATTAGGGAAGCTCTCTTTCATTATTTTTTGAAATACGTTTTCCACTTATTAGTCTTCTTCTTCATCTTCTGGCACTCCTATGATTCAGATGTTAGAACATTTAAAGTTGTCTCAAAGGTCCTAAGCCTCTCCTCATTTTTTTGAATTCCTGTTTCTTCATTCTGTTCTGGTTGAATATTTATTTCTTTGTTCTGCTCCAAATCATTGATTTGAGTCTTGTTTTCCTTCTCTTCAATGCTGGCTCCCTATATATTTTTATTCATTCCACTTTGCATAGCCTGCACTTTTTCCTCCATTTTTTTGACCATACTCAGCCATTTCTGTGAGCATCCTGATTACCAGTGTTTTGAACTCTGCATCTGATAGGTTGGCTGTCTTCATCACTTACTTGTATTTTTTCTGGAGCTTTGATGCGTTCTTTCATTTGGGCCATATTTTTTTGTCTTGGTGCAACTGTTGCATTCTAAGGTGCAGAGCCTTAGGTATTCGCCAGGGCAGGGCAACGCAAGTCACTACACTGTGATGTTGTTTGTGGGGGAGGGGTCTGAGAGGAAACAATGCTGCCTGCTCTGCTCTCAGTTGGCTTCCAGTCATTTCCCTTGCTACCAACAAACAAATTGGGCCCTTCCGGTGCTGATTCCCAGGTGGGTGGGTTTGTGTACATTCTAGGGCCCTGGGGGTTTCTCCAATGAACTCTCTGGTGAGGCTGGGAGTTTCTCCTGCCGCCTCAACCCTCACAGATTTTTACAGCTAAAGGTTTTTGAAGCTTTATGTCCCCACACTGGAACCTGGGGTTGCATGGTCTGTCTCATTCCCCAGGTGTTCTTCCCCATTATCTGCACTCAAATGTGAGATCACCCCATCTGTCAGCTGCCACCTTGCTGCCCATTCTCTCCACCCCATCTCCACCCTCCCTACCTGTGTGAATGAATGTTTCTTCTTTAACTCCTTGGCTGTCAGACTTCCATACAGTTCGATTTTCTCACAGTTCTGGTTATTTTTTGTTTTAAATTTGTTGTCCTTCTTTTGGTTGTACAAGGAAAAAGTGTATCTACTTGCACATCCATGAAAGGCAAGAACCTACATCCAAGACTACTCTGTCCAACAAAGCTTTCATTTAGAATGGAAGGGCAGATAGAGTGCTTCCCAGATAAGGTCAAGTTCAAGGAGTTCATCATCACAAAGCCCTTATTATATGAAATGTTAAAGGGACTTATCTAAGAAAAAGAAGAAGATCAAAACTATGAACAGTAAAATGACAGCAAACTCACAACTATCAACAACCAAACCTAAAAACAAGCAAACAAATGAAACGCTAAGCAAACAACTGGAATAGGAACAGAATCAGAGAAATGGAGATCACATGGAGGGTTATTAGGGGGAAGGAGGAGGGGGGTTAATGGGGGAAAAGGAACAGGGAATAAGAAGCATAACTGGCAAGTACAAAATAGATTAGGAGGAGGTTAAGAATAGTACAGGAAATGGAGAAGCCAAGAAACTGGTATGTATGACCCATGACATGAACTAAGTGGGGGGCATGCTGGTAGGAGGGGTGGTACAGGGCAGAGGAGAATAAAGGGGAGAGAAAATGGGACAACTGTAATAGCATAATCAATAAAACATACTTTAAAAAAAGAAAGAAAATGAACCCATGATTCTCTAGCCTTATGTCATGAATTAGAAATACAGTGTGAGCCAAAAGTGCAATTTTAAACGTCCTCACAGTCACATTTAAAAAGTTGAAAAGAAACAGGCATAATTCATATTATTGTATTTTATGTAACTCAGTATATCCAAAATATTATTTCAACATGTAATCAGTATTTGAAAAATTATTAATACAATTTTTTACATTCTTTTTTATACTACATCTTCGAAAATGCAGTGTATGTTTTACACACACAGGTATCCCCAGACACTAAATTTTCACTGGAAATAACTGATCTGTAGTTAGATTTAATAAAATTTATAGTTGAAAAGATAAATCCACAAGTTATTGAATACTTAAAAGTTTTTCAAGAACCAAATCAAGTATGAGTTTTCAATTTAAATTTAAATTAAATAAATAAAGATTCATGAGCTACCTTTTAAGTTTTAAATGGATACATGTGGATAGTAGCTACCATACTGGACAGAGCAGATCTAGGCTGTAAGCATCACATAGTCAGGGACTTAGTTGTCTTATTCACCCAAGAGAGAGCATAAAATATAAGTGCTGAATAAATATTTGGGGAATGGAGGGAAGAAGGAGACAGATTTAAACCAACCTATTATAACTTTGCTTGCCATTCTTCTTTTAATTACAGTCAACTCATTTGGTATGCTAACAAAAGAAAAAGAGCCCTGGTTGGTGTGGCTAAGTGGACTGAGTGCCAGCCTGCAATGCAAGGGGTCACTAGTTCGATTCCCTGTCAGGGCACATGCCTGAGTTGCAGACCATGTCCTTGGTAGGATATGCACAGGAGGCAACCACACACTGATGTTTCTCTCCCTCTCTTTCTCCCTCCCTTCCCCTCTAAAAATAAATAAATAAAAAAATCTTAAAAAGAAAAAAAGTAAAAGAGCCCTGGCTGGTGTGGCTCAGAAAAAATAAATAAAAAAATACATGCATTCATAACGATATTTTTAAAAAATAATCTTCTTCATGGGATAATAGGAAATAAATTCATTACTGGAAAAACTGGTAACTAAGGAGAAATTCAAGCACTGATTCTGGCTTTCTTATATGAACTCAAGTGCTGGTTAACCAAAATATAGATAATAGAAAGTGTTTTCTTTTTAGAAAGAGTTCAACTGATAGCTGAAAAGAAAATCATGAAATTAGAATATCAACATTTCACAATCCCAGTGAATGAATGTATTTAGGCACTGAACATCAACAGTTGGTAACATCCCAAAAGGAGAAGCAGCCATAAATTACATGCCTCATGACGCATCCCCTATAGCTTTTCCAAAAATATTGAACCTGAATCTCAATAAACCTCTGAATTTGTGTGAAGGAAATTCAGAACAGAAGAAAGTTGGACCATACCATAGGGAGACTACAGGAAACTTTACACATAAAATATAAAGAAAAGAAAGAAAGAAGCAAGAGGAAGACTATAGATTAAGAAAAACTTAAAAGACACATCAAACACAATATGGCAAGGCTAAGCTGTAGTGTCTAGGGATGTATGCTTCAGTAATAAAAGTATGAAGAAATGCAAAATGTCCCGGCAGGTGTGCCTCAGTGGAATGAGCGTCAGCCCTCAAAGCAAAAGGTCATGCCAGTTCGATTCCCGGTCAGGGCATATGCCTGGGTTGTGGGCCAGGTCCCTGGTTAAGGGTGTGCAAGAGGCAATTGATCGATGTTTCTCTCACACATCAATGTTTCTCTCTCTCCTTCTCCACCCCTCTCTCTAAAAATAAATGAATGAAGCCCTGGCTGGTGTAGCTCAGTGGATTGAGCGCGGGCCTGCGAACCAGAAGATCGCGGTTCGATTCCCAGTCAGGGCACATGCCTGGGTTGCAGGCCAGTTCCCAGCAGGGGACACACGAGAGGCAACCGTACATTGATATTTCTCTCCCTCTTCCTCTCTCCTACCCTTCCCCTCTAAAGATAAAAAAAAAAATAAATAAAATAAAAAAAAAATAAATGAATGAAATCTTTAAAAAAAGAAATGCAAGAAGATGACTGCTAAAGAAGTTAGAAAAATGGTTACCGTTAGCAGGGGTACAAGGTAAATTTGACTGGGGTGGAGTACACATGGAACACAGTGCCTAGCAAGGTTTTAATTCTTGCCATGGGCCATGGTTGCCAAGATCATCTGTCATATTCATATCAATTAAGCTACAAAACTTTTCTTACTATGCAGGCAAAAAAATATTTGTTACAACAAGGATATATAATTTTACAAATTAAAAAAGGGGGATATATGGGGAAATTGGGTGAAGGTGGTCAGATGGTACAAACTTATGATTATAAAAGTTTTAGAAATCTAATGTACAGCATGGTGACTGTAATTAATACTTCATTGTATATTTGAAAGTTGCTAAGAGAGTAGACCTTAAAGGTTCTAATTGCAAGGAAAAATACTGTAACTATGTAAGTGATGGACGTTAAACCAAAATTATTGTGGAGCAACAATAATGCATGTAGAGCAACAAATCTGCATCAAATTTTGTGTTAAGCTTGAACATTCCTTCATGGGAACTATTCAGGAGATTCAGAAGGCTGCAGCTGTGGGCAATAGGTGATTGGCAGCTTCATCACAACAATGCGCCTGCTCAATCATCACATCTTGTGCACAGTTTTTTGGGCAAAATATCAAATCACCCAGGTGACTCAGCCCCCCTACAGCCCAGATTTGGCACCCTGCAACTTCTGGCTCTTCCCAAAACTAAAATCACCTTTGAAAGGCAAGAGATTTCAGACCATCGACGAGATTCAGGAAATACAACAGGGCAGCTGATGGCAATTGGGAGAACTGTGTGAGGTCCCAAGGTGCCTACTTTGAAGGGGACTGAGGCATCATTGTCCTATGTACAATGTTTCTTGTATCTTCTTCAGTAAATGCCTCTATTTTTCATAGTGTGTGGCTGGATACTTTCTGGACAGGTCTTGCATATACATATATCAAATCACTAAATTGTGTACCTTAAACTTATACAATGTTAAATGTCAATTACATCTCAATAAAGTAGGGGAATGGCACTAGGTTAGTAAAATGACTCAACCTTTCTGAAGAATATTTGCAATATGCAACAAAACTTTGTAAAATACACATATTTTAAATTTTGATATAGTAAGTATATATCTAGGAAACTATTTTAAGGAAATAATCAAAGATCCTAGCAATCTCTGGCCAGTGTGGCTCAGTTGGTTGAGCACTATCCTGTAAACTAACAGGTCACAGGTTTAACTCCTGGTCAAGGCACATGCCTAGGCTACGGGTTCATCCCGGTAAGGGCACATGCAAGAGGCAACCTGTCTATGTTTCTCTCTCTCATCAGTGTCTCTCTCCTTTTCTCTCTTCCTTCTGTCCCCTCCAAAATCAATGGGCATGTCCTCAGGTGAGGATTAAAAATAAAGATGCCAACAAAAGCTATTTATTTCAGCTATATTTAAAATACTAAATACTTAAAATGCCCAGTATTACAAGAATGATTAAATAAACAATATACCAATATAATGAGCACCATTGTTTTTTTAAGAATATTTCATGAAAAGAAACGATTCTTACAACGCAATGGTAAGATAAAAGAAATAACCAATACTTAAATGCACAGAAAAAAATAGTGGAGGAAAATGTATCAAAATATTAGTGATTATGAATAATTTTTATTTTCTTTCTATAGTTTTTCTGTGGCTTCTTAGTTTTTTTTTAAATATATCCTACTCATATTTTGTAATCAGATTTCAGTCTTTAAAAATAGAGGGAATTTATATAACGAAACATATGTGGAAATTTAAGATGAGTATAACAGTTTGTTCTACCACCTTTTCTGGCTTACATTCCTCTCTCCTTCCCTCATCCTAAAAAACATCCTAAATCTCATTCCTGCTAATTCATGGTATAAAGTTTAGGGAGGGAAACAAGTAATTACTGAAAAAATATGCCAGTCCTTGGGCTACAGGCTTCGTATACACATTATCTCATTGCTCCTTTAAGAAGGAACATTACAGTCTAATAGAGAATGCCCAGAACTCACAATACCCTCAAAACATTAAACAAAATGAAAAAATTACCATACTTTGCCATGTATAATGCACACCCACACTTCTGTGCACCTTATCCACAGGATTATACTTGTACTCATGGTATGCAATCATTATACCCATGTATAATGTGCATCCTTATTTTGCCCTCAAAAATTTGGGTAAAAAAGTGCACATCATACACAGCAAAATATGATAGGTACCCGCTCCACAATTTAATTAAAAGGATGATCACTGCAGCATTGTAATATTAGCAAACAAACAAACAAACAAACAGAAATGAACTAAATATCTAACAACAGTTAGCGTTATTAGTTATTATACCCTTAAAATAATGTTATAGATGAATGTTTATTGGCCTAGAAAGATAGAGTGTCAATTTCTTAAGTTACAATTATCCCATTCTGTTTTAAATATATGAGTGTATGCATAAACACATAGGTCTGGAAGTGTAACCATGATCTAATGTTGTTTCTCTCCTAGTTATAGGATTAAGGGTGTTTTGAAATATTTTCTTTTTGCTCATCTGCATAGGATAATTCTTTTATAATACATATACATTGCTTATTAGAGATTGAACAGAAGAGGTACCTCCTTAAAGCCAAGTTGTATTCTCTTACCTTCTCCCACAGTAAATTTTGTCAACGAAACCAGAATTCCTATTTCCATAGTATGAGTATTTATTCTGTAGCAGTAATAAGGACAACTGCACCACCTAACTGACTACAAATCTTCAGTCTGAATAACTTGTACAGGCAGAGGGCTGTCAGAAGAGGGCATCACTGGTCATTGAGAACACTGCCTCTCAATTACTACAGCGGTGCTGTGCAGACTTGCCTCAGTCATAAACTCAGTTGTCCAGTTTGGAGAAGGGAGAAAGAAAAAAAGATAATTCCTGAATCCTACCTTTATGTGAGCATGGGGTTACACACTATTTTTTTATCAGATGATTTTGTCTCTAATAATCCTGTTAGCTATTATTATTCTCATTTTACAAATGAGCAAATTAAGGTCTAAAAAGGTTAAACAATGAACTCAAAGTCATACCATCAAATAGGAAGGCCAGAATGAAATCTACATCTTTATCACTGGAAAGCCTGAACTCTTTATACTACACTGTGGCTCCCACCAAACAGCTGATCCATGCAACTGTAATCTTAATCAATGAAAAATAATCTCACCTTGTTGGCAACAGCATTAACACTTGGCCGGGCATCAAATATAAAGATTTTATGAGACTGGGCATTGGAGTCCATGATGGCTTGAAGGTATTTTTCATCTTCTTTGCTTCGCTTCCCACTCACTCCTACCATGGGCTGGCTGCATCGGGTGATTGTGGCTTGACTTTCTGGATGAATCCACGATAAAACCTAAATGGGGGGAAATGGCAACGCACCCTTTATATATTCCTCTGTTTGTAATTCTTCTCAAAAATGTTACAAAATGAAATTCTGTTTTCCAACTGAATCCAAAGCCTAGCCATGAAAAGGTATATGAGGCTGCTATAAAATATCATCATCTTTCTTTCGAGCGACACTGGGGTGTAGAAAACTTGGTCTAATTCTTTAATCAGATATCAATTTATAAAAGTCATTGACTATTGGTAAGTGTTGTCTCTAGAAAACCTACGTTAAAGGGGGACTAAGTAAGCCCCACTTTTAAAGTTTTATTCCTGTATCAGCAAAACTGTCCAACTATAAAGTCTCTAGCCTCTATGAATTTTGTACCTAAAATTTGAGCTAATCTTTCTAGAACACAGGAAAATTCATCAAGATTTTGTAAAGATTTCCTCTTCCTAGAATTTAAAGGGAAAGAGAACTTGTCACCATGACTAGACAATGTGTAAAGAAATGGTCGATAACACAAAGAACCAACATTGTTGTCAAGTTAAGAATCACACGATTGCATGCACTTCTCTGATACCAGGGCAGACACTCCAGACACTTCTTTAATCAAAGTCATTCCCCCTGTTTTAGTTTTATTAAATAACTCATTTTCTAATATCCCCAATAAAAGGCCTGCTGCTGTAGCTGTTTCTATCCTGCATCCATTCTCCCATTCATTAATCTAAACGGCATTTACAAAGTCTCATCAAAGCTTCAAACTCACTGGGATTCGGCCCCTTGATCTGAAGGACGCCACTCTCTTTAATTCTTCATCAGGAATATTTGCTGGCACAACCAAGAGGGCAGGGTATGTGTCACAAAGGTCATATCGTTCATTTATCTTTGTTATTCTCCAGCTTTCATTTGGAATTCCCTATATGGGGAAAAACATTAAAAAAATTACCACCTTACTAAAATACCACTGGACATCAGAAGAGAAGCTTACTCAGCCTCTCTCATTTCCACACTCCAGCTCTTCAGTAGCTGCAACGGTTATGGTCCGCCTGCGGGGACCAGCCTACTAGAATGAGACATTCTAAGGTAGTGATATGAGTTCTTTTTGACATTCAACTTTATGTTAATAGATTTATTAAGTCATTAAATACTGTGTGCTGGGTCTGTGTTAAGCATATCCAATGGGAAGGAAGAAACCAGTGAAATTGCAAATAATCCCTGTCTTAAAAAAGAAGAGGCTCACTCCATTTCATTGGATTAATTTTGTTGCTATTCATCTACTCAAAGGAATTTGGGAGGGCAGGCACCAAGTGTCTACCACAATGCTGTATACATATTTGTTACTTACATATTAGAAAAGCAATGAAGTAATAGAAGCAAAACCAAAAAGACAAAAGGCAAGAGAAATACTCAGAACATTAAAAAAAAACAACATTAATTATTCTGCTCTCAATGGGTCCTTCAATATTTACTACATATATAACTAGGGCACTACTTTACATACAGGATTATCTTGTTCACCCTTAAAGTTCTCCAGAAAATAAAGCCATTATATTAAATGGTTGGAATGATTTTTATATTTCTTTTAAAATTTTATGACCTCTGACAACTCATATCATCACAGACAAGAAACCAAATTATAGTAAAACATACATTTACTGAGCACTAACTATGTGCAGGCACTAGGCCAGCAGCCTTTTTACACACACACACAGGCACAGAAAGTGTGCACAGAATGCTATTATCTGCTTAAAAAAATAATATCCATTCATTCACAAGCTTTGCAGGCATAAAATCTCCGGAGTGATATACAGATAACCAGTAACAACAGTTCCTACAGGGAGAGGAACCAGATGGCACAGGGACAAGGAAAGCCTAGAAGGGAACCTACCTTTCTATATACCCTTGTGTACTTTTTGAATTTTATACAGAGTGCAAGTGTTACCACTTTCAACTTTTTCAATCTTTTTAAAAAAGGAATACTCTGATGCTTCATCTCTAGTCTTAAGGTTTATAAAGAGATTATCTTCATTTTCTTCCATAATATACATGAAATATATATTTTCAAAAACCCAGAATCTTCTAACTACAAACACAGTGTCTTTTCCACTAGACTTTGGCTTGGCTTATTCAGAAACAAGTAAAGTATCTAACTGCAGAAAAAAGTCAACCAATTAATGTAGAGTTCCATGCTCTCTTCTGACTGCCACATTTTCTAATACCATAATTATTTTTCTGTACTGGCATAGTTGTTCATTTACTCTTATTTCTTCTTCTTCTTTTTTTTTTTTTTTAAAGATTTTTTATTTATTTATCTTTAGAGGGGAAGGGTAGGAGAGAGGGAGAGGGAGAGAAATATCAATGTATGGTTGCCTGTTGTGTGTCCCCTGCCAGGAACTGGCCTGCAATCCAGGCATGTGCCCTGACTGGGAATCGAACCGCGATCTTCTGGTTCGCAGGCCCGCGCTCAATCCACTGAGCTACACCAGCCAGGGCTTATTTCTTCTTTTTAATAATAACTTATTTTCTCTGGACACAGTTGTCTGATTTGCTTTCTAAAGTTCTATGTTGAATGCTACTAGAACAGAGAGCAATTTCTGCCCAGATTCCCAAAGAATATTCCTTGCTTTTACAATTCTTAAAACATTTGTTAGATGTGCTGCTTGTTTTCCCAGCTGATTTTGACATTGGATTTTTGGATTAGCAAAAACCTTACAATGTCAGTTGTAGACTCTTGGTTTTAACTGATCAATTTTTTTAATATTCTGCTTCATATTTTGCCAGCAGATGGTTTTATAACTAAATGAAAAATTTTATTTACCACATGTGATTAAATGAGAAGCACTATAATTAAAATGCAATGTTTGAAATCTAAATATAAAGTCACAGCTTAATGATTTTCATATCTGAAGTCTAGGATAATTTGGATATCAAATCTAATGATTACCAAGAAACAATCAATGCGCTTATACTTAAATTCTCAAAAAAAGCACAGTGGATATGTAGAACGTTGAAAATAAAGACTATCTCAGGTAGAATTTAAGTATTACAGAAGAGGGACTCTTGGTAAGTAGTGTATTGACCAAGAACAGGGAGAATCACACACTATGACAGATTTCAAGTATGGATTCAGCTATGTCTCTTACTGTAGTAAAGTAAATCATATTAATAAGCATTCAAATATTAAAACAACCCACCTTAGTCATGATATCATATTTAATTTGTTAACATTTTATATGAAAGTGTAAAGTGTATCCTCTTTGAATGTGTAAAACTTTCAGTTTTATGTGGAGCTCCATTATAAACAGAACTACTAAAATGTTTCTCAGAATTACAGGATTCCCAAAGGAGAAAATTTGACTAAATAATTTTAATGACATATAAGAATATTAAAGTATAAATGTATTTACCATATTATTTAAAAAATTAGCCCTGGCTGGTGTAGCTCAGTGGATTGAGCACGGGCCTACGAACCGAAGGATCGAGGTTCGATTCCCAGTCAGGGCACATGCCTGGGTTGCCAGGCCAGTTCCCGGCAGGGGACATACTAGAGGCAACCGCACATTGATGTTTCTCTCCCTCTCTCCTTCCCTTCCCCTCTAAAGATAAATAAATAAAATCTTTAAAAAAAAATAAAATAAAATAAAATAAAACTAGCAACCCTTTTAAAAAAAATAAAAAATAAAAAATTATTAAACTTTTTAAAAATGAACTCATTTACCTATAAAATCTTAGATAAGGAAAAGATTCATTAAAGATCATTGGCAGAGTCTGAAAAGTAAGTTAAAGAAACTGAAAGGAATCCCCAAACTCAAGACTAGCCTCCATTTAAAAACACACACGTAATTGTATAAAGCTCTTTACTTCTACCCATAAAATTTTTGTTGTGATAAAAAGGATTCAATATATTAAAATTAAAAGAAGAAAGTACATACCTGCCTTCTATATTCTAAAACAGGGTCATATACTTTCCATCCGTTTTCAGGGAATATTTCTTTGTATTCAAAGGCAAAAAGAGGCTAAAAAAAAGTAAACAGCTAAATTAATAGCTAAACGGACATTTAAGGAGGTAATGAATCAGAAATGTATCGTTATCAAATCCATTGGTGTCCTTTTTTATATTGTTCTTTTAGCTTTTATTTTTATAACTTTAAAAACTTACATTTTTTCATATTTTTTAAACACACAGAAAAGCACACAGGTCCACCACCAAGATTTATTAAATGTTAACATGTCTCATATTCCCTCCAGATATCATTGGCAGCTGATTCTAGGTTTACTTCCAAATAATGAAAGATATTTCGTAAAAAGGTGTCTTTTGATATATTTAGTTTGATATCTCAGATATCAGGAGTTAAACAGCTTTGAAGTTTATGTTACATTTTCTAAATCATACTAAATAAACTTTAAATATTTTGGGGTATGTAATCTGTGTACCAAATTAACTTATGTGGTCAGAATGGCAGGAACCTATTGGTGAAAAGCATTCAAACTAGAATACTGATTCCAAATATTACTCCCTACTAACTAGCTATGCCCTTGAGTTACTTATCTCTTCCCGGATTCAACTTTAAAATCGGAACAAATAATATTTACCACCATAGGGCTACTGTGGAAAAAATAAGACACAAATGAGAAAAGCCTAATGCTGCTGACAACACACTGTAGGAATTCCCTCTTAAAGTTGCTACACTTAACTGCCAACTCCAACTTAGAAAGGAGATTTCAAACCCCAATAAACCTACATACAGCTTTTCATCATGGATACACCCTGGGTAGAAAGAACATATAATTATAGAATGTCAGTACATAGGAATGGACTTTCGAAATCATCTAGTCCGGCTTCCTCATCTTATACCTAAAAAATGTGCTTGTTTTTTCCTTCACGCATGAGGGGATCTTGTGTGTTGTTTAGAAATCTGGGTTGTCTCAGAAAATGAATTATGAAGATAAACTGAGGTGTGCTGAGTAGAAGCTTTCTCAGTTACCACATCACACTGTGGTCGTGCAAACTGGAAGGATTTATGTAGAACCTTACTGAACAACCATTCATGAGACACAGAGCAATTAACAGCTTAACAGATGATCCCTGCAGTCCCCAAAACTCATGTCTACCTAGAACCTCAGATTATGCTAAAATCTTAATTATACATCTGGTTAAATAGCAAAGCAGGATCGTAACTAGAGATTCTAGATAGACTAGACGAGCTTCTTTAAATTATATCAATAATTGTAATACAGATCTTTCAAAAATAAACATCTTACCAGATTATTAGAGACAGGAAATGCATATTTCATTAGATTCTCAAATATGGATCGTCTCGTTCGCCCCTCAGGTTTGTGAGCAAACCGTAAATTTCGAATATCCTAGAAAGATTTAGGATCCAAGTCATCTATCATTGTTTACTTTTTATTTAATGAATAAATAAGGTAACGTGGAACTATCTTGTAAAGTATTAGGATCTGTGACTGTGGGATACAAAAATAAACCAGACTTCTCTCCTGAAGGCAAGGAAATCACAAAACCTTACTGAGAGAAATAAAAAGAAATGCAAGGCACTCCAATACAAGGCAGAGCTCAGAGGACAGAAAATTTACCATTGCTTGTGGACCCAAGACAGGTCAGAGAAAGAGGGTGCCAGAGATTAGAGATACTGTATCTGAAGCTCAATATCATGACTGAGACATACTATTAGTGTATGTCCCTTACCTGGGAAAGCTAATTTCCTGTCATTAATTTCTCTATTAAAAATCTGATTAATCGTTGTTATATTTCTTCATGCCCATTAGGCCTGGTAATTATTTTCCTACTTCAGATCTCTTCCCAGGACTCAGTTCCACTGGATCTTCTCTTTGTGCATCTCCTGCTACTACACTGATCTGAACTCTGCCTAAAGGCCTCCTTCCACTCCATGTCCAAGGTCTTCAACCACCTACTACCAGATTCAACAGTTTGGTTGGTATCAGCCAGGCACAGCAGTCATATCTAAAGACCCAGGTTCCCTTCCATTATTTGTCCTCAAAAAATTTTCTATGTTAGTCTGAATGTAGATATTCATGTTCTGGTTTACTGACGTCTTAATAGCACTGGGAAAAAATTTAGGACTAAGAATAATTTCAAGACTTCATTTTATTTAAGTGTTTTAATCTATGCAGAACTCAAAACAGCTTTATTATACCCTATTCTATAAAATCAGACAGAGACACCCCACTACAACATATCCATAGTACATGAAAAATGGAACATTGCACCACAAATCTGACCCAAAACTAGGATGCTAGCTCAACCACCCTTTAAAACAAGCACATGCAGGAACCTAAACTGACACCTTGTTTTTCCTCAGGAAATATCTTTAAAGATATTCAAAAGCCCTCTATTAACCATAGAACTCTCTCAAACTGCCACAGCAGAAGGCCTACAAATGTCTGGACTTGTTAATGGTCTTGTTTCATGGGGGAAAAAAACAAAACAAAACAAAAAAAACTAAACTAAAATGATCAAGATTTCATAGTCACCCTCTTTCATTTTTTCTCTTTCAGTCTATGCTCTATTTACTTTTACACTACAAAAACGTGATCAGAAGACAATGTGCTTGACCCACAGTTGACAGTTATTACGCTCTTAGAGCCATTCTGAATATAATGGAAAAGCAAAAAGAAATTGTTAACTCAGTCATTAGCTTTAATAATAGATTCACAAAATTTCCAAGATTAATGTAGGAAGGTAGCTGGACAGTTAGGCATGTACTGTTGCCTTTATTGTTGGCTCTAGCAGATCAGCAGAAGGAAGGGAAAGGGTGGTCTACAAAGAAATGAGATGTGTGTGGGTGTTAATTAGGCCACAGTGAGCAGAAGAGTGGCCTGCAGAAGTGGCACATGGTATTAAGTATCTATGACTGGATGCTAAAATTGTAACAATCTGAGTTTCATTCAAGTATCAATACATTTAAAGAATGCCAGTTAGATGAGACAACAGGGTCAGTAATGTCAGGTCTGCCCCACCACTGCTTCAGAAGCAGAAAAATTATGAGGACCAGAAGAGGAAAAGCAGATGATGTTGACTGTATCGTAACCAGTCCTTCCACTACAGAGTGCCATGTCTCAACCGCTCAGATCCTTTTGTCTCTGATATGCAAATTAAAGGTAATAATGTCTATCATACCTATTTCAGTACTTTTACGAGGCTTGACATGAAATAACGAAAGTGAAAGTACTTTTTATTGAGTCTAAAAGAATTCAAGCCTAATTCATGATAGATCAGGTTTTTATTACCCCTAAATGTTGGTTTTTTCCTACTAGAATGACATTTCTACTGCAAATCCATTTGATTTTTGTAAACCAGTTTCTAAAATAGGGGCTAATTAATAGAAAGCTTTCCAAACCAAATAAAATTGCATGCATATTATGAAATTTACCTTGCACACAGTCTCTAGTCCATAAGAGTTTTCACCTCGACTAGAAGCGCCACCAATTTTTTCTACTCTACTTATCACACCGAGAGACGCGTCTAAAACAAATGGGGGATCCTAAAGGAAGGAAAGAAAAAAATAACCCGAGCAATCAATGGATACTGTACAATTATAGCTGAGAAAAATCTTAATTACTAATGATTTAATTAAAACTTATAAAAAATGACTATAGCTGCCTGCAAACAACAGAGATGTACATATATAAATCCAACCCAGCAAGTCTTACCCGTTCCATGCTTTTGAAATATAACCTGTAATTCGTCACAGTCAGGGTTCCTCGGACAGCACCAGTGAATGGACATATGTAAGTTACATCTTTGGCTGAAAAGGCAAAGAGTCCAAAATTTACTACGTATTGTGCATTATTAAAAACTGCCCTCTGATCTTTTCACAAATAAAATTTAATAGATTTCTGATTGCTATTCAACGTATGCTAAAAAAATCACAGAATCTGTGATTCAAAGTAAACCCAGAAGCCAAATCCAAGCTTCCAATCATGCATTAATCTGGGGAAGAAACCTGAAATAATTAGGAAGGACTGAAGAGGCACAACAGAAGACAAAGATGGCCACTACCCCTGCTGGATAAAACAGATGTAGCTGTTGGAGTCGTGGCTGAGGGGTGGTGGCAAAGGTGGTTAACAACAGTAAGTGTCTCATGTCAGTCACCAGTCATCTAGTCACAGTTTCAAGATCACCTCACCAATCTGCTGGTCTTCTGGCCACTGTCTCGTCTGCCAGCACACCTCTAAAAGTATAGTATCTGAACTACGTAATACCAGAAACTTCTGACTTGATTACATTTATGTGGAAATACTGTAGGGAAGAAGTGCATGTGAAATATAATTTCCAAGAAAAATAATAGTGTAATAAAAGGATATTATATTCCTGACCAAGCAACTCATGTCCAACTTTGTAGAGAAATAATCAAAAGCATTGTTTTATTAAATGATATATGATAAATCTATATAGCATTAGGCTTTTTATTTTTTATTTTTTATTTATTTTTAGAAAGAGAAGAAGGGAGGAAGAAAGAGAGAAAGAAAAGCATCAACTTGTGAGAGAAACATCAATTGGTTGCCTCTTATATGTGCCCTGACTAGGGACTGAAAACCGCAACCCAGGCATGTGCCCTTACTGGGAATCGAACCAGCAACCTTTCAACCTTTCACTTTGTGGGATGATGCCCAACCAAGTCACACCAGTCAGGGCAGCATAAGACTTTTAAAAACACATATTAATTAACTCAACTACCACTGCCTCAAAATAATATTTAGTATGGTAAAGCTAGTAATGCCTCATACAAAGTTTTTTAATATCTTAGAATATTCATAAATCCCTGCAATGTCATTATTGTAGCAAATCAGCAAATAGATATCTTCATTGTTCCAAGGAATTAAGGCATAATTAGGAGCAAAAAATTCCTAAGAACCTTAAAAGAGGCTTCTGGGAAAACTTAGAATGCATTTAATAAGGTATTACAACTTCCTGACTTTGCTTTTTAGTTACCACTTTGAAGAAATGACTGCTTTGTAAGGAATTTGAAATGAGAATGATCTTCTAACAAACATTTCTAACCTTCAAAACAGTTCCCTTGGGAATGTTCAAGTATGAGCAAAATTTTTTAAATCATGGTTTCCAATGAATGTTTCATTTAAAGGGAAGCTTTTAAAATTAAATAAACTCATCATTACAGAAAGATACACAAACCTGTCTTACATACATTTTCTTGTCCTTATGAATTTTTACTTCAATAGGAAAGCTGTGTTTCCTGTTACTAAAATCATTTCTGTATTCCTTCTAGAGCCAGTTTTCTCACTCACACAAGAATATCAACCCTACCATTCTATATTTCAATACAGAACACATCCCTCTTTTTCCAATGTTTTTTACACCTTTGCTTTCATTCTAAAATTGTAAGATAATACACATGAAAGTCACTCCAAAATTAAAAGTATTATACAAGGGTTTCTACCTACATTACTATTATCATTAGGCTCTATTTTGTTCTGTCTGCTTTACCCTTTACCCCTTGTGCTGGGGGCAGCTAAGTCACTGAAGTAAAAGCTTATGCTTAGCAGGGTTTGAGCAGAAGGGAGACTGTGACTAGGCACCTTACCAGAGCAAATGACAGTAATAACAACCAGCACTGACAGCCCAGCACTTCAGAGTGCATAAAGTACCTTCCATCTGAGTACCTCTTTTAATCTTCATAAAAACCCTTAAATATAAGACCTGGAATTAGCTACAATTTTTAGATGAGAATATTAGGGCTCAGAGAAGTAAAAGCAAACTGCCTAATGTTTCAGAACCAGTAACTGCTAAGATTAAGACTCTTTGGGTCTACCATTTAAGTCTTGAATCCATTTTGAATATATTCTTGTATGTGGTGTAAGAAGGTGGTCTAGTTTCATTTTTCTGCACGTATCTGTCCCATTTTCCCAACACCATTTATTGAATAAACTTAGACCCAAAATCATAAAAGAAAACATAGGCAGCAAAAATCTCAGATGTAGCTCATAGCACATTTAATCAGATATATCTCCTCAGGCAAGGGAAACAAAAGAAAAAATAAATGGGACTACATCAGACTAAAAACTTTTTGCACAGCAAAGGGAAACATCAACAAAATAAAAAGACAACCCACAATATGGGAGAACATATCCACTGATACATCTGATAGGGGATTAATTTCCAAAATTCATATAGAACTTACTAAACTCAACACACACACACACACACACACACACACACACACACAAAACCTCACACAATTAAAAAATGGGCAGAGGACCTGAATAGACATTTCTTCAAAGAGGCCATTCAGATGGCCAACAGACTATATGAAAAGATGGTCAAACTCACTAATCAACAGAGAAATGCAAATTAAAAGCACAATGAGGTATCAGCACACACCTGTCAGAGTGGCTATCATCAGTAAATCAACAAGTGCTGGTGAGACTGTGGAGAAAGGGGAACACTTTTGCACTGTTGATGGGAATGCAGACTGGTACAGCCACTGTGGAAAGCAGCATGGAGATACCACAAAAAATTAAAAATGGAATTGCCTTTTGACCTGGTGATCCTACTTCTGCGAATTTATCTGAAGAACCCAAAACACTAATTTAAAAGAACATAAGCAGCACTATGTTCATTGCGGCGTTACTTACAATAGCCAAAATATGAAAGCAGCCCAAGTGTCCATCAGTAGATAAGTGGATAAAGCAACTATGGGTCATTCACACAACGGAATACTACTTGGTTATAAAAAAGAAGAAAATTTTACCCTTTGCAACAGTATGGATGGACCTGAAAACATTATGCTAAGTGAAATAAGCCAGTCAGAGAAAGACAAATACCATGATTCCACTCATATGTGGCATCTAATGAACAAACTGAACTAACAGGCAAAAAATACAGACAGGCTCATAGATAGAGAGCAGGATGACAGCCAAGGGGCAGGGGGAGCGGGAGGGTAGAAGGTGGAGGGATTGAGGAAAAAGGAAAACATACTCATGGACATGGATAACAGTGTGGTAATTGTGGTGGGGGAGGGGGATGTAAGGGGACTGAATGGTAATGGAAAAAAATGCAATTAAAAATAAATTTAAAGAAGATTAAGACTTGAATGCAGTTTCTCTGACTACAAATTCAAATCACCACATCATGCAAAAAAGCTGCTAAGTGGCACACAGTCTGTAGCCTGTGTCCAAAATTGCAATGTTGCATGTGGGGCTACCTCTACTGCTAACATGCCCTGGCCACAGCACCTGAGACTGTTACTTCTCTAAAGCACTGCTGATGCTCCTAACACTAGTCTAACTTTTATAAAAAACATCTAAACCACAGATTTACATTAGACCAACTAAAAATCAAACATCTTTTCTATGTAAATTAAGATAGTCAATGTTATTCTAGCCTTGTACTTTAATGTATTAAATATAATTTTGTACAATAAAAAGTCTATACAGATGATTCTGAATCAGAATACTTTATTTAGTATATTATATATTCCTCTAAATTTGCAGTACTAATACTGTCTAGTGACACCACAAGAGCTCAGATTAACTAATCCTCTCAAATTTTCACTGAGTTCACAGAGGAATAATCCATAATAATTTCTATAAGGCAAACCATAATGGCCTTAAGAATTCATATTTATAAGGATACAAAATAGGTAAAATAAATGAAATATTTGAGAACATTGTCTATGCAGGAAAAGAGTCACAAAAGCACACTCCAGTAGAGAAGTAGTACAGAGATGAGAAAATCCATTTAGCTATAGAGAAGGCTCAAGGAACAGAGGCACGTGAGCTGTGCTCCCAACAGCTGGTATCCTTTAGATGTATAGAGATGGTAAGGCAGCACTCGATGCAGAGAAAGAACCTAATCCAATACACAGAAGTGGGAAGTAAAGTACCTGTTTGGACAAAGGTAAGTACATAGTCTGGTTCTCTGTAATTTATATTGTATCACACTGTCTTCACTCCTCAGTTTTCCTCCCTGGTTCCTTTTCTGCCATATAATTATAAAATGGTTACCAAAGCTATGTCATTGGCCTTCTTCTCACTGCATACACTCTCTGGGTTATTTCCTTCCTCTCGTTTTTCAACTAACATCCATTTTCTGATGATTTCAAAATATGGGCTTCCACCCCTGGCCTGCCTCCTAAGCTCCTAAGACACCTCTCCTAGATATCTGCACTTAAATTTCCCACAGGTACCTGAAGTTAAATTTACATAAATATGATACCAAGGGCTCATGAATATTGACCGGAAAAGATAAATTCAAGAAATTCTTAGAGACTGACTCCTCTGGATCTAACAACCAATTGGATGTCAGAGTTCAGAAAAAAGCAGTCTTAGTACAGTTCGCACATTTCTGCCTTGAGTGAATAGACAATTGTCTTTAATGTTAACTGAGGGAGAGAATAAAAAAAGGAGTAAATTTAGGGATAACTTAGGAGATGTTGGTTATGAGGGCTATATATAAGATATCCAAGGGTATGTGTCTAAGATGCAGGCATTTATTTATATGCATTAGAAGCTGATATTAGTAATAACAAATTCTGAAGTCATCAGTGAATATACAGTAAATAAAGCTACTAATTTAGATATGGTCAACCAAAAAGAGCATACAGGAGGGAAAAGGGAAATGGGTCAAAGATGAAGTCCCAAAGGGAGTCATGCTATTTAAGGAGAGGAGCCAACAGGAGAGACTGAGTGGTAAATTGAAAATTCTTTCATAAGGTAATTTATCCAAACAAAATGTGCTTTAGGTTCAGATGAAGGAAAAAAAATTGTCACCGTGTTAGTTATAACTTCACTACCTAGGTAATTGCCCTATGCTTTAGTTTCCTCATCTACTAAATGGATTAATACCTTTTCAGATGACTACCTTGAGGATGATTAAATGAGAGAGTAAGCACACAATAATAACTATTGTTATTATATAATGTCCAATACTGATAACATATAATACCTAACTCAGGAAGCAGTTCATCAGAATAAGAGCTTAGGATGCACCTGAGGCTGAGTAGGGGAAGAAATGAGACTGGGCGGTATTCAACCAGGAGCAAAGAGCCAAAAGAGACAAATAGCACAAAGTGTGAAAGAACTAAATGTAATGTACACAAGAACAACCCATTTGGGCGCAGTTTCTCCCTTTGGTTTGCTTAGTTTTATACAAGGAAATAACATCTGGCCAGGAAAAAATGAGCATTTACTAAGTCCTTTTAAAATTTTGATTGATAATAAAATGAAAGGTAGTTTTACTTTGGCTGAGAAACCATTTACTTTATTCTCCTATGACTTTATATTCTCCTATTCTATTATTGTGTATTATAAAAGCTATGGGTATTTTAAAGTAACAGCGTGAAGACAAAAAAAAAAAATAGCTCAAATGTTTGTTTCTAGTTTCCAGACTATATAAGATAATGCTTGGTTCTGTGGGCTGGAAAAAGAAAGGCACCCATACGCCAATGGATTGCTTTGCAATGGAGATGAAATATTTTCATCCAAAAATTGACCTCAGTTTATTCAGAGTAGGAAAAAATAGAGAGAATGTGTTTTTAAGAAAAATTACATGTACAAAGTAACAATTCAATGTTTTTTTTTATCTAGGCAACCCAATATCTTACTGTGGTAATTCAAAATAATGAAGTTTGCTTTCACAGAATTCAGCAATGGTTAAAAAATAAAGCTACCTACTTTCGACGAAAGCAAAGCAAACCAGAAGTAGCAGAATATTTCATTTGTATGTTTCCCTGCAGTCCAAATATAAACAAAACCAACAAGTCTAGACCTAGGCTTAAGAATACACTACACGCTGGGGAGGCCGGCAGGAAAGAGCACTGCCAGACAGGAGCCTCAGACAGCCTGTTCTCTGTCTATCAAGAAGACTGAATAGTCTGTACAGTCAGAAAGGAGAAGGAAATTCAACAAAAAATACCATTACAGACCCATGTCTTTAATATTTTCTCCTGGAAGCAAGGGTGGTTCTTCCATTTCTGCTAATTTGTTAGACTCTCTCAGGACCTGCATTGGAAAATGGAGGAGGGGCAAGAAAAGAAATATTTTTTTACTCAAAGGTTAATTTTTCATGCAAATTTCAACTGAGTATGCGTCCTCTTACGTAAAGTTATTGTATTACAACACTATATAAAATTATACAAACTGTAATCTTGGCATATATAACAATGTGAAGTTGTTATTTTTCTACAAAGCATTTACCAAGTGCCTAATTTGTAAAAGGTACTATATATAAACACTTTACACATTTTCTAGTTGAATTCTATACAGCCTTATATGGGTAGGTGTTATTATCCTCAATCCTAGAAGAGGACAAAAAGGCTAGAAGTGACAATTTGTTCAAGGTCACATAGCTAAAACATGTCAGAATCTAGATTTGAATTACAGTTTTTAGTGGACTACAAAGCCCATTTTCTTTCCATTAAGCCATACCTAAAGGCCTTAGTGCATTTAAACGCAAAGTAAATCAAGTTCTTATGTAGATTTAATTTTTACAGAATTTGGAAATGATGTTGATAAAGAATCTTGTTGAAAAAGATATTTAAATTAAAATCATGATCAACAATGTTATTGAGTAAGTTACCTTATGAAAGATGCTACACTGGATTGCAAGAATGTAAAGATACAGAAACACAGTTTTCTAATGCAGTTACAGCTCAGAGAAGACACACACAAACACACATAAAGTGGGTCATATGTTAAATACATCCCCTCGCTACCACAAGCCTCCCCACTCAATCCCTTTCACTTCCAAATAATAAACTTCATTGTCAACAATTCTTTACTTCCCATTAATTCCTAAACATTCTGGAATCCACCTAACCTAACCCTGCACAGGAGGGAACCTGCTTTCTCCCCAATAAATAATTCATTATTAAAGATAATGGACATTTCAGTCTTTATTTTTATCCATTTGCTACTTCTGACACTATCTGCACACGACCTTGGCTAAAAATCTCCTCTGGCCATTCTTTCTCGATGACCTTTACACTCTCTTTCCTTAACCTTCCCTGTCCCTCAGAGGTTTGTCCATTTTTCATTTAGTCACTTCCGGATGATCTCACACTTCATCTATGACTTCAACTAATTTCAATCTACATTGACAACGGAGATTTTTCTTGGACTCTAGTTCCATGACTCCAGGTAACTAATGTTCCTCCCCATCTAAATGTCCCACAGATACCTTGAACTCAGCAGATCTCAAATTGACCTGTGTTCCATACTTAGCAAGTAGCACTACCATCCATTTCGTTGTCTAAACCAGTTCTGGGGGAGGGCCGAGCAGTGGTCTCTGTGAGCAGATGCTAGCCTTCTACTTCAACCTTGATTTGCTTCATCAGACTGAGAACCAATAGCACTGAAATAAATGACTCTCAAACACTTTTTAATCCTCACAGGATATGTTTATTGATCTTAGAGAGAGAGGAAGGGAGGGGTAAGAGGGGAGAGAGGGAAGCAGTAGGGAGACAGGAAGAGAGACAAACATCAATCAGTTGTCTCCTATACATGCCAGAAACAGAGGGACTGAACCACAACCTAGGTATGTGCCCTGACCAGGGATCAAACCCACAACCCTTGGTGGACAGGATGATGCTCCAACCAACTGAGCCGCAGGTCAGAGCAGCAAACATTTTTTAAAAGCTTTTGACTTTCATTTCCTTCAACTCTTAAGTAGACTTAAGAGTTCTCAATAGAAGGTATAAAAGGAAGAAAACAAGGTAATGAATATTAACTGCCTTCAAGGACACCTTCTGTAGGCTCTCAGACTGGGTTAGATGTCTCCTATGCCTGAGCTCCAATATGGCACTTACCACCCACTTTAGCTGCCTGTCTGACTTCTTCTCAACCAGACTCCTAGGGAAGAGGTACCCCATCTTGTCCACTTTTGAATACTCAATCAAAATTGAGTGTTCAAACAGGAGCCATATGTGCAATTTTTAATGATCTAGAAGCCACATTAAAAAAAGGCAACAGAGGTAAAATCGATTTTAACAAATTTTATTTAATCCAGTAAGTCAAAAATACTGTCCTCAAAATGTGATAAATATTTTAAAAGTACTAATGAGGACTTCTGGCCAAGATGGAGGAGTAGTTAGACAGGCTTCACTGTCTCATACAACCAAAAGAAAGACAACAACCAATTTAAAAACACAACCAGAACTGCCAGAAAATCGAACTGTATGGAAGTCCGACAACCAAGAGTTAAAGAAGAAACATTTATCCAGATTGGTAGGAGGGGTGGAGATGGGCAGCTGGGGTGGATAGGACTCATGGAAAGGTGGCAGCAGGTGGACCAGGAGGTCCCACATTCGTGTGCGGATAAACGGAAGTAAAACTGGGGAGCGAGACAAACCATGCAACACAGGGCTTTAGTGCAAGGAAATAAAGCCTCAAAACCTTTGGCTGTAAAAAGCTGTGAGCATTGTGGTGGCAGAGACACTTCCAGTCTCACACAGGAGAGTCTGTTGGAGGGGCCCATGGGGTCCTAGAATGTACACAAAACCACTCACCGAGAATCAGCACCAGAAAGGCGCAATTTGCTTGCGGGTAGCGGGGGAAGGGACTGAAAGCAGGGTGAGAGCTGAGCAAGTGGCATGGTTCCTTCTCTGATGCCTCCCCCACATACAGCGACACAAGGCAGGGAAGTGGGTTGGCCTACCCTGGCAAATACCTAATGTTCCTCCCGCTACAATGTAACAGGTGCACTGAGACAAAGAAATATGGCCCAAGTGAAAGAACAGATCAAAATTCCAACAATAGAATTTTGCAATGAAGAGATACCCAACCTATCAGATGCAGAGTTCAAAACACTGGTAATCATAATGCTCACAGAAATGGTTGAAGATGGTTGCAAAATAAAGGAGGAAGTGAAGGCTATGAAAAGTGAATAAAGGAAAATGTACAGGGAGCCAACAGTGAAGAGAAGGAAACTGGGGCTCAAATCAACAATTTGGAAAGAGGAAGAATAAACATTCAACCAGAATAAAATAAGAATTCAAAAAAATGAGGAGAGGCTTAGGACCTTTGAGACAACTTTAAACGTTTCAACATCTGAATCACAGGGGTACCAGAAGGAGAAGAGGAAGAGCAAGAAATTGAAAACTTATTTGAAAAACTAATGAAGAAGAACTTCCCCAATTTGGCTAAAAAAATAGACTTCCAGGAAGTCCGGGAAGCTCAGAGAGTCCCAAAACACTTGGACCCAAGGAAGCATACACTAAGACACATCATAATGACATTATCCAACATTAAAGATAAAAAGAGAATCTTCAAAGGATCAAGAGAAAAGGAGATAGTTACCTACAAAGGAGTGCCCATCAGACTACCAGCTGACTTCTCAAAAGAAACCTTACAGGCAAGAAGGGGCTGGAAAGAAGTATCAAAGTCATGAAAGGCAAGGACCTACATACAAGATTACTCTATCCAGCAAAGCTATCATTTAGAATGGAAGGGCAAATAAAGTGCTTCCCAGATAAGGTCAAGTTAAGGAGTTCATCATCACCAAGCCCTTATTATATGGAATGTTAAAGAGACTTATCTAAAGAAGAAGATCAAAACTATGAACAGTAAAATGACAACAAAATCACAATTATCAACAACTGAACCTTAAAAACAAAAAGAAACTAAGCAAACAAGTAAATTAGAACAGGAAAAAAATCACAGAAATGGAGATCACATTGAGGATTATCAGTGGGAAGGTGGAGAAGGAGAATGGGGGAAACGGTACAAAGAATAAGGAACATAAATAGTAGGTACAGAATAGACAGGGGGAGGTTAAGAATAGTATGGGAAATGTAGAAGCCCAAGAACTTATATGTATGACCCATGGACATGAACTAAGGTGGGGGAATGCAGAGGGGTTATAGGGTGGAGGTGGATAAAGGGGAGAATAAAATGGGACAACTGTAATAGCATAATCAATAAAATATATATAAAAGTAAAAAATAAAAAACAAAAAATAGAAATTTTTGTGCATAGCAAAGGCTTAAGTTGTTATATCTTCACAACCCTATTATAGGCAAAAGAACAAAAAGAAGAAAAAGGAAAAAGAAGAAAAAGATTTACTGCCACCACACTAACTTCAAGTCTTTCATCATTTATATCACAATAATATTAATATCCATCTTACAGGTTTGTAAGTATGAAATGAGATAGCTGCAACATAAAGGGATTTGCAAAGTGCTACTAAAATGTAAGAAATACCTATTAATCGTGCATTAATAACAAGCAGCAACAGAAGTTTTCATTATCTCTACTCACAATGGTTTATTCACACAGTGGTTTGTTTTTCTGCTGTAAAGTAAATAGGGATTAACAATACCTTACAAATGTCTGAACTGCATTAATCTCATAGCAATAAACATAATGTCTCCATAATGTCCTAAGTAAAATATTAGATATACTATACAAAATAAAATACACAGGCATTAATATTTAGACAGCATATCATAAAGAGAACCATAAACCTAACTCTTGAACTACTGACTTTTAGATTTAGCTACAAATTAGAAAGCATCCAATTCTAAAGAAAGCAAGATAAGGAATGATGTCAGTGTCATGGCAGCGTAAGATATCCCTCATTTTTGTTGCCCTTTAACTTCTAAAATTTGGCATCTATCCATTAGCAAAAGGGCCTCCATGGGAGCTATGAAATCCAGCACCGTATGCCAACGGACCCAGGAGGAGTCTCACCTGCTAGTGCATCAGGTACTAGACAGACAGACGCTGGTAAGGGCTGTGGAACCAGCAGGAGTCTGTGAACTGACTCCAACCCCTCTTGGCCACAGCATCTGGAAAACACTGACTTGGGTATACACTCACAGATGAGAA
Source organism: Glossophaga mutica (assembly GCA_039655065.1). Classification (NCBI taxonomy): domain Eukaryota; kingdom Metazoa; phylum Chordata; class Mammalia; order Chiroptera; family Phyllostomidae; genus Glossophaga; species Glossophaga mutica. The sequence goes on along the minus strand of CM077308.1, from coordinate 71,594,918 downwards.
AGCATTCATGGAAATCCAGAGTTCTACATAAGTTCCAGCACTCCACTGGAGCAAAAAATATATACAAGTTTGGATGCATCAGTGTGGATAACAGGAACTTTGCCAGCATCACCTCTGCCCATGGGGCAGCACATCTTAGAGAAAGAGGAAGTTGGAGATCCCTCCTATGGAGAAAAGGGGTGAGGAGTGAGTAAGCACCCAACTCCCTTGGCTGTGGGGCTGCTGCTAAAGAAATCCTACTCTTGCCCACAGCGCCCAGAGTATTAAACCAAGAGCTCCACTACTTGAGGCAGGAAGAAGCTCAGCAAAGAGGCAGGTAAGAATATCAGAAGGGGGCTTCCAGCCAAAATGGAGGGATAGGTGGACACACTGTGCCTCCCCGCACAACCAAAATTAAGGACAACAAAGATTTAGAAACAAGAAAACAACCAGAACTGATAGAAAAATTGAATTGTACGGAAGTCCAGCAACCATTCATCCAGACCGGTAAGAGGGGCGGAGTCGTTGCAGGAAAAGGTGAAGGTTGGCGGACCCCAGCACACAGGCAGCTGCAGCAGCGGCGGCTGGAAGATCCCAGGCACAAAGGCAGTGGCTAGTGGACCCTGGGCACGGGGTGGCAACAGTGCAGACCCAGTGAGGCCGCATAAGACGGCTGGCTGACCAGGTGTCCCACATTCGCATGCAGATAATCCAGGGGAAGGGGAAGCAGTGGAAGGGACTGGAATCCGAGAGAGAGCTGAGCAAACGCCATTGTTCCCTCTTGGACCCCGCTCCCACATACTACCAAGCGACTGGGATGCCCCGCTTTGGGAATACCTAAGGCCCCGCCCCTCACTACGTAACAGCCATGAGCAGACCAAAAAAACCCCAAGAATGGTGCAAATGGGAGAACAAATCAAAGCCCAGAGCCAATTCATCTAAGCGACTAAGAGATAGCCAATCTATCAGATGCACAGTTCAAAGCACTGGTGATCAGGATGCTCACAGAATTGGTTGATTTTGGTCACAAATTAGATGAACAAATGAAGGTTAAAATAAGTGAAATGAAGGAAAATGCACAGGGAACCAATAGTGATGGGAGGAAAACTGGAACTCAAATCAATGGAGTGGACCAGAAGGAAGAAAGAAACAACCAAACAGAAAAGAAGGAAGAAAAAAGAATTCAAAAAAATGAGGAGAGGCTTAGGAACCTCCAGGACATCTTTAAACATTCTAACATCCGAATTATAGGGGTACCAGAAGGGGAAGAGGAAGAACAACAAGTGGAAAAGTTATTTGAACAAATAATAAACGAGAACTTCCCTAATCTGGCAAAGGAAATAGACTACTAGGAAGTCCAAGAAGTTGGACCCATGGAGGAACACACCAAGGCATATCATAATTACATCACCCAAGATTAAAATGAAGAAGAGAATTCTAGAAGCAGCAAGGGATAAGGGGACAGTCACCTACAAAGGACTTACCATCAGACTGTCAGCTGATTTCTCAAAAGAGACCTTCCAGGCAAGAAGGGGATGGAAAGAAGTATTCGAAGTCTTGAAAGGCAAGGACCTACATCCAAGATTGCTCTATCCAGCAAAGTTTTCATTTAGAATGGTAGGGAAGATAAAGTGCTTCTCAGATAAGGTCAAGTTCAAGGAGTTCATCACCACCAAGCTCTTATTATATGAAATGTTAAAGGGACTTATCTAAGCAAAAGAAGATAAAAAAATATGACAGTAAAAAGACAGCAAACTCACAGATATTAACAACCACATCTAAAACAAAAGCAAACTAAGCAAACATCTAGAACAGGAACAGAAACACAGAAATAGAGATCACATGGAGGGTTAGCAATAGGGAAGTGGGAGGAGGTGAGAGGGGGAAAAGGTACAGAGAGTAAGTAGCATAAACGGTGAGTAGAAAATAGCCAGGGGGAGGGCAAGAATAGTGTGGGAAATGTAGAAGCTAAAGAACTTATGACGCATGGACATGAACTAAAGGGGGGATGTAGGTAGGATGGGGTGTGCAGGGTGAAGGGGAATGATGGGGGAGAAATGGGACAACTGTAATAGCATAATCAATAAAATATATTTTAAAAAAGAATATCAGAAGGCATTAAAGGAATGTAGTTCTCTGGGTTCTAGACTCTAGCAGAAAGCCCAATCATAAGATACTGGAAAAATCTCACCCCAGGACCCCTTTGCTCAACCCATGGGAATCCCCTAAATCCTCAAGTACCGAAACCACACTCTCCCCTCTCTGCAGTCAGTTCTTTTTCCACGTTTCAGAGGGCAACAGCAAGAGCAAGCTCAGGTAGACAGGGAATGTATGCAGAAAAGCCAGGGTCAGTGGCCAAGGGAGGAACAATGAAAGAGAGGTTCCAACAGCTAGTCTAGTTCACCATAAAATCAACAGAAGACACACAGCTTAAGAATCCTGCCGCAAGAGGAAGCAAGAAGTGTGGAACAGGTGTATTCATGCAAGGACAGAAGAAGCCCCAGAATATAAGCCAAGCCAACAAAAAGAATCTCTCACATAAAAGCAGCTAGTAAAGATTGACGGAGGTGGCTGCTACTTCAAATGCCAAAACAGCAATACAAAACTACAACTAACGTAAAGAATCAAGGAAACATGACATCATCAAAAGATCACAATACTCCCCCAATAACTGAACCCAATGACAGAGACGTGTGATTTAACCAATAAAGAATTTAAAAAAGCTGTTTTGAGGGAACGCAATGAGCTAAAATAAAATAAAATAAAATAAAGACAATTCAATAAAATCAAGAAAACAATAAATGAACTAAATGAGAAATAAACAGATAAATATCATTAAAAAATACAGAAATTCTGGAGCTGAAGAATTCACTGAATGAAATAAAGAATGCAAGACAAGAGTATTAACAGCAGAAGATAACAGGCAGAAGACAGAATGAGTGAATTAAAGAATAGGAACTTGGAAGTAACCCTGTGGAGAACAAAGAAAAAAGAATAAAAAAAAGTGAAGCAAACCTACATGATTTATAAGACACCATCAAAAAAACCAATATCACAATCACTGGAGTTCCAGAAGGAGAAAAAAGAAAGGGGGCATAAAGCTTATTAGGAATTCCAGACCTGGGTGGAGAGAGTTGGACATCCAAGTACGTGAAGCTCATAGATCCTTTCATTATTTCAATGCAAAACAATCTTCTTTAAGACTCATTATAATGAAACTGTTAAAAATCAAAGACAAAAAGAGAATCCTAAAAGTAGTAAAAAAACAAAAACAAATGAACAAACAAAAAAAACAAAAAACAAAAAAACCCCACTTTAACCTACAAAGGAACCCATTAGGCTATCAGCAGATTTCTCAGCTATCTGCAGATTTCTCAGCAGAAACCTTACAGGCTGGGAGAGAATGAATTGATATATTCAAAATGCAGAAAGGTAAAAATTGCCAGCCAAGACTACCCTATCTGGCAAAGGAATCCTTCAGAAATGAAGAAATACTTTTCCAGACAAACAAAAGCTGAGAGAGTTCATCACCACTATGTCTGCCTTACAAAAAATGCTGAAAGGAATTCTTCAAGTTGAAATGAAAATATCCTAATAGTTACATGAAAACATGCAAATCACTGGTAAAGGTAAATATACAGTTAGATTCAGAAAAGTCTAATTCTGTAAGGGGATGATGTGTTAAACAACTGACTACATTAGAAGCATTAAAAAAAGAGCATTAAAATAATTACAGCCAGTATAACTTCTTTACACAATACACAATACAAAATGAGGTAAGTTGCAGTATTAACAACATAAAATTTTCAATGCAATCCCTCTAAAAATTCCAATGGCATTTTTCACAAAAAATTTTTAAAAATCCTTAAATTTGTATAGGACCACAAAAGACTCCAAATAGCCAAAGCAATCTTGAGGGGGGAAAAAAGCTGGAGGCATCACAATTTCTAGTTTTAAACTACAGTACAAAGCTACAGTCATCAAACCAGTATGGTATTATATATAAATAGATGCATATATCTGTGGAACAGAATAAAGAGCACAGAAATAAACCTATGCATATAAAATCAATTATTTTATAACACATTGCCAAGAATATACAGTGAGGAAAGAACAGTCTTTTCAATAAAATGGTGCTGGGAAAACTGGACAGCCAAATGCAAAAGAGTAAAACTGGACCCCTGTCTTGCACTACATACAAATACCAATTCAAAATGGATTAAAGACTTAAACATAAAACTTGAAACCATAAAACTAGAGGGAACCATAGTAGGTAAACCCCTTGACATCAGTCTTGGCAATGATTTTTTGTATTTGACACCAAAAGGAAAGGCAACAAAAGCAAAAACAAGTGGGACTATACCAAACTACAAAGCTTCTGTAGGGCAAAGAAGACTCAACAAAATGAAACAGCAACTTACTGATTTGAAGAAAATGTTTGCAAAGCATGTATCTGATAAGAGGTTAATATCCAGAATACACAGAAAACTCATACAACTCAACAATATATTTGGAAATTTTTATAATGTAATACTGGGGAGGGAGTTAAGACTTTTAAATTTGACTGGTCATGTGAAGGAAAATCACTGCAGGCCTCTGGTAGAGGTAATGGCACGGTCAAGGAAGTGCACAAAAACTGGATATAACGAAGATGCAATGATAAAAATCTAGAAAAGAAATATAAAAATCTTTGATTAATCTGGTATTAAAAATAAAGTGGTAGTAGGAAAAAGAGAGGAATATTTGATACTTGTTGGAAGTAGTTAAATTTGACCATAGGCTTAAAAACAAATATGATCAATTACTTGAGCAACACTTGATGATTTTTACTTGGGAGGAATTGCATTTAAGATATGTCAATAATGGAAGAAGAAATACGGATTAACAAAAAAGGAGGTAAGATCAAAACAAGAGGGCAACTCAAACACACCAGGAACCTATCTTTCTACAATGGGAACTAGGGGACTAAGGCAGCAAAACCACAGTGATTTATTAGGCTTTTCTGCACTCACAGGGAACTTTCTTTAGTGGAAAACAATTACATAACCTTCCCATATGAGAGGAGGAGAGAAATCCCCTTCAGGAGAAATCACCCAAAAGACATAAAATACCTTTCTCTTTCTGGGCCAAAATAATGCTACTAAATGGCTATCCAATCTGTTTCCTATCAGATTCATTAGACCACTGCCTCCTTCAGGAGCTCTGGTTATATCAAGAAATAAGATCATGTACATCTGCTCTTTGATTGCACTTAATACAATTTTTAATTATTTGCTTATTATAGAAAAGTCTATAGAACACATTAAAATCTTACTGGTGAAAAAAACACAAAGATGTAAATTTATAATTTCTTTAACTCCTAAAACCTAATGAATTCAGTTAAGCTCTCCCCAAACATGTTTCCCCCTGTTGTCTTCCATGCCCTCTCTATCAAATTCGAGCTTTCCATGTGACTTTACCCTACCTCCCTTCTCTCCCTCTCTCTGATCAGGAAATTACTAAAAGGAAATTCAGAAACCTTATCTAAAATAATGATCTGAAAGTTGGCAAGTTTATGGGGTCAGTTTTCACATGGAATGTCAGATGACAGAAAAACAGGAAAGAATTTTTCTGAAATCTGAAAAACACTAAATTAAAATCATCTGAAAGGAAAAAATGAGTCTATAGAAGTTACAAACTATCCTCCAGTTTCTTTGTATGCACTAAAATGGCAAAGGAAAAAATAATGAACTTATTCTTCACTGAATAATTCTACTAAATAAAATTCTTTACATCAACTTTACTTTATTCTATTTTTAGTACAACTTGGCTGTGTCGATCGATATAAGAACATGCAAACCTGTAAAGAAGCTTTATGAGTTCAAGCCAGAGGACATATGCCAGGGAGCAAGATTTCAATTGCTCCAGAGAATAATAGTTTTGCACTTTCTTTTATACATTTGAAATGAAAGAGGGAAAAAAAGGAAGATTACAGAAGGTCAGAAGGTGGGAGAAAGCAAGGCAGGAAATTACAGGATAGTTAAAATTGGTGCTCTCATGCTTTAGAAGGAGGGAGTCTGAAAGGGGGCATTTCAAAGGTATGTTAATCTAGACCCGGAGAAACAATGAACAGGGCTTAAGGCACAGATAAGCCTTCTACTAAAGAAGTTATATGAGTACTCAAATGACTGGCCTAGTTAGGAATTTATGATCAGATCACTTATGAAGTTACTTTCCGTAGAACCCCCTTAATTCTTCCATTAATTGACAAACAACAAAGTAGGCAAATGAATCATACAAATAAAAATCTGGCCCTGGTTGGTGTGGCTCAGTGGACTGAGTGCCGGCCTGCAAACCAAAGGGAGGGTCACCAGTTAGATTTCCAGTCAGGGCACCTGCCTGGGTTGTGGGCCAGGTCCCCAGTAAGGGGGTGTGTGAGAAGCAACCACACATTGATGTTTCTCTCCCCCTCTTCCTTACTTCCTCCCCCTCTCTAAAGATAAATAAATAAAATCTTTTAAAAAATCTGAACAGGGTAGAGCCAAAGACTGGCATCTGGGATGGATCTTATTGGTTATATATCTGAAAGTAGTACATCCAGATTTGAGCCCAAAGAAACCCTTTTGTTTCATAATGCTGACAAGAACAGTTTGATGTTCACCTGAAACAACAATCAGCAACACTGGATAGCATTACATCACCACCACCAACCACAGAAAGGGTGAGTACCTAAAGAGGTACAGGCTGAAAAGCATCACTTTGTGCTATAGGTTGAACTGTGCCCTCCAACAGATGAGGACAGGTTGAAGTCCTAACTGACAGGACCTCAGAATGTGACCTTATTTGGAAATAGGGTAAGTGCAGGTAGGGTCACTGTAATTATCAAGACAATGACACAATGGAGTAGGGTGGGCCCCTAATCCAACACGACTGTTGCCATTATTAGAGCACACACTTGTGAAGACACAGAGACACTTCCATGGAGGCAGAAATTGAAGTGATGGTCTACACACCAAGAAGACCAAGGACACTTGCCCTTCACCAGCAGTTAGGAAAGAGGTAACAGAAGCAGAGTTTGCCACTCCAAAATGTGCCTTTCAAGATATTGATTTTAAACTGGTTATTAAGGAAGAAAAGACTCAGCAACAGCCTTTGGCCATCCTCCTTTACCTGCCTACAGGAATTTAGATAAGAGGACCTGCTCTAGAAAGGGAGATATCATAACAGATAATTATAGTTTAATATATAAACTGTGTGGTAGAGAGGAACCTAGCAAGGCCCATTTGTTCAAAGTCCTCTCTGTATTCCATTGTTGAAGACGGTCCACCAGACACTTATTTAGCAAACACTTGCTTTTCCATATGCATGTGATTTACATTCCACCCACTGAAGTCCCAAATCACAACCCACCCCACCCCAACGCTCATACTCCAGAACTGTGAGACAATAAATTTCTGTTGTTTCAAGCCATCTACTTTGCAGTGCTCTGTTACAGCAACCCTGGGATATGAATATACCCTAACATCAACAAAACATTCAAATTTGAACACTAAAATGCGACCTGTTCACAACTGCTAAACTTTGAAAGCAACTGGAAGTCTTTCAGTAGATGACTGGATAAACAAACTGTGTTATATCCATATAAAGGAATACTATTCAATAATGAAATGATCTATCAAGCAACAAAAAAGATATGGAGAAAACTTAAAGGTATATTCCTAAGTGAAATAAGCCAATCTGGCTATGTATTAAATGATTCCAACTGACTATTTGGAAAAGGCAAAACTATAGAGGCAGTAAAAAGACCAGTGGTTGCCAGAGGTTTAGGGAGAGGAGGGGAAGGACAAATAGGTGAAGGGCGGCTGATTTTTAAGGCAGTGAAACTACTCTGTGTAATACACCAATAGTAGAAATATGTCATTCTACATTTACCAAAACCCGCAGAATGTACAACACAAAGAGTAAACCCCTATGTAAACTATGAATTTTAATTAATAATGTATTAATATGGTTTATTGATTGTAACAAATGCACTACACTAAGAAAAGATATAAACAACAGAAGAAACTGTAGGGATGAGGGGGAAATAATACAGGGCTGCGGACTTTTTAAAAAAATAACTCAGAATATTAAAATAACCACAGTAACAACTACCAACTATTAGCAACATGATTTCATAAAAAAAGACTGTTAAAACCAAAAAAAGTTAGAAGGATATAATCTTCAGATAAAGAACAGGTCCTCCCCAAAAAGGATGGCGCATAACAGAAAATCTGCCAAAACCAAAACAGAAGTAGATAGGAAGAAGGATTATCTCAGTTACCTTCATTTTGCCTCAAACCAAGAAAACTATCATCATGAACTGGCTCAGTTAATGCACTGCTTTCAGGAGATCATTATTCATCTACTGCTCATAATATCCCTGAAAGAGAAGTTGTATACTTATTCCCATTTTTATTTATTTTTTAATTAAATTTATTGGGGTGACATTGGTTAGTAAGATCGTATAGGCTTCAAGCGTACATTTCTACGACACTAGATCTGTATGTGCACTGTGTGCCCACCAGCTACAGTCAGACTCTCTTCCGTCACCACAGATCAGGGCCCCCTCCAGCCCCCAGGCCCTTCCCTCTGGCAACCGCCACACCACTGTCTGTGTCCACGAGTGTCAGTTTTATATATCGATTTGTAAGTGAAATCATATGGTTCTTAGCTTTTTCTGACAGGCTTATTTTCCTTAGCATGACATTCTCAAGGTCCAGCCATGTTGTTGCAAATGGCAATATTTCATCTTTTCTTTGGGCTGAGTAGGAGTCCATTGTGTATATCAACCACATCTTCTTTATCCAATCCTCTATCAGTGGACACTGGTTATTCCCATTTTGAAATGTGGTAATTGACAACTGTAGAAGAACTTCATTTCGTTAATATGACTTTCTCCTTAATTCAACCAGAAGGATCTGGTTGCCTCCTTTCAACCAGATCCTTCTACCTTTACACAGGCTGTACATCTACTCCCTTAATTATTACACCCTCAGGACACTTAGGTTCTGGTCATTGTTAAACTACCTTAAAAAGCAAAGCCTCAGGTCTGTTGACCATAGAAACAGTGTTTCAGCCAAACTAAAGATAACATCTTGACCTCAGCTGTGTTTCAGCCCCAGACCCATGAAAATGGAATGACCCTACTGAGCACACCCTTGCAAAGCCAGACAGAACAATACCATGCTGACATCAGGACCACATGCAGTAATCAACTAGCGCCTACCCTGGCTCCAACCAATCAGTAGAGCCCACGATCCTAACCCTTACTCCCTTAGTCACCCTGATTAATGATTTCCCCCTATATAACCCATCCCCTAGAGCACTGGAGAGCCAGGTTTTAGACCACTAGCTCACCCGTGTCTCCAAACTTGGTGCCATTTCCTTAAATAAACCTTTACTTTCTGGGGAAAACTCCTGTTCATGCTTTATTGGGCTTTGATGCACGCAAGCAAGTGAATCCCTTTAGCTCAGGGGTGTCAAACTCCTTTTCGCCAAGGGCCAAATTAGCCTCACGGTTGCCTTCAAAGGGCCAAATGTAATTTTAGGACTGTATAAATGTAACTACTCCTTAACTAGGGGCAAGGAGCTCGGCACTGCTGCTGGGTAGAACCAAGGTGCCAGACCAGGTAAAACAAGGTGGAGGGCGGGATTCGGTCCATGGGTCTTGTGTTTGCCCCCAGTTCTTTAGCTGCATAACACTCTTATAAAAGTTAAACAACTTTTCCAAGGTGTCATATACCTCACAACAGTGGCTAAACTTGAACAGATTTATGACTAACACTATGATAATGACATGATGGCCTCCTAGTGCAACTGTATAGCAAGTAACTGATATAAGGGATCAGAGACTGAGAAAGAGACCAACACGAGGCAAAGATGTGGGGATCATCCATAAAGAGATGACAGCTGAAGCCATGAGAGAGAAGCAGCATACAGAAGAAAGGATGAGGGGTACTGGGGGAAAGCAAGGGATGAAGGACATATTAGAGTCACCTTGTTCAGCTGAGGAACAGCAAAGTACACAAAGGAGGTGCAGTCATATAGAAAAAAGTGAACCACAAATTGTCACCTGGTTTGAAACCTTTAATAGTCATGTTTAGCCCCTCTCTCCCCCTAATCTGCAATATATGGGCAGCTTTAACACGTTACACCCACATATATATTTTTTAAATCTGTCCCTTGCTCTGCATATGCCATTACCCTAGTACATGCCCTTCATGAATTTTGTCTTGGAATTGTTTAAACTGCCTCCAAACATTTCTCCTTGTTTCCATTTTATCTGCCTCTACTACCACCTCTTTGTGTATCTACACGTTCTAATTTTTATGTACCCTCTATGTTTCTATTATAATTATTTGGCTGTTTTAATAAAATTTGATCACATTTAGAGCTTTTATTCTTTTAAGCTATAAAAGGGCTAATGATATCTGTAAACCATGTCAAAATAATTACAAACCCAGTAAACATGCCATAGACTATTAAATATACACATTTCAGTACAGAAGGCAAGACCCAACTTACTATAACCTCATTAACTGCTGACATCATAAGTGTGTGGTAAGTAGAGCTGAAGAGCTTTTATTCTGATATACAACCTTATAACTGCACAAGTTCTAAATAGAAACTTTTAAGGAAGAGTTTCTGTGTATCAAATACTAACAGCAAGAGTAGTAAAAGTACTGGTGATTTAATTTTTTCCTTAATCTTAGTTCTATTTCCCGTAAATTTTTATAATAAAAATAATTTTTTAAAAACCTCTCAATGTTATTACAAAGGACACAGAATTTTACAAAGGAAAGTTAACGGTAACTTTGGAGAGAAAAGTTTCAGTAAAATGGAAATCATGAGAGTTTGGACTAAAGTTCAAACCTATTAAGGATGGAATGAGACTACTATGAACATTTTCAAATGGATTTGGTGGCTCTTTGATGAAGAAGAATTAGTGACTATCTTGTTCTCTTTTACAAACTTTCCTCGTATAACTGCTTCAAAGTTTTTTTTTTCAATATTGGTATCTCTGATTTTTACCTAACTATCTCCCATCAGAAAAAAAAATTAAAGATCATAATGGACTACATCGGTCAGAGGTGGGGCTAAGCCTATGATTAGCCAGCTGACCATGACCCGTTTCACTGAAGAGCACAAGATAGTATATTCAAGATGTGTAGGTCAGCGTGAATGGAAGTGAGAATGAGCACATTCTGTGTAAGGAACTATAAGAAGAATCCCTAGTTCTGGCCAAGATGGAGGCATAGGTAGAAACCCTTCGCTTCCTCTCAAAACCAAAAAAGGATAACAACCAATCTAAAATCAATAAACAACTGGAAGCACCAGAAAATCAAACTGCATGGAACCCTGACAACCAAGGAATTAAAGAAAAAATCAACCAGAACAACCAGACAGGTAAGGCGGACCTGAGGGGCAGGCCACTCAGAAAAACCCTGTGAGGCAGCTGAGGGGCAGGGCTGACTGCCAAGCTTGGCAGAGATGCGTGGGAGGGTCTGACTTAAGGGGGAAACTGAGACTCAGCTGACTGTGGGCTACTGCTTGGGTTGCCACTGGTGGGGGATACTTCCAGTCGGACTCAAGAGTCTGTTGGAAAGTGCACTAGAGATGAGCAGGCAAGCTGCATTGCTCCCTCTCTAGCCCCTCCCCGACAGGAAGCCCAGCAAAGAGTGTTGCCCTGCCTGGGTGAATACCTAAGGCCCCACCCCTTACAACTTATCAGCTGGGCCAAGACAAAGAAATATGGCCCAAATGAAAGAACAGAGCAAAACCTCAGAACTAAGCGATGAGGACATTGCCATCTGATGGAGAATTTAAAGCCCTGGTAATCAAAATGCTCACAGATCTGATTGAGTTTGATTGAAAAATGAAAGAACAAATGAAAGGTACCCAAAACGAGATACAGCAAAATATTCAGGGAACCAACAGTGACAAGAAGGAAACCAGGATCTGAAGCAACGATTTGGAACAAAAGGAAGAAATAAACATCCAACTGGATCAGAACCAAGAAACAAGAATCCAAATAAATGAAGAGAGGCTGAGGACTCTCTGGGACAATCTGAAATGTCCCAATATCTGAATTATATGGGTGCTACAAGGAAAAGAGCAACAGCAAGAAATCAGAAACTTATTTGAACAAGTAATGAAGAAAAACTTCCCCAATCTGGCAAAGGAAATAGACTTCCAGGAAGCCCAGGAAGCCCAGAGAGTCTCAAAGAAGTTGGACCTAAAGAGGAACACACCAAGGCACATCATCATTAAGTTACCCAAGATTAAAGATAAGGAGAGAATCCTAAAAGAAGCCAGAGGAAAAGAGAGAATTACCTACAAAGGAGTGCCCATAAAACTATCAGCTGATTTCTCAGAAGGAACTTTACAGGCAGCAAGGGGCTGGAAAGAAGTATTTGAAGTCTTGAAAAGCAAGGACCTACATGCAAGATTACTCTATCCAGCAAAACTTGCATTTAGAATGGAAGAGCAGATGCAGATAAAGTGCTTCCCAGATAAGGTCAAGTTCAAGGAGTTCATCATCACCAAGCCCTTACTATATGAAACATACAGGGACTTATCTAAGAAAAAAGAAGATAAAAAAAATATGAACAGTGAAATGACAACAAATGCATAACTATCAACAAATGAATCTAAAAGAAAAGAAAAACAATGAAAAAACAAAAATGAAGCAAACAACCAGAACAGAACAGAATCAGATGAATGGGCATCACACAGAGGAATTTCAGTGGGGAGGGGGAAAGGAGGAATGGGGGCGAAAAGGTACAGGGAAGAAGCAGCATAATTGGTAGGCATAAAATAGGGAGAGATAAAAAAAAATGGTATAGGAAACACAAGACTCAAAGAACTTATGTGTACAACCCATGAACAAGAATTAAGGGAGCGGGGGAATGCTGGAGGGCTGGTGGGGCAGGGCAGGGGTGGGTAAAGGGGGAAAAATTGGGAAAACTGTAACTCAATAAAAAATACTTAAAAAATACTTAAAAAAAAAAAAAAAAAAAAAGAATCCCTAACTCTGTATGTGGGGTTATATTAGGGAACAGCTAGAGATACAGTGTGAGAGCTGTGATGGCACCAAACACAAAGGCCCTAAACACAAGACTTAGACGTATGCTTTCTACTGTAAGAAGCAAATATCCCCTTGAAGAATTTTTAAACAGGGGTATCACATTATGAAAGTAATGTCAGAGAAAGATGAACCTATGGTAATACATTAGAGAAAGACAAGCCTATCAGACATAAGAAATAGGAGACAATTAAGAATGGAAAGTAGAAGAGAAATGAGTATTTCTCCAAAGATGACTTTTGATAAAAGGGAAAATAACCATTTTTCTCATTCCATTCCACTGAGTCAGTCAAATTTTTCTAGACAAATTCCACATTCCAGAGAGAATGACCTCTAAGAAAACAATAATGAACAAGACAGATGTCTACTTTCACAGGGCTTATAGGAATATATTCTTTTCTCCAATAGTTTATCTTAAAATTCTTGTTTTTGTAAATACCCTCCAAATATTTTCTTGTATTTTTAAATGTAGTCATGTACAAGGAAGCTCCCATAAGACAGCCAGCTGATTTTCCAACAGAAATTTTGCAGGCCAGAGGGATGACACAAAATATTCAAAGAGAGGAAAAGCAAGGACCTACAACCGAGATTACTCTACCCAGAAAAGCTATCGTTTAGAATCAAAGGAGAGAGAAAGAGTTTTCCACATAAAATAAAGGAGTTCATCACCTCAAAACCAGTATTACAAGAAATGTTAAAGAAACTTCTTTAAGAAATAAAAGATAAAAACTATAAGAAAACATAGCAAATAAAAAATTCTCAGTGACAAAGACAAATACATAATAAGAGCAGTGGATCAACCAACTATAAAGCTATTACACAAAGGTTAAAAGATAAGGGTAGAAAGATCGTGTTTAATTACAACTATAAATTAAGAAACACAGAGACACAGAAAAGTAAAAAATAATGCCAAAAACATAAACATAGAAGGGGTAAGTAAAAATGGTCATGATTTTGGAATGTATTCAAACTCAAGCAACCATCAATGTAAAATAGACTGATATGAACCACAATTCAAAAATCTGTAAGAGATATACAAGAGTTAAAGAGAAAGGAATACACTACGGAAAGGACACACAAAAAAGAGAAAGATAATAATAAACAGAAAATAATTACAAAAACAATCAGAAGACAATTAACAAAATGACAATAACTACATACCTATGAATAACTGCCTTAAATGTAAATGGACTAAATGTTCCAATTAAATCAAATGACCTAGGGTAGCTGAACAGACAAGAAAACAAGCCTCGTTGTCTACAAGAGGCCTACTTCAGATGGAAGACACACACAAACTGAAAGTAAAGGGCTCAAAGAAGGTATTTCATGAAAACAGAAATGGAAAAGAAAGCTGGTTTGGCAAAACTTGTATCAGACAACATAGACTTTAACAAAGGCTGTAACAAGAGACAAGAAAGGACATTTTGTAAAGATATAAGATCAATCCAAGGAGACAATATAACTTAAAACTCTTGTAAACATTCATGCACCCTACATAGAAGCACATGATATATAAGGCAAATATGGAGGGACATAGAGAGAGAGACTGACGGTACAGTAAGGGACTTTAACACCCTCCTGACATCAATGGATAGATCATTCTGACAAAAAAAAAAAAAAAAAAACTCCAAAAAAACAGTGGCCTTCAATTATACTTTAGACCAGGTGGATTTAATTAATAAATTTAGAACATTTCACCCAAAAGGAACAGAATGTACATTTCTTTTCAAGTACACATGGAACATCTTCCAGGACAGAACATGTTAGGCCAAAGAACAAGTCTCAGTATATTTAAGAAGACTGAAATCATAGCAAATATCGTCTCTAATCATAATGGTATTGAAACTAAAAACCAGTTACGAGAGGAAACTGAAATACACACAAAATACATGGAAGCTAAATAACATGCTACTAAACAATAAAGGGGTTATCAAAAAAATCAAAAGATGACTTAAAACAAATAAAAATGAAAGCACAAAACTCCAAATCTATATAACACAGCCAAAGCAGTTCAAAGCATGAAATTCATAACAATACAGACCTACCTCATAAAAAAAATCTCAGATGATCAATCTAACCCTAAACTGAAAGGAACTAGAAAAAGGATAATGAACAAAGCCCAAAGTGAGTAAAGGGAAGGAAAATAAAGATCATAGCAGAAATAAACAAAACAGAGTCTAAAAAATGCAAAAGATCAACAAAGTCAAGAGCTGGTTCTTTGAAAAGATAAACAAAATTGATAAACCTTTAAACAGACTTGTCAAGTAAAAAACAGAGGACCCAAAGAAAGAAAATCAGACATGAAAGGGAGAAGTGAAAATCAACAGCACAGAAATACAAAGGGCTATAATTAAATACTACAAATAATTATATGCCAACAAACTGGACAACCATGAAGAAATAAATTCCTAGAAATATACAATCATCCACAACTGAATCAAGAAAAAACAGGAAATTGGAACAGACTGATACCTACCAACAAAATCAAATCATTAATCAAAAAGCTCCCAACAATTTAATATCTATCCTTCTCAAATTATTCCAGCAAATTGAAAAGGAGAGAAGGCTCCCATTTTACAAGTCCAGAATTACCCTGATACCAAAACCAGACAAGGATACCATAAGAAAAGACAATGACAGGCTATTATTTCTGATAATCATAGATGTAAAAACCCTCAACAAAATACAGTGAAACCTTGGTAATTGAACTTAATTCATTTTGGAAAACTGAGAAGCGATTTGTATGAAAACCAAATCTCCTTTGTTGCATGAGAGATGTGTGACTGATCATACAGGCATCAGCATGAAAGGGTTGTCAGGTAGAGAACTGAGACCCAAAGGTTTGTTAGACAACCAAGACTTTTTTTCCATGAACAGCTTGGTTGAGAAATGAAGAGTTTGAAAACAAAGGTTTGACTGTATTAGCATATCAAATTTAACAACACATTAAAAGGATCATAAACCATGATCAAGTGGGATTTGTTTCTAGGATGCAAAATTGGTTTGATATACACAAATCAATTGACATGATACAGCACGTCAACAAAATGAAAGACAAAAATCATTATCATAAATGTAGAAAAAGCATTTCACAAAACCCAGCACCCATTTATGATAAAAACTCTCAGCACAGTGGGAATAGAGGAAACATATCTCAACATGATAAAGGCCATATATAACAAACCCACAACTATCTCATGTTCAACAATGAAAAGCTGAAAGCTTATTATTTAAGGTTAGAAACAAGACAATGATGGTCATCTTCACTATTTATTCAACACTGTATTGCAAGTCCTAGCCACAGCAATCAGACAAGAAAAAGAAATAAAATGTCCATCCAAATTGAAAAGGAAGATGTAAAACTCATTATTTGCATGTGGCATGATACTATATAGAGAGAACCCTAAAAACTCCACCAAAAAAATTTTTAGAACTGATAAATAAATTCAGTAAAGTGGCAGGGCATAAAAATGAATATTTAGAAATTAGCTGCATATTTATATATTAATAATGAACTATCAGAAAGAAAAATTAAGGAAAATCCCATATACAACTGCATCAAAGAAAAAAAAAACACACCTAGAAACACATTTAACCAAGGAGGTGAAAGACCTGTACAGAAAATTATAAGACATTGAAAAAAGAAACTGAAGACACAAATGAAAACATATACTATGCTCATGGCTAATAAAAATTAACCTTGTTAAAATGCCCACACTACCCAAAGCAATTCCCAGATTTAATGCAATCCATACCAAAATACTAGTAGCATTTTCACAGAAGTAGAACAAGTAACTCAAAAATTTATATGGAACCACCTACAAAACACCCCAAAATGCCAAAGCAATCTTGAGAATAAAGAATAAAGTTAAAGGTATCCCTTCTACCTGATATCCAACTATATTACAAGGCTAAGGTAATCAAAACAGCATGGTTCTGGCATTAAAAAATGCACACATAAATGGAAAAAATAAAGAGCCCAGAGATAAATCCATACACCTACGGTCAATCTCTGAAAATGAGGGGAAAATGGTGGTGAGAAAACTGGACACATGCAAAAGAATGAAACTGGATCATTTTCTTACACTGTATACAAGAACAGACTCAAATGGATTAAAGACTTAAATGTAAGACCAGAAACCATAAAACTCCTAGAAGAAAACATAGGCAGTAAACCTTCTGACATTTCTCTTAGTAACATTTCTGATATATCTCCTCAGGCAATGGTAACAAAAGAAAAAATAATCAAATGGGGCTACAACAAACTAAAAAGTTTTTGCAAGGTGAACAAAATAAAAAGACAACACAACGAATGGGAGAACACACTCTGCAACAATACATCTGACAAGAGCTTAATATCCAAAATTTATCACAAAAACTTATATAACTCAACACCAGAAAAACAATCTATTTGAAAAATGGGCAAAAGACCTGAATAAGCACTTCTCCAAAGAAAACATACAGATGGTCAACAGACATATGAAAAGAGTCCCAATGTTACTAATCATCAGGATAATGCAAATTAAAACCACAATAAGATATTACTTCATACTTGTCAGAATGGCTATTATAAATCAATCAACAAACAAGTGTTGGTGAGGAATGGAGAAAAGGAAACCCTTGGGTATTGTTCGTGGGATTGCAAATTGGTGCTACCACTGTGAAAAACAGCATGGAGTTTCCTCAAAAAATTAAAAATAAAATGGCCATATAACCCAACAATAATTTGTAAAGATATATGCACCCCTATGTTCATTGCAGCATTATTTACAATAGCCAAGATATGGAAGCAGCTCAAGTGCCCATCCACATATGACTGGCTAAAGATGTGGCACATATATACAATGGGATATTAGCCATAAAAAAAGGAATGAAATCTTGCCATTTGCAATAACATGGACTGATCTAGAGGGTATTTTGCTAAGTGAATTAAGTCAGAGAAAGGCACATGCCATATGACTTCACTTAACATGTGGAAACTAAAAAACAAAATGAACAAACAAAACAGAAACAGAATCCTACATACAGAGAACATTTTGACAGCTGCCACGTGGGATGGCTGCGTAATAAAGGTGAAAGGATTAAGAAGTACAAATTTGACAGGAATAAAGTCATCATGGTGCTATAAAGTACAGCATAGTCAATAATATTGTAATAACTATGTATGGCATCATGTGGGTACTAGATTTATCAGGGTGATCACTTTGTTAAGCTACATAAATGTCTGATCACTATGTTGTACACCAGAAACTAATATAATATTGTATGTCAACTGTAATTTTTTAAAAAGAAGGCTTTGTTGTAGAGTTCTGATGGTTATCCTTTATCCAGCTAAAGTTCTATTCTTTTCATTCTCACATTCTTATGAGTTGATGTTGGTGTGAGATAGTGGTGGTAATCATGAGTAAGTGCTAACTTTGATCATTTTTCCTCTATTAAAATGATTTTGCGTAATTCATACCACACATAATTGAACATTGCTCCGTGAGCCTTAACTCGTTCTGACTAGATTTGCATATCTGAGAACATGATGACATTACATCCAGGGACATACTCCAGATAAGACATAATCCAACGATCTCTGACATTTGTTTCATAAAGAAAATGTGAATAACTAACAAATTTTGAAGGGATAACCACATTTGTGGGTTTAAGACATTAAATATTTGAAGACAAGGGCAGATGGTTAGGAACAAAACCCAAACACTCTAATTTTAATCTCTTACATTATATATATATATTTATATATACATAAATAATGTATCTATCCTCAGATTCCATTTTAATATTTGATTCTGAATTGTAGACAAAACTGGTATAAGTATAGGCATCACAAAGTACAAGAAATACTGCATAGCTCAACTTTTGATTTCTCTTTTAATCACCACCATGTAAGGGACATATTTTAATTAAAGACCAATGCTAAGCAAATTTAAAAACAAACAGAGCTATGTGCTTTAAAATCCTATATTTCATGGAATTTATTCTTTAGTCACCAAATAAACCAATCAGATACAAGTTCCCTAGGTTCTTAATTACACCTAAGTATAAAACTTTAAAAAATATATTCCTATTAAAGAAAGCCTAATTTTGGCTTCAGGTCAAGAGAGCAGCATAGGTAAACATGGCTCACCTTCTCACACAACCACCTCAAAATTACAACAAATATAGAACAATCATCATTCAGAACCATCAGAAATCGAGTTGAATGGAAGTCTGACAACTGAGGAATTAAAGAAACCACATCCATGCAGACTTCTAGCAGGAGCAGAGATGCTGAACAGGCTGGTCCCACACCCATGTGTGGTGGATAAAAATTTGGGAGGGATATCTTGAAAGTGAGAAGTCCCCGCTCCACACCATGCCCCCCAGGCCAGGATTGAGGTGCCAGAAAGATAAGTCCCCATAACTTATGGCTGCAAAACACAGTGGGGTTGAGTCAGTGGAAGAAACTGTTGGAGTCCCAAGCAGTTCCCCTTAAAGAACCCACACACAGACTTATTCAGATTCACTCCCTTGAGCTCCAGCACTTGCATAGTAGCTTGAAAGGCACCAGTGGCATACAGGGAAGAACTGAAATGTCTGGCATCCAGACAAGAGCTGGGAGACCGCTTTCTCCCAGACAGAAAGGCAAACAGAGTCCACCATCCCTTTTCTGAGCCCTGTCCCCACAGAGCCACAGAGCCTGCAGCCGGGTGCCATATCTGAGACTCCATCAACCTGGCTAACACTGTTTGCCCCATCCTGGAGAACCCCTGAGACTATGCCCCACCCAACTTATGAGCGCACCCAAACTGTTAACTGTGACTTTCCCATATGAATAGCTAGACTTGGCTCATATTTCACATCTTCCTAAAACTTATCAGACAAGAAACAGATGGCCTCTGTGATACCCCTGCTTCTGTATCCCCTGCGAAGTGGCCCAGGCCTGGCACTAGCAGCAGCCAACCTAGGTCCATCATTCGGCTTTGCCTGGGAATTTCTAAGGCCCCAGACAGAAAACAGATAGGGACTGATCCTGGCCTGAACCATCTGGAAACTCTAGAGCTTGCACACCCAGTGGACAGCTACAGACCATGTCAGAGCCCCACCACCCTGCCCCTGCACAGCTGATCTTCCACAGAGAGGGAAGGTTGGTGGTCAGTGGTCACAGCCAGTCCTTGAAGCTGGCTGGCCTGGTAAATCCCTCCCATTGATCTACCAACAGCAACCAAGGCTCAACCAGAAGAGGAGGGTATACTCAGCCCACATGAAGGGCACAACCCAAGTACCCAGCTTGGGTGATAGGGGAGGATGTACTACTGGGCCCTACCGGACACCTACTATAGTAGACCACACTACCAAGACAGGGAGTCATAGCAGCTCTACCTAATAGCTAATAGAAACAAACACAGAGAGGCTGCCACAATGAGGAAAAACAGAAACATGGTTCAAATGAAAGAACAGATCAGAACTCTAGAAAAAGAACTAAACAAAATGGAGACAAGCAATCTATCAGATGCAAAGTTCAAAACACTGGTTATAAAGATGCTCAAGGAACTTAGTCAGGAAAATAACAGCATAAAAAAGATACAGTCGGAAATGAAGAATACACTAATTGAAATAAAGAACAATTTACAGGGAAACCATATTTGATTCTCGAGTGCTGCTGAGAATCAAATCAATGATTTGGAACATAAAGAAGCACAAAACAACAATACAAAACAACAAGAAGAAAAAAGAATCCCAAAATACAAGAATAGTGTAAGCAGCCTCTGGGACAACTTCAAGTGTTCCAACATTTGCACAACAGTGGTACCAGAAGGAGAAAAGAGCAAGAAATTGGAAATCTACTTGAAAAAAATTAATGAAAGAACACTTCCCTAATTTGGTGAAGGAAATAGATAAGCAAGTCCAGGAAGCACAGAGAATCCCAAACAAGATGGATGCAAAGAGGCCCACTCCAAGACACATCAATTAAAATGCTAAAGGTTAAGGTAAAGAGAGAATCTTAAAAGCAGCAAGAGAAGAGCAGTTAGTTACCTATAGGGAATTCCCATAAGACTGTCAGCTGATTTCTAAAAATAGACTTTGCAGGCTAGAAAGGACTGGCAAGAAATATTCCAAGTCATGAAAAGCAGGGACCTACAGTCAAGATTGCTCTACTCAGAAAAGATACCATTTAGAATGGAAGAGCAGATAAAAAGCTTCCCAGACAATAAGAAACATAAGGAGTTCACTATCACCAAACTATTATTATATGAAATATTAAAGGGACTTATTTAAGAAGAAGATCAAAACTATGAACAATAAAATGACAATAAATACATATCTATCAACAATTGAATCTAAAAATAAAAACTAAGCAAACAAGAAAAAGAGAGGAAGAATTATGGGTACAGAGAGCATTTTGATGGTTGCCAGATGGGAGGAGAGTGTGGGAGAATGGGTGAAGATGTGAGGGGATTAAGAAGCACAAGTAAGTACTTATAGAATAGCCACAGGGGTGTAAAGTACAGTATAGGAAATGGAATGGCCAAAGAACTTATACACATGACCCAAGGACATGAGCAATGGTGTGGGAATTGCCTGAGGGAGTGGAGGGTGCTAGGTGCAGCAGGATTAAGGGCGAAAAATCAGGACAACTGTAATAGCATAATCAAGAAAACAGAATTTTAAAAAATAAAGAAAGCGGAATTTAAAAAATTGCAAATTAGAAAAAATAATTTGCACTATTAAAAACTCTATATGAAAGGATTTTTTAATGTTTTAAAAATGAAATTAAAAAGTTTCCCTGTCAAGTGAAGAGTAAATGAAGCAAAGAAAAACACTCTAATTATGTCACTGAGGAAACAGGATCCAATCTACCAAGCCTGTATTTGTTGTGCTCAACTTTTCAGAAGTCCATCTTCTGGATTATATTAATATGTGGCTTTTCCACAACACATAAGGCTAACAAGGTGAAAATAATAACACAAATAGAATTCCATTGAAGAAATACAAGTTTAAGATATCTAGAATAGTTCCATACTCCAGGTGATTTTCCCTTCTGCTTTACCGATACACAGGCAACAAATTTTGACTACATAAGAAATCCTTAAGAGAAGCTTTCACATTTGACTGTTAATCTACTAAGACACTATCCTTTCAGGAAAGTATCACTGCATGGTATCTGAAGCAAAAAAACGTACATAATGTGATCTAACATTTTTAATAAAATTGAATTAGCTTTTCAATGTATTGTGTTTTCTGCTGTTACTGAAGTTACTTATAAAATGTCGAGTCTTAATTCAGGGATATATGTTGAGGCTATGAGGAGAACTCAAAGCCTAAAGATCTTTGAATCTTGATTTTCAAAAGCACTGTACCAAGCCCCTTATCTCATACGTTGAGCCAGTCAAAAAGCAACACACAGCTGTCTGTGGTTAGTTCTACCCACAATTAACTAGAACACTACCATTTTATGGCCAATAAAGGTATACATACTAAAAGCAAAATATCATTAACAAATTGGGGAGGGGACAGGTTGGATTTTACTATAACACCCTCATTTTCTGATTATTTAGAAAATAATTTTCACTTATTAATATTGAAAACTGCCATTTCTACCTCAAAAAGTGTATAACACATATTCTTTTTAACTAAGAAATTCTCACTTCGCATTTGAAAAAACAGTACAGTCATGAAGGATAGTCTCTGGGTAATGTGTTAAATAGGAATATGACTAACCTCAGAACAAGTAAGGGCAACAGCAAACTGTGTGCCCGGAAGCACTTGACTTATTCCACCTCTTCTGAATATCAGGTTTCTCATCAGTCAAATGGGGTAATGTGTGTCCCACAGGATTATTGTGAAAGTTAAATGAGCTTTGTATACACTTTTATAACAATAGCAGGGTACATTTTTTTCAATTATTAGAAGCGCATCCTCCCTCCTACCCCACCTCTGAAACATATATTTGAAATAGGCTGCAGTTTTTAAATGATACTAACATTTAACATAATGTTAGTCATTCATCTCCCTCCCACAGCTGACAGACTGTGATTCATGCAAAGATATATCTAACAATCGAAGATGACTTTAAAAATGGGAAAAAAAAACCCAAAAAACAAAAACAGGTAACAGGAAGACTAATCATATTAGTTTTCTTTTTTTTTTTTTTAAGATTTTATTTATTTATTTTTAGAGAGGGGGAAAGGATGGAGAAAGAGAGGGAGAGAAACACTGATACACGAAATAAACATCTACCGGTTGCCACTCGCACACGCTCAAGTGGGGACCTGGCCCACAACCTGGCATGTGCCCTGACTAGTAATCAAACCTGTGACTTTTTACTTTGTGGGATGACACCCAACACACTCACTTAGTCACACCAGTTAGGGCTAGTTTTTTTCTTTTGTCACTTTAGGCACTCTACAATGCAAAGTACAGTTAACCTTTGTTGACCAAAACTATTTTCTCCTTAATTTAACATTTAACAACTGTCTCTTCATTCAGCTAATAAAATGTTCTGAGGGCCCCACAAGGTTGTGAAAGATGCACAATTAATATGACATTAATGAGAATAATTCCTGTAGTCATGGAGCTGATGCATAAATTGAAGAGATTTCCCAGGTACCATGGCGGTAAGAGAGTCAATAGTTCAGGATATTCTTGTGTCTACTGTTAAACTTGAAGGGACAGGACAACAGGCACAAAATAAGTCTCCTCTGGACAAACTTGCATGTATGATCACCCTACCCATATTATCTCCAAGGAGGATGCATGCAAATAATCTTTTGTTTCAAAAGGAAAATTAAAGGAAGCACACCTAGTATCCAGAGCTTGGGTTTTTATTACCATTTTCCAATTAAAAACACTTTGGCTCCTTGAGAAACATGATGGTTCTAGAAGTGGTGGAGGAAAATATCAACATGAGTTTGGAGCATCTTGTAGTGCCAAAAAGTAAAGAAGGGCTCAAAAAAAAAAAAAAAAAACAACAAACAAAAAAAAAAAAAACACAACACCAAAAAACTGCACACACACAAAGTCAAACTAAACAAAAACACCACAATGTGTTCGAAGGGATACAAGATGTGACTTTAAAACCTCACACTTTGGATTTGGAACAGTATGAGCAACAAGGTAGTAATGGATTGTAATCCAAAGTGTAAAATAAATATCCATGACTCTGTATTGATATAAATTACTACATAAATCAATAAATGAGGGAGAAGAGACCAATCTCCCATGCAGAAGAATTACAAAAAATGCATGTAGATGGTGCACTTTTAACGAGGTAGAGAGAAACTCCACACTTTTCAAGTGTGAGCTGTGTGTGCACAGCCTCTTCCTGCCAGAGAGTACAGTAAAAGAAGGAGGGAAAAAAGAGCATTTTACTGCCAAAAAACCCTAACATAACCTCAACCAAGTGATTAAGTTTAAATTCAACAATGATAAATTGTGTTGATAATATATACTCTTAATATGTTGTGACAACAATGGCTCTTTACCTCTGTAGTCTTCCACCCCCAAACAAATAACCCCAATCTACTAATGGGTACAAGATCAGACATTCTACAAAATACATGACCAACGCTCTTCAAAACTGCCGGGTCATCAAAACCAAGTCTGAAAACCTGTCACAGCCAAGAGGCACCTAAGGAGACATGACTACTGAATGCAATGTGGTATCCTGGATGGAACCCTGGAACAATAAGGACTTAGGTTAAAAACTAAAGATATCTGAATAAAGCATGGACTGCAGTTAATTAAAATGTACCAATAGTGGTTCATTAATTTGACAAATGGACTGTACGAATGTGATATTAAGAGAGGAAACTGGATGTCAACTCCGTTAGAACTCTGTACTATCTCTGCAATTTTTCTGTAATTCTAAAACTAAAATTAAAAAAATTATCTAATGGAAATAAGAAGTAAATTGCAATATTTAATATAAAGATTAACATTACGACTCTCAGATTGTTCCAGTGTAGCCCAGCCGCTCTTATTTACAGTACACGCGGTGTCCAGAGGAGCTGAGAGGGCAGGCCCCCTTCTAGCACCCTGCTGGGCACTGCACTGCATGTGGGAGCCCGGTGGAGTAGTTCACTTAAACTCACCCTCACAAACGTGCATAAATGGTTTGAAATATTTCAGGTAGAACACAATATTAATAATGTACAGAGCAAAAGTGACATTTCTCCCGCTCCTAGTATGAATTCTTTATCAGTCACAATATGAGGTTAAAAACACATTAAGAAGTTTTTAACTAATATGATCTAACCAAAAGTAGGCCAAAAAATTTCAAAATTATCAAGAGGCCAATAGGCCCTTAGTGGATTTTTATTAACGTAATGAATAAACAAAAGTTAGATACATATATAAAATGTGTTTTTAAATAGTAAAAAAGATAAGAGATGATGAATTTATATCCACTATTATTAACAATGTACCCCAACCTAAATGCATGCTTCAAGATAACAGCTAATGATATTCTGAGGCCTTCATAATTATCTCAACATAGATCCAGATTATAAATATAAATCTTTATCATTTTTAGTGATGTTTAAAGTTATGTTACACCCAATCTAGTATTATATGACATTTAACGAAAAGTAATGACAAATTTGTAGAAGCCTTTATAGATGTTTTTTACCTGTCTACTCACATGGATTTGTTGGATTATGTTTTGAAAATGAAATATTGAATACATGAAAGAGATATTCTCCATAGATGGTCAAGACCAAATGACTTCATATATGAAAATAGTGTTTTAGTTAAAATTATGAAAGTGTAACACTGACAGAGCAGTCACTAAATCAGAATAAAAAGACTCTGAGGCAAGCTTTTAAGGGTTAGCACTGCACATGAAATTCATTTTGTCCATCATTCACAGACAAGCGATTGTAGAAAAGGAGATGAACCTAAAAACAAAGTGCTACAGGATATTGCTGACATGGTTAATTTCATAGCAACAAGGCCTTTAATAAATAGAATACTTACTATAAATGAGATATGTAGCAACTACAGGGCAGTATTTAAGTGACTGAGCTCCAGAACTGAAATGCATGAACTAGAATATTGACAATGAACTTAGTAGCTATGAGACCTTAGACATGTTATACTAATCTTAGTTATTATCATGTGTAGAATAGTGATGATAATAGGCTCTACCTCACAGAATTGCTAGAGGTACTATAAGAGATATTTCATTACAGTCCTTAGAAAAATGCTTGGCACATGGAAAATACTCACTAAATGTTAGCTATTACTGGCCATCATCATGGAGTAATCATGAAAATCTTTTACATCACAATGAAATTCATTACTTATCTTTTGGCAAAGAACTTAAACATTATCAAACTTAGTAATGAATTACACATTTTCTTTTACAAATAAATAAGACTTCCAAATTTACTGGCCTGTTCTGGGATATTTTATAAAGATTGAATGGTCTTTGAGAATATATTCCATCAACATTGCCTGCTTACTCAGTTAAAGATTATAGTGATAGCGATGGCCATATACAGTGAACGGAGAACACTTCATCATAACTTAGAAACAGTACACATACCCTCAAATCAGGAGAAAAGTTGTCTGCAGAAGTGGAAATGGAATCCGATGACACGACAGAAGCTGATTTTGAATGCACTGAATTCTCTGAATGAGAAGTGGAAGCACTACAAAATAAAAAGCATAGTATGTTGGAAAAAAGGGGGGCTTTTAAAAACCACTTTCAGAAATTTTAATTATAACTCCATTATTTAACAAAACTCCCATTGTCAACTAGTCATACTTTACCCATCCAAACTCATCTCCAAATACTGATAAACTACAAACTCTGTATTCCTGCACAGTTAAGTATTCTTACCATCCACAGTCCCTCTGGACAGACTTCCCCAGTACTCATGAATACACTGCAAGCTAATTTCTTCATCCGACTTATCCACTCTTTTGTTCAGTGACCATTCACTGAATGGCCCAATGTGCAAAACCATTACATGAGGCACTATGATCTGGAGATAAATATAATCCTCATGTTCATGAAGCTCACAAGTACGTGGCTGAGACAGATAATAAATAAATGCAATGTGGTAATGACTATGACTATAGAGAAAGCTAGACAGACAGATAGATAAGGGAAGAAAAGGAAGCACCTAACAATACTTAGGAAATTCAGGGAAGACTTCACAGAGAAGAGGACATTTCAATTGAATCTTCAAAGAGGAAATTGCCAGGCTGACAAATAAGTAAAGGAATTTCAAAAACAACTGAACAAAAGGCACTACAAAGTTACAGAATTATCATAGAGCATAGAACATTTGAGAAACTACAAGTAGTTCAACAGGGCAGGATAAGCAGAACAGCAGAAGATAAAGATGGAAAGACAAGCCTATCTTTGTATCTTATGCCTTTCTACCACATCAAATTCTGTAAGTTTAACATGCCTATCTTAAATATCCACTTCTTCCATTATACTAAGTAATCACACTGTACAATTACTTTCATTATCTTAAATTCCTATGGAACTTTCAATACCTGGTCACATACTGCCTTTTATTGTTTATTGATCTCAGGTATATATATTTGGTCTCACTGACTAAATTTTAAATATCCCAATAGAAAGGATTATGTCTTTATTTTCCACTAAATCAACTTCAATGCCTGTGTATACTGTTAATATGTATTATGTTTGCTAAACTCAAAATCACAGTAACAATATATCTATGTCACAAACTGAATGATTTACATCATTTCTTTTTATCATTAAAAAAAGTTAAAATTACTTAATGTAAGAAAAATCAATGGTGAAAAAACTCTCAAAACTCTTTGAATTGAAACTTAAAATATTTTTCTAAAGCTTCATTTCCAATATATTAAAAGTCTCCCTCACCACAAAAGTCAAATATTTTTCATTAGATATTGATGAAATAATCCATCTTGAGGTTATGATATTTAAGAACCACATTTTTATTTTCAAATTGGTTCACCATAAACCTGCCTATAACAATAATGGAATTGTTTATATAATGTGAAATCATCTCCCCCAAAAGAGGGGATATGATTTTCCCCTCGTCACTTTGTTTTTGCTATCTTTCACCTTTGAGATATAATTCATAAATAAAAATTATATTTTAAGGCCTACGACATTTTGATAAATATATAAATGAATACACTGTGAAATGATTACCACAATCAAGCTAATTAAAGTATCCATCACCTAATGGTTATCTTTTGTGTGTGTGTGTGGGGGGGGGGGGTTAGAATTTGAGACCTACTTTCTTGGCAGTATAGTGTTGTTAATTATAGTCCCCATGCTGTACGTTAGGTCCCCAGAACTCATTCACTTTATATCTGAAAATTTGTCCCTTTTGATCAATGTTTCCACTTCTCCTCCTTATCAGATACATGTCACAAACTGAATGATTTACATCATTTGAAAATATTCTCTCCCATTCTGTAGGACACCTTTTCATTTTGTTGATTGTTTGTTGTGGAGAGAATTCTTTAAAAATTTTTTATTGTAATTTTTTCCCATTACCATTTAGCCCGTTTATAGTTCCCTCCTCCCGAAATCACCACACTGCTGTCCACGTCCATGAGTCCTTTTTGTGGAGAACATTTTAGTTTGATGTAGTCTCACTAGTTTATTTTGCTTTTGTTGCCTTTGCTGGTGGTGTCAAATCCAAGAAACCATCCACAGGTGAGAGTACTGAGTTGGCCAGAAAATTTGTTTTTTCTGTACAATGGCTCTAGTAGTGCTTAATTGCCTTTAACTTCACTCAAAACAATTTTGTTACATTGTACTGTGATTGCTGTCACATCAGTGTGCATTTTTTAAAAAACCATCAAAATTGGTGAATTTTTGTGCAGCCATGTTAATATTGAAGATGGAAGAAAACATGCAACATCTTTGGAGTATTATGCTTTATTATTTCAAGAAAGGTAAAAATGCAATTAAAATGCAAAAAGAAAAAAAGATTTGTGCAGTGTATGGAGAAGGTACTGTGACTGATCAAACATGTCAAAAGTGGTCTGCAAACTTTCTTGGTACTATTGACATTTTGGTCAAATAATTCTTTGCTTTCTCTTATGCACTGGAAGATGTTTGGCAGCACCCAGGCCTCTATCCAAGAGATGCCAATATTGGGAGACAGCCAACATTCTCAAAATATCCAAATCAATAAAGCTACTGATGAAAATGAAAAAAGTATTTTTTATTTTACAGGAAAAAACTACGTAGACTTTTTGGCCAACCCAACACAAAGTTAAGAAGGAAGAATCTGAAGTATTAAGAGTTGTTCTGAGGACTTCCGGCCAAGATGGAGGCGTAGGTGGACACACTGTGCCTCCTCTCACAACCAAAATTAAGGACAACAAAAATTTAGAACCAGAAAAACAACCAGAACAGATAGAAAACTGAATTGTATGGAAGTCCGACGATTCACCCAGACTGGTAAGAGGGGTGCAGTCAGTGGCCAGTGGAGAGGGATTGCAGCAGAAAAAAGCAGTGGCTAGTGCTCTAGGATGCGCAGGTGGCAGTTGGCACACCCCAAGCACACAGGCATCAGTAACTGGGCGTGGGGAGGCAACAAGCAGACCAAGCAAAGCGCACAAGGCGGCTGACCACGGTCACACATTCATGCGCAGATAAACCAGGCGAAAAAGGGCAGTGAGACAGACTGTGCAACTTAGGGCCCCAGTGCCGGGAAATACAGCCTAAAAGCACCAACTGAAAATACCTGTGGGGGTTGAAGTGCCAGGAGACACTCCCAGCCTCACAGGAGAATTTGTTGGAGAGACCCACAGGGTCCTAGAAAATACACAAACCCATCCACATGGAAATCAGCACCAGAAGGGCCCAATTTGCTTGGGGAAAGTGGTGGAAGAGACTGGAATCCGAGAGAGTGAGGAGCAAACACCATTGTTCCCTCTCGGACCCTGCCCCCACATTCTGTGTCACTACCCAGCGACTGGGTTGTCCCACCCTGGTGAACACCTAAGGCTCCGCTCCTCACTATGTAACAGGTGCGACGAGACAAAAAAAAAAAAAAAAAAAGGCTCAAATGGGAGAACAAATCAAAGCTCCAGAGCCAATTCATCTAAGCCACCAAGAGATAGCCAACCTATCAGATGCACAGTTCAAAGCACTGGTGATCAGGATGCTCACAGAATTGGTTGATTTTGGTCACAAATTAGATGAACAAATGAAGGCTAAAATAAGTGAAATGAAGAAATGAAGGAAAACACACGGAATCAATAGTGATGGGAGGAAAAGTGGAACTCAAATCAATGGAGTGCACCAGAAGGAAGAAACAAACAAACAAACAAACAGGAAAGAATGAAGAAACAAGGATTCAAAAAAAATGAGGAGAGGCGTAGGAACATCCAAGACATCTTTAAACATCCCAACATCCGAATTAGAGGGGTACCAGAAGGGGAAGAGGAAGAGCAACAAATGGAAAACTTATCTGAACAAATAATAAAGGAGAACTTCCCCAATCTGGCAAAGGAAATAGACTTCCAGGATGTCCAGGAAGCTCAGAGAGTCTCAAAGAAGGTGGACCCAAGGAGGAACACACGAAGGCACACCGTAATTACATTAGCCAAGATTCAAATGAAGGAGAGAATTCCAGAAGCAGCAAGGGATAAGGGGACAGTCACCTACAAAGGAGTTCCTATCAGACTGTCAGCTGATTTCTCAAAAGAGACCTTACAGGCAAGAAGGGGCTGGAAAGAAGTATTCCAAGTCATGAAAGGCAAGGACCTACATCCAAGATTGCTCTATCCAGCGAAGCTGTCATTTAGAATGGAAGGGAAGATAAAGTGCTTCTCAGATAAGGTCAAGTTCAAGGAGTTCATCATCACCAAGCCCTTATTATATGAAATGTTAAAGGGACTTATCTAAGAAACAGAAGATAAAAAATATGACAGTAAAAAGACAGCAAACTCACAGATATTAAAACCCACACCTAAAACAAAAGGAAACTAGCAAACAACTAGAACAGGAGCAGAAACACAGAAATGAAGATCACATGGATCTCCATGTTAGCAACAGGGTTAACAACAGTGGAGTGGGAGGATGAGAGAGGGGGGAAAGGTAGAGAGAGTAAGTAGCATAGACGGTGGGTAGAAAAGAGACAGGGGAGGGCAAGAATAGTGTGGGAATAGTAGAAGGTAAAGAACTTATGACACATGGACATGAACTAAAGGGGGGGAATGTGGGAGGGAGGGGGTGTGCAGGGTGGAGGGGAATGGTGGGGAAGAAATGGGACAACTATAATAGCATAATCAATAAAATATATTAAAAAAAGAGTTGTTCTGAAATAAGCCTACGTACAATGATACTACTGCAGCTTCATTAGAATTTTCCCTCACCAACTATTCAAGTGGTGTAAAAAAATTGCAGTTAAAATACATAGCAGTCACTCCACATACTGTACCCCAATCCACCCAACTTCTGAATAGGGCTTTTTCAAATTTTATGCCCTTTTAGTTTAAATTTAATGGAAAAAGCTGTTTTACCAATGTATCCCCATAGAACATTTCAAATTACTAAGATTTTAATGTGTCTGGAGAGAAACCTTACTGAAAGAACAGCAATAACTATTTTCCAGTAAATATTGAGTGGAAAGCAATTTTAACCCCCATCTGAGGTTATATACTTGCTGTTCTGGAGAACCCTAGTGCTATAAATGAGACAATTGTAACGACCATCCAAAGACAATAAAAGAACACCTACAATGACAGTCTGCCATATTATGGTGAGTATTTATCAAAGTTTATCATGATTTTTTGCAAGATCTTCCCCAAAATTGGTAACCTGGAACCAACTGTATTCCAGTTTTCCAATACCTACTCATTAGTTAGGTTTTCATCCCTGGTTTTGTCTGACTCGTACTCCAGGTGCCTGGCCTCAGCCTGTGCCTGGGCATAGTATTGAGGGAGGATCAGTGACAAATCTCATCTCTGTCCAACTTCCCATCCTTGTTCAGATCCAGGAATTCACTAAACTGCTCCTGTTCTGACAAAACCCAGTCTGGCTTAGGGGCATTCTTCTCACGGGAGAACATACCCACAATATACTCATCCTGATCCACAAACCTATCCCCATTCTTGTCAATGACCTCCAGAGTTCCCCAAATCATAATTTCCCTCATATGCTCAAACTCCTCAAGGTGCAGAAAGGCAGTGAACTCCTCCCCAGGGGCTGTCTGGTCACCACGAAGGTCTGTAGCTTTGAAGCTTCTCTCATCATGTGGCAGCGTCCTTTTGAAGGTGTGATGATCTGAAGAATCATTAAACTCTGCAGGGTTTCCTAGGTAGTAACCACAGGTGGCTTGTTTGTATTCTTCCCAGGAAACGTTACTGTCTTTTCCCCATCATAATCCTTCCAGGCTTTAGCGACATTATCACAAACGTATCTTTTCTGCATCCATTTGATTCAGGTTTTCAGCTCCACATTGGGGACAAAGCCATCCCTATCTCTGTCAATTTGATTAACTATCTCCCTCAGCCTGTCCTTACTCTCCTCCAAAATGAGCAGATCAAAGGTTTTGGATTCTCCCTTGCCCAGGAAGGCCTCCTGGTTGTACTGAAGCTCTGGTTGTCCTTGGGCTCCCGGGAGATCACACAAGCATATTGTACACCATGGTCTTGGCCCACAATATCTGGGAAGTCAGCACCAGTGCCAGCAGCAACCCCAGGCAGCAGGCAAGCTACCACACACCATTGTGGTCAGGAGGAGAGAGTAAGGGACAGAGTGGTGATTCAGGAATGGGGGCTAGGCCCTGTGAGAAGGAGGGGATGAACCATCCCCTCAGCCAGCACCCACCCAGTACCAGAGCAGAAAGACACCCGGGCATGGACAGGGAAGCTGCCAGCTGCTGCATTCACATACACATTGGCCATGGGCTACAGGGGGAGACAGGGCACCAATACCATTTCTTGAAGAGTCTATCATATTCCTATTTGTGGCACCATTTTCAAAGACAAATTGACTATATACGTATGCTTTTATTTCTGGGCTCTCTGTTCTGTTCCATTGGTCTATGTGTCTGTTTTTGTTGCAGTACCATACTGTTTTGATAACTATAGCTTGGTAATACAGTTTAAAGTTAAGAAGTATAATGTTTCCAGCTTTGTTCTTTGTGCTTGAGATTGCTTTAGCTATTTGAAGTCCTTTGTGGTTCCGCACTGATTTCAGAATTTTTTCTATCTGTAAAAAATGCCAGTGCAAGTTTTACAGAGAATGCATTGAATCTGTAATAACTTTGAGTGGCATAGCCACTTTAACAGTATCAATTCTTCCAATCCATTAATATGGGATAACGTTCTCTTAATCTGCATCTTTCTTCAATTTCTTCCACCACTATTTTATAGTTTTCTTTGTACAGGTCTTTTTTTCTTTGTAGATTTAACCAAAGAGGTTAAAGTTAGAAGTTTTTCACTCTTTTTGATGAAATTACAATTGGATCATTCTCTTAATATCTTCATCAAAGAATCTACTGTTACATACAGAAATACATTTTCTTCAGTGTGAAGTATTCATGTTGACTTCATACTCTTCAACTTTCATACATTAGTTTTAACAGGTTTTTTTAGTTTTTATAGTTTTCTACATATAAGATCATGCCATCTGCAAAATGTTTTTATGTATTTATACAATATGAAAATCATCTCCCCTAAAAGAATTCACTTAAATGGAGGAAAATGGTATTCCAGTGGGAACAGGTAATACATTTTTCAAATGCAAACATCTCTTTATTAACTATTTAAAATTATGATTATGGTTGCTTTTGTTTATGTCCAATAACCTACATGTATAATATAAAAAGGAGCAGGCACAAGAAATTCTATTGAAGCAGATAGGGTGAAAATGTTTCTCCTTTCTTTTTGTTGTTGTTGTAGTCAACTTCTGACTAACTGAATGCTACCTGCATTAAAATAACAGGTAAAATAAGCAAACTTTAGGCACAATACTTTAAGAGAGATATTTGTTTGCTGCCTACTGCATATCTGTGTCTATCTCTACACCTATGTACACACACACCCCTTTTTTCCCCAACTTTAATCCAGGCAGTTTGTGCCCAGCCCAAGATAAAGATGACATGCTTGCTTTCGGCTTTTGTAGGGCCAGGAAAACCATGTGACATAATTTTGATCAATGAGATGCAAGGGAAAGTCTTGATAGTTACAGAAATCTTTTATTCCTAATAAAGGACAGCAGTAGTAGCAGAGTAGCCCTTAACCTTCCTCCCGGCTTTTTGTTTTTGGCCTGGAACAACAACGTAGAACTTGGAAATATGGTAGCCACCTTATCAGCATGCTGGTGTGCTAAAAACAGGGAGACAAACAACAGTCAAAACATAAAGGCCTCATGTTTTAGCAGCCAAATCTACACCAACAAATCCCTACTTGTGAAATTTCTGTTGTGTAAAATAAATGGAGTTCAATTTTTAAAATCGCTATAATAGAGTTTTATATTCTGTACAGCCAAA
Source organism: Glossophaga mutica (assembly GCA_039655065.1). Classification (NCBI taxonomy): domain Eukaryota; kingdom Metazoa; phylum Chordata; class Mammalia; order Chiroptera; family Phyllostomidae; genus Glossophaga; species Glossophaga mutica. The sequence goes on along the minus strand of CM077308.1, from coordinate 71,560,373 downwards.
AATAATTCTAAGTGATACAGCAATCAATACCTTATAAAGTACATTTTGGACAAGCTCACATGTGTAATACTACTTTGTATGCATGTGACCTTCTGGGAGAACAGATTAAACTCTTAAAGGCAATAAAATACAATTGGCAATTATGCGTAGTACATTACTCAGAAAAAATATTGACAGAATATAATAGCATGTACCACTAAGAAACCAAATGGTTCTTTAGAGCCAAAGTATGAGTAAATAAATCTAAGAGAAATAAAATAACAAAACCAGGTTCTGAGCATAATACTTCCCAGAGTTAGATTTAAAGAATCAGACTTTCAAGCATAAGTGTGGCAAATATTCTTTAATTAATAACTTCTCTTTTTGCACATGCATAAACATAGATAAATACTACAATCCACGATGTTATATTTCATTAAGTAATAATGTGTATATCAATATAACCAATCTACAAAAGGTTTTAAACTTCAGGCAAGAAATGAAAGGCTGGAGGTGACAGGGGTGGGAATATATCATAGTATGATTTTTGTGATCATAGTGGACACTCACACAGATACACACACACCAGTAGAATTGATTTTTTTTTTCTTTACTACAGATCATTTCTCCACCTTGCTCCCGATAAAAAATGTAAAGTGTCTAAAAAATAGTATCAGGTGCTTAAGTGTTAGCTATTATTATTTATAACAACTGAGTGGTTACTGTACTCATATTATTCAAGTCCAATCAGATACATAAATAAAATTATAATGGCAAAACTGCTGTTTCATTTCTTGTTCATACTACTTTCAGCTGTGACATATTACAAGCGAGAATACAAATGCCCCCAGTAACTGTAACCAACAATTTACTGTAAGGAATAAAGCAACAAGAACTACAATTAAAGACCTGGTATTTACAAAACAAGAAATTATGTGTCTTATACAGTATTATGTTAGAAGTATTTAAAACATAAATATTATTTCTACTGTAAAAGCATTTGTGTTGGCACTGTAAATGCCATTTAAAAATTACATCTCTCATTACCAAGGACTAAATTTAAATTTTATTCTCCCCAGCCCCCTTTCCCCTAAAATTTTTTATGTTGAAGCTCCAATCCCTAAAGTGAATATAATTGGAAATCAGGGCTTTTAGGATTAAAGTAGCTAAGGTTCAATAAAGCCTAAGGGTGGGGGCCTAATCTGGTAGGATTGGTGGCTTTATAAGAAGAGGAAGAGACCTACTGGTCTTTGTTCCTTCCTTCAGTCCCCGCCCCATCTCACTCTCTCCTCACTCTCTCTCCCTTCCATTCACTGAGGAAACTACATGTGAGGAATAATGAGAAGACAGCCATCTGCGAAACAGTCAAAGACAGCCCTCACCAGGAACCAAATCAGCCAACACTTTGATATTGGACTTCCCAGCCTCCAAGTACTATGAGAAATAAACTATTATTTAAGCCACCCAGTCCATAGAATTTTGGAAGCAAGCCCTACATGACTAATAGTCATAGAAGATGTATGTCACTAAAGGAGTTTCTCTTGATTTTTGATGTGATAGATTTCCAAATTTGAAATTGTAATTTAAAATTATTTTCTTTCTACATAAAAAAGGCTTGAAAGTTCTAAAAAGTATTAAAAAGAACAGAACAGTCCACTGGAAGAAAAAAACTAATTATATCATCAATAATGACATTCTTCTAGCCTTTTAACATGCATTCAACATAAAAAGTTATTAATTATATATTTTCTGTTCTTTATTTCATACTATCTGGTATGGATTTTACACTTATAACACATCTCAATTTAGACTAGCCATATTTCAACTGCTCAACAGCCACATGCATATAGCTCATGTACTGAATAGCGCAAGTATAGAAGAACAAGTCAAATAAACCACAAAGACTCAATCCAGAACGCTGGCTGTTCCAAAGGAAAAGTCTGAAGGTACACAATGAAGTGAAAAGTGAAAGTGGGGGAAACTGCTCTAAATTAGGAGGTTAACTATAAGTAATATTCATATATGACTCTGAATCCTAATTTTTTAAAAAAATCAACTACAAAGAGATGGCTTTTTTTAAGACATGTAAGGAAAGCTGGTATGAATGAACATTAGATAACAAAAAAAAGAACTGCACTTAATTTTAATCAAGTGTGATTATGAGATTATATGAGAAAATAGCCACATTTTTTAGAAATGTGCAATGCAGATTCAGGAATGAAAGGACATGATTTGCTTCAAAAATAGTTCAGCAAAAAAAGAAAAAGATAAATTAACATAGTCTTGGTAACTAACTGTTCTGTCTGGGTGATAGGTAATCAGGTGTTTATTTTCCACTTCACTCTTTTTTTGTACACTTGAAAATTTGTTTAAAATTTTTAAAAATATAGCCCTGGCCATATTTATATTTATAAATATAAATATTCATAGCCCAGTGTGGCCCAGTTGGTTGGAGCATGGTCCTGTACACCGAAAGGTCACGGGTTGTATTCTCAGTCAGGGCACATGCCTAGGTTGTGGGTTTGGTCCCTGGTTGGTGCCTATGAGAGGCAACCCATCAATGTTTCTCTCTCACATAGATGTTTCTCTCCCTCTTGATCTCTCCCTCCCTTCCTCTCTCTCTGAAATCAATGAGCATGTCCTTCGGTAAGTATAAAAAATAATTTAATAGAATAATAATTATAGACTCTAAAAAAAGGCAATAAATATTAGTATTTCTAAGAACCTAGCATTCATTAGAACATAGCTACCAAAATGTTGACAAGTAGCAGTCTTAAAAGCACTGATGTAGGATAGAAATATCACTGGACTACAATACAATTGAGCAGAGTTATGGTTCTGACACCGTCAAATAGTAAATGTGCGACACCCTGGGCTTTCCTACCAATTTCTTGAAAATAGCTTTAAGTGATCTAGAAAGAGATTTTTAGTAACTTGCCCAAAGTCACACAGCCAGTACGTGAGAGCCAGCACTGTCCAGATCCAGTTTGTAAAAAAATATATACATCTATATATAATAACCTTTGAGACAACAGTTGAGTAGAAACTGGATGTTATTCTGCCTATTTTTGTTTTCCACAGAACTACATTTCCCAAAACCACTTACACCAACTTGACAGATACTCCAAATGAACAAAGTAATTTTCATGAAAGTTTATATTTGTTTCTTCCCTTCATTTCTTTCACATTAAATATATAATTTTTATTTCCAATTTTCATGTGTCATTCTGGCACAGTAAACTTTGGCTGAAAAAAAGCCAGAACCAGCCCTCATCCAGATTCACTCAGGGACACTGGTCTCATGTAATGTATTGTATTGAAATCCACAAAAATGATTTTCTTCAAGCAGCAGTCCAACGATTACTTAGCACTTGTATTCATTATGGAAGATGCTTAAACTGGCACTGGCACCCAACTGCCACCAAATCAAATTAAATCTCATAATCATTGCTTTCAGAGTGCCACGACTCTCCACCATGCCTAATTCTAGCTCAAGGTTGTATTTCACTCTAGCCAGACAAAACTGTTCCTCAGCACTTATCATGAGAATCAGGCTCTCCTCACTTTCTACTTGGACTATCTTTTAATTTACTCTTGAAACTCTTCTCTTCTGACCAGTAAGTCTAGTCTTCCCAACATGCCTGCATTTGTATTCAGTTATAGTTAGTTTCATATTTGATTCCTCTGTTTATATTGATTAATTTTTATTTATATCAATTCATTATATAGTATACATATTCCTTCAAAAGAAATTTAACAATTGCCAAACCCTAACTATGTACAAAACACTGCATCACAGAACAGCCTCTGCCCTTGAGGTTTCAGCCCTGTGAGAGACATCATACTACAAAAGCACATCGGTAATACCATGAGAGATACAAACAAGGGCTAAGAGAAAAAAACTCAAAGGAAATGGTAGTAACTTGAAGATTAGAAGAAAGCAAGAAATACATTAAGTCAAACCATTTGAAATTGCTATTTTTATAAATTAAAATGGTCAAGTAGCAAGTATTTCATATGGCTCAATGTAACAAAATGAAGGAGACAAGAAATTTAGATGGGCCTTTAAGGATGGCAAGGCATATACAGACCAAGGCGTTGCAAATCACAAGCACATATACTCAGAAAGAAATATTTTTAAAAACTTAGGAAAGTATAGGGCATATTTTGTGACTAATAAGTGGTTTACTCAAACTAAATAAATAAAAGGCTAAAAAGGTAATATGGTGACAAATCACTGAAAATCTCAAATGCCAGGTTTAAGAGCATTGTTAAGAAAAAGGCAAGGAGCTTGCATTGTACCATTCTATACCCTGTAGGGTGACTATAATCTAAAAGACAGAAAATAACAAGTGTTATTAAAGATGTGGAGAAATTTGAACTCTCACACACTGCTGGTGGGAATGTAAAAATGGTACAGGCACTTTGGAAACAGTCTGACAGTTCTTTAAAAAGTTAAACAGTTACCAAATAACCCAGCAATTCCAATCATAAACATATAGCCAAGGGAAATAAAAACATATGTCCACATACAAAAAAAAAAAAAAAGCCCACATAAATATACATGAATGTTCATAGCAGCATTATTCATAATAACCAAAAAGTCTAGAAGCCACATCTAACTTGCTCTCCTCAGTCCAACTATGCTAGCCTTCTTTGAGAGCCTTAAATAAACTGGCTCGTCTGCAGGGAGCATGGTTCTACCAAACTCCCTCCTGACTTAAGTTCTTAACTGAAACATCGCCTCCTCAGTGAAACTGGCTGCATGCCCCAGACCAGTACTCCTAGTGGTCATCCTCAGACCATTTTGTGTTCATTCTTTGCACTGGGCCAAAGTCTGTTCTTACATTTCTTTTCAAATGTTTGATTAATACCTTAAGACTACAAACTTCACAAGGAAACCATGTCAATCGTGCTCACCATTCTATTCCTAGGACCTAGCATGGTGACTGGCATAGAGCAGGCACTGAGGAAATATTTGTTTAATTAATTAATAAGTGAAAGGATGAATGAAAAGATTGGATTATTATAATCAAATTCATCAGAGGCCATGAAGAGAACATCTAAGACAAAGTGAAAAAGAAACATGGTAGAAGGGGAGGCGTAAAACAAGTGTAAGAAAGGACAGGCAGAAAGTCTCATTTTCTTTCTTGAGTTACTGTGTATATATTATTTTTTATATCATATATAGTGTCCCACTTCCATTTTAAAATTTTAAATCACACTGGGGAAAACAGTTCTTTTAAAGAGATTATGTCTTAAATGAAGGACAAATAATCCTTACCCAGCTGGTGGGAATCCATGTATTTCCACTGGGATGGTTAAAGTGGAGCTTGGGCACTGAAACATCAGGTTTTTCGTCCTATCTAGCTAACAGCACTATCCTTGGCCAAATGTTTAATCCTCACTCTCCATTACAATTACAGTATCTGTGAAAAGTAATGATTAGACTATTTTAGTGGTTAGCTTTTTGGTGATCATATACCTATTTAAGAATCTCATGAAACAGCCCTGGCTGGTGTAGCTCAGTGGATTGAGCATGGGCCTGCGAACCAAAGAATTTCATGAAACCTAGTTCTTGAATTGCTTACAATATCAGGGACTTTCAGGTTAAGAACACTGGCCTAGATGATCCCTTTTAGTTCTAATGTAGTCCAGGGCTTCTGCAATGAGTATTCTACCTTTTGAATAATTAAATTAACTGTCAAAAAAAGCATATGTGTATGAAAGTGTTTGTGTCTATATACACAGGGCGGAGCAAAAGTAGGTTTACAGTTGTTCGTATGGAAAATAATACAATAATTAATATATCATGAGAATAAACTCTGTTTTGTGTACCCACAAATGTAAACCTACTTTTGCCCCATACTGTATTTTCTAAATATGTGACCACAGCCTTATTCTTGAATATGAAGTTAAGATTCATAGACTAAATAAAAATATTCCAGTATCATATTTCTTACAATAAAGTCTTTAGGGAAGATTTATGTACAATAGAGTCAAGAGGAAACTAAATCCAGTAGCTACACTTATTTCAGAAACTCTGGGCTACCACTGTGTAAATTCAACACCCCTGCTTACGTGTAAATATAAATGACATCCTATCAAAAAGAATAAGCCACAATTTCTTTAAATATTTTCACTGTTCTCATATTAAGTGACTTTACCAGAAATTGTATCTTTTAAGATACATTTGAAAAATATTCTAATTTAGCTAAGTAATGATTTATTTTAAATGCCTTACGCTTCAAAATATATCTGTAATAATTAAAGGGATAGACCCCCCTAAAATATATAAATATATATAGTTGGCTCAGTAACTTTTCTCTAAAAATAATTTCATCAGATTGAACTGGAACAGAGGAGTATAAACTCAATTGTCTCAGAACATCACCCTTGCCAGTGCCCAACAGGGTTACGTTTATAAGGCTTCTTATTTCTGCGATTTGCACACTTATTCTAACCTTGTGACCTTAGTACACTGGAACTCATTATTAGCTTCAGTGGCCTGACTCATTTGGAGTACTTCTCCTCTGCCAAGGTGAAAAACGAAAACACATGACTTGGAGTAAACTTGGCACTTGCATTTCCGACAGCACACTCATTTTTCTTTCAAACACTTCATGTGGTTTTCCTTCACAAGTGTCTTTCCAAATCTGCCCACCATATTCCATTTCTTAGGAGTCTGGCCACCTTCACCATCACCACAAATTGCCTATCCTCACTGGCTCCATTTTCTCAGTGTCCACTCTGTAATCCCCCTTGCAATCTGACTTCTGCCTGTATCGATTCTCTAAAGAATGGTGTTTTCTCAGTTCTGATATAAATTCTCATCTCCCTTCACTAGCATATATGTTCATTATCCCATAACTCACTTAATTTAATCAATCCCCTTGAGCACTTATTATGTACAACGTACTACATTTCTAGGAACTTCTACAGAAACAGATAAATACTTAACACAGGGTAGCTGTCTCTAGTAAGTTTTCATTCCAATGCGCTTAATTCAAGTACACACACAAAAAAACACACAACACAGTGTAGGATATGAAAAATGAATGAGAGAGAAATAAAGCACCTGGAGGTTCAGAAACTGAAAAGCTCATATACGGCTTTAATTTTGGGGCTTAAGAAATGTTTTAAGAAAAAGATGCCTATTGAGATTAGCCAGAATAAAGAAGTTTCAGGGGAGGGAATTTCAGGGGAAAAGGGGAAGGGTTTGGAGCAACAAGTATAAAGGATACATGGACAAAAACTATGGGGGGTGGAAATGGGAGGGAGGTGGGGAGGGCTGGGGTGGTGGGCTGGGATGGGAGTAAAAGACAGAAAACTGTACAAGAACAATTAAAATAAAAATTTTTTTAAAACTCAAAAAAAAAGTTTCAATACCTTCTCAACAGTTTCCCTAAGCAAATGAGCACCACGAGGGAGTGAGTGGAAAATTCAGGGCATATTAAAGCGATTGTAAGAGATAGACCACTTTGGTTGAAGAACAGAGTACTTAAAACACACAAATCAGAGATAAGCCTGAAAAGGTAGATTTTGATCAGATTGAGGCAGGTCCTGAAAAATAAGTCTATAGTTCTGAAAGCAATGAGGAACACCTGAAAGTTTCTGTGCTTTAGGAAGATTAACAGTAGGTCAAAGAATGAATGATAAGAGGAGGAAATCTGTTAGGAGACCTCAGGTTAGATGTACTAAGGACTCAAACTAGCAGTACAAATGAAATAGGAGTGGATACAAGAGAGACTGTGGAGACAGAATCAACACAACTTGGCAACTGGCTTAACACGATGAGAAAGGGACAGAGAAGGGACAAACTATCACCCCGAGCCTTGTTGACAGTGTGGCAAATTAGAGAGCAAAAAAGAAAAGTAGGTAGTCTGAAGAGGTGATGAGTTCCATCTTGAAATTCTTAAGCTTGAGGTGGCATCAAGGCATCCACAGTAAAAAGTGCAGCACCACATTCAATAATAGAGGAAAGAATTTTATATTTCACCTGATCATGCATCTGTTCATTCATTCATTCGTTCATGCAGTGTTGATTTACTCTATGTTGGATGAGTAGAATTGTGAAGATACACGTGATACAGCAATGTTAGGTGTGTTCCCAAATTACAGCCTCTTGGGAAAGGCGGACTCCTATTTAACTATCTACAAATCTGATTGTGATGAATGCTATAAAAGTGGTTTAAAAAATACTGTGGGAGGAGAGAAGAGGAAGGTTGGGGCACTGATGTAATTTTTGATGGACAACAGCCCGTTAGTGGGATTTGGTGGTAAAGTGGAAGAATAAAAACATTCCAGACAGAGAACAGCAAGTAAATAGATTACTTGGGGAAATCAATGTAACTGGCCTTTATGGATGGTGGCAGGGTGGAGGCAAGAAAGGTTGAGCTGTGTTCCGTAAAGAAATCTGATACCATGATAAGAGTTGATTGTATTCTGTAGGCAATGGGAAGCCATCAAACATTTCTGAGCAGAAGGTCATATATTCTGCTGGAGTTAAGGAATATCAACTGTGGGGGGCGGGGTTCTAGAGGAAGATAGATTAATTAATAAGCTATTGAATCATATCATGTAATAGATACTGCAATAGGCGATATAATGACAAAGACAGGAAATACAGAAGAAAGAAAAAGTTAGAATGGTTATGTGGAAATTAGCAATGAATTTTAATGTTGAATTTGAGATTCTTGCAAAATATCCAAGAGGATGTGTTCATCAAGTAAGTGGAAATACAAAACTTTTCCAGTTTTGCCATTCCTTGGAGAGGTTACAGCTAAGTGATAGCTAAATCCCTGACCATGAATTATGTAGCCCAGGAAGAGGATATAAAGCAGGAAGAGATACGAGATTTAGTGAAAGGAACTACATTCATCTTTACAAAATAGAGACTGGAGGTAGGTGTGTAGAAAAATAGACAGATGGAAGAATCAAGAAACACATTTAGTGATAACCAAGAAGAGTGTTTCAAAATAGGTAGCCAACAGTATGTAATGCTACAAAGCAAAGAAAATAAGAGAAAAATCCAATGGGTTTATTAAATAAATATATTAAATTATTATAGCAACACAGTCTATACAATGTTTTAGAAACAATAACATGAATTTTAAAAACTGAGGTAATGAGACATGGACTTCCTCAACCCTTGCTTTTCCCCTCAGTAAATTTATCTATATCCAAACCCACTCTTTCCTCCTATCTCAGATGATGGCATGTCCCTTTTCAGGTTCAAGGACAGTCCTTCCTCCTATGCTCTCCATTCTGTCCCAACTAGTCTCCTTTGGGAGGTATGAGTGTGTGTGTGTATCCATGAGTACAAACATTTTACACAACACTGGGCATTTAAGAGGAACTCAATAATGAGTTGCTGAATCTATGTCAGAATCATTAATTACCCAAGGAATTCAACCTTCCACTACTTTATTGATACTGCTTTCTGGATGTCATTAATGACCTCAGGAACAAACCCAAAGCCTTGTTTCTCTCAGTGCTTGTCCTCCTTCTCTGCAACATGGGATACTATTGTCACTGCCTCCCCCTGGGATTCTTTTCTCTCAAAACTTCCATTGTCATTAAAATGTACTAGTTTTCTTTATACTTGCTCCTTCTCTAGATTCTTTTCTCCCAGTTGCCCTCTAAATATAGATTCTCTTAAAACTTCTGACCTTGGCTTTGTTCTTTATCCTCCATCTCTCTCTTTGAAATATCATGGATTCCCACAGCTTTGTATAGATGAGTTTCAAACATATCTTTTGTCTTCTTGGTCCCACATTCACATATACTTGCTACTAGTACCATCTGATCCACCTTCTCTCTCCCATGCTATTTCTCTCTGAATCTGCTGGGCTACAGCCCACACATTACAGTGCCATTAAGCTGTATGCTAAGTAACTAGAATTACACCAAATAGTATTTTTAAATTGTTCCTTTCAAATGCATGTATAGGCATTAGTTAACCAACTATTCTGAGAGCCAGCCAGTAAATTACAGATTATGACTTTCGAGGACCTCTCAGATGATTCTAATGAAACTCTCCTCATTTACAAATAAAGTACAGCCCAGAGAAGTGAAATGAATGGTTTGAAATATAATATCAAATTAGTGGCAGGACCAGCAATAGAAGCCGGTCCCCTTTTGATTAAATCACATTGCCTCTTCGAGGGAGGTTCGGAGCCAAAAGGAGAAATACCCTCAGGGTGCTTATTATCTAACTGGGGAGATAAAATGCAAGCACGTGCAGCACACATACACACTCCCCTCACATGATCTCTATTTCTACCACATATGATCACTCTATGAAGACAAAGTTAAGAACAATCAGGGAATGTTCCCTGGAGAAGATGAAGCTAAAATGGATTTAGAAGTGGGCAAAGAACAGGCCTACCAGAAAGCAGTAGGACTGTTTCCCCTAATTTCTTCAAGTTTGGTACAACACACACAAGGAACACATTCTACATAAGACTGAATTGTTCATTAAATCCCACATTTTTATGAATCCAAGCGATACCATAGGATCTCAAAGTCAATGAAGAGAAAGCTCCAATGACAATCTGGTATCTCAGAATGTTACTATTCCTTGACTCCTCATCTATTTTACTGTTTAAGACTACTTCATTTCCTTACTCCTCTACCCAACAGCCAGGAGACCTAGTCTACATCTACCTCATATAACTGGTCATTTATTCAGTGCCCTGCATTTTGGACAAGGCCACTCATTCCATACAGCGCCCAGCTTCCGTCAGCAGAAGTTAAGAAAGAGCATCAGAAATCCAAATGCTCTAGAGGAGCAAGGGTGTCCCTCCATCTTTCCCCTGGTCTCCCCAACACTATTCACAAAGTGAAGAGGAGACGCCGCAACTGTGAGTGATCCTTACAGGGCCTCACAGGCCTCCCCCTCAACACACACTCTCACCACATGGCATCCTAAAAACTACAAGGACTAACTTCACTCTATGCTTTATCTTTGTTTTCAACAGTGCCCACATGGGGGTCAGAACTACCAGACTCTAATCCCCTCATCTGATCCCATCTTCCCTCTAGCTCCTGTGCTTCTGGATTTCAAGGTCAAGCATCAGCAAAATTTCCTGTACTTTCTCTCTCTGTTAAATGATCTCTTTACCTTTTACTCTAAAGCCCAGTTTTCCCCTGAAGACACTGCTCTCTCTATAGCTCTTTCAAATGGAAAAATAGCCCTCATTTTCTGTCATATTACCATCTCCCACTACTGGATCTGGAAATTGGGTCTTGTTCCTCATTACCACTTTTCAAACTATTCTTCCTTTTCGTGTCTAAAAGCCCCAAACATTCAATCGCAGGTCATTTCACTATACCACCTACTACCTCTCCTTGTTGAAGCCATCTACCAATCCAAGTCACTCCCTGCCCATTCTCTGAAGAATTAACTTCAGGCTCATCATCTTTCTAAAATGAATACAATTGCCATCATTCTTAATGATTTCCATATCCCTATAAATGAGCACCTAACACCCTGCCTCTCAGTTCCTTGACCTCCTCTGCTCCAATGGTCATGCCCTCCCCTCTACCTCAGATATCATGATCATCCCCTTAACACTGACATTACCAACTATAAGCCCTCCTTAATTTCAATGTCAAGCATTCTACTGGCTGACCACCAGCTCATTCTCTCTAGTACACCAGCCAACATCTTTAACTGTCCCATGAAAGCCTCCACTGTTCCTACTACCTTTCATTGACTCTATTTCATGTCCTCACTTCTCTTCCATAACTTGTTAAAGTCCATGGCCTGTATTACAATAACTCCCTTGCTTGCTTCCTGGTACTTACCTGGCAACACCCAAATGCTAGTTGAAGCCAACTCTCTGCCTACTCTAGGCCTGCACCCACACAGTTGAATAGTCTTGAGAAAAATAATACAGCCATCTGGCCTGGACTTACTTTTAATTTACTACTACTTACCTCAACTAAGCCTGTAATACCTCTCAGTAATCACACCACATTTCCCTTTCCACATACCCTCATTCTTCTAGACAACTATTTCAGATTGTTTTTTTCTTTCCTTATCCTCTACCACCATCTCCATCTTGAATTTTAGTAGACAATCTAGATTACTATTTCACTGAAAAATATAGAAGGAATCAAAGATCTTCCACAAGTTCCCCCAACCACAAGCTACGTACACCTGTGCATATACACTCTGCCTTTCTTTCTCTTATTGGGGAGAAATCACACATACTCCCACCTAGAGCCAGCACCTCCATTAAACTTCATCTCCTCTCAGCTACACAAGAAAATCTCTCTAGAATTTCTTCCCTGATTCCTACATCATACAATTCTTCCTCTCTATTCAATCAATCATTCCAACAATATAGAAATATGCTATTGTCTCTTTAACCCCTCAGAATACCACTTCATTTCTCTGAGCTTACTTATAGCAAAAGTCTGGAAAGAGAGGTTTATGCTCACTGCTTCCAATTCCTCACCTTTCACTCTCTCTTGAACCCACTTCCATCAAGCCAGCAAAAATGCTTTTGTCAAGATTATCAAGAACCTCTACTTCGCTAAAGTCAATTGCCAATACTTAGTCCTCATCTATGAGTAGCATTTGACACAGTTGATCCTTCTTTGAAATACTTTCTCCACTTTGATTCCAAAGCACCTATGGTTACCTCACTAGTCACTAGACACTCTTTCTGTCAGATCTCCTGTAATGACTGCTTTTTAACTTCTTGCCTGTAACACTGGAGTACCCCTTAACACTCAGTCCTTGAACCTCTTATCTTCATTATGTACACCTCCCCTCCTTAATTATCTCACCCAGGCTTACAGCTTGAACATCTTTAACCTACAAACCCAAATTTATAGTGCTGTCCCAGACTTCTCTCTTGAATTCCAGATCTCAATAACTTGTTTATTTACCACCTCTTTTGGATGTCATGTGCCCAAAACCAAACTCCTGCTCTTCTTCCTGAAACCATCTCTAACATCTTAGTAAATAGTAATTCTATCTTTCTAAACTTTTTTCCTCCAGAAACTTTAGAGTCATCTTTGAAGTTTCTTATTACACAACACATTTATCAGTCAGGAAACCCTGTTGGCTACACTTGCAAAATATGTTAGTATCCAATTTCTACCTCTTCAGCCACTGCTATCATCTCCGTTCCTGTGATTCCAATTGCCTATACACCAGCCTCCAAGCTTCTGCATCCCAGTCTGTTCTTAACACAGCAGTCTGAGTGATCCTTTTGGAACATCTGATACAGTCACTCCTCTGCAAAAAACCTGACACTACCTTCCCATATCACTCAGAAGAAAAGCCAAAGTCCTTAAAATGGCCTAAAAGGCCTTTCACAATCTGCCCCTGCCCTTCCCTCCCTGATCCCATCTTCTCCTATCCTCTTTTGCTCCCTTGTACCACACAGGATTTCTGCTGTTCCTCAAACACACAAGTTGTCACCTCAAGACCTCTTTTATACTACCTATAATTAATCTATCTATAATTCTCTTACCACAAATATTCCCATTTTTCCCTTCACTTCATTCAGTTTTTTTGCTGAAATGTTCCCTTCTTGGTAAGATCTTCCCTGGTCTTTTATTTAAAATTGCAAACCACTCTAAACCCACCCACTCATTTTCTATTCCCTTCTTCATTTTTCCTAGAATACTTATACCATCTGACATACTTTCTGTTTTACTTCTTTTCTTACTCCTCCATTTAGTTAATACTTACCATGTGCACACTATATACCAGGAACAGTTCACATACTTATAAAGATTAAATAAAATAATGAGTGCATAGAGTTTATTACCTGACAAACAGAAACACCAAAACAATGTAAGCAACTCTAACAATCTGATCCTTAAAGGAGTTAAATCACCCATAATCAGATAATCTCTGCCAGAGAAAGTTTAATACAATTTATTTAAAACAAGACAAGTAGACAAAATAATCTCCAGAAAACGAAATTTCATCTCTCCCCTCTAGCAACCAGTTCTAATTATTAAATCATTGTTGGAGACACAGATCTTTTGTTTTCATAGTAAATGTGTACTATTTTTATTTCATGACCAAAATGGACATCTACAATTAAATGTTTAACATGGACACTATAAATGTAATCATACTAAAAATCATCTTCACAATGATGCAAGGGACACTTTGGCAAAAGCTTACACATAGATAACCTACTCTCTCACTCCAACCGGGACATGTAAATTTAAGGTAGAAGAAAGGAAATTAGGTCTCATAAATCATGGGAAGTCATTTGGCCTCTCAGAGCCTCAATTTCATATTGCAAACTGAGGATAAAAATACTTGCTCTCCTTATCTCACTTGGTAGTTATAAAAAACCAAGTGAAAATGCCATCTACATTGTAATAAGATTCTTTTATATATAAATACCACTGTTTAAAAAAAAGCAACAAAAAACAGGGGACAAGGAGGAGAAGGAGCCAGTATCCTCCAATTAACAATGTGATTACTTTGGAAAATGAAGTTACTGCTAAAATGTGTAGGATTTGTGTTCAAAGCAGAAAACAAGTATGTATGGGGCTAACAAACAGGGCATCTTCTCAGGAAGACTTTCCAGATCAGCATCATTCCTCCTGGATACACGTTCCCCTCGGCACCTTCATGTTTAACTCCTCGCTATTTCTTCCTGGCTCTCTGCTAGTGTTTCCAAGCAAGTTTATGTGTTCTAGTCTGATGAAATGGACAAACTCAATAAATATTTACCAACAAAACTTCCCAAATAAAAATCAGAATTCTTTAGAGATTAGCACTTACAACATATTCATTTTGTTAACAGCAATAAAATAGTAGGCCAGATCTATTTACACTAAAATAAAGGGATAACTGATTTATAGGTAAAAACATTGAATAAAGAAATATTTGTGATTATCAAATCCATAATTACAAAGAAAAAAAGACTTATGGAAAAGTCACAAAAGTCACATAATATCATTTTTGACAAAAGCCAAAACTGAATAAAATTTGGCCACACTAATGAAAAGATGACATAAAGATTCAGTTTCGTGGTCCAAATACACTTTTTAAAATGGTTCTTAGTTTCACAGATTTCAAACAACAAAAGATTTTTAAATTTGTATGCAAATAAAACCATAGCTTTTCCATAATTTCTGCTTTAATCACTAAATGCGACCTCCCCCTATACCTCTGTCCCCTGCCACCAAAAATTTTTAAAAATTTTCCCAATATGTGCTTAGTTGAAAAACACAGCTAGGATTCCAAACTAAGCAATCATTACCCACATTTTTTTTTTTTTTTAATTGACAGGCTACAAAAAGAGTCACCTCCTAAATTCAAGGCCCTTTATCCTGAATGGTCACCAAAATGGAGCAGGAAGTATTGAGGAAGTGAGGGCTTTGTGAATGATGACATTCAATGACATTCAATGAGTTCAATTCTGTGATGATATTCAAGTCATAAGGAAGACTCGAAGGATGAAACTGTTATACCAGATGGTCTCGAAGTTCAAAGCTAAGATTGTATGTAAGATTCAGAGCACGTACATAAAATTGTAGTATCACAAAAGAATTGAAGAGTTATAGTTCTAAATATTGTAAAATATTTGCTAAACTGGCTTTTGTAATTTTTAATATCTTTTTCATCTGAGTCAAAATGCCTCCAACGTTTTCCCTCCCACACATTTAAACAAATAAACTATTGTTCCATTTGAAAATGTGATTCAAAGACTTGTGCCTCAAGATCATTTCTTAGCTATCCACAGAAACTCTCCCCACACAAAGGCCTGTGAACAGCTGCAACATGAAATTTTGTTCTCATTTTTACTTAGTGTGGGTACCTTTCTACCCAAACCTTTAGTCAAAGTTGTTATTAAGAAATAAAATTGTAACATGATTCCTTCTATTCCTTTAAATCCTTAAATGGAGATTAAAAAAAAAAAACTAACAAGTTCAAATATTTAAGCCATAAATACACAGGAAATTCCCAGGCCCTGGATAACCTGAAAGTAATTAATAAGAATAATGGAGAGTTAAGTGTACTTTGAAACAAAACAATCATAATTCCTAAGAGTAGGTAAAACGTAATTCCTGCCCTCAAGAGCATTAATATCTTTATTCATTTTGGTCAAGTGTGCCATTTCAAAAAAATTATAAATGAACACGCATTTTAGAAATTAATGAACTTGTTACAGAGATATTTTCTCAAAAGCAATAAAACTGATCAAAATACAATTAGCACTGTGGAATACTGTTGGGACCGTTCTGCCTGGTTTCAGGAGTTGTAACCCCCCATGACTAAGGCTGAGTGAGTGACCTTCGGACTGTAAGCCACTAAGCAGACAAAGCTTATCTCCCTGGCAGGAGTGCTGCTTCTGCTTCATCCATAACTGGCTCCCAATGCTTGGTTGGTTAGCCAATGATGGGTAAGATTCCCTCAAGGAACGGGTCGCCTAAGCCAGGCACGACCACTTGGAAGGCCCTCAAGGAAGGTCTGGGGGGCGGGGCGCTGCAGCAAAGAAGGGGTGATGGACTCAACCCCTGGCTATCCTGACATGGCCTGAGTCCTCAATCCGTCTGGGAGATGTTTTCCTTATCTCTTGCTTCCTGGTCTTAATCCACTTAAGCCTCAAACTATGACGGAGGGTGGTGCAGTCCTGTGCTGGCTAGAGCGGGCTCCCTGGGTGATAGGGCATAAGAAAGAATTCGTACAGTCCCGTGAAGCCTGCTTTGCTAAGAGTGCTCTCATTTAAATGATAAGGGTCCGAGCAGGAAATGAGTTTGTTCCCTAAAGTTTTGTAGCCTTTTAGCTAACAGACCCTGACTCAGAATAAGCCCTCGTAGTGATCCTTACTGCCTGACAATGATTAATGAACTTTACCAGTATTCCTGTGCAAATTGAAACTCAGTAAAAGCCTGTCATGGCAAGGGCATGGGCGCTCTCCTCTTGAGAGAGTGGCCGTGCCGTCCCTTTTCCTCCACAGGACTCAGTAGTCCGTGTGAATGTCTCATGTCTCATCCACAATGGCAGACCCCATGAGCCGGGGTCCACATCAGAATACCCTTGTTAATAATATCAATTATTCTTCATATTTATACTTATTCATAAGCAGACTCCTCTTCCCAAGAGGTTCAAAATACCTCTTAGAGTAAAACTGAAATTATATTCTAATGTACTAAATTTTTATTATCAACCCTACAGAGGAACAGTTAAAGTATATGAGCATGCAAACAATTTATAATCAGAAATGCATTTATCCAAATTTGCAGAGCCATGGCCCCTGTAAAGGGGAAGTCACTCTCTCTAGAATTCCCCCCTCTCTAACCAATTCTTCATTCCACCCTAAACTATATTATTCTCTTTATTCCTAATTTAGAAGAATCAAGTCAATATTATTTAAATGTTACCTTCTGGTCCCACACAATAACCAAATGAACAAACATACGCACACTTACATATGAAAGAACAGAACTTAGGTTGACAGTATGAAAGGCATAATATAAGCCACCACTAGTCATGCTGTTTTTTAACAGTCCTGATACCATCTTAGCCAGAGTGGCAGTTTTCTTTCCACCACAAGATCAAAACAGAAATCCCATCATTTAGTAGTCACCCCCACACATTTACTGGCCTGCTGTTATTATAACACAATGTCTTCTTCCTTAGCTCACTATAATTAAGGTTGATGTTCCACCTTTTTGGTCTCAAACATTCTATTTCCAAGTGTAATATTTAGGTGAACAGTTACACAAATTATTGGTAAGGAGATAGATATTACTTCTTTTCAAAATAGTATCATTAAGTATTTTTTCTTTCAGTTGGGAGATTTACTTTGTTTATTTAGTTACTTAGTTAGTTCTTTAGTTATACTTATTCCTGCTCTGGCCAGCATGGTTCAGTTGGTCGGAGTGTCATCCTGTGCACCAATGGGTTGCAGATTCATCATCCGGACAGAGCACATACCTAGGTTGCAGGTTCAATGGCCCATCAGGGCATGTATGGGAGGCAACCAATCAATGTCTCTCTCATAAATGTTTCTCTCTCTCTCTCTCCCTCTCTCTCACTCCCCCCTCCTTCCCTCCCTTCCTCTCTCAAATCAATAAATATATTTTCTTAAAAAGAAATTTATGTCTTAATAAATGAATTTGGGTAATTACTAAAGAGTACTTCTTGCCTCAGTATTACTGAACTTAAAAAAGCATCCCTGTTAAAGCTGTAAAGGCAGAGAAATCGGAGTCTAGGTAGCACTGATCACCTCCAAATACTCCCACACCTCAAAGTACCTCTCAGATGTCTTGGAAGAATGGAAACTAAAAACCTCTACCTCCAACTAAAGGCCTCCAAGGCACCCTCCTTCCTGTTCTTCCCATTCTTTCCTTCCATTTGGGGAGCAGGAACTTCCTAAATCTCATTTTTCATACTCTTTTACAGACATTTACTAATATTATCAATGTATTATATATACTGGGAATAGAATTAAGAACTGATTGATTTTCTTCAAGGGACTTACAGTCTGAAGGTGCTGGATATGTTAAGTATCCAAGTGTGAGAACAATGGGATATAAAGGATGCAATAGAAACCAGGAACAGAACACAAGCACAAAACTACTTTGTGGCTGAAAATATGAGCTTTAGGGTCACAGATACTTGGTTTCACCATTTAGCAAGTAATAATTCAGGCAAGTTACTTAACCTAAATTCTTTCTTATAAAATAAAATGATAACTTGTAAGACTGTGAAAGGATCAAAAACACTGATACAAAGTGTTCAACAAATGGCACTGTGCAAATACAAGAGTACCCTTTTCAGAAGAAAAAACAAGACGAAATCAGAAATAAATATCTCCTTCTAAGGAGGAATCCACTAATTAAATTTCTAAGGAAAACACTTAGCCCTAAAAGTGTTTCTCTCTTAAATCTGTACTGTAAAATGTCCTTATTTCACCAAGATAACTGAATGTACAAATTTCTTACCGTAAAAAAGAGTTTTAGTCAATGGATGAATCACAATACAAAGTACAAAAATCAGGAGCACAAGTTTTTAAAAATATATTATACACATACACACCCCCTCACGCACAAACATATACACATTTTATGTCACTTTCGATATATACATGCAGAAAACTGGCCCAAAGCTTCCATCACAAAACCACCTCTATCACCAGTACTTTTCAATGAAAGTATTATAAGAGCATGGACCCTCTCTGGCTCTGCTCATTTCCTGGAAGGTTAATGGAATTATCTTACTTTATTGTCAATCCCACAACCACTTGTAGGTATTTCACAGCAGTGAACAGAAAAATAAAATCCAAACATCAACAGATATCATAAATATATTCTGCTTCTCCTGATATATTTCAAAGTCTAATAAAAACAGTTCTAGTAAAAGTAAAAAAGTATTTTTGAAAATTAGAGATACAGATAAACGTTACTAGCATTAGACACTCTTAATTCAAAACAATCTGGAAACAAGTCTCACATATTTCATGTCACAGTAAACAAATGCCTCCAGAGGACTTGGGAGAGGTTGCATGTCT
Source organism: Glossophaga mutica (assembly GCA_039655065.1). Taxonomy (NCBI): domain Eukaryota; kingdom Metazoa; phylum Chordata; class Mammalia; order Chiroptera; family Phyllostomidae; genus Glossophaga; species Glossophaga mutica. The sequence continues at coordinate 71,540,886 of CM077308.1, read as the reverse complement.
TTAATTTACGGTCATTACTGATCATAATCATTACAATAAGATCAAAACCACTTGCCTTATTTAAACCGCTTCACTCCTACTGCCGATTTAACTTTTCATCAGTATTCCATGGAAAGAAAAGGTTCTTTTTAAAAAATATTCTCTGTAAGTAATATCTTGATCACATACATAGCATGTTTACCGAAGAACATTAAAAAATGTGTTCTATATTCTGACTATGAACAAGCTTTTCTAGGAATGCAAACTCTGCTCTCAATACTTACACAATGGACTACAGTGTCATAAGCACTCTTCATGCACTATTAGTCATTCTGCTGAAAATTTTATTTAAAAAAATAATAAAAGGCCTGTAGTGTGTATAAAGCATTTGGGACACAAAAGACGTATTGTCAGACTATTTGCAGAACCAAAAATAAAAAAATAACTCCCCCAAATTAATGTACAGCTTATAACTATTTTTATAATGCTACCCCGGAACCCTGAATTTTTTAACTTAACCAATCTGTAGTATAAAAGAGATGGCATAAATGATCTTATCATCATGGCATCTGATTGACAGAGATGAGAAAGTACATTTTGTATTCTTCAGAGAAACAAAGGGGACTTGAGCTCTGGGACAGCTGGCGCATGTTGGCACTTAGTCTGGAAAACCCCAAAGCTGTAAGGTACAAGTGATCTTGTGTGCAGTTTAATTTGTGTGGTTTTATTTTAATGCCCATCAACGGCATTTCCTAAACTGAAAGTCAGGATGTATTATCTGGTAGTGCAACAGCAAGTCTAAAAATCCAGGTTGTATAAAAAATGGTATTTTTTTCTGCAGAACATTGCTTCTTCAAAGACCTTATCTGGAAATACAAATAAATAAAACAGGCAAACGCCTAAGTATTACAGCCAAAATTAGTGTACCCGTAGGGGATTTTAAGAACTGGAGAGTGAGAGAAACCTTGGATTCCAGCTCTGATCAATCCCAATACCCTCAGCAGTCCCTTAAGAGTTTCTTAGAACTCCTTCAAAAATCCGACTCAAACTCAGTCAAGAGCTAAAATAAAAACTTATATTGATTCATAAGTAGCCTAGAGAGGAAAAGATATTTACATATCAGTTTAACTGAGAAAATACTATACTAAACTGAAAATTGGTCAGATCATCACAGCTGAAAGCACATTACTCTGAAATTGCATTTCCTTGTAGAAACAAACATTTCCATCCCAAACTGAAATGGACCGTCAGAAACACTAAAAGAGGGGAGTTCACCTACTCAGTAAACACTTGCTCAACAAACACTTTTACCCAGACACTGAAAACACCTGGGGAAGATATGGTATCTTGAGAGGACTGGCCCAATTTATGTATCCTTTTATCCTAAGATGAAAAAAAATCCCAGACAACAACAATGGAGACGGACTACTGTCTTTTAGGCTTAAATGTCTTGATAAATGACCTTGCATGTAATTTTCTCATCCCATCATAAAAATCTAAATTCATTATTAAAATTAGAAAGTTACAAAGCCATTCGACAAACTATCAGATAGATATTTTTGTTTTTCTATACTTATTATTATTAATCAGTCACTCCCCTTTCAGTGTAGTGAGATTTGTACAAACTTGAAACTGTAAAAGTAAAGTTAACAGGTATTTTGTTTTGTTTGTAGAAACCAAGTTAAAACATTCAGTAGGAAAAGAAGAGCATTTAATGTCTCTTTCTGTTGCTAGCCTGGAGAGGTTAAGTTAAAAATCTACAGGATTGGCATCATTCAGTGATTTATCCCTCCATAATTTTGAATATTATTCCCTACTTACCAAATTAGTTGGTACAAATCATAAATAATAAAAGACACTATTTTCTTGCTCACTTTTATCTTTTTTTCACTATCTGTATAAGGATAAAGAAATTTCTTCTTAAATATTATTTTAAAGTAGTCATACTTAGTATGCCTTTTTACAAATGTCCAAAGTGTTTTCACATAGATTACCTTCCATACATAATACCAACTCTGGAGCTAGACTGCCTGGTACTAAATTCTGGGTTCAGTCCCCTGTGAGACCTTGAGGACGTTAACCTCTCTGTGCTTTAGTTTCCTCATCTATAAAGTAGGATTCTGATAATTCTTATAACTCACAGGATTGTTAAAACAATTTAAATTAATTAATATATGTAAAATACTTAAAACGGTGCCTACCACACAGTATGCACTACATAGCTGTTAACTTTTTAAATTATTGTTATCATCATCAACAACCATTTTGTGTAGGTCTTGATAACAACCCTATAAAAATAGGATAGCAGGCATCATTTCACCCTTTCTCCAAATAAGGGAATCCAGCTGAGAGAAATCAAGTGACTACTCCAGAGTCATAGTTAAGAAGCAGAATCGGACTAAAGAACCCAGGACTAAAATATAATCAAGACTTTTCACTGCACTGTGCTGTATCATTTAACACAGTGTATTTTCTGAGTTTACACAGTTCAGTATACTTCTAAAGACCATAGTCACTACTCTTTTAAATATTTAAACACTCAATCATCTTAAGCAGCACACACTGGTAACCATGCTAAGAAAGAGTCTTTCATCCAAAAGACACCTGCGTATCTTTTCTTTTTTAAGTAGTGAAATGAGTCGAACTTCTAAAAAGAAGTATGCAATAAATAATTTGATTGGTTGGACAAGATGAACCTGTAATGAGTTTTCCAAAATTCAGAATTTAAAATAGCAAAACATATACCCCATAAAACTTCCACATTATGATTTATGCCAGGCAGTGGAAGCAGCATGGCATTTAAAGTCAAAGTTCCAGTTCCACCTTTTCAAGCAGGGGACACTGGACAATCATGTCACTTCTCTGCACTTCATTTATTCATCTGTCAAATGAGGGCCTACCTCACAAGGCTGTCATGAGAAATAACTTAGATGATGTAGGTTACACAGCTTTGTGACTATAAAAACTACACTGAAATGTGTTAACATTACTATTAGCTACTTTGATTATGTTATTAATACTGAACATTCATTTATTCATTTATTAATCATTTTTTTCTTAGAAAATTTCCAACAAAATTCTTCCACAATAGAAGTACCACCCTGAGCATTTTGTGTAAGTACAGTATATTAAGTAACAATGTGGATTGGATTAGCACAGTGAAAGAATATTAAGTAACCTGCATAGTATCTATTCTAGCACCATGTGCTTAAGGGAGACTCAGTAAAATGAGCCACCAAAAATAAGAGAACAAGCCAAGTGACAAGCACATGTTTTTTCTTTCTGATTTTAAATTAAATAGTAAACATTTTCAATTAAATCACAAGGAAACTCAGTGGATGTATTATCATGATACCAACAACTATATTATATTTGTGGGACACTAGTTTTCACACATATCATCATAGAAATACAATCAATGTTATTGTTTTTGCCTCAAGTGTATTGTTTTTAACATTCATAAAACTTCCTCTCTTAGGCAAGTCCCTTAACTTTAGTTGTCCCAACATCAAGAATGAAGGAATTAGAATGCATAATAGACAAAGTCCTTTTTTAGAGCTATTACATTTATGATTTAGATCTATGATTACAAAAAAAGCACAAAAAACATTTAATAGAAGGAAAATTCATAATTACAACATATAATTTATCAGAAATGAATGAGTGATTTTAAAAGTCACTTTTTAAAATCTTGCAATTAATATATCCAAAATATCAAAAAAATTGGGTAATTGCATTTTATAGTTAAACTTAGTAGTGAATTTCAGAATTATAGAGTATTTTAAATAAAATCAGATAACTATGTTTAGTAATATAAGGTTACAATTCAATAACTATCAATGTACAATACACAATACAAAATATACACAACACCAAAATTAATTCACACTCTTATAGTTCATAAAATACTTAAATATTTTGGTCCCTCGGAGATATTGTAAACACAAACCATGGCAATGTAGTACTAAAAATATAAAATAACTTTAATTATTTAATGTCTCTGGCTTGGTACATAAAGCATCAGATTCTGAACCAAGCAAATAAAACCATTCTTAATAGTGTCTAATAGAATTCAAAGAGAAAAACAGTTTTTTCATACTACCTATGTTCATGTTTTCATACTACAATTTACCAAGCACCTACTTGCAAAGCACTGTGCTAGCCACTACCATCATTCAAAAATGAAATCAGAGCCCTCCTCTTCAAAAGCATGAAATGTAAAGGTCAAGTAGGAGTAGTGCAATGGGGAAAAAAAGAAAAAGTGTTTATCCTCTACCTGGACTACCAGGGTTTTTTCCACTCAATGATTTCAAGATCAAAATCAGTCACATAACTGAGTACAGATGAAGAAACGGCCCATGTTTTTCATGTACATAACCAATATGTGCTTTTAGTTATTTTTTTTTTTTTAGGAACGATGATGGATTACTTATAATTTTACGTATACACAGTGAAACTATCAGACCCAAGAAAATTCACTATGTAACTCACATAGTGAAATCTAGCACTGCAAGCAGGAGATCACTTACAGCACTCAATAGCTCTGTCACTTTGGGGGAAACAATACCAACCTTTCCTGGCCTTCTTCTATCTATTGGGCCTTTGGATAAGTTACTAAATTTCTCCAGGTCTGTTCTCTCATCTACAAACTTACAGAGTTAGACTAGAATTCGAAAGTATCTGGATTGGTGGTTTTCCCTTTAAGTGCAGATTTTGGGGTCCACTTCCAGTGATTCAGAATGTCTGGGCTGGAATGTAGGCAGCTACGTGTTCACCAAGCACCACCGGTGCTGAAATATGCAGGTGAGCTTCAGCTGCATTTGAGGACAAGTCCTAGTCACAGTAAATAATCTCTTATGCCCCTAACTGTATAAAAAAATGACATAATTTGTTTCAGTGCCAGTCTTAGGAGTTCTGGATCTAGCATTCTGTGCAGAACACAGTAGATGCTAAACAAATATTTATAGAGAGGAAGCAGGGAGGCAGGGAGGGAGGAAGGGAGTGAATAAAGGGAGGAAGGGAGGAGGCCAGCTTGGTAACTGGTCATACTTTTGGCTAAGAAACAGACAAAATGGTAGTAAAATTAAAGTTGGGTAAAACATACATCAGCAGCTGAAAAGCAAAGACTGCCGTCTCTACACACACAATTTTTTTTTTTTTACACACACACAATTTTAAATAGCATGAGCCCTTGTCAAAGAGCAAAGGAGGAAAGGGAAAAAAACAGTACATGGAAACCAAAGAATTCTAATGGAAAATTACCGATGACTAAAATTTAGTCATCACAGTTTTCCCCAGGTGGAAGAAAATACAGAATTTTAAGAACTGGGACTTGGAACTGGGACTGAAGTTTGTAGTTATTGGTTATTCATATGCAAAAATTTCATTTGGAGTAATATATGGATTCCAGAATATTGTTGGCAATATTAACTTTTGTCCATTTTTTATTTTCATGTTCCCATTCACTTACATTATAATTTTTGAGCTGTTTTATCTTCACTTCTGATGATCTTCAAATGTCAATGGCTCTTAACACATTAACTGTAAACAAACACAAAGGAACTTAGGGGAATTCAGATATTTAAGGAACCCTACAATAAAATATTCTAAATGACACTGAAAATCCTGTGGGGGAGGGAGGAGGAGGGAGGGAGTAGAAGGAAACTTTGGCATGTATTTACCTGCTTCACAATTTATGTGATGGTTAATGTAAAATTCTTCTTTTGAATGGTAATGATACCATCCTCTTACACACCAAGCAAAGAAAACAAAACCAACCTATTTTCTGTGTGAAGAATAAAACATTCAAAGCCAGAGAAAATTCTGTCCAAATATGGACACTCTAACTAAGCTCACTAACATATTGTGGTGCACCTTATCCTTCTCCTCCTCAGCAGGGCAGCAGTCAAGGAAACTGACTTCTTTAAGGAAACTGGCTTCTTTGTCACTATCACCCAATTAACCTGCCCTGGATTGTCCTCTAACTACCAAGCATTGGCCTGTACCTGTGCACCGGGTCTTCAGGTTCTCTATAGCACATAGAGCCTGGAGTTAAACAGATTTGGGGTCAAACATCAAACTGCTCACCCTAATCTCCAGTTTTCTCATCTGTAAAATGGAAACAACAATACTGTTTATTTTATATAATTATAATGATTATATGAGAAAATATATATTAAGGGATTTAGCACTATGTCCAGCATACAGCAAGTTCTCGATAAATGTTAAGTGCTATCACTTATATTATTAATGTTAATAATATTAATTTATTACTACAACAACTATCTACTCCTTGAAAAGCAAAGCTTATGTCAGGTGTTTATATTTTTAAATACTGCCTTTGGTTATAACTGAGGACTATTATTCAATATCAGTAACAGAGGACATCTTTGTGATACAAAAAATTATTTTTGAACTATACTGAGCAGCTCAAGAAAATTAAGGGCTTGTAATCATTAGCCCATCATCAGCCAAGGTTATTATCCCTTTTGCTAATGTACAACCACAAAACAAAGTCCCACTTGGATGACTGCTCACTTGCAGTCATCAGTAACTGGCAACTCTGTTAATGAAGGAGAGGATATATTTTTGACTCACGTCCGTTAAACCCTCTAAGCCAATGAATAATGCTGTATCAATTCAAAGGAGATTTCTCTACCCTCTTCTACTCACTCTCAAATGTTAAACTCCTTGTGTTTGACATTACATGCTTCAAATATCAATATTTGTATTAGCTGACAGAAAAATGCATAAAACACTTATTTCTCTGAATTTTCAATCAAATTTTTAGATCAAAGATATAAAAACAAACATGAAATACTGACAAAAGCAGTCATAAAATAACACGGTCCAAAATGACCAGCTTCATTTCCCTTATGGAAACCAAATCTTCAGAACTGAAATGAGAGAAATTAACTAAGTAGAACCTGAGGCAATATTCTGGGGCAAAATAAAGCAAATAAATACATGGCCTGGAAATGAACACATCCAACTTCTGAGGCGTTAAGCATTGGAGACCATCATCCTCACCACCACCACTACTTTACCATGCAATTCCTCAAGCTCTTCAAGTGAAATAAATGAAACAGCATAGTTATTCATTCTTCATGTGCCTTCTACTTGCCTTTCACTTAATGATCTAGCAATTATTAAGTGTTCCTTTTATTTTATGGTCTAGATTTGGATCATAAAAATCTGTCCCAAGAAAATATACACAAAAAGAGAGAAAGTTAAAAAACTCAAGACTATTCCAAACTGCAGTTCTCTTTTTTGGTCTGCTATAATACACTACCTCTCTCTTTCAGTGTATTTTCTATTTTGGTCATTGCATTTGCAAGTCCAAGAATGTCTCTGGCGTAAGTGCTGCAGACTTTAACTAGAAAATGCCTTCCTTGCTTTAACATGATTCCTTTGGTATACCATGGGAGAACCTGCTGATTGTCTCCAAAACCCAGTCTCTCCTATTCCTTGGAGGCAGAAGTCCAACTCTTGGTGCAGCACAAGGCCTCTCAGGAGAGACTATATATCTTATCTTTCCTTGTGGCTAGGTAGGGTCATGGGACCATGTTCTAGCCAACTGCATACACATTTAAAAAGACTATGTGTAACTTCAAAAAAGTATCCTTTCAAGAGAGAGAACATGGCTCTTATTTTCCCTTTCCTCTTCCTTTTGACTAGGATGAAGATAAGAGCTCCAACAGCAATTTTGGTTCCTGAAATAACAGTCAAGTTAGAGAGAATCTGTGTCCTTGACCTGTCCCAGATTCACTATATCAGATCTACATTGACTATCTTTGGGCTTTTTTTTTTTTTTATCCTCACCCAAGGACATTTTTTTCATTGCTTGTTAGAGAGAAAGGTAAGGGGAGAGAGAAATATCGATGCCAGAAAGAAACAGTGACTGGTTGCCTCCCATATACACCCAGACTGGGGATTGTAAGTGCTTGGACTAGGGACTGAACCTGCACACTAGGTATGTGCCCCAACTGGTAATAGAACCCACAACACCTCAGTTACAGGAAGACGCTCCAACCAACTGAGTCACACCAGCCAGGAGGGAACTATCTTTGGGCTTTTATGTGTGGGGGGCAGGGGGAAGGGGGAAATTATATCTATTTTAAGCCACAGTTAAGTTTGGATTTTCTGCTATACTCTGCTGAACTTAAGCCCTAACTCAAAAAAAGAAAAAAGGAAAGAGAGTTTCCCAAGTATCAGTATTCAGATTTTTTTAAGTTTACAGATTAAAACGTATTTTAAATTTTAATTTTTATTATATTGAAAACACAGATTGGCCCTTATTTCATCTAGAATAAAAACTGTTTAATGAGCCTAAGAGTTAATCACATCCAGTAAGAATCTTTGAAAGAATGAAATTTCATCAGCAATTACTGCCATGGGTACTATGTACTTGAGCAGGGGAAGAATTATAAAGCTTGCTCATTAGTGGTCTGTAGTGATGACAATGTTGATACATATATAGAAACACATTAAGAGGGATAAACACAATTAGTTCTGTGTAATAAAGTTACAGGAAAGGGAATTGAGGTTATTATTTTCATTAAGAGGACATCTTCTCTAGTCCCTTTAATTTTAATAACCTAATACCAATCTTTTCTTTTTTTATAGTTCCATTTTTAACCTGACTTCCTGTGGAAGCCAGGCTTACAAAATCACTCCCAATCTTGAGTATAACCCCTTAATAGTTTTTAATCCATGTAAAGCATACAGCAGGCACAAAGTGCTTTACCTACTCAAAACTAATTACCTTAAAAGGAGAAAATATTCTATGCTAAAATCCACTGGTCAACTGCTGAATCACATGCCATCTTTGGCCAGGGAGATTCTGAATACAATAGCATTAACCTAGCCGCTTTCCAAAATAAACTTAACGCTTTCTGGACATCTGTATCTGGGTTATGTCCTTCCCTTGGGCATAATTCAGGCTTTATTGGTTCAGGTGATGTCCTGAATCACCTTTTCATAACACATTTTTTAAATGCATGCTACCATTAATGTAGCTCATTAAGGATCTATTTTTAAGAAAAAGCCTAAGATGCATATTCTTGATTTGTGTTATTCATGGTGGAGAAAGAAAAGACCTGGGGAAATTCCCTAACAATTAGATATAATAAATCCATGAGATGACTTACTTTCCACTACTTCAGTTAATATTTTACAAAAATGCTCTCAAGTAATAGGCTTATAGTAGGTAGCCCTAACACAGATCATCACTTAGTCTATTTCCACTAATACTAATGCAGTTACTAGGCAACAATTAGTAAAAGACTGAAGGCAGTGGTTCTCAAACATCTCCATGTATCATTATCACCTAGAGGACTTGCTAAAGCACCAACTGTGGGCTCCACCCCCAGAGTTTTTCATTCAGTTAGATATGAGGTGGGACCAAGGAATCTACATTTTTAACAAATTCCCAAGAGTTATGCTACTGGTCTAGGAACTATGGATCTACATTAACAGAGGATTATTCATGATAGCATAAGGAGAAAAGAAGAAAACATATTAGGATCCCAATCTTAGCTTTGGTATTAACATATACTTTTGATTAGTATTGTAATTAATCTCTTTAAATGTGCTTTCAGAAAATCTATACAATAATTACTAATTAGTTCATAACAATATTGGATCTTATCTTACAGAAATTTTAAGTTTTTTTTAGAGTCCCAGAATAATGAAATACAAAACAAGTAATTTTTAGGCTATCGATATTTGCAATGTCAGATGCAAAGTGCTAATAATAAGACCAAAGCTGGTGGTTCAACCTGTTAGCTTCACTTTGCTCTACAGCTATAGTTTCTAGAATGAATCCTGGCCAGCTGCCTCAGAAGACATGCCAAGAGTGACAAAGGAAATGTAAGAATGTATGATTGGACACAAATCCATCACCAGTACTAGAAAAACAACCCAAAAGCACATTTCCTACCAACGACGTACCTATCAATGACCTTGAAGATAAAACTCATAAGGATGAGACCTTGCTACAAAATGTGTTTTAGAAGTCCTAAAAACTCTCCTACCTCTTCAGTTCGTAAGTACCATCAAAGTTCATGGAAACAGAAATCTAGGGTTTCTTGTTTTCCAATGATGACAATTTCAAGGAAGACCCCATTGAAAAATGTAAACAGTTGGACAGTACGTTTTCATTATATTATGGGTACCTACCCTTTGATTTGTTTTAATCTAAGTTAAATGTAAGTATGGGATATTTATAAGTGATAATGAATTTATAAACTAAAAATCAACTGATTAACCAAAATAATCTGAAACAAACCAGTGGTGCCCAGAATAATTACAGCATGAGGATACATAAAGGATTAAAGAAATACACATTAAATAAAATCACTGACAAGATAAGTTAGAAAGAGGACAAAGTAATCAAGAATAGCTGATGGAAGGAAAAGCAGGTAGGCTAAGAGAACATAGTATCACAACGACATACAGGACTAAATACAGGAAACATAATGCAGAAATAAAATCAGCTCAGGGTGTCAAGAGGCTTCATGCAAGAATAACTTCAGCTTGAACCTGAAGTTGTGAGATTATAGGCAAAATTCAACAAAAGAAAACCCTTTTTAATCATTTGAGTAGAAACAACAAATAAGATAAGTGGTGAACATTTAGTCACCATTTCTTTATTCAAATGTTCACTGGGCACATATTTGGCACTAGACAGATACGGCTGACCGCTGAACAACATGGGAGCTGGGGTGCTAACCCTCCAGCAGTTGAAAATCCAAGTATAACTTTTGACTCCCCAAAAACTTAGCTGTCCCTCAGTGTCTGCGTGGGACTGGTTCCAGGAACGCCGTAAATATCAAAATTTACAGATACTTTAAGTCCCCTATATAAAATGGTGTAGATTGCCCTGGCTGGTGTAGCTCAGTGGATTGAGCGCAGGCCTGCAAACCAAAGGCTCTCGGGTTTGATTCCCAGTCAGGGCACATGCCTGGGTTGTGGGGCCAGATCCCCAGTAGGGGATGTGTGAGACACAGTCACACATTGATGTTTCTCTCCTTCTCTTCTTCCCTTCCCCTCTCTATAACAAATAAATAAAAACAAAAATAAAGAAAATAATAAAATGGTGTAGATCAATGCATATAGTGGCCCTCTGTATCCATGAACTCCCAACTATGATCGAAACATTACAGGTATTTATTGAAAAAAAACCACATATAAGTGGACTGGTGCCATTCAAACCCATGTTGTTCAAGGGTCAACTGTATTAGCATTTGATTATACATAGTAAAGAGTAAAGAAACACACTCAAGCAATACATTTTACAGCAGTGGACAAACTGAAAAAATAGAAAACCAGACTAAGGCAGAACAGTACCAGTATAGTTTTCAATTTTGCTGTATATCTCATACAATTCTGAGGCTCTCATAAATAGCTGTAATATTTACCCTACAGTATTATTTTATCTATATCTTGTGTAAGTCATATATTTATGTCAAGTATCAGAGCAAGGCCAATAAGAATAAAATTATAGAAAACAGATGATCATTGTGCTGAAATAAATTTTTTCACAATTCTGTGGGTTTGAACATGTAGAAGAACGGGCAACATAGAGCAAGATGCTATACAAGAGCTGCTGAACAGCTCACTGCCATACCAGGCAGGACTCACTAAAGAAAATTACTTTTTTTAAGGATGCTAATTAGGAAACTGCTATCTTGATGTCATATAAAGAATCAAATGCGCAAGGATGAAAAGTATAGCATAGGGCACATAGTCCAATAATATTGTAATAACTACGTATGGTACCAGGTAGCCCTAGACTTATCAGGGATCACTTTGCAAGTTATGTAAATATCTAACCATTATGTGGTGTACCTGAAACTAATATAATATTGAATGTTAACTGTAAATTTTTTTTAATTTTTTTTTAGATTTTTTTTTAAATTTTTATTTACTTATCTTTAGAGGAGAAGGGTAGGAGAGAGAGAGGGAGAGAGAAATGTCAATGTACGGTTGCCTCTCATGTGTCCCCTGCTGGGAACTAGCCTGCAACCCAGGCATGTGCCCTGACTAGGAACCGAACCGCGATCCTTTGGTTCGCAGGCCCGCGCTCAATCCACTGAGCTACACCAGCCAGGGCTGAAAAAATTTTTTTAAAAAGTCAAAAGAAAAAATGAAATTGCTCTTTTGTGACCATAGGCATCAGGCCTATGACAGCCTAGAAGGCAAAATGAGAAGAAATAACAAGTCTGAGATGAGTATGTATATATATGTATATATGCATATATGTCTCTGTGTGTATATATATCAAGACTCAACATATGTTTCCTGTGCACTACAGATCCCACAAGAGCCAGTCATCCAACTTCAGGGGAGTGTGCCATTTAAAATGTTTTTAAAAAGGGCAACCAGATGAGTTTGTGCATTGTTTTTCAGATTTATATACTTCCCGAAAAACCTTACAAATGAACATATTTAAACATAACATGTATTTAAACTGAATCTAATAAAAGAAATTAGAGATGAGTATATTACCAACTTCAGTTACAAATTTGCTAAACTGAAGACGATAATTCAGTTACATATTTTCCATTTTCAAACAAACAGAAAGCACAGATAATTTTTTGCATAATTTTCCTTGGAGCTAAACTCAGCAGAAATTTATGTCAACCTGGTATGTAAAAGACAATCCATAACACACGAAACTGTATTATTAACCACATTTTGCAGGAGAAATCAAAACAAATTCACAAGGTAATTTTCTAATAAAAAATTTGAAATTAAAAATTTCCTAACTGTATAAAACAGAAAGCATAAAAATAAACTACAACTTAAGGGCAACATTTCTGCAAAAAGCTGAGATAACATAGTTGAAACATCTATTTTTTGGTTAATCATAGGCTAACAAGTAAAAACAATCTGGGTAGCCACTTAACATAGACAGCTATTATAATCATGATTGTCTGCCCTGCCTTTGTACTAGAAATCACCTGTGATTGTTGGCTTAGATTAAGTGTAAATATACACTTTCCAAAAAGTGTCTACAATGCAGCTATTCTTTACTGTTGATAAAAGTGCTACCAATAGTTATAATGATTCATGAACTAAAAGATATAAAAGATTTAGCAAGGATAAATTCTATACAGTAGACATTCAATAAATGTTATCTTTCTACCTTAAAAAGCAGAGGAATGAAAGTTGGCACTGTCATGTGAAAGTGGAGAGTCATACTTATATTTTTGTCTAGAGAGGATGATGCTAACGTGATAGTCAAAATCCTTTCAAAAAGTTCTTAAATTCTTCCATTAGTAACATAATTTTTTATTAAGATATTAAAATAGATCTATAAACTCTAACTACAATTGCTGAGCCTCCTTTTATCTTTAGGAAATAAATGTGTTTAAGCAGCACAATTAGGTACATTAATTTGTAATAAACAACATTTATTTAGTGAAACAAAGGTTATTTGTAAAGGAAATATTTGATAAGAATGCATTCACCTTAGTAATTGACAAAATACATCCATAATTAGTAACCAATTGATATGCATGACTAAGAATGATTGGTAAGAATGCATTCATCTTAGTATTACCAAGATAAAGAATGATAGAATTTTAGAGTTCTAAGAAACCTGACAGATTTGCTAGATCAACCCTCTAGCTTTAAAAGATGAGAATACTTCATATAGAAAAGTTAAATGATACAGGCCAAATAGCTACCTAAAACAAGCAAAGATTTTAGAGCCTGGGCCTCCTGACTTCTAGTACGTTCCTTTTTCTAAGAGACTATACTGCCTCCTGTAGGTTTAAATCCTCTGGCTTGGATGAGGTTACTGGTTGTCTCACTGGTTTTCTTTATATTCTATTCTGAACCATAGTTGTCATTTGTAACTTTCCCAAAAATTATAATTTTCCAATCTGTTTTCTGAGTGGTTGTACAGCAGAGTATGTAAATCTTCAGCTTTCTAAATTTCAGACTAGTAAGCACAGGTTTCGCAAAATGCTTGAAGTGCACAATGTACACAATCAAACGCAAAGAAAAATTCTCTCCTGGATAGTTCAATCTACAAATTCAAAAATACAGTTACTGAGCAACTCTGGCATGCAAGGTCTCTGTTAACTGCTGGGGATAAGCAACTGAGCAAGGTACGGCCCTTGTGCTAGTAGCTTATAACCTAGTAGAGAAGACAATTAAACCAACAATTAAACAGTGCTCATTAACGACTCTGAAAAAGAGAGACTGGTGCCTATAGGAAGGGAATCTAATTAAAAATTATGAAATCAGCTCATAATTTCCCAATGAGATCCAGAACAGCAATAGGAAAAAAAATGCCAGTATCACTCCTATTTATCAGAATCCAAAATGAATTTAAACAGACAAAGCAACTTCAATTTACTCAGGGAGCGAAAAAACTGTACATGCACTATTTTTCAATGGAAAAGAACGATTTCATTGTGGCTATATAACAAATACAGATCTCCAATTATTTTCTTAATAAAATTTTAAATCACAATTTTAAAGAAATCAAAGAAAAAACTTGCACCTAAAACCTGTCTGCTTGATATTCACAAGAACTCTCTCCAAAGCTGTATACTAAGTTCTCAAAATTACAGGGGACAAAAAAAATCGCATCAGGTAGAAGAGAAATAACCTGGAGAACCGGTAACCTAAGAAGAAAACTACCACTCACTATTCACTCAGGGATAAGAATTACTCGGATTTCTAGGTAATGACTTTCAGCTGGAAGATCTAGACAAGACAAGCACAATGGGCATTTTTATTTACATTTTTTTAAGCAAAGTAGGGGGAGGGGTTCAGAGAACTGGAAAAATCGTCAAAGATATATGGAAGTGAACTGACAGAAAAGAGAGGAAAGGCATGGGCAAGAGTTCAAAAACCAAAGCCATAAAGATGGGTGGAAGAAAAGCTGGAGGGTAGTTTGGTAAAGAGTAGTAAAGAAAAAGGCAGGGAGGAACTGGGGAGAAGGGGAGGGGGTAGGGCTGTCTAAAAAAATGATTTGAGAGGAAATAGGCGACCAGAGAAAGGAATGAACAGAGCTACCTCAACCGGGGATAAAACTAAATTGAAATACAAAAGGTAGAGGGGGCGATAGAGAAGCAGTGAGCTTTAACCTCCTTTTTTCCAGCCTCTAAGCCCCAGAGAGGGAGGAAGTGGCTCTCTCAAGTCCCAGGGAAGGAATTCCGGCGCAGCCTTGGAGACCCAGAGTCTGCCAGTTGGGACACCATCCAGCGGTCCCCTGCCCCTCTCATTCCCCCACCCCCTGGACGCTGGGCGGGGCCCTGGGCGCCCAGGTTACCTGGACAGGGAATCCACGCTGGGCGGCCGTGCTGCCGCCGGGTGGGTGTCAAGACTCTCGCAGCTCGAGCTCTTCTCCATGGCGCGGCGCGGGCAGCGGGACGAAAAGGCTGAAGCGACCTCCACGGCAGCCGGGCGGGAGGAGCAGAGGGAGGAGTGCGCCGGCCAGGGGCCGCGGTCAGGCCAACGCCGGCCCGGGAGGGAGACCGGAAGCGGCCATGTTCCCCCAGACTGCACCGCGCCCGGGAGCTGTGGGGGAACGGGAGGACCCTGCGGCGCCCCTCGGGCGCCGGCCGGGATGCGCTGCTCTGGCGGCATACCCTCGTGCTGCCTCTGAGCAAGGGAAGTGACGGCTCCAGGGGTGAGAGGGGCCCATGAGGCTGTAAGGACGAAGAGCCTGTGGAAGGAGGGAAATTTTAGAAATAAGAGAGGCTGAAGGCAATAATACTAGGGACGAGGGTCTCAAAAGAAAGTCAAGGATCTGAGGGGCGAGCGTAATTGAGACAGGAATGTGGAGGTCAAGGAGAGCGAGATGACAGGGTCACAAAAGAATGTGGGCGAAAGGTAGGATGGATGTTAGAGGCGCAGAAAGGACTGGGCCCGGGGACAGTGTCAGGAAGGGAGGAGGAGAACGGGGTAGGATAGGAGAGGTGAAATGGCAAAATATTCGCCAGATTTAGGGTCCGAGAATAATGATTAAATAATTACTAAGTAATGATTAAAGGATGCTTTAGCGCCAGTCAGACATCAGCTCAAAATCCTGCCTCTGCCAGATATTTGCAGTGTAACCGTGGACGTTGAACATAAACTTCGTTATCTGTAAAATAGGAAGAATAATAGTTTCGCAGTTTACATGCGTTAGTACAAGTAAAATGCCTAAAGCAATGCTTGGCACATAGTAAGCACTCGAGTATTAGCTGTTAGCATTACTACCCACTTCGTAAGCGTTGTTAAGATGGAATGGACTAATGTATAAAAACAGTTTCTAACTCAAAAGCTTCAAAAAATGGTGGCCGCAGGAGGGGAAGATAGAGTAAGAGTGGCAGAGTGATTGGTAAGGGAAGGGTAATAGGGAAAGCGTTGGACTAATGGGGGTGGGGTGGGGAGTGATAATGCTCATCTTTCTATTTCCACTCCTAACCCTGGGCCAACGCTGTATTTAGAAAGGGCGCTAGAAAAGAACCTTGAAAATTTCAGTTCTGCTATAACTTGGAGTCTCCATGGTCTGCAAGGGTCTGAAGGGGAAGAGCACTTTGGCATTAATCCATTGTCACACAGATATGGAAGAGGAAATTCAGAGGGAACTGATAAATATGAAAAAAAATCAGACACATGCTGCTGGATGTGGTGGTGTTGGGTAGAGGGCAAACTTTTAGTCATCATTCCCTGCCCTCTCAAATTCCCCTGCAGAGCAGGAAGGGAGGGGAAAGGATGGAACTGCGATAAGAGAACAGGAACTGGGTGCAGAGGAAATGCTTCTGCCGGTAATTTTCTGTGCACAGAGGACACAGGAAGGACATGGAGAGGATACCATAAAGGAATTTTTCTGATTGAGGTTGAATCCCAGTCACCTCGTGTATGATGTAGGAAATGTGCAAAAATTATTTCTGTAAAGAATTAGACATTAAAAAAAAAAAACCTCTTCCTTGCTAGGATAAGTAGAATTATGTTGAGTTAAACTAGATTTCATTTATACTGACAATTGATGTTTTTAAGAAAAAAAGACAGTGAAATATTAACTTGCAATTACATTTCCCAAAAGAACAACCTAGCCAAGTTATGTTCATCATAAGCTAGAATACTTATTAAAATGAATTAATATGTGAGAAAGCACAAAAGGCTTTGCCTTCTGTTCCCTTCTAAAGTTTGGCAAGGACAGGATGATAGCCAATGTTTTTTATTTGTATAATTTTTAAAGAGACCTTAACTGTACTCCTCTAACAGGCAAAGAGAGTAAGTAGTGCAGAAGCACATAACAAGCATAAACACCTATAATGATTCATAAATAATTTGCTAGTACTTACCTATCCTACCTGCCTTCCAAAATGCTGACTCACCGTCACTTGATACTTTGACATAGGTTTTCCAAGCTAAATTTGGTGAAGACTGATGAATCTTTGAATGGGAGACCCGCATATTACTACCCAGTTCATTTCTAGCACTTGAAACCATCTGCCTGATGATGTAATAATTTGTATATGGGCCAATCTGGTGATTAATAAAGAACAGTAATGTTAAGTGTGGAGACTTTTGAACCAGTCAAATCTGAATTGGAATCCTGCTTCTGTCACATATTTGCTCCATGATTGTGATTGTGATTAAGTTGCTTCTCCAAGATTGTTTTCTTATCCCTAAAATGGAAATTAAAATACCACATAATGGGGTTTTTTCTATACACAGAGCTGGTTGAACAGTAGGCTCTCAGTAACTGGTTTTGTTATTATTATTGTTATGTGAATTTACTGTTTTACTTCTCACCTGAACAGTAAGAGAGTAATTTCTCAGATTGAACGACAAGCAAATAATACCTTAATTTCAGCTGTAAATTAAAGTAGTGCTGAATTCTTTTTCTGACAATTGGCTGCTATGTCACATATATATATATATATATATATATATATATATATATATATATATATATATCCAAGAGAAGTCAACTTCATTAGGACTTTCTGTACCTAAAGAACATTTTAGCCTATCAGGTCATTCAGAAACTATTGCTATAATCAAATTATAGTCTAGCCTCATCTCTCTTATTAAATGGTTAACTTGAGAACTTCCCAAGGATAATTTTGTTATTTGCAATCTAGACTGGTGTTTCTCGAATTATATGTGGGAAGAACCAATTTTTTGTTTTTAATTTCCATGCCACCACCATCAACCAATTTTTTTAATATACGAAAAATTAATTGTTAGAAAAAAGAAGTTTAAGGAAAATCAAAGGCATGCAAAATAAAAGGCTACTTTGTTTCTTATATTTAGCAGATACAAAATTGCTCCATAAAAGATGCATGAAAGTGCCAAACATGTATTCTCAATTCCATCCTCATCATGAACAAGGCAACAAAATTCATGTACTAACACTGGTTGGCACGTCACAATTTAAACAGCACTGATTTGGATCTACAGGTTATTGCCTATCAGCTTATCAAAGGCTGTTTACTAGATGATCTGGATTAGAATAAGGAAATAAACATCTTTTGAGATAGTAAAATGGTAGATTATGAACAAGTAGAGGAATACTTCTGCTTCTCTTAAAACATGTATGCCAAAAGTAAAATCCTCAGAAATATTAAGCATACATAAACCTTATAATTATCTCTATCCAAACATTTAAGTTTTTTTGATTACTTTGGGTTGGAGAGTTCTACTTCTAGTATGGAGGAGTAAGCTTCCAACAGAAATGTGGAGAAAGTAATCAACAGAAAGGGAGTTTCCTATTTTGGCTTTGACCTATAGACAGACTGAAATTATGGTGCAGTACAGGGTGGCAAAAACTCACAAAGAAAGCCTGTTGTTTTTCTGGTGTGAGGAACCAAGAGAAGGAAGCTCTCGGTGAAGCCAGAAAATGAGGCAGGAATTCAGAAAAGGAGAACCAGAAAATGGAACTCTAAACTCTTGGAGGGTTAGCAACAGGGGCGTGGGAGGAGGAGAGAGGGGGAAAAGGTACAGAGAATGAGTAGCATAGAGGGTGGGTAGAAAATAGACAGGGGGAGGGCAAGAATAGTATGGGAAATGTAGAAGCTAGAAAACTTATGACCCATGGACATGAACTAAAGGGGGGAATGTGGGTGGGAGAGGGTGGGTGGGGTGGAGGGGAATGATGGGGGAGAAATGGGACAACTGTAATAGCATAATCAATAAAATATATTTAAAAAAACAATAAAAAATTATCATAATAATAAAAAATAAATAAATAAATAAATAAACTCTACAAATTCAATCTCTGGCTACGTCCTCATTTTATTTGAATAACAAAGGCAGAATGCAGGTAGCTCAGATAAAAGTACTAAAAATAGAATATCCTCCTACATCAGATAAAATAATTTAAACAAGGTTTCAGCTGTTACCCACTATAAGCAAGATAAAATTCTCATTTGGTTCCAACCAAGTTAATTTCTTGCTAAACAGAGGATCCACACTTTGCAGAGGAATAAAACAGAATTCAGAGACTCCGAAACAATGTTCATAATACAGCTCAGAATTACTTGACATAAAAAGTAAGAAGAGCCTGGTCAGGTTGCTTAGTTGGCTGGAGTGCCATTGTCCCAGACATCAAAATGTTGCAGGTTCCATTCCAGGTCAGGGCATATATCTAGGTGGCGGGTTTAATCACCTGTTGGAGTATGTAAGGGAGGTAACCAATGTATGTTCCTCATATCAGTTTTTCTAAGATCAATGATCGTATCCTTGGGTGAGAATTGAAAAAAAAAAAAACACAAGGAAATGGGACTTATTCTCAAAGGAAAAGATAATAAAGGAGAGGCTAAATTTCAGATCATGCAGATACTGGAATTATCAATGGCTTTAAAGCAGCTAATATGGTCAATGAGGTAAAGTGAAATACATTGTAATCAACGAAAAGGTAGGTATTAAAACCCAGCAGAGGAATCAAACACATAAAGAACCAAATAGAAATTGTAGGAAAAATACAGTACCTAAAAGAAAAAGATTCACTGTCTGGGCCTAATGGCAGAGTGGGTTTAACAGAAAAATGTCAGAAACGTGAAGATAAATCAATACAAATGATCCAATATGAAAAAAAAGGTTTTAAAAATATTACAGAGCATGAAGGACATGTAAAACAATATCAAAAGCAATATACATATAATTGGAGTCCCAGAAGAAGTAGAAACAATTAGGCAGAGAAAGCTAAACAAAACTATAGCTAAAACTCACCAAATTTGGCCAACAACATAAATTTACAGATTCAAAATGTTCAGTAAACACAGAACAGGGTAAATACAAAGCCATGTCTAGACACATTATAATTAAATTGCTGAAAACCAAAGATAAAGAGAATCTTAAAAGCAGTTAGAGAAAAATAACATCACATAAAGGGAAATCACAATTCTAAAGGTCACGGATTCTCCAGCAGATAGTATGGATGATAGAAAACATTAGAGAAACATCTTCAAAGTGCTTTTAAAAAAGAGAAAGTCAAAACAATATATCACACAAAAGCATCTTTCAAAGATGATGGTGAAATAAAAACATTTTTAAAAAGACTTTGTTTGTTTTCAGAGAGAGGGAAAGGAGGGAGAAAGAGAAGGAGACAAACATTGAGCAGGCTGTCTCTCGCAGGTGCACACGCCCTGGCTAGGGATCCAGGCATGTACCCTACCGGTAATTGAACCGGCAACCTTTCTTTTTGTGGGACAAGGCCAAACCAACTGACCCACACCAGTCAGGGCAAGGAAAAACATTTATAGACGAAGGACAACTAAGAGAAAATGTGGCCAGCAGACTCACACTACACTACAAGATATGCTAAAGAACAGGGGTCAAACACAAGGGCCTGCAGGCCAAATCCGGCCCTCCACCTTGTTTTATCCAGTCTGGCACCTTGTTTCTACCCAGTGGCAGCTCTGAGCTCCTTGCCCCTAGTTAAGGAGTAGTTACATTTATACAGTCCTAAAATTATATTCGGCCCTTTGAAGGCAACTGCAAGGCTGATGTGGCCCCCAGTCAAAACAAGTTTGACACCCTTGTGCTGAAGCAAAAAGAAATACCAAAGGAAACATGGACATTCAAGATGAAGATTAAGAATAGGAAATATCTGGGTAAACAAAGACTATTTTTCCTCTTAATTTCTTTAAAATACTTTAAAACAAAAATCACAACAATTTTCTGGTGGAATTTATAATGAAAGTGTATATCATATATATGAAAATTAGAGTGTAAAGGTTGTCATTGTAAATGGGACTATGTAATTGCTAAGTTTCTATTTTCTGTGAAGTAGTTCAACATGAATTCTAAGCAATCTTACTGTTAAGGTATTATTATTATTATTCATATTTTAAAGGGGGAAAATTTTTCTGAAGCTTTGAAAATGTAAATATCACAAAATCACATAAAGCAGAATAGGGACTAGAGTTTTGATCTGCTTAATTCTAACCCTCATCTTCTTAATCACTATTCTGTGATTCTTTATGAATAATTGATAAAATTTTCACAACAATGAGCTAAATGTCCATTGAGGACTGGCAACAAAATTTCCTTTGCTACAGTATACTTCTATAAATTTCTTGGTTAAATTTCTCTTTAGTCTGTAAGTCCCCTAAAACTCACCTTACAATTAATGACCCTCCTCCAGCTTTCCAGGGAGCAAACAAGATTGGCAAATTATGCTAGTATACTTTAAATCATTGTAATCTGTGCTGTGTATTTTTCCAAGAAAGCAATATTTCACACATTACCATGAGTGGATCATTGTCTTCCAGGTATTTATTTCTGCAAGGCAGAAAATTAGTGTCAGGCCAGCATCAAGGAATAGCAATAGTTTCCTGGATATGATTCCAAAAGCGCAGTTAGGTTACAAAAGGAAAAACAGACAAATGGGACTACATCAAACCTAAAAGTGTTTCTGCTGCCAAGGATACAATAAATAGAGTGAAAAGACAAAATACTTAAAAATCACATATCTGATAAGCGTCATTTATGCAGAATATATAAGGGATACTTACAAATCAACAACGATGGTAAAAAAACCCAAAAAACCAAAAAAACAAATAGCCTTATTAGAAAATGGGCAGAAGATTTGAAAAGACATTTCTCCAAAGATGATATACAAATGACAAGCATATGAAAATATGCTGAACACTAATCTTTGGAGAAATGTAAATTAAAACCATAATGCTTCATGCCGTTAGTATGGATACTATCAAACCTCCCCAAAGAACAAGTATTGGCAAGGATATGGAGAAATTGGAACATTGTGCAATATTGGTGGGGTTGTAAAATGTGCAGCCACTACAAAAAATAGTATTGCAGGTTGTGCAAAACAATTAAAAATGGAACTACCATATGATCAAGTACTCCATTTCTTTATATATATGCAAAAGAATTTAAGATCTCAAAGAGATATTTGCACACCTATGTTCATAGCAGCATTACTTACAATAGTGAAGAGGTAGAAATAACCCAGATGTCAATTAACAGATGAATGGATAAGCAAAATGTATATATGAGTGTGTGTGTGTGTATATATACATTTGTATATAAAATATATATATATTCACACATATAAAATGTATATATGTGAATATATACATATATATTCATATTCAACAGAAAATTATTTAAACTTAAAAAGGAAAGGAATTTTGTCACATGCTACAACATGGATGAATCTTGAGGACATTATGCTAAATGAATGAAGCCCATCACAAAAAGACAAATACTGTATGGTTCCACTTACATGCAGTAACTAAAGTAGCCAAAATCAGAAACAAAATGCAATCTCTTCATTATGTGAGAGAAGCAAATGTAATGAGTTTGTCATGTAAGTGTAGTTCATAGAAATTCATATATGAAAGATAAACATGTAGCTTTAGTGAATTTTGCAGAATTTGCTAAGTTATAATACCATAGACCAGAGATTTTCAACCTTTTTCAGCTCATGGAACACACAAATGAATTACTAAATATTCACAGCACACTGAAAAATATATTTTTTGTTTATCTGACAAAAAATAGGTATAATTTTGATTCATTCACACCAGACAGGCTGTGGTCATTTTTTTTATTTGATAATCTAAGGGAAAAGAGGTCAGTGCCCCTGATTAAATGGTCAGGTATTGCATGTTTTAAAATTTTATTTTGGCACACCAGTTGAAAATCATTCCCATAGACTGATAATTTTGAAGAAAAACAAGATAATTAGAATATTCTTAGGATCTTGATATAATAAAATAAAATGTGACTTTATAAACCATAAAATGCCTCTGTCAAATAGCAGATGGGTTAATAGAGCTAGAAACTTAGCTGAATCCTGGCCTTAATACTTCCAATGTAGCCCTGGCCCGGGGGTTCAGTGGGTTGGAGCATTGTCTTGCGCACCAAAAGGTTGTGGGCTTGATTCCCAGTGGGGGCCCATACCTAGGTTTCTTGTTCAATCCCCAGTCAGGGAGTGTACAGGAAGTAACAGATAGATGTTTTACTCTCACATTAATCTTTCTCTCTGTCTCTCTGTCTCTCTGTCTGTCTGTCTCTCCACCCCCACTTCCTCTTTCTCTAAAATTAATAACTATATCCTTGGGTGAGAATTAAATAAAATAAACTATTTCCTATACATGCAAACTTACAGCAGTTTTTCTGAGATCCTGTAAAAATGTAGCTAATATTCCCTCTCCTCCCCCGTCTTAATGTGCATTAATGTGCACACAATTACACACATACACATCAGAATGTGAGAATTGAGATATACATCAAAGTATCTAATGTGGTACCTGACACATTGTACATGTTCTACAAGTGGTAGTTCTCTAATTCATTAAAAGAATAAAGAGACATACAGTATAGGTCAGACCAAACAAGGACAGCATTGCTGAAATTTGGCAGTAATTGAAGACTCCAGCATCTAGTTTTTTCTAATAATGTTGGGGACATGTTAACATCAACAGACTGAACTAGCTGAAATACATTTTTTAAATCTCTGTGTTTGAATCTATTTATCTCATTTTCAGATATTATGATTTCTATGATTGTGATTTAATCTAGCAACTGTCATTTTTACATTGAATAATTTAAATTGTCTCAATTTGATCATAGTTCCTAACCTACACATCTGTGCACATGTTGCCTTCCTTTTTTGATTCATTAAAATTACTTTCACATTCATGACATTTTCATGACTTCCTGATATATTACCTCAGGCACTGGGAAGCAGATAAAAGATTTCTGGCATCTTGGGAAGGATGAATTTGTCCTGGAAGAGATTACATCTTGATGTATTGTTATTGAATCTCCTGGAAAGTGTTGTATGAACTGTCAAGCTTTGGTACCTGTTTTCAGTGTCTAGTGTTGGGTATCTAATGTATATTGCACTTATGCAGTGTGAGTTGCTTATACTTTCAAGGTCATCTGCTGCATTTCTGCTCTAATTCATGATAACTAAAGTGGCTATATGAGACAATCGCCTCTCCTTGACCTTAAATGAAGTTTGTGTTTTGAACTGAAAACTAATCAAAAACCTAGTTGTCTTCACCCAGGGCTGTAATCACTTTGAAACGTTCAGAATTGAAGATAAAATTGAGTCAGAATAACTCAAAGTCCCTTTTTGCTTCTTTCTCTCTTGTCATAGCAAGATGATTTTGACATATCTTTGCTAACAACTTTCCTATCCTAATATTAAAGTTCTCAAGCCTCCTTCAAATTTTTGCTCAAATGTCTCTTTCTTCAGGTCTGCTTTGACTATCCCATTTAAAATTTCACATACACCCCTGCACTTATATCTCCTTTATTCTGTTCTAATTTTTTTTCATATAACTCATCATTCTATGCTTATCATACACTTTTCTTATCTATCTGTCTATTGTTATCTGTTTCTTCCAGCTAGGAATCATTGTTTGTTTTGCCCACTGATGTGTTCCAAGCATCTACAAAAGTTCTTGGAACAAAATATGCGTTCAATAAGTGTATATTTGAATGAATGAATATGTTTCGTAGGTGCCTCCAAGTAAATAGTTGATCTGATTTGAGAGTGCTCATGAGAATACCACCTAATCACAAGAGAAAATGGTATTTACTGCCAACAATGTTTTGGGTGAATGGGGACTTCCTGAAAAATATATTCTCTTGGCAGAACATGTTTGTGTATTCTTTCCCTTTCCAGACAATCTGTCCATCACTAGATTTAGTTGTAAAAGGCATGCTCCTTTCTCTGTAATGCTTTCACTTTATTCATGATTTATGATAACTTATAGTGCAAGATAAAACATCTGTGCACTGCAACAGAGATGAAAAACTAATAACATTCTTTGTATTATCCAAATAGGGATCTTCTTTGGATCTCTATATAAAAAGATCTTTGGACCTCTGTGTCTAAATTTTAAAGCTTGGATTCTATCACAATGCTATGTTTTCAGATGTTATTCATATACTCTAAAGGACTTAAAGCAAATAGAATACTGATTTTTTTAAATTAAAAAGTGGAGCAATAGGAAATCTCAAAAAACTGACATGCTTAAAAGCAATTTAATAACAGAAGAAACACTAAGAAAATATGCCTCCTGCCCCTGCATTTCAGTGCTATGGTTTCAAAATATGGAAAATCTATATATGTTTTTTAGGTCAGCAAAATTTGCATAAAGGAAACTTGCATAGGGAAATTGAGGGGAAAAAAAAGAGATGTGTGCGAACAACCAAGAAGGAGGTTAATTGTGAAGTGTTGCTTTCAAGAGGAATTGTACAGGGCCAAATCTATTTTATTAAACCCTTAGAATACAATTTCAAGTTTAAACAATTTGCCACTTCCTGAAACCAGATTCACTAGAAATATTCAAAGAAGTCTAAACTGATGCAATTGACCTAAAAAAGAACCCAAACTAAAAAGAGATCAGGGATTTTGACTTAATAATCCATGTTTGCTCTAGTGTTATCTGGGGAGATCCAAGTCAGGGGGCTTCTGCCTGCCTTGGTTCTTGTCTTGCTTTCCAGAGACAAATTCAAATGACAGACAACATGTATGGTGGAAATAACATAGCAGTTTATGAAACACATACGAGCACGAAGCTGCAAGCAGTCACCGGGCTAGTTTGAATGCTCCATGTATAGAGGAAATAAAGTTAGTTTGTTCTATACATTTGAGCCAATGCTACACGTGCGCACTCAGCTAATCTGAGTGTCCTGACTATTAGGGTTTAGGGATTATATACCTTAGTCAGATTTTAGGTTCCCCCTCCTTTTCCCCCTTCTAAATGTTGAGAATAATGTACAGCTACAAAGGCTTCTTTTTTAACTAGCAGAAGCTCTTTGTCTTAGAGAAGTTGCTACAGAGGCTCCCTTTCCCAGCACAGAGACTCCCTTTCTCAGCACAGAGTCTCAAGGACTTCCCTCCTCTGAGCTATCCCTGCTTGTGTTGTTCGGAACACTCAGTGATCTTACTGGGTGGGGCTCAGGACTGCTGAGTCAACAGGTGAGACATGTGTCCCTCCTCTACCCTGCCTTGGTTTACTAACTATCCTACCTAACACTAGGATAAAGGAGTCACTGGATAGTTGCCCTCTTCATCTACATTTTATTTTTATAAATATTTATCAAAGCCCTACCTTTTCCACAAAGGTTTGAAGTGGCTTATAAAAGATACAAAGAAGTAAAACAAAAAGCTTCTTGTCAAGATGGCAGCATAGCTAAACACAGCTTATTCCTCGCACAACCACATCAAAATTACAACTAAAACATAGAATACCCATTACTCAGAACCATCAGAAATCAAGCTGAATGGAAGTCTGACAACTACAGAATTAAAGAAACCTCACCCACCCAGACTAATGGAGGGGTGGAGAGGTGGAACAGGCTGGTCCCATATTCATGTGTGGTGGATAAAAATTCAGGAGGCTACGTCTCAGGAGTGAGGAGTCCCAGGCCCACACCAGGACCCCCATTCCAAGTTTCCAGTGCCAGGAAGATTAAGTCCCCATAACTTCTGGCTTCAAAAACCAGCGGACATTGAGTTGGTGGAAGAAACTGCTGGAGTCTCAAGCACTTCCTTTTAAAGAACCCACACACAGACTTACTCAGACTCACTCCCTCTGAGCTCCAGCACCATGATAGCAGCTTGAAAGGCACCAGTGACATCCAGGGAGGAAGTAAAGGGTCTGGCATTAAGGTGAGAGCTGGGGGACAGCGTTCTCTTGGGCAGAAAGGCCACTGTTCCCCCTCACATGATTGTAAGCAGACTCTGGAATGACTTCAAGTGTTCCAACATTACATCATAGGGGTGCCAGAAGGAGAGGAGAAAGAGCAAGGACTTGGAAATCTATTTGAAATAACTATGAAAGAAAACTCCCCTAATTTGGTGAAGGAAAGAAACATTCAAGTCCAGGAAGCACAAAGAGTCCCAAACAAGATCAATGCAAAGAGGTTCACTCTAAGACACACCAATTAAAATGCCAAAGGTTAAAGGTAAAGAGAGAATCTTAAAAGCAGCAAGAGAAAAGCAGTTAGTTACCTAAAGGGGAGTGCCCATAAGACTGTCAGCTGATTTCCAAAAAGAGACTTTGCAGGCTAGAAAAGATTGGCAAGAAATATTCCAAGTCATGAAAAGCAGGGACCTACAGCTAAGATTTCTTTACCCAGCAAAGGAAGGCAGATAAAGAGCTTCACAGACAAGAAAACACTAAAGGAGTTCATCATCACCATACCATTATTATATGAAATGTTAAAGGTACCTATTAAGAAAAAGAAGAAAATCAAAACTATGGACAATGAAATGGCAATAAAAACATATCTATTAACAATTGAACCTAAAAAAACAAACTAAACAAACAAGAAGAACAGAGACAGAATCATGGATAGGGAGAGCATTTTGATGGTTGCCAGATGCATGGGGGATGTGGAGGAAAGGGTGAAGAGGTGAGGGGATTAAGAATCACAAAGGTAATTTAAAAATAGCCAGGGGGATGTAAAATACAGTATAGGAAATGGAGTAGCCAAAGAAGTTATACTTATGATCCATGAACATGAACAATAGTGTGGGGATTGCCTGAGGGAGTGGAGGTGTCTGGTGGAGGGGGGCAGGAAGAGGTGGGAAAATCAGGACAACTGTAATAGCATAATCAATGAAACATAATTTAAAAAACAAAACAAAAAATTAAAACATAAAAAAGGTACTAAGAAAAAAGATAATAGAAAAAGAATCTTAAAAGAACATTAAGTTTCTTTTAAAACAACTTTAGATTTTACATTAAGCCTCCCTGCAGACTTACCTAAAAATAAACACATAATCAGTTATACCATTCTCATTATCAGAAAGTAAAAACCATTCAGTTTTTCAGAAGAAACAGAAGCTTTTATTTAGAACTGAATTATACAAGAACTATCTCACTGAAGTTTTAAAGTATATAACATGATATAAAATAATATTCTCGACAGGATTTTTTAGTAAGTGCTGTAGCTTCTATTATATGACTATTTCTTATAATAATTTAAAAAATAAAGAATTGTAAAAGACCTCTACCTAGAAAATTATAAGATACTGAAAAAAGAAATTGAAGAAGATAAAAATATATGGAAGCACATATTGTGTTTATGGATAGGAAGAATTAACATCTTTAGAATGTCTTACTACCCAAAGCAATCTATAGATTCAAAGCAATTCCTATCAAGATACCAAGGATGTATGTCACAGAACTAGAATATATATTTCAAAAATTTATATGAAACCATGAAAGACCCCACATAGTAACAGTGATCTTGAGATAGAAGAACAAGGTTGGAGGAATCATACTACTTAATATCAAACTATTCTATAAGGCTATAGTAATCAAAACAGCATGGTACTGGCATAAAAAGAGACACATAGCTCAATGGAACAGAAAGAATAGAGAACCCAGAAATAAACCCACACCTTTATAGTCAATTAATATTCAACAGAGGAAGCAAATACATACAATGGGCTAAAGATAGTTTATTCAATAAGTGGTGCTGGGAAAAATGGACAGTTACATGCAGAAAAATGAAACTAGACCACCTTCTTATACCACAAACAAGAATAAATTCAAATGGATTAAAGACTTAAATGGTAGACCCAAAACCATAAAAATCCTAGAAGAAAACATAGGCAGCAAAATCTTGGACATTGTTCATAGCAATATTTTTTCTGATACATTTCCTCAAAGAAAATGAGGGAGACAAAAGAAAAAGTAAACAAAGGGGACTTCATCAAACTAAAAAGTTTTCCACAGGAAAAAAAAAATCAACAAAATAAAAAGACAACCCACAGAATGGGAGAATATATTTGATGATACATCTGATAGGGGTTAATATCCAAAATTTATAAAGAACTAACAAAACTCAACACCAAAAAAACAAACACCCCAATTAAAAAATGGGCAACAGACCTGAATAGACACTCCTCCAAGGAGAACATACAGATGGCCAATAGATATAGGAAAAGATGCTCAAACTCACTAATCATCAGAGAAATGAAAATTAAATCACAATGAAATATCACCTCACACCTGTCAGAATGACCATCATCAATAAATCAAAAAACAAGAGCTGGTGAGGATGTGGATAAAGGGGAACCCTTTTGCACTGTTGGTGGGAACGCAGTTTGGTGCAGCCACTGTGGAAAGCAGTATGGAGATATCTCAAAAAATAAAAAAATGGATCTGCCTTTTGACCCAGTGATCCCACTTCTGAAATATATCCAAAGAAACCTGAAACACTAATTTTAAAGATCATAAGCACCCCTATTTTCATTGCAGCGTTGCTTATAATCACCAAGATATGAAAGCAGCCCAAGTGTCCATCAATAGATGAGTGGATAAAACAAACATGGATCACTTACACAATGGAATACTCTTCAGCCATAAAGAAGAAAAGAATTTTACCCTTTGCAACAGTATGGATGGACCTGGAGAACATTATACTAAGTGAAACAAGTCAGTCAGAGAAAAACAAATACCATATGATTCCACTCATGTGGAATCTAATGAACAAACTGAACTAATAGGCAAAATAGAGACAGACTCACATGTAGAGAGTAGGCTGACAGCTCTGGGCTGGAGGGTTAGTGGGTAGTAGAATGAGCAAAAAGGAAAAAGGTCTTGTGGACATGGACAACAGTGTGGTGACTGCAGGGTGGGATATAAGGGGGATAAATGGTTAATGGGAAAATACAATAAAAACAAACAATTGGGAAAAATAGTTCATAAAATATGAATGACAAGAAAATCATTATTTAAAAAGTGGAAATAAATATGCCAACCATAAGACTGCCCCCCCCGCCCCCGCAATGGATGACACAATTAGAAATAAGTACAAGGTCCTTTGGGGGCATTGAAAAGGGACAATTACCTCAATTTAGGGAACTATGTAGAGGAGGCTTCCTGGAGGAGATGATATGTAAACTTGAGATGTGTGAATTAGGTAAAGAAAGGAAAGAAGGTCATTGCAACTACGTACTGAGTAATCAGTACGTAGTGCCTTTCTCTTAAAGTACTGTGATGATCATATAGTTGAATGTTTGATTTCTTGTTTATATGAATAAGCAGCTTTCTCCCCTATGACTGTTGCTTGACATTTAATAAATTTCAAGAGCAGAGAGTAATAAGAAATAAAATAAAATGCACTCAATAAAAAGGTAACACAAGCTAAAATAATCTTTTAAATGTTTACTAAGCAGCATAAGGTGAGCGAGAGAGCACAGGGCTATTAGGAAGCAGGAGCGGAGCAATGCCTAAATCAAAGGAACTTGTTTCTTCGAGCTCTTCTGGCAGCGAATCTGACAGTGAAGTTGACAAAAAGTTAAAGAGGAAAAAGCAAGCTACTTCAGAAAAACCTGTAAAGAAGCAAAAGACCGGTGAAACTTCAAGAGCCTAGTCTTCTTCCAAGCAGAGCAGCAGCAGCAGAGATGATAACATGTTTCAGATTGGAAAAATGAGGTGTCAGTGTTCGGGACTTCAGAGGAAAAGTCCTCATTGATATTAGAGAATATTGGATGGATCCAGAAGGTGAAATGAAACCAGGAAGAAAAGGTATTTCTTTAAATCCTGAGCAATGGAGCCAACTGAAGGAACAGATTTCTGACATTGATGATGCAGTGAGAAAACTGTAAGATCAGAGCCATATAAAACTTGTAACTGGTCTAGTTGTTTTCATCTGTCTTTTTACATTGGCTTTTCTTTTCCAAACGTTCCCCCGCACCAAGCTATTGTATATTTGGATTGCAGAACAATTTGTAAGAATGTTTTTTTAAATGTGCATTATTAAAAATGATCTGAGTGAAGTTCATTGTCAACTTAATTGAGGAGGATTGCTTTGTGCCCACCACCTAGTGTAAAATAAAATCAAGTAATAGTCTTAACTGTTGTGGCCTTCTTTGATCAGAAGAATTGGTACTACTTAATTAAGGCCAAAAGTTTATAGATGTTTGAATTTCAACCTTTTACATTCAAAAGGATTTGTATTGTATTGAATTTATAAACTTTTGATTTGTGAAATCCATAGTTGCTGTGTTTTCTTCTACACAAATGCCCAGTGACACTTTACTTTCCTTTTTTTATCTTTACTTCATTTTCCTTGAATAACTTGTGTTCAATTTTTATTTTTTTTGTTCTTGAATATATTACGTTAATCTGGAAAGTCAGTGAAATTGTCAAAATGTTAGTTATCTCAATAAGGTACTTGTAATTAAAATACTATATGGAAACTACAATCACTAATTCTACTGTATTCAATATTAGGAGATAAAGTTTGATAAACAACATGGCTTGTATGAAAACTCTGAGCAAGTAAGTGTGTGTCATTACCTGTAGTGTTCTGTCTGGTAGTTATCTTACTCTTAGTCTATAGAAGAGGATGGCTTCTTAGATGTCTGATTTATTTTCACTTACTAAACATGTTCACCATAGGATGATGTCTATAAAATCAGAAATTGTTAAATTAGACTAGGATTTAATAAAAATTGTGAAAGCTTACTGGCCTAACATTTTATTTTACAACATTGAGTACGGATTATATATAGCCAGAGATACCACTGAGCTTTTACTGTTAATAGTAGGTAATGTGATCAGTTTTTAGGGGAAAGAGTATATACTTGTGGTTTTTGGCCTTTGCTTCAGTAGCCTTAGTTCTTTTGCAGTTAATCTACTAGACTTAAATGTTACCAAGTTTTAGCAGGCGCTCTGATACAGTTTTCAATGAACCATGATGACAAAGCAGACACAGATAGAGACATAGATTTCAGGGGCTGGGCAGCAATAAATAGCGCATGGTGCAGCCTTAGGTAAAGGGTGTAAGGGAACTTCTACTGAAGTTAAAGAAGGCAGTGAAGATGACGCAGTTCTCTTCAAGCTAAGTGATATTTTGATCACTTTGATAGGACGCAGTTGTAGACAGAATAGTAAAAAGAAAGGTTTAGATAAGACATTAAACATTTCTTGTTGACAAGTTATTTTTGGTAGCTAAAATAAAATTTAAAGTGGTTACTGCTGTATCAGAGAGTTGTACTATTATACCAAGTTTGATTGCTGTGTCTAGAATATTTTATAGAACTATCAAGGATTTGATTTCAAAACCATCTGCCAGGCCCTATGTAGTTATCAATTATCTGGTAGCTATTCTATTTTGAATATTTTTTTGCATTTTGGGTTTTTTTAAAAAGTGTTTTTAGCAGTAACCGTAATTGTTGTGTAATCGGGGAAATAAAGAAATTCTCTTTTGGTATTTTAGCCTTCATCAAATAATAGGTATTAAAGTGCGCAAATAACTTTTTTATTGATGACTTTTCCCATTTTTGGAAATGTGTGTCCTGTTAGCTTAATTGGGTAGATTGTAAAGTATTCCCTATGTATACAAAAAGGTTAGTTAGAACACAGAACATTGATTTTGGTTGTAGATGGAGAGGGAGTAATGGTTGAATTTCCTAGGTTTATATGAATTTAAGGGGTGTATGCATTTTGAAACAATCTGCTAATAAAGAGATGGTGCTGAAGTCTTTTATTCCCTAGGCATTTTCTAGCTATTTAGTTTAAACCCTTCATATAAGGAGTGTTTTTCTGGAAGAATTTAGTACATTGACTTCGAAATTCATTTAAATGATGTTACTGGATATGCAATATATGAAAGTTATTAATCTTTTTTTTGTGTGTAGGAAAGGATGAGAACTGGGTTAAAATAACAGCCGAATTAGCTTGTACCGAAAGAAAGAGTACTTTTCCCCCTGTTTTAACTTTACCTTCTTGGTAAGATTTCTCCAGGCAGGAAGCTCAGCACTTTGGGGCAGCTGTTCCTTACCTTGTGTACAGTGCCAGACTGGACCGAGTTAGTACTAGCCCTTGCCTGTTCACACAGCAGGGCCTTTCTCATGGGGTTTTACTCTTTGTCTTTTAAAGTACAAGCCCCATTTGACCAATTTCCTGTGCTCTTGGCATTTTATTAAAAGAACAACCACCCACTAAAAAAATACTGTATATAATTTGATTATTCTGTTTTGTTTCGCTTCATAAATGCTTAAGAACTTTTGAAGACTGTTCCTACCTCATTAGCTAGTCAAGATTCTGTGATGGTCATCCTATTCCACATAATGCTTTTGGAAAAAAGACTGAAAATTAAAAGTAGGTACATCTTGGCCTTGGCTATTGAGAGGAAAAGAATAATAATTGAGAATTAAATGTTCCTGACATGTGTATGTTGGAAGAATACCACAAGCTTGAAATATTAAAGTGCTGGCTAATATTTCTCCTGCTATTCCTTGCTATTCACTTTTTATGGAAATTAATTCAGTGAAATGGAAGTTTTTTTTTGGGGGGGGTGTGTTTTTTTTAAGTGGCGTTTTTCCAGATAATAAATTCTAAGGGGTAAACATTTACATAGACACAAATACATAATTCTGTAATTGTGGATACCTGTATGCTTTGTTTGGTACATCTTACATGGAGATGTCGATGAATACAATACTCCCATCTGTGAATATTTTAAATGTTGAAATAAAAAATAAGAAATGTGTAAAAAATGTTTATTAAGCAGCATAAAAGGAAAATGTAAAAGTGGAGATTAAACAATACAATTAAATGATAAAATGGGATACAGGAAAATAAAATGGAAAGAAGGCTTAAGAATTATTGATGTATGTAGCAAAATAATTACAACCAGAGGACTAGGAGACGAGATAGTAAAAATAATAAAACAGGTAGAAATGGTATGAATACCACCAGTGTATGATTTTAGGTAGAGCTCATAAAGAAATAAAAGCCACGTAAGTTAAAAAGGAGATAAATCAGCACTAACAGTTATAAAGGTAATTAGAAGTTTCAAACAAAAGTAGATGTCTACAAAATATCACCTACTCTTGTCCTCCCAAGTTTTCCTCAAAGATTTCTTAGACTAATACCCTCGGAACACAGAGCAATGAATATTCCCTTACCCTGTTTTATGCTTTAAGTCTCAAATGCAGTCTTTCTAACCTATAGCTATCAGTGAATGCCTCTCCAAATCCTTTCTTCCAAAACGGCAAAAGTCAAGTCATTTCCCTCACTGGCCCTCTCACCTGAGCACTTTAGTTTCTTGATATCATTATTTTCTGAAAAGTATCCCACATTGTGTGAGACAGTGCTCCTCAAACTTCTTTAGCCTTACTACTTTAGTCAGACAAAGCAAACAAATGAATTGAATCTATTTGGAAAAACTGGTGCTGAACTTAAACAGAAATCAGTAAAATGTTAGGCTTTTATTAACCACAATGTACAAAGTATTCTTATTCCAAATACACATACATCAATATTTGCATTTTGTAGAAGTGAATTTTTTTAAAGGCCAGCCAGAATATAT
Source organism: Glossophaga mutica (assembly GCA_039655065.1). Taxonomy (NCBI): domain Eukaryota; kingdom Metazoa; phylum Chordata; class Mammalia; order Chiroptera; family Phyllostomidae; genus Glossophaga; species Glossophaga mutica. The sequence continues at coordinate 71,506,119 of CM077308.1, read as the reverse complement.
TCTTAGGTTAAATTACATAGCACAGCATTTGCCTACGCATACTATAGGATATCATTTGGGGTCGTGTGAAAAAGGTAAAATAAATTTAGGAAATTCTACTTTTAAAAATAAGAGTTTTGTTTCCTAGAGAAAAATTTCTTTTATTTATCTAGTACTTTCTAACGTAATTTAACAATGAAAATGCTGTGTTTGTGTGTTGCAAAGCCCCTAACTAGTTGTAGTTCATGAAATACGCTTTAGGAAGCACAGTTTCAAGAAAAAGAACTGTATATGGGGAGAGATGGGAAATCTAGGTCTTTAACAAAATCTCGACAATCTTTGAATCCAATTGTGTTACTAAAGGACTAATAGGAAATATTCATAAAGTCATCTCTGACTTTATATTACAATGGGAAAACAAGTATCCTATCTTTGGGAAAGTGATGATAGAGTTAAATGAATTTTCTTTTTTTTTAAGCTTGGACTTTCTGAATGGAGCCCCGCATGTTTTAACTTTGGAACTTAAAGTAGTTTGAATATACTTCTCTGAGGTGAAATGTATCTTGACATGTTTTGACTTTTAAAAATAAAAGCAAATAAATACACATATGTGACATTTTATTTAATAACTTACATTAAGGGAATTTAAAATTTGGAGAACCAAATTTTTACCCAATTTTTTGAGTTAATCAGAATCAGTTTTTCTCCATGTCATAAAGAGAGCTCATGTCACTGCACAAGTGCAAATAATGTCTTCAGGAAAGAAAAATAATAAAACATGGTTATGTTTCATGTACCAACTGAGACATCTGTGCACACAATTCAGGATTCCCTGGTACCATTATTTTATAAGCCTTTGCATTTTTAGCTTTCCAACTCTATTATTGTATTTAAAAGAAGTGAAACTTTTTTCCACATATTATCCACTAGCTTTGAAATGCTAACATAAGAGTCTTTGAAATGAGTTTTGGAAAAAATCTTGAATAATCCACCTCATCATAGACATGTAACTGAAATAAATTCACTCAGTCACTGCCCTTTAACAGCTGTGTTTCTTCTTATAACCTTTAATTTTAATATTTGCAACTGTATTATAGTGTAGCTATAGTGACTTCTTTGTGAATATACTTTCTGGATTAGGTAAGGGATGGAGAATATTTTTCCATGATAAAGTAGTCATCTGGATTGAGCTGTCAAAATCTAATCCTCACAACACTCTCATTTGGTTTTGTTAAATGAACAAAGACATCTACTTTAATACACTCAGAGCAGGATTAAGACATCCTGCAAACCTTCTGATTACTCTATAGATTAACAAAAATTCTTAGCTAACTTTATCCAAAAGACCAGATGTAGAATAATCTTCTATTTTTTCAGTAAGTGTTGAAAGGCAAATATATACAAATGGTGACATACATTATATATAAATGAGGTTTGTATATCTATCTATTTATATTTAATTTTTTGCTTCAGTGCTTTGAAAAGTGACATATTTTCAAGTTAGTATATGAATAAGTAATGAGTAAAAACTACTTTGAAGATTATTTATATTTATTCATACTGGAGATAATCTTCCTTAATATTTAAAAAATATTTTTCTCAGAAATAAACGTTAAGGATCAAGCTAATTTTTCAAGACTACATAACTTCTGTGCCATTCTACCCTCACCCCCATTAGTTCCCAAATAAAGCCCTATACAAATTAAAGTCTTGAGTTAATTTCCTTAATGTTTAATTGAGTGGATGTTCTCTGACATGATGTGAGTAGAAGTGGCCGTTGGTCAGTTAATTGAAAGAAGAAAATAAAATTGGGTTAAAGAGAATTATGTATGTGTATACATACACTATAAACATCCAAATATACATAAGTGTTCTGAGTTAAAACATAAAATTTAAACATTTTAATTTATAGCTTATAAAGTACCTTTGTTCATAAATCTTTTGATGTTAGCACTTTATTTTTGGTATGGTTTTGCTAATGGGAGGTCTCTGAAGTCCTTCTTGCATGAATCACATACATAATACATCTTCTATGATTTCAAATTCTCATTTCATTAAAATAGAATGAAAACTTAGAATACTTACTAAGAAATGTAAGTGCAAAATCCTGGTACTTAATGATCAATTGGTTGGTTGATTGATATCCTTCCATCTTTTACATACCTAATTTGATGTTATTTAAAAATTATTTATTGTGAAATATATCAAACACACAACTTGTAAATAAATAGATATGTATAATTTAAGGTATAATAATATAACCAGCACTGGTGTACTCACCACCAGGTTAAGGAATAGAACATTACCAGTACCTTAAAATTCCTTTTTGTTTCACTCTCCAGAGGCAACCAATAGGCTGACTTTTATGATAATCATTTTCTTGCATTTCTTTACAGTCAAGCTGTTCTGTAATCTTTAAGTAATATTTTCAGTTTTGCCTCTTAAGAAATTTTAAGTAAATGCAATAGAGGCTTAGGTATTTTCTGTGATTTTTTTCTTCCCCTCAACATTATGTTGATGTGTCTAGCTTATTCCCTTCTACTGTGACATAGCCTTCCATTTTATGACAGCACCTCAATTTACTCATTCTATCCTTGATGGACATTTGGGCTTTGTTTTAGATTAATTCCCCTCAAAAGAGATCCTAAGACAAAGATTTGGGTATAAGTATTACATCTATGTTTAGGAGGCAATCCTAGGAAGGATTGAGGAAGGAGTGAGGAAGTAAGACTCAGAAAGAAGAAAAGCCAATAAAGTGTGCGCAAATGAGCAGGTTATCACTGTGGATTTATTCCTTCTGGGAACTCTGAAAGACATTGTTAAACACACATTAGATTTATCCACTAAGGGGGGATGAAGCTAGAATAATTAACCACTGACTCCTATCCTAAATTGGTTGAAGGCCATCTCTGGGGCATCAACTCCTTGTCATTTACAGCTTGTCCCATGGGTAAGTTGAGGATGACGAGGACACTGTCAAGTGCAGGAACTGTCCAGGACAAGGTGACAGAACATGGGTGATGCACTTTTCGGGTCTGTCACAATGTACTCCTTACACCACTCTGATCCACTGAAGCCCTACCCTATGTTCACTCTCTCCTGTCACTGATTCTTTAAATTTCAAGTTGCAGTTCCTTGAAAAAGGGAAAAATAATAAAAGGCTTCACAATAGGTGGACTGGTGGGACAAAGTACAGTCCCTGTGGCTGTGGTTGGTCTGAAGGCTATCACTGATATTCATCATCTCCGTTACCACGTGTTGTAGATTTCTCTGGGTCAGAAATTCTTGTGCATGCTTGTTTTGGTGGCGTGACCTAGTTGTTCATCTTTGAGGGGACCGAATCCTTGGTTACCTTGCCTTTTTCAAGACTACATTGTTGCGATGGCCTATGTACTAGTATCGTTAAACGTGGAAGTTCAAAGGGATACCCTACATTCCTCTGCAGAGAATAAAATTGAAGATATAACAGGCAATCTCCTGTCCAAGAACATGGTATACAGTCATGCTGTTGCTTAACAGTGGGAATACGTTCTTAGAAATACGTACATCATTAGGCTATTTCATCGCTGTGAGAACATTATTGAATACAATTACACAAACCTATATGGTGTAGCCTACGACACACATATTGCTTTTAGGCTATTAGCCTTTATAGCATGTTACTGTACTGAATACTGTAGGTGACCATAACACAATGGTAAGTTATTTTTGTATTTAACATGTCTAAACACAGAAAATATACAGTAAAAATATGATATACAGTTCTTTTATAAGGTGGTCAGCACAGTAGGTTTATTTACACCAGTATCACCATAAACACATGATTAATGCATTGAGCAATGACTTTAAGACAGCTACGATGTCAGTAGGTAATAGAAAATTTTCAGCTCCGTTATAATCTTATGGGACTACAGTCTGATATGAGATCTGCCATTGACCAAAAGATCATCATGCATCATTGTAATTTTCCATTTATATGATTAAAAACATTTTTATTAGAATTTGATAATTTTATTCTTGTAGGGCTTTATATATGTATATACATATACATCCTAGATTCTTAATGATTTTGATGTCATGGTGAATGATATGTTTTTAAGGTTATAATTTTTAAGAGTTGGTGATATATGAAATTGCTTTTATGCATTGATTAAGTATCAATAAAACTTGTTGGATTCTTTTGGAGTTTTCCAAATGTATAATCATATTTATTTGTGACAATCCAAAAAATGTTTGCTTTGGTTTTTCCTATGCAATTTTTATGTATTTTCTTTCTTTTTCTTGTTTTACTTTACACAGTAGACAGAGTAGGAATGATGATAGTGAGCATCTTTGTCACGTTGCTATTAATTTTTAAATATGAAACCATCATGTATTTCTGAGAGAGACCCAACTAGGTCATAATATACTATAATTTTTATATATTACTGTGTCATGTTGGCAAAATTTGGTACAAGATTTTCAAAACTAAGTTCATGAGTGTCCCTAGTTTATAGTTTTGCTATCATGTACCATCCATTCATGTATTGTTTTGGTATCAAGGTTATGCCAAGTTTCAAAAAGTGAGTTGGAAAGTGTTACTTTCTAAATTTCTGGGAAAAATTCATAAAAGATTGGACTTAATATTATTTGATTATTTAGTAAATGCTTCTGCTAAGCTGCTTGTCCTGTTTTCCTCACAGTAAAATTTTGAACAACAATCCTAATTGCTTTAATGTTATTACTCTATGCAGGTCCTTCCTTCCTTCCTTCCTTCCTTCCTTCCTTCCTTCCTTCCTTCCTTCCTTCCTTCCTTCCTTTTTTAATTTTCAAGGTACTTTATCTTTTTAAAAAAATGTATTTTATAGATTATGCTATTACAGTTGTCCCTTTTCTCCCCCATCATTCCCCTCCACCCTGTACACCCCCTCCCACCCACATTACCCCCTTTAGTTCAAGTCCATGTGTCATAAGTTCTTTAGTTTCTACTTTTCCAGAACTATTCTTGCCCTCCCCCGTCTATTTTCTACCCACCATCTATGCTACTTATTCTCTGTACCTTTTTCCCCTCTCTCCTCCTCCCACTCCACTGTTGCTAACCCTGCTGCTAACATGGAGATCCATATGATCTCCATTTCTGTGTTTCTGCTCCTGTTCTAGTTGTTTGCTAGTTTCCTTTTGTTTTAGGTGTGGTTGTTAATATCTGTGAGTTTGCTGTCTTTTTACTGTCATATTTTTTATCTTCTTTTTCTTAGATAAGTCCCTTTAACATTTCATATAATAAGAGCTTGTTGATGATGAATTGCTTTAACTTGACCTTATCTGAGAAGTGCTTTATCATCCCTTCCATTCTAAATGACAGCTTCGCTGGATAGAGCAATCTTGGATGTAGGTCCTTGACTTTCATGACTTGGAATACTTCTTTCCAGCCCCTTCTTGCCTGGAAGCTTTCTTTTTTCTTTTTAATATATTTTATTGATTATGCTATTACAGTTGTCCCATTTCTCCCCCATCGTTCCCCTCCACCCTGCACACCCCCTCCCACCCACATTTCCCCCCTTTAGTTTATGTCCATGTGTCATAAGTTCTTTAGCTTCTACATTTCCCACACTATTCTTGCCCTCCCCTTGTCTATTTTCTACCTACTGTCTATGCTACTTATTCTCTGTACCTTTTCCCCTTCTCTCCTCCTCCCACCCCTCTGTTGCTAACCTTCCATGTTATCTCCATTTCTGTGGTTCTGTTCCTGTTCTAGTTGTTTGCTTTTGTTTTAGGTGTGGTTGTTAATAGCTGTGAGTTTGCTCACAATAGTCTTTGTGCTCACAATAGCTGTGAAAAGACATTTTCACTGTCCTATTTTTTATCTTCTGTTTCTTAGATAAGTCCCTGTAACACTTCATATAATAGGAGCTTGGTGATGATGAACTCCTTGAACTTGACCTTATCTGAGAAGCACTTTATCTTCCCTTCCATTCTAAATGACAGCTTTGCTGGATAGAGCAATTTTGGATGTAGGTCCCTGCCTTTCAAGACTTTAAATACTTCTTTCCAGCCCCTTCTTGCCTGTAAGGTCTCTTTTGAGAAATCAGCTGACAGTCTGATAGGAACTCCTTTGTAGGTGACTGTCCCCTTATCCCTTGCTGCTTCTAGAATTCTCTCCATTTTAATCTTGGCTAATGTAATTATGATGAGCCTTGGCATGTTCCTCCTTGGGTCCAACTTCTTTGGGACTCTTTGAGCTTCCTGGACTTCCTGGAAGTCTATTTCCTTTGCCAGATTGGGGAAGTTCTCCTTTATTATTTGTTCAAATAAGTTTTCCACTTGTTGCTCTTCCTCTTCCCCTTCTGGTACTCCTATAACTCGGATGTTGGAATGTTTAAAGATGTCCTGGAGGTTCCTAAGCCTCTCCTCATTTTTTTTGAATTCTTGTTTCTTCATTCTTTTCTGTTTGTTTGTTTCTTTCTTCCTTCTGATCCACTCCATTGATTTGAGTTCCAGTTTTCCTCCCATTACTATTGGTTCCCTGTGCATTTTCCTTCATTTCACTTATTTTAGCCTTCATTTGTTCATCTAATTTGTGACCAAAATCAACCAATTCTGTGAGCATCCTGATCACCAGTGCTTTGAACTGTGCATCTGATAGGTTGGCTATCTCTTGGTGGCTTAGATGAATTGGCTCTGGGGCTTTGATCTGTTCTCCCATTTGAGCCATTTTTGTTTTCTGTTCTTCTTCTTTTTTTTTGGTCTGGTCTTGGCTGTTATGTAGTGAGGGGTGGAGCTTTAGGTGTTCACCAGGGCAGGGCAGCCCAGTCGCTGGGTTGTGATGCTGTATGTGGGGGTGGGGTCCAAGAGGGAACAGTGGCACTTGCTCTGCTCTGTCTCGTATTTCAGTCCCTTCCACTGCTTTCCCCAAGCAAATTGGGCCCTTCTGGTGCTGATTTCCATGTGGGTGGGCTTGTGTACGCTCTAGGACCCTGTGGGTCTCTCCAACAAACTCTCCTGTGAGGTTGGGAGTCTCTCCGGGCACTTCAACCCCTACAAGTGTTTTCAATCGGTGTTTTTAGGTTTTATTTCCTGGCACCCTGGGTTGTGAGGTCTGTCTCACTCCCCTTTTTTGCCTGGATTATCTGCACACTAATGTGGGACTGCCTGGTCAGCCAGCCACCTGTGCGGCCTCACTGGGTCTGCTTGTTGCCACCCTGTGCCCGGAGTCCGCTAGCTGCCACCTGTGTGCCTGGGGTCTGCCAGCCTCTGCCTGCCCACCCAGGTCCACCAACCTCCATTTTTTCCTGCCGCGACTCTGTGCCTCTTACCAGTCTGGATGAATGGTTGTCAGACTTCTGTATAGTTAAATTTTCTATCAGTTTTGATTGTTTTCTTGTTTCTAAATCTTTGTTGTCCTTAATTTTGTTTGTGTGAGGAGGCATAGTGTGTCCACCTACGCTTCTATCTTGGCTGAAAGTCAGGTTCTTTATTTTTTTATTTATGTTTTTCACTCAACCTTTTTAATACATAATCTTTATTATTTTCCATTACCATTCAGTCCCTATTTACCTCCCTCTCCCAATCATCACACTGTTGTCCAAGACCATGCATGAGTCCTTTTTCCTTTTTGCTCAATTCCTTCACCCTTTAAACTGCCCCCCACTAGCTGTCATCTGTTACCATCTATAAGTCTCTCTCTGTTTTGCTTGTTAGTTCAGTTTGTTTGTTAGATTCCACCTATCAGTGAAATTATATGGTATTTCTCTTCCTCTGACTGGCTTATTTCACTTAGCATAATGTTCTGTAGGTTCATCTATACTGTTGCAAAGGATAAAATTTTCTTCTGTTATACGGCTGAGTAAAATTCTATGGTGTAAATGTCCCATAATTGTTTTATCCACTCATGTGTTGATAGACATTTGGACTACTTTCATAACTTCACCATTGTAAATAATGCTGCTATGAACATAGGAATGCTTATGTTCTTTTGAATGAGTTTTTTTGGTTCCTTCAGCTATATTCCCAGAAGTGGGATCTGTCAAAAGGCAGAGCCATTTTTAATTTTTTGAGATAGCTCTATACTGCTTTCCACAATGCCTACACCAGTCTTCAGTCCCACCAATAGTGCAGAAGAGCTCCCCTTTTTCCACATCCTTGCCAGCACTTATTGTTTTTTGATTTATTGATGATGGCCATTCTGACAGGTGTGAGGTGATATCTCATTGTGGTTTTAATTTGCATTTCTCTGATGATTAGTAAGTTTGAGCATCTTTTCAAACTTACTAATCATCAGAGAAATGCAATATGTCCATTGGCCATCTGTATGTCCTCCTTGGAGGAGTGTCTATTCAGGTCCTTTGCCCATTTTTTAATTGGGTTGTTTATTTTTTTAGTGTTGAGTTTTGTAAGTACTTTATAAATTTTGGATATTAATCCCTTATCAGATGTATCATCAAATATATTCTCCCATTCTGTGGGTTGTCTTTTTATTTTGTTGATGATTTCCTTTGCTGTGCAAAAACTTTTTAGTTTGATGTAGTACCACTTGTTTTTTTTTTTTAATTTTTATTTTCATTGTTGATCTTGTACAGTTTTCTGTCTTTTATTCTCACCTGAACCCGCCACCCCAGCCCTCCCCACCTCCCTCCCATTTCCACCCCCCCCCCCATAGTTTTTGTCCATGTGACCTTTATACTTGTTCCTGTAAATCCTTCCCCTTTTCCCCTGAAATTCCCTCCCTTCTCCCCTCTGGTGACTTTCAGCATGTTCCCAATTTCCATGTCTTTGGTTATATTATGCTTGTTTGTTTGTTTTGTTGATTAGGTTCCTGTTAAAGGTGAGATCATATGGTATTTATCTTTCACTGCCTGGCTTACTTCGCTTAGCATGATGCTCTCAAGTTCCATCCATGCTGTTGCATAGGGTATGAGCTCCTTCTTTCTTTCTGCTGCATAGAATTCCATTGTATAAATGTACCACAGTTTTTTGATCCATTCATTTACTGATGGGCATCTAGGTTGCTTCCAACACTTGGCTATTGTAAATTGTGCTGCTATAAACATAGGGGTGCATAGGTTCTTTTGGATTGGTGTTTCAGGGTTCTTAGGATATAGTCCTAGCAATGGAATTGCTGGGTCAAAAGGTATATCCATTTTTAGTTTTTTTAGAAAATTCCATACTGTTTTCCATAGTGGTTGTACCAGTCTGCACTCCCACCAGCAGTGCACTAGTGTCCCCTTTTCTCCACAACCTCTCCAACACTTGCTGTTTGTTGCTTTGTTTATGAGGGCCATTCTGACTGGTGTCAAGTGGTATCTCATTGTGGTTTTAATTTGCATCTCTCTGATAGCTAGCGATATCGAGCATCTTTTCATGTGTCTCTGGATCCTCTGTATGTCCTCCTTGGAGAGGTGTCTGCCCAAGTCCTTTGCCCATTTTTTAATTGGGTTGCTTGTCTTCTTAGAGTGGAGTCGTGTAAGTTCTTTGTATATTTTGGAGATTAAACCCTTACCTGAGATATCATTGGCAAATATGTTTTCCCACACAGTCGGTTCTCTTTTTATTTTAATACTGTTTTCCTTGGCCATGCAGAAGCTTTTTATTTTGATGAGATCCCATTTGTTTATTCTTTCCTTTATGTCCCTTGCTTTAGGAGACATATCAGTAAAAATGTTGCTGCGTGTAATATCTGAGATTTTCCTGCCTATGTTCTCTTCTAGGACTTTAATGGTGTTACAGCTTATGTTTAAGTCTTTTATCCACCTTGAATTTATTTTTGTGTATGGTGTAAGTTGGTGCTCGAGCTTCATTTTCTTGCAGGATGCTGTCCAGTTCTCCCAACACCACTTGTTGAAGAGGCTGTTTTTACTCCATTTTATGTTGCTGCCCCCTTTGTCGAATATTAATTGACTATAGAGACTAGGGTTTATTTCTGGGCTCTCTATTCTATTCCACTGGTCCACGTGCCTGTTTTTATGCCAGTACCAGGCTGTTTTGATTACAGTGGCCTTGTAATACATTTTGGTATCAGGTATTGTGATCCCTCCTGCTTTGCTCTTCTTTCTCAAGATTGCTGCCGCTATTCTGGGTCGTTTATGGTTTCATATAAATTTTTGAAGAGTTTGTTCTATATCTGTGAAATATGCCATTGGTACTTTAATAGGTATTGCATTGAATCTGTAGATTGCTTTGGGAAGTATGGACATTTTGATGATGTTAATTCTTCCGATCCATGAACACGGTATGTGTTTCCATTTATTTGTGTCTTCCTTGATTTCCTTCTTCAGTGTTGTGTAGTTTTCTGCATACAGGTCTTTTACCTCCTTGGTTAGGTTAATTCCTAGGTACTTTATTTTTCTTTTTGCTATATCAAATGGTATTTTTTTCTTGATTTCTGCTTCTGTTGTTTCATTGTTGGTATACAAAAATGCCTTTGATTTCTGGATATTGACTTTGTATCTGGCTGTTTGGCTAAATTCATTTATTAGGTCGAGCAGTTTTTTGGCCGAGACTATAGGATTTTCTATGTATACTAACATGTCATCTGCAAACAATGATAGTTTTGTTTCCTCCTTTCCAAGTTGGATGCCTTTTATTTCCTTTTCTTGTCTAATCGCTGTGGCTAATACTTCCAATACTATGTTGAATAGAAGTGGAGAGAGTGGACAGCCTTGTCTTGTTCCTGATGTAGTACCACTTGTTTATTTTTTCTTTTGTTTCCCTTGCTTGGGGAGATATATCCAATAAAATATTGCTGTGAGCAATGTTGGAGATTTTGCTGCCTATGTTTTCTTCTAGGATTTTTATGGTTTTGGGTTTACCATTTGAGTCTTTTATCCATTTTGAATTCATTCTCAATTGTGGTGTATGAAGATGGTCTAGTGTCATTTTTTTCATATATCTGTCCAATTTTCCCAATACTATTTATTGAATAAACTATCTTTAGCCTGTTGTATGTGCTTGTTTCCTCTGTTGAATATTAATTGACTATAAAGGTATGGGTTTATTTCTGGGCTCTCTATTCTGTTCCGTTGATCTATATGTCTATTTTTATGCCAGTACCATGCTGTTCTGATTACTATGGCCTTATAGAATAGTTTGATATTAGGAAGTGTGATTCATACAACTTTGTTCTTCTTTGTCAGGATCGTTGTTGCTTTGTGAGGCCTTTTGTGGTTCTATGTACATTTTTTAAATATTTGTTCTAATTCTGTGAAATACATTATTGGAACCCTGATAGGAATTGTGTTGAATCTATATATTGCTTTGGATAGTATAGACATTCTAATGATGTTAATTCTTCCAATCCATGAACATGATCTATTCTTCACTTATTTTAATCTTCTTCAATTTTTTTCTTTAGTCTCTTACAATTTTCCAAGTACAGGTCTTTTACATCCCTGGTTAGATTTATTCCTATGTATTTTTTTCTTTTTTGTAGCAATTATAAATGGATTGTTTTCTTAATTTCCCTTTCTGTTAGTTGATTTTACATATAAAAATGCAACTGATCTGGATATTAATTTTGTATCCTGCCACTTTGCTGAATTCATTTATCAGTTCTAGTAGTTTCTTGGTGGAATCTTTGGTGTACTATCTGTACAGTATCATGTCATCTGTAAATAATGACAGTTTTACTTCTTCCTTTCCAATTTGGAGGACTTGATGTCTCCTTCTTGTCTGATCACCATGGCTAGGACTTACAATACTATGTTCAATAAGAGAGGTGAAAGCAGACACCCTGATCCTGATCTTAAGGGAAATGCTTGTAGTTTTTGCCCATTGAGTATGATGCTGGCAGTGTGTTTGTCATATATGGCCTTTATTATGTTTAGGTACGTTCCCTCTAATCCCACTTTACCGAGACTTTTTATCATAAATGGGAGTAGGATTTTATCAAATACTTTATCTACATCTATGGATATGATTGTGTGGTTTTCATCCTTCATTTTGTTTATGTGCTGAATCACATGTATTGATTTGTGAATATTGTATTAACCTTGCATTCCTGGAATAAACCCCACTTGATCATGGTGCATGACTTTTTTCGCTGCATTGCTGTATTCAGTCTACTAATATTTTGTTGAGTGTTTTAGTACCTATTTCACCAGGGATATTGACCTGTAATTATCTTTCTTTGTAGTGTCTTTATCTGGTTTTGGAATTAGGATAGTGCTGGCCTTGTAAAATGAGTTTGGGAATCTTCCTTCCTTTTGAATTTTATGAAATAGTTTGAGGAGAGGTGTTATTTCAGAATGTTTGGGAAAATTCATCTGTGAAGCCTTTTGGCCTCTTGTTTGTTGGGTGTGTTTTCATTACTGTTTCTATTTCACTAGGTGTAATCTGTCTATTCAGATTCTCTGATTCTTCCTGATTTTGGAAGACTATGTTTCTAGGAAGTTATGCATTTCATCCAGGTTGTCGAGTTTGTTGGCATACAGTTGTTCATAATATTTTCTTACAATTCTTTGTAGTTTTTCAGTGTCAGTTGTTATTGCTCCTGTTTTATTTCTGATTTTATTAATTTGGGTCCTTTTTCTTTTTTTCTTGATGAGTTTGGTTAAAGGTTTGTCAATCTTGTTTATGTTTTCAAAGAACCAGCTCTTGGATCCACTGATATTTTGTATTGTTTTTTTTAAGACTCTATTTCATTTATTTCTGCTCTGATCTTTATTATTTCCTTCCTACTGCTCATATTGGGCTTTGTTTGTTGTTCCTTTTAAAGTTCCTTTAAGTGTGAAATTAGATTGTTTATTTGAGCTTTTTCTTGTTTTTTTTTTTTTTTTTTTTTTTTTTTTTTTTTTTTTTTTGAGATAGGCCTGTATTGCTATGAATTTCCTTCTTAGGATTGCTTTCCCAGTGTCCCACAGATTTTGGATTGTTGTGTTCTCATTTCATTTGTTTCAGGGTATCTTTTGGTTTCTTCCTGACCTCATTGTTGACCAATTCATTGTTTAATAACATATTATTTAGCTTCTGTGTCTTTGTGTGTTTTTCAGTGCTCTTCTTGTAATTGATTTCTAGTTTCATGGCACTTTGGTCAGAGAAGATTCTTGATATGATTTCAATCTTCTTAAATTTGTTGAGACTTGTTTGTTGTCCTAACATGTGGTGTACCCCAGAAAACATTCCATGTGCTCTTGAAAAGTATGTGTATTCTGCTGCTTTGGGGTGAAATCCTCTGAAGATATCAATTAAACCCATTTAATCCAGTGTGTCATTTAAGGCTGCTGTCTCCTTGTTGATTTTCTGTCTGGAAGATCTACCCATTGAAGTCAATGTGGTGTTAAAATCCCTGACTATGAATATATTTCTGTCAACTTCTCCCTTTATGTCCATCAAGATTTGCTTCACATATTTAGCTGCTCTTATGTTGAGTGTGTAAATATTTACTAGGGTTATAATCTCTTGTTGGATTGTTCCTTTTATCATTATGTAGTGTCCTTCTTTGTCTTTTACTATAGCCTTGGTTTTTAAAGTCTATTTTGTTAGATTAAGTACTGCTACCCAGACTTTTTTCTTTTCCATTTGCATGAAATATCTTTTTCCATCCTTTTATTTTTACTCTGTGTGTATATTTCAATCTGAGATGGGTCTCTTGGAGGCAGCATATATATATGGGTCTTGTTTTTTTATCCATTCACCTACTCTATGTCTTTTGGTTGGAGCATTTAAGCCATTTACATTTAAGGTGATTATTGATAGATATGTATTTAGTACCTTTTTATTGTTAGACCTTCTTCTTCTTCCTCTCCTCCTCCTCCTCCTCCTCCTCCTCTTTCTTCTTGTTCAAGCAAGCCCTTTAACATTGTTGCAGTTCTCATTTGGTGTTAACAAATTCCTTTAGCTTTTTGTCTGGGAAGCTACTTATTTCTCCTTTGAGTTTAAATGATAGCCTTGCTGGGTAAAGTAGCCTTGGTTGTGCATCCTTGCTTTTCATCACCTTGAATATTTCACACCACTCCCTTCTGGCCTGAAATATTTCTGTTGAGAAACCAGATGACAGTCTATTTGAGCTCCCTTGTAAGCAACTAACTGCTTTTCTCTTGTGTTTTTTTAGGAGTCTCTCCTAAAAGGAGAAAAAACTTCTCTCCTTGTCTTTAAGCTTTGCTATTTTAATTATGATGTGTCTGGGTGCAGGCCTCTTTGGGTTCAACTTGTTTGGGACTCTCTGAGCTTCCTGTACTTGTGTGTCTTTTTCCTTCACAAGATTAGGGAAGTTTTTGGTCATATTTCTTCCAATAGTTTCTCGACCCCTTGCTTACTCTCTTCTTTCTGGTATTCCCATGATGTTGATGTTGTTATGCTTCCTGTTGTCCAAAATGTTTCTTAAGCTCTTCTCATCTCCTCATTTTGTAAAAAAAGTTCTTTTCTTTTTGCTGCTCCGCTTGAGTATTTTTCCCTACCTTGTCATCCAAGTCACTGATGCAATCCTCTGCTTCATCTAACCAGCTGTTTATTCTTTCCAGTGTATTATTTATTTTAGATATTGCATTCTGATATTACCATAAATTTGAAAATTCAGAATATACTATTATCTGTTTAATCCTTTTATTTTTAACAGTTATGTTCCCCTTTAATTCTTTATAATGTTTTTTCTTTTCTCTTTTTCTTTTGATCAGAGTCTCCAGTAGTTTTATTAAGGTCTTTAAATAAGCAACTTTTGGCTTTGTTAATCCTCTGGATTTTGTGCTTATTTTTATTTTATTTTTCTACTTTTATTATTTAGCCCCTACTTTCAGAGATTTATCCCCCATTCTTTTTCTAAATCCTCAAGTTAGAATCTAAAAATTCATTGTGAGCCTTTTTTTGTAATAAAAAGCAATTGAGGAAATAAATTTCTCTCCAAGAACTTCTTAAGCAGCATAGATATTCTATTATTATTTAGTTATATATTTCTATATTTTGTTACAGTTTTTCATCAACCCATGAGTTGTTTAGATGAGTTTTTCCATAGTTTTCAAGTAAATGAAGTTTTCTAGATTTTTTAAAAAATTTATTTCTAATAAGTGAATTATGAATGGTGAATGTGATCAGTACAACACTGACTGATCTTGTGAAATTTAACAAAGCTATTTTACAGCACATAACATTATCAATTATTATGAAAATGCTTAAAAGGAATGTTTATTCTCCATCTAATTCATGCTGATGTTTCTAAGTTTGTCTTTATTTCTTTAAATATTTTAAACTTATTTATATGTGTGCTATTTCTAATATCTGAATCTTTTGTGGGTCTTCTGTTTTTTATACTGTCTCACTCAGGATGCTTTGTTTACTGATGTGTAATTTATCTTAGTCTTTTTTTCATTTCTAAAAATCTATTTCAGATATGCAAAAAGACATTTAAAAATGTAACAACCATGTAGTCTCCATCCAGCTTAGAAAATAACATAATTTTAGTCTCTTTTGTACACCTTCACATTTGTCTGTATTCTCTCAAAGATAATCAGCTTTTCAAACCTATGTTTATAATTCTTATGCATGTCTTTATACATTTATTTACCATCATTTCCAATCAACTGCTCCCTTGACATCTACTTTAGAGACTGTAACTTTAAGTACTTGGCACCTTGCCTCTCTTAAAGATCTGAAAGGCCATAGACATAGTCATGGCTAATGACGTAGTTATAAGTCTCTGGTAGGATAACCTTCCCCAAATGAAAAGGTAAAGATTTGCTATAGACAACATTTTTTGCCCTTCACAATGTTTTTCTTTCCATTTTTCAACTTGGAACATATACATGAGGCTGAGGTAACTATTTTTGCACAGTAGGCAACAAGAATCAAGAAGAGCTCTATGCTTCTTTATGGTAGAAACGAAAGGTGGAAACAGCCTGGGCACCTGATAGCATTGTGAGATTACTGCACTAGGTTAGGGCTTCCTGCCTCAGACCACTCTTCACATGAGGTGATTACGTAGTCTCAGATGCTACTGATCATACATCATTAATCTACATACAACTAAGAAGGAAAATAAAATGCTGACTATTAAAGAATAATATAATGCTCACTTTTCACATCAGTTGTACATGAAAACCTAATTTTACAGATAAGAAATTTGAAAAACATGTGTTTCTAAGAGTTAATGAAATATTTTTAAAAAACTTTTTAAAACCATTAGTTGAGGTGTCAAACACTTGCTGCTGAAGTTTCCTAACAGATAACATTCTAAAATAAATAGATACATTTAGACTGAAATTAATGTAACTAAAAGTAGAAAAGGAACAAGATTAGGCTTTATTAAGAAAGCTACTCTTTGATCTAAATCAGCAGTCCAAGATGGCTGAGTCCAGAAATCCAGCAGCATGTTGTGTCAGGCATGGGCCTGTCTATTGGCAGATTTATTTCTTGCCCCTTTCTGGTCTGGTCTGTAAGGTGCCAGGCTATGTTCCCAGCCTTCTGGGTGAGTGAGGTCCAGCTGAGTTCAGCCAATGTGATGCATTGCCTGGAGAGTGGAAGAAGACGGGAGGGGTGCATTGTATTCCTTCTCTTTCTCTGTCATTAGCAGCTGAAAAGTCCTCACTGGATCAGGCCCTTACCAAACAGACCAGCCAAGGTTGTAGCATCTTCCTAGTGTTCCTGACCTCTTGTCTTTTCGTCCTTTCATCCTGGGAGTCGTAGTGATTTCCTGCTTTTCCTCATCTCAGGATGGCCTCACCAACCCCTATTTGACCTCTTGGTTCGCTCATCACCTGTGTGACCAATTCCTTGCATTAAGTCTCTCTGACACTTGGACTTTTTGAAGTGGTTTTTGTTTCCCTGACTATATATTTCAGTGATACTCTTTGAAAAGTTGAATTTTCAGTTGTAAGCTCAAGTTATTGCACACTAAGTCAAACAGATGGGAATCATAGCAGGAGATATGTTTGGGACTTGAGAAAAGTCTTATTCCCTGGGCTTTTTCCCAACACCTAATATAATATATTCCCTGGGGAAGGGGCGATTATTCCCATTGTACAGTGCAGCTGGCAAGCATCCTGGGAAAAGGGAGTTTTTTAATGCTCCTCCCCAGATCATTGGTTTGAATGTTCAGAGGCATAATAGTCTTTATTCTTGTTCAGAAGGACATGACTTACATGTTAGTTTCTCTTCCAAATAGAATTCTTTGTTACTATTATCCTGTTCTCACTCCACTTGGATACTTAGGAATGAATAAATATCCTTTGGGCTTAGATTGCTGGGTCATCTTGACCTGGCAGAAGAGAGTTTATCTCACCTAGAAATGCTGGAAGATAGGAGGTAGATATAGTAAGTAAATGAGAGTTGGATTGCCTCCTTAAGGGGAAGAGGTGAGTATGATTTGATTATAGTGAGGTTTTGAAATTGAAAATAAGGGAAAAAAGTATGTGTGGAAACAGAGAAGCCAGAAAAGGATAGTAGATATTTGTGTTCTTCCTTCCTACCTTCCTTTCTGGAGAACCTTTCTTGCTCTCGCTCTCGCTCTCACTCCTTCCTCCTTCCTTCCCTTTCTTTCTGATAGTAGCAAATTAATTTTCCTTTGGGAAATCACCTCTTTCCCACTCAGTCCACATGGTATGGTGGTATCAACACTAACCCTTCCTCCAGGGATAGGCAGTTAACTCAAGCCTGGCCAATTGGAACACTTTACCTTCCTGGCAAAAATGATTGTCCAGGATGGGCACATGTCCTAATCAAAGCCTGTGAGATGCAAAGTTGTAACTTTTGAAAGGGAAGCATTCACCGTTGGATACAGTCAAGACACAAGGAAGCAAAGGTGAGAGACAGAAAAAACCCAATTCTTGATAACATTGTTGACCTGTTGGATTTAGCTGTGGCAAAACTCAGATCTGGCTCCTAAACTTTTGAGCTATGTTAACAAGTAAATTCCTTTCTCTAAGCCTGTTTTGAAATATGTTTTCCTTCCTTCCTTCTTTTTCCCTTCCCCCTTTCTTTCCTTTTGCTGAAAGAACCCCGTAAAAAGCTTATGTATATATATATATATATATTTATGTGTCTTTTATATATTATTCTTTCTCTCTTCCTCCATTTTGCTGAAAATATTATAAAAAGTATCTGCATATTTATGCATGTCTTGGGGCTAAAGATGACTCAAATTCGGTGAAAAGGAAACTTAAAATACTATTTATAATATATAAACAAACAAAATCCCCCTTTTAATATTACTACATGCAGATCAGGGACAACAGCACTTGGTTTTAAAATATCTATGGCCCCCTGGCCAGGTAGCTTATTGGTTACAGTACCGTCCCTATACGTCAAGGTAGCAGGTTTGATCCCCTGTCAGGGCATATACAGTGAGCAACCAATGAATGCATAAATAAGTGGAACGACAAATTAATGTTTCTCTCTCTCTTCCTACCCTCCCTTTCCTCTCTCTCTCTCTAAAATCAATAAATTAAAGAACAAAAACCTATGGTCAATATATTTTCTTAATTCTCATCACGTATTGTTGTTGCCAATGAAGTTGATACTAGGGCACTACATGTACTTTGTCTATTATAGGAATTTAAGAAGCATATTTAAAAGAGGCTACATTGCCATGTACAACTCACAGAAGTTCATTAATGTGTAACCAATGGAATACACTACTAAAAGTAAGCAAATATTTTCTTTATGAAATTCTATGATCTCACAGGGAAATGACTATTTAATGTCACATACAAGCTTTTGTTCTTCAGCCCTTGATGTGTATTAAGTCAGTGGGCACCTATATCAGCATGGCCTTTCTGTTTAAGTCTAGTTTTGGCCTATTTATAGAAACCTCATTTTCATACAATTTAATTTGTATGTAGATGGCTGCTTTGTAAAATAAAGTTGACTGCCAATGTGAAACTTTTCAAAAGGGTAAGTGAACACTGATTTCTTTATTTCAAAACTGATGGCATTGAGTGCTTTTTGGTAAGTTTTTCACTTAGCTTTAGAAAAAAAATCAATCGCAGAGTTTTAGAGTAGGAAAATAATGTAGAGCTATTTCAGCCTAAATCTTTATTTTTGGGTGAGAAAACACGGTTACTGATATATAAAATGGAAATAGTAGAGAAAGCATTTAAGACTTTGTACTGCCTTTGGCAACCACAGAGTAGATGGGAACCAAGCTGTTCTCTTTTTTTTGCACTATTCCTTTCTCATTCCCTTTCTCAGGTCTACCTCCATGGGTACAAGATGATGTTCATAGATAATTTTAGAATTACATATTTCTTTCTCTTTATTAGTAGGTATTTATTGATGTTGATTTTATTTGTTTACTATCCAACTTTCAGAGTCATTAGACAGCAACTATATAAATGTCAATTTTTATTATTGCTCCATTAATAATGCTAATAAAAAGGATAATATCATACATCTTTTTGGCAGTGGGGAATGAGACAATGGAACCCTGGCAATACAGTTCAACAGCAGAGCAAGAAAATTTGGTTAGAATGTTCCCTGTGCCTCCTACAAGTCCCATCTTTCTCTCAACCTCTGTAACTCAGGAAGAACTGTGTAACGATGCTCAGTGAGGTTGTGTTGACCTGGCCCAGTGTTCACTCAGCCTGTCTGACTAGGTGCTACACAGGAGGACACACAAAGGCCCATCATGCCTGAGAATTAGGCAGTTTTCCTCCATTTCTTAGTAGGTGCTGTGGATATAGGATCTTAATACAAACATTCTGATGAACTAAAGAACATTAAAATGAGATAAGTCAGTATTTCACTAGTGTTATAAACTTCCCAGAAAGTAAATTTGCCCATCAGTATTAATAGTTCTCAGAACTTTCTGTGATGTAGCAACAACATTTGAGATTATGATTTTGTACAAGAGAACCACTTTTGAATTTTTAAGAACTATTTTTTAACACTTAAAATTACACACAATACAAAATACTTGTTTTATAAGTTGAAATCTTTACACTTACGGGTATATTTACAGTAATGCAAGTATATTAGTGCATTCACTTAGAGCAGAGTTATTTATCTTCATTGGGCTTAACATAAAGCCAAGAATGAATTATTTGCTTAAACTGCTTTCTAGTCTTTGAATTAAAAAAGAAAAATTACTTCTACCTCCTTTATAATATTGTCAGAATGAGAAATAATGCCAACAGTTAAGAAGCCTGGTATTTCTGTAAATGAGAGGTCATATTCCAATAGCCTTTACGTTGTAAATTGTAAAGTTTTGGCTACGTATGTCTATCAAATTGTCATTATCTCAGCTTTCAGGAAAATTACATCATCTTTGGTAATAGGCTGCCAACAAACAGAAACTATAGACTACACCATTTTTTCCAAAGAATCCTGTATTTTAATGAATAGCTGAATAAATAGACATCAATTATAAAATTCACATTAAGATAGAAGAAAATCCAAACATTTCTGATTGCTTTATCTCTTAAATTTGATACCTACTACAAAACGAACTATTTATGTTAGGGTAAAAATAAGCTGAATCATGGGCATGTAACTGGGAAGTGCTGGCAGATATATACAGTAACATGGAGGAGCTATAAAATAAAAGTGTTTATATGTACATACTTTTTCCTTACATTTTTGCATGGAGAAACACTGTTCTATAAAATGGGGAAACACACAGTAGGACCACATGCAACAAGGACCGATACAATGTGCACAGCAGAATAATCAAACAAGACACAAGAACTATGGGTTTAAAAAAGAATTTCAGAACAATTAAAAAAAGGAAGGATTGAAACCTGGAATGCTTTCTTATTGAGGTTTCAGAATATAAATCTGTCTAACAAGCTTCTTGATAGTTTTTAAAAGTTTCCACTTGACCACCTATGGATTAAGTGTAGAGCTAAAAATAAACCATCATATTATACAAAACTTTGTATATTAGCATACAAAAGGTAACAATTTACTTTTTGTATAAAATATAACCTTTTGATAGTATATTTATTTCACATAAGTATAAATATAACCCAAAGAATATGTTTTAAGATTTCTACCAAAATATTCTTTACAAAAGTTTACAAAACAAGTAATTTATTCATATTTACAACCTAGCACAGAAAAGATTCTGGGCCACTGATGTTGGTATTGTGTAAAAAAGAGTGCTTCTAGACATTTTAAAGATTAGGGGAGGGTTCTTCAGAGCTGTCAAAATGTGTTTTTTTAAGAACAGATACTTAAAGATTTAGTTATTAAATGACTTCAGTTAAATTACATTTGATAATTGAATATGTGAGTATACCCCTGTAACTAAAAAGCCGAAGCTAACCTGTGTTCCTCTGTAATGAGGAAAACGATGGTGATATTTTGCGTCTATCTCAAATCAGCACACAGCTTCTCCCTGTTACAGCTGATCTGTATGTGGGCAGTGGGGTTACATGACTCACCAACTCTTTCTTTGATACAGTGCTGAACCCTGAGGGAGAAAACCTGGATATGAAGGGTCCATCTAGCATGTGGCAATGATTCATCACTTCAGGGATAGAAGAATGAATAGACTGCTGCTACTAACAGATCACACTCCATGTAGCTGTTTACCCATACAATATGTCCAAGTAAGGACAGATTATTTTCTCTCTCAGTTACACTCTCCTTCAAAGCCTATGAAGTAGACTTGTACCCACCCATACCCGCCATCCCTGGTCTGATCTTTTGTTTCTTGTCTTCAACTGAAACACGATACCTTCTAACCTCAGTTTTGACCTCCAAACTTTCTTTTCTTACCAATCAGTCTCTAGTCATCAAAATAATCAGGGAGGACCAGACCTAATTTCACTCAGCTTGGGAACTAACCAGCAGGGACCATTATAATACACAATACCCCATGTTATTTGTGGCCAAATAAAGCTCCTTGATAGCAATGTCCAATGGGGTGTTTTCTTTTTTAAATAGTGAAATCTGATCCAGACATATGTGTAGTAATATTTCAGTATGACTTGGACAAGTTGTGATTGCATCTAAGACTTGGAAATTGGTTGTGGAAGCCCAAAGAGAGTTGGACAGCTCTGCGTTCATGTCTCATCACTAAATACACCATCTTACTGAGTAGAGGATAGGTGGGAAAACTGAAAAAGTGAGCGGTGAATCTGGGGAAGATATTCAACAATTCACTAGATGTCCTCTAGTTTCTCCAGCTTTTCTTTACTTCAGACAGTGTGTGGTTACTCCAAACAAACCTGTAACATTTCAATCTAGGGAGTTTTGGGAAAACTAAATGAAAAGATAAAGTGGAAAGATAAAACCACACATATCCATTAGAGCAAATTAAGGAATTTGTTGCTTGTTAATTGGAACTAATACCTCTGCATGACATGGAATTTAAACAAGCTAAAAGTTGTATTACTTTTCTTTCAGGGAGAAAAGGAGTTTGGGGAGCCTATTTTACACAGCTAATTACACATCAACATCACAATTCTGTTTGGATAAATTGGATACTGTGTCCTGGAGTTTAGTCAGGGAAAAGTGATCCCAATGTTTTACTTTCAGGTTTGAGATTTAAAACGAGCATTTTGGACCAAAATGTTCATCACCACAGTTACTTTCTACTTTCCACATTTAAGCTGTGGTATCTTCAGGTAGTCCTACTAAAAGTCAACAGTTAGCCTTTCCAGAGTCCTTGTAAAATACTGCTTTTTAGTGCTTGGAGTTGGTGAATGTCTCCCTTTTCTCCTTTAGGAGTTGTTACCCAAGATTTCATCAAGATTGATGTCTTTCATCCAGTCATCATTACCAGGCTCTGTCTTCAATAAAGAATCAATGAAATCAGCATCACTGTTTAGGGCAGGGCCCATGTTATCAGTCTGTTGGTTGAGAAAGTCAAAAGCTAAGTCATTGCCATGGTCAGTTCCTTGAAAAGCCCTGGAACTTTGGTTGGGTGAAGGAAAACTGCCAGGTGTCAGAGATGGCGGCTGGCTTATGCCTGTCCTTGACTGACTCAACCCTGTTCCTGACTGGTTCAGATTGGGTAAAATCTGTGTGCTTAGCTGATTGGGTCTGAGATTCAGACTTCTGAGTGGACCTATGGTTTGTCCATTCAATGTCTGGCCCATTTGGTTCATGGGTCTCATTTGCACTGCTGGTGTTATCTGATTAGGAGGAGCCACTGCCCTCTGGGAAAATTGTTGGCTACCCACTGCTTGTTGCAATGACTGGTTTGGAGTATAGGCTGCAGGGGTACCTATGGGGAAGCGGACTCCTGTGGACTTCAGGGCTTCCTGCTGTTTGGTTGCTGCTTCTTGGGAGGCCCAGTTGGGTGCTGTTGTGTTGGATGTGATCATTACATTTGATGTTCTTTGTGCTGGCATGCTTGCCATAGTATGGGTTAAATTTGGTCTCAGTTGTGGTGAATTGCCAACCGGTCCAGCTCCAAAAGTAGCCACATTATTATTACTACTTGGCCCTAAGTTAGGTGGCCGTGGCATTAGAGGGTTGTTCTGATTTGTTATCAGTTGGTTTGGGTTCCTCTGTTGGGTCAATTGATTCATTCCTGAAGAGATGCTGTATGTACCAGGTTGGTTGCAAGGCATGTTTCCATACATCCCTATGTTCTGAATTGCTGTGGATAACGATGGCATTCTCGTTCCATGGGAAGTAGACATGAGGCTGGAATTTGGAGTTAAAATGCTGTGTGTTGAAACTGGGTTTGCCAAAGTCTGGTTAGAGTTTAAACTCACTGTTGATGAGCCACCTAAGAAAAAGAAGACAATTATATTAGTTCATAGCAGCAGGTTATCTCTTCTTCTTCTTTTTTTTTTTTTTTTTTAGCACTTTGCAATAACTTATCAAGGACAAATGTATGGCCTTGAAAATCACCAATTCTTCATCTGAATCATCCCTGTTCAAGAAGCTGTTCCATGTGGCTCCTGTTTCCAAAGGGTAAATTCCTATCTCTTTAAACATCTGGAATTCAGTGTAACAGTGCTTCAGTGGCTATTTCCATATGGAAAGCCTTCTGCTCCACGAGGTACAGTTACTATTGCATTGTAATCCATACACCATGAGCCTCACTAAGCTCTATCTTTTCTTTAAGGTTCAGGCCAAGGTGCTTCATTAAACTTTCCCTGCTATTCCAGCCTCCTCTCTCCAGTAGCATTTTCTCTTTAAAGTTTTCACTTAGCACTTAGCCTTTGTATTGGGAAATCCATGGAGCCTCAAAGGGCCTGCTAGCTATGTTGATGCCTGTCCATAAGTGATAGGATGTGGGACCTTCCAATAATAAGCTGCTGAATAGAGAGGCTCCACACATCAGATAGCAATTAATTAACACATTGAAATCTTCCTGGCTTGGGGAGATTAAAGTTATCATGGAAGACATTTTGAGTGGCAAAAGTGAGATGTTGAAAGATTTTTTTTTTAAGTACATGCTGGATGATAAGTTCCACGGGGTAAGAATTTTTGCCTGTTTTGTCCACTCTCACATTCTCCAAGTCTAGTGGATGGTGCAAAGTAGGTATTTAACTGATATCTAATGAATGAATGAATGAGTGAATGAGAGAGTGAAGCAAAGATATAAGTTGGAGAAAGACACTCTTTTAGAGTACTCTCCCTCCAGAGAATCAGAGATACTGAGAAACAGAGAACTAGACACACATACAGATAGCGTGGCAGAGTATGAGGACAGCATAGCTGCAATCACAGCCCTAGGACATCCTCTACTGCTCAAGGATAGCTAGCATAGTACACAACATGAGAGGCTGCTGGCTTTGCTATGTGTTTCAAAATATGTCTCCAACTAGATGACATAGCCCCCAAAGGCAGAGCAGTATTCTTTGTATCTGCAGACTTAGCATGGGGCCATGAATTGTGTAGGGCAGGAAGTATTTGATGAAGAGGGATCAGAGTCCAGTGGGAGATGCCTGAACAGTAACTCAGAGTCCACAGACTGCTAATGAGGTTAAGCAACATCATCTTGGTATCTGAAGGTTTCATGAGAACAGACTTTACACTATGAAAATGCTATGGAAAAATTTTAAAGGTTGAGAAAATCACTCCCTCTGGGTGCTGCTCTCTATTTTAATAATATGCCCTGAGAAGGTTTATGAGGACAGCAGTGTTTTTAAACAACCAGAGTACAGATAATTTCCATAAAGATCACAAAATATTATTCACGATTAATATTTAGAAACTCATACTATATGGTAGAAATCATTCCAGGTGCTTTTCAGACATCACTTCTGATATTAACATTTGGGCAAAATGATTATTATTGTATTGAGATTAAGATAAAAATGATAAAAAGAGTTGGTGTTCTGCTTGTTGTTTATTTCATTCTCAGGAGACACGGAAGTACCACACTCCAGAGCAGTGATTCTTACCCGCTTGGGGATCAGCAGCTGGATGCTGAGGACCTCTCCTTTAGGAAAATGCCCACATGCACTGTGGAAGAATCTTCTAGGTGCCTACCAAATATCTAACTTCCCTGTCTTTCTTAGAAACAGAGCATTGAATTTATAGTAAGGTTCCAGCTGAAAAACCATATTTCCCGAACTTTCTTGTTGATGGTTGGGGGGAAATAAATGGAGGAGGGGGCAGAATGGGTCCATAAAAATAAATTCTGGCTAAAGATAGAGGTTTTTTAGGTGAGAGTCCAGGAAATCTACTTTTAAAAGGGAATTTGGTTCATGTTCACTGCAGCATTATTTACAACAGCCAAGATGCAGAAGTAATCTACGTGTCCACTGATGGACGGATGTATAGAGAAAGTGTGGTATATGTACTGGGTTTGGCAAAAGTAGTTTTCAGTTGTTTAAATGGAAAATAATACAATAATTAATAAGTAATATAAGAATAAACCCTGTTTTCCATATTTTCAACTGTAAACTTACTTTTGCCCCACCCTGTATACACACAATGGAATAATACTTAGCCATAAATAAAGATGAAATATTGTCATTTGTCACAAGATGAATGGATCTAAGTGAAATAAGTCAATGGAAAAGGACAAAAACCATATGATTTTACTCATATGTAGAATATAACACCAAAAAGTAACATGTACTAAGAAAACAAAAACAAACTCACAGATAAAGATAACAGATTGGTGGGTACCAGAGGGAAAGAGAGTTGTGGGGGTGAGTGAACTGGGTCAAGGGGGTCAACTACATGGTAACGGAAGGAAACTCAACTTTTGGTGGTGAGCACACGATAAAGTATACAGATATCAAACACTGTTGTACATCTAAAATTTATGTAATGTCATTAACCAATGTTACATTGAAAAGTTTTATTTTTTTAAGATAAAGGGAATCTGATTCATTCTGGAAGTCATGTTATTTTTTTTCTTCTTCCGTCTTTCTATCTGGAATATGGATGTGAAGGCTGCAGGTATGATGGACACAGCAACCCTTAGAATAGAAGCTACATGCTAACGATGGTGGGGCAGAAAGATAAAAGAAGCCTGGATCCCTGATAACATGGTAGAGCCACCAAACTAGCCTTAGACTACTATCCTTTGGGATCCTTTTATATGAAAGGGAAAGAAAAGTCCAAACACCCACCTTGAATTTTGTATACTATTTCAAAGGTAGCTTTCCATAAAACCCCTGATAGGCCACTGTATTAGAAACCACGTTCCAAATAAACCCCATCTTCTCTTTCAACCTCCTTGAGGGTGGAAACATCTAGAAAACCCTGTTTTTAACCTGAGGCAAAGTAATCTTAGGGAGCAAAATACATATATCCCATTCCTAATTTTAGTGGAGAGAAGCAATCCAGTACATTTGAAAAAACTGACACAAATAAGGACAATAAATTTACAACAGGACCAGAAAAATTAACAAACAGGAGTGTTCACAGCTCCTCTGTCTCCAGACAATCTTCTTCATGGCTTCCTGAACAGATGAAGGTAACAGGTAAAGCAGAGGGAACTTGGGAAATTCCAGGACAAGCTTAATTTACATGAGAAAGTACAGTGCATTCTGGTCAGAAGGGACTTGAATAGATGGTGAATAGGAGAAGGCTTTGTTTGGGAGAGGTCTTTTGGAGTTCAGAGAGTGAGAAGAGAGATTATAGGGGTGGTGCTTTGTTATATAGAGAGCTCTATTAAGAAGTTTCGCTTTATATTTGAAATGTAATCCCTTTCGGTATTTTTGAGAGATTTCATAAAGACTTAACTAGCTTTTTTAAAAATTTTATTTTTAGAGAGGGGAAAAGGAAGAGAGAGAAATGTCCGTGTGAGAAACATTGATTGATTGGCTCCCATTTGTACCCTGACTGCAACCTAGGTATGTGCCCTGACCAGGGATTGAACCCGCAAGCTTTTGTTGCATGGGGCAATGCTCCAACCAACTGAGCCACACCAGCCAGGGCTTAACTTGCTCTTTAGTTATTTCTTGGTGGCAGGACTGTCTGTGTTAGAGACATGAGTCCAAAGGTGGAGACAAAAAGTTTGGGCTTTGAGCAAGTTACAGATATGACTCAGAGAGAAATGTCTACTTACCTTATATGCATCAAGACATGTCATTAGGAGGAAAATGGTTGAACCTAGTAGTTAGAAAATATTGAAGATTTTTTTGGGCTCTCAGAGGTAGTATGGAGAGCAGTGAAATATGTGAATAAGGGGCAAGGTTAAGCACGAAATGTTAAGAAACCTAAAAATATTCAAGTTTGGTCTTGATCTGAAAGTTATATGGGAAGTAGTGAAGGAGTCCAAGAAAGATGTTACAATTAAAAATGAGATGGGAAAAAGAGGAAATATCAAAAACTGAACAGTTTTCCTCTTTCCACAGTTACAATTTCTATTAATTTCTGAGAACACTTACCAGAATACTGAGCAGTTGGTTGCATGTTACCCACATTTCTTCTTTGGTCTTTGTAATCTGGGGGTGGCCTTGTCAAATGTCTGTTTATCTGATCTTGTGGAGCAATTTTCTCCTTGAAAACACAAATGAAAACATATTGAATTGCACTGTTACCTTCTCACTTGTAAAAATTTATAGACTGTTATTCAAAAAAGAATATAAGAACAATCTTACAGCCATACTTGTGATTCATGGGCCTTATTTAGTAGTCTCTCCTTTCTGTTTCAATAATCATTCTGCATGGAAGTGTAATTTCTACTTTCCTTAATGTTCAACATGTGTTTTGTGTCTAGTAATTACTCTAATTTTCTTTACTTTGCAATTAAGTTTCAATGAGGACTAAATTTGTATGATTTTTGACTGGACAGTTCTAGTGTTTTTTTTTTAATCCTCACCCAATGATATGTTTATTGATTTTAGAGAGAGAGGAAGGGAGGGAGGGAGAGAGAAAGGGGGGAAGAGAGAGAGAGACAAAGAGAAAGATCATTGATCCATTGCATCCTGTATGTGCCCTGACTGGGGATCAAGCCCTCACCCTAGGTATGTTGCTTGACTGGAGATCAAACCTGCAACCTTTTGGTGCACAGGATGATGCTCCAACTAACTAAGCCACTTGGCCAGGGCTCTGGTTTTATTTTGTAGCACACCTAATATGCTTTGGCACTTATAGGGAGTATGGCAAAAGTAGGTTTACAGTTATTTATGTGGAGATATACTATAATTAATAAATAATAATACAGGAACAAATTATGTTTCATATACTCACTATCAACCTACTTTTGCCCCACCCTGTATACAGGTCTGGTCCAACAGAGGAAGCACAGGAGTAGAATTTCCAGATAAAATTACAAGATACTGGGGTATTCTGTATTTTTACGTGTTAAATCTGGCAACTCTCAACAGGAGGAGATGTCGGGGGATAACCTGTCAGGTACTGGTAGGGGCGCTATATGCATTTTACTTCATTTTTCCTCTCATAAACAATATTTGAAGGTAGGTATGGTTATTCCCACTTCCTAGATCAGGAAATAGAAGCTTCCTTAGGCTAAGTAACTTACCTAAGACCACACAGCAGCGGAACAGAAACCAAATCCTGAGTCAAAAACTCAGGCTCTTCCCTGCCTACCATAGAAGGGCCCCTTGCTGCTCTGTTTCTCTGTGCTCCCTTCCCAAACCACAGACATTTCCCAGGCTCCTGTCTTCTCTTCCTTCTGAAATCACCCACCTTAAAATCTTTAGAGCGGGTTTCTTTGGGAGCTAAGAGAGGACACAGGGGACATTCTTTTACATTGCAATGAGGGAGAATGCAAAACATGGGGGACCATGGGTGCCTCTGTAGGAGCACATTGGAAAGAAACTGTCATGGGATTCAGGCGTTGATTGGGTGATTTAGGGAAGGCCTAAGGAAGTGAGGGTTTGTTCTGGATTGTAAGCTGTCAGAAGGTGAGGTTGATTCAATGATTGAGAAATGATGTAACTGTCACTCATTTAGGTAAAGAGGGGGGTTTTGGTATTTTGTGGGTTGCACAGTGACCTTGTTTATATCTATTTTTAGACAAGATTTTGAAGTGGCCTTAACTTTGTCTCATTTTATCATAGTCTCAGAGTAGCCCTGTCTGGGGTTAGTATTATGTGACATGTCCAACAGAGGACATAATGGCCTGTCTCTGAGTGTCCTATCAGTTCTGGACATTGGGGGCTACTTTTCTTTCTTTTTTCAGCACGGATCAGGAATTTAAAAAAATTGCTTCACTGCACCCCAAAGCAACCTCCATTTTCAAAGATAAAAATAATTGGCATAGGTAGATGGAGGACAGTGTAATTACAGAAAAGTCAAAAGTCAAAAGGAAAAGAAATCCTTTTAACAGATAAATGGGTAAATCAGATGGAAGCCAAATGTGGACTTCCTAACTTAGAACCACTTAAACCATGTATTTCTCAGTTTCCCATCAAATTCAAAACTTTCTAAGTGGAATAAATTTACTATACAGGGAAAAAGACAGCCTTAAAGCAACAAGAAACCAAATTCAAATTCTTGTTTCTAAGAAAAAAATAACTTGAAAGACTCACAGGGTTTCTTGGGCATCAAGTAATTCATATAAAACACAATTTTGATGAGCTAAGTGTAAATGAATCAGAAACATATGGATTACATTTCTTTTAAATATGGGTTTACAAATTAAGGGAAAAAGTGGTGGGTGAAACACTTTGGTTTTACCCAAACCCTAAATGTTTAAAAAACAGCTCGAGATGTTCTATGAACCCAAACGTGGCAATGTTCAACCATTCTTGTTGTAAACTATTGTGCAAGCTGACAGTTTTGATTTTTATGCCAAACATGAGACTTTCTGAAATCTTCTCTTTTTCAAAAGCATCTGTTATTTTTTCTTATGTAATTAGGTGTTTCTGCTGTTTATATCGAAGAAAATAAAATTCATGTGTGTGTTGTGTGTGTGTGTGTCAGAGAGGGGGAGAGAAGGCAGGGGAGGGAGGGAGGGAGCGGGGAGAGAGAGAGAAATCAGGCTTTTGGTTCCCCATTAAAGACTAGATTTTAAATCTGTACTTATTTTATATATATTTAATTTAACTATTGACTTCTATTCATGAGTGCTAAATCCGGTTACTCAAAGTGTTAACATACACATCTCTGGAAACTGGAGTTTCTTGAACTTATTCACAAATGAGTTAGATTTTAAGGGTCTTGCATATGGGCTATCCCAGAACAGCCAATTTGTCACTTTGTGATGAAAAGTAGGAAAGACCAGATTCTAACACTGAATGGAGACTGCTTCATTTGCAAGAGAATAACATTCCCATTCTACAAAAGTGTAAACTCACAGGCATCCCTGAGATCACTTCTGTGTAACATGAAATTTAACTTATCAACTAATGTCTCAGGATGACCCAATATCTTGGACCTAAAAACCTAATACAGAGATAATCTGTTGCACATATCCATCTGTCCTGCTTCAGTTTTGCCATCACAAAATGTAAAATGTGGATAATTCTAGGACCTCCCTCATACTCCTATTGCAAGGATTAATCCTTTAATTCTGAAAAAGCTCAGCATGGTACCTGGTACATAGTAGGTGCACACAAAACGTGTTGATAATTATGATATCCATTGTAATAAGTTCCACTCGTCTCTCCTCCTTGTGCTTCATTGGTGGGAGAGTAACAGACAGTAAGGATAACACACTTTCAGGAGAAAATGTCTCAATTTAGGCGCCTCTCTGGCCTTGCCAACTGACTGCGAATGACTACAAAGCATATGCTAATGTAAAGTGGCATCAAAGACTGTTTCTTCCTGGATATGCTAAAAAGTACAGGCACCCTCAATGGCCTCCAAACAAGAGAAATGTGAATGGTTTATAAAAACCACAGAAGCAGTGGCCTTGGTCTCATTCATCTCTCACCGCTTAGGCCCCTGCCCTTTGCCCCTGTCTCAGTGGTGACTCAGCTGGGCTCAGCGGGGGCGAGGCCAGAGCCAGGACAGGACCCTCTCAGAGCGCTTCCTCGCCTTTTCATCAGAGCTGTAACTTCAGAAACTCAACCTATGCAGGTTATAATGCAACAGGTTAGTAGTACTGATTGGAGTAATGAGAGTGTAACTGGGAAATTAATCTTAGACGGTGCATTTTTCTCTTCTACTGTCCTGGTTTCTAAGCTATTTAGTTTATGAGGTTAAAAAAAAGTGGGGGGGAGTGAGTGAGTGAACCTGGGTTCTCAAAACTATAATTTACAGAAGGAATCAGACGTGTCACTTTCTGTCAGTGGTTCCCCTACCAGGGGTGCCCAACCTTTTGGCGTCTCTGGACCACACTCTGAGAAGAGTTGTCTTGGGCCACACATTAAATACACAAACACTAATGGAAACTGATGAGCAAAAAAAAAAAAAAAAAATGTTTTAAGTTCATTTACGATTTTATGTTGGACTGCATTCATAGTCATCCTGAGCCACATGCAGCCCTCAGGTTGTGGGTTGGACACCCCTGCACCTTACAATGTAGGGCAATACTCAAGATCACCTGTAAATTTATTTCTCACTATTCCTTATTCAAATTCAAATAAATTTATTTTTATGTCTTCTTGTATGCTTTGGACTCCAAACTTATTCCATCTGTTATTCTTAAAAATATCAATTATTGTTATATTATTATGTGTACTTTCCATTATGTATTAAACATTTCATGATACAACCTCAGTCTGATGAACAAATATGCACATAGGCTGTGCTTTTTGGTCTCCGGCCCACCCTCCACCTGAATGATGGACCTCGTGTACTCTGTCCGTCAGAACCCTACAGTCCTTCGAAGTCAAGTTTTAGCTCTTTTGGGAGACTATCCCCAAACTCTCCAGGCGGATTTTATATTTTCCTCCATTACATTTTTTCCGTACTGTGTTTATACCTTTATTATAACGCAAATCTAAATCTAGTACTTCCTTGCTTAAAATCCTTAACATCCTCCCCAAAGCTTTTGTAAATTCTGATGTCTCAAGCTCTTTCTCTGGCTTTTCCCCACCCTTGTGCACGTTCGACGCCTCAGCTACCTAATATGCAGTATACTGTCTCTGAGTCTTTGAATGGGCAGGTTCTTCTGGCTATAAAACCTGGCTCTTCACTCGCATCTCCCACTTCACCTTCAGATCTTTAGTGGATATAACTTCCTTTCTGAAACCATTTCTAGCAGTGCCCACACCACAGCATGTAATCACACGCATTACAGTTGCCTATTTATTTGATATTCCCAGTGAGCTCCAAGCACCATATGGACAAAGAAAGGGTCTGTCTTGTTTATGGCTACATCTTACTGTAAATTACTAAATATTTCCTGAACGGATTATAGAGCTCATCACACCTTGGATTTTTGATTCTTCCTACAAAGCTCCTTGAGTGTATAATTTTTTAATTTTGTTTTCTTTTTTCCTTTGTTCCTTGTCTCTATCAACCTGGAGAAAGTTAACTTCATCCCTTTCTTCTTTTACTTGACTAAATAGCTTGAAGGGAGAGAATGAAACCTGGAGATGGGGCCTTGGTCTTAGGAGGTAGGGGAGTTTGGATCAGTTGTTGAGTGTATGAGTAAGTCTGAGAATACAGAAGGGATGAACAGATAAATATTGAAGCAGGGTTAATGTTTGGGTGCTGTGTGGGAAATAACAGCCTTGCCTTTCTTCAAGGCCATTTCACTATGATGCAGTGGAAAATACATTTTCAATTTTGTTTAAAAACACCTCCCATTCTGAGATGCTTTATTTTGAAAGTGATATCTTAATGTATGAAACTCTATGCTGGCTTTTAAAATTCTCTTATCTCCAAAATCAGTTTGGATTTGAGGTGATTAGAGTTCACTATTTCTGCTCCTCAGGGCTGCGGACAAGACTGGTTTCTTTTGCTTAATCAAATGCCCTTGTTGGTGGTTCTAAGCATTCCTGGGCTGGGCGGGGCTAGTGAGCCGAGGTGCCATGCATTCCATCTGTCCAGCAGTTGGTAAATCAAGTTTTTTCTTTTTTTTCCTGAAGCACTCAGTATGTATAGAATTAACTTCTCTTATAGCCAGAACACCCTTGTTGCTGTCACATAAATAGGCACAGACAAAAGGACAGTAAGTAGAAATGGAAAATAATGAACTCTCTCTGTTGGACCCACAGGTTTGCACAGTAGACATTAGGAGAAAGTTTTACCGCATCCACCAGCATCTGCTGCTGCAGGAGAAGTTGCTGTTTCTGTTCCATGATCTGCCTCTGTAGAGTCTGTTTCTTTCCCATCAATTGCTGATTTAACAGTGATTGCTGGGAGTTCATGTAACCACTTCCAGTGTTTGGATTTGAACAGGAGTTGGGACTTGGACTGGGGCCTGTGTTCTGGCCTACCACAGAGTGTTGATCCTAAAGAAGAGAAAAGAGGGAAAAAGCTACTGTTAATTAAAAGAAGAAAAATGTATCACAAAGATCATAAACTTAGATTCCAAACATTTTTCATCTTGTTAAGATCAAACATGGTTAATAGGTTGGAGAGCAGAGAATTGCTCTTTAAGTGTAGAAGAAATAATTGCATATCACGGCAACCAAAGCAGCTGGGTTAAATACATTAGGGAACTGGAAAAGCTCCCATTTGACTCTGATAGTGGAACCTCCACATTCTGGAAGGCGTTTATGGGACCTCAAACTACCATAAAAACATATGGCAAATCTCTCAATTGCTCAGCACCAAACACATCATAAAGTGACAAGTTCTTCCTTTTCCCTAAAGTTAGCAGGTATCAATGCTGATCCTGCAATGAAAATAAGGTTTTGATTAATATATTTAGAAGTTGAATAACTGGCCATGGCTAGGTAGCTTGGTTGGTTAGAGCATCTCCCCATACACCAAGGTTGCGGGTTTGGTCCCCTGGTTGGGGCACGTACAAGAACCAACCGATGAATGTGTAAGTAAGTGGAATAACACGTTGATGTCTCCTTTTCTGTCTTTCTATCTCTGTCTCTGTCTCTGTCTGTCTCTCTCTCTCTCCAAAACCAAGAAATACCAGTTGAGTAACTAGTTTGAATAGAAGAGGACCAGCTTTCTCTGATAAGGCAGGAAGGTGTGTGATTTCTGTTTTACGAACACTCGTAAACTCCAAAGGGACTTCATTATTCCAAGACTTGTGTTAATTTTGTTCCCTGGTCAGCAAGTCAGGTATCTCAGTGCTTACTCAATAAAAGAGCACCCAACCAACTGGTAATGAGAGGGTATTGATTAAAAACTCACATGGTACATTGAATAATATTGGGTATTAGTGAGCTGCCATGCTAATTGGAGGTCTCTACCAATCTTTACACATTGTCAGGTCAGGACCCTACAGTGTAGAAAGCCTAGTATTTTCATTATTCCCAATGATGTGTTTAGAATTGAGCTGTACACTGTTGGGATTACAAGGACACTAGAAAATATTGCCCCCACCTTGGAGAATTTATTATCTAATTAAGGAAGAAATTACACAGTTACATGTAAAAGTGTAAGCACATAGAGAATCAAGTTTTAGATTATATAATCCAAGTACTAAGTCAAAGACCCTCACATACTAATGATATTCATTTGGGAAGCAGATGCCCTGGCCTCGTTCTAGAAACTATGAGGCTGTAGATCGGGTACCTGCTCAGGGGATTCTAATACTCATTGGTTGAGGGACTGTTCTTTGAGAAACACTGGATATATGACAGCAATAAAACCCAACTGTCATTCCCCAGCTGGACTGTGTGAGGTTAAATCGATGAAAAGGATAAAGGAACTCTCATTACAAGTAGCAGCAGCAGCAACAGCAGCAGCAGTAGTAGTTGTAGTAATAGTAGCATATATATACTACATTTGTAGAAAGTCTCTTCCCTTTCATCTCCTCTTTCTTTAGTTATCTGCTGAGTTAAAAAAGCCTGGGGATGTAGGAAGCAAGGCCTTGCTTTAGTAATCCCTGGGGCTACAGAGCTGCCTCAAAAGAAAAGGGACACAAAATAATCTTAAAGATATCTTTGCATTGAGGCTTATTACTGGCCAGTCACTGCTCAGGCTTTTCTCCATTTCTCTCATTTCCTCCTCCAACAAAACAAGGAGCAAAAGCTGTATTATCAACCCAATTTTGCAGCTCAGAGGGATCTAGTTCTCAATCACTATACTCTATCATTTTGCAGTTGAGATGAGAAGCATTGAGGAGAAATATTTTCATACTTTAAACCTGTGCCAACCCATCTGTCCATGAAGCAAATGTTTATTGAGCACTCCCTTCAGGGGTGAGCCCCTCAATTAGGCCCGTTGAAGGGAGCGTGCTGGGGAGAAGGTAACGGGTGTGGGTACTGAGGCGGGGTTGGCCCTCCTCACCAGTTAATTAAAAATAATTAAAGGCAGTTCTGAGCAGTTTAAAGGAATCACCCTCTAACACACCTGCACCCAAAGTCCAGTCAGTTCTCTCAACTTTAAATTCACCATGGCTTTTTGGAAAGATGCCATCCCACCTGCCCTACAGGCCTCTAGGAGTTGGGCTGAGAGACAGGCATAAGTGCCATCCACAGGGTGGTAGTCGACAAAGATCTGTGAGCGGAGTGCTCTCAGAGGGCAAGTGGAGGAGGGAATATGGGAAAGGTTAAGTGTTGAGTCTTGGGTCCACCCACACTGATGAGAGGAAAGGGAGCCAGTGACAGGGAGAAAGAGGTGGGGTCAGAGAAGTGTAAAGATAATGAGACTGATGTTAGAGAAATCAGCATGAGAGTGAATACATCAGAGGCAGTGATTGGCCTTCCACTCTCCACTTCAACCTGATTAGAAACAGTCTGCTCTTTTCTATGACATAATTTGGAGTTTAGTGCAAGACTGTGTGAAAAAAAATGATGTTGTATTTTAAAGATCCGGTTGACAAACATGTAGAAAATTAAATTCACTTTTCTATCAGCCGTCTTTGCATGGCCAGGAGGTGGACACAACCATGAGCTCTAGAGATGGATCTGCCATGATTCCTATCTCGGTTCTGGCTCTTACCAGCTGTGTGATCTGGGAGAAGGTGACTCACCTTCACAAACCTCAGTTTCTTTATCTGTAACATGGGAACAACAGTGCTGACTTTACAGGGCCTCTGCAAGAATCACAGGAGATAACACAATGCCCAGCATATTCAGCGCATAGTAAGCAAGCACTTGATAAACAATAGCTGCTCATAATTGTTAAAGTTATTTTGACACAGAGGAGAAACAGTCTGTTTGTTTGCTGTGAAGCAAGGGAGACAGGCCTTGCACATTGCGGAGAGATGTTCCATGTGTCAGCTCTACTGGAAATGCAGCAGTTTTGTGAGCTAGCTGTGGAGTGACCTCCAGCCTCCGACCTGGAGATGTCAGAAGATGAGTTGAATGGCACTCTCCGATGCGCCGTCTTTTGGTGAGTGCTTCTTTTATTTGGGTTAAGGACTCAGCTCAGTGCACTATTACTTTGCTCTTTGCTGTGCTGTTTTTTTTTTTTTTCCATTTCTTCACATCCAATTATTTTTTAACAGAGAAAACAAATACATTTACTAAGTGTTATACCTTAACGTGCTCATTTGTAAAATGGAGGTAATTCCATTAATGACTAAAATTAGGTCAGATGAAATTCAGAACAGTTCCGGGAACTCCATAGTGCTTGATAAATTTTAGCAATTAATATTTTTCTAATTTCTGTAATACTTATTTCTGTATTATTTTACATATGACAGAGATGGTTTGGAAACAATTATCTCTGTGAAGGAACTTTGGTTACAAGTGAACTTGGATTGCAGGTGCGCTGCGTTTGGCCCCATCATGTTGTAAACACAGGTTGGCCCCTGTGCTCTCAGCTGGCCAGTCTCCACTATTCCCTATTTGGTTATATCCACCTATTTTCCTCATCTCTACTACTTGCTTGACCCATGTAGGCATTTGAAGTTATGATCGCTGGCTTTTAGTTTATGTGGGAATCTAAGAAACACACATCACTTCCCCACATACACACTCACTTGAAGTTAACTATGGTAAAAAGCAATGCACAAAGATTTCTATTAGGTGGTATGATACCTACAAATGACTTAGAATTAAAATCCAGATTTCATGATGCCTAATTTAGTTACCCATGCATTCATTCACCCACTAATGAATTTGATAAATTTTACTGAATATCTACTATATGCTAGGCATATATTTTTGAAGATTAAAAACGTGTGTAGAAAGGGGGAAAATGAAGAAAAAGAGAAGAGTGCTTAATGTTGGTAGCATTGGTGAACATCATCAAAATAATTTCCAGCAAAATCTGGAAAGCTGCATTCCTCTAAGATTTATTGAAGATCTGCATGCCAAGAAAATGTAACCGTGTCTCTTTCTCTCTCTAATCAAACAGATGGACTGTGCTAATTCTAGTTTCATTCCTTCGCAATACCAAAAGATATAAAAATAAGAGATAAGCTCTCTTTTGGAATTGTGTAGAAAATTTTTAAACCTTGCAGCTTCTAGCCCCTGGGCCTTACCATGCACTCTACCATTCACATTCTTTTAATTCACGATTGAAGTAATATTTGGCTGATGCTACTTTTTTTGCCCTTACGTTAACTATGAAACACAAAACACCCCCTTACACAAGCGTAGGGTCATTGCCAAGATGTTGTGCAAATGTGAGCGCATGAAATAGTTTGAAAGATAAATAGGTACCGACGTGTTGGCTTTGGTTCTGACATTCAGACTCACTTTTTGCCTTACGCTCAGCCCGTGTAGAACTTGAGTTAATAGAACTCATCTGTTTCCCTCTCAACACTCATTTTTTCCTCAGGAGCATGTGAAGGCCATGGTAAAAGTGGCGCATTGTTAGCCCATTCATGAAAGTGTGTGTGTGAGGTTGTGAATGAACTAGGTAGTTCCATTGATGTAGTGTTTTGTATGATGGAAAATCTAGTTTCGTAGAGAAACCAGAAGTAACGATTGATTTGGCAGCAAACAGTAGCCACACACTTGTTCAAACATGAACTTAAATGATCTTTCATTTTTCTGCTTCTACCAGTAAAATTATAGTATTTGATGCTAATCTATGAAGTAGGCTTCTGGTCCTATCCTCCTGGAATTTAATATAACTTTACATTTAATGTGAACTTACACATAATTTTCCACATTTATGTGAGTATGCATGTGTATTTAAGATCTGAAAGTCCTGTTATAGTATTAGATAAGCCACTGAGTTAGAGTAGTATGCCAGTGTTTAAATATGGTTAAAGCTTCTTGATCCTTGGTCTAGCGCAGGACTGCTAGAACAATGAGAACATGTCTGTATTTTTAAAGATAAACTTCTGCCAATAATTAAGCTATGTCTTTAGAATTTTCTTCACATTGCTCTTATTCATTTATACAATAAATATTTACTAAGCATCTACTATGCAGCACGCATTCTTCTGGGCCTTGGGGATCAAAGTCCATGCAGCCTACTGGACAATTCTCCGGCTTGTCTATACTTTCAAGTTTCCCAACTGGACTATTGGTGGGAAATTTATCTTCTAGAATGGTCTCAAGGATACTAGGAGACCAATTGGTAAATCAGGTATGTTATGACCAACGCTTTCAGCTAGAGGCAATCAAAGAGTGTTCACAAGTAAGTAGCAGTGTGTGAGCTTAATTTACATTTACAGGAAGCTGGATGCATGTTGTAATGTATGGAAAATGTGGCCAAAAAATGTTTTTCTAAATTTGTTACGTTGGTGACTTCATATCTTGCCCATGGATCACCACAACAAGACTGCAAACTATCTCTGTAAAACTTGACAGAAAATAAGGGATCACTTGAACTCTTTAATTTTTTAAAAAAAATTATCCTCACCCAAGGACATTTTTTTCATTGCTTTTAGAGAGGAAAGGAGAGAGAAACATCAATGTGAGAGAGATACATCAATATGAGAGAAATATAAATTTGCTGCCTAGTGTATGCACCCTGACTGGGGATCACGCCTACCTGGATCAGGGATCAAACTTGCAACCTAGGTATAGGCCCTGACTGAGAATCGAACCCGCAATGCTTTGATTAAGGGATGATGATCCAACCATCTGAACCACACCAGCCAGGGCCACTTGAAGTCTTTTAAGCAGATACCTCTCTTCTTTAGAGGACAGTTTACCTGTCCTCCCTGTTACACCTACATTTCTCTTAAAGCCAGTTTGAAGTCCTTTAGGAAAAAGTCTAAATTTAAAAATTAGAAATAAATCCCCTCTATTCCAGTCCTAACAGTAATTCACCAATATTCTCTTACATAAAATTTTAGGAATAAATATTTAAAGAAACATTTTTTTGCACATACGAAGAAAATCTTATAAATCTCAATACACACATACCAGAGTATATGCTCAGCCCCTTGGGTCTTACTTTGATAAAATGTTTCTGTAAATTATGGTCAATATGTGAAAGATCTTTAAAAAATTGTTAGCTAATAAAAATGCAGGGATAAGCTCTTCCTTTCATTTTAGTGGAGTGCAAATGTTTGTCAAGCAGGAATGATTTCAGCCAAACATAGAATGGGGTCCAATTAGACATGTCATGAAGCAGCAAACAAGAATGTTCCTGGTTTCACTGCAGTGTGTTGAACCTCTAAGACTCATGGAATTCAGTCGGTTTACTGTTCAAGTAGTTTTGTGGGCTGATCAGCTATAGTAAGTTTCACAAAGCAAACAAAGTTATCAGGCAGGTATTGTTCTCTTAATATTAAAAAAAAAACCCTCCAAAAATGTCCATCTTGTTCTAGGCATCTGGGTAAAATAGCTCTCTCTGTTTCTCTTAACTTATTTTAGAAGAGGGGTAGATAAAGATTTCCCCCTCCAGAAATGAAGTAACTTGGATTCACGAGAGCATTCTCGCCTGGGATGACTGCCCTTTCTTTTTCTTGGCTTCCAGCGTGAGGCATCTGCAATTTGCAAAGCAAATTCAAGATAAAGTACCCAGCTGGGCATGTTTGTACAGTAGATCTCACAAACTGGTTTGCTATTCAGTTAATCTGCTCCCCCCTTCTCTTTCCCTCTTCTTTCCCTCTCTCAGCGAACTAACTGCTCGACTGTTCCTCCAGGCTATTCATCTTCTGAACTGTCTACTTATTAAGCCATTTATTTATCTCTATGTCTGAGAAACAAGTTGCCTTAACTGTTTCAGATTCCCTACAAGCTGGCAGGCCCACTTAAGTTATTTATTTGGGGCATGGAGAGTGAGGTGGCCGTGGGCAACTAAAGTAAAGGAATAGTTCTTATTTGACACAACAACAATGACAATAAAATAGGTATCAGGAAATAATCCAGGATACAAGTTTTAAACAGAAAGACTGAAGATATAAAACACCACTTATCTCCAGGTCTCCAGTCTTTTCGTTCAAGGGTCAGTAAACTATGCTATGACCAGTCAAATCCAGCTTGGCACCTTTTTTAGTAAATAAAATTTCATTGAAACATAGCCATACACATTGATTTATGTATTGTCTGTGGCTACGCTACAACAGCAGAGTTGAAGAGCTGTGACAAAAATGTAATGGCCCACCAAGCCTAAAATATTTACTATCCAGCCCTTTATGGAAAAAGTTTGCTGACTCTCACTCTCTCCTGCTGCGCTAGCCAAGTAATGCTACTTTGCAGAAAATTGATAAAAACGCCTTAGAGAAAGAACCCACAATCCTTGAAAGGAACTGGCAAGTTGGGGATGAGAAATGCCTATCATAAGATCTGTGTACAGCAACCCACCACTGCAGCCACCAGTACAAACTTCGAGAACTAAAGAGTGAGAACTCACAGATCTTCCACCTCGCTTCACATACAGATGAAGACACTGCCCAGAAAGGTTAAGAGATTGAGTTGCACAAGGTTACAGATCTAACTAAAAGATGAAGAACACATTTCAAACATATTAGGGAAACATATTAAGGAGAAATGTGTGTAATAAAAATCTATTTGCTTGAGAGAACTATAGCTTATCTGATAGAACTGACTTGTTGGGGGAGGAAAGATGTTCAAAGATGGAGTGTGCAAACACAGACTGAGGTATTTGGATTAGTATTTTTCTTTGTCTTTTGCAATTATAAGCAGTAGCTGCTTTGTCCTCCTATTTAATAGGGCATTCTTCTTTGCTTGCTTAGAACCTTTTCCTCCACCCTGCAGGGAAATCCTCATTACATGTTAAAATCTGGTTCAAATGATTAGAATGAGTTTTGTGGTCACCATAGAGTTCATCCTTCAGATGTTACCTAATTTTCAAGTCACCAAGACACTGCATCTATTCTTAGCCTCTGGGGTGGACACTTATTATGGGTTGGCACAGAAGAGCAGTTCCATGGGTGAGGAAGCAGCGTTAGGTGGGAGAGCGGCCAGGAACAAAATGTCAGTGGGTCAGGGTGGAGTGGGAAGAGTTTGGTAACTTGGGGGAAGGAATGAGAAATCTTTCTTACAAAAGAAGCTTTTCAATGTTAGAAGGGCTCTTTGTGGCAGACCTGAAATCTCTGCTCTGTAAGTTTGCTTTTAGCTTTCCGTCCCTAGAGCAATGGTTTTAAACTGCTCTTTGGATAACAGTGACTTATGAGGATTTCGCAAAGCTATGGATTCTGTTTCTCCTCCCATCCCCTCAAGTACACATACAACAAACAATATCTTCTACAATTTCAGGGAGTTTACAAATTTTCTAAACATCCACAGACAATCCCTCCATATGCCGTAGGTTGAGAACTCTACCCTTTTCCCTAGAAGGTTGGTGTTTATGAAAGTAATGAAATGATTTCCCCTTGGATATAACCTCTAAACTGCACTCCCAGTTTAAGACCATCCATAGCTCCTCTTTGACTTTGCGATCAAGTCCTGACTCCCAAGAATGGTATATAAGACCCTCCGTGAGCTGGCTTTTGCATGTTTCTCCCGTCCCATCTCAACACATTTTTTTCTTCACTCTGTACTATACTAATATTAAACTACCTGTAATTCTCTGAACTCTCAGAGCTCTTTCTCCTCTCCACATTTTTGCACTTTGCATATGCTTACATCTTCTCTGCCTGGAACACTCTTCGCCTGCTCCTTCCTACCAAGTGAACACCCATTCTTTATAGGCTCAGCTAAGATGTCGTGTGTTTTGGAAGTCTTCTCCGACCTCCTGAGCATCTTCAATGTCCCTTTTCTGTGCTTCTATAACACCTGGTACTGGCCCATAGGGTAGCTTAGG
Organism: Glossophaga mutica; assembly: GCA_039655065.1. Taxonomy (NCBI): domain Eukaryota; kingdom Metazoa; phylum Chordata; class Mammalia; order Chiroptera; family Phyllostomidae; genus Glossophaga; species Glossophaga mutica. The sequence goes on along the minus strand of CM077308.1, from coordinate 71,463,765 downwards.
AATCCAAACTTATACTAGAAATCTTTATAGATGGAAAAATGTTTTAAAAGTGGTTGATATCTAAAAATAGCTTAGACTTCACTCCATCTTGTAATTCTAAACAAATAGAAACAGAGAAGCTAAAATGCATGCATGCATGTTTGTAAAAGAAACCCCTAATTCTGTTAACATAATAGAATTAATCAAAAGTTTAGGTACCCACTTCTAGATTCACAGCCATACAGTAACAACAGATCTGTCAGCCCATATCACCATTGTCTGTTTGCTTATATCTATCTCTCATTGTAAGTGCTTGGAAGGCTGGGATGTTTATCGTGATATTCCCAGGGTACAGCAGACACTCCATAATGTTTCTTGTATAAGTAAATACATAAACAAAGAGGCACTGTGAAGTAGAAAATGGGACAGAACTTCCTGCTACAGCACATGGAGTGAAAATGCTAGCTGTTTTCGAAGGCAACTGGAGAACAAGACAGTGCTGGAGAGAAAGTCAAAGGTTGAGCAGTGTTGTTAAACACAGTGTTACGGGTATGCCATCTGAGAAGGTCTATGGCATGAAGAATGTTCGAGGAAGGAAAAGAGTCAGTGGTGAGTGAGGACGGAGACCATAATGAAGATGGTGATGATGACCACGATGATAATGATGATGTCTGTTAGATCTTGCCAGGCAGGGAGAAAGTACACGGATATTGGTAAATGTGTGGCAGTTGCTGGCTCACAAGAAGGACACAAGAAAAGTCAATATTTATTTTAAACTGTATTTTCTTTGACAATTTTTACTCCTTACACACTAGGACTTTATTTCCTTAATTCTTCTAGGAATCTGTTTTGTGCGACATGTAGACATTGTTAATTTTGAAGTCTTCTCTTTTAACCTCTCGGCCTTACTTTCTCCAGTTTTAAGACGTGGAAATTAGATTATAATCTCTAAATTCCATTATGGTGCTGGAACAGTTGAAATTCCATCTTTATTGAATCAAACTAACAATAAATATCACTTTGATGAAATTATTTGATTTATTTTTTTCATTGAGTCTAAAACACAACCTAACAGCATCACATGCAGTGGTTTTGCCACTGTGATGAACAAATACTAGATTCCGCTGGAGGTGGGAAGTAGGAATCAAACTGGTTATCTTCTTTTGAAGTGACTGAGGTTAATCAAGTGAGGCATGTGGATGGAAATGTTCAAGGAAAGGTATTAAACTGAATTCTGGAACCATTCACATATTTCTGTGGAAGGCGCAATTAGATCTATATCACTTTGTTAATACTATCTGACTTTTCTGAACCAATTCTATAAAAAGATCTATACTTTCCAATTCTGTAAAAAAATCTACCAAGTGCTTTGCTAGAGGTGATTATCATGTTTCAAATTTCCATTCTTCACTAAATATATAAAATGTATAAACACACAAAGTAGCTTTATATCTCCTCTTGAGAGAAGTGAGAAAATATCTGGTTATTGCAGGTTGTTTAGCAGACATGGAAATCAAGATACACTGATACAGGGACTGTGGTCAGCATCTTCAGATGCGCATACTCACTCTAATGTGACACGATTAGCTATTTGTGAATGTATTATTATAATGACCACTAAGGACATTAAAAAAAAAGACCATCTGTTCTCTGTTAAATGTAGCCCTGAAGTCTCCCTTGGATTAGCAAAGCAAGCCACTAAATACTGCAGTGGGACTTCAAAAAAAGCTGAGTTCTCCCTAAGAATCACTAAGGGATGAACTTCAAAGATTAGAGGTTTCACTTGGATCAATTCCCAGAAAATCAGGTTATTTACCAAACCTTATTTATGCAAACTAGACAAACATATTTTGATCTGCAAAGTACTAAAATAGTGTTTAAGAAAAACAATAACCTTAAATGAAAAGTCCACCATGGGGAAGAATGAGGAAGGTCAACTTTCTTTGGTCTGATTACCTTGTCTGTCTACATTGATCAAATCAGCTGTTCAGCTACTACCAGATCTGTTGTTGCTTTATGGCCATGAGTCTAGAAATCAGTACCCAAACTTCTGATAAATTCTGTTATGTTAAGTAATAAGATTAGGGATTGCTTACACCCCCCCCCCACACACACATATGCACTTTAGCTTCTGTTTCTATTTGTTTAGAATTACAAGATGGAATAAAATCTAAATTACTATTAGATATCAACCACTTTTAAAAGCATTTTCCATCTATAAAGATTTCTAGTATAAGTTTGGGTATAAGCTGCCTCTTCACACTAATTCATCTGAGTGGAGAATTCAGAGTGAGGTAGGTCTACTTGGCACCTGCCCATCATTGGTGACTGGTATTGCCTGAATCCCAATCATATCTTGTGTTTATTTTTGTCATAGGATTTATCAGTTATTTATTTACATGTAGGTGTCTTTTACTACACTATTATTACTTTAAGTATGTGGATTGTTTTATTCATCTATGCATTCCCATAGGTACACATAAGCCTGACATAAAATACTCAGTATATATTTGTTGTTAAATAAGTAATGAATAAGTAATTACATGAGAATCAGATAAACTTAATTTATCACATGATTTCAATTTTTTAGGTGTTGTTAAGAAAGTAATATGTATACCAAATTTTTTCAGTGAAATGACCAATACTAATATCAAATATCACATAAAATACCTTACCTGGGAATATTTATTATTATTTGTCAATTCAAGATATTACACAATTTTTTTTGCTTATGGTTAGAACCTTGAACTTAAATTTAGCACGTACAGGGTTATGTGAACTTTTAACCTTTTTTTCTCAGCAATTTGGGTAGGCTGATTGTACTGGATTCTGTTACTTGTAACTGGAAACAGATCCTTGATTTGAACATAACTGTCTAGTGATTTTCAATTGAGTAAACATTTGTGGCTTATGTTCCTAACTGCTGATCAGGAGAGAATGCTTGAAGGGAGACTGATATATTGTACAGTTACCAGTGTTTACATTGTTTTGTACTTTCCAGATCCATGTGGTACTTTTGAAAAGAATATACATCTGGGAATGTAACAGCTCTTCAGCTGCTGGCTGGAGGCAAATAACAGTTCATTTAGTATATATCTGAGCACTTCTGCATTTTAAAATCAAAGCTGTAACTAAATTTGAGCCAATTGGATCCCCTTTATAATTTGAAAATATTGTTATTCAGCCATCCACATAAGAAAAAAACCACAAAAATAATTTTTGAAATTTCTAACCTGTTTGTAAACTTAACAGAATTTGCACCCAGTATGTGAAATGCCGCAACACTGAATATCATGGAAACTTAAAACCAGTCAACTATTGTTTTTGCCTACATACCACCAAATAATTGGCTTGAAAAAGTTATTAACTAAATTAATAGAATCAACAAGTTGTTTTGGTATTAGTAAGACACGGCTTGATTGTTTTAGCTAAGGCCGTGATTTATGTGATACATTTTTAGTTGAAATTGATATAAAAGTTCCTTTTTTCAAGGTAGTGGTCGAGCACTAATAGTCCATTTTAGAGAGGTGCTTAAGTTAATAAATATTTTGAGGGTTAATTAAGCTAAAGTACTTTGAATTCTTTAGATACAAAAGAGATGTAATGTTAATATGCAACTGACTAGCTATACGGATCATATGAAAGAAAGGACAATTCAGTTTCTTTAAAACAAATCCCCAGCACTTACTGCTGAGGGCGGCCATCCTCACACAGAGCAGTCCCTCCACACCAGTGCTGCAACTTTTCCTTCATCGCTCAATTAAGTCTGAATATTTCTCACATACATTTGCTTTACTCCAACTTAATCATTTTTGGGGGTGGGCAGCTGGGTTCATGTGTTTCTCCCAGGTGACATACCACTCATTCATATGCCCTGCTGGAGCTTTCCATATCAAGAAAGTTTGGAAAAAGTATCTTTGGATTTCACTGGTCCCTAATCATAACAGAAAGTGGGATGTCATTCTCTTAGAGAAAAACCAACAAGTGTGGATAATATAGTTTATTTTAGTAATTTAATCATATTATTGTCTATAAAAGATCAAAGAGAGGCTGTTGGTATGTGGTGAATAAGTTTTAGTCGAATTTAACATCAGTGGAACTAACTTGTGTACTTCCCACTACACTGATCTTTAGGAGGGAGAAGAAAAACAACCTGGGCATTGATATATGGTCCTTCCCCTTTTTAGGAAAGCTGTGAAAAGTGTGATAATTCACCTGTAAGTGTCCACTACAGTAAAGGAAGGCTGTGGTGTTTCTATTTAAATGCAAATAATAACTCACAATGTTGTATAGAAAGTGATTTATTTTGCTCTGCTTCCCCTGTCGCCCCCCGCCCTCCCCCCCCCCCCCCCGCCCCAGGATTTTAGGCCAGCTACTAGAAATATTGTCCAAGGACATCTGTTCAAGGATCTACTTTACAAAATGGTCAAGTATTCCTTACTGTTTACATCTACGGTCAAGGCTGAAAAAACAATCAGGCCCACCAAGATTTATAAAGCAGGGCTTATTGAGAGATATTCCTTAGAGGGTTGCAGTTCTATGAACTGAATCAACTTGTAGCTTTGGGGAATGATTTACTTACTGCACACTGTAATATGTATTAAATGAACAAACCACTTAAAATTAACCTGATCACCGTAAACTTCCTGATTTCTGTTTTAATTTAGTATAGTTCCCCACTGTAACTTCAACAGATAAATACTGTGGTCAGAGAGAATTTACATTCCATATATTTAACTACATGTGGACACATATATAAACATAGAGGTGAGACTATGAAAATTGAACTGTTTACAGGTTATATATTGTGACTATTTTGTCAAGCAAACTGGATTTCTATTTAGAGATTTAAATGAAAAACGGGTTTTCCTGTTTGGGAGGGTTTAGCGAAAATTTACTGGGAGATACAGGGGCAGATCAACTGGCCTTTCCTGGGTCACTTCCCACATTTATATGTAGGAGACACTCTGGAAGAGGCAGATACTTGGGTTATATAGGATCATTTCTGATATCAGTGGGACATTCACAGTTACCTGTAGACTAGGTAAGGGCACAGGATGCTGATGGGCCACATTTTAGATTGCCGGAGTTCCTTACTCAACTTCCCTGATTGCTCTATGGATGAGTTAAGAGGAACAGGGATTAAAAAGGAGACAAGCATAGGGACACATAATATTTTGAACAAAATGGTTATGTCTGATGTAATGCAGAAAAAAAGTTGCTTCATGCATACATCAAAAAACTACAGCAAGTTTTATTTGTTAGAGAGAAATTTATTTTGGCTATGAGGTAGTAGGTATCATCTGAGTTATCACCAACAGTTTTAATCATTCTATGTCTTTTAGTACATTCACATAAGTATATATTTTATAAGTAATTTCACGATAATCATGCATTGCTGTTTATAAGAATTTGAGTTTTTAATGTCACATCAACCCAGAAAAATAATTTTTACATTTAAATATAGTGTTTTTCTTACTTTAAAACATCCCATTGATCTTCTATAGCAGTAAAATATGAAAAAATGATTATACAGAAGTCGATAAACCAACTAATCAATGACAGAATAAGTGGGATGTTTTTTCTTCTTACCTTTTAGGAAATGTCAACACACACTTCAACTTCTCATATAATTTGGCGATTAAGCAGAACACAATTTAATGCTTTACTTATAGAGGGCAGGAGAAATGGTAACACAACTTTAAATTTCTGAATATCCGTGTTTCCTAAAAAGAAAAGGTGTTTGTCTGTGTGTGTGTGTGTGTGTGTGTGTGTGTGTAGTTGGGGGAGGGCCTCTATAATACTGCTACCATGAAATCTACATCTATGGACATCTTGTATTATCAAACTGTTTTTCCTAAAATTTCATATGCCAAAATTCAGCCCAGCCATGTTCTTGAATATTTGCTCTTTATTTTGGCCTGGAGTAACATTTGGGAAACACAATGTTTCGAGCCTCTTCTTCAGGCACCACTAGCAGGCACTGTTAGAGCATTTTCTTTCGAATTCATTGGACTTGGGCAAAAATGAACAGCGGCTTATATCAACTGAGGATCAGTGAACACAATCTCATAGCAACAGACACCAAAACAGTCCCTCATTACAAGCCTTGTCCAACAATCAAGTCTTTAACGAGAACAAAGGTTGACAGTGATTAATCATTAAGCAGTTCCTTGTTCCTTGATGCACGTGTTCTCAGCAGCCTCCTGCAGAGGCAGTCTGGCATATTTCCTGTCTCTGTGCTCCACTGTGCCATGTCTGAGGGGACAGCCAGGCAGCTTTCTCGCTATTTCAATTTCAAATGCCACAAACATCGACAGAGTTTCTATGTGCACATGTCTTGACTTTTATTCTGAGCCTGGCAGACTCTGAATGGATATAGGGACTGAGAACATAATAAGCCGTTAACTCCACATCTGCTTACTAGATTATGTTCAAAGACGGTATAAGAAATTGATTAAACACTGTTTTCTAGAATAAACCTTTGAAATCTGTTTGTTTCGTTAAACAACACAACGAGTTGAAATAAGCTGTGCGATGAACGATGAACGAAAGATAGTTTTACTACTGTTACTACATTTAAAAAGCTTCCATGTTGACAAAGCACAATGCCTGGAAAAGCAACAAAAATATTTTCAGAAGCCCTCTTTCAAATAAGTCTGTTTCACAAGGCAAGGGAGTTGTAATGTTAACTAACATTGCCATTATTTTATTCAATGCTCCTCTTTTGTTTTTAACTACTTGACTAGGTACTAATGATCTTAGCTGGTCATACAATGGTACATGCAGTCATTTTAATAGATTGACTTAGAGGTTCTATTTTTTCTTTTTCATCATGTACACATCACTGATGATAGCCATGTTACCAGTGAACGAGGTGAAGAGGGAAAAGTCGCTATGAGACACAGGTTTTTAGGGTGTAAGGAGGTTACTGGAAACAACAACAGCAATTACCAATGGAAGTCAGTTATGTTAACAACAAATACATTGTTTTTCCAATAATACACACCTAACAAAAACCAAAATGAGGTAATTATAAGGATTCTTTGTATCTATTAACTTCTTTTTTCAAACTGGTCAGAAATAAGTAATGGGAAGTCTCCAGAAATTCAAGTAGAAGATTTTAACTAGCATATTTACAATATAAAACCTAAAGCATAAAATCCAATTATAAAATATGAAACATGCAATTCTCCTGGTGTACTCAGCACTTTAGTGTAAGGCTGTAACTTTCTTAAACTGAGTTATATTCACTAAGGAAAGGGAAATGACAATGACATTCGACAAACAAAAAGACCACCTTATTACTGGTAACTGAGGTCATCAGGCAAATGTATGTGGCAGGGACGACATAATGGGCATTGACTCATGTTAAGATCAAAGCAGCCTGTTAGAAACTCCATTCAGAAAATGAACATCTTTTAACTGGAGCCGCTTGGGATCAACATTTAAAACTAACAATGGTGAACTTTGAACTGTGAAGGAAAGCAATGAGGAACTACAGGAAGAAACCCTTTCAGGGTTTGAGATGGTCTTAGGCTATACATCCTTATAAAATAACCTATCTAATTATTTTAATTCAACTCAGTTTACAGTAATCTACTCTAACTGGCTCTATGTATCTCTGTAGTTAGGGTAAATTGACTTCACCTTACACAAAAATACCTCATAAACCCAATATTTGACTTGAAGTGGCCTGCTTATCCTCAATCTTTTTCCAATTACAAGGTAAGTATATAATATTTGGGACTTATGTCAAAGTCTTAGGGCAAATACCTAAATCAATTACAATTCAAGGAACTCTAAAAACGATGCTTAGATGGCATGGAACTTTAGAACGAATTCTAAATCATGGGGTATGCAAATCTCAAAGAAATTGCCAATCCACGCTTATTGGCATCATTATCCATAAATAGCAATAATAGTGATCATATTTTGGCAACTTACTATGCATCAGTCACTGCACTGGGTGCTTTATGCACAATTACATTTCAAAACCGTAACAACCTTCTAATAAAATAGGTCCTATTAGTATCCCCGTTTTGCAGACAAGAGAACTGACATTTAGAGGTGCTAAATAATTCATTTGTATGGAAGGCAAGTGATGCAGCCGAAATTCTAACTCAGGGGCCTGATTCCAGAGCCCTGCTATAATATTGGTATAAGAAATAAGATAAAACTAACTAACAGCCACAGTCTTTGTTGTAGAGCAGTGGAAAATATATGCTACTGGTACACAGTATGGAAATACAAGGCAATGTGATCTAATACAGGTACAGAATGCGGCAATATAGGGCCTGAATTTGATAAAGGAGTAATATGACATTGAATTGCTTTATTTTTCTGAACGCCAGTTTCCTCATCTGTAAAAGTAGTACGATGCTTAATTCTCACTGTATAATATATTATAATATAATATATATAAAAAGCATTTTGTAAGCACTATATTGGCTAAAACAAAAGAATGAAGCAGCAGACATATTTTCTATTGAGCCAATACAATGAATGTGGAAGAGCAAAACAACAATAAAATGAAAATGCTAAAAAAACAACAACAAAAAAACCCAACCCCAAAACTAAAAAGGCAATTCATGGAAGCATATTAGCTAGGACCCATGCATGTCAAAATGTGTAGTAGAGGAACTTCCGGCCAAGATGGAGGCGTAGGCGGACACACTGTGCCTCCTCTCACAACCAAAATTAAGGACAACAAATATTTAGAAACAAGAAAACAACCAGAACCCATAGAAAAATTGAACTGTACGGAAGTCCAACAACCATTCATCCAGACCGGTAGGAGGGGCAGAGTCGAGGTGGGAGAAGGTGGAGGTGTGGACCCAGGAACGCAAGCAGCAGCGGCTGGCAGTTCCCCGGTGCACAGGCGGCGGCTGGCGGACCCTGGGCACAGGGGGGCAGCTGTGCAGAACCAGTGAGGCCGCACAGGGTGGCTGGCTGACCAGGTGGTCCCACATTTACGCGCTTAGACGGTCCAGGCAGAGGGGAAGTGGCAGAAGGGACTGAATCCAGGAGAGAGCGGAGCAGGCGCCATTGTTCCCTCTCAGACCCCGCCCCCACATACAGCGTCACAACCCGGCAACTGGGCTGCCCTGCCCTGAGGAACACCTAAGGCTCCACCCCTCATACTTAATAGCCGCAACCAGACTAAAACCAAAACAAACAAAACAAAAAACCCACCAAAAATGGCTCAAACCGGAGAACCAATCAAAGCCCCAGAGCCAATTCCTCTAAGCAGTGAAGAGATAGCCAACCTATCAGATGCACAGTTCAAAGCACTGGTCATCAAAATGCTCACAGAATTGGTTGATTTTGCTCACAAATTAGATGAAAAAATGCAGGCTACAATACGTGAAATGAAGGAAGATGCATGGGGAACTGATAGAGATGGAAGGAAAACTGGGACTCAAATCAATGGAGTGGACCAGAAGGAAGAAACTAACAACCAAACAGAAAACGAGGAAGAAACAAGAATTCAAAAAAATGAGGAGAGGCTTAGGAACCTCCGGGACATCGTTAAACGTCCCAACATCCAAATTATAGGGGTCCCAGAAGGGGAAGAAGAAGAGCAACAAGTGGAAAACTTATTTGAACAAATAATCAAGGAGAACTTCCCCAATCTGGAAAAGGAAATAGACTACCAGGATGTCCAGGAAGCTCAGAGGGTCCCAAAGAAGTTGGACCCAAGGAGGAACACACCAAGGCACATCGTAATTACATTAGCCAAGATTCAAATGAAGGAGAGAATTCTAGAAGCAGCAAGGGATAAGGGGACAGTCACCTATAAAGGAGTTCCCATCAGACTGTCAGCTGATTTCTCAAAAGAGACCTTCCAGGCAAGAAGGGGCTGGAAAGAAATATTTGAAATCTTGAAAAGCAGGGACCTACATCCAAAATTGCTGTATCCAGCAAAGCTGTCATTTAGAATGGACGGACAGATAAAGCGCTTCTCAGATAAGGTCAAGTTCAAGGAGTTCATCATCACCAAGCTCTTATTATATGAAATGTTAAAGGGACTTATCTAAGAAAAAGAAGATAAAAATATGACAATGGAAAGACAGCGAACTCACAGCTATTAAGAACCATACCTAAAACAAAAGCAAACTAAGCAAACAGCTAGAACAGGAACAGAACCACAGAAATGGAGATCATATGGAGGGTTAGGAACAGGGGCGTGGGAGGAGGGCGGGGGGGAAGGTACAGAGAATGAGTAGCATAGATGGTGGGTAGAAAATAGATAGGGGGAGGGCAAGAATAGTATGGGAAATGTAGAAGCTAAAGAACTTATGACACATGGACATGAACTAAAGGGGGGAATGTGGGTGGGAGAGGGTGTGTAGGGTGGAGGGGAATGATGGGGGAGAAATGGGACAACTGTAATAGCATAATCAATAAAATATATTTTAAAAAATGTGTAGTAGATTCTTTATATCACAGGGAAGACATGGCCAAAGTCGCTAAAAATGAGTTAATTTTCTGCAGGCATTATTATGGCATAGTTGTTAAGAATATAGACTTTGCACTTAGACAGATCTGGGTTTAAATCCTGGGCAAGTTACTACAGCCTTAAGATTTGCTTTTTCTCATTAGTGAAGTGAAAATCACAAATTTGGGAGTTAAAGGAAATAATACATATGGAATGCTTCATGTTAACCAGGCTCAGTTAATATTGGAGGTTATTATAATTATTATTCATCTCCTGATGTCATTATAATTTACAAGAAAGAATATTATTTCAGGAGAGCTATACACCAGAGACCACCATTTGTGGCTTCCAGAGCCTTAACGAAGGAGGCTAAGGAAAGTGGTCCCTAGGGAATACACGGAAAAATGGCATTTGAGGCTGCCTTTAAGTACCTCATCAGGTTGAGGCTGGAGTCCTTTTGCTCAAAACTTAATCTTTATTTAAATGGATTGGCTCCAACGATGAGGGTCTCTGTGTGTATAGATAGACTTAAATAGTTTCACTTAATGAAATGTTGTAGTTCAATTTATTACCAGCACCTGGAACTGCTCTCTAACTAGTCATGAAGACAGACACTGACTACTTGTATAGAGGGGTGGATGGGATGGGGATGGTTCGTGGTGGGAGGGAGTATAGATAGAGCAAGAAAGTGAAGGCAGGAGAGAAAGACTAGAAGATGAAAGCTGGAGATCAGAGTCACCCTGACCATCCTGCTTCTCCCAGCAGCAGAAAGCTCTCTGGTGATCAGATTATCAAATTACCACCTGCCCCAGAGTCAGGACTCTTAATAGACAGGATGCCTCTTACCTCTTACTCTTGCTGATGGTGTGATGGTTTGAATTTCCCTCTTCCTGAGTTTGAAGGGTGCATGTACCATTCTATCTGGCAGAGATATTCAGATGCTAGGAGGAACATTAACTGGGGGAATGTAAACTAACTATAATATTTTACAAGTTCTTTTGGAAATAGAGAGCTCTTTATGTCTATTTAGACACAAATACCCAAAATGCTCTTCTGAGTTGCATCTGAATGGGATGATAGGATTTAGAATCATAAAGAAAAGAGTTGCTACACTGTCCACTGTTAGTGTCCTGGAAAAGGAGGACAGACTAAACTTTTGACTTAGTATGCTTTCTGATTAGACTACAGAACAGGAAGAACAGAGTAAAAAATTCTATGGAAAATGTTTGTTTAAATTGCTTAAAAAACAGGTGGGGGCGTTGCAGGGAAAGAGCCAGTCAAATGTTTCCAGTTGTCCTTTCCTCCAATACATGGGAACTACATAAAATATACAATTTCTGAAAATAATCCAAAAGTGTAGTAATTTAAAAAATAATTTAGTAGGATGAAATATATAAAGAGTAACCAGTAATGATACTACTACTACTACTAATAATAATCAACATGTATTGAGGGCTTTCTAAGTATGAGGCATATTACTAAACAGTTCAAAGACATTACCCTGTTCAATCTACACAAAAATCTTTGTAGGTATGTCTTACTATTCCTCCTATTTCATAGATGAGGAAAATGAAGCTTCTAGAAAAGTTAACGAAATTGCACAATATCCTTGAATTAGTAAACCTTGAATTCAAATCCAGTATGAATGGACAGATGTGTCTTGGTTTATGCAACCTCTGATTTCTGAAAAATTGCACATAAGTGAAATCTTAAAAACCAAACATCTTAGATTATGAGAATGGATTTCCCTCCCTCTCTTCTTTCCTCCCTTCTTTTTAAAAATTATTTATTGATTTTAGAGAAAGAGAGAGGGGAAGAGGGAGAGAGCAAGAGAAACATCAACTTGTTGTTCCAGTTACTTATGCATTCATTGGCTGATTCTCGTTCATGCCCTGACTGGGATCCAACCCGCAACCTTGGTGTATCAGGACGATGCCCTAATCAATTGAGCTATCTATCCAGGGCCTTCCTTCCTTTCTCTCTTCCCTTCCTTCCATTGAAAAAATACATATTTTGAGTTCCTACCGTGCCATGTAGAAAGTTGCAAAATAAATAAAATAGAGTCTTAACTCTCATGAAGCAGTCATATGGGTGTAGGAAGAAAGATAAGCATAAGAACAAATAATATGTCACACGATGAGTGCTATAAAGGGTGAGGAAGCAGGACCCAGGTGTAGGGTATGCTGGAGGTACAGGTGGTGCGGCGGGGGGGGGGGGGGTGTGATCACAGAAGACTTCTGGGATAAGATGACATTTGACCCGAAGGAAGTGAAGGGATAGCTGGAGGAATTACAAGTCCTGAAATTTCTGGAGTCTGGAGGTGGCAGCAAGTGTGGCACGTGCGAAGCAGGGCCAGCAGGTTGATGCAGCTGGAGCAGGAAAGGAGGGGACAGTGGTGCTGGTGGGGGAGGAGGCCGGGTGATGCTGAAGGGCCTGTATGCAGTTGTCAAAATTTTAACTTCTACTTTAAATGATATGGAAAGGCATTAGAAGATGTTGGGCAGAGGAGTGACATGATCTGATTTATGTTTTAAAAATCACTCTGTTAGTTCGGTGGTGAATAGCTAGTACAGGAAAGGGAGAGCAGTAAGGAAGGCTATAGGAAGAATTCAGGGAAGAGACAGTGGTTGGACCATGGTGGTGGCAGTGGGAAGTGGCCTGATTCCAGACAGACTCAGAGGCAGAGCCAGTCAAGTGAACTCTGGACTGGATGTGGAGTGAGAAAGAAAGAAAGGTGTCATGGGCAACCATAAGATTTTTGGCCCAAGCAAAAGGAAGTATAGAGACATCATTTTCTGAGATGGGGAAGACCGTGAGACCAACAGTTTGGCTTTGTTTTGGGTTTTGAGGGGAGTGGGAGGAGGCTGGAGAGAAAGAATTTAATGTGGGATATGTTCAGGTTGACATGCTTAACATATCCAAGTGTAGCTGTCAGGCAGGCAACCTGATATATGTCTGGTATTTGGGAGATGGATCCAGGCTGAAAATACAAATTTTGGAATTGTCCACATAGAGAAGATACTTAAAGCCATGAATTTGGATGTTATCACCTAGGGAGTGAGGGTAGATTAAGAAAAGAAGGGATCCAAAGACTGAACTCTGGTACCCTATCATTGAGAAGTCTGGCAAATAAAAAAGAAACCAGCAAAGGAGATCAAACACCATGAAGGATTTGTGTCCTGAAAGTCTGGCAAAGACAGTGTGGCAAGGAGAAGAGAGTGAGCAACAGATTCAGTATTGCTGACTAGTCACGTGAAATGAGCGTTGAGAACTGATCACTGGGATGGACTACTAGGCACCACGGACAGCTTTGACAAGCAATACTTCACCGCAAATCTAGAGAAAAAACCTGATTGGAATGTGTTTAAGACAGAATGAGGAGAGAAGAAATGAGGTTCAGAGTTTTTGGAAAAAAGGAGGGAAGAAAACTGGAGAGACAACAGAGGGAGTGTGGTGGGGTTTTTTGTTTAAGTTTGCATGATTATGAGAATAATTTAAAGGAAAATGGCAAATGTCTTAGTAATGTAAACTCTGATTCTTATTTTTTCTGCTTCATAATATACGAGCATATAGTTTGGTATATTGGTTTTGCTTCTGTAGCAAAAACATTACTGAAAGTATTACTATTGTAGTAAAGTTATAATAGAGCTGCTGATAGTCTTTAGTTATCATCCGGATTATAGAAATCATTTTGAATACAATAGCTATTGCATTTGGTCTCCAATATCTTCACAACAGAGAGCTATTAGCTTCAAATTGATATCTTCTGGGTGGAAGTATCTGCTGAATATGCTCCAACAATTACAAACAAGTTTTTGAATAAAGTATAGTTAGAGCCACATTAAGGAAAAATGCTATGGGAAAAATTAGTTGTTCACTCAGTTCAGATATAACTCCTCCTGGCAGATCAAATTTTATTTGGGCTAACTTTCTGAGTACTATAAAAATACATTTAACTTGCCCATTATAGCTACTTCAGCAGCAAATGGCTATCAATAACAACAGTAATAATAATGCAGATGTAGAACGAGACACCTGGCAATGAATAGCAGATTGACAAGCAAACAGCACAGCTGGGGGAATAGGTCAAATTTAGAAGACCATAATATTAGAAGGATGTGATTGTACATGGTAGCCACTTCAGATGCAACTTTCGTTCAATAAAAAATCCAGCTGCTAGTTTATAAATTTCCCACCATATTCATGACTGAGAACTGCAGACTTCAGTGGTCTGAGTCTCCCAGTTCTGGACTTTGTGCTACTCAGTTGTAAAGTGCCATTTAATGAGGTTGTGGAGACCTTTCAGTCAATGGATCCACTCTCTGCACCGCCAATGTTGCATGTAGCTAGCACAATTCTGCACACACAGATTTACCAGGGAGAAAAAGAAGAGCAACTGAGAAGCAGCCTCCTGAATCCTCACTTCACTTGTAAACCTCAGCAAAGGCCAACATAATTCTCAAGACCATCTCTAGGCAAAAGAATAAAAAAGGCAAAGTGCCCCATCAAAACTCCCTTTTCCTACAATCTGTCTTTCCCTCCGTTTCATTAGATTCTAGTTGTTCTTAAGCAACGCTCTCTGCCCAGGACTCTGTGCCCACTGCTTGCTTCTGAAGTCTAAGACCTTCTTGCCTTCCCCATTAGGATTGCATGTCTCAGATTTATAAAGGTTCCCTTTTTGTTATCGCAAATTATCTGCCTTATGAATTGCTGTGGCATCTTGTTAAGAGGCGCAGTCTCCTTCAGTAGGTCTTGTGTGGGGAAGTGCTGAAACACCGAGGTTTTGTGTGTTAACAAGCTTCATGATCCTGAAGCTGTGGCCCACAGGTCATACTCTGAGTTTGCTAGGTAACTAAATGGATACCAAACGGATGCCAAAGTTTACTGGTAGCGCTTTATTGTATGCCTGCTTTTAGATAATGTTTATAGTTCCACAGCTATCTTTTATGCATTAGCCCAAAAAAGTGAACGAAACAGGAATTTTAGGTCAGGGACAGAGTTTAAGGTAGAAAATTTTTGTCACGAGAGAGAGAGAGAGAGAGAGAGAGAGAGAGAGAGAGAGAGAGAGAGAGGATGTTATTCCTTTTCAAGTCGAGTTACCTTCAAGTCACCCGAAGTCGAGAGCTAGACTGGTAGATAAAACCAGAAGGTCTTGTCTATGAAGTTTGGGTAGGAACAACTATGCTACATGGATAGATAGACTCTGATGTTAGGGATTATTGACTTACTCCCACTTATGGCACGCACACGCATGTTTCGATGAGCAGAACTGTTGGTAAACATGGAAGCCTTCCTTCCTTTAAACTCATCTCCCCAGGCCTCCGCCTAGATCAGTCGCCTCTCACATGCACTTCCACAGAATCCTGGGCTACTTCTTATTGAAGGTTTTGTCACACTATGTGGATTCTTCTTCACCACAGACTGGCGCTCTTCAAAGGAAGAATTGTATCTGGTCACTACTGTGTCCATGGCCACCATCATGGCCTCACACATAGCAGTGATTGATAAATATTTGTTAAACGAACAAAAAAGTTGATGCTTTCCAGATTTCTGTGACTAGTGCATTTGGTTCCCTAACTAAGATTAAAGGAAATAATCCATCATGAACCCAATACATCAAAGCCTCATGGTGCACCACTCACTGACTGCAGTTCTCCGACTCCTGGGCCTGAGGCAGGGTTGTACTGCCTGGACAACTTGTGGGTAGTTGGGGATGTGTGGTTGGCTCTGGCCTGTGAATTGAGAGCTGAAGGAATGTGTGTTACTCTCTGGCTAAGAATTTATTTGCTAATGAGAGTTGTTCAAGGACTCTCTCTTTTCTCCCTGGTTCAGCACCTGGCAATGTTCAGAGGGGTGGCTGCTCCATCACCCTTAATCTGAAATGGCTACGATGAACACATACCCCTATCCCCATTGTGGACATATAGTATAAAAAACAAAGCTTTGTGTTTTAGCCACAGAGATTTTGGTGGTAGTTGTTACTGCAGCATTACCTTGCCAACTCTAATTAATACAGGTTATGAGGGTAATGCCCCAAAACAAGAGATGCTGGGTCCTGCCTGTTCCCAGGCCCAGCATCTCTTTTCCCTTTGAAGCTGGGTTTCAGGTGTGGCCCTGAACCACGTCTCCAGTCCTGAAAGTGAGGCTTTGCCTGTCCCTGAGATCAACTTCCCACTGGCCCCAGCTGGGGGATGTTTGTCATGTGTCTGTGGCTGAGTTCCCGTCTGTGTAAACCCAGACTCTCTGGGATAAGAGGCACTGCCCTCCTGTTGTCACAGGCATTGCGATTATGCTTCTGAGCCCTAATCATCTCTCCAGGTCGCCTGACTGTTTGCCTGGATCTCTATCACTGCTCCTCTTCTCCATCCATATGATCCATCCATGAGTCAGAGTACCCTGGAGACACTGTGCTGAATTTCATCTTGTTGATCAAATAACTGCATTCCCACCAGTTATTTGTTGCTGTGTTCTGTCTGCCACAGTGATCTCCATTGCTAGCCCTTCAATCTGTCCCCAAACTCCACTGCCTGCCTTGTTATAATTAGGGAAATTTGTCCCAGTTTTCCGCATTTCTCATTCTTCCCTGAATTGCTGCAGTTAAATGGGCCATGTGTATTTGTGTCCAGAGACATAACAGATGGGATCTAGGGGATTAAGGTAGCAAACAGAGAGCATGGGGCTTTTAGAGGGATTAGTCTTTCGCCTGGTGGGGAGGATAGAGAAGGAGGCTGGGGAGCTGGTTTGAAAAGGGTCACTTGGCCCTATACGCATATGTGATAGTCGTTGGATTTAGTCCAGTCTCACTGTCCCTGCCTGTCTGTTCCCATAAATATCTATAAAAGAAAGAACACTAGATTTAAAGTAAAAAAAAAAAAAAAAATCCAAAACATGGCTTAAGTGTCAGCAGTGCCATTTACTAGGTGTGTGACGTCAGGAAAATCAGCTAATCTCGCAGTTCAAGTGAAAAATAAAGCTTATAACATGTCCCTAACATGACTCATAATGAAGCTGACTGGGGCCTTGTAAAGACCACAGGAGAGAATGAGGAAGTGCTCAGCCTGTTGTAAGGAGCTTTATTTACGACGGTGGTATTGCGGTGATGAGGACAGAACAGACAGGTGGGTGGACTCCTCCAGCAGGCATCAGCTGAGCCTTAAAAGTGAGTGGGGGGTATCGGGCTGAAGCGAGACTTTGTGAGGAAGAGAGTTCAGCAGCATGCAGTCCTAGAGGACCAGTCAGAACAGGATGAAGCGCCTCTGCAGGGGGAGGGAGCGGCATGGACTGCCCCTGGTAGGATGTTCAGCTAACTCTGCTCTTGACTGCACATTGCTTTCCCTCCTGATTTGCGGCTGTGATGGGCAGATGTGCAGGGGGAGAGGCTGCAGATGGCACTGTCGCCATATGCTGAAGTCATTGTTTGCATCTTTTGTTGCTGGGTAGTTCTGAGGCCTCCAGAGAACCCCCTTTCTCTTACATTAATTCCCAGTGCACCCACTTGTTGAGCCCAGTCCTGCCTCATCATCTTTCCAGCATAGTCCCTGCACATGCTGAAGCTTCGCTGGCTGCCCAGGAACTGGGCATCAGCAGTTGGCAAGGCTCCCCAGAATGAAGCCTGGACCACCCAGCTAGTTAGAGGCCTGATGTGGAATGTGGGATCATGTTCTAGAGCACAGCAGGGCCACACTGCTACAAGGATGTGCCATCTGTGGGAGCAGGATTGGGGGGCTATCAGGGAAATGCAGACAGACTCCCTAAGTTCTCATGAGAGGTCTGGAAGCACGAGGGGTGCCCGCTCATTCCAAGACCTTTCCATCTATGGGTTTTTCCTACACGAGTTGTTCACAGCCCAAGCATTTTCAGGCTGAGAGCAAACAGAACATCAAGGCAGAGGGTAAAAAAGCACAGGGAGAAAGTGGCAAAGATATGGAAAAAGGTCAAGCTGTTCAGGTGCGGTGCCTTTAATAAGAGGTGGTGAAGACAGAAGCAGTTTTGCTGAATAAGGCCAGAATCACCTTTAAAACAGATAAGTCTCCTGCAGTAAAGTGACAGGTTAATTAAATGGCAAACACCATGCTCAGCTGTCTAGGCTTGGAGTCAGTAAAGATATAGGATGATCATAAAAATGCAGACTCCAGATACCAGAGACACAAAGTAGTTGAAGCAAAGACCAGGAAAAAGCTGGTTGAAGGAGATTTCAGCAGCATTTTAGAGAACCAAAACAGTGAGGGAAAATCCATTTTTTAAAAATAAACAGGAGTTATTACTCAGGGAAAAGGTTTAGATTGACAATGAAGGTAGAGCAGGCCATTTCTGCAAAGTGCCTGGGGCTTAGCGTTAAAGGGTTGCAGCCCCAACCCGTCCCCGTCCGAACGGTGTGATCTTGCAAAAGCTGCTTAACCTCTCTGCACCTCAGTGTCCCTCTCCGTGAGCTACACATCTTAGTAATGCCAAATTGTGGGGATATTGTAAGGTTTAACACATGTAGTATATATGAAAATTCTTGGTAATTCATAAAGTTCAAACAAATACTACTTATTATTATCACAGAATTTCTTTATTTTTCTACAGTATATTTTTTATATCTTCTAGGTGTGTAGACATGTACCCACATTGCTAAAAGCCACATCAGCCTGTTGCATAGTGTGGTGGAAGGTACAGCTAAAGGGATCGTTAGATGTCCTCGGACTTCCTACGACTTATGGAGTCCATTTCCAGCCATTTTGTACAGTTCTCTGAATTGTAGCAGTACTTACTCTGGCTTTGAAAATTTTATTCTGGTTGGTCTAGAATGCCCTTCCTCTGCACACCTCTTATTCAGGCCTCAAAACCCACCTCTGAAGCCACTGTGGGTCACAGTGGTCACTTCCTCTCAATGTTCCCCTAGCACTCTGTTCAAGACTCGGTGTGGCCTCTGAAAACAATGCCCATGAAAACAAAGGACGAACAACCTGCAGCTAGCTTTTACTGGGGGCTTACATCACCCCGGAAACCATGAGAAGCACTGCATGTAGATAATCTCATTGACTGTTCAGCAACACTTTTTGTAAGGTAAGGCTGTTGTTATCCTCCTTTTACAGAGACACTGGCTCAGTGAAGTTGAGTAACCAGTTAGACGGAAAGCAAGTAATTAACTGGTTTCAGATGCAGTGCTCACTCCAAGACTCATGCTCTTCACCACCGTCTGGTGCTGCACTGTTATGATTCACTCATTTATCAGTCTCCTCATCTCCCCTTATACCAAGTGTCTCTAAGGCCGAGGAATCATACTTTAGTCAGCAGGCCCTCAGTAAATGTCTGCTGAATAAAAAAATAAGTGGTTCTCACATGAGGAAAAACAATGTAGGCTCATGAAACAACCCTAAAAAGTCAATATCCTCCGTAAACTGAAGTTAGATATGCCACCCAAGTGAAACAACGGTTACATTGGACTTGGACCCTTAGCCATCATTCTGCCTGTTTGTCACCCTCTTAGCAACACTACTAAGAGCATCAGCTTCTAATGTGGTGAGATGATACATATGTGCTGGATGCATCCAACCCTCCCTTCCTTCTGGAGCCGATTCATTCAGTTAATAGCATCAAGCAAGGCAGAAGTCTGTAAGTCTTCCTGCATCCTTCATGTAACTGCATCTACAGAGTTTTGTCTTAATGGTGATCAAAAGTATTCCTTTTGGTATTCTGTGCTCAGCACACATAGATAAGATTGAACATGGTATATAAGAATAACTTTATATTTATGTCTAGTTCATGGAGAGGAAGAGGAGGGATGATTTGGGAGCACCATAGTTGCAACATGAGGTAACTGAGATGGTCCCAGGGTGGCCATAGGGTATAAAGCAATCATATACAATGCATTTGTTTAGCATCCTAGCTAGTAAATAAGTAAAACATCTCATCAAATCTCCATTACATCACTAACATCTATCACAGTCCCGATACATAGTAGGTACCTAGTAAATGTTTCATGAATGGAAAAATGAGTAAACAAATAGGCAACAATGCAGACATTTTTTTTTGTTGTTCTACCTACAGGAAGTATGGGACGCTAGATATCAGGGTTCAGAACTTATGTAGGGTAAAATGAGGAGCCAGATTTTTTTTAGGAAGCAGCTGAGGCTGTTTTATTCAAGATCTGTTTGAAGGTGAGGTAATAATGTCCAGGATTGAGTTAGTGGGACTTTGATTCCTGAATTGGCTCTGGTATAAAGAGAGTTATGAACAAACAATTCAGAGAACACACCTTACATTTTCTCATTCATTCAATATGTATTCATTCATTCATTCATTCATTATTCATTTGTCCTTCAACGAATATTTATACAGTGCTATTAAAGCTAGGCACTGTGCCAAGCACTTCACATACATTATTTTCTAACACTCAAAACAGCTCTAAGAGGTATATACCATTATCATGCCAATTCTACAGATGAGAAAGCTGAGTCTCGGAGAAGCTAAGTAAGTTATCAAATCAAGGCTACACAGCATGTGGCTGAGCTATGGTTGTAACTTAGGACTCTCTGGTTCCAAAACCCCCTTAATCTCTCCCTTATATTTGTCTCTGGCCTTAAGGCCAACTCTGAACTCAAAGTTGAGCAGAGGTATAAGCTGGAAAATAAACACAGTGTCAAAAGTGCTGTGACAGATGTAAGAACTGGGTGCAGGGTGCCCACAGACAAGGGGCATCTACCTCAGACCTGAGGAGGAAGGACCTAAGAAGGAATCCTTCTAGAGGAGATGACATGCCAACTCTTGGAGGAGGGCTGGGTGTTCATCACGTGGTAAAGGCAGAAACACAACGGTCAGGGGAGCACAGTACATTCCTAGTCAATGTTCTTCGTTTTGTATGAATGGACTCATATAAACAAGGCACCAATAATGTCTAGCTGTCTGCATCTTTCTGTTTATTTGACCAAATGTGGGGAAACTATCCACAGATTGAGTATACATGTTGAGCTAAGTATTAAATACTTTGCTCTGGACCTTGAAAGCTTTTAAAAATAATAATTTTCACTCCTTTACTCCCTTAAGACATTTATGTTCCACTTGTTACAACCCCTCTGTACTTGCTATTCCCTCGGCCTGACAGGCGCTTCCTCTCTCCCTTGTAAACATTTTACCAGTTGTCCTCTTGTCTGCACTCGCGTGATTCCTCCAACTCCTTCAAGGGTCAGTTTAAACACCACCTCCTCTGGGGGGCTTTCCTGACCCCAAGGCTGGGTTAGGCCTTCAGACCATGTCCCCTCAATGCCTGTGATCATGACGTTTGTCATACTTTTTCCCCACCGACCTCCCCCCGATTTCATTGCCTACAAACTTCAACTTACTCATTCTACACATATTTATTGAGTGCCTATTATTTGCCACTTTGTCGACCACTGAGAATATAGGAGTAAATGACAAGACAGTAGCAGACTCTCATGGAGTTTAAAGTTTGTAGGAGATGAAATCAGCGGGAGGTCAGTGGGGAAAAGCGTGACGAATGTCAGAGAGCCTAAACCAGCCTTGGGGTCAGGACCATGCATTTGATCATTTCTTCTTATCAAAAAGAAAATTAGAAATCATTAAAGTCTGACATCTAGGAAATAGAGTCAGAATGAAGAAAGGGAGAGTAAAAAAGAAAGAATTATGTGTTTTTTAAAAACTCAGAGTAAGGACTTCCAGCCAAGATGCAGACGTAGATAGACACACTGTGCCTCCTTGCACAACCAAAATTAAGGACAATAAACATTTAGAAACAAAAAAACCAACCAGATCTGACAGAAAATTGAATTGTAAGGAAGTCTGACAACCATTCATCCAGACTGGTAAGAGGAGCGGAGTCCGCGGCCAGCAGAGAGGGGTCATAGCAGGAAAAAGTGGAGCTTGGCGGTCCCAGGTGCACAGGCAGCGTCTGGCAGACCCTGGGCATGGGGTGGCAACGGGCAGACCCAGTGAGGCTGAGCAAAGTGGCTGACCAAGGTCTCACATTTGTGTGCAGACAAACCAGGTGAAAACGGGGAGTGAGACAGACTGCACAACTCAGTGCCCCAGCACCAGAAAATAAAACCTAAAAACACTGATTGAAAACACTTGTTGGGGTTGAGGTGCCAGGAGAGACTCCCAGTCTCACAGGAGAGTACATTGGAGAGACCCATAGGGTCCTAGAACGTACACAGGCCCACCCACCTGGGAACCAGCACTAGAAGGGCACAATTTGCTTGTGGGAAGCAGTGGAAGGGACTGAAATCTAAGAGAGAGCAGAGCAAGTGCCATTGTTCCCTCTTGGACCCCACCCCCACATACAGCATCACAACCCAGCCACTGGCTTGCCCCACCCTGGTGAACACCTTAGGCTCTGCCCCTCATATGTAACAGGTGCTACCAGACCCACCCCCCACCCCGCAAAAAAGGGCTCAAATGGAAGAACAGATCAAAGCCCCAGAGCCAATACATCTAAGTGACCAAGAGATAGCCAACCTATCAGATGCACAGTTCAAAGCACTGATGATCAGGATGCTCACAGAATTGGTTGATTTCGGTCACAAATTAGATGAAAAAATGAAGGCTATGCTAAGTGAAATGAAGGAAAATGCACAGGGAACCAATAGTGATAGGAAGAAAACCGGGACTCAAATCAATGGAGTGGACCAGAAGGAAGAAAGAAAGAAACAAACAGAAAACAAGGAAGAAACAAGAATTCAAAAAAATGAGGAGAGGCTTAGGAACCTCCGGGACATCTTTAAACATCCCAACACCCAAATTATAAGGGTACCAGAAGGGGAAGAGGAAGAGCAACAAGTGGAAAAGTTGTTTGAACAAATAATAAAGGAGAACTTCCCTAATCTGGCAAAGGAAATAGACTTCCATGAAGTCCAGGAAGCTCAGGGAGTCCCAAAGAAGTTGGACCCAAGGAGGAACACACCAAGGCATATCATAATTACATTGCCCAAGATTACAATGAAGAAGAGAATCTTAGAAGCAGCAAGAGATAAGGGGACAGTCACCTACGAAGGAGTTCCCATCAGACTGTCAGCTGATTTCTCAAAAGAAACCTTCCAGGCAAGAAAGGGATGGAAAGAAGTATTCCAAGTCATGAAAGTCAAGGACCTACATCCAAGATTGCTCTATCCAGCAAAGCTTTCATTTAGAACGGAAGGGCAAATAAAGCACTTCTCAGATAAGGTCAAGTTAAAGGAGTTCATCATCACCAAACTCTTATTATATGAAACATTAAAGGGACTTATTTAAGAAAAAGAAGATAAAAAATATGACAGTAAAAAGATAGCAAACTCACAGCTATTAAGAACCACGCCTAAAACAAAAGCAAACTAAGCAAACAGCTAGAACAGGAACAGAACTGCAGAAATGGAGATCATAAGGAGGGTTAGCAACAGGGGAATGGGGGGAGGAGAGAGGGGGAAAAGGTACAGAGAATAAGTAGCATAGACGGTGGGTAGAAAATAGACAGGGGGAGGCAAGAATAGTGTGGGAAATGTAGAAGCTAAAGAACTTATGACACATGGACATGAACTAAAGGGGGGAATGTGGGTGGGAGAGGGTGTGCAGGGTGGAGGGGAATGAAGCGGGGAATGGGATAACTGTAATAGCATAATCAATAAAATATATTTAAAAAATAAAATAAAAAATAAAAAGGCAGAGTAAAATGTATAGAATGTATAGAATTGATGCATCCTTATTGTACCTCCTGCCCCAGGGCGTCTTTAAACACATGATAACTTGCCAGATCTTATCAATAGAAGCATTTAATTTTCATATATTCCAACACATGGGACATTTTGTTTTAAAAAGGTTATAAAAATGTTATGCATTAAATTCGGGCCATGTTACTTACTCTTTGCCAGATTTATGGCATCCGAATAACATGGAAGGGAAATCCTCAAAATCAAAGGTATACTCTTTTCAGGCCCCACTCATTATATTCTAAACATTTTGCACTGAATTTTACATTTTGAAGTGGATCAATTTTTCATTTCAGTCCAAAGGTCCCTGCCTGTTTCTGAAATTTGCAACATCTGCTAGAGTAGTGAAGAATGAAACAATTTTTTAAAGATCAAGTAATGAAGAAAAAAAAACTTTCTTGAAAGACTGTGGATTTTCAATTTGTTCCACATGAGACTATTTCAGGAAATTACCTTTTAACTGATGCTCATCTTGTTTGTGCAGTAATAGTCTCCTGATAGGGGTGGGCTGTGATCTGAGAGAATTTTATGAGGCAAGAATTCTGCTAGTCTGTCTCCCAAAGACAATCTGCAGGTGTGTAGTGGTTTGCCATCACAGGGGGATTCTACGTGGGAGACCACTCCCCCCCCCCCCAGTTTCTGAAATGAGTCACAATTAAGGCAAAACTATCCTTTCCTGTGAACAACCTTTACAGAGGATTATCTAGATAATGTAGTTTTCAATTTAGTGGACATAGGTCAAGGCTAGAATGAGAGAAAATGCTCAAAAGCAGGCTGGGTTAACATGGATCACTCAAGTCTGTTCTCCCATCTCCTCTGACCTTGTTCTCTCTGTGCACTGGAAATTCCCACCATTAGTCATTCACTGGGTTAAAACTCTCACTTTTTATGCTCAGTGATTACCTTGAAAGTTGGGTGAACTAAAGTTTTCAGGAGCTGAAAAAGGGTTTGAAGGTCACATCCAGAGACTTCATCTCGTGTGAAGTAGAGTATGCATTTTTACTCATTTTGTGTGTTGGCAGACCACAGAATATTATGTTTGGGAAAAACCATTTTGCTGTTGATTGCCATTTACATACTCACTCTAAAATCCATCTGGAAGGATACATGTTAAAAAAAATAACTACTATATTTCTGAAAAAAAATAAAGATAAGATAGGGGAAATTACCAGGTATTACAATGTAAGCCATTGTAATTTAAACCATGTGAATTGGCTTTTGGAAGAAATGAAAAGATCAACAGAATAGAAATGACAGTTCAGAAATAGATGTAAAAATATAATAAAAACTGTCATATGAGAGCAAGGATCTTACAAATCCACAGGAAAAGAACAGAATATTTAATAACTGTCTCTGTGACATGCGTCCATCTAAATGCGAAACACAACGACATTTCCACATTGCGGCAGACCCACACACAGAATACAGTTGAGTTTCCATGTGGCAAAGTAGCTCAAAACTTAAACTCTATGGATGGAGGAGCTCATTCAAGTCTTACTGAATGCTCCACAGCGGTCCAGTTCCTGAGAAAGGTGAGGGCAGTTGATCAGGCAGAGAATGGCCAGATTCCTCTTAAAGCCAGCCTCACAGGCAGAACAACTTCAAGGGTACCACAGTGCTCCATTGGTGCCAACATAAAGCTGGGAACCCAAGCATCCTTCAAGACCGCAAAGGCAATGGGCCACCAACTCTAAAGATCTTAGTTTGAGAACAATGACCCCTGTCCTTGACGTAAGGGCGAATAAAGATAGGTTCAGACAGCCCCTTCTTCCCTCTTCTGAGCCCCGAGAGCGCTCCTAGTCTTAAGAGAGGAGGTATACACAAAAATTAAGAGTTCACTTAGGAGTAACCCAGGTTTGAATTGGACATTTACTTTTTATGTGACTTGGGGACAATGGTAGCTCCGGTGTTTCCTAAGATTACCATGAGGATTGAGCAAGGCAACGTATGTAAAGAACATAATGTAGTGCCTCATGTGAACAGTGTTCAAGAAATTAGTACAATTTTTCTGTATTATACTTTGTAATGTTTCTTCAAATTTAACTGGTATTTTAATAGACTTCTGCCTGTTAGGCCTCGTAAAAAGTACTTTTACATATTTTACCTCATCAAATTCTCCTAAGAACCTGTCAGGTAGGTATTACTGTCCCGATTTAACAGCTGTGTGTGTGTTCTTTCTCGAATGAAACTATGACTAGTGTTTCATGAACAAACTGAAGCAACGTCTTCATGGCAACCCTTTCAGAGTTGCAGATATGCTAAGGCAAGTTGTCAATCTTCAGAAAGGAGAGTTCTTCAACAGAGTTGATAACCAGAGCAGTTCATAGAGTTCTTCTCAGAATATAGCTTGGAGAAATGTAGAATAAAGATTCAGTGGATAAAAGGATCCAGTTTTATGCTTTTTGTGCATGGCACACTTTGGGCATAGGCAAAGTGTTTAAAATTCCAGTTTGAACTATGTGTGAAATTGTGCAGCTCTTTACATCCTAATGGGCCAAGATGGGAAGATGCTCTCTCTCCATGTGAAAGTGAGTCCACAGTCTTGAAGTTCCTCAGGTTAAGAATGGGTGGGATGGGTGGAGGAGGGCAAAGGGGGAAACATCGTGAAAACGGTAATAACATAACAATGAAAAAGATAAAACAGAAATAATAAAGTATAATATGCTGAGAAAAAAGAAGGAAAAGTAAAATGCTGCATACTCTCAGCATTCTGAGTTAATTACTATGCAAAATTTGGGTACATTACCTTCCAGTTTTTTTAAAAGCAAAATTAGGGTCATAACATGTATTGTTCTTTAGTTAATTTTTAACACTTATCTTTGTCATTAAATATTTTTAGAAACATAATTTTTAATGATGACATTATAATTACTTAGCACTTTCCCAATTCTGAAATATTGTTTGTTTAACATTTTCAGTTATAAAAATACAAAGAAAAAAAGAAGAATGACTGGGATCAGTCCTGGCTAGAGTGTGAGCCAACTAGAACACCTGAACACTGAGGGCAGGAAAGCAAAATGGTATGGCCACTTTGGAAAACTTTTTGGAAAAAAATCTGGCAGATTCTTGTCAAGTTTGACATACACTTACCATATGATACAACAATCCCACTCCTAAGTATTTATCCAAGTGAAATAAAAATTTATGTTCTCACAAAAATCAAATTGGAAATATCCAAAATATGCCTCATCTCATGAACAGATACATACAATGTAATAATGCTCAGCACCGAAAAGGAATCCATTTTTGGCACACACGATTACTGTGACTGATTCTCGAACTCCCTGTGCTAAGTGAGAGGGGCGAGACACAAAGCACTGCATGCTGTATGATTTCATCTATACAATATTCTATACAACTAGCCATAAAGGATAGAAAACAGAGCAGTGGTTAGCAGGATTGAGGTGGAGGAAGGAGTTGATTACAAAGGAACACAGGGTGATTTCCTAGGGTGATGGAAAAATATTCTGTTAATATTCTGACTATGGTTATAGTTAAATGGCTATGCATTTGTCAAAACTCAGGGAACTATGCACTAAAAAGGTGAACTTTATAGTATGTAAATTATAACTTAATTTTTAAAATAGGAGAAAGCCCCCTTCAAAATTGTGTACAAGTTTAGTTTACTTTCAAAGTAAAAAAGTAACTTACGTTGCCTTAAAACTTTTCTAATGGCAAGGAATAGAACAGTGTAATCTCTCAAGATAGCTGCTGCTCATAATTCATTCAAATTCTCTTTCTTGGCACTTCTCACCTTTACCTTGTATCCAGGTTGGCTGCCAAATCATCGCCCTGGGGACAACTGCACCTACTAACCACTTTCACAAGACCTGCCATGTACTACCTTGTACTGCTGTTCTTTCTCCATGCCTTTTCCCCTCTAGATTGTAAGTCCCAAGCAACAAAGAACCACACCCTACTTGTATCTACCACAATGCCCATTACAACGCCTGGCAGGAGTGCTTAAAGTGTTTGGTAAATTAATCTGTACTTAGGTAACAGCTGCAAGTCTATGAGTCCTTAAAGACTGTGAGCTCCTTGAAGACAGAGATTGTGCATACGGAGTCTTGAACTAGGGCTGGTATACTGTAAATGCTCCAGAGATGCTTTTAGAATAAATATTGAATGAAAGGACTCCAGGAGGGTACAGTTAGCATTTTTTAAGATGGTATGCATGAGTGGAGAAATTGACTATTGGGGGCAAAGCTGTGGTCTGGTGAGAGCTCACTGAAGAGAAGGAGGTCGTACCCTGGGCCACTTCCTGGAAAACCTGGTGGCAGAGGATGAATGTGCGGGCCTCCAGGTTGCATTGGCTGGGTTTCATCTCGTATCATGAGCCTTTTTTGAAGAACTCTTGGAACAGAGATACTCAATTTGGATCCAGTTGGAATGACTAACTGGGGATGGGCTGCAACACGGCAGGTTTCCAATTGTGTTTCTTACGCTTGAAACTGTTCCCAGAAGTCAAGAGGATGAAGGCTTCATTTGTTAAGCTTGAGAATAAAAACACTTTATAAAGCGTTGTAAGGCAAATCTTTTCTTCCCTTTTATTCTTATCTCTCTCTACTGCTGGCCAATCCCTGCATTTTAATCTCTTTAGAGAAAGAGCAATGCTCCCAATAAATATTTTTCTTAAAGTAGACTAAGTGGAAGCATTGAACCTATTTTATTTGATGTATTTTATAAGGTTTTAATTGTTATAATTCCAATTAGATAGTTCATCATCCCAAACATCCTAGTCCTTTTGGCGGCCTGTGGGGACTAGGTCTCGTAAGGACATATAATAACATAATGAGCACCTGTAAAGCCAGGGTTTCATACTCTTTGGATCTGATGACTAACACCCTGGATCAGCAAGCACAGGCTCTGACCTCCATCTCCCTGTCCTTTCATTGCTTCTGAAACAGCACAGACAGCCAGCTAGGGCAGTTGGTCAAATACTTTGATGTTGTGTGTGTGTTTGTTTATAATTTTTTCTGGTTTAAAACTTTGATAAAACATTTGCTATTTATTAAACCATTTAATTAAAAGTGATTTCATCAGCTTACTATAAACCTTTCCATTTAATGCACAAAGGTTTTGTACAAGTAGAAAAGTAATAAGAAAAGTCCCAAAACTTTTCAAGTTCTGCCTGGAATTCTTTATGCTAAAATTATTCTTGATACTTTATTGAGTACTCATAATAGTTTAGGCATGATGAGAAATTTTAAAGACATGGTCTAAGGGAAAAGTAGGTGCTATTCCTCAGTACTGGCCTCAGACCATCCACTGTGAACTTGAGGTCAGATGTTTGTCTAGTTGGCATATCAGGGGATCAAAGTCATTCGTTTGATCATAAAGAGCCAGTTGGTTTTGCCCTGGACCCCAATCATTCTAACCACATGGCTTTTATTTTATTCCCTGGACCAATATCAGAGTACATAGGAGGTTCAGTTTAAAAGATTAAAAGGACCTCTGGATTTTCTGAATGACTTGAGCATGCATCCTCATAGGCAAAGGAACTGGAACTAAGGACAGACTCATATCATCACTAGGTAGCATGGAAAGCTACTTAGAGGAAGAGGAATTGGAACTTAATTGCCAAAGAAGAAAAAATAATTTGCATAATGTGCACAAAGAAAAAAGTATTGGAATCTTAGAATTGTGTGCTAGCCTGTAAGGAGGCAATTAAGGCAAGAGTGAGAGAGGTCAAGAAAAGGTAAGCTTCCCATCATCAGTTGGAGAGATGTGAAAAATAAACAGAACTAGACTGAAAGAAATCTATTATGAGCCAAATATAAATCATTCAGTTTTTTTAATTTGAAGTAGAGTATCTTTAAAGAGTAGCATCTTTTAGGCATGTCCATTATTTTCTTCAAACCCTTTCTTCTGGAATGGTCTGCTCTGCCATCGTCAGTCATGCGCCTGTCTTTTGAGAGTGTGGATCCGTTAGGTAGCAGCTAGGAATGAGCAGCCAGAGGGGAAATAAAGGCAGGGCCCTCACCATTACAATCTAGCAAAGAACTTACTACAGGAGGCTAGAAGCAAAGGAAGACACATCTCACCAATTAACCCTGAGCTCGGTCTGATAAGATTGCTGGGTGTTTGAGCATCACAAGCAGGAATAGCACAGGAAGAAGGGAGGGTAGTCCTTGAGATTCTATGCTGGGAAAGGGGGCCCTGGTAACAATTTCACTAAGACAAAGGACCTTTGCTAACTGAGAAAGAAAGTCTTTGTAGCTGTCATTATTCCCAAGATTTAGATGGCGGAGAAGGGGAGGGAACCTAGAAGCTGACTAAGGTATATAACCCCTGAACCTCAATAGTCAGTGTATTTAGATTATCTAAGTACACACTTGTAGCCTTGGCTCAAGTGTATAGAACAAACTTACGAACATGTATGTGTGTTAAGTAACACACACATATGTTATGTGGGGCTTTTCCTTTCTTCTATATGTGTGGCATTCAGACTGGCCAGGTGGCCCCTGCTGCTCTGTGCTTGTATGCATTTCACAGATAAACTTGCTATCTCGTTTCCACTATATGTGTTTTGTCTCTTGCTTGATTTATTCTCTTGTGGGCAAGACAAGAACTGAGGCAGGAGAGGGAGCCTGTTGACTCAGGTCTCTCTCTTCCCATCCCTAACAGATTCTGTGGAAGATTGGGAGGCTGAATCTGTCAGTTGCTGACTCCTGAACCTGTGAAGTCATTGGTGTAAGGATTGACTGGCATTATGGTAACCCAAAGCCCTGTGCAGGCTGAAATTAATGAGCAAAAGAAACTGAGATTCTTGTACAGAAAAGATGCAGTAAGAGGCCATGAGATCTCAGAAAGGAAAAAAAAAATACAGAGACAGGGAAGTTGACTGCTTCGAATTTGTTTTCTTGAGTCTCAGTATCCTCCCAAAATTAGGTTCTCTAAGACTCTACTGCACCCCTCCAGGAAATCTCCTTTTATTAAAGAGAGTTTGAAGAGATTTCTTTTCCCTAAAATCAAACACTGTCTCACAAATACAGAGATGAGAAAGAGAGAGAGACAAACTTGGAATCAGAAGACCTGAGGTTTGGTCTTGCTCCAATCATGTGACCTTGGTCATAACCTTTCTGGTCTGCAGGTTGGACATCCGTGACCTAAGGATTATGCTATGTATTTCTCAGTGTGGCTACAGGGAACAGACATGAAAAAGGTCTAAAACTCTATTCGGCATGCAATGGACCTACAAATATGGAATATGTGAAAAAATACTGAATCAGTCCAGTAATTTTTTTTTTTTTTACTTTACTACAATATCTAGGTAAATTGGAATTTTGAGGAAAATGTAGCTACTCCTCTGAGGTACTGCACATGTGGTTCTATAGTAAAGTAGGCAGATGACAAACAGAAAATCCCTCATCTAACGAGTGGCTTACAGCTACTGGAATGACATCATGCACAGTTAGACAAACACAAAAAGTGGGGTTTAGGATAATCCTGTCTACTGTGCAGGGCCATGGAAACCATACGGTGGGTCCTGGGTGTGAATGGGGCAGACCAGCACTTTCAGTTCACACTGGAGAGCTTCATTTCCTCTTGTGAGTAGGAGTGACTTAGCATTCGTTCGTCTTAGATGTTTTCAGCACAGTCCTGTGCAGGATACGGCAGTAAAGAACACCTGATAACCGTCCCTGACTCACAGCCCTGGGCCTGGCTCGGTCACCACCAGTCACAGCGGCAGTGAGGTGTGAGAAAGTGCTGGGTATGGAAGAGAAGATTGTAGGTGCACACAGCAGTCTGGGAAAGAGGGTAAATTCTGGTTTTTAGCTTTAGCATTGTCTATTTCTCACTTGGTCAATGATCAGGGAAATGAGCCCTCAAGATTCAAGAACACATCGAATCACATTAACTATTTAAAATTACAGCTTTAACCAGTAAGTTGCACTGTGAAACTAACCCTGGAGGCTAGATGTTATGGTAGAAAACCCTGAAAATTGTTACCCTCAGATCATTCTTACTGTCCTGTATTCTCTTGGAGTAACAGTACAGGTGCGCTGCTGCCCATTTAAACAAGGTAAACCACCTGTTTTGTATGGACACACACACGGGAGGGTTTTCTCCCTCCCGCTTCCATTCCCAGTTCAGAAGACTGTAATCCTAGACTTGGAGCACCATCTCAAATAAGTGAAAGCCGAGCAGATAATTTTGAACCTGATCCATCTTGGAAATTCTATCCAAGTCTGAGAACACCGCCTAGGTTGTTCCTGAGCTGCAGTTGGGAGCCAGTGTGGTGGGGCTCCTGCCAGCGCTCACTTTCTGCCCAATCAACAGATGCATTCTGGGATGTTTCTGCCCACAAGCAAAACTTGGGCTTGTTTTTCTTCACAGCAACTAATGCCTCAGGAAAAAAAACAAAACAAAACTCTGGCTTTGCAGTTTCTCTGCTGCCTTTAAATCTGTAAAGCTGAATGCCACACCCACAATAAAATAAGAATAAGTGCTCTCTTCCCCTTTGAAAAATTACCAGTGGCTCTACGAGATCTTTAGCTAAACTTGTCTAAAAGTCCAGCGTTCTCTTTTGCTCTCTTTCTCACACACACACAGATTTTGAAACAAACACTCTTACTACAACTTAGTTTGATAGCTGCTTGCAAATCTAGCCTTGTTACTGAAGCGTGTATCTGCAGCTGGCTGGTGACTGCGGAAAATCAGTAAATATTTAAAGAGGTCTGCAATCAGGGAGCAAGGAAACATAGATTGATACTAGAACTTCTGAGTTTTAAGGCTGTCACCAGTCATGTAGTGCAGGCAAAGGGTGAAGAGACCAAAAATACACAGAAGGTCAGAACCGGCGAATCCCTGGATGTTTTCTCCCAGAGGGAGCTGCATTCACAGGCAGTTTATGCCTAGAGCCTGGATGTATGTTACCATCTGGGACTCTCTCTGGGGCGTTCTGAGCCTTGTTTCTATTTCTTTGACTGCTATTTGTTTATTTCAAGGCTTACAGACTTGCTTCTTGTTATTTTAACTTCCAGTCCTTACAGTGATGAAACACCCCAAGAGACTGCTTGGTTAACAGTGTCAAGATCACTGGCTGTAGATTAAAATTAGGCAGAGTGCAGCTCTAAAAGCATGGAGAATATTGAAAATTCATGTTCTTGTATCATAATTAGAGTAATACTACAATGTTCTGGTATCCACATTTTATTTGTAAAATTATGAAACATTCAGGTAAATATTGGGAACTTAATAAATGTGTACTTAATATAAAAATTAAAGAATCTTAGACAACATATTACAAACTGAATTCTATAGAATTTTAGTGTTTGTGTATGTTTAATGTGTGTTCCATGGGAAAAACAAACATTAGAACATAATGAATTAGGTGTTTTAAATCTACAAACTTAGCAACACATTATATTGGTATACATGATTAATCTTTGCTGTTTCTTATGCTTATCTGGCCACAGAACCGCACACATGTGGTATAACTAGATTTTGCAAAACTTGGTTTGGGATATATTCTATAGAACATGTATTCTATATTTAAGGAATGCTTGTTTAAAGAAAAATGTGAAATGAATTAAAAATGACTAAGGATTGAATAAATTCACTCAGAACTTTCCCCATCCAAAACCATGTGCTAGGCCATGAGCCATGTCCCAAGGAATTCACACACAAACTCATATTCAAGCTCGCTCTTCGTGCAGGACATTTGCACTTGCTGTTCTCTCTTCCATTCTCTCTTCCTCATAGGTTACCTCCTTACTTCTTCACGTGGGCCTCGCCTCCAGTGTTGCCGATACAGAGAAGTCTTCCCTTGTAACTTATCTTAAATAACAACCTATCACTCCTTAACTCTGTATCTTCCTTAACATTTTTCAAAGCACTCAAAATAACTTTACATGTGCATTCATTTACTAGTTTACTGTCTATCTACTCTACTGGAAGT
The DNA here is from genome assembly GCA_039655065.1 of Glossophaga mutica. NCBI lineage: Eukaryota > Metazoa > Chordata > Mammalia > Chiroptera > Phyllostomidae > Glossophaga > Glossophaga mutica. The sequence goes on along the minus strand of CM077308.1, from coordinate 71,429,762 downwards.
TAGCCCTATGAGAGACATGTCTCTTGTTCAACCTTGTATTTCCAGGTACTTAAACTAGTGCCTGGCATTTAGTAGGTGCTCAATAAATACGGAGTGGGACAAAAGAAGGTTTACATCTGTGAGTATGCAAAACACAGAGTTTGTTCTTATATTATTATCTATGAATTATTGTACTATTTTCTATATGAACAACTATAAACATATTTTTGTCCCACCCTGTATTTGCTGAATGAATGAATGAATGAATAAAAACAATTCCATAAGAATACCATAGAAAGAGTAAAAATAAAAAGGTGGGGAATTTGGATTTAGGTTGCTAAGCAAGGCTTTATCAAGAAGGTGACAGGGAAGAGACTGATAGCTGTAGGAGGGGAGGATCGGGGGAGGGAATGGTGGCCGGAAGGGGAAGGGACTAGTCAGAGGATGTGTCCGAGTGACCCATGGGCATGGGCAGCAGGGAGGGGATGGGCTGTGGGTGAGAGAGGTGGGCTGGGTGGAGGGGGCAAAAGGGAAAAAGAGAAATTGGCATAACTGTAAACTACCTAATTAAATAAACAAATAATTAAATATAAAAGATGTCATTTGAGCTTGACTTTGAAGATGAGAAGATTTCTGTCATGGGGCAAATGAGATACAGAGCCTAGGGTAAGAAAAAGGCTTAATTAAAAGCCCAGACATAGCCTGGAGAAGTAGCCTCGTGACAGGCATGGAAGAGAGACTGCCACAACCTCAGAGCTAACAGCCTGTCTGCTGCACTTGGGAAGGAGAAGCTCCCAAAGCAATGACGGTCCTCAAACCAGGGTTCCACTGGGATTTTCGAGTCTTGCCTGTTCTCTTTATGTTTTTCTGATTCAATAGTTCATTCGTTCATTCTATTTTCTATTATGTGCCAGGTACACTTCAAGGTGCTACAGATTCAGTAGTGAGCAAAATATAAAAATCCTTGCATCCATGGAACTTACACTCTAATGGGGAAAGAATGTGATACTCTAATTACACTATCTGCTGTAATTATAGCGTATAGCAGAAAGTGTTCAGTACTGGTGGGAAAATGGAGCAAGGGAGATGAGTAGTATCAGGGCAAGGGCTGCATTTTCAAAAATTTTATTGAAGTATAATAAATGCATAGAAAATACACATATCATTAATGCACCACTACCTGAATTTTCATTCACTGAATAAATCCATGTAACCATCACGCAGAACAAAAAAAAAAGAACATTATCAGCAACCCAGAAGCACTCCTATGCTCCTGTAGTAATTAACTCCCCTGCCAAAGGTAAGCATTACCCTGACTTCAAATAACAAGAGCCCAGTGTTGACTGCTTTTGTACTTTTATATAAATGGAATTGCTTGTTATGCGTTCTTTTTTTATTAGGTGGCTTTCCCGTAAGCCTTATGTTTATGAGATTCATCTAGGTAACTGCGTACGTGGTTGGAGGTTGTTCATTCTGATTTCTGTATACCACATCCCACTGTGCAACTATACTGCAATTTATTCTTCCAATTGCCGGTGGGCTTTTGGATGTTTTCTAGCTATTGGCTACTGGAATAAGGGACAAGGGAGTAGGAGAAGAAGGCCCATACTTTTTTCCTGAGAGGTCTATCAAAGCTGTCCTTCCTCCCTTTGGTTTCCATTGCCTTCCTTGATCTGGGTCCTCCTCTTTTCTCATATGGACTACCAAACTGATTTTGGATACATACTAGTCTTCCACACTGAAGTCAGAACAACCTTTCTCAAGCTCCTATCTAATGACACCATCCCCTTGTTAAAATCCCTGTGTCGTTCCCTACTGGACAAAGTCTAAGACCTTTAGCCTAAAAGTCAAAGTCCTTCACCATTGGTTCCCATCCCACCTTTTTATCTTTAGCTCAGGCTTGCATCTCTGTGAAACCTTTTCTCCATCTCATTTACCCAACATGACACCACAAAATCAAACTCTTGCTAATATTATGTGGATTACCAGTCAATTCTTAACATTCTGATAGCTAGGTACAGCCTTTGATTTAGGACTGCTTTCACTGGGGAGCACATGAAGAATGCCACCTTCTTCTTAAATCAGATAACTTATTACTCTACTTATTTATCAACCTAGAAAGGGAAGGAGAAACAACTACTGTGTTTTTCTGTGTATAATGCACACTTTTTTTGCCCAAATTTTTGAGGGAAAAGTAAGGATGCCCATTTTACACGGGTAGTACTAATTCTGTATCTATATAAATGTTTTTAATTCTTTTGTTTACGCTTATGCATTAAAAGTATAACTCTAGAAAGCAATAACGATATCCATATGCAAATAATACCCTGGAATATGATAATCGGTTTTGTTTTTCCAAATTTTCTGTGCCTTGTATCTGTTCTTGTGTTTTGTAATAATTTGTTACATAAAATTTCTTGTACCATAATACATTAAAAATAAATGCTAAAATTCCTTTATAATATAAAACACAAGTAACTAAATATAAATAAATTTAAAGTTGAATTAAAAAATTAAAATGAGAGATTTTTTTCCTGAAAGTTTGGGCCAAAAAATGTGAGTATGCATTATACATAACAAAATGCAGAGATACTGATATTACCTTACAAGCAGAATCACAAAAGATCAGGCACATTAGCAACTGAATTGGGTCTGTACCTAGTCAAACAGGCTTCCTCTCAATAGAACTGGGGCAATGACTAGAGAGTACAGACAGGGAGGTCCAAGCAGAAGGCCCAACATCTCTGTCAAGGAAAGTACTTGAAAAGAAGAAGCATCATAAAGAAGCCTTATAAAAACCCTTAAACGGAAGCGAGGGGAGAACTTTGCCATCTGGGTTATGGAGAGGCTACAAGGGCTGCCAAATGTACTTTAATGGTCATTGGTGGGAAACCTGGCTTCCCAAATAAAGGGAAAAGATGCCAGAACATATGCTGCACACAGATGGCAGAGTAATTTGCATTTACTATAAAAATTTTCCCATCAGAAGAAGACCAGAAAGAGTCAGAGATCCCAGTTTATTTCCTCTGGTTAAAACAACAACTAAAACTAAGTAGACAATGGAATATCAGGTTGAATAATTCAACAAAGAAAATATTTAAGGGGCAACTATTATGTACAAAGCACTATGCTAAGTAATAACAGTGCTACACAGGTGATTAGGGTGGAGTGTTTTCTTCCAGGAACTCGCAGTTGAAAGGAGTAGAAAGCCACGTAATAAATATTGCTAATAGGAAGAAAGCTTAGCGAAGGCTTTCTGCAGAGGCACTCAAGGAAAGGATTCTATAAGTGATTCTAGTAAGTAAGGGAGTCCCTTTTATGGACCTAAAATAAGACACAGATAAGCAGCTATGTTCGTTGGCTGAGTGGAGAGCCAGGGCCTGGGACCTTGGGAGCATAGGTGGGAGTGGCGTACTTGGAACCAGAGAGAATCCTGGAAATCACGCCTTGCCTTGCATTAGTATGAGGGCTAAAGCCAAGGCAGAAATCCATGACTGTATTGCTAATCAAGGGGCTATATAACAACAGAAACCAAACTGTGGGACCAGAACAGGGTCCAAATAACCCAAGGGCTGGAAGTGCTCAGATATCTGGCTGAGCAAGAGGGAGGTATGTCTGGAAGAATTTTGGAGGTAGAAGACAGGTGCTTGCAGCTATTTTTCATGGGGTTGCACTGATATCCTATGTGTTTTGAACACAAGGCCTATCTTCCATGACATGAAGGTTGGTTATAAAAGCTCCTTGCCCCCGATTTTTCCCTTCCTGGGGCACTGCCTGATGTGATTTCTGAATTTCACCCATCTTTGAGTATAAAGTGCCTCCCATCCTTTCTTTCCCTTTTCTTATGCATTTATTGAATATATATTATATGGCGGGCTTAGGAATTTCTATTAAAACATAAATACCCTAGGAGGGGTGAGACCTTAATCGTGGCCCACAGTGAGATCTCAATAAGTATTTTATGAATGAATGCATGAGACCATCATGAGGTAACATTTTAGAAAGTATGATGATGACAAGCTAGGAGGGAGTAACAGGCAGGTAGCTAGGAGGATGGGTGTGCATCTGGCTGCTGAAAAAGGTGAATCAAGGGGGGTCTCTTGGCATGTTTGTCTGACTGTACAATTTTTTTTTTCCAGAGCTGACTCTAGCTCAGTTCTTTGCAGATAAATGATGTTAACAAAAAAAGCTGTTCAAGTCCTTGAAGATGAGTTTGTTTGTTTACTTCGTCCAGCTACAATGAGAGGGCTCTTGCTCCAGGTGAGGACATTGGGATGACTCTGTGAATCAGGGGTGTGCCTATGCCTGGTGTGATTCTTTTGTTCCATGAATTCTCTGTAGTCAGGACCACTACACTTGTGGTCACGGCAGTTTTGCCCACACAAGAGCACCTGGTTGAGGGAGCAAGCAGGGGCGAAAATATCCAGCCTGCACTTTGCTAAGCCTTATGCTCAGGGTGGAGGAGGGTTCAGGAGCAGGGGCAGGGTCTGGATATACCCTAAGGAAAAGAAAACGTTTTCTAATTTTCTCAGAAGTGGTTCTGTCACTGGAGGTTTTCTGTTGGTCATATGAATGTCATGGGTCACCAATATTGAACAGTCATTTTTTGATAATCAGGTTCTATATTAACTTAGATCTAGCAAAATTCATTTTTTGAATTTTGCCTCCAATGGCCTCCAATGTTGGGCAGAACCGCCTCCAGTGTTTTTAAGTCCCTGCAAAGAGGGACTGGAGGGAGACACTGGTGTTTACTACGTGCTGTAGAAAAGAGAACAGGACAGGGGCTGAGGATCCCTGAGTGAATCCCCGCCCCACCATTTCCTCCCTGTGTGATAGGTTGAGGGTCACCTCCCAACCTCAACTTCTTCATCTGTGAGGTAGAAGGTGTGGATTAGGGTCTGACGTAGCTTCCAACCTCAGATTCCTATAATCCTCCTATAATTCCACCAATGATTAAGGCCTTTATTTACCCTTTCAACATTCTTTTCTTGCCATTAATAACTAGTTTCAAAAAAGATGTCCATCAGCTTGCATGTAAGTCCTTGGTATAAATAAATTGGGGCCAGAGTTGTCCAATTACACTGTGAGGATATATTGACAGACCTTACCTTCTCAGTTACTTTGGAAAATGAACCAAGGATTGAATGTGTTAATCCAAAGCTACCACTAAAGAGAGGAAACTAGAAAAGAATGTAGTATGTGCAGAAAGGCTCTTTTGGGTTGATTTAAAAAATCTTTGATTCAGTCTAATTCTTAATTTGTGCACTGGGTCACGGAGTGGAGCAGAATTCAGTAAATGGAAAGAATATTTTGTCACTCAGATAACCAAGTTAAGCAGAAAATACACACCAGAGGGGTAACACTTCCTTGTAGAGCCTAGAAGAGAAATCAAGACAGGAGCCAGTGACTTAAAGAACCATTTGGCTGCCAAACCGATGTAATGATGGGATTTTTTCCCCCTCTAACATTTTGCTGCCCCCCTCTCTATTTTTCTCCCAGTCAGCAAACTTCTGCTTTTTTTTTCTAATTTCTATTATTGTTTTTGGTTTTGCCCTCAGCTTTCTCTTTTCCTAGGTCTTATTTCTGAACGAAAGGCTGTTAAACCACAGCAGTCAGTTTCGAAAGAGCTGAAGTATTTCCTTCTTTTTCTCCTGTCCTTTGCTCTCCTCCCATCATGCCAGCAGGCAGCCCTGCTTGGTAAGACAGGCTGGTTTGGGAAGGGGCGGGGGAGAGGAGAGGGCAGGCAGGGGGGCAGGACAGAGGGGTCCGCTCAGCCCAGGTGAGGCAGAGGCAGAACTAATGAGAAGCACATGCCGACAACCATTTTAAAGGCTGGCTTGAGCCAAGGGAAGTGATGAATTGCAAGAATGTGTTGTGTTCATAGCTGGGGAGCTGGCAGAAATAGCCTAGCTAGAGGACTAGGATGAAAATTGTTTTTTACGAACTCAGACTTAAAAATACATTTCTCTTTGTCAGCAAAATGTTCTAATTTTGAAACTATGAACGGTGGACTACCTCTGTCAGACTAATGCATTCTTTTTTCACCTCCAATTTTGTAAGATACAACTTACCTTCAAATTAGGAGACTAATGCCTCTAAAAAAATAGACTTGCATGATAGCACAGCTGAGTTAGAGTATTTTCACACGCAGAAAAATCTCAGCCCCTTGATGGCACAAGTCAAGCCCCATTCACGCTGCGGATCTGCGGAGGACCGGCAGATTCTGAGCACCGTCCAGGATGACTTGCTCCTTCCTTTCCTTTTCCTTCCTCCTTCTCTCACTCCCACAGTTATTTCTTCTCTGCCTTCCTCCCACAACCATTTGTTAAGGATCTTCTAAGTGCCAGAGGCTGTTTAGGGGACAATATGATGGAGAAATGGAATCTGGATCATCACCTCCCACATCTATGCCCTTCAGATCGGCCGGGATGATTAGAGAGGTTCTACTTCAGAACCTCTCTTTAAATAGTAAGTTCCCAGAATTAGAGCCCCTGCTTTCCAACAACACATTTCTTAGGTTTTACTCTTGAGAAAGAGCTTAGCTCAAGCCCAGGTCGGAACCTTACAATGGGAAGGGGAATGTTTCAAGTTGAAGCTCCCAGCAGATAACATTCCTAAGTTGGCCTTTGGGCCCTTCTTGCTCCCTCTTCACACCTCTCTCTCCTAGTTTACGGTGTTGCTCCTGGCTCTTCAGTTCTTAGCTAAGTGACAGCAGTATAGTGTCTATGGAGTTACTGTTCACTCCTGTTTTCCCGGGTGCCTGGCACAGAGCTGGCACTTTCTAGATAATCAAGTAGTGGTTAGATGAACAGTGAATGCTTTCCCCCCAAATGCCACTGTTCATAATTTCCTTCCAATCTCTTGCTACTCAATCCAACCCAAGCAGTTTTTCCTCAAATCCTGGTTCTGGCATCTTATAATAAGAAAGCTTGGGCAGATCACCTCGTTCTCCAAGCCTCAGTTCCCCCACCTTTCAATGGGTTTGAACTTTAATTAATTTAACATACTTTACAGGTATGCTTTGAGGATTCTCTCAATAATTGATAACTTAAATAAAATGCCTCACCTACTTCAAGGCATATAGTAAGCATTCAATAGATACCGATGAACTTTTCTTCTATTCATTTCTTCTGATGATCTCTATCAAGTACTAGAAAAAATTAGTTAAAAGAAGTCATGCTAAGGTATGAATGAAGAATGGGTTTAGTCTTCCTAGTCTGTAGTAGAAGATATGGAAGTGGTAGGTGGGATAGTTTTGAGAATCTGGGGCATCTCAGGGAGGGTTTCTCCCTGCTGTGGGCCACCTCTCTTCTCCACGTTCTGCTTGCACAGTTGGAGCACACCCGAGTGACTCCAGCCTCCCCGACTAGGTGTCATAACGAGGACCCCACTTTTCAAAAGTCGCTAACACTCACATACACTGCAATTAATATTATTTAAACTTTCTTTAATGGGTGAGCAAGTTAATAGACAACAAAGAAATCTGGATTGAGAAATAAGAATGTATAAGAATTAAAACACACTATAAAATTACATGACTAAAGAAAACAAAGTAAGTAGACACATTTTCATTCCATTTTCCTTTGATGCCCCCAATTAATCAAGTTTAGGAGGATAAACCCATTCTGAAGAATCCATCTTGTATCTCCTATAAAACTAATGTTTTATATACTCGAATTTAATTCAGACAGGAAAAAAATTATTTTAAATAAAAACAGTTTTTTAAAAATAAATATAGGTCATTTTATTTGTGCAACCGTTTTTCTAAAAGAGTGTCTTAAGAGAAGTTGAAGAAAATAAAGTGAATTATAAAATTTTATTACATTTAACTTTATTGAAAAGTTATATGATTGTGTTTCTTCAAATTTCCTAAAGAAAGCGCTATTTTATTGGACAGAGCAAAGTCTTTTTTCTTTTTCTCCTTCTCTTAGACTGGCATGCCCAATAAGAAAATATCCATTTATGGGTTCAAAATGCTAACATGTCTTTATTTCTCCTCACTCTCCATGCAGGTTTAAAAATTTATTTGACAATTAAACTGCCCAATTTAGAATTTTTCTTACCAATTTTAAATTGTTTCATGGCACAGATTTGTGAATTAATCAGGTTGATGTATAAATGTGCTAGCCATGGTGAAAGAATTTAGGTTAATTTTTCTTTTTGGCAGGAATACATGTTAAAGTACATTATAAGTAGACAAAACATGTAGCTGAAATATTTTGGAAAAACTGTTAAACTTGCCACTATAATCTCTCAAATAAAATTTTTCAATTTGAAACTCATTCTTCTGTTACTTAGAGTGTCTTCAAGATAGATAGTGAGTTCTTTAAAAGAGCTCTGATAGAACCAGCTGCAGAGTGGCGACTTCGGAATCTGGTGCTGTGTTCCACTTTCCTTCACTCTCCTTTGTACTTTGTGTCTTTTTTAAACATTTGTATTATAAGCTCCACTCTAGATTCAGTAATTATATAAAATACAGAAAAGAAATTCAAATAAAACAAGGGTTTCCCTTTGTCTTACATGTATTTTCATCTAAACTTAATCTCTTTTCTATTTCAATACAGTCCTTTAACTTTCTTTCTTTTTTTTTTTTTTTGATAAAAGGAGGTAAAAGTAATTTTTAAAAGCGATGTGAAATCTATTCCCACTGCATTTCCAGACTGGCTTCATGGAAAGAATTCGTAATTTATAAGCATGTCTGTGAAGATATCCAGAGCGAGTAACACTGGGGTCTGGACTGACACTACACCTGCTCTAACTTGGCTCTGCCACATACAGCTGAGTGACCTTGGGCAAGTCCTGTAACCTCTCTGAGCACTGGTTTCTGCTGAGATTATTAAACAGGAGAGTATAAGTAAAGTCCACGCACAGTCTCTGACAGAAATTAACAATACATAAATAGGACTATCATCCTTTGGGCATGGAAATAAATGGAATACCTACTCCTTTATTTTTTAAATAGACAACACCAATTTCTGGAAGGTAAGAAACCACATGAATTCTTTAATTTAATTATTTATCCTCACCTGACAATATTTTTATTGATGAGAGAGAGAGAGAGAGAGAGAGAGAGAGAGAGAGAGAGAGAGAGGGAGAAACACCAATATGAGAGAGAAACATTGATCGGTTGCCTCCTAGACGTACCCCGATGGAACTGGGGTATGTCTAACCCACAACACACACATGTGCCCTGACTGGAATCAAACCTGCAACCAAGTACTTAATCCTTTCACTAAGGCAAATTGGTACTAAATTCTACCATGTCATGGCTGCTTAAAAGGTGAAGTAATCTTAGCGTTTAGCAGTTCTCATTGGTCAAAAAAAAAATCTCCCTAACTACTTATAAAGATGGTTATCATCATTAATAATTTAAATCAAGGAAGTCAGGACTTCTCTTGCTTCCCAGTTAGGTTGATCTGATGTCATTCAACTGTGTTTGGAATTCACTCCCACTCTCTACACAGTAGGCTACCTTAGATTTTCACTATGGTCTGTTCAACTCTTTACCTCGTCAACCTCATTTTATCCTCCCAAGAACTCTGCAAGAAGGGCAAAACTAAAAAGACCCTTAGTGGTGTGATTCCTGGGCTGGGATAATCTTTTAAGATTACACAAGCCCAGGGAAACTGAAATCTGTGTATTTACTAAAGTGAGTGTGTGTTTTAGAGCGCTACCGATGCTTGGGCTTTGAAGGATGAGGCTGGGGCTGGGGGCACAATGTGAAAGGCCAGCGTGGTGTCAAGGGTCACTGAGCTTGACTTGGTTGCTGAAGAGAAGGTTCAGAATAGTGGATGGTGCCAAGCTTATATTATTCCATTTCGTAAAATATTTGTGGCAGGTACGAGATGTAAGAATGAGTTCTTCACAGGGACATTGGCTAGGTTTCTCAGGCTAAGTTTTAAGTAACTGTTTAGGTGGTGTGGGCAAAGAGTTAATAAAGCTCTTTCCCTTTTTGCATGGGAATCTGACCTTTGGTTAACTTCTTAGCTCGGTTTCCCTGGAAACAGATAAAGATGGTATGTGTCAACTATGTTACTAGGCAACATTGCATATGGTAAAAATGACCCTCAGTGGTAGGCTGCATCCGGGCTGGGGGAGCTACAAATGAACTGTAAATACCTGATGGGAATGCCATTCTTTGGACTTCCCTGTGTGCAGCAATTCTCGTAACTAGAATGTCCCTTGAGAGGACCCTGCGAGCTATGTCTTTGGAGTTGTTATAAGAGTTATTGACTGCTGTGAGATATGAGAATTTTAAGCAAAGGCAGTTCTTTCACCTGCCCAATATGGATTCCATCATCTTGCACCTGAGCTGGTAGGGCTCTCATTACAGAAGAATGCCTGATGCTGCTCTACGGTTGGAGCTGGCAAGCCACAGTTCCTGTCCTACATCCTGAGTAGACTGCTGTCAAATGTTGTGTGCAGGAATCTTCTGAGTCTAAACGTCCAGGTGAACCTAAGAAACTGCCTGCTGGGTGTTGCAAGTCATTTTGGTGTCATAGTGATTTCCTTTGGGTAACGTGAGGTATGACTTCCTGGGGAGGGATCTGGAAAGAGTTAGGCCTTTTGTAGTGCCTTTATCCACATAGACTCAAATTCATCTGCCCAGCCCACACAAGTCAGCCAAGTTTATTCAGAATCTGAAATATACTACACATTGTGCTAGATTCAAAGAATATTTAAGATCCTTTCAATTAACTCTCATATCTTGTGGAAAGTAAGAAGTATATATTGACTATTAGCATTAATAGTTATGTCAGTGGCCAGTATTTATTAAATACCACATACTGTGTTAAGCACTTTACAAGCATTATCTTTTTTAATCTTGAACAAGAATTCTGTGAAGTAGCATTACTGCACATATTTTGTAGATGGTGACACTAAGGCACAGAGAGGCTGCCTCGAAGTTCCATTCCTAGCCCAGCATTTTGACCCAGGCAGCCTGATCCAGTCCCAGTCCTCGGCTGGGACGCTGTCTGATGCTGCTCGCACCTCAACAGTTGTTCTCACCAAGCACTTCGTTCAACAATTCTCCTGGCTCTTCATCTCTTAAAATGTTTGAGGGCCCCCAGTTAAAATGTATTTCAGGGAATAAGCAACTATTCTGGAGGCATCAGGATAACCAGGGAGATAGGTAAAGGACAGAAAAAGGACAAAGTTTACCAGCATCTAACTGTTTATCAGGCCTTCCCCAGAGAAGGCTTAAGCTACTCTCTGACCCAACCTGACTAGCTTCTTACTCCAGTTCTAAAGGGCTGGCTCACACTTGGGCAAAAAATGAGTGTTGTGCCATTTTATGTCTTCAATGACTCCCTTTATGAGCAAGATCATGAGGTAAAATAAAACAATGGATCTAAAGTGATGGGCACTGAGCCTGTCATGTCCTAAGCATGCTACACACCACAGCTATTAGTACTCTTGCTCCCCATGTTGCCTGCAAACTGCTGATGATTGAAAAGGCCGACATCTCGGTGGCATGAGCACCTAGTATCTTCTTTAATCACGTATTTTCCTGTGTGTTTGTCAGGAACATTTACTAAAGGCTTATTGGGTAAGCTGTGGAGTATTGGAGAAAATACAGCGGGCCAGGTCCATTGGGAGGCTTATGACAAACACGTTTTGGAACACAGACTAGGAGATTTGAAAGTGTTTCATGAGCCCTTACAAAGAGGCCCCCACCAATAGAAATTGTCAGCTCTCCAGTTCTCCTCCAGAAAGGAGCCTGGTTAGTCTCTGGAGGATGTTAGCCATTGTTAATACTTACTGAACTAAATTCACATAGAAATAAATAAGGTAATAAGGGGTCTGTTTCCTCTTCGCCACACCCCAATGCCTTGGACTTAACTATTCCATGCTGCTCCTTCCCAGTCTTCACTAAATATGACCCTGACCAGCAGTCAACCTGCCTCTGCACTGGGGTACCTTGATGCTGAACTGTGATTCCTTTCTGTGCACCGGAGACTGTCTCATGTTGTGTCTGGGGTCCTTTTGTGAGTTTCCTTCAACCCCTGAAGACACAGGGAAATTCACTCTGCATTTTAATTCTGGAGATGCTCCCCTCTCTCTGAAGGGTCAGTACCTGTTCAAGATTTCTTTAGCTGTGGGTTAGGTTGTGAAACATTGAGTTCCTTGTGGCTGGTTTCCCACAGACTCCCCCCAGAGCCCACCCCACCCCATCCTGGGGTGAGGCCTGGAGCCAAAAATAATCCAAGACAAAAGATCTCAGAAGAAGGTCTCACCTCAGGTAATGAGGCTTGACTAGCCTGGAAGTCTGAAGCGAGACTTCGTGTTTGGACCTAACAGGGAACAAAGAGACCAGAACCCCAGTCAGTTCTCTACTCCAGTCCTTCAACGAAGGCTGACTGAGCAGGTACTGTGCTACGTTTTGGGCACAGATAGTTGACAAAACAAGGCGCCTTCTCTTGCGAAATTCAAAGTCATTTACTGTTCGTGTAAAATAGAACACATTTATGGGTTCCTAAGGAAAATTAAAAAAAAATTCTCCAACTCTAGCAGAGGAAATGTTCACCACTTCTTCTGGCCAGGCGATCTAAAATGTCTGACTCGATGACGGAAAACACCATCAACTGCCACCAGAGCCCTCCCATAAGAGAGTGCTGTAGCAGAGTGATCTTGATTATCTCAGAAATCCCAGACAGAAATGGAAGCAATATAAATAAACATAAAAGAAAATAGAGGTGCTGTAACACAACTATAAATTGCTCTTCTCCCCGACTTTCTTCCAATCATCCAGGGCAAAAGAGGGAAGTTGGTTTTTGTGGCAGAGAATAGACCAACAGCTGTTCTATATCCTGCCAAGAGGAGAGAGACTTATTATAAATAATAGCCAACAATACGTCCTTTGGGACTGAAGACAGCCAGTTTGGGGGGGAGTGTGGAGGGGAGAGGGAAGTTTAATGGAATGGAGGGGGGTGAGCAACATAGCAGAGGATGAATTAGGAGAAAACCCTATCAAATTTTCCTGTGTACTTATGTTTCTGTTACCTCATTAGGGTGATTACATAATGCTACTCCATTTATAAACTAAAAGAGAAATAAGGGACAACATTCTCATTAGCAGTGGCTGATACGAGACATTAACATACCAGTAAGTCATGTGGGCGAACAATTAATATGTTTGGGAACATCTTTTCTTTCTCTCTTCATCTGTTTGGTATTTCGCCTGCCCCTTCCCTGGTTTTAGCCATATATGTGTGTATCCGTGACTCAGAAATGGAGATGGGCCTCACAACTTGGGCGCCCTGATTTTGAGAGCTTTTCATATAAGAAATCCATGGAGTTTGTTTTACTGTTTTATATTCTATTGGAAGAAAAAAATGAACAATCTTTCTATAAAAAAATTTTTTTTATTGATTCCAGAGAGAGGGGAAGCGAGGGAGGAAAAGAGAGAGAGACACGTCGATTGGTTGCCTCTTGTTCATGCCCCAACTGGGAACCAAACCTGCAACTCAGGCATGTGCCTGGAATCAAACCTCTGACCTTTTGGTTCGCAGGACAATGCCCAACCAACTGACTCACTCCTGCCAGAGCAAAAAAAATCAACAGTCTGAGAGCATGGTATGGCTGTCTGCTTTTCCTCTCTACCAACTCCCCACAGGGCTTCCTAGCAAGATACAGATGGGAGTTGTGAAATTTCTCACTTTTTAAGATATTTTTCTACTTGTGGAGAAACACCATTCTTTCACAGACTCTTACTTGTCAGTGTCCTAATTCCAAGCTGCAACTCTAGATGGGAGTATTTTCAGGGGGTTCTGTTTATGAATATACTGTTCATTTGCATCTCAATGTTTAAATAGCTCACTAGGAACTATAAAATTCATAAAGTGATATTTAACAAAATAGGAAACTGAGTCCCCAAATGTGAAACCACCTGCTCAGGTAGTCAGAAGAAGAGCCAGCACCAACAGGATTAATATGAAATTTGACTGTAATACATAACTTCTAAAGGAGGTTGGGTAATTTAAGGAGTGTCTGCTTTATTCACGAGCTCTTCTAATGAGGGAGCAGTGTGAGGGGTGTTCACTAAAGATCAATCCTTTTATAAAGGGTCTCTCAGAGAAAGAATTAGCTGTTCAGCCTGTATTTATGTCTTACACGTGGTTTCAATTTGATATACTTACCCCTTATTCCTACATAACCCTATTTCATCTCTGTCTCTCTCTTTCCATTTTCTCTTATATTAACTCTGGTTTTAATTTTTGGGGCTCTCAAATGCATTCTTGCAAAGTTATCCTTTCTCTCAAGACAAGCACTTACTTTGAGTTTGTTCTCTTGGTTGCAAACTAGATGAAGAGTTTGGGGCATCTGGCACTGCGCATGAACAGGAAGGGACATCTGTATTCAGAGTAGAAAAAATTAAATTCAAACATTTAGACTGCAGACAGCAAGTTAGGGACACTGTACTCTACCTGGGGCCTGGGAAGTACTGGTTACATAAATTAGCAATCAGTCTATTTGTTAAGGTACACTGTTCCATATGTTTTCTGTTCATACTATTTTCGGTTACACTATCTTAACTACCCACCAGGTGGCATCTGCTTCAAACCGCTCATAAATTCCATTTAGATTTCAGGACAAATAAGATACTGATACACTGAAGCCTCCCATAATTGACTTCTACATTTAATACCCAGAAATTGGCTGCTAGAAGCTACATAAGGGTAAACAATTCATTCCCTTTTTGGGGATAAGAGTCATTCTTTTCTCTTTCTAAGCCGGCAGCAGCAGCATGGATACCTAGGAAATCCTCAGTCATTTGAAAGGAAACATAATCAGAATTAAACCCAGAAGCTCTCTTTCTTTCTTTTTAAAAAATCTATTACTATAGTTACTTTCAACAATAACTAAGAGCTGAATATTAAGGGCAGATTCAGAAAAACAAAGCTAACCTCAAATCTCTTCTAAGGGAGAGAGAGGGAAAAAAAGGAGGCAGCTCCTAGAAGGAGTAAGGGGTGAATGAATACACAAAGCTTTATGGGTAGTTACCAGATAGAGCTTTTTTCCTCTTTACTTTGTATGAAGAGATGGGTGTGATTGAATGACTTCTAACGTTTAATGACACCTTTGCTCCAGTGCTTTGTAAAGCTCACACATGAATACACTGATCCATTTCCCCATGATCCTAGGGGCCCCATTCTTTTGTGTCACACACAAGGAAAAAGGAGAGAGAGGGACAGAGAGAGACAAAGAAACAGCCAATGTAACCAGGCTCCAAACATGATTTAAACAACCAACTTAGTAAACATCAATCTTAGGATGCATTATGTGAAATGGAGCCATCCTCCAAAAGAAATGTTGGCTACATTTAAAAGATCACTTTGTCTAAAGAAAATGCCAAGCTGAATTTCCAAGCAGTAACTCATCTTTCTACAAGAAACTGACAAGACAAAAGCAACAATGTGAAAAGGTGTAAAGAGTGGCTCATCTGAAAAAAAAAAGTAATAGTGTTATAAAGCTATTACTTTTTTTAAGGGTCTGTTTCTCTTGTCCTTTATTATTTGTTAGGAATCAATGTGGCTATGAAGAGCAATGGGTTAGAATCAAAATACTCCTGTGACTTGCTGTGCTACTTTGTGTGAATTACGTCACCTCCCTGGACCCCGGTTTCCATCTATGTAGCATTGGAGGATGGGACTAAATGACTTTTAGGTTTACTTTCGGCTTATATTTGTTCCAACAGGGCATCCTTGCAGCCACAGAGCAGCCTCTTAGGGCTCAAACATGAGTGTGAGTCATAAGGAAGGACAGGGGGAGCTCGGAGAGTGGTAGGGTCTGGAACTACTTTGCCAAAACTGAGCCACTGGAAAGGTATGCAGTAAGGAAGCATTTCAAAACCCTTTGAATTGCACCCCCTCTTTAATTCCATGGCTGTTTTCTGAGGGGGAGAAAAAAAGAAACACAGGTTTGGAAGTAAAGTCTAAGAAATGAATCTGTTTTGTTCTCACTTTTAGCTAAAAAATAAAGTACATTTTGACTATTCGATTCTTTAGATGTAGCATCATGAATGTCTGTGAATCTCTAAGTTTGAAATTTTAAAATGCCTGACATCTCCTCCTGTCTCAGCCACAGTTAATATACACAATGGATTCTCCAGAAATGCAGAGTTAGAACATTTGAAGCAGCTGAATACTGATTGAATACTGACTTACATGAAAGCTGAAAGTGTACAGTATCAATAAAATGTATCTTTGACATCTTGGCTTCCAGAAGAACACACTTCCTTTGTTCACTCACAAATCTACTCTATTTCCACTTTGGATTTAATTAACTTCCTAGTTCTCATTTGCGTATGTGTAGGCTACCATTCACAATATGCCATGCCCTACATGTGGGAGGCACAAATCTTTTCATATATTAAAAAAAAAAGTGGATCAGCCATTTTTACTGCATAGTATTGTGCTTTTGACACAGCCAAAAGGATGCTGACTGCATCCCAAGAATACCAGAAGAATACTGGTGTCCTTGAACTAAAATTTGCTGTTTGGTGTATTAATCCACATCACTTAGTTGAGACTTTCAACTATGTGTCAGATGCATAAAAGAATTGATTTAAAAAATAAAATCATAGGCTGTTGGAACTGGAGGAAGCTCTATAAAATAATCTAGTCCAATTCATTTTACAGATGAGGGACATGAAGCCCAGAGATGTAGAAAGTTTGCCCCAAATCACCCAGGTGGAGAGTTGCAGAAGTGAGACTAGGACTTGAATTTTTTTTTAACCTACACATCCGTATCAGTTACACATCCCTGATTATCATGCTCTCCAGTATCTGTCCATCTCTTCATCCAAAATCAAGTAACGTCTGAGTAGCAGGTCCTGCTGTAGACCTGCTAAACAAGATAAAATACCCCTGTCCCTCAAGAAGCTTACAGTATAGTTGAGTTTGCTCTTCAATAATCTTTTGGAAGGGAAAAGCTAGCTTAATAGTTGTTGTTAAAAAATATTAAAAATAACATCATTAACAAATGTTATACTTTCTTTATTCTCTAAATACCGCCACACTTCATTTTTTTGGCTTCGGCAGAGAACGAGGTGTTCCATATTAGTAGAGCCTGCAGACCTCTGAAGTCAAAACTTTGAACAGAAATCTTTCTTAAATACACTTCCTTAAAGTGTATTTCATGTTTTCCTACCTTTGAAAACAAAGAATAGTTACAGATGACCTAACTTTTCTTTTTTGTAAACCATGACTCAGAGTGATCTCTTAGCAACAGACATTATCATACTGGATGGTGATGCTGTTCTATGTCTAATTTTCCAGGTCCCTCTTTTAATATCAGGCAATTAATACTTTTCACTGTAAATTATCCTTACTTCTAGCAGCCCTTTCATACTCCCTTTTAATTTGCAGGGCCAGGAATCCTTTCAGGAAATTCATTAAAAATTGTATCTTAAATCTGTGTCAGTCTTACTTAAAGTAAGACTTCAAGCAAGTGTCTGAGGTGTAGTATACATTCCTTAAATGGCTAGATTTGATGACCAAAATTACACATTTTTTACAGATTATTTCTAAGGTTAAAATGACATAGGAGGTGCTGGGGATGCTGTGTGTTCTGGGCCAGCTGGCCAACCCTGAGTCGGCCTCAGACCAGAGCCTTTCATCTAATCCCCAGAGCAAAAAGCAGCGGAAGGCCGTGTAAGTCCAAGCAGTTTCCAACAACAGTGAGATCTCCTCTTTGAGGTACTTGGTTTCAGCAGAACCCAGTTCTTTCTATTG
Organism: Glossophaga mutica; assembly: GCA_039655065.1. Lineage (NCBI taxonomy): Eukaryota > Metazoa > Chordata > Mammalia > Chiroptera > Phyllostomidae > Glossophaga > Glossophaga mutica. Next base: position 71,412,045 of record CM077308.1, on the reverse strand, counting down.
CAGTTGTAGAAGCCGTGAGAACTCTGCCCAGCCACCCCACTGAGTTGGAGTCCAGCAGTCCCAGCCTCCACGTACAGCGTGACTTACTGTCGAGTGCTGTGTCGAGCCCTTTACATAATGGGATTCCTGCGTTCCGTACAACTCTGTGACATAGGCACTACTACGTCACCTCCCAGAGGAACCGAGGCGCACAGACTTCAGGCAGTTGATCTAGGGTAAGCTAGCCGGTGGGGAATTGGGACTCTTGACTCTCTTTGTCATAGACATTCACGTGCCCTAGATGGTGACTCTGCAAAACTATGACTGAAATAAATGATGAAATTGCTTAAGTCACGTTAAATGTATACCTGGTAAGAGCACTGAGTTGTAAGATGAGAGCTGCATGGTAGTAAAAAGCAATGTTAAGAGAAAAAAACAATCTTGATTGTAGCTCATTGCTTGTCCCTCTGCAGCCCTCAATTAAAAATTTCTTATCCTCTACTTTCATGTTCTCTGCGTATGCTGGATGGTGAAGTATAAGGTCAAGGAAGGCACCAAGAAGCTCATATTATGGAATAAACATAGAAGTAGATAAGAATAACCTCTATCATATAGTCCAAACTTATTGGAAGCTGACCATGGACGGACATTTTCGTAGTCGCCAAGGGCGTAAAGATGGATAGAAAGTGGTCCTTGCTTGTGAGCTTCTGACAATCCTGCAGCAGAGACGGGACACATTTTCAATGTGTTTATGCTAAAACAAAAACATGCTAAAGGTGCTATGGGAACATAACATTAAACTCTGCTCAAGGAGATGACCAATGAGCTGGGATGAGTGGGTTGAGAAAAGCTAGGAGGGAAGGGGAAGGGCACTTCAGGCAGAGGGAACAGCATGAAAAAAGGCACCGAGAAATGAAAAGCTTCAGGTGGTGTCTTCACCATGGCTGATGCCATGGGCCAAAGTAGTAAAGTGAGGCAGGAGCTTTATGTGCTGAAGTTTCAAAGTTCTGTAGAATGATTCCATCACAATAATGGCCATTTTTATAAGTGCAATGACTAAGTAGATGTATGACTAAATTTTCTGGCACAACTGTAAGTAGACAAAACACGAAGTTGGGATTTTTGGAGAAAGCTAGGACACTACAATGCACCAGTGATGCTCTGAGATCCCAAATAGAATTCAGCCTGCTTGGAACCTGTTCTTGTGTTATTTAGCCTGTCTTTATGCAATTACAAATTTTTTTCCCTGTGACTTTTCAGACTATTCATCCTGATTTTTTAAATTTAGAAAATATTATTATTTACATTATCACACAGCGTAAGATCACCTACATAACCACTTTATAACATGTCAATGGGAAACATTAATGCATGCGCAGAGGCCACGGGTCTGAATGAAAAGACCCAGTGACAAGAAAATGGAGTTTAAGTGAAAATTACATGGTATTGTACTTCTTTCTTGAGTACTAATGCTTTACAATTTGTTAAAGCTGAGGCCCTCTATTTAAAGACTGAAGTGTTATATTCGGTATTGCTACTCCCTGAGAGAGAATTAGGGTTCTTTGGAAATAAATCACCTCTTTTAAATCGCTGCTAAGTTTTACTTTACTGATGGTAGTCTTGTGGCTGGGTCTAAAAGAGTTATTTTTTTCAAACCAATGACAAAACAGCTCAGAGAATGAATAATCCAATTCTGCTTATTGAATATCATAATCTGTTTTTGTGAGACTAGTCTAAAGTAGCAGTCTTCAGTATCATGGAAAGGGAAACTGAGAACCCAAGAGGTAAAGTGATTTCTGGAACTCATGAGAAACTGGAGATGGAATCAGCAATCTTGATTGCTCAGTTATTCTGGATCTGAAATATGTAGAGATGTATAGATGAAAGAAACTGAAAATGAAGAGGCAACTGTGCTGTGTGTTATCTGGTGATTTTGGAAGAATAGTTATTTGCTCTATAATTTCTTTTTAAGGAACTTCTCTGCTAGGTTGTTGAATTCCCAAGAAAACACTCACATAAGGGATTCAGTTAGAAATTCTGTGAATTTGCTTTAAGGAGATTGACAGCTATTCTTTTGATTACAAAAAGTTGTCTGCTTGGACTGTTCTTCCCCTCCGTGTTTGCTGGATGAAGAGACAGTGTGATTTCAGCAGTTGGGTGAAGGACGTAAGTTCACAAGCTAGAGTGTGCATCTGAGGGCTGATGGAACGCAGTTTTTAAATGAGCTGGCATCAGGAAGGACAGGCAACATGTGCCCTTTTTCTCAGCAGAAGAGGAAAATATAAAAGTGGAAGCAAGTTTGAAAAGATTAATGCAGTTTCCTGCTCAGTACATCACTTGTTCAAATAGAGAGAAGAAATGAAAACCAGATTGTTTCCTTGGAATATAGGTGTCTGCCACCAGCCCCGTTTGACATCTGGAAGTCATGGTGTGAATAAAGATCGGAGGAGCAACAGGTCCTCCAAGACAAGCCACGGGTCTTACAAGACAAGCCACTTCTTTTCCATGCGAAGGGTATAAAAGCCTATAAATCAGAATTTCAAAAACAACTTTTTTTCAGGTAAGTAATTTCCACTCCAGACAAAACTTCCCTTCCTTCCTCCCTTTCTCTGTTTTCCTTTCTTCCCTTCTGTTCTTCCTTTTTTCCCTCATTACTTCATTTTCCCCTCTGCTATGAGGAAGTAGTTCAAATCCATCCTACTGAATATAAATACACTCCATAAACAGAAACATCATAAAACAAAAACACATTTCCCCCTTATTTTTCTAGTAATTTTCAAGAGCAAAAGTTTTTGCTTTTCACTTTTTACACTGTCCCTGTTGCTTAAAGCTGTCTGAGCTTCATGGTCGCACACAGAGCATGCTCTCTCATTGATTAACCAAACACCCATAACAACAATAACTCTAACAGAAAACAACAAGTCCAACGTGTGACCTGGCCAACTATTTAAACTCTGGGAACAGAGGGCTCTTCAGGGCAGCGAGACACATATTTACTGAAAACCTGCCCTGTTCCAAGTACCGTGAATCAGATGTTTAATGTGAAAGCACTTGTTAGCACAGGCGCTTCACCGAATCTACGACTCATACCCAGAGAGGAAATTGTCACACCACAAGAGAAAAGTTCCACTTTTGGCATTATTTAAAGGAAAAAGTTTATTTAAAAGAAAAATGACTATTTTGGTAATTGCGTGAAAAAGAATTCTACTGCTTTGATATCTGTTTCATCTATTTAATCAATTAAGACAAAGTAAAGACAAAGTTTGGGTGGGGTTGGACAAGAGTAATTTTTAAAAATTTTTTTGGCTCTGGTGGTGTTACATAGGATCATTCAGAGGAAACAGAAAGTTGCTACAACTGTGATGTGGCATTTATAATAAATTGCTCAACCTCATAAGGCTCACACACTCAGTGATTTAACTGGTAATGCCAGTGGGATGATGTAGTATTTCCTGTACAGTTTTAACTTCTCAATAAGCATGTAGATGCCGTACTGAAGCATAGGTAAAAAGTTCACCCTGGAGGGAGTGTGTAGGAAGTGCTCTGCAAAGCTCTAAGCTTACATAGGCATTTAGCTGGAAATAAGCTTCGAAGAACGGAGGAGGGTATAACACATGTGAATAATTTGAAACTTAAAGAACATGGGTTTTAGAGGTACATGAAGGGTGGCCGAGTTTTCTCTCAAAGGGGTTCTGAAATATAGAGCAGTGGAAGGAAGGGAAATGTAGACTCAGCAACATAAGATGGGAGCACTTTAAGGGTATGGCTGCTAATTTTCCTGCTTCGACAGGGTAGCCAGGAGGGCAAGTGCCCTCATCGCCACCAGCTCTCCTCATCTATTGGACCCCCATTTGTAAGACTTGTCTCAAGTGCCTTATCAACTAGCTGGAGTTGCTCCTTGTTTCAAAAATCTCACTAGAACTTTGTACCTAACATCGTTTCCCCCCTGGGCCATCTTTAACTTTGTACCTACCTTAGCGAGCCCTTTCCTCCCCTTCAATGTCTCCCACATCAGATTACAACTGTCTTGATGACAAGAACCACGTCTTACTCATTTCCATTATACTGAAGCCAAATAGGATTTTGTTGCCCACCTTCCATCCAGTAAAGGCTTTTGAATAGCTTCCCATCAACTTTAGGATAAAACAAACCCAAACAAAAATTTTAACATAGCTGGTACAGTTCCTTTACAATGTAGTTGCAGTCTGAGGCCGCCCTTCCGTCCATCTCTTTGGCCTTCCCTGATCTTTTCTCTCCAGCACATTCCTTCTCTCTCACCTGGCTTCGTGCATGCTGTTTCCTTGCCTGCAACACTCTGTCCCCCCCGTGCCCATACCCCGTCTGCCTGTTGCTGACTCTCCCCTCAGGGCTCCTAACCTTCAGGACCTTTTCCCTATCCTTCACAGAAAGTTATGCATCCCTGTGCTTTCCAATGCGTCCTCTCTCATAATTCAGGCTTTGTTTTTATTGCTTGAGTTGTGCCTCTTTTCCCAGCTAGACTGCAAGTTCTGGGAAGTCATGGGCTGTCTCTATCTTTTTAATGCTGTATCTTCAGTGCCTAGGGCATGAAGCTTGGATGTATGGTTCTATTATATGAGAACTCAATAAATTTTATTCTTTGAGTAAGTGAATGAATAGCTATTGTAATAATAACTACCATGCCCAAGTGCTAACTACGTGCCAATGAGTAGGCTACCCACTTTATACACATTATGCCATTTAACTGTCACAGTGGTCCCATTAGTACCTGTAATACATATTATTACTCCTATTTATAGATGAGAAACCAAGTCTTAGAGAGGTTATTAATTACCCAGGTTACCTAGCTCAGAATGACAAAGCCGGGATCTGTGCCCAAGGCTGCCTCACTCCAAAACCTATGGCTTTTTATGGAGCTACACTGTTTCTCACACGGTTACCCAGTAAATGCTCATTAAACACACACACACACACACACACGCGCGCGCGCGCGCGCGCAAATGGACTAGGTTCTTCCAATTTGAGAGTCTCTTTATAATTGTATTTGACTTAAATTGATGTGAATACAACAGTTTCTAATTTTAATATGTCTCTAAATTCCACACCCAAATCCAGTCCTGAATTTCTCATTTTTGCTGTTAATACGATGTCTGCTGGACTAGAGTTCAACAAAGGGCTTCCATTCTGTTGAGGTGCTGCTGGTGTGCTTAGAAGCGAGATGAGTTCATGTCTGTCCCATATGCTAAGGATGGCCAGGATATCTTTTACCTGAGGATTCCAAAGCTCATGATCGGCTAGTTGTGAGACAACACTATACGGCCTTTTCTAACTCTGTTTTCCTAAAGATACATGATTCCATGTACTATCAGTTTAGTGCCAAGATTCCTAAGGATGGCAAGCTTTACTCCACAAGTTATGAAATATATGCAATTAGGTCACAGTACAGCAGCTCAGAATAAGAGAACTCCCAGCCAGCAGGGTGGTTCAGTAATGGGCCGTTTGTGCTCCTAGAGGGTAGGTGGATGGAAGCAGAAGCTGGGTGACCCCTGGTCGAGCGCACTCTAGATAAGGATGTGTATACTGTGGGGAAGGTTAGACAAGAGAACTTCTCATGTCCTTTCAAATTCCACAAGACGGATTATTTGATGAAATGTTTATGTATATTATTCTGACGGCTCATCTGAATATTGAAAAATAGTTTGAAAGTGTATGTATGAAAAATCTAAGCTTTGAATTCAGACGTTCCTAAGTTCAAGTCCTTTCTCTACCCTTACCAAAGGGCAAGTGAACCCAGGGCAAATCTCTGCGCCTCTCTAAACCTCAGTTTCCTTATCCATGAATAACGAGTCACTATTACATTTGTATAAGACAATATATTCAGACACTAGAATATACTTATAGGATCTTGCGTGAATTCAATAACCCCCATGTACCTCAATGTGTCATAAAACATGGAGGATAACAGCATCTTCCTCAAAAAAACTGTTAAATGAGCTAACAATGTAAAGTGCTTGGGACATTTCCTAGCACAGAGTAAACCTTCAATTGGTTTTAATTATTGTTATTAAGATGTTGGAAACAACTGATTTTTTTCCCTTTTCATACACAAGTTTCATTTTATAAACTCCATCACTCTTTGTCATCTTGCTTGAATTCTAAGTGTAGAATAAAAGTTGAAAGTTTAGAAATGATAAGAATTCATGCCCTAAACCAGGAAGCCAACTTCTCAACAAGGGACTGTATTCTTAAAAAACTAGAAGGAATGTTTTTGTGTCAAAGTAGACAGGAAATTGCTTATTTCCAGAACTTAAAGTATCTGAACAAAACTGATCTTTTTTATGATTTGAAAAATGTTTTGAATATATGTCTGATGGATTTAAAATGCTTATACACATTTAAAAGGGGGTTTAAGAAAAGTTACTAACAGAACTGCCTTGGTTTTATCAAATATTTATACCAAAGGCCAAGATAAAGAAATAGAAAAGTTCTTCTACTAAACCCAAGTTAACAATTGATAATTAGCTCTCAATTTGCATCAGAGCAAACCACGTTTCTTTCTTTCTCTTTTTTTAATCTCTTGTGTGTTGCTTAGTATACAGCACTCTGTCTCTCTCTGTTACTCGGACACTGTTTCTGTCTCTCTGTCTCTCTCTCTCACATGCACACACACGCATACACACATACACGCACACAAGAAAAAAATAAAGAGCAAAGAACCTCAGCTTAGCTGTTTGTTTCCTAAAATTCTTTGGGATGAGAACATAGAGTCTAGCAAGAAGAATCATGATTCATTCCATAAATCTTTCCAATATTCATGAAGGATGATCTAGGTCTTGTCTGGTGCTGGGGAGAAGCCTTTTATTGTGAACTTTTATGTGTCAGGAACTGCTGAACATATATGGTATCATTTAATTTAATACTTATAATAATCATGTGTGGTAGGTGTTAGTCTCATTTTAAAGATGATGAAACACAAGGAGTTTAGGTACTTTGAGGATGGTCACACAGTTAGGGGCTGGCAAAGCTGGGATGTGAACCAGAATCTGTCTGACTACAATGCTGTTAACCTCCCTCTGTGCTACCTCGAATTGGGAGTTCCTGCTGCTGGGATACAGTGACCTCCCCAGATCCTACCTGCTTTTGCTTGACCCGGGCAGCCTCCTAGGCCTGCTCCCCTTTCCCTTTCCAAAGAAAGGTTGAAAACTTGCTCAAAGGAAAGTGTCAAGGACTGGTAATCACCTAGTTACCTCTCCCAGGGAACTGAGCAGTTCGACCAGCAGCAAAACCAGTAGTTCTTCAGAAATAGCCCCCCTCCCAGGGAGCATGGGGCATCTTATATGCCCGTGCCCCAGTCTGATTCTTCCTGGCACTGCCTGGACCTTGCTGATGGGACACCAGTGCTGCAGGATCCTTACTAACAGTGACAACAAGTGTGTAAACTGTCACCACATGTTGAATGACTCACTGGGGCTGGCACACACTGCCATTCTGAGGGCACAAGGCAGAGCCCCATCTTTGTCAAGGGAAGGACAGCAGCTTCTGGCAGAGGATGGGCTCAAGGTCTTCAACCCCAAAGGATTCTCTGACCATTGCCTGCAGGACTGGGAACCACCTACACTGTGGCTTGTGGTGAAGGGAAGGTGAAAGGAAATGGGAGGAGAATACAATGTTGTAGGAGGACTGGACGAATCACATTACACTCAGCCCTGAGTCACTTATCTGTAAACACTTATTACACGTTATTTACTGATATGGATCTAGTGATATGCTTTTTGGATGAGCGCTGACCTAAAGTGAGACCAGATTCCACTGAATTACTGGTACCAGATCTCTAGGAATAAAATATATTAGATAAGGAGAGTAGGAAGAAAAGTCCTTTACTTGTTCAACAAATATGCATTGAGCATTTACTAAGTTCCAGGCACTACTTGGGCTGGGTAGGCAATAGTGAACAAAACTAAAAAAGCCCCTGCTTCCATGGCACTTATATTCTAGTGAGGGCAGATGGACATAATAAACAAATCCAAGTAAACTGAACAGTGCGTTCAAGGGTGATAAGAACTACAGAGAAAACTAACCTTGGTGATGAAGAGAGAGAGGTGTTGAGGGAATAGAAAGAGCAGACTCTGAGATGGGCATGTGCTTGGTGCATGCTGGGAGTGCAGGTGTGGCTAGAGGACAGAGCCACAGGAAGAGTGGTGGGTGCTGTGGTAGGAGGAGGTGGGTAGTGAGTAAGTGTGTGCGTGTGTGTGCATGCATGCGTGTGTGTGTGTGCTCCTGCACTTGTGATCCTGTAGTCAGATCTTGTAAAGCTTTGTGAGGACTTTGGCATTTGCCGCTAGTGAAATGGGAAACCAGTGGAGGGTTTGAGCAGGGAGAGGCATGACAGACACACGGCCAGACTTCCTGTGTTTCTTGCAGGATACCGCAAACATCTAACGTGCCTTCCTGAACAGGCATACTAGCCTTGCCCTCCAGAACTCGTCCTTCAGCTGGTAACCTTCCATCTGCATACATTTTGCTCTGGCCATAGCATCTCCAGTATCCATGCTTGTCTTTCCAGTAGAGCCTGCCACTATTTTAAAAACAAGTCTTCATGGCACGGGCTGCCTCTCAAAATGCCTTCTTCCACATAACAGGGCATGCATTTAAAGAAATAACAAGGGGCCATTTCTACCGAAGCAAATGTGTTTCTTGCAGCCAATAGCATGGCCCTATAACTGTAATGTTTCTATTGCAGAAAGCAAGTCTATTATGTCAGCAGCAACCCTTAAAGCCCAATATTGTCACATGGTCCTCTTGCTCTACGCAGGATAAGGAAGGCTCCGACCAATGAAACCCATCTCCTGGAAATTATATCCCATTTTAATTGTGTTTTAAAATCATCTATATAAACCTGTCATTGGTAAATAGGATTTAGAATATCAAACTGGCCTCAAAGATTTGCTATGAGAATCTAAAGAAGGAGAGGAAATGATTATGGACTGGGTCTACTGAATTCTTTGAATGCAACATTTCACGTTAATACGAATGCTAGACCAGGGACATGAAAATGCACATCCACTGCTACCTGCCTTGTTTCAGTTTTCACTCCAAACCCTATTAGCCTTTCCCAAAGCATAACTTCGAATGTCATATTTCATAAGCTTGGGGTTTCAAGTTGCTTATTTAAGGTCTTGTTGACCTCTGTACAGAATTTTACCTTTTTTCCCCTGCTTTGTTGGCCTGAGGGTAATGACATCATCAAACATGCTTATAAGTAGGGCCAAATAAACTGAAAATTCTCTCCAAGGAAAGATGGAATTTTATGAAGAAAATACCTGCCAGAGACAGTTTTTTAAAAACCTCACCCACTGACATTTCTGGTTCAACAAGTTTTCTTCTTGATGTAGTTAAATGTCAACAAAAGTGTTACTTCTTAATTATATGAGTGTCCTGAGTCATAATAATAATGTATATGTGTATGTGTATGTGTATGTATATACAATAATGTATATGTGCATATACATATCACTTCACTAAAAAACGTTTTACTCTCAATTGCATTAGCTGCATTTACAAGACTCTTTATTCAGCCATTAGAAAGAATTTTCCCCTGATGACTTTCTCTACTATAATAATTGACCTAAGTTGATTGCTTTCAATATTGCATAAGAAAGGCTGACTTTTCAAAAATGGAAGTAAAGCAAGTCTGTGAACTTCCCGTCTCCCAGTACTTCCCCTAAAGCAGCAGTTTTAAACTCTGATGCACAGTAGAATTTCCTGGGGATATATATATATATATATATATATATATATATATATATCAATGGAAAGAGAAGGAGAGAGAAATGAAGATGCCCAGGACCAACCTGAAGAGATTCTGACTTAAATTGTCCGGGTTGGTCCTGGGCATTTCTAAAAACATGCACTTCAGCTTGAGCAAAAGGGAGAGATTCTCTCTATTTTTCTCTTTCTTTGATTCTTTCCTTCTTTTGTCTCCTTTTACTCTGTTTCGTAAACCTAAAGTCACTACTTATTTGAAATATTTCTATTTTGTAATTGAAACAAAATTATAAGAAAATAATACAGTAACTTTAGAAGACATAACACTAAAAACAACAGAGAAATCATATTGCTTAGACTGGTGCTTCTTGATCAATTTAGATTCTCAAATTCCTTTTGCAGCCATAGGCAACTAACTACCCAGGAATAGGGTCAGTGCTAACAACAGATGAATCTCATTTCAGCCTCAGGAGCATTGATTGCAATAGTCTTTGACTTTTCTCTACTGTTCACGTCTGCCTCCAATGATTAATCTGTTGTAAATTCAGCATCTCTTATGTGTCTGAGACTTGAATACACCTGGCAGGAGGAAATAGGTGAGCCCTTTCTCCAGGTTTTTACCTGAGGGTTACTTGGATGGGGAAAGTAAGAAGAGACTTGAACTATATCACTAATTTATGTTTTGTTATTCAGACATACATGCAACCAAATTGCTGAGAGGGGCTAGAGATTCCTGAGGGGAAACGATTCTTTATGACAGAGTTATTTAGCAATAGGATCAGAGAAAAAGAGGAGAGTGGTTTTGCCAGCATGGTAACTGGTCCCTGCAAGTGTCAGGAACTAGCTATCCCGGCTCTGTGTGGCCTGGGAAGGAAAGAGCTGTGTGCAGAGGGAAAGAGATGTTGCCCCGAACTTGGAACTGCTTTGGAATCCACAGCCCATGGGAATGGGTAGCCCCAGGCAGTGGGGGCAGTGGGATCCGAACAGTACCCCACTACCTGGAGTGCGCGAGCAACTCTGCACAAGGTCGGAATTCTCGGGTAACAAGATGGGGTGGGAAGGTTGTGGCTTTTGAGATTCCAGTTTGATCTCATGTGACTTCATTTGTACCGAATGATGAAAAGACATACCGTAGATATTTGAGGGGGGGGGCTCTAGACATTATCCCACCCTGTTAATTCCCCAGTCACCAAACCTCACCTCTCCCATGTGTACTATTCCCCAGACCCCATTTTCTTTTTTCACCCCAGCTCATCTTGCTTGTGCCTAACATACAGAGATAGATTAAAAGAAGTCAACACGTCACCGCTGGACATTCTGAAGATGAGTTGTCTTATCGGGCAATCTATCAGGCTAGTCACAGCCACGGAAAAGTCGCCCCACAAGGCTGCTTTCTCTAACTGTATCAGGAGGCCTGTAGGGAGGAATTGTCAGTTCATTTATCTTGGCAGTTAGACCAAGTACACTACTGACCCCCAAAATGTATATTGTGTTAAAAAATAAAGAGAACAAATTAGATGGAGTATAAGATTTGGGGGTACCAAGATTATTTAATTGTTCTTGACAAAATTTTTTAAAGAGAATGAAAATTTCAAGTGGCTACAGAATTCTTCCGATTCCTTGTTCGTGGTCACCCTTTCCAGTTTGTGGTGACCTTGACTAGCCCACTTGCCGAGAACAGATTTCGTTATGTTAGGCCACGCTTCTGTGTAGTAAGAACCTCCCTTTAGGGTACATCTTGAGGGCATATTGGTCCACAGACCTTTGTATGCTTCTTACCTAGAGTTATCTGTATACTTACCAATATTCAGATTCTAGATACTTATGGGGAGATGCAATTGATCATCGGGTGTCTAGCACTGATCTGGAAACCAGATCACTTCTAATCAGGGTTCTGAGCAGTGAATGAACTTGGAGAGGCCATTGAATTTCTCTTACATTTATAAAAAGGGAGTCTTTTATTAGAAACATCTTGAAGACTCATACCATCTCTGAAATACTGAATCTAAATGTGAGAATTTACACAGAAATAAATTAAACTATTTTTGCTGCCTTAGCCAGGGTGGTGCACAGCAAGAAAGAAAAGGAAAAGGGGTCAAGTCTCCTCAACTTGAAAGAGATCTCTCTGAAGGACAGGGCCGTTTTCCTAAAAGACTGACCTCATTCTTAAACAGATTTACTACAAAATGAACCTAAATGGAACCAGGGATCCAATCTCACACCAAAGTGACTGTATGTTTAAAGCAATAAACACCAAGCCAGCCTCTCACCCTGCACTGCCAAAGGAAAGAAGACCCGTCCACAAGCCTCTCAATGTGATAAACTCCTGTCACCTTCTCACATGTGCCTCCAAGACTAAACTCGACTCTCAGTGGCTCCATTTCGGTGAAGCACTTTAGACCTCGGTCCAAACCCCTTCTCCTAGGATTTGGCTCAAAATATTGATAACCATAAATTTCCATATTTATATCTCCAATCTGTGAGGACTTCAAAAAACTAGTATGGAAACCACGTACAATCTTAGGGAACAGACTGTGCATTTAATTTATACAAACGAAACTTGGGCTGCAGCATTAATACTGTAACAATGCTGAATAATAGAACTGAATTGTGTTATGTTCTTTGTGCTATAAATCCTTTCTTTTACTTTTGTGTTTTGGGCAAAATCATCAATTTAGCCTTTCAAAAAGGCTTTCCTTTTGCTTTTATATTCTCCTGTACCTTTGACATCATCTCTATTTCTTTTTATTTGATTTTCTTGTTGTTAGATTTGCTCCTAATTAGAAGAGTCACTGCAGCTGAAAACAATGACAAGTTAATGGAGCGAAGCAGATCTACTACCTTGGGTGGCAGTTGTGGGGTGTAATTGGCAGTGCCTTTCACATTCCAATTGGCTGGGGGCTGGAAAACATCAACAAAGTAGAAGGTGATACGTCTCTGGTTGGCATCTTATTTTTTCACTCATTTGTAAGTTCCAGTATTGGGCTTAAAGCGATACGGCTTGAAGGAGCCATGCAAATTACCTAGTCTAATAGTGTTCTATAGATGCATTTCCATTTCCAAGAAATTTTTCACCTGCTGATTGCACTAAAAAATAAAAATAAGGCTCCCAAAGTGAGTTTTTCAAACAGCTACACTTACTCACTTTAAATAGTCATCACTTTCTCTGCAGTTATGTTCTTCTTGATTTTTAAATGCTAAAATGTATTTTCTTTCATGAAACGATGGTCACAGTAGGTGGTAGTTGTTTGAATGTTTCATGTCTTTACACAGGAAAATGAAATGTAGCATGTAATATGTCAGTACCCCAATTACAAATGTGATCTTGAAAGATCAAAGTCTGGGGACCACACATCTGCTCTGATTAGCTCTTTCATTGTGATCTGGGGATGTGGGTATCTGGCTTGGATGTGGGTATCTGGCTTGCCTGTGGCCCGCCCAGCAGGTCAGTGGTGTTGGGGCTCTGTAGCCCTGGGTTAGCTCCTGTTCTCAAAATACGGCAGCGTGTAAAGGAAAGTACATGCTGTACTTACCAAACCGAAAGTTACCTGGAAACTATTGTAATCCCGTGTTCTGTTTATAAAGCTCTCATTTGCGGTCTTTTTGGTCACATGAGAGTGACATCTGACATTTGAAAAATGTAATTTGTCTCAAAACCAAAACAAAACAAAACACCAAGGCAAACAGTCCAAAAAAGCTACCTCTTCAATAGGCTGTATCTTTGGAAAAGTCAATGTAGAGGAAAAATTCAGTGTCAGTCTACTTTTTGTGCAGATTATGATGGTGGTTTCAAGGCCAACTTATAGTCATTCATTCACCTTTGCAGTTGCATTTGGGTTCCATCTTTTTGTCTGCCTCGGGCATGGAGAGGCGCACTGGATGCTGGGAGAAATGAAAGGAGTACTGACAAGCATCCCTGTACGAAAAAGATTTCAAGTCATTTGATACGGGAAGAAAAGTTAGATTTCTATGTCTGAGATTTCAAGTTATCTTTGTAAATGCCTCTCTCCAATTGAATCAGCAAACCCTTAGGGAAGAGCCTTCACTTCCTTTCTGTTGTCTGTGATGCCAAGAACACCAGCAGTGCTCAATAAATAATGCTACATGGAGTGCAGGAGGCCAAGGAGTGGGCATGACATACTTTGCTTTTGATTGTTCCTGTAAAAATGAATTAAACGACAAAGGCACAATAGGAATAGGCAACCAAGAAATGTAAGCGGAAACTTGAGTGTGACTATTTCACTCTCTAAAGCTTTACTACAAAGACAATTATGGATTAGCTTTCAGTTGTGAGGTTTAGAAATGCAATGTTAGATACCACAAAGCTGATAAATAGATGTCCCAGAAAAGACACAGATTATCGTTTCATGTTTTCTTCCTGATACAATATTCCCCCAAATGAAATCCATTGCCTAATATTATTGGTATTGCTCTATCCTGGCAGCAAAATTGAAAGAGAAAAGAATAGGATTCTATTCATTATCTCTTATTAGCAAAGTTAATAAGTCAGGGAAGTAGCTAATGTAGTTGTTTGTTTTATCACTAAAGTGCTCAAAAGTTCAACCTTTCCTTTCCTTACAGGTATTTCAAAGTTTGGCATTGTATGATATCTTGTTATTATCTGCCTGTCTCCCTCCCAGACAGGGCAGGGTTTTCTACCTTCTTCCTTTTTGTATCCTTCAAGACCTAACCCAGGCCCATCCACACTCCATCAATCATGAAACATATATTTAAGGGCTTATAACGTGCTGGGAAGTGTGCTAGCTGCTGGCGATTGAGAGGTAAAGACTGTCTAGTGAAGAAGACAGATAATTCTGGAAGGCAGAACCTAAAGAGCGAGAAGAACTGAGCTAGGGGAAGTCAGGTGGGGGTGGATCTGTCTGACTGGCTTCCTAAAGGAAGTGATGTAGAAGGGGAAACCTGACTGATAAGTAGGAGTTTCCCTAAGTCTCATTTTCTTTGTCTTTTCAGGTTACTGGAAAAGCTGATGGGGTTTGTGGCAGGAACATATTGTTTCATGCGTCATTGACTACAATGGTCAATGTGAAAAATGTTTCTACCTTTCCTAACTGGGGTTCAGATAATACCTTTCATGCTCATCAAATGCTAATACATTTGAGCTAGTTGGTCTTGCTATGAAATATTCTCACACTTCCTTAAACTTGAAAACTAAAGTGAACCTTGGCCGACCTTGTTTTGGGGGTTCTACATAGCCACTTTTAGAATCAACTTGTTAGTAAATTCTCCTCTTTCCTGCCTTAGGGCAAGGAGTAGGTGGAAGAAATTCTTAATTTTGAAATAATTACAACTGAAAGTTATTGCTGAGGGTTGAGATCCTCACAGTCGAAATACCATTCAAGCTGAGTCTCAGAGCCATTCAAGAGAGTGAGACAAACATATAAAACCTGGAGGTATGAATGGTGTGCCTCTTGGAACATAGGCATGAGCAGAAATGCCAGCCTCACTCTGTTTACTGTTTTCTGTCTGTGAAATTTTAAATTCCACATGTCCTGCAATGTAAGCAAGATGGAGAGCTGTTCTCCTGTCACCGAAGCACACACAGGCACGCACACACACACTCACAGCCATTTAGAGCTGCTTGCTTAACTTCTCACAGCAACTTCCTCCATGTGGGATGGGCTGTGGTCCCTGAGGGAAGTCTCGGCATCCGACTTTGGCAGGGGATCCCATTCCCATGGAAGTCAGGGCTGCCCTCACACGCCCATGGAAGAGCCTGGCGGGGTTCTCACCCATTTGTCTTTGACTTCCCTGGAGAACCTGTGCACCCACGGTAGGCCAAGGAGAGGTCTCTAATATTCGCCAGCTCATGTCAGATGCACAGGTGATTAGACACCTCTTGACTCTGAGTATGAAGAAAATGAGATCTACAGAAATCTCCACCAGCTCATAGCCCAGCCCTCATGCTGCACTGGAAAAACAAATGTTGGCAGTGCTCTACTTACCAACTGTCCAAGTGGAGCCTGACCTTTGGGCCTTGGGACCCATGCTGAATTTACATTCACTTAGACTGACCCCAATTCAAGGGTTCAGAGAAATGTGAAAGCATTTTACAATAGCCACACCACTCCCAACCCCCCAAATTGAATGACAGAAGGAGTAAAAAGCAACTGGAGAAATTTGTGAGAATGGTTGCCTTCGTCTGCATTTGCAAACAGAAGCAGGCAATTTGTCAGAGTTAAAATTGCCTTATAAAGTATCTTTACACAGTGGAAGGGATGCTCATAAATGCATTTTTGGGGCCCAAATTTCCTTTCATTTCTCCCTTGGGATCTCTCTTCCCTACTCTGGAGCCCATCTTTCTGCCCCTCTGGCTTTCTCTTTGGCTTGATTATGCGGACAATCTCACTGGCATCACACGAATGGGTTGAAACCTCAGTTCCGGAGTCACCGTGGCGGTAAGGCACTGCTTTTTCAGAAGTAGATAGCTCCATGGACAGTATTCACAGATGTAAAACACAAGCCTCATCGACTGTACCCTGCCTCCCCGGGCTGGTGTGGAGTCTGGAGCACAGCCTGGTGAGGCCACTGAGTCCAGCTGCTCCAGACCGTCCCGTGCTATTTTTAAAGACCATGGTTCACAACCGCTTTATCTTCATAAACTAAATAAATAAAAGTCAGTCCACAAAACTAGTATAAATAGGCACAGACATTGACAGACATTCAGGTAGTCCCTGAGCTATCCATGTCTATAAATGACTGCTGGAAGTAAGGAGCTGTGTGCCCCTTCACTGGTGATGTTCTGGCTAATGTCATTTCCCGTATTCCCTTGGTCTGAAGGTCTGCTTCCCTCTGCCATGAAAGTTCAGCCAAAAATGCTGTTGGTCTCCCCAGTCAGAACCTGGAGCCGGGCGGAGGTGGTAGGCCCTTCCCTGTGGTTTTCACGGAATTCCAAGTGCTCTGTGTGCACAAGGGACTCACCTTTCTGTTTCCCTGAACAGACTGGATTCCTAGTTCCACTACAATGCCTGGCTCAACCAATGCACATTGAAAAAACCCTTTTTCTTATGTAATGTGCAAGAAATCATGGTTAGCACTCTAATAGCTCGAAGTCAAATAGGTTAGCCTGAGGACTTAATACACTTTCTTTAAATTGTTCCTATGAGGGAAGAATGCACCAAGAGTGCCAAACAACCAAATTAAAACTGAACCTTTGGAACCCAACACTCAAAGGTGAAGTCTGTTGAGAGAACAGTTACCTGCTTCTAACTTGTAACTAAATGAAAGTTTTGTGTGTCTGTTTCTGAGAGCAGGGACAGCATGCAGGCCGCTCAGGAAGAGTGCTAGGTGTGTACAGAGAGAGCTGTCCCTTTGCTCCTGTCCCAGCAGCGGACTGACTGTGCCATTTGTCTGTCTGAAGTGTGAAGACCCCCAGGAGGGAAAAGCTGTCGGAGAGCCTCACCTGTGCCAGCAGGAATAAGATGCTTTGATGGTATTTGTTTGCTTGTACATTAGTTAATAGCTGATTCGTAAAATAAACAATGGCTCTGCTTTCTTTCATTTACTTTTAAAAAGCCTTTCCCTATGTTTCTACCCCTTGTCCTTCGTGTTCTGTTTATGAGAGAACCACCAGTGTAGATTTCCAGGGAGTGCGAGTTGAGAGTAATCGTGCTGGGGCAATATAGTCAGAAGTATGTTTCATTCCTTCTACTCAGTTAATTCCCCACTGATAATTCTGGATGTCCCTTAGGCAGGAGCTAAATGTGATAAATGTCCAAAAATGAACTGACTGCCATAGAAACCAAAATCCACCTGGGAGAATGGCAAAACCACTAACATATTTTCAATTGTAACCAGATCAGAGTGTACCTGCCTAATCCCTAACAAATAGAGGGCATAAAGAATTGAAATCTCCTTTGGACATAGCTCTGTTCCAGAATTTCACAGAAAAATATTATAAAAAACTTCATGTACATGAAACTATTCAAATAGCTATTGCATTAACCAGAGTTTAATCACACATACACACTCTCTTAAAAGGGCAGCATACCGTGCCAGGAAATAGCAACCCTTTGACACTGGACTAAAGACACGGTTGTACAAATTCCTTGAGGGCAAGGACATGCATTTCTGTCTTCCGGCTGAGAGACGCAGCATGCAGAGCGGGCTAGAAGCAAGCTAATGTGGTCTCTGAGTTCCGGGGCCACCATCTGATAGCTGTGTGACTTAGGCAAATTACTGCACCACTCTGCTGTCAACTTTCCACATGTAAAGAGGAGAAAGTTTTTTTTTTTAATTTCTTAGGAACGATATAGAGAAAGCACTTAGCACACAGTAGGTGCTCAATAAATGAGGGCTCCTTTCTCACCCCTTTGGGCACACTCTGTAGCACCAGGTATACTTATTAGGGCATTGTGTATATTTAACAATTTTTTTCTTGGTTTGGAATTTTTTTTCTTACTACCTCAAATGGGTTATAATTTCTCTGAGGGTTGCAACATCTTACCTTTCATACACCCTTCATCAGGAAGTTTACAGCAGAAGTAGTCCAGCAACATGAGAGAGTAAATAACAAACAAGTAGTCAAACACATGGGACTGAGAAGTGGGGAATCTGATAAAGGGAAGAAATGAAGGGATGGCCAGGATGGTAGCAGGGAGTGCTGGGGCGACGGCTGCATCAGCAGGCCTAGAGAACACCAGTCAGGACGTTGCTGGGACAGAGGGCTCCTTGGGGAGATGTATCCAGGAAGAGAAATGGAGCAATCATTTTATCTGACAGGAATTACAGAATGGAAAATGTATGGAGAGATGTTTTATAGAATGGTTGGATGGTACACGAAGGTTCAGCCAGAGATTCACAGAAACCACACACACACACACACACACACACACACAGACACACACTCATGTGCATGCACACTCATCTGACCCTTCCTTCCTGGAGAGGAATTACAGTTACAGTATACTGCTGGTCTTTCAGAATTCTGAAAACACTGATACGGATTTAAACATATTTTTTGACATGATCATATTGTGGAAAAGAGGGACAGGAAATTAAGGTTAGAGATAAAACTAAAGTCTTTACCTATCATTATAAGAAATAATAGAAGTTGCGTAAAATGAGTAAATCCAGAGGGTTCAGGTACGGAAGAATTTAGAAATATGGTGGTGAACGCCAGAACAGGCAACTCAAAACGATGAAAGTGGTTTCCTCTAGAGACTAAGAAGGGTGAAAGGAGGGGGTGCCGAAGAATAGCTTTTGCGTTTTAGCAATATTTGTCTTTCAATATTATTTGTATGTGTTGCTTTGATAATAAAATTGAATTTGAAAATGAGAACAGTAATTGCGTTTTAGAGTCTTAGAATTATAGCATAAAGGTGTAACGAAGTAAACAAGGTCTGATTACTAACAGTAAGATATTCAGCGACAAGTCTGCGTCCAGAATGCAAGGGTCGCATTTCTCATACATACCCACGCTGCTCCCACCGCCACCCAGCAGACCCAATTTACCACATTCTTACAGCAGCTGGCATGGCTTTCGGAATACAGGAGGTGCTTAAATATTTGTCAAATGCATACTACTGCTGATTTTTTTTTTCATGGTGATTTTTAATGAGCTTGGTCTGGAGAGCGAAAGGGTCACATCTGAAGTTTATAGTTTTGTTCTGTATGGAGGGATGAGATTATGGTTTAAAAGGATTTTTGAAAGGCTCTTCCCGCAATCTGATACTGAGGTAGACATTACACAAGTCTAACCTGCTTTACACAGTGCATCGGTTTGCCAGAAACTCGTTCAAGACAATCGATATACGATTGAGTGAGCCACGAGTGAGGCACTCAGTGGGAATTTTAATTATGCATTCCTTTAAAATTCTTATTTATTCTATTACAGTTGGCCCAATATTTCCCCCTTTAATGGCCTCTGAACTCTATTCTTGCAACAAGACAGGACACTTGGTTAGGAAACTCTCTGGAAGGAATCTAAGGTTCCATGGAGGTACCTCAGGGAAACCCTGGAAAGAGGGGAGGGATGTAAAAAAGTATTCTTGCTAAAACAAAGTGTGAAAACCATTGAAACAGAGCTTCAGAAAACATTATATCAGTATCACATTATCTCAGCTTCCTGGGGAAAAATATTTATGGACCTCAAATCTAGTGTTTTGGCCTCAGATTTTATAATTCAGCTTAATAACAGAAATATCCAAGTAAAGAGCATCATGGCTTCTTTGCAAAATTTCCAGTGGAAGGCATCCATTATATTACCTAATTCCCCCAATGATAAATGTACCTTTAGATTCATTTCCAGGAAAAAGTTTGACTTCATTGATGAACTTGAATGCTTTCTTTTATATTGAAAAAAAAAATCCCTATATCCCCACGTAATTTCTTTTTGCCTAGTTGCCTGGAAACTCAGAGTTAATTGCAGGCTCAATTTTGGAATTCAGCCAGTGCAAGTGTCTACTAACATTTAATTTGGATTCTTTTAATGGATTTGGTTCTGATGGTCTTTCTTCTGTACAGAGAAGCAAGCTAACACTTATTCATTACATACGAGGCATAGGACCTACATCTGTTGTATGTCTTATGGATTATTTCATGGGACTTTTTCAATAATCTTGCAACAATGGGTGCCGTTTTCATTTTACAGGTGACACAGCCTAGTTTCAGAGAATTTAAGTAACTTGACCAAGGCCACTTGGTCATTAGAATGCTTGCAACATTTTTGGAAGTAACAATGTATAAATTCTTAATAAGTGTATACTTTGTATTGCAATTGATATGAGAAATTATTCAAACTATTTCTTTTCTTTTGATTTTAAGACCATACAGCTTATAAAATACACCCCCCATAACTTCTTCCCCTTCCTTCTTTTGCTCTCCCCTCCTTTCCTGTCTTTCTGTGCCCAGATATTGGGACTTCCTCTCAGGTTCTCTGTAAGCCCTTGGGGGTACAAGGATGAATTGTATACAGACTCTGTCCTTAAGGAATTTATAGTTTCATGGAAGGCCAGTATAGATGAAGTACAATTCAAAGTACAATAGAACACCATGAGAAATACAAAATGCTTTGTGAGTTCAAAGAAGGAAAGAAAAATTCCACGGTCCCAATGCTCTAGGAATTCACAGTTCCTTAGACCAAATAGATCCTAAACAGAGTTACGATACAAGATAAGAACTGTACTGGAAGTGTTTGCACTATGTTGTACACACTGGAGGAGGAGAAATGACCGTCACTCGTTTCACAGCTTGAGGAGGGTGGTACAGCAATGAGGCAGTTAGGGCAGGGATGGAGGGGGCCAGGGGTTGGGCTTCCAGGACACCTCAGGACTGTCTAAGCAGGTGGACAGTAGGGAAAAGGAGTAGTTGGGAAAGAGACAGTCATAGGGAGGACGGCTAGTCCTGTGAAGAGGACCTAGGGGTATAGCTGCGATGCTGGGGAGGAGGACTGGCAAAAGCAGCAGAGTTCGCTGAAACCCCAGCCACCGGCCTCAGCTCCAGGGGGTATGGAGCAAGGCAACATTGCTTAGACACACTGTCTAGCCTGTTGAAAGGGGCCTTGCAACGATGAGAGCATGTGGGTGGCGGCAGCAGAGATGAAGAGGGAGAGGAGTTGATGGTCAGCAGTGGTGGCAGAGTAGCACCTGGGAAGGCGGGCCTAAGAGAGAGAGAAGAATTACCCTGACTGCAGAGGTTCTGAGTCTGGTAACTGGGAAAATGGGGTTTAAAGGGGTAGGAATGTTGATGGACAGTTATTTTCGAAGGGTGCTGGGGACTTGAGCATGTTTGAAGACAGAGAGGTGAGAAGGAAGATATGAGACAATAGCTAATGGAAGAAGTCTTCTGGAGCTGGGGCTAAGTACAGCTTTGACCTTAGGGAAGCCAAACCTGAGGGGTAAGGGAGAGAGGGGACAGGTAATGCGCAGAGACAGTCTAAGGTTGGCACATTCAGGATCACTAGAATGTTCTTGGCGTATCGATATTGTGAAGGTCTGCTTGCCCGTGCCCTGGGCCCCTCCAGTGTGTTCCCTATACTGTAACTAGAGAAACTTATCTGAAGAGCAAATCTCATTAACGTTCAACATGTTTGAAGTAAGCAACTACCTTGCGGTAGGCGTAAGTCATACCTGTTTTAAAAATACCAACACAATTGTTTTCATAACTTTCTATTGCTCTCAACATAAATATTTAAACTCCCTACTATAGTTGTAAGGCTCCTCAAGATCTGCCTCTTGCTTACTTCTCGAGTCTCATCTCTGTCCTTTGCTGACCTTGCATTCCACAGGCCAGCCATACAGAACTGCTTGAACACTTCCAAAAGAACTCAGGCTCTGTCTGGAAGCCTTTCCACCTTCCACTTCACTAACTGCTACTCTTCCTTGAGACAGACACTTAGATGACCTCTGCCAGGAAGTCTTTCCTGGTTTCCAAAGCTGTAATAGGAATTTCATTTCCGTGTCATCAGAATACCTCATAGTAACTTCTATCAGAAACCATCTAACACTGCATTATAATTACTTGTTTCTGGGCAGGGATTGTATCCTAATCACTAATGGTAAATTATTGATGTTCCATATTTATTGATGTTTCACGAAAGAAAGGATTGCTTGGAATATTCTTGATAAAATTCTCTTAGTTGACTCCTACCCATATGATTGCCCAGGACATAGGTCAATTCAGCCTCCATCTAAATTGCCTCTGCAGATTTCCTTTCCACAGGTTTTCCCCCTGTGGCGGCTGAGGGTGAATCCTCTGGTTTCTAGTACTGACAACTAGAACTGTTGGTGTGGGTTCTTGGGCAAAGGGTGTTTTCAGGGAAGACTAAGTGGAGGAAGGTACCAGGGCTACCCCCTATTTGTACATTCTGAGGAGGAGAGGGTGAAGTGTTAGCATCCTTAAATCCTCCAAACAGAAGAAAGAATGATGGGTCAATGATACAATTCATTTGTCCAGCAAATATGTTATGGGTGCCTTTCACACAGTGGATGTATTCGGGATTAGAATACAAGACAGACACAATTCCTTCCTTCAAGTGGCTTGCAGTGCAGCTGAGGAAGACACATGAGAGCAAAGATAGATGAGAGGTGATACCCGCTAAAAGAGAGAAAGTGGAGGGAATTACCAGAAAATATAGGATGGGAGCTAACCCAGATTGGGAGGTCAGAGAAATCTTCTGGAGGAAGTGACTTAGCTGAGACCGAGAAAGCTTAAGGTTAGGTTAGCCAGGCAAAGTGGAGCAGAAGAATGTTCCAAGCAGAAGGAACAGCATATCTGAAGACATGAGGGTGAGAGAAAGTGTGCTACTTTTTAGGAATCAGATGACACTATTTATGGAGGGAGCTGGAGTGCACAGTGTGAATTTTGGGGGACAATGTCGATAAATGGGTGGAGTCAAGGGAGGAAGAAAGCTGGGAATGGAAACTGGTTAATCCAGAGTGTTTGGTAGGAGCCAGCTCACGCAGAGCTTCATATGCTATAAGGAGTTGGATTTCATTCTGAGAAAACGAAGACCAAAGGGGTTAGGCAGGTGACTAACATGATCAAATACCTATTTTAGAATACTCACTCTGGTTGCAGCTTGGCAAGACTGGAAGGAGGCAGGCCAGTAAGCAAGCACACAAAGTGAGAAGGGACAATGGTCAGAGCTATTCTGGATGTTTTGCACCTGGGTATGTCCATTCAGAATTCATTTATTGGTGCCAGAGTCTTGTGGGATATAGAGATGGGCCTACCAGCTCATCAGCCTCATGGAGTTCCCTGACATGGATCTTTTTCTAAGAAACATTTCTTCACCCTTGTTGCCAATAACAACTTCAGTGGCTAAATGTCCTCAGCACCACCTGCTATAGAACATGTCTCAAGGAGGTCAGGGAAGAGAGGCAAGTTCAAAATTAATCTGTAGGTAAAGGGTGAAAGAGGAGAGGGTATAGCCAAAGGTAGGAGAAATGGGACAAAGACGTAGACAAAGAGTAGAAATGTGAGCCGGAGACCAGAATGTGGGGCCCACACCCTCAAGTGCTCCCCCACACTGACCTGTGGACTACCAAAAAGCAGGGCCAAAGAGGCTCTCTTGTCTATGAGGTTCATGTTTCCTGAAGGTGGAGCTGGACTTAAGCTCCTGTGAAAAGTAAACTGTGGAAAATGCCAGTGATTCAGGTGGAGGGAATTAGCAGTCCAAGGAAAGGGAAACAGGTCAACTACCCCCTGAGTTCTTTTATGCTCGGGGACCTTGAAACTTGATTTTGCAGGATGCACAGGAGAGGAGTTGTTGGCCTCCCCCTGTTATGCTCTACTCAATTTATTGCTTGGAGAATAAGGTGCCACTTTATTATTTGGATTCATTGCTTAAAATGCAAATATTGGACCAGAGTTCTCTAATTAGTTTCCAGAGAGGTGCTTAGGCTGTGTTTATGTGCGTGCGCGTGCGCGCGCGCGCGTAAGCTTGGTCTTCCTTGCTTAAAGCTGATGTAAAAGAATAAGATGATTCACTCACATTACATCTTTCTGACTCTAGCAGTCTAAACATTTGTGCAGTCTTTTGTTTCAAACCTAGTACTCCTTATAGTAAACACCTTCTGAATCTCAAGTCTTTGTGCCTGACTCTAATTAACAGTACTGTGCAAATTTACTGATTACAGTAGTGTATTGCCTAAATGGATTTTTGCTTCCTTTAGATTTCACAAAAAGAAAGCACCTCCCACTACCAAACTGATAACAACGGACATGTGATTAGAAAACACAAAACTAATTAGAATGGTTGCAAAGGGGATTGTTTGAGTCACCTACATTAATGCACATTACAGTTAAATATCTGTCAGATTTTCCATTAACCCTCTTGCATTTCCGTCTCCAGAATCAAATCTACATCTTAACCTCATGCCCCTTTCTCCTTGGTTGGAAACTTGGTGTTCAACAGGCTACATTACCCACTAATGCTTTAAATGCAAAGCTCTTACTGATGGATGCAACACATGGACAAAGACCTTGGAACGAGAATAATAGAAGCCATTCCCCTAACTGTGGATTTAAACCCTAACATGTTCTTCTTGGTATTGTGTTCATTTCTTTATTGCAGGATAAAGGAGTTAATTGTTGCTTTATACCAGTTCACTCTATTGTGCTCTGAGCTATTACATAGTAGGATGACAAAATAGAAATGAAAGTGGAATATCCAGCAAATAGAGTTATATTCTATAAAAGGTTAAAATAACATGTTCAAAGTTGAACTTGTAGACTTAGGGGAGAGGCCCATGTGATTTGGGCTCAGTTACCACATAGAGTGGATTGTTGAGGATACGGACAATGCAGTATAAGTGCCCAATGGGAATTCAGTAAGTATTAGGAACAGATGTCTTCTTCAGATCAAAAGCTCATTGAAAGGAGGGACTATGCCTTCCTGATCTTTCATCTGAGTGCAAAGAGAGTTCTTTGGGTCACTTAATCTTTTAATCTCTAATTTCTGGCACACTGTACGTGCTCAATAAATTTGCACCACATGAATGAATACAAGAATTATGATTTTACCCTATTGTTTGTTAAACTCTTAGCAGTGATCCTGAGCAGGTTCTTAAATGTTGATGGATCATGTTAAAGAAAAAGAGTGAATAAATTTTCTTATCATTTAAAAATCTAACAAAACCATTGGATTTTTTGCTTTAAAAACTAAATCACATACCACTCCTTTGGGTTTTTCCATTTTTATCTGGGATCAGAGGTACCAAAAAGCCCAGCAGCAAATTAGCCTAGCAACAGAAGCAAGAATAAGCCTACAAGAAAAACATACACACAGACCAATGGAACAGAACTGAAAGCCCAGAAATAAACCCATATGTATATGCCCAAATAATCTTTGACAAAGGAACCAAAAACATGCAATGGAGAAAATGAAAACCTCTTTAATAAATGTTGCTGAGAAAATTGGAAAGCCACATTCAAAACTAGAGTAATTTTTGTTACCATACAAAAAATTAACTAAAAGTGGATGAAAGACCTAAATATAAGACCTGAAACAATAAATTAGACAGAAGAAAACATAGGTACTAAACTTACCGACCTTGATCTAAGAGAGAATATTATGAATTTGACCTCAAAGCAAGGGAAGCAAAAGCAAAAGTGAATGAATGGGACTATGCCAAATCAAAAAAGCTTCTGTACAGCAAAAGAAACTGTCGACAAAACTAAAAGTCAACCAACTGAATGCCAGATATTTGCAAACAACACCTACAATATGGATTAATATCCAAAATATATAAAGAACTCATACAACTCAATAACAAAAATCAATCTAGTTAAAAAATAGGGCAGAGGACCTGAACAGACACCTCTTCCAAGAAGACACACAAACGGCCAACAGACACAGTTTATGAAAAGATGCTCAACTTCACTAGCTGTTAGGAAAATGCAGATCAAAACTACAAAGACACACCATTTCACACCGGTTAGAACAGCTATAATTAACAAGATTAGTAACTGTAAATGTTGGAGAAATTGTAGAGAAAAAGGAACCCTCACTCCCTGCTGGTGGGAATGTAAACTGGTATAGTCACCATGGGGAACAGTATGGAAGTTCCTCAAAAAAATAAGAATAGAGTTACCGTATGACCCAGCAACTCCTATTTTGGGTATCTCCCCCCCCCCCCCCCAAATTTGAAAACATTCATTCATAGCATTGTTCATAGTGGCTAAGACATGGAAACAACCAAAGTGCCCTTCAGTAGATGACTGGATAAAGAGGATGTGGTGCATATATGCAGTGGACGACTACTCAGCACGGATGGGTCTTGAGAATATCATGCTAAGCAAAGTAAGTCAGATGGAAAGAGTCAAGAACCACAGGATTTCACTCATATATAGGACATCAAACTGAAAACAACAAGTGAACAAACAAAACCTCTGAGACACAGACAACAGTATGGTGGCTACCAGAGGGAAGGGGGATGGGGAAAAAGATGGAAAAGGGTGAAGGGATCAAATATATGGTGACAGAAGGAGACTTGACTTTGGGTGGTGAACACACAATGCAATATACAGATGATGTGTTATAGAATTGTACACTTGAAACCTATATAATTGTTTTAACCAATTTTACCCCAATAAATTTAATTAAAAATAAGCTTGCAATATGATGAAAATAGCTGAATTTAAAAATATTCTCTGATTATTTTTAAAAATACTACTTTAAAAAAATTTATTTTTCCCCTTGCTATACCACATTTTTGCCCTTTTTAAAAAAGATTTATTTTTATACAGAGGGTAAGAGGGAGAAAGAGAGGGACAGAAATTTCAATATGTGGTTGTTTTTTGTGCATCCCCTACTGGGGACCTGGCCCACAACTCAGGCATGTGCTCTGACTGGGAATTGAACCGGTGATCCTTTGGTTCGCAGTCTGGTGCTTAATTCACTGAGCCACACCAGCCAGGGTTCATACCTTCATCTTTGCTCTCTTTTTTTTTTAAATATATTTTATTGATTATGCTATTACAGTTGTCCCATTTCTCCCCCATCATTCCCCTCCACCCTGCACACCCCTCCCACCCACATTCCCCCCCTTTAGTTTATGTCCATGTGTCACACACCAAGGCACATCATAATTACATTAGCCAAGATTAAAATGAAGGAGAGAATTCTAGAAGCAGCAAGGGAGAAGGGGACAGTCACCTACAAAGGAGTTCCCATCAGACTGTCATCTTTGCTCTTAGTTGTAGCATCAATATCCAGAACTCTGTCTGGCATAGAGCACGCACCCAATAAATATTTTTTTGAATGAATGAACAAAATAAATTGCTAGAGTTAAGAATGGAGCAGTACTCAATTTAGCCTGCAATCTTTAGTTTGTGGCTCCCGGTTGGACAGACCAGGAAACATAACAATTTGTGGATTCAGATGAGGCAACTTAAGCACATTGTTTGAAGACACACTCTGTCACACCCCGTGCATCAGAATTGGCTTAAATTTTCCCCAAGAAATAAACTGGAATGTAAACAACAGTGAAATTTCAAACAGATACCACAAAAATGCCCTGTCAGCACAGCCCAAACCACCTCTACCCATTTTCTAACTTAGGCATCATAGTAGTTATTATTGTTGGACTTAAAATCAGACCAGTTACTCTTAACAAGTTATTTAACCTCTCTGAGCCTCAGATCCTTACCTGTTAAAAAAAGGTTGATAATGTCTACCATTTGGGTTATTTTTATACAGCACAGAATTGGGACTAATATTAAAACAAACCAACTAACTACCTAAAACTAACAAAAACATTAAAAAAATCCCCTTCTGCTAATTTTTTCAATCAAGATTCTTCAATACAAATTGTATTAATGTGCCTAGAAATTGACTCTGAATCCTGGCCGTAATGCTCCACTAGTTTCGTGGAGCTTTAAAAACACATTTTTATTTCCTTTGCAAACTTAAAAGACAAATGATAAAATATCAAGATAAAATGAAAATGCAAAGACATGCTCCTGACCTGCCACAGGCCTGACAGCTGTCAGTGTATCTGCCCCAGCCCTTCCCTTTTGCCAGCATCACCGGCCAAGGTGAGTCATAACAGAAATCCAACGGTCAAAGGTCATCTGCAGTGATCACTGAGCATCTCTTTGGTCTCTATTCTAACTTCACTCTTGATTTCATGCTATTTATACTTTACTCTTAACCATAGGTTAGTTACTATCTTTTGGCTTCAGCCCTGAGCTCTGAGTATACTGCTGATTTTGTTTCCCAGCTTTTTTAGGACTTTAGCTTGGTTTTGTCTTTGGCCCTTCATGCTCCTGCCTTCCTCTAACCTGATTTTAGCCCCTAAATCCAAACCCTGGCACTAGCCCAATTGCCTGATCCTTTAGACAATATCTAGCCCTCAGAAAAGGAGTGGTTTAGATGATACATTGTTGCAGAACCCTGAATTCATGATTATGTTCCCATTAGAAAATGTATTTCCAGCTGATTCAAAGTTCTCTCTTTTCTCTGGCACTTCCACTGGACAACCACAGTGACTTAGAAGTATTGTCTATATGAGGGCTACATTGATTTCTCTACCCTCGCACAGGCCAACTGGGAAACAGTTTTTTGAGTGTTAATCTTTAGGGTCAGATATATGCAAAATTACCTTTAAAAAGAGGGGAGGAGAACATTAAGAGACTTGCCTGATTTAAGTCAGAGTTGATATGTAGAGTGACGAAGGATAAACTTGGCTAAGTAGAGAGAAAAGGGTGAGATTCTCGATCTATGATTGAGGAGCTTGGCTTCAAACTAAGAAGGAAATGTACAAATTTATGTTTCGGTCATAACAAACCATCCATTTACTGGCTGCCTTCCCTCTCAGAATATTTAGAGATGGGAAAATTATAAACCAAATATAGAATACACTTAAGTGTCATGGATCTAGTGTTAATTTTTTTTTTTACACTTTTAAGTGTCTAATTAACAAGCCCTGAAAAAGATCACTTTTTGATTCAAGAGGTTAGTGCTTTTGGACAGAACTCCGAGTTCTTCTGGTCAACCAGTAACTCTTTCACATCTTAAACAAGTTGTGAAGATAAATCAGAACTGCATGCATTACATCCCTCTCTTGCCCTCTCCCATAACCTTCAAATCAGAAAGGAAACAAAATTATAGCCAGGAGGTATTTCAATTTGAAAACCACCAACCATTAGCAAGACAGAGTCACTGAAGATATTTTGTGAAATACCAAATACCACTTATTCTCCCAGTCTCTGGAGAAGGAGTAACTAAAAATCACCCCAGGCATGGAACAATAAAGATGTTTTCAACCATTCAGTTATTCATTCTTCTCTCAGGTACCTCTAGGAGAACAGAGGTGGGTACCCAACACAGGGAGTAGGGCCTAGGAATCCCCCAAATTCAGTCTCTGCCTGAGCAGGGAGATCTGTCTGGGTTCAGAGTTCTGAAAAGTGAGTAGAAAACCGTATTTTACTAGGTGAATTACAAGCAAGCAATGAACAAATTCAATGTACCATTCTATAGCAGAAAGCCAAGATTTCTAGCATTTCCAGGGCTAAAGGGCTCCAATTAGCAAATCCCATAGTAAATCTTCCTACATTTGACACGAAGTGAGTATGACAAGCAGAAAAAATTCGTGACTAGTGTTTTCATTTAGGATGTTTTAGTTGATAAACTTAAGAATTGCTTAATTATCAGTCCCTCCCCTCCATGGGTTTGGTCACGAGGAACGGATTTAGCTAATCTGAAGTTAGATACACATTTGTACTGTTTACTGGAGATGGGAGAGTTAACTCCTCTCTTTGGGTTGAGAATACCTGGCAATATACTGGATGAGACAACAAAAATTAGAAAAATCTTTGAAATATGTATATCCAAATGAAAGTTACTTCTCAAAATTTTCACCTGAGGAAGAAACTCATTTATTTTCTGTATTGTCTTCAGAGAAAGTTTACAAAACAAGCTTGAAATGCAGTCCCATGTCACCATAGCTATTCCTTGTTTTTGACCCAAAGCAGCATTACCCAGCTTGTCCATTTTCAAAAATCACCCTGATGAGATAAATATTATTGCACTGGTAATAATCCAGTCAATGTACTAAAAGCTCTGAAGACAATTCCCAGAGAAAAACCCCTTAACTGTATTGAGCAATAGCAGCATTATTAGAATGGGCCCAACCCCACAAAGGTGAATGCTTTCAAGAGGGCAACACTTACTTGACTACAGAGCTCTTGTACATTCGCTTACAACTCAGACTCAAGACTTCAGAGTCATATCTCATAGAATCACTAAACTGAAAGGGACGATGTAGTTCAATCTACAAAAGTAGATTGAAGAAATAAAGCTTTAATGGGTAGCCATTACCTATCTAATTAAAAGAGGCCTTTAGAGACTTCTGGTCAAGATGGAGGCATAGGTAAAAACAGCTCACCTCCTTGTACAACCACATCAAAATTACAACTCAACTACAGAACATACATCACTCAGAACCATCAGAAATTGAGTTGAATGGAAGTCCAATAACTATAGAACTAAAGAAACCATAACCATCCAGACTGGTAGGACATGTGGAGACACGGAGATGCAAAGACATGGAGACGTGGAGATGTGGGGTGGGTTGGTCCCACACTCACGTGTGGTGGAAAAATCTGGGAGGAATATCTTGGGAGTGAGGGGTCCCAGCCCCATGCCAGGCTCCCCAGCCCAGTGTTCCAAAGTCAGGAAGATAAGCCCCCATAATTTCTGGCTGTAAAAATCAGAGGGGTTTGAGTTGGTAAGAGAAACTACTGGAGTTCCAAGTAGCTCCTCTTACAGGGCCAGCACAGGGACTTACTCAGACTTATTCCCTCTGAGCTCCAGCACCTGGGCAGTGGCTTAAAAGTGCACCAGTAGCATACGGGAAAAAACCAAAGTGTCTGGCATGAGGGTGGAGAGCATGGGGACAGCTTTCTCCCAAACAGAAGTGCTGGCAGAGGACACTGTTCCTTTTCTGAACCCTTTCCCTCAACAAAGCTAAAGAGTCAGCCATACCTGAGACTCCGTCAACCTGGCTTACATGGTTTGCTCTGTCCTGGGGAATGCCCCTTCCAAGTTACAGCCCACTCAAGCTATAAGCAGTGGCTTTTCCATGTGAATGGTTGTTCTAAGCTCAGGCTCCGGTCTTCCTACATCTTCTCAAACAAGCAACAACCAGCCTCAGCAAGGCCCCAGCAACCATACCTCTGGCTAAGTGGTCTCAGGCCTTGCACAAGCAGCAGCCAGCTTTGGATCACAGTTTGGCTTCACCTGGGAACCTCCAAGCCTAAACTGGGAACCTCCAAGCCTACCACAAGTAGCAGCCATCTGCAGATTGCTTTGTAGCTCATGCTGGGTGGCCCTGGGTAGAACACTGGTAGTAGCTGGCCCTGTCCTGCACCACCCAGGAAACCCCTGAGCTCGTGCAACCAGTGGATAGCTACAGACCATATTGGAGCACCACCACCCTGCTGCTACACAGCTGATCCTCCACAGAGGGTGAAGTTTGGTCGTCAGTGCTCACAGCCAGTCCTGGCAGCTGACTGGCCTGGAAAATCCCTCCCATTGACCTGCCAACAGCAATCAAGGCTAAACTTCAAAAGGAAAGTGTACTCAGGTCACATGAAGGTTACATGTCAAGTACCCAGCTTGGGTGATAGGTTAGGCTGTGCTACTGGACCCTACTATATTAGGCCACACCATCAAGACAGGGAGTCATAGAAGCTTTACCTAATACATAGAAACAAATACAGGGAGGCTGCCAAAATGAGGAGACAAAGAAACATGGCTCAAATGAAGTAACAGATCAAAACTCCAGAAAAAGAACTAAACAAAATGGAGACGAGCAATTTATCAGATACACAATTCAAAACGCTGGTTATAAGGATGCTTAAGGAACTTAGTGAGGAAAATAAATAGCATAAAAAAAGACACAGGCAGAAATGAAGGCTATACTAATGGAAATAAAGAACAATTTACAGGGAATCAGCAGTAGAATGGATGAAGCCAAGAATCAAAGCAAGGATATGGAACATAAGGAATCAAAAAACAACCAATTAGAATAACAAGAAGGAAAAAGGATAAAAAGAAAAAAAAGAGGATAATGTCAGGAACAACTATCAAGTATACCAACATTTGTATCACAGGGGTGCCAGAAGGAGAGAGAAAGAGCAAGAAATTGGAAATTTGAAAAAAAATAGTGAAAGAAAACTTCCTTAATTTGGTGAAGGAAATAAACATGCAAGTCCAGGAAGCACAGAGAGTTCCAAAGAAGATCGATGCAAAGAGGCCCACTCCAAAACACGTCATAATTTCAATGTCAAAGGTTAAATATAAAGAGAGAATCTTGAAAGCAGCAAAAGAAAAGAAGTTAGTTACCTACAAAGGAGTTCCCACAAGACTGTCAGATGATTTCTCAAAAGAAACTTTGCAGGCTAGAAGGGATTAGCAAGAAATATTCAGAGTCAAGAAAAGCAGGGACCTACAACCAAGATTGCTCTACCCAGCAAAGCTACCATTTAGAATCGAAGGACAGATAAAGAGTTTCCCAGACAAGAAAACCCTAAAGGAGTTCATCATCACTAAACCATTATTATATGAAATGTTATAAGAAATGTTAAATGTTATTTAAGAAAAAGGAGAAGATCAAAACTAGGAACAGGAAAATGGCAATACACACATATCTATCAACAACTGAATATGAAAAACCAGCCCAGAAAACAATAAGTACAGAGAGAGAATCATGGATATGCAGAGTGTTCTGATGGTTGCCAGATGGAAGCAGGGCTTGGGGAAATGGGTGAAGAGGTGAGAGGATTAGGAAGTACGAATTGGTAGTCACAGAATAGCCATGGGGATATAAAGTACAGTACAGAAAATAGAGTAGCCGAGGAACTTATAACATGACCCAAAGACATGAACAAAGGGATGGGGATTGCATGAGGGAGTGGGCAGTGATGGGGGTAAAGGGGGAAAATTTGGGACAACTGTAACAGCATAATCAGTAAAATATAACTTTTAAAGGCAAAAAAAAAATGCCTTTAGCTTGAAAAATCACCACCATTTCTAATACTATTTAAAGGGCCTTTTTGAAAAAGTGAAAATTATCTTGGCATTATATCAGTCATATGCACTGGGAAAAGTAAACATTATCTAAGGGATTGGAAGATGTTTGTTGATTTTGCCTTTAGTACTCACTGGTGTGCTTGGTTGGGTCCTAGAAGCTCAGGGGGGAACTTAAAGGCCAGCAGTATGTTATATAGTTTATATGAGCAGTAGAGCTGGAAACAGGACAGATGCTGGAAGTGGTAGGAAGGCTCCCAAAGAAGGGCTGATGAGGCACCAAAAAGATATATTTCCTGTTGTAGGTTGTTTATTTTGGTGAGCTGCATAATGTTTACCCTCAGGAAGGTCAATAGTTACACAGATATTTTTAATTCTTTTAACAGCTCTGAAGGTTAGTGTTTTAAGACTTTCTCTATCCCAAAAGGACTTAATCTACTATGTGTATTATGTAAAATATGGTTCAATATTAAAAGAAATATTTCTTTTGAGAATTCCACAACGATCTATAGGTGGTCATTCAGTTCTGAACAAATCCTACCCGTTAGCTGTATAGCCTAGTGGCTGAATGCACAGCCTTCAAAGTAGACTGCCACAGCCCAGGCTCAGCTATTTATTATCTGTGTGGCTTTGGGAAAGTTATTTAACCTGTCTGTACCTCAACTGCCTCACCTACAAGATGAGAATGATAGTATTTCCCTCATGTGGGTGAAGTGAGATATCCCAAGTAAGGGAGACAGAGTCATGCCAGTTATAGAGTGGCTAACTCTTGTTAATACCTCATTATTTATTATTCCCATTTTTATGGTCCAAAGTCTGGGCTCAGGGATGGTAAATCACTCCCCGCTCACTATATTGCTAGACAGTAGAAAAATCAGTAATAGTTCTTTTTTATTCCTCCAAAATGATTTATGTTAGAATTTGAGACTTACTCCAATGCCTTTCGTACATAATACTAATACTTGTTAAAAATATTGCAGTATCATATACAGCTATTTCCATGAGAATCATAGTAATAGCCAACTTTATTCTAGATTCTTAGCTGAGAATTAGATTATTTCATTCTCACGAAATCCTAGTTTTTTAAGAATAAAAATTCCTAACAAAATTTAAAGGTTAGGAAACTGAGGCTTAGAGAAGTTCAATAACTTGCTTGTAGTCACATACCTAGTGGATGTCAGTAAGAATTTGAACATAAATTTATCCAAATCAAAATGGCTACAGATAACTTGGAAGGTAGTTCCACATTACCGTTTATTTTTAAATGATCCCAAAACTACCCATGTTAAAAATGGAACCACATTGTAGAATATACATGACTCTACTCAAAGTCCATTCTTCATAATTTACAATAAAAAACTCCCACACTTTAGTTAGTAAGAGCTGAAAGCTTTAACTTGGTACGTAGCTCTTGAATCCTAGTTGAGTATAATTTTCTCACATCTAGGGCAAAGGTTGGTTTGGCCACAGTCTGTGGTGCTGTGGCATTCTTTTTTGGGCTGTGACCATGAAAACTACTCTAGGAGTGGGATTGAAATTAGGCTCTGCACCATCATACTGTCCTGACATACCGTTTTGACATGTAATGTGCTGTCTTTGTGCTTGGAACTAACGTGGACCTGTCAAATTACATGCACAAGCAGCATTCAGCTGCCCTCCCTTTCTCCCAGGAAGAGCTTCCTCTTTCGAGTTCCCTAAGAACTAGAGTGTACTCACTAGTATATGCTCTGGAGGCCCAGAGCTATTTCTTCATAAGTTTAGGACATGATATAAAGTAACCACAGATTTTTGTTGTTGCTGTTTGTAGTCATGACAATTTCATTCTTCAACATTTTGATACTGGCATTACTTTCTCCAGAAGCCTTCCCTGATTTCCATTTGCTGGGTAATATTCCCAATCTCTGTGGTGCTCCCATATCATTACCCTTTCTACTCATAAAATGATTGTTTTTAAAGCTGGTTTCCCTCTCCAGGTTGTACTTGCAGACAAGAATCACGTCTTATTTAAGGGTGATGCTAAGTACCAATATGGAGTTGTAGAAGGATCTATTATGACAGGTTGGGCATTTAGACATTTTTTAAAAGATTTTATTCATTTATTTTTAGACAGAGGGGAAGGGAAGGAGAAAGAGAGGGAGAGAAACATCAATGTGTGGTTGCCTCTCGCACGCCTCCTAATGTGGACCTGGCTGGCAACCCAGGCATGTGCCCTGACTGGGAATCAAACCAGTAACCTTCTGGTTCGCAGGCCGGTGCTCAATCCACTGAGCCACACCAGCCAGGGCGGCATTGAGATATTTTAATTGGCTGGTATAAGTGTAAACTGGTTATTAAATACTCCCAATATCATGTGTCGCCTATACCAATACTCAGCATAATCACAATATCTTGCATGTGGCAGGTGCTCAGATAGTGCTTGTTGACTTAATGACCAGTTTCTTGACTCGATGCATAAACATTGCACACATCAGAATCTGATTGACAACTAGATCTGTCAGTGATGGCATCAATGATCCTGAGACTTTTTCTTTTTTTATTCCTCACCCAAGGACATTTTTTCATTGCTACCAGAGAGAGGGGAAGGGACAGATAAAGGGGGAGAGGGAAATATTGACTGGGTGCCCTCTGTATGCACCTGGACCAAGAATCGAATCAGCAACCTAGCTAGGCATGTGCCCTGACCAGGAATCAAACCCACAAACTTTCAGTTACAGGACGACGCTCCAACCAACTGAGCCACATCAGCCAGGGCAATCATGAAACATTCTTAATATTCAAGATCCCTCGATCCCTACAGATTCCAATGACACTAACGTCCTAGAAAGAAATACTTGCTCATGCCTCCATGAGGCCTTCACACAGTTCCATCAGAACCACTACTCTCTTGGAGGTCTTGATCCTGTCCCAGCCCAAACGTAATAGTAACCAAAGCATAATGACCAAGACTGATGGTCGCCGGGTACTCTGTGTTTGGAGTAGCAGAGCCCTTACCTGTCTGTGTTGTTGGGAAACTTGGTATCCCAATCCTGTGACGGGCTGATTCTGCATTTTCTGAAGCAGGATCTTTTGCTGAAGTGGCAAGGGCGACCTTAGCAAAGGTTGGTTTGACAGAGGTTGGGTGGGTGGGGGTGGTGGCTGCTGCTGCTGCTGTTGCTGCTGCTGCTGTTGCTGCTGTTGTTGCTGCTGCTGCTGTTGTTGTCGTTGTTGTTGCTGCTGCTGCTGCTGCTGTTGCTGCTGAGCTGAAATCGAGCTCTGTGGCTGCTGCTGCTGCTGCTGCTGCTGCTGAGTGTAGTGTAGGAGAGAAGGCTTGTTCTGAGAAGGCAAAACAGAAGGCATCTGTTGGTTTGCTTGATCTGAGTTAAAATGGAACAAAGGCTTGGTGTTGCCAAGACGGGGCTCTATGGCCGTGTGAGAGCTGTTAATAAAACTTCGACTGAGATCTTGAGGCTTCTGCTGCATGAGCACATCCAGGTGCCCTCCCTGGGCCGAGGGGCTCGCCTTATACATGTAGTTAGCCATGACTTTCGGTTGGCTGCTGCCGCTGGCTACCCCAGGCATGGGGGAGCTCTGTGGGCTGAATGGCTGCTGACCAAAAGAAGGGCTGGGGATTTTCTCCTGCCCAAATGGACCTGGAGATGGCCCAGCAGGAGAGGGCAAGGCTGACCAGTTAGTAGGCTGGTGCTGCTGCATCCGAGCATGCTGCTGACGGTTGGCAGCTATCTGCTTGAGCTGTTGGGCGTGGGATACTTCCTGCCAGCTTGGCAGGGCCCGGCTTGCTCCTGAGGCTGTCTGAGGCTGAGCCTGGTTCTGAGGGACTGAAGGAACTGGGGATGAGGTGGACAGAGCTGAGCTGGCCATGGAGAACGCAGGGCCGGTTGATGGTGGCCTCAACTGAGGAGAGCCCGACGGGCCCTGGGTCAGACCAGGGGAGTATTCACTTTTGATCACTGTCTTCTCCATAGGCAAGGAGGGCCTGGGAGTGCTCCTCTGGCTTTGCTGACCCAAGTCAATGTTAAATGGATCATCCTGCTTTATTGTAGCATTGATCATGTTCTCCAGCTCAAGGTCACTCATAGGAGGCACGGATATGTTGGTCAGTTCATTGAACAGTTCCTGCAGTTCAGGATCCATCAGTTGCTCGCCAGAGTCATCTCCGTACCTGTTAGGAAAAATATTCTCCTGGGTCATTTGGTTATCCATGTGCTTACTGCAAGACAGAGTCTCTCCTGGTTCCTTCTTCACTTCTTTTAAGCCCATGTTAAACATGCCATTGCCAGGAGAATGTGTATGGGGAGGCAGATTGTTAGTCTTTCTCAGGGTTGCTTGGCTCATGGGCAAGGTTGCTGACATAATCTGACTCTGTCCATTATTTACTTGGAGGCCCCCTTGTCCTGCAGAGAGGTTCTCCCCAACACGGATTCTTTTGATATCAAGGAATGAGTTGTCGACAAAGCCATTGGGCCTCTTGCTGTTGACAGGAGACAGGTTAACTATCTGTTTTCTTTTCAAGGAACCCTGGAGCTGAAAGACAGAGGGAATTAAAAAAAAAAAAAAAAGAGCTATTAATCCAGAGGTGCTTCTAATCAAAACTGGTGTATTTAAGTGTTTCTTCCATATACATACAAGATGATTTTTTTTAATAAAAAGCACAAATGAAGACGAGTCGGAAATATAAGGGAACGAACTCACAGTGGCCCAAACAGAACAAAATAAAATGTTTTTGGGGGAGCAGATCAATGAGTGACTAGAGATCACTGCAGCTCCCATGGTCACTACACAGGCCAACCGATGAAGAACCCTTCATATGTCATCATGAGTTATTGACAATATCTACACTTAATCACCAAAGTGTTGTTGCTGCTTTCAGTTGCAGGCCAGAATACCCCGCGTGCATGCACACATGACCCCACACAGCTACAGATGA
Organism: Glossophaga mutica; assembly: GCA_039655065.1. Lineage (NCBI taxonomy): Eukaryota > Metazoa > Chordata > Mammalia > Chiroptera > Phyllostomidae > Glossophaga > Glossophaga mutica. The sequence goes on along the minus strand of CM077308.1, from coordinate 71,373,904 downwards.
CTGGGGAAGGTCAGCTTTGACCCAGATGGAAAACACTGAACAGTCCAAAGCTGGGACACAATTTCCAGCTGTTTTTTTCCTTCTTCTTCACAGATTCAACCCTTTCATTACTATTATCCTCTCAGTAAATACTTAGAATTATTGTTGTGTCCACAGAGATATGCTATCTGGTATTCATCGATTTTTCCTCCTCTAATTCTGTGGCTTTGCTTTCAGGCCCATGCAGCAACTCTGTGTGTGTGCACAGAAGCTGAGGTTTTACTATTTACCACGTGAGACACCGTGAGCACAGATTTTCCTGGGGATTCATTTCTTCGGTTGCCTGTCTCTGAATCTTGTAACCACAGCCAAGGTGTAGAGAGGCAGTACTGTACAGTTCTAAAGAACGCAGGCTTTGGGAGCTGAGTAAGCTGAGTAAATTCCAATTTTGTCACTGAGTGCTAAGTGACCATGTCACTTGACTTAGCTGAGTCTCAGTGTCTTATCCAGGTAATGGAGACAGTAGCACTTAACTCATAGGAAGAAATGAGATAATGCATGTAAAAATTCAGCACAGTGCTTGCTATAGTAAGAACTCATTAAACTATAGTTTAAATAAAAATTATGGCTCACTATATTCTCAAAGGGGAAGGTTCCTCTAAAGAACAACAGTAACAATGGAATGTTAAAGTATTTTAGTCACTAACTCAATCATTACATTGTATGATATGAACTTCAGAAATTCTAGAGGAAAACTGAAGTTACAACAAACAGTCACACCAAGAAATGAAAAAGGAAACATAAACGCTCATCATTGGTCTTCAGGTCCTTATTGATTTGTCTCTAAAGTGAGAGACAACATTTAGCAACGTGTGGATTTTCCAGTCCAGCTGACCTACTTAGATATTTAATGTTTGCTCAGGATAATTGTAAAATACCTGAGGCAAAAGGATACCTCCCAGAAAGAAGGTCCTATCATTTCTCTTTTTCTTCATTTTCACTTACTACCACTCCACCACCCTCCTAAAGATTTCTAATTAACCTAATAAAGAAAAGTAATTGAGTGGTCATTACATGGCACATATTTTAAATATGGTTACTTTCCTTCGTCTTTACAACAGCCCTATCAGGTATATATTATTTTATAGATAAGGACACCAGGGCTCAGAGTGGCCACATAACTTACCCAGTGTCACACAGTTAGGAAGTGTTCAGCCTGGGCCTTAATGCAAGGTCTGCGTAGGTCTACAGCCTGTGTCATTTCCACTATGTTATGCTGCAATGGGCTTGTTCAGGGCTATGGTTTGCCCAGTGAGAAGGGGCAGGAGAAGTGAGTACAGAGACATCCTGGGTCTCTGGTAAAATGGTGAGGAATCTGGGGGTGGCCAGAATGCAGCACAGAGCCTAATGGAGCAATATGTTTCTTGTCATCAAGTCTGTTTCAATAGCACTTTATCTGTGATTTTGTCCAATCACAGGTGGTATATGGTTATGGCGACATGCCGTGGTGGTATAACCAGTTTTTGCCATTTACCATTGCTAACTGGTCATCAGAGAAAGGAGCCTGACCCAAGTTCCTTTACCCAATCAGTTCCTTCCATGGTAATTCTGGAACTGGAGAAAAGGAAACCAGGCTCTCTTTGGGTGGCTGCACAGTGATTTACAAAATGTGTGAGCTGTTTTTTCAGTATGTCAGAGACAGAAAGTAAGTCTGTAGAAAGAGAAGAATGAAGCATGGAGGAGAGACACAAGTTTTGATGGCATTTGAGGGCTTGATTCAATCTCAGGTCAGCTCTGCATCTCCCTTATCTTCCTTGATATAATATTCTGTAATCTTTGGAGTAAATTCTCCTCTTTACTTAAGCCAATGTGAGCTGGGCTTCTGTTATTTTCAATCCAGACTCTCAACTAAGTCCCACATGACTTCACATTTGGTGATGAGCACTGTGCAGCAAGGGGTAGGGTGTGACTTGTACCTGAGTGTGCAGCTCCCACTCCCTTCTCTGAGTCTCTCTGTGTTTCTGGACTCCTAATCTTGTCGACTCACTGATGTGGGTGACATCGTCACAGAACACTGTCAGCCATCACCAAATTCAGGGTCTGTCCTCAGAGGGTCAGAAAGAGCATAGAACAAAGAGATCTGGCCGTGTTACCTCAACAGTGGCCACACTGATTTATTTCAGTGTAAGTTACATTTCGAAGGTTCTTTCGCAACTAATAAAGAACGAACAAAAGAATACATTCTTTTTGCCAGGTTTGGGTTATCACCTTTGATTTATTTTCCACTGCTTTGAGAAAACCCGTTCCACCAGATTCTCCCATTGCTCCGGCCCCTCCCTGGGCAGTGCAGTACATACTCTAGGAAGTGGCACTAGCATTTTCTCTCAGCCACCAGGAACAGGGAGGCAGTGATTATGCCTCTACAATTAGCAATGGTTGTAGTAGTACTGATAACAACAACAACAACAACAACAACAACAACAAAATCATTTATTGAGGGCTGTGTGCTAGGCATTGGGCAAATCTCTCTGTAGCGGTAATCTCACTTGATTCCCATGACTCTAAGAATCCTCACAACTCCATGAGATTGAGATTACAGTCACTTGTTGCTTAGCGACCAGGATACATTCTGAGAAACGTGTTAGATGATTTCATCATTGTGCAAACATCATAGAGTGTACTTAATACGAACCTTGATAGTCTAGCTTACTCTATCCCTTTAAAGCATGCTACTGTACTGAATACTGTAGAAGACTGTGACACAATTGTAAGTATTTGTGTATCTGAACATAGAAAGGTACAAAGAAATATGTAACACAAAATAAAGTGTGTGAAGAGGGAGGGGCAAGGGTGCGCTGTGGAGGGCACCACTGGTGGGAGGGAGAGTAGATGTCAGAAGGAGGGAGGAAGAGAGAGGAAAGGAAGAGAAGGGGAGAGAAAGGGAGAACAGAGATCAAGAGAGACCCAGAGAGATAAAGCTTGAGATGAGAAATGATAAAAGGGAGAGAAGGAGGAGCGAGAGCCAGAGACGGAGGTAGGAGCGAGGGAGAGGGAAGGAGAGAGGAGGCCACTGAACTGGGAGGACAGAGAGCAGGCCCCTACGCTCCTTTTGCTCCCTCACCAACTCTAGCCCTGGCAGCGGGCAGGTGGACAGGACGCTGAGCTTCCTTGTCTGCCTAAACCACCCAGAGATAGCAGTAAAGTCAAAATTGTAGTTGAGACCACGCTTTCCTTTCCACATCACAAAATCTGTGTTTATAATTCACAATAATCTTGTGAGAACACCATCATATGTGTGGTCTGTTGTTCATCAAAACATCGATATGCAGTGCATGACTGTATTTCTTACCTACACCCTCCCCCCTTTTTTACAGATGAGAAAACTGAGGTTTGGAGATTGAGTGACAGTTCAAGATCACACCAATAGTAAGCAATAAACCAGGAATCAAACCAGGCACCCCCACTAAGGAGCTTGTGCTGTGTAGTAAATGGTACCCACACCCCTGTTTGAGGAGGCCCAGGATCCAGTCCTGATTCTGGCATTAACTTGCTTTGCGATTCTAGACAAATTCTTCTACCTCTGTGGGCCACAGTTCCCTTCTTTACAAATAGGATTACCTCTGAGAACACTTTCCTGCCTGAACCCAGAAAGTAACAGGTACTGATGGAGTAAGAATTGTTTAGGGAAATGTTTGGTTGCGTAAAGTCACAGACTTAAGGTGGAGAACAGAAGTCTCCATAGTGATGTTGTGGAAGACAAATCATGAGTAAAAGAGATTTCTCTAGAACTCCATTAGGTATGATAGTTTATCAAGAGAAGTTTGGAGGTAGTCTGTGTCAGAGATGCAGGTGAGAGAGGAAGAGGGAGGGAGAGAGAAAGGATCTGGACTAGAAGCTTCCCGCAGACGCTTCCAATCAAAGTCACATCACCAAGACCCACCGAATGCACAGATGCAGTGGGCACCAGTGACTGGAATGATACTATATAAATGATCCTCAAGGTTCAGACTTTACTTTGGATACTTCCTTTGCTGAACTAAAAATTCATATCAGTTACATGGCTTTGAATCATGGCATAGAGTCACTTAGAGTTCTGTGACTAAAAGCAACTATTCTAGGAGGAGTAGAGGAGGAAAAGAGATACTCATTAATGTCTTAGTGAGAAGTAGTTCATGAGAAAATTCAATACCACCTTACCAGGCCAAGAATAGTCCTAAAGTAACGCTAAGAGAATAAGACTCAATCAAGTAAATCATGGGGAATGAAGACGTAGGTTTGCATTGAGAAGGATGAGGGCAGGACTTAGAGAGATATTGGGAACCACCCAGTGCAGTGCTGAGAAAGATAACATGGAGGAAGGGAGAAGTATAAGGGCAGCGTATACCCCGAGGGCCAGAGGAGCCAACAGCTTCCAAAATGCACTGAATAACACTGGAAGGACAGAAGGAAAAATCAGGGCTGGCTTGTCCATCAGGCATGGTCGGTACAGAGCCCAGGGTCCATGGTAGTTTTAGGGGCCCTCAAAAATATTTAATTTGCCCTGGCTGGTGTGGCTCAGTGGATTGAGTGCTGGCCTGTGAACCAAAGGTCACTGGTTCGATTCCCAGTCAGGGCACATGCCTGGCAGGCCAGGTCCCCAGTAGGGGATGTGTGAGAGGCAACTGCACATTGATGTTTCTGTCCCTCTCTTCCTTTCCCTCTGTCTAAAAATAAATAAATAAAATCTTTAAAAAAATTTTTAAAAATATTTTAATTTATTTTAAAACAGGAGAAAAAATGTTTAGGTCAAAGAGATGTTTTCATGTATAATAGTAACATGTTTATGTTTATGCCAACACAGTTAGAAAATATAATTTTAAAATTTTGTAAGGAAGAAGGGCCCTTAAAAAGCCAGAATACCTAATGCTCACAGAAGGTTCTCACTTAATAACTACTGTATATTAAATGCTCATTTAAAAACAGGTACTCTTAAAATGAAGACTGTGTAGAGTCTCATTTAATCTCCTCACAGCTCTCTGCACATGTATCATGATCCTCATTCTACAAGTGAAAACACTGTGGCTGCTGACAGTGACTACACAGCAAATGACACGGAGGCAGGCCGCCAGCTCAGGTCCGTCTGGCTCCAAAGTCCTCATCCTTAATCACTAACCACACAACCCACTTTCCCTGCTGCCTTTAACTTGCCACGTGTCAATACTATTCTGAACACAGTGGACACAACCAAGACAAAAGGATACTAGAATGAAGACGCTCAGGGCAAAGGGGAGGCCATGAGGCACTCATGGGGTGAGTGGCAGGGAGAGAATAGTGACATCATTGGTTGGAGTGTGATGGTGAGAGCTCAGGACGTCACCCTCGAGCCTCCAACATAAGAAAGGGAAGAGACAAAGGGTCATGTGGTCAGTCAAAAAGATTTACTGAGCACCCAGAGAGCGAGAGAGTGAGAGCGAGAGCGAGAGAGAGAGCGAGAGCGAGAGAGAGAGAGAGAGAGAGAGAGAGAGGGAGAGAGGGAGAGTTCGGAGCCATACCCTATCAAATCATCCCTGGCACGAGAGGAAATATGCAGAGGATGAAGCTGGTGGCAGGAGGTAAGGCTTCAAATGGACACAGCATTTCAACGTTTACACTTTCTCATTACCTAGCTGGATGGAGAAGCATTTTTTGTTTGGTACCATAAATTCGAACCCCTAAATTCTGATGTTTAATTTGTGAGATCACGCGTACAGTGTCACCCTTTCACAAGCCATTCAAGGAAAGGGCTGGTTGGAGGAACGACCTCAACACAGCGAGTCTAGTCTGGTTTGCACACTGCACAGGGCTTACTGTACTCTCCTTTGCTGAGATCCAGCAAACTGTTTCTTGTCACATGTGTCCCTGTTCTGAGTCTTCTATTTGAACACCTCAATGCTGTTTGAGGCCTGCAGTCTCTGTGGGGGAAGGAGCAGGCCTGCTCAGGCCCTGGGCCAGACACAGCAGCCTGTCTGCTCCAAGTGCTAGGGATGGAGGTCCCCAGGTGCCCACGGACAAGGGAAATCCAGCACACAGTGGAATTGGGGCTGGGGTCCCCTGGTAAACCCTTCTTTTTTAAACAGCTGTGCTTTATTCTTCCAAAGGACTTGAAACATAAACTTCCTGGAGGGATTTAAAAACGCCATTATTGCACAATCCTCTGGTTTCTGTTTCATCCCCTGCCCCCTATTCCTTTCCACAAAATAAATGCATTCTTTGTCTCCTGGCTTGCCCCAGAAACAGGGAATATGCCACACAAAGGTAACAATTCAGTCCATAGGTCACATATTTTTCTGTCTTTCTCAACGAGGTTTAAACACAAGAACCAAAGTGACCACTGCCCTGCTACTCAGGGGACTATCTCGGTCTCATCATCTATAAGCTTTCCTCAGGCCACTCTGCACATTGCTGTTCAAAAACAGGGCTGGGAATACATAACATTAGAACGAAACCCCCCCCCCCCAATAATTTATAATCTCGCTTTGATTCTTGAAGTAAAAATGTTTGGGATTCTGGAACAGAAAATTCCAGCTCATCACCACACCGGGAGGTGAGAGCAGCTCCTCCCTGGCTCCCAAACAAGCTGAATGGGGTTTTAAGGCTTTTGCCGAAGATGTTGAGAACTCCCCCTTCTAATTTGGCCCTTGCAGAGTTCTGAACTTCCCTGCATGTATTTATGTCCATATAGTAATTAGGTTTGCTGAACCAGATTTAAGCTCCTTAAGGATGGGCCCTGTGTCTTATTCTTGACTGGGTTCCTTTCAGCACCTACCACTGTTCTGGACGTTTTATAGGTGATTAAACAGTAGTTTGTTGGTTGAGCTCAGCACTTGGGAAGCTGGATCCTTCAGACTACTGAGCAGTAAAACAATGATAAGAAAAAGGCTGTGGCTGTGAGGAACATTTTTATATTTAATTCAAGAGCTGTTTAATGGCTACACTGGAATGTTGCTTCAGTGATCATTTTTGTCTGAATCCTGAAGTCAGAGGAATGTGAAGCCCTGAGAATTGGAACCACAAGAAAAGCTCATTGTCATCCATGTGAATCAAAAGTGAAGGGGTGCTCCAGCCAGTGTGGCTCAGTTGGTTGGAGCATCGTCCCATAAACTGGAAGGTTGCAGGTTTGATTCCCGGTCAGGGCACATGCCTAGGTTGCAGGTTCAGTCCCCAGTTGGGGCACATACAAGAGGCAACCAATCCATGTTTCTGTCTCACATTGGTGTCTGTCTGTCTGTCTCTCCCCCCCCCCTTCCCTTCTCTGAAATGAATAAGCATGTTCTCTGGAGATGATTTTAAAAAAGCGAAGGAAAGTATGAAACTCTGTGTTGGACTCAAGGTGGTGTGGAGCCTCTGGGTGAGATTCCAAGGTGAGACGCAATGCTGAGTCCCATGTTGACCCCAGGCTGCACGTGAGTGAAGCACTGGAGCTGACGGGCACCAAGGCACCTTTCCTCTACGATTTTCCATATCCTCTACTTGTATTCCCTCAAGAATAAGTGTGAGCTTTTTGTTGCATTCATTTTCTTCTTGGTGGAAAGTGTGTTAGATCTATCTGGAAAATCTGTTCCATAAGGTTTGGGCTCTGAAAAATTTGATTAATTTAGCCAACAAGATAGCTATTTTTTATGATAGACAATAAATTTTAATATGGATAATTTTTTATAGGGAAGCAAGAGCACTGCAAATTCAGGATCTTTGTAGAGAAAACATAGCAACATACTGTCCTTCTAAAGACGCTAAATGCCAAGATCTCCCATATTCAAGATTTCCTGATCAACTCCCCACCACCTTGTATCTTCAATGGCTGGCTTGTTGAAAGTAACTAGAAGGGCTGGAATTTGCCTCAGAAACACTCATCATTAGCATACAGAGAAAGAGTATTTCATTACTGCATCTTCTCAGCTTGAACACTTCCATCACCTCCCAGTGGAGAATGTTCCAAGCTTATCCTCAACTAACAAACCATTCACTGAGGGGAAAGGGAAGACAACCATTGCAACTCTGCCCCAGAGAAGTAGGCATCCTATTTTATCGAAGTAAATGGGAGGCTGTGGGATCTCGGAAGAGGGTGGAATTCATCTGCTAATAAGCCTGAGATCTAAATGCTGCTTTCTTCCTGTTTATTGTATAACCTTGGGCCAGTCACTTCACTTACCTGCACAATGGGTTTTTTAGTGGGGATTAACAACCATCTATGGCAGTGATTTTCAACCACTGTGCTGCAAGAATTTTTAAAACATGTGATACCTGACTGTTTAGTCAGGGGCACTGAGCTCTTTTCCTTTAGACTGTAAAATAACAACAACAACAACAACAACAACAGCCAACACAACAATGGCCATAGGTGTCAATAAATCATAACTATTTTTTGTCAGATTGGCAAAAAATATATTTTTGGTATGCCACAGAATTTTTGTAATTAGTCTTTGTGTGCCATGCGATGAAAAAGGTTGAAAACCACTGATCTACGGGAAGCCCAGCCACGTGCCCAGCTCAGAGAAGCACTCCATGACTGAGGGCTCTTTTTAGGAGAAGAGGCAGAACTTGAACTTGGTCCTGTGAGACACTTCCCTCTGTCATCCTGATTGTCATGTGCCAGGAAGGAGCTAGGCAAAGGCAACACGGAGATAACAATATGGGCTCTTCCTCATTTGTACACTGGAATTTGTTTACCCGTTCACTCAACAGATACCAGTATTTATTCAGCACCAAGTATATATTCTGTGAGAGTATATATTCTATGCCATAGGGCTGTTGTGAGGACCAAGTGGTTAAAGCACATAAAGAGACTGGAAAATTGGTTGTAAAGCACACTTCTCAATAAATGTTAGAACTAATAAAAACAAACAAACTAAAAGGAATTCACCAGTCTGTCTGGAAACAAAGCAGAAAGTAGCGATTCAACGGAATAGCTGCCCTGAAGAAGTGTGTGTGGGATTGTGATTGTACAAGGGGAGAGGACTGTGCCTGGGAAAGACCGGAAAGGGATCCCTGTCCCTTCCAATGAAGTGCCCCCAAATATGCAAATGAGGATGATGTTTTGTGATAGTCCGATATACTGCTAGTGACAGTATAGACAAAACTTGTTGTCTGGCAAGAGGGGATTGTTTAGATTAAATTAAGAAGTTCAAAGTGGAATTTTTTTTCATACTGTTACTACCTTAAACAAAGTCATCCTGGATCCATTCAGTAGTAATCAGTGTGATTAACCTGCCAACTAGATTCTTAGTTATCCTGACTAGTAGCTGCAATTGTCTAATGCAAGGGCCTACAGGGGCCATCTTTCAGAGAAGGACGCTGCTTAACAGCAAACTGAATAGACTATTCTATAAAAGCCTGAAAAACTCAGGCACTTTGTGCATGAAATACTTTAATCATGACTCACTTTTTGCCCAGAATATATCGAAGCAAATCCAAAGTAAATGCTATGTCTAAAATGTTGGCAATTCTCTTGAAATCTCTAAATGTCCTCCTCAGCAGAATGTACAATGTGTTACGTTTCATTAATCAAGTGGTTTCTCTCTCCCACTTCGCTGGAGGGCCCAGTCTGGAAGCTCTCATTCTAAGGGTCCTCGCTCAAGTCCATCTCCTCTGTGAGGCCTTCCCATCCTACTTTCCCTCATAGTCTTTCTTCCTGCTTTAATGGTTTGAGCACTCTCTGTCTTCTATTGTTTTCGGTAGTTGATTAAGGTTTGAGAGTATTTCACTTCAATGGGATTCTAAGGAGTTAGTGGGAGAGAAAGTACCTTGTGGATCTCATCTAATTGCCCCAGCCCAGTCCAGCACTTGCCCAGAGAAGCACTCACTGGCTGCTGATGATTTGACTTGTTGGGCAGTCAGTGGTGTGGGGACATTAGATGAGTCCGTTTAGGGAGTATCTACGGTTCCCTGAACCATACGCCTTTTACAAACCACAGGGCTGTTTCTTTGCAGCTCTGTCCAATCTAGAGCTGCTGGGCATGGGCCAGAGCTGAGAGGTATTGCAGAGGCAGTGAAATCATGGATGTTTTAAGAGGTTGCTGTTCTTTTCTTGTGCTGGTGGGACCTGCACTCATCCCAAAATGTTGGCCAGTTTGAGTATCAGGAAAACCTAGAGAGCAGAGACGGTGCTATAATTCCATTCCAGGGTTGTCTATGAATCATTTTGGGGGTTGAACACAGGTACTAAAGAGCTCCCAACTTTTTTGTAAAATAATGTAAAATAGAGCCACCCATAATTCCATGCAGCATTCACCTTCATCTTTAGTGGCTTATCTAACTTAGATAGGTACTAAAGGTCCCTGTCTCTGAGATCGCATGCCTCATTCTTCATGGGCCTCCTCTGCTTTAAACACAGTGCGCTGCCCAGTATCTTGTATTATATTCTGTGAATCTGACCCTACATTTCGCCTCTCCCCATTCTAGTCCGTTCTCTAATAGCAACAAAGGGATCTCTTTCTCAAGCTCCAGCTATATTACGGTTGAACCTTGAACAACATGGGTTTGAACTATATGGCCCACTTATACATGGATTTTTTTTTCAATTATATTTAAAAACTTTTTGTTTCCTTACCACCATGAAGCAATTGCACCAACTGCATTTGGTTACCATAAAGGAATGATATTGCTGCTGCTTTGTTATCAATGAATGAATCATTCTACCTGTAAATACATATGAATTTCTGTTCCACATTATCTTTTTATTTTTATGTCTAGTGGTAGGAATATGTATAATATCTGCAGTGTTTCGTATCATGTAAGATGATACTGATGTAGGCACTGATCTTGGAAATAGCATAAACTTACAATATGGGTACAGTAAATATATACTTTTTCTTCCTTATGATTTTCTTAATATTTTATTTTCTCTAGCTGACTTTATTATAAGAATACTGTATGTGATATATTAACACACAAAATATGTGGTATTTGACTGTCTATGTTATTGGTAAGGATTCCAGTCAACAATAAGCTATTAGTAGTTAAGTTCTCGGGAAGTCAAAAGTTTAACTTAGATTTTTGAGCACCAAACCCTTGAATTGTTCAGGAGTCAACTGTACTGTTTTGTTTTTGTCTTTGTTTTTTAACTCCTAAAACACAAAAGCTGATTTCATCTTCAGGTCTGTTGCATGAATTGTTGTCTCCAGTGGGAATACTCTCTGCTTCCTCTTTATACCTTTATCATAGAAAGTTCCTCCTTTTCCTGTAAGTCTCACTTTAATGTGAGCCTAGCAGAGATTTCCCACACCTATCTAAAATACGTTTTCATTGTTTCTTTCCCATCTCAACCTCTTGATTGTTTCCTTTATGGTACTTAGTACAATTTCCAAATATTTTTCTCAATTTGCTTCCAATTTTTAAGTTGGTTTCTATGTTATAAAATGAGCCCTAGAGTGGGAGGCTTGAGCCCTGTCTGCCTTGTTGACCACTTTATCTCACTCTTTGTGTAACCCAAACAAATAAAAGATTAAAAAAAGATTGTTTACAGCAAATAAAAATGTCTAGAAGGAGATACTTCAAGATGCTGAAGTGACTTTGCCCCAGCAGACTGGATCAAGGCAGACATTTGAATGAAGTTGAATCGACTACATATTTTTCTAGTAATCAGGAATTGAAACAAGACCCTCTCAGCAGTCTCCATGCACTTGAAATGAGAGTTATGTAGGGCTGCCTGCATTGGACTCATTCTCAGCCACATACAGTGAGAGAGGGAAAGTAAGTCTACAGAGACAGAATGAAACTGGTGCACAGGGAAAAGCCGAGATGAGAAGCCATCTTGGCAGAGAGAGAGGAAGGAAAGGAGGGAAGGAGGGAAGGAGGGAGAGTGGGAGGGATAGCGGGAGGAAGGAGGGGAGGGAAAGAAAGAGAAAGGAAAGAGAATCCTGAAGCTTTCCAGTTCCTGGTTCCAGCACTCTGGGAGACTCTCATATATTTTCTGTGATTGAGACACTCGGTGACTTTCCAATAATTCTCTTTCTCCCAGCCCACCTCAGCCCATTTCTTACTTTTTTGCTTGCAATACTTTAAGGGGTTTCTGTTACTTGCAACAAACAATTCCCAACTAAAACAAAGATGTAATGAGGCCAATAAAGACATTAAAATTAAAGTTTTCATAAGGTAGATGTCTATTTTTCCTGATTGATTAAAACTGAAAAGCTGAGTGGAGGCTAAATGCACACATTTATTTTGCTTTCTCTTTCAACTTTCCACATGTGGTCATTACCCCGCTCTTCCACAGCCTTTCTGAAAGAAGAGCGTTATGAATTAAGAATGAGGGCTGCTGTTCCATGACAGCAGCATCCTAACAGGGTTTCCATTGTCTTCACATATCTTTACTCAGCATACCCAGGGGAGGTCCAGAGATCCTATCTTCCCCAATTCTCTCCTCAATTCCCAAGAGCTTTCCGAAAATAAACCTGCCATCTGAATCAAGTTTAGACAGCCCAGGTCTACAACCATGTTAACTGGTTTGGGTGCAATCACCTGGAGACAGAGGCAGGACGATCAGACCTTTTAAGAGGTCCTTGCAATTTTAGGCTCATCTTTAACTCCATTACAAAGGAATGTTAAGCAGCATTTAGAAGGTAGTTTGGCAAAGTACCCGAGAGCACCAAACAGTTCCTTTGATGTTCTTGGCATTGATGTCATCATTCTTTTGTAACTTTTGAAGAAATGTATCTCTTATAGCAACTGTATCTAGGTTCAATATAGAGTGTTGATGTGTGTTTTCTCTGGTCGAATGTCAGCCAGAGTAACTATGAACCATATAGACAGATGCTCTTTTAGAAGGTACCTCAGCTTTCACTCCAGTCTATGTTTATTTTCACATCAAAGACACATCTAAGGGGAAATTGCTTAACTAGCTCTATGAAACATGAAGAGGTTTACAGAGATATTTAGTTATAATTGAAAAAAACAAAACCAAAACCTACACTCCAGGCAATTTAAGTCTTTCATGCTGGGAAATGAGAATTTATTATGGCAGATAGAAAAGTTCCTTTGCTTTCCATGAAGTTCTGAATACTGACTTTTTTTTTTTTTGAATACTGACTTTTTAAGTTGGCATTAAAATCCCACTATTTGCCATACACTTATGGGAAATGATTCTCGATGATTTAAATGACATTAAATGGGGGACAATAAAGCCTTTATATTGTTTGCAGTTTAACTGCTCTTTGAAGCAATGTCCTATAGCAATACAATGCCCTCACTTTGATCTAACTTGCTCAGCCCAGTAATTATATGACTGAAATGAATTCTCCACCTGACAGATTCCAATTCTTCATGTGTGGCCATATTCTTTGAAGAAGGAAAAAATCCACCTATGTTAGAAAATAAAACTTTAAATAGCACGAAATTGTGAATCAAGGGCAATTCTCTGTCAAAGCAGTAGGCTGGGCAGAAGGCCTTTTCCTGGACTGTCTGATGAGAACCACTATTGCCCGGTACGTGCTTACATTGTTCTTGAAACTTATCTTTAAAGAGGTATATGTTACAGTTGCTCTCCGTGAATTCATTTCATGATAAATCAACATCCATCATCTTAAAAAAAATGAGAGCAGACTGCCCTAACCTGGGCCTTGGGTTAACTGCTAAGGGACTGCTCCCTGATAAGAAAGAACTGCTCAGCCTGCCAGGAAAGGCCATGGGATAATCAGACAAGTAAAAGGGCTCATTTTGCACCGTTCTGCAAAGAAAACTGTTTACTATGTTGCTTGAGTCTGCTTAAAATATTAAAAACACAATCTTAACTCAGGAAGCTCCTAATCCTCAAAAACATCACTGCTATTTATTTCATTTGCCTTTTAGACACAACGCAGGACAGATTTAAACTGAGAAAGCTTGCCAACTGCAACCTTGTGAATTGCTTTTAATCCAGGATGTCAGCAGGATTGACACCACTGGAACTTTACCGCACTCCCTACCCGCCAACCCTGAGACATACATTTCTTCACTGAACCTGGCTCGCCGTTAATATCTTATATTCACCAGTCAGATTTCTAGAGGGTAAAATACTTCTTTAACCATGACCCATGATCTGCATGTATATGTCTTCATAGAAGTCATTCTGATCTCAAAGAGGGTCTTTTTCTTTGACCAGTGTCTTTTCTTTACTAGCTTCAAATCCCAGCTCAACACTCATTCTCAGAGCCCACTTCTGTTATTTTGTGCCCTATTGTGCCATTCTATCCATGGTTTGCTTTCCTTGTGTATTTGATGCTTTTGGCTTATAACTGGTATTATACCTTTTACAACCTTGCCGCCAGCAAGATTGTAAATATTGTTTTGTGTCTTTTAATGTTTTTTGCAGCAATATATTGTAGTGGTCAAGAGCCTGAAGTTTGGCATCAGAGATTTGGATTTAAGTCCAGGCTGTGCCCTCTATGAGGTAGGAGGCTTTGGGTAGTTAACTCCTTTGAGCCTCAGTCTCCTTCTCAGTATAATGGAGATAATAGTTCCAACTCAGTAGTTGTAGTGAATGTCAAATGAGACAATGTCTACAGAATCTGTACCCAGAAGGTACAATGGCTCTAGTAGCTCTTAGTTATCTTTAACTTATTTGAAACAATTTTGTTAAATTGTATTGTGACAGCTGTCATATCACCATGTATTTTTAAAAACTTATCAAAATCGGGGAATTTTTGTGTAGTCCTTTTAATATTGCAAATGGAATAAAATATGCAATATTTTTGGCATATTATGCTTTATTATTTCAAGAATGGTAAAAACGCAACCAAAACACACAAATAATTGTGCAGTGTATGGAGAAGGTGCTGTGACTGATAGAATGTGTCAAAAGTGGATTGTGAAGTGCTGTGCTGGGTATTTCTCGTTGGATGATGCTCCATGATTAGGTAGACCAGTTGAAGTTGACAGTTATCAAATTGAGACATTAATTGAGAACAATCAATGTTATACCACACTGGAGATAGCTGATATACTCAAAATATCCAAATCAATAAAGTTATTGGTGAAAGTGAAAAATGTATTTTTTATTTTACAAAAAAACCCCATACAGACTTTTTTGCCAACCCAATAATATTAGCCAAATAAATACGAGCTATTTTTAAATTTAGTCTTCTGGGTCCTCTCATAAGACCCAAATGAGTGTTTTGCATATGGCAGGAAAGAGATGTGAACAGAATTGATTGAGTGACTACTTAGTAGAAGGTGCTTCCCACATACTATCAAATCGAATCCAAGCTTCTGTACTTACTATCACTGTGACCATGGGCAAGTTACCTCACTTCTACACCTTGATCTTTCTCATCTATAAAATACAGGGCCTGGAACAAATAACACCCCATTTTTATTACAAAAATCTATTATATCGAAATCATAAGCATGTAATTCTATAACATAACAATAGCAAACTCAAGCACACCATACTATATTTTAGGTGAAATATTCAAATTAAAACTATAAATTATTACACCCATATCATTACCCTACCACCTACACTCAAGCAGGTGTTACTCCTGCTGAGTTCTGTACATTTAATAATTACACTTATATCACAAAGTTGGTGCAAGATTAAATGACTACATGTAGAGTGCTTAAAATAGTGCCTGACACAAAGAAAGTGCCCAATAATACCATTTATTATCTTTTATTATTATTATTACTATTAAGTCCTTACAACAATCTTGAGAGTGGATATAAGGAATTTCATTTTGTTGATGAGAAAAATGAAGCTACAAAAGTTTAAGCAACTGGACCAAGGTTGCCCAGATAGTAATTGAGTCAGATTTGCCTGACTATAAAAACCCATGCTTTTTATGAAATGTATTCACTGGGGGAAACTTCAATTTTGTGCTAGGGGATTATTCCAGGGAAGCACTATACTGACAGCTAGATCCTCGGGGCACCGTACATCACAGGCAAGGCTGAAAGTAATGGCTTTGGAGCAGCAGGTAAGGGATGAGGTTCATGACAATGCAGTACAATACAGCCTCTCTCTACCTTAGACACCAACCAGAGGAATGGAATGTGGACTTGACTGTGAATCCATGGGTAGGCATCAAAGGATTTTAAGCAGGTGAGTAACCATGATTTGTAATGTAAAAAACACTCTAACAATCAAATATTTGCTGATGCAGTAGAGACAGGATGTCTTAAACCAAAAGATCAATGAGAATATCTCAGCACTCAGAGACAGTGAGAGCTGGACTTGAGCTAAGGTGGTGGCAGTGGAAATGGAGATGATGGGAAAGAACTTAGGAATCAGAAGCCAAGTGAACCCTGTGATCAAGTCCATGTGAAAAATGTGTGTGTGTGTGTGTGTGTGTGTGTGTGAGAGAGAGAGAGAGAGAGAGAGAGAGAGAGAGAGAGAGAGAGATTAAGGCCAAATCCACCTTTCTAGATTAGTGACAGAGTAGATGATGGAGTCATTTGCTGAGAAAAAGAATATAGGGAGAGGAACCTGTTTCCTGATGAGCAAATAATGGATTCAAGTTTGGATGTCTTGAATGTGAGATGTTGCGGGGCATGTAAGTAGAGGTGTCCCCTTTCTATCTAGATATCCAGCCTCATATATCAGGATAGAGCTTTCAGCTGTCCACACAAGTGTGGTAAAAATTCACATAAGCATTCGTTGAATGAAATGTGGTTGTGAGAGTCCAAATGAGAGTGAGGGAGGAATGAGAAGAGGGATTGGAATGGAACTCTGGGGAACATCAAAATTTAGGGAGGCAAGGAATAAAGTGGAGGAGATGAACAGCAGAAGCTAAGAAGAGAGCTTTAGGGAGGGAATGAGCAACTCCATGAAGTGATGCAACCTCTGGTTGAGGTCGCCTGGAACAAAAGCAGAGCTACCTCTCTCACACTGGTGTTTGATGGTGGTTAGGGAAAGATGCCAAACTGCAATGTGTTGAGGACTGACTGAATGGGAGGTAGCAAATGGAAAGCAAGGTGGGTAGATCATTTTTCCTAAATGCTCAGGGGAGGTAGGAGAGCAGCTACAGGGAATTACAGCAGCGATTGTCAACCTTTTTGATCTCGTGGCACACTTGAACTAATTATGAAAATTCCATGGCACACCAAAAAATACACTTTTTTGCCAATGCGACAAAAAATAGGTATAATTTTGACTCATTTACACTGGACAACTACTGTACTGGCTTTTGTCATTTTTTTAAATTTGACAATCTAAGGGAAAAGAGGTCAGTGCCTCTGACTAAATAGGTATTACATATTTTTAAAATTCTTACGGCACATTGGTTGAAAATTACTGAATTACAGCATGGTAGTCTGCCTTATCATTTTATATCCTCCACAGCAGATGGTATAATCTTTTGTATTTTGTAGGTACACAGTTAAACACTTTTGAATAAATTATTCTGCCTTCTTGCCTAATCCTTTCATTTTATCTTCTTTGGTTTCTTCCATATTTTCTCCTCTTCTCCATCCCATTAAGAACTGCAGCCTCGCTGCAATTCCTTGATCAAATATTAGATGGAAAGCACAGAGTTTTCCTGTTTCTTCTGGACTAGTTAAATAGATTGTATGGAATAGGAACTTGCGTTTGAAGTGAGCCAAGATGAGGGAAGCCAGGCCACAAGAAACATGAAGTACCATTGAGAAAGCAGAGGTGTTACATCCAGGGACTCTTTTCGTTGGGTTTCATGTTGAAATAAGAGTAAATGGGAAAATCCTGTTTGGGGAATAAAAAAACTACCCAAAAAAGACTTTAAAAGGGGATGGATGGCATTGGGTGGCTTCAGTGAACATTTCAGTAGCATGGATTTTCAGGATATCTAAGGACACTAAAAGCCTATTTAAAATGGTATCCTACTTGATCTTGATAACCAAAGATAGTTCAAAGCATCAGGATTGGGTCTAATCGTGTGTCAAATTAAGGTCACATATGGGAATTGCCTTTGACCAGACAGTTTCATGCTCCTGAATGAGGAGGATCGAATGAAGTTTGATCTTTGGGTGCCTATCATCATGTATTATCAAGCCTATCATTTTCGCCATCAAAGAAAATATGGTTAGAAAATAGAGGGAAAGAGGAGGGAGAGAACAATCCACTAACCCTTGATCCATCTATGCATCAATTGAGGCCATTCTGCATTATCTGTGTTCTCCTAGCAGGCACCCATCATTTCGTTTCTTGCTTTTGCTTCTCATCGCATTTTTAAAGTTTCAATATCATTTAGGACCATTCTTTTCCCCTCCATGATATCTAGTGTTGCAGGTGCCTTTTTCTCTTTCTTTATTACTTTTGGCAGTAGAAAGATCTTTTTTCCTCTCCCACTGACCTTTACCTATCCCTAGCAAATTCATGGCTTGATGACAAGAGCGAACACAGTCATACGCAGATGCAACTCATCGGCGCACGCGGTGGGTCTGTGCACGTGTGTCTGCGCGTGTGCTTCTCTTCTATTGTTTGACTCCTTTTAACTCCACTCACATCTCTCTAATCACAGTTTGGAATTCACCTGAATTTCCCTGCTGTGAGGGCTGAAAAAGCGAACATCAAGTTGCTGAGACCGTAGCTCTGAAAAGAAAATAGCACATCTTTATTGGTAGGACACATTAAAAGATATGAATGTGAGGTTTTTAAGTAAGATGCTGCATACGCATAACCTCTGGGTGCTTGATAGTGACACTGTCCCACATGTTGGCCATCTCCTTCATAATTAAAGGAAGACTTTGAAAAAGAATAGAACTGTTTGATTTTTCACAGAGAAACATTATTCTAGGAATGCACGGCCCACAGCTTGCCATGCCCAATGCAGAGCATAAAAAATTGTTCATACAAATCTTTTCATGAGTCTGAGAGAGCCTTTGGCATTCTAGCTTCATTCTTCTCTGAGGGAGAAAATTTAATTTCTTATGATTTGTTAGTGTCCATTCTCAAGGTTATTTTTTTTCTTAAAAAAGTTGCCATAGCAACAACCCGGCATCACAGGGCATTTCCTTGAGTACTGATAATGCTGCTTATGAACAAGTGGATTCCTATGCCACATGGAAGGCCAGAGAGAAACATCAATATACCTGTTGGAAAAGATTAGCTAACTGGTGAAAATAAGCAATTTTTTGAAATGGAAATGGAAGCATCAGTGGATGTTTCCATCAGACAGGGCACTCTGTACATATCACAGCAGTTTTTCTAAACAAAGCCAAGCAAGCAGTTGCATGGTGAACAACTTGACAGGCCCTTGGGTGAGGTGACAACAAGGAAATGGCACTTGGGACACTCCCCACAAGCCTGAAGCTCTAGTTTCTGCTCAGAACTCTGTGGCCGTGTTGTGCAGTGTGCCCCAGGCCCTTGAAGTAGGTGTCCATCTCAAGCAAGTGGCCTTGGGTCTGCCACTCTGTGGCCCTGGAGTGACACAGAGTTCTGCCCCCAAATCTGTGTGAGTCCCGTCCCTCTCCTGGGGGGGCTGCTGGACTAAAAAGCCCAAGCCATTGAGTATAATCCTTGACCCACCTGAAATGTCACCAGCAGTCTTGGTGCTGACCTCAGTGCTGTCTGGGGAGTACTAAAAGGACTCAGAGGCCACCGCAGAACCAGAGGGAGACTGTTCTTACACTCTTCTCCCCACTGTGATTCTACTTCCTAAGTAGGTGACAAGGGCTTTGATCCATTCTTGCCCCAACTTGCCCTCCACCATTATGTGTTTGATATTTATGCACTAACCATTCCTTCCTCCTACAATTTTATTAGTTTAGTAATACATTCCCAAGGCTTGATTCACTCATCGCTTTTTGTGGAACAAGAAGCATACCTGGCCTAACGGCAAGTGTCCTCTGAAAGAATCAGTGAAAGGGAAACCAAGAGAGAAAGTGTAAAAGCCACCTGGTTGGTCGCTGAGAAGAGCTGTGACTTCCTTCTGTGGGTCTGTCAGCGAAGGACCTGCCCTCTGCACTGTGGGCTCACTCTGTGTTTGAGTCATGGAAAATCAGAGAGCAATGGGCAAGAATGCAGAAAAATGTTTGGCTTCATCTTTTATGAACAATCTGAATTCAGTCTGCATTTCACAGTGCAAAACAAGCAGTTTTTCTAGAAGATAAATGAGGAGGAGGAGGAAGAGGAAGAAAATGGAATGCAATAGAAAAGTCTTTAAAATAATAAGAAATGCTTTGTAGTTCTTCTTTCCTTCTTAATGACAAGCAAGGAATACTTATATTTAATCATGCTGTTCAAAAGGAAATACATCATGCCAAAATTTATATGAGGAGAATTTCACTGTTCTGCATTGTTTTTTTTCAGACTGCTAGTTACTTTGAGTGTGTATTTTCAAATTCTTTCTTCAAATATCTATGCCCTGAGGCAGACATATTAACTTATTTTATGAGAGTCTCATTACATCAAGTAAAAATCCTAAGCCTGATAAAATGATTTACCCCCTCAATTTAACTTTTCTTTTAGTCTCCCACCAGCTTCCCTGAAGTGGGTTTGCTGCCAAGCTATAATACTGTTTTAGACTGAGTCATCCAGGCACACTGAGCAGCTTTTACTCTGCTCCTAATGTTTCCCATCCCTGTTGTTTGAATAAAGAGAATGTGTTCTTCCATGGGTTTGCATTTGCAATGGTTACCAGTGATGGAAAAAAGAAAAAAGTGGAGGCTTAGATCCAGAGTGTTTGGCCCCCAGGGAACACAGACGCCCTTTCTTCCCCACCTCTACGGCTCCCCAAAGGGGGATATAGTACTCTGTGCCTTTCAGCTCTGCTGACGCCTTTAAACCGCTGAAAGCATTGGAAGGCAGTTGCAAGGCTAAGTACACAATACTTCATTTATTCATGGGGTGAAAGTATTTGGAGTCATTCAAAAAGGGTGTGGTTAGAGGCACCTCCTGCAAAAATTAAAAATAAAAATAAAACATTAGGGGAAGTCCTGCTCTAGGAAATTGGCAGGCCATCACCAGAGTTGTACGATTTTGAAAAAAATAACTAAGAAATCATACCTTCTGAGGGAAATCCTGAACAGTCCTTGATTGCACAGTCTCTGCCACAGGCCAGAAGGGATTCCAGACTGAGAGACAGACCTCGGCTCTTAGTGTGGAATCTGGGTACAGGTACCTGATTTTAACTTCTGTCACTTAGAGTCATTATTTTATCCTAATCTGCTCAACTTCTGTTCCCTCTCACTCGTTCCTCCCCCTCCTCCCTCTCCGCTCAGAACCTCAGTTTCATGTGAATTCATGCAAATCGCCCCCAGGTAGCTCTGGTTTTACAAGCCCCACTCTCAGGGCTCTGGCTTCTGAGTCGCATGATCTCACAGCCACAGCCTCCCTGGACTCCTGTTGCTTTCTATCATTGGCTGTGTGTATGGGAAACCCTGAAATATTTTGGAAATAAAGAAGGAGCATCTAAAGTTTCACCAAACAGAGAGGCTATCACCATGAAACGGAACTGTGAAAACTGCCCAGTGTGACTGTGACCCTCCTTGTTGAACTCCCTGAAAAATGGTTAAGTCACAGATTTGAGGGCCCCAAATAGGTGTCCTTGTCAGCTGAAGGGGCTCAGGCCTGCCTGCTGAGAATCCAGGCTAGGATTAAGTGTACCTGGAATGTGGAGCACGGCCAATGACGCCAATCCCAACAGGTGAAGCAGTAAGCAGGAGTGGGGAGGGCAGCGGTGGGAGAGGAGAGCAGGCTGGGATCGATCGCCAGGGAAGTGAGGGAGCGAACGTGGACCATCACTAGAAACCCAGGTCGTCAGAGTTGTGTTTCTGTTGAGGTTCTGAATCAGGAAAACCAGAGGTAGGAGAGGACATGCAGGTTCATGTGCCGGCACAGGCCACAGCTAAGAATTTCACAGAGAGAGGCGGTGGCAAGGCAGAGGGGGGCATAGGCAAAGTTTGGTGGTACGAGCTGATTTTTTTTAACCTCCCCCATCTTCCAAACAATCTTAGCTCACAAATTAAGTTAATTAAGTTGGCCAATAGACACCTCATCTGTTACCTCCTACAGGGTCTGGTCAGTGCAGTCATTCAACAAACATTGAGTACTTATCTGTCAGACTCTGTCCTACACATGCAGGTTTTGGTTATAATAAGTGGGCAACATAATCTCTACCCTCAAGTACTCACTGGAGTTCGATGAGAGAGGCTGACAATGCATGAGCAAACACAAAAGGTCAGGAAGCGACACGTTCTCTGAAGAAATATAAAGCAAAGTAAGGGAAGAGGGTGTGATTTGTTAAACAGGATGGTCAGGAAAGGATGCCCTGAGGCCCAGACTCCAGAGCAGAGGCTGAACGAGAGAAGAGTACTTCCAACCATCCCAAGTCCCAAGGTCTCAAATTGGGCCGTTGAGAGGTGAAAGGGAGCAAGTGTCAGACCCTGAATCTCGGTGTATATTGGGGCAACATTTTCAGAGGCCCTGTAGGAAGTGGCTTTGAGGAACCCACAGAGCCACCTCAGCACAGCTGGGCAGGTCAGACCCTGGATGGAGGGTTTGGCCCCCTGATGGCTGGTAAATTGACAAGTCTGAGGCCAGGAAGCCAGGGACCCACAGCGATTCAGATGTTGCAAGACAGGCAGCAAAGAGGCACCCGGCTCCTGTAAATAACATACGCTTTCCTTTCATCCCCTTTTATACTCCTGTAAGAGTGAATAAAGTACTTCTGCCTGACATTCTACCTGCTCTTTATTCCTAGTCAGACTCACTGTTCTCGAACTTGTATGTGAACCTTCCCACTGGATGCGTTCACAAAAGGGACTCAAGAGGATGACAGACAGACCAGAGATGACAAAGACATTACTCAGATATTCTAACCCAAACCACAGAAGGGCCATACTGTGACACGGGACTTGGATTCAGTGGCTCCTCTGTATCTATCACAGTGGATCCCGCACAGAGGCAGCCTGTAGCACAGTGTATCTTTTCTGTGTTTGTGTTCTACCCTCATCTGACAACATGGCAAGTAGGAGGACCTGGCTTGTGTGTGCAATTGAGAAACAGGTTTTGTGTTCAGCTGCTAAGCTGTCTGGTGTTCAGCCACTAGAACATATGGATCCAAGCTCTCAGAATCTCCACAGGACTGAAGGAAGAAGGTGAAAAAATGAAATAGGTTCCCAAATTGCTTTTGCCAAACAAATGATTCCTCTAGCTGGAATGTGCTCCCCTAAGTGGAATACATGCTGTGTGGCAAAAGAATGAGGATTTCAATTTTTGATTCATCAAGGTTTCACTGAATAGTGTATATATTGAGTACCTACTAAGTGCAAGGTACTATGGCAGCCATAAGAAAGATACAGAGAAATAAAATATAGAGTACATTAAAAATAACAAAAAAACAAGAGCTAAGTTGCATTTTCTAAAAGAGCAAAGGCAAAAATGTCAGTAAGCCATTAAATAAGTAGTAATAAGAAATGGTGAGTTGAACTGATGGTCACTAGTTCAGTTATCTGAATTCATTGGATTGGCCCGGAAGGTTTAAAGCCCAACCTCTTTTTACAGTACTAAACAGAGGCAATTTAAGATGACTGGAATTTGGAGAGGTGGAGATGAGAGGAAGACATTCAAGGGAAGTGAATCTGATGAGCAAAAGTGTGGGGAAGGGAAAACGTACGAAGGTTGAGAAGGCATGCGCACAAGAGTAGCCTTGCAAATTTCCATCATTGGATTGCCTTCTGAAAGTGACTTGGCCTTGCCTCCTTGATGTTCTCAGTACCTGTCATGCTCCAGGAGCATTCTCTGCCAGCTCCTGCACAGAGAAAGAGCTGTCACAAATGTCTACCCCATCACTACCCTGATGATTTATTATCCTCTACTTAGATTAGACTAGCTAAATTTTAGAACAAAGATGGTCTCTAATCTGCTGAAAGCCCAGTGAGTAAGTACTTAAAAATTGTATTTGACCAACAATGAATAAACTCATGCAACCAAGGAACAATAGCAGGTATAATAATAAGTCTGCAAAGGACCTAAGAAATAATTTGGTCCGGGGCCCTACCTTATAGCAGGTGACTTTAAACCATCCCAGAAAGACATCTATTCTCTTCTTAAACCTATACAGACCAAAGACTTCTGCGACCTGTTCTTCTGGCAAGAAATAATTTTGACAGCTAAGGATCTGTCCTCTATTTAATTGAACCAACATCTGTTAAACCTGTAAGTGTAAGTCACTGGGCCTGTGCCACAGCAGATGCAAAGCTAGGTTACCCATGGTTCCTGTGTTCAGGTAGAAGAGGCAAGCATGCACACAGATAACTCTGGCTAGTGGGCAATAAGGACTTCAGGAGAGCAGGGTAAGCCATAAGCTCCTTGAGGGCAAAGACTGTCTTTCACCTTTAAATTCTCAGAGTCCAGCACAGTTGTAGTATATGGTAATCACTCAATAAATGTTTGTTAAACTGAGAAAGCCATGCAAAAGGCTAAAAGAAAACAACATAGGATGATGGATTCACAATGATAGAGTTGGAGCGATCTTCTGGGTCTGATTTCAGTCTTGAAGGGTGGGAAGGAACAGAATGAGTGAAGCAGCGATGTGGGAACATCTGTCTCTTGCCTGCTCATTAGCGGAATGAATGTTTCTGATTACCATCTTCATCATAATATTTCAATATAATCAAAGACAACAAAAACGTTACCTCTGATTTACTTCTTCCAAGGTGACCACACTCTTTTTTAATTTTTCTTTTCAGTACCTTTCCCCTATTGTTTCATATTTTGCTTTTTCTATGAACCCTTCTGTAGTTGTTCCATATTAAAATGATTATGGCACTCCTTATAACTTTATTGACTCTTACAACTTGTAAAATCACTTCTACGCCCATTAGCATATTGATTCTCACAGTAACTCTATGAAGTGAGTCAAGAAAGTAATAGTATTTTCATTATAAAAAGGAAGAAAGGCAGGTGTGGCATTGTGACAGGCAGAACAATAACCCCCAAAGAGGTCCACATCCTAATTCTTAGGACCTCGGCATATGTTACCTTATGTGGTAAAAGGGTCTTTGCAGTTTTAATTTATTAAGGATCTTGAAATGAGGAGGTTATCCTGGATTATCCAGGTAGACTGCATATAATCACAAGGGTCCTTAAAAGTAAAAGTGGGAGGCAGGAGATTCAGAGTAAGAAGTGAAGAAACCACACCTCTGGCTTTGAAGATGGATGGGAACCGCAAACTGAGAAATGCCAGCAACGTATAGAAGCTGGACAGACTGGGGAACATGTTCTCCCCTAAGCCTCAGAGAGAATGCAGCCTTGCCAGCACATTGAATGTAGGCCAGGGAGACACGTTTTAGCCTTCTGACCCCTAGAACTGCACTAGCCAAGTTTGCGGTCATTTGTTATGGCAGCAATAGGAAACCGATACAGACATGGTTTAATGACTTGCTCAAACTCTCACACTGCCCGTAGTTATGAGAGCTGGGCTTAGAACCCAGGTGTCTTCTAAGTCAAGCCCCATTTACCACCTGGCTGTGTCTTTCTTGGAGCTACTATATTTCCTCTAATTATTCTTTTCTTTCCCACAAATCCTCTTCTCTGTCACAGCACCTTGTTTATTTCCTTCATACCACTTACTCTAATTTGTAATGACTTTATCTGAGTAGCAGCTGTTCTATCTCTCCTCCCATTGGGATGCAAGCTCTTTGAGAGGACATGGGCCCTACGTCTGTTCACCATGGAGTCCCATGTGCCTACAAAACTGCCAGGAAAATAGAAGGGCTCAATGAGGATTTGTTGGAAAGATCAACACCATAATGATTTCTCATTCCAGCTATGAAGATGCAACAGCTGGGTGGCACTGAAGAGGCTGAGATGGTGGCCCAATGTCTATCACAAACCTAAAGGGTCAGGTGCGATCTGTACAGGCCTGCATCTTTTGGGACTTGAGAGGAACCAGTTGCTGTCCCTAAGGCCCTCTCCGTGCGCTCAGGTGTGCAGCCAGAAGCCTGGGTTTGGACAGATCATTCACTGGTCACGATTTACTACTTCACTCTGCTCTTCAATAAGACTGTCTCCTAGCCCCTTAAGCACTTTGTTTCTACTCTCCATCTAATTGTTTTTGGATAATTATATCATTAACTCTTTGAAATGAATAATAAAAAATAAATCATGTTTGTGTAGGGCTGCCGAGCAATATGCCCAGGGTGAGCAATTTCTAGCTATTATACTTATGTCTTTTCCCTCCTCTTCCTTGTCTTTGCCCTCATTCCTCTCCTCTCTCTAACCTTCTGAATTAGAATCTCAGCCAAGTGGGGCCCAAAAGTCTGTATTTTTAAAGGGGTCCCTGGGTAATTATGATGAACAGTGAGGTTTGGAAACCACTGATCTAGAGGATCGGGATCCTTGAAGGCTAAAGAAGAAACTAAAGAATGAAGTTAAACAAATGACAAAGATCCCTATGTTCACTTAGTTCTTTGTTCCAAATTGCTCAAGGGCCAGTGCCATGCTTTCCTCAGTAGTTCTAGGGCAGGCGTGATGATTCTTCATCTACAAAATGGGAAAATGGTGCAAGCAGAGGTCCTCAGGCAGGCAGCCAGATTCATCACTAATGAATAAGTAGTCATCTGACGAACCCAGAGTCAGGAGGGAGTGGAGGGTAATTTGGATGCTGATCCAGGTCTCATAACCATTTCTGGAAGGAGAGAGAGCAAGAAATGTTTCTGAAGCTGCCTACTTCCAGCTGGACCCAAGAGAGCCCTTGTACAGCAGCCGTGAGAATGCAAATGCTCTCTTTGGCCTGGGACAGCCTGCATTCTCAGGGGGCTCCCAGATCAGGAGAGAATGACACCATTGAAAATGGAAGGGAGCCTTGGTGTTTTCTTAGAGTTTAGAAATAAGCAGCCTTCCAGGGAAATCAGAACCAGTCACTAGAGTGTGTTCCCACTGATATGTAGGAAATGGCCAATACTTGTTCAGTAATGCGAGGAACTGCCTGCCATGGAGGAGGCCATTAATAGATGTGGACATGATTGCTTGTCACCAAAAAGGAAAGACTTGTATTTGTCTCATGCGCAACATTAGCTGATGGCAAAAAGCATTTAACAGGCATGTACTTTGGTGCAGTCTGCATAAACCCTCAGTAAACATGTTCTAAATAAGCACTGTATTTTTTACCTTACTTCCAATCTCAATTTCAGCTTCTCAAACAGTTCCTTGCTAATCATAGTAAACTCATCTAGTATTAACATATAATTGTTGTGATTAATGGGTTAGTGTCCTGGTGGCCTTCACATCGGCACAACAAGGCATTGTTTCTGGTGCATAAAGAAAGAGGAGAAAAGACTGCGAAGGGAGAGATGGTAAACCAATGAACCCTTAATTTGCACCCATTCCATATTCCTTCCTGCAATGACTTTAATTGCCCGGGAGCTGTAGCACAGATGAACCAGTCATTTCTCCAGACATGTTTGACCATGCTTGAACTCCTGACTTGCAGAAGATCTCTCTGAATTTCTAAGGCATGAGTCCCTACCAAAGGGATACAAAACCTCCCCCTCCCCGCAGTGTAGGGAGTTGTTCAACACTCTTCTGCCTTACCCCATGTTGCAGAAAGTCCTTAAGTCTGTGTAAGCGTCCTGCTGTGTATGGGTCCGTGGGAGTAGCCATGAAGGGAGAACATAAAATCAGACAGAGGAGAGAACTGCATAAGAAATGCAGGTAGGATGAAGGCACATCTTTCAGGCTGGTGTGTGTGCGTGTGTGACTTTTCCCCCCTGAAAAAATATGAGCCAATTCATCATAAGAAATTCTATCTCCATGGCTGCAGTAAACCTTCACACCTGTAGGCTTTATTTTGCACAGAGGACCCTGTAAAATCCAAGGCAGCAAATCGGAATTCTGTGCGGTTTAGAGGGAATGCAGCCGCAGATTCCAGCCAGGAGGGAACAGATCAATTATCCCATTCTTTACATGCCTGATCTTGCACTCAGAAAGCCCCATGTAAGTGAAATGTGAGCCATGATCGTGGCCCGGGCAGAGGAAACATAAGCTGCACGCCTGCATTATGCATGGTGAAGGCCCTTTCTGGTGCTGGTGCTGGGACAGCAGGTCTACTACCCACTTGCTTGCTGGACATGATGAGCAAGAATCTGAATGATGTCCTTCCATTTCAAGCACCTGAGCTCCTCCACAGGCTGGCTGAATCTATCTATTCAAAACCATTCAGTGCCAGGGTCTAGGCTCCGACCCTTGGACACTCCGTGTGAAGGACAGTCAAGGAACAGTGAGGGCCAAGGTGGTGAGCTGCTCACCTCTGTCTCTCTCATGTTCTATCGCCACTCACACTGTCCCTCATCCCCATGAAGGCAAGAAGCACCGCATTTCCAAAAGGTGTCACTAAAATTTACCTGAGCGAAGTGTGCCTGAGTGGCATTGAAAGGAAATCACACACCTGCCCATTTCTACACTGGGCTGAGTCCAGGTCAGGAAGCTTGTCTGGCCATGCACTCTCTCCCCAGTCCTTCGGGCAGTGTCTGGCACCTAGTAGTAGGAGCTCACTAACACTTGTTGAATGAAGAGGCTGGTACTTCACCATTTTCCCTGGACAGGTTTAATAGTTGACATGCATCTGGTTTTGTGGTTACATGCAGTGTCCCCAGATATGCTAAGGGACTTCTGTCCTGTAAGGGGAGACCGAATTCAGATATGTGACATTTTTAGAGCCAGCCCTAAAATAAGGCTTATAACAGTCCCTCAGGTTCTCCGGAATCCAGGTGCTGGAGGGGGTAGTAAGTAAGAGCAGCACCACCTCTGTAGCAGTTTTGAACGAGAGGACTCTAAGCTGCAAACAGTGTGCAAAGATGGGGAGGGAGGAAGAATGGCACAGACTTTACAGGTAGGAATTATGAGTGGCTGCAGGAGGCAACAGGACTCAGAAATGACTGTCCCAATTCCATGGGCCACCAACAGATTCCCTCCCTGTCCACGAGGCTCTGCCTCTGCCAGGGCTCAGGAGAGCACTGATCTCCCTCTCTGCCCGCCTTCCACACACAGCATTCCTCTGGGCGAGGCCCTGTGCTAGGAACTGGAAGACAGGCACGAATGAGACCTGCCCTGCCCTTGAGCACTGGCAGCCAGGTTGGCAAGAGCAGTGTCGTCAGCCAGTGATTCTGGTGCATTCTGCTCTGTGGTTTGACTCCAGACGGGTAAGGAAGGAGAACCTCCTGAGGAGAATGGGAAGGGAATCTTAGTCCTGGCTTTATTGTTATCTTTTAGCAAACTAATCCCAGTTTTCTCACCTGTAAAGTGTCAATCATATCATCTACGTCACCTAACTTGAACGGTTGCTTTAAAGATTTACTGAGATAATCCATGGGAAAGCATACTTAAAAAGATAAAACTCTATACATGCTAGGTCTTAGCATTATCACCATGAGTTGGTCTATTTAAAGGCAAACAAGTGTGTATGTGAGAGAGGGAGGGGGTCGGAGAGAGAAAGAGAGCATGCACATGCATATATTTAGTGAAAGGACATGAGGGAGAAAGGAGGAGGGTCACAGATCACAGAAATACTTAGAGCAGTAAATGTGGAACCAGAAAACAAACGCTAAACCTTCCTACAGTTTGCTATAAGAAGCTTTCTGTGTGTGAAGCGCAGATGTAACTTTCTCAAGATGTTCTCAGTCCTGGACTTCTTTGTTTCTTACGTTACCCATTGGTAAAAATGGGTGATGGCCACATTGACTGGCTCTTAGCTCCTAATTTGGACCCTTTATTATATATCACATGAGCCCCCTTTTATTATTGCCTCTTGATAAAGCATTATCTGCTTGTAGCCATTAAGCCACCACTTAGCAAGAAATGAAATTGCTGGCTTTTCCTAAGGGGGTTAATGAGGTGCCCCTGAGTGACCTGAAAAGTTCATTATTTATACAGATTCTTGGGGAAGGGGGAGCAGGCCAGGAAGCAAACAGAAGACAGAGACACTGAACAGAGATGGTTTTTGGTCTTTCACACAGAAGCACTTGGCCTTGTGCAGGATGACCTCTAGGCTGGGAGGCCCCTGAGCCATGATGCAGAGAAGGTGAAGAAATACTTCACCTCTAACATGATGATGCGTGACTGCTGCTGGGGACAGGTTCCGATCCCAACTGGACCAACACTCATTTTATAAAATAAGGCCCTCCCATCTGTGTCCCTCCATCTCTCCAAGGTCTGGGGTGCAGATGGCGAGGTGAAAGGCAGCTTCCACTCTGTATATGCTGGGTCGGCACACATTATGAAATTCTAAATGAATACATACTATCTGCCTGTTCTCTGTGTCATGGGCAGTTTGTGTTATTTATGACCCCTAGCAGCCCTTGACATGTTACTAATGGTGAAGTGAAAGGCAATGAGTAAAAGTCCTTTAGCAAGAGAAGCATAAAATGAGGTCCTTAATCATCTCTTCTTCCCTTGCCTTGTCATACTCCAGAATGCTTTTTTTTTTTTTTTTTGGTACCATGTTAGTCCAGACAAAATGTGAGTCTAAAGAAGAAAGTAAGAGAATAAAGTATTCTTTAAAAGCTGCTTACCTGCTGAGAATCAAAGGGCACAGGTTCTAGGTATAACTGTACCTGTGGGCAGTGTTAGAGGGGAAAGAGGCCCAAGTCTCCTGTGGCCTACAGAGACTTGTAATTTACCTGCAAAAAAGGAACTCAGACTTCAGGTAGAGTTTTTCATGGAGCGTCAGGAAAAAGCCTTCCTTCTGACAGTAATACTTTTGCTAGTCTACTGACTCATGGGCAATAACTATCAACGAGTAAGCACCTGTGATGTGCAAAGTATTATTCTAGGAGGTTTGAGGGGTGTAGGACATCATTCTTAGTCACCAGGAACTTACAGTCTAGTTGAAAGGGGAAGCCAAATGGAACTAGAAAGGTAAACTTTTGTGAGAGAAAATGCCAGAAGCTAAAGGAATAGGAGAGAAAGCAAGTACTGTATCAGGGTTTGGCCAGTGAAATTTTAGACTCTGAAAACTAGAGAAGGAGTCCGGCTGTATGTTGTGCTTGAGTTGGACCCTGGAGACTGGGAAGCACTTTGAAAGTGAAGAGGAAGGTATTCATTTCAGATTGGCCAGGATACAGTATAGACCTAATTTACATATTCATTCATTCAACAAATACTTACTGAGAACTTCTCATGTGCTGGGCCGTGTGTGAGGCCCTGAGGATGTAGCCGTGAACAACACAACAGAGGCATGGTCCCTTTTCCTGACTCCTCACTGCAATAGGAGTCAGCTTAGAGACAATGCTACAGGAGAGGCAAAAAGTTCCTGGAGTACTGGGGAAGCACCTGCTTCCGATTAGGGTGATTAAGAATAACTTCCCAGGAGAGACCTCATTGGAGCTGAGCCGGAAGGATTCCAATATGGGAAACTAAGTAATTAAGAGCAGTTCAGGGTGAAGGATGGGCACAAGCAAGGTCAAAGAGGAATAAAAGTGCAGGGCAAATTTGAGGATCAATGAAATCTGGTTACAGGGGTGTGGCCCCTATACGCGGGATGAGGTGGGCAGAGGGCAGACCACATCTTAATGCCATGTGGACACTGTGATGAGAGCAGTGAGGAGCCAATGAGTGTCTCTGATCTGGCAACTAAACTTGATGACAGATGTGAGTAAGGACATAGGGAAGCAATGGTGGATAAGACAAAAAGGCTGGGGCCTTTTCTGCAGCACAGTCAATACAGTTATTCCAGGCACAGTTCCTATAGTCTCCTAATCGCTTGCTGACTCAGTGTTTCCATCTGCAAATTAGGGAAATGACACCCACTCTTTCTTGGAAGAAGTTCAGCCTGACAGGAACAGAGTATGTGTGAGCAAAATCACCTGAGCAGTTATATGTGGTTTTGCTTCATCTGTTTAAAGTGGATGGGTGATTTGTTGAACAACACTCAAGGAAATCATGCTAACGGGTCAGCCAATGTGTTAAGACCATAGCTCTCCCAGCTTCGTGCCATTTCAATTATTGCTTAGTTGAGAGAAAGCCTTTTCTCTGGATTGAATGGTCCACTATTATTGGATTACTTATTAAAGAGGACTGATAGGCTGAAGCTGTTTTCACTTAGGGTTTGTATGACATGTTCATAACTGAAATAGAGAGTTGCCATAGTTACCTGGGTGAGCTGTTAAACAGAATACAATCTCTGCTAAAATCTCTCCACCAAGGTCAACTAGACATTTCAATCAGTACTAAATAATTTGCTGCCTAATGGAAGTTAATAAAATTATTAAAACAGCAGAAGAAATTTAAATAATGTTAATATGGATGTATTTCATATTTAAATATAATTTAGTGACCAGCCATTGCTGTGGGGTTCTTACCAGCTGGAAATTCTACCATATAACTGGACATCTGGAGGGAAGTTTAGAGTAAAAACATATTTGGATTTTGGCACAGATTACTGCCTTTGAGTCCAGCCCATCATTAACAGCTTCTGTACAGTATTGTTCTTCCTCTAGGGGCTATAAAAATGAACCAAACCTTTGTTCAACCTAAACTTCCTTTCTTGGTCAGCTATTCCCGCTGACTTCCATCCTAGTGACTCTATTGTTTTCACTGGAAACGTCAGAATGAGAGGAGTACAGGCTGCTTGCTTTAGAAGTAGGATGTTCCACTCCAGTAGACCAAAAAAGAGGAAAATTGACAGCGCTAACGTGAAATAATCTTTAACTCAGAGCTTCTCAAACCTCATATGGGTAAGTCACCTCGAGGTCTCGTTGACCGCAGACTGATTCAGTAGGTGTGGGGAGGCGACTGAGACTCTGTATTTTCCTAAAGGGCTCCCAGGACCAGTTCTGCTGGTCCACAGACCATATTTTGAGTAGCAAGACCCTACCTAGCATGCTTCATCATCTGCTTACTAGAATCATCATATACATCAATGCTCAGGTGCTGCCATGCCAACTTCTTGCTTGACACGCATATGATCTGTCCCACCCACATAGCTGTTGGAGTTTGCTGACATTTAGATGCTATCTAGATCCCATTCATCAGGCCCCCAGGGCCTGGTGCTCCTAGGACTCTCCAGAACCTTTTGTAAAATTGTGCCTTCAACTTACAGTTACCACATAGCATCTAGCCAGAAGACAAATAATAAACAAGTAAATACCTCAACCGAGGATTTACTGAAATATTTTCATTCTAGGGCAAAATAATTTTTGCTTGATCATTACTCTGTAACAATGAATGAAGAACAAATGAAAAAATAAATCAATCGGCTCAAGGCCAACAGGAATTCCACCGACACAGGCCACTGACTAAAAACGCAGAGTAGGTGTGAAGAACAAAATTGCTTTTTAATTTAAACATGGAGCCCTCTTCTAGTTTGGCACAGGCTAACATTTTACATTATAGTCTACTTTGGACTTTTGGGGGCTTTTTTTTTTTTTGGTGGGGTGATAGGTTATCCAGATTAACCATCTACATGGTACAAATACACTAGAGAGCATTTAATTCGAGTTATCAATGATCATACTTAGGAAAAGGATGTATAGGGCAACTTCTGTGTTAAAACTAGAGATTTATATCACTCTATACTAGCTTGAAAAATGAACGCCCCACCACCCACGCACGCACACAGTGGATTGGTTGAATTCCCACTTACCTTTTTCAAAGAACACTCATAATATGGGAGGTCTCTTCATTCTAGACCTGTGGCTCTCAAACCTTAGAGTACAACAAAAGTCACTTGTAAGGCTTTTTAAAACAAAGTGCTGGGCCCCACCTCCCAGAGTTTCTGATTTAGTACATCTGCGGAGGGGGCTGGTAAATTGCTTTCCTAACAAGTCTCGGGTGGTGCTGATACTGCCAATCGGTACTTTGAAAACCACTGTTCTACATTATTACTTCTCCTCCTTGGTGGGATACTAGAGTGATCTGGGGAAAGTTTTGACAATCCTTACACTTGTGTTACAATCCAGGCAAACTAAATCAATATCTCTGGAGTCTGGAACCCAGCTATCAGCAATTTTTACAGCTTTCCAGATGGCTCTAATACTAGATATAATGGAAAAGTTTCCTTCTTGCAGCTGAGGAGTACAAAATGATTGTCTCAAATTCATATTATCCCATACGGCTTATAATGATCCCAAGAGTATAACTAAGGAAAATAATGAGCAGATAAAATGTCCTATGGTTATAAAAGATATAAGCCTGTGAAAATTTTCAGATATATCACCTGATTTGAAGATTTTTTTTTCAGCATTTATTCCGTGCGTGTGCTTGGTATTTGGATTCCAAATACGAGTTCCCCCAGGAATTCCTGCCACTTCCCCCAGGAGGGCTCCTTGTGTATAAGGCTAAACCAGAGGATCCACCTACATCACTGAGCTGCAGAACATTCTTTCAAGTAGACTTCCAAAAGAGTGCCATTTTCTAGTGAAATCATAACAGTTCAGAACCCCAAGAAGGGTATGTGACACTTTTCTCTCTTTCTTCACTCAACAGCTTACTCTACCTTACATCTCATCACAATTTCCCACTTGGGAAGAAGTTAGAAAAACAAAAGTAAGAAGAATCCAAAATGCTCTAAGTTTGCCAAGCCATGATATGTAGCCTGGTTTGCTGTTTTAATCTTAGAGAAATGGCCCAACACAGGGACATAAAAGATGAAGATCTAGAACTTGGATTTTCATTGCATTTAAGAATAATTTGGTGTAGTTAGAATATCTGCCACCTCCACATTCAAGGACTGAAATTTCTCAACAGGGGATAAAAATTTTAAGACTCTTTAACTCTATAAAGAAATATTCTCTATTCCCTACAAATAATCATTCAGTCTTTGCCTTAACTACAAGAAGCAAAATAGTCTACCTGTTCAAGCTGTTTCTTCTGACTTGAGTCTTTTTATATTAGTAAAATTTTTCTTTAAAAAAAAAAAACCACCACGGACCCAAAATACACTTTCTCATAACTTCTGCCCATTATTTCTTTAAAATCTATTATTTATTTAGAAAAGGGAAGGGAGGGAGAAAGAGAGGGAGTGTAACATTGGTGTGTGGTTGTGTCTTGTGCACCCCCTACTGAGGACCTGGCTCACAACCCAGGCAAATACTCTCACTGGGAATCGAACCAGGGACCCTTTGGTTCACAGGCCAGAACTCAATCCACTGAGCCACACCAGTCAGGGCCTTCTACCCATTATTTTATAACAATCATCTAGTATCACCCAAACTAAGGTTACCTTTTTTATGTTAGAAATATTTATTGAATTCGTACCATACTAGGCATTTTGGGTTACAGAGATGAAATGATCTCTTTAATTAGGAGACAAAGACAAAAACACACATTCCATAAAAGAAATGTAGGTATATAAAAGCATGAGTGAGTAGAAATAGAAGAAAGACTGAGAACTACTTCAGGAAAGGCAGCATGGAAGATGTGTCTTGGAGAATGGGTAAAATTTCAGAGTAGAGACAGAAAGATATTCTTGACATTTCTTGGAAAGGAAGAAGTGTCAATAAAGGTGAAGAATGATAAAAAGCTAAATCTCTCTAGAAGACACAAAACCTATAAACATATATGCACCTAAAAACAGCTTCAAAATATACAAAAGACATGATAGACGGGAAAAATGGACAACTAAACAGTGATAATCTGAGACTTTGATACCCCACATTCAATAATGAATAGAAGACATAGTTCAGTAAGAGAACAGAAGATTCAAACAACACTGTAAACCAACTAAACCTAACTGATTATATATACAGGATCCAGCACAAACAATGCCCCTTTTTTATTACAAAATATTTTATTAAAAAAGCATAAGCATGTGATTCTGTAACATGACAATATCACACTCAAGCACACCATATGACATTTTGGGTGAAATATTCAAACTAAAACTATAACTTATTACACCCAAATTATTACCCAAGCAACCACACTCAAGTAGGCATTACTTCTGCCGGACCCTGTATGTAATCAGTTATATATACGCATATAAAACACTCATGTAATAAGAGCAGAGCATCATCCTCTCAAGTGTGCATGGAACATTCTCCAAGGTAGACTACATATTTATAATTCCACTTATATGAAATGTCCAGAATAGGCAAATTAATAGACACAAAAAATAGATTAGTGGTTGCAAGAATTCAGAGAAAGGAGGCAATGGGGAATGTCTGCTAATGGGCATGGGATTTCTTTACAGGGTAATTAAAATGTCCTGGAATTAGGCACTGGTGATGATTGCACAATTTAAAAAATATACTAAAAACCCATGGATTGCATGCTTCCAGGTTAAAGTTTCCTGGTAGGCAAAGATCACATGTCTGGCAAAAAATAAGAATACTTAATTAATGATATGCACATGTACATATTTTGTTCTTGCCCATATCACTTACAGAAGAGGTTTCCCCCAAAAGTTAGCCTCTGAGCAGAAAATCAGGGGAAAAGTTAATACACAGAATGGTCAGGCATTTGTAATGTAGCTTATTCATTTATTCTACAAATATTTATGAGGACTTACTGTGTGACAGGCCTTCCGCAAGGTACTAAGTTCTCAGAGGAAAGTAAGACAATACGTAGCCTGAGTCTATGCCCTAGTGGGTCTACTTCAGGATCAGCCACATTTCAATCTCAAGAGATCACACAAGCAGGAGCATGTAATTTTTGTGAAGCTACAGCATAATCAGTTGATTACACCTGCTTTGAAGAAACCATATGTGAATGATAATGAATGGTCAGCATGAAAACAACAAAAAGGGAATCTCAAAGAATAGGAACACATTACTGTGTTTCAGTATTATCCATAGATAGCGATGCCAGCTGTTCTGCAAACGTGTCTATATAGCACAGGTGGATATGGCTTGCTCTCAGCTTTCTGACCACAGCCATGGCAATGTTCCTACTAAATACAATGGCTCTGAGTTTGTATCTAACAAGCAACTTACAGTATAATCTGTGTCTCTTACAGATAGGAAGGGATGAATTCATCAGTTGATTTGGGTGTTCTGGTCTGCCATATGTTACAGTGCTCGTTGTAAAGGTCCAAACTGGTACTCGGGTTTAGACATTAGGCTCTTTTGCATTTGGTAGTGTGAGCTATTTCTGAAAGCCTGATAAAGTTTATATTAAATCCTAAACGTGATGATCACACTTAAGATATTGCTACTCTGTGAGTCTTAGGAAGAAATATTGGTGTAAAAATTGAAATATGACTACTTAAGTGCTAAATATCATTCAACAATATATGGCGAGGGCCTTATACATGCATGATACTTCTCTAGGAGGTGTGTGAGATATAAAATATGGAAGATCAAAGAATCTCAAGTGGGCTCTCCAGGATAAAGATATTTCTTGATACCTTTCATCCGTTGTGCTTAAAGCATTCACAGACATTAATTAAGTTCTGAGATTACACTTACAATTTTAAATGAAAAAGAGTCAGGATATGAATTTATTCTACGTTAATGGGATGTTTTATATCAGATTAAAATACTTTTAATTTCAATATTGTGTATATGAGAAAATTACAAGAAAACAATGACAAAGAATGGCTCTATTAATTGGAAATAAATGTCTCAGTTTTCTATAGGTCTATATTCTGATTTCAATGTTTGTTGAATGCTAAAAAGTAGCTAACTATACTTGAAAAGTAAAACATTTTCTTATTTTCACGTGTCATTACTATTTTCTTATTGATTTTGAAGTTTCATAAGCACATAGGCCTGTTATTTCTGAAGCACGTGCATGTTCCCACGCCTGTGAGAAGCAGCCCGTGCAATCGTCACATTCCTCGGTTCTTTTCCCCATGTGAACATTCAGGCTGCTCTAGGTCGGCCCACTTGGCAGAAAATCAGTTTAAAATGGTGAAAGTATTAAAATATAGAATGTGAAATGAAATGTGCTGTATGTTTTTTAGAAACATATTGTACTCTGGAAATGAGGAATATGAATGTTTAATAGAAGTCTTTAAAGGTTGCTTATATTATCAAGTAAGAATGATTGCTGACAATTATTCTTTGTATTTGTTTAGTGTTTTATAGTTCATAAAGCTTTTGTACTGGATCTCAAAGATGCCTTGAAATTCTATTAATCTATGGATCTTACTCAAGATCATACAGCTTATAAGTGGTAGGACACAGACCTCTACTTATTTCCATTACAGTTCTTATTACCAACTATAAATACTTTATTTATTATCTTTCTCCTCTACCAGGTTAAAAGTTCCTAGCACTTTAAGGTTCTAGAATTATTTATTTGCATAGAGTATCATGTTTATGTACTTAAAATCACCCAAACTCTTGTCCAAATATTATTTTAAAGTAAAAAAATAAGTCAACAAAGTTTTGCTATATGTAAATTGGTCTATTCTTTCCTGCAAATTTCCATTTGACATCTCCAACTGCTTGATACATAGAAATTTTATGATATTCCTAATTCTTACCACATTGTGGTAAAAAGCGAATGGCATGTTCCAACTAATTCAGCCATTACTGCCTTTATTTCTTTCCTCCAGCAAAGACGGGTAAATAGAAATTGTTTCCATGGAAAGTCACAAATACCACTGATTGTTATTTCCTCATTTACCACTATATCATGTATTAGAATAAATAGCAAAGTTTCCTTCTGAGTTTCAGGCATGTATAGGGCATTTGATCCATGACTTCTGCAGCCCATCAGGTGGCCCAGTGATTGCAGAAGTAGGGACAATAATAACAGTGGCATTTACTGAAACTTAATTAACCCAATACCAGGTATTGCACCAAAAATTTATATACATGATCTCACATCATCCTCACATCCAGCCTATCAGATAGATCTTATTATAACTACACCTTTACAGGAGAGGAAACTGATACACAGAGATATTAAATAGTTTTCTCAAGTACCCTCAGCTAGTAGGTGGCAGAAGTAAGGTTGTAACCCAGGGTTTGTTGTTGTTTTTAAAATTTTTTTGAGATATGGTAATGATTTTATGTTACTTTTATACTGGAGTTAGAAAAGTCAGGGAATACTTCCTTAAAGTAGAGGTCAACTTTTCTTACCGTTTATAGCTTTATCCCCTAAACGAGAATTGGCATGTTCTTTTCTACATCTGGAGGAACAAATCTTCTAGTTCACTGCTTAGGGTGCTCTTAATTCCTCATAGTGGTGGGCATCTCTGAATCAGAGCACCCATCCCTTCAACAACATGACTCTCTTTCTATGGTGCCCAGGGCTGGGATTTGGGAAAGAAGAAATGAAGGATGCATGCCTTGTAACCCAAATGTTGCTAATTCTAACACTTGAATGTTCAACCCTGGGAGAAGCATTTTCCTGGCCTTTCTTTGCCACAGGATCTTACGGAATCACCTGCCTCTGGTCTCTTGGTCAAATTAACCCAACCTTGCTCACCTGATTTCGGGAGACCCTGGTGTAAGGGATGGACTGTGTAAGGAAGAGATCTTGTATTGCATTTTACCTTGTTGTTATTACTTTAGGCATCAGACCAGGAGATCATTTTAACAACAACAACAACAAAAAAAATAGCTTATAGATTATATTGAAATGAACTGTGGACCCCCTGTACCTAGCTAAGGGTCCAGGACACACTAGGTACTTGGTAGATATTTGTTGAGCTACCTTATTATTGAACTGAACTTTGATAACAAACACATTAGGTGAGGATCCAACTTGGAACCAAGTAGTCTCACACTAAGGTGCGAATGAACTCGCTGTATATGACCATCTAAACACACCTAGAAATCACTTTTCTGCTTGACAAACAGGCCTAGAGTAGGATGAAGTCTAAGACATAAGTAGACATATCATTGGAGGAAGTCCAAGCTGTACCTAAATATAAATCTACCATATAAACATACCACACACAGTTACAATTCTCTTTATTTTCCTTTTCCTCACCTTCAGTTTTCTCCTCTTCCTCTTTCTCCCCTGCAGAACGAGCCCCACAATTGCTTCAGTTTGCCACTTCCCTCTGTCAGATCTAGTTGTATGCATACATGTAATAATGCATGCTTACATAAACATGAGTTGAAGTCAATTTCTATAACAACCGACAAAAATTATATATTTAAAGATGTTGTCAATTATGGCATTATCACAAATGTCTAATTAGTATCCCATATTGGGAAAAAAAACCAACCAACCATGATTATCTCATCTTGGGAGTCTTACATAGCTCCCCCCAGATGACAACTACTGCATGTATATTCACTGAGAACCTTAATTCACACTTGTTTATTTCCTATTTTCACATTCAAAGTTGGGGAAAAGACTTTGGTGTATTTCCAGTTTTAGAGTTAATAGCATACCTCACATACGGTAGGTATTTATTTAACTTTCATATAAGAAGGTAGGCATCTGTTTTTCTTTGACTGATGACACAGTTCATTTTCTCCTAAATAATAGAGACATTTCAGAATGAATGAAAGCACACTTTCTGCTTCATTTCCTGTAAATAACTTTATACTTACTTCAAAGCTGACCTTTTACTTAGATCGAAATTCATGTTACTAAAAACTTGCAGAGAAGAGAACTGAATCAATAGGGTGAACATTAAAATAATTGTATCTTGCATTATTTACTGTGCTCTGGATACCTTTGAGCGTTTAAAATTTCTGGGGATACCCTGAGAAGCTTGAGTGAAGAGTCTGCCAAAAATCACATCTGACTAGTGCCCTGTTATTTTTTCCACTGTTGTTTTTAAAAAGTGCCATCAGGGAAGCTTAACTGCAACCATTCTCTTTTAGCGTTGTCAATTCTCCATGAGTTCAGGCAGGCCACAGTACAGATCTCAGATACACAGAATATTGTAAGTGGAAACCAGCTTAAAAGGAAATGTTGTAGGTACTTAAAAATCATAGAAATCAGGTTAAAAAGGATGGACTGCTGAACTGTACAGTGAAATCAAGTTAACTACATTCACTGAAAAAAGAATTCAAATGACCTCGCACTTGGTTACTGGAGAGGAATGAGGAGGCTTTAAAAATAGACACCACTGTTTTTGGCTTTTGTTTAAAATAGTAATTCCCAAGACTAAATTTCTCTTGCTGTCTTTTAATACGCCTGAATCAAAAGAAACAAATCTGACCGGTTTAAGAAAATCTTTAGGGAAAACTTAATTCCTTTGTTTTCTCAGCAAAGACTTTGGATAAGAGTCTAAGTTTACTTTAAACTGTGCATTTTGAGAACTGGACGACACATTTACAGAAAGAGTTCCCTCACATGATCTAAGCTGTGGAATTCCTTTGTTTCTTGCCTCTCAGAAGAAGAATAACAAGTATTGTACAGTCCACAAACACACTGGCCATTCAATCTCTATTTTAATATACTACATGCACAATGTGTGTGTGTGTGTGTGTCTGAGTTCTGAAAGAGAGGGAGAGAGGGAGGGAGGGAGCGAGAGGAGAGAAAGAGAGAGAGAGAAGGAGACTGTATGGGTGTTCATGGTTAATATTCATCAGCTGGCTAATGTGTGTTATTGAGAAAATTGGGGTTGGGTTAAACCTGAAAATTACTAAATATATTGGCCTTTAATACTTGGTTCCTTTATTTTTTAACTATCTTTTCTATGTGTAATCATATCAAAAGGCAATCTATTTGCATGCAAGAACTCCCCTACCACAATTTTCTCCACAGCATTCCTGTATTCAGCAAGGCAGTATCCACAGAACTGCTCTTTGGCCTCTGTCATTTCTATTTTGAATAGAATAATTAGGAAATGCTGTGGTAAATGTTACCAACTTGGAGGTGCTAGGTTAAAAAGAAGTTCTTAATATATCTAGTCTAATGAAAACACAGCATTTTCCTTTTTGTATGACTTAAGATCCTTCTATTGTCATCAAAGGGGAACACCAAAAAAATGGTGAAGTGAAGCAAAATGGAATATGGAAGCATGAAGACAAATGCACTTTACTGTGTGACATGCTGATACTCATACTGGTTCACTTTATCCCTGAAACCTACTCCTTAGTCATCCTCTTCAAGTGCTAATTTCCAGGCAGCCACCTGGGCTCATGTTACTGTCCCTGGACTTCGGAGATCTTTGTTCCGTTTCTAGCTCTAAAGCTGTGTGGCCAAAGGAAGTTATTTATGCCATCTGTAAAAGACAGAGCAAAATAACTGCTCTTTATCTTCTGTTCCACAAGGCTACTCAGGAAATTTATGAAAAATCTATTTCAGTGGCTGCTGAGCTATGAATGTTGAGCTCCTAATGGCTGCTAATGGGAGATCTTATTTCAGTCTTCCTGTTTTCCTTACCCCCAAGAGGTCAGCCAGTGTTCAAGAGAGGGTGAGAAAGATGGGGGAGTTGGTGAATAATGTTCCCCGATGAACCACCAGGGGGTTAGGTTTGATTGTGAATCTTCATTTGGAAGTGGTCGAGCTAGAAGAACCTCTGAACTGGGGTACAGGAAAGCCCCAAGAAGGTTTCTATGAGGGGTTAGTGGGTTTCTCTGGCCCCCAGAACTTGTGAATCCTCTTGAAAACTTTCCATTGTTCTAGCCTACTTGATTTGAATGGCTGAGTTCCCTCTCTACCTTTCTCAAACACTTGCGGCTTTTTTCGAACATTTGAGGAAGATTCCTGTGCTCTGCCATAAAATGGTGATGAGAAGATTTCAGAATCCGTTCCACAACTTAAATGTGTTTTTTTTTTCAGTCTTCTAAGAAAGTGAAAAGTAGTTGGGTACACTTTTTTCATGTAGTAACTTCCAACACTCTTGAAAATAATTATTCTTCAGCAACTTCCAGCCAAGATTGAGGCGCAGGTAGACACACTGTGCTTCCTCACACAACCAAAATAAGAACAACAACAACAACTTAGAAACAAAAAACAACCAGTACTGACAGAAAATTGAACTGTATGGAAGTCCGACAACCAAGGAGTTAACGTAGACACATTCATCCAGACAAGTAGGAGGCATAGAGTCAGGCGGCTGGGTGGAGAGGGGTTGCGGCAAAGTGGTGGCTGGTAGACCTTGGGCATGCAAAGCAGCAGCTGGTGGACCCAGCAGGGCAGTGGATTTTGGAGGGGCATGGCACACAAGGCAGCTGGCAGACTGGGCGGTCTCACATTCATGCGCAGATAAACCAGGAAAAACTGGGGAGTGAGACAGACCATGCAACCCAGAGTCCCAGCCCAGGGAAATAAAGCTTCAGAACATCATTTGAAAACACCTGTGGGGATTGAGGTGCTGGGAGAAACTCCCAGTCTCACAGGAGAGTTCATTGGAGAGACTCACAGGGTCCTAGAACGTACACAAACCCACCCACAAGGAAATCAGCACCAGAAGGGCCCAATTTGCTTGGGGGAAGCAGGGGAAGTTATTGAAATCCGGCAGAGAGTGAAGCAAATGCCATTGTTCACTCTTGGACCCTTCCCCCACATACAGCGTCACAACACAGCCACTGGGTTGCCCTGCCTTGGTGAACACCTAAGGCTCCACCCCTCACTACATAACAGGTGCACTGAAACAAACAAACAAAAAGGCCCAAATGAAAGAACAGATCAAAGCTCCAGAACAAATACAACTAAGTGACGAAGAGACAGCCAACTTACCAGATGCACAGTTCAAAGCACTGGTCATCAAAATGCTCACAGAATTGGTTGATTTTGCTCACAAATTAGATGAAAAAATGAAGGCTACAATACGTGAAATGAAGGAAGACGCATGGGGAACCAATAGAGATGGAAGGAAAACTGGGACTCAGATCAATGGAGTGGACCAGAAGGAAGAAAGAAACAACCAAACAGAAAACAAGGAAGAAACAAGAATTCAAAAAAATGAGGAGAGGCTTAGCAACCTCCAGGACATCTTTAAACATCCCAACATCCAAATTATAGGGGTCCCAGAAGGGGAAGAAGAAGAGCAACAAGTGGAAAACTTATTTGAACAAATAATAAAGGAGAACTTCCCCAATCTGGCAAAGGAAATGGACTACCAGGAAGTCCAGAAAGCTCAGAGAGTCCCAAAGAAGTTGGATCCAAGGAGGAACACACCAAGGCACATCATAATTACATTAGCCAAGGTTAAAATGAAGGAGAGAATCCTAGAAGCACCAAGAGATAAGGAGACAGTTACCTACAAAGGAGTTCTCATCAGACTGTCAGTTGATTTCTCAAAAGAGAGCTTGCAGGCAAGAAGGGGCTGGAAAGAAGTATTCCAATTCATGAAAGGCAAGGGCCTACATCCAAAATTGCTCTATCCAGCAAAGCTGTCATTTAGAATGAAGGGTGGATAAAGTGCTTCTCAGATAAGGTCAAGTTAAAAGAGTTCATCATCACCAAGCCCTTATTATATGAAATGTTAAAGGGACTTATCTAAGAAAAAGAAGATAAAAATATGACAGTGAAAAGACAGCAAACTCAC
The DNA here is from genome assembly GCA_039655065.1 of Glossophaga mutica. Classification (NCBI taxonomy): domain Eukaryota; kingdom Metazoa; phylum Chordata; class Mammalia; order Chiroptera; family Phyllostomidae; genus Glossophaga; species Glossophaga mutica. Next base: position 71,329,730 of record CM077308.1, on the reverse strand, counting down.
AATTATTAACAACCACACCTAAAAGAAAAACAAAAACAAACTAAGCAAACAGCTAGAACAGGAACAGAACCACAGAAATGGAGATCATATGGAGGGTCAGCAACAGGGCAATCAGAAGAGGGGGGAAGTTACAGAGAATAAGTAGCATAGATGTAGGTAAAAAATAGATGGGGGGAGTTAGAATAGTATAGGAAATGTAGAAGCTAAAGAACCTATAAGTATGACAGATGGACATGAACTAATGGGGGAGAATGTGGGTGGGAAGGGGGTGCAGGGTAGAGGGGAGTGAAGGGGGGAAATAGGACAACTGTAATAGCATAATCAATAAAATATATTTAAAAAATAATTATTCTGCAACTTTTGTTGCCCAAGATAAGTCATTTGGTGCTTACAGTTTCTTAAAAGGGAAATATGCTAGAACCATGTTCTAATAAAACTTTTTTTCTATATCTATTTGTAATGTAGTAAGGACCAAATCAGCCATGAGTACACAAATCTGAACACAAAGCAGGTCCATTAAGACTATTGCCCATGACCTGTGTTAAAAGACAGTGATATCCAACAATAACAATCCCACATATTGGATACAGAGCAATTCCTTTCTCTTGATATGTAAGAGAATAAAAAAATTCTCCAACAATGTTAAATTCTTTTTTTATTGTGTAGATATTTATTAATCACTTATTACAGTAAGAATGTTCTAGACCAAATATATAATTCTCTGTATAACAAAAAATTATGGGAGACCCTTCTGTGTGGTGTGGGCTCAGCTCCCACTTGGAGATGCACAGGACTCATGCCCACAGATAGGTTCTGTCATGGGGAATCAGGTTTGCAATATGTCTAAGCCGCTTTAAGTCTTGCTTTTGCTAAAACCCCCTCACCCTGAATTGATACAGCAAGTGCTTATTGTAACTTCCTAAAATCCATGCTAAAACTCCCCAGTATGGAGTGTAAATGGCTCAACCACTTTTCCCTTTTTCATTTGCAAATATCCTTCTTCCGTGGTGTGATTAGCGGCATTGGCTCCTTTGTTGTCTGTAAAAGGTAACCACCTACAGCGAACCTGTGCATAGTGAGTGAGGACCATCTTGTAATGGGACCAGAAACAAAATAAAGGCCTGTCATGGTGGAGGCCGTGGCTTTTGCTCCCCTTGAGAGAAAAGCTATGCTGTGCTTTTCCCTCCACCGGACTCGGTAGTTCGTGTGAATGTCTTATTTCATCCATAATGACATGGATACTGCGGGCGGTATCTGTGTCAAAAATCATTTGAAATTTTCCAAGATGAATGGGGAGAAGAGTGAGGTCTAACGTAGTTATATGGTGGTTTGGCTCAGAATATCTATCCCAATTTCCTTCCAGTGTGAATTCCCCTTCCTGTGGAAAGCAGAAAGCTAAAACAAAAATCTTCCAATTCATTTTCAGTTGGTGATTCAAGTTTGACTTAGGTCTCACATCAGATGTAATCACATGAGATTTCAAATTTGAACTGAGATAAATTGGATACTGGGCATGTAATTTATTAATGTGGATTACAGCAAATTTGGCAAGGTTTTGGAGTCAAAGTGCTGATTAGCAGAAATGACTTATTGGTAGTGAGAAAAGTGGCATGATATAGAACCTTGAAGTTATAGTGGCGGCTTCCTGATTTTGCACATGAGGTTGGAGCACAGTGATGCTATTCTGGAACCAGTAACTGCAGCTAACTTAGCAGCTCAAACTGAGGCAGTCCTGCATTCATATATGCAGGGATCGAGGCCTCCTGATTTGACAAGAGGCTTCCTCATTGTGGTAGGTGAAGCAGCAGCCTTGTCCTGTAGTGCACACTTGGGAATAGATTCAGGAACCTCCTTCTATAGAGTTTTGTTTAACAACCATCTTCAGTTCTTTATCTAAAATCACAAAGAATATTTCAATCCCTGGAGAAGGGTGATTTGAAAGCCCAGAATTGGACTTACTGGGCTGCGTCTCTCCTGTAGCCCAAGATCATTTTGGTCAGCAGCCACTGCTGTTTTCGGAACAACAGTACAGAAGCTCAGTCTCTCAAGCCAATACCAGATGATGACAAAGACCGAAATAATACAAAATGCTCAAGCAAAGGCAAACATTAAGGACCTTTGAAATTTCCATCTCTGTTGCCTATTCCCACTCTTTCCACCCACATCTAATCTCTGTGATGCAATAAAGACCTGGGTATGTGGGCAGTAATGACTGCATCATTCTGTCCCTTTAAAAAAAAAAAAGTCTATTGAATTAAGGAAGCTGCAGGAAACTAGGAAAACATATCGAAAACCTTCAGAACAAAAAGTTCCCAAACCTGAGTAAATTGCTACAGAGACTTATCATTGATGATGTTCAACTTTCTTTATGTGCTTAATTGCTTCCTGCTTCCTTGGATGATGTCATCCCTCTCTATGTCCTCTTGTTTTGTTACCAGTGCCCAGACACTGGCACACTTCATCTGAGACTCCAGGAGGAGACTAGGGGCACGCACCAAAGCCAGGACTGAGGGAAGGAAATCAGGAGCCTGCTCTGTTCAGGTTAATTCATTTCATATTCTGGCCTTGGCCTAATTTTACCATAGTGTTGACAGTTTACATTTTTCTTGTTAGTTATTCAGTCTTCGAAGGCTTAATGTAAGTTCAGGTAGATGAGGAATAAAGGATGAGATGAAAACACCATTGTTGCCTCTTAGGATGTACTTAGTGTGAGGCTGAAGCACACACTTCTGCCAAACATGAACAGGCTCAGATGAATCCAAGCCGGTCCCAAGGGCAGAATGGCTAGCAGGAGACTAGACATGTGACTCTTAGACTTTCTTTGAGCAATGTCTCAAAAGATACTCCCTGAATTTTTCTGACTTTCAATCAGAACTTCTCAACTCCAGTCTGATGCAGCAGAAGTACTTGCTGTCAGAAGTCAGACTTTTCTCTCTTGTGGTTCAGTATTTCCCTAAAGACCTTTCACCACTTCAGATGCACATGAAAGACATATCCAGAGTCCAGCACTTGCCGATTAGGTGACCTGTCCTTCCTCTAAAACCCAAAAAGCAGATTGGACTGGGGTAAGCCTGCGGGTTCAGGACGTCACATAGGTGGTTCCATCTGTTTCATCAAGGGCTACCCTCAGGGCTGTCATTTTAGAGACAACTGGGAACACCACTGTCCTTGTCCTTCGAATGGCTGTTTGATACTTTTGACTCAAGACTAGGGTTATAAGAGGTAGCAAATAACGTATAGGACACCCAATTAATTTTGAATTTGTCATTTTGTGGTATGAGTGTAATTCATCACAGCATCTGGCCTAAATTCACCATGCTGTTGACAATTTATATTTTTATTGTTGGCCATTCAATACTCAAAGGCTTAAAATAAGCTCAGGTATAGAGATAAAGAATGATAAGACAATATCATTATCACTTCTGGGGAGGTGATTGGTTTAAGGCTGAAGTGTAGCACTTTTTTGAACAAACTAAAAAAATGTATTCGTTGTTGTTCAGATATTCAGATTTAATTGAGTGCCCTAATTTTATCTGGCAATCTACCAGGACCCTTGACATCTCTTCTGAACTGCAGGGAAGCAATTGCCTAAGGACAGACAGTTCTTCAGAGTAGGAGAGACTCCAGCTAGAGGTTCCATTATGCTTAACCTCAGAAATAGGCATAGTTGGTTCTAGCAAACAGACAGAGGGGAGGGAAAGCTCACTAAAGTCCATTTAAACAAGGAGCCAGAGTATTCTGAGGAAAAATTCAGTCTCAGGGATGAAAACCAAGACACATGAGTTTGAGCCACCATCACAGAGAAAGGGCTGAAGCTGAGCATACCTCAGGCCCTCAGACTGCCTTCCTTACCACCTCCAAAGGGCTATGCCTGGAATGTCCTAGAAATGAGAGTGAAGGTGCAAAGACACAGGAAATAAAATAAGCAAACAAGTAAAATGATGCAGCATCAGCATCAGGGCCGGAGTATTGGCAGGAGGAGCACCACTGACATGAATCACAGGCAGCCTGGACATGGCTGTTGGTGGGCGCCACAGCAGTGCTGGCACTGCGGCTGGCATTACCAATAGGGTTGCCTCTGTAGACGCTGGCAGGAGCCAACCATCATCACAGCAATCTGTGACAGAGCTGGAGGGAACTGGCCAAGGCAATGGGAGAGCCAGACAAGCTATTCTGAGGAGATATTAATTTAATCATTGATTAAACACCTATTATATGGCACGCAGCGGGCTAGATGCTGCAAATATAAGAATAAAAAGATAGGGTCCCAACATCATGCTGCTCTCAGTCTAGAGTGGAAACCAACAAGTCTGGAGATGATCACAGTATGATGTGATGAGAGCTATGATACTTGGCAAGTGCATGGGAGGGGCACCTAACTTCCTTGGTAGTATGGGGTAGGTGTCTTGGAGAGCTGACTTCTAAGTTGAGGTCCGATGAACAATAAGTCGGGAAGAAGAGTCCATATGAGATACGCTAGAGAATTTCTGATCTATTAGGGAGAATTCATAGGGGGCTACAGTGCCCATTTGAATGAGTGGGAGAATTAGGGAAGTCCTGATTTGTGAACACTGTCCTGACCTCATGTTTCTGTTAGCCTGTTGTGGCTACTCCTCACTTGCTAATGGCTCAGTCCGAGGCTTATGCTGAGTAAACACTAGGCTAAATGTCAATGACAGGGAGATGTAAGACCTTACAACCCTTAGGTCCAAGGGCCATTTTATTACAGGTTCTTGGAAGCACTTCACCAAGATGTTGATGTTATATAGGCAAACAGCCTAATCTGCATTTGTTACACTTGAAAGTCCTTTTGTAATAAAGAAAGTACTGCAAATGTCAAAGAATTAAAGTATTGCTCTTTGCCATTGTCAGTTCTAGGAAGGGTCCGCACACAAAAGCAAGCTAAATGGAACATTAATGAGGTTATGTTGCTCCTCTTGAAGCATCTCTCCGTCAGGTTTTGCAAAGTTGATTTCTTTTCGTCTGGTCAGAGGAGCCTCAAAATAATAGGTTTCAGAATAAGAAAACAACTTTTTTGTTTAATCTTAATAATAGGGTATTTCAGGTTTGTCTAATGAAAACCAGAGTGGATGATCTAACACAATCAAATACTAACTTTTGTACAAAAAGAAATAGTAAAATAACGTAGGACTTTGTCTAAATAAGACTTACAAATGATGCCAGCTAAATGGGAAAAAATAGCAGTAACCTTTTAAAACATTAATTTAGACTTTTATTGGAATACAAAGGATCTCTAGTGTCTGAAAGCAGGCATTGTCTCTTTTTTCATTTCAATAGAACTGCGGCTTGAATACAACACAGCAGGGTGTGTGTTTTCTAAAGTTGGGTCATTATCAGAGTGTTCACTGCCATTTGCCAATAAGCCTTTATTTGGCAAAGCTTAAAACTGCTGACAAATGGGATTCTTCCTGTAGCAGTATAACATGGTACAGCTAAATATGCTAATTACAAAAAACCTCCAAGGGCAGTGGGGAAATTCACAGTTTTGAGAAGGTTCACATGGACAGTCCTTAAATAGGAAATAGGAAAACCTCTGAGGCCTTGGTCATCTCACTCCTACTCCTACTATTGTGGATTTTAAACTGTAGAGACCTGTAAGATTATTCAAAACAATGTCTAATTTTATCTGAAGGTGTGAGGGTTTCTTATTTAGGCTCTGGAGTCACTTAAGAGACAGTGTGCACTTCTGTACACATTGGTTTGTGAGATTTTGTGGGTGTCTGTAACTTCCCTTCTTTATTCTAATTTGTCCCTGTTCAGACACACACACACACACACACACACACACTCACACTCACACTCACACACACACATCTGAAAGACTATTATCCAAATCTGCAAACATTAATTCTTTGCACATATTTTGTGCTTTAGATTCTATGAATGATGATGGACAATCTCTTTGGGACTGGGAAGGAGGACCAATGTCAAATCATTTCAACACAGTCTCCAACTCCAGGAACCCCTCTGGAAGAACAGAAGGCTTGCTTGAACTGGCTTTCATGGGAAAATCTGTGCTGCAAACCTTGCTCTCTAATTATAGCCGGGGGAACATGAGGTTTCTTTGGGATATGATGCAGCTCTCCACTACCGTAATTACACATTTTATTTCAAACACCTAACTGCAGTGTTTGAAGATGTTAGCACAATTGTACTAAATATCATCCTGGAAGTTCTTGCTGAGGAGGGCTGGGAGAGAAGGAAGGAACAGGACAGCAATCGAAACGATGGGCTCATGAGGGCCTAATAACGTCATGGCAGGAAGTTGCATGGAAAGAAATGAGCAACAGGCTTTCCATTCAGAGCTCGGAGTTCTTGTCTCCATTCTGCTGCCTAACTGCTCTGGCCTTTCACTAACTAGGTAGAGCGATTAGCAACTCACTGCACACTGCTGGGGAAGATCCTGAGTTACATTAACGAGGGCCTCAACAGACTTAAAACAAATATATACATCTAGAGAAGAAATTTCGTGAGGTGGTCAGGAAGAATGCTTATTCTGAGAAGGATAGAATCGGTGTCTATATTACCGTGCTGGCTGACATGCCGAGTTCCGGGAAAGTCATCTAGTAAGCCCAGGCTGAGGGTTGGGACCAATAAAATGTTAGCAGTGCATTGTGTTCAATAATATATGGGGGATTTAATCAGCTCATTCCACAGATTTAGGGCCCCAGATCATGAAATAGCTCCTCAAATATTTGTGCTGTACCTCTGTACTGACCTTAGAAGACAGAGAGAGCTGGCTTGCCAGCTGATGAATAGCCCTATTTTTGTTGTAGAATTATAGGAAGTGGAGTAAACTGAGAATCACAGAAATAGTAACAAATAATAAGAATACTTGCTATCCCATTTGGGATCATCTGACAGGCTATCTAATAAGGTAGGTTTCATCACGGGAGTCTAGGAAAAGGACCCAGACATATACACACACCAAGTACTACTCTAAGTCCTTCACAGACAATTCATTTTCTTCTGACACAAGCCCTGTGGAATAAATATTAGTTTCCTCATTTTTTATTCCAAAAATATCACTGGGGAAAGTCAATGTAATTTAGAGTGGAGGCTGCCCCAAGAAATTTTCAATGTAATGCATTCTTTTAATTCCATTGTTTTTTCAGTGCTATGGAATCTTTGTGATTTATTAATAATGTTAATAATAATCCCTTACATTCATATGGCATGTAATATGAATGGTTTTCGAGGAATTTTCAATGTATTAACCCACTAGATTCCCAAAGATACCATTATGAGAGATGGGAAAAACAGGAATTATTACTCTCATTCTAAAGATGGTAAAACTGAGGCTCAGCCAGGACTGGAATGCTGCTTCTGTCAGTTGTACTAAGCCCTGCTTCCTGTTTTCGCCCTGGAGACTGAGGGAGACTGACAGTAGCCAAGTAGCTACCACCTCAGTGCTAAACCCTGCACCAACTTGTGGACAATAGTCTCATTAAATGCTGAAGATCTTTGGATGGAGACCAAGAACTCTCCTGTCACTGCAAAAAAATCTCCACAGAAACATTTTTCTCCCTTTATTCCTCCTCCTTATTTAAATGCTAAAATATTTACAACTATTGGCCAGATAATATCTTGCTGCCTTGTGATTTTTTCAGGGGCAAAGATGAAGCACATGACGTGAGGTTGGCAATTTTCAATTGCCTGGCATAGTGGAAGGAATTCTTGTCTACGAGTTAAGAGATATGAGTTGGGCCCTGGCTGGTGTAGCTCAGTGGATTGAGCGCGGACCTGCGAACCAAAGGATCGCGGTTCGATTCCCAGTCAGGGCACATGCCTGGGTTGCCAGGCCAGTTCCCGGCAGGGGACATACAAGAGGCAACCGCACATTGATGTTTCTCTCCCTCTCTCCTTCCCTTCCCCTCTAAAGATAAATAAATAAAATCTAAAAAAAAAAAAAAAAAAAAAAAGAGATATGAGTTGGGGTCCTGTTTCCTTCACTTACTTGAGCAGGGTAACCTGTCACTTGTCACTTTAACCCTGCTGAGACTCAGTCACTTAGTCTATAGTAGGGACCACCTTGATAACGTCATGATGCATAAGGGTTTATAAAAATTGTAGACATATATAAATGCGAAGGATGGCTATCAAAGCAGTTTGTCACACACAAGATGATTACATTCAGTATGGTCACAAAAATATATGCATGATTTTCAATCTATTTCAAAACAAAAGACTGTGTGGTCCCCTGGAGGTCATGATACTTGAGTTCAACCATTGAGTTACTTAGGGGTAGGGATCATGTTCTATCTATTCTTCCTTTATTCAAAAACGATTTATAGCATATACATCTATGAGTTAGGGTCAAAGTCTTTCATTGTAGGTGCAAAATTGAAAAAGAAAATTTTTTTTAAAATGAAAAAATTTACAGATGGTAGTAACAATTGCATGTGTGACTGAAGAAAGGATAATATATGTGACATATATATATGTATGCTAAATGTTTTTGTCTATCCTTCCTCCCTTATAAAGTGAGTGATGCGGCCTGTTATCTCCCAGGTACCCTCAAATCCCATATTTTTAATTTGTGTATTAACATGGCTTAGGAAACAAGCTAGGTCATCATGTGACACTAACAAGGAGACATAAAAGCTTATGGCATACCCTTATTTTTACACTTCCTGCACTTACTTTTTTTTTAAATGTATCCTTGAATTCATAATAGCACTGGGAAATGATTCATGAATGCATTAAATCCTCAATCGGATATGTGAAAAATTATATTTTTAGTTTCTTTTTTTAAAAACCACAGACCCAATTTATTGTCTCTGTAGCTCAAGTTCAAATCTGTTACATCCCATTCTTCCATGAACAAAGGCTGTGTATTGGAGGTGGAAAAAGTTTGTTTATCCTTTGCATAGAAGTGAAGAAACAAACTCAATTTAGGTAAAACTTTCCTTTTTTCTTTCTCTCACCTTATTTCTGGCTGGGACTATCCCTGAGCAAGTTTTGCACCACAGAAAACTATGCGACTGAGTTATGGAGGAAGGCACATTAACTTAGAGATGATGCAGGTGTTCTGCAGTATGATTTCCAAATCTACCAGATACATGTTTGGGGTGTATTGTTAGGAGGAAAACGTGCATTTGGGGTATTGCTATTTTGTGTCTTAAAAGGGGGATTGTTTTTGCTACAGGGCATAGAAAAGAAAGGTCTGATGCATGCTAGTCACATCACCTGCCACTCTGAAAGAATAGTGAGGGGCTTTAAACATAATTAAAATGAGGAGTAAAACCCAGTGTTTATCTCCAGCGTTCCAGATAGAAATAGACCCCCGCCCAACGTGAGGCATCTCCTTTAACAAGACTGCCCTGCATTCATCGCTCCTGCACACACACGACGAGCGCACCTCATCCGTCACGTCGAGACATGTTAAAAGGAAGCTTCTCCCCTGTTCCTTTCTCTTCTGAATAAGTAATTATGAAAAACAAATCATCGCCATGTCTCTTTCTTTCTTCAGTTTTATTGGGTTTTGTCTGCCTGTCTCCCATGGACATAAAGAATTGTTCTGTTCATTGAGATCCAATGATTTTCTTTGGGGGGTTGTTTCAGATAAAACAGAAGGTCTGATTTTGTCAGGAATGTAGCTCTGAAAGTCGCTAAGAGCAACTATGCATATGAATCTGAGGGCAAAATGTCACCCTCTAAGGGAACTGAATGGAGAAAACACAATAGGAGTCTGTTAAAAACCGCTGCTTTGGGCAACAAGGGAAAAGAAGCCTGGATGTGACCGTTCTTTCTCAAGGCCTCGTAGGTGCCAACTCATGCTATGATGTTGAGGGATGCCCAGCATTTGCTATTTCTTTTTTCTTTTCTTTTAAAAGATGTTATTTATTTATTTTGAGAGAGGGGGAGGGAAGGAAAAAGAGAGGGAGAGAAACATTGATGTGAGAGAGAAACATCAGTTGGTTGCCTCATGCACGCACCCCGACTGGGAGATTAAACAGGCAACCCAAGCATGTGCCCGACCGGGCATGGAACCAGCAACCTTTGCTTTGTCGGAGGACATGGAACCAACTGAGCCACACCAGTTAGGGCTGGATGAGTGTTAGGGGTCCTATTTGAAAGGGAAAATGACCTTCTAGCCTGAAAAGTGTTATAATTCTAAAATACACATAGGCTACCTGATTTAAAAAGAAATTAAAAAGAACAGAACATAGTAATGTGAGTGTGTTGATTAGATTATCTCACCAAGCAATTTGGGAGGCAAAGGGCAGAGGAGTTGAGACCAAGCTTTAACTTCATTTAAAAATGATGAATGGGATTCTGTCCAGGCAGAAAGTTAGAAAGGCATAAAACAGGCCTGTATAGCATGAATGCAAAGGCAGTTTTTGGAATACTTCACACATAGGCCTAATTCTGAGGCCGAGGCATCTCAAACTTCATAAGGATGTCCCTCCCGCTGGCTTCTAAAGTCCTTACGGCTAACATCGCCTTTATGCTGTGACATGCAACCTACCAATATGCATCACGTTGGCCGCGTCGCAGAAGGAAGGTCTTCAAAAGTGAGGGATAAAGTTGTCTTCAGTTTACATCTGTCCCTGTCTGCTTTCTGTCTCATTCTTTGTGTCTCTATTTCTCTGTTGACTGTCTCTCTCCATTTGTCTCTCCCTGTGTCTGTCTATCCCTTTCTCTGGCTTTATTTGATCCTCTACCATGTTCCTGTCACTTCCATCCATATGGCTTCCAAGTCATTGTAGCCAGTCCTCAATTGTCTTCTAAGTTATATTCTGAAATTTCGAAGTACTTGTTGAACATCTTCACCTGGACATTCTGCACCTCAAAATTACTGTGTACCAAATTAAACTAAATTCAATGTCTACACAACTTCCTTTCTACTTTGCTATCTTACCAATAGTGACAAAAACCAAAGCTATGGTGAAAAAAGCTTTGCTCCTCCTGATAACTTTTCCACTCATTCATCAAACATTGACTGAACCTCTACTGTGTTGGAATACTGGGGTCACAGAGCTAAAAAAGATAACCCCTGTTCTCAAGCAGTGGAGTCAATGAGAGATATGTCATCTGATTACACAGTGCTTTGATATGAGACCTCACAAGATGTCTTGAGAACACATAAGAGGGATACCTAATTCAGCCTGGGGGCAGGGGGTGATTGAGGGTACCAGGAAGACTTCCAGGAAGAGGAAGCACCTGACTTGAGTTCTGCGGGTTCTGTAGGAGTTAGCCTGGTGATGGGATTGAGAGATACTAGTGTTTCTTTCAGGACCAGCAACAGAACGCAAGCCCAGATAGATGGCCTGGCAACTCCAAGGACCTGTAAGTGGTTCAGGATGACTAGAGCATAAGGGGTTGGGGAAGGGGCATCCTCACAGCAGCCATACCCACAGTCTGGGAGTCTGAGGGTCATATGTGATGGCTCCCACTCCCCCTCACTTTACATCATGTAGCTGCCAAGCCCTACAGATTTAACTTCCACTAGATGGTCCTCTTCTCCAGTTCAGAACTTTCTCACCATTTTTTGGGCCACTGGGGGCTTGTCTTACTGTCTCCAGAGTTCCTCCACTCCAATTTTATCTCCCACTACAACATGTTTCCAGAACCTGCCTACTAAAAGCACGTTTTATAGTCTAGCAGCAGAGGTATTAGCTGGGAGTTTCTTAGAAATGACTTTCCCTAGAGAGTAAGCACACAATGCTGTCAACTTCCAGCAAAATGCAAACTCACTCAGTACTCATTTGGTAACTTCTAAGAAATGATTTCCATTGGGTTGAAGTTACAAGTCTGAGAAGTAACTTCCTCAAAATATTACAGCTACCGAAAAATACAGTGGACCGAGAAAGTGACCAACTATTTGAAGTTCTGTCCAAATGTCCAAGTGTTAGACTTGATTACTCCCACTTACCTTAAATATCATAAGGTACAATGGCTGGCAAGAATCTAGGTGTATAAACGACATCCTTTCCTTTCTCTCAACTAAAGGGAGGGAAAGTGGGAGCTAGCTGTAAGCTCTTTGATCGTCTTCATCAATGTATCAGGTAAAATTTGTAACTATGTTCTAGACTCTTGACACATGAACACATTTACTAGAAATATTCCCTAGAGTCAATTTATATAAAGCAAGAAAGAACCATGGCGGGTGCAGCAGAAACATGTGATGTTTTCAGGCTAGAAATAAATATCTTGTTCACAGAATGCTGATTTGGTAAAAGGAGAGGAGTTTTGCTGGGAGAATACCAATGTAGTTTAACAATACAGCTCAAACATGTTGGGGCATTCTAGGTGACCAACTCTCAATGACAAGCCCTCAAGACAAGCAGCCTGCCAGAATCTCACAGATTGGAAGTAATCAAGAGAAATGCTCAATCCATCGCTCCTAAGGTGGGGCCAAGGAGGGCACTGCAGTTATATTGAGTCTAATTATCATATTCCTACAGCTGGAATGCAGGGTAGTTCTATCCACTGATTCCCCCAGCAGGAGCCAGTCAGAAGAAAAATTAGGAGGAAGCTTTGTAAATTTTCTTTTTTTCATAAAGTTCACAGCCAAGCTGTGGTACTTAGGCCCCATCTAAATAGTTTGCTTCTGTCTTTAGATTTTGTTGTTGTTACTGTTCTCCATCAAGTCCCAATGCATTCAGAACAACTAGGGATCCCTTTGATCCAAATGATGTTTGCTCCTAGGCCTGGAGCTTTCCTTGCACATCAAAATGTGGTGATATTAGTTGATAGGTGGTCCATAGGATAGTGGTTGAGCATGTGGTCTCTGGATTCAACTGGGGTACAAGTCTTTACTTTGCTTCTTACTAACTGTATCAACCTGGAAAGTTATGGGAACCATTCTGCCTGCTGGATCTTTATTGGATATTCTGGTCACCATGAATGTATTAGCATTAATTTTGATTTTAAAAATACTAATGTTAAAATATTATTAATTTTAATTACTGAGTTTTTTTGGCACCCTCTTAAATTTCTCTTCGAAGGAGAGTACCTCACTTTCCTTACTCTATTCATGGCCTTTTGGTGTCCAGTTTACATCCATAAAATGAAATTTAAAATACAGACCACCTCACTGGATTGTCGTAAGGAATAAAGGAGATAATATACTTATAGTGTTTAAAACAACAAATGACCAAGTATGTGAACTCTTCCTACTATTTTCCTTGACTCTGCAAATCTACTCTTTCTACACTAGAGAAGAAGGCACATTGCAACAACAGTTCTCAAATGTTAACATGCCTAAGTCACCTGGAGGGTTCGTCTCTGCTTCCTGAACACACCCTCAGAAATGCTGATTCATTTTTTTGTTTTATTTCTTTAAAAAATGACATTGAGATTTTGATAGGAACTGCATTAAATCTGTATATTGCTTTCCATAAGATGGCCATTTTATCTTTTAAAAAGATTTTATTTATTTATTTATTTTTAGAGAGAGGGCGGGAGAGGGAAAGAAAAAAATGGAACTTCCGGTCAAGATGGCGGCATAGGCAGACATGGCTTGTATCTTTGCACAACCACATCAAAATTACAACTAAAATATAGAACAACGATCACTCAGAATCCTCAGTAATTGCACTGAATGGAAGTCTCACAACTGTGGAATTAAAGAAACCACATCCATCCAGACTTGTAGGAGGGGTGCAGACGTGGGATGGGCTGGTTTCACACACACATGTGGTGGATAAAAATTTGGGAGGGATATCTCAGGAGTGAGGAGTCCCAGCCCCACACCAGTCACCCCAGCTCAGGGTTCCAGCGCCAGGAATATAAGTCCCCACAACTTCTAGCTGCAAAAACCCGTGGGGACTTAGCCGATGGAAGAAACTGCTGGAACCTCAAGCAGTTCCTCTTAAAGAACCCACACATGCACTTACACAGACTCACTACTCTGAGCTCCAGCACCAGGGTAGCAGCTTGAAAGGCACCAGTGCTATACAGGGAGAAACTGAAGTGTCTGGCATCAAGGCAAGCAGAGGCCATTGTTCCTTATTTAAACCATAACCCACAGAGCTGGCAGGCTGGTCCAGAACTGAGACTCCATCAAACTGGCTAATATTGTTTGACCTGCCTTGGAGATCCCCAGAGGCTCTGCCCCACCCAAGCTTCTTTTCCATATGAATGGCTGGTCTTGGCTCATGCTTCATAATTTCCTAAATTCTATCAAATAAGCAATAGCTGGCCTCAATGAGTCCCAGACCCAATACAAGCAACAGCAAGCCTAGATTGACAGCTTGGCTTTGCCTGGGAATCTCCAAACCCAGCACAAGTAGCAGCCATCTCAGATTGCTTTATAACTCAGGCACAGTGGCCCTGGGGAAAAATACAGATGGGGACTGACCTTGGCCTGCACCACCTGGGAAACCCCAGGGCAGGCGCACCCAGTGGACAGTCACAGACCATGTCAGAGCACCACCACCCTGCCCCTCCTCCGAGGAGGACAAAGGTTGGTCACAGCCAGCCCTTATACCTGACTGGCCTGGGTAAATCCCTCTCATTGATCCACCAACAGCAACCAAGACTCAAGTACAAGAGGAGGGGTTACTTAGCCAACACACAAGGCACACCTTGAGTACCCAGCTTGGGTGACAGGGGAGGCTGTGTCACTGGACCCTACAGGACACCTACTACATTAGACCATAGTACCAAGACACATAGTCAAAACAGCTCTACCTAATACATAGAAATAAACACAGGGAGGCTACCAACATGAGGAGACAAAGAAACATGAGCTGAATGAAATAACAGATCAAAACTGCAGAAAAAGAGCTAAATAAAATGGATATAAGCAATTTATCAGATGCACAGTCCAAAACACTGGTTATAAGGATGCTCAAGGAACTTAGTGAGAACCTCAGAAGCATAAAGAAGATCCAGTCAGAAATGAAGGATATACTAATTGAAATAAAGAACAATTTACAGGGCAACAACAACACAACAACAGAAACAACAGTTTTTGTTATTTCTGATTCTCAGGTGAAGCTAAGAATCAAATCAATGGTTTGGAATATAAAGAAACAAAAAATAACCAATCAGAACAACTCGAAGAAAAAAGAATCCAAAAAATGAGGATAATATAAGCAGCCTCGGGGATAACTTCAAGAGGTCCAACATTTGCATCATAGAGGTACCAGAAGGAGAGAGAAGGAGCAAGATACTGGAAATCTATTTGAAAAAATAATGAAAGAAAACCTCCCTCATTTGGTGAAGGAAATAGACGTGCAAGTCCAGAAAGCGCAGAGTCCCAAACAAGGTGGATGCAAAGAGGCCCATTCCAAAACACATCGTAATTAAAATGCCAAAGGTTAAAGATAAAGAGAGAATCTTAAAACCAGCAAGAGAAAAGAAGTTAGTTACCTACAGGGGAGTTCCCATAAGACTGTCAGCTGATTTCTCAAAAGAAACCTTGTAGGCTAGAAGGGATTGGAAAGAAATATTTAAAGTCTTGAAAAGCAGAGACCTACAACCAAGATTGCTCTACCCAGCAAAGCTATCATTTAGAATCCAGGGGCAGATAAAATGCTTTCCAGACAAGAAAAAATCTAAAGGAGTTCATCATCATCATCAAACCATTATTATATGAAATGTTACAAGGACTTATTTAAGAAAAAGAAGATCAAAACTATGAACTATAAAATGGCAAAAAATACAAATCTATCAACAATTGAATCTAAAAAAAACCCCTCAAACTAAGTAAACATGAAGACAGAGACAGAATCATGCATACAGAGAGTGTTCTGATGGATACCAGATGGGAGGGGGGTTTGGCGGGATGGGCGAAGAAGTGAGAGGATTAAGAAGTACAAATGAGCCCTGGATGGTGTAGCTCAGTGGATTGAGCACGGGTCTGCGAAGCAAAGGATCGAGGTTCGATTTCCAGTCAGGGCACATGCCTGGGTTGCAGGCCAGTTCCCAGCAAGGGACACACGAGAGGCAACCATACATTGATATTTCTCTCCCTCTCCCCCTCTCCTACCCTTCCCCTCTAAAGATAAATAAAATAAAAATCTTTAAAAAAAAAAAAAAGAAGTACAAATGATAGTTACAGAATAGCCATGGGGATGTAAAGTACAGCATAGGAAATGGAGTAGCCAAAGAACTTATACATGTGACCCATGAACATGAACAATAGTGTGGGGATTGCCTGAGGAAGTGGGGGATACTGGGTGGAGGGGGGGCAAGGGATAAAAATTGGGACAACTGTAATAGCACAGTCAATAAAATGTAATAAAAATAAATAAGTTTAAAAAAATAAAGTTCCACACCCCACAAAAATATTGATGTGAGAGAGAAACATCAATTGCTGCCTCTTGCATACCCCCAACAGGGTACTGGGCCCACAAACCCAGGCATGTGTTCTGCCAGGAACTGAACTGGTGACCTTTGGTTTATGGCATAACGCCCAACCCACTGAGCCGCACCAGTCAGGACTAATATGGCATTTTAACTATGTTGATTCTTCCAATTCATGAACATGAAATATCTTTCCATTTCATGTGCCTTTTTCAATCTTTTTAAATAATGCTTTCTAGTTTTCAGTAAATTGGTCCTTCACATTTTTTGTTTATTCCTAGGTATTTTATTCTTTTGGTTACAATCACAGACAGGATTTTTTTTTTTAATTCTTTTTCTGAAGTTTTATTGTTAGTATATAGAAAAACAGTGGATTTTTGTACATTGATTTTTGTATCCCATAACTTTACTCTATTTGTTTATTGTTTCTAATAGTTTTTTGGTGGAGTCTTTAGGATTTTCTATATACAAAATCATGTTATCTTAACTTTGGGCGTTGGGCACACAATACAACATGCAGATCATAGATCACAGAAATGTACACTTGAAATTTGTATGATTTTATTAACCAATATCACCTCAATAAATTTAATTAAAAAAATTCTGATTCAGTAGGTGTGGGGTGGGGTCTGAGAATTTGCATTTTTAGCAAGCTTTCAGGGGCTGCTGCTGCTCTAACACTCAAACTTAAGTAGTAAATGTAATTAAAAGGCTTCCTATTAAACCTTGGACGAATCCATCACTGGCAACACATTTGTAATTAATTAACTTACTCTGAACGTGGCCGCTCACACAAATATCCCTCGAACGCCATTTCACAGGTTCATTTTGCTAAATAGAATCAGCTGCCAATTGCCTCTGCAGCTTTTATCTCATATTAGTGTGGTTTTTGCTTCAAAAGTTCTAGTGCTATGTCTTATCAGTGCTTATCCTGACTTTGTAAATGAACACTTAGAAAAACATGTCAGAATTTTCGGAGACCACCCAACAACAAAGTCTTTTCAGTACTGGTTGCTAAAAAGGTTTAATTCCTCAGTTCAGCGTAACAAACTCTCACAACTAGCTGCGAGGTATGAGGCACTGTGGACAAAATGATGAAACAACCCATGACATGCACTGAGAGTGCACAGTCCTCTGGGGGAGAGAGATGCTTGAACATTAAAGTTATAATTCAGGATTACATGTAACAAGATGGTAACATGCAGACAGTGCTGTGAAGGAGCAAAGAGGCCACCTTGACCTATTTTTCAGGTTTCAGGTAAGATATCCTGGAGGACGGGTTAGGTGAAGTGACTCTTGTTCACTCCGGAGGGTACTGCCAGGTGTCTGTGAGGCTGGGAGAGCTGTCACACTCTGGCCTCCTGGTGCCTGGCCCACTCTGCCAGAGAGGTGCTGCTCCCTGCTCCTCCCCTCTCTGGGCAGGGCCTGGCACAGAGAGCCTCTGCTCCTCCAGGAGGTCAGGGTCACGGAGCAGGCTCCCCTTTGTGCCCACGAGTGTGTAGAGAGGTCTGCCTGCTTGGGAGTCCAGTCAGTAGGAGGCTGCCTCTCCTTTCTGATTAATAACGAGGATATCTCTCCATTTGTTTGGAACTCAGGTGGAATGTTGTCTATTGGGCTCTCTCGGAAACTCCAAAGGAGGTTAGTGCCCAGCTGAGTCAGAAGGGGTTGGACGGAGGGCAGACAGATTAGAATCCTACAAAGGAAATGGTCCTGGGAATGCTGGCAAAGCCCAGCACAGTCTTTAGTTCCATCCTGCCTTCTTGATGGTTATACTTCATCAAATGGTCCTTCAGAGCAGGGCCCTACTTTTTATTATGAGACTGCATGCACCTGTCTGAGCCTCACTTTCCTCTAACCAATACCACCCGCCTCACAGGGTTGTAACAATTCAATAAGAAAATAGACGAAGAAAATCTCTGGCTAAACAGAGCAACCTGATTCAATGTCTGGTCGTCACCTCCGTGCCATGTAGAACAGGGCTTTGTGTGTATGAGGCTGTTCAGTGAAGAATGCTGACCGGAGGTTGCAGTCACTTCTTTAGAGCCAGGGGAAGAGAAGGAACTGTTGGTCCCTGCCCAGCCCCCTCCCACTCTCCTTGAACATGAACATTGAGAGGCAGAGGCATAGTGGACTAAGTCATGATCTAAACGTATCCAGCCACACAGCTGGACAAAACAATTGCAGCTGGAACAGTGGCTCTTGGCTGATGGATATCTGAGACACAACTGCAATGCAGCCTCTGTGGATTATGTACCATCAAGTATTACAAGAAGAAACATAAAAGAAAACATAGCGCATAAACAAGCTCTTGGGATCACTGACATAACAAGCTCCTTCACTTCACTATGGAAAACCCACAGAGAGAAAGGGTTATGTGGACTCCCCGCCATGAGTTCCTATTTCCAGCTCATCGAAGAATTGGCCCTCTGCCCGTCTGCAGACAGGAAATGCTCCTGGTTTGCTGACATGCTTCGCCTCCGTAACCCAGGGCTTCCATCTGTCCACATGGTCAGACTGACTCTTCCTTAGCCACAGAGAGAAGCCTGTTTCCTTCTGACCCCCTCTGCTTTCATCTCAGCCTCAACCCCCTGCATGGATTGGAGATGGTTCACACTGGCCCCTGGCCCAGGCAGCCTCCTCCCCCTCCACCCCTCACACACCAAAGGTTCATTGAATTAGTCACTTGGACTTTCCATAGTCAAGCTGAAGGTCACTTGCCTTAACTGTCAGCCAGGAAAGAGGCATCTCTGGGGGTAGTTTCAGAGCCATGCTGTCCTTGAGTGCGTGGGCTTGCTCTTATGGCCTGCGTGGCTGTCTCTGGTCGGAGCACGCTACTGCCCTTCACCTAGAGGGCAAGAGCGCCTTCCAGGACACCAGGAGGAAATCAGTTCCCCAGTGACAGCTTGTGCTTCAATCCCTGACAACTAAGGCAATTGCCTAAGCTTTCTATGCTTCATTTTTTCCATCTAGAAAAACAAGGATACTCAACTTCCTCACAGGGGTAATATGAGGACATATTAACCAATTTCTGAAAACCACCTTAAGAGTTTGACCAGAGGAGCTAAAGAATGGTAACTGTTCACCAGAAGTACTCAGACTGAACAACAACAACTCTACCTACCTTGTTGGGGCTGAAAAACAAATTACCAGTGAAAGCAAACCTAGGTTTCTTTATATAATGGTTCATCTCCAAGCTGGAACTTTAATATTATGAGGCAATAAAAACAAAACACAACAGAATCCTAGACTCAATGTTCTCTTGGCTCTTGCTCTTGCTTGCAGTGGTGGGTGGACTCGGTAATTACAGTGGTTGTAAAGTCCCCAGCCACGTCTCAGTTGGGCCGTCAGGGCAGACTCGGCGCTGCATTAGCAACGGCACTCATCGGGGAGAGGGCTCCAATTATTTTTCCCTGGCAGCACTGTCATGATTCAGCACAGGAAGAAAGTGGTAGAGAGCCAGACACAACAAGAAGAGGTTGATAAGCATCCTGTGTCTTGTATGTCTCTTGAGGCTGGCATTTGGAGAATATGGTGAAGTTTCAAAAATCCAGAAGCAAAGACACATGTAGGAGTGAGTCAGACGTCCGATGCACAAGCCTCGTTTCTGACCAGGAATGGCACCTGGTGGAGAGATGGGCTGACTGTCCTACTTGACATTTCAATGTCCAAAGTTAAGGAATTCTCCAAAACACCTTCATCCAGTATCACTAAGCTTTTTTCAGAAACAGCTAATGTTTATCAGCCCGTTTCTAATCACTGGTGGTCCGTGGAGGAATGACAAATGCCACAGAGGGAGAATGATTTTCATCATGAACCTTTTGGGGACTTTGGCAAAATATCATCAGCCTTCTGTTGAGCTAAGCGTTGGCTCTCCCTGCCTCCCCTCCCCGCACTGGTCAGTTGACAGACAAGAAGGACATGCTCATGCATCATGCATGAAAATCATTAGAAATAACCACCTTTTAAGTTATCTCTTGCTATACAAAACTTGACTTTTGCAAGCAAGTGGCTATTTCACTTAACTGTACTTATGATCTTTCCATCTATCTTTCAATCTCTACATTAAGGAAACTAATATTGATATAGATGGGGATTGAGAGATAGATGTAAGGCTAGTATATGTGTTTCACAAAAGATTTAGAAGATTCCAAACAAAGAAAAAGCTTAGGAACTATGTATTTGCTGTCTATCTCACTTCTGTGGGTAATAATTTCTGTGAATTTACTGCCTGATAATTTAAGATTGCATTTTATTTTTTCTTTCCTTTTATTTTTTTGCCCTAAAACTACCTATTTCAAATTTTAAGAAGTGGTCCCTAATTCTCATATACCATTCTGATTTAATTCAGTTCTAGGAGAATTATCTATTGTGTTCCCAGGGCTGTGTTTTTAGTATTCAAAAGAAATATAAATCACATTTCCTGTTCTCAAGGTATTCCAAGTCCTGTGGAGAAGGCAAGGCTAAACAGAAAACATGTTTGTCTGAAAGGATATGATTACTGCTGAAATGAATTACATGGCTAAGAGGTGCTGCAGAGTCCCATGTATGCCAAGAATTGGTGAAAAATCATAGTTTATTTACAAAGGAAAGAGTCCTGATTCTTATAGTCTGCTGACATGTGTTGGTTTCCCTAACATAGTGGACCACCCAGGTGTCTTTCTCTAGCTTTGTTTGGTTGGTCCTGGGGTGACCAGGCCCACACACAGAGATAGGTTCTGAAGGCAAGATGCTGCTCAGGTTGACCATCTGTCTAGGTTTTCCTGTGTGGCACAGGGGAAGTCCAGAGTGATCTCGGATGTTCTCAAAGGTCAGCTTGTGAGGAGCTGTTAGGAGGGTGTTCAGAGCTGTCATGAATCTCTACTGATGCCTCTGAAAGCTCTGGCAATTGGTAGACGAGGCTATTCTTGAAATCAGAGCTGACTTCTTTTGGCTGAGCAGAGGCTGGAACTGGAAAGGGCTAATTTATTGGTCTATTTTTTAATTTTAGGTTCTAGGTAGAATGGTCAGGAGTGAGGCAACAGTGTGGAGAATTAGCCTGGGGCACTGCTCCCTAGTGACCCTCCAGGTCTCATTAAAATTCTTATTTAGAACAAGTAGTATACAAATGCCCAGGTAAAGAGAGTTTGGTAAAGGGGTGTAGGTGAGCATCATCTGCTCAGCCTTGCCTTTTAGAAAAGGAGATAAGATTTGCTGTGTTAGGAGAGTAAAGTCTTCTTTAGGAGAAATAGAAAACGTAAAGTACAGGCTCCGAAAGGTGAGTTGTTGAGCCTTTCTCATGAACACAGGAGCAAGCTCTTCTGTCTCCTATTGGCTAGTGGACAAAGGGATGCTGCTGTTTCTCATGGTCATGAATGTGAAGAAAATTGATTTGTAAGGAATCCCCAAGGCTCTAGTGAAATTAATATGATTTTCATAAATACAAATTGTACCAGAACTGTTGTCATAGAAACTTGAGTGGAAAGAACAACAGAGGCATGAAAAAGAGAAATTTGTGGTCACTTTTGGTGCAGATCGTACAGCCTCCTGAACCTCACTGTCAGGCGGTGATCTTTCTAACATGTACACCTCACCAAACGGCCTGCCGAGAAGTCCAACCCCTAATTACCTGTCCAAACTAATTTGCTGTCAGTCCCTTACTCCATGTCCTCTTAAGCCAAATTCAATTACCAGCCAAGCCCCTAAACCAGTGTTTCCCAAACTTTAGTGAACACAACACAGATTGCTGGGCCCTGCCCCTAGGGTGGAACCTGGAAATGGGTATTGCTAAGCAATTTCCAGGTAGGGGTGACAGACCCTACTGGTCTGGAGGGCACACTTTAAAAATCACCACCCCATTGCCTCTACTCTGGATGCCAATCTACTTTATGTAAAATGATATTATATCTGAATGTATTATATAATTAGTTGCATGTCCTGCACTGCAGTGTTAGGAAACAGCATATATTTTCATAAGCTTTGTATCTCTCTTGGTACCACAGGGCTTTTTCACTGTAGAAAGAGATCTATATAGGTCCTTGCTAAATCAGGAAGAAACCAGGCAGAAGAGATGACTATCTTCTGAGCCTCCAGAAAGGCCTGGGAAGTTCTGTTTACAGGATCCCACAGAGCTACTTGCATCAGGAGGAGCAGTTCCTGACTCTTTCTTCTCCAATGCACCTTTCCTTTTGCCTGCTATCTCTTCCTTCCCTTCAACAATAAGGACCCTGGGTCAGAAAGACCTGGGTTTAAAGCCCACTGTGATACTCAGAAACTTCACGGCCTGTAGTAACGTGGTTAACCCAAGTCTCAGTCTTCTCATTTCTGAGATATGGGACTAATAATTTCTAATTTACAGATTTCTGTTGAGGATTAAATAAAATAATGCCTATTATCTGTGTAGCTCTGTAAGTACTTACTCACACAGTATCTATTATTGATTATCGATGCAAATGTGGGTGCGAGCACACTGAGCAGGTTGCTTTGCAGCGCCCAGGCGTGACCCTGCGTGAGCACTTGCCTATGAATTATTCTACCAAGTTTGACAAACAGCGGCAGGTAACCCGAGACACTGCACCTTTTCATGAATATCAGCGACCCCAATTTCTGCCAGGGGGATAAATCTTCTTCCATTTTAGTATAATTTCTCAAGAGTCCATGAAAAGTAGGCATGTCACTGTAAGAAGCTGCTGGGAACTGCAGAGCTGGGAGCGGGGAGCCTCCCGGAGGACCGCCTCTGAGAAGATGCCGGTGCACTGTAACTGGGAACGTTTAGAACCTGAAACAGTAGGAATGCAGCGGGGAAGGCAGGGCAGTTAAACCTCCTCAGCCTCACAATCAATCTCAGAGGAAGCAGGCATTTAAGGGAAAAGTTCCTTTAGAATGTATTTCTATTTGTATTTCTATTACCTCATCTCGTAAATCTCATTCCCTCCTAGTATGATTCCTTGAGCAGAACAGCCCGGATCTTTTTCAGTCTCCTAATGGATTCATTTTTTGACTCTGCAAGACAGACAAAGGAGTCTTGGAATCCACCCGATGGGGCTGGCCGGGAGCAGGGTAGAGGGCTGAAAGTAGGGTCACTTCAGCCTGAGAACGGATGACGCGAAGCTGACCCTCCGAATATCTGCAAGTGACGGGAATTTTCTACTTCCATGCTGAAAGGAGAAACGGAGGCAGTAAAAATATGATGGCGGGGTCTACATTGTATCTTATTTAAGACTGCCTTGTCTCATGCTCAGCATTCATAGGTCCTGCATTTTATTCAACAAGCGAGCACGGTGGTCCTATTCTATTCCACGGTGCGCAGAGCATCGCCACGCTCTGCACACCATCGCGCAGGAACTTCCCACGTTGTAGCTTTCAGATTATATCTCCCAGTTTGCCTCCTATCCCCCAAGTCATGAGAAACTGGATGGGTTTTGGTTTGGAAAACACAGTCATTGCAACATATGCTCTTCATTTTGTAAATGAGGAAATTTGGATCTTCCTACAGGTTGGTGCCAGCACCAGGGAACTGAAGTCCCGTTTTCATGGCCCTTCATGCATCACTCCCGTCTACGGTACTACGCAGCTATCGTCCTCATTTTAAGCTTTTAAAAGAATTTTCTTTTTAAATTAAAGGAGCATTTTGATCCTGACAATACATCCCAGACCTCAGCTTTCCGTCTGATTGGAGCAAAGAAAAATAAAGTTAAATGATATGTTTATAACTCATGGAGGCATTTTCTTATCTCTAGTTTATCAATCTGACTTCTTTTTCAGTCAGCGTATCCAGTTCTTTACATGCAGTGTATCAGGTCTGACTTGTTTTTGCATTCACAAGAGGTTTATTGAATCAAGTCTTGGCACCTTCACTTGGTACAAAACAAAGTATTTTATGGGGCTAATAAGATACTTAGAAGTCTTCTAGCCCAGGTCTAGCACCTGCTAAATTCCAGGAACTATACTAGGTATTAGAAGTTAATAAAAAATATAAAGACCCCAGCATCATGGAACTTACAGTTGAGCTTAAACATCCTGAGCAAGAGGGTCTAGGAAAGGCCCTTGGGTTGTCCTGGGCATAAAAAGCCCCAGTTTAATTAAATGACCATCCTTCCCAATTAGCCATGAAAAACGCTGCTTGTATAACTATGTCATTATCACTTCCTGCCTGGATTAGTGTAATCCATGATATGCAGGCCTTCTGTGCTCCAGCATTTCCTCTGGGGATTTGCAACTTTTGCAAAACCCCAGCTTTAGAATGCTGGCTGGAGCCAAGACTTCATTACTCATGTTACGCCTATGCCAAGCAAACTTCACGAGCTTCCTTTACAGTGGAGTGCACACTGTAAACGTTCTGAAGTGAAAAGAATAAGCAGAAATCTCTTCCCCAGACCTGGGCTGTCTCCGCAGTTTAAGTATACACTTCCCTCACCTCAAGCAAAAGTTGGCAAGTGCCAGCCGCAGACAACACATTTGTTCATCTCCTGATTCCTATCAAGAAAAAGCTAGATAGTGTAGAAATGATTCAGACCCTCAGTGAGATTGACTAGACTTCTTCCAATGCTATAATTCTATCTTTCTAGAACAGCCATTTCCTGGGGGTCTGCCCCAGATATGACAACACAACTGTCTCTATGCCCAAAATGTCATTCTTTCAATCATAAACTCACATTTTTTCCCAGAAATAAAATAATACAGGAGCTCAAGTAGACATATTTCAAATGAGGAAACTGAAGCTGAGAAAGATAAGCTACTTAGACAAGGTCATACCCAGGGCTGGAACCCAAGTATCTAACTGATCTAAAGAACCACTCTGTCCTCTCTAACAAATATTTCATATTCCAGTGACCTGTGTCATATGGCCATATCCTCCCTTTACATTTTCAAAAAGGGTTTTTTTTGTTGTTGTTTTTATCTGAAGGCTATCCAATGCCAAACACCATTTCTCATTGAGAATATTG
Organism: Glossophaga mutica; assembly: GCA_039655065.1. Taxonomy (NCBI): domain Eukaryota; kingdom Metazoa; phylum Chordata; class Mammalia; order Chiroptera; family Phyllostomidae; genus Glossophaga; species Glossophaga mutica. Next base: position 71,304,528 of record CM077308.1, on the reverse strand, counting down.
CTCAGGTACTATCTCAAAATAGATTTTCAGTGCCAGAGCAGGAGAGAAGCCCATTAAGTGATGCTCCAGCTGCTGAAAATACCACGGAGCTTTCACAAAGCCAAGCTGCATGAAGCAGATCAAAGAGCATTATACTGCCTTCTAGTTATGGGTCACTCTATCTCTGTGAATCTAGTCATAAATGCACAGAAATTCAGAGCTGGAAGGGACTTCAGAGATCATCTTGTCAACTCCTTCAGTTTAAAGGTGAAGAAACCAAGACCCAGAGAATACTACAGACTTGCCTCCAGGCTATAGATCAAGTGACAAGGAAGCTGGTCTGTCCTTTTTCCCCATGTCACACTGTTCTGCAACAAAAGGCTTATGCCACCTGATATATCCAGTGGTTTTTTCCATCCTGGTATTGCACCAAGAGAAGACTCTCACTATTTCACTCTTTATATGAATTTCCCAAGAACACAGAAGATGCTCTAGATTTTTTTGAGTGATACAGATTGTGACAAAGCCCCAAACTGACCTCTTCCACAGTGGGAGAGTGGGCATAAGCCAACGTACAAACCAATGTACAACAAATCCCTGGACACTGCACAGAAAAAGAAAAAAGAAAACCACCTCATCATGATCCCAAAAGAAATCAAGTCCAAGATCTGATGCTTGCCATTCATCAGATACCTTTGATGTATGATACTTAAGACAGATATTGTGGCACTTTTATAACTAAAGCAAGTGCAAAAAATGTCAAATTCTACATAAGGACAATAAGGCTCTCCACAGAACTGATCAGGGGAGAAGCCTGCCCATCCTTCTATTTTCCTCTTTGCTGAAATTGTGAAACTTATTTCCCTATGTGTCTGGTGCCCAGAATTCCAAGGGCAAGAACTTTGTAAAATAACATTTTTTTAATTATAAAAATCATGCATAATCCTTATAGAAAATTTGAAAAATACAATTATTAAGAAGAAAACAAAATTGATCTATATATCCACCATCTGTAGGTAAATACTGTTAATTTTTAAAATATATCTTACCAGTATTTCCTCCAGGCATGCATATATACATATTGTTTTGTGCCCTTATTTTGCTTTTTTTTATATTACAATTTACAGGAACATTCCTCCTTCCTCTCCCCCGCAGGTAGTTACCAAACTTCAATAAGCATCAGAATCATGTGGAAGGCTTGTTAAGAATGCTGAATTCTAATTCCAATTTTTTATATAGTAGCTCTAGGGTAAAGATTCCTAATTTGCATTTCTCCCGTTTCCAGGAAACATTTATATTGCTGGTCTGGGGAACACATTTTGAAAACCATGGTTGTACTACAGCATAAGTTTTTTTTAAAAAAATGGCTGTATTCTATTAAGTGGGTATGGCATAATATTATAGGCATTTAGACATTTCCTAATTTTTCACTGTTATAAATAATAATGTAATAAATATATTTTGCTTATCTCTGTTCTTTTTTTAAAATATTTTATTTATTTTTATTTTTTTAGATTATTTATTTATTTTTAGAGGGGAAGGGTAGGAGAGAGGGAGAGAGAGAGAAATATCAATGTACGGTTGCCTCTCATGTGTCCCCTGCTGGGAACTGGCCTGCAACCCAGGCATGTGCCCTGACTGGGAATTGAACCGCGATCCTCTGGTTCGCAGGCCCGCGCTCAATCCACTGAGCTACACCAGCCAGGGCATCTCTGTTCTTTTTTTGAGAAAGAGCTTTATTGAGATATAATTCACATACCATAAAATTCATCTAAGTATACAATCTTTGATTGTTTCTCTTCTTTAAAATTTTTATTTATTGATTTTGAAGAGAAGGAGAAAAAAGGAGAGAAACATCTATTTGTTGCTCCATTTATTTATGCATTCATTGGTTGATTCTTGTACATGCCCTGACCAGGGATTTGAACCAGCAACCTTGGTGTGTCAGGACAGCGGTCCAACCAGCTGAGCTGCCCAGCCAGGGCTAGATTGTTTTGTTAGGATAAATTCTAAAGGGAATTGCTGGGTCAAAGATTATGACCATTTTTTAAGGCTCTTGATACATATTGACAAATTGTCCTCTGAGGTTATACATAATTACATTTTCACAGCAAAGTGTGAGGGTCTCATTTTCTGATTTCCTGGGGCAACCCACAGTATTATAATTTTATAACTTTACCAATGTGAAAGGAGAAAAATCGTATTTGTGTTGTGGCTTTTATATATTTCTTTGACATCAATTGAGGTTGAACATTTGTCCCCACGTATTTATGATTTTGGGAGCATCTCTGCCTTAGGCAGGATATCTGTGCAGGTGTCCTATACAGCTCAGGACCATAAGGACACCAGTCATCTTAATGACTGACAGACACAGGGACTCTCCCTATGTAAAATGTCATTTCCCTACAGTTCTCATTGAGCACCAGCGTCTCTCTCTCCCTTGCCCTCTCTCCTTCCCTTCCCCCACCCTTCCCCATCTCTCTCTCTCACACACACACAGCAAATTTTGAAGGACCTTCAGGCTACGGGCAGCCCCAGGGAAACTCCCACTAAGGTTGCAAAAACACAGGAGCTTTAAAAACCCCCAACTGAATGGGGTGAGTCAGTTTTACTGCAATCAGCCAATTGCATTTAGTTAAAGGATAAGTGTTGTAATGTTTATGTGGTTAATTTTAAAAGAAAGTGGTTATTGTCCTGAATAGGTTTTTCACGTTGTTTTCTACTCTGCTGGGGGTGGGGAGCGGGGTTGCAGACTCAGTCTGGTACATGCTCCCTCACCCAGTGGCTGTGGGAAGGAAGAGGACCCGGGGAGAGAGCTGTTAGTGCTGATCTTTGCAGACTTTCCTAACTTGCCACCACAAGGCCATAAGGTCAGATGCCAACGGCTAAAGCTTTGGTGGAGAATTTTGCATTCTTATTCTCTTCAGCAGTCACCAGGGGGAAAATGTCGTGTATATGTTCACAGGTGAAAGAGAGTTGGTGCCCAAAGCATCCAATAGAGAGGCACTACATGCTCTAGGTCTCAGCCTGAGGTGCAGTGCACTGTCTAGAGTTTTTGAAGAGTTTCCTTTTCCTGAAATTCTTTTCAATAAACACAAGGTGACTCTTCCATCAGACCAGGATGATTTGAAATTACAGTATCTCTTTCTGCTTGGTCTGCCCTACTGACTGCTCACCCCCTAAAAGTCATGTGTTGTGAATGGTTTCTTAGCCCTCTTCCCTTCCCCCTTTTACTCCCTTCCTCGGGGATGTTCTCTGCTCCGATGGCTTCCCACTCTGACACCGATGGGGCCACACACCACATTTCCGTTCCCAAACTTGCTCCTCATCTCTCTTGAAAAAAACGCCTTCTAGGAAGTTATCTTCAACCTGTTCAAACTGGAACTCTTTAACTCTCCACACTGAACTTCTTACATTCTTATTTCAGTGAATGGCATCACCATTTATGTTAGAAAATCGTGAGTCTTGTCTGGCTATTCTGATTTCACTTGGTCCCCGAATACTGCCTACTCTGCCTCTGGCATGGGTCTCCAAGAGTCCTCCCCTCCCCCCAGCCCTGTGCATTTGCTCAGACCTTCCTAATCTCCTGCCCTGACAACTTCGCCCCTTCTAGCCGGCTGTCCTCTTAGTACACTTTCTTCACTCTAATCCACCTTTTGCCTTCAACACTGGCCTCCAGAGGTGTCTTCCCATTAAAGAAATCTGATCCTGTCACTCCCCTGCCTAAAGACAGCTGCCTGGAAAACTAATCTGAATTCTTTGGCGTGGTACATGAGACTTTGCACTAGCACCCTCCTCTCCCCTCCTCACTCCACTCCCACCGCAGCCCCTCCCTGGCAAGCTCTGCTCTTAGTCACATCAAATCTTTGTTCCCAGTACAAGCTATTCTTACTCTTCTACCCTTCCAGGTTGTATGCATTCTCCTTCCTCTTCTTTGTCACCAAATTTCCTCCCTCTCTTTCATTGCCAACTGAAACGAATCACCTCATTCATTAATTCATTCACTCATTCAACACAATTATTTTGAGCATTATTGGTAAAATATTGTGCTAAGTGAAACCAAACAGACAGGACCCCTGCTCTAACGGAGGTATAAATTTTCTTGAAGCCTTTCACGACACCTTTGGCATTAATAATTTCTTTCTTATCCTCACAGCATTCTGTTCGTAGCCCCGTTATAGAGGTTAATTAACCATCCTGTAATGACCTACTTACAGGTGTGATGTCTGGATTCCTCAACAGACTGTGAGCTCTGGGGCTGGGGGTGGGAGGGTTGCATCAATGACAGAGTCTCACCCATCTCTGTTCGAGGAGGTTATTTAACACAGTGGTTAAGACGTGGGTTCCTAAGCTGACTACCTGGGGTTCTAATTCTGCTTCTACCATTCATAAGCTCTGTAACCTCAGAAAAATTTTAACCTCTCTGTGTTTGTGTCTATGTTTATTGAGTGAAATTAATAGTAGTAACTGATAAAGTTGTACAAATTACAGGAGTTAATATATGAAAGCAATTATTGTAGAATATGATAAGTGCTCTGTTTCATTAATTCCATTATGGTACCTAGTAACAGAAAGCCTTCAACAAAAGCTGACTGAATGAGTGGATGAATGTTAGTTAAATATACTAAGATCTGTCTATCTATCTATCATCCATCATCTATCTATCCTCTTAGTCAAAGACCATATCATCTCAGTCATGGGTATAAGAATGGTCAGGCCAGATGAAGCCCAGATAGTCTAGGGAAGTGATTTTCAGCTTTAGTGTGCTTTAAAATCTCCCAAGGAACCTGTTAAAAATTCATATTCTTGCCCCCTTGCTGACTTAGTAATTTTGGGATAGATCTCAGAATTTGCATTACTAATAATTCTGTGTGGATGGATGGTCCTTGGACCATGTTTTGAGAAATACAAGCCTTGGGGAGTTAGCTTAGGCTGTTTTCCCTACTGAGGGTCCCAGAACTACTCATGGTCCCCTGAGCAAAAGGACTGGAGAGGTCCTACTGATCATGGTGACACAGTGTCATGTGACTCTCACAGGATGCTTCTGTGAAGAGAACTGGGGAGGGAGTGAAGCACATAAAACACACTAGGTGGAGATCGGCTTCAAAGACAACTGTGTCATAAAGGTGTGCTGATTGGTGGGTGAATTTGAAAAATTTCTAAGTAATCCCACCTGGGTTATTTCCCAAGAATCAGCAACAAAGCAATACGGTATTTGGAATACATAGATGTTGCTATGCAGGGTTGAACTTTATCATCAGTTTCATGTTGGGTTAATGTATTATTATTAATCTGCCACAAATCACCTATGTGGCATTTTGCAGGTCACTTTGCCCTTCTGGTCCTCTTTTCCATATGATAAGTGGGTTGGGGTAAAGTTCTGAGTCCTTTGATCCTGTTGTTCACTGCCTCTTGTGCTGGGGGCTGCAAACCACTGACTGAGGCCTGAAGGAATTAATGCCTCTCCTAAGAGAGAACAGTTTACTCTGCATTAACCTCAGAGTCAGTTTCCAAATGCCAATCAAGAGTAACACATCTGGGTTTTTCAAGGTGAAGACAGAGTGCCAGCTCCACTGTGCATCCCGAGCTAGCACTCAGCTGTGATGGGGACACAAAACGGCACCTGAAACAAAGAGCCATTCTCCTCCTTCCTGCCCTGCCTGCAGAAAATCTGCTCCAGCCAGCACCTTCTCCAACGGCTGCACTATCCCACTCTCAGGCCGGGGGAGGGGCAACCCAGGAGGCAGGTGCTTGAGATACTCCTTCCTAAAGGTCTTGCTGAGGCCACCTGTAGGAAGTCATCTGGTCACACCCCTGGGAGCACACCTAAATGTGCTAGCCTTAGTGAGTTCACGCCTGTTTTTCTGGAAATCCAACTCCCATTCTTTCCTTTATTTCTGTTAAGCCATTGTGATATTGTGATTTATAAATAAGAAATATACATCTGGTCTTTGTTCCTGTTTCTGGCATAAAGCTCCTAAAACTCTTGGAATTTCCTAAGTGACAAGGGCAATAAAGGTGTCTTTTGTTAAGTCAGTGAGGTAACTTTTGGACCCACCTAAGGATGAGGGCTGGTTGCCAGGAAAACCAACCACGTGGTTAGAGGGTTAGAACTTCAAGTCCCACCTTCACCTCCTCACCCACTGCCACCTCCTGGGATGGGACAAGGCTGAAGATGGGGTTCATTCACCAATGGCCAATGACTTAATCAATCATGCCTATGAATACAGCTTTTATTCAAACCATGAAGGATGGAGTTCGGGGAACTTCCAGGCAGGTGAGCCCATGTAGGCCCCAGGACAGTGGTGTGCTCGGGGAGGACGTGGAAACTCCTGCGGCCTGTCTCCATGCCTCCCCCTGTGCATCGCATCTCGTCCATCTGGCTGTTCCCCAGTTGTAACTTTTTATACTAAATGTATAATCTAGTAAGTAAAATGTTTTCCTGAGTTTCGTGAGCTTCTCTAGCAAATTGATGAAATCCGAAGGGGGGTGTCTGGAATCTCTAGTCTGCAGCCGGGCAGAAGCACAGATGATGACCTGGGTCTGGAGCTGGTGGGTGGGGGACAGGCAGCCTTGTAAGGCTGAGCATTTACTTCGTGGGGTCTGACACCATCTCCAGGTAGGGTCAGAACTGAGTTGAACTGTAGGAGACCCAGCCGGTGTTGGAGAATTTCTTGTCGGCACGGGAATCCCCCACTTTCCCACAGGAGAAGTGGTGTCAAAATTGTAGCCATAAATGGGAGAAGAAAGAAGAATGGGAGATAAATGAAAACTTTTATTATTTCCGTGTTACCTAACATGTAGCAGCATCTCTAGTCTTGAGTTATTTTGCTTACTATTATGTGAGTTATTATGTACTATATATCATTATTGAACAAATTATGTACAAAGGCAGTGGTGCACAATAAAAGTGGCTGTTTCAGAAAGACCTCAACACCGTCCCTTTTTACTGGGTCAGGGCACATCACATGGGGAGAGTGCAACTGTCTAGCCCTGTGCCAAAGTTCCGCACTCCACTTCTCCTTGGCTAGCGCTTTCCAAGCTTTTAACAAAGGAGGAAATCCTAACCTTTCATTACTTCTCCTTCCTCTGTCCATACCATGTGATGACAGGCTTTTCTACCCAACTGCATTAAGTAATAATGTTTTTCCATTTAAAAATTAATCAAAGACACAGATAACAGCTAATCAATGCTTCTCATCTTTGCCAGAGTGCCAGTGTAATCATTTTTATCATTTTAGTGAAATACACTGAAAATTGGCCTCTTGCTGAGGGTGTTCTATCTTGGCTACAGCACCTGGCTAACGCTGTGGCGAGAAAGGGTGAGGGAGCAGTGTGGCTTCTGTATGTAGTTTTTACTTCTTTCTCTAATTCTGAGTGGGTACAAACTAGTTTATCCCTCTGTCCCCACATGTCTGTCCTCTTTCTCATCTCCTTTCTGTACCTGTCTCTTCTTTTCGTCCTTCCTATTGTCTCCAAGGTACTTGATGGTGGGGCCAGGGAGGGATAGAGGTAAAACCCACCTCAGGGAAGAGTGAACTGGCCTGCCAGATTGTGTGTGAGCTAAGGAGACTAACCCACTATTCATTGTCTGTTATTATTATCAGCCTTATGGAGATACAACACCTTGTTACATGTGTTTTTCTGGTCACTTTGACCTAGCTCATGCTTCTCTGCCTGACCAATTTTTTCTGATGCTTTAAGACTCTGCCCATTCAGGGTGGGTGCTCCTCTTCTGTGTTACCAAGACACTGCATATTGTATTTAATCACTGGTTTATTTTTCTGACCCTCCCGCTCTACTCTGTAATCTATGAGAGTATCTGTGTCCAGTGCCTCAGTAAAATGCCTGCACATGATTGGTGGTCAACAAATGCTTTTTAAAACAGATTAATAACTATGAGTGTAAATAAATGTCAATGCAGGCACAAGACTAAGAAAACAGAAAACAGGTACTGTCCAAGTTAAACCTGAGTGAGATTCAACAGTGCCCTGAAGTCCAATAAGAAGACTCCAAGCAGAGCTGGAGACAGGATGATTGTAAAAGCCAATTAATGGGTGGCAGTGGCCAAGGGGCAGGGGTGGAGGCAAAGGCAGTCTGGAAGCAAGGAAGGGGACTAGGAAGCTGTGCTTTCTGGAGGGGCAGGAGCCTCTGCTGAAGGACTTGCCAGCATCTTCTCCAGCTTCAACACTGAAGGCAGAAGACAGAGGACTGATACACTAACCCTTAAATCTGACATTTCAGCTAGATTGCTACCTCTTTGATGGCAGAGAGCATGCCTTTGATATTTGAACAATAACTTTCTACAATGCCTTGTAGAGAAAGATACTTAGGCAGTAAGTGTTAATGTAACTAAAACACAAGGCATAATACATTCTGATAAATAAGGCTGAGACCTTTGTTCTTCTTGTACAATGATGTGTTCCCAAAATCCAGACTTGTGCTTGTCACATAACTGGTACTCAATAATATTCATGAATGAATCCATGAACTTTAAAACCTCACAGTAGCGCATAGTCTCTATGGCCAGAGTTGACAAGCATTTTCATTTAACCCTCATCAAGGTAGGTCGTGGCTTATCAGCAAAGCAAAAGGAGAGAAGAAACTGTGATCCAGGTGTATTCCTCACCTATGTATCCCAAAGTCCTGATAGTGGCATTGAGACCTACTTGGGTGACTTCTCTGCTCATTTTTGAAGCAAGAAAAGCCAGGCCCTTTTTCAAGTTTGGGAGCAAGGGGACAGACAGCTTTCTTTCTCCACAAACTGGTTACTTTCTCCTACCTGAGAGTGAGACATTATGACACTGAAAACTCACGTATTAGTTCTAATACCTGAGGAGGGAAGCTGTGTCTGTTAGATAAAGATGATCACATTTCAAAATTTGGGGTAAAACTCCCCCTCTCAAATCATGCATTTTTTTGCCCTCAAATGTTGCCCTTAAAAACCATGCCATGAAAACACCATGTGGTAGGGTAATAAATCCCACACGAAGCAGTGTCTGTGTTAAAGGCATTTACAGTCTCAGAGAGTATGTGTTTACATTTCACTTGCCCTGCTACAACACCCTGTAAATTCACTTAGCTGCTTTCAGTGTAATTTTTTAAAGTGGTGGGAATATCTTTTTGTGTATATGTTATAGAACGAGAAATTCTTACACCAAGAATTTAACACCAGCAAAGCACATGTGCATGGATGGAAAAACATGAGTAATTCCCTTTCATATGTTTTCCAACCTCTCAATATGTAGAACACCACACACTGAATGGCAGCCAAAGTGCAAAGTGCAATTATCTTTCTAATGGGCATCCTTTTTGACAGTTGCCATGGATAATAAGATCCTATCTCTTCCCTAACACCCTTCCCATCCCTTCACCCCAACACAATAATTTTTGGCATTTGCAAACCATGTCTTGCCAGATTCTTGCCTATGCAAATATACCACACCTCCTCTCCTTTGCGACAGGCTCTGGAATCTGGGGGACTGTTGGCAAGATGGGTCCCAGAGCGCTTGGGCACAGACTGCAGTGATCAGCCATCTTGAAGGAAATGTTTAACCCCCAAAGGAAGGGACTCAACCATAGAGAATGACTTTCGTGTCTGTACTGTGACACTCAGGAAATGAGAGAAGAAAAGGATTCTCATGAAAAGGGTCTTACAAGTAAGAGACTGGAAGGAGAAGCTGATTTTTTTCTCTCTCTTTCTCTCTCTCTCCCTTCTTTCCTCCTTCCTTTCTCTTTTTAAAAATTAGGTCTGTTTTTCATTTTTATTTATTTATTTACATCAATATTATTCTATATTAGTTTCAGGTGTACAGCATAGCAGTTAGCTAATCATATACTTTACAAAGTATCCCCCCTGATGTTCCCAGTGCCCACCTGGCCCCAACATAATTAGTAGAATATTACTGACTATACTCCCCATGCTGCGCCTTACATCCCATGACTGCTCTGTAACTACCAATCTGTACTTCTTCATCCCTTCCCCTTTTTCACCCAGCCCCCCAAAACCTCCACCCCTCTGACAACCATCAGGCTGTTCTCTGTAGCTATGTGTCTATTTCTGTTTTGTTTGTTTGTTTATATTTTTCTTTAGCTTCCACATATATTCTGGTCAAGATGGAGGCATAGGTAAACATACTTCACCTCCTCACACAACTACAGAAAAAGTTAAATTAGACTATAAAACAAAAATCACCCAGAACCATCAGAAAATTGAGTTGTATGGAAGTCCAACAACCAAGGATTTAAAGAAGCCACATTCATCCAGGAGGGTAGGAGGGAACGAAGACCTGGAGTGATACAGAGAGGTGGTGGAGTGGGGTCCCACATTCACGTGTGGTGGATAAAAATCAGTTGGGAGCAAGGGATCCCAAACCCAAACCAGAATACCCAGCAGACCAGGGTTCCAGTGCCAGGAAGACAAATTCTTAAAACTTTTGGCACTAAAAATAGTGGGGGTTGAGGCAGCAGAATAAACTACTGGATTCTCAATAGTCTTTTCTTAAAGGGCCTCTACAGACTTAGAACTTACACAGACCTACCCCCTCTGGGATTCAGCACCAGGGCAACAGCTAGAAGGGCACCAGTGCCATACGGGGAGGCAGTGAAGTGCCTGGAAACTGGGCAAGTACCAGGAGACAGCTTCCTCCCAGACAAACTTCCACAAGACAGTCTGCAGCATTGGTCCCCTTTGAACCTCCCCCTACACAGAGCCACAAAGCAGTGAAAGGGGTTGCCCCACCCTGGGGACTACCTAAGGCTCCACCGCATACAATTTACAGGTGCCTTTTTTACAATAGGCCATCTTACTAAGACAGGGAGTCAAAGCATCTCTACCTGATACATAGAAACAAACACAGGGAAACTGCCAAATTGAGGAGACAAAGAAATATGGCCCAAAACAAAAAACAGACCAAAACTCCAAACAAAGAATTAAATAAAACAAGATAAGCAACCTATCAGATGCAGAATTCAAAACACTGGTTGTCAGATACTCAAAATACTCATTGAGTATGGTAACAGCGTAAAAAAGACCCAGGCAGAAATGAAGGTTACATTAAGTGAATAAAGAAAAGTCTACAGGAAATCAACAGTGGAAAGGATGAAACCCAGAATCAGATCAATGATTTGGAATATAAAGAAGAAAAAAACATTCAATCAGAACAGCAAGAAGAAAAAAGAATTTAAAAAAATGAGGATATTCTAAGAAACTGGGACATCTCCAAACATGCCAACATCTGTATCATAGGGATGCCAGAAAGAGAAGAGGAAGAGGAAGAAACTGAAAACTTACTTGAAAAAATAATGAAAGAAAACTTCCCTAATTTGGTGAAGGAAATAGATATGCAAGTCCAGGAAGCATAGAGTCCCAAACAAGCTGGACCCAAAGAGGACCACACCAAGACACATCATAATTAAAATGCAAAAGTTAAATAAAGAGAGAATCTTAAAAGCAGCAAAAAAAAAAAAAAAAAAAAAGTAGAGAGTTACCTACAAAGGAGTTCCCATAAGACTGTCAGCTGACTTCTCAAAAGAAACCTTGCAGGCAAGAAGGGGCTGGCAAGAAGTATTTAAAGTGATGAAAAGCAAAGACCTATGACCTAGATTATTCTGTCCGGCAAAGCTATCACTTAGAATGGAAGGGCAGATAAAGTGCTTTCCAGACAAGGTAAAACTAAAGGAGTTCATCATCACCAAGCCATTATTATATAAAATGTTAAAGGGACTTATTTTAAAAAAAGTATATTAAAGTGGCAACAAATTCACAACTATCAACAACTGAATCGAAAAAAAACAAACTAAAGCAAACAACCAGAACATGAACAGAATCATAGATATGGAGATCACTTGGAGGGTTATCAGCTGGGAAGGGGGAGGAGGATAATGGGGGAAAAGTTTCAGGGCTTAAGAAGCGTAATTTGTAGGCACAAAATAGACAGGGGGAGGTTGAGAATAGTATGGGAAATAGAGAAGCCAAAAAACTTATATGAATGACTCATGGACGTGAACTAAGGAGGGGGGATTGCTGGAGTGAATTGGGGTAGTGGGCATAGGTGGGCGAAGGGGGAAAATTGGGACATAATCAAAAATAGCATAATCAGTAAAATATACTTAAAAAAACAGAAAAAAAGATTCCACATGTAAATGAAATCGAGGAGCTGGTTTTCACTGGGACCATTACATTTTTTTATACATTCAGTTTGAAGGGACTGAGAAGCCCTAGAAATAAAGAACTAGGGCTCAGGGCAGAAATCAAGTTTGCCGGGAGAGGCTCAGATGTTGAGAGCAATCCACATGGAAAAAGCAGTTCTGGAGCAGGGAAAGGGGAGGAGACAAGGGGCTGAGCCTGAACTCTATGGATCCCCTGCATCCAGGAGGTGATATGAAGAACGGTCAGTAAAGGAGGCAGAAGGACTCATGAGAAGAGGAGGTGGAACAGCTCCTTGAATGCCATGGAAGCTGAGGGGAGAAAGAACTCCGGGGAGGAAGGAAGGAGATCATCAGCAATGCCAAAGGCTGCAGAAATGTCAAAAGGTAAGGGCAGAGGTTTCCTAGCTTTCTCTTCTCTGTCTTCTTTAAAGTTGCAACCTAACTCCTCACTTTCTCTAGTTCCCGTCTCACTCCAATATCATTCTGATTAGAATTGCCTCCCCTGAGCTAGGCAGAAGACCTGTTATTGTTGCTGCTCCTTTATTTTTAGAAATGTGGACATTTTACCCTGGCTGGGTGGCACAGTTGATTGGAGTGTTGTCCCATACACCAAAAGGCTTCGGGTTTGATCCCTGGTCAGGGCACATACAGGAAGCAACAAATTGATGTTTCTCACCTTGATGCCTCTCTCTCACGCTCTCTAAAGTCAATAAAAATATATCCCTGAGTAAAGATTAAAAGAAGAAGAGGAAGAAGAAATATGGCGATTTTATCACTTGCCTCTCTTTAGGACAAGGGGCTAGAAGGAAACACTTGTGGAGTGTCTCCCGTATGCTAAGCACCATGTGGAGTAAGATGGTAATGGAAACATTCAAGCAGCCATCACTTAGGGAAAGGTAACAAGAGAATTGTCAAGGCAGGAGCATGAGACGCCCTGGCCTCCTGTTCCAGTCCTTCTGTGGGCAGGGCTCACTGACCTCTCTTCTTCATTCAGGAGAATAAAAACCCTGCCCAGCTCACCCAACTGTTGTGAGGTCACAAAAGATCTAAAAGGCTTCATGAACGAAGGAGCTATTAGGGGACTGTCTGCCTTATTTGTACCAGAAGCCTCCTACCAATAGCAGATCCTACATGAAGACTTCCCTGGGATATGGCAGTTTATAGTGATTTCCCTTGTCTGAAACCCCATAGTCAATATTGAGACATCAATTATTTTTCTTTATTATTTAAGCGCCCTATGAGACTGATCTCTTGAGCAAAACAATGATCTCCTTGAGAAAAGGGACTGTGTTATATACTTGTGGGATTCCCACAAAACCTAACAGACATGCAATTAATTGATAACCTGAATTAAATGACTCTAGTGGCAACCTGTGATAATTCAAATCTGTTACTACTATTTCCCTCTGATAGTAGATTTGTTTTAAGGACTGCCTTCTTGATTTAGCCATTGGCTACAGTAATAATCTTGGAGCCCACAAACCCTAAGGCATTGTTATATAATTGCCATCCAGCATTTCCAAGCTTGTGGGGAAACATGGAGCAAAGCAGCCCCTGCCTAGCATGCTACACAAGCCACAATGAACAAAGCAACGAGGGGAAAAGTGGAGGAAAAGATGGCCCAAACTCCTGGGGCTGATAGCTTCTTCATCCAAGCCTGCTAATAATTACCACAGAGGAAAATTTATTTTAGGAGTCTTGCATGCACCTTCACTTCTTCCTCTACTGCTTGTTTTGTGACCCAGAAATTTTTACCACCCTTGCACGAATAAAGGAGTGTCAGGTTTTCTTGCACAGAGATGCTATTCCTCATCAGAGGAAATGGAAACCAAATTAAACTTTGTTCTGCAATTTAAAAACATACCTCAAGTGCAAGCCAATGAAAATTTCCCTGGCTCTAGTTGAACTGGTCTTTTTACAGTGTGCAAAGCAAACTGCTGCAGTAGCCTCTGGCTGTGAAAACCAGGAGGGGATCCACAGACCTTGTCATACTCTCCAGAGAATCAGAAGACCTGAGCTTTGCTCTAGTCTTCCTCTGCCTCAGTGATGTTTACCCTTAACACACCAAGGAAAGGGAAAGTCGGTTTCTTGTGCCTGGGCCACCGCTGTCTGAAATCTGAGTTCTGGTGCTTACCTACTGTGAACAACAAACACAGGCTGTCTTCAGTTCACATGACAAACATTTGCAAAGGAGAAAAAAGATGCCTCGATTTGCATGATGTTTCATTGTTTAGCATGTGGGATCACAGGTGTTATCGCCATTAATCCTTAGACCCACCACGTAAGTTAAGTATTGTGACCTGAATTTTACAGATAAAGATGAGGGTCGGAGATGTTGAGTCATTTGCCCAGCCAGGGTGAATGTTGGGTGAAAGACAGGACTTTAACACGGACATGGACAACAGCGTGGTGATCGCCAGGGGAGAGGGAGGAGATGGGGGAGGGCGTGGGGTCCATGAATAGGGTGGGTGGAGCACTGACTTGGGGCGGGGGACACACGACCCAGAGCACAGATGATGTGCTGTAGACTCGTGCAACTGAAACCTGTGTGAGTTTGTTGACCAGTGTCACCCCAATAAATTCAGTAATGTCCATTGTCAAAGACTGATGGACATTTGGGGGCATACTTAAAAGTCTTTATTAAAAATTAAATCTGTACATGTTTAATATTTTATCTGACAACTCATGCTTTTTATGGCATTGTCAACACAATATTCACCTTTCGCAGTTCGTAAAAATCAGAAAATTGTTTTTGTCAAAAGTTTGAATAACCTATTTTAAAAACAATTTCTTTTTTGATGGAAACAGTACACTCAATGCATTATCCTCCTCTAAGGAGTTTCTGTGAAAGCAAATATATGTAAGTGTGATGACATGATCTTTAAATAAAGTTAGTAGCATCTTGGAAAAAAGTAAATAAAAAAATTAAGAAAAGACAGAACTTAAAGCAAGGTTAAAGTTCCCAGCAAGCCCACACTTACCGAGCACCGTACTGTTGTCTCCATTTCTGTAATATTAAGAACTTAACACTTGTTATAATTCATAGTTACTGAAAGATATGCTTTAAAGTTTAACTCAGAAAATGAATAATCTATCCATTATTGAATGCTTACCATATGCTGGATACTATATTAAGTGACTTATATACATGTATTACTGTACTTGATCCTAACGAAGATTCTTAGGAAAAACAAAACCGAAAACTAATGTCCTAGGGAATAAAGCAGGGGCTCGTATGGAGGTAGGAGAGAGCTAGGCTGCCCAGGTCTAATGTGGGGTGCTGTTGATGTCAGTAGTGAGGAATCCTTTTGGGTGGGGCACAGAATTTTCTTGCCACTGAGAAAGTCTCAGACCCGGCTCTGGTCCTGTGAGGGGTGTGTGAGAAGACTGGAAAAGCTAGGTCAGCCCTCGTTGTTACCAACTTGTATGAGATGATAATTGAGGGACTGGTATCAAGGGCTCCTAATTAAGGCCATCAGGTGCTAGGCAGGAGGTAATCCTGCCAGTCACTCTAATCCTTCCAGGGTTTCAAGGGGCCTTGGGGCGTTCGGATGCAGTGATACTGATGGATGGGAACTCAAAACCAGTTCTGTCTTCCTGATTGGCATGCAACCAGGCAGGCGAACTAATGATGGAGCACACTATGCCAAGCACTATTCTAGGCACTAAAAGTACAGAAAAGGAGAAAATATTCCTGTCTTTATAGGACTTATTATCTAATAGGAAATAAACACACACCCTTTATGGTCTTATTTCAGGCCTTAGTGGCCTGAAGAAGCAAGAATTACATATGTAAAACAGACATGGAAATGTATCAGGAAAATGTCATTTCACTGAAAGCCTCTCCAGATATACTGTTGCTTTAACTCCTGATTGAACCATAAAAGTGTAGTCACCGCCAAATTGCATGGTGTTCTCAATTACTTGAGTTCAGTTGTCACTGGCAGGAGGCCCTTTGAGGATTATGAATCATTACCTATACCATGTTATTAAATGGGAAAAATATGTTATAATAGAATGTGACTGTCAATTTTCAGGGGCATTACAGTCCCCTGGGAACTGAACTGCATCACAAGAGGACAGGGATGACACAGGACGGGAGGAAGAAATGCAGGTGATATGTGAGTTCATTTGTTTTCATAACTTACATGACAATGAGACAGTTTTTATCCGAAATAATATTAGTAGCATTTGCAGACAACTATCCAAATGACAGCCCACTGCCAAAATTACAAGATACCTTGATGCTTAATATTTAAAACCTGACAATGTGGGGGGATGGGATTTTACTTTCTAGGCCATAAAACACACCTAGAAACACACTTCCTTCATAAGGAAGCTGCGAGGGCGCTGAGCCTGCTTCCATTGTTTTCAAGTGTCTTTGTTTCTGATCTAAACATTTATGATTAAATGATCAGCAGCTCCAAGCCTACATTTAATCAAAAGAATGTCTATTAAAAATAGAAAGGGGGTGGGAGAGAAATGAACATCTATTTCCATGAGAGGAAATATAGCTTGGGAATAATTCATTTTTTCATGCTTGAAGACGCAGACAGTGGTATTTTTGAGGGAATTTTTGAGGGAAGTGGGAAAGGTCTACTGTCCTGAGACATTGGTTCTATGTGTACATGTGTGTGTGTGTTTAAATATGATCTGCATCTGGAATACAATTTAAATCCTGATGAGATCTACAATTTCATATTCTCTACCTTAAAAAATAAATTGAACTATTAAAATATCACCCTTTTATGAGAAATCATCTTTCTTTTCCTCCCTCCCTCCTTCCTTCCTCCTTCCATTTTTAATTTTCCTTCCTTCCTTCCTTCCTTCCTTCCTTCCTTCCTTCCTTCCTTCCTTCCTTCCTTCCTTCCTCCGTCTTTCTGCTGACAAGAGCAGTCTCAGATATCAACACAAAAACTGCACAAAGACACATTAAAGGTGATTAGAAAAACAATAAAAGGCCTCCAATCCATGGGCTGTGTAGCTCTGTCAGACAGCTTTGTAGGGTGGGATTAAAGATGTGGGCCTCGATTCTGTGATGAACTGAAGTCAGCTGCCATGATGAGGACCTGGTTACAGATCAGTGCCTTGTGTCTAATGCCCAGGGAGAGAGAGCAGACGCACAGTATCTGACTGAGTGAGGGGCCACCTCTCTGAAATCACCCCTGACTTTGATCAGGAGGCAGAGTCAGGAGTGGGACAGCTATATTTGATCTGAAGAGTTCAGTTCTCCCCCAGCCAGTGTTTAGGGATGACCTCTCCGCGCTGTTTCCCAGGCCCCAGAGAAACATCAGTTAATCCCTGGCATAGATCTGGATGTGGCCGCAGGAGTGCTTCCCTGTGAGGGGAAAAAGGAAGCTGGGCTACCAATCTCCTAAAACTACCAATACCACGAGGAATCAGAGGATGTCACAAAAAGCCAGCTTTAAGCAAGCCTGAGTTTGGTAAACATAAAAACATACGCAGCTGCGGCACAATATCTTATTAATCATCAGCAGTGTTCCAAGAAGTAGGTGTTAATCGTCTCTTGTGCTTCTCTGGATGTGCCTGTTCCCCGTTTGGCTGCTGACTTGAACATGGATTAGATGTGAGGAAGAACGAAGGATCAGGAGGATTTCTAGGCAACACAATCTCTTATAAAAATGACATGGCTGTTGTGGGAAGAAGACAATGCTCAGCAGAATTTTAATTTTGAACCCCTTCTGAAAAAAGAATCCAATGTTAATCACCGTTGCCCAATGAAATGGTCATCTTGTAGTGCGGCGGGCTGTACACACGCCTGAATTTGATTAGACAGCATCCTGACAACGGGTCCATTCGGCTTTTGTCCCTAAATGCTTAAGTCTGAGCGACTGTCAAGTCTGGATTATTTTGCCTGCCATTACGTTTCTGCCCAGCGACACGGTGCTGCATGTTGTGACAATGACCTTACCTTCTAAACACCTTTCAAATAAAAAGTCTGGTTTACCTGGGCTCATTACAACTAGATATGCCCACTGTTATCCTGCAATCTAAAGAGAGAGAAATAGTTCAGATGTCCAAAAGGAAGAATATCAATAGATGTTACAGAAGCCAGAGAATGGAGAAAATACCCAAGGTTAAGTAACAATATCACGCAGAAACTTGACTGTAGGGTCCCCAGCCTCCCCTTTTTTCTCTTTAGCCTCTTGTCCCCTTTCTTATTTCTTTAACTCCCTTCCCCAGATTCTTAACCTCAAGGTTTCTGCTTGCTTCCAGCCAAGGCTACATTCAGGAAATATCTAATACTGAAAATGGAATCACATGGCCGGGACTCAAATGCAGGCTCCTTTACTAACCAGCTCATGACTCTGGACAAGCCACATTCCTGCTCCAGGTCTCCAGAGGCTGCATGATATTTCAGGCTATTTTGGCTGCAAAACAAAAATAAAAACCCAAAATCCAGTAATCATCACCCCTATCCCAGGCCATCTTAGCATACATGGCTGAGAAGGAATCCTGGGAATCTATCAGGATCTGAGATGCTGCTTTTCTCCCCATTTTTCTCTTTTCCATGCCTCACGGTCTCTCTCAGGACATCTTTGCTTCTCCTGCTGTGTCTGCCCCAGTCTCCTCTCACTGGCAACTCACCAATTTTCTCAGAGAGTGGCCACCTCGGGTTTGGTGTCTATGCTTGGCTGAGTAAGATCCTGGCGTTGCTTCCCAGCACAAGACAGGACGAGCAATTGGAAGAAGTAGGGAAAGGCAGTTACTGGGACCACAGAGATTGCAAAATCTCTAAGGTCCAGACTAGAGCTAAGAATCTATGACTTTGAGGGATGGGGTTTAGGGTTCTCTTCTGGAACAATACCAAACACAGGCAGGTGAAGATGCAGAAGTGTCTAAGAAGGTCCTGAGTGACAACCTGGAGGGGGAAGTAGTGACAGCAAAGAAGGCAAAGGAAGGCTGCTACAGGCACATGGCATAGTTTTCTCAAGGACTGCAGTGATAGGTCCATTTCATCTATTCTTTTGATGATGTATTTTGACAGTCTCCCCCGAAAGGGGATTCATGTTCCCTCCACCCGAATCAGGGCCTGAGCTGTGACTGCTCTGACAGCAGAGTGGAGTGGAATTGGTGCTATGTGACTTCCCAGGCTGGGTTACACAGAGCACACAGCTTCCACATGGCTCTCTCTTTTGGGCCGCTCACACTTGGAACCCAACCCCCATATTGTGAGGAAGCCCAGATCACAGGGAGAGACCACCAGGAGGCATTCTAGCGGACAGCTGCAGCTGCCAGTATCAACCACCACACGTGTGAGGGAGGGAGGCCTCAGAGGGCTCTGGCCCTGCAGCCCACAAGCCACTCCAGCTGAAGCCAAATGGGGCAAGGCCTGACTGAGCACCACCCAAGTAACAGGTCCCAGGGTAAAATAAATGTCATTTGTTTAAGCCACCCAGCTTTGGGGTAACTTGTTATCCAATGACAGTAAATGGTGATTCCTTTGTTTTTGCTAAAATTTTGCTTAAGAAGAAGGCAGATGCACCCCCAGAAAAACAGCAAGCCTCAGGGTTGCACACTGAGGTCCTGGTGAGGCAGAAGCTGCTGAGCTGCCACCTTATCTTGTCTCTGTCAGTGCTCCTTCTGTTAGGGGGTCGCTGGGAGCTGGCCACCCTCCAGATCAAGATGATGTTTACACAGTCCTACATATGTTACAAAAACAGAAACATTCTTCACGTCTGCTGGACCTATACAAACATCAGAGGGTACATCTTGTGCAATTATAATAACGAAGAAAACCTTCCCTCACTAGGAAAACTTTACTTTCTTTTCTCTTTGCCACACCATTCCCCTCCCCCCATCAACCTTTTACAATATATTATTTGAAAATAAGCCTAAGATGTAAAAAAA
This sequence comes from Glossophaga mutica, assembly GCA_039655065.1. Lineage (NCBI taxonomy): Eukaryota > Metazoa > Chordata > Mammalia > Chiroptera > Phyllostomidae > Glossophaga > Glossophaga mutica. Next base: position 71,284,527 of record CM077308.1, on the reverse strand, counting down.
AACCCACATAGCTTTTGGCAAAGTGTCAAGACAGATTTGCCATCGTATGTAAGAACTGTCATTAAAGCTGAAAATTTAGCTACAGTGGCCTTATGCATGGGCAACCCGGGCTGATGGCCATCAGTGACAATCAAATCCCAAACCGAAAAGACACAGAGTTTCTTTAAAACTATTTGAAAAAAGGAGATTCTGTGAAATGTTTGGTCTCTGATCGATTCTTTTCCACATTTGTCCTGTACCATTTTTTCATCGTATAACAACACATGCAATCACTATCTACTCCAGCAAAAATCTTCCCTTTCATTATAAATTTACCAAAGTCAGGCTTATGTCTCATCCACACTCTCTTAAATGTGTAGAATGACATTTTCTACCCCAGTGGGTATAGAGAAAGGAGACTCTCTACTTTTAAACAGATATAGTGGAAAACTGATTACAAATGACAAGACCTCAGTTCTAATTCTGCTGTTTTGCTAGACTTGTGTGTACGTGTGATTCTCTGTTTACCTCAGTTTCCACTTCTACAAAACAGAATCTGAGATCTGTCTTACCTGCCTTCTAGGTTTTGGTTTGTTTGTTTTATTAAGTAGATATAAATGTCCTTTGGAAAGTGTGATGTTCTATAAATTTCAAAGCTATAGGTCTGAGGATAATATCAACCAACTGCTACAGTATGTCCTCAGTGTCGACGAGAGGTTCTACAGCTTTAAGGAAAACAGCATATAACAAAACCGACTTAACTGCAGGCTAATTGATGTCAACAAGAGTTAAGTTTCTGTGGCTTCTCATCAGTTTATAATAAAATGGCATTGAATGGCATGGTGTTATTTAAGGGCCTGTTGTACATGAAATTTTAGGCACCCCCAGACCAAATCCTTATGCATGCAATAAATGTCTGTCTGCAGGCCCGAAATTTGTAGGCAGACTGCTAAGTACCTGTCTACTCACCAGCAGGTTTTATCCCTCCCCAGATCTCCCTCCCCACAAGCTGACCTTCCATCTAACTGATGTGATACTCCTCTTCATAGAATTACGCCTCAAAAGCAAGGCATTGCTACTAGAAGGTAGTTAACTTTGACTAATTTGCTAAGCACAGACTATGGCTAGTATTTTCACTTACAATATTTCATTTAATCCTCATAATAACTCCATTATGCACATGTCATTATTACTCTTTTACACATGAGAAAACTTAAGGTCAAAGCTGTTAAGTAGCTTGCCCAGAGCCACACAGCTAGTAACAGCGCAGACCTAGGATTCAAACCCAGGCTGTCCTCTAAGCAGGCTGTCATTTTCATTTCAACGTGCGCCCCTGCCACGGTGTGCTCTCCTGCTGGAGAAGCAATGAGGTGGCAGATCTCTTGGCTTCTATTGGTGGAACAGGCTTTTTTTTTTTTTTTTTTATACTAGTTAATTATGGTGCTGTAATAGGAAACTTTATGGAAGCTTTTTCTTCTTGAACATCCTTTCTAAAGCTTTTGTATTGAACATATCTGCTTATATTTTCTGAGATCATAAACTTTGCATTTCTTTTATTAATAGACTGTTTTTAGAGCAATTTTAGGTTTACAGTAAAGTTGCACAGAAATTACAGTTTCACACACCCGCTCCACCTTGCATTTTTTACATTATTATTTTCTCTACTTCTATAACCTAAGAAATAGGTTTTTCATAAATTCCTGTGCTACCTTTTACTGTTATATTATCTAATTGAAATGACCATACCCAGTACATTTGCTAGAACTAGGTGTGGGACTCAGATGCAAATCTGTAAGCTTGGATTTTGGACCAATTATGGAAAAGCTACCTGGCAAGAAATACCCCAGAAGCAAAGGCAGGAAAAAATGCACGAATAACGGTAAAGGAGAAGATTTCAACACGTTATCGTTATCACTCCGTGTCTGCATTAAACCTCGAATTCCAAATGGAGTACAAGGGACTCTGAATACAGTCGTTACTTCTGGATTTGTCCAACCTTTCTAGGATTCGTAAACATTAAAATTTTTATAAACGTTTTTCCAGGATGTGATCTTTGGCACTAAATCATTTGGGGAGGGTTTGTGATTCCCCCCCCCCCCAGAGAAACTGTCGTGGGAAGATGAGAAGACAGAGTCCCTCCCTCACGCTCTTTGTGTTTTATTGGTCTAATTGGCACCCAAATCCATTACATAAAGGCTCTGAGAGCTCTGATTTAAATCTATTAGGTGGAGGAGTGAGAAATGTCCACAGAGGCCAAGCTGCTCTCAGCGGAGCTACTCTTTACTGTAGTGACAAAGCTCAAGAAAGGCCAGGCGGCCGCACCCTGTGGCCCACCAGCCTCAGGGACTTCATTTATATGCACTTTTCAGAAATACTGGGCCGTTCAAGAAAAGGAGCACCGAAGTGTTGAAACCTCGGTGCCTTCTCTCGGGTGAACAGCTGTGGGCTGACCAGGTGTCTCACTGCAGGTTTTTCTCTCTTTATAGCCTGTTTCCAATCTGTTTTCACAGGTGCAAGCGTGGGAGGGAGGTGCCTTTCAGGGAGTCTTGACCAGCATCGGTGGGGGCCAAGCACTGGGTCTTCCACAGAAAAACTGCAGTCAAGGAAATTACCCGTGACTGGAGGAATGTTCACACCAATTCCTCGGCCTTGTTCATTCAGTCACTGCTACTGGTTTGGGGTCTAGATCAAAGTGCGGCCGCAGACCAGCGGCACCGCCGGTGCCTGAGAGTTTGCTGAAAAGCCAGAATCTCAGGCTCCACCCCAGACCTGTTGGACCAGAATCTGCACTTTTAATGAGACCTGGGATTCATACGCAGATGCACAGTTTGAGAAGCCCGGAAGTGTAGACTCACAAGTTCCTCCTTCCTGATAGATGGCAGAGTTTACTTTCTTTAACCACCTGCGTCACACACCTGCACACTGGAGGCACTTACAGAGCAATATAGTATAATTAAGTTTTGCTCTTAAACGAATTATATATTAGTTTTTACAAATTGCCTACTGCATCACAGGAGGCACAGAGTACTTTTTGGAGTCCCTGGGCAGAAGAGCTGCATGAGACGGCGTTACAAAAGCGGTATGAGCGTGGCAGAGGGGCTGGTAGAGCCATTACTGTGTTAAGTAACTCAGATGCTTCATCTCATTTCCACAACGACTCCACTCTGTGGGAACTATTACTACCCTCATTTTACAGATGAAATACTAAGGCACCGAGCTTGAAATCTAAGGTTGCACAGGTGGTGAATGTCAGAGTGGCAATTTGAACCCAATAGTTTCTGGCTGCAGAGCCCTTATCCCCTAACAACTACAACTGATGGTCCCTCATAGACAGAGACTTTTTACGAAGGTTAATGTAAGCACAAAATATCACAAGCGCGACATGATTTTATAAATGTTACCAGATTCAAAGAAATGGGTTTCACTGATTTTAAAACCATAGCTCAAATAAATGAACATGAATCCCAAGTACTGAACTGTAGTTTATCCTCTGACTTTCCCACCGCTCTGAGTTTTATGTTACTTTACCCTTATTCCAAACTGCTAGTCCGTTCAACAGTCTTCTGAGACGCCTTTCTTACTTCTGTGAACCAAGCTGCTCCTGAACATTTGCTTGATTGCCTTCTCCACACCTTCCTTGTGATAGATAGATGTGCTAATTTATATAGTGTGGCACATAGCAAGTGATTACTAAAAGACACTGTCAGAGTTTATTTATTTATTTTAGAGACAAGAGAAGGAAGGCAGGAAGAGAGGGAGAAAAATATCAACTTGTGGTTCTCTCATACACCACCAAAAGGGGACCTGGCCCTCAACCCAGGCATGTGCCCTGACTGGGAATTGAACCAGCAACCCTTTGGTTCACAGGATGGTGCTCAATCCCCTGAGCCACACCAGCCAGGGCAAAGCCACAGTCATTTTAGTTATTATTGCTCAGACACAGCTTTCAGGTTCCCAATTTTCTCAAAACTTCAAATTAACTCATTATCTGTAGCAAAAGAAATGCACTAAAACTTCCTTGAAACTTATTACATACTCCAGAAATATTTTTATTTTAAGTGAATAAATGAGAGAATAAGGATATAAATCTAGCTTCACTTAAGATGTCAGTGCTTATACTAGCCCAGGTTGGCTTGGAAGTAAATGCTTGAACTCCCAATGTAATTTATCCACAGTGACTAGGATTTGGAAGCAGCCCAAATGTCCACTGGTAGATGAGTAGATAAAACAACTATGGGACATTTACACAATGGGATACTACTCAGCCATAAAAAAGAAGAACTTTCTACCCTTTGCAGCAGCATGGATGCCTGGACAACATTATGCTAAGTGAAATAAGCCAGTCAGAGAAAGAGAACTACCAGATAATTTCGCTCATATGTGAAATCTAACCAATAAACTAGAACTAAGAAGCAAAATACAGACAGACTCACAGAGAGCAGATGACAGCTCTGGAGGGGGGTTTCTGGGGGTGGAGGGATGGAGTTAAAAAAAGGACGCATGGACACAAACAATAGGGTGGTGATGGGGGAGGGAATATAAAACGGATAAATGGTAATGGGGAAAAAAAATACTAAAAAAAATTAAACGGCAGTGTCATGTCCAGGAGTGGGCCGCTGAGTCCCTTTTCTCCTCTGTTCTGAAGTTTTTCACACGAGGTTATGGTCTAACTCTCCAGAAGAGGCGTTCGTTCCTGACTCCAGCGCTGCGCACACTGATTAATGTGGCTGGCGTTTGGCCTGGCATTCATGTGGCCAAGGTATCCTTGGCCTCTGGTTAAGTGGAGCTGTCCCTCTGATGTTTCTGACTTGGCAATGAAGTCTTAGTAACCAGAGTCATCACTACAGCACCCTGCTATTTAATCTTTGCTGGAAAGTGATGAAAACAGACCTCACTTGTATGAGAGCTCTTAGGTTTAGAGAAAGCAACGTGAGAAGTTGCCAAGTTTGAGTTTAGAAACGAGCACACGTTTGAAACCTTAGTTTTCTTTTTTTCTTAAGCTTTCCCGAGTTGGAAGTTTATAACAGAGATACAAAAGTCTGATTTAAGCAGTTTTTATCACCTTCCTAACTCAGTTTTTAAAATCTGCTTCTGCTCAAATGAAAAATAAAAAGCAATCAGTTCTCCCCCAGCCCCCAACCTTTACTGAATAATCTAGACACTTAGGCAATCCTTCTTTTCCCTGGGGGTGTGACTGTAGAGTATTATTTTATTGACTCATAATTAAGAACTTCTGATGGGAAAACCAGTCAACAGGCAAAAATGGCTCGGGGGTCCTATAAGCGGAGAGGGAGCATTTATTCTTATTGTGCCAAGTGCAGAAACAGGAATGAGGAGACCTCGGAGAAGAAAATGTACTCAAAAAATACTAAATCCTTTCCATGAACTTTATGCCCTTTTTGAGGAAGTCAATTTTTTTCTCCATGATGTGCACTGAAAATGTGAGTGGTTGTCTGAATTTGTCTAAGACCCGAGGAGTATGTGAGCGAGTGAAATTGTGTGTGGGAGGGGACTGACGATGGAAATTTGGTGGTGAACACCGAGTGGGGGCAGAAGAAAGGAAGCACATGTGAAACATCACTGAAAGGAAGTGTCACAGGAAAAACTTATGAGGCAGCACTCTACGGGGCAAGTCGGAGCAGCATCAACAATGCTGTGCGTTTGTTCAACATCTAAGGAAAAAATCCTACTAAACAAAGAAGCAAAAGATTTCAAATGCCCAAAGAACCACTGATGAGAAACCATTACTTCTTTGACTGAACTCACACATTCCTGGAATTCAGTCACATCCTATTAGCCAAGAGAAGATTCTAGTTCAGAGCTGGGGACTGCATTTTCTTCTACATCTGGTTCCACTCATGGAAATGACCACCTCTGCACCCATTATTCTCTTGACATATCCAGTTTAATATAAGAAGTGATTTCCCTCTTGGTGCCCTGAGGTGTGGTTTGATGAGAGTTTGGTAATTCATGTAAATGGATTTTCATTATACAATTAAAGCCAATAGGGCCTAATCTAGACTTCTTATAGAAAGAGTTTATTTTTTTTAAGTTAGTGGACATATTGTATAGTACAATTTTTGTGCTTACTAATTTACTACTTTGTAAAAATTTATATACCGTCTTAGTGTTTTTAACTTACTTTTAGGGGGACAGAAATTGTAAACATTTACTTTAAGTGCACATTTTAAATTCTCCATATGAAATATCTAAAATAGGCTTTAACACTATGTGGAGTAGAATAGAAAGAAAAGAGGTCTCCTACCCCTATGACTAATTTCAGGTAATTGAAAATCTGTGGCCCTGAAATCACAGTGCAACCGGTTAATTTGTGACAGCATATCAGTTTTCCTCCTGACAGATTTACTAATTCACGTCATGTTCATCAGAGCCATTGCGGAGACACACAATGGAAGCTATTAAACTCCAAATCTACCCGTCACCTTGTTTGCTGTAGATATGACTGTGGGTGTCTTTGTTGAATTACCCAGGAACATTTGTAGGAAGTGAAACCTTCATTCAGAAAAGAACACATCACAAGAGGAAATAGCTTTAAAAGACGGAACTAGGTCATTTATATTTTTATTCATCTGGCTTAATTTATTATGATTATAAAATATGAAAGTTGACTAACAAAATTTTTCTTCTAAAGTAAGAGCCAAAGCATAATAGGAATGTATATTTAAAACACTGGTACTTGTTTTTTTTTTTTAAATCTTAATTCCTATTTTTCTTACCCCTGTTTTTCAAGGAAATGATTTCACACTGAAAAAATTTTAACAGGAAATAAAAAAGCACCGCGGATGAAGCTATTTTAATATATTACTGAATTTTTGCTTTTAATTATTAGCCTAGACTCTGTGATATCCTTGTATGTAAGATGTAGACCATTTACACTGGGAAGGAATTTGGGGAGAGAGTGATGGGAGAACACACACGTGCCAGCTCTGGTCCATAACTTGTAGCCCTAATCTTGTTTCATCTGTCCAAAATCCAGGAAGAAGGTATTATCACAGAGGAGCAGTCTACTGATGAGACTTCACTGAACTTATCCAAGGTTCAACCCTCCCAGGTCTGCTTGAGCACAAAATCCACGACCTTCCTTGCTCTCTCTTTTACAGAGTTTGTAATGAGTTACATATCCACACGGAGGGCCAACTCATGGAAGGATGACAACCCCCCCATAAAGTTCTCACAACGTGCCACAGCCTCTGACCCTGTTTAATAACTTGTGTTGATGACTTGGTTAAATTTGCAAACACGTGCAGAGTGTAAATTTATCAATGACACAGAGCTGAGAGCAATAAAAATTACCTGGAGTGACAGAAACAAGAGCAAGAAGATCTCAGCAAACTGGAACCATAAGTCAGCCCTAGAAAGATGATGTTTAACTAGGAAAATGTAAGTCTCTGGACTTGGACATGAAAATGCCAGCTGTAGAAAATGAACAAGATTGGAGAGAAGCAATTTAGCAGGGGTAATGTGTAAAATGGATTTAATTTAATCCAACCCATCAAAACTTTACCGAGAGCCTGCTCTGAAAGAGACAATGGGGATACAGAGAGTTTCAGCTGACAGTAATCTCAGTGACAGCCACAGAGCACGGCTGCGGAAACAGCCAGTGTCATCCAAGGTTGCTGTATAGGGTTAGTCCTCCTCTGGTCTGTTCCTGTCAGACTCCCTGGGAGTGTAGTTTTGTGTGCCCCCTTCTGGAAGGGGGACAGCCAAATGGATACTTGTTTAGAGGACATGTCAGGCTAGATGGATAAAGAACCTAAACTAGCGTTGCATAAAAATGAGGAAAGGACTGAGGATATTTAATCAGTAGAACACAGACCTAGGGAGAGCATAAGAGTTCTCTTTAATTAGCTGAAGTTCTCCCACTTAAAGGAAAGATTCCATGAATTGTGTGTAGACCCAAGTTCTTACCTAGGAACAACTCATGGAGTTGTTAAGAGGCACCTCAGAGGAAATGGACAGCCCTGGGGCAGGAGTTCTGTCAGTGAGGGTGTTGAAGCCAAGACGGAAGGCCACCGAAGGGGCTGTTCCGACCGGAATCCCTGTATGGATGGATGCTGATTGGCTGGCATAAAAGGCATTTTCACACAAGTCCAGATAACTATGTGAAGTTTCGACTTCTGCAGTCTCCCAGCCCCTGAATAAACAAAATCCAAGAAAGGAGAGAGAGGCTGTGAAATCAAATGAGTCTCTGCAAAGCAGAGTCAAGGCTGGCTGAGGAACAGGGCTGGGAACCTGGGACACTGAGCGATGGGGCAGAAGCAACGAGCAGTCAGGGAACCACGTTTTCTCTGAAGGATGGGGTTGGCTGTCACTTTCAGGAAAAGCTACATACGGCTCTCGCCAGACCCTGCAAGACAAGGTCCTCACAGTCCTCCTCTGTGAGGACTTCATGACAAGGACTATCGTTGGAAAAGATTTGTTTCTAAACTAGGTCCAAGGAAGAAGAAGCCCATCAGACAAAGAGCCCTAGACATAGACATCTTTAAGGGACAAAGATCTCTTAATCATACTCTTGATGCTTCTAATCAAAAGAATGTGTAATTCTAAGAAAAGCAGAGGTTGTCTATGATAAGACATTTTGTGATTTTACAGTCTTATGTCTTATCTTCTATCCCAAGTCTTGTTAGCACAATTCAACTGTTTAAAGATAACTGTCTTCAAAATTGAGGCAGAATTTTGTGCCTAAGTTAGCATATTTTGGAATGATTCCTCCTAGCTACTTATTCAGCTTTCAATTATCTGGAGTTGGAATAAGACTATCCTGCAGTCTCATGAAAGGCAATCAGGTTATCTGTACGTGGGACATTCGTCAGCATGAATGATCGGCTACAACTGGACATTGCCAAGTGACCATGAATCATGGAAATTTACCTGGCTTGCTTTTTGTGGGCCCCCGGGTCCTGCCTTTGTGCGTATCAGAACTGAGTTAGTCTAAAATAAAAATTCTACTGGAACATGCGCCTCGGAAAAATTTACAATACTGGGAACTCCAGACATCACACCTCAGGAGCACCATTAAGACTCAGGTAAGTGGTTCAGAAACCATTTTGTTTCTTCTCTGGCTCTTGACACCTTCCACTGATTAAAACCTGAAGTTGGGGAAACGGAATTGGGTGGTACTGGGGTTCCCCAGTTAGAAAGACACTGTTCATTTGATCTGACTGCAGAATTCACTTGGCAGAACAACACAATAAAGACTTGCTGATAATTTTTTGAACTACCCTATTAGTATAACATGCTTAGCTCCAGAAACAAGAAAAAGAAGTAATAAAACAGCTAATCCTGGGAAGTCAAGGAGACAAATTATATTTTCTGGAACACACGCAAAGCAGCAATATCTTTACTAATTTGAAATGAAGCACTCTCCTTTGTAACAAAATGAAAATCTCTCTTTGAAAAGCAAGATGCTTCATTTTTTGTTGGTCTTTATCCTTTTAAAAAAATAAAATAGGAGGAACAGATATGTGACTGATCCATGTACTTTAACCAGACAATCTCACCATCGTAGGTGTCTGCATAGATTACTTTGACCCGCATTTTAAGAGACATAACAAAAGCAGCTAACAAATTCTACCATGTGTTTTTTTTCCCTCTTTTTTGTTTTCCTTTCTAATTCTCACTGTAGCTGTGTCTGCAGAGGGGACAGTCCCCAGAGGGGGTAGGATCCAAGTCTCTTGTTATCTGCACCCAAGCATCTTTTTACACCCCTACTGTTCGCCTAAGTGGAACCAGCTGAGACAAAGCACAGGTCTATCCATCAAAGGATGAACCATCTAGAACTGCCTGCAAGATAAGAAACGAAAAACTGATAGTCACAGAAATAAAAGAGAGACCAAGGCTCTGTAACGGCAGACCAGGTGGTCAGTCCAATAAACTCATGGAAACAAATGGTCAATGGAATTGGAGGCCTGGCTGGCACAGTAGGGGTGGGGGTGGGGTGGGGGTGGGTAGTATGGATTAACCAGACCAGTTCAGTTATTTCAGTAATGGCTCAATTCAGTCCCACTGTTTTCACTGGTAATACATAGTTGAAACTTACATCTGAATAGTCAGATTAAAGGTGAGAGTTTACAGGTGAGAGTTTAAGGAATTCTCCAGATAATTTCTTTTGTTTCATTTCGTCTGAGCAAAAACCAAGTCACCTTAATGCAAAGCATCTTATGTCAAGGAGAGAATAAATTTGTTTGCATTAAATAATTTGTTCTCCTTAGTTTACAACCTGGAATTGGCTGAGATAAAACCTAGAAAATCCGCAACTAAAAGAACCATATTTTAAAATGTTGCTTTCTTTTGTTCGGATGAGCTAAATGTGTCTCTCTTCTTTATTAGCCAACAGCACAAGAACTAAATACAAAAACTCCTTGGGGAAAAATGTTGCTATAGGGCTGAATGCATTGACTCTTTCCCTCCCTTTATTCTCATGAAGAAAAGACACGGAAAGGAACTGGAATGCTTCTGAGTTTCAGTTCCTGATTCCTCTCTGCCCCTCAACCTCTCCAGCTTCTCTGACAATTAAAGAAACACTGTTTTACATTTAGAATTAATATGCTTTAAAATTCCTAAGGAGAATAGATATAATTCTGTGATACATATGTTTGCTTGGGAAACAGGAGAGTGAAAATATTCAGACCCTGAACTTTTTTTTCCTGATTCTTTCTGTGGAAATAAAATTAAAAAGCCTAAATAATCTGAGCAGTATAGATGTCCAAGTAATAAAAACTAAGTCTTTCTACCTCATGCTTTCCCTCAGTTGTAAGCTTTTTTCTCTGCTGTCTCGACCTCTGATAGAACCACCAGTCATGCTATAGATCATTCATGCATTCAAAGGTAAAAATATACCTACATTTGTGCAAACCCTGTAAAATCTGGTGACTCCCTGACAAAAATATGATTATGAACATTAAGTATATGAACATTTGCAGCTACAAAGCAAGCCACAGTGCTCTCTTTGATTTTACCTATGTTTACAAAACACCTCAACTCACTACTTGATAGAGCTTGGAGCTCCAGGGCAGGGGCACCCAAAGGGGGTTAGCGGCCAAAGGAGGAAAGCTCCGAGGGTGAGCTCACAGGAAGGGCCCAGGTGGAGTTCTCCATTTCCTCCGGTTGTAAAGTACAGAGGAAGATCAGCACTTTTCTTTCATCAGCTCAAACACTCAGAAAACTAAATGGGAATTGTTTGTGCTTTCTGGGTGTCAGCTTCACCAAGAGAATTATGACTAATCTCTATTACCAAATGTACAGGCAGAAAGTAGACAAAGAGAGAGGCATGATTTACTATGATCCAGTGAAGTTAGAGAAAACTCGTGTGGAGTAACAGGGACATTCACACCCACAGTGTGGACAACAACTCCACTTGACTTAGTAAAATGGTGGGGGCCCGATTAGTGTACCTGAAAAGGGGGTATTAGGAGTATATTTGAAAATTATACTCTTGTCAAACTATTGTCGATTTTTAAATAGCAAAAACCATCTAAAGCTCTGCCACCTTTCCTATCTTTCTGGTTAACAATAAGTCACAAAAGAGTTAATTCTCTCTCGCTCTCTCTCCCTAAAGCAAGTAGGTTAATGATTCATTGTACAGCAGGTTTTGTTTATGGAACTGAAACACTGTCATTGTATCTGTCTAGAGAATTAAACCTCTCTGATCATCTATACATTTTAAAAGGTATAGTTTCACTGCATATATCCCTGCACAAAAGATTAATGCTGAGCATTTTAAAAAGATCAATTAAATTTTTAGAGGGTAAATATAAGTATAATAAAAAGTGACTAGTGTTAATTAACGCTATGTACACACCACATTATTAGCAACTTTATACCTTTTTGAACAAAAATGAAGGAGACAATCAGACTGTTGTTTGTGTGCTTGCTTTCAGCAATTGAGAAAATTAATAGTTCATGCCAGGAGGGTGATTCTCATTCTAGGAAAAGTTAGTTATTTCCTATCAGCCTTGGAAAAGGACTCTATTTAAAAACTCTGTGGCAAGGTGTCCACTGTTCTGGGCTGCATGAGCATAAAACTCCTCTTGGGGAGGTGCTATCCTGTTTGCCCCTTGCCCTACTTTCTGATGGTCTGTGTACACCAAGAAAAGAGGACCTGGGCAACAAAATGGAATGCAGGAGCTGACCACTGAGGCTGGCCGGTGGTAATGCAGATGTAGGGCTGTGTGTCTCACCCACTTAAGGACAACGGCAGGTCAGAGAACCCCACAGCCCTCAAGTGGAGAACAGAGAACACCCGCCCCAGGCTGGAAGCAGGAGGTCCACGCCCAGGTCACTGCCACCTCAGCCCCAGACAAGGAATCGTTCCTGTCTTTTATGTTTGGGGTAAATAAGGCTAAGCAAAATTATATTTAAATGTAGTTTATCCTCTGCCTGCTCAGCCTCCTCAGAATTAATTCTTAGCCTCTCCTGTCTCAAACTCCTCTTTTCTTCCCTCCCCATCCATACTTTCTAGAGCCTAATAGTCTGCCCTTTTGAACAGGATCCAACATGTCTCTATGTAAATGTAAATCAAAGTGTTATTCTTGTGGTTCTTGTGTCTGAGACCTCATCTCTAAATGTAGAATGTTAAGCACCAGGAAGCAAAGGGCAATAAGTATTTGAGGATAGGAGTTTACTCTGTGCTTGGAAAAATCACCCCAAGGAATGGCAAAGACACGTGGCCAGCCCAGGTCACTGAGGTCTAGGAGGCCGAAGCTGCTCACATGCAAATTCTGCTCTTGGTGTGGCCCCAGTGAGGACTGCCCTACTCAATGAGATTCATCGTCACATTCTCCAGAGGACATAAAAACCAAACAAGATTTAAGTCCAGGGACACATTAGCAATAGTCTTTATAGTAAGAAGCCCTTTGCCCCTCTTTCAACATAACTAATTTTGAATAATAGAAAATAATTCTGGGTCAATTTTTGGAGCTGTAAATCTGGTCTCCATGATTCTGACCTCCATTAACAGAGCTAGTATTTCAAAATCCACTTTAACAGTTTCTCTGACTCTTTGGGGGCTGGCAGGCAATCCAAGTGACCCCTGAGAAGCAATTCTTTCACATACCTCGATCCCACAACCCTTTATTTGTGTTCCATTCTTCATTACTACTACCTCTACTGTTTCTGCATCATCCTTAACCTGGGTCTCCTCTCAGCTGATGCTTGAATACCGTCTATAATGTTCCACATTGCTGTCAGTCACCTGCTATGCACTGACTGGGCAGTGTGCTAAGTCTGAGGATACCAGATTCTGCCTACAGGGAACTTACACTCTAGCTAGAAAGACAGATCATCAAATAATCCCCTGCAGTCATTGCAGTGGTGGCTATGCTAAGGGAGGTAACAGAAGTTACAGGAAACTCCCTTCTGGGGGGGGGGGGTGCGGGAAGAGACTTCAAAGAGGCAGTGATGATTCAGCACGCGTAGGAGTGAGCCAGGGAAAATGTGAGAGTGAGTATGGAGAAGAGTGCTGTGGAAGAGTGACAACATCGGCGACGTTCCAGAAGGAAGAGAAATGTGGCACAATTGTAGAAGTGGAAATTATGTCTGGAGACTCAGAGAGAGGTAAGCCAAGACCAGGTCAGGAGGAACTGGGCGGTAGATGGCAATGGGAAGCCACTGAGAGAGATTGATCTGGGAAGTTCTAGGATCTGTTTTGTATCTCAAAAGATCACCAGCGACAATGTGAAGAACAGACTGGAGTGGTTGGTAAGACTAGAGGCAGGATGACTTGCTCAAAGGCTATCAACTGACCCTCCAGCCATTGATTCAATCCCCTCATCCACAGAAAAGTCACTCTCCTAGCTCATGCAACTTCAGGGCTTCTCTGAGGATCAGAAAATGCTTTTTACATACCGCCTCAAGTCAGCCTCACTGATTTGGGCCCTGTTACAATTCTACCAACAAGGACCATGCCAATCAGCTCTTGAAATGCTCTGAGTCAGGTACCATGTCTTCCTTATGCGTTTTCTGAGAAAGAAGTAAATTCCTGGCTAAATATCACCAGTTCCCTCCTTCTTCATATAACATATTCCACTCAATTCTTTTAACCATCACTGGGCTGGATGAAGGGTCCCACTCCTCACACGATCCTGATGACTTACCTCTGAATTCATATATATATATATATAATTTTTTCCTAGTGTGGTTTTCGGAAGTGAAAAATGTATCCTAAGTGTGCTGTGAACAAGACAGAGTAGAGATGGCTTTTCATGTCCCATGAAGAGACCACTAGTTTTCTGGAAAATGGGGAGAGCATGGCAAAGTTCCAGAAAGGAGAACAGTACTCAGCCTCTCCTTCATTAGTCATGCCATCCCTGATTTTTGGCTGGTCACATAACTACCCCAAATGAAGGCTGCACTTTCCAGCCACTCCTGCAGCTAGGAGTGACCATGTGACTATAATTTGCATGAAAGTATTATGTGTGACTTCCAGGTAGAGTCCTTAAAGAGAGGGGCGGCCCCTGCTGCTGCTGCTGCTACTCCCACCCTCCTCCTGACTGGTCCCCTCACAGCCACCTTGTCCCAGCATGTGGAAGCCACATGTGGAGGCTGGTAGAACAGCAAGACAGAAGGAAGGTAGATCCCTGACACTGAACTGTCTCCCTCTCCTGGACCACACCTTGGGGCTCCTTTTACAAGAAAAGGAAGTAAGCATTTCTGTTGTTTAACTTACCGTTATTTTGTATTTTTGTCACTCACAACCAAAGCTAAATCTAACTGACACATATTCCTATTTTAGGTAACTGCTATTAACACAGCCTAAGAATTTGCTCCTCTTACAACCCCAGTGTTACCAAATGTTTTCTAGCTTTCTTTTCATGATATGTTAAAAAATCACCAAGGATCTCCACAGGAAGGCTGACTTCAAGGAGAGATGACGAGAGGCCCTGGGCTGCGGCCCCATTCCTCAGAGGCTGTATCCCCGCTAAGATCCCAGGTGCCAGATTCTCCTGGAGCTGCGGGTCTATGAGCAAGTGATGACAACACCAAGTGCTTCCTTATCTGTCCATCACATAGACCTCGTCTGGGGAGATGGGAGATGTGTGGGGCTCTGGTGACTCCACTGCTTTGGGAACCTATTTGTCAGTGTTTCTGTCTGAAGTCTCACTGCCTCCTCTCGTTCTTGTTTTCCCTGTAGCCAGTACCCTGATGCATGCAGTCTTGCTAAATCTGACTCTGCTTAGTCAAAAGGTTTCTGTTGACTCATGTGAACATGTATCACAGGAAAACAGTGGTAACATTAATTGGCAGAAAGCCAAACCCACCCAGAAGTCTCCACATTTTCTATAAAAGATGAATAAAACAATGAAGGCAAAAGTCCCTTATCAAATTGGGCTAATGCCAAAATGAAGACCGACCATTTTATTCAGTATGGTTCAGCTTCTAGTTCTGTCTGGAAGGGAGCTGCTTGTTAGCATAAAGAAAGCATTACTGTAAACTATCTCTTGAGGGATAAGGAGGGGAAGGGTGGCCAGGAATCAACTTGGGTAAATTAGGAAATAAGAGTGTGTGTACTTCATACATATCTGAGGGATTCGGTTATATTGTTACCTCCTACTAAAGACAGGAAAAATCTTAGATCAAACAGATAAAAAATTAGCTACAATAATAGTGTACACTTGACCCTAATTAATGACTTTACCGATAATTAGTCTTTATGTATATACTCATCAGCCCACTTAGCATTCTAGATAACTGTGACATTCCCTGGTCAGAAGAATGCCTGGCTGAGCTCTACACGGGCAGCTAGCAAATGGATAGGCTCTAGGTTGGACTAGCTGCACTTCCAAGTCCATTTCTTGAATCAGATCTCAAAATAAACACAATTCTCCTAACAACCTATCAGCTCAACTTCATTCTTTTTCTTCTGTTTCTCTATGAGGAATGAATGGAATCTCTCTTGGGAATTATCCTGTGCATAAGAGGAAAACAAGTACAAAAGTTCCCACATTTGGAAAACTAAGAGCCCGACAGATTTCATCAGAGAAAGATGTCCTAAGCTGGTGTGTTCCCCACAGCGACACTCCTGCAATTCATTTCCTTCAGGCCAGGGTTCTTCCTCAGTCTATCATTTCTTCCTGCTGACATCTCAGGGCCTTCTGGACTCTGATGAGTTTGCAGCAGCAGTGACGCAAAGTGTGTCTGTGGTGGGGAAAACAGGAGTGGGGGAACGCTGAGATGGCACCGAGGTCTAACTGAAAACAACCATTTCAGGAGGGAAAGCACCAGAGTAAAAAGCAATCAGAGGGTAATGGCATCATCTCTTATTCACATGACATGAGCAAAGAGGTGACAGTGGAGGAAAAAAACAGGTAAAACAATTCCATGTAACAAAACAATCAAGATAGTGAGCTCTACTTCTGAATTTCTTTGGTTTTGTGATTTGGAAGTAATGTTTCATATGATTACAATGACTTTTGCCACTTTTGAAAAGAAAAAGACTTTTTTTCTTGTCTGTTTTTAAATAAAAAATATAACAAAGGCCTCTTTTGCTTATGGCATAAAATCTGAAAATACATTGTAAAGTATTTTCATGAATGAATTCTTCAGAACAAATACATAGATAGTTCTGTCAACTACTTGGGTAGAATAATTATTTCTACCCAATTGATGGATCTATAAAGTATTTCTCTCCACCATGTAAATGTGCATCTTAACAAAGGGAAGTGGATCTCTGGGTACTCAAGGAAAAAAGGGAGAAAGAGTAGGAGAGAAGAAAGGGAAGAAGGGAGAAGGGGGAAAAAAGAAAGAGGATATTTAATTGCCAAAAGGGAATGTGAACTCACCGATTATAATAGTGCCCTTATAAACTCTGCATCCTCCAGAAGTTTATCTAGGTTGAGGAACAGTTACTCTAAGTAACTGTCATTCAATATGTTTCAAGTTGTGAAGCTACTAGGACTACTTCGTAAGAATGACTCACAGCAAGGACCTATGTGCAGTCAAATAAGTAAAACAACTTTGACAATAAATTAAAACATCTATGAATGTAAAAATCTGTATAACTTTGATATATAGATCAACTGGAGTCTCATGAAAACCTCAGAAAAGGACTTGGGAAAATCGCTAAGGGAACCACGACACCATGGGAGCCTCATGCAAATCACAGACAAGGAGGAAGAGTCTGTTTTCCACCATGGTGGATGGGGTGGAAAGAAATCATTCCAGCAGGAATAGCTTTCCAACACTTTTACTGGAGAGATCAGGTCCGCACGAAGGATGCAACATGGTCATCAGCCATGGAATCCCAGAGAAGAGCCAGGCATTCTAAGGAAAGTGCTAATTGCTTCGATATGTTTCTGCAAAGCTGGCAAAATGAGAACGAGGGAAGGGAGAAATAAAGCCTTGCTTTGAGCAAAGACATTTTGACGTAAAGAAAAAGCAATTGAGATGGCAGCCACCAATGACTATGTTGTGCTCAAGAGGTTATTTTTTTAACTTGTCAAATGTGAACTCCCAAAGGAAACACCTAATTCAGTGCTTTGAACAGAGTAGGAATGCAAAAAATATCCACTGAAAATATGAATTCAGATCGTCTTTTTTATCATCTGTGAATGACAATACAATTGCAAAAACACAAAAGACAACAATATAATATAACCACATTCCAATATATTCATTTGATCAACAAATATTTATCCCACACTTACTTACTAAATGCCAGGTTCTGTTTTAAGCACTGAAGATTCAGTGGAATGCAAAATAAAAAATTCTCTGACTTCATGGTGCTTATACATCAATGATCAAGGAATGGCATTTGGACCATTGCCTGAACTAATAAGTTTAACACTCTCAAAAGAATGGACATTTTAATGATTCTTATAATGATTTCATCATGAATATACTAACCAACTTGTTAGTATACTTCCTTCAGAATTGCTGGCTCTTGAAAATAACATTATAAGTCTTATCAAATTAGGCGTAAAAATGTACAAAATGTTTGTTGTCAGACCTGGCTCTGTATTTACTAGACCATATTCATAGTTCATAATTCATATTCATATTCAGATATTTTTCAGATATCAGTTAGCCATAAAACTGCTTGGTCCTTTTCTCCTGAGACACTATATTGCAATGCAAGAGGTCACAAATCACGGAAAAATATATTTAAACACCAAGGACCAAATGTAAACATAAATAATTACCAACTCAAACACAAACTGCCTCTGTGGTGTAAATACTGAAATGAATCTGTAACATCATACTGAGGAATGAGTGAAGCAGTGAGGGTCAGCTGTGTATAAAAATACACAGCCTACACAAAGATCTATTTATTGAAAAGTTTACCAAAAAATTCAGTGTGGTAATTCTCAATGATACAAGTGCAAAGACACAGTTTACACTGAAATCTTTCTCCTTTCTTATCTACTGTATTAGCAAGGGTCCTGACAAGAAATAGTCAGTGCATTCCAAGTAGGATAATTTGCGATGGGATTGAGGTTTAATGACTGAGGTATAGGTAGGTGTAGGGGAATCCCAAGGGAGAGAGCAGAAACCCAGGGTTAATAGCTATGCTCCCATCGTCCCCAGGCCTTAAGGACTGGCAGAGAAAGAAGTTCCTGGAACCAAGAAGGAGAGAGACCTGTAGACACAGCTGCCTTGAAAGGATCAAGAACTTTCTGCCAGAGCAGGGTGAAGAAGGGTGGAGCTAGATCCAGAGGGCCAAAGAGAAGTTCTCTGAAACATATGCCAAATGTGGAATTTCCTAACTAAGTTGATTAAATATTTATTCAATATTTATTCAGTCCTCTGTGAGCCACATGTAGTTGAGTCGGATCTGATCCCTGGCGACCCGGTGAATGAGCGACCTCCACAGCGTCCCGTCCTCAGCAGCCCTGCTCAGCTCCTGTACACTCATGCTTATGGCTTCTTCTGTGGAGTTAGTCCATCTCACACGTGGTCTTTCTCTTTCCCTGCTGCCTTCTATTTCCCCCAGCATCACTGAGCACCTACTATGTGCCAATCCCTGTACTTTATAAGGACTCTGAAAGATGAGTAAGTCACCCCATCTGCCCTCAAGGAGCTCAGAATCTAGTGTGGACAATAGACCTAGGAACAGACAAAAATACATTGCTCCAGGCAAGGCCTATAAACAGAAATATGAGAAAGTGTTACAAAAACTAAGGAGAGTGAGGAGGAGCTATCCTTTGGAAAGGGATATTATTAAGGAATTGCTGACACAGCCTTACCTGTATTATCGAGTTAATTATATTCAGGATAATAAAGAGGTCACTGAATTATGGGTCTATAATTCTACTGATATGTTTGTAAAGATGAAAGCACATGCATCAAAAGGTCTCAGAAAATACCCTAGACTTTTTTTAAAACCACAATTCATATCAGAAATAGTTCACCGTCTTCATGTTACAGGTGAGGAAATCTGCTGAAATTCATTACAGCAATTTAGTAGCAGAGAAAGAAGAAGGACCCAGGCCTCCTGGCTAGGCTCCCTGCCAAGGTGGGCATTAGAGATTTTATACAGTTTAATGCTGGCTGCAGCTAAATTAAGTCAGTTACTTCCCTGCCCCTCATCACTGTTCTACTACATTTCATTTCTTTTTTAGCCTTCCTTCTTCTTACATTGATTGGGTTTCTCAAAATTGGCATCAATGGAATTCTTAAAAATCAGAAGCTCAAATCTGTAAATCTGTTACTAAGCAGTAAACTTCAGTAATGTGTTTTTCACTCTACTATTTATATTAGCCTGTACTTTCTGGTGTGATATCTTTTTATACAATGTGTGAATTTTACAGTATGTCAACACGGGGAAATGCATAACCATATGGTTGCCACATAACTGAATGCTCAATCTGTGAATTGTTCTTTGAGCAGTTACTGTACTGACCTAATTCTTGACATTTATTGTTTTGTTAGTAACGATTATTCAGAGTACTTTAATAGAACAGACCTACCAATATATGTCATTTAATCACGTCTACAAGACTGTGCGTGAACTCCCAGGGACCATCCTGCTAGCCTTAACATGATGTCTGGTATATTGCAGATGCTCTATAAATGTTTCATTATTAAACATACCTTCCGTGTCTAGTGTCTAGGATATTTAGGTACTGAATTTGGAATACAAATATAAATAAATAGACATGGTCACTCCCTTCAAGAGGCTCAAGCTAAGTTTAATTGGTTTTACCAATTGGTATTGCCTTACACTCTGTGCCTGAGCACCAGGCTGGGGTAGAGTGGGTAATGCGTGCTGGTGTCTGACTCCTGCTGCTTAGACTAGAGCCTACGGCACTCACTGTGGTTCACAGCCCGCATTCACAGGGCCAGCTGGATGATTCCCCTTGCAAAAGCCCAAATGTCACGGCTCCTAAGGGGCTGCATTCTACTCTTCTCCTGGCTGATGGGTAGAGATGGCCCTGCCATCAGAACCCCGTTTTACCCTTTCCCCTCAGAGGTCAAAAATCTGCCTCCCTCCTTCCACCCCTGCCTTCTTTGTTCCTCCTTTTGAAATAGCTCCAATTCCTAGTTTAGAGCAAAAACAGATGGACATTGACATCTTGATCCCTAAAAGGTAACAAAGCTACATTTTGTTTTTGATCCTTCAGGTATTCTGTTCAGGTTTTCTATGTAAGTCCTCAACAGAAGATTTTTACACATTAAAGGAGAAACAGGATTTATTTACATGACTAAATAAAAATGGATATTTTTCGGTAATAACAGTAACACACATGAACTTTCTGGTCCTAAATGTCCAACTAATTTGTGTTTTGATTGAATTAATATTCATTGCTGAGCAGGTTGAGCAATGAAGTTTTTTATAGGTTACCCAGTAATAATTGCTTGATCTTTTTAAAATGGTTTGTGAACACAGAAAACAATTTAGACAATTTAGCTTTATATGTCTTTAAAATTTAGCTTATTTCAGATGAATGGATAATTGTGATCAGTGAGTATTAATACAAGAGTAAAGTCAGTAGTTCTGCCAGAAAGCTTTTATTATTGCAGGAATACTGAAATTGCCAGCAGGCAAGAGTCATCAGGTAATCCATTTCACTCTGTCCTCCTTAGACTGAAAGTAAAAGAATGCAGGTGCTTTTTCTTTTATTCTTGCCTGAAAATATCACATTCACATACAGTTGGCTGTATAGGCAACAAGGGCTGTCTCAGGTGTTCTGGAGCACCTCTGCAACCAAAATATTGTTTATTAAGTACTTTGGAAATTCCTAGAAATAATAAAGGTATAAAAAGGAACACTGGGAAAACATGGTTTTAGAAAGAACTTTCTAGAACTTTAGGTTTGCTGAATAAAAGAAAGACATGAATTATATAGATCATGAAGTGTTATGAGGATAAAAAGGGGGAGGGAAAGATCCTGAAAAAACCTCCCAACCTCCTGAAAAAAAACACAGTAAGGTTGAACCACAACATTTTTCGAAGGTAACTTAAGGAAAGATGTTAAATCCACTGCTCTTCTGTTTTCACAAGAGATTTACCTTGCCCCCAATAGAGGGGCTTGTTTTCTTGTAATTGCATCAGTTAGAGTTCTCTGTTGTAATCTGGAAATCTATGGCTTTGGGGGACTCTGAGCATTGCTTTTTGTGGTGTGCTCTTTCTGCTGTAACACTGTGCGAAGGATGTCATTTCAGTTTATTCACTGGCCCATCTTTTCAGCCCCCAGAAGGTTACAGGGCAAATTCTGCCCTCATTCAATAGAATGTTAAAGGTACTATTTAAAAGTCAGTGTTCGGTGCTGTTCTAGTGGTTCTTGGTTTACACTCACAATTTCCCAAATTGGTTAGTAAGTTGTGGTCACCTTAATGCTATTCCTTCATCCTTAATCGAAGTTGGTTATAATCAAGTTTCAGCTAGCAGATATCCCATATACCAAATGCATCACAGATTATGCCAATCTACATCACTGGCTGAGGCTGCTGCCTCTTTTTACGTACACATACAAAGCAGGTTTTTGGTGAGGGTTGGTCTTTGTATACTGGACAATACTCATCCCCTCGCTGCTTTGTCTGCTAGGTGGTGATGTTGCCTCAGGACATGCAAGTGTATTTAAAATAAGAGCAGTGCTGAAATCCACTTTATGGTGTGGTGCTTAACTGCTGTCCCTTAAAAACTGCCCAGCAGTATATGCTTGGCTGTGAGTAAATCAATGGTGATCATAAAATACAACACATTCCAAACCAGCTACAGGCATACCTCGGAGACAGTGGGGGAGACACAACTGCAATAAAGTGAGTTATAATCATTTTTCTGGTAAAGGGTCTGCCTTCAATTTGTAAAGAAGACAACATCTATGGAGCACAATAAAATGAAGCACGATAAAACAAGGTATGCCTGTAACATAAGGGCTTTGAACTTTGCCCTTATCAAATAGGGAAGGTACTTTCAGGATTACATATATTTTAAAGGTTGATATCCTGGCTGTATAAACAGATATCATCATCACTAAATAGATGCCTCTCTGTTACAGAGTCAACAAAGAACTTAAAAAAAAAAAGTCCTCACTTCCTCCCCAGGAAATGGTGTATATTCAGAGAGGAAGTTGTCTTCCTGTTTTCTCCACACTAGCACTCTTGCAAGGTTTTTTCTAAGCTTCCAAACTCAGAGTCTCCATCACATGGAACAAGCTTGTCTTAACAACAGGCCAAATTTTAACTGCAGTAACTTTTTATAAAGAAATTTAGTTCCCACAAATCATAAAAAGTATTATTAGCCTAATTTGTCATATACTATCTTCCTAAATCCGATTTCCACTCCCACCCCCATCTCTATCTCATTCAATGTATAGCGAGGGCACTGGATCCACCCTTCACCTATGGCGGCTATTTTGTCAAAATTCTTCGCAAACTACATCAACTCTTAGTTTCCCAGTTGCGAAAGAAACTTGACAGGGAACCTGCTTTTTATTATTTCAGTGTTTTGTGATACAAACCCAATGTGCCTGGCACCCAAGAACAAAATATAATTCAAGAACGTTTTGTACATTCTGCTCTAAAATTTTAGCATTTCAGCACTGATTTGTGGGACTATTAAACAGAACCATTTGGAAACCAAAAAAAAAAAGTCATTTTTCCCTTTCCTTGAGTTTTTATAGTCAGTGAAGGAGCTCATGTTTCATTTATTTCACCTGTTGATACTTAAAGTAATAAAGTTCAAATAAACCTGAGAATTCAGGCAGGGTCCAAATGAGGTAAATTTTGAGTTTGGTAACTTTTCACTTTTTCTTTTACTCTTGCTTCAATGTTACCAGTTAATAATTAGTTGTTAATTATCCTAATCATCCATTGAGTCAAAGTTTTTTCAAAGTGTTGTCCAGAAGACTCTTGAAATCAGAATCATCAAAGTGTTTGTTAAAATGCAGATTCCTGGGTCTCAGACCCATCAAATCAGAATGTTTGAGAGTAGGTCTGGGATTCTGCATTTTGGCAGCCATGCAGTTTGATTACCCAGGGATGTGATAAAAGCACAAAGGGTTACCTCTCCCAGGGATATTTCTATGTTGACAGAGAGCAACCAAAGGCTTGAAAACCTTTACTACCCATAACTTTTCTTTCTTTCTTTCTTTCTTTCTTTTTTTTTTTTTTTTTTGGCAAAGTCTTTTGGGACAAGAGAATGTTTTCTTGTTCCTCAAATCATAGAGTAAACGCAGCTCCATCTTCATTTATGATACATAAATTGACTCTGGAGATCACATATCAAGAAAAAGTAATGTTTTTCTTTATTGGTTGCTTGTAACATACTGTGCTGGGCAGATATTCTGAAGGTAATTACCTGGCGAAAGCATTATAAAATATTTAGGCTTTTTAAATTGTGATTATTCTGAGTACATTCACACCTGAACAGTACTCACAGAACTCACTATCAAATATTTTTAAAATTACCCTCCAACAGAAAACTGTATTTCCCACATCCAGTAGCAGACCTCAGAATCTCACATTATGCTTAAATAATAAATTAGTACTCATTCCTGGTAATTTTCAATTTCAAAGAAATAGCTTTTCTTACAATTCTACCCAAGAAGGAGTTCTAGGTCCAGAAAATACATATAGGCATATTTTACAATAAATGCTCAAGATTTTGAGATCAAAGCAGACTTTAAAGGAAACTGATGTTATAGTTAACTAATAGTTAACTATTATACCTAACTTCGATGATTCTCAATGAATTTTGTTTCTCTTTTCTTCTCATTAATGACTACAGCATATGTCAGATGTCTTATCATTTTAGACGTGTCAAAACAGTTCACACAAATGTACCAAATGACTTGTCAATTACTTACTAATTAGTATAGCATCAAGATGATTAAAAGGCACTCCTTCATTGAACACAGAACAGTCAGACCTATGCTCAAATAGCTCTAAAACTCATCTGTGGTGTCCTCCAATAAGACTCATTTCACCGGCCCGGCAGCCGGAGGCGGAGCAGGAACTGCGCCAAAGAGATGCTGGGCGGATTAAGTGATTCCTGTTAAGTGCTTAACACAGCACCTAGCATACGATAGGTGACCAGCAGATATTATCGCAATTATTATTACTTATTGCAATTATTATTACTGTTTTCTTAGCTCTAGGCACCATGTTAGACAACTGCATACCATGATACTTTCACAAAACCAACATGTGAATGTCAACTTCTAACATTACTTCACATTGTAATACATGTAAATATAATTGGTTCAATTAAATTTTGAAATATTTTTGTTTCTTCCTTTTCCATGGCATCATATATACATTACTTCCTCAAACTATGGTACTCTGACTTCATTCTATCCCTTTATTGGAATACATTTAGATTTATAGTCTTCAGCTATCTTTAGATCTCATGTAATAATTAGAAATTTGGGGTCTTATTAGCTTAAGTATAATGACTACTTTTTAAAAACAATTTAAATGAATTAAAGTTAGATAAACTTTAGAGAGACCGAGAAGTTCCTTAAAGCCATAAGGTACACAAATATTTTTGAAATCCTAATTCTAAAATGTTAACATCTTGATGTGATATCAAGGCCATATATGAAGGCTCTTTTTGTTAATTTGTGGAGTGTTAAGTGAATTATTTAGTAAGTGATTATCAACAATCGAATATTTCGCTATGCAAACAGAATAATAAACAAGACTCTGTGGGTCTTAATAATAATCATAAGTGCATTCATTCAATAAATATTGAATTCCTTCTGTGTGTGAGGTATTTTCCAATGTGATATCATCTTTGAAATGAAAAAGTTCTCCGATTTGATGAACTCAATGTCCTCATATAAAGATATCACGATATAAAGTTATAAATATAGTGCTGTGAATGCACGGAAGAAGGAACTTTGTCTTTCTTAAAGGCTAACTTGAAGGAACTTAAAGGAGAGTTGTAAGAGAAGGGAAGATGAGAGGTATGGGCAGGGCCTTCGAGGAGAAAATCACCTGTCATGTAGGGCAAGCACTTGGGAGAGGATGGCAAGTTTACTGTGATTGGAACACAATGGCCCGCAGGCTACCCATGGAGAGGGTGGAAAGATGTGGGAGTTCTAATCTTGGAAATTTTTTTGTGAGTGTGTGTGGGTGTGTATTTTGTAGAAAATGAGGATCTAGCAAAATCTTCCTAATGGAAGAATAACAAAGACAAACATTGGTTTTGTAAATTATCTCTAGCAGAAGACAGAAAGCAGATGAGATAGAATGGAGAGAATCAGGCCACAGAGAAAAGTTAGGAGGCTACTCTAATAATACACGAAGAAAAAAGATGAGTGCTGAACTGGGGCAACCGCATTAGTGATGGGAAACAGGCCCAGGAGATAGGTGTTTTAATATGAAATGAAAATGGTTTGAAAACTGGATGGATATGGAGCACAATCTAGGGGTTGAGAATGACAGATTAATTAGCCTACAGGAGGAAGGAAGTGTGTGTGGGTGGTGTGAACTGGAGGAACGGCAAGCTCATTTTTGGACACACGTTGATGTGCCTGTGCGGTTCAGGCAGGGATGTTCAAGGGGCATCTGGACCTGGAGGTTCAGAGACTCACTGTGAAAGATAATGGACTTAGGAGTCACTATCAGGTAGATGGTAACTGAGGACACAAGCTTATATGTGATCATAAAAAGAGAAGACCAAGAACAAGGGCAGATCCCCAAGGAATATTAACATTTAAGGGGTTTGCCTGGGGAGAGGATCCAGCAAAGGGGGAACAATTAAAGCAGAATGAGGCAAGTTGCAATCTGGAAGTCAAAGCAGTGGAGGCTTTTAAAGAAGCAGAGATTGTCATCTTCTTATCAATCAGCAGCAGTGAGGTAAGTCTTGCCTCCCCAGAGACAGGGCCGCTAGCTAACAAGGAGTTAATTCACTGTCACTTACCACTCTTTCACAATCTCCAGAAATCCTAGCAGAAAGGGAATGGTTCTATGATAGAAATGGCAGAAGAGGGAAAGAAAGAAGGAACAGGAGGCTTAGATAACTCATGAATGAGTCATTAGCTAATAAACAAGAAAGAGTCAGCAATATGACAATTCCTCTTGAAATAAAGGAGCAGAAAGAGTTCTGAATTAAAAAAAAAAAAAAAAGACTTCCTAAGAATTGAGGCAGCACCAGAATTTCAGCAGTAGCTTTTGAATCCCTGCATGCACACTCCTTGGAATAACTCGGTAAGCGTTTGTTGATGAATCAATTTGGGTAAGACACTGCCAACTGGGACCTCAGTTTCCTTATGTTATAATTAGGCAGAATAGTCCTCTTGGTCCTCACAAGTAACCTAGGTGGTAGGGACTGGCTTGGGCCCACTTTACAGATGAAGTAGCCAAGACATAGAGTTTAGGAAATTTGCCCAGACAGGTGATAAGCAGCAAAGCTAAATTTCAAATTTGGGGCTTTCTGTTCACAAAGCTCATACTTTGCTTTCCACTGGGACCCTCAGAACTTTCAAGGTATGTAAATATTTTTCATTTTATCCCTTTAAATGGGAGGCTATGAAGGAAGCTGGATAGGTGCTGCTACCTCCGCAACAGGTACTGAAATTAAGGATTTGCCTACAAATATATGTTCAGTAATAGGGAGCCACAGAAGCCAGGTGTTCTGATTGTACTCTGTTTTATGGCCCTTTAAAAGACCACTAAATATATTACGTGAACAAACATTAACTCTGAGACCAAAAGTAACATCTTGAAAAGAAACTACTGTTACCCTTAGAACTGTGTAAAATATCATTCCTTCCTAGATATTATAGCAACATAGAAATAAATCACCTGAGATTCATTAAGAAGTGGAGCTAGCAGTTTAAATATAGCCCTCTAAAAACTAGCAACTTTTCTCCCATCATCTTACCAGTTAATCTTCCTGGAAACAGGCTGATATTTCCTCATCCCAAGAGAGCGTTAAATTGGACTCCAAAAGATACCAGGGATAAGGTTTTAATTTCCTCACCACTAGTCATCACATGGGAAAAGTGACAGAGCCCTCCACAGGTGTTATGGCTTCTTCTCTGCCCTTGAAGTGGCCGTTGAACAACATTCAGCGGGTTTAAAGTAGGAAAAGTTGGTAAAGAATGCTATTTCCTCCTTAAAAGTGATCCGTTCCCCATGTAGGATATGAAATACTTTGCCATCTCTAGACAACAGGATAAGACAGGCAAAAAGGCACTTGAGAGCTTTCCAGAGAAATGTTAGACAAATAGATCAGGTTAAAGTGTACACAGATGCCAACTTCTAATTATTTTCATTCCCAGTCTGGGAACAAAGAGATAATTGCAATGTGTGTGTGCGTGTGATATATATATATATATATATATATATATATATATATATATATATATATATGTATAAATATATATATATATGTATAAATATATATATATGTATAAATATATATATATATGTATATATATTTGTGTATATATATTTGTGTGTATATATATAATTTAACCCTCATCTGATTTATTATTGATGCTCAGAAGTTCCTTCCTTAGAACCAAAAAAGGGTTTCCAACATAAGTCTTTGAGGCCATGCCCAAGTTGTTCTAGTAAACTGATGCTGTGGATGAAACACAGATTTGTGAGTTATGGATTCTAATTCCAGTACTTCCATTTCTAGCTATCTAGATTCCAGGCAAGTTACTGAAGTTTCCTGAGCTTCAGTTTTTGAGAAGCCTGTGACACAGAGAAAGGAGCACTGACTTTTCAAGGTTCTTATGAGGACTAAATGTGATAAGGAATGTAAACTCTGGAATCATTAGTTCCCATTTTCCTCTATGGCTCCCGATTCCTTCTGTGAAAGCGTACAACAGAAAGAGAGAGCTGTTGACGTTGGTAAGCTGTGAACTTAATTCCAAGACAGAAAGTTTAAATAACCAAGAAAACTCCGGGAATTGGTGATGCAGTTATCTTCCTGATGAGAAATGCTCATTGTCACATGGGATACGCTGTCCCTGCTTCTTAGTCCTTGGCCAAAATTTCCATCTTGACTAGCAGTGGCTGGCGACCCACACTACCCTCTGAATGCAGCCACGCAGGGTGGGACAGAAGCAGGTTTACAGTTGTAAGTACACAAAACTCAGGGTTTATTCTTGTATTATTACTTACTAATTTTCATATTATTCTCCATGCAAATAACTATAAACCTACTTTTGCCTTACCCTGTATTTTAATAGTTGTCACCTAGCTGATGTGGGCTGAAACTGTAAAAAGTTGCCTTTTCCACTCTGACCGGTGTGGCTTGGTTGGGCGTCATCTCCCAAAGCAAAAGGTCGCCAGTTTGATCCCTGGTCAGGGCACATGCCTGGGTTGCCAGTTCCGTCCAGTCTGGGGGTGAATAAGAAGCAACTGGACAATGTTTCTCTCCCACACTGATGTCTCTCACCCTCTCCTTCTCCCTCCCTTCCCCTCTCCTTAAAGTAAATAAATAAAATCTTTTTAAAAAGTTACTTTTTCCTCCTTAAGTTCTCAGTTTATCCATTTGTACAAAAATGCCCCAAATATACAGGCTTGACCGTTCATGGGAACAGAGATTTTGAGCTCAGGTTCACTTAGGAAGTCTAGGCTGAGGCTTCAGAAAGAATCACGTGCCTTTTGAAGTTAGTTCTGCATTTCATTCTTCAGTTGAGCTCGGCTCTGGTTGTCCTCTCACTTTTCTTTGCTTCGCTACATGCTGAAAAGACCTAACCTGTAAGAGACAAGCCTCTGTGTGCTCCTTTCTTATATGAGGAGCAAAGGAAAGCTTCTTGAGGAACTGCTGCTTGTAGCTCAAGAAATCCTGAGTCATTTGTGTAGTCAAGTGAGTTGGCTGGTTCTGTTGGTACAAAGTTGAAAAGGGGATGGGCTGAGGATAGGGAGATTCCGATGCAAAAATAAACACTTGAGGAGGAGGGCGTGCTCCTTGAAGTGCGGAAACAGGCTACTAGGTCCCCAGCATTACCATCCTCCTAAGTAACAAATCTTTTCTGAGGCCTTATTACCTCCTTGACACCAGCATATGACATGGAACATTTTGGGTCACAGACTCTCTTCCACTTCCTGTTATTTTTTACTTCTCTGCTTTCTTCATGTTCTCAAAGGTCTGTACTACTATTAGCTGCTTCTGATCGAGACATTGCAGTAATTTCTTTGACAAATACACACGGCCATTTCCTCCTTAGGATGAGAAATCCGAGGGAGGAAATGGTCGGTGGCTTGTTCCACGTGGTGTAGAGAGGTGAAGGCAGACCATGTCAGGGAGTCGTTCACTGACTAGCCCACTGAACCAGCCCACCGAACCCTGCTGCCACCTGGACCAGCACCCAGCTCACGCCCACACTTCTGCCTCCACACCTGCCACCGAGCAGAGCCCAGATGCACCCGTTGCCCCTCGGCTGCCTCAGCTTCTGCTGGTTGTTCCCTCCTTTTAGACTGTTCTTCTAACCCTTGGACTTTTTATCCTCATAATCAAACGACATTTCCAAGTCCAGAAATTGAAAAGCCACAGTTCACGACAATAAAGGCAACAAGAATGCTTCTCTAGCTTTTAGTTTTAGGCCAAAAGGGATCCTCAAATATACTTCACAAAATTATAAAAGATGAATAGAAAAGTTGAAGGCTGAGACAAGTACTGCATATTTTGAGGCAGAGTCACATACTCAATTTGCTGAAAAATATTTCGTGTCATCTCTGCAGATCCATGTGTGCACAGTCCCTGGGAACTCCACAAACAGGGACTATCCAAGTTGTCACTGAGGGCAGAATTTCCTTAGGCACATGCCCCCAACCAGAGAAAGTTGTAACACTGGACACCGGGAGATTCGCACTGTAACTTACAATGAAGAATGGGAAGATTTTTAACCTATTCTCCAATGTAAACCCTCCATTCATACTAGGCCTTCTTCTAACAGTCTATGTCCCGACTTTGCTGTCCTACACTATGTGCTGGTGACCTGCCAGTAAGAGGAGGCCACTGCCTTCTCCCCTTCTGATCCCACTGTCACAGCCACCTCAGCTTGTACCTTCCCCAGCCCCTCCCACAGAACTTTCCTCTCCCTTTTCTCAGGGAGAAAACCGCTACAGTTTTTGTTGCTGGTATCACTACATTTACAGCTTTGGAGTGTTGGTGTCTTTACATGTGTGTGTTGGGTGTCCCACCTGTCATAGGACCTCACGGAGCATCCAGGCCAGGGACACACTCCAGGTTACTCGGTCATTGAACAAATGTGTATCGATCACTGGTATGAGCCATATATCACACTGTGTTCTGAGAACGAAAAGCAGAAAAAGGCAGTCTTGGTCTAAGAAAGTGGAGTCCACTGAGAGAGGAAAGCAGAGAAATAACTAATTGGAATCCAACGTTAGTGCTTTTTTGTGGAAGTACGAATGTAGAGCTGGAGCACCACAGTGGAGGGGCACCAGACTCCGGGTGGAACGTTCGGGAATAGAGGTCAGAGGATGAGTTCTGAATTGAGAGTTTTGGTTTTTTTCTTTACTTCTTCTTTTCTTTTTTATCCTCACCTGAGGACATTTTTTCACTGCATTTTTAGAGAGAGGGTGAAACAGAAAAACATCAATGTGACATTGATTGGTTGCCTTCCGTATGCGCCTGAACTGGGGATCACACACACCTGAACCTGAACCCACAACCTTTTGGTTACGGGACAACACTCCAGCCAACTGAGCCACACCTGTCAGGCCCTGAATTGAGTTTTGAAGGATAAACAAAGGTTCATCCAGGAGACAAAGAGCAGGAAGCCCGCTAGGGCCGGCGGAACATGCAAAACCATATCGGCATGAAGAGGCTATGCAGCGAAGTGATCAGAGAACTGCAGCCTGAGTGGAGACCAGGGCATGTGAGAGTAAGGCAGCAGGGGAGTGGGATTAAGAGTCAGACCAATACACTCTATTTCAATGGGTGCATTGCACCTAACACATTCACTTTGCTCATTGCTTACTGCACGTTATATCGCTGTTCTTATCAAAGTCTAACACGAATTTGCTTAGCTCTTTTATAATTTATCGATTCATACCTTAATGTCACAGAAATACTCCTCTTGATTTTCAGTGAGGAAATTCAGGAAGCCAGGAAATTCAGTGAGAGTGAGAATGTTCACTCCTAAGCATTTACTAAAGTATCATGAAAGTACAAATGCATCGCCCTTTTTCTAAAGAAAAAAACATCATAGGTGACTGTCCCACTCACCTCACACAGCACTAAATACCGCACTGCAGTGGGCCCAGGCCGGGCATGGTAGGCAGACGGACTCTGAGAGACACCATGTTTCAAGCTGATGCTTCAGTACAAAGAACACCGTTCACTGGCAATGTATTCTGGCATCTTCCCTCTTTGCCGTGTCTGTGTTCTGGCTTTTATGCCTCTCTCCCTCTTTTACGGACTCAACCTTTAAGTCCTCCTTTCTTTCTGAAGGTAAGAATACGCCAGGTCAGAGATAATTGCAGGAATGGGTGAAGGTGAATAATGGTTGGCACCTTTCCAGGTGATTACATAGCTGAGAACATGTCACCCTAATGGAGTGCTCTATCTTTTGATAACCCCAGCCTGGTTCAGATATGTTGCAAACATGAGATTTTTACTGTGTAGCCGCTCCATTAATGCAGGCATCATTTTCTTCACCGCTCATTCTTAGAAATATTAACCCAGTGTAATTCAGCACTTCCTTGGTAAGCCTTCCACAGGAAGATTAAAACAATTTTAGTGATTATAAACTATCTAGGTTCAGCAGATGTTGGCAATCTATGGGATTGTAACCTGACAAGATTTATGTTTAAATGTGACTTTAAGTCTCTCCCTCTTCAGGATTCCTTTTTGCCTTTCATGTTTTACCTTTTCTCTCAGAGTACATTATTTCTCTTCAGAATAGTTTTCCTCATTCGATACCTACTGGCAAGGTAGACATTAAATAGGTAAATACATTTGCTTTCTGCTGTGGGGGCACTTGCATTAATGTTGAGTTGTTTTGAAAAAATGCACTAGAAAAAAATTTTGAGTGTGCCTCTTGAATTTTTCCACAGTGGTGTCAGTGACAGAAGGCAGCTGCAGCGTTGGATTTAACTTGGTTTAAAGGCTGATATTTGACTCCAACTCTAAAAACAATCATCATTCTTACAATCTGAAGGCATGTGCCTCCTCAGTGAACCCCACTTAATTGTCATCTTTAATGGGGGCATTACTTGGAAATGCAGTTTTCAGCATGTCCTTTTTTTATCCTCAGGGTACGAGGCATGAAATGTATTTTTATCTTGATACAGAGCAAGTGACTTGCTTGGGTCAACCCTGGCTGTTATTAGAAGGTCAGAATTTCCTGAATGAATATGTAAGGTCTAAAAACACGGAGATTTTACATTGGCTCCACAAAATTATCTTGTGATGAAACTCTTCCTGTGCCATCGGTTTCATGTTAAAAATGGGTCACATTTCATGGGGTTTGTAGTACCAGTGATAATTTTTCTCTTCTTTCTTTTTCTTTTTTAAGCTGACTTGATGTTTTCAAACGGAGGAGTATTTATTTATGCCAGATCAATTTAAATCTCAGAATTTTCCCTTTAATTCCTATCTTGCTACAGTTGCCAGATAAAACATAGGAGCCCCGTTAAATTTAAATTTCAGATAAACAACAAATAAATTTTATAGTATAAGCATATCCCATTCAGTGTTTGGGACCTACTTGTACTAAAACATTAGTTGCTGTTTATCTGAAATTAAAATTTAACTGAGCTTCCTATATTTTATTTGCTAAATCTGGCAACCCTACATATCTGGGGGTAGTTGAATTACGATTAGAATTACATTATCCCCAAATTGCAGGTTTGCAAAACTCCCAAGGGGCCATTCTTTTCATGGGTATGTGCAAAGTGGAGACTGTCCGCAGGCCATTCCCAAGGCCCCACGGAGCCATCTGGCTCGAGGTCTAATGGATCCAGACACTGGAGACTAACCAGTCCCTCTCTTAAAGAATGTGAAAAAGCTTAAAAGCAACAAAAATAATGCCCTTCACATAGTGGGCACTTGCTGCATTTTTCTTGAAATCTTTAATGTTTATTAGTACCAGTGAAAATGAGTAAGATGAACAAGTATGCCATTTTAAACACGTTCCTGGCTAATCCTCACCCCTCAGTCTAAGCACTTCTGACTCTTCAGACCGGATGCAGATTCCACCTTGTTCAAAGGCGTCCCTGCATCACCTCAGACACGAGTCCCCCACGACCCCCTCGCTCCAGCGTCTACCAGTCATGCCATTCACTGGACATCTTACATATTCTGCTTAATATTTTAACCATTTCATTCATAGATTCCCTGAGGAAAAAAGTATATAGCAGTAGCGTACGTAGCACTGTGATTCAGAGCATGAGCTGTGGAGTCAGACCAATTTTGGTTTTAAATGATGCTCTGCCTCTTATTAGCTTTGTAACCCTGGACACATGCATGATGGAAGTCTCAGAGTATTGTTTTTATCCCTGAGTAATAATGCTGTTGTGGGTATTAACTGAGATAACATATGCGTAGTGTCAGCTCTTAGTGAACACCAAGTGGCCGGGAGGCAGTTATCATCGTTACATTATTATCTTTTTTGAATCCACACTCCCCTGGGTGTCCACTGCTTATGAGGTCCTGCATGAACTGAACGGACCGAAGAATCAGCGCCTCCAAATTCCCAGCTGCCCACGTAGTGGGAAGTGCTGCCTGGACACCGATTCTGCGACTTCATTCTCTCATTTCTCTATTTTTCTGTTTCTCTGCACTTCTTTCAACCTCCACATTTCAGCCACTGCATTGTGCTCTGTTTGGTGTCATGTGAGAAGCAGGAAAACTCTAACTGCCAAAGAGATTTGTTTCCTTCGCGGCACCGCGTGGGGAGCCCTCCTGGGACTGGAGCCACCACACACTTCCTGCCTCACTCTGTACTGATGACTTGCTGCCTCTGTGCTTTTCTCTCAGTCATCAGTGAGGAAGTTGCATAACTTACCAACTAAATGGGAGCCTCTTTCCTGCGTCTGAAGCCATACATGTTATTTTTCCTTATTGTAACTTCTTTTAAAAAATGCCAGGGAAAGTACTCTTCTAAATGCAAAATTATTACTTTTTTTGGCACCCTGGAGCATGTGTGAGATTGGGTTTTTAATGTCTTATTTCCAGTTGTATTATAATCAGAGTACCTTGCAGAACAGTATGGTTTTCTTAATATGGAGACATGTTGTAAAACAAAAGAAAAGTTCCAAGTACATTCTCTGAGTTCTCTACTGGATCTTTCAAGAAGGTAAATTCAAATTCCTTTACATAAAAAATGAAGAAATAATTTTGGGTCATTCATTCATCCTCAGCATATTTGCAAAACTAATCTCTTGGAAGGTTCCTTGGAAGGTTCTCTTGGAAGGAACCTTCCAAGAGATTAGTTTATAATAAGTTCATTTTTGTATCAAGACTCAGCAAGTATTCAATAAACATTTGTTTAGTCAATTAATGAACAAGTATTTACCTAACAAGTATTTATTGAGCAGTTAGGAGATGCATTGCCATAAAATATGTTTATAATACAGTGTTACTATACTTTGGTCACTAATAAATAGTGATTTCGGCACAGCGCTGTCTATGATGCAGCCACCCAGCAAGCCAGTGACATAAGCCATTGGAGTTTGGGTAGA
The DNA here is from genome assembly GCA_039655065.1 of Glossophaga mutica. Classification (NCBI taxonomy): domain Eukaryota; kingdom Metazoa; phylum Chordata; class Mammalia; order Chiroptera; family Phyllostomidae; genus Glossophaga; species Glossophaga mutica. The sequence goes on along the minus strand of CM077308.1, from coordinate 71,249,473 downwards.
GGGTTCATGGTCTCTTATTAGTTAGATTCACAACAACTGACCTTGCCACTCCGTGGTTGCACACAGAGAACAACAGCAACCATGTTCTTGCCTATTTTATTTTTGTTGATTAATAACTTTAAAGTCATTCCAAACCCATCAAGACTCAGAGATAGCCTTGGGCCTTTCCTTCTCTAGTGTTGGAGTTGGCTGCATGAGCAAAACCCCAATCCTGCAGCCTCCAGGCTGACCCATCTGTTCCGAATCCCCTTGTCATTTGGGAACAGTGCAACACTGTGGGGGCCAGGCTGTACTGGAAGTTAGAGACCCCACCTTTAAAATTATTACTCTGAAAAAAGTGGGAAATATTGTTTCAATTATAAGAATAAAATAGGGACAGCCAGGAACCACTTGAGAAGTTGCATAGTAGTTGTCTTTAACCACAAAACCGAAATCACTATTTGGCTGTTTGCTTCTGCACAGTATAGGAAAGATCTGAGGGGCAGTTCAGACAAGTTTTTTTTTTTTTAAATACTGTTTTCTGGTACTGAATTTGCTCTTGAAGGTTTCCAAAGTCTCAGTACTTTGTATTTTCAGTGTAAATACAAAACAGCCACATATTGTCACATTGGCAGCTGTGAATGGAGCAGGTCTCTTGTATAGCAATAGTGAGTGAAGTTTCCAGAGCTGCTTTTCAGGTGTTTCCATTCTCGACTGGTTTTCATTCCCTATTTCCAATACACCATTCCCTTGTGTTTCACCTCATTTCCTCCCAGTTTCCGACTCTACTTTGTCACATATTTACTTGGACCCTTGTAATGTTTTGTTTTCTCCTGGTAGAATCTGGTGAGTTTATGAAAACCAGGCTATTTCACAATGGGAAATATTTACAGGTAAAAACTTCATGCTGGCAGCCTCTCCTTCTGATACCAGCCATCACCCACTAAGTCACCCTGAGGGGTCCTTCCACCTTGCAAACTGTGGAGACCTCAATCACAAGTGACGCTCAGGAGTAGCACCAGTCTTGGAGCCTGGGCCTTGCACTTTAGGGAGCCACGAGGGTCACAAACACACATGAAATATATTTAGAAGACACATGGTCCCTTGGAATTCAGTGCTCAGTGCTGTGCAGCCCCACAAACCACCCTAAACATCGAGCCGCTGTGTGGGGAGCGCTGTCCAGGCTCCAGTGGGGTGATTCCCCTGATGCCTTGCCTTGTGTCTTGGGAGACAGAACTGACTTCGTCCTGAGGGTAGGAAGCTGTCTTCTGGAGGTCAGGGGACATGTCTTTGGAGGGTGGGGCTTTTGGGGCAGCAGAAGCAGTTAGGTTAAGAAACAGACACAGCTTGTCAAGTCTTTCCTGTCAGCATGAATGCAAAGGATAATGAGGCATCATTTCCCAGGAGTGGTGAGCTTCCCATTTGCTGCTTCTTTTCATGTTTGAATTCCTGGTTCCTGAGAGTTTCATGCTGTGGCAGGAGAACATCATGTAATATTAAGCAGTATTACTCTTTCTATTACTCTTAAATATGTGCAGGGCTACAAGTGACCTGTGTCATAGCAATCCTTTAGATCAACCATGAAGGCAACAATTGTCAATAGTTTTGTCTTTACCAAAATCTTTAATAAGATTTCATTAAACTTCTAAAAAAATAAAATTTCAGCTGCATTTGAATCATTTAAATTTTATATTCAGTAATTATACTTTGAAGTTTACCCTTTATTTTACAGAAAACCGAAGATTTTAGAAAAGAACCTTTGAGAACAAAAAAATAAATTTTTATTTTTTCATGTTTATGTATACTTTACACGTTTGATGACTATGTATTCAAATTGCGTACACTTTGAATAAAATTACATTTTACTTTTAATTTTAGAATCTAAAATTTGAATCATTATGGTCAATAGAAGACAAGTTATATGAAAATCTTTGTCATGACATCAAAATCAGGATTTTGTAGAAATGAAGGTGATAATATCTATTTTGTGAATTAATAATTAAAAATTGTATATAACTTAAGTTTATTGTTCATGGAAACATTATCGACCCAACCACAGAATATGCAGATGTGCACAATAATAATTAAATTCGGTCACTGGATACTTTGTTGACTTTTAGATATAACAATCATGGTTTCCTACATAATTTTCAATTGTGTTATTATGTACATATATTTGTCAATGTAGGAGGGCAGAGACTATTTGATGTAACTATTAGCCTGACTTAAAACTTTTTAATAGATGTATGGTATGTAGGCCTCCATTTCTCTTGCCCTGAGCCCAGAAAATATTAGGGGGCAGATCTGCTCAGGTATTTTCCTCTTTTTGAAGCTCAGAATAGCACTGTTATTTTGAACTATTTTCTTGTGTTGATTGGTTTCTGTCAATAGGCCTGGATTTCCCCCCAGCGCCCTGGTGCATGCTCTCAGTAGGTGGTCTGGTTTACAGAGAGGAACGGATGCTACTAAACAAGAACACTAAATGCTTTGGGCCCTAATCAGCTTCTTATAGTACTTTTTTTGACAACCTATATCTATTTTTCAATATCCCTCACTGTCTATTCATAATACAGGAAAGAGTTACGCATGTATGTTAAAAGCATGAATCTTTGTACGGTGACAATCCTAGATTTTATTGCAATTTCAGTGCTCACTAGTGGGGAGATTTAGTTTGACTATTTAAGCCTCAGTTGCTTGATCAGTAAAACGCTGATGAAAATATCTACACCCATAAGGTGCACTGAGGACTGGAAATAATACACGCAAAGTGCATGGCAGATAGTAAGTATTGAATAAATAACAATAATCATTATTTTTCTCATACATTTAATTCTTAAAGTATCAATCCGATAATTTATTCAATAATCCCCCTGTTCGAAACCCTTTGGTAGCTCTCCACCGCCCAGAGTGTATCTTTTTACCACATCCAACTCCTCCCATTCTCCCTTCCAGTCTTAAATTCCACCCTCCCTCCCACCTCAAGACTCTTCTCCCAGGAGGTACACACTTCCCTACCTCTGTGTCTTTACTACAGGTACAGTCTCCATGCTGGCAATTCTTCCCATTTGGCGGGCCTCTATCTGCCAAGACTAGTTCAAGTGGCACTTCTTGCAAGATCTTCTCATTTTCCAATTCCAATAAACTTTTTTCTCTTTGTGTTCCCACTGCACTTTCTATGTAGTTCTAGTAGAACGCTCATTACAGCGAACCTGGTATTGATATCGAGTTTTGTGTGTGTGTCCAGCATCTCTGCTCCACCATTAGCTTCTTGGGCGTAGACTACACTTTTCCCCCTTCGCCCACATGCCTGTCCCATTCCCACAGCATGTGACACAGTACTTGGTACAAAGGGGATGCTCTTAATTGTCTTAAAATTTGAATTTGTTGAAATCTACTTCGGAAAAATAAAAAGGCAAATAATAAAATAAAATAAAATAAAATAAAGGCCATTATTTGGATTCTTCTAGTACTGCTCAATTTTATTCTCATGATTTTGTGATTTTTTGGTTGCTTATCCAAAATGGCATTACTTATATTTTAAAAGTCTGCTAATTTCCAGGAAAAGCACTTTGTCTAAAAGCACTTATTGACAAATTGAACAAACATTGTGATATATTGTAGCACTTAAAAAACATGAAGTTTATGTTAATATATTGGAAGGATTTCCATACTTAGGTATTTTAGTGGTTTCAAATGTCCACAGATTCTTTGATACTCCTTCCCTCCAAGGTAGGATCTAGTTACCCTCCCCCTGAATGTAGGTTGGACTCAGTACTTACTCCCATTCTAAGGAATAGAATAAAGCGGAAGTGCCAACACGTACCTTGGGAAACTAGATGATAAAAATGATCTCTCTTGAGTCACTTGCTTTGGAGGAAGCCACCTGCCATGTCATGAGGACAATCAAGCTGCCCTATGGAGAGGCCCCCATGGTGAGGTGTGCTGCCAATAGCCACCTGAGTGAGCTTGGAAGTAGGTCCTCCAAGCTGACCCCTGCTCTCAGATGGCTGCAGCCCCAGCAGCAGGCTTGTCTGGAACCTCATGAGAGACCCTGAACCAGAGCTCTCCAGCTAATGAGCTCCCCGATTCCTGACTTGCAGAGATGGTGAGATAATACATGCTAGTTGTTTTAAGCTGCTCAATTTTGAGGTAATTCATCACATCATCCAGAACAGCTGACTATAGAGATATTATAGAAATATAAGCATTCTCATTGTAGATATTCATAGTTATAAATCTATAATTACTAATTTCTGAAAGTAGCAAGAAAACTTGAGGTGATTCTCAAAAGTCATGATCTGGAACCTACCTCTGGCTAACTGCAGTGGGCAGGACTGTCGCTCATTTGGCCAATTAGTTATTTAATGAATATGTATTAAATTGTCTGCTATCAGCCAATCACTGTTCCAGGTCCTGGAAATACCACAATAGATAAGGTAGGGCAGAGGGTTTCCCACCATCTTATCCCCCACAGACAATAAAAGGACTGATGTCAGTCTGAGGAGCCCTACCTAGTCATATAAAGTTTTTTTTTTTTTTAAGAATTATTTTGTATAATGGTGAAAAAATATGAGTGGAATTCACAGCTCTGGGCTGATTATGATTCGAACAGGTAGGGCTCCAAACCAGGCCGGGCCTGACAAGCAGCATCAGGCTTAAACCACAGTCAGTTGTCTCAGCATGTGTGACAACTGGAATTCTGTGAAATGGTCGTCTGCCTACAGTCGACCACACGTGAGCACCAGCTCTGTCAGCAACGCTGTCCTCGGGGATGAAGGACAGTGACATCAATGGCAAGAAAAATATTCCATTAGTAAAACATCCCCTAATTAATACTAATCTCTTCCCTGGAAAAGCTGCTTCAGAGGAAAGATTTTTTCCCCCCACATGCCAAACTGATGAGCATTAATTTGGAAACTTTTCCATTTAGTTTCAAGAAATATTAAAAAGCTTCACTTAGCAAAAATTAAAAATGAGCTATTTCCTAGCTCATGTGATATATACAGATACGATTTTTTACAGCAATGTCAATTCTTAATTGAGCATATCAGTTCAAAGCAACTACATTCCGTTATTCTATGAAATTACATTTAGTATTTTACTATCCCCCTTTCTCTTTGTCACAAAATGCATTTTTAACTACCTATTTATTTGTATGTAATCTTGGAGACTGTAATGCAACAATGACAGATGTGGCTCTTGTTTCTCTAAAACCTTGAAAGCAAAGTCAGACAAAATTAGTGGAAAACAAATAAAAAATGCATAAAGAACAGTGAGAGTATCTTTTCACTATCAATTCATCTGGGAAACAGTAAGAAGTTTTAGGTTCAGTTGAGGAATATAAAAGACAATAACAGTGACAAACCAGTAGCATACATTATTTGTTGATTAGTATTCACAGAATCAGCTGTCTCCAGCTTCGGGGGCTCTGGCACCTCCCGGTGCCCCCTGCCCGCCCAGCCAGCATGCTCTCTTCCCTGCATGGTTACCTACTTTTAATCCTTCCGATCTGAATGCTTGTGTCTCTTTCTCTGGGAAATTCTCCTTGACTCTCCAAAATAATCACATTTTCTTTATATGTATGTAGATACATACACACCTTTCCTTAATACTACTTATCATATAGTTCATAGTCCCTTTAATAACAAGGCTATGCTTATCCTAGCAGCTAGGCCTTCTCTTGTCCCTATCACCCTTCCTTATACTATTATGTGTCATAGTTCACAGCTATATATTTGTGTGATTATTTCATGAATATATATCTCATCCATGACTGGACTGTAAGTTTCATGCCAAGAGAACAGAGCGGGCTGGGTCTCTTTTCTTCTCCCTGTTTTAGCCTAGCACCCGGCACACTGTGTTTTAACACATATGTGAATATGAGAATAAGCGAGCAATTGAGCAGTCAGCGTGTGTTCAGAACTTGACTCTAAAGTTAATCATATTTTGGTACAAAGACCATACTCTCACTATCCAGTTATGCGACCTTTGGCATACTTTTTTCCTTTCTAAGATTCAGTTTCCTCATGAGTAAAATAGTGGTAGATTCCTCCCATGACTGTCAGGAGTTTAAGTGAGAAAATGCATGGAGCGTGTTTAGCTTAGTACCTGGCATGGAATAAGAGCTTATTATTATCATTGTTGTTGTTTTTGCCTCGGACTCTGCCTCCATTGAATGAAATCATTACAAACTCAATTCCCTAATTTTTTCCTCCTGGTTCAGGAGGATGGCGAGAAAGGATTCACTGAGTATACCTCTGCTAAGCTTCAGGACACTTCTGGTTTCCCATCACCTCTGCTGCTTCATTCGCTTGTACCGGCCTCAGCTCGTTTTACCCACCCGTCCAGCCATCACCAGGCTGCATTCTTGGTTTCCTACAACTATCTGCAGATACAGGTCTTCAATTTATCTTTTCTCCTTGATGACAGCACTCAGTTCGTAGAATTTGGCATAATTTCTCTGAACGGCCAAGCCAAAAGTGACATGAATTCACACTAAAAAATGGTTCCACTTTCCCAACTTCCAAATACTGGCCCTGGACCAACGATGTGCCCCCTGACCTTCCTCTTATGCCCGCCCCAACTAAGAGTGTCTGGCAAGAAAAAGGATGGCCACTGTCCCCTTATCCCTTGGGACGTTTTAGCTTAAGGGACAAATGAGTTTAGTCACTGACGCTGAGGAAGGCCTCATGCAAAGAGAAGCCTTGCTTGCTCAGTCAGCCGGACCAGACCAGACCAGACAAGCCTGATTTGCCTGAAGGTCCTGGCTCCCGGACCCTCACTGTATTTATAAGTCTTAGCGGTGTAACTGTGAATTCCATTCTGGTGATGTTGCTTCTGGCTGGCAGTTGGCCATGGTTTCCAGTCGTTCACAAGCAATTTTAAGGCCTGCCGGTACGGGCATCGAAAGCACCAGTCTCTCTTTTATGTAACCATGTGCATGCATTCTCTCTTAAGGTTGTCTTTGATATCTTTTAAATATATTAAATATTCTCCTTAAATGTGGCTACTTTCAGTTGAAAAAAATGTTTTTTAATTTTCTCACGTCTAAAGATACTGCTTTGCAGAAGTCTATAAAAATAGCAAGCGTTTACTGAGTTGAGAGTTTAAACAAAGAAAGAGAAAAGTAAAAGCAGTTTCTGAGCAAAAAAATGCAACAAAGACTTTACTTCTTACCAAATAACTTAAGAATGTCTGAACGAAAACATCCCAAACCTGGTTAGTGCCAAAATTTCTCAGATAAGTCAAGAGAGGAGAAAATCACAAATCTAACTCAAACCACCAAGACATCTAGGAATGGCAAAAAGAAAACAATACAAAATTGAAAATGGTCTTAAATACTTACTGAAACAAAACGTAGCCACTTCCTAGAAAGACCAATTATTATTATTATTATACCTTTGAGTATTTTCTAATTATTATTATTACTTTTGGAAGCCGTTGGGAGAATCCTGCAGGAGTCCCATCTCTTCCTCCAGGAGGCTTCCCAAAACCCCAGGAGCCCACAGAGCCCTCTGAATGACCCCTCGCCATGCAGAGGCTCCTTTGTCCGACAGTGCCTGGGGTGTCATGTTATAAAGCATTTCCCACTAGGTGTCTAGTCTTTTGAACTGGACTGTAAGTGTCCTGGGTATAGAAATATAGACTTCCATTTGTATTATCCCTACAGCACCTTGGTGCCTTGAACACAAGTGATCAATACATATAAATTGATTCATTCACATAAGAACTTACAAATGCTTTATTCAGACCAACAGATAATAAAAATCTGAAAAAGTACTTCATTCCATTATACCACCCCAAACAGTATAATCTGCTATTCAAAAAGTTTTCCATTATTTGGGGTACTTATTTAATTTTTGGAGAAACTGTGGAATCTTGGGGCTACAGAGAAATATGGTTGTTTGGTGTTCACTTTTCTATAACATTTTGTCTTGCAAAATCATAGATAGATAGCAAAGATAGGAAGGTGGGTGTGAATATGGAAAACACAAATTTATTTTCTGTGTTTTAGTATCCTAGAACTAGAGAAACCTTTTCTGAAATAAAAAAAAAGTATTATGCTTAGGGTTCAAATGTTATTTTTATCAATAATTAGCAAGTTTTCAGAATTGTTATCCTCAATAGGATAATGTGAAAATTGAAATAGCTTTAAAAATACTTAATGGAATATGGACCATTTAATGAAAAAATTTTCATAATATAACTGTTTGTCCCTTGGTCCCACTTTTTAAAAAGATAATCTTGTTCTATTTAGAATATAGACATGATGATACTTGTACAAAAAGTTCCACTTCACATCAAAATGTATTAAAAACTCCTCCAGAGATCTATGCATCTTGCTCTTTCGTAAGTGTGTGCATGTATTTGTACATCTTGGTTCTTAGTTTAAATACGTTACTTCACTTAATGCTCTTTAAAAGATTTGTGCCTATTGTTATTTCAATGATGTATACATATTTCTTTTCAGTTTAGGAAACTGAAGTAGTTAAAATGTTGGAAGAAGAGGATTACATCTGATTTTCCTTATACATCCTCTATGCAGAGATTAAGACTGGATACACAAGGATGTAAAATGATTTACTACAAAAGCATACTCGGGTGACTGTCTCTTGGATTTCTTGATTTTCAAGACTGCCAACATCAGATTTCACTGATTCTGTTATGGCCAATCTGAGATCTAGAGTCTCTAGGTTCTTTGATTTTATCCGTATAGATCTTTGGGGAAGGCTGTCAGGACACAGGATGATACTAAGCTTAATGTGCTGTGATGTCTGCAGAATAGATGTGACACTTGCCTGGCTAATTAAAACCCCACTTCTCTACCCAGATAGGAGATCATCGCATTCACTTCTCACTTCCTTTCTTATTTAATGTTCCCGTGGTCACATGAGGCCACCAAATGCTCAGGTCCTGAGCTACATTTCCATATTTAGTAAATCAGGAAATAGTGAAAGATGTGTCTTGTGACACTTTCATTCCAAACTTAGACTAGGCATGAGTATTTAATAACAAGGGAAGTGACATGAATGAGAAAGAGGTCAATATTTTAATAATTTGAATTGATATCTAAGGCAAATTATAATTAAAAAGTGCATATGTAAGCTATTTTAATCAATATATTTCTTTATGAAACTCTCCAGATTCTCACAAGTCAAATAACTTATTTCCCATTTAATGTCCCACCATCTTTTCTTATCATAGCACCCAAATACTTGATCGTACTTGTTTTATACACTTATCTTTTAAATGGGAAGTCTCTAAGGAAAGGGACTGCATTTTACTTCTCTGTATATCTGTATTAACTTCAATAATGCTGGAACAGAGCAGATGCTAAATATGCTTGTGTCTTTAATGCTAAATAATAAATATTTGTGTACTCTATGTCATTAAGGATTTTGTACTGGAGCTGGAAAGGGAGTCAGTCATTCAATAGTTAGTGGTACCCATGGGAGGAGGAAGAAGGAGGCAGCAGTGAGAGGTGCCCTGAGGACTTGGGACTAACAGAAACGAGGTTTCCCTACACACAGGGGATCAGAGCGGAGACTAAAAAAATTAACTGCAAGACTTGAGTGGAAACTGACCAGCTACAATAAAGAGTTTATGGGAAAATGTACCATTAGAAAAGAAGTTTGGTCATTCACAGGATCACTGAGAGACTCACAGAGTAATCATCCAAGTAAGCACTTTCTAGCACCCAAGCTTATCCCACTGAAGGACATGACCTGACTGTGGACAGGCAAAATCTTATGGTAAAAGTGTATCACCAGTCTCCTTGTTCTAATCTTCTGAACATTCCAATCATTTGACTAGCCACTTCTGCATCGATTCTGTGCTCACCGAGAGTTCTGGTGGTTATAACTGTAATCACGTAGCTTACTCAGAAGTAGATGATACATTTATGCCTGAGGTCTTGAGTATCTAGTATATAATAGTAATAATTCATATTGAAAAACAATAAACTAGCATTCTAACCAGCCTCTGTGAATCAGGTAAAGAAGGCGAGGTTGCCTCTGGTTGACATAGCAACACGTGGTCTCCTAACATTCCAGTCATTGTGCTTGTCAGTCTCAGGGCCAGAGCTAGATTTTAACAAATCCTGCACGATGATTCCTCCCGTGGGTGCTGTGGCCTTCCCATGAGTATCACAGCTCTGACTCTCACGAGCCATTTGCCTTTCCTTCAAATGGCTGAACAGATTATGTGCTTAGCACTGTGCTTTAAACCACTAGACAGTGATCCAAGATAACGTGTAATTAAGTGAGGAATTGTTTGGCACAAACTAAAAGTGCTACAGAAATTCCGAGAAAGTAAGTAAGGATCATTGTGGTAGGCAATTACCCAAGGAGGGATGCCTAAAGGCCTATGGTCTTAAGAAGGCATTTGACGTTTGAGTAGGATGTTAGGTGGGTTGAAAGGAGGGGAAGGGAATTTCTAGTAAGAGAACATGGGTTCGCAGATGTGGAGGCCGGAACGCTGGGCATGTTATTAGTCTTAGAACTACAAATTGGTCCACATGCTATATATACCTTTACTCCCTTCAGAAATACCTGGAGATTGATGAGAAAACTAATAAATACATCTTGTCATTTAAGCTTTGAACTATAAGCATTAATGAAACAAAACAAAATTAAATGAAGCCCAATAACCTATTACATGTTTAATTTCAGGAGAAGGGTATTAATATTTTGATTATTTGCCTTTAAAGACCAATTTTTTAATGCTATCATTTGTATAACGAGAAGATTTATATGAACTTTTAAAGCAAACTGAGAAGAAAAAAAGTAGTATCATGGTCGAAAGGAAAGCAAATGTGAATGCTAAAGTTATATATTATCCCAAATTCTTTCTAAAGACTAACATGGCCATACCAAGTGAAGCTCTATGGTAGTTAATTACTAAAAAAAGAAACTTTTAAATAGATAACTTTCCTTTCAATTACACTCCAAATAATCTTTACAAATCTGCAAAATGTTTACCTTTGAAAAAGTAACATTCATAGCAAAAAAGTTAGATATCTGTGTGCTTTCCTTCATTCTTTGGAATATTCAAGTGAAGAAGGAAATAGAAAATAATTAAAATGATTTTCTCCAGGTCAATGCTCTAGGTAGAAAGAGAGGAAGAGTGAGGAGCAGCAAACAGAAGTGAGGAGGAGCAAGAGGGAAAAGGAAAGAGGGAAGCAGGCTGAAGGAAGAGTGTACACCACTCAGATGAAATGCTGGCGGTGAGTGCACGATTAGAACCAAGCCTCTCTTCCCACTCCTGGTCACAGTCAACACTGCCTCCATCATCCTCTATGTGCTTTTCCACCCTCCATGTAAGTCTTGCTTCTGTATCGAGACCAGCAAAATTAATGTACTTCCTAAATATGTGTACGGAGTATAAGTATCCTATAAATTTGTCTTAGTAAGGGTGCGCTCATCTAACTCCAGGATATATTAGGTTATCAAGCAGTTTTGATGGGAAAAAAAGTTTTCATTCCAAGCTAGCTATTATGGTGGTAGGTATCCCCTCTGATTTGCCTTGTAGGATGATTGATTCTCTCTCTCTCTCTCTCTCTCTCTCTCTCTCTCTCTCTCTCTCAGTGTGTACATGCATGCAAACTTAAAAAACTTCAAGCTTTCTTTATGTTTGAAAAATAATTTTCCATAAAAAAATAAGGAACTTTTAGGAAATGTTTCCTGCATTTCCATTTCTTAACTGCTGCTAAACTGGAAAACTCTTTGGAACGCTGTTTCTGAAAAAACATATGCTTAGATTTTTAAGAGATTATTCAAGTTAACAAAACCCAACGATGATGATAGAAGACCTCTGTTGTGAGTATATTTAACTTCTGAAAGTCATATAGGAACATAAATCTTCTACATTTATGTGGAACAACAGTGACATAAGGACAATCCTAAAGAATGATTCTTCAATACTTTGAAATTCTAATAAACTCTCTTTTCTCAGGAAAGCTATAAAAAGAATCAGTTTTGCCTGAGTCAGAGCAATCTTGTTGAACAAATAGCACCCTCCAGACCTTTTAAAAACTGACATTCTCCATGACAGATCAAACTTGGATGTGGTTAATAGAGATGCTCCCAAGGAGACTTTCACACTGATTTTCTTCCTTCAGATCTAGAGCAAAGGTCAGCAAACTATGGCCTGTGGGCCAAATTTGGCCCCTTAACTGTTTTTGTAAATAAAGTTTTATTGGAACATAGACACACTCTTGTTTAAATATTGTGTACGGCTACTTCTGGACACAAGATCAGAGCTGAGTGGTTCTAACAGTAACCATATGGCCCACAAAGCCTAAATATTTACTATTTGGCCTTTAAAGAACAAAGTGTGCTGTCTCCTGATCTAGAGGAATAATTTCCCTCTTGCATCACTGCTATAGACTGAAAGTCAGGACAATTGGATTTTAGACTCAATTATGTCAGTAAACTGCTTCATGACCTTGGACAACTAATCACTGTCCTCAGGTCTGGCTTCTAATCTGTAAAAAAGGAGGGTTAGCCTGGGTGATCATCTATTCCTTATCAATTCCCTCTGAATTTCCTAGGTTACAAGGGGGGTTAAGACCTTTCTTTGTAATACAGTATGGTTTTTAAAAGGAATCCAAATCAATTTGAAAAAAATCTTTCTTCAAAACCCCAGTTCACAGTGAAATGTTTTACATCATTTCAAGCATTTAACAACCAAGCGATCCCCCCTTGCTACTGTATCACGGACACGCCAGAAAGCTGCAGACGAGAGCTGGGGAGAAATGTAAACAGCAGTGAAATCTCTTGTAGACAAGGCAGCACATCTGGCCCACACTTTCCTACAACAGATGCGCTGCACTGCTCGTGCCAGAGATAGATACTCTTTTCTGTCCTGGTTTTGGTGCGTGAGCTTTCTAGCTCTGCTGCAGTTCTGGGATCCTGCGGGAAGTGGCTGGAGTCCTCTCACCAAAAGAGCCCTTTCAATTGATGATAAGGGCAGAACTGCTCTGTTTCAGTAAGAATGGCACTGTGCACTGTCAGAACCTGGGTGCTATGGGAATATTTTGCATTATACAATTTCTCTCTAGATGCATGGCATAGGCTGCAAAAGTAAAGAAATGGTAATAGACCAAGCATAGTCTCCCCTCTCCTAAACTTTCCACAGAACTGAAGGATCTTTTGCAAGTGCTATCATGATAGAATAAAAGCCTTGAGGTATTATGTTTCCTTAAACACAAAATCACCTGAAGAGTTCTAAGTAGAGAGCTGAAAGTGCACTAGATCTCAATGCTAGCGGCTAGGATTTTTAAACCAGAAAGCCTGTTATCTTTAAAATAAACGTTTTTCTTCCATTTCTTTCCTGCCTGGAAAATAAAGGTGTTTGGAGGAAACTAACACCAAGTCTCTGAACCAGAAATGATAGGTTCTTGGTCTCCATAGCTGGGAACATTGAATAAGAACAAGCATGCATGGAATTTAGAAAGCATAATGAATGCTCTCTCACCTTAAAACATTATATATTAAAACAGAAAGAGTGCCTAACAAATGAAGCCACTTGAGAGTCTTTATAAAACTCAAAGAGAACCAACCCTGTGAATAGCATTCAGAGCTTGGTTACCATCTTCTCAGAAACAGCTGTTGTATGCTGAATTCTCTGCATTTACATTATACTGTTTGGCCGGCACCTTTGTTTTCAATAGCGCCTTTCTTTGCAAGCAAAAGACATTTGTGTGCACTGTCTATCATTTCTGCTGGATCATCTTCCAAAATCCCCAAGAATAGCACTATCTCCTTTTCTCTCTTACAGAGACACCTCTGAACTGGATGCTAATATTCTACAGACCAAGCATGAGCCAAAACGAATTAAAAAAAAAAAAATCTAAGCTGGCGTATCTGCATCAGCCTAGGGACTTTCAAAGGAAGGCTGAAATGTTAAGCTGATTATCGCAGTTGTGGCTCTTCCTTGTCCCCACCGGTCCCCTCCAGTTCTGTATTTTATAGTATTTTACCTTCTCTTCTTGGCCAGTCAGTACTCTTCTCATCCTCTCAGATCCTGCTTAAGTCCCATCTCTGTGATCACCCTTCTCTCTAGCCCCCACAACGCTCTGAACACTGAAGGGGCTTATAAAGATTGCTGGTTTGTTTTGAAAGTCTTCCTGGATGACCTCAGCCCATGTTGATCTCCACCGTCTTTAACTCCTTTGAGATTCACTGTCTATCCCACACAATTAACACCTTATTATCCTTGGCTCTAATAACCTGTACCACATAATACCTTTCATTTCTTCTAATTGTTCCACATGAGTTGGATTTTTCCTCCAATTAGACTGTCCGCTCCCCATGGGTGAAGCTGTTTTCCATAAAATCTAGCAAACTGTTAGGCACATAGTAAATGTCCCATGAATACGTATGTTTCTTCCAATCAACAGCAGTTTCCACATTGCTTGAAAGGTTACCCTGCTTGCCAGTTGTGTTATGGGTGCCTACAGACCAAACTTTTACATCAGCATTAGCAATAAGGCAGTAAAGGTGAATGAAACCTTCAAATGGGATCATGCTAAATGTATATGGGCCCACACGAAAGAGGTTACTTTGTTCATTACTTGCAGGGTCAAATAATCTAATATGTAAAAGAAGAGCTAAGTAAACAAGGAAGGGTGTCTATAGAATTCCCATATAGTAAGAATACAAAATTTACCTAATCGATCCAGTATAGGCCAAAATGCTTACAAAACTTAACAATTCATTCCCTCAGTCATTAATATAATAATCATGCCCTGAGTCTGGCTGTATTTATAACTCTTTTGGAAAACTACGTAATCTTTAACAGCATTCCTAGTTTCTTCAGGGCCCACAGATTTCCATATTTTATACCTTGCCTGTTGTTCAGAATGCTTGCAATGAAAGGAATCTGCTAGGCTAATGTTTATTTCAACAAACACTTTGTTTGAAGCATCTTGACAACTCAAACATCTGTTTTTTAACTAGAAACATCAACCAAAATGACTTACTCCATTGATAATGTTCAGAAAATTGCTAAATATTCTGCTTTGTGCTGTTTGTTTGGTCACAGCCTAATGCTTTCCATGCCACCAAATTAGTACGTAAGTGGTTAAAGTAACCAAAGGAGCTTTTGAGCGCTCCATGCCAGCTGTGTTCTAAAGAGAATTAGACCTGAAACACCCAGCTCTGAGGACAAGCAAAGAGTACAGGGCGTTAGTTGTTTAGCTGTGGGTTTCATTAACATGGAAGAGACGACAAAGCTGTTACGGACACTGTTACAAAGTGTGAGTTGGGCACTTCATGCTCAGACACCTCATATATGAAACCAGTGGCGGGTCTGTAGAAAGGAGAAGAGCAATAGCAAGCTCACCAGGCACAAAACAAAACGAAGCCAAGGAATATTTGTGCTAGGTTTCAAGTCAAATAACATATTTTTTTATTTCCAAGTGAGAGAAGATTTATTATTTCTGTAAGTGGCTAACCTCTGGAAACAACTTGGGAGACCAACAAAAAAGAACCTGATTTTGAATGCAAACTCTGTTGTGCGTCCAAGCCTCACTGTCTCCACAGTGGCACTACCACGACTGCTGTGGATGTCACTGTTCCAAGCCCTCTCACAGAGAAGTGTAGGTTCAGCTTCTGGATCAATAACTTCTTTCCAATGTTAGATGTCATTGTAGCTAGTATTGCCACAGACAAAAACCTCCCTTTTATATATGCTATGATATTAACACTTGCTAATGTTTTTTCCAGCTTTATTGAGATATTATGGACATATAATGTTGTGTATGCTTACGGTGTACAGCGTGATGATTTGATATACAACAGGCCCTCAAATAGCTTTCTTTTATTCAATGCTGTTTCATTTCAACACTGATTAGAAAAAAAATTGATTCCCTGCTGGGGCTACTGTGTGGAGTTTTCACTTCTCACCATCGTCTGTGTGGATTTTCTTCAGGGACTTGGGTTCCCCCCACACCCAGAAGATGTGCACGTGAGGTGGATCGTTGTACCTAAATGGTCCCAGTCTGAGTTAGTGTGGCTGTAGGGCATGGCCCGCAATGGAAGGGCCTCTTGTCCAGGGCTGGTCCTGCCCTGGACCCTAAGCTACCAGGACTGGCTGTAGCCACCATAACCCTGAACTGGCATAAGCAGATTGGAAAATAATAATCTTGTTTTTATTAATCTTTCTTAAGTGTATGTATAGTTCACATTTATTTCAATGTTTAATATCAGAAATGTTTTGGGTCTTTATTTAGAAGCTTGGTGTTTTTATGACCAGAAATATGCCATCAGAACTCAACTCTGATTTATAACAATTAGTAAAACTGGTTTCTTTTTATTTATTTATTATATATTTTTATTGTTGTTCAAGTACAGTGGTCTCCATTTTCCCCCCACCTTAGCCATCCCCACCTCCCACCCTCAATCCTACCCCCTTTGGCTTTGTCCATGTGTCCTTTATAGTTGTTCCTGAAAACCCTTTCTCCTTTCCCCCCATTATCCACTCCCATCTCCCCTCTGGTTACTGTCAGTTCATTCTTAATTTCAACATCTCTGGTTCCATTTTGCTTGCTTGTTTGTTTTGTTGATTAGGTTCCACTTATAGGTAAGATCATAAAAAGAAAAAATGGTTTCACTATATGTCATTTTGCTTAAAGTCGCAGTTCCCAAGAACCTGTAGATGATGTTAAGAGAGGACTTAATGTATATACTGCAAAATGATTACACACAATAAGGTTAGTTAACACATCCATCTCCTCACACCACCCCAACATCACCATCACCCCACCTTGTGTGTGTGTGTGTGTGCGTGTGTAAGGAGAGAACATTTAGGATCCACTCCCTCAGCAACTTTCAATACATGTAACAGTGTTGTTAAGTACAGTCACCAAATTGTACATTGCATCCCCAGAACTTATTCATCTTAGAACTGGAAGTTTATACCTTTTGACCATCATCACTCACTCCCTCAGCTCCCCAGTCCCTGGAAACCAACAATTTATTCTGTTTCTATGAGTTTGGTTGTTTAGATGCCATATAAGTGAGATCATACAGTATTTGTCTGCTAATGTTTTAATGAGCCAGACATTACTAGAATAGTAAAGTCAAGAAATGTGACTTATTCAAGTGTCTGGTGTGAACAGAGCCACTCAGATAAAGAACCTGTTCACAAAATGGGGTAGAAAATTAGAAAATTATTGAGTTACTTGTAGAATATAGTTGATGGAAACTTCTTAGGGGAACAGAACTGAGCAATAAGGAATTTAATGGAAAATTTGAAGGCTCATTACCCAAATGAGTAAGCAGCAACTTTGGGCTTTAGGAGGCTGTGGAGAGACCAGAATGAAGAGGTATTCTGGCCAAAGTCCAATTCAGAAACAACACGTGACACCAGGATCAGACCTAAGAGACACACACTGGTCAGCCAGGAGGATGACAGTTGACACAATTACAGTTTCAGCAAAGAATGTAAATCATGCTAACATTTTTAAGAATGCCAGAACTGATTTATTAAATACCCAAGCTCTCCCCGCTTTGAACACACTGGTAAGTTACAGCCCCATCCTTCGGCCTGCTGTAAAGTGAATGCAGTGCTGTTCTCTAAATGCACACAACATGAGCATAGATGCTTGAATACATTGGAAGGAGACGGAAAAGTCTCTGGGCTGCAGCTCCCTGCCACCCTTGGGTGATGGCAGGAGAAGAGAGAGAAGTGAGAGTAGCTGTTGGCTCCTGTTGGAGGACATCGCCGTCAGTGCTCTCGTTTCTCTACGGTGGCTCTGCTCAGGAAGTGTGGGACAGGGTGACACAAAAACTTTGGATGCTTTGGCCCATTTCAGAGTAAGGGCAGATCCTGGGACAGAAGCAAGAACTTTCAGAGTTTTGTTTTCCTAACGACTCAGGCCATATATACAATGTAATGTGATTATACTTTTTCACAGTTAAGAGTTGATACAAGGTTTAGTGGGAATTGATATACCTTTGATTTCCTTTACGTTTTTTGAATGCAAGATACAGGGACTCAGGAAAAAAAAAAGTCACAAGCCCAGGAGTCAAATTCAAGGGCTACCATTTACACACTGCCCACTTGGAGTCTCCACCTAGAGTCTGTGTTGTTGCATAAGAATGTAGGGCAGCGGCACCGATGTCTTCGAGCAGAATGGCGGTCATGACATGGAGCACAATGGTGGTCAGTGCTGTAGGTATACCAGTAAATTCCCAAATATTAGCGCTCCTCACCTCCCGACCCCTCTCTCCTGCCACTGCCACAGCTGCAGGAGCCCGCCCAAGTCTTCCTACTATTTCTGAGCTGCAGTTCTCTCACTGGTAAGAGAGGAACCTGAACAAAGTGGTTGTGGTGATCGATTGAGATTAAGGGAATGTTTCTTGTTACCCTGGTTTCATAGGCATTACTAATAATCTCTGAGGAAATATTAACCAATAGCTTTTTTCTTTGTTGCTATACAGTACTTTGATTTATAATCTACGTTAATGACAAAAGCTAAATAAAAGGTAAGGGTATGTACCTTTGAATACCAAATCACCATTAAAATAAACCATTTGGAAAACTTGACTAGCTGTTCAATTTTACCCTGCGATTATTCATTCCCCGGATTTTCTTCAAAGACAAAAATAGAAAATTTGGTTTGTTTTTCACAGTATTAAGAAAAGCTGAGGAACTGTCTGGGTCAGTATTATATATTTAGTGGATTTATTATTATTTTTGCAATGCTTTGGCACAGCTCAATTTTAAATGCAATTAATGCATTATAATCTTGGCAAAACCCACTGTTCCAAATAATACTCTCATGTACAAAGGAGTCTTCCTACCAAATGAAAACTGCCAAGGGAAAGGTACTGTTATATTATATAAAAATGAAAAGTCTTCTCACTGAAGTGCAGAATAACTATAAATTTCATTTCAAAGACATACACTATATACACTCAGACTAAAAGAAAGTTATAATTAAGATGTTCTAATTCTCCCGAAATAGTACTCCAGCACATAGTAATAGAATTCACTTAGGGTACATAGGAGCTTGAATCAAACAGCATCTCCTAGGCTGTGAACTAGAAACACTGTCAGACTCAATAGGCTAAAATACTTGTGCAACTCTTTTCAGAATATGAAGATAAACACTGACTGCAGTGTGGTCAGAAAATTCCGGAATCATTTTATGACCAAGACCATAAGTTGGTGTGAGGTGGAATTTTCATAAAAGTGTGTGTTTATAAATGTCTCCAATAACTTATGGTATTTTCACTAGATTTGCCTGAAGATAATACTACATACATGGTCTTTCCAATATAAAGCATTTCTTGCTTTAGTGGAGAAAGCAACTCTGAAATGTGGACTTATCAAAACTGGCTTTTATTTTCTACTAGGTGATTCGTCTGGACAGATAAGTACATAGCTTTTCTTTTCAATATCTACTGGAAAACCTTTTTGAAACAATGCCAGAGACTGACGACTGCTCTCCTGTTGTGTCTGGAGACATTTTTGATTGTAAAAATAGGGCAGGGGGCGGGAAGGGTGGCTCCTGGTGCCTAGAGACTAGAGGTCAGAAACTCTGCTAAACATACTACAACGCACAGAACGGCCCTCTACAAAAAGGAGTCATTTGGTCCAAAATTGCTAATAGTGCTGAGGGTGAGAACACCTGCCCTCTGATTTGTATCTCTCTGACCACATAACAGGTAGGTAGTGCCCGTTAACACTCACTGTCTGAGTCAGTGTCCCTGAGACAAGTCCTCCATGCGAAGGTCAACATAAGAGCAGAGTCCAAACCCTTCACTTCCTGCTGGGATCCCACGAGCAGTGCCCAGATCCAAAAGGATGGGCTCTTGGTTTGTTTTAGGTTAGGTTTGTGAAACTTTTTGAAGTTCTAGTTTTGTTCAATCATTTTAGAAAATATGTTTAAGTATTATTCTGGTTTGAACTAGTTTAGTGTGTCTATCTTAAACGTGTTTTGGTTCAGTTCCGACAGTAATATCTGGGTGTTGTTCGGTTCTGGGTGCTGCACATGACTACAATTCTGACTTTTGGCTATGTTGCTATGGCCTACGGGCTTGCATCAGTGCCCATGTGAGTGTGGCTGGAGCAGAACATCACCACCAGGGCCACTAGAGCCTTCTGCGTGCCAAAGGAGTCAACTCGTTCTTCCATGTGTTTGCTGGAGGACTCAATAATTCAAGCACTGAACCCAGGGTTTTTAGCATTCATTGACTAGCTACTTCCTGTTGCTTGGTTTAAAATTCTAAGGCTTGACTAAGAAAAGTTACTTGTTTCACATTGTACTTATAAAAAGGTACCACAATCTCAATGTTTTAAGTCTTCCTGTTTGCTTGAGTACACTGTGAAGAAAAAATAAAGGAAAATAGTTCTTAAAAATCTCCAGGGACTTTTAAAAATGCCCCTTTACCCTTATTTTGCAATGGCTCTGGTTGTGAAATCCTCAGACTCAAAAAATACTGGAGGAGTGTTGAGGGTGGGATTTTAGTGACAAGAGTTCTGTAAGGCTGTAAACAAACCGAATTCATTAAGAGGAAGAAACAGAGGTGGCAGATTTCATCATAAAATGGGGAAACATTTTCCAGCTGAATTATAGATACAGCACAAAACTCAGTCGTACATTTTTTAAGACTTCAGTTTCTGCAGGCTGAGACGGAACGTTTCAATTGGCTCAGTTCATGAAAGCCATCTGCACCTGCTCACAAAACAGCTTAAAGAAAAAAAAATCTGCAGGAAGAATTTTAGCTTATACAGACAATAAGGAATAGCCACTGGCACACAGGCCCAGATAAAGGACGAGCGGAGAAGCAAGTGTACCACAGCTTTTTAAAATTAGCAATAAATAATAATCTAAAATCAGCTTACAGCACTACTTCACTTTTACCTGTGGCAGACCCACTTGCTTGTTCTGGTTGTATGTTTAAAAGTTAGGCGATTAAAATTCAATTATACAGGGTTTTCTTTTTTATGTAGCCTAGGGTTGAATGAATTACTGGCAGGAAACTTTAGCTCATGAATTCAATCAAAAATGCTTTCATTTGTCAGAGCTGCTTCCTGCCTGTCTCCTTTAAACATCTGCTTCTCCAGTTCCGGGAGAAAACACACACACACACACACACACACACCCCACACACACCCTCTTTGTTAAAATAATAAGCAAAATCCAAACTTCTCTTGCAAAAGTTACAGATTCTCTCTGAAACACACACTTGCTCCCAGTAGAGTTTATTTAATATATCTTTAATAGCTTCCTTGTACTCCTCTCTTTCTTTCCGCTTTTAAATTCTGGAAAATCTCAAGTTGACAAAAGGAGACATTTTAAAAATGCGAACCTTCGCAGGGATAAGCCTCAGCCCGCCTGCAGGCCAATGAGAAGGAAGCCCCGCCGAGAGGCGGGGGAGGGGTCCGGCACCGGGCACCGCAGGCTCTCCTTACATGGCAGGCGCTTCCTGCCCGAAGGGCCAGGAACACAACTCCAGTGGAAAAAAAGCAGGAGGCACCGCTCCAGTTCCAACAATCTGCGCGTGTCCGCGCGCGCGCCGCCTCGCCGGAACCATCACCTGAGAGATCCACAGCCTTTTCTCGCCAGCCTCGGAGTGGTGTTTCCCCCGGCAGTGCCAAGGCAGGCCCAGTGGTTAAAGTTACCAGAAAAGCTGAAAGCTCCTTGCTCACAGCCATCCTTCTTTGAACACGATCTAAGTCCTTTAGTCCACCCACCCGACCTTCCTCTGCGCGGAGGAACTTCTCTTTGGGAAACTGACCCAAAGGCAGACCTCAGTGGTTTCTTTCTTTGCCTATTATTTCTTTGCTGTTTCTTTGCCTATTATTTGCTTATTTCTTTGCTGTTTCTCCCTCTAGAGATGTCTGGAGTGAAAATTAGTAAAACCTGAAGCCGTACTACCTAATGATCTGGGCCCCATTTAAGATCTTTTAAAATACCATCACCCTCTTTGGAGAGCGTGGGTCACCTGAGAGGGGAAAAAACACCTGCTTTATGAATGCTTACCTAGAATTTGTAACCATTTTAAACTGTACAAAATGGTGATGCTTTAATAAGACATGGTACATAACACAACCAGCTGTTGTACCATGGTAGAGAACAAGAATGTTTTCATATCTAAGCTCTTCTTGTAATTCCATACGTAGAAAAGGAAGCTTCCTGTTACTAACTATACTCTTATGAACGGAAGATCTTGAGCTGTAATGATTAGAGTATTCCCAAATGTACTACAGTCAATACAGTCATAATTTCTACATGCTTTATTATTGACCTTTAAATTTTTTAAAATGGGTGATTTGGTTAAAGCCATTTATTGTTATTTTAACAATAGTAATAACATCAGCTAACATTTCTGAGCCCTCACTAGTGTACCATTTGTGATGCAAAGTTCTTTACATGGGTTATTTCATTTAATACCCACAATCCTATGTCAAACTGTATCACGCACATTTGAAGACATAGGGGTTTAGATCATTAATTTTCTGTAGGCCAGAGAGTTGGTAGGTAGTAAAGTTGTGACTTGTACCCAAAACCTGGAGCATACACCCACTACTCAAATACCCACTCATTTACCTAATATGAAATGCCTATTTTTGGCAGTTACAGTCAAGTAAATGAAATAGATGTACACAAAACATTAAAAGAAAACATATATCTATCTTTATACAATTGAAACATGAGGAACATGAGATATCTTAAAGTGCCAGCTGTCAGATTAATAACACACATGCTAAACTGTAGAAACAATGAATAGTATAAAAATAAACCAAGTCAATGAAACTGGTACCGACAAAAAAAAAATCCAATACTCCTTTGACATACAAAATATAACACTCAAGGTATTTCTCCAAAGACCAATATTTTTCTTGAATTTTCCAAAGAATTTGCAAAAATAAATTCAGGGAGCATTTGGGAATAGCAAGTTTCCAAAACAAAACATACATAGCTAGATTGGTTTGTCAGTTTTGCCATTTTCTCTTTCAGTGGAAAGTTCACTGGACAAATTAAAATTTTACCCTAGGCAGGATGTGAGAATGTTTTTGTAAATCACGATTTACGGTATATTAATGCCATGTGAAAGTTTTCTTTCCCAAACAAGAACCCACATGAAACTCGGTTATTAAACCTTAAACAAACCTTTCTTACATACCTAGAAGCCTCAAATTGAAATTACCTATAAATGGTTTTTTAGATTTCTTTTTAATTTAATTCCTGAGTGTGTAGGGCAAAAGGTTACATCCTTCATGTAAACTTCTGCTTTGGGTTAAAACCAATATATCCTGATTTTGAGGTTTCATTTGAAATGCATCAGGTTGGTTGATTTACTTCAATACAAGCTTGCATGGGTTATAAAATTGTGACCCAAATTAAACTATTTCTATATTCACCAGAATCACATGATCATGTTTAATTCTTTGCATTTCATGCTCAATAAAAATGTGAAGCCTTATCAGATGCCAGGTCCTGTAATAGGCACTAAGGACACAAAAGTACATAAAGGACAGTCCCTATGCTAGAAAAAGTTAGAGACTCATGAAAGAGACCAGCAGGTAAACAAACGTTAAGAACTGGATAAATGCCAAAAATGGAGCATAGCCCAAATGTGCGAGGATTCCTAAGGAAAAGAGTGATCGATGCAGGAAAGGCCTCTTCTCTACAAAGCATCTCATTCATCCATTCGATGAACACTTTACTTACTGGATTTTGAAGTATAAGTTGTTTACAGGTGGGGAAGGAGGAAGAAACATCACATGCAAAGGCATGAAGTTCCAAAAGGGATTTCACATTCAGGGACATGGTTGAAATATATACAAAATTCGACAGAAGCACAAGGGACCAAGTGATTGATTCTGTCCGAGATGTCAAGGGAGGCATCAGAAGAGAGAAGACGTGAGCTACCTCCCGAATGTGTCACGAAGTCCCCTTGTAAACTGACAATTAGGAAAACCCTCTAAGGCTCTCAATCTCCTTCATATCAAACCAGTGAGAAAGTTACTGTGACGTTTCAGTAAAAGTCCAGATGGAGTTAAATGCACCTAATTTATTCCATGAGCAACCGTTAAGTTTTCCCACATGCGTAGTAGAGAAAGTTCAGACCGCACTTACAGCAGCATCACACCCAGGAATGTAGTTACCCATGGTGGCCAATCACTGTAACTAACGTATAAGTTTTGAGGTCTGCTCCTAGAATACCACTAAGGAGATGCACCAAATTTGTCAGTTAAGAATGGCACCTCCCTCAGACCAGCAGTTCTCACAGAATCCCCACCCTGTCTCAATTGTTAATTCCAAGTGAAACAAGGACATGATTCATACCCCCCAGTTGCTTTTCTTTTCATGTGTAGCATGATCAAAAGAATAATTATACAGAGAGGAATTCTGCAAAGACGAAATTGCGTGTGATCCTCCTTACATAAGGACCTCAGTGTGTGGCTGGAAACCCTCTGATTTGTTCTGTTGAAGGGCAGCTTCAGGTTACAAACAGGGAACAGAGAGCCCTCATTAATATCTTCCTAGCCTCCAATGACTGTAGAGTCAGCTCCACACACCCACTTAGTTTTGACAAGTATATATCAGATGCAGACCAAGCAATAATAATAAACCATAGTAAACAGTTTGATGACTTCTAAGGAAAGAGATGGGGTACATACAGCTCAGTTCAGCAACTCTAGATAAAGTCTGGAGAGCTTGTTAAGAGAATTCTGAGATAGGAGTTCAGGGGCTGAAATAATAATGTCACTATGCTTTTAAACACTTCCCACACACTCTTACTAAACAGCTCATACTCCCACCCCAATCCGCATGTGCGAAGCCTAGATTAGAAAGGGAAAAGGTCATATTTCCCATGGAGAAATCATAGCATTTTTTTTTTTTTTTTTACTGAATTGGTAGACTGGTGTCAGCTTTCCAAAAATTAATTTCCCTCCAGTTAAATCCAACTTTGTCCACCTTATAGATGCCCCTACTCCTGCCTCTGCAGAGCAAAAGGTTGCTGAAGAAAAGCACACACTGAAAATTGCCAGTCTCACCCAAATTCCAGACCACTAACCTCAAGTGGGCCAGCAGCGCTGCATCAATTCTAGTACATTTTACTGGCTCCATCCTGCATTACTCTTGCATACCCTTTCTTCTCTCCTCAAATCTCCAGCCCCTTCCGTCCAATTCTTACTTCTAGTTGCTAGATGAACTCGTTTCCTGTGTCACTGAGGAAACAGAAGAGAACTTCCACATCCTCCCACCAACACATCTACCTGCTTAACCCATTATTTCTACCTGCCTTCTCCAACATGGTAGCCCCTTGACAGGGGTGGCTACAGATCACGTGTCTAGTCCATACTGAGTTGTGCTTTTTGTGTAAAATGCATTGGATTTTGAAAATTTAATATTAAGACTGAATGTAAAATACTCATTAATAATTGTTTTATATTCAATACATGTTTTAATAATAACTTGCAGATATTAGGTTAAATAAAATTAATAAAGTTAATTTACCTGTTTCTTTTATAATATGGCTACTAGAATTTTTAAATTACATATGAGGCTCACATTATGTTTCCTTTGGACAATCGCTGCTCTATTTTCTGCTGTTACTATGAGAGGACTACCCATGCTTGTAGTTAAGACCAACCAGCTCCTCCCTGTGCATTAGAAGCCTTTCCTCCGTCCCACCCAGGGCCTCCACTCCAGCCATTCCCACTGTTTTCTCCTTCTTCACCAGTTTCTCCCCTCTAGTTGGGTCATTCTCATCTGCACGCGTACATGCTGCTGTGTCTCATATTAAAAGAAAGAAAGACAACTCTTGACCACTTATCTTAATTCAGTTACCCCCTCATATCTTTATAACATGGCTCCTCAAAAATATCGTCCACTCTGTCTTCGATTCTTTTCATTTCATCTCTCATGAATTCACTTCAATTCCCACTCTTTCTACGAAAATGGCTCCTCTCAAAGCAGTGTGTGCTGAAGCTAGCAGGGACCAACAATTCGTTAATAGTCAAGAATTCTGTATGTGCTCCATGGAAGCATTTGTGTAGCTTGAAAGTGGCTCTGAGGAGAGCATTCGCAACATGGAAATTGGGAGACCCTCTAACTCAGGGTTTCCCTGTTGTTTTTCAGAGAGTCACTTTTCCATCACACCAGTGATTAAAAGTTACCAATGGCCTTCACCAAACTTTGTAATGAATTATCAGTCCTCAGCTTACCTAATGTATTTTTTTAAAAATTTTATTTTTATTTATTTTTCAGAGAGAAGGGAAGGAGGGGAGAGAAACATCAGTTGGCTGCCTCTCTCACACCCCCAACCGTGTGCCCTGACAGGGAATTGAACCAGCGACCTTCTGGTTCACAGGCCCACACTGAATCCACTGAACCACACCAGCCAGGGCTACTCACCTAATTTATTTGCAATATTGGGCATGGACAAACACCCTCTCCTTCTTAACTTTTTTCTTCACTTGCCTTTTGGGGTACCATGTTCTCCCTCACTGGACAGTACTCCTCTGTCCCCTGTGCTGGTTCTACTTCCACATTCTGATCTCTAAATATTGGGGAGTCTTAGCACTCAGTCCAAACACCTCTTCTTTCCTTTATCCATATTTCTTTTCTCATATTTTCTGTGACCTTACACATACAAATGTAAACTTTTAGGCCAGACCACACTCATGAATTCCAGCTTACCTAGCCCCCGACCTACTTGACATCTTCACTTGGTTGTCTAACAGGCATGTCTAATTGAACATGTCCCAAATGAAAATTCTAATTCTCCCTCCCTCCTCTTCCCTGTTGCCAAACATGATATTCCAATAACATTCCCCAGCTCAGCAAATGGCTGTTCTGGTTACAGACCACACATTCTGATTTATCCTGGTTCTGCTCTTTCTTTGACACCCTGTATGCAGTGCACTGGCAGTCCTTTTGGCTCCATTTTCAGAACATCCTACCTTACCTAGAATAAAAGCAAATTTTTCTAATGGTCCACAAAGCCCTATGAAGCACTCTAGCCATGTCCCTGACCTTACCCCGCACCCATCTCGCTTAGCTTACTCTGATCCAGCTGGCCCAGAGGCTCTTCACTTGCTGCTCTCTCTGCGTAAAACTCCTCTCACAGGTGGCTGCATGGCTCCCTCCCTGACCTCCTACCTGGCCATCCTATGTGAAACTAATCTCCATGGCACTTAGCATCATATGAAACACTGTACTGTTATCTGTTTGTGTGTTTCTCATCTGCCTGGCCTCACTAGGCAAATCATTTGTTTTTCATTGCTGTACATGTACACCTAGCACCTATAAGAGTACTTAGTACATAGTGAAGGCTCAGTAAATGTTTGTTGAGTGAATGCAAAGACTAATGTCACATCACCAGTTTTGGATCATGAGGAAAGCTACTACTACTTTTTGTTCTGCATAAAGCATTAAGTAATGGACATATCTCACATGGCAAAGTCTGATTTCTCAGGCAGGCTGCCTTTGCAGACTCAACAGTGAGGGAGGCTCTGTGGCCTGGCAAAACAATTAAATCTAACTTAATTCAAAATCAATGGTGACTCATTTGGTGATGACATAACAACCTCTCATAATATTGCCTTTTTAAAAGGGGGATTTGAGGAATGTCTCATCTGAAAGCCCTCTCAATTTCATACCAGGGGCTTGTGCCAGAAGAACCCTAATAGAATCAACCGGAATTACTGCCTAGGACCAGGGCCCTGGTTCATTGGTGGAGTGGGCTGGAGGAAGGGGAGGAAACGATGAAACGAATGTGAAATGTTTTAACAGTTTTCTATCACTGTCATCAAAGTACTCTTTACAAATCATATGTATATAATGATGTTATTTTCACCTCACCCTTTTTCTCTTCTGCCATTGACTTGCTCAGAAAAACTGAAGTTGAAGTTGCCCAATAAAAACTGTGTCATCAAAACTCTTTAGTAAACTACAGGTGGCAGGGGACAGGTGGGAAGCAGTCACCTCAACCCCATCACCCCCAGGATTTCCACAGGCCAGGGTTGGGGTGGGGAGTAGGCGGTGGGAGATGTGTTTCTGATCCCTCTAATGACGAGACTTCAGAAAACATCCCATGATTCATACGTGGTGATTGGCCGTCTATACTACTGTTTTTTTTTTCTTCAAGATACTAGGATAATTAGATAGATAGGCCTATATTTTAATGATATCATAACATTATTTTTATGGGAAAGTATAAAAAGATCCAAATTCTTGCTTTATAACTGAATTTTGGAATATAAATTGTTTATAAATTGGAAATGTCTGCATTATTTTTAGCAATTCGGTTTCTAGTCAAGTCCAAAAGCCAGGTATGTTTTAGCCTTCTATGGTGATAGGATGAATCAACAGTGATTAGCCCTCTGATTTATGAGGTATTAGAGGTTCCATCCACAGTTGAAAATATTGAAGAAGCAGCAATGAAAAAAATCAACCCTACAAATATGGACAAAACAAACCATTTCAACACCAGATAGTATAGCAAGAATTCTCCTAGATGTATGGTCTGGCTAATATCCATTCTTTTCTATATACTTTGATCCACAAAATTGTGTTTCTCATGTTGTTGGGAAATCCTTCTCTCTCTCTTATCACACACACACACACCACACATGCAGACACAGACACATGCAATCGACAATGAAGTCACCAAAATTTATTAAGTACTGAAAATGAAAGCCTGGGTTCTCACAATACCACACTCCCACTCTCATAACTCCCACTACAGTATCTTGCCTCTTTAAATAAATATTTAGTTCCTCAAAGTCTACTGCTGTTCCTTAACACTATTTTGCATAATCCTCCAAGCACAGAAATACCAAAGGCTCTGCCTATAATAGATACTCAAAGAAACCCACACAAAGAGTGACTTTGCATCTCATGTAAGGATGAGCAAAAAAACCCCCAAACCCATCAACACCACAGCTTCCCTTTGTTTCAGAGAAAATGCCAAGGAAAACTGACTGATTTGCTGAATCTTCCTTTGATTTACCGCACTCGAGGAAAAGCAATGCTAAAATAACTATTGAAAGCCACCTGAGATGCACTGATCCAACATGACAAATCCCCAGGAATTCAGACATTAAATTGATCTTAGAATCCAAGCTCCCCTTCCTTAACGCCAACAGAAGAGAAATCAAAATCCACATGGAGTGGAAATCTTCATTCTAGACCACGGGGCTTGTCACTTACTGAGAGCAGATAGAATATCTTCAATACGATCCTGTTTATGAAGCAGACCAGCTTGTTACTTCTGTACTCAAGGGAGTGCTGCCTCTTTCTAACCTCAGTTGCTGGGATTTTTCTGCTGGCAGCACACAGACAGAGGTTGCCCCCCGATATGGGTCTAAAATCTTCAGAGGCTCATTGAACATCTTTCTCTTGCTTGAGAAAGAAAGCCTGGGATGTAACCCCTATTTCTCCTCAAGAAAAGGTAAAGCCATTCCAGCATACGTTTTCAATAATTTACGTTGTCTGACAGTGGAAAGGTAAATTCTCTCACAGGATTTATGGCACAATTCTTAGCCATCTGAGTTCTGTTTATTTCACCTTGTCTCATTGCTCAGAGAATTACAAGGAAATGGCAACACCTAATGTCGAGGCATCCAATAACTCCAACCTGGGGCATTGTGATTGTTGCACATACTTCCCTCTGAAAACCAACAAATGTATTGATAGTCTCCAAGTCCCCCTCTGAGGATGGCGCTATCGCCACAGTTAAGGAAGAGACAATACTCTTTAACCAGGTCTATAGGCTTAAGTACAGTACACTGAAAGAATCATTTAAACTTTTTTTTCAAAGATAAGAACTTATGTGGGACTTCTGAGGGAATTTTGATAATGTCCTACTAAGGTTATTTTAAAACACACAGGGATCATTTCATTGAAGTTAAATAGTGGCCAATCCACATACAAAACACAAAAGTAGCCAAGATGAAGTTCTATTAAATCTATGCAAATAGTAATAACACTTTCTAGAAAGAGCTCTAAAGTAAGTCACACACACAAACCTCAGTAGCAGCACAAAACATCCTTTGTTGCCGGACGTGAGAAAAACACACTGGCTTCTAAAAAAAGCCATAGGAAGGAAGTGGAAGAACCTCAGGGGCGAGTGGGAGTGTGAAAGGAATGCTGCAGCTCTTTTCTTTTTTTTTTAACATGTAAGTTTGCTGTGGCCCTTAATAGTAGGGCAGCAGTTCAAGTAAGCAAAGGAGAATCTTTGCAGTGCGTTCTTCCTACCCTGTAGATGCACTATCAGCCAAAGGGATTTGAAAATCCTGAAAAAAGTATATTCTGGCATGGAATTGCCCCAAGTGAAAAATTCCTTTAAAAAAATCAAAGGAACTCAAACACTTCTATTTGATTCTAATTTCACACATCTCAAACAACTTAGACTGTCAAAAAAAAAAAAAGAACTAAGACGTTATCTGAGAGCCAAGACAAGTAAGCAAGGCATTGTGCTGAAATTCTGCAATGTAACAAAATGGATTGTATCTGGGAGAGGGTAAATCGAAGGTTCTTTGGAAAACACAACTATGATCAGGCCGCCTCCCTGCTTAAACTCATCTAATGCCTTCCCATTGTGCTAATGAGGAACACCAAATTATCAACATGGCTTACAAAGCTCCTCATGATCTGCTTGCTGCATATCAGTCAAGCCTAAAGTCAGAGCTGGCATTGACTGAATGACGATGTAAGGGCACAGGAATTCTTTCCATTAACCTCCTAACGACCCTTTGAGGTGGAGACTCTTATTGTCCCCCTATTTCAGACAAGGAACTGGAGAAGTTGAGTTACGTGCCAAAGATCATAAAGAAAGCTAGAGAGACAGTGGCTATGTCAGACTCTGTTTACTGAGGAAATCGATATACATTCCAATCCCCTTTCAGCTGGCTGCCTCCATGATCATCAGAGCTGGAAAGCCTTCATCCTCACTTTCCCTGCTTTAGCTGTGTTCTGGCCAATGACATGTAGGCAAAAGTCCGCCAGAGGATTTCTGAGAAGGTTTTAACTTTTCCGATGAAAGGACCTGGCATTGCACATCATTTTTGTTCCTCCTGCCTCCAACAGGGCCATCAGGCCTGGGGCCACTCAGAGACCAGAAGTGACAAAGCCATGGGTTAGGAATGCAGAGGACGAGACAGAAGAGCCTGGACCTGTGATGAACCCATGAAGCCCTGCACCCACCCTGGGCTGCCTATTTTCAGCCTTTTTGTTTCGTGAGGACCATATATTATACTTTATACGTTAATCTCGACGAGGCAGGCTTTCTATTATTTGAAGCCAAAAATATTCCTAACCAATACAGCTGTGGGACCAGGATTCCAACTCGGGAAATCTAATGTGAGAGCCCAAAGTTTAATGATCCCATTCCTCCCCATTGCATTCTCCTTTCGACTCTCCTCGCTGTGGCCACACCCAGCGCTAAGTGCCTCAAAGTCACCGTGTTTCTTCCTGCCCCCAAACCTCTGCTCTTCCCTGTGCCTGGAGGAACCCCCTACTCATCCCTCAGATCTCAACTTAAATATCACCTCCTCAGGGAAACCGTTCCCGACCTTTTCACATCTTCCAAAGTCAAATTTGTCTATAGGTGTATTCATAGAAATTTTGTCCTCTGCAGAACTTACAATCAGAAATAACCGTTGAATGTGGGTTTTCCATGCTACATGGTAAGCTCATGAGAACTGTGTTTCTGATTGTACATGGTAGATAGTCAGTAAATATTTATTAAGTGAGTGAATAAATATAGAATATATTAATTTTATAATTAGTAAAAATCCTGTTAATTCTTGAGCTAGATAGAGGAAGGTAGGCAGTCACTCATCTCACACATCTGAAACCACCTAAGCATGTCAGGCTACACACCTTGTTTGACTTTGTTAGCTGCCATAAATATCTCAACAAAAGAAAAAGGGAACGCTGAGCTCGAGCGGCTGAGTGCAAAGACGGAGGCTTTCCCAGGAGAAAGAAAGAAACACTGCCAGTCCCAAGGTGGTGGCGGTCCCAGAAATATGCAAGTACTGCAAGAGGGAAATCCGTGAGTGGCAGGGTGGGAAGTACAAATGAAAGCAGGGATTACCTTGTGAAAATGCAACTTTCGGCAGGCCAGATAGAGACACCGTACAGTATTTTCTGTGATCTCAAGTTTCGCATTTAGCATGTTGGGAGGCTTTTCTGTGGGAAAATGTTTCTAATTTTATAGTGAAGCTGTAGGAAAATGTTTCAATTTATATAAACTTTGTTTTATTGCCAAATTTCCTGCAGCCATCTATTCCAAGAAGCAGGAGATATTAGTTTGAATTATCTTCTGAAGTCACAGTTCTTTGTGTTTTTAGAACACTCTCATCACCCTGCAACTGATCATAATCCTTTCATAATCCTTTCTCCTCCACAAGACTAAATTCTCAAGGGTAGGAATCTTGCGACTTGGTTAACTTTGGATTTTCAGCATGGCACACAGTGCTGGCACAGAATATGAACTCACTGCATCTTGTTATTATGAGGAATAAACAAAATGCATAGGCATCTTAGGCATTTAGTAAATACATGTCAAATTGAATCTTTGATACAAGACTTAGAATTGCTTTCCTTTCAAGGTATTTGTTCAGTGAGTGTAATTACAGAGTCTACAATCCAACAAAGTCTTCATTATGGAAAAAAAAAAAACTAGAAAAGAGTCTTGGAGTTTCAAGACAATATGAATTGAAACAGCAACCCCCTTTTTACCATCTGCATAGTTCGAATGCAAAGACAACTCAAAACTTGAGATGAAAAGAAAAAGCAAACCTATAAGATTTCTCTGCTCTCCAATCATGACCATTCTGTCCTCTTCTCTCTTCAATCCATACCCTGGGCGTGATGGGCAAAGGAGAAGGCAAGGTAAGAAGAGAAGAAGAGACAGATGGGATCAGAAAGATAGCCAGTAACAACAGAGAGGAAAAGAACGGATCCGAATGTGGAGTGAAGGCAATGGCGAAGAGAAGGTGGAGACTGGGGTGAGAGAAAAATACAAAGAATGAATGTCATTACCTCTCTTTTTTTCCATGTTTCCATTCTCTGTAAAAGCGTGTGAAGATTTGGTTATTTGATCCTGATTTTATGGCCTGCTCAAATGTCTCAACTTCTTTTTAAAGAAATTAACTTAGTGCTAAATGTCTTTAATTTTTACAACGGCAATGCTTGTGGCTTTTGACATCTCTGGGTCCTGTTCATTAAAACTATCAACTGACCCAGAGTGGAACAGTGGGGTAGCTTTAGGAACACTCTTAATGGGTGAAGAACAGAATCTATTTCCACACTTAGAGAAAGTGAAACTTTTTTAGTGCACACCATAACCCGCCTACTTCATATATATCACGTGTTTTCATTTGCACATTTACCAATTACACATATGTTGGTACTAGCTCAGTTACCTGAGTGGTTTGTACAAATGTGAATAAAATGCAGTCCTAAAATGGGATAAAACTATGACCAAAATATATGAGTAGCAAGAAAAAATATGTTTGCTTCAAATCTATAAATTATATTTATTTTCTAGTGTCTTAAAAAGAATGAAACTGAAAGAGAGAGCTTGCAGTCTTACACGTGTTCAAAACCCACATCCTGTTGTTATTCTCTGCTCTGGCACAGAAAAGCTGGTTGGTGAACATTCTCGTTAGGGTCCCATTAGCTCTGACTTGCAGAGGCTGTCTCTGAAGAGGGAAGTCCTGCTCCTGCTCACTCCTCACCCCCTGCACACAGATAGGCAATGGCCCAGGTACCATCCCTGACCAGCACTATTTATTTACTGAGTAAATATCTAAGCTCAAGAATACAGTGGTCTAACCCAGTGAGTTTACACCTTCAGTTTAAAAGATTCTCCATGCCTCATTCCAGCCACTATTAGCAGATTCTAAATCACCCATGAGCTGAGGCCATCTGCCTAAGGCCTTAAAAGAAATTATAACAACAAGGAGAGGCCTAATGGGAGGCAGCCAGTGAGAATAAGAGCAACGTGGTGTGCTCAGACTTTTGTTTCTTTTCATTTACTGGGTTGAAATGCATGTGTTTTTGCTTCAGGCAGATGTTGTTGATATCCTAGCCTTTTGTACAGGAAGCTGTAGAAGGAGGGGAAGATGATTGGTAGGAAACAGGCGGAGAACTTGCTCAGTGGGAACAAAGAATATTTCACAGGCCAAATGGCATTTTTTTGATGGCCCAATGATTTAAAAGCAAACAAACAAACAAACAAACAAACAATTTGTAACTCTTTTTAGAACCCTTCCAAAGGGTGAAAGCAATCCTAACAACTTATGGTCCAAAGAATTGCAGAGTGTTGTTTTAAACTTGTATCTGAAGTTCCTCCTTTATGTTACTCTACTGAACAACCACAGACTCTTCCTAACGGCTACCCGCATGTCTTTTTAATTTTCTGAGGAGAACGGCCCCCTTCAAGATGTTACACAAACTCAGCCCTGTTTTCCTCAGATGTTTCTTTTTTTTCCTTCTTCTGAAGAGCATGTGTTGATAGACTACAGGGAATTGATTAAAATTTATTTTTTAGACAGTGTTTTCCCCTTGTAACTGTAAGTCAGCCTCACTTGGAAGGAAAGCAGGGCAAATGATTCTCATGCACTTTGCTCCAACGCTTCCATCTCCATAACCCTTTAAAATGAAAACTGTGGAGAGTAAAGTGAAAAACTTGTCTCCATCTGGAAGCATTTACACACAGAGGTGTCTTTAGCTTCAGTTGTTTGTCTAGAATTTCCACTTACGAACTGTCTTGCCTTTCTCCTGTGGGTATGCTGAAGACAACTGCTTGCAAAATCCATTTTATGCAACAATTCAGAGGTTCCTTCAAACTCAATCAGGCTGGAAAAGCAAACCATGAGTCATAAGATCCCTGACAAACAAAAAGTCAGAAGTCAAAGAGAAAGCTGATCTCCAATGGATGCAGAGGGTAGCTGCCAGCAAGTGTGTTGTCCGAAAACCAGTTTCCTGCTTGGAAGACCTTGACTTGTCTCAGGTAAAGGTGTCGGCACTTTTTTTCTGAACAATCTCAACATGAATGACTGGGCTGAGTCCGACAGAAGGTGTCTGTCATCTTTTTATGGTTCAATATAAAGGTTATCTGAAGAAAAACCTTAGTGTCTGCTTTCAAAATACTGACTTCTGATTTTTCTCTAAAACAACACAGGGATGTCATGTTCGAATTCCATCATTCTTTGAAAGAAGCAGGAAGGAAGGGTTGCTGGACATCCACAGAGAAAGCTTATTTGACAAAACGTTCTGTAATCCTAGAGACACATGTGTCACATTCCTAAAGGCCAGTCAGTTAAGGGACGACTCTGACAATACAGGTTCCAATGAGATATGGAATGTCTGGCTTGGGGTCATTCTGTGTGGTGTATGGGGGAGGGGGCGAGAGGCAAAGTGGCAGAGTCTAGACGTGGTAGAAAAGAATTAGAAAGAAAAGAGAATGTCAGAAACTAGAGATGCCCCGTGAGACCCAGTCTGCACTCAGTTGGCACAGGGATAACTGAAGAGGAGATTCTTGGAGGAAAGAGAGAGTGGCAGACACTCTCATACCACATCCATCCTCAGTTGTCTTCTCCTTTCCCTATTTCCTTTTTAGAAGGTAAAGCTGAATATTTCTTTTCTCAGCTTCCCTTGTTCTTGGAATGGAGGAGAGGCTTGGCATAGTTCCGGCCAATGAGCTAGAGGTGTGCTGGAGGAGGGTGTGCTTTTGGGAAACAGTCAGCTTTCCTGATCAGGGCACATCTTTGCTGGCCCTACTCCTCCCTTCATCCTGCTCTGAATGCAGTGTGACACCTGGAGTTTGAGACTAGGAGAGAAAGACAAGAGAATGACAGAGATACTGACCCTGATACCATGATACTGAGTCCCTGATACCACCAATAATATAGCTCCAGAAATAATGTAACATGGGGTTAAAATCTGTTTGTTTCAAACATGGTCAGTTTTCTGTTATCTGCAGTCCCCTTTCCCCTCCACAATTTTGTAATTGATTTGTAATTGGGGAAGCAGATCAAATAAGAAGCTATTTATTCTAAGAAAGCTTCTGTGGGGAGAGGGCAGTTTTGAAAAACCCAACCAAAACTGAGTATTTTTTTGGAACATAACAATTTAGCATATCCTTGAGCTTCACAATTTATTTTAAATATTATGCCTACAACAATTTAGCATCATTACTCCATATACTGGTTCATGACATTTATTTAGATGAAAGACAAGACATCTTATAGTCCCAACCATAGAGTTACTTTACAAGTCTCTAACCTTATTTTTGTATTTAAGGCAAAGGTATAAGCTAATGGGATACTTGGCTTACCCGCCATCCTTTTTATCATATTGGACCATTTTCAGAGAATTTAAAAAGAAATTCAATAAAATGAATAAAAAGAGTAAAATGATCTTGATTGGTCACCAGCAAGCTACATGACATTGTATGTTACTTCAATTCCCAAGCCTCATCGCTCATCTATAAAATGAAGAGTTGGGCTCAGTGGATTGGGTGCTGGCCTGTGAACCAAAGGGTCACTGGTTCAGTTCCTGGTCAGGGCACATGCCTGGGTTTCAGACTAGGTCCCTGGTTGGGGGGGGAGGTGTGCGGGGGGCAACGATGGATGTGTGTTTCGCACATCCATGTTTCACATCCATGATTCTCTCCCTCTGTCATTTCCTTCCCTTCTCTCTAAAAAATAAATAAATACAATCTTAAAAAATACATAAATAAAATAAAATGAAGAGTTTGATTAGGTAATTCTTTCAGCTCCATGTATTAAGAAGTTTGATATAAGCAATGAAGTTATCCAACCATCGACAGTTTTATAATTCTTTTTTTCACTAACATGTATTATGACGTACGTGTATCACCATAAATAAAAATTTTAATTTCTAAAATTTATATTTGATAAAGTCAGAGTTTATAAAAATCAATGGCATTTTCTAATCCAAAGAGCATTTACCTCCTGGCTTATTATTCTCTATGCTAGCATTTTCAAAAGGTGATGTGAAGTCCTTGCATTTTGCTGGCTCCCACTCAGTATCTACAGAACCAGAACATCTGTGGGCGGAACACAGAAAGCTGCGTTATCCCATACACATCCTGGGACATCTTGACATGTACAAAAGTGCGAGTACCACTCTTCTGGAAATAATTCTTACTAAAAGTATGAAACTAAACTTGAGCCCTGATTGGTGTGGGTCAGTTGGTTGGACATCGTTCCACAAAGCAAAAAGTCACCAATTCAATTGCCGGTCAGGGCACATGCCTGGGTTGCAGGTTCCATCCCTGGTTGAGTAGTATATGAGAAGCAACCAATCAACGTTTCTCTCCCACATTGATGTTTCCTCTCTCTTTCTCCTTCCCCTCCCCTCTCTCTAAAAATAAATAAAATCTAAAAAAAAAAAAAAGAAATTGAACCTGAGTAGATTAAAAATTATGTAGTAGGTGTTATGATAAAAGAGAGTTCAATCACAAATTCGGTTCTTTTTTTTTTCTAAAGATGTTGATTCAAGGTAATTTATAATGTTCTCAAAAATAGATTTAACTTACCTGTCAATTAGCACTATTTACTGCATAAATAAAATTTATAGAAATCAGTGTAAAAACTTCAACCAGGATCTTGATTACTACTAATTTTGCTTGTTTTTGTTTTCCCCTTCCAGTCACCATCTGTGTGTTTTTTTAAAAGTCAATCCATTTTTTAATCCTTATGTTAATGCTCCATTTCATTTGCTACACAAGAAATGGCTAGTTTTTAGATCAACTGGTTGCAAGGGCCATACTTTTATTATGGGTTTACTATAATCTCACCTTTCTGCATTTTCTAGCTTTTCAATCTTATCATCCATTACTAAACCAAGGAATTTGCATTTACTTTGCATTCATGAGTTTATTGAATTCTATTTGGCTTAGTTTAATAGGAATAATCAGAATGCTGTCTAATAATAAACTTCTTCCTAGGAGTTTAAAAGACAGTGTAGGAATTTCTATTCTAGTTTATGTATTTGATTGGGTTGAGTGGTATAATACCATGGTATTACAATAGCCACATTTTGTTTCTCAAGAGTACTTTATTCATCCTGAGATTAATTGTACTATCACTTCTTTAATCAACTATGATCTATTCAGCTTTTCTTTTAATACAGATTAGTAAAAATGCTCGCCAAAATACCATGTCAAATTCAGGTATGTTTTGAATATACTTCCCATGGCTGCGAAAAGTAGGAACAAGATCAATTAAGAGAGACTAATGTTGTTTGCAGTGTTTGAAAGCCAAAAAGGCCATTTAAAAGGCAAAATAAAACAAATCTAAACAAACACATTGAATTAAAAAAGGTTAAAGCTATTATAATTCCAACAATTTAACAGCAATATTAGTCATTGCTATTTCATCACAATAACATGTTCGGCATTTCTAAAATGTTTCTCAATCAAAAAATGTTCATATATCTTGCAAAAAATCAAACTGTTAATGAGTCATACATAGCACCTTAAAAGGAAGTCTGATGCTCACGCTGAAGGATGAGTAGCTATGGGGCTGGTGACTCCACACCGATAACTTGCACCCACTTAAAGGGAGAGCTAAGGTAGTTCTGAAAGAAAGGAAGGGTGGAATGGGGTCCTGACATGTTACACACACCTAAGCACAAGGGGAATTCCTTTCACTGTGTACTGTGGCTCTGTGCTGTGGAAGGAGGTGGTGTGCCCACAGGGACTATCTCCCCAAGTAGTCAAAGTGGTTGGTATCATTAGACAGGCACCCAGTTTGAAGTTGAGAGACCTGAGTATGTGTCCTGCCATCCTTCATTTCTAGCCATGTAACCCTAAGCATGTCACGATCTCCCTGAGCCTGTTTGTGCCCTCATAAAAGATCTGTAACCTTAGTGTATTAAAATACCTCCTTCTTGGGGCTTTGGTGAGGAAAAACTGAGGTAACATGTGGAAATCTCTCTGAAAAATAATGTTGGTTATAGTTAAAATTCAAATAAGGACAGGATCACTTTCCCAGATTTTATCATCTAAGCTGTGGCCAAGCACATCTGAGTCTCCTGCCTAGGCTGTCACCCTGCATTCGCCCACATTTGCCTTGGTGACTATTCATCCCCAGGTAAACTGGTGGGGTGCTTGGTCCGATGCAGAGTTCACAGGTCCATAACCTTTGTTAAGCCCTCTCACAAACCAAGATGTTGCCGGCTGTTGTAGAACAGGTCACAAGGTGTGGAGCCCATCCGTTCATGCTTTATCCCACCCAGACCCTCTCCTCAGTTCAGTATTTGGAAACTCTGACTCCTGCATGCTGCTGGAACAAAAATGATGTCCAAACTAATACCTACCTCTGGCAAGAATGTGCACTGGAACCGAATGAGGCAAAAATAACTCATGAGAACATAATATGCAAGAGTATATACAAATATGCTTTATGGTTGAACTTGAGCTCTTTCTGATTGTTAACATGTCCCATTCTTTTGTGCCACCCACACAAAAATGTGCTCTATTAGGAGTCAGAGTCTATTCCTGACCTTCTTAGTCACACTGGGCAAGCCATTTCATTTCCCTCAGCTGTATTTTATCCATTTTGGAATCTCTCCCCATCCAGTCCACTTTACTGAGATTTTGAATTATGTCTTATAAGTTAATAAAGGAGGGTCTGCAAATGAAGCCTTAGAAATTGTACTAGCTGTTGTTATAAAGTAAGAGTTGTCATGCTAAACTCCTTAAGATGCTTCTGAAAAGGTTGAAAGTAGTACACATCACTGACATATTTAGTACACTAAATACCTTGCAGTCACGAAACATACAACATTCTGTCAGGAGAGGATTTCTAAAGAGCAAGACCCTCTGGCTTTCAAAAAGTTAGCAGATATCCAGGACAACATTACTGAGGTTATAATATTAACCTAAGTAAACCAGTGCATTCCAATTGCTATAAAAACAAACTGCATTATTTACTCTTGAGTGTGCAGAACATGCAGTGTCAGCTGACTTTTATTAGGAATTTGGTAAAGACTGCTACAGAGGAGGACAAACTAGAGAAGAGCCCAAGAAATTGCCAGATGGAGCATGCTCAGTGCAGAGTGTTTCAGACCATCAAATGGACAGAGAAGTGGAGGCCCCTTCCCGGCCTCAGTGCTTGGTAGAGATAGTAGGCAGGGGCTGCAAGTGTGATGAAAAAACAAATGACGTTTTCCCTATGAATTACTCCTGCAAGTGGTATAATCTTTTAAGGGAATAACTAGAGTATGGTTTATGATGTGGCTCATAGCACTGAAGTCTGCAGAGTGGAAACCCTATTCAAAAGGAAAGGAGCAGATGACTCAGCAATGAAGACTGTCCTTCCTACATCACTACTAAGCTGGACTTTAAGAAGTGACAGTCTTTAAAGAGCAATATATTGGTGTCATTCTGAGCTTCACTGAGAAAGTAAAACTGACCACATCTCTTTCTAATAACATGCATCTCAAAAGTCTAGCTTCAAATGCTGGCTTGGGCTTATAGATAGAAGGTAAATACTGATTGACATGTTACTATCTAGGTGCTTAGTGGCAAGATGCACTTCCTCTGGGTTTCCTTTCACTCTTCTGTGATTAAGTATGCTCCAAGGAGATGCCTCAATGAATATACTACTCATGGAGGTGTGTAATAGTGAGGCTCCTTTGTGGTGGAATATTCAAGGCATGTAAATAGAAATATTTGAGGCTTACTAAACCATAAGTTTATTGAAAAGCAAATCTTCTATCGAGCCCATCGCATATTCTTGCACATAGTAGGTACACAGGTAATTTTTAAGGAAATGAATGAGCGGTTGTGCACCTTCTGAGAAAGGGCATAATATTTCTAATGCACAATTTTGTGTATGTGCAAAACCCAGCAGAAAAAGGCAGGAGAGTTCCTTGCAGATGTAGTAAATTTATCAGCTACTTGGACTTTCATGAAAAATACACAGTATTTAAAGAAAATGGTAAAAAACAATAATGGAATCAGTCATGGCTGAGCTAATGCCTGAAGTACAGAAAAGTATTCTGATGGAGAATGAACTGATTAACTAAGCCCTCAGACAATAGAAAAATTATGTCTTTATTAAATGAAATTTCCATCTCACATATTAAGATTGTGGCACAAATAGACAAAAGAGAAGAAATACATAAGTATAGATGTTTAATTCAGCCAACACGAATATGCATATCCATTTTAACACAATGTGGAATTGCTCAGTTTCTAGCTAGAGGAAAAAAGAAAAAAGGCATCGGGGAAAACAACAACAACAACAATAACAATAACAACAACAAAACCCCCCCAAACCCACCTTCTCTACAGTTCCCCTAAGGCACCAGAAAATGAAACTTAATTAAACAAGTGAAATGTAATTACCTACTGCTAACCACACGCAGTGCTGATTTGCACTTCACAGTCTAGGCGCATGTTAACTGCCCAGTGCTGCCCAGAGGCAGGCGGAGGAACTTTGTGTAGGGGTGAGCACTGGTACTCAGAGAGAGAAGGCGGGCACTGACTGTTCTGCCCTCCCTGTGGGCTCAGCTCCTCCAGTGGCCGTTTTCAGCTACTCGCACTCCAAGCTGGGACTGTGACTTGAGTCCAATTATGGAAGGGCTGTCCCTCCAGCATGGTGGGAGGTACCCCCACTGTGTGCTGTGGGGGGAGCAGCACGAATCTGAGTCTCTTCACACCTCTTTGGTCCTGACTGTGCTTGCTGATTCATCCCATTTGTTATTTTTATGTGCTGTTCTGAACAACCCAGCAGCTTCTCCTTTAGGACAAGGGATTCTGCATATGCCACCTGTTGAAACCATTTGAAATGTGATTTTACTCTAACTCTGCTAACAAGGAGATGGTTTCCTCTTACGGGGACAGGCACACGCATGTAGAACCTGCAGGACACCATCTCTGCTCTCTAGGATTTCTGTTCATAATAAAGGTTGATGCTATCATGGTATTTGGATGTCTTTATCTAATTTTGTATTTCCCCCTCTACCAGAGCATCATTAAGCACACATCTTAAAATGTAACTAAATATATTTTCTCTCTTGTAGCTTCCGAGAACCAAACATTTGAAAAATCAAAAGCCTGACTCTGGAGGACAATTAGTATGTAAAGAAATCAAGCAAATGCTGGACTGGCCAAATGAATCCATATTTGGATTGAGATAAATCTCTGTACACGAAGAAACATACTCAAAGTTATGAATCAATACAATGTTGGCAACATAATCCACTTCATATATGGACCATAGTAGTGACTTGGTCACTTTTATTGAAGCTGCTAATTATAGGAATCAAAGATGCATAAATTGCTTTTAGAAATTTAAAGTCCCTTTTATTGAAGATGATTAAGAAAAATCACTGAATAAATTCATGATGGGAATTTTGTATCAGGTGGATTGATTAGATTTCCTTTCTGTCTTTAACAAAGTGTCTCTGATTCGGTGAACATGGTGAGCTCTCTAGGGCAGCTGGTCCCACGAATACATACGCTTCAGCTCCCCGTTCAGCCTAGGTGAAGGCATTAATATGGCTGCTACCCAAGGGACTGCTTAAATATCTCCTTCTATTTCCTTTACTCACTTTGGCATGTCCTGATAAATTCATTTAACGTGTTCTTCATTTGGCTTCCAATCTGTCCTCCTCCATCACTTGCCACTCCTTCCAGTCTCCTTTGGGGTTTCCTCCCTACCTCCCTGACTTTGAAATGCTGGGAGTCCCAGAGCACAGCTCATAGACCTCTCATGGAGCCTCACGGCATTAAATAATATCTATGATTCTAGTTGTTGATGACTGTCAAATGTGTATCTCTAACCAAGACATCTCCTCTGAACTCTGGAGTCGTATCTCCCAATGACATCTCTGCTTAGGTACTTAAGACTGTTTAACATGATCCAAACTGAGCTCTTGATCTATTCCCTGAATTTGATCCTTCGCAGTCTTATTTTTAATGAAGAGTAGCCCCGTCTTTCCAGTTGCTCCAGTGAAAAACCTTGGTTTAACTGTTGATTCCTCCTTCCCACCTCACATTCAATCCATTAAAAGCATGGGCATGCCTACCAGATATCCCAGAACTAAAAAACTGCACCACTTCTGACGCCACCAGCCTTTTCCAAGGCATGATCATTTATTTGGATTAATACAACAGGCTTCTATAAAATCTCCTTTTTCTCTGTCCTTACTTCAATTTTTTTAAAGCACAACAGCCAGAATGATCCATTGCAAAACTAAGTCAAAGTATTCCATTTCTCTGCTTAAAACTCTCCAGTGAGTTCCCACCTCATTCAGAACAAAAGCTTAAGGCCTTACAACGGACAAGGACCTCCACCATCTGTCTTCTGCCTCCTCAGATCCCATTACTTCTTTGACATCAATCTCATTTCTGTCTCCGTTAGGTATTGCTCCAGCTGGACTGGTCACCTTGCTATTCCAGGAACATGTCGGGGATGCTCCTGTCTCAGAACCTTTGTGGTTTCGTTCAGCCTGCCTGGAATGCTTTTCCACATGACATCTGCTTGGCGCTCCCCTACACCTCCTCAGGTCTTTGCTCAAATGCCACCTTCTTCGTGAGGCTTTTATGGCTTTTTTATTTAAAACTGACTCCTCCACTGTATTCTTTTTATTTTACTTTTGTTTGCCTATGTTTCGTTTTCTCCACTACAATGTAAGCTCCATGAGAGCAGGATTTTTGTTTATTTATTTACTGTATGCCTACTACAGTGTCTGGCACATAGTAGGGACTCAAATATTTGTTGAATGAGTTGGTTATATATATAAACCTCTTGGTCCACACATCTAGATACTATCCTTCTCTTCCACATTACAAGGCTTGCATGACTTCACGAAGGTACCCACCTTACTTGGATCAGAATTTTCAGACATTTTTTAAAATGTAAATGCTCAACTGCCTCAACCCAAAAGTTTTAGAAAACAGGCCAGCTTATGATCTAGAAGCAATAAAGCAACATACATTTAAATACCTTCCAAGCAAAATCTCAGAAGCCCACCAAATTTAGGTATCGAGTCCTTGGCAATGTTGCTTTGCAAAGACTGGAAATGTCAGGAAGCTCTGGAAGTCAGCAAACACTAGCATTTGGCCTTAAACTGATTTCACACACACAAAAATGGCACTGTGCCTTAGGAGACCTGGAATGCAGCATTACAGGTTTTCTCCAAAACAGCTTCATTTACTTAACATTACTCTGACCCTTTAGCTTCTGACTTGCTGCACAATTAAGCTATTTAAGCCTTCGACTTAGCTCTCTTTGTGCTACAATCTGGGTCTAAAGTGAAGCAAAAACAACCCTACACCTTACAGTTTTGCTAAAGTTTGTTCTGTCCCATGAAGATGTTTGCATATGCAAATTTAGCACCTCATCTGATTAGCATGCAATTGTATGGCTAAAACTATTTTTATTTCACTCCTTCGTTCAACACACATTTCTTCAGCTTCTACTAAGTGTGTGTCTCAGGCATACTGAGTCAGATTTTTTTCTTTGCCTGTTTCAATGCAAAAAGGTTTTATGTAGTACTGATTGCTTTAAAGTTTGTTACCACAGAAACGAGAGGAAAGTCACAATCAGAACTGGCATCAAGTTGCATTAAAAGTTCAGCACTGCTTTTGACAGCAATGAAAAACACTCTGAATTCTGTACTGTTTATAAATCAAGGCAATAATCTTGTCTCTCTTGCATGATCTTTCTTATTTTCCCATAAAAACTGGAAATGATTTTGAAAGAGTAGTTTATTTACCTCTTGAAAAGTTAAAAAAAAAAATTCCAACTTAGATTAAAAGGGACAGAATTTACTGGGTTTCATCAGTGTTTGACTTGGGAAAAACTACCCAAGCCCCAAATAGTAATTTCATGCAAATGAAAGTTTAAACAAATGATTG
Organism: Glossophaga mutica; assembly: GCA_039655065.1. Classification (NCBI taxonomy): domain Eukaryota; kingdom Metazoa; phylum Chordata; class Mammalia; order Chiroptera; family Phyllostomidae; genus Glossophaga; species Glossophaga mutica. The sequence continues at coordinate 71,204,609 of CM077308.1, read as the reverse complement.
CTAATTTTGGAAAGCTTCTTTCTTTCTTTTTTTGCAGCTTTTATCTCTATCCCTTTATTTTATTTATTTATTTTTATTTGTAATCATTTAAAAAATGTTATTGGTTATTTTTAGAGAGAGAGGAAGGGGGTGCAGAGAGAAAGAGAGAGAAACATTGGTGTGTTGTGCCACCCATTCATGCATTTACGGTTGCTTCTTGTGTTTGCCCTGACCAGAGACTGAACTCGAAACATTGGTGTGCTTATTTTATTCATACTTTTCCTTTCTATTGGAACTTATTCTCCAAAGTGCTAAAAAGAAAAAAGAAAAACAAACGCATACTGGACTTAGGGGTGAGAAGTCTAAGTTTAGTCCAGATAATTCTATGTAATAGCTATGTGGGTACAGGGCAAGCTATTTCGTGGCTGTGAGACTCAGTTTTCTCATCTGCCAAATGGGGTGATACTCCTCGGAATTCGTTTTGAGGATTAGATACAATGAATTTTAGGATGCCTTGTACATAAAAAGTAAAGAGCTTTCCAGCTGCAATATCAAATTTGTGACATAAGGCAAGACACTTGCCTTTCCTGGGTTGTCATTTCTCACGTACCAAGTGGGGATTAAAAAGTGTGATCCCTTTTGAGAAATCAGCTGACAGTCTGATAGGAACTCCTTTGTAGGTGACTGTCCCCTTATCCCTTGCTGCTTCTAGAATTCTCTGCTTCATTTTAATCTTGGCTAATGTAATTACGATGTGCCTTGATGTGTTCCTCCTTGGGTCCAACTTCTTTGGGACTCTCTGAGCTTCCTGGACGTCCTGGTAGTCTATTTCCTTTGCCATATTGGGGAAGTTCTCCTTTATTGTCAGCTGATTTCTCAAAAGAGACCTTACAGGCAAGAAGGGGATGGAAAGAAATATTTGAAATCTTGAAAAGCAGGGACCTACATCCAAAATTGCTCTTTCCAGCAAAGCTGTCATTTAGAATGGAAGGACAGATAAAGCGCTTCTCAGATAAGGTCAAGTTCAAGGAGTTCATCATCACCAAGCTCTTATTATATGAAATGTTAAAGGGACTTATCTAAGAAAAAGAAGATCAAAAATGACAGTGAAAAGACAGCAAACTCACAGCTATTAAGAACCACACCTAAAACAAAAGCAAACTAAGCAAACAGCTAGAACAGGAACAGAACCACAGAAATGGAGATCATATGGAGGGTTAGCAATAGGGGCGTGGGAGGAGGAGTGGGGGAAGGTACAGAGAATGAGTAGCATAGATAGTGGGTAGAAAATAGACAGGGGGAGGGCAAGAATAGTATGGGGAATGTAGAAGCTAAAGAACTTATGACACAAGGACATGAACTAAAGGGGTGAATGTGGGTGGGAGAGGGTGTGCAGGGTGGGGGGAATGATGGGGGAGAAATGGGACAACTGTAATAGCATAATCAATAAAATATATTAAAAAAAAAAAGTGTGATCCCCAGCTGGTTCATCTGCAGAATTCTTAGGACTGCAGTGGGGGTCAGTAATGTGAAAACTATTTTTACATTATTATAACATGTACTTCATGCCAGTTCTAAGGTTGTATCATTGCACTGTCCTTTCTCCTTTCCTTTGGTTTCTCAGATTCTCTCGGTATTTTCATTTTATTCTTAGTTTTCTTTCAAGGTATTTTGCATCTTCCTTTATATGCACCTTAACTCACGTTTCTCTTTACTACAACATTCCTGTTGTTATATTTTTAATTCTCTGTTATTTACCATAAAATTTTAGTGCACTTCTATGTTTGCTTATTATTTTTGAAGCATATAGTTATTTCTATCGTGAATTTTTAAAAAAACAGAATTATTGTATTAGGTCACCTATCACTTAAACGTATTTCTAATCACAGAGTACCAATGTGGAATTGCACTGGAAAAATTACAACATAATTTGAAAGAGAAGCTGCAAAAGAGATGCAGCTCATATAAACTGTTATTTTTACACTTTTACATTTTTTTACATTTTCATCATTTAAAAAGTTACCATCTTTTTGTAAGTATTAAAACAATACAAAAAGGTCTAAGAGGAGAATAAATATCACCTGTATCCGACCACCTGGAGATCATTACCATAAACGTTTTGGTGAACTACTGTCATTAATCTCATTGAACACATATGAAACGTATATTTTTATGTAAATGGTTATATTATAAATGATACTTTGTAACTTTTTTCGAAGTTACACATTTTACTTAAAAATTTTTTATTGAATTATTTTAAGTCACACTGGTTAAAAAAATAATAAAGGTTTCAGGTCCACGATTTTACAACACAGCATCTGTACACTGTACTGTGTGCTCACCACCACAAGCCAAGTCTCTGTGCACCACCATTACCGCCCCCATTCCCTCCCCTGCTTCTCTCCATTCCCATCAGCCCCTGGCAATTACCACACTGCTGTCCATGTCCATGAGTTTTTCTCATTTTTTTCCTTTGCTCAATCCCTCCATCTCCCTTATTTAGCCCCTCTCCCCACTGACAGCTATCAGCCTGTTCTCCATCTATGAGTTTGTTACTACTTTGTTTGTTAGTTCATTTTGTTCATTAGATTCCACATATCAGTGACATCATATGGTGCTTGTCTTTCTCTGACTGGCTTAATTCATTTAGCATATGTGAAATGCTTTCCAGGTCCTTCTATGCTGTCTCAAAGGATAAAATTCCCTTGTTTTTAACCACTAAGTAGTATTCCATTGTGTAAATGTACCAAAACTTCTTTATCACTCATCTACTGATGGACACTTGGGCTGCTTCCAAATCTTGGCCATTGTAAATAATGCTGCAATGAACATAGGGGTGCATACTTTCTCTTGAATTAGTGTTTTACATTTAATATCTTGTTAATTCCATGTTAATTTAACATATGTGTCCTAAATTTCAATGGTTGCATAATACTCCATTGTGTATAGATACACTGTAATATAGTCCATCCATATGGGTGAACATTTAGGTTACTTCCACCTGTTTAACTACTACAAACAATACTGTAGCCACCCAGACCCCGTCAGAAGCATGGTTAAAACACAATGATAAACTAGTTCTTACACACATCCTAACTTTCCTTTATATCTAGTAACTAAGGAATTTTTTTTCTGTTATAAAGTACAGCCCATGTCACATCTTAAAGCAAAGTCCAACATCAGTGCTGTTGAAAGTACAGCTCTTCCTGTGGGACACTGGGAGAGTGTAGAAAGCTGCGTTGTCTGACATTTATTTTCACTAATGTAAGCATTCCTGTTGCACAAATAGTAGCACTTCTACAAAAATGTTTTCTTATGCTATAAATCAGTAAAGATAAAGACTCTCTCTTCAGTTTTCGCTCATCTCTACGTCTGCTTTAACTACCTAATGGGGTTATAATTTGCAATATCATCAATACCATTAGTTCCTTTATGAGCAAGAGCTAAACATTTTAACCCATAGAGGACTCTATTGCCACCCTCGAGAAATTTACATCCCTTCAGAACGAGGATTTTACAATGACTGACAATGTCTGTCATAGTGAATATGTTAAGAATTCCTAATGTTCAGTCAAGGAGGAGAAGAGGGGAATCAGTTTCCCCTCAGATGCTCTACTATCTCATGTCCACGGAAATAGGTGCAGAATTTCAATGAAAAAATGTGAAATAATACATAACCAGTTTCCTGGCCCACCCTCCATTTCTAGGAAAAGCCAGAACTGGAAGGTGAATATAGTGTAAGAGACTTTTGTTTCATTTTTTTCTTCAAACTCATTCATTCCACTTAGTGGAAGGCCCTGCATATTCACTCTTGGTCACTGATACCTCTGTGCTGACAATGTTAAAAACCCTTGCCACTTCTCTCCCCCAAACAATGGTTTCTTTGCCTATTTGGAGAGGACAGTAGGGACAGGTTCTTCCTCTTGTCACAGCTTAATGTTTTTTTAGCTTAATCCCAAAATCCAATACAGCAATGTCACAGGGGACCACTTTTAAGGAAAACAATGTCCTTGTCCTTGAACAGAGCACTTCTAACTAAAGCAGCAAGTGATGTTCAGGGTCATGTCAGCCTGTGTTTGTGCGCATACTTCCAACCGAACAAGATTTTATACTTGAGACAGAATATAACTACTAGCTTCTGGAATCTAAGCAGTTAAGTGAACCCACACATACAAATGTCCACATCTTTAAAACACTAGTCAGGCTGAAGCAGCTTGTGAGACAGTACCAAAATGCAAAAGAGGAGGAAAAAAAGCATCGTTCTCCAATCCCTTAATCATTTCTGCTCTTCTCTTTCATATAAGCAAATGATATGGCGCTCACGCGCGCGCACACACACACACACACACACACAGACATGCTCTAATCCCTGCTCTGTGTAATACAAAACCTAAATCTAGATAGTACTGTAATAAATGTAAGATTCATTCATTCGTCCATCCAAGTGGTATTTATCAAGTGTTGAGGTCATATGTGGAGGGTACTATCTAGAGCAGAGCGCAGGCCTTTGCACACAAAACAGGGTCTACGCTTTGTAAAAACTCACAGTAGGAGAGATAAGCAAGCTGCTCAGATCTACAATTCAAGGCAATATAATTTGTGTCACTTCAATGCAACAGAGCAGTGTAAAGAAGCAAGGAATCACTCCTGGAGAGTGGTAGGCTCAAGCTATGCCATTTTCACCTGGTCAAATACTATAGCAAACTCAAGACTGCTGTAGCCAAAATAAGTTTAAATAGAATAAAAGGTGTTTTAGCAGAACTAAATCTTGAAGTGCAAACCTGGTATTGTAAAAAATGTTAATGATATCAACAAAATAGATGGTCCACACATAGTAGGCCCACTATAAATATTGGCATACCATACTTCTGTAGTTATAAAAAAAATTTTATCAGCAAGGAAGTAGTTCTCAAGCTAGAATGATCATTAGGATTACCTGGAGGGTGTGTTAAAAGAGAGTGATAAAAGTCTCCAATTCAGGAGGCCTGGGGTGGGCTCAACTATTTGCATGTGTAATGAGTTCCCAGGTGACGCTGCTGCTGCTGCTGTTTGGGGACCACACTTTGAGAACCACCGCCCCAGGGAATAGCTTAGGTGCTATGCGAATCTGATTTTGTGATCATTTTTCATATCAGAGATAGGCCCCAGCTTTTAAATTGTGCTTTTTTTCCTTAATGTTTTACTAAAGGAATGGGGAGGAAAGTAACCACTTCATATAGATCAGACCTTTTGTTAAGCCTGGGCAACAACTTCCTGTGTAGAGTAAATTAATATCTTTCGTGCATGCTTTGTGCTCTGGAAAAAGTAAAACAGAGACTGTTCACCAAATGCTTTTGCTGTTGCTGGCCCCTGTGCTAAGCCCATGAGAACTGGTCTCTGTCTTGAGGGAGCTTACAACGTAGTGAGGAGGATAGCCCGGCAAAATAGTTATTAGAGTTCAATGTCTTAAGTGCTGTGATGGAATATCACAAAACATTATGATCAACTAAGTATTGTGAGCGGGTAAAAGAGGAGCAAACTCAAGCTGGTGAGCTGGGGAGGTGGTGTATCACAAAGGGCTGCCTAATAAGATGACTCATGATTCACTGAGCAGTGAAGGATGAATAGGAGTTTGTTAAACAAAAATTGGAAGTGCTTTCCACATCAAGGAGATGGCATAGCAGCATCAAATACACTTTGCCTTTCTAGGGCTGCCAACGGTTTTGCTCAACGACGTCGTATCACAAAGGTCTTCGTGGGCTTTGTTAATGAGTTTAAACTTACGATAAACATAACGTTTTCAAAAGATCACTCTGGCAGCTACATATTGGAAGAGATTAGCCTGGAGGCAGAGTAACTGCTTGTAATATTTTTGTAGCAATAAAAGTGAGAAAATGTGAGATCTGGAAGAACTAACTGTGACAGTGAAGAGAAAAAGGCAGACAACACAGGAATTGGGTCATTATAGAAACTGAAAAATGAGTAAGAGGGTGGGATTCACACGAACTCCCATATTTATGTCTGAGATGAAAGACCATCATTCACTAATATAAAGAATATGGGAGAAAGAACAGATTTGAAGGAGAAACTTCAGTTTAGGACACTGAAACTGACAATACTGAGTGTCATCCTAGTAGACAGGGCCATTATGCAGTTGGGTACGTGGGCTCAGCGCACAGGAGAAAGGTCTGTCTCACCAGCTCTGAACTGCTACAAGGCCACACAGGGGAGTGCGCAGAGTGGGCTGGTCCATTACGAAGCTGGTTATGGATAATATTTTTCATTATGGGGATCTCAAGAGCGTCTCCCCGTTGCTGGGGAGATTGCAACATCAAAAGGGTCTCCCCATTGCTGGGTGGTCATTTGCAGTGTGTAATGCAGAAATTTACAATCTGTCCTTATGACGACCCTTTGTTCATTTCAACAGTCAGTACAAAGGAGAACAAAGGAGATACTATATATCAAACTCCCTTGCAAACTAAAAAGCACTTTACAAAATGTGAGGGAAGACATGGAGGGAGAAAGGACAACTGACAAGCTTCTCAGTCAAGGACCAGGGTATTGAATATGGTTCACCTTGGTCCTCCACCGGACATCCTCCTTATACGTTTGGCATGAAAATACATTTTGCTTTTTATGGAGGAGCCACACCTGTGGCTCACCTGTATCTTTGCTGACCGACAGGTTCAGACCACCTGGAAAGGCAGCGGGAGTGAGGAGGGAACTCTACAACCTGCTGCTGAGATGGGAGCAGCTGTCTCAGGCACCACCCTGAGCTCTGAGGATGTGCTGTGACCCGTGGTGTGTCTGCATCCCTGGGGGAGCGAGGCACTTTATAATGAGTTTTTTCTGCATTTCAAAAAAAGTCATAGAGAAAATGGTAACTGCAAGAGCTCATTTTCCTTATTTGAGTGCTTTATCAAAAATAATATTTTATTGGTGCTGTTTCACCCTAGGACCAGTTCAAGTCTCAATGAATCTGTCATGTGTAAAATATATTTATAAACTGATCCATACACAGATTGAGCTCGACACAGCCATGAAGAGACTTACATACAGTCATTCTTTCATTTCAGGTGTGAACTGTTGTGCTGTTTCGCCCAGTTCAGATGCAGGTCATGGCTTTCAAACTGATTTTGGAAAGCAAATACTGCGTAGTTGGCAGGTGGGGTAAAAAGAAAGAACAATTAGTATGCATGCTGTTTCAACTAGTGTTTTATTTCTCATGGAAGGGGGTAATTGTCTATGACGATTTCATTTTTTAAACAAGACTTTAGAAGCAGGCAATGAATTGCCAGTAATTTTCCCACCTTAACTCATAGTAATTTGTTTCCTGCCAAGTAAAAACCTATGGATCTTAAAACCATTACTGAATTCTTTCTTTCTTCTGACCTGTGCAATACCAAGATTCATTTCTTTTGTCTTACTTCATTTCTTTTGCCTTCAGTTTTTACTCTTTTGGTTGTTTTGTTGTGTGTGTGTATCCTCTAGTTTTCATCTCCTTCCTCAGAGATCAGAGATGATGTCAGAGAATTAAAGAAATTTGTAGTTGAATGAGATTTCAGTGCATCAATAATATTCCTGACAGATGGGTAAGTGGGTCTGGGCTTGAGGCCCCCCGTCTGTGTGACCAAGGACTCACCATCTCGGACTGTGCTATTACTGAAGGCCCACCACACGGTGCGTGGGGAGCTGCTCTATTGGTGACATGAGCTGGAACACTATGTTGGGTCATAATGAGGAGTTACAGCTAAAAATCCTTTCCCTCTGGTGTGACTGAATTTGTTACTTGGTTTAATTGATTTGCATAATATTCTGTGGTATAAACCTCTCTCATTTAGTATATACATTTCCTACTCTCAACTATGATCTCTCAGAGAGATAGGTACTGTGTCTTCACTTCTGTAGTCCCCAAACCCAGCAGGCCTTTGATATATTATAAGAATTCAGTGTATCAGTTTAATTCTCAGATGAGGGAACTACAGATTGCCATGATAGTTCCCCAAATAGTGAGTATATTAAGAAATGACATTAAAGTGAAGAGTAGTGTACTTAGAATTTGCATGTAACTATTCAAATCAGGCACACCTATGATTTTGTTTTGAGATGTACCACAAAACTGAACATTCAACATGGTGATCACTGGTGGTAATACTGAAAATATTTAAAAATTCAGAAGAAGAGGGTGAGATCCACAGCCCCCACAAGTAGTGGTGTGAAGGTGATTCCAGAGGAAGGGCAGGCAGCAGAACTCAGGGGAGGGCAGATGGTGCATGGGTCCCTGAGCATTCGTGCAAAGGGTGCTAGCGTGGCTACCAGGGGTCCAGGTCTGCTCTGGCTGGTGGAGGGGAACCAGGGAGGGGTGGTGCTCCCACGCAGGAGTTGCAGAGGGCTGGCTAGTGTAAGCCCTGTGCTATCCACCCAGGGTTCCCTGAGGTCTGGGCTCACAGTGGTGGGAGGCACTGGTTGGGGCAAAAGGGGAAATGGTTTTTGCCCAAGTTTATCAGCTGAATTAACAACCCTGGTTAGCAAAAATATTAAAATAGGCTGTTGGTTTTTTGAGATATCATTGTTGTACAGTGAAGTAGAGTGGATACCAGTTTGAGACCCTCCGCTCTAATGAATAAACTATTGCGAGAACAAACTAAATCAGAACTTAAAAAATGATGGTGTGCACGTATTCGGGATGCAGACTGGCCATTTTGAAGGCCCCCTCTATCGTGCAAGAGGATTCACAAGAGAATTCTTTTAACCCAAGCCATTTGAGCAGATTTAAATTATTTTTCAACCTGAAAATTGGTTTCAAAAGTACCTTTCAAGGACATATGTACTGGGTAGAACAAAACATAGTCATGTACACCCTCAGAGGCCATGTGAGGCCAAGTCAGGTACGTGGTCAAAACGGAGTTGAAGCTTGCAGCCTTTTATCCTGAGTTTTTATTTTCAGTTTTTAAATCTCCTGTTTAAATACTTTCTCCATCTTAATGTTAGATTAGAAGATATACTTTTTGCCTGACATATTCATTCCAATTGCACAGGAAAAAGTTAGGTTTCTTGGATTGAATAAGGCAGGAAATTCTGCTATGGCAATATAGCCAAGGTCAAATATCATTGTCCTACAATCTGTAATTGGGTTGAATTTTATAATTCAAGTCTAAATGAGCTAAAAAATTATCGACTAAATTTCAGAGGTAACTGGAACTGGAGGAGTCCGTGAATTAGTAAATAACCTTCACACATTGAAATGTGAATGCAGTGATTCCCCCAAGTAACTTTCCTCCTGTTTCACTTCAACCTTAAAGTATACACTTGCAAAATTTCTTTCTCTTATATTCTCCTTTAAAGGCCAGTTTCTAGCAGACAATTCAACTAAGTGCTGTATTTTTCCATATATGATGCCAGGGAATAGAAACAAGTGAGATAGTTTCTTATATGATATAATTGTTTCCACTAAAAGTCAGGAAAGCAGGAACCAATCCATCAACAAGGGCAAACAAAAGATTGTGTAACCTACAAACTTTAACTTTTGATCACTTATAAAATAGAAAGCTACATAAGCCATACACCAAAGAGACAAAGAGACGGTAGCCATCGAGGTGTAGGAGCTTTCTCTCCTTTGTTCACTGCAGGACTGTTAGACTTTTTATTCCCTCCTGGTCTTGCTGTTCACAAACACCAAAATCACAATCACAGTCCTCATCTATTTTAATCTCATGTCAGTTTTTAAAACAGGATTTAAGTAGGGGCATTCATTTTCCAGCATAGTTTTTGTAGATGTGTGAGTCTAGCATTATTTTCTGTGATGTCTACCAGAACATTTGGATGGGTAATAGAAAGGAAATATTGAGATGCCCTTATACCAATAAAAATTATATGCAAGGATTGTATGCTATAGTCTTCTTTTTCTCTAAGAGTGAAAATTAATACTGATGAATGATTACTTTTGTCTGCAAAGAACTAAAAACTACTGAGTCTGAGTCTCTAGCTGATCAGCCATTAGAAGGGTGAGAAAAGTGGGTGACGCCCACCACTGAAGAAGCTGGAAGAGGCACACATTGCTTCCTCAACCTTCTAGACCAACTGACATTTTCCCTCAAACTTCCCAAGTCCAGCTGTCTTCACAACAGACGACAGTCATTCTTGGTTGAGTTTATTATACACTAGTGATTGAATCCTGTTTTCCTTTACATTTTCAATCTCTTCTGCACTTGCTCATGTACCTTTGCCTATAATTCATTATTCCAACCTAAAAGAAATGATCTCTAACTCCCTTCCTGAGGACTACTTTCTTCTTTACACCATCAACATTTTTTGGAGGTCTTTATGTCTCCTGTCTCCAGTTTTTCATTGCCTGCTCAATCTACAATTGTCTTCCATTCTCAAGGCTTTACTGCAAATGTTGTCCCTTTGCCCTTTAGATGGTTACATATACCTTACTAGTTACCAAACTGTTCCTTCCATCCTCATCCTCCTACATCTCTGCAGCATTTGATACTATTAATATATAATATCACCTTCATCCTTAATTCTCCTTTCTCCTCTCTCCCTTGCCTACTAATGTAAAAAACAAAACAAAACAAAACCAGTTCTCTACCCACACCTTCAAAATACAGGCGTTTCCTTTCAAACTGTCTACTTAAGACCTTCTATCCCCACAAATTTTATCTTTAAAGACATGTGTAGCTTTTAAATCATTGTCTCTGAATAGGAATCCTCTTCAGAGTCCTGGATTCATATTTTAACTGCTCAATAAACATTTCCACCTGGCTATTTCACCTGCTAATACCTCTAACTCCACACATTCCACATCAAATCACCGTTTTCAGTCTGGCTTTCTTCCTGTTCTTACTTCTTGGGAAATGGTTTCACCTTTGCAGTTGAATGTTTCTTCTCTTTGATCCTTGAGCACTCATAAGCCATTTTCCCAAGGTGAAATTTAGAAATATAACAGTGATTATAACAGTTAATCTAACAGTGAATCTACGTGCTTCCTTATGATTGCAATAACTATTCTGGTCTTTGAGGGCCAGCACCAAGCTAATGGTGCCAAAGCACCTGACATCATTTAGTTCATCTTGCAAACAGTTTTTGAGTGCTGACAATGTAGGACTAAGACTCTGCTAGCAACACAGGTTAATTTCCCAGGAAAATTAGCTCCCACAGTTGGGGGACTTGATGACAGAAGGACATGAGTTGTGTTCAATGTCTTTCTTATCTTTCCCCAAAGTCTCCATGAATGCTCCTTCCTGATGAAGAATCGATCTCTTTGGTTACCCTAGTCATTATTTCATAACAGTAATAAACATTTACTCAGAATCTGCAATGAGTCAGACATTGTCTATATGCTTGTAAAATGTTTTCTGTTAATCCTCATCGCTAGCCAATGAGGTACCCATAATTGACTACTGAATGGTGCCTTATATGGCTGCATGGGCTTGTGCAATGGGGTCCCTGTCACAACCATCTGATGACAATAATCTTCTCAATCACACCTCTTGGCCCTGATAATGGCTACTTTACAGATGAAGATATCAACCAAACAGAGACATTAGGAAACTTGTCCAAAGTCACAGAGCTACTAAGCCAGTATTGAGCAAGGACTCAAACCATGTAGACTGACATTCTGACATCTAATTCTCTGCTTAAGCAATGTACCAAATCCCCTCTGCTCACATCTCTTGTAGCAGGAAAAAACCCAATCCTACATTTTAATGCTAACTCAGAGAGTGCTTTAAAGGAAGGGCTTCTCAGCTGAATCATTAAATACGGTTTGCTTACAGTGTCGTGGACCTGAGACATTGAATCAATCCCAAAAGGGCCCCACGCGAACTCTGAGACTAAGTGAAATGGTATCCTGATATGCTTTTTACTATGTCACTGAAATAGTTACACTGGGTGTCATAAATCTACATGACAAATCTTGGAAACCACCTGAAAACCACAGGAAATATTCTATTCTTGCTTAATATATGGAAACAGTTGATGGCAAAAAAAATTCAGAGCTAACGTGCAGTATCTTTTAACATGATGAGGATACTGTTACTTGATGCTGGGTATCTGCTGTTTTGCAGCCCGTTAACTGGCTACCCTCTAGAATAAGGCATAAAACATACAAGCACATTTTCCAACTGGCCTTTTACAATAAAAATGAAACTACTAAAAAGCAAATGATAACACCATGATTATTCAGGTCATTTTAAGTCTGACTCCTCATTAACCTCCGATGTAAATTTAAATTAATTTGTGAGGCTGGTAAATGTTTGGCATGCAAACACTTAGTTATTATGAATTTAAGTTAATTTTAATGATTTCCAGAAAGTTTAATAAAAACTGTAAAGGAAGGTTATTCTGGAATGGTGATACCTAAATACATTTTTTAAGTAAAAAAATATAATTTATTAGTAGAAACTAATAAGCCAGCATGCATTGAATTCCTGATATATATGTTTTGATAATTAAGTTTGTATTTTTCAAACTACCTGGTAGACATAAAGTTGTCACAGGGAAAGGTGGAAGTGATATGGGTAAAGCTTGCTTCATTTTCTAACCGCCTTTGAGACCTATGTTCAACTTTAATGGTTTCATCATGAAATGGCAGAAGGGTAGAAAAAGGCCTAGAGGGATATCAAAGCATTTAGTCTCACCCGAACCTTGGCTTTCCACAACCACGCCTAGGAACAGGACTGCTGTGTTTAGACTGCAATTTTTGGTAACCCTGTATAGAGTCCAATCTCACCTAAGTAATGTCACATGGATCTAACCATAGGTTGATTGGACTTCAAGAATGTCTGCACTGTTATATGATTACACAGAATACAAAATTATCTAGAATTTATTGACTCAATCTCAAGGAACAGATCTTTGTACCACATTGCCTAGAATCTTAGTAGACACTTCATAAATGTTCATGAAACTTTATATAACTCATGTGTAAATGAATAAATGATTTGCAGTTGCTGATAGATTTGAAATACAGAGTCCAGAATTTTAATATATCCATAAACATAACCCTCTTGATTTTTTTAGAAGCCTAAAAGCATCACATTCTACTTAAGAACATACTATTCTTAGAGTCATTAACCATCTTACTCTGGGTACTTATTTAAATTAACAAACCTAGTTAACTTGGGACAGTTTTGAGAGACTTTGTGGAATTTGCTGTGCCACTAGAATAGGGAAACATGGCCAGATTTATTTTTGAAAACATGCTTTTCATTTCGCATTATGGATTTATTTGGTGTGTCTAACATTTTAAGTGAACTGGGTACATACAACACATATTCAAAGGGGCAGAACTTTCTTTCTTTGATCATTCTGAAGTATTTTTATTACTTAATATCTTTCTTATTATTTAAAACTACTTAAAACGTGTGTAAGGAGACTGGGCATAAATCCCAACTAAATTAATAACTGGAATCAGAGAAAAAAGTCCTCTAATCCCCCTCATTTTTCTGAAACTTATAAGCAGTGTATTTTTATTCCTTAGTTGCCCTTCAGCAGAGAACAAACATCAAGCACCCCTGGACCCACTGTTGTTGACCGTGATGTCCATTTTGTCCTATAGAATCATGAAGAAATGTTGGTACTTTTAACTAAATCTTATGCTCGGCCCGGGGGGGGGGGGGAGGGGCGGGGGTGGAGGGGGCGGCACTTGATGGCCTGTGTCCCCCTCAGGCTTTTCTTACTCTGAGGTAATAAAGTTGGGCTCCAAGAGAGATGCAGTTACTCTTTGCACCAAGTAGAGTACCATTTGATTTACCACACTGCTGCGCAAAATGGCACCCCCGCAGCTGGAAAGACGCAGGGGGGAGAATGTGACATTAAATACTAATTGCTGCTGCTACTACTAACATTAGTGCTGCTGCCACAGTAAGAGTGTTGCTTCCCATTCTGCTCCTTCTATGAGACTGAGGCGAGCACCATTCATCCCCGTGGACAGTCCACTGCCTGGCTAGCCCACCGGAAGCAGAGGCCAAGCAGACTGCGGAGACCATCAAGATTTCAGGCTCCAATGTGCTCCACATTACTTGAACCACAGTTTGCCTCCTTTACCCACAAATGCATTATAAATCCTCACAAATCCAAGAATACTGTTGCGTATAAGTAAATTTTTAGATATTTGACACACCAACTTTTCCTCCTTTCACAAATTGGGCTGGAGACTTTGTAAAGTGGTCCTATACGCTATGTGCTTTCTTAAAGAATATTTACCCAAAATTCAACCTATGTCTCAATGATTCAGAACCACCATGGTTAACGACAGCTATTGCCTTGTGCTATAACATGGCAAAGCCCCCAATGGCCACTCCACAGGTGCCATTCATGTCTGGCTAGTGGGCTTTTCATTTTTGTTTTATTCTGCTCTTTATAGTTTTCCTGATTTCTTCCATCTTTATCAGGCTTTTCACTTTTTGCTGAGATCATTATGTCATACTTTTGTAGGTGAATCTGATTTCTGAAGGCAAGAAAATTTCAAAAGAAAAACTCGTTAGGTAAAGACGGGGTTGGAAAATAGAATTGGGTTTTCTGATAACCATGGGACATCTATATTAGTTCCTCGCAAGCCCCTCATGGCTTATTATTGTCTGGTTCTTAGCTATATTCCATATTGTTGAGGTTTCAAAAAAAGTATTATCCAACTAAGTAAAATCTTAGCTCACGTGACTTAAAAATCTACTTTTACTGTGTTATTTTCCCTTTCATTTTATAGTTTTTGTTTTTCCTTTTATTGGTATTACTTTACCAAAGACCCCTTTGGATCCTTTCAAGACGCAGATATGTATCACTTATATCTGCCCTCTCCCTCTGGTGTGTGTACCTGTGTGATATTGTGCACACACACAAAGGTGTGCATGTGTCTTCACGTCTCCGTGTGTGCTCATGTGTGAGCATTGTCTGTTTATTCAGACAATGCTAACCATGGTCTCTTTGAAGGGCTGGAGTGTGTCTGTCACTGTCAAGGGCAATCACTTGCTTATTGTGGTCTGCACCTCCTGGAGGTCTATCGCCTATGCCCCGGAGCCCCGCACCACACCAGGGGCTGACTCTGCGATGGCCGGCTCTCCCTGCCGCAGACGTCTGCGTTGTGAGCAAGTGGACCTTTAGGAGGCCTGTGAGTCTCCACTTTAACATTCATATCAGTATCCTAGGAAAAGCACTATTCTTGGGAGCCTTTAGGAATACCTGAGTACTAATGTTGTCTGGCCACTTAGCAAATGCAAGTACCAAATCATTTCCTGCTGCTGTTACCATACACCATTTTACCTTGTGGTAAAGAACTGATTATCATCCTTGGATGAAACTTAGCTAAATCAGTTCTTTCCTCTTTCAGCTGATCATATTTACTATGGGAAAAGGCCACATATAATGAACTTAGTCCAAGGTAAAAAATTGGCTTTATCAGAGAATCATAAAAATTTAGTACTATAAGGGAACTTAAAAATAATCCTAACAAAAACCCTATAGAATGGATATTATTATCCCAGTTAGTAGATTAAAAAAATACTGAAACCAGGAGTAGCTCATTCATCTTGCCCAATCTTATAATTATTAAATAGAGCAGTCATTGTGTGAAACTAGGTCTATTTGATGCTAAAAACCAGGCTCTTCCCACTGTTACACTTCACCATGCCTCTCCTATGTAGAAAAAATATTTTTATTTGTTGTCAAAAACTCATTTAGCTGGGTTAGTCATTCCCAGCAACACGTTAAGACCAGCCTGTCCCCTTTCAGGGATGATCTAATCTTTTCTGTTCTTCCACTCTTTCCCATGCACTGATGCCTGGCTGTCATAAGGGGAGGCAAATTCTTGAATTAAGTCTGCTCATTCAATGGCACAGTGTGAGTTTATGGAACTGGGATATAAAAACATGTGGAGAAACGGGGAGCAAAGTCTGGCTGCCTCGCAGAAAGCTGCTCCAAGCGACAAAGGCGGCAGGCATCCCTGGGTCAGTTCAAGCCAGAGAAAGGAGATCTGCCGTGTGAGCTGGTCATTATTTGTGGATTTCCTATTTGATTTTGTTTTTCAAATACTATGCTGCCTTTCAAAGAGAAAGTAAAAATTTATCTTGTAGACTATGCTTGAAAAGGTTACCCACAACTTAGAATATGAACATTTTTTCCAACTGCAACTATTAAGTGATATGTGACCACATGATCCTTAAAAAGCTTCTCTAACAAAAGTGGACATGATGCTACCTTTGTCATGGCCCAAATCTACAGTTTTACTATTAAAACATCCATAATCAAAGTTTCTGCCCAGTTCACTCCGAGTGGGACACGCACTGGAGATCGGGAGCACGTCCATCCTCACCCACTTACTCAGTGCGAGTGTGAGCCTGTGGCAGAAGGAATACACAAACAGAAAACGGACTGAATCAGATCTTGTAAAATTATGTTATACCTTTGAAACCATTCAGCAGAGTGAATAATTTTCCTCAGTCTCTTATATGCTGAAAGGGAATAAAATCATAGGGCTGCATTTTGGGTCATCTGAAGCTTATTAACTCATACAACTTTTTTGATGCACACTAAGATAATAACTATAAAAATGTCAAATGCTTTACTGAAGAAAGTTTGAAGCACAGCAAACTAAAAAAAAAAAAAAAAAAAAGCAACAGCAGTAATAATAAAAGTTCAACCTGGAAGACTTAAGCAGTAGGGACTCTCAAAAATGTCAGACTGAAAAAATTGGACCCAGCCTGATGGCCCACAGAAACACACGCAGAGCAATAATCATTTCAACAGCATGCCGTTCTCACATGGCAGCCCACTCTGAGGAAGTTCAAGTGAAACAGAGCCACATTGGAACAGATCGGTCAATGTTTCAAATAAAGGTTAAAGCACTGAAGATTGAGTGTGTAGCAGAGAAAACTATAGAAAGAGCTGGTGAATTCTAAATGGCCCAAACATCCAAAGGGTAGCGCTGTGTGGATTGGCTAAATACTTTCTTAGCCCTTTATTTAACCTTGGCTGTTGAAGCAAGAGCTGACCATCCAGTTGCAGCTAGAAACTAAATGCTGAGTGCCTGAAGTTCGGAAATTACTCTGTAGGGAGACCACTGAATTTTAAGTATTATTTTCAGCATTAGCTTAGCTTTCATTTTCAAACAGTTGTTCAAAAGACTGATATGTTCATTCTTAATTATCCCTGCTCCAAAGCAGTTCTGTCCCCTAGAAATAAATACATCGTAATGAAAACTTACACAAATGCCAAGCTCAAATGTTTTCCTTTTGCAAACAATGCCAGTTCCAGAAACACATTACAAACAGCTGAGACTGTGAATTTTCTGCTGCCAGAACAAGAATGTTCACATATCAAAGGTAACCCATTCCACTGTAAGAAAGCATTTACTGATTTTTTAAAAAAATGTTTATCTTCTAAAGAAGTTGTTCATAACGGCAAATCACAAGGTACACTTGGGGTGGAAGGAAAAAAACAAATAATCATTTTGTGAAAATATTCACCTTTTCATCAATTGTAGGTAAATGATCAACATCCTGTATGAATTTTTACAGGGAGCACTGTAGGGAGTTCCAAAGGAAAGAGACAGCAGAAATTACCACTCATAAGGAGCTCACTGTGTATTCAGACGTACAGCAAAGAAACGTTCCACAAGAATTTTAACCTTGTATAGTTCTCATATATTTTGATAAGAACAGAATCCCCTCCAGAATAAACAACGAGACAGCATTTACGGAACACTTACAATATGGTAGGGGCTGTGCTTTATGCTTTCCATACATTCTCTCAGTTTATCAACACTGTAAGGTCAACACTATTATTATCTCCATTTACAGATAAGAAAATGGAGGCTCAGGGAGGCTAAGAAAATTGCAATCTGTCACTAAGTGGCAGCATGGGATTTGGGAACCCAGGCTGTCTGGTTCCCAGGCTCCGTGTACTTAACCACTAAAAAAATTTACTAGGAAGAGAGGTATTTGAATACAAATTAATTTTGTTCCCTTTGGCCAAGAAGACTGAATTCAGTGAAATGACCGCAACATCAATATAAGGGCATATTTAGGAATTTTTCCCAAACGTAGAAACACATTTTCAAATGATCTTGTCCAGCTAAAATTTAGCCAGACACTCCACCAAAACTGAGGTAACACCAGGTGAATGAAAGCCTATTTAGCTTGGAATTAACTCGAAATATGCAAATTTAATTTCTATTACTAATTCACTCTTGCAATGGTCAGAAGTTTTCTTAAAACACTGGTATTTTAAGAGAGTTTTAAAGAGTAATAGAAAAACCACAGGTGAATAAACTTTCAATAAAAACAGAGATGGTCAGGATTAAAATGCTTTACTATATATAGAAACATAAAAACGAACAGGCATTTTTCAAACTGACTTGTAAGCCCAGATTCACACCAAACGCATTCAAAACTGCTTCCTGCCTGCCCAAGTGAGATGGGCTGTAAACCAAAGCTGAAACACTCTACAATATGCTGCTGAAGGCCTAAGAATTCTCTCGCAGCTCAAACCAAAGGCACTACCGGCCTATCACCTGAAATCTGTTCTATGCCAAGATCTTCAGAAGCCCACGTTATTACTTAATCTGGCTGCATAACAGTAATTTAAATGTGCAGTCATGTTATTTGATAAAACCCCTGCTGATATTAAACTACATTATGGTTCAGTCAAACTATGGCTGTTCTGCTGAAACACACACTCACTCATCCACGAACATATATGTACCAAGTGGTGTCTGATGGTGGTGGTAAAAATAAACTGCAAAGCAGGAGTTGTAGTACAAATACTCAAGAAAATGGTGAATCACTCATCTGTAACAGATTCTTCTCGGTAGGTTTTGTGCTCCCGAAAACAGTGGCTTTCAAACTGTTTTGACTGTCACCCACAGCAAGCAATCCATCTAACATCGCACCCAGAAAACACACACAGGCAATCGGAACTAATTTCAGAAAGTAATATTCTTACTATGCGCGGAACACCAATTTCTAGTCTATTTCACTTTTAAAATTGTTGGCTACAAGTCAGTAATTTGATTTCATGACCAACTAATGAGTCACAGCCAGCAAGTTGAAAAAATACCACCCTAAAGTATCTAACTGCCAGGTAAAATGTTTAAGGATAAACAAAGGGAAAATAATTCTTTGTGTTGGTGGTCAAGAAAGTATTCAAGATACCTGAGTTGGCTCTTGACCAATAAAGGAAAAATAGTATTACATCCACTAGACAGATGGGAAAACTGAGGGGAAAGTGCTTTGTTTGCTTAGTCACTTAGTCCCTAGGACAATCCTACATGAACTGAATGAATCCTTATGGTGGTACCCAGCCAACACTGTCAAGCTTCCCTGTAACTAAAATCAATGACAGTGACTACCAGAGGGAACGGGCAGTGGGGGAGGTAGAAGAAGGCATGGGGGGATACGTGGTGATGGAAGAAAGCTCGACTTGGGAAAATGAACACAATGCAACATATAGGTGATGTATTATAGAACTGCACACCTGAATCTTATACAATTTTATTAAACAACGCCACCCTAATAAATTCAATAAAAAAGGAAGGGGAAGCAACGAGTCTCACCCATCCACCTGCACACAGAGCCGGCTCTACAAGCTTTGTCTGCCGTAAGGACATCATTGACCTCAATGGCCACTGCAGTGTGGGCGATGCTGAGGCTGGGCTGGGCCTGCAGCTGTGGTGGGGAGTAAGTGAAAACACTCTGGAGTGAGGCTTCGAAGGCTTTATTAGAACAATCTTTGGTACTGAAAAACTATATTTTATAGTTTTTATATATTTATATTTATAATATTTGAGACTGTAATTAAAATAGAGGTGTGGAGTTGTATTTATGATTATTTTCTTTTTTCAGAGACTCATATGAAAACATTCCAAACATACACAACATAAAGACAATGATAAAATAAACCCTCATATATCCAGATTCAACGATTAACAAGATTTTGTCACACTTGTATACATATATTCTCTAGGGTGTGGTTGTTCTTGCTAAAGTATTTTAAAGCAGATCCCAGATACAATTTCACCCTTACTTGCTTAGATGTAGCTCTAAAATATATTTTTATATAACCACAATGTCATTATTGTACTTAAAAAATTAACACTCATCTAGAGTCCTTTAAAACACAGCCATATTCAAATTTACTAGACTCTCCCCCAAAATCATTTTGCATTAATTAGTTTCCTAGAATCAGGATGTAAACAAGGTTAGCACATAACACTTGGTTAGCATGTGTCTAAGTTTTTATAGTCTAGAGTAGCTCTCTTCTTCAACCACAAGCTTAATTGTATTGTAGAAATTTGACTTACTGAAGAAATCAGATAAATTTCCTTATAAAATGTCCCACATTCCAGATTTATCTGTTTAGTTTCTCAAGAATCATTTAACATATTTCTCTATCTTCATATTGCCCATGAACTAGCATTTAACTTTAAGATGCTTGATAAGATCCCAGTTCAACATTCTTTGGGTTGGTGAGAACATTTCATAAGCTGTGCTACTTATTATGTATACCACACCAGGAGGCACACGATGTTACGCTGCTCTCCTGTGAAGCTGTCATCGATCAGTGAGTTCAGGTGGTGACAAACTGATCCAGACACTGGAAAATTCTCTGTCAATATTTCATCTAATGGTTTAATTCACTGATGACTTTGCATGAGTCAATTGTTTCACAAGGGTTTGCAAAATGGTGGTCTAATTCTTCTCTCTATATACAATTATTAACTACAATTCTGTGAAGAATGTCTCAACTAGATTGTTTGATACACAGAAATATAATTACTAGAGGCAAGGCAGGATGAATGCTTAGGTCTTTCTCTTTAACTGCCAATTTTCAGGATAATAATTTTAAA
The DNA here is from genome assembly GCA_039655065.1 of Glossophaga mutica. Taxonomy (NCBI): domain Eukaryota; kingdom Metazoa; phylum Chordata; class Mammalia; order Chiroptera; family Phyllostomidae; genus Glossophaga; species Glossophaga mutica. Next base: position 71,183,806 of record CM077308.1, on the reverse strand, counting down.
AACAATCCTTTATTTTTAAAGGATTTTATTTATTTTTAGAGAGACGGATGGGGGCGGGAGAGAAGCAGAGAAAGAGAGGGAGAGAAACATGGGCTGGATGCCTCTCACACACCCCCAGCTGGGGACCTGGCCAGCAACACCAGCATGATCCCTGACAGGCATCAAACCCATGACTTTCCGGTTTACAAGCTGATGCTCAGTCCACTGAGCCACACCAGCCAGGGTAGATTTTCTTTTTGTTTTGTTTCAGACATATGGATTTTTAGGTATTCAGTGTGTTTCAAATACTTATAATCAGAATTATTCTTGATAACCCAATTGTTGCATCTTTAGATTTAGCCATGTCCCTTCACATTCTTTTGTGTCTATTTAACAAGACATCATTAGGATTTTTGACTTCTCTTTCCTTACAGCTAATACAAGATGTCCCATGCACACCTTGTATCTCTGGCCTCATTTCTGAAATGACTCATTCTTTCAAAAAGCTCTGATACCTTTTAGTAAAAAACCTGATTCCTTTTAGTGAAAAGGGTAGGAAGAGACCACAATCTAGGCATTAGGAGTGCTCACTGTTCCCCTTCTCTGTAGACAGAAGTATGCTTTTGGAAAAAATGCTCATGGATTCCAATTAAAATTTAACACTATAGGATTTTCTGATTGATTTTGGACTGAAAACATGGTTCCCAAGAACAATTAACACAGGTATTTATTTTTATCTTACAATATACACAAATGATTTAAAAATAATACCAAAAATATTACTACCAAAACGGAATTATTGAATAAAATTTCAGATTTCTCTGTAGCTTTATTTGATTTTGGAATGTATATATTCCACCATGAAAGACACTTGAAACATTTTTCTTATCTATTAATCACTTTTTTTAAACCATAAAGAATCCTTTTCCCTTCTTAAAACTGCAAAGCCTAATTAATACCAGTGAAATTATAGCAATTATAGGTCTGGTAAAATCTGAAGCCCAAATTATCAGAAAATACTTTATTAATTCCCAATAAAGGAGAAATGGCGATGTACTCTTGTCTCTAGAGTCTAGGATGTAAAAAGAACAGGTCCAAAATGACCGGTTAATCATTCTATACATGGTGTAATCTAAGATTAGCTTCCTTTTACTGTCCTTGCCTTTTTACAATCCGTGTATAGCGCAGCAGAGCATTAATGAGAAAATCCACAGTGTAGGCACTCAGTAAGTATTTGCGGAGTAAAAAAACAATACTAATGATAAATTGGCATCTATAACAGGAACAGATTTTCTTCAGTATGTTTACTTACTATAAAATTAACCTTCCACAATAAGTTTTATGTGCAGTCTGTCACCTGTTTTTGTCTCCACAATCCCAAAGTCTAAATATTTCATAAAAAGTGTTTTTGGCATGCCAATGATATTTTATTTTGTATAGGGGGTGGAAATACAGAAATGCCCCATTTGTTAAAACTTCTTTTTAAGTGCAGTTATGGATTTTTCCTTTAATTTAGAAAGACTCTAATCCTACCATCTACTTTAACTGCTATTGATTACCTATTACCTATACCCCATCTTCTTCATCTTCTTCAACTGATTACCCATTACCTGAGCCACACCCTCTTCATCTTCCCATGACATTCCTCCAATTTCCCAGAAACCTATTATGCCCAGGAATCATAAATATTTTAGCATGCTCCTCCCCTCTAAGTCTGTGTGATCATGTTGAAAGCAACATAACTTCCTGCAACACTGATATCCATCTTGGCAGCTACGTGATATAAGAACATCTCCTGTTGCTTCAACTAGTAAGCAGTATTATATATTTTCTGATTAAATTAAAGTAAAAAAATGAATGTATATATAGGACAAGTGATTACTATCATTTAAAGAAAGTTTTCTGAAGAAAAATAACAAATGTGGAAAGATTGAGAATTTGGGAGGCGGATGCTGGTAACCCACGATATAAAGTTCTGGAGTAGTGATGGGGAGAAATGCAGACAACTGTAATCGAACAACAATAAAGCAATTAAACAATGTATATTTAAAAAAATAAAAAAATAATAAAGTTCTGGAGTAGTAGAAATGTCTGAGATAAAGGTTAAGCTTGAACAGGATGAACAGCATCCCTCCCTCTGAGACTCAAGGAATGTATAAACATGAGGTAGGTATTCTCTGTCTGGGTGGCATCGAAAGGTTGTGGAGTTAGAGCTGATGGTCTGTTTTGTCTGTAAGTTATATGAGGCAAAGCCATTTGCTAAGTGCTGAAATTATATAACAGATAAGTGTTGGAAGATAACAGATAAGGAGCTAATGAGTTTCTGTTATGTGTTAGTCAGTGTGGTAGGTTAAAATATGTCAAAATTATAGGTGTATATTTTATTATATACAAGGTCTGTCCAGAAAGTATCCAGCCATGCCATATGAAAAAATAGAGACATTTATTGAAGAAGATATAAGATACAAGAAACACTGTACACAGGACAATAACATATCAGTCCCCTTCAGAGTAGGAACCTTGGGACCTCACACAGTTCTCCCAATCGCCATCAGCTACCCCCTCATATTTTCCTGAATCTCATTGAATGGTCTGAAATCTCTTTACTTTAAAAGGTGATTTTAGTTTTGGGAAAAGCCAGAAGCCTCAGGGTACCAAATCTGGGCTGTAGGGGGGCTGAGTCACCTGGGTGATTTGATGTTTCACCAAAAAATTGTGCTGGAGATGTGATGCATGAGCGGGCACACTGTCCTGATGAAGCTGCCAGTCACCAGTTGCCCATAGCTGTGGCCTTCTGAATCATCAGAGTAGTTTCTGCAGAGGAATGTTCAAGCTTAACGCACAACTTGATGCAGGTTTGTTGCTCTACTTGCTCAGTCATTTTGAATGCAATGGCCACACAGGCTCACTCAACAGTGTCTACCTCCCCCACTGACTAGCACAGTGAAGTCGTCATGTTCGCACATGTGCATTCCAGTCCACTCTCCTTGGCTGCCAGATTACATCGATGTCCCACAAACCATTTTTGTTATATTGACAATGGACTTTTTCTGGATAGACTTTGTATGTATGCATGTATTTTTATTTCATTAAATAATTTTTAACAAAAAATCGAGTTGGCATTAATCTCTTGATTTTACAAAAGAGAGAAGTGTGGCTTGGAGAGGTTTGATATGTGCCCAAATGTACAAAGTGGTAGAGCCAGAATGTAAACACAATCTGTCTGATTCTAATCATAAGTCTTAAGGTAAATAAAAGAGAGGCATCAAGTTAAAAGACCATAGAATGTCATTTGTGGGTTCTGATAAGATCAGAAATTATACATTCGTAATAACACAAATGTACAGCAGATAATCAGAAGGCAGCTTTTAAGATCAATGCAGTATTGAGAGGTTTGCATGGTAGATGAATGTAGGAGATGCTACCAGTGCCCTTCCCATACCTTCTTGGCACTCACCTTTCCTGTGTATGCTGACAACTTCTTAACACAAGCAGCTGAGACTCTGTGCCTCAGAGCTTTCTCCAGCCATGTAAGCAGGCTTGGCCCTCAGTCAAAAGGTGGGCAAGAAGTTCTAGGGAAGAAGTTCCCCTGGGAACAGTTCTCAGCCTATGACCCATGGATGTTGGTGAATAAATAACCTATGTAGCTTGCATCAGGTGGGAGGGCGACTCAGAGATATGTTCCTCACAGCGGCCCAGAGGTCCAGGGTTGAATTGAGCCCTAGTTGCCAACAGCATCAACCTCCTTCTTAACACACCCTGCAGTGGCTTCCTTTTCTTCTCTGTTTCCCTTCCCCATGCCTTTACCCATACTTCCCAGAATCACCTCCTGAGTAAACTGCTGACACTCCATTCCCCACCACCCACTTCTGGAGAATCAAAACCAAAACAATGGAGAAAAAGGATAAAGAAGTCAAGGAACTGTAAGTGCTGGTAAGAGAGTAATTTTGCTGCCAACCATGAGACCCCATGTAAGTAAAACAAGAACAAAAGTCAAGAGGAGTTGAGGAAAGAGAGTAAGGAGCAGTGAAGAAGAGAAGTGAGCTGAGGTCTTCACAGGGATGATCAGGAGGCTAAGGGGAGAGTAAGGACATTGGGAAGGTGGAAGTAGACAAGAGATAGTGTGATATGTGGGACTGAGATTTCAGGTAGGACAGTTTGAGGTGCTGATAAGGTCAAGGGCAAAGCCATGAATCAGTTCCCAGGGGAACTGAGCTAATGAAAGTGAAGGTCATGAAACGAAGAGCTGGAATGGGCAAAGTGTTTCCATCAGCAACACTGAAATCTGCTAGGATGACAACAGGACTTGGGGAGAAAACAAGCCGAGGTAGGCTGTCAAATCACAGATGTGACCTGAATGTAGGCAGACAGCTACGGTAAAACATGTTAAAGGCGATACAGCTGAATGAGGCAAATTTCAAAGGCGGAGGGAGAGGGTGAAAGACGTAGTTTGGAACTAAGATCATGTGACACCACTTCCTAAGGGTGTTGAGGTATACAGGATTTCTCCATTGTTTACCTGAGAGGACTAAAAGGAAGGAAATGCTCGTAGGGAAGAACCAGATTTTCCCAAAGGCCTGGAGGTAAAGGCAGCATACTATGTGGAGACAGAGGATGTGGAGAAGGGCTTTTTTTTTTTTTTTTTTCTACAATGGAAAAGAGTTTTCAGTGTGCACAGTGGAAAGAGCTGGAAGGGAAGTCAGCAAACAGAAGATAAGCTGGTGGAAGAAAGGGAGGATCCCTGTGTCAGATGACATCATACGAGAGGATTCAGGACCCCAGAGGCTATAGGGGTAAGTAGGAGAGGTTGAGAGACAGAATGACCGGGTAAAAGGCCAGGATGGAAGTGGCATAACGCTGCATTTGAGAGCATGGACTGGAGTCACACTTAAGTTCTGGATCCACTATGACTCTGGGATCTTGGTCACTCTGAGACTGTGGTCACACTATATAAATTCTATGCTTTAGTTCCCGAAATTTTACAATGGTAATGGTTACCTTGTAGAATTATTTCTAGGGTGAAATGTAAAATGTTTAGTCCAACTCCTAGCTCAGAGTAAGCACTCAATAAATGTTAAATACTTTTAACATGACTAGCCGTGTGTTTTTCAATAAATCTTTTGGTATACCAGATTTTAATCGACCAAGAGTCCCAAGTATAGTTAGGATCTATGGATGAGAGAGAGAGAGAGAAAGAGAGAGATCAGTTAAAATAGATCCCTTTTTCTTAAAAATTAAAAATTCTGAATCTGTATATATGCCAGCTTTTCTGTCACCAGAGCTGGGACTAGAGGGTGGCATGGAATTTAAGAAGACAAACCTCAATGAGTGCATGACTTCAGCATGAGCGCTTCCTTAAATTTTGTACCCTGTGTGCCCTTGCCAGTCCTGGCCTTGTCTCTCAGTAACCCCTGTTTAGACTAGATGAGTAGTTAAGACTCCAGAGCAGAGCCATTCCATGCTCAGACCCTGGTCAAGCCAATCAGTTGAAGTACATGGACATGTATCAAAAGCAGAATGACTATCTTGCTATCTTGTGGATGGCCCACAACTAATTGATATGAAAAAATATTATATTTCTTAGAGGTTTTCACTAGAATTTATATATATGAACAGATTCCTATCTTATAAGATAAATCTCGTTAGTGTTTCAAATTAAGTTAAAGTATATACATCATGGTCAACAGCATCCTAATAAATGCAAAGCTGGCAAAATCAATCAGCTACTTCATGAATTGTGCTTCTTGGATTAACACTCAGATATTATATTCAGGCGTTGACACTTTTACTTACACAAATTAATAGTACTGGCAAAGAAAATCTAAATTGAACCATAATTTCATATATTTTATCGTCATTATCTCCTGCTAATATCTATATAACTTAGTTGCTTTCTGGCTACAACAGAAACATTGAAGAGCTAGTACAACTTAATTCTTTATGCTTTTTAGCCTTTATTCGGGTTTAATACATACTTTTTTTGGTGTGTGCTAGTCATTGTGCAAAGCACTTTCTCACATGCTACTTCATTTGATCCTCATCAAAGCCCACCCATTTATTAAGACACAATTAGTTTAAAGACACAATTTGTTTTCATGCTCTGTTGTTTTATACCATCAATATTTGCAACATGTGCTGTCCTTTGCAGCAATTAAATGGGAAATGTTTCTATCTCTATCCACATTGACTTTTTAAGGCATATATTTTATTGATTAAAATTCATTGATTTTAAAAGTATAAGAAAGTTAGGATTATAAAGAGAAAAAAAAAAGAATCCCACCATGTCCTGTACAACTGTTTTGGCCTGTTCAGCATCCATGCTCCCTTCTTTGCGTATTAGCATCCCCCCTACTTCTCTGAGGGGAACCACCCCTCTTCGCATTTGTCCTGGATGAGACTGTCCAGCAGAGTATCCTCTTTTCCCGGTCATAAAGTGAGCATATGATCCAAGACAGACCCAAGAAACTGTCAGTCCCTGGAGGCTGGGGACAATGACACCTGAACAGAAAGCAGGCAGAGCTGATTCTTCCCCAAGGGGTACCCTGGAGAGAGGATTTTCCGGTCTCTGTTACCTGCAATCTCAGAGATGCACTGATTCTCTCTACCCAAGGTTTGATTATTCAGAATTTCCTTGGATTCTGCAAACAGCCCCATGTCCTTCTAATACATTATTTTATTTATTAAATTAGCCAGAGTTCCTGTCTGTCGATTGCAACCAAAGAATATATACTGATACATACCATCTTTTTTTTTTTTTTTTTTAATTTTCATTATTTATTTATTTATTTATCTTTAGAGGGGAAGGGAAGGAGAGAGGGAGAGAAACATCCATGTGCGGTTGCCTCTCGTATGTCCCCCGCCGGGAACCGGCCTGCAACCCAGGCACGCGCCCTGACCGGGAATCGAACCGCGACCCTCCGGTTCGCAGGCCCGCGCTCAATCCACTGAGCCACACCAGCCAGGGCGATGATACATACCATCTTAATGCTTCTAATTTATACCTTCCCCGGATTTTTCATATTCCTATGTTTAAACAGGTAAAATTCACTTAATTCTGTTTCTGTTATAAATACTGATATTTCCAAGGGTTTTGATTATTCTTATAAATAAGCCTACAATGATTATTTTCATGCATATTACTTTTTCCACGTTTTGGATTCTTTCCTCTGACAGAGTCCCAGAAGTGAACTTACTGAGGCAAAGGGCACAGATATTTTTATGGCTCTTGAAAGACATTGCCAGAATGCTCTCTAAAGGGTGTCTGACAGTTTATAGTGAATTTAAGGACTCATTTTTATCAAACTTCTGGTCAACATTGACCATCCACGTAGTTTAGACATTCTGTAGCGAATATTTTCTATACTTTCCTGAAATAGTAGAACATATGATTTCACATTCTCTCAGAGAGATACTTTCTAATCATGCATCCTAAATTCTTTCCTCAAATAATGGTATATTCTTTAACTTTTATAGAAGTATCACATAATTTACCAATATAAAAATAGCTTGTGTTAAATTATAGGTAATCTCAAAGTACAATTGAAACAGTTTCCTTTGCTAATCTTGCTAGAATTACAATTATCTTTATATTAAAATAGCAAATGTCCCTAAGGACTGGGCTATCAAGGAATGAGCTAGTGGGCACTGGTCTTCCACGACTTCCTATGCAGGTGTATACTGATACAAGAAACTGTGGAGACAGTTCTTCCGATACTTCTTTTTGCTGCATCTAAGAATTTTTAAGTAAAGGAAAGTAAAGGGGTTATTTTCCTTTGTTCTTTTTAGCTATTTCCATACCAAAAGTATATCTTAACAATAATGACTATGTGATATGCCTTTGAACAAGACTGGCTGAGTACAAGAGATAAAATGTGTCCCGTGAGAACAGATTCAAGAAAATGAGCCCAAAAGGGAGACCAATGAGCGGCATATGAGGCAAGCTGCCCAGGCTGCCTTTGGTACCCACAAAAAGCCAGGGTACTTCTCTATGACTCCTGGGCTTCTTGAGAGGACACCTTCCCTATCCCACTTGACCCAGATATCTGAGAAAGTAAAAAGAAAAAAAATCATAAGAACTGCTACTGTGGGTCAGCCAATCCTACGAGCAAACAGTTTGTGCAAAATTACTATGTGCAAGAAGATGGGTGTCAGGACCCAGAATGGCCCTCAGTCCCCGTCAATGTGGGCACCTCCTTCAAATCTATGAAAGCTGCTCCGGCCCTACTTCTTACAGGTCAGTTTCAAGCCTCTCTTGATCACAGTGTCCTGACTGTAAGGAGGGGACACTGGCTCTATTGCTGAGGCCAGGCTCACTCTCACACTCCTCAGAATGAGAAGCCAGGTTGACTTCTACCACAGTTACAGTTATGTTTCCAGTAATAAGCCCCGAATCTTCCTGACTTCAGGATCCACAAAAGTCTGGGTCAGTCAGCAAGTCTGGAATGTTTTCTGTTGGCAAGGGGTGTTACTTAAGGATTTTAAGCAGGGACTCGATATGAAAAGAGTTGCACTTTAGACATTTTACTGGTAAAAGGATAGAAGAGACTAGTTTGGAAGTAAGGCAACAGTTAAAATGCAAAGAGGGAAATAGGCCGAGGTGAATTTAGGAAGAAGAAAGAGATGTCCCCCACAGACACCCCATCCATCCATTGCTGTCTCCTGAGAGTGACACAGGTTTGTTTTACACCTAGAAGATTATCCTTTTACATTTCATAACTTCTACTTCAAAAAATTGCTAATGCTTCCCATTAGCCCTAATTCCCTTAATAACCTTCCATAGTTCTGTGAGTATTTAATGTATTCGTAATTCTACCGGAACAGGCGGAGGAGCTGTGGAGACCAGAGCAGCTCTCAGCACCACGTTCTCCAGAAGCATGGCCCAGATCACAGTGAAACTACACCAGGGTCGCCCAGGACAGAGGGTCATTCAGAAAGAAAATGCTGAATGCATCTGTGCTGCGGTACACTCCTTTGTGTTATGCTCTTTTTTCTTCTATTAAAGGGGCAACCGACTCAATCACTTTTTGAAAATTCCAAATTCCAAGATGTTTGATGCAGTCACGGTGGATGTATGTCATTATATATTTGTCAAAATCCACAGAATGTAAAGCAACCACAGTGAACCGTAACACAAACTGCGGACCTCAGGTGATAACGATGTGTCCGTGTGGCCCATCAACTGGCGATTCTAAGGAGCCACCACACCGGTGCAGAGATGTTGACAGCAGGGAGGCCGTGCACGTGTGGGTCAGAGAGTGCGTGAAAAACCCCTGTTCCTCACCTTCAGTCTTACTGTGAACCTGAAACTGCTCTAAAAAACTAAAGTCTATTTAAAAGATGATGACAATGATGATGATGGGGATGATAGGATGTATCCTATGTAAAAGTACCTATGAAACTGTACCACATGGAAAACCTTTGGGAGAAAATTCCATCAATTCTTTACTTTCCAAAAGCCTAGGTATCTGTAAGGTACTATTTGAGTCACTAGTAAAATAAAGAATTATTTTCTGTATTAGAGAAAGTTTCCACAACTTACGATTATTCTGAAAGTTATCAGAACTTGGAAATATAGTAACCAAAAATTAAGATAGATTAAAACATGTCTCCATGCACAATATGTCCCTCTAAGGTCAAACTGGGTGAAAATAAATAGCTAACCTGGCAACCAAATAAAACTGCAAAGCAACAAACACAAGTATTAACACTCTGTAAAGTGTTTCCAAAAGGTAAAACAAAATGCTCCTAGAAAATAAATATTAAAGAAAAGCACTAAAGACAAATCAATTTCTGCTGAACATCACGTTTCCTTTATTTGTGCACCTGATAAAGCCCTTCGAATCTTATTTTAAAAAGAGAAAATACACATTTAAAATGTATTATCTGAAACTTTCACTTTAGTATTTTAAAATATGAAAAATACCTTTTTTGCTATTATACCATAAGATATAACTGCTTCTTTTATCTGCAACATACATATTTTCTTACACGCATCTCAATGAAAACCTATTTGGAAAGAGATGAGGCACTTCAGTTGCGTCTCTGTGACTCGGAGGCCCAGGCCCACAATATCGAATGAAGAAGAGTTAACATGTTGACATCTGTTTTAGGCTAAAAATGGAAATTGTGAAGTTCTTCTCTCCCCTTCCAAGAGTTCCCTGGAATGGATCAAAAGGCTTCAAAAGACTTGGCACCGAGGGAACTTCTAGGCAATGTCTACACAGCACAAAATAAAATGGAGACTTGGCATCTTCCTAAAGAATTAGGCTATGTTGACTACTGCAGAAAAGAAAAACAAAAACAAAAACAAAAACAAAAAACAGGTCTGTGGCTAGCTCCTTTTATAATCTGAAAGGCCAAAATAGTTCATAAAATTCCAGAATTTTCCTGATGTGAACCTATGTGTTAACTTTTTGTACAACTATGACGGAAACTCCTTGTGCTTGGTATGGTTGGGCAATTACTAAACATTAAGGCTGGGCCAGGTACCATGCTAGGCACTGGGAGTACAAATGGCTGAATTTTCCGAATAAGAGAGGCGAAGGAATGTCCGGGCCCTGAATTTAGAAGTAACCTTCCTAATCTTCCATTTTCTTTTTTCACACCAAATCAATGTTGTCTGTGAAGTTTTGCTTTTCTTGAGGCTGAGTCAAGATGAACTAGCATTTGCGGGTGGAGCAATTATTTAAGAACGCAGCATTCTTGACAGGAGGGTCTTTATATGTAAAGCAGAAGCATTTTGGCTTCGCCTTTTAGTTGGCGTGAGTGCGAATAACCAACTTGTTTTTTCCTCCAAAGTTAAAAGACCAAAACTACCAAAATGTTGGGTTTGTTTATCATTTCCAAGTTGAAATAAAGCATAATGTGAATACTCAGCACTCTATCTTTCCCTGATTAAAGCGATCCTGCCCTTTGAATTGCACAGGATACTGCTCTGTGCGGCTCACTCACAGGGCTGTAATAAGTCACAACAGCTTGGCACCTCGCCCAACAAAACACAAACTCTCCTGAAGTCCTCAGCTTTCCCATGGCAACATCACAGTCACCAACACAGCAAACAATTACTCCAATCCCTACTCCCGCTCCCCTGTTCTTACAGCAAAGGATATCATTGCAGCCAGCCTCCTAGAACTGTGCTAATTATCATTTATGAAAGGAGATAGAGACGGAGATCAAGTTGCCTTCAGTCTGAACTTAAAATGAGATCAAAGGCAGGAAAACTACAGGAGCTAGAGAAGTTTTACTTATACTTTCACTCTAACAGAAAAGAGAGAGGCTGTATGTAAAATATATTCCTCAAGGATTAATGTGCCTTGCTGCCCTGATTACCAAGTGGCTCTGGCTTCCTCGCAACCTTCACACAAAACTCCCATTCACGTTAGCCCAGGCTCTCTCCACAGCAGCGAGGAGGGGGAAATGCCATCTTAAAGCTGCAGCTCCGACACATTCCTGAAACTGCACAACTGGAACTGTTTTCAAACCTCAGCTGCCTTCTCCAGTGGAATGCTTATTCTGCTCGTCTAGGAAGGCCGCCTAGCAGCAGCAGAGCAGGGTGGCAGCTCCCTATGGCAGATTAAAGCAAATGCCACTTCCTTTATGATTGCCTCTTTTCAGATTCAAATAACATCCTTGGAGGTGACAGTCTCTTCTCTTAAAAAGTGTCTGGGCTCCCACAGATCCCCTACAATGATAATCTCTCCTTGTGTATTATTTGATTTTCAGTCTGCTGCTGGTCCATGAGAGTACAGGAGCAGAACTAATAACAAACCCAAGGGAATGACTCAAAAGGGTAGCTATCATTTTACTGGGGGCTGGGGAGGCAAGGAAGAGAGTCCTTGCTTCATGTGGTTGTGAATGCTGAGTGTTCCACTGTGAATTATGGTGAAGCCCCGAACGTGCTCATAATTCTGGACTCAAATCTTAGATAGCGTTAAAGATTACATTTGGGATTCCCTGACCTCAGAAGTAAAATAAAATTTCACTTCGGCACTGTACAGTTTGGGAAGCTAGTCCATGTAATAAAGAATATAAACTATTAATGACAAAGTATAGAAGTAATTATACCAAGACAGTTCAAGAATACCTTAAACCAGGAGAGATTTGCCAAACAATAGCGGAATGCTGAAATGTAACTGAAGTGTTTTTAACATACTTATGGAGGACTACTGTCAAGACCATGGATGACTTCAAGACCCTACACGTGTATAAATACCGACTCTCCAAATCTATTCCATTGACAATTTAAATAATTAGAGCATTACCTTAAATTCTGGTATCAACTTTTCACTTATTGCATACTCAATTATGTTTTATTTTCTATTACCCATAATTTCAAAAAACTCACAATCTAATTATGTTGCATTAAGAAATCTGTTATAGACCTAAAGTACTGAGCTTAAAAAAAATGAGCAAAGACATGGGTCAGAGTTACTCTATCATCCTAGAATGTACTTTCCAAAATTATTTCCATAGCCAATTCCTATTCCTTTATGTCTCAACTTAAATCTAAAGAAAGTGGGGGCCCTGCGGTCAAACTTACCACTTACAGTATTTTTGGTATATTTGCTTATTTTTATTCCATCTCCTTATTACATTCTAAAGTCCTTGAAGTCAGGGATCATGTACCTACACTGGTATCTTGGACACAATGGATTTCGTCAAGCTAATGAATCCTTCATTTATACACAGCGAACCACACATATGAAATATATGTTCTGCTCTCTATTTTCTTGTCTAAAGGTAAAAGTGCTGCAACATAAACAAATAAGATAGAACAAAAATAACTCATTGGTTAAATTCAGCAAAATATAGAGCTAAAAGAGAGAAGGAGAACCAAGTGCCTTTAGTTAAGTTAGCTGGCCATGTCTTTATCAGTATGTCTTGAATTTTCTGGATGAATGTTGTGGGGTTTCAGGAGAGAATGAACTCCCATTGAAATGAGTAATTCTTTGTGTCTGACATCGTACGGGAGTCCGGAATGCTATTGTATTTTACTGTGAAGTGTTTGACAACGCAGTCACACTCAGAGGCCAAGGTTTCAAAGCTGCCCTTCAGTTTAACCCCATGGATGTGGTTTCATAGAAGGACTCTGGCAACTGCATGATCACACATTATTCTGCCCATAATTACAAGTGATTTGTTCTTGCCTGCAACCATGGAATCTGCACAGAGAGATGCATCCAACCCAGGATCAAGATTATTGGGACCATCATGGATGATTGTGATGATGATGATGGTATCTAACCACTACTGAGCACTACAACTATACCTTCTCACGTAATCCTTACACCAGTCCTGTTAGGTAGGATCTATTACATCGCCATTTGGAAGAGGAGGGAATTAAAGCCTTAGAATTAAATAATTTCCCTCAATTTGCTCAGTTAATACCCAGTTGAGGTTGGATTCTAGTGCCCAAGGCCTTAACTATTATGATATTCCCACTCCCAAGTGGATGATTTTTAGGATTCTTAAGTTTCCAACATTTATACGATGACAGTCAGAGAGAACGCTCGCTTCTTGCTCTTTGAAAAACTAATGTCACATTTGGAGCCAAGAAGTCATAACAAGGGTTTAGCTTATGCTGTGATCATGTCAAAAAGGAAGCTCTACTATACATATATAGTGAGCTGATATGTAAGGAGACTGGTCTAGAGAACACAGCCAAAATTATTATTGTGTCAGAAGTTTAAAGATTTTTTTTTAAACTAAGTAATCTAAAAATCAGTATGTGGAAAGCTAGAGTCACTTAGAAGGGATAAAAATATTGAAACAACCTTTTAAATTCATTTTGCTTAAGAATTCATTAGGGTTTGCACCATCCCATCAACATTAGTACCTTGAGGATAACCGGAGTATGTCCTATTTCACCCCAACGTGACCTGAAACTGCCAGAAGCATGAAATCCCTGGAATCATCTTTCAAGTTACCACACTGCTGCACACAAGCTGAAAAATTTTAGTACATGAAAGAAAAGTAAACTTTCTCACCCTATTTGTAAAGCATGGCTTCTTGGGTACACTTTCTAAAAAACAAATTATTAAAGCAAGAAACAGGTAAGCCTTTTCTCCCTGGTCCTTAGGTTGGCAATACTATGGTGTGAGGAATTACAAGACACTTTCTCATATGTAGCAGAAAGCACTGAACTGAAGAGGCTTGACTCTGGTTTGGCTGTTCTCTCTGTCTAAGGAAATCCAAACCAAGTCACTGCATCTCGCTAAGCCTGTTTCCTCCTGTGTAAAAAGAGGAAACGTCTTCAGCAGCTCTTCGGACTCCGCAGGGTTGTTGTAAGGAGCAAACGAGAAACTGCTTTGTAAACTATAACTTGCTATAAAAACGCACATAGTGCTTATAATACATAGTTTTACAACACTGTTTATGCAAATGTGGATGAATGTATTAACTATATAACAGAAAAGTAGCAATAAATAGCCCAAGGATTGTGTAACAATAATAATGGTTAACATTCATGGAGTTGCAACCATGTCAAGGTGTGAGGCTAAGCACTTTATATGTATCATCTCATTTAATTTTCACAATAACCCTTATGAGTTATTATTCCATTTTATACATAAGGACATTGTACCTAAGAGAGGTTAAGTAATAGACTCAAATTCAGGTTCCAACAGCTCTTCACCACTCTAGTATGTTTCATTATGCTTCATTTACATTGACTAGGAGTTTGAGAAATCACATAAGCCCATTTCTGGCATACAGCAGAATGATAAAACAAAAGAAGCTGGACAGTGGGAAGAAATAGAAGAAGCAAGATAGTCTAACACACTTTAAGTCTTTTTTATGAAACCATGAGAAATCCTTATTAGCTAAGCTATTTCTGCAAACCATCTTATAAAATCAAACTGTGATGCCTGGAATATCTTCAGCCTTGAATTTAGTCACCCCTGAGACACGAACGCACAACTTGCAAAGATTCCCCCCATGGGGACAGTGACAGTGGCAATGGCAGTGGCAGTGTGGAGATGCCACTCCAGGGTGGATACTGCGGAGCGCTAGAGATACAGTAAGAGTGTGGAGCCTGGATTGGCCTCTCATAGCTGAGGCCAGCAGAGACATCTCTGCTTGATTTTCCAAGTTCATTTGGAAGTTCAAAATATAGTCTTACGCGTAGAAACAGTGCTCTAAGACAATGCATACCAAGGTATATTCAGGGTACTTACAAGTTTTTGGAACCCAAGTTGCTTATAATAGGGGGGCTACTTCTGTGATATTGAATTTTACTCTGAATCGGACAATTGAAAGTTACCTGCATTTGCTTTCCTAGATAATTTCCCCCAGATGCTTCTTATGCTTTTTATCAGGAGACCTTTTTCCATTGATGTAGTATTTCAATTCAATTCAAGGTATCCTTCCTTGCCAGCGTAGTGTGGAACCACAAAAAAGAAAGCTGTAGATACCGAATAAAGGCCCGTGTTTCCCAAACACATGTATCATCTCACAAAAGAAAAGTTCAAAACAAAAGGAGTCTGTGGCAGGCCCACTCCTTATGGGCATTTTCTTTTTCAATCACCAAAAGAGAATCCAGAAAGGTAGTTTTGAGGTATAAAAAGTGACTGCAACACAACATTAGGGACCTTAGAACACCCTGGATTCATCTTTAAAGCTGCTCTATCAGAGGCGGCACGGACAGCGGCAGGCCCTCGGAGCTCACACAACATGTGCTTCAAAACTTAGTCGCTCTTCCGTTTAATAGTCGTTGCTAAACTGCATGTGGAAATGAATTTCCCTGTAAGAGATATGAAGGAGGAGCCAGAAAACAGTACTTGAGCATTCTACATTTCGTTTTTATTGGAGTAAAATACACAGAATATAAAATTTACCAATTTAACCGCTTTTAAGTGTGCGGCTCTGTGGCATTAAGTGCTTTCACATTACTGTACAACCATCACCACCATCCACCTTCAGTCAGGCTACCCACTTCTACCTGTGGCAAAAAGTGACCAATTTTTCAGTGCTTTCTGCTTAGTAATTAATTTCAGCAAGTTAGGTACTTATTGTGACACAGAAATACATGAATTCTATTGGAATCGGAACTAGTCTATCCTTCTGTTAAATATTATATTTGTTGTATAAAGTCATTATGACTTCTCTTTCATTAGAAGAATTTCTTTATTTCTCCCAAAAGGTACGTACCAGGCAAAATAATAATTTTTAAGATAGCGAGTACTTGCCAAATATTTTATATGTATTAATTCAATTAGGAAGTGAATTAGGAATTTGGGATACGATCACGAAGCTTTGAAATACCTAATCATCATTATTACCCCTATTATCCCTGAAACTGAGATACAGAGGTGAGCTGAATCGCCGAGGCCCCACAACTGACATGGTGTAGAGCTGGGGTCCGTACCCTAAACTATGTACGACTCCTGAGGCTGAACAGTCTAACTCTGTAAGTGATTCAGAAAGCCAGCTCTCAGCAGCATCAGCATTATCTGGGAAGCTGTCAAAAATGTAAATCCTCAGATCCCACCCCAGACCTGCAGAATCAGAAATTTAGGATGGAGGGGGGCAGCCATTAGTGGTCTAACATGCCCTCCAGGTGATTTGGGGGCTCACTAAAGTTTAAGAACTACTGCTCAAAAAGGGAAATGCCTCATTGTATTTCCTTTTTCTCAAGCTTCTTTTCTCCGCTGCCAGGTCTCATCACATGCTCTGGTCACACAAAGTCTCCATTTCAGTGCCACACCTAAGCCTAGCCTCCCAGAAGAGGCCTGGTTTTCAAAATGACTTCTCTCCTTCCTCTTCTATAGTCTTTCCCATTAAAGGCTCCTCTTTCCTGCCCCTGGTTTCTGCTATTATTTAATGATAAACAAATCCTACTAGACTTTGGTTCTTTAGTCATTGCATAAATATTTATAGAGCCTTATACTATTTTAGATGTTTTTAGGAAGTAAACTCAGTATTTAACATACATTCACGAATAAAAGGCAAAGATACCTGAGCTCCTGTAGGTTCCTATACATTATTAAAAATGCAAATATTTGAGTCCTATGCCAGAAATTTGGATTTCCTAGGGTTCAGATGGGACCTAGAATATGCATTTTCTCAAGCATTCCAAGTGATTCTGATGCCTGAATCAGGTGATCTGTGTACCCTGAAAACAAACTGTGGAGTAGTTTGATCAGGAGCACACAGTTATCCACCCGGATTCCCTTCCTCCGTCCCTTTCCTTCCTTCCTTCCTTCCTTCCTTCCTTCCTTCCTTCCTTCCTTCCCTCCCTCCCTCTTTCCTTCCTCCCTCCCTCCCGTCCGTCCTTCCTTCCTTCCTTCCTTCCTTCCTTCCTTTTCAAGTCTGCTTTTCTTCCCACAGTGAGATCTTTGCAGGCAATGGTTGGGATATGAAAAAGGAGAGGATGAAGTCCTGTTTATTTTTTGCTTTTGTTTCCCCTGTTCAAGGGGATCTATCCAAAAATATTTCTGAGACTAATGTCAAATAGCTTACTACCTATGTTTTCTTCTAGGAGTTTTATGGTTTTTAATATAATATTGTATATCATCCATACTTCAATTTTTAAAAAAGCAAAGAAAAAACTTGATGTAAACTAAGCAAAACTTTTTCAAGAAAGGAAAGTTTCTAAGGTCACCTAGGGCCAGTTCTGCAAAGGAAATGATGCTTAGCTTGGACCCTGGCTGATGAGATTTAAAGATGAAAACGTCACCACAACGAGGCAAAGAGTCAAAGGGCAAAGCCCGTGCCCCACCAGCGGGGCCAAGAATCTGCTGGTTAGAGGCATGCAGCCTGCTAGGCCCTGATGCAGACAGTCTGGGATTATTTCAAAGATATCACACCTTTAATTCTGAGTGGTAGTTTGGAACAACTTTTTAAGTTATCTTGATATCTCCCTCCTTTCTAATAAGAACAAGACCAGTTTGTTTAACATTTCCTCATACCATAGATTTTTCACATGAAGCCTCACCCACTCCCACACAATAACAGCATCCTTCCTGTGGGTTGGTGACCAGCACCATATCTAAGAGGTATAATGAGCATTTTTCACAGTGTCATTGTCATCGCCTTCTCTTTGTTTCAACTACTTCTGCTAAGATAACCCAAAACATGGGGAGACAGAGAAATGGACAGATTAGTTCAACTTTTTTCTCCCTTTTCCAAGATGCCTCCCAAATTCCTGCCCTGTGTCACCTACTGTTCCATTATTCTGTTTAGAAGATAATGTAGACTCATTTGTACCCAGAATAAATATTTGGCACAATATGGTCCACAGGGGAAGTTGCCATGGGAGTGGCAGGAGCAGGCATGGCTCCATCCCAGCACCCTGCAGTCCACATCACAGGCAAGAGGACGAAAAAAGTCAGCAATCTGAGCTGATGGCAGGTGTCCACAGCAGCCACAGAGGCACTGGGTTCTCATTCGCAATTTAAAAGACCAAACATTTGTCCTACTCAGAACAACAGATGCCAACTCTAGAGGTTCTATCAAGGTACACAGGAGGCACTAGGAGGAATTTTTTAGGACATACAGTATGGGGACCCTAATCTAATTTCAGCAACCTGGGTCATTATCCTCCATTTTGAAGAATATATTGAGAAAGAGGTTCTCATGGACAGGTTTTGCCCCCCACAGGACAATTGATTACTGATCAAAGCACAGTAATGTGTAAAAAAGGGCTGAATAAATATTTATTGAAAGGATGAGTAACTAAGTGCTACCAAAGGAAGTTTTGTGGGAGAACACTGTTGTCCTTGTTGCTAACCTCAAAGATTGAAAATGACATCCCCAAACATGTCCTAAATAACCCATGATGGTTGCTTATAAAATATATTTGTTTCATCTCATTTGTATTTTACACTTACATTTTCACTCAGCATACTACTTCTTGGGATTAGATTTCCTATATGCTTATTACCTATTGAATAAAACAGAACTACCTTTTATTTATTCTAATGCTATCCTCTTTTAAACTTTTTAAAATTTAAACAAGTTCTTCTGTCCTAGGATCTTGACAATGGCTTCCACATTTCTTTTTTTTTTTTTCATAGACCCTTTTAATATTTTGTCTCTTCAGAATCAAAGAGCTTTAATGTTCTTCATTTGTCCTCATGTAGCATTCACTCACCCATTCTGATAGGTCAAAATACTTGCTCTCCTCCTTCCTGGTACCCAGAAGGCCCTGTAGAGGGGAGAGAAATCTGGCCTGTCCTTTGAGACACTTGGCTCAGAGTCCCCCCATTATGCTCAGTGGGGCTGTGCTTCTCACCCTAAGTGTCAGCATGCACGAAGGGTCTGGCTGTGAGGAGGCCATGGAGACCCTGGTCCTGTCGATGCAAGCTTCTGTTTTATAGAAACCCAACTTCAGAGCTTATTTCTTGCAATGGCCAGATCAGCGGACTTTAGCCATTATGGAAGCTAAGAGCACCAGTAAGCCTGGATGTGCAGTGTGCCTTGCTCTCACTTGAGCAGAATGTAGACCTGTGACTTCTCTGCAGAACAGAATGAAAACATCTCTGGTTCCTTGAATTTCAGTTTGGGGAAGTGAGTTACTTGTTGCATACTCCTGTGGTTTCCTTCCACAAACTAGTCTAGAGGGATGAATTTGGAAAGCAGTAGCAGCTATTCCCACTAATCCTTCTTCGTACCCTATTCTCTGGAACGCTGCAAGTCTGAGTACTTGCCTGCTCATTCAATGCTCCAACACGCTGATGGGTACCATACACACACTGGTGAAAAAGAGAGCAAAATGGTGTTTGTGTGCTAAAGAGGATGATGGACTAAAATGGAAAAAAGTAAAAACACAGGGACAACACAAACTGTCCTAAGTGTTGTAAAGACAAATATAAAATAACAGGAGAGGAACTTCTTTAGAATCAATGTTTAGGAAGATTGTCATTTACGTCAAGATCTAAAAATTAAGTGGGAGCCAGCCAGGACACCAGTCGGAGAAATAACATGATAAGGGGCTCTACAGAAGGAAAGACCTTACCTCATTTGGAGAGGTAAGTGCTCCATACATGGCTGGGTGCAGTAAGCAAGGGCATGTGTAGCTTGTAAAGTACAGCAGGGAGTAGCGTGTGCAGGACTTACAGGCTTGGGTAAGGAGGTTGGATTTGATTTTAAGTGCAACAGGAGGCCACTTAAAGAGTGTTAAGCAGGGGTATGATGTGAACAATTTTATGTAGTAAGAAAAGGTTTTTGGGTTTTTTTTTTGTTTTTTTTTTTTTCCAGTTTAACTCCATCTGTACTAAGGGAGATAGGTTAGATGGCTATTGCTGCAGTTGAGGACAGAGGGGGTTCAGGCCTGGGCCAAGGTGGTGACTAGATGAGAAATTCAAGTTTTGTCTTGGAGACTGAACTGAGGAAATGATCCAACAGACATAGAACATCAGAGAGCAAGACAAGTGCCTTGCCATTAGGGCTCCACACCTTCATCTTAGAGTCAGTGACTTAGCATTCATCATCTGCCCAAGCCCTCTGCTTTTACTCGTCCTTCAGCCTCAGGCCTGCATTCCACGGATACTCCTGGGTGCCCAGTTCCTTCCTGCATTCGGAAATGATGCCTTTGGGAAGCAGTGAATTGTACCATTTAAATCACAGATGGAGACAACCGATTTTCCACAGAATGCAAGGTGCACACTTGTGAGTCTCTGCTTCCGTGCCTTCTAAAAGCTCCCAGAAGACACATGGAAGCATCCAGAGTTTTAAAGCCCCCCTGGTTCCATGTCTTCCAAGCTAAAGCAATGTATCTCATGTCCGACTTCCACAAATGCCTAAAGGTTTAAGCCAAGGTGATTTCAAAGCCTTCCAACACTTGGAGTTATCCATAGCCTGTGCCTCCAAATATGGCCTGAGAACCTTCCCCAGAGACCCCACTCCAGAGCTCCTGAATTTCTGCTGGTGGAGCCCAGCAGGTTAGCAGGCTCTGCAGTGATCGCTAAATACAGGCGCGTTTGAGAACCGAAGCCCTGCAAGCTGAGAATGTCTTCTCTTAATAAAAATAATGAGGTTCCAACTTGATGAATTTAGAAAATTGGTAGAGTTCAGAAAGAACAAAAACTGTTTCCTGGAACCTTTTTTTCTCTTCCTGCTCCTCATTCTTCCCCTTCTACTTCTCCTCCATCCCCCACCCCTGCCCTGCCCACTTTCTGGTTCACTTGGTTTTTATTGTTCAAAGTGTTAAATGATTTACATATTCTCAGTCTGCTGTTATTTACATTTTCTGTATGAATGGGCTCAGATAGGTTAAGACGTACCATCCCTTGAGGTCACAGACCCAACAGATATCGGGGTCAGAATTTAAACTCAGGATTGCCTAGTTCAGAGCATCTGTTCTGTCTTCTCCAGCCCTCTCCACCCTCTTCTTTAGAAGCCCATCCATGACACTGCCTGGAAATTGGTCACATCTGTCCATGTCTTCCAGTGGTCCAAGGGATTATGTATCCCCCCTACACATTCCTGCCCAATGGAGGCAAGGGAAATGAGGAGGTATTTAAAAGGTAGAGCTCCAAACTACCAGGTATCTCTAAGAATTATATTGTACCGCCCCCTACCAAAATACACCTACCTGCCTCTCTTTCTGAAGATATTCTATATTCTTTCTGAAACTGGCATTGATGAGGGTCCCTTCCCTATCCTATGGTATCACTCCACAAAGGAAAATAAGAGTGGAGCTGGGAGCAGGGCCACAGGCTTCCCTGACTCAGGAAGGCAGGTACCTTTCTGGCAGGAAGTTAGCTGTCTTCTCAGTGATGGGTTGAGGAACATCAGGGGCTTCCCAGCTAGGTGCTTGAGACTGACAGTGTCAGGCAGAAATCCCAAGCACATATGCCTTTCTTCTCCAGGCCCCTCTGCTGACAGATGATTTATTGGCAAAGTATATTCAACAGAGAAACAGCATCAGTAAGAAACCACCAGGGGGTTATGAAAAGCACGTTCTCATATCTAGCTGGTAAGTTCCCGATGATAAATCAAAAGCTTTAGTACAAGTTATGAACCTCAGATTGAGTTATTCTTCTCACAAAATACACACACTAGTGGCAGTGATAGGTCTGGGAAGGAAGAGCAAGGGAAGCTGCTCTGAGAGTAAAGTCACTCTACCTCTTACTATCTCGATACTTCAGTTAGGGGTGAACTACAGGGTCACTGCTGATAGCACCTTTGGTACTGAGCCTGTGTGTGGTACACAGATATACTCAGAATGAAGGAAAGACAGATAAAACTGAGTGTTATCTATGTACCTAATCCTATGTTAAGTACTTTCAGTCATTGATTGCTTACAACTTTAAGAAAGGTGCTATTGTTATCAGCATTTTCCAGAGGACAAAATTGAGGCTCAGACAAGTCAAACCATATGCCAAGGTACTGCAGTAAGAAAGAAGGAGAGTTATGACTCAAGTCCAGCAGGGTCTGACCCCCAAACCTTAATTCTTAAGTAATGTACTTTACTTCTTCACTTAGCTATCAAGGAAAAGTAATCACTTATGACAATTAATACAAGAATGTGATCACTAGAAGGATTGTATTGTTGCTACATCTCTCAAAAAGGCTATCCTTATTCTGGCGGATAAAGAAAATAGCTACCCCCATTTTTCGTGAAGCTGGTCAAATGCAAGTCTATCTGAAACAATGGTCTGACCCACTGACCTATGGGTTTGCTACATGAAAAGCAGAATATAAAACAGAATGTAAGACTCATGAAGGTGAGGACATTTGTTTTACGCCATGATGGAGCCTAAGCAGTATATACCTGGCATGCAAGAAATACATACAAAATGAATGAATGGCCTACTTTTAGAATACTTAGTGGCATAACTCTCCCTAATATCGCAGTAGAGTACATGATAACCTGGGCTATTAGCCAATGTTTACTCAATAATGTGTCCAATAGCCTCCAAAATGCCCCCCAATGCCCCTCACCCCCAATGCCCCAATGCCCCTTACCTCCTGGTGTTCACATCCGTGTGTAGCCCCCTCCCACACTGTATCAGGATAGGTTTATGTAGCCAGTAGAATATGACAGAAGCGAAGGTGTGTCACTTCTGAGACTAGGTTGTTAAAGATACGGCTTCTGTATTGGTTCTCTCTCCCTTACATCACTGTCTCTGGGGCAAGCCAGCTGCTGTGACTTGAGAACACACAGGCACCCTATGGAAAGGCCAGGATGGCAAGGAACTGGCCAGCAGCCAGTGAGGAACTGAGTCTGGACAACAATCACAGCAGTGAACCTAGAAGCAAACCCTCCGTCCACAGTCAAGCCTTCAGACGATTGCAGCCCCACCCAACATTTGTCTGCAACCTCATGAGAGAGCCTGAGCTAACACTCTTGAATTCCTGACCCTTAAAAGTGTGTGAGATAATAAATATTTACATTTTCAGCTACTAAGTTTTGGAGTCATTTGTTAAGCATTAGTAGTTAGTTAATCTTGTCATCTTATTAACATGATAACTGGAAACTAACTTCTGAACAAAAGTCATGCCTAAAACTGTTACAGAGAATTATTAGTTTATGCAAATTCTTCTCCTTCTTGCAAGTTTTAAAAACATAGATATGAGTATTTCTGATCCACTATGGACTCTTTTTCTTTGCTACTCACTGAACAGTTCCATGCATTTGTCGCTACCGTAGTGCACAGATGCTGAATTATGGTTGTTTATTCTGAGAGAGGTCCGGGACAGTACCCACCTCCCCCATGGGAGCAAACAGATATTCTTACAAACTGTAAGGAAAAATCTTCCTGCTGACATTAAATTAACTTTAATTCTTTTTTAGGAATTTACATTCCATAGTAGAGAAAATAAAACCATAAAGCAAAACAATTAGATCCTTTTCAGATTGTTATTAAGTATCATGAAGTTAATGAGCATATCATAGCTCATACATAGAAGGCTGGCCCTGAGAAAGAATCAGCTGAGGTTTTTCTGAATTCAGAAAAGTACCTAGAGTTACCGGTAGCTCACTCAAAAAGTCACGCAAGGAACATTCATCAGTGAGCATCATCAGCTCATCTGCAGCAGCTATCGAGAGCTTTCCAGGATGGTCCATGGAGATAAGAAAGATACAAACTAATCAAGACGGTTTTATGGCAATGATGCATTTTCCTAGCAAAGGGGTTTTATGAGTTAGGATATATTTATGAAATACTTGCAGCTCAACAAAGGGAACATGAAATGAAGTAGAATTAACTCCTTGTTATATTGATTGGTTTATGTCACCTGTCAGTTACTGCCCCATCACAAACCTAACAATGAAGTATAATCAAAAGTCTGATGACACACTGGGAGGCTAGGAGAAGGGAGTCATTATACGACCCCAGGCCCAAAGCAGCTCTTTTCAGCTGACTAAAGAGTATAATTTTGAGATAATTCTCTAGCCTTCTGGTATACCCAACCTCATGGCAGCTCAACAAGAAAGCACTTTTATTGACTCTGGAGATAACTCTGGTAGAACGTCTAGTCCCATCCCAGAGCAGATCTGACAGGAATAGAGTGAATAACTGCTGACATGGGGTTGGTAGTATTTCTCCCCATTCCCTTCCCTGCCTTCTTGTGGCATGGAGACATTATCTTGTGAATGTCTGGATTTCTATACAGTGATAGTCTTCAATTCATTATTACTTTAAGAAGATGGGGACATTAAGAGTTTGTGTGTTGTGGATGTACATGCATTGGATTTTTTATTCCCTAAAGATAACTAGCCAGCATTTGTAATGAAAGAAGCCCCATCAGAACCAGAGGATTCTTGTATTTAAAATCACTGGGAAAAAGAATATTTTAAAAGCCAGAGCAGGAAGCATAGCAGCAACACAACATATTACATGAGAACTGCCAAGAAAAGTCAGTGTCTTCAGGGCAGAGCCATTCAGGGAAGAGGGAGAGAACATGTGGAAGCCACATGCTGGCCAGTGCCAGTGCTCCTCTGCTTGGGATGTGGGGAGGAAACAAATAAAAGCAGCCTGAGGGGTAAAAGCAAACAGGGTATGTGTGGAAAAGAAGCACTCTTCATTTAGCCAGAGGATTTCCAGGCCAAGCACTTCCAGAAGCATATGGCTGCCCCCTCGGCTCATGACCCTTGAAACACACATACTCCCAGATCTTTTTATGCTCTCCACCTCATAAATGTGGCCAATCTCTAAAGCTCAGTTGCTTTCTTCTGCTGCAAGACGTTTCAAGAAATGCTTCAACCCTCCTAAAAAACTGGCATTTCTCCTGTGAGGGTGTAGGAGAATTTCCCTACACCACTTTTAGAATCTTAAAACACAAGAGGAAGACGTCAAAGTTCAGCCTCTCCATTTTAACATTTAAATTCCTGAAGCTCCTGTATTTAAGGCTGTAGGTCACCATCTCCTCAAAAGATTCATCTGTGTTCTCTTCAGCTTGACTAAATACCTTCCAGACATAAAATAAATAGACATATTTGTGATACTCTTTTCTTCATCGAATTTCTGAATATGACTTTTTAAGGTCCTCAGGCATCAGCGATACATCTATGCAAAAGCAAGTTGATGAAAGTTTAGAAATTTATGTTCTCCTGATGGGACTAGTAAAGTCTCCAAAATTCAGAGTGTGCAAAAAATGTATCTATAGAACATTTTCATTCTAATTATAGAGGACTTTAAGGGCATAAACAATTTACTCAGCTTACTACACAGCCTTTCTGGTCAATTGTGTATATATGAGTGTGGCAACCATCATTCTCTGCATGCGTGTTTGACAGGCATGCGTCTAAGTAAAATCATCTAGCAATTCCATTGCTTCCTCCCCTCAAATTACCAATATGATTGGACCATCAAATTAAGCAGCTAAATGCCAAATTTTCTTTTTTTAGATCATACACATTTTTTAGTTAGATGAGTGGAAAAATAGTCCTGAAGTCTTGGGCTTTTCATTTTTTTTATAACAACTTTTCAACAGTTCAACCTCTTTAGTAAATATGAGTAAAGAAAGCGAGCTCCCAGTCATAGCACATGTTTACAACTAAGTTAAAGGCTCTTAAAAATAGGGTGTTTGATGGTCCACTGCCAAAATACGAACTCTAGCAGACTGGACTGCACAGCTAATAATAAAGAGTCAGTGTTACTACGAAAATCCCCGAGACCAAGCTCCAACTGAGCTTTATCCTTTTCAGCAAGTTCTCCACAATGACACAGAGACATAAATTTGGAGTCAGAGGTCGGGATGGGAGGGGAGGAAGGCTCAAAATGGTGGGAGCCCACTTAAAAACAAAGGAAAATGTGGCTGGACTGGGCTCAAAACTAAATTGCAAAACAGAAAAACAAAACAAAACCAAACCAGTTCAGCTGCTGCTTCGGGACTGCTTGCCTTGTGGAAAAGAAGAAAATGTTTAGATACATAGTACAAGTCCAAGGTAAAGGAAATATGTTAGGTATGAAGAAAGCTACATGTGCTTTCTGGACAGAAAGGAACTATTTGGATCTCTTAGGAAGAACTGGCTGCTCTGTGTAGAGGGAAGAGTCACGCAGCCCTGGATTCAGTGGATTCTTCCTCCTGCCTCACACCAGCTTCTTCTCCCTGGAATCCTTGGAGAATACGACAAGACTGTGGAATGTGTCTACCCTGAAAATGTATATATGTCATCAAATAATTTTGCATTCAACTCAGGTGGTTCACAAACTCAAGACACTGTATTGCTTATCTTTCCAGGATAAAAGGAAGCCATTGATACAAAGAAAGCATTTTCTAAGAGACCATGAAGCCACTTCATTCCTGGTACCTGAAGTGGGGCTTGGACATAACGGCTCAGTATCTATTTGCTAAAATTTGTAATGATGCAGCTCTAGCAGGATTTGATTCCCAAAAGTAAGTTCCACGGATACCACGTAATATTTAGGGCATCATTTCCCCATTTCTACTTTTTTCCTGTATCTGCGTCTACCAAAAATGGATTTCCTTCAGAATACTGATCATGAGTAATAGTATCTCCAACATTTTCACATAAGAGGAGCTTGAGGGCAATGTGATTTCAAGTGTGGGAGGGAGTGCTGCTGAGTCTGCGGTGCACTTTACACACACTGAACGAACCCTCAGTCCCTTATCAGAGCTCTCAGAGAGAACAGAGGTTACAACGCCTTCACTTAGGAACTTACAATTAACTTATTTAAACCTAACTTTATTCTATAAATGGATGTAAGGCCCCCTCACAGTATAATCAGGTCTTAACACATTCTCTCCACAAGAAAAGTTACTATTGCACCGAGAATCTGTATTCAAGAGCCTCCAACTTTGGGTTCCTGAATCCTGAACAATCCAACTGGGGACTTGTCAGCCATGCTGCCTTCTCTCTGCTCAGGGCAGATATCAATAATGGACCACCATGGTCCTCCTTCCCACTGAGCTTGGATATCGCTTTAGAATCCTCCCCAGTCCTCCAGCTGGCTTCTACCAACTTACCCTGGCATGCAACTTGAAAGGTATTTGTCACTCACAAATCCTACATGTTCAAGTACTTTCTATCTCTTAAAAAACAGGAGACAGGCAACTGTCTCAAAGAGTAATCTGTGGACCCTAGGCATTCATTCTGAATTTCATCTGTACCTTAGGTGACGAGAGAGTTATAACTGTTACTGATTTGCAAAGGTCTTGCTGCATTTAGCTTCCAAACTTAGGTCTGGATCACGTGTGAGCTGTCTGATACTGCGTGTGTAACTGCCTTGTCCTGTACGCAGTAGGAAACCACACTGAACCCACGGGCGGTGGTATAACCCTGCTCTGTTCCGATCCCGACTCCACCGCTCTTGGCTGAGTGACCTGAACACGCTCCTTCACCTCATGTCTCAAGTTCCTCATCTGTCAAACAGAAATAAGATCATAACTACTTTACTGTGTAATCATGAGGAAACATGAGTTAACATTCAAAAAACCCTTAGGTGAGTGCCTAATGTGTTGAACACTTGCTAAATGAGATTTTTAAAAAATACGTTGAACCAAAGGGGTACCTTGAAGATCAGTGTTTCACATTTGGTGGGTGGTACATTTAGTCACAGAAATATGCAGGGTTGGGGTCTTTTAAAAATCATGCTTACCACAGTTAAACTTCAACAAACATTTAACAAATGTTTGGTTATTAGGTATCTGGCACTATTTTATGCTCTGGAAATACAAAGATAAATAGGGCACATCTCTACCTTGAAGCAAAATCCCATCTCTTATGAACTCCTGCATTTTCTTCAGATGAGAAAAGACCTATCAGCATAAAAAACATTTAACTTGGATAAGAGTGGATTCAAAATCACTTTTCAGCAAAGGGTTGCAGGTCTCTCTCTTAAGCTCCATCTAAGATATCCATTCCAAAATAAGCAACAGCAAGGAGAAAAAACTTAGACCGATCTTGGTTTCAGAGGTGAATCTGCTTCTCTGATTCAAGATCAAGTTTCTCTTTATAACAACCGTTAGCCTTCTTTCCCCACACCTTCGAGTTGACTCACTAGACTCATAAGAAATAGAGAGAACAAAGTGTGGGCTTTCATAAACTAAAAACTTTTCTTTCTTTGCCTTGCATTCTTTCAAATTCATACATTTTTAAAAAGAAAAAAAAAAGACTTTTTTCAGCCTCCTTGATTCTAGACTTGATGTGCCCTGGGTGTCTGACATCCTCATTCCATTCATGATTGCCATTCTTTCTGGGCGAGTCATTGCTTCGAAGTATGCGTGGGTGTACTTCTGGAAGCTCAGGACATTCAATGTCCTCAGCTTAGATGCAAATTCAGTGATGAATCTGTGGCCCAGCTACTCCACTCTGCCAACTGTGCACTCTGCACAGGCTCTGGGATCAGGAGGGCGGATTGCTGTTCACTAGTGGAGTTAGTCCGGCCAGTGCGGGCCTTAAAATGGGTGTAATAATACCACGGAGAACAAAGTGAGGTCATCTGTGTAGACACATTTGATAAACTGCAAATTTGCTATTCAAAAGTAAGGTATTATTAGCATTTCTCAACTTCTCAGAGTCTGTTTCCCATATGTAAAATTTTAAAAAGCTACACTTGCCTTATTTATAGCATAGAGTTTCTGTGAGGACTATCTGGGTTGTGTACACGTGAGATGATATTACTGACTATTGCAAATGCCATAGTTGCTGCTTCTGCTGCCTCCCGAGGGCCTGCTAGGCCTCTGCCTCCTTATGGTCCTGATGCTAATTTCCTGACCCTTTTCTGCTTCTATAGCTAAAGAGAGTCCATATCCTTCTTTTCCTCAAAACGTGCCTTTCAGCAGTTTCTCTTTCATTCTCAAACCTCAGTGACTTCTAACAAAATGATTACTGTAGCTCCGAGATGATGCTGACATGACCACCCTCCCGCCTACAAGCTTCAGAACCAGTGTTTTGCTCAGACTGGCCCAAGCAGCACACAGCCAGCACAAGGAAGACCGCTGTGCAGGCAGCTGTCCGGGCTCGCAGCCGGCACTGGCCAAGGAGCCCATCTTCTCGGGGAGCCATTTCTTTATGGTTATCACTTTCCACTTCTCAGAGTGTCTCCCAGATTTGCTTCCTTTTCATTGACCCAAACCAACCTTCAATCAGCCACTTAAGAAATAAAGAGCTCTGCATTATTGTATCACCCGTTAAGTGTCATTCGTTTGTTAACTCTCTGTTCTCCCCTCCCCCCATTAAAATGTAAACTCCATTAAACAAAAACTTTGTCTCTCCTGTGTGGCCCAAGACCCAACACAAGATCCAGCATACAACAGGCACTCAACATATGTAACTTCTATTCCATAATCCTTTTCCTTGTACCATTGTTTTCTAGTCTTGAGAGACGGGGCTAAAGAAGTTCAATCTGAGAAGAAGTCTTCAGAGATCAGTGCTCCTGTAGCTTTCAAAGGGGGTTATAGCACTGGAACCATGTTTTCTACTATATGAAGGCATAGCTCTCTCTCTCTCTCTCGACACACACACACACACACACACACACACACATTAAAAACTAGTGTTTATATTTAAAGTTATATATGTTTTAGTGTGATTAAAAACTTCATACACACACACACACGTATATCATAATTAAATAGGAGGTAGAGACCCTGGGGGCCCACCACATGTCACTTCACTTCTTCTTCCTACCTCCAGCCCTGAAAGACTCATAAGGCATCTCTAGTTTAAAAGCCACTGATATGGTCATTCACTCAGCAAACATTTATTGTGGACACAAACTGTTCCAGGAACTGCTAGGGGCTGGGGAATGCACGCGGGGAACAAAACTGTAAGGTCCCTGGTCTCACGGAGTTTACATTCCCAGGGGTAAAAATAGGAAATGCACACATAAATAAGGAATCAACCTAAATTCAGATTGTGATAAGTTATGAAGACAACAAAACCTCTGTGAAGGGATAAAGTGATGGGGAAGTGGAAAGAGAGATCAAAAATGTTCGTGGACATCAGTTAGGGTAGCCAAGGCAAGGAGAACAGGGAAGCTGAGACAGCTACCTGAGCACAATGGCCGAGTAATTTACAGCCAGAGGCAGAAGGTCATCTCCCTACAGATCTAGGCCTCAGTTGTATTTCAGCTCCAGGCCCAGAAAAGCAGCAAAACCATCTGGGCAAAGCCAGGACCAACTGTAGTGACCAGTGACCCCCTGCCCTTGGTGCTGACTAATTAGTGGAGACCATGACCCTGAAAGGACACACCTGGAAAACTGATGAATATTTTATTGAGATCCTCCCCTGAGACTTCCCCTAAGGGAGAGAGAAAAACCCTCAAGACAAAAGACCCAGCAGGCACTGTCCCTCTGGGGAGCGCACCTGTGCCTTTCCCTTCCCCCCCTCTTCCCCCACCGGCACACATCTCCTGAACACTAAGGGACCCCATGAGAATTGCAATCAGGGGAGCGGTAGGCAGCGGCAGCTCCTGGGCTAAACCCCAGAACCTGTCTCGAAGGCCGCCTTTTCTCTGACTTCCCAGTGAGCTAAAGCAAACACACCTCAGCTATTTTTTTCCTACAACATTTTTAGAGAGCCAAAGCAGCCCAGCCTGGGCTCTCCTGTTGCTTCTTCTATGCTGAGCCCTTCCTTGTTTCACTGTCCCCAGCTTTGATAAACGTACGCTCAATCACCTGGACTCATGTTGTGAAATCTTTCCTGCACAATTTCAAGAACCCACACATTACTGGCTGGCCCTAGGCAGACCCGCTCAGGGCCAGGTCCCTGTCCAGTAACAGCCAGGGAGGTCTCTTCAAGGAGATGATATTTGAGCTGAATCCTGTGTGACAAGAATAATCCAGCCAAGCAAAATGCTGAGGAATCCAACCCTTTGGGGCTGCAGAAGCAAAGGAGGAGGGACTAACCCCAAGGTCATCCTGTCAGTGAGCAGTAAAGCTTGGTCTCCTTCACCCCTTTTACCACAGTGAGTGAGCGGATGGTCTCTTTCCTAGTTTCTGCAATGGCATGCTCTTGTTTCTGCAGCAATTTCCTTTAAAACGGAACTTATTTCCCAGGCTCTTTAATGCATTTCCTCCTTTTTATTTTGCCTGCAAAGTCACCCATGTACCCAACATATGTCTGTACATACTAAAAATAATCACGGTCAGCAAAGGGCATGTGTGTGTGTGAGGGAGGTTTGGGGTACATTTTCTAAGCAAAAGACAGACCCAATCTATGGGGAAAAAAGGAAATTTGACTTCTTTGTCTTTGTATTTTTAAAAAGAAAAGCCATGTTTTATAGCCTAATACGAAGACAGTTTCCTCTAAAAACCCAAAAATCTTAACAGAAGAAAAGCTGAGGAATTTAGAAACTACAGAAAAAAATCACCATCTCTGTGGCTCTCATCTGACAGACAATAAAGCCGAGTGTGTCTACGCTTTGAAACAAAGTAAAACGACAACTCGACCAAATGACCCTTTTGGCTTTCTGCTAGTGACATCTTGCTTTGTGAAAGAAAATGCCCTGGGCTGGCCTGGAGCCTAAGATGTGATCCACAGACTCAGAAGATTCTAGGAGTCTTAAAGATGCAATTTGAAGAGCTGTGTTCCAACTTAATCAAGAGATAGGGAGGGAGGCGCCTGTGCTGTGAAAGAAATGCTCTAGATTTACTATTTGCTTGGGTGAATTTTCCTTTGTTGGCTTGTTTGGAGCAGATCCTCTGCATTTCTTTTTTCCAGCTTTATTAAATCCCTAAACAGATCTGAGTTTTAAGGGCTTAGAGCTGCCCTTGGGAAATAGGTGATTATACTCTCTGCTTAGGGTTTTAGTGATAAGAAAACAAACAAAAAAAAAGGAGGTGGTGGATTGAATTTCCCTCCTCCAGGCCAATTTCAATTTCTAGGTGACTCTTGTTTCTAGTTCCCCTTTAAAGCAGATACATATTTTAAAAATGAAGTGGTGCCCTGACTGGTGTGGCTTAGTTGATGGGACATCATCCGGCAAAGCAAAAAGGTCATCGGTTCAGTTCCTGGCGAGGGCATGCGCCTGGGTCTCTCTGGTCAGGGGGCGCATATGAGAGGCAACCTATCAATGTTTCTCTCTCACACTGATACTTCTCTCCCTCTCTTTCTCCCTCCCTTCTCCTCTCTCTAGCGGTGAGTAAATAGAATCTTTAAAAAACAAAATGAAGTGGTGACGTATATAAAGTCCCACCCGTAAATTAATCAGCACTTTTCAATTGTTATGTGCATGTGAAAGACGGACAAATAAACAGATGGAGAGACGAATGTATATAGCAGAAATACTAGTCAATTCCCAAGGAAAGAAGGCTCTACAAGAATATTTTCCTTCCCTTTTTTCACTTTATATTTCATGTAATTATTTTCCAGGGGGACTCAATTGGGAATCTCTCTACCCACAGAAATGTCACAAGTGGAGTTGCAGGGGTCTGGAGGGAAAAAATCAGTGTTCCCTCCAAAAATAAATTTGATGAATCAAACTCCAGCCCTATAACTGTGTTTCCCATACTGAAACCCTAAACCTAAACAAGTAGGATCAGATATGGAATGATTTGTTCATTATTTCTAAGAAGGGTGTTAAGCAATTAAAATGGCTGTGGGCTTCCCCTCCATTACAGCTGGCCCTTGTTCCCAAGATCACTTCAGACCCTCCTTGCTAGTACTTGTTTTTAAAAAACAAAGCATTACCACCCTTGTCACCCTTCCTTCTTCGGATTCCTCCTTACAGATAAATTTAAGAAGAGACTGAAATTTGAAAAGCAAAGGAAAAATATCAGGGAACTTATAAAAACTGATCAGCTCAAGAGGGGCTGCAGAGATGACCCAAACCACACACCCGGTGAGTGCCCCTTGTTTTTCTAAGAAGGAACATAAGCACCAGGGAGGGTAAAGGACTTGACTACGGTGTCCTACCAGTTAGTACAGTGGGAGCATAGGCCCTTCGACACGGAGTTCCCAGGCCTGTGCTCTCTTACTAGATCACTAATAAGTACAGTAAGTATAATACAATATCACTATATCACTTTCTCTTTGTTTATTCATTCCCTGTGAAATGTAGAGTGGGAAAAAATGAGGGACTTAAGAGTAATTTGCTACCCCAAAAGAGTGATCGAGTTTAGAGACACTGCAGCTCAAGACAGAACATGCTTGTTTTCCCCCCGCATGCTGTACTAGCTAGCAAAGTCTTCTGTGACCTAGAAGATCGAATGCAATTACACTGCCCATATATATTTGCTATGCTGTTTGACTCTCCCAAGGGCAGCATAACAGTACAAGGGGAGAGACATCTTTATGAGGTTAACCCTTTTCTACTTTAAGGGTAGACTACCGAAGGCAGATGTGTTCTCTGGAGCATAACAAGAATGCTGGAAATTTGGTAGTTAGGAGGGATGACAGCACCAGACCATTGTTCAGGAGGGAACAAATAAATTGTTGTCCAGAGGAACAGTGGCCCGGGGAAGCCTATGAGAATATTGATGCCCATGAAGTGAACGTGAGATGACAAGGGGGTGGAGGGTGGGCTCGAGTTACAATACAGGGAAAAAAGACAAAGAGAAAAGCAAGGAAGCTAATGTTTGTTAAGCTCTACCATGCGTCAGACAACACGACAGGTTTTTTCATGCATTATCTCATTTAACCCTCACAGCCTTTTGAGATAGTCTCTATTATCATGAAAAGCAGAAAATGAGTCTTGAAGGTGTTCAGTAACAAGTCCTGGAGTATCACACCTAAAGAGGTAGGACCACCTTCCATGCTAAGCTTTTCCAGTTCTGATTCAGTTAACCTTTGCTAAGTTATAAACTATCCCAAAATTTAGTGGCTTAAATGATGCAATATTTCCCACAAGGCCCTAGGATGCCCTAGGTTGGCCGGGCCATTACTCTGCTGAGTTCTCCTTGGCTCACACACTCATGCGGCAAACTGAATTGGAGGACCAGCTAGGGTAAGATGGCCTCACTCTCGTCGTGTTGACAGTTGGTGCTGACTAGGGGCAGGCGCACCTTACTTCTCTCCATGTGGATGCCCACCCTGCACTTGGCCAGACCAGCTTATTTACATGGTAGTATCAGTGTCCCAAGAGGGCTTGTTCTGTTTTTTAACTGCTCTGTGGAGGTATGATTGACATACAAAAAGTGTGCATATTTAACATATACAATTCTGTAAGTTTTGGGGATAAGCATGCATCTGTGAAACCATCACCACCGTCAAGACCATAAACACATCCATTGCTTCCCAAAGTTTTGTCCTGCTATTATTATTATTGTGGTAAGAACACTTGATGTATGACTTATCCTCTTAACAAATTTTAAGACTAAGAGAGCTTCTTAAAGCCTATCCTTATAAGTAGCACAATGACATTTCTGTCACATACTCTTGGTTAAAACAAATCACGAGGCCACTTAAGATCTAAGCGGGTAAATGGCACCTGCCTTTTGCTGGGAGAAGTGGTAAAGCCACCTCACAAAGGGGTGGAAGGGAACATTGTGATCATTTAGAAACAATCTACTGTAGGCTCTAAACTCCATGCTCTTTCTACTAGTAAGATTGTAAGAAAATCCAAAATTGCCCTTAATTTTCCTTTTACATGTTTACAAAAAGTTCTTAGTAAAAGGACTACTTTTTATAATCTGAAATACTTGTCAGAAAACTTGAGTTCTAAGCCTGTCTCTGCTGCAGTGAGATCTTGGAGCATTTTCTTTCAAACAGGCTTTCATTTTTTTCATCTATGAGAAAGGATTTGGTCTGTTTTCTCTCTAAGGGCTGATGCAACTCTATCAATTGATGGAAGAGCTTCTTATTTTTCGATCAATATGAACTAGCTTCCTGGGCAATGGGCAGGATGGCCATAACAAACTAGAAATGAGATGGCCTCTATTTTGCAACCTACTCCCTTTCATTTCTGTGGTTGCAGAATTGGGGAGGCAGTGAGCAAAGGCCACTCCTACCCATCAGTGGTTAAACTCTTCCATGATCAGTGTGCTGCTCTGACCATTTCCATACATTACATGCTGAGTGGGCACAGGTCCTCTAGCATCATATGAGGGCTTCGAGGCCTGGTTAGAACAGTTCCCCTGCAACACACACTCCGCACCAGTTAAGCAGACAGTAGGGGTGAAAAGGCTCCTTAGTGGGTTTCTTGCTGAGGGAAATGTGTATTTGGAAGCTCTCTCAGAAAGATATTGTTGCCTAGTCTGTGGAAGATCAGGTTCCCAAGGAGAAAACTAATGTTTAATTTAGCACAAAGACAGCTTAGAATCTTTCTCCAGGGGGGACTGAGGCTGCAAACAGATCCTCATGCAAAGAATCTAACCGAGAAAAGGAAGCTCTTTTTGGTGCAATGGCTACAGCAATTGGGTGCAAACCTGCTGGTTGTTTCTGTCAGGAAGACCCCTGCTCTTTCCTGTTTATTCTTATGTCCGCACTTTGCACTTTTTCAACACTTCTGTGAAACAACCAAATGGGATAGTACCGCTAGCACATACTGTTTTGCTGTTTGAAATTATATGAAGCAGTGTGGCAATCAAATGTGCAAGCCTTAGCCAGTTTAGCAAGTATTGGTCCACTTCGATGAATGACAACAACAAAAACCTTAGTGTCTCAAACTTCTTAGCCAGAGACTATTTTTATTTTTACATAATTCAGACTTCGGAGACCTCCAGAAATGAGCAATGCATGCTTAAGTATAGAATGGTCATTCAAAGACACAGTACAGTACAATTTGTATTCAATTAAGCTACTTCTTTGCACCATGGTTACCACGGTTCTAAGAGATTATACTGTGTATCTAAGAGACTCCTGGCAAGTTATTAGCAGTTGCGGTAAACTTTTGCCTTAAGTAAATTTTCTGAAAACAAAACAAAACAAAAAAACCCCTCAAACATGTAATTAACTTTCTATTCAAATCCATCAGAATTACCTGAAGAGAAGTTTGCTGTACAATGAGGAACTCAAGGTGCTGGGCTTCTTTGTGTGGGTGAGAGTTATGAGCAGGCTGAAAAAGACCCACAAATATAACTCAGCCACACTTCTGACAAAAGTGGATTTTTAAAACAACAATCTGAACGATCCCATGCTACTCTATAAACCTATCGCAATGACTCAGGAAGCAGGGACACTATAAAAACGATATAAAACACAACAAATCCAACTTAAGCCTGACTCTAGCTTCTTGAAAAGGGGGGTGTAAATTCAAATGATGGAGAATAAGCAAACAAAATTCTGACTATATTCTTTGCTCTGAGTTAGAACCAGTATATCCATCCTTGCCCAAACATCATCCACCCAACAAGATCATTGTTATGCTAATCCTGTTACTCCTTCATAGTAACATTGCACTACTGATTAAGAATTAGCATCACTAAAACTGGCTGGGAAGCCTTGGCAATTTTCCGCATGTTTCTTATGGAAAGTCGCACTTTAGGAGGCACTGAGCAAGGCGGGATTCTGAACTGAGAACCACATCAAGGACACATGAAATTTTCAGCACACTGCAGGGGAAGAAGGCACAGGCGAGTGGCCCATTCACTGCAGTTACTTGCAGTGAGCTAACTGACTCCCGAGCAACTTGAGGCAGGGATCCGGCTTTCAAGAGCATACATTTAAATCTCCACAGAATGAAGCTTCTAACTCTGTGACTCTGTGACCAGATTCACTTAAGAATTATTCATCAGTCTGAATTAATAATTCAGTTAAATGGTAAATTTGGGCTATTCAGTTCTTAAGATTCCAAACTCTGAATAGATGGTTTAAATTTCCCATTTACCCACAAAGCCCACAATGTGCCACACTCACTGGGCAAGTGAATGGAAACCCAGCCTCTATTTTAGAAGTAAAAAGTAAAATAAACACTCACTCTGGCCAAAATCTAGATGAGGACTCCTAGAATCCCAGGAATTGAAGAGACAGCCATTGATCCTCCTATCAAGAACGACACTATTTCACGTATTCTGGGAAATGCTGATCTAGCCCAGTGACATGTTGATATTAAACTATTCAGGGAAATTGGATACTATGATATCCCTGACATTTATTAAAGAGAAAAGCCACATCCTTCTCCAAAGTGTCCCTGACACACTATAGAGATAGAACCCAGGGCTGGGAAAACCATGAATCTGACTTGAGTACATCATGTCTCAGATTAATAATAACAGCAGCTAAAATTTATTGAGCCTCTAGAAGGTGGCAGGCAGTTACCTCATTTACTCAATGACCCTAAGTAGTTAGTTCTATTACAATTATTCCATTTTACAGGTGAGGAAACTGAGGCAGGAAAGGTTGACGAACTTAACCAAGAAATATGGTTAATAAGTGCTAGAGCTCACCCCTGACCGCAGGCTCTTAACTTCTATGCTGCCTTGCCTCCTTAATCAGCGAGTTTTCACACTTCTCTTTCCAACCCCACCCACTCTCTTTTTAGACTGTAAATACTTAGAGGGCAAAGCATGTATCTGATTGCCCATCATGGATACATTAATTTTCATGGCTGCACAATAATCCTTTATTGAATTAATGGATAATTTCTCCAAACTTTAAAAGCATCCATATCCACAATCCTGATACAAAATATCAGAACCTTTGCTAAGAGCATTAAGACCCGTGAAGAACACAGTGTATCTAAGTTCTGTTTGCCCACTTTCACAGCCATTCCTTTGGCAATTGGTTGTGGGAGGGCCTGACGGCTAGCCTTCCTCAAGCCTTATGGAGCATGCGTGAACTCCTCTCTTCATCCCCTCTATAAGGAAATGAAACAGCTTTCATTCTTTCACATCTCTTCCTTATATTGTGTAGGAAAGGGTGGGAGCTAGCAGCCGGAGTAGACAGCCCACTCACTAGCTATGGTCAGCACCCCGGCAACATGCCTTGAACCAGGGAGTGAAGGAGCTGTTGGCTTTTCTCCTCTGCCATCCATTCCATATGGTGCCTTCCCTGTGTCCAAACAGGGGGACCTGGCATTCCAGTAAACTTCGGGGAAAGTAAAAGATCTGTAACACATCTGCACAAAAAAGCAAGCAAGAATAAGTAAACCTCAAAGATTATCTGGACTCTCAGCCTTTCATCAATTTCTGCTTGCATTTTTGTAAATGAAAACACCTTTTCCAAGTTAGTAAATAAGCAAACACATTTGTTGGGAAGATCGGTTTACACATTAAGAGAATACACTTTTACCCACAGGGCAGTTCTCTTGGCACTGGGAGGCCTAGTGAACCTAAGAAGACAGGTGGCATTGGTTCTGCTTCTTTTAGTTTCTCTTTTTGTGTCTAGCTAGTATGCTTTTAAAACCGTCTCCTTTTGATGCCAAAGGCCATGTCATGCTGTATATAACTCATTGTGAATGGGAGAAGTGTGTAAATAGCAAGGCATTAAGCAGCTCAGGGACCTGAAGATAGGTAATACAGAACACTTAGGCAATGTGCTATGAGAAGAGGCTGCTGGAGGGGAAATGTAATACTTGTCCTCAAGTATATGAAAGATTATTATTGCTTCACAGATGCTGACTCCTCTGAGTGGTTCTTCTCTACCATTTTCCAGGGCTTCTGATTTTACTCTTGCCAGGGCTCCAGACCCTCCAGGAAGAGGATCCTCCTTGTCTGTCCCCTGCACCACTCAAACCCAACCACAGGGTGGTAATGCTTCACCCTCTGTCCCCAAATACCTAATGTTCATGCCCATCCACCCTCGGGCACCCCAGTCCACATCTCCACATTCTCTCCCTCCTCACAGGCCCTGCTGGTGGCCCACATTCTCTGTAAAGCTCTCCCTGGCCTGGATTTGAATCTCTCTCCTATAGACTACTAATAGTGCTAATGTTTTGAGCACCTATGTGTCAGGCACTACTATACTGACTGGTTTGCTAAAGAATATTAGCTTTATTTACAGAGGGAAATACTGATGTTCAAAAAGAATAAAATTTATTTCCCCAAGCTCATACATCTAGTAGGTGTGAAGTAGAGATTTGAACACACTTTGATCTATAAAATCTATGCATTAAATTCTTCCATTTACTATATCTCTAAGCCTCAGTTTACTTTTTTGTGAAACAGGGCAAAATGTTGCTTACTCACCTGTTTGGGTTTTTTTTTCTTTTGGTAAGACACTACATAAAATACGTAATAAAAATGCCTTGTATATTCTAAGGCTCAATAAGTATTTATTCCTCTCTCTGTCTGATTTTCTATATCAGTTTTGGTCCATTCTACCTAATTAGTACTTTTGCTATTAATACTTTATCGATGTGGTCTTGATTTGGCCTACTGGACTGTAAGTAAGCAGGGACTGTATCTTTAGCTGTATTTCTATTCTCCAACAGAGCCTGTTCAAGTACGAGGGAAATCAGCATGGAAATGCATAAGAAAGAATTTAAAATTGTTTTCCTTAAACACAACCCTGCCTATGAACGTATACAAGGATGGATTAAAGAACAAGGAAGTGGTAGAATGCACTCAGAAGTGTTTAGCTGCCATGCAGCGTAGAACTGGATTTTTTTTTTCTTCAAATTTCCTTCTAGGCTTTTTGAGATGAAATTACAGTGATAAATACACACAACACCAAGGAATGCAAAAAACAGCTAATCACGGCCACTCTTTTGGTCATATTTCATTGTTATGACCAAGAACACTTGAAAAGCCATGCTCGTCTCAGTACTCCTGAAAGGTGCGCAGGCACAGGGAAGCCATACAGTGTGAATCTTTAAAGCTCAGAAAAATGTGCTGGCCATCACATAACAGTGACATACTTCAAAGAAAGCAGATGACTTCTGTAGATAAACACTGACCTAAACAAGCAAGACACCTTGGTTGACATAATAACATCACTTTGCTGTTGAAAAGAGCTTTCTGTCAATTTCTGAGAAAGGATTGTACCAACTTCTCTCCACTTGAACTCTTGCTTTTGTGAGATCTTATAACTGTATTTACTTGAAAGAAGTAGTAAGAAGGTCCTGGATAGATAAGAACTCTCCCTTTATTACTCTGTTCTGGAAAACAGAACAAAAATAGGTCAGTTCTTAAGGAACGGATGGCTGCATATATAAATAATGTAAACACCCCTATGGCTGTCCTGGGGAGGATGTTTGCCACACAGACAGCGACAGAAACCCAGACCTGGCCAATAAATCGTTCTGTTCTCAGCCCCTTATTTAGAGCTTTCAAATTTTGAATTGCCAATTGGAAACTTGATTATTATCAGTTAAAAACAACCAGGGAACTCTGGCAATGATTTAACTTGTTTGACTTTCTTAAGCTAACAATTAACATTTTAGACTATTGCTGACAAAATATTTAACTTTCCCATGCCATTGATGCAAACGACTTTTCTAGTATTCCCCAGGTGCCTGGGGGACACACCTTTCTGAAGCTGCTCAGGTTCACACAGGGGCCTATGAAAGATGTGCGTTCAGAGACCCTAAACAGTTCCCCTGCATTGCCCATGTTAACGAGGGCTTTCTGGGACCTTCAGGAACACTTAAGTACACTGATAACTCAGTCTTATCTTGACAGCACTGAATTTGAAACACCAATCCCTCTATTTACAATAAAAGCTGTTTCACTATTTCAGCAGACAACTGAAAGCTTAAGTGTACTTTTAATCCCTGGAAAAACCAGTATTATGATTTGTTGTTCAGTAGTTTATTATTAGCGATATTAGTAATAATGCCTTCATTTCTGCAGTGCTTTATTTTTTCCAAAGCTTGTTCGGAAACACACACTCATTTGCTTCTCTCAACAACCCAGGG
The DNA here is from genome assembly GCA_039655065.1 of Glossophaga mutica. Lineage (NCBI taxonomy): Eukaryota > Metazoa > Chordata > Mammalia > Chiroptera > Phyllostomidae > Glossophaga > Glossophaga mutica. Next base: position 71,142,740 of record CM077308.1, on the reverse strand, counting down.
CAGTGTTATTGTTCTCTGCGCTTTACAGATGATTGCTAAGTAACTTGTCCTAGGTCGCCCAGCTGGTAGTGATCAAGCAGGCACAGAACCGAGGGTGCAGACTCCTTGTCTGATCTGCTTTCTTTCCTCCACACTACATTAGAGAAAAGATAATCTCTAAAGCCAAAGATGACTTGGAACCACTTATCTACCCATCCTAGCAACAGTGGATGCAACAGAAAAAGAGCTTGTCTCAGGCAAAAGGGAAAGATTAATAATGCACCACGGAAGCTCTAAACCGTACTGTTCCATGGACCAGCAATTATTCAGTTTTACAGTCCATTCAGAGATTCAAACATACTTCACCAGAAAATGATTTAGTGCCTAAAGCCCGCTCCAAGTGGTTAGAAATGCAGATCTGCTTAAAGCCTTACAATCCGGGCCCTCTAAAAGGCTCTGCTCCGACAGTCCTTGCAGCAATGGGGCTTCCCCTGAACTTGTACTTGAGCTAAATGAAGAAACTGGCTGAGTAAGGGCTGCTGAATTAGGCTCTCAATGTGGACGGAATTAGAACTGGCTTGGAGGTAATTCTTGCATTATTCTTGCATTTTAGGCTATTGAAAAAACTCGGACATTATATCTTTCTCGCAGTGTAACACCCCTCAGAGTCAACACTATGCTATGGAGCAGAAGTTCCCCTTTCACCCTCATCCAAATATTACCAATTATATACAAGGCATTGTGCTGGCAGCTATGCAGGATACAGAGCTTACATCTGAGGACACAGTATGCATTTGATTTGAGATGATCAATATTCTCTGCCTTTCTCCAAAGGATGTTTATGGCCACTTATGGCATACGAATTAACTATGAAAGTGATACATTCAACATACCCAGAAAGAAATAAATCTGGTTATGGATACAGGAGCAATATAATTAAGAAAGAATTCTAACACTCATTCTGCACAAAAGGCCCCTTTAAATTAATAGTATTTTTGAAAATAAGAGGAGCCGAGTGAAGTGAGACCTGCAGGTCTAATCGGCTCGGTGAATCACTCCCAAATGCCCAGGCCTCCCTTCGCACACAATGTTATCAGGTTAATACAGTATTTGCATCACGGTCTCTCCAGTGCCCAGCTGAGTAACAAAGCACCAAATTTAGAAGCTAAAATGGAGAAGGGAATTTCCAATAACCAAAAGGGGAGTGGTGGGTCACCTCTTACAATCCCACACGTTTTCAATGAAAAGTAACCATTAGAAGGGAACTGCTCTCTGCACCCCTAACTCACAGGGCCCCTCACATCCTCACCGCATTCAGAGAGGGCAGACTCCTGAGGGGCTGTTTCAGGTGAGGGTTGGTGGTTAGGAGAGAGAACACAGATTCCCTTAGACCAGGGTGGTACAGCAGGTACCTTTGGGTTCTGCAGCAGTGAAACCTTCAGTCGGGAAAGGCCAGACACTGTTCTCTCACTTCCTCCCGATGTGGATATTGCTAATCATAAAGTTACAATATCACTGGAGTTGGTTTCATTTCGCACCCCCAAACCCCCAAGTTTTAAAAAAAGCAGCTTCATCTTACTTCCAAGCTGGGGAAAAGCAAAAACCAAAAGAACAAGGTCATGAGCAGACATGCCACCTTCCTTGCAAAGGCTAGGATGTGACGCCCACATCCAGTGTTGGCACCCAGAACAGAGATCAGTCTTCTCCACTGAGCAGGCTTGGACACCTCGCTCCTGCATCATCCCCAGAAACACTTATCAGGAGACTGTGAGGTGCACAAAACCATATTACTGGGAGACTTCCAGGCCGATTATAAATTTACTGGGGACAACCATGGCATTTAGAGACTTTTGGCTGCAGATGCTGGTGACATACATATGCATCCAAACCTCATTCTTTCGATTCACCATTTGAGTGATTCTTTACCCACCCCCTTCACCTCACCACCTTGCCTTCACAAAACAAACACCCCTTGATCTTTCTCTCTGATGGGATTCCGGGCAGAGGTGGGGATAGAGCAGGTGGTCAGAAAGGAACTTAGTTCTTGAAGCTCTAATATATCCCCACCAACTAATTGTATTCAAGAATAAAACAGCAAACACTCCACAGTTTAACTGTTAGCTGTTATTTTTCATCTGGAGTCGGTGCCAGGAAGTTGCAGTTCCAGGCATCCCAAGCAAGAAGTGTGTGTGGTGGCGGAGGTGAGGGGGGCACCCTCCCAGTCCCCAGAGTTTCTGGAAACTTCGTCCCCACAGACCCAGACCAGGGATATGAGGAGCCGCAAAGAAGCATCCTAAGGACTGGCCTGCAGGGTGTCCTCCCTCTAGAGCTCCTTTTCAAATTCTTTTGGAGAACTTGGACACAGTGCCCTCCTTCCTCTGGGATTTTTGAGTACTTTTCGGCTTGCCGGGCTATTTCCTGTTGCTGACTTTCATTAGGGCTGACCTGGGCAAACTGAGCTGTGCTATGAGCAGACACAGGACTTCAGAAGCCCCAGAACTCGGACACGGAGGAAGCTTGCAGGCTGCTGGGCTTTAGGGCAAGGCTCCACCTTCGCCTCAGAGGCCACTAACCCCACAGCTTTGGAGAAAGGCGGGAAGCCCGCACACGCAGGCAGGCTGTCACCTGACCAGGACTGGCATCAAGGATCAAGGGATAGTCCCTCTGGGATGGGGCGTGTCTGTGCCTCTGAGGAAGAACTTCTAGTCAGAAACTTAATCAGAACTTTCAAGTCTGATGTCCTGTCACCAGAAGTGGCTGAAGACAAGGTACTTCCTAGGGTGATAGCATGTCAATAGCTCCTTTGTGCCTGCCCTCTTTAATGAACGCCCTGATTTGGCACTCTTTGTAGTGTCTACGAGAAAGCTGCTAGATTGGAGAGAGGACCGGGGGAATCTACAGAAAATCAGGGAGTATGTCTCTTAAAAATATTCCTTCACTGGTCCGGGATATTTCCCTCCAAATTTTGGTTTTTTCCTGAGGGGACACTCAGGGAACTTCTCTGTGCTGCATATCAGCAGTTGGGTTCTCTCAACCCAAGGAGAAGGGGAAATGGGACAAGAAGGAAAAGGCTTTGCTAAAGGTCACTTCAACTGTTTTCAGGCCGAAGAATGGCTTGTTAGGCCTAATTAGGGCTGGCTAGCCAAAGCAGGAATACCCTTGAGACCTGGCCTTCCTCAGTGGCTCCAACCTTGCCGGATTGTAGCCACCTCTTCTACAAGCTGTGGACCTCAGAGAGCCTCTGGAAAACCACTCAGGCTTCTTACCACTTAAGAAATACCCTACACATGGAGGAAAACCCATGCATGAGCACCAGCAGAACTTGATAAGGAAGAGTGTATGCCACACAAATAGCACAACCAATGGCCTTGGAGGCAGTCAGGTGACATCTTGGCCCCTTTCACTGCTGTCCAGTCCACAGCAGGCCAAGGCAAGCTCTACCCTCACAAAAGGCCACACGACCACAGCCAGAATCATGAGAAAACCAGGTGTCTTACCGCAATCAGGGCTGAGTTCCTCTGGTCTCCCGGGGTTGAAGCTGGTGGTTGCTGCTCTCCATCGATCCCACTACCGCCACCACTGTTGCTACTGTTCAGCAGGTGCTGCTGGTGGTGATGGTGATAGTCTGGTGGGGGCGGTGGGGCTGCTGTCGCTGATGCTTGGGAAGCTATAGGCGGGGCAACAGGGGGCGGCGGAGGGGCTGCCGTGGTGGCAGCAGCCGCAGTGGCCTTGGTGTGTTTGCCAGTCTTCCTTGCCCCCTGGCCATGCTGGACAAGGCTCAGGAGCTGCAAGGTGCTCTCTCTTTCCCGGTCTGAGCTCTCAGCTCTACCACGTTCATAGCGTCCTTCACAGCTCAGGTGGTGCTGGCGGCAGACGGCGATCCGAGCCCGGAGGCGCTCCACAATAGCACTGTGCACTCTTGGGGTGACTGAACCCCCTCCAGGGAGCCCCGCCCCAGGGGCCCCTCCTAGCCCTCCTGTGGGGGCCTGTGGGGGCGCTGTGTCCCCCATCTTGGTGGACACAATGATTGCTGCCTTTGGGATGGTGAGGTGGAAGGAGGCTACTGCTTGGCTATTGCAGGAAAATCTGTTTTGACAATGTGAGCTCAGTGTTCAGGGCCACATGAATGGAGGTCTTCAGAGGTTGGGGGGTGCAGTGGAGGAGGTGTGGGGGAGGGGCGTTAATAAAAAGAGGATGAGGAACACGAATAGAAACCAATTGCAGAGGATAAGTTGGAAACGAACCCTGATCAACTTACTCTAATTGCATTTGACAGCTCTAGAGAAGTTGGACAGAGTTGGTGGGGTCCCCCCGCCCCCACCAAGCTGGCAACAGCCACTAGGTACTGTGTCAACCTACAATGTGGGGGTTAGGGCAAGAATTCAGGGATTGTCAAGCCAGAGACAGAAAGAGCCAGCAAAGGGAACTGAGTGAGGTATTAATAGAGAGCTGGACTCCCCCTCACCTAGTTGTTTCAGCAATTCTTTACGGAGATGTTTCTGTTGAGAAACGCATTGCTACCCGGTCTATGTAACCAGCAGCCTTTACTTTTCCTCAGGTTAAAAAATAAGTGCTGTTTTAGAAGGTTTTTGAAGTCAATGTTGAAAACACAAAATCAAGAGAGACTTCTGGCTTTTAATTTCTCCTCCCTTTCCCTTCGCTCCGGTGTTTTCTCCTCTTTGGGGACAGTGGGATGTCTTCTCCCAAAGAGGGAGACGGCTTCTCAATTGTTAACAATGTCAGTAACTGGACTTTTGGACCCTGCTTTTCTCTTCAGCTAATCCAATCACCGGTGAAATCCTCATTCCCTCTAAGGTTTCCTAGCCTTAAATGAAGGCAGTCTGAAGTCACTAGTCACTGAGAAAGATCCTTCAACACATTTCCCCCTCCCGCTTACGTTTCTATTCCTCACCCCCGGCTCTATTCTAATACAGTATCAAGAGAGATAAACTCTTCCGAGAGTAATTTACAAACGATGGTCAAACTTACAAACTTCCAGCAAATTTCACCGAGTCACGTCCAGACACTTTTCTGTCCACTTTTGTACATTCCATCCCGGCCAGTGGATCTGAGGGTCTGGACTCGCAATAAGCAATGTGCTTCTATCTCTTGTATTGCTCCGCTTTATAGATGGGGGGAAAAAGTAGCTTGTATTTTCCTTTCTCTTTCCCGTCTGTTGTTAGCCGCTTTGCTGACCACTGGTTCCACTGCCCCGAGTCACGGCGATACACAGGCTTTCATTGTGCTCCGATAGGAGAGGGAGAGAAAGAGAGAGAGTGAGACAGAGAGGGAGAAAGAGAGAGCCAGCAAGCTGCAGATGGGGGGGGGGGGGCAGGGGGGCGGAGGGGAGGGCGAGCGTATCCGGGGCTCCCTGGTGGAAGGCTGGTGCCACTGCACGAGTGAGTAATTGCAGCCAGGCACCGGGGAAAGGGGAACGCAGAGGGCCTCCCAGTGGCTAAAGAGGTAAATCCCAAAGCCTGCGCGTCTCCCCAGCGCTTGCTCAGCTCAGCCTCAGCCTCCACAGAAGGGGCAAGGCGGGGGAAATCCCCCAACCTCTGCACAACCACTTCATCAGCTGTAAATATTTAAGAAATCCCCAGCCAGGGAATGTATTTTCCCTTTCAGACCTACATTACGCACCTCCTGAGGATATCATTTTCATTTTTCAATATGTTGTAAATGATACCACTAAGCACCCTAGCGAGAGCTGGGTGAACACTGAGGAAATGTTCATTAGTAGACTGTATGAGTGTGCACATGTTGGGGGTGGAGAGAAGGGGGTGGACAGGAGAAGAAATCACATTCATAGCTCCTAAAGGGGTGGCAGGTGTCTCTGGACCTGGGTGATCACAAGTAAATCAAGAGCGACACAATATTTTACCATGAAATTACCAATACTAGTTCTAGAAAAAGGAAAAAAAGTTTTTTTTTTGTTGTTGTTGAAAATGCAAGATTGCCAGTGACAAAACAAATGCAAGCTTCGAGGTCTCCATGGCTACCTGTTTTACACGTTAGGAGAGAGGAAAATCAATACATAAGCAGGTGAGTTTTAAGTTTTAAGAAGACAAACCAAATCGATCTCTCACACAGACTGATGTCCCTCATCTTCAGATGATCCTGTCTTTAAGATCCCAAACTATATATTGAATTCTGCTTGTCATTATTAATTATGGAGGATAAATTAGGGGGAGCACAATATTGGGATAATCAGGTCCATAAGTGCTGTAACTGTGTGTGCCATTAGAAGTCATTGGATTTGAGGTCCTAAGCAATGTTACTTTAATTCAAACCAACTTTGGTATCTCAGTAACAGGGTCCGGCTTCAAAGTGAGATATGAATAGACATGAGTAACATCAATGCAAACATTTAGAGACAATTTATTTGCAATTTTAGTTCCAGATAAGCTGGCCAAAGCTGTTCATTTAATTTTTACAAATCTGGAAAGGTTAGTTTGGAACTGAGGACAAGTACATTCTGATGGAATAGAACCTTTATACTTCTCATTGGAACATGCTTCTATCTGTCCCGCCCCAGGCTAAGTTCCTCACCACTCATGCGGAGAAAGGCATAAATATACCTTGGTTAGGTATGTAAATTTGAATGAGAACTCTCTCCGGAGGTGTCATTAAAAAGTGAAGGAATTTTGATCATTTTATATTTGATTTTTATAAAAGTCATATTTATTAGATATAAACTCTTCTATTACTATGGGTACTTTCTATTCAGCAGTCATACTTGATGAGAAAAAATGCAGTATTTAAATTTAAAGCTTATTGTTCACTCTAATCATGCAGTAGTGTGGGTTTTGATTAACATGGAGTCCTTGGTCAAATCTGCTATTCCTAAATGATGTCAACTTTGATTTCTATGCTAGACAGGGACATCTTACAAACTTGTCAAGCAAAGTTTTAATAAATTTTCATATTTTATTCCAGTGCTTTAGGACTCTTCTTTATAATGTCTTTTGTATGCATTTACCCTTTATAGCCATTTAATTTCAAGCTGACATCATCAACCACACCTTCATTTCCATTCACGTTACTATTTATTTACAATCGCTGTTTTAGGCACAGCCCTTAGCATGTATCTCCCTTAATATACAAATAGTCTGAAGAGATAGGTATTATTAAACACACTCACGAGGAAATTGAGGTTCATCAAAATTAAACTACTTGCTCCAGTATACGTAACTGGGAGATAACAAACTAGGACTTAAACTCAAGACTGATTTAAAATCTATGCTTTCTTAACCACTGGGCTACTGCTTCAGTATCACAGGAAAGCCGGACTATTCCCAAAATAGCTCAAGGGCTGCAATTACATCTCAATCAACATGCTGGAGTCTAAGCAAGTCCAGTAATACCGCCAAGAAATGAGTGGTGAATTGAACCACTCATCTGAGTATGAGAGCAGACAAGTGAGGAAAAATTGGTCAATTACTTTCAACTCTCCATAAAATAAAAAATACTTTCTTGTGTTCCCCTTTTCATGGTGCCTTCACCTTCCCTTATAACCCTAAAGCTTCTGTAAAGCCTTGTGCATTCTTTCAAGCATTACTTCCCTTTCACTTGTCCGTTTCTTTCTCATCATATTGACTACTCATAGCTACCCAGCGCCAAAGCACCTAACACTACAGCAATGAATGCCCAGATCTAAAAAGTTCATAGATGTGTGTGATTTGTAAGTTTACAAACTATTTTTTAGTGCTATACTGAACAATGATATAGATGATGATAAAATAATACTGTCCTTTGTATATTTTGGAGATTAAACCCGTATCTGAGGTATCATTGGCAAATATGTTTTCCCACACAGTCGGTTCTCTTTTTATTTTAATATTGTTTTCCTTGGCCATGCAGAAGCTTTTTATTTTGATGAGATCCCATTTGTTTATCCTTTCCTTTATGTCCCTTGCTTTAGGGGACATATCAGTAAAAATGTTGCTGCGTGTAATATCTGAGATTTTCCTGCCTATGTTCTCCTCTAGGACTTTAATGGTGTTACGGCTTATGTTTAAATCTTTTATCCACCTTGAGTTTATTTTTGTGTATGGTGTAAGTTGGTGCTCAAGTTTCATTTTCTTGCACTTACACGACTCCACTCTAAGAAGACAAGCAACCCAATTAAAAAATGGGCAAAGGACTTGGGCAGACACTTCTCCAAGGAGGACATACAGAGGATCCAGAGACACATGAAAAGATGCTCGATATCGCTAGCTATCAGAGAGATGCAAATTAAAACCACAATGAGATACAACTTGACACCAGTCAGAATGGCCCTCATAAACAAAGCAACAAACAGCAAGTGTTGGAGAGGTTGTGGAGAAAAGGGGACACTAGTGCACTGCTGGTGGGAGTGCAGGCTGGTACAACCACTATGGAAAACAGTATGGAATTTTCTAAAAAAACTAAAAATGGATATACCTTTTGACCCAGCAATTCCACTGCTAGGACTATATCCTAAGAACCCTGAAACACCAATCCAAAAGAACCCATGCACCCCTATGTTTATAGCAGCACAATTTACAATAGCCAAGTGTTGGAAGCAACCTAGATGCCCATCAGTAAATGAATGGATCAAAAAACTGTGGTACATTTACACAATGGAATTCTATGCAGCAGAAAGAAAGAAGGAGCTCATACCCTTTGCAACTGCATGGATGGAACTTGAGAGCATCATGTTAAGCGAAGTAAGCCAGGCAGTGAAAGACAAATACCATATGATCTCACCTTTAACAGGAAGCTAATCAACAAAACAAACAAGCATAATATAACCAAAGACATAGAAACTGAGAACAGGCTGAAAGTCACCAGAGGGGAGAGGGGAGGGAATTTCAGGGGAAAAGGGGAAGGAATTACAGGAACAAGTATAAAGGACATATGGACAAAAACTATGGGGGGGTGGAAATGGGAAGGAGGAGGGGAGGGCTGGGGTGGTGGGTTCGGGTGAGAATAAAAGACAGAAAACTGTACAAGATCAACAATTAAAATAAAACTTAAAAAAAAATAATACTGTCCTAATACTTGTAAAAGTTAGTTCTGTTTTTCAACATTTCTGTTTGTTTTTAATAGACTTCTTGCTTTTGGCCTCCTGATCTATACTAATTCTCATTTCCTAACAGCCTCTTTTTCATTCTTTGGTGTTGTCGTGTATAAGAGGCCTCTTGTATTTTCTCTCCAAACACCCACTGAAGAAGCTTGCTCGTTTGCAATGACCTCAGACATTAGCGATAAGGTGTGGACTACTCACATGAACATCAGCATCAGTATTTTCACCACTTTGTGAGCTTTTGCTGCTTGTTCTGTTTGCAACAGGAATAACTTCAGAAAATTAATTTCAAAATATTAATATTGATTTGATGATTTGATAAAATGTAGCTTTTTGTGTATGCACATACATGAAGTCCAAGAAGTGTACCACATAATAGATGAAGTCAGGTTCAACCAACATTTGAAGAAACAACAACCTACAATTCCACACTAAAATAGATCCTGCTAGAACACCACTTTTAGGAATTAAAGGTACAGAATACACAGGGTCCATTCGTTCACTCTGAAGCTATTTTACTTTATTATGAGACAATTTAGAGGTGCAAAGCAATGCAGATGCCAAAATATATGCTTTCTTATTTAGGGACTTTGTTATTATTGATTTTAGAGAGAAGAAGGGAGAGAGAGAGCGCGCATGGGAGAGTGATCAATTTGTTGTTCCACTTATTTATGCATTCATTGGTTGCTTCTTATGTGCCCTGACTGGGGATAGAACCACCTTTCAGTATGGGGGTGATGCTCTAACTAACTGAGCTACGTGGCCAGGGTCAAAATATGCTTTGAAATTATTTTTGGCTGAATCTCTCTCTCTGAGATTTTCTCATTCTAACATAAATACTTACATGGGAAAATTATGGATAAAGATAAAATACATCTTAATCATTAACGTACAGATAAAACTGAACAGAAGAAGAAAACACTGTGAAGCATGAAACATATATATGAAATTATTTCTGAAGTGCAGGTTAATACTCTAGAGTCCTGAAATCTGCTTTACTTGGAATAGGTAAACTATAGTTTGATTCTGAGCAAGGGGATTGAACTGTATTGAGGTTTCTTCTCTGGCCCACTGATTTAAATGATAGTAGTAAAAAATATATTAGTGAAGATAGAATAATAAATCGATATAGGCAGGGATTCAGCAATAAATACATGTCAACGATGGTTTAAGTACATTTTAAAAATACAATATTGTTCTGCTAAAGTGACAGGGCATGAACAGCTAGCTACTCACATGATAATCATCTGTCATAAAGGTATTGTTATATAACTTCAAAACACACTTAAAATTATTAAGCTTATGTTTTCTAGGTACAGCAGATGAAAAGTTTTATTAGACTGCAGAGTGCCACTTCATGGAAATTAAGGTGAACAAGTTTTAAACAAGATATTTTGCCATGAAGACATACATACAATATACAAATGTCACATGATACAGAGAAATAAAAGCCATGATCTTCACATTTACAGGATTTATAAAATCTTCTCTGAAGGAAATGTGTTACAATTCAAACTTCTCATCTTGAAAGTAATCCGCATCATTGAGATATTCTTGAAGTTGACGATATCTCTGTGTATACAATAAAAAAGCTAGTTATTTTACTCAAAGCAATGAAGATAAGCTAGGCCTTTTCAATCTAGAGACATAAACAGGAACAATTTCATTTTGTGGTAATCATGAGCAAAAGTCTTTTCAATATGAACAGGGGCTCAATTTCAAATGAGCATTTCTAACTCATATAAAACACTGGAAAAAGATCAGACAACATTATTATTAATTTCATAACTTTCTTGTAAATTGTATTTTTATATCATATTTATAGAAGTGTTGCAACTTCAATAACTAATTCAAAAATTTGTTGAATGTGTAACATATATCAAATATTCAGCTAAGGAATAGGTAAAAAAATGCATAAATTTGCTCTCCCTATCCCTTATGAGAACAGAGTTCAGCAGGAACACACCAATGACAACCAATAACAAATGCCATAAAGAAGTACACACACTGTTCTGAGGTTTCAGAAAGTGGGGGTGGTTATGGTGAATTGAGGTAACAAGGAAAGAGTGGCATCTAAGCTGTCTTGGGAAAAAAAGATTTGTTAGGCAAAGATTTGGTGGGGAGAGTTTTCTGCAGGACACAACAGTCCATACAATAGCGACAAGACAGGAAAGTATGGGATTTTACTATAATCAGGTTTTTTAGAGGAACAGAGAGAGAGAAGACTGAACCAAAGAGGTTCAGGTCAGGGAATAAACAGTATGAAGTGCTAGGTTAAGGAGTTCAGCAATAATGTGCAGTCAGTGCAAAGTTGTTATAAGTGTTAAGGCAGGAGATTGACATGATCCAAAATGTATTTTTTTTTAAATGGTAAAACATCCATTTTAGAAGTCTAGCAACTAGTTAGCAGGCTACTTGTAATAATTTGTGTAACAAGAGCCCAAATTTGAGTGACAGCAATGAAGATAGAGATTTAAAAATAAGGTTAGAACAAGTAAGAGAGGAGTCAGGATGATTTGGAGATTTCAAGGTTGGTAGAGTTCAAAGTGCTTACCTCAGCTGAGGAGATTAACTTACTAATGGTTTCTTAATTCTACTTATGAACTCTGGTTCTACTCCTGATGAGGTGATGACCCCGACTTTTGTGGTATACGGAAGGGTTTATCAGAGTGCATGTGCCTTCCAGACAGGGCCATGAAATCTCCCCACTCCCAAACACCTGTTATTTGACTAGCTTCTCTGGAAAGAATGAAGAACAGAAGAAACAACCTATGGACTACTTAGGGATTCTCTTGAACTAGTACCCATACAGATTCTATTACACATAAGTACTCTAGGACTAGAAGCCTATACTTTAAAAGTGTGACTGTTTTAATGCTTTTCATATTGTTTTTCTTTATATTATTTTTTTCTCTTATTAAATTTATTTTGGAAAATTGCAGTCTATCTGAGCTATACTAAGGAAAGGAAACCCTTGCTTTTATTACTAATAATAGCCACTTACTAATTGCTAGGCCCTATATTAAATGCTTAAAAGGTGTCACTTAATCCCTACAATCAAACCTTAATTATTATTGTTTAGTTCCTATTTGACTGAAAAGAAACTTAGGCTTACAGAAGTGAAGAAACTTGCCCCCAAATTTACTGTTAGAAAATATTCAAATCCATGCTTTTAACTACTGTCATATGCCATTTCTGAGATGTAAAGGGTGGGGGCAGGGGTGCAGCTTTAGTATGAAAAAAGAAAAACCTTTTTAAGGGCAAATAAACTCAGAGAGAAGGCAGTATTGCCTGGCAATTCATTCTGTCTCCCTAAAGATTCTGCTTCTATTATTTTTCTTTATTAAAAATTTGGAGAGTTTGGGTATTATGTCAAGCCCTTAGAGTGCCAGATGGACCTACTAATGAAAACTGTTGGAATTACGAGAATAGAGTATGAGAAAGAGGTCAGAACACAAAAGAAAGTTTGGAGTCTTTTATTCAGAAGTAGCAGTTAGACCTGGAAAAAGGAATGGGTTTGCCAAGGGAAAGAATTTGAGGCTGAGAAGAAGACCTAGTGCAACATACACTTTTAAGCAGGAGTCTTTAATCTTTAATTTGCTAAGAATCACCTAAGGATTTTTATTGAATAGGTCTGTTGTGAAGCCAGGGACTACATATTTTTCATCAACTTCTAGGTGATTCTAGGTGGTTCTGACATAGAAGGTTTAGGGCTATGTTTTGAGAAACATCAGTTTAAGGAGTGGGAGAAAAAACTTTTTCAAGTTAAAAAGGGGTGAAGAAAGAGAACAAGTGAGAAGAGTTTTGGGGCGTGGCAGGATACCCAATCATAACTTAAAATTCGTACTTACATAACAATACTTATGCAATGCATTTAAATTTACTTTAAACACATTTACAAAACTGGCACTTGATAGTTGAACAGACATATATTCTCCACTTTCTGGTGTTCATATGTTCACTGCCCCAGCCTGACTATCCTGCATTCAACTGCCCTGCAAACCACATCATCACACGTACCTTCTCCGTGACAAAAAAAGTTAGAATTTTGCCAGTGGCGTATAATAGTGTGTTTTTCAGCTCTAATTTAGAATGAGACATATATTAATATATTTATTGGTTTTATTATAATTTTATCATTTGCTCTTTTTTTGCACTCAAGTTGCTCCTAACCTCTAATGTAATTAGGTTAAAAACAGATCTTCCTAGTTGAACTGTTGGAAGAGGAACAAGAAGAATAAAGTCAGTCTAGGTGGCAGGTTTTGAGGAAGAAATGCTGAGATATCCTGAGATGATGGAAGAAAAATGCTTGGAGGAACAAAGAGCAGATAAAGGAAAAACCAAGGTGTGAAACAAGCTGGAGGAGGAAAGACAGGAAGAAACAGTTTGTGTAAGGTCAAAGGATGGGTTGACATAATTAACTGGGAGGCAAGAGCAGGAAGAGCCACAAATGTACATCCATTCAATACTATTGAGCCCTGGCATTCTAAAGGGTGAGAGTAACCGTGGCCATGAAACTGCAGCCAAAGAAGAAGGCAAGCATCATCACCAGCACACACGTAGCGCCATCACTCACAGACACACACACACTGAGGGGCAGGCAGAGTGAGGCTGAAAAATGTCAGAGCACCCGACCAATTCTGAAATTTAATCATAGCACAAAAAGCTGCATATGGGTTTACACTGGCTATGAACTTCTTTAGTTTCCAGAAAAATCTTTTGAGAAGGTCTATGGACAAATTTTTAAAGTAGGGGGATCACAAAAAGAAAATAAAGCTCTTTGATACTTTATGTGAAAAAATGTGCACACTGTCCTAAACATGTACGATCTTGAAGCACCTTCAATGGCCAATGCTAAGTGTTGTTCTTTAAGCACAATATGACACTTGGCTTTCTTTTCCTAAGAATATTTTTTTCTTTTTCCCCATCTCTTCTGTTGTCACGAACCCTGTTGAGCTTTCTTTGAGGTACTTAATTTGAAAATGGTTTTAGTTTTTTCTGCAAAATTTTACTGTTCTTCCCAGATATATTATTACATTATACATATATACAGATGTGTGTGTGTATATATATATTTAATATATGCACAGTGATTTTCCTACACCTAGTACACAATTCTTTAAAAATATGCTGTCCCAATAGGTCTTTCAACTCCTCTAGAGGGTTGGCAAGACTTAAACGCATCAATAAAAGCACTTTAAGAACTTAATGTTATCTAGGAAAATGAAGACAGGACTTACTGGATAAATGGATGGCTCCTCCCTAAGGCAAACTGAAAAGCACAGAGGACAGGGAGGAAAGCACAGGGAGTGAAGCAGAAGCAAAGTAAAAGATAAAAAGCTGAAGAGAGTAAATGAGAGAAACAAGACTTAAGTGTCAAGATGTGGGGAGCAGGCAAAGAGTTCACTGGGTGGTGGTTTGCTGTGGGAGGGTAATTGTCAAAAGGGAAACCACTCCTGATGTCATTTCTCTAGACCCAAAAACATCTGTCCAACCCAATGTGTTCTAAGAAGTTCCTGTTTTCTTGTTCTCTTTTTTCTTCTCTTTGCTCATAAGTTTACTCTCTAAGCTCTCTTCTTTTTTAATTTCCTCTTTCACAAATTCCCCTATGATGTAAATAACTGAGGCAATGGATCTCAAATCAGGCTTTTTTAAAAAATTAAATATACTGTTTATCTGGGTTGCTTGAAAATCTATTATATGTTTTGTCTTACACATTGATGTAGCTAAATACATTTTAAAGATTTCATATTAGCATTCTTTCAACGTACATAAACAATTCTAAAATTGTAAATGTGCTATGTAAGCAGACCAGAGCTCATGAACTGCCAGCAGATCCTTAGGAATCCAGTGTACCCTTCAAAACCGCCACTTGATTCCTGATATCAAATTTAGTGATTAACAGGATATGGGGGAGTCAAAATCAGTGCTGTGGCCTGAAACCTCTGCTTTCCCCTTGATCTTCAGTTACAGGGCTCACTGCTAAGTCCCATGTCCTCAAGAAGAGGATGTGGGTGGTATTAGGACTGGTAGCTGAGATCCTTTCCTCAGACTGGCACCAGGTGCTTCTTCACTCTCAGGTCACAAGAACTGTTCTAAAGAATAGGAAGCAGACAAGCAGAGGTGAGTGCTGTACTTTGTCAAAGTATAAACAAGGGGACTTAATAGATATGTAAGGAACACCACATTTATAAAAGTGAAAACAGAAAGCCTTCATTAAGGGACAGTATTATTGCTGATTAAAATTTACCTGATGAGCTGAATGAATACTTAGAACATCAGACTACCTATTTAGGGTAGGACAATGATAAGCATGAAGGGAATGGGTGAAAAAAAGAGAAAATACAAAGACAGGCAGAGAAGGAAAGATTCTCTTTTAAATTTCGCTGACTTCCAATCATTGATATCCTTTTGCTGATCATAATTAGGCTCCAGAATCTACCGAATGAGATGGTTATTTTACATTCACCTTACCTCCTGAATCCAGCCACTCTCTTTTGACTGACTGAAAATTCTCTCCACTGTTTCTTTAACTTGTTCATCTTCAACTTCTCCTGTCTTTGCCATGGAGCAACATTCCTGGTACAGCTTGAATTTAAAATGTTTCAGTTTATGATAAATTTTGGTACGTTCAGCACAAATTCTGCCAACAATAAATACCTAAATCAAGAAATAAACGTAATCTGAATGTGATGTGAATAATATAGCAATGAACATACACAGTTTCTGGTTTTCAGATTTTAATAGTAAAATCTAAGGTATTACGTATTTTTTAAAATGTTTATGCAATGATTCCATTACCGTCTCATTTATATAACCCAGGTTAACAAAAATTGAGCAACTGCTCTATTTCAAGCACTGGAAATACATAAGTCAAAGAAGTCCTCCTACCTGTACTGGGAGAGCTTTCACTCTCGGGAGAAAAACAAATGATTATAAAACAGTGAGTCAAATACTAAGCACAAGACGCTATCAAAATAGAGAGGCTGGACAATTAACTGAATCCAGAGGGGAGAAAGCTCATCGAGTAGGTGATGCCTGAACTAAGTCTTTGAAAGACAGTTTGGGAAGAAGGAGAAAAATGGCTTGTAAGACAGAGGATGGGTACACCTGGAAGCAAGAAAAGCATGCAAGCTATTGTATGTTCACAGTGACTGAGTTAAATATGCCTGGATCACGATAATTTTCTAGGTTATAAGCTAGAAAATATCAATAATAAGTATTGGCAGTTTTTTTACTTAATACTTTTTTCTAAAAATTTTTGTAAAGTAAAAAATAACTGTTCAGTCATATCTGTGTCTTTAATGAGTCTGATCTGATTATACTATATTAACATTTTATTGTTTGCAAATTAAGAATTTTAAATTCTACATTTATATGGACTTCTAGGATTTAATAATAACACTCTTCTTGTGAAATCAACTAACAAGAACATTTCTCTTTCAGAATAGTCTGAATATATCCTTTGTTAACCCACCTATAGCTAAAATAGGAAGAGTGTCACTGCACTGACCTAATTAAATATAACTAACTATACCTACATTTTTTCATTCATTGTAGGAAATGAAACAGAGAGGGCTTCAAACATTCTAACATGATTAATCTTATTTTCATGGAGTAACCTTCCTAACCTGTGTATTTGTCTCTGTGCACAGATTCACTAATGGGTTAGACTTTCATGAGTTCAGTACAAGTGATATAGTAACAACATTGATCTATGTAACTTTTATTCTATTTGACAAAGAATTTTACTCTTTTCTTGGAGCCCCACTGCAAAAGATCACACTAGTGATGAGTTCAGTAAATAATCCAAGAGTATAGTGGCAAAAATGATTAAAAGTTAAACATGGTAATTGGCAACAGTCAGGTTTGATGTGTCACCCTTTGAAGACAGTATTTGGGACAGCTTATAATCTTTTTAAAAATCCGTAAAAGCTGAAGAAAAGCATGTTCAGATTTCTGTTCACATTCTGTGTAAACCTTTCTGTTTTTCAGATCATTAGAAATAATCAGGTATTACTGTACACTGCTTGCTTACTCAAGTATCTTTTGCATTCCAATGTTATTAAATCAGTCATATCCATTACTACAATTTACTTGCCAATGCCTTTAACTTTGAGTAAAATAGCTGCAGCGGCCACTAGGGGTACCCTTTGTCTCTCCATTTCTACCATCAAAGTTGACTGAGGGGAGTCTCTTATGGCTGTTCGGTATAAAATATAGGAGAATCTGATTTTAATTTCCATTATACTGTATTCTACAGAGGAATTTATCTGTACAGATATTTTTTAAAAGATTTTATTTATTTATTTTTAAAAAGAGGGGAAGGGAGGGAGACAAACATCAATGTGTGGTTGTCTCTTGTATGCCCCCGACTGGGGACCTGGCCTGCAACCCATGCATGGGTCCTGACTGGGAATCGAACTGGCCACGTCTTGGTTCACAGGCCAGCACTCAATCCACTGAGCCACACAAGCCAGAGCTGTAAAGAACTTTTAACTTGGGACAAGAGGGAAGGAAGAGGTGTTTAAAAATCCTTATTTAATTTTTTTCTGATACATAACAAAAATTTCTATTGAAAACATTAAACATTATAGTTTACTTCTTTCTGTTTCTAATTCCTATTTTCCTAGCATCTACTTACACTTATGTAGGTCAATAAACCCAAAATTATCTTTAGAATATTCTCACACTATTTTTTACCTCAAAATGGATCACATTTTATGTGAAAGAAAGCCATTATTAATAGGGCTTTACAGAAAACAGTAAATAACAGCTGTATACTATAAGCAGACCTCTCCCCTCACTGCACCCATTTTTAGTGTATTGTTGCACCCTGCTAGACCTTAGGAAGTAATGTAGTACAACACAGTGTGCATCGGAGAATTCCACTTACAAAAGTACTAAAACAAGTAAAGCTATTCTCCACCATTAAGACAGTGTCCTTAAATGTCCAGAAATGTTTTCAAGACTACTTTCAATTATCTAATTGCATTTCTAGACATTAAGGACACTATTCTAACAAGATAGTATTAAAATCTCCAGAGATAGCGATATAAGTGCTGTGATGATTGTTCTCAGAGCAGATAAGTGACATATAAATGATTACATGCAGGGTAGCCTAATAACTGAGCCTAAGGGATCTCAACATACAAAGATATAATTGGAAACAAAGCTAAAAATTGTTACCAAATTTTCCAAAAGCAGAAGATGGTGAATTGCAAATTTGTTAGATATAGCCAATGGAAGTGTAAATTAACATTGGTTAACAACAAAGTAAGGCAAGGAAATATAATGAAACAGGCATTACATACATCTGTAATATTCAGCTAACTGTAGGTAACTTTTAAGTTATTTCTCACCCTGGCTGGTATGGCTCAATGAACTGAGTGCCAGCCTGAGAACTGAAAGAGCTCTGGTTTGATTCCCAGTCAGGGCACATGTCTGGGTTGCAGGCCACGTGTCTTAATCGGGGACCTGTGAGAGGCAACTGATCTATGTTTCCCTCCCTCTCTTTCTTCCTCCCTTTTCCTCCCTCTGAAAAATAAAAAAAAAAATTTTAAAAAGGTATTTCTCTAGGCCCTTTATATATGCAGCCAGCTCTTTAGAGAAGTTAAATATGAAGAAAAAAGATCCTCAAGAAAGAAGAAGGATGGGAAGGAGTTTGTTTACAATACTAGGCCTCTGGAAACATGTGGGTGTGTCCAACCTGCAGCCCCGATGGCTATGAATGCAGCCCAAAACAAAACCATAAATTTGATTAAAACATTGAGCTTTTTTGTGATTACATGCCACAATGTACTTAATGTGTGGCCCAAGTCAACTCCTCTTCTTTCAGTGTGGCGCAGAGATGCTGAAAGGTTGGACACCCCTAGTAATGCAACACACCCAGCCAAGGGATTCTATTTCTTCCTGGCCTGTTTTTCAGCACGGACACATTATCCATTGCTACTTGTGTCATATTCTTGCCTTGCCCCATCGGACCTTAAGCACCTTGAGGAATCTGGACAGACTCTGGGAAAAATTAAGAATTAATTCAAGACTGTTGTTAGTCCTCTCATCTGCCTGTCAGATTTCACATCTCTCTTTCCTCCAGGTGATTTCCTTCTCATCTATGCCCACAATCTGGTGGTCCAAGGCCTCTCATCTCAGTATCCTACCCAAGACTGCTGTAACTAAAATTACTTTCTCCCATTAATTCCACTTTCCATCAAAGCATCCCTTCTCTCAAAGATGATAGCATCAGATAAGAAGAAAAGTTTTATCATTAAACAAATTCACTAAGAGCATTCTTTTAAAGTATTAGTTGCACGTTAAAACTCCAACAACCCCAAGGAGTCTCAGTTTATGTAACTATAAGCAGACACAAAATGGAAAATTAGTTTTTAAAATAACCTGAGTGTGGGTGTGGGACTCATCAAGTCTCTTTAATGCCTTTGATTAAAAATAGCTTTGTTTTTTTTCCTCCTTTCCTTTTCCCGCCTTTCCTTTCCACACATGCATTGACATGGTAGTTCAGTAAGATATAAAATATTTTAATAAATTATGCTTCCTTTAAAGGGAAAAATTACTGAAAAAATGTAATATTAAAGAATTTCAATCACACTATCTTAATATATAAAATAGCTAGTTTAACGCTTGCATATAGCTATACATACAAATACACACATTTTTACATAGATGCAAGGTAGTATATACATTGCTTATAATTTCACTGTTACTTAGCATTGTTTCATAACCTTCAAAATATTATTTTAGTGGTTGTATTATATTCTATGACAAGATGATGATAGCTTATTAAATCCCCACTCTAATATTTTATTTAGATTATTTCCATTTGGTATTGGATTGACCAAAAAGACACACTTTTCATTTTCACCAATAACTGTACTGACTTGGATATGTTGAGTATGTTGGCTATCTCCCATATGCTATAATTGATGTTCTCAATAATATCTTGATTTGATCTCTATCAACTTCAGTTGGTCTACCCGATGATAACCATTGTCCAGCTAGAAATCTCCAGCACGAAACTTCTCAAATCACTTCTGACACATTCGATCAGTCACAGCACCTTCACCTTATACTGCACAAATCTTTTTTGGCATTTTCAGTTACATTTTTACCTTTCTTGAAATAATAAAGCATAATATGCTAAAAATGTTGCTTATTTTCTTCCATTTTCAATATTAAAATGGTTACACAAAAATTCACTAATTTTGATAAGTTTTTTTAAAAAAATGCAGGTTGTTATGACAGCTGTCACAATACAAGCTAACAAAATTGTTTTGAATGAAGTTACAGACAACTAAGTGCTACTAGAGCGTTTGTACAGAAAAAAAAACAAATGAACTTTTTGGCCAACCCAGTATTATAACTAATGCTTCAATGAACTTCATGATTATGTCATTTGCTTTTATTGAATTACATTGCGAAGAACAAACTTACAGGCACTGAATACATACGTATATAGGTCTATAACTCTGTCTATATAAGTATATAGTTATCTAGTACTTAAAAAGATATATCACATCCTTTCTCTAGGAATCTTTCCATGAAATTGCTAGTTTCAATGCAACCTTAACAGAATTGCATTTTGTCACTTTATTTAAAAATACTTTGCTACTTGAAGAGCTATTGACTGGCATCTTTTGGTAGTTTCAGTTGTATGCCTTTAAATAGAAAATAATCATTTTCCAATACATTTGTTAACTTTTGTATTTCTCCATCGTGTGACTGGTGTATTAATATTCCTTACTTTTATTTCATGAGATCACCTATTTTCTAGATATTGGGATCAACTATTTTATGCAGAGTCTTTATTCCTTCACAGGAATATCAGAACTTGAGAAACAGTTTTCTAATTCACACCCCTTCTCAAGATTAGCTGTAGACAGCAAAGACAGTGAATGTACAGCAATATTTTTATCTTTACAACAGAAAATTATCCTTAAAGTATTAAATCACTTTTATTAAGAATCTAGATATCTTATCTTATAAAGTTATAAACTGGTTTTAAACAATTGCAAAAGCTGTATATGACTATGATGAGAAAAGAAACATGTCTTTATAGTAACTTGCCAAATAAAACACTGAAGATGACATCTGAATTCATTATCCCTATACACACTTTCCAGAGATTCTTGCAATTCAGATTGTTCAGAGGGACCTGGTTAATTATTGCCCAATAATACTGAGGAATCATACTACCCAATCTAAAAGAATTCAGATAGATAGTATATTTGTATTTAAATAATTGACTGGCAGTATTTAGAGTCAACTTTGGGTTTCTAACTAGTCCCCAAAACACATACACCCTTCACAAATATGCAGATTCACTAGAGGGAGCTTTTAATATCAATTGTTTTATATTTATAAATGCAGTGTTTTTACATAGATTAAAAAAATAGAAATAGTCTGCATCTGCACGTTTTCTCTCTTCACATTGAACTACTTTGCTCTTGTTTATCAATACTTTTCTTCCAATATTTTCTTCAGTTTTGTCTATTCATTACAAATTAACAGCACCTTAAGAATACGGTAACTGTTCTTGACTGACATATTTCTAATAGAGGCTAGGTTGGAGCATGGTTTCCTTTCAATTCTCCTATTAGGATGAGTAGGCCTTTTTAATTATTTGCTTGTGGACTGTGAATTTGGTAGATTATACAGTTTTCCACTTGGGTCAAAATTCTCCTTTGGACCCAAACGACATCTACTTCTTCCGCCCTAGTTACCTCCCTTTTTATCCTCATCCTATACCCTCCCCCTGACCCCCTGCTGTTTGGGTGAAGTGTACTTAAGGGAACGTGCATGGATTTAGTATCTGACTGAATTAGGAGTAAATCTACTGGTGAGACATGTTTTTCACATTGAAAAATTGTACCATCTTTTCTTGTACTCTTTTCCCTTCTCCCAGTGCTTTCTCCATATGTAAAAAATAACTTGGGGTTATTTGTGCAAGCTTAGTATTTAAAATTTCCAAATACTGAAAACTGAAAGGAAAAAGAATACCTGTTTATCATGTGACATAAAATCATCTGTTTCCATAGTCCTGGTATCATACAATTGTCCCGATAAATGCACTTTATATTTACAGTGGCGATGCAATCCACAAGCCTGGCAGGAACAATTTTCGGGATTCTTCATATGGATAGTTACATTAGAATAATTTTCTACACGCTCCTGAAAACAAACAAACAAACAAAAATGCACGTAATTAGGCTATGAAGTATTAGAATGATGACAACAAAAAGAACCTAAACAGGTGACCAGACTAAAACCAAACCAAAACAAAACAAAACAAAAAAAACCCACCAAAAATGGCTCAAACCAGAGAACAAATAAAAGCCCCAGAGCCAATTCCTCTAAGCCGTGAAGAAATAGCCAACCTATCAGATGCACAGTTCAAAGCCCTGGTAATCAAAATGCTCACAGAATTGGTTCATTTTGCTCACAAATTAGATGAAAAAATGCAGGTTACGATACGTGAAATGAAGGAAGATGCATGGGGAACCAATAGAGATGGGAGGAAAACTCGGACTCAAATCAATGGAGTGGACCAGAAGGAAGAAACTAACAACCAAACAGAAAACAAGGAAGAAACAAGAATTCAAAAAAATGAGGAGAGGCTTAGGAACCTCCGGGACATCATTAAACGTCCCAACATCCGAATTTTAGGGGTCCCAGAGGGGAAGAAGAAGAGCAACAACTGGAAAACTTATTTCAACAAATAATAAAGGAGAACTTTCCCAATCTGGCAAAGGAAATACACTACCAGGACGTCCAGGAAGCTCAGAGAGTCCTAAAGAAGTTGGACCCAAGGAGGAACACACCAAGGCACATCGTAATTACATTAGCCAAGATTAAAATGAAGCAGAGAATTCTAGAAGCAGCAAGGGATAAGGGGACAGTCACCTACAAAGGAGTTCCCATCAGACTGTCAGCTGATTTCTCAAAAGAGACCTTCCAGGCAAGAAGGGGCTGGAAAGAAATATCTGAAATCTTGAAAAGCGGGGATCTAGATCCAAAATTGCTCTATCCAGCAAAGCTGTCATTTAGAATGGAAGGACAGAGAAAGCGCTTCTCAGATAAGGTCAAGTTCAAGGAGTTCATCATCACCAAGCCCTTATTATATGAAATGTTAAAGGGACTTATCTAAGAAAAAGAAGATCAAAAATATGACAGTGAAAAGACAGCAAACTCACAGCTATTAAGAACCATACCTAAAACAAAAGCAAACTAAGCAAACAGCTAGAACAGGAACAGAACCACAGAATTGGAGATCACATGGAGGGTTAGCAACAGAGGCGTAGGAGGAGGAGAGAGGGGGAAAAGGTACAGAGAATAAGTAGCATAGATGGTGGGTAGAAAATAGACAGGGGGAGGGCAAGAATAGTGTGGGAAATGTAGAAGCTAAAGAACTTATGACACATGGACATGAACTAAAGGGGGGAATGTGGGTGGGAGAGGGTGTGCAGGGTGGAGGGGAATGATGGGGGACAACTGTAATAGCATAATCAATGAAATATATTAAAAAAAAAAAAAAGAACCTAACCAAATTAAAAGCAACATTAGGAATCATAGTAACAGGATGAAATGTAAGAGCAAACGCTGGTATTGAATATTTCTAATTTTAATACTGAGCACAGAGTATTTCACAAGATATTTTTACATATAAAATGAATTTATAACTTAGAAATATTAAGTGGAAAAAACCAAACCAGAAAAGAAGTTAGTTTTATATCCTTCATGAGTTACTACGAAGTAGTGATTTTCACAGGTTTTCTTTTCCTTCCTCTAGTTAGCATTAATGAGGAATTAATTAGTTTAAAATAGGAAACAACGAGCAGCAAAAATTCAGAATACAATAAAAGATGAAATCATTTAGGTTAGTCAACAACTGGGAAAAACAAGATCACATTCAGTCTCCATTGTGGGAACTGTATCATATTTTCAACAAAATATTCCAGAAATAATTTAATCTTTGTTGGTTACTTACTAAAGTATTATGAAAATAAAGAAGTTGGCACCAGGATTGCTAGGTAGCCAGTATTAAAATGGACAGTGTAATTGCTGAGCTAGCAGGAGGAAACAAAGAGAAAATATTTGGCATTCATAAATAAGGTTTATTAAGCTGTGTGATTACTTGTGCCTGAGTATTCTTGCTTGCTCTCTAGACCTGTGCGAGAGACTACTGTTTAAATTAGTAGTGTAGATTAGGTTTTAGCACAATATCTGAACTGTACACAATGAAAATATTTAAGCAGGGTTACTAATCCACTTTCACATTCTATATTAAATAAGTATCCAACAGACTGATCATTTCTACATTGGATGTTTCACAACATGGCCTTTTGTCTACCTTTACTATTTTTCATATTTCATGACACTTCATGATACATGTCACTTACAGGCTGACTTTCAGAGTGAACAAGTAACTTAGCCACCTGGGAAGGTGTTACCTAGCTTCTGTGTTACTCAGGGAAACACATGCTGAGTTGAAAGCTCTATCAGCTTAGTTTCCTGAGAGACTACAAGCACAGCACTCCTGCTGAATCACACTGAACATGTAATGTAAGTAAAAAAATAAACTCTGTTGAAGTAAGCTATTAAAATTTTTGTTGTGGGTTTACTTTTTTTGTCACATTATTTAATTTTTGCAGCATAACCTAGCTTATCCTGACCAAGATCATACTGAATCAACTATGTCTCTAAGTTTTTAAGCTAATATCTTGTATCTTATAGTTATTTGAACATTGGGTTATCCAAATTCAGCATAACCTACTATAGTATGGTAAATCATAATACAGTATAACAGTATGGGCTTCAGAATCAGAGAAACCGTAGAAACTTGACGTTTCTAGGTTTAAATATGGGCTTGGCTCATTACTAGCTGTGTAACCTTATATTACTCAATTTTCTCAGTCACAGTTTCCTCATCTCCAATGGAGGAAATAATAGTGACTTCCTAATGTGGTTGACTTTGAAGACTGAATAAGATGCTTTACTTTGCATGTAAATTATTTGGCAAAACTAAATGATGAATGAATAATGCTATTTTTCTTTCTATTAAAAAAGTGTTTATATTATGTTCTAGGAGCTGTACTATTTGCTTTCTAAGTAAGTAAATATTCCCCTTTAAAATAAGTAAATATTTTCTGTATCTGAGGAAGAAACGGGAGATTAGAGAAGTTAAAAACACCCACAGTCAAAAGTCAAAAAAATACCCCAAACTCAAGCCATCCTCCCAACTGAAGTCTTTTAACTCTTTTTGTAATCCTATAACAGGCCTTTAACTGAAACCATCTGTGGCTAATTTATCATTAGGTAATTTAATGCTGAACAGGCCTGGGTGAAGCCAAATCTCCTGACATAAATGAGGTAGAGTAGTTAATGATTTAAGTGCCAGAAGGACGTTAGGGAACTTGAACTTCACTTATCTTGCCATTTTCCTCTTGCTAATAATCATTAGAAGATAGAATGTTAGAAGTAGAGAGAAAAAAGAAACCTTAAAAATCATATAGTGCACTCTCTACTATTAGAGATCATAAAAAAGAAATCTAGAGGATAATATGGAATCCCATAAATCTTACAAATTAAAAAGATGCTTTACTCAAATTGGTACAAAATCCTAAGGTGGAAAAGGATGTTAAAGATAACCGAGGCATTTATTTTCCAAATTATGTTATGGAAATCAGTTATCTTAGGAGGTGATGAGTATTTCATGAAAAGGAGCCCCATAGTAAAACACAAATTTGGGAATATTACATTCTATATGGCCCTCTTGAAGACTTACAGTATAAATTCACACACTAATTCTCCTTGAAAAGTCCTCCAGTTAAGTTAAACTCATGGTTTCTCAAACTTCCCTAACTTTTCTGAAACAACAATGAACACCCTGTAAGGCAATCTCCTCATTTTAAGACATGGGCTAAACCCTTTAGATGTACTAAAGTTATTCTTCAGTAGGAATACTTCATTATTGGATAGAGATAATAAGAGTGACTGATTAAAACAATAATAGCCTTTAGAAATGGTAAGAAACAATGAGTTTATTATTTAAAAAGAAAAATGCCAATAATTTAGGAGATTATTAAGCCTGACTGAACATTGAAATCCTGAGAGGTCTCCCACTCCCCCTATGTCCCCCAGAGATTACAAAATAAATAAAACTGTATACCTTATACTGCTCTTTCCAACGACTTCTAGAGGATAAGCTCTCTAGACGAGGCTGAACAAAGCGGTCATCCAAATAATGAAGAGATGTCAACATGTCTTGTGCATATGATTTTTGCCTGGTGCCATCTGTTTAGGGGAAAAACAAAAACAAAAAAATCCCAATCGCTTTGCCCTCATGAAATATTTAATAACTGAATGCTTAAAGATTTCTTCCCATAGCTTTAGGTTAGTTGGTTAGAAGCACTTTAAATTAAAATAAATTTTTAATGATGTAAAAATAAATCATTCCATCAGAGCATTAGGGAGAAGAAAGAGCCAAACAGGCCTTCTAATTGTTCTTTGACTACATCAAACCAACTCTTTCCTAAGGGTCTATGCACTTGCTGTGCTCTCTGCTAGATCCACGCATCACTTCCTCTCTCACTTCAGGCTTCTGTTCAAGTCACTTCTTGAGACACTGTCTATGACCAATCTAATATAGTCTTTCTTTCCTTTGTCACTTTTGATTTCCTTATCCTACTTTTTTTTCAAGAACTAATCAGTAGTTGAAATCATATTGTTATATATTTGTTTACTCATTCTCTGTCTCTCCCATTAGACTCTATGCAACATGAAAGTCAGGAATCTCATGTCATGGTCATTACCAAATCCCCAGCCCTCAAATGATTCCTGGCCCTTAGCGGGCACTCATCAGATATTTGTTCAATGAGCTGTGAATGAAATCTTATTTTGGCACTCAGGTTGCTATTCAACACAAGATACTTATAGTTTTTATTAAGTGTCAGATACTGTGCTAGATGCAAGGGATAAGTATGTATGTTTCTCCTCATACTCTTGGAAGGGAGGAAGGCAAAAATACATTTTCAATATACACATGAAAAGTGTATTCACATCAGTACCACCATACTCAGGATAATGATAGTACAAATGAGGGAGTAACACATGTTACTTGAGTGGGTCATTGACAGATTTTTTTTAAATCCCTCATGTGAGGATTTTTTTAATAATTGATTTTAGAGAGAGAGAGAAAGGGAGAGCGAGAGAGAGAGAAACACTGATGTGAAAGAAAAACACTGACTGATTGCCTCCTGTATGCACCCCAACCGGGCATCAAACCCGCAACATTTTGGCGCGCAGGACAACACTCCAACCGAGCCACCGAGCCAGGGCTCATAGATAGCTTTAATAATGAAAATGACTTTACACTCACCTGGAAAAATCTAGGGTAGAAAGAAATTATATTCTAAGGAAGGAACAGTATGAGCAAAGGCACAAAAGCTTAAAACAGCATAACTTTTGGTGAAATTCAAGGAGCTTCGAGAGGCTGGGGTAACACATGAGTGCTGACTACGCTGCTGTTTTAAGAGTATGTGTCCTGTATTTTCAAATTCACTGTAAGCTCTCTAAAGACAGGGGACTGTCACATATTTCTTCTGTACTTTCCACATTTCACAAATAATAAACACTAACAAGTTTTTAAAGTGGATAGACTTTTGGTGCAGTTGATTCTTGAGGGAATAATGACTGGAGGGTCCTAAGAATGGGTCTCCTTGGTTTTGTTATATACTATATATGGTTGTATAAAATTGGAAAAAAGAAAAAAATGTTACGTTCATATGATTAACTTACCATACAATGTTCCCAGAAATGATTCATCTAAAGCATTGATCAGAAGAGCCTTCACAACTCTTTCAAAGTGAGTATAGTGGTCACTAAAAGAATCTGAAATTAATTTGAAATAAATATTAGAATCTAGTAGACCAAAAAACTCCTGAATATAATACGTTCATTTCTCCAAAGCTAAGAAATTAATACTATAAATACAAGTATTGCTTAATTATCTGATTTTATAGCTGCCTCAGTGACTTCTCTAGTCATTGAACAGACCTCCATTTTTCAAATTTACTGGCTTCTAATCCAAAGTCCTTAGTTGTGTTTTCAAATAATCTTTACTTTCCAAACTTATTTAGGGAAAATTAAGAGATATGCTGTAAATACAAGTCAAAATTGTTCCCTGATTACCTACGTTTAGTTATCAACTTGACAATTAAAAGACCAAGAGAAAAAACTTCTATAGGTGGATTGTTCAAAATGTACACTAAACTTCTAATACATTTCCTCTAAAACACGTTACATACAACACTGTCTAATTGCTACCCTAGCCAGAATCCCAATGACTATAAAAACTCCATTTCCCTTTCTGCTGCCCCATATTTAGAACTTTCCACATCAGTTTAGAAAATTTGTATCTACTACTCTTTCTCATACTAAATATATAAGCCTACTTTCCCACTAACCCAATCTGGTCCATGGAATCATCCATTTGACGAATTAGGCAGTAGTAAGAGAGAAGGTCCCTACTATTTCCCATTGCTCTTGGATTAAGGTTTACTATGGCTGTGGAAATGTTGTCTATCAAACACAACCCCTTTCTTGACCCCAAAAATCATAATGAAACATTTGCTCTGTTCTGGGCATCTACGAAGACATATTAAAAGCAGTACATTTCAGGAAAAGTGGAAGATGCTTGGTACAGAATTAAAGGAAAAGAAGACCCATTCATGAATGAATGTGAGCTTTGCTTTCAGTTGAAATAAAACAAAGATTGAGATTTAACATGGAGAAACATTTAAACTTATATTTTAGTTACTAAAAGGGCTGTATAGCTCCTTTTTTAGAATTTAGGGGAATTTTTTAGTATACATCTTTTTAAGGAACCTCCTATTGAAGTATTAAAGTGAACAAAATAAAGCAGTAGTAAAACGAAATGACAGTAGCAGATAATTTGCACCTATGACTGAAAATTACGAAAGAATTGATCATAGCTATTTATGAATATATTTTTTAAAATTATTAGAATTGAAAAATGAAATACATCAAAAAATTCAACTTTGACTAGATTATCATCAACCTCTGTATATAATATAGTGTTAGTAGATAATTTGTCAGTGTTAAATGCACTTAAATACTTCTTAAATTAAGGAAAACCCATTCAGAGAATATTAATAGATATGCTGAGAAAAAAATCAAATCCATTTCCTGTGCACCTAAGTTTAACTATCAAATAAATTGAACTAGAATTTTTACCTCGCTGAATTTTTTATCAGTTTTAGATGTTACTCACCTGCTATGGAGTTTGGGAACTGCTGCTGTATTTCAAAGACCCTGAAAGTGTCTCTTTAGGATTGGGATTTAAAAAGCAGAGGATCAGAATCACCTGGAGTTTTTTCCTAATCACATAATCCCTCTCCTACCAATGTGTACAAAAATCACCTTCAAAAAAGTCAGGAAGCAAGCCTCAATTTCATCGTGCTTGAGTGGAAGGGTAGGTAGTAAAATTATGCTCCTGGCATCTCGAATTTTTAAAAAAATGTATTGAGCAAGTTTATGCCAATCATTGTTTTATGCATTTACATACATTGCTTTAATTCCCACAACAAGCCTACTAGGTACTATCATGACCCTCAGTTTATTTTTAGTTGAGGAGACAGCAACAGAGAGCATGTAAAACTTCCCTAAGATCACACAACTAATGTACTAAGGTTGGAAACCAGGCCCTTTGACTCTTAATATCGTGCTACTACCCTCTAGAGGTAGACGTTCTTCTGCATGGCATTTGATATCATTATAATTCAGAACATGAAAAGTTAGACTTGGATAGAAAATTGGAGAAAGTAAAATTCAAATATCTCATCTTAACATTAAGAAAAATGACATAATGATGATAACTTACCCAAGGTCATACAACTAGATAGAGGCACAATCAGGGTTAGGGATCAGACTTCCTCCAGAACTTTATTCAGTGTTTTAATTCCTCTATTAGGTAGAGTTCTGTGGAATATCCTAGGAATATTGTTTACAACTTTCCTCTAGGATTATAAAATTATTACAGGACACAGGAGAAAACCAACAATATTTGTGTTTGTGCATTAAGTTGATTTTTCCAAAGCAGTTAATCAATTTCCCCACACCCAGTCATTGGATAGTCTAGTCATTCTGTTGACTTCCCATGCATCCTTTATCATGCATTAATTTCACATATATGCTAAGATTTTGTTTCAGCACCGTCTTCCCACCGATCCAGCTATCATTCTCATGTCAGTACTATGCTGCTTTACTAACTGCAATTTTGTGGTAACTTTTTATACCTGGTGGGGCAAGTACTTTGGATTTACTCTTTATTTTCAAATCTCATTTCTTCTCCCAAATGAACTTTAGGATTGTTTTGTCAAGTTAAATCATATAATTACAGAAGAAGTAACTTCTCATACTATTTGCTACCTTCGAGAAACATGGTGTGTCACTCACTCCTTTCCTTCATGTTTTCTTTTCTATTTCACAGTAAAGTTTATTCTTGTGCCTACAAAGCTATGCTTAAGGTTAGGCCTAGAAAACTTACTGTGTTTGCTAGTTAAGTGGAATGTTCCCTCATTATATTATCAAATAATTATTGGTAGTATGGTCATTTTTCTGAGATCTTTTACTAATTCCAAAATACTAAGATTCTCTTAGATATTTATGGAAAATGAGCTTCCTGGGACATTAAAGAGAGAGAGATTGTCTAAGAATTCCTGGGCACTGACTCTGTTTTCTTCCCCAACCCTGAGGAAGGTGTGGTCTTGCTAGTGCTGTTTAAGAACCAAGAGAATGTGGACTTCCGGCCAAGATGGAGTAGGTGGACACACTGTGCCTCCTCTCACAACCAAAATTAAGGACAAAAAATATTTAGAAACAAGAAAACCACCAGAACTGACAGAAAATTGAACTGTACGGAAGTCCAACAACCATTCATTCAGACTGGTAAGAGGGGCGGAGTCACAGCAGGAAACAGTGGAGGTGCGGACCCGGGAACGCAGGCAGCAGCGGCTGGCAGTTCCCAGGTGCACAGGCAGCGGCTGGCAGACTCTGGGCCCACAGGCGGCAGCTGTCAGACACAGGGCATGGGGTGGCAACTGTGCAGACCCAGTGAGGCCGCACAAGGTGGCTGGCTGACCACGTGGTCCTACATTCCCGCACGCAGACAATTCAGGTGAAGGGGAAGCGGCGGAAGGGACTGGAATCCAGGAGAGAGCGGAGCAGGCACCATTGTTCCCTCTCAGACCCCGCCACCACATACAGCATCACAACTCTGCGACTGGGCTGCCCCGCACAGGGGAACACCTAAGGCTCCACCCCTCACTGCGTAACAGCCGCAACCAGACCAAAAACAAAACAAAACAAAACAAAAACACCAAAAATGGCTCCAACCAGAAAACAAATGAAAGCCCCAGAGCCAATTCCTCTAAGCTGTGAAGAAATAGCCAATCTATCAGATGCACAGTTCAAAGCCCTGGTCATCAGGATGCTCACAGAATTGGTTGATTTTGCTCACAAATTAGATGAAAAAAATGCAGGCTACAATACACGAAATGAAAGAAGATGCATGGGGAACCAATAAAGATGGGAGGAAAACTCGGACTCAAATCAATGGAGTGGACCAGAAGGAAGAAACTAACAACCAAACAAAACAAGGAAGAAACAAGAATTCAAAAAAAAATGAGGAGAGGCTTAGGAACCTTCAGGACATCTTTAAACGTCCCAACATATGAATTATAGGGGTACCAGAAGGGGAAGAGGAAGAGCAACAAGTGGAAAACTTATCTGAACAAATAATAAAGGAGAACTTCCCCAATCTGGCAAAGGAAAGAGACTACCAGGACATCCAGGAAGCTCCTAGAGTCCCAAAGAAGTTGGACCCAAGGAGGAATACACCAAGGCACATCATAATTACAGTACCCAAGATTCAAATGAAGGAGAGAATTTTAGAAGCAGCAAGGGATAAGGGGACAGTCACCTACAAAGGAGTTCCCATCAGACTGTCAGCTAATTTCTCAGAAGAGACTTTACAGGCAAGAAGGGGCTGGAAAGAAGTATTCCAAGTCATGAAAGGCAAGAACCTACATCCAAGATTGCTCTATCCGGTGAAGCTCTCATTTAGAATGGAAGGGCAGATAAAGCACTTCTCAGATAAGGTCAAGTTCAAGGAGGTCATCATCACCAAGCCCTTATTATATGAAATGTTAAAGAGACTTATCTAAGAAAAAGAAGATAAAAAATACGAACAGTAAAAAGACAGCAAACTCACAGTTATTAACAACCACACCTAAAACAAAAGCAAACTAAGCAAAAAACTAGAACAGGAACAGAACCACAGAAATGGAGATCACGTGGAGGGTTAGCAACAGGGGTGTGGGAGGAGGAGAGGGGGGAAAAGGTACAGAGAATAACTAGCATAGATGGTGGGTAGAAAATAGGGGGAGGGCAAGAATAGTGTGGGAAATGTAGAAGCTAAAGAACTTATGACACGTGGACATGAACTAAAGGGGGGGAATGTGGGTGAGAGAGGGTGTGCAGGGTGGAGGGGAATGATGGGAGAGAAATGGGACAACTGTAATAGTATAATCAATAAAATATATACATAAAAAAAAGAAAGTAAAAAAAAAGAACCAAGAGAATGTTTATAAATATTCTCACAGGTAGATTTGTGGCTGTACTTCCTTCTGGAATGAAGGTGTAAGCTCAGTGTAAAAGGAGAGAGGCATAACAAGAAACTGGCTTCTTTTTCTACTCTTAACAGGTCTCACTCCAACCCCACTTAGGGAAAAAAGGACACGAGAAAGCCATGGAAATACATGCCGCACCTACTTTTGCTCACAATCTATTCACATCCTTCCTCCCAACTTCTCTATCCTTGGTGAGAGAAATCAGAAAGGTACAGCTTTTGTATATATAATCACATTATGTTCAAAGAACGTCTTTTCTCTTTCAGGAGTTATATTTTACTTTCATGTCGTTACACTGTTCAAAACACTAAAACAAAGTTAGTAAAAATATTTTTGTCTTGTTCTTTATTGTCAAGAGAATATCTCTGGTGCTTCATTGTATGTATGTTGGCTGTTGGTTTAAAATATTCTTTGTTACCTGGCTGGTGCAGCTCAGTGGACTGAGCTCGGGGTGCGAACCAAAGGGTCGCCAGTTCGATTCCCAGTCAGGGCACATTCCTGGGTTGCAGGCCAGGTCCCCAGTGGGAGGTCATGTGAGAGGCAACCACATATTGATGATTCTCACCCTTTCTTTCTCCCTCCCTTCTACTCTATGAATAAATCTTTAAAAAAATAAAAAAATACAATATTCTGTTATGTAAAGAACATATGCTCATATTACTATTTTTTAATACTTAAAAAACTAGATACGGAATTTTATCAAATGCCTTTTTAGAATCTGTTAAAGTTATGGTGCAATTTTTTCATAACATTAATATGACACCTAATATTTAATTATTTTTATATCTAAAAAGAATGGTTAGATGTTTTCTTTATTCTTATAATTAAAAAAATTTCCTTCACATGTCTATTTTCATCATCTTATTGGGATGCGTACTCCTGTAATCTGCATAAACAGTGTGTTCGGCAACTCGCTATTTTCTTCTACCGTACCTTTAGATTCTCATGTCCATATGTCTTTCTATCCAAAAATATGGCATGCCTTGTAGTACATTCAAATCATCTTCTATGTGTTTCACTACAGTTATGTATTTCTTCTTCCTTTAGATTTCCGTTTACTGTCTATTTTCCTCCCAGGAGTTTATGAAATAGGATCTTCATTTCTATTCCTTTATCATCTTTTCCCTCAGAACTAGTTTCTTTCTTCTCTCTGTTCAAAGAATTTTGGTTTAACCTACATATCATTGGTGAGATTTTCTGTACTCTTAATTCTGCTTTTCACCACTTTCAATATAGATTTTATTTCTGACTTTATACTTTTAATTTTCTGGCAATTTACCTTTATCTTACCTAGCTCCCTTTCACCTCAAATGACTCTGTCCTTATAACTTCCTATTTCTTTTCCAAAAATTACAAAGCAAATGTTTATATAATTTTTCACAGGTATTTTCTTCCTCTGAGTTTCAGAGCAATGTTCCCTTTGCCTTTTGCAAAAGTAGTTCACTGGTACTTTTTACTTATCCTAAAACAAGAGGAAAAGTTCTAGGATTGAACATTTAATGTAAATGGATGTGATATTGTTCTTGGGCATACTCTGTGCTGTGTTGATAGAATGGTTCCCTTTAAGTGCTAGGTGGAAACTAAGTTAATGTTCACTTTTAGTCCAACTTCCAGTCTAGCAAGTATTTACGTAGCAAGGCACTAGAGATGTACTTTTGTATCTACCACTTGGTTCTCTGTCACTCTGAGTATATGATAAGAGTACTGGAAAAATAATCTTCAGTACCCACAAATCTGAAGGTTATTCCTATCTACCTGTATATAATATTTTTTGTAAGTGAACATTATAGATTTGGAACACAATGGACCACTGCTCGTCTATCCCTCTACTTTCTATCACATCTTTTCTGGGAGTCACAGTCTCAGAATACATACAGAAGAATACAGAGGTGGTGAGAAGGAAAAAAGAATGTATTTTTCTTCCCATACTGGAACAATGCAGGGTGGAGAACTAATCTATTTTGAAGTGTCACTGATGCAACCACCACCACAACAGAGAAAACAATAATTTTACATCCATCACAAAACTCACTTATGCTACCTATCAGTCATTTAGTTTTGCACATACTGACTCTGAGGTGTCTGAAAGACACCTTGATGAAAATGTTTAGTAAGATGATGAAAAATCGGATCATAGGCTTTGGAGAAATCTGCATTGGAAATAAAAGTTTGGGGATTTTTGCCTATAGACTGGACTGAACTTATGGGGCAGAGACTGCTTGAAGCTCAAACAAAATGAAGGTGAGATTGGAACCTTTACAAACATCAATACTTACATTGATGAAAAAAGAGGAAAGCAATATTATAAAGGGAAAGACAAGAAAGAGTGGTAGCACAGAAGCTAAAAAAGAGAACTTTCTAAAAGTAAGAGTGGTCAGTGGTTGGTGGCAAAGCACATAGCAATATCAGGTTAACATATATGAAATGAAGAGTATTTTGGCAACTAGGCAATTATCTAACTTTAGTGAGAGCAGTTTCACTGGATTGATGGGTGCAAGAGCCTGAGTACAATGCTTTGTGGATTTATGGGGAAACTTCATCAAAAAGATTTAGAATAGTGGCTAAGGGAAGAAAGGCACTGAATATAGTAAAATATTAAGACAACATGTAAGAATAGAGCCATAAGTTAAAATTAAGAACACACAATATGTATTACATAAAAAATGTATCACATCTTCCTCTAATGTGGAGATGCTCAGTAGTAAAAGCAAGCACAGAGCTCCTTGGTATTAACTTAAATGAGTTGAGAATATATGTCCATAAAGAAAATCTACACACAAATGCTTATAGCAGCTTTATTCATAATTGTCAAAACTTGGAAACAATGTGTCTGTCAAAAGGTGAATGGATAAACAAACTGTAATACATCCATACAATGGGACAGTATTCTGTGATACAAAGAAATGAGCTCAAGCCACATTAGGACATGGAGGAAACCTAAACGTACATTAAGGAAAGAAGCCAATCTGAAGAGGCTATAGGTTCATTTCTCCAAAGCTAAGAAATTAATACTATAAATAGAAGTATTGCTTAATTATTTTAATTTTATAGCTGCTTCAGTGACTTCTCTAGTCATTGAACAATTATCCATTTTCCACATTAACTGGCCTCTAATCCAAAGTTCCTAGTTGTGTTTTCAAATAATCTTCACTTTCCAAACTTATTTAGGGGAAATTAAGAGATACGCTGTAAAAACAAGTCAAAATCGTTCTCTGATTACCTAAGTTTAATTATCAACTTGAGAATTAGAAAGACCAAGAGAAAAAACTTCTATAGGCTGTGTGATTCCAATGTTTTAACTATAAAACATTCTGGCAAAGGTAAAACTATGGAAAAATTAAAAAGATCAGTGGTTGCTAGGGGTTGAGGGGAGTGAGGGAGGGATGAATAGGTAGAACAGAGGTGATTTTAAGGAGACTGAAATTATTCTGTATCATACGTACTTGTGCATACCTGTAGTGTCACTATACTTTGTCAAAACCCACAGGATGTACTATTCAGCCATAAAAACTAATGAAATCTTATCATTTGTGACACATGGATGAACCTTGAGGGTACTATGCTAAGTAAAATAAGTCAGACACAAAAAGAAAAATATGTATGGTTTCACTTATTATGTGGAATCTAAAAAAACATGTGAACAAACAAAAAAGAAACCAACTCCCAGACACAGAGAACAAACTGATAGTTGCCAGATGGAATGGAAGTGTAGGGAAGAGTGAAAAAGGTGAAAGGGATTGAGAAGTACAAGTTTTCAGACATAAAATAGTCACAGGGATGTAAAGTACAGCTTAGGAAATATAGTCAGTAATATTGTAATAACTATGTATAGTGTCAGATGGGTACTAGACTCACCGTGATCACTTTGTAAGTTATACAATATGTATAAGCATTATACTGTACACCTATAACTAATATGTATCAAATATAATTTAGAAATAAACTTTTAAAAATACCAAAAAAATCCACAGAATGTACAACACAAACAGCCCTAAGGTAAACTAGGAACTACAGTTAATGATACTGTATCAATATTGGCTCATCATGTCATATGCACCAAACTAATGCAAGATGTTAATAACAGGGATGTTGTGTATGTGTGAGGGATTAGATAGGAACTCTATGTACTTACCACTCAACTTCTCAGTAAATCTAAAATGGCCCTTAAAAAAACAAAAGCAAGCACAGAGGGGTAGAATGAAGAAGGAAGTTAAGATAGTTTTTACATGCTGGATTTCTATTTTCATTAATTATCAAGAGTAGGTACAAGTGGGTATCTCTTAGCAAATGTTCTGTCACATTCTAGATATCATAATTCAGGACAATGGGGTACCTCCTAATTGTATTTCCCTGACATTCAAATGTCCAGGTGGCAGATGAACCAATGCCTACTGACCTAATAATCATTAACTTTCAATATATAGATGCCTATCATTGGCATCTCTATACTGCTAAATTTCTTGAAATTTGATATATGTCTCAATCTACTATTTTATTATAAATCATGAGGTCTAAATTAAACCATCATAGAATTAGTTTTTGCCCTTATAAAAAAAATCTGGAAAGAATGTATTCTTTAGGAAAAAAGTACACATCCAATGATCTATCAAAGTTGTAAAACATCATAAAGACAATCTTTGAATTTATGTGTAATTACAGAAGTCAGAACAATACATACTTAAAGATATCCTAAATTTTCACAGTCCTATTATTTATATTTTCATTAACTACATGAAAATACAAAAGCTTCTAATTTCCAATCTCTGATAGATTTCATGGAGTGATATTTCAAGTCCTGATAAAACCACTGGTTCTACAAACCAGTCGTCTGCAGTCCCCTGTAAATTCCCAAGCCCATTTGTGACCTGTGAGATCAAAGCAGTAACACTGAGACAATCATTTGCTGTTTTTACTGTTGGGATTTTCACTGATGGTGCATAAGTAACTATAGGTAAAGCAGCTGCCCCCTAACACAGCAGTAGCACCAGACTACAATTATTGAAGTCATCACTGCTATGCACTCTGTAAAAAGGCTACTTTTACCTAATAATGTCCTTGACAAAGTAGTAAAAATTACTAGTTTTATTAAATCTTGAGTTTTGAGTATCTTTTCAGTACTCAAAGGGACGAAATGGGACATATGCATAAAATACTTAGGCTGCACACCAAAGTATGATCAATCATACTTTGAGGAAAGACTGAGTTGAGAGCTGAAAAAGCTTTAATTATCATGAAACACCATGTTTACTTGAAGGAAGTGACCGACAAACTATGGTTATTCTGGCATTTGTCAAATATGTTCTCAAGAGAACAAAGGGAGCCTGTCATTTCAAGAACTCATGTTTTTGTTGCCAAAAGCAAAAAAGAAAAAAGAAAAACAAACAATTTTTGAGTAAAGTGCAGAATTTTGAAAAACTCTTAATTATCAGCTTCCCAACCTGAAGAATCTTCTGATGAGACTGGTGGTAATATGAACAGGTGTGGTTTTAAAAATATTGTATCATGAAATGTGTCAATATTTGGAAGATCTGTATAACCCAGTGAAGCAATATTTTTCAAATGACCAACGCATGATGTTACAAAATCATGCAGGGGTAAAAAGATCCATTCAAAGTGCAAGATGGACCAATGGACTGAAATGTAAGTAAGTACTAAAATTTCACTTATATTATTTCAGATTCCATATTGTGACTAACCTTTAAGAAGCTATCACATGTCTAACTTTTGTGTTGTGGCAAAAGACAATATCCACAATTACTTTGGAAATATGTACTCCTCCCTTTTCCAGTTATGTGTGTGAAGCAAGGTTGCTTTCATCTATTTCAACAAGAACATCACAACAGACCAAATGCAAAAGCACAAACAAGAACCCGATTGCTTTGCCTCCTATTAAACTGGTCATTAAGTATATTTATCAAAATGTAAAACAATGTCATTCTCATTTTGGGTGGAAAAATAGTTATTAATAAAAATGTTATTTATTTGTTTAATGAGTTTGTTAATGTTATTTTTAAGTGAATAATAAATATATTTTAAACTTCTGTTTTGTATTTTTACAACAGTAAATGTTGATAGCTATAATAACAGAAACAAAAGCTCTTTGGGGCTCTCAATAATTTTTAAAAGTATAAAGGGTTCCTGAAACTACTACACTAAGCTATTATCAGACTGACAAATTAAAGTTACCTGAAAATAAAGTCACAGTTCCTAAATGTCAGAACATGACAGCAACAGGCTGATTTCATGCTTGACACAGTATCATGATTAGAACAGTCATAAAACATTTTCTTGATATTTAACTTACAAAGAGAATTTTGTTTTACTAATTTCAGTTGTGATGTAGTCAAATTTTCTCCTCGCTGACTTTCATTCTTTCCATCACCCTCCTCATCTTGTACTACAAAGCCATCCATAACGTAATTATCTCCATCTTCATCAGATTCATAATCATCCTCTTCCTCATCATCATTTTCATTACTGCTTGGGCAGGATTCCTTTTCAGAGTCCTAATTCAATGAAAACATATTCTTTCAGTAAACTGCACATTTAAAATTGTCAGTATGGATATGAAATTAAAAGATTAAATCTGAAACTACCCAAAATGATCCATAAAAATTAATTTCATATTTTAAGTTTAAAAAATTTTTTGTCATGTTAAACGTTGACATTTGAAATCAAGAAGAAAATAATATACCTTGGTAAGTGGTATGAAGTGTTTAAAATAGACATTAAGATTTTAAGTAGAAGATACAAACAGGAAATACCATACAAAACAAAGTCTTTTAATTTTAAAAGAATGATGGACTGAAGCTCATGATAAAACAATGTATTAGATTCAATACTGTAATCAAACATGTTCATGGATACTTCATTAAAAATAAATTCTAGAAGTAGAGAAATAGAATAGACTCAGCAGTAAATACTTAAAAAATTTAAAAACAGTAGCAAAATCAATAAAATGTAACACACCTCAAAATCTCTACTACTATTGCGTCTCTGACGAGATCTTTGTTTTGAGAGTTCTTTCAGTTTCTGAAGTTGTTCTCGTTTTCTTGCAGCTGATGTTTTTTCAGGCTGATTTTCTATCTCTGCTGAAGAACATTCATCTTCAACCACTCTACGTGGACGTTTAACACCTACTTTTTTAACTAGGATATCACTGTCGTCACTCTCATCACTGTCAGACATCACAGAGGAGATTCGTTTTCTCTTCCCTCGCTTAATGTGTTCCTCTTCTACATCCTCCTCTGTTATTTGTTCAGTGTGTTTGGTAAGATCATCATCCTCTTGACTTGAGTGCTGTTCATGATCTGGTGAGTCAATACTACTATGTTTGGTTTTGTTCTTTTCTTCTCCATATGTTGAACTGTTGCCAGTGTTAATGAGATGCTCATAGTTGTTCCCTTCACTTTCAGCTTTAATTAATTTAAGTTCTCTTTCATTTTCTGGCTTTTTATTACTATCAAGTGCCTTGTTACTAGCAAGTTCTTCATCACTGTCAATACTTTCATCACTGTCAAGCTCTTCATCACTATCAAGATTTTCATCACTATCAAGATCTTCATCAGTATCAAGGTCTTCATCACTATTAAATAATTGTGAGATACTTCTTTTAGTCCGCCTCCAATCAACTCGAGATTTCTGCTCATGCTCTTGAGTTTTAGAATTTTTCCTTGTTTCATGTCTTCTAACTTGTATCATTTTCACTTAACTTCTACAAAATAAAGTTATTAGGAATATAATAATGATAACTAGATTACAACAATGAATGCATTTATGGTGCAAATTGCATTTATTTGGTATTATAAAACGGTTCACAAAGGTATCTGAGTGACGATGGCAGAACATTTATTCAACAAATAATTTAATGAACATCTATGAAAGCATCATATGAACATCTGTTCTAAATTATGATACGTTTTGCTGAAAGAGATACATAGAAAAATCATGGTCCTATTCTTTAGAAGACTATTGTCCATGTGTAGAAGTAAAACATATAAACATATAAGAAAAATGCAAGGGAGTATTCATTTAGTACCAAGTGAATGTTAAAAATAACTGATAAAAGTGTAAAGATGCA
Organism: Glossophaga mutica; assembly: GCA_039655065.1. NCBI lineage: Eukaryota > Metazoa > Chordata > Mammalia > Chiroptera > Phyllostomidae > Glossophaga > Glossophaga mutica. The sequence continues at coordinate 71,101,909 of CM077308.1, read as the reverse complement.
GAAAGATTAGAACAGCAAGTGCTTCCCTAAAGATTTTATTGAACAGGTATGATCTGATAGACTTCTAAATGACTGGTTATATTTGAACAAAAATAATGAAAGAAAAAAGTGATTTCAGGCAGATAAAAATGGTAAAGTCAAAACTTTGTCACTGAGAAAGAACACAATAAGTTTAGTAAATAAGTGTGACCAAAACAAGTGTGAAAAAAGGCTTTATGCTAGAAAAAAGATACCAGTATAGAAAAGTAAGGTGGGATTACCAGAATGACTCACTCTGTAAGCAAAGAATTCTGAATAGACATATGACATGAATCATAACATAAAGGATCAATCAACTTATGTTAAGGAAGTTATAAAGTAGCAACTGACATACAAAAGATAGTGGTGCAAAAGGTAAGAGATAACCTATCCACTAAGATTGCAGCCTCTATATAATTTAGTAAAATGGCAATGGCTTTAAACCACTCAGAGTCTAAGATATAACATAATCCAACAGAAAACTTACTAAAAATCCAATAATGTAATCAGATAAAAAACCCAAAAGTTTCATAGTGAAGCAGGGTATGGTATTGGGAAAGGAAAACAAATGCTTTAAGTTTCTGAATCAGAAAAGGACGAACTCCATTAAAATGATCACAAGCATATAATAAAGGAACACAGAGACAAGATAATTACAAAAACAGTTAACACATGTACTTCTGTGGTTGCTAAGGAAACTAGAAATATCACAATACAATGAGACTGACTTCATAATACATGTGTAAGAGCTTGTGCATTTAACTGAGGCCTATCTCCTTCAAAGAAATCACCTTATGAGGCTGATTATTCCAATATTTCCACTATGGTACAGAATATTCCTAGAGACTTTCTATAAACCATTATATCAAAAATATATATAAATATATGAAAATAACCACACTTCATTTTTTTATAACAAAGAGTGGTTTAAATACAGACTTTAGTCACTTGTCTCAGTTATGAGACTGCATAAGTAACTTTCAGAAATTACCGAATTTTGCTGTGTATAATGAGCACTTTTTGCCCAAATTTTTGAGGGAAAAATAAGGATGCACATTATACATGGGTAGTGTTAATTCCGTATCTATACAAAATATTTTTAATTCTTTTATTTATGCTTATGTATTAAAAGTGTAACTCTAGAAAGCAATAATCATATCTACATGCAAAATAATACCCTGGAATATGATCATTGGTTTTGTTTTTAAATATAAGTAAATAAAAAACTGAATTAAAAAATTAAAATGAGATTTTTTTCTGAAAGTTTGGGCTAAAAACATGGGTGTGCATCACACATGGCAAAATATGAGTAAATCCAATTTGAAAAGATGAAGATGAACTTCCATTAAAGATATTTTTAAAATGTGCTGCAGACTTGGAAGGTAATTAAAAGAATTTATAAGCAATGGTATTACTGAACCGAGTTTATAGCTTCTCAAAATGAATGAAAGGAATAACCACTCCTTTGATTGTATAAATTCTGGTATATTTGTAAGGTAAAATGACTACCTATAATGGTAACAACTCATATAAAATCAGAACAATGGTTGTTAAGATTATACACCAGAATTACAGTGTAGGCTGAAGTTCAACAGTAACTGCTACAAGTTATATTCAGCACTGTAACAGCAATTTAACAAATCCTAGTAAATGGATCAAATATTTTGCTATTTGAAATTACACTTGGGTTGTTTCTTACAGAAGTTTTATTATATTAAAATTAGCAAAGAAGAAAATTGTGTGCAAAGTTACCCTTTAAAAAATGTTACTCAATGGGTGTTTTTTTGTATACCATACTGCTTCAAAATATGTCTACCCAGTTTCTCCTTCATGTTTTAAACAGATTGTTTTTTCTTTTTATTAAGCACCAGATAACTTAGGCATCTTTTACTTTGAAGCCATGTAATACAAAGCAGTATTTTTAAGCACATGTAATTAAATTTGCATACTCTATATGTCGTTTACCCAGTACTGAGAATATAAGGCTTTCTAATAAATCTGAACAGGGAAAATAATGAAAACGAGTTACAAAAACAAATGATAAGTATGGCTTTAGCAGATACACTAAAGCAAACATGGGCAACAGGAATATTAAAGTGAAGTATGTTATTACTACTTAAAAGTGGTTTCATATATATCTTTCATGATTATCTCACAAAACTATACCATACTCAAAAAACTTATATCAAATAATGATTCCTGTAACAATGATAAAAATTAAGATGTCAGTTTAAAAATATCAATGATTACACAATTAAGCTATTAAAAAACGCTTTTCATATAGTAAATTTGCAGTGCATTTTCATAGATATTTTTATATCTGACAATAATCCTAAATGGAAGATATGATCATCTTTGTTTATAAAAATCTACACCAAGGACATAGAGTTTAAATGACTTACCAAAGATCACATAGCTTGTTAATGAGAGAGGAGTATTAGAAACCAGGTCTCCTGATAGCCAGTCCGGTGCTACACAAATGACTGCTGTCAATATTACATTTGTACAAGGCAGTAAAAATTATGCCTTTAAAAGTCATTATTTTATCTCTCATTCACGCTAAATTTTAGTTTCAGAAAATAAGTTTAAAGTTTACAAACATGCTTCTTTAATTATGTAACTGAATTTTGGTGCATTAGGCCAGAAACTTCTGAAAATTAATTATCCAATAGGAAAGAAAAGAATGTACTAGACAGAGAATGAGTAGCATAGATAGTGGGTAGAAAATAGACAGGGGGAGGGCAAGAATAGTATGAGAAATGTAGAAGCTAAAGAACTTATGACACATGGACATGAACTAAAGGGGGGGAATGTGGGTGGGAGGGAGTGTGCAGGGTGGGGGGAATGAGGGGGGAGAAATGGGACAACTATAATGGCATAATCAATAAAATATATTAAAAATAAATAAATAAATAAATAAATTTCAAAAAATAACACTTTGAAAAATAAACAGCATCAATTCAAACTGAAATATGAATAGTTCATAGCAGCTGAAGCAAGAGATGATATAAGTGGTGTATTGAATCAAAGTGTTGGATCAGATAGATTACTTAATACCTATGTCCTTTTCTAATACTGAGGATCAGGGGAAAGGGGGAAGGGTTTACAGGAACAAGTATAAAGGACACATGGTCAAAAACTGGGGGGGGGGTGGAAATGGGAGGGATATGGGAAGGGCTGGGTGGGTGGGCTGGGATGGGAGTAAAAGACAGAGAACTGTACAAGAACAACAATTAAAATAAAATTTTTAAAAAAGTTAAAAAAAAAGAAAAAGAAAAGAATGTACTAGAGAGATGAAAATTTGCAGACTTCCCTCTACAATCTTACTGATTATACTGATTGCAAATTTTAAGGAATTTCTTATTAGGTCAAAAAGCAAAAAATTCAAAATAAGACAGTTTCTAATGAGAAAACAATGTATTCTGGTAAACTTCAGTGTTGAATGTTTGAGAAAGTACATTTTATTTAATTAAAATAAGTCAAGTTTTATTTGGCCAGCTGCCAAATTTCCAGGGTCTCTCACATTTCAAAATTTCCATTTTGATCAATGATGTCAAAAATTCTGTCACTGAAAAAAAGATAATTTGAATATGGTTGGCTATTTTTAAAACTGTGGATACTTTTACTTTGTTAGCTGGGAGAGAGGGGTGAAAGAATGATGACAAAGGGAAAAGGGAGTGAACTGGACCTAAGAGAAATGAGAAGGTAAAGCTAGGTTATGGGGAAGACATTTCTTGGTTGTTACAATTAAAAGAATACATGCAAATGGATGTAATAGCTATATAAATGCTGAGTATACACTGAGTTTCTTGAAGTGAAAAATTTAATGAAGCTTCTCTAATGACATCTTACCTTTAGGCAACAAGAAAAAAAAAAACAGACTCCAAACATAAAACATTAAATAAGCGAATGAGGATGATCAATATTATCATACTTTTGTGCTTCTTGGTTATTATCATGTGAGACGCACCTACATAGCTATGCTGACTGCCAAAGAATGCAAAGGCGATAATCCGTATTGCTTGTGTTCTTTCTCTAACAGTTAACTATAAAACTAATAAAGGGTACTTTAATGCCACCCTCATTTCTCATCAGAATACCCTTTCTTCTATACTTGAGGTTAATTAATCCTCAAGATAAGATTCATTCTAGGAATCACTTACTTGACGTATAAATAATGTGGGTGGCAGTTTACACTTTAGGATCTGAAGCACAGTAAAACTCTAGCCATTACTTGAAATTCCACCAGGAGGGATACAATCCTATTTGTAAAACATCATCCCTCTTTGACGTTTCCTTAGATATGACAGTTTAGAGGGAAATCTTTATAAACCAAAGAAATAGTTATTTCATGCATTCCATGTACCAGCACACGAACGGAAACTATGGCGTTACTAGAAGAAATCAACAACAGAGTCTCTGCTCCCAAGGAGCTCACAATCTGAAGAAATTGCTAGGGACATCAAATCGTGTCAGCATGATACATGACTTAAGGGCTATAGTAAATAAATTGATCATTTTTCTTCCATTGGCTGAGAAAACGAGCAGCACACGACAGAACAGGAAATAGAAAAATATGAAGAAACAGAAAAAGACAGGAAAGCCAATTTCCGCCCACTTATTACCACAGTCCAATACTCCACAATTTCGCAGAACGGTTCCTGCCAATTTGGCGTCCCGGACAGCTATACTATTCAATAAAACCTGTAACTGAAGGTAATTCGCTAAATCCAACAGGGATGAGTGGCAGAAGGAGGAACCGATTCTCTCGGGAGTACACACCTGTGTTATTTTCTGAATTACAAACCTGGCTCTTACGCGGGACGCAGATACCCGGAGCAGCAAGCCCTCCAGTCCGCTACTCAGCCTCTAGAAGGGAGGAGCGCCGTCGCTAGGGAACCTGGACCCTAGGACCACCCTTCTCGGTGACAAGCGCAGGACGACACAAATCCCTAGACCCTAGAGCAGCTCCGCACTCACAAAACAAACAAGGGTAGGGTAAGGCCAGAATCCCGCCAAACCACTACCCCAAGTTAGCGTATCAGTCCCGCCCAGGTCCCCATCGCGGAAGGAACGTGCACCCCGCCCCTGCAGCACAGCCCCGCCCGTGGAGGTTGCGCCCAAGGCTGTTCCGCCCACCGAGAAGTCAGCGCGGGAATTTTCATCCAGGCCTACAGTGAGGCGTGGCTTCCCCTGCCCTCTCGTAAACCATTAGTAACCGGAGCCGGAGCCCCAGCGAGTCTCCGCCCCGAGCAGGTTCGCGCCGCCCCTGCGTCCGCACCTTTCAAAGCGCCTCCGCCTCTGCCTCCGCCTTAGCCCCGGCCCCAGGGACTCCAGACGAGCGACGCCCCTGCTTGTTCCGGAGACGAGGGGAAGTCCCTCCTCTGAGGGACAAGGGGCGGGGCCAGGCAGAGGGAGGGGGCGTCTTCCGGGAGCGTGTGCTGTGGGAGGAGCGGTCGCTGCGCGTTAGTCTGGGAGTGGTTCGGTCTCCTGGTTCCATCTGAGGTGGGGAGAGGGGCCGGGCGGGCTGTGAGGGACCGGGAGGACTGTCCGGGCCAAGCCCTGCGTGGGGAAGTGGGGCTTGCGGTGGAAAGGGCTGGCTGCCGGGGAAGGAATCAAACAACCGTCCCCTTGGGGAAGGGAGCCCAGTCCCGGCTCCCTGCCTCTTCCGCTGTATGCCTTAACTTTGGGGTGTGGCATGGGTTAGTGACGGGTGTCTCCCGGTATCTGAGCGTGAAGTAGGTTTGTGGTTTCGTTGGGATCATAGTCTTTTCCGTGGCCACTGGGGGAATAAAACAAATGTTTGTAATCCGGGTTATCCGCGGTGACTCGGGGCCTCCCCTACTGCCCACCTAAGTTAAAGGCCTGTTCCCTCAAACTTCCTTCCCTCTCACTTTCCTCTGTTGTCTCTCTGCCAGCCACGCCCAGCCTGGACAGGTTCAGGCCCACCAGGTTCCTGGTAAGGCGGACAGAGTGAGTGTGTAACAGCGTGTTCAACTGAGTCTGTGCAATAGACGAATTTCGTGAGCTGTTTCAGTGCGAGTGTGGGGAGAGCCCCAGAGCCTCATCATGTCTGGGAAACGGAAGCGAGTGGTGTTGACTATAAAAGATAAGCTTGATATAATAAAGAAACTCGAAGATGGAGGTTCTTCTAAACAACTGGCAGTGATTTATGGAATTGGTGAGACAACAGTTCGGGATATAAGAAAAAATAAGGAAAAGATTATAACTTATGCAAGCAGTTCTGATTCCACAAGTCTTCTGGCTAAGAGGAAATCTATGAAGCCATCCATGTATGAGGAACTGGACAGAGCAATGCTGGAATGGTTCAACCAGCAAAGAGCGAAAGGGAATCCTGTATCCGGACCCATTTGTGCAAAAAGGGCAGAGTTCTTCTTTTATGCTTTGGGAATGGATGGCGATTTTAATCCCTCTGCCGGGTGGTTAACTCGTTTTAAGCAGCGGCACAGCATTAGAGAAATTAACATTAGAAATGAAAGATTAAATGGTGATGAGACCGCTGTTGAAGATTTTTGTAACAACTTTCGAGACTTCATTGAACGAGAGAATCTGCAGCCTGAACAAATCTACAATGCAGATGAAACTGGACTCTTTTGGAAATGCCTACCTTCTAGGACTTCAGTAATCAAAGGTAAATGTACTGTCTCAGGGCACAAGTCAATTGAAGAAAGAGTCACTGTCATGTGTTGTGCCAATGCAACAGGTTTACACAAACTTAAACTTTGTGTTGTGGGCAAAGCAAGGAAACCTCGCTCCTTCAAGTCAACTGACACCTCAAACTTGCCGGTCTCCTATTTCAGCCAGAAAGGTGCATGGATGGATCTTTCCATTTTCCGACAGTGGTTTGACAAGATCTTTGTGCCAGAAGTTAGAGAGCACTTAAGATCCAAAGGCCTGCAGGAAAAGGCTGTGCTCTTATTGGATAATTCACCAACACATCCAAATGAAAACGTCCTTAGGTCAGATGATGGCCAAATATTTGCTAAATATTTACCACCTAATGTGGCTTCCTTGATTCAGCCCTCGGACCAGGGTGTCATAGCAACAATGAAGAGGAACTATCGTGCAGGTCTTCTCCAGAACAACTTGGAAGAAGGTAATGACCTGAAATCATTCTGGAAAAAGCTAACGCTGCTAGATGCACTTTATGAAGTAGCAATGGCATGGAATTTAGTAAAGCCCGTTACCATTAGCAGAGCATGGAAGAAGATTCTCCCTATGATAGAGGAGAAAGAAAGCTTGGACTTTGATGAAGAAGATATTTCACTGGCTACTGTGGCCACCATTTTACAACACACCAAGGGATTGGAAAATGTAACTACTGAGAACGTTGAAAAATGGTTTGAAGTGGACAGCACTGAACCAGGGTATGAAGTATTAACTGACAGTGAAATCATCAGAAGAGCACAGGGCCAGACAGATGAATCCAGTGAAAATGAGGAGGAGGAAATAGAACTGATTCCGGAGAAACATATCAATCATGCAGCTGCTCTCCAATGGACTGAAAATTTATTGGATTATCTAGAACAACAAGGTGATATGATTCTGCCTGATAGACTGGTGATACGTAAACTTCGAGCCACCATCAGAAATAAACAGAAGATGACCAATTCGAGTCAATAATGACATTTCACTGTTACTGTTTTGGTGACCATGTTGATAACTTTTAACCTCTTTGCAATAATGGCTTTATTTTGTGTGTTCTGAATTCTCAGGCAGTCCTATCAAATACAGGTACAAAAATGTCTGAAGTGGTTTGAGAATTGTGCTTTGCATCATCTGTGTCTCCTGTCCTTTTACTTATGCAGATAATCTGAAGCTGGTTCTGTATGAATATAATTTACATGTATACGTTTTCATTTTTGTTGCTCTATAATTATCCCTTCCATAACAGTGGCATTCTCTAAATTTTCTAGCAAAAATTAACAGATTGAGCATTTTCCTAAAATCTTTTGTTTGATTTGTAACCACCTTCACAGTAATCTTTTCTTGTGCTAACCCTCTTAAATGGTTGTTTTGTGTATCTCTATATGCTGAAAGTATGAGGAAATATCCATATTGTTAGATTTCAGGGTGATCTATAATAATTAAAAATGAAGTTCAGTTATAAAGAAACAATGATTTATGAATTTCAAGAATAACTTAGGAAATTTTTTGGATGGTACTAGGGAGAGATTTTCCTGGAAATGAAAGTAAATACAATACAGGAAGTGATTCCTCACTTAGATAACTATTGGAAAGCAGATATATAAAAGAGTGTAATCTATTCATTTGTAGAAAACTGGAAGTTGAAAATTTGGGGAACTTTATTTATACAAAGGGAAGAAATTGGGTTCTTTTAATTGGGTAACAGTATAGGTTTATTATTTATTCATCTAATTATAGTACAGGTTTTGTATTGTTACATGTGGTATTGTTCTATGAGCTCCCACCTTATATGTGGGGGAACATCTTGGGAATTTGAAAGTTATTTTTTTTACTGTGTACTTAATACTATGTAAAATTTGAACAAAAAACTTGTCATACATTCCCCTTCTATTACATATGAAAAGAAAAAAGAATAAAGTTTTTATTATTTTTAATAAGCCATAGGTTATGACCTGCTTTATGAAGAGAGCAGAAATAATTAAGGAAAGTTCCAGATTCTTAGGAATTTAATCATTTATTATTTTGACACTTGTAAAACATTCTAGAATTTATCAAAATTTTGATAAATTTGCTTAGTAAATTTAGTATGTTTATTCAAGTTGTGAAAAAACATTACCTATGTGAGTATTAATTTAATTTATGATTTAAAAGCAAAGTGTGCCCATATTTAATGTTTTGGCACTAATTTTTTTAAAGTAAATTTTTAAAAAGTAGAATTAGTCATTTTTTAACTTTATCATTGAAATACTTTGCATTTTATAGTGCCTTCTCAGAATTCCAAAACTTCAAAAAGATTTTTCACTTTCCATAATTTCTGTTATCTTCATGATATATATCCAGGTTTTTTTAAAGACATATCTGTGATGAGAATTTGAAAGTTTTTTGTGTTGCATGAATTGCCTCTGTGCACAGAGGGGAAAAAAGCATCATAAGTTAACATAGATATTGAAGCAGATAATTACATCTTCTATAAATTAATCGTATGTAAATTGGCTTTTCATTTTTTCTAAAATGAAAACACTAAAAAGCTTCTTGGAATTTGTCTGGATTTGCTCACTGTTTTAAAATTAACCTTGTCTGTGAAATTCAGCTGTATCATTGCCACCTAGTGGTTAAATTAGCATAACTATTAAGCTGTGTGGTTTTAAACTTTAGTAAAAGGTTCACTGTTTTGTGACCTTGAGTGTGAATCTTATGACTCTTCCCAAGCCTGTGAGAGACTTTGCTTTCTTTAATTTATAGCTATTTGCCCTTTTCTGAAGCTGCCAACACTGGTAGGCTAACAGTTCTGTTTTGGACCTTTCTATCCTTAAACAATCATAAAAGCTGCCAATTATTGAATACTATAGTATGTCCCTTAAGCAGTGTACTTATATAATCCTCAAATTGTGAATTAGGAGGAAATACTGATGCTCAGCTCACACTCTTTAATTGCTGAGGATCACCACTTGGCTACAGGTAAGAATTTAAACCCAGGTGTTTGATGGCAGGCTTATACAGGGTCCAGCAGAAGTAAGGTTTGCTTGAGTGTGGTTGGTAGGGTACATGAATATTTCACATGAGGTGGGCAGCAATTTGAACATATCACAAAAAATGTCATGGGGTGTGCTTGAGTGTGATATTGTTAAGTTACAGAATTACATACTTAATGATTTTGTAATAACAGATTTTGTAATGAAAAATGAGGGCATTATTTGTGCCAGACCCTGTATTAATCCAACCTAAGCTAGCCTCTTACCCTTTTCAGATCTTCAACATTTATTCCTTGCCACCGCCTCTACCACATGGTACAGTTAACTAAATTTACTTAACTATTTTCCAGTGTATTTGTGGCAGCAACTGCCTTTTCCTTCACCCTTTTATGAGATTAGTCTTCCTTTTTCACAACTATGTAGTGTCTCTATTTCCCTGTTTATCCACAACCTAACAGCATTTGAAACTTGGATCATCTGCTTTTCTGGTTAGCTCTGCTCAATGAGGATCCTTTCTCACTTCCCAATTTAAAACCCACCACTGGGGAAAATTTCAGCAAACATTATTTCTCTTTAGTTCGTGAGGCAATCTCAAAGAGCTGGCACAATACAGTATTAACATGAAAGCCTTGCTGGACCAAAGATACTGGAAAGCATTGTTACCAAAACCACATGAGCATGTATATACTCAGATCCACAGAGATCAAAAGGAACAAATCAAGCCCCCAAACAAGATATGGGGAAGAGAACAAAGGTTAGTTTCAAATAGGTGGTTAGAGAAGAAAAAAATTCAAGGGAAATGTGGTTTGCAGTGAGGTTCATTTAGTACCAAAGTAGTAGTGATGTGATTTCAGCATCCTAGCCCCAGGCTTACTAGTATGTGCTCCTTATTCATAGATGGGCCCTGTAATCCCCCTTTGTTTTCCCTCTTTCAGTTATGGGATGTTAAGAAGTTAGTGCCACACTAAATATTTCATCAGTAGTTGGAACCATTGAATGGCTGATGCCAGAAAATACTTGTGTACTGTATCTGCTGCAAAGTCATAAATTCTTAATTTGCAATTCCTATTCCCTTACTGTGCCACCAGAGGTTCTGTTTGGCTTTCCATTTCTTCACTAAGTAATTAGTCATAGACATGTTCTCTGACCAGTCTTGCCAGGTTTCTCCATTGATGAGCCTTGATACATTTCTCAGAAAACCAACTGTACATTAAAATAATTCTTTAAAATACACTCTTAGTAGTCAAGAATTCTGTAAGAGTAGGTTTCCCTGCAAGGGTTGATGCAGAAAATTAGAAACTTGCTTTTTATGAGAGTTTTTGGGCATTTTGGGAGTAGATGGGTAAGGGAAGTGGAATTCTTTGCCTGTTTTAAATTCAATGACTAATTCTAAAGAGTCCTGCATATACGTGAATAGTTTTGAATACTTCTCTATTTAATATTAGGAATTTGCATTAAATGTTGCATTTTTAAATAAATCCCCATTTTAACCTTCAAAAAAATCAGTGAATCAAGAATTTGTTGAGTTTTACCGTATGTGTAAGACTGTACTGGTGGTGGGTTTAAGAAAATATGAAAAAGTGAAGAGTGGTTCTTGTCTTTCAGGATCTTAAAATCAAGATGGAAAAATAACACTTGGGGAAAATAAAACATATGGTTTGATTGTAAGCTCATATAGAACAGCTAAAAATGTGATAAGGATTATGTAAGGAAACAACATGATGTATTTTGCTTGTTCATCCCTTTGCTGGCTTCTCTACATTTAAAACTTCGTTTTCTTTAGTTTTTACTGCTCCTAGGTATCCAATTCCATTACCTGCATGCTTATGATCCCATATCTGTCTCCAGTCACTCTTTCTTCTGAAGTCCAGATCTATACCTTCAACTGAGTAGCAGAGTTGAAGTTCTGAAGGGAAATTAAAATTGTTGCTTCGTTTCCCATCTATAGCAATCTCTTCATCAGCATCCTAATGTCAGATCCAGCTAGATGGGCTAAGGATTTGAAATTATTTTTAACAATGCCAAATTAAGTTTATCTACCTCGGTCTGACGTGGAAAAAAAAGGTAATTATCTACTTTCTTATCTATATCTCCTCTTAGTTAGCCTTTCCTGATGTACACATATGCCCTTGACTCTGATCATTCCTTCCTGTGGACAGCCACAAGTATTTTCTGTTTCTGGTACCCTTGTTGCGAATTTAGTTTGTTGTGTTTAAATCCCTAACCTTCTTAAAAGTCTTTCAATTAAACTCCCAGGGGTGTCCAACCTGCAGCCTGAGGGCTGCATGTAGCTCAAGATGGCTATGAATGTAGCCCAACACAAAATCGTAAATTTACTTAAAACATTATGAGATGTTTTGTGATTATGTGTCATCATGTATTTAATGTGTGGCTCAAGACAACTCTTCTTTCAGTGTGCCCAGAGATGCCGAAAGGTTGGACACTCCTGTGAGACCACCTACACTATTTAGAAATGTCCTCTCATCTGTTTTTCCTATTTAAGGGAGCTGTCAAGTTTACACAGTAACTAATCTCATGCAATCAGATGCTGGGAGTGAAAGAATGCCCAAACGGTAGCAGTCTATGGGGACATCTAATAATGAGAAAACCAGTGTTTCTAAGGTCTCAGATTCTCTAAGACTTGTTATATTGTGAAATGTTCTTTGTGACGTGTGGCTTTTAATAATGGACTACGAGATCAAGGACCATGGAATCAATGTTTTGCAGTATACATTCAACAAATGTGTACTGAACAAATACTAATTGTACACTTTGTATGAGTAAGGCATTATATGGGATACATGAGTAAGATTATCTGCATTCAAAAAATGTACAGTGGAGAGGAAGAGACTTCAGGAAGAATGAATTAAGGGTTACATGCTGAAAGGGTGCAAATAAAAGACTCATTGATTCGGGTATGAGTGACATGAGATAGTATAATCTGATATAAGGAGTGGAATTATAAACAGTTGAGCTTGAAAAATAACAAATTTTCATGATGTTTTATTGTGTTCAGTTATTGCCAAATGTCCTCTGTGGAGGAGATCCTCAGTTGGGAACTATATGCTATAGACCTGCAAGCACACAAGTATTTAGTCTACATTTTATTGAAGATAATATTTTTAAAACTTTTTACCACTATTTCATCTTTCTCGCCTCTGATAGTAATTTTCCTGATGCCTGTTTCCTGATCACAAATTTAATGCCACAAATTTGAAATTTTCATCATAGCAACACCCATTGATAAGTACAAATTCTCTCTTGATCTGGATAATTTAGCCGATAAGCCTCAGAATTTTAGAGTTTTGTAATAAATGTATTTCAGCAGTCTTGTGATGACATAGGACTTGATCAGAGCACAATTTTTGCTCAAGTGGTGATTCATTGGCCCAGATTTCTTCCATCTTGTGATTTTTGCATTTGCTAGATGTTTAGAGTCTTCTGCATCCAGTTAGCAAATAGGAAAAAATAATAATGAAGAATATACACTGCTTTTTAAGTTTCTTCTTTCAGAAGTGATATATATTATTTCAGTTCACATTCTAATGATGAGAACTAATCACCTGGCCCTGCATTGATAGAGGGGGTTTTTGGAAGTGATTCCCTAGCTAGTTAGCTGCTTCCTACTGACAACTTTATACTACGGTAGGAGAAGGCACAAATTTTATTGAAAGCCCTTTCTGAAATAAAAATAATGGCATTTATTTTCAGAGAATCATTTACCCTTCCCTAATCTTTACTGAGTTTGTAGTCTTTTATGGACTTGGTACTCTTCCAACTTTTGGTCATTCTTAATTGTGAATTCCTTACTCTACAGCTGAAATTGCCTGAAAGACTATGATCTCTGCTTGTACAGCATATGTTGTGGAAAGTATGAAAAATTCGGCTGAAGTTTGGTGGGAAGTAAAGACACATTGGCTAACGTTTGGTTGGAGCCACTGATAATGAGAATAAGGAATAGGCATTATATTCTCCAGACAGAATTTGGTAGCATATTTCCTGAGGGTGGATGCTCCAAATCCCTCCTCGTGTTACCAGCCACCAGGGATGTTGTCCTATGATTACCTCAAGCTCTGCGCCTGTCTGAAGATGGCCTCCCTTTCTCTTGTGACTAGCCTGGAAGGTGGTAGCATGTATCTGGATACTTGCACTAGGCCCCTTGTTGGTTACACTGTATCTGGACTTCTGCTTCCAGCTTTCACTCTTCATTATATGGAACATGATTTTCTCACAATTTATGGTCCTCCAAAAGTTTAGCTTCCTGTTCTGAGGATGGCTATACTGTACTTGCTTCATTTAAAAGTATAAATTGTCTATTTTTATATGATTGATCTAAGATGAGAATAAAGCATCTGCCGTCTCCTTTTATCTTGGTGTCAGAAGTCCGCAGTGTGTGATCTTGGATGAATCTCTAAATCTCTCTGATTCAATGTATGTCTACAATGGGAATGATAATACAGATTGCTAAATGAGTGAAATAAAATAATGTATAATACCTTGCCAACTGGTATGTTTGTTTTTATATTAATAAGAATAAAGGAAAAAGGGAATCAAAGATGAAGAGAAGAGTGGGAGAGCAAGGTAACTGAGAGAATAGGAGTTTGTGGTTGAAGGGAGGGATTATAGAGGTAGAGACTGGCAGCTTTAGATTTACAATGTGTTAAGCCAATTTATACAATAGGGTCCTGACACAACTTTTTCAATGCTCTAAGCTGCTTTCTTGTATTATATGGGGACTAACCCTATTATTCACAGCCACCTTTTTTAAATGTTACAATTATATGATGTTTGTAGATTCTCAATTTGAAGACATCTCTGAAAGGGGGCATTTCACTAAGTCATAAAGGTATCAAGGCAATAAAGGATCAATTGTTGAAATCCCTTCCAGGTACACAAATCAATATTTTATGAAAAGGCACAGTGTAAAGAAACAAATAAATCTGAAAAGGAGAGATGGATAAGTAAAGGGCTATTGAATAGATTAGTGACAAGCATATGTACAATCGTTATCTCTTTCTGAATGAGGAAAATATTATAAAAAACATAAAACATGAGTGATAACAATGATGGCAGATTTGTTTTTGAAAACTATTTTTGAAAATATGATCGTGTTGAAATGACTTCAAGTTGATCGAGAGCAGCTGTGTGGTTTCCCTTACCACTAAAAGACAGTAGCAGCGGGAGTCTACTTTTTTATTAATAGCATTTTGACAAAAGATGATAGAGATGCTTGGTATTTGATGCCATTCTGAAATTGAGAGAATAAATGTTATTAAGAACCAGTAGCTCTTCTATTTTCCCCTTTATACATAGTATCTTTTGTGTGTGACAAAGTATCTTCCTTCATAGTAGTCTTGCTATTGTCTAGAATCTGAGCCTCAGTTCTCTGCCTTTTGCTGTTTGATTTCCATATCCTTACACAAAATTTACAGGTGAAGATGCTGAATAGATTTGTTTGGTGTCAATTGACACAAGTAACAGAAAATTGTCAGTATGTATGCTAATGAAAAATGTACAAATTTCCTCATTTGTTAAAGACTCATTTGATAAAGCTTTTATTGTATAAGGCATGTAAAGAAAAATCTTTGTTGCAGACAAGTATAAGGGTTCTTTGGCAATTGGAAATAAGAGGCTGCATTTGATCATATACTTAAACACCACTATGACTTGTTTTCATTGGAGTATTTAGTGCTACCTTATTTTTACTCTGTATAATACAGATATTTTATAAAACGAAATAAAATTTCCTCCAGAATATATATGGAGTTCCTCCAGAAGTATGGAGTTTTTACATCTCTGGTGGAGCTAAAAGATTGATCGGATAGGCAATTCACTAGACTGTTAGAGAAGGGGTTCACTCACCACATCAGTGGTGGACGAGATGCTCTTTCCAACTCTGAGGCTCCATGATTCCTTCACATTGAAGGGTTGTAGGGAGAGCACTCATCAAATTACCACACAGCAATAGGAATACTTTCAGAAGCTTTTATTTGTGCAGTAAATATCTACTTAGTGCTTACTATATGTCAGGCACTGTTCTAACTCTTAGGTTCTAGCTTTCAGAATAAGTAGGTGCTTTTCCGAATATAAGCCTTTTATTTAATTCCTCCAGTTTCAAAGAATCACATTTTGCCTGAAGAATCACATATAATCAAAAATATACCGTCATGAAATCTAAAATGAAAATCAAGACAAATCCAGAAAGAATTAGACAACAAACATAATGAGACAGACAATATGCCTCTCTTTCAATGACTTTTTTTTGTATTGAATTTCACAAGGATTTGTGATTGCTTCTGCACTTCAGCGAATAGGTTGAACTTTGCCTCTCCCATTCATTTAAAGTTATTGACTATGTTACAATAACAATGGATATTATTTGCTATGTGGAAATTACTTTTCTAAATGATGTACAAGTAGTATATAAGTTATTCCTCATAAAAATATTGTACTATGATGTAGGTAGTATCAGTAACAGTAGTATCCCTTTTTACTGAAGAGGGAACTGAGGCATGAAGAGACTAACTTGTCTGGGGTTAAGCAGCTGTTAAGAGATAATACAAAAAGGCTCTAAGAGAAAGTCAGATACCGTGCTTACTTTCATGTGGTAATAAATTCAATTTGGTGTTATTTATTAACTTTGTACCATATAACTTTTCTAGATAAAATCTGTGTGCCTACCACATGGATTCTCATTTTAGTTTTTCAATTTTGAGACATGACAAAAGGAATTGATTATAGTGAGATGCAAGAAGTTACAGTAGAAGTTTATAAATGCTTCAGCAACACTAATCTGTCCATTCTTCATACACTCCTCTTCCTGTCCCTTCTCATTGAAATTGAGGTATTAGAATTCTGTCTAGCTCCTCCTCTTTGCCACCGAATCCCTGAGTGATCTTATCCCAGACATGGATTCTGTCACTACTCTAAATTTTTATAAATCTCAACTCTACATTTCCAAGTAAGACCACTTTCCTGTGTTCCAAATCAGTATACCCAACTATTTAGTTGGGTATAAAATCTCAATTGAGATTTTGAATTGTATTTTAAACTTGTAATAATTTTCTTTTTATCTGTAAGTTTAATTTTTATAACTAGAAGTGACATTTAGTTCTCTAATTTTAAGAAAATCTATATAATCTTAATTATATTTGTTTAGTTAATTCATGCTATCTCAGTGAGGTCATGAATTAATTATTACTAAATTAAAATTAGCCTCCTATGTCAACATAGATTGCAGCTTAGGTGAACAACAGTTTTCCACAATACATTTTCTAACAACATAGTTTCCTAGAAATTCTCAAATTTGAAAAGGAGTTTTTGAATTTATTATATCAAACAATTTTCAACATGACAGGATTTTTTTTTTTTTTTTTTTTTTTTTTTTTTTTTTTGGTGTGCGCCATTTTTAGGATGGACCTTGATGCAAACTCAAAAAATTGTGATGGGTCTCAAATAAGTGTTGATCAGCATGTTTATGGCAACTTGTTTGTAAACAGTCACCAAACCTTTCTCCCCCCCCTCATTAACAAGATGTAATGCAAAATCTATTGAATACGGTATGTACGCAGATCTAACTAGATTACCTACCACTCTTCAGCCTGGGTCTGACTTAGGTTACATGAGCACAATTTCCAAATTGAAAGAGTTTTACTGTTTTCATCTCCCCATAAATTTTACATGCCATTATCATAGACAAGAAAAATCTAAGTATATGACATATTTAGGCAAATTCATAAAAACAAAAAGTAGATTAGAGCTTCTAGGTTAGGGGTGGAGTGTTGCTTAATGTGTACTGAGTTTCCACTTGGGATTGTTAAAGAGTTAGGAAATATGAGTAGCTGTGACAGCTCCACAGTATTATAGATGTAATAATTATCACTTTATGGCACACTTAACTGTGGAAAATTTTAAGTTACATGTATTTTACCATAGTAAATAAAGCATTTTTAACAAAAAAATATAATGGTTTGTTGCAAGACTTACATTCTTAAAACATCCATGACAACAGTCTCCCTTTCTTTGGATTTCTAATTTATAGCATCTGACTCCTTTAAAAATTTTTAGCCAAGGTAAATAAAAGAATTTGTATTGTAGATGAGTCTTATAATTATCTTTTTGCTCAATGGTGTCTAAGAGGAGAAATAATGACTACCACATAGACAAATCAATGGAAAGAACTAAGTGAAGAATTGTTACACAACCAATATATAAATTCATTTATTTTAAAAATCATTTACTTGACAAACATTTTAAAAGTATATGCATATAAATAAGGCATAACCCCTGTCAAGAAATTTAGGGTCATAACTACACCTTTAATATTAAGATCATGTTCACTATTACTTTCCACATCCAACAATAGAATCTTGGACCCTATAGATAATGGAAAAACCTTGTGGTAAAATCTCTTAACATATAGTAAATAAATTTTCTTTGAAATTAACAATATTATAATAGAGGTCTAGTTAACCTCACAAGCTGCTCTGAGTAACGGTCACTCAAAAGTGTTATAAAGCCCTGCTGGTTTGGCTCTGTGGGTTGAGCACTGGCCTGCAATCTGAAAGGTGGCTGATTCCATTCTGGATCAGGGCACATATCTGGTTTGCAGGCTGGTACCCAGGAAACAAAAGATCAATGAATCTCTCTCACACTGATGTTTCCCTCCGTCCCTCCCTTGGCCTCTCTCTAAAAAAAAAATCTTAAAAAATTAAAAGTGTTATCAAATGTGACATGATTATCTTTTTTTGTTATTAGTAGGACTGATATTTGGGCTTATAAAAAATATGCAGAATATATAGGGAGTTCCCATACACCTTTCCTTTCATACCCTTGCAGTTTACCCAATTTTTAACATTTTGCATTAGTATGGATCATTTATTATAATCAGTGAAACAATAATGATAGAGTTTTGTTAAATAAGATGCATAGTTTACATTAGGGTTCATTCTTTGTGCTGTACAGTTTTATGGGGTTTGACATATGTATGTCGGGTATCCACCATTTCAGTATCACCCAAAATAGTTTCACTGCCCTAAAAACCCTGTGTTCCACCTAGTCGTCATTCCCTCTTTCCCTCCTTTCCTCCTCTGAAATCTTGGTAACCACTGATTTTTTTAACTCTATAGTTTTGCCTTTCCTACAATGTGGTAATGTTAGAATTGTAGCCTTTTCAGATTGGCATCTTTTAATTAACAATATACATTTATTTAATGCTTCCCCATGTCTTTTCACAGCTTGATGACATTTCTTTTTATCACTGAATAATATTGCATTGTATAAATGTATATACATTTTCCACAGTATATACATTTTCCTACTGAAGAGAGGTCATTTTGATTGCTTCTAATTTGGGAGCTGCTATAAACATTTGTAAAGGAGTTTTTGTGTAGACAAAAATTTTCAACTCATTTAGGTAAATATCTAGGAGTGCAATTGCTGAATCATATAGTAAGACTGTTTTGCTTTGTAAGAAACTGCCAAACTGTTTTCCAAAGTGGTCACATGATTTTGCTTTTCCATTAGCCATGAATTATGTTACTCCACACCTCACTGATACTTGGTGTGGTCAGTGTTTTGGATTTTAGCCATTTTAATAGGTTTGCAGTGATTCCACTGTTGTTTTAGTTTGCAATTCCCTAATGATATTTGATACTGAGCATCTTTTCATTTGCTTATCTGCCATGTAGATATTTTCTTTGGTGATGTATGTGTTTAGATCTTTTCCCCACTTTTTGATTGGGTTACTTGTTTTCTTTTTGTTGGATTTTAAGAGTTCTTGGTATATTATGGATGTAAGTCTTTTTTAAAAATCATATATGTGTTTTGCAAATATTTTTTTCCTAGTCTGTGGCTCCCCCCCATTCTCTTAATAGTGTCTTTTGCAGAGCAGAAGTTTTAAATCTTAATATTAAGTATAACTTACCAACATTTTCTTTTATAGATTGTACTTTTGGTGTTATATCTAAGAAACTTATCACCAAAACCAAGGTCACCTAAACTTTCTACTGTTTTATCTTCTAGAGATGTTACAGCTTTGCAATGTACACTTAAGTCTATAAGGCATTTTAAAATTATTTTTTGTATAGTATGTAAGGTTTGTGTCTAGATTCATTTTTTTCGCATGTGAATTTCTAGTAGTTCCTGCATCATTTGTTCAAAACACATACAGATACACACTACAAACTCCACTCAAAAGCCGCAGGTATACAGCTAGCAGAGACGAGGACATGACCCACACTCCAGTGACACATTTTAAAGTGGAAATCACTGTTATAGATTTGCTATGTAAATGATTTTGATTCCAACATCATTTGGAAGCACAGAATATTTTGGGAATCCTAAATTTTGGGTAAGAAAGCACAAATTTAGGTCTCTGGAGAAAATTCAAATAGCTTTATTAAACAGGATATTTTAAATAGAGCAACACCCCCATCTTGTGGTGTTTTAGAATACTGACTGCTTTTTAATGGCATTTAAGTTTACATATTTGTAGGTAAAATACAGCTAACTTGATTATTTATGGGAACGGGGTAAGGGGAGAGTAAGCACAGAGAAAATTAAATCTATAACTTATCAATCTTTTAAAATTTTCATAAAAATAAATGTAGTTGACATACAATGCTATATGATTTTCATTTGTCAGATTTATTCCTATTTTCTAATTTGTTTTCTTTTTAAAAGTAGTAAAGACTTTGGCTGTCCTATCTTAATTTCTGTATAAGATTTTACGCTCTTCAACTACTTAAATAAAAGAGTTACATTAGTAAGCAGTAGGTGCCTATTATTTACAGTTGGCTGTTCAGTGTTAACCTTAACTATACTAGGCTCATAGTAAGAACCAAGAGGTGACCACACTTGTATCTACCTCTTCTTAAGTATATTGCCTGGAGGTTACTTTTAAAAATATATATTACATGCACTCTTGTTATTTTCTTTACAGAATAATCAGAAATGAGGATCACTACCATCACTACCACCAACACTTACTTTGCTACATTCCCTTCCCTCAGACTGGGACCCTTCTGACCATCTATGATATGAGATGAAACCTCTGAAAGTGCATGCCTATCAGTGCAAATGTATTATTTGACATTTGACTCTGTTCTGCATTATTTGAAGTTTTTTGTTGATTTGGCTCTTCAACGTATGAGTTTTATTTTTAAGTAATCTTGGACTTAGCAGAATTCACTGAAGGGGCTCTGCTGTGTCAAAACTTGAGAACTAAGAACATGAAAGTAGGGAACATGAGATGCAGCCCTAGGCATCAGATGCTTATAGAGTAGCTGAAGACACAGATACGAAGACATAGACAGACACACGAGAACCACATTAAAAATAAGGTAACATAGTTATTTTTAAAATGTCACATCGCAAACTACATTTTGTAGTTCTTTCCTTTTGCCTTTGGCCTCAGTCCTTCAATTTATCTGATAACTTTGAGGGAATATTTACTGGGCACTTAACCATTTTCATAATACTATACTACTTGCCATGAAGGATACAAGTAAGAGATACAGGGGATAAAAATCAAGACCCTTATAATCTAGCTGGGGTAACTGGCAAATAAAACTGTGTTAGAGAATATAAATGCCTGCAGCTCCACATAATGTACTGAAGTTATGAATGGAAGGAATGGGAGGTATTTTTGTCTTTATCAGTTTCCTTATGCATATTCAAATATATTATTTTAACTTTAAAAAATTAAATATAGTTGACATAAAATATTATATGATTTTAATTTGTCAGTGTTATTTATACTTTTTATTTTTATTTTATTTCATTTTATTTTTTATTTTAATTGTTGTTCTTCTATAGTTTTCTGTCTTTTACTCCCATCCCGTCCCACCTGGCCCAGCCCTCCCCACGTCCCTCCCATTTCCACCCCCTCTAGTTTTTGTCCATGTGTCCTTTATACTTGTTGCTCTAAACCCTTCCCCTTTTCCCCTGAAATTCCCTCCCCTCTCCCCTCTGGTGACTGTCAGCCTGTTGTCAATTTCAGAGTCTTTGGTTATATTATGCTTGTTTGTTTGTTTTGTTGATTAGGTTCCTGTTAAAGGTGAGATCATATGGTATTTGTCTTACATGGCCTGGCTTGTTTTGCTTAGCATGATGCTCTCCAGTTCCATCCATGCTGTTGCAAAGAGTAGGAGCTCCTTCTTTCTTTCTGCTGCATAGAATTCCACTGTGTAAATGTACCATATTTTTTTGATCCATTCATTTAATGATGGGCATCTAGGTTGCTTCCAACACTTAGCTATTGTAAATTGTGCTGCTGTAAACATTGGGGTGCTGCTGTGAACATAGGTTCTTTTGGATTGGTGTTTCAGGGTTCTTAGGATATAATCTGACCAGTGGAATTGCTGGGTCAAAAGACAGATCCATTTTCAGTTTTCTTAGAAAAATCCATACTGTTTTCCATAGTGGTTGTACCAGTCTGCAATCCCACCAACAGTGCACTAGGGTCCCCTTTTCTCCACAAACTCTCCAACACTTGATGTTTGTTGCTTTGTTTTTGATGCCCATTCTGATTGGTGTGAAGTGGTATCTCATTGTGGTTTTAATTTGCATCTCTCTGATAGCTAGCGATACTGAGCATGTTTTCATGTGTCTCTGGATCCTCCGTATGTCCTCCTTGGAGAAGTGTCTGTTCAAGTCCTTTGCCTATTTTTAAATTGGGTTGCTTGTCTTCTTAGAGTGGAGTCGTGTATTTTGGAGATTAAACCCTTGTCTGAGGTATCATTGGCAAATATGTTTTCCCATACAGTTGGTTCTCTTTTTATTTTAATACTGTTTTCTCTAGCCGTGCAGAAGCTTTTTATTTTGATAAGATCCCATTTGTTTATTCTTTCCTTTATGTCCCTTGCTTTAGGGGACATATCAGTAAAAATGTTGCTGCGTGAAATATCTGAGATTTTCCTGCCTCTGTTCTCCTCTAGGACTTTAATGGTGTCATGGCTTATATTTAAATCTTTTGTCCACCTTGAATTTATTTTTGTGTATGGTGTAAGTTGGTGCTCGAGTTTCATTTTTTTGCATGTAGCTGTCTAGTTCTCCCAACACCACTTGTTGAAGAGGCTATTTTTACTCCATTTTATGTTGCTGCCCCCTTTGTTGAATATTAACTGAGCATAGAGACTTGGGTTTATTTCTGGGCTCTCTGTTCTATTCCACTGGTCCATGTGCCTGTTTTTATGCCAGCATCAGGCTGTTTTGATTACAGGGTCCTTGTAATACAGTTTGGTATCAGGTATTGTGATCCCTCTTACTTTGTTCTTCTTTCACAAAATTGCTGCAGCTATTTGGGGTCGTTTATGGTTCCATATACATTTTTGAAGTGTTTGTTCTATGTCTGTGAAATATGCCATTTGGTACTTTAATAGGTATTGCATTGAATTTGTAAATTGCTTTGGGCAGTATGGACACTTTGATGACATTAATTCTTCCGATCTGTGAACATGGTATATGCTTCCATTTGTTTGTGTCTTCCTTGATTTCTTTCTTCAGTGTTGTGTAGTTTTCTGCATACAGATCTTTTACCTCCTTGGTTAGGTTTATTCCTAGGTATTTTATTTTTCCTTTTGCTATATCAAATGGGATTTTTTTCTTAATTTCTGCTTCTGCTGTTTCATTGTTGGTATACAAAAATGCCTTTGATTTCTGGATATGGACTTTGTATCTGGCTGTTTGGCCAAATTCATTTATTGGGTCAAGCAGCTTTTTGGCTGAGTCTATAGGATTTTCTATGTACACTATCATGTCATCTGCAAACAATGATAGTTTTATTTCCTCCTTTCCAATTTGGATGCCTTTTATTTCCTTTTCTTGTCTAATCGCTGTGGCTAAGACTTCTAATACTATATTGAATATAAGTGGTGAAAGTGGACAACCTTGTCTTGTTCTTGATCTTAGTGGAAAAGATTTTAGTTTTTGCCCGCTGAGTATGATGTTGGCTGTAGGTCTCTCATATATGGCCTTTATTATGTTGAGGAATGCTCCCTCTATTCCCACTTTGCTGTGTGTTTTTGTCGTAAATGGGTGCTGTACCTTATCAAATGCTTTTTCCGCATCTATTGATATGATCATGTGATTTTTGTCTTTGCTTTTGTTTATGTGATGTATTACATTTACTGATTTGCGAATATTGAACCATCCTTGCATCCCTGCAATGAATCCCATTTGGTCATGGTGTATGATTTTTTTAATGTATTGTTGGATGTGGTCTGCCAATATTTTATTGAGGATTTTAGCATCTATGTTCATCAGCGATATTGGCCTGAAGTTTTCTTTCTTTGTTGTGTCTTTATCTGGTTTTGGGATTAGGATGATGTTGGCTTCATAAAAAGAGTTTGGGAATCTTCCATCTTCTTGGATTTTTTGGAATAGTCTGTGAAGGATAGGGGTTAGCTTTTCCTTAAATGCTTTGTAGAATTCTCCTGTGAAATCATCTGATCCAGAGCTTTTGTGTGTTGGGAGGTTTTTCATTACAGCTTCAACTTCATCTGCTGTTATTGGTCTGTTCAGGCTTTCTGCTTCTTCTTCATCGAGTTTTGGAAGATTATATTTTTCTAGAAACTTGTCCATTTCATCTAGGTTTTCAAATTTCTTGGCATATAGTTCTTCATAGTAATTTCTTCCAATCCTTTGTATTTCTGTGGTGTCAGTTGCAATCTTTCCTCTTTCATTTCTGATTATGTTTATTTGGGTCCTCTCTCTTTTTTTCTTGCTGAGTGTGCTTCAAGGCTTGTCAATTTTGGTTATCTTTTCAAAGAACCAGCTCCTGGATTCACTGATCCTTAGAATTGTACTTTTAGTCTCTATGTGTGCAGGGGCCCCTGTCTTGGGCGCCAGATGTGGGGGGGCTCCGCCCACAGAGCCCCATCCCTCCGTCACGGATGAAAATAAAAACTACCAAGATGTGACTGCTTGGGGAGGAAAGGTGGTCAAACTCTCAGAGGAGAATGACCCAGAGCCCCATCCTCACTAGGCTTTTATTGGGCTCAAATACACGGGAATACAGGTATGTCAGGTGACAAGAATCAAACAATGGTTAACATTTCAAAGAAATCTGAGGGCTTAATCTGAGTCAGTGTTTGTCAGGAAAGGGGGTTGCCAAACTTTGGGAGACATACTCATTTCCTCCTGGGACACTTATCACCTAAGGAAGAGAACTCTTAGCAAAGCAGGTTTCACAGGACTTTAGGAATTCTTTCTTATGCCTGATCACCCAAGGAGCCATCCTGGCCAGTACAGGGCTGCACCACTCGCCCCCACAGTTTCAGGCTTTAAGCCAATTAGGAAGCAGGAGACATCTCCCAGATGGAAATGAGGACTCAGGCTATGTCAGAATAGCCAGGGGGCGAGGGTCCATCACATCCTTTTTGCTGCAGCCCCCTGAGTCCTTCGATGAGGCCTCCCAAGTGGTTGTGTCTGGCTTAGGTTGCCCCTCCCATGAGGAGTCTTACCCATCATTGACTGCTAACCAAGCATTGGGGCCAGAGATGGATGAGGCAGAAGCAGTGCTCCTGCCAGGGAGATAAGCTTTGTCTCCTTAGTAGGTCACGTCCTCTTGACAGAACAGACCCAGATGAAGTGGGCCCCTTGGGCTCTTACACAGCTCACCATGGGGTGAGGGTTACAACTCCTGAAACCAGGCTGGACAGTCCACAACATATGTCATTTAATTGTGCTCTGATCTTGGTTATTTCCTTCTTTCTACTTGCTCTGGGTTATCTTTGTTGTTGTTCCTTGAGTCCTTGTAGGCATAGGGCTAAGTTGTTTGTTTGAAATGTTTCTATCTTTTTTAGGTAGGCCTGTATCGCTATGAACTTCCCTCTGAGGACTGCCTTCGCTGTGTCCCATAAGTTTTGGATCATTGTGAGTTCATTTTCATTTGTTTCCAGAAACTTTTTGATTTCCTCTCTAATTTCATTCTTGACCCATTCATTGTTTAATAGCATGTTATTCAATCTCCATGATTTTGAGTGTTTTGGGGTTGTCCCCTTGGGGTTGGTTTCTAGTTTCAGTCCCTTGTGGCCAGAGAAAATGTTTGGTATGATTTCAATATTCTTGAGTTTGTTGAGGCTTGTTTTGTGTCCTATCATGTGGTCTATCTTTGAAAATGTTCCATGTGCATTTGAAAAGAATGTGTATTTAGTTTCTTTGGGATGAAGGGCTGTCTATATGTATCAGTTAAGTGCATTTCCTCTAGAGTGTTGTTCAATGGCACAATATCTTTGTTGATATTTTGTTTGGAAGATTTGTCCATTTTTGACAGTGGAGTGTTAAAATCACCTACTATAATTGTGTTGCTGTCAATATCTTTCTTGAAGTCTTCTAAGATTTTCTTTATGTATTTAGGTGCTCCTATGTTGGGTGCATATATATTTACAATGTTTGTGTCTTCTTGGTGGATTCTTCCCTTGAATATTATGAAGTGACCTTCTGGGTCTCTCTTTATGGCCCTTCTTTTGAAGTCTATTTTGTCTGATATAAGTATTGCTACCCTGGCTTTT
Source organism: Glossophaga mutica (assembly GCA_039655065.1). Taxonomy (NCBI): domain Eukaryota; kingdom Metazoa; phylum Chordata; class Mammalia; order Chiroptera; family Phyllostomidae; genus Glossophaga; species Glossophaga mutica. The sequence continues at coordinate 71,075,736 of CM077308.1, read as the reverse complement.
TTTCCCTGTCCATTTGCTTGGAAAATTTGTTTCCAGCCTTTCACTTTGAGTCTGTGTAGGTCTTTTGTCCTGAGGTGGGTCTCTTGTAGGCAGCATATGTGTGGGTCATGCTTTCTTGTCCATTCAGCTATTCTATGTCTTTTGATTGGAGCATTTAATCCATTTACATTTAAGGTTATTATTGATAGGTAGTGATTCATTGCTATTTTCGTACCTGTGTTCCTCTCTCTCTCTCTCTCTCTCTCTTCCTTATTTTCCTTAAGCCAGTCTGTTTAGCATCTCTTGCAGAACTGGTTTGGTAGAGGTGTATTCTTTTAGACTTCTTTTGTCTGGGAAGCTCCTTATTTGGCCTTCTATCTTGATTGAAAGCCTTGCTGGGTAAAGTAGTCTGGGTTGCAGGCCTTTGATTCTCATTACTTGGAGTATTTCTTGCCATTCTCTTCTGGCTTGGAGCATTTCCATTGAGAAGTCAGCTGCTAACCTTATCAGGGTTCCCTTGTATGTTACTTCCTTTTTCTCCCTTGCTGCCTTTAAGATTCTCTCTTTGTGTTGAATTTTGCCACTTGAATTATGTTGTGTCTTGAAGTAGGCCTGTTTGGGTTCCTCTTGATTGGGACTCTCTGTGTTTCCTGGAATTCTGTGACTTTTTCTCTCATCAAATTAGGGAAGTTTTCCATCATTACTTTTTCAAATAGGTTTTCTATCCCTTGCTCTTCTCCTTCTCCTTCTGGTATCCCTATTATATGGATATTATTATGTTTCATATTGTCTTGCATTTCTCTTAATCCCTCTTCATTCTTTCTGAGCCTCTTTTCCTTTTCTTGCTCTTTCTGGGTGTTGTTTTCTACTTTCCTCCAACTCGCTCATCTGATCTTCTGCTTCATCAATTCTGCTTTTTATTCCTTCTGTGTTCTTCAGTTCAGAAGTTGTATTCTTCATTTCCTCTTGGCCCTTGTTGATAGCTTCTATTTCTTTTTTCTTGTTGATATAGTTTGCAGTGAGTTCATCGTAGCTTCCCTGTAGTTTCTGGTAGCTCATTGAGAGCTCATGGAGCTTTCTGATAACCACTGCTTTGAACTCAATATCTGATAGTTGAGTTGCCTCTGTTTCATTCAGCATTCTTTCTGGGACTTCCTCCTTTCCTTTCATTTGAGGATTGTTTCTTTGTCTTCCCATTGTTTGTGAGACTCTTCTTGTTAGCCTTAGGTTCTTAAATTGATCTGTTCTGGCTCCCTGGGTTTATGGTGTGAACTTCTGTGGTAGAATACCTGTGAGATTCAGTGGTCCAGTCTCCTTCAGGTACCCTGGTGTTCACAGCTTTACTGTCTTAGCTGTTGGGATGCCCCATCTTTGGGACCAACTCTGGTTTTTTCACAGTTCCACATTTTTTTTGTCTCAGTCGTGGGTATTTAAGAAGAGAAAAGAGGGGAAAAAAGAAAAAATTAAAAAAAGAGGAAGGAAGAAGAGATAAAATTGGAAAGAAAGGAAGAAGGAATAAAACAAGAAAGAAGTGAAGAGAAGCAAAAGGATTTGAGGGCTAAAAACGATAAGAATAATAAAAAAATAATAAATTATTAAAAAACCAAAAAGAACAAACAAACAAAAAACACAAAAAACTCTTGCTGTTTTCAAACTTGCCAAGCTGGTTTTTCTGGTTATGCTGGCTGCAATAGCCAAGGGGTGACGTATTGCATTTCTCCCTGTTCAGCACTCAGTCAGCTTTGGGCTTCTCTCCACAGGGCTAGCCCGGCGCCTCTCCATGCAGGCCTTGGGGCATGGGCTCTGGGCCTGCTGCTGAGGGTGTGCTTTCCCTGAGTTTATGGGTGTGAGCTTGGGTCTCTCACAGATTGAGCACTCCCTGGGGTTTACGGGTGTCGGCTCTGGGTCTCCTATGGGGCTCGTGTGCCGTCATTGGTTTATGGGTGCGGGTTCTGGGTTTTCTATAGAGTGTTTGTGCTGTCAGAGTTTACGAGTGTGGGGTCCGAGGGTTTCCCGCATTTTGCACGCTCACCCTGGGTTCATGGGGGTGAACTCCAGGTTTCCCACGGATTGTGCACACTCCCCAGGTTTATGGGTGTGCTCTCCGGCTCTTCTACATAGCACGTGCACTGCCTGAGTTTACAAGTGTGGGTTCCACGTTTCTGCGGTGCCTGTGCTCACCCTAAGTTCATGGGTGTGAGCTCCGGGTTTCCCACGGGTTGTGTGCAGTCCCTGGGTTCACATGTGTGGGCTCTGGTTCTCCCACGGATCACTCTCACTCCCTGGTTCCGGGTGGGGGCTTTGGGGAAGCCCGCAACCTGAGGGTGTGGGCTTAGGCTCTGGTCGCATAGGCTCCGGCATGCACTCCACCCAGGCCTACGTGTGGATGTTCACGGCCCCAGCGTGTTTGCCACTCAGACCTTAACTTCTCTCTCTGTGACTTCAAGCAACCAGTTATCTCCTGTTGCTGCTCAACCCTTGTTTGACCCGGACAGGCAGTTGACCTGGCTCCCTCTCTAGAGCCCTGTGGCAGACCCAGCAAGGGCCTGGCCCAGAGCTTCAGCCACCCTGGTCTCCACTCTGATCCCTGGGCTCTTATTGTCCTGAAGAACTCTCCTTACCATCTGGTTTCTGTAGCAAAATGTCTGCTACAGATTTTGATCTCCTATTTTCATATATGCTATGGTACCATTGGCTGTCTGCTCTGTTCCTCTGTAGATCGGCTAGGTTTTTCTCCCATGTGTATTTATACTTTTTAATTAGTTTTTTTTAAAGTGAAGACCTTGGATGTCTTGTCTTAATTTTACATGTGAATTTATGCTCTTCAGGGGCAGATTCTCCTACTCATGGGGTATTATAGACATGGAGGTGGGAAAAGAAGATTATTGTACACCAAAATACTAAATACTTGGGTTAATGAAGTAGTGTTACAGATTTTTCTTTTGTAGTATCCAAACTTTCTCTGCGTGTCCTCTTCAGCCTACTCTAGATATTCTTGTGAGAACATCCAGTGGTCATGAGGAGTTGTTTTCTGCCACAAGGAAGTAGGCAGCGAGCTACATACGAGGCATCTGCAGCCCGGAGAGAAGATACAGAAAGCCTGGGTTTACACAGCTGCCATAGAAGGAGGCCTGCTTTTTTTGTTGTTGGTGGTGGCGTTTGTTTGTTTTGAATGTTGTAATCTCCTTTACTCATTCCAATCTTAAGTTCAGGTGCAGAATCTGGTCTGAGCTGTGACAAAGAAAATTACCATAATTTGGGAAGTGTAATACACATGTTTTGCCCAAATTTTGAAGGGGGAAAAAAGGATGTGCATTATACATGGGCATGATGATTACATCCCATGGGTATAATAATCTCATGTATAATATGCACAAAAACTTGGGTGTGCATTATACACAGCAAAATATGTAATCAAATCTGTATTCAAGCTTATAAAGGGGAGGAGAAAGTAGTAACTACAAGCTCTCTTCTGGAACATCTGATTTAAGTGGCCTGGGGCACATGCATTCTCTATCTCTTTTTTTAAATCTTCACCTCAGGATATGTTTATTGATTTTAGAAAGAGAGGAAGGGAGGGAGGGGGAGAGAGAGAGAGAGAGAGGAGGAGGAGAGGGAGAAGGAGAGAGAAAAACATCATGTGAGAGACGCTGATCAGTTGCCTCCTGTACATGCTGTGACCAGGAATTGAACCTGCAACCTAGGTATTTGCCATGACCTGATATGGAACCCACACATTTTTGGTGTACAGGATGATGTTCCAACCAACTGAGCCACCAGCCAGGGACACAAGCAGTCTTTAAAGGACTTCGGGTGATTCTAATATACAGCCAAATTGAGAACTGCTATATTAGAAGGTCAGTGTGGGGAGAGATGGCCATGGCAGCAGCTCTGAGGTGATTTAGTTGTTAACTAATTGTTGGCAGCCCAGCCACGAGTCCAGGTGCTCCATGGATAGAAGGATAATTATACTCCAGACTTAAGAAAGAGCACCAGCACCAATGAGAAGGTGCAAGTGCTGTGCTTCCTGGGGAGAGGGGACCTGAGATCTTGCTGTTATGTAAGTGGGGGCTATGATGATCTTGACTTTTCAGGTTATGTAATAATTCCCATGAAGAACAGTCTTAAGAAAGAAAATTCTGGGAGTTTGGAGTCACCTGATGTCAGAAATATTCATGACTATATTTGATAGTTCTTAAAGATATTTCCCAAATTTGTGATGTATGAATTCAAGTAAGAAAGATAAGAAAGTCTGAGAACCTTTCCAGATATAAGGAAAGTAAAGAGATATAACAACGAAACATTATGTGAGACAATGGACTGGAAAACCTGCTATAAAGGTCATTATTGAGACAATTAGTTAAATTTGAATATGGAGAGTGGATTAGTTAATAGTGTTGTGTTGGTGTTAAATTTCTTGATTTTGAAAATTTGATTTTTGTTTTGAAAGGGAATGTCCTCGTTCTTAGGAAATACATATGAGTATTTGGGAGTCAAGGTTATAATGTCTCCAACTTAAGTGCAAATAGTTTAAATAAATGCATATACATATGACATATATCTAGAGAGAACGAAAAAACAAAGGAAGCAAAATGAGGCAATTGATGAGTCTGGATACTTGGTATCAGAAATTCACTTTACTATTCTTATAACTTTTCTGTAAGTTTGAAGTTATGTTTTTAAAAAGTTACCACACTGCCCCGCCCCCCCCCCAAAGGAAACAAAGTGAATCAGCGTGAGCAGAGAGTCTCACATGAAGAGAATTGAAAGCAAAGGAAACATCTTTGAAGTGGGAAAGGCTTGGAATATGATAGGAACTAGAGAAGGTCAGTATGGATGGAGTGTGTAGGACAGCAAGTCAAGAAGATGATAAGAAAATAGAAGCAGGGGTTGGATCACCTGGTTCTCATAGTCCATAAGGTTGGATTTAATTCTTTTTTTTTTTTTTTAATATTTATTTATTGGGAAGTCACTGTAAAGTTCTGAGCAGGATGTAAGTAACATGATACACTTTACAGTTAATTCCAGGGAATGATTTTTTTTTTTTTTTAAATTGGAGCAGCTGAGGCTCAACTGCAGCCTCTGAATAGTTCAGTCACTGTATATACAGACATCAGGAAAACAAACAGCGAGGCCTGTTGGGCCCTCTTTGCAGGAGAAGGAGGATGGGGTGAAAAACCCACCCTGGGACAGGTGGGACAGCCAAAAACAATAGCTGTCGCTGCCCACCCCTTACCATGCTTTGACTGCCCGTCATACCACAGTACTCGACTCCACTGCAAAGCTTCATTTCATGCTCACAGTTCTAGAAATATTCCAATCACATTACACATGATCCCACGTTCAACACCAAGAGCAACGGCAGAAGCCCACACTTCAACCCTTTCCAAAGGAAGACAACCCCTCTAGTTTCTTTATCCTGTTCCAAGCTCAGCATTTTCAGGTGAGAATTGTTTCACTGGTCAGCTTTGAATGTGGCTCTTCCTGTCCCTTCAGTTGAAGGCTAAATGACAGACTTAGTACTGGAAGGGAAGTGTGAAGTCGTACCTCGACCCACGTTAGCATCCGCAGCAGCTGCCCGCTATGCAGTGGTTATCGGGTGATGGCAGGCACCCTTCTCAGACAATCCTAGTTGTGTTTATGGTCACACTGGTGCTGAAATCCTTTCTCTTTATACCCCACATCCCGAATTTAGGATTACATTTTAAGACAGTAGAGAGTCAGGGTGCCTTCCCTGGGGGACAGGGACTTGTGCTGTGCCCAGCAGTGTGCTCAGCTGATTTTGGCAGACTTCTCTTTGTGATGACGAGAGAATGCAGATTACATGCCTCTTAATTTTAATCCTTGGTTTGTGTGTGTTTTCCGTTAATACAGTTCCTTATATTCTTAAATGTGACATTGTGGAATTTGTCTTCACTCATCTTTAATTACAATAAAAATTTCCTGTTTCATAGAAGATAATCAATACAGGGATGTTGCTCTCCTGCAAGACATGCTATGTCTGCTAGACAGGCATGCCAAAGATCTCCCTGCTCTCCTAAGTGTGTTGATCTCTTCCAGGGGACAGACTGAGTTTTTTCAGGCTCTGTTTGCCAGATCTGTCAGCTTCAGCGCTATTTCCCAGAACGACTCGGAGGATTTCCCTTCTGAGGTACAAAGACAGGCCTCTGCATATTTTGTTTCCCAGCATTCTGTGTCCTTCTCATCATAGAACACGACCTCTGTAAAGGAAACAAATTCCATGCATTTGGGATATAAATTCACACATTAGCCAACCATACTCTCCACCTCACCATTTCTTCTCCCAGTGACAGAGATGGGTGCGTGACCCTAAGTCAGACCCGAATTCTGTCGGACCCTTCTGCAGAATCCCTCTTCAGAGTTTTCAGAGAAGATGTTCTCTTAAAACTGGAGCTGTTAGGCTGGTGGGTCGTAAGGCTTGGGGTGCGGGGCACCCCCCATGCCTGCTACATGCAGAGAGTCTGAGGGACAGGGCTCTGGTAACAGCGTACGTGCACTTCATCCAGCTTGACTCAAGCCAGTGCTACCTCTGGATTTTTCAGCTAAATGACCAAAAAAGTACCTCTTTATTGTTTAAGTGATAGTCTGTCACGTGCAGTCAGGAGTCCCGCCTGGTCACACCAGGGCTCCACTGCCTCAGCTAAACACTTTGCTGGCAGGTGTCTGGAGACGGGGAGTTGTTTTAGAAGTTAAGCAATCTCAGGATTTTCTTGGCCAGGTTGGGGTTCTCCTTGGCAATTAAAATTCCTTTCACATCTCATTACATTGCTGGTGGGTTAGATTCTGAGGAACTTCATGAGCTTATAACAAATGCCAGAAATCTTGTTGAGTCGTGATGCCGGAATCTGGACTGTGCCTTTGAAGTTTCTCTCTCTGAGCAACAGAAGCCAGGCCTCTGCCCATAGCTGTAGGCCTCAGCTGAAAACTTTTGTTCTTGTCTCTGCCTTTAAAACAATAGACAGGAAGGGGAAACAAATATATTTTATTCTCTATAAATATTATTTTAATAATATTTTTATTAAATATTAAAGAAGAGGATTTTTCCTTTTACCATTTTAAAACCCCTATCTGTAAACACTTTTATCTAAAAGCTTGAGTATATAAAAGTAATTTTTCAGTATATCTATATTGTTTTAGTCTGTAAAAGCCAAAATTTTGTATCTGAAATGTTTATAATTTTAGAAAGTCCTTGATTCTAAAATTCTCTAATTGGACATTGTAATTTCTTTTACCTTTATAAACTATGATATATTTGTATACAGCATTTTGCCTTTGAATTCTTCCAAAGTGCCTTTTAAAAATATTTAATTTTTGGGTAAGTGCATAGATGGATTGTAGGTAAAAATATAAAGATTGCTGATAATATAATAATTCTTAAAGCTTAAATCATATAAACTACTTTCGTTAGGAAGGAAAAATGGGTCAATAGTTTAAATAAACAGGAAATAAACTACTGAGAGGTAACTAATTTATTCACAAATGATTTTAAATTAATTAAATTGTAACACATTTACTAAAATAATTTTTAGAATTGCTTTCTTTGCCAGTTGATTTTGATCTAATTTCCTATGCAAGTTAACTCTTCTGATTAGCTTGCTTTAAGGAATTCTGAAATGCAAAATATGAACTTCTGACATAATGATGAAAATGAAGGAAAATATCCAGGTGAAGGAAGTATTTTTCCAAAAAATTAATCACATCTTATTTAAGTAGATAGTTCTACTAGTGATTTATTTTTCAAAATGTGCTCTTAGTAATTGTCTTAATTTCTATTATTCAGTAATTTCTCATAAACTCAGCAGTTTAAAGCGATAGCCCTTTATTAGCTCACAGTTCAGAGGTCAGAGGTCGGGTGCAGCATTGTTGTGTTTTGCGCTCTGGGTATCACAGGTGGAAATCAAGGTGTTCACCACGTTGGTACTTCTGGAGGCTCCGGAGAAAACATCAGGTTTTGGGAAGCTTTCAGAACCTTACGGTAAAGGACTGATGTCCCTGTTTCTTTACTGGCTATTGGCTGGAGATTGCTCTCAGGTCCACCCATATTCCTTGCCACTCGGTCCTCTCCATCTTCAAAGTGAGCAACAAAGAATCTTGCTCCCACTGAACCCTACCCCTAATCTCACCAGGAGGAGACAAGTCCTTTTTAGGGCTCATCCGCTTAGACTAGGCTCACTGAAGATAACTTCTCTTTCTTAAGATCGACTTATTTGGGACCTTTATTGTATCTACATACACCTTCAGAGCAGCTCCTAGATTAGTGCTGGATTGAATCAACGGGTAGAAAAGTTTGTACACACGGGCGGGTGGGGCAGAAAATCTTGGGAGCCAGCTCAGAATTCTATTATAGCAATGAAATGCACCACGATTGGGTCAAAAATCCATTTAAAATATGATTCCTAATACAAAATGAGAGGTTGGTGGGAAGATTTGAAAGCTATTTTAAGAGGGAGTTAAACCCTAGAGTTCAAGTAGTGGTATTTCCCCGGTCTCCCAGGCCATCCACCCCAAACATAAAGTGATTGCACAGTCTGCGTGGAGTCCCACTGAGACATGAGTCTACTGCTCTCCTTCCAGGAAGACATTCCTGATGATGTCACCTGCATTGTGCACCTCCTGTCATCTGTCATAGTGCACTTGGGGTGTTTATTAAAGGAAAGCTTGGGAACCTATAGGCATACAGTCCTGCCTTGGAGCAGGGGAGGGCCCTCACTTCTGCTCCCTAACCTCACACATGGCCAGTCAAGGGGTAGCAGCCCCTCCGCCAGCCCCTTCTTTTCCATCTCCATGTCCTCCACCTCAGAGCAAGAGACACAATCCCAAAGGCCCAGCTGCCCTCCGAATCAGTTCCCTTTATTTCTTCTGAGGCTAAGCTGTGAAAACACTCACATGTTCTGCCAGCTATGGAATCTCCTTTTCACATTTCAAACTTCAGTATGCTATTTTAAAAAACAAACTTACCAAAGCCTCCCCCAAAGCCAAATGGCATAGGCAGCTCTGCTTCCTGGAGCCCAGTGTTCTAATGAAGGTTCATAATGTTGTCTCTGATCATTAAGAAAGTGTTAAATCACATGCCATGCACTGTTTAAGAACATGAGGAAATGTGTAAAACTGCCGTTTTTCCAGTTAGCTGTCATCCCAGCATGGAATCAGCTTGTATCCAGAGATGCATTCATTTCTGAATCTTGTTCATTAGTTGTCACTGCTGCAGTAGAGGTTTTCTGCCTCTGTGGTGAGTCAGGGACTGCTGCCCGTCACAGGTTACCCGGATGCAGCTCTGGTGCATCAGCGCCAGCCATTTGTCCCTGAGTCACCAGATCCCAAGTCTGTAAAGTGTGCCTTACCAGCAAGGCTGTTGAGGAGTGTTCTTGTGTGAGGGGTTCAGTGCCTGACATTCTGGGTTCAAATCCCAAAACTTCGGCTTACTAACTGGTTATTTAATGTTTCATTTTCTATCTTGCAAGATGTACTCTTAGTGTGACTGGCAGAGAGTAAGTATTGATACTTAGCACATGAGATGTTATTTCAGGCACCTGCATGTTCCTGTATTGAGGGCTAAGCCTGTTGGTGCATTTCTTGTATTTTGGCTCAGAAACTGGCAGAGCTGGGTAAGTAGAGAAGGCTTCTGATTTTCAAAATATGTCCAGAATCTAACCACTTCTCCCTATTACCATCCCACCCCCGCTTTGGTCCCGGCCATCAAACCTTTCTTACCTTGATAATTGCAATAGCCTCTTAACTGAGGCCCTGCTTCTCTCCCTGCTCCCCTGCAGTCCGTTCTTTATATGGCAGCTGGGATGATCCTTAACAGCTTGAGTCTGATCTCTTCTCAGAGTTCTGCAGGGCTTTTCCACCTCACTCAGTGTAAAAATGGAAGCCCTTTCAATGGCCTGTTGGCTCTTCATTATCTGGTGCCCTGTTAACTTTCTGACCTTCCCCTGCTCACACGGCACCTACGGTGCTCGCCCTTTTTCTGCTCCTCAGACATGCTGTCACCTTAAGGTCTTCGCACATGTTGTTTCCTCGGTCTGGAGTGAGCTTCCCTCAGATGTGCCATGTCCTTATACCTTTGTTCGAATGTCCCCTACTCAAAGAGGTTCACGCTGACCCTGTCTTCTCACGCTCTGATCTCCTTTTCTTTGCCCTGCCTTTTCTTTTTCTATAGTCTGTATCATAATCTCTACACATTATATATTTTACTTATTTAGTATGGCCAGCAGTTTCTGCCTCTCTGTTACACACACACACACACACACACACACACACACACACACACACACACACAGGGTCTGGTGGAGGTAAGGCTTGCCTGAGTGTGGTTAGTAGGGGTACATGAATATCTCACAGGAGATGGACAGCAATTTGAACATTTTGCCTAAAATGTCATATGGTGAGCTTGAGTGTGATATTGTTGTGTTACAGAATTATATGCTTATGATTTTTCAATAAAAGATTTTGTAATACAAAAGGGGCATTATTAGTGCCAGACCCTGTATGTATATATATCATATAGGCAGGGATAGTTGCCTGTTTTGTTCTCTGATATATCCCGCGTACCTAGAAGTACTCCTGATGTGTAGTAGAGGGTCCATAAGTATTTGTTGAGTCAAACAAGGATTGGAGGTTGTGCTGGGAACACAAAGACAGAGAAAGATGGATGTAATGACAGTTTAAAAGCTGGTATATTACAAAGAGCAATGCAGAATTTTAAATAAGAGCATGAATCAAAGAGGCAGAATACTACAAAATTTGATTATAGGAACCAAAGTACCATCTGAACCTGTTAGCTTTACATTCATCTTGTCAGGGATTTGTAGATATGTAAGTAATAATCTAGCGCGCCACGCGGTGTCTCATTATAGGTTGAATAAATGTATTTTGATTGACTCACTGTCAGCTCCGTAACTGTCAAAACTCAGGTGTGTCTGTGAGGCAAACCTTAATAATCTCTGCAGTGTAAGCTGGTGAAGAAGAGGCTGGGACTGAAGGTTGATCAGTGATCTGAACTATAATTTCCACCTAAGAGGGTGCAGTGGACAGATCTCCTCTGGCCTTTAAATTCCCAGAGACAGGGATTTGAGTTCCAACTCCGTTAATGTGTAGCTGCAGGGCTTTGGTTAGGATGTTTTACACCTCAAGCTGTCAATGTATTATGCTTCATAGCAATAATATTATCCTGAAAATTAAAGAAAATTTGGTGAAAGTGCTATTTTTATTATTATTGCAGAATGAATATGGAGAAGTTAGGCTTCATTTAGATTCAGATTAGTGTTACGGGCTGAATTATGCCCGCTCCCCCTCAATTCATACATTGAAGTTTTAACTTGAAGTGGACTGGATTTGGAGATAAGGCCTATAAGGAGGTAATCAGGGTCAAATGAGGTCATAAGGGTAGGGCCCTGATCGGATGGGATTTGTGTCTTTGTAAGAGAGTCTGCTCTCTCTGTTTTTCAAGGACACAGCGAGGGTGTTGGCAAACCTTCTGTTTGCAGTGGGCACTTGGGATAACACCGGGCAGGCTGTAAACCCTGAAGGTGGGTGTTCTCAAAGCCTCGTAAGGACTCCTGGAAGTGGGCTGGGATTCTTGGAAGGGCTCTTATTTCAGCAGGAAACTGGACGGCTGCTCAGAATCTGAGGTGGAAGATTAGCACCGGATTTGGCACAGGGTTGCAGAGAAGGGAGCTCACTCAGACTTGTTCCAGTTTCCTGACATTACTTCCTTCCATGCTTTTGTCTTGTTGATGCGCTAGGCAACACTGAACCTGTGGATGAGGGGCCCTGGTGCCCAGAGCTGCACGGGGCCAGGGGCAGCGGTGAGGGCTGGCGACCCTCTTTTGCTGTAAAGTGCTCATCCCCGTTAGTCTTTACAGAGCTTTTAGAGGCAAAACCTAACATCCCTGCATGTTAAAATGTGGGTTGTCTTATAATTACAGATACAGGTTTGTGTCGTTTGAAAGTATTTCATATATAATTCATAGACTTGAAAGTGCTCGTCTAGCTATATCCAATGGACTAAATTCTCTAAAATATCATTGAAAGAGTTACACGATCTCTTTTATGATTATTGTCTGGGTGATTCTATTAAGCGGTTGTCCTTTACTTGAGTTCTGAATTGTAATCCTCAATACTCGATCTTTATTTGTACCATCAATGCGTTGGTTGCTTAGCATTGATAATACTTCCTGCTGTTTGAGAGGTTTATCCTCCAAATGGACCGTTGTCATTTCCCTTGGTGGGGGAGCCAGAATATCTGAGTTGTCCCTAGTGAGAACTGACTGCTGTGGCTGATGGAGAGCCCTGCAGGCAGTCGTGATCTGCATAAGGAGTAAACTTAGTTTTCTCAAGAGTCAATACTTTTTCATTTGGTTCATGATAATTTACAAAGTTCCATAAAACTTTTTACGGAAATAATTTTGAAACTTTCAATGCATAAAATACTCACATGTAAAACTTATTTACTGCAATATGAAGATTCACTCAAACTCATTCTAGTTGGTATCCTTTCATGTAGGTGGCTTAAACTCTCTAGCTACATTTAATAGAACTAGCTGAGTAAAAAAAGGCACAGTCCTTAGCTTTGGGCAGCTCATGGATTAAGAAGAAGAAAGTTAAGTTTGGAGGCACTTACAGTGCAGTGTGAAATCTGCCATTGGAGCCCTGGCTGGTGCAGCTCAGTGGATTGAATGCTGGCCTGCGAACCAAAGGGTTGCCAGTTTGATTCCCAGTCAGGGTACATGCCTGGGTTGCAGGCCAGATCCCTGGTGGGGAGTGTGTGAGAGGCAACCACACATTGATGTTTCTCTCCCTCTCTTTCTCCTTTCCCCTCTCTAAAAATAAGTAGATAAAATCTTAAAAAGAAATCTCCTATTGTACATAGATATTATTCATGGGGCGATACAGGAACAAAGAGGAGCTCCACTTAATACAATTGGGAGTGTCATGCACATTTTCTTAAACGTATGATACTTAAATTGACTGTTGAAAGATAAATGGGGGAAGGCTAGTAGAACAGAGAGACACTACAGGCAGAAGGAACAGCATGTTTAAAAGTCTGAAAAAGCAGGTATACTTGGGGAAACTTTGTAGTTATAAGAGTAAGGTATTGCAGGTGATGAGGCTGAGGCCAGACCATGAAATGCCTTTTATTGTAAGATATCTGGAAGAAGAGACACAATGTATTTTAAAAAATTGAGTGTTGTGATTATTTCTGTACTATAGAAATTTCATTCAAGAATAATGAACACTTTAAAGTATATTGTTGTCTAACCACTATGCTGAATACCTGAAACTAATACAAAATAATATTGAATGTAAACTGTAATTGCAAAAAGTAAAAAAAGAATAATCACCTGGCTGGTATTGCTCACTGGATTGAGTGCCGGCCTGCGAACCAAAGGGTTGCTGGTTTGATTCCCAGTCAGGGCACATGCCTGGGTTGCAGGCAACGTCCCCAGTAGGGGGCACATGAGAGACAACCACACGTTGATGTTTCTCTCCCTCTTTCTCCTTCCCTTTCCCTGTCTCTAAAAATAAATAAATAAAATATTTAAAAAAGAATAATCATAGTATCTACCTATCTTTTTTCATTTAACCCACATTATAATCTTGTGTTGAGCGAAGTATTTGTAATATATTGGACTCTACTAAAATATACTAATTTTATGCTAATCTCTTATATATACTTCTTAAATTTTATCTATATTCAATTTTCAATTATTCACATTAGCTAAAAATGACAGGAAAGCCATCCTATTAACTTGTATATCTGTTCCTCTGACCATTTGTTAGTGTGGATTTTACTGGTTAAATGACAACATGTTCAAAAGAAATTATGTGGCTACTGAGAACTGGCACACACAGTGTTCTTTGTCTCTGTGTGGAACAACACTACGAGTAAACATTGTTTCTTGCCTTTATGTTAATCAGTGTTGGGGCCAGGTAAAAATAACTTCGTTGTTTTCTTTAAGAAATGTCTGGTCATGAAAGAAAAAAATCAACCAAAGAAAAAGTAAGGTAAATCAATGAAACAACTTACCCATCAGGACTAATAGCTTGCTTATGAGGACTTGCATCAAGACCATTGCCTCACTGTGTCTCCCAATCTAAAGCTATTTTAATAATAATAAAACAAATTTATCCTCAACCTCAACCAGTTCCTCATTTGCAAGATTCATCTTAAAACTGCCCAGCTGAGACCCTCAGACTCTCCATAAGCCCTGCCCTAATTTTTTATTTTGAGCCATTACTAAGTTCCATCAGGGTGATGTTCTCCCTTACTGGTCCACAGATTTTTCTAGTGTTTTTTATTGGGAGAAATATACAGTCAGTACTATTCTGCTGTAAATCTGTGTTGAGTTTCTGTTATTAGAATGTAATTTACTCTGCAGTATCCTCACAAAGTCACCACAGCAACGTTGCTCGTTGGATTATTTGAAGATGATGAGGGATGCGGGCAGGTGAGAGGATGCACACTGCAGACACAATTTTATCCAATGATGTGGGGCGATAACTGGTGGCAGAAAGCATGTTGAGATTTGAGTGGTGAGGGACAATTTCATTGATCTGCTAAAGTGGACACTTCATTTCTGAGCAGAGCATAGCTCTAGCATATTTCAGGAAAGGAGCAGAAGAAATCATTTACGTAGTCTCTCAGTAGTTCTCTGTGGCTCCTCACTGTTCTCATGATAAAGCACAATTTATGGCTTTTGAAAACTTTTATCTTCTGATCTTTGCTTACTCCTCCTTTTTATCTTGTGCACCCTCTTCCCCATAATTCATCTTTTTCTATCCATACATCCATTGATTTTGCAAACACATTAGGTACTTGTCTTCCGACCTTTGCATGTGCTAGTCTTACTGTTTGGACCACATTTTCCCACATTTACCCAGTTAACCCCTCTACTTCTTTTTCTGTCTCAGCCAAGCTAGTACTTCATTTGGGGGTTGTTTTCTGAACCTCTAAGAGTGTACTAGGTGCCCCTCTCACATAGCCCTACGGCAGTGATTTTCAGCCTTTTTCCTTTCATGGCACATGTAAAATGATTGCTAAAATTCTGCAGCACTCCAAAAAATGTTTTTTGCCAGTCTGGAAAATTAGTAGGTATAATTTCAATTCATTCACACTGGACAGCTATTGTTGTGTTGGCTGTTGTCATCTTTTACTTGGACAGTCTCTTTAAAGGAAAAGAGGTCAGGTATTGCATATTTTAAAATTATTGCAGCACAGCGGTGTGCCATCTGTGACACATTGGTTGAAAATCACTGCCCCATTGTGTTCTGTGATTTTTCCACTATCTACTATGGTATTTATTATACTGCGTAATAATTAGAGTGTACCTGGCTTTCTCTTACCCACTCCAGACAGTAACTGTATTGAGAGAGAGAGAGATTTTATATAATTGTTTCTATGCACTACCTGCCTAATATATGCCTGCATAACAGATACATAATATCAATCGAGTACGTGAATAAACACTTGCTCTGCTACCATTGATGGCCTGAAATTCCTCCTTCACCCTCCAGTCTCTCTGATCTGTTGGCGTCAAGACCATTTCCCGTTGGATGTACACCTGACGTGAAGCTTTTGAAATTACCTCACATGTTGATTTTGCTGTAGTGAAACACAGTTCTCCCTGCTTCATTGTTTTTATTTACCAGAGAGATACTTGCATTTTTGCTCATCATAGGACTTGAAATAGGAGAACAATTTTAAAGCCGCAAGCACTGCTGCCTATGTGTTTATGTGCCCTCCCTCATTTAATTCTTGTACTCTCGTTGCATGCACTTTACTTTTGTACTTTGGAATCACTTCCTCTTGAATATGTAAGCTTCTATTTGCTTTCCACGCCTTAATCCAATTCTTTTTTTTAAAAAGATTTTATTTATTTTTAGAGAGAGAGGAAGGGAGAGAGAAATAGAGGGCACAATAAACATACTGTGTGGTTGCCCCTGTGCGCCCCCTACTGGGGACCTGGCCTACAACCCAGGCATGTGTCCTGACTGGGTATTGAACCGGCGACCCTTTGCTTCTCAGTCTGTCGCTTAGTCCACTGAGCCACACCAGCCAGGGCTGAACCTAATTCTTAGGATGCATGTTGTCCCCGTGACCTTGCTTCTTGACATCAGCACAGAGGTTCCTTTGTTCTTCCATCTTGGATCCTCTGCTCACAGCTCCCCTCACCCTAACCCCTCCACCCAAGAGTTTATTTTTCATTAAATTATTATGGTTGCCTGAATTTCTCTAAGCCACCCATGCCATTGAAGCACATTCCTCCGTGTTTCTAGAGCAATAAGTGAGTCTCTGTTACAGCTTAACACAGGGTGTGAGAGAAGCTGAGCATACCGGGTGTTATCGGGGCAGGATCAGCACCTACGTTCCTGGTCATCTTGGCGTGACTTCACATAGAAATACCGACTGCAGTGGAATTAACTTTATACAGGGGAAAGATGTCAGAGTCAGCCTTGAGGATTCAAGCTGCAGTACAGACATTGTGCCAGGCACTAGGGTAGTGAACAATTCAGTCTGCCCTGAAGGAGTTTAGAATCCCAGAGACACTTTACAGCATTCTAATAAGTTTCCCACTCCTAACACCCAGTTTCCAGAATACTCTTCTACAATGAATAATTTTCTTGCATGATCAGTGTACTGTCCATGCCTATTTGTTTGTAGTGCATCATTCAGAGTAAAATATGGGCCTCAGATGGAATTCTGCCCGTGGGACTAACGAGGGGAGGTGAGTGACCAAAGGGAGGGGTGGAGGTGTTTCTGATAGACAGGCAGTGTGGGAGGGGCTTTGTGTGGTGTGTTATAACCACTGTACGAGGGAGGGAAGGGAAGGAGACCAGGAGCCCCTACTCTGGTTTGACAGGTTGCCAGGGCGGGAAAGTAAAACCAAATAAAAAGTAAACACAATCCCAAAGCAGCAAATGAGAGCTTAACTCCCTGGGAAGGCTACTTCTGGATCAGCCATCTGAGCCATTGAGTCTCAGAGCCTGGAATCAAATTTCTTGCTGAAGAGACTGGCATGGAAGCTTCTGGAAACTTTCCTGCAGACTCCACGAACTTCAGCCTTCGTGGGGCGGCAGGGGCCTCTGTCCCCTGAAGTGGAGAGTCTTTTGGAACTCACGTGGTGCCGTCTCAGTGGCCAAGGAGGAGGAGCTCCCAGAGGACTCTGCTTTGAAGAGGGACCCTGTCTTTGGGAGCATGTCCCGCTTCAAAGCAAAAACATTTACTGAGCACCATCTGCCAGGCACTAAGCTGGGCACTGCCCATATAGCCATGAATAAAATGTAGGCCCTGTCCTCATGGAGTGTCCAGCCTAGTGGGGGATACACCTTCATAAATGAAAATTATAATGCCATGGGGTGCATATGATATTGGGGTGACAGGTTTACTAAAGATGTCAGAGCAAGGGGCTCTCTCCTTAAGAATGAAGTTGAAGTGGGGTACAGAAGGGGAATGAACACTCTCAAATCTTCAGATGAGGCTAAATTATATTTTAATATCTTATTTCCAAATTGTGCCTCCTAGCTGTTGTGGCCTTGGGAAAAACACGCATCAAATATGGTTGTATATCCCGCTGATTTCTGATCTCTGAAGAGATGGGGTTTATATCTTTCAGCACTCTTTGTAATTGCACTCAGCACCCTGCTCTGCTGGCTGCTGATAATGCCAGCGTGCTTCTGACTGAAGCAGAAAGGTACCACACTGACTTCATCAGACCTCTGCACTGAAAATAGATCTTCGGTGAAAACGTAAAGGCAAAAATGTAAAATGGGGCTCTCATTTTGATCCTTATCTGTTGGTATAATATGTCTATTGTCAAGTGTTCTATCTCGTCAGCGTATTTTAAGGACTGGCTCTTAAATGGGCTTCAAGGGAAATAAAACTGCATAATAAAAAATCATAAAGCTTAAAAAGATGGATAAGTTTATAAAAGGCTTGTGTTGAGTGACTATGTAGCATTCACATGATTCTCTTTGCCAGGATAACGGAAAGTCTTTCCTTCCTAAAGTTAGAGTCACTGGGAAGAAGGGGTCACTTGTTTGTTCAGAATTAGCCTTTCAGGAATTGAAGAATAGATGATGGACATAACTCTAGAACTGGTGAGTGGAGGAGACAGGAGAGGGTTTTGGAACCGAGACAGAGCTGGAGCTGCTCCTGCTTTGTGAAGAGCGATATGGAATCAGGTGGAGCGAACTGGTTAAGAGGATGAAGATTCTGGAGCCAAAAGAAATGCATGGAGTTCCTGGCTGTTTTCCATCTGACTGACTGATCTGTTCCAATTTGCTTGTCTTACTTATGATTAGTTATTTTTTAAAAATATGTAAGTACTCAATAATATTTTCGAAGTCGGATGAGCGTTCTTGTTGCATTAGGCTGTGTGATGATGCCAGGAGATCGTGAGCAGTGCCTGGCGGGGAGTAAGTACTGAACAAGGAGGCGCCCTTTACTCCTTCCAGTGTTGATGATCCTCAGCATTATTAAGTGCTTGGGTTAAGACAGGAGTATTGAGAAGAATTTTACATAATTATGCCAGGAGAGTGCACTAAAGGAGAAGAATATATGTGTTCTTACCCAGGAAAGCTAGGGGACAGGAACTCTTTCTTGCTAGAGTAGATCTTGAAAGAATGTGAGACTAGCAACATCCTGGAATTTCAAGCAATAACCCTGAGGAGCAGGAGAGCAAAGGTGATATAGTGGAAGAAAGATTACGAGGTGAAGAATCTCACCCCAGGTAATATCATTTGACCTGTGAGTCCCGCTGTGCCTGAAGTTGTCACTACCCCCCCATTCTCGAATTCTTGAGCCAGTACATTCTGAGGATGAGCCTCTATTGAGTTTTCTGATAATGCAACAAAAGAGTTCATGTAAAAAATATGAAACTCACATGTTTCAGTTTTTGATAGAAAGAAGAGTATTTTCTCCTCTCTTTTCTTATCTTGAATGTAGACAGGAAGCCTGGAGATGCATTAGCTGGCTATCACCACAAGGCAACCAGCTTGAGGGAAAGGCTGAGAGAAACATCCCTGGCATCCCTGTCCTGACATTATAAAGCCACAGAAATTATACCATCCTTACTTTTTGTTTGGGTTCACTTGGGTCTGCCATACAAAATAGCACAGACTGGGTATCTTAAATTTATTTTCTCGTAACACTGGATGGTAGAAGTTGGAGATCAGCTATCAGGAGGATGGCTTTCTTCTGAGACCTCTCTCCCTGGCTTATAGATGGACATCTTCCTCTTGTGTCTTCACATGGTCCTCCCTCTGTGTGAGCCTGTGTCCTAACCTTATAAGGACACCAGTCCTCTGGGATTGGGGTCGACCCCAATGACCTCCTTCAACTCAGTTGCAGATGCTATTTCTAAATAAAGTCGCATTCTGCAGTACTGGGGTTTAGGACTTCAACATATGAGTTTCTGAGAAAAACAGTTTATCACATAACTCTTTTAGTGCAGAAAAGCAATATCTACAACAGTATCATATTTTTAGATTATTTTAATTAATATTTTAGTAGCTAAATGAAATTGTTAAGCACTGATGGAAGAAGTTCAATCTAATTTCTATTTCTGCAAATATATTTCCTTTTGATTACGAGGAGTTAGGCTATGAACTCACGTTTTGTTAAAACATAATTCTCAAGAGAAAGGCAGTTGCAGACAAAAGATGCCTCGCTTCTTAGTTCAGGGAGCACCTCCATTTTGTGCTTTTTTTAAAGACAGATTTTTCTAAAAAATTCAGGAAATAAATTTAGAGTTTTAATAGCTTAGAGAGACCATAGGAGCCGGGAAAAATTTTAAAAAAGCAATGTAGGCTAGGCTTCATAAAACAACAAGATCACAGTTTTACAGATGGATATCTGACCAAGAGGATTAATGATAACTCCTTCCAATACCCGGGCACTTTCTAACTCCCCCCTTTCTCCAAGACTATATTGCTATGTTCAGTCATAAAACTTGAGTTGGTAACTGCAATTGTTAAGGTTTTCAACTACAAAGTGGATACATTAGCTTCTTGCTTAGAGAGCACTTTAGCAGAACTACATCTCCCCAGGGTGTGAAAAATCTGTGTAAAGTTGGATTCTAGGTTTGTTAGGTGAAAAACAAGAAATACATCTCTAAGTGCGGAAGAGAAAATCAAGTTTTAAAATATTGTCTATGAGTTGTTTTCTAATAGTTTCTAATTTCTCACAGAGGCAATCATAGTTGAAATGAGATTTGAGTATTCAAGAAATGCATGGTATTTGAAAGTTATTCACACAGATAGAAGAAAGCATTAATACTTTTGTTCTCATATTAAGGTATTAGACCTGATACTGTATCTCTGCATGGTTTGAGCTTCTATGACTTTTTAATGGAATTTTAGTTTGAATAGGACTGAAGAAGGAGAGGGCTGAGCTGGAACAGAACCAAGATAGCTGTTTCATCGGCTGCACTGTGTCCAACAGAGGGCACTTGGAACTCACATATATCTGCAAAGAGCAGCAGCAGCAGCAGCAGCAGCAGCAGCAGCAGCAGCAACATTTAAGACATCCGTTTTCATTGCCATGGCGATTCTTAATTAACATGTAGCATCAGGGTTTCATTGACACTGGTAAAATGAGGTGACTGTAACCTTGATTAATAAAATGTGTAATCATTTTGGAAATATCAAGAGTTAGAAACTTGTTAGATATTTATGCTTGTTAATTACACTGGACTGCAATCAATTAAAAATAACCCTAAATTACAGATTGTTCAAGCTCCATTTCCTGGGTAAAATATTTATTTCTTTTTAAGAATAAAATTGATTATATGTTTGTGAATATTTAAGGATAAGACAGTAACAGGCTAAATATATATTTTATTTTTATGTGAGGAAAATTAAATTGATATTTCCTAACATCAATAAGCAAGTGTCAGTCACAGGGAAATGGAGCTTTACAGTGTTATTTATATATTTCTAAAATTCTAACTTTTTTTCAGAATCCAGATCAAAAATCAAAATGAGGAAAATGAAATTTCTGTTGTGTTTACAAGGCAAAAGTTTTGATTTACCACTAGAGGGCACTGTTCACTCTGTTATCTTTCCGAAACAGTTAGCCATCGGGCTCCTATTGAAATGGAAATGCTGCATTTACTAAGGTTTGTGAATAGTGTAGGAACAATCAGAAGCACCCCACAATTCTGGAGAGATCTTTCCCCCTCCTAATGCTGCTGTTGATTGTGACGCAAAGTCCTTGACTGCGCTAAATGTAAACTGGAGGGATTCAACATATTCAGTTTGTCTGTATGCTGTGTACATCCCTAAACTGTACTTCACTTTCATAAACCTTTTTTAAATATATTTTACTGATTATGCTATTACAGTTGTCCCATTTCTCCCCCATCATTCCCCTCCACCCTACACACCCTCTCTCACCCACATTCCCCCCCCCTTTAGTTCATGTCCATGTGTCATAAGTTCTTTAGCTTCTACATTTCCCACACTATTCTTGCCCTCCCCCTGTCTATTTTCTACCCACTATCTATGCTACTCATTCTCTGTACCTTTTCCTCCTCTCTCCTCCTCCCACACCCCTGTTGCTAACCCTCCATATGATCTCCATTTCTGTGGTTCATAAAATAGACAAAGTACAGAATTAAAAACTATATTTTTCCTCTCATGTTTTTACTTTTGACTTATCGATCACATTTGTACTATATCTTTGTGTGATGTCTTCAGCACAAAGCCTTAGAGTTCAGTAGCCTCTCTTTCTCTCTCTCTCAAGTTAATGAATAAATAATTGAGCTCATAAAATTCCTGGTTGTTGCACTCAGAGGGATTCAAATTTGCCACCCCAAAATATACCTTTTGGGATATTGATTATTTTAGGCTGTTTATTTTAAACGAAAGACTCAGAAAGGACTTTTTATACTCACCCTTTGCCTGCCTAAATGCATTCTGAGAGGAACATCTGCTTCAGGAAGGGAGTCTCAGCATACTCACCACAGCAGCGTGCACGAGTTAAGTGTGGCAGGCAGGGAGAGACCTAGCAGAGCCCATTGGCTGGGCTCCTGTCTGTGTCCCATTGTCTCTGGCTCTCCCATGGAGAGTTTGTTTACCGCATGTTTGCTTTTTCTCATCTACCTGTGAGTTGCCTGCTTTTTCTTTCAAACCCCTGACCCCTGCCTCCATCTCCTTCGTCCCACATGACAGATGAGCCACAACTGCCCGATGCTTCCTGGAGTCTCATATTCTATGGAGATCCCATGTTACATACTTAGTAAAGTTAGTCATTTTCTCGTGTTTGTCTGTCTCATGTTAATTTGATTATTAGTCCAGCTAGAAAAACTTAGGAAGTTTGGAGGCAAATTTATTTTTTCTATCCCCACAACACATTTTCTCAAGTTGATCAATCATATCACCAACTCTGATGTTTTATATAAGTCTGGTTTCTCAGTGAGACATGCAGTAGATTGTATTATTATTTGAAAATATTTACTCCACCTTCTTCCCAATAGGAAGAAAATATTGCCTACTCTATCATGCTAAACTTGGTCAGTGAAATGTGAGAAGTAACGATACCACTTTCAGGCAAAGGCCTTAAATGTGATTTAATGCCTATTGCTCTTCCTTTCTGTCACAAGAATGCACATGTTATGTCCTGTGGCTGCCCCTGCAGCCTAGGTCTCTGCATGTGAAGATATATGGAGCAGACCAAGTATTCATAACCGAGTTGTGACAGGGTGCACTAAGCCCCTCAAGAGGGGATTTGTAATGGGGTCCAGAACTTGGGGTGTCTAGCAGTACAGGATAATAGGCCTGGCTGGGGGATGGGACATATGGAGCAGGGCCATTGAGAGGTATTTTGCATATCAGTAGCAGCAAGATAGCTTCATAACTGTTTCTGATATGCAGAAACAGTTACTTTGCATATTAACAAGTGTAGCTAGAGAGATGGAGTGACTTCGACCCATGATGTAACTGGGAGGCAGGTCCCCCTGATTACAGCACCTACCTGAGAGTTTGGAGATGGTTCGCTCCACCCCATGGGGCCTGCCTGCCAGGACTGACTATGGCAGCCAAGAAAGGCAAAAAACGCGGGAGTGCTGGCAGTGTAGTTGATTGTGGGAGGAGTCAGAAATGGGGTTACAGAGGAGGTTCCAGGCTGGGATTTAAACGAAAGGCGGGCTGCTGCAAGGAGAGAGAGAGACAATGCAGGACTAAGGGGTACAATGTGAGATCATGCAGGAAAGAAAAAATAGGGTGAAGGGACTCTCGCTGGTGGGCCATGAAAAGGTGCCACGTGGGTTTGGATTAAGAATCGGAGAACCCGGTGACACAGGTGATGGTGCTGGGGGTGCCTGCTGATGGTGCGGGAGGCCTGCCAGCTGAGCATGGATTACTGGGAGGAACCAGGAATCTGGATGAGCTACAGACTGCTGTTTCTTTTTCCTGAATTGCGGTACCCCTGACTGGCTTGGTTGGGCAAGGGGGGAAGGAAGTACAGTGTGTGTGTTTGTGGGTGTTTCAAGGGACTTTGGGATTTTAACAGCGATGTTCTGCCATTACTCTAAACCTGTATAACTTTTGAGTAAATAGTTCCTTTCCTTTTCACCAGACTCTGGCATCGAGAGCCAGAATTTCTAAGGGCAGCAGGCAAATATGAACCTAGGACAGAGGGACCCCGGGGGAGGGGGCTTTTTCAGGTAACAGTGTCTGGGCTCCCCCCAGGGGTCCATCCTGTAACAAAGTGATACTTGCTGACATGTCACGTGGGTAAGAAATGTGTTTGTTCTTATTAGCCATTGGAGGTTTGAGGTTGGTTTTTGTGCAGCAAGCTGACTAATATAAAAATTGATATGAGGCATATGGTGCTCTTGAATGAAAATAAAAATAGGTGGCAGTTGCCTCAAGATAAAGCTGTAGGTGGTGAGAAAGTCACTAAGCAAACTGAAAAGAGTAGCGATTAATGTAATACCGTTTTTCTGCAGTGGCAACAACCTGGGAGGCAGATAGTGTTCTGGATAAACTTATGGCTTTGGCTGGAAAGGAATTTAAACAGGGTACTATTAAAGCAAGTTAGTTTTTATTAGCTGCATGTGACAAGATATTTTAAAATAAAACAAATTTAGAAAATAACTAGCTCATTTGCAGGAAAGGATACAGTAGAAAAATAGCCTCAAAATCTGGGGTTTCAGAGTTGAAATATGGGATTGTTTTTAATCTTCAACTGATAAAAAACAAAAGCCAGAGATGTTCGGCCCAAAACCAGTGGTCACAATGTGGACTAGAACAGAATCACGGGAGCAGCCCTCGTTCCTAACGGTGTGACTGCAATGGCTGGGTGAGCCCACAGCACCCCTAATGAAGTCTAGAGGGAAAACATGTCCACCAAAAATTGTGGTGGGGGCTACTGGCTCAGGCAAGTGATATCAAATAGATACATATCTAACAGAATCTTTGTAAGAGTTATAGCTCTGAAAGCGCTGTAATCTTTAATTAAAAGAGATTGTGACTTTTTGAAACTATCTGTGCCCCAGCTTCCTTGGGCAAGAAGCAGGCTGAGAAAGCTGCTCATTCTCCTAGGACGGTGTAATCTTCAGTGCCCTTGTGAGGTGCACCTAACAGGGATAATGAAAGAAGAAAAGATATCCTGAGGGACAACATCAAAGGCCACAGAGAATGATGGGCTGGGGAGCTACCTGCTGAGCGGAGACAGGAAGCTACTTGAGGAACATTCCCTGCCTAGGATGGAGGGCTTCATCATGTTCTTCCTGTAGAATTTCAAAACTGCTGTGCACCAGCGATTGCCAACTACTTCCCATTCTTCCTTTTTATGAATGAGGATGTTTACTGTAGTTGTTCTGTCCCTGTTCCAACATTCCACATGGGTGTGGAATCAGTGGGTTATTTTGTGCTTGATTTAGAGACAGCCATAAGATCTTCACTTGATATTATCATGGGATGAGACTGTCTGAGCATAATTCTTTTAAGTGATTAGTTTTGAATGAGAAAGAAAAGTGAATATCCACAGAAGGTAATCTGTGATATTGTTTCCATATACTTATTTCCCTCTTCTGTCATGGCTGGAGTATATTTTCCTGCTCCACTGATGTAGGGCTGGTTTATGTGACTTTTTCTGACCAATGGAATATGAGCCAGTAAGACACATGCTACATATAAGCGGAAGTGTCAAATGTGATTGCTTCATGTTCTTAGCCTCTGTCGTGGGCATGGGGGGGGTGGTGTCGCATCATTATCTGAGGTTGTTGAATGAAAGAACGTGTGGAACAGAGTTGGGCAGAGCCGCAGTAGCCCCATCCATCCGCAGGTGCAGGCAGGTGAATGGGAAGAAAAGGTTCGCTGTTGCAAGCCACAGAGACTTTGGATCATCCGTGTTACACGGCAATGCTGGAAATGAGGTCATATCTGAGATTCCCTTTGCAGTTTTGTTCAAAAAGGATAATACGAATATTAATTTGCATTTAAAAAACATTTTAACTACAACATTCCAAGAAATCTTAGCTTATGAGACAAAATCAAATGTATAATATTTTCCTTATTAACATAGAGTAATACTTGCTGATGTTGGAAACCTCAAAACAGTATATTTCCAAGTGGCAGATGATTCTGTAAGAGATGAAAAGGTTACTGGTTTAGTTTCATAGGAATCTGTGTTATATCTGCAGTGAAACAATGAGTCAGATCAAATAATTTGTAATATATGTATTTACTAAGAGGGAATGGGACATTTTGAAAAACTACATATGCATTATTGACACAAAGTATGTTACTGAGAAATATCTGTTTCTATTTCTCAGTTCAACACTCAGCCAGTGATTCTTCAGCTTGGTCATGTGTCGCACTCAAGTGTAGGATCGTTCACGAGTGTACATCCCATGTGATGTGATACTAGCAGTGAAGTAGCATTTGCTGACGATTTTCTTCTTCTACAAGTCAGAGTGAATTTGTGTAGTTCACTTATAATAACCCCAGGTTTCCTTTCCTCAAAATATACTTTCTAATGTGAGGGGATATTGGATGGAGTTACATTGGGTACCTCCGCAAGCTCACCAATTCTCAGGTTGATCCTGTTTGTGTTTCAGGCCATAATATAAACTGCACTCAGAAGGGTGTTCCATAGATGAGCTTCATCTGTTGTGAATGTGTAGCTGGGACAAGACGGAAACCCCTTGAATTCCTGTAAGAGTTGATGTGGCTTCTAACGGAGATATCTCAAAGATCAGAGGTGGGGCCTTGCTCTTCTAGTTTGAAAAGTGAGTAAGTGGAAGAAACGAGGAGTGATACCATAGAGTAAGCTAAGAATGTCAGAAAGATTTTCTGCCTGCAAATTTTCCCCATCCATGTTGTTTTTCTATTTGGGTCAATACAAATCGTCCTCTAAAATGCAAAAACCTACCAGAGTAAGTGGATTTTTAACTTTTCTAATACCATAGAGAATAATTCCCTGAGAGTTCAGAGAGAGCTCTCTGGAGTGGAAAGTGTTAAGATAAAGACCTGGGTGAGGTGACAATAAAGAGCTGTGCACAGTCACAACCACAGATAACATGCCACAGCTGACGGGCTCCTGGCCCCCACAGTTAGGAGAGAATGAATGAGCAGACAATGCCAGGGGGCACCTGTGGTATTTGGGGCTTTGGGAATCCCCCTCCAGACTACTTTTCTTGCCTCATGGTGAGCCATTCTCCTGCACTAAATCCCACAGAACACGGTAAATCCCCCAAGCACATCCTTCACTATGCTACTTCTGCTCGGACTGCTTGTGGAATTCTGTCAGCCATAAATATGTATTGATCCTTCAATGCCCACCTCTCATGTCTCTGCCCCTATGGTGCCTGATGGATTCCCTCAGCAGATTAAGCTCCTTTCTTTCCTCTTCATTCTCACTCTCTAGGTACTTCTCACATAGTACTGTCACTATCTGTTTGGGTGCTGTGGATATACTGGGGACAATGTCCAAGGCTTAATTGTATTTGTAGCCTAATTCACTCACTTGAACATCTTACGTATAATGGATGTACAAATAAAGCTTATACTTACATTTTATATAGATGTAAAAATGGTGGCGGAAAGCTTTCAAAACAAACTTTATTCATGGTCAGGTTTTCTCTAGGGTGACACCTGGCCACGAATCATTTTGCTGGCAGATTTGGGTACATGAAAATAGTGCTAGATAAATTTCAGTGCCGCAAAGTATTCTCCCTCGGAT
Source organism: Glossophaga mutica (assembly GCA_039655065.1). Classification (NCBI taxonomy): domain Eukaryota; kingdom Metazoa; phylum Chordata; class Mammalia; order Chiroptera; family Phyllostomidae; genus Glossophaga; species Glossophaga mutica. The sequence continues at coordinate 71,048,543 of CM077308.1, read as the reverse complement.
CAGAAGCTGTTTGGCTGTGGCTGACAGTGGATGTGTGGCCGGAAGCCCTTTCCATGCTGCTCACCTTGTTTTTGACTCATGGGCACAATGGTTATGCAGAGGGCTTGTGGATCTTGGAGTCCTGCCTTCTTCCTCACAGAGTGTTGATTACTTCGGAACAAAAAAAACCTCTCTCTTTCTGACTGTTACATGGCAGACTGGCTGCAGAGTGTTATGGACATTCCCCACCTTTTTATTTTTTTCCCTGCTCAAAGCTGCACTTTCTTCCTTTATGGTATGTTTCTTTTGCTTTGACCCGCTTGTGGTCACCCCCAAATTTGGCTTGTAAAATAGCATTGTCTGGGTCATGCACTCTGAGTACATCCTGTTGGGTGATGCTGGCGGCAGAAGGCTTTGCTTTTCTGCCAGCTACACTAGTGTTGCTGTTTTGCTATAAAGGTGCCATTATTTATTTCTTTATTGGAAAGTGTACGTGTGTATGTGGAGAGAGAGTGAGAGAAAGAGAGTAATACAGAAAAAGGGAGAGAAAGGGAGGGGAGGGTGAGAGAGTAAGAGGTAATCTCTGCTGTACAATGTGAAGAATATTCTTTTATTTAGGCTTGGGTTAAACCGTGAATTTGACTGATAAATGCCTCTCTGCCATCTTTGGAAATTTTCTGCCTGTAGTTGGTAATTTCACATTCCTGTCATGCATGCTGTTTCTCGACCTCTCCCGGTGTCATACCTCACTGGGTAGGCCAGTGCTGTTGCTAATGGCTGCCAGTTATTGAATACCTGTTTGTGTAAATACTGCAGATGTTGTATTATGTAATTATTACACATGCATCACAATAGGAAATGGTACTAGTTTCAACATTCTCTAGATGAGAAAGCTGAGAATCATATGGTTTCAGTGCCTTGTTCAGTTACCCTCTGGGAAAAAACAGAATGTAGATTTGGGATTCAATCTTTAGGCTATCTAATTCTGAGACCCATATCTTTCCTCTGCATTATACCACTTTTTTCTAAGTTTCTCTCCATCCCCCAGATGCCTTGCCTCCCCCTTCCTAATGTCCTTCTTCCTCAGGCTAGAAAGAAATGGGTGAATCAGAAGCTCTAATCTCAGAGACTGTAGCACTTAAGATAATGTACTTATTCTTTCAGGTGATATAACACTTTCACCCATTCAGATGGGCTTTTATTCTATTCCTCTAAAGGTCCTGAAGGAATGATTTCTTTGAGAACTCAGCAGGCACAGATACCTGAGACAGCGCTCTGTTCAGAAGGTCTTTTCAGTGTACCTCCACCACCCTGGGTGGCTCTGAGTGGTGCTCCAAAGCCAGGTGGGATTCTGTGGCAGGTGAGGTTCTCAGTCAGTACTCGTTTCCCCTCCGGCCTGACACCACAGTAAAATCTCACTCACTGTAAAGAAAATCTCACTTAGCTGTAAAGAATCAGGGAGTCTTGGATTTGAAGAAATCTTGAAAACAATAACAAAAAAGAACCCAATAATCCCTAATCTGGAGCATGCATAAGAATCATTTTTCAAGTTTCAAAATTACAGATTCCCAGGCCCAATACCTTGGGATCCTTGTTTGTAGATCTGAGGTGGTGGCTGGGTTCAAGTGGTGATTCCAAAGTGCAGCCAGGTGGAGAGCCACTCATTTAATTAACTCCAGTGATATATAAGTGCTTTCTTGATTTAATTTTCTACTTCTTCATCTTTGCATCCCTGGGAAATACACAGAAAGCAGAACATGAAGATGATTTTCTGCTCATTTCCACGAAGAAAACCAGTGACTAGGGTATTGAATTGGGAATAACTAACTCTTCGGGCTTATTACTGGAATAGTACACTGTGTGAGTTTTTCAATATTTTTTTTTCCAACGAGATAGTTCACCTCTTTCTGTGCCTCTTCTTAGTTACTAATTATGAGGACATAGATGCTCCTGCATAATTAGGTCAAGAATTTCATAAAGATTATTGGACTTTTAATTAAGATTATTCGACTTTTAATTTGGAAGAAATTTCAGGGAAAAAAGGGGACTGGAGAGACAGAGACCTGGGTTCTAGCTCCGCCACTAACAGCTATAAGCTTTGAATGAGTCGGCCCATAGCTCTGAGAGTCACTGCCCTCATGTGCCATGGATCAGGGGACTCGGAGAACACTTTCAGTTCTGGGAGCCCAGACTTTCACGGTGCTTCACCTTATTGCCTCCTTGAACATGGTTTTTGAAGAGCTGTGAAAACAGCCCCAGCTTTTAAGACACCATCTTAGAGACCATTGGTTCGGCCTGTTTACTTTTACCTGTAGGAGGTGAAGGCTACTGGCTGACGGTGCACACCCAGGTGGCCAGTGGTGGAATGTGGGCTCTAACTGGGTGTGTTGACTTCCAGGACAGGTGCATTTTCTCTGTTACATGTCTTTTGTTGATTAGAATACATGGATTAACACTATTAACTTCAACAAACTGGCTGTATCAATGGTTTGCTGTGGATTTCTCTAAAAACTGTGCGTATTGGAAGAATTTGATCATTTTATATTGAAGTTTATTTCTGTATTTATCACTGAATACCACAAAATACCTTAAAGATATATTTAAGCTGGTCTTAAAACTGGGATATATGATCATCGTTAAGGAGAAAGGTATATGAGGTCTGTCCAGAAGGTTTCCAGCCATATGATATGAAAAATATAGACATTTATTGAAGAAGATACAAGATACAAGAAACATTGTACACAGACTTCCGGCCAAGATGGAGGCGTAGGCGGACACACTGCGCCTCCTCTCACAACCAAAATTAAGGACAACAAATATTTAGAAACAAGAAAACAACCAGAACTTAAAGAAAATTGAACTGTAAGGAAGTCCAACAACCATTCATCCAGACCGGTAAGAGGGGCGGAGTCGCGGCAGGAAAAAGTGGAGGTGCGGACCCGAGAACGGGAACGCAAGCAGCAGCGGCTAGCGGTTCCCAGGTGCACAGGTGGCGGCTGGCAGTCCCCGGGCACAGTGGGGCAGCTGTGCAGACCCAGTAAGGCCGCACAAGGAGGCTGGCTGACCAGGTGGTCCCACATTTGCGAGTGCAGACGGTCCAGGCAAAGGGGAAGTGGTGGAAGGGACTGAATCCAGGAGAGAGTGGAGCAGGCGCCATTGTTCACTCTCAGACCCCGCCCCCACATACAGCGTCAAAACCCAGCGACTGGGCTGCCCCACACTGGGGAGCGCCTGAGTCTCCACTCCTCACTACGTAACAGCACGCATGCGTGCACAGATAATCCAGGCGAAGGGGAAGCGGCGGAAGGGACCGGAGTCCAGGAGAGAGCGGAACAGGCGCCATTCTTCCTTCTCAGACCCCGCCTCCACCTATAGCATCACAACCCAGCGACTGGGCTGCCCCGCCCTGAGGAACACCTAAGGCTCCACCCCTCATACGTAATAACTGAGACCAGACTAAAACCAAACCAAAACAAAACAAAAAAACCCACCAAAAATGGCTCAAACTAGAGAACAAATAAAAGCCCCAGAGCCAATTCCTCTAAGCTGTGAAGAGATAGCCAACCTATCAGATGCACAGTTCAAAGCACTGGTCATCAAAATGCTCACAGAATTGGTTGATTTTGCTCACAAATTAGATGAAAAAATGCAGGCTACAATACGTGAAATGAAGGAAGATGCATGGGGAACTGATAGAGACGGAAGGAAAACTGGGACTCAAATCAATGGAGTGGACCAGAAGGAAGAAACTAACAACCAAACAGAAAATGAGGAAGAAACAAGAATTCAAAAAAATGAGGAGAGGCTTAGGAACCTCCAGGACATGGTTAAACATCCCAACATCCGAATTATAGGGGTCCCAGAAGGGGAAGAAGAAGAGCAACAAGTGGAAAACTTATTTGAACAAATAATAAAGGAGAACTTCCCCAATCTGGCAAAGGAAATAGACTACCAGAACGTCCAGGAAGCTCAGAGAGTCCCAAAGAAGTTGGACCCAAGGAGGAATACACCAAGGCACATCGTAATTACATTAGCCAAGATTCAAATGAAGGAGAGAATTCTAGAAGCAGCAAGGAATAAGGGGAAAGTCACCTACAAAGGAGTTCCCATCAGACTGTCAGCTGATTTCTCAAAAGAGACCTTCCAGGCAAGAAGGGGCTGGAAAGAAATATTCCAAGTCATGAAAGTCAAGGGCCTACATCCAAGATTGCTCTATCCAGCAAAGCTGTCATTTAGAATGGAAGGACAGAGAAAGCACTTCTCAGATAAGGTCAAGTTCAAGGAGTTCATCATCACCAAGCCTTTATTATATGAAATGTTGAAGGGACTTATCTAAGAAAAAGAAGATAAAACATAGGACAGTGAAAGGACATCAAACTCACAGCTATTAAGAACTGCACCTAAAATAAAAGCAAACTAAGCAAACAGCTACAACAGGAACAGAACCACAGAAATGGAGATCATATGGAGGGTTAGCAATAGGGGTGTGGGAGGAGGAGAGAGGGGGAAAAGGTACAGAGGATGAGTAGCATAGATAGTGGGTAGAAAATAGGGGGAGGGCAAGAATAGTGTAGGAAATGTAGAAGCTAAAGAACTTATGACACATGGACATGAACTAAAGGGGGGAATGTGGGTGGGAGGGGGTGTTCAAGGTGGAGGGGAATGATGGGTGAAAAAAGAGACCACTGTAATAGCATAATCAATAAAATATATTAAAAAAAAAAGAAACATTGTACACAGAACAGTGGTACTTTAGTCCCCTTCAAAGTAGACACCTTGGGCCCTCACACAGTTCTCCTAATTACCATTGGCCACCCCACAGTATTTTCCTGAACTTCATCAATGGTCTGAAATCTTTTCCCTTTCAAAGGTGTTTTAGGTTTGGGAAAAGCTGGAAGTCCCAGGGGGCCAAATGTGGGCTATAGTGGGGCTGAGTTAACTGGGTGATTTAATGTTTTGCCAAAAAATTCTGCATGAGATGTGATGCATGAGCAGATGTGTTGTTGTGATGAAGCTGCCAATCACCAGTTGTCCATAGCTGTGGCCTTCTGAATCATCCAAATAGTTTCTGTGGAGGAATGTTCAAGCTTGATGCCAAATTTGATGCAGATTCATTGCTCTACTTTCTTAGTCATTTTTAATTCGATGATGACACAGTACACCTTCTTACTCAATGGTGTCTACTACCCCTACCGACTAGCACAGTAAAGTCATCATTGTTTGTGCACATGCATTCCAGTCTACCCTCTTTGGCTGCCAGGTTACATCGATGTCCCGGAAATGGTTCTTGTTATATTAACAATGGTTGGACTTTTTCTGGACAGACCTTATATAATGGTGCTATTACTCTATTCTTAAAATATGGAAGGGGTGGGGGATGGTAGTTCAAGGTCACAAAAGTCTATTATAAATCACGGCAGGAAAACCAGCTTTATATTCTGCGTTCAGCAGCATACACTTTATCTTGTCTAAGGGAATAGATTATGTTTTTAAAAATGAAGACATAATGTGATTAACATTTTTCTTGCTTAAAGTTAAAAATAGAAAGTGTTGACTTCAGTCATCAGTTAGTTGTTGGGTGTGGAGGTAGAGGGACACGATTCAGCAGGGCCAGCTCAGCTTGTTTTCAACCAAATATCACTAGTAAGCACCATTTCCTGCCCCTATGTTCTGGGCTGTCCCTTAACTGCTGGATTACTACACTGTCAGATTATTTTAACCTTGTATTTTTTTTAGTTAGCCTTGGTCTATAAATAGATTTCTGAGAATCTCAAGTTCTAATAATAAAAAATGATCATTTGTTTTTCTCCTGAGAAATTAAACCATATTAAGGCCCACTATTCTTATCACTTAAAATTAATTATTATTTCTGAAATTTGTCCTCATCTGCTATAAGGTGGTGGTGCTGTCTTTTTAACTTACATATGCTGATGATGATGCTTTATGTCATTAGCTCTCGGCCAGGGACTAGTTTGCTTCCTAAGGACGTTTGGCAATGTCTGGAGACAGTTTTGGTCATCACAACAGGGAAGGAAAAGTGGTGTGTGTACTAAGGGCATCTAGTGGTGAAGGTCAGAGATATTACTAAAATTCCTACAATGTACTGGACAGTACATTGTATTGGACAATGTACTGGACAGTTCTTTACAACAATGAATTATTTGGCCCAAAATGTCAATAGTGCTAAGGTGGGAGGTTGTGGGGCTCCATCTTGAATATCCCTAGTTTCTCTTTGGCTGTCTGGTCCCTTAGATTTGTGACTTGTGCCAGTGACCATTGTTAGCTGGTGTGCCAAACAGGTGAATTGAACAGTGCTTTGTGTGCACAATCTTACATTTTGTAGAGGATGCTGTGTGTGTATACAGTGCCTGTGCACAAAAACTGCTGTTCCATCCAGCTGGCCAGCAGAGGAGGAGAGAACGCAAAGAGATTTCAAAAGTGGAAGACACATGCTTTGCTCTCAGGAGTTTACAGCTTAGTTGGTGAATCCATAAATGTGGAAGTATATATTGATTCAAGAGTTCTTAGAATCCTCATCAAACATGCATTTAACACCCAAATCAAGTCTTTGCAGAGTTTACTGCGGGGAAGTGCTCCTCTTTTTGGGCATTCTGGATCTGTCAACTATAACTTGAAATAAATGGTTTGAATGGTTTAAAAAAAAAAAGAGTACGACATTCCTAAACAGGCCTGCTTTCCTTGTCAGAAATAACATGAATATCAAGGAACTTGATCAGCATTCTCAATTCTTTGGACCATTTTGATTAATATTTTCAACATGTGTATCCTAAAAAAGTAATTCCACAAACTAGTCATCATCAAACTAGTCAAATGATCTCCTAGCCCTGAATCTCTGATACAGGCTATTAATAATATTCATTTAATCATTGCTGCCACAAGACTTCAATGCTAATTCCACTTTTAGTTACTATTTGTAACAACTATTAATAGAGAAATGAAAGAGAAAGAAACTTCTTAAAAATTAAAAAAAATTTTTTCAGCTAAAATCTAGTCAGTGGCCCTGTGGCTGCAATTCCCAGTGCGTTGTGATTCTGTCTTTAAATACAATTTTAAAACAGCTGTAATGGCAAATTAATTTTTTTGTATTAGTTATGTGATTATACATCAATCAAAACTGAATACACATACTATTGAGCTTATGACTATATATGAAAATTTCACAGATCACTTCATCTTCCTTTGGGACTTCTTGAGGGTTCCCTGGCTCTCACTTTTCTTCTTGAAGGGAGTGTCTTAATAAATGTTTAAACATGCTTACATTGGTTGGGAATAATTAAAGTCAGGCTCAAAGGTGAATCAAACGGTTGATAAGTTTCCAAGGTCTTCATTACTCAGATCCTGGTCAGAATCAAGTTTAATAGTGAGTGAAATTTACTATCGATAGCAATTTTCTGGTGAAGGTGCAGTGACTTATCTATCTCTATCTATTTCTTAGTGGACAGGGCTTTAAATCCCTGCTGTCTCCTTGTCATAAAAAAGACCAAATAGTAAATGAGTGCGTCATGATGCAGCAGCCAGGGTGAGAGGAAGTCCTTGCAAGGGTACACAGTTAGGATTTGGATTTGGTTACCTTTTCTGGGAACAAATTGAGGTCACAGAGCCTATTTATTTCTTTACATGGATGTGTTTCTCTTCATGGAACTTGATTTCTGTAGCTTTCACACTGTAATATTTTTATAATGCAGCTTGCTATTACATTAATTGTATTTATTCAACAAATGTTTATTAGGAGACTATTGTGATCTTCCACTTATAACAATTCTGTGCAGTAGAAGCTTGAGGGAGAGCAGGGCAAGTGTGCACACTTGTTCGCGGGTGTCGGTGAGAGAGCATGGTGGCAGGGTGGCGGCAGGCTGAGGCTCTGGAGTCAGACAGACACGTGTTGAGAGTCATCCTCTGGGCCTTTTACCAGCATGTGGCCGTGGAGTGTCTCTTAACTTCTCTGAGCCTGGGTTTCCTTATTTATTGGAGGGGAAGCTCCTTAGTCTAGCAGGCTGTAACAGAGACTAAAACAAGGCTGTGCACTTTCAATGACTTGTCGCAACACGTGTGAAATGTCAGGTAAGTGCTTTGACCAAGTTAGGCTCCTATTTCTCCTTTGAAAAGTAGGATTGAACGGCATCCTATTTTAAAAACTTAGCATGATTTGTAGCTCATAGTAGGTGGTCTGCCAATGGCAGGGTTCATCATCACCATCACCACCATCATCATCATCATCACCATCACCATTGTTGTCATCATTGTCATCGTCATCATCAGATAGTAAATACTCTATCTCTAGAAGTATTTAATCTGAAGCTAATTGGTTAGTTTTAAGTTCATGTCTAGTATATCCATGCACATAGGACTGGTTTGATTTAGATTGCTTCCTTTGCGATTCTGTGCTCAATATCCTAATGGTAGAACTGTAGAACTGTGGCACCTGGGCAGAAGAGAATTGTAGGCAAGAGCACCTTCCTGCCCTGTGAGTGATTGCCTCTTCTGGAGAGCTATGAAGCTGATACCTGAGAATCCAAATTAACTTTATTCTCCCAAGGTTAAAATACTGTGTTCTGTTTTTTTAAAACATTTCTTAAAATTATAGTTGCTCTCTGTTGAAGCATCTCAAATTCTACACATTTCCCTTGAGTTACATAATCCAGAAATGCTGCATGAAGTCTTCATGGTATTGTTTCTGTTGTTTATGCATCCCAAGAAAACATGTCCTTATTTTTCACCAAGAACAAAACTATTCTTGACGTCTATTTACCTTGAGGTCAGGTATGTCAGTGGCTCTCTCTTTGTAGCTCAGTAATGTCAGCTGTTTCTCATCTTGGATTTTCGCACTTTGTTTCTCATTTCAAAATGCACTTTTGCACCAGTTGAAAGTTATTCTCATTTCTGACTCCTTCTGCTGCCAGGGTCATTTGGAAATCTAATTTTATCTTTTCAGGGTGACTGACTCACCCCTCTTTTCCACCCCTGGTGGCTATGTCATCTGTGGATTTAAAAAAAAGCTCTTGCTTCCTTAGATGAGTGATGGAAAAAAAATGTTAATAGCTTCAGGTCCAACATGGTCTTCTGTATGAATTTTAGTTAAATAAATTTCATGGATACAGCATTGTTTTCTTAAATCAATTAAAACTAACAGAAATACTCTTATGAGCTCAAAAGCAATTAAAATAAAAAAATACTCATGAGCTATAGGGATTACCGAAGGAATAAGTTTATTCACATCAGCTAAACACTGGACATTTCAGGTGGGCACATTTGAACCAGTCTTTTGAAGCGGAGTAGGGGTATTTTCAGTGACACACAGCATCAGTTAAAATACCTCACTTAAACCAGTAGCCATTACCATCTGAAACATAGCAGAGAACTGGAAAACAAGCCTCAAAAAGTCCTGAACACTGCATTCTATGGGCCAAACTGCAAGCATTTTATCCTTGGAAATTGGGAAGATCTCTGGTGACCCACATTCAGACTCTATTTACTTTTCCTTTTCACGTACTGTATTAACCAAGTCTTTTTTCCCCTTGTATTCTGATGCTTTGCCATCTGGGGCCTTGCTGACTCTGGGAGGGACTGTCCCTGCCAGCATCACCCAGTTCTTGGAGATAATAAACAACTTGCCTGGGAGCAGGCTTTTCAACAACAAGCCAACCAGTCCAGAGCCCACGCCCCAACCACCTTCTTTTCTAGCTCTTAGATTCCGAGTCACTATCCACCTGACCTAATCACCACAGGATGAGGTACCTGTTAACTAGGGCAGCCCCTCTGCCCCCAAACCTGATGGAATTATTCAAATTAGCCAAGCCTGGCCTGCTTACCTTACCTAATCTGTTCCTTCCTAGGGAAACCACAGAGGCTCTTGCCCATAGTTCCTCCCTGAACGCTCTGTGTCTTGACTGACCCTGGTGCTTCCCCGTGTGCCTCTGCACAGTGCAGTAAGCCCTCTCTTCTCAGGAACTATGCATAACTCACCATCTTTTCAGTGGCAATTTTCTCTTGATCTGTTGGTTTTATCATACCTAAATAATAATAAAATATATTGAAACACATAGGAGGTCTGTCCACAAAATAGCCAGCCATATAATTTGAAAAATAGAGACATTTACTGAAGAAGATACAAGATATAAAAACATTGTACATAGGACAATGACACCTCAGTCCCCTTCAAAGTAGGCACCTTGAGACCTCATACAGTTCTTCCAATTGCCATCAGCTGCCCTGTCATATTTTCCTGAATCTTCGACAGTTTGAAATCTCTTCCCTTTCAAAGGTGATTTTAGTTTTGAGAAAAGCCAGAAGTTGCAGTGTGCCCAATGTGGGCTGTATGGGGACTGAGTCACCTGGGTGATTTGACATTTTGTAAAAAAACTCTGCATAAGGTGTCGTGCATGAACAGGCACATTGTCAGGGTGAACCTGCCAATCACCAGTTGCCCATAGCTGTGGCCTCCTGGATCATCTGAATAGTTTCTGCAGAGGAATGTGCAAAGCTAATGTAAAATTTGACACATACTTGTTGCTCTACTCATGCAGTCATTTTGAATGTGACGGCCACACAATGCGCATGTTCACTCAACAGCGTCTACCACCCCTACTGACTGTACAGTGAAGTCATCATTGTTCATGCATGCATATTCCTGTCCGCTCTCCTTGGCTGCCAGGTTACATCGATGTCATGCAAACAGTTCTCATTATATTGACAATGGTTGGACTTTTTCCAGACAGATCTCATATGTCTAAAAAGTTTGGCCTTCTAGTTTTCTAAATTATGGCTGATGTAGGAGACACAAGCTTTAACCAAAGGATCCCTTAGAGCCACTTGTGTTGGTAGTGCTACAGGATGCCATTTCTTATTGAAGAAATACCTTCCTGCCAGTGAGATGAAGAATGTGTATAAGCAGGACTGAACTTAGACTGACTTGAGCATAAGGTAAACTGTGCATCTTCCTGGTTTAATTTATACAGTTTTGGTTTTTTTTCTTGCACTTTCATCCCTCATCTGTTGCTTCCAACCTCACATTTTGAACTCATTTTTGCATGTGCTGCCCCCGGCTGCACAGAAGCCCATTCCCATTCTTGTATTACTAATGATAATAATAATAACAACAGCAACACAAAAATAATTTTTAAAAAAGCCACCATAAGGCAAACTGTATACTAAGTGCTTTATGTTTCTCATTTTGAACCTTGTGACAAACTGTTAAATATATCATTTGTTAGCTCTTTGTTACAAATGAACAAACAGACATTTATGGAAGCACATAAATTGCATCCAGTCACATAGCCAGTAACTAATAGAACCTGGGTTCATATGTGTGCTCTGTAAATTATCTCTTCTATCTCACCTTGTTCACTATAGTTTGTATATGAACATGCTTTTTTAGTAGTAGCTTAAAGAAGACAAGGATGTAGCTAATGTCTGGATGGCATGTAACTCTGTGCTATAATCCCAGTGAATTTGCCTGTGGAGAATTAATTTATTCCTTTTTAATGCTTAGGAAGCATGTATCACAGTTGTAAGTATATTAGAGATAGGTGTATACGTATCTTCAACTAGCTTGTGGGTTTTATGGCAGCAGAAGCTCTTCCTCATCTTTGTGTTTGTCACAGCAGTTAGCCCAGGGCCTTGAGCTTATTAAGTATACAATAAATATTTGTCAAATTGATTTGAGTTGAGGATCAGATGCATTAATGCATGTTAAATCTGTTTGTACGGCACTGGCCACATGGAAGGCAATATGATTATGTGAGTCATGGTCTGTAGAGAAGAAACAGAGGTAAAGGTACAGGGCGTGGGGAGCCAGTGCCAGAGATTTCAAATATTCTTAAAGTGAAATAAAGGTATTACAAGTGTGGTGGTGGGATTTTACTTTAAAATGGAATTTTGCTAGATGCCACTAGTGCAGACTTTTCTAAAATTCCACTAAAAACTTTATCTTAAGATAAAGAAAAAAAAAGGATGAAACTTTATAGGAACATCGAAAGCAAAAACTTCTAGAAAAAAGTTACCAAAATCTGAGAGAAAGTTACTCTAAGAGGAACGCTGTGATTCTTTGTTAGTTGGATTTAGTTATGAATAAGAGAATATTCCAACAGTGCCTAAAACAAAGACATTTATTGTTTAATTAATAAATAGCCTGAAGTTAGGTTCTCTCTATTCTTCAATTGCCCACATCAAAAAACCAGTCTCATGGGAGTAAAAGACAGAAAACTGTACAAGAACAACAATTAAAATAAAGGAAAAAAAAACAGTCTCTTTCACTTATTCTGTTTTTCTCAGTGTGTTGCTGTTGTCTCAGGTTTAAAATTTTTAATATATCTTTTTTAAATCATTTTTTATTTTTTGATTACAATTGACATATGATATTACATTAGTTTTGGTGTACACCCCAGTGATTAGACATTATATAACTTACCAAGTGACATCCCAATAAACTTGTACCCATTGATACCATATATAATTATTTATAATTATTAGAATATTATTGACTATATTCTCTATGTTGTAATTTTCACCCGTCCACTCACCCTCTCCTCTCATATGGCAACCATCAAAATGTTTTCTGTATCTGTGAGTCTGTTTCTGTTCTGCCTATTCATTTATTTTGTTTTTTAGATTCAATTATTGATAGATATGTATTTGTTGCCATTTTATTTTTCAGATTTGATTTTTTTTCTTCTTCTTAAAAAAAGACCCTTTAACCTTTCATGTATTATGGGTATGGTGGTGATGAACTCCTTTAGTTTTTTCTTGTCTGGGAAGTTCTTTATCTGTCCTTGAATTCTAATGACAGCTTTGCTGGGTTGAATAATCTTGGTTGTAGGTTCTTGCTTTTCATCACTTTGAATATTTCTTGCCAATCCTATGTGGCCTGCAAAGTTTTCTGTTGAAAAATCAGCTGACAGTCTTATGGGAGCTCCATTAACTCACTGCTTTTCTCTAGCTGCTTTTAATATTCTCCTTTGTCTTTAACCTTTTGCATTTTAATAATAATGCGTCTTGATTTGGGCCTGTTTGGCTTCATCTTGTATGAGACTCTCTATGCTTCCTGGACTTGTGTCTCTTTTTCCTTCACCAGGTTAGGGAAGTTTTCTGTAATTATTTTTTTTTTTAAAGACAGAGATGGGGAAGAGAGGCTCGGGGTGGGGGGCGGGGGAGAGAGAGAGAGAGAGAGAGTGTGAGAGAGAGATTATTCCACTTATATATGATTCATTTGTTGATTGTGCCCTGACCAGGGATTGAGCCTGCAGCCTTGGTATATCAGGATGATGTTCTAACCAACTGAGCTACCCAGTCAAGGCCTGCCATTATTTTTTTCAAATAAGTTTTCAATTTCTTGATTTCTTTCTTTTCCTCTGGGCAGCAATTTTTTTAAAATTATTATTTTTTTAGCTCTTCTGATTGGGTATTTTTTCTTCCTTATATTCCAAATTGCTGATTTCACTCTTGGCTTCACCTAGTCTACTGTTGATTCCCTATAAATTATTCTTCATTTTAGTTAGTGTATCCTTCATTTCTAACTGTTTGTTTTTATGGTTTTCATATCCTTTTTCATGCTGCTCAAGTTCTAAGTAAGTTCACTGAACATCTGCAGTCCACTGAGCATTATAAAACCACTGCCCATGCACAGCTGATTTTCCACAATTGTCAGTGAGTGGTTGGTAGTTGGTGGTCTGAGGTTGGTGACCTCAGCCAGTCCTTGCAGCTGATTGGCCTGGGGGTAAATCCCTACCATCGATGTGCCAACAGCAATCAAGGCTCAACTACAACAGGAATGTGTACACAGATCACATGGGGGTGGGTACACCTGGGGTGCCAGCTTGGGTGATTGGGGAGGCTGTGCCACTGGACCCTACAGAACACCTACTATTGTACATTAGGCTACTCTACCAAGCCTGGGAGCTGTAGCAGCTCTACCTAACACATAGAAACAATTACAGGAAGGCCACCAAAATGAGGAGATAAAGAAACATGTCCCAAATGAAGGAACAGAACAGAACTCCAGAAAAAGGAGTAAACAAAATGGAGACAAGCAATGAACTAGATGCAGAGTCCTTAGATTTTCATTTCATTATCCAAGGATAGCTGCCACAGCTCCAGACATTACATTCTAGCATAACAGTATCTGAAGAAAGAAGGAAGAGGGACAGGACAAGAATAAGACTGTTTCCTTAGATGTTTCTCTTTTCCAGGGAGGAAAAATTTCTCCTTCTCCCTCAAACCTTTATGGCATGGTACTGGGTTATATGAGTACACCCTAATTTATCCACTTTTAAAGGTAAATTAAATTGTTATGACCAATAATTAGTCTAGGGATAAGCTCATCGTCACATACACATATATACATACAACCATGGTCCTTTTAGCAATGAAGAATGGGAAAATGACTCTTATATAAATAGCCAACAGTTTTTGTTGTGGAATAGGATTGATAAAAGAATTTTGTCACATGCTTTGCCTCATGAAACATCTAATGTTCAAGAACATTAGAAGATACTCCTTCACCCCAATGTCTGGACAGAGATCCTGGATCAGTGCCCCTTGAGAAACTAAGTAGTGGTCCCTCAAATCTCAAGGCACACTGTTTGAGACTGTTAGTTATCTGATTCACCCAATTTTTTTTGAATTCTCATGCAACATTTTCTATATTTTTTAAAAGACTACATCTTCAAGAAGACAACAGAGCATGATGTAAGAGAAACTAAACATGGTCTCTTATATTATTGGAAGTATAGTGTTTACAAATAAAAGATTATATCTGGGAATAGAAATTAATTGGAAATGGCAAATTATGGAGATTATAATTGTTCATAAACTGTTTTGCTTCAGGGTGTTATAAGAGAATTATTGGATTATCTGAAATACTATATTCTATTTATTAAAACAAACAGCATTATGGATGAAGGCATGCTACATTCTGGAAATTGAGTACATTTTTAGGCATATTACTATGTTTAGTATCAATCTTTGAGAAGGCAATTTGACCAAAAACAAAAAAAAACAAAAACCCAAACACATTAAGAGTTAACCAATCCATTGACACCTACACACACATCTCTTCTATAGTCAAGAATTTCTTCTTACTTGAGTAAGGCAATAGGAAAAGTTATCAAAGGGGCTTATGCATAACCATTACAAAGCAAGGAAGGAAACATTATACTAAAATTCAGAAAGAGTATATCTTTTAAAATGATTACTACAGGTAACAAAAGAATAATTTAGACATTCTTGTTCTCCATCGTATACCACTTGACATAAAGTAGTCACAAGGAGATAACAGAGGAGATGGTAAAGTTAGATAAAATAGAAATGGGTGATGTAAGGAAGCATTGCAAGGAAACATCTTGGCCTCTGTGTTTTACTCAACTGATCATCTTCTGCTTCCTCACATTTTCTACCACTAGAAATATACCTCTTGTGTTCTATCCGTTGCCACAAAGTTTAAACAAAATTTCTTCACTTGTTCAATGAGAATCTAATAAAGCAACACTTGTTAAAATAGCTAACATTTTGCAAATTTGGGATACTGTAGGATGAGAATTTAAGTCAAAATCTATGTTAGTAAAGAAATGTTAGCTTATGCTGGCAGTCATAAATAATCCCTAACTTGTAGCGGCTTAAAATGACAAAGTTTTATTTGTTGCTTATGCCATGTGTCCATCTTGGTGGGCAAGGAAGGCTCTTCTGTATGTCATCTCATTCCAGGATTTAGGCTGTCAGAGCAGCCACTATTGGGGACATTGCCAGTCATGATAAAAGAGGAAAAAGAGACTTCTGCATGGCCATGCCTTAGCAGGTAAATGTTCTAGTTCATAAGTGACTCATGTTACTTTTATTTAAATCTCATTTGCCAGACAAAGTTTAATAGCCTCACCAAATCAGAAGGGAGGCAGGAGTAAATCTTACTTGTGATTGGAATGGGAGGGACTGGAAACTTATAGTGAATATTAGTCATGGCAATGTTCCTATTTGGTCACATTCTACTTATTTGATCACAAATATTTGGCTCATTCTTTCCTGCAAGCAACATATACTCTCTTTTTTCTCCAAGGGAGTAAATTAAAAATTTCTGTCCAGTCATAACATCAAGTCATTGTCTAGGGCCTTTGGGTGATTTATGGTGGTTTCTAAATTGCAGGGGTTGGAGAAGGCCATAATTGGTTCCTTCATTATTAGGTACAGATGTGCCCCCTCTTGATCCATAGATCTGTAAGCTAAAAAGGTTAGTTGTCAACTTCCCCATATAATGGTTGAGCAGGACGATCAGATTCAAATTTCCTGTTTGAAAATGGAAAGAAAGACACACAAAAATCATAGATTCATAGTGATTCTGAAATTCTAATAGATAGAATTGGCACGAGCCTGCTACATTGGGGATGTGGAGTATTTTTTGTCTTAGCCCTGATTCTTGTTCCTAGAAGGGTCTCTTAAGTCCATTGTTTTCTAGGCCCTTTGCTTTACCCTCTCTAAAATTCTTCCTTTCCCATTACCCTCCTTGACATCATCTAAAAATGAGAATTAAAGAATATGCTTCCCTTCCATTTGAGCTGCTTATCAGTCTGCTTCATTCACAGAGAAGGTTAGGGGTCTAAGAGTCATTTTAAGTCTTCAAAATTCAATCATTTTTTCTCCCCCTCTCCTCCCTGTTCCTCCCCCTTTACAGGATCCTGATCTATTTGACATTACAGGTGTTTTAAAAACTCAGGCTTTGTATTTATTTCATTCCGGTCACTTCCATTTGCTAGCAGACATACCTTACATATAAAGGGAGAACCACACTTGAGGTTTTTTTGTTGCTGAACAATTTTAGACAAATTAAAAGGAATTACATGATTTCATCATAATCAATTCAGATATTTTAACAATAAGTACAAGGAAATATCTCTGATTTAATATTGTTATTAGACCGAGTTTTAATTATTCCTATTTGGAATTGAGAAGGCATAGACTCTCTATTTTCTGTTATTCCTGCTCACAACTGGATCAGTTCTTTTCTGAGCCTGTCCTTTTCTTTCAGTACTTTGTGAAGTGCAACAAGCAGCAACTGGGACACATTGCTAATGTTCCAAACTCTCCCTGAGAAATACAAGTTTATTAGACACAGAATCTCTTATAAATTACTGCATTCAATGTTGTGGTGGTAAATGTTTAATAGCTAGCTCTCCAGGAATAAAAAAAACCCCACTATGATTTGTAGTGCTTCCCAATTTCAGTGGTATAAATTCTCTCAGATTCAAGTTAGCAACATGACATCATAAATTCTGGACTCGGAAGAGATACTCACAATTAGCTCTCTCTGGCACCAGGCAATTTCAGCTGGACACTGATTGCAGGTGATCGTTTTACCCAGTGTTTTGCTATTACATAACACAGAGTGTCATCCTTCAGGTCTTTCTCACAGCATGCTGGCTAGCCCAAAGCCAATACCATATAGTTTAGATTGTTTTATGGCAACTCTATACTTCTAGGTCCCTATTTCTGTACTGTCTAGATGATGTCACAGTAGCAGATAAGCCAAAATCTCAGCGGCTTAAAACAAGAAACACTTCTCATACTTCCATGCCTATCAAGTCATGCCTGGGGCCTATGCTTCCTGTGTCCATACTCCAGGACCTAGGCTGTCAGAGTGCCACACCTGGAATATGGCAGACCAGCCTGGCAGAGGGGAAAAGAGCTATGGAGGGTATGGGACTGGCAGCTAAATGAATTGTCCTCAGAAGGGACGTTTACAATTCTGTTCACAGCTCAATGGCTCGAATTAGGGATAAAACTACAAGGAAAAGGAGGAGGGAAAAAAAGCTGTGTATTGCATTGTGTGCCCACACCAATAAATTTAATACATTTTTTTAAAAAGCTGTGAACCCACCATACACCCAGAAGCAGACAACAGGAAATATTTGGTGTTCAACCCTAATGGCTATCACAACTCCGTAATGGCAGAAATACTTAGAGCTACAAATTTACTTTGCTTGCCAAGCAACTCCAACAATTAAAATCTTACAGAGCAGATTTGAATCAGTAAAAATTAAGAAATTACACAAAGGCATTATCTCTTACCAAGCTCTTCATATTATGATCCAACAAAGAATTTGAATAACCTGTGGTAATTCTGCCTAAATTCAATATATACAATATGATGTCTAATAGATTAAAAACCACACAAACATTAAAATATCATAAGGAAATAAGAAAATTTCTATCATCAAAATCTTCAAATGGTGGTTTTTTGAGTTTAAAGAATTTTTACCCCGAAATTTATGTTTTGTAGCTACAAACATGTACTTCCTTTATAATGAGGAAAAGTCAGATATTAAAAAAGTTTATAAAATTTTGCACAATTTATTTTAACACAGCTATGCAAAAATACAATCAGAGTTGAAACATCTAGATAGACGTACATCAAAATATTCTCAGTGTTTGTTTCTAGGTGATGGGGTTAGGTATGATACTTTAAAAATGTTTTTTTCTTTTTAAGATTTTTTGCGATTATTACATTTTATTATTCTATTTTTAAAATGACAAATGGGCACTTTTGCTTTATTAATTAATTATAATTTCATCCTTGTAATTAATGGTAATTTCATTATAATTAGGAAAAAGCACATCTTATTTAAATTTTCATTTTTCAGTGTTCCCACTATTACAAGGTCTATGTTTAGTATCTCTCATCTTCACTAGTGTTTGTTTTGGACATTTAGACTGAGTTGGGAGGGTGGCCACTGAGCGCCAAATCTCAGGTCTTGATTCCAGTGTATAAAGTACTCTCAAAACTCAACATTAAGAAACCAAAAAATTCAATTAAAAACTGGTGAAATAGGATATGGGAGAAGATGGCAGCGTGGCAGGAGGGAGCAGACCCTATTTCCCCTCTACACACGGGAGAAAAACTGGGTCAATCTACGGAAGATCAGAGCAGACAAGGAACAGTAACACAGCATATTTGAGAACAAGAGGTCGGAAATTGTAGCGGACACTGAAAAACCAGTGGTAAGGAGAGTTCTTCGGAACAATAGGAGCCCAGGGTCCAGCACGTGGAGAGCGGAGTGGCTGAGGCCCTGGCCTGACGCTCCGCCAAGCCTGCCCCAGGGCTCTGGGGAGGGAGCTGGGTCAGCTGCTGAACCAGCTGGGAGATCTCAGGGTCCACCGCGAGACTGCGGCTGAGCGAAAGTGGGTGCCTCGCATCAGGTCACCTCGAGAATTTGAACCGAGTTTTCGTGGTCGCCGGGTGACTATGAAAGCACAGTCACCCCAACCAACCGCAGACAGAAGCGCGTGTGAAGTGAGACAGCTGCATGAAAACAGGCACCCTCAGGGGACCGCACACGGTCTTGGGATAGTGGACACTCGTGAAAACATAGGCACTGGCCACTGGAGACAGCTGTGGAGCCAAAGTTGCCAGTGCACGGTCGGGTGCTCGAACGCGGACAGCTCAGGTCCAAGGCGCAGACGGGAGATAGCTGCTGGAGCGTAGGCCCCGCTCAGGTGCAAAGGCAGGCTGCTGCGCATGACTGGAGAACTGAGCACACACCCATAAACTCGGGGAAGTGCGCACACACCAAGAGGCTCAGAACACACGCTGGAAACCCTGTGGTGGGAGGCGCCCACTAACGCTGGGATACATAGCACAGTGAGGACTGAGTTCTGAACACAGAGAAAAGCAATAAGATCACCCCTCGGTTCTTGGGAAGATGGCGGCGTGGTAGGAGGGAACAGACCCTATTCCCCCCCTGCACACGGGAGAAAAACCAAACCAAACTTTGAAAGACCAGAACAGACAAGGAACAGTAACACAACATATTGGAGAATAAGAGGTCGGAAATTGTAGTGGACACTGAAAAACAAGCGGTAAGGAGAGCTCTTCGGAACAATACGAGCCCAGGGTTCCAGCGCGCGGAGAGCGGGGCGGCTGAGGCCCCGGCCTGGCGCTCCGCCAAGCCTGCCCCAGGGCCCTGGGGAGGGAGCTGGGTCAGCCGCTGAACCGGCTGGGAGATCTCAGGGGCCACCTCGCAACTGCGCCCGAGCAAAAGTGGGTGCCCCGCGAGGGAGCGAAAGTGGGTGCCCCGCACCAGGTCACTGCGCGACCTTGAACCGAGTTTTCGTGGTCACCGGGCAACTACGAAAGCACAGGCCCCCCAACAGAGACAGAGGCACGGGCGAAGTGAGACAACTGCATGAAAATAGACACCCTCAGGGGACCGCACACGGTCTCGGGCTAGTGGACACTCGTGAAAACATAGGCGCAGGCCGCTGGAGACAGCTGTGGAGCCAGAGGTGCAAACGCGGACAGCTCAGGCCCAAGGTGCAGGCGCCGGATAGCAGCTGGAACGCAGGCCCCTCTCAGAAACAAAGGCAGGCAGCTGTGCCCAAACACTGAAAGCCTCCCAGGGACAAAGGCAGGCGGCTGTGCAGTGCGCACACACAAGGAGGCTCAGATCACACGCTGGAAACCCTGTGGGGAGAGGCGCCCACTAACGCTGGGATACATAGCACAGTGAGGACTGAGTTCTGAACACAGAGAAAAGCAATAAGATCACCCCTCGGCCATTGCAGCCAGCAAGACCAGAAAAACCGGCTGGCAAGTTTGAAAACAACAAGAGGGTGTTTTTTTTGTTTGTTTGCTTTGTTTTGTTTTTTCATTTTTTCATTTTATTTTTTTAATATATTTTTATTTTTTTATTTTATTTTTTTAAAAAAATATTTTGTTGTGCTTTGCTTGTTCCTTCCCCCCCCCCCCCCCGGCTGCTTATATTTGTGTGGGGGTGTCTGTGCGCATATCTGTTTTTTGTTTTGCCAGTTTGTTAGTGTCTTTTTGTTTGTAAGCCTGTCTATCTATAGGAGTTTTTAACTACTCCTTCTTCATTGTTTATATCTTCTTCTTTACTCCCCAACTCCTTTAGCCTCCCTTGAATTCCTTCTTCTCTTATCCCCTCTTCCTTTCTTTCCAATTTTATCTCTTCTACCTTCCTCTTGTTTCCTCTTGCTTCTTTTTTTCATTTCCCCCCTCTTCTTTTTGTAAATACCCACGAGTGAGACAAAACAAACAAACAAGCAAGCCTGAAACTGTGGGGAAAAACAAAAACAAAAACAAAAACCAGAGTTGGCCCCCAAAAGAGGGTATACCAGCTGATGAGACAGTGAAAGGGGTGAACAACAGGATACCTGAAGGAGAATCCACCACTGAATCTCACAGATATTCTACCACAGAAGGTCATACCACAAACCCAGGGAGCCAGAACAGATCAATTTAAGAAGTTGAGGCTAACAACAAGAGTCTTACAAACAATGGGAAGACAAAAGAACAATCCCCAAACGAAAGGAAAGGAGGAAGCTCAAGAAAGAATGCTAAATGAAACAGAGGCAACTCAACTATCAGATATTGAGTTCAAAGCAATGGTTGTCAGGAAGCTCAATGAGCTCTCAATGAGCTACCATAAACTACAGGGAAGTTATGATGAACTCACCGTAAACTATATCAACATGAAAAAGGAAATAGAAACTATCAACAAGGGCCAAGAGGAAATGAAGAACACAATCTCTGAACTGAAGAACACAGTAGAAGGAATGAAAAGCAGAATCGATGAAGCAGAAGATCGGATCAGCGAGTTGGAGGACAAAATAGAAAAAAACACCCAGAATGAGCAAGATAAGGAAAAGAGGCTTAGAAAGAATGAAGAGGGTTTAAGAGAAATGCAAGACAACATGAAACGGAATAACATTCGTATAATAGGGATACCACAAGGAGAAGAACAAGAACAAGGGATAGAAAACCTGTTTGAAAAAGTAACGATGGAAAACTTCCCTCATTTGGTGAGAGAAAAAACCACACAAATCCAGGAAACACAGAGAGTCCCAATCAAAAGGAACCCAAACAGGCCCACTTCAAGACACATCATAATTAAAATGGCAAAATTCCAAGACAAAGAGAGAATCTTAAAAGCAGCAAGGGAGAAAAAGGAAGTAACATACAAGGGGGCCCCAATCAGGTTAGCATCTGACTTCTCAATGGAAACGCTCCAAGCCAGAAGAGAATGGCAAGAAATATTCCAAGCAATGAGAACCAAAGGCCTGCAACCCAGACTACTTTACCCAGCAAGGCTTTCAATCAAGATAGAAGGCCAAATAAGGAGCTTCCCAAACAAAAGAAGTCTAAAAGAATACACCTCTACCAAACCAATGCTGCAAGAGATACTAAAGGGACTGCTTTAAGGGAAGAAAGGAAAAGACAGAGAGAGAAAGAGAGAGAGGAACACAGGTACGAAAATGGCAATGAATAATTACCTATCAATAATAACCTTAAATGTAAATGGATTAAATGCTCCAATCAAAAGACATAGAATAGCTGAATGGATAAGAAAGCATGACCCACACATATGCTGCCTACAAGAAACTCACCTCAGGACAAAAGACATACACAGGCTCAAAGTGAAGGGCTGGAAATAAATTTTCCAAGCAAATGGTCAGGAAAAAAAAGCTGGGGTAGCAATACTCATATCAGACAAAATAGACTTCAAAAGAAGGGCCATAAAGAGAGACCCAGAAGGTCACTTCATAATACTCAATGGAAGAATCCACCAAGAAGACATAAATATTGTAAATATATATGCACCCAACGGAGGAGCACCTAAATACATCAAGAAAATCTTAGAGGACTTCAAGAAAGATATAGACAGCAACACAATTATAGTAGGGGATTTTAACACCCCACTGTCAAAAATGGACAGATCTTCCAAACAAAATATCAACAAAGATATTGTGGCATTGAACAACACTCTAGAGGAAATGGACTTAACTGATATATATAGAGCCCTTCATCCCAAAGAAGCTAAATACACTTTCTTTTCAAAGGCACATGGAACATTTTCAAAGATAGACCACATGATAGGACACAAATCAAGCCTCAACAAATTCAAGAAAACTGAAATCATACCAAGCATTTTCTCTGACCACAAGGGACTGAAACTAGAAACGAACCTCAAGGAGAAAAACCCAAAACCCTCAAAATCATGGAGATTGAATAGCATGCTATTAAACAATGAATGGGTCAAGAATGAAATTAGGGAGGAAATCAAAAAGTTTCTGGAAACAAACGATAATGAACTCACATCGACCCAAAACTTATGGGACACAGCAAAGGCAGTCCTCAGAGGGAAGCTTATAGCGATACAGGCCTATCTAAAAAAGACAGAAACATCTCAAACAAACAACCTAACCCTTCGCCTACAAGAACTCGAGGAACAACAACAAAGACAGCCCAGAGCAAGTAGAAGGAAAGAAATAACCAAGATAAGAGCAGAATTAAATGACATAGAGACTAAAAGCACAATCCTAAAGATCAATGAATCCAGGAGTTGGTTCTTTGAAAAGATCAACAAAATCGACAAGCCTTTAAGCAGGCTCATCAAGAGAAAAAGAGAGAGGACTCAAATAAACACAATCAGAAATGAAAGAGGAGATATTACAACCGACACTGCAGAAATACAAAGGATTGTAAGAAATTACTATGAAGAACTGTATGCCAAGAAATTTGAAAACCTAGGTGAAATGGACAGGTTTCTAGAAAAATATAACCTTCCAAAACTCAATGAAAAAGAAACAGGAAGCCTGAACAGACCAATAACAGCTGGTGAAATTGAATCAGTAATCAAAACACTCCCGATGCACAAAAGACCTGGACCGGATGGCTTCACAGGAGAATTCTACAAAACATTTAAGGAAGAGCTAACCCCTATTCTCCACAGACTATTCCAAAAAATTCAAAAAGATGGAAGACTTCCAAACTCTTTTTATGAAGCCAGCATCATCCTAATCCCAAAACCAGATAAAGACACAACAAAGAAGGAGAACTTCAGGCCAATATCGCTGATGAACATAGATGCTAAAATCCTCAACAAAATACTGGCAAACCGCATCCAACAACACATTAAAAAGATCATACACCATGACCAAGTGGGATTCATCCCAGGGATGCAAGGATGGTTCAACATTCGCAAATCAGTAAACGTAATTCATCACATAAACAAAAGCAAAGACAAAAATCACATGATCATATCAATAGATGCGGAAAAAGCATTTGATAAGGTACAGCACCCATTTATGATAAAAACACTCAGCAAAGTGGGAATAGAGGGAGCATTCCTCAACATAATAAAGGCTATATATGAGAAACCTACAGCCAGCATCATACTCAATGGGCAAAGACTAAATTCTTTTCCACTAAAATCAGGAACAAGACAAGGCTGTCCACTCTCTCCACTTCTATTCAACATAGTATTGGAAGTATTAGCCACAGCGACTAGACAAGAAAAGGAAATAAAAGGCATCCAACTTGGAAAGGAGGAAACAAAACTATCATTGTTTGCAGATGACATGTTAGTATACATAGAAAATCCTATAGTCTCGGCCAAAAAACTGCTCGACCTAATAAATGAATTTAGCCAAACAGCCGGATACAAAGTCAATATCCAGAAATCAAAGGCATTTTTGTATACCAACAATGAAACAACAGAAGCAGAAATCAAGAAAAAAATACCATTTGATATAGCAAAAAGAAAAATAAAGTACCTAGGAATTAACCTAACCAAGGAGGTAAAAGACCTGTATGCAGAAAACTACACAACACTGAAGAAGGAAATCAAGGAAGACACAAATAAATGGAAACACATACCGTGTTCATGGATCGGAAGAATTAACATCATCAAAATGTCCATACTTCCCAAAGCAATCTACAGATTCAATGCAATACCTATTAAAGTACCAATGGCATATTTCACAGATATAGAACAAACTCTTCAAAAATTTATATGGAACCATAAACGACCCAGAATAGCGGCAGCAATCTTGAGAAAGAAGAGCAAAGCAGGAGGGATCACAATACCTGATACCAAAATGTATTACAAGGCCACTGTAATCAAAACAGCCTGGTACTGGCATAAAAACAGGCACGTGGACCAGTGGAACAGAATAGAGAGCCCAGAAATAAACCCTAGTCTCTATAGTCAATTAATATTCGACAAAGGGGGCAACAACATAAAATGGAGTAAAAATAGCCTCTTCAACAAGTGGTGTTGGGAGAACTGGACAGCTTCGTGCAAGAAAATGAAACTCGAGCACCAACTTACACCATACACAAAAATAAATTCAAGGTGGATAAAAGACTTAAACATAAGCTGTAACACCATTAAAGTCCTAGAGGAGAACATAGGCAGGAAAATCTCAGATATTACACGCAGCAACATTTTTACTGATATGTCTCTTAAAGCAAGGGACATAAAGGAAAGAATAAACAAATGGGATCTCATCAAAATAAAAAGCTTCTGCATGGCCAAGGAAAACAGTATTAAAATAAAAAGAGAACCGACTGTGTGGGAAAACATATTTGCCAATGATATCTCAGATAAGGGTTTAATCTCCAAAATATACAAAGAACTTACACGACTCCACTCTAAGAAGACAAGCAACCCAATTAAAAAATGGGCAAAGGACTTGGGCAGACACCTCTCCAAGGAGGACATACAGAGGATCCAGAGACACATGAAAAGATGCTCGATATCGCTAGCTATCAGAGAGATGCAAATTAAAACCACAATGAGATACCACTTGACACCAGTCAGAATGGCCCTCATAAACAAAGCCACAAACAGCAAGTGTTGGAGAGGTTGTGGAGAAAAGGGGACACTAGTGCACTGCTGGTGGGAGTGCAGACTGGTACAACCACTATGGAAAACAGTATGGAATTTTCTAAAAAAACTAAAAATGGATATACCTTTTGACCCAGCAATTCCATTGCTAGGACTATATCCTAAGAACCCTGAAACACCAATCCAAAAGAAACTATGCACCCCTATGTTTATAGCAGCACAATTTACAATAGCCAAGTGTTGGAAGCAACCTAGATGCCCATCAGTAAATGAATGGATCAAAAAACTGTGGTACATTTATACAATGGAATTCTATGCAGCAGAAAGAAAGAAGGAGCTCATACCCTATGCAACAGCATGGATGGAACTTGAGAGCATCATGCTAAGCGAAGTAAGCCAGGCAGTGAAAGACAAATACCATATGATCTCACCTTTAACAGGAAGCTAATCAACAAAACAAACAAACAAGCATAATATAACCAAAGACATGGAAATTGGGAACATGCTGAAAGTCACCAGAGGGGAGAGGGGAGGGAATTTCGGGGGAAAAGGGGAAGGATTTACAGGAACAAGTATAAAGGACACATGGACAAAAACTATGGGGGGGGGTGGAAATGGGAGGGAGGTGAGGAGGGTTGGGGTGGCGGGTTCGGGTGAGAATAAAAGACAGAAAACTATACAAGATCAACAATGAAAATAAAAATTAAAAAAAAAAAAAAAAAAAAAAAGGATCACCCCTCGGCCATTGCAGCCAGCAAGACCAGAAAAACCGGCTCAGCAAGTTTGAAAACAACAAGAGGGTTTGTTTGTTTTTTTTTTTAATATTTTGTTTTGCTTTGCTTGTTCTTTTTTTTTTTGGCTGTTTATATTTGTGTGGGTATGTGTGTGGGTGTGTCTGTTTTTTGTTGTGCCAGTTTGTTTGTGTCTTTTTGTTTGTATGCCTGTCTATTTATATGAGTTTTTAACTATTCCTTCTTCATTATTTTTATCTTCTTCTTTACTCCCCAACTCCTTTTGCCTCCCTTGAATTCCTCCTTGTCTTATTCCCTCTTCCTTTCTTTCCAATTTTATCTCTTCTACCTTCCTCTTTTTTCTTCTTTCTTCTTTTTTTTATTTCCCCCCTCTTCTTTTTTTAAATACCCTCAAGTGAGACAAAACAAACAAACAAACAAGCCTGAAACTGTGAAAAAAAACAAAAACCAGAGTTGGCCCCCAAAAGAGGGTATTCCAGCTGATGAGACAGTGGAAGCTGTGAACAACAGGATATCCAAAGGAGAATCCACCACTGAATCTCACAGATATTCTACCACAGAAGGTCATACCACAAACCCAGGGAGCCAGAACAGATCAATTTAAGAAGTTGAGGCTAACAACAAGAGTCTTACAAACAATGGGAAGACAAAAGAACAATCGCCAAATGAAAGGAAAGGAGGAAGCTCCAGAAAGAATGCTAAATGAAACAGAGGCAACTCAACTATCAGATATCGAGTTCAAAGCAATGGTTGTCAGGAAGCTCAATGAGCTCTCAATGAGCTACCACAAACTACAGGGAAGTTATGATGAACTCACCGCAAACTATATCAACATGAAAAAGGAAATAGAAACTATCAACAAGGGCCAAGAGGAAATGAAGAACACAATCTCTGAACTGAAGAACACAGTAGAAGGAATGAAAAGCAGAATCGATGAAGCAGAAGATCGGATCAGCGAGTTGGAGGACAAAATAGAAAAAAACACCCAGAATGAGCAAGATAAGGAAAAGAGGCTTAGAAAGAATGAAGAGGGTTTAAGAGAAATGCAAGACAACATGAAATGGAATAATATCCACATAATAGGGATACCAGAAGGAGAAGAACAAGAACAAGGGATAGAAAACCTGTTTGAAAAAGTAACGATGGAAAACTTCCCTAATTTGGTGAGAGAGAAAGCCACACAAATCCAGGAAACGCAGAGAGTCCCAATCAAAAGGAACCCAAACAGACCCACTTCAAGACACATCATAATTAAAATGGCAAAATTCCAAGACAAAGAGAGAATCTTAAAGGCAGCAAGGGAAAAAAAAGAAATAACATACAAGGGAACCCCGATAAGGTTAGCAGCTGACTTCTCAACGCTCCAAGCCAGAAGAGAATGGCAAGAAATATTCCAAGCAATGAGAACCAAAGGCCTGCAACCCAGACTACTTTACCCAGCAAGGCTTTCAATCAAGATAGAAGACCAAATAAGGAGCTTCCCAGACAAAAGAAGTCTAAAAGAATACACCTCTAACAAACCAATTCTGCAAGAGATACTAAGGGGACTGCTCTAAGGGAAGAAAGGAAAAGACAGAGAGAGAAAGAGAGAGAGGAACACAGGTACAAAAATGGCAATGAATAAATACCTATCAATAATAATCTTAAATGTAAATGGATTAAATGCTCCAATCAAAAGACATAGAATAGCTGAATGGATAAGAAAGCATGACCCACATATATGCTGCCTACAAGAAACCCACCTCAGGACAAAAGACATACACAGGCTCAAAGTGAAGGGCTAGAAACAATTTTTCCAAGCAAATGGTCAGGAAAAAAAAGCTGGGGTAGCAATACTCATATCAGACAAAATAGACTTCAAAAGAAGGGCCATAAAGAGAGAACCAGAAGGTCACTTCATACTACTCAAGGGAAGAATCCACCAAGAAGACATAAATATTGTAAATATATATGCACCCAATGGAGGAGCACCTAAATACATCAAGAAAATTTTAGAGGTCTTCAAGAAAGATATTGACAGCAACACAATTATAGTAGGGGATTTTAACACCCTGCTGTCAAAAATGGACAGATCTTCCAAACAAAATATCAACAAAGATATTGTGCCATTGAACAACACTCTAGAGGAAATGGACTTAACTGATATATATAGAGCCCTTCATCCCAAAGAAGCTAAATACACTTTCTTTTCAAAGGCACATGGAACATTTTCAAAGATAGACCACATGATAGGACACAAATCAAGCCTCAACAAATTCAAGAAAACTGAAATCATACCAAGCATTTTCTCTGACCACAAGGGACTGAAACTAGAAACCAACCCTAAGGAGAAAAACCCAAAACCCTCAAAATCATGGAGATTGAATAGCATGCTATTAAACAATGAATGGGTCAAGAATGAAATTAGGGAGGAAATAAAAAATTTCTGGAAACAAACGATAATGAACTCACATCGACCCAAAACTTATGGGACACAGCAAAGGCAGTCCTCAGAGGGAAGCTTATAGCGATACAGGCCTATCTAAAAACGACAAAAACATCTCAAACAAACAACCTAACCCTACGCCTACAAGAACTCGAGGAACAACAACAAAGACAGCCCAGAGCAAGTAGAAGGAAAGAAATAACCAAGATCAGAGCAGAATTAAATGACATAGAGACTAAAAGCACAATCCTAAAGATCAATGAATCCAGGAGTTGGTTCTTTGAAAAGATCAACAAAATCGACAAGCCTTTAAGCAGGCTCATCAAGAGAAAAAGAGAGAGGACTCATAAACACAATCAGAAATGAAAGAGGAGATATTACAACCGACACTGCAGAAATACAAAGGATTGTAAGAAATTACTATGAAGAACTGTATGCCAAGAAATTTGAAAACCTAGGTGAAATGGACAGGTTTTTAGAAAAATATAACCTTCCAAGACTCAGTGAAAAAGAAACAGAAAGCCTGAACAGACCAGTAACAGCCGGTGAAATTGAATCAGTAATCAAAACACTCCCGATGCACAAAAGCCCTGGACCAGATGGCTTCACAGGAGAATTCTACAAAACATTTAAGGAAGAGCTAAACCCTATTCTCCACAGACTATTCGAAAAAATCCAAAAAGATGGAAGACTCCCAAACTCTTTATGAAGCCAGCATCATCCTAATCCCAAAACCAGATAAAGACACAACAAAGAAGGAGAACTTCAGGCCAATATCGCTGATGAACATAGATGCTAAAGTCCTCAACAAAATATTGGCAAACCGCATCCAACAACACGTTAAAAAGATCATACACCACGACCAAGTGGGATTCATCCCAGGGATGCAAGGATGGTTCAACATTCGCAAATCAGTAAATGTAATTCATCACATAAACAAAAGCAAAGACAAAAATCACATGATCATATCAATAGATGTGGAAAAAGCATTTGATAAGGTACAGCACCCATTTATGATAAAAACACTCAGCAAAGTAGGAATAGAGGGAGCATTCCTCAACATAATAAAGGCTATATATGAGAAACCTACAGCCAGCATCATACTCAATGGGCAAAGACTAATATCTTTTCCACTAAAATCAGGAACAAGACAAGGCTGTCCACTTTCACCACTTCTATTCAATATAGTATTGGAAGTCTTAGCCACAGCGATTAGACAAGAAAAGAAAATAAAAGGCATCCAACTTGGAAAGGAGGAAACAAAACTATCATTGTTTGCAGATGACATGTTAGTATACATAGAAAATCCTATAGTCTCGGCCAAAAAACTGCTCGACCTAATAAATGAATTTAGCCAAACAGCCGGATACAAAGTCAATATCCAGAAATCAAAGGCATTTTTGTATACCAACAATGAAACAACAGAAGCAGAAATCAAGAAAAAAATCCCATTCGATATAGCAAAAAGAAAAATAAAGTACCTAGGAATTAACCTAACCAAGGAGGTAAAAGACCTGTATGCAGAAAACTACACAACACTGAAGAAGGAAATCAAGGAAGACACAAATAAATGGAAACACATACCATGTTCATGGATCAGAAGAATTAACATCATCAAAATGTCCATACTTCCCAAAGCAATCTACAGATTCAATGCAATACCTATTAAAGTACCAATGGCATATTTCACACATATAGAACAAACTCTTCAAAAATTTATATGGAACCATAAACGACCCAGAATAGCGGCAGCAATCTTGAGAAAGAAGAGCAAAGCAGGAGGGATCACAATACCTGATACCAAAATGTATTACAAGGCCACTGTAATCAAAACAGCCTGGTACTGGCATAAAAACAGGCACGTAGACCAGTGGAATAAAACAGAGAGCCCAGAAATAAACCCTAGTCTCTATAGTCAATTAATATTCGACAAAGGGGGCAACAACATAAAATGGAGTAAAAATAGCCTCTTCAACAAGTGGTGTTGGGAGAACTGGACAGCTTCGTGCAAGAAAATGAAACTCGAGCACCAACTTACACCATACACAAAAATAAATTCAAGGTGGATAAAAGATTTAAATATAAGCCGTAACACCATTAAAGTCCTAGAGGAGAACATAGGCAGGAAAATCTCAGATATTCCACGCAGCAACATTTTTACTGATATGTCTCCTAAAGCAAGGGACATAAAGGAAAGAATAAACAAATGGGATCTCATCAAAATAAAAAGCTTCTGCATGGCCAAGGAAAACAATATTAAAATAAAAAGAGAACCGACTGTGTGGGAAAACATATTTGCCAATGATACCTCAGATAAGGGTTTAATCTCCAAAATATACAAAGAACTTACACGACTCCACTCTAAGAAGACAAGCAACCCAATTAAAAAATGGGCAAAGGACTTGGGCAGGCACTTCTCCGAGGACATACAGAGGATCCAGAGACACATGAAAAGATGCTCGATATCACTAGCTATCAGAGAGATGCAAATTAAAACCACAATGAGATACCGCTTGACACCAGTCAGAATGGCCCTCATAAACAAAGCAACAAACAGCAAGTGTTGGAGAGGTTGTGGAGAAAAGGGGACACTAGTGCACTGCTGGTGGAAGTGCAGACTGGTACAACCACTATGGAAAACAGTATGGAATTTTCTAAAAAAACTAAAAATGGATATACCTTTTGACCCAGCAATTCCACTGCTAGGACTATATCCTAAGAACCCTGAAACACCAATCCAAAAGAACCTATGCACCCCTATGTTTATAGCAGCACAATTTACAATAGCCAAGTGTTGGAAGCAACCTAGATGCCCATCAGTAAATGAATGGATCAAAAACTGTGGTACATTTATACAATGGAATTCCATGCAGCAGAAAGAAAGAAGGAGCTCATACCCTTTGCAACTGCATGGATGGAACTTGAGAGCATCATGCTAAGCGAAGTAAGCCAGGCAGTGAAAGACAAATACCATATGATCTCACCTTTAACAGGAAGCTAATCAACAAAACAAACAAACAAGCATAATATAACCAAAGACATGGAAATTGAGAACAGGCTGAAAGTCACCAGAGGGGAGGGGGAAGGGAATTTCAGGGGAAAAGGGGAAGGAATTACAGAAACAAGTATAAAGGACACATGGACAAAAACTATGGGGAGGTGGAAATGGGAAGGAGGTGGGGAGGGCTGGGGTGGTGGGTTCGGGTGAGAATAAAAGACAGAAAACTGTACAAGATCAACAATTAAAATAAAAATTAAAAAAAAAGAAAAAAAAAACTGGTGAAATACTTACACAGACACTTTACCAAAGACCATATATGGAGAGTAAATAAGTGCAAATGCTCAGTGTCATCAACCAATAATAGAAAAATGCAAATTCAAATCATGATGAGATACTAGTACACTATTAGAATGGCTAAAATTAAACACGCTGACAATACCAGGTACTGACAAGAGGTAAACCATCTGGAACTTCCACATATTGCTGATAGTAAAGCGGTACAGCCACCCTGGAAAACTGGTAGCTCCTTACAAAGTAAACATGCGTGTGTCATAGGACCCATTAATCCTACTCCTAGGCATTTAAACCCTTAGGAAATGGAAATTTATATTCACACAAAAAATATACAGAACTATTTATAGCAACTCCACTCATAATCACAAGAACTGGAAACAACCCAAATTACTTTCAGCCTGTAAATGCATAAACAAACCTAGGTAGAATCATATAATGAGATACTGTTGCACAATAAAAAAGAATGAGCTAGTAACAAATGGGTACCTTTCCTTTATTAATTAATTATACTTTCATCCTTATAATTAATTGTAATTTCATTGTACTTATGAACATGGAGCATCTTATTGGAATTTTTTATTTTCTTCAATGTTTCTACTATTAAATTCACAATATCATGGATGAATCACATGTACACTGAGTGAAAAAAAAAGCCAAATTCAAAAGGTTATATACTCTATGACTCTGTTTATACAACATTTAAAAAAACCAAGGTATATATGTGTGTGTGTATATATAGTATATATATATACCTAGCCATATATATATATATATATACCTAGCCATATATATATATATATATATATATATATATATATATATATAAAGATGCCTATAACCAGAGAAGTATTTGCTAGTGCCAGGGATTAGGCGCAAGAAGAAGAGTGTTACAGAGGGATCATAAGAGCTAGTTTGGGTGGGTGACAGGGCAAAAAAGACCCAGGTCAAGTGAGCCCTAATCAGAAGATTTCTTTAGAAATGTATCAGTCATTTTTTCACATTTCCTTTGATTTTCACTGTAGAACTTATTGCTACTTACAATTATTTGTCCATTTACATGATTAATTTACATACTGAACTTCTCATCCCATCACTATGTCAGCTCCAGTAGATGAAGCTAAAGAGGGCAGGGTTCTGGTCTGTCTTTTTCTCCACTGTCTTTCCAGCACTTAGATCAGTATCTGGCACATAGTAGGCACTCACATAATACTTGTTGAGTGAATGAATGCTAGACAATGGACTGTGGTCCATTTTGATCAGGAAAAATGATCATCTGAGGGCGCAGGATGAGAAACTGCCTTTGTAGGCAGGAGCTGATTTTCCCCAGGACCTCATGGTCAAAGACATCAAATCTGAAACATTAAAAAAAGGCTTGAAAGGATGAGAAGATGTTAGGAGTTTCCCAAATACAGCAGTGATTAAGGAAATGATTTGTAAAACTGAACAATGAGAGAGTAAGGTGTACTGTTATAAACTTCAGGACATTTGGTCAAGCTGTGTGTGGTCAGGGGACAGAATCCTGTTGTCCCCGTTGCCTCTGCTGTTGTGGTCTCTGTAATAAGGCTGTATCTCTGGATACTATGTAGACTCTCTAGTGTCTGTGTGGCTACCCTATAGTACCACACTGTGTGTTTGGAGCTTTTTAAAGGTCTCAGAGGGTGCTACTCTTCTATTTAAGCAATTATGATGTCAGTTGAGGACAACACTCACTCCTCTGCTTCAGAAATAAAATTGCCCAAGGGCTTAAGAGAACAACATATAGCATCCTGGATGATGGATTGGTTCTTTAAGAAAAGGAAGTTGAGAGTTATGGGAAGATGGCTTAAACGAGAGCCCTAATCAAATATGTCAGTAAGGGAAAAAGTTATTATTCAAGAGAACAAAAGTTGTGCATTGTAGGTCACTTCAGCATTAGTTTGAATAACATAATTCTAAAAGCATTCTAAAAGTTCCAGTTAGCGAGGCTTAGAATATTTTATCTTCAGGTAACAATGGCTCTGCAAGGCCCAGCCTTTTCACGTCACTGTGGCTATTTGGAGATAGCCTCGTGTGGACATCTTTTTACTGAGCCGGCAAGTAGGCCCGGCTTACTTCTGGTGTTGGCAGTCTCTATCGCGCATGTTCACCTATGAGAAACCCATTCTCCGTGGCGAAGGAAAAGGAAACTAGAACTGTTTACACTATGATATGTTTTCGTGTGCTCCCATATCATGTTCTCAGTGAGATCTCTCTGGCCACTCCATCTAAAATTGCTCCCTGTTGACACTCCATGTCCCTTTCTCTTGCTTCATTTTTCTGCTTTGTACTTACCACTGTCTAAAAAAATATATTGTTTGTCCAACTCCCTGCCCCTGAGTGTGAGTTCCATAACAGTTGATGTTCCTATCTGTTTAATTGACAGCTTTATTTCTAAGTGTCTGGAACAGTATCTGACACATGGTAGACACTCATTTAGTTTTTTTGAATGAATAAATTAATTCATACATTGAATTGGCAGAGCCCTCCAAAACAGCCTCATTAGATTCTATAATATGATGCTGCTGTTATTGAAAATTTGTCTACAAATGATGGCCTGCGTCCCTTACAATTCATAATGTAAACTCTATAATGGCAAGTGTTTTGACTGAAAATGTTTTGAACATAAAACAGCAGCAGGGACTTTTTCAAATGAATAAAAGAATATATGAAATCATTTTTGGAACTCTTCTTTCAGAACTGCATTCAGAACCAGTCTATGACCTGAATATGCAAATTAGCCTAATAATTTCTCATCCACATGTTGCTGGGTTTCGTGAGTCATTACTAGAGCAAAATAATGCTCACATCATCACTTTGCTTATGGACAATTTTCCATATATCCTATTATGGACAAGGAAAGATGGGAAATGTAAACAAACAGGCCTAAATCCTGTCAGATGACCGTTTCACAAAATTTGACTGCAATTTAATATCTAGGGGCATATTTGGATGATGAACATTTGGCAAGCTACTTGATATTTTGCTGTGGTGTGTAGCAAAGATTAGCTGAGATTCTAGCCTTTAAAAACTCTGGGGAAGTGTACAAACATTAAATCTAAAAATCCTTAATGATGTCTCCTGAGCTTATTCTGCTTGAAGTCTGACTGCCCCTAATACCTATCCTTCTAACACTAATAGTCTTTTGTTTTTAACTAACATATCAGGAACATAAAGGAAATGTAAACCATTTTGGATATCTAAGAACATGATTTATTTATTTTCTGCTCACTGCTGATAGTAGCACATTTATATTTCATGGCTTCTGAATTCAAAGTACTGTAATATCCAGATGTGGTCGACTGCTTTCAGGACCACATGATAAATAGCAATGTTTCTTAAAGTTAGGTAGCAGTGCTAAAGAACAATCCATTTAGCAGCAAATCAAAAGATTTATATTAAATAGAAAAGTCATATTAATCTTGCCTAGGTATCTCTAGTGTCAGGATCTTTCTTGTAGGGAAAGTAGAGAGCATTCTGTGCAGAAAGTGACTTATACTATGGTCTGGAAAGAAGATGGTGTAAAAATAAGGTGAGAGACTTGATATATAATTTAGAACTAATTTTTGAAAACACTACGTAATGGAATCTACTGTATCAGATCTCACAACTCCACTAGTTTAGCAGCAAATCAAAACGTAAGTAAGCAATTTTGGAGGAGTGCATCACTATCTAAAACAAAGTCTTTGTTAAAGACACAATGGTTCCAATTAAAATTGATTTTTTTTCTAGAAGATGATGCTTTTCAAATGCCATGGTGATGTGTTTATACTGAAGATGATTTTCTAATGCTGCTGACCATGGCACTGCGGATGTCATGCCATAATGATCTAACTCATGTGTGAGTGTTTTGAACAGGAAAGAAGTTTATATAAATTCAAAATATGCATTTTCTTATTTTTTTAGTATACCTGTGTTTTAAAATTTTTTGTAGAATTTTTATTTTTTTAAATTGATCTTTAAAATTTTTTTATTGAGTTTATTGGGGTGACATTGTTTAATAAAATTATATAGGTTTCAGGTGTATAATTCTGTAATATATCATCTGTATATTATATTGTGTGTTCGCCACCCCAGGTCTTCTTCCAGTGTCCTTAATCCCCACTTTACCCTCCTTTACCTCTCCTACCCCCACCCCCAACACCTCCCTTTCCCTCTGGTAATCATCATACTGTTGTGTGTGTTTATGGTTTTTTTTCTTCATCCCTTCATCTTTTTCACCCAGTCACCCAACACTCCTCCTTTCTGACAGCTGTCAGTCTGTTTTCTGTATCCATGAGAATAGACAGATTACACCTGGTGAAATTGAAGCAGTGATCAAAAAAGTCCCAACGAAAAAAAGCCCTGGACTAGATGGCTTCACAGGTGAATTCTACCAAACAGTATGAGAAGAAGTAACACCTCTCTTCAAACTTAGGGATCTGGCATACATAACACCCATTTTTATTACAAAATCTTTATTACAAAATCATAAGCGTGTAATTCTGTAACAGAACACTATTACACTCAAGCATACCACTGATGTTGTAGGTGAAATGTTCAAATTAAAACTGTAAATTATTACACCGATGTTTAAAATTTTTTTTACCATTTTTTAAATTTATTTTTGGAGAGGGGAAGGAAGAGAGAAAGAGAGGAAGTGTGTTTGCCTCTCAAGGGCCCCCAGCTGGGGACCTGACCCCAGCCCAGGCATGTGTCTTTACTGGGGATCAAACAAGTAACCCTCTGATTCATAGGCCAGCGCTCGACTGAGTGAGCCACACCAGCCAGGGCATATGCCTATCTTTTTACCCTACCAATCACACTCAAACAGGCATTACTTCTGCCAGATCCTGCTTTCCAAAACCTCAAAAGGAGGGAAGACTTCAAGCTCATTCCACAAGGCCAGCATTATCCTAATTCCAGAACCAGATAAAAACACTACAAATAAAGAAACTTATAGAGCAGTATCTCTAATGAATATGAATGCTAAGATCTTCAACAAAATATTAGCAAACCAAATACAGCAATACATCAAAAAGATCACACACCATGGTCAAGTGGGATTTATTTTGGGAATGCAAGGTTGGTACAACACTTGCAAATCAATAAATGTGATTCACCACAGAAACGAAATGATGTATAAAAACCACATGACCGTATGAATAGATGCAGAAAAGCATTTGATAAAATCCAGCACCCATTATGATAACTCAGCAAAGTGGGAACATACCTAAACATGATAAAATCCATATGTGACAAACCCACTGCCAACAATACTGATAGGCAAAAATTACAAATGTCCCCTTTAAATATAGGAACAAGACAGGGATGTCTGCTTTCACATCTGTTATTCAACATAGTACTGGAAGTCCTTGCCATAGCAATCAGACAAGAAGAAATAGAAGGCATGCAAATTGGACAGGAAGAAGTATAATGGTCTTTATTTGCAGATGACATGATATTATGCATAGGGAACCTCAAAGATGCCATCAAGAAACTACTAGAACTGATAAATGAATTCAGCAAATTACCATCGTACAAAATTAATATCCAAAGATCAGTTGCAGTTTATATGCCAATAATGAAATATCAGAAAGGGAAATTAAGAAAATAATCTCTTCATGATTGCTTTAAAAGAATAATATCCCTAAGAATAAATCTAGCCAAGGGTATAAAATATTTGTACTTGGAAAATTATAAAACACTGAAGAAAGAAATTGAAAAAGATACAAATAAGTGGAAGCACATACTATGTTCATGAATAGAAAGAATTAACATCATTAAAATGTTCATACTACCAAAGCAATCTATAGATTCAACACAATTCCTATCAGAATTCCAATGATTTATTTCATAGAACTAGAACAAATATTTCAAAAATTTATATGTAACCCCAAAGGCCCTGCAAAGTGCAGTGGCCCTGAGAAAGAAGAACACAGTTGGAGGAATCATGCTACCCAATATTAAATTATACTATAAGGCTGTAGTAATCAAAACAGCATGGTACTGTCGTAAAAACAGACACATAGACCAATGGAACATATCAGAGAGCCCTGAAATAAACCCACATCCTTATAGTTAATTAATATTTGACAGAGGGCACAAGCACATACTATGGGATAAAGATAGTTTATTCAATAAATAGTGTTGGAAAAATTAGACAGATATGTGCAGAAAAATGAAACTAGACCACCTTCTTATACTATACATGAGAATAAATCCAAACTATATTAAAGACTTAAATGTTAGACCCAAAACTATAAAACCATAGAAGAAAATATATACAGCAAAATCTTGGACATTGCTTGTAGCAATATTTTATCTGATATGTCTCCGTAGGCAAGAGAAGCAAAGAAAAAAAAAGGGACTATATCAAACTAAAAAATTTTTTCACAGAAAGGGAAACCATCAACAACATAAAAAGGCAACTCACGGAATGGAAGAACATATTCATTGATGTATCTGATAAGGGGTTAATATCCAAAATTTATAAATAACTTATAAAACTGAACACCAAGAAAACAAAACAACCCAGTTAAAATTTGGGCAAAGGACACGAATAGACACTTCTCCAAAGAGGACACAGAGATGGCCAATAGACATATGAAAAGATGTTCAATGCAACTACTAATAAGGTAATGCAAATTAAAATGACAATGAGGTATCACCCCACAGTGGTCAGAATGGCTCTCATCCATAAATCAACAAATAACAAGTGCTGGTGAGGATGTGGAGAAAGGGGAACCCCTTGTGCACTGTTGGTGGGAGTGCAGATTGGTGCAGCCACTGTGGAAAGCAGTATGGAGATACCTCAAAAAATTAAAAATGGATCTGCCTTTTGATCCAGCATTCCCACTTCTGGGAACATATCCAGAGAAACCCAAAACATTAATTTGAAAGAACACAGCACCCCTATGTTCACTTCAGTGTTTTTTATAATCACCAAGATATGAAAGCAACCCAAGTGTCCATCAGTAGATGAGTGGATAAAACAACTATGGAACATTTACACAATGGAATACTACTTAGTGGTAAAAAAGAAGGAACTCTTATCCGTTGAGACAGCATGGGTGGACTTGGAAAGCATTTCACATATTGTAAGTGAAACAAACCAGTCAGAGAAAGACAAATAACATATGATTTTGCTCGTATGTGGAATCTAATGAACAAATTGAACTAACAAGGAAAATAGAGACTTACTCAAAGAGAGCAGGATGATAGCTATTGTGGGGGGTGTTTAGGAGGTGGAGGGATTGAGCAGAAAGGAAAAAAGACTCATGGACATGGACAACAGTGTGGAGACTGTTGTGGGAAGAGGGGCGTAAGGGGGATAAATGCTAATGGAAACATATAATAAAAATTTTGTTGCTGAAGTTTAAGCAGCAATCAACAGTAGTACAGACATCGTATCTGAGGCAAAGATTAGAAACTTAAAACAACACAAATTTTTATATTGTAACTCAAAAGTCAATTTTTATTTTATTTTTATTATTGTTTAAGCTGTGACAGTTGTTCCCACTTTTCTTCCTTTCCCTTCTCTTACCCAGTCCCACCCTCTCCCTACCCGAAGGCAGTCCCCACTGCCTGTTGTCTGTGTCCTGGAGTTGTGAATAAATGTTCTTGGGTTAATTCCTTCGTCATCTTTCATCCCATCCCATCCCATCTTCCCTGCTCCTTCCCGCAGCCGTCATCCTGTTCTATGTATCTAAGCTTCTGTTACTATCTTGTTCGTTAGCTTATTGTGTTCATCAGATTCCACTTGTAAGTGAGGTTGGGTGGTGTTTTTCTTTCACTGAAGTCAGTCTTTAAACCACGCTCCTTGGATCATTGCTTCTCTTTTCTTGGCTATTACATACTTCTAAGATATATCTCCAGTTCAAAATACCTTGATTAATTTTCTCTTTATAAAATAAATCTCCGTAGATTGTGCTATACAATTAATGAATTAAGTTGATGCTGGTTTATTTTTTGCTACAGGTGTGTTGTCTTCTGAACCAACTGTATGACCCTTGAAATCAGGATATGAAACAGAATCTCTCAGGGATTTAAGGAGGCTAATAAGTGTTAAACAAAAAATAATATAAAAACTAATATGTGTGAGAATTACTGAGTATTATTATGAGTTAAGCTGCTTCCTCAGTGCAGAATTTCTGCAAGCCTTTGGTGCAATGTTTAGACATTGTGGCTCTGGAAACAGGCTGCCGAGGTCCCGATGTCAACTCTGTTAAGAGCTTTGTGACCTTTGACCTTGGATAAATGGCTTAACTTTCATGTGCTTTTGTTTCTGCACCGTAAAGTGAGTTACTTCATACAGTATTTATGAACCATTAATGAATTAATGCACGTGCAATTATCATTAATGTGTAATTGCGAGTTTCTACAAGAGGATTTTTTTGTACAGTTTCCATGAGCATATCTGATCAAAGAACTCTTTGTTTCCTGATGTATCACGTGAGCAGGGTTCCTGAAATTTAAATTCAGGGACATGTCCTTAAACCAGGTGCTATTATTACTGGTGCTTAACGCATTCTTTCTTTTTTCTTTCTTTTTTGCTTCTGTTGAATTCTGAGTTTTCTCCATATGTCTGGGCTTCCTTCAGCCCTCACAACTCCTAAATTGTCAGATCACTTACACAACAGTTAAGCTAGGAATGGGAATCCCTGAGCTCATTGTTTTCTGATACCACTTCGTCCAGTGACAATAAGAGCCACCAACCAATCTCATTATATTAATTATTTTCCCCAAAATGTTCAAAAGAATCATATGCAGTTACCCAGCTCTTTGCTTCTCTTGAGTGGTTGATGGGAGTGTTCACTGTTTTGCGTATCTACTGCCAGACTGTGCCATGGACTATCAGTGCTCTCTTTACTACTGGAGATAGTGTCGTTAGTATCATCATTATTATTTTTCTTGTACATTGCATTGTGTGCCCACCACCTAAAGTCCAATCATCTTCCACCACCATGTATTTGGTCCCCTTTACTACTTCCCAGCCCCCTTCCCTCTGGTAACCACTATTCTGTTGCCATATCTGTGAGTTTGTTTTTTATACCACATGTGAGTGAAATCATATGGCTCTTAGCTTTTTCTGACTAACTTATTTTGCTTAGATGATATTCACAAGGTTAACCCACATTGTTACAAGTGGCAATATTACATCTTTTCTTATGGGTGAGTAGTATTCCATTGTGTGTGAGTGTGTGTGTGTGTGTATGTGTGTGTGTGTGTGTGTGTATAATCACATATTCTGTGTCCAATCATCTATTGAAGGGCACTTTGGTTGTTTCCATTATCTCAACCACTGTGAATAGTGCTGCAGTGAACATAGGGGTGCATAGGGATACAAACAAATGTTTTCACATTTTGGGGATGCATACCCAGAAGTGGGGTTACTGGATCATATGGTAACTCTATTCTTAATTTTTTTAGGAACCTCCAGACTGTTTTCCATAGTGGCTGTACTGGTTTACATTCCTACTAGCAGTGAATGAGGGTTCCTTTTTCTTCACAACCTCTCCAACACTTGTTACTACTTGTCTTGATGATGGTCATTCTAACAGGAGTGAGGTAGTATTGAAACTGGAAAAGACACCGGTGTTCAGACTACCTGTCACTACCAAACCCAATAAGCAATGACAGCAATTGAATCTTTATGGGCACTTTATTCAGATGGTCGGCGATCTGAGAAGGTGGTGGGTTCATACCCTAACAGACCATCTTGTCTTTTCTTTCCAGGCCAAGGTTTTTATAGCAGGGAATAAATGAGGTATGGTGAGGGCTTTGAGATTCAGGGAGGATTAGGTGAAAGAAAGTGCAACATTCCTGACCTGGGCAGTTAGCTGTTCCCCGGGGTGGGTGGTCACCTGTCTCTCCCTGGAACACAAAGGCTGGTATGCCTCCAGTGGTCCCCAGGCGGCAATCTTTAGCAGTGCCCCAGGAACTTGGCTGTTTTCCCAGGAGCCAGGATGGGCCTTAACGTAGTTTCTGTAACAAAAGCTCTAACATATACATTACTTGGTAGGCTTATAACTTTTTACCTTAAACTAAAATTTTCCACTCTTGAGTCCCCTATCAGTATCTCTGTCATTTTGATTTGCATTTCCCTAATAGCTAGTGAAGTTGAGCATCTTTTCATATGTCTGTTAGCCATTTGCATGCCCTCTTAGGAGAAATAACACATTCTTACTGCTTAATTAATATTCTTTCTCTCTTTGATTTTCTCCAACATTTTATTATAAAGAATTTCAAAAGTATAATTGTATATAAAAATAGTACAATAACTATCTGTATGCTATTTGCTTAGATTTCAAAATTATAATTTCCACTTTTGCTTTTTTCTGTGTATTTACCCCCAAAACCTTTGAAAGTAAATTGCAGAATTTGTGACTTCACTATGTATTTTCTAAGAATAGTAACAGTTTTCTTTTTTTTTCTTCACACCCCCAACTAGGGACCTGGCCTGCAACCCAGGCATGTGCCCTGACTGGGAATAGAACCGGCAACCTTTTGGTTTGCAGGCTGGCACCCAACCCACTGAGCCACACCAGCCAGGGCATAACAGTCTTCTATAGGTTACATAATTGTGGGGGCCCCTGTCCTGGGTGCTAGATGTGGGGAGGTGGGCTCTGCCTGCAGAGCCCCATCCCTCCATCATGGATGAAAATAAAACTACCAAGACATGATCTGCTTGGGGAGGAGAGGTGGACAAACTCTCAGAGGAGGATGACTCAGAGCCTCTTCCTCACTAGGCTTTTATTGGGTTCAAATACACCGGCATACAGGTTTAACATTTCAAAGAAATCTGAGGGCTTAATCTGAGTCAGTGTCTGTCCGGAAAGGGGGTTGCCAAATTTTGGGAGACATACTCACTTCCTCCTCAGACCCTTATCATTTAAATGAGAGCACTCTTAGCAAAGCAGGTTTCACAGGACTTTAGGAATTCTTTCTTATGCCTGATCACCCAGGGAACCGTCCTGGCCGGCACAGGGTTGCATTGCTTGCCCTCATAGTTTCAGGCTTTAAGCAGATTAGGAAGCAGAAGACATCTCCCAGACAGAAATGAGGACTCAGGCTATGTTAGAATAGCTGGGGGGGGGGGCAAGGGTCCATCACCCCCTCTTTGCTGCAGTCCCCCAAGTCCTTCCATGAGGGCCTCCAAAGTGGTTGTGTCTGGCTTAGGTTGCCCCTCCCATGAGGAGTCTTACCCGTCATTGACTAACCAACCAAGCATTGGGGCCAGAGATGGATGAGGCAGAAGCAGCGCTCCTGCCAGGGAGATAAGCTTTGTCTCCTTAGTGGCTCACGTCCTCTTGACAGAACAGACCCAGAATGAAGTGGGTCCCTTGGCTCTTACACAGCCCACCATGGGGTGAGGGTTACAACTCCTGAAACCAGGCTGAATGGTCCACAACACATAATAATAATTCAGAAAAGAACAATAATTCTGTAATATTGTCCAGTAAATATTTTGAATTTCTCCAAAGAACCCCGAATGCCTTTTATAGCTGCTTTAAAAAATCCCGGAAATAATTAAAATGCATACTTTTATTTTGATGTTAGATCTTTCTGTTAAAAAAATTATCCTTTAATCTATAATAGTCCCCTAATTTTTCCCTGACATTGAGTTTTTTCAGCTTTATTGAAGTATAATCGCTGAACAAATTGTAAGATACTTAAAGTGTGCAACATGAGGATCTGACATGCATACATTGTAGAATGATTGCCCCATCAAGTAAGTTAACATTCATCACCTCAAATACTTATCCTTTTTGTGGGAATATTTAAGTTCTATTCTCAGCAGATTTCACAATACAATACAGTGTATCAAAGTCACAATGTTATACATTAGATCCTCAGTCATTATTCATCTTATAATTGAAAGTTTGTATCCTTTTACTAATCTTTCCCTATTCTGCCCTCCCACCCTCTGGAAACTACTTTCCTATTCTCTGTTTCTATGAATTGCACTTTTGCTTTTGTTTGTTTATTTTAGATTCCACACATAAGTGATACCATATAGTATTTGTCTTTCTTTGTCTGGTTTATTTCCCTTAGCATAATGCCCTTAAGGTTCATGCACGTGGTCACAAAGGACAAGATTGCTTTCCTTTTTAAGGCTGAATTGCATTACCTTAATGTATGCATGTGTATATGTACATATATATTTCTTTATCCATTTCACTGTTGATGGAAACTTAGGTCGTTTCTATATCTTGGCTATTGTTAATGCTGCAATTAACATGGGGCTACAGATACTTCTTTCAGAAAATGATTTTGTTTCTTTTAGATAAATTCACAGAAATGGGATTGCTGAATCATAAGGTGGTTAGTTCTAGTTTTAATTTTTTTAGGGACATCCATATATATTTCATAGTCGTTGTACACTTTGCATTCCTATCGACAGTGTACAATGGTTCCCTTTTCTCCACAGCCTCAACAGCATTTATTGCTTATCTTTTTGGTAATAGACAACCTAACAGGTATAAGGTGATATCTCTGTGGTTTTGATTTGCATTACCCTGATGATTATTGGTGCTGAGCACCTTTTCATGTAACTTTTGGCCATCTGGTGTTTTCTTTAAGGAGATTTCTATTTCGTTCCTTTGCCAATTTGTAAATAGGGTTATCAGACTTTTTCATATGTTGAGTTGACTGAGTTTGTTGTATATTGTATATTTTGGATATTAACCTCATCAGATATATGGTTTTCAAATATTTTCTCTTATTCTACAGGTTGCTTTTAAATTTTGTTGATGATTTCCTTGATTTGCAGAAATTTTAAAGTTTGATGTAGTTTTATTTGTTTATTTTTTCTTTGTTGCCTTTGCTTTTGGTGTCAAATGCAAAAAATCATTGCCAA
Organism: Glossophaga mutica; assembly: GCA_039655065.1. NCBI lineage: Eukaryota > Metazoa > Chordata > Mammalia > Chiroptera > Phyllostomidae > Glossophaga > Glossophaga mutica. The sequence continues at coordinate 71,003,587 of CM077308.1, read as the reverse complement.
GACCAATGTTAAGGAGCTTACCCTCTATTTTCTTCTAGGGGTTTTATGGTTTCCGGTCTTATGTTCAAATCTGTATTCTATTTTGAGTTGCTTTTTTGTGTGATGTACGACAGGAGTACCATTTTATTATTTTGCATATGGCTGTCTAGTTTTCCCAACAGCAGTTACTGAAGAGACTATTCTTTCCCTATTGGGTATTCTTGGCTCCTTTGTTGAAAATTAATTGACTGCATATACATGGATTTACTTCTGGGCTCTCTGTTTTATTCCATTACTTACCTGTCTGTTTGTATGCCATTACATTACTCTTTTGATTGCCATCGCTTCGCAATATAGTTTGAATTCAGGAATTGTGATGCTTCCAGGTTGTTCATCTTTCTCAAGATTGCTTTTGCTATTTTGTGTCTTTTGATATTGATTTCTTAAAGAGCTCTAGTCAACTGCGCTCTAGAATCTTCTTTTCATCTAATTGTTTTCTTCATAGTGTTGATTAACTTGTTTCTCTAGTTCCTCTTGGAACTGGAAGTTAGATCCAGAGTTTTCATGAGATACAGGTTAAGCATTTTGACAAAAGCAGTTGATAAGTGATTATCTATATTTCACAGCACGTCCCATTCTAAAGCATTTGTCATATTGTTCCTGATAAGTGATAAGTATGATCACCTAATTAAGGTGGTAACTACCAGAGGTCTCTATTATAAAAGTATATTTTCCCCACTTGTAAATTTTAAGTAATTAATAGGGTAATAAATTAGAATTTATAAATTTCTTGTTCCTTTGTATATATATCTATATATATTTTATATATAGCTTATTTTTATGTTATTTTATTTAAGTATAGTTGGTATACAATAGTATATTCATTTCAGGTGTACAAAGAGTTACTCAACATTTATATACCTTATTACAGATCACCTCAGTAAGTCTAGTAATCACCTGTCATCATGCAAACTTATCACAATATTGTTGACTGTATTCCCCTTCACCTTTTTCACTGTCTCCACTCTGGCAACCATCAGTTTAATCTCTGTTTCTATGAATCTGTTTTGGTTTTGTTTATTCATTTTTTAAAGAGACCACATGCAAGTGAAACCATATGATATTTGTCTTTCTCTCTCTGACTTATTCATTCATATTGTTGCAAATGGCAAGATTCTATTCTTTTTATTGCTGAGTAATATTCCATTGTATGTATGTATGTGTGTGTGTGTATAATCTTTATTAATTCACTATGGATAGATACCTAGGTTGTTTCCATATCTTGGCTACTGTAAATAATGCAGCAATGAACATAGGGATGCCTATATCTTTTCAAATTAGTGTTTTCATTTTCTTTGTATAAAAACCAAGAAGGGGGCCCTGACTGGTGTGGCTCAGTAGCCTGGGCATCATCCCACAAAGGGAAAAGTCACCCTTTGATTCCCAGTCAGGCACATGCTTGAGTTGCTGGTTTGGTCCCCAGTCAGGTCACATATAGGTGGGGACCCACAAAAACTGGAATTATCTTCTGGAGGGTGGGTTCCTTTTAGTACAGGCCTCCTCCTCTAGGTGAGTGTTCTAGGAACACCCAGTCAGTGTACCTGCTGGCATTGTTGTGACAGGCTGAGTTTGGCTTCAGTGAGTTCTTTTTTGAAGACTCTTTCAGTGCATTTGTCCATTTCATGCTGGGTGATTTACTAGCGCACCTGCCCACACTGCATTGAGTGTTTAGCAGTTTTTGACCAAAAATGGCATGGCCCCCGATACCCCACCCCTCTATTCACCCAATCTCTCCCCAAATGACTTTTTTTTGTTACTTTGGGTGAAAAAGTCCTCAAAGGGAAATGTTTTGTTGATGTGGAAGAGGTGAAACAAAAAACAGCAGAAGTACTGAAAGGCATCAAAATTGATGAGTTCAGAAACTGTTTTGAGCAGTGGGAAAAAAAATTTCGATGGGTGTATTGCATCAAATGCAGTGTACCTTGAAGGTGACTGAAGTTTAAACATATAAGAATAAATACACAACTTTTTATAAATCAATTCCATTTTTGGATTCCCCCTTGTATGAGCAGCAACCAGTCGATGTTTCTCTCTCACATCAGTTTCTCTCCCTCTTTTCTTCCCTCCCTTCTCCTCTCTGTAAAAATAAATTAATAAAATCTTAAAAAAACCAGAGGTGGGATTAACTGGGTCATTAATAGTTCAAATTTTAGGTTTTTGCAGACTGTTTTTCATAGAGGCTGTATCAATTTTCAGTCCCCCTAACAGTGTGCATAAAGGTTCTGTTTTCTCGACATCCTTGCCAATAATTGCTATTTGTTGTCTTTATGCTAATAGCCATTCTCACTGGAGAGAGGTGTCTTTATGTTAATAGTCATTCTCATTGTGGTTTTGATTTACATTCCCCGGATGAGTAGTGATCTTTTCATGTCTGTTGGCCATTTGTATGTCTTTTTTTGGAGAAATATTTCTTCATGTCCGCTGCCTATTTTTTGATCAGACTTATTTTGCCAGCACCTTTTGTATCCATTGATAACCCTTTCCTAAAACAAATACTGGGTCTGGAAAGTGGTTACATTTTCTAATTCTGTTATTCCACATGTGTTTATTAGTGGGCATTCTTCTGTAGAGATGTTTCCTCTATTTTGACTGGTGAGTGACCTAAGATAAACTTACAGAATGGTGTGAAGAGCAGTCACATCCTTGACTGGTTTAGGTAGCTTTGTCATGGTTGTAAAAGAAAAAATAGCAGAGTTGTTCAGAGAAGACAGGGATAACCATTAGGAGAAGGGACACATACACACAGAAAGAGAGAGACAGAGACACTAACTGTAGATTGACTATATGACAGTCACAGTGGAGGCTCCTGGAAGGGTCTAGTGAACCAGGACAGCCTGTTTTATATTGGTACCATAACTTCCTTGTTTCTTTGACTTTTCCATTCTACCATTTGATTAACCTTTCTCCTTTTCTCCTTATCTTCATGCTTTTAATCTTTTTTTTTTTTTTGTGAAGATGTCACATTTATAATTAGCCTACATCTTTCTTCCTCAGGTAAGTTCTTAGAAGTGTTAGCAGACAGTAGAGAAGGCAGGATCCAGAAATACAAGAATCAAAGACTCGAAGACAGTGGAAAGTATAGGGTGCGGCAGAAGAAGGCCTGCTTGAATGTGGTTGGTGGGGTAAAAATATGGATGTGATGATTTGTAGTTTTAATTTGAACATTTCACCTAAAATGTCAAATGGTGTGCTTGAGTGTGATACTATTATGTTGCAGAATTACATGCTTATGATTTTATAATAAAAGGTTTTGTAATAAAAAGGAGTGTTATTTGTGTTAGATCCTGTATATTGCACATCCAAAGAGGGTTATGGGAGGAGTTTAATGAAGGTGTGGGCAGGACAAAGATAACCCACAAAGGATACGATAGTAGTCTCAGTTAGGACAAGTTACTACCTGTAAGACCTAGTATCAGGAGCAAGTGTTTGTGTGGAAAGGGTCACCCAAAGGGGCAAAGATTTAGATGGAGGGACGCAGCCAACACACTTAATCTGGCAGGAGCTGGTGAATAACTGCCCTGACTTCACTCTCCTACAGTATGTTCTATGAGGAGAGAAACTTTGTTCACTCATTTACTTACATGCATAGCAGAAATCATTCCAGGCATGTAGGAGGTGCCTAATACATTTTGTTTAGTGAATAAAAGAATGAATGAGTGAATGCGTGAATGAATGGAAAAATGGATGAATGAGTAAAATAGACTCATGGGACTCTTACTGAGTTCTTTAGCTGTTTTTTAAAAAAATCAAAAAGCAATTCCACTTTCTTTGCTTTCCTAATGCATGTCAATGCCATGAGATCTCATTATTTTATTTTTAGAAAAAATGATCAATAAGTGCATCGTACCAGAAGACCCTCACTGGGACTTTTGAGTTGAGCACATTACTTAGCAAATGCTAACACGGGAACTTGGGGATATTTAGTGAACCTGCTGAAGTCAACACATTAGTGCAACTCAGACCAATAGAGAAACAACTATCTATTAACCTCGGCATTCTGGGGTCCAAAAAAGCTTTGCCAACTATTGGGTTTGTAATCTGTAAAATAAATCAAAACATAACAACAGTTAACCTTGAAAACCTTTTGATTACCTCCCAGGGGATAATTTTCTTGAAGGCAGCATAATGAGGCAGAAAAAGCCAGTGTCCTGAATTAAGCAAAACTCAATACCAAACTCTTGCTCTGCCGTGTTCCAGTTATGTAGTGAAAAGATATTCTTTAAAAATTCCAATTTTATCATTTGTTAATTGAATATAAGCTCGCTTGTTTTTTAGTATTCTGTCAAAAACTAAATGAGAAAATGTATTTGAAGATTCTTGCATGTAGCATATGTTCTGCGCATGTAAATTTATTGCTTTCCTTGGGGTTTATTAATTTTATATTTCCTTTTTTGATTTTATAAACTTTTCATAAATTCTTGATGTTATATAATTGATCAATTTAGAATCAATTTCAATAGGCTCGCTCAAAAAAGGAAGAACAATGGCATGATTTAATATAACCTTCTCTTATTTATTCTTTGAAACTGAAATCTAGAAATAGTCCATATCCTGAGATGACAATAGCCAAAAACCCAATTTAAAAATTAAAATAAAGGTAAATAAAAACAGAAGTATTGAACTGAAGTCCTAGAATTCTCTTATTAAAATTTTAAATATTTCATATCATTATCATATTCTGTTTTGCTGCTGTAAAAAGAAATATAACCAATTTTTGAACTCTTCTATTCTTAGTAGAATTCTATCATTTAACAATATTGTTTTGTGTGATACAAGGAAACAATAGTAGCTTTTGTGGGTTTTATTCTTTTTGTAAAGGATTAGAGTCAGCTTTGAGTTAAAGTAAGTTAACCAACCATTGGAAGGTAAGTTATTTCTTTGTGGACTCCGGGATACCCATTTAGTTTTCTGGAAGAGGTATATAAATGAGGTTCTAAACAAACAAATATAGATTATATTAACAGATACTTTACAAAAGTGATTTATTCCTGATGGGATTTATTATTTATTTTTAGAAGACAAGGCTTTTAAGCATTTTATACATAAATTGCTTTTATTTTAAATACACACACATACTCTTTTTCATTAATCTTGTTCATAAGTATTATTTGTTGGGAAGCTTTTTCTATCCGCACTTCAAATCATAATGCAGTATGGTTTATCCCTTGAAGCTAAGTTATGCTGCCCTCAGGGTTCAGGTGTGTCCAGACACATCTGTAAGGCTGGCGCCATGTTCTCCTTGCAAGAGGGACTGGGGAGTATCTCTGAGAAAGACTTACAATAAGGGAAGAAAGAGTCCAAGTGCATAAGACTGGTCCAGGGATAAAACTAAGGTCCTCTTACCAGAGAGGCTACGGCCTAAAGGAAGGAAAAAGAGTAGGGACTGGGGATGAGACGGACACAGAGCTGGATTTGGGCGCCAGAGGGCAGCAGAAGTCCAGCTGTCCCAGGAGTGAGCATGGCACAGTGAGTCGCATGTCTTTCTTCAGGAAGGCGAACTTTGGCCAGGGGTTATTAAGGCCTTCTATGATACTATCTTATGTAGGCATTTTACTGATTTAACACAGGTCTGCAAATTATTGTCCATTCCACTTTACTTGTAGGGTTGTGAGTTTCTAGTAAGAGGACAAGCTTTCCCTCTTGCGCAGGTTTGAACGTGGAGGCAGTGGAGACCGCGTGGTGCTGGCGCGGGCGTCCTTCACGACTGGTGGCTCCAGTGGTCAGCTGGGTGGATGGGGAAGGAAACAGAGAAGCACTGAAAATGGCATTTTGCTCGGAACATGGAAGCCTTGACACCCCCCTGTTTTATATTAGCCTAATCTTTAAACTTACTGAGATATGAACCATCTACATTTTGTGATGTCATTTGACATAGCGCATTTTTGTTTTTGTATCTTGGAACACTAGCCAACTTTTTTTGAGGAAGAATATTTAATAAAATTTGCTGACTAAATTTAAATAAATGTTATTTTTAAATAAAACTTTAGCTTCAATAAAATAAAATATTTGCAGAAGCCATCAAAATATGCAGCAAGCAAAGTGGAGCTCTCTGAGTAAGTTGAAATGTTGAGAAAAACACATGATTTACTGCAAACATTGCTCCAGTTCACACATTCTCGTTTCCTCAGACTGATCAATCAACTTATCAACCTCCTAATACCCACTTCACAGTTTCTGAGAAAGATCATTTCCCCAGAAACAATGAAAAAGAGTGTTTGTAAATGTATACATCTCTACATTACATATATAGATTGCTGTCTAACCTCTTGAGAAGTGTTTACTGGAAAAGTCTTTTCAGAAAGCAGGTTGTTCCCTTCTTTAAGTTGTTTGAAGAACCTTGTCCCTAGATTTCAAATTTAACAAAAATATATTTCCCTTGCTACATAGAAAGTACTTTGTTTTTCAATGTTTTTGTGAAACTGTTATGAGTCTGACATAAGATGCATGTGAAATGTTCAGATGTTTGGCAGATATAATGTAACTATCATGATTGAAACCAACCACAAAACTCATTTTTCAGTCCTCTTCGGTCCCCTATATGAAACATTTTGACTACATCATCAATTTAGAATTATACAGCTTCATACTGAATTTCACTGTTTCCAAGTTCATGAGTAGATCTAGAAAAAATTCTTTGCTAGAAATAAACTTTACATGTTTATTTTCTAGTTCTGTTTTTCTAAACTATCAGAAGTAAAGAGAAAACTTTTGTGGGTTAGCACTTCTCATAAAACAAAGATTTATTGAATCAATGAATAAATAAGTAATGTTAGGAGTGGATTTACAGTGCAGCTAATGAATGAGCTTTAGCAAGGTCCTCATATGGTCTTATTTTTGGAAAATTTGCAAAAGTTGTATTTTCAAAAAGCAATCTACTAAAAGCTAATTGCAGTTTTTTTTTTTTTTTTAATTCTTGATTTCTCCTTCATCACCTGTCTGGTTGGTGACAATGGAGTGTCTGTGGGCATTTTGGAATCTAAGAGGAAATTAAATTTTAGACACATTTAATTTGGATTTGGTAGGATGTTTATGTGGTTTGCAGTTACTTCTTCACACAGGTGAATGAATGCTAGATGTCGCTGCAGAGATGGCTTTCAGTCTGCTATTGCCTCTGTGCCAAACCTACTCAGCCTTACGTTGGGAAAATCCACTGCTAGAGATCTTCATGGTGATGTGCAAGTTCTCTACAGTTCTTAGTACCAGGAGTGTGTGGATAGCAGAATAGTGATTAGTTATGAAATTTGAAAAGTGGAAGCTAGAAGCTAACTTGGGGAAAAATTTAAAAAACCTTAAGTAGAAGATTAAATTCTCATTGCCAACCGGTTGAAATGAGTCTTCAGTAATATATTTTCTAATGGAGTACATAATTATAAATGCACTGTACTTTTACATTTTAAATGGAAATTTCATGAGACAGAATTTATTAGAATTCATAAAGGCACAAACACCAGCATCACTATAAACAGTAATATATATGAAAGTAGCATGGCGGAGGAAATTCTCAAATTTGCCAGCTTTTTAAAAGGTTGTATGACCTTACCAATGGATTGCAGTGTTAAAAATTATAAACCACCCAATAACATAACCAAATTTTAATCAACCAGGCTATAGAAAAGATTGAATAATCTTTTTATTCTTTTCATAAAAAATATTACAAAATCATTATTCCATGAAGAATTAAAGAGTATACAGCCAAAACATAGGATAAACGTGTTCTAGAGGAGTATCATGCATTTAATTAAAAAAAGTTATCTTATTTTCCTATATTTGTGACATTTGTAGTATTTGTCAGTTTTTAATATCTGTAAATTGTTGTGGCTTCATTTCTCATTTTAAATAAATGACAGCTTTTAACCTAATTTTATATTTTTAATTAAGAAGGCTACCCAAATTCTTTATGTTTCAGGCCCCTGAAATCTGATATACCCCTGTATATGCAAATTTTCATAAATATTTTACAAATGAACTTTATGGAAGTATAATTTGTATATGATAAAATGAAAACATTTTATGTAAAGAGTTTGGTGATGTTTGAGAAATATAAACAGTCACGTAGCTGCGGCCCCAATCAAGACAGAGTCCCTTCTCAGTCGATACTCACTCTTTGCCCCACCTTTAGGAAGCTGCTTGTCTGCTTTCTGTCACTGTAGATAAGACTTTTCTGTCCTAAAGTTTCGTATACATTGAATTATATAGTATGTTCTCTTTTGTGTTTGGCTTCTTTTGCTCATCTTAACATTTTCAATATTCATCTTTGATGTTACAAGAATCAATAGTTAATTCCTTCTTGTTGCTGAGTAGTATTTCTTGAGAGACGTTTGGGTTATGCCCAGCTTTTGTCTGTTATGAATAAAGTGCTATTCTTGAACATGATTTTCTGTGGAAATATATTTTTGTTTCTCTTGAGTAAATGGCTAGAAGTGGAATTACTGGGTCAAGTGGTCAGTTTATTTATATTTTCATATATATGTATATATACACACACATACACATATATGTACACACACGTGAAATTTTAACTTTTTGTTATTTTGTTGTGCCCACTAAAGATCTAGCTCAAAATTTTATTTATTAATTCAATAAATATTTACTATGCCCTGTGCAAGATACCAGGGATTCAAAGATGAATAAAACACAAAACCTACCCTAAAGCACACACAGAATAAAAAGGCAAAAATTTCAAAGTTGGAATTTCTCAGGAACGGTGGTCAGGAGAGGCATATGCTGGGTCTTATTGGAGATAGGGGAGTTCATCAGGCAGGCGTTGGGTGAGGACACAGCAGGCAGTCAGAGAAATTTCCATGTGCAGAGGTGTGGGATAGGGATATACTGTGTAGCATGGAATATCTGGGCAACTGGAAAGGTATGGCATATCTGTGAAACGGCCAGTGATGTGGTACTGCAGGAAGAGAAGAATATTAAATGAAGATACAACAGGAAGTTGGGCAGATCAAGGAGCACACTGAGTACTAAGAAATGTTTTTTTGAGGCCTCATCTCACCACATACACAGCTTATCACTTCTTTATGTATCTGTCTTCTCACTATAAGTTCCTAGATGCAGTCTTTGCTATCTTCAGTGTGTAACACAATGCTTGGCACTTACTAGGGCATTAGAAAATTAGAGTTTATACAAGAATGAGCAAAGAAATGAGAATGAATGGAATGAATTACATTTTCTGTCACTGAACAGGTCGGAAAAAAATTCTTCTTTGCCAAAGACCTATGAAATATCCTTTGTGAAGACACATTAGAAATACATATTTATTTCTTTACTGAAGCAAGGTCATGCGTATAATCTTCTTATGAGCCTGATTTATTAATTTCAATTGTCCTTATGATCAATACTAATTTCATGGCCTCATTGACTTTAGAGTGATCTGCATGGATGGCTGAGATAGTTGGAAAGAATGGATCAACTGTGCTGCGGTTTCCTTAATTTTGTGGTAAAATTGGCCTTAAAATTGTAGCACTGAAAAAAAAAATACTTTGCTTAAGAGAAGCTAGAAATCTTTATATGTTGTAAGCTATCCAATCTCTTCACCATAAATTGATACTGTATTTTCTAATGAGTGTTTTCATTTGTGCCAGAGCTCATAAAATTCTATTATCTTTACGCTCTTCATTTATGCAGGCTTAAACAGGCCAAGAGTGCACCCTTATTTACTAAAAAATGTATGCTTTGGCAATTTGTTTTAATAATAGGTTGTATTTATGTCACTGCTCACTCACTTTGGTAATGGCAAAAGAAATACAGAATGGAAGAGAAGGCAGCCTGAGAAATAAGGAAGATGTTTTAGAAGAATAGAGTGAGAGCAGGACTAATTAGGAGGGAGATTTGGGATGTTCTGAATTATTAATGAATTAAAATTGGAGTAATTATATAATTAATCACCTAAATCAAACTCCTTCTGATAGTGAAAGGGCATGGCAAATAATTATGCCTGGACAATAAGCAGGCAGACAAGGATGGTCACCAGAGTTAAAGTGCTGTTTCTGAATCTTTATGTTTCAGATTTTTTTCAGTTCTTATCACTACCTTATGAAGTTCCAACTTGCAGGTTGAGGAATATTTATAGCTCTTTAACTTTTTTAAAGTTCCCACAAACACTTTTCTGAATGGGATGACTGTTGTAGTTCAACAAGGGAGAAATTATTTTTCAAACTGCTATGGAAGTGTTAAGAAAGATACTGACCTCAGTGGGTAGAGGACATGAAAAGCAGGATGAGTCAGAGGATGCCTGTGAGTTTTTCCATCAAATTATACTATTTTTTTAATTCAGAAGGAAGTACATCTAATCTTTCTCAGGTGTGAATGTGTTCATTTCTCTCTCCCTTTTAAAATATTTTATTTATTTATTTTTAGAGAGAGGGGAAGGAAGGGAGAAAGAGAGGGAGAGACACATCCATGCGTGGTTGCCTCTTGAGTACCCCCTACTGGGGACCTGGCCCACAACCCAGGCAGGTTCCCTGACTGGGAATCGATTCAGTCGCAGGCCGGCACTCAATCCACTAAGCCACACCAGCCAGGGCTCCTTTCTCAAGTTTTTATTCTACAAACATTGACTGTGACCCACAGGTGCTCTGTGGGCTGTTGGAAATGCAGCAGCGAACCAGGTCTGGTCTGTGATCCTAGGGACTGAGAATGGAGATGGATAGTGAGGTGAATATGAGTGAGAAAACCTTTCTGTGTGTGTCTGAAGGTACTCCTTGGGAGAAGTTAAAAAAAATAATTTCAACAGTGCGGCACAGCTGAATTAAATGTGAAGAATTCCAAAGGAAGATTTGAAAAAGCAGTGTCTATTTATATGCACATGTTCTCTTAGGCTTCTTGTTTTACTTAATTACCAATGTTCATCTTTCTTAACTTCCTAGCATTAAATTGTCTTGTTTTGGGAAAACTCTTTGATATTCCTTAGCATTTTTCTGTAGTTTGAACTCAATTTGTAATTCTAATCTTGCTTTTGAAGTATTTTAAAAATGTCTTAGAATCTCTTTTTAAAAAGCAATTTGAGTTTTATTGATCTGCAGAGCTAGGGTTTAAAATGCACAGATAGGCACTTAAATGCATTTTGGTAATAAATGTTTCAATATTAGATGGCTTGAGAGTTATTAAAGAGAAAATTGAGTTTTAGAATAAATCTGTTGTGAGATTAAGATGATAATTGTAATATCTTGGGTTTGCATATTGGGTGAGAATGGACTTTTTTGTGTTGTTCTTTGGCCTTGTTCACTTTTGTACAAAAATTAAAGCATATTGATTTTTTATTCATCTAACACACACTATGGAAAAAGACTACTTTGATAGATGAGGAGGATGTTAATATTAATAAGACAGAGTCCTCCCTTTAGCTTGTACACTACCAGAGAAGAGAGATATTTAAGCAAATAAACACTGTGCAGCATTTCACTAGCCAGCATAATGGTTAAAAGAGAGGGCTCTAGTGTTTTTAAAATCCCAGGTTAAGTATTAGTTGACCAAACCACGTAAATCTGGATAATTCATTTAGACTACTCTCCCTTCATGTGTCTCTGGAATGGGTGTTTTACTAGTTCCTGCTTCACACGGAGTTTGGGAGTAATAAACAATTTACGGAAGTGCTTTATCCAGTACCTGGTTCTCTAAACTGCTCAGAGAGTGCTAGGGATTATGATGTCATCTCTGTGACATGATGTCATCTCTGCAGGAGGGAGGGGTCAACTGTACCTGAAAGATGGCATTAAAAAATAGCTCACGAAAAAGGAAGATGCAAGTTTTAATGTTCTGAATCTATTAGATAACAAGAATGATTGCTGGAGGACCACACATTCATGAAGAAGCTTGATGATACTATGAAGCATTCTTTTTGGAAATTCCGAAATATGAAACTGTCATGTAAACTACCTCTGGTCAGATCAGCAAGTGACTACTCCTCTCCTTCTGCAGTACCCTCTCTCCAGGTGTAATATATGGGGTGGAGAAAGGTAGGTTTACAGTGACTGCACTATCACAGTTTATTTTTGTGTTATTATTACTTCCCATATGAATACCTGTAAACCTATCTTTGCTCACCCCTATATTCTTAAGTTACCTAATGATTCCTCACAAATGAGTAGTTAAGATCTCAAACTTTGACCTTCCTTGGGAAGAGGAATACAAACAGGGAGAGAGAGCAGACATCTTACTAATGACAAGGGTGGAAGTTTAAAGTGTGCACACCATCAGCCTATTGATCTCAGATTCACGCCTCTGTTTTGATCTGATCATTGCAAACAACATGTCTCAGGCTTCTTTGTACTGCTTTCCAGTTAGGCTTTTCACTGGGTAGCACTGAATAAGGATAAAATAGGTAGCGAAAATCTATAAATAAATAGTTAATTATAACATAGAGTAAATCCGCTATTCTAAGAATAAGCATATGATGGAAGGAAAGGAAGGTGCTCTCTCTCTCTCTCTCTCTCCCCTCCCCCCACCCCCTCAGCTCTCAACAGAATCCAGCTTCCACCAGGGACCAAGCCTTGGAGCTTCAGTAACTGTTCTGCCTTCCTTTGTCCCTCTAGTCCTGGTGGCTGTTGGTGTCCTACAGCTGCTGATCTCAGGGTAGCCTCACCTTTGCCTAGCCACTCCTTCAGTAGTTCAGAAATTTTTGCCATTAATTTCTCTTATTATGTTGTCTGTGTTGAATCATCTGTCACAACTTTGTTTTGTTTGTTTGTTTTTGGCTGGGCACTGACTAACACAGAGGGTAGATGTTGAACGTTTTGTTGTTCTTGGTAGTCCTTGACTGAGAGTGTCTGTGGCTGATCAGAGTATCTGCAAGGAAAAATTAATATGGTGTGGTAATTTTAAAAAATCACCCAGAATATTGCAATCACTCAAAACTTGCAAGAGTTTTAACAGTCTTAATTTGTCACTATTAGAGGTGACAGACTTGTACGTCTTGACAACTGTTGTTTATAACGGGGGTCCCTAACCCCTGGGCCATGGACGGGTACGTCAGGAGTTGAGCAGCAGGCGACCTAGTGAAGCTTCATCTGTATTTACAGCCTCTCCCCATCATTCACATTACTGCCTGAGCTCTACTTCCTGTCAGATCAGTGGTGGCATTAGATTTTCATAGGAGCGTGAACCCTACTGTGAACTAAGCATCAAGGGATCTAGGTTGTGGTTCCTTATGAGAATCTAATGCCTGATGATCTGAGGTGGAGCTGAGGAGGAGATGCTAGTACTGGGGAGCGGCTGCAATTACAGATTATCATTAGCAGAGAGGTTGGACTGTACAGAGACCATAATAAATCAATTCTTTGCTGACTCATATTAAAACCCTATCAGTGATTGGCAAGTGACAATTAAACTGCATCGGGTGGCAGGCTTTAAGTCAGCATCTGACACTTATTTTAGTCTATGTGTAGTCTGCCTTTTATTTTATTTACCACTTCTGTTCGTGTCTTGTTCCCACACTGCACACTTGTCTCAGTCACAGTTTTGGTAAACCCACATGCTGACCCTAGCCAAAATGAGTAAAAAACAAACATCACTGGAGAGCTCCTTTGAAAAGGGAGAAAGACCCAATGATGAGATAGCAGAAGACTCTAAGACTGTGAACAAGAAGAAAGCTGCATTAAAAGAAAATACCAAGAGCCCTACTTAAAATATGGGTTCATAGCAATAGGTAAGGTAATTCACATTCTACAAGCCCATTTTGTATAATATGTGACAACCTGCTAGCCAGCAAAGCCATGAAACCTTCAAAATGGCTTCGGCACATGGAGACCAAGCAGCCTACATTAAAAGACAAGCGTTTGTGATATCGAGCATCTTTTCATGTGGGGTGGGAGTAAAAGACAGAAAACTGTACAAGATCAACAATTAAAATAAAAATTAAAAAGAAAAAATAAAATAAAATAAGAAAAAAAAGACAAGCGTTTGGAGTTTTTCAAAAGAAAAAAAATGTGAACACGAAGAACAGGAGCAATTTTTGAAGGCCTCCACTTCATCAAATGTGTCTGCACTGATAGCATTATTCTTAGTGGCTAATCACATTGCCAAAGCTAAGAAGCCATTTATTATTGGTGAAGAGTTGATTCTGCCTGCTGCTCAGGACTTTTGTCTTGAACTTTTAGGAGAGGCTTCATTCAAAAGGCGGCATGCGTTCTTTCAGCTAGCATGATAACTAGACAAATTGATGAAATAACAGAGGATATTGAGGCACAGTTGTTAAAGAGGATTAATGAGTCACCTTGGTTCGCAATCCAGGTTGACGAGTCTACTGCTGTTGACAAGGCAACAAGGCTTGCTTTTATGTGATACATTTTTCAAGAGGATGTGCACTAAGATATAGTATGTGGATTTTGTTTCCAACCAACAGCATAGCTGCAGAACTATTCAAGCCTTTGAATGATTACGTATCAGGAAAACTGCATTGGTCATTTTGTGTCTGTGTGCATGGATGGAGCAGTGGCCATGATTGGATGGCTTTCTGGTTTCACTACTCAGGTAAAAGAGGCTGCTTCTGAATGTGAATCTATGCACTGTGTCATCCACAGAGAAATGCTGGCTAGCTGAAATATGTCACCTGAACTTAACAACATTTTGTATCATTAAAACAATCAACCACATTAAAGTACATGCCCTTAACTCATGTCTATTCACACAGCTCTCTGAGAAGGTGGACACAGAGCACACATGTCTTCTCTTACACACAGAAGTGAGATGGCTTTCTAAAGGGAGGTACTGGCCAGAGATGAGTTACGAGAGCCACTCCAGAGACTTCTTTTAGAAAAACAGTCACCACTGTCAGTACACTTCAGTGACACAGAATGGTCCTCAAAACTTGCTTACTTGTGTGACATACTCAGCATGCTCAATGAACTCAATCTGTCACTTCAGGGGAGAATGACAACTGTGTTCAAGTCAGCAGATAAAGTGGCTGCATTCAAAGCCAAACTGGAATCATGGGGGCAATGAGTGAACATTGGGATTTCTGACATGCTTCAAAAATCAGCAGAGAGTTTGAAAGAGACTGAGCCAGGCCTACTTTCTCCCAGCTGGTGCATGGTCACCTATCTCAGCTTTCAGAAGAGTTTGAGCATTACTTCCCAACCACAAAAGACCCCTGAAGTGGAAAGGAATGGATCCTCGACCCATTTGTGAGTAAGCCAGGTGAATTGACTTTGTCCATGCTAGAAGAGGATCAACTGCTTGAGATGGCGAATGATGGTGGCCTTAAAAGTATGTTTGAGACAACTTTAAATCTCCATACTTTCTGGATTCAAGTCAAGGCGGAATATCCTAAGACTGCCACAAAAGCGTTGAAATACCTGCATTCATTTCCAGCATCCTATCTTTGTGAAGCAGGGTTTTCTGCAGTGAAAGCAACCAAAACGAGATTACAGAGTAGACTGGACATACGAGACATACGTCCAGAGTCACTGTCTTCCATCACCTCCAGATGGGACTGTCTAGTGGCAGGAAAACAAGCTCAGGTCTCCCACTGATTCTACATTGGGATGAGTTGTATAATTATTTCATTATATATTACAATATAATAATAATAGAAATAAAGTGCACAATGAATATAATATACTTGAATCTTCTGAAACTACCTCCCCCCACCTTGTTCTGCCCTGGTCTGTGGGAAAATTGTCTTACAGGAAACTGGTTCCTGGTGCCAAAATGGTTGGGGACAGCTGGTTTATAATGTATAGATACTTTCAAAGCAAATAGGGAACTATTTGCTTTGTGACCTGCAATACTTGAGTAGTTGGAACATTAATAAGGCTGTCTTCACATAGCTGAATGACTTTGAACAAGTTATTTTTAGAGTATTCTTTTTTTCCTTTTAGAAAATGAAGGGAAGAAGGTATCTTGTCCCCTTATATTTCCTTTAGGGCCTAGCATTGTGCTTCAGAAATAGCAAGTTCTCAATATTTTTGTTAAATTCAAGTCAGAACCATTCATCTGGACATGTGCTGGCCTATTACTTGCTTTTTGAGAGATTTATTTCTTTCTTTACAAGGTAGGAAAGAAGTCAGGTAGGGCAGAAGAGGAACTGTATTAGTGTAGGAAAAACTGTATTTGCTGGGTTGTCTTTGATTTTATTTAAATATCCAGTATTGCTACTTTTTTTAGTAACTGCTACAATGGCACAGTGAATAATTAATCTTTGGTGGTCACTTTATCTATCCCATTTATTCCTCCAGGGTCTAGACTCCTAATGCTGATTTGTACTTTTGCTTCTCCCACCCCATCCCGTGTTCTACTTATATTGGTTTTCCTTTTTATTTTCTAAGCACTCCGTATGATTTCATTTTTTTTTAAATTTTACCTAGGCAGGTCCCTCATCTTCCTCAAATGTCACCTCCTTCATGATGCCTTCTCAAATACTCTATGACAAGAGTTAGTTCTATTCTTTTAGTGGGTATCTTTTTAAAGTACTTATCATACTGAATTGCAACATCTGATTTCCTGCTAGACTGTGAGCATCTTGAGAGTAGAGATCATTTTTATTAATTTATTTTATCTTCAATACCTAGCACTTTGCCTGCTAATTACTCAATGAGTTAATATTGAATCACTATTTCATTTTGTTTATCTTATAGTGAATAACTTATATTTATATTTCATTTACTAGACTGTAAGTTCTTTGAGGGAGAGGAGCAGGAAAAGTGATACTTTCATTTTATTCTGTTCTAGATTCTCTCTTTGTCATTACACGTACTGGTTATGTATTACTGGTACCTGGTAATATTAGGATTTCTGAAAAACTTCAATTAAATTTGGAAAAATTTGGGAGTTTAATTCTAGTAGAAAGTTTAGAAAATAGTCTACTGTGAATAAGATGAAATATTTATATACTGGTCTTTTCCCCCAGTTCCTGGCACAGAACTCCTAACCTCCCCAATTTCCTGAGTGATGGGAAATTATCACTGGAAGTATCTTCTGTTCCCATTATGGGGTCTTTAACTCTTTCTTGACACAGAGCTGCTAAATCCCTTTGACTTTCCTGGGTGATAGGATTATCTTTTGTTCTAATGAAGTGATGGTTGGTGGGCTTCTGGATGGGGGGTCTGTCACCAGAGTCAGAAGCTTGGAACTTTTAGCCTCATCACCCATTCTTAGGGGAGGGGAGAGGAGCTGGAGAGTGAGTTAGTGATCGAAGATGCCTGCATGACGAAGTCTTCATAAAAATCCCTGAAGTATGAGATTTGGAGATCCTGTGGGTTGGTGAACACAGCCATACGTGGGGAGGACAGTATACCCCAACTGCATGGGGACAGAAGCTCCTGTGCTTAAGGACCCTTCTTGATCTTGCCCTATGTGTCTCTTCATTTGGTTGTTCATCTGTATTCTTTTTCATATCCTTTATTATATAATAAATAAACATAGGAGTTTACCTGAGTTCTGTGAGGTGTTGTAGTGAATGATAGAACCTGAAGAGGGAGTCATGGCAACCAGATTTATAGCTGGTCAGTCAGAAGTACAGGTGACCACCTGGGCCTTGATCTTGGCCCTTGAAGTGGGAGCAGACATGTGTGACTGAGCCCTTCAGTTGTGGGATCTGATACCAACTCCAGGTAGATAGTGTCAGGACTGAACTGGATTATACGGCACTCAGCTGGTGTGGGAGAACTGGTTGGTGAGAGGAAAAACTTCACACATCTGGTGTCAGAAGTATTGTGAGTGTGAGAATAAAGGAAAACACAGGAGCATTTTTCTAAGATGTCCGTAACATTGTTCAACCCTTGGAAATCAAAACTAATTTTGGGCTGATTGAGATGATTCAGAAAGACTATAAGTCACAGAACCACACTGACCAATGATAGTTTCACTCTTTTAAACAAAATCTAGCAATAAACAAAATAAAATGAGGGCTGAGCTTTGTGTTAGCTTAAGACCAGACAACATTGTCAAATTTATTTTTAGGTTATTAATAATTTCAGCAATATATATACTTATATATGTAATATTTATACATCATATATATTTATATAATATATGATATATAATATTTATATGTCATATAAATATTTATGTATTATATTCATATAATACATATTATATATATAAATAAATTATGGAACTTAAGGAAAAGTTTGTATAAGCAACCATATTCACTGACTATATATACATACACTTTTATGGGTTGGGATTCTGGAAGAAAACAGGTTGTACATTCAAACTGGCAATTTAAGCACAGTTTAACAAAGGGACTGCTTAAAAGTAGTGACCAGGGTTAAAGAAACCAATAGGAGACAGTACAGTGCCCTAAATCTAGTAACTATAGAGGGGTATTGATAAGGAGATGAAGTGGTTACCGGAGAGCTATATGGGCAACATCTCCTAAAAGGAACAGTGGGCTTTGGTGGAGCCTCCATTAACCCATGCTCTGTGGTAGGGAGTGAGTCAACAGGGAAATATCCTGATCTCGTTCTCCTCTGCCTTCTAATATGCTAGCACCCCCCATTGGGTGAAACCAACTGAAAGCCAGAAGGCATGCAGACCATTTGAGGTCACAGACCACGGTGACAAAGAGTAGAGATCATATATTGGGAAGCCAGTATAGGCACTGATTCTGAGGAATAGATCCTAGGAGAGTGTCATTATCTATATGTCTCCCTCCTTTTCTTTCTGAGCATAGAAACATGTGTTAGAGTGAGAACACAGGAGAGTTTTCCCTTCGATGAACCAGGTACTAATCATCACAGGAGACTCACAGATCCTAGTCTGTTGATGAACCATAGGTATATGTAAAGTTAATCCCCAAAATTTCTAAGGAGGCTCTACTCATTTTAGAAATGTACTGATCATCCTCAAAACATCAGTTGTCACCAATTCATTAGAGCTGGCTCATATAATGCAACCAATTTTCTGTTTCTGATTTATGTTTTAAGTGGGTTGAGCATTTGGAGAAAGCTTAGCATAATCAGGAGCTGGAACTAGAGGCAGACCTTGAAGACTTTCTCTATCCTTGCGGTTCCAAAGTAATATGCGCTGGCTTTTCCACTAGGGTTTTTCAATGCCACTAACTTTGATTTGTATGAGGGTTTAGAGAAGTAGACACTTTACGTTACACCTTTGCTTTCTCTTTTGAAGTCCAACTCTATAACTTATTCTGAGATAATTTATTTTCTCTCCCTGTAATCATTTGCCTGCTCTTCTTTGAACCACTTCCAGTTTCTCCACATTCTTTTAAATAAGGCTTAACTATTACAAAGGGCTATTCTTGGAAATCATTACTTAAAAGAAAATTGTTAAAGCATTTAAAAGTTTAAAAATGGCTACATAGATGTTGAAAAATGAAATGTTCCTGTCTAATAATGCTGATAGTGGAATTGTAGTAAATTAAATTACATCAGGTCAGAGCAAAAACCTTGAATGCGAGTCAAGCATATCAGGACCTGAGAAAGAAACCCTTTGTTAAGAGAAAGTAATTGTGAAGAGCCAAAAATAAAACCAAGAGAGATTTTTTTCTTGTACCAGCCCCTAAAATTTTTTTTTTCTAGAAATGAGGATCAAACTCCTTGGTTCAAGATGTTAAGATGCTAAAGTGAAGAGAAATCTTGAAGGAGCCCAGATACTTTGTTATATTAGGAAAACATTTCATAAAACTGTACGTGGCAAAAGTCTGTTACTGTTTTATTGGAAGAAGGAAAGCTAACAAGTTATCAAAGTATTTTACATCTCAAAGAGTTCTTAGTTGTTTTATAAAATTTATTTAATTTTTAAATCGATGCTAAGAAGTAGAGTGTTATTATCCCCTCTTTATTAATGAAGATACTGACTTAGATTTGAATGCAACTTGGCCTGATCCCAAAACCTGTCTGTTTTCCACTACATGATGCACACAATGCTATGATTTTCTAGTAAAAGTTAATGTGTCAGGAAAGTTCTACATTTTAAAGTATAGAGTATTTCATTTGTTTTTGTAGATAAAATTTTTGACAATTTGTGAATGAGTTTAGGATGCTCATTAGCTAAGAAAATAATCTTAAAAAATCATTACTTAATTTGTTGATTTAATGGCTTAACTAAATCTCTACATACAGAGAAGTTAGTTTTTTAATGAGAAAGGCTTGAGGAATTTCCAATGCATAAGAATAAGATGTGTTAGAAGGTATAAAAATTCTATAGTTTTGCATAAGCAACTTAATTTATTTAATGGTTGACATACACATTTACATATATTTTATCCTAATTTTTTCCTCAAATATAATTGTCTGGTAATATCTCCAAAACTGGTAGCCAGATAGAAAGAGCATTTTGTTTCTAGACTTGAACAAACTAGATTTTAATTAGATAATACTGCTAACTATGGAGTAGTAGAGGACACATTGTGTTTCTTTTCCTATGCCAACTTCACATTTTTATGAGTTTTAAGTATTGTATTCAAATCCTGTTTTTCATTAAATGTGGGTGATAGACCAGCTTAAAAATTTCTGCCTTGTCCTCTTTGTCACTCTGTCACCAACATCAGAAGTTCTGACAATTAGCATGTATTAATTGCTCACTCAACGGCTGATTAACATTGTTCTAAGCACTTTTTATATATTATCTCAATGTTAAATTCAGGTTTACAGGCTGAAAAAAAGGTGCTTCCTGATTTAAATGAGAGCCTATATAAATTTGAAATTAATTCATAATTGAACTTATGAAACAAAAATTTTCAAGCACCAGCCATGTGCTAGGCACTGTGCTGGACACTTCACATACAATTATGATATACACACACATGCACACCCAAACACAGACACTCTGAGAAAAGTGTGTGGTAACTCAGAAGAGAGAAGAGCAAAGTGATCTTGGGGAGACAGTACTAGAGCTGTATCTTGAAGTTGTAAGACAAAAGCTTTGAAACTAATAGTCGAATGTGTACCTTTTGTAAGAAAAGATTGAGAATATTTGAACACATACTCATCATATATACAGAATTTTTAAATAAGCTGTTTTACCCTGGCTCATGTGGCTCAGTTGATTGGACTGTCTCCCTGTACGCTGAAAGGCTGCAGATTTGATTCCTGTTTGGGGTGCATGCGGGAGGCAATCTATTGATATTTCTCATGTGGATGTTTCTCTCTCTATCTCCACTCCTTTCTCTCTCCTTAGGTGAGAATCAAAACAGTGACCTTAGTTTTATTAGTATTGCATCACAATGTGAGTTGTTTACAAGTACTCTTGCCCATTTACCTTTCAGTCTTACCCTGTGTGCACATGCTGTTTCAATTGACCGCCTTGGACAGGGTTGCTGGGGCAGCCGTTGAAGGAACAGCAGTGTAGCACAGCGGAGGGTCCCTGCAGCCGGCCAGTACACTCCTATGCTATAGTCTTCTGTGTTCTTTCTTTTTTTGTGATCTTTGATAACCTCGTTTATCATATATCTTTCTTGTTTCTAACTTGTCTATTTCATATAAAACTCTAGTGATTTTTGTCACAGTGGCTAGACATGGTAATACAAAAAATTAAAGATACTTTATGCCATCATTATTTTGTGGAAAATCTGAAATTACTGGAACAAATAATGTTATTTTTATAACTGTTCAGGTAAATATTGAGCATCTAATAATGATATATACTATTTTCACTTATTCAGTTACAAATAATTTCTTATTTTCTATTTTTTTTGTGAGCCAAACCCTAAGTTACTTATGTATCTTTTTCTTTCTATAACTGTTTTTGGTTAAAAGTCTGTTATATCATATAACATACTATAATTTGCTTAGAATTCAACTTAAATATATTTTCCTCTTTTCAGTTCAAGATTTTGTTTTCTTAAGTTTTCAGTGTCTCTTGAAATAGCATATAGCTAAAAATTCTTTAAATGCCATAGATAATCTTTGTCTTGTAACTGAAGTAATTAAAAGTATTGCTATTACTAATGTATTTGGATTTTTTATGAAATCTTGCTTTGTGCTATTTATTCCTTATTTCTTTAAATTTTTTCTCTCTCTCTCTGATAGTCAGCTTTTCTTCTGTCTTTTCTTTTTCCTTATTATAGCTCTCTACTCCACTTGTTTGGAAGTTGCTGTTCCTAAATTTATTTGTCTCTCGGTAAATTCTTCCTCCCTAAAATTTTTATTGTATTTTTTTCCTTACTGTTTAACCCCATTATGCCCCCCTTCCCCCAGCAATCACCACACTGTTATCCATGTCTGGGAGTCCCTTTTCCTTTTTGCTTGATTCCTCCACCCCCTAACTACCTGTACGCCCACCCCAATAGCTGTCATCTTGCTTTCCACCTATGAGTCTGTCTCTATTTTCCTTGTTAGTTCAGTTTGTTCATTAGATTCCACATATAAGTGAAGTCATATGGTATTTATCTTTCTCTGACTGGCTTATTCCAGTGCTGTTTAGAAGATTCGGAGAAAGACTTCAGGAAGGTCTTATGATTTGTGAAACTGCTGGGCAACAGACGGATATTAAATATCTAATTCCCTCAGAGTGCTATTGCCAGTGAGCATTGCATAATTTCTTTCCACCTGGAATGCATGGTTGTTTTGTGCATGTGTGTGTGCGTGCGACTTCATTCTACAGAAGGATATATTCTCTCTGAAGTTTTATTTTGGCATAAAAAGTCTTTCTTTAAGATAATGTAAATACTATGTTAATATCTATGAAAATACTCGCTGAGGGGCAGTGTGAAAGTGGGCTATATGGTCTTTCAGAAGCAGTTCTTTATATTTGGATCTATCTTCTACAGTTGAATGACATTAGGCAAGTTTCATGACCACATATCCTAATTCCTAAAATGGAAATAATAGTAAACTACTTACCAAAGTCTTGGTGAAGATGGAAAGAACAGACTTCCTATATGTGGAATCTAAAAAAACCAAACCAAAACAAAACAAAAACACACTCATAGATACAGAAAACAAAATGATGGTTGCCAGAGGGAAGGGAGGTGGGGGTATTTGTGAAAAAGGTGAAAGGGAATAAGATGTATGAATTTCCAGTTATAAGATAATAAATGAGGCATGTGGATGTAGCACAAAGCATAGGGAATATAGCTGATAACATTGTATGGTGACAGATTGTTACTAGACATATTATGATGGTCACTTCATAAGGTATATAAATGTAGAATCTGACTAACTGACACTAATGTAGGAGTGTATGTCAACTATATTTTGATTAAAAAAAAAAGAAAGAAAGGACAAGTTTCCACAGCCCAAGTGTCCATCAGTAAATGAGTGGATAAAACAATTACAGTGCATTTACATAACAGAATACTATTTAACCTTAAAAAAAAAGAAAATTTTACCTTTGTGACAGCATGGAGGGACCGGAAGAACATTATGCTAAATGACATAAGCCAGTCAAATACCACATGATTCCACTCATATGTGGAATCTAATGAACAAACTGAATTAACAAGCAAAATACAAACAGACTCAGAGAACAAGCTGACAGCTCTGGGTGGGTGGGCTGTTAGGGGTTGGAGGGAACGAGCAAAAAAGAAAAATGGTGACTTTCAGCCCAAGATGGAGGCATAAATAGATACACTTTGCCTCCTCATACAAACAAAAGAAGGACAACGACAAATTTAAAAACAAAAACCAAAAAATAGCCAGACCCACCAGAAAGTGGAACTATATGGAAATCTGACAACCAAGGAGTTAAAGAAGAAATATTCATGCAGACTGGTAGGAGGGGCAGAGACAGGCAGCCGGGGTGAAGACAACTCATGGCAAGGCTGTGGTTAGCAGACCAGGTGATCCCACATTTGCCCGTGGATAAACCGGGAGGAACAGCTGGTTTGGTGATGATGAACTCTTTTAGTTTTTTCCTTGTTTGGGAAGCTCTTTATCTGCCCTTTGAGTATAAATGATAGCTTTGCTGGATAAAGCAATATTGGCTGTAGGTCCCTGGTTTTCATGACTCTGAATATTTCTTCCCAATTCCTCCTAGGCTGAAAAGTTTCTTTTGAGAAATCAGCTGACTGTGTTATGGGAACACCCCTGTAGGTAACTAACTTATCTCTTGCTGCTTTTAAGATTTTTCTCTTTCTCTTTGATCTTTGGCATTTTAATTATGATGTATCTTGGAGTAGGACCCTTTGAATCTATCTTGTTTGGGTTTCTCTGCGCATCCTGGACATGCATGTCTATTTCCTTCACCAATTTAGGGAAGTTTTTTTTTTTTTTCATTATTTTTTCAAATAGATTTCCAATTTCTTGCTCTTTCTCTTTTCCTTCTGGTATCTCTGTGATATGAATGTTGGATCTTTGAGGTTGTCCCATAGGCTGCTTATACTAGCCTCATATTTTTGAATTCTTTTTTCTTCTTGTTGTTCTGATTTTTTTTTTTTTTTTTTTTTTTTTTTTTGCTCCTATATGTTCCAAATCATTGATTTGATTCTTGGCATCATGCACTCTACTGTTCTTTTCCTGTAATTTTTTCTTTATTCCAATTAGTGTATCCTTTGTTTCTGACTGGATCTTTTTTATGCTGTTGTTTTCCTCACTAAATTTCTTGAGCACCCTTATTGGATCATTTTTTTCTTCCTTGTGTTGAGTCATATGAGTTCTTTATATATTTTAGAGATAAAACTCTTGTTCCATGTATCATTGGCAAATATGTTCTCCCATACAGTTTATTCCCTTTTCATTTTGATGATGGTTTATTTAGTTGTGCAGAAGCTTTTTAATTTGATGCAGTATCATTTGTTTATTTTTCCTTTATTTCCCTTGCCCTAGGAGATAAATCATCAGAAATCTGATGCTACATGGGATATCTGAAATTTTAAAGCATATGTTTTCTGCTAAGACTTTTATAGTATCCTAACTTATATTTAAGTCTTTTATCCATTTTCAGTTGATTCTTTAGTATGGTGTAAGTTAGTGGTCTAGTTTCATTTTTATGCCTGTACCAGTCCAGGTCACCTAACATCATTTATTGAAGAGACTATTTCTGCTCCATTGTCTGCTCCCTTTTCAAATATTAATTGACCATAAAGACATGGTTTATTTTTTGGCTCTCTATTTTGTTCCATTGATCTATGTGTCCATTCTTAACTCCACTACCAGGCTATTTTGATTACAGTGTCCATGTATTATTTTATATCAGGTATTGTGATCTCTCCAACTTTGTTCTTCTTTCTCAGGATTGCTGAGGCTATTCAGGGTCTTTTTGGGTTCCATATAAATTTTTGAAGTACTTGATGTAGATCAGTGAACTATGCCATTGGTATTTTAATAGGGATTGCATGGAATCTATAGATTGCTTTGGGTAGTACGGACATTTTAATGATACTAATTCTTCTAATCCATGAACAGGGTATATTCTTTCATTTATGTGTAAATTCCTCAATTTTTTCCCCCAGTATTCTATAAGTTTTCCAACTACATGTCTTTTACCTCCTTTGTTAAATTTAATCCTAGGTACTTTATTTTCCTTGTTGCTATAGTAAATGGAATTTCTTTCCTAGTTTCTCCTCCTGATAGTTCATTGTTGGCATACAAAAATGCCATCAATTTCTGAATATCGACTTTGTATCCTGCTATTTTGCCAAATTCCCTTATTAAGTTGAGTAGTTTTTTGGTGGAGACTATAGAGTTTTCTATGTACACTATCATGTCACCTGTGAATGATGACAGCTTTACTTCCTCCTTTCCAATTTGGATACCTTTTATTTCTTTTTCTTGTCTGCTCACTGTGGCTAGAACTTCCAGTACTATATTGAATAAAACTGGTGGAAATGGATGCCCTTGTCTTGTTCCTGATCTTAAGGGGGAAGCTTTTATTTATCACTCATTGAGTATGATGTTGACAGTAGGCTTCTTGTACATGTCCTTTATTACATTGAGGTATGCCCCCTGTATTCCCTCTTTGCTGAGTATTATCATAAATGGATGCTGGTTTTATCAAATACTTTTTTAGCATTTGTTGATTGCCCATGTGTTTTTTGTTCTTCATTTTGTGTATGTGGTGTATTATGTGAATTAATTTGCAAATATTGTACCATCCTTGCATCCCTGGGATGAATCTGACGTGATAATGATGTATATATAATCTTTTTAATGTATTACTGTATCTAGATAGCCATTTTTTTTTTAAATTTTGGTGTCTATGCTCATCAGAGAAAATGACTTGTAGTTTCCTTTCTTTGTTGTGTTTTTACCTGGTTTTGGAAATACAATAATACTGGCTTTATAAAAAGAGTTTGCGAGTCTTCCCTCTTCTTGACCTTTTAAAATAGTTTGAGAAGGATAGGAGGTAGTTCTCCTTTGAAAGTTTGGTAAAATTCACCTGAGAAGCTACCTGGTTCTGGATCTTTTAGTGCTGGAAGGTTTTTGATTACTGCTTGGGTTTTGCTAGTTGTTATGAGTCCTCAGGCTTTCTGCTTCTTTTTGATTCAGTTTTGGAAGTTGTATATTTCTAGAAATTTGTCCATTTGGCCCAGGTTTTCCAATTTCTGGGCATATAGTTGTTAATAGTAATTTCTTACAATCCTTTGTATTTCTGTGGTATTGGTTGTAACTTCTCTTTCATTTCCAATTTTATATCTTTTCAAAGAACCAGCCCCTGGATTTATTGATCCTTCAAATTTTTTTTTTTTTAAGTATCTAAGTCATTTAATTCTGCTCTGATCCTGATTATTTCCTTCCTTCTATTTGCTCTGGGCTTTGTTTGTTGTTGTTTTCGTAGTTCTTTTAGATGTAGGGTTAGGTTGTTTATTTTTCTATCTTCTTTTATAGTCCTGTATATCTATGAACTTCCCTCTCAGGACTTCCTTCACTGTGTCATATGTTTTGAGTTGTGTGTTCATTTTAATTTGTTTCCAGATACTATTTGACTTCTTCTTGATCTCATTGTTAACCCATTTATTATTTAATAACATGTTATCCAGTCTCCATGTATTTGAATGATTTTGAGTTTTTTCCTAGAGAATCAGTTTTTATTTTCAAGCTATTGTGATCCGAGGTGATGCTTGATATGATTTCAATTTTCTTGAATTTGTTGAGCCCTATTTTGTGTCCTACCACATGGTCAACTTTTTCAAGTGCTTTTGAAAAGAATGTATATTTTGATTCTTTGGGGTGAAATGCTCTGAAAATATCAGTTAAGTCCATTTGATCTTGAATGTTGTTAAATACCACAATAGCCTTATTGATTTATCCATTGTTGACAGTGGGATGTTAAAATCCCTTATGACTGTATTGCTGTGACTCTCCTTCTTAAAGTCCTCCAAGATTTTCCTTATACGTTTGGGTGCTCCTGTGTTGGGCACACATATGTTTACAAGGGCTATATCCTCTTGATGGGCAACTCACTTAAGTATTATGTAGTGATCTTGTCTCTTGTTATGACCTTGTTTTGAAGTCTATTTTGTCTAATATAAGTATTTCTACACCAGTTTTTCTTTCATGTCCATTTGCTTGGAATATTTTTTTTCATTCTCTCACTTTAAGTCTGTGTAGATCCTTTGTTCTGAGGTGGGTCTCTTGTAGACAGTATATATGCAGGTCATGTTTTCTTATGCATTCAACTACCCTGTCTTTTGATTGGAACATTTAATCAATTTACATTTAAGGTTATTTTGATAGGTATTTAATCATTGCCATTTCCTCCTTTGTGCTTATGATCCCCCCTCTCTCTTTCTTTATCTTCTTCAAGAAGTCCCTTTAACATGTCTTTTAATGCTGGTTTGATGGAGATGTACTCTTAGTTTTTCGTGTTTTGTTTTTGGTCTGTGGAGCTCCTTATTTCATCTTCCATTTTAAATGAGAACATTGCTGGGTAGAGTAGTAATGATTGCAGTATTTCTTTTCATTATTTGGAATATTTCATGCCATTCTCTTCTGGCTTGTAGTGTTTCTGTGGAGAAATCACCTGATAGCCTTAACTGATCACTCTTATATGTTACTAGCTGTGTTTCCCTTGCTGCATTTAAGATTCACTCTTTATCTTTAACTTTTGCAATTTTAATAATGATGTGTCTTGGAGTGGGCCTCTTTGGGTTCATCTTCATTGGAACCCTCTATGCTTCCTGAACTTGCATGACTTTTGCCTCACCAAATTAGGGAAGTTTTCTATCATTATTTTTGAGACAGGTTTTCTCTCCTTTGCTACTTTTCTTCTCCTCTTGGTACCCCTATTATGTGCATATTATTTTGTTTCATGTTGTCCTGCAGCTCCCTTAAACTATCCTCATTTTGAGTCGTTTTTTCATTTTGTTCTCTAAGTGTTTTTTTTTACATTGTTTTTCAAGTCACCGATTCAATCCTCGGGTTCATCTAGCCTGCTTTTATTCCTTCAGTGTATTCTTCATTTCACATATTATATTCTTTCATTTCCTCCTTGTCCTTATTCATAGTTTCTATATACTTTTTTGTGCTGATATAGTTCCCATTAAATTCCTTGTAACTCTTATAAAGTTCCTTGTAGTTCTCACCAATTTCCTTTAGCATCTTTATAACCATTACTTTGAACTCTTTGTCTGATAAATTGCTTGCCTTAATTTCATTTAGCACTCTTTCTGAGGATTCCTCCTTTCCTTTTGAATGGTTTTTTTTCTTTGTCTCCCCATTTTAGGTGACTCTTTTTGTTTGTTTCTGCATATTATATTGATCTACTTTGACTCCCTCTCTTTTGGGATGGGCTTCCATGGTAGGAGGCCTATAGGACTCAGTGGTGCAGTATCCTTGAACCCCTGAGGTGGATGCTCTAGGGATGCCCTTTATGAGGTTTATGTAGGCTCTTTTGTTTTACAACCCCCACCATGTCTTGTATGCTGTTGTACAGGAACTGCCTAGTAAATTATGGAGCTTGCATCAGCAGTCTGGCTTAAGTTGGCTCATAACCACTTGAGGCTAGAAACTTAAAACCTCTGTCTTCTACATATCAGCAGGCATGAATATGGCATTTGGCTGGGAGCAAGTTCAGGTGGGAACACAAACCATTCAGCAAGAAGCAACTTAAATAATGCTATCTCAAAGGAATTAAAGCATAACCGACCAAAGTGGTAGCAGGAACCTCAGCATCAGTGGAATATCTTCATACTTTTCATGTGTGTAACAGTCAAAGGGAAGACAAAGAAAAGCACTCTGTGACACAGTGCAGTCATTGCAGTAAGGTTGTTCTTTACTTCCAAAACCCAGGTCCTCTGACATGTTGCTTAGCTGACTTTGGAGAGGGCCATGTGGGAATTTTCAGCCAATGGACTTGGCAGAGATTTAAGAGCTAGTGTATGACCCGTCAGCTCTTTTCTTTTTCTTCATATGCCTGGCTCAGGATCCAGGAGTGAAAAGAAAGATGGTGTACTTTGCTCTCCTGCAGCTTGTACTCAATTGTTTTATATTAGACAGTACATGCAATTTTCTTGTCTCAACCTTCCCATTGTGCTCTCAGAGAAAGGGCACAGCTTCGTTGGCCTTGAGAGTCTCTTGCACCTGGAACATGTGCTGTGGGGATGTGAAATACTTGGCCCTGGTGCCCAGAGGCTTGTCACCTTGGAGGCCTTTACCTATGCAGAGGGAAGCATAGGAATGAGAGAACTAGAGAGCTGGAAACTTAGCTCCCCCTTCCCAGCTGAGGAACACACAGTTTAAAGACCAAGGCCACATGGAAGGTGAAGGGTGCATCCGTTCAGTGCAGGATGCAGGCTCTGCACTGCATGCAGCACCTCAGGGATCCTAGCATCTGGGAGAAGAACTCCTCTGCCTCTTTTTAAATGGGATTGATTGTCTTTTTGGTGTTAAGTTGTATGACTTATATATAGTGTGGGGCAAAAGTAGGTTTAAAGTTACCAGTATAGAAAATATAAAATAATTAATAAATAATACAAGAATAAACTCTGTGTTTTGCAGACTCACAACTGTAAACCTACTTTTGCCCTATCTTGTATTTTGGGTACTTACCATTTATTGTATATATCCTTTGTGAATATCTTCTCCCATTCAGTAGGTTGTCTTTTATTTTTGTTGATGCTTTCCTTCACTGTGTAAAAACATTTTAGTTTGATATAGTCCTATTTGTTTATTTTTCTTTTGTTGTCCTTGCCCAAGGGGACATTTCCAAAAAAAGGTATTGCTAACACCCATATCAGAGAGTTCTGCCTGTTTCCTTCTAGGACTTTTGTGGTTTTGGGTCTTATGCTTAAGTCATTAATCCAGTTTTGAGTTTATTTTATTTTTGTATATGATTTTAGTTGTTCAGTTTCTTTTCTTTTTTTGCATGTATCTGTACAGTTTTCCAAACAACAGTTATTGAATAGACTGTCTTTATCTCATTTTATATCCTTGCCTCCTTTTTATAAATTATTTGACCATATAAGTAAGGATATATTTCTGGGCTTTCTATGCTATTGCTTTGATCTATATGTCTGATGTTATGTCAGTACTATACTGCTTTAATCATTAGAGCTTTATATAATATACATAAATTACTTTGTAGTATTTTTCTTTGCAAGACTTTCCTTTGATAGGAGTGGAGAGTTGCCTTTTACTGAAACAGAAGGCTAAGAGAGAGGGAACAGATGTGGTAGCCTTTTAGATTTGGGGTGGAGGAGATGAAGGAATTCCCGTAAAATATTTTTTTAGGGATTTTAGGGAATTATGAAGCAAGTTAGAAGGGGAGAGGGAGAATATAGGAGAGAGAAGAGAAGAGGCAAATATAAAATTGTCTCAGAGGGTGGAAAAGCAAACTTAGTGAAAAGTTATTAAACTGCTAGGTATTGTTGAGAATCTATGAGATTGTTGTCATAAGTTTAGAAACCAGTTTACACAGTCTTATGATTAAATTAAAGATCCCTCTATCCTTGCCCTGACCAGTGTGTCTCAGTTGGTTGGACATTGTCCTGCAAAGTGAAAGGTTACTGGTTTGATTTCCAGTCAGGGCACATGCCTAGGGTTCAGTACCCCTGTTGGGGTGCACATGAGAGGCAACCAATCAGTGTTTCTCTCCTTCTCTTTCTCCTTCCCTTCCAATATCTCTAAATAAATAAATTAATTTAAAAAATCTTAAAAAAGATCCCCCTCCCCCTTTCCTTAACCAAAATTCTACTTGTAAATAAATTCCTAACAACTAATATGATTTTATGAGGAAATAAGATTTGGAATCAGCAAATCTGCTACTAGCCTTGTATCACTAACCTTGGAGAAAATGGCTTACTTCGAATCTTCACTTCTCTTTCAGTAAAAGGGGAATGATATTACAATGTAACTCATGAAATTGTTGATATTATTGGGTAAACTGGTGTATTTGGAAAATGGTTTGTAAGTCATACAATCCCATCTAAGCATTAGTTGTGAAAATGGTTATCAATATGGTAAATATTATGATTTTAAGAATGCACTGTGCAATTAAAAACAAGTTATTCTCTCTACCCAGTGGAGTGAATATCATTTTGAAACTTTTAACAGGTTTGTAAATGATTTCTTTTATCAATTCTCAAGGTATAAATGGAAGAAAAAGGCAAATTCTAAAGTACTAAAAGCTAAGTAAAAATTTGTTCACGGTCAACGTACTCTGTAAAATTGTGAAATAAAATGCACACATTTATACTACTGTTATTGTTATTTTTACAATGCTTAATAACATTATTTACAATTATCATATATAGTTTTACATATGATAATTTTATTATAATTATTAAATGGGACAAAACTAAAACTCCTTGAGCAGTAAACTACTGTTCTGCTAGTCATGTACATTTTTAAAAAGGACTATTTTTATTTGAATTCTGTCAACCTGTCTAGAAATAAGCCTTTTTAAAATGCCTTGATAAGAAAGGAAAGTGACTTTCATAGTTCAGCAAAACTATTCTAAAGCCAATTAATAATTTAAAAAATTTGATGCATTTTTCCATATATTCAAAAGAAGATATCTTTAATTCTACAAAAGATTTTATTTACTTTTCATCGTTCTTTGTGTGATACAGCGTAGGTTTATGAAGAGTAAAGTCTGGCAGCTCAGCAGAATGAAACTATCTTATTTATCTGCTGACTAGCCCCAGTGTAGGGTTCTTTATGCTGCTTGCATTTGCTAAACTAGGACCTGAGGAGACCTACCTCTTAAATAACAAGGAGAGAAGAGGGGTCTAGTGGCTACTGTGTTATCCTGACATCAGCACTTCAGGGATTCTGTCTTCAACTAGCTTTTTAGTTTAATCATTTAACTGTTCTCAACTTGCTTTTTGTATATAAAAAGAAAATAATATTTCCTACATGCCTTATAAATGTTCTAGGGTTCAATTATTGCTCACGAACTTTTCTGAGCTTTTTGAGAAAAGGCAGGCATAATTATTTGGTTTTAACATATATACTCTGCTGAGGGGTTGTCCTGAATGCAGAAGAGAAGATTATCCAAATTCATCCCAGGGATGTGTGAGAGATTTTGCAGTGCTGATTACATATCACTGGGGAACAAATTAGCCCATCGAATGCCTCACCTATCAATCTTGAATCACACTGTACTTGAACCAGGGACATGGTGTTTTATTTACTAGATGATCAATCTGCTCTCCAAACGAATTAGCTCTTCTGCAATGTGTTGAATGGCAGAGTGGGAGCTTAGTAGGCAAGGGATTGTGTACTTCTTGACAAAAGACTTGTTGATGCCTAACTTTTGTGAGCATATTTTAAAACTGTTAAATGAAATATCAGCATTCAATATTGATTGTTCATTATTCTTAAAGAACAGGTTAAACCCAGGATTGTATATTCAGATTTATAAGAGAACTTGGAAACATTTGAATGCATTCAGAACATTACTCCTTGAAATATATTAAGATCGATGAATTTTATGAAATAGAGAATGGGTTAGGTGAAGAGATAAATCTCAAAATACACAGTTCCAGGGCTATCAGATATCTTTGCATTTTTTAAAATATAAAGTCAGCAAGATGAAATTGGTAAGAGAAAGACAAATAACCTAATAAAAATAGGCAAAGAATATAAAAAGCTAATTCAGAAAGGAGTAATCCAAATGACCAATAAATATATAAGAGAGGTTAAAGTTTTCCAGTGGTCAGGGTAATGTAAATTAAAGTTAACAATGAGCTATTACTTTACACTCAATAGAATGAGAAAGAAATAACGGGTGATTAGATCTCCTGCTAGGGGACACAAGGTGGGAGAAGTGGAGCCCTCCCACCTACACCATAAGTGGGCATGTAAAGTATTACAACTCACTTGGGAAAGCAATGTGACCACATTTATGAAAGTATACTTACGTTTCTTGGAATCCTTATAAATAAAAACACGGGTAAGTACAGATAAAAAAGAAAGAAAGAGCCATTGTCATTAGGAAAAAGACTAGACAAATTTTGGTATATCCATATTGAGGTGAAAAGGGCTAGTTGGCCACCAAAGTTTATTCTCTCTTTCTGCACGTAATCAGGTCATAGCTGGGATGTGGCTGCCTGGCTAAGAATATTCATGGCCTCCTTGTAGCTTGGTGTGGCCTTGTAAGTCGGTTCTTATCAATGGAATATGAATGGAAGTGACGTGTGCCAATTCCAGGGATGACCATACATTTCCCACATGTGTTCCTTCCTGCTTGTTTTCCACTCCAGGAAGGAAATGCAATGATTAGAACAACCTTAGAAACTAGATGTTGAGGATGGTAGAGCTGTCATCAGCCTATGCCCCTGAACAAAGCTGCCTGTGGACAGGAAGCAACTGGCTGGAACTAGATGAGAGAAATACATTTTTTTTTGTTTCTTTGTTTTGTCTTTGTTTTCTTATTGCAGTTTTTAGGTTTCTTTATTTTGGCAGTTTAGCCATTTACTCTAATGAATAACATGCTATGGAATATTATTAACTACTGATAAAAAGGAGTTAGGTATATACTAGTTAAATAAGAAGGATTTTTTATATAGGAACGATGAAATGCAGATACGTCTACACATGATCCAAATCTTATAAAATAAATGCAGAAGCATATAACTCAGTAGGACACACAGAAAAGGCTGGAGGTTGAACTATCAACCAATAAACCAAGCTAAAGTCATTCAGGGAGGAATTAAATAGGTGGCATATAGTGTAGAACCTGAAAGTAACAGTACAGAAGTTGCCTGGGTAATTTTTTTCAAATTTGATGACTCCAATGTTTATTTGACTTCTGAGCCCATCCTGATCTTTTATGCTATGTCTTTAAATGTCTACTTAGTATCATTACCTGAATGTTCTGTAGGTACTTCATATATAAAAAGGTGATTGTAGTCTTGAGAAACAACAAACGATCAACATGTGTTAAGTAGGTATTTTTGAGCACTTACAAAGTATCAGGCCCTGTGACACATGCTGGGGGGAGAGAGACAGAAACTAAAAAAAACAAACAAACAACACTTCCATTCAAAAATACATAATCAGATGAAAAAAGAGCCATAAAGGGATAATTCCAACAAAATGTGGTCTATGCATCCATAGAGGTACACACAGAGAAATATAGAAGGTTTAAAGAAGGATCTTTTCACTCAATTTCAGATGCTAAGCTAATTGTGAGGGTAAGTTGCACTGAGCCTGGTGAATCTCTGTGCTTTGGTGACACATGGTCTCACTGATTTAAGAACATTTATCATGTGTTATTATTGTTAACTTATTAGTTGGGGTTAAATGTCTGTTTTCTTTACTCCATTTTCAGGCAAAGCTCCAAGTGCATACTATGCTAGAATATGAGGGAAAATGATGAAATAAATATGGCTCTTGTCCTCAGGGAACCGAGAGGCTTGTGGGAACTGGAGACCTGTAAGAAAAGGTACGAAAAAATTTTCAAATAAACTGAGATTCGGAGAATGTTCTTGTCAATAGCAAGAAATATTTATGAGGACTAAAATACAGTTCTTCTGTATTTTAGGAGGGAGGGCTGTTCTGCAACATTCCACAGTACTAGGGGCTTCAGGGCTTTTCTCATCAACACTTTCTGTATTCAGATGGATTCAGTCTTGAGCTTATAGGAGCTTCAATGTTCTGAAGGCAGGAGCCAGGCCCTGGATAGCTGATGACTGAGCAATGTGGGAAGAATCAACTTTTTAGTATATTGAGTGAATCCTTTAAGATGCTCCTGGCTTGAACACATGGGACAAATAACCACAAAAATTATTATAAAATCATCTTTCTTATTTATCCTCTACTTATATTTCTTTAAAAAAAATTTTTATTGTTGTTCAATTACAATTGTCCACATTTTCCACCCATTACTGTAGGAGACCATTCTGCGTGGCATGGGCCCAGCTCCCAGTAGAAAGCAAGGTCCGATGCGCAGGACCCACGACCACGAATAGGTTCTCCTGTGGGGAATCAGGCCTGCATTGTACCTAGACTGCTATGAGATGTGCTTTTACTAAAACTCCCTCACCCTGAATTGCGGTAAACATTTACTGCAAAGTAACTTCCTAAAATCCATGCTAAACCTTCCAAGGATGAATGTAACCAGTTCAACCACTTTCGCCTTTTCATTTGCAATATCCCTCTTCTGTGATGTGATTACTAGCATCCTCTCCTTCGTTTTCTGTAAAAGGGTAACCATCTAAAATGAACCTGTGCATAGTAAATGAGGACCATCATGTAATGTGCCCAGAAAAGAAATAAAGGCCTGTCATGGTGGAGGCCAGGGTTTTTCTCCCCTTGAGAGAAAAACCATGCCATCCCTTTTCTTCCACAGAACTCGGTAGTCGTGTGAATCTCTTGTATCTCATTCACAGTGTGGCAGACCCCACGAGCTGGGGTCTGCATCACATTACTCTTCCCAGCTCTACCCATACCCCATCTTCCACTTTCAATCCTTCTCCCACCACTATTGTCTTTTCCTAGGGGTCCTTTATACATGTTTCTTGACTTGACTCTTCCCCTTCTTTCCCCTGATTCCCCTCAACTCCTGTCAGTTTCTTTCTTATATCCATGTCTCTGGTTCTGTTTTGCTTGTTTGTTTGTTTTGTTGATTAGGTTCCACTTATACGTGAGATCCTATGGTATTTGTCTTTCATTGCCTGGCTTATTTCACTTAGCATAATACTCTCCAGTTCCATCCCAGGAGTTCTGAAGGGTAGGAGTTCCTTCTTTCTTTCTGCTATATAGTATTCCATTGTGTAAATGTATCACATTTTTTTGATCTACTCATTTACTGATGGGTACTTAGGATGTTTCTAGCACTTGGCTATTGTAAATAATGATGTTATGATCATTGGGGTACATAGGTTCTTTTGAATTGGTGTTTCAGGATCCTTAGGGTATAATCCCAGTAGTAGAATTGCAATGTCAAAACACAGTTCCATTTTTAGTTTTTTTAGGAAATTCCATACTGTTTTTCACAGTGGCTGCACCAGCTTGCATTCCCATCAACAGTGTACTAGGGTTCCCTTTTCTCCCCAAGTTTGCCAGCACATGTTTGTTGATTGTTTATGATGGCCATTCTGACCGGTGTGAAGTGGTATCTCATTGTGGTTTTAATTTGCATCTCTCTGATAGCTAGCGATACTAAGCATCTTTTCATGTGTCTCTGTATCCTCTGTGTGTGCTTCTTGGAGAAGTGTCTGTTCAGGTTGTTTGCCCATTTTTTAATTGGACTGTTTGTCTTCCTGGAGTGGAGTCATGTGAGTTCTTTATATATTTTGGAGATCAAACTCTTGTTTGATGTGTCATTGGCAAATATATTTTCCCATACAGTTGGCCTCCTTTTCAGTTTGCAGATGTTTTCTTTAGCCATGCAGAAGCTTTTTAATTTGATGTGGTCCCATTTGTTTATTCTTACTTTATATCCCTTGCTCTAAGGGACATGTTGGTGAAAATATTGCTGCATGGAATATCTGAGATTTTCCTATGTTCTTCTATAGGACTTTTATGGTGACATGACTTATATTTAAGTCTTTTATCCATCTTGAGTTTATTTTTGTGTATGGTGTAAATTGGTGGTCAAGTTTTGTTTTTGTTTTTTGCATGTAGCTATCCAGATCTCCCAACAGCATTTGTTAAAGGAGCAATTTTTATTCCATTTTATGCTCCTGCCCCCTTTGTCAAATATTAATTGACCATAGAGACTTGGGTTTATTTTTGGGCTCTCCATTCTTTTCCATTGATCTATGTGTCTATTCTTACACCAGTACCAGACTGTTTTGATCACAGTGGCCTTGTAACATAGTTTAATGTCAGGTATTGTGATCCCTCCCACTTTGTTCATCTTTCTCAAGATTGCTGTGGCTATTTGGGGTCATTTATGTTCCCATATAAGTTTTTGAAATGTTTGTTTTATATTGGCGAAATATGTCATTGGTATTTTAACAGCTATTGGATTGAGTCTATAAATTGTTTTGGGTAGTATGGACATTTTGATGATGTTAACTCTTCTAATCCATGAACATGGTATATACTTCCATTTATTTATG
This sequence comes from Glossophaga mutica, assembly GCA_039655065.1. Taxonomy (NCBI): domain Eukaryota; kingdom Metazoa; phylum Chordata; class Mammalia; order Chiroptera; family Phyllostomidae; genus Glossophaga; species Glossophaga mutica. The sequence goes on along the minus strand of CM077308.1, from coordinate 70,966,251 downwards.
TATTAATTTTTTTTTTTTTTGGTATTACTTAATTTCTTTATTCAGAGTTTTGTAGTTTTCTGAGTACAGGTCTCTTTTACCTCCTTGGTTAGGTTTATTCCTAGGTACTTTATTTTTCTTGTTCCTATAGCAAATGGGATTTTATTTCCAATTTCTGCTTCTGATATTTTGTTGTTGGTGTACGAAAGTGCCTTCAATTTCTGAATATTGACTTGTATCCTGCTGTTTTGCCAAATTTATTTATTAGGTCAAGTAGTTTTTTGGTGGAGACTATAGGGTTTTCTACGTACACTATCATGTCATGTGCAAATGATGACAGTTTTACTTCCTTCTTTCCAATTCTGATGCCTTTTATTCTTTTTCTTGTCTGATTGCTATAGGTATAACTTCCAATACTATGCTGAAGAGAAGTGGTGAAAGCGGACATCCTTGTCTTCTTCCTGATCTTAGTGGGAAAGCTTTTAGTTTTTGCCTGTTGAGTATATTGGCTGTAGGTTTCTTGTATACAGGCTTTATTATGTTGAGGTATGCTCCCTCTACTTCCACTTTGCTGAGTGTTTTAATTATAAATGAGTGCTGTACCTTTTCAAATGTTTTTTTCACATTTATTGATATGATCATGTGATATTTGTCTTTCCTTTTGTTTATGTGATGTATTATATTTATTGATTTATGAATATTGTACCATCCTTTCATCACTAGGATGAATCCAACATGATCATGCTGTATGATTTTTTAATGTATTGTTGGATGCAGTTTACCAATATTTGGTTGAGAATTTTAGTGTTTCTGTTCATCAGTGATATTGGCCTGTAGTTATCTTTCTTTGTTGTGTCTTTATCTGATTTTGGGATTAAGATGATGCTTGCCTTATAAAAGTAGTTGGCGAGTCTTCCCTCTTCTTGGATTTTTTTTGGAATATTTTGAGAAGGATAGAGGTTAGCTCTTCCTTAAGTGTTTTATAAAATTTCTTCTGTGAAACCATCCACTTCAGGGCTCTTGTGTGCCAGGGTTTTTTAATTACTGCTTCAATTTCATCAACAGTTATCATTCTGCTCAGGCTTTCTGCTTCTTCTTGATTCAGTTTTGGAAGATTATATTTTTTGAGAAATTTGTCCATTTCACCCAGGTTTTCAAATTTCTTGCATATATTGTGTATAGTAATTTTTTACAATACTTTTAATTTCTGTAGTATCAGTTGTAATTTCTCCTTTCATTTCTGATTTTATTTATTTGGGTCCTCTCTGTTTCTTTTCTTGATAAGTCTGGTTAAATGCTTGTCAATTTTGTTTATCTTTTGAAAGAGTCAGCTCCTGGAATTATTGTTCCTTTGAATTGTTCTTTTAGTATCTATGTTGTTTAATTCTGCTCTGATCTTGGTTATTTCCTTCCTTTTACTTGCTCTGGGTTGTTTGTTGTTGTTCCTCCCATTCTTGTAGATGTAGCTTTAGGTTGTTATTTGAAATATTTCTTCTTCTTTATGTAGGCCTGTATCACTATGAACTTCCCTCTCAGGACTGCCCTCGCTGTGTCCCATAGGTTTTGGGCTGTTGTGTGTTCATTGTCATTTGTTTTCAGAAAATTTTTGAGTTCTTCCTTGATCTCATTATAATGCATTCATTGTTTGATAGCATGCTATTCACTGTCTATGAATGTTACTGCTTTTGAGCTTCTTCCTTGAGGTTGGTTTCTAGTTTCAAGCCCTTGCTGTTTGAGAAAAAGCTTGCTATAATTTCAATTTTCTTGAGTTTGTTAAGGCTTTTTTTGTGTCCTATCATGTGGTCTATCTTTGAAAATGTTCCATGTGCATTTGATAAGAATGTGTATTTTGCTTCTTTGGGATGAAATGTTCTATGTATATTAGTTAAGTCCATTTGATCTAATATATTGTTCACATCCATGATATCTTTGTTGATTTTTTGGGGGGATATCTATCCACTGTTGACAGTGGGGTGTGAAAATCCCCTACTGTAAGTGTCTTGCTGTCTATATCTTTCTTGAAGTCCTCTAAGATTTTCCTTTTATATTAGGGTGTTCCTATATTGTATGCATATATGTTTACAATATTTATGTCTTCTTGATAGAATTTTCCCTTAAATATTATGAAGTGTCCTTCTGTGTCTCTTGTTATGGTCTTTGTTTTGAAGTCTATTTTTTTCTGATATAAATATTTCTATTCTGGCTTTTTTTCCCCTGTCCATTTGCTTGGAACATTTTTTTCCAACCTTTCACTTTCAGTCTGTGTAGGTCTTTTGGTCTTAGGTGGGTCTCTTGTAGGCAGTGTATGTGTGGGTCACATTTTCTTATCCATTCAGATACCCTATGTCTTTTGATTGGTGCAGACAATCCATTTACATTTAAGATTATTATTGATAGATACTTATTCACTTTTTCCCTTTGTACCGGTGTTATTCTCTCTCACACTCTTTTTCTTCCTTTTTCTAAAGCAGTCCCTTTAGCATATCTGAAATGCTGGTTTGGTGGAGGTGTATTCTTTTAGCCTTCTTTTGTCTGGGAAGCTCCTTATTTTGCCTAACATTTTAATTGAGAGCCTTTCTGGGCAGAGTAGTATTGGTTGCAAGACTTTGATTTTCATTGCTTGGAATATTTCTTTCCATTCCCGTCTGGCTTGTAGTGTTTCTGTTGGGAAGACCTTTTTGGGACTCCCTTGTATGTTACTTCTTGTTTCTTCCTTGCTGCCTTTAAAATTCTGTTATTGACTTTGAATTTTGCCATTTTAAATATGATGTGTCTTGAAGGGGCCCTCTTTGGGTTCTTATTGATTGGGACCCTCTGTGCCTGGACTTCTGTGACTTTTTCTCTCATCAAATTAGGGAAGTTTTCCATCATTACTTTTTCTTTGCAGGATGACACACAGGTCACTGAACCACACCAGTCAGGGTTCCATCATTACTTTTTCAAACAGATCTTCTGTCCTTTGCTCATCTTCTTCTCCTTCTGGTACCCCTATTATGTGGATATTATTATGTTTCATGTTGTCTAGCATTTCCCTTAACCCCTCTTCATTCTGTTCAAGTCTTTTTTTTTCTTGCTCCTTTTGGGAATTTTTTTCTATCTTGTCATCCAGCTTGCTGACTTGATCTTCTTCATCTAGCCTGCTTTTGATTCCTTCTACTGTGTTCTTTAATTCAGAAATTGTATTCTTCATTTCCTCTCAGATCTTGTTGATAGTTTCTATGTCCTTTTCCATGTTGATATAGTTTGCACAAGTTTCTTATAGCTTCCCTGCAGTATTTTGTAATTCTCACTGAGCTCATTGAGTTTACTTATAACCATTGTTTTGAATTCAATATCTGATAGTTTACTCATCTATATTTCATTTAGCACTCTTTCTGAGGATTCCTCCTTTCCTTTTGATTGGGGTTGTTTCTTTGTCTTCTCATTTTTTGGGGAGACTCTTCTTGTTGTGCTTCTGTTTCTTAAATTGATCTGTTTTTACTCCCTGTCTTTGTGATATGAACTTGTATGGTATGAGGCCTTTGAGATTCAGTGGTGCAGTCTCCTTGTTATCCTGAACTAGATGCTCTTGGGATGCCCTATATGTTGTTTGCTCTCTGTGTGTAATTGGCTTTTGATTGTTGTTGGGTTATTCTTTGGTAGGTCCTTCCCCTCAGCTGGTTTACTGAGAGTCACTCTGCCCACTACGTCGTGTATGCAGCTATACATGTATTGCCAGAAAAAAATAACAAAGAACATGAAGCAAACTCACATCCATAAAAATAACTCCTCCCCATCCCAATCCCACTGTCAACAGCAAATGAGCAAATATTAATAAAGGTGTAAAGCAATTCGGACAATTATAAGAAAGGAGAATGAATATAAGATGACCTTTTAAAATAAAAGTGATTTTCAGAGGGTATGTGGAGGAGCACTAATAAGAGTTGGGTATCAGGACAATGTGAGAGAGAAAGTAAAATTTACGTCATGAATAAAAAAGGGAATGAAGAAGGTGGAGTGGAGTATGAAAAGGAAAGCTCATGGTATTATGTTTAAAGAGATATTAAAATAAAATAAAGTGATAGAAAGAAAAAGGAAGAAAAATTAAATAAATAATAAAAAATTAGGAGCTGAATTGGAGAGAAAGATGCACCATAGCACTATCAACAACAAATGAGCTAAAATTAATATAGGTGGGATGGGAATAAGAGGGAAAAAAGAAAGAAAACCTTAAGAGATGTCTAGGGGAATCAGAAGTGATTTTGAAATGATATAGGGAGAGGGATTACTAAGAGTGAGAAATGAAACCAGGCAGGCTAAGACAGGGAAAAGTTAAAATTTGAGATGAAAAGAAAAAGAAAGATAAAGAAAAATAAAAGGGCAGGATGAAGGAGAAAGAGAAAGAAAAAAGAAAAGAAAGGCTAAGACAGGGAAAAATTAAAAATTTGAGATGAAAAAATGGGTAGGAGAGGGGACCAGTAAAACTTGAGATTTGAAATAACTAAAGTAGTGAAGATCTAGATATAAAATTGAAAAAAACTGCAACAACAATTACCCTATGCACAACCAACTACCAAAAATTGCTAAAAGTGGAGAGAGAATGTGGGTATTTTAAGAATGGGGAAAAAGGATGTAAGATGACCCTTGACAAGAAAATTGGTTTTGTGAGGCTGGACGGGGCAGAAACAGTAAGAGGATGGAATGGAAATGTGTTGTAGCAAGAGAGAAAACAAAATTTAAAATGAAAATAATTAGAGGAAAGAAGAAGGTAAAATAGCGTAAGACAAAAAGGGGCAAAATAAGTGAATTGAAATAAGCTATAATACAAAACCTAATGACAATGTGCCCAAACTTGATGGATAAGAAATGAGTGTTAAAAAGCTATGCAGGAAAGAAAATATTCCAGATCACAGAGAAGACCACAGTAGATTTTGTCTCAGTAGCATCTAGTATTTACCACTATCTTTTCTTTCTGGGTCCACTTCAGGTAATGTCAGATGGTGACCCCTTCTGACCTTAGACTGGTCAAGACTTCCAGGGATCTACTGTCTGTGGCTGACTTCTTCAGTTGTTAATCTACTCACTCTGCACTCAGCAGTCAGGTTTAGGCACCACAGGGCTGAGGCAGACTCCTTCCTGGGGGCAGGGTTATTGTTTCTCCTCAGGTTGAGGCCACTAGGAGGGGAGTGGTCTGCCTGAGCAAGATGGCTGCTGCCATGTGGGTGATGAATCAGCACAGCGGCTACTCTTATAGTTCTCTCCCCAAAGCTCCCTTCCCCAGTCTCTCCTTAGGCTTCTCTAACCGACTTTGCCCCCCACCTTTGCCAGAGCCCAGGGTAAGTGGCTGCAAATGGCGATTTATGCGTTGGCCCTTTAAATGGCTCTTTGCGTCTCAAGCCGTCTGTCTCTGGCAGAGAGCAACCCTGCCGCTTTTCGCCACTGGATGTTATCTGTGTAATTTTTGGGCTCTGGTGCTCTAGGCTGGGGATCCCAACTTTAGACTCCACACTTCTCGTGGGGAATCCAACCAGCTGCTTAGGTATCCCTCTGGCACTTCAGCTGCCACTTTTGACCACCCAGCCAGCCCTCTTGTGTCTCCACAGCACTTCTTACCTGTCAGGTTGTGCTGAAGCTGACTGTTTTGTCTGTCTGAGGTTATAAGCGTTCTCTCTCATTATTGTTCATTTGTTTGTTCTGGGTGATTTCTCCACAATTTAGTCGTAATTCCAAAGTGGTCCTAGGAGGAGGTTAATGTGACTTCCATTCACTCCTCCACCATCTTGCCACCCTCCTACAAGTTCTTTTTCTCTACTCATATTTCTTGGATACTAAGGGCAAAAATTGCAACTTTTCCCTTTCAGATGCTTTGGGGACTATTCTAAAGGGGGCAACAGTTGATGGATGGTTTCCTTAGGTGTTCAGTGAAATTTTGTTGGACCTGATACACCATCTTTCTCATCCAAATAATGATCCCAGAGAGAAATAGGCTTAGAACTACAGAGCTATAAACATTCAAGTTGGAGGTATTTAAAGGTCATCTAGTTTAACTACTCACTTGAGGCTTTAGGTCAAATTTCTATGATCGCATTTCGAGTCATCCACAGACTGGGACCCCCAACCAACTCTCCAGCCAGGTTTCATTTCATTTGTACACATGCTCTTAGGAAGGCCAGATAGCTAAATGCACATTTTAAAGTAATTTCTAGCATGTTTATGTGCTCATACAAGTTACCATCTTATCAGCATGATCATACTAGTAAGTGAACAAAGAATTTCATTTGGATTTATGTTATCTGAAATTTTTACTTTAGAATATATGTAAGCATATATCTATAATGGAATGAAAAACTTTTTATATGCTTTATATGTAGCAAATCCCATGAGTCATTTTCATCTTAGGGAAATAGATTGATTATTATAGAAACACTAGAATTGTAGATTAGCCTAACTTTAGGAAAAACATTATGCCCTTTTTATTTTCCAAATATGTGTTGAAATAAAATTGTAATATAAGGCAAAAAATAAAGAAAAATAGATTGTGATGTGATTTTACTGTTAATTGCAACATTTGATAATTAAATAAAATAACTTTTAAAAATTATAGTTAATTTTAAGTTGTTTAATTTTATTTATTTTTCAGTGACTTACCTAAATATAGTGGTTGATTGAGTTCTAAAATTACTTGAAACATTAGATTTTGATGCAGTTGATTACTACTTGAAATACTTTCTTCACTTGGATTTCAGGACCCCACACATTCTCCCATTGAGAAATATCCCCTTCTGCTCTCCCTTTTTGCTATTAAGAGAAAACTGAAATCAACAAAACTGAGTTTTTAATTTTTCAGTGAATACCGAAGTATGGAATTGCTAGATCATAGTGTATGTATACGTTTATTTAAAAACCTGGTAAATGGTTTTCCACAGTAGTCGTACCATTTTGTACTCCCACCAGCAACATATAAGATATCGAGCTGCTCCATATCCTTTTGTTGTGGTCATTTCAGTGGCAGCCATTGTAGTGGGAGTGTAGTGTTAATGTCATGATTTTAATTTATATTCCACTGGTGACTGATGATATGAAAAATATTTTCATTTGTGTATTTTCATTTTTTGTTTGTATACCCAGTTTTTTGAAGTGCCTGTCCAAATACTTTGCCTAATTTTAACTGAGTTGTCAGTCTTTTTTGTTATTGATTTGTAAAAGTTATGTTGCTGAACGTTATGTCTATTTTCAACATTTCTGGCACGTCTTTTCTTTTTCCTTAACAATGACTACTGATGGATAGAAGTTTTTAATGTTTCCCATGTGCAGAATACGGGTTTTCTTCATTTTTTTCCTTAAAAATCAGTAAAACTTTATTCACTTCCATTCTTTCTCCATTACCAGAAAACTGGAGAAATAAAAAATGTTTTGCGTTTACAAAGATAAATGGTCTCTTCACCCAAAGAAGATCAAAACCTCAAATGACAACAGGGAAGATAAAAGTGCCCTCCCCCACATCCCCTGAGCTGACCCTGGTCATCTTAGACAAAGCCTTCATCCCACTGGCCGGGGACCCTGCATGTGGCCAATTCAAGGTGAGGGCCGAGAAATCAGACCACTCTGTCCCTATGATACAAAGTTGAACAGAAGCTACTCTAAGGGTCAAGTGTCTTTATTTTACAGGACACAGGAACCAGGCAGCTACTTATAAAAAAATAAGATTTATTTCAGGCACAACTTCTAATTTTATTTTGTTTTGTTTTAAATCAGTAAAAGAAAATGGGTCTTAGAAACTGCAGTGACCTAAGCAGCAGCAAGTTTGTGCATTCGTCTTTTTGTTTGTTTAAATACATTTAAGTTTTCACATTCTTGGCACACCTCATTTGCATGAAATTCTGCACCATACATACTAATGTAGTAAATTTATCCCCCATCCCACCCCCCCCCCAAAACAAAACTACTCTGGAAGTTAATTTTCATTGAAATTTAACCAAACTTCATTAAGCAAACTGTGATAAGATTATAAATGACATGAAAAATAACATTTCAACATTTGGCCATTGACTTAAGAAAGTGGTTTGCCTATACAAACTTTTGTAATTAATATAGTCTACTTTCACATGGTCCTCAGAATTAAAACATAATGAACAGGAAAGAAAAGAAAAAGAATGAAACTGAATGCTAACACAGGACATCTTACCAGATGTAGTGAAGGTACAGTATATACTAAATATCAAGTGCAGAATTTCATAGGGCCAACAAGGTAACAGTCTATATTTTTCACTTCACATGGGCTAAGTGGATTTTGGAGTTACCAGTTGTGTTGAATGCACCAAATAAATCTCCTAAAATTGATGATACAAGGCACCACCACCTTAAGTTTTCCAGGATGCAACTGTGTATAATTTTAAAATAGTTTTCTTAAATTTATTTATTTTTTCAAACATAACATGAGGAAGGTGTTAAAATTGGAAGGTGTAATAGCTCAATAGAATAAGTATTCCAGATTTTGGGGAGGGATGAAGAGGGAGATATTCAGACCCTTCACCAGAATTCCCCTAACTTGATCAAAATGGGTTTTTTCCTTTTTCTTTTTTTACAGTTTTCCCATTTTTCCCCCTTTATCCCCTCTCTGCCCTATACCCCTCAACTCTCCAGCATCCTCCCTTAGTTCATGTCCATGGGTTGTACATATGAGTTCTTTGAATTCTGTTTCCTATACCATTTTTGACCTCTCCTCATCTATTTTATGCTTACCAATTATGCTTCTTCCCTGTACCTTTCACCCCATTCCTCCCCTCTCCCTCTGCACTAAAACCCTCCATGTGATGATCATTTCTCTGATTCTGTTCCTGTTCTAGTTGTTTGCTTATTTTTGTTTTCATTGTTTTTCTTTTTTTAGGTTCATTCATTGATAGTTGTGAGTTTGTTGTCATTTTACTGTTCGTAGTTTTTGACCTTCTTCATTTTCTTAGATAAGTCCCGTTAACATTTCATATAATAAGGGCTTGGTGATGATGAACTCCTTTAACTTGACCTTATCTGGGAAGCACTTCATCTGCCCTTCCATTCTAAATGCTAGCTTTGCTGGATAGAGTAATCCTTGATGTAGGTCCTTGCCTTTCATAACTTCAAATACTTCTTTCCAACCCCTTCTTGCCTGTAAGTTGTTTTTTTTTTTTTTTTTTTTTTGTTGTTGTTGTTCGTTTGTTTTGTTTTTTGAGAAATCAGCTGATAGCCTTATGGGCACTCCTTTGTAGGTAACTCTTTCCCTTTCCTCTTGCTACTTTTAAGATTGTTTCTTTGTCTTTAATCTTGGGTAACTTAATGATGATATGTCTTGGTGTGTTCCTCTTTGTGTCCAACTTCTTTGGGGCTCTCTGAGCTTCCTGGACTTCCTGGAAGTCTATTTCCTTTGCCAGATTGGGAAGTTTTCCTTCATTATTTGTTCAAATAAGGTTTAAATTCCTCACTCTTGTTCTTCTCCTTCTGGCACCCCTATAATTCAGATATTGGAACGTTTCAGGTTGTCTCAGAGGTTTGTAAGTCTCTCTTCACTTTTTTTGAATTCTTGTTTCTTTATTCTGTTTCAGTTGGATGTTTACTTTTTTCCTTTTATTCCAAATCATTGCTTTGAGTCCTAGTTTCCTTCCTGTCACTGTTGGCTCCCTGAATATTTTGCTTTACTTCACTTTGGGTATCTTTCATTTTTCAACCAAGCTCAGTCAGTTCTGTGAGCATTTTGATTACCAGGGCTTTAAACTCTCCAACAGATATGTTGGCTATCTCCTCATTGCTTAGCTCTCTTTCTGGAATTTTGCTCTGTTCTTTCATTTTGGCCCTATTTCTTCGTTCAGGGGCCCCTGTTAAGTGACAAGGGGGCGGGGCCTTAGGTATTCACCAGGGCAGAGCAACCCTCTTCGCTGTGCTGCAGCACTGCCTATGGGGGAGGGATCAGAGAGGGAACAATGCAGCTTGCCTGCTTGGCTATAGCCCCACTTGCTGACGAACTCTCCTGTGAGACTGGGAGTTCCTCCCACTGCCCCAACCCCCGCCATAGTCCACAGTCAGCTCTGAGTCTCAATTTCCTGTTCAGTTAGCCCCACCCATGTGATCCACCACCCCACTGCAGCCAGCCCCACCCGCACAGTCCACTGCCTTGCTATGGGTTGTCTCTGTCCACCTGACTTACTGGTTGACTGTTTCTTTAATTCCTTGGTTGTCAGAGTTCCATTGAGTTTGATTTTCTGGAACTTCTAGTTGTTTATTGATTTTAGATTGGTCGTTATCCTCCTTTTGGTTGTGCAAGGAAGCGAAGGGTTTCTGCCTACACCCATCTTGGCCAGAACCCTATATTTATTTTCCTTTAGTGTTTGATAGAATTTAGCAGTGAAGCCACCGGGGCTAGAGTTTCCTTTTTAGAAACATTTTAAATAATCAATTTAATTTTTTTTTAAATATTTTATTTATTTATTTTTAGAGAGAGGGGAGAGAGGGGAACATCAATGTGCAGTTGCCTCTCACACGCCCTCTACTGGGGACCTGGCCCACAACCCAGGCATGTGCCCTGACTGGGAATCAAACTGGTGACCCTTTGGTTCACAGGCCAGTGCTCAATCCACTGAGCCACTCCAGCCAGGGCCAATTTAATTTCTTTAATAAATATAATACTATATATAGTCTATTTCTTCTTGTTTTTGTTTTGATAAGTTGTGTTTTTCATGGAATTACACTTTCATAGTCCACTTAATCTATCCTTAGTCCACTATCAATTTATTGGACTAAAGTTGTTAATTATACTTCCTTATTATTTTTAATGTCTATAATATCTGTCTTGATATACCATTTTTATTCTTAATATTGATTGTGTTTTTTTCTTTCTCTCTTTTTAATCAGATTTGCTAGGAATTTATCAATTCTATTATTTTTTTCAAAGCTAAATTTTGTTTTTATTGTCTTTCCTTTATTGTCTGCCTTCCATTTTTCTGATCTTTATTACTTTATAATTTTAATCTATCTTTAATTGTATGTAATATTTTATTTCTTCTATTTATCTTAGGTTTATTTATTTATTTTCTTTAGTTTCTTAAAGTAAAAACTTAGATCTTTGATTTTAGACTTTCCTTGTTTTCTAATATAAACATTTAAAGCTATAAATTTCCCTCTTGTTACCTAATTCAGAACATTTTACAAAGTTTGAAGTATTGTGTTTTTATTATTGAGTTATATCTTGTGATTTCTTCATTGACTTCTAGGTTATTAGGAAGTGAATGTTTAAAATGGGACAACTGTAATAGCATAATCAATAAAATATATTTAAAAAAAGAAGTGAATGTTTAGTTCCCAAATAGTTGGGGATTTTCTAGGTACATTATTATTGTTGAGTTCTAATTAAATTCCTTTTTGGTCAAATAATACACTTCATATAATAATAATTTGAGAATTTTGAGGCTTAGTTTTAACTCATTATATGGCGTAGCGTGGTGCATATTGTATGTGCACTTGAAAATATTTTGTATCCCACAGTTGCTGGGTGAGTTGCATTACAGTTTAATTAAGACAAATTGGTTGATGGTGTTAATCGAATTTTTCTTTGATTTGTGTTGATTATTTCATCTAGTTCTTTTAGCAGTTGTTGCTAGAAAGATACCCAAGTCTCCAACCATGATTGTGAATTTTTTCTTCACTTATTTTTTTTACTTTTTCTCCCATTTACTTTGATGCTCTGTTTTAGGTTTGTACTCAACAAGACTTGTTTTCTCGATAAATTAACTATTTTATCATTATGAAATACCTCCTTGCTTTGAGAAATATTCTTGCCCACTTTCTTGAAGTCCAGGAGGCCATGCCTTTAGCCCTGCTTACTGCTTTTGATTTTTATTATTTTTTAGGTATATAGAGGTATTAATTTTGTACTTGAGAATGGTTATCTCTTTATAATCTTTATTTTTAAACTTTATCAACTCTTTTTGGAGTATCAATCAGGGCAGGCTGAGTATATGTGTCTATTCATGTATGTGTGCAGTTCACAGAAAGAGTTTACTGTGCAATCCTGACCGGAAATCTTGTTTCTTTATCTGTGAGATAAAGATAATAATATCTAATTTATAGCCTTAAGTGATATCAGGCAAGACTTAAGTGACATATAAAAGACTTAGTAAATATTTGGAGCATTTTACTATAAAATAGTCATTCAGTTATTGCAAAATGGTAGATATGAGCATGAGGACATAAAAATTGCATCAGGTGCTGAAAACTTCATCTGGAATATTTGTTTTTTAGAAAAATCTCTGTGTGAGGGTATAATAAGTATGGGATAGAGGTTCTTGCTTTGGTCTATTGATTTTTTGGAAGAAATATTTATCTTTTGGGTATCCATTCAATGAAAGGCAGCATTAGGAGATAATTCTCCATGTGTCTTTTGTGTTTCTGCATGTATTACAATGTGAGTCACTGGATTCCTTTTATTCTGAACTTTTTAAGAATGTACAGTGAATAGCCATACAGTTGCTATTTAATATCAGTTCAATTTAGATTGAGAATTTCTGGATTCTTTTTGATTAATTTTTTATGTACCTCACCCTCAAAAGTGAACTCCAATTCTCCAGGCTTTCATGGGTCCTACCACACGACAGAGATAAAACAATATCCTTAGGGACTGCTGAGTGGAAGTAGCCAGTAATATGCTCAAAGGCATATGGTGCTCTCACTTGGCCAGGTGGTAGAGTTATTGCCAGTATTACTCATTCAAGTATTATGGTCTCTTTTGAGCATGACCTTCAGTGGAAGTACATCTGCCAAGCCTATCAAAATGCTTGCCTCAAGTGGGCATCCTTATTCCCTAAGAATTTTCTTGTAGTTACCATTATTCCCCAAAGTTTCTATATATGTGTAGGTGGTCTTAAGATACAGGGTAGCCATGGACATTGGGGTTCTCTCACCAGCATATATTTTATGCCTCCCCAAATCTGAAATAGCTAGATTTTGTTGGGATTGAACCAAGCTGCTTCTTGTTCAGTACTCTTGGGTCTTCTCCTAAATACCCTGTATGAATTTTTGAGTTAGAGAAGAGGCATATGAAATTTCAAAACAGTGTATATATTACCAATTGTTTGTAAGTCTTCGGTGATGTCAACTCACTGCTTGTGCTTCAGCCCCAGTTTATCAGATCTCTTTGACTGAAATCCTTAGAGGTTTGGAATTCAAAGAAAGACTGGCCTGCTTTTAAAAATACACATTTTATTGTGATGAAAGCTCTCAGAATTGCCTCTTGTATGAACCTGTCTCTTTTTTGAAATGTGTGCTTGATATTATTTTTCTGCCTCTGGTTCAGCAGTAATTTCATAGAAACATTAGTTGTCAAATTTTCTGGTCTCACTCTCTTTGACACCCCTCCCTTCAGCATTGACTCCTTGGTGATGAGAGAGGTGCCATGAAGAGCAGACAGATGATATGTTATTTCTTTTTTTGCTATCACTTTATTCACAATGATCATTGGATTTGTTTTACTAGATGAAACTGGAGCTGTCTCTGCAAGCAATTAAGTTGTGTTAACCAAACAAATGCATTGACTGTAGTTTCCACATGGCACAGTGTTTCACATTTACTGCAGCTTGGGTTTGAGAAAAATCACACTTTAAAGCCGTATGAAATGAGTTTTGCAGAACTGGCAGGAACAATATTGTACAGAAATCAAGTAGGTAAACTACTGAAATAAAAAATAAATAAGTGTAAAAGAAAACTATATGGTGAAATAGGGACAGCGAAAAAGAAAGAGCAAATAAGGCTTTTTAGGAGTGATAAAAAGAAGAAAGTAAAATATAAAGATTTAGGAGTGATAATAAAAGAAGAAAAGGAGGAAATATCAAGATAACAACTGTATTTTCTAAACAGAGTCTCCTTAGGATGGCCATTTGGGCATTGAGCACAGTCAGAATTCTGTATTCCAATTATAAAGTGTCTTGTTTTTCTTTCTCTAGGGTACTTTTTGTTTTTATACCTCAGTATCTTAGAAACAGAGTTTTAGGAGGAATGTTCTCTTGATTTGTATATTTACATATGTAGTGAGTGCCCTTGAAGATGTTAACGCACTGGTGGTGTTGAGCCTGAAAGTGGGTGTCCAAAAGTTGGTAGGTTAGTGATGACGCAATGAAGCTAACACAACCCAGAAGGTCAGTCAACCTCAATACTACGTGTTTTCTGACCCTGATACTAGATGATAACTGGTTTACTTAAGAAACAACTTTCTAGTCATTTTTGTCAGTTTTCTGATTGATGACACAAATAAATTGTGCCTATTCTTATTTATTGATACTGGCAGAAGAATAAATGTCAGCGTGTACAAAAAATGTACAAACATGTTTTTAAGATCTTACTAGGTAATAATCATAAATACATATTTCAGGTTTGATGACCTTAAAGAAATTCTGTGTAAGTTTAGCAAGAGGGAGGATGTTGTCAAACAAACAGACATAATGAAGAAATTTGTAGGCATGTAGGGAAGAAGATTCTTGGCACTTTTTAGTTAAACTGTTATATAGAAACGAGAAACAGCAAAACTATGGGTAGTAAATAGAGTATTCAAAATTTTACATTCCATAAAGGAGCAAAGTTGCATCATGAATGGGTTATAAAAGAAGAAAAAAATAAAGGAAACTTGAATTTTAACGGAATATAAATGGATTTAGGGAATGTTAGCCTGCAAATTTCATTCTTATTGAGTATGGACACTTTATGGCAATAGAACTAATTTTACTTCTTAAAGAACTGCTTCCTCTCTTTGGAAAGTAAATATTTTGAAAAATTAGAATTTAAAACAGTGTCAAAATAACACGAAGATCTAAGCCTTAATAAATATGATGATGTGGAATCCTGAGTTGACCCTCACTGAGAATTAATCCCTGAGAAATAACAGTAGCTAGAAAGATCTGAAAGGTCTGTAAGTCAGTGTACAGGGCTGCAGAATAATGTAGTGGGGCCAGGACAGACCTGAGAGACCAAATTTTCTGGTTGGAGTGATTACTACTAATTACTCACTGTCTACACTCAGTTTAGAAAAGTCCACTAACATGTCTGAGTCTCAGTTTCATCCTACATAAATGTGATATTTATATTACCTTCCTATTTCTCAGGATTACTTGATAAAATCAATTCTTTCTTCCCACCAGGGACTATAGTTCATTGATCCTAGTACCTTTTAAGTTGTTCCTCACCACACTGTCATCCTTTATTCTTTCCTTATTCCAAAGAGATTCCATGACCTGTCATTGTAACTATTCCCTGTCATATGCTCTCAACTACTTTACTCCTATTTCTTGCAATTGTTCAGCAAAACCACCACCCTGGCTAAATCTAACTTTCTACATACTTTGAACTTGCATTCATGAAACTGAATGTATCTAAGAAATAAAAAATCATGTGATTTCACTTTAAATTCATGACTTAATTTCAAGTATGTGTGTACTGGTTCTATGATGATCATATCAAATTCTAATAATTTTAACTTTATTTCCTGCTTTCTTTTTAGTTAGATTTTGGTATTAACATGTTAACATCAGAAAATGTTAACTTCATAAGGGGAGTGTTCTTTCATTTTCTCTTCTCCTTAAGAATTTCTTTATTATAGATATTACTTATTCTTTAAAATTTGGTAGAATTCATCTGTAAAACTGGGTTTAGTGTGAATTATGTGAGTGTGCGTTTCTTTGTGTGTAGATTTTGAATTATTAATTCAAATTTTAAAATGATTATAAACCTTTTCAATATTTTTATTTCTTCTTGAATTCAGTTTTATAAGCTGTATATTTTTTAGAAAGCAGTGTATTTCACTTGTACATTCAATTTGGATGGCATAAAGTTGTGCGCAGTATTTTTATTTTTTAAATACCTGTGCTATCTGAAATATTCCCTTCACTTGAGGTGTAATATTTAATTTTGCCTTCTCTCTTTATTTTTTATTATAATTTTCTCCAGATTTGAGTATTTAATGTCTTTAAATAAATATTCAATAATAAAGTTACAGTATAATATTTCAAAATATATATTAAAATTAATTATTGTTTTTCTCTCTTATTCTTTAATTTTTTTCTGGTCTTTTTTTTATAACCTAATGTTAATGTTTGGCTCTCTGATTTCCTATTTTTTATTTTCTAATAGATACATTCAAGGATATAAATATATCCTTATATTTATTTATATAATAAAAATAAAAGGATATAAGTACTACTTTGGCTGTATACCATTATATTTGACATTTATCATATTTTGTACCATTTAATTTTAAATATTTTATAACTTATAATATTATTTCATCTTTAATTCATGACTTTTTAAGGAGTACATTAAATTAATCTATCTACATATGGACCCTGGCTGGTGTGGCTCAGTGGATTGAGTGCTGGCCTGTGAACTGGTCACGATTTGATTCCCAGTCAAGGCACATGCTTGAATTGAGAGACAGATATCCAGTAGGGTGAGCTTGAGAGGCAACCACACATTGATGTTTCTCTCCCTCTCTTTCTCCCTCCTTTCCCCTCTCTGTAAAAATAAATAAATACAATCTTAAAAAATTAATCTTTCTACATATGGTTTTTTAAAAGTTACTTCTTAAACTTTAAAAATTAATTTCTAAATTAATTGCATCCTTGTCAGAGAATATGGTTTATTGATGTTAATTCTTTGATATATGGGTTTGATGACTTAACATGTGGTCATTTTCTAAAATTTTCCAGTGTGCTTGAGAGAAAATAACCTCTTGTTTGGGAATAGTCTGCATGTGTCCTTAGATACCGCTTCCTAGTTGTGTTCCTCATTTTTTGGTCAGCTTATTGAATCAGTTACAGAAAAAAAATCTCCTACTTTGTAGGAGAACTACTTTGTAGTTGAACATGTCAATATTTTAATGATTTTCTGTTAACAGTGCTTTATGTATTTTGAAACTGTGTTATTAAATGCATATCTTGTTAATTGCACTTAACATTATGCTATGTGCAACATTATGCTATATTTGTCCTTAAGAATGCCTTCTTTTTTACAACTTATTTTTTCTAATATTAATATAGACCTCTGTTTTGGTGAATATGGGAGACACTGCTAGTTTCTTTTTTAAAATAATTTTTTAAAAAAGATTTTTGTTATTTTTAGAGAGAGAGGAAGGGAGGGAGAAAAGGAGAGAAACATTGGTATGAGAGAGAAACATTGATCGGTTGTTTCTCATACATGCATTGACCAAAGACTTCACCTGCAACCCAGGCATGTGCCCAGACCAGAAATCAAACTGGTGACCTTTGGCTTTGCGGAATGATGCCCAACCAATTGAGCAACATAAGTCAGGGGAACACTGCTAGTTTCCTACTCAGTATTAAGCCATTTATTCTTGCTAATAGAACTCTATTCCTGTTCAGTGGCAATCGGTCCAGATAAAATATCCTATCATCCAGCCTCTTTTGTAGCCAGTAGTAGCCATATGCTGTATTAGACTGAATCATATATTGTATTTATTTATGTGTGTAAGCATAGTTGAGGAGTAGCAATTTTATGTGATTGAACCTAGTATTTTTGGCCAAGAAGATATAAATACAAACCAGTAGCTTTTGTGAAGGCTGTTTTAAAAGAGCTATATTTTGGTGGCTGGCTTATTCAATCTTCTGTCCTTTTCCATTTTCCATCAATTTTTCTGTGGTCTTTGACCCAATGACTGGCATTACAGTGGACTAAAAGATTGAAAGATGCATCTTAAAGAGGGCAGGGTAGAAGAAGAGAAACTATTCTTGGGAACTCTAAACAATTGCACGAACCCTAGAGTGTGCGCCTCTGTATATGTTATTACAAGAGAAAAATAAACCTTTCTTTAGTTGGTCTAGCCTCTACTCCTCTCCTGCCCTAATCATTGCTTTTGTTGGTCATGACCCACAGCTGAGTAAACAGGTCCAAATAAATTGGGCTAGTTTGCTTTATACAAGTTTTCTCTAGTCCTCAGTTGTCCAGATTGAGGGATAGGGGGATTCATTCTCGATGGAAATGAACTTGTTACACTATTAGAAAGACACATGATGGAGAAGAATAACAAGGAAATAGTGCTCTTTTTGTTTCTGTCCAGACACAGGAGAAACTTTACATGTAGAGGCTAGCAGGGAGAGAGGACCCCGACGACAGCTCCCTATTTCCCAGGCCTCTGGCCCTTTCAATCAGGAGGTATTAGAAAAAATTATTGATTTTACTTTTGTTTACTTCCAGTGACACTTCACTGCTGTCCTTGGGAGAAGAGTTTGATGTTGTATTGTTAGTACAATACCTAATCTGGAATATGACAGATGTGTTTGGGGATTAACTGGCTCTAGTATGCACGCTGCTGGTTCTGGTCCTGAATTTTAGGGCTAAGGACATGGTGATGGCTCCTCTTCATTAACTTTCCACTATGTGCCAGGACCTGTATTAACTCTTTCAGTTCTTACAGCAATAGGTAGGTGATGTTATTAATAGCTTTAGTGGTTGAATAATTTGCCCAGAGTTGCCTGGTTAGAAGGGGCCTGAGCTGGGATGGAAGTCTGGCAGCTGGACTCCAGAGTCTGTGCTGTCATCCACGTCCTGGCTGCTCTGCCTGATCCTTGTCTCCCTGGGAGTTTAACCACATAAGTAAACAAGCTGTGGTGAGAGAGGTGGGAAAGAAGAGAAGAGAAAAGCGAACAGGCAGGAGCTGTTGGAAGGGAAAAGCCACAGCTGAAGAAGCTGCCAGGAAACAAAAGCAAGACCTTCCCACTCAGTGCTCTGACTTTATCCTTGTCTGAGTGTATCCAGAAGTGAAATTACCATTTCTGTTTTTACTTCTCTGAGATTTTTTTACAATAGTTTCAGGCAGGAATGGGTGAAAGTTTTTCTCCACAGTCATCCTTTCACAAAAAATCTAAGGCATTTTTCTGAGGTTTGGTTCCACTTTTGCTTCCATGAAGGAGCTTGGTGTGGTAGAAAGTGTGGTTCTCTGAAGCCAGACAGACTTGGATTTATATGTCCCTTCAGTTGCTTACCTGCGTGACTTCTGTGACCTGGATGAGTCACTTAATCACTCTGAGCGAGTCTGCTTATTTATCAAATGGGAATATTAATTGTTAGCACATTAGTTTGCTCATTCAGTCAGTAAATGTGTATTGATTGCCTGCTTTGTGCTGGTCACTGGCAGGTGATGTTGGTCACAAGTAGATAGTAAATAATATTAGATCTTACCCCCAGTGAACTCTTACCCAGCGGAGGAAATAGACGAATAAACAGATAATCACCCTCCTGTGATGATGAGCTGACTGGAACAGTGCAGGATGCTGTGGTGAGGATTACAGAACAGCTGGCATGTAAAAGGCACTCAGCAAATACAGGCTCTCGTTTACTTCTTTCCTGATTCTGAAGGGGCCTGCTGCTGCCAACCTTTCTGTCCATATGTGTGATTTTATTTCAGAAACCTGCCCGAGGCTAGGGTGTCTTTTTGTGTTTAATGTGTAGTGTGGCTCAGAGGTGATGATGCTGTTTAACTACCTTTCAAAGCCAAATGAGGTGATTTGTGTCTGAGGTTCGCACCTTAGGCACCTATTCTTCGGATCAGTCTTCATGTGGTACTTTATACATGAATCTTAAATTTTCTCTAAAAGAAAAAAATGTGAGAAGGGAAAGCTGTTGTAATAAGAAAATACTAACATTTTGAGAAAATGAAATAAGTTTGAGCTTTTGCCTTCTTACTTATACTTAGAAAATTACTTCCTGTGGTTTTTTTTTTGGCTGCCTACCAATAACCTCATTCCAATTTTAAATGTAAAAGAAAAACCAGTTTCTCCCAGAGTTGATAGTGGAGTCGGCACTTCTAGAGTCTTGATTTGTGTTTTGTTGCCAATCAGGCTCTCCAGTAATACAGATAAGTACTTATAGCCTCATTAAAAAAAAAAAAAACAAACAGTATGAAAGTATTCTAAAATTCAGGAAGTTGCTCACAGAGCTCAGAAAGAAGACTTTATTTAAAAAATATATGTTTTCTTGCTTTCCTTTAGATGGGCCTTGATTCTGCAAAACCCAGCCTTAGGAGGTATGTGGGGGATCACTAGATTTATCTTTAAAATTTATGGAGGGGAGGAGTTAAATGCTTTTAGCTAAGAAAATAAAAGGAGAGAAATATTATTGGAAAAATTAAGTATATAGGTTGACTAGAGGAGCATGAAGAGAACATTTGGGGACAATTAAATTTGCATATAACTTTTCCCAAGATAATTTGTAGGCTGTTTAGCAGGGTGACTGGAAAATCTCTCACCTCTAAGTTGGCAAGTACTGCCTCAATCAGTTTATATTAGTTATCTTAACAACATTAGCTATAGAAGCATTGTATCTTAAGAACATCTACATTCACCTGATACCAACCCTGAAGCCACAAGAGACAATATTCATAGCCGTTTTTTTTTGTAAGCCCATAAGAGCTCAAAATATGCAAATCTACAGAGTAGTGGGATTGGGGGTCAGTGGATGGGGTACAGCGGGAAGGGATCTGCAACGGGTCTTTAAAACTCGCTGTGCAAGAAACCCAGCCTTTTGTGACTTGGGAGTATTTCACAGCAATTAAAATAATTTAATCTTGAAGTTTCAGAACAGATAGTCTATATAGATAATAGCATAGCAATGGCACAAACTGTTTCCACTGTTCAGTTTGTGACATATCTTTGCAAATATCCTATTAATTCTCTGGAGGTCAGTGACTGCATATTCAAAGAATCTCACTGGGCAATAAAACCTTTATCAAGATTTAATTACCATGAAAGCAGAAAAGCAGAGGTAGTTGAGATCTTTACATTAAATCATAATTAGAACCTATGTGAGATTGCCTACAAATATTTAGGACACTATTCAATTGAACCCAAGATAAAAAATAAAACTAGTGAATGGCAAACTTCACTATGCAACTTTTAATTCACATAATAACCTAATGATTGCTCAAAAACCTAGGAATATTTAAACACACAGACATATGTGTATGTAATTTATATAATAAAGCATGTCTGCATTATTTTGTTTTTACATATAAGACATGCGTGTGTAACTATAGGGGTGAGTATGTTTGTGACATGTTATGTTATTTTCAAAGTCAGATATAATTTTACAAAAATAGAAAAAAATTTTGGTGAAAAATTTCATTCTACTACTTTGAACTAGGCTTATAGAATTTCATATTCTGCTCTCTTGTGAATTCCATTTTATCCTTTAGAGTTCAAAATATGGGACTATAATATAAAAGCATTAAGCTTCCTTGCTTGACTTATGAAATTCTGCAGTGATATTCCCAGAAGTAAATCCCATGAAGTGACTTGTTTTATGAACAGTGATGTCCAAAAAACCTGAGTGACCTCTGAAATTCTGTGGGAAATTATTAAGCTTGCTTTGATGATTCATTTTATCTTTAGCTGCACGGGCTTAGTAATGAAGTTGAAGAAAAGGAACACATATCATTTGCCCAGAGAATGCACAGAATAAAGCAAAATGGTTGAATGCTCTGATGCTGAACATGGAACATGGAACTAACCACATCAGGTTCAAGGTGAAGGAGTTAGACATTGGAGATGTCTGGAAAGGACCTTGCACCTACTTCCCCTGAATTCCCTCTCCACCTCCTCAAGAGGAGGAAATTTCAGGCTCTTTACTGTTCAGAGCAGGTTTTACGACTTTGTACTGGGGTGTAAAGTGACCTTTTTTGTCCTAACTAAACTATGGTTCTCCTCAATTCCAATGCTAAGTTAGAAGTTTGAGTACAAAATAGAAGATATAAACTCAACAAACTCAAATTGAATAAACTTAGAATACAAGTACATAAAGCCAAGAAGAAAATAATTAAAGTAACACCTGGCTGCCGAGGACTAGTTTATATGGAATACTAACCATGTGCAATTCAGAAGTTGCTCTATTAACATCCTTTGCATGTTCAGTGTTTCTTACACTTTTGTAATGGACAGAGCTCCCTTAAACAAAGAGCACATTTTTGACTACCCTCACTTTTGACTTAAATAATTTTTATTTTGGTAGCATTTAAATGTGCATGAATACAAAGTAGTTCTAAACTTTTTATACTTATGGTTCATATTTGACTTTGAAAACCAAACTATAACAAATTAATTAAAATCAACTAGTAAGTAGTAAAATTTAAATGTTATTAGTTTACTTTGTTAGATAAAGTTGATTTTCTGATTGTAAATGGCCAACTGAAATGTTCTGGGGAACATGTCTTCTGAATTGCATATGCGAGTATGCTCTTTGCCCAGTGCTCTATTAAAACAACATCCCCATAGGGCTCTCAGTGTTGTATATATTTTTACACATTAATTTGCTTCAGCTAATTTTTTATTAGGTGGCAATAATTACGGTAGTAGTACATGATGCCAAGAAAATGGAGGCATAATTACCAATACTGTGTGGCTCCACACAGAGTGTTATTTAAAGGATATAGAATAGCACTGTCCAATAGGATTTTTTGCAACAACGGAAATGTCCTATATCTGTGCTCTAATATGGTACCAACTAGTCACATTTGGCTAATGAGCTTTTGAAATATGACTAGTGTGTCTGTGGAACTGAATTTTAATTTTATTTATATATTTACATTTAAATTTAAATAATCATGTTAATTGGCTACTGTACTGGTCAGTGCATGTCTAGAATATAGTTATGTTAATTTTTAACTATTATTAAAATGTAAAATAAAATGTTATAATCTCATAAAGAACTTTTAGATGCCTTAGAATTCACTGGTTCTAGTTTGAGGATCAGTGCTATGGGTGATTACTTGATCATCCTGGACATCAATGTGCCCAGCTGTGTACGTTCCCTCAACTTGATAAGCTTCTGTTAGATTCTTTGGAAACTTTGGTTTGAGAACAAATCTGGTGCCTTTAAAAGGAATCTCCAGAACAATGATAATTGGGATTTTCAAAAAAAAAATTCTAAGCAGAGAAACCTGGCAAAGTTGCGGGTTCTCTAAATAGCACATTCAGAAACACGCAGTGACAGACCAGTGTGGTCTGCACTATGAGAGCAAGAGCTAAAAGGTAAAACGTGGGGCATTTGAATGACTTAGAGCATTTTTCCAGCTTTAGTGAGATATAATTGATATGTAACATCATGTACATGTTGTGAAATGATTACCTCAGCAAGGTTAGTTAATACACCTGTCACCATCTTGAATAATTACCATTTCTTTTTTGTAGTGAGAACATTGAATGTTTAATCTCATAGCAACTTGCAAGGACATAGTATAGTATTGTTAACCTTAGGTGCTGTGCTATACATTATTGCATATTTTGGAATCAATTTTTTTTTGTTTCTTTGTAATGGGGACATCCTCTCAGGCTCACCCTGACCTCACTTTGGCACTAAGGAATCCAGGTCCTGGAAGAAAGTCCATGATCAGCTCTCAAGTCAGGCGACTGTGGTCAGCCTACATTGGGAGAGATGGTTGGAATTCAGATGAAGTCTTAACAGGGTTTATTCCTGCCTAGGTACGCTATAGGTAACAAATCGCTCCCACTTTTTTGAATGGAAGGTATACAGTAGTACATGAATAATATTTTCTCAAAAAGATTTATAATGTAGTAGGGAGATAAGATGAAAACAATTTTTTGTAGTTGAAGATTCAAGAAATTATATGCCTAGATGCAAATGTATGATAAGATGACTAGAATTCAGAAGAGGGACAAATTCGGGTGGTCTGGAAATGCCAGGTAAGCTTCATATACTTATGTTTCATACATTTAGAAGACACATCTTAAATATTATTTTATCCTCCAGGGGCATCCAACCCTTTGGCATCTCCGGGCCACACTGGAAGAAGAAGGGTTGTCTTGGGCCACACATTAAATACACAAACACTAACAAAAACTGATGAGCAAAAAGGTTTTAAGTACATTTAGGATTTTGTTCTGGGCCACATTCATAGCCGTCCTGGGCCACATGTGGCCTGCGAGCTGTGGTTTGGACAGCCCTGCAGGTGTCAAGGTTTACGCCTTTTTAAATTGTTTTTGAGGTTACTGACACTGAATTCAGCATTTAATAATAGCTAGAAAGTAGCTATTGGTAAATGCTTAATGTAGAGGAATAGAACCCAGGGCATTTTTAGTTTAAGGAGAAAAAAATTAGTAGAAACCCCAGAAAGTAAAAGGCTGTGTTAAAATATAAACATACATACAAGAAAGAAAGCTGGGAATTCCTACAAATCCATGTACCATTAGCATGCTTTCAGGTGGTGGAGAAATACTTTGCTCTTATCTATTAATATCAACGTGGTAATACATGTATAGAAATCAAAATATTTGGGGGGGCAAAAGGATAATAATCATGGAGACAAAATGAAAAAAGAAAAAAATATCACCTCAATGCAAATTGAAGGGCTTCAAATCAATAGTCTGAATGCCCACACTGAGAAATGAATATTTCCCACTGAAATATGAGTATGATGTTTTATATTATTGTTAGACCTATAATATTTAGTACTAAAAGTCTATAAAATATTTTCAAGACTAGTGGCATCAAGAAAGCTGCCAAGTCTGTGATCCCTTCTGACCACCAGTGTGTAGTGCATCCGTGACGGTGGCCCCCAACAGTGGTCTGTGGGAAAGTGAGGAGCTTGCTCTCTGTAGTGTGATCTTTAGTAGCACCTGGACATCCTGATTTCCTTTCCATAGTAGGCATCCCTGATTGTACCCAAATACTTACTGACCAGTTCATGTTCTGGGGTCATAACATCTCTTGGGAGTATTTAATTAATGAAAATTGTATGAGAGAGGACTTTGAAAACAAATGCTCAACACATTTTTCTTATTGAGAGGATTGAAGGGGAGGACAATTGAGCATTTTCTGTGTTGGATGCTTTGACAATTTGAATCTTCAAGGGATGCAACAGAAGAGACTCAAAATATTAGCAGCTCTGCTAAAACATGGATAAATTAAGGCTTGCATTAAATTGCAAGCCAACCGAGCAGGGAATAGGACTAATTCTCTGCTTTTAACATCATCACACATTTTGACTATTCAATTCTACAAAGAAGCAACACCTAAATGAGATTAGATATGCATGAGATTTATTGGAGAAAAATGCCTGTGAAAGATAAAAGAGGAGGTAGCCGGAGGAGGTGAGAACTTTGAAACAAATATAGGTCTGACACCTGAAAAATGATAGAGGGAAGGAAGGGGTAGGTAGGAAGGTACTCAGATTGAAGCTCAGTTTTGAGAAAGTTCATGCCAGGTCTATAGAAGTTCCAAGCCATATTTTTACCCTGCATTGGGCACCAGTGTCATGTTCTAGCCCCATTGTGTTCAGTCATTAGCTGGGAGCAGCCACGAGGAAGCATGGCCTGGCGTGAAGGCTGCAGTGGATCTACTGGTGCAGCAGTGGGATGTAATGCAACTCCTTGTAGCCACTCCTTGTAGCAGGTTCTCCTGAAGGAAATCTGAGCATGGCTTTCCTCCATGGATTTTTCAGGTACATGGCACTTGGCTTAGCATAATATTTCCTTTTAAATTCTCTGTTTTGAACAGAAAATTAAATTTTCTTCAGTAAGGATTTGAGGGGATTGATTTCCACTGTGATTTAATTCCCTCCTACTCTAAATCCGTTCTTGCTTCCAACTCACTGCACATTATTGTTCTGGACTTTATGCACAGGTACTAGAGACAGATCCTTGAAGCAGATTTAAAAAAAAATATTTTACTCATTTATTTTTAGAGAGAGGAGAAGGGAGGGAGAAATAGAGGGAGAGAAACATCAATGTGTGGTTGCCTCTCCCGCACCCCCCCATGGAGGACCTGACCTGCAACCCAGGCATGTGCTCTGACTGGGAATCAAACTGGTGACCCTTTGTTTCACAGGCCGGCACTCAGTCCACTGAGCCACACCAGCCAGGGTTGAAGCAGATTTTAATATAATGTAATACCTTCCTTTAACACAAAGTGCTCTGAATGCAGTTAAGGTTTCTCTGTAGGCAATATAACAAGGTTTAATAGTTGAAGAACTGAGTGGATATTCTTCTGAAATGGTCTCACCTGTAAGTTATACCATAGCAAGAATTTCTAGAACCAATGGGGCACAAAACCACAGACAGCTGACAATATTTGGTCGCAGGGTGATGAATTCAGGCTTGCCATACTTAGTATGCTCTATTTGGTTGGGAGTGAAATATTTATCCATTGCTGCTCTGTGATTTTTTTGTCCTGAGAGACTTAGCATATGCAGCAACATATCGTTGATTGTGGACAACCAGGATAGTTGAAAGAAAGCTATTTGGATTATTGTAGAGAAAACTGCCGGCAGGTGTGCGTCCTGAATAAGTAAACAAGTAGATAATTACACACCTGGAACTCAAAGAGCAAAAATGTAGATGATCACTTGCTGGAGTGGAGGCTGATCACTACAGTTGTTTTGGATGAACCCACATATGGTTCCTACTTCCTTGTTCTAAATGCATTGGCAAAGGAATGTGGCTCACAAACCGTGGCACTACTTTAAATTATATAACAAATCTCTTCCAACTATGCATGGAGTTGTATCTGAATTATATTTTCTACCGCTCTAGATTGCTTCCTGTATAGCATCAACTATTTGGCACAAGAGGATACAGCAATGATCCTAACTCATTCTCAGAGGAATGGTTTAAGAAAAAATTTAGTAGAATAAAAGGGTCTGGGTAAAAGTTTCTTTTTTATTCCAAAGGCATTTACTCAATAACTTAATGTTATTGAGGAACTACTATGTGCCAAAATATATGGAAAATGTACAGTCAAAAGTAAATGTGTCCATGCTTTTGAGAAACACAGCTTAAAGACAAATTTTCAGAAAGCTAGCTATCAACTTGGTTGGTAAGTTATGGTTTCCATTTCCTGCAGTGAATCTTGCGTGTTACAGAGTGAGGGTGATCATATCTCACTGCTGCTTAAGATTCTTTGGTCTCTTCATAGTTTTCAGGAAAAATGACATTTCTTTGCCTAGAAATGATAGCTAACATTTATTGTGTGCTTACCAGGTGAAAGATACTGTTCTATGTGTATATAGATTAATTCACTTTAACTTCACAAAAATCCTGATAAGGTACTTTAGAGATAAAGAAAACAAGGCATAGGGAGATTAAATATCTTTCCCAATATAAAATAGTAAATGCTGGAGTTAGGATACGATCTAAGCAATTTAGCTTCAGAGCTGTAATTGAACCCCCTTACTCTATGCAACAAAACAGTCACAGCTTTGTCATGGATGAGAATTAGAACCATCTCTATCCTGCATCCGACTGTATATTCCTCTAGGCATATCAACTTCTTGTCATGTTGTTTCACACATTAGTGCTTTTGTGCAAACTATTTCTTCACTCTGTTTTAATTCAACATGATTTACTTAGCTCTTGCTTTTTTTTGTCATGATAATTCAAGATACTGGGGATTGTCACACCTGTTAAAATAAATGCATTCTTCCTCTTTTTGTAGGTTATAGACCACAGGGGTTTGAAACCAAATAAAGAGAAGCTACAATGTAGAATGATAGGTGGAAGTAAAGAAAGAGGACATTACAGTTGGGGCATTATCATGAGAATTGAAACGTGTTGAGGAATCATACGTGGGGTGCACAATTTGAGGCTGAAAGGTTAGAGGAGGCTGAAGGCCTAACAGACAGCTGAGTGCCTGACAGTTTTGACCTTCCTCACCTGGCTAATTCCTAGGCATTTATCAAGGCTCAGTTTTCCTCTTTGGGAACCCAACCTTTTCCACAATCTGATTAAGGACTTTTATTGATATTCCCTTAGCAATTTGAACAGACAACACTTTATTACCTTGTACTGCCATTTTTTTGCTATTTTTAAAATTTTTTATTGCCTGTCTTTTCTCCCACTAAAGTTAAAGCTCATCGAGGGCAGAAAATAATTCCTTGTTTACTTCTGTGCCCACTATATATCAACTGCAGTACTGGCTCGGCAACCACCTACTACATGTTTGTTAATGAGTAAGGAAATCATTGAGGATGAAGTGAGGAGTAAAATGATATCCGTTCAAGGTGGGTCTTTGATATCTCATCAATGATTTAAATTTTTTTCCTCAGATAATTAGGTCTCCTTACATTCAAAAATTAAAAGTGATTTTGTTTTCCACTCATATTGTGTATGTGTTTGCATTCTTGAGTCAGACTGCTTTGCTAGGTTGGTTAAAACGTATCATCGATGAGACTAAAGTACTACGTTCTATCTGTAACAGACTAGGTTGCTTTATTTGTATATATAACCAGAGGTTGCCACGGGCATGTTGGCCACTTGCCCCAAAGATATATCCTTTTGGTTATAAAGAGAACCAGATGAGAAAGCGTGTGTGGATCATCCCAAATCAATTTCCACTTCTGTAACAACAGCTGTCAGACACACATGTTAGCTATGGTGAGCCAACAATGTCACTTTACCTCCACATAGGCAGGGCAGCTTATTTTATACATAATGCTTATATTATACAATATACCATTCTACTTAAAAATAAAGTGGCATAAGCCAGTCAGAGAAAGACAAATACCGTATGATTTTACTCACATGTGGAATCTAATGAACAAACTGAACTAACAAGCAAAACAGAGACAGACTCGTAGATGGAGAGCAGGCTGACAGTGTTGCGGACCGTTCAGTCTGGTTTCAGGAGTTGTAACCCTCACCCCATGGTGGGCTGTGTAAGAGCCCAAGGGACCCACTTCATCTGGGTCTATTCTGTCAAGAGGACATGAGCTACTAAGGAGACAAAGCTTAGCTCCCTGGCAGGAGCGCTGCTTCTGCCTCATCCATCTCTGGCCCCAATGCTTGGTTGGCAGTCAATGATGGTAAGACTCCTCATGGGAGGGGCAGCCTAAGCCAGATGCAACCACTTGGGAGGCCTCATGGAAGGACTCGGGGGGCTGCAGCAAAGAGGATGTGATGGACCCTCGCCCCCCGGCTATTCTGACATAGCCCGAGTCCTCATTTCCATCTGGGAGATGTCTCCTGCTTCCTAATCAACTTAAAGCCTGAAACTGTGAGGGCGAGTGGTGCAGCCCTGTACCGGCCAGGATGGCTCCCTGGGTGATCGGGCATAAGAAAGAATTCCTAAAGTCCTATGAAACCTGCTTTGCTAAGAGTACTCTCACTTAGGTGATAAGTGTCCCAGGAGGAAATGAGTATGTCTTCCAAAGTTTGGAAACCCCCTTTCCCGACAAACGCTGGCTCAGATTATGCCCTCAGATTTCTTTGACATGTTAAACCTGTATTCCGGTGTATTGGAGCCCAATAAAAGCCTAGTGAGGAAGGGGCTCTGGGTCATTCTCCTCTGAGAGTTTGACCACCTTTCCTCCCCAAGCAGTCATGTCTTGGTAGTTTTTATTTTCATCCGTGATGGAGGGATGGGGCTCTGTGGGCGGAGCCCCCCCCCACATCTGGCACCCAGGACAGGGGCCCCCGCATGACAGTAAAGGATGAGGGGAGGGGAGGGGGTGGAGGGGTTGAGCAAAAAGGAAAAAGGACTGAAGGAATGGACATCAGTGTGGTGGTTGCAGGGGGAAGGAGGTATAAAAGGGCTAAATGATTATGGAAAAGTACAACCAAAACTTAAAAAATATTGTAACTCATAACAGTTTTTATGGAATTAAAAAATAAAGTGACAGACAAACTTCTAGGGCTAACATAATGGGACAATGCACATCAACAGCATCATAGACTTAAAAAGTTATTAGAATTAGCGCAGTGTTCTTGAATTGTCAAAAGTTTTTGTGATTTACATGTGCCCCGATAAAATGATTTTCCTCAACTCCCCCCACTTTATTGTAGTTAGTTATATTGATTTACAAAGCTTATTTATTATTTAATTCTTATGTATTACTTATAAAGCTTATGTTATTTAATTCTTATCTGAGTCTTAATAGTAGAACATACTATTTACCTTCTTTTAACTCAGACTAGCACAATAAAACTGTTTTCTTCTAAAAATGATTGATCATCAGGTATTTATGGATTCTAGGTATTTTTAATTGGGCAAGGATGAAAAATTACATAGGTTAGTTTCTTAAGAACACCACCATGATTCTGATTAAAATAATCATTATGGATGCTTTGTAGAAAAATGGCAGTAAAATTAGGACTGAAAGCTGAAGACTTTCCATTTGGTTAGTGTTAGAATACCATGGGCGTTATTTTGGGAGGAACTTCTGGGGAACTAGGTTCTCCCTAGAAATAGTGTGCTTTATAATAAAGAACAGAGTGCTCGCTTCTACTGTCAACCACAGCTTAATCATTTATCGGACATTTCTTACTTAGGTCATTAGGTTACAGTGATCCCGAGGCTATTTTTGGTGACACATATAAAGTGTATAAAGATAAATGTATCCCTGTGCTATATGTCTGATAAGCCGGTTGAAAAGATTCCATCAGAGATGTGACATGCTGTGATAGGCATAGACAGAGTATTGATTTTCACTCACTGTGCATAAAACGCAGTTCGCTCTCAGAATCCTGTTGAAAGGGTGCTTTAAATTGCCCAGTAAGTAGATACTACTCATGGTCACAGGTATTTGAGCATACTTATCAAAAAATAAACTTCATTTTGATTTTCAGGTGCTTTCAATATTGATGAAGAATAAAAGAAAAAAGCCAACTAGTTTTTACTGTCTTCTCTTCACTATATTAGTGCTTCAAAGACTAATAGAATGAGGAGAGTTTCCAGCTCTCCCAGAACTTATAATTTATTTGGAAAAAGAGATTAATAACTATTAAGCAATATATGATTCAAACATACATATGCTCATCTGCCTTTTCTCCCTTATTTGACAGATGCTACACACACACATTTACTTTAATTGGGATACCAGAGGGTAGAGGGGAGGGAATTTCAGGGGATAAGGGGAAGGGTTTGCAGGAATAAGTATAAAGGGCACATGGACAATAACAAGGGGGAGTAAAAATGAGAGGGAGGTGGGGAAGGCTGGGGGGTGGGCTGGGGTGGGAGTAAAAGACAGAAAACTGCACTTGAACAACAATTAAAATTAAAAAAAGGATACTAGAAAAAAAGGAAAATCTTAACAGGATGCATACGAAGTCTGTCCAGAAAGAGTCCAGCCATTATTAATATAACAAGAATGGTTTGCATGACATTGATATAACCTGGCAGCCAAAGGGAGTGGACTGGGATGCACATGTGTAAACAATGATGACTTCACTGTACTAGTCAGTGGGGGCGGTAGATGCTGTTCAGTGAGCATGTGCACTGTATGGCTAATGCATTTAAGATGACTGAGCAAGTAGAGCAACAAATCTGAATCAAATTTTGTGCTAAGCTTGAATATTCCTCTGCAGAAACTATTTAGATGATTCAGAAGGCCACAACTACAGGCAACTGGTGATCGGCAGCTTCATTACAACAACACATATATTTATGCATCACATCTCACGCAAAGTTTTTCTGCAAAACATCAAATCAGCAAGGTGACTCAGCTCCCCTACAGCACAGATTTGGTGTCCTGTGACTTCTGGCTTTTCCCAAAACTAAAATCACTTTTGAAACGGAAGAAATTTCAGACCATCAGTGAAATTCAGGAAAATATGACGGGGCAGCTGATGGAGATTGGGAGAACTGTGTGAGGTGCCTGCTTTGAAGGGGACTGAGGTGTCATGGTCCTACGTACGATGTTTCTTGTATCTTCTTCAATAAGTGTCTCTAATTTTCATATCACACGGCTGGATACTTTCTGGACAGGCCTTGTATATTGAGTGTACTTTGGGAAGAAATTCAATGATGGTAGTATCTGATTAATAGGAAATATCCAATGGCAGGTGAGAGAAAACCCCCTCAGTGATGAGTGTTCAGTGTAATAAAACTATATTGTATCTAATCTGGACTTTTTAGGTCTCTGATCCATACTGGCTCCACATTTTTAAACATGGGGACTATATACTAATGAACATCATTAATCATCAGGGAAATGCATTCAAAACCACAATAAGATACTACCTCATACCTGTTAGAATGTCTTATCAAAAAAAGAAGAAATAACGTGTTGATGGGAATGTGGTAAAAGAGAACCCTCTTACAGTTGGTAGGATTGTAAATTGGTGCAGCTACTGCAGAAAACAGTCTGGGGTTTCCTTAAAAAAATTAAAATTAGAACTACCATGTGATCCACAACTCTACTTCGGGATACTTATCTAAAGAAAATGAAAACACTAACTTAAAATGATGTATGTACACCCATGTTCATTACATCATTATTTATAATAGATAAGATATCACAATAACTTATTTCCATTGATAGATGAATGAAGATGTGATATATATATCTATACAGAAATAATATATATCCATATAGATATATACATATATAGATGTGATATATATACATATATATGGAATATTATTCAGTCATGAAAAGAACAAAATGTTACCATTTGTGACAACATAGATGGACCTCAGAAACATTATGCTAGTGAAATAAGTCAAACAGAGAAAGATAAATATCGTATGATCTCATTTATATGTAGAATTTAAAAGAAACCAAAAATCCTCTTTCAAATAAGCTCATAGAGATAGAGGACAGATTAGCTGTTGCCAGAGGTGGGGGTTGGGGGTTGGGTAAAATAGGTGAAGGGTTTCAAAAGGGACAAACTTATAGTTATAAAATAAATAAATCATGGGGATGTAATGTACAGATGGTGACTATAGTTTATAAGACTGTATTGCACACTTGAAGGTTGCGAAGACAGTAAATCTAAATTTCTCATCACAAAGAGAAAACAATTTTGTAACTATATAAGGTGATGGATGGTAACTAGACTTGTTGGGGTGATCATTTTGCAATCTATACAAATATAAAATCATTATGTCATACACCTGAAACTAATATAGGTCAACTGTACCTCAGTAAAATACCAACCAAACCAATAGCATCAAACATAAGAGACATGTATTTGTCCCATGAGAGTTCTTTTTCAGTTGAAACATACTAACTTGTCTACCATGTAGCATGAAAAAAATCTGAAGTGGGGTTAGGTGAGTTAGGTTCTTTGCAATTATTATTTCATGTTCCCTTTAAAAATTATTAATGTTTGACAAATCAAAACCATTTAAACATCAGCATTTTAAGAAAATTATAAAGAAGTAAATAAAACATGACTGTATGCATTTATTCTGAATAATTTTAAGCTATAGCTCTTTGTTTTTGTTTATAGAAATACAGTCTTTTTCTTAGTTTCTTTCTAGTTAAATATCCTGGCAGCCCTGCATTTGATATTTTCTGTTGTTCAATGAATTGAGAAAATAGATGGTTTCCATATGCCAAATGTTATTGGAAAATCCGATATAATGGAGGGAAGACCCTCAGTTTTCCATTGTTAGATGCTTTAACAGAACATAAAATTTTATGATAAAATTAATCATGTCACTTTAAAAAATGCACTTTTATAAGACAAAATTTTAGCTCATGGACTTTGTTTCTATTTATAAAATATTAATGTGCCCTGACATTGAAAAATGAAATGAGATTAAATAACTGTTGTGTCTGGAGTAACTCTACTCCAGACGTTAAAGCTGAGTTGGGAAGATGATGACTGGAAGATAAGTTCACCAGCAGCATCAAAGAAGGCTTCTCATATTTCGGAGACATTTTCATCCCTAAAAACCTTCCCTTAATAATACAATAAAGCCTGAACTAATGGGATACTTTAGATTTCCTATAATTAAACAAATCAGCTGAGTGCAGGACTAAATTTCCAGCTCTTTGCAGATCTCTCTTCTTTGTAGTTCAAGGGACATATAATCCTTTCCATGTACTTGACAAGGTGTATGCACTATGCTTCCTTTTCCCCCTTAGTAACCCCTTACTCCCTCAAGTCCACTGGGAGCCCTGCATTTTAAGTGCTCTAGAAGCCTAGGTTGTGCCTCTAGGCTTTGACTCTATTCTTGGGCTGATATCTTTTGGCCTCCCTTTTGCTGCCAAGGAAGCAGGAGAGGATGTAGTTGCTAGGGCAGTGAAATCCTCTTCTTTTTCAGCAGTAATATCTGAGGGGGGGGGGAGAGAGAGAGAGAGAGAGAGAGAGAGAGAGAGAGAGAGAGAGAGAGAGAGAGAGAGAGAGAGAACCCAGGACTATTTGGTCTGCAGTACCAGGGGCTAGGGGACCCCTACAATTGGAATACAGTCTAGGATGAATTTATGCCATGAATTCTGCACAGAATGCATTTTAGTTGGAATCTGTACCTTTCTTCTAACCTCTTTTTTATTAATAGTTCATATGATTAGTGAATTAAAGAGACTATTTCTTGAATTTTTTTAACTGATTAGTGCATTCATTTGATACTTTTCAAATGATCAAATATACTTTGGCTAATTTACTCTACCTCTTTGAGATGTTGTCCTGTGCTACATGAGATATAATTATAGTCTGTCCCATAGCCTCTAGATCAGGGATTTGTTCTTCTGTCATCTAATATCCTGTTCACAACATACTCAGACCCACTGTAGAATGCACTAGCCCCTTACACTAATTACTTGACTGATTGACCTACCAAAGAGACAGTCTATAGACACATGTAAGTTAGCCATAAATGGTATTGGGTTGGCCAAAAAGTCCATTTAAAGTCCATTTGTAAAGTAAAAGACATATTTTTCATTTTCACCAATAACTTTATTGATTTGGATATTTTAAGTATGTCAGCTATCTCCCACATAGTAAACATCAATCTCAATTAATCTCTCAGTTTGATTGTATCAACTTCAACTGGCCTGCCTGATTGTGGAACATCGTTCAGTGAGAAATCTCCAGCTTGAAACTTCACAAACCACTTTTAACATGTTTGATCAGCCACAGCACCTTCTCCACACACTGCACAAATCTTTTTCTGTGTTTCAGTTTCATTTTTACCTTTCTTGAAATAATAAAGCATAATGTGCCAAAAATGTTATGTATTTTCTTCCATCTTCAATGTTAAAATAGCTACACAAAAATTCACCAATTGTGATAAGTTTTTTTAAATGCATGCTGATATGACAGCTGTCACAATACAATACAAAAAAATGTTTTGAATGAAGTTAAAGACAACTAAGCACAACTAGAGCCATCTTACAGAAAAACCAAATGAACTTTTTGGCCAGTCCAATGAAAGAAACAAAGACTCCACAAAATCAAAGAGAATAACCTGAGACTCTGGAATTCTGATGGTTCTGTGCATGGTTACTGCTCTTCTGCCATAGTTACGGATCCTCAGCCTCCCTTCATTTATGCAGCTGTCTTGAACTGGTCCAAGACAAATTACTTGCCTCTTTGTCTATGTTGAAGATGGAACTCCTACCATCACTTTATTTTTGATTGTCTTTTAATCCAAATTCTAAACCTGTTGGGTCTATATATAATATTTAAATAAAAGCATCCATTTGTAGGATACACAGTTATCTTCAGTATTTGCTAATTACATTGTCATCTTGCTGCCCTTGTCTGCTGAATCCAAAAACTAAACAGGCATCAATGAAGCTAAAGTAAAGCAATTAATAACCAAGGACAAGAATATAGAAACCCATGACCAGTTTAAGAAAACACTGATAATATATGGTTAATAACGTATTTTCCTAAGTTGTGAGTTTTGGAATGATCTCGCTGTACATTTTCTACAAGGAAGTCTGCAGCCAGACTTAGTAGAATACTAATTCCAATTCTTTAGTAAATCCTACTATACAATTCTTTAGTTTAAAAAAATCAATTTTAGTATCTTATTGAGTAGACAAGTAAATCATTCTTTCCTATGTAAAAAATGCCAGCATCTCCCACCATCATTCCAGCTATCAAAGGACAGCAGCCACCACAGAGATTTCTAATGGATGCAAATCTTCCTTTTTTTTTTTATTTTAATTTTTTATTGTTGCTCAACTATGGTTGTCCACATCCCCCCCCACTACAGCCATCCCCAACTCCCACCCTCAATTCCACCCCACTTTGGCTTTGTCCATGTGTTCTTTATACATGTTCCCTGACAATGCTTCCCCCTTTTCTCCCATTACGCACTTCTACCTCCCCTTCGGTTACTGTCAGTTTGTTCTTTATTTCAATGTCTCTGGTTATATTTTGCTTGTTTGTTTGCTTGTATAGGTTCCACTTTTAGGTGAGATCTATGGTATTTGTCTTTCACCACCTGGCTTATTTCATACTACCCAAAGCAATTTATAGATTCAATGCAATCCCTATTAAAACACCAACGATATATTTTACAGATATGGAACAAACATTTCAAAAATTTATATGGAACCATAAATGACCCCAAATAGCCACAGCAATTTTGAGAAAGAAGAACAAAATAGGAAGGACCACAATACCTGATATCAAACTATAATACACGTCCACTGTAATCAAAACAGTCTGGTACTGGCTTAAGAACAGACACATAGATCAATAGAATAGAATAGAGAGCCCAGAAATAAACCCAAGTCTCTATAGCCAATTAATATTCAACAAAGGGGGCAGAAGGATAAAATGGAATAAAAATCGCCTCTTCAACAAACGGTGTTGGGAGAGCTGGACAGCAACATGCAAAAAAAATGAAACTCAACCAACAACTTACACCAACTTACACCATGTGTAATACTTCCTTTATGAAGACATTTCTCAATGCCTTAGTTAAGGCAGTGTCCTGTTGTTCCTCCATGGGGGCAGAGAGGGATGTGAATATTCAGGTTGTGCATGCAAACCCTAATCCAACATTGTGGGGAAAAAAAGCCTTTCCTAAGGCTTTTATTTCTTCCTTTATATTTAGCTGGAAAGTGATGACTCAACTTCATCCATTGAAAGTAGCTCACTGCTGAGTCAATGTTTCTGTTAGCTAATCAAGTAAACTATTACAGACAATCTCTCACTTTCTCTGAATAATACATTTAGTCCAGAGTTCCTGCAAAGTAGAATATATGCATATATATGTGGATAAATAAATTATAGAAACTAAAATATCTCATAAATACAGTATGTAATTGAATTCTTAGGGTGTTAAACCTAGGAGGATGGAATATAGCATTAGAGCAGATTGCTGAATATATTTAGTTTTTTCAGCAACCTTTGTTGAGAAGTCAATCTTGTAGATGAAATTTTAAGTCTTTTTAAGTTTAGCAATATAAGCTATATCTTTTCAGGTTAGAATCTGCATTTATCCCCCTAGGTATGTTGATAACTGATTACAAATATAGGATTAGAAGCAATGATTGAAGGGTGATCGGTGGGGCCTTGAGGAATTTCTTTGCAAGCTAAATACGTTTGGTGAGGCCACAGTAGTGTCTTCATGCAAGGAAGAAGACCTACTTACATAGTTGACCATTGAACAACACAGGGGATATGGGTGCTGACTCACTGTGCAGTAGAAAATCCTTGTACATCTTTTGGCTTCTCAAAAACTTAATTACTAATAGTCTACTGTTGACTGGAAGCCTTACTGATACACAGTCAGATAACACATATTTTGAATGCTATATGTATAACTACATAATAAGAGAAAAGAAAATGTTAATAAGAAATCATAAGGAAGAGAAAATACATTAACAGCATTTATTTATTTATTTATTTCTATTTTTAAAAATTATTTTATTGTCGTTCAGTTACAGTTGCCTTCATTTCGCCCCCACCATTCCCCTCAACACCAGCCAAACCCACCTCTCTCCCTTGCTTCGATCCCCGCTTGTTTTTTTAATCAGTATTTTTTAAAATTCTTGATCTTGTACAGTTTTCTGTCTTTTACTCCTCCACCCAGCCCACTGCCCTAGCCCTCCCCACCTCCCTCCCATTTCCACCCCTCATAGTTTTTGTCCACGTGTCCTTTATACTTGTGGCTCTAAACCGTTCCCCTTTCCCCCTGAAATTCCCTCCCCTCTCCCCTCTGGTCACTGTCAAACTGTACAGCATTTATTTTAAAAAATCCATGTGTAAGTGGACCTTGCTCAGTTTAAACTCATGTTGCTCAAATGTCAACTGTACTGGCAAGGATACTGTAAATGTCATTCAACTATATCAGGGAAGTTTCAGGATTCAAATGTTTTACCTTCATCAGATTTGATATTCTACCATATTTATTTTGCAACTACAGGACATAAGAGAGAAGATATTTATTTTTTATAGTTTGAGATTTTAAATACATAATATTTATTATATTTTTCCATTATATCTTTAGTCCCTTTATATCCCCTCCCCCTAGCAATAATCACACTGTTGTCCATGTCCATGAGTCCTTTTTCCTTTCTGCTCAATCCCTCCGCCCCTAACCTCCCCCGACCCTGCACTAGCTGTCATCGTTCTCTCTCTATGAGTCTGTCTCTATTTTTCTTGTTAGTGCAGTTTGTTTGTTAGATTCCACATGTGAGTGAAATCATATTGTATTCGTCTTTCTCTGACTGGCTTATTTCACTTAGTGTAATGTTCTCCAAGTCCAAACATATTGTCACAAAAGGTAAAATTTTCTTCTTTTTTACAACCAAGTAGAATTCCATTATGTAAATGTTCCATAGTTGTTTTATCCACTCATCTATTGATGAACACTTGAGCTGCTTCCATAACTTGGTGATTTTAATAACACTGCAGTGAACATAGGGGTGCTTATGTTCTTTTGAATTAGTGTTTTGGGTTCCTTTGGATGTATTCCCAGAAGTGGGATCACTGGGTCAAAAGGCAGATCCATTTTTAATTTGGGGGGTTATCTCTATACTGCTTTGCACAGTAGCTACACCAGTCTGCCTTCTAACCAACAGGCCAAAAGTGTTCCCTTTTCTTCACATCCTCTCCAGCACTTGTTATTTTCTGATTTATTGATAATAGCCATTTTGACAGGCATGAGGTATCTCCTTGTGGTTTTTATTTGCATTCCTCTGATGATTAGTGATGAGCATGTTTTCATATGTCTATTGGCCACCTGTATGTCCTCTTTGGACAACTGTCTATTCAGTTCCTTTGGCCATTTTTTGATTTGTTTGTTTGTTTTTTTGTTTGTTTTTTTGGTGTTGAGTTTTATAAGTTCTTTATACATTTTGTATATTAACACCTTATCAGATGCATTGTTGAATATATTCTCCCATTCTGTGGGTTTTGTTTTGTTGATGATTTTCTTTTCTATGCAGAAAGTTTTTAGTTTCATGAAGTCCCATCTATTTTTTTCTTTTGTTTCCCTTACCTGAGGAGATATATCTGATAAAAGATTGCTACGAGCAAAGTCTGAGATTTTGCTGCCTATGTTTTCTTCTAGAATTTTTATGGTTTTGGGTCTAACATTTATGTCTTTGATCCATTTTGAATTTATTCTTGTGTGTGGTTAGAAGGTGGTGAAGCTTCATTTTTCTGCATGTTTTTTGTCTAATTTTCCCAACAACATTTATTGAACAAACTGTCCTTAGCCCATTGTATGTACTTGCTTCCTCTGTTGAATATTAATTGACTATAAAGATATGGGTTTATTTATGTGCTCTCTATTCTGTTCCATTTATCTATGTGTCTGTTTTTATGCCAGTACATGTTGTTTTTATTATGATGGTCTTGTAGTATAGTTTGATATTGGGTAGCGTGATTCCTCCAAATTTATTCTTCTTTCTCAGGATCACTGTTCCTATGCGGGGCCTTTTGTGGTTCCATGTAAATTTTTGAAATATTTGTTCTTATTCTGTGAAATACATCATTGGAGTAAGACTTGTACTCAGAAAATTATAAGACACTGACAAAAGAAATTGAAGAAGATTGAAATAAGTGGAAGAACATACCTAGTTCATGAATAGGACAAATTAACATCATTAAAATGTACATACTACCTAGTTTGAGATTTTTAAATTACTGAACTTAACATTTATTTTCTGTACACTCTCCTGAGCCATCAGAAATAATGAAACAACTTCAGGATCTGGTGTTATCATTGCTATTATAGTGCAGCAGCCACCTGGGCTGCCAAAGTCTTACTTTTTGTAGACACTTCATTCTAAACAAACACATAATTGAAATAAGGATGATGTCATCATTGGTGTCACAGATTACTAGTGTCCTAATTTATTTTGATAAAGAGTTCTTCACTGCATTTAAGCTCACAAAAGTAAGCAATCTAGTCCAAGAGTCTTAGCTTGTTACTAGGTATATTATCAGAGTAGTGAGGGAAAGAGAAACCACATTGACTCAAAAGGGGTTTTAATACACAGAATTTATTACACAGATATTGAAAGGCTGCAAGAATGAAAAAGAAATGAGTAAATTAATGTAGGAAGAAACTACTTTCTTTAGGCCTAAATAAACAAAAGGGAGGAAAGAGGGATCTTTTTAGAGGATGAGCTACCAATGCAGTAACTGGAACTATGAATGTGAAGGTCACAATTTCAGAAGCTATGACCATAAGGAGGTGCCTGCACATGAAAGACTTTGGATTAGACTCAACTCACTCAAACATTCATTTCTTCTCAATCCCTTTTCCTATTTCCTATAGTTTGGACTAGATGTCCCTCCTTCTTTCTCCCACTGAAATTGGTACTGACGATTCTTATATTACTCACCCCAGTGACTCCAGTTGCAAAGTTTTTGCTTTCTGTTCCCCTTTATTTTATATTCTGCTCATCTAGAGGTCTTATTTCTAACAGGAGGAATACTTTCAGCAGAAGACTCAAGGGTTATTTCATTAATCTGGAAGTTAAGACTGCCACCTTGCCACTCAGGTCTTCTCATACCTCCAAATCAGTGGGCAAAGAAGGCAGGTACTGTTCTGGCTGGGATGATTGATGCTGACTACCAAGGGGAAATTGGACTAGTACTCCATGCTAGAATTAAGGAAGAGTATATGTGGAATACAGGAATTCCTTTTGGAATCTCTAAGTATTACCATGCCAGTATTACCATGCTGGGTTGTAAGGTCCAAACTACAACAACCCAGCCCAGACAAGACTGTTAATGGTCCAGATCCTTAATGAATGAAGATTTGGGTCAACCCATCAGATAAAGAATGATGATCAGATGACATGCTTGTTGAAGACTAAGGGAACAAAGAGTAGGTAGTGGAAAAATGTAGTTATAGATACCAGCTACAACCAGTTACAGAAACAAGGACTGTAATTGTCATGAGTATTTCCTTTTTTTGGGTTATGAATATGTTTATATGTGTGTTGCTATATATGCTTTCTTTTCTCTTATTCCCTATTATGTAATATAAAAATGTTTTGAGTTTATATTGTAATATTTATGTTTTGAGGTATCAAGGAGAAAAGTAAATATCACTTGAGAAATTTTTTACTCTTTCAGGAAAGGGGTTAACACATTTTTTTTTGTACATAGGGTAGTTGTATAATGTTAGGTGGAATTATGACTCTGGTTGTTTTTATTTGGAAATTAAGTACACATTAAGGAGGCAAATATAGGTGCCAAGTTGATGATATATAAGTTTCTGATAGTAAATTATATATGTCAACTTGACTGGATCACAGATTTTTGGCTAAACATTACTTTTGGGTGTGCCCAGAGGTTATTTCTGGATGAAATTAGCATTTGACATAGCTAACCCAGAGTTAGCTAACACCTCCATCACATAACAAAATTATAATTTCTTTTTGTGGGAGATGAGAACATTTGAGATATACTCTTTTAGCAACTTTCAAGTATAAAAAAATACAATACAATAAACTGTGATCACCATGCTGTACATTTGATCTTCAGATCTCACTCAGCTTATACCGGAAAGTTTGTGCCCTTTAACCAACATCCCTTCAGTTTCCCCACCCCTCAGCCCCTGGTAACCACCATTCTATTCTCTGCTTCTATGAGTTTGGCTTTTGTAGATTCTATATATGATATCACATAGTATTTATCTTTCTCTGATTTCACTTAGCATAATGCCCTCAAGTTTCAATTGGTAGATTTAGTAAAGAAGTTTGCCCTCCACAATGTGAGTGGGTATCATATAATCTGTTGAGGGCCTGAATAGGGCAAAATGTGGAGAAATAAAGAATTCCTTCCTGCCTGTCTGATTGTTTGAGCTAGGATATCAATCTGCCCTTAGCATCCCTGGTTCTTAGGCCTGCAGATCTGAATGACAATCTATACCATCAGCTCCCTTGGTTCTCAGGCCTGCAGACTTAGATTGAATTATACCACCAGCTTTACTGGTTCTTAGCTTATAGATGGTGGATCATGGGATTTATCAGCCTCCATAATAACATGAGCCAATTCCTCCTAACTTTCCCATATATACAGGGCAGGGCAAAAATAGGTTTACAGTTGTGAGTATGTGAAACACAGATTTTATTCTTATATTATTATTTATCAATTATTGTATTATTTTCCATATAAACAACTGTAAACTTATTTTTGCCCCACACTGTATATCCAATTAGTGTTGTTTCTCTGGAGAACCCTAACTAATACAGCTTCTAAAAAGAATGTATCATCTTGCAGTATACTGTCAGGGAAATCTTGGATATTCACATTGTGAGTACTAGGTGAAGAATTGTGCTTTTACCTTGTGTTTGGTAGAGACTTAATAGTGCATAGGACATAGGGCTTTATCAATTAAGTTATACTTCCTTTGATCTGCATTAACTCTCTCTGTCCTTGTTCTTGTCTTCTTAATTCTGCTTTTGAATCTCTAGACCTAAAATTCCAGGGGACATTAGTTTGCTTTGCTTAGACATGCACACACGTACATTCAGACACTTTGTTTACCACCTGATTAAAGGCTGTCTGGAATTGTTTCTATTCTTTACCCATCCAAGATTTTATCTCTTCAATTTAACTGAGAGCTTCTCAGGAACAAAGATTTTGTCTTATGCTTTTTACTCTGTCCTTCACAGAATCTGATGCAAGGCTGAGGACATATTTGGTACCCTGTATTTGTTGGATAAATCATAGATAACTACACCTGATATCTTCCTTGTGTGCAATAAAAATCTACTTCTTCTATCAATCTCCATCTTAGCATCACAGAAGCACTGTTTGGAAGTATCATGTATAAGTGGGGATGCCAAGTATTTCCTCAGCAACTCCCTATCCCATCTTGAGGCAAATCAAAATGGTCTCTTGCCAGTTTAAAGTGGAGAGTACTTAATCTTCAAATTTCCAGATTGATATAAAGTAAGAAAAAGACTTTAATCTAAGAAGATATTTGTGGGTATTTGCATTTAGCTTGAATAAATGCTTTATGTTTGGATATTTCACTTATTGTGTATTTTGGATACAGATTTGGATTTATAGTTACCACAGTATACAATGAATTGTAAACAGATGAAGAGTTTGAATGTAACAGATGGAAAATTAAGCTCTAAAATAAAATAGATGGATGTTAATGGTAGGCATTGTCTTTATTAGGGCTGTTAGAATTTCTACAGCCAGTTAATCCTGGTCAATGCTAAACTCAGTGCCAATGAGAGATGCATTGAAAAGTGCTTGTAAGTATAATTTTAATATAATTTGGCTTTAATTAAAAAATACCTTTACTTGAAAAAATGATACATGCCCATCACCAAAAACTAAAATAATAGAACTGATAAAGAAGAAATTAAAATGCTTTTAAACTACATAATTCAGAATACACAACTATAACATTTTGGTTACTGTCCTTCCAGATACATCTCTCTGCACACATAAAATTTTGCATGAACTACTATGTTGCATAACATGTTTTAACCCGCTTTTTTACTCAATAAATTATTATTTACCATTTCCTACATCTGCAGAGTAGGGGAATCTCTTGTATGTAATATGTCATTAATTTTCTGTATGCTTACTTATAGATGTACAGGTTAATTTTATTTCTTTTCTAGTATGAAAAATGCTGTAGAAACATTTTTTTATTTTGTCCTCTCTTTAGTTGACTTTATTCATTTAATAGATATTAACCCCAACTGTCAGATACTCTTTGAGATGCTGCAATATAACATTAATGCAATCAAATGAAAATTTTTGTCTTTAAGGGGTGGAGACTTAGGTA
Organism: Glossophaga mutica; assembly: GCA_039655065.1. NCBI lineage: Eukaryota > Metazoa > Chordata > Mammalia > Chiroptera > Phyllostomidae > Glossophaga > Glossophaga mutica. Next base: position 70,922,361 of record CM077308.1, on the reverse strand, counting down.
TTCAGCAGGGTGGGGCAACCCTTTTTGCAGCACAGTGGCCCTGTCTGTAGGGGAGTGGTCAGAGAGGGAACAATGCCGCTCACTGGCTCTGCTCTAGCCCTATTTTCCATTACTTCTCTTGCTTCCCACAAGTGAATTGTTCCCTTTCAAATGCTGATTGCCAGGTGGGTGGGTTTGCGTACATTCTAGGATCCCTGTGGACCTCTCCAACAAACTCTCCTATGAGACTGGGAGTCTCACAACCCTCCGCCTTTGCAACCCCCACAGATTTTGGAGCTAGAAGTTTTGAGTCTTTCATTTCCTGGTTGGCCCACCCCTCTTTGCCTGTGGGTCTGCTGCCCTGCTGCGGGTCTGTTCTTTCTGCCTGACTACCCATCTCTGCCATTCCTACTGGTCTAGATGAATGTTTTTTAAACTTTTTGGTTGTCAGAGTTTCATGCAGTTTGATATTCTGGAATTTCTAGTTGTTTATTATTTTTAAATTGGTTGTTATCCTTCTTTTGGTTGTATGAGGAAGCAAAGTGTTTCTACCTATGCCTCCATCTTGGTGGAAGTCACAACAAGTGTGCCAAGACAAAGAAATATGGCCCAAATGAAAGCACAGATCAAAAATCCAGAAAAAGAACTAAACAATGAAGAAATAAACAACTTGTCAGATGTAGAGTTCAAAACACTAGTAGTCTGGATGCTCACAGAAATTATTGAGCTCAGTTGCAAAATGAAGGAAGAAATGAAGTCTATACAAAGTGAAGTAAAGGGAAATATACAGGGAATCAACAGTGAAGGAAAGGAAATGGACTCAAATCAACAATTTGGAACGAGGAAGAAATAAACAGAACAGAATGAAGAAACAAGAATTCAAGACATGAAAAGAGGCTTAGGAACCTCTGGGACAACTTTAAGTGCTGCAACATCTGAATCTAGGGGTGCGAGAAGGAGAAGAGGGAGAGCAAGAAATGGAAAACTTATTTCAGCGAATAATGAAGGAGAACTTCCCCAATCTGGTAAAGAAAATAGACTTGCAGGAAGTCCAGGAAGCCCAGCGAGTCCCAAAGAAGTTAGACCCAAGGAAGCACACACCAAGGCACATCATAATTACATTACCCAAGATGAAAGATAAGGAGAGAATCTTAAAAGCAGCAAGAGAAAAGGAGACTGGTAGCTACAAAGGAGTGCCCATAAGGTACTAGTTGATTTCTCAAAAGAAAACTTACAGGCAAGAAGGGGCTGGGAAACAGTATTTGAAATGATGAAAGGCAAGGATCTATATCCAAGAATACTCTATCCAGCAAAACTGTCATTTAGAATGGAAGAGCAGATAAAGTACTTCCCAGATAAGGTCAAGTTGAAGGAATTCATCATCACCAAACTTTTATTATATGAAATGTTAAAGGGACTTACCTAAGGAAAAGAAGAAGATTAAACACTATGAACAGTAAAATGACAACAAATTCAGAACTATCAACAGCTGAACCTAAAAATCAAACAAACAGACAGACAAAAAAAAAAAACAAAGCAAACAACTAGAAGAGGAACAGAATCACAGAGATGGAGAATGTATGAAGGGTTATCAGTGGGGAAGAAGAGGTGGAGAATGTGGGGGAAAAGATACTGGGAATAAGAAGCATAATTGGTAGGAATAAAATAGACAGGGGGAGGTTAAGAATAGTATAGGAAATGGAAAAGCCAAAGAACTGAAATGTACAACCCATGGACATGAACTAAGTAGGGCGTGAATACTTTAGGGAGGAAGGATGCAGGGTGGAGGGGTGATAGAGGGGATAAAAGAATTGGGACAACTATAATAGCATCATCAATAAAATATACTTTAAAATTTCTGTCTTTAGTGGATTAATGGTATGTGTACTATGTGATGTGGTATGCATTCACAAATTTTCCTCCAGAAATATACTAATGTCATCTAGCAACTTTATAGAAAACCACATATTTACCCAAAACAATTCTAAGTTTAGTTAAATATCTAAATCCTTCCAAGTTTGGTGATGAAACATGATCTCTCATATGTTTATTCGCATTTCTTTAATGGAAGTTGAGTATCTTTTCTTGAGCATATTATCCATTTGTATATCTTTTTTGGTATGTTGTATAAGCATACATTTATGTTAAAGTAGTTGAAGCTTTTGTTTACTGATTAGTAAAAGAAAACCTTTGTGCATTATAAATAGTAATCTCTTTTCAATAATATATTAAGCAAACATCATTTAATATGACCTAAATAGAATCATATAGTAGGAAGTCTTTTAGTGTCTCACTGATTTCACTCAATGTTGTGTTTGTGAGATTCATTCATATACTTATGTTTAACTGTAGTTTAGTCATCCTCATTTTTATTGAATGACTATACCAAAATTTATCTTCCCATTCTACACTTGATAGGCATTTCATTTGTTTTAGTTTTTGGCTACAACATATAGTCCTCCCATCAATATTCTTGTCCATGTCTCCTGGAAAACATTGATTCACATATCTGTGGTTACACACCTAGGAGTAAAACTGCCGTACCCTAGGTGCTTCCATGCTGTGTTCAGTAGAAGACCCTGCCAGTTTTCCTGGGGTCGTTCCAGTTTGCCCTTGTGGCGACTATGTATGTGAGTTCTGGTTTCTATCTTTTCTCTTTTCTGAAACAATCTGGTGTGGATAGTGGTATTCCATTTTGGGTTTAGTTAGAGTTCCCTGATAATAAAGTTCAACATCTTTTCATGTGTTTATAGACCTTGAAAACCTTTCAAAATATAGGTTCTCATGTCCCATTTTGGAACTGCTATATCAGAATCTCTGGGGGTAGGACTCAGGAATCTGAATTTTAAAAAGCTCTATCAGCCATCAAGATTCAAATATTTACTGAGCACAAATGCAACTTTAATTAGAATTGGAAACTACGCAACTTGTATAACTAACATAAACCAATGGAAAAATTTGATTTTCCAAATTTTCTTCTTTCAGAGGAATAGAAAAAAATGTGGTGAAAACTTTTAACTTTAAAATTACTCTCATTCTATCATGCATTTTGGAAACAGTCTATCAAGGCTGTTACTGGGCCTGCATATATTCCACTTATTGAAAGACAGCTTACCATGGGTCTCTCACCTTTCTGCATGTCTTGCGAGCAGAGGCCTTGGCTGTCCTTGTCCGGGACTATCTTTTCAAGGATGTTAGTATGGCCAATAACCTTGAAGACAGCGATTCTGTCTCCCACTGGAGCAAAGGGTAGGTTTATTTGCTGTCCAGCGTAATAAAGATGCTTCTCTCTGGGGCAAAGATCAAACAGCTTTACCAGCCATTATGAGAGATTCACATTCCCTAAGCTTGGGTTCCTCTCCTCTAGTACAACCTAATTTGTGTACAAGCAAGCCTATCTAGATGTCAACCTATGAAAACTGAGGTTCTGGGAATTTAAGAAGTGCTGATACTCTGGCTATTGCTTATTATATCAGTGATAAAGTTCTTTGTGTATGATTGAGGAGGCTAGCATCAGTAAACTCATTGCATGCTCTCTTTAGTTTGCAAGTGAAGTATTGTAATATATTAAACATTTCCAAGGATTTTTAAAAATATTTTATACTTTCCAAATTTTATCTATTCAATGATTACAATACGCATGGAGTAAAACATTGAGTTAACTAACTTTGACAAACCATTAAAGATAAAATAACAAATATCTTTTAGGTTTGCTATTAGAATACATATTTAAAAAAGATATAGTAAGAAATTCATCCAGCACACTTTCTTTATGGTAGAAAAAAGAGAAAGTTCTCACCATTTCATTTCATCCACTTCTTGTCCTAATGCCTAAAACCCTGTGTAATTTATGCAATTTTAAATATTCTCCTGTAGACAGCAAGTTCATGAACATGCTTTAGAGATAATACAATTTATTTATTTAGTACAATTTTAGACTAAATATTATGAATGGGACTTCCAAATTATGGTGCCATGGTTTAATGAGGTGTAATTACAGGTCCTAAGATATTTGTATGAGGAGAAAAAACTTACTGTACACCATTAAGGTGTTTTATGTGTGATGATGACTGACACAACCCATTATGGAATTTGAATAAGCTTAATTGTCCAAGAAAAATAATTGAAAATAATCCTTTAGATGTCAAAATAGAGCAATTTATCATATGACTCTGTCAGTTGTTATTTAATATCCTTCCTGGTTATAGACATGCCTTTTTGGTGGCTCATTAGTTATGTCACCAAGGAAACAATATTTTTAGCACTGTTCAAGATTAAACCCTTATTCCCAATGTGTGAAATATGAATTGTGCAAGAACTTTGGCATTAAAACAATGAGATATTATCAGTTGACTTAAGTGCTCTGCTAATTAAAGGGTAAAGCTGAAAATAGACATGAGAAATAATAATTTATTAGGTGTATTTTTTAATATTTCCATGCACTTATATTTTGAAAAACTTCTTTAATTATTATTCCATGTTATTCAACTGAAGACAGGCCAATAATAACAATTGTACTTTTGAGCCTCATGTATTTTACAACTAAAGGTAATTGAGAGGAATAAGGTCAAAAGGAAACAAATCATTGGAAAATGATAAACTCCATGTTAGATTAGGACAGATCAATATATGTTTCTGTGTAGCTGGTAGAAGTGAGATGCAAATCTGGTCCTAAGATTTACCAGGCAAAACAAAGATGGAAATAAAATCATTTACAAGATTTAGAGTGTGCATAAATTAAAGTCAATCATTTTATTAGAAAAACATTTCTTTTCTTGTTCTGGATATATGCAGGATTATCTCTGAGTGAGCTGTTTATTTAAAAGCCTAAAAAGCCCTGTCTGGGTGGCTCAGTTGGTTGAAATGTCATCCCTCGTAGCAAGAGGTTGTGAGTTCCATCCCCGGTCAGGGCACGTATCTGAGCTGCAGTTTCGAGTCCCTGTTGGGGTGCATATGGGAGGCAATTAATTAATGTTTCTCTCTCACATGGATATTAATTTCTCTCTGTCTCTCTCCCTTCTTCTCTCTCTAAAATCAATAAACATACCCTTGGATGAGGATTAAAAAATAGTCCAAAGATAAGAAGAAAAAGCCCAACTTGTTACAGTAGTTCTCTATGAGGCTGCTATTAATAAATCAAAATATGATACACATTTTCAGGCTTTGAACATTATTGTTGATGTTCAGTACTAACTTAGAATAGATGAAGGAGTAGATGGACTACCTATCCTTTAGAACATCATCCATAAATATTATGTCTGGCAATCAGGCTTTTGATAAGGGTTAAATACCAAATAACTCAGGGTTATATTTTCTGGCAAGAACCTGGGATCTGCATAATTTTTGAAAGAGTTGTTTGTATACTTTGGCAGCCCACTGACAAGAGCAAACTTAAAGTGTTCCTAAGAAAATGAAGGAGGGTAAAGGAGTCACTTGCCTGAGTAAATGATGTCTCATTCCTCATGGAGGAGATTGAAGGAATATGTATAGTCAAAACCACCTGTAAACTATAAAGATCTCATTGTAGAATGATAGCAGTGAACATATTCTGTTGCAGTATATTTCTGAGATATAATAGTAGATTCCCACCTTAGGTTACAGGCTGCTTTTTCTCAGTCTCTGATTCATTCGGATGAAGGTATGAGCCTGAATAGTCCCCTCTAGATGGTTATGGCATACTACTTCTCCACTTCACATTGAATAGAGTGAAACTTTTCAGAAATTTTTTTTTTTCATCTGCACAGAGGTCATTTTCCTGTTTTTCCTTTTGGGTATTTTTGCTTTTGCTTTATGACTACCACTTTGAGATGCTATAGATTTACGTGTAAGGCATCCTCTTTCATCTTCAAAGATAAATTTCTTACTGCCTCAGGAGTTCAATTGCCTTTTTAAAATTCTACTTAAATCCTTTTTTATTTTCTATCATCGCATTACACTTACAGTTGTGCATTGGGCTTGAAACTCCTTTTAAAGCTGTTTGGATAGAACACAGTCCTTAGGAACCTGTTGCTGCACACTTCCTGCAAACTGACTTCCACGTTGCTCCTAGTGGGGAGGAAACATTAGAACTTCTTTTTTTTCTTCCAAATTCTATTCCAAGATTGAACAAATATTAACATTTGATTCTATGAGATTTCCACAACTAAAAGAATAACTATAACTTCAATGCCTAATGAACAATTTCCGTAAATGCAATATAATATAATATAAAATGTATTTTTTTATATTAATGATTGTATTATAATGAACGCATACATTAATCAAAGTCAATTAAAATAGAATAAAGTACAATAATAGAACTTATAATTAGATTTTGAAATTCTCTGTTACATCACAATAATCTTTAATTTCTCAGGTCTTATGAGTCTCCTGCTAACTTTTAAAAAAATTTTCTTTTTAATTTTTTTCCTGCTAGCTTTGATTTACCAGACAGAAACAGTAAGATGTCAGAGGTAAGAGTTGTTTCTATTTCATCTTTAGGAGTCATCCTCTGTCTACTACTGGTTTGGGCATGAGGAAAGTAAAGATTCTACTTGCCTTTCTTCCCTTTTCTTCATGACCTATAAGGAGGAGTGTTGATAGGGATTTAGATAATTTCCAGGGCACTTACTATGCCAAAATTTTTAAAAAGATATGTCTCAAGAGTTATACGTAGGTTTTCATGAGATAATCACTCTCTTCCACTGATATAAGCTTCAGTGTCCCATTGTAATGGAGATTTCAGAGAACAGAATTTAGGCTTTGGAGACCAAAACAGCAAATTTAGGGTCTGCTTTGATTTCATCTGCTTATACACAGGGAAAATGAACTTCCCATATAGTTGGTCAAACCATTGGAGTTTTATAGCAGAGTATGGGTCATACAGTCTTCTAATAATAACATGCTTTTTCTGCCTTGCTGTGTTTGTGACATGAGTATATCTCCATTGGAGATTTTGGAGAAAAGAGGGATGAGATGGTCAAGGGAGGGTTTTAAAATTCCTAGGTCTTTTACATAGTACCAACTTAATGGCACACATTAATAGTACTCCATTATAATAAATTTTATTTGGTAATAATGTCCATTGGCTCTTTCTCTGAGCAAATATCTTACTTAGTTATAACTGGATTGAGATAAGAAAGTGGTTACTAATAAGTATAATTATCACATTGATTACATTGGTAAAATTTTTTAAATAATGAAAACTACTAAAATAAAAACTAAGTAAGGAGACTGAATTGTTCAGGTTACTGCAACAAGAATAGCATAGGTCCAAAGATGAGAATGTCTTTTTTTAAAAATTTAAATTATTTTATTGTTGTTCAATTACAGTTGTCTGCATTTTCTCCCCACTCCTCCCCCCAACCCCCTACAAACCCACCTCCCACCTTTGCTTCCATCCTCCTCCTTGGTTTTATCCATGTGTTCTTTATAGTAGTTCCTGAAAACCCTTCTCCCCACTGTCCGCTCCACACTCCCCTCTGGCTATTGTTAGATTGTTCTTAATTTCAAGGACTCTGGTTATATTTCGTTTGCTTTTTTCTTTTGTTGATTATGTTCCAGTTAAAGGTGAGATCATGTGGTATTTGTCCCTCACCACATGGCTTATTTCACTTAGCATAATGCTCTCCAGTTCTATCCATGCTGTCGAAAAGGGTATAAGCTCCTTCTTTCTCTCTGCTGTGTAGAATTCCATTGTGTAAATGTACCACAGTCTTTTGATCCACTCATTTGCTGATGGACACTTAGGTTGCTTCCAGCACTTGGTTATTGTAAATTGTGCTGCTATGAACATTGGGGTGCATAGGTTCTTTTGGATTGGTGTTTCAGGGCTCTTAGGGTATAAACCCAGCAGTGAAATTGCTGGGTCAAAAGGCAGTTCCAGTTTTAGTTTTCTGAAGAACTTTTATACTGTTTTCCACAGTGGCTGCCACAGTCTGCATTCCCACCAATAGTGTACTAGGGTTCCCTTTTCTCCACATCCCCTCCAACACTTGTTTGTTAATTTGTTTATTTTAGGCATTCTGACTGGTGTGAGGTGGTATCTCATTGTGGTTTTAATTTTCATGTCTCTGATGGCTAATGATGCTGACCATTTTTTCATGTGTCTCTGGATCCTCTGTATGTCCTCCTTGGAGAAGTGTCTGTTCAAAAAGATGAGAATGTCTTAGTAGGTGGTTTTATTCAGATCACTATGGAATTCCTCAGAAAACTAAAAAAGAAACTGCCTTTTTGACCCCACAATTCCGCTGCTGGGATTATACCCTAAGAATCCTGAAACACCAATTCAAAAAAACCTATGCACCCCAATGTTCATAGCAGCACAATTTATAATGGCTAAGTGCTAGAAACAGCCTAAGTGCCTATCAGTAAATGAGTGGATCAAAAAACTGTGGTACATTTACACAATGGAATACTACACAGCAGAAAGAAAGAAGGAGCCCCTACCGTTCATAACGGCATGAATGGAACTGAAGAGCATTATATTAAATGAAATAAGCCAGGGAGTGAAAGACAAATATGATATTATCTTACCTATAACTGGAACTTAATCAACAGAACAAACAAGCAAACAAAATATAATGAGAGACATTGAAATAAAGAACAAACTGACAGTAAACAGAAAGGAGGAGGAGGGGATAATGGGGATAAAAGGGGAAGGGTCCTCAAAGAACATGTATAATGGACACATGGATAAAGTCAAAGGCGGGTAGGATTGAAGATAGGAGGTGGGGATGGGTGGGGTGGGGGAGAGTGGTGTGGAAAAAATGGAGGCAACTGTACTTGAACAACAATATAAAAAGAGTTTATAGGGAGGGATAAACAAATTGTAGATGGGGTGATTTATATTTGGGATTGTTTTGCAAAAAGGAGAAAAATTTAGTCAGTTATCTGAACAGAAAATGTTTTTCTCTGTAGTTAGCTAGCTCGAAGCTAATCAATCATAAGGCAAAGTGCTGAAAGTTGGAAGGTCTGAATTAGGTCTTGTCAGCAGGTTCAAGGGACAGGGAAAAAACTAGGTTAATTCTTACCATTCTGTCCTCTTGTTCAAAACAAAGGTTGTCTGTCTTAGAATAACTGTAGGAACTACAGTAATTTCCGCCGGGTTTTGGGTCAAAGTTTGGTGACATAGACCACATACTGAGCAGTTTCTTGTTGGCTGTGCTATGGAGACGTAGCTGAAAAACCTGTGGTTCTGTGACGGTGGTCTGCAATTGAAAATGGATTCTGGGGCCAAAGGATTAATTAGTGAGCACCTGTTAGAAAAAGCAGAAAAATGATTATAAGAGTCTAGGTTGAGGAATAACATCAAGACTTGCAACAAGCTGGCAACCATTTTAGTGGGTTCTAGGAAACTGATGTGGAGAAGCCCTTCCATTATAGGATAAAGAGTATGGAGGCAATGCAGCAAATTTCTTGGTTAATGTCTCATATGATCTTGTGTATGATGTAGAGGTCAGAGAAGTTTTTGGAACAAATGTGCAGGAAGTACTTCTGACCCCAGCATGTATACTCTTTCTAGAGGCTAAGATCGTATGAAATGCTGGTTGTAGAGTCCTGCACTTTGACTCTGTTGACATTCTTGAGTGAGAAGGTCAGCCTTCTTTGTCACATTGTCCACGGTAATGATCATTTACTATAATGGAACATGGAAGACATAAGACTTTAATTTCACTGCTTGCATGGCTCATATTGCAATACTTCAGTGCTCCAGGCAAAATGGTGTCTGAATGTAGTTGGATGCAGCCCTTAAGTCATCCCAGGCACTTAGCTTCTTTTCTAAAGGATGTCTTCAAATCCAGAGAAAAAGGGATATTAGAGTTCATGTTTTGGCATGCATTTCAGTGTATTTGGTCATTACTGGTGGACTATTGAGATTGATTATGGGGTATTGAAGAGGACAGAGAGGCATTAAAAAAACAATAAAGAGGTTGAGTTACAGATCTGATAAGGACTGACAAGATTGGATAGGTAACACGAGTCTGTCAAATTTTGGGGGGATATACTAATAGGCTCAATTTTCATAAATAAAATAAGTGTCTTTGGGGGACAACTAAGGGCAATGGAATTAAGTTTGTCGTAAGTTATCTTTGGCTATAAGAAAAATATGCTGGACTTCCGGCCAAGATGGAGGCATAGGCGGACACACTGTGCCTCCTCTCACAACCAAAATTAAGGACAACAAATATTTAGAAACAAGAAAACAATCAGAGCTAATAGAAAATTGAACTGTACGGAAGTCCAACAACCATTCATCCAGACCGGTAAGAGGGGCGGAGTCGCAGCAGGAGAAAGTGGAGGTGCGGACCCGGGAACGCAAGCAGCAGCAGCTCGCAGTTCGCAGGTGCACAGGCGGCGGCTGGTGGTCCCCGGGCCCACAGGCAGCAGCTGGCGGACCCAGGGCACAGGGGGGCAACTGTGCAGACCCAGTGAGACTGCACAAGGTGGCTGGCTGACGAGGTGGTCCCACATTCACGCACGCAGACAGTCCAGGCAGAGGAAAAGTGCTGGAAGGGACTGAATCCAGGAGAGAGCAGAGCAGGTGCCATTGTTCCCTCTCAGACCCCGCCCCCACATATAGCGTCTCAACCCAGCGACTGGGCTGCCCCCCACTGGGGAGCGCCAGAGGCTCCACTCCTCACTACGTAACAGCACGCGCGCGTGCGCAGATAATCCAGGCGAAGGGGAAGCGGCAGAAAGGACTGGAGTCCAGGAGAGAGTGGAACAGGCACCATTGTTCCCTCTTGGACCCTGCCCCGACATACAGCATCACAACCAGGCGACTGGGCTGCCCTGCCCCGAGGAACACCTAAGGCTCCACCCCTCATACGTAATAGCCGCGACTAGACTAAAACCAACACAAGACAAAAAAAAAAAAACCCACCAAAAATGGCTCAAACCAGAGAGCAAATCAAAGCCTCAGAGCCAATTCCTCTAAGCTGTGAAGAGATAGCCAACCTATCAGATGCACAGTTCAAAGCACTGGTCATCAAAATGCTCACAAAATTGGTTGATTTTGCTCACAAATTAGTTGAAAAAATACAGGCTACAATACGTGAAATGAAGGAAGATGCATGGGGAGCTGATAGAGATGGAAGGAAAACTGGGACTCAAATCAATGGAGTGGACCAGAAGGAAGAAACTAACAACCAAACAAAACGAGGAAGAAACAAGAATTCAAAAAAATGAGGAGAGGCTTAGGAACCTCCGGGACATTGTTAAACATCCCAACATCTGAATTATAGGGGTCCCAGAAGGGGAAAAAGAAGAGCAACAAGTGGAAAACTTATTTGAACAAATAATAAAGGAGAACTTCCCCAATCTGGCAAAGGAAATAGACTACCAGGACATCCAGGAAGCTCAGAGAGTCCCAAAGAAGTGGGACCCAAGGAGGAACACACTGAGGCACATCATCATTACATTAGCCAAGATTCAAATGAAGGAGAGAATTCTAGAAGCAGCAAGGGATAAGGGAACAGTCACCTACAAAGGAGTTCCCATCAGACTGTCAGCTGATTTCTCAAAAGAGACCTTGCAGGCAAGAAGGGGCTGGAAAGAAATATTTGAAATCTTGAAAAGCAGGGACCTACATCCAAAATTGCTCTATCCAGCAAAGCTGTCATTTAGAATGGAAGGACAGAGAAAGCGCTTCTCAGATAAGGTCAAGTTCAAGGAGTTCATCATCACCAAGCCCTTATTATATGAAATGTTAAAGGGACTTATCTAAGAAAAAGAAGATAAAAAATATGACAGTGAAAAGACAGCAAACTCACAGCTATTAAGAACCATACCTAAAACAAAAGCAAACTAAGCAAACGGCTAGAACAGGAACAGAACCACAGAAATGGAGATCATATGGAGGGTTAGCAACAGGGGCGTGGGAGGAGGAGAGAGGGGGAAAAGGTAGAGAGAATGAGTAGCATACATAGTGGGTAGAAAATAGACAGGGGGAGGGCAAGAATAGTATGGAAAATGTAGAAGCTAAAGAACTTATGACACATGGACATGAACTAAAGGGGGGAATGTGGGTGGGAGAGGGTATGTAGGGTGGAGGGGAATGATGGGGGAGAAATGGGACAACTGTAATAGCATAATCAATAAAATATATTTAAATTAAAAAAAAGAAAAATATGCTGATTAGGACTTTTCAACATGTAAAATTTTAGTGCCCCTAGACGGCAGTGCCCCACGGTAGAGTTGTTGAATATAGGGTTGCACTTTCTGTGAGAAAATGATGAATATTACAAGAATAGTCATCAGCGTTGTTAGCATAAAAGGTATATCAACAGAAACTGGAACTGAGAAAAGGGCCTTCTGTGAAATTTGATAGACATGAGGAAACCTCTTCTAGGAGCTGTCCAGACTGGCTTTGGATCTTCATCTAATGTATATAAAATATAATGAGTTTCCTTCATTGTGTGTGAGGAAAGAGCTAAATTAATACCTTTGGATGGCTTAAGCATAGGAAGAGGAATTTGGGAAAAGATGGTTGAGTGAAGAAAAAAGAGGCAACAAAATGAACTATAGGACAGATTATAGGGCAGAGTAATCAGTTTAGTAAATATCATCAAAAGATTTCAGAGGCTTTGTATGTTTACAGGTAAATGTGAAATGAAGAAAAAAGAAACAATAGGGAGGGCCAAAAGAAAGCGGGAAGACATGGCTCAAGGAAATATTAAAATAAATGGGTGATAGAAACATGAAAGGAGACTCTGGAGAAGATATTCAGATAGCCAGTAGCACATTAAAAGATGCTCAACATTATTAGTAATAATTAGGGAAATGCAAATTAAAGCCATATGAGATACCATCTCAAAACAAGAAGAATGGGTATAATTTTAAAAAATAGAAACAACAACTGGCAAAAATGTGGAGAAATTAGAACTCTCAAGCTTTGCTGGTGGATGTCAAAATGGAACATCTGCTTTGGAAAATAGGTTGGCAGGTCTTTAAAAAGTTAAACATAGAATTACCATATGCTACCCAGCAATGCTATTTTTAGGTACATATCAAAGACATTTGAAATATATGTTCACACAAAGAAAAACTATAAACTAATTTTTATAGTAGCATTATTCATAATATCATAGCACTAAAGTGGAAGCAACCCAAATGCCTATGACTGATAAATGGATAAACAAAAATGTGGTATATCAATGCAATCAAATAGTATTCATCCATAAAAAAGGTATACAAATTTATGCTATAATATAAATGGACCTTAAAAACATGATGCCAAGTGAAAGATGCCAGTAACAAATGGCCATGTACTGCATAATTTCATTTGTATGAAATGTGCAGAATAGGCAAATTCATGCAAACGGAAAGTAGATTAGTGTTCGCCACAGGCTGATGGGAAGGGAAAATGAAGAGTGACTGAAAATAAACATGGAGGCTCTTTTTCAAGTAATGAAAATATTCTGGAATTAGATAGTTGTGATTGTTTCACAACATTGCAGTTATGCAAAAAGCCACTGAACTGTACACTTTAAGATGATGAATTTAATGGTGAGCTATATCTCAATAAAAATATTAAAGGGGGTGATGAGGAAACAAAAGAGGAATCAGGAGAATATTAAACAGGAGAATCTTAGGCGATCTCATTCCAGTGCTTTGGGTGGAAGCATTTCTTGGGGAAGCAGTGTACTTCATGTTGTAATCTTCTGGAAGCTCTTAAAAGAGCATCACTTTAAGATCTCTTATTGGTGTGAATTTCCATTTGTAGTAAAATTTGTCTTTTTAAAATTATAAAACATGAAGCTAAGGTTGTACTCATAGTTTTGCATTAATACTGGAGATTAGGAGGACAGAGTAATGCCTCTTCCACCTGGGTTCAATATTGGTCTTTTAGTGATGTCTTCCAGAAGAGTAGGGCTCTGACCCAAAGATGATGTCAGGGCTACAGTGGTTGGGAAAGTCAAAGTAGACCTATTGGTGAGAAGTCTGAGAGCACTTAAAGATACTTTGGAAGTTTTCAAGGATGCTATAATGGCTCAGATTAGAGTCTCCTAAAATCTAAGAGGACTAGGGTTCCTCATTGGCCTGTTGGTAATTATTTTATAAGGAAATAGTTAAAATTGAATGGAGGTGGGAGGATGTTGGGAACCACCCTGCCTGGTTTCAGAAGCTGTAACCCCCCATGGCTAAGGCTGAGTAAAAAGATCTTGGGACCATAAGCCACTAAGGAGACAAAGCTTATCCTCCCAGCAGGGGTGCAGCCTCTGTTCCTTTTACTTCATGCTGCTTGGCCCCGGGCAGATGACTGGTTAGCCAATGACAGGTAAGATTCCTCAAGGGAGGGACCACCTAAGGCAGGAATAGTCATGATGTGGCCATCAAGGAAGGACTTGGGGGACTACAGAGAAAGGAGGTGATGGACCCTTACCCCTCAGCTTTGACATAGCCTGCGTCCTCATTCTATCTGTAAGAAGTATCCTAATCTCTTGGCTGCCTGCAGTCCCCACATGACAAGCCTAAAATAATGCTGGATGTGGGTGCGGCCCTGTGCTGGAAAGCGCAGGCTCCCCAGGGTGATCAGGCCTAAGAAAGAATGCATAAAATTCTATGAAACCTGCATTGCTAATACCCTCAATTTAAATGATAAGGCTCCAAAGATAAAATGAGTTTGTTTCCCAAAGTTTTATGCCTTTAGCTATCTGACCCTAACTCAGAATAAGCCCTCATAGTTCTTTGAATGTTATCTATTGTTTGGTCATTACTGCCTGACAATGATTGAGCCTTACATATACACCCTGTATTCTTGTGCAAATTGAACCCAATAGAAGTGCACTGAGGAACAGACTCAAGGCCCTTCTCCTTTGAGAGATCATCTACCTTTCCTCCCCAAGCAGATCACATCTTGGTAGACTTATTCTCATGAATGGCTAATGGGGCCCTGCGGGCAGAGCTCCCCACTCCCCAGGAGGATTTAATGATCATTAGAGCTAAAGGTAAGACATTCAGCCAAGGAAGAATGAGTTCATTAGAAAGTTTGATCCTTCGAGTTTCAGGGTACCATTGGTCCATTATATTTTTCTAGAGGTATGAAGGTAGTAAAGATCGTATATTTTTTTGTGAGAGTGGACGTACTCTTTGAATATCCTGAATAACTTTATCAGTGAAAAGGGATTTTCTCTATCCTTAGAGAGGAACAGAGGTTTAGCACAAGTGAGGACAACTGTTTTTAGTAGTAACTTAGCTATAGTAGTTGCAGTAGTCTGTTTGTAGGGAAAAGCTTCTAACCACCTGCAAACTATGCAGACCATGGTTAGAACATATTTATCCCACGGGACTTTGAAAATCCTTTTGTTTAGGAAAAGAGGACCAGAGGGAGCTGACCCTCATCCTTGCTTTACTTTACATTTTTACTAGGATTGTTTTCATGGCAGATGAGAAATGTTGAGGCCACCTACACAACATGAGAGCTGGAATATTGACACCAATATCTGTGGAGGAGATTTTCAAGATTTTCTTTGCTTCAGGCTTTGCTGAGGCTGAGGGCTAGGTCTAGGCATGGTCAAGGAGAGACAAGTTGTCATTTGGGTATCTCCAAAGCTCATCTGAGTAGATAAAATATCTAACTTGTTTCCAGTAGATTTTCAGTCTTAGGTGGTAGCAGTTGTCCAATAGTTGCTTTAAGTAGTGATTTTTGTTTCTAGGGGAGGGTAATTAATATGAATGGAGTATGCAGACTGTCAAGAAAGAATTTTCTTGTGAAGCATCTATTTTACCACATTTTTCATTCAAAGGGTTTACTTTAGTATTATGAATCTGGCTTGTAGTGTGAGCTTTAGTTTTGAGAACAATTAATTCCTTAGGTAGTAGTAAAGTTTCTATAAGTTAGCTATTTAAGTTCTATTTGGTGCTTTTTGGGGGGTGTCCTTGTAGCTTTAATAAACACTTTTTGTTTCCATACCAGACCAAAATCATGTACAACATCAAAACGTATCTTGTTCTACTATGCTGCTATGCAAAAGCTATGAGTTCAGCAACGTGGCTGAGTTAACCTCAGATAGGGGTTTGAACTCAGTGGGTTGTGGAAAATCTGTGATAGTATATTTCTGCTTGAAATTTCCCATTTGTATGCCTGAGGCAAGTACTATGTGCAAAGAAGGTGACATCAAGGTCTTTGAAAGGAGTTTCAGTGAGGTTTGGATAAGAAGGAATTATAGACTGTGTGATGGTGATATAGTTATAAAATTGTTCCTCGAGAGGAAAAGAAGACTAGATGCATTGAGGCTTAGACAGTGAGAAGAAGAAGACAGTAGGATTTCAAAGGAAACGAGTTAGAGGCAGGAAATGTTGGGTGTTCTCAGTAAGTAGTAGCGTCCGAATTGCATGGGGGTACGTGTAGACTGAGTGAATGACCAGAACTATATCGGCAGTGATCTCAGTTAATTTTGCAACATGGAAAATTTGTAGAAGCAAAGAGAAATGGCTGAGCCATAGCGTCTAAAGTGAGGCTAAAGTATGCAACAGGCCTTTGGTTTCCGTTGTGTTTTGGGCTAAAGACCCCTAAAGCGTGTCCTTCCTCTTTGCGCATAAAAACGTAAAAGGCTAATGAGTAATTGAGAGAATTCAAGAGTGGGGGAAAATAATAGAAAGGATATGAGGTTTTGAAGTTCAGACATGGAAGGAGAGTCCCCATTAAGAGGTTTAGGCACGGGCCCTTAGCAATGGTATACAAAAGGAAGTTAATAGTGGAAATGTCAGGAATGTAGTTGCAGCAATAGCCAACTAATCCCATCAACCCTTGGAGTTGTCTTTTGGTTACAGGGATAGGGAAATTGATGATGGTGATAATTCATTGGGGGGAATAAATATTCCCTTATGGGAAGATGCCATGTCCTAGATTAATGCATTTATGGACCACATGATTGCGTTTGTCTTTAGAGCCTGATGTCCCACATGGGCAAGAAATTGGTGTACCTATTGGATGTAGACAAGCAAGCTGGCAAAATCAGGTGAGCAGAGAGGGTCTTCTACATATTGGATATGAGTTTTAGGATAAGGTTAAATTTCTCAGGTTTGCATTTAGGGTCCAAAACAAATAAGTAGTATCCTAGAAATACCTGAGACATTATAAGTACTGTTGATTTTTCCATAGAAACAAAAAAAGATATTGTAAGTCAGGGTGGAGAGGTATGCTTTTTTTTTTTTTTTTAAAAAATGTAGAGCATAAGGTAGTGACTATAAATGAATGGTATGGGATTAGATAGAAGCCAGAATGGTGTTCAGTTAGAAACTGGAAGACCATGGAATGACTCTTGTTTATTGCTTTCAAGTCTTGCCAGTCAACATCCTTGCCAATAGTCATTTTTACTTGGAAGATGGGGGTAATACAGGGGTTGGATATGTGGACTAAGTCTTCTTTGTAAAGTAGACTTTGAATTGATTTATACATTCTTGTCAGTTCGTATGGGGGTTCAGAAAATCTTTAACAATATTATATAAATCTGACGTTGACCAAAACTTAGAGTACTTGTTCAGGTAGGAACAAAGGTCAATAACTTTCAGCTGCAGGTAAGGAAGGGTCACGGGTTGGGGAATTAGGAAGCATGGTAGTTCAATGAAGGCAGGGAGGAATAAAGAGGAAGCATAGGGATTAAAGAGGGAAAAGGAGAAGGGAATTCATAGAGTAAGGAGAAGAAGTAGGTGTGGGAAAGGTCTGGATTGATTCACACAAAAGGTCCTAGGTTCAGGAAAGGGGTTGTGAGGTTTAGTTGGGGGTGAAAAAGGAGCAGGAGGAATGGATTGGCAGTGAGACTAACATTCCCTAAGGGATTGTGTAGGCTGAGATATTTTAGAGATATTTTCTAAGTTTTTAGCCTCTTTGTACCAAAATATGCTGATCATTAATGAGAAGAGATGTCAGAACCATTGGCACCCTGTAGATGGACAAGTTTAGAAATTCCCCAGGTGTCCCAAAGAGGCCACTGGAGTTCTAAATTGTCCTCAAAATAATTCAGATGTCTTTTGGAAGTATAGAACTGATTTGTGACTGGTGGTGAACATATAATTAGCAGAGGTTTTGGAAAGGGTTGAGAAGGATTTGAGAATTTTCTGTAGCACCAAGGTTAAACAAAAGCTGGCAACAAAACAAACCGAAAGAATGCTCCGATTAAAAATCAAAATCAAATTGTAACCGGAAAAGACACTGGTGTTCAGACTGCCTGTCACTACCAAATCCAATAAGCCATGACAGGGATTGAATCTTTACGGGCGCTTTATCCAGATGGTGGGCGATCTGAGAAGATGGCGGGTTCGTACCCTAACAAACCACCTTCACCTCTCTTTTCTGGCCAGAATTTTTATAAGGGAGGTGGGGGCTTTGAAATTCAGGGAAGATTAGGTGAGCGAAGTCGCAGCCTTCCGGTTCTGGGCACTTAGTTGTTCCCTAGGGGAGGGGTGGTGTCTATCTCCTTGTTGATACAAAGGCCTGGATGCCTCCTAGTCCCCAGGCAGTAATCTCCAGCCAGCGCCCCAGGAGGCCAGCTGTTTCCCAGGAGCCAGGATGGGCCTTATCTGCAGTTTCTGAAACAAAAGCTTTAACATACACATTACTTGCTAGGCTTAATAACTTTTTCTTTAAGCTAAAATTTTCCAGGTCTTGAGTCCCCTATCAAAATCTTTACTGTGCTCCTGTGGACAATTAAATTTCTGAAGCACAGGGATCAGTATCTGTACTCATTGTGGGAACCTTGAGTTGCCAGTCAGGTCAGGAAAACACAACAGGCTTCCAGTTTAATCTGAGTCATGGTACCAAACTGACAAAGACAGAAACTGGACGAGGAAGGAGACTGGGTTTATCCAGGCTGTTAGAATTAAGAGGACACCCCACATCAATGCGTCTGAGCAGAATGTTAAACTTTTTGAGGGAGAGATAACCCAGTTCCAAAGGGGAAAATTTACAATTTGTGTTGTTTTGCAAGAAGGGGAAGCCACAGTTCATTATCCAAATAGGAATTGTTTTTCTATGGGGTTAGCTAGTTTCAGTAGGATAAATAATTCTAATCTTAACCAATTGATCAAGAGATAAAGAAAGCGAAGTCAGAGGGTCAAAGGCTGGTCTTGTCAGCAGATTCGGGCAAAAGGAGAAAAGTCTGCGTTTTTCTTTGTCATGATTAAGGCCTCACCATTAATCTGTCTTATTCAACTCTCTTGCTGAATCGCTTTACAGAATAACTAAATATTGTCATACAAATGGGAGTGGGAAGAATGGGTTACAGTTATCTATAGAGCCTTTACATGCATAGAAGAAATTCTGAGGGATTCTTTTTCTCTCATACATCTAACATGATTTGTCAACAAACCTCTTATTTCTACCATCAAAAAATACCTTGATCCTGATTATTTTTGTTGCCTCCAACGTTACAACTTTAGTCCAAGCTTCCATCATCTCTCACCTGGATTATTACATTAATTCTCTCCGCTTTACCCTTGATGCCATGTATGTATGTATGTATGTATGTATTTATTTATTTATTTGTTTGTTTATTTACTCAGCACCCAGAATAGCCCAGTTCAGATCCAGTCCATGTTAAGTTACTCCTGCACTGGGAGGTTGCTTACTACCCATCAGTTGCTCCTGTCTCTCTCAGGTCAAATGTCAAAGTCTTTACAGCAGAGAACCTATATGATCTTGCTCCCTGTTGTCCCCCCTGTAACTCCTGTTCTCCCCGTGTTCTCTCTGCTGCTGCTGGATTCCTTTGAATCTGTCAGGCATGATTTTTGCCTGTGGGCCTTTGCATTTGCGTTCCCCTCTATACCTGGCATAAATGTCAGGTATGCCAGATATTCACATGACTAGTCTGTCTTCTTTCAGTCTTTGCTAAAACTTCACTTTCTCAGAAAATGATTAAAGCTGTGGCCTGTCCTGTATTTCTTTTCCCTGTTCTCTGTTTTTTTTTCTTCATAATCATTAATGACTTCCAGTATACAATAGAGTTTAATTATTTATTTTATTCCTTTCTGTCTCTTCCCACTAGAATAAAACCTTTATTAGAGCAGGAACTTTTGTTCATGTGGTTAATGGCTAAATCTCTAGGGTTTAGTAAATTGCCTGCCATGTGGTAGGCATTCAATTAGTATTTGTTAAGTGAATGAATAAATCATTGATTTGTATGAAGTTTGAATTTATTGACAGAACTGAAGGACTGGATTCAAATTCTATTTTTGATCTTTTTATACTTATTTGCAAATTAGAACCACTGCTTTCTCTTTCATGACTTAGCAAAATTCATTTATATAGATGATTATAGCATCTGCCAAGACCATGACTAAAATCAAACATTGAATAGAAAAAAAAATCAGATACAAAGTGATGTAGAGGAAGCAAAAACATCTGTGAACTTCTAAGTAAAACTCATCTGTCCTTATACATTCCTTTTTGGTACATCCTGTGTATGGAAAATAAAGCATATCTCCACCTCTAATTCTGTAGTTGTCCTCATAGTGACTTAGAGAATACAGAAAAACAGTGAAACATCATTTTTGCTGAAATGGAGAAATCTACTTAATTGTGGCATCACTATTAATGGCTCTTTTCAAACTTTCTCCTTTCCATAACATCAATTTTGAAATACTACCTAACTAGCCTGTAATCGCCCAACTAGTAAATTCATTTTCAGGAAAGAAGCAATATTATTATGATGTTTGCAAGGTTTTGCCACATCTCAAATTCTCATATTATTTTCCATATCATTTAGAATAAGAGAAGCATAATATTAAGAGGGAAGTGTAGTCACAGAGGAAGAAAACCTGGGTTTGAATATGACCTGCTATTTTGATACAGACACTGGCCTGCAGTGTCTACCTCATTACGGATGAAATGAGACATTCATATGGACTACTGAGTCCGGTGGAGGAAAAAGGACAGCATAGCTTTTCTCTCAAGGGGAGCAAAAGCTTTGGCCTCCACCATAACAGGCTTTTATTGGGATTCTCTCATGTTACATGGTGGTCTTCATTTACTGTGCACATGTTCACTTTAGGGGGTTACCTTTTACAGACAACAAAGGAGATGATGCCGCTAATCACACCACAGAAGGATATTTGCAAAGGGAAAAGTGGTTGAGCTGGTTACAATCATCCCAGGAAGATTTAGCATGGATTTTAGGAAGTTACAGTAAGCACTTGCTGTCTCAAATCAGGCTGAGGGAGTTTTAGCAAAAGCAAGACTCAAAGTAGTTTAGGTACAAATGCAGGCCTGATTCCCCATGGGAGAACCCATCCGTGGGCTTGGGTCCTGTGCATCTCTGAGTGGGAGCTGGGCCCATGCTACGCAGAACGGTCTCCCACACTATTTATTGTGCAACGTTGGTCAAGGTAGTTAAACTTCTTCACCTTCCTAGAGTACCAGCTTCAAAAACAATTTTTTTCTTGCTGACATACTGTGGTGTCTAGAGCAGTATATTGCACATGTCATACTCTCAATATTTATTAAATAGATAAATGAGTGTTTAGTTAAAAATAATGGGTAACAAGAAAGTAATGAGATAAAGTATGTGTAACATTTGCCATCATATGTACCTCATTTTTAGCAATAATGCCTCCTTTTGTCAGATCATTGCTCAAATGTCATCCTCAAAGAGCTTTTCCTGAGACCCTTCCTTTCTCTTTGCCCTTCAAGTTCCTTGCATTGTTCTTCTCCCCAGTAGTTACCATCAAATATTCTTTTATTTTATTTATTTACTTTTAAATTATCTGTACTATCCCAGTATAACAACAGCTCCATGAAGAAAAGGAGTCTGCCATTGTTCACGTATCTATCTCAGTCCCTAACCAGTGCTCAGCACTTAGAAAGTTCATCATAAATGCTTGTTGAGTGCTGAAGGAACCAAGGAGAGTTGCTGCTGTTGCTTCTCTTTCTTTTTTTTTAATCATTACTAGAGTTTTTAGAAACTGAAGTGCTCTAAACATCCAACCTAATCAACCTAGCTTAGAGAATGGAAATGAATCAAATATATAACCGAGAAAGGTCTCAGAAATTTGAACCAGGAAGTTTTGTGGGAACGGGAATTTACAAAAACTGAAAGCACCTTGGCAGCAGGTGTCAGGTCGGTTTTGCTCACACTTTTATTCTTGGTACAGAGCACAGTGTATGGCATTTAGAAGCAACTCGAAAGTATTTGTTGAGAAAAAGAAATATCAATTAAGACTATTCTTTCTTCAGATAGTCAAAATTGTGAGTAGAATCCTTTCTTGTGTGTATAATTATCAAAAATAGTATAAAATAAACTGGGCTATTGTTACCGGACAGACTTGTGCTGTTCCAGAATAGCCAATGGGGTCCTAGCACTCACTGCCTGTAGAGAAAACTGTGTAGACAGATTCTGGTGGAAAGAAAAAGGGAGCCTTTATTTAAAGTATATCCAGCTTGAAATAATGGCAGGTTCTGTCTCAAAGCCCATTTCCTTTAAAACGACTCAAAGAAAATCACCCTGCCACCCTCTGCCAGCTCAGTTCAAGGTTACACCAGGAACTTCTCCCACCCAAAGGCACTGTCCTTTAAGAATTGTAGTGGCTTAGTTAGTTTCCAGTCACTGTCTGGCTTCTGTCTGTGTGCACAAGTGCCTGCTGGTGGGGAGATGTCCTCCTCCTCCAGCCACTGCCCTCTGGTGCATCTGTATGCCTGGCCAGGCAGGACTCCTGTAGCACAGCTCCAGTTGACAGTGCTGCTGTGGTTTGTCATGTGGGGGAGGCAGCAGGGCTTGTTGCCTACCACGTGACTTCCAGGACTGGCATTAATCAGTCTGCTAAGCCTAGAGACTGGTGCACATTGGTGCAGTGGGCCCACGTCCTTGTCTGAGCAACGGTGGGAGCTGCTGCGCAGGTTCCCCAGCTGGTGGACTGTGCCAGTGGCAGTTGGGTGGTGCCGCTGATGGGGCCCCCATCGGAGGAGTGTGTGCTGGCATTAGATGTCTGCCAGCAGCTTCCCGCAGCTTCCCATGTGGAGGCGGAGCATGGGGCTTGCCACCTACACTTTGCCTCCCAGGAAGCCCCAGCCCAAGCTTCCTCCCCTCTCTTTTTACCAGCCCACTGTCCAAAATGCTCCTGGCTAGGCAGGTCCCAGAGCACTCAGGAGGGGTGCAGGGAATACTGCGGGATGACATGGTCTTCCGAAGGCCTGCCTGTTCAGGAGCCTGAACCCCCAGCTGCTGACCCACCAGCCAGTGGCAGACAGCAAAAGGATGTGTTTTCCATATGCTCTGCTTTTAAACACTGCTCCTATAATACCCTGAGTGGCAGAAGTGGATGGGAGGGTATGTCCCTCCCATCCAATCCCCTCCCTAGCTGCCAAGCATCAGCTGTTTGCACTTCTTTACTGCTGAGTCATTCACGTGTTGCCCTGGTTGCCAGGGCATGCACGCATGCGCAGTCTTCACTGCTTGTCTACCCCCTTCCTATTTACACAGGGAGTTTCCCGTTACGTTACTACTTAAGAAGTGAGTACGAATAAGTATTTTTGGGTGGAATTTGTTCTTAAAAAATTAGGGAGATAAATGTCATCTTATTTTTTTTTTTTGATCTGAAGCAAACAAAATCTGTTTTTGAGCCCTCACTCTAGAATAATGAGAAACTCAATGTCACTCAGTTTTAAGGGTCTCCCTCCTTTTTTTCTGGTACTTTTATGTATGATGACTGTCTGGAAAGTGGGGGAACTCCGTGGTCTGTAGTCTGCAATTGTCACATAGGCACCATAATTTCTATGTCACACAATTTCGCTGTCCAGCCTGGTTGTCCACCTTTCTTAGAATAGACTTAAAGGTTGTCTTCCAAAGGAGCTCCTCTAGTGATTTTAAATTTCTTATCAGAGAACACCACGGATCCTCTCAAGTCCCTGTGTTTAGGCACAAGGTGTCACCAGTATCCCACGTTGATGCCTCATCTCTGCAGGTAGGCTACAGTTCTTCATTTCTCCCTATAAGTCTTGTTCTGGAGAAGCTCAACCTTTTCCTCCAAAACTGTTGTTGTTTCCCCTATATCCTTGAACCGCTTTCTGTACCAACATGTTTTCATGAGCTGCCATCTCTCAACAAGATTTGATGATAGGAGAGAGGGCGGATTTTTATCTTCCATGTTTGGTGGCTTCTTATTTTAAATTCTGTGACATAACAGTTATTAAGTTCCTTGTGTTAGGGGGCCTAGATTCTGGACATATTGTGTGGCCACTGATTTAGAATGAAGGAGTCTTATACCAGACCTTTTCTTGACTCTTTACAGCAGGGAGAATAAAAGACAATTATTGTCTAAATCAGTTATCCTCTGAATTCTCCTCTCTAATAAATGTTTGGGCATTAAAAATAGTTTTCCCACTGAAGTGTCTCTTTGTAAGTGTGGCTCAGGTACCTGGGCATCTGCTTTTCCTAAATGGTTATTCTCATAAGTAGAGCAATGTCTCAGCTGTGTTTTATATTCTCTCTGAGGTTTCTAAAATTTGGGTGTGTGAGATTACCCTCAAGAATAACGTTAGATAACCTGATTACATTTTAGGAGATATTCATAACCCTGGATTTCTTGGACTTAAAAACTAAAAGGAAATTAATTTAGATGCAGTTGACTGCTATGACTTCTTTATAACTCCTTGTCCAAAGTCTCTGGCCTCCGACTGTATTTGGGAATCTCATTTCTTATCCTCCTGGGATCCGACATGGACTGTCTTGCCATGGATTTCATGTATGGAAGGGGAGAACATTGTTCTGACTAAGCCTTCATCCCAAATTGACCTTTAAAAAAAATCCCAAAAACATGGAGTGGTAGGACTTTTGGTTTATTCCTTTTCTATGTCCTGGTTCATACTTGGAAGGGAAGTTGTGCCACAAAGTTACTTTCTTGCCAGAACCAGGTCCAATCTTTTCTTGGGCCTCTCCCTCATCTATCAACACCCACCAGGTATGTATATGTACACCAGGTGCATGGGACCATGCTCCCACCAACTGAGTCACCCAGCCGGGGTACCCAGTATGTTTTACTTTACAGTACTTATTTAGGGATCTCTCTGAGTACACAAAGCCAAGAGGTACTTTAACAGGCAATGGCAGTGCTTATTTCTGTGATGTTTACCCTTGCACCTGAGCAGTGCTTTTTTTTGTTTGTTTCACTTTGTATTTAGGTCTGTTGTTTGATTCACAGGGGTGGGGGGGGGGCATGTTGATAGCAGATTTAGGGGCAGTGTTGTCAGGTTACAAAGTTTGCCTTCCTTCTGCAGTGAGCTCTGAGGAAACCTACAGAAGGATTTTCAGGGCAGCTATGCCTTTTCAGTGCCTGGCTCCATTGCCATCTGCTGTAGCTGGCAAAATCCAGGCCATTGCTCCTGAACATTACATTCCTTCTTCCCTCTGGCTAAATGATTTCAAATGTTTTGTGGCCAGAGGTCTCTGCATTGGTTTTTAGCTTCAGTTAAATGCAGGTACATTTTCATTTTCATTTGGATGAGTATTCAGGAAGTTGATCTGTACTGCTCTCTGGTTTCCGAAATGGCTAGAGCTGGATCTGAAGTGCTCTGATGGTTCAGCCATCCACACTGAGTGCTGCAATGCCTTTAGAGACAGGGTTCTTAAAGCGCTCTGCTTCTAACCATAGCAGCTGCCTGGCCTTGGGTAAGACTTGCTGCTGTAGCACCTGAATAATGGGCCCTCTCCACGATTCAGATTTCTCTTCTTCTGGAACTGGCTTTCCCTCCCCAGAAAACACCTGTTCCCACGAGTTTATTGTTTCTGTCAGAGGCTGAGTGTATTTTTTGCAACATATTATCTTAAAACATTAGACTTTAGCCGAGTTTACTTTCAGGCGTGGGACATTACAGTGTTACCATACCCCTGACTTCTGCAACTTCCCGTTTCAGGAAAATGTTCTCTCTTAGAAATTTAGAGCCTGAAAAAAGAATCTTAAAAACTTTCTTTTGTGATACATTTGCTCCCTTTTCCTTTTGAACCTTCTGCAACTCAATTTATATCTACCTAGGGGTATTGTTAAATATTTGTAAAATATTTCTTTAAACTGAATCTCAGTTTAAAAGTGATCATTATCCTTTATCATCTGAGTTATCTTTTTCAACATGGCCTTGGCTATGGTTTAAAAACTAATAAGCTCAAATTATACGAGTTACAATTAGTCTGTAGTATAGCCATCATCTGTAGAAATATTTTGGATAATCTTGTGTGAGGTGTCAATGTATAGCAAGTGTAAAATTATCCATACTCTTTAACTGGAACATAATCAACAAAAGAAAAAAGCAAACAAAATATAACCAGAGTGAGTCATTGAAATTAAGAGCAATCTAACAATAGCCAGAGGGGAGGGGGGAGGGGACAGTGGGGAGAAGGGTTTTCAGAAACTACTGTAAAGGACACCTGGACAAAACCAAGGGCAAGGGTGGAAGCAAGGGAGGGAGGTGGGTTTGGAGGGGGTGTTGGGGGGGAAGGGTGGGGAGAAAATGCAGACAACTGTAATTGAACAACATTAAAGTAATAAAAAATAAAAAAAGACAAAAAATTCTCTATACTCTTTAAAAACAAGAGAGGAAATATTAGTTTATTTCTTCTAAATTAATTTAAATTTGGCCCTGAGACCCCATTTGCTAGCATGAAAAAAAATTAAATCTCGACTTTATTTTTAGAGATGCTTTCTCACTACCTAGGTTTCATCACAACCTGGGATTGGGAGGCAGCCAGTAGAACATTTATAAAGCAAATTAGAAACTTCTTATTCCTTGTTGATATTTATTGTTACTTTGCTCCATCTATTGCTTGATGCCACTGTTGAGGCTGGTCCTTTGTCATCATCTGGGTACTAATCAGAGAATGTGTTTAAAGACACTCCTTATAGCCGTCCTTTTTATTGCCTGGTGATTGGGCTGCGTAGGATTTCACTCATCCTCTGTGCTGTGCTGCTAAATTACCAGTCACACTGGATATCTGATGCCTAATGTTGCCGACTAAATGCAAGAAGGATATAAATCCCCACCATTCATGGAAATATGCAAATGTCCCCAAATCACACTTTTTTCTCAGGGTTAAATCTCCTTTTGCCTTTAATTCTCAGAGCAGGCTTTTGTCCCTTCCTCTTAAGAGGACTCTAGTTTTCAAACAATTGACCAGACTTTTCTTTCTGGGTGACCGGCAACTTCTGTTTTCTAGCTATGCAACACAAAAGGCCATATATCTCTGAAGGAGAAAACCTTGACTTTTTAGGATACAGTAAGAAGAAAATACCTCTTCCTTTTTTTTATCTTTTTCAGTGAAAAGAAGTGAAAATTAATAATTCAGTACATTTTCAAACCACAGTATAAATCCATTGAATACATTTCCATGAAGGCTGGTAACAGGTCCCTCTTCTCTTCACTGTATCCCCAGGTTGCTGGATATGTGGCAGGTATTATAGTAAACAGGTTGAGTGTTGAGTTTTCATTTGATATCTTTTATTTTGTATGAAGTCAGATTTATAGTTATGAAATATAGGAGCTATAGTTATAGATTTCCTATTGCTGATTATATTCATTTACTGTAGCTACATCAGTAAATAAAACAGACAAAAATCTCTTCTTTGTGTGGATCTTACATCCTAGTGGGGCCACGGGAGAAATAGCAATGATAAATGAAATAAATAAGGAAAATATATAGTATAACATATTGTAATGAGTGCTATGAAGAAAACTAAGGCAGAGAAAAAAGACAAAAATGCAAAGAAGGCAGCTGCAATTTATAATGGAGTGTATAGGAATACTTTCATTATTGGAAGGATGACATTTGAGCCAAGAGCTGGAGTAAGTGAGAGAACTAGCCACGTGAAAAACGCTGAGGGACAGGGAGAAAGAGAAGCTGAGGCGCGAGGCAGAGGCATGCCTGCCTGTTTGAGAAATAGTGAAGAGGCCTGTTTGACTGGTGTGTGCTCACTGAGGGGGAGGTTGATAAACACACAGTAGGGTTGGAAAGGGGGATGGATTATGTGGGGCCTTGCAGATCATTGTGAGGACTCTAGCTTTTTATCCCAGTGAAATGGTGAAGCATCATATAGTTTTGGGCCAAGGAGATACATGATTTGATTGGTTTTAATGGCATCACTCTGGTTGCTCTGTTGAGAATAGACTGTCAGAGATGGAAAGCAGGGCAGAAGCATGTGCTCAGTGGGGAGGCTGTTAACATAATCCAGGTAAGTGATGATGGGGGCTTTCATTAGGGGTTTATCTGCTCAGGTGGTGAAAAGTGGTGGAATCCTGTATTTATTTTGAAAGTAGAACCAACAGAAACCTAGGACTTTAATGATCAAATTCAAGTTTATGGGTTCATATTTTCTTTTCACTGTGTTTTACATTATTAATCAGGATTTCTACTGTATTTCTCAGAGAAAATATAGGAAGGAAAGTGACTGATTGAGCTGGGTCTGTGAATGAGCTTTCAAGAATGACTGTTCTAAAGAGTTATATGATACCCAAGTCGGTAATGGTTTTATTCAGGGAGAATAGTTAAGTCTCTCACTAAATTCTTGGTTTACGGTACCATTTAGATTTCACTGTGAGTTTTACAACAGCACAACACAAGGATTAGTGGTGGATAGATACTTGTGGAGCTGCAACGCAGCATGAATTCTTCCTGACACCTATTGGGTTATATACTGCGATATCCATAAAAGAACTCCAACTAGTCCAGTCACTACTCTCGAGAATGAGAAAACACCTACTCCTCTTGAAATAATAATAAAGAACAGTGAGATAAAAAGCCCCATTAGGAAGATCACATGCAGGACTTTGCTTTACTAATTTGCAAAAGAGAAAGCATGCTTCAGTGAAATTTGTCAGAGGAATACCACATGGGGCTCTATCATGAGAAATTAATAGACAATCAAAGAAAACCAGAAGGCTCCCATTTTTTTGTAGAATCAGAGCTAGGCACTCATTTATTTTTGCAGTTTTCTCTTAATAGTCCAGTAGTTTCCGCCATGCAGCAATTTCATTAAAGCTTTGATCATACCAGCAATATAAACTCAAGCATTCTACAAAGGCTTCATTGCCCTAAAGAGTCAGTAATTGGCCAAATGGCTTTTAGAGTTTTGCTTGGATTCATCGCAGTACAAGTAAAAATTAATTACCCTCACAGTTTCTGCAATTCCATAATATAAGGGTGTCAAAACTTGTCTTTCTAAATGACATTTCTTTGTGTCACACTGGATATGGGGCTGGCTGTAAATGTGATTTGTGGAAATCATTAATGAAGTACCAGACCTAATTGACTTCTCTTAGCTTTATGACAACATAAAAAAAGTTCTGCACTAGTGATGATAATTCTTTTGAAGTCCTCTAGTTGGAAATCCATGGCTGTATATTTTTCCAATGAAGCAAGACTTAACATTATTTAGGATTTGAAATGCAGCTGTAGCTAAGGAACAATATGGTAAAATGGCAGACATGACCATTTTGATTTTTTATCATTATTACCATCATTATCTTTATCTGCTGCATCTGCTGAGCTCCTGCTGTATTGGTACCACTGCGTTAGGTCTTGTGGTGGAGACTGTGCACCAGAGACGAGGCTCAGCAAATTGTTGCACTGTTGTACGAGGGAGTATAGTTTGTTTGACCACTGTTAAAGTTGATCTATACCAAGAGCTTTAGTATTGGAAGACTGTGTTTTTCCCATAGATATGAGAGACCTAAGACTCTAGGAGAGACTGATTATTCTAACCTTGAGGCTGTGCTTGTTATTAATTCTATAATATATGAAAATAGATGACATATAAGTTAAAGATTATTTTGGGTATTAAACTGGGATCAAAATTAGATGTGTAACAATTCTCTTTTTATCATTCTTTCTACAATCATACCAAAATATAGCTCACTAGTGCAGACCAGCTACTTGATGGTAGAGATGAGAAGGAAAAGCCACATTTTAAAAAACATTGTGAAGGTAGTAGCAAAATATGGTAATAGATTAAACAACAACATAAATATAATGAAGTTGTGGGATATTTTCTTGTTTTGTCTGGTTTTCATTTCTTCTCTACTTCCCCATCCCTTGTACTTTTAATTGAGCTGTCAGTAGTAATATTCTACATCTCTGCCTACGGGGAGGGATATGCAGGTAATCTGGGCTTGACCAATTTCTATGGCAAACAGTTTTTGTCCAAGGTGGGATTCAGAATCTAAGTGGGTGCATTCATTCTCTACTGCTGCTGTAACAAATTATACAATATTAATAGCTTAAAACACACAAAATATTATCCCATAGATTTTTAGATTAGAAATCCGGTACAGGTCTCACTGAACTAGCATCAAAGTCTTCCCTTTTGTAGGCTAGGGAAAAAATCCATTGCCTTTCTTATTCAGGTTTCAGCAGAATTCAGTTCCAGCCAGTTGCAGGACTGAGCTCTTCTGTTGCCAGTTGTCAGTTTTTAGCTCTAGAAACCCCAATACTCTAGAGACTTGCCCTTACCTCATATGGACTCCTACATCTCAGTACCAGGAAAGGGGCATCAAATCTTTCTCACAATGCCCTCTCTTTGACCAACTTCTCCAACTTCCTCTTGCATTTTAAGATTTTACATGATTTATATTGAGTTCAGTGTGATAATTTAGGATAATCACCACATATAAAAGCCCCTAACCTTAATTATATCTGCAAAGTTCCTTTTGTCATGTAAGGGAACATATTTATAGGTTTTGGGGGTCAGGAGCTTTGGGGGCCATTATTCTGCTTACCAAAGCAGGGTAATGAACACCATTTCCAGGGTTTGATGTATATCTGCTAGTTTTGAGAAGCTCCTTGCTGGGTTTGCCACTGTTAGCTTGGAGCAGTTGGTGGCTCTTTTCTCAAGGTTCATAGAGAAAAGTCATAGAGAATGGAGCCAAAAGCAAGCAAAGTGACAAGATGGGGGAAGAGGGCCAGGGAACAGGGAGAAGGCAGAGCCTGGTTGGGAAGCTTCTTTGGTAGTAACTAAGTAGTATATTAACGAACCACCTTTTATAATTTGGAGATTAGACTTAGAGAAGCCAGAGTTCTTAAGCATGTGTTCAAAAACCCTAAAGATGTTAGTATGTGTTGGCAAATTCTCAGGGGTTACTAAATTCCAGTAAGAAGTAGACAAACTTTGAATTATTTGAAAGCAGAAAGAAGCATTTAAGTTTCTAAAGAAAGGCCCCTTCTAGAAGTCTGTGTTCAGTGACTTCATACTATTGAGGGTCAGATAATCATGAGTTAAATATTTGGAAAATTCAAATTCTCCTTCTCACTCTTAAGCTGATGCAGTGAAATAGAAGAAGATGAAAATCACAGTTGGAAATGTGGGACCTAGAAAGAGTTAAAGAAATGTTAGTGCAGGCTTTTGCTAGTACCTTTTGTTGTGTACTTACTGCATGGCAGAATTTATAATCCCTCTCAAGGTAAAGCAGCTCGCACTGGGATGCAATTTGGAGCAAAGGAACAAACTGGCTCTGCCTCAACACAGCATTGTGGGAGGCAGAGACAAGATTGAAGTAGACAGTCCGAAGTCTAGGATTATGAGAAGCAGCTCATTGCTTCTTGCTAAGGCCAGGATCTCCTTAGTTTTATGACTTATTAGTTAATGTTGCCAGAAATTCAATAGACCGATGGACTGCCATACTTTATTAATAGTTATAATATGGAGAAATCCTAAATTGGAAAAACAAGAGCCTATGGATGTTCAACACCTAAGGTAGTTCCTAAGGTCCCTTATCGATGACAATAGCAGGGATCAGAGCCCACGTGCCAGCTGACCATTGATGGAAATACAGAGGGATCAAGAAATAAAACTGAAGTTGTTTTAAGTCATGGAGATTTTCAGGTCATTTCTTACCCTAAAATCACCTGTCCTATCTTGTCTGATATATCCTCTTACAATTTCCCTTCACTATTGCTTTCCAGATGTCATTTAATCATTGGTTGACGCTTTTAGAGGAACAACATCTGTTCTTCACTGTTGGGGGTGGGAAAATTATTTCCTACTTCTGTATTTTCGCATGGAGAAAATGTTATTAGGGTGAAAACACTCCTGAATTTTCTTTGTCCCCTTAACAACTACTCCTCCACGGGCAGAAGAACCGACTAATTGACATTGGCTGAAGACACTGGGCATACATGTCTCATCCTCTTCCCTTCGCCTCTTGGTAGGGTCTTTTTGTTCTTGGAGGACATCTGTTTTGGTTTGTTCTTA
Organism: Glossophaga mutica; assembly: GCA_039655065.1. Classification (NCBI taxonomy): domain Eukaryota; kingdom Metazoa; phylum Chordata; class Mammalia; order Chiroptera; family Phyllostomidae; genus Glossophaga; species Glossophaga mutica. Next base: position 70,890,237 of record CM077308.1, on the reverse strand, counting down.
GTCATGCGGAAGATGAGAAATTTAGGTCCCATCCCTGCCAGGGAAGGCCTGCGGTTGCCTGGATGTCCTTGGGACTGTATGGCCAATTCAAAATGACCTTGATTTGGGGGAGAAATAATTGTAAGTCCTATGAGTCAGAGCTAAAACATTGTCTAATACTTTTTAACCAGTAACAATATTTATTTTTGATGTCTATCTGACTCTTGTGTCTACCTCTCAACTTATTCCAAACTGAAAAGAAAAGAATGAGAGTATAAGTGTAAGTGATTGTGAAACTTATGTTGGATGCAGTATTGGATGAGAGTTTGGGTTGTCATCCATCAGTTGCTTTTCTTTTTATCTTTTTCTTTATTTTTTCAACTTTGTTGGTATATAATTGATAATTTAAATATTGTAATATATTCACAGTATATAATAAAATATTTGATACACACATCCATTGTGACAGAATATCTACAATTGAGTTAATGTTGCGGACCGTTCAGCCTGGTTTCAGGAGTTGTAACCCTCACCCCATGGTGGGCTGTGTAAGAGCCCAAGGGACCCACTTCATCTGGGTCTGTTCTGTCGCAAGGACGTGACCTACTAAGGAGACAAAGCTTATCTCCCTGGCAGGAGTGCTGCTTCTGCCTCATCCATCTCTGGCCCCATTGCTTGGTTGGCAATCAATGATGTGTAAGACTCCTTATGGGAGGGGCAACCTAAGCCAGACGCAACCACTTGGGAGGCCTCATGGAAGGACTCGGGGGGTTGCAGCAAAGAGGATGTGATGGACCCTCGCCCCGCCCCCCCCCCCCCCCCCCCCCCCGGCTATTCTGACATAGCCCGAGTCCTCATTTCCATCTGGGAGATGTCTCCTGCTTCCTAATAGGCTTAAAGCCTGAAACTGTGGGGGTGAACGGTGCAGCCCTGTGCCGGCCAGGATGGTTCCCTGGGTGATCGGGCATAAGAAAGAATTCCTAAAGTCCTGTGAAACCTGCTTTGCTAAGAGTGCTCTTCCTTAGGTGATAAGTGTCCCAGGAGGAAATGAGTATATCTCCCAAAGTTTGGCAACCCCCTTTCCTGACAAACACTGGCTCGGATTAAGCCCTCAGATTTCTTTGACATGTTAAACCTGTATTCCGGTGTATTTGAGCCCAATAAAAGCCTAGTGAGGATGGGGCTCTGGGTCATTCTCCTCTGAGAGTTTGACCCCTTTCCTCCCCAAGCAGTCATGTCTTGGTAGTTTTTATTTTCATCCGTGACGGAGGGATGGGGCTCTGTGGGTGGAGCCCCCCCACATCTGGCGCCCAGGACAGGGTCCCCCGCAAGTTAATATAGCCATCACCTCACATATTTATTTTTGTGTGTAAAATCATTTGTATTTTATTCTCTTAGCAAATTTCTGTTGTACAACACAGTTATCAACTACAGTCATCATGTTATGCATTAGATCTTGGGACTTTATTCATCTTAGAGCTATAAGTGTGTACCCTTTTACTAACCTCTCCCTATTTCTCTTAGCCCCACACCTTCAACACCTGGCAAATACTTTTCAAGTCTCTGTTTCTATGAGTTGGTTTATTATTATTATTATTTAGACTGCAAATAAAGTAATGCAGATTTTGTCTTTCTCTGTCTGGTTTATTTCACTTAGCATAGTGTTCTCCAGGCTTATCCTCATTGTCACAAATGACAGGATTCCTTCTCTTTTAAGACTGAATAACATGCCCTGGCTGGTGTAGCTCAGTGGATTGAGCGCAGGCCTGCGAACCAAAGGATCGCAGTTCGATTCCCAGTCAGGGCACATGCCTGGGTTGCAGGCCAGGTCCCAGCATGGGACACACGAGAGGCAACCATACAGTGATATTTCTCTCCCTCTCTCCTACCCCTCCCCTCTAAAGATAAACAAATAAATAAATAAACAAATAACTGTAACTCGTAAGGGAAAGTTGTTTAAAAAAAAAAGACTGAATAACATTTCACTGTGCATATATATATACCACACTTTATCCATTCATCCATTGACAAATACTTAGGTTGTTACCATATCTTGGCTATTGTGAAATAACACTGCAATTAACAGGGGAGTAAAGATACCTCTTTGAGATAATAACTTTGTTTCCTTTGGATATATAGAAGTAGGACTGCTGGATCTTATGTCAGTTCTCTTTTTAATTTCTTGAAAAACTTCATACTGTTTTCCACAGTGGCTGTACCAGTTTGCATTTCTACCAACAGTGTACAAGAAAGGGTTCTCTTTTTCCTATGTGCTCATCAGACCTTAGCTTTTTTAAAATGATAGACAACCTAACAGGTGTGATATGATATCTCATTTTAGTTTTGATTTGCATTTCTGTGATGATTAGTGATAATGAGAACTGTGTCATGTACATGTTGGCCCTTTGTATATCTCCTTTGGAAAAAATGTCTATTCATGTCCATTTTCCATTTTGAAAATGGGTTATTAAAATTTTTTTCATTTTTGAATTGTATGAGTTCATTGTATAATTGGATATTAACTTCTTATCAGATAAGTGGTTTAATATACTTTTTTCTATTCTGTAGGTTGCCTTTTCATTTTGTTGATGGTTTCTCTTGCTCTGCAGAAGATTTTTTGTTTCATGCAGTCACACTTGTTTACTTTTGCTTTTAGTATAAACTCTAAAAATATCATTGCCAAGATTAATGTCAGGATATTTATCCCCTATGTTTTCTTCTGGGAACTTTACAGTTTCAGTTATTGTGTCCAGTTTTTAATTCATTTTTCATTGATTTTTGTGTTTGGCATAGGATAGGGATCTATTTTATCCCTTTGTATGTGGCTGTCCAATATTCCCCATACCATTTACTGAAGAAACTAGTCTTTCTCATTTTATATTTTTGGTATTAATTTATAAATTTGACATTAATTCGTTGGCCATATATATGCACAGGTTATTTCTGGGCTTTCAAGTCTCTTCTATTGATCTATGTATTTGTTTTGATGCCATTAGCATACTATTTTGATTACAGTAACTTTGTAAGATAGTTTGAAGTCAAGAAGTGTGATGCTTCTAGCTTTGTTCTTCTTTCTTAAGATTGCTTCAGTTATTTGAGGTCTTTTAGGGTTCCATATGTATTTTAGTAATGTTTGTTCTATTTCTGTGAAAATAATATTAGAATTTTGATAGGCATTGAATCTGTAGATTCCTTTGGGTAGTATACAAATTTGAACAACATTAACTTTCCAGTCCATGAATATAGAGTATTTTTTCATTTATTTCTGTATTCCTCTCTTTTTCATAAATGTCTTATAGTTTTAAGTGTACAAATATTTCACCTCCTTAATTAAATTTATTTCCAAGATTTTTATTGCTATTGTAAACAAAATTGTTTCCTTAATTTCTCTTTCTGAACATTTGTTTTTGGTATATAGGAATGCAACCAAGTTTAGTATATATATTTTGTATCTTGCAATTTTAATGACTTTGTTTACTAGTTCTTACAGTTTATTTTTGAGGAAGTCTTGAGGGTTTTCTATATATAAGATCATGTCAATATAAGATCATAGAGACAATATTGCTTCTTCCTTTCTGATTTGGGTGCCTTATTTTTTTTTCTGGCCTAATTGCTCTGAATAAGACTGCCAGTACTACATTAAATAAAAGTGGCAAAAGTAGGCATCCTTGTGTGTATCCTGATCTTAGAGGGAAAGGTTTAACTTTTTGCTGTTGTGTATGATATTAGCTTTGCACTTGTAATATATGGCTTTTATTATATTGAGGTATGTTCTTACTATATCTAGTTTGTGAGAGTTTTTATCATAAAAGAACATTGACTTTGTCAAATGTTTTTTCTGCATTCATTGAGGTGATCATATGATTTTTATTCTTCATTTTGTTAATGTGGTATATCACATTGATTGTTTTGTGGATATTAAGCCATCCTTGCATCCCTGGAACAAATTCCAGTTGATTATGGTATGTGATTCCTTTAATGTACTGTTGAACCTGATTTGTTAACATTTTTGAGTATATTTACATCAATGTTCATTAAGGATATTATTGGCCTATAATTTCCTTTTCTTGTAGTGTTATTGGATGGCTTTGGTATTAGGGTAATGCTGACTTTGTAAAATGATTTTGGAAGTGTTTCATGCTCTTCTATTTTTGGAAGAGTTTCAAAAGAATTGTTATAATTCTTTAAATATTTGGTAGCATTCAACAGTGAAACCGTCTAACTGGTCCTGGATATTTCTTGGTAGGGAGTTTGTTGATTACTGATTCAGTCTTCTTATCAGTAAATAATCTGTTCAGACTTTTTATTTTTCCACAATGTAGTCCTAGTAGCTTTGTAATGTTTCTAAGAAATTATCCAGTAATTTCTTATGATCCTTTGGATTAGACAAAGGATATTTTGAAAGGTATGGGTGCTTTCACCTGCTGGCATCTGTGCTGAGCCCTGTGGGTAGCCATGGTGAGGGCTTACATGCCCATTAAGGACTGCTTCTTTTACATCCTTGTTTAAATGTAAAAGACATGTACTCAGAAAACGGTAGAACACTGAGGAAATAAATTGTGGAAAATACAAATAAATGAAAGGATATACTGTGTTCATGGATTAGAATAATTAACATCATTAAAATGTCCATACTACCCAAAAGCAATCTATAGATTCAAGGCAATTCTTACAAAAATACCAATGGCGTATTTTGCAGACTTACAACAAATATTCCAAAAATTTATATGGAACCAGAAAAAAAAAAAAGACCCTGAAAAGCCTCAGCAATCCTGACAAAGAGCAAAGTTGATGGGATCACAATACCTAATATTAAACTATACCACAAGGCCACTCTGATCAAGACAGTCTGATACCGGCATAAGAACAGACACATAGATCAATGGAACAGAATAGAGAACCCCAAAATAAATCCATGTCTCTATGGTCAATTAATATTCAATGAAGGGGGCAGGAGCACAAAATGGAGTAAAAACAGTCTCTTCAACAAATGGTGTTGGGAGAATTGGACTGTTACATGCAAAAAAGTGAAACTAGACCACCAACTTACACCATACACAAAAATAAACTCAAAATGGATACAGGACGTGCATATGTTGTAATACCATAATAGTCCTAGATGAAAACATAGGCAGTAAATTTCAGATATCTCATATAGTAATATTTTTGCTGATTTATCTCCTAGGCCAGGGGAAATAAAAGAAAAAATAAACAAATATGACTACATCAAATTGAAAAGTTTCTTAATGGCTAAAGAAACCATCATCAAAATGAAAAGGGAACCGACTGTATAGGAGAACATATTTACCAATGATACATGGGACAAGGGTTTAATCTCTAAAATATATAAAGAACTCATATAACAACACCAGGAAGACAAACAACCCAATTAAAAAATGGGCAAAGGACCAACAAATGAGCAAAATGGAACCAGAGACTTGGAAATAAAGAGCAAATAGATAGTGACCAGAGGGGAGGGGAGTGGCAGATAACAGGGGAAAGTGGTGGAAGAGGAACAAAAAAGCAACATGAATAGAGGACTCATGGGCATGGATTATGGGTGGGGATTGATTGTGGAGTGGGAGGAGGTGGGGTTGGGATGAATGAGGGGGAAAAAGGAGGGACAACTGTAACTGAAAAACAATAAAAATGCATACATAGATAAGCAAAGGACCTGAATGGACACTTCTTCAAGGAGGATACAGATGGCCCATAGACACATGAAAGAATACTCAGTATCAAGCTGCAGTAAAGATTGGTAAGGTGGCAGAGAGTGAATGGAAGTCACATAACCTTCCCCAGGCCCAATTTGGAATTACAACTAAATTGTGGAGAAATCACCAGGAGCAAACAATGAAATAATAGCAAGAGAGAAGCCTTTTAACCTCAGAGAGAAGAATCAGCTTCAGCACAACCTGACTGCACTTGCACCAGGCTACAAGACGTGGTGGGTGGACTGACCCTTAGTCAACCAGCTGGTGGGAAGGACCCACCAAAGGATGACCCAGCAACAATCAAAACCCAATTGCATCCAGAGAGCCAACATAAATGGCATAAAGGGAACTCCAAAAGCATCAAAACCAGGATTTCAAGGAGATGGCACCACTGAATCTCACAGGTCTACTACCATAAAAGTTCATATCACAAAGACAGGAAGTCAAAACAGATCAATTAAAGAAGCAGAAGCAAACAAGGGGAGTCTCACAAGTAATGGGAAGACAAAGAAACAACCCCAATTGAAAGTAAAAGAGGAATCCTCACAAAGAGGGCTAAATAAAATAGAGGCAAGTTAACTATCAGATATTGAGTTCAAAACAATGGTTATAAGGAAGCTCAATGAGCTCACTGAGAATTACCAAAAACTAGAGGGAAGTTATGAGGCACTCACTGCGCAATACAGCAGCCTGAAAAAGGACATAGAAACTATCAACAAGATCTGAGAGGAAATGAAGAATGCAATTTCTGAATTGACAAACACAGTAGAAGGAATCAAGAGCAGGCTAGATGAAACAGAGCATCCAATCAGCGAGCTGGAGGACAAGGTAGAAAGAAACTTCCAGGGAAAGCAGGAAAAGGAAAAGAGACTCAGAAAGAATGAAGTGGGGTCAAGGGAGCTGCAAGACAACATTAAATGTAATAATATCTGTATAATAGGAACACCAGAAGGAGAAGAAGAGGAGTAGGGGATAGAAAATCTGTTTGGAAATGTAATGATGGAGAACTTCCCTAATTTGATGAGAGAAAAAGTCACAGAATTCCAGGAAACACAAAGTCCCAATCAAGAGGAACCCAAAGAGGTGTACTTCAAGATTTATCATAATTAAAATGGCAAAATTCCAAGACAAAGAGAGAATCTTAAAGACAGCAAGGGAGAAACAGAAAGTAACACACAAGGGAGCCGTGATAAGACTAGCAGCTGACTTCTCAATGGAAATGCTCCAAGCCAGAAGAGAATGGCAAGAAATATTCCAAGTAATGAAAACCAAAGGCCTGCAACCAAGACTACTCTATCCAGCAAGGCTCTCAATTAAACTGAAAGGCCAAATAAGAAACTTCCCAGACAATGAAGACTCAAAGAATACACCTCGTCCAAACCAGCTCTGCAAGAGATGCTAAAGGGACTCCTTTAAGAAGATGAAGAAAAAGAGTGAGAGAGAGGGGAACACAGGTGCAAAGGAGGTAAAATGGCAATGAATAACTATCTATCAATAGTAACTGGTGCCCTGGTTTCTGTGGCTCAGTGGACTGTCTGCCAGCCTGTGAACCAAAGAGTAGCCAATTCGATTCCCAGTCAGGGCACATGCCTGGGTAGCAGGCCAGGCCCCCTGTAGGGGGTGTGCAAGAGACAACCACACATTGATGTTTCTCTCCCTCTTTTTCTCCTTCTCTTTCCCTCTCTCTAAAGATAAATAAATAAAAAATCTTAAAAAAAAAGAAAAAATAATAACCCTAAATGTAAATGGATGAAATGCTCCAATCAAAAGACATAGCGTAGCTGAATGGATAAGAAAACATGATCCACATATATGCTGCTTATAAGAGAAACACCTGAAACAAGAGATGTAAACAGATTGAAAGTGAAGGGTTATAAGAAATATTCCAAAAAAATGGATAAGAAAAAAAGGCTGGGGTAGCAATACTTATATGAGAAAAAATCGACTTCAAAACAAAGATCATAAAAAGAGTCCCAGAAAGACATTTCATAATATTCAAGGGAAGAATCCATCAAGAAGACATAAATATTGTAAACGTATATGCACCCAACACAAGAGCACCCAAATATATAAAGAAAATCTTGGAGGACTTCAAGAGAGATGTATATAGAAACACACATATAGTAGGGGATTTTAACACCCCACTGTCAACAATGCATAGATCTTCCAAACAAAATATATCAAGGATATTGTGGAACTGAAACAACACATTAGATCAAATGGACTTAATTCATATATATAGAACCTTTCATCCCAAAGAAGTAAAACACACATTCTTTCCAAATGCATGTGGAATATTTTCAAAGATAAACCACATGATAGGATACAAAACAAGCCTCAACATATTCAAGAAAATTAAATCATATCAAGCCTTTCTAGGACCACAAGGGACTGAAAATAGAAACCAACTTCAAGGGAAACACTCCAAAACATTCAAACTCATGGAAATAGAATAGCATGCTATTAAACAATGAATGGGTTAATAATGAGATCAAGGAAGAAATCAAAAAGTTTCTGAAAACAAGTGAAAAGGAATACACAACAGTCCAACACCTATGGGACACAGCGAAGGCAGTCCTAAGTGGGAAGTTCTCAGTGATACAGGCTAACCTAAAAAAGATAGAAATATTTCAAATAAACCACATAACTCTACATCTACAAGAACTGGAGGAACAACAACAAACAAAGCCCAGAGCAAGTAGAAAGAAGGAAATAATCAAGATCAGAGCAGAATTAAATGACATAGAGATTGAAGGAACAATTCAAAGGATCAATAAACCCAGGAGTGATTCTTTCAAAAGATAAACAAAATCGACAAAACTTTTACCAGACTCATAAAAAAGGGGGAGAGGGCCCAAATAAATATAATCAAAAACGAAAGAGGAGAAATTACACTGATACCACAGAAATACAAGCGATTTGTGTTTTGCAAATTACTACAAAGAATTATATGCCAAGAAATTTGAAAGCCTGGGTGAAATGGACAAATTTTAGGAACATCTAATGTTCTAAAACTGAATCAAGAAGAAGCAGAAAGTGTGAACAGACCAATAACAGCTTATGAAATTGAAGCAGTAATCAAAAAAGTCCCAGCTTACAAAAGCCCTGGACTGGAAAGTTTCACAGGAGAATATTACAAAATATTTAAGGAAGAGCTAACTCCTATGCTTTTCAGACTATTCCAAAAAATCCAAGAAGATGGAAGACACCCAAACTCTATTTATGAAGCCAGCTTCATCCTAATCCCAAAACCAGATAAAGACACAAAAAGAAAGCAAACTAGAGGTCAATATTGCTGATGAATAAAGATACTAGAATCCTCAACAAAATATTGGCAAACAACATCCAGCAATACGTTAAAAAGATAATACACCGTAGTCAAGTGGGATTCATCCCAGGGATGCAAGGATGCTACAGCATTTGCAAATCAATAAACATAATACATCACATAAACAAAAGGTATGACAAAAACCACATGATCATATCAATAGATGTGTAAAAAGCATTCGATAAAGTATAGAGCACCCATTTATGATTAAAACACTCAGCAAAGTGGGAGTAGAGGGAGCATTCCTCAACATAATAAAAGCTAACATCATACTCAATGGACAAAACTAAGAGCTTTTCCTCTAAGATCAGAAACAAGACAAGAATGTGAACTTTCACCACCTCTATGCAATATAGTATTAGAAGTTGTAGCCATAGCAATCAGACAAGTAAAAGAAATAAAAGCTATTGAAATTGGAAGGAGGAAGCCAAACTGTCATTGTCTGCAGATAACATGATAATGTACATAGAAAATCCTATAGAATCCACCAAAAAACTACTCAACCTAAGAAGTGAATTTGCCAGAGCAGTGGCATACAAAGTCAATATTCAGAAATAGAAGGTATTTTTGTATACCAATAATGAAATATCAGAATTAGAAATCAGGAGAAAAATCCTATTTGATATAGCAATGAGAAAAATAATGTACCTAGGAATAAACCTAACCAAGGAGATAAAAGACCCATATGCAGAAAACTACACAACACTGGAGAAAGAAATTAAGGAAGATACAAATAAATGGAAGCATAAACCATGTTCATGGATTGGAAGAATTAACATCATCAGAATGTCCATACTACCCAAAGAAATTTATAGATTCAATGCAATCCCTATTAAAATACCAATGACACATTTCACAGATAGAACAAACATTTCAAAAATTTACATGGGAACATAAATGACCCCAAATAGCTGCAGCAATTTTGAGAAAGAAGGACAGAATAGGAAGGATCACCATACCTGGTATCAAACTACATAACAAGGCCACTGTAATCAAAGCAATCTGGTACTGGCATAAGAACAGACACATAGATCAATGGAACAGAATAGAGAGCCCAGAAATAAATACATCTCTCTATGGTCAATTAATATTCAACAAAGGGGGCAGGAGTACAAAATGGGGTAAAAATAGCCTTTTCAACAAATGGTGTTGGGAGATCTGGACAGCTCTGTCCAGAAGAAGAAGAGGAAGAAGAGGAAGAAAGAAAGAAAGAAAGAAAGAAAGAAAGAAAGAAAGAAAGAAAAAGGAAGGAAGGAAGGAAGGAAGGAAGGAAGGAAGGAAGGAAAAAAAAAGAAAGAAAGAGGCTCAACCACCAACTTACACCATACACAAAAATAATCTCAAGGTAGATAAAAGACTTAAATATAAGTCACAAAACCATAAAAGTCCTAGAGGAGAACATAGGCAGGACATTCTCAGATATACCACACAGCAATATTTTCACTGATATGTCCACTAGAGAAAGGGACATGAAAGAAAGAATAAACAAATGGGACTTCATCAAAATAAAATGCTTCTGGATGGCTAAAGAAAACATCAGCAAAATGAAAAGGAAACCAACAATATGGGAAAATATATTTGCCAATGATATGTTGGACAAGGGTTTGATCTCCAAAATATATAAAGAACTCACATGATTCCAGTCCCGAAAGGCAAACAATCCAATTAAAAAATGGGCAAAGGACCTGAACAGACACTTCTATAAGCAGGACGTACAGAGGGCCCAGAGACATACGAAAGGATGCTCAGCATCAGTAGCCATCAGAGAGATGCAAATTAAAACCACAATGAGATACCACTTCACACCAGTGAGAATAGCCATCATAAACAAATCAACAAACAAGTGTTGGAGAAGGTGTGGAGAAAAGGGAGCCCTATTGCACTGTTGGTGGGAATGAAGACTGATGTAGCCACTGTAGAAAACAATATGTAATTTCCTCAAAAAATAAAAATGACAATGCCTTATAACCCAGTGATTACATTTTGGGAATATACCCTAAAAATCTTCAAATACCAATTCAGAAGAACCATGCAACCCTGTGATCATAGCCGTGCTATTTATAATAGCTAAGTGTTAGAAACAACCCAACTGCCCATTAGTATGTGAGTAAATTAAAAAAAAACCGTAGTTCATTTACATAATGGAATACTATGCAGCAGAAAGAAAGAAGTCCTAATTTTCATGATAGCATGGATGGAACTGGAGATTATAATGCTAAGTAAAATAAGGCAGTCACTGAAAGACAAATACCATATAACCTCACTTATAATTGGAATGTAATGAACAAAATAAACTAATGAGAAAAATAGAAACAAAGACATGGAAACATGGAACAGAGTGATAGCTGTAGGAGAGGAGGAGAGAGAGGAGGAAAGGTGGAAGGAAGGGGAAGGTACTAGTCAAAGAACATGTATAAAGGACTCATGGACATGGACAATGGAGAGGGGATTGACTGTGGGCCAGAGGGGTGGGCTGGGTGGGGGATGGCAAAAGGGAAAAAAAGAAATTAGGATAAGTGTAACAGAATAAATAAATAAATAAATAAATAAATAAATAAATAAATAAAACAACTTCTTTATTTGCTGTACTTTCATGGGGTCTGTGAACATAATCCTTACTAGTTTTCAGAGTTAATTATTTTTGAGGACCATCCTCTGGTGGGGATCTTAAAAGTTTGAATACTAGACATGGATTTCAAAATCTTTGCTCTTTAGGGAAATCTTGGAATTGGAGATTCTCTTGTGATTGTATGGTATTGTGTTGGGGGTGGGGTTGTGGCAAGAATATGTCTCAGTTCCCCTACCCATTTCAATGTGGGTCTGTTCTCTTTAACATGATGCGTAGGAGTTACTCAGCTAGTTTCTGGATCTCTTTCAAAAGGAATTGCTCCACGTGCAGCCGTACATTACATTTTATGAAAAGAGGGGAGCTCAGAAACCTCCTGTGTCACCATCTTGCTTGACCTTTGTTTCTGTTTGGGTTTTTAAAAAATAGGTAACTGTTTAATACACAAGAATATTCTATGATTATATTTTGGGGAGAGAATGTACATAGATGATTGACAACTATAAGGTGGAATGTAGTGAGAAAATATTTGGTTTTGTATACTCCACAATTTCCTTCCTTCCTTCCTTCCTTCCTTCCTTCCTTCCTTCCTTCCTTCCTTCCTTCCTTCCTTCCTTCCTTCCTTCCTTCCTTCCTTCCTCTATCAGGCATGGACCCTAGGACTGGCCAATAATAATACCCCCTATGCATCTACAACAGTGACTAGTCTAATTCATAACACTGACTGACCCAAGGTGACTAATTATAGACCTTCCTTGGTATTGATATATAGATGATGGATCGAAAATAATTATAAAATCCCCCTCTAAATCATTTTGTTGAAGTTGGAAGCTGGGTAGTGAAAATAACTGCCAATACAGAGAAAAGTGAAGCTTGGAAATGGAGAAAAAAGATGGAGAGGGAGAAGGAGAGTGAGAGGTCATATGACATCCTTTTGTCTCTAGTTTCAGACTTGCCTGAGGCCAGTTTTACCTCCAGAGGTCTCAGCTAAACAATAAAATAATTTTTTAACATAGTTTGAACTGAGCTTTTGTCATTTTCCAGCGACTGAATTTTGCTTAATGCAGAAGTTAGAAGTGATGAACCTGGAATGCTGTTGTAAGAAGAGTCTGAGTCATTTTGCCGTTGCTGTGTTGTTGCTTGTTGTTTATAATCATTTGTTTGTGTGAAGAAGTGTAGTGATGTTAGGGAAAAAATATAACCTTAAAGTGCTTTAAAATTATTTAGGTCAAGAAAACCCACAGGCAATAGGGAAAATGATGTAGAAAATATTTCACTGATACCTCATAGAGATAGTAGTAAAATTGATCCAGGTTGCCAGTAAAAATTGACACTGCAAGAATCAATGGATAAAATGTTGGTTAAAGAGACATGAGAAGGTGGTTGGTGAGTGGTCTTAAAAGAAACAGATTTCAGAGAAGGATCAGGCAGTGTATGTGAGGGTTTAAACTCAGAAAATATGTTGATCTGAATGGAAAAATGGAAAAACTGATTCAGAAATTCAAGTAAGAGTTATACCTGTGTAAGTAGAGGTTGGTTGAAGAAAAAGAAAGCAAATGATTAACAGCAGAATTATGAACATTTTATTTTTGAAATCTTTTAATATCTTTTAAAAATATGACTTAAAATGTGTACTTATTATTACCTTTTCATATTCTATTTGTTATATTTTTGGAGTAAATAATTCTTTTGCTGCTGGAGTCATATTGTTAAAGTTTTACTACTGAAACCGGCTCCTGCTCTGTCTAACATGAATTATTGAATTTTCAAGACTTTTGAAGGATATATTAAAAAGAGACATGCATATTTCTTTTATCTCCTTCTTTTGAGCAAGGATCAAACATTATATTTCTGAATTTTTTATTGCTTTACTATTCAGATAACAAAATGCTGCCTTATAGAATCTTTATTCATGTAATTTAGGCATAATTTCTCTATTTTCTTTTATCATATTAAGGTTTTGTCCCTTTCAATTGATTCTGGCATCTCTTCTCAATGAAGGGGCTGAGAAATGCATATATTGAACTAGCCATCAAGGCGGTATGTTCAATATAATATCAACTTGTCTTTTATTGTGCACTAAAGCATGTTATTATACAGGCATAAATCATCATGACACATTATTTGATCAATAAAAGACAACTGTCATTCTATGAGCTTCATTTTCCATTTAATAGTCTGAAAAATGTCTGTTAGTATCAGATGTTAAATTAAGAGAGTACATAAACTCTTACCTCCCCTCTCTGAAGTGTGGTATAAATTTAGTCTAAGCTTATGGACTTGGTCATGGTATATTCTGATTATAACCCAAATCCAAGCAACAATTGTATCATATGTACCTGCAAAATGTATAATAAATTTTAAAACCTAATGAACCTAAGTTTAAAGTCTGACTTTTTCATTTATTGGTTGTGTAATCTTAAGGTTATTTGAGACACAATTTTTTCAGGAAATAGAGTTAATGATACCTATTTTATATGTTTATTTAGGAGTTTAATGGGCTAATACAAGTCAGGCATTTATACAGCATCTGGTTCCCTGAAAACTGTCAGTAATGATGATGATGACAATGACAAAAATATTATTACATAGGGTCCAGGAAAGGAACGAACTCATGCCAGGTCTATGAAAATATCTTAATATTTCTCCTTGTCCATCTTTCAATGCAGAAAATAAAATTATACTGTTTAGTTTCATTCTAATAAAGCTGTAGTAAAATCTTTCCCTTCAAGTCAATGTATTGAAATATTATATTTTCTGGATATAAATTAAAATAAACTTAACAATTGCTTGTATTGTTTTCACACTGTAAGTGAACTAGTGTCTCATACAATGACACTCTCCTGGAACTTCAGGCTTCTCTAATCCTTATTGGTGGCTCCAAGACCTGTGTGTCGGAACTGCTTGAAGTAACATAGGCTGTTTTCTGTGGCCCTCTGTGACCTCACACCTATCATATCGCAAAATGATATGCATCTTTGACTTTTGATCCTGCCCGAGAATCCTTGTAGAACTAATGCTGAGTCTTCCACTTGCTGTCATCCACTCTTTGAGATGTGTTATTTGTCATTTCAGGCCCCAGATCTGAAATCACAATTCACCACTCCCTTGTGCTCTCTACTTTGTAGAGAAGCTCCTATGCGTTTCATCTTCCTTTTCTCAGTGTGTGGTGAAGTGCTTGATAGACACTAGATGCTCATTACATATGTATTGAATTATGCAACTTTTATTTTACTTGCTGCTCACTATATCCTTTACTCTAAATGCTCTTGGATGTTTCTAAAGGGAGATATGCCTATTTTGAGGGAAATTGCTCTGTGCCATTTTTGAAGATTCTTCTTTTCCTGCAATTTCAAGTGTCCTCACTTACTAAATTTGTAACATGGGTATTTTCACTAGTGAATTCTTTCCTCACCCTGGTACATTAAGTAACTGATCAGGAAATACTGACTTCATGATAGGAGTATATTTTCCTGCCTCATAGACATTGGGTTTGGTCATCTGACTTGCTTTGGTTGAAGTATTTTAGAGGATGCAACTTATAGGGAGACTTGAAAGGATTTGCGTGTTGAGTTTGCCCTTTTGAGCTCTTGAACTTCACTGAGAAAAGAATGTGACTCAGGTAACTTACTAGTCAAAGAAAAATGACAGATGCCAGGAACTGTCCTGGACCCAACCCATGGCACTTGAGACTAGCCTTCTAAGCCCAAATTAGAATAGCCAAAACCAAGCTGACCTGCAGACTTGTGACCTGAAAGACTTAGTTCTTTCATGTCATTGTGTTTTAAGGTAACTTGTTATTCACAATTATTGTGGCAATAAGGGACTGTCCTATCAAATTTACAGAACCAGAAGGTGTATTTGGAGTTCCAGGCTAATCTGGGGAATAGTTGAGGAAATAAAAATGTCTTAGTAATTTATTCTTCTCATTAAGCTGCTTAAATTTTTATACAAATAAATACAGGGGCCTACCTTATCATATGATGAAACAGCATATGAATTTGCATACAAATTATTTTTGATTCATGCTCTATAATTTCTATTATTATAATGAATTACATTTAACACCTTAATTCTTAAGATTCAGTGATTAAGAAGAAAATTATCTTTATTGTATAATAGCTACATGAGTTTGCTGCAAGCCACTTATTGCACATGCCTATTTTGTTGTGTTTATACTGGACCACCTTAAATTACATATTAAGATGAGCTTGTTATTACCGTTATCATTGCACATAGAATCTTGCATTTCGCTGACATTCAGAATGGACACTGAGCTACAAGGAAACTCTCCTTGCTCATTTGTCTTCAGACTTCACATTTTCTTCTTTCATGTAGTCTACACAGTGCCACCCTTTTCAGAGGTCTAGGAATACAGGACTTTATTTTAAGAGACAACTGCCATTTTCTGTTATGTTAGTTCTTTTGAGTTGTACACACTGGTAAAATTCTTTCTATTCTTTTGAGGATTACCATATCTGGTGTGCTGGTTTGTTTCTTAAACCACCTTCAAGAATGATTTTTTTCCCTACTGGGGGTGGTTGGAGAGTCTCACTTTCACATTTATAATCTCTCTCTTTGGGCATACTGGGACTATAGCAATAGTCTGTGTAAGAGAATTTTAAATTCCTTACTGAAGATTTGCGATAATTTCAAAAGGCAATTTACAGCATGGCATCAGAACAGTTAAGCATAAAGAAAACATGATCTTTGCACATGTGCTCAAAGGGAAGACAGCAAAGCAGCTGATCTCTTCACAAAATATATTGTCTTCTGAGTGTTCCCCAATTCCTTCTTTTTCTTCCTCTTTTAGTTTTTTACATGACTTCAAATCTTCACCACTTCCTTAGTAAATATCGCCCTTAGCACCCTCACCCACAGGGAGGGATTTAGTTCTCCTAGATTCCTACCATTTTTAATATTTTTCTTTTGGTATGTAAATCATTCACACTAGAATGGTGATTTGGATTTGCACTCTATGTCGATGATGTCTATTGATCCAAGACCTGAGAAATTCCAAAGTAAAAAATCACCTAATTGAGATGAAAAAGGTAGTTGGGGGAGAGTTTGTTATTCTGCAGCCCTGCAAGGGTGGGAAAGGGGAGATGGAGAAGATGGAAACTGGATTGCAGTAGGGAGGAATGATTGGGAATGTAAAATGTAGAAATGAAATGGGAAGAATGTTCCCAGATACCATACTTTTCAGCAAATTGAGAAAAACTCTAGCTACTGAAGGTCACTGTAGGGTTGGTCATACTTTTTAAATTACTTTTTTATTTGTTCCAATATTTATTCAATCAATATTTATGGAAAACTAGCTGTTTTGGGGCACTGTGCTATATATTTAGATTGTAAAAATCAGCATGACAGACATAGTTCCTGCTCCGTGGAGCTTACAACTCATAGATTTTGAGGTATATCTATCATAAAAGTTATCATTTTGCACCTGGAGGGTCTGCTGGAAGCCAGATGATAAACATTCTCCTATATTTGCTCCTCTTTTAAAGATCCAGGCATTATAAACTCACACCTTTTTTTTGTATTACACCCCAGTGTTCATAGCAGCACAATTTACAATAGGCAAGTGCTGGAAGCACCCTAAGTGCCCATCAGTAAATGAGTGAATCAAAAAATTGTGGTACATTTACACAATGGAATACTATGCAGCAGAAAGAAAGAAGGAGCTCCTACCATTTGTTACAGCATGGATGGAACTGGAGAGCATTGTGCTAAACGAAATAAGTCAGGCAGTGAAAGACAAATACCATATGATCTCACCTTTAACAGGAACCTAATCAACAAAACAAACAAGCAAGCAAAATATAACCAGAGACAGTGAAATTAAGAACAAACTGACAGTAACCAGAGGGCAGGTGGGAGGGGATAATGGGAGGAAAAAAGGGAAGGGTTTTCAGGAACTACTATAAAGGACACATAGATAAAACCAAGGGGGGGTTGAAATTAAGGGTGGGGAGTAGGGATGGTTTCGGTGGGGCAGAGGTGAGGGAAAAATGAAGATAACTGTACTTGAACAACAATAAAAAACAACATTATATTAAAAAAGCATCAGCAAAGCTTTCATTTAGAATGGAAGGGAAGATAAAGTGCTTCTCAGATAAGGTCGAGTTGAAGGAGTTCATCATCACCAAGCCCTTATTATATGAAATGTTAAAGGCACTTATCTAAGAAAAAGAAGATAAAAAATATGACAGTAAAGGGACAGCAAACTCATAGCTATTAACAACCACACCTAAAGCAAAAGCAAACTAAGCAAACAGCTAGAACAGAAACAGAAACGCAGAAATGGAGATCACATGGAGGGTTAGCAACAGGGGAGTGGGAGGAGGAGAGAGGGGGAAAGGTACAGAGAATAAGTAGCATAGATGGTGGGTAGAAAATAGACAGGGGAGGGCAAGAATAGTATGGGAAATGTAGAAGCTAAAGAACTTATGACACATGGACATGAACTAAAGAGGGGGAATGTGGGTGGGAGGGGGTGTGCAGGGTGGAGGGGAATGATGGGGGAGAAATGGGACAACTGTAATGGCATAATCAATAAAATATATTTAAAAAAATCATCTGAATTGCATTTAACGTTCAAAAGAAACATCAGGAGACTTGATTATGGGTACCAAGGGTGGTGGACACACCTAAACCTTTATAATTTTAGTAATTAATGTCACACCAGCACATTTGATTAAAAATAAATAAAAAAGACTTTTATTACAAAAAGAAGCTGTACTCAGTTGTTTTTATATTTTGAACGTTCTCAATAAAATTACTATGGAATTTGTTTTCTCATTTTTTTACTGTTCAAGTTGTCTCCATTTTCCCCCACCACTCTCCCCAACCCACCCAACCCCACATCCCACCCTCAATCCTACTTCTCTTTGGCTTTGTCCATGGGCTCAACACATTTTAAGATTTTAAAACATTCCCTTTATTATAATGAGCATCATTTCCAAAGGATGGCAGTGTCCTGGCGTAGTCTCTAAGAAAAAGCGCAGACAGTTACATCCCACGTTGCTAATTTGCTTTGAAGTCTTGGGGCATTTCCTTCCTGGATCTGTTTTGTCATCTCTGAACTACTGAAAGCAGTGCTGAGCTGTGGAGTATTGGAAGTGGCAGGAAACAATCCTAAATGATTGTAAAGTATTCTGCAGATAGGAAGTCAGGTGTGTACCAGCGGCGATAATATCGGCCCATTAATCCTTTTAGTGACAAAGAAAGTGTTGCTGTTCAGGGAGCTGAAACGTGAGGAACAAAAGAAAAGAGAATAATAGAATGGAAACAAGAGGAAAAGCAGGCTTAGAAATGTGAATCAGCCATTTTGTCTAAAGGAGGACAAATTATTCAAAGGCCAACTATGTCGACTTTACCTCATCTTAAATAAAGTGTGAAGAAAAATGCTTTAAATGGACAAATTTATTCAAGTTTTACCTGTGTTTTTCACTATGGGTACGTCATGTTTTATTTAAGCAATATTTGTACATTTAACAGAAATGGACTTTTCATGCTAATCTACATGCATTCATGTAAAACATTTTCTAGGTATACATGGTTTGCTTATAGTTCATTATTGGAAGGGAACCTTCTGTCTAATGCCTCATTTAAGATTCAGCGGAATCTTTCTTCCTTCAGTAATTTCCCTATTAAATTACAACTATTAGTTCTAGTTCCTCACCCTAAAGGAAACCAATAAAATCACACAAACTAATGAAGTTGTTTCAACAGCAAGCTCCTCGTTACGGGGGCACTTCTAATTACTGTTAAAATGAACTGGAACGAAATGTCTCCAGAATGGGGTGTCCCAGAGCTATAAACCAAAACTGTAAACAGCTGTGCAACTCCTACTCTATTCCTTTCACCTTCGAAATCACAGCACAACACCAACTCATTTTAAAATATTGGTAGACAAGAACCAGAAGGGATTTGGACGCAGATCAGAGGCATTACTAATAGTTTTCTTACATCACAATACGAACATACTGGTCATATTTTGTTTTATAAATTGGACCTGTTTTCTCTCCTGGATGTTACCTTATTTGCTCCACATTTGTGTCTCTCTGTGCTGATTGCCATGCTCAGGTAGGACTTGGGTCAGGACTGCAATGAGCAAGGGTGGTGATGCAGCCTACGCAGCAGAAAACACTGTCAGTGCTGGACTAGTTTGTGCAGGGGAACAGCTTTGGACCAGATTACATTAAGGGGTGCTTCCCTTTCCAATGTAATTTTATGCCTGAAGCAGTAGAAGCTGAACACTTTTCCAAATCACAAGGCTGACATTTTATAAACAAGATACTTTTGTTGATACTAATTTATTCTCGACACAGATTTCAAAACAGAAACATGAGTCAATTTAGTTGATAAATTTAAATAACTGTACAAATTAAACACACATAAGAAAAAATTATGAAACCTTGGGGAACAATTATGATAGAGGAAGTTTAAAAATTATAGTAGATTTGGAAAGACTATGTAGAGGCAATCTTAAAATCTAACTTCTAGGTGGGGAGGGCTGGGGTGGCGGGTTCGGGTGAGAATAAAAGACAGAAAACTGTACAAGATCAACAATGAAAATAAAAATAAAAAAAAAATCTAACTTCTGCTTTTCCACAAGTAAGGGGAAAACAAAAATGGCAGTATAAATAATAATAACATACTAAGTAATAGTATTATGTTTACAGTTTTTGAATGACAAAAAATAGCAGAGAAATGTAAGCAGGCCCCACCTATTACCAGGTATCTGCTGGGAAAATTGTGGTCTGACTTTACACATCATCCTTACCCTAAGCTCATCGCTACTTCAGTTAAAATGAGCAGAGCCAAGAAGATCTGAAACCACGAAGGAATTCGCCGAATATTGAGTGAAATAGAAACTGGAGTGAAAGGTCTGACAGAGGATATAGCTAGAAATATGTTTGTGGTCAAAACTATAGAGATTACACTTTACCATTTAGGCAAGAGAGCTATTACAAGTTATGGTTTCACATTCACCAAAATTAGGTCTATTCTACCTGTCATCTTCTATTCTTTCCTTTATTAAAACCCATTGCCTTTTGATATTATTCTATTTTATGTGTTTTATTTAATTTTATTTTCTGACTTAGTTGTCTGTATTCAGATCACACAATCTCTGCAACACGGAGTTCTTTGTCACAAGATAAATAATTTCAACATTATTTCAACAGTATTTAAATGTGTAATATAAATATGTATACATTTATTTATAAGCTTTTATTTTATAGTTGATGTTTTACTGCTTTTCAGTTTTGGATCACCTTGAAATGTGATCATCTCAAAAATAACTTGGATTTTAAGTTTAAGTGGAATCTTTAAGGCACGTAAAGCTGTATGATTAAGATACATATGAGTGTAATCAATCATCTCACTGATCATTTTGATTCATTAACTAGAAAACTTATTCTAAACTTAAATTCTCATTTACATCTCAGAGCCAACACTGATTATGGCATAGTTATATATAAAATGAAATTCAGTGACTCTGTGACTGACATTTTAAATAATCTTAGACAGAAAAATAAAATTTGTTTTTAAATTTTACTATTCATATCAAATATGTCTGGTCTAGTGGCATAAAAAGCGATTCAACTGAAACCAAAATGCAAAAATATAAAATAATTTTTATACAATAGTCAGAAAAATACATTGTTTTGGTGATCAGGGAAGCACACAGACCACAATAAATCTCTGTCTAGTTTGTACTCATTCAAATAAAAAAAATCTAAAAATCTGGAGATACCAAGTACTGAAGAAAATGACAGTGCAGAGACTTTTTGATCCATTACTTAAGGAAGTATAAATTGATGAAATCATTTTGAAACACAGTTTGGTGTTACCTCCTAAAGTTAACCATTTAGAAACCTATGGCAACTCTGCTGACTGTCAGCCTGAGGGGAGAGGGGAGGGAATTTCAGGGGAAAAGGGGAAGGGTTTACAGAAACAAGTATAAAGGACACATGGACAAAAACTAGGGGGGTGGAAATGGGAGGGAGGTGGGGAGGGCTGAGGTGGTGGGCTGGGATGGGAGTAAAAGACAGAGAACTGTACAAGAACAACAATTAAAATAAAAAAATGTGAAAAAAAGGTTTGAAAAACAAACAAACAAACAAACAAACAAACAAACAAACAAACTAACAAAAAAGAAACCTATGGCCAAAGAAATCCCTTCCTGGTATTTATCCAAAACCAGACTTGAAGAGTACAAAGGTTGTATACAAGAATTTTTGAAGTAACACTGTTTGCTTAAAAAAACCCTATAAACAATCCAGCTATCTATTGATTAAAAATGTTGGTAAGTAAATAGACAAAAGTGGTACAACAGCAAAATGAATAGATCATGGTAATATATTAAGTGAAACAAATGCCCAAAAGTTACCTAAATCATAATATATTTTTATACACACATACAACATACTTTAGGAATTAATTGTGGTTAATGCATAGGAGTTAAAGCAAGGAAAATAGGATTTGAACACAATACATATATATTTGAAATACCTAATGATGCAATAAACTTTATAAAAAGAAAAGCCAGAGAATAAGGAGTATAGATTGAATAATGGAAAATATTTTGAGTGCACAGAAACGGGGGCATGCATTTGTGGTGGAGACAATATTTTTAAAGGTTCCCAGTTCACAATCCCTCCCTTCTCTATTAAAATGTCTATGCAGCAGAAAGAAAGAAGGAGCTCCTTCCCTTCAAGACAGCATGGATGGAACTGGAAAGCATCATGCTAAGCGAAATAAGCCAGGCAGTGAAAGATAAATACCATATGATCTCACCTTTAACAGGAACCTAATCAATAAACAAACAAGCAAAATATAACCCAAGACACTGAAATTGAGAACAGGCTGACAGTCACCAGACGGGAGAGGGGAGGGAATTTCAGGGGAAAAGGGGAAGGGTTTAGAACAACAAGTATAAAGGACACATGGACGAAAACTATGGGGGCGTGGAAATGTGAGGGAGGTGGGGTGGGCTGGGGTGGGAGTAAAAGACAGAAAACTCCAAGAACAACAATTAAAATTAACAAAAACTTATTTGAAAAAAATGTCAAGCAAAGCATTTTCAGTGTTCCATTCTTATTTCTAAGATCAACAGAATTAATTCTCTTGTAAACACCAGGCAATTTAAAAAAATATATGACAAATATAACACAAATAATAGCATGTGTAAATATTTATACTAAAATCTCAGAGTATTAGTAATTGAAACCTGCAGCCAATTAAAAAAAACACCAAAACCAATGAGAGGTTTGTTTGAGCTGTGAGAGATGGTTCAACGTTTGAGTATTTATAAATGCAATACCATGTTAGCTAATAAAAAGTTTTAAAAAGTTATGTGAAAAAATTATTTGCTAAAATTTAATGTACAAAAACCTTGTTTGACCAAGAATGAATAATATTGTTTCAAAATATGTTCATATTTATATTAAATGTCAGTATTGTGCTTTTTAAATTTTAACAATGTATTTAGCACAATATATCCAAAGTATTATCATTTTTAAATGTAACCCATATAACATTATTAGTGAATTATTTTACATTTGTCACATGTACTGGGTACTTGAAGTGCAGCTGATATTATTGAGGGTTTGAATTTTAAAACTTTGTTTAATTTTAATAAATTTAAATTTAGAAACTGATACTCAATTCAGTTACTGGAAAACTTTTAAGTATATATGAAACAGTTTAGGTAGGTGGATCTCTTTTTTTAACTATAAACTTTATGTTCTAAATACTGATAAGTATTTCCATTGAAAATTTAGCATTCCTATTGAAATATACTATAAGTGTAAAAGTACACTGGATTTTGAAGACTCTGACAAAATATTGTGATTTAAAATTGAAAATAGAGATATTTTAGATTCAAGGAGGAATAATGGTTGACAATTATTATCACTGCTTTGTTTTGAAAATATTGGCTTATTCTGTTAGACAATGTAAAATATTACAAAAAGACATCAGTGACATTTAATTACTCATTTTCATCGTTAGACTATATTACTTTTAGGAGCAGGGAACTATGTCATATTAGTCACTATATCCCCAATTCCTACTAGGTTTTATTGCATAGGAGGGGATTGTGTTTTGTTAGATTTTATTTCTGAAATTATTTTTAAGTAAACTGATACTTGCTTTTAAATTTACTAGAGACATTTTAAATCTCTCGTTGCTTAATTATTATAGTCAGTAAATATTAAAAATGATTGGCACCCTGGCTGGGGAGCTCAGTTGGTTAGAACATTATCCCAATATGCCGGGGTTGCTGGTTTGATCCCTGATCAGGGCACATACAAGATTCAACCAGTGAATGCATAAATAAAATGGAACAACAAATTGATGTCTCTCTCTCCTACTCTTCCTTCCTCTCTGTCTCTAAAATCAATACATAAAAAATGTAAAAATAAAAAAAAATGGCTTGCCCATATTGAGGGGAGAAATTTCTCTTTTACCTGCCATGTTTTCCCCCTTTCTGACATACTTCTTAGACGAGAAATTATTAGACTTCATTATTATTATTATAATTTTTTATCACAACTATTTTAGATTTCAAGAATTATTCTTAATATATTATCTTTTAAAAAAAACACATTTTTGTAATTACTTGTATTTAAAATTATATTTAATTGGTTTCAGTGCTCAATATTATTTCTTTTTAATTTTGACTTTCTTTTTCTTGAGATTTTGTTTTTACTTTCTATTTTTACCAGCTAGAATATACCTACAAGAAAATTTCTTAGATGATATGAATGGTTGTTTTAGAGCCTTTAATATTCATAAATATCTTATTTTTTCACATGAATAACAACTTCATAGGTAAAACTTTTCTGTCAAAATATGTTTTACTATAACATAGTTTTCTGCATTTTTTAAAAATGTGTTGGATTATTCAAGACAAATCTGAAGCCTTTTTATAGCTAATTTTTTTTTACTACCTGAATGATTGTAGGATTTTTTTTCTTCCATTATCTCTGAAGTTCAAAACATTATTGAGAAAAATCAAGTAAAACCTAAATAAAAGAGAGATATGTAATTTTCATAGATTTGAAGACCTTCAGTTTTCCCCAGAATTATCTCATTGATCAAATCCACAGTACTATTTTCTGGGAGAACATAGTGGAATTATTCTAATAATAATTATTATTATATATCTATATAGATATCATATACAGCAAGATACTGCTTACAGAAGATAAAAGGAGTGAAGCTCATTCTAATATATATCAAGTTTTAAAAAAAGCCACAAAAATTAAGACAGCACTGTATACTCACAATGAGAGGGGAAAAAAAGAATAAGAGAATGGAAGAGAGACCTCTTAGAATTAGAGAATAAGAGAGATCCCTTAGAATTAGTCTCATTTGATATAGACTTCTGATTTATGATAAAGGTTGTAATGCAGAGCAGTATTAAAAGGGACTATTTTCCAGTAAAAATACTGGAATAATGGATATTCACCTGGAAGACAATGAAACTCCATTCTTATCTCCCACTATATACAAAAATAAATTCCATTTATTAAAGGCAAAAAAATGAAGATTTTAGAAGATGAATGAAGACTATCTCCATGACCTTGCAGTAGTTAAATAATTTTTATACAAAAACACATAAAGCACTAAACATATAGAAGAAGATGATAAATTAGAGAATCGATTAATTTGGCTCTAGAAAAACTGAACACTTCTGTTTACCAAATGTAATAATTGATTGAAAAGGCAAACCATAGAATGGGAGAAAATATTGCAACATATATAACTGTCAAAGTACTCTTATCTAGAATTCCTACAAATCAGTGAGAAGACTGATAAATCATTAGGGGAAGTGTGTGAAAGAATGAACAGCCAATTCACGAAAAGAATATAATATCTTAGTAGGCAAATGAAATTGTGTTCAATCTCAGTAATTATTAGAGAAATTCAAATTAAAATCACAATATCAAAATGTGATTTTCATATGATATTGCTAAAATAAAATGACTGATATAACAAATGTTTACAAAGATGTGAATCATTGGGAATTATCACAGTGTTGATGCTCTTGTAAATGAGCACAACCACTGTAGAAAATAGTTGGACATTATCTACTAAAATTGAATGTAAGCATATCTGTGCACCCAATAATGCCACTTCTAAGTGTATAACAAACAGAAATACATGATTGTATGCATTAAAAATATGTACAAGAGTAGAGAAATTGGTAATCATAACCCCCAAGTTGGAAACAACTTATATGTCTTTGAACAGTAGAATTATTAAACAAACTGTGATATTTTCATACAATGGTATACTATACAGCAATGTAGGTAATAAACTACAGATGCGTACTACGATGTGGATGAATCTTACAGACATAATTTTTAGTAGAAGAAAGAAAACAGGTGTAATACATGTTGCAAAATATCTATAATGTTATAGACATACACTGATAGCTAATACTATTAGTTAATCAACATAAATTCAAAATAGTAATTATTTTTTGAGGAAAATAGACTTTTGTAATTGGGAAGAAGCATGCTTAGGCCTTCCACGATGCCGTTGATCGTTCTAAATCTCACCTGGGTGGTGGGTTCAATTGGTAATCATGACAATTTATTAATTTGAATGTGTATATTTTATGTATTTTCTGTATGTATACTATTTCCCTGTAAAATGTTTTGTTTTGTTTCTTAAAGGAAAATAGACCAAAAACTAGTACATTTCAAGGGTGCAGTTCTAGTAGTAACCTTTCTTTTATATCTTCTAAAAAGAATATATGCTCTATCAAAGAATTTTATGTTTCTGCAAGTAAAAATGCTAGTTTGAAGGATATTAGATGGTGAAATATTAAATTTTTAGAATATTTTAATTATTTATAGAGAAATAGTAGAAAATATTCAATTTTGAAGCTACCTCCCAAATATACGATATGTTTTTATCCATATATAACTGAAAAATGAGTCTGACGTCCTACTCTGATGGAAACTACTCACTTATTGATGATATGTGTGATAATCTATATCACCTATGGAAATGGCCACAGTTATGAGTCACCTGCCCCCTGGTGAATTTATAGACCCACTGTCAAAAAATACGACTTCAGGAGTTATAGATTTTAACTCTATAACTTTAGAATGTCTTTTGGTTGTTTCTCTGTTAGGTATGAAAGTAGGAGGGGGAATGGGGAGGGTGGAGGGGCATGGTGGGAAGTAGATGGGGACAACTGTACTTGAACAACAATAAAAAAATAAAAAAAATTACACGAATCAGAAAGATGACATGAGAAATGACTAAAGCTACTCATCTTCAACAAATCCTTTAGGGAGCCTTCAGAGGCTGGATTATCCTTTTAAAATGAATATGAGCAAAATGTGACCATGGAAAATAAAGTCCTACTTTTGCTTAATATGAGACTAGATCTACTAAGCTGGCTGCTCAACCATTTTTTATTGAATAAATGCTTTTTTTGACCTGGTTGCTATATGTGAAAGACTGTTCAATTCACACTTTAAAAATAAACTTTATTTTTTAGATTAAAAAATTGTGAAGGTAGTACAGAGAGTTATCATGAACCCTACACCCAATGTCCCTTATTAGTAAGATCTTACATTACTAATATGGCACATTTGTAACACTTAATGAATAAATGTTGACACTTTAATATTAACTAAAGTCCATACTTTATTCTGTGTGTCTTTTAGTTTTCACCAAATGTCTTTTTCTGTTTCAGGATCCCATCAATATTACCAAATTATATTTAGTTGTCATGTCTCTTTAGCTTTCTACTTGGATGTGAAAATTTCTCAAACTTACCACTGTTGATATTGAACTTGATCATCTGGCTGAGGTAGAGTTGGTGAGATTTCTTTATTAATTACTATCTTCACTTTTTCCACACTATACTCTTGGAAGAAAGTCATTGTACATCTCTCAAATTTAAAGAAGGGGAGTAAAAATACATCTTGTTGAGAGTGAAATATTTACATAATGTTTTTAGAATTCTTCTACATGAGAGATTTGTCTCTGCTTTCCCATTTATTTAAATTATTATGGATTGATTTAGATTTTAGATATAGTCTTATGTTCCTGTATTTAGTTCACTTCAGTTTTATCGTAATCTTACTGACCTTAAATTACCTCTCCAGCTTCATCTATTACCCACTGAGATAGCCATTGGTCCAGACAGACTTAACTGTTTTCTAATTGTTCCACACACATACATTGTTTTATTTTTTATTAGAAAACTTCTGCCAAAGATACTCTTTGCCACTTTATCTGGAAAAAAAATTATTCATTCATTTTTTGAGATGAAATTCAAATGTGACTACCTCTATGACACCTTTCTGCAACTTCCCCAAATGTTCAGTCTTTAACTGCTTTTTGCTCTGGAAACACTTTGTATATTCCTCTCTTTATAGCACTTATTTTTATTGTATTTATTAACTTTTATGACCCTATATCCCATTTAGTTGTGAATTTTGAGGATCTAGATATTTTATTGTGTGTAAGCCTCCTTCTAGCCTCTGTGCCTAGAAGAATGCCTGAAAGCCAAAGTTTCTATTACATTTGTATGAAGAGTAAAACAAACCGAAACTGAAGGATGCTGTGAACTTCTTGAAACACTTAAAATTCTGCCTCTTCTATATTTTTGTGAAGGAAGCCCTTGGGTGGACGTCACTTTGTAGTGCATTGTTTTCCTATTTAGTCCTGCTACCGTGGAAGTTGTATGTAGTCAACTCTTAATTATCATCTTCAAAGTTTATTTCCTTACATCGTCCAGGAAATAAGACATACTTAATTTAAAACAGTGTCATAACCATCTAGTTTCCCAGGGCACTATTTCAGAGGATTCATCACAAATGTCTACTTGCCAGTGTAATTGCAAACTGAACATGATGGTAACTTTATAATGTTTGACCAAATACTCCATATCAGGCCTTGGCCTAGAGTCACTTGTTTTTCACTCTTGGTTGTTAGTTTCAGCTTCTGGAATGGCTGAAGAGTACAATATGCTATTTTTGTGGGTCTTTCACATTGTGTTAATTAGAAGATATATCATTGCTAGTAATTTTTAGTAACTTCAATTTACAAAGGGGTAAATGATTCTGTTACATTTGTGTGATTTTTGTGTTAAGTCATGGTAGAATGACTGAATGAAGTCTATGACTGATTGGCTTCTCTTTGAAAGGCATTAGAGATCTCTAATTATACACTAAAATTTCTGGCAGTGGGGAAGATGAATGGAAGGGCATCACTGGCTTCTACACGAGGCATACAGGTTTTTGTTCGTTTGATTTTTTGAGGGGAAATTCAACTACATTCACCTGCACTGTTGGTGAATACCTTGTGATGCCTGTCTGGGGCACAGCCTTCCAGGCGTAGATACTCATTAGAATTATGAATTGGTCCACCTGTAGGTGATCCCTTTTTTAATATGACCTCACTTTATTTAAACTCTCCTTTAATCAGCTCCTGTTTGGTACAGATGGCAGGAGAGTACATTATAGAATTTTAAGTCAAGCTCTAGGTCTTCTGTGATATGCAAAGTGTTTGGTCTTGAGAAGAGTATTTCCCAGGATGTCTGGGGAGAAAATGCTTTGGATGCTGAGCAAATAATCATAGGCCATTAAGAAGGTGCTGGAGCCCTGACTATGGTGGCTCAGTTGGTTAGGCCTTGTCCCTCAAGGCCAAGAGTCGCTGGCTAGGTTTGGTCCTGGTGGCCGCAGATTGATGATTCTCTCTTCCATCAATGTTTCTCCTCCTCTCTTTCTCCCTCCCTTCCTTTTCTGTGAAAATAAATAAAGAAACTCTTAAAAAAAAGAAGAAGAAGAAAAATAAGGTACAGGTACTGGAGGGCCCCAGGCAGAGGTGGAAAAATCAACCTGCTCTTTTGGTAGAATGACTTTTCCATCAGATTTCTGATGGCCAGGAGCCAGCTGGGATAAAAAAATGTCTGCAACAACTACAAAACAGGATTGAATGCTGGCTTCTACACTTCCTGTGTGATTTAAAACAGTGTTCATCAACCTTGTTCATTATTGCTCCATTAAGACCTTCTTTGACATGTTTTTCTGATTACTGCTCCATGGAATTTTAATAATGCTAAACATGCTGTATATGTTGATGTACTGTATGTATGTGTACTGTGCTTTATACACAGAGTAAGCGGAAGGCTGACTCTTCACTCAGTACAGGGCTAAGAATGACTATGTAACATTTTTAGGTTAAAAAATTAAAAGTTGAAAAGCTATTAACATTTAACTTTCTAACTGGATTTGTTGAGCATCTTAATGTAATTTATTTACTTATATAAATTATAATGTATCAAATTATAGATGTAATAAATTAGCCATTTATATAAGCATATAATAATAATACCAATGTACTAAAATTTTGGAAAAATTATTCAAGCCAATTATCTTTCCAGCAAAAGTAAACCAATAATTCCTAGAAGTATTTTAGTGAACGTAAGTTTTAGCTTTCCCTGATGTGAGAAAATAACTCTTAACTAGCTGCTAAGTATTTATTCAAATATTGTCAACACTTTTTATTTTTAATACCAGGGAAAATAATGTTTGGCTGAATAATTTTTATAAAATTAAATAACAAAATACATACTGTTATTTACTTAATTTTCAAAGCCCGAGTCACACACCAAAGCATGGGATAGCAGATAACACCCACAGGGCAGCCAACAGCGGCCAGCAGGCATGCACAGACCCTCATTATATGACTTTAAGACTTTGCAGAATCAATCTAGAGAAAGCCTTTGAATCACAGCTATCTGTTTATCATAGTTTGGTAGCAATAATTTTATGTACCTTTTGTGCATGTTACATGAACTCAGTGTCATTTGTGCTCATGTGACACCCAAGCCAACTAGCCAACTCAATGACAGAATGAGATTTTATCAGATAGGGAGTCATTGTAATCATTATGATATCCCCCTCACCAACAAATAATTTTCGTTTCCTTGGAGACAATATTACTCCCAATAAGAAGGCAAGGCTTGGGTACTGAAATATCGGAGGGAACACTTTGTACAGTATATGATTGACTAACCACTGCACTGTGCATCTGAAACAAATACAAAAAATGAATCTATAATTGAAAAAATAGTAAAAATGTAAAAATAATTTTTTTTTAAAAGATAGCAAGGTCTTTGACATTGAGAGCCTTGGATTCTTAATTATAAAAATGAGATGTGCCCTAACCAGTGTGACTCAGCTCATTTGGCATCGTCCTGAGAACTGAAAGGTCACACGTTTGATTCCTGGTTAGGGTACATGCTTGGGTTGCGACTTTGGTCTCTGGTCAGGGTGTGTGCATGAGGCAGCAGATTGATGTTTCTCTCTCACAGTGATATTTCTCTCCCTTTCTTTCTCCCTTACTTCCCCATTCTCTAGAATCAATAAAAAGAAAAAATATTTAAAAAATGGGATGTTATCATCAAACTCAGATTTAAATATATGGAAACACCTAATACAGTGCTTGGTTATGCAATTTATTGTTAGTTCAAGCAGTATTTTTTGAGCATTAACCATGTGATAGACACAATGATAAGTGCTAGGTATATATTCCTAACCCCCCCCCCAAAGTTTACAGTATAAATAGATAGATATACATGTAAGCAAATTATTTTAATACAATATTGTAAGTTCAATTATAGTAGTGGGAGAAGAGGAGGGATACTAGCTTTGTTTTCTTGTGGTGTGAGGAAACTATGGGACATTCATATAATGGAATACTACTTGGCTATAAAAAAAGAATAAAATTTTACCCTTTGTGACAGTATGGATGGATCTGGAGAACATTATGCTAAATGAAATAAGCCAGTCAGAGAAAGACAAATATCATATGATTTCAATCACATGTGGAATCTAATGAACAAACTGAACTAATATGGAAAATGGGGACAGACTCATAGATGGAGAGCAGGATGATAGCTAGTGGGAAGGGGAATTTAGGGGTGAAAGGATTAAGCAAAAAGGAAAAAGGACTCATGGACATGGACAAAAGTGTGGTGATTATTGGGAGTAGGGAGTATAAGGGGACTAAAAAGTAATGTAAAAAAATACAATACATATTAAGCAGAATATAAAAAAGAATGAATAGAAAATGAGTTTGAAAGAAGCCTTTTGGTCTGTGAGGGCACATGGAGAACAATCTAGGTGAGGGAACATGTGTGGTGGTATTATGAAACTACATAATTATGTGTGCTAAAGAGCAAAGTTCAGTCGCACAAATTTGAAGATCTAATTGGCTTTATTAAGTGACTCTGAATTGGGTGGCATTCCATCTGGCAACTAAAAAACTTAGCTGGCGAAGGGGAGATATGTGCAGAGTCCAGATCCAGTACCATAAAGCAATGGAAAGATAGGTGAATTTGGAGCTGGGATAAATAGTCACTAGTACAGATGAGAGACAAGTGCAGTTTTGAACATCAGAATTAAGGTGCCTAGAAAACATTAATGTACATATCTAGCAAGTTTTTGATACCTTTCAAAAAGGTTTCAGAGTCTCAGTGTAAACATAGTTGTTATCCACATAAGAGTGTTTGAGGTCTTTAAAAAAATTGTGTAGAGGAATGGGAATGGGCTAAAAGGAGAGCCAGAGGAAATTATTTAAGGGTTAGTTGGAAAGGAGGAGAAAACTGCACGAACTCAGAGTAGAAAGAATTCAGGGCGATGGGTTTTATGGGAGCCTGAAGAGTAGAGGTTCAAGAAGGGTCCAGAGGTCACCAGTGTCAGATCTAGCAGAAGGGGCTAGCAAGGAAAAACACGAATAAAGGCAATACATATTCATATTCTTGATTTAAAATAGTCTGAAATAAGATGACACTAAGTGTTTTATTTGGAGAGAGAAATGATTACTTTGAGAAGTTTGGCTGAAAAGCAGAGGACGTGAAGGGGGCAAGCTGGGGTCATGATGCAGGTGGCAGCTGAGTGATCAAATGAAATATTTCACTTTTGCATAGGAAAAACATGAACACATTTTAGACAGCAGATCTTGATTGCTTCACTCACGTTATATTCTTTTAAAAAAATGCGATCTTGAAACTCTGAGGGGGGAACCATGATTACCCTCTTATCTTTATTTACTCCAGACCTTTTTGGATGCTGACATTTGCAATGCATGTTTCTTGAGTTTAAATGAATGGAAAAAAGTTTGTGAGTACTTCTTCCAAAAAGCAATTTATAGCAGAATGGGTATAATAGACACTGGAATTAAATAGGAACTTCGAAGTAGTTGATTTCCATGTCTGTCTTCATGTAATAGTTATGTCCTAAGACAAGATCAGCAAAGGCAAATGCTTTTCTTAGGGTCCCGCAGCCAGTAAGTGGCAGATCTGTGGCTAAAACTGAGACTTTAACACCTCCATTGTTAAGAATATCACCTTTGTCTACATGGCCAATTCAGTTCCCAACTTGCCACTGTCCTGAGTATCATGTGTCAAGGAAAAAAGGTGGTACAAAGTGAAAGCTCATAAAAAATAAAACTGTGCCCTTTAGGCATTGACCAGAATGTGATTTCACTGTTGTTCTTTTCAACCAAGACCTTTTTTTCCTTATGTATTATCAAACGAATTAAAAGCTCTGATTTGTATTTGTAGCCCTGGGTTTTAAAGTCAACACTGTTACTGATTTTCACCATACTATAGAGAATCTCTGGGTGTATGTCTTCTTTCAGCCACTGAAATGATGTGGTTAGTAGAAACAGCATCCTTTAGTCAGTGAAATTGCTCCTTGTGTCACTAACAGAGATGAGGTAAGAATGAATGAGGTAATGGTGGTAAGTGGCTTTGAGATCCTTATAAATGCTAGTGGAAAGCAAAATATTTAAAAATCCCCTCAATTTTCCTCTTTCTTCTCCAAGTATATTTCTCAGTGTGCTGTACATAGAAAACCAAGGAAATGAATATCAAACTACAGAAAAGGGAAGGAAAGGCTCAAATTGCTTTTGTAATAATTTTCATGAAGACAGGAAGGAAATGAAAATACCTAATACTCATGGGTGAACAACCAGTCTTTCTGACAACTCTCACTGAGATCTAGCTTGCCCCTCTCTGTATTTAATTTTTCATATGGAGCGCAGAGACGAAAAAGCAGAGTAGTTAGGCATAGATTGCTAAAGAAAGACAGATTGTGGCTGTGGTACCAGGAGCTGCTTCTTGATATCGGTAAAAACCTGAGCAAGTGATGATGTCTCTAAGGCTTGGTTTCCATCATTATCCAACAGAAATAAGATTATTCCTAATTTATAAGTCCAGTGTAAGAAATCAATGAAAAATGTGTAAATGCTTAGCAAAGTGCCTTGTGCTTTCTAAGCGTTTAACAGAAATTACCATTATTTATTACTATTACTACTATGAGTGATACTAATAGTAACATAGCCCTTATTATGTCACTATTTGGTATAAAAGCTTTTAGTGACTTCACTCTGCTTATGGAAGAGAGTTAAAATTCGATAGTATGGATTCAGGGTCATGGAATTTGTTGCTTACAGATTACAACACACACACACACACGCGCGCGCACACACACACACACTCTTTATACTACATCTGGATTGGCTTTTTCATTCTTCCCAAACATGTCAAGTCATTTTGCACCTCTGGTAGTTGTTCATACTGTTTTCTCCCCCTGTTCATTAGGCCCTTACCTCTATTACTATTTTAATGAAATCTTCCATCAAAACATATCTTATAGGAAATACTTCTACTCTCCAGAATAGCAGTTTTCTCATTCATTCTTATGCGGGTCCACTGTTCAGCAGTATGTCTTACACATGAAATTATAAGCTTTTAGAATCATAGACTATGCCATCTTTATCTGTACATCACATAAGCATTGGGGCAGGGCACCGCAAACAGCAATGATGTCCCATTCCTCTCTAGGTCAAGAGGGCAGTCCATCTCTGCCTCACTGGCTACTTACTGCCCCTTATGTTAAGTTTCCTCAGTTGACTGGGTATATATGTCTTCCCTAGCTGGTTGCAGTTGGGTAGTGAATATGGTATTGTGTGACGTTTGATCATGCTTTGAGGACTAGAAATGTTAGGAGAGAGGCAGTGTGATGTGGAAGTACCCAAGGCTTGTGAAGCAGACTCCATGTTTTCACTCCAAAATTTATTAGCCATGGGATCTTACATGTGTTCCTCAGCCTTCCTGAGTCTCTGTGTCTTCACCTGAAATAAAGAGAATAGTTATTTTAACCTCAGAGAATTCAATAAAGGGTTATACAAGATAAGATGTGTGGCCACTTCTACAGATCTTAGAACTCAATACAAGTTATTTTTTTCTTTATTTCCTTCTGAGAGGTGTCTAGATATAATTTATCATCCAAAGAATAGATGCTTGTCCATCTTATAGATAAGATATTCAAAGCATGCAGTCTTTTTATGAATATAGGTCACCTGATAATTGAAAATGACCAAATGTACAGATAATAAAGTAGAATTGATAGCGAACACAGTGTTCATAAGACATAAAAATATAATTGAACAAGTACCCATTAATCTCTTAGTAATGTCAGTCACCAAAGTAGTGGTGAGTAAGATTAAGGTGTCAACCTTGTGATATGCTTCTTTTAACTTCTAAGTTCTTGGTTTTCAAATGACACAAAATAAATTGAAGCCTGACAGCTGTTTGGTAAGCTATATAAAATGAATTCCGTGAGTCAGCTGAGCTCCTAATGGCTAATGTCTTCAAAGTAGCGGATGTGTCTGATAGGTCTAATTTGTCACCAGTTATTGTGGGCTGTTCTAGCAATTTGGCTGAAAAAGGATGGGGAAGGGTGTCCTGTTACTGAGTAACACTGGTCTGAGGAGATATTTCTTCTCTCAAAAAAAAAAATCAGAGCATTGAATTATAAACTGCATTAAATATTAATAAGGTGCATATTTATATTACAAACAAGCATAAAAGCATATCCTGATTCTTTTTGTTAGGTTATATCCTTTCTGTTATTATACATTAGAAATCTATAATACAATTCTGTTGTATCTCTTCCTAGAAACATACCTTCTCAATTTTCAGTTTTCTTTTTGAGTCCTTTGGCTGATCAAATCATAGCTGGACATTTTCTCTTCCCCTCTAAATCCATCCTAATTAAAGCAACAATTATCATTTCCCTAAATTATTTTAATCAGATTGCTCTCTACACAGGAAACCATCCTAGCTCTTAATTAGCTCTTGAATCAAACTCTTTAGCATCTGCCCCAGGGCCTTCAACTCCTGTTGCTCATTTTACTGGTTTTATTCCATGGTGCATGTATTCACATAGAATAAACCTTCTTCTTTTTCTCTAAATGCACCTAGTTACTTCTATCCCTGAGTTTTCAGGCTTATTTTTTCCCTTTTAAAAATGTGCTCTTCTTACATTGTACTAAGTTCTGTCCCTGTCTACCTTTAAATTTTTTCCTCAAATTCACCTTCTTATTCACCTTTTCTCATTAATTCCTCTAGATTCTAGTAAATCCATTCACTTTAGCAAGTCCTTAGTTTTTTAGATAAAGTTCTATAGGCATGAGAAATATGGTCTGCCCAGAAGGAATCCAGCCATGTAATATGAAAAAGAGACATTTATTGAAGAAGATATAAGATAAAAGAAACATTGTACATAGGACAATGACACCTCAATCCCCTTTAAAGTAGGCACCTTGGGATCTCACACAGTTCTCCCAGTCACCATCAGCTGTCCCATTGTATTTTTCTGAATCTCATTGATGGTCTGAAATCTCTTCTCTTTCAAAGGTGATTTTAGTTTTGGGAAAAGCCAGAAGTCACAGGACACCAAATTCAAGCTTTAGTGGAGCTGAGCCACATGGTTGATTTGATGTTCTGCAAAAGAACTCTGCACAAGATGGGACGCATGAGGAGACTCATTGTCATGATGAAGCTGCCGATCACCAGTTGCCCACAGCTGCAGCCTTCTGAATCATCTGCACAGTTACTTCAGAGGAATGTTAAAGCTTAATACAAAATCTGATGCAGATTTGTTGCTCTACTCGCTTAGTCATTTTGAATGTGATGGCCACACAGTGCACATGCTCACTCAACAACATCTGCTGCCTTCACTGACTAGTACAGTGAAGTTGTCATTGTTCACACATATGCATTCCATTTCACTCTCCTTGGCTTCAGGTTACATCGATGTTATGCAAACTGTCCTTATTACATTCTCATTATATTAACAATAATGACTGGACTGTTTCTGGGCAGACTAAAAAATGTGTGTGTGTGTGTGTGTGTGTGTGTAGGACAATACATTATATGTATGGTAAGCACTCAATAAATTTTAGCTATAAAGGGGGTACTTTTTTACAGTTATTTTACTGATAATGAAAATAAATCACAGATAGGTCAAATTATGTGCTCAAATTCCCTGGAATTTGAGGTTTGATGTCTTAGTTACATTTGCTTATTTAACTACCAGATCTGACTGACTGAACCAAGAGGTCAGAAACTCTATAGATTAGTCACGTGTCTAGAAATATGCTGTCCACAGGATAGAATCCCAAAACACACTGCTGCTTAACCCACTAGCTAATATTTCAGGCAAGGTTTTTCTCATGAAATATTGAACTAGAGTTTTCATTGTTTATGTAGTTTTTCTCTCAAGTTTAAGGAAGTAAAAATGTTAGACCTTTACAAAATTCTGAAGATATTTTATCTATTGACTAAACACTATGTGTTGAACATAGGACCAGTTACTGGGAATAAGCAAGAAATAAAATCATCCACCTTTGATGGAATTCCTCTCCCATTGGAGGAGATGGGTATTAAACCATAAGTAGGCAAATATTTATTTTATTGTAATTAAATACTATGAAAATACACTTATTATAATTTTTATTTTATATTTTTAAAGATTTTATTTATTTTATGTTTAGACAGAGGGGAAAGGAAGAGAAATAGTAATGTGTGGTTGTCTCTTGTGTGCTCCCTACTGGGGAGCTGGCCCATGACCCAGGCATGTGCCCTGACTGGGAATAGAACCAGTGACCCTTTTGTTCACAGGCTAGTGCTCAGTCTACTGAGCCACACCAGCCAGGGCTCTTATTATAATTTTAATTGCAATTTAATTTTAGCTTTTATAGTGCTTTGAAGGTGACAGACACAGCGTTATGATATTGCAAAATAAATAGAGTTAACTTAGTTTGGGGGAAATAGAAAAGTGTTCCTTGCAAAGGCAACATTTAAGGCTTAGAGGATCATTGGAAGTTGGTTGGGTAAGAGAGACATGGGGGAGGGGTAATATTCTTAATAAGATGACAACATATAGACAAGTTCAAAAAGGATTAGGAGTTGGTAGCTTTGAGGGGCTAAAAAGAAAGTCTAAATGGCTGTATTACCATGCGTAGACAGGAATACACAGAGTCTGGCGCTAATAATGCCCCCTTTTTATTACAAAATCATAAGTATGTAATTCTGTAACATAACAATATCACACTCAAGCACACCATATGACATTTTAGGTGAAATGTTCAAATTGCTGTCCATCTTGTGCAAGACATTTGTATACCCTACCAACCACACTCAAGCACGCCTTACCTCTGTAGACCCTGTATAATGGGATAAGACTAGAGACATAGGCCAAGGCCAGAAATAACAGGGCCTTGTACACTGTAGTATACCTGTGTTTGGCACCTTAGGATTTTTGTTCTGTGTTGTCTTTCCTCCGTAGCATATCGCCCTCAGCCCTAGATGTTTCCACATCTTCTATCCCTTTTCTCTCTTCAACAGCAGCTCTTATGGAATAAAATAAACTTCTCAGTAATGACTAAAAAGGCTTAAAGTGTAATATTGCCCATGAACTTTTGTATTATAATAGGAAATAGAGCCTATGTTTTGTTTCAGCCAAGCAAGTTAAGATATGATCATTGTCCATTAGGTACATAAGCAGAAGAGTTGATGTTTTGGAGGCGGTAATAATGACACCATACCAGTAGGTAGTCACTCACTTGCCAGTCTGGGCTTGGTAATTATAAGAAGAAAATAGTTTACTTTCTTTAGTCCTTTTTCTTTAGGTGCTTCAGCTAAGTTTCCCATCACTGTGAGGGTGATGGGGTGGAAAGTGAGGGGAAGCATTTGTGTGGTGGCATGTTAAGGAGAAAGTTGAAGAATCGTTATTGGAAAAGGCATTTTGAATTCAATATATTTAGTATATAATTCTTCAGTCAAGTGGACATCCATTCTATCCCATAAATAAATAGAAGGTATAAAAAATAATATTTTCTGCTTATTTTTCACTTGAAGGAAGAAAATACATATGTAGATCTTTCTTTATATATCATGAATTCATGTGGTGCTTGAACCTGCCACTTCAAGCCTTGATTAATAATATGCTTAATTGCTTTCCTTTTCCTCCTCACAGCTGGCAGATGGAATGCTGTGGATTTGACTGAACCACATTGATAGTATTTGTGCTGCAAACGAATGGTGCACAGTCTGTATATTTCTCCTTTTTGATCCAAACACCCTAAAGACAGAGCAGAGTTCTTGAAATTTATCAGTTTCCATTTTTATCTCTGCTGTGTTCTTAATTTTTATAACAGCTTACCTGGAATTGGGCCCACCTAAAGGTGGAACTGAGGATTGCGTCTCCTTTCTGTACAGCTCACAAGATGAATAACTCAGAAAATAGAAGCTTTGACAGCAATAATTAGGATGTGTACTGCTTGCTTTGAGAAGAATATGCATTGGCATTGTTGCTCTTCATGTTCCTTGCTTGTCTGTGGAATGTATGGCTCACAGCCAGAGTAGGTACTTATCATTTATTCGTCAGATATTAAAATACTCACTTGGGGGTTCTGCAGCTCCCAAACAATTTTATTTTCTACTTTTGCTAGTGTTTGTCTTCGGCTTGGGATATTAAGTACGTGTCTTCATTAGTTCATGCCCTTTTGCTATTCAGTTCAGTGGCCTCTTGGATTCAAACATGAGGGTGAAGGAATCTCTCTGATAAGATATACAGTTTGAGGGAGAGGCAGATCCAGTGACATCAGAGGTAAAGCCATGCACTTTATGGTTACCACCTGCTGGGGGAATTGTTTTCTGAGGGACATTTTAGTTGCACAAGTCCTATTAACTTGAACTGACATGTGGCAGATGGGTAGAGAAACAATGAACAATGAGCATTGACTTTCAAGGATGGTGTTTGCTGAGCTTTTACGTGGGGATAGGTAATGTTTCATAGGATCAGAAAAATAGAAAAAAATAATGAATATTGGTTTTTGAGGGTGATTCAGGATATTTTATAATTTTAAAATTTAAATCATTATTAATGTGTTGATTTGATAATGTCCTAAGTTGTGTGCTGGGAAAATTGACAGCACAAAGAGCCAGCTTCTTGAACCTCCCTCCTCTCTTTTCTTCCCCATCTGACTTCTTTCCTTCTTTTCATCCTTCCTATCTGTTAAAAAATATACATACATACATATATATTTTATTTAATCTATATTGTACTTTTTTCCATTACCATTTAGTCCATTTACACCCTCCTCCCCCCAGCAATCACCTTTATGATTTCTGTTGTTACTGGAGTTAAAGAAACATACTTTTTAAGGTGTCAACTAATTTTACAAGGCTTTGTAATAATCTTCAGTCTCTTAGCTCTCACCCCTGCTACTCCCCCACTTCTTCCCTTTCCCTCATCCATGACAAGAACACTTACTTCTTTTGGCTTGAGTTTAGTTTGTAAATTTATTTAAAATATTTAGGAATATTTATTCCCAAATGATATGGTTATAGTAACATTTTTCAATTAAATTATTTTTATTGTCTTCTATAGAAGATATAGTCTTCTATATAGAAGAGGATATAGTCTTTCTCTTTTTTCAAGCTCATTCACCACCAGCCCCTGCTGCACACGAAAGAATCTTTCCCATTCCTGTTCTCACAGTGTTGTTACATTGTCATTTCAGCCAGACTAAGGCATTTTGTTTATGGCATTTTGACTAAATAAGTACTAGTCACTGCTGAGCCATAATGTTTTCTAGGATTTTTTTTCTGTCTTGCCCATCTTTTTTTCTGTATAAATTAATACTTGTTTTATATAAAATACTTTCTATTTACTTTAATTCCACCCCAAATTCTCTGTCAATTGTCTAAATCTCTCCTCAGTATATTCAGGTGATTTAAAGTTTGTCAGTCTCAAATTTCCCAAACTTTTTGATCTTGGGTTGCTACCACTCAAGGTGCAGGGTGGCTATCCTGAGAAGTCCTCCCAGGGCCCTTTGCACCCTCATTCTGCTAAGACCCCTATGTCTTATACCCATTCCACCCATTCTTCCTCCTGAATTTCTGTTCTCACTTTGTTGGAGCACAACCTCTAGTAGTTGCGAAGAAAGGGGTGATAGAATTAAATTTTTAAATCTTACCTGTATGAAATATTTCATTCTATTCTTATATTAATGATATAAAAATCAGTATTAGATATAATTTCCTTTTTCTCTTCTGTAGACTTATTGTTTTCATCTATTTTCCATAAATATTATATTTGGGAATCTGTTCCTTTGTACAGAAGTGAAGCTGATGGTAATGATCGCTATGGCACAAGACTGCTGTGAGGATTTACTAAGTTGCTCTGAGTCAAGCACTTAAAACAATAATGGGCATATATTAAGCTCTTTCTAAATCTTAGCTTGTTAAATTCACTTTGGCAAATTTCTCTTGAATGGTATATTTGGGCGATTTTCTCCTCTTTCCTTCATTCTCTCTGTCTAGAAGTCCTATTATTTCTGAGTAGGATCTTTACATTTATTTTCCTTTTTGTCTTCTGTTTTTGAACCTTTGTCTTTTTGTTAAACTTTCTAGAAAATTTTCTTATATTTGTGATCATACTCTTCAGTTTTTTTCACGTTGGGGGACTACATCTTAATTTCCAGTAGTGTGTGTGTGTGTGTGTGTGTGTGTGTGTGTGTGTGTTTTAGCATCCTCCTCTTGGTTCATGGATGCCATCTTAATTTTGGGAAAATCGTGATTTTATTTTTAATGTTTTGTTTTCTGTGAACAGTTGACTTTTCTTCCAAATTTAATTTATCTATTTTTTTCCTGATTCTTTACATTAGAGACATAACTGGTGATCCTTAGTTGTCTGTTCTTAATTGGAGAGAGAGGCCTCCATTTTCTCACTATTGGATCCCTTTGACTATAAACCTTTGACTATTGCATGGGAACCTTAAAATTAACAATGACTCCCCTCTTTACAAACTTGATTCTTCTTCAGTCTTCTGCATCTCAGTAAATGATGGTTACCCACCTAGCCACTCAAGCTAAAACCTCGGAAGTTATCTTAGTTTCCTTTCTTTTCCTCACCTACATACGATGCAGCCATGAACCTGAGCTACAAAAACACACACTGTCCCTCCCTGTGTCCTTCTCCTGCAGGCTCCAGCCACAGCAGCCTTCTTTTAGACCCTTACAAGTTCCATTTCTCCCTAAGAATGTTTTATTCTTTTGCTGATATGGTTTTCTGGAGTTTCACATACTCATTCCCTTTTACATTCTGGCCTCAGCTAATTACAGTCTCTTCAGAGAAGCCTTTTCTGTAAAGTACCAACCTACTAATTCTTTATTATATCCACTTATTTAAATCTCTATAAAGTGATGACCACTATCTGGTATTTTTTATGTTTATAATTATTTGTTTGTAAATATACTGTATTTTTGTTTATTGGTTATCTCTTATCAATTAACATAGGCCCTGTAAGAGCAGGAACCTTGTCTCTCTGGTGCACACCCACACTCTCAGTGATACACAGTGGTTTATCTGGAAATATTTGTTAACTACAAAATAATATATGTAGTGCGAAATTGTTTATTAAAGGCCCTGGATACATTGGTAGGAGTAGAAAGCTCTTTCACTTTCCTTTGCAAACCTATTCAACGAACTTCTTTCCCCTCATGGCTTAAATCTCCATCATGTCCAATAGCTTTTCATTCACTTTCATGAACTAAAAACCTCAGGCTAATTTTATATTAAAACTGTACACCCTTGCCCTGGCTGATGTGCCTCAGTGGATTGAGCTCCAACCTGTGAATCAAAGGGTTGCTGGTTCAATTCCCAGTCAGGACACATTTCTGAGTTGCTGGCCAGGTCCCCAGTAGGGGGCACGTGAGAGGCAACTACACATTGATGTTTCTCTCCCTCTCTTTCTCTTTCCCTTCCCCTCTCCCTAAAGATAAAATAAATAAAATCTTAACAACAACACCACCACCACCACCACAACTCTAGACCTGCATCTCATGGAAAACTCTGTCCTGTCCTAGTGGATGTGATTCATCCTTGGAGTCAATAGTAGGAAAGGGCGAAGAAGAAGAGACTTGATAGGCTGCCCACAACTTTCCCACAGTAGTCTTTGCTCTTCAGCCACCACATATCCCTCAAAAGCTCTTCTGTCTCTTCCAGAGGAAAGGAACTGCATAGCAAGCATGTCATTTATACTGGCACACTTTCGTGAGAAAGGGGTATTATTGGTAGTTACAAGCATAAAGTGGGACTGGTCCTGGCACACTATGACAGGGCATATAGCCGTCTTATTCTAGGCTCAGGAATAGAGTGTGCGTGCGTGCGTGCGTGTGTGTGTGTGTGTGTGTGTGTGTGTGTGTTTGTTGTAGGGAGTGGGAAGGAGCGATAAAGGGTAGAGAAAGTCTCATTCACTGGGTACAATTGTAACTTGGCATCAGAGCTTTGAGTTTGGTAGAAGCATATATGCTGGGATTACTGCTTACATAGAATGCGTTTGAGGACATCTCAGAGAAGCCCCTCCCCCTGGCCCAGGGAGCTCTCTCTGAAGTTTCTGGCACAGGTGCTGCCTCTTCAGGCTCTTGGCCATGGGCTCTGCCTCGGAATCCACATTCTCAGCTTCACCTTCAGCGTCCTTCTGCTGAGCTCACTTCACCCCAGGTGAGGGCTCTTCTTCCTAGGTGTGCTGTTCAAGATGGATCACTGTCATGTTCAGTCATAAAGTCAGGTACAACTTGTGTACAAACAGATATCCTCATGACCCCAGGAACATCTGTCAAGCTCTCTAAATATTTCTCTCAAGGTCTCCTTATGAGGCTTAGTGTAGATGAGTATCCTTTTTCCTGCCTCGGCCTTCTGCAAACTCTCTCTCTAAAGAAATCCTAGTTACAATTCACTTCAACTTCTTGATGTCTCCCTATCTTCCCTTACATAGCCTGGGGGTTGTTAATATGAACAGAACCAGCGTCACAGTCCAGGTCTGTGAAAATCTGGTATGTTATTTTAGAGTA
The DNA here is from genome assembly GCA_039655065.1 of Glossophaga mutica. Taxonomy (NCBI): domain Eukaryota; kingdom Metazoa; phylum Chordata; class Mammalia; order Chiroptera; family Phyllostomidae; genus Glossophaga; species Glossophaga mutica. The sequence continues at coordinate 70,846,390 of CM077308.1, read as the reverse complement.
TGGAGTACTGAGCACCAATGATAATGTTCTTAGCTATTTAAACCTCAGTTCAAACTCCAAGACAATAAGAAAAAGTCATGTGTAACAACCTGTTATGTTAGTTTTCATCAGAGTGTATGTGCTGGAAACAGCATTGGGGACTTGGCATGTAATTTCTCATTAATCCTCACAATAACTCCATTGAAGGGAGAGCCACCTCTGTTTTACAGATGAGGAGACTGAGGTTGATAAATGCTAAATAATGAAGAACGAACAAATAACAGTCACACAAATAATGCAGCATGTAGCCTGGATTTGAGCCCAGGAAGTCTGCTTTCAGATACCATAGTCTTTTTGTTTTAAAAAAATATATTTGTATTGCGGTAACATTGCCAAATGACATTATACAAATTTTAGGTGTACAACTTCGTTCACCACCTGAGGACTAGTGTCCTGTTGCCATTGTTTGACCCCCTCTACTGTAATCACAACTCCACCTAAGTGAGAGGCAGGTAGGGTGAACGTGAAACTGTGTGCCTCTCTCCCTTCTTTGTCTCATAAATCTTACCCCAAATGGTTTATAGCATAATGAGGGACCAAAGGGATTTTATGCATACCGATTAATAAGTAATAACAAGAAAAACCTGTTTGCCACATAGGCCATCCACTTTAAGGAAAGTGAGGACCAGGCTAAAATGGGTCTGCCAGGGAGGCCTAGGCTCAACTGGGAGATGAAGCTAGTGCCCTGCCAGAGAGGGGTGGGAAAGGGAGGTGACCTGAGGGTTAGGATAAAGAAACGTTTTTATCTTTCACTTAACTTCAGGTTGTTCTGCTTAGCTCAAAGGAAGGTGGAATTCTTTCCATTTACTCAGGAGCAATAAGGCATGGTACATAGAGTGCAAAGGAGAGGAAGCCATAGGATTAATGATTTGAATCTAAATAGAACATAGATGAAGAGAGACTCAGGTCCCATTGATTTTGGCTGCCTTTATAATAATGATCATGGTTATCTTACAAATGGAAGTATTTTGTTCTTGGATTTTCAGTGATTTTAAATATTTTCAACTTTATTCCTTTGGTATCCCATTAACACGCTGCTAGATCATTGTATTTTTAATTTTCTCCACTTTTGAACCCACTTTAGTACAAACTAGGTTAACCAGAATAGAGTTGGGAATCAAAGTTGACATTTTTCTAGGGAAGGTAACAGTGTAAGACATGCACTATTTTCCAGCAGGAAATTACATTTTCAATGATTCTCTAATAACCATGAAACCTATGTGTTATTTTAATATTGATATGATCCATCATCTCTACAACTGTTAGTCCAATAAAGATAGTTACAATGTTTAATGATATGTCTTAACCTTAGCCCCCTTACTCCAACCTTTCTAAACTAGTACACAGACACTACACAAATTAGAGCTGGACAATTGTTTTGTAGATGAGGGAATATAATATATGTAAGGGCAGCACCAGATTAAAATTTAAGTAGTTTCACATAATTTAGACTCATGAATTTAGGGCCTTAAAAATATTGCCTCCAATATATCAACTGCTAGTAACTGCCTTTTCTTCCAAAAAAGGATTTTTTATAGTTTATTATATAGAAAGGTCACACAAAGCTACTTAGCAAAAATGTAGGCATTATTGTTTCTGTCTAGAGATGGACTTCAGTCGAGATCTACCCTGATAGTTAATTTCCAGAAATCTGCATCAACGTGAAAAAAGTAATGTTCAAACTCAGTTTCTCAACTGAAAAAAAAGAACAAACTAGAAATGTTAGGCAATGGCACTCTTTGGGTTTCTTGTATGACCTCTGCCGCAAGGAGCATGTGATCACATTCTCGCCCCCTCCCGGCCGGAGCAGGCCCTTGCTCTTCCTCCATGGCTGGGCATCCACCACGACTGCTGCCACTGCTTTCTAGATGACGTTTCTTTCCTCCCCTGCTTGATCAAGCCAATTATTTTTCTTTTCCCAAGAGTGTGTCAATTATGTCACTGTCATCATCGCGGCCAAAGGCACATTGGTGTTGCTTTTTGTTCAATTCACTTTGAAATCTTGGCATTTTATACCAAGGCTTTTCTGTTCTCTCTTCTCCTTTAAAAATTTTTCTTCCCACACTGTAATTGTATTTTTTGTCTCTTTTCATGTGAAAGTTGTCTGCACTTGACACCCTTGTCAGAGTGTTTTTCTTTATTTCTAATACTTTATTGTATATGTCACTGTAATTGTACAATTGTGTCATAATATTTGTCACTTTCTCAATTTTGATGTTCAGTATTTGTCCCATTACTGCCACAGATACAAGATTACCTTTCATCGAATATTTTTGAGACCAGACAGTTGCAAGTAGTGAAGGGAGAAGTTATTCCTGTTAGAAGTTATTCTTGTTACTCCTGAAATGTTATAAATTCTATAAAACTAAGAAAGAGATTTCCTGATTGTTTATTAAAGCCACCAATTTTGTTGCATTCACAAATCATTGTGCTCATGTCATGCTAACTATGGAATAGTTAAATACTTTTCCATACCCTCCCTGAAATTGGGTGGCTTTCTTTAATTGGGAGCCTGAACTTTATACAGTTAACCCTCACTGTAGCAGGATTCTTTTATCTGTTTCTCTTGTGGGAAAAAAAATGTCTCTTTGCATTAATATGATTGTAAAAGTAAGTGTAAGATGTTATAAGCATTAGTGGTATTTGGAGAAAAATCAAAATTGAAGATTTTCATTTTGTTCTACAGGGTTACCTAAGCAAACTATTAAGGAATAAGAGATGATCTACTCTAAGAGCCAGCTGTGATTTTGATAACGCAACTTTGAGTTATGTTGCTGTTTGCCGAGAATATAAAATTAACTATGGCTCAATGTTAATGACTTTTCTTTTCCAAGACACCCTCAGCCTTATTGGGTTTTAAGGGTAATACTTGAGTCCTCTAAAATGTCTTTTACTCTTTAGACTGTCTGAAATGTCACAAATTGGAACTTCTTCCCTTCTTGTGGCCAAGACTTAGTTAAAAGGGCCCTGACAATTTTACTTTCCAATCATCTCATTTACAGAGAATGACAGTGAAATCTTGGGTTAGAAGATTTTTTGGGTGTCAGAAAATCCAGTTTTCCCAAATTAATTTGTATACCTAAAACATTTCTCCTTCTCAAGTGAGGAGTCTTCTCATAAATTTTCTTAGAAATGAAAAGTAATAACAGAAGCAAAATATCATTGAGAGGTGCTTCTCAGTGAGAGAATGCTCAGGGGCGTGGGTCATGATTCTTAGTAGTAAGGTCCAATTTCATCACACGGATATGTCCGGCTGTGCTCAGGTTACTGCAAGTACGTTTCTCTCCTGTCTTTAGGAAGAAGTTTTCCATTATAAATAAAGGGGTAGAATGGCTTCTTTGCTATTTAAGCATGTTAAAGCAATCACTTAATGTTTATTATACTAATTAATTATCTCCTTGTTTATTTGGTACAATTATTTGCTTTTACTTAGTGGATAGATAATGAATTCCTCTTGGCAGAAGGGGGATAAAAGCAGAAATTAAAGAAGATTTTAAACCTTCACTCAGGATTTGGAGCTTGAATGGGAAAGTTCAAAGCTGTTACAAGGGTGTCATGAATTGGCGTGAACTGGTATTGCTTTTTGTCCCTTTTTGAGCATCAGTCGTGCTTACTAATGAATTATGATTGCTCGGTGTTTGAGCTTGCAATGAACTGCTTGCTCTAATGGGCTTCATCTCCATTACAAGTTGATATACTAAGTAAGTTCAAACATGTAATTAGATGCTAGGGCTCTTGAAGATTGATTTATTAGAAGAAGATAAATTTTGGTAACAAATATAAGGCTATTAAGATGTTGACAGACAATTAGGATAGTCATTATTAGAATTTTATAAATAAGTGTTAAAGAGTCACTTTTTAATGAAACTGTATTTAAATTAGCAAGTCATTGGCTGCATTTTTCCTTGACATTTCATTATCCCATGAATTACATATTCAGTCTGGCCATCATGATGTAAAAGCCTGATTACTGAATAGCAGGTTTAAAAAATGATGATGAATATTTCAGAGACTTCAGGAACTCAGCCTCTCAGCAGTTCTTATTGTTATCGATCCCAGCAATATATTTCACAATGTGTCAGCAGACACATGCATTTTAGGTAAACTTGATATATTACATAGGATACCATTTTTTATCAAGATTTATATATTAAAGGAAATCAGTTGGCTTTCTTCTGTGATCAGCTTTGTGATTGGCCAAATTGATTATGCCCAAATCACAGGAAATTGCCCTTAACATTTATATTTGCATTGCCTGCAGTTTGCTATTCAGTTATATACTAGAAAATGACACACATATGTACATACATATGCACTTAAGATTTAAATATTTTTGAGGTTGCGAAGTTTTAGAAAATGAAATTATTTGGATTTAATTGAAATTTGTCATAGATTATCTCAAATGAATTAATATTTCAGCTATGAATATGGTATCAGCAAGATGAGATAAAAGTATTACTAGTGTACAATTTCGATGCTCACAGTTTTGTTGTTCTGATTAGCTTGAATGCCATTATGAGACATGTTGAGGAATTTTATTCCTTTATTGTAATCATTATATATTTTAAGCATTTTTTAGGAGGTGAAAAGTCTAATTATTGGAATTAGACAAAAAAATTTGTAATCGAATCATTATTTTGCTACATTCATTATTTGATTTTCAGAAAGCAGGTTTCTATATACTTAGCTTTTCTTATTTATTATCTGGGATGATGAAAATACAGAAAAAGTATCTAGCTCCTTCTTTTTTTAAATAATCATGCTGGACAGTTTATTTGCAACAGTCTGTGATTCACAGCATCTTGTTTTCCATGATCAAAACACATACAAATATTTTAAAACTCAACACATCATTTAAAAAAATTGTACCCCAGGCCTTTCTCTCCCTCTCTCTCTTCATTCGTTCATTTATATTTTTGTTCAATTGCAGTTGTCCCCATTTCCCCCCATTACTCTTCCCTGCCCTATCCACCACCCACCTTCTCCTTCTTACTTGACAGTCAGTAGGGTATCACAAGTACAGTACTAGAATCTTTGTATTTATAATCTTTAATCTTCAATCAATAGTGAATAAATAACATTTATTGAGAACTTATTAAATGGTTTCACAGTTGTAAATGTCTTTTTATGTAATAAGACATTTAATTTTTTTACTGTAAGCCTAGAAATGACTGTTGTGTTAGTTACACTTTACAGGCAATGGCATTTAAATAACATATCCAAAATCAACATATTTTATTGACTCTATTGTACTGTTCCTTATCAGATGCATCCTTATTTTATGTTAAATATGTATCGTTATTTTATATTAACACCACAATAAAAACACTGCATTTATATTATGACTTGTGCCATTGATTTCAAGAAGCATACCAATTCAGAAATGCCAAAATATTTGAAAAAGTGTGTCCTTTAATTGATAAAATTATATGATAGGAAGTGGGAGATCTAGGATTTAGAATCCAGACAGTGTTTTTTTTTTTTTTTCCCAGAGCTATCCTACTGTTTTCACCACTGTAACTTCATGCACAGAGTGAGGATTTGACAGATATGAATTTACTAATTAAAAAAAAGACACATGGACAAACCCGAAGGAGGGTAGGATCAAGGGTGGGAGGTGGGGGTGGGTGGGGCAGAGGGAGTGGTGCAGGGAAAATGGAGACAACTGTACTTGAACAATAATAAAAAAAATTAAAAAAAGGGAAAAATGGACAAGGTCAACAAATATGCCAATCACCACAATATTGACAGTTTTCATCTAGGTATTTAGAACATTAGGTAGATGAAAGAATGGGGGTAAATGTAGAATTATTTGAAAGAATTTTTAACTCTCCTTTAGACAAATGTCATTGGATATTTATTAAACACAAACACACCGGGTATGCATGCAATAAATATTTGTAGAGGGAATGATCAGTTAATTGTGACATGCTAAATGAACATAAAATATTTATAAATCTTCTTTTCTTTTTATAGTCATTTTTTCTTTTATTACATCAATATGTAAAAAGAGAAAAAGCAACTCTTCTACTAGATATCTAAAAAATACAACAAAACAAAAACCTTGACTGTCCTTGCATAATGTTTATATTTATATATTCCATACTTTATATAGAGTCACCAGAGACATTTCCCTTGAAGCTTAAAATAGGGATTTTTTTTACCATTATTATTTTACTATTGTTAAAAAAAATCAAGGGGACTAAAGGGTAATGGAAAAATACAATAAATATTAAATAAAAAATTAAAAATTAAAAAATCATATCCAATTTATTTAGTTATAAAACAGTAATTAAAAACTACAGTTATTGAGCCCTGACTGGTGTGGCTTAGTGGATTGAGTGCAGACCTGAAAAGTTGCCAGTTCCATTCTTGGTCAGGACACATGCTTGTGTTGCTGGCCAGGTCCCCAGTTGGGGATGCATGAGAACCATCCAGGTGATGTATCTCTCACACATTGATGTTTCTCTCCTTCTCTGCTTCCCTTCCTTCCCTCTCTCTAAAAGTAAATAAAAATTTAAAAATAAACTACAATTATTGAAAAGCAAAATATACAAATATCTGTATTTATGTATAATATTAAAGCCTTCTTATCTGGCCTATATGGAGGCATAGGTGGACACACTATGCTTCCTTGCACAACCAAAATTAAGGACAACAAATATTTAGAAACAAGAAAACAACCAAACTGATAGAAAAATTGAACCGTACGGAAGTCCGACAACCGTTCATCCAGACCGGTAAGAGGGGCGGAGTCGTGGAAGGAGAAGTGGAAGTCGGTGGACCCAGGCACACAGGGAGAGGCTGGCAAACCTCAGGCACACAGGCGGCAGCTAGCAGACCCCGGTCACAGGGTGGCAATGGGCAGACCCAGTGAGGCTGCGTAAGGCTGCTGGCTGACCAGGTGGTCCCACATTCATGTGCAGATAATCCAGGTGAAAACCAGGAGCAAGACAGACCTCACAACCCAGGGCCATAGCGCCAGGAAATAAAACCTAAAAACACCATTCGAAAACACTTGTGGGGGTTGAAGTGCTGGAAGAAACTCCCGGCATCATGGGAGAGTCCATTGGAGAGACCCACAGGGTCCTAAAACATACACAAGCCCACCCACATGGAAATCAGCACCAGAAGGGCCCAATTTACTTAAGGAAAGTAGCGGAAGGGGCTGGAATCTGAGAGAGAGAGTGGAGCAAGCGTTATTGTTCCCACTCAGGGCCTGCCCCCACATACAGTGTCACAACCCAGTGACTGGGCTGTCCCACCCTGGGGAACACCTAAGGCTCTGCCCCTCACTACATAACAGCTGTGACCAGATCAAAAAACAAAAACAAAAGCAAAAACAAAAACAAAACAAAAAATGGCTCAAATGGGAGAACAGATCAAAGCTCCAGCGCCAGTATATCTAAGCAACTAAGAGATAGCCAACCCATCAGATGCATAGTTCAAGGCTGATTTTGGTAGTAGATTAGATGAAAAAAATGAAGGCTACACTAAATGAATTGAAGGAAAATGCACAGGGAACCAATAGTGATGGGAGGAAAACTGGGTCTCAAATCAATGGAGTGGACCAGAAGGAAGAAACAAACAAACAAACAAACAAACAGAAAAGAATGAAGAAACAAGAATTCAAAAAAAAAGGAGGAGAGGCTTAGGAACCTCCAGGACATCTTTAAATGTCCCAACATCCTAATTAAAGGGGTACCAGAAGGGGAAGAGGAAGAGCAACAAGTGGAAAAGTTATTTGAACAAATAATAAAAGAGAACTTCCCCAATCTGGCAAAGGAAATACACTTCCAGGAAGTCCAAGAAGCTTCTAGAGTCCCAAAGAAGTTGGACCCAAGGAGGAACACACCAAGGCACATCATAATGACATTAGCCAAGATTAAAATGAAGGAGAGAATTCTAGAAGCAGCAAGAGAAAAGGAGACAGTTACCTACAAAGGAATTCCCATCAGACTGTCAGCTGGTTTCTCAAAAGAGACCTTGCAGGCAAGAAGGGGCTGGAAAGAAGTACTCCAAGTCATGAAAGGCAAGGACCTACATCCAAGATTGCTCTATCCAGTGAAGCTTTCATTAAAAATGGAATGGCAGTTAAAGCACTTCTCAGATAAGGTCAAGTTAAAGGAGTTCATCATCACCAAGCCCTTATTATATGAAATGTTAAAGGGACTTATCTAAGAAAAAGAAGATAAAAAACATGTATAGTAAAATGACAGCAAACTCACAGCTATTAACAACCACACCTAAAACAAAAGCAAACTAAGCAAACAGCTAGAACAGGAACAGAACCACAGAAATGGAGATCATACGGAGGGTTAGCAACAGGGGAGTGGGAGGAGGAGAGATGGGTAAAAGGTACAGAGAATAAGTATCATAGATGGTGGGTAGAAAATAGACAGGGGGAGGGCAAGAATAATGTGGGAAATGTAGAAGCTAAAGAACTTACGACACATGGACATGAACTAAAGAGGGGTAATGTGGGTGGGAGGGGGTGTGCAGGGTAGAAGGGAATGATGGGGGAGAAATGGGACAACTGTAATAGCATAATCAATAAAATATATTTTAAAAAAGCCTTCTTAAAAACAGTAGTGACTGAAAAACTGTTAGAATTAAGTTCATATTAAGGAAATAATGTATCAAATATGTAAAAATAAATTTAACTATTTTATAATAACAAAAATTTTTACTAATGAATAATAACCAATATGTTAACTACCTGATAGGTATCTTGGAAGCTCTGTGTAGGTCAAATTGTATTGAAGGACAGAAGAGCATATGTAATTGAGTGAAGAGGTATATTTTAGATAACAGGAAGTCTCAATATTGCAAAAATGTCTATTCTCCGCAAATAATTTAGAAGTTTAATTAAATTTATATGAAAAGTCCATTGTGAATCTATATTTTTAATATAATTACATTTACATACCAACAAGATTTATTTTATTAAACTAAGTAAGAGAATTCTAAATCTTACGTGGAAGAATAGATGGAAAAACTTTAGAAAAAAACAGAATAATTAGGAAAACTAACAATTCACATCTCAAATCATATTATAAAGACAGAATAATTAAAAGATGTTAACAGTATAAGTATAGCAAACCAATCAGTACAGTAAATTTTTAATCTGTAAGTATACTAAAATACGTGAAAATTTAGTACATTTTACAACAGAGAAAGAATAAATAGATTAAATAATTGCCATCTTGAACAAAATATAGACTCCTACTTCTCACCTTCTACATAAATAATCAGATGGTCCAAAGATAAGTATAAAAGAATTATAATAGTATTAGAAGAAAACTTGGGAGAATTATTATTAATATTCTTATACCTGGCAAGTTTTATTTAAGTAAAAGATAAAAGTAAAAGTCAAGAAAAGAAAAAATTGGGCTTCTGGTCAAGATGGAGGTGTAGGTAGACATGCCTTGACTCATTGCACAACAATCAAAAGGAACACAACTACTTAAAAATGAAAAATACTCAGAACTTCCAGAAAATCACCCAGAAAATCACTCAGAATTGTATGGAAGTCTGACATGACAACTAAAGATTTAAAGACGTTATATTCATCCAGATGGGTAGGAGGGGCAGCGATGGGGAGTTGGCGTTGCGGGGGCAGAGAGGTGGTGAGGCAGTGGCAGGTGGAACAGGAAGCCCAACATTCATGTGTGGTGGATAAAAAACACAGAGGCACCTTGTGAGTGAGCCCAGGTCCAGGCCTGACTGTGCAGCCCAGGGTTCCAGCCTTGGGAAAAAGAAAGCCTCATAACTTCTCACTGTAAACCCACTGGGGGTTGGGTTGGTGGAAGAAACTGCCAGTTTCTCAGGAGAGCCTAGTTTCTGAGCAAACCCACCCACCCTGGGAACCACAACTAGTACAGCAGCTGGAAGGGCGCCAGTCACTTATGGGAAGTGGAGAAGTGACTGGAAAAGGGGCAAGGGCCAGCAAGCCCTTAAAAGTCAGCCAGCTGCGGTATTGTTCCCTTTCCAACCCCTCCCCCCATACAGAACCAGAATTGCTCTGCCCTATGCAACTCACTCATATTTTGCCATATATAATGTGCAGTTTTTTGCCCAAAATTTTTAGGGAAAAATAAGGATGGACATTATATATGGGTAGTACTAATTCTGTATCTATATAAATGTTTTTAATTCTTTTATTTGTGCTTAGGCATTAAAGGTGTAACTCTAGAAATCAATAACAATATCTGTATGCAAAATAATCCCCTGGAATATGACAATACCCTGGAATATGATAATCAGTTTTATTTCTAAATATAAACAAATAAATAGTTTAATTAAAAAATTAAAATGAAAGATTTTTTCTTGAAAGTTTGGGCCCAAAACACGGGTGTAAGAGCATATACAGGAGTACATTATACATAGAAAGATGTGGTAGCAGGTGTGCTAAAATGGAATCAAAGTGGCTCTACCTGGTATACAGACACACGGAGGCTGCCAAAGTCAGGAGACAAAGAAACATGACCCAAATGAAGGAGCAAAACAGAACCCCAGAAAAAGGACTAAGCAATGTGGACATAGCCAACCTATCACATGCATAGTTGAAAGCACTGGTGGTCAGAGTGCTCAAAGATCTCACTGAATACTGCAAAAGCGTAAGGGAAGAAATGAAGGCCATACTAAGGGAAATGAAGAAAACTCTACAGGAAACCAACAGTGAAGGAAAGGAAGCTGTGGTTTAAATCAATAATTTGGAACATAAGAAGAAATAAACATTCAACCAGAACAAAATGAAGAAACGAGAATGTAAAAAAATCAGAGACTTTAAGAAGACTCTGGGACAGCTCCAAAAGGACCAACATCCAAATCATGGGGGTGCCAGAAAGAGAAGAGGAAGACCAAGAAATTGAAAACTTATTTGAAAAAATAATGAAAGAAAACTCTAATTTGGCAAAGGAAATTGATATACAAATCTAGGAAGCATGTAGAGTCCCAAACAAGATGGATGCAAAGAGACCCACTGTGAGAAACATTGTAATTAAAATGTTAAAGGTTAAAGATAAAGAGAGAATCTTAGAATCAGCAAGAGAATGGTAAAGAGTTACCTACAAAGGAGTTCCCGTAAGACTGTCAGCCGAGTTCTCAAAAGAAAACTTGCAGGCAAGAAAGAACTGGCAGGAAATATTCAAAGTGATGAAAAGCAAAGTTCTACAATGTAGATTACTCTACCCAGCAAAACTATCATTTAGAGTGGAAGGGCAGATAAAGCGCTTCCCAGACAAAGTGAATCTAAAGGAGTCCATCATCACTGCCCTTATATGAACTGTTAAAAGGAACTTGTTTAAGAAAAAGAAGAAGATCGAAGCTATGAACATTAAAATGACAACAAACTCACAACTATCAACAACTGAATCTAAAATACAAAAACAAACTAAGGAAACAACTAGAATAGGAATAGAATCACAGAAATGGAAATCACATGGAGGATTATCAGCTGGGAAGTGGAACGGGGAAAATGGGAGGAAAAGGTACGGGGATTTAGAAGCATAATTGGGTATGCACAAAATAGACAGGGGATGTTAAGAACAGTATGGATAATGGAAGAACCAAAGAACTTACATGCATAACCCATGGACATGAACTAAGGGGGAGGGATTGCTTGGAGGGAAGGGGGAACTGGGCAGGGTGGAGCAAAGGGGGAAAATTGTGACAACTGTAATAGCATAATCAATAAAATATACTTAAAAAAAGAAAGGATTGTAATAGTGACTACAGTAGTCTCCCCTTATCCATATGGAATATGTTCCATGATCCCCAGAGAATGCCTAAAACCATGGGTAATATCAAACCCTGTATACACTATGTTTTTCCTATACATATGTATCTGTGATATCTTAGGCATAGTAAGAGATTAACAGCAATAAATACTGAATAAATAGAACAATTGTGACAATATACTATAATAAAAGTTATGTGAATGTGGTCTCTCAAAATACTTTATTGTGCAGCATTTAACCCATTGTCTAGTGATGTGAGATGATACAAACCTTATGCGATAAGATGAAGTGAGGTACTCAGAATGGTATGCAATTTAAAAGTTATAAATTGTTTATTTCTTGAATTTTCCATTTTATATTTCCAGACCATGGTTGACTGCAGGAAACTGAAACCACAGAAAGTGAAACTACCAATAAGGGAGGACTCCTGCATTTTAAAAATTTTAAATGAATTCCCAATTATATAAACCACCACTATCAAAGGCAAAAGTAAAGAAAGTCTGGGAAAGCATATTTCTACTTAATGTCATAGACAGAAAGGCTTATTTATTTAACATATCTCAAGTTCATTCAAATCAAGAGCAATAAAAACTTCAGCTCATATTCAAAAGTTATGGGACTTAACAGTCAATATAAATAAATTATATTTTAAACAAAAAGATGCTCAACATCACTTATAATACTAAAAATATTAGATAATATTTTTTACTTATTTGGCCAATAGTATAAAGTCTGAGAACAGGCTGACTTAATGAGGGTGTGGGGAGTGAGGGAACCTCATACGTTACTGGTGGGGGTATTAACTCGTACAAGCATATGAGGTGATTTAGTTAGTTCTTTCAAAATACAAAGTACATTGAACACCCTTTGAATCAGCAATTCCACTTCTAAGTGTGCAGTCTTCAGGCTTTTTTGCATGCATGTTTGGGATTTTGATTACAGAAATTTTTAATAATACTGAAAGGCTATTAACAACCTGAATGTCCATCAATAGAAGGCTTATAAAAAAGATTCAATTCTAGGCTATCAAAGATAATTATTTTCATAGTCTGTTTGGACTGCTATAATATAACACTATATAGACTGGGTGGTTTATAAACTATAAAAATTTATTTATTACTCTTCCGTTGGTTGGAAAATCAAGATTAAGCTGCCAGCAGATTTGGTGTCTGGTGAAGGCTTGCTTCCTGGTTAATTGACAGGTGACTTTGCACAGCAATAATTAAATTATTATCTAGTAATTTAATCATTAAAATAGGGGGTACAAACATTCAATCTATAGCAATTATATCTCTATCCTCTTTCATTCTACATATCTACCTATCATCTGAGTCCAATGCGATGAAATCTCCAAGATACATTAATGTAATGAAAAAGCATGGTATGGATTATTGTGCAGAATATTTTTACTGTTAGTGTTTATAAAAATAAATATATATGGAAGTAATATTTTGGAATGCATGGAATATTTCTGGAAGGGTATTTAAGAAAATGTGTATAGCATGTGCTTCTGGGCAGGGAACAGGGTGACTGGAAGATGGGGAATATTTTCTTGTATTCTGTTTCAAACCTTGAAAAAGAATGGTTGCTGTATCATGAACCTGTATGAACTAATTAAAAAAATAAACAAAACCACATTTTAAAATTACAAAATTAAAATACTAACATGTGATTTTATACCTTTGCATTTTAAAATGTTTGTATAATGAACATGAATATTAGTCAAATAGCTTATGTTTGTAATGGAGACCAGATTCACAGTGCCTGCTTGGTCACATAGCTGTGGGCAGTGGTGTAATTTCTCTCAGGCCCGATTAGAATCCTTTGTATATATTTCAATAGCATGATTTCACTGTGCTCTTCATACATTTAGGTTATTAGTCTTACTTGCATTATACATCAGACTGTCAGTTTTAGGCAGGGATTGAGTCTGTGTTGTTTTTGGTCAATTCTTAATGCCTTTTTTCAGTGTTTGGCACAAATTTAACAATCAAGACATATTCATTCAGTATAATTGGATAAAATAACACAGATAATTGAACATATTAATATTTTTAAAATCCTAGAAAAATCATTTATACCTGATGCATATATTGCTTTGCCATAGAATAGGGCACTTTCCTCACCTTAATCTGTTATCTAAATTAGAGTAAGTATAGTCCATACTTAAAAGACAGTGTTAGTGTCCCACTTTGGTTTATCCTGGGTGTAGATTTCAGGATTAAATATATTCTCTGGGCCCTGTGATTAACTACAGAGGTTTCCTCCTCCAAAAACCAGATTAAAGATGGTGCCTTCAAAACTGTGAGTTTCACTCCAGTCCTTAGGAATTTATTCCTTAGTATCTTCTTCTCCTCTTTCAAATGTTATTTCCATTATTTGGCTGAGGTTTCTCTTTTGTTTTCCAGTCCTTGGTTTTGATTCACTGCACTTCCTCTTATTACAGTCTTTAATTGACTAGTTCTGTACTCTAGGCCATCGAGGGAAGCCCTTGCCCCTGACTAAATTTTTCTCATGAGTCCCTCCAAGCCTGACTCTTACCTTCTACCTCTGGAACACTGCATTGGACTCTACTGGTTGTGGACAAATATCCCTCCTTCCTTCTATAGTACCATCATTGATTGGTCTAATTCCTCAACTCTCTCTAAATGATATGGTCTACAGAGACACTGATCGTCATCATTTTCCGTGTTCCAGCTTCTCAATGTTCTTAAAATGTGGTACTTGAGCCTATGCCTGATGATGTGTTATTCAGTAGTGATTGCTAACTTTTATTGGGTGCGGACAGTGTACTAAGTATTGTTTTAAGAGCTCTGTATCTATTAACTCATTATTAAAATACCCTAAATTTTTTTAATAGACAAGATGAGGACTAGAAAGGATAGGTATCTTGTCCAAAGTCCTACAGCTAGCAGGTAAGTGGTAGAGCTGCCTGTCTTTAATTCCTACAGTTTTCCATTTCCACCATTAACATACATGGCTGAGTTACCATGATCGCTTATGTGAATTGGTGGAGCAGCCTCCTAACTGGTTCTTTCATTTTCATTCTTACCCTCTTTCAATACACCTTTAAAACACTATTAATTATAAAATATACATATAAAGAATATATCTCCTGGATATGGTATTAGTGACAACCATACAATAAATCTCATAACACCATGGAACATTCTCAGGACCTTTGAAGACCTTGGCATGTATTGCCCTAATAGATTCTCTCTTTCTTCCACCAGACGTAAATGCTATCTTGAATTTTGTGTTAATCATCCCCTTACTTTTTTTAAAAAAAATAGTTTTACCATATACATATGATGTTTAAAGAATCTTTAAGTTTTATCTGTTATTGTTCCTATATAAAAGGAGTCCAACTTTTTAATTTTTTTTATTTTTACTTTTACTCAACAAAATTTACTTGAAATTTATCCACAATACCTGTATTTGTAGTTATTGATTCCTAATGATGAATAATATTCTAAATGTGTCAAGATACTACAACTATTTTTAATCTTTTATTTTGTTTTTAAAATGTACTTTGTATTCTGTATTTATTTGCTATTTTAAAAACAATTATGATATGATGTTGCTGTTATGTCGCCCCATGAACATGTATGTGTGCCATATCATAGCTACAGCATTTTAATTAAAGAAAAGAAGTATGACAATAGCAAGCTATCACTTAATTATTCCTATTTGATAAAGCACATTAAAATGTTAGTGACCTAATGCAGGTTTCGTGAGATCGGCTTACTTTACCTGTCCGAAGTTAAGCTGATTTCTGCTGGGTTTGTCAGTGGGCTGGGACTGGGCGGAGTAGAGGGGCCCCGTCAGGGCAAATTCCGCTCTGCTCTGCATCATCTCTCATCCTCAGTAGGCTGGCTTGAGCTCATTCTCACATTTGTCCCCTGCAATGTCAAGGTTCCTAAAAGAGAAAACAGAAATGTGTACGACCTCTTAAAGTCTAACCTTGGGAATGACACCCCATCACTTCTGCCACATTGCTCCAGCTAAAGTAAATTTTACGTCCAGCCTAGATTTAAAGATTAGAGACATAGATTGTTGATAAGTGGAACTTCAAAGTCACATTGCAAAGAACCTGAGCACCCAGGAGGTGCTGATTGCAATCAGTATACCACACGGACTGTTTGGGAGAATGAATTGTAGTAGGAGCTTTCCTACACTGAAGGCATTAATGTAATCGATACGTTGGCAATTAATTTTGCATTAGATAGTAAACTCCAGGATTCTGTTCTGTTGCTCCATGCCACATTTTTTTCAGGGGTAGGCCATCTAGGGAGGACAGCCAGGGAAACCTGTGATCGTTCCCTGTTATATCTTTGTCTGAGCAGGTCCATGATGACATCTGGGATGCTGTACTAGGAAATCATCTGTTCCTGTGAATAAAGGACATCAGAAATATAGAGTGGATATTTTGACCTTCATCTGCCTTACCTCTTATCTCCTTCTTTACTATTTCAGAACAAGGGCTGGGAAAAGCATTATTATTAATTGAGCTCCTTCAAATCACAGTACCACATTGTTTAATATCTGTCTTTATGTCTAAAAAATAACCTTTTTCCCCCTTCAGTATCAGTCACCATGTCAGTGCAATTCAGTAGAGTATTTCTAGCACTCAGACAATGTCAAGGCACTCCACAAGTGATTATTGAACTGACTTGGTGAATGAATGAATAAAAGAACCTTTTTTCCTTTTGAAAGAACCAAGAGAATAAACCATTAAAGTGAAGCACAGTCTTATTCTTTAGGTTGCTGAGATATTTTTGGTCCTGACCTATTTTATTTTTACACCACACTATAATCAGCACCTTTGGCTCATGTTCACATGGTGTATGTGATCCTTCACGCTATGACGCTGAATAATCACTACTCACTGGTAGGTATCACCTCTTTCCAAGTGTCCTATAATGGTGACCTCTATAAAGACAAAGGCAGCACAATGAATAGCAATTCTGCCTACTTAGCATCTCAGCAGTGGACAGTTGGTTTCAGGTTTTTGGCACGCCCAGCATTTTTCTTTCATTATGATTCATACAGTGAGATCTACTGAGAGCAAACACATTAACAAGGGCATTTATAAAACCACCTTTCCTGGAAAACTATAAGATAAAAAAAACTAGGTTTTATTTCTCTTAGAGGGGAGAAACCTGTGCCAACAGCTTTTTCCAGAGGATGTTGCTGATTTATGGGATTCTAGGGAATTGTATATTTTTAACCTTTTTATTTTAGGAAAGTTCATGTATATAGTATGATAGAGACAATAGTATAATAAACTTTATGTGTCACCATCCTGCTGAAACAGGATACAAGAGGACTATAATTTGATTAATGGGACACTAAGGCAATCAAAAGGCTGAAGGTATAGATTCTGATATTGTGTCTTTCCATCTGTCTTAGAATGTGATGGTTAAAGAGTAATAAGAGTTCTGAGATCAGAGTCTATTGGATGGTATTATTGTTTATTATCCTTTTACCTATGAGCCGGTAAGTAGAAGAATGAGGTTCCACAGGTCTCTCTGAGTCCTGAGCTCACAATTACGCCGTCCTCCTACCCCACCTCACTCTTCCCCTCAGTGCACCTGCTCCCATCCCGTTGCTTCTTACTGGGATCTGTGGACCCTTCTCCTTTTTACTGGTGAACAGAATCTTTGAAATTCCTAAATTTTCTCTTTTTTTTTTATCTTGCTTAACTTCTCCAATGAAGACCACTTGCCCCATGCATTCAGGAGCACATACCATAACCTTTGCTTTATCTCTACTTCTGTTGTGCCACATTGCTTAACTATTACCTTTTGGATGTCATGCCTATGGCATCTACTGTTTTGGTAGTGGGGGGGTCACCTCTTGCCTTTTCCTTCAACCCTTTTTCACAGTATTTTGCTTTTCCTTCAACTGCATTCATATGGAAGACCCATAAATCTCTTAGTCTCAGTTACACAAACTTCATAAACAGTGAGGATATTCTTCACTACTTCACCTCTGGCAACTTACTATCATTGCCATAGAGATTGGAACAAAGCTTAGTAATAAAGAATATCAACTGTGAAGTTAGATAGACCTAAATTAGAAAATGTGGCTTACTAGTTACATGGTCTTGGGATGGTTGTCCTCTGTAAAACTTATTCATATGTGAGAGTTACTTAGAGTATCTTTATAGTGTAGTTGTTACTAGAACCAAGTGAGTGATTATCTGCTAAAAGTGTAGAACAAAACTTGGCATGTTGTGTAAATCCTTAGTAAATTTTGACACTAACAATCTGTGTACATACATTCTTCAGTCCTTAGCACCACTTAACCTTTAAGATATATTATCATTCTTTTTATGACCACTTCTACACTTCTCATGCCTCCCACTTATTCACTATAAATGAATAGCTATATTCTATATTCACAGCACTTTTTTCATTATTGTTTCAACTTATTACTCCTTCTGGATTCAACTGCCTTTCTCTTCTGTAAGCCATCTTCCTAATGTGCTTGCTAACAAGTACCATCAACTCCCTTGTACTTTTCTATGCCCAGAAATTCTTTAATCCCTAATCTCATTATTTCTTTTAGTTTATATTTCTTAGTTTATATATCTGTGAAAAAGTCATGTTTTCCCTCAATGAATCTATACATTTATGCTGTTTAACTTTATCTGTCCATTGATGTCCAAAATATTTTATTTCAATTAAATTGAATCTGTTATAATTCCTCCAAATTTTCTATTTTTTTCAAATCACCAATATCATCTTAGTGAGGCTATTAAGAGTATTGGATAAAGACACCATTTACTTCTTTGTGGCTCTTATTCAAAAGCATATCTCTTCTATTCTAACTTCTACTGGTCACTAAGATATTAAGTTTAGATCCTTCTTTACTCTAGGGGGTCATTTTCCTTATTAAACACATCTGAAAATGAAGACAATAATTGCAATGACTGATCTAAACAACAGGGAATTTCTTATTTTTGATTGAAAGTGTATTCACTACAACAGGCATATCATCTGTATCCATATTATTAAAATACCAGCTTTCGGTGATCCTGGGTCTTGCCAAGGATAACTGCTTGTCATAGCCATTGTTTCACAGTTACCTGTGGTCTTTTACCTGGTGGTGCCTTTTACTTCCACCAGACTATGAGAGAAATTATAATCCTTTCCCTCTCTCTTTTGTTGTTTCACTAATATTTATTATGCCACTATTAATGTAGTCCCTGTTATTGTGTTGGCCACTGCAGGATATTAATATACACAATCTTTAATTTAATATAGCTTATAACTGATATATTCCATTCTCATAAGTTTTCTTCCTGTTTTTGAAATAATGATTAGCTTTACTCAATTTCAACCCAATCTCATCCTTTTCTCTTTGTCAAAGGGGAAGTCTAAGCTAGAATTGTGAGCTTATGTGATCTGGCTTAGTCATTTCACATTCTGGACTGAGTAGCATTTCTTTCCTGTTGGAATTTAGAGGTTATGCTTTCTGTAATTTCAGACTTGGGATTAATTTACTCAAATTCTAAAGCTTGAGAATGAAGTAGTGAAGAAATATTTCAGGAATATGATTCAGTTGTCATCTCAGAATTATTTCTTTATTTTTAAATATTGTTAAAACTGAAATAGTAAAAGAGAAGAAGGGATCTTCATGGGTCTCAGGAGAGACACCAGTCAGAGAACGAACTGTTATGAGGTGTTCCTACAAGGCGGCCTATGGGAAAGCCCAGTCTACAGAGGACGCTGATCTTTATTTACGAAACCAGTGAGCTGCTTGTACAAGATTGGCTGAAAAAAAATTGCTTTTTAAAAAGAAAACGCTGTCTTCTTTGACTGGAAAGGAAGCAGCTTCAGCTCCCTCTCAGTTTGCCCTGGGACCGCCACATCTGCAGCTGAGACGGTCTTGAGTCTCGGATGAAAGGATAGGCAGATGGAAGTTCTAACCTTTAAAAGGGGTGCATCATATAAAAACAGTTGCAAATTTAATCAATTGAAAGATAAACCCATTTGTTCAGTAGTTGTTTTCCCCTGAATAGGATGATCTTTTGCCTACAGACATGCAAAAGTTATTTTACTATGTTTCTTTGGTTATTTTAAATGCAAACCTACAAACACATAGAGGAGTTACTGCCCAAAATGTCAGTGGATACTTGCCTTTGATTTGTACTAATACATAAGTTTTTAGGAAGGAAAGAGTCTCCCTTTATAAGATAGTTTCATTTTGAAATCTTAATACCTGTTCCTAGTAATTTCGGTAGGCAAAAAATCTCCCTTCCATAAAATCACATATTTTGCAAAGTCTTTACCTTCTTAATACTTTGGAATGCTAGAGATTATATATACTTTAGTAAAAAAAATTCTCAAATCATAATACCTGTGTATGAGGTGCTATTAAGAAAAAAGCTTAATAAAACTTCGAAGTATAAAATTTACCCTTAATTTCTAAGAAACTCATTAGGCAGAATATACTCATCCATCTCAAGTCCTTTAAGTGGGTATTTTGAATTTCTAGCCTGAAAAGGACTTAATTATCAATTAATAGGATGTTGACATATAAGTAAATAATATCTAAATAATGGTGAGGGTAAGGGGGTGAAAACAGGGAATCAGAATAATAGGCTGTGTGCAGTGGTCAGCTGGGTTTGGAACTTGTCTTGAGACAGTTTGATCTGTTACAGGTGAATATATAAAACTAAATGCCACAGAGAAGAGATCCCATCTGTTGATTTCCAATCTACATCTAGAACCTAGTACAGCACCTGGCACAAGTGGTCATGAAATAAATATTTGTTGAATGAATAAGTGAGTTATTGATCTGGAGTAGAATTGTTTTACTTTGATTTGATGAAAGGGGGGGGAAGGGGATAACAAGGGAAAGGAGGGAAAGGGTCAAGTCAAGGAACACGTATAAAGGACCCCTGGACAAAGACAGCGGGGTGGGGGAAGGATTGAATGTGGGAGTGGGGGAATGGGCAAGGCAGGGGACAGTAATGGGGGAAAATGGGGACAACTGTAATTGAACAACAGTAAAAATAAAAAATAAATAAATAAAATAATCAGAAAGATTAAAAAAAGAAAGACATTCTCTAGTCTCCAGAATAAGCATGGGACAGCCGTTGATAACAGCTCCACTCGGGGGATCACAGTATTGGAGTAAGAGCTCTGGGCAGTTTGTCCCTAAGAACTACGTATTTGGCCTGTCACCCGAAAACATTATTTTTATCTATGCATTAAAAAGCCTGAGATTTTTAATCTCAGAAAATATTTAATCAGAAAAGTCTTTCTTACAGTCTGTTGTATAACAACATTCTGTTGGTTCCACCTCTGCAATATTTCTTAAATATGTTTCTTCTTTACCATTCTCATTCCTGGAGTGTAACATGTGATGAACAAATGCTTTTGAATGAAGGAATGAATGAATTAGAGAATACTCTGACCCTCAGGCACTGAAGCAGTAGGTGACTGTGTACCAACACATATTCCTACTTTATAGTTTTGTTCTTTCATATTGAAAATCAAGATGAAAAAGAACATTTCCTCAACTATTGTTGTTTCTTTGTCCTCCTCAGTTCCTGTAAGTGGCTGTTGGATATCTCTATTTGTATATCTTATTGCCACTGTAAATACAATACTTTAAAGCAAATTTACCATCCCTGCACCTACTAAATCTCTTTCCCTGATGAGTTCCATTTTAGTTAGTAATGTCATAACTTTTCAGGCCTCACATCCCTGAAACTGGGAGTGAAAATGAATCACTGTTTCTAGTAAATTCAACTGACAGAACCTTTTAAACACATTTCGTACATCTATCCTTTTCTATTTCAGCTGCTGGTACACAAGTCTAGATGCATGCTTATAGTCCAAACCTGGATAATTGAGAGATTCATAACTGGACTCTGCCTCCCGCCATTTCACAAGCTCTTCTGGTCTGCAACTGTGAAACAACTCCAGTAACTCCAACCCCTTTGGTGTTTCTGTCTTTGGCATTTAAGGTTATCCAAAATCTGGTTTAGCAACTTTTCCTTTGTGTCTCCAATTGTTTCCCTGAAGCAACTTTTTGCCACATTCAACCTGACTAGGAACACTTTAGATATCAGACCCAGAACCCACCCTCTTTCAGGAATAATACTCCACCCTTACACTGCTGGGAATTAAGCAATTTAGTTTGACTACTTGTAGCTGCATTTTAGAAAATGAATGTAAATACTCTAACTACAAATGCAGCCACAATTTATTGTAACGAAATTTGAGCAAGAAGCAAATAACAAGGAAAATGACTAATACTTAAATAATTTGCTGCATATACAAAGAACACAGTAATTGGCTCTAAGACTGGAGGAAAAAGATCATAAAAATCTTTTATAACACTCCTAATTGTGCTTAAATTGAAAACTAAGAGTTTATGGCTAAAAAGAAGAGCATAATTCAACAGTCCTGTCTTTTGTGGATAATGGACTAGGACGGGAGTTAAACTCTGCTCATCTCAGCTTTTTGGTGTGTGTAAGAGGATTATTATAAATATATTTAGTGAATTACAACATATTCCTGATATTTACAAAGGAAAAATATCTCTCATTCATCTCTTACTTACAAAGAAAATAAGACTTCAGCAAGACTTTTTAAAGACACCTTTCGGAAAAATCTGAGTGTATATTCCCTGCATTTTCAGGAGTGAGTTCTTTAAAATTCATCATATTTTTTCCTTAATACAACTATAACTACTCTGGAGAAAGAATGATTTCTGAGGAAAGTTTTCCAGTGATTGTGGATCAAAATCACATATAAAATGCATCTATTGTATTTGGAAGATCACATCAAACAGGAAAATGACTATATTATGCATAGACCTAGATAATTGTGTTTAGATTCTATTTTATTGCTCTACTTTCCCATAAAAATGCGAAGGATATCCCCACTGCTGACCCAATGCTAATTTCTAATTCAATTGTCCATGAAAAATCAATATTAACCTTGAGGTATGTTTTATAAGTATTTCAATTGAAGTTAAATTAAAAAGCTAGACATTTTAAATAGGGATGTTCTTTATCATCTGCCAGTCAATAAACTATTTTCGCTATATTTTGTAAATGTCAGCTGCAGTATTGGGTGTTGGAACAGGAGGTTGAGCAATTTAGTTAGATAGGCTAGACTAGAGAACAGCACCCTGGGAAACCGGACATGCCCATTTGAGAAATACAGATGTTGGGGGCAAACTCATTGGTAAGTTTGAGGATGATGTCCAGTCATACTGGTGCAGTGTGGTATCTGGACACTAGACGTCTAGAAGTGATTGGTAGCTTTGACAGAGGATTGGTGGTAGAGTCTAATAAGAGGGGTCAGTTGTTAAGGGATGGACATTGCACCGAGGAGCCTGAAAGCAAGAAATGTTTGAAGGTGGAACCAGACGGCATTCTGATCAACATCAAAGAAGTCTGATAGCAGGGGTAGCCCAATCTATTTCTTATGGTGTCGTCCAGGACCAGAATGGAAAGATCTCTGAACATTTTTTGAATGTTACCTGTAACAGTAAAGACAAAAACAAGTACCTATAGTTCATATTTGTACTCTCTCTATATATATACATATATAAAAATTTTACAAGAATTAGTTAATATTTAATGACGTACTATATACTGAAGTGGTGTTATCATTAAAATAGTAAATCACTGTTTCAGGTAATCTTCTTAATTTGATATTTTTTCAAACTTCTTATCAGATACAATGAAATAATTTTTCTTCTTTGAAGTGTAACCGATGAAGCATTTATATTTATTTTTAGAATTTTCTTACTTTTCCGTCATGCTTTATGAATGTTATTTTTAATCTTTGTTGTTTTCATAGATTACTTTTAACTTACTTGACCTTTCTGTGAGGGTTAGTTTAAATTTCAATAAATATCTAAAAAGTTGCTTATCTTTTTAGTCACTCAGAAAATGAAATTAAAACCACAAAGAGATAGCTCTGTACACTTTCCAACATGGCTGAAATTAAAAGTACTGATAATATCATTTGTTGGCAAAGAGGTAGAGATATTAGAACTCTAACTCCTGTTGGTGAGTGAATTGGTGCAATCATTGGGAATTTTTTTGCAATTTCTACTAAACATATGCATAATCAACATCTGCCATTTTTATATCAACAGAAATCCATGCATATGTGTATGGCAAGAAAGGTACCAGAATGCTCGTAGAAATAGTACTCATAATAGTGAAAACTGGGAACAATCTAATGAACAAATAAATAGTGCTACATTTTACAATTTAATACTAGTAATCGTTGAGCTACTGCTGTTTAGAACGTGGATGAACCTTACAAACAAACACAAGTCTTAGTCAAGGAAGCCAAGTGCTAAAAGAATACCTAATTATTAGTTGTTCAGTGCCTGTCTTCCTGTGAAATGGACATGGACAACAGCGTGGTGAGTGCTAGGGGAAGGAGGTAGAAGGGGGCTAAACTGTAATAGGAAAAATATAATAAAGATTAAATTAAAAAATATTCGAGGTCAGGGCTGTGCCTGTTTATTTATTACTATAGCAGTTCCAGTGCCAAAGCCATGTTTAGCAGATATTGGTTGCTCAATGAATTTTTGTTGATTGAATTCATAAATAAATAAATAAAAGTCTGGGACATTAGACTTCGTGCTAGGTAACTTGTTCTAATCTATATTAAACTTCTAGCCAAATATTGACCTTGAATGGTTCAGGTCCTCATTTAAAAGAATACCTTATTAAAAGAAGGGATTGACCTACATCAGTACAATTGTATCTAACTCTATGACTTTGAGTTCAATTCATATGTCTAGAAAACTTAGTGAAGGTTTTCACATGAAAAAAGTTACATTTCATAATATTTTTTCCATTGGAAAGTCATATTATTAAACTATAATAAAGATATCTGCATCACAGAATATCTTTCATTTGTTAAATATGATTTTACTTTTGATTAAATGGTACATTTCTTGGCCACATTTAGAATATTTTGGGAAACAAAGGGAAATATTTTAATAAGTATAGTCTGCCAATTATTGCTAAGGAATAGTGTATCCATATTTTATTGTAGCAGTTAAATAAATGACATGCTCATTTAAAAACATTGTGTTTATTACTTTGATACCTTTAAATTAGTTTTCTTATTTATAATATGGGGATAATACATTATGCCATTGATCCTTTTGAGCCTAAAAGTATCCCTTTAAAATTTTTAGAAATGATATAGGCCACAGTGTAAATAATGATTAAATCTCACATTAAAATTATTATGTAATCCTCTCTGGATTGACTAGCCATTGTTTTTAATATCACTAGTAAAATGATTTTCCTCTTACTCTGTAGTGTGTTCAGTTCTCTTTGCTGTATTCTAGGAAAGAGTTATGCTTTGCAGATTCTCACTTATTTGGCTTTAACCATAGAAGATATTAAGATTAGTGTCTTTTAGCAATTGAAGACTGTATTAGTGACACTTGTGACCTGGATAACATTATAAAGAATGGCACAGTTTAAAAGAGAATTTTGCTAAAACAATAGATTCTTTTTTTAAAAAAAACCTTAAGAATATATTTTCTTTAATCCAGTATATCCAAAATTCAATAATTTCAATATGTTCTTGATATAAAATTGATAAAAATAGTTTGTATTAATTCTTTGATAATTATTGTGGTAAATATATAACATAAAAATTTATTATTTGTATATTTTATTTAAAAAATTCTATTGCTGTGCAATTACAGTTGTCCCCATGTCCCCCCATGACTCTCCCCTGTCCTACCTACCCCCCACCTTCCACTTTCAGTCCTCTCCCCCATTCTTAAATGGAGCAAGATATAAACAAGGGAAAATGTAAAATTTTTATGAAATGAATAATCATAGGGATGATACATGCAGAATGGTTAAATATATTCATAAAGTATTTGGATAAATTTATAGATGAGAAGAGTGTCTTGATGGAAAGACCCAGGTTCTGGCACTTGGGGGTGTTTCAGAAAATCATTTATCCATTCTGAAAGGCTTATCATTTTTCATCTGAAAATGGGGTTATTAGAATAATGCGTTCTTTTTTTATAGGGCTGTTTTAAGGATAAAACCAAATAATGCACAGGGAATTGCTAGCATGGAATCTAATACATGCATTCAACAAATATACCTTTTAAAAATGTGAACATATATAATGTAAAAAGCCAGGAGAATTGTCTAGGGAGATTGTTGCAGGGATGGAGAGAGATAAAAACTTGGGAAACTATTTGGGAATTAGAATAGACATTCCTTTCTCGAAATATCTGGGGGCTATATTTTATATAGGTTGGTGCTTAGTCAGGGGTTTATTGCAAAAGAGAATCCTTGAGCTTTAGGAATAATACACAAATACAAAGATCATCATGTCCCATGGATTTCCCTGTAGACTCTGTCACAGAAATATTCTTACGTAAGAAGGGATGTTGATCTGCTCTGACCAATTCGATGGAAGTGTTGTGCAGAATGACTCAAACTAGGAGAAAAGCAAATGGGAAGCATGTACAAGTGATACAATTCCTTGTTTAATATAATTTCCGACTTCACTCTAGCAAGAGTCTAGGAGACATCTTTAACTTTATGAAATTCAGATTATATTTTTTCTGGTTTTCAAGACAAATTATGGTGTCTTCTTCAAATTTTATTTGATTAATCCTAGAAAAGAGTTATGGACTCATGATTTTCCTCACAGTTCTTCATAGAGTGAAATTTTATGTGTAGCAAGTGCTGGACCATAGATCTTCTTTAGACATGTTCATTACACTCTGATCTGCGGTGTTGTTTGTGCCCTGGATGTCCAAGGATATGTGTGAAGACCCAGCAAGCCATAGGGCCAGGAAGAAGAAAGGCTCCAAATCCATGTGGAAGCTGAGTGTAAAGCGAGGTCATAGTGCTCACAACTGAGAAATAACAGCAGGAAGAAGTCTGCCCTGGCAGGAGCAGCTCAGCCTTGCCCAGCAGGAAGTGAAGCCCTACACACTAAAACTCCCTGTGGGCAGCAGCTGCAGCCACTGGTTCTGGAACAGCCTGTGAGCCTGACTACTGTGGGAGGAAGTGCTTTCTGGCTTGCTGGCAACACAAGATGGCCTAATTTTCATGGCTAGGCATAGGAATCTAAGTCTATTAGAAGATGAAATAGAAACAAGGGCGAAGCAGCTCTTGTTCCACCAGGATGTTGCTGCTCTCTATCTTCTTTCCTATTCTGATATTTATAATTAATTCTGCAAGCTGAAGCTCAAATTTGCTGCTTCTCCTATCTTTAGAAGGGCCAAAATAATTAAACAGGCTGAGAGTGTCCTGTCCTGTATTTGTTTAATAATCAACATTCAGTAATACTTACTTTTCAGTATCCTGCAGAAACAGATCAGCTTCTTTAACTTTTGTTCATGACTGCTATCTTATAGTCATGAGGCCAAGTTTGACTATAAGTGTTCCCTCCACGTTGTTTGGTGTGGTTCCGAGAGGAAGGCCTGCATCCTTATCATGGTGTCACACTGCTGTGTGCACTGCAAATATAACTTACTCATTCCTTCCCATTTTATCACCACATATTGATCATGAGACAACAATGAATCAGTGCATACAGGTTTTCATTGGATTTTGTATGAATGTTCCTAGATTTATACACTGCTTGGTACAGGGACATCGTGCATATGAGATAAGACTCAACTTTCATCTACTTTGGGCCTAAGGACCATTTTTATAATATATTCACAAAACTTTTTTCCCTTTAAATTACATATGGATTTTCTTCTCCATGGTAATTAGCTTAATTGAATTTCTTGTTTCTTTTTAAGTTTTTTTCTACATTACTATAAGTATTTTGAATACTTACTCTTTGTGCTATTTTCTGTGAATGTAAGAAATAAGGTTGGTTTCAATTCCGTTAGTTCAGTCATTGATGTGAATGGTAATATGAATACCTTTGCTGACTGTATCATATGTACAATTTCTAGAATGAACTGAGTCATTCTCTATTAAATCTCTCTCTGGAACTTGACTTCTAGTCCTGTGTTTCCAGGTTCTCCTTTAGAACTTATTCATCATTTTCATTGCCCTTATGTCCTCACTTGGTCTGTTTTTGTTTTTGTTTTTTTTAATAACCGCCTAACTAGCATTCCTATAAGCCACATTTTCTCATTTGTAGTTACATTTTATCCTGTTGAAGCGCCTTTTTTTTTTTTTTTTAAGGATTTAGGTAAACTGCCCTGTCTGGGTAGCACAGTTGGTTAGAGCATCATCCCAATACAGCAGGGTTGTGGGTTTGATCCCCAGTCAGGGCACATACAAGAACCAACTGATGAATGCATAAGTAAATGGGACAACAAATCAGTCTTTGTCTCTTTCTAAAATCAGTAAATAAAAAAATTTTTAAAAGATTTTGGTAAACTACCTACTGAAGTAAAACACATGTAGAGAAAAATACAAAAGTCATATGAGTACAACTCAGTGAACTTTTATGTATTCCATTCATGTCCATGTTTATTTCTTACTCCGCTTAGATTCAGTGGTCTATTATTGTAATCACTCTCTTTCCGTTTAACTAATGTGCAAGCTCTTGATTTATTGTATACTGTTCACAAAGCTCAAACCCCGGTTAAATTAAGCTTTTTGCCACTCAGTTCCTCCTCCTGTGCAGTAAACCATGATGGCCATCTTACTTTCAATTTATGACCAGTTACTTTAAATTGACCCTTAGCGCTGGAAGGCAAAAATATTTTATGTCTTATTCATTCATTTTCCCAATCTTTGGAACTAGTATTTTTATCTGTTCTTAAAATTTTCAACATCTTTTCTCTCATCCTCATTCCCTGCTGATGATCCCTCTTCTACTTGCTCAGAAAATAGAACCCATCATAATGGAATTTTTGCAAATTTATGCTACAGTATTTTCTCACTTGTCAGCATATGTACCATACATTTTACTCTCCCTTTCTGTTACTGTGGTGGGACTTCCCATGATTTTATCTAAAGTCTCTGCTCATCACTAGATCACATTATCTCTTATCTAGCAGAATTAATCTCTACAATAATTGTCCCCTTTCAACACAGCAGTGTCAAAATGTCCACTGATTTTGTGTCCTTACAAATATAAAAAAGAAGGTACTTCTCCCACCTTAAAAAAAGATGTATTTAAATATATATTTATTTTAATATATAATATATAACATATAATATATAATATACATAACTAGAGCTATTTATATATCTTTTAAAATTTATTTTAATTGTTGTTCTTGTACAGTTTTCTGTCTTCTACTCCCATCCCAGACCACTGCCCCAGCCCTCCCCACCTCCCTCCCATTTCCACCCCACCTAGTTTTTTTAAATGGTTGATCTTGTACAGTTTTCTGTCTTTTACTCCCACCCCAGCCCACCACCCCAGCCCTCCCCGCCTCCCTCTCATTTCCACCCCCACCTAGTTTTTTTTAATTGTTGATCTTGTACAGTTTTCTGTCTTTTACTCCCACCCCAGCCCACCACCCCAGCCCTCCCCACCTCCCTCCCATTTCCACCCCCACATAGTTTTTGTCCACGAGTCCTTTATACTTGTTCCTGTAAATCCTTCCCCTTTTCCCCTGAAATTCCCTCCCCTCTCCTCTCTGATGACTGGCAGCCTGTTCTCAGTTTCAGTGTCTTTGGTTATATTTTGCTTGCTTGTTTGTTTTGTTGATTAGGTTCCTGTTAAAGGTGAGATCATATGGTATTTGTCTTTCTCTGCCTGGCTTATTTCACTTAGCATGATGCTCTCCAGTTCCATCCATGCTGTTGCAAAGGGTAGGGGCTCCTTCTTTCTTTCTGCTGCATAGAATGCCATTGTGTAGATGTACTACAGTTTTTTGATCCATTCATTTACTGATGGACACCTAGGTTGCTTCCAACACTTCGCTATTGTAAATTGTGCTGCTATGAATATTGAGGTGCATAGGTTCTTTTGGACGGGTGTTTTGGGGTTCTTAGGATATAATCCTAGTAGTGGAATTGCTGGGTCAAAAGGTAAATCCATTTTTAGTTTTCTTAGAAAATTCCATACTGTTTTCCATAGTGGTTGTACCAGTCTGTAATCCCACCAACAGAGTGCTAGGGTCCCCTTTTCTCCACAACCTCTCCAACACTTGCTGTTTGTTGCTTTGTTTATGATGGCCATTCTGACTGGTGTCAGGTAGTATCTCACTGTGGTTTTAATTTGCATCTCTCTGATAGCTAGCGATACTGAGCATCTTTTCATGTGCCTCTGGATCCTCTGTATGTCCTCCTTGGAGAAGTGTCTGTTCAAGTCCTTTGCTCATTTCTTAATTGGGTTGCTTGTCTTCTTAGAGTGGAGTTGTGTAAGTTCATTGTATATGTTGGAGATTATACCCTTGTCTGAGGTATCATTGGTAAATATGTTTACCCATACAGTCGGTTCTCTTTTTATTTTCATACTGTTTTCTTTGGCCGTGCAGAAGCTTTTTATTTTGATGAGATCCCATTTGTTTATTCTTTCCTTTATGTCCCTTACTTTAGGGGACATATCAGTAAACCTGTTGCTGTGTGAAATATCTGAGATTTTCCTGCCTATGTTCTCCTCTAGGACTTTAATGGTGTCATGGCTTATATTTAAATCTTTTGTCCACCTTGAATTTATTTTTGTGTATGGTGTAAGTTGGTGCTCAAGTTTCATTTTTTTGCATGTAGCTGTCCAGTTCTCCCAACACTACTTGTCGAAGAAGCTATTTTTACTCCATTTTATGTTGCTGCCCTCTTTGTCGAATATTAATTGACCATAGAGACTTGGATTTATTTCTGGGCTCTCTGTTCTGTTCCACTGATCCATGTACCTGTTTTTATGCCAGTACCAGGTTGTTTTTATTACAATGGCCTTGTAATACAGTTTGGTATCAGGTATTGTGATCCCTTCTACTTTCCTCTTCTTTCTCAAAATTGCAGCAGCTATTTGGGGTCCTTTATGGTTCCGTATAAATTTTTGAAGTGTTTGTTCTATATGAAATATGCCATTGGTACTTTAATAGGTGTTGCATTGAATTTGTAAATTGCTTTGGGTAGTATGGACATTTTGATGATGTTGATTCTTCTGATCCATGAACATGGTATATGTCCACTTGTTTGTGTCTTCCTTGATTTCTTTCTTCAGTGTTGTGTAGTTTTCTGCATACAGGTCTTTGACCTCCTTGGTTAGGTTTATTCCTGGGTATTTTATTTTTCTTTTTCTGTATCAAATGGGATTTTTTTTTTTTGATTTCTGCTTCTTCTGTTTCATTGTTGGTATACAAAAATGCCTTTGATTTCTGGATATTGACTTTGTATCCAGCTGTTTGGCCAAATTCACTTATTAGGTCAAGCAGCTTTTTGGCCGAGTCGATAGGATTTTCTATCTACACTATTGTGTCATCTGCAAACAATGATAGTTTTGTTTCTTTTCCCATTTTATTTATTTATTTTTCTTGTCTAATCGCTGTGGCTAAGACTTCTAATACTATATTGAATAGAAGTGGTGAAAGTGCCATACACAAAAATAAATTCATGCCCTGGCTGGTATAGCTCAGTGGATTGAGCATGGGCTGTGAACTGAAGGGTCACTGGTTTGATTCCCACTCAGGGCACATGCCTGGGTTGCAGGCCAGGTCCCTAGCAGGGGCCACGTGAGAGGCAATCACACGTTGATGTTTCTCTCCCTCTCTTTCTCCTTCCCTTCCCCTCTAAAAATAAATAAATAAAATATTAAAAAAAATAAATTCAAGGTGGACAAAAGATTTAAATATAAGCCGTGACACCATTAAAGTCCTAGAGGAGAACATAGGCAGGAAAATCTCAGATATTTCACACAGTAACAGTTTTACTGATATGTCCCCTAAAGTAAGGGACATAAAGGAAAGAATAAACAAATGGGATCTCATCAAAATAAAAAGCTTCTGCACGGCCAAAGAAAACAGTATGAAAATAAAAAGAGAACCGACTGTATGGGTAAACATATTTACCAATGATACCTCAGACAAGGGTATAATCTCCAACATATACAATGAACTTACACAACTCCACTCTAAGAAGACAAGCAACCCAATTAAGAAATGAGCAAAGGACTTGAACAGACACTTCTCCAAGGAGGACATACAGAGGATCCAGAGGCACATGAAAAGATGCTCAGTATCGCTAGCTATCAGAGAGATGCAAATTAAAACCACAGTGAGATACTACCTGACACCAGTCAGAATGGCCATCATAAACAAAGCAACAAACAGCAAGTGTTGGAGAGGTTGTGGAGAAAAGGGGACCCTAGCACTCTGTTGGTGGGATTACAGACTGGTACAACCACTATGGAAAACAGTATGGAATTTTCTAAGAAAACTAAAAATGGATCTACCTTTTGACCCAGCAATTCCACTACTAGGATTATATCCTAAGAACCCCGAAACACCCGTCCAAAAGAACCTATGCACCTCAATATTCATAGCAGCACAATTTACAATAGCGAAGTGTTGGAAGCAACCTAGGTGTCCATCAGTAAATGAATGGATCAAAAAACTGTAGTACATCTACACAATGGCATTCTATGCAGCAGAAAGAAAGAAGGAGCCCCTACCCTTTGCAACAGCATGGATGGAACTGGAGAGCATCATGCTAAGTGAAATAAGCCAGGCAGTGAAAGACAAATACCATATGATCTTACCTTTAACAGGAACCTAATCAACAAAACAAACAAGCAAGCAAAATATAACCAAAGACACTGAAACTGAGAACAGGCTGCCAGTCATCAGAGAGGAGAGGGGAGGGAATTTCAGGGGAAAAGGGGAAGGGTTTACAGGAACAAGTATAAAGGACTCGTGGACAAAAACTATGTGGGGGTGGAAATGGGAGGGAGGTGGGGAGGGCTGGGGTGGTGGGCTGGGGTGGGAGTAAAAGACAGAAAACTGTACAAGAATAACAATTAAAATTTTTAAAAAAAAAGAAAAGAAAAAGAAGCGGTGAAAGTGGACATTCTTGTCTTGTTCCTGATCTTAGTGGAAAAGATTTTAGTTTTTGCCCATTGAGTATGATGTCGGCTGTAGGTCTCTCATATGTGGCCTTTATTATGTTGAGGAATGCTCCCTCTATTCCCACTTTGCTGAGTGTTTTTTATCATAAATAGGTGTTGCACCTTATCAAAAGCTTTTTTTTCATCTATTGACATGATCATGTGATTTTTGTCTTTGCTTTTGTTCATGTGATGTATTACATTTACTGATTTGCGAATATTGAACCATCCTTGCATCCCTGGGATGAATCCCACTTGGTCATAGTGTATGATCTTTTTAATGTATTTTTGGATGTGGTCTGCCAATATTTTGTTGAGGATTTTAGCATCTATGTTCATCAGCGATATTGGCCTGAAGTTTTCTTTCTTTGTTATGTCTTTATCTGGTTTTGAGATTAAGATGATGCTGGCTTCATAAAAAGAGTTTGGGAGTCTTCAATTATTTTGGATTTTTTGGAATAGTCTGTGAAGGATAGGGGTTAGCTCTTCCTTAAATGCTTTGTAGAATTCTCCTGTGAAACCATCTGGTCCAGGGCTTTTGAGTGTTGGGAGCTTTTTGATTACTGCTTCAATTTCATTTGATTACTGCTATTATCGGTGTGTTCAGGCTTTCTCCTTCTTCTTCATCGAGTTTTGGAAGATTATATTTTTCTAGAAACTTGTCCATTTCACCTAGGTTTTCAAATTTCTTGATATACAGTTCTTTATAGTAATTTCTTCTAATCCTTTGTATTTCTGTGGTGTCAGTTGTAATCTCTCCTCTTGCATTTCTGATTGTGTTTATTTGGGTCCTCTCTCTTTTTTTCTTGATGAACCTGCTTAAAGGCTTGTTGATTTTACCTTTTCAAAGAACCAGCTACTGGATTCTTTGATCCTTAAAAACATGCTTTTAGTCTCTATGTCATTTAATTCTGCTCTGATCTTGGTTATTTCCTTCCTTCTGCTTTCTCTGGGCTGTCTTTGTTGTTGTTCTCGAGTTCTCATAGGCATAGGTTTAGGTTGTTTGTTTGAGATGTTCTACCTTTTTTAGGTAGGCCTGTATCACTATTACCTTCCCTTTCAGGACTGCCTTCACTGTGTCCCATAAGTTTTGGGTTGTCATGAGTTCATTTTCATTTGTTTCCAGAAACTTTTTGATTTCTTCCCTAATTTCATTTTTTACCCATTCCTTGTTTAATAGCATGCTATACAATTTCCATGATTTTGAGGGTTTTGGGTTTTTCTCCTTGGGGTTGGTTTCTAGTTTGAGTCCCTTGTGGTCGGAGAAAATGCTTGGTATGATTTCAATTTTCTTGAATTTGTTGAGGCTTGTTTTGTGTCCTATCATGTGGTCTATCTTTGAAAATATTCCATGTGCATATGAAAAAAATGTGTATTTAGTTTCTTTGGGATGAAGGGCTCTCTATATATATCAGTTAAGTGCATTTTATCTAGAGTGTTGTTCAATGCCACAATATCTTTGTTGATATTTTGTTTGGAAGATCTGTCCATTTTTGACAGTGGGGTGTTAAAATCTCCTACTATAATTGTGTTGCTGTCAATATCTTTCGTGAAGTCCTCTAAAATTTTCTTTATGTTTTTGGGTGCTCCTATGTTGGGTGCATATATGTTTACAATGTTTATGTCTTCTTGGTGGATTCTTCCCTTGAGTATTATGAGGTGGTCTTCTGGGTCTCTCTTTATGGCCCTTCTTTTGAAGTCTATTTTGTCTGATATAAGTATTGCTACCCTGGCTTTTTTCCCTGTCCATTTGCTTGGAAAATTTGTTTCCAGCCCTTCACTTTGAGTCTGTGTAGATCTTTTGTCCTGAGGTGGGTCTCTTGTAGGCAGCATATGTGTGGGTCATGCTTTCTTATCCATTCAGCTATTCTGTCTTTTGATTGGAGCATTTAATCCCTTTACATTTAAGGTTTTTATTGATAGGTACTGATTCATTGCCATTTTCATACCTGTGTTTCTCTCTTTCTCTCTCTTTTCCTTTCTTTCCTTAAAGCAGTCCCTTTATCATCTCTTGCAGAACTGGTTTGGTAGAGGTGTATTCTTTTAGACTTCTTTTGTCTGGGAAGCTCCTTATTTGGCCTTCTATTTTGATTAAAAGCCTTGCTGGGTACAGTAGTCTTGGTTGCAGGCCTTTGGTTCTCATTACTTGGAATATTTCTTGCCATTCTCTTCTGGCTTGGAGCATTTCCATTGAGAAGTCAGCTGCTAACCTTACCAGGGCTCCTTCGTATGTTATTTCCTTCTTCTCCCTTGCTGCCTTTAAGATTCTGTCTTTGTCTTTGAGTTTTGCAATTTTAATTATGATGTGTCTTGAAGTGGGCCTCCTTGGGTTCCTCTTGATTGGGACTCTCTGTGTTTCCTGGATTTGTGTGACTTTTTCTCTCATCAAATTAGGGAAGTTTTCCATCATTACTTTTTCAAATAGATTTTCTATCCCTTGCTCTTCTTCTTCTCCTTCTGGTATCCCTATTATACAGATAGTATTATGTTTCATATTGTCTTGAATTTCTCTTAATCCCTCTTCATTCTTTCTGAGCCTCTTTTCCTTTTCTTGCTATTTCTGGGTGTTTTTTCTACTTTCCTTCAACTCACTGATCTGATTTTCTACTTCATCGATTCTGCTTTTGGTTCCTTCTACTGTGTTCTTCAGTTCAGAAATTGTATTCTTCATTTCCTCTTCGCCCTTGTTGATAGTTTCTATTTCCTTTTTCATGTTGACATAGTTTGCAGTGAGTTCATTGTATTTTCCCTGTAGTTTCTGGTAGCTCATCGTGAGTTCATTAAGCTTCCTGATAACCATTGCTTTGAACTCAATATCTGATAGTTGAGTTGCCTTCATTTCATTTAGCATTCTTTCTGGGGCTTCCTCCTTTCCTTTCATTTGGCGATTGTTTCTTTGTCTTCCCATTGTTTGTGAGACTCTTCTTGTTAGCCTCAGCTTCTTAAATTGATCTGTTCTGGCTCTCTGGGTTTATCGTTTGACCTTCTGTGGTAGAATACCTGTGAGATTCAGTGGTGCAGTTTCCTTCGAGTATCCTTATGTTCACAGCTTTACTGTCTTAGCTGTTGGGATGCCCCATCTTTGGGACCAACTCTGGTTTTTTCAAAGTTCCACATTTTTTTTTGTCTCACTCGTGGGTATTTAAGAAGAAAAAAGAGGGGAAAAAATAAAAAAATAAAAAAAGAGGAAGGAAGAAGAGATAAAATTGGAAAGAAAGGAAGAAGGAATAAAACAAGAAAGAAGAGAAGCAAAAGGAATTGAGGGATAAAAAAGATAGGAACTGTTGGAGACCAAGAGGCCTGTGAGGGGTCGAGGATAGGGTCCTGCACCGCAGGTGTGGTGACTGGGCCTGGTTCCCGGCCTTGGGGCTATCTTGGGCTCTGACTGTTCTCATAACATTGGCCTGCGCATCATGTACCTGGTAGCAATGTTAGCCTGAGAACTTCCCGACCTTGAGGGAGTAGATAATCTCGTGCCAGAAAGCTTCTCCTTTGTTTGCTATGCACTCATGATTGTACTTAAGCCTGAAGACCGCGCAATAAACTTGCCTTATGCCAGCAGAGCATTTGGTCCTCTCCTATATTCAGTCCCTCGCCCAGCCTCACGACCACCCTTGCC
Source organism: Glossophaga mutica (assembly GCA_039655065.1). NCBI lineage: Eukaryota > Metazoa > Chordata > Mammalia > Chiroptera > Phyllostomidae > Glossophaga > Glossophaga mutica. The sequence continues at coordinate 70,809,980 of CM077308.1, read as the reverse complement.
GCAGCGGGCTGTGGCAAGGAACAATAAAAAATAATAAAAAATATAATTGAAAAAAAGAAAAACAAGAAACCTCTTGCTGGTTTCAAACTGGCCAAGCCAGTTTTTCTGGTCTTGCTGGCTGCAAGTGGCAGAGCAGTGACTGGTATGGCCTTTCTCCCTGTTTAGCTCTTAGTCAGTAAGTTTTGGGCTACTCCCCTCAGTGCTAGCGGTGCATTCTCCCTAGGGCTAGCAGTACACTGTCTCCAGAGCTAGCTGGCACTCTCCATGCAGGGCCTTGGGAGTGGTTTATGAGCCTCCTGTGGAGCGTTCACTTTTCCGAGTTTATGGGTGTGAGCTCGGATCACCTATGGATTGAGCACTCCCTGGGTTTATGGGTGTGAGCTCCGGGTCTCCTATGGGGCGCTTGCACAGACCGGAGTTTATGGGTGTGGGCTCTGTGGGTTTCCTTCATTGAGCACACTCACCCCAGGTTCATGGGTGTGACTCTATTTATATATCTTAAATCCGCTTACCCTTCCAGTCACTACCTTATTTCCCAGGTCCCTTTACAAAAAACTCTGTGGGATAGTAGTCTCTATTTGTGGTTCCAACCTCTCATATCTCAGGTAGGATGTGATTCACATGACTCCTTGAACACTACTTTTGTTAAGGTCTCTAATGTCCAATATGGATAGTGTAAAACCCAAAAGTCAGTTCTAAGTTTCCATCTTCTTCTATGAGCAAGATTTGACACAGGTAGTTTTCCCTCATCTATACAGTTCTGCCGTACCTGACTTCTACAGTTCTCTGGGTTTCTACCTCACATTACACCTTCTTACATCTTCTAGACCAGTGATCAGACAACTTTGCTTCTAAAATGGCCACACAGTAAATAGATTAGATTTCGCGAGTCGTGTCTCCTCTCTGTTGCATATTCTTCTTCTCCTTTCTTTTTCAACCCTAAAAATATGTAAAAGCCACTCTTAGCTTGTGGCTGTATGAAAATAAACTTCAGGCAGATTTGAACCATTGGCCATAGTTTGCCAACAACTGCTCTAGACTTTTCAATTTTGAAGTACCATAGAATTCAGTCCTTGGATCAAGTATCTGTCTATAGAGATAGAATAGAGATCACTCATTCATCTTTGAGATCTCATCTAATCTTAAGGCTCTAAATACTATATATATTTATATGCATGCTGATATAAATAGGTATATACTTAACTAGACCTTGCCCCCAAATCTCAGAATCACATATTGGACTTCCTACTTGTTACTGGCATTTGGACATTCATACTTCATATGCAGCATTTCCTGCCATCCCCATTTCTATAAATGCAGCTCCATTTTCTCAGGTTCAGTAACTGGTATTCTCTTTGATCTTTTTCTTAGTCCATCAGCAAATCCTGTGAGGGTGTGGGCATATTGATATACAATGAGGTCTGTCCAGAAAAAGTCCAGCCATTGTTAATATAACAAGAATGGTTTGTGTGACATAGATATAATCTGGCAGCCAAAGAGAGTGGACTGGAATGCATATATGTGAACATGACAACTTCACTGTACTAGTCAGTGGGGGTGGTAGACCCTACTGAGTGAGCATGTGCACTGTGTGGCCATCTCATTCAAAATGACTGAGTGAGTAGAGTAACGAATCTGCATCAAATTTTGTGTTAAGCTTAAACATTCTTCCACAAAAACTATTTGGATTATTCAGAAGGCCACAGCTATGGACAACTGGTGATTGGCAGCTTCATCAAGACAACATGCCTGCTCATGCATCATGTCTCTTTATGGCAAAACATCAAATCACCCAGGTGATTCATCCCTCCTACAGCTCACATTTGGCACCCTGTGACTTCTGGCTTTTCCCCAAACTAAAATAACCTTTGAAAGGAAAGAGATTTCAGATCATCAATGAGATCCATGAAAATACAATGGCACAGCTGATGGCAACTGGGAGAACTGTGTGCGGTTCCAAGGTACTTACCTTGAAGGGGACTGAGGTGTCATTGTCCTATGTACAATGTTCCTTGTATCTTGTATCTTCTTAAGTAAATGTCTGTAATTTTCATATTGCATGGCTAGGCAGACCTCATATATCTCTTCCTTTATGTAAATGGCCACTTCTCTTCCCTATACCACTACTACTGTCTAAAACACCATCATCTCTTACTTGGCTTATTGCAGTAATATCCTAAAACAGTGCTTCTCAAAGTATGGTCCTTTGAGTGACCTGTTGGTTCCCAAGAAAATAAAGAGCTTATGCCATGATATAAACAAGCTATATCCCTACATATATAATCCAGCTAACATTTTTTTTTCTTGGTAAGAACTTTTTGATGCAGGAAGAACATTTATTTATATTTTGGCAGAAACTTCATTTCTGGTATTTTGAGTATCACTGTCCTAAAGGTCTTTCTGCTTATGTTCTTTTATACCTTGTATTTTATTTTTATCATAGTAGCTAAAGCAGTCATTTAAAAAATGTGAGATAGATCATATCGAACTCACCCAAGGCTTTACACCTCACTTAAAGTCTAGTCCTTAAATGGCCTTCATAGCTTTATAGATTCTGTGTTTCCTGTTAACTCTGAATTTCTCTGTACCCCTTGCTCATTCCATTGCAGCCAAGTGGGCTTTTATAATCTTCCTTCAATGTACAAGGGAGACTCTTCCTCTAAGGTCTTTGCACTTGGTCTTCCCTATGCCTTCTTCCAGGAAGCTGCAGGGTTCACTTTCTCATGTCCTTCAGGTCTTTGCTCAGATGTCAGTGAAGATATCACCATATCTTTCTGTGATTAGTCTATTAAATTTCCCACTTTTATTTTTAGCACTCTCCTTTTATCCTGATTCACTTTTCTTTATAGCACCTATTACCATATGATACACTATACTATCATGCTTTATTCATCTTATACCTTCTTCAACACTAGAACATAAACTACCTGAAGGCAGAGCTTTTGCGTGTCTTACTTCATGATGCATTCCCAGTTTCCACAGCAATGTCGTACATAGTTCATATTAATAAATACCAAACTAATTAATGAGTAAGTTATAGTACTAACTTTTATTATAGCATTTATCATACTGTACTGCTTTCATCTGTCTCATTTTTAGTGTCAATTACACAGCATAAGAGACTTTTATTTTTACAGCAATGGTCCTTTGCATGGTGTCCACAGAAGACCATGCAAAAGGTATAGAGGTTGTAGCTGAGACCCAAAGGAACTTTTGCCTGCAGTTTGAAATTAATACCACCAGGTGGTAATGTTTTATTGTAAATAACTAAGATATACTCTCCATGGTTTCTAAAAAAAAAAAAAAAAGGTAAAAATCAACATTCCTTTACTTTAAATATATACATATGAACTTCATTTTATATTAAATAATAAACACTAGTATTGACCACAGAATGATGTGGTATTAAGTTATGTGATTTAGGATGCAGTTGGGTATTTAAAAATTAGATTATAGCACTGAAGTACCTATAAACCTCACTTCCCACATGTCACATTCCCACAACATTTTCAATGACAAATTTATTTCAAAATCCTCTCTGATTCTTCCTTTGGAACCATACTAGGTTCATAATTGATAGGAAAAGGGCCCATCTAGCTTTGGCTGGAGGTAAGGAAGAATAATTTTTGTAAAATATACTCAGATACTCCTCCATAACAAACACCCACTCTCCAGGGAAGATGACTGTCCTAACAGATTTATCCACAGATTTATCCTAACTCAGGGAGGGAATTCCTCTTATTCTAGTTCCTTTCAGCCTTCCTTTTGCATCTAGGAGAGGAAAAAAGAAAACAAACAAACAAATAAAAACAAGTCAACAGGAGTTAGTTAGGGATTCAAGGAAATAGCCTAGGAACAATGCAGCCAGTGAAGGGAGTAGGGGGCAGGGAAATAAAGGCTCTGCCAATAGCAAAACACTGTGAAGGCCATAGCCAGAGTCCCAGACTCACAAAAAGACTGCTGTTTAATCAGAAGATTAACAGATTATCAGCACACCAACACCGTTCCAGTATCACAACAGGAGATAATCACTAAAAGAGCTGAAAGAGTTGACTCTCTCTAAGGAGAAGGATTTAAGTAAATCCAAAGTCAAGAGAGGAGGCAAAAATAAGGACATTAGAGGAATTAGAAGCCTCTAGTACCTATAGGTAAACATGAGACATGGCACAACTCCTAGACAAATTACCATCAACTCTCACACTGAAGTCCTATTTACCTCAGTTCCTATTACTCAATGCAACATGTATAACTTGAGCAGCAAATCAAAGTACTAGGAATGCCAAAAGACAATTTAAAATACAGTCTAAGGGAATAAAGAAAGCATCAGAACCAGACACAGATATAATGCAGTTGAAGACAGTGAATATAATATAATTATGTTTAATATGTCAAGGAGTATAATGGAAAAAGCAAAAAGATCAATAATGTAAACAGAGTGATGAAAACTCTAAAAAAATCAAAAAGAAATGCTACCAATAAAAGTCACTATAACAGAGATGACAAATACATTTGGTTGGCTCATCAGTAGTGTAGACAATGGTTAAGGAAATAATTAGTGATCTTGAAGAGAGGTCAATAGAAATATCCCAGAAACTTCACAGAACTTGAGCAAATATTTCAAAAATGTATATGTAACCACAAAAAGCCCTGCATAGCAACAGTGATCCCGAGAAAGAAGAACAAAGTTGGAGGAATCATGCTGCCTAATATCAAACTATACTATAAGGCCATAGTAATTAAAACAACATGGTACTGGCATAAAAACAGACATATAGATCAATGGAACAGAATAGAAAGCCTAGAAATAAACCCATATCTTTATAGTCAATTAATATTCAACAGAGAAAGCAAGCACATACAATGGGGTGAAGATAGTTTATTCAATAAATAAACAGGAAAAATTAGATACATGAAGAAAAATGAAATTGTTCACCTTCTGACACCACACACAAGAATAAACTCAAAATGGATCAAAGACTTAAATGTTAGACTCGAAACCATAAAAATCCTAGAAGAAAATGTAGGCATTAAAATATTAGACATTGCTTGTACCCATATTTTTTTCTGATACATCTCCTCAGGCAAGGAAAACAAAGTAAAAAAAAAAAAAAGAATCGTGACTGTATGAAACTAAAAAGATTTTGCACAGCAAAAGAAACCATCAACAATAAAAAAACCCATGGAACAGGAGAACATATTTGCTGATACATCTGGTAAGGGGTTAATATCCAAAATTTATAAAGAACTTATAAAACTGAACACCAATAAAACAAACAATTAAAAAATGAACAAAGGATTTGAATAGATTGTTCTCCAAAGAGGACATACAGATGGCTAATAACATATGAAAAGATGTTCAACATCACTAATCATCAGAGAAATGCAAATAAAAACCACAATAAGATACTGTCTCACACTGGTCAGAATGGCTACCATCAATAAATCAGAAAACAAGTGCTGACAAGGATGTGGAGAAAGGGGAACCCTTTTGACCTGTTAGTGGGAAGGCAGACTCTTGCAGCCACTGTGGAAAGCAGTGTGGAGATACCCCCCCAAATTAAAAATGATCTGCCTTTTGACCCAGTGATCCCACTTTTGGGAATATATCCAAAGGAACCCAAAACACTGATTTAAAAAAACATAAGCACCCCTATGTTCACTGCAGTGTTATTAAAATCACCAAGTTATGGAAACAGCTCAAGTGTCCATCAGTAGATGAGTGGATAAAACAACTATGGGATATTTACTCAATGGAATTCTACTTGGCCATGTTAAAGAATAAAATTTTAATCCTTGCAACAGTATAGATGGACCTAGAGAACATTATGCTAAGTGAAACAAGCCAGAGAAAGACAAATACCATATGATTTCACTCAATGTGGAATCTAATGAACAAACTGGACAAGCAAAACAGAGACAGATTCATAGATAGGGAGCGGGATGACAGCCGTTGGCGAGGTTAGGTGGTGGAGGGATCTAGCAAGAAAGAAAAAGTTCTCAGGGACATGGACAACCACGTGGTGAATGTGTGTGTGTTGGGGAGGAGGGGGGTAAATGGTAATAGAAAAACAGTGAAAAAATTAAGAACAAAAATACAGCTTTTCAAAATTTGTGGAATGCTTGGAAATCATTACTTACCAAAAAATTTTATAGCTTTAAATGTTTATATTAGAAAAAAAGAAAAATTTGAAATAACCTATGCTTCCACCTTAGTACAGTAAAGAAAGAAGTATATATTAAACCTAAAGCAAAAAAAGAAAGGCAATAAAGTAAGCAACACTAATAGGGAAAAAGCATGGTGTCAATAAACAACTGTCCCAGGTAAACACCCTAATAAAGCCTGGGGACTTCATCATCGATGTGAAACATCACTTTGGCACTGCTACTTTCAGCTACCCTAAATGCATTTTTTTGTGTTAGCTTATCCAAGTATTTTTCTATTCTTGGTAACTTGGAACATATAAAAAACACTATCTCTATAAGTGAATATATAGAGCCTGTGAAAGAATATATGGAAGGCATCTTTTCTTTGTAATTTTCTTCCACTCAGGTTCAATATTATTTTCATATCTCTGTTTCTATGTCCCATAAATAGCAGTGGACACAGAATCACTAATGCATGATGTTAGGTTGCCTGGTACAGGAGGAATCAATGACTAATTGTGACAGGAGGAATTGGGGACTGTTTTTCAGAAAAGGCACATTTTGTGCCAAATCCTGAATCACTATTCAGGCATTAATTTTATTATTAGTATACTGAGTGTAAAGGAGGACAGGATGGTAAGGATGAAATTAGATAATTATATTGAATAGATATTGTGGAGGGCTTTGCATATCTTGGTAAGGAGCTTGCAAAACAATCCTTAAGGAGAAGTAATAGGAGTGTTAATGAAATCAAGGTTCAATAAAAACATTTCGGGAAAGGAAGCCATAGTTGGGTCTTAGAAACCACTGTTCGATAGGTATTCATCATCTTTGGTACTTTTATTTTCATAGGCTTTATTCTCTCACATTACAGACCGGCATGCTCCATGAGTTGAAGAATTTGGTGGCTGACAGATGTACTTTACAGCTGGAATGATATTCTTTCTGAGTTCCAGGTAGCTGGGGAGAAATCTTATTGGCCTGTCAGTAGTCAAGTTCTCACTACTGCATCATTATCATCATCTCTAGGCAGTGAGACTGAGTAATATAATAACGTGATGACCAGGCCAGTACCACAGGATTTGTACAGGAGTGAGAAGTCATTTACCGAAAAAGATTCAGCAGAGAACAGTGTCCTGGGCACTGGGAGTCAATGGCAGAGATTATGCAGAATTAGTTACATTTTTTACAACTCTTTGGAATTTGGAAAATTGATAGAAAACAATGAAAATGAGTTACTGCACTCTTGAAATTATCAAATTAATGAGTCCAAGAAAATTTAAATTCCAGTTAAATCTAAAGTCCTTCTTTGAGCTAAGAGAGACACAGTTACTTCATCATAAACTCCCAGTCCTCCTGTCTGTGTTCCTGTTAATCTGGCTATACTTATTGGACTCAGAAGCCTGAACTCTTAGCATGAGCAACCATTTACAGGCTAGAAATTGGAATATCAGCTTTCTAAGATGCAGTCTGTCTTATGGAGGAAACCCCTGTTAGATGGTAACTAAGTAACCAGGCAGATCTTAAGTTTTTGAATGGGAGACTGATATCGGCTGCAGGAGATGAAGTGATATGCTTAGAGTGGAGTGAGAAGTAGAGAAAGAAAGGAACAATGAGAAATGCTGAGTGACAGGTGACAATGGCAGCATCATAGGCATATGTCAAGTAGATACCTATTTCTGAGAGGTTACCAAGATGATCATATCACCTAAGCAGCTTGTTGCAGATTGCATCCCATGGGAAGCAGACTGAAGTAGAGGTGAGTGCGCAGGACTTCGATTAGGGAGTGCTTTTGGAAGTGTGGGTGGGAAGGCTGGGAAGGAGGTCTGGGCAGAGGAAGAACTGAGCTGTGACGGCAATTCCAAAGAAGTTTTCAGCAAACCCCGTGGAGAGCTGGAACTGGGGCAGCTTTGTATGTTTCCTACTCAGGGGCAAGAGGATCAGGATTTTATACCCACATCAAATTAATCTTTGGATTAGGCTGTCCTCATTAGGATGACCGTCTTCCTGCAGCCATCCCATTGACCAGGAAAATGTATCCTTCCTTCTTGAAGGATGATCTGGCGGCACACCATAGAGAGTTGTACAAAATTACTTACTTCAGAGGGTAGTTGTTAAGATGAACTGACTTAATGTGCAAGTAACACTTAGAACAGTGCCTTGTACATAGTAAGCGTTATATAAGTGATTGCTGCCATTTTTCTTCTTATTAATGACTGAATGAAAAACATTCATAAGGCTCTGACAGGTTTGTTTTGATGTGTTTATGGCAGTGGTTTAATCAAATGTTGTTTCTAATGACATCCAAAGAGAGTCATATGTAACTGAAATATTTTCTTAATTTTATGGGAAAAGAATCACTGTAGAAAAGCCCAAATGTTGCCCTAATCTTTTTGCACACCTCGTGATTCAGGTTTAAATCATAGGGTGGATCTCAGCGGCTCTGGGCTCTCTGTGCGTGATGCACCACACTGCACTCAGTTCTGATGTGTTCCATCCTTGGAGTCTGAGAGACACGGTGGCATTTAGCTTGATACTGATTTGCACTTGGATTCCTTTCAAGTTTGGCTTCTCTCTACTGTGATCATGGTTATGAAGTTGGTCAGGCTCCAGGTGCTGTTCCGAAACATAATGGGAGGGTGGGGCTAATGAGAATCCAAGGCCAGATGGTCTGAATTCAGGCTTCTGATTTTGTATCTTGGACTGCAGTTCAAACGGAGGTAGTAATGCTCAGTGATATAGAGATGAAAGGTTTAGTTGGCTGGTGGTTCACTTATTTATCTTTCACTTACAAAAATCTCCTTTACTTGATGCATCTATCTATGTACCAGTTGTAAAATCATTGTCAACATTTATCTGAGTATATACAACCTTTTCTATGAGACGTAAAAAATAGTGGATGGCAATAGGCAGGAAGGCAGAAGAGTTGTGGACTCTTAAAGTCTTTGTCACTTTTAAAGTTTTGAGTTCTTTGACTATGGAAAATACTTTTATGAGAGTGGCTATTAGTCCTGGCTGAACATAGGAATCACCCACGAAGTTCTCAAAATAGTGGATATAACTACACTGTGCCTACTGAGTAAATATCTCTTGGGATGGGGTTTGGTGTCTCTAGTTTAAAACAATTCACAGGTGATTCTGATGCATAGCCAGGATTTAGAACACTGATTTATACATACAGGCATATGTTGTTTTATTACCCGGCACTTTATTGCACTTCACAGATGTTTTGTTTTTTACAAGTTGGAGGCAAGACCCTCCACCAGCAGAGAGATTACGAGTTGTTTTACTGCGGTACTCGCTTTATTACAGTGGTCTAGAATCGAACTTGCAATACCTTCTGAGCTGTGCCAGTATTTATTCTTTATAGTCTGCTTCTTTAAGGAATAATGATGGCTACCATCTCAGGAGTGTCAGGTACTTGTTAAGCACTTTCTGTGCAACATTTTATTATTATAATCCTCCCAGTAACCCTATGAGTTACCCCTTATTGTTCTCATTTTATGATGAGCTCAATGAGGTTAAATAACTTGCCTATGCTTGTCTGTCTGAATCCAAAGCTTATATTCACTCCACAAATTCATGCAGTCAAAGATGCTTAGAATTCAAGAGAGTGAACAAAGGCTCTCTGCTAAGTTTTTAGGATTATCCACACCCTTTTACTGATGTTCAAACTACTGGTCATCATGGTTCGTAAGTGGACTATTTAACGTCTGTAATTTCTTTCTATTCCCATGACAAATGTAGTATAATAAAAATGCACAAAAAAGGAGAAAAATAGTCTTTATTCTATTAATTTTTACAATCACATTTTAAGTGTGAAGCTGGGGAAATAATGTATTATTACCAGACACATTAAATAGCCCAGCAAGCAGATCAATAACAAAGTGCAAGGGCCACAGAGTTCCCTCTTATCTTCGTCTTTTAGACGTATATCAAATTTATCACTGTCCCTGGGTGCTGTTCTTCGTCTTGGCTGCTACTAAATTAGTTCCCTGTTAGTCTGGTACTCTGGGTCTGGCTTCTGCTCTGTGAGATGTTGCTCTGTGGCTGTGTCACAGTCGTGTTGCTGATGGTGATACCCACTGTGATATCACAGGGCTGGTCATGCCAACCGCTTTGTTTAATAAAAGCCAGTATCATGTAAATCTTCAATGCTAAGTTGTTTTCAACTATTCATGTCATCACAATGCTTTTTCATTTCAATATATATTCTTAGAACACGATGTTAGTAATTTAAGCAATTGCAATATGTTAAGCTACTAGAATACTCTCGTAGGCTAGGAGTTTTGTTCATTCCCTTAGTCATTTTTTTTTAGATTATTAGTTAGATTTGTGCAATTATAGTGAAGGAAAAATGGAAGAACCCAAAGATGGGTTCTTTATTTTTAAAATATCACCAGGATTATTTTTTAGCTTGTAATCATTTACCTTAAAAAAGGAAAATCTGTGTTAAAAACACTGTGGCTTCTCCAGGTTTGACCGTATTTGGAATGACCTGCAGGGTTAGTCGCAGCATGAACAGCCGTTATCTGCCAGGGCAGTGCTTCCGAACTGTCCACTGACTGTCGTGTGTGTGTGTGTGTGTGTGTGTGTGTGTGCGCGCGCGCACTCGCAGCACTTTATGTTAAAGCTTCAGTCAGAGATATTTATATGAAGTTATAGTCCCATGCTGAAGGCTTTCATTGAGTACTTGGAATTTCAGCTGATTCAACACAGCTGCTTTAAATAAAGCAAATGTGACCCGAAAACTGGATGAAAAATGGAACCTGACTGACTAAAATTGAGTGGCATGGTTACGTGGGCTCAGAGGTACATTAGTTATTGAAGCAAACCAAACAGACCAGACTGGCAAGAGCTTGCTGTAAAATATGCATGTCATTTAGGGAGGGCAGAGGCATAAACCGTGGCTTATGGTCCTTATGGTTGTAGTAAGGAAATAACTGCCTAAAAAAAAAAAAAAAGCTCACATGCTTTTCCTTATACAGCAAGAACTCAGGTATTAACCTTTGAACAAAAGAGCACTGGGAGTTTACCACTTCCTCCTATGTTATCATTCTTACGATGATAAGATAGTATGTTATGTGAATCGTGTCTTGTAGTCCAAAGTGTGTGTCACGTGTACTTGAATCAGTTACTGACTATAATTTCTTTCCTCATTGATAAGCACATGAATGCGCTTAAAATACTTTTCTAGCTTTGTATACTCTTTCTTTTGTCTGAAACACTTTCCCTCTACTTAGTCATCGTTCTTTGTACTTAGAAATATTCCTTTTGTATAGAGCTCTCCCTAAAGTGAAACTAAGGCAAATTTGAGAGTCGATGACTGTGTATTTTAACAGAAGAGTTTCATACATATATATATATCTCACAGTTGTTAATAATTCTACAGTTATCAATGCCCTCACTCATTTTCTTTATACTATGTAAAATAATCAGGGTTTAAATTCCTCTCTAAAATCTGTGTGCCGGGAGTGCTTTGGTTGACTATTGAGGATGGAATGACTGGAGTTTAGTGAATTGACTAAAAGGCAACTTGACCTGGTGGTAAACACATAGGATGAGAAAGAACAGGACTTTAGTCCCAGCTCTATTAATACAAGTTGTGGTCCTGGTCTACTAACTTAACCTTTCTGGCCCCTCTCTCTCTTTTTTTTAAACTGTAAAATGAAGTATTCACTTGAAATAGACCAGTGATTTTAAAAATAGTCTCTTAGCAGAGGAAGCTGCTCCTGTTAAGTGGAGAAGTGATGTGTTCAACAGGTACAGGAAGTGTTGTGCTGGTTAAGGTGAGGCGACAAGGACCCCTGCCTGAGCCTAACGTATTTTTCTCTCATCCCCTGGAGCCATTATTAAAACCAAACAAAAGAAAACAACAACAAAAAGTACTTCTTAGGTTCCTTTCAAAACCAGTTTTCCAAAGTTTTATTTTATTTTTTCAAACTGAAGTGTGCATTCATAGAAATAAACCTTCCGTTCTCTATGCCAATGCCCAGGCATCATCCAGTTGTCTGTCTTTTAGACCCTCCCCACAGGGTTCATTGATTGCTTGCTTTCTGTCTTGTTTTGTTTGTTCAGCAGTACAAATCTATCCCTACACTTGTTACAAATCTATCCCCACACAGATAAGAGAACAGGGCTCTTTGTGAAACATAGCCACCTCGAAAGTATAAAGCACGCTTATAGATCAATGGTTCATGATAGCTACAGATATATTTAGGATGGAATGTACTGTAGGTGGTAATCCTTATATGACTATAGAACAGGATGTGCAAACTACTTATCCTTCTCCCCACGCTACAACCAAGCTTTGCTTCCTCTTTTTGTTTACAGCACTCCCCCCACCTCCTACCAGAGTTAAGGAAGATTGAGTGATTTGCTTTCCTTTCACTGACATTTGTTTTCTTATTTACATAATTGAATTTTTGGCTGAACTTTAAGCTTTTGAATATGATTTGAGTTCTACTGTTCATTTTTATACAGATCACAAATATGAAACAACATTTTTAAAAGAAGATTGGTACAGAGGTAAAGATGATGCATTTCTATTAAAGCAACAAGAAAAAAGACAATGAAAGGCCCTACCTAAAGCCTGAGCATTATTAGGCCTAGGGGACTAAAACATTAGTTTTTGCTGTTAAATGGAAATGAGCTCTGACCAGTATGGCTCAGTTGTTTGGGCATGATCCTGCAAAGCAAAAGGTCACTGGTTCTATTCCCAGTCAGGGCACATACCTGGGTTGCAGGTTTAGTCCTAGACGGGGTGCGTAGCAGAGACAATGGATCATTTCTCTCTCACATTGATGATGTGCTCCTACTCTTTCTCCTTCCTTTCACTTCTCTTTTAAAAATAAATAAAATCTTTTAAAACAAGATTGAAATAATTGTTGGGTAAAATTCCAACACAGACTTGGCATGTTGAGAAATTTGGAAGTTTATGACCCTCCAAAATTTGGGGATGTTGATTAATTAAAACAACAAAAAAAGTAATTGTTTATTTTTTTAAGTCTCTTTTGATTAAGAGTTACCATTTTTGGAACTTAAAAAATAATTAAGAAATGCCAGAAGAGAACCTTAAAATCACATATATGTGAATTCTCATATAAAATTAGGTGTATTATATTATGCATCAAATACAGGAGTCATAAGCTATTTTATTATTAATTAGTACTAGTTAATATAATTAATATCATTCTTTAAAGAATCCATATGTCTTTCCTGACCTAAAGGCAATCACTTGAGAAAACTGAGACATACCTTAGTATGACTTACTGTGGTAAGTGGCATAATAAAACAAGATTTAGTAATGGTTTAATACCCTGTGAATTTTCTACAACTTATGCCGTGTACATGCACAGGGTAACTACCTCTAACTACCATCTCCCTTCCATACTGTCTCCTTATACCCTAAAATACTATCTTCTTCCCATTTATGGATAATTTCTACTGTGTGTGCTAGTGGAACACAATGACCCACCTCCCACTAGAGGGCCTGAGAGAAGAAATTCTGTAAGCCGATGTTTGGGCACGTGATTGATGTTCAACCAATACAATTCTTCACAGGGAATTCTCCCTTTCTTCTCTGCCCTCATAACATGAGTAAGTGATACAAAGAGGAGGCAGTGGGCAGCATTTTGGGGTGGCCTGCAATAGTAGCTTGGGGTACTAGTGGTGTCCATAGTCAGTGGCTGTGTCAAGCAATGACAATGGTACACAGCCCAGGAGTTATATAGACTGATGAGATACTCTTCCTTTTGGCTAACCCTAAGCTGTCTTAGTTCTTTCTCCTTTGCCAAGCCTGCCTTTGATTATGTGAACACTGCTTAAGACAATTAGAGTTAGTGTCTGTTACTCATCAGCAAAAACTATGACTCAATAAATTTCCCTCAGATTTTAAAATTATATCTATATGGTGTCATGTGGACACATTAAATTGCTTGAATAAAAATTACCAATATTTTATAATATTAACATTAATTAACTAAACAATTATATATTTATCACATACTTATGTGCCAGTTATTTTGTCAAGCTATTAAAGTCTATTGCAAAGTTAACAAAATATGATATTAAATCTAGTTAGTAGTGTTGATTATGTAAATTGCTTTTGTATCAAATACTAATCATTATAAAAGAATAATAATATTGCTACATTGCCTTGTAGTGTGAATCAGTTAAGTTTCAAAAGTACAAGGGGCTGCATCTGGGGAGAACATTTGAAGTCACATCACTGGCTAAGTTTTGATGCTTAGGATGTTTATGATATGGCAGAGATTTTTAAAAGTTGTGCTCAAACTGGAAATTATTCTTTTTCTGCCAAGACTGAAGGTGTAAAATAAAACCCTTTGCAAACACAGCAGTGAGATACAAAAGGAGTCTGATCTCATGGGCAGCAGAGGAGCCAATTCTGGTATAGTGGCAGAATCGATATTTTTCAGAAATATTTTCTTGCAGGAAAGGACATATTTATTTTTAAACTTTATTTGAATTTGTGTAATAGAAATTTTTAAAAGTTCTAATATGTAAATCTTTAGAAATCACAAGATAGGATAAAAAATTAAGAATGAGGTAAAATAGGACTACAAAAGGAACAAGTACATTACATCTAATAGAATTAGGACAGGAGAATTTTTATGAATCTAGGTGAGTAATATGTAGTAAAAAGGATGTAAAAGTTATTGTTGGGAACAAAATGCATAGTTTTACATGTAGATAAGTTACATTTAGGTTTCAATTGATCAGTAAATTAGGTATGGTTTATTCTACTAAGATAGGTCCAAACATACTAATTTATCCTTTTTTAGAAAATACTTTATTTATTTATTTCTAGAGGGAAAGGGAGAGAAACATCAATGTGTGGTTGCCTCTCGTAAGGGGCAGCCCAGGCATGTGCCCTAACTGGGAATCAAACAGGCGACCCTTTGGTTCACAGGCTGGCACTGAATTCACTGAGCCACGCTAGCCAGGGCTCATTTATCCTTTTTATTGGTGGTTTTACACCACCCTGAACTCTTCTTTTCCCCAATTCAATTAGTCTCTAGTGATTCTCCTTCCTATTTTTCTATGATCTTACCCCTTCTCTTTTCTTTCAATGCTAATACCTTGGTCTAGAGCTTCATTATATTTTACTTTGTCTATTGCTGTAGTCTTTCAACTGGTTTTAAAACTCCAGTTGTTCTAGTCAGTCAATCCTTACTACTTCACATAGAGTCCCATAAGTAAAAATACAAATCAAATTTTCATTTCTTTCTTTAGAATTGTTCAGTAACAACCCATCACTTTGAGGTAAAGTTCCAAATTCTTTGTGTGATATACATGATGACTCACAAATAAGTTTCTGCTTATTTCTTTTTTTTTTCATTCTTCTAAACTTTATATGGTTTCTTTAAAAGATACATCTTTCTTGCCTCATGACTTTTTGTATATATTGTTTTCTGAAACTAAATTGGTCTTTCTCTATTTCTATGCTTGCCTCAACCTCTTCCTTCTTTAAGATCCAGCTCATATATTACTTCTTCTGTGTCTCTCACTTGTAAGTGGTCCTAAAGCCACCAGTGCATTTAGCAAACTGCTTTTATTATTATTGCTTTCTTGTCTCTCTCCTATGCTAGACTTTGAGTTCAAAAAACCAAACTTGTCTATTTTATATATTTCTGGTTCTAACATTAGACCTAATATACCATAGGTACTCAGTTACATTTGTCGATTAAATGAATATTTGATCATAAGTGAATGGCAGAATTTTCACACAATTAACTTAAAATTTACAAGAAGTCCTGTGAATTAAGCTTTTTACATTATTATGGTAAAAATTTTCAATGCCTATTGAAAGCCTTATATGAATTAAAAAGGTACTCATATATATTTGTTGTTAATATACTACTAACAACCTTCTCGTGTAAGTAATGTAATATTGCCTGTTCAATTTACAAATAAAAAAAGAGAGTTCAGCAAATTTACGTAAACTTGTTCAAGGCCACAGAATTAGTGTGGGGGGTGGTGGAGATTATGGACCCAAATTGGAGTTTTTAGATGCTCAAGGAAAGATTTCATTTTCTCTGCTTCTTAGACTTGACTTTTACTTTTGCTTATTTATCCCAATATAGCTTCAACTCAGTGCACCTCACATTTAGAGGACCGTAAGTTTCCAAACTTCCTACAAATACCGAATGGTCTTTCTTGAAGAATACTAACAAAGCAACTACATTATTTGGTATTAAATGCAAGGCAATACTTTCAGCTGTGATATCTTGGACTCACTATTGGAGCAAAGGCCTTATCCAATGACTTCAGAAAAACATAATTAAAACCTTAGAGTCAGACTTGGAAGAAATCTTTGAATTCAGCCTCTAATCCTTGAATGAATTTTACAACAAATAACTCTTTTCATTACACTTAGAATTAAAGAAAGAGATTAAAAAATAAAAGTGATGGTTTCACCTGTTTTCTTTAATGGTATAATTATTTTTAACTTGAACCTTATAAGAAAATTGATAATTGTTCAGACATAATCACTGAGAGCTAACAAGAAGTTATATTGCATAAATATTGCAGCTAAAACAATAAATATTTTGGAGTGTCAAATTCATATATGCTTTCAATTTCATAAATGTAAAATTCAGGTATTTACATTTTTATTTTATATGAACATCTCTAAGATTTTTCATAAACTGTAGAAAGTGATTTCCTTATTCTGATTTGGCCTTAGTTGTATAGAAATCACTAGCATTTCTTAAATTACTTTTAATTTTAATTACTTTGAGGGATTTATTTTTTGTTGCTAAAAATTTATAATAATGAGAAGAGCATGGATTTATAATGAGAGAAAGTATGTTTAAATTCCGACTATGTCGTCTATTGGTCTTATCACTGGACAATGTAATTAATCTTTCTGAGATTTCATTTAATACCTGTAAAATAGAATTGAATTATTTTCCCTAAACTATTCACCCTTGTAGAATAAACTCCTTGATAACATGGGCTGAGTCTTTTATCTACCACTCTGTCCTTCCCACCAATGATACCACTAGATTGTCATGCATATCCAATGAAATAGTGCCTTGCAAACTGGGAAGTGATTTATAAATTTAAGTTGTTCTTGTAATGGTGTTTATTTCCATTAGGTGGAGGAGAAAGAAAATGTGTAAATTTGAGGCACTATCAAGAGTGCTTGTTTTTTTGTGAAAGGACTTTCAACATCCAAAGTATTTAGGATGTTTCTGTGCTGCATGCATTCTCCTAAATGTCATGGGCAGAAGTTACTGTGGAGCCATGCACTGCAGAAGGACGTTTCGGTCAATGACACACCGCATATACGGTGGAGCCCCATAAGATTATGATGGAGCCTCTAAAAGCTCCATCAAAGAATTGTTAGATCTAGTCAATAAATTCAGTAAAATTACAGAATAAAAAATCCACGTAAAAATCAGTAACTTTAGTAACTTTACCATACACTATTATTTGAAAAAGAAATAAACAAACCCATTTATGATAGCACCATAAACAATAAAATACTTAGAAATAAATTTAACCAAGGACATCAAAGATCTCTATGATGAAAATTATAAGACATACAATAACCAGAGGGGAGGTGGGAGGGGACAGTGGGGAGAAGGGTTTTCAGGAACTGCTATAAAGGGCACATGGACAAAACCGAGGGGGAGGGTGGAAGCAAGGGAGGGAGGTGGGTTTGAAGGGGGTGGGGAAGAGGGGTGGGCAGAAAATGCAGACACCTGTAACTGAACAACAATAAAATAATTTAAATAAAAAATAAAAACCAGGAAAAAGGAAAAGAAAATGATAAGACATTGATGAAAAATGGAAGAAAACACAAATAAATTAAAAGCTCTAGGGGAGAGCAACAGGGGGAAAATGGGGACAACTGTAACTGAACAGTGACAAAAAAATAAATGAAAAGATGTATTGTGTTTGTGGATTGGAAGAGTTAATATTGTTAAAATGGCTGTCTTAAGTCATCTATAAATTCAATGTAATCTCTATCAAGATTCCAATGGCATTTTTATGAAAATAGAAAAAAATATCCTAAAACATCTATGTAACTACAAAAGATCCATCAAAAGCCCAAGCATTCCTGAGAAAGAAGAACAAAATTGGAAGTATCGAATGTCCCAATGTCAATCTATGTTGCAAATCTACTATAATCAAATCAGCATGGCACTGGCATGCAAACAGACCCACAGACCAATGGATCAGAATGGAGAGCCCAGAAACAAACCCATGCACATGGGACCAAGGGAGCCATGACTGCTCCATGAAGAAAGGCACACTGTCCACTGTCTCCACAGTTCTGGTGAGATCGGATATGCACACACAGAAGAATGCAACCAGACCCTACCTTTCACCAGTTAATAAAAATTAACTTAAAATGGACTTGAATGTAAGACCTGAAACCATAAACTATCAGACGAAAACATAGGAAACAGCTCTTCATGGCTCTTGTCAATGATTATTTTTGAACATGTCACCTAAAGCAAAAGCAATAAAACAAAAAAATAAATAAGTGTGACTACATCAAAATAAAAAGTTTGTTTTTATTTGCTTAATGCTCTAGCTAGAACCTTATGAACAAAATTTAATAAAAATACTGATAGTAAACATTCTTGTTCTTGATTTTTAAGAGAGAGTTTATGTTTGAAAATTGATACCATGTTTGCTATAGGTTTATAGTAAAAATATTTTGTGAAGTTATGGAAATTTATCTCTATTTCTAGTCTTCTTAATTAGGGCTTTAAAATATTACAAATAGCTAGTCATTTTTACTGAATGTTTTGTACCTATTTAAATTAAAAACTCATGTGGTTTTTCTCCTTTTATCAGTTAAGGTACTTACATTAAGTGTTTAATTTTTAAGGCTAGGTAATCTGGAATACGAACCTGCTTCCTACCTCTACTGGTATGTGATCTTCAGCAAGTTTCTTAACCTCTCTATACTCAGTTATACCATCTGCAAATTAAGGATAAGATAAAAACTGTTGTACTATTGTGACAAATAAGTTACAATGCATATACAAATCTCAAACTCATGACAATTCCTAATTCAATAAATTAGCTCATTTTTCATATTTTGTTGATAACCTGAAGTAAAAAGCTATTTAAAAATTTTCGTGAGCTTAATGCTAAGCAAATATCCACAATAGTCTGTTTTGTTAGATAAATTCCAAAAGGAACTAAATAGAAAACAAACAAAGAAAGCAATGAAAAGCAATTACTACAACCCTGAACTACTGACACTAAGAAATTATATAACAGATAAAAACAAAAGATTTCAAATAATAAAAATCATGGGAAACTTTGCTATAATGAAAGCTTAAGTACTTCTGAAACACATTTGTCATTGATGTAAAATACCAATTAAAAAAATCAATGCAGAAGCTTCACTATAGATCGATGTGTTACTAGAAGAATATCTTTGGAATTTTCTATCACCCAGCTACTATTATTTCAACAGTGAATAACAAAAATAACCAGGTGTTTTATTTTCTGTTGCAAATAAAGTATAATTTCTGGCTTACATTTTATTTAAAGAAGAGAGAATTTCAAGCATCATGTACAATATTTGTCTTTTTCTTTTATCATGCTGAAATGAGCAGGAATCACTTCCAGTGGCTTATCAACTGGTTAAAAAATTCTTGTGCTTTCAGAGTGAGTATAATTGTAGGCAGACGGGCAGTTATCTTAGTCCACAGAACATAACCCTGTCTGTGCATGGACAGATTCTGTGTATATTCATTGTGCCTAAAATCTCGTGGTGCAAATGGATTGTTTTCATCAGGTTTGTCCTCAGCTGAAAAGAGTGGCTTTCATTTGCATGCTTTTAGTTATTGAGTACATTATTTACATTGTTTCAAAAATCTCTGTTCTGAGTTCTTTTATCAGTAAATTAAAAAAATTACTATTAAGAAACCCTCCCCTCTTTTCTCTGTAAACATGCTTACATTCAAATCACTTTTCACCTTTGCATGAATAAGCTTTTGTGTTGAACTGTAATTAAGGGACATCCAGGAAAACCTAATTTGAATCCAGTGGTTCACTTAATCGATATTGAATGTTTTTGTTTTTAATTTCTCTTTTGTCCTCCTGCTTCTTATGTATGAAGCTGTTTGTGCTCAGAAAATAGGACTATTTATACATTTCTACAGAATACCAGAGAAGGAGGACTAAGAACATTCTTAAAAAATTATAGCATGCTTTGTGTTTTTATTTCTTTTTAAAAATGAATAAATATAGATAATATAAATAGAAAACACATGAATCCATTTCCTTAGTTTGCAACCTAGCATGTTTCCCAGTCATTGTAATTCCAAATTAATTCAGATCAGATTCTGATATTTTATAAACCACTGAATTGAATCTCTTTATACCACTGTCAATTATTTCATGTGGACAAATTTGCTTAATGCTTACATTTTTCATCACTGTGCTACAGGCGTTTGATTGCACTTTGGTGTCTTCAGCTGTCAAAAAGCCGGAATGAAACATCAGAAGGAAGATTGAATGGGTTTCCTTTCATTACCTCTGCAAGGGACTCATTTTTTTATTTATATGACTGTTCTAACTATGGTAGAGTTTTATGATAAGAAAAAAATAAATTGTACCCTAAGGTAATATTCACATTTTGATGGATTATAAAACATGTTAAAATTGGTCATTACAAACTATAATTCTTCATGGCTTCAAGCCCTGTTAGTATAATTGTTTTGACTTGTAAAAATAGAGATCAGTTTAGTTGGTGCTATTAAATGACAATGCATTCACACTGCAGCACTGTAAAATGACAGCACCAGATATCAGGGTTGGTGGATTAGTTATTTTGAATGAAAACAGCTTTGCCTCCTATAGGTATAAACAGGTGAGAATCACAACGGGCCCTGAATCAGTACAGTCCATTTGAGACGTGAAAGACACTTGAATTTATATTTCACAGAAAAGAAAATAGTATGCTACCTTATTAAAAAAGCAGACATCTTTTAAAATTGCTATATAATAATTGAAGTGTGAGGGTAAAATATAACACATACCAAACAAAATCTCAGAGAATAAAATTAGAGATGGTCTTAAATGGCAGAATAAAGCTTGGTTTAAGAAATATGTTAATATTGTTTTTCTCACAGGCTTCTCAGCAATCTTCTAATAGTACATATTCCCAGTATAAAATTCTTTGCTTATAGTAACTCACGCTTATAATGTCTTCCCCCTTCTTTTCACTAAGTGTTGGTCATTCATCCATGGCTAGATGCAATCATATCTGGTTTCCTTTTTAATTCACATCAATTATAAAGCAAGGATTATAATAATAATTTTATAGACAAAACTAATAAATTTTGAGATTATTTGATTTGTCCTAAACCACATTACTGTCATGTAGCAGAACTGGAATCTGAACTTCTCACTTATCCTGGCAATAATCTTTTATTCTTTTATTTTTCTCATTTTCTTTCTTTTCCACTTCACTTTTACTTTCTTGTACTATGAGTATGCAGAACACTTAACAAAATTTTTCTAAATCAAATAACAACTCAATAGATTAATTAAATAAATTAATAATAAATGAACTAAAATTTAGTAAAAATTAATCAATAATTATTTAAAATAGTAAATAACGTAAAGGCAAAGCTAATTAAAAACAACCACCATCAGATGTAACCTGGTAAATTATTCAAACTGATAAAGACATTTCATAAGCACAAATCCACTTTAAACACATAGGAACAAAAATCAATTCATCCTCTGACTACTCAATAACATTAAATATTGGAGGAAAAACACAAAAATTGTTTAGGACAAAGATTGTAACGAAAGTTTCTAAACTTTGTATTAATGAAGGAGTCGAAAGAAAGATATTCTTACTTAAAGAAGACCTAAAGAAAAATGTAATGTGGGGACAAAAAGTAATGTTGTAGAGTGGTGTTTAGAAACATATAATGATGTTCTACACTGAGAACAGTGGGTTTAAAGCTTATGAATGTGATACACATTTAGTAATGCGTGTAGAGAAGTGTTTTAAAGCATACGCAATAAAGGTGGTTGTGAGTGCTATATGAATGCCACTTTGAGGAGAGTGTTATTTCTGGGAATGGATATGATCGTGATTTTGAAATGCATATAGAGAAATGCTTAGAAACACATGTACAAAACACATGTTGAAAATTTGTTTAAAAACACATTTTGCCATGTGTAAAAAATCAAAACAAACAAACAAATAAAACTTGGTAATCTTCTCAAATGCCTACCAGAAGCCAGATACCATGAGGAGCAGTACCAGGACAATGAGGTAATAGATTAAAAGAATAAACACATTCAATTATTAAAATGATTTTCTTAAAATTTCATTGTGTGAAAAAAGGTAAAGAAAATACTAGGATTTTAACTGCAGAAAACATCCACAAAAATTAAAAAGAAGAGGTTCACAAAAGCACCAATACCCTTGTTTTCTACCAATTTAGTAAAAATCAAATGATTTGTTATTTGTCTCAGTAGTTAGTTTAACATAAAAGACTATGGGAAAACTTCAGCTTTAAAGCACAACGGAGTGAAACAACATGCACCTTGGAATCTGCCAATTCAAGACTTCAGCGCTGTTCAGACATTTTCAGATACTGTGATCGGATGCAAGTTAGTTTCTCAGGTGCTGGCCTCCCGCATCTGAAAGGAGGGACAATAGCATCTACCTTACTGAATCATGGCGAGGATATTTTAGATAAAATTCCCAGTGTAGTGCTTGGTACATTTAATTTACGTAAAAACCTCTTCTCTCTTTCTTCATTCACATGGGTCAAACAGCTTCTTAGTAGGATCATTCTACATATTTTTATGTGACTGAAAGCTTTCCCACTTATGTTTTCTGATCATTGCTACAACATAAATTAGTTGAATTTTTATAACCAGATACTTCAATGGCTCATAAAATAATTTTAATGGTTTTGTTTAAGTTGCTTATATGTATAGTTTTTGCAAATAATTATAATTTGTTTTGAAAAATTTACTGTTTTGTTCAGAACGGAATAGTGGTTTTAACCCATCTTACTATTAAATGAATGCTAACCATTTGGAATGTGTGTGTGTGTGTGAGCATGCGCACACATCATATCAAGGACACTACATTATAATTAGTCACATTTCTTTGGGCTCAACTAGGCTGTGAAAATTTCTCAGACCTGCCTTGTTTTTGAAGACTCTGACATTGTTGAGGAGTAGTGTTCAGCTATCGTGTAATATTTTATAATTTTTTATGTAATGTTTTTCTCATGAGTAGACTGAGCTGTAGGATACTTATTTTATACTTTGTGCTATAACCCAATACCATGCTATTTATTTTGTTCAAATTGTTTCAACTTTGGACATTAGATGTGCTTTTATTTGACTCCTTTGTTGCTTTCATTTACCATGTCATTTTGGTTTCTGAGCACTTTCTTATTTTTAGTCACTAAAGATGCTCTAGAATCATCCTCTTTATTCCTGCCTCTGCCCTGGAATCAGCCAATTCTTCAGGAAGCCCTGATTCTTTGTATTAGAGACAATAATCTAGGTTCTTGGTGTGCTAGTTGCTACTGAGATGTCATACCTTCTAGCTCTTGTTAGCTTACAGAGCCTGGAAAATATATGTGTGTATACTAACCAGATATACATATATTTGTTATTATTTCTGTGTGTACTCATCTGTATCTACATTAAACTGTTAACTGTAAATTGTTAGTTCAGCATGTCTCCAAGTCTAAGCCAGTACCCTATGGATCATTTGAGCCTCCTGCCCTTTCTTTTCTGTAATCTCCCACTCTAATGGTGAGAAACAAGGCTCCCACTGTCTGTCATCTAATTACTTAATCACATCAATTCCAATGTAAATTTGTAGCTGTCTCACAATTTTAATCCTTACCTGTTGGGGGGAAAACTGTATTACCTAGAATACAGTACTTAGGTATTGCTCCTTTGCTTTTAGTCTTACAGACTCCACTAATTTAAAAAGTTTTTAGAGTCACATTTTCCCCACCCCTTTTGGTGAGGTTGCTTTATATATTTGCAGTATATAGTTATGTTGTTTTGTCACATTCTGTATTCTGCCCTGAGATAAGCTGAACTCCTAAATTATTTAAACTTTTTTTTACATTAAGGGTCACTTTATGTCCTATAAAGTTCTACGGATTTTTACAAATTAATAGTACTATTTATCTAGCATTACATATCACACAGAATAGTTTCATCTGGGCTTTCCCTGGTCCACCACCTCTCTCCAAGTCCTTGGCCACCCATGGTCTGTTTACTAGCTCTATAGTTTTTAATTTTTCCTGAATGTCATATAATTAGAATTCTATAGTAGGTAGCCATTTCAGACTAGCTTTTTTTTATTCCACCAACACACAGTTAGTATTATCTGTATCATGTTAGCTTTGTAATTCATTTTCTTTTATTATTGAATAAACTTCCATTGTATGGGTGATCCCTGTTGTGTTTATACCATTCACCTATTAAAGAACTTCTTGATTGCTTCCAGTTTTCAGCTATTACAAATAAAGCTGTTGTAAACATCTATATGCAGCTTTTTATTTGGACATATGTTTTCCAATTACTTGGGTAATTACCTGGAAGTGCAATTGCTGAATGCAATTGTATGGTAAGACTATATTTAGCTCTGTAAAAAATTGATAAACTGTCTTCCAAAATGACTGTATCATTTCTACCTGCATTAAGCGAGACTTCCTATTGTTTTGTATCCTTGCTAGTAATTAATAGTCAGTTTTTTTCCTGATTTTAGCCATTTTACTAGGCAATGCAGTGACAATTTATTGTTGTTTTAAATTGTAGTTGCCTAATGAGTAATGTGCTCAGCTTTTAAAATATACCTAAAAAATCATATGTTTGTCTTCTTTGGTGAGATCTTTTGCCCATAATTATTACTGGGTTTTTATTTTCTTATTATGGAGTTTTGAGTTTTTGTATAGTATGGAAACAAGTTCTTTATTATACATGTGCTTGCAAAAATGTACTCCCAGTCTGTGGTTTTATTTTCTTACTGCTGCTATAGTGAATCAGTACAAACTGAATGATGTAAACAATACAATTTTATTCTGTTATTGTCTGAGATCAGAAGTCCTACAAACATGGCATTGGCAAAGCTATATTCCTGTTAAAGGCTTTAAGGAGAAATCAATTTCCTTCTCTTATTCAGCTTCTAGAGGCTGCTTACAGTCCTTGGCTAATGGCTCCATTAACCAACTTCAAACCAGTAGCATAGTATCTTACCGTCTCTCTCTCCAACTATGATCCTCCTTCGCTTATTTTATAAGAACCTTTGTGTTCACATTGGTACCACTCACTCAGGTAATTCAGAATAATCTGCCCATCTGAAGGCAATTTGCCCTTTAATCAATCAATCCTTAATTTATCTGCGAAATCCCTTCTGCTATGTTAAATAACATATTCACAAGGTCTGGAGATTAGGATTTGAACATCTTTAGGGGACATCATTTAGCCTATAATACTTTTTATTCTCTTTGCAGTATATATTTCAAGGAATATTTAAAAATTTTAATAAGGTTTTTAAAAATAATTTTTGAGAGATTTTGCTTCTGGTATAGTTAACAAAAAATTAACCATCAAACCAAATGTCATCTAGCTTTTTTTTTCTATAAGTTTTATAATTTTCCCATTTCCATTTAGGTCTATGATCCATTTTGACTTAATGTTTGTGAAAGGTATAAAGTTTATATCAAGATTAATTATACTGCATAGTTATTAGTTCCTTTTAGCTGCTGTAACAAATTACCACAAATTTAGTGGCTTAAATAACACAAATTTATTTTCATACAGTTCTTGAGATCAGAAATCCAAAATGAGTTTTGGGGGCTGTCTTACTTCTGGTGGCTCTAGGGAAAAAATCTGTTTCCTTGTCTTTCTACCTTTTAGAGGCCACCTGAACTCCTTAGCTCATGGACAATTCCTCCGTCTACAAAGCAACAGCAAATATTATCTGTTTCTGTTGTCATGTTTCTTTCTCTGACCATTGCCCTCCTTCCTCCCTCTGATAAAAGACCCTTGTGATTACTGTACCTCACCTGGATAACCCAGGATAATCTCCCCATGGCAAAATTCTTAACTTAATCATATTTGCAAAGTCCCCTTTTTTTCATGTAAGGTATTTCACAGGCTCTGGGGATAAGGATATGAGCATTTTTGTAGGGGAATTATTTTGTTTGCCACATGTGTAGACATCCAATTATTCCAACCCATTTGTTTAAAGGACTATCCTTACCCCATACTTGCCTGTACTGATTTTTTCAACAATCAGTTGAATACATTCATGTGGATCTATTTCTTGGCTCTCTTTATGAACTATATGTCATTTCTTTCATCAACACCACATTGTTTTCATTGCAAAGCTTTATATTGAGTCTTAAAATCATGTAACAGGAGTCTCTCAATTTTGTTTTCTTCTTTAATATTGCATTGTTTATTCTTGCCTTTTTGTCTTCCCATACAAACTTTAAAATCAATCTGCTGATATCTACAAAACAGCTTGCTGGAATTTTGTTTGAGGCTGTATTGAATCTATATAGAAGAATTGACATCCTAACAATTCGAGTTTTTCAATCCATGAACGTGGACTATTTCTCTACTTATTTAGATATTATTTGATTTTTATCAATTTTATAGTTTTTAGTTTTAGATACTATAAATATTTTTTAGATTTATACTAGTTCTCATTTTTTGGTGCTATTGTAATTTAAAATTGTTTTTTTAATTTCAAATTCTAATTCTAATTTTCATTGGAAAGCAATGAACTTTTGTGTATTAACTTATATTCTTACAACAACATTGCTATAATCACATATTTTTCTAGTTTTGTTTTCAATTCTTGGGGATTTTCTATATAAGTAGTCATGTTGTCTGCAAACAAAAGCTGTTTGATTTTTTTTTGCAGTCTGTCTGTTTTCAATCTCCCTTTCTTATTGCACCTAGAACTTCCAGTACAATGTTGAATAGGAACCTTTAGAGAGTCTATCTTTGACTTGCTTCTGATCTTGAGGGAAAGGCATCCAGTGTCTCACCACTAAGTCTTATATTAGCTAGAGGACTTCTGTGGGTTATGGCTCATGGACAATTCTTCCATCTATAAAGCAACAGCAAATATTATGTCTGTTTCTGTTGTCATGTTTCTTTCTCTGACCATTGCCCTTCTTCCTCCCTCTCATAAAAGACCCTTGTGATTACTTTGCCTCATCTGGATATCCCAGGATAATCTCCCCACAGCAAACTAGACATAGGGACTTGCATATCTAATTTGTTGAGAGTTTTAGAAACATAAATGGATGTCATTTTCCTTGCACTGATTGAAATATTCATATGGTTTTTCTTCTTTAGCCTATTGATGTGGTGAATTATATCAATTTTTTTTTAAATTTTGAAAGAGTCTTGTATCTCTGGAAAAATCTTATATAGACAATCAATATTCACCTAAAAAATTAGAAAAAGAAGACCAAACAAAGCCCAAAGACAGTAAAAGAATAAAAATAATAAAGGTCAGAGTAAAAATATATGAGAAAAATTAGAAAAGATCAATGAAATCAAGAGCCATTTCTTTGAAAAGATAAACAAAATAGGCAAACCTTTTTCTCAGCAAAAGGGCTCAAATAAGTAAAACCAGAAATGAAAGAGAAGTTTCAACTGATACTACAGAAACACAAAAGATCATGAGACTACAATAACAATTATATACCAATAAATAGGACAACTTAGAAGAAATGGATAAATTCCTAGAAACATGCAGTCTTCCAAGACTAAACGATGATGAAATAATAAATATGAATAGATCAGTTACTATTAAGGTGATTGAATCAGTAATAAAAAAATACCTCCAGCAAACAAAAGTCCAGGACTGGATGGCTTCAATAGTGAATTCTACCAAACATTAAAGAAGAGTTAATACCAGTCATTCTCACTCTTCCAAGAAAGTGAAGAACAGATAAGGCTTCCAAACTCATTTTACAAGGTTAGTATCACTCTGAACCAACAAGACATAATTACCATTCTCCCCAGAATATTACAGGCTAATATTACTGACCATCATAAATGTAAAAATCCTCAACAAAAATATTAGCAAATCAAATTCAATAATACTTTAAAAGGGTCATACACCATGATCAAGTGGGAGTTATCCCAGGGAGGCAAGAATGGTTCAACATCAGAAATCAATCAACATGATACCCCACATTAACAAAGTGAAAGCTAAAATTCATGTGATTATCTCAATAGATGCTACAAAAGCATTTGACAAAATCCAAAATCCATTTATGATAAACACTCTAAACAAAGTGGGTAGAGAAGGAACATATCTCAACATAACAAAGGCCATATATCACAAGCCCATGGCTAACCTCATACATGATAGTGATATGTTGAAACCTATCCCTCTGAGATAAGAAACAAGACAAGGGTACCCACTCTTGTCACTGTTATTCAACATAGCATTAGAATTCCTATCCATTGAAATTGGTCAAGAGAAAAAAAAATAAAAGGTATTGAATTGGAAAAGAAGAAGTAAAACTGTCATTATTTGCAGGTGACATGATACTATGCATAGAAAAATAACTCGAAATGGAGAAAGGACTTGAGTGTAATACCTAACACCATAAAATTCCTAGAAGAAAATGTAGGTGGTAACTCCTTGACACCAGTCTTAGCAATGCTTTTGTTCTGCACATGGACCCAAAGGCAAATAAAACGAAAGCAAAAGTAAATAAGTGGGACTATACAAACCAAAAAGCTTCTGCACAATGAAAGAAAACAAGAAAGTTAGAAGGTAACCTACTGAATGGAAGAGATATTTGCAAGTCATATATCTAATAAGAAGTTAACCTCTAATATACATGTAGAACTCACACAACTCAACAACAAAAACAAACAACCTGATTAAAAGTGGACAGAGGATCTTGTTTTACCAAATAAGACATGCAGATGGCCAAAAGGCACATGAAAAGATGTTCCACATCACTAATTATCAGGAAACTACAAATCAAAACCATAATGAGATATCACTTTATATCTGTTAGACTGGCTATTAAAAAAAAAGGAAATGATAAGTGTTGGTGAGCATGTGGAGAAAAGGTAACCATCATACACTGTAAGTGGAGGTGTAAACTGGTGCAGCTACTATGAAAAATAGTATGGAGATTCCTCAAGAAGTTAAGAATAGAACTACCATATGATCCAGCATTTCAATTTTGTGCATTCATCAGAACAATGCAAAAGCTCTAATTTGAAATGATATATGAACCCCTATGTTTATTGCAGCATTACATACAGTAGTAGAAATAGAGAAACAACTTAAACATCCATCAATAGATGAATGGATTAAGATGTGATATATATACATAATGAACTTACTACTTAGCCAACTAAAAAGAAGGCAGTCTTGCCATTTGTAACAATATGGGTGGATCTTCAGGATATAATGCTAAGTGAAAAAGTCAGATGGAGTAAGACAAATTCTGTGTGATTCTACTTATATGTAGAATCTAAAACCAAAATAAACAAACAAAACAAAGCAAAAGAAATTCATAGAGAACAGATTGCTGGTTACCAGAGAGAAAGGGCATTGTCGAGAAGGTAAAATAAGGGAAAGTGGTCATTTGTATGGTGATGGATGGTAACTAGACTTAACAATGGCAAGTGATATGTAGTGTATACAAATATTGAATTACAATGTACACCTCTGTTAGGAACTGCTCTGCCTGGTTTCAGGAGCCGTAAACCCCCCATGGCTAAGGTTGAGTGAGCGACCTTCGGACTGTGAGCCACCGAGGAGACAAAGCATATCTCCCTGGCAGGAGTGCTGCTTCTGCTTCATCCATAATTGGCCCCCAATGCTTGGTCAGTTAGCCAATGGTAGATAAGATTCCCTTCAGGGAGGGGTCACCTAAGACAAGCATGATCATATGGGAGGCCCTCAAGGAAGGACTTGGGGGCTACAGCAAAAGAGGGTGATGGACCCTCGCCCCTCCGCTATCCTGACATAGCCTGAGTCCTCATTCTGTCTGGGAGAAGTTTCCTAATCTTTTGGCTGCCTTGCTGACTCTGCCTGATTTAAGCCTGATACAATGACAGGGCAGTGCAGTTCTTTGCTGGATAGGGTGGGCTCCCTGGGTGATCAGGCCTAAGAAAGAATGTATAAAATCCTGTGAAACCTGCTTTGTTAGGAATGTTCTTAATTAAATGATAAGGGTCCGAGCAGGAAATGAGTTTGTTTCCCAAAGTTTTGTAGCCCTTTAGCTGACAGACCCTGACTTAGAATAAGGCCTCAGAGTTCTTTGTATTTTATCTATTGTTTGATCCTTGCTGCCTGACAGTGATTAATGAGCTTTACCTGTATTCCTGTGTGAAACGAACCTAATAAAAGCCATTGAGGAAAAGGCTCTTGGCCCTTCTCCTTTGAGAGATCGGCCACCTTTCCTCCCCAAGCAGATCATGTCTTGGTAGACTTATTCTCATCCATGGCAGATGGGGGACTCTGCAGGTGGAGCTCTCCCCCACACCTCAACAAATGTAATCTTAGAGGAATTCTCTTTCCTTAACTGGAATAACATTTCAAAATTGTGTTCTGGACAAAGATTTTTCCATGGAGATCAGGCTTTTGTTTTGGAGAAGGTGCTTGTCATATCTTACAATAGCCATTCTTTCCCCCCTTGCCATGGCCCACAGGGGCTCTTTCTTGGATTTTTACCATGAGAACCCATGATTTCCTGGTGGTAAAACCCTCAAAAATCTGGGGGTGCCCTTAAAAATACACTCCATGATTTTCTTACTCATGCTGGTCCACACTCAGCCTCCTAGGATTTAATCAATTTATGGCTTCAGTTTATGTTTATATTAGTTTATGACTTCACTGACTTCTAATCCAGCTAAGCAGCTTTCTAATCCTGTATCTCTCTAGATGTATCCATCTTTCTAAATTATGTGTTTTTTTTTTTTGATCCTGTGACCTCGTTTCTCTAATAGATTCACATAGTCATCGATTTTCAGTTAGCCCAGTTTTTTCTTGTTTTAAGGTTGGGCCGGATGACTTCCAAGCTCTTTACACATCAGAGTAGAAAGCAGAAGAGGTATTTTCAATTTGTAATAGCAGAGGCTTTCTCTAAAACTGTATGCTTGGGAAAAAAGTAAATTTTTCTCTCTAGAATTATTCATTTTATGTAACCATCAGTGACAACTTGAGTGTTGCTCTATTTATTCTTAAAGTCGTGCTTCTTCAAATGTGTGCTGATAGGGTTTGGCTGATGGTTATGAGATGGATCACGTGCATATGCAGAGATTAGAGATGTGCCGGACCCAAGTCTGTGTTTGACAGAAACCCAGATACTGAGTTTAGCAATCTTTGATCTCAAACTGGATTATCCTTGAGATGTTTTCATTACCATATATCCTCTTTTATCTAAATATTGGACAGATAATTGTTTGCTATTTTATGCTGCCTGATCACAGAGATTTTTATGTCTTCAATGAAGCTGAGCCACTTAATGAGAGTAATATTGCTGGATAATTTTCAGCCTCTGTTAGCTATTGTCATTCTTCTTAACCCAGGCTTGTGCTTATTTGCATCTTCAGCTGGGGTTTTCAGAAGGTAAGCCTGTCTTTTCTTTCTAAATTCATCTCTTTCGCCTTTCACCAGTGCCTCTCTTTTCTTTCATACTACTGTACAAGTACACAAATGAGTCATTATTCTGCTTGGCAAAAGTCTCTTTTACAACTGCTTGGAGTCTAAGTATCCATCTCTCCTTTTGTCCCACTCATCTTTTCCTAGTGAACCCTCATCCACCTTTCAAACCTTCACTCCATTTAGGAAACTTTCTCTGATTCCTGAACACAAAGTGCTATCTCCCACCATGCATTTTCCCAGCACTATACCTCTATTGCATAACTTTATCCTTAAGGCAACTGTTTAAAGATTTCTCTCCTACAAAAGAATGTGGGCCCCTTGGGCACGAGAGTGGTATCTCTCCTTTTCTTTCCACTAAAGCTTAGCATAATGTCTGGAGCTTATAGGTGCTCAGCTCACATATACAAAACAGTGAGTGACAAATAGTGACATCAATAATTGGTGCCGTCTTGTCACTTTGTTTCCAGCTCTACTTTCAAGTTGCATATGAACTGCTCCTCTCTTTTATCTTTTTTATCTTTTAACTCCAAATTTTTTGTAGTATTATAACCCTGGCTAGTGTGGCTCAGTGGATCGAGTGCTGGCCTGCAAATCAAAGGGTCACTTGTTCAATTCCCAGTCTAGAGCACATGCCTGGGTTCCAGTAAGGGGGTGCACAAGAGGCAACCACACATTGATGTTTCTTTTCCTTTCTTTCTCCCTCCCTTCCCCTCTCTAAACTAACTAACTAAATAAATGATTTTATTTATTGTTGGTCAAGTATATTTGTCTCCATTTTCATCCCACCAGGCTCCCATGCCCCACCCATCCCCACCTCCCACCCTCAAACCCACCCCCTTTGGCTTTGTCCATGTGTGCTTTTTACATGTTCCTTGATGCCCCTCCCCATTATCCCCTATTATCCCTTTCTCTCCTCCCCTCTGGTTACTGTCAGTTTGTTCTTAACTTCAATGTCTCTGGTTGTATTTTACTTGCTTGTTTGTTTTGTTGATTAGGTTCCACTTATAGGTGAGATCATATTTCTCACCTATGGTATTTCTCTTTCACTGCTTAGCTTACGTCACTTAGCATATGCTAAATAAATAAAATCTTTTAAAAAATAAAATAAATACAATTTTTGTAGTGTTATAAATGTAGGAATCTTTATTTTATTTTATGTAGTTTTTTCACAAACTGCTTATCATAGAGCATAGGCTAAAAGAGTTCATTCACTTGGTTTAGGTTAAATGTGGGTTGGCGTCATGAACTCTAGCCTCAAGTTCCACTTCTGTCCCTGCTCTCGAATTAAATGAATGTGATTGGAGTTCACTTCAGCTATAAAGTAATTTCTTCACATGCATTGGGCAGATTGTTTGGACTTTTAGTAAGCAAATAAAGCTTTGTCTAGTGCACTTAAATCATAGTTTGCAACTTCCACTTGCAGTGGAATGGAGGTTCTTGGACAGAGAGTTAGTGCTGTGTGTTTGCTGCTAGCCTGTTTTCTTAGTGTAACATTTTGAAAAACTAACAACAGATGTTGTAGGAATAAGGAACTGGATAATTGAGAACTGTGTTGATTAATGCCTTTATTGATAGCTGTGATAACAAGTTCCACTTCTCATACAACAAAGTGCGCTAGATCATTTTTTTAGGTAAACACTTTTAAATTTTTTAAACTGAATTCTCATATTTAGGAATAGATGATGGTGTTACCCCCAGTTTACTGAGGAAGAAACACAGCTATCTGACTCCGATAGAAGATATAAATTATGAATCTTGCAGACTATCCCTTTCACCTGAAGATGGCTGTGCAGAAATTCCCTTAGCTAAATTTGTAATTTGTGCTCCTGCCTAAACTCTTCTCAAGGCACAATTCATCTCCCTCACCCAAACTCCAAATGTAGCTGCAGAGACTGCAAATCTCAGTGTAGAACTGTAGACCAGGGACACTGAAAGAACTTTCTTTACTGACAGCTAAAAAACAATTTTTTTCTCACTCTTTGTCAGTATACCCAAATGTACCATAACATGTCTGGATCAATGGTACTGAGATTGAGAACCCAACTGGCCAAGATATCTTTGGGGATAAAGAAATAGCCTTTAAAGATAGGTCTCTGCAAGTGGTCATTCCCAACCAACTGTGACAGAAACAATTTTTCATTTGCAGCAGAGAAAGACATGAGTTCTCTGTCAAAAACTGTATCAGTCAGAAATCCAATTCTAGTTTTAAATGAAGGTGTGTCTCTGCCACCTCAGCATGTCTATAAACAGTGAGACCTGTGTCCGGTTGTAACATTTAAATTTCATTTGTCCTTTGACGAATTTAAATGTTTGACATTACTGCATTAGGCCGTGAAACTCAGGAGGATATTAAGTGGATAGAATAAAACTCCGTGATTCATGGCAGAGAGGAGTGAATGTACCGTATTATCTGACCATCATTGCAGCCAGTTTAGAGCCACTTATCTGCTTTCTTCCTGTCTGGCGTATAGAGATAAACTATCTTCAACATCATATCCTGAAAGTGGTGATGAATCGTTCTTGGAAGCTTTCTGATTGACGGATTCTGAGGCTTTACATTGTAATGTTTTAACATATCCAGTTGGGATTATAACACTGTGGTTTTTCAATGGCCAAATAATTAGATTTCTGGAAATGATCTGATCGTAAAGAATAGAGATTTTTTCCCCTTATTGATAGCACCTTGGTTATCTTTTTAAAAATCTAAATGCTATTGATTTGGCGGATTAAATTTATGACTGTGCAGCATAATTCTTTGTAAATGAATCTCTGCCTTTCCCAAGGGTGCCAAACACACTAGCTGACAGAAAATCATTTAGTAGGAAATAGAATGTTTAATATTGCCTTGGGGCACAACTCAGGTGCTCACTTTCTACGTGCTTTTCGTGCTGGAAGGAATGGTAAGTGATGTCTCCAAAAGTTAAATAGTCTGCTGTAACTGAGCCTAGGATCAACAGACGTAAGAGTTTGCGAGAACAGATAAGGCCTGTTCGAGGTTTCTCCTGAGGGGCATTGTTTGTATTTATTTGGGGAAGTGGAAAAAAGGGAAGGGATTTCTGTGGTTCTTTATAATCAGATTCAAATCTGGCCTTTGTGCAGGTGAGCCATAAATAGATATCTGAAAAGCTGCTCTTGTGGACTGGCTTTTGCTCCTGCTGGACTCACTCTCATTCCAATTACATTAGAAATGGTGAAAATCAATGTGAAGTGATGCCTCTAAAGGTCAAGAATGAAAAGGAGTTGAGCATTACAATGATTGAGAGCACCTGCAGAAGATATCTCATCAGCTATTAGGAGAACAGTTGAACCATTATTTTTTTTAAAGGTTGTCCTTGATGAGTCTCAGTGCTGAGGGTGAGAAGCCTTGAGGCAGAAGGAAGGAAGCCGTTCTCCAGAAGCTTATCCTGATTGGGAACCAGGGTTAGGAGCAGCACTGTAGGCTGCAAAGCTATAAGGAGGAGGAATGAGAACTTTGAACCTCACCTAGCCGGATGCTGTCCTCATGCGGTCTTCTCCCTGCAATGAGTTAGTTGTTTGTGTGCCACAGCATAAATTCAAATGCTGCCATCTGCTCCTGACGATTCTTTACTTCTGACGATTCTCTACTCCCATATCCCTTTTTAATCCTAGCAATACACATTAGCCAGATAATAAAAAACTACATGTATTTTAGTCCATTTGTTGCCTTTAATTCTATAGACTTAGCCTATTAGACTACTAAAATGTAATTCTTTTAATTTTTTTCAATTATCACCTCATCTAAAAATGCTTGAGAAGTTAATAACTGAACATTTGGTGCAAAAATTTTTCACTCCTGCGACTTTGCATGACTTGCTACCTTTAGGTTGATTAGCAGGTAAGTTGTAAGAATGAACAGTTTCCCGAGCAAAAATATTTTCACGCTTACACATCCTCCAGAACTAATGATCTAAAATATGTTTAACTTTTCCCAGGCTCATTTATTCTTTGAAAAGCATATGCAATGAAATGGTTTTATTTTTTTCCTTGGAAGTGATTTTATATGTTCCAGTGGGACTGCCCTTTGCTTTCGCTTTTTCTCTGTGGGTTTTATGATGTCTTCTGCTTTCTGTCTCAGTCCTACTCTGCATTGTTGTCAACAGTCTCAATTTCCACTATCAGTGTTTTGGGGAGACTTGGTTTTGAACATTCTTTGGTGTCAAAGACATTGATCTTAATGGAGCAAACATTGCTATTTTAAATTGCTATTTCGATACTATCAATTTTAATCTTCTAGCTATTCTGTGGTATTTAGAGAAGCTATGACCATGCCTCTGCCTTCAAAAAGTTTAAAATGAGTTAGAAAAACTTTGGTAAATTGTGTTCATAAATAATTATAGCAGAACTAAAGAAAAGAAAGAACTGTTCAAGTTATTTGATAAGATAACTACATGTCCTGGTTTGTCTAGGCTAGCCCTGTTATAATTATTAATAGCATCCTCACTCACTGTCAGATGTATTCTGATTTGGATGATTAATTAATTAGACTCCATAAATTTAAAAATAACACTATCAAAGAGGTACTTTGTTTAGATCAGTCAATGACTTTTGAAAGGTTTTTCAATTAAAACTTAAAACACCTAAATATACCCAGATAATAAGAATACAACTTGTCAAAGAGGACACACCTGGGTAGCTAGCACCCAGAAAAAAACTAGAACATTATCAATACTCCAGAAAACCTCTTTATGCTATCTCCTGGCTCTTCTCCCTCCATCAAGGTAACCACCATCCAAACGTCTAGAGAGTTGGAATCTTGCAGAATCACTTTCTGTCCTGCATTCTTCACTCAGCATTATGTTTGTGATATTCATCTGTGTTGTGCATCAAGCTTGTTTGCACTGATAAATAGTATTCCATTTTACAAATATACCACAGTTTATTCATTTATTCTATAGTTGATAAACTTTGGAATTGTCACTAATTTTTTAATTTAAGTGGTAAAAGGGTAAAGGGCTCACCTTGGAAGTAACTATAATGACATTCATTAGTCATTTCAAATCTTTTGGATGTGCACATCTTCATTTTGAGAAACATTTTATAACCCCATGTGTGAATATACTTGATCTTTTAATATACATTACAAATACATGATGTCAACACTTTATAAAGTAAGTAATGGTTTGTATAAGCTTGTATCAGTATTAGTTATAACTGTATATATTTGGTTCTGTGCTAGCTCCAAGCCTGATTGCTTTCATTTAACTTAATGAGAACTCAAATCTGGGTGATGGCAGAGTAATTGAAATGATGTTTTAATGTTATTTTGAAATATCAATATAGCTTTGTGATAAATTAGATATGTGGTGATTAAAAGTAGATCACTTCAATAAAAAATGTTCTTCATAGTCTCTTTTAATAGGAAAATGCAGCATTTTGAAATTGCTGTTCGAGTACAGTTGTCTCCATTTTCACCCGACTACACCCGCCCCATCCACCTGTTTCTCCCACCCTCAAACCTACCCCCCTTTGGCTTTGTCCATGTGTTCTCTATATGTGTACTTTGATGGACCTTTCCCTATTTTCTGCCATTATCCCTCTCCCTGCTCCCCTCTGGTTACTGTCAGTTTGTTCTTGATTTCAGTGTCTCTGGTTATATTTTGCTTGCTTGTTTGTTTTTTTAATTAGGTTCCACTTATAGGTGAAAATGCAGCATTTTTTGAAAAAAATGATCCAGGAAAAACACATGGATAAGGTAACAATGCCAAATTTTCCATTATCTTACTTTTTATGAAAAATATCTTCTCATATTTCAACAGAGTTGTGATTGATTACTAAAGTCAGATTTATAAACTGACATATCAACAACTCAAAATATCCTTTCATGAAGTCAGAAAAGAAAAAGAGATTTATTCATTTGCTCTATTTTTAGTAATGACCACCACTGCTTAGAACCTTGTGAAATTAACATAAGCTAGCTAGGCTGGGTGAACATAATTGTTTGTTTGGTTTGCTGTGAATCATGTGTAGGTATATGAATCTCTTTTCACTGATTTGGCATCCAAGGAACCTGAGCTATAATTTAAATTCCATCTCTAATCTTGGGTGGAGTAAAATAGTGTGAAGTCAGACACAGAATGAAAGATCTGTCACATAAAGAACTGGGTGATTTGGGATACTTACTCCTTGGAGTCTTAGTTTCTTCACAGAATTGGAACATAGGCAATAAATAATATATAATATTTAGAAAAAATGTATCAAAATAGGTTGGGGCTATATTAAACCAAAAATACCTAATAAGGAGGTTGAAGGATAAGCCAAAGCTAACAAACAGCACGAGAAAGTACACCCGTCACTCAGGGAGTGGGGGAGGTGATGGGCTGTGCTGTACCCCAGGTAAGGAATTCGGTGTCTGCTCCAGTCTGATGTCCACTGTTCCACACCCTCACATCAGCAGTGCCTTGGCATAGTTGGGTATTTACAAAGGGAATGTGTAGATTCTAGGAACTCTAGTGATACCTAGAGAAAAAAATCAACTCAGTAGGAGAATGCTGGGTAATTAAATTTTGGCATAAATTTGAGAGTTGCTATTATAAGCCAAATGTTTGTGTAAATCCCACCCCCCAATATTTATATGTCCAAACTCTAACTCCAGTTGTGATAGTATTAGGAGGGAGGACCTTTAGGGGTGAATTAGGTCAGGCCGATGGAGCCTTCATGAATGCAACCAGAGCTCTTGCAAGCAGAAACATGAGAGCTTTTCCCTCTCTCTGCTCCCTGCCATTGAGGGTTCCACAGAAAGTTGGTCTTTGGCAAGTCAGGAAGAGAGCTCTCCTCAGACACTGAATCTGCTGGTGCCTTGATCTTGGACTTCTCAAAGTACTTAACTGTGAGAAATAAATGGTAGTTGTTTATAAGTCACTCACTCTACTGTATTCTTTTATAGCAGCCAAGCTGGCTAGTCTGTTGCCTTGACTCTGGACCACTTCTGTGGTGGTACAGAAGGAAACACCTAAAATAAGACTCATTACATTAAACATCTTGTTCTGGTAACCCCAAAAGGAGAAGCATAATTATTTCTGGAAGGATTTATATGCTAATATACATGGTTTTCATGAGGATTAATAACTGAAATGTTTGTATAAAAGATCCTTATCATGGTGACTGATATAGAAAGAGAATTCCATACTTCCAGCCAAGATAGAGGCATAAGTAGATCCTTGCACAACCAAAAGAAGGACAATAACAAATTTAAAAACAAAAAAATAACCAAAATTTTCAGAAAATTGAACTATATGGAAGTCTGGCAACCAAGGAGTTAAAGAAGAAACAGTCACTCTGACTGGTAGGAAGAGTGGAAACGGGCAGTCAGGGTGGAGTACTTGTGGCAAGGTAGTGGCTGGTGGAGCAGATGGTCCCACATTTGCTTGTGGATAAGTTGGGAGGAACAACTGGGGAACTAGACAGACTGCACATACCAGGGTTCCAGCACAGGGAAATTAAGCTCCAAAACCTTTGACTGTTAAAACCTGTGGGAGTTGAGGCAGTGCGAGAAACTCCCAGCCTCAAAGGAAAGTTCCTTGGAGAGACCCACAGGGTCCTAGAATGTACACAAACCCACCCACCTGGAAATCAGCACCAGAAGGGTCCAATTTACTTATGGGTAGCAGGGTAAGTGACTGAAAGCTAGTCAAAAGCAGAACAAGTGGCATTATTTCCGCTCAGACCACTCCCCAACATACAGTGCTACAATGCAGTGATGTGAGTTGCCCTGCCCAGGTGAATATCTAAGGCTCTG
Source organism: Glossophaga mutica (assembly GCA_039655065.1). Taxonomy (NCBI): domain Eukaryota; kingdom Metazoa; phylum Chordata; class Mammalia; order Chiroptera; family Phyllostomidae; genus Glossophaga; species Glossophaga mutica. The sequence goes on along the minus strand of CM077308.1, from coordinate 70,770,414 downwards.
CCCCTTACTATGTAATAGGCACATGGAGACAAAAAAAATATGGCCCAAATGAAAGAACAGATCAAAGCTCCAAAAAAAAAAAAAAAAAAAAAAAAAAAAAAAATAGAACTAAGCCATGAAGACATAGCCAATCTATTAGATGCAAAGTTCAAAACACTGGTAATCAGGATGCTCACAGAAATGGCTGAGTATGGTCATAAAATAGAGGAAGAAGTGAAGGCTATACAAAGTGAAATAATGGAAAATGTATAGGGAACCAATAGGCATGGGAAGGAAACTGGGACTCAAATCAATGATTTGGACCAGAAGGAAGAACAGAATAAAGAAAGAAGAATTCAGAAAAAATGAGGAGAAGCTTAGGACCCTCTGGGACAACTTTACATGTTCCAACATCTGAATCATAGGGGTGCCAGAAGCAGAAGAGGGAGAGCAAGAAATGGAAAACTTATTTGAAAAAATAATGAAGGAGAACTTCCCCAATCTGGCAAAAGACAGACTTCCAGGAAGTCCAGGAAGCTCAGAGAGTCCCAAAGAAGTTGGACCCAAGGAAGCACACACCAAGGCACATCATAATTACATTACCCAAGATTAAAGGGAAGGAGTAAATCTTAAAGCAGCAAGAGAAAAGGAGACAGTTACCTACATAATACTTTCCATTAGACTATCAGCTGATTTCTCAAAAGAAACCTTGCAGCAAGAATGGGCTGGAAAGAAGTATTCAAAGTCATGAAAGGCAAGAACCTACATCCAAGATTACTCTTTCCAGCAAGGCTATCATTTAGAATGGAAGGGCAGATAAAGTACTTCCCAGATAAGGTCAAGTTAAAGGACTTCATCACCACCAAGTCCTTATTATATGAAATGTTAAAGGGACTTATCTAAGAAAAAGAAGAAAATAAAAAATGCGAACAGTAAAATGACAACAAACCAACTATCAACAACTGAACCTAAAAACAAACAAACAAACAAAAACTGAATGAAACAACTAGAACAGAAACAGAATCACAGAAATGGAGATCACGTGGAGCGTTATCAGTGGGGAGGGGGTTAGGGGAGAATGGGAGAAAAGGTACAGGGAATAAGAAGCATAAATGGTAGGTACCAAATAGACAGGGGAAGTTTAAGAATAATATGGGAAATGGAGAAGCCAAAGAACTTATGTATATGACCCTTGGACAGGAAGTAAGGTGGGGGAATGCTGCTGGGAGGAGGGTGGTGCAGGGCAGAGGGGATAAAGGGGAGAAAAAAGTGGGACAACTGTAATAGCATAATCAATAAAATATATATTTTTTTAAAAGAAAGAAGTGTACATAGTGTGACTGTGTTTTCAGGTGTATGAAATGAGAGGGTGCCTAACTAAGATGTCTTTGGGTCTAAAATGTCATGATTCTATTTATCATATATTTAGAAGGTAAAATTGTAACTGAGCATGATAGAAAACTTAGAGGGAGGAAATGTTTTCTCCCATTCTAATTATTATGCACATAGTAAATTAAATTTACATAGTACAATGATCATAGCATAATCTAAAAGCACATCAGTAATATAATGGGAAATTATGCAGAATGAGAGACAAAGTGGTCAGATTACAAGAAAGAAACTAATTGAGAGGAAAATATTCCCATTTTATATCTATAAGGTTGGTAGCTAGTAATTAGATCTGCTAGTTAGAATGTATTGGTTATTATTCTTTACCATCATACTACTTTGCTTATATTCATATAAGATACTCATAAAAGAAATTTTCACTGTAACTATGCACTTATCCCCTCCATTAGGTTAAAACTTCTGATGAAAAAATCTTATTAATTAATTAATTCATGCATTCTCTCTTTTAACATGTATTTGTTTGGTTCCTACTATGTGCAAGAATTTGCTGTAAGGTCTAAAGATACAGTAGTGAAAAAAAGACACAATGCCACTATCATAGAGAAACATCATATTCTAGTGGGAAATGACCTTATATTCTAGTAGGGAGACTAACAATAAACAAATAAGTATACCTAGTGGTAATAAGATCTATAAAAATTAAAACAGGCTAAAGGAGATAAAGAATGATAGAGGTGTACTTTTACAGATGTTTGTCAGGGAACATCCAGGTGGTAAGTTCATATTTGAGCAAAAACTGATGACAAAATAGAAAGTCATGCAAGATAGCTTGAGTAAGATTATTTTAGGCAGAGGGAACAGCAAATATAAAGGTGTCAGTATCCCTGTTATGCATATTAGGTTGTTATGGCCACCATAAAAACATGCCATAAACTGGGTGGCTTAAACAACAGACATTTATTTGCTCATAATTCTAGAGGCTAGAAGTCTAAGATAAAGGTGTTGGCAGGTCTGCTTACTCCCGAGGCCTCTGTGGCTTGCAGGTTTCTGCTTTCTCACTCTGTCCTCACATGGCCTTTCTCTGTGTGCACATCCCTGACTTTATGATCTCTTGTAGCCTTAATTAGTTAACCCTTCAATATACAAACTTGGGAGGGGACACAATTCAGTCCATTACAGTATGTTTGAGAGATTTTAAAGGAAGGAAGGATGTTGCTGGATCAGAGTGAGTAAGGGAGAGAGAGAAAGAGGTGAGATCAGAGGGGCAGCAAGTTAAAATCCTGTGTAGGATAATGCAATATAATAATGATATTCTAATAAAATGCAAAGCCATTGGACAGGTTTTTAACTGGGCAGAGGCATTCAGTGTATTAGAACATAAAATGAAGGTGCTGAGTACATGTGATGCACATGATCAGAGGACACATTTGAAAGCCCTTCTTTTGCTATGTACACTGTTTAGACCACACTTCAAGAATAGTCAGAAAACTATCGCAGGATTTTACGTAGGAGAGTGACATAACCAAAATTTTATTTAAGATGTCTTATCAGTGATGGTAGGCTGTTAAACCAACACCCCCCCAAAAAAAAACCCCAAACTCCTAAACCCTAAATTAATCCCCAAATCTTTGTGGCTTTGGCTGGAGGAACCTAGCTCAAGAATCCTGGCTAACAGGTCTTTACCATCTTTTGGGGGATTAGAGACTGGAAATTCACGCATGGGCTTCTCATCACCTTCACCTGGAAATAATCACGTCCCTGCATAAAGCATTGCCCAAAGAAGACATGTGACTGGGTTTGTGTGTGTATGCATCATGGGAGGAAAACTTGGAGTACTGGGAGCCGTAGTCCTTTTTACCTCTGTCGTACCACTCTGGAGGCAGTCAGGAGGATGGGTTTGAGTACTGCAGAACTGAAACCAAAAAGTATCTAAATGATCTAGGCAAAATATTATGAATGCATTGACCAGATTAGTAGAGATGTAGATAGGAGTAAGAAGGGTAATATAAAAAATATTTGGGAATTAAAGTAATAAGAACTTGATGATTAATTTATTGAAGTATTATCTGAAGCAGGAATGAATAGAGAATCTAAGACTACACTTGGCATGTGTAACTGAGCAAATAGTCAATCAATCAGGCTAGAATAGAATACTGGAGAAATAGAAAGTTTCACAGCTGGGATGGGAAAAATAAACCTTACTTTTAAATTTGTTGATTTTATGATACCTGTGCGACAGGAAGAATATAAATACTAAAGAGAATCCATATAAAACTGGGGATAGAGTGTTAAAGAAGAATGTGATGTGAAAAGTAGAGAGAACCAAGGGTCAAGCTTTTGGGGAATTCCCAGAGGAGGCAGAAGAACACAGAAATCAGACATGAGTGATAAGAAATGCATCAGATGAGAGGAAATTCAAAGAAGATGGAATGGAAGTGTTTTCAAGAAGTGAATGCTCAACTTCATCATATATATGAAGACCTTTGTGCCATAAAAAACAAACAAACAAACAAACAAATATCAACTAGAATAGAATCTAGGTATAAAAAGCAAATCTTAAAGCTCTAAGAAAATAGGGGAGAATAATTTTCTGATATTGAAGTGAGATAGGTGGCTGTGGCATACCCTTCTGCGTGGCGTGGGCCCAGTTCCCACTCGGAGATGCACAGGACCCACCCCCACAGATAGGTTCTCTCATGGGTAATCAGATTTGCAGTATACCTAGGCTGTTTTGAGCCTAGCTTTTACTGTAACTTCCTGAAATCCATGCTAAACCTTGCAGGAACAAGTGTAACCAGCTCAACCACTTTTGCCTTTTCACTTGCTAATATCCTTCTTCTGTGATGTGATTAGGGGAATTTGCTCCTTTTGTTGTAACTGGGGGATAGTGAGTGAGGACCATCTTGTAATGTGATGAGATACAGAATAAAGGCTTGTCATGGCGAGGCTGTGGCTTTTGCTCCCCTTGAGAGAAAAGCCATGCTGTCTTCCTTTTTCCTCCACCAGACTTGGTAGTCCGTGTATGTATGTTTTATTCATCCATAATGACTCGGACACTGCTAGCTGGTGTCCGCATCAGATGGCAAAAGTCTTAAATTTAAAAAAAAGTGAAAATAACTAGACTTCATCTAAGCTTCCATATAAGGTAAAAATTCAAAAGTGTCAGATTTGACAGTGTGCTTATTGGGTCGTTTTGCCTAAGAAGTTGCAATGACTTCAGCAAACTAGAGGCCATAGGGTGAATGAAGGAAGGGTTCACTTTTTGAAGGGAACAAACAGAAGTATATTTATAGAACAAGAGGAAAAGATCAACAAAGAAAATTTCAGGATGAACATATCTTGAAAGGTAATTTAAATATTTGAGCTATTACATAGTTGAGTGGAATATATATTTACTACATAAAGACTCTGTCTGCTTATTAGAGGCACTGGAGATTGTTAGGGTCTTTTGGAATTGCCTGCTGCCTAAACTCAAGTCTATAATTAGGAATGATGATTTAGGGCAGAGCAACATAATGTTTCAGTTTGGGTTCCTCCAGAAGTGGACTTCAAGCAAGGATTTGGGTGAAAGTAGATAATTTGGGAGCTAATCCTAAAAAGAATTGCTAGGGAACTGGGAACGTGTAAGAGCGAGTTCAGGAACCCCCAAGACATACGCATTATCAAGCCAATCACTAGTGTGGACAATTGGAGCTTAACTCTGCTAGAAAGTTCTGGGAGATGCTATATAAAGATACCTCATAGTTATCTCAACCCAGAGTGAGGAAGCTGAAATGTTTACGCAACAAATCCTTGTCCATTAATTAGTGAGAGCCCTTCCCAGAACATAACTCTTGGGCACTTTCTGTATTCTCTATACACAGCTGAGACCGAACCTGCAGTCAGAGGGATAACCCTGACGCAGAATCTCGGGTGTCAGAATTACTGTGCAGAGGTGAATCTCAGGAGGCTAGGGGTGAGGCACTGACAGCTGCAGGTGGGTGGCCCAGGAAATGACCCCAGAAGTACAGCAATGGACAAGTGCACCATTATGTGACCTTAGGCACATTCTTTCACTTTTCTGGATTTATAAAATGGGTGATATCCTAGTATGCTAGGGCTGCCATAACAAAACACCACACACTGGGTGGCTTCACAGTAGAAGTACATTTTCTCCAGGTTCTGGAGGCTTTAAGTCCAAGATCAAGGTGCAGGCAGGGCAGTTTGCCTCTGAGGCCTCTCTCCATTGCATGCAGATGGCCATTCTTCTCATGGTTGTCCCTCTGTGTATGCCTAATCCTGGTGTCTTTCTGTGTGTCCAAAATTCCTCTTCAGATAAGGATACCAGTCAGGGTGGATAAGGGCTCTCCCTGAAGGCTTCTTTAAAGGCCCTATCTGCAAATATAGTCACACTCCGAAGTACTGCGGGTTGGGGTTTCAACACATGAATTTTAATGCGACACAATCCAGCCCATAACAGGTGGGTTAGTTTGACAGTCCCTAAAATATATTATAATATCAGTTTTGCTTTTTAAGCTGCTTTTTCATAGCTCTATAGAAAGTGCCTGACAATTTTGATCTTCAGGCCTCTTTTCCCAAATGCTGTTTTCTTCTGAACGTGATTTAAGTTTCTTTGATGCACGCTGCAGTTAACTCTGAAATGCAAAGCCCCAGTCAGAGATCAGAATTACCACCTTGACATGTGCACCAAGCACATGCCCTACTGTCACAGGCAAGCTCTCACCGTTCTAACGTTTCTCCCTGTGTACCTTCAGCTGCCTTGGAGGGGCAGTGCTGTCTCATGTATCGGGCAAGAAACTACCAGTCAGGGGATGTGAAATTTTCAGCTATCTCTTACGAAAGCCCGAAGCAGATTACTTAACCTCTCTGCTTCTCAGTATCCACATTTAGAAAATGAGGGCAAATAGTATCTCTCTAAGAGGCGTGCGATAAGGACAAATCAAAAGATGTATAAAGTTTGAGTATTTAAGTATTGTAGTAAGAAGAGTATATACTATTATGATTCTTCAGCCAATGTTCTAATGATTTTTAACTGACACAAAAAACTAGATATTTCAACTTGGACCATATTCTCCTGAAAAATGGCTTAGCATTGTGTCTTCAGAGATCTGTGAAAAAGCAGGAAGAAACAATTCAAAGTACTCAGAGAATTTCTAGGTAGATCAAGTATAAACTACATATTAAATATATACACTTTTTTCCTCACATACCCTCATATTCACATACACTTTTCCAAATATATGTAGGCATTGTCAAGCCAAGTAAAATTTTTTTGAAGTTTGCTATATTAATAATAAGTTATTATGTCCAATTCAATTAGTGTCCAAGAAAGCCACAACTTTTAGGGTCAGTTACTTTTTTGACATAGAGAAGGGGGTACTTATACATGAGAATCATGGCTCTAAAATTTAGTTTTTACTTTGACAATGAATTACCAACATCTGAAGCGTCTTTTGTTTTGTTTAGAAAAAATTTCTAATTGAATATAGGCTGTAACAATGATTATTTCTTAAAGGTTTTATGATCATATTCATATAGCAACAAACTTGCATTCTTATTACTTCTCAGTTTCTGCTACAAGAGAGTTTTTAAACTAGAGATTATTCTGCCCTGATTCCAGGGATTCTAATTAATAAGTGTGGCATCTTGAGTAATTGTGTTGTCTACCTAGGTTTGGTAATTGCTATGCTAGACTGCTTACTTATCAATTAGTCAGTAAGTATTCACTTTCTGTTTAAAACAATGTGGTTCTCGAAGCCTTACATCTGTCCTAAAGAAGCTAATATTCTCTTTAGTAAAATGAAATGACTTTGGTTTAAGTTACTTGTTACTTTAAACAAAGATTTATTTAGAACTTTTTTTTTGTGTGTGTGTTTTTATTTATTATTATTTTTTAATCAGTATTTTTTAATTGTTGATATTGTACAGTTTTCTGTCTTTTACCCCGCCCCAGCCCACCACCCCAGCCCTCCCCACCTTCCTCCCATTTCCACCCCCCATAGTTTTTGTCCATGAGTCCTTTATACTTGTTGCTCTAAACCGTTCCCCTTTTCCCCTGAAATTCCCTCCCCTCCCACTTTGGACACTGTCAGACTGTTCTCAAATTCAGTGTCTTTGTTTATATTATGCTTGAAAGTATTGTTATGCACTATAGCAAATAAAGTTAGCTGATTTGTGCTTTTGGACATCAGTGAACTACAAACATGTCTGAAAAATAATTTAATCAGGTCAGAATTGATGATTGTGAAACACAAATGCTGAATATGATTGACACTTTGTAGACCCAATCAGGTATATACTCCAAGAGCACAGGCTGCTACTTGTAAGTGTTCTTGAGAAGGTAGAAGAAAGGAAGTCCTTCTGTAGTCAACCAGTTAGGCTGACTGTGAGTAACTTGAGCTGGTTAAAGGGAAGAATCATGGTTTTTGATTTATAAAAGGATAGTAGAGCAGGACCACCATTCTTGATAAAAAGAAGTTACTTGTTCATGGTTATTTTCTGTGTATGGATGTTTAAGGTGTTAGGTCCAAACATGCAGCTTGTTAACTAAATACTCTTCATGGTAACCAGTGGATAGAAACTACTTGAGAATTTTTTTTACAGGATAGGCTTTGAAATAGCAATATGGTTTGAAGGGTAGGGTTGATGTTAAAGCCTTTCAAGAACGAGTGGGCCTGGGAGTGTATCCTACTTACAATCTAGTAAGTTAGCTTACTTTAGTTTCATAGATGCTGGAAGAGAGAACAAGATACTTAGTATAAGACAGAGAGCTTTGTGAACCCCTGTATAGCAAGCCACATCAAATGTGGGGTCTGTCCAGATGGTGTCCAACCATGTAATATGAAAACTAGAGACATTTATTGAAGAAAATACAAGATACAACAAACATTGTACCTAGGACAATGACACCTCAGTCCCTTTCAAAGTAGTCACCTTGAGACCTCATACAATTCTCCGAATCGCCATTGGCTGCCCCATCATATTTTCCTGAATTTCATTGATGGTCTGTATGAAATCTCTTCCCTTTCAAAGGTGATTTTAGTTTTGGGAAAAGCCAGAAGTCACAGGGTGCCAAATTTAGGCTGTAGAGGGGCTGAGCTGCATGGATGATTTGATGTTTTGCTAAAAAACTGCATAAGACATGATGCATGAGCAGGTGTGTTGCTGTGATGAAACAACCAATCACCAATTGCCCATAGCTGCAGCCTTCTGAATCATCTGATTAGTTCCCTCAGAGGAATGTTCAGGGTTAATGCAAAATTTCATGCAGATTTGTTGCTCTCCTGGCTCAGTCATTTTGAATGCAATGGCCACACAGTACACATGCTCACTCAACAGTGTCTGCTGCCCCACTGACTAGTACAGTGAAGTCATTATTGTTCACACATGTGCATTCCAGTCTACTCTCCTTGGCTGCCAGGTTACATCAATGCTGTGCAAACCATTCTCATGTATTAACAATGGCTGGACTTTTTCTGGACAGACCTTGTATATGTTTATGTAATTTCCTCTTGTCCCCCATGGAAGTGATGGGAAAGGGACCAGAAAGATGCAGCCTATGTGGTGGGATTCATCACACCTGAGGAACCTCAAGTTTAGGGAACTCAGATATTTTATAATGGACCTCAAGCAAAACTACTTTTTGTTCTGAGGAGAGAGAGTGTATTTATTATACTGTGCAGTAGACAGACTTACCCTTTGCCTCCGGAGAGGCACACTATCTCTGTCTTCCATGACTGCTCACTACACAAACACCCCTGAAAAGATAAGTTGCAGCAAAGATTGTCAGGGCCTCTGCTCACAAAAAGGGTAAAAACAAGAAGGAGACCCATGGAGAATTGTCTTCCAACAGCTGTGCTCTCTATAAAGCATGATATTTTCACTTAGTCTATATTTGCTTCAGGAGGATTTTGAGGGATTACTGGTATGGGTAGGAGAAAAGTACTCCCCCACCAAGCAACTGCTTGGCATGACAAAAACTAAACACATTCACACTGTTTCAGTAATTTTGTTAACTGAGTTATATTTACAATAGAATTTAAACGTTCTAAACAGATTTGATCCTGTTCAGCCTTTTCTAAGTCCTCTTTGATATTTGGAAATTCAGCCCCTGCTTAAACACCTGTAAGGCAGGAGCACCTTATCTGTCACATTCATTTTTTGAGGGTTATTTTGACTGGACATTGTGTTAGGTGCTAGAGAAACATCTATGGAAGAAGGAGGCCTTTTTTTTCTTCAAGATTTCTCTTTAATAAAATAGAAGGAGGAAGCATAAGTTCCAGTGAAATCAAGAGGATACCCAGTTCCTTGCTATGATTTAGGAAAATTTTGTTTGGGAGAAGTGAATTTTTAATGGAGTGTTGAAGGGTGTGCACTAATCAAGGAATGGGTGGATAGAATAGTCTAAGAAGAGAGAAGTAATGTGTTCAGAGAAATGGATGGGAGAAAGATTGAGGTAAATTCAGGAAATGACACATTATTCTGAATTGCTGACATATAGAATGTTTGTGGGTGAGAGCTGGGAGGTCAAATGGCCGAGTAGGCATCAAAATATATGGAGACTTGCCTGTCAGGCTGAAAAGTTCAAAAATCTATGTTCATGCTTTTTAGAAGTTTGGTAATAAAATCAGATCTAAATTTTAGAGTGATCCTTCTGATGGCTTTAAGGAGAATTGATATAGAGTTTAGACCAGAAGATTAGAAGCAGGAAAAACCAACTTGGAGTGTTGTTATAATAATCAAGATCTACATTAAGGGTGTGTCAATGAGAATGGGGAAGGATGGACTAAAGGGACATTTTGGGATAGAATCAACAGGACTTGGTGATGGATTCAAGTTGGTAGTAGAAAGTCTAGAATGACTTTATTTTCTGTAACAGAGCAACTAACTGTTCAAGAAAACAATTTTGGGAGAAGAGCTGATGTGTGTGTGTGTGTGATGGCAATAATGAGAGTATGAGTTTATTTTGAATACAAAATAAATACAGTGAGTTTGTGCTGGGGGAACTATAAATAAGATCACTGCAGAGAAGAGAAAGAGAAGGTTAAGGATGGAATACTAGATAACCAACATTTAAGGAAGAGCTGTACTCATTAAACATTCTGTATTTTAACTCCTAGAAAATAGATATGTTATACATAACTGTAGTTTTTCCTAAAAACAAAAAGAAAAACAAATAATAAGCCCTTTAAAACAGCAGATGAATAGTTTTCTTTACACTTCTTGAAATAATGATATCCTCGAGGATATGTCATTATAGGTAGATAACATTGCCAAATGGTGGTCTTTAACACATTTTGCCAAAACTGTGTTAAATGAAGGCTTGAAACTTCTAGAAAAGAAGAGACTAAATGAATTATTTGTATAGGGAAACTCCTAGAAAATTATTTAGTTTTATGAAATTGCCATATTAAAAACATAGTGAACTTTGTAAACTCTAAAATAGAGACATTTGCTAAAAGGAGATATTAGAAGCATTTATTTCCTGCCCTATGGGAAAAAAATAGGTCTTTTCAAAATATAGTTATTTGAACTTCAAGGAAATCTACTTTGATAATGATTGCTATACTACATTTTTTCATAGGTATTCATTTAAGAAGTTTTTATTATTCTTGTAAAAATGATTTAATGTATAAAAGAGCATTCTCTTAATAGAGCTATTCATCTGGAAAGGTTAACATTCTATTAGATTTTATTGTGCTCTGTAGTATATTCTTTAAACTATGTTATTTTAGCCAGTTTTTCACTTAAAACAATTTAAGCAAATGATAAGAATATGAAAATTTCTAGAATTGCAATGATAATTATTGGTCTTTTCAGTACAGCCTAATGTCAATGATATTTTTTAGTCACTAAAGTTAAAATAAGATGTCTTGTGTTTTTATAATGCAACGACATTTAAAAATGTCTCTCGTGGCTGTTGTTTTTCTACTTCTACAAGCAAATTAAAAACTAGATTGGTGGTCATTGGACTGGTGTGGGTGTGAGAGCTTAATCCTCTTACTCATGGTTTATGGAAATGTACAATCTTTTTGGAGAATGATTAGTCAACATGTATCAAAAGATCAAATAACTTTATTACCTTGACCCTTAAATTGTACTTTTAGGACATAACTCTAATAGGACCATTAAAATACTATGAAGTTTTATATATAAAATTATTCTTTGTGTACATTTTGTGGAAATTGGAAACATCTTCAAACTGTTTCAAAAGGGGGGTATTTAAATAATTCTTAATATGTGCATGATAGAGTACTGTGCAACTTTTAAAGATGATATGGATTATGTTTATTGACAAGTTGTCACAATATATCGTTTGCTAAAAAAATACCATTTAAAATAATGTAAATAGATGGGTCCCAGTTTATTCCATTTTGAGACTGTTCCTTCAAAGTACAAAAGTCCAGCAGAAAACTTATAATTTAATGATTTTGTGGAATGCGCATTCTCAATGTACGGTACAATATCGTCAAAGTCCCATCTCACCACTCGTCTTCATATCCCCCGAACGCATTATACCTGGCCCCTGGGCCTGGGTGACGACTGCTTTCCCCACTCCTTTCAGCCTTATGTTTTTATTTGGGCCTTCGTTCAAGGAAATCACCTGTTTTGTTCCTTCAGCTTTGCTTCTCCCTACTCATTTTCCTGTTTATGTGTCATAAAAGTCTCAAAAAGACTGGGGAAGTTTACTATCTGTGATAACAAAGACAAACTTCTACCAGTTTTGGTGGAGTGTGGAATAGAGAGTGAGCTATGAACTCTGCAAAGCTAATGAATTTAGCATAATCTCATGTAACTTAAACACCATTTATACATGAACACATACTATGTATAATCTAAAAGGATATATATATATATATGTCAGAAGAGTAAAAGCTGTTATTGCATAGAGGTAGGATTTTTAAATATGCTTTTCTATAGGTTCTGAATTTCTGACAATAACCAGTATTACTGCTATAATCAAAAGATACAATAATGTTTCAAAATTATTTACTGCAAATATATGGAGATCATTTATTTTGAAATTGGCTTGGTGTTAACTTTGTTCAATGCTGAGCACATACATTAGGTCTTAAATCTTAGGTCAGCAGTTCTGTGCTAGACTTCACTACTAGAAATCATAACCTTGAGCTCAAACATTTGACAGTTTCAGTACAAAAATTTTATTAAGTGTATCCTTCTAACTAAAAAGGCTTTAACACAGAAAAACCCACATACTTCTTTTTTCATTTCAAAAATTGATTTTGCAGAATTAAATTCATTTTATTCAAGGAAAGGGGGCTGTAGTGATTTCTCTCAAGGAAAAGACTAGGCAAAATAAAGTCCTTAACTTGCTCTTTTTAAATATAAAACAAAAGGCAAATTCTTTTGACTCCTCATTTTGAAATAACACAAAGTATGGCAGTTTTTTTTAATGAGATGAAGAAAATTTTTGATGATCTGACTCATTTAAACTACATGTATCCTGTTTGAAACCTGCTTATGGGTACCAAAGAAAGTCTGGGTAATGAGGACCTTTCATAAAGGAACCTATTCATTTATATATCTTTATCTTTTGTAGAATAAGAATGGAAATTTTACATTTCATCTGAGAATCTGAATGAAGAGTGACAAATATGATACCTACCAATTATTAAATCTGGCACCTAATTGTTAAAGCCTCTTTTAGCTCTAGGAGATTCAGCAAAGATTCAAGGGAAGGATTTCTCTTCCTCTAACATGGGGGGCCATTGTGGAGAGAGGGCAAGGAGATGCCAGCTGGTCTTGAAATTTATACCTCCTCAGACACGGGAAGCTTAGCTAGTGAGTCAGTTCATGGCTTTTATAGAGAAACATGCATAAAGTTTAGGGTAAGCTATGATTTCTCTTCATATTGACTGACTAACAGCCTGGAATTTAAACTCATTCCTTTTGGTAAAAGCAATACTGTTTGTAAAATACATCAATGTATTTTTTTCCATTGTGATCTTCCTCTCTTCAGCCAGAGGCATGTGTTTAACTTGCAGACTGACTGGGATTGTATTAGGATGGATGCTAAATAGAGTCAATATTTAGATCTTAACATCCATAGCAGCATTTTGAGTTCTCAATATGATGATAATCATGAAAATCAACTGAATTAGGGAGAGAGGAGAATTTTTTAAATTTCATTTAGCTTTCACGAGTATACCAAGAACTACCCCTGAGAGACCCCAGCAGAAAATTCAATAATAAATCAGGGGTGGAAAAAATTAAGACTGTGTTTCAGGAATTTTTTCCTTCTAAATGTGGGTAAGGAGCCCACCTAATGTGGTCCTAGGGGCTGTGAAAAGAAGGGCAGTGAGGTATGGGGACAGCATCAGGAGTTAATGGCTCTGCTTTCTCCTCTCAGGACAAAAGCGGAGGACCTTTTCCTAGGTGCAGTCTCAGGGAGACTACAGGCTTTCAGATCCTCCTGAGGATCAGCAGGATGTCACTTGCAACAGGTTCAAGAGCGAGAACACAGCATGCAGAAGGGAGGTTAGGTAACTGAGGATAGTGACCCCGCAGGCAGGGCTCCTCTTCCGCTGTCTGGCTGTGTGGGGAGTGGTGAATTCAGAAGTTTCCTTGGGGTAGGTAGAAACCCTTCGCTTCCTCACACAACCAAAAGGAGGGTAACAACCATTCTAAAATCAATAAACAACCAAAAACGCCAGAAAATCAAACTGCATGGAACTCTGACAACCAAGCAATTGAAGAAAACATCAACCAGAACAACCGAACTGGTAAGGCCGCAGACGGTTTGGGCCAACTCAGAAAAACCGAGGCAATGTGTAGGGGCAGGGCGGGTGCCAGGCTCCATGGGCTACTCAGGAAGGGCTGACTTAAAGGGGAAAACTAAGACTCTGAGCTGACTGTGGGCTACGGCTGGGGTTGCCACAGTGGGAGAGACTCCTAGTCTCACATGAGAGTTCACTGAAAAGTGTGCTAGAGATGAGCAGGTGAGATGCATTGCTCCCTCTCTGGCCCCTCCCCCACAGGCAGCACCTCAGCACAGCAAGGAGAGGTTGCCCTGCGGGCGAGGGGATACCTAAGCCCCCGCCTTACAACATAGCTACGCAAAGACAAAGAAATATGGCCGAAATGAAAGAACAAAGCAAAGCCTCAGAAAGAGAGCTGAGAGATGAGGAGATCGCCAACCCATCTGATGGAGAATTTAAAGACCTGGTAATCAAAATATTCACAGATCTGACTGATCTTGGTCAAAAAATGAAAAAACAAATGAAGGATACCCAAAGTGAAATAAAGCAAAATATTCAGAGAACCAACAGTAACAGGAAGGAAACCAGGACTCAAACCAGGATATTGGAATGAAAGAAAGAAATAAACATCCATCCAGAAGAAAAGGAAGAAACAAAAATTCAAAAAAATGAAGAGAGGCTTAGGTAGCTCTGGGACAACATTAAACGTTCCAATATCTGAATTACAAGGGTGCCAGAAGGAGAAGAACGACAGCAAGAAATTGAAAACTTATTTGAACAAATAATGAAGGAAAACTTCACCAATCTGGTGAAGGAAATAGACTTCTAGGAGGTCCAGGAAGCCCAGAGAGTCCCAAAGAAGTTGGACCCAAGGAAGCACAAACCAAGGAACATCATCATTAAGTTACCCAAGATTAAAGATAAAGAGAAAATCCTAAAAGAAGCAAGGGGAAAGGAGAGAGTTACCTACAAAGGAGTGCCCATTAGGATATCAGCTGATTTCTCAAGAGAAACCTTCCAGGCAAGAAAGGGATAGAAAGAAGTGTTTGAAGTCATGAAAGGCAAGGACCTACATCCAAGATGACTCTATCCAGCAAAGCTTTCATTTAGAATGGAAGGGCAAATAAAGTGTTTCCCAGATAAGATCAAGTTAAAGGAGTTCATTACCACCAAGCCATTATTATATGAAATGTTAAAAGGACTTATCTAAGAAAAAGATAAAAATATGAGCAGTAAAATGACAACAAACTCACAACTATCAACAAATAAACCTAAAAGAAAAGAAAAACAACAAAAACAAAAACTAAGCAAACAACCAGAACAGGAACAGAATCAGAGAAATGGACATGACATGCAGGGTTATCAGTGGGGAGGGGGAAGGGAGGAATAGAGGGGAAAGGCACAGGGAAGAAGAAGCATACTTAGTAGGCATAAAATAGACGGGGAAAGATAAAAAATGATATAGGTACAGAGGACTCAAAGACCTTATGTGTACAACCATGGACATGAACTAAGGGGGGGTCAGGGAATGCTGGAGGGTTGAGGGGCAGGGTGGAGGAGGGATAAAGGGGGAAAACTGGGAAGACTGTAATAGCATAATCAATAAAAAATACTGAAAAAAAAAAGAAAGAAGTTTTCTTGTGACCAGGTAAGCCATGCAGAAGAGCAGGGGGAGTCTGTAGTTCCATACTGTGACCGGTAAAGATAAAAGTGTTAATACATTGCAGACTCCTTAACTAAAGGTGGTGACACCAGAAGCACAGCCTTAAAAGGCCAGCTCTGCTACCAGAACAGGCCAGCCACTCTGTAGTTAGAAAACACAACATAGACTAAATTGCAACTTCACCTCAGCATCTACGGTGGCACAGAGTGTTTTACTGTCCAAATACTGTCTTATACCATTTTAGAGAATGGGAAAGGGAAGAAAATTAAAAGACTAATAATTTACTCAAAAGTGATTGAATAGAGATTATTTAAACTGTAACAGATGAGACGCTATTTTCCAGCAAATTGGATGTTTACTTTGTCCTTTGTGCACCATCCCCAACTCTATTGTAAGGCCCAGGAGGAAGACTAGATCAATTAGTAAGAAATAATGTCAGAAGAAGATAAATACCATACAATTTCACTTATGTGTGGAAACTAAAAACAAAAATAAAAGGATAAACAAACAAAAAACAACGGGAAACAGATCAGTAGGTAGAATAAGGTGATGGTTGCCAAAGGGAAAAGAGGTGTGGAGACGGATGAAATTAAAAAGCAAACATGCTACATTTTCATCAGACATCAAAGTGTAGTGTGTTAAAATTTTCAGACCCCTGTGTTTGTCTACTATATTGCCGTCCAGAGTAGAGAGTGTTTTGTAGGATCGAGCCTTGTCTTGATTACGAGAAGCAGGGGCATAGATATTAGGCTCCCTAGAGATCCCTCACAGTATTGGGGCAGGGTCTGTGATTCTATATTTTAAAATTTCTTTCAACATCACAGCCAAGAGGAGCAGCTAAAGATTAGTGTAGAAACTGTAGGGTCATTGATGTCTGCGTGAGTGCCACGCTGGAGTCTATGTTGCTAGGATATAAATAAAGGCCCATGGAAAGCTGAAAACAGTGATTTAATTAACTGTCAGCTACCCTTAATTCTCAGTTCCAGTATGACCACTGACTTGCTCTAGGACATGATTTTCAACCTTTTTCATCTCATGGCACACATAACTAATCACTAAAATTCTGCAGCACTCCAAAGTTATATTTTTTGCTTATCTGACAAAATAGGTATAATTTCGATTCACTCACACTGGACAGCTAGTGTTGGCTGTTGTCATTTTTTAATTTGACAGTCACAAGAAAGGAGGCCAGTGCCCTTGACCAAATAGACTGATATTACATGTTTTAGATATTCCTACGACATACCAGTGTGCCGCAGCGCACCAGTTGAAAATCACTGCTCTAGGATAATAAACAAGCAGCTTAACTTTTCCAAGGCTGTTTGCTCTTGTATATGATGGTTCCAAAATGGATGTTGGCAGGTCTGGGTGAGGTGACCTGAGATCCTTTTTAACATTCTATATCTCCTGACTAGACTTTGTTCTTCGAAAATGACTCAAAGCCCTTCATTTCCTGCAATATTGTAGGATATTTTCCCTTAAGGGAGCATTTCTCCAGCTTGAGCAATGTAGCAAACAAGAAAAGATTAAACAACAAGATGATGTAAGCAGTAGTTACAGATGCAGACTCTGGGGTTGGGCCACCCCGGTTCAGGTTCTGGATGCATCACTTAAAGCTGTGTGGCTTTACCCAACTTCCTCAAGCCTCAGGGCCATCATCTGTATTGAGTATGTTAATAACACTTAATTTCTCTTCACTATCCTATTTCTGACTCTTAAGATGTCAATGAAATCTTTCACTCAAGAATGTAACCAATGTTTATTGAGCACCTACCATGTGACAAGCATTCTTCTAGATGATCTGTTTTCTTGTTGTGGACTCAGGGGAGGAAATTTTGGGGGGAAATACGGCCGGGGTCATGGCCAAGTTTCTGAAGACAGGTGGTAAACGGCAGTGAGGAGGGAATTCTTTCTTTTCCCTTTTAACTAAGCTTATTATTGCTATTGTTGTTATTGTTTATTTCTTATATCAAAAGGTATAGCTTTTGAGCTATTTTTGTGGTTATTTTTAAGTACTTAGTTTAAACACAGTGTATACATGAGGCTGTATCAGGGCAACTACACACATAGGTGGGTAGACATGTGGAGGGTCCCTTAGGATAGGTCTGATCTGGCACGTGTGCAGTTCCCTTTAACTGGATACCTGTCTTTGCTTCTTCAAGTAAATATACCCATGTCTATAATTGAGATGATTGCTAATATAGAAATAACATTGGCTTTTACATAATGTATTTAAAAAGTAAAATGTTCAGAAATTATTTATGAAATTCATTCTTGCTTGTGGGTTTCACCATTGAACTTAATAATTATTGCTTTAGGTGTTTAGAAATTTTAAGTCTTTTAATTGGGCATTTGCAGTAAAAAGTGAAGCTAGGAAACCTAGATGCAATTTCCTTACTAGTTATGTGCTAATGAGCAAAGTCTCTAATCTCTGTGAGCTTAAGTTTATCATATTGTAGGATAAGATACAAATATTTCTATCATCACAGAACTATTGTCAGACTTGAATAGGTTCATGTGTAAGTTCTGCCACACAAATAGCATTTATAGCTTTTGTTCTTTGGAGATCTGGTTAGATTGTTATTGTTTTTATATTGAGTCTTTTAAGGATATTATTACCCACTGTTTAATGCTAATTTAAGTGGAACATTCTTTTTCTTTAACTGCTTTTTATGATCTATTAGAAAGCATGTGTGTAGTAGACATGATGGGGAAATTTTAACCCTAAAGTTTTATGTAGCCCATGGTTCCTCCTTTTCTGAACTATATCATCTCTCCTGCTGGCGTGGGTACAGAATGATGGAGAGTGTCCTTAAAGCAGCGTGATGTTCTTAGGTGCATCTGCTTTTTCAGAATAGGTTTTCATGGTGGCAGCAATCAAACTGCCATCTTTTGCATACTACATCTAATAGGGCAAATTCACTACAAAACTCTTTCATAGTAAGAATTGTATGTTAGTTCTCCTACCTATTGGAACTTATTCCTCTTTATTCTCTTAGCACTGAGGAGTTTGTGAAGATTAGAGACAGTCTAAGACTAGGAAATCCTGAAAAGTGGCTGATGGGCATTTACCTGGCTATTTACAAACAGCCAGTACCTAAGAGCTTCTCTTCATAAAATGTTTCTCAATGTATTTGACATGGATGCTTATTTAAAAGGGATAGCTTTGAAATTTTTTTAGACCCACACTTTAGACAACCAAATCAAAATTTCTGACTGTGGAGCTCAGCAAACCATGTTCTTGAGAGGCCCTTAACAGGTGGCCTCGGTTGATTTACGTGGGTACTAGGGGTGTGTGGAGGATTTGTCTGCCTTGAAATACTTATCAATTTGCTTCAGTCAATAGTCTGCCAGGAAACAAGTATGGAAACATAGGTCAGAGGAGGATAAAAATTCTAATTAGGTTTTAATAATGTTGAATCCTCTAATTCCAATGGGAAAAATGGTAGAAAGTAAATTTGGGTCAAGTCTAAAACAACTTAACATTTTGTTTTGGTTAATAATCAGTGACTTACTGACTGCCCCTTTCCTTCTCGTTACGAACTATTCTGGGACTCTGATTTATGTGCAGCCAAATAAACCTTGACTTACGTGGCAGATATTTAATTGTTATTATTATAAGTAATCACTTTCATAACTCTCTGATTATTTTACAATGGTTAGCTGGCTTCATTGCTTCCTTGAGATAAAATTACATTACCTGAATTTGAAATGTGTTCTACAAAATTTGTTATTCTGGTTAGTCTTTCATGAGAATAAAACTATTAAACAAATATTTAAGGGACAAAGGACAAAGATAAGTTTCTTAGGAGATAAATAAAATATGGTCTCTACCTTTTGGCAGTTTAATAAAATTAAAGAATTTAGTCTTCCTCAAATATTATTCAACTTCCTGACATTTGATGATCACCGTTTCTGACCACCTTGCATGGTACTATCTGCCAATCAAAAAATCAGTTAGAGCATTTATGAGGCAATTTATATTCTGATGAATAAACTTAATATGTCAATTCCCATATGTCTTACTTCTGTTCTGAAGTAAGACCAGAGCAGGATAAATTCCTAAAGAGAGAACAAACTGTACATTGCTTCCTAAGCAGTAATAAAGATATTGCTTCATCTTTTATTATATAAATCTGAAGGAGCATGAAATATTTTATCACCATTGGTTAAAAAAAGAGAGAGAGAATCAGAATCAATTATCTTTGGGAAATCATTGTGAGTGTTTTATAATAATATTTGGGAATTCACCAAACTATATAAATATTTTTACTCATCTGCTTCATATAATGACATTATTAACACATACTTCTGGTGTTGATGTCATTTGAGTTGATATTATGATTCTTTTCAGAGCTAAGAATTAATACTTTTCCATATAACAGAGAATGTAGCATACATATAGTTTGGTAATGAAAAATTATTTTCTTACTTTAAGTACTTCTCCTTTTGAGAACATCTAACTGCCTCGATTTTAAATTCTTTGTTACAAGTACATGTTTATATAGTGGTTATTACTCACCATGGTTGCAGCCCTGACCATCGTAAGGAACAATGACATATGATGTCAACTGTTCGTTAGAAATCTGGCTTCTATCACACAGAACCTTGTCCCTGGGGCCCTATCTCATACTTTAGAGCAGGCTTCCTTTTGCCTTTTGGTGGGTTGAGTGGGCAGAGAAAGTAACACGTTCACAGCAAGAAGCAGCCCTGGGGTGAATCTTACAAGAGAACTGTTAATAAAGTATTCTGGAAGTTCAAACAAAGGCTCAGAGAAGAAGAAAGATCTGAGTCACTTTTATTAGAATCTTCCCAATTTGGGAACATGATACTTTCCAGTTTGGACTCCAACTGAAAATGTTGCCTACCCATATCCAGTTAAGAAAATCACTGACAGTCCAATGAAAGTGCATTGGAAGCCATGACCAAATATATGTGTATGTCTATATAACTGTATGTGTCTGTTACTGTTAACATGTATTAAAATAATGTATATAATAAACATGTGGAGCAAGTTCTGTTTTACTAATTATTTAGCTGTTTATATAAGTTGTAAGTAAAATTTTCTTCTGATTTCAGTAAGAGTGTTTGACCTAATAAACCTAGTCAATCAATGTTTTTCTGTCAACATCTTTGTGCTCAGTGTGGCCAGAACATCATCCAGAGGGTGGCACCTGGGTGGCGCTGTTACTGGTTAGATACGTCACCTTTTCACAGTGATGGATTCGAAACATCCTAATTTCTAGTGGCATCCTCAGTTATACTCTCAATTTCACTCATTGTATGTTGCTCAAACACTTATCAACTTTTCTAACTTTGAGGAATTTCAGCTAACATTTTAAATGAAATGCTTTTAAAATTGCACCTCTCTAAATCAGATTTTTCACCTTCTCCAAAACTCCTGATGCTTGTTCAGGACAGTATTTTTCTGCTGTCATTTCCAGGTCCTTTGTTACTTAACCTTTGTGTAATGCGCTGCTCAGTTTGAGTGACTCCGTCTCTGTCAGTCTGTTTCTACACTTGTGGATGTACGTTTATGTTTCCACTGGTTTTGTCCATGCCGCCCCCTCTTGTAAAAAACCTCATTGTGAAAATGCTGAAGGGCAGAAATAAAGTTCTCTACTTCTGTTTCTAACTTCATGGAGTGTCCTGAACATGGCAGAAATTCAATCAAAGATGAATGTGAACCAGGTATTAAGGCCTTTCCTTTCACATAACATACTTCATAAGCTGGCAAGTGTGTACTTTATTGGTATTGTCATTTTGGTAAATGGCTTGTCATTGGAGATGCTTCGCCAATGACACCAATGATATATATGGCCTGTATATTGTTTCATAGGAAATTAGGGTGCTGAGAATAATTTTGGCAGTGAGCTGCCAGAGAATATGAGTTGGCTTCACCAAATATAGTGTTCACTGAACAAATATCTTTGGTGAGTTAATTGAATAAAATGAGTAGTTGCTCACTCTGTTTGCTGGTTGTTTTTACTGAATTCACTGGCAGACCAATCAGTTTCATTAAAGTGGCCATATTTCTTTTATAAGAGCATACCATATACTATACCATAGGCACCATGGTGTCAGTGAGATGTCCTCCTCATTATATGAAAAGAGCAATTGTAATAGAAAGTACGATAGCTTTATTTAGCACCATTTTTTCTAATACAATAAAACACATTTACTGCTCTTACACTGGCAACTCACAGAGCAGTTTGATAATATTTATGTGGATCTTTTAGATTAGGGATTTTTAAATTGGGATTTATATCCATGAGTGGGTTTTAGGGAATTTATGTATCTTATGAAATCTTGTTACCAAATTTGGACATATGTACTTGTTTCTGCGAACAGAGTTGACAGCTCTTAGTAGACACATAAAGCAAGGAACTCTAAAAGGATTAATGAAAAATGCATTGATATAAGTATCACTATACATGCTGCCAAAATAATCAGTAGCTTAAATGTTAGAAAATAGGTTTCTATAATGCTGTGATTCTAAGAAAATAACATTTTGCTCATTGGTCTAACAAAACATGCATATTTTAAAATTTTTTACACAGTTTGGTCTCAGCAAAAATTCACAGACAGCTCTTTCTAAGTTTTAAAATGGGTATTTTAAATACAGCTGAGTGTATTGCTGCCTGATGCTGCAAGGTAAATGGTTCCTTTTTTTTTTTTCCTTTCCATTAGCAACAAGTGAACTAACTCTCTACAGTGAGGAAGAAAGCTGTAGGGTCCAGGTCCAAAGTGGCAGATTAAAATTTGACTGCATAGCTACCGTTAACACCTGTGGGAGTCAAGCAGCTAAACTGCTTATGTACTGAATGGAAAATATACCTCTGAGAGTTAATACATCTCTGTACGTAGAGAGTGTTTCAGAGCTCCTGCATCTACGGAAAGCTATCATTTAATTTCAAGTTCCTTCAAGGAAGGCATGCCCTCCGGAGGTCTTGCCCTATGTGCCTGCAGTTTCTTTGATGACCGAGGTCACCTGGTCTTTGGAAACTCTCTAGGAGCTGCAGAACAAGCATGAGCTTCAATTTGTTTACTGTTTATCTATTTATTTATTTATGTTGAATACTATGAAAAAATTTTTTTGATGTTTACATAAGATCCTTTGCAGTTGAGAATGTTGAAAGGTGACCAAGCTGCCTCCCCTTGCCTCCCGACCACAATGGGAGAGAATTTATATTTCCTGCAAATGAAACCATGGGGGAAAGGGACATGCCCCTAGAGAAGTCTGTGACTGGAACACTACAATATTACATGTGCGCAGCACAAGGGACTTGTCTCAGAGTAGTTCAGGTCAGGCTGAGCTGAACAGTTTAATTGTCCCCACTTACCTATTTGAGTTGATCTGGAATTTCCCGTGTTGCATCCAAATATTTCTGGGCAGAACAAATGCATGTACCTTTTTCTCCCCCTCCTTTTAATTTTTTTGTCTAGTTACTATAGTTTTCTTTAAATGAGTTTTTATATGAGGTTTGTGTGGGTGTGCTTGTGTGTGCTTAGTTTCTCCCATGAATCTAGTGAGTTTTTTCCAAGGTTGTAGCCATTATTTTATTTTTTAAAATAACCCATTAGTTTCTTCAAAAGTAGGGTTTAAAACATTTGAATTGATTTCACTTTGTAGAGTTAAAGTTGGCATCAAGCTGCTCTGGTCGGTGGCAATGTGGAAAATGCTCGACAACCTGGTGAACTCAACTACCATAGCATCAGGCTGTATGATGGCTTAAACTAAAATCAAAGAAGCAAACTTTTCTCAATCTGTGATGGGCTGGGCTATTCACATTAGGATGTTTTCTCCAATTAATTATCATTCATTCCACATTGTTATTGTTAACAACCACAATCTATAGCAAATACCATCATTTTTAAGAAAGACAAAATTTTATATTTTCTTCTGGGTTCTTGTGTTTTCCTTGTGAACCTTTGGCATATAGTTGTGTTATCGAGAATACATTTTAGACATAACAATACATTGTAAAAAGTATCACATTTATTTATTACTCTTATTATTATTTATTACTCTTTTCTAAGTTTATATGCAAATCCCTATCTTGTCTGACTTGCAGACAAATTATCAGTAGTCATTTGGAGTTTCTTATACTCTTGTTCCTGGCATGGTGCTAAAGTTTCTAGCTACCCATCTAGGTGTCTTTAATTAAAGTGCTTTTTGCTGAACTGCCCCATTGTACCTAGTCCTGTAGTCATTCCCATATCTAAGAGGGGTCTATAGCTTCTACCTGTAAAGAAAAAAATCTAAAATTTGAAAGTAAGGCAAAAAAAATGGACTATATGGCTTTCATTTTCATTCTTGGGCTTTTTATAAAAACGGTTCTCTGATCTTTCAGAAGGAAGTATGTTTATTTGATTTGATATTTCCAATTGAATAGGACCTTTTATAGCTTTGTAAGAATAGATAGTATCTTATAAAATATCCAATAAAATAAAAATGTTCTATTGTGAAGAGATACAAATTATTTCTATTCCATAAAGAAAGTAATTCTAAAGATTACTTTTCATTGTCCTGAAAGACAACACTAACTGGTTTTGTAATTCAGCAATTTTATATTGGAATTCTCTATTTCATTTTCATTGACTACGTGTGTGTATTTCATTATCATACTTTGAACCAGCTTTACCAGTCTGATGATAACCTTATTTATGAGTTGATACATGTTCCCTATTTATTTGTGTAAGATTCATGTTTTTTAACACTTTAAAATTATATTTTGAGACACCTTACATTGGTGACATAAAATATTTAATGATATTGAGACTTTTCCCTTTAAATCTGAATCCCATGCACATCCCACAGCCATTCCCTTAGACTTCTGCCCCTTATCAATCAGTGTGCTGTTAAGACCTGGGACTATGTGGGTCCTTGTTACTCTTGCATCACCACCTACAGCCCTTTCTGGGCTGGGTCAGCTTCTCTGCCCCTGCCCCCACCTCACACCACCCCCCCGCCCCGCCCCCCCCCCCCCCCCGCACCAAGCCTTTCCCTCTCCTCGCTTTACCCAAACACATGTGCACACTTAGTATTTTCTTGTCAAAAGTCTGAGGAAACTTTAAAACTCAGCAACAACCTTTGACTCCAAGTTCTTCCTGCATTCCCGTCATGCCACATTTCTGAGGCAAAGACTTACAAAGCAGAAATGGGGTGGGGTGTGAGAGAGAGGGCAAAGTACTTTTATTTCAATAAATTTTTCTACCACCACATTCTAGTTTACAATACTCTGTAAAGAAAGTGCTACATTTCAAAATCAATCCTTTGATTCCTTTTATTGCTCAAGATATTTCTGGGCTCGAATTTTTATTTTGCTTTTCAGGATAATTATATGACAGCTACTCAGGGTAGATTTCAGATCTTTCTTTTTGTTGATGGCATTATACTAAGCATTGTTGCTATCTCAAGTGATTGTGGTAATGTCACCTTATTAACAAGTCAGGTTTTTATTTCCAAAGGTTTTATGGTATATATACATAATATATATGATATATATGTTATAGACAGGGTCCAGCAGAAATAATGCCCCTTTTTATCACAAAATCATAAGCATTTAATTCTGTAACATAACAATATCACACTCAAGCACATCATACAACATTTTAGGTGAAATGTTCAAATTAAAACTATAAATTATTACCCTGATATTATTACCCTGTGAACCACACTCCAGCAGGTGTTAATTCTGCTGGGGCCCACTATATGTGTATATATATGCATATATGTATATACACATACATACATACTTACACATATATAGTTATCCTATCTTTACTGAAGAGAGTTGTATAAAAATAATAGTATGTCTTAGTGAGCATGAATGAGGGAATTAACACATGAGGAGATCCTTTCCTTTGGTGTTTATAAATTGTACTATTGATACAGTGAAAGAGCATGCTGCAATATTAATCTGTTTTCTTCCACACCTCTTTGTAAAATACCCTTGCCTTCGGCAGGCACAGACAGTGTACTGCCTTGAGAAAAATTAGGGGAGTTGTAGGAGTGAGAAAAAGAGTTTAGTGTTTTTTAGCTTTTTTTAATTTCTGAAATATGCTTATCTTGAAGCACATATCAAAGAAAACCCAGGACCATTTGCATATTAGGAAATGAATTCTGAGAGACCATGCCATACAGTGTGTCTCCCTGCTTAGGGAAGCACACTGAGTGGACTCAGTAACTGAGAAGGATTCTTAGCCATGGGAGTAAGTTCCTGAGGTTACCTGAATAGTTTTTCTTTGCTCTCTGGTTTCTAACAGAAACCTGCATGCTGCTCATGAAACTATCCGACAGAAGTGATTTGGGTCCATGCCTCAAAACTTTGGTGAGCTACGTATGAACTCCCTCTTACAGACACCCTACTTTTCAGTGGTCCTGGGTATTATAAAACCTCTGAACTACAAGGTTAGGACTATGACATTAGGAAGGATGTTGGCCGTTTAGAAGGAAAAGTTGAGGCTGGGTACAAGTTAAAGTCATTGTTATATTGGTGATAATCATTCTTTCAGCTTATAAATATATTGGAAAACTTTTAATGAGAAAATATAGACCTTTGTTTTTACATTAAATATTAGGCATCCACACTCACCGAGGGAGTGACTTAAGGAAGCATTAGATGTCAGACTGAATGAAAATGTATAAGGTGTATATGCGGGGGGGGCAGTCACAACCTGTCCTGCAGTTCTTTGGCACTCCTCCCATAAAAGGACATGTGCCTTGGGAGTCTCGAGCCAACATTAAGAAGTCTGATGACACTGAAGTCATAATGTCAGAGTGACCATAGGGAGATACCACAATGACATAGAAAGAAGATGCTCAAGGAGCCCCATGTGTCCCAGCCCCAGACACTGCTCCAGACAAAAAACAAAACAAAACAAAACAAACAAACAAACAAAAAACGAAGGAATCTTTAAGATGTCATCTCAGCCTCAGCCACCATGTGACCATAACACCATGAGAGACCCCTAAGACAGAACCATCCAGCTGAGCTGCCCACTAATTCCTGAACCACAATGAGAGATACTAACTACTTTTGGTTTTAGCTGCTGTTTTGGAATAATCTGTTGGGCACCCATAATAAGTAGAAGAAAGTGACAGAAGAAAGGGGCAACCGAGAGTTTCATTAGTTCATTTATTCAAAATATATTACATCAACTGTGTGTCAGATACTGTGCTCTTTATTGTCAGTGCTGATACTGATAAGATACAATCCTGGCTCTCAAGCAACTATGCTCTTGAGAAAATCATAGTCTGTTCATTAATATGTGTCATATCTTATGAGTGAGTGCAGTTACAAGAATGAGAACACAGATATAGTGAGTTAGCATTTGAGCCTCTTTTAGATTAAATAATTTGATTATTTAAACATTTCTTTTTTAATGTTTTTGGACATGTTTTTCTCTGGTAAGACATTGGAAAGAGGAGGAGATGAAACATGCACTTGTTTCCTGATATCAGTTATATTATTTAAAATAAATTTAAGATAACATTACATTATGTATAAAACACATTTGTTTAATATGCTTTAATCATGAAGGAAAACATTATAAGATAGAAGTGAAGTGTGTAAAGTGATAGTATTTGATATTATCATACAAATAATCAGAATTACCTCTGGCCTCAACTTCTATATTACTAGTATATATAGTATTACAAAATTTCTCCATATGTTATTTAGCATCTAAATATAAATGCAGTTGGTCTTTGTCTTAATTTTCAAAGATTTTAGAATAAAATGAATTAAAATTGCTATTACCCACATCTATTGATTTCTAATCTGACAAAACAGAAAGAGAGATATATGCTAATAAATAATGACTGGCATTATAAATTTAATGCATCAATTAGGGAAGCAGATTCACTATGAGTGATATATGATAAGAGATTTATTCTACAATTGCAGGAAGTGTTGAGGAAGTACAGTTCTAATGGAGAAGATCAGAAAGAAGTTAGTAACTCACCTCCGAAAGCCCTGGAAAGGCTTTAAGGAACAGGTAGGAGCTTTCAGGGTATCTGAAAAGCAAGCTGCTGCATGAGGGCATCAGAAGGCATGGGTCTGTAGATTGCTGCTGCTTCAGAGCAGTTAACCCCTCTGTGGGCGCACAGACAGGCAGCTGGTGGAGAGCCAAGGTTGTTGCTCAGCTTGGCCAGAAGTGGGGAGGAAAAGCTAGACATGACAGAGGAAAGAGAAGGTGAGCTAGATCCAGGTGGACACCTCTGTGTCTGTTCATTACAATACAGGGTGGTTTACAGTTGTGAGGATGCAAAACACAGAGTTTATTCTTATATTATGACTTATTATTGTATTATTTTCCATATGAACAACCATAAACCCACTTTTACGCTACCCTGAATTAAATCCTAAAGTCCGTAGGAGAGTGATGGCCATTTCTACCTTTTTGCTTCTCAAATTTGATTCAGATTCTTCTGTTGCCCAGCTCTACCCTGTTTCCATACAGGGAAAGTAATTATGGAACACAGAGTTCCAGCTTTATGAAGTTCACAATAGAATGATCTAGCACATCCATACCTGAATATCATTTTATTTTGTGGACTTTATGTGCACCTGTAAAACACTTCAATAGTTTGTCATATTTTTTAATCTAAAAGGTATTTGTATATTTGTAACCATCAGGTATATGAATATTTCTAATAGTATATTTTACTTTTTCTGATTCATCATTTACCTTCCTACTAAAACATAATTTGGCATTTTAAAGAGGGATCCTTTTATGAAATAGTGTTTATTCTTGGTCAATGCTATAGATTGAATGTTTATATCCCCCTAAAATTCAAGTTGAAAATTTAACACTCAGAGATATTGCGTTAGGAGTTAGGGCTTTATGGAGTTGATTAGGTCAAAGCCCTCATGAAAGAAATTAGTTCTGTTCCCTGGCTGGTTGGTTCAGTTGGTTGGAGCATAGTCCCAAGTGCCTAAAGGTTGCAGGTTCCAGGTCAAGATGCATGCTGGGGCAACTGATAGATATTTGTTTCTCATGTCAATGTTTCTCTCTCTCTCTCTCTCTCTCTAAAATTAATAAATATACCCTTTGGTGAGGATTTAAAAAATTAGTACTTTGATAAAAGAAGCCCATCCACAATGTAAAGACACAATGAGAAAGCTATAACCAGAAAGTAGGCTCTTATGAGATAATAAATCTGCTGGTGACTTGATCTGGAAAGCCTCCAGCATTGTGAGAAATAAACTTCTAGTTTATGGTATTTTGTTACAGCAGCCCAACCTGACTGAGACAGTGTGGTCAAAGTGAGGATGTCAGAAAACCACTTCAATAACCACCGGGTAAGCCACACGTGCAGGCTTCACTACTGTTTCATGCCTGGTCTTCTCACTTTGGGTGGAAAGCTAGGGGGGCTCATAGTTTCTCTCTCTTTTTCCAGGACCAGACCAAGGAAGAAAGAAAAAGCATTGCTTATGTTAGGAGCTTTCATCATGGCTTAGAAAGATTTCTGTCCAATTTGTGATTAGATACTAAATTCTCTTAACTAATTCAATTCAGTTTGGATAAGTTCAATTTATTTCAACACTAAAATATTCTCTCAGCGCTTACTCTGTGCTATGCACTGTCCCAAGTACCGTGGGCAGAGATTATTAGATCAATTAAACCAGGAGGCCATGAGACTGAGGTGACTGTAGTGCCACGGCTGGCCATGTAAGCATATCAAAATCTAAGCCTATAAATGCCTCCAGGTTATAAAATTGAAAACTAAGGACAACCAATTAAACAGAAATGAGACATTAAGCTATAAACAATCAATAATTTCCTTACTTTGCTTCTGCCTTTTTTCCATAAAAGTCTCTCTCAGAGCCCCTGTAGGGTGAGAACTCCTAACCACTTCTGATTTTGTGCTGCCTCACGTGAGTAGATCTGTGCTAAGATAAACTCGTAAAATCTTTAATGTGCCTGAGTTCATCTTTGAACAAGATGAATGAGATAGCAATAGTTTCTACCTTCGTGGAGCTTTCTGTCTAACAGGGAAGAGAACCATTAATTATGTCAATTGAAGTATAGTAAACATTCTTTCCAGGAAGTGCTTCTGTAGATTCTTGTTTTATCCGTTATTTTTGCTAATTGGGTGAAATGGTCTAAGTTCAGAATTCTCTAGCTGTTGAGGGAGTGTATATATTGTCACTGTTTTAGTGTAATTAGCTAAAAATGTCACCCAATTTTCTATAATAACCATGTTAAAAAGTTATTTTCTGAGAATAGCTTGTTATTTTTCTGGGAAATAATGAAATTCATGTCCATGCTAATGTACCACTATGGTGGCCTTCTAAATAGTGAAAGATACAAGTCATATTTATAGGCTTCTTGGCCACCCATTAAACCGTCATCTAAAATATCAGCTTTATAACATATGTGTCTCATCTCTGAAATACTCGTATATCAGTCCACTTTAAATTAACCACACAGCATGAGACATGGTTTGGTCAAAATCCACTGTTGGTTTTCAAATGGAAAGAATTTAATACAGAGAATGGTTGGTGGGAGAATGGATAAGCCAAACAGGGGCCTGTGAGGCAGCCTGAGATCATCAGAAGCTGGAAGCTACTTCTACTTTCATGGCTGTTCTAAGCCCTGGAAAAGAAAGGAGATGGGGTTTCCAGAGCCCCGAAGTCAGGGCCTTCACATGGGGTGTGTCTATCTGAAGCTGCAACCATGGAGGAAGAGTTGTCTGGTGGAACTGCAGCCATGGAGTAGATGCGGCTGCAATTTTAAATGCAGCCTTGCGAGGGGTGTTGTAAGGGTAGAAATAGTGGTTGGTGGTGATGGTAAGAATACACTGACTTTATTCCTTCCCCTACTATCTTACCAGTACTCCCCATTGACTAGATCTATCTGGAAGCAGATAACGCAGGAGTCCAAAAAAAGATTTAAGGGCCAACCTGTCCCTCTTTCTCACCCTAATGAAAGACAATAGAGAGCAGGGCAAGGGAAAGGTATGAATCTGTGGGCGAATGTCAGACACTTGGTGAAGAGACTCAGTATTTGAGACTATAGCATAGCATAAAGCAGTGGTTCTCAAGCATGGAGAATTGCTAGGGGTATTATTACAGCTTATCAGGCTTCAGTCTAGACTATTGAAATCCTCGTTTTTAAGAAGCACTCCTGGTGGTTCTGGTATGCAGCTAGGTTTTGGGAACCACTACAACAAAAGTCATATTAAGGACTTTAATTCTTCTGAACATATATTGTATCAGATTATCAGAAATTTAAGTAGTAAAATGTTAGATAGTTTCTCTATAATTCTCCAAAATAAGGTATTGTACACTTATAATTTATTATATAGTGCCTACGCATGGTCCTCTCTCAATGTCTATTTTTCCTCTTTTATTTCAGAATTATTATATAAGATAGATGAAGAAAGTTCTATACATTATGCAATTACGTTTTTTTCTCTTGATTAACTTCTCTGACTCCCTTATTATTGTGAACAACAATAACATTATTTGTTCTCTTCTTGCTTTAGCTGTGAAGAAGCTTAGTAGGAAACCCTGCTCTATGTTATTTAGTGTAACTTTTGTCTCTTTCATGTCTTCTGCTCTTGTTGCCTTGTTCTTTTACTCAGGTGATAAACATGTATTTGTTTTATTCTTTTAGTATCTTTTCTTTGTGGGAGTGTCCTCTTCCCACCATAAATGATTCTGTTTGAACCATTCAACTATATAATATCCTGTTCTCTTCTGTCACACAGTGGGGCAGGGGACTCAGGCTGAGTCATTAGCCCTTGTTCTCTGTAGGACAGGCTTGACAGAGCTAGTAGCAAAATTACCCAACCAACCCAGCTTACATCAGAGTACACCAAAGCAGAAGCAACAACAACAGAAGATTCAAAAGTGACATGGAAGACTATGAATTACTTTGGCTCAATTCCCAACTTTCATTTCTGAGCAGGGGCTGAGATGGCCTCAACTTAGGTGAGCTGCATACTTCTACCTCAGTCATCTGTGTACTTCTCTACTATGTGTATCTTGTTTGCCTGATGACTCTCAATGAAGATATATTAAAATATAAAGCTTGCTTAATTTTCAAAATGGCACAAATGGATGTAGGCTGTGGATCCCCAAATTTATTGAAGGTGGGAATCCCACCTCGTTCCTCTATAATTGATTAAATCTTTCTCCATCCAAATAATAGCTACAATTGATCCAGTTATTAAAATTTATGTTTCTGGAGGAGCTCCAAGATAGTGGGGGAATAAGTGGAAGCTACACTAAACTCCTCCTAGGACCAATCTGGAATGACAACCAAATTGTAGAGAAATGATTCTGAATAACTAACTAAACACTAGCTGGAGAGAAGCTTTGTACCATGGACAGACGGGAAAAACCACTTCACCACAAGAAGACTAGTAGGGAGTGTGGAGGAGACACAAGAGGGCTGGCTGGCTTCCCACAGGCAGCAGCTGAAGTTCTGGAGGGATATTTCAGTGGCCAGGGTTCCTACTGACAAGTGCGGAATCTAAATCCCAAGCTGGACTCCCTAGCCTACAACAGTAGAGCCAGAAAGGGACCCACATAACATCCAGCTGTGAAAATTAACAGGGTTTCTGTCTGCCAGGGCAAGATGGCTGGAGATGCAGAGAGCCTTCTAATGGGCCAACACACAAAATTCCATTTGTAGCCACTTACCCTGGGCTCCAGCAGAGGAGGGGCAGAGTGGACTAAAGATACTTGAGGAGAGGCTAGGCTTGGTGGCTCTGCAGAGTGACCTGAAAGCACAGCTGCCAGGATCCCTGTGCTGAGTCATTCCTCATAGAGCAGAAGTCATGTTTCTTGGGCAGAGCATGCTCCTCCAAGTGGCATCAGCCTGAGGGGAAGAAATAGCCCCACCCACAGGAATTGCTCTGCCCCATCCTGTGGTGCTTAAGCCAGGCTGCTGATTACAGCTTAAGGCTATACTGCTGATTAGTTTATCTACTAAAGTAAAAAAACACACAGAAGCAGCCAAAATGGGAAGACAAAGAAACAGACCCCAAATAAAAGAACAAGAGACTTCTCTGGAAGAACTAGATGAAACAGAGGCAAGCAATTTATCAGAGAGTTTAGAGTAATGATTATAAGGATACTTAACAGCATGCAAAAAAGACATAGAAACCAAAAAAAAAAAAAAAAGGACCAGTCAGAAAAAAAATGTAATTCTGAAATAAATGATGCACTGGAAGGAATAAACAGTAGGTTAGATGAAGCAGAGTATATAATCAATGATTTGGAAAACAAGGTAGGAAAAAAAAAAACACCCAGGCAGAGCAGCAAAAAGAAAAAAGAATTAAAAAAAAAATGAGGAGAGCTTTAAAAAAAAAAAAAAGATTTTATTTATTTATTTTTAGAGAGAGGGGAAGGGAGGGAGGAAGAGAGGGAGAGAAGCATCAATCTTTGGTTGCCTCTCATGCACCCACTACTGGGGACCTGGCTTGCAACCCAGGCATGTGCCCTGACTGGGAATGCAACCAGGAACACGTTGGTTCCCAGACTGTCACTCAATCCACTGAGCCACACAAGGCAGGATGAGTAGAGTTTAAGAAACATTTTGATCAATGTGAAGCATGACAACATTTGCATCATGGGACTACCAGAAGGAGTAGAAGGAGAGCAAGGGATTGAGAATGTATTTGAAGAAATAATGACCAAAAATTTCTCTAATCTGGTGGAGGAATAAGACACACAAGTCTAGGAAGCTCAGAGAGTCCCAAACAAGTTGAACCCAAAGAGGCCTACACCAAGACACATTATAATTAAATTGACAAGGCTTAAAGACAAGGAGAAAATCCTTAAAAAGCAGGAGAAAAGCAGGTGGTTACCTATAAAAGAGCACCAGTTTGACTGTCATCTGATTTCTCAACAGAAATATTTCAGGCCAGAAGGGAATGGTGTGAAACATTTAAAGTGATGAAAAGCAAGAACCTTCAACCAAGGCTATTTACCCAGCAAGGCAATCATTTAAAAATTGAAGTACAAATAAGGAGCTTCCCAGACAAGGAAAAGCTGAAGGAGTTTGTTAACACCAAACCAGTAATACAACAAATGTTAAATGGCTTGCTTGAAGAAGAGGAAGAGGAAGAGGAAGAGGAAGAGGAAGAGGAAGAGGAAGAGGAGGAAGAAGAAGAAGAAGAAGAAGAAGAAGAAGAAGAAAGGAAAACAGTCTAACAATAAAATGGCACTAAATTGTATCTATCAAAAATCACCTGAAATGTAAATGGCTTAAATGCTCCAACCAAAAGTGGGTAGCTGAATGGATGAGAAAACAAGACCCATATATATGATGCCTCCAAAAACCCCATCTCAGATCAAAAGATATACACAGACTAAAATTAAAGGGATGGGAAAAGATATTTCATGCAAATAGAAAGGAAATAAAAGCTGGGGTAACAGTACTTATATCTGACAAAATAGACTAAAACCAAGGCTATAGTAAGAGACAAAGAAGGACACTTCATAATGGTAAAGGGAACAATCCAACAAGAAGACATAACCCTGGTAAACATTTATACACCCAACACAGGAGCACCTAAATGTGTGAAACAATTTTTTTTTATATAAAGAAAGAGATCAACAGATATACAATCGTAGTCAGGGATTTTAACACCCCATTGATTTCAATGGATAGATCCTCCACACAGAAAGTCAACAAGGAAATAGTGGACTTAACTGACACACTAGATCAAACGGATTTAATTGATATCTTCAGAACATTTCACCCTAAAGCAGAAGAATATATATACTTTTAAAGTCACATGGAATGTTTTCTAGGATACACCACATGTTAGGACACAAAACAAGTCTCAGTGAATTTAAGAAGACTGAAATCATATCAAGCACCTTCTCTGGCCACAAGGCTATGGAAATAGAAATCAATCACGACGACACTGAAAAACATGTAAAGACATGGAAGCTAAATAACATGTTATTAAACAATGAATAGGTCAACAACGAGATCAAGAAAGAAATCAAAAGATACCCTGAAACAAATGAAAATGAGGACGCAAGAATCCAAAATCTGTGGGACACTGGGAAAGCAGTCCTGAGGGAAATTCCTAGCATTTCATGCCTATCTCAAAAAGCAAGAAAAAGCTCCAATACAAATCTAAATTCACACTTAAAGGAACTTGAAAAACAAAAAACAAAACTCAAAGTGAGTAGAAGGAAGGAAATAATAAAGATCAGAGCAGAAATAAATGAAAGAGTCTAAAAAATGATTCAAAAGATTGATGAATCCGAGAGCTGGTTCTTTGAAAGTTAAACAAGGTTGACAAACCTTTAACCAGACTTACCAAGAAAAAAAGAGAAAGGACCCAAATAAATAAAATCAGAAATGAGAGGAGAAATAATTGATACCAAAGGAATACAAAAGATTGTAAGAAAAAATTATGAACAACTATATGCCAATAAACTGGACAACCTGGACAAAGTGGATAAATTCCTAGAAATGTACAGTCTTCCAACTCTAAATCAGGAAGAATCAGAGAATCTGAATAGACAGATTACACCTAGAGAAATCAAAGCAAAAATCATAAACTCCCAAAAAACTAAAGCTTGGGCCAGATGGCTTCACAGGGGAATTTTACCAAACATTCTGAGAGAAACTAATACTTCTGCTTCTCAAACTATTTTATAAAATTCAAGATAAGGGAAAGCTCCAAAATTCATTTTATGAGGCCAGCATTATCCTAATTCTGAAACCAGATAAAGAAACTCTTACAAAAGAAAATTATATGCCAATATCCCCAGTGAATGATGAACCTAGACACTAAAACCCTCAAAAAATATTAGCAAATTGAATACAGCAATCCATCAAAAAGATCATACACCATGATCAAGTAGTGATAATCCCATTATTCTGGGAATGCAAGGTTGGTACAACATTTGCAAATCAGTAAATGTGATTCATCTCATAAACAAAATGAAAGATAAAACTACCGGAGCATACCAATAGATGCAGGAAAAGCATTTGATAAAATCCAGCACACATATATGATTAAAACCCTTGGTAAAGTGGGAATAGAGGTAATATACATAGACGTAATAAAGGCCATATGTGACAAATGCACTGCCAATATTATTCTGAGTGGACAAAAACTACAAGCATTCCACGTAGGTTCAGGAACAAGACAGGATGTCTACTATCATGTCTCTTATTCAACATAGAACTGGAAGTTCTGGCCACAGCAATCAGAAAAGAAGAAGAAATAAAAGGCACCCAAATTGGAAAGGAAGAAGTAAAACTGTCATTATTTGCAGATGGCATGATACTGGGCATAGAGAACCCCAATGATTCCACCAAGAAACTACTAGAATTAATAAATGAATTCAGCAAAGTAGCAGGTAAAAAATTAATATCCAGAAATCAGTTGTATTTTTATATGCCAAGAACAAACTAACAAAGTGGAATTAAGAAAACAATCCCATTCACAATTGCTTTAAGAATAATAAAATACCTAGGAATAAATCTAACCAAGGATGTAAAAGACCTGTACCTGGAAAATTATAATACAGTGAAGAAAGAAATAGAAGAAGATACAAATAAGTGGAAGCACATACTGTGTTCATGGATAAGAATAAATAACATCATTAAAATGTCCATACTACCCAAAGCAATCTGTAGATTCAACACAATTCCTATCAAGATTCCAAGGGCATATTTCACAGAACTAGAACAAATGTTTCAAAAATTTATATGGAGCCACAAAAGGCCCCATATAGCAACAGTAATGCTGTGAAAGAAGAAAAAAATTTGAGAAATTATACAACCTAGTTGAAACTATACTCTAAGGCCATAGTAACCAAACAGCATGGTACTGGCTAAAAAACAGACACATAAATCATTGGACAGAATGGACAGCCCAGAAATAAATCCACACCTCTATTGTTAATTTAATATTTGAGAGAGGAAGCAAGCACATACAATGGGCTAAAGATAGTTTATTCAATAAATGGGTTGGGAAAATTGGACATATACATGCAGAAAAAAATAAAACTAGAGCACTTTCTTATACCACACACAAGAATAAATTCAAAATGGATTAAAAACTTATATAGTCAGAGGGGAGAGGGGAGGGAATTTCAGGGGAAAAGGGGAAGGATTTACAGGAACAAGTATAAAGGACACATGGACAAAAACTATGGGGGGGTGGAAATGGGAGGGAGGTAGGAAGGGCTGGGGTGGCGGGTTTGGGTGAGAATAAAAGACAGAAAACTGTACAAGATCAACAATTAAAACATAAATTAAAAAAAAAATAGTAGACCCAAAACCATAAAAATCATGGAAGAAAATGTGGGCAGCAAAATCTTGGGCATATCTCATAGCAATATTTTATCTGATATATCTTCCCAGGCAAGAAAAAATAAACAAATTCAACTCCATCAAATTCAAAAGCTTCTGTGTAGCAAAAAAAAAAAAAAAAAAAATCATCAAGAAAAGACAACCCACATAATGGGAGAACATATTCTCTGATACATCTGATCATGGGTTAATATCCAAAATTTATAAAGAACTTAGAAAACTCAACACCCAGAAAACAAACAACCCAATTAAAAAATGGGCAAAGGGCATGAATAGACACTTCTCCAAAAACTACATACAGATGGCTAATAGACATGAACATATGCTTAATGTCACTAATCATTAGAGAAATGCAAATGAAAACCACAATGGGATACCATCTCACACCAGTCAGAATGGCTGTCATCAATAAATCAACAAACAACAAGTGCTGGTGTGGCTGTGGAGAAAGAGGAACCCTTTTGCACTGTTGGTGGGAATGCAGATTGGTGCAGCCACTGTGGAAAGCAGCATGGAGATACCTCAGCAAATTAAAAGTGGTACAGTCTTTTGACCCAGTGATCCCTCTTCTGGGAATACATCTGAAGGAACTCAAGACATTAATTTGAAAGATCATAAGCAGCATTCATTGCAGCATTATTTACAATTGCCAAGATATGGAAGCAGACCAAGTGTCCATCAGTAGAGAAACTGATAAAACAACTATAGGACATTTACACAATGGAATACTACTTGGCCATAAAAAAGAAGAAAATTTTACCCTGTGCAACATTATGGATGGACCTAGAGAATATTATGCTAAGTGAAAGAAGCCAGTCAGAGAAAGACAAATACCATATGATTTCACTCAATGTGGAATCTAATGAACAAACTGAACTAACAGGGAAAATGGGGACAGACTCATAGATGGCAAGCAGGATGGCAGCTAGTAGGGGGAAGGAGGTGAGAGGGGTAGGGACTGAGCAGAAAGGAAAGAGGACTCATGGACATGGACAGCAGCGTGGACATTTCTGGGGGGCTGGGGGTATAAGGGGACTCAATGGGAAAATACAGTAAAAATTAAATAAAAAATAAAGTGACTACAAAGTAATTGTTTCTCTTGGGTGTATAGTCAGTAACATGTTTTATATAATCATTACGTTACATGCTCCTTGGATTTCAATGTCTCTCCTTTCTGACCTTCTGCATTTCTTCATTTTGAGTTTATATACTCCGGGTGTCACTTTCATCCTTGCTTGTAGATAGGACCTCAGGAAGGAAAGAAGTATCTGCTCATGTGGTAGGCAGTGGGTAGGGTAAGAGGTCCTCCTACTCCATCTGGTTTGTTCTGATGGACATGGACTTGATTTAGGTGTTTCCTTTTGGCAACTTTGCCTTGGCCCTCTCTATTAACAGAAAGATAAAAAAGCAGCCAAGTCTCCATTTGGACCTTGCCAGCAACATACCCTTTAAAATCTTTGAGTTGTTCTTTCTGTGCTTGGCTCAGTAGCCACCTGGCAGCATTATGTTCTCTCTACCTCCCCAGGCATAATATGTTGTCAGCCTTTAGAAATCACCAAGTGGAAGCAGACCCCAGTTTCTATACTCATCTTCCTCCCATTCATCAGGAGGCATATATTTGATATTGTTCTCCTGTTCTCCAGGGAGATTCAATGAAGGCAATGAAGATCTAATAGGT
Source organism: Glossophaga mutica (assembly GCA_039655065.1). Lineage (NCBI taxonomy): Eukaryota > Metazoa > Chordata > Mammalia > Chiroptera > Phyllostomidae > Glossophaga > Glossophaga mutica. The sequence goes on along the minus strand of CM077308.1, from coordinate 70,731,716 downwards.
ACACTCCTAGCCCCAGCTGGTACACTTACTTTTCAAAACCCTTTCTTATTTATCTCCCTCTTATGTCTCAGAATATTAAAAATAAAAACCTACTTTAGCCTTTACAGAACCTAGAAGCATGCTGGGTGTCTCATAGGAAAAGGGGGTGTTCCTCACATTTCATCTTTGGGAATGTAGTCGCTCTGTTATAAATAAGTTTTCTGTCCTTGCAGTAAACAATGCACAAACAGGGCAATTCCTGCCCTACAGGGTGAGTATCTCTGGGAAGGGTGGGAGAAGAAGGTTGAGCAAAAAATGATTCCATCAGTATTTTACACTATTTTGTTACATATGGTTTATAAATGGTCTCAGTTCTTTAGCAAATAGGAAGGATATTTATTACCTGTAATTGACAAGTATAAGAAATAACAGCTATTAATTTATCCTCTGTAAAATTTCATAATTTCATTTTCCTTTTCTTAGATAACATTGAGATAATATTGTAAATTTGAGTGAATTTTTAATATTTAAAAGAAGAAAAATAACTTTGCAATAGTTTTATCTTTTTACCTTATATTTATGTGTAAAGTGACTTGGCTTTATTTATGAGTCCCACACCGTTGTGAGGTAATAGGCGGCCATAAGGACTGTATATAATGTTACTACATGAAAAGATGTCTTCTTTTTCCTCTCTATTTTGGACATCAGTAGTGTATGAAAAGAGGACTGCTCACAATTTTTTTCCTAGATTATATTTTAGTTATAAAATATTTTATTACTTTCTTTTTTCCTAAAAATATCTCTTAACACTTTTTCCCTTCTAAATGCATTCTTTTTTGGACATTTTCCAATTTCACAAGGTCATTTTGATTTTACTTCTATTCTAGATCCTTCTTAGGAAAAATTACCAGGTTATTTATTTATTCACTGTGTATACTATTTATACTTTAAAGCTGAACCAATTTTTATATTGAGAGTTTATTTTCTGGAACATAAAAAGTTTAGAGCTAAAATCTGGCATGTTAATCTCAGTGTAATTTTCCTTTTATTTGTCCATTAACAATAACTACACTAGTAAAAATGATTAGTAGAAAGAGGCAGCCTTTGTGAATTCTGATGTGGAGGATATTTGTAAAATCTATCCTATTGTACGAAACTCCCTGGTTTATAAACTGCTCTTATAAATCACAGGGTCATGTGGTTAATCTTCTGAGCACTTCAATAAAAACGATCCAACTTTGCAGCCTCCCATGGCTTTCAATTTCAGTCATATCTGAGTCCTGCCTATAAACTCAGGGTCAATAAACAGGTTAGAGATAAAAAGAGGAGAAATTTGATTAAAAATAATATGAAACACTGAGGAAAGTTTAGCTAATTCAGGGAGAAATAAAAGTCTGAGCATTGTGGATGATGTAGAGGCAGAATGCCTACAGAGTGGTGTGTGGATGCTGGGCCAATGATGTCCACTTGAAATCCTGCGTTGGGTAGTTGCTGATTGATCTCTGTAACTCAGTCTCCACTTCTAATGAGCACATTAATAAGGTATATACTGACTTTCTAAGGCATTGGTTTTATTAAAGAGGGAGCTGTTTCCAGTTTTATAAGTGGAGAGCATTTGTAACAGTCCCTACATTTCAATTCTAAGTATTACTTATAAAAGTCATTTAGAAGGGCTTTTTTTCAAAATCGTTATGTTTTTATTTAATTCTTTATGTTTTATAAATTTTTAAAATGTAATATTAAAGACATACTATAGTGAAAAGGGCTCTTGGATAGGAATTAAAAGCCTAGTCCCTGAGTTTTCTTTCTGATATTAATTAGCTCTGTAAGTTTGGACAAATCGCTTATTCTCTGTGAACCTAAGGTCATAATTTTCCAAAGGAGAGCTAAGAGAGTGGATCAAGAACACAGACTAAGCACACCCATTTTCTCCTTTCTCATTCCAGATGCATTCAATCAACAGAGAAAATATCTGTGTCTTTGCATATCTATATCTAGGATGAATATATTTTTATCTGCCTATCTTTCTATCCTTCTAAAATAAGCCTATCATTTGGCTGAAAATAAGACAGGGTACAAGTAGCAGGCAGAATATTTTAAGAAATTTTACATTTTAGCCAGAGAGATTAGACTGATGGAGCAACTAGAGCACAGAATAGAGATCTAGGCAAGGTCCATTGTCCTGGCTAGATTTTTTAAAAAGCATTTTTTATTTATTTTTAGAGAGAAAGGAAGAGTAGGAGAAAGTGAGGGAGAGAAACATTGAAGTGGGAGACAAATATCATCACATCAAATCAGTTGTGATGTGCCGTGCTCTTGTGTATGCCCTGAGCAGGGATGGAACCCACAACCCAGGCATGTGCCCTGACTGGAATTGGACCAGCAACCTTTGTTTTGCTTTGTGGGACAATGCCCAGCCAACTGAGCCACACTGGTCAGGGCTTCTGGATAAACTCTTAAAAATTATTCTACCTTGATGACACATGATATTTAATAGAACACATGTAAGAGAAATGTTTTTTTTTTTTTAAATATGAAGTGAATGATGGAAAAGACATACTAGAAAAATGCTGACAAATAAGATAAGAAATAATAAAATCAGAAAAAATAGAACAGGACTAAAACATTAAATAGGACAGAGGGGACACTATATAGTAATAAAAGTTTCAATTTCCAGTATGTAGGGTCATAGACCTGTTGGCTGCACCAACCTAGAGGGGAATTTCTGTATCACTAACCTGAGGGTGGGAAATGAGGTTACAGGTCTCAGTTCAACTACCACAAACTCTCACAATTCTTATCAAGTTTTAGTAGATTTTCTTGAATATTTTTTTTCCATTGGATGTATTTTGTTCTATTTTAGAAGTTATCAAAAAGTCAGTTTTAAAAACAATTTTTATCAGTTTCATCGGAAACTAGATCCCTGGAGTTTCTCATGCTTTCATGTAAGAAGTAGAACTTCATCAGAGCCCTTTGAAGTCGGGAACAACTCCTAACATATAGGTAGAGGAGAAGCTTTCAGTATATCAAATAGAACAGACAGCCATAAAGATAAAGATGGATAGTTGACAAGGTCAACCAGCCTCAGGTCAGAATTATAGTGTAAAAGTTTTCTTGGAACTTCAGTGTTTATGAGTTTGCTTTATAATAACCTAGTTGAAGAGGTAATGACATGGCAAATGTTCCCCTCTACCCTCGTATGAAATATGTTTGGAGCCTATAAATATCAACTGTTACAATAGATTTTCCCCTTAATTTATGCATATTTTGCAGGGCTGTTGGTTAAAAAAACAAATGAAATGAAACAAAAAACTTGTAAATAGAGCCTAAAAAACACACTTAGGATTTTGGCCTTAGGCCAGACTCTTCAACTCCACCCTTGATCTTTCTGGGCCAGAGCAAGAAAGACAGGTTATTATGAAGCCAAAAGGGGTGGACTCTAAGCAGCTGTGACAATAACTGGTTAATTATTCCGAGGCAACAGTGGGCCAGGACCATAATCAAAATCACTTGAAACAGGATGATCAGGCCTCCCTGGAGGAGTGCACCCAGCTGCGAACCCCAGACATTCCCAAGTTGGGAAGAGATGTTCTATAGCCCATGATAGTCAGGAGGCTCTCTTCTTAAGCCTCATAATCAACTGTTCTACTTTGCCAGTTTTATTGAAACAGATGAAAAATGATGTGTTGTAAATCATATAGACCCACCAGTCCTTGGCGGGCCAGCAGGAATTTGGGGCCATGTGTTTATTTAATAGTACTTGGGACACATAATTGAACCTGGCCTTTTGTGCCTTCAGTGAGGGTTGGGGAGAAGTTTTGCAAAACATTTTTTTATCTTCACTCAAGGTCATGCTTATTGATTTTAGAGAGAGGGAAAGGGGAGGTGAAACATTGATGCAGGACTGAATGTACAAGCTAGGCACATCCCCTGACCAAAAATAGAACCTGTGACCTTCCAGTTTACAGGACAGTTCTCCAGCCAACTGAGTCACACTGGTAAAGGCTGTAAAACATGTTTTAGTTGAAGGACCCTGACAATAGGGATAACCATGTGGAGCACACTTATAATCAAAGAGTTGGTAATGTCTCCTGCTAATCCCTCAAGTAACTGGGATCTGCCTGGTTTTGGAGATCCCACCTAACTCAGCATAGTGGAGGACTGGTTTTGAATATTTGGATGTCTCTTATTAATGCCTTATTTGTACATGTTACATTGGTAGGAGAAAGACAGGTGATGGTCTGGTTTTTGCAAACAAAATAATATCCTAAGAGGGTACACAAAGTGTTGAGAGGGTAGAATTAGTGACTACTATGGGAATCAGCCAACTAAAAGTCCCCCATGGTGGGCAGAATTCTTGAGTGGAATTGAAGAATTTGTAGCACTGGAGTGAGTGTAGGAGAAGGCAGCTGCTATCTTTCTCTAAGTAGCCTCAGCAAATCGTATGCTTCCTTTCCTAGATGTTCCAGTTGCTCCTACCTCTGATAGGAACAACTTGGTATTTAGGGATATTGAGGGGGACATTTCGCTTCTGCAGTGTCAAGGTTCAGTTGTGGCAAAGCATCAGCATAGTTTCATAAGGTTGGGGTACGAGAAACGTCTGCTCTTGGTGTTCAGTGGTGCAGCAATCAAATGTTTATTTGTGAGCTTGGGCAGTGGGTGACATATCAATCAGCTTATTAAATTCAGGGCAGTGACAACTGCGTACAGCAGATTTATCAGCAAATTCAGCAAGGCAGAAGTCACACAAGCCATTCTGTAGAAAAGAGAGAACAGAGATTACATCCCCTTCCTCTCCCTCTTCTGTACATAGACTCTTAAGTTTGAAGGTGCTCACAGCTATTGTTTAATAGCTATTGTAATATCCCATTGATCTGAGTCTTCAGGTGGGGGTCAAAGGGGATGGAGGGCTCTTGCAGGCCACACCCTACAGTGAAGGAGACTTCTCCCCATTGACTAAGGAAAGCACTCTCAATCCATCTTCAGGGGTGATATCCCCAAATATTCTGGCTTGGATCCTTTTGTGGTTCAATAATGTTTCTAGCTTATATACTGACATTGATCCCATGGAGCTATGTGGAGTAAAGTGTCAGGGACACCTTAAGAAAAATGTGGAACTAGAGACCTCAAATTGATGGTGATTATTTTTGAAGTCCTTGATGGCAAAAATTCATTCTCTCTACCTGGGTGATAAATGGAGTAGGAGGTTACTGTCTCACACTCCTCATTGTTTAATAGCCATTGTAATATCCCATTGATTTGGCTCTTCAGATGGGAGTGGAAGGGGATGAAGGGCTCTTGCAGGCTCCCCTACAGAGACCAAGCTGTCAATAATTATAAAAGAAGGAGGTACAATTGAAACAAGAGGTCAGGCAGCCTGTTAAATCATATAGCACAAAGGAGAAATATCCTTTCAGGGAATTTGTGCACTGAGACCACAGACTGATTGCCTGAGATTTGTAGCCTAGGCTGGAATTATCTTTACCCCTCCCATCAGCCACTTAAGCCTCTCTTTTAATTGTCTATTAAAATGCACAATCACCCCTGCAACTTGAGGGTGATATAGAACACGAAGAATTGATTGTGTGCCCTGTCATTGGGCCCACTGATGTGTAACTTGCATTACAATCTGGGGCCATTATCAGATATAGTGTGCTCAGGAACCCTAAACAAGAAACAAATATGGTCTTGTGTGACCTTAATAGTGTGACCCAAGGCATTGGAATGTACAAGATGGCGAGGCCAAACCAGGAGAGACTGTCAACTCTAGTTAAGATCTAGTGGAATGCCCTGCACGTGATAAAGCCCAATGTGATCTATTTGTCAGGGATTCCCTGGCCCATTGACTCAAGAGATTTGTCCCTGTTCAGTATTTTTAGCTTTGGCCACAGGGCGGACAGTTTTTCATGCTGTTTTGACATATTCAGGCCACAGTGACTGTCCATATATGCAGGCCAGCCTAGGATGGTGTATACATTTCCATGAACTTGCATGGATCTAAGAGGCAATAGGCCATGCATCTACTTGTTCTGGGTTAAAGTCTCTTGGTTTAGCTCACAAACATGGTCTGCACATTGGTTATATTTGTCTTTGACAGAACTTCTCTGGTGAAGAGATATGCAGGTGAAAACAACAACAACAACAGCAACAACTTATTAGGAGTAGAGCTAATTTTTATCCAAATGTCTTGTCTTCACAGGGGAGCAGAGCCTTGTTTATATGGCAGTCTGAGACTTGTCAATGGCTTGACCAAATAGCCAGGCCATTGGCTGCAGCCCGGAGAGTCAGTCGAATATAGCACATCTCACTTATTGGGATGGCCTGGGTAGCCGTTCAGACCTCATGAGGCCCTGACCATTGTGGTGAACATCCTTTACTGTTGTCAGTAAGGGAGAGGTCTTGCTGAGGTTGGATGACACTTGTCTTTTTTTTCCATTCTAGTAGAAGTTAACCATAAAGAGATGTTAGTAAGCCAGGCCATTATGTGGCCCAGAAAGTTTCTACTGGGCCAGTGAGGGAGCAGCTCCTTGAACAACCTGCCTTGGGAGCAGAGGAACATTTCTGAGACTTCACACTTTTCATGGTGTTTTGAGACCCCAGCCAAGCCCGATTTCACCCACTTCTGTATGTACCAGTTTCATTTTATCAGAGAGAATTCCTTAGTTGTCTTACCAATGACATGAGGACTCTGTTTGGATCTACAAGGTGTTTGGGATTTCTCTTAGCGAGGAAGGTGACTTCATAGACGTGGGTCATGCACTTAGTATACCCCAAGGTACAATAATAAGCCAAGAATGGTCTATGAAATGATGTGTACTTTTAAGCAGATTCTGAGAATATACCACTCTCAAAGCCCAGGGGAACCTTTGTCTAACCTGTGTCAGCATCCTGCTGTAATTTTCAACTGGCAAACTGAGAGATTAGTGAAAACTGTAGCTCAAATAGAAAATGATATTTGATGGAACCTTGGCAAAGGCAGCAAATTAGATGGTCCACTGGGGGCTCTTCATCTTTTTATTTGTGGGGGCAGGGAGAGCCCAATGCTTGATAATTGTCTTTAGAATAAGGCATTGCTCCTCTTCCCAGATTATGCCCAGGAATTTCACTTGGGACTAGGCCCTTGTAGCTTATCTGTATTAATGGCCCAGTCACATTGTCGCATGTGGATCAAGGGGACATCCAGTCTTTAGTAGGTAATGGCCTTGACTAGGCCAACCAGGGAATGTCATAAGTATAGTGGAAGGCTAGTATTCTCTCTGGAAGTGGGACTTTTTCCAGGTTATTGCCTATTTATTGGTGACAGATACCCAGGGGATTTAGGTAGCCTATTAGAAGTGATTGTAAGCTATTCCAGGTAAATACAAATTGATCCTGATAGTTGGGGTGGAGACAGATGATGAAAAGGCTCTTTGTGATATCACTTGCTGTTACCCAGTTCCTCCAACCTGAGAAATACTCCCGTGACAATAACAGTATTCGGTGCTTCGTGTGTCTGATGGTGGTTTGTTTTGAGGGCACGGTGGCACTAGGTACCAGTAGTGGGATAAGTTCACTGTTTCTCACATGCTCTGATAAGATGGTCTTAATTGTATCAATTTGCGTCAGGTCTATGGGCAAATAAGAGTAGGGATGCACAAACCCAAAACCTCTATACTGATAATATATTGAGTAGTGGGGGGCAGTAGCGTAGGGGTCTGAAGTGATTCAACCATAGTCAGACCTGGGTAGGTGGTCTGATGGTAGTGAACTCAGATCTAACTCTGGAAGCCTTACCTGTTTTCCCTTCATCCTGGTGTTAAGAGTTGTGGGAATCATAGTCACCTGTTCACTGGTCTTTGAAAGGTCCAAGAAGTACAATTTTCCCCTGTCTCCCCATTGAAACATGACTTTGAAATAGAGCCCCTGGTTACCTCAGGAGACCAAGGAGTGCATATAACTCTTAGTCTTTTTTTTTTATTTTTGAAAGCTGAACACTCTGAATGGGCCCTCCAACTCATCTGCAGGCCCATCAAGAGATGTGGAATCCTTGGGATTCCATGGGAACCTACTGTGGAATTGCCTGTTGGGCTTCTCATGGTAGTAGCCCCTGAGAATGAGGTCTTTGGTGGGGAGTGCATCAGTTGCCTTCTCCAAGACCCTGTTAGTGAGTGACCAGATTCAACAATTGTTCAGCAGAGGGTACCTGGTTTTCACCATTGGTATGAAAAGAAAAGTAGCCATGTGGAATGACAGAGAAAATGGTAAATGGGTTGGCTGGTTGGACAGTAGAATAGAGAATTAAAAAGATCACAAGATTGAGGTCAAAAAAGTCTGGGGAAGAGCCCTGAGGATTGACCAAGTGAAGAGGGCATGACGTATGAAGATATTTGTATGTATGCTAATATTCATCAACAAATATTCACCAAAAAAGGAGCCCTAAAAATATAGGTAGACAAAATAATTCACTCAGTTGACATTAGAAAACATCTGTCATTGGCTACTCCAGTGTTGATATAATGTGTAAATGAATGAATCCTTGTGAAGGCAAGGATAAAGGCTATGCATGTGCCACAAAATATGAGCTCCTACTCACCATGTTTGATCAAGCGCTGGTCTAAATTTCCAACATAATACCAACTTTGAGCCTCTATACAGCACCATTCCTCTAGATGGTCAAATGGCCACCTGGTTTCATATTAATATCATTGGATGCCTTTTGTCCTAAAATGGGCAGAAATTTATCTGTCTAGATTTAATATATATATTTGATTGTGGGTTTGCCATTCCTATTTGTGGGGCTGTAGCCAGAAGTACTTTTTGAGGATTTATATCACAATGTTTGACACATCAACCTGTGGTTCTTTTTCAGAGCAAAGGAGGTGCAGAAGTAGACACACAAACGTGGGATCCACTCTCTTAATTACATGCTGCAGCATTCAGAAGCTGATCTATAGAGTTCTGGTGAAGATGCAGCTGTACTATCAGTTTTCAGATGATACCCTGAGAACATGGGTGTCGTTTTCTATAATGCTGTGTACACTCAAAACCAACGACCAGCGTATGGTGCTGTTATCTCTAACAGGAAGAATACATGAGTCAGAAATGAAGGGATAGATAAAGGAGTGACCCATTCATGAAATAAGTGCTTGCCATCCCCACTATTTTTGGTTCTTAAATTTTAGGGGTCTTACTTAGAAGTTTAAAGGAGGAATGTTTTTATTTGAGGACTAATATTCTTTGATGCCTCATGGATGAAGGTTCTGGGCCACTCTACTAGGTAAGTTATCTTGGTTAATGGAGGTGCTCATGAAAGGTGAGGGGTACCTAGAAGAAAGTAGAAGAGGGAGATAATGACAATCATTTGTGACTTGAGAAACTAATGCATTCCATTCATCTTTATCTCATAAATTTTCCTGAACAAAAGAGAGGTTGCTACCAGAATTTATACAAGATAGGTGGGTATAATCAGCACAAAATTGTGCACAGTAGTCAATGCTTTGGTTCACTGGCCAGATCCCTACAGCCCCAAGTACCGAAACACTCATTATCTCAGCTACTGAGATTTGGCAGCTGACATAATACAGCTGGATGCCTCTCTGGGGATTAAAGGGATCTGCATTGCCAAGACTATGGTCTTTACCTGCCCATCCAATGACTCGTTAATGTAAGGCTATAAGGTTCAGCTCTCTTCCCCCAGTGGGGAGCATCTTTAAAGGGTAATTCAGCTCCAGGGTTGGAAGGGTTTTGCTGAAATCTATTTTGCAACGATATAGCAATTTATCTTCTTCTGTCACTCACACTTAAGTATTAATCTCTAGAGTATCCCCCAATGAATTTCATAAACATAATCTTAGTGTCTGGTTTCCAGGTTTGCAACAGCAGCCTAATAAGATAAAATGTTAATATACATATCCTTTCAGCAACAAAATTTTTGCTCAGGAATCCAAAATTTATGCTACAGATATTTAACATGTTCTCAATCTATACCCAAGGATGTTTATTGCAGCATTAATTTTAAGGATAAAATTGGGAATATTTAACTGTGCATTAATTTGGGAGGGGTTAAACAGGTTGTGGGATATCCATAAATTTCCATGCTATTTAGCTATTAAAATAAGTAAAATCTAAACATACTAACATGGGGAAAATCTCTAAGATCTATTGCTAAATGAATACATGAAAATACATGAAATTGTTCAGCAAAATTCCATTTGTGTGACCCATTTAATTTTGTAGGTTAATTTTATTTATACAACACAGGCTAATGAAATTTAAGGATCTCAAACATGAAGATAAAAATCCCCTAAATTCTGAGAGATTAAAAAAAAAGTCATCGATGAAGCAACGAGAAATTTATCATTAGACTTTTCATTAGCAACACTGTGTTAAGAGACCATGGAACACTGCCTTCAAATCTTGAGAAAAAAAATTATATTCAGCACAGAATTTTACACACGGTTAGTTTTTAACAACCTTAGGTAAGCTCTGGTGATGTAATGTTAAATTAGATGTGCAATATCACAGATGACATATACAGCATGAAGAAAACTGGATAATTTTACACACACATATACCTGGAATTCATTATCCTGATTTAAAAAAATTACCTTTTAAGTTTTCAATTACAGTTGACATTCAATATTATATTAGTTGCAGGTGTAAAACATAGTGGTTAGACATTTCTTTAACTTAGGAAGTGGTCCACCTGACAAGTCCAGTACCTACTGGCACCATACATAGTTACTATAGTATTATTGACTACATTCCCTGCGCTATACTTTACATCCCAGTATCAATTTTGTAGCTACGAATTTGTACTTCTTAATTCCTTCATCAGTTCCACCCAGTCCCCCAAATCGCCTCTCATCTGGCAACTATCAATTTGTTTTTTGTATTTATGAGATTGTTTCTATGTTGCTTTGTTTGTTTATTTTGTTTTTTAGGGTCCTCATATAACTGAAATCATATGGTGTTTGTCTTTCTGGGTCTGACTTATTTCACTTACCATAATACCCTCTAGTTCCATCCATGTTGTTATAAATGGTAAGATTTTACTCCTTTTAAAAGATTTTATTTATTTATTTTTAGAGAGGGAAAGGGAGGGAGAAAGAGGAAAGAAACATCAATGTTTAGTTGCCTCTCATGAGCCCGATACTGGGGACCTGGCCTGCAACCCAGGCATGTGCCCTGACTGGGAATTGAACTGGTGACCCTTTGGTCATTGGGCCAGCACTCAATCCATTGAGCCACACCAGCCATGGCTCTTTTTTATGGTTTAGTAATAGTCCATTGTAAATATGCCACATTTTCTTTATTCACTTGTCTGTTGGTGGACATAGGTTGCTTCCATGTCTCAGCTCTTGTAAATAATGGGAAAAAACATAAGGATGCATATGTCTTTTTGAATTAGTGTTTTGGATTTCTTTGGATAAATAAATTTTATTTCTGGGTAATAAAGTAATTCTACTTTTTAATTTTTTGAGAACTCTCTGTAGTGTTTTCCACAGTGGGTGCATCAATCTGCATTCCCAGCAACAGGGTACTGTATGAGGGTCCCCTTTTCTCCACATCCTCACCAACATTTGTTGTTGATTTGTTGACGATAAGCATTCTGACTGGTGTGAGGTGATATCTCATTGTGGTTTTAATTTGCATTTCTTTGATGATTAGTGATGTTGAGCATTTTTCTACATGTCTGTCAGCCCTCTGTATGTCCTCTTTGGAGAAATGTCTATTCAGGTCTTCTGCCCATTGTCATTGTACTGATTTAACTGTAGCTATGTTGAGTACTGGGAATATGAGTGATTGTATTTTCTTCTCAGAATTTTTTCTCCTATGTTTTTCAATTTTTCTACCAAAGCATGTATGCAGGAAAAAATCTTTGTAGGTCTACGTGACTTCATGGTCGTCAGACAAGTTACTTTAGAGTCACATGGGCAAACGGAGTTTTGAAGCCCTATTCCAGGCCCATTGAAGCAGAAGCTTTGGAATGGGGGCTTACATTATTAGCACCATTTTTGGTACTTATTTACATTAAACTTCAAGAACCACTGATGGAGATAGAAAACAGGAATTCTAATTACACTGCATTGGCATATCAGAGATTAACATTTTCATTGAGTTCATGCTGTTTGAATATTGGGCACTACTTTGCTGAATCTGAATTATGAGTTTGATGAAGACAAATGCTTTCTCTCAACTTGTTCTAGGGACACCAGTGTTAAATCTGCTTTCTCACATTATTACAATGTTCTTAATGGTGAATGTTCTAACTCTAGTTGCAGGAAGAGAAACTTGACTTAGTCTACATTTCACAAAAGTTATTTTCTTTGAAGCTATTGTTTGCTGATTATTTGTCAGTTTTTAAAAAAAGATTCTTCTCACCCAGTTTTCAGACTCTTATGTTACCCTTGCTCAGGCTGTGTGTTTGTATGTAAATAAAAACCAGGAATGATTTATGAGACTTTGCCCTGGGCTAGATAAAAAAGTAGATGGTGGATGAAAATCTGAAGCTACAAATGTATGTACTTTGGTTCCCAAGTTACTCTGGTCCATAGCAGCTGCTTTGTTCCTTTATTGGGCTGTGCTTACCTGGGGCAGAGGACAGAAATCAGAACAAGTTCTATTTTCAAATATGCTTACCTCAGGGAAATGTTTGATATTGTTTCCTTTCAACAGAAGTTTTATTTATGAGCTATTAATTTCCCACTGTGAGTGAGATGTAATTGGAACTCAGGAATCCAACTTTTTAGTCACTTTAAAATCTAACGGACTGAAATATTTAATACTGCTCTTTAGCCTGGAGGGGGTAGAAAAAATTACTAAGGATCTTGTGAAGAAAATTTAGGTTTTTTAAATTAAATTCTCATCAATTAAAATGCTATTTTACTCATTAGTGGTTCCTTCCAAATGCCTAAAGAAGAAATTCATCTTTCTTCTTTAAGGACAAATGAAGCAATTATAAGTCAAGCATTTCTTTAATGTCAGGTGTGACAAGGAAAATACATGATTCATAATTTGAGAGAATGTTTGTCAAAATAAATTTGCATTTAAATCATTAGCATAAATGACATTGAGTTTCTTTAAGCCAGACTGATTATAAGCTGAATTGTGAAACAGGCAAATTAAATCTGTGACCCCATTCTTGTCTCCTTTTTGTGGCTCCCATCTCTCTTTTGGGAGTTTCATTCTACTCATGTCTTCTCTTTCACCTCCATCTGCATTCACCAAAAACAATTTCCAGAGAAATGACACAAGTTAGCTTGGTGAGTTGAGTCATTTCCTGAAGTTCTAGAAAGAGACATACTTTTGAAAAACGAGTCATAAGTGTGGAGTTACATAATGAAGGCCCACATTTATGACTTCTCTCTCAATCAGATTAACTCTTGCATGTTTGTTTTACAGATGAGTTTCTCTGTAAGTTTTCCCCTGCTGACAGCACAATCAAAACAGAACAAAAACACAAATGAATGCAAGAACTTTGCAAAGTCTGGGAAGTAGTGTTACAGTGACCGGAATGTGTACTGCGGATTTTATTGGATTCCTGACTTCAGCATCATTACCTAAGCATTTCACCTTTCTGAACTTACTTTTTCTCATCTGAGAGCTTTGAAATAAGTAAACTAATATATATGCACATATGTATATATAGTATATATACATACATATGTATTCTCATAGGAATATTATACAAATTAAAAGAGAAATGGTAGTCAAATAACTACCACAGTGTCTGACCCATAGGAGGGATATAAAATGTATGCTAGTGTGGCCTTTTCTAAATTGCATTGCTCCCTCACTATATTTCTTTGATGTTTGTCTCTTGTCTTTGCTATGTTGAGATTGGATATAATCATTCATTTGGGTGTGGACAGAGGGGCAAAAGCAATGTGCTAATCAGTATGGAACTTAAATCAAAGATTGCTTTGAGGTAGGTAGGATATTGTAGACTTCTCAAAGCATGTCATTTTCTGCTAAGGGCAAAATGTCACTCTTGCATATTATAATCAATGTCATTGTACTGGTAATTGTGTAGCCAAGAGAGGGACTTGTCTATTAAGATGATGTTTTGAAAAAGATCCACAAGTAATACTGGATACAAACCTCTTTCAGTGCTATTGTCCACAGCAGGTCATTTTTATTTTTGGGTTTGGAGAATGAAGCATCCTTGGACTTCCATTTTCTAGTGTGAAGCAGAGCCTATGTAGACTCAAAACAGCATCTAAACAGCTTCCCCATCTGCCTCTTTCTTCATTTTCCCAAGTGACCCTGCCCACTGAATGACGAGTGAGAGAACATAAGGCAAGGCCTCACATGCCCTGTGTCCTGCTGCTAGTGACTGCATCACAGAGTTAATCTGACTGGCGAAATAGGCTGGGACTCCTTGAAATGTGCATTTTCCTAAGTGGATTCTTCAACCCCCCTGGCCTCTCATTTTCACACTGCTGTACACTTATTAGCTCTGAATAATTTTCACTCTACAAAGTAATAAAATACCCTATATTTTTATAGCACCTTTTTAGTTTTCAAAGTATTTTCATGTTCCTTATTTCATGTGATGCTGGCAAAAACCTTGCAATGTTGCATCTTATTTTGATTCTTTTTTAAAAATTTTAATTGTTCTTGTACAGTTTTCTGTCTTTTACTCCCATCCCAGCCCACCACCCCAGCCCTCCTCATCTCTCTCCCATTTCTACCCCTCCTAGTTTTTGTCCATGTGTCTTTTATACTTGTTGCTCTAAACCCTCCCCCTTTTCCCCTGAAATTCCCTCCCCTCTCCTCTCTGGTGACTGTCAGCCTGTTCTCAATTTCAGTGTCTTTGGTTATATTTTGCTTGTTTGTTTGTTTTGTTGATTAGGTTCCTGTTAAAGGTGAGATCATATGGTATTTGTCTTTCACCACCTGGCTTATATTGCTTAGCATAATTTTCATTTCTTTACGGAAGAGGAAGGGGAGTTCAGAAGAGGCAAATGACTTAAAGTAATTCTGTACCTGACCCGAATGCTAGAAAATTGAGAATTGCCTTTTCCTCATTCCAGTTATCCTGATAGTCAACTTATGCTCTTTGGTGGGTACGGGCTGTATTTTAAACCTCTTTCTTACCATATAACTGTTGCGGACTGTTCAGCCTGGTTTTAGGAGTTGTAACCCTCACCCCATGGTGGGCTGTGTAAGAGCCCAAGGGACCCACTTCATCTGGGTCTGTTCTGTCACAAGGATGTGACCTACTAAGGAGACAAAGCTTATTTCCTTGGCAGGGGCACTGCTTCTGCCTTACCCATCTCTGGCCCCATAGCTTGGTTGGCAGTCAATGACGGGTAAGACTCCTCATGGGAGGGGCAACCTAAGCCAGACGCAACCACTTGGAAGGCCTCATGAAAATACTCGGGGGGCTGCAGCAAAGAGGATGTGATGGACCCTCGCCCCCCCGGCTATTCTGACATAGCCCGAGTCCTCATTTCCATCTGGGAGATGTCTCCTGCTTCCTAATAGGCTTAAAGCCTGAAACCGTGGGGGTGAGCGGTGCAGCCCTGTCCTGGCCTGGTCGGCTCCGTGGGTGATTGGCATAAGAAAGAATTCCTAAAGTCCTGTGAAACCTGCTTTGCTAAGAGTGCTCTTCCTGAGGTGACAAGTGTCCCAGGAGGAAATGAGAATGTCTCCCAAAGTCTGGCAACCCCCCTTTCTGACAAACACTGGCTCGGATTAAGCCCTCAGATTTCTTTGACATGTTAAGCTTGTATTCCGGTGTATTGGAACCCAATAAAAGCCTAGTGAGGATGGGGCTCTAGGTCATTCTCCTCTGAGAGTTTGACCCCTTTCCTCCCCAAGCAGAAGATGTCTTGGTAGTTTTTACTTTCATCCGTGACGGAGGGATGGGACTCTGCGGGCGGAGCCCCCCGACATCTGGCACCCAGGACAGGGTCCCCCGCACATAACACTAGTATATGCTGCAATTTGGCTGTTTCTACCTGTCAGTTCTGCTGGCTATTGATGTATTTTTATTGCCTTTTGTGCTTATTTTGATAAGGGTATAACAATAAGTGCCATTTACTTTTTCTTTGATACTTGACTAAAATTTCCTAAATTCACCTGAATAATGTTCTTTTCTTTTTAAAAGCCCTACAATCATTTTTAATAAAACCAATTTTATTCATGATACCTAATTAACACAAATTTAATAAATTTTAAAGATTTACTGCTCCCCATGGATCTGAGCAAAGTAAACTTTCTTCTACTTAGTTATACAACACCATTTATCTTGAGGTGATTTGGGTGACTAGAAAACAAAATGGATTATTTATGTTTTTCTATAGTTAGTTTTAAAATATCACATTCTGATTATCGTTTTTGATAATTACTTTACTTCTTATTTCTTTCAAGCTACTTGTTTGTGAATTCATGAGAATTTTGATATTTAAATATGCGATACCATAGCCTCTCAAGATGCATGAGCATTATATGCTATAGGAAAAGTTACATATAGAAACCAAACTGTAAAAGCTTTAAATAGCAGCTTTCATTTAAATGAAAGCTTTCATTTACGTACCTGAGATTCTTTATAATCACTTTCTAGAAGATACTATTCTTTGTACTTTCCTTTGAAAATGTCTTACCATCACCGTTATAATCAAAACACATTAAAGCCCTTTTCTGCAATTATGTTTATGTGAGGTAGAATTTAGAATGTATTTAAAAGATGTATTCGGTAAGCATAAAAATAAAGTGATTATGTAGACATGATTATATAGAAAGGATGATAACCTGACAGCTTTAGCCTTAACATTGTCTATCTCCTTCCTTCCTTCCTTCCTTCCTTCCTTCCTTCCTTCCTTCCTTCCTTCCTTCCTTCCTTCCTTCCTTCCTTCATCATCTATTATCTATCTATCTATCATCTTTATCTCCTATCATCTATCACTTGACTTTTCCTAGCATCCACACATGTTTGCATGTATACATTTATTTATTTTATTGGAGCTCTGTGTTACTAACAGGAAGCTTCAGGAAAATACCTGTTGCTCATCATGAGAGATGAACGATCTGGGCCTAAGTTTCAATATCAATTAGCTCCATCACTTTTTTTTTTTTAATCTTTTTTTTAGAGGGGGTAGGAGAGAAGGAGAGGGAGAGAAATATCAATGTACGGTTGCCTCTCGTGTGTCCCCTGCCGGGAACTGGCCCGCAACCCAGGCATGTGCCCTGACTGGGAATCGAACCGCGATCCTCTGGTTCGCAGGCCCGCGCTCAATCCACTGAGCTACACCAGCCAGGGCCTAGCTCCATCACTTTGAATAGCTATACAATATAA
Source organism: Glossophaga mutica (assembly GCA_039655065.1). Classification (NCBI taxonomy): domain Eukaryota; kingdom Metazoa; phylum Chordata; class Mammalia; order Chiroptera; family Phyllostomidae; genus Glossophaga; species Glossophaga mutica. The sequence goes on along the minus strand of CM077308.1, from coordinate 70,714,453 downwards.
AAGTTTCCTTTTCTGATTTTTCAGTCTCCAGATCTGTGAAAAGTGAAATAATACTTATGTATAGGCTTTTTTTTTTTTTTTTTTTTTTAGGGTTAAACACACCAATATGTATATTGAGCGTAGTACTATGCCTGACATGTGGATTTCAATAGATTTGTTTATTTTTCACAAATCCTGTCAACTTTGATGAGTTAACAACTTTCATTGAAGACAGAAAATCTAAATTATTGGCTAATCTAATAGTGCAAAACTCACTTTTAAATTTCTTATAAATTCAGTGAGTCAACCAGAGTCTTTCAAATAATCAACTTTAGTTAAACATCATTACATTTTTATTGAATTTACCAGTTTCTCGGAGTTGGAGAAAGCAACTGGGGGTTTTGTAGTAAAGACAGAGGTAGGACTTCCATTTGAAGCTATTTATAACTGAATACAGAGATCCAGGAAACACAGATTGTGCTTAATGAGAGAACATCCACAGAATTGTTATTTTACATATAGGAATGTCACTGGTTTGAAGACTGAAACACCTGTCTTGTTATACGCTTTACACATTGATGCAAACAAAATTAGGAATCCACAGAAGAGAATGATTGCAGCATGAAATGAGGGGAGAAAATGGGAGAGAGCACAGTCTGAATTTTCAGCATTAGTCCACTATGGTTATGTATGTTTGACCAGATTGCATTTTATCTTTTTTATTCTTACAAATATCTATGTGTTTTCTAAAAAGATCAGGCTTCCTCTTGTGCCAAGGTTAGAGTTTCTCCTCTGCCAACAATTCTGATTCAAAAAGTTCCATGTGGTATGTTCATTAAGGCAGATGAGAAAAACCAGAATGCTGCAGTCTGTTAAACTTTGTATTTTGATTCTGCAAAATATTTTGACTAAGTATTAATATGATTGCATGTTTGATAATAAGCTGTCAAGTTTGTTCAATTCTATTTATTTCTTCTTCAGAGAAGTGATGCCAAAGAACTCTTAGGCAGTGGGCCCCAGCAGTTACCTTCATTGCCTTTTGTTACTGCCATCTACAGCCTTTTGACAGATTATTTTTGTGTGTTGCTTTTGAACTAGAAATGGTCAAGCAGGTATTTCTGATTGTGTTTCACTGCTCATACCTTCCCATTCACATACCCCATGTCTGCATTTGGTCCTTCTTGTGTATATCTGTTATTTCTTGGTATTTTTGCTCAAACTTTTGCTGTACCATATTATACTATGATTTACCTACCCTCCTTTACTATTGTAATAGTAATTTTATTTTCTCCTTAATTAAAGTAATATGTGTCATTATTATTATTTTTTTTTGCCCCAGGATCAAGCACAGTAGCTGGTGCATAGAGGATGCTGCTTAACACATGTTTATTGATTCAATGAATGGTTTGTTTGCAAGTCAGCAAAAACACTCCCCTAAGAGGGGTAAAAACAGTGGCACTGGTAACTTTACTCTTGTACATATCTGCCAGCACTTTCAAACTTTCCATTTTCATCAATCATTCCCTCCTAGTTAATCATCTTGAGATGAAAAGATAACAAGAAAAAAGCCTTAAATTACTTTTAATCAATATTTGCATACATTCTCTGACTTATTAATTAATATTTTAGGTTTCTGTTTGTGGATGTAGGCCAAAACTGTCTTCATAACTTTACTATAGATGATGATGATAGATAGGTAATCATTGAAGAAAATACGATGTCAGGAATTTGGCTATAATTTTGTTTTCGGGTTACTTTTTTGATTTTTTTAACATTCCAGGATGAGATTGTTTTCATCCTGTATTTTGTGAAGGTTAATAGTTAAATTAATGGTTCATTTGCTGTGAGCTAACTCGAAGGAAAGATTGCCATATCACACTCACATGAATCTGAGCTCTTGCTCAGTATCAAGAACACTAGCTCTCTATGGGCATACAGAGTAGGGAGGGGTCCTGGATATTCCATGTGGCTCTGTAGGCCCTGCTTTCCTCTATCAGACACAGTCTCTGGCACACAGCAATAGACAACATCACCAAGATGTGCATGTCATAATGCAGTGTGAGCCCTTAAGTTATGAAGCATCTCCATTTTATATGCACACTATTATGGGCTTTCATGCCTTTTTAAACTTTTTTATTATTATTCTATTACAGTTGTCCCAATATTTCCCCCTTTGGTCTCCTATGCCCAGCCCAAGCCCTACTCCCACAGTGAATCCCTCTGTCTTTGTCCCTGTCCATGGGTCATTCATATATGTTCTTTGACTAATCTCTTCTCCTTCTTTCCACCATTACCCTTCTCTTCCTTCCACTCTGGCCACTGTCAGTCTGTTTTATGTTTCTATGCCTCTGGTTTTATTTTGTTTGTTAGTTTATTTTGTTCATTAGATTCTTTTTATATGTGGGATCATATGGTATTTGTCTTTCATGGCCTGGCTTATTTCATTTAGCATAATGCTGTCCAGTTCCATCCATGCTGTTGCATAAGGTGGGAGTTCCTTCATTCTTTCTGCTGCATAGTGTTCCATTGTATGAATGTACCACAGTTTTTGATCCACTCATTTACTGATGGGCACATAGGCTGTTTCTAGCACTTGGCTATTATAAATAGTGCTGCTATGAACATTGGGGTGCATAAGTTCTTTTGAATTGGTGTTTCAGGATTCTTAGGGTATGTTCCCAGCAGTGGAATCACTGGGTTAGAAGGCAGTTGCATTTTTAATATTTTGAGGGAATCCCATACTATTCCCCAGTGGCTGCACTAGTCTGCATTCTTACCAACAATGCACCAGAGTTCCCTTTTCTCCACATCATTGTCTGCACTTGTTTTTTGTTTACTTATTGATGATGGCCATTCTGACAGATGTGAGATGATAACTCATTGTGGTTTTAATCTGCATCTCTCTGACGGCTAGTGATGGTGAGCATCTTTTCATATGTCTAGGGGCCATCTGTATGTCCTCCATGGAGAACTGCCTATTCAAATCCTTTGCCCATTTTTAAATTGGATTGTTTTTCTTCCTGGTGTTGAGTCATATGAGTTCTTTACATAATTTAGAGGTTAAACCCTTGTCCAATATTCTCAAATATGGTTGGTTCCCTTTTCATTTTGATGTTGGTTTCTTTAGCCTTGCAGAGCTTTTTAATTTGATGCAGTCCCATTTGTTTATTTTTTTTCTTTATTTCTGTTGCTTGATGAGATATATCGGCAAAAATATTGCTATATGGGATATCTGAAATTTTATTGCCTATGTTTCCTTCAAGGACTTTTATGGGATCATGACTTATATTTAAGTCTTCTATCCATTTTGAGTTTATTCTGGTGTATGGTGTAGGTGTGTGGTCTAGTTTCATGTTTTTTTTCATGAGCTAGTCCAGTTCTCCCAACACCATTTTTTGAAGAGGCTATTTTTATTCCATTTTATGCTCATGCCCCCTTTGTTAAATATTAATTTTTCATGGACACATAGGTTTGTTTCTGGGCTTTCTATTCTGTTCCATTGGTCTATGTGTCTGTTCTTATGCCAATACCAGGCTGTTCTGATTACAGTGGTCTTGTATTATAGTTTGATATTAGGTGTTGTGATCTCTCCAACTTTGTACTTCTTTCTCAAGGTTGCTGAGGCCATTTGGGGCCTTTTTTGGTTCCATATAAATTTCTGGAATATTTGTTTTACATCTGTGAAATATGCTATTGGTATTTTAATAAGAACTTACATTGAATCTATAGATTGCTTTTGGTAGTATAGACATTTTAATGATGCTAATTCTTCTAATCCATGAACAGGACATACACTTATATTTATTTGTATCTTCCTCAATATTGTTCTTCAATATTCTATAGTTTTGTGAGTACAGGTCTTTAATCTCCTGGTTAAATTTATTTCTAGGTACTTTATTCATGATATTTTCCAAAAATATATGGCTCATACTTTCACAGACTCTACATTTGTTTACTATAATAAATCCTAAAGCAGGGGCATCCTTCAAAGAGCACTCCACAGAGAAGCATTCTCCTACTAGTGAACATTATTAGTCTGTTACCCTAAGGTGAGTTGTGAGCATATTTCCAAAGAAATTCAACTGGATCACCTGCTGCCTACTCCCAGGAATGTTCATCTTGGTGGAGGAAATGCTCCCAGGCTAGTTGCTGTAACCCATTCTCTGTCTGCCTGTTCTCTGACCTCAGTCAGTATCTCCTTGCTACATATTTCCCAGGCATTTTTAATTTTTTTGTCATACAACATTTCTGAAAAATTGAATGCTATAGAAGACTAAGCACACTGATACCCTGAAGGTCATCAGAATTTAAACAATTCAATGAGGGTAGGGATTGCCTCTATAAAGCATATTATGTACATATCTCTTTAGGGATCTTCCTTATTCTTTTACCATTTCAGTTAACTCTTTTTTGCTCCACCATTCACAGTTATTTGGTATTTTTAGTATGTGTTGCTAGGCAGGCTTAATTTAGTATTTAATTTTTCTAAGGGCAAATTCACTTCCTTTTCTGGCCAGTGTCTACAGGGATCTCAATAGGGAGATCCAACTGAGGTTCCCCAAATATTCTATTACAGTGTGTCATTATCTACATATGTTTGGTTTTCATTTACTTTTATTAATAATCTTACAAATCTTTGTACATTTATAAAGTTGAGGCAGAGATTAAAGTGTATTTTACTTTGCTTGAAATTTAAATGTCATTCCTATTTTTTCCTAACATGAACAACTTTTCCAATGTACCATATATTTCCAGGGACTGAGATGGTGACTGGATCAAATTTTAGATCTTAGGTTTGTGAGCATGAGCATATCCTGGATCTCAGAGCATATAGGGTTTTACCTACATCAGAAGGCATTATGCAATACCTCCTGTTCCCGAGAGGGACCACATGAACTACGCAGTTTACTACGTAGATAACATAAATATCACATAGAGACAACTAGAAATTACCTTTTTAGTATTCATTACTTGTTCTGAGTTGAACCACTTCTTAAAAAATTGATTTAAATTTCTGCTGTTTCCATATAATTTCTATGTAATGTTTTTTCTTATATCACAGATAAGTAACTAATTGTACAAATTTATTGATCTGTTTGTCAAAGTTCAGCCTTGAAGTTAAAATATCACAAATTATCTAACTCCCCTTTTATTTATTTTTGTTCTTTTCCTTCTCATTGTCATCTGGATTACTCTTTCCTTATTCCTCAGAATGTCTTTGCTGTGTTTACTCCTTATATTGCATTGCATTTTGCCATGTTTCATTGACTCTGATAAAAATTTTTCATTTGTAGTTTGTGACATTTTTGCTGCTTTTCCCCATGGTATTAAGTGTGAAGTGTTATAGTATAGATGCATTTTGTTTTCTCCTGACTTAATTTAAAACTTTAACCTGTTGCTACATAGCATCTATTACTATATTTTTATTTATATTATTAAAATTTTTGGAAAGCAAGTACTATAATTTGCATAAATGTTTCTCTATTGAGCAATATGTAGGTCACTCTGTAATTTTTCCCTATTGAAAATAAATATGTACCCAGCAATTTTACTCCTAGGTATACCCTGAAGAGAAGTGAGTTTATCTGTATATCAAAAGATATGTAAAAGATTGTTTCATAGCAGTTTCATTTTTAACATTTAAAAATTGGAAATGAACTAAAAGTCCATCAGAGAGTGGATAAATTGTAGAATATTAATGCAATGGAATGACACAAGGAGAAGAAACATATACCTATTACCTGTAACAGATCTTGCAGATCTTACAAAATAATATAGAGTAAAAGGAGCATACACAAAAATACAAAAATTTATATCATTCAAATTATGTAAAATTCTGGAACATACAAAACTAATCTGTGGTGATAAAAATGATAATAGTGGTTACCTGGGGCTCAGGGACGCAGCTGGATGTCTCCTGCTATTGACATTCAAGACAATGGAGCCTGCTGGGTTCTGGGGAAGTCCTTTGTCTTGATCTGAGTGGTGATTGCATGGGTTTATGCATAAGTAAGAATTTATTGAACTGCACACTTAAGATTTGTAGCCTTTTTGGTATATATATTATACGTCATATAAAAATTGGAATAATATAATGCTGCAATAAAGACTTTTATCCATAAGATATTTCAGCTCCTCTTTCTGGGTAATTCCTTAATCTAAGTCAGGAGAAATAAATGTTTTTGTGTTTTTTAAAAAAATATTTGGGGTTAATAGGCAATTTGTCAGATCTTCCAAGGCACAATCTTTTATTTATTTAAGTTTTTACAATACAGATTCTTCTTTGTTTTACAATACCTTTGGGGAAAAAAAAACTATTTTATTAGAGGAGGCATGAGCTATTTTATGGGGATATATACTTTTTAAAAAAGATTTTATTTAATTTTAGAGAGAGGGGAAGGGAGGGAGAAAGAGAGAAAGAGAAACATCTATGTGCAAGGGAAACATTGATCTGTTGCCCCTCGTAGATACCCCGACTGGGGACTGAACCCGAAATCCAGGCATGTGTCCTGACCGAGATTGGAACGGGTGACCTTTCACTTTACTGGATGAACACCTGTCCCACGGAGCCATACCAGTCAGGTCATGGGGATGTAGTTTTAACAATTTTTGTCTGATAATAGGTGTTCAACATTCGGACTTCTGGCTCCTCGTCTTCACCTACATGTACTGCCATGTTTTCAAAGTGTTTCTGATGATCTCCCCCTCACTTCTACAATGGGAAGCAGAGAGAGCCAAGTAGGTATTTCTAATTTCCTACAAAGGTAATTGAGTAGTGTGATCACTCTCAATAGTGAGCTTGAGTGGCATTTCAGATGTTCCCACTGATTTTTGACTGAAGCGTTTTAAGTTAATACAATTTCCTGTTTTTTTTTAAATAGCACCTTTGTCAGTCTTTCAAAATCCACATTGTTGTTTTAAATCTGTGCCTGAATTTCTTGAAGTACTTCCATGTCATCACCTGTTATTTGCGTTAACCCCACTGATTTGATTGGCATGTTACATGGCAGCACTGACACGTGCCATGATTATCTTTTGTTATCTTTTGAAGTTTCTGCATTACCAAGGCCTTAGTTTAAAGTTTTATAAATTAAGAAGGTGATGTAATTTTGGAAAAGTTGGTGGCTGGGAGTCAAAATACCTGAGTTCTGTCTCTGGCTCTACGATGAAGTTTAGAATGAGATGGTTGATAGACACATTTTCTGCACTGCAGCAAAACATTTTAAAAGAATCAGACCAGGTAGATTTCATTTTTGTTCCCATTTAGGTCACTAAATAGTCTTCAAATTGAGGTTAGTAAAGATTATTGTAAATAGAATGATAAAACGTACTGACTACAGCTACACACTTGGTTTCAGCAAAGATCATGTGAAATGTTCTTGATAACTCATGTTCATATGAGACCCTTTATTTCACGGTCTTAATCTTGACACCTGAATAGGAGTTACAGGGCTGTCCATCTCTTTCTGTAGCTGTGCGGCTTTTTCCAATGCTAATGTGGATTCCACTTTTAGGAAGTCTTCCTCCTGTTTTATCTCTGACAACTTGAACATGTCCATGGGAAAGAAGGGTAATAGGAGACAAAAAAAAAAAAAAAGGCAACAAAAACCCTTTGGTTTAGGACAAAGAGCATGATCTTTACTTTGTGTTAGAAGCAGATCCTCTAAACACAGTAATTCATCTTCCTAAGATTAAATAAACTGAGATTAAACTGTCCTGGGCACTTACCCTTTTCAAGGAAAATATTTTTTTTAATATATTTTATTGATTATGCTATTACAGTTGTCCCATTTCTCCTCCATCATTCCCCCCACCCTGCACACCCTCTCCTACCCACATCCCCCACTTTAGTTCATGTCCATGTGTCATAAATTTTTTAGCTTCTACATTTCCCACACTATTCTTGCCCTCCCCCTGTCTATTTTCTACCCACTATCTATGCTACTCATTCTCTGTACCTTTTCCCCCTCTCTCCTCCTCCCATGCCTCTGTTGCTAACCCTCCATATGATCTCCATTTCTGTGGTTCTGTTCCTGTTCTAGCTATTTGCTTAGTTTGCTTTTGTTTTAGGTGTGGTTCTTAATAGCTGTGAGTTTGCTGTCTTTCCATTGTCATATTTTTATCTTCTTTTTCTTAGATAAGTCCCTTTAACATTTCATATAATAAGAGCTTGGTGATGATGAACTCCTTGAACTTGACCTTATCTGAGAAGCGCTTTATCTGTCCTTCCATTCTAAATGACAGCTTTGCTGGAAAGAGCAATTTTGGATGTAGGTCCCTGCTTTTCAGGATTTCAAATATTTCTTTCCAGCCCCTTCTTGCCTGGAAGGTCTCTTTTGAGAAATCAGCTGACAGTCTGATGGGAACTCCTTTGTAGGTGACTGTGCCCTTATCCCTTGCTGCTTCTAGAATTCTCTGCTTCATTTTAATCTTCGCTAATGTAATTACGATTTGTCTTGATGTGTTCCTCCTTGGGCCAAACTTCTTTGGGACTCTCTGAGCTTCCTGGACTTCCTGGTGGTCTATTTCCTTTGCCATATTGGGGAAGTTCTCCTTTATTATTTGTTCAAATAAGTTTTCTACTTGTTGCTCTTCTTCTTCCCCTTCTGGTACCCCTATAATTCAGATGTTGGGACGTTTAATGATGTCCCGGAGGTTCCTAAGCCTCTCCTCATTTTTTTGAATTCTTGTTTCTTCCTCGTTTTCTGTTTGGTTGTTAGTTTCTTCCTTCTGGTCCACTCCATTGATTTGAGTCCCAGTTTTCCTTCCATCTCTATCGGTTCCCCATGCATCTTCCTTCATTTCACGTATTGTAGCCTGCATTTTTCTCATCTAATTTATGAGCAAAATGAACCAATTCTGTGAGCATTTTGATGACCAGTGCTTTGAACTGTGCATCTGATAGGTTGGCTATCTCTTTGTTGCTTAGAGGAATTGACTCTGGGGTTTTCATTTTTTCTCTGGTTTGAGCCATTTTTGGTGGGGTTTTTTGTTTTGTTTTGTTTTGGTTTTAGTCTGGTCTCGGCTATTACGTATGAGGGGTGGAGCCTTAGGTGTTCCTCAGGGCGGGGCAGCCCAGTCGAGGGGTTTTGACGCTTAGGTGGGGGCGGGGTCTGAGAGGTAAGAATGGCGCCTGTTCCACTCTCTCCTGGACTCTGGTCCCTTCTGCTGCTTCCCCTTCGCCTGGATTATCTGCGCACGGGCGCGTGCTGTTACGTAGTGAGGAGTGGCGCCTCAGGCGCTCCCCAGTGTGGGGCAGCCCAGTCGCTGGGTTGTGACGCTGTATGTGGGGGCGGGGTCTGAGAGGGAACAATGGCGCCTGCTCCGCTCTCTCCTGGATTCGGTCCCTTCCGCCACTTCCCCTCTGCCTGGACCGTTTGCACCCACGAATGTAGGACCACCTGGTCAGCCAGCTGCCTTGTGTGGCCTCACTGGGTCTGCACAGTTGCCCCCCTGTGCCCGGGGTCCGCCAGCCACTGCCCGTGCACCTGGGAACTGCCAGCTGCTCCTGCTTGTGTTCCTGGGTCCGCACCTCCACTTTTTCCTACCGCGACTCCGCCCCTCTTACCGGTCTGGATGAATGGTTGTTGGACTTCCGTACAGTTCAATTTTCTATAAGTTCTGGTTGTTTTCTTGTTTCTAAATATTTGTTGTCCTTAATTTTGGTTGTGAGAGGAGGCACAGTGTGTCTGCCTACGCCTCCATCTTGGCCGGAAGTCCAAGGAAAATATTTTTTACCAACATAATTTTTGGCCTTTATTCTACATATTGAAAACTAATGGAATCATTGTCCACATGTATTGGTTCTGAATAAAATGTACAGTGCTGTGTGGAATTCATGCCCTGGATGTACAGCTGAGATGGGAAACACATTGAAAGGTGACAGAATTTACTAATCTAAGTGCACCCCCAGGGGAGTTTACAGGTACTAATATTACACATTGCATGCCCTATCTGCTAGGTATTGCATACTCACAGCACTGCAGTGAACACATATGTCACAGACAATCAGTTAGAAAACTTTCTAAAGCTATACATAACAGCTAGGGCACCTACATGGTTTCCAGTTGCAGAGACAAGGCAGTTTATCTCAATGTAACCTGCACAGGGCCGAGCCCAGGGGAACTGGATTGAGTGCTCTCCTGCCTGGGTTATTACATGACACCCAGAGCTCCAAACTCGACAAGTCTCTTTGGGTTAGATAAAATTTTACTAGAATATTTGGGACAGCTCCACTGCCTCAGAGAAAAATAGTCCTAGTGAGATGATAATATATACTTCTTTAAGACATTTCCTGAGATAACTACTTGGTATTCAACGAATATTTACTATTAAGAATTAACATTTGTTGGCCATATACCTTGCATGCCAGTTCCAAGAACTTTATATATATAATTTTAATTAATCTTTATAACATCTCTTATTAGAGAGAAACTAATTTTACCCTTATTTTATGGATGAGAAAACTGTGCCACAAGAAAGGTAAGGGCTGATGTTAACTAATACACTATAAAAGCCAGTTCATTTTAATGGTTACAAGTGTGGTTTTTGAGGCCCTATTTGTTTTTAATAAAACCCCATCTCTTCTATTTATTGATTCTGTGACATTAGGCAATATATTTAAGTTCTCTTGGCATCAGCTTTCTCATTGGTAAAATGTGGGTAGTAATTATAGCTACCTCAAGGGCTAGGAGGATTATATGAATTTAGGTAAACCTATTAGAGTAGTATCTCACTCATAATATAAGTTCAATAATTGTTAATGCTACACTGTTCTGTTTTCTGTGTTAAGAATGTTTTATGTTCAAGCACTGTACGGAAATGAGAAACTTTTTATGTCCTTCTTCCCTATTAGGCTGTTATAGGGACATAGTTTAACTCCTGCTAAGTACCTAGCAAGACAGATGTTACACATAACTTCAATGAATTAATACATGAATAAAGCATGCTATAATGATAACAGTGGAGGAACTTATACTCTTTTCTAAGGGTGTCATGATAACAGTGGAGGAACCACAACTAGAATACAAAGCTGTTCATGCAACATGGTGATAGCAGAGCTACTCATATACCCTTTCCTGGTCCCCCTGGCATTTTTGGCAATAATAATTTTGTAGTATTCATAGCAGAGTACAATGTTCCTGCTTACCACTTTCTTTTCTCTGGGAAAGAAAAAAGTACTGAGATACCCTAAGCTGTTCTGCGGCAGTGCAGCAGTCATTCCATTGTCTTTTAAATGGCAGTACCTGGCTTACTGCTTGTGTGTATGTTGTGAATTTGTGTGCGTGCACACAGGCACATGTGCGTGCATTTGGGGGGTGTGTATGCATGCATATAGGTGAGGTGGAAAGGTAGCCTCCACACTGCTATGGCAGCTGTGCTGTAGTCAAACTGAACCAAGGACAAGAGATCTGATCAAAGGGCCCTGGTCTGCGCATTATTTATTGCTTGGTCTTGTGCAGAGCACTTGGTATGAGCTGTGGGTATGAAATAGAAGAACCACCATGCCTTTCAATTCCCTTCTGCATAGCTCCTTAGCAACTAGAGTTTTTAGGAGATGCTATTGTAAACCGTTATGTGACTCTTACAAGGATTTTCCAGGACAAATCATAAACTAAATTCTTAGTTTTATATATAGTAATATATCCTGAAATTGAAAGGAATCTAATACATATTCCCATAGGCTTCAGGAAGCTGTTTCCGCAGGAAAGAAAAAGACACAATTGAATAAATTTTGGAGTCCTGTAGGTAGATAATCTGTTTGCAGATTCTCCTGGTGTACGTGAAAAACACAAGGCTTTGCACATCTTTCAAGAACAGGCAAACCATTGCAAACTTACATTCACTTGATCTCCACCCTGCCGCTGGTTTCTTGCAGAGTGGAAGCTACAGTGCTTGCACATTGCTGAAGTAAAGGAAGAGGTCAAGAAGGCTCTCAGACCTGAACTAGCACACTATGACTCCAAAGATACCGCTACCTGGGCTATGTTTTCTATCACTTACTCCTCTTTAGTGTTCAGTCTGTGTGTATTTCTTTAAGATTTTATTTATTTATTTTTAAAGAGAGGGGAAAGGAGGGAGAAAGAAGGGGAGTGAAACATCAATGTGTGGTTGCCTCTAATGTGCTCCCCTACTGGGGACCTGGCCAGCAACCCAGGCATGTGCCCTGACTGGGAATTGAACCAGTGGTGCCTTGGTTTGCAGGCCCACATTCAATCCATTGAGCTACACCAGCCAGGGCCAGTCTGTGTTTTAATCGTGTTTCTTTGCTACTACAGTTGGTGAAAACCTTCAGTCTGAAATCAGTAAGGTTAAAAGAGTTGTCATTTTGACAACTGACAAACAATCCATTCAAAGGACGCAAGGCCTTTTATTTTACCAAGGGTAAAACTCATTTTCAGGTCTTAGGTGAGAGTCTGTTTTCAAATATGCTGTCTTGTAATCAACATATGTCTGTTGGAACTTAAATAAGTTTTAAATGGTACAGTTTTCTAAGACTATTTAATAAAAAGTGAAGACAACAGCAACAACAACAAAAAAACAGGTGTTTCACAGGAAGTCAGAATTCCTAGCAATGAAAAATGGCAGGGAGGTTACTAAAGGGCATATACTCTGAGAATCAAAAAAAGTGCTTTGAAGAAGAAAGGGTCTATTATTCAAAATTGTGTTACGCAATACTGAAAAAAATTCTAGTGGCAGTTTATTTTTTGTCTTAGGATCCTAAATAGTGTTGGTAGTTGAGTGGTGAAGGCTAAACACATGGAAAATAAGAACAGTTGAATGGAAAACATCACATATGTAATCTGTTCATTAGATCACCTCAGGTTTTTCAGGGTAGAGGAATTTAGCTGTAATAGCCTTCTATTATAAATACATCTGTTATTATACTTTTTATATGACACTAGCATTTTATAAGCTCATTTGCCATAGGTTGGGATTAATGTCTTCAAAGGTCTGATCTGTGTCTTGCTCTTTTCCACATCCCTGTGGCTAGCATAGTGACTATCATAATAATAGATGTTCAATACATTTAAATAGAAGTCTATTTATAGAAAGAGACAATCATTTATATGTAAGGTTGCTGCATGTTTCCTGATGTATACTTTATAGCAATCTGTTTTTTGAGCTTTAGTGTGAGAAAATCTCTGCAGGACAGATAGATCCTCCTAAAACCTGCCTCTATTTTGCATAAAGCCCTCAAATGGTAGGGGTTAAGACCTCTGCCCCAATCTTTATTTTTTCTCTCTTGCATACTTATTTTTCTTGATTTGCATCACAAAGCTATTATTCTTTTTTTTTTCTGCTGTGAGTTAAGGTTACTTCATATATCCATTTCTCATGACCTATTACTAACTTGTTAAAATCAGGCATCCCATCTTCATTGTGTGTCCTCTGTAGCACTTAGCACAGTGCCTCGTAGACATGAGAAAGCTTGTTAAATTGAATTACACTGATAGTGATCATAAGGTTTGGAAAATAGGATGCTTTAAAAAAGATTAAAACAACACAGATTGTTTATCTTAAACAAAAAAATCAAGTGCTATTCTAAGAGTCTACAAATCAATAAAGATTTTACAGCCCCATTGGGGAAAATGGGAAGTAGTAGTAGTAGAGTAGGGTAGTTACTGACTTCTCCCAAATGTCTCTTTATGTTTGGGGGCAGAATGGCCAAGGATATACCTTCTTTCTGTGCTTTCTGGGTATAGGAGCCAGGTATTTTTGGACAGCCATACCTCATTGGCTCTACTAGTCTCTAAATAATCTTGACTTCTACTTGTATTTATAATTGAAGAGCTATAGTTTTTCAAATAGAATCATTTATTACAAATAATTGTTCTGCGTTTACAGCTAGAATAACCTTATAAGCTAATTTGTTTACCGTATTTCACTGAAACAGATACAATATTTTATCAATCTCACCTTATTCAACAAATATTTGCTGAGTACTTATTCAGGGGTGTGCTGTCAGCTGTATACCGGAAATCTAAAAATAAATAAAATATAGGACTCACCCATCAAAAGCCAACAAATAATCTGGCAGGGGAATATGCAAGTACAAGGGAATTATAGAACAACATAGTATGTGATGACAGGGAGATAGAACCATTAAATTCTGTGGCAGCACACAGATGGGAGGAAATGATGTGTCTGGATGGGCAATATCTAATAGAGTTATCACGTAAGCTACACATATAATATTAAGTTTTCTAGTCATATTAAAAATTAAAAGATGTGGATGAAAATAGTTTTAATAATATATTTCATTTAACCCAATATAAAAACATGAATGAGATAGTTTATTATCTTTTTTGAACTAAGCCTTGAAATCCAGGATGCATTTTTATATTTCCAGTGCATCTCGATTTAGATTAGCCACACTTCAAGGCCACAATAATAACATGTTGTCTAGTGGCTCTCATATTAGACAATGCAAGTCCAAGAATTCAAGGAGGGGATTTTAAATGATTTGATAGTGAGTTGGATCTTGAAGGTTGAAGAAGGATTCTCAGATGTAAGAGGTAGGATGGGGTAGAACCTGATCAGCTAGCTCAGTTGGTTAGAGCATTGTCCTGATATGCCTAGGTTGTGGGTTCAATCCCTGGTCAGGGCACATATAAGAGACAACCAGAATGCATAAATAAGTGGAATAACAGCATGATGTTTCTCTTGCTCTAAAAATCAATAAGTGAAAAAAATCTGACAAAAGGTATTATGGGGTATCTATGCCATGGGAACAGCATCTGCAAAATCACAGAGAAATCCAGATGTATTGGTAGAAGTTTCACATGTGTAGGTATGACAGAGAACCCAGAAAGTAAGGGTGAAGCCAAAGCCTTTTAATTATCCTTGAAGATTTAAAAAAACTAGGTTCAGTAGCTAAGAACTCATATAAGATACTATTAGGTCATATAGCTAATAATATTTTGTTGCTTTATGCTAACATGTATAGAGCATTTATTGTATGTCAGGTAATGTTCTAAGCACTTTCTATATATTAACTTGTTTAATCGTTCCAACAACTCTATGAAGTAGGTATCATTATTACCTACTCTATTTTATAGATGAGAAAATTGAAATACAAGGAGACCAAACAATTTGCTCAATGGCACACATGTAAGTGGAACAAACAGTTTAACTCCAGAATCTATGCTCTTAACAACTGTGCTCTATAACTCAACAAATCACTCCCTATTCTATACTCTACAGACCCAGTGCTGAATTTAATGTTCCATATAGATCAGCAGAGGCTAAATGTTTAAGAGCTATCAGAGTAATAAAAAGAGCTAATGAAGCAAATTTGTTTCCCTAAAAATAAAAACTGATTGAAGACTAAATAAAATTTGAAGTTGTAAAAACAAATATGGTAAACAGTTCGTTATATTTTTGGAATGTAGTGCCTGCTATATAAATAGTGCCTAATGTTATTTTTATTAATAAATAAGGTAAATAAATTTGAGAAATTCATTTCACCCAGGCAGTTTCTATCAATTTTCTGCAATATAAAAGAAAAAAGTACATTTCCATTGCATATAAGAAATGCATCTAAAATATAAACAGGAAGTAAAAGGATAAAAATGTTATATCATGCAAACACTAACCAAAAGAAAGCTGGTGTTGTATCAGTATCAGGAAAAATGTAGACTTTAAAGCAAAAAGCATTATTAGAGAGAAAGAGAAGCATACAATGATGTTCAACACAAACTTTCATGGCTGAAATCTTTTCTCAAAGAAAGGCTGTATTGAGCCATATGCTGGCCAGACTAAGTAAGGACTGTGTCCTGGGGTGTGCAGTCTGAACCACCACCAGCAGGGCTAGCTTGAGCAAACAATGTATCCGCCATCCTGGGACTGATAAGGCTCATTTATGTAATGAGCAGGGGGAGAAAGGACTATGTTATTTTGAAAGAATTTGCATTGGCTATAGATGGAGGGATGGGAGAAGGTGAAGCAGGGCCAGTTCTAGTACAGGTACACAGTAAGGAAGAAGTGTTTGCTCTTTGGATGGGTTGTGGGCAACAGTCTGGAAAGTTCATGTATAAGCAAGATGAGGTGACACCTAGTGGTTGGCTCTTTGGCTATTCTCTCTAGTTAATCATGGAAATAGATACCTGGAAGTTAATTCAAAGTTTCAGCATCCAGTCAGGAATGTCAGCAGTACTCTGTTGGTTTTGGCCCACATTGTTAACTAGTTAGCCTTTCTTTTTTTTTTCTTCTGCACTCCAGCCTACTGTAATTTAATGTAGGACACCTCAGCAATTCTTTTGTCAGTGATCATTAATTAGCTTTATCAGGAAGGTGCAAAAATATTTCGAAAGTTTTGTTTATCTACTTAGTCTCCAAATATATAAAGTAAAAACTGACAGAATTAAAGGAACAATGGAAAAATCTATAACCACTGTTGGCAAATTTAACCACCTCTCTCAGGAACTGACTGAAAAATGCAGACATGAAAGCTATGAGAATACAGGAAATTGGCCCATCACAATTAACTTGTAATTGACTTATATGGAACTCTGTACCCCCTAATTGCAGGCCACTCATTACTTTTAGTATACACAGAAGTTTTGCAAAAATTGATTATCTACTGGATTAGAAAGCAAGTCTCAATAAAATGCAAATAAATTTAATTATAAGAGTATATTCTCTAACCCTAGTGGAGTTATGCTAGAAGTCAATAACAAAAACTTTTTAAATCCCCATATGTGTAGAAATAAATATACTTATAAATAAATAATACATATACCAAAGAGGAAATGACAATTTAATTTAGAAAATTATTTTGAATTGAATATATAAAATATTCAACATATCAAAACTTGTGGAATATAGCTAAAATGTGCATAGAGTGGACTTTATGCCAGTACATTTATATTTTAGAAAAAAGTTTTAAAATCCATAAGCTAAACATACATCTCAAGAAACTAGAATAATAGCAAATTAAATACAAATAAACAGTAGAGTGAAAATGAAAAGGAACATAATTGTTTTCATTTTTGATGTTGTATTATTTAAGCTATTACAGGTGTCCTAATTTTTCCCCCTTCACCCCCTCCATCCAGCCCACCCCCCACTTTCATAGTCAATGCCCACACTGTTGTCCATTTCCATGGGGCCTTCCTGTATGTTCTTTGACTAGTCCCTTCACCTTCCTTCAATCAGTCCCCACCTCACCCCCCTCACAGCTGTCAGTCTATTTCCTGATTCCACGTCTCTGGTTCTATTTTGCTTATTAGTTTATTTTGTTCATTAGATTCTTCTTATAAGTGAGATCATATGCTATTTGTCTTTTACCAAACAAGAAACATAATCGAATTAATGAAAATACTAAAAAGTGATTATTTGAAAAGGTAAAAAAATTCAACAAAAAACTGTCAAAAAAAAGTCTGCACATTAAAGCTTCTTACATGGTAGAAGAGTGCTTTGATCTCTCTCATTTTTCTCTGTGTTTCTTAATGGATAAGATTAATTATTAAAGTTGAACTTTCTTTGTATCATAAACATGAGGAAATAAGGCTTGAATTGAGCCATGAAAAATAATTAACACATTTTATTTTTGTCATTAAATAAATTATGCACATATTTGATGTATCATATAGTGCTAAAGTATTACTGTTTTGCTCTTCGAGTTTCCCTCTTGCCTCTTCCCATGTGTAGTTGTAGCCTCCTGGGGGTCATCAGAATTGCAATAAAAGTAGAGAAAAGTTTGGCTTATAGAATCTAGGAAATCTTTATAGGCTTTATGATATTCTCTACTATTCTGTTAACTTGTGGTATAAAAACTCAAATACAGCATAAAAATAGACAAAGCCATTTATCAAGTAGCAATTTTCATGATCTTTTTTCATTTTAGTTCTCTCCCAAAACAAAGCTAATCTATACACCATAATCAGCCATGGGAGCATTTCCAGGGAAGTTTGAAGATCAAGGCTGCCAGGGTGACCATCACTTCTAATTTGAAGTTGTTTTTCCTTAGCAATTCAAAGGAATATCATATTTTTGAAAGTCCTTGACATGTTATGATATATCTAGTTTGAGTATTCGTAATTAAAAACATTCCTATTATTAATTATCAACACTTAACATCAAGGGTATACTTAGGTCTGTGCACAGACTGTGCCCTGGCACACGCCATAGATGACACAAGCAGTTGAAATAGATTCAACATGACAGATATGGAATGCTAACAGAAGGTCTCAGCTATAAGAGGTAAGCTTAAACAATCAGCTCTAGACGTCCTCTAATCACAAAAAGAGACTAGAAATAGTTTAAGATAAAAGGAATGTCATCAGATAGCACAAATTATAGATAAGAGATGGCAGTCTGTTGGAGCTTGAAAGCGTTTTTGAAGGGAAGATAAAGAAGAAGAACATAAGACAAGTGAAGTGTAAAGTGACCACAGAAGGGTACTTTAATTATTTGTGGAGTATTATGATCACGCTAATCCTTAAATTTTTACAGAAGAGTGAAAGAATTGCCAAGACACATCCGACAGAAATTAACAAGATTAGGGAACTGCCTGCAAAATGTCTAGATTTCTTTACATATTTTAAAGGTGAACTAAACATTGTGTATTAGTGAAAGGTTGGCTATATGACATATTGAATCAGAACAGAGAACAGAAGCCTGAATCAGACTTAGACATGACAAATATAAAGAAAGCTAAGCTATCTCTTTGATAAATGATATTAGAGCCACTGACCATATTGAATCATACCAAAAGATATTAATTCCATGCAGATGAAAGACTTATAAATATCAAAACTATGTAAATTATAGAAAGTGATCTAGCAGAATTTCTTTATGATACAAAAGTATTTTATTAAAAAAATTTTTTATTGTTTTTCATCTACAGTTATCCCCCTTTTCTCCCCACCTCTCTCTCCTGTCTCCCATCCCCACCTGCCACACTCAATCCTACTTCCCTGTTGTCTTTGTCCATGGGTCCTTTATACATATTTCAATAAAACTCAAACAGCACAAACTATAAGTGAAAGTTTAATAACATACATTATGCTAAAAATAATATCTGGTCATCAAGAAACAATGTTAATAAGGTGATAGATAGGACAAGCCAAATTTGAAAAAGAGATTTCCAATGCAAATAACAGATGATATGATCTAGAATACATATATTTGTGCAAATAGTATACATATGTACACTTATGTTTCCAGTGTGTATTTTTTTTCTACATATGAGTGAAGACCAACAACCTCAATGAAAATAAACCAAAATTATGGACTGGCATTCCACTGTGAATTGTCCAGTAAACAAATATATTTTTAGCCTAATTAGAAATTAGGGAAATCAGCAATAAACAACACTTTAAACATACCTTACTGGCACAAATTAAGTATAACTATAGTTATGTGGGCAAATCTGGCAAAGTGAGTTTCTTATACTCTTCCAAAATAATTTACAGAATGGTTTGCTGTCATCTAGTAAGGCTGAAAGTAAGCCTTGAGTGGGCTGCCATAAATCTATTTATGAACATGTGGCTAATAGAAATTTTTGCACATATGCACCAAGAAATAAAAAAGAAAGTCCACAATAACCTTGATTAGAAAAAAATAACATGGGGGAAATATCCATTGGCAGAACATTAGATTAAAAAATTGTGGTATAACTATACAGTAGACTACAACCCACTAGTGCAAATAAATGTACTGCTGTATGCACTGAAAATGGTGTATCTTAGAAGCATAATATATATAAAATGAAGTTATTTAAAAAAGAATGTTAACAGATAAATTGTGTAATGTATACATAGACATAATATATTAACCATTCAGGCAAACATACCTACATCAGTACAACTATTAAAATAATCAAGTAAATGAGAAGCACATTGAAGATGGCAGTTTCTTCTGTGAAGAGGAAAGCGACTCAGTTGACAAATGGTATGCAGTGGCTTTCAAAACTGTTGTTAAATTTTGGTTTCTTATACTGGTTAGTAAGCTGTTAGTTTTTTTTTTATTCATACTTTATATTATATTTTACCTATTATTTTTATATATGACATTCATAAGACCAAGTGTTTTATTAATTGGAAGAGAACACAGAGTGGTGAGTTTGAGAGCATATTGCAACATTGAGTAGACATCATTCTTATCCAATATGCAAACAAAGAATCAAGGTGGTACAAAGCTACCACCAGGCAACAAGTTTCCTTTACGCCAATTAGATCACGCTCCGTCCTCTGGGGAGATGCAATACTGAGGCTGGGTGCAAACCTTGGCTCAATTCCCACCTCCTTTCACATTCTTAACCAGGAACCCTTGTGCAGCTTCAAAGTGCATAATCAGATGTGGTTTCCAGATTTGAATTCTAAAGATCATAGCTTTATTTTCTGTATGTTTTTGATGAAGAACAAGAAAGATAATGATACAAGAAAGAAATATATAGGTAATGATACAAGAAAGAAATATATGCTATGTAAACTATTGTGTAGAATAGTTAGGTAATGATACAAGAAAGAAATATATGCTATGTAAACTATTGTGTAGAAAGCAGAACTTGAGAAACACAGAAATCTAGCAGGTCCTGGACACGACCTTCCTAAACCAGAAGTGGACTGTCTTAATCACCATTTAACTGAGGCAGAACTGAAATTTTATTTGAGCTACACACAGGAATTATAAGTTATTCTGTATAAGTCTATACCTAAGTATATATAGCTCTTATCCCATACCATTATTTAGTAATTTGTGCTAATCATTTTTGTTTAAAAATAATTATTAAAATAATCATTTTATTTTTGAAGTTTTAGATTTTAGAAAATATAGTTTTAGAATACAGAAAAAAGTATGATAGTACAAGGAGTTCCTATATACTTCACACTTTAATTAACATTTTATAATGTTTATTCATATATCAGGACCCACAAAATGGAAGTCACTCCAACGGCCAGGTCCCCTTCATAGATCTACACCTAAATTATCCTGCACTTACGGGAAAACACCTGTCAGGGAAACCTAACAAACTACAATTACAATCCTCCAGCTCAGCTGTGGCCTTATTAGAACATCCCCTACGAGACTGACGTGACTCCTACTATTCCCCTCTATCCTCCTTTACCAGAATGCTCAGTCTATTAATCCTCTGTCTGAGTTGCCATTCTGTTCTGCAAAGACTACAAGGCTATAAACAAAAGTCAAATTCTTCACACCAACTTGAATTCCTCTTATCTACTCTCAGAGAAGAGCCTCCATATGGCCCCTCCCACGATTGATGGGACTCCGAGGGATTCTCTGGTAAAATGCTGATAGTTATTCCTTTAAACAGCCAAGGGGAACACAAAGTAAAATTAATGGAAAACTTTGCCGAATTCTGGAAGATACTAGAGCTACACTCTCTACTTAAAACCCCACTTGCTCTGGAGCCCGCTGATGGAATCCTGGGGAAATCGGTAGAAACCAGCAAAAAGTGAGTTCTTACCAAAATCAGTTCTCTCACCTGTCAGCTCTCTCAGGTAACTTAGCGCTCCTGGATCGCTGTAGTGCACAGTTGAGAGAGAAAAGTAGAATCTTACAGTGTCTTTTCCTTTCCTCGTTCAGACTTTTGTGAATTTGGTTTTGGGGCGCTCACTGTTTGTCAGTCCTTTCTCACCTTCTTGTTTTCCCAGACTGTGTCCTGAAAACTTGACTCAGCGGCCATCAGGTTAGGGGCCCCACAAATGTGGCCAGATAGAAATGAAATGTGGGTTACATCTTATTTGTAGCTAGATGTGGCCAGAAAGAAGTGTGGGCTGTCTTCCACTTGAGTGGGTCCTGCAGACTTTACCTGCAGACTTTTGCCAGTCTCAGGTAAATTGTCAGTTTTTCTTTTGACTCTCTTTGGGAGTGGCTAGGAATCTTGAGCAGGTAGCATGTTGTCTGCCCTTTCTGGGTAGCCTTGGCTTCATGGGGTTGTTCAATAATGCCAGAATTATTTACTATTTGTCTTGGCTGAAACTTCACAAGATATTTGAAAGGATTTTTTTTTAAGTAGCTAGAGGGTCAGGAGTTGGAAGCTGATATTCAGAGCCTGATAAGAAATTTTTGGGGGTCTTTTCTCTTAAGCTAAATAAAATTACACACCCAGAAGGAAAGAAAAACATTCCAGACACTGACAACTGTAAATCTGAAATACAAGAATATTGATTTCTGTCTTAGCTGAAGATCTTCTTGATATAGAAAAGCAAATTGAAGATACTGTAGTTGGATGGGTGGGTCAGCCCTTTAATGTCATTCAGGCTGCAACCCAGTTTTTTTAGGAATTAAAAACTATCCTTTTCTTATAAATTAAGTCTTTATGAGAACAGAAATGCAGCTTTCGATGCAATTCAAAGTCTACATACCCTTTTTAACAGTTTCCAAACCTCCCTATTTGTCTCAAAAGGCTTGCAGGTGTTATAATATTCTGAATTTAAGAAACAAAAATCCTTCTTGGAGGAACTTACATTCTTTCCCTGTGCCTTTAAAATGTAAATGTTCTACCAGATCTTCTCTAGGAAATTTTAGGCAGGTCATCTTGGTTTATAATCCAATATTACTTTTTTATGATTATGTTATTTAAATTGTCCCAATCTTGGTGATTGGGAGCTCTTTCAGTTGTCTCTTGTACCCCTGTGACACCTCGTCACTGAGTTTTTATGTAGCACATCCTTACTTTCTGGAGCTATAAGAAACTCCAGGCTCATCTTATATATTTCCTGTCCCAGTCATAAACTCATCCATTTATCTAAGGAGCCCTGGTTCCTTTTATTGGAGAATACTAGAAATCAATATATGGGCTCGGGTATGCTCCTTACTACTAAGGTGTTATTACCTCTAGTCCTCTGAGCTAACAGAGCAAGGGGTAAGTTGGTGTTACTAATCTCTGTGTGTGCGTGCATTTCTATATGTGATCATCCCTATTATATAAAGATGAGCATGGATTTGTCCTGATGTCTCCAACTCTAATCCAGTACCACATGGAACATTCAAGCAACCTTGCTTGTCTGTAACTTGCCTTTAAAATGGTGATAAATATGGCTTCTACCATCCATCGACACTTTCCTAACTATTCAATTTCATTATAAATCTCCAGCAGGGTCAGAACTGTTACCATATCCCATGGGAAACAAATTTATTGACTCAAGTACAGTGCTTACATTCTGCTCCTTTCACCTTTAGTCTTCACTTTGGCTCCACTGTTTGCCAGCATTACTTAGATCAACACCTTATTCATCATCCTATTTGGTGAGACTGTCAAACAGGTAGATTGAGTTTGTCATTGTCTGCTTTCTATCCTGACATCCTGTGTCCAGCAAAATTGTTTCTTCATTTGTGTACACTAAGATTCACTCTTTGTGATGCAAAATTCTATGGCTCTGACAAATGTGTAGAATCAGTATTCATAATATAGTAACAGACACAGTATTTTCTGTGCCCCCCAAAATTCCACTGTTCTTCACCTATTGAACCTGTCTCAGTCCTTGTCTCTATTGTTTTACCTTTCCTAGAATGTATAGTTGGACTCTTACTAGAAGGTAGCATTTCCACACTGGCTTATTTCCCTTAGCTATATGCATCCAAGATTTATCCATGCCTTTTGTGGCTTTCTGTAGTTCACATTTTTTAATCCTTGTATAATTTTCCCATGATATGGATGAACCGTACTTGTTTATCAATTTACCTATTAAAGGGCATTTTGGTTGCTTGAGTTTTGATGATTATGAATAAAAATGCTATAAACATGCAGGTTTTATGTAGGAATTCTTTATGAAATTCAAGAAGCTCCACTCTGTAATTTACTGATAATTTTTATCATGAATGAGTAGTATTAGATTATCTCAAATGCCTTTTCTGCATCAATTGATATAATCATCTGATTTCTTTTTAGATTATTAATTTGGTGGGTTATAATTGAATTTTATGTTAAATCACTTTGTCTTGCTGAAGTAGTTATTATTTACTTGTTTTCAACATTATTGATTTACCCTCAAATTTTTATTTCTTTTCATTCTGATTTTTTTGGGCTTTTTAAATTCCACTTTTAAAAAATCTGTTTCCTAAGGTAGAAGCTTAGATTATTGATTTTAGATCCTTCTTCTTTCCTAATATGTACATGTAATGTCATAAAATTTCCTTAAAGACTGATTTCAGTGTATTTCACAAATGTTAATGTTTTTCATTTTCATTAAGCAGAAAATATTTTAAAATTTCTCTTGAGATCTTTTTGACCATGGATTATTACAAAGTGTATTTTATACTTTCCAATTATTTAATTGTTTTCTAGCCATAGTTCTATTACTGATTTCTGCTTTAACTACATTGTGGTCTGAAAACACTTTGTATGATTTACCTTGTTCTAAATTTGTTACTATGTGTTTTAAGGATCAGCATTAGTGTCCATTTTGGTGAGTGGTTCATGTGAGCTAGAGAAAAATATATATTATACTGTTAATGGGTGGATTATTTTCAAAGTGCCTATTAGATCGAAATTTTAAAAGTGCTATTCAGGTGAACTTTATACATTCTGATTTTCTGCCTGCTTAACCTATTATAGTTGACCTTTGAACAATGTGGGGGTTAGGAGCACCAATCCCTCATGAAATTAAAAAACGACTTACGAAAACAGCTATGGTTGGTCCTCGACATACACATATTACCAACCAAAGATCAAAAATACAGTTGACCCTGAACAGCATGGGTTTAAACTGCAAGGTTTCAAATATATGAAGCTTATGAGAGGACCCCTGCAGTTCAAACCCATGCCGTTCAAGGGTCAACTGTAATTACTAACAGAATTGTGTTGAAATATACTATAGTAGGTAATTTTTTTATTTCTCCTTTCAGTTGTATCAGTTATTTTCCTCATGTACTTTGATGCTCTACAGTTAGGTGAATAATTGTTTAGAAATTTTACATCTTATTAAGAATTGATCTTTTAACCATTATATACTACTACTCTTTATTCTTGATTTTTTTCTTTTTCTGAAGACTTTTTTAAAACGTGAAATTCGTGTGTGTGTATATATATATATATACACATGTGTATATATTCTCCAGCTCTCTTAGTTCCTTAGTTTCTCAATTACTATTAGTATAGTATCTCTTTCTCCATGTATTTATTTTAACCCATCAGAGATTTTATATTTAAAGTGGTTTTTAGTAACCGATAATCAGTTTATTAAAATAGTGATTTAAACCTATTCAATAGTGGCTTCAACCTTTACTCTTGGCTTAGTATTGATGGAAGTAATCTGTTTAACAATCCTAGAAGGACTTTGTAAGAGACACTTGTGAAAATGATGTGGAAAATGATTCTCCCAAGTCTTAGAACTTCAGTACAAGTAGTTTTTCTAGGGATTCTCAGGATTTGGGGAGGCATCTAAACTGGCCCTTCACTTTGAGTTTCCTTTCCTTTCTGCTGCTAATCAAGTCAGTACAAAATTTCTCCTGGGCATGTTCTACTGGGTAATAGGAACTGAGCTAAATAGGACTTTGGTTG
Organism: Glossophaga mutica; assembly: GCA_039655065.1. Taxonomy (NCBI): domain Eukaryota; kingdom Metazoa; phylum Chordata; class Mammalia; order Chiroptera; family Phyllostomidae; genus Glossophaga; species Glossophaga mutica. Next base: position 70,689,000 of record CM077308.1, on the reverse strand, counting down.
AAGATTTTTAAAAAGCTGGCTAGGAATTTGGCTGTGTGTCATTTTCACTTAGCTGTAGGCAGCAAAGGGCACGGCATTTTCTATTGTCCTTGCTCTTGTTTTCCTTGTAACTTTTCTATTGTTCTTCTTGTTTTCCTTGTAACTTTTCTATTGTTCTTGCATTTGTTTTCCTTGTAACTTTGATCAGTCCTAACTATTCCTCCCTAGAGAGAGAGAGTCTGTCTTGAAGCTCTTTCAGCTATAATCCACTGTTAATATTGGTGTGATGATAATGTGTCAGGGAGGGAAGCATTATATACCCTTATGATTAAAATTTCATGTTTTAGTGGATCTTTATTCCAAGGCTGTGGTTTTCACAAGTGTTTCTTAGCTTTTTTTCCCCCCCTGCAAAGGTGAAACAGGAAAGATAAAGGCTGAAGTCAGAGAACTGCCCATCCCCAAATGGGATAGGGTCTGGGAAGGTCTTTTCCCCTGGAAAGTAGAACTTTGTTATGGAGAACTCCATGGTATATTTCACAGTGGTTTCTTTTCTCTGTCCCTTGTTAATATCACAGGGAACCTTTCTTGGTTCATTATACAAAGCTGGTGGGTTTCTGGAGGTAAAATTTACCAGATTGTGAGGCCACCCTGAGACTGCAACCCTCCATCAGCTTGTCACTCTCTAGATTGTCCAACTCAGCCTCTACGACTTCCTCATGATTACTTTTGAATGATTTCTTCCAGTCCACGCCTCCAGCAGTGTCTCCTTCAGCTAGCACGATCTTGGCTGCGAATCTCTGGATTTGTTTATTTCTCCATATTTCAGGGTGTTGTTTTGCTTTACCATCTCAGTTCTTTGGTTGATTTTCTTTCTTTCTTTCTTCTTTTTTTTTTTTTAGCTTTTCTTACACACTGTGGGGTTGATGACTTCCAAGCTTTGAACATTTCAGAGCTAAAACCAGTTGTTTATAGAGAATTATGGTTAGATATCTGAACCAGAGACACGATATGTAAGTTTTGATGTTCACATTTTTATGCTTAATCATTATTTCTGTAGATTTTAATAAACCTTATCTGAATTCAGGCCACTGTGGCATATCAGGTCAGTTGTAGACATGGTCCTACTGCTGTTGAACTTAGGATTCCAGTGGAAAAGATACTTAGTTAAAATAAATTGTTTTGACTATTATTTGACTATTTTACATTAAACACATATCAGAGGGACTTGTGTTTTATAGAGACTCTTTCTAGAGATAATGACAATTTTGTTCATACCTGACAATTGAGAAGGAATTTTCTGGCAAAGAGGGTAAGAAAGAGTTTTCCAGAGTAGGGGGGATATCATTGTATTGGGTTGGGCAGAAAGTTTGTTTGTTTGTTTGTTTTTTTCATAAGATGGTTCTAGTAGCACTTAGTTGTCTTTAACTTCATTTGAAATAATTTTGTTAGACTGTATTATGACAGCTGTCATATCAGTTTGCATTAAAAAGCGTATCAAAATTGGTGAATTATTGTGTAGCTATTTTAATACTGAAGATGGAAGAAAATAAGCAACAGAGCATATTATGCTTTATTATTTCAAGGAAATTAAATATGCAACTAAAACACACAAAAATATTTGTGCGGTATGGAGAAGGTGCTATGACTGATTGAACATGTCAAATGTGGTTTGTGAAGTTTTGTGCTGGAGATTTCTTGCTGGATATGATGTTCCACATTCAGGTAGACTAGTTAAAGTTGATAGTGATCAAATTGAGACATTAATTGAGATCAGTCAATGTTATATCTTATGGGTGATAGCTGACATATTCAAAATATCCACATCAATAAAGTTATTGGTAAAAATGAAAAATGTGCCTTTTATTTTATGGAAAGAACTAAATAAACTTTTTGGCCAACTCAATATCATAAAGCCTGTGGCTGAGAGTGGGTATAATGCTGGTATGTCCATGGTCCACAGAAATGCGGCTGGAGAAGAGGGAAAAGCAAATAGGTGGTACCCATATAAATTGAGGTGATAAGAATTTTGTGTGTCTTGGTGTGCTATCACCTTTTATATACATCAGTAGATAAAGTTTTATTAGGACCAGATACATAACTTGGTGGCAATCCATACCTGACAAATTTCTCATTTGTGAGTTTAGAAAATTTCTCATTTCAGGTGTATAAAAATATCTTATCTTTAAAATTACAATCTTACATAACCAATGGCTTTTTGTCTTCTTGATCAAATTAGATAATGGTTGAGATAATACTTTTTAAAATGCTTGTATAAACAATTAGACTATTAGTTTTGAATATTTCTCACAGTTATGCCAGTTATTTGTTATTTCCATCACAGGTGTGTTAAGGTGTATGGTCAGAACTAAGGAGAGGGAGAGAATGCAGACTGCCAGTAGCTCACCCCCTCAAGAAGTCGGTCCATGTATCATGGTATCAGTTGGTATCATGACTTTATATTCTGACCTGGCTGTCCTCAGGTGGTAATTGCACACATATTCCCCAAATTAATGTGCTTTGTATTGCAATTAGATCTCAAGATCCCTGAAAGTTTAGGAACATTTAGTCAGATGTCAGCTTATTAAGAAGTAAGAGTCAACAGGATGTGCTAATGGACTTAGTGTAAATTATAGGAGACAAGAGAGGGACTGGTAAATGATCATGCCATTTACTAAAATTTCAAACACAGGAGAAGGGTAATTTAGTTTTAGGCATGTTGAGTTTGTCATGTCTTTAGAAACCAAATAGAAATGTCATGTAAATATTTTTCCTATTCTAGTCTAAAGTGCAGGGGAGAAGTCAGGGTAGGAGATTTACATTGGGTAGTCATCTAACTAAAGATGATGTTTAACACCAGAAGAACTGGTTGAGATCATCTGGAAAGAAAGTATAGATAGGAAGCTGACTGGGTTCAAATACCAAACTCTGGGGGAGGCCAGTACTTAGAGATCAGGACAAGGCTATGTTTTCTGCAAAGGATGCTAAGGAAAATTGCCAGCCAGGAGGGAAAACAAGAACAAGAAATATGGAGTCTCTTGAAGGCAAATAGAGTAAGCATTTTAAGAAAGAAAGGATAATCAGCGGTCAAATACAAAAATGTGAAGTGATCTCACAGAGATCACATTCAGTGAGATAAAGTCAAAACTTAATTGGACTGAATATAAAGAGAAAGTGGTAGGAGAGGAAGTAGAACTTTCATGTTCAAATGCTAAAAGTAATGATGGTAAGATGTGAAGGTGCATTGTGAAAAATATATATAATTATAGAATTATATGTAAGTATACCCATGTATCCAAATATGCACTATACCTAACATGTTTGTATAAAACAGGTACATACATATAGATTATATATATGAAATTGTATATAGATAGATGATATACAATATTATGTTGCCAACACCTACCATACTTAGAAGAAGTATATATGACATCTTTATGGGAAAATAAACTTAAAATATTTTAATGTAATGTAGCATTGTATGACTGGCCTTTAACAATGTTTTCATCTTTAATGTCATAAACCTCTTGTATCAGAAAGTATGTGCATGCAATTTCTCAACATTTTTCCCACACTGAGGTATAGGAGAGGAAAAGTTATTAATGAGATCATGTCCTGCCTGGTGTTTTTGGATTCATGATGTAAAATCACAATTAAGTTACACCAACCAAAGGAAAGGCTCAGCATTTCATCTAGAAGTTAAAATGATAAAAACAAAAAACAAAAAACAAAAAAGCCCAAGAAGTAAATCTTAAACTTTGCATGGATAGTGAGCTATTTTACAAATTTGAAATAAATAGAAAACAGCTCTGCGAATATTTTCTGTATCTTTCCATTTTTTTCTTTTCCATGATTTTTAATTTGTAAAAATTAGAAATTTTGGATACATGTATGTAGGGTAAGTAGAGGCAGTCTGGCTTCCTCACCCAGGTGTCCAGGTAGCTAAGGGAAGCCGTGTTTCCACAGCCTTGCAGGGGCCTGATAAGTAGTGTCCTCATAGCCTTGAGACTGGGTCCGATAAACCGTTCCCATAACATGAAGTGAGCTCGCATGCGCAGAATTATGTTATGTCATGTAATGATCTGGCAGTTCTCTGGCTTTGTTCCCCTCTAGTACTTAAACAGGTGGGGACTCCCTGCTGGGGGCAGTGATGATGATGGGAGACACACAAGGGGACAGGTGCCACGATGGGGATCAGGGGCCAGGGCATGAGACATGCAGATAAACACGTGGTTTGCAGCATGTGTGGCTCGCCCACCCGTGAATAGAGGCGTGCCAGACATCCCAACGGCTCCGTGAATATTCTTCCATCTGCACGAATACCGTGAACCTGCCTGGCCTTGAAAGGTGGCAACACAATGTAGTTAAGAAATTACATTGGATAACTTCTATTCTAGCTTAGATCTTCAAAAAGAACTCCACATTTTTTTGTCTCTTAAAAAATTTCCACCAGCTTCCAATTTAATACAGCAAGTAGAATACTTCTATTGATTAGGAAATCATTGATTGACAAAATCTTGTGAGGTCTGTTTTTCATTTGTAATGAAACAATATCATAGGCTTCTTCTTTATTTGTACTGACAATCCCTAACTTATTACCAACCTTACCTGACCCATCATTAACAATATTTATTTTTCTTTACATCATGTATAGATTATGTTTCCTCACAGCTGGGATATTGTATGATTTCCCCAGAGATGTTACAATGGTTTCTAGAATGTAAGCCATTTCTTTCATAAAAAAATTAGGCCTCACAACTGCAGTAACTCAGGCCAATATGCTGTACATTCAGTGAAAGATCTATAGTAATACATGTGAAATGAATTGAAGTGATAGATCAACTCTTATAGCTGATTATTCCCTGGGATTTGGTTTGTGAAACTTTGTTATTCATGTCTAGTTTTAGAGTCTTAAAACTTAGCTCTTCCATCCTATTTTGAGGGCCCTATGGTGTAGTACTTTACAATTTTCAAATGACTTTCATGTACCTTGATTCATTTGTAATATACATGTTAGAAAGAAAGATATATAAATTGGTTTAGGCTCTGATAGCCTAGTTCATAACCCTATGATTGTGAAACAGGACTCAGAAATCTATTCAGAATTATTCTTACATATCATATAGAAATAAATATTTGGTATGTTTCTGATATTGATATAAGGGAAAACAGCTCACATACTGAATATTTGTAGTTTCAACAAGGCGAACACTTTAGATATGAGGAAAAAGTTTACCCTCATTGTGGGTAAACTTAATTTACCCTTAATTTTTTCATGTTGCTCTAACTGTATTATTGTAACTTGAAGTTCATTGTTTGGTAAAGTTAACTATCTTAAGAGAATAGTTTTTAAAAATCTATATCCTAGGATCATGTGCAAGCCAATATTTGTGTGTGTGTGTGTGTGTGTGTGTGTGTGTGTAATAGGAAAAAATAAAACATTTTCTGAGACTTTCGACTAGATTATGAATAACGATAGGTGGTACATATATTTGTTGTTGAATGGTGTAAGTGCCAGATACTGAATCAGGCTCTAGAAATACAACATTGACTACTTCTGAGTCTTGTAGTTAAAGTGTTGAACATCCATCTAGTGGAGAAAGCAAACTCATAAGTTATTCATCATACAGCATTAAGGAAGCCTTTGAAGAGCCTTGAGAAAAGTGCTAATGAAACCCAGAGAAGGAAGAAGTGAATGCTGCACAGGGGCATTTGGAAAGGCTTCCCAGACAGAGTGATACTTGGGTTAGAGCTCTGCCTCCCTCTCCTCCCCTATGAATTTCCTCAGAAAAAGTTATTTCATACCTAAAGAACACCGAAATGCCAAAATTTACATTATAATATCCCTTTATTTTGGTACTCTAAAAGGATGTTCACCATTTGGGAGCATTGCCAAAAGGCAAACGACTATAGCTCCCTTGGAAAATGTATGGATACTCTGGAGTCACGTTTTTAGGGCTTTTGATCTTGCCCACTTCTTTTTCCACCTTAACAATTTCTATTGTTTAGGAAACTATTTTAAGGTACAAAATTGCATTTACTCATGGCTACTTAGTCACTGAGCTCTTAGGACATACTTTTCTAATTTACTTTCTATTATTAGCTGGGCCAGTCACAGTGCAGGCATTTTTAGAACAACCTGGAATAGAATTTGTCCCATTAACCATTACTCTTTTGAATGAACAGTATCTGATTAAAACGATTTATTTTCTTTGAAGGTCCCATAATTGTAGTAGTAGTAGTATAGAACTAATGGTAAGATTCTAGTTTTAAAATTTGTTTGTGCGAATTCTACCTCAGTCACCAGTGAATAGAAAGACCAGAACAGATGTTCATTTCTTGTTATAAAATTAATAACAATAAAAATATACCCGAGGAGGACTTAAAAGCAACCCAAAAAATAAATGAACAAAAACAATGAGCAACAACAGTGATTAGCTTTAAGCACTCAATATCTCTTGTAAGAAGATAGAAGTGATTATATTCGTTATGACCTATGCTAGGCCATCTGAACGCCCACAGTGGCATGACCCACCTGCAGCAAGTTTCACGGTGTCAGGAGAGTTAAACTGTTTCTTCTGAGTCTCGTGGCTTTCAGTACCCAGATGGAAATGTAGTGGGGGGAAAGGGTGAATACAGGAGCTAAAACCCAATTATTAATTTCAAACTGTGAAATTTCAATAAACTTCTTTTCACTGATTTTATAAAGGTTCACAATTTTGCTCTGTGGGACTAGTAATTTTGCTCTGCTCACCTAATTTAAACAGTGCCATTTGACATTTTGAGGTTATCTAATAATGGAGTCAGCCAGGCAATCAGCTTTAGTATTATGCGTTTCATGAGCAAAAGGGGGAAATAATCTTAAAAGACAGGCTAGCTTGGTTGAATTTCACTGGATATTAGCATTTTTTAAAAGGAAAGCAGCATTAGTGATGGAAAGTAGGTTAAAACATTGCTGGTTTGCTAATAAGGAAAAGTATATTTTTTCCTACGAAATGGCAATGCTATTGAACGAAACTTCAACACATGCAAAGGAACAAAATTCTTTTTCTTTACAAATCTCTTAATTTCTGAATATTAGTTGTATTAGGGGATGACAGAAGAATAAACACATTATGAATATTAAAACGGACTGATTAGTAAAAGAGTAAATAGCAGCAGGATTAAAAGCAGGCACAAAGGACACGATATTCTTATTCTCTTTGGGGAGGGAAAAGGAAGGCGAGGAAGTGAGTCTCAGTGCAGTTTAAATGGGTAATAGGGCATGTTCAGAAGTGCCGTGCAGTGGCATTTAATGAAATTCTAAACTCTCCCTTCTCTCATTAAGTTGATTCATGGAGTCAGTAACAGAGGAATAACTGGCATGTTCGGCCTGCTGTGAAAATGACCGCATGTCCCACATCCCTCAGTTTAACCTCTTAAAAAAGGACCTAGAAAATGCAGACTCTTACAGGTCTTCCTCACCTCCTTTTACGTCATTATTGCTCTGTGCAGGTTAGCTTGTCACCTGTTTGCTACCTCATTACTTGGGTATGTATTACATAAGTGTAGACATTCCTCCTAAAAAGGCCAAAATTCTCCCATTACTGCCTTTATTATATTTTTTTATAGACTCAAAACTGAACATAGGTCCACAAGAAGAGACGTGGCACCAGCTTTTCTTGGTGAGGTTGGTAGGGCGGTGGTAAATTAGTGGCAGAAGAAACGTTATAAACTGAGATTTTTATCTAACATAAATTATTGCTTGAATAATAGCCAAAAAAGAGACTTAATAAAGCTAATATTTAGCCTCTGTCATTATGTGTTTTTAAAATTTATTGCCTTTGTGTGTAAGCTTAGCTATTTTCAGCTAACAGTAGCTAAGTGAGACCATCCTCAGGAAATTACACGGTCTTTTCAGTGAAGTAACCAAGAATCCTAACTCCCTTTTTCTCCTGGCCTCAGAAAGAGATGAAATACCTTTTCAGTTGACTGATGCATTTCCCTTCTTAAGGGTTGCGTGAGCTCTCTGAGCAAGAAAATGTAATGACCAAGGTCCCTGTCTAAAATAATATGGGAATTTATTAGATTGAATAGAAAAGATTTTCCTTTCTTCCAATGAGCTGGTCTTATTTCCTATGGCATTTCTTCCCAGGAATAAACCTCTGCATAGCTTTTCTTGATATCTTTAAAACATTTTGAGGGGAAGGAACATGTTTTTGACCTAATTTATAAACAGTAGAATTCCTAGGGTATCTCTTTTTTATGTTTTTTTTTAAATTTTAAATATGTACGTTTATTTTTTTAATTTTTATTTTAATTGTTAATCTTGTACAGTTTTCTGTCTTTTATTCTCACCCGAACCCGCCACCCCAGCCCTCCCCACCTCCCTCCCATTTCCACCCCCCCCCATAGTTTTTGTCCATGTGTCCTTTATACTTGTTCCTGTATGTTTGTTTTTTTTTTTTTTTTTTAAATAAGGGATTTGGAAGTGTATTAATGGGAGGAGTCTAACAGCATAAAAATTGTAGAGATGTAGATTTGTCTGAAGTTGCTCTCTTGAAGTGGTCAGAGCAGCGAGGAAGGGCACAAAGCAAATGAAGCCGCCTTTCGCAGGGATACTCCTGCTCTCATGGATTTCCCATGTCCGTATGATGGAGGGAGGCAAGCTAAAGTCCAGGAGGGTATCCCAAAGTGGATAGATTGCAGAAAGGTTATCCTAACTCAAAACAAAACCTTTATTAGATATTTATGCCTGTGTTACCCCAAACCTTAGCAGCTTAAACAAAAAATTTTATATCTCACAGTCTCTGTGGATTTGAAATTTGGAGTAGATTCATTTGGTGGTTTGGGCTCGGTATTGCTTATGGAATCAGTCAAGATGCTGGCTGGGGATGCAGTCATCTGAAGGCTTGAGTGCAGCTGGAGGATCCACTTTCAAAGTGTTTTACATCCACAGCTGGCACATTAACGCTGGTTGTTTTCAGGAGGCCCAGTTCTTTGCCAGAAGTATGTTTCCAAAGTACTACTTGAGTATCCTGTTGGTGCGACAGCTGGCTTCCTCCAGAGCGATTGACCTATGAAGAGAGCTAGGCAGATGTGACAATGTCTGAGTCTTATTTTTGAAGTTCAGGGCTAATTAAAGTGTTTGATTAAGAATTGGGGGTTGCTCACTGGTGTGGCTAAGAGTAAATCTGTGCCATGGTGAACAAACAGAAGAGAAAATTCAACTTTCTGCAAACAATTCAGCTCGTGTCTATTAAGACTTACTTTCTTTCCTATCTTAGTTACCATATAACTTACATTGCCTCCATATTATCTACTCAAGGGAAAATCAGTGGCACTGATAATCCAAAATCCATTAAAAATGCATTATATATTGGGGGTAGGGCAGGGAGTAATTGCCATTTTAATTATGTCTGGTCAAATTGCAATTAGTTGATGCTCCCTGAGAATACACCTGTTGAAAGAGATGGTTCAAATGAGGCAATCAAGATGTGGGAAGATAGAGTGAATTTTCAAATTTTTTAAGGAAAACTACAAAGATTAAATTCTCAGATAGTAGTCAAGATTAAATCGTCTCTGTAATTAAGTTGTAGGTAAAATTTTAATATATCATGTCTGGTTTTACCTCTTTATGCTTTTTATGTAATGTTGATAATTTAATTTCCACAGAGGTTAATTTTGAGTCATATTACTGGAATATTAGAAAATGAATAAACTGATAAATTGGATTAGAGAAGGGAGATAAAACAAAAAGGTAAAATATGAGAAAAGATTTTGGAATTAAAGCCTCTGGAGGGATAAAGGAAGCTGAGGGAAAGTTGAGATGCCCTTTACAACTATACTCCCGTCTGTTATGAGTCAGTGAGCTGAGCCTTGCATCGAGGGATCTGCCCATCCATGCTTTGTTTCATATGTGCTTTCGGGGAGCCATTAGGATCTCTGAGCTATAATCCCAGAAAAGCATTTTGCATGTGAGTGAAGGCTCATTCATTAAGTTCACTCGTTTAACCAATATTTATGGGACATTTCAGTGTGTCAGGTGGATGTTATTATTTTGGGTCCCTCACTATCATAATAACTACAACAGAGTAACACCAATTTATAAAACCATTTTGCTCATTCTAAAAATGAAAATAAGAGATGACCAGTAAATTATACACTGCCAGTCATTACTAATTAAGATGTATACACTATAAATGTTTTGTTTTATAACAAGTATGTCTTCATTTTAGTTTTATGAAAAAGCAATGTACAATATTTATGAGGCTTTCACATTAACACTCATGATCTTGTTCTTCCAATTCTGTTTTCCCTGTGAGGTCTTCAGTTATCCCCACAGAGGTTTACAGGAGCCAGTTACAGGCTGCACAAGAGCACTCCTGAGCGAGTGATTCCTCTACAAAGATATCAGTCCTTCTTCTAGTATTTCATCAAGATTTTATTTTTATCTATATAAATTAATTTTTATTGTATTGTTTTCTATTACCATTTATCCCCCTTACACTACCCTCCCCATATTTTTTAATATAGGCATATATCTTGAAATCTAAGATCAAAATACTACATACACTCTACAGAACCACGCTAAGGAAATCCTTCTCAGTTCATTAGCAATGTATCTACAAAGATTTCAGGATTATCTTGAAAAATTAGAACCACTTGTGTTGCAGACCGTTCAGCCTGGTTTCAGGAGTTGTAACCCTCACCCCATGGTGGGCTGTGTAAGAGCCCAAGGGACCCACTTCATCTGGGTCTGTTCTGTCACAAGGATGTGACCTACGAAGGAGACAAAGCTTATCTCCCTGGCAGGAGTGCTGCTTCTGCCTTACCCATCTCTGGCCCCATGGCTTGGTTGGTAGTCAATGATGGGTAAGACTCCTCATGGGAGGGGCAACCTAAGCCAGACTCACCACTTGGAAGGCCTCATGGAAGGACTGGGGGAGGGGGGGTTGCAACAAAGAGGATGTGATGGACCCTCGCCCCCTGGCTATTTATTTCCATCTGGGAGATGTCTCCTGCTTCCTAATTGCCTTAAAGCCTGAAACTGTGGGGGTGAGCGGTGCAGCCCTGTCCTGGCTAGGACGGCCCCTTGGGTAATTGGCATAAGAAAGAATTCCTAAAGTCCTGTGAAACCTGCTTTGCTAAGAGTGCTCTTCCTGAGGTGATAAGTGTCCCAGGAGGAAATGAGCATGTCTCCCAAAGTCTGGCAACCCCCCTTCCTGACAAACACTGGCTCGGATTAAGCCCTCAGATTTCTTTGACATGTTAAACTTGTATTCCAGTGTATTGGAACCCAATAAAAGCCTAGTGAGGAAGGGGCTCTGGGTCATTCTCCTCTGAGAGTTTGACCCCTTTCCTCCCCAAGCAGAAGATGTCTTGGTAGTTTTTACTTTCATCCGTGACGGAGGGATGGGGCTCTGCGGGCGGAGCCCCCCCACATCTGGCACCCAGGCCAGGGTCCCCCACACACTTGTTCACAAACTAGATGAGGAAGTGGAGGTTAGTGCTGAAACATCTATTAATTTCTCTGGAAATCAAATTTCTTTGTTTTTGTCCCCAATGATCTCCAAAATGAAAGAGAAAATCTCCAGTTTTAAAACTAAATCTTTCTCCTTTTCATTCACTGCAAATGCTCACTTGTAGTGGAGTGACTTACAAGTCTTCATGAGACTGTATTTACTTTTGCTGTGTGAAATTTTATAGTATGGCAACAATAGTTGGTTTTATCAATTTCAGTAATCTATTTGCTACATTTTCTTGGGTAAGTGTAATCAAGAAAGTACCTTGGACATTGAATTTCTTTTAAAACCATTTAAATGAAGAAACAATTTTAATGATTTAAAGTACCCTAAGCTATTTTTTAAATTGTTTTTTCCCTAAGGTCAAATGCTTGGATACCAGTCGTTATATGCCTGGCTAATATATAATTTGTCTTAAAATCAACAGAAAAGGGAAAATTGGATCTTTATCTAGAGAAAAAAAATTAAACTCATGGAAATTATAGAATTTTATAAAATTTTATACTTATTTCTAAGCATATTGTATATTATGTAGGAAATTGACAAGAGAACTAACAAGTAGGACCTAAGTTTAAATTATAAACCATTTTAATATATTCTAAATTAATATCTAATTTCTTGAAAGACTAATGCACTATTGATTTGGGGAGAAAAATGAAAGGATAGCTACAGGAATTCACCCTTTCTCTTTTCCAGATGAATTGTACCTGATGATAAATGAATATATTCTGTGTTGAAAATTACTAGAATATCTCTTGAAATTTCTCAGCATAAAGAACAAAAATAATATGAACTGACAGATGTGAGGCAAAATTTAGTCATCTTAAAATTGGTGATGGTATTTCAGATATGGTATAGTTTGAAGTAAATCATGCCTAAATGTCACAGATAAAATATGTAGACAATGGAGCTCATGGATATGTTCATTTTTCTATTTCTATGTTGTAAATACAATAAAATTAAAGTAGACCAGAAATCAAGCCATTTCTCTGATGGTCATATTTTGCTGCAAATTGCTAGGTTTCTTTTTTATTAAGTAATTTGAAGTGTAAATTTGTCTTTGTTTTGAAAATTTTTCAGACACCTGTTTAATTTCTTGTATGTAAGAGGTGGTATGGGAAATTCTGAATTTTGAAACCTTTAGTGTTCTTCCTCTCCATTTTGTTTATGTACCCACGTGCCCCATGCATAAACAGGATTAAAAATGATGTTACAAGCCCTTTTGTATCAAAACTGGTAAGAAAACAAAGAGGGCAGAGGTTGCATTTTGTCAGGTGGCCAATTACTTATTCTTCCACTCTGGGCACCAAAATCTTCTTTTTAGATAACACTCGTGTCCATTCTGTATAAAATTTATGCTTTTATTTCTTTTCAGGCCCACTTCACTATGCTCCAGCCACACTGGCTTCCTTCCTACCCCTGAAAAGGAACTGGAGTTTGCCTACCTCTGGGTCTTTGGGCTTGTTATTTCCACCAGCAACTCTTTCACCAACAGTCATCTTGGCTAATTCCTCAGCATTCATCATCTGTTTTCACCAGTGTCAGAGTGTCTGTGGGGACGTCCTCAACCTCTCTATTGGAAATTTGACCCTCCCAGCACTCCTTATCCTCTTCCCTTCTTTACTTTTCTCTTCTTCAATTCTTTTCATTTACCATTGTGTACATTTTACTCATTCATTTATGGTCTTTTTTTCTTTATAGTACAAGCTTTCCAAGGGAATTTTTTTAATCCTCACTCAAGGATATGTTTATTGATTTTAAAGAGAGACAGAAACAAGATTGGTTGCCTCCCTTACACACCTGACCAGGGATTAAACTGGGGCCTAGGTATGTGTCCTGACCAGGGATCGAGCCTGTGATCTTTTGGTATACAGGACAATGCTGCAACCAACTGAGCCACCCGGCCAGGGCAGGAAAAAAATGTTCTTTTCTTGCTCATTGCCTTTTTCCCAGGACTTAGACTAGGGCTTTTTACATAGTAAAGCCCCCAAATACTTGCTGAATGCTGTTGAATAAATAAATATGAAACAATCTGAAATATTGTTTAATTCTGATCTTTTCAAAGACAACAAACATGATAATTGTTGTTTGACCGAGTACTATTATATGATCAGAAAAATCAGTAGTTTCCTGGTAAATTAACTTAAAAAATACGCAATAAGTTTCTTCAATATGCAAACAGTTACTCCTCTCTGAGGAAATGTAGAAACCCTTATTTAGATGGAAATAAGGAAAATATATCCAATCCAGGTTTTACTCTGCTTTTTCTCAAATAGTCTAGCTTGTTCATTATCTGTTGATATAATTTAAGACAGTCTATGTCATTGTCACTTTGCTTGACTTGTGCTGTATTATTGCTTTCTCATTTTAGGATATATGACACTAATTGCTGAAGATTCTCTCTCTCTCATTACTTTTTAAGATTCTAGCTTGGCCAGGCAAGGTTGCATGGTCTATTGATAAAAGGAAATCCACAGAACTTGCCCAATTTCTCAGGTTTAGATCTTGATATTCCTGGCTTAACCCGCCCACGCATTTTGTCATGGCTTGCTGCATTCACTCTCCTTTAATGACTCTTTCAGCTCACTTTCTGTATGTGTTTCCACCTTGCTCAGGATCTCTCCCTTCCTCCAGCCTCAGTTCAATCTAGGCTATTGATTTAATTCTTTATCTTTTGAAAACTCCTCTTCCTTTGCTTTTTCAACAATGTATATGTGATTTTCAAAGTAAAACCTGCTGGCCGCATCCAGGTCCCAGGGTAGTTCTGTGAAAGTGCTTTCTTGAGCAGCCTCTGGGGTTATTCAGTCCTAGCAGGTGAGAATCATACATTATTGTCCTGAAACCCTTCTAAGTTCAGGTTTAAGTACAAAATCTGAATTGATTTTATTTCTGTAGTTCCAGTTTTGACTGTTTTAATGGAATCTAACTTATTTTCCGTCACACAAAACCATCTGCAGCTTCTTAGTGCCTGGAAACATCAGTCTCCAACACTGCATTCCTTTTGACGTGTGCACGCACCCTCTTTTCATATCTAAAACTTTTATGTACAACTCTCTATTCATGCTTTACACCTCTTTCTATCGTTCAACTGCCTTTGAGGCATACAACAGTGAAAGGAGAGTTTTCTAAGTTCCTGGCTTTCTGCTAATGAGAAAGTTGGTTTCGTGCTGGCTGTGATTCGTTGTAGGAACCATTGAACTCTATAATTCTTCCCCCCCTCCTTTTTATCATGTGATTCTTTTACCACCACACATACTTTCTTACTCTGGCTTCTCAGATTTTTGATTTTATCACTTAATACAATTTTAAAGGTCATTTATCTAATCATTTTCTATGCATTATCTACTATCTCACTTTAACTCATTCAGGAAAACTGATTGTATACATAGGCATATCATTAAGGTTGACAACTTCAGTCTGACTTTGAGCAAATTATACATGCATTTTGCTTTTAAACACTGGCACTTCTAAAATTAATTGCTGAGGAGAATCAAACTGCTTGCCATGTAAGAAGTATCTGTGAATGGTAGTTCTCTAAATTCTATTTCAATCTAAGCATTTCTATTTTAAGATTAATTATAACTTAACTGATGACAACTCAAGTAGAAATTGTTGAGTTAGTTGGCTTTGAGATAGAACTGAAACATTCAGGAAAAAATTGAAATATTTTATTGAAGACCATTTGAAGTCATCATGGAATTTCTATCACATTAGCTTGTTTTTAAGCACATAAACTAAAAATTACAAGTAGTAGATAAGGGTCAAATAGGACAATAACCAGCACATTGTATGTATGAGAGCAGATAAGATTCTTAATTTATTTATGATTTTCATGAGATCTCAAAAAACACTTTCTTAATAGGTAGGCTTGTACTATGAAACTGGGTAACATCTTGAATTTTTATGCCAGTACAAAAAATGACTAATACGTGTTTTGTATAGCAGAAAATTATTGATTGATATTTTGTGTTATAGCGTTGCTTGAAGTCTCTTATTTTATTTTATTTTATTTTTATTTTTGTCTGAAGTCTCTTATTTTATTAGGATTATCCATTTGTCATTTTCTTCTGCTTTTCAGCATTAGTGAAAAGGAAAATAAAACACTACCTTTTAAATGTTTTAAGATATGATTGAAAAAGTTTTAATTTTTGACAAAATATATTTAATTTTCTGAAATCAATAAAAAATACAAGTAGTGGTGACCCTTGAACATTTCAAGTCCTGACCAGAGGGAGGAGTTAATGCTCATGGCTATCTGTTAGAAGCAAATGTTAAAGATTCATTTAGTCTTTGATAAAACCCAGTTCATTTAAGCAAGAATAAAGGTAACAGGAATTAGACATGGGATTCTAGGCAAATGCAAACAAAGCTGAACATTGTGATTTATGGTGAGTAAGATGTTTTGTTCCTAAATTTCAGAATAGTCATATTAGTTTTTCAGTGGAACATTCTTGTTGTTAAAAGATTGAACTCAGTCCCTTGTCATCTTAAGACAAAAATATAGTGGAACTAGACTAAGACAAATAATCAGTAATCAAATTGGATCGATAGTCACACCACTCTGGTACACTTCCCTCTTGCTCATGGGTTGCTATGCTTATAATCAAATGACTCAAATAGATTTTTCTTTAGACAATTTACTTTTGCAAAACAAACTCTCACTGTTTTGTAAAGCAAAGTCAAAGCTCATCTTGTCAAGAAGATTGGATATCTACTAATGTGGGCTATTTGTTCTAGATGTGTCTATAAATAGCTCTATCATTTATGAAAGATTTGAGTAGCCTCTAAAGTCAGTCAACAATTAAATCAAATTAGTTCAATCTATTAATGTAGTAGTATAAAGGAAAGAAAATGATCTCTGTTAATCAGTAATTTTAGATTAGAATTCAGACTTTGCTCCTTACTGGCTTTATGGCTTTGGCCAAATTACTTAAACTCTCTGAGCTGTAGTTTTATCATGAACAAAATGGGAATTATAATACTTAACAGCTATTTCAGGAAGACAAAAATGAGATAAAATATAATAGAAAGGTTGGTAACAATGTTAGGTACCTACTGGATACTAATGGATGTTAATTTGTTTTCCCTTTGTCTTATTCTGGTCCCCAAACACACACACACACACACACACACACACACACACACACACACACACACAAACTAGTTTGACTAAATTTTCATTTAATTAATTCACTAGTTAATTAAGTTAAAATCATCAAACTGGTTCTGTATTCTTGCCCCAAATAAAGTGGAATACACATATCAGGTTTTTGTTAGTATTTTTGGACTCTTTCTCACTTGACTAATACTATTTATATATAACAAAGATAAGTTTGAAAATTAGCATAGTAATCTTTCCCAATTCTCTAAGTTATGGCTGTTATATCATAGTAAAAATATTAATTACAATTATATTGATGCCGATGGTGATCATTTCTGGCTTGGGCGATTCTCTGTTTTAATGGGGTCGCACACACCAGTTAGAGGTAAGGTTACATAAAGACCCCTTGCTCTGGACATCTTGGTTGTGATGAATAGCTATTTTGGTTCCTCAGGCTTGTGTTTTGAGTTTCTCATCTCCTCAGTGCTCATCTCTAGGTCTTTCCTCCTTCAGGTTAGGAGCTGTATCAGAGCAATGGAAAAATCTTTGGGTTCATACAGATGTTTTAGTCCACAGAGCCCAACCATGTAAAAGATTTTGGTCTTTCCTTGTTTTCCCCCTTATACTGAATCCTCATTCTCTGAAACAGGATTTGGGTTTGTGTTTATTTTTATTGTTTCTTTGATTCCTGAGTAGGGCTACTATGATTTTTTTCCTCTTAATTCTGCCCTTTATTCCATACTCTCAACAAAAAGAGAAGTACATCAATTTTTAGCATTCTCACTTAATTTGATTCTATTTGCCACAACTAGGATGATTATTATCATGAATGATAGTTATCCATGGATTTGGAACAATAGATTTGTAAATATTCTATTACTTATTTTCCCTCTGTGTTTACTTTTCTTATATCAAAGGGCTTTTCTTATCTCAAAGGGCCTTTCATATGTCAAAGAGAGGAAAATTATATAAATTTTATTTTTTTCTGGTATATGTTCTACAATCCCCTTACCTAACTTATAGTGCAATTGTGGGGAATCGATTGCAAGATCTGCAGATACCAAAATTCACTGATGCTCAAGTCCTTTATATAAAACAGCATAGTATTTTCATGTAACCTGAACACATCTTCCTGTATACCTTAAATCATCTCTAGATTCCTTATAATATCTAATTAAATATAAATACAATGTAAATAGTTGTTAGCTGAATTATGTAGAGATAATGAAAACTGGAAAAAGCCTGTACATGTTTAGTATAGGTGCAACCATTGTATCCCCAACTACATAGTGCACATCAGTAACAATGCCACTTTTTCTAAATATTTTCAGTGTATGGTTTATTGAATCCACACAGGCAAAAACTGTAGATATGGGGAGCCTCCTAATACTGTATTAGTATTTAAAACTAACTTTAAGACTAAATTTTAGGTGCTCCTGTCACACCATGTATGAAATCAACTACTGTGATTATTAATTTTTAAAGACCTCAAACGTCAAGAAGTAGAGTAGCCCTACAAAGTGGAAATAATTCATAATTCATCAGGTTGTTGTTTTATTAGGTTAGCCATTAGCTGACATTATGAATGCATATATGGCAAGGACATAATTACAAGGATGCTTCATAGTAAAAAAAGAAGTAGTCCGCAACGATATTTAGATTGCTGTGTCTGTCTGTCCTGTCATGCTTCTCTATTTTACCACCATTTTAAATGACTTACGGAGAAACCTTAAATTTTTTCTTGTAGAAACCCTGTTGAGAATATGCAGTTTAAGACTCTATTATTTCTTCCCTGTACCTCCAGAACTAAATTAAATGTTATTACCTCTTTGCTTCATTGAATCAGCAATAAAATGATAACCAATAGAAGCTCTTAAGAATAGTTACTAGATTACTGGTGGCAGTAAAGAACCAGGCGGTCATGGCGATAGGCAAGGAGAAGGGGCAGTTAGTGCTGTCTCCTGCACCAGTGGTCTGTGCTGCTCTGCGATCTGGCATTCCCACTGTTTCCTGTAGTTGAAAACAAAGCACGACTTAACAGAAACACACAAACAGAAAATAAATTCTATATAGCCTTGGGTATGTATGATAAGTGAAAATTACCAGTATGCTTAGTCTGCCTTTACCCTGGGAAACTTTTTTTCATGGAGTTACATGTTTTCTCAAAAAAGTGGCCTAAATAATTGTCACTATTAAGTAATTTGAGTTCCATTGGGGGTAGGAAAAACAAGTCTTTAATTTTTTCATTTTCTGGCCTCAGAATGATAATATATAAAAAAAGGACATTCACATATCAGTATACTTCTGAAGTCCTATTTCTGAAAATACAAGAAAACTTTATTAGTGCATTTTGTGCAGCGTGATGTACAGCAGTTAAACACCCCAGAGATGCTGTGGGTTTGGTGCTGGCCCACTGCAACTCAGCAAGGGTCACAGTAAAGAGTTACATGGAATTTTGGTTTTAAAGTGCACATAAAAGTTATGTTTACACTATAATTTTGTCTTTAAAGTGTATGATAGCATTGTCTTCAAAATGTAAATACCATAATTAAAAATACTTTTTTGCTAAAAAATGCTAACCATCACCTGAGCCTTTCGCTGGTCATACAGCATCCATCTAGAAGATGCATGGATATAACACAGAGTTCAAAATATGGAATGTACGCAACGTATAGAAAACACCTCATTTTGTGATTTCATACCTGTTTCCATAAGTTCAAAATGTTTGAATTAGTATCAACTCTTTAAAAACATAATGTAATATCAAAAGTTATTGGAATCGATTGTTCTATGATCTTATTCCCTCTGAATTCATCAAATGTTTGAGTTTCATTAACATCTTTAATATTTGTAACAGTAGCAAGAGTAATGGCAGTGACAACTGATATTTGTTCAATACATGCTGTGTGGCAAACATTGTATGTGTGTTCTGTATGCTTTACATGTATCAGGTCATTGGGTGTTTGCGGACACCTTGAGAAAGAAACAGATGCACTGTTACTTATGTGTTACTTCTGTGTGCATTCTTTTGTGACTTTTTACATTCAAAATTATTTTTTGAAACTCACCCATGTAGATACCTGTAGCTATATTTATAGCATATTCATTTGCAAATACTAAATCATCTTCCAAGAATTTTTTTTTTGGCCAGGTACATTTTCAATATTAATAGTCGAGATCCCTTTGCTTCATACGCTTGCAACATTTGTATTTTCAGACCTTTACATTTTTGCCAATTTAGAGATTGTAAAATTTCTCATGGTGGTTTTACTTTTTAATTTTCCTAACTAATGAAATTGAACACATTTTAAAAATGTTATTTGGCCATTCATATTTCCTTTCTATGAAATGCCCAATCTTTTCTTCTTAAGTAATTTATATTATTTTAAATTAATATTTGAGATTTTACATATTGTAATTACTTAGTGCTGATTTTCCATATAAATACCTGCTGTGATTTATGATCTTTCATTTTCTAAGGTGTCCTTTGAATAGACTCAAATTTCCTTAATGTGATTGAACTTACATTCCCTGCTTTTGGTTATACTTTTTATGTCTTTTTTCCCCATACTTAATTCTTTGAGGCCATGTAGATGTTTCCCTGCTCTCTATTAAGTTTTTTTTTACATATACTTTAATTCCACAGAAAGGAAACCTGCTATTAATTATTTGCGTGAATGATGTCTAGTGAAAAAACAATTAAAATTTTTCCTATATGAAAATGTTTTCTCAGGACTCTTCATAAACCACTGTTTCCCCACCGATATCCAATGCCACTTTTTCAGGTATCAAGTTGCCGTATATACTTGGTTCTGTTTCTGTGCTCCATGGACTTCTCCCCACTCACTTATCTTTTTATCTCTTTGACTCTAAACTAATTGCTACAGGTTTACAAAAATTTTTGATGGCTTAGAGTTACTCATCATATGATTCTTTAAAATTGTATTGTCCTTTAGTGTTTTTTTTTGTTTGTTTTGTTTTGTTCTATTTTTATTTATTTATTTTTGGAGAGAAGGGAAGGGAGGGAGAAAGAGAGGGAGAGAAATGTTAATGTGTGGTTGCCTCTCATCTGGCCCCCACTAGGGACCTGGCCTGCAACCCAGGCATGTGCCCTGACTGGGAATGTCCTTTAGTTTTTTGTATGAAGTTTAAGTCAACACTGATTTTTACAAAGAAAAATGTGAATTGCTTTTCATAATAGTATTGAATCTATACGACACTGTAGAGATAATTAAGAATTCTATAGCTGTGGCTATAATGATTGCAGTATATCTCTCCATTTAATTAGGTCAAACTGCCTTTCAATAAAGTTTAAAATTTTCCTCTTTAAATAAATATCATATACATATATAGGCATATATGGAATATAAATGTTATTTTTTATAAAATTATACTGCTTGAATATCTAGATGAAATGAATTGTTTTTTTGTAGATTGCTTTTACCTCACCACCCTGCTAAACTTTCATTTTAACACTGAGATGGTAGATTCTATTTCTCTTTATTTATATGTAAATAGATCTATACAGATACAGATATATAAATACAATCTAAACACATTTGCTGGCCTTTCTGGACTACCAAATGTTTTCTGTAAAATGCTGAAAGATAATGAACATCCTTGTCTTTTTCCTTCTTTTAAAGAAAATATTCTGCAGTCTCACCACAATTTCACATCTGTTGAATTTTTTTTTTTTTATTTTTTACTTTTTGGATCCTACCTTTATGCTGGGAAATACTAAACTTTGTTATATAATTTTTTATCTTGAATTTTCCTTCCATATGGGTTAGATAAATTCAGTTTTCAGATCCATATAAATGCAGTCCCATGGTTTCAGAGTTTCAGAGATTATATTATTATCATTATTAATTAATTAGTTGTCCTCCCTGGACTGGAAGTAGAGCTAGTTTTCACTGTAGTTTCATTTGGCTGGCTGACATTTTTTTTCTAGTTCCACTAAGGATGTAGTACTATCAGACATCTCAGCTCCACAATTACGTGCAGACTTGTGGCCTAAAAACCAGTACTTCATTCAGGCTACTGTCAGTCTCTCAAATTCCAGATTCCTCGTTAGCTTCCCCTCCAGAGCTAACTTTGACATCCAGTTGTGTTACATTCTGATTTAAGTTCATGCTAGTTGAAATCTTTTGCCATTGGTGGTTTTCCTTAACTTCTTGAAGGTTCAATGATGTGTTTAAAATGTTTTTTTCTTTAATTCATTCAGCATGTTGTTTTGTTTGGTTGATGGAAGTGGGACAAATTTTCAGGCTTAATTTGTTGGTCTTCTGGAAACAAAAAAGATCTCATAGTCCTTTAGCAACATTTTCCACCTTATACTTTTTGCTCTTGTTTTAAAAACTTGAGATGTCATTCCTCTGTATGTCATCTATTAAAATCATTTTATTACCAATTATACATTTAAAATAGCATAACCTCATAATATTCCTTATCTACTATAGCCTAAGTTTTATTTCCCTCTTCAAAACTACCCATTGTCTGTATGTCATCTAGCAATTAACCGTGTATATCTTTATGATATCTCATCTATTATTTCCTTAAAGTATAATTATACTTTTCTGTCATTTGAACTGCTCTGTGAGGACAATTAACCTCTATTATAATTATACTTAGACTTCCTAAATGCTAATGTGGTGCTCTGTACATCTTATAGTCTGGTTAGGATGTGCAATGTTTGAATTACAGTTAGACTTCCTTAACAGTATGTTCATATGTTCATTTCCAGTTCTTTTCCATTTATTTTTCACTCTTTATTACCCTGGCTTTCACTTTCCTCTTGCTCTTCCACATCACTCCCAAAGTTAACTTATGTTAACTATATTAAACTCAATGACATGTAGGAAATGGCTTTATTTTATTCTGCAAACATATTCTTACTTATTCATGCATTGTCTCCTTTTGCTTTACTTTGACTTGGAGCTCAGGAATTTATTACCAAGAAATGAGGGTGTGATATCTTCTTTAAATCTTCATTGATTTCCTCTGTTTTGCTTCTTGTCCTCTAGATAAGACATAAGGTCAACTAAGGTTAAATAAAAAGAGACAGGATGTATAATTTGGAATTTATTTCAATAATTTTGGCAAGAGTTGATGTAGATTTAGTCGGAGGAAGTAGTATTGGAGAAGGACTGAGGAAAAAAATAAGTGAAAGTTGATTGAGTTTTGTGGGAAGAATTGTTAGAATTTTCTGATAGACATAGAATGCACAAGAAAAAAGTCAAAGATAACTCTGATAACATTTATGGAGGAACTGGAAGAAAGGAGTTGATATGTAACTGTGATGGGGGAAAACTGGGAGAGGTGTGACAAGGAGGGTTTGGGAATAAGGAGTTCAGTTTTGGACACTTTAGTTTTACAACGTTAGATGCAGTTGCAGAGTTTGACTACAGTTAAATTTCTCTTTCAGGAAAGACTCTGGGCCAGGAATAGCAATTTGGGGGGTTGACAGTATATAAATGGCACTTAACCTAAGAAGATCATGTGAGAGACCTGCCCATCTTGAAGGTGTCTCCAATTGCTGTGCTTGTTTTTTCTTGTAAAGTTCTTCACTTTGGTGGCAATGGCAGTTCTATTCCCAAACTAGAAAGAAGGGAAGGGAAGTTTTCAGCTTACCTCCTACACTAGTCTTCGCTGTAGAATTAATGTCTCAATAATAACCTTTAACACTGCTGTAGAGAATGGCTTTCATTTGGTGAGTGTTAAGTACAACCTCTCATTTAAAGAGCACTTGAGTCTTACTCATTCTTTTTTAATTTTTTTTTCAAAAATCATATTAGGTGATTGAGTGTAACATGCAATATATTTTAATATTTTTTTATTAAACTTGTCAGTGAGGAAAAGTAGCTGATTTCAATATGTTAAGGTGATGATGTGACTTTTTAATTTGGCGTTAGCAATGGTAATGTCTTCAGTTTGGACTTCTATCAGCTTCTGTCTCGATCCTGCATGTAATTTTATACTGCACCTTCTCCTATGTCTCATCAACGTTTTTGTTTAAGAAACCTTTTCTAAAGTGCCTACATCTCTTCTTTTTAAATAAAAAAATCAATTTTAATCCGAATTGCCAAATTAATTTGCATAGAAACCATTTTCTAATATTAACCCTGCCAAAGGCTACCTGTGTGTTACTCTGATCAAGTTGCTTACTTTTTCTGAACCTAATTACATCATTTGTGAAACACAGAATTGGAATGCATTTTCTATAAAGTCCATTTCTGGTTTAACATTTTGAAACACAGAATTGGAATGTATTTTCTGTAAAGTCCATTTCCGGTTTAACATTTCTTGAGTCTTTGATAAAAATTTTCAATCCAGGTAGTCCTGGTAAATTCTGATCATCTGTCTTCTTCATGTCTATCAGCGACCTGGAATATTTTACTCATTTCATATTACTGAATCATTTTTTATGTGAATTAAAAACATTCTTCTTATATAAAACAAATTTCAAAGACAGTTTTGTTAATTTGCAAGATGTACACATATTATTTTTAAAAATTAGAGACAAATATAGAATATCACATTAGAACAAAATCAGTAAGTGTATTGGGTGTGTTTCATCATATTGTGTACATAGACTGTCATTTTAGAATAAAGCTATTAAGAAACAGGGACTTTGCAATGTGTAACAAGTACAGAACACTGAGAACATTCAATCAGAATTAAAGAATGATATTAGTTTCCCAAGCGATATTAGATTAGAGAGCAAAATCTATAGCAATTAAGCTAAGTAAGTAAAAAAACAAACAAAAAAAAAACAAACACACACACTATACTTAGTGTACATGAAATTAATAGCATCTTTATAATATCAAAAAAATGGCTGCGTAATTTCAAAAAACCATTGCTTATGCCACTACAATATACAAATAAAAAGTCAGTGACACTTGCAGTCCTATTAGATTAGAGGCTGTAATGGAACATTTTTGTTACACTTTCAGGGTGGAGAGATGAAAAGTACAAGTAAAGAAACCCTTTTTCATTTCAGTAAGTTCCCCATGGAAATTACCTGATGTATGTTAGTTCCTGAGGAGGAGAGGGCTAAATCACTAGAGTGAGCTTAAGATAGCCCTAATGGTACAATGACATTTTTCCTGTTTTAAATAGAGAAACTGACAAAACAGTAAAATGCAGAACTTATTTTCTTGGCTTTGCTGACAGGTACACTTGCTTTTTTTCTCCTGATTAGCTAATCAGTACAATCAATATTCTGAACTGAGTTGTGATCTAAAGTGAAATAGCATTTTGCTTTCTAAATATTTTTATTCTTTTTCCTAAATTTTCATATTTGATTTACATAATATTATTAACTTATAAGTAAATCATTTTAGGAGACATTTTCAAAAGCAGAGAACAATATTTATACTGGAGCAAAGGAAAGATTTCCTAGGTTTTTTTAACCTTCCTTAAAAACTCAAAGTCAACCCTCAGTAGGCCAATTTTTAACACTCCTCATGCATGTAACTCTTTAAAGACATAAAAAGACAGAATTTCTCATTACAGTATCGCCCCTGAGTACTGATTAAGTGACAGTTTATTCCTGGCATATATTTTATGATTAATCTAAATTTTAAACCATCTTGTTTTTATGGTATAATTCCATGTATTATACTATATTCTGTTATGTTTTAAATTGCTTTCTGAAAGTCAATGAGATTTTGAGCCCCTTGAGTACAGGGAGTCTGTCTTGGCTTTCCTATGACCATGACTGATACCAAGTAAATACTTTCTGAGTCAATGGAATCGAGTTCTGAGTGTATATCTGGTGCAATACTCCAAAATTGTAATTGGGAGTAAAGGTAAATTGGAAGTAAGTGTAAATATATATTTGAAGGATATTTTTTCTTCTCCTGAATGTTGTATTTCTTTTCTCAACCTTAGAGAACAGGAACACAAAGCAATACTATTATATTCAGATTTCAGGTAATAATCGTTTTGACTCCAATGTTCCATAGAACAAAATAACAGATAATGTACCTTGGCTCAACCTAATTTTGTATGCAGTATTACTGTATGAGTAGATTCCTCACCCCTTTCTAATATACTCAGACATACTGTTCAAACCGGTTCTTAGAAGAAATAGGCCAATAAGATAAACTGCCCGCTTTTCTTTTAATAGCCCTAAGGAAAAGGATTAGGCAGAGACTCTCATTTGTACAATAAAGCTTTTCTCAAATTCTGAGATCTTGGGATTCTTTACATTTTTAAATTGTATTGAGGATTTCAAACAGTTTTTGTTTATGTAGGTTATATCTACATATTTCCCATATTAAAAGACTAAAACAGAAATTTTCAAAATAATATGTATTTATTAATATATTTAAATCATTCCTAACCTTTTATGTTAACTTAAATAACATATTTTCAGGAAAAACTAACTCTGTTTTCCAAAACAAAGACTATCAAGGAGAATGTCATTTTCTATTTTTGTTGACATTTTATACTTTTGCCAATTCCATGTATTGTTATATATTGTTTTAATTGAAATATACAAATAAAATCTGATCTCACATACATGTGTAGTTGAAAAGAGAAGCAGTTTATTGTCTTTTCAGATAACTTTAGACATTTTCCTTTGTGGAATCTGAAACCATATAAATTATTTTTTATATTCTGCTACATAAAAATCAATTGGTCTATTTTGCAAATTGACTAGACATTTTATTTTTTCATGGTTTGAAATATGCTTTAATCATTGAGAAAACATTGTTTTGCAGACTTATGGAGGTTTCCAAATGATGAAACATTTCAAAATACACATTTGTTACTTCTACTTCTAACCAAGATGAATGGAGTCCATATATACTCTCCCACTCAGAACAACTAAAAATTCAAATAAAATATATAGAACTACAAATGTAAAGATATCGGATGTGAGGCAATGAAGGGAAGAGGTCCTTAAGAGATGAGAATGTAATGAGTAAGAGTTTTTAATTTTTCAGTTTACTGCTTGGAGAATTTCCAAGCATGGCAACAGGAGAGGAAACTAACGCAGAGGCGAGTGGTCTTCTTTCTTAGAAGAGATGAGAGAACAGGAGGTCCCAGTGTCTGGAGTGCTCGAAGCAGAACAGTAAAGTGAAGAACGCTGCAAAGGGAGAATTGTGCAGGGATGTGCAGAGGGTCACTCTCATGTCTTATATTGAGAAATGAATAGTGTGTGCATGTGGAAAAAACATTCAGATCTGGGCTGGGAATAGTTCTGATTTTACTACCTACAGTGAAAAGCTTCATATTTAGAAGTGCTCAGATGGAATTTTCAGAAATGTTTTGCCTCGCTAGTGGAAAAATTAGCCCTGGACTGAACACCGATTTAATCCTGCCTAACAAACTTTAAATGCAAGACCTGAAAAACTCACACTGTAGCTAGGTGGCTTAACTATGTCTAAGAATAAAGCTAAAAATATTTATGCAGTTGCAAAAATATTCAACAATTAACCAGGTAATATTCAGGAAGTCCCACGTCTAATTAAAAATTACTAAACATAGAAAAGTGAAAAAATAAAACCTATCATGAGTGAAAAAATAAATCAATTGCAACTGACCTAGTAATGACAGAGATGATGGAATGTAAAGAAATTAGAACAGTTATTACAATTCTGTATGTTTACTAAGCTAAAGTAAAAAGTGAGCCTATCAGCTAGAAATGTAGATGATACTTTTTTAAAAAAAACCCATATTAAACTCTGAAAGATGAAAACTATAATTTTTTAGATAAAAATTACACTGGATGGAACTAACAGCAAAGCACTACAAAAGATATAATTAGTGAACTTGCAAAATAGAAATTAAAAGTAAATAAAACCAAACAGAGAAAGAGGATAAGAAAAAGTAACAGAGCTTCAGTGAGCTGTTGGTCCAATATACATATACTTGGAGGTCTGACGTTAATATGTAAGAGAAGCTTTCAGAAAAATTATTTAAGACAATGGCCAAATGATTTTCAAAATTGATAAAATTATAAACCTACAGATAGAAGAAACTAAATGAGCCTCAAGTGTATATACCCACACATTCAACATAACAAAGAAAGAAAACCACAGGAAATCACATAAGTAAATTGCCTGAAGTAAGAAAAAAGAGAGAATATGTAAAGCTGATACACAGAGAACACACATTACATACATTACATACTGAAGCACAAATATAATAATGACAGCGTATTTCTTGTTTGAAACAATAAAAGCCAGAAGGCAGCAGTGTGACATCTTTAAAGTGCTAATAAAGAAAAAAAATGTCAATTTAGAATTTCAAACCCTGAAAAGATATCTTTCAAGAATCAAGGAGAAATGAAGATATTTTCAGACATGCAAAAGCTGAGATAATTCGTTAACTGTAGAGCTTCACTACAAGAAATATTGACAGAAGTTCTTTAAGCAGAATGAAAAGAATACCAGAGGAAAATCTGGGTATTGCAAAGGAATGAAGATCCCTGGAAATGGTAACAACATGGCTAAAAATTTTTTCTTATTTAAATCTCTTTAAATTATAATTGAGTTTAAATGAAAAATAATGATTATAGTGTTACTAATGTGTGTATAATTACTATGTATTAGGATAAATGCAAGGGGAGGAGAAATAGAAATATACTCTTGCAAGGTTTTATGTTATATCTAAAGTTGTGTTATATCACTTTAAGATAGACACTGATAAGTTAAAGATCTAAAGTATAAACTCTAAAGCAGTTACTAAAATGGTAGCTTAATTTGAATTTTTCTAATAGATAATAAACTTTAGAATAAATAATAGTTTTTTTAAATAAAAAAGTCATTTCATAATGGTGAAGTCAATTCATCAAAAGGACATATAATGCTAAATGTTTGTACATCTAATAATAATTTTAAAACATGAAACAAAACTGATAAAAGTGCAAGGAGAAATAGGCACATGTATAATTGTATTCAAAGATTTCAACATTCCTTTTCAGTATTTTACACAATAAATTGATAGAAATTCAGTACGTACATGGAAGATATGACCAACTCTGTCAGCGAACAGGGGCAGAATGCAAATTATTTATAAGAACATATGATAGATTTACCAAGATATACATCGTTTTGGGCCATCTAACAAGTCTCAGTAAATTTGAAAGGACTCAAACCTTAACAAATGTTTTCTCTGACTACAAGGAAATGAAAGTATATGTCAATATGAGAAAGATACTCATACCTTGACAATTCATAAATATTTGGATACTAATTAACATATTTCTAAATAGCATATAGATCAAAGAAGAAATAAAAAGGTAAAATCTAATGCATTTTGAACTGAATGAAAGTGAAAACTCTGAACACAAAAAATTATTGAATGCTACTAAAGCAGTACTTGGAAGGAAGTTTATGGCAGGTATTGCTAATATTGGAAAAGCTAAAAACTTTGAAAATGATGATAACTCTTCCACCTTAAGAAAACAGAAAAAAAAAGCATAAAAATCTGAAGTAGAAATAAAAAACTAACTCTGTTGGAAGATAAATAAAATTGATAAGCATTATCCAGACTGATCAGAGGAAAAAGGGAGAAGACACAAATATGAGGAATGAGATTTCACTCATATGCATTATGTTGTACTTTTACCTGAAAATTTTAAAAAATACTTAAAATTGACTACATAAGTTGAAAATAATGTCACAGATTTAAATTTTGCTAAACTATAACATTGCTAACTTTTAATTAGTGTAAAAAATAAAATAAAAAATGTTTGCACCTTCTTAAAGGAAGATCTACAAATTCCAAGTTCAAATTATATAAATCTTTCCTTCCCTACCCACCAGATCTCCCTGTACCCCATGTTTCTGCCAGGAATTTTTGTTAATGTACCAAAAGACAGAAATATGTTATCATTGTCAAAGGCAGTTTGATTAATTTTTCTGAATAAATTGTCTTTCTAGCCAAAGGTTATTTTTTGATGAGCAGCCACACATGCTGTAACTCTTGCTCTATTAAATCTTAGCAGGACTGACAAGACTATAGAATGGGCCAGGAGATTTGAATGCATTTAATAAATCTGGAAGTCTCCCTAATGATTTTCGCCAGTTTTGTGTTTTCTTTCTCCCTGGCCAAAGGCATCTTGTTTTTTTCTTTCCATTCTGCAAACTTTTCTCATTGAAATAGAAATGATGGCTTAGCCTTCTCTGTGTTACTTGTCAGTATTTGATGACCTTCCCTAGTCATCAAACTCCTTCTTTAATTTTTTCTCTGGTTTTAATTGCAACCAATTCCCTATTGGCCAGTCAAAATTTTTAAATAAATTTATTAGTTTTACTTTATATTCTGCTATAAACCTTGTGTGTACATTAAACTATTTTTATGTCCTTCATTCCATTACTTGTACTTAAAAAAAACAAAAACAAAAAACAATCTGAGCCTTGGTCAGGTAGCTCAGTTGGTTAGAGCATCATTCCGATACACCAAGGTTGTTGCAGGTTCAATCTCTAGTCAGGGCACATAAGAATCAACCAAAAAATTCATAAATAAATGGATCAACAAATCTTCCTCTCTCTCTCTCTCTCTCTTTCTCTCTCTCTCAAACCAATTTAAAAAAATAAATAAAAAACAATCTGAGATGTTTGGAAATATGACTTGTAAATATGTTTTCTGGGTATGAACTTACGTTGTTATGTCCTCACAGAGCTTTCTTTCCCCAGTCTTTGTCTAACTAACTACTTCTTATTCCTCAGGCCTTCATATTAACTTCATTTACAAGGGGGGGCACACAAAAATTAAATTTATTTATAAAAAATGTGTATTTATTCTTACATATTTAAACTTCGGTCACCTTCAACGTACTCTGCATTTGATGCAGTACAGTTATTGAGACATTTTTTCCACTGCTCAAAACCAGTTTTGGAACTCACTGATTTTGATGCCTTTTAGTGCTATTACCATTTTTTGTTTCACCTCTTCCATTTTGGCAAAATGTTTTCCTTTGAGTGCTTTTTTCATCAGGGGAAAAAAAGTTGCCTGAGCAAGATCAGATGAATTGGGAGAGTGGGACACAGGGATCATGCCTTTTTTGGTCAAAAACTGCTGAATGCTCAGTGTAGTATGGGCAGATGAGCTCATAAATCACCCATCATGAAATAGGCAAAAACATTGAAAGAGTCTTCTAAAAGAAAAATTCACTGAAGCCAAATGCAGCCTCTCACGACAATGCCAGCTGGTACACTGATACAGTAGGGTTCCTAGAACACTCACCTTGTGGGGGAAGCCTGTATACAAGGAGCTTGTCCTCTGGAAGATAATTCAGGGGTTTTTTTGGGTCACCCCATCATAATAAGGATATCTTCCTTTCTAGTCCAGATTAGGTAACACATGCACTGTGTTATCAACATTTTCCCAGTGTGGCACTTGTGAAACGATGTTTTTAATGTCTATGTTCTTTCTCTGTCTAGAATACCTAACCTCTTATTTGTTGTATTTACCCATTTTAGTGTTCATGAGCATTTGAATTGCATCTAGAGTTTGACTGCTGTGATGAATAAAAGTGTGATGAACAATGCCATGAACCGGTGTTACCAAAATAAATTTAATAAAAGTTTTAAAAAGTTTTGCTATTTTACAACAAGTAAAAAAAAAAAGTTTGACTAAAAGTGTAATGGACCTTCTTGTACATGTCTTTTGGGGGATATAAGAAGTATTCTTTGGAGTGGAATTCTTAGGTTCTTGTGTTGAGAAGACTTTTAGCTTCAGCTCACTTATTTCTAAAAAATAGAGTATGATTTATACAAAGTATATGTCTTCTTAACTCAATTTTAGCAAGTTAAATTTTATAGAAGTATGTAAATTTCATGTTTTGCAATTTATTAGCATAAAGATATTTTGTTTGGTATATCTATTTTTTAATTTAAAATTATTTTCAACTACTTTAATATTATTGAAAATATGCTAAAGTTATTTTTCCCTTTTTTATCCTTTTCTTTTGGGTGTGGAAATCTCTCTGTTTTATTTGCTTAACATCAACAGATATTTGGTTTTTTTTAAAATTATATTGGTCTTTCCAAATAAATGACATTGGACTTTTTTGATTATTGCTATTATGTGTTGTTTTCTATTTCATTAATTACAGCTCTTTTCATTATCTTCTTTTTTTTTTGCTACTTAGAATTTTCCTTTTATTTTTTTCAGTAGGATTTTCTGCTTTTTTATTGTTATAAATGATTTAGCCTATTCTTTAATTTTGTTTTTTTATCAGTATTTTTTAATTGTTGATATTGTACAGTTTTCTGTCTTTTACCCCGCCCCAGCCCACCACCCCAGCCCTCCCCACCTTCCTCCCATTTCCACCCCCCATAGTTTTTGTCCATGAGTCCTTTATACTTGTTGCTCTAAACCAAACCGTTCCCCTTTTCCCCCGAAATTCCCTCCCCTCCCACTTTGGACACTGTCAGACTGTTCTCAAATTCAGTGTCTTTGTTTATATTATGCTTGTTTGTTTGTTTTGTTGATTAGCTTACCTAAATTTGTTCTGTTGCTATTTTTCTGATGCCTTAAAGATAACTGCCTCAAAATTGATTAGCCTTTTTTGTTTGGAACATAAACATTTAAAGCTATACATTTTCTCTAAATAT
Source organism: Glossophaga mutica (assembly GCA_039655065.1). Classification (NCBI taxonomy): domain Eukaryota; kingdom Metazoa; phylum Chordata; class Mammalia; order Chiroptera; family Phyllostomidae; genus Glossophaga; species Glossophaga mutica. Next base: position 70,656,838 of record CM077308.1, on the reverse strand, counting down.
CAGTTTAGTTGCACCCTATATGTTTAGATATATATTAAGTAATAAAATTAATGAAAATGACTTATCATTACTTATCACAATGCATTATTAAACATTATAGAACATGGCAATTTTCTTTGTCTATGAAGTTTTTTGTTTGTTTTTGTTTTTTTTGCTTAATCCTAGTATAGTGATTACCAGAGAGAAAGCAGGGTTGTGGGAGGTGGAAGAGGGTAATGGGAAGATAAATGGCTATGGAAAGAGACTAGACTTTGGATAGTAAACACACAATACAATATATAGCTGCTATATTATAGAATTGCACAATTAAAACCTATATAATTTTAGTAACTAATGTCACCCAATAAACTAAGAAATTTAAAAACATGCAGTTCTCCCAACTAAAAATAAGATAAGAAAAGAAGATCTTAAAAATATCGTTGATGAGTTTCTTTCTATGAAAACCAAGAAAGTAAAATTATTTTCAAAATTCTGTTTTGGTATAAATAAAATATTTAAACTTAAAATGATATACCTTTTAAACTTTCCGATATTTTAAAAGACTGCCTTGGTTATCTGGAACAAACTTATCAATTAAAATTTTTAAATATTTATATAATAACAAACATTTCATTTTGCTTCAGGCTATATAGCTTGGCATGGCGCTTGAAATCTACTAGAAGAATCAGAGAAGAGCTCAGAATTTTATATTACATCTATTTCTGTGGAGATTTTTAAATTTAATCCTCACCTGAGGATGTTTATTGACTTGAGAGAGAGAGAGAAAATGTCAGTTGGTTGCCCCCATATGTGCCCCAACTGGGGACGGAACCCATAACCTAGGTTTGTGTCCTGACCAGGATTTGAATCCTGCAAACTTTTGGTGTACAGAATGATGCTCCAACCAGCTCTATACCTGGCCATGGCTGGAGATTTTTTTAAGACAACATATTTTATTTTGTTCTAACTTTCTATTTATAACTTACATTGTGGAGAGATCCATGTGGATTTCCCCTAGGTCTCTCTTGCTATCTTCCTGGATGTGTGGTAAGTCTCCTAATTTCATGTCTATGAATAGATAGTTGTTTAATATACAAGACTCTTAACCAAGGAGTGCTGTCCAGTGGACTTTCATCTAGTCTTTTCTGTTGTAAGATAACTTAAGTAAAATCTTAGAATAATCACCGTGGGAATATTTCTTTGCATTCTCTAGGACAATTTACAATTTCTACCTAGTTGTTTCTGGATATCTTAGCATTTAGATTTCAAAAGCAAGCTGTCAGTGAGGGATGATGTGGCATAAAAGAGAGGAGATGGCATTCTGGCAAGAAGGGAAGGGTTGACTAGTGTTCTACTTGATAAAGACCCTGACTTCTTGATCCAGTTTAGTATAAGGGCACAAAGAAGGATCTTTCCACTTTTGTTAGGAATGCAGTACATAATGTTGGCAACTGTTTCACCAGGGGACTTTTTCCAAATTTTATTTTAAATGTGATACTAACTTTTACACTTATTTAATGAAAATAATTAAATGAACCAACCAACCTGTCATAAAAAAGAATCATTTTATGTGTGTCTACCACTTAAAAGAAGTAGTAAAAGGTAATTAGAACTACAAATCTTCTTATGAGAAAAAAACTATTTCTTTTTATTCCGACTTTTTTGTTTCTTCCCTAGATGAGAACAGTTTCCTTTGTCTATAACAAAATGGAATCTTGACCATCAGTGTCTTAACAAGTTTTATGATGAAAGGATTTGGCTCTGTTTCTTCAAAGCTGACAAATTCTGCTGGACAAAATAGCCAACGTGTTCATGTTAATGACAGAATTTTACAGTTATCCAATTAGCTCCATTTGCCTCCTGCCAGATCTCACTCTTCTTCTGCAACATCCAGACCAAAAAAAAAAAAAAAAGGCAAAATTTGTTTATCAGTACATGGAAAGGCAAGACTAAAATTTTGAAAGACAGGTGAAAGCTGGTATATTCAGCATGGTATGGCCATAAAGAACAAACTGACAGTAACCAGAGGGGAGGAAGAAGGGGGATAAGGGGGCAAAGAAGAAGAAGGGTTGTCAAAGAACATGTATAAAGGACCCTGGACAAAGACACTGGGGGGAGGGGAGGATTGAATGTGGGAGGAAGGGATGGGTAAGGCAGGGGAGAGTGATGGGGTAGAAATGGGGACAACTGTAATTGAACAACAATAAAAAAAGAAAAAAGTTAAGTAAAAAAATTTTGAAAGAAAATTGCTGTATTCTATTCATCTTCCTATAGCTAGAACTTAGCACAGTATCCATTACAAACTAAGAGCTCAGTAATGGGTCCTGGCCAGGTGGCTCAGCTGGTTGGAGAATCATACCAATATACTTAGGTTGCAGGTTTGATTCCCACTCAGAGCGCAACCAAGAATCGACCAATGAACGCATGAATAAGTGGAACAACAAATCAGTGTCTCTCTCTGTCTCTCTCAAATCAATAAGTAAAATTTTAAAAAATGGAACTCAGTAATGCTTGAAACAAAAATCAATTTAAAAAATTAGAAAGGACAGAGAAGAAACAGAATTTTCTCTTTATTTCAGTTTCTCTTCTCAGTAAATTTGCCATAAGAAATGGACCAGCCTGAATAATTTAGTGACATAGCACTTTTTATGTTATGAAATCTTTCTGATAATAAAGAAGTTTAGGCAACGTCACTATCATGGGTCAGACCAAATTAACTAAGCTTACGTGATTTTAGTGTACACTACCTGTTTAGTGTACCTGTTTTGAAAACCGTGGTTTCAAAAACATGGAGAGTATCCTGCAAAGCTCAAATATTTGGGAAACTTAACTTAAACCAAAGATTTTATCCTATATACTCATACTTGTATTCTATAATAATTCTTGTGAAAAGAGAATCATATTTTGGCATAATTAGATCCAAACAACATTAGACAACATATTTCATAAATGCTTATTCATATAATTTTCTGGATATTAAAAGTGTATGACAGCTTTAAATATGTCAATGATTTGTCCATAGTACAGTCAGTTGGAAATAAAATCTTAAAGTTGCTAATTTCCGTGTAAAAAAATTTCAACATATATTTAAAGAAACAACAAAAAATTAATTTAGAAATCAGCAAAAGGAAAACCATTTTCTTCTCTGAGGATATGAAAACTTTTAAACTTTTTTTTGTGCAGAGATTGAAATTGTTTGGTTAAAGAGCAGGTTAATTTGTCAGGTGGACAAGGTGACTTCCTGCCATTAAAAAGGCATTAAGGCTAAAGCTGTTGTACATGAGCTAATTTTGTAGAAGCCATGAAAGATACTCGACTCTTTCATTTTACTCCATGTCATCAAAACAGGGATTTAATTGGTTACAATGTAGTTCAATTGTGCCAATAAAATATCATTGATTATAATCTCTGTAGAACTGTAATGGCAACCATTTTTTACTGTATTGGCAGACAAAATCGCATTTTCTCTTCGTCTCAGGTCACTTACCACCCAAATGAACAATTGTTAATGGAACCAGATCATTAGCTCCTGCGATACTGATTTCCGTGTCACTGCCTGAGTGCACATTTCAATGGACAGAGAATATGCCAGGATGGCTTCTTCTTGTACGTGAGGAAGAAATTTGGTAAGTTTTGATAAATGGCTCCATTTATAGCATGAGGAATTACCTAACTGAAAGTGCTGACTGCTGAGTTGGGAAGACTAATGAGTAAGTGTAAGAAGGCTGGTTCATACCTGCCAAAGAAATAGGAAAAAAATCTACAGTATTCAATATAAGGCAAATAATAGTAGTAATAATGATAAAATAGTAATATAATTACACAACAAAGAGTTAATAATTATTGGGAACCTACTCTGTTCCAGGTAGTATGTTAAGTAATTTACATGTTAGTTTAATTAACCCTCCAATAACACTCTAAGATAAATATTTAATTTCAAATTTAAAGAAACTGAAGTCTAGAGATACTTGCACATTTACCAAAGATTACAAATAAATCAAGCAAAGCTCAAACTCCTGACTCTTCAAGCAGCTACACTAGTGTTGATTAGTAATGTCTAATAACATTTTTCTCTATTATTGTCTGTAAATGTATTTGTTTGCTGTTATCGATAATGCAAGTAATTCTGTTCATTGTCGGTGTCTCAGACCGTAATGCATTTAAAAATTAAGTCGGTTATAGTAGAAACTCAGTTTTTTTAAAGGGAATGGTTGAATAAATGAGTGATGAGTGACCTACAGTTTTCAGCAAGCATATAAACATTGGATGACATTACCAGGATCTCAAATTAATCAGATAGAGTCAAAGAAAGTATTATGTGTTCATTTATTGTCTATCACTGCTTCCTGGGGATTTATATACCATGTTGTTAAGTTAAGTATACTATTAAGTGTGCTTTATAGATGCTTTAATTTGCTCCTGAAAAGTAATACGTAATAAGTTGGTGTAAATTTAGTATTTGAAATATACTGAAGAAATCTTTTAGTGAGTTCCTTTGTAAGGTGAAATATCCTACACTCACATTTGTCTTTTTTTGTATATCAGAACTTTGTTTTTAGTGAACTATGATCAGCTTTATAAAAATACGATTTTCACTCAGGCTGGTGTGGCTCAGTGGATTGAGTGCAGACTGCGAACCAAAGGGTCGCCGGTTTGATTCCCAGTCAGGGCACATGTCTGGGTTGTGGGCCAGGTCCCCCGTTGAGGGTGCGTGAGAGGCAACCACACATTGATGTTTCTCTCCCTCCATTCCCCTTGCTCTAAAAATAAATAAATAAAATCTTACAAAAAATAAAAATACTATTTTTCCTTAGAGACTGAAGAATCAACAGAAAAACCTAGGACCAAAAAGAAGAAGTAAATCATACATCCAGTAGCTAGTGAGCACATACACTCTCCACACACCCCACTTTGTTATTACTTTTGAAGCTCAGAGTGTGGTAAGTAACTTCAAGTCTACTCATTAAAGTGCGCACGTACGTGTGCACACACACTCCGCAAAACAAAACAAACATAGGAAATCATGCATCATATAATTAACAAAAATTAAAAATGTACTTAACTTGACAAAATATTTAATATAATGTTCCCTCAAATGGTTAATTCTCAATTTTAGTTAATTAAGTTGCCTCAAGCAAATTATTTCCCTTTCAGCACCATCTCTCTCCCCGCTTTACCTTTTTATGCTCTACCTAACATTCTAAGAAGCTTTTTCCTCAAATGTCTGTCCTTACCTTTGACAACACCATCTGCTTCCAACTACATGCATGGCCAGATAGACATCGAAACACAGTGTAGGAATAGGCCATAGATGTAGGTGGTTGGGTGTGGTCAAATCAAACCTGCCATTTAACTTGAATTTGTGTGGCCTAGAGCAACTAGAGAAAGTTATACTGATACAACCAACAGCATGAAAAGAAGACCTTTTAGCCAAAGGCAGAAGGAAAAAACTCGTGAACAAATAAAGTGTTTAATGAAGCAGTAACTGTCTCAGGAGTGACTAATAGCATTCAGAGAACTGGGAGGCACTCTTCATTGCCCCTCCCATGCCCACCCGGCAGTGAACCTGATGCCCCTGAGGTACATAAGCCTGTGTTCCTATCCTTCGGGAGTGTGTTGGATCTGACAGTTGTAGAATAGTGTCTGTTCATTCATTGTTTCAGCAAATGTTCATTGAATATTTAACATGGATTCAGTAAACTATGTAAAATGTGATCCCTGACCTCAAGGGAAGCTGCAGGGTAATTGAAGAGCCCAGACATGCACACACCAAAATAAAATATTCATTTAATATAACATGCCATGGAGTTTATAACTGCTGGACTTAAAAATGGACCTTAGAGTTTCTTTATTCTGTTTTTCTGCTGTATTTTCACGAGCTGGGGTTATATGGAAATATTTTAAGATTAGCACTAGTCTCAGTGGGAAAAGCCAAACTCATCAAAATACCCTCATCCTCTCATTTTACAGAGAAGCTGAGTTGACATTAATGACTCAAGAGCATTTTCTAGTAATTAGCAGAATTGGGATCAGACAATAATTCAAGTGCCAATGCGCAATTAAAGTTAACATGTGCAGCCTGGATTCAGAGAGGAGAGGCATTTGATCATTTGTATATAGCACCAAAGTGTGTCCTAATCACTTTTGGAGACTAGGCTCTAAATCTGTGTTATCTGCTAGTGTATATACCATGTTAAAGGTTATATGCTGCAAATATTTAATTTTACAGTATGTACCTGCAGCTAAATTTTCCCTTATATTTTTTATCATGAGGGGCTCAGAAGAATGTTATTCCAGGGCACAGTCTCATTTCAGTATTAGGCCTAAGCACTATGTAATTAGAAAGGTAAACATTCTGTATGAAAACATATACTTAAACTCAAAGACAAAAGCAAGTGACTTTTGGGTGCTCTACAATTTTTCATAGATTATTTCCACTGGAAGAATTATTAAGAATTAGCATTCGTTCATTTTCATTGGGTTATCAAAACAAATTTTTTTCTGTAATTTTAACAGCCTTGAAATGGATGGGTAGGGCAGAATGACTAAACTAAACAGAATTTCATGTTCTCAGACTATCTTTAATATGGGATTTATACACTGATTCTCTTAAGAAAATAGTTGGTAAAGCAATATAATATAGTGCTTTGACAAAAGGTTCCTTGAATTAGATTTACTGTTTAAATATACCACTCAAAATTCATGAGTAATGAAACAAGTTCCCTAACTTCTCTAATGTTTACTTATCTGTTGTAAAATGTTGAAATTATAGTGGTATTACCTTTTAGTATTTTTGTGAGATTGAAATTGCATGTTTAAAATAATTAGTGTAGTTCCAAACACTTAGTAAACACTGAAGAGATGATAATGGTTAAAATTAAGTATAACACACCTGGTGAGGCACCTTGCTAGGTACTGTGGATAAAGAGATTAAATTAAAAATCCTCAGGCTTATACAATAAAATTATGTGTGTATATATATATATATATATATATATATATATATAGTTACTTTTAAAATATAAAATTAGATATTGATGGCATTTTTGTACACTAACAGTGAGCTATCAGAAAGAGAAACTAGGAAAAAAGTCCCATTTACCATAGCAATAAGAAAACTAAAGGACCTAGAAATAAATTAAACCAAGGAGGTAAAAGACCTGTACTCAGAAAAGTACAGAACACTGAAGAAATTAAGGAAGATACAAGTAAATGGAAGCATATACTGTGTTCATGGATTGGAAGAATTAACATCATTAAAATGTTCATACTACCCAAAGCAATCAATAGATTCAATGCAATCCCTATTAAAATAATAATGGCATATTTCATTAATCTATAACAAATACTCCAAAAATTTATATGGAGTCAAAAAAGCCCCTGAGTAGCCTCAGCAATCTTGAGATAGAAGAACAAATTTGGAGGGATCACAATACCTGATATCAAATTATACTACTGTAATTGTTTTTATTACAGTGGCTGGTACTGGCATAAGAATAGACACGCAGATCAATGGAAAAAATAGAGATCCCAGAAATAAACCCATTTCTCTATGGAGAATTAATATTTGACAAAGGGGATATGAGCATAAAATGGAGTAAAAATCATCTCTTCAGTAAATGGTGTTTTGAGAACTTGACTGGCTTATGCAAAAAACAACAACAACAACAACAAACTAGACCACCAACTTATACCATACACCAGAATAAACTCAAAATGCATAAAATACTTAAATATAAGTCATGATATCATAAAAGCCTACATAGGTAGTAAAATTTCAGATATCCCATACAGCAATATTTTTGCTGATATATTTCCTAGGTCAAGGGAAATAAAGAAAAAAATAAACAAATGGGACTACATCAAACTAAAAAGCTTCTGCATGGCTAAAGAAACCATTATCAAAATAAAAAAGGAAGCAACCATATGGGAGAACATATTTGCCAATGGTACATTAGACAATGGTTTAACATCCAAAATATATAAAGAACTCATATGACTGACTCAACACCAGGAAGACAAACAATCCAATTAAAAATGGGCAAAGGACCTGAATAGACACTTTTCCAAGGAGGATATACAGATGGCCCCTAGACATATGAAAAGATGCTCAATATCACTAGCCATCAGAGAGATGAAGATTAAAAACCACAATGAGATGTCACCTCACACCTGTCAGAATGGCCATCATTAATAAATCAACAAACAAGAAGTGCTGGTGAGGATGTGGGGAAAAGGAAGCCCTAGTGCACTGTTGGTGGGAAGGCAGACTGGTGCAGCCACTTTAGAAAGCAGCATGGAATTTCCTCAAAAAATTAAAGATGGAACTGCCTTCTGACCCAGCCATTCCACTGCTGAGAATATACCCTAGGAGTCCTGAAACACCAGTTCAAAAGAACTTGTGCCCACTTATGTGCACAGCTGCATAATTTTACAGTAGCCAAGTGTTGGAAACAGTCTAAATGTCCATCACTAGTTGAATAGATCAAATATCTATGGTACATTTACACAGTGGAATACTATGCAGCAGAAAGAAAGAACTCCTATGTTTTATGACAGCATGAACGAAACTGGAGAATATTATGCTAAGTGAAATAATCCAGTTGGCGAAAGAGAAATACCAATGATCTCACCTGTAAAAGGAATCTAATGAACAAAATAAACTAATGAGCAAAATAGAACCAGAGGCATGGGAACAAGGAACAGACTGACAACAGCCAAAGGAAAGGGGTGAGGCAGAAAATGGAGGAAAGATGGGGAAAGGACTAGTCAAAGGACGTGCATCATTGACCCATGGACATGGACAAAGGTGTAGGGATTGACTATGGGAGCAGGGGTGGGCAAAGGATGAAAAATTGGCACAACTACAATAGAATAACAACAATAAATAAATAAAAATAAAAAAGAAAATACTGAGCTCATAAATTTACTTTTGAGTAGTGTTGGTGGATGGAGAAATATTTATTTTAAACAGAAATAAAAATCAATGTTACAATAGGTAAATTCTATTTTGTATTGTTTTCTAATATCTTTCTTTTTAAAGATTTTATTTATTTTTTAGAGAGAAAGGAAAGGAGGAAGACAGAGGGAAACACGGATGTGTGAGAGAAGCATCAATCAGTTGCTTCCCATATGCCCCCAACCAGGGATCATACCTTCAACCCAGGGATGTGTTCTGACCAGGAATCAAACTGGTGACCTTGCAGTTCACAGGCTGGTGCTCAACCCACTAAGCTACATCAGCCAGGGCTCCAATATTTTTCAAGTTACCAAATAAAAGATGTGATGTAAAGCAGGTGCTGTGAGAGCACAGTAAGTGGTTAAGTTGATCTGTTCTGGCAATCTAGTTTTGAACAGCTTTGGAAAGTGTGTTCTGATTGAGATTGCTCCACAAGCACTTTCTAGAATTTAGATGTAGGTCAGTTGAAGAGTGGAGGAGGACTCTCAGTCCTCAGGTACGATGGTGAAACACATACAAACCTACCTATTTAAGACTAGGAGGCTTAAACAACAGGCATTTATATCTTACAGTTCTGGAGGCTGTAAATCCAAGAAAATGGTGCCAGCAGATTCAATTATTGGTGAGTCCCTCTTCCTGACTGGCAGATGGCTGTCTTCTTGCTGTCTGGTAGCCTCACCTTATCTGCAATTTCACTCTCCATGGTTTTAGTTACTTGCAATCAACTGTGGTACAAAAATATTAAATAAAGAAATCCAGCAAAACAATTTTTAAGTTTTAAATTGCATGCTATTCTGAGTACCACACTTCATCTCATCATGTAAACACTGTAACACTTCACATCATCACAGGAAGAAGGGTGAATACAGTCTAATACTGAAAGCGAGAGACCACAATCACATAACTTTTATTACAGTGTAGCATTATAACCATACTATATTATTATTAATTGATGTTGTTAATCTCCTATTGGGCCTAAACTTTCAGTCTATAATATTATCCTTAATAAGACTGGATTTGATTTTTTCTTTATGCTAAATCAGTTATGGACTTTTTTCCCTCCTAATGGGTTTCCTTTTTTTTTCTTCATTTGTCAGATGTGTCTGTATGAAATAACTCAGAAGCTAAGAATCACACAGGTCTGATTGCTTTTTGTAGACCTCACAAAACTGAGTTTACTATAAGCTCTTTAAAAGCAAAAACTCTGTCTTGTTTCATGGTTTGTTTTTATTGTTTAGCAGAATGTTTGACTAATGTAATTTAATAAATACCTTTGAAATAAATTAATCTATTCTATTTAACAAACATTTATTTAGCATCTTTGTGATAGGCAGAGTGAAAGGTGCTAAAGGTAAAAACTGGAAAAGGATGCAATTTCTTCTCTCAAGCAGTTTACGATTGAATATGGAGATAGACATATGTTAATAATGCGTGCAAGGCAAAGTGGAGTAGTTGCTTTAATAATGGTACATCATGGATAAGGACAAGAAATATTATAATACATGAATTAAAATGGATCAGAAAGTGTTCCCCAAGGGAAATTTGAGATATGGTTTAAAGAGTAAATAGGATTTGGGTAGGCAGAGAAGTGGTTAGGTTTGAGGGAACTGTATGAAGAAAAATACAGATGAATGGAAATGATTGTTACAAGCCAGGTATGGAGAGTGGAGTCTGTACCAGAACATAAAACTTGGAAGAGTAGCTTACAACCAGATTGTAGAAAACATCGAATATCATTCTGAAACATTTGGAGCTATTTCTGTAGGTAATAGGAGATATTGAAGGTTTTAGAGAATAAGGGAAACATGATCTTCACTCACTTTTAAGCAAGGTAAACTGAAAGGTAGTATGACAAGTAGATTGGAACCAATTAGAATAGTTAGAGTCTAAGTCAAGGATCCAAAGAAATATAATTTACATGGGAACTACTATAATAGCAGAGACAATGTAAAGGAGAGATGCTCTTATTGTTGTAGAAATAGTACTTGGTGACTAAATTATTTCTGAACGAGAGGTATTAAGTATGACCTTTCAATTTTTAGGTTAGGTAACTTGAAAGATTATTATTGTTCTTAATCACAATAGGAGCAAAGAATCACAAAAAGTTAATACTGATATAGAGCTTTCTGTGAGCTCAGTGTTTAAACCCTACAACACACCTCTGAGGAATATATGCTATTATTATTCCCACTTCTCAGAAGAAAAAAACTAAGGAGCAGGGAGGTTAATGAACTTGCCCAGAGTTAAAGGATTGGTTAGTGTCAGAGCTGGGACTCAAACTCCTGTGGCCTCATACCCGTGTCCTGGTAATTAATCACTATGCTGTTCTGTTTCCCCAAAAGACAAAGGAATACATAGCTTGAGAAGAGAATCAGTTGAGTTTTTAGGTGCTGCATTTGCAGTATTTTCTAGACATCAATGTGGGAATGTCTGGAAAACATTGTGGAAATTTAGACTTCCTGTTTAAGAGAATGATTACAACTGGACCATCATTAGCATCATCTCTGAAAGCTGAGGACATAAGTATATAAAAAATGAACCAGAATGGCAAAGACTTTTTTGTTTTTATGAATTTGGTCTGAAAAATAAGTGTGCAATAACCTTTTTATTGCTACATAACCAATTAAATTTTTATAAATAAAAATAGTATTTTTTCTTCTTTAATTTAGTTAAAAGTAGCAATAAAAATATGAGATTTAGTGTAGATAGGTAAGAGTTTTAATCTGACTAAAGAAAGTCTGCTGCCTCAGATATGATTGTATATGAATATAAAATTCCCTTTGAACTCTAGTTAGCCTTTCTCCTATATAGCAATCTCAAGCTGAACTCTCACTCATCATGTCTCCAGCTCCTTGGCATATTGCTATCCATTGCTGTGGAAAGATAGGCATTTCAAGAGAAAGCACATTAGTTAAGCATCAATTGCAACTTAATGGGCCAGGTATCTGAATGATACTCTACAATGACATTATAAATCTTTTCTTTAGACCGTCGGGAGAATATGCTGTATCTCACTGCAAGCCTCTGATGTGAACTTAGCTATCAATAATTTTTTCATACAGCAGCCAATTGAATAGGTAGATATATTTTGAGAACAAATAGTCCAGAATGAAAATAAAAATACAGTAATATAAAGGGCTCAATATTGGGGTAAACATAGTCTGTTGTGAAAGAGATATGGAGAGAGATAGAAAGAAGGAAGGAGAATGAGAATTAATACAAACACATGAATCACAAATACTGTTATTTCTCTGTCTTCTTTACTAGATGCTCGCATCATTCTATCTTCAATCAAGTGAGTAGCAGGTGGCACTTTTATGTGGCTAAAAGAGAAGACTAAATCATCCAAATGGGTAATAGCTATCTGTAAGCCTGGCCAGTCTTATCCAGATATGGCAAAAGCTGTGCCTACACAACTGGGTTTAAATATGATGCACTTGCCCCATCTTTCTTTCAGCTATACTCTACAAGTTACAATGTTAGCAAGTGCACAGGGGACAGGCAGAAGAGATGATTCAAAGAGGGCCTAGGTAAGGCTGTGAATTCAGGGGCACAGAAAAGAGGGGCCATTACTTCTCTATTACCTGATATCTATCTAAGATGGCACACATTCTTAAACTGTATTGGTAACATTTGATATTTAAGAGAAAAATTTCATGGCACCAGAAATTTAGTGACTAAATTTCTAATGAGGTGTTAATGATTAATAGAAAATATTCCATAACATAAAGAATTGCTCAAAAGATTCAGAGACAAAGGGTAAAAGAGCTATGAATGTCTGAAGGGAGAGGAAGTGGAGGTGTTTGATTCTTTCATACCTATTTTTGTTTATGTACATTCATTCAACACACGTAAATTGGGCACCTATTGCAGAGCTGGCACTGTACCAGGCACTGGAGATTCAGTAGTGAATAACAGATTTAAATTTTCATCTTCCCCAAATTTATATTCCCATGGAATCTTTGGGGAGGGGAGTGAAAAAGGGTGCAGAGAGATATAAAATAAATAAGATAATTATTAAAATATAAAGTATATTGGTGGTCTAAGGCACTACAGAGAACATCAGTGGAGAGAGAGGGTAAGATAATGATGGAGAGAGGCCCACAGTTTGAAATATGGTGTTTTGAAAAGCTTCACTGAAAAGAGAACATTTGAGCAAAGACCGAGAGTAGGTGAGAGAATGAGCTACGTGGAGATGTGGGGAAAGAACCTTTTAGGAATAGAGAAAAACCCATGCAAAGCCCTGAGGCATGAGTGGGTCTAGCATAACTGAGGAGCAGCAAGGACAATGCGGCTGGAGCACAATGAACAGTAGGAAAGGTAGGAAGAAAGTAGATCAGATAACTGAAGGGACAGAACAATTCCTGTACAACTTTGTAGGCTGCTGTGGGGGATTTGTTTTTGTTTTGAAAGACATAGGTAGCTATGCTTCTGTGTTGAAAGCTGAAGAGTGTGAGAGATGAAAGCAGGAGCTGGGAGACATTAGGAAGTAACTACATTAATCCAGATGAGAGGGGAGGTAGAGGGGGGAGGCCAGTGGTCTCATCTAGATGTATTTGGAGCAGAGATGTTGATGGATATAGAAGAAAACTGTTCAGTGGCAGAACAACCAGAATGATGGTACTGCCAATTATTTAGATGAGAGAAACTATAGAATAAGCAAAACTTGGTGTGGGCGATCAGGAATGGATTTTAAATGTGTTAAGTTTGGGATATATATTGGACCCCCAAATGAAGATACCAACACCACCTTTACTTGTGTATTTTGTCTATGTAAGTTTTGGGATCAGGGAAAACTCTAACCTAATTTTATGCATTTGAGAAATATGATGGTTTTTCAATAATTAAGTGGTATTCAAAACCATAAGATTGGGTAAGATCGACAAGGGAATAAGTATAGAGAGAGAAGAGAAATTTTATAGCTACTCAGACCTAGAGTATTCTGACCTTAAAAGGTAAGAGAAAAAAGAAAGAATAAAAAAATAGGTTCTAATAAGAAAGGGGAAGTCAGGTAGGAAAGAAAATCAGGAGAGTATTGCATTTAGGAAGTTGGTAGAAGAAGGCTTTGGGTGCCAAATACTATTAATAGGTTAAATAAAATGAAAACTTAGATTTAATTATTGGAATAAGCATTTAAAAATTATCGGTGACCTTGAACAATAGAAATTCCATTGGAGTGGCAGGATGGAAATGTCTAAGCTTTGGGGGTTCAAGATAAAATAAGAGGGGCCAAAAGGGAAAAAAAAAATAAGCGTAGACAAACCTTTCAAAGTCTTTTGTTGTATGGAATCACAAAAATGTGAAGTTAACTAGAAAAAAATTAAATCAAAAGAGAGGGTTTTTTTTCTGAGAGGTGTGAGGGAGGAGAGCAGAAATTATAGTATGCTCGTGTGATAACAGTAATGATCCACAGAGAGGGAGAGAAACTGGTGGTTTTTGAGAATAAGGGAAGATCATGAGGGCAGTGGCCTCAACCAGGGGAGAAGGGATGAGGAAGAGTCCAAAGCAGAAGTGGTGGCCTTACCTGGGTTATAACAGTATAAGAAAAGACAGAGAACAAGGGCAGTCTCAGGGAAGGCTGAGTAAATGTAGTCTTAGGAATGTGTAGAATGAAATACAAAACAAAGTCATCAATTGGGTGACCATAAGGAGAAGATTTTAGAGATTTGAGGAGAAAGAAGATGTGCAATAGTTGCCTAGGAGTTGGGAGAGGGATTGAATTAGGAAAATGTTATACAATTGCTTGACAGTAATATGATGGTCTTTTGAGTAATTATCATGAAATTGAACTTATATTAATTAGCATATGGGTGTGTTTTTCTCTGTGTTTAGCTGACAAGGTACAGTCGTGTAGTGTGAATGTATAGACATCAAACAGTATAAAGGATGAAATAAAGCCAAAGGAATGGATGGCATATACAAGGAAGTAATTTTAATAATGGACAATGGAGTTTACATAGGTTAGGAAGGGAAAAGGATGTAGAATGGGGCTTGAGGATAAGATATACCAAGTCAATATTCTCTCTGCCCTAAATCACTCCAGGGCTAGGCACAGGACAACTAGGAACCACCTCTTCAGCCCAAAGCTCACCAACATTATTAAAACTATCAAACTCTAAACTTACTCAGCCTACCCATTCCGCCTTGCCCATTTTCTCCCTGAGAAAGGCTCTGGCCCATGCTTTCCCCTGGCCTCCTGCTGCCTCCTGCCCCACCCTAGTACTTCCCTGTGTGGTCCAGCTTGGTGGGTGTGCCCCTTTCCTTGAGAAAGTAACAAATTGTCTTTGTAATGGCAATTGCCACTTGATCTGTTGGTCTTACAACACTTAGGCACCCAAAATATGACAGGAGTAGAATTAGAGAAAGGGATAGTGAGTCAGGATTTAAGATCTTCTAGCATAAGTTGGTGATAACCAGAATTTTTAGATAAATTCAGTAAAAAGGAGTAATGAGTGTTATGGTTTTATAGCATAAGATTCAAAGTTTGTGGTTTTGGGGGAGGGTGGAGTAAGAATAATCTGAAATTGATAACAACGACCATGAGACACACCCATCCACCAGCTACATAGTAGGAGTACCATCATCCTCCACTTGGGAAATCACACAAGGAAGAACAGTCCTCTGAGACAACCGGATTTCCATTAGAAGACAAAAGAAGAAGAAACATTCGAAAGGCAAAGGAACATTCAGAGAAGAGATTGAAGATATAGAGGATTTTCCAGATGAAGGAGAATAAGTAAAACAAAATACCCTAAGAAGACATTAGGAAGTGAAGAATAGTAGATCAGTTTTAAAAGGTAACATAACATATCAAGATATGAACGTGGGTGATAAGTAGAATTTGGGAAATGATTATTTTTAAGGTAAATAATGAAAATAGGAACAAAGATATAATATGATTAATTTTAATGGTCTCAAAGCAAATGAAATGGTGGCCAGGGTAGGGTATTGAAGGGGAGCAGGAGAGAAGATCTCTCCAGGATGGCGTGGAATTACAGAGCCTCTATATGACTTCTGCTAAAACAAGAGTAGAGACTTGGAGGGCATAGTGTGGGACTGAGAACTGTCTTACTCTGATATCACAGAGCCCCAGGGGCCTGCCTTGAATATTGTCCCAATAAAGATTTCAAAGCATTCATAATTAATCTACTATTCAATCACATTATTAATACCTGCCCACCCACTCATTTGCCTGACTTTGAGTAGAGTAGGTGCATGATATTTCTATCAAATATTCAATGGGGCAAAATAATTGATGTCTGGATATAACTGAAACCTAAAGGATAGTTTCAAAGGAATAAGCTCAGGGTTACCTGTTTGCAAAGAGCAGTGATGTGCAGGGTTACTTTGTGCCCTATATGGCCATTTGTGCTCACACAAAAAGGTTTTCTACCAGCAGTCTGTTACTGGTACCACTTTTGAGGTACCTATCTCAGTTTGAAGACAGTTATTATTTGGACATAAAGGACCAACAAGAAAGAGATGGCATAGGACAAAGAAATGTAAAATTAAAAAAAAAGAACTACTAAAGCAGAAATGAATTCTCAGTCAAAGTTTAGCCAATGAGAGGCATTTTTCACAACTTGTAAGGAAAAGCTGAAAGAAAGTTCTTTGAAAAAAACATGTCTGCTTTACCTTTTAGGAGGCGTGCTCACTTTTAGACTTGGAGAATCCCATGGCTTTACAAGTTCATTTTATCTTTATAGATTAATCGGTAGGGAGGAATGAGACATGCTGGCAGATCATGCCAGTCTGACATGTTCTATCAAAACTTTGAACTTAGCGGTTGGCGGCAAAGAAATGTCACAAAAGGATTGCCAGATAAAGAACTCAGCAAGTCCTACACTAAATGTGTGTGGGGGCCAGGCACTGAACATTTCGTTTTTGTGGTAATGAAATGATCCCTTTTATAATAGATGATAATTTACAGAAGGGCAGGGAAATTATGTCTTTATTGTATTAATGCTTAGCACAGGGCCAAATTGCACTAAAAGAAAAACAGTGACTACGATACACCTATGTGATGCACAGAATAAAACAAGAGCTCCGTCCCCCTATTCACATAGGCGGCAATATAAATGCTGCATCCTGAAGTTGTGCAAATTGGCACATCTATGCTTTCTTAGTAAATAAGTGATTCATACATCCTCTAATGTCAGTGAGGCTCTTGCTGTGTGCTAGTAATGTGCTTTGTACTTTACACATAAGATCCTACTTAGTCCTTACAAATAAGACACCAAAACAAACAGTGATTTGATGTCCGCCCAAAATCATACAGCTAGAAACAGCGTAGTCAAGAGTCAGAGCTCCGAGTGTAGCTGGTTGAGGCATCTGCAGGTTTCTCTACGACAGTAGTCAGAGCAAGGGAGGTCAAAATGGCTATGACGCTGATGTGTTCATTTGTTTTCAAAGTATTTACGTTCTGACTACAGGATGATTTAAACAAAGAAAAATACAAGCCAAGTTTTACAGAGGGCAGTAGTGCAGAAGGAGGGAAGACAGAACTTCTGCAGTCATTATAGTTACTACTTTCCAAAGAGAGGAAAATGAGCTTGCTTGGGGGCAGTAAAGAGGGGGATGAAGAGAACCACATGTGGGACAGCATGAACAGAGGCCGAATGAAGAAAGGGAAGAAACACGTAGGGATTATGTACAGGATATTTTCCTTAACATTTTGATAGCTTTTAGGCTTTTTTTTTTTTTTTTTTTAAATTCAGGCAGAGGAAGCAATGAGACCCTCAGTTTTCCTCGTGGCCACTGTAACTGTTGGATGGCCAGCACCAGAAGTTTTCGTCTAGATATCCACTCAATCTGAATCGGAAGGAAGCGGGGTGATCAGTTTTCAAAGGCATTGGAAATTGAAAGAATAAAAACACAAAGGCTTTAGGCTACTTCTTCATTTACTATGAGACTGCAGGCCCGAGTTTCTGAGAAAATGCCTACAGTATATCTCCTGCTTGCAGGTCTCTGAAAAAAACATAGCTGTATTTTTCATAGGGCGTCTGTAAGGTCGTACAAGAGAAAACATTGTGCATCCTTAGCTTCCTTCTGGGACTGCCTTGCAGGTGTCTCCTTGCGTCTAGGGTGCTGTTTCTTTGTTCCATATGAATCTTGAAACATTTCTGAGCCTTGGAACATTTCTGAGTCTCCCCCTTTCATTGAACTCAAAATAGGAAATATTTAGAAAAATTTTATTGTCTCCGCTCCTCACCCCAGTTTCATTCTCTGCAGTTCTATTTTTAGTTTTAGGCATTTTTTTTTTTCAAAGGGTACAGTGCAGGGCTTTAACTTGCACCCTTGGGTTTCTTTAGTGTTATAATTTAAACTAATAATACCTAATCTTTCCCTTTGAGTTCCTAAAGCGGCTATTACAATAGTATATAATATTGTTAATATTTAAGAAGAAACCATTATAGCTTTAAGTATGAGACAGATTGAAATCTTTAGCATTAATTGAACACTACTGTTAATGGAACCTTTGCTAATTCATCGTGCAGCTAACTTGTACTGCTTCATTAGGAACGGAAACCTGAACGAACAGTGATGGACATAATCTCAATTTGTGGTGATTTCTCAAGTTTAGTAATATAACAAATCCTATTTTACTCAGGCAAGAAATCCTGAAACATCCAGATATCTGAGTAAAAGCACTGTCAGTTCAGTAGGATGAGGGCAGAAGTGAAATGCTTATGCTGTCAATTACATTAGCATTAGAAATAGCTGCTCCTCAAGTTATCTCCTCTTCACCAAAACACAAGAAAGCAAAGGCCTTAGATACATAGGTATTTTTAAAAATACAACAAAATTTAAGTGTTTCTATTCTTTAGAGAAAAGTGTGCTTTAAGTCTAGTTCAGTATATTTCAAATTGTTTAGAATTTATGTTTAATCTCTTTCTAATATTTTGTACTTTCATAATTTTTGCTTTTTGCTCCATCATTTAGAGCCATTGGTAGTAGTATTATTGGCCTGGAAAGGTTCTCCACATGTATAAAATAGAGGAACTAGTTTTTAAAGATGGTAAGAGAAAGGTGGATCAAGAATATTGGTAGGAGAGATGACAGGGAACAAGAGACTCAGAATAAATTGGGCGGTTATTTTAGTGACCTTAGAGTTTCTATAATATTCCTGTCACAGCACTTGAGTGTCAGAACATTTTTCTTTCCTTTGGATTTTGAGCATCTACCCCTTTCTTTCTATATTTGAGTGTAGATTTGACCTCGTTCCAGGTATCTACAGCCGAATTTCTCCTAGCCTACTGAACATCTCTAAATCACCTCTGTACATAATATGTTTCACACAGAAATCTTCAGCATTTTCCCAAATCTTTTCCTCCTTCTCTTGTCATTAATCTTATAGTTGCCTTTCTCCCAGCTGATTAGGTCGGAATATCCCTCTTACTCAATTCAATTCATATCACAAATCTCCCCTGAGTTCTTAGTCAGACAATTGAGCTAGAACAGTTATCATAATATGAAGATGCATATAATGAGAAATGCCTTTTTTCAAAAATCAAATACCTGTTATGATAAGAGAATGATTGATTATTAAAATTACCTGGGGCAACATGTTTAAAAAAATTTCTAACATTGTACATGGCATTGAAGAACATTCAGGGAGAAGAATCATGTAAATATAAAAGTTAATTCCAAGCTAGTTATTTTGGAGAGTAAATAAGACTATGTGAGAAAGAATGGGGCGGAAAGCCTTTAACCATCATGTCAATGACAAGGCCGTGGTATGTATGTGTGTAAAAGAGGAGAGGGTGAATACTTAAAACGTTTCTTTTGAGAAAGATTTACCCTGAGCAATTGCATTCCTTGAAACAATAAGGCAAAGTTTTATGTCTCTAGAAAAGTTCTAGGGAGTGACTTTTCACTGCATTAAGTTGACAGTGTACATGGTTTAAAGGCATTGATTTTGGATACAAACAAAGGTGGATTTGAACTCAGTTTGGCCTCTTATTATCTCTGTGATGTTAGGCAATTTACTACCCTCTCTAATATACTAACCCTCTCCAAGCCTCATCATCTTCATCAGTAATCTGGCAAATATACCTACCTTAACAGACTTTTGTGAGAATTCCATTAGATAATGAATTTAAAGTGTTTAACATAGCAACTTGGTAACAGTAAATGCAAAATAAATATCTGCTTTTATAAAGTTTGAATTTAGTTAAAAGAGGATAGTGATGCAGGATAAATACTTGAATACTTTATTGTAGCTTCTCAATTTTGAGCAGAAACTCAGGTATAAAACAGAACAGATGTTATTTCCTTACTTTTATATAACTTATCTTGCTTCAGGTTTCCATTCTGTGGGTGGTTAAAAAAGACAACTTAGTGATACAAGATCTTTCTCTATGTTCCCAGACACCTATATACATTCTGGAGATGACTATATATGTTGACATATCTATATGGGGTGGGTTAACCTCTTAATTTTTAGTGGGACTCTAATTGAGTCCTGTATTCATATTTTTAACCCATAACTGTTAGAAATGATTAGGAGTTGTTGCAGAGTGGAACCTTGAAAAACGGTTAAAATTTTGCTCTCTATCATAGACTAAAATAATTTCACTTTTGGAATATAAAGGAAAAATATTTGGAAGTTAGTTATAAATTTGCTTTTCTAGAGTATTTTGAATGAAACACACTGGGAAGAAACAAAAGTCTAAATTAAAATATACCAGAAAGGATCTACATTATCTACGATAAGGGACATTTCGGTTTAAAAGTCTTCTGAGAAGTTCATACCTTTGGAATCCCAAGGACTTGACCATGAACAAATGAATGGAACATCACTCTGATCAGTTACTCTCAGTCCTACAAAATCTGTTTTCCCTCCTCTAACATTTTGTGCCGTGTACTTAGATATAATCACTCACAGATAGCAAAAGCACAAAATTTTAGGATTCCTTTTCTATAATTTAAGAGTTATAGCCTCTTATATTTATTTGTTCTTGTCAAAGGGCCAGGTCTTAAAATAAAGGATGATGGCTTTCTAAATTGTTATTGCACTTGATAATGTATCAGTGTTGTCTTTGTCAAAGTATAGAAATACTTCCTGGCTGGCTCATAGGAACTTTCTTTACAGAGGTTCATATGGGATAGATTTGGATAATCCTTTTAACGAATAGAAAATTAAGTGGATTAGGTTGAAATCTGGAGCAGTCCAGAAGTGCTACTGGACAATTTAAATTTGACATGATTTTTTTTACCCTTCACTCAGAAGCTCTGTTGGCAAAAATAAGGTGAAAGAAAAAAGGAGTGAACAACAAGAGAAATGACTTTGCACCACTCTGCATAATGATTTAGTAATGGAGGTAACAGGACAGACACTGGAAGACAGATGACAGTGCTTTAGGGGAGCAGGAAGTGAATGATGGCAACACTTCTTCCTCTTATAGTTTGTTTCTGTACAGGAGCTTAAATACAAAGAGAGCTAGAATGTTTGCTGGGAACAGGAAGTTGTAAAATATTTCCCCTTCAGAGTATTATAACTGATTTTGATGTGGTTATCATTAAATCATTTTCTGACTGATATGACTGTCCCATAAACTGCATGCCCTAAAAACAGCTAAAGCTCATATAAAATTTAAGTGAAACACTGTAGTTGTTCCACTTTTCAAATCTAATAAAATGCATTAGATTTGGTAATGCGAAAGAGGCCATGTGATAAAATCAAAACACCATTAAATTTTGCAGCAAGCAGATTTGGATTTAAAATCAAGCTCTGTTAATTGGTTATTGGTGGCATGATTTTGATTAATTATTAATATATACATTTCTCAGGTTCAAATTCCTCATGCATAAACTTATGATATGTTTCTCATAGGATTGTTGTGAATAATAAAATTATAACATTCATAAAATATGAGTATCTAGTAGATTAGTAGGGACTCAATAGCTATAAGTTGAGACAATGTGGAATGATTTCAAATTAAGAGATAGCTTCCCATTTCTATCTGATAAGCTATTAAATATTTTTATAGTAGAATTTATTACTTGGTAAATGTGAAAGCTGAAATTTGATTGAAAGATACAATTTTGTCTAGAGATTTTTTTTTTTTTTTTTTTTTACTTTTCTAAATTTAATGGAAATTTCTTTCATGGTCACAGAAAAAACATCACTGAATTTTATGATTCAATTCATGAACTTACCAAAAATAAGTACCTGAAATTACCTAAACATGTGACAATTTGTCTTAAAATATAAATACATGTGCTTCAGTATCGTGGTGTCTTTTTTCTATTAGCAAACAACTTTCAGTAATTTCGAATAAACTCTTTAATTGAGTATATCATCTTTAAATACATTATGAATTTTGTAAGTGCTCTAGGAAAAAAATTCTTCAAACAGTGCTAAGTATTTGAGAGTATGCTTTAAAAATTTTAAAATACTCTTCAGTTCATCCAGGAAACAAGATATATATTATAGGAGAAAGCAGTTATGATATACCCATTATTAGCCATCTTTCTGTGGATGTTTTTTAAAGCCAGACAGTGCAGCTATGCTGAATAGGTAAATTAATATTTTAAGTGTGCTATGTGAACCCATAATATAGCAAAGGATCCTGGAACTGCCGCTCTCCCCAGCAATGGGATCCTGAATTCAGTCTTACCATTTCTTTATACTTTGTGCTCCAGCAGTGTATACAGTTTTAGAATTTATGAACAAGGCACACTCTTTTTTATTCAGGTATTTTCTCCATGTTTTCCTGAGGTTTATCTTTCTCTCTCCTCTGTCCCTCCCCATTTTCTTTTCTGTATAACCCCATCTCTTTCTTGTAGCCTCACTAACTCTTATTCTTTCCCAAAGACTGAGCCACAATCTCTACCTCCTGAAAAATCTGGTTTATCTAATGATATTATGAACACATAAGCTGTCAAACAACATTTTTTTTTTTGTTAAAACATACTTGAATTCTTTTGAAAGTGAAAAGAAACAATACTTACCTTGGGAAAACAGGTACAACCCAAAAAAGTGCTGTCTAACACAGATGCACGGTCATCCTTACCTAAAACAGACTGGGTGCTTCCGTAGAGAGAATTTTTCTTTCCCACTCTAATGTGGAGAGAACTCTAGTGAGTTATGGCAGCTGCTTTCTTTTCCATACTCCTTCCACCCCAGAAAAATAAGAGATTTTCTTGCCTGGTAAATTTTGAAAAAATGAGCTTGGCTTGTAAGGTGCACTTTTTCCTTCCTTCTCTGGGAGTTAGCTTGTCAGCCATGAACTTGTAATCATCACTGCTCTGGGCTGTTTCACAAGCAGAGTGTTCAAGTCCCTTTCTTAGAGGTGACAACAGCTTTTATGTGAGTAATTCTGTCTAAATGTAGGATTCAGTTAGCAAGCCCACCACAACCACACATTTTTATCGGTACCAAAAGGGATAGTTTCTTACTTCCATTTATTTTCTTCCTCATATTAGTTCTTATTTCTTCCTTCTTACTTACTTCAAGGGCCACAGAGAGAGAGGAGTGCTGTTGACCCTCTGTGACTCCAACACTTTCTCATTCTTCATGCTCTCATACTTTGGGTAATAACCCAAAGTAGCTCTATCATTATTTCTATTATCTTTATACCTATTTTTGAGGATTTGGTAATTATCTGATTATATATTTGTTGTTAAGGATAGGGACTATTTTTGATAATTTGTTAATTATCTGATTATGCATTTGTCTTTAAAGATAGAATACTTATTCATTTTCCCTCTCTTTAGTCATGATCACTGACATACTGTAGACGATTCTCAAGAAAATATTATTAGACTAAGAAAATGTGTGTCCTTCACATACACCTATGCTTTATCTATCATAAATTTATGTCATATAAGACAAAAATCAAGTTTATATATATGAAAAGTATCTGGCATAGGTAGAGTAGATATAAGTCACTTTATATATAATCTGTTATTTAATTTAGATAACAATACTATGCAGTGTTATTGTTCTCTTTCTATGAATAAAGAAAGCAGGTTTAGAGAGTTCTGTGAATACCCTAGTGTTGTATAGCTCATAAGTACTGTGGCATGACTCAGGTTAGGACTGTCTGCCTCCAAGAGGAGGATTTCTTCCTGTGCCACCTTGCTATGACAGTCTCTTCTCAGGTACAGGCGTAACAATCCCTACTGGATTTTGCATACAAATCAATATGAGATTTCCTGTTAATTTCTCAGGAGGTTTTTTTTTTAATACATTGATGGAAGGGATGACTTGCATAGCAGGCCCGGTGCTTCATTACTTCCAGAAGAGTATTGTGGAATGAAGAACTCAAGAGCCAGAGATTGCACTGGAGAATTTCTGATATTTATCCACATAGAAAGTGTCATTTCCAGATTTTCTGCTTTGAAAAAGTACAATACAAAGAGATGATGCCAGCTTATCTCCCAGGAGTAGCACTGGGCTGACTTGATTAACCTTGAGTATTCCATCATATTTTTATCTGATATGAAATAGTAAAATGCTTCTATGCTTAGATACAGTGGCACATCGTATATCTTTACCACACAGAATTTCTCTCTTACATCATCATTATTTTATGCCCCACCTTAGCAAACATGTAAATATGACTTTGTATGATCAATTTAATTCAGCGTATTTGTGGATTCCCTCATATATTTACATTACCCTGCTAGGCCTCAGGGTATAATGAGATAAATTGATTATAATCCTGCCTACAAAGATTTTGTAATTTAGCAAATGATGTTAATGGTGGGTCAAATTAATGCTTCAAGGAGATCCAAGAACTGCTTTGAAAATTTAAAGAAACATCACGTTTTTAATGAGGCATGAGAAAAGACTTCACAGAGGAAGGAGGATTTTGAGCTCAATAAAAGGATGAATAAAGCTATTGCGGCTCTACAAAAAGCATGGTGGCAAAAATATATATGTCTCATTTTTAGGATTTAAAAGTGGATTCTTGTGACTTGACTAGTATTTTTCCACAGGCATGGAGTAGGGGGAAAGTCTGTAAGGATAAATTGGAGTAAGTTATAAAAACTTGATGCCATGCTTAAAAGTGTGGCAATTTTATGGGAAGCATTCAATAAGCTGATCTTTTCCCAGAGGAAGTGCTAATGGACCAATTATCTGAATTTAATATGTGCTAAAGGAGTTGACTGATCTCAGATTAACAAATATTAAATACTCACTTTGGTGTAGAACTTCTTGCAGTCTTTTATGTTTTTATGTCTTCTGTGGATGTCTAAGGGAGCATGTAATAAATGTTGTTTCCCAGTTTTATGCATCATAGTTATGATTTATGGTGTGAGAATAGTGTTCCATGGAGCACACTTTTGAAAATAGTTGTTTAAAAAGTAAAATCAAAGGTTACATATTTTAATAAGGCAGTTGAATTCTCACTTGTGACCATCTTTTATTTTTTTAATTATATTTGCTTGATTATGGTATTACAGTTGTCCCAATTTCCCCCCCTCTGCCTCCCTCCACTCAGCACCCCCCACTCCCACAGATGATCCCCACATCATTGTTCATATCCATGGGCCATGTGTATAAGTTCCTTGGCTTCTCCATTTCCTGTACTGACTGTACATCCCCATGGCTATTCAGTAACTACCTATTTGTGCTTCTTAATCCTCTGATCTCTTCACCCATTGTCCCACTCCCTCTCTCCCATCTGGCACCCATCAGAACACTGTCTGTATGCCTGAATCTGTCTCTGTTCTTTTTGTTTGCTTAGTTTGTTTTTTTTAGATTCAGTTGTTGATAGGTATGTATTTATTGCCTTTTTTTGTTCATAGTTTTGATCTTTTTCTTAAATAAGTCTTTTAACATTTCATATAATAATGGTTTGGTGATGATGAACTCCTTTAGTTTCTCGTGTCTGGGAAGGTCATTCATTATCTGCCCTTTGGTTCTAAATGATAGCTTTGCTGAGTAGAGTGATCTTGGCTGTAGGTCCCTGCTTTTCATGACTGTGAATATTTCTTGCCAATCCCTTCTAGCCTGAAAAGTTTGTTTTGAGAAATCACCTGAGAGTCTTATGGGAATTCCCCTGCAGGTAACTAACTGCTTTTCTCTTGTTGCTTCTAAGATTCACTCTTTATCGTTAACCTTCGGCATTGTAATTATGAATATATCTTGGAGGGGACCTCTTTGCATCCATCTTGTTTGGGACTGCTTCCTAGATTTGCATATCTATTTCCTTCACCAAATTAGGGAAGTTTTCTTTCATTACTTTTTCAGGTAGATTTCCAATTTCTTGCTCTTTCTCTTCTTCTAGCATCCCTCTGATGCAAATGTTGGACCTCTTAAAGTTTTCCCAGAGGCTGCTTATACTATCCTCATTTTTTTGATTCTTTTGTCTTCTTATTGTTTTTTTGCTTCCTTATGTTTCAAAGATCATATGTTTGATTCTTGGCTTCATTCACTCTACTGTTGTTTCTCTTTGAATTGTTCTTTATTTCAGTAAGTGTATCTTGCATTTATGATTGGATCTTTTTTATACTGCTGAGGTCCTCATTAAGTTCCTTGAGTATCTTTATAACCAGTATTTTGAGCTCTGTGTTTGATAGATTGCTTATCTCAATGTTTTTTTTAGTTCTATATCTGGAGTTTTGATCTGTTTTTTCAATTGGGCCAGGATTCTTTGTCTCCTCATTTTGGCAGCCTCCCTGTGTTTGTTTCTATGTATTAGGTAGAGCTGCTATGATTCCCTGTCTTGGTATCCTGGCCTATATTTAGTAAGTGTCCTATAGTGTCCAGTGGCAGAGCCTCCCCTATTACCCAAGATGAGTACTCAAGGTGTGCGCTTAATGTGAGCTGAATATACTCTCCTCTTGTAGTTGAGCCTTAGTTACTGTTGGCAGGTCAATGGGAGGAATTTACCCAGGCCAGTCAGTTGTAAGGATTGGCTGTGACCTCTGACCACCAACCTCCACCCTATATGGAGGGTCAGCTGTGCAGGGGCAGGTGGTAGTGCTTTTACATGGTCTGTAGCTGTCCACAGGGTGTGCAGGCCCTGTGGTTTCCTGGGTGGTGCAGGCCAAGGTCAACCCCTACCTGTGTTTTGCCCAGGGTCACTGTGCCTGAGCTATAGATTAATCTGAGATGGCTGCTAATTGTGTTGGGTTTGAAGATTCCTGGGTGAAACCAAGCTGTGGATCTAGTTGGCTGCTGCTAGTGCCATGCCTGGGGCCACTTAGCAAGAGGTACAGGGGCTAGAGGTTCACTGAAGCCGGCTGTTGCTTGTTTGAAAGGATTTAGGAAGTTGTGAAACATGAGTTAATACCAGCCATTTATATGGAAAAACTACTGTTAACAGCTGTAGGTTGGGTGAGACTGAGCCTCAGGGGATCTCCAGGGTAGGGCAAACAGTGGTGCCAGGTTAGTAGAGTTTCAGATATGTCACTGACTTGCTGGCTCTGTGGCACTTCCTACCTTTCTATTTGGGAGAAAGCTGTCCCCCAGCTCTTGCCTTGATGCAAGACACTTCAGTTCCTCCCTGTATGCCACTGGTGCCTTTCAAGCTGCTACCCCAGTTCTGGAGCTTAGAGAAAGTGAGTCTGAGTAAGTTCATGTGTGAGTTTTTTAAGTGTAACTGCTTGGGAGTCCAGAAGTTTCTTCCACTGGCTCAGTCCCTGCTGGTTTTTGCACCCATAAGTTATGGGGACTTATCTTCCTGGCACTGGAACCCAGGACTTGAGGCACCTGTTGTGGGGCTGGACTCCTTGCTCCCAAGATATCCCTCCCGAATTTTTATGTACCACATGTGGATGTGGGACCAGCCTGTTCCATGTCTCCTCCCCTCCTACCAGTCTGGATAGATGTGGCTTTTTTAATTCTGTAGTTGTCAGACTTCCATTCAACTCAATTGTTGCCAATTGTGAGTGATGATTGTTCTATAATTTAGTTATAATTTTGATGTGGTTGTGGAGGAGGCAAGCCATGTTTACCTAGACCACCATCTTGACTGGAAGTCTAGTGATGTGACCATCTTTATGACATTTTCCTTCAACCTATGTGCATGTACACATATGCACAAACACACATACCAAGTGAGCAAAAGGCATCTGTTCAGCAAGATCCCTTTGGACAGGACCCTTACACCCTCTGATCCTATTATGGTATTTTACCCTTTCAATTCATGACTAGTCTTTGTTATCCACCTTTTAGAGTTCTGCTTATTCATCACTGCATTGTGACTTCAGGGCACAGAACTTAGCTTAAATTCCCTAGGCTTTGAAAAAAAGCCCCTGATATTTTCTTTTTGGTAACCAGTGATTTCACTCCCAGACTGCAGCCTAAGTTACCTCCCAGGACCTTTGTTTGTAAAGAGAATATGCCTCTACACTTGGACTACTAATGCTGTCCTTGATACACATGCCTCCAGACACCCTACCTGAAATGGGGCATTAATGGAACACAGACCAGAAAGTCAGACCCTCTTTGAGACAGAGACAAGAGGATAAAACATGGTGCAGAGTTCTGTTGGAGATGAACCACTATGGGTATGAGCAACATCAGAGGATATGACCCTTTGTAATACCTCTCCCAGGAAAATGTTCTGATTATTTATATTTAACTTGTATAGTATAACAAGTTTAGTTGATTCTTGAGGAAAGTTATAGTAAAATGTGATATAATTGCTAGTATTAGTCTTACTCATTCCATGACAAATGACAGAATTTTAGCCCAAAGGCAAATAATAAAAACAATAATCATAATAACAATAATAAAGAAAGAAGAAGAGGGCTACAGGCTTCATGTCACCTGTTCCCTCTCACCTCTATCTCTCTTCAAGGCATACATTTCTTTGTCTGGTCTCACTTCTCTCTCAAACTCCCCTACATGGTAGGATAGCAGGCTGACAGCAGACTTAGACTTATATTCCTTTAGATAAGCAATTTATACATAAATAGACTTCCTCATAAGCTCAATATCCTTTGATGGTGTTAGGGTGACATCGGTCCTACCTGAACCATATGCAATACTTTCCTCACCAAAGAAGGTTCTGTTACCAGGTAAAGTAGGGAAGCAAATAAATACCTGCCCCCATATGCACTGTTTTCCTCATACATATTATTTCTAGTATGCTTCCTCATAACACATTACAGCTATTCCATGTAAAACCAAATGCTCTAATAAATTTTTTCCTGAAACCTCAACTCACATGTATATCCTGTGTGTTCAGCTCCAGATCTAGGATCAACGGGTGGTGAACATTCTGATCAGTCTTGTCTAAATGTGGCTTCACACAGTCTCTGCCTAAATGATTAATATACACTAATCCCAAGACTTTCTACAATATATAATTCAAGATGGTAAGTGGGCTAACCACAGTAATAACATTTATTTAGAAATTTAAAAAAAAACACTAAAGAAGCTGACGACTTCTGTTCCAGTTATCAATTGCTGCTCACAAAACCACCTCAGCACTTAGTGGTTTAAAACAATCATTTTAATATCTTTCATGGTTCTGTGGGTCTCACTTGTGTTCTCTCTTGTGGTTGCAATCTGACGCAGCTGGAGCTGGTGTCATACAAGGTTCTAGTGCTGTGCTGGGGCACTCCTGCTTTCCATTTACATGGGCTCTCTACTTGTTTTTCCATGCAGTCTCTCTCTGTGGTGTCTCCAATGGGGTAGATGGAATTCTTCTGTGTTGGCTCAGGGCTCTCCAGAAGGTTCTTCTGGCCTTAAAGTTTAGACTCAGAATTGTCACAACATCACTTTCACTGCATTTTTTTTTTTAGGTAAAGCTAGTCACAGGGACATCCCAGATTAAATATGCAAGGGACCACACAAGGGGATGAACTCTGGGAGAAGCAGTTCCCAAGGGAACGTCTTTGGAGATTGACTACAACAGGATAGCACTGCTTTGCATAACATTCCAAATTGTGCTGAACAAAAATAACAAGGACTGATTTCCCCACCAATGGACTTAGCCTGTAATCTTTAATTTCTTGCTCCAGGTCCTGACTCCTGGGAGAATATCCATATTCTTTTGTCCTCCATGACCTCAACTCTGTAGGGCTAGAAACATATTTCTTTTTAGGAATTCCATCACATGAAAAGTGCACTCATATTTGTACAGTTATGAAGGTCTAGGGATAGGTTTCTTCACTGAGCAATTAAAGCCCCTATATTTTTACTGGGACCTACCGTGGTTACTAGTTGGCTAATTCAATTTCTGGTCATAACCTGCTGGAAACTGAGCAAGCTACATAATAGAGGAAGGACCATTTAAACTGCGTCTGCTCTTACAGGGTCAATCATTTGATTGCTGGCTTCAGTGCTCTACTCAGTCTTCAGTCTAAGATGAAATATAACGAGTCAGTGCCTGCTAACCGGCTACATTCTAGATGGTGGAACAAATTACTTATGCTGGGCAATAAAGTATTTGAAAAATGCTTGACAGGTTTAACCTGTTTTTTTTCAGGCCTCTTTGAATCCAGGTTTTATCCTGTTTCTTGCCTCCTGGTTTTGCATGCACTAGCTTCACTATGAGACAAAGAATTTTGATTTTTCAGTTCTGTAAAATGTATGATTATCAGATGATCAGTAGTCTTAGATTTAGAGCTGTAGGCAAACAGAATTTTCTTTAACTCTTTGTCCCCCTGAATTCTGCAAGAAGGGGCCAAGTAGGTTGAGCCCCACACATGCTTTTACAAGTCTCTTAAAGTCATTGCTTTGCTAAGTACATGTTTTGAGGGGGCATATTAAGCAGTTTTTTTCCCCAATCTCATAATAAAAATTACAAATTATTTAGCTTGTATGGTGATAAAGGATTCATACTAATCTATACCAGCTTGTGTAGCATCTTACATGTTATGATTTTATTCATTTGTCAACCACTAAGCAGGATTACACATTTATTATACAAGACAGATGGACAGTCAGAAAGGACAGAGTCTCTTATCTCTATAAGCCAACGTCCTCTCATGTGGAAACCTAAATCCCTTCTATGTTTCAAAGTCCATACCCTCTGACCATGGCCTCAAGGAAGATAGCCTCCTCTTTTTAGTCAGTTGTTATTCCTCTCTGCCTTATACACACTTCAAAGTCAACTTTGGTCATTTTTATAGCATCTTTTTCAGAGACAATGATCGATTTCTGTATGTGAAGAGAAGAGACATGCAAGATATCCTCTGAACATCCAGAGACTAATTTACTTTAGATATCGAATTCTTATTTTTCTTCTTAACGAGAATATTCCAGACTGGTAAATCTTGACAGGGAGCAATAGTAGCAGTCATGGCTGCATCATGCAGAGAGAACAGTCCTTTATCTTTGGATATATAACATGGCACTATCAAAGCAGCAGTTGTCACACACTGGGCACCGGGACATCACTGCAGAATGTTATCTTCAAAGCCAGGGCATCATTAAAAAACAAATGAGATCCAAGAGGCAAACATGCTTTTTGGGGGTCGGAGGGGACAGGTAGAGCAAACTACATGCCTTCTCTAGTAGCTAGGAGAAAGTAAATTATTTAATTCTTCAGTCTTTTTATTTCTTTTTTTATACTATATCTCTTTAAAATGTGTTTTCTGGGTGTAAAATAAAAGTATGAGATCTCTTTGTAAAAATTTACTATAGAAAATTTATCTCTGCCTAACAATCTTAGGTTCATAGTAAGGGGTATTTATGTTTAGAGAGAGTGTTGGAAAAGAAAGGTTTCTGTACTTTCATTTAACATTTTCATTCAAATGTGGCATTGTCTTTTAGATCAGAAACTATGTTTCTTTGATTTTGAACTTTTTATGCTTAGCATACTGCTAATACATACAACACAAAAGTCTTTGGTTAAATTCTGTTTTTTTTAAATTATAAATAGCATATAATGTGAATAAAAATTTCAAGAAAAAATATTTATTTATAAACTGAGAACATTTCCTAGATGTTAACCATATGGATATAATTAGAGCTATTTGATATTACATAATGATTAATAGACCACATTAAAGTTCATGATGTGGAAGACACTTCTGGCTCACCGTTCCTTGTAGTATAAAGTAGCAACGTGAAGGAAGCAGCGAAAATCTGCAAGCAAGGAAACTGGACTGCAGAAATGGATTTTCATTATTTCTGGAAGGTATGCATAAGACTGCAACCTTCAAAAATTGATTTGTTATTGTCTTTTTTTGGGAAAAATGCCCCAAACCCCCACAAACTTATGATTTATTAAAATGTATTGTCTTAAATTCTGATTCAAGATCCGTTGTGCAAAAAAAAAAAAAAAAAAAAGACATAATTGGTGATCTTAGTAAATGTCTATAGTCATTATCAAGATAATACCTACAGATCTGAAAGTTAATGGTTAGGAAAAGTTTATTAAATTTGCTTACTAATATTGTGATAAAATTATTATACACTTACAAGTTGAAAGAATCCAGTGTCTGGTTTCTTCTTTTCACTCAGTGCTCGACTGTATAATGCCATACGCTCCTTGAAGCCGCACACGGGAGTCCTTTTGACAGAGTGTGTAAGCCTGTGGGATGCAGAGAATGAGTCTATGTTAGCCAAGTGTTCTGTAGGATTTCACATAATCTTATAAAAATCTTGTAAATCAATAAACAAAACTTGTAAAATGGTAAATGTTCAAACTCCATGTGATTAAATTGGGTGAATCAAAATACCAGATGCTATTTTGGTCTTCTGTAGTGCTGAGAGTTTATTATTGCTACTGACACATACAACAGCTGCAGAGATAATTTTTATGTTCATTATATTTACTATGTTACTGGGAGGATTAGAAGCCCCTGAAGTACATCTTAAAAGGTTTTATTACTCCATAAAAGACTCTGTCACTTTAAACTCCATTAGTTGAGCTCTTTGGATTAGTAATGACATTCTTAGGAAGAGGCACTAGGAAGTCAAGTTTAGGAGTCTCATTGTAGCCCTTCATAGATTTGATATGTGTCAGCCCATCCTCAGTGAGAAGGAGTTATATAAAAAGGTCAGTGAAGCCCTGTTGCATAGCTCAGTGCAACAGGAGTGTCATTAGTTGGAGTGTCAACCTGAGAAGCCAAGGTTGCAGGTTCAATCCCTAGTCAGGCCATATACAAGAAACAACCAATGAATGCATAAATAAGTGAAACAACAAATTGATCTCTCTCTCTCCCCCAAATCAATAAATAAATTTTAAAAAATGTCAGTGGAATATTGGAAAGGAGAGCAGTGTGGAGTTTGTTTTAATTCCTATTTTAAGATCAACATAATTCATATTCCCTACTTATGAATTTCTAGGAATTTTAAATGTTAAAATATGTGGTTTACCTAGGTAGTGATGGACTGAGCCTTTTACTTTATGTCAACAAAGCTATCATGTCCCCAAAGCATGGTATGAGATACAGGGATTCCCACTTGAGAAGTACATTCTTAGCTGAACACAGCTTTGTCGTTATGGAACTTCCCATTGTGCCTATCATGGCACTTCTCATACATTTGATACCATGATGGTCAGTTTTGTGTGTCTAGGTTAAAGTTCTCAGCTGTTTAATCAAATACTAATCTAAGAGGTGATACAAAGCTATGTTGTACATGTGGTTGACATCTTCAATCAGTTGTCGTTAAGAGTCAAAGAAGTAATCTTCATTAATGAGTGGGTCTGATCAAATCAGTTGATAGGCCTTAAGAACAGAACTGAGGTTTCCTTGTAGAAAAAGAAAATTCTGCCTGCAGTTTCCAGCATTAGCCCCTGTCCAAGAATTTCAAACCTGCCCCTCCTGATGGCCTGCTTTCATATGTCAAACTTGCCTAGCTTGTCCCTGCAATCATGCCAGCCAAGTCCTTGCAATGAATTTGTGTGTGTGTTTGTATGTGGTTGATATTTGATATTATATATGTATACTATATATAAACTACTAGTTCTATTTCTCTAGTGAAGCCCTGACCAATATATTCTCCAAATATTGATTGAATGAATATTTATATGAATAAATGAATATATATGAATAAATGAATTAATAAGCAAATAATTGCCCATATTACTCTCTGCCCATACATATGACCTAGATATAGGGCAAAGCTAGAAGGCTTTAAAATTGATTAGTAAAAAGAGGGACAAAGAAGCATAGTAATGGCAATGATATGTAAATTTACAGGACAAGACTTAAGGAATGGTGTAGAAGAGCTGGTGACTCAAGCATTTTACATTAGAGGAAGCCCTCAGATTATTGAATTAACTTCCTTGTTTATAAATTCGGGATTAAATATTTCATAATTTTCATTTCAAGAGCAAGGGACTATGCTGTTATTTAGCTTATAAGAAGGGTTACAGTCCAGTCCAGATTCTACCATTCAGTGAAACACTTTGTTATTAAATTATATCGTTTATTTTATGGTCTACTTCTTTGGTTCATTTTCTATCAACCAAACTATCACAAATCTATTGAATGACAAAAATCTTTTCTTCTCTGTTTCATTTCATTCTACCCTGCAATATCATGATTTATAAGATATATATATATTTAATATAAATTTATCTATTCAGATGATTAAATATATATTTCTCATATATGTTTGATCTTAGTCCACAATTCCTGACTCACAGCTACCAAAACTGTTGGAATTTCCTAAGCTCTGAGAATGGTAAAGATGTCTTTTATTATGTTATAGAGGTAACTTTTCCAAAGCAGCTAAGGATGGAGTCTGGTTTCTAGAGGAACCAACTTTGTGGATAGAGGGTTGGAACTTTCAGTCCCACCCGAAGTCCAATGGGGAGGGGAGAAGGTGTGGAAATGAACTTTAATCATAAGTGGTCAGTGATTTAGTGAGTCACACTTATGTAATGAAGCATCTATAAAGACCCAAGAGGACAGGGATGGGAGCTTTCAGGCTGATGGACACGTGGAGATTCATAGGGAGTGGTGTTCTCTGCATCCCTTTTTCCATATGCATCTTTTCAGTCTGACTACTCCTGAGTTATATCCTTTTAGAATAAGTAACGTTGAAAAGAATGAAATGTTCAGTCTCTCTTACTCTATCTTACTAGGGCCTGCATTACTCTCATGCTTTTCAGGCTAATAGCTCCTGCTTTTGACATGCTAATTATTAGGAGAATGCCTCTTAGGGCTTGAGGTTTTACAAAAATAGCCCCTCCCACTCTTCCTTCCCTTGATATAAAAGAAACCTGAACTCTGTGATTTCTTAATGTGGATTTGAGGTACCACCAAGGCCTCATCTTCTAGATGTGGGAACTTCACGATCAGTAAACCTTTTCTACTCCAAACTATGACATTTTGAGTTTGGGCCTTTTTGAAAAGTCAGACACAGACTTTGGACCAGTAACAACATGTTTCTCTGAGTTTGGGGAGCCACACTTGCAAGTTAATTAAACCCAAAGAGAGGGTTATGGGAATCCTGGACATATAGCTGGTTGGTCAGAAGTACAGTCAATAAGCTGGACTGTTACTGGCTTTCTAATTTGGAGAGGGTTGCTGGAACCGCCAGTCTGTAGCCTGTTGGTCAGAAACCCAGTTAAGAGCTTTACCTCAGGCTGGAATCTAAATATGTCCAAGGGGGGAGGGGGAGTCATACAGGACTGCAGCTTCAACCTATGGAATCTGATACTCTTTATGGATAGTTTCAGACATTAGTTGAATTCTTGGACACTCTGCTGTTGTCTGAGAATTGTTTTATGTCTAAGGGAAGTCCATGCCCAACCCTGAAATTTGGTCCAGGAACTCCCCTAAATACCCATACTATTAACTCACATATAAGATTATTTTCAATGGGAATATTTTTTATTTGCTTATACACCCAAATAAGAAAAAAGTCTGCTTTTGTCTTAAATCCATCCAATATATAGTAAGACTTCATCTATGCTACTTTCTACTACTTGAACTTTATGATAGTGACTATGTTTGTTTATCCCCAGGTGTGTCCAAGCCCCAGACTCTCCCATCCCTATGCTGGTCCTTATTACAGAGAGTGGGGGAGAAAAAGAAAAGGCATAAATTAGGATTATCTACTTCACAAGATACAAAATAAGCCATGATTTTACTTGTTTTTTGTATATTATAATAAATATATTTCAAAAATAATATTCAAAGCACTTTTGCCAACCATATTAATCCTGTGGAAAGAAAACACTAAGTTTAATAAATTAATTATTTCATCATGATTCAGTTTGTTTATGTAACTTAAAGTTAGTTTTCTATACTCAGAATCTAATTTC
Source organism: Glossophaga mutica (assembly GCA_039655065.1). Taxonomy (NCBI): domain Eukaryota; kingdom Metazoa; phylum Chordata; class Mammalia; order Chiroptera; family Phyllostomidae; genus Glossophaga; species Glossophaga mutica. Next base: position 70,620,760 of record CM077308.1, on the reverse strand, counting down.
CTTTAAATGTCTTTCAACAATCAGTGTATGTGTTTGAAATAAATTTTCTTTTTCCATCTATTAGGTATACACAGACTTTAATATTTTTAATTTGAACAGGTTTTTTATGATTTAGGTCTGTAAAGCTCCAGTCTTATATTTTCAAGCATTTATACAATTTTTTCTATACAGAATATTAAATATAAGAGTATTAGAATTCACAGAATCTTCTGTACTTGGCAAATTCTGCAATTGTAAAATAAGAAAGACAATAGGAAATTTGGTAGCACATTTTGGTCTAAGACTCCTTGCATCCTAATATTCAGAAGGGAGCTAGAAAAATGTACTCAATTCCACAGAAACCACTGACTTGAACCTCATGTTTTGGGGCTAGAAACCATCATTATTAACACAGCTTGATTTGGGTAGTTTACACATAATTCTAAATGACATTCAATAGGTGGCTTTTTATGAAAGTATTTGTTGTCATTGTTAGGAGAAAAAGCAAGCAAAGTGCTTTTGTTGAAGAAGAAAATTTTCTGGTAAAATGGGCAGATTTTCTCTCAATTGAACTAAATTGTTGCTGCATTATAGAATTCATACCCATTTCACATTATTTATCCAAAAAGCAAGTTTCTTAAAGAACAAGGCTACTTCTAAAATACAAAATGAAAAACTTTAAAGCTACTATGGCAGGCAGCATTTTAAGAGGGTTGCCGATATTCCTGCTCCCCAGTGTAAATGCCCTGTGCAGTCCCATCTCCTTAAATGTGGACTGTGATTAAGTTACGTTATGTGAGATTCTATCACAGCAGAGTTGCATGATATCATTCAGCTGGCTTTAAGTTATAAGCTGCCATGTTATGAGAAGCCCTGATGGTCAAGACCCGAAGGCAGCCTGTGTAAGTTGAAAGCCGTCCTTGGTTGATAGCTGCAAAAAAAAAAAAAAGGGGGGGACCTTGGTCCTTCCACCACAATGAACTGAATTCTGCCAACAAGTCCAATGAGCTTTAAAGAAAACTCTCCTATGAGAGTGCAGCCCTGCCTGCCATCTTGATTTCATACCTGTGAGACCTTGAGCAGATGACCCAGCTAACCAGTACCTGACTTCTGATCATGGAAATGGTTAGATAATAAATATATATTGTTTTAAGATAATGAGTTTATGAGAATATTTTACATAGCAATAGAAAGCTAACACAGAGATAGTTTCCATAAATTTGGCTCACAAATTTTAGGATGTAAACTATCACTCGGAGATGGTATCTATGGGTTTTGACCAATGAAACCATTCAATCATTTCAGAAAACAAATGAATCCAAAGTTCTATATATGAATGATGAAAGCTGCACAAAGTAGGGGTTATGCCTATAAATGACAGACTTGATTCTGGGGATTGCTGACAGTCAATATTTGGTTGTATTATTATATTGTGTTGCCCGCCCTCCCTCCCTCCCTCCTTCTCTCCTTCTCTCCCTTCCTTTCCTCTCTCCTTCCTTCCCTCCCTGTCTTTTTCCTTCCCTCTTTCCCTACCCTGCTTGCTTGCATGCTCCGTGCTCTTGCTCTCTTTCTTTCTCTCTTTCCTTCTAAAACCCTTGTTGCAATGCTAAAATGCTGGGGTGGGGGATGGTATTGATTGTTGAATGATTTACATTTAGTTCATTATCAGCATTAAAATTCTTAACACCTGCATGTATATGGCTATCTGGACCGTGATTGAATAAGATGTAGAATAAGATATAAAAATAAGATGGACTGAATATCAGAACATGTTTATTGAGACAATAAGATAAATTAAACAACAACAGCAGCAAAATAAAAAACAAGATGAAAACTGTTGATCTGCTTTGTTTAGAGGTAATGTAACCAAGTCCAAGCCTGTCTCACTCACCACACAATGATCAATAAATTGAGTGACATGGTCTTGGGACAAGAAAAAGATTTTATTTGAAAATCCAGCAAGCTGAGAAGATGGGGGACTAGGGCCCTAAAAATTATCTTAAGAAAGTGTAGAATTTGGGCTTCTTTTAGGTCAAGGGGAGGGGAAGCAAGAGGAGAAATATATGATTGATGACCACAGATAGCTGAGTGCCAGCAGGCATCTAAGGAAGGTTTTAAAACTTCTTTGTTCTTAGTCTATAGACTTTAGTTGAAATGAGCACAGTCAGGAGATTCTTGCAAATCTCTGATAAACCATTGTTACATACTCTCCTCATCTCTTCAGGAAAGGCACTTTTGGTAAGGGCCTATTTTTATAGAACTCAAGACTCAAGCCAGTATCCCCTCATATCAGCATGTCTATGTGCAAGACCCTCTAAGCAGAAGCTACTAACCAGAGGGCTGTGGGAACAAAGCAGGTTTGAACAAGACGGAGTCAGAGAGGCCCAACATTTTACTCTGTTACGGTAGCACTACAGGGGCTCCTGTCCTGGGCGCCAGATGTGGGGGGGCTCCGCCCGCAGAGCCCCATCCCTCCGTCACGGATGAAAATAAAAACTACCAGGACATGACTACTTGGGGAGGAAAGGTGGTCAAACTCTCAGAGGAGAATGACCCAGAGCCACTTCCTCACTAGGCTTTTATTGGGCTCAAATACACCAGAATACAGGTTTAACATTTCAAAGAAATCTGAGGGCTTAATCTGAGTCAGTGTTTGTCAGGAAAGGGGGTTGCGAAACTTTGGGAGACATACTCATTTCCTCCTTGGACCCTTATCATTTAAATGAGAGCACTCTTAGCAAAGCAGGTTTCACAGGGCTTTAGGAATTCTTTCTTATGCCCGATCACCCAGGGAGCCGTCCTGGTCCTGGCCGGTACAGAGCTGCACGGCTCACCCCCACAGTTTCAGGCTTTAAGCCAATTAGGAAGCAGGAGACATCTCTCAGACGGAAATGACTCGGGCTATGTCAGAATAGCCAGGGGGACGAGGGTCCATCACATCCTCTTTGCTGCAGCCCCCCGAGTCCTTCCATGAGGCCTCCCAAGTGGTTGCATCTGGCTTAGGTTGCCCCTCCCATGAGGAGTCTTACCCGTTATTGACTGCCAACCAAGCATTGAGGCCAGAGATAGATGAGGCAGAAGCAGTGCTCCTGCCAGGGAGATAATAAGCTTTGTCTCCTTAGTAGGTCACGTCCTTGTGACAGAACAGACCCAGATGAAGTGGGTCCCTTGGGCTCTTACACAGCCCACCATGGGGTGAGGGTTACAACTCCTGAAACTAGACTGAACGGTCCACAACAAGCACTATCTTTGGACGAGATTTTTAACTGTTTGAATCTTTAAGTACTTGTACCCAGGAGAGTCCCTGGTATCTACTATAATAGTTTAATATGCATTTATTGAAATAATAAATGTTACATATTAAAGAACCTGGATGTTTGTGTAGCCTCTGAAGTAATGATTCTCACCTTTAGGGTGGTGATACACAGATTTTAAAGCTCGAGAGTTTGGCATATTTGTTTAATTTATTTAATATTTACCATAAAGCCTAAGATAATGGGACATTTGACAGGGATGGTGTGTGGATGTAAATGCATGTGTGTATGTTTAGGAAGGTTCTGGTCATTGTCTATTCCCATGGGATTCTCAATGATTGTTCAATATGAGAATATTGGGTGATTTTGGTTAGTCCAACCTGGAGGGGACACTTAAAAGGAGAATGCAAGTCACTAAAGATAAACTTCTTACTCTACAATTCAGTCAGTGGCTAGACATATGTTATCACAAGCGTGACCTTATACTAGATAATAGTAAAAATGCTACAATATTATGTAATAAACAGTATGCTGATTTTAAGAGGAATGAGGGATAGTACATTTGACAGAGTTGCTGAATATATTACCAAAATTAATTAACTTCAGCTGGAAACAACCAGCATTTCACGCTATGAGCTAAATATTAAAAATTGCATATTGTTCTATACTTAGAAATGACCAGGGGTTAGTGACTGAGTCATAGTTTTGTTATAACAACAAGGATTAAAACACGGCATGTTAGCTTTCCCCTTGCAACTTTGGCTGGTTCATTGTAATCTTGAAGCTTTATCATTTGGTTTCTTGAGGAAAGGGAAAAGAATCTACTATCACACCATATCTAAAGTAGCATCAGAAATGAGAAGAAGTTAATGAAACATTGCTGTCTTCTTTTTTTGACATTAATATAAATGTGTCCATTAAGAAATAAATCTTGCTGGTTGCCAGTTCAATTAGCCCAGAAACTAAAATGTACCATCGTGTTGCTACAATACTACCTTAATAGTGCATATCTCCATTATGAGTTACTAAGTCAGTGATGGACATTTGAAAAGCTTAAAAAATTCAATAATAAGTCTTATGTTTTTACTCGTGTAAATGCAATATAATGTCTAAGCCACTTTGTTGGGAACTGGATAAAATGGTGAGCAGATTAACATACTCTTTTCCTATTGGAAAGATTACCTTCTTGTGGAGTAGATAAATAAATTAACAAGGTGCAACTGATAAGAGAAATACTCTGTAGCTGCATAGAAAGGATACCCAAAACAGTTTAAACAATATCAGAAGCTCTTTTTACATGAAGTGATATCTAAGCCAATGCTAAGAGAGTGATGAAATTTAACCAAGTTTTGGGGGTGAGTGGCTAAGAGATTCTGGCATGGCTAACCAACCAATTTCATGGTGCTTTAAATAAAATGAACTATGTCACCCCCATAACTTCTATTAAAAAATAAAATAGAGCAAAAATAAATATAATATTAAAATGTTATTTAGTATAACAACATAACTTTGAAAATGGCAACCATGATCTTTTATTTGATAATTTTGTCTGGCAAAAAGGTAGGGGGTTTTTTGCTTTTACAGAAATTTAGAAGTTGACAAAGCAGAAATATAAGAATTTTTTACAGAAAATTAAGTATACAGGTTAGCAAAGAAGTCACTCAATGGCTCTCTGTCAAACTATTTAATAAATTATTTGCTGATATTTGTGATAAAAATGGGTAAAGAAAAAATTATAGTAAACTTCATACTGTATTATCTTCTTAGATACAGAACTAGACAATAAGTTTTGGAAATATTTATCCTGAAAGAAAAATTTTAAAGTGCAGATGATAGACATACCGGATAACTAGATGTACTTAGTGTAATATTGTGACTGAAAAGTAGAAATATATATTTGGTCTTCTCCCAGGGTCTAGCAGAGCTTATAAAATCCTTGAAATTTAGAGAGAGATAAAGGTGTCTTTTGTTATGTTATGAGATGAATTTGGAATGCCCCTAGGTCACTGAGGGATAGCTGGTCATTGCCAGTACAATTAACCCTGTAGCTGGAGGGTTGGAAATTTCAGTGCTACTTTTAGACCTGGGGGGAGGGGCGAAGGGCTGTAGGTGGAATGAGTGACTAACGGCCAGTAATTTAATCAATCACACCTATGTAATGAAGCCTTCATAAACCCCCAAACGATGCGGTTTGAAGACATTCCCGGTGGTTGAACATGAGTAGATGCAGGACAGCGGTGCGCCGCACCCAGCGTCTGCCTGTCTGCACACCTTGCCCTGCGCATCTCTTCTTTTTTAATAAACTAGTAACCTAGCGAGTAAGATGTCTCTTTGAGTTCTGTCCGCTGCTGTAGCAAATTAACTGAACTCAAGAAGGGGGTCATAGGGAACTTTGATTTACAGCCAGTTGTTCAGAAGCACACCTGGGCTTGCAACTGGGATCTGACTTGGGGGCGTGGGGTAGGGAGGGCTGCCTTATGGGACTGAACAGCTACCCCATGGAACCCGATACCGTATCCCAGCAGTGTCAGAGCTGAGTTGAATTAGCATCCCCAGCATTGCTCGCTGATGTGTGGAACCCCACCTCCCACACATTGAAATTGGGTGTAGAACCCAAAACACTTATGTTCATCTCACATATGACCATATTGTTTGTTTTTATATGTACCTCAATAGACCACTATGAATGATCTCATAATTGACTTAGCAATTTATCTCTAAATAAATTCATTATACTTTTGCTTTGTCAATTTCCAGACAGCATTTTAAAGTGTCCAACCACTGTTGCTTATTTATGCAGCAGTTATCATTTTCTTTTGGCATATTACAAAGTTGATATATTACATCCCTGTTTCTTTGTCAGAGTTTGGAACTAACCAAGATGTAAATACTAGAGACAGTTGAAGATAAAATAATTACTGATAATGACTTTTAGGCAATGTATTTTAGATATGCTGGCATAGGTCTAATTAGTACTTTCCCCTGGATTAGGCACCAGAGGGTTATCTGTCTAGCCTTTGCTAGACAGCTTCCTGCCTCCCCCCAGGTATTGTATTGCACAGTGACAAAAATTCAGAAATAACAGAAGTAAAATGAATACATTACTGAAGAAGTAATTAGTAAAAGTTTATTGTGCATACACCAAAAGGACATTTTTGCAAACCAGGAACACTCAAACAAAAACATGGAGTAAGACTCAGAGGTATATTATTATCATATAGCAGTTTATATGGTACAGAGAGATCTGATCAGATCACCAGGAAGGAGGAGGAAGAGACTGTAGGAGGAGGTTGCCCATGACAATGGTAAACAATCTAGGACAGAATTGGATGAATGCCTGCAGAGCGGTGGACTCATGGGTCAGAAGATTTAAAATAAAAGAGAGGCCGGGATGGGCTCTCAGGCTCTCCTCTTCAAGGATGCCTGGATGATGGTGCTGCAGCTGCCTGCATTTCCCAATGGATGGCATTTAGGATGGGAAGGAACTCTGGGTGCAGCCTAGGATAGGGCTGTCCTGGCAGAGGGTGTCCGGTTTATTGAGTGTTCCAGAGGGGACAAGCTGAGGCAGAAGCCTGCCATTCTTCCAAAATTGTGCAGTTTTTTGTTTTAGTTTGTAAACTAACCCTAGTTTGTAAACTTAACCCTATAGAAATAAGAATTAAAAACTAACAGGAGGAATGCTTGGAAAACTCAGGTGTTAAAGACTTTAGCCTTAATTGATAGGCTTAAGAGACTAATGCAGGTGGAAAGCTGTTATTCCAAAACTGTGTAACTTTTGAGTAAAGACTCCTTTTCTTTATCACCAAACCTTTGCCTCCAGAATATTGCCCAGAGGGTGGTGGTGGGCAGCAGGACCCCACTTGCTGTTCTCGCCCTTTGGTAACATATATAGTGAGAAAACAAGGATTGTTTATTCTTTATAGGGATTGGTTATAACATTAGAATTTTCAATAGTTACTTTATACGGACCTTGGGAAACAGTTCAAGTTTTGCTTGTGAATTTCAGAGGCATAAGCAAGAATTAATCCAGGTCAAGTTAGTCTTGCAAAATAAGCTCAATTAAGTTTTATCTGTGTGACAAGACTAGTTTTATCTGCCCAGGGACTATTCAAGGCTGGCCTCCATGTGTTTTGATTTTAACAACAGGGAGTGCGATGTATGCTCGCTACACCCTGGCAATGCCCTGGGAGACTACAGAAGATGAGTCCTGTGAGCTCACCTGCACTTGGCCCATGTAATTCAAACGTGTTGTTCAAGAGGCAACTGTATTTTCAATCCATGGTTGGGAACCCATGTATGCAGAGGGCCAGCTTAAGTTATACATGATTTGGGTCAACGGTATATTTTTCAAGTTCAGTAAAAGTCACTGTTGCTACTCTGAAGAGTCAGAGAGAGGCCAAGAAGTTTACTAAATGGAAATTCTTTTTCATAGAAACATGAGGTCAGAGGGAAAGGAAAGGTAGGTGTAGAAGACAGGATATAGTCCTAAGAAGATATTCAAGTCCTAATCTCTGGAATCTATGAATGCATTATGCAAGGGAGAATAAGGTCACAGATGGACTTAAATTGTTCATAAGTTGATCTTGCAATGAAGGATTGTTCTGGACTACCTGAGTGGGCCCAATGTAATCACAAGAGTCCTTATAAGTGAATGAAAGAGGCAGGAAAGTTAGAAGCAGAGTATCTTAATGTGAACAAGACTGGATTGACCACTGCTGGCCTTGAAGGTGGGATGACAACACTAGTCAAGGAAAGTGTGGCCTCTAGAAGTTAGAAAAGTAAATTTTCCAGAAAGGAATGTAGCCTGTTGACACTGTGATTTTAGCCTAGTGAGAAACATTTTGAACTTCTGTTTTCAAGAATGGTAAAATGACTGGGGGAGGGGGGATGGAAATGGGAGGGAGGTGGGGAGGGATGGGTGGGTGGGCTGGGATGGGAGTAAATGATGGAAAGCTGTACTTGAACAATTTTTTAAAAATTTTAAAAATTAAAATTAAAATGGATCCAGCTTAAAAAAAAAGAATGGTAAGATATTCCATTGTGTAAATGTACCATAGTTTTTTGATCCATTCATTTACTGATGGGTATTTAGGTTGCTTCCTGCACTTGGCTATTGTAAATTGTGCTGCTGTGAACATTGGGGTGCTATGCAGCAGAAAGAAAGAAGGAACTCCTACCCTTCATGACAGCATGGATGGAACTAGAGAGCATTATGCTAAGTGAAATAAGCCAGGCAGTGAAATACAAATACCATATGATCTCACCTTTAAGTGGAACCTAATCAACAAAACAAACAAACAAGCAAAATATAACCAGAGACATTGAAATCAGGAATAATCTAATACTAATCAGAGGGGAGGTGAGAGGGTATAACGCAGGGGAAGGTGGGAAGGGTTTTCAGGAACAACTGTAAAAGACACATGGACAAAACTAAGGGAGGGTGGAAGCAGGGGAGGGAGGTGGGAGTGGCTGGGGTGGGGGGTAAATGCAGACAACTGAACTTGAACAACAGTAAAATAATTAAAAAAAGAATGGTAAGATAATAAGTGGCTATTGTTTTAAGCTGCTAAATTTAGCCAATTTGTTATAGAAACAATATGAAATTCAGTATTCATCATAGTGCAGTGCAGTAACAGAAACCACTGCTTTTCAAGCAGAAAGAAAAGATTTTGGTGATTGTTAGAATGTTGGAAAGATGAGAAGAATTGAATAAAATTATATCACTGGACTGTTGGTTTCAAAATCACATCATGTTGAAATGGCACCAGGGGTTAGGCTGGTAGAGTCAGACTAGACCTTGGTTCTGGCTAAGAAAGAATTCAGAACCTAGACTGAGACTATAAGAGAGGGCTTATTTCAAAAGTCACAGAAGTAAAAGACTTGAATCATAAAAGAAATGGGCTCAGGAAACAAGTTACTGAGGCGAAAGAAGGGCCTTCGTAGAAAGTGAGAGGAAAGGAAAATACACGAAGAGGAAGAGGGTGGGGAAAGACACTGGCGTGCTCCACAGAGAGAGTCATGCTGGGTCCTCCTCCTGAGAGTTTGAATCTGGAGGCCTCAGGGGAGGGTTTCAGTAGAACATTTTCAGCTTCCGAGGTTTGTTTCCTAAGGGTCCTGGTCTCTGCAGTCTCTGCTGATTGGTTGGTACCAGGGCTTGAGGTCATTAGTCATTACAGCTGGCCATGGCATCAGTCCATGGCGTCACTCCATCTGGTTTCTGAGCCTGGAGCTGAAACATAGCTGAAGCCTAGATGCCATCTCCAGTGGTTAATACTTAAGGGAGCGGTCATGCAAGCGCTTACAGTTTCGCCTGTTGCTAGGCACCCAGGGCTCTCCGTCCTGGAGATTTGCTGTGCCTGTCCTATTGTTCCTACTCTGCTTGTGCCTATCTAACTGCCTAATACACCTCCATTACCAACAACCCTGTCACCCCTTACTGAGGAAGTAACTGTTGTGCAAAATAAAGTTAATTGTATTTTACTTTGATGGGTTATCTCAAGATCCCCAGGCTACTTTCTAACGTTGAGTTGGTACCTAGAGTTTTTGTGGTTTACTTCCCATTCTCTAGCACATATATGCCCATATATATAGGCATTTAGAGTATTTCTGCTTGCCAAATTCAGTTAACACAATGTAATCACTGCAGTGAATAAACATAATATCCTGTAGGCTAGTGAGAGGATTAAGAGTTTTGAAGACAGTTTCTGCAGAGAACCAGAGGTAGGATAGCAAAGGTGTACTGACCTTAAAGCAAACTTCATCTGCTTGTTATCACAGAGGAAGAAAAAAGAATTTGCACGTTGTAAAGTGCTTACCAGTAGTCAGAGGAATGTTGATAAGTTGTAATGAAGAGACCACAAGGGGAACAGCCGCTCCACTTTCATTTAGCCATTGGATCAAGTTTAAAATACTTCACTGTCATTCTCCAAGACCAGTTCATCTTCTACCACTTAAATGGAGCTGTGATAGAAATCACCACCTTGATATCCCTCCAGACTTCGGATGTCACTAATATCTGTGATGCACCAAGGTTATAAGATGAATTTGGTTTATTATGATGGTATGGAGGGGAAGTTCAGACCTTGACAAGCAAAATAATCCTCATTCTACAAGTGAGGAAACCAGTGTGGGAATTCGATTAGGTGCCGTGTGTGTCTGTGCCAATTCTTTAATCAAAAATGGCAAAAAAGAGAGGGCTGTTTACAAATCTGTGTTGGAGCTGAACTCAAGCCAAACTCCATTTATCACCCAGACCATATACACTCTTATTCTGACTGGCAAATCTTAGTCACAAATCTCAGACCCAAAATATTATTAGCTGGGGGCCACTGCATGATAATCCTTAAAAAGCAAAAGTTGTTGTTTTTCTTCAGTGTGAAATGTATACTTGTTTTGGTGAAGTAGCACAAATCCCTTGGGGAAGACGAGACTGATGTTTATTTGCTGGGTCTCCTGGGTGACACAAATAGGGGGTGAGTGAATAAATCACACATAAAAAATATACTACAGCATTCCTGTCTTCCTAAATTGTTGGATTTCTTCCATTCTGTTAAATAAGGAATTTCTAATATTTCAACTTTATTTGATTCACATGATGCTGAATCCAAGTGTCATTGAAATACTCAAAGTATTAGAGCTGTTTCTAGCCATCAGTTCTTTTTACTTAACACTCTTGTACTTAGTATGTTCTGATAGTTATTTATGCATATACATGTGTTAATCTTCACAATAATCCATGAGGTGAATATAATTATTATATTCATTTTATAGATGAACAAGATTTGGCCAAAAGCAGTTAAGCATCTTGTTTTAAGCTCACAAAGCTTGTAAATGCTAGAGATAGAATTGAATCCAAAATTTCTCGTAGGTCCATTTTAATGACAAATTCAGCCTCTTTAATATTGTGTTCATCACTCCCTGTCAGAAGCCATAGGATCTATTGCCACACGTATTCTACTGGTTTTCTGATGATATAAATTATCAAAATCCCACAGTTTTATTTTCTCATATGTAAATCATCTCTTCTGAGGTGGGATCTTGCACTTGCCCTCCTCAGGCATGTTAGGATATGACTCTGGTTGTAGATCTGAGAGCCATGCAGGGTGACAGGAGCAGGGTGTGAGGGTAATCGGCTCTTGAGGGAACTGCTGATGGCAATGTGCCAAAACCTGTCTATATTCTTCGTGATGCTGGAATTGGGTCTCTGCAAAACATTTCTGCTTGGGCAAGTGTCTCTGCGTTAGAGTCGGCAATGAAGGGAACCAGAAAGACACTTCCAGGCTAGAGGAGGAAGACATGTCTTTCTTCTTCCAGGTTCGTACTTGAGTTTCCCATTTGCTTCTGGTTCCTGTCAGGATGCCCTCACTGATGGTTCCTCACCCTCGTAGTAGCAGTTCCTTCCAGTTGCAGTAAATGAATCCAGTTTGCCATTTTTGCCACCACTGGCACAACCAGCTTTGTCGTGCACTTACATTGACATGCCAGCCCCCAGCCATCTTGTGCTTCTTCTTCAGAAGTCTGGGCTGATTCTTAGGCCCCTACTTATAAGTTCCTAAGGTTCAAAAATTCCAACCACTTCCTTTGTTCCTTCAGACTTAGGAACAAAGTTTCTACCTTTATAATATCTTGGAGTTTTCATTTTATTCTTTTAGTTACCTGGCTAACAACTTTATTCCTGGTTGGCAGTTTTTCATATAAAATTCTTTCTGTTCCAATAATTGCTATGGCTTCTGTTTCCTGGGTAGACTTTGATGATACAGGCAAGATCATTTCAGTGTCCTTAAGCGAGTCATGGCTTTCTACCCACACAGGTGAAGAGCAGCTATTTCTATACGTAGGCAAGAGAACGCTAATGGGATTTGGAGGTTTATGAGATTTCTATTTATTGTAACTCACTCAAATGTTCCCACTATGATTCTGATGGTTTAACTCTTTCCAAATTTGCTTTTGACTCTCTCCTAAGAGACCTGGAGAGATTGAGGACTCAAATTACTCTGTATTTCTGTAACTCCTGAAATTGATTTCTGTGTCTGATTTACTATTGTCTCAGTCAGTGACTTTCAGTTGTAAGAGATAAGAGATTCTTTTAGGAATTCAAAGAATTCTAAACCTATTCTTGCAGGTGAGTTTGGGAAGCAAAGTACAGAAATAAAGAAAGAAGTAAAGCCAAGTATTTAAAGCCCTGTGCTATAATTTCTTTTCTTTCTCGTATCCAGTTCAATCAGAAGAAGCCAGCCTCTCCTTGCAGTCATAGTGATCATTTGCAGCAGCTGCTTGAAATCCATATACCACTCAGTGTTAAGAAACTACATGCTATAAAATAAACAAATGAGACTACATCAGACTAAAAAGCTTATGCACAGTGAAGGAAACCATCATCAAAACAAAAAGGCAGCATACTAAATGGGAGAAGATATTTCCAAATCATATATTTGATAAGGAGTTAACATCCAAAATGTATAAGGAACTCATACAACTTGAGAACAAAAACAAATAAACCAATTAAAAATGTCAGAGAACCTACATAGACATTTTCCCCAAGAAGTTCTACAGATGGCCAACAGGCACATGAAAAGATGTTCAGCATGACTAATTATTAGGAAAATGCAAATCAAAACTGTGATGAGCTATTACCTCACCTGCTGGAATGGCTTCAGTCAGAAGACAAGAAATAAGAGGTGCTGGAGAGGATGTGGAGGAAAGTTAACCTCCTACACTGTTGGTGAGACTGCAGAGTGGTACAGCCACTGTGGGAACCAGGATGGATATTCTTCAATAAAAAATAAGACTAAAACTATTATAGGACCCAGCAATTCCACTTCTGGGATTTATCTGAAGAATACGAAAACACTAATTTGAAAAGACATGTACCCTAATGTTCATTAAAGCATCATTTACAATAGCCAAGATATAGAAACAATCTAAGTGTCCATCGATGGATTCATGGATAAAGATGTGGAATATTAATCAGAAAAAGAATGGAATCTCTCCATCTGTCACAACATGAATGGAATTTGAGGGTATAGCACTAAGTTAAGTAAGTCAGAAAAAAAGGCAAGTACTGTATGGTTTCACTCTATGTGGAATCTTAAAAAAAGACAAGCCAACAAAACAGAACAAAAACCTTTAGCTACAGAGAGCAGATTTGTGGTTATGAGAGGGGATGGGGTGGGGGTGGGCTAAAGGGGGTCAAATGTATGGCAAGAGATAGAAACCAGACTTTTGGGGCGAATAATTTGTAGCATGTATGCAGATGTTGAATTATGAAGTTGTACACCTGAAACATAATTTTAAAGAAGAAAGAAAACAAGGAAAAAGAAGAAAAACTGCATGCTATAAATGACCACATGTTACGGACCACCTATAATTCATTTTCCCTGGTGATGAGGTAATCACTCCTTCAACCCAGGTCACATAAACAATACAAAATGTACATCTTAAGGGTCTTTCCTTGGAAAGACCAGTGCTATATATTTTGTTAAAGTTTGCTGAGGGAAACAAAAAACACTCTATATATGTCTAGTAGTGACTTATTACTGAAATTTGAATTCAAGATCTAGATTTTTATTTGTTTATACATGAGCATTCTTTACTGTGGAATTCTTTACTGTGGAATTTTTTGAATTTGCCGATAAATCTTCCATACTATTATTAGCCCAACACATTCATTAAAAGTTCCAACAGTAGTATAAGCTTATACCCTTTCCAACAGCATGGATGGAACTGGAGAGCATTATGCTAAGTGAAATAAGCCAAGCAATGAGGGACAAATAACATATGATCTCACCTTTAACTGGAACCTAATCAACAAAAGAAAAAAGCAAACGAAATATAACCAAAGTCATTGAAATTAAGAACAATCTAACAATAGCCAGAGGGGAGTGGGGAGGGAACAGGGGGGGAAGGGTTTTCAGGAACTACTATAAAGGGAACATGGACAAAACCAAGGGGGAGGGTGTGGAAGCAAGGGAGGGAAGTGGGTTTGGAGGGGGTGGGGTGGGAGAAAAATACAGACAACTGTAATTGAACAACAATAAAATAGTTTAAATTTTAAAAAAGAGTTCCAACAATAGACAATTGATATCATACTGAAACTCACAGACTCTAAGTCTTTAGTCTTTATGTTTGGTTTTATTTGATTTTCCTACATGATTGTTTTTCATGAGGATGTAGGTCTGGGTAAGTCAGTTCTTCCTCCTCTTACATTTCATCAGAACACTTAAAGATATCAATCTGGAGTCAGATACAGTTGGACTTAAATCCCAGTTCTACCACTTACTGGCTGAGTGACATTAGGGAAATTATTTAATCTCCCTGGTCCCTGAAATCACTCATTAAATTGATATGGTATTGATATATATTTACAACTTTAGTATGAGGATTAAATAAGACATTTTAGCCTGATACACATAAATACTAGTTTTTAAGATGGGGGAAATATTTTTTATATTTTTAGATATTACTAAAAACTATTTTTTGCACTATTTAAGCTTTGAATGTAGCATCCCTCAGAGAAAAAAGGTAGGAAAGAAAGAAGTTAGGCAAGTCTTTCATCTGTGCTCTTGTTTCCTGACTTAACTCACTACCAGCTACCGCTGGTACATATGGAGAAGCATCTTTTTCATGGTGTTGTCCCCAAGATGCCACTATCTTCTAGGAGACAGCCCTTATGTATCCTATTGCCAGTCCAGTGTGGTATGTGAGTGATTATGGGAGAGAAGCAGATTGATGAGCCTGAGACAGTGCTTCTGGCTTCCCAGAGCCCAGTGAAGAATGCAAAAGACCCTTACGTTTCTGCATATTCCTGTGGAAAAGCAAAGGTATACTGAGTAGACTGATAAAGTGATAAGCATGAAGTGAGGACAAATGATTACAGTTCATAGACATTTTGTGGGACCAAAAGGAGAAAAGTCAGGAATTGATCACCTGGTACCAGCTTAACACCAATTAAGACCTGAAACATCTCAAGAGATATTAACTCAGAGGCCAAAAAAAAAAAAAAAAAAAAAAAAAGACAGACCTGGCTGCTGAAACACTCTGCCTGGGAAAATGGAACAAGGACCTATGAGTAAGAACTCTATCTCTCCTTTGGTCTCCCTGACATCTGTCTGCCTAATTCTCCCTGAGGCCTAAGATTTCCTACATATTCAGAGGTTATATTAAAGGGAATGTGGAAAGGGAAGTTAAATCTGAAAGCCTGAGAATTTACCCAAACTCTTTCTCTTTAAATTGTTTTAATCCCAACGGTAGGATATTTATTGATTTGAGGGAAGGAGGGAGGGAGGGATAGAGAGAGAGGAAGAGAGAGAGAGAGAGAGAGAGGAAGAGAGAGAGAGAGAAAGAGAGAGAGAAACAGATCAGCTGCCTCCGGAACACACACCAGCCAGGGATGGAACCTGCAACCTGGGTCTGTGCCCCGACACAGGATTGAACCTACGACTTTTTGGTGTGCAGGATGACACTCTGACCAACTGAGCCACCTGGCCAGGGCCACTCAAACTCTTAAATAAATTAAGAGAATATTTGAAACCAAAAGAAATTAAGGATATTAAATGGAATGTTTGCAGCTTTTTAAATTTAAATATATATTTTTTTATCATGACACAGCACGTTAAGAGCTTGTAAAAACCATTAGATTAGTTACAGAAAAGACACTATGTTTTCTGTGGTCTGAGCTGTAGTGTGCCTAGTATGTGAATCTGATGTGACATCATTAGATATATTCTTTCACCATAAATCAGGGGAGTTTATTTATTGCCATTTGCATGAATTGAAATTGTGTGTGGGAAGACAATATTCCCACAAAAGCAGAGAGAATAGGTCCCAAAGCACAGGATGTACATGTATACTTTGGAAAGTACATCAAATATATATCTTTTCAAATAACCACATATATTCAATCTAGGGAATAAACCAAATATAGCTGTTCATACATTTACTGTAAAGAATTGACTGAATCATTCCCTGGAGGCGTAACACTTTGCAGAACATTCTTTGAAGAATTTGAGTCTTCCAAGGGCTACCAGAGCTCCATTGTCTTCAGTAAATTCTCACTACAGTCCTCTCCAACCTTCAACTTTACTTTATTCATGTTTGCTCTTTTTTTTGCACTTAAAATAGTCTTTGGTCAAGCCAGCTGTTCATGAAACTGAGGACCAAAAAATAAAAAAAAAGCAAGCTCAGGAAAGTGCAGTGTCTGGCTTAGATTTTGCATAGTTGCTACACTAATCAATATCACAGTAATTAAAATCACCCATGATTAATGGGCTGGCGTTTTTATAGGCCTTTGTTGTCTACAAAAGCATTTCACAGTCTATTTTGTCTAACTGCGCAGTCAGAGCAAACCCCAAATCACCAGGCTACCTTTTGTCCTTAATTTCCACCTGAACTATATTTGTCCATGGGAATACCTTGCCTTAGGATGCAGTTGTGGGTTTCCCCTTTCTGCATGTGAGAAAAAACACTTTCTCTCAAAAGCAAACACTGAGGCTGGGAACTAGGGATTGCCACTTACCATTCATTGAATTTACCTTCTTTCATATGGAGAGCCCACTGGAACCGGAGGACTCTGACAGGCTAAAAGTATATTGTTTGCCACCCCAAGGCTGTACCTATTTGCATTATTTCTTTGTTAGACAGAGTGGTCAATGCTACTATTCTTCTCTTGTCTAATCAACCCTAGGCTGAAATTTTATCTTGAGTTCTTAATCCTGGCACTTAGATTAATGTAATCATGGGAAATTGACATTTTACCCATGCATAAAATATTGGCTTATATTTTAAAGAAGAAATTTCCTTAAGGAAGTAGTAAGACAAACCATTACTTGCATTTACTTAAGTGGGCCAAATGCTTAAATTAAATATCCCTTGATTATTAGTTTGTGTCCATAACATATCTTTATTGTACACTAATTTGAACATGGTTTTTGCACATACACTGACAGGAAAAAATGCACAAAAGCTTTTGTGGGATTTTTTGAGAATTGAATAAATATACCTCATCAGAAAACACTTTATAAACAATCTAAATTTGTAATCCTAGATACAGTATTTCTAACAAGATATCAATAAATAATCAAATTGGTTACTCTTAATTCCATTCTTTGTCTGCCAATAATACACACATTTTCATTCAAATTTTCATACTTCTCACCTCATGATTCCTTGAAATATTCTTTAAGAAGAAAACAGAAATGTGGAAATGGTATTGTAATCATTGAGAAATTTCAGTTTTTTAACATGATTTTTCCCCTTTCTTTCCTCTGATTCAAACCAGCCTTGTCCAGCATGCTGACTCACCCACCTCCCTCTCTCTTGCCTGTGCTCTCCCTTAATCATTAAGCCCTCAGGACGCCGAGGTAGGCATCGGATAATCAGAAACAGAGTTTTAGTCAAACTGCAGATAACATCTAGGCCCCAGTTGTGTTTAAGCTCCAGACCCAGAAAAGCAGAGCAGCGGACCTGACCACATCCTTGTGAAACCCAGACAAAGTGAGCTGTGGCGGACATCAGGACTGGATGCAACGATCAACTACCCTCTTCCCTAGTGCTAGCCAGTCAGTAGAATCCACAACCCAAACCCACCATGATGAATGGTTTTTCCCCTATGTAACCCATTCCCCAGAAGCCATCAGGGAGCCAGGTCCTTGAGCAAGTGCTCACCCAGGCCTCCGGGTTTGGTGCCATTTCTTTAACTAATAAAGTGTTATTTTCTTTGCTACAAAGTCCTGTTAATCTTTGGACTTTGATG
The DNA here is from genome assembly GCA_039655065.1 of Glossophaga mutica. Classification (NCBI taxonomy): domain Eukaryota; kingdom Metazoa; phylum Chordata; class Mammalia; order Chiroptera; family Phyllostomidae; genus Glossophaga; species Glossophaga mutica. Next base: position 70,602,778 of record CM077308.1, on the reverse strand, counting down.
TATGCAGGTAAACAAACCCCTTTTGTTTGTAATGGCTTCAAGAGCTTTATTAAGATAATTCTTGATAATCCACTACAGAATTTTTATAGTTTAATGGCTTCAAGAGCTTTATTAACATAATTTTTGATAACGTGTTATAGAATTTTTATAGTTTAGGTACAGTACTATAAAGTGATCTATTCAGATTCTGAATGAACCTTTAATTTATTCATTCACTCAACAAATATATAGGCACTCCATATTAGAATTGCAGTGTTTAAATTCTCGAGTTGATACACAGAGATCTCCATCAGACCTGGCTAGATTGTGGACAGAGGAGGGACTGAGTGAGGGAGGAAATGCCAGAGGTGGTGGAGGTGAAGTTGTGCTAGTGTGGCTCAGGACAGATTTGTGTAACCTAGGCTGAGGTGCAGTGAGAGGGGGCTCCACATGGAGTCTGCACAGGCTGGAGAGGGTAACTGACAGGAGGAAAAGCCATCTTACTCCCTTGCAGAACATGTCTGAAGGGGAAAGTGCTGACCTGACGGGCTAGCCTTGAAAAGGATGGGATTGGCTGGAGAAGCTGGACCCTTCCAGAGTGCATGGAATTTTGGGCAGGAAGACTTAAATGGAGAGGCTTCCTTCCCCTCTCTTGCCCTGTTTGGGGGCTGGAGCACTTGTGGGCACTGGAGGCCTCATGCCAGGTGACAGGCCCTGGGCCCCACCCCTGGCATGGGAAGCAGCAGCCGTGTGGGTGACAGGCACCATGTGGTCCTGCTTGGTCGGGATCATAAATGCACCAGACGCACCAGAGAGCTGAAGGTCAGAGGGAGAGGGCATCAGCACTCTGCTGGTGTCAGCAAGTGAAAGAAAGGGCAGCCATCCGGTGAGTAAGGGCTGGTGAGGGCTAGACTCCATGGAGAAGCCTGAGGCCCCACAGTGATGGGGAAAGAAGGCAAGCTGTCTGGATGATTATGTAGTGGCCACTTGTGGTTTCCCTACCTACAGATGGTATTTTTCTTAATGAAAGAGGGAGCTCCAGGCAGTGTTACTTATGTTGGCCTGACAGAGGGTGACGGGGTTTTTCTCTGGGCATTCTAGAGAAAATGCTCTATAAGGCAGAAGCCTGCAATTCTTCCAAAATTGTGTAGCTTTTAAATAAAAGACTCCTTTACTTTTTCTCACCAAACCTCTGCCTCTAGAATTTTGACTAGAGGCTGGCAGTGGGCAGCAGAACTCCACATACTGTTTGGTAATACCACGGCTATTGACTTCTGGCTCTATTAAATTTCACCAAAACCACCTTCTGAGGAAGAGATAGATCTCTACCTTGACAAAATCTTAGTAGCATCTCTAAGTGAGGACAGCAAGTTCAGGACTTGAACAAGATATGGTATCTAGCTTTCAGAGGACATTTCAGGTCAGGGGCTTGATCAGGGCTAAGGATCATGATACAGTAGCTGAGAACTGGGGCAAGATGGGAGTTTTGGTTCAAGAGCATAAACAGTCTTGAAATCTTTGTGTGTAAACAGTTCTTTGGTGCTGTCTTTTAAAAAGTTGAATAATTTGATGTTTATTATATAGTTTCCTGGGAAGTTCCTTAAATGAATAATAAAATTACTTGCAATTTTTATCATCCTTGGCAAGAGTTCCCAGGAAAAGACGTTGTATAAGGTGGTTGACAATAGGCTATGTGGTTGTAGATGGCAAAAAACAACAACAACAATAAAACTATGTGCACAAATAATGTAGAGTGCTGAATAAATAATAGTAAATATAAAGATTAAAAAATAGCAATTGTGATGATTCATCTGAAGAGTATAAAGATATAACTACTACATGGAATTTTGAAGTGCCTTCAATCTGTTGCATCCGCCGACGCGAGAAACAGATGTTCGGGAACTTTCAGGATTCAGAGATGTTACTTTTATTGGCCAAAAGTTTTAACCTGCGCAGGGGCGGACTCCCAGAGTGTCCGGAGACACAATGCTCAGAAGAGCTACAGACGAGAGCCGCGCCTAACGCTTATAGATAAGCCTTTTTATAGACGCAAGCAAGCAAGCATTTCACAGAAGCAGATGTGGCTGTTAGCTATTGGCTATCTTTTAGCACGTGGGATCTATGCGTTGCAGGGTTTGAGGAATGGGAAATTTAAACCTAACCATCTCCTTAAATGGTAATCCGCCTCAAGTTCTTTGTTCTCTGTCCTTGGAGAGCCAAATCTCACAGGAACAGTCCTTTAGCTATTTTCCTGGTTCCAACATTCCCCCATTTCCTTTAACATGAATCAAACCCTTGATTCTTCATCGGTAGGGAGAATGGTATAGGGCTGAGACAGGACCATTAGCTTTACTACTTTTATTCTTTCTTATGCCTGATCACCCAGGGAGCCATCCTGGCCGGTACAGGGCTGCACCACTCGCCCCCACAGTTTCAGGCTTTAAGCCAATTAGGAAGCAGAAGACATCTCCCAGATGGAAATGAGGACTCCGGCTATGTCAGAATAGCCGAGGGGCGAGGGTCCATCACCATCCTTTTTGCTGCAGTCCCCCGAGTCCTTCCATGAGGCCTCCCAAGTGGTTGCGTCTGGCTTAGGTTGCCCCTCCCATGAGGAGTCTTACCCGTCATTGACTGCCAACCAAGCTATGGGGCCAGAGATGGATGAGGCAGAAGCAGTGCTCCTGCCAGGGAGATAAGCTTTGTTTCCTTAGTAGGTCACGTCCTTGTGACAGAACAGACCCAGATGAAGTGGGTCCCTTGGGCTCCTACACAGCCCACCATGGGGTGAGGGTTACAACTCCTGAAACCAGGCTGAACGGTCCACAATATCTCCCCCATTTTTAGATTGCTAAAATCAATTGTAATTGTTAGGCCTGTGAAACTTACTATCTGCTATTTTCAAATGCAATCACAAGAAAACAATTTCCACATACATCATGAAGCACAAATAAGGATTAAAACAAGGAGGCAGCCAAGGGTTGCCATAACCCAAACTTGTAAATTTAGTCCAATGAAAAATGTTGCAAATGCAAGGGAACCATAAGAGTAACAGGTCTGGTTACACTTCAATTCTTAGGAGAATTAGCACAGACTTCAGGAAGTTACTTTAAAGATATGCAGCAAGAGCAAGTCAGAAAACATTATTAGAATCAGTAAACAACCAGTGGTATTCAAAGTCCCTTTAAGAAAAAGTCCCATCACTCTTAGGTGATGTTGATTGTCGCTCCAGGAATGCTGGCTGGAATTCCACTGGAGTGTGATGGCACATAGCTTGGAGAAGTCTGGATCGGGAGGGTCCAATGGGTGGAGGTGGGTTGAGGCCAGGGAAGCCTTTTCTGTGATATGGCTTCATCGTCTTCGCCTGCAGTTCCAGCGATCTTTCTGCAAAGTAAATACAGACATACCCTCTTCCCCGAATTAATAGTTTAACTGGGCTTTTCCATTTTCCTTCTTACTTTCCTACACAATCCTATACTTTCCTTTCCTTCACTTTCTTAATTCTTTCTTACTTTTCTCCTACACAATCCTGTTTCAACTTGCACAGACCATATTTGACTTACACGGACTCTCTTTAACTTACACAATCCTTCCTCAACTCTCCTAGCCCATTTTAGTTTGCCCTTTTAACTCATCCAGACATAACCAACTTTAGAATAACCCACATTCAATTCTACTTTTTTCAAGATACAATGCCATAATTTATACTTTTCATTACCAAAACCATATATTTTCCCAATTTAATTAAAATTCTCAACTTTCAGTGATAACCAAAAGTAAGTAATTAGCATGCTTTAGATTGACAAGTTTATGAACACATTTCATAACTTTCAGAAACAGGTTTTTTTGTGTTTTTTTTCCTTACTGGCAAATACATTTACGGTTTTTTTGGGGGGGGGTTGTTTTTTGTTTTATTCTTGGTGATTACTGCATTCCTTGAGTGTGTCAAAAGTGAGCTGTCTCATTATCTAGTGCCCTTGACAACTTTAGGGAGGCTGGAGAAGAAGGAGGGAGGAGACACCAGGCATAGCACGGCCTGTTCCCAGGACTGAAGCAGTTCCTGGGCTTCCAAAAGGAGGATTCAGAGTGTTAAAAAGACACATTTTCTCATTGTTTTTCTTCCTGAGCTTTTACTGTCTGAGAGGGGAGAATTTCCTCTATCTCTCTCCTCCCCTATAACTGCCTTAGCAGCTTCTCTGTTAATCCTTTCCCTTTCTTCTGACGTGAAGAGGGTCTGTAGAATCTGCTGGCAATCATCCCAGGTGGGTTGATGGGTCCTAAAAATAGTCTCGAGGAGGGAGATTAGCCCCTGAGGTTTTTCAGAGAAAGGGGGATTCTGGTGCTTCCAATTATATAGGTCGCTGGTGGAAAAAGGCACGTAAATCAGACGCGGAGGAGCCCGCGGCGCGGCCGGTGCTTCCCGTAGCGGTAGAATGGCAGCCTCTGCCCCACCCTGCTGGCTGGCTCCTTCTCTGGAAATCAGAAAAGTTGTTAAGGAGGAAGTCTAGGGGGGACCCAGGTACCGATCCACTCTGGCCCATGCCGGAACTGGATACTCTTCCGGATTTTGTACACAAGGGGAGTGACAATGATAGTCAGAACGAAACAGGTGAACAGACACCACAACCTTCTGTCATCCACTCTTCTCTCAGACACAACAGAGCCGCGGCTTTCAAACATACAGTCACTCACACGGCGCTGCGCGACGCTGCGCGAAACCAAAACCTTAGGCGACCCTTTCGCAACTCCCGAGGGCGTCCCCTCCTTGGGAGTCCCCTGGGTGGAATGCCGGTGACGTCTCACCTACCACCTCAGGGCTAAGCAGTCTAGACTTCCAGAACCATATGAGGATCCTCCCAATTACTCACCCAGCTCGAGCTGGCCCTTTCAGTTCCCGACCCAGCTCTCCACTGAGGGAGTATCTCGCTGGGGCCTCCAAATGTTGCATCCGCCGACGCGAGAAACAGATGTTCGGGAACTTTCAGGATTCAGAGATGTTACTTTTATTGGCCAAAAGTTTTAACCTGCGCAGGGGCGGACTCCCAGAGTGTCCGGAGACACAATGCTCAGAAGAGCTACAGACGAGAGCCGCGCCTAACGCTTATAGATAAGCCTTTTTATAGACGCAAGCAAGCAAGCATTTCACAGAAGCAGATGTGGCTGTTAGCTATTGGCTATCTTTTAGCACGTGGGATCTATGCGTTGCAGGGTTTGAGGAATGGGAAATTTAAACCTAACCATCTCCTTAAATGGTAATCCGCCTCAAGTTCTTTGTTCTCTGTCCTTGGAGAGCCAAATCTCACAGGAACAGTCCTTTAGCTATTTTCCTGGTTCCAACACAATCAATTTTTACTTTTAATACTTTCTCAATAAATCTAGAAACTTGTACATTTTAACTTTTTTTAGCCTTATTCTAAATATAGAATTCTGTCTGTATCTTCAATTCTACATACTTTAAGCACAGCCTCTTAGCCACTTGGATCCCTGCCACCCATGAATTTGAAAATTCATGACAGGAAATGTGGTGGAGAACGTGGGACTCACTTCAATGCATTTGCCTTTTCTCTGAGTTTCTGGATAAATAGAATTAAATATCTAGCCTCAGAATAGATTGACTATCTCCCCATCCCACCAATCTAATATGCATGAAAGCTGAAAATATGGTCTGATTATTTAGTGCTGAATCATCGGTGCCAAGCACAGTGGCTGGCTCATTGACAGTGGTCAATAAACACTTATTTAATGAATAGTCCACAGTCCTGTTCCCTAACCTCCATTAAATCTAATTTGAGAAATACATACCCTGAACTTTCTGCATTTTTCCCCTACTCTTTTTTATGTGTTTTGTGTTAGTAGAGGTGTAATAAATAGATTGAGCTTAAGTTAATGTATTCCATTCATTGAACAAACGTAGCTAGTTCAGGAATGAACATGGAGGTGAACTGGGGCTCCTGATATTGGTGTGCAATTGACTTATGCTGTTATTTTTCTCATGTTGTAAGCTGGCAAAATGTTAAGCAGAATCTCCAACAATGATCATTTCAGTCTGAAGGGAAGCATTCTTCTGAAAATGAAGGTGACTCATGGAATCACAGAGCTAACTAATCAGTACTGCCTGGATACTCATTCTGGTTTCTTTAAATAAATTTTTTTTTTAATTTTATTCTTTTATTGTATTTTTCCCGTTACCATATATCCCCCTTATACCTTCTTCCACCTCCATCCACTCCTCCCTCCCACCATCACCACACTGTTGTCCGTGTCCATTAGTTTCTTTTTCTTTTTTTGCTTGATCCCTCCATCCCCCAGCCTCCCTCCCCAGAGCTGTCAATCTGGTCTCCATCTATGAGTCTGTCTCTGTTTTGCTTGTTAGTTCAGTTTGTTCCTTAGATTCCACATACGAGATTTCTTTCTTGACTGGCTTATTTCACTTAGCATAATGTTCTCCAGGTCCATCCATACTGTGGTAAAGGGTAATATTTTCTTTTTATGGCTAAGTAATATTCCATTGTGTAAATATACCACAGCTTTTTTTATCCACTCATCTACCGATGGACACTTGGGCTGCTTCCAAATCTTGGCTATCACGCACTGTTGGTTGGAAAGCAGACTGTTGCAGCTACTGTGAGAAGCAGTATGGAATTACCTCAAGAAATTAAAAATGGAACTATCTTATTGACCCAGCAATTCCCTGGGAATATATCTGGAGAAACTCAAAACACTACTTAGAAAGAATATATGTAGCCCTATGTTCAATGCAGTGTTACTTCTCATATATTTTTGGTTTTCATAGTTCTGGCACAGTTCCCAAAACCGTTGGAACTTCCTAAGTGTTGAGAGTGATAAAGGAGTCTTTTGTTATGTTAATGAGCTGACTTTTGGAAAGTGCCTAAGGATAAGGGTTGATTGCCAGTGGAGCCAACTGTAAGATTAGAGGGCTGAAACTCAGTTCGACCCTAAGCACTTGGGAGTGGAGGGGAGCTAGGGACAGAGTTCAGTCAACAATGGACAATGATGTATTAACCCTGCCAATGTAATGAGGCCCTGGAAAATCCCCAGAGGATGACGCTGGAAGTGCTTTTGGGTCAGTTAACACATGGAGATTGGGGAGAGTGACCTGCATGGGAAGGGCACAGAAGCTCTGTGCTCTTTCCCTAAACCTTGCCCTTTGTGTGTCTTCCATTTGGCTGTTCTGTTTGCAACAAACTGGTGATCTAGTAACACATTTCTCTGAGTTCTGTGAATCACTCTAGTAAATTAATCAAACGAGAGAAGGGCATCATCTAAGTAATACCCTGAACTTGACACTGGCCTCTGAAGGCCAAAGGTGGGTTGTGGAAACCTCCAATGTGTAGCCAGTTTATCAGAAGCAAAATCCTGGGTTTGTGACTGTCATCTGAAGAGGCAAGGTGCCATCTTGTGGGAAGCCCTTACCTCTGTTACCTGATGCTGTTTCTGGGTAGATTGTGTCTGAATTAAGTGGAATTGTAGGGTACCCAACTGGTATTCCAAGAATTGCTTGCCCCCTACCAAATCAATCTGGAATGAGAATTTATTTAGGACAGAAAAAAATTGTGTTTCCTTTTTGAGTTCCTTTATTAGTGCTGTTCTTTACCCTGTTCTTAAAACACTGATAACTACTTCTGTATTAACTTAGACCACTGAAATTATCACATATAGACAACATAAAATTTTGTTTCTACAGGGAATTAAATTATTGGTGAAGTCTTGAAGTCTGTTTTTCTTAACTCTTCTGTTTATATTAAAGAAACTGAAGATAAGAGAATAGCTTGATAATAGATACATAAATAGTTGTAATTGTCCAGGAATGGAATCTTGATCTCCCGCCTTGTTGAATGAGGGCCCTTTCCACTGTCTCACACTTCATATATTGATACTATTTTCTTCATTTTCCAAACTCTTTTTAATTATCATCTCCCAATCCTTCTCACTACAGACAAAGATAAAATTATAAGATTTTTCTAATAATCTATCAATGATTTATTAACACCTATTATGAATCTGCACTGTGTTAGGCTCTGAAGGTTTGCATAAATCATTCTCATTAAGTCACAGAGTCAATACCTACAGAAAAACTAGCAAATAATAATAATAACAAACAGAAATGCATTATTAATTAGGTCTTTGTGCAGTAGCATAGTATCCTTCATAATTTTTGCCTCCTAACATATATCCTTTTGGTTCCCACCTTAAAGTCACTGGTGAAGGTGAAGTGACCATACTGGTACCAATTAATCCCAGCTTCTTGTTCAAAGCTTGATGACCCAAAAGTGCTGATCTGATCCCAACTGGGACACATATAGTCTCTCTCAAGAAATTTAACCCAAGGATACTGGAAAGACTGAACCATTTAATGACTGGGATCTAATCCCCCAAATCATGTTTTCTTGGGCTATATATTAGTTCAAAACAGTTTGTCTTTCTTCTGTTCAAAGCAGTGACATACTTGCTTTTCAAAGAAAATTTGTCGTAGGATTTATTTGGGCATTCAGATGACCATAACACCCTTAGAATTAAAATCTGTGACATATGAACTGGACTAAGTAACATTTTTCTTTGCAATTCACTAAGCCGAAAGTTTTGGTTTCTGTACTTTTTGATTGACTGGAAATTATTTAATTTTGGCACACTCGAGCACTTGGAGGTAGGTAGCTCTTACATAGGCACTTTTGTGGAGGGGCAAGAATTTGTCTCCCATGAGAAGGTTCACAGTCAGAGCCAATGGTATTGATACATTTATTGATGAAGGGGATGCTTAATAATTCTCACACAAAAGTATCAATTTTAGATTATACTGTACACTTTATGATGGGCTGGATAAACTATTTTTTACCTGGAAAACAAGGGCTGTTTGTTGCTTTCATTTTCAGAATTCTAAAAAATGAAAATTGATTTCTTTTATGTGTAAGGTGATTGTTTAGAGTAGATGTTGAAACTCTGGTGAGCAGGGAATTCCTTTTCCACTGAGAGGGTGTCTTAACCAAGAACATAATTCTTTAGTTTAAATCCAGTTCTTAGTCAAAAGTTAGCACAACATTGCCAGTAGTCACCAGAATTTGCCTCCAATTCCAATGGATATAAAGTAATTTGTGGTAATCCTTGTGCCACAAAAAAAGAGTCTAAAATATTACAAGGTGCCTGTCAAGTCAAAGACCCATGTAAACCAAAGTTACGGCAGAGTCCAGACAGAATGTACAGGTAGAAAGAACGTATCTACAAACATAAAGGTGTGTGGTCTGACACCAGCTGGCCTACTGCAATTCAACACTGCCACTATGCCTCTGGGGTTAGCACACATCCTGTGGGTTAAGGGCTCAGTTCTCTGCCAGGATGCCCTCCTTTTAGACACTATCTGTCTGCTCTGCAAAAGTTCAAGATCATCCACACTTCTTACCAACTGACTATAAATTTGAAAGTCCTCAAGACCTTCTCAGATTTAATAATTTCCTGGAAAAGCTTGGAGGACTCAGGAAAGTGCTACACTTGCAATGACAGTTTTGCTATTAAAGATACAAATCAGGATCAGTCAAATGAAGAGACACAAAGGGCAAGGTCTGAAGAGGTCCAGCATGCAGAGCCTCTGAGCCCTCTCCATGGAGTCAGAGTGCATCATCCAGCTGCACATCCATGCGCTCTCCAACCAGGAAGTTCCACTGAGCTCAGGGTCCACAGTTTTACTGGGTTTTCATTGTGTGGGCACAACAGGTTGAATCTTCAGTTACGTGATTGAACTCAACCTTCAGCCACTTGTTTGTTGTCTGAAGGCAACAATGAACTCTTGTTCATTTTTATTTTTAAAGATCTTATTTATTTATTTATTTTTAGAAAGTGGGGAAGGGAGGGAGAAAGAGAGGGAGAGAAATATTAATGTGTTGTTGCCTCTCATGCACCCCCTACAGGGGACTTGGCACACAGACCAGGCGTGTGCCCTGACTGGGAATTGAACTGGTGACCCTTTGGTTCACAGGCCAGTGTTAAATTTATTAAACCATACCAACCAGGGCTGTTCTTTGTTTTTTAATATTAGCTATCCATGAGGCGAAAAATTTCTTATATTTTTGTTGGTTTCCATTTCTTGCAATCAAGTTATCTTTCTTATTTAGAATAAATTTTAGGAAGAAAAAAGACTTAGGTGACACTAAAATAATTTTTGGGGCTCTTAATTGTTATAGTGGTCCCAGAAATATTCCAGATAGAAGTAACTGGAGTAAACATAATAAGATTTAGAAGACATATAGTATGTAACCAATTCCAGGACATATTTTACAGTAACAATATCTCCTTAGAGTCTTAGAGAAAGTAAAAAGAAATTAACAAAAAAAGACTAGTCTGGTTCAAGAAATTTAGAAGATTTTAGGAAGATCTGTTGAATATTATGGGAACTGAGAATTTTGTTATTGCTAGGTTAGCTCCAAAGTAAGATAGTATAATTAAGGTTTATATAGAAAGGAGTTTTAAACCAAGCAAAAACACTTTCTTTTAAGGCAACCTTTCACAGTATTTTCTGACATTTAACAATATTGTAACAGAGTAACAAACTATACATTACTTGATCAGTATTATAGAACCATTATCAGGAAAAATGGGAAAGTTAGGCTGTCTCTGCAGTTGTTGCCTTTAACTTTCAAGTATTTGTTCTGGAATGCACCCTTCCTTTGAACACCCATCTTCTATGACATCCAGCTGAAATGTTGACACTTGAATGATTCCACCATTGCTCTGATTGAGCATCAATATTTCTGCTGAATGTGTAAATTTTATTGATCCCTCGCAGTGATGATGGAAAATGAAGTAAAGGCTCTTCAAGACAAAGGCATAGCATGTTATTCCAGGTCTCTTTGTTTAAAACTAAGGAATAGCGAAAAGACATGATAATGCTGTAATTTGGGAGCAAGATAGGGAGGAACTGTTAGCCAGGACTAATGTAATCTTAGATTCCTAATTAAGTGGAGGATCCAGAATATTTCTCCACTGAACTTGAAGTCATCTCATTGTAATTTGGGAACTATATTAAGCATACAGACTTGAGTAGGACAATGGGAAGAAAGCACCTCAGGAAATTCTAAAAAATGCAGATGAAAATATTGGGTGGGACAAACTATTAGAGACTTTGAAAGTCAACCAATAATTTAATCGTGCTACAATGCATGTATTATAGGTTTTCCCCTGGAGTAACCATAGAGAATAATTTCAGGATCAATGTGAAATGAACGTAAAGGATGGATTAAAAAGGAAGATAGGCCCTGGCTGGCGTAGCTCAGTGGATTGAGCGCGGGCTGCGAACCAAAGGGTTGCAGGTTCGATTCCCAGTCAGGGCACATGCCTGGGTTGCAGGCCAGGCCCCTAGTGGGGGCCACGTGAGAGGCAACCACACATTGATGTTTCTCTCCCTCTCTTTCTCCCTCCCTTCCCCTCTCTAAAAATAAATAAAATCTTAAAAAAAAAAAAAAAGGAAGATAGGAACAAGTATAAAGGACACATGGACAAAAACTATGGGGGGTGGAAATGGGAGGGGTGGGGAGGGCTGGGGTGGTGGGTTGGGGTGGGAATAAAAGACAGAAAACTGTACAAGATCAACAATTAAAATAAAAATTAAAAATGTGTCTATAAAAAAAAGGAAGACAGACGACAGAAGTTAAATGATTGCAAGAAGTTAGATAAAATTGTGGAAATGTATTCCAAGAAGATACAGGGAATGACGAAGTTCAGATCCTAAGAAAAGGAGGCGATTTTAGTAAAGAATGATATCTTTTTCTCTGCATAGTAATTACTATAATTATTAGTAACAATTATTTCCCCATAAATCTAATTTTCTCTGGATACTTTTGCATGCTGAGACTCCTCTGGTTCTTTAATGCTTCTCCTCCAGGAAGAATAATTTATGCAGTAGCTAAAAGGCTTTTTCAGCAGGTTCAGGTTATAAGGCAAGTCTCAGCAGTCTGTGAAGGCAGTTAGGCATGATAGACATATTCCGATACATTTTTCTTCAATCATCCGACTAATGAGATGGCAGTCTTGTTTTCCTTCTGTGTCTGTTCTCTTTGTTCTTCATTTTCTTTCAGACAAACTCAAGGATAGGGGATTTCAGAGTTGTTTATAGTTCTTAAGAAATGTGATAGACTGGATGCACCAATGAGGGAAAGCCAGATTATTTTTCAACTGTAAATCCCTGAGAATTTCAATGGACACTTTTCTAGGGAGTATGAATGCCTTTTGTAAGAAGTTTGTTGCATTGCTATTATTATTCTTCTTAAATGAAAAACTAATCAAAGTGACAACAATTCTGAGTTCAAAGGAAACCAACTATTATAAATCAGGTTGCAAATATGGTATAATAAGAGAATTCCTTCATCTTTCTATTCATCATTATAATTTCTGTATTCCCATAGCATTAGAATGTCATTATGTTCTAATTGGTATTCTTTATTATTATTATTATTATTTTAATTGTTGTTCATGTACAGTTTTCTGTCTTTTACTCCCATCCCAGCCCATCCCCCCCACTCTCCCCACCTCCCTCCTATTTCCACTCCGCCCTAGTTTTTGTCCATGTGTCCTTTATACTTGTTGCTCTAAACCCTTCCCCTTTTCCCCTGAAATTCCCTCCCCTCTTCCCTTTGGTCACTGTCAGCCTGTTCCCTATTTCAGTGTCTTTAGTTATATTTTGCTTGTTTGTTTGTTTTTTTGTTTAGGTTCCTGTTAAAGGTGAGATCATATGGTATTTGTCTTTCATTGCCTGGCTTATTTTGCTTAGCATAATGCTTTCCAGTTCCATCCATGCTGTCGCAAAGGGTAAGAGCTCCTTTCTTTCTGCTGCATAGAATTTTATTGTGTAAATGTAATTGGTACTCTTCTTGAATGCTGTCTAGAAGTTAGAACCATGCACTCCATGATTATAAGTATGCATGCAAGTATAAGCTTTAGACCAGTAAGTAGAACTTTATATTCCTGTTTTTATATTTATATATTATATGATATATTTTATATTTGCCTGTTTTAATATTATTATTCTGGTTCCACACTTTTTCTAACAATCCTCTCATTGATGTGTGTATGTCTGTGTGTCTGCGTGTGTTTGTGCAAGAGGTTCTAGAGTGTCCTTGGAATTCAACTGTGGGATGCAGAATATGTCATCATGAAACGTACCTATCTTCCCAATTCACTTACTCATGATGAATCTGTCTATAACAATAGTTCTCAGTGAGGTTGTACTGAGGTCTGGAGATGTGTTGGGTATTTTGGGGAGGGGCAGTTTGAAAATTTCTGGCAGGGCATATATTTTTTTTTTTTTTTTTTTGTCTTTTCCAGTGATTGAGAGGGGATGCTAGTCAGTCAAGAAAGCTAACCATCAGTGTGCCTGCAGTTTGAAAATGAAGAATATTCCAAAGTTTTCACAGCTTTCAAATATCTCTCCAGATAGGTTGAAAACAAAAGCTTTGCCCTGACTGGTGTGGCTTAGTTGGTTCAGCGTCCTCCTGCAAAGCGAAAGGTTGCTGGTTAGATTCTCCATCAGGGCACACCTTTGGGTCCGGATTTGGTCTCTGGTTGGGGCATGTACAAGTGGCAACAAATTGATGTTTCTCTCTCACATCAGTGTGTCTGTCCTTCTCTTTCTCCTTCCCCTCTCCTCTCTCTAAAAATCAGGTGACATTTATATTTCATTTATCCTAAGTATACAAAATATCATTGAATTATGTAATCAATATTAAAATTATTGATGCATTTTATATTATTGCTTATGCTAAGGCCTAAAACTCAGGTGTGTGTTTGAAATTTATAGCATATCTCAGTTTGACAATTAAATTTTCATCGGAAATCTTGATCTGTATGTAGAGTTCATAATGTTTACAGATGAGCAGTGGTCTCACATAATCCAGGTTTCCAAACATGCTTAAAGGTTTTCTAACAGTTGAATGGGGTAGATTTTAAAATTTAAATGAATTAAAATAAAATCAAATACAAAGTTCAGTTTTTCGAAGTAGCCATATTCAAGCGTGTCCCTGACACAAACGCTGAGGGACCACGGGATTGTACGACACAGCTCTAGAGTTGCCGAGGAGTGGGGCCGGAGCTGGGCTCCAGCAGAGAGCCCTGGCTGTAGACTTGGCTCCCGCCGCTGCCTTTCCCGCTTCCCCTCACTCACTGCCTTCTTCTGAAAGCTTTCAAGAAACTCCATGTGCCTCAATCCCGGTGCCAGGCTCTGCTTCTAGGGAACCTGACCTCAGACATTAAGTTTTTACTCATCTCCTATTGTCATGAATACATTATATTTATTTTTATATGTGGCTGCATTTTGTATTTGGTATATGCTTCATTTTAGGAAGTCAAGAGGAAATTTCAAAATGTTTTTATTTTCTTAGCAGAAGACATTAGGTCTGACAGGCTGAGTGCCTCTTTGCTATGAATATAAATGTGAGATGCTGTGCTTACACATTTACTTTGGTGTGTTTTGTCTGCAGAGCATTTTAATTAGGACATTTTCAAATATTTACTAAAATATAAAATTATTACTACATAAAATATAAAATTGATAGCAATGATATTTTGCTACCGTGAGAGATATTAAATACACAGTGGGACTACTGATTACTCTTTGAGCAAGTAGACCACAAATTAATTCAAATAATAAAAGTTTAAGGACTTGGCATTGTTTTGATCTCCTCCTGCTAATAAGCTCAGTATCAAATTGTAGCAATCGATAGTTGATGTGGCATTTTATAAGCAACTTACAATAACTGAAAGAGGATATTTTTACTTTGATAATTATACCCATCACTAAAATGCCTGTGAACAGAAGAGAAAAAGAAAAGGGCAGATAATTAAAGCTGGGTATAAAAAGACAAAAGCTGGGCCATTTGGGAAAAAGTGAAATCAGCTCTGACTTCAGCTAGAACAGAGCTAGCGTTAGACAAGACCCACCTCTGGACTCTTGAATTATTTAATTCGTAACCATTTTCTTATATTCTAAAATATCATAAGGAAAATGTGGGTGTGCTTGAGTGAATAAGGGCTTTAAAATTAATTAATTACCTGGACTTGTTTGAAACACAACCTTATATTTAAAAAAGAATAATAATGGCTGTCCTATAGGCTTTCTTTAATGTGAGAGTTAGATGTGGCAACTTATGTTACGTTATTGTCACCCAGAGAATTCACTGAGGAACAATCTAGGCAAAGAGGGAACTGGTTCTGGGGAAAGAGATGGCATTGCTCAGATATGTGTATAGGAGGGGGTATTAAAGTAATTGATGATGTATTTGAATTCCATGGGTTAAAAAGGTTAATCCTCATAACAGCCCTATAAGGAAGTGGAGAGTACCAAAGTTAGGGGCATATTTTCTGGAGTCAAACTGTTCAGCTTCTAATTTTTTTTTTTTTTTTAATTTGCTACCCTCCTTTATTGATTCTCTTCCCCAAGAATCCATGTGGCTTGCTCTGTGCTGTCTGCAGATTTCTGTTCAAACCTGGTCCCACCAATGTGGGCTTCCTGATTACACTGCATGAAATCTCACCTCCAACACCCTCTTGCCTCACCTGTTTCACTTTTATCCATAGCACCTGACATCATTTAATATACTTTATTGTTATGTGTTTGTTTGACCATTGTCTATATCCATCAATAAATAAAAAAATTCCACGAGGTCAATGACTTTGTTTTGATTACTTCTCTGTCTTTAGTATCTAAAATTGTGCCTCAGTTATAGCAAACAAAAATTTAAAAAAATAGTAGGAAAAATAAATGAATAAATAAATTTTCTCAAGCACTGAAAAAATTCTTATGGAATTTCTATTTCTATTATTCTGTTGTGATGAATACTTATAGTGTTATTTTAATTGGGGCTATCAACATATATAATTTAAAAAGAATAAAAGCATTTTGTACATAATAAAATTACTTTCCTAAGAACTCAAATCAACTGCCATTACATAATGAGGTACCATTCTGATTTTAATCTGACCCTTCTAATGTAGAAACTTGCTGATCATTTTTGTTTACTGGCAATTGGGTCAGTGTTTTAGTTTTCTTCTTAGTTCACATAATTTCATATTTTAGTTGCAGAAAATTTGCATAAACTTTTAAATAATTAATTACTTTAATGAAAAGCACCTCTGCCCTATCTGAAAAAATGTTGATTCCTCTTGCCCCTGGTGTGCCTCTTATCAGGATTCTCTTCAAGGCAGTTACTGAACAATGTGTTTACTTTCTTCCTTTCAACTTCGGACCATTGTAAACCATGTTATGCAGTTCCAGAATCAGTGGTTCTCATGTGTTTACTATTTGGAGTTCATGGTCATATACTCTCATCTTTAATAATAAGCCACTATTTTTCAGGGTATGCTAAATGTTTGGAACAAACATTTGGAACAGGAGAGGAATTTATACAAGGTATATTATGAAGTTTATATTTCATTTAGGCATGTACACATATCAGTAAGTCAAACAATAGAATTATGAAAGTGTATTATGGGAATGTGTTGGAATGAGGGATTAATCAATTACACCTGGGTCCAGTGGTGGTAAACGGTATTGCCGGATGGAGATTTACAGAACTCCAGTAGTGATGACATCTGATTTGCCCTTAAAGTTTAGATAGTAGCATGGGTGTATGAGAGAGTGGGAGTGAAAAGGCACAGTAGATAATGAAAACAACATGAGTAGAGCTTGTTTCTGGATTATAGGTAATTAAAATCAGCCAATGCAATGCCTGGTGCATAATAATAATGGTAATTTTATTAATCAATAATTTTTATCAATTTACTAGCAGTATATGTGACAGAGCTGAAATTCTAACTCACTGTGTGAGTTCAGACTGTGTGATTACTTCAGATCCTGTGGTTTTAACACATCATGCCATATTACGTCTTCACCCTCATGATATGTAACAGTATAAATATCCTTTAGCTATTTGAATTTTGATGTATTTGTCAAGATCCTAATTAAACCCTGCCCTAACATCTCTGCATAGCAATGTTTAAAGGCATAAGATTAGAACTTTAAAATGATGAGATTTTTGGAGAATAATTGTTATTATGATTGATATACTTACTTGATGACACTATTAAAAAATAAGGTTATTTTCCTGACTTGAGCAATCTTTGTTTTCTTATTTGGCAATGCAGTATCAAGAATGATAGAAAACCACTTCCAGTCAAGATGGAGGCGTAGGTAGACACACTGTGCCTCCTTGCACAACCAAAATAAGAACAACAAAAATTTAGAAACAAAAAATCAACCAGTACTCACAGAAAATTGAACTGTATGGAAGTCTGACAACCAAGGAGTTAAAGAAGAAACATTCATCCAGACCAGTAGGAGGGGCGGAGATGGGTGGATGGGTAGAGAGGACTCCCAGCAAAGCGGCGGCTGGCGGATCCTGGGTGCGCAAGGTGGCAGTGGGCGGACCCAGCAAGGCAGCAGATTGTGGAGGGGCTTGGTGTGCAAGGCGGCTGGCAGACCGGGCGGTTCCACATTTGCTCACAGATAAACCAGGCGAAATAAAGCCTCAAAACACCGATTGAAAACACCTGTGGGTGTTGACCTGCTGGGAGAGACTCCCAGCCTCACAAGAGAGTTCATTGGAGAGACCCACAGGATCCTAGAATGTACACAAACACACCCACCCAGGAATCAGCACCAGAGGGGCGCAGTTTGCTTGGGGGAAGTGGTGGAAGTGACTGAAATCCCGCAGAGAGCAGAGCAAGCACCATTGTTCCCTCTCAGACCCCTCCCCCACATACTGCATCATAACCCAGCAATGTGGGTTGGCCTGCCCTGGTGAACACCTAAGCCTCTGCCCCTTACTACTTAACAGGCACGTCAACACACAAAAAAATGGCCCAAATGAAAGAACAGATCAAGGCTCCAGAAATAATACAACTAAGTCACTAAGAGCTAGCCAGCCTATCAGATGCACAGTTCAAAATACTGGTAATCAGGATGCTCACAGAATTGGTTGAATTTGGTCCCAAATTGGATGAACAAATGAAGGCTACAATAAGTGAAATGAAGGAAAACACACAGGGAACCAATAGTGATGGGAGAAAAATTGGGACTCAAATCAATGGGGTGGACCAGAAGGAAGAAACAAACAAACAAACAGAAAACAAGGAAGAAACAAGAATTCAAAAAAAATGAGGTGAGGCTTAGGAACGTCCAGGACACCTTTAAACATCCCAACATCTGAATTATAGGAGTATCAGAAGGGGAAGAGGAAGAGCAACAAGTGGAAAACTTATTTGAACAAATAATAAAGGAGAACTTCCCCAATCTGGCAAAGGAAATAGACTGCCAGGATGTCCAGGAAGCTCAGAGAGTCCCAAAGAAGTTGGACCCAAGGAGGAACACACCAACGCACATCGTAATTACATTAGCCAAGACTAAAATGAAGGAGAGAATTCTAGAAGCAGTAGGGATAAGGGGACAGTCACCAACAAAGGAGTTCCCATCAGACTATCAGCTGATTTCTCAAAAGAGACCTTCCAGGCAAGAAGGGGCTGGAAAGAAGTATTCCAAGTCATGAAAAGCAAGGACCTGCATCCACGATCAATCCAGCAAAGCTTTCATTTAGAATGGAAAGGCAGATAAAGTGCTTCCCAGATAAGGTCAAGTTAAAGGAGTTCATCATCACAAGCCCTTATTATATGAAATGTTAAAGGGACTTATCTAAGAAAAAGAAGATAAAAAATATGACAGTAAAAAGACAGCAAATTCACAGCTATTAACAATCACGTCTAAAACAAAAGCAAACTAAGCAAACAGCTAGAACAGGAACAGAACCACAGAAATGGAGATCATATGGAGGGTTAGCAACAGGGCATGGGAGGAGGAAAGATGAGGAATGGTACAGAGAATAAGAAGCATAGATGGTAGGTAGAAAATAGACAGGGGGAGGGTAAGAATAGTGTGGAAAATGTAGACAGGGACATGAGCTAAAGGGTGGGGAATGTGGGTGGGAGAGGGTGTGCAGGATGGAGTGCAGTGAAGGAGGGAAAATGGGACAACTGTACTTAAAAAAAGAAAGATAAGACATTTCAATTCCTTCTTTTAGTAAGAACAACTTCCTCTTTGTGGTCTTTGTTAACAATGTATTTCTTATCTAAAGAATGATGCTTAGAGAGATTAATTCACTTTTCAGGTAATGTTTTCACAACTTTATGTGCAAATTTGAGGGGTTGTCAATCTAAATCCATTCAGTCCTGCTCCAGTGCAAGATTAGATGTTCGTGAGTCTGAATTTTGTTGGCAAGAACTTAACCATTGGTGAAGGAGTAAGTTGTGTGCAGGGGGGCAATTTGGTTGGGGCCACACAAAGTTTCAGGTCACAAATAACCTTTATTTTTCCTGGACAAATGAAGCAGTAATGCATTAATTGCTTTCCATGAAAGGTACTCACAGAACGGAAACAAGAAAGTCAACTTATAAAGGAACTCTTCCCAGGTGATGCACATCCCCCACTCAGGTGCCTGAACTATCTGTAGATGCTGTGTGGCTGGATACAGCCCTCTGTTTACATGGTCCTCTTAATTTGGGGCTTCACTGACCTCTCTTCCTTTTTAAAACCTCTTGTTCCCTTTCTTCCCTGGACTATTGAAACTCCAAAATAAAAGGAAACTTTACTATGATATCCAATATAGTACTATTGAGATAAGGTAAAAGAGGGATCAATAATTTAGTTTTTATAGAAGATATGTCTATAATTTTCTTCCTTCTGATTATTTTTGTGGTCTTCAAGCTATAAAATAGTTCTGTAGGTTTTTATTATCCATATAAATACAGATAGAGGTAAAATATATTTTTTCTATGTGTTATTCAAACATATTGGTTTTCTCCTTTCCAGGCTAAAAGAATGATGAGGCCAAGTAAAGGTGAGGATTGGGAGAGAAATTAGCATTGATCAGGGGAAAGTAATGGTATAATATCTCTGCAAGCTCAGGATGGTGAGGAAAGAAGGAATAAAGAAAGGAGAAAAATGCCTTTTCCCTATGGTTCTTTCAGGTTTGTTTATGTACTTGTTTTTTTCTTTTTTCTTTTAATCAAAAGCTCTTCTTCAGTTGCTTTGCATCAACTTTGTTTTTATAAAGGAGTAAAATATATCTAGAACTTTTTACTAATTTTTGCTCAATACGTGCAACTGTGTGGAAACAGGATGCTTTTGTTTGAAAATGATTGTAGGTAGGAGATTGAGGTGTGAAAAAGAACAGTAGGTCGAGAAAAAGAAGCTTTTTTTCTGATGCACTTGCTAAGATGCAGCTAAATTTTACTTCAAACAAAATAGTGTAACAAATTCCGCAAAAACCATAATAGAAAAAAAAAAAAAACACCAAGAATTTTGCAGCATACAATCAGTTGCAGATAAATGTGGGATTTACTATAAAAGTATTCCCCATGGTTTGAAATTCACTATAATTCTATATTGAAAAAGGCAAGCAGAATTCTAGAGAAATACAGTATAAATCAAAGAGATGGCCTTATTGTATATAAAGTAGTTAGACTTCACCTGGAGTGTTATAAAATATAATGCACATGATATCTCAAGAAAGATGTAATTGTCTATGAAGGTATAAAAGAAAGTAAACTGGGTGCTAAAGATGTCTGTGTGTAGAGCATGGGAATATTTACAACGGTCAAGGGAGGAATTTGTGCTGATACACAGAATATATTTTAATTTTAGTCAGCAATTAATTGAATTGAGTCCAACTAGCCATGTTTCATTGATCCTGATATAAAAGCTAGTTTCTAAAGAGTTGAGAATTTTACCACTTTTTTTTTTACATCAGTGATAAAAAGAGTTTGATTTGGAACCTTCCACCAAAACTTTAGAGACGCCATCTGTGATTATATATCACTCTTTTCAAGCCTTTGATGATTTTTTGCTGCGTATACCTCTGATTCACTTTATAAATCATCCTATTATTTTGACCAGCCTTCTGTAATCTGTTCACTTTAATCAAAACTTAATCCAAAAAAGCCTTCATAAGTATAAAAAATTGTTTGTGGTAGGTTGTGAGGATATCAATAATGAACAATCCCAGTAGGTAATAAAATAAATTGATTATGAAATAGAACACATCGCAATAAATCTGGGATAGATTTAAGCTACAGTCATTTGTCTTGATTTTGTCGAACTCTCACCTGATGCAAATACAACAAACTAACTTACATGTTAACTCTTGTCTCTGTTTCTGGATTCTTTGTGATAACTTCATTTAACGCAGTCAATAATAGTTTAGCATTACAAATAGTTTCAAAACTAGATAAGACTTTAATATAGTTTGATAGCTTTGAGAATTTTGTGATTACTTTCTTTCTTTGCTGTTAGTTATACTTTATTTTATAGACCTATAGTTTTCTTTCAAAGCTGAGGTAGAGGTTAAAAAGAAAACTTCTTATTTCTAATTAGTTACAGCAGTCTGAGAGTGACGGTGACCATATGTAATCTTTCTCTGTGAAGTAGTCATACTTCTGGTGAGAAGGCACTTAGTCGTGTAGATGATTTCCATGGCAAGGTTTCATAAATAGCAAAACTCTGAAAGTCAGTTAGGTTGACAAGCAAAGTTTACTAAAGCTCTTGGTAGA
This sequence comes from Glossophaga mutica, assembly GCA_039655065.1. Classification (NCBI taxonomy): domain Eukaryota; kingdom Metazoa; phylum Chordata; class Mammalia; order Chiroptera; family Phyllostomidae; genus Glossophaga; species Glossophaga mutica. The sequence continues at coordinate 70,581,205 of CM077308.1, read as the reverse complement.
AATTCACTTGACTTTTTTTAAAAAATCCTCACTTGTGGATATGTTTATTGATTTTAGAGAGAGAGGAAGTGAGTGAGAGAGAGAGAAAGAAACATTGATGTGTTGCCTCCCATACATGCTCTGACGCGGGATCGAACCCACAGCCAAGTAATGTGCTTTGACCAGGAATGGCACCTGCAACCTTTTGGTGTGTGGGATGATGCTCCCGTACACCAAAGGCAATAGAGCAGAGTTCTCTGATGGGCCTCAACTAGGATTAAAGGGTCTACCTTGAAAATGAAGGGAGAGCACATTGCTGCATTTCTTCTTAACATCAAACCTTACGTCACCTGGAGGATAATTATACATCAATCTCATTAATGACTGGAAAACAGAATTACCTCTGCAGTAGGCAGAATAGTGGCCTTCCCAAAGATGGCTACCTTCTAATCCCCAGAACTTTGAAAATGCCTTACATGATAAAGGAAAATTAAAGTTGCAAATGGTGAAGTATGCCAATTGGCTGACCTTAAAAGAGGTCAAATATTCTGAATTATGCAGGTGAGTCCAATGTAATCACAACCATCCTTAAAAGTCTAAGAGGAACCCAGAGGGGATAGTCCGTAGGATGACAGAGAAAGAAAGACTCAGCTCCATGTTGCTGGAATAAAAAAAAAAAGCCACAATCAAGGAAAACAGAGGAACTCCAGAAGCCAGAAAAGGTAAGAAGATGAATTTCCCCTAGGGCCCCCAGAAAGCAGTGCAGCCTGCAGACACCTTGAGGTTAGCCCTTTGAAATTTATGTTGAGTTTTTGATCTACAAGCTGTAAAATGATAAATTGGTGTTGTTTTAAGGAACTAAATTTGTGATAACTTGTTACAACACTGATAGAAAACGAGTATTACCCCCCTACACTGCATCTCTTTGTTTTAATTACTCCTTTAAACTGAAATTTGATATGAATCCACTTGCTATATGAGTCATGAATTTATAGTTGGGCTGCAGAGTCTTTTTGGAATTTTCATTCTTTAAAAAATAGTCCAACAAAAATGTCTGATAAGCATAACAAATGGTGTGGTATAGGTTAATAATGATTTTCTAATCGTATGTCCAAGTCCCAGAATTCTGTTATTGCTAGTAGCTGACTGGCATGGGAGTTCTTCCCAGCATGCTTTGTGCAAGGTACTTCTTAAAGCCCTCTCATAGGTTAGCTCACTTGATTTAGAGTCTATCTCCATTAAACTTTCCTAACTTTCTCCATCAGAATTAATTATTTTACTCTTAATTTATTTATTTGTTTATATTTCAAATACAGTACACTCCAGGGTCAGCCTTATATATTTTCTGGAGCAATTTACTCTCCAAATATCTCAGAGATACTAATGCATGCAACACCACTATGCAGCGAGAAAGATGATGAATGTATTGGCCAAGAGAGGATGTTCAGTTAGTCAATTCTACTTTAATAAAAAATAAATTTTAAAAAATGATTAAAAAAACAGATGCTTGGTTACACTGTGGAAAATTCCAACCCCCAAATCTTGATGACTTGCACATGACAAAGTTTATTTCTCAACCATGCTAAATATCCACATTACTCATAATTGTGACATAAGGGAGAGTGAGCATGAGAATCTACTCCTCTTGATGCCTCTTAAATCTACCGTCCTAAAATGACACACACTACACTGCGAATATTGGCTAAAGAAAGTCATATTACCAAGCCTGTATGCAGTAGGGTTCAGGAAATACAAAGGTATTCCTCTGGGATATTGCAGGTTCGGTTCTACACCATTGCAATAACACTAGTATCACACTAAAGGAAGCTGTAATCTTTTTGCTGGTTTAGGATTTTGCCTTAAATTTGTAACAAAAAGCAACATCTGTGAAGCTCAATAAAGCAAAGTGCATTAACACAAGGTACACCTATAGTCTTCCATTCAGGGAGGGCAGCAAATATTTAGAGACAATGACTCAGTCTTCCACAGTGAGCTAGCTTTTCCTGGAAGGCTGCAAGATGTTAATGTCTGTGAGGGCATTTGAGAATTTCAGTGTGTTTGGGTAGCTGGTGAACAGAAGCACAATGTGATTCAAAGGCATTTTGCTGTGTGATACTGATGCTTTTGTGTATCAGGAGTAGAGTGGAGCATGTGGAGACAAAGAGGAAGAATGAATTTTTAGCAGTTTCTGTGTATGGTATATTTATGAAAGAGGGAGAAATGTCCAAAGAGGAATTCATGACGCTGTCTAGAGATTGGTTGTGAACCACAGTAATGTCTCTGTAAAGAAACTGGATGCAAAGAACCACATTATTTTTTATTTTTTTTAATTTGTATTGAATTTATTGGGGTGACATTGGTTAACAAAATTACATAGATTTCAGATGTGCAATTCAATAATACATCATCTGTACATTGTATTGTGTGTTCACTATCCAAAGTCAACTCTGTTTCTGTCACCATTTATGCCTCCTTTGCCTTTTACTACCTCCCTTCACCACTCTTTCCCTCTGGTAACCACCACACTGTTGTTAGTGTCCACGAGGTATTTTTTCTTTACTTAATACCTTCACTTTTTTCACCTGGCCCTCCAACACCCTCCCCTCTGACAGCTATTACTCAGTTCTCTGCATTTGTAAGCCTTGTTTCTATTTTAGTTTTTGGGTTATTTTGTTCATTAGATTCCACATATAAGTGAAATCACATGGTACTTGTCAGACTGGCTTATTTCGCTTAGAATAGTACTCTCCAGGTCCATCCATGCTGTTGCAAAGGGTAAGGTTTCCTATATTTAAATGGCTGAGTAGTATTTCATTGTGTAAATGTACCATAGTTTTGGTTTTTTTAATCCACTCATCTACTGATGGGCACATGGTCTGCTTCCAATTTTTGGCTATGGTAAATAACACTGCTATGAACATAGGGCTGCATATATTCTTTGGAATTAGTGTTTTGGATTTCTTCAGATAAACAATTCCTAGCAGTGGAATTGTTTGGTCATATGGCAGTTCCATTTTTAATTTTTCGAGGTAACTCCATACTGTTTTTCACAGTGGCTGCACTAGTCTGCATCCTTGTCAACACTTGTCATTTGTTGATTTATCGATGACAGCTATTCAGATAGGTGTAAGAGCCACATTATTTTTTAAGGTCTCTGGAGTTAGACTGCTGTTTATTTGAATGGGTAACCTGTAGATACTGGGCTAAAGTGGGGCCCAGTCTTTGACTTCTGTACATTTATGGAGGCTTACTCTTCTCATTTGCTTAATTTTGTCATTAAATTGTGAATGTCTTGAGTAAAAAAGAATCAATAACCAAGTATACAATGAGTGGATAATAAATAAAATGACAAAATAAGTGCTATTAGAGTGGTAGTTATACTTCAGAAGATAAGTATTCTAACTAAGATGCTTTTATTGTGAAACAGGGTGGTTGTAAAAGTAGGCTCACAGTTGTGAGTATGCAAAGCATGGTGTTGATTCTTGTATTGTTTATTATTATTTTCCATTTGAACAATCGTAAACCTACTTCTGCCCTACCCTGTATTTTAATGACCAATGAATTACATGAGACATCAAGTAGGAGGAAAAAACCCTTCAAATTTGAAAATGAGAGCATGAAAAAATACCAAGCATATATGAACCAAAATATAAATCAAAAGAATTGAAATCACAAAATTTCACATTGTATAGAGGCACTTGGGAAATGGCTATTTGCCTGGTTTTGGTGGAGAAATGGAAAATAAAGTAGAAGGAGGAGAATGAATCTCTATTTGCAGCTGCCTGAAATAAGGATTATAATCCAACATCTGGATCATACTTCTTCCCCAAAGTCCAGGTCCCCAAGAATATACTCTAACCTTGATTTTTAAGTCACATGCATATCAAAGATTTATTTATTTCATATCGTAGTCTGTGAAAGCAGTAGTAAGGTGTATTATTTTTTATTCATATACAAGAGAGAAGAAATGGAGAGACATGAATTAGTTATGGAGGTTGAAGCATGTAGGAATAGGATCAGAAAGGATGATATTTGAAAACTGAAATAGAAAGGAAGATATAAGTAGATGGAGAACCAAGAGACTGGGAGTTGAATCAGGAGATTATGGTGACAGTCTTGGCATGTGGTGAAAATTGCTTGGATTAGATACGGATTATCCCTAGAATATAAAATTAAAGAAATTAAGGGTCAGAGAGAAAATTTGTATACATTGAAAATACAAATATATTACTCAGTTTCAAATAGTCCAGACTAAAAAAGCAAAAGCAACCACAGCAACAACATGAATCCAGTACTAACAATGACATTTAGCAGAGGGAACATTGGTGCATTGTGACAATCTCCACAGTTCCAGGCTCCAAGGACGTACTGGTGTGGCACTTGTTGGTAAGGAAGGATGTTGTAACCAAGTTCATCTATGTTTTTCTACTGTGTCCAACGTGGACAGACTATTCCTGTTTTCCTTAACATTATCAGGGAGATACAGATATGAAGAAAGTGGTATTAAGTGTATTGTCATGATAACTGAAAAAGAAACAAGCACATACCCCACAAATGCATTTTCACTTTTATATTGTGTTAAAGTCTGAATATTTATTCACAATATTACTGTGGGTAAAGTGACTAATACCAGAACTTTGTTATTCACTGTTCAACTTACCCAGATAGTGATTTCTTCAAGTTGATTCTCTATTGCTTGCATTTAGAAGTATTGAAAAGTACTTGAAGCCTGTTTTTTTTTTTTTTTTTTTTTTTTTTTTTTTTTTTGGGATTTATTACTTACTTAAAAGGTGGCATATTAAAAACTGTATTTTTCTTGAGGTTTAAACTCTTCTGAATAACTGTTCCTTGCATCTCAAAAACAGAGGAAATTACCTCACAATTTTCTTTTATCTAAAAAATGATTCATTTTCATGTAAAGATTGGCTTCTATTAAAGTCATATAGACACAAAGCAGAGAAACATCGATGCTTTTCAATTACATTGAATTTTAAAATAGCTTTGTGAGAACACTTGACTCAACAAGTATTATCTGAAGTCTAGGCTAGGAGTTTGCTTTTCATCCGTGTCTCTGGGGGTCTCATCATGACTGCTTGATATTTATAAAAATATCAGTGAAATTCAAAAGAAGAAATATCCTTGGCTTACTCACAAGCATCAATGAAATAAAGAATTCACAGAGAGGCAGTGAAAGGAGAAATGGATAGAGAGACGACATGCTAGCTGCAGCCTTCGTCCTCTACAGGTCTCCTTTTTTTTCCTTAACTGAAAATTTCAAATACCTATTTAATAAATGTACAAAGGAGATGTGCGATTGTGTGTGTGTGTGTGTTTGTGTGTGTCTGTGTGCATGTGACCAAAACAGATGGTTTGAAGCAGTTGGCTTGTCTCCACAAAATGTTGAATAGCAAGGTGAAAGCTTAAGAAAATTAACTCTGCTTAGTTTAATATTTGCCAGTCATTTCCCACTCAGTGTCTCCTTGTACTTAGTGTCCTCACTTATAAAAAGATGATATGAGGAGACCCTGACTAATAGGGTCAGTGTTCTCTAAGGACTTACTATACTTCTCACTTACTCAATAATGCTAATTGATGCTTTGTTTTTGTTATAACTTAATATTTTTAGCATGTCACTTAGCAAGTGCTTCAACTTTATAGGAAAGGTTCAAGAATAAGTACAGCCCTGGCTGGTGTGGCTCACTTGGTGTGAGCATTGTCCCATAACTGAAGGCCTGGTGGTTCAATTAACAGTCAGAGCACATATCCAGGTTGTGAGTTCAGTCACCAGTTCCGGCGTGTATGATCCCTAGTCTGAGAACATACAGGAGGCAACCAACCGACGCTTCTCTCTTTGCAGAGAAACGTCCTTTCTTTCCTTTCCTTTCTCCCTTCCTCTCTCAAAAAACAATGAAAAAATGTCCTTGGGTGAGAATGAAAAAACAAATAAAATAAAAAAATAAGTACATAGAACACCTTTATTCATTTTATACAGATTCAACTACTGTTAACATTTTACCTTATTTGAATAAGTTGAGCAAAATATGGCCTTTTACTATAGATTTTTCTCTATATTTCCTAAGAGGGATATTATTTTGTAAAACAACAGAACAGTCATTAACTATAATGATTTAACAGTGATTTAATATTTTTATCTAATCTATATCTGTAATTCAGTTGTTTCGCTTGAACAAATAATTTCTTTTATAGCATTTTTTACACCACTATAGGATATAGGTATTGTATTAAGTTGTCTTATCTATTTAATCCTTTAAAAAATGTAGAACAGCACCACAGCATTACTTTGTGTTTCCTGACATTGACATTTAAAAAGAGTAAAGTTATGTTTTATTTATACTTAATAGAAGATTCTTCAATCTGTTTTCCTGATGTTTTCTCCTCATGGAGTACTCATTATATATTTCTGGCTGGAATAATGCTTAAATGATGTGCTCCTCTCAGATACTGCATTGTAAAGCATTTGAGATGTGCATGGGTCCCCCCCGCCCCGCCACTGGTGGTATCAATTTTGAATACCCAGACAAGGTGATATCTGATTTCTCTACCTTATAATTTACTATTTCCCCTTGAAACTAATAAGCAATTTGTGGGAAACACTTTTAAGGCATGAAAATATTCTGTGCTTATTAAAATTTCCCCCTAAAGCTTATCATCCTTTGACGTTTCTCTAACTTAATGAAACTTTACTATATGGTACAAGATGATTATTTTCCAATGCAAGCACCTGTCCCACATTTACTAGCATTTGCCACTCTATAGTAAGCAACAGCTTCCTTCCTGTTTATAAAGGTGTTAATTTGTATTTATATATGCATTTATATCTATTAATGATTTTTACATCTATTAATGATTGAGATAGACTGATGGCTTTCTGATTTTTATTGTTTCTAGTTCATTATCATACTTAATTATCTTGGTATTCAGATTGTCCCAGTTTGACCATTGGACCCCCTTCAAGCTAGCACCTGTGCCCTTGTAACATGTCCCATCATTTTTTGACAGCTTTTTACTTACAGCATCATAGACTTGGAACAAACCTTTTCTTTTTAGTGGGGGATATTATCAGGAAATAAAATATCTGAATTTAGGTGTACTTATTTTTACTTGGTTACATTTGCTTCTAGGACATTTCATTGGTCAGAGCTAGGAAATACATGCATATGAATATGTTCATATGCTTCTATATCTGTTTCTATCTATATCCACATACATATTTATCTAACATATTTATATACATATTCATGCATATACCCATATAAACAGATACACTATAGTTTAGAAATCATAAGTTCACACCTATACCTCAAAGTTTAATACATGCACAAATGTTATTTCTTGTATTCCCCTATTCCAAATTTTTATTTTCCTCCTTAACTATTAAAAACTCTGGCTCTCAATATCTGTATATTTACTAATTTCTCAGTCCTATATACACCTAAAATAGACAATCAACTGAATGAGAGAAGATATTTACAAACAAGTTCCAATAAGGGGTTAATATCCAAAATATATAAAGAACTTGCAACTCAAAACCAAACAAATGATCCAATTAAAAAATGGGCAAAGGGCCTTAACAGACACTTCTCTCAAGAAGACATACAAATGGCCAACACATATATGAAAGATGCTCAATGTCACAGCTATTAAGGAAATACAAATCAAAACTATAATGAAATACCACCTCATACCTGGCTAATATCAACATGACAAGCAATACAAATTGTTGGGGACGTTGTGGAGAAAAAGGAAACCTCATTCACTGCTGGCAAAAAATGTAAATGGTACAGCCACTATGGAAAACAATATGAAGTTTCCTTAAATTAAGAATGGAATTACCATATGAGTCAGGAGTCCCTCTTCTGGGTATCTACATACAATTTTTGAAAGCATTTATTTGCAAAGATATATGCACCCCTATGTTTATTGCAGCACTATTCACAGTGACCAAGACATGGACACAACTGAAACGCCCTTTGGCAGTTGATTGAATAAAGAAGATGTGGTACATATGTACTGTGGAATACTACTCAGCCATAAAAAAAGATGAAATACTGCTATTTGAGACATGGATGATTCTTGAGAATGTCATGCTAAGAGGAATAAGTCAGACAGAAAAAGTCAAGAACCGTATGAACGAACAATAAAAACAAGCAAGAACAAACAATGAAAACAAGCAAGAACAAACAAATACTCAGACACACGCAACAGTGTGGTGGTTACCAGAAGGAAACCGGACGAGAGGTAATAAAGGGAAGGGGGTTACATATACAGTGACAGAAGAGTATTTGACTTTGGGGACACACAGTGCAACATACAGATCATGTGGCATTGAATTTTACGCCTGAAACCTAGTATATAAATTTAATTATGTCACCAAATAATATAATTAAGAAATCTTAAAAAAATAAAATAATTTCAGATTTTCTTTACTCATACAACTTAAAAAAATGTTCTGACGAGAGCCCAGGACGTGTTTGCAGATGTCCCTTTCCCTCACGGACTGGTACCACCCAAGACTGAGAAGATACAGCCATCTACGTGGTGACAAGCTATTTTTTTCTTTCTCCTCCTCTGTGTTTGATATTTTTCAAAGGTTGGTTCATTTTTTATCATTTTCCTCAGTTTTTGGTCCCCCTCCTTTACCATTATTATAGACCTTTCATTTTTTATTGTACTATATTGTCATGCTTCCAAAAAATCAAGTTATGCAAAAAGGTATACTCCGAGAAATCTGTCTTCCTCCATTTCCATTCCACTTTCTTCTCTACTCCCTCTGTAGTAATCAGTTTTATTGTTTCTATATTTTTTGTATTTTTTAGAAAATTAAGCAAATTTATGTGTGTTTTATCTTCTTTCTTTTTAATAAACAACATCTAAGGAGGGGTAGGATCAAGGGTGGGAAGTGGGGATGGCTGGGGTGGGGGGAGTTGTGGGGTGAGAGTGGAGACAACTGTACTTGAACAACAACAAAAAAGTGGAAAAATAGAATAACAGTAATAAATAATAAATAATCTTTTAAAAATAAAATGAAAATAAAACATGATATAACATGTTTATATCTTTCTTTTCTTTATAATACCTGCTAGGAATCCCTTTATCTGTTCATAGAACTCATTCTATTTTTTAAAGTGTTATAGTATTACATGTGATTTATATAACAATTTAATTAATCTATTTCCTATTAGTTTACAATATTTTACAATGATAAATTATGCTACAGTGACTAACTTTGTAGATATGCATTTTTCTATTTTGAGAGGTGCATCTTCAGGGTATATTCTTAGGAATGGAGTTGCTGAGTTGAAAGATATCCATCTTTCAACACCTATAGCGTCATTAAATATTGCCAAACCACAGAGGCTGTATCAATTTACAATCCCATTTAGCAGTATATGAAATTGTGTTTTGGGTCATTGCCAATTTGTGAATTATGGTATGTTTAAGGAAACCTTGGGAAGCACGTATTATTATATTTAAAATATACATAAAAAATGAGAGTGGCAAAGAGATTATATAACTTTCTAAGTTTCAATGGTAAGTTATTGGTGGAACGTGACATCAAATTCATATAATTTTTCAAGCTCATATTTTATCAAAAGGATACTGAAGATTCATCTTTTTTAAAAATTTCCCTAGAAAAATAGACATAAAATTCCATTGTGGTAGTTCATGTCACTATATGTGGAAAATAACTATTTTCTAAGGAAATAATGGGAAGATCATAAAATATTTTTAATATAAAGGGGATGATGTGGAAACCTAGAGAGAATAGAAGATTGACCATATAATTAATTATCTATGATTGTTTTGGAGTAAAATAAGATTAATACAATATTTTAAATGATATTTACATAGTTTGAATATTTTAAAATATTTTTGACAACTTTTCGAAGTAACATTTGTTAATAACATTATATAAATTTCAGGTGTCCAACACTGTAATTAGATATCTGCGTGCTCACCACTAAAAGTCTAGTTTCTACACCTCATGATGTACAAGGTCTACCTAGAAGGTAGCCAGCCATGTACTATGAAAAACAAACATTCATTGAAGAAGATACAAAATACAAGAAACATTGTATATGGGACAATGATGCCTCAGTCCCCTTCAAAGTAGGCACCTTGGGACCTCATAGTTCTCCCAATCACCATCAGCTGCCCCATCATATTTTCCTGAATCTCATTGACAGTCTGAAATTTCTTCTCTTTCAAAGATCATTTTAGTTTAGGGAAAAGCCAGAAGTTGCGGGGTGCCATATCTGGGCTGTAGGGAGCTGAGTCACCTGGGTGATGTTTTGCCAAAAACTCTGCATGAGATGTGAAGTATGAGCAGGCACATTGTTATGATGAAACTGCCAATCACCACGTCCTCATAGCTGTGGCCTTCTGAATCATCCCAATAGTTTGTGCAGAGCAATGTTCAAGCTTAATGTAAAATTTGATGTAGATTTGGCTCTACTCACTCAGTCATTTTGAATGTGATGGCCACACAGTACTCATGCTCACTCAACAGTGTCTACTGACCCCACTGACTAGTACAGTGAACTTGTCATTGTTCAGGCATGTGCATTCCAGTCCACTCTCCTTGGCTGCCAGGTTACATCGATGTCATGCAAATGGTTCTGATTATATTAACAATGGCTGGATGTTTTCTGGACAGACCTTGTCATATGTATTTGATCTCTTGTGTTTTTCATACTCACAATTCTAAACTTACTTTTGTCCATACTGTATATATTTTCGTTTAAAGGCTTATGGCTTCTCTTTGGCATATCTGACTTGCTAGCTGCAATATTCTTGTGCTTTGTGGATACCAAGATAAATAAGAATTACTTGAACACAAACACTGACAATTGAACTATTACTGAAATGGTTACTAAGTCACTAAGTGGTGAGTAGCATGTACAGTGGATATGCAAGAAAATGGGGTAATTCATGTCCTGGGTGGGAATGAGCAGAATGGCATGAGATTTAATCACATTATGCAGAAAGACATGTAATTTAAAACTTATGAATGGCTTATTTCCAGAATTTTCTGTTTAATATTTTCAGAGTGTGACTTATTGCAGGTGACTGAAACTATGGAAAACAAAAATGCTGATAAATGAGGATACCGTGTGGCTCAATTCAGTTCATGATTATTTTGTTGAGGAATTGTGCATTTATGTTAATCACAGACATTGACCTTAATTTTCTTGTAGTATCCTTGTCTGGTTTTGGTGTCAGGGTAATGCTGGCCTTGTAAATGGAGTTTGGAAGCATTAACTCTTCAACTTATTGAAAGAGTTTGAGAAAAACTGGTATTCCTTGCCTGTTTGGAAGTACTCATCAGTGAAGCTGACTGGTCCTGGACTTTGGATTGTTGGGACATTTTTGATTACTGTTTCAGTTTCATCACTAGTAATCAGTCTACTCATATTTTTTATTTCTTCATGATTCAATCTGCTACCCGCTTTGATGTGGCTCTTCCATCATTTGATGTGAAGGAGCTGTTCAGCTAGTTTTCAGGTCATTTTCGGAGGGAATTGTTCGACACGTAGCTGTAGGCGTGGTATATGGGGGAGGAGGCACATTCAGGGCCTTCCCATTCACAACCTTCTACTTTCCTTTGTACGGTTTGTATTTTACATCTCATCCGGAGAAGTTGGTATTTCACGTAAGGTTCCATTCAGTCACAGGAGTTTATTCTTAGTTTCAACTTTGGAGCTACACAGTGTTTCTAGCCAATCTCGGTGTTGGCACTGAGGGTGGAAATGCACCGTGGGCCTGGAGGGAGAAGGCAGGCGAGCAGGTGTGAAGGCCACAGACAGGATCGCTGCTGCACGGGCAGGCAAGAAGACCATGTCTGTTTTTGGTGGCGGTTTGCCCCTTCGATGCTGTGTATTTGCTAAATATAGTAGCTATAGTTATTTTTAATACTATTTTCCTTTAACCTTTACCATAATTAAGTGGTTAACAGTCCATTCTAATATAGAGCTACTGTCGTCTAATTCTATTTTTTACCTTTACCGTGTGTTGTGTTCTTCTCATATGTTTTCACGTTGCTGATTAGCATCTCAGTTTGAAAAACTTTCAGCATTTCTTGCAAGGTAGGTCTAGTGGCGGTGGGCTACCTCATCTTCTGTTTATCTGAGAAAACCCTTAATTCCCTTCATATCTGAAAGATAACTTTGCTAAATGAACTACCCCTGAATGGTGATTTTTATTTTTCAACCCTTTGAATATGTTGTTCCACTTTGGCCTGTAGAGTTCCTTCAGAGAAATGCGCTGATAGCCTAATAAGGGTTCCCATGTAGGTTACTTTTTCCTGCAGTCACCTCTAAGAGTCTTTCTTAATGACTTTTGACTCAGTATAATATATCTTGGGAGCAGGCAGGTTTGCATGGAGATAATAGCGTGTTTTACTGGCTTTGTCCACCTCTATGTACAAGTCCTTTTCTAAGTTTGGGAAGTTCTTGGTTATTATTTCTTAAAATAATCTTTCTGCTACCTTCTCCCTTTCTTTTCCTTCTGATACAACAATTACTAATATACTTCCTGTTCTGTTATAATTTATTAGCTCATATAAGTTTTCTTCACTTAAAAAATTGGTTTTCTCCTTTGCTGACTTATTTCCATGTCTCTATCCTCCATGTCCTTTATTGCTTTATTCTTCCATCTGCTCTACCCTGTTAGCAGTACTTTGTAACACATTCTTCATCTCATTTTTTGAGTTCTTCAGTTCCAGACTTTGTTTGCTTTGTTTTTTATAATTTCATCTTCTTGATAAAGAACTCCTGTTCATTACTTTTGTTTCTGAGCTTATTAAATTGCCTTGAGTTTTCTTGTAGTACATTGAATTTTTTCATATCAGGTATTTTGGCTTCTTTATTAGGTAGATTGCAATATTCTGTGCCTTTGAGTTTAGTTGTTACATAACTATCATTTTCCTTCTGTGATACCATATTTTCTTGACTTGTGTGTATGTGTGTGTATTTTGTAGGCATGTACTTTTGCTTTTGAATTTGAAGTAGCAAATGATTCTTCAAGGTATTATGTCTTTGGTTCTTACCAATTCAATAGGCTGGCCATTAGAAAGCTTTTCTCTTTCAGAAGGTGGTACTGTACCTCAACTTTGTGGTTTCTCTCTTGCCCACTGTCCTGCAGCCATTCAAGGCCTGGTGGCTCATACAGGATTCGTGCAGATGGAAGAAAATTCATGGAGCTCTAAGGATGTGTGAGGTGCCTTTATTCCAGGGTGGGGCGATCTGCATTGCAAGCCGAGAGTCACCTGAGGGAAGTCCTGTATATGCTAAGTGCACACAAAGCTGGCAAGGTGCCAATACTGACCTTCTAGTTGTATAACAGAGCTTCATTCTACTCATGTGGGCCCTCACTCAAGGCCCAGGAACACTGCCATGCCATAGTTGCCTGGGCAACTTGGGTGAGGGAGCCTGACTGACTCCATTTCTGTATACCCACTAAACATGGCCTATTTTGGAGCTTTTTCTGTGTGTCTACCAGAGCTGGATATCATGGATGCACTCAGGAAAATCCACATAGAGCTAACAGTAGGGTAGGGGAAGTGCAGGCTCAGTACCTGAGCTTTCGGGGTGCCCATGAGCCAGTGGGGGAATCCTCAAGTGGGGTAATCCCAGAGGTTTGTAAGCAAATGTTCTGCTGAATTCCTGAACAGACAGTAGAAAGTGCATCCCTTTAATGCCCTTTGATATTCTTATGTGCTTCCTTCCCTTTCTCTTCCCTCCTACCTGTTGGTAGAGGTCCCTCCTCAGAAATATGGCTGCTGCTAGAGAGAAATGTTTTGGGTTTTTTTTTCCAGCCAAACCTGCACAATTAGGATAGCCAGACAGTCATTCATCACTTTAGCTTTTCACTTCCGCCTTGGGAGAAGTCACCACTTTCCACCTTCTTTTCCAGCAGCATTGCGGTGGCCTTTACCGAAAGCCCATGGTTTTGCAGTGTCGCCTGGGGTGGGAGATCCCTCTGGCCCCTTCTTCCCTCTTCTCTGTGTCCAAACTCATCCAGCACATTTTGATAGTGTGCTGGAATCTCTTCTCAGGCAGGTTGGACTGCCATACATTTTACCTCACTTGTGAGTATCCACTCAGTTTGCACACTCTGGGTTCTTTTTGATCCCCTATTGTGGTGAGTAGTGTTAGGCAGTTTGCCGAATTCCTTGGATCTGCAGTTCTTATGGAGGTGTTGTTTGTTTTCAGATGCACAAGGGGCCTAGAATCCACCTGGATCCTTTGGTGTAATATAAAGAAACTCTCCTGTTTGCTTATGAATGTCTAATTATTTGCTGAAGGGGAGAGAAAGAAGAAGAATTCATATTACCACAATATTGTGCTTCTGTTCGAAATACTATTAAAGTTAATACCGATAGTCATATGTGATAGTCATATGATCAGTGATTTTACACAATCTTTATGGTAGACAGTAAATTGCAGCAAATAGTTTTTGAAATGTATACTTTTATTGTCAACTTTCTTGAGAAATGGAAATATTGTAGCTATTTTTATCATGCAATGGTATTTTGGAGTTCATTCCTGCCATAAGAGTTTCCTGCAAAATAATAGTGTTAAAATTCTTAAACATAGTTAAATATTTAAAACAATGCGATATATGGCAGAACATTTGTAACAAGAATGTTCAGACTGCTCTTTTTACACAGTCTCTGGTAGAGTCCCTCCACCTCTAATTCCTGCTCATATTTCACTTAAAGCTGGGTGATGAAGTACAGCAATTTTCACTGAGACAGCCATTGGGTGGCTTTGAAATATTGCGCAGGATGCGGCACAATTGATTAGCACGTAGGTGACTAGTAGGTGCAGCGTCATTGAGTACTTTTTCTCCTGATGCCAAGACTAGATGTAGTCAGCTGTTCTGGCTGCTTCTCTTTGATGATACTTTGTTTTATCCACTTGTTCCCTCCGTTTGTCTTTGAATGGAAGTATTTATTAGGTTGTAACTGGTTGGGCTTGTCAGTGGTTATCTTTCATGTTTTAAGCATGTGTTAAGAGAGTTCCTTAACTAAACGTTTCTCTCACAAACTCTAGAACAAAACCTCAGGAGAGGCTGAAAGTAGAGTGAAGGGCTATTAAAGAAATGCCAGTTGATTTCAGTGCCACCATTGATACCAACAGTTCATTTAAAGAAAAACTCCAGGACAATTATTAAATGGCTTGGGATGCTCAACAATAGACATTAATTGTAACTGTCCTTGGAAAATTACTATCTAGCTAATATACATGGATATCAAACTGTAAACATTTATGTAAATATTCTCCCCTTAGAACTTACAGAGACTATAAAAGGTATATAAAAAATAAATCCACAGGTGTAATTTATTTAGATTACAGTTACTTCATCTCTTCATTTGTTTATTCAAAATATGCAGCTCACTATAATGTAATTTTATGAGTATTAATTAGATATCATTCATGTAGTAATTTAAAAATATATTCACAAATTATTTGTTACTCCTCTTTTTAAAAGGTAGAACTTAATCATCTTCCACTTGAGGTTTGGTTGTGCTTAATAACTCATTTCTATCAAAGAAAATCTGGCAAAAGAGATGGTATGTGACTTTTGGGACCTGGTATAAAAGGCAGTGTGGCTTTCTTCTTGCCTTCTTTCTCTCATGGATCATTCACACTGACGGAAGCTACTTGCCCTGTGTAAGATCACTCAAGCAGTGTGACAAGTAACTGAAAGGGAACTGCAGCCTCTTGTCCGTAGCCAGGTGAGTGAGTCCACTTGGAAGCAGCTATTTCAGCCCCAGTGAAGCCTCCGGGTGATGACAGCAGCTCTGGACACAGTGTGACTGCAACCTCATGGAAGACTCAGCCTGACCATCCAGCGAAGGTAGTCCCTAACCCTGAACAATAAGTGTTTACTCATTTTAAGCGATTACATTTCAGGGTAATTTGTAACACAGCAGTAAATAACTAACAGAGCTCTTAACTCAAAGGACTTTAAAAGCTGGTAGCAGCAATATTATATACTGTGAACATAAATGACTGAGAAGTTAGGACAAAATATAAACAAAGGACTAGAACTCTAGAGGGAGAGAAAAGCGTTCTCAGTGGATATTGGGAAAGGCTTTATGGATGAATTACATGTATAAAAGCTGAACGTTGATAGGTAGAGATGCTGAGAATTATTTTTGGTGATTCAAAGGCCTAAGCAAAGTCAGAGGCAGAAAACGATGGGAGTAAATGTAGGCAACTGTTACAATTTTACTTTGATTGCAGTTTAGAATATATGCAGTTTGTGATCACACTATTGATGTAGGTTGGGGTCAGCTTTTATAGAACTTTGACTGAAGATATTTGAATATTGTGAATTTTATGCATGTCAGGTAGTAATCATTATATATAAGTCATTTTTTTAAAAGTGAATTTTTTAAAATATTTTTTTATTTTAATTGTTTCTTTTGTACAGTTTTCTGTCTTCTACTCCCATCCCGGCCCTCCCAACCTCCCTCCCATTTCCACCCCCCGCCCTAGTTTTTGTCCATGTGTCCTTTATACTTGTTGCTCTAAACCGTTCCCCTTTTCCCCTGAAATTCCCTCCCCTCTCCCCTCTGGTGACTGTCAGCCTGTTCTCAATTTCAGTGTCTTTGGTTATATTATGCTTGTTTGTTTGTTTTGTTGATTAGGTTCCTGTTAAAGGTGAGATCATATGGTATTTGTCTTTCATTGCCTGGCTTATTTTGCTTAGCATAATGCTTTCCAGTTCCATCCATGCTGTCTTGAAGGGTAGGAGCTCCTTCTTTCTTTCTGCTGAGTAGAATTCCATTGTGTAAATGTACTATAGTTTCTTGATCCATTCATTTACTGATGGGCTCCTAGGTTGCTTCCAACACTTGGCTATTGTAAATTGTGCTGCTATGAACATTGGGGTGCATAGGTTCTTTTGGATTGGTGTTTCAGAGTTCTTAGGATATAATCTGAGCAGTGGAATTGCTGGGTCAAAAGGTAGGTCCATTTTTAGTTTTCTTAGAAAATTCCATACTGTTTTCCATAGTGGTTGTACCAGTCTGCAATACCACCAACAATGCACTAGGGTCCCCTTTCCTCCACAACCTCTCCAACACTTGTTGTTTGTTGCTTTGTTTATAATGGCCATTCTGACTGGTGTCAAGAGGTATCTCATTGTGATTTTAATTTGCATTTCTCTGATAGCTAGCGATACTGAGCATCTCTTCATGTGTCTCTGGATCCTCTGTATGTCCTTGGAGAAGTGTCTATTCAAGTCCTTTGCCCATTTTTTAATTGGGTTGCTTGTCTTCTTAGAGTGGAGTCATGTGAGTTCTTTATATATTTTGGAGATTAAACCCTTGTCTGAGTTATCATTGGCAAATATGTTTTCCCATACAGTTGGTTCTCTTTTTATTTTAATACTGTTTTCATTAGCCATGCAGAAGCTTTTTATTTTGATGAGATCCCATTTGTTTACTCTTTCCTTTATGTCCCTTGTTTTAGGGGACATATCAGTAAAAATGTTGCTGCATGGAATATCTGAGATTTTCCTGCCTATGTTCTTCTCTAGGACTTTAATGGTGTCAAAGTTTATATTTCAATCTATTATCCACCTTGAATTTATTTTTGTGTATGGTGTAAGTTGGTGCTCGAGTTTCATTTTTTTGCATGTAGCTGTCCAGTTCTCCCAACACCACTTGTTGAAGAGGCTATTTTTACTCCATTTTATGTTGCTGCCCCCTTTGTGGAATGTTAACTGACCATAGAGACTTGGGTTTATTTCAGGGCTCTCTGTTCTATTCCACTGGTCCATGTGCCTGTTTTTATGCCAGTACCAGGCTGTTAAAAAAGCGAATTCTTGATATTACTGTTTTCTGGTTCTGGATCTTGACTTTATAAGGGTTTCTGGATCTGCCTTCATTAGATAAGCAGTTTAGCAGACTGTGGCAGCATTATGGGTGATTTATCTCCTGAGGTGCCCTTAGATTTGAATTTAAGCCTTAGTCTATCTGAATAGCATGTATCAAAAGTCATACTTCACAGAAAACAATCAGCATTACTTGGCCACTAATATAGACATCTAAGCCAAAAAAAAAAAAAAAAAGTCCAAATACAAACAAAGCGCACATGACCAGGGATGGAAGCAAAAAGATTCTAGATGAACATTTGATGTTCTATTATGTACTAGACAGTGTACTGGGTACTTGTACCATGTGACAGAAATATAATTTTAACATTCTTGCAAATCAGGTATGTAATAAAAATTAACAATGAATGAAATATATAGGTATTTTGAGAAATATGGACATAGAGTAATGTCTAAATAAAATATAAAATAATCATAATTTAGTATGGAAATAAAAATCTTGAAGGACAAAGATATCTTTGAGAATGTCTTCAGAAGATTATGAGTGGACCTGTCAACTGCTATTATTTTTTCTGGTGATAATATCTTTTTTGAGAATGTACATTGAGACCTGAGGTTTACAACTAGTAAATGCAAGAGTTGGACAGTAAACAAGTATGATAGGAAAAAATTGATTTCTTTGGAATATGGTGTTGGAGGAGTGCTCTGCAAATGTGCTAGACCACCAGTCCTCGAGTAAATTATGACTGAAACATTATTGGGGACAAAAATGACAAAACTGAAGTTGTCCTACTTTGTGTACATCATGAGAAGGCAGGATTCTTTGGAAAAGACAGCATGCTGAGAAAAATAGAAAGAAAAGAGGATGCAGGGAAAGAGAAAAACACCGTATGGGATGGGTTGTCTCCATTAAAAAAGCCGTAGGCATGAGGAGCTGAGCAGGGCATCCGAGGACAGGACGCTGTGGACATCACTCATTCACAGGGTCTGCAGGAGTCAGAGTGAGTTGATGGTATGTACCACATAAAATGGATAACCACACATGCTCTCCGTATTACAGGTGTTACTGAACTTTGATCAGCCAGTGTGAAATCTGTAATTAGAAGAAAAAATTACCAAGTTACATGGAATCAGCATGTTCGATGTTCTGGCTTAAATTTTTTCTCACGTCTAAAATAAAATTTTTGTAGGCAGTAGTTGAGGCAACACGACTCTAACTTTATCCCCTCAAATTATATGTAAAATAATAGTCTAGAAAAAGAAATGGGAGGTAATAGGTTTATTTCTAGAGGGCATGAAGCAATTTTTGATATTTCGACATTCCTGCTGATAACTATTGGAAGACTATGATAAAATAGAAAAAATCATGTAATGAAAGGCATCAGGGATCTGAAGAATCATTCAAAACTAGAAGACTAAGATTTCCAAGAAGTCAGAGCCTCAGCGTAGTGAGTTGATAATATACAAAAGGTTTTACTTGGGAGCATTTTATAACATGGATTATGACTAACTAAAATAAAATATAGATTTATCCTGGGGAGAGGCCCACTACTGGGAGAATAATTTAGCCAAGTGTTTGACAACCCTCAGCACTGAAGTAACAAGGAAGAGACTGGGCTTTTCTCATGCATGTGGCATATTTTCCTCAAGCCATTTGCTGAAATCAGAAGCTGTATGTGTGAGGGAGTCTAGAAAGACAAGCAAAAGCATATAAAGAAACCAAGCAGAGTTTTATTCCATCTCCCAGTGGAGAGAAAATAAATGTCGTAGGAATAGGCCACATTAAAGAGACAAAGTTCTCAGTTAAAAATCCTGTAGGCCTCTATTTAGGAACATGGGCAGACCAAAGGTTGATTAATCTTAAAAACATTTCAACGTGAGCTGCACTCCAACTCTGTTTCTTATTGAATTAAAATGATTTAATCCACATTCTATAGGCATAAGAAAAATAATCCTCTAGGTAAATCCTCTATCGTAGATGATAACAATCTCATACCCTTAAGTAATTTTATACAACAGTATCTAGAAATCAATAAAAAAATTACAAGTCATGCCAAGAGAAAAAAAGACATATGACTTATCGGTGAAGAGCAAAATGAAAAAAAAATAAAAAGCCCATGGGAGCATGGAGTTGATACATAGGTTATCTTGGTACTGAATTTAGCTGACAAGAGCATTAAATAATTGTAATTAATAAATTGAACATAAAGGAAATGATGTACAAAGTAGAAAAATGTGGAAAATGTAAATGGAAGTTAAATTTGTGAAAATACAAATTCTACAACTAAAAGGTTAAAAATTAAATGCAGTCGAAGGGATTTAGAAGTAGATTAGATGCAGAAGGCAACATTAATAAACAGTAAGTCAAAACAGGAGAAAACATCTAAATTGATTCATAGAAAAAGAAATGAAAAATGAAGAAAACAAAGATACATGCATTCCAGTCTGCCTGTAACTGGAGTGGCCTCACTAAGCCTTGGGCCTGTATGAGGACTTCAGCATGGGATCCCGTGGGAAATGAGTGATGCCCAGCCATTTACCACGAGTAAGGGATGATTACACAGATTCGGGAATGATTTGAGTTGAAAAATATAAAAATTACTGAAGAGAGAGAAACCACATTCACAGGACTTTATTATAGTACATTGTTATAACTGTTCTATTTTATTATTAATCTCTTACTGTCACTAATTTATAAATTAAACTTTATCATAGGTATGTATATATAGGAGAAGACATAGCACATACAGAGTTTGATACTGCTTGTAATTTCAGGCATGCCCAGGGGTTGCTGGAACCTATTCTCTATGGATAAGGGGGGGACTACTGAGTTCAGCATATACTTAATAAGATTCAACAGTTGCTCATGCAAAAACAAAACGAACTAGAAAAAGAGTTTCCTCAATCTGTTGTAGAATATACACAAAACCCCCAGAACAAATATCATACTTACCGTAATTGTAAGTTTTTGCCTTAGATAAGAAAAAGATACCTGCCATAACCACTTCTGTTCAACATTGTATGAAGTTTCTAGCAGGTGCAGTGGTTACCAAGAACTTCGCACTCTCTTGCCAGTCCACACTGCATCTCCTGTATTCATCAGCTATTCTAGGTGATTTTTTTTTAAATCAATGTTCAGTTTTGCCTGCCAAAGGTAACCTGTCTTCCTCCAGATTTTGGGTTGGTTAGTTATCCTGATACCTCAGTTCTTTGATGGGTTCAAGAAAAGTTATGAGTTTGCATTTTGTCTAGTGTTTTCTTGCTCTAAGTTTGAAAGTGATGGTCTTTGTAGCTCTCTAGGTCCCCATACAGAAATTAGACTTAAAAAGCCTTTTTTTGGAGCATGCTATTCAATGTGTCAGTAATGTGTATAGAAAGGTGCTCCTGTATCAGTGCCTTTCAAATATTAACCTGCATACATTTACTGGGGATCTTCTTAAAATACATATTCCAATCCAGTAGACCTGGGGTGGGACCTGAGCTTCTGCATGTCTACCAGCTCCCAGACAGTAGGTGCTGCTACTTACTGGGCCATATTGTGATTAGCTAGGCTCTACATTCTAAGTCAACATGGAAATGCAAATGAAATGTAAATGAAAAGCAAATAGTGACTCTACTCCAAACCTCTAGAATGGTTAAAAGTTAAGGACTGACAGTACTGTGCTTTGACAAGGATGGAGCAGCAGGAGCTCCCATACACCTACTGATAGGAGGAAATCACTTTGGGGCATATATTGCTAACATTCCTGAAAGCTAAATACACGCAAATCCAATAATCCAGCCATTCCAGCCTTGGGTATATAGTCAGAAAAAAAAAGAGGGGGCAGTACATATGCTTACCAAAGGATGTTACAAGAATGTTAACATCACTATTGAATTAGCCCTAAACTAGAATAACACAAATGTCTGTCAAGTAGAAAGCAACTTAATTGTGCAATATTTACAAAATGGACTATTCTATACCAATGAGATTGAACTACCATTACCCAGAATGATAAAGCCAGATATAAGATTATTTACACAAAATTCCATGTACGTAAACTTAAAAAATGAGACAATCAATTAACCTTATAGTGTTAGAAATCAGGACAATGGTCATCCTGAAAAGGGTGGGTTGTGACCCATTTTGGGGGACAAACGTTGGACTTCTGGATTCCTTGTGTTGTTATGTTACTGATCTGGGAGTCGGCTGCACACTCTGCTTGGTTTGTTTTTACTTTGTGGCAATTATTTCCCCTGCAGTCTTGCCATTTGTACTCTTCCCTGTGTTTAAATATGAGTACTTAAAATTTTACTTTAAAACTATCCAATTAATGACAGCTATGGAAAGTATCGTGTATTACTCTAAAGAAAGGGAATGAGGGAAAAGGGGGAAGAGTTTTTAGGAACATGTATAAAGGTCACATGGACAAAACCAAAGTGGGGTAGGATCAAGGGTGGGGAGGGGCCATTGGCTGGGGTGGGAGGGAGTGCTGGGGGGAAAATGGGGACAACTGTACTTGAACAACAATAAAAAAAGAAAATAACAACATTCTTATAAAAAAAAGAAAGGGGAGTGATACCTTAAACATATAATGTCCATATTCTGATATGACTTTGAGGGTAGGTAAAACAGGAATAAAATAGGTATTTTTCAGTGTTTCTCTCTCCTTCTGGAAATGCAGTTTTTCAAGATAGGTAACTTCTTTGACTTCTACGTTCTCTCCTGAATTCATAAACTTTTATCTTCATGAAATATTTTAATACTGTTATGTTTAATTTCTACAGCATTTTACACATTTGAAGTATGTTCATAAATGTCATCTTATTTTTATATTTAAATTTTACAGCCAATCTGTAGGAGAAAAAGGGCATTGATATCAGTTTTACTAGTTTGAAATTGTCCTTCCCTTGCAGATTAAAGTTTTTTTTCCCCCTTTTCCTGCAGGAGACAGAGACAGAGGGGAAGAGGGGAGGCAGCATTTCATGTCTCTTCTCCAGCAATTGCTATCTTTTTCTCCGAGACAGGCACTGAGAGGAAACTTTCCAGTTTTCCCTCGGAGTGTGAGTTCTGGGGTTGTGTTCTGTTTGCTCTCTAAATGCTGGCTCTCAGAGCCTCTGAGAAAAGTTCAGAAAACACTGGGTAGCTATCAAAGTAATCGTTGTCATGACTTTATAACAATATTTATGAACATTAAATACACCTAAAAAGCTTGTTCAATGTCAAGATAGTATGGCCCTATATTACCACTGACAGTTCACATCTGTTCCAGAAAGATAAAGATAAATAATCTCTTTCTCTCTCTCTGAACATAAGACAGAGAGCTTCCTTTCAAAGACCCGAAGCAATGTAATCTTTGAACCATAGTACCTTACACAGCAGCTTCCTTTTATCTGTTACTCTCTTTGCCCAGTTAAGTCTCGTGTATTCTTCAGTTTGCTGTTTAGATACTGCTTCAGTCTGTCTTTGTCTTCCTAGTATCCTCACACAGTAGTTCTGGGTCCAGTAGAGTGTCTGATGCATACCAGGTTTCCAATTAATGTTTTTTTGAATTAATGAAAAATAATGATTCATGTTTTCTGAGTTTCCAAATTTTCAGAATGTTCTTTGGCTGCAAGTTGAATAGCAAAGATAATAAAACATCATTAAAAAGTCAAACTTGATAAAGAACTAAAAGAAATGTTAAATTGTTACCTACTAAAGGATTTTTTTTAACATGAAAAGTTAAAAGTCTCTTCAGTGAGGAAAGACAAACTTCTAACTTGATATATGCTGTACAGATGTTGTAAAACAGCATAGCTATCCTTAAATAAGTTGACAATATAAAAATCAAGAACTTGCGGGGTGGGGAGGGGAAGGACTCATTCAGCTTCTATCTGTCTGAAAACTTTGAGAGAAGAGGGACGAAGTAAATTGTGTGGGTTTAGCTTTGTAGATGTTATATAGTACCTAGTAATTTTGTAAGGAATTCTTTTCTGTCAGAAAAGAAAATTATAAAAATAAAAGTAGGGAGCTTCCCAGTGGGGAGACAATTACTAGCTTCAGCAGACAAGTAATATAATTAGCATGCTTACATGTTTTGTTTATTTGAGAATATAATTTTATTAATCAAATATAAGCCATAATGGTGGCTACCTGGTGATTTGTAAATATATACACCTTGCTGAATAGTAATTTGAAGTCCATTAACTTCTGAAACTGTCAGGCACAAGTTTCATGATGAATTTGCAGGAATACACTCAAAATGGAAGCATCAGCTCATTAATGAAAGCATTAGAGAAGAGTTGGCTTCAACCCTGTTGAAGGTCACAGAGAAAGGGTGGGAAGCCCAGCGATGTCATCCCCAAGCCATTCTAGTTCACTATTATGAGGAAGTAATCAGTGTCAATTAATTTTGCACAGCCAGGAGAAAAGTCACACACTGTTATCAAAAGAAATGATCTTAAATCCCAGACTGCATCTTGCTGCTTAAGTTCCAAGTGGGAAGTGTCACTGCCTTCAGGATAAGGACAACGTGCATGGATTCTTTCGATTACCAGCTAGACTTTATTTTAAAAGATGCTGAAGTTACTTTCAGAATATGAATACATGAATATTAAATTACTCAAGTTTTTAAAAATTATTTCTAGAAGTCATAAAGCAAAGGCACAATATTTTCTTTTCTATTTAATATCATTTCTACTGCTGAGATATCCTCAAAGTGGCACCTTCTAGTTTGCATTACTAAGGAGGGATCTGTAAGACCTTTGAGACCTTAGAACAGCCAAGTCATAGGTAATAATAATAGCTATTATTTATTGAGTGCTTAGTCTGTGTCATGCATTCTTCGAAGCCCTTTATACACACACACACATATACACACACGTATACACATATACACACATATATATTTATTATATATAATATGATATATATATATATATATATATATATATAATACATTATTTAACCCTCTAAACTACCCTTGTGTGTGTTATTTCCCAGATTTCTGTAAAGCTAGGTGGAGTCCTATGACAAATGCTTGCCAATGGAATGTGAGATGAAGGGATATGTGCTACTTCTGGCCAAAGCCTTGAAGAGGCTGTTGTGCATTCTCTTCCATCACTTCCCCTTCTGCCAGCTGGTAATATCAAGGACAAGACCCTGGGGTGTGGCAGAGCTACATGCTCAAAGGAACAAGCTTTATCAATCATCACAATGAGAACTATGATCCACAATCTCAATCCCTGCTCTGGACCACTATTGTGTTGAAGCTCTCACACATAGGTCAATTTGGTATGGTATTTTAGACTACTCTAGTTAATGCTAGAACACAATATTATTATCCTCATTTTACAGGTAAAAAATCTGAAGCACAATTTAAGTAAATTTCACAATTGCTAATTAGATAGATGAGCTTTTGAATACATGTAACTGATAAAAGATGTTTTAAATTTTACTCTTTATTTTATATTTTTATATTACCTTTTAGTCCCTTATACTCCTGTCCCCCAGCAATCACCACACTGCTGTCCTTGTTAATGAGTCCTTTTTCTTTTTGGCTCAGTCCCTCTATCCCCAGCCTCCCACCCCCAACTAGCTGTGATCCTGCTTTCCATCTATGAATCTGTCCCCATTTTCCTTGTTAGTTCAATTTGTTCATTAGATTCCACATTGAGTGAAATCATATGGCATTTGTCTTTCTTTGACTGGCTTATTTAACTTAGCATAATGTTCTCCAGGTCCATCCATACTGTCACAAAGGGAAAAATTTTCTTTTTTACAGCTGAGTAGCATTCCATTGTGTAAATGTCCCATAGTTGTTTTATCCACTCATCTCTTGGTGGACACTTGGGCTGCTTCCATATCTTAGTAATTATAAATAACACTGCAGTGAACATAGGGGTGCTTATGTTCTTTTCTAATTTGTGGTTTGGGTTCCTTTGGATATAGGGGGTTGGCACAAATATGCCCCTTTTTACTATAAAATCTTTATTACAAAGTCATAAGCATGTAATTTTGTAACACAACAATATCACATTCAAGCACAGCATAAAACATTTTAGGTGAAATATTCAAATTAAAACTATAAATAAATTATTACACCCATATTATTACCTTACAACCACATTCAAGCAGCTGATACTTCTTCCAGACCTTGTATTCCCAGAAGTGGGTGGCTGGATCCAAAGACACTTCCACTTTTAGTGTTTTGAGATATCTCCATACTGCTTTCCACAGTGGCTGCACCCATCTGCATTCCCATCAACAGTGCAAAAGGGTTCCCCTTTCTCTACATCCTCATCAGCACTTGTCGTTTGTTGATTTATTGATGATAGCCATTCTGACAGGTGTGAGATGGTATCTCATTGTGGTTTTAATTTAATTTCTCTGATGATTAGTGACG
Organism: Glossophaga mutica; assembly: GCA_039655065.1. NCBI lineage: Eukaryota > Metazoa > Chordata > Mammalia > Chiroptera > Phyllostomidae > Glossophaga > Glossophaga mutica. The sequence goes on along the minus strand of CM077308.1, from coordinate 70,554,989 downwards.
TTGAGCATCTTTTCATATGTTGATTGGTCATCTGAATATCCTCTTTGAAGAGTTGTCTGTACAAGCCCTTTGTTAATTTTTTTTTTTTGGAAAATGTATCTTTTTATTTTTTTTTTGGTATTTTTTTATTTTTTATTTTTTTAATCAATATTTTTTAATTGTTGATATTGTACAGTTTTCTGTCTTTTACCCCGCCCCAGCCCACCACCCCAGCCCTCACCACCTTCCTCCCACTTCCACCCCCCATAGTTTTTGTCCATGAGTCCCTTATACTTGTTGCTCTAAACCGTTCCCCTTTTCCCCTGAAATTCCCTCCCCTCCCCCTCTGGACACTGTCAGACTGTTCTCAAATTCAGTGTCTTTGTTTATATTATGCTTGCAACAAACAGCAAGTGTTGGAGAGGTTGTGGAGAAAAGGGGACCCTAGTACACTGTTGGTGGGATTGCAGATTGGTACAACCACTATGGAAAACAGTATGGAATTTTCTAAGAAAACTAAAAATGGACATACCTTTTGACCCAGCAATTCCACTGCTTGGATTATATCCTAAGAATCCTGAAACACCAATCCAAAAGAATCTATGCACCCCTATGTTCATAGCAGCACAATTTACAATAGCCAAGTGCTGGAAGCAACCTTTGTTCATTTTTTAATTGGGTTGTTTGTTATTTTGGTGTTGAGTTTTTTAAGTTCTTTGTCAATTTTGGATATTAACCCCTTTTCTTAGATATATTGGCAAATATGTTCTCCAATTCTGTGGGTGGTCTTTTTATTTTGTTGATGATTTCCTTTGCTATGCAAAACCTTTTTTTTTTTTTAATATATTTTTATTTCTTTATTTTTAGAGAGAGGGGAAGGGAGAGAGAAAGAGAGGGAGAGAAACATCAATGTGTGGTTGCCTCTCACATGGCGCCCCCTGGGGACCTGGCCTGCAACTGGGAATCGAACCGCGACCCTTTGGTTCACAGCCCGAGCTCAATCCACTGAGCTACGCCAGCCAGGGCATGCTATGCAAAACCTTTTTAATTTGATGTACTCCCATTTGTTTATTTTTTCTTTTGTTCCCCTTGCCTGGTGAAATATGTCCAATAAAAATTGCTATGAGCAATGTCTGAGATTTTGCTGCTTATGTTTTCTACTATAATTTTATGGTTTCAGGATTAACATTTAAGTCTCTGATCCATTTTGAGTTTATTCTTCTATACGGTGTAACAGGGTGGTCTAGTTTCATTTTTCTGCATGTATCTGTGTCATTTTCCCTACACTGTTTATTGAATAAACTATTTTTTATGTTCTTGCTTCTTCTGTCAAATATTAATTGTCTATAATGATGTAGATTTACATCTGGCCCTCTGTTACATTGATATGTTTGTTTTTATGCCAGTACCATTGCTGTTTTGATTACTATGGCCTTATAGTAAGTACAGTTTTATATTAGTTAATGTGATTCCTCCAACTTTGTTCTTCTATCTCAGGATTGCTGTTGCTATATGGGGCCTTTTGTGGCTCCATATAAATTTTTGAAGTATTTGTTCTAGTTCTGTGAAATATATCTTTGGAATCTTGATAGGAATTGTGTTGAATCTATAGACTGCTTTGGGTAGTATGGATATATAATGATGTTAATTCTTCCGATCCATGAACACAGTATGTGCTTCCACTTATTTGTATCTTCTATTTCTTTCTTCACTATATTATAATTTTCCAAGTATAGGTCTTTTACATCATTGATTAGGTTTATTCGTAGTTATTTTATTCTTCTTGAAGCAGTTTTGACTGGGATTGTTTTCTTGACTTTCCTGTTAGTTCATTATTGGAATATAAAATGCAGCTAATTTCTGAATTAGTTGTATTTCTAATTTTGTATCCTGCTACTTTTCTGAATTCATTTATCAGTTCTAGTAGTTTGTTGGAATCTTTGGGGTTCTCTATGTAGAATGTCATGCCATTTTCAAATAATGACTGCTTTACTACTTCCTTTCCAATTTGGATGCCTTTTATTTCTTCTTTCTTGTCTGATTGCTGTGACTAAGACTTCCAGTTTTATGTTGAATGAGAGAGATGAAAGTGTGCATTCCTGTCTTGTTCCAGATCTTAAGGGGAACACTTGATTTTTTTTTTTTTTTGCTGGTTGAATATGATGCTGGTAGTGGGTTTGTCACATATGGCCTTTATTATGTTTAGGTATGTTCCCTCTATTCCCACTTTGCTAAGAGTTTTTATCATAAACTGGTGTTGGATTTTATCAGATGCTTTTTTTTCATCTATTGGTATGATCATGTGGTTTTTATCCTTCATTTTGTTTATGTGGTGAGTCACACTTACTGATATGTACCAATCTTGAATTTCCAGAATAAATTCCACTTGATCATGGTGTATGATCTTTTTGATGCACTTCCTGTATTCGGTTTGCTAATATTTTGTTGAGGATTTTAGCACCTGTGTTCATCGGAGATATTGGCCTATAATTTTCTTTGTTTGTAATGTCTTTATCTGGGTTTGCAATTAGTATAATGCTGGCCTCATAAAATGAGTTTGGGAGTCTACTCTCCTCTTTAATTTTATGAAATAGTTTGAGAAGCTGAGGTGTTATTTCTGCCTAGAATGTTTGTTAAAATACACCTGTGAAGCCATCTAGTCCAAGGCTTTTGTTTGTTGTGAGTTTTTTGATTACTACTTCAGTTTCATTAGGTGTAATCAGTTTAATTTCAGATGCTCTGATTCTTCCTGATTCAGTTTTGCAAGATCGTATGATTCTAGGATTTTATCCATTTTGTTCAGTTTGTTAGCATATATTTGTTTTTTATATTTTCTTATAATCCCTTGTATTTGTTTGGTGTCAGTTGTTATTTCACCTCTTTCATTTCTGATTTTGTTTATTTGGATCATTTCTCTTCTTTTCTTAGTGAGTCCGGTTAAAGGTTTGTCAACCTTATCTTTTCAGAGAACCAGCTTTTGGATTCATTGAACTTGGTATCACTTTTTTAGGCTCTATTTCATTTATTTCTGCTCTGGTCTTTATTGTTTCCTTCCTTCTATTCACATCAGGCTTTCTTTATTGTTCTTTTTCAAGTTTCTTTAAATGTGAAGTTAGATTGTTTATTTGAGCTTTTTCTTTTTCTTTTTTTTTTATAGGCCTGAAATGCTATGAATTTTGTTCTTAGGATTCCTTTCCCAGTGTCCCACAGACCTTAGATTGTTGGGTCCTCATTTTCATTTGTTTCTAGGTATTTGTGATTTCTTCCTTGATCTCATTGTTGAACCATGCATTGTTTAATAATATGTTATTTAGCTTCCAAGTCTTTGTGTGTTTTTCCATGTTCTTGTGATTGATTTCTAGTTTCATAGCATTGTGGTCAGAGAAGATGCTTGATATGATTTCAATCTTCTTAAACTTATTGAGACTTGTTTTTTACCCTAACATGTTCTTTCTTAGAACATGTGCACTTGAAAAGTATGAATATTCTGCTGCTTTGCTGTGAAATGCTGTAAAGATATCAATTAAATCCATTTGATCTAGTGTGTTAATTAAGGCCTCTGTCTCCTTGTTGACTTCGTGCCTGGAAAATCTATCTGTTGAAGTCAATGTTGTGTTAAAATCCCTGATAATGACTATATTTCTGTTGATCTCTCCTTTTTTGTCTGTCAAGATTTGCTTCACATATTTAGGTGCTCCTATGTTGGGTGTGTAAATGTTTACTAGGGTTATATTCTTTTTGTTGGATTGTTTCCTTAATCATTATGTAGTATCCTTCTTTGTTCCTTAGTATATCCTTGGTTTTAAAGTCTATTTTGTTGGACATAAGTACTGTACCCCAGGTTTTTTCTCCTTTTAATTTGCGTAAATATCTTTTTCATTCTTTTACTTTTAGCCAGTGTGTATCTTCTGATTTGAGGTGGGTTTCTTGGAGGCAGCATGTATATGGGTCTTGTTTACTTATCCATTAAGCTACCCTATGTCTTTTGGTTGGAGCATTTAAGCCATTTGTATTTAAGGTGATAATTGATAGATACGTCTTTGTGCCATTTTATTATTAGACTATCTTCCTCTATTTTTTCTGTCTCCTTCTTCTCTTCCCCTCCTTCTCCTCCTCCTCCTCCTCTTCTTCTTCTTTCTCCTCCTTCTTCTTCAAGGAAGCACTTTAACATATGTTGTATTACTGGTTTTGTGTTAACAAACTCCTTTAGCTGTTTCTTGTCTGGGAAACCCCTTATTTCTCACTCTATTTTAAATGATAGCCTTGTTGAGTAAAATAGCCTTTGTTGTAGGTCCTTGCTTTTCATCACCTTCAGTGTTTCATGCCACTCCCTTCTGTCCTGAAATGTGTCTGTCGAGAAATCAGATGACAGTCTAATTGGTGCTCCCTTGTAGGTAATTACCTGCTTTTCTCTTGAAGCTTTTAGGATTCTCTCCTTCTCTTTGAGCCTTGTCAATTTAATTATGATGTGTCTCGGTGGTGTAGTCCTCTTTGGGTTCAACTTATTTGGGACTCTCTGAGCTTCCTGGACTTGTGTGTCTTTTTTTTTTTTTCAGCAGATTATGGAAGTTTTCAGTCATTATATCTTCAAATAGGTTCTCAATCCTTTCTCTCTTCTTCTGGTCTTCCCATGATGTAGATGTTGTTCTGCTTCATGTTGTCCAAATGTTGCTTAAGCTTTCCTCATTTTAAAAAAATTCTCTCTTTTTTCACTGCTCTGCCTGATTGTTTTCTTCTACCTTGTCCTCCAAATCACTGATTTGATCCTCTGCTTCATCTAACCTACTGTTTATCCTTCTTGTGTATTATTCATTTTAGATATTGCATTTTATATTTCTGAGTGGTCCTTTTTTGTGGTTTCTATGTCTTTTTTCATGCTGTTGAGTATTCTTATAATAATTGCTCTAAACTCTCTATTTGATAAATTGCTTGCCTCCATTTCATCTAGTTCTTCTGGAGAACTCTCTTGTTCTTTCATTTGGGGTCTGTTTCTATGTCTTCCCATTTTAACTGTTTATTTGTAATTTCTGCCTTAGTTGTTAAACTAATCAGTCATTAAACTGTTCAGTTGTTAAACTAATCAAGTTGTAATCAGCAGCCTGGCTTAAGTACCACAGGATGGGGTTGAGTAATTCCTGTGGGCAGGGCTATTTCTTCCTCAGGCTTATGCCATTCAGAGAGGAGTGCTCTGCCTGAAAGAGATGGCTTCTGTATTATGGGGAATGACTCAGCCTAGGCATCTTGGCTGCCATTCCTTCAATTCTCTCCCCAGAGCCACCAACCGCAGACTCACCTCAGATATCTCTAGTCCACTCTGCTCTCCATCTGCTGGCACCCAGAATAAGTGGCTGCAAATGAAATTTTATGTTTTGGCCCTTCAAAAAGCTCTCTGTGTCTCCAGCCTTCTCTCCTTGGCAGACAGAAACCTTACTGCTTTTCACAGCTGGGTATCATTGGGTTTCTTTCTAGCCCTGGTGCTGCAGGCTGGGGAGCCCAGTTTGGGATTTTGAAGCAACACTTCTCAGGGGAACATCCCCCCAGCTGCTAAAATATCCCTCTGGAGCTTCTGCTGCTGCCTGTGGGAGCCCACCAGTCCTCTTGCATCTCTGCACTCCCTTCCAGTTGTGGTGAAGTTGCTTCTTCTGTCTGTCTGTGGTTATAAGCCTTCTCTCCAGCTAGTGTTCAGGTGGTTATTCAGGATGCTTTCTCAACAATTTAGTTGTAATTCCAGATTGGTCCTGGGAGGAGGTTAGTGGTGCTTCCACATAAAGATTTTAAAAAATTACTTTGTCATGCTGGCTACCACAAACCAGTGGTGTCTGGTTAAGTGATTTGCAAGTGACAGTGCAACTGTTGTTGATGTAGGTGGAAGCATGTTGAGCCAGTTGGTACATTGTATAGAAACTGGTGGACTATCCCATTGTAGCTGCCTTGTGGAGCTACCCTCAGTGACACAGGGAGACAGGTGATGGGTAAGAGGCAGGAGGCCATGTGCAATGAGACTGCTTACAAAGGGGAGGACTTCAATCTAAGTCTGCCTAATAAAACTTTTTTAAAAATAAAGGAATTCTCATTCTTTTTCTTTACCCATTGCATAGAGGAACTAACCACAAAAATGGGGGAAATTGGAGAAGTTTATAAAAGGGAGATACCCAATGCCCGTCAACTTCTGGAACAACACACAGCTCTACCTAAGTTGGAGGAAAGAAGAAATTTGAATGAAGTTTAAGAGAAAAATGTTTTTAAGATTATTTTTATGATGATAACTGGGACAGAATTTAGATGTTGAACTGAATTTCATTCCATTAACCAAATGTGAAACCATTAAGAAAAATTCAATAGAGAGCAAATTAAAAAGAGTTTGAGAAAACAACATCCATGATAAGCAAACAGATTTTTGTTTATATTCTAATTAGGATGACCAACTTGGTTTGCCTGAGATTGTTCCTAATTAACAATGATAGCCTGTGTCCTGGAGACATGTAAGTACTAGATAGATCAGAACAGCTGGTCATTCTGAGTCCAGCGGGTAGACATTCCTTAAACTATTTACATCTATCTTTCACCTTCCAGTTCAACATTATTTTTCTCTACATTTTTCTTTTTCTTTACGTATTTTATGTTTTCTTACTCAGCACCTACCATTAGCAAAATAGAAGCATCATAACTTCTCTAAACGTGCTCTTTTGTTCCATGATTTTAGGCCACTTTATATTTATTTTAATGCTTCTTTTTCCTAGAGTCCCCCTACTCAAACATGCTGTTTGCCTGTTGCTACTACCTCCTTTTTCAAAACAGCATAAAAATTAACTTCTTTATTAGACCATTTCAATCTCCCAACCCAGGGTAAAACAGACATCTCTTTCTTTGTACCCTGTTCAGGCTTTCATTTAAACAGAAGTGACCTATTGCTCTTTAAAAAAAAACATGTCTAGATACCCCTCTCATCCACTGTCTCTCAAATCGGGATCTATGGTCTGACTTCTGAAATCTCCAAATGTATTTTTAGAAGTCTATTTTCTTGCACTGACTGGTATGGCTCAATGGATTGAGTGCTGCCTGCAAACTAAAGGGTCACTGGTTTGATTCCCAGTCAAGGCACATGCCTGGGATATGGGCCAGCTCCCCAGAAGGGGACATGCAAGAAAAAGTGCACATTGATGTATCTTTCCCTCTTTTTTCCCTCCTTTCCTCTTTCTCTAAAAATAAATAAAATTTAAAAAATGTCTGTTTTCTTTGCAAAATTAATATCAATATTTTTATCTATTATAGACCATACCTCCCTTTTCTGTGATACTTTGTAGTTAAATATATTTTCTCAGAATAAAAGTGAAATTCCTTTATCAGGTTTTCATAATTTGTCTTGTGACCTATTTCACTAGTCCTTGGGATTTCTTTTTGCTTTAGAAAAGATTCGTAAGTCATCAACAAACACTTGAATTCTAAATGTGATATTCATGGCAATTCTTACCTTTAACTTATTTATGAGTTTTCATGGAGCTGACATTTCCCGATTTCTCTCAAGAATTTGCCTGTTATTTATAAATTTGGAGTGTTATTTTCCCTTAATTGTTGGCATTCTATAGTGGGGATGTCCCTGAAATAGTCTATTTGTGAGTTGGACAAGTTATTTAAGCTCAAGAGATTCAGCTTCATTGCCTTTCATTGGAGGTGCTAGGACAGATGGGCTTTAAAGTCTAATCAAGCTCTAAATAGGTTGCTTCAAACAGTGAAACCATAAACCTATTTGCTTGACTGATATCAATGTTTTGGCCTAAGACTGTGAGGTAAGTGACTGGAATAAATACCCAACATATGCTTAATCCCATGGACAATATTTTATAGATAAGATTTTGGTGAGAATTTAAAATTACGTGATAGTTTATCTTTAGACTAGTTAGAGAAAAGGAAAGAACATGGTTCTAAATACACTGGCTATGTAATAACTTAGACTGTAATAGTAACACAAATATTTGAATAGTGTGAATGCTGGAGAAAATGAGCAGTCCATAGGGATATACATTAAAGAAGTGAGTTAAATTCAGGGAACATAACAATTTCATTCAGAATTATCTTTGTAAGAAGGGTACTGATATAGTAGAGCATAGAGAGATCTTTCAAGGAAAGCCTAGCTCCTTTACATTAAAAGACTAGCATCTCTTTACTATATTGAGGGAATTATATATGAGTTATAAATATTAATTTTTTGAACTTTAAAATTTTTAATTATTTGCTGAAAGTAAACTGGAAGTTCCTACCTAGTTTGCTTTATAAAGTAAACTTTCTGCAATAGATAGAGCCTCTGTAATAACTTGCACAGGATATAGAAAATGAAGAAAACTTTCTTTGTAGTTTACACAAAGACGATGTAGACAATCCTGAATAATCACCATTTTTTAATAATTTAATGTAATAATTTAGCAGCAAGACTATTATGCCCAGAAGTCAGTAAAAAAAATGAATACTTTTCCTAGGCCAATGATTTATTTACAATTTTTTTAAGTGGCCTAAATTTCTATCATCCTCATAAGCAACTCTTCATCATAAGCATTATTTTTTTTTTCACATGGTAACACATGAAAGTTAAGAACTGTGAAGGGTCTGGATTTTGTCTTACTGCCTAGCTGATAAGTTAACTTACCATAATTTTATGAATGCAGGGAGAGCACAGGAGAACTCTTGGGTCAGAGAAAAGGGACTATTCTCATGACATAGGATCAGTATGGGATTCATACTCACTTTGGATCCCCTTATGTCCCAAGTCCCAGGGGGCAAAGCAGAGATGCCCAGGTAGATTCTCATAACAGCTCGAAGAATGTCCAGCTTAGAAAACCTAAATCTTCTAGTGCAATGGGCAGCAAGAAAATATACTAAACTTTGTCCTTCAGTCAGGCATTATCTATATTATAACCAGATAGAAAACAGTCCAAAACTAGAAACAAAATAAATGCTTCTGTTTTCTGCTCTGAAGGAAGATACTTTATCTTCCAAGGCTATTCACTTTACCAACACCCTTAAACACAAAGTCTGAACAAATCCATTATGTCAGGTGGCCTTCTCACCAAGTATTCAGAAATGTGAGAAACAATGGTGAATTGTTTCCCACTATCTATGGAAAACTAAAAAGAGGTAATTTTTTAGAAAGAAAGAAAAGCTATTTAAAACCACAGAATTTTCTATTTTACTGTTTTCCAAGCTTTAGTGAGGATTACAAGGTATTATCTCTTTAAGAGAAAAACACTTCCAGAAATGAATATTTTCCTTGTTTTACTGTAAGAAATAATAAGACCGTGAAACTGGTGGTATTAAATTTGCTTTGACAAAATCCATGAAGTAGGGACCAATCTTGTGTATTAAGGAATATACAGGGTCTGGCACAAATAATGCCCTTTTTTATTACCTAAAAACCTTTTATTACAAAATCATAAGCATGTAATTCTGTTACAACAATATCATACTCGAGCACACCATGTGACATTTTGGATGAAATGTTCAAATTGCTGTCCATCTCATGTGAGACATTCATGTACCCTACCAACCACACTCAATGTTGTTGCTTCTGCTGGACCCTATATTTCTTTAGCATGTTATAAAGTCTGAAAAATAGAATATTAAAGCTGATGGATATACATCATGACACATCTATATTATATAATATAACCTAAAATGTTTCCAAATGATGTTTAATAATGCAGGAAAAATGATCATAGAATATTATCTGTCAAAATAGAATACAAAGCCCAATCTATTGCATGCTATAATTTAGTAAAAAAGTCTGTTTATATCTACATGAACATGCAGAAACACACACATACACAAAAGGTTAGAAAAATATAAACCAATAATTTAAAAGTGAGAAAAAGTAAGTGATATCTGAGTATTATTTATTTTCTATATACTTAATTTCTAAATTTTCTACAAGCTGTGTGTAAATTACTTTTATTGACATATTATTATTTTTTTAAAGGCTTTCTTTTTTTTATAGAATCTCTTTTTTTATTTTATTTTATTTATTTATTTATTTTTAGAGGAGAAGGGTAGGAAAGAGAGAGGGAGAGAAATATCAATGTATGGTTGCCTCTCATGTGTCCCCTGCTGGGAACTGGCCTGCAACCCAGGCATGTGCCCTGGCTGGGAATCAAACCTGGATCATTTGGTTCACAGGCCCGCGCTCAATCCACTGAGCTACACCAGCCAGGGCTTTTTATTGACATAAAACAATAAAATTATTTAAAAATAAAGTTGGAATGGACCACAAATTCTATTCAATCCATTTCTCTTATTTTATAGATAAAGGAACTAATGTGTAATGGTTTGGCTAAGGTTAAATTGTATATTCAGTCCATAGACTAATTCCAATTTTCTTGGTTCTTAACCCAGGAATCTTTCAATTAGAACTCTCTTACATTCTTTTACTGTATACTCTTGTATTTATATGGTAGAAAATTTTCATGTTTCTCTTCAGAGTTAACTTTACTTTTTGGCTTGAACTCTCTTTAAAATTTGAATACTTGTAAGTCTGATTTTCAAATTTGTGGTGGAAAGATGCCTGGTCCTGGATTCTTCACGTAGTAGCCCAGACATCTCTGGCAGGCAAACATCAGCACCCGGTAAGTCTGTGTGTGATTGGCTCTTCCAGACACCTGAGGAGATTAGGATAGAGAGGACAAAAAAGAAAAAAAAAAAAAAAAAACTAGCCTCACGATTGATAGCAGATGGGAATCTTATAGGGTGCTGGTTCAAGTTGGGAAATTGATAGGTTAGAAATAATGGATTTAGTTTGGAGTAGCCTAAAGATGAGTTTAAATAGCATCAGGGAGGAAACTTTTTTCTGCTGTGCTGGAAAATGAATTCTAGTACAACCTATTCTCAAATGAAATAGTTGAATAATCAAACAAGAAAAAAGAAAAGAAAAGATAAGCTAGTTTTAAGAACCACCAGGGAACAGAATAACCTATAAAGCTATAGAAACAAAAATATTTCCGCTTTTGATTAAATCAGAGATTAACAAATACATTTTAAAAGTGATTTAGGGAAATGTAAATTATTAAACTGTGAAATATAATAAAAGAACTAAGTATTGATGGGTTGGGCCACAGACTAATAATCAAAGTCAGTTTTTATGTATTCATTGGTTATATAAATGACATACTATTTCCATAAAAACATTTAAAGAATATTAGCATATAGGGCAGTGAGCATACAATACAGTATATAGATGATGTATTATAGAATTGTACATCTGAAACCTGTATAATTACATTAACCAATGTCACCAAATAAATTCAATAAAAAATAAAAAAATAAAGAGTGCTACAACAGGTGTAGTATGACCCTGAAATGTTGAGTTTAATTGTAACATTAATCATTTTTTATGTGCAGAGGAAAAATAGATAAAACTTGACAAAAATATATTTTTAGAAGAAAGCATTCACCCTAAGGGTAAAAAAATATTAGCATAAAAAATTCAATCCAGCGGGTGTGTCTAGCTTATCTCCTGAGAGGAGGCAATGGTCAGGTTCATGAGAAAGTGGGGAGGGTGACGCTGCCTGAAAGCCACTAACACTCAGTGACTGACACCCGCAAGTCTTCTCAAACCTCTATACCCTGGCAGCTGAATCCACAGTAAGGTGCGAGTTCCACAGGCTGGGGTGACAGAGAGTCCAGAGGGTGGGCTATTGCATCCCCCTGGGCTGATGCTGTATGGAGGGGGAGTGCTCTGCCCAAGAGAGATGGTGTCTGACGTGTGAGGGGAATGTCTCAGCACAGGGATCCTTTTGGCTGTTCGTTTAGATTTCTCCCCAGAGCCACAGACCTCGATCTTTCCTCATAAGAATCTTGACTGCTCAGGTCTCTCTCTGCCAAGCTCAGGGTGAGGGGTGGTGAATGAAATTTTGTGTGTTGGCCCTTTATGAGGGTGTGTGTCTCTAGTACTCTTGTCTCCTCATGGAGGACAGAACTCCCACTGATTTTCACAGCCAGATGTTATACAGGTACCTCTTCTCAGCTCTGGTCCTCTGGGCTGGAGAGCCCAGCATGGGGATGAGACCCCACACTCCTCAGGGAGACCCTTTACAGCTGAGATATCCCTGCATAATCTGTTGCCGCCTGTACAACTGGGGCACACCTTCCTACTGGTCTTGATGTGACTTTATCTGTAAAGCCATAGTTTTAAGACTTCTGTTCAGCTGGTCTTCAATTGGTTATTCAGGTTAATTGTTCTATATTTTAGTAGAAATTCCAATTTGGTCTTGACAAGAGGTATGTACCTTGCACCTACTCCACTGCCATCTTGGATCTCTCCCACATGTAGGTGTACTTTTATTTAAAAGTTCAGTGGGGAAATTCTGAACCTTCATGAACTGGTCACTGAATTATGGCTTCATTATGATTGTTATTCCGTATCTGATTACATATTTTAAAGGAATAATCACACAGAAGTAATTTTAATGTAAAATGTCTTGAATTTTTTGAAAGGCAACTTGGATTTCTCAAAGGGCAAACTTTTTTCTACATCTTACTAAATTGATAGTTTAAAAAAGCTAATATACAAAATCATCAGTGTAATGTGCCTCAGAGTAGAAGTTTAGCATGCATTAAAGCCTATGATACTATATACAGTTAATGGAATTTTATTTTTAGCATTTTTTCCAAGTATACTTTAATGACAATGTACAATCTGGCCTTTCTTTGACACAAATCTTGGGCCAGCAAATCATTGCCAGGTTAGCTGATTATGAGGGCGCAGCTGACAGACTGCTAATGACTTCGGAGTACTCACTTGTTCCCCTTCGATTCTTTGTGTTCCTTGATCCTGTTATGAAGTTGCAGCCTCTCCAGGGCCTTCGGAATCCTGGACTTAGACTAGTGCGTCAATATTTCCTCACCTTTTTTTCTTGAGGATTGCCTGTGAAAACCTAGTGACTCTACAAGGCTGCTATCCAGCAGTTTCAAGTGGTATGCCACAAGAGGCACATTAGTGTGCTCAAAGAATTTTTAAAAGGTGCGATATCGGACTACTTGGTCAGGGGCACTGACCTCTTTTCCCTTAGGTTGTCAAATTAGAAAATGACAAAAGCCAACACAACAGTAACTTTCGGGTGTGAATGAATTAAAATTTTAAGTATTTTTGTCATATTGGCAAAAATTATACTGTATTTTTTTTAGTGTGCCACAGAGTTTTAGTAATTAGTTTATGTGTGCCATGAGATGGAAAAGGTTGACAGATAAAGAAGGAGAGTCTAGGGAGAGATAAAATGAGGGATCCGAGTAGAAAACAATGAGGGCAAATCTTTAGAATCCACTTATAAAAGATAGAAATGCTACAGACATGAGTTAAAAATAAGACAATATAGAGTCTATGGGACAGGGGGTAGGAAGGAGATGGCAATAGTCTGTCGAGCAGGGGTGTCAAACTCATTTTCACCAGGGGCCACATCAGCCTGGTGGTTGCCTTCAAAGGGCTGAAATAATTTTAGGACTGTATAAATTAACTACTCCTTCACTGTTAAGAAGTTGAAATTATAGTCAGCCCTTTGAAGGCAACCACAAGGCTGATGTGGCCCCCAGTAAAAATGAGTTTGACACCCCTGCTTGACAGACTATTTGTTTAGTATATGTTTCATCTGGTGAATTAAGGATAGCAGTCAGTGTGTGTTTTATTCATTGACACCCCTGGTGTCCAGAGCAGGAGCTAAAGGACTGAGTATCAGTGAACACTGGGCAATGAGTAAGTGTCATTGGTAGAAAGACAGTGAGACAGTTTAATTTACATTTGAGATCAAGATCATTGTTTTAAAATGGAAAATGTTTATATATAGCTTTACTTTTGACAGAACTTGATGTGAGCAGATCATAATGATTGATAATGATTAATCATCAGTTTTAAAAGTATCTCTACCTATGAAGTACAGGTGAAATCAAAGAGAGAATCTATTTTGTAGAAACATGGTTAGCTTTTCCCAGTATTTTATATCTTTCCCTGCTCCTTCAATGTTACCACATACCACTGATGTTGCAGGTGTTGAGAGGTGGAAATCACAAGAGCCAAATTGGGTTTATTAGCCTTCTTCTCTGATTTGAAATTAATTTGTAAACTACCTTGTCTTGTGCCTAACATTTTATTCCTGTAAATCTTGCTTTCCCAGTGGACACAAAGCTCTCTGAGACAGTAATTGAATATTGCATACTTTTCCCCCCATCTTTGCACTATGCTTAGAGTTTTCACTCAGTAAATGATTTCTTTTTTTTTTTTTTATTTGTCTTTAGAGGGGTAGGGGAGAGGGAGAGGGAGAGAAATATCAATGTACGGTTGCCTCTTGTGTGTCCCCTGCTGGGAACTGGCCTGCAACCCAGGCATGTGCCCTGACTGGGAATCGAACCGCGATCCTCTGGTTCGCAGGCCCGCGCTCAATCCACTGAGCTACACCAGCCAGGGCAGTAAATGATTTCTGAAACAATGAAATACAATAGAAAATTAGGGGCAAACATTTTCCAGCCCTGTGTAAATCTGATAAACACAGGAACGTGAACATTTGGTAAATCCCTTGTGGTCTGTCGAACAGGTTTCAAACTTGCGTGGCCCTCCAAACCTCACATTTTGTTTTAGCATTCTCCACCCCACCATCCACCCTGTATTCTCAAACACTGATCCCTCTGCCATCCCACATTTTGCCATGGGCTTTCTTGCTTCCATGACTTTCCTTCTATGGGGAATATTTTAGGGCAACAATATTTCTGCCACCGAAAATCCTACTTACCTTTTAAGCTCCTTCATTGTCCAGTCCTTTGTAAGGCCTTCTTGACACCCCACCAACAAAATTAATTTCTCCCTCATATGTATAAGCATATGTCTACAGCTGTTATTATATTTACTCTGTAAATAAATTAGTTGTTTAGTATACATTTCACCTGGTGAATTAAGGATACCAGTCACTGTGTGTTTTATTCATAATTTTATCTCATGTGCATATTTTTATGCTGGGCATATAATAGAAATATCAGTCAGGACCATGAAGTATATTTCTGTTTCATTTTCCTCCTGTGCAACCATCTCTAGTTTTTACTTTAGAAAATGGAGTAGTGGAAAGTTGCTTGAGAAAGGGAACAGGCAGATACCTATTGGAAATTATTCCCTTGATTGCCTTGATTTTGCAGGGCAATGTAACAAGCTCCCAAATCACCATTTATTATCTTCAACAAGAGAACTATACTCTTACTGTGTGTCCTGTAATGACATGCACCCTGAGGAGGCAATCCATTATGTTTCAAGATCAGTTTAGTTTACATATCAAACTCTACAGAATGACAAAAAGGAACTTGACCTCCTGTACCTGTGAAAATTGTGACAAGCCTTAACTGACCTTGAAAGCATTATCTAGTTTCAAAGACATGGATCTTTATATTTTAACTGTATTTTTATTTTAGTTATTTTTTAAAAATATTTGTCTTTGTTAATTTATACACATATGATTTTTGAAATAAATGTAAGTTAATAAAATGTATATTGAGAAGAGTAAATAATTAGCACTGAGGAATATTTGTAGTGTCTTTAAGTGCATACTTTTGTTATTTATGCTGTTCATGTAGAAAAACAAATTAATATCAAAAGATTTGTGATATAACTTTCATTAGGCAGATTTGGGACCATTTCATTGTCTTTTCTAATTGAAAGATGATTTATAATATTTCATTGGATTTTTAAACTTCTAATTTCCCAAGATTTGGACTTACTCATGGGAACAGTGATGAAAAATAAATTAATCATAATGATGGGCCTTCAGACATCTTGGCATCAAAAGGTTATTCAAGCAGTTTATAGGAACTGTAATGACACGATGGATGGATGATTTACTTCCTGCTCCTAGGGCCCTAATTTTGATTGATTTTTTTCCCTAAGCATAGAGATTTTTTGTATGTTAAAGATGTAAGGCTTTGATGTTTGTTGCTTTTAGGAGAAAGATCTGCAAACACTAATAACTCTTGTCTATAGAAGTAAAAGTCGGGAAGATGATTTATTTGAGGAAGAGATTAGCATATTAGCAACACTTTGATTTCTTTAATTACTTGAATTGTTTTGTGTGGTATATATTGACCAAAAACAAACAAAAAAATAAAACACAAAAACCTGTGCCACATCTGAATAGCTCTCGTCTCTGACCACTGGATTTTATGCACTTCCACTCACAATACTATATTTTCTCATTTGCTTATCTTAGTGTTCTAAGTCCCATAGGATAAAACAAGATTTCAGGATTTTGTTTCCAATGAACCCATCAAAGCTTTAGAATTAGGTTTTCTGTAGTCTTGCATCTTGCCACACCCAGTGGGAATTCTCCTAGGTTATAAATGGGACAGTGTTAGTAGACAACTAATTTCTGATGGAGCCTTCATTTACAGTTCATGGAGGTGTGAAAACTTCAAATTCATAAAGGCTATAATGGAAGGCTGAACCTGGAGGGATAATACTCTGAGGAAACTCACTAGTTTAAATGAATTTACATCACCTTCCTTGTCACTCTCATAATCTAAGACACATAATGTAATCAACCATGTTAGACTGGTAGGGTTGTTTAATTTATTATTTAATCCTTTATTTTATTTCACAAATGAAGAACTAAAGCCCAAAGAAATAAATTTATTTCCCCCAAATCATAAACTGTGTGTGAGAGAGAGGAATAGGTTTCAGTTCTTCTGTTACCCTGAGGAATGTTCTCAAATATCAGTCTACTTCACAATTTCCTTTTGGAGGATATAACCTCAATACTATTTCTCTGGTCACTTTTTTTCTGTTTGCATTTTAAATATGTAGGGATGTAAAGACAATATATGAAGTTTAAGAGCATGGACTCCATCCAGAATGCATGGGTTTAAAAACTGGCCCTTGGAAAACTACTTAACTTCTGTAACATCAGTTTTATACATGTAAAGTAGAGTGTATATTAAGGTTCTCCAGAGAAAGAGAAACAATAGAATATCTATACAAACATACCTTAGAGATATGTGGGTTCAGTTATAGATCTCTGCAATAAAGAGAATGTCACAAAAATAAGGTAAATCACACAACTCTTCTGCTTCCCCAGTGCATATAAAGTTATTTCTACACTGTACTGTAGTCTATTAATGGTGTAATGGTGTTATGTCTAAAAGAACAATGTATATACCTTAATTAAAAATATTGTACAAAATGCTGAACATCTTTGATCCATGGGCTGAAGAATGGATATTGTGTTAGCAGGCATGAAAACAACATTAGTCTCATCATACATGCCTATCAGAGCTTTGGGGTAGCCAGGTGCATTCTCAATGAGCAGTAATATTTTGAAAAGAATATACTTTTTTCTGAGTAGTAGCTCTCAATAGCAGGCTTAAAATATTCAGTGAACCATGTGATAAACAGATGTGCTGTCATCCAAGCTTTGTTGCTCCTTTTACAGAGCACAGTCAGAGGAGATTTAGTGTAATTCTTAGGGTCCCTAGGATTTTTGGAACAGTAATTGGGGATTGGCTTCAACTTAAAGTCACCAGCTGAATTAGCCCCTAACAAGTGAGTCGGCCTGTCCTTACCGTACCCTGTAATCACCTTCAGTAATTATCTTAACCAGACCTTCTGGCTTACTTGCCACAGCGTTTATATCAGCACTGCTGCTTCACCTTGCACTTTTATGTTAAATGGAGACGACTTCTCTTAAACCTCATGAACCAACCTCTTCTAGTTTCAATGTTTTCCTACAGCTTTTTAACCTCCCTCAACCTTCATAGAGTTGAAGAGAGTTAGGACCCATCTCTGGATTAGACTTTGACTTAAGGAAATATCACAGTTGCTGTGATCGATAATCCAGACCCCTAAAACTTTCTCCATATCAGCAATAAGGCTGTTTCACTTTCTCACCGTTTGTGAGTTTATTGGAATAGCACTTCAGTTTCCTTCAGACACTTCTTTTGCATTCACAGCTTGGCTGTTGGGCCAAAATCTAAGGCTTTTGAGCTGTCTTGGCTTTCTGTGCTCCTCTGTCACTAAGCTTGATCATTTCTAGCTTTTAATTTAAAGTGAGAGACATGTGACTCTTCCCTTTCATTTGAATATTTTGAGACCATTGTGGGTTATTAAGTGGCCTAATTTCAATATGGTTGTGCCTCAGGGAAAGGAAGGCCTGAGGAGAGGGGGAGAGAGAGGGAAGCAACTGGTCAGTGGAGCACTCAGAACAGATACGTTAATTGATCAAATTTGCTGTCTTATATGGGCAGGGTTCATGGTGTCCCCAAACAATTACAGCATTAGCATCAAAGATCACTTCTTACAGATCACTATAACAAATATCATCATGATAAAAATTATGAAATATTACACAATTACCAAAATGGGACACAGGCACACAATGAGCAAATGCTCTTGGGAAAATGGTGGTGCCAATAGCCTTGCCTGATGTGTGTTGCCACAGACATTTAACTTGTTAAAAAAAATAAGTGCAACAACTGAAGCACAATAAAACAAGGTATGCTTGTGTATTGCTAACTTGACTTCCATCTCAATTTCTATTTCCATAATGAGATTGATTATTTAAAAAATTTGGCTCACATGAATATGGAGGCTGAGTAGTCTTTCATTCTGCTGCCTATAGGCTATAGACTCGAGAAAGCCAGGAGTATACTTTGAAGGCTTGACAGCAACTGATGGTGTAGATTTTCATCTCAGTCTAAAGACCTGAGAACCAGGAGCAGCAAGGAAAGAAGACAAATGTGTCATCTCATCTCAGAGACACAGAAAGTAAATTCAAACTTTTTCCATCTTTTTGTTCTACTCAGGTCCTCAGTGGATTGAAGGATGCCCACACACGTGGGAAGACCATATGTTTTTCTCAGTTCACCAATTCAAATGCTAATCTCTTCCAAAAGTACCTTTACAAGCATGCCCAGAAATAATGTTTATAAGTAGATATCTGGGTGTCCTACTGATCCAGCAAATTGAAATATAGAATTAACAATCACTAAGACTAAAGATTTTAAGTACCTCATAGTGTTTTCATTAATATTATTAAAGCCTTTAAAATTGAGCCAAATCTATAACACAATATAGATATTTTCTATTAAGAGTAGGAACACATGGATTTATG
Organism: Glossophaga mutica; assembly: GCA_039655065.1. Classification (NCBI taxonomy): domain Eukaryota; kingdom Metazoa; phylum Chordata; class Mammalia; order Chiroptera; family Phyllostomidae; genus Glossophaga; species Glossophaga mutica. Next base: position 70,535,898 of record CM077308.1, on the reverse strand, counting down.
TGAATATCTGCTCATGCCATGTTAGATGATATTTTACTTAGGGCGTGCTGGCTGTCCATCTAGTTCGTGTAGACCAGTATCAACTTAGTGTGGTCCATACTTACATTTTTCTTTCAGAAATACATTTCTCTTTTTAGTTTTCCCTTCATACATGAACTTTCCAGGGTAACCTTTTTTAAAGATCATACAGAAAACAGGCTTTATTATTCTAAGTCCTGGTTTAGGTAGAAATGTTCTCCAGGTGTGATTCTTCTGAGATTCTGGACATTGGGTATATGTTGATAATTTTAACATTTCAATGAATTTCTAGAAATTTAGTCCCAAAGCAAACTAGTGAAAACATTTCTTTTTCCTCTGTGTTATTACAATTAGGAAAACTGCAAATTCCCTTATTACTGGTAGATGGCAGCCCAGTGCTGCTAATAAGAAAGAATAAGGACTGAGTTACAGTCAACCATTTCCTTGATTCTGGACACCAATTAATGTGCAGATTAGTATAACAAATAGCCAAAATATAGAACTTTACCGATAACTCAACAAAGTTTTATTGAAATAGATAATAATAAAAAGGTCAAAAGGACAGACAGTCTGCATTGGTGTTCAATTTTCACCCTAAAATATTCTCAAATTATAGGGATTTAGAATGAAAAGACGTGAATTTATGTCCTATGTTCTTTTTTATTCATCTAGTACCTGCAAGTCATTCAGAGAAGTCACTGTGAGCTTAAAATTTATATAATCTATAAATTGGAAATAAGAATGAGAACTTTTTCACGAGCTTGCTGATAGGATCAATTTAGTGGTTGTTGGAAACTATAGCTTTTAAGCTTTTTCACCAAGAGTCCTTATTTTGAACAGAGAATTGATTCTTACCTTTACAGGTAGAAATATATCCCCAATCAGAGTATAGCAGTAAAATGTCAAGTCTTTCTGTGTGGTTTAAAAATTAATATTCTCTATTCCATGGAGTAATTATATTTGTGTAAATATGAAAGTAAAAGTTTAAGTGACTTGTTCTGTAAATTTCTGAATTTATTTACTAATATATAAAAATTCTGAGTTCTGTGTCTAGTTCATAATAGGAATTCAAAAATTAGATGTTTTTGCCCTGGCTGGTGTGGCTCAGTGGATTGAGTGCCATCCTGGGAACCAAAGGTTGCCCGCTTGATTCCCAGTCAGGGCGCATGCCTGGGCCAGATCCCGAGCAGGGGGCACATGAAAGGTGACCACACTTTGATGTTTCTTTCCCTTTCTTTCTCTTTCCCTTCCCCTCTCTCTAAAGATAAATAAATATATAAAGTCTTGAAAAAATAGGTGTTTTTATGATTAATATTAATATGCAAGGGCCAAAAATTTTATAAGGCTGATAGTGTTTCATCTTCACAATACCTTTTTGGAGTTGCATGAGATCTTCAATTCACATTTGAGAAAAAACATCTTATTAACAACGAAGAAGTTGCCTCAGGTCACATAACTTATAAATGGGAGAGCCAGAATTTGAATTCAGGTTTTATCTTCTCTGGCACAAATGAATTGTGATTTAAGGAAAACTACGTAATGTCTCTGACCTTGTAATAATTAATGTGCTATTTTTAATGTCTCTGACCTTTTAGTAATCAATGTGCTATTTGGACAGATTGCTTTCCTTGGTCAACTATGACATCGTGCTGCATGTAAAAATTTAGGTAAATAAGACTACAGCCACATCATTAATATTGAAGGATGCTGAATAGAAGTTTTTCTGTTGACTGGTATCTGAACCCATAACATAAAATAACACTCACCTTCTAAACAGAGCTACTCAGTGCTCCCTTACTAGAGAGTACAAATGGGGGATTCATGAAAGTGACTCAAAAGTGTAGAAAGAAAGTTCTTTGGATGTTGTGCTTCCCTCTCAAGCTAATAGGATGGCTTACAGAGTTCAGGGTTGCTTGTCTGAAAGACTCAAAATAGACCTCAGAATAGACGCTTGCTGAGGTATGGAAATTCAGTGGAATTCAGCTAAGGTCCTTTGAATAATTTCACATATGCTGGAAGCACCTAGGAACCAACCTAAAACACAGGCTGGTGTGTTCATTTCCTCAGGGGTTTTGAAGGAGAAAGCTTACTGGAGTAGTTTGGACAAACTGTATAGGACATTATATTCTAAAGTAAATATTTTGACAGAACTTAAGGAAGATGGAAAGCTATAGGGGTTTCTTTTTTTTTTTTTAGAATGATGACATCATTTTACTTCAGATTACTCTGCCTACTGCATGGAGATGAAGCTCTCACATGGAATAAAACAGGGATACCTTCAAGATATTATTTTAGCAAATAGTGTGATTTGTTCTAGGATGGCAGCAACCCAAATATACCTTTTATTCCCTTCTTCCCATTTTTAACACTCTTCAGAATTAAGTGAAAATAATCATACATTTTGGATAAAAGTGATTCCTACTAGAATATTAATAATTAATAGATTTAAAAGAGGATGGGAAAGTGGGCTCTTATTAAAGGGTGAAATGCTTTTGATACGAGGGAACTCCATAATGCACAAAACTTCCTCACTCTCTACTCATAGAAAAGTAGGCATTTTTCTTATCCTTGGCAATCCATGCTTGCTAGGAGGAATGGGGAAGGCCCATTGTTGTCCTGGGCAGCCTAGTAATTTGCCCTTGCCTCCCCTCCTACTTTGAATACATGATCATCAAATATTTATTCAAAATTCGTTAAGAGACAAGATGAGAACTCTCTGAGAAATAGAGGATAAAATGTCTTTGGTGATGGTACTCTACTTCCTCTCCAAAATTAAGGAAAACCAAAGCCATGTTATTTCAGAGAAAACACTTTTTTTTTTTTTTTTTTTTAGAAGGGAGTGTTGCTGACTCAAATTGTTTTGCTAGGTCAATTATTGATCTCATCTCCCACTTCAAATTCTTACTGAAGTATTCTTTCCAGCCATATATTTTACTCTATTCTTCCACTCTTTTTTTTTTTTTTTTATTGACAATTTTAGATAATGGTCAGTGGTTAGAGAAGCTTTTGGGGTGGCTTGCTTTTCAATCTGGCTCTTTCAGTAGTATACTAGCTTTTTGATTATTTCCTTAATATTTCAGTGCTAAGAAAGATGAACCTTGCACAACTTGACCAATATAGATTATGATGACCCAAGTCTTCAATGAGATCATGGCCCTTTAAAGAGTCAGTCCTCCTCTTATTTCAATTGCTATGCAAAACTAAGAGAGATCTCAGTTGTATTTAACTTGAGTATATTTAATCAGCAAGTAAGAGATATTTACCAAATGGAACCAAGATTTCAAGCAAATACTTCACACAATCCATCATGAAATCAGGAAGTATTACCACTCTTCCTACTGGCAGTAGTTTTGACTAGAGAAATCAATGGAAAACATTTTTGAATTGAGCCCCCCTCACACCAGCGCTCTCATTTGAGACATGCTGCCAATTTCAAAACCATGCAGGTTAAGGGTGCCAACAGGGTTTTGCAAATTAGCCTCTACTACATGATCAGGAGAAAAAAGCTGAAGAAAGCAGAGAGATCTTTAATTTTTGAATTTGTCTGGTCACCTCTGCAGGAGGTGGGAGATCAGACAGACTGGGAAGCTTGAGAAACTTCACATATAGATCTGTCAAAGCAGAAATGGATGGAAGAAAGAATGTCACATCTGGTTATGTTTCTGACTTCTTTATGTATTGCACAGAAAAGTTGCTTAAGTTTACTGAGACTCATTTTCCTCATCTGCAAAATAAGGGTAATACATAATCACATTGTCGTTTTGAAGATAGGTGTGATAATATAAATTCCTTGGTATAGTAAGTGAATGCTAGCTGTCATGATCGTTAAGCTAACTCATCAGCCATGAAATGAAAATACTGTTTCTCTGTTTGCTAGTTAAGAACACTTGGAATCATGGAATTCAAGGAGAGAAAGGGAATGAGTAATCTGTATATGACATTCTTTTGTTGCAATTTTGCCACTCAGTATGTCCTTCCACATCAGTGGTTATCGACCCTTAGTATACATTAAAATCACTTGGGGAGATTTTAGGCAACACTGATGCCAGGATTTTTAAATAAATTAAACCACAATCTTAGGTGATTCTTTGTGCAACAGTGTTTAAGAATCACTGCTTAAATTCACCTGTATTCATTTCTGCACTTATCTTGTGAAGAGATCACGCTCATTAGGGTTTCAAATGTAGGATGGACAATTAAAATTTCAGAGTTTAAATATCAAAGTTTGCCCTGGCTGGTGTGGCTCAGTGGACTGAGTGCCAGCCTGCAAACCAAAGGGCTGCTGGTTCGATTCCCAGTCAGGGCACATGCCTGGGTCGTGGGTCAGGTGCCCAGTGGGGGGCCTCGCGTATCTCTTGAACATCAATCCTTCTCTCCCTCTGTTTCTCCCTCCCTTCCCCTCTCTCTAAAAATAAATAAAATCTTAAAAAATAAATATCAAAATTAGTAACAGTATTCTGAAGAGCAAATGAGGGGATTATTTCTGTGGCTTCTATAAGAAGTGCCACTATAACAATACATCCAGGTTATCTACCTTTTTCACTTTTTTGTTTTTAAAAATGTTAATGAGCACACCCTATTTACACCCTGCATGAATGCTCAAAATTTAGTCAGTGAAATGGGCATGAAATTTCAATGTCATAGATCATAATAAAGATATGCTCAGTTACCACAATAAGGAAGAGGTATTAATCTGATAGAGAAGTTTTTTGGAAGAGATTTGCTAAAGTTCATTTTTCACTTATTTATTCAAAAACAGTTCTGGTAGGCTTTGATAGGAAAACCACCAAGAAGATAAATTTTGTCCTTGACATTACGGAATCCATAATTTAGGAATCTTGACAGATGTGTAGAATTAGTTAAAAAGTAAAAAGAAAATCTAAGAAGAAAGGAGAGCATGTGTGTTAGCAAAGATAGGCAAGTGCAAAGGGCTTTAGGGGGAAGTAGTATAAAATGAGGACAGCAAATGTGAAATGAGAACTAGCTTTCATTGCTAATCTGTTTTGAACTTGATCCTATGAGCCATCAAGGTTCTTAAATACAGGAAGCCTAGGTAGGAATTTAGGTGAGATGTGATGAATGCATACACTAAAGAAGTGAAAAAGTTTGGCAGGGGTAGAGGTTGATTTAAATGATTGCAGAAATTGAAATAGGAAAGAGTTGATAAATGGCTGAAATGGTTGGAGGCATGGGAGAATAGTTAGCTTTTAAGTTTCTCCTTCAGAAAAAAAATACTGTGCACCATTAATGATAACAGAGATGCCCAAATTAGGAGCTGGACTGAGAGGAAACTGATGAATTGAGTGTGAAATGCTCGAGGAGCATTTAACAAGGTTGTTTCATTAGACATTGTGTGTGTGTGTGTGTGTGTGTGTGTGTGTGTGTGTGTGTGTGTGTGTTTAGAAAGGTACATGGCCAGGTAATTTATACAGATTTCCTTAAAATATTTCTCTTTGGTAGATATACAAATATTACATGGGAATTTTCACAGACTCAGGTATTATGCTCTATTCCACATGCAGAAATTCAGGCCAAATTATCCTAAGAAGTTTTATTTAGATATAAACCTTATATGTGCCAAATATTATACGTGTAAACTGAACATGTACACAAAGAATTTCTGAGAAATCTGTAAATATGCTAATAACAAATGAACAAAAATGATGACCTTTATTCTGGCTCCATATGGAAGTCTTAACCATACTTCCTCTCATTTGTTCTTACTTTGTAATTTTCCTAGAATGGCATTGAACTCCAGTCTCTTCCAGACAACGTGCTTGTTTTATTTGTATCTAGGGAGTTATTTCTCTCTCTTAGGGATCTCTCTATCCACATGAATTCAATGTTGCATGCTGTTGAAACAAGAAAACAACCCTCTGAGAGTCATACTGGAGTATAGTCATTTCTCATTGGCATCACTGATGACCTGATATTCTTGTTTTTACCTATTTTTGTATAGCAATTTAGAATGAAAAAAATTATATTATTGTGGCATAAGTCCCAACAGAAGTATTATACCTGGCTAGCATTGCTTTTTATGACAGACTAAATGAATACATTCACATCTCACCTGGGTACCTTTTTCATAAGAGTAATTCCAGGTACGGCGACTTTGCTTTCATAGACACTGAATTGTTGGCTGTAGTATGTATATACCTACATGTATCATGCATCTGAGTGTGTTTACATATAAGTATATAGTTGAAATAGTGATACAATTTCATATATGGTTACACATTGTATGTGTTAGTATCTAAACAATAAGTTCTCCTTGAGTGAGAGAGATGCTATTCACAATAATATGACAGCATCTTTCTATATATATTTCTATACATTGGCAAACATATTTTCAATATATTTGCTGATGAAGAAAAGTGGAGGACAACATGGATGATTCTTGTGGACTCAATTAATATCCTCTTTAACTCAGTGGTAATAACATCAGGATTTAAATAAGAATTCACTCAAAATTCTTTGAAGATTAAAAGCTATTTCTAGAGAAAATATACAGGAAAATTTCTAGAGAAATTTAAAATATAAATTTCAGAAATTTCACTAAATAGATGATACCTTAGAATATTGTTTCTTAAAATTTTAGTAAAAAGCATTCTTATTGAAAATACAGTTTGTCCACTTTATAGTCAAGAATAATTCACATGTAAGTAGTACAAGTAGATAATAAATTTGGTGATTTTCTTTTTTGTTATTGTTTTTAAAGATTCAACATTCATACATAAGCTTCAGAGCAAAACAAAAGGCAGTTTAAAAAAGGCCCAGTGCAAGTCTAGAATGGGGACCAGAAAGTGACATATAGTGATATATTATAGTGGTTCTTCTATTTGTCTATCATATATCTATCTAAAGCACTGTGTGCGTGTGTGTGATATCACCAAATCCCACACCACAGTCTCTCTGGTCCCCAGAAGCCTGCTTTTGCTGGTGTGCTGAGGGTGCATGAAAGCAGGTACAAGATAGGAAACACTATCAACTAAGGAAGCTTCAAATTTTAGCTTCTATAACCTGTCTTCTTAACCTCAGGACCATAAATGGAATTTACAGGAACTATAATCTTTTGAAACAGCATATAATTCTGAAGATGTAGTCAAATTCTCAAATGGCCTGTGGAAAAAAAAAATTGTTCAAGTTAGATATAGCCAAGCCTACAAAACTTCAATATTTTCAATCAAGACTCTCATTCCCAGGAAGAAGCCTGATAATATTTGCTCTTCTTAGTTTTTCTCTTCAACTCTGTTGTTTCTCATTCTGTTTTCCTTAATCTTTATTTTAAATAACATTCCTGTTGTCTCTAATAGCATTTAATACAATTGTTAGAGTTTTTCTAATTAAATTATTATATTACAATTATTTAACACTGAGATTACTTTCAGATTACCTTGATGGTTATTTTAGTTATTTTTGAACTTAGTCTGTTTACAGATTATTTTAGTTTACTAATTCAGATGATATTATATTTAATACATATCAATTTCACTATTTTAAATATAAGGATAACTTTGTTATGAAGTATTTTTATGTATCTCTATGTTAGTTGTCACTTGAAGTAAAACTTAATTTTGCCACACAGATTTTTCTCCCTTGTAACATGTAAAATAAATTATGATATGATAACAGAGAATTTATAGCATTTGTATTAACTGTAAAGATTAATGTTGTCATACTGAATTACATATTGGTTTGGCTCTAGGTAGGGATTCATGATTGATTTCTTCATGTTAAACATAAAATCAGGAAAAATGTAAGGAATTACAGAGTATATCATCTATACTCTAATTGGGAACTTTTTATTGTTAATTTATAGATACTGTTGTAAGAACCAGTCACAGTTGTGTATTTTGGTCTGATGTATCTTTGATGGGGTAAGTCACAGTTACAATTTATTAAACTTGGACAATTTTCTGTTAGATTCAGAAGCTATATATCCTATTGTTGCAGTATACATCTACGGCTCAGAATCAGTATTCATTTGGCAAATGTGGAAAAAATATGATTCTTACAAAACTCCAGTGAACTTTGATATATCATAGTTGCATGGATAAACTAGTAAATTTTTTGGAATCAATATGCCCAAGGTAACTGCAATTTTAATATCATAGTTAACAACAGCAAACCAAGATAGCAATGGGGAGGATTTTTTACCTTATCCTTGTTTGTACTTACAATATTTATTATTGTCACCTTCTTCAGTATTTATGTGGTACCTTCCTTTTCAGTGAGATCCTGAGCTCCTAGAGGGCTGTGTTAGTGTCTCTATGTCTTCACAGCACTGAGTAAAATTATATCATGTAGTTGCTACTTTTAAAATGTGTGTTCAATGGCGTAGAATCGATTGCTACATTCATATAGGACTATCCTTCTCAGTGCCATGAAGAGCAGGTCAGACCAATAAACTACTTTGAATTAGAATTTCACAATTGTACACTCTTTGGATGGCAATGTAGAAAAATGGGTAAGGAACATGAAATGTGTTAAAACATTGGCTTTGACAATCTTCTTATATGACGTTAAAAAAAATAGGTAAGCCACCAGAGTTTTGGTATCTTTAAAATGGAGGGATATTTTGAAATGGGTCATAGCTCATAGGCTTAGAGCATCCTTCTCTGAAGTCTTCACCAGCTCAGGCCACTTCCAGGTGCCCTGGAAGACTCTCTGCTCTGCTGTCTAGTGCTGCTGTCTACTATGGAGATGCACAAGAGTCACTTGATGTCACCCATAATTCCCCTCTAAATTGGGTTCATATCATTGCTCTATCTTTAAGGAAATGTCACAGACTGACAGAGATCTCACTCTTAGGCTGCCAGATGAAGTGTGTATGGGCATATTAACCATGATAAGAACCATTTGTCCTCCTTTCTATATCTTATCTATATTTTATCTTTTATCTTAAAGAAGATAAATCTGCAAGTCTCTAAAATCTGAACATATTAGAAGCCAAGCCTTATGAAATTTTTGTATATAATTATGAAAGTGCATGCTAGCCTTCACCTTATTTTTTAGAATACCAGTTAATACTTCTTAAGACTGTTTTAAGTATGCTTAAAACATTTTACATACTTCTTGGTACAGAGTAAATGATCAACAATGGTGGTTAATGTGGTCATATTTTTGACAATAGTGAAAAATCTTTCTTCACAACAGTGTATTTACTTGGAATAAGCTATTAAAAATTAGTTAAGATTAAAGCACTTACTATGTGCTATGCGCAATATTGAACACTGTATGAGCATTACTACATTTTACACTTGAGCAAATAGAGACATAAAAAGCTAAGTCCTTTATTCACAATCACACAGATAAAAAGCCTATACCCTTTTTCTGTAAAATGCCAGACAGAGAATACTTTTGATTTGTGGGTCATATGATCTCTGTTACAACTGCTAAACTCTATAGTGTGAAAGCAGCCTTGAACAATACATAAAGAAACAAGCGTAAGCTGTCTTTTAATAAAACTTTTTTTACAAATACAAGCACAGGACTTGGTTTGGCTCATGGGCTGTAGTTAGCTGATACCTGCTCTAAAACAGCAGTTTTCAAATATCATTACACAAAATAAGAGGGAGTTAATTATCAAAGTATTCAGGGCAATTCTAGAGGCTTATTCTTAGGAATTCTGCTTTCTATCAATTACTCTACCTCTTATTGGCCCTAGGGATGCCAAACATGAGTTGAAAAGATAAATGGGTACATAACCTGGAAGACTGTACAGAAAAATTAAAATTTACATCTTATACACTAAAGCCCAGAGGGCTAAGACAAACAATCTTGCTTTCTATCTCTTAAGGCTTTTTTGACAAAGTTGAATGATTTTTTTTATTCAATCACATGAGCATCAAAAAAATGGCTCCCTTTTAGACTTCAGAAATTGTCTATGACCTTTAAAGAGACAGGACTTGACCTGAAGTTCTTGCATCAAATGTGCTGTCCAATCTACTTGTAAGCTGGGTTAAAACCATAAATGGCTAACTTAGAAAACAAAAAGAGAAAAATAGAAAAGTAAATCACCACCTTTCAGGAATTATAGCTCTCAGCTAGCTTTTAGAAGAAATTCCATAAATATAGAGAGATACAATCCAGACCAAACTCATGGCAATTGAAAGGCGAATGAGAGAACTTCCATTGCTAGGGCTGTGATATTGAAAATTACAGAGCGCTGGAAATATAACTGTCCAGCTCTAGCTGGTAGAAAGAGCCAACCGAAATTAAGGATGCTACCTATGACTCTGCTCCTACAATTACTCCCTGAGAGACTTGATTCATCTTTGTTCAATGCTCTTCTTTAATTCTCAGAAAACAGATTTCTTTGCAGATACAAAGGCTACCATATTAACTACATTTCCCAGCACTTTGCTATTCTATCTTCATTGGCATCAAAAATATGTTTCCATGGCAGATATTGCTAAACCTCTTAACATTTATCTGCCTTCGCTGTCTCATTAGGATCTTTGACACGTTGTGCCTGCAGTAGTTCAGTGCCTTGAACCTGTTGAAAAATATTTACTGTGAAAATGGATCCTATAATTAGATGTAGTTGGGATAGACTATTTCTAGGTATTTTTTCTTTCTTTTTCTTTTTTTTTCAACAAGGAGAAAATTTAGTTACCTCCTTGTTGTCATCCTCAACCTATTGTCAAAATCTCACCATGTTCCCAAAGAACTTGGGGAGGTTCAGGTCTGTGGTCTTAAAGTTGTTGCAAATATTTGATGTACAGTAAGTGAAGCATCACTCAAGGTTACCCCTGACTCCTCTAGACTATGGCTTAACTGGGTCTTCTCCTTAGGGCTAACTCAGATAGAATCAATGTACTAGCCAGGCTGGGCTCTCATCTGCAGCCCTGGGGAAGAACCTGCTTGTATACTTATGTGTTCAGGATATAGGCTGAGTTCAGTTTCTTGTGACTTTAAAAAAGAAATTGAATTCAGTTTCCTTGTTGGCTATCAGTTGAGAACTGCTCTTGGAGCTTAAGTCTGCTTACAGCTCCTTGTGACAGGCCTTTTCTATCTCAGCAATGGAAATCTTCCTTGTGCTGAATTCCTCTCATGCTTCAAATCTCTTTGACTTTTTCTTCTGCCACTAGCTGGAGAGAACTTTCATTTTAAAGGGTTCCTGTGTTTGGATTGGCCCAGGCAAATACTCTCTCTTTTGCCATGCAATGTGATATAATGACAGCAGTGATATTTCATCATATCATTTTATTGCATAAGTTTCTGCCGACATTCAAAGGGGAGGAGATTATACAAGGGTGAAGGTAATTGAGTATCATTCTTAGAATTTTGCCTAGAGTATTCAAGAAGCACTTCACTATAAAGAACAACTAGGAAAACTATGGCCCGTGGTCCAAATCCAGCCAAATGGCTGTTTCTGTAAATGGAGTTTTACTGGAACACGGTCGTACCCATCTGTTTGTTGTCTGTGCCTGCTTTCCCGTTACCCCGGCAGGGTTGGGTGGCTGTGTCAGAGGCTGAATGTCCCACCAAACCTAAAACATTTACTGTATTTTCCTTTATAAGGAAAGTTTGACATGTTTTGTATGGTATGCCTAATTTAGAGAGGTTAATTATTCATATCTTATATTTTGCTTGCTAAAAACAACAACATCCAATAGCCTATAATATTCTTTGTTCAGTATCTCCAGGCCATCGACTACCTTGTCATCCCTTCCTTCCTTATTATTTCATATCCAGTATTATTCTCTTTGCCTCTCTGCTTGATGCTGTTTACTTCATTGTGGTTGACTTACGATCAGCCTTCTTTAGAAATCCTATTCACCCTCATAACCAATATATGTTTCCATTGAATTCAGAGAATCAACAATACATCTAGAAAATTATGCCCCATGGTTTCAATGAGGACCCCACATATTTTTCAAAAATCTGAAACCACCCTCTAAAGAATACATCCTAGACATTCAACTATTACCAGGTGTGTTGATGTTTTACTCTTGTCTTCAACAGCTGAAAATAGTCCCTGGGATGTCTCCCTGTTTATACTATAAAACTTGGTACAAAAGAGCTTTAAAAAGTGCTACTAGGCTTATAGAATAGCAAGAGAGATATGTGTCCCACATATAGGTAATACTCTATTTAAAAAGAATTAAAAATGTTTGTTCAATTACAGTTGTCCCCATTTTCCCCCTATTACTCTCCCCTGCCTTACCCACCCTTACCTCCCACATTCAGTCCCCTGTCCCCCCATTGTCTGGTAATACTTTATTTTTATTTGGCAAGCTTAAAGCTATAGGAGAAAAAGATAAAGAATTTGTGATTAATGTAGATAAATTCATCATTCAAAAAGATTATTGGATTTCACCTTGTGCCCCAGTCATACCTCTGTAGACTGATTTTAGAGGCCTGATTTATAGTCACATTCTCCATGCTATGGTTAAAAGAAAATCAACCAGGCGATATCACAGGAATTATCAATTACCTCTACAGGTAGCCCAAAACAGTCAAGTTGGGGTAAACTGGAGGAGTAAAAGACAATATCCTAGCCTACAGACATGGTCCCCGTGCAGTCCTCAGTGAGGATTCCTGTTCTTAGACACCTAGAGATTCATCCAAGATTTTGAACAGCCCTAAAACAATCTGGGAAACAAATGCAAAAATTAGAAAGGTTAACACACACTAGAAAAAAACTTAGAAAAGGAGCTGGGGAATTTTCTCACAGGAGATGGGATCACTGTTCTGGGCTAAATCGTGAAATTTTCATAATATGGTTAAGAGGATTTGTGTATGTATAGCCAACAATTATTCACTTTGTTCATCTTCCCTTCAGCCATGTTGAGTCTTAAGTGTTGTTGTTTATCTGCTCAGTAAACAAATAATATAGCAAATAATGCAGCAATTTAAGGTAGTCAAAGAATTCTTTATAACCTACATAGAGACTACAGATACCAAGATTTGACAAGGATTCTAAATAGCATAGGCCTGGACATGGTCAAAAAGGGAAAGATTTCCTTTCCATGAAAATGAAGGACTATAAAAATTTTTGATTTTTGCAATACCTCAGTGACTTGGGTTGTTTTCTACAACTGTTGCTTGTCAAAGAATCACAATCTTGATCCCAAACCACCCTTATATTTTTAAAACCAAAGGAGCAGAATGCACTCTTTCAGACTTGCTTACCCTTAGACCATGTAATTCCACAAACTAAGAATGCTTATTTACTTCAGTGGAACACATACCTCTTGTCCCTCGTGACATTCCCATTTTTATGCTCTTTTATCTCAGTCAACATTTAAAGCTCTAGCAACTGCTACAAGCAGGCTGACCTCCCTCGATGGTCATTAAGGATTCTAGAGACTTCTTAAAGGCCCTTTCTCTCTGTAGCAAACCCTTAGAGATCTTTGAAGTCTCTGCCCAAATACTTGTCTGTCTGTGCGTGTTTTTGTACATAATATGAGGTTCACAGCTCCATCAAAATACTTAACTTACTATTGTATTATATGCTGCTTTTATGTTTTTGTCTAGGTTGTAGGCTTATCAAGTAAAAGGATGTTTCATTAATTTTCATTTCCTTAATACCTAAAACAGTGCCCGGCACAGAGTTGACATTTAATAAATGTAGTATGACTAGTGGTTAAAAAATGATTTTTTGAGTCAGTGTGATCTGTTTCCCAGACCTAGCTCCAAATATATTAGCTGTAAAATTTTGATCAAGCTACTGAATTTAATTCTGTTTGGTTTAATTCAATTTATTTTGTGATGTTTATAGTGTTACAATTTATTATAATATTTATAATATTAAATATCTTTAGGGTAACTTTTACACATTTTGCTGGAGAATAGAAATAAGAATTCCACTTTTTACATGTTTATTGAAAAGTAGAGTAGGGTTCATTTTCTGTTGCTTTCCAAACTCTCCCTAACAAGGAAGAATGTCTATGTATGGATAATAAGTCACGAAACTCAGAGGTAACCCAATACATTACACATAAATAAAGGTGAACACCAGCATCGACTTCGAAAGGCTGCATATTCTATAGCTTGCCTCTCCTAGGGTGGTTAAATGTGAAAAGTTTTCTGGTGTCACTAATATTATATCTGTATTTGATGATTTCTTTGGCCCTTTAAATTCTTTTGGAGTATGGAAAACAATTGCTATTGAATTTTTGAGCCCCTTGGCAATAAAACTTAGTTGCAGCTATGCATATAAATATGCATTATGCATATTACAGGCTCATATGTGTTTATCTTAGATAATGTAAAGATAAGGTGAAATATAGGCCTTGCCGCTATGGCTCCAAGTCCTTCTTAAGAGCTTAGGATATGACAGGAGAGGATTTATTACCATTTGGGGCAATGATTTGTTATGGATCATTGTTGATCATTATAATTAGAAAGTGAAAAATATATGCAATTCAGAGGATTTGTTTCCCCTTGGTCTTATTTGTTACTCTCCTATTTGTTATATAGAATTTCAATATATATTTATGATATATGCTGCTATAAATATGCTGCAGCATTGAAATAGGTTTCTTTGGATAAAGTTCTCTTTTTTTCCTATTTAATGAGAGTTTTAAAACATTTATGAGGAATAATGCATATAATATACTTTTTTAAGTGTGTACCAGCTGTTCTTCACACCAAGTGTCTATAAATATGTATTTTTAGCCTGTTTTCAAATACTTTATTTTGTCTGGTAAAAATTAAGATGATAATTTAAGAAGCTGGTTCAGAGCAGAGGGAGGTAGATTGGGTGTGGTATTGAGTTTAATATGTAACATTGTAATTCTTAAAATTTATTCTTGTTACATTCACCACTAAATAAGCAAAAGTTGGAAATGCTAAAATTATTTGTAGCTTGATGATTATGTTTCTTATTCATCTGCATATCTTACAGAGACTGAAAGTTTGCAAAACAGTTTCACAGGTCTCAGAGAATTCCCATGATGACCTATGTAGCAGTCAATGCAGGTTTACCTTTAGCAAGTGGTCTCCCCCTCTACCTCTCTCCACCGAGTTTTCGCACCCCTACTCTAGTATTGTTGATCATTACAGTCAGATACATTTAGTGTACTGTGTTATGTGCTACCTTAAATAAATTAACCTTAACTATAGAGTTAATTTAAATGTACATTATAACATGATTCACATTCCTGCTCAGATTTTGAAATTTACTGTAACTGTCAGTTGAAAGAAAAAAATATATACATTATATATAGTTACAAATAAAATACAAATAATTTAAATAAAGGTTCCCATAAATACAAAAATAAGGAAAAATAAATGGAGGTCTCCCATGAATTTATATTTTATAAGCTACATTTATAAAGTAAGATAACTTCTTTTAAACCATGGTAGTCACATATAAATTTTATCAAATATGCATGGAGTCGGTTTTGAAAGCTGAAAATCACTGATGCAAGAAATCAGAGATCTAAATAAAGGGAAAGATATTCCATGTTGATAGATTGGGAGACTCAACATTGTAAAGATATCAGTTCTTTCTTATTTGATCTAGAAATTCAGTGCATGATAAAATGGCACTTTCTCTCTGTGGTCTTTCTCTCAAAAACCCACAATCCCACTTATTCATAGTAAAACATTACACAAATTCCAACTGAAATAAATGTTATAAAATACTTGATTAATACTCATCAAAACTGTAAAAGTCATCAAAAACGAGAAAAGTCTGATAAACTTTCACAGCCAAGAACTGTGAAAGGAGAAAGGACTACTAACCGTAATGTGATATCCCGACTGGAACCAGGGAACCCATGAGACATTCGGGAGAAACTGAGAAACTCTGGGTTAAGTATGAGCCGTAGTTGATAATATGTATCAATATTGGTTCACTAATTGTGAGGAATGTACCTTGCTAAACATAGATGTAAATTATAGGGGAAATTGGGTTTGAGGTATATGGGGACACTATTATATCTTCGTGATTTTTCTATAAATCTAAAGGTGTTTTAAAGTAAAGTAAAATTTCTTTAAGTAATTAATCTTAGGACATGGTAAATACTTTAAAGAACAATAAGGTAGGGAATATTGATAGGGTGCTTGGTGGTTGCAATTTTAAATAGTATAGTCAGGGAAGGTGAGTCACCTTGCTGAGAAGGTGGCATTTGCATAAAGATGTGAATGAAGTGAAGAAATGAATCTTTACATTTTGGAAGATAGACTCCAAGAAGAGGGAACAGAAATTGCAAACCTTTTGCAGCTGGAGAATGGATAGTGCATTTGAGACAGTATGACTGAAGTAGAGGGAAGTACTGGGGGCAGAGTTGGGGGTGAGATTAGAGAAATGATAGTGTTACTTGTGTGGAGGGTATGGATCAAATAGGGCTTACAGACCATTGTACAATTTTTGCTTTTACTATTTCTGAGATGAAAAAGGTTTTGAACAGACGTGTAGTAGGGAAAGGAATGGAACAGAGGGACTAATGAGAAAGCTGTTGTAATAATCCAGGCCAAGGGTGTCAAACTCATTTTTACTGGGGCCCATAACAGCCTCATGGTTGCCTTCAAAGGGTTGAGTGTAATTTCAACTCCTTAACAGTTAAGGAGTAGTTACATTTACACAGTCCTAAAATTACATTCAGCCCTTTGAAGGCGACCTCGAAGTCAATATGGCCCCTGGTAAAAATGAGTTTGACACTCCTGGTCTAGGCAAAGGTGGTGACTTGGATGGGAATGTGGCTGTGGAGGTGCTGGAAATGGTTGCAGTCTACATTTTGATGGTGGTGTCATTAAATAATGAATTGGGTGTGAAGTATGAGAGAATAATTTCACACTTTTTGAATAGTGGAGTTTCCATTGATTAAGGTTGAGAGCCTGTAGAAAAAAATGGAGGTGGGTTTGGGATAGAGCAGGAGTTAAGTTTGTGCATGTTAAATTTGTGATATCTTTTAAACGCCTAAGTTGAGGTGTCTAGTGGATAGGTAAATGAATCTGCCATCAGGGGAAATGGCTGAGTTGAAGGAAGAAAAGGTTTAGGAATTCTTAGACTTCAGGTGGAATTTAAAGTCATACATTTGAATGAAATTTCCTCAAAAGTAAGAGTTTGTAGAAAGGACAAAAGTTGTAGGAACCAACTCCTCCTTTAAGAAGATAGGGATCTGAGAGATTAAAGCAAAAGTAATTGAGAAAGTAACTAGATGAGTATAAGTAAGTTTTTTCAAAGAAGGGAGTGGTCAACTGTCCAGTGCTGGAACTGTATTGAGGAGAGAAAAGGTGAAGTCTGTAATGTCGATGATAGTAAAACTTTTGATAATAATTCCTTCTTTTAAGTTGTACATTACCGTTCAATAAACTTTTAAAAACAATTTTTCTCATTTTATTTTCACAATCATTCTAGGTTACAGACATTGTAAACCTTTTATTTTTCAGTTGAGGAAATTGAAAGAAAAATGAAACTACTTTCCAAAAATTATTTTGTTCCTAACTGGCATAGTCCAGACTTAAATATGTTCACATGGTTTTAAACCTAGTGATACAACACCTTTTCTAATGTAGTTTATGACATACACGTGGTGCTGAATAAGTTAGTATTTCCTAATTTTTCTTTTTTCTTGTAAAGAATGCGATTTTTCTAGTACCTATGCCAAATGATAAAACACAAAATTATTCAATGCTTATTACTAATCAATTTTTATATGAAAGTTAGTAGGCTTGTGCCAGGGAAACAAACCTAAGAAGAATATAATCCATTACCTTGAAGAGATCACATTGGATTAGCAGAGACAGACAAACATTCATAATAGAGCATGCTAAGGGCTATAATAGGGAAAGGACTATGAGAAAACTGAGAAGAAATAACTAGTTTAGCTTGAGTGGCTGTACTGAAGTCGAAATTTCAAGATGATTGAAAACACAAGGATAAATATAGTGTTCTCACTTTGAGCATATTGGGCTGTTCAAGCCTTGAGGTGGTTATGAGTGCTCACATATCCATCAAGGCTTTATCTGAGTTCCAGACACACCAAGGTCAGGACAACAAGGAAATATCACACATCCAAGCAAGCATCAGCATTGATGGATGGCTTAATTATCTTGGTCCCCTGATGAATGAATAGTGTAACCATTTCCAGGAGATATTTCGCAGTCTCCAGGTGACAATGACTTAGTTCAGTGGGATATTACAAACATGATCTGATAAGATAAAAACATTTCAAAAACTACAAAGCCTCAATGGTTTTTCCTTAGCAGGCTATAGTGTGGGCTTGACAATGTACTAGTGATATAACAAGACAACCAGCTTATGAATGGATGCCATTGGGATCTGTTCAGATATGCGCTCAAAACATACGTATTTGTCATTTGCTACAGCTGATGTTTTGTCAGACAAGTTCAGCAGAGAGGGTTGGCTAATTGAATGTCTAGTTTTAAAACGCATACATGTGTGCTCACACCCAAGCTTATAATAGAAAGTGAAGTAATGCTTTTGTCAGACTGGTGAAACTAAAAGGTAGTCAAATGACAGAAATGTTGATTAGATTTAATTGAAAGAGCAAATACATTGTATAGAAATTTAGAAATACTTGTGCGATGACTTGGAAGGAATAGATATGTGACATATCTAGGAGACACTTTTATGTTCAATTTCAATCACAACTTTTAAAGTATTTTGCACAGTTGCTATAACTAACCCTGGGTCTTTTGGTCATTTTTTTTTTTTTTTAATAGGGAGGGTAGACAGAAACAGTGCTGTGAAATTTCCAAACAAGTACAAACTTATTTGGTGAGTCTGAAGATACTTATAGTGGATGTAATAAATTTATATGGTCAGTGAATTTAGAAAAAGCCTACATTTCCAAAATACACTTAACTCCCCCAAACCCTCCCTCATGTTCACCTTAAGCCCTCATGAATTGGAGGAACTGCCCTCAAATTGATCCTGGTCCTCAGCATTTCGATCGAAACTAGTTTAGCTTCAGCTTCCTACTGCTTTCCCTGTTTACATGTCAGTGTTTTACTTTACTAGGGATACTGACCCAAACCTTTTTGGGGAGGTAATAATCCTAATCTTTTGGACAAACTGGCAAAGTTCAAATGTTGACCGAGGAACTTATTAGCTATAATTTTCAGTACCACACTTAAATCTCTGTGCTCCTTTTAGTTTTTATTAAGTATATTTGACATATGACATTGTGTGGATTTAAAGTGTACATGTTAATTTAAAACATTTTTATATTATACTATGATTGCCATTGTAGTGAAAATTAGCATCTCATGTTGCATAATTATTTCTTTTTAGTTGTTAGAATGATTAAGTTTTAGTATCTTAGCAAGTTTGATGCTTATAATACAATATTGTTATCTACATACTGTGTTCTCTCTAGGGCTTAAGTTTGTACTCTTAAACATCTGCTTATTTCCTCATCCCTACCCCCTGGTAACCACCAATTTACTCTGTTTTTGTGAGTTTGTTTGTTTAAGATTCTACATATCAGTAATATCATGTAATATCTGTCTTTCTGCCTGACATGCATTACTTAGAATAATGTGTGCAATGATCATCCATGTTGTCTCAAATGACAAGATGTCTTTCTTGCTCATGGCTGAGTAATTATACCACATATTCTTCATCCATTCACCCATCAATAGGCACTGAGTTTGTTATAAAACACTTTGGCTATTGTGAATAACCTGAAATAAACTTGGGAGTGCATATATTTTTTGATATCCTGCTTTTATTTCCTTTGGGTTTAACCCAGAAGAGGATTTTCTGGATCACAGGGTTGATCTATTTTTGACGAATCTTCCTGTTGTTTTCTATAGTGACCAAGTCATTGGACATTCCCACGGTGTACAATGGTTCCTATTTCTCAACATCCTCGCTGACATTTGTCCCCTTGATGATAGCCATCCAACAGGTATGAAGCGACATCTCACACCTGTTGTGGTTTTGGTTTTCATTCCAGTGCTCATTAGTAAAGTTGGGCGTTTTTCATTTGGACATCTTCTTTGGAGAAAGTCTATTTAGTTCCTCTGCTCATTTTCAAAATCAGATTTTGCTGTATGAGTTCTTTATATATTTTAGATATTAAGTCATCTGATATATGGTCTGCAAAAATTTCTCTCATTCAGTAAGTTGACTTTTTATTTGTTACTTGTTCTTTTGCTGAGAAGAACTTTTATGTTTGATGTAGTCCCACTGGGTGATTTTTGCTTTTATTTACTTGTATTCTTAGTATCATATCTAAAACTTCATTGCAAAAAACAGTGTTGAGGACTTTCTTTCTTACATTTTCTTCTAGGAGTTTTATAGTATCAGGTTTCATGTTTAAGTATTTGATCCATTTGGAGTTAATTGTTGTGAGGGTGTAAGATAAGCGTTCAAATTAATTGTTCTGCATGTATTTATCCAGATTTCCTAGTGCCATTTGTTGAAGGGACTACTCTTTCCCTATTGACTGTTCTTAGCTCATTTACCAAATATTAGTTGATCATGTATTCAAGGTTTAATACTGGATTCTCTATTCTCTACCATTTGTCTGTGTGTCCTTATGCCAGTACCATATGGTTTTAATTATAACTTTGTAGTATAGTTTGAAATTAGACAGTGTTATACCTCTGGATTTTTCTTCTCTCTCAGAATCTCTTTGGCTATTCAAGGTCTGTGTGATTGCATACAAATTTTAGGAGTTTTGTTTGCTATTGCAGTAAAAATATGCCATTGAAATTTTGGTGGAGATTGCATTGAGTCTATAAATTGGGATAGTAGGGTATTTTAACAATTAATTTTTATCCGTTAACATAAGAAACTTTTAATTCATTTGTGTCTTCTTTAATTTCATTTAATAAAATCTTGCCATTTCAATTATACAGGTCTTCTATTTTCTCTGTTAAATTTATTTATAGGTATTTTGTTGTTGATACTTTTGTGAATAGGACAGTTTTCTTTATTTCTTTTACAGATGTTTTATTATTAGTGTACTAAAGTGCAACAGATTTCTTTGTTAATTTTATATTCTGCAACTATACCAATATCATTGATTAATTCCAACAGTGTTTTGGTTGAGTCTTTGCAATTTTCTATGTATAAAATTATATCATCTGTGAACAATGACAATTTCACTTCTATTCAATTTGATGCCTTTTATTTCTTTGTCTTGCCTAATTGTTCTAGCCAACATTTCCAGTACTATATTAAATCAAAGTGGTGAGAATGAGCATCTTACTTGTTTTACCTGACATTACTAGGATACTTTCAGTTTTTCACTATTGAGTATAATGTTATCTGTGGCTTTATCATATATGACTATTATTATATGAAAGTATGTTTCTTTCATACCCAGTTTTATCATGAAAGGACATTGCAATTTGTTGGATGCTTCTTCTGCATCTATTAAGATAATCATTTGATTTTTGTCTTACATTCTATTAATGTAATATATTATGTTTACTGATTTGCATATGTCAAACCATTCTGGAATTCCATAGGTAAGTCTCACTTGGTCTTGATATGTAATTCTTTTAACATGTTCTTGAATTTGCTTTGCTAATATTTTTGTGAAAAATTTTATGGCTATATGTATTAGGGATATTGGTTTTCTTATAGTATTTTTAACTGTCTTTGGTATCAGAGTAATGCTGGTTTCATGGAAAGAGTTTGGTAGTGTTGTCTCCTCTTCAATTTTTCAGAAGAGTTTAAGAGATTTTATTCTTCAAATATTTGCTAGAATTTGCTAATGAAGCCCTCTGGTCCTGGGTTTTTGTGTTGGAAAATTTTTTATTACTAATTCAACTCTTTACTCATTCATTTGTTCAGATTTTCTGCGTCCTAATTCAGTCCTTTTAGGTTATGTATTTCTAGAAATTTACCTATTTC
The DNA here is from genome assembly GCA_039655065.1 of Glossophaga mutica. Classification (NCBI taxonomy): domain Eukaryota; kingdom Metazoa; phylum Chordata; class Mammalia; order Chiroptera; family Phyllostomidae; genus Glossophaga; species Glossophaga mutica. The sequence continues at coordinate 70,514,087 of CM077308.1, read as the reverse complement.
TTCTAGTTTATCTAATTTGTTGATGTGCAATTGTCCACAATAGAATTTTATTTTTGTAGTACCAGTTATAATGTCTCTTCTTTCAATTATAATTTTACCTGAGTATTCTCTATTTTTTCTTAACCTAAAATTTGTCAGTTTCATTTAGCTTTTCAAAAAAGTCTTAGTTTCATTGACTCTAATTTTTTCTAGTCTCTGTTTTATTTATTTCTGTTCAGATTTTTATCATTTCCTTCCCTTACTAGCTTTGAGCTGAATATTTTTCTAGTTCTTTACAGTGTAAACTTAAGTTGTCTGAGATTTTTCTAATTATTTTGTGTATGTATTTATTCTTAAATACTTTTAGTCAGAATTGCTTTTTGCAGTATTTCATAAGATTTGTTCTGTTGTGTTACCATTATGATTAGTTTTGAGATAAGTGTTTTAATTTCCCTTTGATTTCCTCTTTGACCTACTGGTATTTTAGAAGTATGGTTTAGTTTCCACATGTTTGTAGATTTTCCAGTTTTCCTATTGTTGAATTCTCAGCACACAGCATTGCAGTCAGCAAAGATAGCTGGTATGATTTCAGTTTTCTCCAGTTTGCTGAGACTTGTTTTGTGTCCTACTATATGATGTATCCTGTGCACATATGGGAAGGATGAGTATTCTGCTGCTGCTAGATTGAATGTTCTAAAAATGTCTGTTAAGTCTATTTTATCTACAGCATGGTTCAATCCCAATGTTTCCTTGTTGATTTTCTGCCTGGATGATGTATCTCATTGCTGACAGTAGAGTATTGAAGTCTCCCACTATTATTGTATTGTTCTCCCCCCCCATCATATCTGTTAGTGATCGCTTAACGTATTTAGGTGTTCTAATATTGGGAGTGCATTTGTTTAAAATTGTTTATCTTCTTTTGAATAATTGACTCCATTATCATCATACATACAGGTGTGGCAAAAATAGGTTTACAGTTGTGAGAACATGAAACCCAGAGTTTATTCTTATATTATTATTTGTTTATTATATTATTTTACATACAAACAACAGTAAAACTACTTTTGCACAATCCTATATATAATGTGTTTATCTCTTGTTACCTTTTATAGCTTAAAATCTACTGTTTTTCTGCTACGGGTACTGCTAATTCTGCTTTTCTTTGATTTTTCCATCTGCACGGATGACTTTCCTTCATCCCTTCACTTTGAGTATGTGTGTCTTTAGAGCTTAAAATGAGTTTCTTGTAGGCAGCCTACACTGAATCTGTTTTTTTTTTTTTTTAATTTTAAACCATCCATACTCACTGTGTTTTGATTGGTGAATTGTCTACTTACATTTATAGTAAATTTTGATATGTAAAAACATACTAGTGCCATTTTATCATTTACTTTCTAGTTGTTTTCTCTTTCCATTGTTTCTTTTTCTCTCTGTTGCCACCTGCCTTTTGAAATTGCTGGTATTCCACGGTTGTATGCCCCGTTTCCCCCTCTTGTACATTTTGTAAATCTACTTAGATTTTTGCTTTTTGGTTATCATGAGGTTCACATAAAACATGTCATATATAAAACTGTCCATTTTATACTGGCAACAACTTCATTCACCTATAAAGCTCTACCCTTTTACCTTCTCCCCTTTTAAACTTTTGATGTAACAATGTATCACTTTTTAAATTTTTTTAATTTAAATTGCTGTTCTTGTACAGTTTTCTGTCTTTTACTCCCAGCCCACTGCCCCAGCCCTACCCACCTCCCTCCCATTTCCATCCCCCCCCCCCCAGTTTTTGTCCATGTGTCCTTTATGCTTGTTACTCTAAACCCTTCCCCTTTTCCCCTGAAATTCCCTCCCCTGGCCCCTCTGTTGACTGTCAGCCTGTTCTCAATTTCAGTGTCTTTAGTTACATTTTGCTTGTTTGTTTGTTTTGTTGATTAGGTTCCTGTTAAAGGTGAGATCATATGATATTTGTCTTTCACCACCTGGCTTATTTCGCTTAGCATAATACTCTCCAGTTCCATTCATGCTGTTGCAAAGGGTAGGAGTTCCTTCTTTCTTTCTGCTGCATAGAATTTCATTATGTAAATGTATCATAGTTGTGGAGAAAAGGGGACCCTAGTACACTCTTGGTGGGATTGCAGACTGATACAACCACTATGGAAAGCAGTATGGAATTTTCTAAGAAAACTAAAAATGGACCTACCTTTTGACCCAGCAATTCCACTGCTCAGATTATATCCTAAGAACCTTGAAACACCAATCCAAAAGAACCTATGCACCCCACTGTTCATAGCAACACAATTTACAATAGCCAAGTGTTGGGAGCAACCTAGGTGCCCATCAGTAAATGAATAGATCAAGTTATCACTTTTTATGCTGTGTACTTGTTAATATTTTAATGTAACTAATACTCTTTTCCTTTAACTTTTATACTATAGTTAAGTGGCTAACATACCATCCTAATATGGACTTACTATTTTCTAATTCTGACTTTCTATTTTTCACCTTTACCAGTATATTGTGTACTTCCATATGTTTTTTGTGTTTCTGATTAGCCTGTTTTTATCTCAGCAAGAAAAACTCCCTTCAGCATTTCTTGAAAGGAAGGTTTAGTGGTAGTGAACTACCTCAGTGTCTGGGAAAGTCATTATTTCCTCTTCATATGTGAAGGATAACTTGCCAAGTAAGGTATTCTTGGCTGGCAATTTTTATCTTTTTACTGTCATTCTACTCATTCTATTCTGTCCTGGCCTGTAGTATTTCTGCTGAGAAATCCACTGATAGACTGATGTGGATTCCTTTGTAGGTCACTTTCCTTTTATGTTTCCTGCCACCTTTAAGATTATTAATATTTGACAGTGTCATTATAACGTGTCTTGGAGAAGGTCTTTTTCTTTGTCCTCACCTGAGGATTTTTTTTCATTGCTTTCAGAGAGAGAGGAAGGGAGAGCGAGAAACCATCAGTGTGCATCAGTATGAGAGAGAAGCATCAATTGGTTGCCTCTTGGATGCACACAGACCAGGTATCAAGGTCCCTGGACTGGGGATGGCACCTACAATCCAGGTATGTGACCTGACTGCAAATTGAACCCACAATCTTTCAGTTACAGGACGGTGCTCCAACCGAGCCACACTGGCCAGGGTGGTCTTTTCGCATGGGGAATAACAGGGGATTGTACTAGCTTGGTGGACTTGTATATCCAGTTCCTTCTCCAGGTCTGGGAAATACCCACTGTTTCCTTAAATAAACTCTCCGCCCCCTTCTCCCTCTCTTCTTTTAGAACATCAACTTATTCTAATAGTTGCCTTTTTGAATGAATCTGATAGCTCTTGTAGGGTATTTTCATTTTTTAGACATCTGAGTTCTCTTGGTTCTAAATTATTTCTGTATTTCTACCTTACAAGTCACTTATTGTTTTGTATGTTCTGCCATGTCACCACTGCTCCTTACTGTGTTCAGCCTCTCACTCACTGACTGCTTCAGCTCCAAAATATCTATTTGGTTATTTCTTATCATTTCAATGTATTTGTGGAGGAACTCCTCCTGTTTATTAATTTTATTCCTGTATGTATTATCTTTCACAGTTTTCTTATAGCTTGTTGAAATTCCTCATAACAGCTATTTTGAATTCTTTATTAGTGAGAACACAGTATTCCATGTTGTTCAATTTGGTTCCTGGAGAATTATCTTTTTCTTTCTGTGATACTATATTTTCTTGATTTTTAAAAAAGTGTTTGTAAGCTTACATTTGTGCTTTCCCACTTGAAACAGCAGACAGCTTTTTAACAAAGGTTTTATGTCTGTGATTCTTACACTTCAATAGACTTGCTATTAGAAACTTTGTCCTCCTAAAGGTGGCCTTATAGCTCACATTTGTATTTTCTCCCTTGCCCACTGACCAGGCCTAATATGTGTAGACCCACTCTGTCTACAGGAATTCACTCTTCATGGGAGAGGTCACCCATTCCAACCTCCTCTTCAGGAGCGGTCTCCCCTGCTGCTACCAAAAGTTTAACCTTGTGGTTTTGCCCTGGGAATGAGGGCTGCTTCTGTCAGTTCCTGCTGGTGCTCTATTTTCAAGCTCATTTCTAATCTAGTCAGATGGTATGCTGGAATGTCCCCTCAGGCAAGTTCAACTTTTTCCAGTTCTCTCTTGTAGTAGGGTATTTGCCCAATTTGTAATCCCTAGCAGTTCTTTCCCTCTGAGTGTAGGGAAGTGGAAATGGGCGGATTAACCTACTCCTTTGGATCTAAAGCCTTTACCTAGGTATTTTTGTTTATTTTTGGATGCATAGGTGAGTTAGAAACCTTCTGGGTCCCTTAGTAAGGTGCAGAGACATTTTTTTTTCAGTCATGGGTTTCTTATTATTTGTTAAAAAATGGGAGCAAGTATGGGAAAATATATTTGTCAATGATACCTCGGACAAGGGTTTGATCTCCAAAATATATAAAGAACTTACACGACTCCATTCTAAGAAGACAGGCAACCCAATTAAAAAAAGGGCAAAGGACTTGAACAGACACTTCTCCAAGGAGGACCTGCAGAGGATCCGGAGACACACGAAAAGATGCTCAGTATCACTAGCTATCAGAGAGATGCAAATTAAAATCACAATGAGATACCACTTCACACCAGTCAGAATGGCCATCATAAACAAAGCAACAAACAACAAGTGTTGGAGAGGTTGTGGAGAAAAGGGGACCCTTGGGCACTGTTGGTGGGATTGCAGACTGGTACAACCACTATGGAAAGCAGTATGGATTTTTCTAAGAAAACTAAAAATGGATCTACCTTTTGACCCAGCAATTCCACTGCTAGGATTATATCCTAAGAACCCTGAAACACCAATCCAAAAGAACCTATGCACCCCAATGTTCATAGCAGCACAGTTTACAATAGCCAAGTGTTGGAAGCAACCTAGGTGCCCATCAGTAAATGAATGGATCAAGAAACTATAGTACATTTACACAATGGAATTCTATGCAGCAGAAAGAAAGAAGGAGCCCCTACCCTTTGCAACAGCATGGATGAAACTGGAGAGCGTTATGCTAAGTGAAACAAACCAGGTGGTGAAAGACAAATACCATATGATCTCACCTTTAACAGGAACCTAATCAACAAAACAAACAAACAAGCATAATATAACCAAAGACACTGAAATTAAGAACAGGCTGACAGTCACCAGAGGGGAGAGGGGAGGGAATTTCAGGGGAAAGGGGGAAGGGTTTAGAGCAACAAGTGTAAAGGACTCATGGACAAAAACTAGGGGGAGAGTGGAAATGAGAGGGAGGTGGGGAAGGCTAGGGTGGTGGGCTGGGATGGGAGTGAAAGATAGGAAACTGTACAAGAACAATTAAAATAAAAAATATATTAAAAAAAGAGAAGGTAGAGGTGGGCTGTCTCACCCTGTGCTGAAGAACAGAATAGTACTCACTTAGTAATCAGTCTGTATGAGATATTTTGGATGGTGTTGAATATCAGAGAAGTGAACAGGTACGTAGTCATGGAAACAATGGTTCTGCATGAGAAGATGGTATTGTAGACACTACAGAAAATTTGGTTTTCTGTGATTTGGTTTTAGGTTTTCTGAAGGTCCTTCCAAATGCAAGCATCATCCAAAGCAAGTTGATACGGTCTCCAAAGGGAAATAAGATAGAACTTAAGTAACACCACCAGAAACCACTGAAAGAACCAATATCTGGTGCTCACCCTGAAATATCCAGTTCTTGAGGGACAGGAAGTCCTGAGCTAAAAAACTAATCTGACTTAGAAAACTACAATTTGATATTAGTTAATTGGGTGTATTATTCAATTATTTCCTTCAAAGCATTTTTTTAACTGAGGAAAATATACCTATTTGTGACAAGTCATTAACCCTCTTTGATGGTGGCTAATTTCTCACATCCAGCCTGACTTTGAATTAATCATTATTTTTTTTTCCATTTTTTATTTTATTTTTTTAATCAGTATTTTTTAATTGTTGATATTGTACAGTTTTCTGTCTTTTACCCCGCCCCAGCCCACCACCCCAGCCCTCTCCACCTTCCTCCCATTTCCACCCCCCATAGTTTTTGTCCATGAGTCCTTTATACTTGTTGCTCTAAACCGTTCCCCTTTTCCCCTGAAATTCCCTCCCCTCCCACTCTGGACACTGTCAGACTGTTCTCAAATTCAGTGTCTTTGTTTATATTATGCTTGTTTGTTTGTTTTGTTGATTAGCTTCCTGTTAAAGGTGAGATCATATGGTATTTGTCTTTCACTGCCTGGCTTATTTCACTTAGCATGATACTCTCCAATTCCTTCCATGCTGTCGCAAAGGGTAGGAGCTCCTTCTTTCTTTCTGCTGCATAGAATTCCATTTCACGCAGCAATATTTTCACTGATACGTCCCCTAGAGCAAGGGACATAAAGGAAAGAATAAACAAATGGGATCTCATCAAAATAAAAAGCTTCTGCACAGCTAAAGAAAACAGTATTAAAATAAAAAGAGAACCAACTGTATGGGAAAACATATTTGGAAATGATACCTCAGACAAGGGATTAATCTCCAAAATATATAAAGAACTTACAAGACTCTACTCTAAGAAGACAAGCAACCCAATTAAAAAATGGGCAAAGGATTTGAACAGACACTTCTCCAAGGAGGACATACAGAGGATCCAGAGACACATGAAAAGATGCTCGATATCTCTAGCTATCAGAGAGATGCAAATTAAAACTACAATGAGATACCACTTGACACCAGTCATTCTTTTAAATTAAAAAAAAAAAGGGAGTGAAAAAGGGAATAACTTATGCTATCATGATGCTGGCATTACCCTTTAAACCTGTTTTCTTATCTGCAAAATTGGATTAAAATATTACTTTTTTTTGTAGACTTGTTGAGAAGATTAAACAAAACAAGGGGATAATAATGCATGCAAACAATTTAGCAGTGTGATCTATATATAATACCAAATGGCTAGTTTTATTATTTGCTTCTGTATTTTTGTCTCAATCTTATTTTTTCCTGAAGTTTGTTTCCTCTATTCTAGCATACAGTGCTGCATGGCATATACTCTTCTTTGGGCTCACAGTTTGTTTTAAGAATTGAAACGTAGTGTCAGGAACTATGCATTTATCAAAGGTTACAAACTTCTAGTTATAAAATAAATAAGTTCTGGAGATCTAATATTCAGCATGGGAACTATAGTTAACAATACTGTTTTATATATTTGCTAAGAGGGTGAATGTAACAGAAAGTGTAAATATGTGACATGATGGAGGTGTTTTCTAATGCTATGATGGTAGTTATTTTGCAATATGTAAATGTATCAAATCAACACATCATATGCCTTAAACTTTCACATTGTAAATATGTCAGTTATATCTCAATAAAGTTGGATAAAAATAAGAACTTTGCATTTGAAAATATTGGGTTGGCCAAAAAGTCTGTTAAGAATTTTCTGTAAAATAAAAGACATATTTTTCATTTTCATCAATAATTTTATTGATTTGGATTTTTGAGTATGTTGGCTGTCTCCTGCTATTGGCTTCTAATGAATAGAGGCTAGAGGTGCTGCTAAACATCTTCCAATGCACAAGACAGCTCCACAGCAAAGAATTATTTGTCCAAAATGTCAGTAGTACCAAGAAACTTCTCAGATCACTTTTGAAACATTCAATCAGTCACAGCACCTTCTTCATACACTGCACAAATCTTTGTGTGTGTGTGTGTGTGTGTGTGTGTGTGTATTTTGGTTGGGTTTTTAGTTTCCTTGAAATAATAAAGCATAATTGGTAGGCACAAGCTAGACAGAGGGTGATTAAGAATAGTATAGGAAATGGAGAAGCCAAAGAACTTATATGTATGACCTATGGACATGAACTAAGGGGGGAGAATGCTGTGGGAAGTAGGCTGCAGGGTGGAGGGGGAAAAAGGGGAGAAAAAAGTGGGATAACTGTAATAGCATAATCAATAAAATATGCTTAGAAAATAAAATGGCTACACAAAAATTCACCAACTTTGATGTTTTTTATTTAATGCACGCTGATATGACAGTGTATCAATACAATCTAACAAATTGTTTTGAATGAAGTTAAAGACAGGTAGGCACTACTACAGCCATTTTAAGGAAAAAATGCAACAGACTTTTGGCCATCCAAATATTTAATATTCCCCAGATATTTCTCATATCTGGGAAATATCCCAAATATTTAAATCTCATTTCCCAGATATGATCATTAAATAGTCTCCTGCATGACTTTTCTGAAATTTCCCAATGTTATTAACTAATACAAACAGAAATGAGATATAAAACATGTTATTATTAAAATGAAATAAAACTATATTAAATGTTTCAATGTCTTTTGTCTTTAAAATGTATAGTACACATACTTAAAGTTAATAAATATAGATTCTTCATTTTAAATTGCTTCATAACATCCTGTGGTAGAGATAAGTCACAATATATTTAACTGGTTCTCTATTGTTAATTATTTAGATAGTTACTTATATTGAAAATGACACACTTCTGGTCAAGATGGAGGTGTGGCTAAACACTACTTGTCTCCTCACACAACCACAGCAGAAATTATAACTAGACTACAAAAGAAATATCACCCAGGATCATCAGAAAACCATACAGTACGGAAGTCCGACAATCAAGGGATTAAAGAAGCCACATTCATCCCGATAGGTAGGGAGGGTAGAAATGTGTAGACACTTGGAGAGGTGTGGAGATGCAGAGAATTGCAGAGAGGTATGGAGATGCTGAGAGACATGGGAGATGCATGACCCACGTGTCATGGATTAAAATCAGGAGGGATACCTCAGGAGTGAGGGATTCCAGCCCCACACCAAACCACCCAGACCAGGGTTCCAGGGCCAGGAAGATAAGTCCCCATAACTTCTGTCTGTAAAAACCATTGGGGGTTGGGGAAGTGGAAGAAACTGAGAGATATTCAAGAGTTTCTTCTTAAAAGGCCTGCAATGGACTTAGAACTTACATAGACTCACTCCCTCTGGAATTCAGCACCAGGGCCACTGCTGGAAGGGCACCAGTGGCATATGTGGAGAAATGAAGTGTCTCACATCAGGGCAAGTGCTGGGAGAGAGCTTCCTCCCTAATAAAACTACAGAGGCCAGGCAGCAGCATTGTCTCCTCCCTTGCCCCTCCCCCCCACAGAGCCATAGAGCAGTGGATTGCTCAGTCCTGGAAATTTCCAAAGGCTCTGCCCCCTCCAACTTACCAGTGTTCTTTTCTACAATAGTCCATGCTAGTAAGACAGGGAGCCAAAGCAGCCATACCTAATAAACAGAAACAAACATAGGAAGGTTGCCAAAATGAGGAGACAAAAAAACTCATAGCTATCAAGAACCACACCTAAAACAAAAGCAAACTAAGCAAACAGCTAGAACAGGAACAGAACCACAGAAATGGAGATCATATGGAGGGTTAGCAACAGGGGCGTGGGAGGAGGAGAGAGGGGGAAAAGGTACAGAGAATGAGTAGCATAGATAATGGGAAAAAAATAGACAGGGGAGGGCAAGAATAGTATGGGAAATGTAGAAGCTAGAAAACTTATGACCCATGGACATGAACTAAAGGGGGGAATGTGGGTGGGAGAGGGTGGGTAGGGTGGAGGGGAATGATGGGGGAGAAATGGGACAACTGTAATAGCATAATCAATAAAATATATTTAAAAAAAAAAAGAAAAAAAAAATATGGCTCAAATGAAAGAAGAGAACAAAACTCCAGAAAAAGAGCTAAACAAAATGGAGATAAGCAATCTATCAGATGTAGAGTTCAAAACATGGGTTATTAGGATGCTCAAGGAACTCATTGGGTACTTCAACAACATAAAAAAAAAAAGACCTAGGCAAAAATGGAGTTTATACTAATTGAAATAGAGAAAAATGAACAGGGAACCAACAATGGAGTGGATGAAACTAAGAATGAAATCAATGATTTGGAACATATGAAAGAAAAAAACAATCAGAACAGCAAGAAGAAAAGAGAATTAAAAAAAAAAAAAAAAAAAGGCTAAGGAACCTCTAGGATATCTCCAAACCTACCAACATTTGAATCATTGGGATGCCAGAAAGAGAAAGAAAGAGCAAGAAATTGAAAACTTATTTGAAAAAATAATGAAAGAAAACTTCACTAAATTGGTGAAAGAAGTAGACATGCAAGTCCAGGAAGCATAGGAAGTCCCAAACAAGATGGAAGCAAAGAGGACCACACCAAAACACATCATAATTAAAATGCCAAATGTTAAAGAGAGAATCCTAAAAGCAGCAAAAGAAAGGCAGAGACTTAACTACAAAGGAGTTCCCATAAGACTGTCAGCTGATTTCTCAAAAGAAATTTTGCAGGCTAGAAGAGACTGACAAGTGTTCAAAGTAATGAAAAGCAGGGACCTACAACCTACTTTACTCAATCCAGCAAAGCTATCATTTAGAATTTAAGGGCAGACAAAGTGCTTCCCAGATATGGTAAAGCTAAAGGAGTTCATCATCACCAAGCCATTATTATATGAAATGTTAAAGGGACTTATTTATGGGAAAAAAAGATAAAAACTATGAACAGTAAAATGGCAATAAATTTACAACTATCAACAGTTGAATCTAAAAAGCAAACAATGCAAACAAGTAGAACAGAAATAGAATCATAGATATGGAGATCACTTGGAGTGTTATCAGTTGGGAAGGGGAAGAGAGAGAAAGGGGGAAAAGCTGCAGGGATTAAGAAGTACATATTGGTAGGTACAAAACAGACAGGGGGATATTAGAACAGAATAGGAGATGGAGAAGCCAAAGCACATATATGTTTGACCCCTGAATATGAACTAAGGGGAGGATTGCTGGAGGGAATGAGGGGTACCAAGTGGAGGAGGGGCAGAGGAGGAAAATTGGGACAACTATAATTGTTAGATGGTTGTTCTTTGACCCAAATTCTCTGATGGGCCTAAGAAAATTCATTAATTCATAGTTTGTTTATTTTTGTTAAGTATGGGTTTTACAGCTTCAAATTCTGTCCATGTTGAAGACTGAAAACAAAAATTGCTCTTTTCTATATTGAGTCAAAATCTGTCTTCTTTTATCTTCTAGATATTGTCCTGAGATTAAATTTAGATATCTACAAAACAACATGTAAAAGATTTTTGTTCACAAACTTTACTTGAAGCCTGGAGAAAAGATAGTTTAGAGTTGTAGTTTACTTACTACATACTTGATTGCTATTAGAAATTAATGTGTTATTAGTCACATCAGCCTTTCAAGGTAGATAGTATTAATGCCCTTTTTTACAAAAGAGGAGACAGATGCTTGAAGAGATGGGACACCTTATTCTGCTGGAAAATGGCAGAAATATGATTGGGACCTAGTCTAACAGGATTAGAACTCAACCCCCCTGTTCTTTTGCTTGCAACATGCTGCCTCCTGGCGGTCACGTACATGTTGGCAGGGGAGTGTGAGTAGAGGTCAGAGGATAGACATAGGACTTTTTTCGTGTTTTTGCCGAGAAATCTGAGAAAGATCACTTGTTTTAAAATGTAGCTCAAGTTTAGTTTTATTATCCAGGTGTGGTAAGCCTGCGGGTCAGGAGATGATTGCCATTGAAAGGTAGTTTGTTACTCACAGTTCTCAAGAGGAGGGCATATTTCATGCCACATCATGCAGTGCAATACGAAGAAGAACCAGGTCCAATCAGGAGGCAGAAGAGTGAGGAGAAACCATTGGCCAGAGTCTCTATTGTGGTTTGCGTGGGCAGGAATGAGTGCGGCAGGGCAGGAAGCTGAGCAGTTTTAGGATTACATAGTTCGAACAATTCGGTCAGGCTCTGGGCTCTAGCTGTCCGTTGCCTGGTCCTGGGTGATTTAGGGCAGGAGGGTAGAGCCCTGGATCACAGAAGCCTGGTGAAAGGAAGCAGAAGGAGGGTATGGATCTTGGTTTGGTTTGTTTGCATCTCAAATGCATGTTCACCTACAAGAAATGTGCTCTCCTTAGGAACTGGCTAATTGGAGTCTGCAAGGTGCCCAGATTGTCAAAGCACCATAAAAGTAACCATAAAACAAAATAAAACACAACAAAACATATGATTAATATACCCCTCTTGCTAGCTTCATAAAAATAGATCTACTCCACATTTCCACCATTTTTCTGATTTTCCTTTAATAAGCCTATGTCATTTTTTTCTGATTTAGCCTTCCCTATTCAGCTATAATTGGCTCATGGGACTCACCTGGTGGCATAGTCAACACTGCCTTGAATTAGAAGCCTGTGTTGACTGATATCAATGTAACTGTGGCCCCATCAACCAGTGAGAATTGGAATTAACTGCCTGCAGCGAGTTTGAAGATTTGGGGCTGGTCAAAGGAAAACACATGACCACAAGGTGACAATAGAACAAAGTGAACTTTATTGGGGTGGTGCTTTGACAGGTTGAATGCCAGAGGAAGGAGAGAAGTTCCTTACAGCAGATATTCCTGAGACAGCAGTATAAAGCTACCACCTGAAGGGGACAGAGGTGAGGGAACTCCCAGGGAAGGGAAAAATTGGCAAAGGGGCTTGCTTTTGTGTTTAGGAGGTGTTGCTCACCAAGATGGGGAGCCTGTGTGTCCTGGATCCTTTGAAGAGTGGAAGAGCTTGGGGTGTTGCTGGCCCCCATCTATTGCTGGCAAATGTTGGGTGCAGTTTCACAAGCTATGAAAATCAGGCAGGCTCTCAATGGCTAAAGATGCTTATTTGGTCTTTATATAAACAATTAGATATGTAACTTTGCCTTTGGCACCTACAAGGTTTGAGCTAATTGTCCCAGCCTACTGTAAAGAAGTAACCAAAACTCTAAGGGGCCATCATTGCCTCACTTATGCAACTCTAGAATATCCCAGATATAATATGCCATCAAAACATGTAATGTTGTAAGCACATACATTGCCTTCTCAAAAGACTGCACCATATTTGGTGTGTCATGTGTAGGCTCTGACTACTTAATTATTTTCCCCATCTCAATGCTCCTGTTCTCTCTTACCCTGTGCATGAAGTAGCATTAAGTACAGAACAGAAATGAGAAGTTATAAATAACTGTACATATTTTCATTTGGAGAATTAAAGAGATGACATTGGAAAAGTAGCATGAAGTCAATGTGGAAGGGTCTCTACCTTTGTAGCTATTTATGAACAAGGATTATCCCCATAGGCTGAGTTATAAACATTCATATCTCACCATCATCGTAACACAAAGCACACCTTGTAAGAATGCTCAGAGCTGGGGGTCTTTTAAAATGTGGAGGGAATAAGGTAATATGATATTGTACACAGTAGCGTAGATCTCAAGTCAAGAGGGATTGATAACATTCTAATAGTTACTTACTCATCTATAAAATGAATATAAGAAGTTCAGCAATTATTACAATTACGTTGGGATTTAAATTGATTAGATAATTCAATTATTGTAACCGAACACAGGTCTGGCTGCCTGCCACTACGAAAACCAGTATTTGAGAGGCAGGTGCTGATGTGAAAGGAAAGTGGTTTATTTGCAGGTGCCAGCCACCTGGAAGATGAGGGACCCATGTCACAAAACCCATCCCCACCTCTCTGTGGAGGTGGAGGTTTTTATAAGGAGGAGGAAGGGAACAGAGCAAAGAGATCAAGGGAGAGTGTCTCAAAGTTCTCCATGTGCAGAAGAGCCCAGTCCATTCTGATAAGGCAAGGGATGGTTCGGTGTGCATCATCCTAATTTAGTCATCCTGGCTTCATATCATCCTGGCTTCACATCATCCTGGCTCCGTGGATGAAGGTCAGCCTGGACCTGGGCTGCTTGAAAGTGAAGGCTGTATCTTTTGAAACCAGTTCCTAGGATTTTTATCCAAACATGCTATTCACCTACAAGCTACATATTAGTCAGAGTCAGCACTTACGGAAACTGTCAAAAGAATGGTGGGTGGGTTACAGTTTCCTACCATTACAATTTTGCACCGTTACATTATTCATTGTTATTTTTACCATGGAGTGGTCAAAATCAGAATAGAATAAGATGAGACTTTTAAACTTTCACCTAAATATTTATTGTTGTCATGTTTCAACTGTTGCTCATTTTTAACTTTTACTTGCATTAACATAATTTGAAACCCTGTGTTCTGTTAACAGCACCCATATATTCTTAACACCTTCCTGGAGACTGAGAACATGGGGTGAGGACAAGTGTTCACATCAGATGTACTAGGGTCAGCTCTTGGCTTTGCCACTTTGTAATTGTGTATGATTAGAGAAACAAACTAAAACCTCTGAACTTAATTTACTGATCTATTAGGTTGTCAATTGCCTAGGTGATTGTTTTTGTAGATTTCACCTATGTTGCAATGCCAAATATACTTTTTTTGGGGTACATAGTTGGTTTTCATTAAGTTCTTGTTTAACTAACAACGCATATGTATTCATGTTCACAATGTTAAAAATATGAACTGGCTAAAGGGAATCTGGATGTGTTTCGTCAGGCAGGACTTTTAGTGCCTCTCAAGTTACACCAAAATAGCTATAAGCTAAGCACTCTGGAGCAGAGAGGAGCAGTTGGTTACTGCTCTCCCGTTGGTGCTGCACTTACCTCTGGTCCAGACTGAAGAGTAGTGAGAGCACATGCAGGCGAGACAAGAAACTATGAGTGCACCCTTGTAGGACTCCCCCTTTGTCCTTTTGGAATTTCAGTGGCTGTCACACTATAGTTGTCTAAGAAACATACAAAAACTCTTTGTTTGACATAATAGCAAAGGATCAGCTCTACCTAATACCCCTGGTAATGCTTATTTTCTTATTATTTGAAATTTGTGTGAAAGGTATATCAGGTTATGTTTGCATGAAAGATTAACATAGAAAAATGAGATCATAATGGATTATGGACTAGGAAAAAGATGAGAACTGAAATAATTTAATTTTGTACTTTTACTAGGCAGATATTGTTTTAAAAATAGACTAGTTTGCTATGGCTTTTACTATTTTGATTTTTCAAAATGATGAATAGAAAATACTTACAATTTTCAAAACAGTGCATGAACTTACAAGCTTGTGGCCTGTTACTGACAGTTATAAATCCTGAAGTCACAACTACACAGTACACCACTGTACACACAGTGAATGAGATAAGCCAGCTTGTCAGACCAGATTCGGACTCTTGGATGATAGACGAAGTCTCTCCGTAATTTCTAGTTTTCCTAAAATTGTTCCATGCAATGCACTGTTCTTTTAGATAAAGTCTTTCTCCTTCTTAGCTTATGAATATATCATCCCTTAAAATTTGATTCTTTCCTCCTGAAGCACAACTAAAGTGACAGCAAAGATACAAATCCACAGCGTCAAAGAGAACTGGAAACTTGGCAAAAGACTTCTACAAATGTTTGGAAGCCAGACATGGAAGGAAGGAAGTGTAGCTAATGTCTTCAGGATGCCCAAAAGCTACAAGCTAGAGGTTCCGTAGCCATGGAGTAGAAGACTGATGTAAAAAAGATGATTTATCCAAAGAGACCTCAATACTTGGAGGTGCCCAGTGCTGGGAAGAAGAGGGTGGAGCATGGTGCCCCATAAAGGAAATCCCTAGAAAATTGATTAAAAATAGAAAAAAAATAAAAAATATTTTGCAGTATTAATACATATCTACCAATATCTTATGATTACTAGTTACAGAATGAAAATTATTAGTTATACAAAGAAAATGAAAGAGGTAAATTATCAATAAAAATAAGAATGTTTCTCAGACTGAATGATATGAATTTCAGGATTGGTCAGAGAACTATTATTGATCAGAATATATATATGTATATATATACATATATATGTATACACACACACACACACACACACTCTGGAAAAAGTACAACCATTAATAAAATGAGAACAGTTTGTGTGACATCAGTGTAACCTGGTAGGCAAGGAGAGTGAACTGGAATGTGCATGCATGAAAAATGATGACTTCACTGTACTAGTCAGTGGGGGTGGTAGAGGCTGGTGAGTAAGCATATATACTGTATGGCCATTACGTTCAAAATGACTGAGCAAGTACAGCAATGAATCTGCATCATATTTTGCTTTAAGCTTGAACATTACTCCATGGAAACTATTTGGATAATTCAGAAGTCTGCAGCTATAGGCAACTGGTGATTGGTAGCTTCTTCACAAAAAAGCACCTGCTCATTCATCACATCTGGTGAAGAGTTTTTTTTGTGAAATATCAAATCACCCAGGTGACTCAGCTCCCCTACAGCCCATATTTGGCACCCTGTGACCTGGCTTTTCTCAAAACTAAAATCACCTTTCAAAAAGAAGAGATTGAAGACTATTGATGGGATTCAGGAAAATATGACCGGCAGCTGATGGCAATTGGGAGAACTGTGAGATCCCAAGGTGCCTACTTTGAAGGACACTAGGGTGTCATTGTCCTATGTACAATGTTTCTTGTATCTTATTCAATAAAAGTTTCTATTTTTCATATTACATGGTTGGGTATCTTCTGGACAGACTATATGTCTGTATCTCCACACACATAAATACACAAATATATATGGTATGAAAGCCCATAATTTTCTAAACACTGAGGATAAACTGATGAACAAAGATTCCTAAAAATTAAAAAAATCCTTATAAAAAAGAATAATCCAAATGTTACACACTTCTGAAATGCAAGAATAGAAGCAAAAACAAAATATGCAAAAGTTCTGAGAGAAAATTATTAATATACCAATATTCTATGCCTGTGGAAACTACTAGTCATGTTAGAAGGGGTATGGAAATGTTTTTGGCTCTGGCTCGTGTGGCTCAGTGGATCGAGTGCTGGCTTGCAAACCAAAGGGTTGCTGGTTTGATTCCTAGTCAGGGCACATGCCTGGGTTGTGGGCCAGATCCCCAGTAGGGTTTGCATGAGAAGCAATCACACATTGATATTTCTCTCCCTCTCTTTCTCCTTTCCTTACCTTCCTCTCTAAAAATAAGTAAAATCTTTAAAAAATGTTCTTGACTATTTGAAGGCTCAGTATCTATCTTGCACCCTTTCTTATGAGAATATTAGAGATAGATTTTATAAAAAGGAATAATTATGCTAGGGAACAAGAATAGAGATTTTTTGCAGAGGCTGTAAACCATGTGCGGGGGATGCTGTTGACTGATTCTTATGATGGTCAGAAAACCTCCATAGTCCCATCTAATTCCGATTTATTAATAGGAAGCTATAATGTCCCATTTCTATTATATTCAGAAATTCAGGCTTTATTTTCAGAATCAATACATAACTGTTGAAGTGGTTAACAATCAGTAGTCAATAAACTCATTTGATAAATGATCCTCACATATAATTTATCACAAGCATTTTATTGGCAACTGCACAGTAAATGTGTTTTCCTGATAGATAATATTGCTACAGTGACATTAAAGTGGGTGGTAGATCAAACAGAGGGTATACAACATGAATAAAAGTCATTCTGTGACCTTCTACTTTTCAGAATCTCTAAATAATTAAATAGATGCAAATACATTTATAGTAAGAAAAATAAATTGTTTTTATCATGATAAAAAACAGATAAGTTCCAAGACATGTATGTCTCTCATAAGAATCTCTTTATAACTAATGTTATGAGTCCTTATGAGTAATATTAGCAATAAAAACATGCTTTTCTGGTCAAGTGCTTTATGTACTGTTACTTTTCTTTCTTTCTACTAAGGGACATAAATTTAAATTAATTTTTACCCAATACTTTTTATGATTATGGCATAAAATATCTTTTCCAGTGAAACTTTTTTGTTTTTTTATATTAATATTATTAGTTTTCTTCCTCTTAATTGCTTTTGATTCTATACTTTCGATGTGATTGAAATAACTGAAGATCAGTCTTTCTTTCAACCCCTTTCTCTCTTGCAGTGTCTTTGCTTTGAATTCAATATTTTTCTCTATAATATAAGGGCTGCCACACTAGCAATTTTTATTCATAATAGTTTTATATCACATTGGCATTTGTTTTCATTAATATGACAAAAACCTCATTAGCAGAGTCTCTTAGTAGCATTTTGTCATGGAAAATTGTTTCTTCATTTTTATATTAGCATCATAATATGAGATAACAAATGACTTCTTAAAATCTTTGCAACTCTTCCATTTGAGCCATGGAGCACGTCTGACACAGTAGGTAGGAGGATATAGTAGAAGCAATATCTGCCTTTGTTCCAAGAGATTTGGTCACAACAATAACAGTTACAGCAACAGCATTTAAACATTACAGTTGTGTGTTTTGTATTGAATTTTCCTATTTTATCATTTTGAGAAGGATCTCTCTTTCAGACACTAATAGCTGGTTCCTAAATGTGATTAAACAAAAAATATTTATATCTAGGCACTGACACTAACAATTATGCCTTTCACAGGGTTGCCTCTTCCTTCTGTATCACTGACATAAACAGGTAGCAAAACATATTTTCACCAGACTCTGTTGTCTAGACCAGTGATATTAAGGAGAAGATCAAAAGAAAAGAGAGTTCTATGCTTAGGAAATGGAACCCAGTTTTGTTGGTATAATTCACCCATTCACAAAAGAGACATCTATGTGAATTGTTTTAATAGATCTCGAATGTCATTAGAAGCACAATTGTTACCATCAGTGTTTAGCTAGATATTGAGAAGGGGAGAAAAAGAGCCTAGACATTGAACTTCATGAAATAAGAAGCGTGAGGCTGCTTGCTTCACCAAGAAGCTGCAGCTTCACACTCCAGGGGAATCATAGCATCACTCCACCAAGGGGATTAACACTCCTCTCTCTGGAACCAAATTTCTAGGTTGGAGCAAGGGAAGTGGGACACAGTTGCAACAGAAGTCAAATGGCACAGGGGGAGCTTCTTGACCAAATAGGCCTGTTGGTCTAGCCTGGGGAAAGAAGGGATTGGTTGGGAGGTAAACCCATCCAAAGCCCATTGGAAGCTTGGGCAGTTGATTGGGTCTTTGGCAAAAGCACCTGGTCAATCCCAAACCTAAACTAATATAATCTCAGGAAAAAAAAGAAGCCCCACCCCCTGACCCCAGCTTCTCTTTTTCTCTCCCACCTGGTAATGCACTTGCCCCAGTTGTTAGTGTACTCTCTTTCCCGGGAGCACTTGACCATGTGGGTCTAGCAGCTACCAGGGTCCATAGCAGATGGCATGGGCTACAAAAGAAGTAAGCTCTTCCTCTCCCTCTCCCACCCAGTGACATGCGCTTTCTCTCCATAGTGGCCCTTAGCAGCTGCATGGCTTGTAGCTTCATGGACTCTGTTACTGGAACAGCTGTTAATAAACTAAGGTACCTGGATGGGTCCTGAGATTGCTTAGCAGTTGCATGTGAGCCCCCAAAGACTAAGCTTTAATATGAAGGAAAAACTCTGGACACTGGCTTTTGTCTCGGCCTTGCTAAGGATATGGTTGGACCTTTTCCACAGCAGGACAGCAGGGAGATGGGCCACTGAAAAGCTGGGGAGCAGCTTCTATTTCTGTACAAATAAACCACAACACACCACAATCTCTTGTGCGCCCTTGGAATGCTTTCCTTGTAATCCTGTGGAAGAACCTAATTTCCCACCAACAGCACAATTCTGTTTAGATAACTCAGATTAAAAAAGAACAAACAATTGACAGAAGTTATGGGAGAGTCATAAAGAAAAAAGGTATTAAAATATTAAAAACTAAGATTTGGAGCCGTGCGTGTGTGTGTGTGTATGTGTATACACACACACACATTCAATTCTCATGTTGGTCACTTGATGCCATCATGCCATTGGTCATTTTCTTTATCTTCCTTTATCTATGAAATGTAGATAGCATTAACTCTGTCACAGAGTTGTTGTTAAAATGAAAGGAAATTATAAATGTGGCACCATTGCCTGGTTTAAGTTTTAAAGAAATACTGTTTTTTCTTGATTATATATATATATTTTTTTAAATATATTTTATTGATTATGCTATTACAGTTGTCCCGTTTCTCCCCCATCATTCCCCCCACCCTGCACACCCTCTCCCACCCACATTCCCTTTAGTTCATGTCCTTGTGTCATAAGTTCTTTAGCTTCTACATTTCCCATACTATTCTTACCCTGCCCCTGTCTATTTTCTACCCACTATCTATGCTACCCATTCTCTGTACCTTCCCGCCGCCTCCCACACCCCTGTTGCTAACCCTCCATATGATCTCCATTTCTGTGGTTCTGTTCCTGTTCTAGCTGTTTGCTTAGTTTGCTTTTGTTTTAGGTGTGGTTCTTAATAGTTATGAGTTTGCTGTCTTTTCACTGTCATATTTTTATCTTCTTTTTCTTAGATAAGTCCCTTTAACATTTCATATAATAAGAGCTTGGTGATGATGAACTCCTTGAACTTGACCTTACCTGAGAAGCACTTTATCTTCCCTTCCATTCTAAATGACAGCTTTGCTGGAAAGAGCAATTTTGGATGTAGGTCCCTGCTTTTCAAGATTTCAAATATTTCTTTCCAGCCCCTTCTTGCCTGTAAGGTCTCTTTTGAGAAATCAGCTGACAGTCTGATGGGAACTCCTTTGTAGATGACTGTCCCCTTATCCCTTGCTGCTTCTAGAATTCTCTGCTTCATTTGAATCTTGGCTAATGTAATTACGATGTGCCTTGGTGTGTTCCTCCTTGGGTCCAACTTCTTTGGGACTCTCTGAGCTTCCTGGACGTCCTGGTAGTCTATTTCCTTTGCCATATTGGGGAAGTTCTCCTTTATTATTTGTTCAAATAAGTTTTCTACTTGTTGCTCTTCTTCCCCTTCTGGGACCCCTATAATTCGGATGTTGGGACATTTAATGATGTCCCGGAAGTTCCTAAGCCTTTTTTTGAATTCTTGTTTCTTCCTCGTTTTCTGTTTGGTTGTTAATTTCTTCCTTCTGCTCCACTCCATTGATTTGAGTCCCAGTTTTCCTTCCATCTCTATCAGTTCCCCATGCATCTTCCTTCATTTCACGTATTGTAGCCTGCATTTTCTCATCTAATTTATGAGCAAAATCAACCAATTCTGTGAGCATTTTGATGACCAGTGCTTTGAACTGTGCATCTGATAGGTTGGCTATCTCTTCGTTGCTTAGAGGAATTGACTCTGGGGTTTTCATTTTTTCTCCGGTTTGAGCCATTTTTGGTGGGTTTTTTTGTTTTGTTTTGTGTTGGTTTTAGTCTGGTAGCAGCTATTACGTATGAGGGGTGGAGCCTGAGTTGTTCCTCAGGGCGGGGCAGCCCAGTCGCTGGGTTGTGATGCTGTTGGTGGGGGCGGGATCCGAGAGGGAAGAATGGCACTCGTTCCGCTCTCTTCTGGACTCCGGTCCCTTCCGCTGCTTCCCCTTCGCCTGGATTATTTGCGCACTCACTCATGCTGTTACGTAGTGAGGGGTGGAGCCTCAGGCGCTCCCCAGTGTGGGGCAGCCCAGTCGTTCGGTTGTGACGCTATATGTGGGGGCGGGGTCTGAGAGGGAACAATAGCGCCTGCTCTGCTCTCTCCTGAATTCAGTCCCTTCCGCCACTTCCCCTCTGCCTGGACCGTCTGCGTGCGCGAATGTGGGACCCCCTGGTCAGCCAGCCGCCTTGTGCGTCCTCACTGGGTCTGCGCAGTTGCCCCCCTGTGCCCGGGGTCCGCCAGCTGCCGCCTGGGTGCCCAAGGACTGCCAGCCACCGCCTGTGCACCTGGGAACTGCGAGCCGCTGCTGCTTGCGTTCCTGGGTCCGCACCTCCACTTTTTCCTGCCGCGACTCCGCCCCTCTTACCGGTCTGGATGAATGGTTGTTGGACTTCCGTACAGTTCAATTTTCTATAAGTTCTGGTTGTTTTCTCGTTTCTAAATATTCGTTGTCCTTAATTTTGGTTGTGAAAGGAGGCACAGTGTGTCCGCCTACGCCTCCATCTTGGCCGGAAGTCCTCTTGATTATATTTTTAACTGTTAAAATATTTTAGAGCTGAACTGATCCCTAGAGATCATCTAGTCCTGTATTCTAATTTCCCACGAGATGCTTTATTACTTTGGTTATTTACTTAGCAGTACATGTTTACTAGGGAAGAAACAGTTCACCGTCCTATAATTGGGGCAACAGATTTATACTTGTACTACAACTGCACTTAGAGCTATTGCTGTACAGATATTTTTGTCAACATTTAGTTTATATAGGTTAGTAAATATAAAGCAAATGCTCTCCCCAAAATTCTATTTATCTTAATACTTCCATTTTATATTGAAGATAAATGTCAGTCTTAAAATGGCAATATATAAAAAGTAGAGTGGAGAGATAACAGAGTGATCTTGAGGTCAAGTAACTTTATACATAGAAGCAGCCAAGATACATAAAACATACTCTTTAAAGAAGACATTATCTTCAAACATGTAAATGACCATGGTCATTTACTTAATAAGTCTTTTAGAAAAAAGGCACACAGAAAAATGTGATTCATTTGTTAAGGGAAATGTATTATATCTTGAATGAGATAATGTTTACATATAAGTGTACATTTATCAAAACTCATCAAATTTTGCAGTTAATATCTGTGCATTTCACTGTCCATAAAATTTAGCTTAATTAACAAAGTAAGGAATCGAAGTTTGTGCTAGTATATCTTGATTACTATTCAGGAGGGAAATAACTAAGCTTTAGGATAACCAGGGTTGGAAATAAGTAAGTAAAGACAAAAGATTTAGGGTGGAGAGGAAGACAATAAAAAATGCTTTGTTTACATTTGCAAAAGTTATTCTTTGTCATTGCATCCTGGTTTCTTCAAAAAGAAAACAATGCCTTCTTCAATTTTTATTTAACTTTTATCTTTTAGATTTCTTTCAGTAGTTAAAAAAATTTTTAAGCATACCTTTATGTATGGTTTCCAAATTTTTAGAATGTTTATAGTATAGAAAATTTTAAAATTTTGACAGCCTTAGTATTCATTTGAATGGTTTGATGCTAGAGTACATTCTCTTAATGATTATACCATGTTCCATTTTCATGGTAGCCTAAGGGGGGAATATTGGACTCTAGACCTGACAAAGAGTCTTCTTTGAAATTTTATATATATATATATATATATATATATATATATATATATATATATATATAATTTGTTTTTTTCCCCCTAGAATCCTGACTAATAGGATAGATAGCTGACAAGTGATTATGGAGGCTGAGAAGTTCCATTATCTGCCATTGACAAACTGGAAAAAAAATCAGTGTGTAATTTAGTCCAAGTCCAAAGACCTAAGAACCAGAGGAACCAATGGTATTAATCATTGTGTAATTTCAGAAGAAGACAAATGTCCTAGGTCAAGTGGGCAGGCAGGAAAACAAAACAGTAATTTCCTCCTTCTTCTGCCTTTTGTTCAATGTAACACCTTCAATGGATTGGATAATGCCTACCCACACTGGGGATGGAAGTGTATTTTCCTGGATCTGCCAGTTCAAATGCTAATCTCATCTAGAAACATCCTCACAGACACACCCAGAAATAATATATAATCTGGGGAACCTGAGGCACAGTCAAGATGACATATATAATTGAACATTACACTGGACTTCTATTCTATTAAAATTGTTTGGAGGTTGGAGGAACACTGTGACACTCCAGAACAGTGGGTGCTATTTCCCAGAGTGTAACTGTAATATGTTAAAGAGTGAGGCTTATTCTCATTGATAGCTGATATTGACTATGTTTGATCCCCACAGGATCAATTTTTCTTCTCTCAAGGTATATACTCTACACATAACACTCAAGTTTATAATTGAAAGAACAGAAACAGCACTTTTCCTTTTTCGTAAATGCAAAAAATGAAAGAACACATATACCCCTAGTCAAAGATGGATGGCAGATATGAGAATGGATAGAAAATGAATTTGAGCTCAGAATCATCTTTATGCCAATCATCATACACCATCTAAAGTAAATGAGAGCAGTTGGGATAAATACAAGCATCCCTTTTAGCTAAATAGAGTAGCATTTTATATTTACCTAAACAACAAGGTTTGTATTGATTGTCTTTTCAAAATATGTTCATTTAAATTATAAAACTTTGCACAGCATTTGATAATAGTGTAAGTATTGCACAAAAACAAATACAATATGCAAATATGAGTGTTGTATTGTCTCATTAGCCATGTGTGAATCTTTATAACAATAAACTCCAAATCTAATTGGAAGTTTTCATATAATATATGTTAATTTGTGGATGAAATATCTGCGTTGTAATTATAAAACTTAATTGAAGTTATCCATCTGATAAGAACATTTATGCAGATTTATACATATCCAGCTAACATCAATGCTGAAGAGACTATTAAGCTAAGTTTTGCCCTGATTTTCAATATTTAAATCTCAAAATAAAATTTTGATCTACAATAGTGAAGCTAAATAGTGATGCTAGGAGGAGCATTACATAGTGGAGAAAATCCCTTAATCTCTCTCTCTATTTCTCAAAATTATTTAAATCTCAGATCTTCTGAGATATTCTTAAAGACAATAATGTTAAATTTCAAAATAACTTCCCGTTTGAAGACACTTTTACCTCATATTAATAGTCCAAGGAAAATACAGATAATTATGCTCAATTTAAAGATGACAAACTTTTAGAAAATGGAGATTGATTTCTTCTGAAAGCACACAATTGCTAAATTGAGAAGCTAGGCTCAAATTCCTGTCTGCATTGTTCTCCACCTCTCTTTTATTTTTATTTTTTATTAATTCTAATTTTATTCAATATTATTGTGTATTAGTTTCATGAGCCACTTTACAAAGTTCCTCACCCCTGAATATTCCAAGTACCTACCTGGCATCATACATAATTATTACAATATTATTGACTCTATTCCCTGTGCTGTACTTTACATCCCTCTGAATGTTATGTGTCTACCAATTTGGATTCCTTATTCCTTTCAGTTTTTTCATTTTTTTTTAAAGGATTTCTTTTCTTTTTTTTTTTTTTTAATTTATTTCTTTTATTTTTAGAGAGAGGGGAAGGGAAGGAGAAAGGGAGAGAAACATCAATGTGTGGTTGCCTCTCATGTGCCCCTCACTGGGGACCTGGCCTGCAACCCAGGCATGTGCCCTGACTGGGAATCGAACCGCGACCCTTTGGTTCACAGCCCGCGCTCAATCCACTGAGCTACACCAGCCAGGGCCTCCTTTCAGTTTTTTCAATTTGCCTGTGCAACACCCCTTCCCTCTGGCAATCATCAGTCTTTTTTCTGTATCTATGAGTCTGTTTCTATTATGTTTACTGTGTATTTTGTTCTTCAGATTCTACATATAAATAAAATCATATAATATTTGTCTTTCTCTATCTGACTTATTTCATTTAGCATAATACCCTATAGATTCATCCATGCTGTCACAAAAGGTAAGATCTTATTCTTTATTATGGGTCAATAGTATTCTATTATGTATATGTACCTTACTTTTTATGGTACATCCAATAAGTGGTTACTATCCAAATTTGATAACACAGACAACTCAATAGCAGAAAAACAAACAACCCAATTAAAAAATGGGCAGATGCCCTGAATAGACACATTTCCAAAGAGGACATACAAATGGCCAATAGACATGAGAAAAAAGTTGCTCAGTATTACTAATCATCGGATGAATGAAAATCAAAACCACAATGAAATACCACCTCACAGGTGTCAAAATGACCACCACCAATAAATCAACAAATCAGTATCAGTGAGGATGTAGAGAAAAGGGAACCCTGTGCACTGCTGATGGGAATGCAGACTGGTGCAGCCACTGTGGAAAACAGTATGGAAGTTCCTCAAATTAAAAATGGAACTGCCTTATGAGCCAGGGTTTCCATATGTGAGGAAACCCAAAACACTAATTTAAAATAATATATAGTCTCCCATGTCCATTGCAGCATTATTAACAATGGCCATGCTATGGAAGCTGACTTAATGCCCATCAATAGAGTGGATAAAAAAGTTGTGTATTTCTGCCTTTCTTAAGTGGCCAGAGTATATTCTGTACCATTTATGTTTACTTTTGAGGATATGATGCTTAGATTTTCTAAAGTAACTTTCTAAGAGCTAAAGCACATAAACACCACAGTATAAAAAGAAATACTACAAAAAAAATCACCTCTTCAGATATCTATTATTACACCTTAGTTGTGAAATTTCATTGAAGATTTATGATGTAGAATAAAACATTGTAGCCATTTTATACACATTTCCACATATAATGTTGATAACAACCTTGTGAGGTAAAAATTATGTTTTTATCCTAGTTTTCTTCAAATGAGAAAACTTATGAAACATAGATATTATGAAAGTTTCCCAAGTTATACAAGTAACATCAGGATTAAACTGCTTCTATGTGCACACATTTGCCCCAATTTGGGACACCTTTGAAATAAGAGAAAGTTTAAAATGCATCTAGATTAATCTGTGACATTCAAAATAATTGAGAGAAAATAAAAATAGGACTTGTAATTGAAAGAGTTTAATAAATAATCATAAAGCTTGGTTCCATGTAAATTTCACACATGCTCTCTTTTCTACATTGCAGCATTTTAATAGAATGTGCTGCTTTAAAAATGTTGTTTGTTGATTAAAATGATTTAATGAGGGCAATGCATAAACATGAATGTTTCTATTCCAAATCTAATCCTATATAATAGGCTAAAAATAAATTAACTTTTGTTTAAAGCAAAAACTGCACTTGACAGTTTAATGGTGTTCTCATTTCTTAGAACTTTATGGAGGTGGAAATTCAATATAAATAACCAGACAAAATTCCATAAAGGCATTCTTTCATATACCAGCGGCATGAAACTCAGAGATAAGTGTTCCAAATTTCAAGCCAATTGCTCTAAAACCTTGCAAAACGTCAATGTGTGAAAGCTGGTCATTTGCACTGAACCACTGCCAACATATCAGGGTGAAACATATTTCTTGTTGAAATGTAAGTGATTGGACCCTGAACTCTTTAATAATATGTTCGGCATCATAGGATATTTGAGGTCACTCTCTGACCTATGCTAAAAATATAAATGAGGGACAGTGGTCAACCTCTTTATTGCCCAGAAAACACTCTTCTGTGGGGAAGAATGGCTTTAGAGTTGGAGATTTTGAATTTTCTTTTTTTCCTTTTTATTGAATTTATTGGGGTGACACTAGTTAACAAAATTACACAGGTTTCAGGTGCACAATTTCGCAACACGTGGTCTGTGCACTGTATTGTGTATTCACACACCAAGTCAGGCCTCTGTTCATCCCCATTTATCCCCCCAGCAGTCACCACACTGTTGTCCATGTCCATGGATTTTTACTCTTTACTTCTTTTTTGCTCAATCCCACAACCTCCCACACATAGCACTCCCCCACCCTCTTGACAACTATCAGCCTACTCTCTATAAGTCTATCTCTGTTTTACTTGTTAGTTTACATTACTCACTAGATTCCACATATAAGTGTAATCATATGGTACCTGTCTTCCTCTGACTTAGCACAAAAAAAAATGCTGTGGTACATTTACACAATGGAATACTACATGGCTATAAAAAGGAAGGAAATCTTACCCTTTGTGACAGTATGGATGGACCTGGAGAAATTTTTCATTTCTAATTCTACTCTTCATAGAGTAGAACTAGTCTAAATATATATGTAGAATGCATGTCTTCATGACAAGAACAATATATATAGAAGTAATTTCATATTGCAAATGAGGTTTGCATTGAGTTATCTATCTTATATTGAATCTCAGCAGTTAACTTATGCTAGGTAAAGTATACTTCTTTCCATTTGCATCAAGAGATTAAAAATTTGGCATCTGATTTATGTTTTCAGAAAATAAGTATATATTTTTAGACAATTAAAAGGGTTTTGGTTCTTTCTGTTTATCCTAAATACTTTCACTCTACTTCCACAATTTTCATGGAGAAGAATGTTCTGATTAGTTTGATCCTGTGATGCGGACTTGCCCATATTAAGTTTTCACAATAACTGTTACTCCACTATATATACATCCTCTCTTTTCTTCCTTTTGTATTGTCAGGCTCAAGCCTTTTGTCTGCATAGTAAGACTTAGTCATCTTTCAGTTTATTCTCACTGAGAGGAATAAAAATATGAGTTCTGCACAAATGACAAGCTGACCTGGCCAGCTCTGGCATTCTATTCTCTTCCCTGTCCATTGGTGCAGAAGGCGATTAAATCCCCAAATTTAGGTTTAGCTTTAAGGGATAAAAGGAGGTCTCATAGGCCTATATAACTTCTCTAATCTTGAAAAATAAAGAGGGTACAAGCTTAGATAAAATAATGATTTCTCCCCTTTATCACATCTCTTATGCTTTTATTTATTGCATACATCTTAAAGAAAAAGGTAGCTAAGTCAAGGTAGGATTTGAGTATTTCTGAGCTTGATACGATCTAATCACTCTGCACTCTGGTGATCATTTATATCTCATCTACTAGATAGTCTTTGCTGCTGATAACATTCTGCTGAGTATTGTGGGACAGAGACCTGTGCTCAATTCAGTCATTTCTAAACTTTTTAGCTCACTCATGTTTACATGCATAATAATACTCCCATGTGGATAACCAGATTTAGTTATCTGGCTTGGATTTCTGGAGGGTATATTAAAATTTTGATCATTATTATAAGTAAGCAAAATCCACCAATATGTTGAGACCTTCTGTAGAAAATGGGTGAATCGTGACACTGGCTTGAATAAGAGTGAACCATTTAAGCAAGAAAAGTAGTGGGATGCAAAATAGAACTCAGTCTGATTCATGCAAAAAAAATCTCATAAAATAACATGAACAAATTCTCCAATAAGCAGTCATTTTGATACAGAGAAATCTGACCAGATCACTGGGGAGGAGTAGGGAGGAATGGTACGGGGAGGTAGCCCGAGGCAATGGTAAACAGTCTAGGGTGGAATTGGCTGAGAAGTCGAACACCTCCAAAGTACTTGGAATCTTGGGCCGGAGGTTTTAAAATAAATCAAGGGCAGAGACTGGTTCTTGGGCTCTTCTTCCTTGAGGATGCCTGGATGATCATGCTGCAGCTGTCTGTGTTTCCCAAAGGATGGCATTTTGGATGGGAAGGAACTCCCCACACAGCCTAGGATCAGGCTGGCCTGGCAGAGGGTGGCAGGGTTATACTTCTTCTTCTTTTTTTTTTTAAGTTATTGTTGTTCAAGTACAGTTATCTCCATTAGGTGTTCTAGAGGAGATGAATTCTGAAGCAGAAGCCTGCCATTGTTCCAAAATTGTATAGCTCTTGTATCTTATGTTAATTTAGTTTGTAAACTAACTCTAAAGCAGGGATGTCAAACTCATTTTCACCAGGGGCCACATCAGCCTCGAGGTTGCCTTCAAAGGGCCAAAACAATTTTGGGACTGTATAAATGTAACTACTCCTTCACTGTTAAGGAGTTGAAATTACATTCAGCCCTTGAAGGCAACCTCGAGGCTGATGTGGGCCCTGGTGAAAGTGAGTTTGACACCCTCACTCTAAAGAAATAAGATAATTAAAAACTAACGGGAAATGATAGGAGATCTCAGGCGTTGAAGAGTTTAACCTTAATTGACAGGCTTAAGTGATTAATGCATATGGAAAGTGCTGGGTGGAGAAGGTTCTAAGTGGGCTAAATGGTAATGAAAAAATACAGTAAAGATTAATTTTTTTAAAAAATGTGTAGATTTTGAATTGTCTCCTTGGGAATTTTGCCCAGAGGGTGGCTGCAGGCAGCAGGACCCCACTCGCTGTTTGGTAACTATTTTAACTTTTGCCAACTACTTTACTTCTTCTGAAGTCAGTTTCTTCATTTGTATTACCATAGTTTCAGAATTAGCATGTAAGTAAAATAAGTAATAGTCCTTATTGCCTTAATATATCATGAATCTAAATTTAAACTCCTTAAGGGGAATACTTTTTTATTTCTTCTCCCGAACTGTGAGTATCCTTCAATAATGGAGAAGTTACTTGAAACATCGAAGAGATAAGAAAAGAATCAAAAAAGGATTCATTCAAAGAATCTTTGGACCAATGGCTGGATTATAGTTCATCAACCTCAAGTACATGCCAAAACCTGGTTTAGGATGGGGTTAGAGAATGATCAGGGCAAAGGAAGGGTGTCTAGGTAGAACAAAGGAAACATTGTGCAAAAAGATATCTGGAAGCACTAAATTGCTGTTGTCCATTTCTGCACTGTTACTTTTAATAGCTAAGGTCAACCTAAGCCCTGGGTACTCTGTTAAAAGGGCTTAGCCTTCAAGAAACTCAACATGTTAGTCTTATTATTTCTATTTTCACTACTCTCTTCTAAGACATTAAGGAAAGGAAAAGGTTTCTTTAACAAAACTCTTTTAAGAGGCTAATTGGTACATTTGACATTCTTGAAATCCTGCCTAGGTTGTTGATTCCTTCAGCCTGAGACTTTGATTTCTGTAAAAATGTAATTCCCTGTGGAGAAGTCTGGCTTTAGGTGGAGTGTTTTTGATAGTGAGTTTTTATACAGAGCCACCATGAAGATTAGGAGCCAGAAAAAAGGAAGCAGGAGAAAAAGAGCATGGAAAGGAGGGCTATTGGTGATGGCCATCCTACGTGGATTTCCCTGACAGAAATCCCTTCTTAATTGTCCCCTTAACAATGGATGTAACTGCACATAGCATCACCTTCACTAGTCACACTCCCTAAAGAGACTTTTAATTTTTTTCCCCAAAGAAAAATTACAACCTCAGTGTCAGCTCAGTGAATGGTATGCAAGTCTCTAAAGCCATCTTATATGACAAGAATAAATCTTTCATGTAAAACCTGCTTCCCATTCAAGGTAAGGTTACAGCTGCAATAACATTTATGGGACTTACAAGTTGAACTGCGGAAGAAAAAAACTTCTCAAGGGGTGAATTGTGGCTCTGTATTGGCCCTGACTAAATATCCTAACACCCAATAGGGGATTGTGACTCTACCTATTACTCACTGTAAGGGTCAAAGAAGGTAAAATGGAACAAGTGATTTAGATTATTAATGTGAAAATGTGTGAAGCTGGTGTAGAGGGGAAGGAGAATTCAGTGAAGTAGAAACTTATTTTTTTCTTTATATTTTAAGCTTAGCAGATAATCAATCAAATGTACTTACTGGGATCGCATAAGGTCTCTAGCACAGTGTCTCCCAACCTTATTTCTGCTATAACATATGTGACAGTGATATACATGTCCTTGAGAAGCCTGTGGCAAATTCAAGTTATGTATCCACTGGCTTAAACTACATGTATGTAAAACAGAAGATAAGCTCTCTCTGTCTTGACCTCATATAACTAACTTTCAATACCATGTGTGGAAGGGCAGCCATTGAGTATCACCTGCCTACTGTAGAGCAGAAACTTAAGGAATTCTTGCTGCATCCATGAGTGTATGTATGTCTAGGGTGGCACAGTCTTCATCAAAATGTCAATACCTCAGAGAACATGGATTTGTGAGGCAAGCTGAGATAAGAGGAATAATGGAAGTTTATGCAGTGCTGATATGTTTCAAGGGAAGAAAGACCCCTATATATCTGGACCTTCTGTGTTGAAGATTATTTTCATTCTTTCTTTCAACAAGTGCCTATTGAGTACCTAAAATAAACAATATATGCCAGACATCAGCAGTAAAAAGATGAATGACACAGCTGCATTTTTAAAAGTTCTCATTCCCTTTGGAGTGACTGTCACATAAACAAAGAATTGTTTAGTATGGCAGCTCTGTTTCTGGAAAGACAAAACAGAGTGTGTCAATAATTTAAAAATTAGAATAGCAGTTCGCTGTTATTTAATAATTGCATAAATGGATGGGAACACTGTTATTTTTGGGTTTCTTTCTAGTTTTTAATCCTATAATCCATGATAAGTATGTACCAAGAACAAAGGGATTTTGATTATTAAACATATTTGCAAATGCAATTGTGTTTATATGCAGAAACTGGTGAAAACTATTTTCTTCAGTATTCTTTTGAAACAATAAAATTCAATATAATTTTACCACCTTATATGCCACATTCATTATTCTTTGACCAAGATTAAAAAATGCTGCTAAGGACCAGGAAGATTTCATAGCCTCACTCAGTAGATGACGTGCTTTTCTGAACTCTGAGTGGCATAGCTTTTTTTCCCTTTGTGGGGCCCAAGATGAATTTTTGAATGTCAGTGTGGCATTTAACATTTGAGAACCATATTTGATGAGTCTATTAGACCTTTACAAGTCTACTTCCTGGGGCTTTTCTCAAAGGAGAGTCAGATATTTTGCACTCGGCAAAAAGGAAGCATGAATTCTTGTAAAAGAGGGAGTGGTTAAATTAAAAGCATTAAATTAGATGGGATGAGGAAAGTAATATAGTGAAAATGGCTTATCATGTTAGTAATCTTGTACTAAGAGAGGCTCGTTCTATTAGAGTTCGCGGTGGAAGCTCCACAGAAATTACCAAAATGGAAGAAATCAGAGCTTCTCAAATGTGCGAGGTTTGATCCGAAAGCTTGTTTTCCTTATTGTTCTTCACACACAATTTCCCAAAGTGAAAAGACTAGAAAGAGTGACATCGTATTCCTTCAGTCTGTCTTTATGTACCTTTATTGTATAGTTGTTTATTTATAGAGAAATCACAA
The DNA here is from genome assembly GCA_039655065.1 of Glossophaga mutica. Taxonomy (NCBI): domain Eukaryota; kingdom Metazoa; phylum Chordata; class Mammalia; order Chiroptera; family Phyllostomidae; genus Glossophaga; species Glossophaga mutica. The sequence goes on along the minus strand of CM077308.1, from coordinate 70,481,518 downwards.
AGCCTCTGCAAACTCTATTCTTCTTAAATAACCACATTTCCACAACAATTATTTTGAAAATACTGAATAGATTTTTAAAAATAGATTCTATTTTATTTCTTCCTCTGGAAGCCATCACTTACACCTGTCAGAAGTGGGGACTCAGCAGGATTTAACTACAGCAAAAAAAGCAAAAACCAGAAAGTGAGAAAAGTGTATGCAAGAAGTGGAAAGGGGATATAGCTACAGGTATGGAGAGTGATATTTACTTAGGTTGGCAGGCATTATTGTATTCTGTGGCTATTGTCCAAACAAAATGTTATCAACTGGCAGTTGACAATTAAATTCTACTTTATGTAACAATAGTGATTTGGAATCCAGGGTGCTTGATATGAAATGTTTAGAAGGACTGGGGCATGGTCTAAGTGATAATAGAGCTCCAGAATGATGATGTTCAGGAGCAGACTTTAGCATCTGCGACTAGAATCGGCAAAATCATGGTGGGAGCAGAAATTTAAGCTGGTAATCAGAATAAAGATTTAGAGTCAGTGACAAAGCCCTTGCCAGAACAAGAGATACACACAAAACAGTCTTATAATAACAAGCTTCTTGAAAAATTCAAGAGATAGAAGAAATGTGACTAAGTTCTGAAAGAGACACATGGACAATGATTGCATAATGGTCTTCTGTGGGGAGAAGACTGTTTTAGCAACTGCCATTGGTGCTGATATTTCAATGTTAGCATCCCTGTAAACCTCTAATTAGAACATATTAACAAGTGCTGTGGAAAAACCTAAAGAGATTCTGCAGGGTGGCAGAGGAAGTACCAACTCTACCTGTAGTTAGGGGGAGGTGTTATTTGTGTCTCTTAAAATATGTAAGAGGTTTTTGGAATAAGATGTGCTCAAGACAAGGACACAAGATGTGCGGCTGTGTGGTTGTGAATAGAAAGAGGCATTTGGTGGAGCTGAATCTTAACTGAAAGGGAAGGAAGGAGAAGGAAAGAAAGAGGAAGTGAGTAAAGGCAATTGTGTAAATCCCATGCAAAAGAGCATAGCCAGGTCCTATTAATACAGAAAACCTGGTAACAATCATGAGCAGACTGCATTGTGGGAAAATCATTTTGGTCTCAGAGTTAGAGAGCTCTTAAGGAGGAATGCACCCTAGTGGAAAATATTTATTGAATTAAAATATGTAGATGAAGAGACATGGAAAGTGTTCTAGATAAATTCAATGATAAATAAAGCCATAGAGGTGAAGACAATATGAGAAAGACAGTGTAGTGAGTATGGGTCATGTTGGGCAAAAATGGACAGCAAAGGAAATGCTGTGAGAATGAGTGAAAAATGAATGTAATAATTACTTCTTGTTAATTTCTATTTAGCATTTGTTTCATGCCAAGCACTGTGTTGGACTCCTTATGTTCATTCTCTCATGTGTTTCAGACAGCTACCTAATGAGGTAAGCATTTTTTCCTCCAATTTTAGGATGAGACAATTAATCCAAAGCAAATATTAGTATTAGAACTAATATAAAATAAAAATGTTTTTGATTTCCAATTCAGTGATAGTGACCACTAAACTTTGTTGCTCTCGTGGAACTGGAATCTTGTTGCAGAGGTAGTACCATATTTTGCCATGTGTAGTGAACACTTTTTTGCCCAAATTTTTGAGGGAAAAATAAGTATACGTGTTATACATGGGTATAATAATGGCTATAACAGTCTCATGTATAATGTACACAAAAACATGGGTGTCATTTATACATGGCAAAATACGGTATTTATTCACATAAGTAGGATTAGTAACACAATAAGGCAGCCATTTTTGCTGAAGGAGATGTGAGCCACGCCATTGTATGTAGATCTCTGTTTGCAGATAGCATTCGACACTCAGATTATTGTGAGGAAGAAGAGTAAGATTGTTTCTCCTTAAAAAGCCTCTTTTACAGATGGACTTGTAAGATCTAGACCATTTTCTTTTCTGAGAAAGAACACTCTAAAAGAATGATCAGAAGACTTCAGGTTCTTTAGTTTTATGTCTTTGTTTAGATAGAAGTGATGTCTAGCATTAAGTTTGAGATAGTTATAAAGTTGTAGAGTAGATGGATTAAAGGGAAGGGAAGAAGGTGATGGAATTAGCCCTCCTATCAGAATAATATGATCAAACTCATCCTCTTAGTGAGATTAATGGGAATGAGACCCAAGTTTGTGAGGGTCTCATTAGCGAGTAAAAATAGCGAGTAAAAATAGTTTGTTTTTCTGTCTAATGTTTCTGAATAGAACTTTAAATGGAGCCTGGGGGTAGGATTAAGGATGTGATGGGACTAACTCTTCTACAATTTAGTTTTTTTTTTATTTCAGACTCACATCTCTAGAAGATTAGTAGGGTCTCCTGCAACTGGTAGGTGTTTGATAAATATTTGCCCGATATATCTCAAATGTCTATGCAAACATTGTCTCTACTAAGAATGACTTCAATTACAATATATACATACTACTTTATTTTTATTTATTTATTTTTTAATTTTTTTTTTAAATTTTTATTTTCATTGTTGATCTTATACAGTTTTCTGTCTTTTATTCTCACCCAAACCCGCCACCCCAACCCTCCCCACCTCCCTCCCATTTCCACCCCCCCCCCATAGTTTTTGTCCATGTGTCCTTTATACTTGTTCCTGTAAATCCTTCCCCTTTTCCCCTGAAATTCCCTCCCCTCTCCCCTCTGGTGACTTTCAGCATGTTCCCAATTTCCATATCTTTGGTTATATTATGCTTGTTTGTTTGTTTTGTTGATTAGGTTCCTGTTAAAGGTGAGATCATATGGTATTTATCTTTCACTGCCTGGCTTACTTCGCTTAGCATGATGCTCTCAAGTTCCATCCATGCTGTTGCATAGGGTATGAGCTCCTTCTTTCTTTCTGCTGCATAGAATTCCATTGTATAAATGTACCATAGTTTTTTGATCCATTCATTTACTGATGGGCATCTAGGTTGCTTCCAACACTTGGCTATTGTAAATTGTGCTGCTATAAACATAGGGATGCATAGTTTCTTTTGGATTGGTATTTCAGGGTTCTTAGGATATAGTCCTAGCAATGGAATTGCTGGGTCAAAAGGTATATCCATTTTTAGTTTTTTTAGAAAATTCCATACTGTTTTCCATAGTGGTTGTACCAGTCTGCACTCCCACCAGCAGTGCACTAGTGTCCCCTTTTCTCCACAACCTCTCCAACACTTGCTGTTTGTTGCTTTGTTTATGAAGGCCATTCTGACTGGTGTCAAGTGGTATCTCATTGTGGTTTTAATTTGCATCTCTCTGATAGCTAGCGATATCGAGCATCTTTTCATGTGTCTCTGGATCCTCTGTATGTCCTCCTTGGAGAGGTGTCTGCCCAAGTCCTTTGCCCATTTTTTAATTTGGGTTGCTTGTCTTCTTAGAGTGGAGTCGTGTAAGTTCTTTGTATATTTTGGAGATTAAACCCTTATCTGAGATATCATTGGCAAATATGTTTTCCCACACAGTCGGTTCTCTTTGTATTTTAATACTGTTTTCCTTGGCCACGCAGAAGCTTTTTATTTTGATGAGATCCCATTTGTTTATTCTTTCCTTTATGTCCCTTGCTTTAGGGGACATATCAGTAAAAATGTTGCTGCGTGTAATATCTGAGATTTTCCTGCCTATGTTCTCTTCTAGGACTTTAATGGTGTTACGGCTTATGTTTAAGTCTTTTATCCACCTTGAATTTATTTTTGTGTATGGTGTAAGTTGGTGCTCGAGTTTCATTTTCTTGCACAAAGCTGTCCAGTTCTCCCAACACCACTTGTTGAAGAGGCTGTTTTTACTCCATTTTATGTTGCTGCCCCCTTTGTCGAATATTAATTGACTATAGAGACTAGGGTTTATTTCTGGGCTCTCTATTCTATTCCACTGGTCCACGTGCCTGTTTTTATGCCAGTACCAGGCTGTTTTGATTACAGTGGCCTTGTAATACAGTTTGGTATCAGGTATTGTGATCCCTCCTGCTTTGCTCTTCTTTCTCAAGATTGCTGCCGCTATTCTGGGTCATTTATTGTTCCATATAAATTTTTGAAGACTTTGTTCGATATCAGTGAAATATGCCATTGGTACTTTAATAGGTATTGCATTGAATCTGTAGATTGCTTTGGGAAGTATGGACATTTTGATGATGTTAATTCTTCCGATCCATGAACACGGTATGTGTTTCCATTTATTTGTGTCTTCCTTGATTTCCTTCTTCAGTGTTGTGTAGTTTTCTGCATACAGGTCTTTTACCTCCTTGGTTAGGTTTATTCCTAGGTACTTTATTTTTCTTTTTGCTATATCAAATGGTATTTTTTTCTTGATTTCTGCTTCTGTTGTTTCATTGTTGGTATACAAAAATGCCTTTGATTTCTGGATATTGACTTTGTATCCGGCTGTTTGGCTAAATTCATTTATTAGGTCGAGCAGTTTTTTGGCCGAGACTATAGGATTTTCTATGTATACTAACATGTCATCTGCAAACAATGATAGTTTTGTTTCCTCCTTTCCAAGTTGGATGCCTTTTATTTCCTTTTCTTGTCTAATCGCTGTGGCTAATACTTCCAATACTATGTTGAATAGAAGTGGAGAGAGTGGACAGCCTTGTCTTGTTCCTGATTTTAGTGGAAAAGAATTTAGTCTTTGCCCATTGAGTATGATGCTGGCTGTAGGTTTCTCATATATAGCCTTTATTATGTTGAGGAATGCTCCCTCTATTCCCACTTTGCTGAGTGTTTTTATCATAAATGGGTGCTGTACCTTATCAAATGCTTTTTCCGCATCTATTGATATGATCATGTGATTTTTGTCTTTGCTTTTGTTTATGTGATGAATTACATTTACAGATTTGCGAATGTTGAACCATCCTTGCATCCCTGGGATGAATCCCACTTGGTCGTGGTGTATGATCTTTTTAATGTGTTGTTGGATGCGGTTTGCCAATATTTTGTTGAGGATTTTAGCATCTATGTTCATCAGCGATATTGGCCTGAAGTTCTCCTTCTTTGTTGTGTCTTTATCTGGTTTTGGGATTAGGATGATGCTGGCTTCATAAAAAGAGTTTGGGAGTCTTCCATCTTTTTGGATTTTTTGGAATAGTCTGTGGAGAATAGGGGTTAGCTCTTCCTTAAATGTTTTGTAGAATTCTCCTGTGAAGCCATCTGGTCCAGGGCTTTTGTGTGTCGGGAGTGTTTTGATTACTGATTCAATTTCACCGGATGTTATTGGTCTGTTCAGGCTTTCTGTTTCTTTTTCATTGAGTTTTGGAAGGTTATATTTTTCTAGAAACCTGTCCATTTCACCTAGGTTTTCAAATTTCTTGGCATACAGTTCTTCATAGTAATTTCTCACAATCCTTTGTATTTCTGCGGTGTCGGTTGTAATATCTCCTCTTTCATTTCTGATTGTGTTTATTTGAGTCCTCTCTCTTTTTTTCTTGATGAGCCTGCTTAAAGGCTTGTCGATTTTGTTGATCTTTTCAAAGAACCAACTCCTGGATTCATTGATCTTTAGGATTGTGCTTTTAGTCTCTATGTCATTTAATTCTGCTCTTATCTTGGTTATTTCTTTCCTTCTACTTGCTCTGGGCTGTCTTTGTTGTTGTTCCTCGAGTTCTTGTAGGCGAAGGGTTAGGTTGTTTGTTTGAGATGTTTCTGTCTTTTTTAAATAGGCCTGTATCGCTATAAGCTTCCCTCTGAGGACTGCCTTTGCTGTGTCCCATAAGTTTTGGGTCGATGTGAGTTCATTATCGTTTGTTTCCAGAAACTTTTTTATTTCCTCCCTAATTTCATTCTTGACCCATTCATTGTTTAATAGCATGCTATTCAATCTCCATGATTTTGAGGGTTTTGGGTTTTTCTCCTTGGGGTTCGTTTCTAGTTTCAGTCCCTTGTGGTCTGAGAAAATGCTTGGTATGATTTCAATTTTCTTGAATTTGTTGAGGCTTGATTTGTGTCCTATCATGTGGTCTATCTTTGAAAATGTTCCATGTGCATTTGAAAAGAAAGTGTATTTAGCTTCTTTGGGATGAAGGGCTCTATATATATCAGTTAAGTCCATTTCCTCTAGAGTGTTGTTCAATGCCACAATATCTTTGTTGATATTTTGTTTGGAAGATCTGTCCATTTTTGACAGTGGGGTGTTAAAATCCCCTACTATAATTGTGTTGCTGTCTATATCTTTCTTGAAGTCCTCTAAGATTTTCTTGATGTATTTAGGTGCTCCTCCGTTGGGTGCATATATATTTACAATATTTATGTCTTCTTGGTGGATTCTTCCCTTGAGTATTATGAAGTGGCCTTCTGGGTCTCTCTTTATGGCCCTTCTTTTGAAGTCTATTTTGTCTGATATGAGTATTGCTACCCCAGCTTTTTTTTCCTGACCATTTGCTTGGAAAATTTGTTTCCAGCCCTTCACTTTGAGCCTGTGTATGTCTTTTGTCCTGAGGTGGGTTTCTTGTAGGCAGCATATGTGTGGGTCATGCTTTCTTATCCATTCAGCTATTCTATGTCTTTTGATTGGAGCATTTAATCCATTTACATTTAAGGTTATTATTGATAGGTAATTATTCATTGCCATTTTCATACCTGTGTTCCTCTCTCTCTTTCTCCTTCTGTCTTTTCCTTTCTTCCCTTAAAGCAGTCCCTTTAGTATCTCTTGCAGCATTGGTTTGGTAGAGGTGTATTCTTTTAGACTTCTTTTGTTTGGGAAGCTCCTTATTTGGCCTTCTATCTTGATTGAAAGCCTTGCTGGGTAAAGTAGTCTGGGTTGCAGGCCTTTGGATCTCATGGCTTGGAATATTTCTTGCCATTCTCTTCTGGCTTGGAGCGTTTCCATTGAGAAGTCAGATGCTAACCTGATTGGGGCCCCCTTGTATGTTACTTCCTTTTTCTCCCTTGCTGCTTTTAAGATTCTCTCTTTGTCTTGGAATTTTGCCATTTTAATTATGATGTGTCTTGAAGTGAGCCTGTTTGGGTTCCTTTTGATTGGGACTCTCTGTGTTTCCTGGATTTGTGTGGTTTTTTCTCTCACCAAATGAGGGAAGTTTTCCATCATTACTTTTTCAAACAGGTTTTCTATCCCTTGTTCTTGTTCTTCTCCTTCTGGTATCCCTATTATACGAATATTATTCCGTTTCATGTTGTCTTGCATTTCTCTTAAACCCTCTTCATTCTTTCTAAGCCTCTTTTCCTTATCTTGCTCATTCTGAGTGTTTTTTTCTATTTTGTCCTCCAACTCGCTGATCCGATCTTCTGCTTCATCGATTCTGCTTTTCATTCCTTCTACTGTGTTCTTCAGTTCAGAGATTGTGTTCTTCATTTCCTCTTGGCCCTTGTTGATAGTTTCTATTTCCTTTTTCATGTTGATATAGTTTACGGTGAGTTCATCATAACTTCCCTGTAGTTTGTGGTAGCTCATTGAGAGCTCATTGAGCTTCCTGACAACCATTGCTTTGAACTCGATATCTGATAGTTGAGTTGCCTCTGTTTCATTTAGCATTCTTTCTGGAGCTTCCTCCTTTCCTTTCGTTTGGGGATTGTTCTTTTGTCTTCCCATTGTTTGTAAGACTCTTGTTGTTAGCCTCAGCTTCTTAAATTGATCTGTTCTGGCTCCCTGGGTTTGTGGTATGACCTTCTGTGGTAGAATATCTGTGAGATTCAGTGGTAGATTCTCCTTCGGGTATCCTGTTGTTCACCGCTTTCACTGTCTCATCAGCTGGTATACCCTCTTTTGGGGGCCAAGTCTGGTTTTTGTTTTTGTTTTTCCCCACAGTTTCAGGCTTGCTTGTTTGTTTGTTTTGTCTCACTCGTGGGTATTTACAAAAAGAAGAGGGGGGAAAATGAAAAAAAGAAGAAAGAGGAAACAAGAGGAAGGTAGAAGAGATAAAATTGAAAAGAAAGGAAGAGGGGATAAGAGAAGAAGGAATTCAAGGGAGGCAAAAGGAGTTGGGGAGTAAAGAAGAAGATATAAACAATGAAGAAGGAGTAGTTAAAAACTCATATAGATAGACAGGCTTACAAACAAAAAGACACTAACAAACTGGCAAAACAAAAAAGAGACACGCACACAGACACCCCCACACAAATATAAGCAGCCGGGGGAGGGGGGGGAAGGAACAAGCAAAGCACAACAAAATATTAAAAAAAAAAATAAAATAAAAAAATTAAAATATATTAAAAAAATAAAATGAAAAAAATGAAAAAAACAAAACAAAACAAAACAAACAAACAAAAAAAAATACCCTCTTGTTGTTTTCAAACTTGCCAGCCTGTTTTTCAGGTCTTGCTGGCTGCAATGGCCGAGAGGTGATCTTACTGCTTTTCTCTGTGTTCAGAACTCAGTCCTCATTGTGCTATGTATCCCAGCGTTAGTGGTTGCCTCTCCCCACAGGGTTTCCAGCGTGTGATCTGAGCCTCCTTGTGTGTGCGCACTTCACTGAGTTTATGGGTGTGTGTTAGGTTCTCCAGACGTGCACAGCCGCCTGCCTTTGTCCCTGGGAGGCTTTCAGTGTTCGGGCACAGCTGCCTGCCTTTGTTTCTGAGAGGGGCCTGCGTTCCAGCTGCTATCCAGTGCCTGCACCTTTGGCCTGAGCTGTCCGCGTTTGCACCTCTGGCTCCACAGCTGTCTCCAGCGGCCTGCGCCTATGTTTTCACGAGTGTCCACTAGCCCGCCACCGTGTAAGGTCCCCTGAGGGTGTCTATTTTCATGCAGATGTCTCACTTCGCCGGCGCCTCTGTCTCTGTTGGGGCGCCTGTGCTTTCGTAGTCGCCCGGTGACCACGAAAACTCGGTTCAAAGTCGCGCAGTGACCTGGTGCGGGGCACCCACTTTCGCTCCCTCGCGGGGCACCCACTTTTGCTCGGGCGCAGTCGCGCGGTGGCCCCTGAGATCTCCCAGCCGGTTCAGCGGCTGACCCAGCTCCCTCCCCAGGGCCCTGGGGCAGGCTTGGCGGAGCGCCAGGCCGGGGCCTCAGCCGCCCCGCTCTCCGCGCGCTGGAACCCTGGGCTCTTATTGTTCCGAAGAGCTCTCCTTACCGCTTGTTTTTCAGTGTCCGCTACAATTTCCGACCTCTTATTCTCCAATATGCTGTGTTACTGTTCCTTGTCTGTTCTGGTCTTTCAAAGATTGGTTTGGTTTTTCTCCTGTGTGTAGAGGGGGAATAGGGTCTGCTCCCTCCTACCACACCGCCATCTTCCCAGCCTCTATACATACTACTTTAAATGGCCTACCTCAAGCCAGACATTTGGGATTCGAGTCTACTGTATTTATTCCTGCATTATACCTAATAAACAAGTATGTTTTTTTCTTTTATCTTCTTTATTACTACCCTGTATCATATATACAAGGTCTGTTCAGAAGATATCCAGCCATGTAATATGAAAAATAGAGACATTTATTGAAGAGGATACAAGATACAAGAAACATTGTACATAGGACAGTGACACCTCAGTTCCCTTCAAAGTGGGCACCTTGTGACCTCATACAGTTCTCCCAGTCACCATCAGCTGCCCCGTCATATTTTCCTGAATCTCATCAACTGTCTGAAGTCTGTTCCCTTTCAAAGGTGATTTTAGTTTTAGAAAAAGCCAGAAGTCACAGGGTACAAAATCTGGGCAGTGCGGGGGCTGAGTCATCTGGGTTATTTGATGTTTTACCAAAAAACTCTGCACAAGACATGATGCATGAGCAGGTGTGTTGTAGTGAAGAAGTTGCCAATCATTAGTTGTTTATAGCTGAGGCCTTCTGAATCATCCGAATAGAGTTTGTGGAGGAATGTTCAAACTTAACACAAAATTTGATGCATACTCATTGTTCTACTTGCTCAGTCATTTTGAATGCCATGACCACAAATGTACACATGCTCACTCAACAGCATCTACCACCCCCACTGACTAGTATAATGAAGTCGTAATTGTTCATACGTGCACATTCCAGTTCACTCGTCTTGGCTGCCAGGTTACATCGATGTCACGCAAACCTTTCTCATTATATTAATAATGGCCAGACTTTTTCCAGGCAGAAAAAGTCCACATATATAACAGATAACATGTTAAGCAGCCAAAATGCCTAGGTTCACGTACTTCACCATGTTACTATATCTCAGTTTTCTCATCTGTAAAATGGAGATGATAATATTAGTGACTATCTTTTAGCTTTGTTTTATTGAATAAATGAATTATTTTCAAACATGCAAAATAGTAAATAGTAAGTTTTAAAATCTATTAGTGCTTACAAGCTTGTGTCCCGTTCACCTATCCTTTGGGCCGTTTTGAAGTAGCCCCCTTTATTTGTGGTTTTGTGGTCCCTGGTTTCAGTCACCTATTCTTAACACTGGTCCAAAAAAAAGAAGTTCTGGAAGTAAGAAACTCATAAGTTTAAACTGTGTGCCATTCTGTGTAGTGTGATGAAGTCTGCCGCCTTCCTGCACTGTCCCACCCGGGGCAGCAATCAGTCCTGTGTCTCGCGCGTGGAGGCCGGACTTGCTCCCTGCCCATTAGTCACCTGGTGGCCGACCAGATTCTCAGATCGCCCTGGGATCTCCATTTTGGGTGCCAGGAAACCTTACTTTACTCAATAATGGCCCCAATACACAAAGTAGTGATACTGGCAATTTGGATTTGCCAAACTGCTTTCTTTAAGTGAAAATGTAAAAGTTCTTGACTTAATAAGAAAATGTAAAAAAATGTATGCTGACACTGCTAAGAGCTGCAGTAAACAAACCTATTTGTGAAATTGTGAAGAAAGAAAAAAAATCATGCTAGTTTGCAACTGCAACTGCAAAAATTTTGGCCACAGTGCACAATCAGTGCTCTAAATTGGATGGAAAAGGCATTAAATTTGTGTGTGGAAGATGTGAACAGAAAAACATATTCTAATTGACAGCAACCAGAAACCATTAGAGTTGCACGAGAAAGCACTGAGCCTATAAGTAGATTTCTGGAAGCTAGTAATATCCCTAAAGTTGTGTACTGCGAGGAAGGGCTGGTCATGCAGATTCAGGAATAGGTTTGGACTGGAAAACAGAAAAGGTATTGGAGAGAGAGAGACCGCATTCACATAACTTATCACAGTATGTTGTTTCAATTGGTCTACTTTATTAGTTAGTTATTGTAAGTCTCTTACTGCATTTAATTATAAAATAAAATTTATCACAGGTATGTATGTATAGAAAAAAACATAGTGTGTACAGGGTTTGGCACTAACTGCTGATTTACGCATCTACTGGGGCCTTGGAATGTGTCCCTGTGGACAAGGGGCAGTACTATAATAGTCTTCTCTTTATCATTTTTTAAGCTTTGAATTTCATTACCCTCCAATATATTTACTTCCCATATCTATTATGGAAATTGTTATGATTTGCAAATCTGATCTTCTTCCTCAAAATTCTTCAAAGACTTTAAATTAATTACATCATTAACATTAAATATATGAGAAGATAAGTAAGGAAGGACGGAAATGCCTGATTTATGTAACATTACTTTCTGGTACTTCGCATAATTCCATTGGGTACTTTCCCAATGGAATTTTTCCAGATATAATCAGCCTTTTTGTACTTGCAATGTATTTTGTACATTGTTTTCTCTAAAAGTTCGAATCATCTCCATCTGTCCCTCCTTCTCTTCTTTCTCTGTTATTCTCTTTTCCTTTCTCCCTCCCTTTTTAATCATTTTCTGTTTGCTTGGCAAAGCATTCATCCTCAAAGCATATTGAAGTACTGTTCTTAACAAGTCCCTACTGCTCCTAAACATTTTCACTTGGCTGATGTATAGTCCTCATCTTACTAAGTTAAACTATATTTGTGTGCCTGCATTTGCACAAGGTCATAAACATGGGTATCTTCTATCCTGAGCAGACAGCACAATGTCTAATACAAAACAGCTGCTAAATAAGTATTTGTTGGCTAAATGAATTACTCTGCTCAGTATTTCTCAATTTCTGGACAAGAACACTGTCATCAAAGGACTGAGTAGCAGTTAAATAACTGTTATGAGAAGATCTAGGACTATTACTACAGTTTCCAGATGTGGAATCTCACGTGTTACTTATCAGTTGTCAAGAACTTACACAGACTATAATGCAGGTTCTGTAGTGCTGAAACATTATTTGTGACATTTGTACTTGTTGTATTGCCTATACTAGTTTAGAGTGAAGTCTTCAGGCTTAACCATAAGCACCAGATTTTGTGTTTAGACTATTTATTATTAAATTTTAAAATAAAGCACTGATACCCAGTAGCTTAGTAATTAAGATGCTTCAAATACTGTGGCAATGTTTGCATTAACTAAATCATTGAGAACCATGCCGATTTTACCAAATCCCTGTACTCAACAGTGCCTGAGGGCTGGCTTCCTTTCTGTCTTTTTAGTGACCTAGAGAATCTCAGACCACATAAAATCTAACCATTTGAGTTCAGTTTTTATATCATTAGCATATAGATCATTTTATAACATTTATTGAGAAAACATCAGAAATTCTTTTCCAATCGTACCTAGGTATTCACTGAACAAAGTAAAACACCTTGCCTCCATCCTGCATGCCAGAACTTAGCAATCACTGCAGTCAGAGCTCATACTAGACCGTATTTTCAATCACAAAGCTTTGTGTTAAGTGCATTACATTTATTCGTTCACTAACAGATTCCAAACTTTCTCAGAGCTCAGCCTATCTTTATCTCCAGTTATAATTATTTGTAACATATTCTGAGAACTATTTATTTGTTTACCTCTAAATGATAACACTTGCTGCAATAAAAATAGATCCAGGGTAAAAATAAGTGTCTCAGATGAAAAGACTTGAATAAATAGCCACATTAATTAAAACCTAAAAATACTATAAATCTTTAAATTGTAAAATTAATGTAGTATAGAGAGGAAGACAATTTAAAAAGTGGTTATTAAATTGCCTAAATATTTAATACTTGGCTATAGATTAAATTTAGAACAAAATTTAAAAAATTATATCCATAGATATTCAGAGACTAAACTTTACTCCAGATCAATGTTTCTGTTTTTAGATAAGTTGGAGCTCTGTAGAGGAGAGGTAGAGGTGATATAGAAATAAATTGGATTTTTAAATTATAGAAAAATTAAATTTAAGGTGAAGCTTGTATATCTAAGGATACACATTTCCTAATGTCCCCTGACTCTGAGATTTCCATGATTTAAACTCAAATAATCAGAGAGAAATGTAGTTTGACTTTTGGAATCTCTGTAGACTTATAGTTTTGAGGATTTATATACCATCAAAGCCATTCCAAGCATTTTTTCAAAGCAAATAGTCAACCTGTTTTAAGAAAACTCACTCTAAAAATTGACATTGGTAACAGATTTGAATTAAGGTTGTCATTTATTTCCACTTTCAATCTGTGAGAAGGCATGGAGAATCATGAGGCAGAAATGCTAGAAAAAATGTAAAAGCTACTAAGCTATATATTATATGCTTTGGACTTTTTCTTTTAGTATTCTATTATAACTAAATTCTTTATGTGAAATAAATGTAGTAACTCATATATTTTAGATATACTTTATTTTTCTGATATTTGGAATACTACCTGAAATTGCATGGTATGGAACTACCTAGGGTGAAGCAACTGAATTCTTTCCCAAGTAACTCAAACAGATATCTTTATGGGTTTCAAGTATTTATAAAGAAATTCAGGATGAGAATGCATTTTAATTTCAAGTGATATGATATGTATTTAGTCTTTCTCTAAACTTTATCTTCCTTATAACCTTATGAGCAAAAACACAAACACCACAAAAGAAAATATCTCCATATATGGCTGGTATCACTCTTAACTCCTTATTTGAATGAACATCATTCCTTTATTCCATGTTCAAGTTGTAGTTCCCCCTGACATGCAAAGGATCATTTGAACAAACTACCACGTGAAGAAGTTTTTGCATTTTCCATAGACACGCTATTAAAATTGGCAACTTCTTTCATCAGGTGGAAGTCTGGATTCTGGGACACTACAGGAAACAACACAGAAAACTATCCCTGTCTTCATTAAGTTCACATTCTAGTAACAGGAGCTTAGCAATAAATGAGGTAAATAAAATATATCGTAAGTTGGATGATGATAAGTATTATGAAAGGAAGGGCTTTTTGGAAGTTTCGTACTTGAAAGTGTGGTCAGTAAAGGCTACACTTAAAAAAAAAAGGAATATTGGAGTAAAGACTAGCAAGAGGTGAAAGAATAAGCTGTATGGCTATTTGGAAGAAGAGGGATCTAGGCAACAGGAACAGTAAGTGCAAAGGGCTGAGGGCAGAAATGTGACTTCAGTGTGTGAGGTTGTGTAGCTGGAGTAGAGTAAGAAAGGGATGAAAGGCAGGCGATGAGGTCAAAGATGTGGCAGGGGCCAGTGTATGTAGTAGGCTCATAGAGACTGTAAGGTGTTTGGCTTTTAGGTGGAATGAGCTGGCTTAGGGTTCTGAGCAGAAAGAGTGACACTGCATTAATTTTCTTTTAGCAGGATTACTCTGACTACTCTGATTACTCCTACTCTGCACGCAGAGCAAATGTATCCAGGTACGAGGATGCTGAAATTTATCGGATGAGAAATGCCAGAGGCCAGTAGTAGGCTAACGTTAGAGGTGATAGAAGTATTGGATTTGGGATGTAATTTGAAAATAAAGACTTGGACTGACAAATTACATGTGAAAGAAAAACTTTTTTTTTCTAGGTAACTAGAAGATTGTAATTAGCTTTCACCGATGTGGAAAGACAGAGCAGAGGAGCAGGTTTGAGGCAACTGGGGGAGTAAGTGGAGTGGAAATCAAGAGTTTGGTTTGTATGCATATGTTAACTTTGAAACATGCTTGTAAGAAGTCTAGGGGAAGGTCTTGAGTGAGTAGCTGGATATAGGATTTTGGATTTCAGGGAAGTGGTCCAGGCTGGAAATAGACATTTAAGAATGATCAGTGTTTTATAAGCATTGCCTTGTTTTTTTTTTTTATATTCTATAACATTTCAAGTCTTATCTTTCATTAGATGATAGAGTATTTATAGTGCTTTCTCCTAGAAAATATTGATTGTCCTCATAACATTTCTTTCCAAATTCTCTTCATTCTGTTGCTTCTACAAATTTTAACTGAAGAAACAGGATCCAGTGTGATTTTGGCAGGCCCAGATAGAATGTGCACAATGATCTAGGGAAAGCCAGTTAGTAGGTCTGTAGGCTACCTCAGGAAATATATGCACAGGAAATGGAGAGAGTGATGCCTGACCTAAGTTTTTTCAATAAATGTGAACTTCTCAGAAGTTCATAAATGAAAATAAACAAAAGGAAGCAAATTGAGTATTCCCCCACTTGACCTTTATTGTTCAAACAGTAAAGCAAAAAAAAAAAAGACAGATTCAGTTTCTCTTTTAGTTTCTCTTTTCTGAAAGGAAAGCTGCTCAGCGGGCGTGTGGCAGCACACACTGTTGCACCTATTTGTGGATCTCCTGTAAATATGTGTGTTCCAAGCTCTGTTTCTGTTTCAACAAACTGCCACTCCCTATTCTCAGCTTTTAAGTTAAACCACTGTGTTTCTCTTTAATTTAGTAATATATTACAATTTTATACATACAAGCACATATTTATACATTTCATACCCCCCCCCACCACCACACACACTGTACACTTAAAATATTACAAGGACACTGGCTTCTCTGACTGGGAATTTAACAAGCTCCTAACGGAAACATGAAGAGATCTACAAATCTATTACATCTTTAGGATAACATTTCAGAGAAGCTTAACTTTGGAGACAGGAGTTACAATACCATTAAAGATGTTTCAGAGGTAAACAGAGGAGTAAAGTAACTTGCTGAAATATGGCAGTCCAATCTAAAGGAAAGACCAGTCAATGAAGAGAGTGCATGTTTTTGAACAGGCACTGCTCTAATATTCTGGGTGTTGACAGGGAAAGGGGGAAGAGAGAACTTGAAGTGACAAAGAAATTTTCCTTAAAGAAACGGTTACCGAAAGCAAATATGTAGGAGTGAAATGAACAAAACAATCTCAAAATTAGATGTTTTATGGATACAACAGCAGAAATATAAAATATATTTATAGCAATAAAAGCAGCTAATATTTGCATAGTGCTTTACACTTTGCACCAATACCACATAATTTGTTTCATTTAATCTTATATACTTATTTAAGGGGTATAGAGTTATAATCTTTCCATGAAGATGAAGGTACTGAAGTCCAGAGTAGACACATAATGGCCCAAGATGATACAGTTGGCAAGAAGCAGCTAGAATTTGTGCACATGTTTCCTGACTCCCCATCCTGTGTCTTCACTGGGATCTTAATTATAATCAAATTTTTTTTCAATTTAAATGTTTTCTTATAGACAGACATGTTTGAAAGTTTTTTCCCAGATTGTTTATTACAAACACAGAGAAACATTAGATTATCCTTGTTCTTTGTACTGAAATGTTTCCTATAAGCACATTCTATGACTGACTATATACAAATTAATTTATTTTATCTAGTTTCTACTCCATGAAATCTCAAAATTGCAACACAAAAAATTTTGTAAAATAGTATCACCTAAGTATAAGGATTTAATGAAAGACTAACTTGGCAGCTTATATTATTTAGTGAATTAATCTTTGAAATAATTTCTGGATTATTGGCTTTTTTATTGAATAAATCAGAATTTATGCAAGATTAAGAGACTTGTGATTCTAACTCTTATTGGAACAAGTACACCAGACAGCCAAATAATCATAGTTTGGAAAATTAGGGACCAGATTCAAAGTCAAATATCTGCTTCAATATCTGGTTCTGTAATGGGGTACAGCCCGTGCCCCCCAAGATGGGGATTTGTAATGGCATCCAGAACTCAGGGTGTCCAGGAATATAGGATATCCCCACCCCCACAAGTCTGACTGGCGGATGGGACACAGAGGAGGGCCATTGAGAGTTATTTCGAACATCAACAGCAGGGTAGCTAGCAAGATGGGCATGACTTTAAGAGCTCCTGCACCCGTGTGAGAGCTTGGAGATGATTCCGCTCCACACCACAGGGCCACACCTGCCTGGACTTACTATGGCAATCCAGAAAGGCTGACATCTGCCACAGTGCTGGCAGGTGTAGTCAGTTGTGGGAGGAGTTGGGAATGGGGTTGTGGAGGAGGTTCCAGGCTGGGATTTAAACTGGAGGTGGGCCACCACGAGGTATGAGAGACAACGCAGGACAATGAGAGGGGCCAAAGAGAGACCATACAGGAAGAAAACGAATGAAAAGACTATTTGCTGGTGGTCCATGAGAAGGTGCCACATGGTTTTGGATTAAGAACTGGAGATTTTTCCCACAACACAGCTGATGGTGCTGGGGACTATGGGAGACCTGCCCAGCCAAGCATGGATCACTGGGAAGAATTGAAGAAGTGAGCTGTGGACTCTAATTTCTCTTTCTTCTGGAAGGTAGTACTTCTGATTGGCATGTTCTGAGACTGGCCTGACTGGGCAAAGGTGGGGAAAGGAAGGACTGTGTGTGTTTGTGGGTATTTTAAGGGACTGTGATATCCTGCCGTTACTCTTAACCTGTATAATTTTTGAATAAATATCCAAAAATTCCTTTCCTTTTTACCAAACTCTAGCATTGACAGCCAAAATTCCTAAGGGCAGTGGGCAAAGAAACCACAGTGACAGAAAGATCTCTTGGGATAGGGGGCTTGTTTTGGTAATAGTATCTGGACACCTCCCTGCTCCCGGTTCCTTTTGGTAACAGTTCAGAGAACAGGAAATTTCATGCTTAAATTATTTCTAAATTATTTCCAAGCTCACCTTTTATTGATGAGATTAATTTTTAGAAAACAGAAGTTTGAATAAACATTTCTTAAGTTATACTTTGACTCTGTGACATGAATATGCCTTGAGAAACTTGAAACGATAGTCATTCACCGCAGGAGGACGTTTGGGTCAACTACAGACCGGGTATGTGACGGTGGTCCCACAGCAACGCAGTGGAGCTCACAAATTTTTGTGTCCTAGTGACATCGTAGCCACCGTAACATCATAATGGAATGCTCTACTTATATATTTGTGGTGATGCTGGTGTAAATAAACCAGCACTGCCAGTTTTATCAAAGTGTAGCTCATGCAATTATCATTGTGTACAATGTACAATACTTGGTGATGATAATAAAAGGCTATGTTACTAATACATATTTACTATACTATGCTTTTTATGGTTATTTATTTATTTATTTTTAATTTTTATGGTGATTTTAGACTGTTCTCTTTCTATCTGTTAAAAAATTGTTTTCTAGAAAACAGTATGCCATGCTATGCCAGCAGCGGCCTCACACATTTCATGTTTACCGGGTCTCTTGATTGTGTTGTCCCATGGGCTTGAGTTAATCTCAGAATTCGTACAAATGTGGTACAGCCTAAGTGTACAGTGTTTATAAAGTCTACAGTGGTGTATGGTAATGTCCCGGGCCTTCAGCTTCACTCAGCAACCCCCGTCACGGACTCACCCAGTGGAACGTCCCGTCCTTCAAGCTCCATTCACGGTAAGTGCCCTGTAAAAATGTACCATTTTTTTATGTTTCATACCACATTTCTACTATACCTTTCTAAGTTTAGGTATGGTTAGGCAACAGACATCATTGTGTTACAGTTGCTTCCAGTGTTCAGTACAGTAATGTGCTGTTCAGGTTTGCAACCTAGGAGCAGTAAGCTATGCCGAATAGCCTAGGTGTGCAGTAGGCGACACCATGTAGGTGTGCATAAGTGCATGCTACGATTTTCTCACAATGGTGAAATTGCCTAACAACACGTTTCTCAGAAGGTATCCCAGTCGTTAAGTGGCGAATGACTGTACTCAGAAGACCTCCTCCTCTCTGTTGAAGTACAAGTAATGATCAAGACTCAGCTTCCATATGTATGACTATTGCACAGTCATAGAACTATGTAATTGTAGGAGTGTGATTCTTGCAACAGACGTAGGTGTATTTACAAAGAAAAAACATGTAAGTGGATTAGATGCCATATAATGAATTAATCAATTGTAAAAAATATTCAGATGTGAGGGAGTTGAGTAAACTATTTTATAAATTCCAAATGAAAAGGTAAAGAGAGAACACAAGTATTGATTTAATGAAATTTGCTGTTTAATGCATAACCATGACTAACCACAGCATGGGGGAACCTTCTGTTAATGAGGGAAACTTCTGTTGATACAAGCGAGCAACTAATAATGTCTACCTTTAGGGCAGACAGATCTGTTATTTGAGTCCTGGTGAACAACGCAAAGGAGGGGTAGAGCAGGAAATGTACTATAATTGCTTTTCTTAAAGGAAAATCTGCTCTCCCTTTGAGATATGGAATCTCTTCTCTGGCTTCACGGAAACGCTTTTTTATGCAGCGGGAAGCCAGGTGTGCCATAAAGTAAAAGCAGCTTGCTCTCTTCTTTTTGGGTTATATTAACTGAATTAATAAGCGGAGTGAGTCCTCTAATTACATCTCATTCTTAATACTAATTATTTCAATTTATGAAAAAACATGCCCATTGCCTGGAGTTCCCTTTTATGTGTGATCTAATCCGAACACAGCAAGGACATAATATTAAATTCTGTTTTCACTGAATTTCAAAAAACCCAGACAACTCAGGAGAACTAAAGGATATAACAAAGTGAAGGTCGAAGACTGGGGTGGGGGACACTGGGTGGTGATCCACACCCTGACACTTGGGGAGCTTCGGGGCAGTGGAAATGAGTGGGTTCTGAAGTAGTAAGGTCTAGGTTTCAGCTCCCCATTCTGCCTTTGGTACGAAAGTGGCATTAGTCCAGTTTTCTGATCTCAGTGAGCCTGATTTCCCTTTTACATGACAGGTGTATTAGTACATTCAAGGGTAGTTTAAGATTAATAGATGTCCACAAGAGCCTCCTTCTCTTGTTTATTCATTTTCACTTAATTACCTAACTTAGTTCGTGCTTCCATTGTGTGTGTTTGGCAGTTCTGTCTTGTGTCCTCGGGAAGAGAACGCAGTCCCACATTTTTAAAGCCGATGTCCTCCCACTAATTTGTCGAGTTCCGTAACAGGCTGTCGTTGCCGTGCAGAGCGTTTATAAGCCCAACTGGAAATTCACCCTATTTTCAAGCTACTTTGAGTTTCTGTGGACACATTTATTTATATTCATTTGAGCTAAAGTGATGAGGGAAACTGAGGTTCATCCACATCTTAGTACCAGAACCCTCTCCCTGTGATCACTATTTAGTCTTGAAGAAGTTCTAGCAGTCAGTTTGTGATCACAGCAAATGGAAATTGGATAGTCACTGATTTCTGCTTTATCCTTGTTTCTACTCAGTAAGACCAGATGATGAGTCCTTATATAGGATCTGACTCCAGCAAGGAGAGCACCATGTTGCCTTTATTCGGTTATTTTTTCACACTAAAATTTTAATCAAAAATAAATGAAAACTTAATAGAGACACTAAGGCTCAGCTGCTACAGTTGAAACCCAATGTAATTCAAATTATTGAGTATGGTAATTTAAAATAATTTCAAAATATCATGAATACTAATGGGATGTCAAGTAAGTTAAAGAGATAAGACTTAGGGGTATATGATGACTACTTTTATGTCGAATTTTGTTAATCTCGAACTTAACTTCCAAACTTGGTAGACAAAATAGGTTGGTCTCTTCACTAAGTCATTGCACCTGTAAAAATGATGGCTGTGTCAGCCTTAGGACATAAATGATAGGCGCTATGGCATGCCTTAATTCAAGTGTGTGGAGTGAAATTGTAGTAGATTGTTCCAATTCCAGCCTAGAGCCACCCTGGTACTTTTTATGTTGCAGAACAAGGAAACTTTAAAAGTGCATTTTGCACTACATGGATGTATAGGGCCACAAACCCGGATGTAACAATTATCCCCAGCTCATGATTCTAAAATAAGGCAGAATAAATAAGTAAGATGCAAGTGTCATGCTTGCCTATAATAAAGTCTGTTCTAATTGTTTCTCCAGGAATCCATGAGGAATGCTTGTATATATTTTTTTAATCAGTATTTTTAATTGCTTGTATATTTTGAAAATGCATTCTGGGGGTTACTTGTTACTAGTTTAGCTCTAGATCATTGCCCCATTTTTCTTGCGGGTCTCTCTTTGCTAATTGTGAACTGCAGCAACTTCTGCTTCGGCTGTGCCACTTTGTGCCTTGTAAGGTGTGCGTAGGACCTTCTGTATTTTTACCAAAGTAATTGCTGATAACAAGCTTGGCCATTTAAAGAGAATTTACTTGAAGAGTTGGGCAAAACTAAATGGAATTATAACTGCAAATTTTGTCAGTGATAATTATTCCAGTTCAAGGTCCTTCATAGGAATTTTCTCCTGAGTAATCTTTCCCTTTCCATTAGTTTCTGTGTTGTAGGGGCTGGTTTATGATCTTATTGCTTCAAGGGAATGGAGTACAAGTCCCAAGCTCTGGGCAGCGGTGGTAGTTAGAAGGGAGAAGGGGTGAGAGGGTTGTTTTCCAAGAAGAAATGGTAATATACTGGAAAGCAGCTCCACCAATAGTGATGGCAAATATCATGATGCCCAGTTTGACTTCACTGGTGTAAAACATTTTTTTCACAGTAGAAGTTTGCTTTACTATTGTATAAAAATAATTTTATGCAAATAAGACAGATTGCACTCACAAAGGGATTGCAAAACGTCGGATAAAATTATTTAAGCAGTTTCTCTCCCTTTCTAATCACCAAGACTTCGCAAAAATAATTGTGTCCTAGGATAATATTGCCCACTCTATCATTTATTGGAAAGTAATTTCACATAATTTGTTTCCTTAACATCCACTAAGCATTTAGATGAAGTTGTTTCTCTTTAGCTTCAATAGTCAATGGAGTGCCTCGTAAATTTTCAATGTTTTGTTATTTTCTGAACAAACTAAATGGCTTTGGAAAATATCATGTTTAAACAACTTATGGAATGTGTTTCCTGTTTTTTTTTATGAAGAAATAATACCTGCTCTTTCAGATTTGTTGTTTGGCTGGTTAATCCCTGTGCCCTTTAAATCCATGTGTGTGGTAGTGTGGAGACTTCGGGTTTGATTGAGAGAGCCCGTGAGCTGATCAGTGTTGCTGTGTTCCTCCAAGGAGAATTTTAGTGTTTATTACCTCCCTGCATCCCAGCCCTGCACGGACATGACCATCACCACCACCATCTTGTCTGAAACTGAAGGTTCAAAATATCTGAAATGTCTTACTTTAAATTACAATGTAGTCCATATTTCAATTAAAGGTGTCTTTAGCCACATGAGAGATAACATTTTGATGAAGTTATACCTCTTTAAAAGGGAGAGAAAGTCATAGAAATGGCATAAAACTAAAAAATAGACCCAAAAGCCACGGCCAGCTATATTTGTCAACTGGTTTTAGTGTAAAATTAGGGTAGATTTTTGTTGGTATGTATTAATTACAAATCTAAAATGTCCTGGTAGCTTTTATTTATAAACCTAAAAAGACAAAAAAATCACAAAAGTGAATCTTCACAAACAGCATATTTTTGTATACATGTTTAGCATATATAGTGTATAAATACACAAAGTACAAAGGTAAAACTCACCAAAAAAAAAAGCGTGTATCTGATGGACTGTGCATGGGGTAGTAATATAATTCACATTGATAATGATTCTGTTTACAGTACTTTAATAGCTACGTTGATTATATTTGGATAATGAATTGCTTATGTTAATAGTAATTGGAATTTGCTTATTTAAACACCTATCATTGCTAATTTCAGTTAAGATTGCACTATTAAATGGCTCATATCAAGTTTTCTTTGGGGGAAAACACATTCATTTTGGTATGAAAACTGTTTTAACGCCAGATTTATTTTAAGCTAACAGGTTTATTTTAAATTAAAAGACAAAGCTGTAATTATGAAAAAATGCCTCTTAAGCAGATGTGCCTAGTTTTAGTAGGGACCCAGCACTATCGTGAATATTTTACAATTTTATTTCCTACTACTTTGTTGTTTATTAAGTGCTTTTAAATTGTTTTCATAAGCTATTTATCACAAAATCATATGAGAGAAGTTAAAATAATGTTTTCCATTTCACAGATGAATGTATAGGATTATTAATGGTTAAATCAGTTCCTCGAAGTGAGGAGTGCACAGAGGTAGCTGGTGCTCATATACTCACTAGAGTTACTTCTGTAGGCAGGTTAGTGCAGCATTTGCTATCGATAAGGTGACTTAAAATACCTCAATAGTGAATGTATTTTTGAAATGGTAAACTGAACTCCAGTCTCCTGCTTAGTTGAAGTTTACTGCTCTGGATTTTAGTGACTAATATGGGTCCCTGGACGTAATTGATTTAAAGTGTGCTTGAAAAAACATCTATATTCTGGCCTAGGGCAAGGGCCCTCATTTGACTGTGCCAAGGACTGTGTACAGGTCTGTGAAATTTCTGTATAGGACTAGAGTATTGTTCTAGCCCTCAGCTTCTTCATCTATGAAATGTAAATTTAAAAACTATCTTGCAGACCTGTGAGAATAAAATAAAGTAAATAATATAACGTATACAGACCAAGGTCTGTTGCACCTAGGTTGCACTCAATAAATTATAGGTCCTATTAGTGTCAGAGTAAAAATCAATGCTTTGTGAAAATTTCTATATTTACTCAACATTTTAAAATTACTCAGATACCTGTCATGATTCCCTATGACTGTATAACTTCCTACCCCTTTTGTATGATGTAACACTCTTTAAAGGTCATGTATACATTTATTCTGCTTCCACCCCCCGTATCTACATTGTAAATTTACTTGCTTTTAATTATTCTTAACAACTTTACTACTCTGTTGTTTTCTAACCTATAAAACCTTATTTCGCTATTATTTAATTTTGACCTGAATTTACTTTTGTAAACTCTGTGTATAGAAAATACTATGTTTGTTATTTTGGGGAGAAATATGTTTTACCTGAAAATAAAGCCTAATTTCAAGTAATATTAACCTAATATTAGAAGGAAATACTAAATATGTAACTGATGAAAGACAGAATGTGATATATAGAAAACTAGTTACATACAAGGACTGTCCAGAAGATATCCAGCCATGCCAGGTGAAAAATAGAGACATTTATTGAAGAAGATACAAGAAACATTGTACATAGGACAATGACGCCTCAGTCCCCTTCAAAGTAGGCACCTTGAGACCTCGCACAGTTTTCCCAATCACCATCAGCTGCCCCATTGTGTTTTTCTGAATTTCATCTATAGTCTGTCTGAAATCTGTTCCCTTTCAAAGGTGATTTTAGTTTTGGGAAAAGCCAGAAGTCACACGGTGCCAAATCTGGGCTGTAGAGGGGCTGAGTCACTTGGGTGATTTGATGTTTCGACAAAAAACTCTGCATGAGAAATGATGAATGAGCAGGCACGTTGTTGTGATGAGACTGCCAATCACCAGTTGCCCATAGCTGCAGCCTTCTGAATCATCCCAATAGTTTCCATGGAGGAATGTTCAAGCTTACCGCAAAATCTGACACAGATTCGTTGCTCTACTCACTCAGTCATTTTGAATGTAATGGCCACACTGTACAGATGCTCACTCAATGGCGTCTGCTGCCTCCACTGACTGGTACGGTGAGGTCATCATTCTACTCCACCCTCCTTGGATGCCAGGTTACACTGATGTTGTGCAAACCTTTCTTGTTATATTAACAATGGCTGGATTTTTTCTGGATAGACCTTATAAATATAGGGTTTCAGAGGAGCTGTACTATATTTCTGTTATATGAAGATACAGTTTAAAAATATGGATAGAATTCTCACCACACACAAAAAAAATGGTAATTATGTGGCAGGATGGAAGTGTTTGGTGGTGTGATTGTAATAATTCGTTATATACATATAAGTGTATCAAATCAACACATTGTATACCTTAAACTTATACAACATTATATGTCAATTATATCTTAATAAAGCTGGAAAAATAGGAACAGAGTTTCAGAAATTGGCCACTGCATCCAGCAAACCTAGGAATTTCTTATCTTTATTTTAAAAAATATTCCTCAGGTGCTTTTGATGATTACCTAAGTTTGAAAGTCACTGCTAGCCAAATTCATGATGTTCTGTCCTTGGCTGGAGTCATTCCAAGGTGTTAGAAGATCTAAGAAGAGAAAAAGGGATATAGGTCTTATAAAAGAAAAAGCAAGTGTACATGTTTGTCAAGAGAGGATAGTTATTATCATAGTTATTAAGTTCAACTTATTTTTGTACACTTACTCCTCAGACTCACATAAAGTGTACATTCTAGACCTGGTATTTGCTACCTATGTGACTTAGTGTAAATTAATCAGAAACTTCAAAACTTTTCTATGTCTTTAAAATGGGACTAATAATGCCTATTTGAAGATGCTTATGTGATTAAGTGAGATAATACTGTGTAACCAATGAACTAACATACAGAACATGATGGGTCACCCCCCCCCAGACCCATTTTATAATTTCCCACCACTGATTGTCCAATCATGGTTCACATGGCTGTTTTTTCTCTGTTGCTTGGATGAAAGTGAAGCCTCAGAACTCTCCTTGTGTTAGTCAGTTTTCTCCAGAGAAGCAGAACCAAAAGGTGTGGCTTGAACAACAGAAATGTACCGTCTCACAGTTTTGGAGGCTAGACGTATCAGATGAAGTGGTTGGCAAGGTAGGTCCTTTCTGAGGACCATCAGGGAAGAACGCACCGCAGGCCTTCATTCTTGGCTGGTAGATGCCCTTCTCTGTATTCATATTGTCTTCCCGTATGTCTCTGTGGTCAAGTTTCTGTTTTTAAAAGGATGGCAGTTGTACTGGATTAGAGCCCACCCTAATGATCTCATTTTAACCTAATTATCTCTGTGAGGACCCTATCTCCACATAAAGTCATAATCCAGGGTACTGAGGGTAAGAACTTCAACACATGAACTTGGCAGGGGACACAATTCACCCGTAACACTTAACCCTCCTGTCTGTTCCACTCCTCACTCTAGTCTTGCTTCTCTAAAAGTAGCTATTATCCTGAATTTAGCAATATCATTTCTCTCCTTTTTTTATTATTTTACCAAATATAGAAGTATAGCAAAAGATATGATTTATGCTTGAAAGACAATTTACTTTTTATAAGTAGAACCATTATATAATTATATGATCTTTTATGTTAATATTACATTTCCCAGGATTTGACCATATTTATATGGAAGCTAAAGTTTGTTCATTTTCTTTGTAAGAAAATATATTAATATGTTACTTATCTATTTTATGTTTGATGAGTATTGGGTTTAATTTAGCCTTACTATTACAAATATGTTGCAATAAAATTCCAAAACACAAAAGATTCTTTTTGTATTTTCTGGTGTACAGATGTTACTGCAGATAGGGAGCACCAGGAGGTCTCTGCTGTTGTCCAAGAAGGCACGGGGGAGGTTCTTACACTGAACATGTCAGAAACTAGAAAGATGGATGGGCAGGACCTGAGTGCACCAAAGGATTTAGGAAGGTAAATGGATATGATTCCAGCACACCAAAGCTAGAAAGATGAATAGACAAGGTCCCAGTGCACCAAAAGCTAGCAAGATAATTAGAAAAGAAAAGCACCCCCCCCCCCATCCCCCGCCATCCCTGTAAGAACTGTGGGCTTGAGCAGGAGGGAGAGATAGTCTTTGAGACTGGAGTCCACCACTCCTCCAGGGCCTGGGGAACCCGAATAAAACCTCCTTCCTTTTGCACCAGCTCCTGTGTCATGAGTTTGGCCTTTGTTGCCACAGGAAGCCAAACCTGTTTGGTTATGTAGGACCAAGAAATACTTCAGAATGTGTACTAAAGAATGGATTTGCAGAATCATAAATTACATAAGGGTTAGTTTTTGATCAGGATGGTAGAACTGCTAAGAGTATTATGGAACAAGGGATTTATTATAGCAGTCAATCTTACATGATTTGGGGAAGTTCTGGTGAAGTAAAGATCTGAAAAGGATCAGGGAAGACTGACTAACTACTTCTGTCCGATGTAGCTGAAAAAGGTGAAGCTTGTGGGAAACTAAACATATCCAGCCGCCAGAGTGGAACGCAAAGGAGTTCCGTATGGAAGTCTAGACATTTGTCGGGTTTTCATGGACACTGTGTCTTGCTTTGCCACAGTGTGTCCAGCAGGGCTTACAAAGAAAGCTGGGCTGGATGAGGAGTGAAGTAAGAGGGTGAACTGGAAACCACAGTCACCATTTAGTCTGCCCCTTGCAGACTAAGCAAACAGCGTGTACATTTCTCATGTGGCAAACCTTCACAGGAAACCATACAGGGAAGGGATTGCTGAGATTCACATTCACAGGTTACTTATTGAAACAGTCTTATAGCATTACATTAACTTTACCAGATAATTCCAAATAATATTTCAAAGTTGTTCCAATTTATACCTTACTGGCAATATGTAAGTTTTTCTTCCTTTCCGTTCTTATTAGCACTTTACTTGTCAGGCTTTTATTTTATATATCCAGTATATGTATATGTATATGTATATGTATATGTATATGTATATGTATATTATATGTATATGTATACTTTATTGTTCAATTACAGTTGTCCCCATTCCCCCCATCACTTTCCCCTGACCTACCACCCCCACCTCCCACATTCAATCCTACCCCTGCCACCGTTGTCTTTGTCCAGGGGTCCTTTCTACATGTTCCTTGACTTGACCCTTCCCCTTCTGTCCCCTGTTAATCCCTTCTCCCCTCCCCTCTGGTCATTGTCAGTTTGTCCTTTATTTCCGTGTGTCTGATTCTATTTTCCTTGCTTGTTTGTTTTGTTGATTAGGTCCTGCTTATAGGTGTATTTTATCCAGGGTTTAACTTGGATCTTCCAGCTTTTTAAAGGTATTGAACATTTTCCAAATATCTACTGCATTTTTGTATTTCTTCTTCTGGGAAATGCCCGTTAATGGCATTTGGCCATTTTTTCTATTTAGCTTATTCTCTTTTTTCTATAATTTTTGAGTTTTTAATATTCAAATAATGAATGAAATGTGTTACAAATATCACTTCTAATTTCCTTAGTAGTAATATACTCCTATTTCTCTCTTATTTTTTATTTATTCTCTTAATGCCTCTATAATAGCTTATTCTGATACACAAAAGATTTACATACACTCCTCATAGCCAAATAGTTTTATTTTACAGATTAATTCTTTTTTCTCAAGCAATAATAAGAATTTCAAACTTCCTTTCTCATTTTGAACTTGCTTTATGCTTGAAAAGATTTCAGTGGGGAAGGAGGATGGCTGGATTTTTAACTTTCTCTTCTCGCCTTTTTTTCCTAATGCAAATTAACTAGCTGTGCCTTCTGGCCACCCGCTATTTGAGTACTTTGAAGATGGAGGGATTTAGGGATAATTAAGAAAGAATCATGATTTTACTTGTCAGGTCTTATTCTGATTTAACATTGGGCTTCCTGGGGTTTGTGGATATTCAGAGCGCGTGGGCTCGCGCGCGCTCTCTCTCTCTCTCTCTCTCTCTCTCTCTCAATAATGCTTTTGTAGCCTCGGACTGTCCTTCCCAGGATTTAGATGATGTTTGTGTTTTTATTTTGCCTACCTGGCCACTCAGGTCTGTTCCATGAATCCTTGGGCACCTGGGAGTTCCTCATCTCTGTCATGTCACATCACTCCTCTATCCCTGCATTGGACAGTCAATTTTACCTACACCTACCCTGACCCAGGAGTGAAATTCATGCACTTGTTGCCCCACTGATGGTGCAAATAAAGTTCAATTCTATTGCCATTTCATCTATCTCCCTTTCATGACACAGGCTGACAGAACCATCCCTTCAATTTTAGATTCCCCCAAAGCACGTGTCAAACATTATTCCCATGGGCCCCAGTGGTTGGCTTTCGTTTAGTTTTAAAGAGGTAGTGAGCTGGAGCTGGCTCACACCACCTTGTCAGAGTCCATCGTGTGCACCTCTTCTCAACTCCAGTGCAGTGACATCACATTTGTGATGAAATTGGCCATGGTGGGCATGATGGTTATTGGCAAATTCTAAAACCGAGTTTGTTCATTTTTTAAACCATTTTTTAAAATGTTTTGCTTACCAGCTTATCCCTGTTTTGGCCAATGGAAGGGACTGGCAGAAGATCAGAATGCAGGAAGAAAAAGAGATACTTCTCTCCTGCTCCCCCTTGCCTCAGTGCCCTAACTGTGGAAGGCATCCCCGTGTTCTCCACAGCTCCTGTCAAGTGGGCCTGCTTCCACAGAGTCAGCCCTCACAAAGGATATGGTCACATCCCTGCCTGTTTAGGCCTAGGGATTTCTCTGCTGCTTGTCTCTGGTTATCTCTGTACCATTTACAAATCCCCATTACACTGCCCACAGCTCTCTGACTGGTACCTTCATTAAATCTCACTTGAACCACCTGGTATGCATTCTGTTTCTTTCCAGGACTATGAATAATTCATCAATCATGACAGTTTTTCTGAAACTACCCACATGCAGCCTCAGAATTTTGCTAAATATAGTGCCCCAGGCAACTCCTACCCTTGTATCTGATTTGGCACTCAAGATGAATCTCCTTTAGAATCCACACCCTGAAATGTGGGATGATGGAAGTCAGCCTAATCACAAAGTATAAAGTCCTTCTATAAAGTTATGAATGTTCTTATTTTCACATTGACTAATTGCAACATGAAAAACCAAATATTTAGCTTTGGGCACTGATGCTTTTCCTAGCCCATGCACATGTAACATTGTTTTTTCTTTTCTTCAAATCACAGTGGTTTTCACTTTACTTGAGAATCCGAGAAACTTCATAGTCTTTACTCTTTCATGTGCTGCCTAATAATTCACCTACTGACATTATTTCACTAGGGGCAGAAAAAAGGGCTTATTTCGACTTTAAAAAAATCTAGCGCTGATGGGAGACATGTTAGGAATGTTAATGTTTGCATTCTCCTGCAACCAATTAGTCATTAAAAATCACATTGGGCCAAATAAAATTCAAGGTCTCACCTCTTCTCCCACTTTTTCCAATTTTTAACAAGGCAGAATTTTAGATGACAGAATGGCATCTTTCAGCAGTTTCCTTTTTTAAAGTTTGGTTAACTTGGCAGATGTTAAGCTGTATGTATTTTATTTCTGAAATTTTTAAAAAAGAGTACTCTTTTTTACCCAAAGACCATATGTCAAGGGGAAATATTTTATATACTGATTGTCTCAGAAAACTCATTCTCTTTCCAGTTTTACTGCCAGATTTATTTGATTGATTCTCAAATCAACATATTTCTATTTGACATGCTGTCTTTTGAAATAACTCTGTCCTATTACCTTCATAATAATTAAATACATCTGAAATCATAGAACTAATTAATTATTTCTAGAGATGAGAATGGATTTTTTTTTTCTTATTTCAACACAGAGATCATGGTCAAATACAGAACATTCTCAGTTTCTTCTATTGTATGTTACTTGCATTAAAAGATCAATAGAAAATGGGTCTATCCCTGGTCAGGTGGCTCTTTTGGTTGGAATGTCATCCCATACAGCTAAAGGTTGTGGGTTTGATTCCTGGTCAGGACATATACTTAGGTTGACGGTTCAATTTCTGTCAGGGAGCAACCAGTCTCTCTCTCTCTCTCTTTCTCTCTCTCTCTCTCTCTCTCTCTTTCAGTGTCTCTCTCCCTCCCCCTCCCTGTGCCCTCTGTCTCTCTTTTCTTTCTAAAAAATCAGTAAACATATCCTCAAGTGAGGATTAAAATATGTGGTCCAGCACAAATAATGCTCCTTTTTTATTACAAAATCATAAGCATGTCACTCTGTGATATAAAAATATCATACTCAAGCATACCATATGCCATTTTAGGTGAAATATTCAAATTAAAACTATAAATTATTATACCCATATTATTACCCTACCAACCACACTTGAACAGATGTTACTTCTGCTGGGCCCTGTATATGAAAATGGGTTTATGGGATTCAAAGTCAGGGTCAACATAAAAATTGTAGCACTGACTTTAGTATGTACTTTGCAAATTCTTATCAATGCATGTCAATGATCATTGTTAGGGATAAATATTACAAAATGAATACTCTACATTTTTTATTCTCACTTAAAATCGCCATTTTCAAACTATAAGAACAATAGCTTTTTATCTTTGCTACACATACTATCAATTACACCTGAAGTATAATTTAGTATTATAGGGAAAAAGGGCATCTGCTTTGATAAATAATATATGATTATAAGACATTAATCTATTTGGTCCTCCTAGAAAATTCAACCTGCCACATTTGTAGATTATGAAAGTTTATATCTAATATTTATATAAACATGTAAAACAGTATCAGTTAATAAATATACTACATGTTTATATTGTATCATGTCTTTCTTTTTACTAGTCATTAAAATTAATGTTAATTAATGTTTTAAATGTTAACTGAGGTTAGTTAGCTCCATTTTAAAGAATACTTTGGCCAGTGGTTTGTCTGCTAAATACGAATTGGTATTCCAAACAGGCCTCCTTTTCATGAACTACTGGGCCCACTTAATCCCAAGAAAACCATTCAGGAAGCGCCTCATATGCTACGACACACCTAGTTCTTTTTCTTTTTTTTTCTGATCATTCCAAGTGTTTATCCATCCATAAGTTTACAAATGTTATTTTATCATTTGGAAATTTTTTCTCTTGATACAGCATTTTATTTTTTACTCATCCTAAAAATCTATCTTTAAATCAAAATCTCGCTTAGATTCTTTAATCCTTCAGAATGGGTTTATTTCTTTGAGTTCTCATGCTGCTCTGAAAACAGTACTATTATAATAGCATATATTAGTGTGAATTTTCTCATATCTTTTCCATAAAGAAATCTATAGTCTCTAGGATAAGGTATTCTTTTGGTCTTTCTGATAACATAGTAATAGAATGTAATAGGTACTCAGTAAATGTTAGCTTAGCAAATTATTGAAAACTGCTTTTGTCCAGTTACTGGGATTTATATTAATGATCTCCATTCAATAAAACCACAGTGAATCCCTTTCAAATGTTGCTAGGGACAGGATCCTGGGCACTTCAGAGCACATAGATTAAGAAAGTGTTAAATCATAACTGATGAATGCAGTACCTCTGCATATTCTAATAAATTATTAATTAGATCCAAACCTCATTATAAAATCCTATACAGGGATTCAGAAAAATTGAGCTTCAGCAAGAATATACTAGTGTGTAGTTCATCCCAAGCATTTTTATTTAAACAGTAATAGTTTTAACATATCCTAGCAGAATATTGGCCTAGAATTGGGTGGTTCTGTTATATTACCTCTTTTATTTTATTTTTTAAAAAGATTTTATTTATTTATTTTTAGAAAGAAGGCAAGGGAAGGAGAAACCTCAATTTGCAGTTGCCACTCTCACACCCCTACTGGGGACCTGGCCCGCAACCCAGGCACATGCCTTGACTGGGAATTGAGCCAGCAACCTTTTGGTTCACAGGCCCATGCTCAATCTACTGAGCTACACCAGCCAGGGTATATTATCTCTTTTAGAAAAGGTGGGATTGCACTATTGGTGGGATAGCGAATTGGTGCAGCCACTGTGGAAAACCATATGAAGTTTCCTCAAAAAAATTAAAAATAAAACTACTTTATGACCCAGAAATTTCTTTCTGGGTATATGAGGTCTGTCCAGAAGGTATCCAGCCATGTAAGATGAAAAATAGAGACATTTATTGAAGAAGACACAAGAAACAATGTACATAGGACAACAACGCCTCAGTCCCTTTCAAAGTAGGCACCTTGGGACCTCACACAGTTTTCCCAATTGCCATCAGCTGCCTTGTCATATTTTCCTGAATCTTATCAATGGTCTAAAATCTCTTCCCTTTCAAAGGTGATTTTAATTTTGGGAAAATCCAGAAGTCTGAATCATCCAAATAGTTTCTGTGGATTAATGTTCAAGCTTAATGCAAAATTTGACACAGATTCATTGCTCTGCTCACTTAATCATTTTGAATGTGATAGCCACATAGTACACATGCTCACTCAATGGCATTTACAACCCTGACTGACTAGTACAGTGAAGTTGTCACTGTTTACACATGCACATCCAGTGTGTTTTCCTTGGCTGCCAGTTACATCGATGTCAATAAAATCATTCTCATTATATTAACAATGGCTGGTCTTTTTCCGAACAAACCTCATTGTATATATTATACAAGAAATTCAAAACACTAATTTGAATATATGTGTCCCTATGTTCATTTCAGTATTATTTACAATAGCCAAGACATGGAAGCAACCTAAATGTTCAGTGATGGAGGACTGGGTAAAGAAGTGACACATATATACACTGGAATACTACTTGACCATAAAAAGAATGAAATCTTATCATTTGCTACAACATGGATGGACCTAGAGGGTATTGTGCTAAGTGAAATGTAAAACAGAGAGAGACAAATGCTATTTCTTTATATGTAGAATCTAATAAACTAAATGAAGGAACAAACAAACGAAATCATAGATACTGAGAACAAACTGATTGTTGCCAGATGGGCAGAGGGATTGAGGGTCTGAGAGTGAAAGGTGAAAGGCTTAAGGACAGATTGGTAGTTACAAAATAGTCCACAGGGATGGAAAGTACAGCATAGAGGATATAGCCAATAGTATTGTAACAACTATGTACAGTGCCAGGTGGGAGAAGACCCTGAGGGGCGATTACTTTGTTAGTTATATAAATGTCTAACTTCTACGTGTATACCTGTAACAAATATAATGTTGAATGTTAACTGTAATTGGGAGAAAATTTAAAGTATAAAGAAAAGAGACAATAGAAACCACAGCTTCCTTAATATTATCATTCTTATCTAAAATAATTTTTATCACATGTTAAGTTGATCACAGATACAAGACTATTAGCTTTGGT
Source organism: Glossophaga mutica (assembly GCA_039655065.1). Classification (NCBI taxonomy): domain Eukaryota; kingdom Metazoa; phylum Chordata; class Mammalia; order Chiroptera; family Phyllostomidae; genus Glossophaga; species Glossophaga mutica. Next base: position 70,447,602 of record CM077308.1, on the reverse strand, counting down.
GACCTGCACCTGTAAATTCAAGTGATTGGATATGTTGGAAAGGTGACGATAACAAGGAAACCTAACATCCCCAGCCGAGTTACTACACTAGCAGCTCAGGAAGATTTCAGGTGAAACAAATATGAACTTTGTAAATTAAAATTGTTCTGTAAGAAATATAGCCTTCCTAAACCTGAATAAAATTCTTTAATATTAATAGGAAACTCTACACTTAATTGCACTCAGGTAGAATGAGCACATTGAGATAGGCCAATGGTATGGTTAATCCAAACCAAACTAAATCTAGAAAAGATGAATAAAGACATCAAAGAGATGGAAATCAATAAGGATTAACTGAAAATTCTAGAGAAGAGACAGCTTTCACAGGTAAGCTGAGAATTGGCAGGTATTTCCTCTTGGGGCCATTTTTCATTTATGAGTACTAATGAGGGCTGTTGATCAGGGTTTGCAATGGAGTTTGCAATAGAAAAGTAGAATCCAGCAGTGCTTTGAACATGTTTTGTGTGCATAGTTGGAGTGACAAAGTAGAAAAGTGAGAGATTTCAGATATGGCCAGTTTCCCGAGACCTTCACTAAATTTTGAGCCGTAAGTCTGGCTAGAGAACAAGCCAAATGTTTCTAGAATTGATCTGTCCCATATAGTAGTCACTAGCTACATGTGACTAGCTAACACTTGGAATGTGGCTGAATTGAGAGGTGCTATAAGAAAAATACACACCACTTAGCATAATGCTCTCCAATTCCATCCATGCTGTCACAAAGGATAGGAGCTCCTTCTTTCTGCTGTGTAGTATTCCATTGTATAAATGTACCACAGTTTCTTTGATCCATTCATTTACTGGTGGGCATAAGCCAGGTGGTGAAAGACAAATTCCATGTGATCTCACATTTAAGTGGAACCTAATCAACAAAACAAACAAGCAAGCAAAATATAACCAGAGACATGACATTAAGAGAAAACAGACAGTAATCAGAGGGGAGGTGGGAGGGAGTAATGGGGGGAAGAGGGAAGGGTTTTTAGGAGCAACTATAAAGGACACGTGGAAAAGACCAAGGTGGGGGGGGCGTGGAATCAGGGGAGGGAGGTGGGGGTGGCTGGGGTAGGGGGGAAAGGTGATGGGGAAAGTCAGAAAACTGTACTTGCATGACAATAAAATTTTTAAAAATGGAAAAAAAGAAGAATATATATCAAATTTTCAAAGCCTGAGTAGAAAGAAAAAAAGAAGAATGTAAAATATCCCAATACTTTTTATTTACTTTTCAAAGATTTTTTTGTTGATATTCTATTATAGTTGTCCCAATTTTCCCCTTTTGCCCTCCTCCACCCATTCCACCCTCATTCCCAAAGTCAGTCCCCACTCTGTTGTCCATTTTACATGGGTCATTCATACATGTTCTTTAATTAGTCCCTTCGCCTTCTTTCCACCATTTTCTCCCTCTCCCCTCCACTCTGGTCACTGTCAGTCTGTTCCATGTTTCCATGCTTGTGGTTCTATTTTTTTTTGTTAGTTTATTTTCACTTGATTCCACTTATAGGTGGAATCATATTGTATTTGTCTTTCACAGACTAGCTTATTTCACTTAGCATAATATTCTCCAGTCCCATCCATGCTGTTGCAAAGGTAGGAATTCTTTCTTTCTGCTGTGTAGTATTCCACTGTGTAAATGTACCACAGTTTTTTGTTCCAGTAATATACTGATGGGCACTTAAGTTTCTTCCAGCCCTTGGCTATTGTAAATAGAACTGCTGTGGACATGGATGACATTTTTTTACACCAACAATGAAATATCAGAAAGAAAAACTAGGAAAAAATTCCATTTACTATAGCAATAAGAAAAATATAGTACCTAGGAATAAATTTAATCAAGGATATAAAAGACCTGTACTCAGAAAACTATAGAACACTGAAGAAATAAATTAAGGAAGATACAAATAAATGGAAGCATATACCCTTTTCATGGTTTGGAAGAATTAACATCATCAAACTGTCCATACTACCCAAAACAATCTATAGATTCAGTGCATTTCCTATGAAATACCAATAGTATATTTCACAGATCTAGAACAAATACTTCAAAAACTTATATGGAGCCAAAAAGGACGGTGAAGAGTCTCAACAATCCTGAGAAAGAAGAACAAAGTAGGAGGGATCACAATACCTAATATCAAACTATACTACAAAGCCACTGTAATCAAAACAGTCCAGTGCTGATGTAAGAACAGTCATATAGATCAATGGAACAGAATAGAGAGCTCAGAAATAAACTCATGTTTCTATGGTCAATATTTTTTATATTAACATTTTAAAATAGTAGTATCTCCATTTATTGGATTGGATAAAATACATTATTAAGATTAAATTTATATGTTTGTTTGTATTTATTTTTTTAAATATTAAAGTATAGTTGTCATACATTAGTATATTAGTTTCAAGTGTACAACATAGCGATTCTATATTTGTGTATCTTAGAATGTGCTCACCACACTAAACCTAGTAACTATCTGTGACTGTGTAAAGTTATCACATTATTACTACTCAGTTATTGTCTATAGTCCCCTCTACGTTTTCCACCCACATCTCCCCTCTCCCTTACCCCTGTCTACCATCAGCTTGTTGTCTTTTTACTTCCCAGCATGGTAAAAATAATGTCTCTGTCCTCCGGGGCAAAGGTTAGACAGGCTTGCTGCCCATGGGGGTACTCAAACCCGGGATTCCTCAGCTCTTCTGCAAATTTACTGCATGTGCAGGCTTCACCTGGGCCTTTCTCATTCACTCCTGTGGGGCAGGTACAATAAGTGGAAGCAGTGCATACACGATGCTCATGCTCCTTGCTTTGCCATGAGGATTCAAGTCCTTTGACGCAGTTTTCTTATGTCTTCTGCCAAATCCATGAAAACATGGAACGATAATTTGCTACCTTGTAAGTAGGGTGAAATATCAAACCCTTCACAGTTAAAGATACTTTTATGTTTTTAACATTACTATGTCATTATAGTTAAATAAAATATAAAACATTTTAAACTAAATGACAATTAAGATATGACAGGAACATTCTAATGGTAAGAGGTGCTCAGAAGGGGACTTCTGGCCAAGATGGAGGCATAGGCGGACACGCTGTGCCTCCTCTCACAACCAAAATTAAGGACAACAAATATTTAGAAACAAGAAAACAACCAGAATTTATAGAAAATTGAACTGTACAGAAGTCCAACAACCATTCACCCAGACCAGTAAGAGGGGTGGGGTCGAGGCAGGAAAAAGTGGAGGTGCGGACCCGGGAACGCAAGCAGCAGCGGCTCGAAGTTCCCAGGTGCACAGGCAGTGGCTGGCGGACCCCAGGCACGGGGAGGCAACTGTGCAGACCCAGTGAGGCCGCACAGGGTGGCTGGCTGACCAGGTGGTCCCACATTCGAGCGCGCAGACGGTCCAGGCAGAGGGGAAGTGGCGGAAGGGACTGAATCCAGGAGAGAGCGGAGCAGGTGCCATTGTTCCCTCTCAGACCCCGCCCCCACATACAGCGTCACAACCCAGCGACTGGGCTGCCCCACACTGGGGAGCGCCTGAGGCTCCACTCCTCACACGTAATAGCCGCGACCAGACTAAAACCAAAACAAAACAAACAAACAAACAACAACAACAAAAAAACCTACCAAAAATGGCTCAAACTGGAGAAGAAATGAAAACCCCAGAGTCAATTCCTCTAAGCCGTGAAGAGATAGCCAGCCTATCAGATGCACAGTTCAAAGCACTGGTTATCAAAATGCTCACAGAATTGGTTGATTTTGCTCACAAATTAGATGAAAAAGTGCAGGCTACAATACGTGAAATGAAGGAAGACGCATGGGGAACTGATAGAGATGGAAGGAAAACTGGGACTCAAATCAATGGAGTGGATCAGAAGGAAGAAACTAACAACCAAACAGAAAATGAGGAAGAAACAATTCAAAAAAATGAGGAGAGGCTTAGGAACCTCCAGGACATCATTAAGTGTCCTAACATCCGAATTATAGGGGTCCCAGAAGGGGAAGAAGAAGAGCAACAAGTGGAAAACTTATTTGAACAAATAATAAAGGAGAACTTCCCCAATCTGGCAAAGGAAATAGACTACCAGGACATCCAGGAAGCTCAGAGAGTCCCAAAGAAGTTGGGCCCAAGGAGGAACACATCAAGGCACATCGTAATTACATTAGCCAAGATTAAAATGAAGCAGAGAATTCTAGAAGCAGCAAGGGGTGAGGGGACAGTCACCTACAAAGGAGTTCCCATCAGACTGTTAGCTGATTTCTCAAAAGAGACCTTCCAGGCAAGAAGGGGCTGGAAAGAAATATTTGAAATCTTGAAAAGCAGGGACCTACATCCAAAATTGCTCTATCCAGCAAAGCTATCATTTAGAATGGAAGGACAGATAAAACGCTTCTCAGATAAGGTCAAGTTCAAGGAGTTTATCATCACCAAGCCCTTATTATATGAAATGTTAAAGGGACTTCTCTAAGAAAAAGAAGATCAAAAATATGACAGTGAAAAGACAGCAAACTCACAGCTATTAAGAACCACACCTAAAATAAAAGCAAACTAAGCAAACAGCTAGAACAGAAACAGAACCACAGAAATGGAGATCATATGGAGGGTTAACAACAGGGGCGTGGGAGGAGGAGAGAGGCGGAAAAGGTACAGAGAATGAGTAGCATAGATAGTGGGTAGAAAATAGGGGGAGGGCAAGAATAGTGTGGGAAATGTAGAAGCTAAAGAACTTATGACACATGGACATGAACTAAAGGGGGGAATGTGGGTGGGAGAAGGTGTGCAGGGTGGGGAATGATGGGGGAGAAATGGGACAACTGTAATAGCATAATCAATAAAATATATTTAAAAAGAGAAAGGAAAAAAGAAAAAAGAAATCATAAAAAAAGAAGTGCTTAGAAGGAAATTTATAAGTTAAAAAAGAAAAACATCTGAAAAACAGTAACACACTTTCATGTCAAAAAGCTTGGAGAGAGCCATAAATCAAATGAATGAAGCAGAATACTAGAAATAATAAAGGAAAGAACAAAAACATATGAAATAAAGATAATCAACATACTCTGAAGTTGGTTCTTAGGATTAACAAAGGCAAAAACCTGTTGCAAGACCAATAAAACTGAGTGGACTCAAATTACTAATATATGAAATGTAAACTGGTATATAGCTACAAATAGTACCAATATCAGGAAGATAAAAGAAGACATTATGAATAATATCTACAAATAAACAATAATATCTACAAATTAATAATTTGGGTTAAATGGATAAATCCTAGAAAAAATAGTAGTATTATTGAGGATATGGAACAAAGGGCATTATCACACATTGTTTTTGGTGTGTAAATTGGTCCAACAACTTTAGAGAAATGTCTCTGTACTGAAAGAGCCAGACACGTGCTCACCATAGAAACATAATGTTGCTCTGGCCAGGAATGTCAACCGAAGGAGTCTAAATGTTCATTACCATTTCTTAATGGTCAAAAAACCAAAAACTACTCCGTGTCCATCAACAGTGGAATGGATCAATGAAATATCACACAGCAATATGACAATGAGTTGAATAAAACTGCATGCAATAATATGGTTGCATCTCACAAATATAATAAAGAAGCTGGACAAAAACATGTATATACTGGAATACTCTATTCAAATAAAGTACTAAAAAGGCAAAATAGTGTGATGGTACAAAAGTTATGATAGTGGTCATTCTGAGAGTGTTAGAACTGGAAGATGGCGTTGGGAATAGTTTTAATGGTGCTGAGTTGGAACTTGATTACACAGGTGTGTTAATATGTTCACTTTCAGAAAATTCATCAGGCTATTTACTTCAGATCAATTTAGTTTTCAGAATGAATATTTTTCTTTAGCATAAAGTTTAAAAATCACCTACATTCAAGTTATTATGTTAGATATTGGTGATGCAGAAAATATGGAAAATAAGTTGTTTTTTTCATATTGAGGGACATGAAATTTAATGCAAATACAAAATAAACAAGATAATGATATTTTTATGCCTTCTCCAAGAATAATTGTAGAAACACTATTTTTAAAATAATTTTTTCTTTTTCAGAGAATTTTTAGAGGAGTTCACCTCAAAATTGAGCAGGAAGTTCAGAGATATTCTATATACCCCTTATAGCCACACCTGCACAGTCCACCTCACATCTCTTACAATCTATAAATCTACATGGAAACATCATTATTACTCAAAATCCATAGTTTACATTGTTGTCCATTCTTGGTGTTATATAGACTAGGGGTTTTGACAGATGTACAATTAGATGTACCCACTATTATATCATATTAAATAGTTTTATTCTCCTAAAATACTCTATGATCTGACTGTTTCTTCCTCCTCCTTAACCTGTGGCAACCCCTAATCTTTTAATATTTTTTCCTTCTTAGGAGAGACAGAGGAGGAGGAGCCTGGCTCTTCCTCCCCAGGAGTCCCCACTGCATTACTTGAATCTGATCCCTGTCTAACCACCCACTCTTGGTTTCTTTCACTGTCTCCTCACCCCCTTCTTGCCTGGGAAGTGTTGGAGTCCTCCATTTTTAAAGGTCTTATTTATTTATTTTTAGAGCGAGGGGATGGGAAAGAGAAAGAAACATCAATGCATGGTTGCCTCCTGTATGCCTCCTACCAGGGACCCGGCCCACAACCCAAGCATGTGCCCTGACTGGGAATTGAACCAGTGTCCTTTGGTCACAGGCCCGCACTCAATTCACTGAGCCACACCAGCTAGGGCTCCTCCACTATTTTTACTTCTTGGTTTACATCCTCTATGTGAGGGGCTACATCCTGCCACTGGGCTTCAAGTGTACATAAAAGGTGCTAGCTGCTCTCTAATCTTGCTCTCTAACTTGGACGTTCAAAAAGAGCCTCAAACTCAGCTGTACACAGTTACACTCCTTGTCCTCTTAGACTTTGCCAGCTAAGTTAGGAGCATTTTTTTTTCTTTTTGCCTTTTGACTCATTTGTCCACTTCTTCCAGCCCCCACCCCCTGCCTATGGCAACCACCAGTCTGTTTTCAGAATCTGAGCTATGAGCTGTATATCACTGATCTTTTTACAGTGCTTGGAATCATACAGTATGTAGCCTTTTCAGATCGGCTTCTTTTACTTAGTAATATGCATTCAAGTTTCCTCTATGTCATTGTATGCCTTTATTGCCCATTTCTTTTAACACTCAATTGTTTGGATGTACTTCAGTTTATCATTTTGCCTACTGAAGGATATCTTGGTTGCTTCCAAGTTTTGGCAATTATGAATAAAGTTGTTATAAATCTCTCCATGCAGGTTTTTGTGTGGGCATATTGTAGTTCATTTGGGTAAATATCAAGGAGGGCAATAGCTGGGTCATATGGTAAGTATATATGTTTGCAAAAGAACCTGCCAAACTGTCTTCCAAAGTGACCGTACAATCTTATATTCCCACCAACAATGAATCAGACTTCCTATTGCTCTACTTCAGCATTTGGTGTTGTCAATGTTCTGGATATTAGAGATTCTAATATGTGCGTAGTGGTATCTTGTTATAATTTGCATTTCCCCCACGGTGTATGATATGGAGCATCTTTTCACATGATTGTTGTCTATGTGTCTTCTTTGGCAAAATGTCTGTTCAGATCCTTTACCTCTTTCTTAATTGGGTTGTTTGTTTTCTTATTGCTGAATTTTGAGTTCTTAGTGTATTTTGGGTGAGGGTCCTTTATTTTAGTATATTTTGCAAAAGTCTTTTGCAAATACTTTATCCTTATCTGTAGCTTGTTTTATGTTTTGGAAAGAAGCCCTTATGTTTCATGTCATTTGGATGGATTATATTTTTTTCAGCTATTTAACCATTTACTAATCTCTTTGAATGTTATAGATTCCAGCAATTCTCTGGAAACCAGTATATTCTGATACCTGAAGCTATAATTGGTAAAGATGAAACTGTTCTTCCTATCAGCCAAGGTAAGGACATCTTTGTCATTCTTTTGGCTTAAACAGGTCTGTATTACTGAGGGAAATTTCAGCAGCTAATAAGGAACAAAGTTATTTGGAATTAATCATCCTGTAGTTTTGCAACATTACTCACTGTGTTAATGTTTTTGAAAAAATATAGGATATTGAGCACTTTCTGTGTAAACACTGTGTTGATTACTAGAAATGTATGACTCACCTAATTCTCTTTAATACTTTGTTATCATACTCATTTCACAGAAAAGAAAACTGAGGCTCAGATAGGTCAGGTGCTTTGGCCAAGTCCCTAGAACTAGTAAATAGGAGAGTAAGGCTCTGACTGAGGCAGCCTGCTAGCAGAGCTCACTGTGTCTGCTCTCTGTCTGGTACTTCAAATTTGTGCACCAACCATCCTCAAAATAGAAAACCAGTTATTTACTACAATATTGTACACTCCTTATTTTTTCTAGAAACTCTTGCCTTTAAAAATGACTTAATTTTATTATTTTTTGAAATGCATGTAAATATTTATTCTTGAAAAAAGTTAAGCACAGGTAGATCAAAAGGAAAACAAATGCAAAACCATTGCATCCTTAGTTGTACAAACTTTGAGATATTTTTCTAATCATTAGAATTTATTCATTGAAGTCTGAACTGAGGGCATTAGAAGCATAGTTGTTTCTCTCGAACCCTTACCTTTAATTATGCTATACTGAACATCTCTTTCCAGTCTTTAGTGATATTTTGGGTAGGTCTCTCTGCTTTGTAGTCACTTAAGTGAAATATAGTCAACCATATCCAGTTTTCAGACTGATTATATTTAAAGAGTTTGCTTTTCCTGTCCTTTAAGTTTATGCTTGAATTCTGACACAAGGAATCAATGTGGAGACAGAGGGTAGATCTAGATTTTCATTCTACTTATACCACCTCACTTTTTTTGCATGTTTTGGATTCCTGTTTCACCTCTAGAATGGTATGGGCTGGGAGAAGCCATGGACAAATGTTTGAAAAGTCTTCCATTTACTCTTTCTATGACATGTTGCCTTTACTGTCGATGCCCTCTATGTGTCTAGGCATCTAAATGCTGCCTCTCCTATGGGGCTTTTGCGTCAGTTCTTGAGGAATCTTCCTACTGCCAAGTTTAATGAGTTGAGAAGTACGATGTATTGACTTCACCCAAATCTCCTTTGTTGTTTACTTTTTCTAATTTCAGGAAATCTTTGGCCCTACAATAAACCCTCCTGGGTCAGAAATTGGCAAGGTGGATAGAACCAGGATGTCTTCCCATTTGCCTTTGGAAAATAAGGCATGCTTACCAAATCGAAGAAGCAAAACTGACTGATTGCTGCCTATCTTCTGTCTCCAGATTTTTTTCCCCATATCGGTTCTAAGATTGGGTGCTTAACAAATCTTGTCGAGAATGAAGGAAGACTAGAGTGAGGCTGAAGCTATAATTGGTAAAGATGAAACTGTTCTTCCTATCAGCCAAGGTAAGGACATCTTTGTCATTCTTTTGGCTTAAACAGTGTTTATATTATGTCTGTATTCAAATAGAATTGTGAAATGGTCTTTCTCTTTTCTTGATCTGTTGCCATTACAGAGTGTCCTTGTGGGATACTGATGTTCTGTGACATAAGTTCAACAGAGAATACCAAAGCCTAGCTGTGAGTCTCAGGCTAGCTGTAGCAGCACCAAAACTTCTCTAAGTTTCTCTTTTGCAGAGGACAGATCAGTGAGTTCAAAGTCGAAAGCAAACCTCAACCTGTTAACAGTCTACCAGTCACTCTTCCTGGCAGGACTCATTGTTCTCTATAAGTACATCTCTTCCAACCCTTCTCACTAAAATTCATGGTGATTCTCAACTTTTAACTTCAGCTTTTATAGGCAAATAGGCTAATAAGGGGATGGTAGAAACCATATTTTTCTGCCTAGTAGCTAGTAGTCTAGGCATGTGTCTGATCACTTTGTTCAGCTATTCCTTTTGAAATGGCAGTAAAAACCATTATTCTCCAAGCCTGGAGATAATTCTTAGAATTGACAAACTTCTAAGGTAATAGGAATAAATTTGTTCAATTTCCTATTAAACAAACATATTTAACAAAACATATCATGCTAAAATAATATTGTATAGCATATTTTAATCAAAAATGTTTTATGTAAATCTTTCCACATATGAAAAAACTCTTTATGCTTACAAGATTAAGGAATGAATTCCTCAATTTAAGTCATTGTAAAAGAATAAAGTCTTTGAATTCACACTGTCTTACTAGCTGTGCTTTCTTCTGTTTTATCTCACAATAAACTGGTTAGAAACTGTGTAAGACCCCTGACATGAATTGAATTGGCCAAAATTGTACTTTTTCTATTTTTCAATCAGTCTTATCACCAAAGGTAATATTTTTGAATTATGATGTTACAGCTTCCAAAAAAAAATGATTTTCAGAATTAAAGTTCAGTATTTAAAAAATGACTTTTATAGATGACCAAAAAGGAAAACTGTTGTTGAATAGAATTCTGAATTCCAGATTTAACTATCCAACTGTCTATTTGATAGCTCTGTTTGAATTTCTAATATGCATCCCAAGTTCACTATGTTCAAAACTGAGTGCTTTCCTTCCCTCCACAGACCTGCTCATTCTACCTTCTGTATGTCAACACATGGAGTTGTCTTTCTTGACTCCTCTCTCTTTTTTCATACTCCACATAAAATCAGCAAATTCTGTTGATACTTCTTTTAAACTACATTCAAAACCAGACCACTGCTTACTATCTCTATAGCTACCATGTAGCTCTAGCTCTCTCGATTAGCTTTGTGTCAGAACCTTCTAACTGGGTATTATGATTTTGCTATTGTTCTCCTCTCAGCAGCCAGCCTGATTGTGTTAAAATATAAATCCTCCAATAGCAACTATTCCTAACTAGAGTAAAAGGCAAAGTCTTTATGAAGTCCTCCAATGTCCTTCCCTTTGCTTTCTAAAGGTAGCCATCCTTTTCTTGCTCTACCAACTCAATTCAGCCGCAGCTGCTCTTCTGCTGGTAGTAGAACATGCTAGACATGATCCTATCTCAGAATCTTTGTATTTGGTGTTTCCTGTACTTGCAAAGCTCTCTCTTTCTACAGGCCTGCATGACGCATTGCCAAACTTCTTTAGGCATTTATTCGTGTCACCTTTTTAGTGAGGTCTGGCCTGGCTACCCTGTTTGACTTTGACCTTGTACCATTCCCTGCACACTCCATGTTTCTCTCTCTCTCTCTCTTTGTGCTTTTATCATTATCTAAGATACTTTATTTATTCACATTGTTATATTTTTGTCCATCCCAAAGAATGTGTTTTATGAGCACAGGTGTTTTTGTTTATTGTGTTACACATTCCTAAGCCAAGCGAAATGCCTGACACAATGTATATTGTCCATGAGCATTAATAGAATGTCATCATGAATAAATGAAAAACCCTCTTTCAAGAATCTATAATTCTTTTTATTTCTGAAATCCTTCTTATCTGTTTAAGTAGAAATTGTGTTTTCTACTTCTCAAAAAATCAAAATTCATTTTTTGAATTTAAATCCATCCCATATGTGCTTTGTCAGATTTTTTAAAAAGCAAAACTGATGAGATCCCATTTGTTTATTCTTTCCTTTATGTCCCTTGCTCTAGGGGACGTATCAGTGAAAATATTGCTGCGTGAAATATCTGAGATTTTCCTGCTTATATTATCCTCTAGAATTTTAACGGTGTCATGGCTTATATTTAAATCTTTTATCCACCTTGAATTTATTTTTGTGTATGGTGTAAGTTGGTGCTCGAGTTTCATTTTTTTGCATGTAGCTGTCCAGTTCTCCACTATGGAAAACAGTATGGAATTTTCTAAGAAAACTAAAAATGGACATACCTTTTGACCCAGCAATTCCACTGCTTGGATTATATCCTAAGAATCCTGAAACACCAATCCAAAAGAATCTATGCACCCCTATGTTCATAGCAGCACAATTTATAATAGCCAAGTGCTGGAAGCAACCTAGGTGCCCATCAGTTAATGAATGGACCAAAAAACTGTGGTACATTTACACAATGGAATTCTATGCAGCAGAAAGAAAGAAGGAGCTCCTACCCTTTGCGACAGCATGGAAGGAATTGGAGGGTATCATGCTAAGCGAAATAAGCCAGGCAGTGAAAGACAAATACCATATGATCTCACCTTTAACAGGAAGCTAATCAACAAAACAAACAAACAAGCATAATATAAACAAAGACACTGAATTTGAGAACAGTCTGACAGTGTCCAGAGTGAGAGGGGAGGGAATTTCAGGGGAAAAGGGGAACAGTTTAGAGCAACAAGTATAAAGGACTCATGGACAAAAACTATGGGGGGTGGAAATGGGAGGAAGGTGGGGAGGGCTGGGGTGGTGGGCTGGGGCGGGGTAAAAGACAGAAAACTGTACAATATCAACAATTAAAAAATACTGATAAAAAAATAAAAAATAAAAAAAAGCAAAACTGAATAAGGCTCTAAGATCTTTATAATTTCCTTATATTTAGAAAGTATGTAAACTAAGATACGATTTTGTTCTGTTAGAGTTTTAACATTTCTAATAATAATTTTCATGAAAATATTTCATTTTCATTTTATTTTACATTTAGATAAATTATTATTTAATAGAATAATAATTTTCTTGATCATCAGTCCTTACTTTGTTCTTGTAATTATGTTTGTGTTTTCTGAATAATAACTCTTAAATTCCCAATTCTTCATAAACATTTTTTGTTTCTCTAATTTTTTAAGCCTTGATTATAATATATGCTTCTGCACATGCTCTTCGAGTACTATTTTCTAGAAACTAGGTAATAAAGCTGATTTTACTTGATCACACCAAAGATGTTTATGCTTTGAATCTTGTATTTTATTTTTTGACACTAGAGTGAATTTAGCTGAATTTCAAGAATTATGACATATTTTACAATATGATGGCTCTTAAAATACCCTTAAAATATTTATAGATCATATCCTTATTCTCCAGTGGATTCTGTGCAGTATTCATTCTTACATTATAATACTCTTCTGTAATACTTGGAAATTCAACACAGAAATGCCAATCAGTGTCTAAATAGAGAACCAGGAGTCTCTGCTATAACTTCCATTAAATGATTTTTTCATGTTTAAAGACATATGAAATATTCAAACAGTTAGGGTTCCTCCCAGACCCCTTTACTGCAGGTCCACCCATCCCTAGGTGCGGAAGTCGGCTGCTAACATCAGACCTGCACCGCCTCATGGAGTCGGGTGGGTCTGCTCGCTGCCTTGCCTCTGAGGGAAACAAGCCTTGTGGGACAGTGCAAGGTCTCTAATTAGCTGCTATTCTGTGCCAAGGTATTATACTTTGTGTAGTTGTAACTCAAATAAGAGTGACAATGAATTCTGTGGGCTTATTACTGGAGAGGATTCCCCTCGAAGGGACCCCCAGCTACTTCTGAGAGTATTCCAGCTGATTACCTTGATGGTTTTTAGGACTCACCCATAGATTTGTAGTTTTAGATTTCTTCTCCAACCGCTTTGCCATGGCCACTTACCTAGATGCAAGTGTCCTCCTCAGCAACCATCTTGGCTCAGGGAAGGGTCCCCAAATCCCTTGGATTATTCCACACAATTACCTTCTATGTGGTGTGCAAAGCTGGAAGGAGATCTCACTGAGAGGTCAGGAGTAACAAAAGTGCAACATTTGCACAGTCCTAGTTCCCTGCTAAAATCCCTAGAGTGTTTCCTTGGTTGTTTCTGGACTTCACTGCACTTGACCTCCAGCTGCAGTGCTTTCAAAAATTACAGAATGGGTGCTCCTGTGCTGCATAGCTTTCTTTTTCAGCAAACTACTGAGACAAGTCTTATGTGCCTGGCATTCTTTTCCTTTTTGAATGAGAAATTACTTTCTTTGTAGCATTATTTCATAGCATTAGCTGACTTTGCTACTATTATTTTTCTTTTGGCAAAGAGGTAACACACTCTTCCTCTGGGGACCTGACTTTCATCCCCAATTCAAGTCTTTCTTACCCTGAGCTCCCAAGATAGGTCCCGATTGCTCCAGGAGATGAAGTTTTCATAACTCAGGGCCTGCCCCTGGTGGAGGGTAGGATCTTACAGGACGACTACCTCGGAAGTCATCCAAAGGGCCTTGTTGTTAGAACTGCCTGGTGACACTTCGGTAGTAGGGCATCCCTGAAGGAGCTGGAGACAAGGAGAGGTTTTTGTAAGAATTAGAACCACAGGATATAGGCAACCAGCTCCTGAGAAATTACCTGAATAGAAACAGCTGAAAAAATTGTGTCCCAGTATGAAATGAAAATGCAGGCCCTTTGATCAAAAAACAGGAAAAGAAATGCAATTACAGATATAAATTAAAAATATTTTTTATGTGACCTCTCTCATCTGGTCATGCTTTTTTTTCCATTTAACATTCTAAGTAAAGAAAAATCAAAATATTCAGTTATTAGTATAAGTTTTACCATCAGAAGTTTATTAGGCCAGGGAGATTGCTTGATCCTACTCTACTCATGGGCAACCAGTGATAAAATCCCAGCTTCTTTGGGCTGAAACTGCTAGACCCTTCAGGCAGCCCTCTTGATGACTTTGCCTCTCATGTGTTCTATAGTTCATTCTTTAGAAAGACTGAGGCATCCCTTACCCCAGCAAACTTAGGGAGAGTAGATAGTCACGTTGCTGAAACCTGCTGCCTTTATCTTTCTGTTGCACTCCAGTTTTTCTAGGAGAGTGTCATAATTTGTGCAAGTGTTGGTGCCACAGCTTCTTCAGGTGGGAGACAGGCAACAGTTCTCTGTGTAGCCCAACTGCAGGATATGTAATTCAATGTTCAAAGGAACCACTTTGAGGTCCAATAATAGCAGGGATAAAAGATAGCATCATACATCCTTTTATCAAAGCTGTAATTGGGTTGAGTGAGGGAAAATGTGGTTCTCCAACTATAACAACTGCTTTCTCCAAAGAAATCTCTTTATCATTCATCCTTTGCTCTAGTCTTTGAAACCTTTTACAGTCTTAGAATTAAAGAGGAGATTCAAGATTTTCAGAACAAGTTCTTTTCTCTTTAAAGCCACTGAAAGTTTTCCATACGTTGGGGTTTCTGTTTTATACTAACATAGGTATGCTGATACCTTTTTAATTTATTTATTTTTTGGTTCCTCATTAGAAATGTAGGCTTATAAAATCCCCTTCTAAGATATTATTCATAAACAATCAAGGATGTTACTTCTACTAAATATTAAGTAGAAACCTAATTCTGTCATGTCTTTTTTTGGCCTTAGTTCTATTATTTAGTACTTTGTTGATAATGTTGAAAATCAAAAATTATGATGTTCAGTTTAGATTTCATTTTCTCACAGAACTGGGTCATGCAATTCAGAAATACTTGCAACTTAATTTGACTCCAATAACTCCTTTCCTGGCAAGGTCACTGAAGAGAAAGTCGCATAAGATCGGCAAGCAAGCAAACAATCAAACGAAAAAAAAAGCAGTTTTTATCATTTTTGGAGGTTGTGGTCACAAGTCAAAATAAAGAACTCTCCTAGCAGAAAAATAAGAAAAACTAGCCCAATATTTAAACATGAGTCTCTGACTTTACAGCAGCTGTTGAGTGAGAAGTCAGACTTCTAGGGCCGACGGAAAAGGAGGGAGGGGATAGAGTCACACAGTATAGGCCAAGTTATTTCTAGGAGGTTTTGTACCTGAAAAAAATTTGTCCAAAGGGTATTTTAGAATTCAATCAATAATATTAGCAGAACTTTTCTTCTGGACTCGAATAAAAGGATGAAGAAAAAGCGATGGATTTCTTTTCCCCTCATAGGTCAGTCAAGTCCTATTATATTTTCTGTAGCAATAAAGAGATCATGAAATCTGAGATATTTTTCTATATCAGTAATAGTATGTTCATCAAATATATGTCATTAAAAGACAAAAGAGGTAAATACCCCTTTACACTAAATGAAACATTTTTTGAGGACAAGTAAAAAGCCAATTGCATTGGGGTTATCTAAGAAAAATACAAGAAATTCCTACTTGTGATTGCATGAACAAAGCGTCTCATGTACAGAAACACACTGTTTTGGTCCATTTGGACTGCTGTAACAAAATTATATAGACTGGATAGTTTATAAACAATAGAAATTTATTTCTTATAGTTCCAGAGGCTGTGAAGTCCAAGATGGAGATGTTGGTACATTCAGTGTCTGGTGAGGACCCACTTCCCGATTTTTAGATAGCTATCTTTTTGCTATAACCTCACACGGCAGGAGGGATGAGGGAGCCTCTGGAGCCTGTCTTATAAGCACACGAATTCCATTCATGAGGGCTTCAGCCTCACGATTCGATCACACGAATTCCATTCATGAGGGCTTCAGCCTCACGATTCCATCGCCTCCCAAAGGCCTGACCTCCAAATGCCATTACGCTGGGGATTTGGTTTCAATATATGAATTTGTGGGGACAGAAGCATTCAGATCATAACATATATGGGGGAATTAAACGTAAGTTCAGTTTCACCTCAGTGTAAATGGAAATATTTGTATGAGCTTGAAATCCCAAACAAAACATGGGACTCACACTTATAATGAGTAATAGAGTCTTAGCCCTTTCTTTAATGGTGTGATAATTGAAAAATAAATCAGTGCCTGTGCAGGGAAGAGCAAGCAAATGTTAACACCTGTACTTGCTAAAGCTGTTTGTACTGACACAGATTTTTTTTTCCCTTTTTGATTTTGTTTCATTTTGTATGTGAGCTATAATACTTATAGTGTTACTTAGTTGCTTCTTCACTGGAACTAAGAACAAATACATACACATTATCCTAGTTTATATAAATCACTTGATTCCTATTTACTTTGAAATCTGTTTTTAAATTGCTTTCTTGATTTTTTAAAAAAAATTCTAGGTGTATTGATCTGTATTTTCCTCTCACTATCATTTATCTTTTGGATGCTTGCCTTCTTGACGCGGGTATATAAAGACAGCCATTCCTAACCTTCTCAGTAGCATTTTAACATACAATTGTCTTTCTGAATCAATGGCTTTAACTATCTCCAAATCTCCTCTGAAAATCCATTTTATTTCTATTAACTTTGTAATTCTCTTTAGTGCATTAAGGGATCCTGGAAATAGCTGATGAAACATAATTTCAGATGAGCTATATTATGAATTTATTAATGAACATCTCAGAAGGAGAGTAGAGTTTCATCAATTCATGGTAGAGTATTATTTTTATTGTTATGTAATGGGTCACTTAAATTTCAAACTTGATCAGCAAAATAATTATAAACATTTTAGGATATTAACAGATTTTATTTTACTTTATTTTTGAGTTATTCTTAAGTCAGTATGTAAATTGATGGTGGGAAGGGTTTTCTGACTTTATTGTATGCTATCAAAACATGAGATAATAGGGCAAAATAGAAGAGCTTAGAATTTGTCATCTCTTGACTTGCCTCTGTTCCACAGAGGCTGTGCCACCATCATAAGTGAGATAACTAATATTGCTGAGTCTCCATGCTTAATTTCTGGAATAAGAAAAATACGTACTTTAAAAATTGTTTTTTAAGTGTTGCCATATGGGAACTAGTAGCTCCTCTTGGATATTTATGGAAATGAATTTTTATAGTTAGTTGATATAGAAAAAGAAGGGCTGTTTGTAATATAAGATTATTCAAGTAGTGACTTATTTTTAAAATGCACTTTACAGATATATAATTTACATAATATGTAAAACCATTAAATAAATACATACCAAAGTATACACTAAAATATAAACATTTTCATAGTACAGCTAAATAAATTTACCAAATGTAAACACCCTTATAGTCATTGCCTCAATTGTGATAGCGAACATTCATCACCACCAAAAGTTTTCTTCTGATTTTTTGTAACCAATTCCCCTAAAATCCCTGCCCCAGATAACCACTGATCAGATGTCTATCACTGTACGTAAGCTTTTTTTCCTCCTTTATTTATTTTAATTGTTGTTCTTGTACAGTTTCCTGTCTTCTACTCCCATCCCAGCCCACCGCCCCAGCCCTCCCCACCACCCTCCCATTTCCACCCACCCCTAGTTTCTGTCCACGTGTCTTTTATGCTTGTTGCTCTAATCCCTTCCCCTTTTCCCCTGAAATTCCCTCCCCTCTCCCCTCTGATGACTGTCAGCTTGTTCCCAATTTCAATGCCTTTGGTTATATTTTGCTTGTCTGTTTGTTTTATTGATTAGGTTCCCGTTAAAGGAGAGATCATATAGTATTTGCCCTTCATTGCCTGGCTTACTTCGCTTAGCATAATGCTCTCCAGCTCCATCCATTCTGTTGCGAAGGGTAGGAGCTCCTTCTTTCTTTCTGCTGCATAAAATTCCATTGTGTAAATGTACCATAGTTTTTTGATCCATTCATTTACTGATGGACACCTAGATTGCTTCCAACACTTGGCTATTGTAAATTGTGCTGCTATGAACATTGGGGTGCATAGGTTCTTTTGGACTGGTGTTTCAGGGTTCTTAGGATATAATCCAAGCAGTGGAATTGCTGGGTCAAAAGGTAGATCTATTTTTAGTTTTCTTAGAAAATTCCATACTGCTTTCCATAGTGGTTGTACCAGTCTGCAATCCCACCAACAGTGCCCTAGAGTCCCCTTTTCTCCACAACCTCTGCAACACTTGTTGTTTGTTGCTTTGTTTATGATGGCCATTCTTACTGGTGTCAAGTGGTATCTCATTGTGGTTTTAATTTGCATCTCTCTGATAGCTAGTGATACTGAGCATTTTTTCACGTGTCTCTGGATCCTCTGCATGTCCTCCTTGGAGAAGTGTCTGTTCAAGTCCTTTGCCCATTTGTTAATTGGGTTGCTTGTCTTAGAGTGGAGTCGTGTAAGTTCTTTGTATATTTTGGAGATTAAACCCTTGTCTGAGGTATCATTGTCAAATATGTTTTTCCATACAGTTGGTTCTCTTTTTATTTTAATACTGTTTTCTTTAGCCGTGCAGAAGCTTTTTATTTTGATGAGATCCCATTTGTTTATTCTTTCCTTTATGTCCCTTGCTTTAGGAGACATATCCGTAAAAATGTTGCTGCATGGAATATCTGAGATTTTTTTGCCTATGTTCTCCTCTAGGACTTTAATGGTGTCACGGCTTATATTTAAATCTTTTATCCACCTTGAATTTATTTTTGTGTATGGTATAAGTTGGTGCTCAAGTTTCATTTTCTTGCACGAAGCTGTCCAGTTCTCCCAACACCACTTGTTAAAGAGGCTATTTTTACTCTATTTTATGTTGCTGCCCCCCTTGTCAAATATTAATTGACCGTAGAGACTTGGGTTTATTTCTGGTCTCTCTGTACGTGAGCTTTGTTTGTTCTAGAACTTTATGTAAATAGGATTATATAGTACAGCACCTTCTCTCTGGCTTCATTCACTCAGCACAAAACTTTTGAGATTCATCCGTGTTGCTGTACATAAGTGGTTTGTCTCATTTTATTCCTGAGTAACATTTTATTGTAAGGATATGTCATGTTTGTTTAACCATTTGCCTATTGATGGACATTTGGATTGTTTTGCTGCTTTGGGCTATTATGAATAAAAGCGTCTATGAACATTTGTGTAGAGTCTCTGTGTAGTCATATGTTATTTTTATGGACATATAATTGTGCTGCTCAGACATCCTGTCAAGATAGCTTGCTCCAGGGAGCCCAGTTGCCTGAAAATCTCCAGCTGTCACACCTTTGATCTGCTTCGATCTGCAGTGGACGTCATGCTATCACGCTTCCCCAAGGCTATTTCCAGAGAATGACTGAGAACCTGGCTAAGCTGTTTTCGCCTGGTGCAGGTCTTCCCTGGCAGCCGGTATTTTCCTGGGGTACCCCATCAGTCAGGCAGAGACTTTCTCAAAACTTCAGTGCGAGATGATTCCTACTGAATTCATCCTTTGTTCTCTTTTATTCACATGTGTCACACCTGTGTTATGTTCTGAAGGCTCGCACCACGTAAATTCCCCATTACCTATTTATGTGAGTTTCTTCCAATAAATGTCTTGACCTTGTCCATCTTGCGCTCTGCTTCTCAGAGAACTAAGTTATTAATCTTCTTTAGTAAGCATCTGGGGAGGGAATTACTAGATCATGTGATATCACAGGTTGGATTTTCTGAGAAAGACAGCATCTTTGGCATAAAGCCCCTTTTCTCCTTTCTTAGGCACAGCTCACCCCTGAAGGTTATACTGTGATCAACCCTGGTCATAGGTTTTATAGGAATTGCAGCCTGGGGAGGAGGTGTAGGCAGCTTTTGAGGTAGTCACTTTTGTCTTTTGGGTGAACTACTTACGTATTATTTTTCTGCACAGGCAGGGTGCTAGCTTAATTGGAGGGATGAGCCACTTCTAGAGGCCCAGAATGTTTAGAGAAACCTGGGAAGTAAACATTTGGAATCATCCATCCAAATATCCCCATCCTATGTGTCAGGATCCTTGGTATTCCAAACAAGAACCATGATTTTGGAACAATACGTATTTGCCTCGACTTTATCTTCAGTTGTTTCATGCTTATTCACTGCATAAAATGAAGGCTTCTTTATAAGCTATCAGAAGAATTTTGTGACTCTTATACTCAGTTATCAGTTTGTTAATTGTCATCAACTTTTAATTATCTGCCTGGAAGGCATCAAGGCAAGTTGGTAATAACCATCCAATTCCATTATCCTTCATTTATCATCACATGCACTGTTGCCTTCTCATCTACCACATTACCCAGCTCACAGCAGATGAAATTTCAACAACTGAGTTGCCATCTTGTGCCAGGAACTGCCTTCATACCAACTACCACCAGGATGGAGACTTCATTCCCAGCTAGTAGGTAGATAATCAAGTCCTCAACCCCATTTCATAGCTCTTTCCCTTCTGCGAAGCAGACACAGAAAAACAGGAGTGCAAAGGTTTCATTGGGGAGTAACACCTGGGAAAAGAAAAGGATTGAAACAGGATTGGTAGGGAAAGGTATCAGACAGCAATATAGAACTGAAAAGGTCTGTGATCCCCCAACAGGATATTCCAGATCAGGAATCCCCAATTAAAGGAGTCTCATGTGGTACAGAAAGGGGTAGGCTCTTTCATTATCTCCTTGCTTAGTCATTGCTTGGGCACTACAACAAGAACAGTGGAATCTCATCTATGCTACTTATTCTCTGTACCTTTTCCCCTCTCTCCTCCTCCCACTCCCCTGTTGCTAACCCTCCATATGATCTCCATTTCTGTGGTTCTGTTCCTGTTCTAGTTGTTTGCTTTTATTTTAGTTGTGGTTGTTAATAGCTGTGAGTTTGCTGTCTTTATACTGTCATATTTCTTATCTTCTTTTTCTTAGATAAGTTCCTTTAACATTTCATATAATAAGGGCATAGAGGGTGGGTAGAAAATAGACAGTGGAGAGCAAGAATAGTGTGGGAAATGTGGAAGCTAAAGAACTTATGACACATGGTCATGAACTAAAGGGGGGGATGTAGGTAGGAGGGGTGTGCAGGGTGCATGGGGGAGAAATGGGACAACTGTAATAGCATAATCAATAAAATATATTTTTTAAAAAAAAGAACAGTGGAATCTTGGATTGAAACCTAAGGCAGTCCATTGCAGTGCTAAGAGCTGGAAACTATCAGCTAAAGATGCTCCTTACAATCGGGCCATGTGTGCTTTCTTGGAGGAAAATCTGAGCAACATATCAGTGTCTGCTACATGAGTGTATGATTAATTCTGTAAGAAATTACCAAACTGTTTTCCAAAGTGGTTGTACTATTTTCCCTGTCAAAAACAATGTATGTGCTTTCTACTTGGTGCACATACTTGCCGAGACTTGATATGATCAGCCTTTTAATATTGGCTATTAAAATGAGAATGTCGTAGATTCTCATTGTAGTTTAAATTTTCATAAGGAGCACTTTTCATGTATTTATTGGCATTTGTGTATCTTCTTGTGTGATATCAGTTAAAATCTTTTGTCCAATGTGAACTGAGTCAAAGATTTTCTTGTTATTCTATCTTAAGGGTTCTTTATATATTCTAGATACAAGTTCTCAGATTACGATTATGTGTACCCAGTTTGAGGCTTGTCTTTTTCTTTGATTGCTGGTGACTTTTGAAGAGCAGGTGAAATTTAAATTTGATTAATATATTAATATATTAATATTAATATATATTATCAGTTTTTCCTTTTATGGCTAGTGATTTTTGTGTCTTATCCAAGAAATCCTTTTTATACTTCAAGTTTATATTTTTTACTATGCATTCTTCTGAGTCTTATATCTTTAGTTTTTATATACTCAAGTTTTACTACTTCAAAACTAAAGTTTTATAATTTTAGCTTTTATACTAAGGTTTAAGAGTCACTTTTACTCTAATTATATGTCCAACATTTGTTGTTTATAAAGGAACTCTAGCATTGTTTGTCCAGTAATGAATATCTAGCGCTGTTTATTTCCATAAAATTACTTTTACACCTTGTTGAAAATTCAATTGACTATATACATGTGGGCCTCCGGTATTCTCTGTTCTTTCTCATCAATCTCTGTTCCTATTTTTACACCAATACCATACTTTCTTGATTATTTTTCCAATACCATACTTTCTTGTATGTGAACATGCAAAACACACAGCTCTGTGTGTTTTGCATGTTCACATGCATTTTAGTACCAGGTTGTCAATGTTTACAATTGGCTTTGAGTGGAATTTGTGTAAATCTATCACCTAATTTAGAGAGAATTGTCTTTTTAACAATAGCAAGTGTTACTATCCTCAAACACATTACATTTTTCCATTTATTTTGGCCGTCTTTAATTTCCTTCCAAAATATTTTGTAATTTTTAGTGTAAAGATATTATACATGTGGAATATATGGTTAAGTTGTGATTTTAATGCTGTTCTAAATTGTATTTTTACTTGAAAGTCCAATTATTTGTTGATGGTATGTTCAAACACAATTCTCTGTATTAGCCCTGTATCCTGTAATCATGTTAAATTTACTTATAATTTTAGCAGGATTTTTTGTAGTGTCTTTAGTGTTTTCTACATAAATTATTATTACTGGAAAATACAAAGAGTTTTTCTTTGTCCTTTCTAGTAGGGTGCATAATTGAACTGGCTAGGAACCCCAATGCAGTATTGGATGGGCATCAAAACAGTGAGGATCCATGTTTAAATCCAGAGTTTAGGAGAAAATGTTCAGTCTTTTTACAATAAATATGATACTACAAGTATGAAATTGGATCCTGAGGCTACTGTGCTCTGCTTGAATCTCCTCTCCTTAAACCTAGACTGGGACGTGCCTCTAGGCATAATACCTACCTGATGGTCAAAGAGCTTACTTTGCTACTTTTTCTTCTCTCGTATCTCACTGCCCAGCCCTGCCTGTTCAGTGTCTGCAGGCTGTTGTTCCCTATGTCATATTCCATTTGTTTTCAGTGGGAGGGCTGGTCTAGTACCACTGACACGGTTATGGCCAGAGGTAGAAGACCCATTTGCTTTTTTTCTTTTCACATTTTTCATTGTTGTTCAAATATAGTTGTCTCCATTTTCCCTCACCACTTCCCCTCACCCCAGCCATCCTCACTTCCCAACCTTGATCCTACCCCTTCTTGCTTTTGTCTATGTATCCTTTATACATTTTCCTAAAAACCCTTCCCCCTTTTCCCCCAATTATCCCCTCCCACCTCCCCTCTGGTTACTGTCTGTTTGTTCTTAATTTCAATGTCTCTGCTTATATTTTGCTTGCTTGTTTGTTTTATTGATTAGGTTCTACTTATACGTGAGATCATATGGTGTTTGTCTTTCACAGACTGATTTATTTCACTTAGCATAATGGTCTCCAGATCCATTCATGCTGTCACACAGGGTAGGAACTCCTTCTTTCTCTCTGCTGCGTAGAAGTCCATCATGTAAATGTACCATAGTTTTTTGATCCATTCATTTACTGATGGGCTTTTAGGCTGCTTCCAGTACCTGGCTGTTGTAAACTGTGCTGCTATGAAACACAGTTCATAGAGGGACATCTGCACAGGAGATAGTCTGGGGTAAAATCCCACAGGAGATAGCATAGGGGTACTGCAGCAAATCCTTTTGCAGAATTCCTGGCACCTGAGAAGTCATTTTGCCTGGAACTAGTCAGATTTTACTTCCTGAAACCAAGTGCTGGATTAAGTGATTGGTAATATTTCTTTTCACCTTGTCCCACACCATCATCTTAATCGTTGATATTTTGCCATCTCTTGTTAAGAGGAGGCAGATGAAGATAAACATTACAGAATGGAGAGGAAAGCGTTTGTTCTAACGATTAGAGCAGAGTAGCTGTAATCCAGTATTAGGGTTCTCTGTGGTAGAGGGCTAGAATCTAAAGGATGGGCACCTTCACACATATTTTATTCTTCCACATGAAAGTGGATAGTTTCAAAGAGACTAAATTGCCCAGAAACAAAACAAAAAGGATGAAAGCTCATCTAATAACTAGTTTGCTCATCAAAACAAAGGACCATGGCCTCAAATAACTCTCTAGAGAAGATAAATAATAAATTTTTACACACACACACATATAATTCAGTATGTCCAGAAAAAGTCCAACCATTGTTAACATAATGAGAATGGTTTGAATGACATCAATGTGACTTGGCAGCCAAGGAGAGTGGACTGGAATGCACATGTGTGAACAATGACAACTTCACTATACTAGACAGTGGAAGCTGTAGACACCATTGAGTGAGCAGGTGTACTGTGTGGCCATCACATTCAAAATGACTGAGAGAACTGACAAACAAATATACATCAAATTTTACATCAAGCTTGAACATTCCTCCTCAGAAATTATTTGCATGATTCAGAAGGCTACAGCTATGGGCAACTGGTGATTGACAGCTTCATCACATCAACACAGGCCCGCTCATGTATCACATTTCATGCAGATTTTGGGGGGCAAAACATCAAATCACCCAGGTGACTAAGTCCCCTTATGGCCCAGATTTGGTGCCCTGTGACTTCTAGTTTTCCCAAAGCTAAAATCACCTTTGAAAGGGAAGAGATTTCAGACTGTCAATGAGAGTCAGGAAAATACAACAGGGCAGCTGATGGAGATTGAGAGAACTGTGCGAGGTCCCAAGGTGCCTTCCTTGAAGAGGACTTAGGTGTCATTTTCCTATGTACAATGTTTTTTATATCTTGCATCTTCTTCAATAAATGTCCTTATTTTTCATATTGCATGCATAGATACCCTCTGGACAGATATAAATATGTTAAGTATAATTCCTTTCAGTACTTAACATCACTACCCTAGATCTGACCACAATCATTCTTCACCTGGATTACTCCCACGACCTTCATCATGTGCTTCCTGAGGTTGTGTATCAGAACTCAGCACAGTTGAACCTTGAACAACATAGGTTTGAATAGCTCAGGTCCATTTACGCACAGATTTTTTTCAATAAACAGTTTGAAAACAACTTGCAGACAAACTTTGTAGCCTAAAACAGATGGTGTAAATTTATGATATTGATAAATACCATACAATGCTGTAAATGTGTTTTCTCTTCCTTATGACTTTGTTAATATTTTCTTTTCTCTACCTTACATTGTTTTAAGAATATAGTATAGAATACATATAATATACAAAATGTGTGCAAATCAACAATTTTGTTATTGGCAAGGCTTCCATTAAGCAGTAGGCAGACCACTGGAAATTAAATTCGGGGCAAGTCAATAGGTATACACACATTTTGACATGGGAGGGGTTATGTTGGTTCCCCAAACCCTTACATTGTTCAAGGGTCAACTATATGTAGCAGTGGTTTTTCAAACTCAAAAGTGACTCTGGATCACTTGTGAATCTTATCTTTTTTACACGTAATGTTTTATTGAATTTATTGGGGTAACATTGGTTAATAAAATTACATAGGTTTCAAGTGTGCAATTCTATAATACATCATCTTTATTATTGTATTGTGTGTTCACCACCCGGAGTCAAGTCTCTTTCTGTCACCATTTATCCACCCACACTCTCTTTTACCTTCCTCACCCGCCCTTTGTGAATCTTGTTAAATTCGGCTTCTAAAACTTTGGTTCTGGTGTGATCTAACATTCTACATTTCTAACAAGCTCCTTACTGATGCCGATGCTACTGATCCACAAGCCACACACTGAAAAGCACCTATAGTCTCTTCCCTAGGCAGCAGCATGATAGACACTACTCCACAATTCGCTGTTTCTATCGGTACTATTGGGATTCAGCAGTAACCCAAGACCCTTTACTACATTCTGTTCTGAGTAAGTTTATATTAAGATACACAAACTTTTAGATTCTCAGTGCAGCCATTCCTTGTTTTTATTACTAACCAGATATACTGTGAAACAATTATTAGTAGAAACTTCTTGTAACATCATGTCTTTTGCTCAGTGGACTTGCCCATCAACAATAGCAATAGGTGGATGGGACAGGATCATTGGATTACTATGCTCAGACTACCATTTCCTCATCTGAGACCTGAATTATTGCAAGCATAATTCAGATTTGCCATCCCCTTTCTGAAGTGACAAAGGGCACTCCTCCATTAAGTACTAAAAAGCTAAACACCACCAGGCCCTTTCAGAGACAGCTTTGTTAGGGTAGAAATCAACTACTAGAAGTGTTCTGCTCAAGCAATTGCCAATTCTATCAAAACTCTTACCAAGTAATAATCATAAAAGTTTTATTTTTGTTTTTATTTATTTAGTAACTATTTTGGGTCAGACATTGAACTTGGTATGTTTTATTTCATTATTTCTAATTTATTTTTTATTGTTGTTGGAATACAGTTGTCTCCATTTTCCCCCCACCACTTTAATCTTCAAAACAATTCTATGAGGGTTTGCTTTTTATATCTGCTCTGTGGATGAAGAAACTAGGTTTAGGAAAGTTGAGTAACTAACCTAAGTTCACCCAGCTAATAAAGCAAAACTATGGAACTTTAGTATAAGAAACATAACACATCCTCTTAAATGACAGTTCCATAATACACCCTTATCTACTTGCTTCAAATCAGTGAGACTCTTTTTCCCTGATGACAGTGGCATTGTTCTGTCCCCAGCTTGTTCATCATTGACTCATTGTGTGGATTGGGAGTGTGTATGTGGATTGGGAAATCTTTGTTTTTCTCTGGTGAGATTGGCATGTCAGGAGGCAGCTGGGATTGATATCTAGTCAGATAATGAGGGGATTCCTTTTAAAAAATGACTTACTTACTTACTTACTTTATTTATTTATTTGTTTGTTTGTTTGTTTATTTATTTATTTATATTTGAGAGAGGGGAAGGGAGTGAGTAAGAGAGGGAGAGAAACTGATCAGTTGCCTCTCATATGTGCTCTGACCAAGAACCAAACTTGCAACCTACATATGTGCCCTGACTGGAATTGAACCAGCAATCTTTTGCTTTGCAGGATCATGACCAACCAACTGAGCCATACCAGTTGGGGCATGAGGGGATTTTTAATGTTAGAACTCCCATTTACTGGCCCTTGATTGGGGCAAATTAGTCAACCTTTCTAACTTTAATTTCATTAAAGATAAAAATATATTCCTTACAGAAATTTTGTGAGAAATAAATAGTTTAAGGTATATTAAATATATAAAGTTGATTAACAGAATAGGTTGTGTTCACCTGCATCCCTGCATGTTTTGTTTTATGATTGAATGATTAGTTTCTGATAGACACATAATACTATCTCTGATTGCAATATTAGACTTAGCTCTTTTCTGCATAATTCTGCTAGACATGTTTTGAGACTGATATATGCATGTTTATGATGGCTATATTTTCTTGTTTGCTGCTCCTTTTTATAATATATAACACATTCCCTGTCACTTCTGATATCGTGTGTTTTAAAAATCTGTTTATGTCAGTTATTAATATTTCCACTCTAGCTTCATTTTATATATCTTTGGTATATCACTTTCTATTTGTTTTTTTTTTGTTTGTTTGTTTTCTTCTTTTTTGTTTTTTAATATATTTTATTGATTATGCTATTACAGTTGTCTCATTCCCCCCTTCATTCCCCTCCACCCTGCACACCCCCTCCTACCCACATTCCTCCCCTTTAGTTCATGTCCATGTGTCATAAGTTCTTTAGCTTCTACATTTCCTACACTATTCTTGTCCTCCCCCTATTTTCTACCCACTGTCTATGCTACTTGTTCTCTGTACCTTTCCCCCCTCTCTCCTCCTCTCACTCCCCTATTGCTGACCCTCCATATGATCTCCATTTCTGTGGTTCTGTTCCTGTTCTAGTTGTTGGTTTAGTTTGCTTTTGTTTTAGGTGTAGTTGTTAATAACTGTGAGTTTGCTGTCTTTTTACTGTTATATTTTTTATCTTCTTTTTCTCAGGTAAGTCCCTTTAATATTTCATATAATAAGCCTTGGTGATGATGAACTTCTTGAACTTGACCTTATCTGAGATGCACTTTATCTGTCCTTCCATTCTAAATGATAGCTTCGCTGGATAGAGCAATCTTGGATATAGTTTCTTGCCTTTCAAGACTTCAAATACTTCTTTCCAGCCCCTTCTTGCCTGTAAGGTCTCTTTTGAGAAATCAGCTAACAGTCTGATGGTAACTCCTTTGGAGGTGACTGTCCCTTTATCCCTTGCTGCTTCTAGAATTCTCTCCTTCATTTTAATCTTGGGTAATGTAATTACGATGTGCCTTGGTGTGTTCCTCCTTGGGTCCAACTTCTTTGGGACTCTCTGAGCTTCCTGGACTTCCTGGAAGTCTATTTCCTTTGCCAGATTGGGGAAGTTCTCCTTTATTATTTGTTCAAATAAGTTTTCCACTTGTTGCTCTTGTTCTTCCCCTTCTTGTATCCCTATAATTTGGACATTGGGACATTTAAAGATGTCCTGGAGGTTCCTAAGCCCCTACTCATTTTCTTTGAATTCTTGTTTCTTCCTTGTTTTCTATTTGTTTGTTTCTTTCTTCCTTCTGATTCACTCCATTGATCTGAGTCCCATTTTTCCTCCCATCTGAAAACTATTGGTTTCCTATGAGTTTTCCTTCATTTTACTTATTGTAGTCTTCATTTGTTCATCTAATTTGTCATCAAAATCAACTAATTCTCTGAGCATCCTGATTACCAGTGCTTTGAACTGTGCATCTGATAGACTGTCTATCTCTTGGTCGCTTAGATGAATTGACTCTGGGACTTTGATCTGTTCTCCCGTTTGAGCCATTTTGGTGTTTTTTTTTTTTTTTTGGTCTGGTTGCAGCTGTTACATAGTGAGGGGCGGAGCCTTAGGTACTCCCCAGGGCAGGGCAGCCCAGTCGCTGGGTAGTGACGTTGTATGTGGGGGTGGGGTCTGAGAGGGAACAATAGTGCTTGGTCTCCTCTCTCTTGGATTCCAGTCCCTTCCGCTGCTTTCCCTGCACCTGGATTATCTTCGCACAAATGTGGGACCAACCTGGTCAGCCAGCCACCTTACGCAGCCTCACTGGGTCTGCACTGTTGCCACCCTGTGCCCAGGGTCCACTAGCCACTGCCTGTGCACCTGGGGTCTGCTAGCCACCACCTACATGCCTGGGATCTGCCAGCCGCTGCTGCCTGCACACCCAGGTCAGCCAACCTCCACTTTTTCCTGCCACAACTCCACCCCTTGTACTGGTCTGGATGAATGGTTGTTGGACTTCAGTGCAGTTCAATTTTCTATCAATTCTGATTGTTGTCTTGTTTCTAAATCTTTGTTGTCCTTAATTTTGGTTGTGGGAGGAGGCACAGTGTGTCCACCTACACCTCCATCTTGGCCGGAAGTTTTTCTATTAGTTGTTAATCCCTCTGCTATCTTCTATTTTACCTTTTATCTTTAATCTTTATTTATTTTATATTTAAACTTTTAATTTAAGCTTGACTCATTCTTTGAACTATATTTTTAAAATCTTAGCTGAGTTCACTTGTCTTAATAAGTGATTTAACATTTCTACTCTAAAATTATTAGGACTCACTTGACATTTTATTTATATATTCTACTTATTGTAATCTTTTGATCTCAAATCCCCACCCTTTTTCTTTTGGATTGATGACATATTCTGGATATAAGAATAAGTGATTTTATTTTTATTTCTTAGGTTGTTGCTATTTATTGGAGATCTCTATTCATATTCATTGCTGCCATTACCTTATTAAATACATAATTATCTCTTTCTTTCCTTTTCCAGCTCAAGTGGTCTAGTCCTCTCTTATGTATCTCTTTCTCTCTCTCTTTTTTTTACCTTTCATTTCTGTCACCCATAGCTTTTTGTCTTAATTCAACTTCATCTGAGGTCCATCCAGCAGGTATCCAGCCATGTAATATGAAAAGTAGAGACGTTTATTGAAGATGATACAAGATATAAGAAACATTGTACACAGGACAATGACACCTCAGTCCCCTTCAAAGTAGGCACCTTGGGACCTAACACCATTCTACCACTCTCCATCAGCTGCCCCATTGTATTTTCCTGAATCTCATCAACAGTCTGAAATCTCTTTCCTTTCAAAGGTGATTTCAGTTTTGGGAAAAGAGAGAAGTCCCAGGGCACCTAATCTGGGCTATAGAGGGGCTGAGTCACCTGGGTGGTTTGATATTTTGCAAAAACAAAAATTCTGCATGATATATGATACATAAGTGGGTATGTTGATGTGATGAGGCTGCTGATCACCAGTTGCCCATAGCTGTGGCCTTCTGAATCATTCAAATAGTTTCTGTGGAGGAATATTCAAGCTTGATGCAAAATTTGATATATATTTGTTGTTCAGTTCTCTCAGTCATTTTGAATGCAATGGTCACATAGTACACGTACTCACTCAACAGCATCTACCACCCTCACTGACTAGTACAGTGAAGTTATCCTTGTTCACTCATGTGCATTCCTGTACACACTCTTTGACTGCCAAGTTTCATGATGTTGCATTAACCATTATTATTATATTAACAATGGTTGGACTCTTTCTGGGTAGACCTTGTATATATAGCTTTCAGGGTATTTTTCCTTTGGTCTTATCTTTATTAGAAACACTAATGCACATCATCAGGAGAATTCCAGCCAAGATGGAGGTGTAGATAGATACACTTGGCTTACTAGCACAAACAAAAGAAAGATGACAACCAACTTAAAAACAAAAAACAACCAGAACTTCCAGAAAAATCAAACTGTATAGAAGTCTGACAACCAAGGTGTTAAAGAAGAAACATTCATCCGGAGTAGTAGGAGGGGTGGAGAGGGCCTGTGACAAGGCAGTGGCTTGTGGTCTTGGGCAGACAAATTGGTAGCTGGTAGACTGGAATATCCTACATTTATGTGTGGATAAGCTGGGAGGAACAACTGGGGAGCAAGATAGAGCACACAACCCAGAGTTCCATCACAGGGAAACCGAAGCCTCAAAACCTTTGACTGTAAAAACTCGTGGGGGGTGCAGTGGCAGGAGAAACTCCCAGTCTTACAGGAGTCTGTTAGAGAGGTCCACAGGATCCTAGAATATACACAAGCCCACCCACCTGGGAATCAGTACCTGAAAGAGTACAGTGTGCT
This sequence comes from Glossophaga mutica, assembly GCA_039655065.1. Classification (NCBI taxonomy): domain Eukaryota; kingdom Metazoa; phylum Chordata; class Mammalia; order Chiroptera; family Phyllostomidae; genus Glossophaga; species Glossophaga mutica. The sequence goes on along the minus strand of CM077308.1, from coordinate 70,416,053 downwards.
TCTGGGAATTGATGGAAGTGACAGAAAGTGGGGTGAGAGCTGAGTAAGTTAGCAAGCAGCATTGTTCCCTCTCTGACCCCTCCTCTATATATGGCATCACAACCCTACCCTGGAAAATGCTTATGGCTCTTCCCTTTACAATGTAATAGGTGCACCAAGACAAATAAATATGGCCAAGATGAAAGAAAAGATCAAAAGCCCAGAAAAATAACCAAGAGACCAGGAGATAGGCAACCTATCAGATGCAGAGTTCAAAATACTGGCAATCAGGATACTCACAGAAATTATTGAGTATGGTTGCAAAATAAAGGAAGACGTGAGGCTATACGAAGTGAAATAAAGAAAAATATACAGGGAAACAATAGTGAAGAGAAGGAAACTGGAATGCAAATCAATGATTTGGAACAAAAGGAATAAACAAACATTCAACCAGAACAGAATGAAGAAATAAGAATTCAAAAAAAATGAGGAGAGGCTGAGGAACCTCTGCAACAACTTTAAACATTCTAACATCTGAATCATAGGGATGCCAAGAGGAAAAGAGGAAGAGCAAGAAATTGAAAACTTATTTTTAAATAAAAGGATAACTTCTCCAATCCAGCAAAGGAAATAGACTTCCTGCAAGTCCAGGACACTCAGAGTCCTAAAGAAGTTGGAGCCAAATAGAAAGACCTCAAAGCACATCATAATTACATTACCTAGGATTAAAGATAAGGAGAGAATTTTAAAAAGAGCAAGAAACCTTTCAAAAGAAACCTTGTAGTCAAGAAGGGGCTGGAAAGAAATATTCAAAGTCATGAAAGGCAAAGACCTACATTCAAGAGTACTCTATCCAGCAAAGCTGTCATTTAGAATGAAAGGACAGATAAAGTGCTTCCCAGATAAGGTCAAGTTAATGGAGTTCACCATCACCAAGCTGTTATTATATGAAATGTTAAAGGGACTTATTTAAGAAAAAGAAGATGATAAAAAATATGAACAGTAAAATGACAACAAACTCACAAATATCAACAAATAAACCTAAAAAAGCAAGCAACTATAACAGTAAAGGAATCACAGAAATGGAGATCACATGGAGGGTTATCAGTGGGGAGGGTGGAGGAGGAGGAGGATGGGGGAAAAAGACACAGGGAATAAAAAAACATAGTAGGTACAAGATAGACAGGGAGAGGTTAAGAATAGCATAGGAAATGGAGAAGCCAAGGAGTTTATTTGTATGACCCATGGACATGAACTAAGCAGGGGGAGTGGATACTAGAGGGAGGGGTGGTGAAAGGCAGAGGGGGATAAAGGAGAGAAAAAAATGGGACAACTGTAATAGCATAATGAATAAAATGTACTTAAAAATAAAGAAACACTAATACATGTCATCAAAATAGTGAACAGCCTTAATTCACATACTATTAGTAGCTTTCCTGTGTTTCTAATTCACATACTATTAGTAGCTTTCCTGTGTTTCTTATTGCTTTGGTATTTCACCTTAAAAGTGTTTTACTTCATGTAGAAAATGATTTGAGGTATTTTATGATTGAAAATGCTTTTATCACCATTTTACACATCATAGAAAATTTGGTTCAAAATTATTTCTTCAACACAAAAATCTCCATTCTTTTCTTACATCTAAGGTCACTAGTGACAATTTTGATGCCACTCTGATACCTGTTATTGAGATGTAACCTGCTTTTTCTTTTAAAAACATTTAGAATTTTCTCCTTTTCTTTGATATTTAAACTTTTTTTTTGTAATATGTTTAAATTTGTACTTTTCCTTTTTTCTTCTGACACTTTAAGCTCAGGTCTCTTTTATCTTTAATACAGGATTTTTATGCATTTTTTCATCTATTTCCTCATATCCATTTTTATTTTTTTCTCCTTTTAGGGTGCCTGGTATGTATCCTGACAGTTTAAATTTTCTTTCATATCTTTCCGCTCTTATGATACATAATCTTTAGTCTCTTCGTTCTTCTTGTGTCTTCTGGGTTAGAGTTTCAATTTGCTTTATCAACTCACTTTTTTTTGTCCTCAAACTTGATTTCTTTTCCTACTTTTGCTCTGTATTGCTGGCTTTAATTAACATACTCAGTCCTGATTTCTATTAGTATATTTTATAGTCAATGCTACAATTTATTTTATTTATCATTTATTTATCTGTGTTTCATCTGTTATTTTATTTATCTGTGTCATAATGTCAGTACCCTCCTTTTATTACCTTTTGAATATTTATTTATGCATAGTCTAAATTACTGGGTCCTGTGTTCTAATAATTCAGATTTAAATAGTATATAGTATCCAGTGCATTTCTTTTGAAATAAGGAACTTATTGGCAGTCTAGGGTGGTATTATTTGAGATTTGTAAACTGTTCTCTTGGGAATAACGTCTTCTCTCCTTGGTTTTGTGTAATGAGGAAGGGCCCAAGGCCGGGCCCAGTTCTGTCAGTCCTGCTGAGTTAAAGGATAGAGCAGAGAGCTTCATTAAGTACAAAATCAATTTTGATCACTTCTATTTGCTATTACCCATGAGAAGAAAAATCTGGCAAGGACTTAAATCTTTAACCACTAAGCAAAAACTTTGCTGGGAAGGCAGTCTGAATAGTTTATAAGAAGAAGGGGAGCATAGAGGAGTCAGCGTTCAAGGCGAGCTGTTCAGTCTGTATCTGTTTCCACTTGCTCCTCACCCCGTATTGCTTTGCTCATCTTTACCCCCAAGTTCCCCGCACTGGAAAATACAGCCCAGCACATTCCTGCAATGAAGGGCATAGGACTGTCTCAAGTGGCCTGGGAGAGTATGACATGAGGAATTTAAAAGCTTTTCCAAAAGTAATCCTTACATTGCTACCTCATTCACTCTTTTTTTTTCTATATTTCTTTTTTTAATTGTTTTTCAAGTACAAGTTTTTGCCTTTCCCCCCACCCCTCCCCACCACCCAGCCCTCCCCACTACTCCATTCCTCCCCACCCCCTTCCCGTATTTCTACCCCACCTTGTTATTATCCATGTGTCCTTTATAATTGTTCTTGAAAACCTTCACCCTCTTCCCCCATTACTCCATCTCCTCTCCCCTCTGGTCACTGTCATTCTGTTCTCAATTTCAATGTCTTATGTTTTGTTATATTCAATGGTTATATTTTGCTTGCTTGTTTGTTTTGTTGATTAGGTTCCAGTTAAAGGTGAGATCATATGGTGTTTGTCTTTCAGTGCCTTTACCAGCCTGTAGCCACTTTCCTCCTATAACTTCTTAACTCCGACAACAGTTACTTCAAAACAGCCTTAGACTCCAGCAAGATGAGTTGGGTGTTTTTATTTGTTTTCTTTTTTTAAGATTTTATTTATTTATTTTTAGAGAGAGGGGAAGGGAGGGAGAAAGAGAGACAGAAACATCAATGTGTGGTTGCCTCTCACGCATCCCCCACTGGGGTCCTGGCCCGCAACCTAGGCATGTGCCCTGACTTGGGAATCAAACTGGTGACCATTTGGTTTGCAGCCCACGCTCAATCCACTGAGCTACAGCAGCCAGGGCTTTATTTTTCTTTTTGTTTTCATTTTTAAATTAATCTCTGAAATCTGTCTTTCCTTATTTTTTTTTCCTGTATTTTCTTTGGAGTTGATTTTGGGGGGAATAGCTCAGAGCCTTGCTAGTTTCCCATCTGGGTGGGAACCAAAGTGTTTGCAACATTTCTGGATTCTGTGTTGAGGTCACCATTTTGCTGGTAGCTGCTGCCAGGTGTGGCTCTTAGCCACTGTCCCCCAGCCCAGCCTCATCCCACCTGTCAACTCTGCCTTTTCCTTGCATCAGTTCTCACTGGTGCTGCAAAGTCTCCAGGGATAGTATGTCCAAAATATAATACTTTTAGAGTTTACTGTAAAAATATATTATATTTGAGCTACTTTAAAAAATCATTCAATTTCTCTTTATTTTTATGTATTAATTTTCTCTTGAGTGAAGAGGAAGGGGTGTTAGAGGAATAATCCCAGGCCTATTTCACATTTGTAGTGCACTGAGCACATGAATATCTGCTGTGCGGGGCGGGGCGGGGGACGGTGCTTGAAGGTCTCTGTTCCTAGTTCTTTGTTATTACTGTGGACTCAGAAAACAGTTGGGCAACTAGGACAGTCCTGTAGAATACAGGCATTCATAAATATTCAGAAAGATCTGGTGTCTATTCTCTGTGGGGATCTGTGGGTAAGAGGAATGGTCTGCCTGAGTGTTGGAGTGTTAAATCATAATCACTTACTGTGCACACACACAAAAAAGAGTAACAATTGGCAAATGGCTTGCACAGCTGCATTATTGCCTATAAAAATTGGGAATGAAACAAACTCATATCTAGGGTAAATGAGATAGTAAAGCCCATGTACTGCTGCCTCCAAAAAATGATTTTTACTCATCATCAGTAATGAGAAAAATGTCTAAATGGCTTTAAGGGACACTTGAAATTTATGTGGCTTGACACTGAAAATTTTTAGAAACATCTAAAATAGCGTAAAAATAACCAAGCCGTGAGGTTAAAATATACTTCAGTCCAACCTATAAATCCATGACAGGAGAGATTCATTTTAGAGCAACATTTCAAAATGCTAGTTTAAACTCCAGTCATTTTTTAAGGAAAAAACAGTAAAAATATCAAGGAAAGACACAACTGACACACTCAAGATTAAAACTTTCCTCACGAGTGCAGAGGGAACTGTTGTTGGGTATTAGGGTGTGCTAGCTCATAAACACAGACATGTTGCTTGCTTCTGTCACTAGGATTGTCTCAATAATTGCTTTTAATTATGAGTCTGTGTTTATAACTTAGCAATTATAGCATCCATTTGGGTTTCAATTTCAACTGGGGCTTTTCTTTGTAGCTATTTTACCACATGTTTGTTCAACTGTAAAGTATAACTTCAGGTATATGGAATTTTTTAAGATGACAGTTTCAAATCAATTGGTATTGACATTGAAGGAGTTGTAGAGTTACCAATAATGGTAAACTTGCCAAAGTGAATACTTTACCTTTGTTTGTATCTTAGCAGAAATTTTAAATTCCCACTGGAAAACAATGAATTTTCTATTACTGTAAACCTGGATGAAGGAATGCTGTGAATTTTTTAAAACACATACTATAAAAGGAAAAAAATGTATAGATGAGCTTTGGTTTTTTAAAAAAGGGTCTTGCAGTTCTACATTGCTTTTTTCACTGTTCTATTCATTTGGCTTGCTGTTAAATTATTGATATGTGAACCTGTTTCTTTAAAATCAAATACTTTAGTTTAGCCCATTATCAGCTTTCCAGGTCATTTTCTTGCATTCTGGCAACTGTCATAACCAATTCCCCTTCTACTCGGTAGAGATGCAGGTATTGAGGAGCAGTTGAGTTAGGCCCTGCTTTCTCCACCCTCAGGACTACGACGGTGTCCATCACCTGAGAAGGTGGGCATGTGTTGGTGGGTGGGGTGAAGGGGAGCTGGGATCTCGGGAGACCTCTGTTTGTGTAAACACGTTCCCGGCATGGGTTAAGAGATTCTAAACAAGTGTAAACCTACACCTTCCAAAAATGATGCTGACATTTTGTTTGAGTAAAATCCCAATATAAGTGGAAGTGTAGTTAACATTTATTTATTTAATAAACGTCTAAGAATCATGGGTATGCACAATGGGGAGGGGATGGACTGTGGGAGTGGGCTCGGGGATGGGGCAGGGGAGAGCAATGGGTAAAAGGTGGGACAACTGTTACTGAACAACAATTTTTTTTTTAAAGGAAAAAAGGAGTACCAATTCTATCTTCAAAGCCTTGAGATAGCCCTGCTGGGTATACCATGTTATACAGGTTACTGTTTCTGCCTTCAAGGACTTTCTGGTAAGGCAAATGAAATAGAAGAATATCTGCAGTAAAATACAAACGGAAAGTCACTGGGATTTTGCATTAACTCCCCTTATCTGTTTCTTGAAGCTAGTATAATAAAATGTTAAAATTAAAATGTTAAGTGAAATAAAGTCTTCTAATACTCTCAGTACTCACTAATACAATGGTCACAGCATATCCACATACTGAATATGGGCTTATTTCCAAGCCCAGCCATCAATCACTGTGACACATTTCTGAGGTTCGTTACTAATATTAACTCCTACTATCTTCCAGGGCTTTAAAAATCACTTTCACCCACAAGTTCTTATTCGATTTTTCTGACAGAGGTGTGTGTGGGCTGAAGAAGGTATGGAGTTGATAGTTAAAATCGTTGGCTCTGGAGCCAGGCTATCTGGTTCAAATTCCAGTTCTAACTTTTATTTTCCAGCTTTAACTCAGGCAAGTTATTAATTCTCCCTGGGTCTCAGGTTGCTTATGCAGGAAAGGCAGATGATAATAATAGTACTGAATATATAAGGTTGTAGTGTACAACCTTACACATAGAAGAATACATAAAACACATAAAAGAATAGTTGCAGCTGAAGTACCTCTTCCAGCTATCTATAGCAATAGTAAGCGTTCCTAGTTTCCACAGCTTATTTAGGCTACTTGTATTTAGATCACAGCTTGTTCTTTGAGACATGGTATATGTTTAGTTCCCCAATTTCTCTTTAACCCATCATACTAATTTCTTCTTTGAATGATCTCTTTAACCAAATGCCTATGATCTCTTGACCTATAATTCAATTGTATCCCAGCATCTTGTATTCTAGAGATGTTAAATTAGTTTTCACTCCTATGCTAACTCTCACTGCTAGTCTGGAAATGAGCATTGAGAGAAATTCTAAAGCTTGGGATAAAAAATGGTTCTCACAGGAGGATGGGGAAGAACACAAACATGGAAGTCTTATTTTCCAATAAGAGCATGATGTTTGGGGTGTAGTAATCACTTAGTGTTGATATCTGACTCAGTGTAAGAAGATCTTGTAACACAAAGAAACAGAGGTGAAATATGACATCAAAGAATATGTGCTTGTTTGGTCATTAGGGGGTTTCAGCAAACATAGACACAGTTAAAATTTATATTGTAAAAAAAAAGCATAGCCCTGGCCAGTGTAACTCAATTGGCTGGACTATTATCTCATAGACAGAAAGTTCGTGGGTTTGATTTCTGTCTGGTCAGGGCACATACCCAGGTTGAGAGTTTGATGCCTGCTCAGTGCGCACGCATATGAGAAAGCAACCAATTGACCTTTCTCCCTCCCCCCCCCTTTCTCTCTCTGTCACTTTCTCTCTCTAAAAGCAATGAAAAAAATGTCCTCAGGTTGGGGGTGGGAGGATGAAAAATGTAAACATAGAACCATTTGTCAATTTATCAAGGACTTTAACGTTAACATCATCCAAGAAATGTAGAAATCTTTAATAACCCATTAAGTTAAAAACAAAAAGTCACCCTGGCTGGTATAGCTCAGTGGATTAAGCACGGGCCTGTGAACCAAGTGGTCGCTGGTTTGATTTCCAGTCAGGGCACATGCCTGGCTTGCCAGCCAGGTACCTAGAAAGAGGCACACGAGAGGCAACCACACATCTATGTTTCTCTCCCTCTCTTTCTCTTTACCTTCCCCTCTCTCTAAAAATAAATAAATAAAATCTTTTTAAAAAGCCCCAAAATGTCATCAGTCTCATTTGCTTAATTTATGATCAAATAGTAAAATTGCATCATTTGCAATTCAATAAATTTAAGATTTTAGATAATTCAGACATGCGATCTGAAAATTTTATTGTGAAATGCTGAATATAATGCTTTTTATATTAATTATTAGGGGTTTGAAAATAAAACTATATATTTGTAAAGCAGTATATGAATAGGCAGAATATATTTTTTTCTCTGATGCATGATTTTTATTGTCAAGATCATTAAATTGTAAATATTAAGAAATTGTTATATTTTCTATTTATTATTATATGTTGTAGCCTCTTAAACATTAAAGTTTTAAGAGAAATATTTTTAATGTTTCTATAGCCATGTTGTTCTAAGTTCTCACTTTGGGGCTCTGATACTGTAGTTTATGTGTACTCTTTTTTTTAATCCTTCTCTTATTAAGGTTTTATTAATTTTTTTATATGGTGCTTTCTACTTTGCCTCTTATTCATTTGGATTTCTCTTTAATTTTACTTGTGGCCTGATATTTAACTCTTCACTTTTGTTTTAATATCCTAACCATCATATACCTCCAGGTTTGTTTCTAGTGATTACCAATTATTCTTTCTTAGGATACAGAATCTTCTTTATTTTTTATCTCTCTATTTTCAGTCTCATTCAGAAAGTAGCTCATTCATATTGCAAGGATTCTCAGGATTTTCCTCCATAACACCTGGATTAACTAGTAGTTTAAATTTAATATTTATTTATGATTTTTCTTTCATTGTTATTAAGGATCATATTAACTATAAGGAACAGGCATTGATTGCCCTTTAGGTGTAAGTCTTGGGTCTTTATTTCTCAGTGCACATGAATGCCCTGGTAGAGAATGTAAGTTTGTGGGGTCATCTCAAAGAAGTACAGCAGTCTCTCTAAAGCGCAGGTCATTTATTCAAACCCCTGTTAGACTGTAAGTATGCGAGTGTTCACTGGTAGATTTCTAATTACTGTCAGTAGTTCTAGACATTATATATTCTTGGTGTAAATAAATTTATTGATAAAAGCATGGAATTTTATCGCTTTTATTCATTTTTTCAATTATTCACTGAAATCCTTTGAAATTTTTGTGTGAATAAGTGCAGACTTATACTTACTTGTCATTCAACTAGTTAATAGACCATTTGAAGACAGACACATTGATAGATAACTGACATTTAATTTTGTAGATGATAATATCTATTTAAAATATAGAACACCAAATATGACTTTCTACTACATCCTGTGCAAGGAAAGGGATGATACGAAGGCTTCCAAATGGAGGTTACAACCTGAAGTGAATCTCAGACGATAACCAGACTTAACCAGCCAAATGATGCTGAAGAGGGAGAAGAGAACATTTCAGCAGGACATATAGCAAAGGTACAGTATCTAAGAGAATGACAAGTGGGGGAGGGAGAATGGAGGGGGAGAGAGAGAGATGGAGAGGGAGAGACTGCAAACAGATAAGTGACTTTGAATTCTACATTTACTGGATTTAATGCCCAGGTGTGTTTATGTATTTATCATGGGTAGAGGGATGAGGAGGAGAAAATGTATCTGTGTTAAAGTTTCCATAACAGAAGATATGAACAGTTTAATCCCAAAGTAAAACTCTTCAACTATGAATGGTATGTAACAATAATTAACATTTATCATGTATTTACTCTTTGTCAATAATTTCACTTCCATGATGTTATTTATGACTAAGAATTACAAAGCCCAGTCTAAATAATTCCTATTTTACCATGAAGAAAACGTTATCAAGGTTAATTACCTAGAGTCAGCAAAATTTGTTAGAGGGACTCAAAACCAATAAATCTAATTTAGAGCTATCTTTACCTGTGCATACATCTACTTCTGAACCTATACCAACATCTGCATTTGTACTCTTACAGTTTACCCTGCAAAAATGCATCTTACATCGAATTAGTACCTTCCTTGCATCATGTAATACATAAGAGAAAACTGAAATTTCTATTTGGGGCATATTAGTCACTAGAGAGTAATCTTGAGCCCTTGGGTGGTATAGATAAGACAGGGAATTATGGAGTCATTCAGTTCTGGACACATCAGCTGGTGATACAGCCCAGTTGCAGTTTTCCTGTTGGGATAGTGGCCACATCTTCTATTCAGACAGCACATTGATGAAATGAAGGATTGGAAGAAAATTTACTACTTGCTGTCCCTGAGAGACCCTGAGAGACACAATCTCAAGAATGATTCAGTAAACTAATCTGTATTGGCCTGCTTTGTATTAAAAAGTAAAAGTTTAATAATATATGCATTTCCCCTTTATTTGCGAACAATTTTATTTAAAGTTCACGCTCATGTGGAATTACACCTAAACTCAGTTGTCATGGAAAGGATCACTGTTTTTTTTACTCTATTTTTTTTTTTTTTACTTAGTAATTGTATGCAACTCAGTAACATAACTGTATGTGTTCAGTTTCCAAACTCTACACATAAAGTGTTAGAGATTTAACACCACCTGCGCACCACTAGTCACAGGAGTACTGTGTGAGCGCATCTCTTCTTTCCTTGTTTCCTCAAATCTCTCTCATTTCATCCAGTCACTCGCCTGGCGAGTCTCTACTGTTGATTCGGAGAAGACAGCATCCGGGTATGTTTTGCCTAAAGCTCTGCTTATTCAAGATTATAAACATTCATAAGACAGTAAACCTGAATTTCAAATAACAGGAGAAGCATAAAATCATGTATAAATTATACATATAAACTACCTGGTATCTGTCTCTGGAATATTAACCTAGATAAGTATGCAGCAATGAGTGTTGCTAGAAATGTACCTGTCATAAAATGGAGAACAAATGCTTTCACATCTGTCATGAAAAGGGACATTTTTATCAGATTGCTCAATAACAATCTGGAGAAACACCAGGAAGTGGTTTGGGTATGGTTGAAAAGCTGTATCAATAGTGGCAGCCTGTGACATGAAGCAGAAGTTCAAGCGAGACAGAAAAGTGGAGCATGACTTGAGAGACTTTTTTGAAGAAGCAATGATAGCTAGACAGTTAGGAGTAATGATGGAAAGCTCTTCCATGCCTGAAGGATAACCGAATTAAAGAGCCGTAGACATTAGATGTGAGAGAGCTCCATTAAGGTCATCTCATTTATTCCCCACCAGCAGAGGATTGTTCCCTTTAGCATAGTCTATAGTGCAATGGAATAATGTTGGGGGAAAAAAAGGAGACGAAAATGATTTCTCCCAGCCTACACTAGATAATCATTGCATGTAAGGAGCTTTCAAACCACTCATCCTGTACTTTGTCCTAGTTAGCAAATTAAAATGATTAATAGGTTTGGAGACTCCAGGTCTAAATAAAAAAGGAGGAACCCTCTGTACCAAAGTTGTAGGAAAGGGCATTGATTTAATGAAAAAAATCCCCACCTCAATAGGAATAGAATGAACAAAAGAAGGGTTGTATACAAAGAAGCCCTTCCCCTAGGTGGGCAGGAAGGTTCAGACACCTATGAGAGCTTATCTGCAGTAAGTATTATTAAACCACTGTTTGCAAATCTCTGAAGCTGAAACCTTTAGCACAGGGTTTTAGATAGAGAAAATGATTTATTCTCTTGCTTGAGAATTGTGTGCCTATAATAAAAAGATCTCTAAAGGTGTCCAGGGTATTAAGAATTGAATAACAGAATTGTGGTTCTCATAAAGGGTAATTGCTGCATCCTGACTGAATACAGAATATCCTGAGATCAGTGGGTAGGAAGTTAACTGCAAAGGGCAAAGTACAATCAAATGGGCCAGGAAGTGACATTTGGGAGTCCAAGACCCAGCTCTCTTCTCAGCTTGCTTTTTCCAAAAGTATACTTCCATGTTCTCTAATTTTTTCTAATCTTTTCTTTATAGCTGTCACCCTTATATGCCATAGCATGTAGCAAACAATATTCCATCCTTAAAACAAACAAACAAAAAACCACACAAACATGGTAAGAGCATGTCACTGTGAAGCCTTTCCTTACTGAGATCCCCAATTCCCCCTAGTCATGAAGGTGTTTTACCGTTCAGACTGTGTGAGAATGTGAGCCAGCATAGCACACATAGCCAGGTGATTACAAATCTCCCGTCCTCAATGAACCAACTGTGTTTTTGTTTTTTGTTTTTTAAAGAAAAGGGCAAAAGAAGACATCATCAATATATTTCTGAACACTGCCTTGGTGAGCCTCTTTTCTGAAGGATCAGCTCAGAGGAGAGTGTTGTGGTCCCATCTGCATAGACCAGTGTGGAGAAAAGACTGGCTGTCCTGAAATGGTGAAGTGTATCTGCAAATAAGAGACAGGCATTTGCTCACATTTCACGGTGCTGCTGTTACGGTTCTTCTTTTGGCATCAGATGACTGGATCGTGCGCCCCAGTCCGTCACTGATGCAGTGCAGCAAGTCACTTCTCAGCTGTAGTCTCCCCTCTAGAAATGGGAGTAATTATACCAACTACTCTAAATTTCTCACCATTTATGAAATTTATCAACCATAAAATGCCACATTTAAACTGATTCCACTTGCAACTATTGTGAGTTGTGTGCTCCTGCTCATTCCCAATATTTTTGCTGACAAAAAAGCTACCTTGTTTCCTTTCTGGTTGCCGATCTGTTGATCCGCCCAATCCTGCGAATGGCCTGCACAGTTTACTCTGTGCTCATGTTGCTGTGCTCAAAACTGGGTTGTGCACAGGATGTCCAACTCTGGTCTAAAGGATCTCTTAGTTCCATATTCTCAATAAACACAATGCCTTTTTTGTAGGGATGTTTATCATCTTTCTATTTCCCAACTTGGGCTTTTATTGAATTGCACTAATTCTGAAAAATGGAATGGAGCTTCTCTTTAAACCTTTATGATGCATGTTTGGTGTATGCTTTTCACCTTTAAAGAGACACTCGTTTTGCTCTTTAATTTCAAAAGGAATTTTGACCGTCTCTGTGTGTCATAATTCTATTTATCCTTTAAAACCAAATTAAAATATAATTTTCTTGCAAAGTTTTATATGATGATTTTGCAGTGAGAATTTGGTCTTTAGAGTCAAAAGACATAAGTCTGAATCACAGTAGGGTCTCCTCTGAGCAATGACAATTTGGACAAGACACTTAGGCTCTCAGAACCTGTTTTTCCTTTAGGCAAATAAGGGTGACAGAATTATACCTACTTATAAGACTACAAGAAATAACGTGATCTAAAGTGCTGTGCACAGGGCACGTTACCTAATAAGTGTCCAGTAATATTATAATTGTATCCATTAATTTCCTCTATACTTCACCACTGTTCAATTATAGCATATGTAAGTGTTTGTATATAAATACATATAACATATCTGTCTTTCATCCTCCTATAAATTGAAAGAGTAAAAGGACCAATACAGTATTAAAACTCAAGAAAATACATTACCCTGTACCTACCACATGATAAACTCTTATGTTAGCAATGAATGTACATTGTTTCAAGGCTTAGGGTTGCCTGATGTGAATTCAGCTATGCCCCCCATACCTTATAGATATAGATATTAGATACAAAGTTATAGAAAGAGATACGTTTTTAGGTATAAAAGTTCTCCAAGATTTGTGCACATCACATGTGGCTGCGTCAGTAATAACCATTCCATTGGAAACAGGGATCTTCTGGAGCCAGTCTGACACGGAGACAGACAGCACTTACCACTTTGGTCCGTGATGCATGTGATATTAGACCTTTGAGATTCACATATAAGACAGTTTTCAGTCGATCAATGATGTTTACTGCTCTGATTGTATTAAAGGAAAGGAGGGAATGAGAAAATAAAAGTCAGACGAGAAAAACACCCTGCCTTTCAGCTGAGCTTGTAAATGGAAAGCTAATGGGATGGTGAGTAGTAAGAAGACTGTTGCAGGCCACAGGGGCGACAGGGGAGAAATTCCACTGACCAATATCAGAGTAATTTATGAAGGGCTAGCCTGGGAAGGGAGGGGACTACAGAGTATAGATTTCTACTGGAAAAACTATAAAAAGTCTATCACAACTTTAAAAACAAGAAAATAAATATAGGAACAAATGCAATGATGAAGAGAGGGTCGGTGAAATTGCTGAAGGAAGAGGACATGGTTGTGTGTCAGGGCAGTGTTGCTGGCCTGAGATCAGCTCCACGTGGAACATAGAACTTGGCAACACAAACCCTGAGAGGCTACTGCAGAAGAGAACTGAGTAGTTAAGCTGAGAGGCAATAAAGGTATAGACAAGAAGTTAAGCAAAGCAGAGAGGCAAATGTGACACAGTGGTGTACACGGACAGATTTGCAGAAGGGGTTGTAATGTGTTTTTAATGTGTTTGTAAAAGCTGTGGAAATCTTGGCACGCTGCCCAAATCCTCAAGGCTCTGTGCAAGGAGGTGGGAAGGAAGGCTTGCGACCGGGAGACGAACAGCATGGAGCGTGCCATCAGAGGCTGAAGGAGAAGCAAAGCTTAATAATTAAGTGAATTAATTGGTTAGCTGTGCTTTTTCCCTCATGTTCACCAAATAGATTGGGAAAAAGGACTGAAAAGTGTACACTATCTAGTAACTAAGCTTAAAATATAATCATCTTGCAACTAAACCTAAGATGGAAAATGGCAAAGGCCAAGAGGCATTAGATCATACTGTACTATTAGTAACTGTCAAATTTGCAAGGCATTATTTAATGATTTTTGTTTCTTAGGGACTCTAGTTCAAATCAATCCAGTGAAAGATCCTGGCAAATTGCTTGGTAGAAAAAGTAAATTAAATGCTATTTCAATGGAAAGTGGCAGCTCTTGAACAGATCTTACTAAAGGTATGAATGCTATGAATTTCTCCTGACCAAACTTAGCAGCCTTTTCTCTCTTAAGCCTTCAAAACCTCATACACTTAGTACTATCAACCAATATATTTTCATACTGTCATTTACTTTATGAATTTTCCAAAGACTTCTCTGAGACTGTATTCCTCTACTTTCAGTTTATAAGCTCATTATTTCACCTAATTTCATATCCCATGCACAAACAATGCATCTATGCCTTTTCTCTTATTATATGGATTATTTTCAAATATTTCTTTAATTTATCAGGGCATATTTTTCAGTTTCTGCTGTTGATGATAACAACCAGTAAAACATATGAATTCAGATAAATAACTTCTCCAATTGATTTAAAATTAATATTAAAATGTTACTTTACAATTAAAGAACTTTTCCATGTGTTATTTCATAGCATGTGTATTATGACTTTGTAAAAAATGTGTGACTCTAATATTGTAGATTTGTTACAGAACACAGGCACAGGTCCAAGGGTCGTTATGTCAGCTGCCTTAGGAAAGACGTCTCTCAATGCCAGAGATTTGTGAAAAGGAAAGGAAATGTTTATTTAATGCTATCCAGACTTAAAGTAGTGATCTAATGTCTTCATTAAAATATCAAAGTCCTTTTAGATACCAACAGATGCCCACAGTTCTTCCTTCTCCCCCTGCCCTAATTCAGGGTACCGTAACTCAGGAAAAGAAGCAAACATCAGGGATCCAGGCTCCTGACACCATCAGCTGTGTCGCCGTTCAGGCAGGATCTCTGATTAATTCAAAGTCATGTGGGACCTTCTCATGGCCTACTGGTAAGAGTTCTTTTACCCTTCTTCCAGGCAAAGTCTCTCCTACTTCCCAGGCCATGCAGCCAAAGGGAGCACCCTAAAGCCGAGTGGTCCTCTTCTACCAAAGCTGCGGGGGTCTGCATTCTGATGGAACCTCGTGGTTCTCTCTGGCAAAGCTGCGTGTGAGAGGGTCTCCACTCTGCCAAAGCTGCGTGGCTCCCCCTTCACCTAAGTTGCGGGGAGGGGGTTACCACTTGGCCAAAGCCGAGTGGCGGTTCTCTGCTATAGCCATGTGGTGATTCTCCCTCATATGGCTGTGAGGGTCCTGACTGTACCAAAAGTGTGTTGTTCTCCCTCTAATGGCTGCCACATCTGGGTTTAAATCCCCGTGCCAATCTTCCTCTGCAGCCCCATTTCTCACTCCTCCCACAATCAGCTACACTTGCCGGCACTCCCATATCCTTCCAGCTTTACTGGGCTGCCATAGTGATCTGGGCAGGTGTGGCCCCATGGCGTGGAGCCAATCATCTCCAGGGTCTCATGTAGGCGCCATAAACAGGGGGAGTTGCCTTCCAGTTACATCTTGGGTGGAAGTCACTCCCTTCTCCCTGGCTCAAAGCTTGGCCACAGCTATTCAACATATCTATGAAACTAGTTAAAGGTTATAGATATGTTAAATGACCATGCCAGTGGTTAGCTGCAAAGCTGTTGCTATGCAAAACAGCTCTCAATGGCCCTGCTCCATTTGTCCCTTCCTCCAACTCACACCTGAGGGGGAAGGGGTGAGGACACCTTGTATGTCTTTCTAATATTTCCTGGACACCCTGAGTTCTGGGCCCCATTCCAAACCCCCATTTTGGGGCCCCCACCTTGGCTTCATCCTATTACAGATTTAGAATTAATACATGACTTGTCTACTCTTTTTTCAGCTAACTTACGGAACTCAGGCTTGAGGATTTTGATTGTCAGTTCAGTATTATTTCCAAATTGAATACACAGAAAAATGTTTTTTAAGCTCATGTGACATGCCAGACACTGTGCTAGTAACCAAACTATAAGATGTTTTGGTTCATAAACTCAGTGAGCTTACAGTCTAATGGGGAGAGTGTGACTGCTTTGAGTCTATGTGTGAAGAACTTTGCTGGAGTTAAGTATGGAGAGACAGGAGGGACAACTAATGTCGTCAAGAGAAGCATAAAGGGAGGCTGCCTGGAGACAAATGCACATAGACTGACACAAATTATAAGTAAAAGACCAGTCACTTACAGTCACACACACATGCAGAGTTCAGGAAATTTCATCTATCGTGGTATGAGTTGAGAGCACAGTACAAGAGAGGAGTAATGAGACAAAACACGGGAATAGGTACATTTTGAGCTTTTAGCCATTGATTTACAGTAAGAATTATTGTCTGCCATTCTACTTTTCTAATTTGAAGATTTCCATTGCATATACAGGAGTACTTCCACTGAGAAACTCATAGCTTTTTAAATTAAATGTCTTGGAGTGATATTGGTTAATAAAATTATATAGGTTTCAGGGATATAATTCTATCATACATCATCTGTGCAGGAGTCCTGTCCAGAAAGTATCCAGCCATGTAATGTGAAAAATAGGGACATTTATTGAAGATGATACAAGAAACATTGTACATAGAACAATGATGCCTCAGTCACCTTCAAAGTAGGCACCTTGGAACCTCACACAGTTCTCCCAGCATCTCTTCCACTTTTAAAAAGCACTCTGATATACATATACATATATGTTGGGAACTGTTCCGCCTGGTTTCAGGAGCTGTAACCCCCACCCTATAGCTAGGCAGAGTAAGAGCCCAGGGGACCTGTTTCATCTGGGTCTGTTCTGTCAAGAGGACATGACCTACTAAGGAGACAAAGCTTATCTCCCTGGCAGGAGCACCTTCTGCCTCATTCATCTCTGGCCCCAAAGCTTAGTCAGTTAGCCAATGACAGGTAAGACCCCTCAAGGGAGGGGCTACCTAAACCAGACAGACCACTTGGAAGGCCCTCATGGAAGGACTTGGGGGGTTGCAGTGAAAAGGGGGTGATGGACCCTTGCCCGCCCGCTTCCCCCCCACCCCCCCACCCCGCTATTCTAACATAGCCTGAATCCCCATTTCCATCTAGCAGAAGTCTTCCTTATCTCTTGCTTCCTGGCTCTAATCCACTTAAGCCTGAAACTATGACAGAGGGTGGTATAGCCCTGTGCTGGCCAGAGTGGCTCCCCTGGTGATCCGGCATAAGAAAAAATTCCTAAAGTCCTATGAAAACTGCTTTGCTAAGAGTGCTCTCATTTAAATGATAGGGTCCAAGCAAGAAGTGAGTTTGTTTCTCAAAGTTTTATTGCTCTTTAGCTATCTGACCCTGACTCAAAATAAGCCCTCAGAGTTTTTTGTACATTATCTATTGTTTGATCCTTACTGCCTGATAATGATTAAAGAGCCTGTATTCTTATGCAAAATGACCCAATAAAAGCCCATTGAGGAAGAGGATCTTGGCCCTTTTCCTTTAAGAGATTGACCACCTCTCCTCCCCAAGCACATCATGTCTTGGTAGTTTTATTTTCATCTGTGGCAGACTTATGGGGCTCTGTGGGCGGAGCCCCTCCACACACACACACACACATATAGACATATATGTATACATACATGCATACATATATGTATGTGTGTGTGTATGAAGATATATAAAGGACACATGGACAAAGCCAAAAATAGTAGGATTGACAGTGGGAAGCAGGGATGGGTGGGATGAGGCAGGAGAGGTGAGGAATGGAGACAACTGTACTGGAACAACAACAACAAAAGAAAATAAGACATAAAAATTTTGAGATTAAAAAGAAAAAAAACACTGCAAAATCCTTTGTTGGAATTACCATCAGCTGCCCCATCACATTTTCCTGAATCTCACTAATGGTCTGAAATCCCTTCCCTTTCAAAGGTGATTTTACTTTTAGGAAAACCCAGAAGTCCCAGGGCACCAAATCTGGGCTGTAGTGGGGCTGAGTCACCTGGGTGATTTGCTGTTTCACCAGAAAGCTCCGCAGGAGATGTGATGCATGAATGAGTGAGTTGTTGTAATGGAGTTGCCAATCACCAGTTGCCCGTAGCTGTGGCATTGCCTCTGAAAGCCTTCTGAATCTTCTGAATAGTTTCCGTAGAGGAATGTTCAAGCTTAATGCTAAATTTGATGCAGATTCACTGCTCTACTTGCTCAATCATTTTTAATGTGTTGGCAACACAGTACACATACTCACTCAACAGTGTCTACCGCCTCCACTGACTAGTACAGTGAAGTCATCATTGTTCACCCGTGTGCATTCCAGTCCACTCTTCTTGGCTGCCAGTTTATGTTCATGTTGCTCAAACTGTCTTGTTATATTAACAATGGGTGGACTGTTTCTGGACAGACCTCGTCATATTGTATTGTGTGTTCACTACCTAAAGCCAAGTCTCCTTCTATCAATATATACCACCCCCCACCATTTACCCTCATCTACCTCCCCCTACCTCACTTTTTCTGTGGTAATCACTGTACGTTGTCTGCAACATACAGTGTTTTTTTAATTAATCCCTTCACCTTTTTTGCTAAGCCCCACAACACCCCATCCATCTGACAGCTGTCAGTTTGTTTTCTGTATGTATGACTCTGTTTCTCTTTTGTTTGTTCATTTATTTTGTTCATGAGATTCCATATATTATATAAGTAAAAACTCATGTTTTGAGTCATAATTCTTGAGTTATGCTCCTTCCTATATTTAGTGACCAGCCCATCTGCGTGCAGCAAATGAAGAATAACATGAGTACTTCAGTAGCTGTCAATACTAGCTATTAATAATTGGCCAGATTTACATTTCTTCTCCCTATCCTGTCCCTCTCCTTCAAGCACAAACCTGCTTAATAAGTACAAAATATACTGAGAAAAATTTACTACAAATTTAGAGTCCTGCTACCGACTATCATCAGCTGGTAAAATTCAGTAAATGGGTATCTGGACAAATAAGTAGCAGAAAACTCAGATAACATTGAACATTTCTGCTATAAAATAGTCTTATCTGTCTAGACTAGGAAGCATTTTTATTTGTGATGAACAATTATAATTAATCAGCTTAGATTAAATTTAAGGCACAGCTCTGCTACAGAAATAACATACTTTTTGATTTCTCAGAATCTATAGACATTTTTCATAAAGATGTTGTTAAGAAAAAGTATTATTCAGACCACTATGGAGCATGCTGAGATCATTTTCTTGCTAACTTCTCACTTTAGGTTTCCCGAATACCAATACTGAGTTGAGAATATGCCTTTTTGAAGCTCATATATATTTCACTAATGTCGCACCTCTTGGCAGAGAAAAGTCTTATAAAGGCAGAGTATAGACTGAAAACAGTTTAGGAACATTTCAATTCTGTTTTCATTTAACAAGTTGCTTGTGCCAAAAGAAATTGTGTTTCTTGCCAATATTTTATTCATTTCCTTTTGCTTACCCCATAAAGTTCAAATTCTTTAGGATTATATACAAAGTCCACCATGTTCTTTTCAAACAGAATTATTGAATATTCTACCCATAATATTTTATGCATATAATTGTTCTTTATTTAAAATGGACTTCTACATAATTCCATGTGCCAAATTCTAGTTATAAACTGTACCTCTAAGGAGAGCTCTAATTATGACATTTTCTCCCAACTCCACTCACAAAAATGAGGGAAAATGAAATACTCAGGTGCATACATTTGTCTAACATTGTTCAAGGTGAATATTTAAATAGGGGCAATAAGTAAATTATAAATGGAATTGAACTAGAACAAGTGATCTCTATTAATTGATTTTTTTCTCTCAACATTCTTATATACCACTTGAGAGGTGCCCCACTGTTAACAGGTCAGGCAAGACCCTAGTGCACTACAGGAAAGGGAGTGTTGGTCAGGAGATCAGAATAGGTCTGTATGGTTAATACGAGCTATATGTCTATACTAGCTGTAGGGTTAGATCTTGCTGGTTTTTGATCCCATATCTGCTCTTAGTAATTGTTTGGCCATGACTCTCTGTCTCTAATCTCTCTAAACCTTAATTTTCACACGATAAAATAAAGTTTGTACTTTGGTCAGCATTGGGAAAGAAAAGCCATCTCATGTCTTTCACATTATGTGACAGAATTGTGATATAGCCTTAACAATAATATTTCTTTGAATTCTTACAGTAACCCACTGAGCTGGGCACTGTCATTGTCTTTATTTAACATGCCTGACAAACTCGTGTGATTAGCCAGTGACATGCATTCACAGAAAATATCAAACAAAGCTTTTGCTTTTTCAGAGAAGGAGAAACCAGTCATGACAAAATACCATTTTGAAAACTTCTAATACAGTTTAATAACTTATACAAGACAGAGGTATAAACATCCTAAGAGTTTAGAGAATTTTCATTTTATTTATCCATTCAAGAGATATTTATTTAAAGAATTTATTTGTTTGTTTTAGAGAAGAGAAAGGAGGGAGAAAGAGAGAGAAACATCGATGTGTAGTTGCCTATCATGTGGCCCCCACTGGGGACCTGGCCCATGTCCCAGTCATGTGCCCTGACTGGGAATCTAACCAGTGACCCTTTGGTTCACAGCCTGTACTCAGTCCCCTGAGCTACACCAGCCAGGGCCTCATTCATGAAATATTTATATGAAACGATAATATTAAGGAAAAAATTATTGGTGGAACACTCATTCCATTTTAATTATTAACTTATAATTTCTATCATCTATAGGATAGATGATAGACTAATGCCGTATAGGCTATCTCTAAGTATCTTTATACGCAGTTTTATGAGTGAACCCTGTGGATTAATTAGAAATTACGAATATTTTTGGCATAGTTATTTGGAAAGGACATAGGTATATTTATGAATGGTGAAAAGGATAGAAAATGAGAAGAAAGAGTGAGACTGTTTAAGAATACACATGAAGGAGAATAAGATTACTTGGGAGAAATAGCAGAAAAGATGAGTTAACATTTGATAGAAAAAGGAGTCAAGCTAATAGTATAAGGAGACAAATACCATATGATTTCATTCATATGTAGAATCAAATGAACAAACTGAAATAACAAGCAAAATAGAGACAGACTCAAAGATAGACGGCAGGCTGACAGTGATGGTGGCTTAGTTATTGGGTGAAGGGATCAAGCAAAAAGAAAAATAACTCATGGACATGGACAACAGTATGGTGATTGTGGGGATAGGAAGGTATAAGGGGACTAAATGGTAATAGAAAATTACAATAAAAATAAATTTAAAGACTAAAATTAAAATTAAAATGTACTATAAAGAGTTAAGTAATAACAAGAACAGTTTAATATATAAGAAAGAATAAAAATAAAATTAAGAGATAAATGGCAGAATAAGGGCAAGAGAAGTCCAAGACTCCCCTAGTAAGCATTGATGAGAATTTCTTAAATGAAAGTATGACCCAGAATGAATTGTTATTTTTGGTTTAATAGTTACCTATGAAGGAAGATGTTAGAAATTGTTGGATAAAGAGCACTCAATATTTATTTTTAGTATCTTTTTAAAGTCTCTTTTGGATCTTGAATTTTGAAAAATTTAATTTGATGGCAATGTAATATATATTTAGATTATAGAAACATGTATTTATGAATCTGAACTATGGAAATTAGTGATACATATTTAACAGCCTACTGTCAACTTCTCTTAAGCCAATGCTTATTTGCAAATATGCTCATTCACAAATATGTCAATGCTTTTTTTCTTAGATATTTTAGATTCAAATAATTTTAAAAGGTCATGTAAAGCAGCCTGTGATTATACATGAAGCACAGTAACTATAAAAATCCAAATTCCCCTGGTTTTTCCCCCATCTGCTCATGCAGAATGTCAAGTATTTATGAGGGCCTCAGAGGTGGTCTTACATCTACACAGAGTCATATCGTGTCTTTCAGGGTGCAGCTGCTGTTTTACTGTCTTCCTCTAGGGACCCACTGGAAATTGCCGAGTCCTCCTGTCACCTTTGTCCCTTGTTACAATGTGGGCCATAGAATCTCAAAATGCCCAAATTTAACTCTGTTCCATTATGAGGTAGGTGAAAATACCTCTCTCAAAATTTCTTTATCATTTCGGTTGCTAATCAGAAACACTGCTTGCATCACAGTGAATATTTCACTTTTAGAAAATCATTATGTCAATTTTTATTTTCATTCTATTTCTACTTCTATGATCCCATGTCTCTACCTTTTGTCCAGTGGTTCTCTGGAAGAGTAAACATGAATGCAATGGGCATTGAAATAAGAGACAGATGCTCCTAAGAGCTGTCACGCTGTTTTTAGCTTCACCCTTGAGGACATACCTTTATTCCTTGGTCAGGCATATTGAGATTTGCTTCTTCTCCCCTTAGGTTGAATTTATTCTCAGGAAGTCCATTCAGACTGCGTGAAAACAGACTTTTGGCCAGTTTGCCAGGCAAGCCTGGAAGAGGTTCAAGCTGATTCTTTCCTATAGTTTAAAGAAAACAAAAGTAATAATAATAATGTTATTTAACCAAGTACTTTATCTACATCAGTGTTTCAAAAATATCTATGACTGAAAACTTTTAGAGGTAGAAAAATATCTTTCAGATTTTTGTGTCTTATGCAGAAATTTTTAATTTTATATCTCAAGCTTTTTAAATGTGGCTAGTTTATTCATACGCTACATAAATGCCAAATAGACAACACCTGTTTAGGACATTGCCATGGACTAGTCTCCGTTTCTACTCAACTTAGTTTTGTGATTCTGGTTTCCCTCCCTCTTATATTTTGGTTCCATACTCTGGTTTTTAAAACCCACTTTCAATTTTAGCAGCAATTATACTCTTCCATGTTTGACTTCATGGATTTTACCTTCTGGTCTGGATTTTGACATTACTTAGTTTCCTGATTTTATGCCTCCTACATTTTTATGGAAGAGAAAAGCAAATAATGATAACTCTTTCCTCTTTTAACCCTGTTCCGTCAACTTTACTTGCAGTGGTGTGGACAAAGTGGGTGAGACAAGTGGTTTGTGTAACAAGTACTGGCCTCATTCAATAGGAAGTAAAGCCGAATTCTAGAATGGTTACACAATTTCTCCAGAGAGATTACATGGCTAACTCTATGAAGGTAAAACTATTCTCACTAAATTTTTCATCCTCTTATTATCCAACAGAGTGTATTCAGAGATAAGGTCATTAACCAGTATTTGTTGAATTGAAAGGTTCAATTCAATTGAGTTAGTTGCAACAAAAAGACTGTGTGTGTATATATTAGTGTTCCATCGAACTGAAAGTAGTAGGAGATGATTTCTATTCCATTTAAATGTCTCATTTGACCTATGTAGACAACAGCTAAAATCTGATGGCTGAGCGATATGTCACAAGGACCATTCTTTATAATATTGTCTTAGAAAGTTGAAGGGCAATAGGAAACAAAACCATTGGAAATGGAGACAGAGCTATTTTTTTTTTTTTTAATATGCATTGCGGTGTTCTCTGTCACATTGTATAGCTACATTACTCCAGACTTCCCAGCAGCAACTTTCTATAACTTGGATAGTTATGGCCTTTGCTGAATTTTACTGAGATAAGATTGTCTTAGAGAAGCCTCAGGTTGGGGCTGGGTATCTCATGTGCCATTCATTCAGGAAAGATGCCAGAAGCCTGAAACTAGGCCTTCGCCTTAAAGACTTCAGAGAGGAAACTCTTCTCTTTGAGTGTATGTAGTGTTAGTTGTTGAAGAAACCAGGTGGTATAGAATGTGTCGTATGGTAGCAGAAAATGGACTTGTTCATGAGAGAAGGCAACTTGATAATTCAGTGGGGTATCTGCCATGTAGGAGACCACATGTTCTAAAATAAATGAACTATGAACTAGAGAACATGGTATATGTTTCTTTCCATATGTTTTCTCATATAGATTCTGATTCTTTAGTAAATCTGTGTTTTTGTTTTATATCTTGGGTTTCTACCTCTCTTCTTCTTTCCCTTTATGCTTTATTTTCTTTTTTATCTTATAAGAATAATGCTGGAGTTACCAAATATTTCTGTATAAAAACACCTGGGGGATAAATTAATAATTTAGTATTAATAATTGCTATTTTTGAGATCTGGGAGGAGTCACAGCATATGTTATCAGAACTAGAAGAGCATCTTAGTTTGATAAACTTTACAGTAAGTCTGATATTCTCATTCCGCCACTCCTGCCTGCCAGAATCTTTCCTCCCTGGACTGGTAAATAGAGGGAAGACCATGTTTTCTTAGATACATCACAGTGTTAAAATGCTTACAAACCCTCCACCTTCTCAAACCACTGTAGCAGCTTATACTTTCAGAATGTCCCTATATCAACTAGGGTATAATTAGAAACAGAACAGTAGGAAATAAATATCAGAATATTTATTGTAAGACACTGTCTTACACACTTGTGAGGGCTGGCAAAGCAAGTGTGAGATCTGGAGGGCAGATAATCAGATAGGCAGGTTGGAGCTCTCAGCATGAGATGGATCTGCTATGAGTGGAAATTCTTTCTTAGGTTCGGCTCAGTTCTGTTCTAAGGGTCTTCCAATGGATTCAATCAGGTCTATCCAGATTATCTAAAATAATCTCCCATGCATAAAGCCAAGTGGTTATTGTCTTTAATCACATCTATAAAATATTTTCACAGCTACATCTAGGTTAGTAGGTTTTTCTTTTTAAACTGGGGACTATAGCCTAAGCAAGTTAACTAATAATACTGACCCTTACTTACAATTGCCAAGTTAATCTTGACAACAAATACTATTTCTGCATATTTTCTTATGTGGAAATGTTCATTGCCAACGTGAGTTAAAATGTTTTACATTGGCAAAGATTGAAAGTGTAGCTTTTTTCATGCTATCTCTTGCCTGTTTGTTGTAGGGGGTCATCTGCACTTTTTAATAATTGAACCAGAGTGCACAATTGCATTTTAAAGTAAAGGAGAAGATCTGGATTAGATAAGAAGCCCACGAAGGTTTATGTAACAGGTTCTGAGTCATTTCTCAGCTACGAGAACCCAATAATTTCATGGTACTGGTTTACATAACTTTCTGCAATTTAGCGTGTGAAAAAAATTGCCTGTTATAGAAATTCATTAGAGTTACTTAAGCTTATAAAGTGGTTGCTTCAAGGTTTCTGAGTTTTGCTTCAACATTGTTCTTGGTATAAAGTGAAGCAAGTGCTTACATGAAAAATGCCAGGCTTATTGCATTACAGGTTTTATGTTCTGTGACTCAGCCAAGTAATGATATTCTATTAACTTCTAAAGATTTCTTAGCACTAATTTCTTTGTAAATTAAGTAATAATCATTTACACTGAAAGTGACTTCTCTCATTCTTTCCCTACCTAGCAGTTAAAATATGGCACCAGAATATAGCAATGCCAAGGTGTTCAATTTACACCATGCTAGTGAAGCTTGGAGGTTTCATTAAAAAGTTGATGCTCTCAGTGCCTCTAGCCATAGTTCTTAGAATTGGGAAGTGACTCCTGGGCTATGTTCTGTTAGAGGTATTACCACTGTGTTCCTTTAACATTCATGTCTAAATATTCTGTCTGTAGAGTTGGTGATCACAGGGAAAGTTGATAGAAAGTTTGGATATTTTTAGAATCCATTTATGTTTCTGTATCTCCACAGTCATTACCATTTTCAAGTCTATAATTGTTTCTCTGCTGAACTACTGCTTTGTAACTCTCTTTCTGGCATCCACTAAAATGTAAATATGATCATGCCAACACTTTCCCTAAAGCTCTGCAATACCTTTTTAGAGGTCATTAGCAGAAATTTTAAGGACTGGTATGATTTGAGTTCCTTCTGCCTCAATAGTTGTCTTGGTAATTGCCACCTATGTTCAAGCTAAATTGACCTCTAAGTGCTATACTTTCTATATATTGGATGATAACATGTAATATGACATAAATGCCTCAAAGACAACCATCAAACAAGTGACACGGTTACAAGGTTACAAACAAGTTTTATAATTATGTCATATTCATATGTATCCTGGTGAATATAATGTTTTAAAATGTTCTTAGTGGACTTCAGATACAAAATTAAAGTAATCATCATGCTAAGCGAAATAAGCCAGGCAGTGAAAGACAAATACCATATGCTCTCACCTTTAACAGCAACCTAATCAACAAAACAAACAAACAAGCAAAATATAACCAAAGACACTGAAATTGGGAACAGGCTGACAATGACCAGAGGAGAGAGGGGAGGGAATTTCAGAGGAAAGGGGGAAGGGTTTACAGGAACAAGTATAAAGGACTCATGGACAAAAACTATGGGGGGGGATGGAAATGGGAGGGAGGTGGGGAGGGCTGGGGTGGTGGGCCGGGGTGAGAGTAAAAGACAGAAAACTGTACAAGATCAACAATTAAAATAAAAAATTAAAAAAAAAACAAAAAAAAAACAAAATTAAAGTAATCATATACCAGTTTATGACTTACATCTTTAAAATATTTTTTAATTTTTCAATTACAGTTAACACTCAATATTATATTAATTCAGGTATATAGCATAATGGTTGGGTATTTATGTAACTCAACAAAGTGATCTGCCAGCGGGTCTAGTATCTACTTGACAAGATGCAGAGTTACTGCAATATTACTGACTGTGTTCCCTGTTCCATAATTTACATCCTCTTGACTATTGTTGCTCACAGTTTGGACCTTTTAATCCCTTCACCTTTTTCACCCAGACCCCCAAACACCCTCCCATCTGGCAACTATCAATTCTGTGTATTTAAGAGTTTGTTTCTGTTTTGTTTGTTAATTTATTTTGTTTTAAGATTCCACATATAAGTAAAATCATATAGTATTTGTCTTTTTCTGTCTGACTTATTTTACTTAGTATGGTATTATCTAGATGGATCCATGTTGTCACAAATAGTAAGATTTTATTCATTTGTATGGCTGAGTAATATTCCATTTTATTGATGTACCACTTCTTTTTTATCCAATTGTCTACTTATGGACACTTCGATTGCTTGCATATCTTGACTATCATAAATAATGTTGTAATACACATAGTAGTGCATATATCTTTTTGAGTATTTTTAATTTCTTCAGAAAAATACCCATAAGTGAGATTGCAGGGTCATGTGGTAGTTCTAGTTTTAATTTTCTGAGGAATATTCATACTGTTTTCATAGTGGCTACAGCAGTTTTCAGTTCCACCAACAGTGCACGAGGGTTCCTTTTTTCTTCACATTCTTGCCACCACTTATTATTCATTGATTTATTGATGATGGTCATTCCGATAGGTGTGAGATGATGACAAATACAGTGTGGTTTTAATTTGCAATCCTCTGATGCTTAGTGTCTTCAAGCATCTTTTTATATGTCTGTTGGCTATCTGTATGTCCTTGCTGGACAAATGTCTGTTTAGGTTCTTCATTCATTTTTAATTAGATTTTTTTCTTTGGTATTAAGTTGATGAGTTATTTACATATTTTGAATAATAACCCCTTATCAGATGTATCATTGACAAATGCGTTATTCCATTCAGGAGGTTGTCTTTTATTTTGTTGATGGTGTCCTTCACTGCGCAAAAACTCTTCAGTTTTGTGTAGCTCCATTTTTTATTTTCTCTTTTGACATAAATAGCATAAATGCCTCAAAGACAACCATCAAACAAGTTACAAGGTTACAAACAAGTTTTATAATTATGTTATATTCATATGTATCCTAGTGAATACAATGTTTTAAAATTTTCTCACATGCAAAAAATATTACTAACAGCAATGCCAATGTTTATTGCTTATGCTTTCTTCTAAGAAGTTAATAATTTTGGTTTTTCAAGGTAAATCTTTAATTTATTTTGAGTTTATTCTTGGATATGGTTTAAGAAAGTCATCTAGTTCTATTTTTTGCATGTATGTGTTCAATTTTCCAACACCATGTATTGAAGAGACTGTTTTTTACCCCATCGCCTATTCTTACCATCTTTGTCATTGATTACTTAGCCATATAGGCATAGGTTTATTTCTGGGCTCTCTATTTTGTTTCATTGATCTATCTGTATTTTTATGCCAGTTCCATGCTGCTTTGATTACTATAACCTCGCAGTTTTAGGACCTTTTAATCCCTTCTATTGGGTAGGGGTTTTATATTAGGTAAAATGATACCTTCTTTCTCAAGAAGGTAACATGTTCTTCTTTCTCAAGATTGCTTTAGTGATTTGGGGTCTTCATGGTTTCAAATAAAATTTAGGATTATTTCTAGTTTTGTGAAAAATGTCATTGGTATTTTTGGTAGTAATTGTATTGAATCTATATATAGCTTTGGGTCATATGGATACTTTAACAATACTAATTCTGTACAGTTTATGCTTCTATTTTTGTATCTTCTTCAGTTTTTCCTTAATATCTAAGAATTCTCAGAGGACATGTATTTTAACTCTTTGTTAAATATATTCCTTGGTATTTCATTTTTTTTTTGATGCAATTGTAAATGGGATTGTTTTTTCAATTTCTTTTTCATTCTTTTATCTTTTTCTTTTTTTAAAATCCTTACCCAAGGGCATTTTTTATTGCTTTTAGAGAGAGGGTAAGGGAGAGAGAGAAAAACATCAATGTGTGAGAGAAATATCAATTGATTGCCTTCCATACATGCCTGGACTGGGGATCAAACCTGCAACCTTTCAGTTATGGGACAGTGCTCCAACCAACTTAGCCAGACTGGCCAGGGCTGATTTCTCTTTCTGATAGTTCATTTTAGTGTATAAAAATGCAAGTAGCTCATGATGCATCTCTGTTCCTCTTATAAGTCTCAACAAGGCTTCTTCTCTATATCCTTGGTTAAAGGAGTTCTATTTAGCTAGTATTCAGGATGTTCTCAAGAGTGGTTTGTCTATAGTTTAGTTGTAATTTTGATGTGGTTTTGTGAAGAGGCAAGCACTGCCTTTACCTACTCTGCTGTCTTGGCAGGAACTTCTCACATATTACATCTTTATTACTTCTTTTATACCTTCCTTCTTTTGCTTCAATCCCTTTCCTTTCCATTTTTATACAAAACTACTCCAATCTGTTGATATTCATTTTGAATCTATTTATATAGTATCCTTGAAACTATATAAATCTATAGAGCTGTTTCTTCTATGTATATATTTTTCAAATTGTATAATTATCTCAGGGTTTAAGATAATTGTTAACTCTGCTTTCTTTGCAAAGAAGGGTTGAATAAGTCCAGCTTCGTGGTTTTTAGAAAATATAACTTGTTTTAACTGCTGAAATCTGAGTGTGCCAACATAGAATTAAGAGGGCTTCTCTAGGTATTGATTTTCACTTCCTGCTATAATCTACAATATATTTGACATATGTAAACTTATCTATATTAAAGTAAATAACCCTCAATGATAAACTAAAACTTACATGAGTCTGATCATTAATGTGTACTTCTCAGAACCCTCCATTACATCTGTCTTCCTCAACACCATCATTGTATTTTTCCCTCTGTCTGGAATTTTGGATTCACTAATACTTGCATCCTTCTTCTCTTCCTTTGATTAATACCTATGCATACTCCAGATTTGAACTCAAACATCTGGCTCCTAGAAAGTCTTTGATGACTTTCAGACCAAGTAATAGCTCCTTTACTTTGAGATATGTCATCTCTGCTCTCCTTTTCCTTTCTATTTATTTTCATACTCTAATTAAATCACAGTATTTTAATAATGTAATTTATATGTATGTTTCCAACTAAGAATGTAAGTTGCATTTTCAGAGTGAGGTAAAATACATGTATTTTTGTCCTTAAGTACCAGTGGTCTTCTTAGCTCTTAGTATGTGCTCAATAAATATATGTTGAATTATCAGAAAGGGAGACATGATACTAGAGAAAGTATTATAAGAATCATTGTTTACTTTTTTGGTGATAAGACCAGCCTAAATGTTAGAAAGTTGATATAATACTAAGGCGATCAATATTTTCTTCTGAAGTTCTTGATTATGTAAAACCAAAAGCGAATGAAAACAAAGGTTGCAAAGATCAATGTAATATTTTCCAGAAATATATGAACAAACACAGGGCTAATGTTCAATTGATTTTTACACACACAAAATTGTTTGGAGTGTTTACTTACTCCTGTGATTTTGCTAGTCAGGGGATACATGGGGTTGTGGTCCAAGTCAATCTCAAAGTGAATCAAGTGGATCCATGGACCCATTTTATAGTTATTTTCTCTAGTATGAATGTAGAGTGGGAATAAATATACCTATTAACATGCAAAATTCTCAGGTGGTTCCCCAACATATCTATGGAGTACCATGAAAAAATCCCTGGGATTTTCATCTGCCATCCCTCATCTCTTACCTCAGCCAAATGGTAATCAAAGGTAATAACACATCTGTAAGAATTATTTCATAATTGAAGTGAAGTTTACTTTTTTGGTGATCCTTTATGTATCCCCACATAACTTACTTCTACAGCCAGTGAAGAAACCAAAGAAGTCTTACAACTGACTAATTATAAATTTATTCAACTGGTGGCACTGTCATAGCTATTATTACATGTTGATATTAACAAATAGTGGTAGGTAGCTGGTGACTTAAGTAATTATTTATATTCAATGTAATCAATATATATCAGAAGCAGTTCGTCTTTATCTCTCAGGGAACACAATGTATCATTATTCTATTAGCTCAGGATTATGGCAGCTCTTATGTTCTCTGTTGTGAGGCAATCTGTAAGAAATTTGCTCATTTTGATATCCCTCAAAATATTGCCTTTGTTCAATACATTGATACTATTATATTAATTGAACCTGGTGAGCAGGACATTAAAAACACCCTAGATACCTTACATACAAGAGTACCAGAATTTATGAGAAAGTTCAGGGGTTTGTCACATCTCTGAAAATTCTAGGAGTCCAGTTTTCTGGGTATGCCAAGAGATCCCTTGTAAGGTGAAAAGCAAGTTGCTGTTCTTCGAATCACCTATTAAATTGAAAGAAGAATACTTGGTGAGAGATCCTGTGAAATTTAGAGGCAAAAAAGAATGTGATTCTCTGGCCCATTTACCAGATAGTCTGTAAAGTTGCCAGTTTCAGCAGTCCCCAGAGCAAGAAAGGGCTCTGCATCACTTCCAGGCCCTGGTAAAAGCAGCCCTGCCACTTGGATCGTGTAACCTAATAAACTAAATGGTACTTGTCTGAATCCTTCAGTAAGTCCCAGTAGGAGGATCACAGTAGAGACTCTCAAATGTTGAAATAAGGCTATGCTATCCGGTGCTGACAAAAATTTTACCTTTAGCGAAATAGTTCCCTTCTTGCTATTAGACCCATGCAGAGGCAGAATGCCTGATCATGGGACACTAAAGTGACTATGAAACCCAAGATGTGCATTATGAAATATGTGTTATCTGATACACTCAATCAGAAAGCTGGACATGTGAGAAAGCATTCTACTACTATATAAAAATTGTACAATGTATTGTGAATGTATCCAAGGACATCTTGAGGGCACGAGTGAGTTATATGTGAATGTGGCTCATATTCCAATGGTACCTGCTCTCTCTGAACTTAAAACTATGGCCTGTGTGGAATTTCCAAGGTGCAGTTAAAAGACCAAGTTAACCAAGTCTCAGTCTGGCATATAACTGAATTTTCATGATATTTGGCACCACTCTATATTTCAGAGTCTTATTCTATCACCTAATAAATACTGTGGGAAAGAAACTTACCAGTGGGAAGAACTTCGGGCAGTAAATTTTATTGTCTACTTTGACTAGAAGGAGAAATGACCCCTGAAGTAGAGATCCTCAAAGATTAGATTTATGGAGAATGGTTAATTAATTGGGCAATTTGCCAAAGACTTGGAAAGAACAGATGAAAATTTAGTTACAAGGGGGTCTTCAGAAGAAGTGTTCAGAGAACAGGCACAGTGAGACTATATCTGTGCTCATGTAAATTTCCACTAGAGGGTTCCTGGACAGGGAAGCCTATCAATGACAGGTGGACAAGATTACTTACTTTGTAGAGGTCAGTAAGCCTCTTTCCATAGTTGCTCCTGTGCTTAGACAATGTGCCTGTGTATAACCTGGGGACAGCAGCAGAGACAAAAGCTATGCAAGCACTTAACCACATGTGCTTTCCTCACTAAGGTTGGTCTGGTTATTGCAGCTGTTGAGAACAGACCAATAGCCTGTATGGCACATGTTCCTGTCCACCACCTGACAATGGGTTAATTATACTGAATCACTTCCATCATGGGGGGTCAGTAACTTGGCCTTATGGGAATGTATACATAAATCTGTACACATATTTGCCTTCTCCGTCTGCAGAAGTTTTGCCAGCATCACCTCAGAATGCTTTATTCATCTCTAATACACCTAAAGAACATAATCTCTGTCCAGAGAATGAATTGTATGGTGAAAAAAGTAAAATGCAGCTCTGGTTCTCCACTGATGACAATCATTGGTTGTATCACATGATAGAACAGTGTAAAGGTTCATTCAAGTCTCAATTACAGAGTATGGTGTGCCATCCTGCAAGATATAATAAATGCTTTAAAACAAAGGCCAATATAGGGTGACCTCTTTCAAATTTCCCAGTTTTCGAGACTCCATAAACCAAGAAGTGAAATTCAAGATGGCACCTCTCATGATTGTACCAACCAATTTACTAAAATTATGTCTTTCCTAGCCCCTCAGTCCTGGACTTGTTAGGTTTGGAAGTCCTGGTGCTCAAGAAAAAAGTAATTTCTCTAGGAAACACTTTTCAATTAGAAGTTGAGATTTCTTCTGGACAATTTTGCCCTCCTCAGGCTATTGAATCAGCATGCTTCTGAATCACTCTGCTAGCCAGGATTCCTGATCTCCGTAACGTAGGAAACCTGGATGATGGCTGCATGACGTGACCAGTAGGACAATGCCAGGAATGCAGAGACTGACTTGGGTGCAACTTGGTTTTCCCATGTTCAATCATAATGACTAATGAGAAACTGCCAAAGTCTCTTGAAGATAGGACCTATAAGGACTCAAAAATTATAGCAATAGAAGTTTGAGTCATTCCCATTAAAAAGAAAAGCAAATAAACAAAAAAGCTGAGGTATTGGCAGAGGGCAGGAGAAGACAGAATGTGGAAAAGGATGCCGTGGTTACTGATTTAGGACTTACTACCAGCAACAAAACGGGGACTGTTGCAGCTGTGTTGTTAATTAGTCTCACTCTCTCCTTTTATTCTGTTAACATACACACCAGTACTACTGGTGACTAATATTTACTGATTTAATCATATTCTGCTTTTATGTGGTGGCTGATGTGACATCGCGTTTTTCCTTCACTGGTGGAATGGCAGTTTCTGCATCTAAGTGATCACTGCATGGCAAATGAACCTGGAGCAGCAAAGGCAGAGCTGCACCCACACGTTTTATACCATGCTCCTTTCTGCTCTGTGACTCGGGGGGTTAGGTGACCTCTTATAGACTGCAGTGTGTGAACCTCCCTTTTCCTTGATTTTGGGAAAGTACTAACAGTAATTGAAACCATGTAAAGGAAAGACAATGTCAAAGTATGGTATGGCTCACCTCTGCTCTCCCATGCTTCTCTATGGTGTTGTCATATTGTAGTTTGGGCAGTAGCTGTCAGCCTCTACGGCCATGAATCCTCATGTCGGTCAGCTTCTCCTCCTTGGCTTCTACTCTTAATAGGTTCTGCTTTCGATTCTTGTCCCATTAGGCCAATGATAGCATTGGCGGTAATGCCTTATCATTGTTGATATTCCTTGGGTAATTCACCATGTATAATGCTTTTTTTGATCCACAGGTCTATGAAAAGCCCCTTTATTAAATTGAATTCATGTATAGCATTTAAATGTGCCATAGGTTTATGCCAGTAACATGACAATATAAAGGTTTTTACAATTTTTCCAACTTTCTTATGTTTATATTTTAAGTTTCTACAAGCAAGAGATAATTTTCAAACAGTGTGAATATAAAATATAATGAGGTTTTGAAAATTTATATGGCACAATTTAATTAATTCTATGCCCATACTATTAATTTTAACATGCCATCCTTTATGATGCTACAGCTAAATAGGGTACTTTTTTATACATATATAGTATTTAGATTTATTTTACACTGAGACATGGAAAGTAATAACCTTATAAAAAGAAATACATTTTTTAAAAGGAGAAATAATTATGTGGAACTGTTGCTAAGCTGTAAGGAAAATTTATCATTAGTTAAAAAAATAAGAACCAAAATTCTCTGGAAAGTACAAATATGACTTTCACACCTATGAAGTCATGGTCTGGCTATTTTTCCCTGGTTTTACAATAGCACATCACAGCAGTTTTTTCAACCTGCCTTTTGACCTTGTGAAGGAGAGCAAACATGTCCTTTTGTTACCTAAAACATTTTATTCATTTCAAAATGGGCACCATGACACTATGGCTATTTTAAGCCTCCCATTGTTTGTCTAAAATAGATTGTTCTGGCAGAGTGCATGTTCTGAAAACTGTTTGCTTGGTGTGCTCTTTACTTCATCCCTACTTTTAAAATGGCAATTTCTAAGCATCCTTTTGCCAAACAGGTTGAGTGAATGATGCTGCCGAGGTGTATGGTTTGTGGGATGTGGGCTGAGAGAACAAGGCAGTGATCTGAGTGAGGGTTAAGCAGAGGGAGACAAGACTATTCCACTTCATGGCGTAAGTCAAGTTTCACAGAACTGGGGAGAATGGTAGTTAGGCGTAAGAACAAGAAGTTTGCTGTGATTGTTAAGGTCTGGGGTAGACCTGATATATAAACAACAGGAAATTAATTGATACAGACAGGATAAAACCTACCCATAGGTTAAATGAATTGGTGCTCATTTATATTCAAAATATAAAACATAACATTCTTATAAATCAAATCTATTATGCCTTTAATTATCTTAAAATCATCAGCTTTAAATAAGCCCTTTTCAGGACTTCTCATTCCAAATGGAATCAAGTGGAAGCCTCACCCTAACTCCATCACCCTGTGTACCAATATTCCTTTCCACATATCTGTGAATTCCGTTACTACTCTGGTATATCTTAAGTGTTTCCATAGTTTGATAAACATAATTTTTTTTCAAGCAGCATGTTGAGTTTAATTATTTACGCAATGTTTGTTTGGTTTGTAGAATGTAATACTTTAGTCCGAGAGCCAAAGACACATGAGAGTTCACTGGAGTGTGTGGGAATTTGACAGCAAAAGCTACAGACTCCTGCTCTAGCAACTGTGAGCATCGTCTGTGCACAGCCCCTCATGCACCCTCACAACTTTGCGCCTTGTTTCCCTCAACGTCCTTTGCTTAGAATATGAGTCTAAGGCCTACTGTCGATCTTCCATATAAACTCAAGCCATACATTTTGGGGAATACTTAGTTCCCCAGGCCGTTCTCTTCTCTAATATCTCAATTATTTCCTCATGGCTTCATTAGCTCAGGTTATGATTAACTTGTTTAAGCTGTTTACAGTAGGACTAAAAGTGACATCTATACTCTTGGCACCTAAAAAAATAGCTTACCCATTGTGGGTGCTCAAGATTGTTTGTTTAGGGGTAATAATTTCAAACTGGGATTGGGATTCCACATAGATTCGCTTCAACAAAAGTATAGCACAACACTCAAACGTCAAAGTAAACTTTGATTCCAGATTAAAGCGTCTCCACATTCTAATTTCTCGGTACGTCCTGCTCTGTGTTCAGATGTTTCTAAAGAAGACACTTTCTGTCAAAGAGAACATCAGAAGTTTTGATTATGCCATATTTCTGAAAAGGATGAAGGAGGGAATTCCGAAGGCTAGAGTTTGAGGTCCATCCCTGCCATTATCTGCCTGGGTGAACATTGCAAAAACAACAGCAAATTTCTAGTAATAACAAGTGCATTAATACCATCATCAATAATAATTATAACAGATGGAATGGAATTTGTACTATGCACCTGTGTGTTCCGTCCAAAACTGCTATGGAGTGTAAAGAAATATTTTTTAAAGTTAAAGATACCTAAGGGAAAAGTTGAGGAGATAGTATCAGTTGAGAGATAACATTCTGATTTTGGAAAGTTGATGAGTAGTGGCTAATTAGCACGGGGGAGAAAACTGAAATCTGTCAGCTGGCGGAGTTAGAAGCCAACAGTAAGTGAGCCTATTTATTCTGAAAACCACAGAGAGTCTCAGGAAGTGGAGACAGCAGTTCCATGAAGGCAAGGATAACGAATAGGAATCCAAACAGGAAGAATGTTTTGAACGGTTTAAAAACATTTGCTGTTCAAGATTCCATATCTTACCCCACACAACTCGGTGACTATCCCTCCTCTAGAAAAGTAGAAAAACGTAAAGTCTTCACTAAGGAAAATTAAAACTGATTAGCTCTAGACTTGAAAATGTTGAGCAAAGTTGAAAGGGATTGTGGTGAGTATAGGGATTGAGGTGAGTATATTAAAATGGAAGGATTAGATTAATGTCTGAGAACTTCAATACAGTTCTCTTTTTCAGCTTTCTAAAATCCTGGAAGCCAGGCTCATACCTCATACTAACAATTAGGAAGAACTGTCAGACCCCAATTTTTTTTAAAAAGTCTTAAAAGCTGATATTTATGGATCATCAAATGAAACAAATTTGTGTCCATCAAATAAATAAAACCCATGAATACCTTAGTCTTTTTCATGCCACAGATATTACAATCAGTTGTTAATTCTGAAGTTTTAAATTAAATAGGAACAGACAGTTAACACATTTGAGGAACTCATCTCAACTTAAAGACAGATACTAAGATAAAATGTGTAGGTATGTGTATGTTAAAAAAAACAAGGAAATATGGGCAATTTAGAGAAAAGAAAACTTCAAAGACAACAAATACAACACTAACAGTAATTATAATATCAAGAGATGATATGGCACCATGCATATAAGAATAAGATGCTATAGTTTTTTAAAAATAGAAAATTCAGAGAATTAAAACATAGGTATTGAAATTTTTAAAATGTAAATTTTAACAGAAATAAAATTTTATTTGAAAGCTTGTTTGAGAAAGTTGAGGATATGACTCAGAGGTAGAAGAACAACAGAGAAAAAAGAAAAACTGGTGAGTAAAGTCAAGTAAATTAGAGATTTAAACTAGGAGTTTCAAAATGTAACAATGCTTATTATCAAAGGTATCAAAAAATTTACAATAAACTTTCCCTCAGTAAAAGTGACATGAGGTTGAGATTGAAAAGACCATCCAAGGTGCCCAAAGAAAATAATAGGAAATTATCCAAAACAAAGTATATCACTGTGTAATTTTTGAACTCTCTAATACATTTTGAGGGGAATGTCTACATTCTGTCATTGACATATCTAATATCAAAGTCACATAAAATAATGGGAATTCAGAATGACACAGCACTATTCCCAACTTGTTGATGGGAGAGACCTGGTTCTTCTTGCTGACGCATGTAAAGAATTACATATCAGCAAATCTTGTAGTATGTAATCAGTTTATTAGTGGCCCATTCCCATGGAAGAGAACAGGACTGGATAGAGTAGGGGGTGAAAGGCAAAGTGTCAGGGCAAAGCAGGGTGAGAAAAGTTAAGAGTGGCTGAAGACCAGGGTGGCAAGTCCCTGGGCAGCCTGAGGCCGGGTGGCCAGAGGCCCTGTGGCCCGAGAGCCAAGAGCACCCTGAGCCTGAGAGAGAGAGAGAGAGAGAGAGAGAGAGAGAGAGAGAGAGAGAGTCCTTTGTTCCCAGGACTTATATAGTTGGTGGGATAGGAGGGGAAAAAAGTTACATATTGATTAACGGGTACATGTGGTGCCAGCTTTCCTGGGGGAATGCGATTACCCCAAACTTAGGTATGTGTGAGGGTCTGTTAGTCCAAATCCTTATCTTGCTCCAGACCCCATTTGTTCATCTTGTTGTAAAACAAATATGTGACAGGAGGCAGTTAATTAAAATTGGGGCACTTTCCAAAGTTATTTTTGGGCTCTCTCTGTAAGCATCAGGGACTCCCTCGTAAAACAGACAGTGACCAGAGATAGGCAATTAACCAAAGTTGTTTTATGGGCTTCTTCTTTGGGCACCGGGGACTTTCTCCCACATTCCAGGCCTTGGGATGAAAAGCACAGTTTCAAGGTTTTCTTTCCCAGATAGTGGAAATGTTACATAGAATTTCAAGGACTTCCTTTCTTCCTTGTTAATACAGTGTTTCTTGTGATGTTGGAACACCTGGCAATATCATCAGACCAGGCTCAGGACTGCTGAGTTAGAGTGTGAGATATGTCTCCTTCCTCCTCCCTGCCTCGGTTTACTATTTATTTTACTTAATTGGTAAAAGATGTTTCCTGGCAACCAGGGTGCTAAATGCTGGACAGTAACAGTGTTGCAGTCTCAGAGTTCTTCCTATGCTGTCTCCTGCCTCAAACTCAGTCTTCCACACTGAGACAAACACTATTCCAAGTGCCGTATAGAATGAAGATATTTTCAGATATACAAAACATGTAAATTTTACCTTCCATGAACATTTTTTGCACTTCTTTTTTTAAAAAACTTTATCATTGTTCAATTATAGTTGTCTGCATTTTCTCCCCAACCCTGCCCCTCACCCCAGCCAAATTCCCTCCCTCCCTTGATTCCCCTTGGTTTTGTCCATGTGTCCTTTATGGGTTCCCGAAAACCAGCTCTCCACTGTCCCCTTCCCCCTCCCCTCTGGTTATTTTTAGATTGTTCTTAATTTCAATGTCTCTGGCTATAATTTGTTTGCTTTTTTTCTTTTGTTGATTATGTTCCAGTTAAAGGTGAGATCATATGGCATGTGTTCCTCACTGCCTGGCTTATTTCGATTAGCATAATGCCCTCCAGATATATCCATGCTGTCACAAAGGATATAATGCCCTCCTTCTTTCTCTTCGTTGTGTAGAATTCCATTGTGTAAATGTACCATGGTTTTTTGATCCATTCATTTTCTGATCAGCACTTAAGTTGCTTCCAACACTTGGCTATTGTAAATTGTGCTGCTATAAACATTGGGATGCATAGGTTCTTTTGGACTGGTGTTTCAGGGCCCTTAGGGTATAATCCTAGCAGTGAAATTGCTGGATCAAAAGGCAGTTCCATTTTTAGTTTTCTGAGGAAATTCCAGACTGTTTTTCATAGTGGTTGTACCAATCTGCAATCCCACCAATGGTACACTAGTGTCCCCTTTTCTCCACAACCTCTCCAACACTTGTTTGTTGATTTGTTTATGTTGGCCATTCTGACTGGTGTGAAGTGGTATCTCATTGTGGTTTTAATTTTTATCTCCCTGATGGCTAATGATGATGAGCATCTTTTCATATGTCTCTGGACCCTCTGTATGTCTTCCTTGGAGATGTGTCTGTTCAAGTCTTTTGCCCAATTTTTAATTTTTTTTGTCTTCTTGAGGTGGAGTCATGTAAGTTCTTTATATATTTTGGAGATTAAACCCTTGTCTGAGGTATCATTGGCAAATATGTTTTCCCAAATAGTTGGTTCTCTTTTCATTTTAATGCTAGTTTCTTTAGCCATGCAGAAACTTTTCAATTTGATGAGGTCCCATTTGTTTATTCTTTCCTTTACATCCCTTGCTTTAGGGGACATATCTGTGAAGATATTGCTGCATGGAATGTCAGATTTTCCTGCCAATGTTTTCCTCTAGGACTTTTATAAAAAGAGACTTTTATAGTCTCTTTTAAGGCTTATATTGAAGTCTTTTATCCACCTTGAATTTATTTTTGTGTATGGTGTAAGTTGGTGATTGAGTTTCACTTTTTTGCATGTAGCTGTCCAGCTCTCCCAACACCATTTGTTGAAGAGGCTATTTTTGCTCCATTTTATACTTCTCCCTTTATCAAATACTAATTGACTGTAGAGACTTGGGTTTATTTCTGGGCTCTCTGTTCTCTTCCATTGGTCTATGTGCGTGTTTTTATGCCAGTACCAGGCTGTTTTGATTACAATGGCCTTGTAATATAGTTTGATGTCAGGTATTGTGATCCCTCCTGCTTTGTTCTTCTTTCTCAAAATTGCTGCAGCTAATTGGGGCCATGAACATTTTTTAGAGTTTACTGAGTTAGTATGTTGCATCAAAATAAAAGAGTGTAAATTAAGTAAGAAAAAGTTACATAATTCAAGAAAAATGCTTATACTCAAGAGGCTCTAAGGGAAATACAAGAATGATGACTAATATCTAGAAAGTCTCCAACAGAGACCAATTAAAGAAGATGGTGAGCTGTAAGAGGGATTCAGTCAAAGTGAAAAAAAATCTGTAAGTGCTTGATCACCTGACTATATTAAGAGATTTTAACAGAATGTAGAGAAGAATGCTAGTTAAACTAAGTACTCATCTAGCAGTTGAAAGCATTTCTGAAGTGCTAATGTGCACCACGTAACAATTATGTTTTGCTAATAGTACTAAACTTTGTAGCAACCTTATAAATTTGGCTATTTTATTATCCTTACTTTAGAAATAAGAAAATTCTTGAAAAAGTAAATGCTATAAAATAAAATACAGTCATGCTATGATATGTGATTTAGCTATAAATAATATTTAAATAATTATGAAATGTAAGCATGAAATATTTAACAAAAATTATGAAATTGCTAAGATGAAGGTTGATGAAGTATTTTTATGAGAACAGGGCATGACATTTAAGAAGTATAAGAAAGATCATTTCTGATCTTCTATAAAAGGAGCTCAATAGATAAAAATCTAAATTTGTGAAATTAGGAAATAGTGGAGCTTTAAATTATAGACAGGGCCTCCCCTAGGGGATATGGGACACAATACTTTTGTGGTACCCTTTTTTTTATGTAAACAATTTGATTTAATATGTGTGACAAAGTTCATGGGCCCATGCAAGATATCAGGATTTGATTTATTGCAGATGAAGAGAAGAGGTAGCTACATGTTAGGAAGTGTCTCGGTGTCCAGATTTCATCACTTTTTGTTCAGGTCCATGAACCATAGCATTGTGTTCTTTATTGCCATTCTGGGCTAATTTTAGATCTTCCTAGCCCCAGGAAAAGAAAGCTAGCAATATTTGTATTACTCATTATGCAATGTGTCTTCAGAAACTGTTTGCATGGAAACAATATACATTTGCTCTACAGTTCCCTAATTTCCCCTTATTTAATGCTGGTTACACCATTACTTTCTATGAACACTGGTTTCCAATGACTCTGTAAAGCTGCCAGTGTGTTGCACTGACAATGATCACAAATGAGAGTCTTATCTAGAGTACACAAGAGTATGTGAATGGAAATTAGTTTTCTGGTAATGTTAAATCTATAATTCAGAATTATATTCATACAGCATACATTTGTAACAATACCCTTCAACTATGTCTTCTCTAGACTGCTTGAGATGGTATTATTCCTACTCTTAGGCTGGGATCTCTTTTGACATTGGCCACACTTTTGCCTTCTCTCCACCACCTTCCCCAGCCCCCAACCAACAGAAGTAAATGAAGTGAGTTGGGTAGAGAAGACTAGCCCCGTTCATAGAAGGACTGTTTGTCTTTTGTCTAGCACAGATGAAAACTATCTCTGGAGTCTTTGTCCATTGGAAGAAA
Organism: Glossophaga mutica; assembly: GCA_039655065.1. NCBI lineage: Eukaryota > Metazoa > Chordata > Mammalia > Chiroptera > Phyllostomidae > Glossophaga > Glossophaga mutica. The sequence continues at coordinate 70,374,316 of CM077308.1, read as the reverse complement.
TTAGAGGAAATTGATGAGAAGGGCTTGTTGGTGTTACGGAGAAACAGTTATGAGAAGACTTGGAAAAGTTAGCACAGCCACTCCTGCAGGACTGACAGTGAGCAGTGCCAGTGGCAAGGGACACACACATTCTGGGCTGTGGACCTAAACTGGTGGGATGATTGGAACATGGATGGGTCATATTCATGGCACAGGCTCATAAGTGAGGCTCTAGGCCAAGCCTCAACAGGGGAGAAAGTAGGTAGTCCAGGGTCTGAACTTGTCCTGCATCTGACAGAAATGAGAGTCACCCCACAATCAGCAGGTTAGAAATATCATGACAGTTAAATCTTATAAGATCCCGAGAAAAAAATACTTGCATTACCTAGCAGGAGTGATCTGATGTTAGGCAACTTTCCTAGAATTAGATTCATGCTTGCCTGGGCTAGGTGTGTGTGATACCATTCTGAAACGTAGAAGCGAATACAAGAAGAAACAGTTAAAGAGTTGAAATATCGAGTTGATTTGTTCTTACAGCAGGTCTAGGGAGGAAGGGTAGAGACGAGAGATCACCATTTTGCATAATATGCTTTGTAATGCTATATTACTTTTAAAATTCTACAGATGCATTACTCCAAAAATAAAACAAAACAATAAAATGGTATATGAAAACAATTTAATTTGAAGATTTTTTCCAGCGCTTAACTGCAATATAAACTGAGCTTACAGGGAGCTAAATACGCTATAAAATGATGGAAACAAAGTCAGTTGTTTCAGGTTTATCTTTAAATTAACACATTCAAAAGTATCATGGTTAGTCTCCAAGAAACCTAGAAGTCAATGGCCAACAAAGTGAGCCTATTAACCTAAAACAGTTAAATGTAATAAAGAGGAGGAAGCTAGTACTATTCTAAGTATAGAATTGTTAGAGCCAATACTGGGCCCAAACTGGGACTCCAAGGTTGCTTGCCTGTGGTACCCTGCCATCCAGGCCCTCTTCCCTCAGGTGTGTCTGCCAGCTGCCAATTAAACACCGCTAATGAGGATGCTGGTAACAGCTTAAGAAATATGTCCCTTGGGTATTTTAATTTTAATAAAATGTGTCTTATTATGTTAAACCATTTTAAAACCCAAAGAATTAATATGAAAAGGAGCTCATTTTGTCATTGGCAATAGGGGAGATATTTTGTGGCTTTATAAACTGTCCATCTACTTTCGAGTTTTGCTTTATAGTTGCTTGCATATTGTGAAGCTGATTCTAGTTATACACAACCTTGAAAAAGGGGTCAGCATTCTTAGGAAAAATTACCGTATGCTCTTTAAATCAGATATTTTGATTTTATTTATTTCAATGAAGGCTATAGTGCAGCTAAAGAGGTGAGAACTATTTTGATGATGCACATACCATCATTTATTTCAAGGAACCATACAAGCCAACCCTGTCCATATTAGACCTCACTGAAAAATTTTGTGTAAAAAATAGAGCATAATTTTTTTGGCTGTGTTAAGTAAAATTTAACTGCGTAAATAATGTGCGCACGCACATGCAGAGTAACATCTCATTAGCTCTGAGGCATTAGACAAAGGACCATTCTTAATATGCTTAATATGTGAATTTCAAGAAAATTAAAGTTTATCTTATATCAGAAATAATTTGTGTTCTTAAAAGGTATTTCCAAATGATATCACTAGTCTTTATTTTCTAAAACACTAACTTCACCCTGGCTGGTGTGGCTCAGTGAATTGAGTGCCAGCCTGTGAACCAAAGGGTCACCAGTTCTGTTCCCAGTCAGGGCACATGCCTGGATTGTGGGCCAGGTCCCCAGTAGGGGGCATGTGAAAGGCAAACACACACTGATGTTTAAAACAACGACAACAACAACACTGAATTGAAGTTCGAAAACATTTGAATGACATAATTATTTTAATATACAAGTTGACATAATGTGCTATAATTGATGCCTTCTGACTCTTGTCTGTGTGCTAATACTCAGATGATCCCGGAGAACTCTGCTATTTATTTCTTTTGTTTGTTTTTGTAGGTTTCTGGATTTTTTTCCCTCACTTATGGGCTTCCAGCTTCACTCTTCACTTCTGTCAGTATGTTCTCTTCTAGCTAGTGTTTTTACAAATTAACTATTTGGTTGAATTGAAATGCAGTTTACTCTGCTTCTAAACAATGCTTTTGCAAAGAAGAAAAAAGAGACAGAAGTCATGGACATGGACAGCAATGTGCTGATTGCAGGGCGGAGGTGGGTGGAGGTTGAAGAGGGTAAAGGGGGAATAAATGGTAATGGAAAAAATACAGTAAAAATAATGTAAATTTAAAAAAGAAAAATAAAGAAATAATGGATCATTTTTACTTATTATAACCAATTTCTTTTTTTAAATTAAGACATCTATTTAATGTTGTTTGATTCTATCTATTTTCATAGGAATTCAAGCACTGACTGTTAAAGACCTGCTCGTAAAAATTCAGTTAGTTTTGGTCAGTGTGAGAGTCCAAGTAATCACGGATATTGGGCTCCTTTTCCTGTGAGTAGCTGGCATGGTGTCATGCAGGGAGGCTGGCAGCATTCATCAGAGCATTTGAAGCTATCCCTTCAAAATCCACAGGATGAGCTCTTGCTTCATTGTTGCTGTGACTCTGAAGAACTTCCGGCTTGTGAGGAGCATATGTTTGAAGCCATATCAGCTGGTAGTTAACACTGATCTTTTCATTTCCTCCTACTGCCATCTCAGGCCCTTCTTCAAAATAAATTATCTTTTGAATGTCTATTTTAATGGTTAGTTCCATCCCCTCAAGGTGCTAAGCAATTTCACTTAGAAATTAGAAAACTAGAAGGCAGAAGACCATTTTAAAGACAGTTTATTGCATGACCTCATATTTGAAAGGGCCCTGAAAGCCTCATCTCCAAGCAATCAGGGCAGTCATGTTTGACTTTATGGCTACCCTAGGCACAGGTCTTTGATGAATCTAAAATGTTTTTTTTATCAAATTGCCATCTGCTGATTCAATGATGCAATGTGGACATTTTCAGCTTGTATTCAAAATAGAAAATGGATTTCAGTTCATTGAAAATAAGGGCCAGGAACACAAATTACCGCATTAATGACTTTGAATAATCTCTAGTTATACTTCTAGAATAATAATAATTATACTTCTAATAATAATAGGAACATTTTCTATGATAGCAAAACACTGTTTTACCACTAGAAATGATGGCATTGACCTGAACTTGAATGACTATTTAAAGAAGCTAGTGATAGATCAAGGACTGTGGAAGAGTTTCACTACGTAAGTCAGCTGGAGAAATGCCTCATACTCATTGGTAATGGAAGCTTCTTTCTCTAGTCTTAAACGCTGAAACAGAGACTATTCAGTTCATATTTTATCACCAGAATCTATCTAGTTCCTGAGACCATTTTGGTTGAACTGATATGTACCATTTGCATAGTTTTGATATAAACATTTGCATTCATTTTATTCTGTGGCCATATCCTCCCATAAAATACAAAGCTATCATAAAAGGCATGGCAAAATAACCTGGGTTCTCAGGACACAGTATTCTGAACAATCTTTGAGAAGCATTTACAAGTCTGTGGAGAGCTTTCCAGTTTCTGGGGAGCTTCCAGACAATAAAATCAAATAACTTAAAAGAAAGAAAAGACTTCTTTTTCTTAAAAAATGTACAAAGTAAGGCAGCATAGAAGCAACACTTTCAAGAAATTTAAATAAAGATGACCCAAAGATTTTACATCAAGCAAGCCACCCTTCAAACATTATAGATGTAGAAAACCAGTTTGCAATATTCAAAAACTCCAGAGTGTGATGTGAACGTGTGTTGTTCCTGAGAATTTTATTGAAGGATGATTGTCATCTAAAAGGCTGTTTGATTATTTATTATTTTAATTTTAAATTGCAGAGTCAAGACTCAATCAAGGGTAATCACAAATAAAATATATATATAAATATTATTTTATTGACAAATAGAAAAAATAGTACTAAAGTCAGAGAAGAAGGAATAGAGAAAGGGAAACAGATTTAAATCACTGATTTCTAGATAGATAACATGTGGGAATCAAAAATATCAGTTAATATTGACAGACAAAGAATAAAAGATTAAATTAAAAATTGGTGTGAATGCAAAGATGATGACTAATACTCATTATCAACTTTACGAAAATCAATAGAGAAAATACACAGTGAAAAACTGACATGTTTTAGAAACTTGCTCTTCCTACTTTAAATTGTTTCGTGTTGTAGGATTGAACAAATGGGTAAATGGATTGACATTTTTGGGAGCTAAACTTTCTGAAAGCTACACAATAGATTATGAAACACATTACAGTTTGACAGTCCCTGCTGAGCATAATGAAGATAAAGAAAGAAAAAAACCCTGAAAGATGGAAATGTTCCTTAGTATTTAATGACATCAAGATTTTGTATGAGAGATCTGAGAAGTAATGATTGCATTTTTTTAAATGAAAAGGTCAGTTAGTGGAATGGTTGATTTAATGACACTAGATTGTACACTATTGGAATGTAAATAATTAGAGACAATAATTGAAGTTTATAGTTAGAAAACTTTTGAAGGTGAGTAAAAATAGGACATTAATATTTTCTACCTTATAGAAGTTTTATTGTTTTTTCTTTTTATTTAGTTTTGGAATTCTAGTGTATCTCAGCAACATTACATAAAGAGATCTAAGGAAATAGGACTTTTTGATTTATAAGGAGCCAGAATTTTGATACAGAATTGTCTTTTCCTCAGCATGGTTTGTATTCTCTCTGATAATCAAAGTTAAACAAATCAAACTGTATAAGACTATATAAATCCAATGGAAGACAGATAGAGGCTATTAGAATGACAATCCTGTCAACCTGGTCATGTGTCTTTAATGGTTCATTTGTAGAGGTCCTAAGAATTATTTGTATGAAAGAGGTGATTCATTGACCATTGGTAAACATTCACCACTACAGAGCTGTAGTTGATTCAAGATAATTTTATTGCAATAATTTTGGTTTTTAAGTTAAGTTGATCACTGTTGGCTGAATGCTGCACCATACAGGAATTTTATATCCTCAAGCATAATAAGTTTGGACCTTTCAATAGAGTGTATTTAATGCATAAGCTTCAAGTTTATTGACTATTCATCTATGACTCTTTTCATAAAGAGTCACAAGTAAAAATTTATGAAGCTTTTAACCTCGGTGCTAATTTCTGTGTTTTGAATGATGGCTCATGCCATTGTTTCTAGTACATGTACTTCTTCCAACAATGATGTCTTTTTAGTAATTATTATTCTATTTTACATATATTCAACAACCAAATGTATTAAGTTCTTTACAAAGCGGAACACTTCAAATGATTCATTAGATTCAAAATAAGTATTTTAAGATCAGGTCTCCTGTTACCCTGCTTTTCCATCCAGCATCTTTTAAATGTGTATTTTAGTAACTTCAGTCTTTCTGTGGTTACCCTAAAATTACCAGTCTTCAGAAAAGGCATGGAGATCTAGAATTATAGAAAAAAATCAAATATGGTTTGAAAGCACAGACAACATTAAGAAATCTATAAAATAGATAATATGGTATAGGAAAGTAGGTTCCACATTTGGAGTCAAAATGTCTGTTGTACTATTGACTTTCTTCTGTGGTGCTGGCTAATCTGCTGAGGTCTCTAAGTGCCACATATTTCCTTGAATGCTTTACTGACTTGTCAGAAACATATGCGATAAGTTCCATAAAAATAATTTTGAAAATGCTAAAGAATTATATTAGTATTTGCATAATATTCAAGGTCTAAAGTACCTTTCTCATGAATAATGTGTACGTAAGTATAGTTAATGTGTTTCAGAGTTTTTAAAAATATAGAGATGACAACAATTTATACTGGATGACAAACTTTAGAAAGGTTTTGATTAATAACACTAAAACACATAAAAAGTTCTCTTGTAAAAACAAAGTATAATCTGTTGTGATAAAAATATAATATAAATTTAAAATTTCATCATAGTAACCAAATCAATAATGAACGAAGTCAAAGGAATCACATTTCAAATCCTACAGAGTGCCATCCATGTGTGTCTTTCAAGTTGGGCCACTCCCTCTGCTCTCTATCGACTCCATTCGGTATCTACTGCCCCTTTTTTAAGGTCCTAATTGTGTCTTGTCTGCACTGTTACTGTAAATCTCCATTTCAGTTTTTGCCAAATTTTCCACTCAAGTTTATATCTTTAAACAAACATATGAGAACATCTCATCTCTCACCTTAAAATATCTTTAATTGCATGTTGCCCATAATTTTAAACATTAAAAATAAAAATCTTTTTCTTGTCACATAAAATCCAGCCCTAAATGATTTCTCCTTAATGTTCTTTATGCATCTGGCTTCCTCTTTAACTTTTCATCCTTACAGGGGTATAACAGTGCTGCTGTTGTTGGTTTAGTCTGCTACTTTGAACCTTTTTATATGCTGCTATGATTACCTAGATTATGTTCCCCCTCTTTTTCTCCTGGCAAACTCTTACTCATACTTTAAGACTCACTCAGTTCAAATACCCGATCCACAGAGAGACTCTCTCTAACTCCACAACACTTCTGTTTTGTTCTCTGTTGACAGCTAAAATAGCACTTTCCAGAGTTGTGTTGTAATTTGTCAGTTTAGATGATTTTATTTCTCATTAAAGTGTGAGCTCCTTTGTTAAAGGTAGTGCATAGCTCACAGCTTGTATTTAATACTGAAAACCTAATTGATGCGTGGATGGGCAGGTGGATGGAAGGAAGAAAGGGAAAAAAAGGGGAGGTGATAGGAAGTCCAAAAAATTAGGCTCATTCTCAGTTCAGTTCTCTTACTTCTACATGTCTTGTATGACTAGTGATTCTCTGCCTTTAGTTTCCATTCTTCACTGATCAAGGCAATTATTGTTTGTTCACCTACCATGCAGTAGGGTTAGCTCAATCAATGTCTTCTCAGGCAGGACCAAATGAAAACCTGCAGCCCTTACAGCAAATATCTGAGAGTAACCCATTTAGTGTTTGTTGTGGAATATTCAGAGATGCTATTATTTGAAGTTAGGATTTCCTTTTTTCTCATTTATATGTAATTAAAAATGTTTCTTATTTGTAATATGCATTTACACACTCTTTTGTCAATGTAATAAAATGTTATCTCTAAGTAGTGCTGATCCAGCTGAATAATTATTACCAAGCTTCCACTATTTCAGCATGTGCACCCTCACAAACTATAACTACTCAGAGAACACCACATCAATAGGGTTTAATTATACCTATTACTACAACTCTCCCTGCCCCAAAGCACTTAGTGCTTTTGAATCAACGACAAAGACGTTGTATTTTAAAATAATTTTTATTGTCATTCTGGTTTACTGTATTTCCTGCATTTAGAGCCAATGCTTAATTCTGCATATATTCCAGCCTCCTGAAAATAGGATCAATCTGGCAAAAGAAAAAAAATATATAAAAAAACATAAAATTTTCTGCCTGCAAGCCAACGCAGTCAAATCTTAACAAGGATCCTTGATTCTATAAATAAGAATTTCCTTACCAGCGGTAAAATTTCTGGAAGACTCCTGCTGTGTAAGCTAGAAGGCTTCAAGCTGAGCTCTTTTTTTATCGGCAAGCTGCCCTTAGATAAATTGCACTGATGACTAAGTAGAACCAGGTAATGTGAGACTGGAGTACGTAGAGCTAACATTCTTCACGTCATGCATCATTATCAGACTCAATGAAGCATACTTTTGGTGATCAAAGAATAAACCTTGTCCTCGCTGCTTTTTGCTGTGTTGAAAATTTTAACTGCTGGTTAGTCTATTTTTAACTTATTTAAATGGAGCCAACTCCTTCCTATCTCCGAGGGTGCTGAGCTGAAAAATGACTGCCTGGTTTGCATGGTCTTAGAATCTAAGGATTCAGCGCCCCAGATTTCCTAGGGCACACCCCGCTTTCAGAACTTAGCAGGTTTGTGACCTGGTTTGTGTTTCTTGGCTTAAATGGAAATAACTAGAAAACAATCTTAGAGAGGGAACTTACATTAGGTAATAAAGGTTGGAAAGCTTAAATGAAAATTAGAATTTAATCCTAACGTGATGGGCCATACAGAGCTTTACCAGATTTTTTACTTGAATGGAACATGAGAAAGAGATATTTAGTAAAAAAAAAATAGTAAATTATAAAATGTTGCATATTTTGTATTGTGGACTTGTGATGATATTAATGTGTTATTATCGCTAAAAGACTGATTTCCTTTATCATTAGAGGGCCTAAAACTCTGTGTAAATGATAAAAAATCGCCCATGGTACAAGACCACAGATAACCCCTTACTTACAATCTCTGTGTGTTAAACATTTGACCGGTTTTCAGAGTGGTGCCAGGCTGAGTGCAGACTCTCAGTAAATACATTGGGGAATGAGTAAATAAATGCTGGTTTCGTGAGCACTGCATCCAAGAAGGGAGGATATCAATGCAAAACCATCACCTCTAAAATGCACAGGGTATATAGACCCACTCTCAAAACAAAACAAATCAAATCAAAACAAAACAAAACTTACAATTAAACTAGAGAGACAAATGATATATTCATTAAATGGCAATAGCAATTCAGGATAGTGATTCTAGGGGGTTTTAACCTAAATTCCAAACTAGACGATGGCTCTTCAGAATCCTATCATATCTAATATTTTGCTTATCATTCCTTATCTTGCCTATGAATGTTACTTTCTCACAATTACTTTGAAGAAATCTCTACCTAAGCCAGACTAATTAATTTAGCGATTCCTGAATAAGTCTTTGCTTTCTTTCCTTTCTTATCATTGCCCATGCTGCTCTTTCTACTTGGAATGTCTTCCCACTGTCTAATAGTTTTAATGTTACATGCTGTTATAGAATTGTCTCAATTCCAATCTCCCATAAATCTTTTTTCTCACTTTCAGTCATTCCTGCTTATATGTGTATAACCATGTATACATACATATGTATATATATATTTACTTTTATTTTTGATAATTCATACCACAATAAATTGGACAATACTTGCATGTATTTTTCTCATTCCTTCAGTAAATATTTATTAAGCTAAGTGCTTTTCTAGGCACTGAGGCATGGCATTGAACAAAACAAATAAAATCTCTGACTTCATAGGGTTTGTATTTCATTTGTTCTGTCTTCAAATGTTAACATTTCTTAAAATAGTTTAATATATAATATCAGTATTAAAGTGCTGGTAGCTTATTATAATAATGTAATATGTCTGAATTTCACTGGAGCTTCTTTAAACAGCAATGTCTTGTGAAGAGATAGTGTAGAAGTTAGACTTGGTGTCCTGAAAGCATCCTAACTGTGACAAGTGCTCAGGATGAAACAAGCTGTAAAGGGAGCAGAGAGAACCTCTTCATGAAGTCTCCTTTCAAATGTTTCAGGCAAATAGTTCAAAAGTGCCTTTTAGGGAGCAGTTCTCTTTTGGTGGGCTAATGACCTAATAGAGGGAATGATGTTCTGTCAGTCTTGAAAGCACAGCCTAATGATCTTGCATTGTGAAGGCAGGAAGTATGTGTTGGTTTTACCATTGCATGCCTACAGATTAACAAAATGATTAGGGCATAGTAAATGCTCAATCAGTATATGTTGACCCAATTAAAATTTAAAAAACATTTTTGTCTATCATTTGTTCATTGTAATATTGAAATTGTGAGTGTTGACAATGAACAATTTTTTAAAATTCAGTTTAAAAGGTTTTATTGTATAATAGGTAGAAGATTCTCTGCTAGAGGTAAAATATTATTTTATTGAATTTTTGGTAATACTTTTTTTATTCAACTAACATTTATCAGTGACCATTCAATGCAGAATATCATGCTAGAAAATGGGTGTATTTAGTGAAAATTAAAGCATGATCTGTAAGTGAGCTCAGAGTTTTATGATAAGCAAATTTCAACAGGGAGTCATTCAAATATTAATTGCAATGGACATATAGGCTGTAATGAAAAAGATAAAGGTAACTCATTGAGTGTGAAGGACAGGAAGATGCCAGAAGATCGAAAGAAAAAAGTTCCCTGAGAAAAGGCATTGAATTTGCAGCCTGAAAATAAGGTGGAATTAAGTTAAGTGAAGATATATGCAAAGTATTTTCCAGGAGTAATGGGGTAGTATGTTATACAGTGATCTCAAGTTAGGAAAGAGTCTGGCATGTTGAATAAAATGAAAAAAGTATGTAGTTTTCTTTGCTGTGCAAGAACTTTTTAGTTTGATATAGTTGAATTTGTTTATTTTTCTTTTGTTTCCCTTGCCCAAGAAGATATCATAAGAAATATTGCTGCGAGAAATGTCCAAGATTGTATTGCCTATGTTTTCTTCTAGAAGTTTTATGGTTTCTAGTCTTAAATTTAAATCTTTAATCAATTTTAAGTTTATTCTTGTGTATAATGTAAGAAGGCAGTTTAGTTTCATTTTTTGCACATACTCGTATCTGTGCAATTTTCCCAACACAATCTATTGAATAGATTGTCTTTATTTTCTTGTATGTTCTTGACTCCTTTTTCAAATATTAATCAACCAGAAAGGTGCGGGTTTATTTCTGCATCTGCTATACTGTTCCATTGATCCATGTCTCTCTATGCTCGTACTGCACTGTGTTGATTACTATGGCCTTGTAGTACAGTTTGATAGCAGGTAGTGTGATTCCTCCAAGTTTGTTCTTCTTTCTCAAGTTTGCTGTGGCTATTTGGAGTCTTTTTTGATTCCATATAAATTTTTGGAAAATTTATTCTAGTTGTGTGAAATACTCAATTGGTATCTTGATGGGAAGTATGTTGAATATATAGATTATTTTAATGATATTAATTCCTCCTATTCATGAACATGGTATATACTTCCACTTATTTGTATCTTCTTCAATTTCTTCCTTTAGTATTTTGTAATTTTCTGAGTACAGGTCTACTATATCATTGGTTAAATTTATTCCTGGATATTTTATATTTTTGTTGCAAGTAAATTGGATTCTTATTTGGAGTATAAAAATGCAGCTTATTTCTGGTATATAAAAATGCAACTGATTTCTGGATATTTATTTTGTAATCTGCACTGGACTGAATTTATTTTTCAGTTCTAGTATTTTCTTGGTAGACTTTTAGGGTTCTCTATACACAATGTATCATGTCATCTGCAAATGGTGGCAGTGTTACTTCTTCCTTTACAATTTGGATGTCTTTTATTTCTTCTTGTCTGATTGATGTGGCTAAAACTTCCATTACTATTTTGAATAAGAGTGGTGAAAGTGGATCAATCAACAAAAGGCAAAGAAAACCCACTGAATGTGAAAACATACTGTCCATGAATGCATCTAATAATGGGGTTAATATCCAAAATTTATAAAGAAATTATACAATTCAACATCAAACCCCACAAAAAATCCAATTAAAAATGGGCAAAGGATCTGCATAGACACTTCTCCAAGGAGAATATACATATGGCCAATACACATGTGAAAAGATGCTCTACATCACTATTCATCAGAGAAATGCAAATTAAAACTACAATGAGATATCACTTCACACCTGTCAGGATCTTTATCATCACTAAATCAACAACAACTGTTGGTGAGGATGTGGAGAAAAGGGAATCAACCCGTTTGAACTGTTGATGGGAATGCAGACTGGTGCAGCCACTGTGGAAAACAGTATGGAGTTCCCTAAAAAATTAAAAATGAAACTTCCTTATGACTGAGAGATTACACTTCTGGGAATACATCCAAAGAAACCCTTAAAATTGATTTGAGTGAATATATGCACAACTATGTTTATTGATGTGTTACTTACAATAGCCAAGACTTGGAAGCAGCCTAATTGCCCATCGGTAGATGAGTGGATATAACAAATGTGGTACATTTACACAATGAAATACTACTCAGCCATAAAAAAGAAGAAAATCTTAGCTTTTGAGACAGCATGGGTAGACCTGGAGAGTATTATGCTAAGTGAAATAAGTCAGTCAGAGGAAGGCAAATACCATATGATTTCACTTACATGCTGAATCTAATGAACAAAACAAATAACCAAAGTACAATCAGATTCATAAATGCAGACTGACAGTTGTCAGAGAGGAGAGGTGCTGGGGGTTGTATAAAAAATTTGAAGGTATTAAGCAAAAAAAAATCATAGACACAGACAATAGTATGGTGACTATAATAGGGAATGGGGTGTGGAAAAAAGTAGAAGACAGTAAAAGGGGAATAAATGGTGATGGAAGGAAACTTAACTTGGTATGGTAAATATACAGGTGATGTATTTCAGAATTGTACACTTGACTCTGATATACTTTTATTAACCGATGTCATCCCAATGAATTTAGTATTTTTTAAGAAAAAGAAGAAATATGTGATTAAAGTTTAAAGAGCAAGATTGGTACCAGATGAGATTGAAAGCATAGGTGGGTGGCTAGCAAACAATGCGGAACTTTGTCATTTTTTACTTTATCCAAAGAACTATTAAAAAGTTTTAGGCAAGTTAGTTAAATGATTACATTTGCATAATGAAAACGAGTGTTAGATGGAGAGTAGATGGGAAAAAATGATGGTATCCAGAATACAGGTAATTTCTTCATTTTGTTGACTAATATAGTAATTTCTACCACCATCTTGATAGTAGATAAAAGGGAGAATTGATGATGTTTAATGGGTTGTGTATTTAGAGGCTGCAGGTGAAAGATATGTCTAGGATTAGTCTGAAATTCGGACATGAGCATTATGAAATAAGTATATATGAATTTGATCTGAAGCCTCCTAATGTTCACAATTTCAAATATCATAATTCCTGGAGTACTTTTTGGGGCATGGGTATGGGCATATTCAGCTTTTCTAGGATAATATCATTTTCTACCTCAAATGGTTACACCAATATGAAATTTAAACAGAAATTTTAGAAGTTCTCCTTGTGCAAAATTCTTGACAGCATTTAGTATTATGAAACATATTTTGATTTTACTGGTAGAATGGGTATAAATTATTATCCCACTGAGATCTTGTATGAATTTCCTTTTATTAAAGAGGTTATGTAACATTTTATAGATTTGTTAACCATTTTTTATTCATTAGCCGTCTTCTATTGTAGCCATCTCCTATTCATTAGCCATCTTCTATTGTAGCTGTCTCCTATTGCATTTTAGTATTTATTTACTTACTTATTTATATTGTATTTTTTCCATTACCATTTAGTCCCCTTATACCTGGCTCCTCCCAGCAATCAACACACTGTTGTCCACGTCCATGAGTCCTCTTTCCTTTTTGCTCAATCCCTCCACCCCCTAACCTCCCCCAATCTAGTTGTCATCCTGTTCTCTATCTATGAGTCTGTCTCTTTTTACTTGTTAGTTCAGTTCATTAGATTCCATATATGAGTGAAATAATATGGTGTTTTCCTTCTCTAACTGGCTTATTTCACTTAGCATAATGTTCTCCAGATTTGTCCATACTATTGCAAAAAGTAAAACTTTTTCTTTTTAATGGCCAAGTAATATTCCACCATGTAAATGTCCCATAATTGTCTTATCCACTTATCTACTGATGGGCACTTGGGCTGCTTTCATATCTTGGTAATTGTAAATAATGGTGCAATGAGCACTGCATGATTAATATGCATTGATGTGCATGATTGTAAATTAGTGATCTAATTTTATTTTGTACACTAAGATAAGCAGTTAATCACAGTGTACCAATTTGTCTTTGATGACCTCTAATAATAGTATCAAATATCTACATGGGAATGGTTCCCTTTCTATTTTTTTCTATTCTATTCCATTGTTCTTACACAAATACTACACAGTTTTAATTAATGTGATCTTATAGTATGTCTTGATATTTGGTAGGGTAGATGTACATATCTTATTTTTCTGCAACGGGGTGTCTTGGATAGTCTTGGTTCATAGAAATTGTTCAGAAAAATTTAGAAGAAGCTTGCTAAAATTCTTCAAGAAATTTTATTGCAATTTTGACTGGAACTTCATCATTTAGAATGAAGTTTCAATCAGAATTTTAGAATAAATTTTAGAATGACATTCCAAGGTATCAAGTCTTTCTATTCATTTTTATAGTATAACTTATTTAAGGACTTTTAAAATGTTTTTAAAGTATATTTTATTAATTATACTGTTACATTTTTTCCAATATTTTTCTCTTTGCCTCCTTCCACCCAGTATACCCTTTCCATCCAGCAATCCACCCCACCCTTAGTTCATGTCCATGGGTCGTTCACGTACATTCTTTGGCTTCTCCCTTTCCTATACTATTCTTAACCTCCCCCTGTCTATTTGTTCCTAACAAATATGCTTCTTCATCCCTGCACCTTTCTCCCCTTTTTCCTCTTTTCCCCTCCCAGCTGATAACCCTTCAAATAATCCCGATACCTATGATTCTGTTCCTGGTCTAGTTGTTTGCTTAGTTTGTTTTCATTTTTCAGATTTAGGTTGATAGTTGTGAGTTTGTTGTCATTTTAATGTTCATAGTTTTGATCTTCTTTTTCTTAAGTCTCTTTAACATTTCATGTAATAATGGCTTGGGGATGATGAATTCCTTTAGCTTTACCTTGTTTGAGAAGCACTTTCTCCGCCCTTCCATTCTAAATGATAGCCTTGATGAATAGAGTAATCTTGGTTGCAGGTCCTTGCTTTTCATCACTTTGAATACTTCTCTTTTTTTAGGTTGCCAATAAATGGTGATTATTAATATCATTACAAAATCCAGGGGTTTTTTACATACTTATGATGCTTTTCCCATAATTTCCAGGGCCTACAACATTGTCTAACATGTAATAAGCCCTCAATAAATATGTTTTTTTGTCATTTTTGCATATATATCTTCTTCTCTTTTATTTTTTAATTGTTGTTCAATTACAGTTGTCCCCATTTTTCATTGATGAAACTGGAGAGAATTACGCTAAGTGAAATAAGCCAGGCAATTAAAAACAAATACCATATGATCTCACCTATAACTGGAACCTAATCAATAAAGCAAACAGGCGAGCAAAATAGAACCATTTACAATGGAAATAAAGAACAAATTGACAGTAACCAAAGGGGAGGGAGGAGAAGGATAACAGGAGAAATAAGGGGGAGGATCAAGTCAAAGAACTTGTATAAAGGACCCATGGACACTTTGAATACTTCTTGCTAGTCCTTTCTTGCCTGTAGAGATTCTTTTCAGTAATCAGCTCACAGTCTTATGGGAACTCTTTTGTAGGTAACAGACTGCTTTTCTCTTGCTGCTGGTAAGATTCTCTCTGTATCTTTAACCCTCGGCATTTTAATTGTGATGAGTCTTAGTGTGATCCTCTTTGGGTCCAACTTGATTGGGACTCTATGTGCTTCCTGTATCTCCGTGCTTCCTATTTGCATACCTATATCCTTTGCCAAATCAGGGAAATTTTCTTTCATTATTTTTTCAAGTAGATTTCCAATTTCTTGTTTTTTTCTCTTTCTTTCTGGCACCCTTATGATGTGAATGTTGGACCTCTTGAAGTCCAAGAGGCTGCTTATGTTACCCTTACTTTTTTGGATTCTTTCTTTTTCTTGTTCTGATTGGTTGGTTTTTGCTTCCTTATGTTCCAAATCATTGATTTGATTCTCAGCTTCATCCACTCTAATGTTGTTTCCCTGTAAATTGTTCTTTATTTCAATTAGTGAATCCTTCATTTCTGACTGGATCTTTTTTATGCTTCTGAGGTCCACACTAAGTTCCTTGAGCATCCTTATAACCAGTGTTTTGAACTCTGCATGTGATAGGTTGCTTATTTCTATTTTGTTTAGTTCTTTTTCTGGAATTTTGAGCTGTTCCTTCATTTGAGCCATGTTTACTACCACCCTCCACCCTCCATGGAGGGTCATCTGTGCAGGGACAGAGTGGCGGTGCTCTGATGTGGTCTGTAACTGTCCACTTTGTTCACTGGCCCTGGGGTTTCCCCAGCTGTGCAGGCCAAGGTTAGCCCCAACCTGTGTTTTGCCCAGGGCCACCCTGCCTGAGCTATAAAGTAATCTGAGATGGCTGCTGCTTGTGCTGGGCTTGGAGATTCCCAGGTGAGGCCAAGCTGTGAAAATAATCTGAATGCTGCTAGTGACTGGCCTGAAGTTGACTGAGGCCAGCTGTTGCTTGTTTGATAAGATTTAGGAAGTGGTAAAACATGAGCCAAGTCCAGCCATTCACAGGGAAAAGCAGCTTAGGTGAGTCTGTAAATTGGGTGGGGTGGAGTTACTGAGGATCTTTAAGGCGGGGGGTCAACCAATGTTAGCCAAGTTGATGGAGTCCCAAATATGGCACCAACCTGCCAGCTCCATGGCTCTGCAGAGGGAGGACTCAGAAAAGAACAATGGCTTCTGCTCACCCTGATGCCAGACACTTCAGCTTCTCCCAGTATGCCACTGGTGCCCTTCAAGATGCCACCCTGGTGCTGGAGCTCAGAGGGAGTACGTCTGAGTAGGTGAGTGTGTATGTGGGTTCTTTAAGAGGAACTGCTTGGAGCTCGAGCACTTTCCTCCACTGAATCATTCCCTGCTGGTTTTTGCAGGCAGAAGTTGTTGGGGTTTATCTTTCTGGCACTGGAACCCTGGTCTGGGGGACCTGGTGTTGGGCTGAGCCTGCTCTCTACTGAGATATCCCTGCTAAATTTTTATCTGCTACATGTGGATGAGAGACCAGTCTGTTCTGCATCTGTGCCTCTCTTACAGTATGGATGGATGTGGTTACTTTAATTCTGTAGTTGTCAGACTTTCAGTCAACTTGATTTCTGACAGTTCTGAGTAATGGGTGTTCTATATTTTAGTTGTAATTTTGATGTGGTTGTGCAAAGAGGCAAGCCATGTCTGTCTACGCTTTCATCTTGCTAAAACAATTTAAATTAATACTAACATTTTAATACATAAAACATCTTGCATATGTATAATTACATTTATTCTTAAGTATCTAATTTTTTTGTAATTAACTATGTTGTTGTTATTGTTATGTTTTTTAATGATTGACCCTTGTCTGGAAAGATGTAATTACTTTTTTCATGTTGTTCTTAACTCAAACATTAAAAAGCATCCATTAAGTTAAGAATTATCTCCCTAGATTCTTAGGTGTTTTTAATGCAAACAGTCATATCAGCTGTTACGGATGCAGTTTTGTTTCTTTCATTAAAATCCTTATAGAATGTATTTATTTTCTTGGTCTTTCATTACTTACTAGATATCCAAAACAAAGTAAAATAAAAGGTGGTAGTTGGGATCAAACAATTAAAACATATAAAAGTAATAAGAAAAACCACAAAATTTTAATTACAAAAGTAATAATACTTAGGAATAAATGTTTTCTTGTTAATGATAATTATGTATTTATTGTGGTAGGCTGAGAAACATATTCATGTCCTAACCCCTCCACCTATGAATGTTATTTCATATAGAAAAAAATGGTTCCTTGCAAGTATGATTAAGTTAATAAATTTAATATGGGAAAAGAATTGTTTGATATAATTATATTATTATTTTATTTTAATCAATGTGGGCCCTAAATGCACCTGTAAATGTCCTTATAAGAGACAGACAGACGTAGACGAAGGGAAGGTAACGTGACTGCCATGGCGGATATAGAGTGACGCAGCCACAGGAAGAGGTAAAGAACAGATTCTCCCTTAAAGCCTCAGGACGGAGCATAGTCCTGTCGACACCATGATTTCTGCCCATTACTAATAAATTCCAGACTTCTGGCCTCCCAAACTATGAAAGAAGAAATATCTGTTGTTTTTCTCAGCCCAATTTATGGTAACTCCCACAATAGCCACAGAAAACTTAATTTCTTAATTTTTATTTCTTACTCTTATTTAGAAAAACGTTTGCTGCAAGTTTTAATTAGATGCCCAGTATGAGGTTAAGAATGTAGGGCCTATTCTTCGTGTGCTAAGAGTTTTTATATTAAGTGGGTAATAAATTAAATAAAATAATTATTGGCATTAATTTTTTCTTTTATCTATTAATGCAAACTACAGACACACACACAAGTATTATTCTAAGATAAATTACATTTGTTTTCCTAAGATAAGCCCAACTTGAGCGTGATGCATTATCTTCTTAATACATGGCTTGATGTGATTTGCTCTTATTTAGACCTTTTGTAATTATGTTTATGAGTGAAATCGACCTATAATTTCTTTCTTGTACTGTACTTATCTAATTTTGGTACATGAGATGTGGTTGCTTCAAAAAATTAGTTGAAGATTCTTGTTTTTTTTTCGCTCTGGAAGTGTTTGTATAATAATGAAAGATCAGTTCCCAGACCATGTTTAAAGTTACAAAACCCAAGGAAAGTGACATTAACAACCAAAACATAATTTTGATAGCACTGAATTCAATAGTGTGTGTGTGTGTTTGCTTACTTTGTACTACATGTAGGTCATAACTTTACTCCATTTAAGATATTAGGACTAACTGTGAATGTAACTCCCATTCCCAGGCAGCAGGTACAGTTAGCTGACTTTGCCTGATTTCCTTGTAATGTGAAAACTGGACTCTGACCAGCAGACTACTGATGTTTGCCATGACCTCTGAATATACAATATATACTAATGATATTTGCTGGGAGCATTATCTTTATGAAATATTCCAGCCAACTATAATCATGGAGGGACAGTCTTACATAATTTAAGAGCACAGACTTGAAAAGCTGACTGCCTGGGTTTAGATTTCAAATATTTGCATTTGTGTGTGACTTTGGTTAAGTTACTTAATCCCCGCAAGACTCAGTTTCCCCATTTGTAAAATGGAGGTAATGACCTTAGCAATTACATCGTATGTTTGCTTTGAGGTTTGAGTGAGTGAGCATATGTAGAGCACACAAATTTCTTTTTGTTTCTAAGGAAGACTTCATAAGCCTTACTATTATTATTATTGTTTTACTTCATTTTTCTTCTAAAGGTATTAAAACATTTTGCATTAGTTATCCTGCCCAGTATCTAAACCTTTGTGTACATGGTGGGAAACTGCTCATTTGAAGTTCTGAGTGATTGAATTCCAGAGGTTTGTGAACTGATTATAGAGAAACTAGGCTAAGAGTCAAAATCCTGATTAGAAGCCAGGTGGTACTACAAGGTGTGTCTTATTTTGTTTGTTTGTTTTGAGTATTGCAATAAAGTAAGTTGTAATCTTTTTGCTAGTGAAGGGTCTTACCTTCAGTTTTTAAAGAATACAACACCAATTAACTCAATAAGCAAAGCACAATAAAATGATGTATGCCTGTATATTAAATAATAACAAGGAGTAAGAACACATTTTTCTAAAAAGGGATTGGTTAAAGATTCCAAAACTTGAACACATAGTCTATCACATTTTTTCCCCATAGAGAATGTTACTTTTTTGGTCAATTAGGGCACATCTGCCAAACATATTTTTATTGCATGTAAATATCTTAGTCTCCTTTCATACTAAACTGGCTGATGCTCAATATCTAAAATTGGATATGTTCAAACTAACTTGTTTAAAAAGTAGGAAATATTTTGGGGGAGATGTGGCATCTAAAAGTTATATAAATTCTTATGAGCTCTTTGTCATATAATTAGTTTGAAAATTGCCTGTGTAGAATCTTATGCCAAATAGAATAGAAAAAAGAATGTGATTAAAATAGTCCTGAAATATTATACAGTCTTTAGATTTTACTTAGGTAAGATTTTTGTGAGTAATAGAATAGGATTATTTTTCCTCAAAGGAAGGAAAAGAAAGATGGAATGGGTGGAAGGAAGGAAGGAGAAAAGGAAGGAAATCAATCAGTTCCTGTGGTTTCATTACCAGCTGTGATTTATTTTCTCTTCGGAACAAATAAGTAATGCACATAAAATTAGATAAATCTCTAGATTTTTTAGCTTTATGCTAGTCAAATAAAAAATAATAGATGAACATGTTGTCAATTGGGCTAGTAGATTTTGGTGCTGATTTTTTCTAGATAGATTGCACAGTTATAAAGTAGTTCATTGAAATGGAATAAGACTAACAAACTGACAATATTAGAGAGAATAATGTATGTAGACTTCTACTTTGTCATTAATACAGGTGTTGTTAAAAATACTATTACTTTTAATAATAACATTAATTTTGCTAGTACAAGAAGGATCTTGAAAGCCTTTACAAACCAAAAGCATAATAATTAGGAGTCAGTTTTGCTGAGAACTATCTTGGTTTTAGAGGAATGAAGAGTTTTCCCTATCTAGTCAATAAGAACATTACCAATTAATGTTTATTTTTGTGAATACTTATAATCTACTTTCAAAAATGAGATAAGTATACTTGAAAGGGAAAATAAGTGTTCGAGAAAAAGAGACCTCGGTATGCTCTGGTCTGAAGTCTAAATAAAAGGAAACGTATAGATTTTTAGTTAAGGAATTGGTTGAGGAAGGTCAGTGGATGCTGAAGTAATGTAACAGAATTCTGGCTGAAGGCAAACCAGGCTAGTCAGATATCACCTGGGGACGTTGGGGGTGGGAGCTGGTGGTGAGGAATTTGGTTAGATATCAAGGATAATATGATACTGAGGTTGGAGGATTCTGGCTAAACCTACTTAAGATTCTTGTTCAAATTGGGCAATGCAAAGATGAATAAGTCAAAAGTCAATGCCTAGTTAAAGTGAGGATTCAGAGGAGTCCTACTAAAGTCTGGACAAGGAGAGATACTTCGTCAGTGATATTTATAAGCTTTTAAATTGCATTAACCAGTTGGGAAAAAAAGAAGCCTGAGTAAATTTGATTTAGAATGAGTCCTCATGGATGACTGGAGTTGTATCTAAAGAGAGTTTATTGCAGGAGCCGTTACCAAACTGAACCAAAAATGCTTTTGGAAATTAAATACATGCAGGTGGATGGGCAATAATGGACGGTGCTATAACATAGAGAAAGATAATAAGAAGTGGCTGAGAAAAGTAAGAAACCAAGTGAAATTAGATCAACAGTGCTGGTAACTGAATTCCTCACAAGGTTATTAGTTCTAAGCCATACTTTGGAATGATTTTGGTATGATGTATCAATATAAGAAATGTCCAAACCTATAGAGAATTTTCATGAGTTTCTTTGAGTTTATTGAGCCAGAGACCCACCTGGAAGCAACATCTCAACAGACTAAGAAAATGCTCCAGGGAATGACAGTTTTGCAGTTTCTCTTATTCATTTGGAATTAAGGAGGCGACATAAGGAAGATTATAGGTTACAGTTTTGTGTGCTCCCTTGAGGGCTGTTATGCCACTGAGAGGTCAAAAAAAAAAAAAAAAAGGATTACTTTGGCATTTCAAAACTCTGTTAACTTAGATCAGGGGTGTCAAACTCATTTTCACCAGGGCCATATAAGCCTCATGGTTGCCTTCAAAGGGCCGAAATAATTTTAGGACTGTATAAATATAACTACTCCCTAACTGTTAAGGAGTTGAGATTACATTTGGCCCTTTGAAGGCAACTGAGTGGCCCCCAGTGAAAATGAGTTTGACACCCCTAACTTAGATGCACAAAAACAATGGACAGGGCTTGCTTAAGGCAAAGATCCACCTTTTACTAAAGGAGTTACATGCGTGGGTGAAACTAAGCACCACGACCAGCCTACTTAAGAATTTATGATCAGATCACACTTTGAAGTTACTTTCAGTCACTAGACTTGCCAAATTCATTACAGAGCCCCTTTTCATCCACAGTTCCCCTTTTAGGTCATAAATAAATAGGAAGGGTGCATTGATGACCAATTTTTTTTTTTTTTTTTTTGTCAGATACTGTGGTGTCATGGTACTATACAGGATCGTTCCTAGGAAGTCTCCGTATCAATGTCATCTTGTTGAAACTGTGAACTATTGGAAATGGGGCAATACAGTTACCATGGTATGTGAATTCAGACTGAATTTTCCAAAAGGGAAGAACCAGTAATGGAAGGAAGCCACCTCTTATGTCTTTCTTTGTGAGAAATACCCTGGATCATTTCTGTCCTGTGAGCCATCATGGTCTGAGTTTTGTCATTTGTCTTGTTATTCTGTGTTTTGCATCTCATGCAACATTTTTATACTCCATAAAAAGAGTATTAAAAGTTATCCTATATACCTTAAGAAAATGATCTCACTTTTAGAAGACAGAAAAAACATTTTTTAACAATGAAAATAACTCACTAGTTTATAAAAGACCAGTTGGATCAAATTTTATTTTGGAGGCATTTAAAATTATGTCTATCCTTGATAAGTCAACTTCCAAATGACCTTATCTTTTTTAAAATAAAGATAGCTGTTTTTAATATTTTAAAGAGTTGGGTTACTACCTGAGCAACATGATAGGCTGTTTCATTAATCTAAATCTTTTTGAAGCTTCAAGAGATCAACTAAATACCCTTTTTATTCATTGTGCCTAATTTTATAGCCAGCGTTTTCTAATTGTGTGTGCAAAAGATTAATTTAGAAGTATCAAAGGATCCCCACCCTGCAGCAGTGTTAATGGGAGACTGACGGTCCTGGTGCTTTTGGTCTTGGAGGCGTGTTTCCCATGTTAATTATAGTTTTTCTTTTGAAATCCAGACAAACTTCTAGGAAATGCTAGCCTGCATGTGCACATTTCAGGGTGAGTAAGATGCAGTGGATATCCTTACAGGACTGCTTCTTGCCCTAGAAGTAATTTTTTCAGGCAATCCCACAAAGATTCTTAGTCACCTAAGAATAGTTGTGATTTTGCCTGGGGAAGCAAGTATCCTTTCTCTGTCACAGCTGAAGAGACTTTAGCTTCTCATTTAGCCGGTCAAGATTTAGTTCAGACTCGCAGTCAACACTCCAATAAAAAGCCAAAGTTAAAAGCAACATCATTTTTCTTTTTTCTGTGTGTTTTCTGAGCTCTTACACACCTTGATGATTTTTCAAAGACAGCTCGTATGAACTTCAGACCTGCTATGTAAATCAGGGAAGTCTGGACTCCAAAGGAAAGCTCATCCAATTCACCCAATGCAAAGCAGAAGCCAGTGGGACACAATGGTCCCCTGCTGGTACCTAGCAGCAGTGTCCTGCTCTGCAGGGCGGTCCTGTGTAGGCTTCTTTGGAATCTTGCTGATTACACAAAGTAAATATCAATGTAAGAAATGTCCAAACCTGTAGAGGATTTTTGACTTTAATTGAGTTTGAGTAAAACACAAGATGCACTGAGCAGCAAGATCTCAACAGACTGAGAAAATGCTTAGGAGAATGATGATTTTTCCATTTCTTTTATACATTTGGAATTAAGGAGGGTAAATAGAAAGATTATAATATTTTTCCAGGCTGGTTAGATATGGGTTACAAAATTTACACAAAATTTAAGATAGAAGAAAGTGTCGAAAATTTTGGGGAGTAGAGTAAAAAAACGTTTCTTTGATTCAAGCACAAGGTTAATTTAGAGCAGATGTAAACAACGAGCCTAGTTCTAATGTCTGGGAGCAGATGCAAAAGGCAGGGACAGATGTTGGAAGGCTCTGACTGTAACACAAAAGAGTTTAATTTTATTCTCTAACTTAATTGAAAATTGTTTTAGACATTTGTGTGCAACACTAATATTATGATAATGGTATTGTAGGAAGCCTAATTCAGTAGTGCAACCTCAGTTTATTTTAATAATTATTTATTGAGTGCTATTTTCCAGATATTGTTTGGTGTTTCAGGTGATATACAATTGACTTCATGTTTAAAGTTTAACCCCAACGTGTTTCATAGTTACTATATAACAGGCATAATGCTGAGTGTTCAGAACCAAATGAGAATTGGGAAGATAAAGAAACAATAACACAGATAATAACAGGATGCTTGAGTTTATAGTTCCTATAAACACAATCAAATGCTAGGGCAATTCAAAAGAAGGAAGAGATTATATCCAATTGGCTACAGAGGACAGCCAGCCACTACTAATTTTCTCAAAGGTGCCATTGCCTGCCTTATCAGCAAGTTCCTTATCCTGTGGTGAACAAAAAATTCTCTCAGCCCTCCTGGAGAGTTCTTTCAGTCTCTGGTATCTTGTTTTATGTGGTAAGACCGTTTTAGCTCACTCATCTCTCTGAGTCCTTGTTCCCATTTTTTGTGGTTTATCATGGAAATTTTGACATCCATACCAATTTAATAAGGTTTATAGTCTTTTCCAAACTTCTACCAGTGATTCTGGAGGGCATTTAAGCTGTATCCTGAGGGTTTGGACAAGCTATTAAATATTGTATCAAGAGGGAATTCTCCTATATTGAGAAAATCTCCCTCATCCAGCTTCATATTTTGCTCTTCTTTATCCAGTACCCTCAGGATTTACCCCCAGGCAAATACCCCCAGTTCTTGCTAGTACCTGTTGCTAGACTTTCTGGAATATAAGCATTCTCCTCCCTTACAAGTCCTAGTGCTCCCCAGTTGGGTCATGCTCAGATTCCATTCTATTGATTTGCCTAGTAGCCAGTAGGAGACATAGGTGCAGATTCTGAGAGAAAAAGCATTGTCTTGTGAGGCACCTTCCCAGTCTTCAGTCAAAGCAGGGACTTCTATCATCTGACAAATGTGTGCACAACTCCTGAAATCCCAGAGAATTCGATGCATTTGGAGACTTCAGGGTTCTTTAGTCTACCTAGGTAACAATATAACAGTTACAATATAAGATCCTGATTTTGTCACAGAAGGCTTACTATTGGCTGAAAAATTCAGCTTTCTCATAAGTTCAGCCATGTCAGTCCTTTCAATTAATTATGTCCCCAGCTTTCAGCTCAATCTGTCATGTGGCTCCAGGAGATGCGTCTCTTCAAATGCTACCAGAGAAGATATTGGGTCTTATACTTTGCATTACATAGGGCATCAGTTCCCTTGGACTAATAATTTTCCCTATTCAAAGCATAAATTATGCTAAGAAATAGCCACCATCTTTATAATTATTTTTCTCTTCCTCTTATCAAAGGCCTAAACTATCACACCAAATTATGCATCCCCTTCACCCATACCCAGTTTCAGTATTTCACGTTTCACAAGTGATGGGGGTCTTCCTTGTTATATGGCAGAGAATAAACTAACTCTAGAATCCTATTCTTAGAGTCTGTTTCCTAGGACCATTTGTGATATGAACTATTGTAGCTGAGGTTCCTGAAAAGCAGAGCCTGAGAGCAGACTCTCATGCAATGGATTGATTGAATGTATACTTTTAATGTGGAATCTGTGACAGAGTAAGGGAGGCAGCATAGGGCAGATAAAGAAGCGAGACAAAGATATGATGAATTCAGCTGAAGTCAAGCTCAATCTGACTGCATGCAAAATTCTGAAGAACAAATGCTGCCACAGAGTCGTCCGGTTGAGAGGCAAGGAGGGTAGGCTCCTGTACCTATTTCATTCAGTTACTGGCTGGGGACAGTTCAGGAACACAGCATAACCTTTTAGGCATTTATTGGCAAAAAAGCTTTCATCAAGGGTCCAGACATTAAAAAATACAGTCAGACTCTTTAACACATGTACCAACAATAGCTACTGGAGAAGGCCACATTTTACCTCTTAATTTATACCCTATGAATTCTTGCTACTTGAGACATAGCACCACATATTATTTGGTAGTTTGGCATATTTACCACACCTTGAAGGGTAATATCGTAACCCTGCCATATTGCTGCCACTAAGTTGACATCTGGACTGAACCTTAAAAGATCATTGCACAATATAATTAGTCCCTCTGTTTCTTGAATATGTCTTGATAAGACACCTGTGCCTATCGAAGTGATCTTCCTTTGTTATGAAATGGTCCTTTGAACTGAGGCAATATTGTGTAGGATTAGATTTCAACGCATGAGTTATTATATAAGTTATATGTTTGTACTGTTGGTGGAAGGCAAACTTGTTTTGTAGTAGGTATCACTTATGAGTAAGTGTGAATCGCTATATCCTCCAGGTTGGAAGATATATGATTAATCAAGTCTTCTCGTAGTTAATGATTCTTCTTAAGGGATTATATCATGTCTAGGGCTCAACAGTTGTCTCTGCTGCTGGCAATGGCAGTAGCTAGATCAGCCTTGATAAGATGGAACTTATGCTGTTAAACTGGTGTAGTGATTTTCAGCCTTTTTCTCTTATGGCACATATACTGATCTGACAAAAAATAGGTATAATTTTGATTGATTTACAAAAATAAATAATAATAATTACCTATACTTTTTGCTCCAAAGTATCTTTTTAAAAAATCAGGTGCCTGTACTTGTATATAAAGATTTCTGGTACTAAGAATTAATCAATCAATCAAACTCATCCTTATTATGCAATGCAACCAAAAAGATGCAACTCTAATATATTACCTATATATTTATGGTTCAAGACAAAGCCTTCACTGCAGATGGCTATTGTTGTGTTGGCTATTGTCATTTTTTTTTTTTTTAATTACAGTCTAAGGGAAAAGAGGTCAGTGCCCCTGACTCAATAGCCATGTTTTGCATGTTTTAAAAATTCTTGCAGTGCACTGGTTACAAATCACTGAACTAAGGTACAGCCTTTATCACTGCCACACTGGCAGCTATATTCATTGGCCTGTTGAGCCAGCACTGATGCAGCCAAGAAGAGAGTCTGACTGACATCCACTGATCCTACCCATCTGGTTTTAGAGAATTACCTCTGTATCAGACACTTTCTGAGGGCATTCATGTCAGACACAACTATTTGTATGCTTTCTGTCCAATTTCATTAGTCCATCCATGTATTTTTAATAGAATTATATTTGACATATGACCTTGCATAAATTTAAGTTGTTCATCATGTTAATTGATACATTTATATATTGTATTATAAGATAATTGCCATCGTAGTGATAATTAGCACCTGTATCATTTACATAATTATCTTTTTGTAAGTGGCTGGAATAATTAAATTACAATGTCTTGGCACATTTGTTGATTATAATATATTGTGGTCTATATTTACTATACTGTGCATTAGATCTCTAGGGCTTATTCACTATATGTTGTAAGTTCGTACCTTTAAAAAACATCTGTCCTATATCCCCATCCCCTGTCCTCTAGAAACCATTTTTCTTCCAGGTTTGTCTTTTTTGGATTCCATATATAAGTGGTATCTTATAGTAATTACATTTCTCTGTTGTCTATCTTACTTAGCAAAATGTGCTCCAGGTCCGTCCATGTTATTGCAAACGGCAGGATGTCCTCCATTCTCATGGCTGAATAATATTCCATCGTGTGATGAATTTATATATAGCACATCTTCATTCATTCGTTTATTGATGAGTACTTAATTTGTTTTCACATTTTAGCTCTTATAAATAATGCTGCAGTGAATGCAGGGGTACGTATATATTTCCAAATTAGTGCTTTCATTTTCTTCAGATAAATATTTAGAAGTGAAATTGCTAGATAATATGGTAGTTCTATTTTAACTTTTAGAGTTGCTTGCATGTGGAATAAAAATTATTGTGTTTTGCAAGATGAGTGACAACTTGGTTGTTTGTCTATTTATCTCAACCTGAAAAACATTATTTCAACAGATGCCAGGGAATCAAGGCATCTTTACTGTCAGTCTAGACTTGCTACCTTTATTTTCATCATACACACCTTTCTGCACATATTGTGTTGTTACCTAGCTTCTGATATTGTAAGATCTGGTCACCCCCAATTAAATTAGGAAGAGTCGTTCCACAGACACCCCTCCCCCTGCCAACCTTGTCCTACAGAGGATAGCTACCAGTGAGCTTCTCAATGATGCTATTGTCTTCATCAGTTAATTTCTTTTTGGCCTAGTGAAGGGTCCCACTGAAAAACATATACAGTTGGTGCATTCTCAGTGTTTACATAGTAAATCCACCTCGTAGTCCCACCTCTCTGAGTTTTCTAATGCTTTCAGTAGTACTACATCATAAAAGATTTCCATTTCCCTAACTTTTTGTTTCATGTTTACACCCCAGTTGACTCTTAGGACTGGATGAGGTATCATTGTGATTATGCTTAATCCTCAAGGAACAGATGAGTACTCCCTATCATTAAAGTCTTCTTTCTCAGCCCTGTACGTATTCTACAACAACTCCCACTACTCATCAAGATCCACTTTGGCATGTTCTTTCTAAATAATGTCCATACATATTAATCAGGTTCTATACTTAGGGACTGGGCACATTATTTCTTCCCAGAGAACACCTGGATTTCTTTGCTTGGGCTGTTCTGGGCTTTGAACCTAGAATTGGCCTGAACAGCAATCATGGGTAGGAGATGGAGGTCTTAAGTAGAATAAGCAATATGTCTGTGAGACACTTGATACTTATTTCAATATCAGTTATTGTATCTACCAAGTGTAGACTCTTCTGGAATTGTCAAAGCAACTTCTGTAATTCTGTAGATTTAGGAGTATTTACAGTTTTAAGCATATTCATTGAAACATTTAGATTCCAGATCTTGTCTCACCTTTTCCTTGTCAGGACCCTGATTTTTATATCAGAGACCTGTTGAATATAAGCATTAGATCTCATTTTAGCTCTCTCAGATACTTGGTCTGGTTTTCTATAAAATCTGCAGAAGATTAGAGTTTTCTTAAAAGCTACCATAAGGTATCCGCTAGCATTCTGAGCATGTTTTAAATTAGCAGCTGGCTGGGGTGACTATTCCATTTTTTAAAAGTATTTCAAAGCCACCAGCAGTAGTAAGTCAAAAGTCTTATGGTAGAATTAGCATTGTCTTTATAGCATTGAAATGTCACAGCCACTGCTTTGCCCTCCCTCACTACCCCCATCAACCTCATGTTATGCACAGATAAGATGTAATTCTCCTCAGACCAATCTATAGACTCAATGTTAGTGGGATTTTTTTTCTTTTTAAGAAAGTGACATTCAAAAGTCCATATGAGAACACAAATGATCTTGAAAACCCAAAACAGTTTTGAAAGAGAGGAATAATTTGCAATTTCAATGCTTCTTATAAGGCTAAAGTAATCAAAGCAATGTGGTATTGGCATAAGAATAAGCATAAATCGATAGAACAAAATAGAGCTCAGAAATAGACTCATACATATAGAGTCAATGAATTTTTTTAAAAAAATGCTAAGGTAATTCATTGGGGAAGGATAACATTTTCAACAAAAAGTATTAGAATGATTGACTATCCAGATATAAAAGGCATTGTAAAAAAATAAAAAGGTAAGCAGAGGAAATACTTGCAATATAGCCAACAAAAGGCCTATATCCATATTATCTAAATAAGCCTCAAAACTCAATAATACACAAAAAATTGCCAATTAAAAACTGCTAAGAATATCTGAACAGACATTTCTCAGAAGAGGATGTACAAATGGCTGATAAAAAACATAAAAAGATGTTTAACATTATTAGCCATCAGAAAAATGCAAATGAAAAACAAAATAAAGTGAAACAATAATCAGATACTCCTATAGACCTATTAAAGTGTCTGAAGTGCCGAGCACTGGTAACACCAAGTGCTGGAGAAGACATGGAACAACAGGAACGTTCATTCGTTGCTGGTGGGATGCAAAATGGTACAGCACTTTGGAAGACTATTTGCCAATTTCTCACAAAACTGAACATACTCTGACCCTACAATCCAGCAACTGCACTCCTTGGTATTAACCCCAAAGAGTTGAAAATTTATACCCGCACAAAGACCTGCATATAAATGTTTAGAGAAACTTTATTCATAATTGCCAAAACTTGAAAACAACCAAGGTCTCCTTCAGTAGGTGGATAAACTGTTACATCCAGGCAATGGAATATTCCTCAGTGTTAAAAAAAAAAAAAAAAAAAAAAAAAAAGCTATACTGTTGTGGACCGTTCAGCCTGATTTCAGGAGCTGTAACCCTCACCCCATGGTGGGCTGTGTAAGAGCCCTAGGGACCCACTTCATCTGGGTCTGTTCTGTCACAAGGATGTGACCTATTAAGGAGACAAAGCTTATCTCCCTGGCAGGAGTGCTGCTTCTGCTTCACCCATCTCTGGCCCCAATGCTTGATTGGCAGTCAATGAAGGGTAAGACTCCTCATGGGAGGGGCAACCTAAGCCAGACACAGACACTTGGGAGGCCTCATGGAAGGACGCGGGGGGGGGGGGGGGTGCTGCAGCAAAGAGGATGTGATGGACCCTCGCCCGCCCCCCCCGCCCCGCCCCCCGGCTATTCTGACATAGCCCGAGTCCTCATTTCCATCTGGGAGATGTCTCCTGCTTCCTAATTGGCTTAAAGCCTGAAACTATGGGGGCGAGTGGTGCAGCCCTGTACTGGCCAGGACGGCTCCCTGGGTGATCGGGCATAAGAAAGAATTCCTAAAGTCCCGTGAAACCTGCTTTGCTAAGAGTGCTCTCATTTAAATAATAAGGATCCGAGGAGGAAATGAGTATGTCTCCCAAAGTTTGGCAACCCCCTTTCCTGATAAACACTGGCTCAGATTAAGCCCTCAGATCTTTGAAATGTTAAACCTGTATTCTGGTGTATTGGAACCCAATAAAAGCCCCGTGAGGATGGGGCTTTGGGTCATTCTCCTCTGAGAGTTTGACCCCTTTCCTCCCCAAGCAGTCATATCTTGGTAGTTTTTATTTTCATCTGTGACGGAGGGATGGGGCTCTGTGGGCAGAGCCCCCCCACATCTGGCGCCCAGGACAGGGGCCCCCGCACTATACAGCCATGGGTACAAGCATGTCCTGGGAAGGGTCCTAGGGTTCCCTGAGGGGAGGAAGCTACCTTGGCTGCCAGGTTGCAGAGGAACAGAATAAAAATCCAAGAGGCATGGCAGATCCTGACATACCTGACGTAGGGTGGGCAGGGCAGAGGGTAGGGCAGAAGGCTGGGGAATAGAGGAAGCAAGGTGGAGGGTGGAGAACTCCAGCTGGCAACTTCCCCAGCTCTGTAGCTTGCTGTGCTGAGAAGTCTAGAGCCTCGTGCTTAACAGCTACCCCAGAGAGCAGTGCTGATGGGGTGCTGGGCCCAGGGAAGGTAGAGGGGCTGTCACCAAGAAGGGTGCACTCACTGAAGGTGTTCCAGGGTGGGAAGCCTCCACTGTTGAGATGTAACTGAGATTCTGTGGTTCCTGCTGAGAGCTGAGAACCATGAGGCCCAGGGCTGCCATAGAAGATCTCAGGGTATTAAGTGTGTAAATGCATATGACTAAGTGAAAAATGCCAATCTGTAAAGGTTTCGTATTGTATGATTCCAGCTCTATGACATTCTGGATAAGGCGAAACTGTGAAGAGAGTAAAGGATCAGTAGCAGCCAGGGGTTGAAGTTGGTAGCAGGTGTGAGAGGTGTGAATTGGAAGAGCACAGATTTTTTAGGCATTGGGATTACTCCGTATAATGCTATAATGATGGATACATGCTATACATAAAATGTACAGTAACAACAGTGAACTTCCATGTAAACTATGAACTGGTGATTATGATGTATCAGTGTGGGTTCATCAATTGTAGCAAATCCACTACCTATGGAGAATGTGAATGGGGGACGTAGTGTATGTTTGGGGACAGGTATAAATGGGAAGTAGCTGTAACTTCCTAATTTTTCTGTGAATCCAAAACTGCACACAAAAAAGTCTTTAATAAGACATAAGAAGTCCTGACTGGTATGGCTCAGTTGGTTTGGTGTCATTCTGCAAAGCAAAAAGTGGCTGGTTCAATTCCTGGTCGGGGCACATGCCTGGGTTGCAGGTTTGTCCCTGGTCAGGGTATATGGAAAAGGAAACTGATCAATGTTTCTCCCTCACATTGATGTTTCTTTCCCTCCCCGTCCCTCTCTCTACAAATAAATAAATAAAATCTTTTTTTTTAAAAAAAGCAAGATACTACTGTAGACCCGTGAGAATGGCTGGAATTACACAAACTGACAGTACCATGTGTTGAAGGGAATGTGTTGCAAATGCATCTCTCATATATCACTGATAGAAGAGTAAAATGGTATAACCACTTTCAAAACTATTTGGAGCTTCCTATACATTTTAAAAGACATATCCTGTATGCTATTTATCAATCGTTATCTCTCAACTCTGAATGCACGTTTTAATTTATGCTTTGAAATAAAGAATGGGATAATATAAATGTTTTACTTTTAAAGTAAGCATGGTAGTAAGCTTTCAATAGAAAGTTCTGGAGAGACTGTGGGGGGGCTCCACCCTCAGGGCCCCCCCGGGCTGCCACGGATGAGAATAAGTCTACCAAGACATGATCTGCTTGGGGAGGAAAGGTGGCCAATCTCTCAAAGGAGAAGGGCTAAGAGACTCTTCCTCAATGGGCTTTTATTGGATTCATTTTACACAGGAATACAGGTAAAGCTCACTAATAATTGTTAGGCAATAAGGATCAAATAATAGATAACATACAAAGAACTCTGAGGGCTTCTTCTGAGTCAGGGTCTGTCAGCTAAAAGGCTATAAAACTTTGGGAAACAAACTCATTTCCTGCTCGGACCCTTACCATTTAATTTAGAGCATTCTTAGCAAAGCAGGTTTCACAGGATTTTGTGTATTCTTTCTCAGTTTTGATCACCCAGGGAACCCGCCCTATCCAGCACAGAGCTGCACCACCCTCTGTCATTGCTTTAGGTTTATGTGGAGCAGGAGAAGGCAGGCAGCCAAGAGATTAGGAAACTTCTCCAAGACAGAATGAGGACTCAGGCTATGTCAGGATAACTGAGGGGTGAGGGTCCATCACCCCCTTTTGCTGTAGCCCCCCAAGTCCTTCCCTGAGGGCCTCCTACATGATCTTGCCTATCTTAGGTGACTCCTCCCTTGAGGGAATCTTACCCATCATTGGCTAACCATGCACTGGAGGCCAGGCAGGGTGAAGTAAAGTGAGCAGAGGCGGCGCCCCTGCCAGGGAGATAAGCTTTGTCTCCTTAGTGGCTTACCGTCCGAAGGTCACTCACTCAGCCTTAGCTATGAGGGGGTTACAGTTCCTGAAACCAGAGAGGGCAGTTCCCAACAAGAGACATTTCAGGATCCTATGCTTTCTGAAATTTCCCACTTGGGCCTGTGTAGGAGACAGGCTTGTTTTGGTTTGTCAAATGTGACTCAGCTCTGTATGGAAAACCTACAGAAGTGAAGTGGTGGGCAAGAGCCAGACCTTCAAACTGAGTTTTTCCATGAGAATCAGGCCTAGAAAATGCATACAGCCTATTAAGGCTTGCTCTTGCTAAAACTCCATCACTCTGGTTTAAAACAACAATTGTGTATTGTCTATCTTCAAGGTAATTTCCAAAGCTTGTGTGAATTTTCCCAAGGACAGGCTAATCAGCTCTCCACCATTCCCCTCTGCATGTTATTTTCATTTCCTTGATTGTACCTAAAATGTAAACAATAATATTCTATATAATAGATAATAAATCCTTCTTTCATGTAAGACCTGAGAAAAACAATAAAAGCCTGTCTAGGCAAGGGTGGGGGCACTCTCCTCTTGAGAGAGTGGCCAAGGAACTCAGAGGCACTCTCCCCTTGAGAGAGTATCTGTGCCGTTCCCTTTTTCTCCACAGTATTACTGTCTCCTGTGCATTTATTCTCGTCTTCAGTCACAACAAGCAGACTCTGCTGGCCGGAGTCTGCCACAGGCCTGAGTTGGAGGTGAGGCTCCACAGATCTCTGGTTGCCTGGTGCCAAGAAAGGGGTAGAAGTGACTGCAAAGTGACAGGAGGCAGTAAGGAGTTGATAAAAATGTTCTGTATCTTCATTATGGGATTGGTTATATGGGTGTACAAAGTTGTCGAAACTCTTCAAACTGTTCACCTAAGCTGTATGCATTTTATTTTGTGTATATAATTTCCTAACGAAAGTTACTTTAAAATATTTAGTATGTAGACATGCGAATATGTGAATAGAGTTTTGGTTTGTGTTTCAGAAAACACGAATTGGATTCACAGCTCACTGTACAAATTTGACAAAAAGTCTTTTGACATACATACCCTCGGCCCTCCTCCAACACCAACAAAGCACATTTTATCCAGTTCAGAGAGAGTTTATTAAGCTGTGCTAGATTTAAACTAAAATTGGTATGCACAAAAATAAAAATCTCAATCAAAACATAAAGAATGAGTGCAAGAGTTAAAGCAAGAATCTAGAAGGAATAATTATTTGTGCATTAATTCATCAGCATTTACTGAGCAGATAATTTGTACTAAGCCTTGTGCTGGAATCAGGAGAAAAGGTCTCTGCAGTGAAGAAGAGTCCAATAGATAGACAAATAAAGCCCTGTATATGGAATGGAGTGATATGTTTTACTAATGAAGGTCATCCCAGGCTGCTTGCTAATGTGCCACAGAAGGAGCAAGACCTGAATAAGAGGTATAAGAGATTGTTGGGGGGAAATACAGGCATAGATGAAATCACCAGGAAGAGGATTAAAGAAATTCAAGTATTAAAAGTAAAAATTAAAATACATTCTTAATAAAGGGTCAAGATGAGAAAGATGTAACCATGGTAACTATTAGGCTATAAAAGCTTGATATATTGACATTGCTCAGATATAATTCTGAATCAGAGTTATTTGCTAAGTTTGGTTTGACAGTATGGTTTAAACTACATTGCATTAATCTAAAAAGTAATGGCAACTAATAATGAAGCTTAGAATGAGGCAATAAAAAGTGTTTTATATCTTGTATTATGGTGGTAAAAACAAAAATTTCAAATATGCCATTTCATCAGACTTTTATAATCTCTTAAGGTGGGCAGGGCAGATCTATTTATTCCCATTTACCATGTAAGAAAATAAAATTTCTATTAATTTCAATGATTTTTCTGAGGTCACAGGTCTAGTAAATTACAGAAATAGAACAGATACCTGAGTCAGTTTCCTAACCCAATGCAGTTTCTATGTTATATCCCAAAACAAAACATTTTTTTCTACTTTGTGCTCTTATATGATAATGGGAAATATGAAAATTACTTCTTTCACTCTTTAAGCACAGTAAGAGTGGACCAGGGTAAGGCAGGTAAAAATAAGGAATATCCCGAGTGTGAGTGTGTGCAGAGTTTATTGTTGTTGTTGTTGTTTTAATATTCCAACATGCCTCTCTCCCAATGATGAATTTCAGATGATAATTATCACTGTTGGAATTAATTTTCTATATGAATGTAATATAACTATTTAATTGAACCGATTTGCTTTTACTGGCAATTATGGACTCTCACTATTAACTTAATGAATGAATGCTTTTCTATTATCCATACATTTTAAGTGATATTTAGAAGGAGCTTCTACCCTTTGTGACAGCATGGATGGAATTGGAGAGCACCATGCTAAGCGACATAAGCCAGGCAGCGAAAGACAAATACCATATGATCTCACCTTTAACAGGAACCTAATCAACAAAACAAACAAGCATAATATAAACAAAGGCACTGAATTTGAGAACAGTCTGACAGTGACCAGAGGGGAGAGGGGAGGGAATTTCAGGGGAAAAGGGGAACTGTTTAGAGCAACAAGTATAAAGGACACATGGACAAAAACTATGGGGGTGGAAATGGGAGGGAGGTGGGGAGGGCTGGGGCGGTGGACAGGAGGCAGTAAAAGACAGAAAACTGTACAATATCAACAATTAAAAAAATACTGATAAAAAAGAAGTTTGGAGCATTAAAAACTATGCAGCATAAAAATATTTACATAAACCACATTAAATTATGCTCCAAATAACACTGACAGTTTCAATAATACTAATGCCAACCTCTTTATCTAAATAAAATGCTATTTCTTGTGGTCCACAGGATATATGCTCCTTCAAGTAAAAGTGATGGATTGGTCCTGGTCCATCTACTTTCATTTCTTGATCTAACTTCTGGCATGATGATGAATATTTACAAGAGGGATGGCCTAAGTTAGCAGTATTAATTTTGGCTCTGGTGAATCTGAAAAAAGATAGATCTATAATGCTAGCAGCTTCTATCCATCTTACGTGAACATCAGAAAATATTATGTGGAAGACATTTAATCCATTTGGAGAAAAAAATGCTCTTAGACCCACATAGTAATATAATTATTATGTATAATATTCGATATACCTTGCATTTCTATAAGAAATAAGATTTATATACATCATGGCTAAATGTAAATTAATTGTTATGCCTTATATATGTTAAGGTCATGAGCATCCTGATTTGTTGTAGTCAATAGTAATTAATATATTATTTAAGAAACTATTTTGGTAGGAATTGGAAAGTGAATATAATGCCTGAATTAGAGATTGATTAAACATAAGCTTAGAGAGAAAAATCCAACATTACTTTTTCAATGGTATTCGTCATAATTAAAATATTTCATAAATAAATTATTCCTCACTTATAAAGCTTCTTCACTTTTGCCTTTATTGTGGTTCTTGCCATAGTCATCCCTGCATTATTTTTATTTCATGACTTAAAAAAAAAAATTCCTACCTGAGAGGAATCATTCAAAATCCAAACTGAGTCTTCCTCTTTGTTGTATCTTGCATGATGCCTACCAAAATATATGTGAGTTTACTGCCTGTCAGTTTACTATGACTAGATCATAATAAACAATGAATAAATGCTTCTTGAATAAAAAACGAATGAATAAAAATATTCCTTCCTGAAAGATATGGAGTTGATCTGTAAGGGAATCTAATCCCTGATCTTATTCACATTATATCTGTTCTCTAAGGGCTACATGGAGAAAATATATTTATTTGAATATAAAGAATATTTATCAAGCCCCTACTATGTTTTGATCACTATTTTTACAGTGAGGATATAGTAGTAAATGAAACAAGTAAATCATTAGCCTAATGGAGCTTATTTCCTAGTTGGGAGCAATAGAGAAGAAAATATATACAAATAAACTATTAGAATGCCAGATGGTGGTAAGAGCTACAGGGGCAAACTAAGTAGGGCAGGTAGATAGGGAGTGAGAGGTTGGGAGCTTTTTGACTTAAGTCTGGGTGGTAAGGCAAAGCCTTACTGAGAAAACTGTTATTTGGCCCAAGACCTACTGGAGGTAAGGGAGTGAGTCACAAAGACACGTGACAGAAGAGCAATCTAGACGGAGTATTCTTATGCAGCACCCATCCTCCAGTGAGCATGGAACAGCAAGAGTGCCAATTTTCCAGTAATTAATAAACACAAATGGATGAATAGAAGATGACATTTGAGAAGCAATTGGAAGGTCAGATACATAGATATGTACATCATTGTGAGGACACTGACTTTGCTTTGAGAAAGTGGAAGCATTGGAAGCTTGTTTTCATAGGATTACTCTGGCTACTGTGTTGAAATCAGACTGTAGATGAGGAAGGGCATTAATAGAAACCTCAATGTAGAAGACATTTGCAAAAATCTAGTGAGAGATGATGGTAAACTGGGTGAAGATAATAGTGGTGTAGACAGTTAAAGTGGTATGATTTTAGGTATACTTTAAAGGTAAACAGGACCTCCTGATAAGTTAGATGTGGGGTTTGAGAGGAAAACAAAAAAATATGAAGATAACTACAAAATTTTTGGAAGGAGGAACTGAAAGAATGGAATTGTCATTAGTGGACACAGGATTTTTGTGATTTTTGATTTTACTTTTTTTTTTAATTTGTCAGTTTTAAGATGTTCATCAGCTCTAAGTGGAGGTGTTAATTAGTGTAGATTGGAGAACAGAGAGACATTATGCTTGGGAATAAAAAGCAAATAGGGATAATTAACATTTAGATATCTTTTTAAGCTAAGAACCTGGAGATCACCCCAAGAGTGAAGGTCAAGGAGAGAAGACAAGGGGAGGGCAGAGAAAGGAAGGGAAGAGACAGGAAGCAGAGGGGTAGCCCAGAGGAGAGGGAAAAGATAGGAGAGATGGTAAGAAAAATTAAGAACTAATTTCTGGAATGCTCTAACATTAAGGAAAGGAGACCGAAAAAGGAGAATGTGCCCATATTGGTTTTCTGCTCCTGCTTTACAAGATACTACAAAATTTAGTTGTTAAAACAACAAATTAATACTCTGAGTTATGAAAGAAGCTAAAAATAGGCTTCACTAGGCTGAAGTCAAAGTGTTATCAGAATTGCCTTCCTTATGGAGTATCTAAAGAAGAATCAGGTTCTTTGACTTTTCCAGCTTCTTAGAGGCCATTGAATTCATTGGCTCATGGCCCTTTCTCCATTTTGAAAGCCAGCAATTCCATCACACTGACCTGTATTTCACAGCTCTTTCTCTGATCTGATTCTCCTGTCTCTCCTTATAAGAACCCCTGTATGTATACTGGGTCCACCTGGATAATCCTGGATACTATGCCCACCTGAAGATTTTTAACTTAATTATATCTGTAAAGTCTCTTTTTCCATGTAAGGCACACATGTTCACAGGTTTTTTTTTTTGTTTTTTTTTTTTGTTTTTTTTTTTTTTATTTTTATTTTAATTGTTGATCTTGTACATATTTGCCAATGATACGGGTTTAATCTCCAAAATATACAAAGAACTTACACGACTCCACTCTAAGAAGATAAGCAACCCAATTAAAAAATGGGCAGAGGACTTGGGCAGACACTTCTCCAAGGAGGACATACAGAGGATCTAGAGACACATGAAAAGATGCTCGATATCGCTAGCTATCAGAGAGATGCAAATTAAAACCACAATGAGATACAACTTGACACCAGTCAGAATGGCCCTCATAAGCAAAACAACAAACAACAAGTGTTGGAGAGGTTGTGGAGGAAAGGGGACACATGTTCACAGGTTTTGAGAATTAGGCCATGGACATCTTTAGCAGGATTGTTATTCTGTCTATTACAATGACGAATTAACCAGAGAAGGAGAATTTGTACATGGCAATGTGTTGTCTTGAAGTTCAAGTAAAATACATGCTTAAAGTAGGAAAGATACATAACTATGTCAAACATTTACTGAGAACTCAAGAAAGAACTGAAAGTAACCATTGGTCTTAACAGAGGAATTTGGATAAAATTTTAGGGACACAAGTCTTTTGCTATGGATTCAAATGAGTCTATATAGAGAGAATTTTAGGCAACTAGTCTGAACAACTTTATCAAGGAATTTTGCTCCAAAGGGGGGAAAAACACAATAGATAATAGGGGAGAATAGCAGTCATTAGACACAATTTTAAATGGAGAAATAATATGTATAAATTATATGAATATGCAGCATATATGTATCAGCATAATAATATATATGCTGATACTAATGATTTAGGTAAGAGGGAGAAAATTAAACTGCTGCAGTCAGGGTCCTTGTGTAGGCAAATGACAATGAGATCTAGTACAGAGAGGAAGGATGGACATAAGCATACATCATGTGCGTAATAGTGAGAGTGGGGGAAAATAGGTAGGTAGGTAAATACAGAGTGAGCATTTTTAATGTTTGCTTTATTTTTAATGAAATTGAAAGCACTATTGGAATAAAAATGAAGCAGAAGGCATTAGGATTTACAAGAGAAAGGAGAAAGCTTGACAATGTCATTCAGGAAAGTGAATGGTGGCCTGGGGAGAGAGTGTGTGACCTCTGGGCAGCACTAAGAGAATACTTGAAGTTTGATGTCATAAATTTATTATATACTAGGCGTGGTCTGTGTTTGCATGTGTTTCCAGTCTCATTCAGTTATATAGCTATAGAGTCAGAATAAGTGAAATTGAAAATAAAAGGTTAAAGAGATTAAGTGAAAGTGGAGAAGGAACTTTTAAGTTGAAAGTGATTGTTTTCATTAGAAGATGGGACTTATTCAGGATACGGAATAAAGAAGACGTTATGAGGTTGAGAGCAAATAAAATTTGAACAATATGAATGGATTGTGGATGGCTGTACTATTATTCTAGAGTGTATGAGCTGGATATATGAGGCATTAGAAAGTACGATGCTTAAAGCTGAGATTATGATAGGGTTACAGCAATTGGTAGTGACTGGATATATATGGTGTGCCTAGGAAGTAAATGGTTAAAGTAACTGAAGTCAACATAAGTGGAGGTGAAGATGTCAAGCACTTGAGAAGTCAACAGAAGTGCTATAATAATTTGCATGGATAGTGAAATCAGCCAAAAATGTGACAGAAATGTTCAAGATAGTAATAAAAACTCAGAAAAGAAATATATCAAAACCAAAAGGGGTGATTTTATGAGTTTTTAAGACAATTTCTTTTTTGAAGTATATTTCATTGATTATGCTATTACAGTTGTCGCATTTTTTCTCTCCTTTATCCCCCTCCACTCTGCATCCCCCCTTCCTCCAGCATTTCCCCATCCTGCTTAGTTCATGTCCATGGGTTGTACATATAAGTCCTTTGGATTCTCCATTTCCTATATTTATTTATTTATTTTTAGAGAGAGAGGAAGAGTGGGAGAAAGAGGGAGAGAAACATCTATGTGTGGTTGCCTCTTATACACCTCCAACAGGGGACCTGACCATCAACCCAGGCATGTGCCCTGACTGAGAATTGAACTGGCAACCCTTTGGTTTGCAGTTCAATCCACTGCACCACACCAGCTGGGGTCATTTCCTATACTATTCTTAACCTCCCCCTACCAATTTTGTGCCTACCAGTTATGCTTCTTATTCCCTGTACCTTTTCTCCCCTTTCTCCCACTCCCCCCCACCAGTGATAGCCCTCCATGTGATCTCTACTTCTGTGATTCTATTCCTGTTCTAGTTGTTTGCTTAGTTTGTTTTTGTTTTTGTTTTTCTTTGGGGGGGGGTTCAGTTGTTGATAGTTGTTTGTTGTCATTTTACTGTTCATATTTTTATCTTCTTTTTCTTAGATAAGTCCCTTTAACATATCATATAATAAGGGCTTGGTCAACTCCTTTAACTTGACCTTATCTGGGAAGCACTTTATCTGCCTTTCCATTCTAAATGATAGCTTTGCTGGATAGAGTAATCTTGGATGTAGTTCTTTGCCTTTCATGACTTTGAATACTTCTTTCTATCCCCTTCTTGCCTGTAAGGTTTCTCTTGAGAAATCAGCTGATAGTCTTATGGAAACTCCTTTGCAGGTAACTCTCTCCTTTTCTCTTGCTGCTTTTAAGATTCTCTCTTTATCTTTATTCTTGGGTAATGTAATTATGATGTGCCTTGGTATGTTTCTTCTTGGATCCAACTTCTTTGGGACTCTCTGAGCGTCCTGGACTTGCATGTCTAGTACTTGAACCAGATTGAGCAAGTTTTTCTTTATTATGTTTTCAAATGAGTATTCAATTCCTTGCTCTTCCTTTTCTCCTTCTGGCACCACTATGATTTGGATGTTGGAACATTTAAAGTTTTCCCAGATGTTCCTCAGCCTCTCCTCATCTTTTTGAATTCCTGTTTTTTCATTCTGTTCTGGTTGGAAGTTTATTTCTTCTTTTTGTTCCAAATCATTTATTTGAGTCCTGGTTTCCTTCCTTTGACTGTTGGTTCCCTGTATATTTTCCTTTATTGCATTTTGTATAGCCTTCATTCCTTCCTTTATTTTGCAACCATACTCAGTAATTTCTGTGAGCATCCTGATTACCAGTATTTTGAACTCTGCATCTGATAGGTTGCCTATCTCCTTGTTGCTTAGTTCTTTTTCTGATTGTTGATCTGTTCTTTCATTTGGGCCATATTTCTGTGTCTCAGTGCACCTGTTATATTGTAAAGGGTAGAGCCTTAGGTATTCATCAGGGTGGGGAAACTCACATTGCTGTGTTGTGGTGCTGTGTGTGTGGGAGGGTTTTGAGAAGGAACAATGCCACTTGTTAGCTTACTTGGCTCTCACCCTGTTTCTAGTTACTTCCCTCACTTCTCACAAGCATATTGTGCCCTTTCAGGTGTTTATTCCGTGGTGGGTGGGCTTGTATACATTCTAGGGCCCCATGGGCCTCTCCAACAGACTCTTCTGTGAGACTGACCCCCACAGGATTATACAGCCAGAGGTTTTGAGGCTTTATTTCTCCACACTGGGATCCTGGGTTGCATGGTTTGTCTTGCTCCCCTGTTGTTCCTCCTGGCTTATCTGTACACAAATGTGGGATATCCTAATCTACTAGCCACTGCTTCACCTGCCCCAGTCTTCTGCCAGCTGCCACCTTGCTGCACATCTCTGCCTAGGCTTCCCATCTCCACCTCTCCTACCAGTCTGGATGAATGTTTAT
Source organism: Glossophaga mutica (assembly GCA_039655065.1). Classification (NCBI taxonomy): domain Eukaryota; kingdom Metazoa; phylum Chordata; class Mammalia; order Chiroptera; family Phyllostomidae; genus Glossophaga; species Glossophaga mutica. The sequence goes on along the minus strand of CM077308.1, from coordinate 70,332,305 downwards.
TCTTTAACTCCTTGTTGTTGGACTTCCATGCAGTTTTATTTACTGGCAGGTGTGGTTCTTTTTTGTTTGTTTGTTTTTAAGTTGGTTGTTATCTTCTTTTGTGCGAGGAAGCACAGTGCATCTACCTATACTCCATCTTGGCTGGAACTCCATATTTTTCCTCTTAAGACAATTTCAATAAGTAAGGATTGTGGAGAGTAATCTACTGATAACTGACTTATGGTAGAGATTTTCATGAAAAAGACAAGTAAGTGATTGAAACTGTTTGCAACCAGTAGGGCAATCACTTCCTTTCCTGGGGGTATTACAGAGAAAGATTCACTATTTGGGTATAGTGCAGAAGTAGTATATTCAGAGGAAGATCAAGTTTCTGTTAGAGCAAGGATAAGGAAACATTCTGAGTTCAGCACTATGGGGGATTATGCTGATTAGTGCTTGTTAGTTCCAGTGGTGCAGTGGAAATTTTTCAGAAGTTGGGGAGGACTTAGGAGATGAGTAAAAATTGGGGATGTATACACCTACAGGTGGATTGTATTGGGAAAATGAGAGATGGCTGATATAGTGATTATTGAGTTTTGTAGTATCAGATGGAAAACATAAAGAGTGGAAGTGAAGCTGAGTATATGGGGAGAAAGGAGGCTAGATTCCTTACTAAGAGAATATAGAATTTGTAGACATCTTCACAAATGCCAATGTGGAAGTTAGAGAAAGACCAATCCTGTTCTTAACTCCCAGCTCTCTGTTCTACTCCCACCTTCTTTTTCTTCCTTTTATGGCTCTTGAATTCTATCTTAAAAATTGCCAGTGTCAATGTGAAGCTGGAAAATAAGCAATTTTTGTTGGAGTATGTATAACTTGTGGACTCCTTGTTGACTCCTTTTCTGATAGCTTGTTCTTTTCTGCTATTACTCATTAAAAACTGTTAAATTAGATGTAATTCTATTGTTATGGTTACTATTGTTGGAGATGGTACTAATGTTCCCTGCTTTAAATAAGTGCTACTTCCCACTTGGTTTAAAGTTGTTTACTTAGCTTAGATCAGGGTACAATAGTGAATAATCAATTTATATCAAGAAAAATTCAAGGGTCTTTCTAAGGCACACTAGTATTAGTTGTACTTGAGCAGTTTAAGAGCCCTTCACTTCTTTCTATCAAACTCAGCTGCATTATTTATAAATAGAGATAACAGTATTAATTAATAAGACTGTAGTGAGAACTAAATTATATATATAAAAATTTTATTCACTTATTTATTTTTACAGAGAGGGGAAGGGAGGGAGAAAGAGAGGGAGAGAAACTTTGTTTGATTGCCCCTTACATATGTCCCAACCAGGGTCCAGTCTGCAACCCAGGCATGTGCCCTGACCAGGAATTGAACCAGAGACCTTTTGCTTTGCAGAATGATGACCAACACCAATCAGAGCCTAAGTAAGGTATTCTTAGCAGAAGCACTCAAGTGCATTCATGACACCTATTAATACACTAGGACCTTCCAGAAGTTATCCAGCCATATAATATGAAAAATAGAGACATTTATTAAAGATGATACAAGATAGAAGAGACGTTGTTCGCAGGACAATAACATCTCAATTCCCTTCAAAGTAGGCATTATTGGGACCTCACAGAGTTCTCCCAGTCACCATTAGCTGCCCCATTGTATTTTCCTAAATTTCATCAATGGTCTAAAATCTCTTCTCTTTTAAAGGTGTTTTTAATTTTGGGAAAAGCCAGAAGTTTCAGGGCACCAAATCTGGGCTGTAAAGGGACTGAGTCACCTGGGTAATTTGATGTTTTACCAAAAATCTCTCATGAGCTATGATGCATGAGTGGGCGCATTGTCATGATGAACTTGCCAATCACCAGTTGCCAAAGCTGTGGCCTTCTGAATTATCCTAATGGTTTCTGTGGAGGAACATTCAAGCTTAACATAAAATGTGACATAGATGCATTGCTCTACTTAATCAGTTATTTGAATGTGACATTCACATAGTATATATATGCTCACTTAATGGCTTTGACCACCCCCTACTGACTAATACAGTGAAGTCATCATTATTCACACATGCACATTCCAGTCCACTCTCCTTGGCTGCCCAGGTTATATCGATTTCATGCAAACCATTCTCATTATATTAACAATGGTTGAACTTTTTGCAGACAAACCTTGTATGCACATTAAATAGCACTTGGTGAAAGTGTAATTGCATGATCCCCACTAACTAGTCATGGGTCATGAACTCCAAAAAGAGTATCTCAGGAAAACACATACATATCTTGTCTATAATATTTTATTGTCATTAATCATATGTATCACTCAATATATCTTAGGCTCCTATAGGAAAGCAATCCACATTTTGAAGTAATTTAGGAAATGCACTTATATTTGAATTCACAGTGAATTTTAGTAATTACTTTTACAAAAGGATTTTAAGGGAGTAACATTAATCCAGCTTTTCATTACATTTTATCCATTACCTCTGTAAAAACTCCCTTTCTGAAAATTTTATTAAGCCCTATGAGATAGCAAATGATGGCCAGATATATTTCATTCAGGCTAACCGAATTTCAGATCTGTGTAAAGAATAGAGTGATACAAAGAAAAAAGAAGTTCTATTTAAAAAGAAAAAAATAAAATTCAGAACACTCACTGTGGTGGATGCTTCTTGACTATTTACATGTTATTCATTCTCCTTCTTTCTTCTTTCCAAAAATGTGCTTTGCCTTTAGGGAGCTATTACTCCCTAGATGTGTTACAGCTGTATGATTTGGACAGGAAACACACTGTGTCCAGTTCTAGGGCTGGCAGTGATGAATGTAAGCAAATACCATTAGAAAAACTGATAGAAAACTAAGACCGTGACATTCCATTGAGTATAAATATTTGTTCAGCGTTAATACAAACAGAGCAAAACTAAGGACTTCTAAAACACTTGGGTGATACTGAATGAAATGTTTAAGGAATATAAACAAGGCTGCCAATGACCATCAGGTTGAAATTAAAACCAAAGTTAGACCTCAGATGCAATCTTCAGATGAAGACATTGTATGGATGAGCTGGGAGTTGAAACAAAGGAATGGAATGGTGGCCCTAATATTACTTTATCTGGCACCCCCACTACCCCTGTAATTTTAGTTATAAAAGTAGTTAAATTGTATTATTTAAGCAATATTAAGTTTAGTTTTCTTCTACAGTTGAAAACATCCTGAGTAATAAGGTATTTTTAGTTTGTCTATTCAATATTTGAAATTAAGTTATTGCTTGAGCTTCATAATGAGGCATTTAATAAAATTATAGTGGCCTGGGATATCATCTAATTCAGAAGTTTATTCTATATTTCAATTTTACATATATCATTACTAGCAGCTGGTATAGCATATCAGTATCCATCTAGGAGAACAAAACCCATACTGGGTAACTAAATAGAAGAAATGTAATACAGAAAATCAATAATGAAACTTAAAAAAGCTGTAAAAGCAATCAGGAAATAGGAAGTAACTGAGATGAGCAAATACAGGAAGCTGCTTTCAGTTTTTGGTTCAGGAGTGACCAAGGAAGAAGAATGTACTATCATAAACTAGGAGCCAAAGCCACACACCTGAAACTGTTAAGTATGGTAACTCACTTATAGGGGCTCAACTATGGGAAGAAGTAGCCTCTGATATTTTGTCAAAAGTGGGGATTGAAAGAGGGGGAGAAACATTTTGGCTTCTTTCTTTCACCTTCCAATCTCCTGCCGGTAGCTTCCATTAATTGAAGCAATAGACAAAGTGACCTGGAAAAAACAAACAACAACAACAACAACACCACTTTCAATGGTATGTTTCTCTGCCAGAAAGGACAGAGTATGAAAATAAGAGAAAACAAGTAAATGACTGATGCATAGAAATGTAATTTGCTTTCAAAGATTATGCTTAGCTAGTGTAAGGTGATACTATTTGCTGTAACAGATAAATGTCAAATCTGGTAGCTTAACAAATATGAATTTGTCACTCAGTTAAGTCTCACCATGGGTTTCAGATCAGTAGGATCACAGGATCATTTCATTTGGTGATACCACCATCCTCTAAGACTTTATAGTGCTCTCCACTTAACTGGCAGATGAGAAAGAGATGGGTGATCATTCATTGGAAATCTTATGTGTCAGGCATAGGTATGTGTATATATGATTTCTGCTCATGTTCTACTGGCTGGATCTTAGTCAACTGGATGCAAGGAACTAGGAGATGCAGTGTAGTCAGGGAACTGACCAGGTTTGTTGAGCAGCTAGGTTGTCTCAGTCAGGATTTCATGATTATAATTTTTTTCTATTAAGCTGAAATCTACTCTATAACTTTTATCCAATGGTCTTAAATGTGACAACTTCAATTTTTCTTCCTAATTTGATTTCAACTCTCTGAGTATTCTAGTCACTGTTCTCAGTATGACTTCTATTTTGTCAATATCTATATGAAAGAAAAATATTGATGGCTTAAAGGTACTAGATAGACCAAGACACAAAATACAACTTTAACACTTAGTGTATAACCTTGGAAAAATCACTTAGTTGCTTCCCCCCCAACTTTGTTGACATATTGCTGGCATGACATTGTGTAAGTTTAAGGAGCACTACACATTGATTAGATACACATATATTGCAAATGAGTCACACCATAGTTTTACCTAACACTTCCATTGTGTCACATAAATACCTTTTTGTTGTCATGATTGTATTTAGGATCTACTCTCTTAGCAACTTTCAAGTATATATATACTATTGTTAATGATATCACCATCCTATACATTAGACCCCCAGACTTATTCATCTTATAAAGTTTGTACCTTTTCACCAACATGTTATACCCATGACCTGCTGCCACTCAGACCCTGATAATCACTATTCTACTCTTTTTCTATGCATTTGGCTTTTTTAGATTACATGTGTAAGTGAGATAAGACTATATATGTCTTTCTGTGGATGACTTATTTCACTTAGCATAATGCCCTCAAGGTCCATACAGTTGTCTCAAATAGATTTCCTTCTTTTGTATAGCTGATTAATATTCCATTATGTATGTGTTACATATGCTAATACATAAATACATATATAACAAATATTAGTTGATTGTATATGCAGCAGGTCATTTCTAGGTTCTTGATTTTGTGTCTATCTTTATGCCAGTACCATACTCTATGAATCACTATAGCTTTGAAATGTAGATTAAAACCGGGAAGTGTGATGCCTCCAGCTTTGTTTTTCTTCTTCAGTATTGCTTTGGCTATTAAAGGTCTTTTGTACTTCTTTACAAATTTTAGGTATTTTTCCTATTTCTGTGAAAAATTTAATTGTAATTTTAATAGGGATTTTATTGAATCTATAGATGACTTTAGGAAGTATGGGCATTTTACAAAAATATTAATTTTTATGATCCTTGATTATATGATATCTTTCCATTGGTTTGTGTCTTTTTTAATTTCTTTCATCAATGTCTTGCAGTTTTCAGTGTATTGATCTTAGATCTCTTGGTTAAATTTATTCCTAAGTATTTGGTTGTTTTTTGTGTTATCGTGAATGGGATTGTTTTCTTTACAGTCAAACCTCAGCTCTCAGACATCTCCCATCTCGAACCATTCAGTTGTAGACCACATTGTTCACAGAAAAATATGTCTTGGTTGTTGAGCAAAACTTTGGTTCCTGACTGGACAATCTTTTCATGTTGATAACTATATGATCTGTCATGTGTCTTTCTGGCGTGATTCAGTTTTTGAACAAATAGCTTCTCGAACAGCCTTCCTGAATGAATGAAGTTAAAAAATTGAAGGATACTCTATTTCTTTTATAGATATTGTATTTTTAGTGTATAGAATGGTGACTTATTTCTTTTTATCTTTTTTTTATTGTTCAAGGACAGTTGTCTTGATTTCCCTGCCATCGTGCCCCCCTGCCACACCCTTCCTTGCCTCCCACCCTCAAACCTACCCTGGTGACTTATGTCTGTACGTTGCTTTTGTATCCTGAAAATTTACTGAATTCAGTGATTAGTTTAACAATGTATCGATGGAGTATTTAGGGTTTTTAATATATATCATCTGTAAACACAAAGAAATTTTTACTTCTTTCTCTTTTGAAAGAGGTAAAAACATGCTTTTTTAAAAATATATTTTGTCTGATTGTTGTGGCTAGAACTCCAGTACTATATTGAATAACAGAGATGAGATTGAGCACCCTTATCTCATTCCTGATATTAGAGGAAGAATTTTCATCTTTAACCATCAAGTATGATGTTACCTGTAGGCTTGTCATACGTGGCCTTTACTACGTTGTGGTATATCCCTTCTATATAAAATTTGTTAAGAGTTTTTATTAGGAATGGATGTTTGACACAAACATGAAACCATGTGGTCCTAGGCTTTTTGTTGTTGTTGGGAAGTTTTAGATTACTAATTTAATTTCCTTACTAGATCCATTTTTCAATTGTTTTCTGTTTTTATAGCTCTATTGTTCTTTTCTAACTCTTGATGCATTGTGAATTGATTATTTTTGTGGTGGTATACTGACTACCTTCCTTTTATGTTTTGCAAATATACTAAAGGTGTTTGCTTTGTGGTGATTATGAGAATTAGATAAAACATCTTTTAGCTATAACTGTTTTATTCTGAGAACAACCTCAATGCACACTAAAACTCTACACTTTACCTCCCTCTTATACTTTAATACCATAATTTACTTCTTTATACATTGTGTATTCACTAACAAATTATAGTAGCAATGACATTTTTAATATTATTGGTTTAAACTTACAGTTTATTTTTTCTTTTTGTATTGTTGTTCAAGTACAGTTGTCTCCATTTTCCCCTCACCACTCCTCCCTTCCCCATCCCTCTCTGCCTCCCACCCTCAGTCCTACCCTCTTTGGCTTTGTAATCTTACACTTTAATTAAGTGGTTAAACATTATCATATTACAGTATTAAACTTGACTATATATTTACCTTTTTAGTGTGTTGTATATTTATTTTCATATATTTTCATGTCACTTATTAGCATCTTTTTATTTCAGCCTCAAGAACTCTTTTCAGCATTTCCTGTAAAGGAGTTCTAGTTTCAATTTCCCTCAACTTTTGAGAAAGTTTGTATTTCTCTATTTTTAAATGATAACTTTTCAGATAGACTATTCTTGATTGGTAGATTTCTTTTTCTTTTAGCATTTTGAATATATCATCCTATTCTCTCCTATCCTGTAACTTTTTTGATGAGAAATTCACTAATAAACTAATGAGGATGCCTTTTTAGGTTACATAATTTTTTTCTTCAGCTGCTTTTAAGATTCTTCACCTTTGACTTCTGATAGTTTTATTATAATGCATCTTGTAGAAGATCTTTTTTGGATTGAAGTTATGGGGTGTTTTGATAGTTTAATGGGCTTGGATGTTAAAATTTCTCCCTAGGTTTAGGAAATTCTCGGCCAATGTTTCTTTAAATACGCTTTGTGCTCCTCCCACCCCTGACTGTCTCCCCTTCTTCTTCATCTGGAACTCTTAGTTTGCATGTGGATTCCTCTGATGTTGTGCTGCGTAGATCATCTAGGCTTTCTTTGTTGTTTTTTTTACCCTTTTTTTCTTTGTTCTTCTCTGGGTAATTTTAAAGTTTTTATCTTCTAACTCACAGAATCTTTATTCTATTTGATTTATTCTGTTGTAGATTTTCTCTTTTGCATTTTTTAAATTTCTTTCATTGAATTCTCTACCTCCAGAATTTCAGTTTGATTGTCATTTTTAAAACAATGACATCTATTTCTGCTAAATTTCTCATTTTGTTCATGTTTTTCTTCTGATTTTATTAAGATTTGCATTGCTGTTTTTAACTATGAAGTAGCAGTCATCTCCTCCAATCTTTATGAACTGCCTCTAGGAGAGAAACACCTTCTAAGAGTCCCTAGGAGAGAAACACCTTCTAAGAGTCCCGGTAGTGATTCTGATACATTCTGGAACCTTGTATGGATACACTTGCTTCACGTTTCTTGCTCCCTCTTGTGGCAGAATTCTTGAGCTAGCGTGTCTTCTTTCAGTGCTACGTCACACCAGACTGCTGAAAATAGCCTCTTTTGTTTTCCTGAACGTGGAACTACAGCTCAAGTTTATGGTTTATTTCTGACCCACAGACCATGACCTGCTTTATGTGAATACTGCCTAGCCATTTACCAAAGCTCACTTTCCCCACTCTTTACCAGAGGCTTGCGGGTGGGTTTCCAGATGGAGTCTGCAGAGACCATGTCCTCTTAATGCCCTCAGAGAATCTTACTTGCTGCTCTCTCAATCTCCACCCTCCTTCCATTCATAGAGCTCCTAATTAATACCCTAGATGCTTTGAGAGAAAAGTAAATCTCTCTGGCAGCATCCAGTACAGCTGGGAGAGACCTCATGCACTCAACTGACTTTCCTTTTCCTGTGGAAGAAATACAGCCTACAAGGCCTCACTTAGCTCTAAGCTGTGCTGCTTTGGGGGATGGGTGACAAAGGCAAAGTCAAGCTGTTTCTCTCACCCATTCCAAAACACTCAGACTTGTATTTATTTGTTCCAGTGCAGTGATGGGATTTCTCTTCTGTAAGTCTGGACTTCCACAAAAGCTTTCCTGTCTGTGGGTGCCTGCCCAAGTCAGTATTCTCCAGGTGCATTTGGAGCACAGCTCTGAGGGCCTGGAAGTGTTCACAGTCAGTAAAACGTTGGGTGTCCCTAGTATCATATCATAGATGAGCTAGCTTCTGCCCAGGTTTCTTGGCTGTGACGCTTGATACCACACTTTCTGTAGAGGCATTTTGCTTGTGGATAGATGCTAAATTTTTGTTTTTGAGCTGAGGGAGATAAAAATGAGGTTCATTTTACATCACCATCATACTGATTTCACACCTGCTTCTCTCTTTTAACAGTAAAATAATAATCATTACAGTGACCCTTTTAACTCTCAAGCTAGTCAACAATGAGCCTTCAATAATTTTTGTTTTTCTTTAAATTATTTTTTAATTTTTCAGTTATAGTTGATATACAACATTGCGTTAGTTTTGGGAACACAGCCCATTGATTAGATATTACATAACTTACTAAATGATCATCCCAATAAATCTCACCCATTGGACATCGTACACAGGTGTTAGAATATTATTGACTCCACACCCTATGCCATACTTTACATCCCCGTAACTATTCTGTAACAACCAAATTGTACTTCTTAGTCCCTTTTCTTTTTCCCTCAGTCCCCTTAACCCCTCTCATCTGGCAACCATCAAAATGTTCTCTGAATTTATGAGTCTATTTCTGTTCTGCTTGTTTATTCATTTTGTTTTTTAGATTCAGTTGTTGATAGATATGTATTTATTGCTGTTTTATTGTTTGTGGGTTTTTTTTTTTTTCCTCTTCTTCTTAAAGAAGACCTTTTAACATTTCATATAATACTGGCTTGGTGGTGATGAACTCATTTAACTTTTTCCTCACTGGGAAGCTCCTTCCATTCTAAATGATAGCTTTGCTGGGTAAAGTAATCTTGGTTGCAGGTCCTTGCTTTTCATCATTTTGAGTATTTCTTGCCCATCCTTCCTGGCCTGCAAATCTTCTGTTGAGAAATCAGCTGACAGTTTTATAGGAGCCCCCTTGTAGGTAACTAACTGCTTTTCTCTTGCTACTTTGAAGATTCTCTCTTTGTCTTTAAACTTTAGCATTTTAATTATGTTATGTCTTAATGTGGACCTCTTTGGGTTCATCCTGTTTGGTAGGTACTCCCTGGCTTCCTGGACTTGTAGGTCTATTTCCTTCACCAGGTTAGGGAAGTTTTCTGTCATTTCTTTTTCAAATAGGTTTTTAATTTCTCACTCTCTTTCTTCTCCTTCTGGCACCCCCATGATGTGAATGTTGCTACACTCAAAGCTATTCTAGAGTCTCTTTACACTATCCATATTTTTCTGGATTCTTTTTTCTTTTTGCTGTTCTGGTTCCTTATATTCCAAATCACTGACTTGACTCTTAGTTTCATCTACTCTATTATTGATTCCTTGTAAATTATTCTTCATTTCAGTTAGTGTGTCCATCATTTCTGTGTGGTTCTTTTTTATGGTTTCTATGTCATTTTTTATGTTGTTCAAGTTCTCACTAATTTCATTGAGCATACTTACAAGTCCTTGGAACTCTGCATCTAATAGATTGCTTGTCTCAATTTTGTTTAGTTCTTTTCCTGGAGTTTTGTTCTGTTCTTTCATTTTCATTTGGTACAGTTCCCATTGTCTCCTCATTTCAGCAGCCTCCTTGTGTTTATTTCTAAGAATAAGGTAGAGCTGCTGTGTCCCCTGGGCTTGGTAGAGGGCATTTATGTGGAAGGTGTTCTGTAGGTTCCTATGGCACAGCCTCCCCATTCACCCAAGCTTGGTACTCCATGTGTTCCCCCATTCCCCCATGTCTGCTGTGTACATCCTCCTGTTGTAGTTGAGCCTTGAATGCTGTTGGCACACCAATGGGAAGGATTTACCCCCAGGCCAATCCACTATAAGGACTGGCTGCAACCACCAACCGCTATGAAGGATCATTTGTGCAAGAGCCTACACCACAGAACAGGATGAACTTCAGCAGGGCTCTGGTGTCCATTGAGTTCTGTCCTTGTGTGTGTCGTTACTTGTGGAGGTGTTTGGGTGGTGTTCTGATGAAGTATGAAGCTATCTACTGGGTGCATTGGCTATGTAGCCTCCTTGAAGGTACAGGCCAAGGTCAGCTGCCACTTTTGCTCTGCCCAGATGAGCTAGCATGAGCTACAAAGTAATCTGTAGAAAGCTGATAGTTGTGCTGGGCTTAGAGGTGCCCAGGCAAGGCCAAGCTGGGAACCAAGAATAGCTGCTCTGCTAGTGCTGGGCCTGGGACCACTTAGCAAGAGGTATGGGGCATGCTGAGGCCTGATGCTGCTTGTTTGAGAGATTTTAGGAAAGTCTGAAGCATAAGGCAGGACAGGCCATTTATACATAAAAGTCATTAGAAATTGCTTATCCACCTGCAAGTTGGGTGGGGAAGGTTCTCAGGAAATCACCAGGGTGGGACAAACAGTGTGAGTCAGGTTGATGGAGACTCAGATATGGTGTCCACCTGCCGGCTTTGTTGGGGGAGGGCTCAGAAAAGGAGCAATGGCCTCTGCTAGCATTTTTATCTGGCAGAGAGCTGTACCCTCTCCCCCAGCTCTTGCACAGATGCCAGATAATTCAGTATCTCCATGTAGGTTCCTAAAGCTTTTGGAGCTGCTGTCCCAGCACTGGAGCTCAGAGCAAGTGAGAGGGTTAGTCTGTCCATGTATTCTTTCAGAGGAACTGTCTAGGACTCTGGAAGCTTTCCATCTCACTCAGCCAAATTGCCACTGTTTTTTATAGTTAGAAGCTATGGGCACTTCTCTTCCTGGCATGGAGCCCTGGGCTGGGGAACCTATCATGGGGCTGGGACCCCTCACTCCTCATGAGGGACCTCCACACCTAATTTTTATCCCAACACCGACCTGTGTGTGGGTGTGGGTCCAGCCTGTTCTGCATCTCTGCCCCTCCTACCAGTCTTCACATGGCTTATTCTTTAAATACCTAGTTGTAGGACTCCATTTAGCTAGGTTTCAGGTAGTTCTGAATGCTGGTTGTTATGTAGTTTAGTTGCAATTTTGTGTGAGGATGGAAGTACTGTGTTTACCTACCCATCATCTTGACCAGAAGTCTTAGCAATTTGTTAATTACAGTTTAAGTGTTCCTGATGGTACTGGCTCCAGCAGCAGGTTTCTGCTCCTAGGCTTCAAGTGAGTTTTGCGTTTTCTGTATCCACCTCTATCTCCTGTTTTTGAGGGCCTTTGACCTCAATTCTCTGGTGGATCTAAGAAGAGTTGTTGATTTTCAGTTTGTTCAGCTTTACTCTTGTTAGGATGGAGTAACAACTTCGGAGCTCTCTATATGTCAAAGAGGAAATCAGAAGTAGTCTTTACTGTTAAAAGGCAAAGAAACTAAGACCTGCCTGTCTTCTAAACATTAAGCAAAGACATTTTTTATTGTCGTTCATTCATATCTCATTCCCTATAAATTACTGGCTTATTATAGTTATGCAGTAATTTCGTAGCATACATGAATGGGTGAATAAAGTGTTGTTAAGTGCTTCATGAGTATGTTACAGTTCTAGGACTGAAATCTATTTCTCTGACATATTGTGTTTTCTATAATAATATATAACAATTGTTTAGTGAATATATTTTTCCTATTGAGATATCATAGTTAGTTATAGTTCTGCGTATCTCACTAGAATTTGGTTATGATTCTGACTTTTGATTTCTGAAGCATATTTCTGAAAGAGAAATGAGTGCATCCTTCAATCTCCACTTGTTTTACCTGGCTCCATGTTTGCTCAATGCCAAGTTTTTCATTAGTTTTGTCCTATGTTTACATCCCTTAAATAACACCTTTAAACGAAAAAACACTCTATATCAAAGTGTACTTTGTAAAGTCTCTTTGTTTTATACTGAAATTAAAGGATCCTCTCTATTAACTAAAATTCAAGAATACTGTACTATACAAGGATTTTAAGTGGTAGTGATATTGTAAATTTCATCATCGGTAGTCTGTCAGTTAAGGTGAAGTAGTTCAGGATTTGAGTCTTTAAAATATAGAAGTATTAAGAATGAATACAAGATACCATTAATAGAATCTTAGAACTGATGGGACTCAGAATCATTTATGAATTCACAGTTTATTTTACTAAATAGGAAACGTCTATGTAAGGATATTAAATAAGCAGCTCTATGTTGCAGAAAATGTTAGTGGCAAAACCACAACAAAAATGCAGGTCTTCCTACTTCCAATTAAGTACCTTTCCCCTGTCCTATTTTATTTTTCTTTTATTCTTTTTTAATCCTTCTCCCAACATCTGCTGTCTTCTATCTGTTCAGTTTTACTCTTTTCTATTTAGTCAAATAAAGCAACACCTAATACAAGGTGGGTGATCACATATTAATTAGTGACAATAATGGCATCTGAGTTTTGCCAGGTTGAGTTATAGGGCAAGCTATTTATCTGGATCACCATTTAATTTATTCAACCATACTGACTCAAAGGAGAGATTATAATTTTATTGCTTTACATTCTGGGTCCTAGTGAGCATTTTTATTAAAACCCTGGAGTCACATCACAACATCAGCCTCCATGCAGTTACACTTCACAAGGAGGCTAATGGAAGTTCATGCTGAGAGTAGGCTAGGGCCCACAAATTCTTGCATTGTGTTTGTTAATGTTTTAAGTTATAGGTCTTGAGGAACAGCTTTAGGGCTGTCCATTTTCAATATATTGGGACAGAAATCCTGATTTCAATTTCTTGCTGTACTCCTAAATTACAGAGAACTGTGAGTCAGTCACATTCTTTCCCTGCTCATTTTCCTGTCTTCATAATGAGAATAAAGACGCTGCCCTCCAACTTACCTTACAGGAACGCCCTGAGAACTAATGAGATCACATGCAAAAAGCACTTGGAGCACAGAGAATGACATCAATTATTTCTTCCTATTAATCTCAGGAGATGTAATTCATGACTGTATAATGTGGTACTATGCTGCAGTTTTAGGTGTTCGGTGACAACCTACAAAAGGCTTCTCCACTTTGTAGTTTTTCACTTCTCATAAAGAAAATAATAGTATTGGAACAATGAAGAGGATTGCTCTAAATTCTGCAGTAGCTAAGTCTAGAAAACTCATAACAAAACATTTCATCTTTAGAGTGGAGGCACCCAGACCAGCATCTCATGGTACAAGTATCCCATATCTACATCTCTGGCAGGTGGTTAATTAACCTCTAGGTATTTCTAGAAATGAGGACCTCTCTATTTTTAAAGGCTGTTGTTATTGAATACTGGATACTGCTTACACTGGTGGAACAATCTATGATAATATTTTTTCCTGCCTATCATACTTTTTATATTTCAACATTTCATATATATCTGACATGTTTTAATTCTTATGTTGATTAAATATAATTTATTTCTTTTTTAAGTATTTTTTATTGATTATGTAATTACAGTTTTCCCAATTTTCTCTCTTTGGCCCCACTCTGCCCTGCCCCCCAACCCTCCAGCATCCCCCCACCTTAGTTCATGTCCATGGGTTGTATATGTAAGTTCTTTGAGTCCTCTGTTTCCCATACCATGTTTATCTCTCCCTGTCTATTTTGTGCCTACTAATTATGCTTCTTCTTCCCTGTACCTTTTCCCTGCTATTCCTCCCTTCCCCTTCCCCACCGAAATCCCTCCATGTGATGTGAAGGGGATGTGATCCTGTTCCTATTCTACTTGTTTGCTTAGTTTTCATTTTCATTGTTTTTCTTTTAGGTTTGTTTGTTGGTAGTTGTGAGTTTGTTGTTATTTTACTGTTCATATTTTTGATCTTCTTTTTCTTGGGTAAGTCCCTTTAACATTTCATATAATAAGGGCTTGGTGACGATGAACTTCCTTAACTTGACCCTATCTGGGAAGCACTTTATCTGCCCTTCCATTCTAAATGAAAGCTTTGCTGGATAGAGTAATCTTGGATGTAGGTCCTTGCCTTTCATGACTGCAGATACTTCTTTCCAGCCCCTTCTTGCCTGCAGGTTTTCTTTTGAGAAATCAGCTGATAGCCTTATGGGCACTCCTTTATAGGTAACTGTCTCCTTTTCTCTTGCTGCTTTTAGGATTCTCTCCTTATCTTTAATCTTGGGTAACTTAATGATGATGTGCCTTGCTGTGTTCCTCTTTGGGTCTAACTTCTTTTGGACTCTCTAGGCTTCCTGGACTTCCTGGAAGTCTATTTCCTTCACCAAAATTGGGGAAGTTTTCCTTCATTATTTGTTCAAATAAGTTTTCAATTCCTTGCTCTTGTTATTCTCCTTCTGGCACCCCTATAATTCAGATATTGGAACGTTTCAAGTTGTCCCAGAAGTTCCTAAGCTTCTCTTCATTTTTTTGAATTGTTTCTTCATTCTGTTCCAGTTGGATGTTTATTTTTTTTCTTTTGGTCCAAATCATTGCTTTGAGTCCTGGTTTCCTTCCTGTCACTGTGGTTCCCTGAATATTTTGCTTTATTTCATTTTGGGTATCTTTCATTTGTTTTTTTCATTTTTTGACCAAGCTCAATCAGATATGTGAGCATTGGTTTCTCCCACCGAGGCAACCCCTGCCATAGCCCACAGTCAGCTCCGAGGCTCAGTTTCACCTTCAGCTAGCCCCGCCTGCCTGGTCTGCTGCCTTGCCTCGGTTTTTCTGAGCTGAGCCAGGCCAGCCTGAGTGGTCTGCCACCTTACTGGTCTGGTTGTTCTGGTTGATCTGGTTGATGTTTTTCTTGTTCCATGCAGTTTGATTTTTCTGGGGCTCCTGGTTGTTTATTGATTTCAGATTGGTTGTTATCCTCCTTTGGGTTGGGGGAAGAAACAAAGGGTTTCTATCTATGCCTCCTTCTTGGCTGGAACTCTTATTTCTTTATTAATTTCTCCACTTTTAGTCTAGTTAATGTAGCTACTTTCCTTTGCTTATACTTTATATAAAATGTGGTGTTCAGAATTTGATCTAGTACTACAGAACATTGTGGGTATGTGTGGATGCCATGGGAGTTTGCCACTTGGCTCTCCTTTAAGAAAGTACCTGCCAGTCCTCTGTGAGATGTGAGTTAAATTGACAGTTCCAACTGAAGCAACTTTGAGACCCACTACACAATCTGAGCTGAGTCCAGGTTCTTGTTCAGCCTTAGCAGATGACTGATCTTGGTTAAGTGCTGGGGCCTGGCCATTTCTCCCCAAAGCACAACTCCACTAGAGGCAATTTCTGTGCCTGAGCTCCCTGCTGGTCTGGAGGGGGCTTTCTGAGCTGCACCATAGAGTAAAAATCTTCCTACTCAATTCTCTTTCCATCTTCCTTTCCATTTACATATGTCAGACCAGCATTGCTATCCAAATGCTTACTCTGCATACTCCTTTTTCCATTCTCCTTTGTCTTTTACAGGCATTATTTCAGATATTTCTTATATTTCTAACTCTATATCAACATTTGATTTCTGGAGGACACAATTGAACATAATATGATTCCTACTTGGTTTGGTTTTTCACAGCATTAGTAAAGCAGTCTGCGGCCATAGTCAATGACCTACATTAAAGTTATAGCATATGGGATATCGAGGACTCCATAGATTACTCTAGTGTCTGATCTATTATTAGGATGGGCTAGAGGTATCACCCTGAGCACACTGGCCTCCATGTAAAATGTCCCAAATATGTTTCTGCCCATCCCTGAGAAACTTTAGTCAGGGTCTGGAGAGTTAGTGCCTGGCATCAGGTCCTGCATAAATTCTGTATGCTTTATATAGGCTACCACATTAGTCATACCTTAGACACTCATTTATTAATTCCCTGAGCTTCTTGGTAAAACACCCCTACTTACCTACATGATTTCTGCTCTTATTATTTATCTTCCCATTTGTGGCTTCACCTCATTATTATCCTCAATGCTTAGAATAAGAACTTTTCTGGCTTTGAACTTTAAAGGCCCTTTTTGAATACAATCTGCATTTGTTCTAAGATGATCCCTATAGTATATATTTCTGTGCATTTCACTATAGGAACTTTTCCAATTGGTTGCACTGAGCTCCTATGAAAAACTTTAAAAAATTCTAAAAATCTTAAGTGTCTTATTCAGTCTAAAATCTAAGCCATGGATCAGCTATATAACTCATGTTATAATCATAACAAGAAACAAAGAAAGACTTTTGTTTGGATTTGATAAGTAAAGAAGAGACTGACAATCATTGCTGTGAATTTGAGTCTTCCTTTTTGTCAGAGCCAAGCTTGCTGCTGCTGCTGCTGCTGCTCCTCCTCCTCCCCTTCCCCCCTTCCCCCCTCTTTCTTCCATTCCCAAACCATCTCTCCCTGTCTCTCTCTCTCTGTGTGTGTCTCTCTCTCCTCCCTCTCTTTTCCTGTTTCTCTGATACACCCATGGCCTTGGCTTAAGTAATTTAAAGTCATCATTAATTAAAGTCCTCCTGAATTCATGCCACCAAACACAAGCCCATCTCTGAACTCCTTGAGGAATCTGTGCTCTCCATTCAATGTTGCCAATAATGAACATGAAGTATAAATGAGAACCATATTTTGTTTTTTTAAGCCACTAGAACATGGTAGTTGTTATAGCCAAGCAAGTGAACTACAAGTACTCTGATTAAAGCAGCTACCTATTGAATAGATGTTTTGCTTCTATATTTTAAATGGAGTTTCATATTTCCTGGAACTTGCTTGCTATGTCCACAAGCTCTCTATGTCCTTATTTGTACTTCTTCCCCATTTTGACACGCTCCCTTTTGCTGACTTTATCTCCCTGCCATGACATTGCTCTCTGGTATATTTAACCCTCTCCTAGAGCCATATGCCCCTGGAGCACCTTCTTTGAAATGGTACATTTGAGTGTGTGTTTTCCCAATTACTAGCCAATAGTGAGTTACAGTGTGGTGGATAAAAACATAGGTTTTAGAGTCAAACAGAACTTCATTTTAAATCTAAATTTATAACTATGCAACTTTGGTGACTCCTGATTTTTCACTTAAAAATGTGTAAAATAATATAGTATACAGTACAGGATGGTGGGGGGATTTTATGAGATATTGTATGAAAAATGGCAGGTGCCTCTTAAGCCTTCTTCCATCAAAATAATCCTATTCTAATTGTCAAATATTATACCAAGGTATCAGATGTTAATAAAATTTCCAAAACTGATATATTTACATACCTTATAAGTGCCAAATACTTCAATTTACAGTATGTCACTTTTTTTACAATGATTCTGTAAAAGATGTCTGTGAGAAAACATTTCTGAAATGCACACTAAGTTCCAGGAATTGACTAGGCACTGGTTATTATTAGTGCCTTTTTATAGATTCAAAATGTGAACCCCAGGGAGGTTAAATAACTCACTTAAAGTTTCTTGGCAATAAGCGAATAAATATGTGTCTCAAATATAAATTTACTAACCGTAAGAATTTTACTTTGCTGCATAAACTATTACTTCTCCTAAGTAAGACATAGAAGTAGAATGTTAAGGATATTTGATTTTAGGTGATAAAGTTCCATAAAGCAGAGTCAAGATTGTATTTTGGTAGCAGACGAGTGAACAAATCAACCCTTCCTACATCCCCAGCTTTTTTGAAACCTCCTATCAAATTATACCCCAAAGGTAATCGGTGTTGAAGAGAATTTATATGCCTATTGTATGGATTTCTATCTAACCATATAAATGCTAATAGATTGAAGCCTAAAGCAATCTCTGTACCTAAGTTTCAGAAAAATTCAAATATGTCTTCCTAAATTTCAAACAACATTGGGATTTATCTAAGAAAGGATCTCAAAATACCAAAGGAGAATTGACTATGTAGTAAAAAATGTAAATTGAATCTCCATGAGGGCAAGGTATTCACCTTACAGAATATTTTAAGAACACTTACAAGCAATCATAAGATGACCAACGCATAATTCAAATGTAGCACATATTCAGTAAATATTCTCTGTGACATTGATTTTAAAGTAAAAAAAATACAGTAGTTTCAACTTTAAAAATAAAAACAAATAAATAAATAAAAACTGAAGGGAGAAATATATTTTAGAAAAGCAGAAGTATTAGCAACCTGCTGTGCTGCTAAGATGTGAAGAAACATTTAAAAATGTAAGAGATTGAGAGTAGGAAAGCTAATTCAACCACACCATTTACTTCTTTTGCAGGGTGTCTATTTGTGACTCACAGATAATTTATAGATCTATTCAATTAGCAAGTTAGACATGAGTGTGCCTACATCTGCCCATGCAGCTGAAAGCAATAATCTCTATACTGTGCTGTTATTGTTGATAAAAACTTTCTATAGCAAATGAAAGAGAATTTAGTTTTCTTCAGAGTGGTTGAGGGGGAAATGAATCACAGAGAGGAAGCTTTAGCAATTCAAACATGGCAAATAAATCTGTGGTCTGGAGTGGAAGCCTTGGGCACACAGATGCCACACTCAGAGGCACCAAGTGAAATATTCAGCTGCAGTCTTCCCATTTTGGTTTAAATCTTTACTATTTACAAAAAATATGTATCAAGCATATGGTTTCTGTTTCCTACTTGTTGTCCTTTACAACTTTAACCAAGGTTGTTTCCCATGTTCTGCAAGCTGAATTCCTCAGGAACGTGTGCCCATATCCTTTGCTAGTCCTGAAGGCAACATCAGAGATCTGATGAAAAGAGATGCTCTAATTACATTTGTGAGAACCACCTGAACTTTATATTAGAATTTCTTTTAGGTAGAAATTACACGGTATTTGATTTTAAAATATGGTGTTATCTCTTTGAACTGATTCCCTACCAAGTATTTCAACATTCTGGAAAATGCTATGCCATGGAAATCTTGGATACTAGACAGATGCTTTTTAGAGGCTCTTGAGCTGAATAAAATGTGAGGCCTTTTAAAATCCCAGTCCTTATCTATTACATCTCTTGCAGATAGATAACTGTGAGAGGGATGGCATATAAGAATAGTTCAAGCATAGCCTATCCATTTTGTTGGCATTATAGCTTTTCTATTAATTCATACAGATATTAAATATTCAATGCCTACCTTATGAATTAGTAAACAGAGGATATATGAATATGTATTTCATTTTACGCTCCCTGGGATAGCCATATGAGACCAACTACTTTACTAGTAATGCAAGGGGACAATCATTATGTCTTCGTATTTCAACACATAAGAAGGCTTCAATATTGTGCTTAGAAATTATTAAACTATATTTTGGTATATCAGAAGAAAAATGTTTCATGAGAAAGTAAACCTGTTAATTTCTATAAGTAAGAAAAAGGTGAAAAAGTATTTCCCTTTCCTATAAAACTTTGAATTGTTTCTGGAAGGGAAAATTATATATTTACCCTTTATAAATTTGAGTCTTACGTGTGTTTATGTTTCAAGTTCTTTGAATCTCTAGATGTAATGTGTATGTGTATTTCTAATTTATTTTCCTAATTTCTTGATGGAGAAAAAAGACAAAATAAAACCTAAGTCTTACACCATCTTGTTTCTACATGAGTCATCTTACCTCCCAAGAGGTCAGAATTTTATTTAGCTTCTGGAAACCTCATTTCTCTCATCTGTGAAATTTGAAAATCTTAATTCCTCAATGGGTTATTGGTGGATTGAATCTTTTGTTTGAATATGAACTAGAATATTCCTATTTTTTTAATACTCACCCAAGGATATTTTTTCCATTTCTTTTAGAGGGGGTGGAGGGGGGAAAGACACATCAGTGTAAGAGAGAAACATTGATTGGCTGCCTCCTACACGCTCAACCCAGGGACCAAATCTGCAACCTATGTATTTGTCCTGAGCAGAAATTGAACCTGCGAACTTTCTGTGTATGGGACAATGCTCCGACCAACTGAGCTGCACCATCCAGGGCTAGAATATTCTTGATGGGCATCCAGGGCATGTTCTTGATGATTTGCCATGAATGCTAAAACTACTGTAAATGTACCACTAAATTTTTGTCAACATATGTTATTTTTTCCCCTGCAATTAAGAAGTCATATGATGCAATAATATTTGCAAGTGGAATGTTCTATAGAGCAGGTCATGGAGTTCAATGTGTAGTAAGATGTCTTAGTTGCTCTAAGGAAAAGGGGTATGGAGTAAAAAACAAGCTTACACCAAAACAATGTTAGATGTTAATTAAAGCGTGTGAGGCATTTACCTTGTAATTATGTAAAATGGACTATAACAACTCAGAGACAGCAACATATAAGGTCTGTCCAGAAAGTATCCAGCTATGTAATACGAAAAATAGAGACATTTATTGAAGAAGGTATAAGATACAAGAAACATGGTACATAGGACAATGACACCTCAGTCCCCTTCAAAGTAGGCATGTTGGGACCTCACACAGTTCTCCCAGCATCTCTGCTATTGTTCAAAACACTCTGCAAAGTCCTTTGTTGGAATCATTATCAGCTGCCCCATCGTATTTTCCTGAACCTCATCAACAGTCTGAAATCTCTTCCCTTTCAGAGGTGATTTTTTTTAAAAGATCATATTTATTTTTAGAGAGGGGAAGGGAGGGAGAAAGAGAGGGAGAGAAACCTCAATGTGTGGTTGCCTCTCACAGGCCCCTTACTGGGGACCTGGCCCACAACCCAGGCATGTGCCCTAGACTGCAAATCCAACCAGTGACCCCAAAGGTGATTTTAGCTTTGGGAAAAGCCAAAAGTTGCAGGACACCATATCTGGTTCATTGGTAATGGTTTGAATCAAGTCATTAGCAGCTGCAGCACAAATATTCCTTCTGCTCTGGTAGCAGAAGCCTCTGAACAAATTTTGCCACTCCATGTTTTGTGCCAAAATCTGAGTAAAAATCTTGGCCATGGTAGTTTTTGGAACCCCCAGGTCAACTTCTAGTCCTCACACTGTCAGTCACCAATCATTCTTGATTGCATACCGTACACATTCATCATTCTCAGGTGTTCTGCTTGTTGCAGACCTTTCAGAACATGGATCACTTTCAACATGTTCTCAATATCTTTGAAATGTTTGTGGCACACTTTTATTTGCACTGCACCTATTGTATTGTCCTTCAGATCCTTCTGAATCATCTGAATAGTTTCCATGGAGAAACGTTCAAGCTTAACACAAAATTTGATTCAGATTCACTGCTCTACTCACTCAGTCATTTTTAATGTGATGGCCACACAGTACACATGCTCACTCAATGGTGTCTACAGCCCCCACTGACTAGTACAGTGAAGATGTCATTGTTCACACATGCACATTCCAGTTCACTCTCCTTGGCTGCCAGGTTACACCAATGTCATTCAAACCATTCTCTTATATTAGCAATGGATGGAATTTTTCCTGAAAGACCTCTTATAAATAACCAAAGGGTAAACATGTGATAGCTATGAATATACTTATAGACATTGTGAGCTATTTTTATGATGAAGGAATATTAGCATTGAAATTATGGCTGACTGGTTGTAATTTTGAGTTTGTAAATCCTTGAAGCATGTCATTAAATATTCTAGTAGGTTTATAGTACTTAAAATTGTTCCATACTCACAAGTCATTGAACCTACCAAAATATATGCAGTTAGTACACACTACGTAAGTAATTTAATTTTTTTCTTTTTTCTTTTTCCTTTGCCTTCATAAAATTTATTTTGCTAGCTTATATTTATGCATAATTTTCTTTTTCTATCATTCTTTCTCTCCCCTCCCCTCCCCTCCCTTTTCCTCTCCTCTTCTCTCTCTTCTCTTCCTCCTTCTCTCCTTCCCTCTCTTTCTCTCTTCTCAACTGCCAGCAATTTCTTTTATTTTTACTTTGCCCTTTGGCTAGTTTATGAGAATTTTATGCTACTTCTAAATCTAAACTAGGTCAAATGTAATAACTCACCTGTTCTTCATTATTGGTGATTCTTTCTTAAAGTACTCTAATATACTTTGTCTGCCAGTACCCTCCCTCACTTGACCTTGTTAAGCCTTTCACCTAATTGAGCTAAAAATGGAGAGCCAGCCAATGTAGTAATATAGAAATTCTGAGTGAATGTTTTCCAGGATTGCAATTTTTTTTTTTTAACCAAGAAGTGCTTGAATTTCAGCTTTGGTTCTGTCAAAGCACTAAATTGCTAAGAATAACTTTTGTTTTGAGGAGTTCAGTCACCCATCCAATAGTTATAAACGGAAGTGCATTTATTGTGGAGTAAAGAGCAATTGGTTAAAATAATAGATTTATAATTGCATATAATTACATGCCAATTGAAACTTCATTAGGTTCTCTTGTGTCATGATTGAAGACGTTCCTGAGCAGTATCAGCTGAGAGTTCTTGTGAATCTCTTCTTTTCCTCTTTATGCAAGCATAACCCACAAAGCAGGTTACTATTGTTATGAGATAATTAGAACAAGCCTTTTTAAAATTTATTAAATAACTCAACTATAGCATGAACTAATAACTGATTTTTTTAGTATCCAAATCTGCCATACATAATACTCTTATTAAAACTATCACTGATGTGAAGAAAAAAACTGTTTTTTTAACATTGTTAAAAACAATGTGGTATATTTTTTATTGAAAATGAACTCTCCATCATATTCAATGCCTCCTTTTTTGTAGTGTTTCACAAAGGGAGATAACTCATTTACTAACACCTGTGGTGTTCATAATACTTAATTTAAGGTGTTTGAAAATCTTGATTTACTTTCTCACAGGTTAATGATGGGTCTTCATATTGGATATGATTGGTTTCAGATATATAAAATACTGTAGCATTTATTGCCCTCAAGTGTTGTAGTGGAGCATAACTGAGAACATAGCATAAGAATACAGATAGTACCTCTGGAACCAACTGCCAGGAGGCAATTTTTCACATATAGCTCTTAAACCGTAAACCTAACATATAACCTTTGTGTGCTCGAGTAAATTGGGGCTAAACACAGCAAGTCTCTTATGGTCATTTTGAGATTTAAATGGCTAATACATGTCAACTCATTAAAATTCTGCTTGTTACATTTAAATCACTTCAATAAATATTAGCAATAATTGATATGGGGGAAATAGAAAATATCTTTTCACAAAGAGTGCTTCATAGGCCTTTTAGATATTTGCATTCTGAGGATATTTAGGATCTGAAATATATATATATTATTTGCAATTTTATATGTCATTATAATGGTCATGATTTTATAAGAGACATACATTCACATCCTTTTCACTTTTTAAATTTGTGATGTAGGTAACAGGATTACCATTATTTCCCCCATTTTACTGATGCGACAACTGAAGTTCTGAGAGATTGAGTTACTTAAGGTCTTACATGTGTAAGAAGTACATAAAGAACTTTAAATAACACATTGTCATTGTTAAGCCTTTGCACCTCCAACAGTGAAATACATAGAGGTGTGGGCAGAAGTAGGTTTATAGTTGTTTGTATGGAAAATAATATAATAATAAATAATGATACAATAATAAACTCTGTTTCACATACTCACAGCTGTAAGCCTACTTTTGCCTACTCCTATATAATAGAAGTTGCACTTAGGCTATAGAGAGAGAGGAAATATTACTTCTCCCTACATTTAAACTTCCAAAATCAAAGTCATAATAGACACCCTCTCCTATCTCTAGCTGAACGTTCTCTGGTTTTCCTTATCTCAGTAAAGGACATTATACTTCATTCCACTTACCAGATCAAAATCTAGGTGTAATCTTTAAGCCTCTTTGATTCACCCTCAATGTCTAAGCCATCACATAATCCCATCCATTAAATGTATATTTTCTTTTTAAATATCTTTGGATTCTGTCTACTCTAAATCATCTTTTCTGACAGTGCCTTAGTCAATACTACCAATGTTTCTCTCATATACTGTTATAACACCAGCTGATGCCTTTCTATTCACCATGTCCTTTCTCAGGTCTGCAATTGACACCACAATGAGGTGATCTCTCACAATTGAAATCCTGTCAACACTTTTCAACTAAGACTGCATCACGGACTACCCTTTTTCTCTTAGAACTAAGAACAAAGTCTATCACATGCCTACGTGGCTCTGTCGTGTTTCTGTTTTCATCTTGAAGCTTTCTTTATCTCATTCAGGTGAGAATGCACAAAGCTTCTCTCCCTCCAAGCCCAGCACCCTTTCTGATTTAACTTTCTGTCTGGAGCTCACTATCTTGCCACACCCACTGCAGGAGCCTCTGCATCCTACTTAAAGATGTATCCCTTCTGTCCATCCTTCAGATGTCAGCTTAAGCAGCGCTTTCTTGGGAAAAGCTGTTCTGATCCCCAAGACAAGTCCAGAGCTCTCTGTTAATTATCATTTAGCACATTGCATTTTATCTTTATTGAATTTGTCTGTTTTAAAATATTTATTTTACTTGTTATTAATATTTAATATTCTCATCATAATCCTTGGGGTCAGTGTTGATTTTTGTTGTTTTTACATGATGTAGAAATAGTGACAGGTAAATGGACACTTAAAAAGTATCTGTTGACTGAAAGGATGAGGAAATAACTGGATGAGCTCTGTAATTATTACATTTTATCCAAGTGTTCACTGCTTGATATTTAGTTTTTTATCACAGAGGCTTGATTCCAGAGATGCCTCACTGTCCTGATAAGGTTACCAGTCTCAAAGACTTATTTGTTAGAGTGGATTATTTATTTAAAGAGGAGTAGATATAGCTGCAATACCTCTAATTTTGTACACCAACAGTGACTTTATGCAAGCATTGTGTAGTAAATGGTTTCACTAAATATTGCAAATTACAGATAACACGTTTGTACATGCACGTTTTAAAATTATATATTGATACAACACATATGTGCAATTTGTTATATATATTCCTTTATAAAATAATAGGAATAGTGAAAAATGAACACATCTTAGAAATCAGTTTGTTACAGAGGAGTGTTCAAGTGTGTAGAGACCTTATCGCAGTTTTTAGCTCTTGTACTTAGTGTAGTTGTACGCAGGGTACTAAGATGAAATATAGAAATACTGAGTCTTAGTTCCAGTTTTGTTCTGAAATCACTGTAGGATATTAAGGAATTCACATTTTTCAGAGTCCCTTGTCTTATCTGTGATTGAAGTTTTTAGGCTACTAGGTCTGTCTAGTCCTTGTAGCTTGCAGTGCTATTATCTTTTGTTGTTTGTTTTAGACTAACATTTTTATAGCTTGCACTTTCAAATAAATATAGAAGCATTTGAGGAAATGACAAGTGAAATAAGGGTTACAGTTATGTACAAGTATTGTAAAAAGGCTGTAAAATGTTTTTTAAAAGTGTGACAGTTTTATTGATATCTGAGAAATTTATTTTATTAATCAATAATATTTAGCATAACTTATTTTCACTTTAGAGCATATAACTCAAATTTATTTAAAATATTACTTTAGAATTTAACTTAAAATATATAAAAAATATAATTTTAGGTTTTCTGAGTTTCCATGAACCGGGTCATTTTTTAACTGATTGTAAAGCTTCCCCAGTGGACAACATGGCTGAGGATGTGAATGGGTACCCACTAGGGGTTGGTCTTAATTCATTGCTATGGGATTTCAAACAACTTGAAAAATTAAAAATCTATAAGGCAACAAAAAATCCAATACACATTTTTAAAAAGGAGAGTTAGCTTTGTTAGATATCTCAAATAAGAGCTCTTAATGTTGACACAGAATCAAAGTCTAAATAAATATGCCATTTTATGTTTATATGGCTCTTACTGCCCTTAACCAGATTACATACAAAGAA
Organism: Glossophaga mutica; assembly: GCA_039655065.1. Classification (NCBI taxonomy): domain Eukaryota; kingdom Metazoa; phylum Chordata; class Mammalia; order Chiroptera; family Phyllostomidae; genus Glossophaga; species Glossophaga mutica. Next base: position 70,306,015 of record CM077308.1, on the reverse strand, counting down.
GATAAAATGAAAATAAAGAAAACTTCAAGAACATGAACGAACTTGACACTTCTTGTTGACATGTTTTTGTATTTTTAGAGGATGCAAAATCATTTTAGAAACTTCAATTTTTTTCTATTATTGTGAATATCTGTTAAAATGGCATTTTCAATGAGCTAGGGTGACAGTTTTTGGTGGTATATCTGTTAATTGGTCATGAAAAAATAATTTACTTTCATTGACCTTAAAGAGTAACCATGCCACTCATCATTTTTATTAATAAATGTAACAAAACCTAGAAAATTTGATTAAGATTTTTACCACTGTTTAGCATCCCTTAGTTCTTTTCTCAAGAATTATCCCAGTGACAGCTTTAATATGTTTCTCAGTATAAAACTCAGTGCTTGGGATTATGTCCAGGATTTTGACAGCTATATACATCATGCAAAGGTTGAAAGGTAGGAGACAGCTTCCAGAAATAATGAATACCGAGATATCGATAGTCATCTTAAAACAATTTAGTTAGACAGAGTTGGGAGGCAGCCAGGAACCAAAATTGAAGATGCAAAAATTAATGAAATAAGATAAGGGTTGTAAATAAAAAAAGATAATTTCATGCTGTTGGTCTTATGGATCAAGATGCTTAAACAATGATTGACAAGACATGATGTTAATTTGAGAAGACAGAGATGGAGATAATAGGATATGGTCAGATTAAATGTATAGATTGGAATGCTAGAACAGATTTAAAGCAAAAAAAAAAAGGTTATCTTGATATAACATCTTGAATTTTTGACATTTTATATAGATAATCACCACAAAATACATTGAAGAAGTACAAGGATATAAAATACAATAAAGAATTTATTTTTATCATGTTTTCTTTATCCAGTATCCATTGAAAGACACTTAATTTCCATGTCTTGGCTATTGTGAATGGTGTTGCAATGAACATAGGGGTATATATGTCTTTATCTGTAAGTGTTTTCAAAAATTTTAGGTAGATACCCAGAAGAGGAATTGCTGGTTCATATGTTAGTTTTATTCTTACTTTTTTGAAGATTCATCATACTGTTTTCCATAGTGACTGAACCAAATTGCGTTCCTACCAGTAATGAATGAGATTCCTTTTTCTGCACATCCTCTCCAACACTTACTGTGCTGTCTTATTGATAATGGTCATTCTAATATGTATGAGGTGGCATCTCATTGTAGTTTTAACTTATGTTTCCCTTATAATAGTGAATTTGAGCATCATTTTCATATATCTATTGGCAATTTTTGTATATTCCTTGGGAAACTGTCTGTTCTGGTTCTCTGCCCTTTTTATTGAATTTATTGGGTTGGCATTGATTAATAAGATGATATAGATTTCAGTTATCATTAAATTGATATAACACATCACCTGTATATCATATTGTGTGTCCATCACCTCAAGTCTCCTTCTATCTCCATTCATCTCCCTTTTTACTCTCTTTACTTCCCCCCACCCCTTTGTCTCCAATAGTCACTATATTGTTGTCTATAAGGTCTGTTGGCCCATTTTTTAATCAGATTGGTTTTGTGTTGTTGTTGTTTGAGTTATATGATTTCATTATATATTTTTGCTATTAGCCCCTCATTGGAGGTATCATTTGCAAATGTTTTCTCCCATTTGTTTGGCTGCATTTTTGTTTTGTTGGTGGTTGGTTTCTTTTACAGTGGAAAGCTTTTTAGTTCGATGTAGTCCTATTCATTCATTTTTGCTTTTACTTAGCTTGTCTTTGGGATCAAATTCACGAAAATCCCTCTGAGACCAAGGTCCACAAGTTTAGTGCCTATGTTTTCTTCTATGTATTTCACTGTTTCAGATCTTGCACTCATGTCTTAATCCATTTTGAATTAATTTTTGTCTATGGTGTCAGAGAGCAATCTAGTTTCCATCTTTTGCATGTGTATTTCAAGTTTTCCCAACACCATTTTTATGGAAACTTTTCTTTTTCCATTATATGTTTTTGAAATTTATATAATTCATTTTTTAAAGAAATCTCAAAGGGTGCTAGACACAGAGTAGCTCAGAATCAACCTGAGACATTTTGTCTGTCTGTTAAATAAATTCACATCATTTTTAGGATTACCGCACCATTTAATGATGCCTGGATAAGGTTTCCAAGATGCCTTATATAACCAAATATGTCAATGAAATACAGGGAAGGAAATGCGAAGGATTTATTTTACGTCCTCTATATCTCACACATTATATGCACATTCCATAAAATTGGGGATTCTTCCATTTATCAAATTGATAAGACACAGATTTATATGTTGTGCTCCATCTGTTGATTACATGCTGTTATTTGTTTGCATGCAACCGATTCTTGGTATCAAGCAAGATCCCTACACATTTTTTTTTCTTTCTTCCTAAGAACGTAGGGGGAGGTTGACTAAATGGGAGAAAAGCACTCTATATTGATTCACTTCTCTAACTTTAGTGCTTATTGTTTTATTCTTCTTGAAATGATAGACTCATTATCTTTGATAAATGGCTGGAAAAGTTGTTTAGGTTCCTTATGCTCCTGAAATAGTACACAGAAAGGTTTTCTTAACTGATGGCAAGCTCACTGAATCAGAGTATATTTCTGTATTTTCAACAGCACTGATACATTTGTTTTCATTTTAAGTTGTAGGAACAGATTAGGGCAACAGTTTTTTCCTACACTGAGACACACTCAGTGCAGGTACAATGAGGATCATGTAGCAATTCTTATCTGTTGTGTTTTTTTGTGAAAATTTTTTCTCATTTCAGTCTAGAAGAGAGATGATTCCAAATAGAAAACATGAAGCAAAAGAGAGAAAAAAAATGAGCAGTCAGCGTGCAACGCAGCAATGCTTTTGCATTCTAACACTGTTTCTGAAGTGCAGTCACGCAGAGCTTAATGATGGGGATGTGTTCTGAGAAATGTGTCATTAGGTGAATGTGATAGACTGTGGATGGCATAGTCTGCTGTTCTAGGCTACAAAGCTTGTACGGCACCTATGGCCAAAGCTGTTTGTTAGCAACGTTAAAAGCAAAGGCTAGACCTGACTAGGATGTTGAATTTACAGCTATATCTGGGTGGTTTAAACAATTTAAGAGTCATTACTCATTCATGAAGTGAGTAGTAAGTTTGCTGATGTGACAGTGTTACCAACAAGGTCTTCTGCTCAATGTGCATAGGAGCCAAAACTGTGACACTGGCTTTCGTGAAAAAGAAAGAGCCTTTAAGGGCCATTATTATTCTTGGGTTGGCCCATGAAGAGACAGGAGACAGTGCTCCCATTTGCCTCCTCAGTCCAACGTTCAGGGCAGGTTTTTAAGGGGCTGAGGGAACAACTATGGAGAAGTGCTGGCGGGGCAAGTTTGGATCGAAGAGTTTGGGAAGTTGGCACTTATGGTGAGAGGCTTTACAACCGGATCTTCCTGGACAGCGGACTCTTTTCTTCTGAAAGGGGTTCAAATGCGGGTCATGTCCCGATCCTGTTGTTCAGTGGGGAAGGGTGAGACATTGGTTCTGGTCCAGTTGGCACATATGCAAGACTGTCTTCATAAAATAACTCAGAATTTGTATTTATTAATACAACCTGCTTTAAGGGAACAGAACACATTTTAAGCTGGTGAATACGATTTTTGTGCTGTTTCAAAAGCAGCTGAATTTTTGGAAACTAGATAATCTAATCGTGGAGGAAAATTATTTGCTAGGATTCACTCTGCCTCCTTATGGATAAAAGTTCTTTGAGGCATTCATTTCTAGAATAGGGAGTTTTCGTCCATACTGAATATGATCTCATTAGGCAATTTTTATCTCCATTGTAATCTTATATGTGGTTCAGCATTGAGCAAAATGTCATTATTCAGCACCAAATTGTATAGAGTAAGATATAGGACAAAATACAATAAAAAATATTTTAAGTAACAGAGATAGGAAAGAACTTCAAAGAATAATTTACTCTAACCACCTTAATTACCGGCATGCATACCACACAAATTGTACACAAACGAAAGAGAATTCACACAAGGGGTGAAATTAAAGTGAAACAGAGATGTTTTCTATCAATATTCATGGGTTACAAAAGGCTCACATAATTACAACTAAAGAAAGATACCCTTGGCCAAAAGCAAATGGCAATTGAATCCGTTATGTAAAACTGCGACAGCACTATCTGTCCTGGGCTTAGTTATCACTACACAAGATGGAAGATTTCTTGGAAGGAAATATTGGACAAGGGAGAAGAAGGAGCATAATGGACTCTGTGGGCCTGGCCACTCTTGGCGTGGACTTCAGCTTCGGGTCCTGACCAAAGGAGCCCGATGCTGGCCTGCGTGAATGATTTCCATGTTTAGATTGGATTGGAACTCCAGATGCTTGGGCCCAAATTAAGGAAATAACTATATAGAAAGCAAAGAGGTTAACTGTTTTGTTCTTCTGCTCTTCCTTTATTTACATCCAAGAAATTCATAATTATTTTTAAAACTCTTTTTCTATCCTAGAAGGAATTGAGAAGGAAAAGAATTACTCTTTTCCTGTGAGTAACATGGGCTAGAGAGAGGCGGTTCTTCTTTTCATACGGTCAGTTTTCACTGGTTAAGCTATAATCTAGAACTATGTTTTCTGATCCTGATTCTAATACCAACCCCATTAAACTCTGCTATTTCTATTCACTTGTACACAAGTTCCAAAAATATTTAAACTCCGTTATGTATAGAGCTATAAGAGAAATCAATGGCGCTAATAAAAAGAGCTTCAGAGTCACTTGACAATTGCATAATACATCTCTTGTTTGTTTTGTAGATAAAAATTCCAAGAGGTTTTGTAGTGTTGTCTTTAAATGAAGACTTGCGTGAATTTCATATCATTGCTGGAACAACAGTTGTTACACTATTTGTCTTTTTCTTTATGTCCTTTACCCTAACAATGGGGAGCAATCAAAATCAAAAGCCAAATGGTCAAATGAGCCCTGAAGAAAGATGAAAAAAGACTCAGGCTTTCTTCTTTTAACTTGGAGTGTCTTTTGTTGTTGCCTGACAAACATGAGCTTCCATATAGAGAAACTGTCCGAAGCACAAGGAGTTTCATTAGTATCATATTGAACTCTTACCCAGATTTTTCCAATGGTCAAATCATGTATTTTAAATGTTGTGCATATTTTTAAATAAAGAAATAATATCAGTGAAGTATGATCACATCTCTGCATTATCAAGTTGTTTATTGCTTTATGCACAGCAAATATAGCCAAGGTTGTTAATTATTGACTATGTGAAGTAGGTTTCCCATCATTTCCAGAAATAGTATTTGGAACAACAACAACAACAAAATTATTCAGCAGTCACTTTAATAAAACTCACTTTTGCTTTGGAATTCTTATTGCACAACATTTGCAATATAAAACTAGTAAAATAAAATTGTCTCAAAAGTTGTTGTCAAAGAAAACATTTAGCCAAGTATGTGGAGACGAGTTGTATTGGCATGTTAAAGGGGATAAGAAATTTGTTAAAAACATGTTCACACATAGGACTCAGGGGAGCTTGTTTTGAGAGAAATTTGAAGAAGGTGTTTTCATGAACCACTTAAAATTCACTGTTTTGATGTATCATACAGTATGTTGTTTTGGGGCTATTTTGGTTTCCCTCATGTGCTTTGTTCTTCTCTTTTGTAAGGGTATGATATTTTCATTTACCATGTTTCTTGTATTATTTACTTTGGGAATGTTATGAAACACATTTTTATCTATTATAAGAAAAATGTCTATTTTCCAATGTATACATTTTTGACAAAATACATCTGTACTATAGAAGCTTTACATATACATTTTTCCACAAATAATAAACTTCATACTAATGCATCTCAAAACATCCTAACTTTACTAATACATTTTCTATTAATTTGCATTTAAGCACATATAACTAGGTTAAGTCCATATTTTTACCTACTGGCATTTGTATTTGAGGCCAAAAACATACTTTCTTTATGTACATAACTGTCTGAATAGGTTAGGTTATATTATGGTGTGGGGGACCCTGTCCTGGGCGCCAGATGTGGGGGGTGGCTCCGCCTGCAGAGCCCCATCCCTCCATCACGGATGAAAATAAAAACTACCAAGACATCTTCTGCTTGGGGAGGAAAGGGGTCAAACTCTCAGAGGAGAATGACCCAGAGCCCCATCCTCACTAGGCTTTTATTGGGCTCAAATACATGGGAATACAGGTATGTCAGGCGACAAGGATCAAACAATGGTTAACATTTCAAAGCAATCTGAGGGCTTAATATGAGTCAGTGTTTGTCAGGAAAGGGGGTTGCCAGACTTTGGGAGACATACTCATTTCCTCCTGGGACATTTATCACCTAAGGAAGAGCGCTCTTAGTAAAGCAGGTTTAACAGGACTTTAGGAATTCTTTCTTATGCCCGATCACCCAGGGAGCCATCCTGGCCAGCACAGGGCTGCACCACTCACCCTCACAGTTTCAGGCTTTAAGGCAATTAGGAAGCAGGAGACATCTCCCAGATGGAAATGAGGACTCGGGCTATGTCAGAATAGCCGGGGAGCGAGGGTCCATCACATCCTCTTTGCTGCAACCCCCCAAGTCCTTCCATGAGGCCTCCCAAGTGGTCGAGTCTGGCTTAGGTTGCCCCTCCCATGAGGAGTCTTACCTGTCATTGACTGCCAACCAAGCAATGGGGCCAGAGATGGATGAGGCAAAAGCAGTGCTCCTGCCAGGGAAATAAGCTTTGTCTCCTTAGTAGGTCACGTCCTTGTGACAGAACAGACCCAGATGAAGTGGGTCCCTTGGGCTCTTACACAGCCCACCATGGGGTGAGGGTTACAACTCCTGAAACCAGGCTGAACGGTCCGCAACATCATGGTAACAAAGAAAGCCAAAATTTCAGTTGCTTAAAACAGCAAAGGCTATTTCTTGCTCATAGTGTGTGTGTGTGTGTGTGTGTGTAGAGAGATGAAATATTTTAAACTGTCCAAATTATTGATACAACATGTAAACAAAACCTTATGTATGTCCCTAGTATCAAACACTCAAAATTTCTTGTGTATGTGTATGTGAGTTTATCTATGAAGGAGGAGAAAGAGAGAGAGAGATACTGTGAACCGCAGGCATATTATCCCAGGGGCAGTAGGTCCAAAGAACACACCTGGCAAATATGGCAAATTAATACTGTATTATTGATTATGCTTTGGTTCCAAATTTTAGGCCTTTATGAGTTGAGTTTGAACTAGCCAAACCCTTTAACCTAGGCAAGTAAATCCAGCCTGCTCCTTATTATTCCCCTTCTGTTCACCCCATTCTTAAGCGCTTGGTTGCCACGGTGGGATGCCTCCCAAAATGAATTTGGGAGCTTAGATTTGTCTGAATGCACTAGTCCGGAAGTTCTAAAGAAAAAAAAGAGGGGAAGACGAATCCAAAAGATCAAAAAGCCCCACAATAGAGACACCAAAACAATGAGAAGGCAAGTAAGCAGACGTGAACGACCAGGAAACCAGCGGGCCACTTCCCTGTGTTTCTCCCAAATGCTGCAACTTGTAGCAACAACTGAAGTCATGATTTCAGCGTGCCCATGATCTGCATCAAACTCCCGCTCCAGGCCTTGCAGACATTCTGGGGTTTGGAATGCTTGTTTAAGTTCTTTGCATTTTGTTAAAATGAAGCTTATTAGAAGCAGGGAAACCTATTTACTTGACGTGTTACCTCTTAACACAAGGGGCACACTTGACATCCACTGGGTTCAGAAACTCTTGGCTGAAAGGAGTGTAATTAACCTTGGAAACTCAGGAGGGCAAGGGGAGAGAAAAGCAAAGGAAGAATTGGAGAGTATCAGGAAAAGGACTTGTATTATTTCCCTGGGGGGTTAAGTTCTTGACTTTTCGGAATTGATCTTTGTGCTAGCACTCAGGTGCTCAATTTACCTGTTAGTTCATAGACACATAGTTATTACTTTTTGGATGAAGAATACTGCATGTTTTAGATTAATTTCCTCCTGCAGTGTAGTCAATCCTGTTTGATCTCCCATCACCCAAGTATTTTTCGTTGATAAGCTGTGGTTTTAAGCCTACTGGCAGGGCACTCCACTAGTACACTCCTGCTACGTAATTTAATTGAGATCAGATTAGTTTGAGGTGATTACCTAGATTAACGCATTTATGTAACAGCCTTGGCATTCCTTGAAACATAAAAACAATGAGAATAGATCTGGAAAACAGAAGCAAAAACTACTCCCTCACACACACCTCCCTCTAACCTTACCCTTGCCCCCCCCGCCAAAATCAAAATGATTTGGAGAAAATATCATAATTCTTTTCTATAACTTACAGATGTCCTTTCAATTTTATATTTTATTGTTAGAATTGTTAGATTTTGCAGCATACAGTGTTTTTAAATTTATAACTATAATTAGTATACTCCAAGCTGTAGGTGGTGATGCAGTAGAGAAATCAAATACAGTTTTAAAATTCAAGTTTTACAGCAACAGCAGTTCACACGATTAAGCTAGCAATTCAGTGAACTGCATCTTTCACAAATTCCAAACTCTGACACATCATGGGGTGACTTTATAGCCTACTGTTTTCACATCCTTGTTGATATTTTGAATTAGTCAAGCATCTGTTACCCCAATGAAATCAGGTACTTATTTCAATGCATTTATTTTCAGCAGTGCAGTTGTGTTGTGATTGCTATGACATATTTATATAAGTGAAACATGTTTTTCTAATATTTTCTTTTAATTATTTTTTCTCATTTGTATTTTAATGAAAAGTAGCTGTAAGGGATTGTTTTTCAAATGGATCTATTGCAATACATATTCTTTCAATATTCCATTTACTTCCTTTCTTTCTTTTGCCAGAAGAATACCACGCAAGTCAAAGAGTGGATTTATTCTAAAACACAACAGAATAATTGGCAAGTAGTCATTAACTGGAACTTTCAGTCTCATTCGCTAATGTCTGGATTCTCTATCCTTTTCTCTTCAGCGCAATGCATAACCAAAAGTGAGTTAGCCTAAGAAATCTAGATAATATTTACTCAGGATTGTTTTAAATTACTTTAATGAGATCAAATATGTTAAGGATATTAGGCATATTAAGAAGAAAAAAAAAACACCAAACCCATCTAAAAATCCATGCTTTCTAACTGTTAATGCAATAACTTTAGTCAACATAATTTTAAGTTGTGATTTTTTTAATGGCATAAGAATAAAAAAGGTGAATATTTTCAACTAAAGTAAATATATTTAATAAATTCTGGGCATTAGGAAGAAATAATATTCCTTAAAATAATATTCCCTCATATTAAACTAAACAGCTCTTTGGTGAAATACTAGTTTTAAATTTTAAAGCTGGCAGAAAAATGACTGGTTTGAAAAGGTAATAGATATTCCCTTCTTCAAATTTTGTTCACATATCATATGACTGTCTCATGGACTATTATTTAGTGCTAAGTCTTTTCTTTTTAAGGCTGACACATTTTTTATAGGGAAAACATAAAACAGATGTCCCCACCCTCCAAAAAAAAGTCATTGCATAAATCCACGAGAGATTTGGGGTTTTGAAATTATTCTCTCTCCACATAAGATTGCATTAAGAAATTAATGATTGTGTAAATGCAGATGACTTTAAAATAAAAGTAAATATCCATGGTTTATAAATTCAACAGAAAGTTACCAAGATGTTTCAGTCAGTCAAAACTGGCTATTTAATATGGTTTAATGAACCACAGGCCATTCTAAACAGAGCTAATGCCCCCCCAGTTTATTGTCTGTAAAACAAGAAAAATCAATCATTTTAAATTTGTTTCCAAGTATTCACTAAAGGGCTAAGATGACAGAGAGAACTGGGAAAAGTAACTGTCAGGATGGTTAATAATCTTATTAAAAACTGACTAGGCCCTGACCAGGTAGCTCAATTGATTGAAGCGTTGCCCATACAACCAAAATATTGTGGGCTCAATCCATAGTCAGTTGGGGCATGTATGGGAGGCAACCAATTGATATTTCCCTCTCTCTCTCTTTCTTTTTCTCTTTCTCTCAAATCAATCAACATATGCTAAAAACAAAAACCTGATTAGGATGATGATATTACTTATACAAGTAAGAAACTCAGGCTCACCTATGAGCATGTAGTCAAACTCAGGGAGAGACTCTACTGGAATTCAGGATTTCTACACCTGGAATCCATATGTGCACTTCCACACTTGGAGGTTTCTCCAAAAGCAACTGAAAGGAAGAAACAAGTGAAAGCGAATAGATGAAGATTGCTAAGGAGACTTTCCTTTCAAATTGAGGCGTAGCTAAGGCAAGGGGGGAGCAATGGATAGGGAAAGCATTTATTGTGTTTATGATTCAAAATAAATTGGCAACTCCTTGAGGAAGTAAAATGAGGATGATCTAAGGAGAATGAATGCAAAGGCTGAGGACCTTAGGGATTCATTAAATAAGGTTTCATTAGTCGAACATGGCATGCTCACTCTCTGTATCTTAATGGGCTTTGGAGGAGTTCAATAATCTTTCCAATAGTTTTATTTCTTTTAGGTTCATTGTATCAGTTACTTGTGTGGTATTGATTTATGCATAAGGCAGGCGGGAAGGGCCAAGGACTCTTGTGGGAAACACACAAATAGGACAAATGTCAGATAAACCCAGTTTACATTTGGTACTTCTCTTGTTTAACCTTATTTCTTAAGTCTAGGTTGTTTTATAAGATGAGTGGAGACATATTAAAAAAAGTAAGTGTACATTTGAGCAAAAATCAATTTAAATTAGGCAGCAACATTCTAGCAGATAAAAAGGAGTTCTGAGAAGCTGTACAAAATGAAAGTCTCTTATAGCCAGAAGGGAATGGGAAAGGAAAAATTATAGTAAGCAGAGAAGCAGGTTGGTTATAGGAAAGTTACTTTCTTCTAGGGCACAGGTGGCAAACACAAGGCCTGTGGGCTGAATCTGTCCTTCCACCTTGCTTTATCCAGTGTGGCACCTTGTTTCTACCCGGAGGCAGAGCTAAGCACCTTGCCCCTAGTTAAGGAGTAGTTACATTGAAGCAGTCCTAAAATTACATTCAGCCCTTTGAAGGAAACTTTAAGGCTGATGTAGCCCCGGGTTAAAATGAGTTTGACACCCCTGCTCTAGGGGGAGGGGGTTTGGTCAGGTGGATTACCTAGTACTGATCAGGTGATTCCTGATTGAATGCTTTAAGATTCCATTTCTGGTTAAGTCCTGGTTTAGTGAAGTGGGACTTAGCATAAATGGGGCCTGTTGTCTTGTTTTTAACCATTTCCTTTGTTTTGATCAGACTTTTTGCCAAACTTGGAGATGTGAATAAAATTTAAGGCATCAGCATTACTCTTGCTACGGTTCTAGAGGCCTCAGGGTTTTTTGTTTGTTTTGTTTTGTTCTGTTTTGTTTTTTTCCCCTGTATCTCTGTGGGATATTCGCAGGTCATGATATCAGGTTCACATATTTTAGGTCAGTCATTGTCTTTGTTCCCTTTTTGATGTTCTAATCTCAGGGAGACCATTTTTTTTTCTTGTTGGTTAGTGGCTGTGAACATGTATTTACAACTTCTGAGAGAATAAAATGTACCAGGGAGACGACTTTGATTATTCTAAGCAGGATGAGTCCCAATGTCTGAAATTCACTTTGGAGCCAAATCAATTGGAGTCAAATCAGTCAAAGAAAGTTCAAGGAGTCACTTTTTTAAAAGGAGCCAACTGACTTCTTCTTAGTGTAGCTGAGTCTCAACTTTCTCAGAAGCGGCAATCCAAGCATAGTAAGTGATTTGGCCATAGCACAAACATCTCCTTGCTCAGCTAAAAGATAATCAAGATCTGTCTCATTATTAAGAACAACTCTGGCCAGGGACTCCAGGAATTTTTGTTGGGTAGTGATTGCTTTAGTAGTAAATTCAGGAATAGTGCCAGAGTAAAGTAGCATTGTTTTTCCTTGCATTAAAAAAAGAAAAAGCAGACTTATGGCCAAGATGGAGGTGTAGGTGGATACATTGTGCCTCCTTGCACAACAAAAATTAAAGACAACAAACATTTGGAAACAAGAAAACAATCAGAACTGATAGAAAATTGAACTGTACAGAAGTCAAACAACCATTCATCCAGACTGGTAAGAGGGGCGGAGTCACAGCAGGAAAAAGTGGAAGTTGGCGGGTCTGGGTGCACAGGCAGCAGCCGCTAGCAGATCCCAGGTGCACAGGCAGCTGCTAGTGGACCCCAGGCACGGGGTGGCAACGGTGCAGACCCAGTGAGGCCAAGCAAGGCAGCTGGCTGACCAGGTGGTCCCACATTCATGTGCAGATAATCCAGGTGAAGGGGAAGCAGTGGAAGGAATTGGAATCCAAGAGAGAGAGCAGAGCAAGTGCCATTGTTCCCTCTCGGACCCCGCCCCCACATACAGCTTCACTACACAACTGGGCTCCCCTGCCCTGGGGAACACTTAAGGCTCCACCCCTCACTACATAACAGTTGTGACCAGACCCCCCCCCCCCAAAAAAAAAATCAACCCAAAATGGCTCAAATAGCAGAACAAATCAAAGCTCCAGAGCCAATTTATCTAAGCAACCAAGAAATAGCCAACCAACAGATGCACAGTTCAAAGCACTGGTGATCAGAATGCTCACAGAATTGGTTGATTTTGGTCACAAGTTAGATGAAAAAATGAAGGCTACAATAAGTGAAATGAAGGAAAACACACAGAGAACCAATAAAGATGGGATGAAAACTGGGACTCACATCAATGGAGTGGACCAGAAGAAAGAAAGAAACAACCAAACAGAAAAGAGGGAAGAAACAAGAATTCAAAAAAATGAGGAGAGGCTTAGGAACCTCCAGGACATCTTTAAACATCCCAACATCCAAATTATAGGGGTCCCAGAAGGGGAAGAAGAGAAACAAGTGGAAAACTTATTTGAACAAATAATAAAGGAGAACTTTCCCAATCTGGCAAAAGAAACAGACTTCCAGGAAATCCAGGATGCTCAGAGAGTCTCAAAGAAGTTGGACCCGAGGAGGAACAGACTAAGGCACATCATAATTACATTATCCAAGATTAAAATGAAGGAGAGAATTCTAGAAGCAGCAAGAGATAAGGGGACAGTCACTTACAAAGGAGATCCTATCAGACAGTCAGCTGATTTCTCAAAAGAGACCTTACAGGCAAGAAGGGGCTGGAAAGAAATATTCCAAGTCATGAAAGTCAAGGACCTATATCCAAGATTGCTCTATCCAGCAAAGCTTTCATTTAGAATAGAAGGACAGAAAAAGTGCTTCTCAGATAAGGTCAAGTTCAAGGAGTTCATCATCACCAAGCCCTTATTATATGAAATGTTAAAGAGACTTATCTAAGAAAAAGAAGATAAAAAAATGACAGTAAAAAGACAGTAAACTCACAGTTATTAACAACCATTAACAACCACACCTAAAACAAAAGCAAACTAAGCAAACAGCTAGAACAGGAACAGAACCACAGAAATGGAGATCATATGGAGGGTCAGCAACAGGGGAGTAGGAGGAGGAGAGAGGGGAAGAAGGTACAGAGAATAAGTAGCATAGATGGTAGAGAGAAAATAGACAGGGAGAGGGCAAGAATAGTGTGGGAAATGTAGAAGCTAAAGAACTTATGACAAATGGACATGAACTAAAGGGGGGGAATGTGGGTGGGAGAGGGTGTGCAGGGTGGAGGGGAATGATGGGGGAGAAATGGGACAATTATAATGGCATAATCAATAAAATATATTAAAAATAAAGAAGAAATTTGACAGATAAAAAAAGCAAATAGTAAAATGTTAGAAAGAACAGAGGTTTCATATTGGATATAAAAATCTTAAATTATGATCTTAGGAGAGCTGTCATCCTCAAGATGCCATCTGCTTCTGGGAAGGAACCTCTACAGTCAATATTAATTTTAGATCTTCAACTGGTATGCAGTTCCAAGAATCTCTAAAATGTTTTTTAGTTAATTGAGAGATGTGGACCCAAGGTTCAAGTCCCTGCATTTTGATTGCCATCTAGGTAGTGAAAAGGGCCTGGCATTGTCCCTTCCAAGGAGGTCATGCTCTTCGTTCTTAGTGATTCCAAATCAGAAAGATAAGAGAAAATTGGAAACATGAGTGTGGACAGTTGTAGTCAGATATTTAAGAAAACTAGAATTCAGGTACAGTTTAGTTTATAGGTGTATAACGGAAACTCAGAAACAATGAAGAAGATTAGAATCTGATATTGACAGGTTGTTTTATAATTTTTCTTGAAAAATTACTTTGTTCTATAATCACCCTTACATTTATCAAAGGTGGTAAGACTAATTTGCTGGCAAAATAATTCTAGCCTCATTAAACTTGGCCTGGTTATTTACATAAGTGTACCAAGAATGGTGATTTACCATATAGGCTCTTTTAAAACCTGCTTTGGCACCGGTCTGTGTGGATCAGTTGGTTGGAGTGTTGTCCTGTAGACCAAAAGGCTGAAGGTTTGATTGATTGTCAGGGCACATACCCAGGTTGCAGGTTCGATCCCTGGTCAGGTCACATAGGAGAAGGCAACCCATCGACCAATCAATCTCTTTCTCCTTCTCTCTCTCTGTCTTTCTGTCTCTGTCTCTGTCTCTGTCTCTGTCTCTGTCTCTGTCTCTCTCTCTCTCTCTTTCTCTCTGTCTCAAAGCAATGAAAAAGAGATGTCCTCAGGTGAGGATAAAAAATAATAAAATTTAAAACTCACTTTGCTGGAAATTTTCATGAGGAATCCTAGGCTGGGATTTTAAAAGCTTCTCCAGACTAGGAAGCCAAGCCAAGAATGCACCATCAGAATTTGCATAGAATATCTACACCATTGGATGAAGTCTTCTCTTCATGAGATAGTTGAGATATCTTGAGATTCCTAGAGCATGACAGTTCTTACTTGGTTAGGCTGCCAGGAACCTCCCATGCTTAGTACTCTGTTGTTGCTGTTGGTGGTTGTGTTTTTTCCAGGAACTCCATAAATCAACCTTAGCTCCTTAACACTTCCTGGCCATATCTGATACTATGTGCATTCTCGAATCTGACAGCACAGTCAAAGCCTTGGTAGCATAACTGATGTTTCCAATTGTGTTCAAGGGAACAGATTTTTATTGAACTGATGCAAATAATGAATTGCCATGAAAATAAGAGTGATTAATAAATTTCCAAATTCTTAAGGAATAAGGTAGGGAGAATAAAGTAAATATTTTAAATTTTTTTCTACGAAAGTATACTTTACAAAATTATTGTAAGTCATAAGTAGCTTAAGAGAAAGGAGAAAAATGGTTTCCTTAAGTCTGGGAAAAACAAAACATTATGAAACCATCAATGTTTCAAATAAAATATATTTTAAAAATATCATCAACATTAATTTATTTATTCCCATTATTAATTTTATTCTCTTGGAATTCAGTTTTTCTATTATTTCTGGAAGTTCTTAACCAGTTCAGTTTCATCTTAAAGGTATCAGAAACCTGTATTCTATAGCACTTGTCAGTTTTTCCATGAATATGTCTAAGACGAAACACTTTTGCAAAAGTAGAGTAAAATAATAATGTTGGTAAATAACAAGACTTTTTTATTAAATTTAATTTTTTTCAATTACAGCTTAAATTCAATATTGGATTATTTTTAGGCATACAGCATAGTGGTTAGACAATCATATACTTTACAATGTGTTCCCCCTGATATTTCCAGTGCCCAACTGGTACAATGCATAGTTATCATAATTTTATTGACTACATTTCCTTTGCTGTACTTTACACCCCCAACACTATTTTGTAACCACCAATCTGTTCTTCTTAATCCCTTCACCATTTTTACCCAGTCTCCAACCCTCCTTCCCTCTGGCAACCATCAGTCTATTCTCTGTATCTCCGAGTCTGTTTCTGTTTTATTGATCTACGTTGTTCTTTAGATTCCACATATAAATGAAATCATGGTATTTGTCCTTTTGTGACTTATTTCACTTCGCAGAGCACCTTCTAGGTACATCCATGCTGTTGCAAAGGGTAATATTTCATTTTTACTGTGACTGAATAATACTCCATTGTATAAATTAACCGCCTCTTCTTTATCCACTTATCTACTGATAGGAACTTCAGTTGCTTCCATATCTTGGCTATTGTAAATAACACTGCAATGAACATGGGGTGTGTATATTCTTTTGAATCAGTGTTTTAGGTTTCTTTGAATATATCACCAGAAGTGGAATTGCTAGGTCATAGAGCAGTTCCCTTTTTAATTTTTTTGAGGAACCTCCATAATGTTTTCCATAGTGGGAATCTGCATTTCCACTGAAATGCAGTGCATACGTGAGTTTCCTTTTCTCCAAATCCTTGCCAATGCTCGTTTGTTGATTTATTGATGATAGCCATTCTGCCAGGTGGGAGGTAATATCTCATCATCATTTTAGCTTGCTTCTTTTGGATTAGTGATGTTGATCATCTTTTCATTTGTCAGTTGGCCAACTGTATGTCCTCTTTGGAGAAGTGTCTATTTAGGTCATATACCCAGTTTTTAGTTGGATTGTTTGTTTTTGTGGTGTTGAGTTCTTTATACATTTTGGATATTAACCCCTCATAAAATGTATCATTGGGGAATATATTCTCCTGTTGAATGGGTTATCTTTTCATTTTGTTAGTTTTTATTACTCTGGAAAACCTTTTTTGTTTGATGTAGTCCCATTTGTTTATTTTTTCTTTTGTTTTCCTCGCCTCAGAAGATATATCAGAAATAATATTGCTAAGAGAAATGTCAGAGATTTTAATTCCTATGTTTGCACCTAGTTTTATGATTTTGAGTGTTACATTGAAGTCTTTAATCCATTTTGAGTTTATTTTGGCATATAGTGTAAGAAGGTGATCTGGTTTTCTTTTTTGTTTTTTTTTCATGTATTTGTTCAATTCTCTCAATCTTATTTATCGAATAGACTGCCTTTATCCCATTGTATATTTATGCTTTTTTGTCATATATATAAGGCGGGGGTTTATCTGGGCTCTCTATTCTGTTCCATTAATGCATATGTCTATTTCTATGCTAGTACCATGCTATTTTGATTACCGTGTCCTTGTATATAGTTTGATATCAGGTAGCTTGATACCTCCAACTTTGTTCTTCCTTCTCAAGATTGCTGAGACTGCCCTGGCTGGTGTAGCTCAGTGGATTGAGCGCGGGCCTACGAACCGAAGGATCGCGGTTCGATTCCCAGTCAGGGCACATGCCTGGGTTGCCAGGCCAGTTCCCGGCAGGGGACATACAAGAGGCAACCGCACATTGATGTTTCTCTCCCTCTCTCCTTCCCTTCCCCTCTAAAGATAAATAAATAAATAAATAATAAAAATAAATAAATAAAATATAAAAAAAAAAGATTTAAAAAAAAAAAGATTGCTGAGACTATTTGAGATCTTTTGTGGTTCTATATAAGTTTTTGGATTATTCTAGTTCTGTGAAATATGCCATTTGTATTTGGTAAGAATTGTGTTGACTATAGTTTCCTTTGAGTAGTATGGACACTTTAATGATGTTAATTTCTTCCTATCTATGAACACAGTGTATGTTTCATTTATTTGTATCTTCTTCAGTTTCTTTCTTTAGTGTCTTATTATTTTCTGAGTATCGGTCTTTTACCTTTTTTGTTAAATTTATTCCTAGGTGTATTATTTTTTATGCTATTGTAAATTAAATTGCTTTCTTAGTTTCTCTTTCTGATAGTTCATTATCAGTGTATAAAAATGCAACCAATTTCTGAACATTTGTTTTCTTTTTTATTCTTACTATCTTTTTGTTGAAGTTCTGACTGAGATTATTCAATCTTCCCCTATGTTCCTTTAGTATTTTATAACCATTGTTCTGTACTCAATATCTGATAGATTGCTTGCCTCCAATTATTTAGTGTTTTTTTTTTTTTTTTTTTAAGGATTTCTCCTGTTCTTTCATTTGGGGGAATGTTTCTTTGTTTTCCAATTTTGGCTGCCTCTCTGTATTTGTTTCTGTGTATTAGATAGAGTTGTTCTGTCTCCCAGTCTTGATATGGTAGCCTTACGTAGTAGGTATCCTGTGGGGCTCAGTGGCATGGTCTCCCTGATCACCTGATCTAGGTACTGCAGCAATGTCACTTGTGTTTGTTATGTGAACCTCCTGTTATACTTGAGTCTTAATTGCTGTTGGCCTATATGGGTGGGCTTGACCACCGCTGTGTGGTAGCTGCCTCCATGAAGTGGAATTTGTCCCAGCAGTGTCTGGTGCCTGCCAAGATCTCCCTTTGGGTGTTCCACCTGTGGAACTCATTTGGTCATGCTCTGATGTGGTCTGACCTGTACCACTAGGTGTGTTGGTTCTGAGGCCTCTTGGGAGGAACTCTGATGCAGGTCAATGTCAAATGCTGCTTGTAAATAACTCTGGGTTACTTTTTTTGTGTGTGTGTGGGTTTTTTAAAAAATTTTTATTTTAATTGTTGATCTTGTACAGTTTTCCGTCTTTTATTCTCACCGGAACCCGCCACCCCAGCCCTCCCCACCTCCCTCCCATTTCCACCCCCCCCATAGTTTTTGTCCATGTGTCCTTTATACTTGTTCCTGTAAATCCTTCCCCTTTTCCCCTGAAATTCCCTCCCCTCTCTCCTCTGGTGACTTTCAGCATGTTCCCAATTTCCATGTCTTTGGTTATATTATGCTTGTTTGTTTGTTTTGTTGATTAGGTTCCTGTTAAAGGTGAGATCATATGGTATTTATCTTTCACTGCCTGGCTTACTTCGCTTAGCATTAGGAGCTACAGAGTGGTCCTTGGTTGGTGGCTGCTTCTGCTCGGTGCATGTGTGAAGGGCCAAGCTGCTTACCAAGGCTGGCTTCCACCAATACCAACCTTGGGACTGGTCAGCAAAAGGCCCAAGGTACACCAAGATCTGCTTTCTCCTGCTGGCTGCCTGTTAGTCTCAGTCACAGAAGGGGCATCTGTCAGTAAGTAAGTTGTGTGAGGTAGATTCCCAGTGAGTTATTAGATAGGGGCAAGTGGTGTTCACCAGGTTAATACAGATTCAAACTAAGCACCAGTGCTGGGTCTGAGGTCACTCAGGAAAAGTCTCAGGGTACACCACAGCCAGTACCTGCCTGAGGCCTGGAGACCTTTGCAATGGGGCCAGGGTCTTAGGGAATCATCAGAGTCAGTAGAGTTTATCAGGCTAAAAGATAGTAAGATTTGGCTGTGTGAAGGGAAGACTCTGCACAGGAATGGTATAACCAGTCAGGGTACTCAGGGGAAACATGGCTTTTGCCCTAGAGCCACACAACTCAGTCTCTCTCTGTATGTCTCTGACACCCCGAGCCCACCCAGACCTCCACCACAGCCTTCCCAGAGAGACTGCATCATGAGCCTAGCCTGGTAGCTGCTAGCTTATTCCTCTACAGGGTGTGAGCTTGGCAGAGAGGGGCCACAGGGAGCTGTGAGGGTGGGGCTAGTGCATCTCCCCAGGATGATGCCATAGAGGAGGCAGGGCTCCCCTCAGCAAAGATGGCATCTGTGGGTGATGTGGGAGAGGATCAGCACAGGGACATGTGGGTGTTCCCCCAGCTGTCTTCCTGAAACACGCAACCTAAGCTCTTTCTATTTGACTTGAGTTTGCTCTGAGATGTTGCTCTGATGGAGCCAAGGGTAAGTGGCTGCAAATGAGATTCTGTGTGCTGGCCCATTAAGGGGCATCTGGGTCTCTAGCAGTCTCTTGTTTCACCCTGGCAGGTGAAATCCCCACTGATTTTCACAATCAATTGACATGTGGGTTCTCCTCAGCACCAGTGCCTTGGGCTGGGGAGTCCAGTTTGGGGTGAGACCCCTCTCTCAGGTGGGACCATTGCAGTTGTGATATATTGCCGGAATCTCAACCAATGCACCGGGGTGTGGGGCCAGCCATTTTCATGTCTTTGTCCTTTCTGTCAGTCTTGAGGTGACTGCTCCATTTCCTTGGTTGTAAGACATCTTTTCAGCTCTTTTTTAGTTAGTCATTCAGGTAGATTGTTCTATAATTTAGTTATAATTCTGATTTGGTCATGAAAGGGGGAAGATTAATGAGAGTTAATTATGATGGAATTGGCAAAAAATGTCGTTATTTCTGTGACATAACATTTTAAGTAACTGAAATTATGACTAATATTATTACATGACATGTTAGATTTCTAGGAATTTTATTCACTTTCTAGAACACATATTAATAGCATACATCCATACAACAATAAGGTGAGAAGGTTTAGTGTTACTTCTTATTTGATAAGGCCTTCCATGCAATTTAACATATCAAATATACCTAAATTTCTTGAATATTATTTTATAAGAAGAATGAACAAATCCTTTGAATGTTCCAGGGGCCCTTTGGAATATTAGAATTGAAGGTCAAAAAAGTTTAATTTAGAATTTGGTTCTGGGACATTTGTCAAGACATCAAAAGGTTTGAACATTTAACTAAATGGGATCACAGGTCATTGTGAAATAATAATTATCTATGTAACCATACTGAATAGAAAATGTTAAAGGAAGCACAGAATGTTACATAGTTGTGAACAAAACTTAGCTCTTTTAATATTGAAAATAGTAACATTTTCTTAAGTGATCAAAGACCCGGTAAAGGCAACATGAAGGTCAGTAAATTATTTTGGTAAGACAAAATCTTTGCTTTCCAAGTAGATTAAAGGTAAAACAAAACAAAACAAAACAAAACACAGTAAGAAAAAACTCCACACCTTTCACAATCTCTTATCAAGAGCAGACTAAGAGTCCAGGGAAACTTTATCCTTTTAGCAGCTGAAAAAAAAAATCCTAGTTTTTTTTTCTTTTTTTTTTACTGCATGACTCATGATAGTTTTTATTTTAAAAAGTCATGCGAATGTATTAACTACTCAAAATAAACACAAACACACATACATATGGTTAAGCAGATTCATGGCTCATTTAGAAAATATATTAAAAGATTGACAGGAACATAATAAACAAAACAAACAAACAAGCATAATATAAACAATGACACTGAATTTGAGAACAGTCTGACAGTGACCAGAGGGGAAGGGGAGGGAATTTCAGGGGAAAAGGGGAACGTTTAGAGCAACAAGTATAAAGGACACATGGACAAAAACTATGGGGGGTGGAAATGGGAGGAAGGTGGGGAGGGCTGGGGTAGTGGGCTGGGGGCGGGGTAAAAGACAGAAAACTGTACAATATCAACAATTAAAAAAAATTACTGATTAAAAAAAAAGAATAAAAGTCATTCCATTGGCTCAAAAAAAAAAAAAAAAAAAAGATTGTTGAGGGCTCAGTGTACATCTGCCCAGAGGGGAGATTCTTTTTTTTTTTTTTTTTAATTGTTGTTCTTGTACAGTTTTCTGTCTTTTACTCCCATCCCAGCCCACTGCCCTCCCCACCTCCCTCCCATTTCCACCCCCCCTAGTTTTTGTCCATGTGTCCTTTATACTTGTTGCTCTAAACAGTTTCCCTTTTCCCCTGAAATTCCCTCCCCTCTCCCCTCTGGTGACTGTCAGCCTGTTCTCAATTTCAATGTCTTTGGTTATATTATGCTCGTTTGTTTGTTTTGTTGAAAAATCCTAGTTTTATGTAAGTACACTATTGATACTATAGTATATTTTTTAAACTTTTATTTTTCTAATAGTGTAATTACATATGTTAATTAGTGTCATTAACCCTTAGAATCCCTAACTCCCAATAGAACTAAGTAGCAGTTATAAATACATTTCACAATTTCTAGAAGCATACTCTTCCTAATAGTAAATTTTCCAATGCAGCAGAAAACATATTTACAAATAGACTCAGATATCTTTAGTTCCTCTATAAAAGGAAGCCAGAGGTGGAAAAAATTGTGTTCCATATTTTATCTTATTTGGGAATACTCTGGGTATTTA
The DNA here is from genome assembly GCA_039655065.1 of Glossophaga mutica. Lineage (NCBI taxonomy): Eukaryota > Metazoa > Chordata > Mammalia > Chiroptera > Phyllostomidae > Glossophaga > Glossophaga mutica. The sequence continues at coordinate 70,284,121 of CM077308.1, read as the reverse complement.
ATGACTATCCATCATTTAACTTATCTCAGTATAACTCTGAGGTTTTGAGTTACCAAAAAGTTTTGTGAAACTAGTTAGATATCCCATAAAGCATAATTACTGTTGAAGCTCTCATTTAAAAGCTTTTATCTTCATATATTTAATTTACTTGCTATTAACAATTATATTTAGATCAGTCATGAAAATTTCTGAGACACTGTACACCTAACCATTATCTTTCTTGCTTATAAATTTAAAATAGAGATGACATGAGCTTATTTGATTTTCAGTAAATCTAGGTGAAATAAAAGTATAATATTTAATTCCAATAACTCTAAAGATATGCTTTCTTTATGTAAACTAACAAACTCAAACTAGCTTTTATTTACTGAAGATTAACCTAGGTTACCTTATAAATATCTTAGACCTATCCTAAGTCACCTAGGTGACCTTATAAATATTTGCAAGATAGATTTTTTCTTTCCACATAGATTAAAAATTAAAACAAACAAAAAAAACACCTTCCACAATATCTTATCAAGAGCAGACCAATAGTCCGATTATACTATATCCTTTTAGCAGATGAAAAAAAATTAAGTTTTAGTTTTGCCTAAGTACACTTTTAACATTGTAGTGTATTCTTAGTGGTCTTTATATGATAGTCTCTGTTTCTGAGGGTATATACTTGATTTATATGAATGCTTGTCTTTAAGCTAATAAAATAGAGGTCTTTTTTATATTACATTTATAATTTTATTTTTAAAGTATATTTTATTGATTATGCTATTACAGTTATCTAATTTTTTCCTCCCCTTTATACCCCTCCACCTTGTACCCCCCTCCCACCATCACTCCCACACTTAAGTTTATGTCCATGGGTCATGCATATAAGTTTTTAGGCTTCTCCATTTCCTATCCTATTCTTAACCACCCCTATCTATTTTGTACCTACCATTTATGCTACTTATTTCCTTTACCTTCCCCCCATTCTTCCACCTTCCCCTCCTTGCTGAAAAACCTCCATATGATCTCCATTTCAGTGATTTTGTTCCCGTTCTAGTTGTTTGCTTAATTTATTTTTGTATATGTTTCTTTTTTTAGGTTCAGTTGTTGATAGTTGTGGGTCTGTTGTCATTTTACTGTTCATAGTTTTGATCTTCTTTTTCTTAGATAAGTCTCTTTAATATTTCATATAATAAGGGCTTGGTGATGATGAACTCCTTTAACTTGACCTTATCTGGGAAACACTTTATCCACCCTTTCATTCTAAATGAAAGCTTTGCTGGATAGAGTAATCTTAGAGGTAGGTCTTTGCTTTTCATGACTTCAAATACTTCTTTTCAGCCCCTTCTTGTCTGCAAGATTTCTTTTGAGAAATCAGCTGACAGTCTTGGAGCTCCTTTGTAGGTAACTGCCTCCCTTTCTCTCCCTGCTTTTAAGATTCTCTCCTTATCTGTAGTCTTGGCTAATGTAATTATGACGTGACTTCGTTTGTGCTTTCTTGGGTCCAACTTCTTTGGGACTCTCTGAGCGTCCTGGATTTCCTGGAAGTCTGTTTCCTTTGCCAGATTGGGGAAGTTCTCCTCATTATGTTTTCAAATAAGTGTTCAATTCCTTGCTTTTCCTTTTCTCCTTCTGACACCCCTCTGATGTGAATGTTGGAACATTCAAAGTTGTGCTGAAGGTTCCCAAGCCTTTCCTCATTTTTCTTTTTTTGAATTCTTGTTTCTTCATTCTGTTCTGGTTGAACATTTATTTCTTCCTTCTGGTCCAAATCATTGATTTGAGTCCTGGTTTTCTTCCCTTCTCTTTTTGTTCTTTATATATTTTTCTTTATTTCACTTTCATAGCTTCACTTTTTCCTCTATTTTGTGACCATACTCAACCGTTTCTTTAAGCATTCTGATTACCAGTGTTTTGAACTGTGAGTATGATAGGTTGGCTATCTCTTCATTGTTTAGTTCTGTTTTTGGAGATTTTGTTCTGCTCTTTCATTTGGGCCATATTTTTTTTTTGTCTCTGCATAACCGTTAGGTTATAAGGGGCAGAGCCTTAGGTGTTCACCAGAGTCGGGCAACTCATCTAGCAGCATTGTGCCACTGTCTGTGGGGGAAATGTCAAAGAGGGAACAATGCCTCTTGCTCCACTCTCAGCTGCTTTCAGTCACTTCCTCTGCTACTCGCAAGCAAATTGGGCCCTTCCAGTGCTGATTCCCGGGTGGGTGGGTTTGTGTACATTCTAGGACCCTGTGGGACTCTCCAATGAACTCTCCTGTGAGGCTGGGAGTTTCATCTGCTATCACAACTCCCACAGGTTTTTACTGCCAGATGTTTTGAGGCTTTATTTCCCCACGCTGGAACTCTGGGTTGCACAGTCTGTCTCGCTCCCCAGTTGTTCCATCTGGTTTATCTGCATGCAAATGTGGGACCACCAGTCACCACCTGCCATCTGGCCACTGCCTTTCTGCACGTCCCCTCCACCCCTACTGCCCATCTCTGCCCCTGCTACCAGTCTGGATGAATGTTTCTTCTTTAACTCCTTGGTTGTTGGACTTCATACAGTTCAATTTTATGGAAGATCTGGCTATTTTTTGTTTTAAATTTGTTGTTGTCCTTCTCTTGGTTGTGTTAGGATGCAAAGTGTATCTACCTATACCTCCATCTTGGCTGAAAGTCTAAATAAAGGTCTTTATAAATTAATTTTGGCAATACCATTTAGAGGTAGACAAAATATGACATGATTAGGGTATATATGTGTATGTGTGTGTGTGTACACACACACATACACATATACATACATACACACACAGCCAGATGAAAACAAAGATCTTGTAGCTTTTATTTTAAAATTTTAGCCAGGAGGCAGGTATAATAATGCAAAACTCACTAGTTTATAAAAAGAATACTTGGATCAAAATTGTGTTTTTGGCAGATGGATAAGTTAAGGTTACTTGATTACGTGACAATGGATTAAAGCTTTTTCTAATATTTGTGAAAGAGACCTTTAACATTTCTATTTGTTCTTGATACATATAGCAGGTCCTAGAATAATGTTGTTTCATTTAACATCATTTGTTATAACATTAATAAAGTTCCCAGGGACTTAACTCTTGTTTCTATCTATTAGGCTGTGGTAAAACTATAATCATTATGCATCATTTTGCTGCATTTCCAAGACCCTATTGACATTGCTAAGTGAGGACTTAAATGTAATTTTACAAAGGCTGTGGACTAGATTTTCAGCAAGGGTGCTTATATGACAATCTGTATTTTAAAAAGCCTCTTCTCCTCTTTCGTTTACCTTTCATCTTCTGTGATTGTAGGTAGTGTTTTACTTACTTCCTGGGGAGTTTATATTTCAAAGCCATGGTAAGATTTATATGTTTGAGGGATATAGAAAGAATGCAAGTTTTCTCCTATGAGTTTTAGGGTGGTTCTGTCTCTTATCAGAAGTCTAAAATAATTACTATTTATATTTTTCCTTTATTTTCTTAAGAGCAGAACAGATCTGTTTCCAAAGTCCTGACCTTTTAAAATATCTACAAGCATTTTGAGATGCATAGGAGAGGTTTGACGGATGGTAAAGATACACGAGCTTAGAATTGTTTCTGGAGCTGCATTTCTGGCTTTGCAAATAATTGTAAGATAAGGACATAGAGTTGCTTTTATTTTTTTATTTAAGTGTAGTCAGTATAAAATATTAGTTTCACATGTACACATAATGCTTTGACACTTTTAAACCTTATAATTTTGCTTTTAATTCCTCAAAAAAATTGGATTGCAGTTTCAGTGCTATCAAGGGGCTGAACTCCCATCCAATTACATTATCCTCAATTTACTTGCTTATGTCAGCGAAATCTTCACACTCAGCTAAAAATCAAAAAATTCCTCTATTTACATCTAGAGTTGTATGACTCTGGAAGGATTCTTAGAGTCAAAAGGCTTTAGAGCGGGTTGTCTTTTTTCTGAATACATAGTTATATTTTAGCGTAGAGTATAAAAGTACTTTTATATATTTTTGAGTACATATATTATTTTTGATTTACTCTTTATTGTATTTTCTTCATTACCATTTAGTCCCCTTTTACCCTTCTGCCCCAGCTATCATCACTGCTGTCCATGACCATGAGTCCTTTTTCCTTTTTGATCAGTCCATACCCACTTTACTTCCCTCTCCTCAGATGTCATCTGCCCTTCATCTATGAGTCCGTCTCTGTTTTGCTTGTTAGTTCAGTTTGTTCATTAGATTCCACATATGAGTGAGATCATATGGCATTTGTCTTTCACTGACTGGCTTATTTCACTTAGCATAATGTTCTCCAGGGCCATCCATACTGTCACAAAGGGTAAAGTTTTCTTTTTTACAGCTGAGTAGTATTCTGTTGTATAATTATTTCATAGTTGTTTTATCTGCTTATCTACTGATGAGAAATATTATTTTAAATGTATTGTTGGGTTTCAGTTGTGACAAACAGTAAATATTCCTGGCATTGATGAACAATGTAAGAGACATCCCCAAAGAGGGTGCAAAAGGTACTAAGTTCCAAAGACCTAGAGCCTCTTTGAGATAATTTTTTAAAAAAGAAAGACTATTCCCTTGAGAGCTGGCAATAGTTGGTAAGAACCTAGGCACAAATGGGGTGCACTCTACTTTTCTGCCCAGCAAAGTTTTGGGGATCCCCAACCTGAAGGTTACCAAGGCAAAGTCTCAGAGCACAAAACCAGAAGGTGAGAGTTTTCTCTCAGAAAGGAGCAACAACCACTGGGCACCCAAAGGAAAATTCACAAGTTATGATTTAAAGATCAAATTCTTGCAATTTTTTTGCCTTCCAGTTCAAAATTGAAGAGAAAGGGAAAAAGTATAATTTTACCATCCTCTCTCGACCAGGCACTACAAATCGAGATCTTGGAGAACTGATTTTGTTCGAATTCTCACTGTTTGCTGCCTTTTTCCAGTTTTCCCAGGATTCTGTCAGTATGCTCTGGTACAGGTGGGTATACTAGCAGGTCTTATCCTAATTACTAGAAACAGTAGAAGTGGAAAAATGATTTTTCATTTACCATTCATAGTGAGTGCTTTCCAGACCCCCTTTTCTCTAGGACACTTTCGTAAATGGATAAGCTTATCTAGGCTTAAAGACCTCTACTATATTTTGAGATTATCTTTGATAAAGTTAATCTACTTGTTCAGCTATGAAACAACATTTTATTCACTAGAGACCTCATACTTGACCTAGTCTAATTTCCAAGTTGACCCTGAATCTAGCCCACTGGTTAAGTCAGACCCAGTCCAGAAAAAGAGAGGTGCTCAAATACAATCTGAAAGCTCATAAGGCAGAACTTCAGAGCTAGGATCCAAGTGGGACTCATTCATGACCTCCAGAAGCAGCAAGAAAGCAATGAGCTTAAGGGGTTCGTCAGGTACCTTCACCTACTTGCTTGTTGCTCCTGGGGACTACAGGGGGTCTCCTTCAGTTCCTTCTTTTAAAAGATAAAATGAGGCATATTAAATTTTTTAGAGTTTATTTGAGCAAAACTCAATTTGAATTGGGCAGTATCCAATGAAGTAGATAGAAAGGAGCTCTGAGGAGCTGTACAAAGTGGTAGACCTTTGTAGGCAGAAGGGAGCAGGTACAAGGAAGTTATAGTGGGCAGAAAAGCGGGTTGGTTAAGCTACTTTCCTTTTGAGGATGGCCAGGTTTCATCACATATAGTACTTAACTAGTGCTGATCAGGTGAGTCCTGATTGTCTGATTTAAATGTTTATTTGTGGGGAAAAAAAAAAAAACTGTAATGAAGTCTCAGTCTGGTGGGGTGGGTCATAGTATAAGGGACTCCATTTTGGTCCTGTTTTCTTGTTTTTAACAGTTGTTACAACTTTTTAAGGAGAGAATTTATGTGCATCAAAATCTTTTAAAATGTCTATTTTTTAATCAATTCTAATTCTTAGATGTTATGCTAGAGAAATGATATATAAATACATAAAGGGGGTAGGACTGAGAGTGGGAGGTGGGATGGGTGGGGCAGGGGAAAGTGATGAGAGAAAATAGCGATGACTGTACTTGAAAAATAATAAAAAAATAATACATAGCCCTGGCTGGTATGGTTCAGTGGATTGAGCACTAGCCTGTGAACCAAGGGGTTCAATTCCCAGTCAGGGCACATGCCTGGGATGCAGGCCAGGTCCCTAGTAGGGGGCACATGAGAGGCAACCACACCTTGATATTTCTCTACTTCCCTTTCTCCCTCCCTTCCACTCTGTCTAAAATTAAAAAAAATAATAATAATATACAAAGATATATAGAAATATAACTGCCATATATTTATGCTTATGGAACTTTGAAAATGACTGAGTTACCCAAGAATAGCAGGTTGGTGAAATATATTACTGTGTGTCTTCAAGATGAGTTACTGTAGTCACTGATAACTGTGACACAGAAATGTACATTTGAAAATACATTGCTGAGGGGAAAGGCAGATTTCAAACACTGTATTCTGGTTTTCAATACTCTCATACAAGTTTACATAGATTGGGAGATACAAAGTTTCCAACATAAATACCAAAGTCTAACAGAAGTGTCTCTGGTGGTAGGATCATTTATTAGTTTAATACTTCTTTTTCCTTGAATTGTCTAAATTTTCTTCAGTGCACATTGATTACATTCATTAAGGGTAAGAAGTAAAAATGTAAAAAAATTTCCCATTACCCATGAGTGGCAGTATTAATTATTACATATAAAACTCAAGTTAGATATTTATTAGAAACCGTGGCTTGCAAATCATTAGTTAAAATGGCATTTGTAGAATCCAGTGCCTTTTCCAAGGATTCTTGACTCCATATCCTGAATTTCTTATTCCAAGATAAAATTATTTTTCTCTACCATTTTCTGTATCATCTTTTTATTCTGTGTACCTACAATAAATCTATATTATCAAATTTAAGATAAGCATACATTTTTATATTTTGCAATCATTTAAAATCTTATCTGTATTACTAATTTTTTCATAGTTTCAATATGATTTCCAGCAAACTCTGACAGAATGAGTTAAAAAAATTCAGACTTCCATTGTGTTGTAAAATAAATATACATTTTAACCTATTATAGGTCAAATAGTTCCAGAAATTCTAGTAAAAAGCAATATCGATAAGACAAATCTGAATAGGAAGCTTTAATTTAGTGAGTTTAAATCATTCTGAGATATCTGATATTTGAATATCATTTCCTCATTTTGCAAGCAGAGCCTTGGCAAGACAAGTGATAAAGTAGCTTGATTTAGTTAGTCCTGACATTGTGCCTGGTCCTCCATCCTTTGGCTCGCTGCACCTAAATGAGGTCACAGATTCTCAATTTGTGTGTTCCTGCTTCTTTGTGGGTAACCTGGCTGTCTTTTTGACACCTCCTTTGTTACAGTGTATTCTAGTTTGTGTGTTTAATGCTGAGTTTTAAATGTTTCAAAAATGTGTGACTCATCATGTTATATTTTATAATTTTATGGCATTTAAAATTAATTCAAAGTATACAAAATAAACTGTCTATCAAGTAAGTTAATGATATAGTATTTTTATTTCTTCTTTGGTTATGCTTGGCCAATTTGTGATAAGCATGAAAGAAAAATCAAGCATGTACAGAAAAATCTGCACAATGTAGGTGACCATTTGGACCTAGAAGTGTAACTTGAAGTAGAGAAATTCAGTTAATTTTGTATTGATTCCTTGGTGTCTCCTTCTGAATATTGACTAAGTATTTAGGCCAAGGCTGATTTTTCCCTGAGATGAGAAAACACCTCTTACTTACTGACTTCTAAGTTGATAATAAAACATTTCTATTGGGACTTTGTAAAAAAAGTCCTTATGTTTTTTCCATAAAATAAAAGATGCATTTTTCATTTTCATCAATAACTTTATTGATTTGGATATTGTGAGTATGTTGGCTATCTCCTGTGTCGATATAACATTGATTATTCTCAGTTAATGCCTTGATTTGATCACTATCAACTTCAACTGGTCTACCAGACTGTGGATCATCAAGAGAGAAATGTCCAGCACAAAACTTTGCAAAACACTTTTGACATGTTCAATCAGTCATGGCACCTTCTCCATACACTGCACAGATCATTTCTTTTTTGTGTGTTTTAGTTGCATTTTTACTTTTCTTGAGGTAATAAAGTATAATATGCTGAAAATGTTATATATTTCTTCCATTTTCAATATTAAAATGGCTACACAAAAATTCACCAATTTTGATAAGTTTTTTTTTAATGCACACTGATAGGAGAGCTGTCACCACATGATCTAACAAAATTGTTTCCAATGAAGTCAAAAACAACCAAGAGCTTCTAGAGCCATGTTATGGGGGGTGGAAAACAAACCTTTTGACAACCCCATATCTTTAAGAGAAAGAACCAATAAAGTATAAGGAAAAGGATTCATAGGATGTGAAGTCATACAAATTTAGGGATGATTCCTTTATCAGTTATTGCTAGGATTGTTTCTTTGTCTTCCTACCTATCAGCTGGAGAAAATGATGTGTCACTTATACTATTGCAGAAATTCTGAGTTACTTCATACAAGGACACATGCATAATATCTGGTATTTAGTTATTGTCTGGCTCTCCAAATGTCTATAATGCTGTGGGTGAACATGCCTGTTGAGAATGAATTTCCAGATATTACCAATATCATACTTTGTTGTATACAGCAAGGGCTATACAATTTTTTACTGGTGCTATATTAAATTTGGAAATTCAGGCCTGTTCATCAGTAGTGTTCCTGGCTGCTTAAGTAATGTATCTCTTTTGGTTTTATGAGACCTTGTCCTTTCTCATCTAGTCATCTAAGGCAAGCACTTTGACCTTTACAAGTGTAATTTTGCTTATATAATATCAGAATAATATGTAATTTGAAGGGAAATTGAAATGTGAGATAACCTATGTAGTGGTTTATAAAATGTAAAGTATTATGTAATTATGCTGTCATGTTGCTGCTATTATCATATTTAATGATTAAATCTGCTAGAGACTTATCAGACTCATTGGAATTGGGAATGTTAACATGTGTTGAATCAGTCAGATTACTGTAAAGCCTAAAAAAAATTAAGTAAATCCAACTGTCAAAATGGTATGTTTGTGACTGATTAAGCAAGGCTGTTTTGGGTAACCAACTACTCATAGTTTAAGACATAGGCATGCTGATGGCCAGTGGGCAATGCCCTGATACCAACTCATACTGGCTCTTGAGAGTTGACCTGCTCATCTCTTTCCAATTCCAAATTCAGTGACCACATACTGGTAGAAATCACCTGTGATGGAATCTTCCACCAAAGTATTTGGGATGCTACAAATTAGAACTTGTTTTGAGACCCAGTCGTTAAATATCTATCAGCATGCCATTGAGCAGAAGCCTTATGTGTGTCTATGGAAGACTTGGCATGTGGAGATGATAAAATCCACTGGATGTATTTGTACCAATAAGATCAGTTGAGAAAGTAACTTTTTTTTTTACTTTAAAGTTAAGATGATGAGTTCTTTTATGTCATATCATGAAATAGAGGATACAGCCAAAAGGTGATATTGTAAAATTGCTTAAAGACTTCTTGCCTTCAAACCAGTCATTAAAATTTCTGAGATAATCTGATTGTTGTGTAAAAGCTTCAAGAAGTGATGGTTAACACCGTAATTAGTATTTAATATTTATATTTTGACACCAAATAATTTTCTTTTCACTTTGTATATCTAACACATTTTTAAGATGTTGAGGTATAATTTAAACTGCCTATTATTTCAATGTCAATGCAATTTGTTTCTAATTTATCAGGCCTTGTGAATTTTTATGTTTGAATTTATAATTGAAGGCCACTTTCTGTGAAAGAAATACAAGGGCTAAATTTTCCATTTCTTTTCTTCCTTTACACTGGGTTGTGCAAATCTGGTTTACAGATGTGACTATGCAAAACACAGAATTTATCTTTCTATTATATATATTTTTATATGAACAACTGTAAGCCTACTTTTGTTCCCCATACTCTGGTACACCACCATTATCTAACTTCTCCTTATCATTAACAAACTTTTAAAAAACACTGACAGCACTAATACAATAGAAATTATTTCTAAACTAAGATAGCAATCATAAAATTTACTGCTATGTAAATAGAAATTATTATTATTATTTTAAAGATTTTACTTATTTATTTCTAAAGAGAGGAGAAGGAGAAAGAGAGGGAGAGAAACATCAATGTGTGGTTGCCTCTCACATGCCCACCACCAGGAACCTGGCCTGCAACCCAGGCATGTGCCCTGACTGGGACTTGAACTGGAGACCCTCCAGTTCACAGGCCAGTACCCAGTCCACTGCGCCATACTAGCCAGGGCTAAATAGAGGAATTAGTCATGTGTATTTAGTAATGGCATAATATCACTTTAATGGGTAGTAATGAACTATGTATTCTTTCCTAAGGGTTGAATTATATTCATTCTCCTTATACCAAAGTTATTCTCTGGTCCTAAGTTAGATACCTAAAAAATATAAGTTTCAGGGTCTTGACCAGCAATTCAGTAACAACAGTAGTTGTTAGGTACATTAGTAGAGTGTGAAAATATTATTCAGTCAGAAAATATGTCCAAAGTGATTATTATATGCTGTGCTGGTGCCCTTTATTTGAGAGTTCATAGTATTTATGTTGTAAATATTTAAGGAAGAAGGATCCTGAAGGAATACAAAAAAATGTGATAATCAGGACTTTTTATAAAAAAGTACAAAATTCTAGGTAAATAACTCTTTTAGTCAGGATTCGCCATGGAAACAGGTATGAGCAAGACTTATTTCAAGGAATTGGCTCATGTGGTTGTTGGGGCTGGTACAGCTAAACTCTGCAGGTAGTCTGGCCAGCTGCAGGCCAGAGAAGAGCCGCAGTTCAAATCTGAAGGGCACCTGCTGGCAGAATATCTTCTTCTTCCAGTGAGGTCAGTCATTTCTCTATTAAAGCTTTCCACTGATTGAATGCACCCCATCCACACAATGGAAGGTAATACACTTTACTCAAAGTCTACTGATTTAAATGTTAATATTATCTACAAATACATTCATGGAAATATCTAGAATAATGTTTGACCAAATATCTGGGTACTGTGGTCTCGCCAAGCTGACAAATAAAATTAACCATCACAAGAGTGAAACCTTAATATATATCAAGGTTTTTGATATAAAAAAGTTAAAGAAAAAAATATATTTGGTTAATTGATTGATCAAAATTGTGAGTTGCAAACATGTGCCAAATATTAGAGGCACTGATAGAGAATAGCTCTCAGAATTGATTGGTTAGGAAAGGTTGTATGATGAAGTACACTCTGAATTGGACTTTGGAGTACAGGTGGGATTCTAACATAAAAGTAAGGGCATTTTGTGTGGGATAAAGTATAAGCAATGTTAAAGGTATAAAAATAGTTTGCAGTTATTTCATTGATGGATTATCTAATCTGGTTATGCACCACCTCAACTCAAAAGGGTATCATCTTATTTAACTGAAGAGTCAGGGATGTATGTTTCAAAAGGATCTATCATCTGAAATATATGCTTACCCATGTCCAGAAACATCCTGTTCACTATCCTGTTAAACTTCCTGCTGAACAGATTGGGGGCTTACAATTCCATTTAAAATGAGAGCTCATTTAGGGAGATCTGACACTACTAGCAGGATAAATAGTTAACAGTAAGTTTCTTAACAGCAAAAGAAACTCCATGAATTCATCTATAAATTAGGAATATTTGTCTCATGGTTATTACAAATATAAATTTTAAATTGGTTGTGAATTATTTTACTCATTAAAATATTATGTATTGTTCTTCATACATTGTTCTATATGCTGGAAATATAAGAACATATAAGAGATTAGATAATTATAGAGTTTATATACTAGTTATATCATTCATTAAAAATATATATGCTATGAGTACCTATAATACAATTGACAATTAATAGAAGGCATCTATTAACACAAATTCTTATTTTCATTTTCCTATTCTGTACACATATACTATATGTTCACATACATGCATACACATACAAATACAATCTGTAATACCTCCTTGACCTCCTTTAGTTTGTCAGTTTCAAGGTTACTCTTCAAAGTACAAAAATATCTTCAAGCTAAATAGTCCTATTGCAGAATCAAACCTGAGGAGAAAACACAAAGCCTGACATTGATATAATACCCTATTTTGCCCTTGAGTGTATGAATCACACTGCAGTGTGTTTTAGAAAATTATGTAGCATGTTTATGATTCAGTGGCTTTGGTGAGAGGTTTTCCCAGACTAGAAAATGTGATTCACATAATGCAAAATGCAGGGATGACTGTGTGGAGAGCATGTCCTAAAGAATTCTCATGCAGACAGGTTGTATCCCCTTGGAACACAGCATGCAGCAAATTTCAGCCCCCAGCAGTCTGTGAAAAACACGCTGCTCCTTTTCAGTTGTAGCTTTAATTGATCCCCTATGGGTTGGCTGCACAAGGGACACAGAACAGTGAAGAAAGTGTTTACAAACTTGGGTTTTCCCTTGACAGCCATTGTGGGATTCCTGTGGATATAATATAACCAGGTGAGAATTTAATTCCTGTGTTGCTTACATTTTCCAAGCCTACTTCTGTTAGGAATACAACTACCAATTGCATCATATACAATACATGTTGCTGAGAGGGTATGCCCTGACAAGTTGCTCATATGTGTAATATACCAAAGTCTCCCCACCCAAAACTTTCTCTCCCCAGATATATTTCCAATGCAGATGACTGGTACTGTGGAATCCAGAGCATGATGTACCTGAAGCTACTTACCCTGATGGGTTTAAGTCAAACCCTAGAGATTTGTCTCCTGTAGCCTTTTCACTCATTTGGGTTGTTCCATTTACCCGAGAATAGTGATGATAATTTTGCTCAGGAAAATGGATATGAAAGTGGTGCTGTTTACTGGGCATAATCTCTTGGGGGCATATTTTATCTGCATGCATAACTGCACAGAGGTTTACAATATTGGCTTTGAATCATGGAGTATGGGTTTAAATCTTGACACTAGCCCTCCGTAGCTAGGAAATTTCTGCCAAGTTATTTAACATTTCTGAATAATTATCTCATGATTGTTGTATTACATTATTATATGCAATGAGAATTTAGAACTGTGCTTGATACAAAGTATGTGTGCACAAAGTAGTAAATATTAATTTATCAGTTCAGGTACATTTTGGAGGATTGAGGGAAAGCCATAATGTTTTTGTAGTGACTATACAGGGATAGGCAAATGTAGGTGTATAGTTGTGAGTACACGAGGGTTTTTTTCTTGTATTATTTATTATTGTTTTTAATAAATACTTTATTCTTTTATTACAGTTGTCTCAGATTTCCCCCCTTTGCTGTCCTCTGCCCAGTCCAGCCCCCATTCCCACAGTCAATTCCCACACTATTGTCCATGTCCATGGGTCATTCACACACGTTCCCTGACTTGTCCTTCCTCTTCCTGCCACACTTACTCCCTCCCCCATCTGCTCTGGTCACTGTCAGTCTGTTCCTTGTTTCCATGCCTCTAGTAATATTTTGCTCATTTGTTGTTTTGTTCATTAGGTTCCTCTTATAGGTGAGATTATATGGTATTTGTCTTTCACCACCTGGCTTATTTAACTTAGCGTAATGCTCTCCAGTTCCACCCATGCTGTTGTGAACAGTAGGAGTTCCTTCTTTCTTTCTGGGTAATATTCCATAGTATAAATGTACCACAGTTTTTTTGATCCACTCATTTACTGATGGACACTTAGGCTGTTTCCAGAACATGGCTATTATAAATAAAGCTGCTATGAACATAGGGGTACATAGGCTCTTTTCAACTGGAGTCTCAGGATTCTTAGGGTATACCCGTATTTTGAACTATAAGATGCACCTTTCCCTCCAAATTTGGGGTGAAAATGGGAGTGCGTCTTATAGTCCAAATATAGCTTACCCGCCTTGCTGTGGGGGGGGGGCAGTGGTGGAGCGGGGTCACAGGTTATTAAATATTTTACCACATTTTTTGCTTCAAAAATTTTTCCCCTATTTTCCTCCTCTAAAACCTAGGTGTGTCTTATGGTCCAATGAGTTTTATATTCTTAAAAGTACAGTAGTCCCAGTGGTGGAATTGCTAGGTTGAAATGCAGTTACACTTTTAGGTTTCTGAGGAAATTCCATACTGTTTTCCACAGTGGCTATGCCAGTCTGCCTTCCCACCAACAGTGTACTAGGGTTCCCTTTTCTTCACATCCTCACCAGCACTTGTACTTTGTTGATTTGTTAGTGATGGCTGTTCTGATCTGTGTGAGGTGGTATGTCATTGTGGTTTTAATCCACACCTCTCTAATGGCCTGTGATGCTTAGTATCCTTTCATATATCTATATACCCTCTGTATGTCCTCCTTGGAGAAGTGTCTGTTCAGGTCCTTTGCCCATTTTTTAGTTGGATTGTTTGTCTTCCTGATGTAGAGTCTTATGAGTTCTTTCTATATTTTGGATATCAACCCTTGTCCGAGGTATCACTGGAAAAAATATTTCTTGTATGGTTGGATCACTTTCCATTTTGCTGATGTTTTCTTTAGCTGTGCAAAAGATTTTAATTTGTTGTAGTCCCATTTGTTTATTTTTCCTTTATTTCCCCTGCCCTTACAGGGGTGTCAGACTCATTTTCACCGGAGGCCACATCAGCCTTGTGGTTGCCTTCAAAGGGCCAAATATAATTTTAGGACTGTAAAAATGTAACTACTCCTTAGCAGTTAAGTGAGAGCTTGGTGCTGCTATTGGGTATAAACAAGGTGCTGCACCAGATAAAACAAGGTGGAGGGCCTTGTGTTTGCCACCTGTGCCCTAGGAGATATAGTGGAAAAAATATCACTATGTGGGATATCTAAAATTTTACTGCCTATGTTTTCTTCTAGGATTTTTATGGTGTTGTGACTTACATTTAAGTTTTTTATTCTTGCGTTTATTCTGGTGTGTAAAATTTGTATATTGGTGATTGAGTTTCATTTTTTTTTGCATGTAGCTGTCTCAATCTCCCAACACCATTTATTGAAGAGGTTATGTTTTACTCTATTTTATGCTCCTGCCCCCTTTATGAAATGTTAATTGACTCTAGATACATGGGCTTATTTCTGGGCTCTCTATTCTGTTCCATTGATCTATGTGTCTGTTCTTGTGGCAGTACCAGACTATTTTGATTACGGTGGCCTTGTAATACAGTTTGATATCAAGTATTGTGATGCCTCCTACTTTCTTCTTTTTCAAGATTGCTGAGGTTATTCGGGGTCTTTTTGTTCCATATAATTTTTTAAACATTTGTTCTATCTTTGTGAAATATGACACTGGTATTTTAATAGGGATTGTGTTGAATCTATAGATTGCTTTGGGCACTATGAATATTTTAATGATGTTAATTTTTCCAATCCATGAACTTGGCATATACATCCACTTATTTGTATCTTCTTCAATTTCTTTCTTCAGTATTCTGTAGTTTCCCATGTACAGATTTTTTACCTCCTTGGTTAAGTTTTTTCCTAGCTACTTTATTTTTCTTGTTGCTATAAAAAAATGGGATTTTTTCTAGTTTCTGTGTCTGATATTTCATTGTTGGTGAACAAAAATGCATTTGATTTCTGAATATTGACTTTGTATACTGCTGTTTTGCCCAATTCCCCTAGTTTGAGTAGTATTTTGGTAGAGCCTATAGGGCTGTGTGTCAAACTCATTTTCACCAGGGGCCACAACAACCTCACGGTTGCCTTCAAAGGGCCTCCTCCTGCCCTGTAATTTCCTCCTGGCTCTATCTACTGATAGTTTCTATGTCCTTTTTCATGATGGTGTAGTTCCCAGTAAGTATCTGTAGCTTCCATAGAGTTCCTTGTAGTTCTCATTGAGCTCCTTGAGCACCTTATTACCATTATTTTGAAATCAATGTCTGATAATTTGCTCACCTCCATTTCATTTAGCACTCTTCCTGGGGATTCCTGCATTCCTTTCAATTGGTGTTTGTTTTTTTGTGTCCCCTTTTAGGGGACACTTCTTATTCATCTATGCATATTAGATTGATCTACTTTGACTCCCTGTCTTTGTGGTATGACCTTCTGTGGTACGAGACCTGTGGGACTCAGTGGTTCAGTTTCCTTGATTTACTAACTCGATGCTCTTAGATGTCCTTTATGTCATTTATGTAGGCTCTGTGGTTGTAATAGGGTTTTGGTTGTTGTTAGTAATTCTTTGGTGGGTTCTCCCTCAGCTGGCTGACTGAGAGTCACACCACCCACAATGTTTTGTATACTGTTCTACAGGTACTGCCAGAACCAAACCAAACAACCTTGGAAACAAACTCACACTCGTAAAAATACCCCCTACCCACAACCACACTATCAACAGCAAATAAGCAAATATTAATAAAGGTATAAAGAGACTGAGACTATTATAAGAAAGGAAAAACAAATATGAGATGACTGACTGAAAGAAAAATGATTTTGAGAGGGTTGTGGGAGGAGAAATAAGAGTAGGGAATAGAATCATGGCAAAGAAAGAAAGAAAAAATTCACATTATAAATAAAAAAGGGATGGAAGAAGGCAGAATAGAATAAGAAAAGGGAATAGTATAGTATTATGTTTACGCAAATATTTCAAAATATATAATTGAAAAAATAGGAACCAAAATGGAGAAAAAGATCCACCACAGCAGTATCAATAACAAATAAGCAAAGATTAATATGGATGGAATGGAAATAACAAGAAAAGAAAGAAAGAAACCTTATGAGATGTCTAGAAGAAAGAAAAGTAATTTTGAGAGGATAGAGGGAGAAGGGAAACTAAGAGTGAAGAATAAAAAGCAGGCTAAGACCAGGAAAAATTAAAATTTTAAATGAAATAAAGACATGGCAAGAAGAAGGCAAAATGGAGTGGAAGAGGGGAATGTTAAAATTTGAAGTGTGAAATACAAAACTAGCGAAGATCTAGAAATAAAATTGGAGAAATGCAACAACCACCAGATATTAACAATCAAAGATTGATATGAACAAAGACTGATAAAAGTGGAGAGAGAATAACAGTACTTTAATAACAAGAAAAGGGCCCTGGCTGGTGTAGCTTAGTGGATTGAGTGCAGGACTGCAAACCAAAGGATTGCTGATTTGATTCCCAGTCAGGGCACATCCCTGGGTTGCAGGCTGGGTCCCCATTAGGGGGCGTGTGAGAGGCAACCACACACTGATGTTTCTCTCCTTCTCTTTCTCCTTCCCTTCCCCTCTCTCTAAAAATAAATAAAAAAAATCTTTAAAAAAACAAAAAACAGGAAAAGGAATGTGAAATGACTAATGACAAGGAAAATTGTTTTGAGAGGTTGGAGCAGGGATAAATAGTAAGAGTGTAGAATAGAAACAAGCTGTAGCAAGAGAAAAAATAAAATTTAAAACAAAAATAAGAAGGGGAAGGAAGAAGGCAAAATGGAGTCAGGCACAGAGGAGCAAAATACAAGATTTGAAATAAACTAAAATTTAGAAAAAGAATGAAATAATAGAAACAAACTTGAAGGAAAAGATGTGAATATTAAAAAGCTACGCAGAAGAGAAAATAACGAAGAAGACCATGGTGGAATTCATCTCAGCAGAGTCCAGTTTTGCCACTGTCTTCTCTTTCTGGATCCTCCCCAGGTAATGTCAGATGGTGTCCTAGTCTGACCCTAGGCAGCCTGTTCGAGACTACAAGCAACCCAGTCTTTGGCTGTCTGCCTCAGGCTTAGCTGGTCCCCACTGTTCTACCCTGCCAGCTCTCCATCAGCCCAGGGCCCAGAACTGGTTCAGCTGATGACCTGAGAGGACGGCCAGTGCCTCCTCCACCTGCCTCCAGAGGGTGGGAACTCTGTGTCAGCCCTGGGGCAGGGGTGCGGGGGGTGCGGGGTGGAGGCACTGTTCAGTCAGGGAAGATGGTGGGAGTGTTTCTCTGCTCCCTCACCACACATCTTGGTCAGTCCCAGATTCTTTCCTATTAGGTATGGTTTCTGGTGAACTAGCTGTCTGTTTCCTGTGAAGGGCCAATCTGTGAAAATGGGACAGCTCTTTACTGCTTGGTGCAGACAGCCCCTCTGTTCAGGTGTGGAGGCTGGGCAGGGCCCTGAACACTCCTTTTTGCACCCCTCTCTGATATCTTGGCCCTGATACCGTGGAACAGTGTAGCTCATAATGTCTGGTAAAGGGCCCTTTCAGAGCTTTTTGCTTTGCCCTGCGGAAGTGTGTCCAGCAGGGCACTCCCTGAGCCTTGCCTCACTGATCTGAAGAACCTGTAATCCCCCCAGTGGGGGTTGGGCTCATCAGTCTTTGCTGCAGCAAATCTTAGGTGTTCAGTTCCTTACATCCAGTCCCCAGCCTTCCATACCTTTGCTAGAGACACAAGCTGAACTCTCCACGCTATACAGTCCTCTGCTCACCAGCTGTCCTGTGTTTGGACCCACGCTCCCTTCAGCGTGATTCCATTCCTCTGAGTTCTTGGTTTGCATGTGGCTGTGTATATTCACATGCATACAGAAGCACCGGGTTCTTTAAAAGAGTTTCTGTGTGGTCCTCATGCTGCAGCATCAGCCACAGCACTAAGCCTGGGGGTCCTCTTCTCCACACACTCCCCCTCCCCGCAAATCACTAAAAATCACTCTCAGTCAGTGTTGGCCACAACCTGTCATGGCCTCCAACAGTTTTAGGTAGAGTTTCTCTCTGGATCTCTCCTGGACAGTGCTGGGAAGAGTCCCACAGTGATACTATAACACAGGGCAGGTGTCCTCGCCATTCCCTCCCATTGTTCTCAGCCTCAGGTGGGCCTGCTCCCACCATGCTGTTTCTGTAGCCAGCACCTCCCCAGCTATCTCTCTCCACTTCTGGGGTTTGTAGCCCCTGTGCCACTCCACAGGTGCCCCAAATCTGCACACCCAGAAATGTGGGTTGAGCTACAATGGAGTCAGTTGCTCTGCTAGGAGAATCTGGACTGCCTGCTCCCAAGTGCCCTGCAGGTGGGCAGGCTCTTGCCCACTCATCACACTCCCCATACTCTTGTCTGTGTATGTACTCTCATTCTCACAGACATTTTCATTCACTCTCCAGTGGATTTTTGAGTTGGCTGCTTTGTAGTTTAGCTGCAAGACTGGGCTGGGTCTGGGAACAAGTGGATGGGGCTTCCAGCTACTCTGCAGCCATCTTGGATCCTCCTGTTTTTTCACATGAAAAACTATAGACAATCTTTTGCCCCACCCTGTACACAAAAACATAACCTAAGATAGGACTAAAAGAGTTTGTTCAGGAAAGTTTTGTTGGGATTAGATGTGAGAATCCTGGGGTTCAGATCAGAATTATATAGTTCCAATATGTAAAGCACACCATTTCAGGATACTTAGGTGATACTTAATAAAAGCCTTTTAATCCTAGGCTTATTTGGGGTAATTTTGCCAGGAAGTAAAATGTTCAGAAACTTGGACATTTTATGTCCCTCAAAGTGTTTTATTTCAAATAATATCTAAACTACTGAGGATATTCAATAATTTTGTGATTCATATATGTGAATCACTAGTGAATGATGTCATTATTCAAATCACACATAACAAATGTTTGTTTTATTTATATATTTAGGAAAATGCTGTAGATAAAAAACTTCCAGAATGGGAGATTAAGTATTTATGAAATACTCTCCTTCATAAATGCAATGAGAATGAGAACAAAAATTGTGAAAACATTATTCAGAACTCTGGAAATAACCCTTAAATTTGCAACAATTGAGAAAGTTTACAAGAAAAAGCCAAGATTATGGTAAAGACAGTGAGCTTTGTGGTATCTTAACTTGCCTTCTTCCTTCTCCCTAGCACAGTAGTATCTGTGAAGATCTACAGCAATTCTGCTAAGGTAGCTATAAAATCCAGCCCCCTGGCAGTCTTTCACTTGAGGGGATAGAGTGGGTCAGAAGCTCCTTACCCCACCACCCTAGCCCTACCCCCTATAAACTGTCACTATTCGGTCTATCTGACAGAACCTAGAAAGGCTCATGCTCTAATTGGCTTTATTTGATCTGACTCTGAACTCTCTCTGTGAAACAGCCCTAACCATATGGATAATTTAGAAAACAATTAGTGGCAATTGTTTAATGTTGCAGCCACCTAAACTAGAGCTAACAAGATTCTGAAAACAAAAATTGGGATAAACTGGAGAATGAGATATCCGATGGGGCCTTACATACTTCCTATATGTTTCTGGGAATACAAAAACTTCATATGCATGTTCAGTGCTTTCCACATGCCCAGGGTAAGGAGAAAGTATCCAAAAAATGGAGTGCAATACAATCAAGTCTGTATGTGACCACTCCACAGCTAACAGCAATTCAATTGTGGGAGGTTGAAAATTTCCCCTCTAAGATCAGAAACACAACGAGGATGTCCACTTTCCTCACCTTTACTCAACAAAGTATTGTTTTAAGTCCTATCCAGTCTAAAAAACTATCAAGCTAGATAAATAAATAAATAAATAAATAAATAAATAAATAAATAAAAGGGATCCAGATTGGAAAGAATAAAATGGTCTCTATTCGTGAAGGACATAATTTCATATAATTTTATATAGAAAATCCCAGAAAAAAGACTCCACCAAAAAAAACTAGTAGAAAATAAATGAATACAGTAAAGTTGATAGGTATAAAATCACTATAAAAAATCTGTTGTGTTTCTGTTCACCAAGAATGAACTATTAGAAATAAAAATTTTTTAAAAAATCTTATTTACAGTTCCAACAGAAAGAATAAAATACCTAGGGATAAATTTAAACAAGAAGGTAAAATACCCATACACTGAAAACTATAAGACATTGTTGAAAGAAATTGAAGTAGACACAAAGAAATGGGAAAATATTCCATGCTGATAGACTAGAAGAATTAACATTGTTAAAATGTTCATATTACCTAGAGCAATTTATATATTCAATGAAATTCCTATCAAAATCCCAATGGAAATAAAAGAAATAACCCTAATATTTGCATTGAACCAGTAGGCAGCCACATGAAAAAGCATAAAACTAGGGCATGATTCTAAGTCATACATAAAAACTAACTCACAATTGATAAAGGCTTTAAAGTAACACTTGAAACCATAAAATACATAGAAGAAAACATAGGTGGTAAACTCTTTGACATCCATCTTAGTGACATTTTTGTGAATTTTACTTCAAAGGCAAGGGGAACAAAAATAAACAAGTTGGACTAAATAAAAAAAAAAAAAGCTTCTGTACAGCATAGGAAACCATAAATGAAATGAAAAGACAAAGTACCAAATGGAAAAACGTATTTTCAAATCATACATCTGATAAGGGGTTAATGTCCAAAATATATAAAGAACATATACAACTCAATAACAACAACAACAAAAAGAATAATCTGACTTAAAAATGGGCTGAGGATCTTAACAGACATTTTCCAAAGAAGACATACCCATGGTCAACAGCTATATGAAAAGACACTCAATATCATTAATCATCACGGAAATGTAAATACAAGACAATGAGATATTATCTCACATCTTTTAGAATGGCAATCATTAAAAAGAAATAATAAGTGTTGGGGAAGATACAGTGAAAAAGGAAACCTCATACACTGTTGTAGGAATGTAAATTGGTACAGATACTATGGAAAACAGTATGAAGATTTCTCAAAAAAGTAGAAATAGAGCTATCATATTATCTAGCTATTTCACTTGTGTATTTTTCTAAAGATTATGAATACACTAATTCAAAGAAATATATGACCCCATGTTCACTGCAGCATTATTTACATAGTCAATACATGGAAGCAAGATAAGTGCCTAATGATAGATGAATAGATAAGCAGATTGGGAACACATACATAATGGAATACTATTCAGCCATGAAAAATATGAAATCTTACCATTTATAACAACATGTGTGGACCTTGAGGTTATTATGCTAAGTGAAAAGCATCAGACAGAGGGCAAATACTGTATGATTTCCCTCATATGTGATAAAAACAAACAAAAAGTGAATAAACAAACTCATTAAGGCAGACAGCAAGTTGGTGATTACCAGAGGGGAGATGAGCTGGAGGGAGGGTGAAATGAGTAAAGAGGGCCAATTATATGGGCATGGATGGAAACCAGGCTTTTTATGGTGAGTTCAATGTATTGGTAATATATACAAAGCCATATTATAATGTACACCTGAAGTTTATATAATGTTGTGAACTAATGTTACCACAATCAAAATAATAATAATAATGTTAAGTACTCAAAACTCATAATTTAATCTATATGAGGTCTGTCTGGAAAAAGTCCAGCCATTGGTAACAAAATGAGAACGGTTTGCATAACATCGATGAAAATTGGCAGCCAAGGGAGAGTCGACTGGAATGTGCATGTGTGAACAATGATGACTTCACTGTACTAGTCAGTGGGATGTAGAGCATTTGAGTGAGCATGTGTTGTCATCACATTCAAAATGACTGCGCAAGTAGAGCAATGAATCCGCATCAAATTTTGCATGAAGCTTGAACATTCCTCTGTGGCAACTATTTGGGTGATTCAGAAGGCTGCAGTTATGGGTGATTGGTGATTGGTAGCTTCATCAGGACAGCGTGCCTGTTCATACATCACATCTTGTGCGGAGTTTTTTGGCAAAACATTAAATCACCCAGGTGACTCAGTCCCCCTACAGCCCAGATTTGGTGCCTTGTGACTTCTGGCTTTTCCCAAAACTAAAATCACCTTTGAAAGGGAAGAGATTTCTGACCATTGATGAGATTCAGGAAAATATGATGAGGAAGCTGATGGCAATTGGGAGAACTGTGTGAGGTCCCAAGGTGCCTACTTTGAAGGGAACTGGGGCATCATTGTCTTGTGTACATTGTTTCTTTTATCTCCTTCAATAAATGTCTCTATTTTTCATATTACATGGCTGGATACCTTCTGGACAGACATGGGTCATATTTTAACCTTACCTATGCTCTTGAGCTTATTTACATCTATTACATATCCAAAATAAAAATACTGTATAAATGTGTTACTATATATCTCTATTTAACTGTGCATTGGTTGGCATCATAAAGTTAAATTTAAATTAGACCTAACTGAATTATTCATATCATGGGAACCAGTAAATTCTACCAAGTTTTTGGTGTTGATTTTTAAGCTTAAGAGAGTGATGTAGAAAATATTTATAACTTAAATTAAACTTACATAGATGTTATGTCTGCGGTGACCACACTGTGAATAACACACAGAAAAGAAGAGATATTCTATTACTTGGAAAGTATCTGATGTTCCGCTTTAATCTATGCACCATTATATGTCTTACAGATAAGGAAACTCAGAACTAGAGCATTAAGTATTCTATTCACATGGGCTGTGAATAACAGTGACAGGATTTGAATTTCAAAGCCTACTCTCTTAAATCACAATAAATTTTTCTTCAGCCTCCTCATAATGTTTTAAAGGACAACCAAGCAGGTATAGATTTTGATTAGGGAAACAGAAAACATTATATACAAGAACCAAGAAAGAATCACTTCAGTGACTTGTAAATATCTGAGTTATAAAAATATAGTTAATGAACACCTAGTTCATAGAAGTCACTTAAGTGATTGATGAATGAATAAAATTCCAAAATACATATGAGTTGTTTCATGCTTGTCTTACTAATTAATGTAAAAGAAAAAATTAAACAATATTGATGTTGCAAGTGCACTCGATCATCATTTGCAATCATGTGTTACCAATAAATGCAAGATTTGGGCAAAAATCAACAAAAGCATTTTGTGAGAATCAAAAGTCTCTAGGCAGCTCACAATAAAGAAAACTGTGTACTTTAGTGCCATCTAAAAATTGCAGAGTGCATGTAATTGATAGCTGGAGATTTATCAACACGCCACCCTCCCCCTCACTGAGTCCTGTCTAAATAGAGCAATGTTGCTTCCTTCAATGGCCTCTGTGTATCTTTATACACCCCTTCTTGGTAGCTTCTCACTGCTTGGCTCTTATTTTATTATACTAGTCCTTCCCTCTACAAACTGTATACTTACTGACCCAGTCTAGCAATTGCTTTCTTAATTTCTCCTCATGGCCCCTATGTCCCATTCTGCACAATAGCTAGACCGCACCTTTCTAATTATAAATCAGACTCATCAGTTCCTGTTTAAAGTTTTCTATTCTCTTCTCATCACACTTAAAATAAAATCAAACTCTTCCTTGGGCTCATGGGGCTCAGTAGAATCTGTTTCTGAGACATATCTTGTTTTCCTTCTTCCCTTATCACTTTCATTGTGGGTTTACTGTGCAGTCATAGGGCTTTGTGCTCAGAAAGTCTCAATTTGGTTTAATCTTCTGCTCTTGCTGTCGTGACAGTCTTAATACTCTTAAACAAGGGGCTATACATTTTCGCTTTATAGCGGGACCTGCTAAGTATGAATGTGGCCATTCTCTTCATGCATTAGCCATGCAAGTTTTCCTTCTTTGCTCAGCTGAACACACTTTTATCTGCCTTAGGATGATTGCCATCCATCTTCCCTCTTCATAGAAAGCATTTCCCTCAGCCATATGCCCAGCTGTTTATTCTTACCATTCAAGTCTCAGCTATGTATCGACACTTTTGTGAGGTTTTACCTATCACTCAATGTAAATAGGCAGCTCTTTAATATTTGTACTTCGTCACTCACTTTATTGTCTCCATAATTTTATCCTTTGCTGAAATGATTGTTTCTTTATTTCTTTAAAATGCTATTTATTTATTTATTTATTTATTTGTTTATTTATTTGTTTATTTATAAATGTGGAGAGAGGGAGAAAGAAAGAGAGAAACATCAATGTGTGGTTGTCTCTTGTGTGCCCCCGACTGGGGCCCTGGTCTGCAACCCAGGCATGTGCACCGACTGGGAATCGAACTGGTGATTCACAGTCACCAATCGCACTTTTGGTTTACAGGCCAGCATTCAATCCACTGAGCCACATCAGCCAGGGCTGATTTTGTTTCTTTAATGGTTTGCTTGCTTACTGTGTATCCTTCATTCACATTTTATCTTAATAAGAGCAGAGCTTTATCTATGGAATTAGTACTCTACTAGCAGAAACTAGAACACTAGGAAGCACATAGAAGTCATTCAATAAATATTGCCAAATAAATGAATGACTCCATTCCTTCCTGTTATCTACTATGACACAACTCTAGTTGCTTCATCTGAAAATTTCCCATTTGTGACATCATTGGTCTTCTGATCCTTCAGTGTTTGTTATACTTTTGGGTTCTAGTTTGTAGTATATATGTTTTTCCCTCCACTCCTAATTTCTGTATCTTTGGTGATGTTATAAGACACTGTAGAAGACTGGAGAGAAAGTGTACAATGGCTTTGGAAAACAGAAATGGCATTCAAGTCTTAGTTTTCCTACCTATAGTCATTGTAACAGTGGGTGTGTTATTTAACTGTTCAAGGCTTAAGTTTCTGTATATAACAAACCTATTAGTATTGTGCATATTATATGAAAAATGTGTAAAAAGAACTTAGAAGAGAATTACTGGACATAAACACCTCAATACATATTAGAACTGATTCTTATTACGGTTTTTTTCAATTACTAGAATCGTAGCTATGAATTAGAGGTGAATATCCTCACTCACCCATAACTTAACCTCTAACTGTGACCTCACTTAATTGTTTGGTTAATTGTAAAGGATAAAAGTATACATATAAATAATATGTAGATAGAGACATATATATCTATCTAGTTAATGTTGAACTGTTTGTATTGTGTTAGTATGTTCCATAGACATATACACATGATATTTTAATTCTGAGAAGTTTAAACATCACTCAGACCCAATATTTCATGTAATTATGCTTGCTGTCATTCCACTTTTGTAGTGACATGTCACTTTTGAGTTTGGGTTTCATGTTACACCCAATTATATTTGCAGGCCACACAAAAACATTCTGTAAGTAACAGTAATATTCTGTAGAGACATTTTTAGATCTCTGCCATTATTTAAACAAGCTTTTTTGTTACTAAGTAAAAAGCAAAAAAGTAAAAACAAAAATATCAACTGGGTTTTCCGGCAATGCTTATTGACAAAGATGCCACAACACTTTTAAAAAGGAGTAGAAGAGCAGAGTTGAACTTACAGTTTATTGTAAGTGCCCAAATCAAAGCAAATAGTCAGCAAAAGGTCAAAATAACAGCTCATTGATCTATACAAGCACATTTGCTAAACCTAGTAATAAATTCCCTCAAGAGCCACAGCAGTAATTCCTTCAAATATTTGTGATATCTTTTTGTATGAGGCAACTGACCAGAAAGCATAGCAGCATTTGCCCTTCATCAATGTTAGCACAATGTCAGCAAACTATGGACCACCATAAGGATTTTTTATTCCTATAAATTTAATTTTATTGAACTCATACTTTGAGCACATGCCACTCAGTGATCTATGCTCTGTGGAAATAGTAACGAATAATACCTTTAATAATATACTGTTCCTGTCACTCAGGAGGTTAGTCTCTCCACGGAGAAGTTATATGACAATGTGACAATTACTGTATTAGATGTATACAAAGACTGTTATTGGAAAACTGGGTAATCTCTAAATTACTCTCTTTTTATGGTGATGTGTTTTTAGAGTTCGTGAAACATTTTACAGAAGAAATTACTTTTGAGCTTGTCCTCAAAACATATGTAGGGAAAATACAGAAATAAACCTGACCTGAAAGAGGGTAGGACACACTGAATAAAGAAGACAAGCAAGATGCACTTTCAAGAAGATAGAGGGCTTGCTGGGCGATGGAGAAGCACCGTAGGAGCTCCAGCCGCCTGCTTAACACCCACCCCCCCACCATCATTAAGCTGCTCAATCACATTAAATAAGCAGTAGTAAATGAATAAACACATGATAGTCAATAGCAACAAAAAACAGTGTCAAGCCTTTACTAACCCAGCATGCATGATTTCAGTTTTCTCATTGAGCTGTCTTTTATTCTCATCTGCAGTGCACCTGGTCATCACTCAAAGCTTTCTATCTAAGGTAAAGCCTTACTGTGTTTTAAATATATAGTATATCTTTTTGGTTATTGGTCAGGTTGCCATATAAAATATAAGACATGTTAAATTTGAATTTCAATTTTTTTTTTTTTTAGTTCTTAATACGTCCCAAGTGTTGTCTAAACTTTTCCTTCATTATCCTGTAGGTAATCTTACATTTTTATTTCTCTAGCTGTTTTTAATAACTTCTCTCACAACAGCTTTCTGTACTTTGATTATGATATGTTTGGAGTAATTTCTTTATTATGGTTTAATTTGGATATTCTCTATGCCTTCAAATTCACTGTGTCTTCTACAGTGTCTAGTCGGTTTGCCCTTTACAATGTAAGTGTTTTAGAAATTGTATTTTTACAACAAGAAATACGAGGATAGTCTAAAGGATATGTATGTCCAGAAAGTATCAGAAGGAAATTAGGATGTATTTTTAGCACCCCACTAATCGGCTTCTGTGTATTATAAACATTCGTTATTACAAAATCCTAGTGGTCATTAAATCATAAAGCACTTAGCCAAATAATTATGGCTAGTGCTCCTTACAGAATACTATAAAAATCTATGAAGATTTTTAACATTGAAGGCTAAACTCAAACATTAATGCTCATATCCATGGGCATATTTTATGGACACATATACACACAAATATAACCATATGTATGTTCATGCATACACACAGATGAAATATATTTTCTTCTTAAGTATGAATGTGTACTTCTTACCGCATGGCATGCTTTGATATAGTGTTTTGTTTTTTTTTCAATGCTCTGTTGACCCAGTTTTCAGGCTTTGACTATCAGCCAATCAGTTCCCCTTCTTGAAAAGTCAATTAAGTCACAGCCCCCTTTTCTCTCACACTCCAATGTACTATACAGCTGGCTCAGTCCCTCAGGACCAGGCACCTGAAAACTAGGGGTAACCTGTGCCCCCAAATTAGAAATCATAAACCTGCTTACCCTGTTTCACCTTTCCTTCCTGGAAAAAAAAAATAAAAGAACTTATCCACAGTCACCCTCTTCCCCTCTGCCTTGTGGCTGGCCCCTGTGCTTTTCTGCATGTCTGTGTGGTATCCTGTGTTCTCCTTAGGCAACTGTAAGTATAACAAAAAACTCTTCCCAGTTTTCCCCTCTTAATCAGCATCTGGCCTCACCACACCTTACCAAAGCTAACATAGTTACAACACATACAAAGTGTGATCTTTGTCCTAAGCATCGGATCTTTATAACCAGGCAAAGGACCTAATTTCCAAAACTTGAAATCATAATTTTAATCAAACAATATGAAAAATAAAAAATACAGTGTACTTACAAGATTTTTTTTTACTTCCTGCAGTTTCACATGCATGTGAAACATGAGGGTATGTGTAACGAAGATGACTGTGGCATGCGTTCCACTTATCTAAAGGAGAAAAGTGACTACTTTCAGAATCTCTGAAGGAGATATTTCAGTATAGAATAAATCAAGAATGTAGTCTAGTTTTTTAGGTAGAAAGGGATTGAGTCCAGTGTTTTAAATATAATTTACATCAGAAAATTCGAGGCTTACAAAACTTTGAAGGAACAGCAGCAGTGAAGATAAAGGAGGGAGGAAGGTAAAGAAAGTAACACCTAGCATTCAGGAATTTAGAAAAAGGAGAAAGTGCAGAAATCACTTCTGATGAGCTCAACTGTCTGTAGCACCAATGTGCATAATTTGCTGTGGGATGTTCAAAGCTACTTGCAAACATATTTTTTATGGCGCCTACTGAAGCTGTCACATTTTTGCAAATGATATAGCAGAAGTAATGATTTCTGCTTGCCTTTTATTTTTCAAATCTTGTAGGGAATGCCTTGCATTGGCAGTTGCGAATTTGAAACCCTGATAGCAGTTTCTGAAATATGTAGTTTGTTAGCATCCGATCTCTGTGATAGACAGGAGAGCATTGAAGACAGTTGGGTCTGTTGACCTCTCTCCTTACCAAGCATCCATACAGTCTCTTACCAAGATGTAAGGTAAAGAAACATGGTTAACTAGAGTGTTTTTCTATACATTGTATAAACCAAGGTACATTCACCTTCTCCCTGAAAAAGGAGAGACCGTAGCATAATCCAAATATGTTCATTTCGCTCATTTTTTAGTCAAAATCTTTGTTTTTTTTAGCACACTTTATATAAAATAGTTTAAGAAAAAGGAGGAAAATAAAAATGGTTAATATATACAAACAATTGCATAAAAACATGGAAGAAAATATGCTTAGCTATTATAGACCTTGTTTGAAATTGTTAATGAAGCCACGGTTGTTATTAATAATTGCTTTTATTTACTACCCCACTTTTCAGCTGTCTTTGGTTCACTTTAGGAGATGATTAAAAGTGTCTTTTTTGGTGAATCTGAGTCAAGGTCAAGATTCCTATTTTTATCACTTCCTACCTATTTATAACTCTAGTAACTCCTACCTCCATTACTTCCATTAATGCAGGCTATGGGAATATAAACAGGTGTCCTCCCTAGATTCCAGACACATTCCTCATCAGTATTGTGAAGCAGTGTCCATGCTTCCACTTGATAATTAGGTGTAATACTCCAAAGTCACAGCATTTTGCTACTTATTTCAATGGCATCAGAGAGAAAGATTGTCTAGTTATCAGTCTCATATTCCAGTTCAATAGAAATACTGTATGCATTGTGGTGGAAGTAACCCAATGCTGGCAACTAGCATGCATTAATTAACAGAGTTAAGGATGAAAGAAAATGCTTGTGATTGTGTTACTGGGCATGATTCAAGGAACCAGTCAAATCAGTCTCTAATTTTTAAACCTGTGTCATTTAACAAAGAACCGATATCATATATTGATATGATAGTCTTTAAAACATAATAACACATCTTGGAGGATGGCACTGCAAACTTTCAAGTTACAGTGGCACCATGGTATTCATCATTAATTTGTTCCAGAATGCATGACGAGTGCCGAAACCAGTGATGACCAAATGACGAAGCCTTTTTCCTCCTGAGGGGCAGTGTCATGACTCACACAAGTTCTAGCAAGTGCAATAAGTCCCAAGCAAGCACCATGAGTCCTGAGTAAGCACTTAGTAGTGAAACATTTTTTTCTCATCAAAATGTGATGAGTACAGGGTTTGACAAGTTCCGAAGCCAATGAGTACTGAGCTATTGCCTTCTTGAGGGTTCTGTCAGTAAGACTTGAGTATTCTATTACATCATTCTCACAGGTTAGACATTTTTCCATGATTTGGAGCATAGTAATATTAGTGAATTTTGTTGGTGTATTTATATTGCCTCAATTTTTACTTTTTTTGGTAACTGGGAGATAATGAATTTTTTAAATTCTTTTATTGTTGTCCAAGTACAGTTGTCTGCATCTACCCCCTACCACTCCCCTGCAACCCCAGCCATCCCTACCTCCTTCCCCTGATTCCACCTCCCCACTTTGGTTTTGCCCATGTGTCCTTTATCACTGTTCCTGAAAACCCTTCCCCTCTTTCCCCCCATTAGCCCCTTCCACCTCCCCTCTGGTTGCTGTCAGAGTGTTCTTAATTTCAATGTCTCTGGTTATATTGTGTTTGCTTGTTTGTTTTGTTGATTAGGTTCCAGTTAAAGGTGAGATCATATGATATTAGTCTTTCACTGCCTGACTTATTTAACTTAGTATAATGTGAGAGATAATTAATGTTAACTAAACTTATTGTGGTAATAATTTCACAATACATGTAAGTACTTATGCTGTATACCTTAAACTTATGCAGTGCTGTAATCAATTATATTTCAATAAAACTAGAAAAATAAAATTATACTTCAAGTTATCTCTTTTCCATATAAAAATAATTTTATTTTGTGTAAGTTAATAAAAATCATCAGTTTTCCATACTTCAAATTCTGTCTAACAGTATTGATCCTTGTCATCCACCAAGTCTGCAGTACTATACTTAATTTTTTTTTGACTGAGAACAGTTTCACGTATTTTAACTGATCATTGATAACTTAATTTCCCTTGACCCAGAATCAGGGAAGAACATGGCTATTCTACAATATGCTGAGTACCTATATGACCATATGAATTCAAGTCCTAAGTAATAATCATAAAGTATATTCAGAACCCGCCGAGCTGATTTTCAGGTGGGCTCATCAGCACTCCATTTATCACTGATGTCAATAACCCCCTTCGCCAATAGATCTCAGTTGTAACCTCTGCAAATCTGCCTATTGTTGCCTCAGATCATCTCCCTTAATCATCTCATAAGTTGCTACAGGGCATTGTTTATAAGTTTAGGAGTATATTTATGGTGAGTATTTATTAAAATATTTTAGGATTCTCACTTTAGGAACACCAGCCCCCTCTTCATTAAGAGGCTCTGAATCTATAGACTGTCTTAGATCTAGGAAATGGATTAAATTCCATGACCTACTTGTTAGAATAGGTTGAATGATCTGTTCCTAAGATCCAGAAGATATTTTTAAGAATTTGATCATAGATCAAGTAAGAATTTAGATGGTTATCTATCTATTTCAAATGTAGGAACACCATAACTTATTCACCATCATCAAATGCTCTGCAAATCATGTAATTAAGATGCCACTCCAGTCCTATTATCCAACGTAGTCACCATGTACACCTGGTCTCTGGTGTTTGAGAACCATGATCTAACTGCTGCCACTCTGGGTACCATCACTTCCATTGAAATCAAGATCTTGCAACACCTCCTACTACAATGGAAGTGCAGCAGGAGCTGCCTTAGAGCACTCCTCCCTATGAAGATCTCCTTAACACAATGTCTTACAATATTTTGGTGAAAATAGTTGAAGGCAAAGGTAAAAGATCTCTTGGGCAAAATTAATCCTGTGCTGTACACTGGCAAAAATAAGAAATGGCATTAATAAAGGGCAATAGCAATCCAGAATTCATATAATGTGCTATCTACAATTTCTAATATTCAACAAAATTTGCAAATCATATAAAGAAAAAAGGTGATTTATTGAGCAAAAAAAGCTTTAAAGCAACTATTATATATATATCAAAAGAGTTAAGAATTAAAAGTAAACAATTTTAATTAGCATACAGATAGGAAATTTCAGCAGAAAAAGAAAAGATTGAAAAAATTATAAAGTTCTGGAAACCTAATGTACAGCATGGTGACTGTAGTTAATAGTTGCATACTTAAAATTCTCTAATAGAGTAGTTATCCAGTGGACTGACCACAAAAATAAGTGATAAGTAAACAAGTAAATAATAAATAGTAACTATGGGAGGTGATGAATATGTTAGTTTTATTGTATTCATCATTTCGTGATGAATACATACACACGTATCAAAACATCACATTGTGCACAGTCAATAATATAGAACTTCTATTTTCAAAAATGAATCACAGTCGCTTCTGCTCTTCTCTGCTTTATTTTTCTCTATAGTAATCCTTTATTCCTGACACACTACTTATACTGGGTTGGCCAAAATACTTGTGTAGTTTTTTTCCCCATAAAATAAGGCACATTTTCCATTTTTACCAATAACTTTATTGGTTTGGATATTTTGAGTACATCGGCTATCTCTCATGTGGTATTACATTTTCAATTAGTGTCTCAATTTGATTGTTATCAACTTCAACAGGTCTTCCCGACTGTGAAGCATTGTCCAGAGAGAAATCTCCAGCACAAAACTTCACAAACCACTTTCGACACGTTCAATCAGTTACAGCACCTTTTCCATATATTGCACTAATCTTTTGTTTTTGAGTTTCAGTTGCATTTTTACCTTTCTTGAAATAATAAAGCATAATATGCCAAAAATGTTGCATATTTTCTTCCATCTTCAATATTAAAGTGGCTATACAAAAATTCACCAATTTTGATTTTTTTTAAATGCAAGGTGATATGACAGCTGTCACAATACAGTCTAGCAAAATTGTTTCCAATGAAGTTAAAGACAGCTACTAAAGCGTGCGACTAGAGTCATCTTAAAAAAACAAACAGACATTTTGGCCAACCTAATATTACTTCATTATTGCTTTGACTCTCTTCTACTCTAGAATGGAAAAATTTTGTGACAAGAATGTTTTACTTTTTTTCATTGCTTTATTCCCAGAATCTACATCAATATCTGCTAATACATTAAGTACTCAGTAATTATTTATTAAATGGAATTATAGAACAGAAAATTACAGTAACAAATTAAAAGCTCACTGGAAAATTTAATAGCAGATGGGAAATGACAAATATAAGTAAACTGGAAGACAGTTGTAAAAAGTTATCCAATTTGAGGAAAATAGAAAAAAAATAGTGAAAATAAATTGTCTCAGAGATCTCGGCTAAAATAAACAAAATGTTTCTATTATAATTACTTATAATAGAAATCCTAGAATAAGAAGATGATAATATTGAAGTAAAAAAAGAATAAGAAATAAAAGCAAAAATCTTTCAAGTTTTGAAGAAAAAATCAAAATTATTGAGTGAAGAATCTCAGTGAACCCTACTCTGAATAAACATGAAGAGACCAAAGCTAATCACATCATAGTATGACTTCTGGACAATAAAGTTATAGAGAAAATCATGGAAACATCCAGAGAAAAAGACACAATTTGGCAGGTGACAAGAATAAGAATTATATTATCTTATTAGAAACAAGGAGAGCAGAAAAAAACAAACAAACAAAGAAATGGCATATTTACAGAAATAATTTTTTTTAAATCTTTTTTTTATTGAATTAATATTTTATTCTTTTTTTTTCTTTTTTTCCCTTTTTTTAAATATATTTTATTGATTATGCTATTACAGTTGTCCCATTTCTCCCCCATCATTCCCCTCCACCCTACCCACCCTCTCCCATCCACATTCCCCCCTTTAGTTCATGTCCATGGGTCATAAGTTTTCTAGCTTCTACATTTCCCATACTATTCTTGCCCTCCCCCTGTCTATTTTTTTCCCATTATCTATGCTACTCATTCTCTGTACCTTTTCCCCCTCTCTCCTCCTCCCATGCCCCTGTTGCTAACCCTCCATATGATCTCCATTTCTGTGGTTCTGTTCCTGTTCTAGCTGTTTGCTTAGTTTGCTTTTGTTTTAGGTGTGGTTCTTGATAGCTATGAGTTTGTTGTCTTTTCACTGTCATAGTTTTATCTTCTTTTTCTTAGATAAGTCCCTTTAACATTTCATATAATAAGGGCTTGGTGATGATGAACTCCTTGAACTTGACCTTATCTGAGAAGCACTTTATCTTCCCTTCCATTCTAAATGACAGCTTAGCTGGATAGAGCAATTTTGGATGTAGGTCCCTGCTTTTCAAGATTTCAAATATTTCTTTCCAGCCCCTTCTTGCCTGGAAGGTCTCTTTTGAGAAATCAGCTGACAGTCTGATGGGAACTCCTTTGTAGGTGACTGTCCCCTTATCCCTTGCTGCTTCTAGAATTCTCTGCTTCATTTTAATCTTGGCTAATGTAATTACGATGTGCCTTGGTGTGTTCTTCCTTGGGTCCAACTTCTTTGGGACTCTCTGAGATTCCTGGACATCCTGGTAGTCTATTTCCTTTGCCAGATTGGGGAAGTTCTCCTTTATTATTTGTTCAAATAAGTTTTCCACTCGTTGCTGTTCTTCTTCCCCTTCTGGGACCCCTATAATTCGGATGTTGGGACGTTTAAAGATGTCCCGGAGGTTCCTAAGCCTCTCTTCATTTTTTTGAATTCTTGTTTCTTCCTCGTCTTCTGTTTGGTTCTTAGTTTCTTCCTTCTGGTCCACTCCATTGATTTGAGTCCCAGTTTTCCTTCCATCTCTATCCGTTCCCCATGCATCTTCCTTCATTTCACGGATTATAGCCTGCATTTTTTCATCTAGTTTGTGAGCAAAATCAACCAATTCTGTGAGCATTTTGATGACCAGTGCTTTGAACTGTGCATCTGACAGGTTGGCTATCTCTTCACTGCTTAGAGGAATTGGCTCTGGGGCTTTTATTTGTTTTCCGGTTTGAGCCATTTTTTTGGTGGGTTTTTTTTTGTTGTTGTTGTTTTGGTTTTAGTCTGGTCCCGGCTATTACGTAGTGAGGGGGTGGAGCCTTAGGTGTTCCTCAGGGCAGGGCAGCCCAGTCGCTGGGTTGTGACGCTATAGGTGGGGGCGGGGTCTGAGAAGGAGCAATGGCGCCTGCTCCGCTCTCTCCTGGACTCCGGCCCTTTCCGCTGCTTCCCCTTCACCTGGATTATCTGCGCACGCGCGCGTGCTATTATGTAGTGAAGAGTGGAGCCTCTGACGCTCCCCAGTGCGGGGCAGCCCAGTCGCTGGGTTGTGATGCTATAGGTGGGGGTGGGGCCTGAGAGGGAGCAATGGCGCCTGCTCCGCTCTCTCCTGGATTCAGTCCCCTCCACCACTTCCCCTCCGCCTGGACCGTCTGCGCGCTCGAATGTGAGACCACCTGGTCAGTCAGCCAGCCGCCTTGTGTGGCCTCACTGGGTCTGCACAGTTGCCCCCCTGTGCCCGGGGTCCGCCAGCTGCTGCCTGTGGGCCCGGGGACCGCCAGCCGCCGCCTGTGCACCTGGGAACTGCCAGCTGCTGCTGCTTGCGTTCCTGGGGCCGCACCTCCACTTTCTCCTGCCGCGACTCCGCCCCTCTTACCGGTCTGGATGAATGGTTGTTGGACTTCCGTACAGTTCAGTTTTCTATAAGTTCTGGTTGTTTTCTTGTTTCTAAATATTTGTTGTCCTTAATTTTGGTTGTGAGAGGAGGCACAGTGTGTCTGCCTACGCCTCCATCTTGGCCGGAAGTCTTTTTTTTAAATCTTGAATTCTATATCTGGTAAATGTATCCTTCAAAAATTAGTTTGGAGAGAAAACATTTTCAGATATATAAAAGCTGAGAGAATTTTTGTCAGCATTATTATACAACAAGAAATACTAAAAGGTACCTAATAACAAATGGTACCTTGAACATACTAAAGGATATGAAGAACCAGAATTAATAAATGCAGGCTAGTATAAAAATTCTTAGTGCTTACTAGTTTCAAAATTCAAGTACTTCAGTACTCCATGATGCTTTCTAACTTGGACTAAAGTATTGTAAAGCTACTTTTATACATTTTTGTGGCTTTATAATTGTCACGATGGTTAAAATATTATATTTGCCAAGATAAATGAGGAGATCAGATAAAAATAATTATTATACATGTTCAGTTCGGTGATCTGACTAGCTATAGCAAAGATAGAAGTTTAAATACATATACTACATTAGAATAGATTTAATCATTGTTTCTATAAAATGATATGTGGTACTTTAAAACATGGATTGTTTTTTATAATTGTCACATTACTTTCTGGTGAAAAGAGAAAGTAATTTTTATTTGCTGTTTACGCATGTATTTCTTGATAATTGCAAGTTGTGGGTAAAAATATGCTTTAGTTCCATTAATTACAAAGTACAACTGGCGATAATTACTGTAGTTTCTATTTAATATTAAACTTTGAAGTGCTAAAGACATTTGTGAGGTAGGAGATAGTCAGGAGTGAGGAAACACAGGAGGTGCCCCAGGACTGACGAAGGACATTGATACAGAACAGAGACCCTGTTCTAAGACCGGTTCCTCAGGAATGAGAAAGCTCCGGAGGCACTGGAGGGCTAAGAAAGGGACTTTGTTACAGGACAGAGACCCTCTTCTAAGACTGGTTGTCTCTGCTCTCTGGAAAAACACTGAATCATGGTGAATCATGACTGTGTCTGTGTAGAAGATGCTACATGATCCCTGCTTCCTTATACTAGCATTATAATAAATTAGCAATTTGGACACTCTCCCCCAGAGGGCAATCAAGGAGAATCGTGGGAGAACACGTATACAGAGCTTAAAAGTAGTATAACTACTTGTACATATACAAAAAAGGACTGCCAAAACTAGCCAGGAAATATCCATCCTATAAGCATAGAATCCCTCCAGCCACTGAGGGTCAATCTCTGTGCCGAGTTGACTGGCTCCCATGTTCTGTAGAGTGTAGTATCACTTAATAAATCTGCTCTCTTTCTGCTATAAACTCTCTGTGTTTAGTTCAATTCATTGTTCGTGACCACCAGGAACCTGGTTACTTGTGCCCGCCTGTGATGTTTGCATGCTCTATGATTTGATTAGATAAATGTGATTTAGAGAGCTGGAAGAAGTGAATCATCTCATTCACAAACCTTACTTGTTTTAATATTAGTACTCATCATGCTTCCTATCTATACTGGTGAGTCTCAAATTAAAATTGCACATGAGTGTAGAGTCATGATAATATTTAGCATTGTTTGGTGGAGGCCAGTTCTTAGAAACTGTTTGATTCTCAGTAAGTAGTAAAGGAATGGAAGATATTAAGTGAAGATTGCTTTACTGACCAACTGTTGATATTCAGTGCACACTGATCCCAGTGCTATTTTCCTTTACTATGTCTCTCATTATTTAATTGAAAGATGATAGAGAATGCTACTTGTGCTTTTAGCTCCAACATGAAGAGGTAATAATAGATCCAAATACTTTTAAGGGAAGGAAATAGATCAAATGAGAACCTTAAGATGAGAACCTTACATTTTAGTAGTAGGTGTTTAATGGTAGGAGTTAGGAATAAAAATCAATACTTGGAATAGAGTCTTTGAGAAATTGGAAAGATAGAGGAGGCACACAAAAAATTCTGCTCAACAAACTTTCTTGATGTTCAATGTGATCACCATTATCCCTTTTTCTTTATTGTTTAAACAGAATGGGACTCCTCACACAATTCTTGGAGTAAAGGTGAGGGTATATAATCTCTTGTCAACATCAACATCAACATCATGGCCATCATAATATTCATCATTATTCTCATCAATATTTACTTTAAAAAATGTGTACTACGTGGGACTTTTGAACTAGGTAAATTATTTCATACACATTGATATTTGATATGATAAAAGTAGTAATTTAAGATACCTTATAGATTAATACACTTAATTGACATTTTGTAGTTATGTCCTATAATGAACAAATTATTGTTGCAAAATAATGCAGGTCTACCAGGGCTGGTAAATATAAAAAAATATTACTAATGACAACAGTACACCTCTTTCAAGAATACATCTGATTTAAACAAGCTCTTTCCTGTATTTTAAATCTCACCTATTTTTGCCTTTCTTTCAATCTTGATTTTCTTTCGTTTTACTTGCCAAATATTACCTTTTGTATTTAGACACTTTTGTCAGCACCTCTCTGTGATTTATTTAAGTATGCATGCTGTTCATGAATAAAAGATTTAGTCCATCATGTGGAAAAATGTTTTTTCATCATAACATCAGTTAAGCAATGTCTTGCCTACACTGTTCAATTGAATTAATGTTTAGACTAGAATTGAACTCTTGGTTAATTATACATATATATTTGCAACATAAACTTTTATTTTTCCAATTTAATTTATTTTTCCAACTTTAAGGTGTTTTTTTTTTTAATTGTCACCTAATATACTTTCATGTTCTGCTGTATTATTTCTCATGGTCAACATGTCATATTCCTATTCACTGAATATTTTAATTCTAATATTCAATATTTCCTTTTGAAATTGTGCTTTTATAATTAATCTTCCCTTTTTCCTCTTTTTCTTCATTTGCTCTTTGTTCTCCACTCAGTGGAGTTTGAGAACTGATGGGATCTTTTATAATCACAGCTCCTTTTGCATAACTCTTATTGTTTATTGAATAATAAATATTTGCTATGAACTTGGGGGAATTTCCTCAGGTAACATTAATACTGATAGCTAGTATTTATTGACACTTTAATATGTTGTGGATGTTACACCAATCACTTTCTAGGCAATTTCTCACTTAACCCCTAAAAAAATATTATGAAGTATTACTATAAGTATGTATGTATATATGTATATATGTATTTATTTATTTACTATAAGAATTTAAAGGTGAGGAAATAATCTCAGAGTGTGTTGTAGAGCCAATGCTATTTTTTTCATCAAATTCTGTTTGATTTTTGTTTCTGAGCACAGAGGAAGCTTATATTTCCCAATATTCTTTATAGATAGTTTATCAGCATGTAACTGGCTTCTGGCAATGATATGTGAGCGGGGGGTGAGAAATGCCACTTTGGATCAGGTCATGATTTTCTGAGGGTTTTTTATTATACATATTTTCCTGCTACAATGGCCTCCAAAGCCATGTTGTATAAAGACTATGCCATTAAATGGAAAATGCCTGGATTCCAAGTTCTCGCTTGGAAAAAGTGTTACTTGATAAATATGAA
The DNA here is from genome assembly GCA_039655065.1 of Glossophaga mutica. Classification (NCBI taxonomy): domain Eukaryota; kingdom Metazoa; phylum Chordata; class Mammalia; order Chiroptera; family Phyllostomidae; genus Glossophaga; species Glossophaga mutica. The sequence goes on along the minus strand of CM077308.1, from coordinate 70,244,835 downwards.
ATAGAAGCTAATTACATTAAGCTATTGAATTTTAGACAGTTCAACTAAAGTCTGCTCTGACTACTAGCAAATGAGGGGTCCAGCTCCAGTCAAATAACCTATGTGGAATCATTGATGACATAGGCAAATTGCAAAGGTGTTGCCTGCCACGCCTCCAGGGGAAAGCTGCTCTCCCCAGAATGTGCATCACAGCAGGTAAGTTAGGTACAGCACTGAAGGGAGTTGCAGATGAAGATACAGTTCCTCCTCCAGGCCAGCCACGGATCCTGGCTCAGGCACCTCCACTGGGGGGGGTCCCTCCTCAGGAGCTTCACTATCAGATGCCTCCATGGAGATCTCCTTATCAAGTGGTCTTTTTTTTTTTTTTAAATTTAAATTTATTATTTATTTATCTTTTAGAGGGGAAGGGTAGGAGAGAAGGAGAGAGAGAGAAATATCAATGTACGGTTGCCTCTCGTGTGTCCCCTGCCGGGAACTGGCCTGCAACCCAGGCATGTGCCCTGACTGGGAATCGAACCTCGATCCTCTGGTTCGCAGGCCCGCGCTCAATCCACTGAGCTACACCAGCCAGGGCTCAAGTGGTCTTGACTAAAATACTTTTATCCATTCTTTCTCAGTACCTTTCCACTCCAAGCCTTTCTACCTCTCCCTCCTCTTTGCTCAGGGTTCCTCAGAACAAAGTCCCTCCATCTGCAGTGAGCCATCTGAACCTCTCCTGGTGCCCTTCCAGGAGAGGAAATGGAGTACTATGGAGTCAGATCTTTTTTTACCTGTTGTAAAACAAGGATTTGTTAAATAACTTGACCAAGAATCATAGTTCTTTTTTAAAAAGATTTTATTTATTTACTTTTAGAGAGAAGAGAAAGGAGGGAGAGAGAGGGAGAGAAACAGTAATGTGCAAGAGATACATCCATCAGTTGCCTCTTGCACAACTCTAGCTCGGGACGTGGTCCACAACCCAGGCATATGCCCTGACTGGGAATCGAACAGTGACCTTTTGGTTCACAGGCTAGTGCTCAATCTACTGAGCCACACCAGCCAGGGAAAGAATCATAGTTCGTAAGTGCCAAAGTTGTGGCACCAGCCCAATCCTGATTCTATAATCGTTTTAAAGAATAAATAGCTTATTCTTTACCCTCTATAAAAAATAAAGTGTTAAATTAGGGTGTCTCTAAGTTTTACCCAGACTCACCTGTATCTGTCATGGTTATCAGAGTTAAAGATTTATGTAGATTTGGGCTTTGAAAATTCCTAGCAAGGTGAATGCCTTTAGCCATCTAAAATGTTCTTGTCGCTTTGCTAGTAACTTGTTTTTTAATGTACAATACATAGAATAGGACGGCAGCATTATAAGCAAGCATACATTTTCTTTAAAGCAAGACAGCTATTTAATGACATTTCTTCAAAATGGACACATTTGACTCTAATTATGAGTCACTGGACATATAAATACTTTTAAAGTTCAAAAGACAAAAGTTGGAATGTTCATAAAAAATACTTTTATTCTTTTAAAATAAAAATTCATCAGATATTTGCTTCTCTGTGATTTAATTCTCATTCCATTTTGTCCCCTGGAGGTAGTGTCATCCACTGTCACACTGCTCTGCGATGGAAAAAAGAAGTTTAATAATGTCTCCTTTCATTTCTTCTAAGACAAAACACATGCTAACAGTGAAAGATGACCAAAAATAATTTTGTTTCAACCCACTCAGTTTATTGTGTTACAGAGACTGGGAAATATGTAGATTAGGGAAACATTCTGCTTCAAATGACAGAACTAGTTATTCTAGTGCCTGGGTGTCAAATGAAAAAGCTTTTAGTCTTGTGAACCACATCTAATTCTGCAATAACATGACTTCAGTCTGAACAATATCCTCCCACTTGTGACCTTTCTTGTATACGTGTGCAACACAACTGCAACTGCAACCATAAGACAGGTGAACCAGAGGGAAAAACAGAAGAGTGAGCTGAACCCAAGTCATCTCCAAAAGTAGCCTACTATGGCTTATTAGAATTCTCTTTCTCATAAACCATCTTAAAATGCCACATTAATTACTGGAATTGCATTTCCAGAGATTTACTCAAGAGACATGCACATAATTGAGTGAATATTTACTGAGAATCTATTACACAAATATACAGGGTACTTTGAGGCAGATGCTACTGTCCCCTGTCCTCCTGGACTTATACTTTAGGCATCAGAGGCGGAAAACAGAAAGAACAGGGAATATATAAGGGAGATTTATTGATTAGGTTGAACTCTCCTGTGAGCCATGATTTAACACTTTGGCCATAACTCTAGAAGGCAATGCTAACACTCTTGTAGACTGGGTTCTCTTTGAAGCAGGTTCTGAGATGGGATTTAGAATGTGGAATTTTCAGTACATGGTGCTCCTCAGATTCACATTTGTTGAAGGAAAGAGAAAAAAATAGATATTTGGAAGAAGGAGAAGTAAAGTGGCAATATAAGCCTGTACCAGAGCTTGACTGATACACTATGGAGCTCTTGGATTGAACAGGACTGTGGGAGTTATCACAAGTCAGGGTAAAATGGCTGGACTGTTGTACCTAAAAGTCATTCAGTGTGAGCCAGCTTAGAAAAAGACATGCCTTCAAACAAGAGGGCTCTCTGCATCTGAGGCAATCCCTAAAGTGGTTTGACATGTTTGCTGACAATGCTCCCAGAATCTGCGCTCTATTCCTTCCTAAAGGGGTATGTGGATTGCAGGTCTTCATACGCATAGCAGTCAACTCTTTTCTCTGCTTGGACCCATTTCTTCATATATTTTCAAGTAGTAGCTATTCCAGTGTTCAAGTGGTTATCAATCCCTGGGAAAATCTTAAAAGAAGAAAAAAATGGGAAAAACTGCATCCAGTTCTGCTGCAACTAGTCTCAGGATCTCAATCAAAGCTCATTACTTTCCTCTTTCCTTACCCATTTTAGATTCACTTTGCCTCTTTAGATAAAGATTCCTCAGACATGCCCTCTGGGCACCGTACCTCTCTCATACTGGGTTACTGCACTTGACTATTTACCATCACAAGGAGTCAAGGTAGTACAACCAAACAGCACCTGAGTGGATCACCCAGGGGCCAACCGTACTCCCGCCTTTTGTCATTATGTAACATATAGCCCTATAACCTTATGATGATCAGGGTCAATTACCCCTGAGGATGACAATTCGTTCCTTTTAGTTCCAGGACACAAATGGTATGTCAAGGCTGTAGCCATATCTTATCATTGAATCAGGCCCTAATTTTTTCATAGCAGAAATATTTCACATTTTGAACCTGGACTTCTAATTCTACACAGTTCAGAGTTTCAAGAACAAGAAGCTCAGTTACTCAAGTAGATCATTGCAGTGATAGTGAATGGGCTACTCCTACTTCCAACATTAGTTCCTGAAACCACGTATGTTTCCATTTGGAGACAGAGCAGTAGTAAGTAGTCTCTGTGGCTGTTGTAATAAATTACCAAAAATTTGGAGGCTTCAACAGCACACTTTTGTTTTTTTATTGTGGACACCAGCTAGCAATGTCCGCGTCATTATGGATGAAATAAAACATACACACGGACTACCGAGTTTGGTGGAAGAAAAACACAGCATGGCTTTTCTCTCAAGGGGAGCAAAAAGCCACAGCCTCCCTCAGGACAGGCCTTTATTTTATTTCTGCTCACATTACAAGATGGTCCTCACTCACTATGCATAGGTTCACTATAGGTGGTTACCTTTTACAGACAACAAAGGAGCCAATGTCCCCAATCACATCACTAAAGAAGGATATTGACAAATGAAAAGGGGAAAAGTGGTTGAGCCGGTTACACTGGTCCTTGCAAGGTTTAGCATGGATTTTAGGACATTACAATAAGCACTTGGCTATCCCAGTACAGGGTGAGGGAGTTTCAGCAAAAGCAAGACTCAAAGCAGCCTAAGTATATTGCAAACCTGATTACCCATGAGAGACCGTATCTGTGGGTGTGGGTCCTGTGCATCTCTGAGTAGGAGCTGGGCCCATGCCACGCAGAAGTGACTGCCACATTTTTTCACTGTTCTAAAGGACAGAAGTCTAAAATTAGCTTCATTGGACTGAAATAAAGCTGTAAGCAGGGCTATGCTTGCTCCCTCTGGAAGCTTTAGAGAGGAAATGTTCTTGCCTTGTCCAGAATCTGGTGGCTGCCGGCACTCTTTGGCTTGTGGCTGCATCAGTCTAATCTCTAACTCCAGCATCTTTATATCTCTCCCTGCTCTGCCTTCACATCGTCCTGTTCTATGTGATGAGTCTAAACTCCCTTGGCTGCCTCTTATAAGGACATATATGATGGCATTAAGGACCTACTTGAATATTCCAGAATGATCTCTTGATGCAAAATGCTTTATTTAATAATATGTGCAATGATACTTTTTACAAATAAAGTGCCATTTACTAATTCTAGGTATAAGGGGGCATATTGGGGGAATATTTTTCAGTTCCTTACAGACCTCTTTGGTGCAAGGTATATACTACTTCCTACAGGATGACATCATATTTTCCTAGCATATCACTTCCAAACCGTGGCTTCAACTTTCTCCATAGTGGAGTAGGTAATGTGATTAATAAATCCCATGGTTACAGGACCACTCCAAAACCTCCTTTGGTGTAAAGTGTGTTTCTTACGCCAATGTAATGTTATGTCGGATCCTTTGCCAGTGGATCAAAAACAAAAGTTGTCAAATAGTCACACTGGCCCAGGTCCTATTGCAATAAAAAGAAAACTCATACACAACTATACAGGGTCCAGCAGAAGTAAGGCCTGAGTGTAGTTGGTAGGATAATAATATAGGTGTAATAATTTATAGTGTTAATTTGAACATTTCACCTAAAATGTCATATGGTGTGTTTGAGTGTGATATTGTTATGTTCCAGAATTACATGCTTAAGGTTTTATAATAAAAAAGGGTATTATTTGTGCCAGACCCTGTGTATCTACTCCTATAAGAATAAATTTCTGGCCCTTCTACAGCTCTTCAGAAATATCAAGGTCATGAAAGAAGACAAGGAAAGACTGAAAAACCTCAAAGACTAGTAAGATTACAACAATCTGTACTGTGGTATCTGGATCAATTGGAACTAGAAGAAAGGGGGTTAATTTAAAAGCTGGGAAAATATGAGTAGGGTATGTAGTTAATAATATTGTACCAATGCTAACTTCTTAGTTTTGATAATTGTGACATAATTATGTCTATATTAGGGGAAATTGGGTGGATAATATATAAGTAATTCTGTTCTATCTTTACAACTATGCTGTAAATTCAAGGCCATTATAAGACTAAAAGTAGTATATTTTGGGGTTACTCCTGTCACCAACTGTCATAAGTTCAGTAGCAAAATCTACGGTAGAATTTAGTGTTTAGGGTATTTTATTACCCTTAGGATCAAAAAATGTGGATAGAAGAGAAGGAAGCAGATGTGGGTAGAAGGAGAAAGCAAAATGTGAAAAACTCGTTCAACTCTATGGAGAATTCTGAAGATAAATTGATTTACAAGGTTCTCCCACTTTGAGCAGAAGTGACTGGGCATTTGTTCTTTAAACCCCAATGAGTGACTGGATGTATATTCTCTTGGACAGTGTGTGACCTTGAATATGAATATTTCCGTGACTGAGGCTGCCCCTAAAAGCACTGATAGTTCACAGTTACCTACTGACAGCACGCCAATAGTCTCTTGGAAAAAGTTCTTTCCTTGAAGAAGGATGAAGATGAAGTGTTTCTTTGTCCAGGCTGATTACTATATAGGCAAAGGAGATGTGGCAGTGAGCAAACAGTGAAACAATGAGATAATCCATTGCCTCTATCACATATCACACCACTCAGAAGCTTCTGGCCTCATACAGTAATGAGATGGCCTTTTGAATCTGCTACTAGAGCACCAGATCTCACAATGGAGTACCATTCTCTAGGACGTAGTATACACCATTAAATCAATGACCATTATCTAATTTTGTTTCTTTAATAGGTAATATATAGGATCTAAAATAAAACTAGGGAAATACAGGTGATCCATTTTTCATCCTTTCAGTGATCCAGTTGGGAAATTTGTGCTTCTTGCCCACGTATCTGTAGACTCTGCACATGTAGAAATGCTGTTTTTCAGAAGGAACCATTCCACCAGTGACACAAAATGAGTCCCATTAAATGCTGAGTAATAGTTTCCAAGAGGATAGTTGACTCTGATCATCAGGAGGAGGTAGGTGATAGACAAAATATGTTTGAGGATGAGGCTAATTAACTAGGGCATTTCTTGTTTCTTCCATGCCTATTTTTTGAAAATAAATTGACACATGCAACAACCATTGACTGAGAAAGGGATTGTGGCCAGTGGCTAAGACTCTTCAAATATGAGAGGCTACGTAATCACACCAAGCAAGTCTCCTCAATCACCAGAGAAACTTACTGGGGTTGGTGGGGATGCAGAAGAGGTAGTAGTAAAAGAGAGAAATGATGTATACCAGTTCAAAACAGTCCCAAGATCAAATACAGTGATGGAGGAAGCTGAACTCCATTTCAATGACCTTCCCTTCACATGTGTGCCCAGGAAAAGAGACAAGACAGGTGCCTGAATAACTTTTCTCAGATACAGTGAAATAATTATGTAAAGTAAGTGCACTTATTAACTCAGAGACCAGTAGCTGTTGTATTATACTTCCCAGATCCTTCCTCTTCAGTAGTGAAGCACTCATTCCTCCACCTCAGAGAAGTATTGCCAGTCTATGCTTCACCGCTGAATCTCTCCTGATTTACCCAGGCTCACCCAGTATTATGCCTCCTCTACCAGGGAGTGCCACATTCAACAACAGGGCAATGTGTGGGTACAAAACCCACACATCTTGCTTTAATTTGGGACAACTCTGAAGGGTTGCCCTAGTTTGGGAATTCTCTGTGGCACTGACAGAGGCCTCTGTTGCCATAATATGAATCAGAAAGAGAAGAAATGAGACCAGAGATTAAGTAGGATCTTACAGGTCATGATACAGATTTTGGCTCTTATTGTAAGAGAGATGAGAAGTCATTGAGCATTCGGATCACTCTTGCTAATTTACAGAAAATAATCTCAGGGTTGGAGAAAGGGGATATGAGTGAAACAAGATGCCCAATAAGAAGCTATTAAAATATTCAGACAAGAAATAATATGACCTGAACTAAAGCGGTTCAGTAGAAATGATGAATATTGAGTTGACCAATTATATAATATTTCCAACCCTGTGCCAACAAACTTTTTAGTGCTTTGACTATAAATTGTGGAACAAAAAAAAGAGTAATGGACAATTTTAGGATGCTTTATTTTGTGAGTGTGTATGTGTTTTATAATTAGGCAGTTTTTAAAGTCAAACACCGACCTATGTTTGTATGTTTTCTGCCCTTCCACCAGAATGGACAATGTGATTCCATCATTACTACTTAAATATTGTCTAATAGGTAGAAGGAGAGGTAATGAAACATGAAAGCTATGACAATGTTTTAGTGATATGTCATACCCTTTATCCATGTTTCTGTCATCCAGATGGACTGTAAAAAGGATTCAATCAAGTAAGAACCTTCAAGGCAGGTTTCTGTATTGAATTTTTGAGAGCTATTTATTCCCAGCAGCACACTTAGTATCCCTTTGTATTAGCTACAGTGACATCAACATAAAATGCACAGGAGATATTATCAATGTTACGAGACTTCCATGACTCATTTTTTTTGCTTTGAACTGATGGTTGGTCTCTCAACAGTTCTGTGTTGCAAATGCAACAGTAGCCTTGGCAATGGTGGCGTCAGGTTAAGAAAGTAAATAAAGTAGGTCACTCAGAAGTTCAGGTTCATTGTGAGCCCTCACGGACCACGAGGAACCTGAGCCACATGGGGCAATGGGCATCAAGAGAGCACCAGACAGAAAAGTGAGGCCAAAGGAGAAAAAAAATTATTACTCACATTTACATGTCAGTTTTACTTGGCGACCCTTTAGTGATATGGGTAATGAAAAGGCCCAAAATACATGTATATAAGTATACCTGCAGACTCTTGAGAAATCTGGCTCTCAGTAAAAAATAATATCAGGAAGTGGAAGAATGAGAGTTATCTAGCTGTGGTTTAAAAGCAGAAAAGAGCATCACAGAGGAGACTACAGATAAGTCTCCTTTGGGTCAGAGAGTGGTAACTAGTATTTTCAGCTACTCTGCTAAGATACAAAGTGGACTAGGGAATGGAGGGACTAACAATTTAGTATGATCTCAAGTGGAGAAAGAGTTGCTCACATCTCTTGATTTAGTAGGTAACCTACAGTCAGTCTCCTCAAGTGTGTATGTGTTTTTAGTCCAGGTACCTGGAAACAACTGTTACATAAAGATAACAAATCAGAAAACTGCATCCAAAATTATGAACTAAAATACCTGGGAGGAAAAAAAAAACTTTATCCATCAAGGAATATCTGGAAAATCATGATAATAAAAATGAAGCCAGCCCTGGCTGGTGTGTCTCAGTGGATTGAGCACGGGCTATGAACCAGAGTTGCAGTCTGATTCCCAGTCAGGGCACATGCCTGGGTTGTGGGCCAGTTCCTGACAGGGGACTCACAAGAGGCAACCACACATTGATGTTTCTCTCCCTCTTTTTCTCCTCCCTTCCCCTCTCTCTAAAAATAAATAAATATTTTTTTAAAAAGAAGCAGATATCTGTTTTTCTGTTTTTTTTAAATAAAATGTAGTTAAAAATTAGAATTTCATCATTTTGATATAGTAGAAAAGAAACAATAAATTAGAAATTGGCAGATGCAGTGTGTCATCTGGCTTTGATGGATTCTGTTGTATGGGTTGAAGTGAGTCACTTCATCTTCCTAAAGTTGCTCTCATTTGAAGAATTAAATAAATTTTAAAATTATTTTCAAGAAAATATTCAGCAGCTTTTTTTGCTATTTCTGATTTAATGAATGCAAATGAACAATAAAAGCTGTTGATTTTCTTGCCACCTCCTCCTTACATATTTATAAAATGGTTATAAGTGAGAGAATTACAAATTATATTGATGTTTATTCTAAACAACATAGGAGAATGAGAAATATATGATGGAGGAATGGGAGGTTACTGGAAAGAAGTACCTTATAAAACTAAAAAAAAAAAATCTAAATTCACACAATGTTTTCTAAGTAGGTCCCTGTCACATTCTTTTCTAATGATAAAACTGAAAAAAATAATAATCTTTAATGATTAAATCAAAACCTGAGCAAAACCATTTATTCTTTTACAGAAATAAAATATTGTGTAATAGGAATACACTGTAGCTACAATTTGAAAAAGTCACACTTTCCTGTGCAAAATCATTTTGTATGAATATCACTAAATAAAATTCCATAAATCTCTACATTTTACATAACTACTGTTCAGCTTTTTTTCTCATTCTTTACATACATGCTTTCCAATATGTGGCTATTAAAATGTATTAAAATAAATTTAAAACTTTAGCTCCATAGTCTCTTGGCAATGGTTTAGTCGGCTAGTGGCTACTGTGCTGGACAGCACAGCAGTCACACATTTTTGTCAGTGGCAAAAACCTCATTGATCACACCACTCTGGATTGTTAAATGCAATGACTTTTCTATCTCAGCCTCATTCTTCTAAATAAATCAATTGGGAAAGAGACCCATTTATACTCTCTTCAATATATATTAACTAGAATTTTAAGTTTTATAGATAAATAGAGCAAATTTTGATAAAATTATAGTACAAAGAGTGCTCATTCTTAGCATGTGGCTTATGACAAAAACAATAAGAAGAAAACATAGTCTTAAAAAGTTAGAAATATTATGCTACATGACCCAGTGATTCCACTTCTGGGTATTATCTGGAGAAATCTAAAACACTAATTCAAAAAGATAAATGCATCCCTATGTTCACTGCAGTGCTATGATAGCCCTGCATCATATGGAAGCAACCTAAGTATCCATCAATAGACAAGTAAATAAAGAAGATGTAGTACATATATACAATGGAATATTACTTCGCTATAAAAAATGAAGTTTTACCATTTGTGACACAGATGGACCTAGAAGGTATTATGCCAAGTGAAATAAGTCATACAGAGAGACACTACCACATGAATTCACTTATACATGGGATCTAAAAAACAAGATAAATGAACAAACAAAACACAGACTCATAGATACAGAGAACAAACTGGTGGTTACCGGAGGGGAGGAAGTTTGAGAAGATGGGTGCAAATAGTGAAAGGGCTTGAGAAGTACAAATTGCCAGTTATTAAAATATTCACAGGGATATAAAATACAGCATAGGGAATATAATCAATAATATTGTAATATAGTCAAAAAGGTAACACTGACATACAATATTAACTGTAAAAAGACATTTGAAATATTCACTGTGTTTTTAAGTTTTCAGTGCCTGGAAATTTGGAGTACCCTTTGTAATCAAAGATCTGAGATTCATGGGAGGGGTTGTTAATACAATCTCTGTTACATCTCTAAGAAGTCAAGAAAGTAAAGGGCCTAGTCAGCTTTCAGGTGGTTAATCCCACGGGTGAGGTACACATACTGAGAGTTCAGGAAAATATAGCATAACCTTGGGTCAGTGCCACTGACTGGCAACTGGCAAGGAAGTACACTTTCCAGTTGCAAAGTCCTTTACACGTCTCTTTATTTGCTCTGAGACGATTTTGCAATTTTTCAGAAAGTCTGTCAAATCAAATAGTAAGCATAAGATGTGTTGTAGAAACTGAAAGCCATAAGCGTGTATGTGGCATAGTGATATAGGAAAACAGACCTGGCTGGGAAAGGGTTCCTTTGCTTTTCGTTCTCATCCTCCTAATTAATAATTAGTGAATGGGATGAAATGCTGTGGTGTACAATGTGAGAGCTGATTCTATCATAACAATATTAGGATCATACAAGCTGAATCTGCATGACCACAACAAAGAGGTGTGTATAAACTTGGAAAACAGTATGCTAACTTAGAGGTCAGGGGGGAAAGTCTTTGGGAGATATTCTAAAGGTAGATTATTATTTGAGAACATATAAGAGAAATGACCTAAACGTGACAAGTAATGTAAGTTAGGTCTGTATTTCCAGAGTCTTTCCTCATCATGGCTAAGGCAGAGATTTTTGGGGTTTTTTTTTGGATTAATGTAACAATCTTATGGCTTTTAGAAAAAAACCCTGAATGCCCTTTTTAAAACTGAAAAAGGGTTTTGTTCAATATTTTCAATATATATTACTTATGTGAAGATGAGAATTCCTGAAATGTACTTGTGTAACTAATATAATGTATCTTTGATTCTAACATATAACAGAATTCCCTTTCTCTACTATTCAGTTTCACTATAAATTAAATCCTTGTTTTTCTGATTTCCATTGTCTTCTTGAAGACAGCCTGGTTCCTGCAGGTTTCAGCATACCATGTCCAGAGTGGGTTTAAATTTCTACCTCAGGTATCACTTGATTGTTACGAATGAATTATCCCATTCTTCAAGGGAAGAAACTTTGAGTAAGATGGACCAATAAGCAGTAGGTTTTCTAATGTTAAAATTGATAACTGGAGTTAGTGGACTTACTCAGGGGAGTTGCAACTCATATTCTACATATGTATTTTATGAATAATGCCCCAAAGTCTGTATGATCCCATTCTTTAGGATTCTTCTTTTGACAAGAAGTAGGAAGGATGATCTCATGGTGTAGGAAGAGAAATTTATACTATATCCAATTTTTTGTCATAATAGAACTTGATAGTATCATATCCTGGGATCAAGGTTTGCTAAAAGAAGCTGGCTGCAGCTTCTTCTCCCTCCGATCCCAAGAACCAGAAACAAATGTTTTTTTCTCCCATGAGAGACTGGGTATAGACAGTATTTAGTTTCTTTCCAATGAGTGGTTTAGGCAAAAAGAATGAATAAAATGTTTCGACAAAGGACAAGCTCCTCCTTCCTTGAAGTCTTTACCCAGTTCAGAATAAGCTAAAAGGTATTGCCTAGGTCTGGTTAACCAAAAGCAAAAAGATTCTGTGGAAATCATCATTGGGGAACTGATATTCATTTACAACATGAGGTGTTCTAGGAAGGGTCTGGATCTTGCATGCGTCACAAATCATCTCTCAGTAGGTGACTTAAACCACAACTTTAAATATTATGTCCTCCGAACCAACCACTCCATTTCACACATATCTATATTTTACTTCCAGCTACCTCTCAAGCAAATTGGTACCAGGTGAGAAGTGGGACACATGCCGATAGCCAATTTGAAAACAAATGGATTAATTAATATAGAACCTGGCAAAGAAAGGTGAACTGTATTAGTTTCTTTTTGATCCTAAAGTAAAAGCTGTCAATGGCTCACCATATTTCAATAACTAGCTAGACTGTACCTGGTGAAAAAAAAGTTTAAAATCAAGAATTATTAATAGAAATTCTGTATATTAAATTTGAATTGAAATTATAGTATGAATTCATGATTTCTTTTTTCAAAAATATGTATAGTATTTTTATTTCTGTTTACTAAAAAATAGCTAGAAATTATTGACATCTCTACAGAAATAAGTATCTCTACTGCCCAGACTGTGGTACATACATACCATTTCCCACTGTAAGGAATCTGGATTACTTGGAAAAACAGTTAATTCAAAGTCTGAGACAGAAAATATGAAATCTTGTGTTAGAAAGTGAGGGTATGAGATTCTACAAAATAAAAACAAAGTCAGCATGAAAGGGTATGGTAGAAGATGGAACAATTTAATAATTTCAGTTTATGAAAATATAACACATGTATATATAAATCCATAAATTTATAATAAAATGTAAACAAAGCCTCACTATTTACTAATAAATATGGTTAGGCTAACAAATTTTAAAAGTTGAGGAAAAAAGGAATCAAGCATATACCTTGTATTTACTATAAAACTATATTACAAGGAAACTAAATAATTACTAAGAAAAAGTTCTTAAAGAAAATGCTAGTTAAGGTAAAAAAAATAATAAAACTAGAAAAGTTTTTTATTCATTCCTGATTTTATAATAAAAACTGGCAGTAATCATTAATAGATGATAAAGTTACTAGGCAAAAGTTCACAGGGAACTTTATAATAGATGGATTGGCCGACAGTATATAATTCCTGTGAGCCATCTTATCATCAATATGAGAGGGACAGAGGAATGTCCTCAAGATGATGACATAGGCCATTTCTGTCTTCAGTTGCCCTAACAAAGAAGACCACCTAGGAACTCCCTACTGTGAGGGTGAACCCAAGGTACCCTGACTGAGAAGGACCATAATGGAAAATTACAAGGAGCAGCTACAGTCTGACCACATCACCCTTCCCCAGCAAATCCCTCACCAAATGAAAGCCTCAGAGCTTATGTTTTTTTTTTTTTTTTTTTTTTTTTTCCCAGTGAGGGTAGGGAGGCAAGGTGAATATCCAGCTCTGCCAGTACTGTGAGACATTTCCAAGGAGACTCATTTGGGTCTCACTTCACAGGCATTCTCAGGGATCATATAAAAATATGGAAGGTAGGCAGGGCTTATAGCAGCCAGTGCTCAGATCTTGGCAGACTACATTCTTCTTTGCAGGTGCACTTGAGCAGAGATCACAGCCAGCATCTCTGCCATCTGCAGAACCAAGCTGCTGTCATTATCTAAACAGGGAGTTCAATGGGAAATTCTGCCTGGTACAGATGACCAGCCCATGAGCTGTGCTGGCTGTGGATCTTGTTCTACAGCCCTCCCTGTTCAGGGAAACACATCTGAAGCCTTATTTACTGTTACATATGCCACCCAGCCCTGCCAGACCAGGAAGCCTAACTGGAGAATCTAGGCAGCTGTGTAGCCCATCCTATAGCCATGCTTGCATCAGCATGTAAGCGGAGATCTTCACCAGTGGTCCTGTCTGGCCAGGGCACCTGTTGGGCAGTTTTGTCTGATTTGGATTCCTAGCCAATAGACCATACTGGCTGCAGAGCCTGCTCTATGTCTCTACATAGGCAGAGAAACACACTTGAGGCCCCACTCCACTGCTCAGCCCTGCCCTACCAGGAAGCCTGACCAGAGATTTTGAACAGAAACAGAATCCATTTTACAGCCATGCTTGGCAGGGAACCAAGCCCACAGCACTGCCCAACTGTGATATAACCTGTGGGTCCACATAACCAGGGAACCTTAACAATCGCACTGAGTAACCTCAGAATACATTCTGGGGTACCACCCAGCCAAGAAGCCCACTTACAGTCAGTCCAGCATATGGCCTTGCTCAACTACTGAGTGCAGCCTGAGGCTTTGCCCGGATAGGAAATATAGCCAGTGATCTAGTCCAATGTCAGAGAATGGCCTGTGGCCCCACCCTATGAGGAATCCTGGACTGTGACCCTGCCCATTCACAGCACACAATCTCTTGCCTCAGGCAAGTGCAGGATGATAGCTGGAGGCCCCTCCTGATGAAAAAGATCAGCCAGTGACCTTGTCCAACAGCAGTGTATAGCCAGTGGCCTACACAAACTTGAAACCCAGTTCGCAGCTTCACTCAAATGCAGAACATGGTCTGTGTTCCCACCTGATTGCATAGCACAGCTTGAGTCCCTGTTCAAGTGTGAAGCCCTGCCTGGGGCTCTGCCAGAACACATAGTACAGCCAGTGGCACCATCCAGTCAGGGATCTCAGACTGAGAGTCCAGCCAAGCAGGAATGATTGTGGAGCCCAGCCTGTAGCCCTGCCAAAATGATAGCCCATCAAGTGGCATCATCCTTCCAGGGAACGCAGCCAGCAAACTCACCCAAACAGAGTTTATTGCAGAGTCCAGGAAATGGCCCTACCTGACCACAGAGAACAGGGAGCAACTCTACCCCATTCTGCTCACAGGCCCCATTTGAACGTAATGCTTAACCAATAGGCCTGCTCAAATGCAGGGACCACAACATGAGCCATGGCCTTGCCCAGGTAGAGACCCCGATAGTAAGTTCCCCCTGCCCAAAGATGCTACCATCTCAGCCATCTCGAAGCCAAAACTGAGCTGCCTGGTGAAGGGCTATCCCTGACAAAGGGAATCTGTAACCCTGGGAGAGGAATGCTCACTCAGATGTCACAGATACCAGCACAAAAAATAAAGGATCTTGAAAAATTAAGTACATATTACACCACTGTAAGGAAACTATAGGCTAATACCACTCATAAATAAAGATGCAAAAATCTCAAAAATACTAGACAACTGAACTTAATAGCACAATAAAGTGGTCATATACTATTAAGTGGGGTTTATCTTTGGGATGCAAGAATGCTTTAATATACACAAATCAGTAAATGTGAAACAGCTTATTAATAGAATGAAAGATAAAAATCACATGTCAATAGATGCAGAAATAAACAGTTTACAAAATTTGACATCTATTTATGATAAAATTCTCAACAAATTTGTTATCGAAGGAAAGTACCTCAACATCTTAATCTTAAAGGCTGCCCAACAAACCAAAATCTAATGTTATACTCAACAGTGAAAGGCTGAAAGGTTTTCCTCTAAGATAGGAAGCAAGAAAAGAGTGATCATTCTCATCATTGTTATTCAATATAATACTTAAAGTCTTAGCCAAAAAATAAGTAAAATGCATCAGAATACAAAAATAAGTAAAATTGTTTCTGTTTGCAGATAGCATGACCTTATATATATAAAATCCTAGAAACTCAACCAAAATCTTATTAGAACTAATCAATAAATTTATAAAGTTGCAGGATATATAACCAATATACAAACATCAGTCACATATCTATACATTAACAACAAATTACTTGAACAAGAAATAACAAAGTCAAGCCTGTGCACTGTATCATCAATAACAAAATACTTAGGAATTAATCTAAACAAGGAGGCGAAAGATCTGTGCACTTTAAACCATGCCACTGATTAGAGAAATTAGAGAATACACACACACACACACACACACACACACACACACACACAGAGGAAAACTTCCTTGTACTCCAGGATTGGAAGAATAAATATTGTAAAAATATCCACATTGTAAAAAGTATCAATGTTAAATAAGAGAGGAGTGCTGAGCCTAAAATAAAATGTAAACTTGACTATACCCACTAAGGGTTAATTTCCTGGAGAAGAAGACTGCAATTATAACAGAACCCACTATATGATCTCCATACTGTGTTGTACACAAAATGTTTAAACTATGTTTAGCTCTTATTCAAGAAGTATAGCTTACTGTCCAAAGTTTAGCCATTTGACCAACTGAAAAAATCTTATTATTGTCACATATTGATGCCTTATCTAGATAGATATTTCTAAAACAATATTCTGCTGCCCAGATCGAATGGAATCATATGAACAATTTCTTATCTCCCTGATCTGAAGAGAGATTCTGTAATGTGAATTTAGAGCTTGGATCTGCAGTCACATTGGGTTAGAGTTTTGCCCTTCCCATTACTGCATTTCTCCTCTGGGTAGTTTGTTCTAAATATCAATTTCTCCTTTTATGTTATTAATATTTCCCAAAGTATAAATTAGTAACAAATTAGATAATACATGTAATTGCACCATATTCATCTGTAGTAGTATCTCTCTATATATTAGCTCATAGCTGTTCATTGTCATTAGTAGTAATATCATTGTTGCTAGTGAAGATTTACGAAACACAGTGTATATGTATGTAGGTGAGCCCATGTTAACATTTTCCTTCTCCCATAATCCTCCATCTGTGTAAATCCAGCTTTACCCTTTAATGTTCAGATATTAAAAACATTGAGTCCAGTAAAAAACTGTAAATTTGCACCTTCAATTAAAGATAATCATATTACCCAAAATTATATTCCTAGATGCACCAGTTTATCAGAACAAATACAATTTTGAGAGAGCAAGATACCTCTTCTCTTTATCTCTCTGCCCATAAAGCTGTTCTACAGAATCTCTCTGCAAACAAGCTTTGAGATCCAGTGATTGCAGCGTAAGAATGCACTATGGATGGATATGG
Source organism: Glossophaga mutica (assembly GCA_039655065.1). Classification (NCBI taxonomy): domain Eukaryota; kingdom Metazoa; phylum Chordata; class Mammalia; order Chiroptera; family Phyllostomidae; genus Glossophaga; species Glossophaga mutica. The sequence continues at coordinate 70,227,856 of CM077308.1, read as the reverse complement.
GTGAATAAATGATATTAGAATCTTTTCTTTGTTTTGGTATTCTCATAAATGCTGCAGGATGTGATGTTCACAGAAATTATAAGCTGCATTTTATTAGAGATGTAAAATTATTGACTTTCTGCCTATTTCTATACAGTTAAATAGTTTTTCATTTTTTTCTCAAAAGTTTATGGAGGAATTGGGAGCACAATTTTAGAAAAGGTTTTTTTTTTTTTCTTTTTTAATACACACACAGACTTGTGATGGTTGGTTAATTTTATATGTCAACTTGACTGAAACATGGTGCCTAGATATTTTGGGTAAACATTACTCTGGGTATGTCTGTGAGGGTGTTTCTGGATGAGATTAATATTTGAGTCAGTAGACTGAGTAAAGAAAACTGCTCTATCTAATGTGGGTGGGCCTTATGCAATCCGTGGAAGGCCTGATTAAAACAAAAAGCAGGAGAAACTGAGGATTGCTCCTTCTGTCTGACTGTCAGCACACCATCCTCCTGCCTTCAGACTGAAACTTACCTCCTGGGTTTCAGGTCTTTGAACTTGAACTAGAACACCATTTGCTCTCCTGAGTTTCCAGCTTCTCTGTGTGTTTCAGGTAAACTGAACCACGCGAGTTGCAGAACATAGACATAAATAGATTAATATCTATATCAAGGTGATCACAGCTGAAAAGAAGCAGGTAATAAAAATAATTCAAAATCTGTAAAAAAGAAAGAAAAGAAAAAAGAAAAACAGAAAACACTCCTTGTGCCGCTTCTAAAAAACTGTTGTAGTATAGATTTTGGTGCTTTCAGAAAGGCTTCATATAAGGAACACTGCTCGAGCCACCTCTAGAAAAGACAGAAGTTTGGCAAACCAAACGTTCAGCATGTTTACAGGCAATGAGGTGGAGAGAAACATGGCACAGTTAGGAAAGGACAAGTTATTGTGCACTGGCTGATCTTCAGGAAAGCACAGAGAGTAAAAACTGCAGAGAAGGTAAGTTGCAGATCTCAGGAGTCCTTTTACACTATGCTAGACACCTTTCCCCCAGTGATGGGTAGCCACTGGTTTGGTTTTAATCAGTGGAGAGACAAAATCGATTTGTTCCCCAGAACAGCGGCTCTGTCAGACGTATAAAAAATGGAGTAGAGGCACAAGAGGGAAGGGTACACACACTTTTTTTTTTTAAACCTCAATTGTATTTGCTTGTCTTTCCAAAGATTTTGAAGCAAAATGTGGGTATCTAGATACTATAAATAGCATTTTCAGAATAAAAATAAATTTTTCCACAGTGTTAATTACAATAACTTTTTGTATTTTTGTTTTATAACAACATGTTTAAAACATTATTCTGGACTACAAATGTCTCAGCTGAGAAGCAGTATATTCTTGGCTCCTCCAAGTACTACAAAGCAATTTTCTAAATCAGAACCCAACTTATGAGCTGCCTTAGTCCATTTGGGAAATCCTGGATTAATAGTGCAATTTTATAAAAATAATCACTAGTTTGTGTTTGTTTGTTTGTATGTATGTATGTATGTGTGTAGCCTCCATTAAAAACCATTCTCCACTAAACAGGAAAGCAGGGTCCTCAACTTCAGAAGATAATTTTATAAATATGAAATATTAGTGAGGAAAAAGGAAAAAAAGAAATATTAAATGGTAAATGGATCTTAAGGGATTACATTTAACTATCCAATTTGTGTTTCAAGTACAATTCCCACAAGGCAGTGCATTACTTTGCAAAAGTAAGCAGGTGTTCTTGTGAGAAAAAGAGGGTGAACAACAACAATGAATTCAGATGAAGATAAAAGCCTGAGATGCTTTGCAACAGCACTTAAAGCTTCATGGCATGCACCCTACTACCTCCAAAATGCTGCTGAGAAATGGCTAATCTTCCATTTGGACCAGGACCTATGAGCTGAACCCAAGAGAAGTATACAGTTTCAGAGGTGATTCCTCTTAAAGTAGGTGTCAAGGAAATGTCTCTTGCTTATATCAAACCCATCTTTTCTTCTGGGTTCTTTTCTAGTCCTTTGAATAGGGGCAGAACACTGGGGTGGTGCATAGAGTATAAAGGCAAAATATACTGTATACCTTCCATTAAACTAAAAAATGGTCATTCTGTGCCCTTTGAGTATTTACACACTTCACCCCAACCTTTTCATGTGCTCCAAAGTCAGGCTCGAATCTTGTTGAAGATAAGATAAATTGCTCAGCCCCTAAACACTGAACTTTCAGTTTAGTGTGGGGAGTACACAGTTTATTTTTCTGAACCAATGCTCTATGGGCAAAACATTTAATTTGTAGACAGTCATTCTGGAACATCTAAGAAAGTATCTACTCTGAGAAACACTGTTTTTACTTCTTTAGTCCCATAGGGAAAAATATTGTGTGTTGAAATTCAATAAATAGTACTCTGACTCCAATATAGAACATGCATTAAAATTTAGATATGCTGATTTTTAGTGATAATGCTCCAACCCCCTAACATTAGCAATCACTGCAGGGCAAGCTTGGTAAAGGAAAGTGTCATCATGGCTGGTTGCTCTACTATGCTTAAAACACACAAAGCATTCATTCTCTAAAGCAATGGTTGCCAGATAACCGTTTCTCAGTCACATGGAGGAAAGTTACCAAAGCAGTTAATAAATGATTGCCCACTCATGAACTTCTGGGCTAATCATTTGGACAAATGAGAGTAAAAAGACATTGGACATTTAGAAATTTCTAACAAGGTCATAATGAGACAAAATGTTGCTGTAACTTTGCACTGGAAACTCAACTGTGATGATATTTTTTCTAAGAACAAACATAGGTCTATAATTATTAATCACTTGCAATTATTGGAAACAGCTACTCTATGGAGACATTCAGGATGGGCACCTATGATTTTCAGGCTTGGTTTTATAACTGCAAACTAGCAGCCTTCTAATTACATCTCGATGTCTGTGAGATGAATCAGAAGAGAGAGAATATGTGTTATGAATTTCGCAGAGCACTAATTTCAGTTCACTTTAATTAAAAAGTCAGAGCACTTTCAGAGACCTGGAATGGTATTGCAAAAGGAAAACAATGAACTTGAACCCTCCAATATCACTGATTTAAATGATGACATGTCAACAAAATTAAAAAAAAAATCTCTGTTAATTCTTTACCTAACTGTAAATTATTTTCACAATTTTCCTGTTAATTTTTATTTTTACTTGAGGGCTCATTTGATTGAATTCATTTTCATAAATACCCATTCTTTCTTCAGGTTTGCCATGCTACAATGTGGTTAGATTATACTTCTTTACTCACTGATTTGGGGCTTGACCAAGAAATGAGGATGGAAGCAATACAGGCCTGTTAGGGACAGGAGCTTTAAAATGAATCATATATTTCTGCATCCCTTCTTGAGTTTCACTCCTGTACATGAGAAAGTCATTGATAGTGGATGTTACATGTAATAAGGTGGCAGAAGGAACAGACAAGTGGAGCAGATTTAAAACTAGTCCAGCCAATCCAGGCTAATACCCTTCAAAATGAGGTGAACCAAGTTAAGTTCAGCTGTGTGGTAGATGATGCACCCTGGCATGAATGAGAAATAAATATTTCACACTGACATTCTCAGTTGTTTATTATCTGGCTACGTAATTGGTATGGATGGAACTAAAGGTACATTTTAGGAGTATGGATTGCTGATATAATGAGGAGATATGACTGAAATGTTAAGCTCAGGCTAGATTGTTGTTCTCATCTGCCATGCCAAGTAGTTTTAAATATATATTGCAAAAATAGAGAGTGATTGGAGTGGCATGAGCATGTTCTCTGCTTGGATTTACTGATATAAGCAACTTATGTTCCAACCATAGTAAAAATTGTTTTAAATAATAATTTAAAAAAACAAAGGCTTGCTGAAGGAGGCAAAAGTTTTAGTAGAGTAGCAAACACACATGTGCCAACATTCTTGTGTCAGGTGTATCCTATTCGGTTTATGCATCCGCCCAGAAGGGTATCTTTACCTTGATTTCTCATGGCAGTGGCCTTCGCACTTGTCCTGTGGCTGCCTTCATGGAACCCAACAGCTACTGCTAAAGCCATGGCTGTTATAGCTCAAGCAACACCCTGAGTAATGGGACTGGCAAAGAGAAACTGGCCCGTTAACTGGAGAGAAAGTATTCTTAGTTACTCTGGCCTTTTCTTTAGCTACTTGGAATTGTTTAGAGAAGCAAACTGGATGTTCAGAGAAATAAATGATCCATAAGACAGGTGTTGACCAAAGAGACATAAAAGCTGAGAGGGAAAAGACAGGAAAATAAATTTCCTTCTTGTCCTGAGATGGAGTTGCGAGTATTGTCTTTCTGCAGACATCCCGTGACAGTAGTTACCTGCTACAGACAGCCAAGAAACTCACCCTTTCGTGTTTGTGTTACTTCCTCCCTCGTTAGTCCCCCTCCATTTCTTTTTTTTGGTGCAGACTTCTATTTATTCATTTATTCTCTCTCCCCGCCCCCCAACCTTTTCCTCTCCACACTCCCTTAGAGAAGCAGGATGGATATAGTGAGCTAAACACAACAGTATTAGTTTGGGCCTTCAGGTCAGAGAACGGTGCTCACTAATATAAATTTTGTCATGACGTTAGAACACATGAGTTTGAGTCTAAACTCAATCAATATGATTTAAACATTCTTGGATAATTTTCTTAAACTATCTAAGCCTTCCTAGCCTTATCTATCAAAGGAATTGATCCCTGAGTGAGAGTTGTAAAATAGCGTGAATTAATCTGTACAGAATACTTATTAAATGTTACTGCCTATGTTTTGAAAGTGTCAAAGTATGCCCTGGAGTTATAGTCTGGGCCTAATGTTGTACAGCAGAAAAAGACTTGGTAATAGCTAAACAGATATATTATTTGGATATGTGATCAGGATTTTTTTAAAAAGAAATGTAGATTAGTGCTTAATAACTATTCAGAATAATACAGACATTGATCAAAGCCCTTAATATATATTAATATATTTAAAACTTAAAAGAGCTCTACAAGAGAAGCATGAAAACTGGAGAACAGAGATGTGGAGTATATATATGCATATGTTGGAATGTGTTGGGTCCAAGACTCAAATTCAAGATGTGTTTGTAATCTTCGTAATAATCTGACAGATGTATTTTGAGAAATTTTGAGCACTTTAAATAGTGACCAAATTTGGCTAAAATGGCTGTAACAAAAAGGCAGTCTTTATGCCCTATTTCTGGGTTACTGTTTATCATCATGGCTTAAACCCCATTTCCTCACATGCACTGATGCTATCAGCAATAGAATTGATCATCTGAGACAGCATTGCTTAAAAGAGGACAGGATCTCCCTGTGATAAATTCTTGCAAATCAATTCTTAAAAACAGGAGAAAAGATAGACTATAGGTAACATTACTTTATATTTTAATGCAGGATTTATTTAATCAAAACCATGGACATTATGGATCAGTGCTCAGTTTCAGGTAATTTATACCTATAGGTTTATAACTTTTAAAATGTCACTGAATATTACTAGTAAATATGCAGAAAACAATTTCTTACTTTAAACTTATCAATTATCACCCCTAATTTTTAAAAACTCAGCTCTATTAAAGTATAATTTTATGCAATTCATCAATTTTAAATGTAGATATAAAGAGTTTTAATAAATACACACAGTTAGTTATTATATTATATAAAATATTTTCATTACTTCAAAATTTTCCCTTGCTTTCCCCTTTGCTGTTAAGTAAAAGGCAGAAAAGCTGCACACTGATAAAAAGGAGACAATGGATTTATATGCAGAATATATAAAGGACACTTATATGTCAATAATTAGGACAAATGACCAAACTATAAATAAGCAAGTATAGAAGAAGAGTTGATATACTCCCCCAAAGTATATAACAATCTATTCTAAGAGAAGAGTCTAGGGCTTAGAAATGATTAATAAAATGATTAATAACTGTCTAAGTTTACATTTGGTAAGTGGTAGATTTGGCATTCAAACTGAGGACAGTTTGAGAGTGAAATACGTATTTTTTTAAGTAAAAAGAAAGTGGTAAAGAATAAAAAGAAAGAGTGATAAGGAGGGAGATAAAACAAAAGACATACTTGTGGTGGTCATAATTTGAAAGTCTACAGTTTTATCTCACATTATATTGTCCCCAAGTATAGTGAGTAAATCAGTGATGGCAGCATTGAACTACATCATTAAGTAACTAGCGCTTACAGAACCAGAGAGAGTTTTCATTTCAATATTTTACCAAGACAAAAGTAATGCCTTAAAAAAACACACATCTCTTTCTCTGACAAATAAAATGGTAATACAATCATATGATGTTAGGTAAATATTTCTGATGGTAATGTTTTAGGTTGAGATATTCTAAGAATAGAGAACAAGCAAACAGAAGAGAATTCTAGTAACTTTCAATTAGCCTTCCTTCTTTCCTAAGATTCTAATGTAGATAAATTAAGCATATAAAAAAGGAAGAAGGAGGAGGAGAAGGAGAAGAAAATTTCACAATATATTTTACCAGATATACGCTAAAGAAAAATAAAGTGAAAATGAAGCTATGAGTGTATTTGCCAAGTTAGAAATGTGGTTCAGCTTTTTCAGGGGGAGGGTGGTTATTGTTTAAAGTTGTTAAAGGAGACTAAATAAGTCACAAAGCACAGCTTCAAAACATTTGATGAGTGTAGCAACTACTCTCTGTGTGTATGTGGACAAAAACGTTCTGTGACTACAGGACCAAAAGAGGGAAGAGCTGCATCTTACCTAAGCTGTTTGTTATTTCAGCTTGTGAGCTTTGAGCTGTGAATTCCTTAAACTGAGTGAATCAAGTTCCTTAAAGAGAAGAGGTCCTGAGATAAAACCATCAGCTAAGGACCAAGTGTCAAGAGCCTTGAATTACCATAGTTGTTCATAGTAGCTGGGTACTGAGTCTAAGAAATATTCATGTTACATGAAGGAGGTTAAGAAAAGATTTGAAATGGTTTAAAAATGGTTAACATTGATCAGGTTAAATTCTTTATCTTCAGTACAAAGAGTCAATAGATTCATTTGTATCAGCACAAGTCTTTCATCAGGTTTTGACTCTCAGAAAGGAGTTTCTTTAATATTAAAATTTTGCATTTTTTAACATTTACTCTCATCAGTTTGTTTTCACTCTGTTTTAGAATGTTCAAGATGCTATAAGAAAGTACCATAGCCTGCGTGGCTTATAAACAACAGAAAATCATTCCTTACAGTCCTGGAAGCAGTATCAAGTCATCCGAATGGTGGCGTTCTGGTGAGAGCTCTCTTCCAGGTTGCAGATTATTATTACCTTCTCCTTGGATCCTCACATAGCAGGTCTCAGAGAGAGGAAGCCAGTCCTGGAGCCATGATAAGGGGATTTATCAGGACACTATTTCCATTCATATGGGCTCTAATCTTATGACTTCATCTGATCTTAACTACCTCCCAATGGCCGTATATCCTAATACTATCATATTGTAAGGTAGAGTTTCAACACATACATTTTGAGGGAACACAAATATTCAGTCCCTAATATATTTCTGCACATGGAAAACATATTGTAAGGTGAGAGTTGTCCACATGGACAAGGAAGAGGTAGATTCTACTAATGGCCCTAGTGAATGTAGTTACCCAGAAGTTTTTTTATCTTCTCTGGACTCTAGTTTTGCCATTAAAAGTATGACAGGGCTGGATGGGATTTTTTTTGAAGTCCCCTTTCTGGTTTGTATGAATGATTCTCATCACTATATAATAATATGAACTAAAAATAGTATAATAAACAAAGTTTTCAATTTCTAACAAAGTTTTTGTTTCTCAAAGTCTCAAGACACACTCTATCTAAATATATTGGGTTGGCCATAAAGTTCATTTGTTTTTTTCTGTATCATAGCTCCAGTAGTACTTAGCTGTTTTTTAACATCATTAAAAACAACTTTGTTAGATTGTATTGTGACAGCTGTCCTATCAGCATCCATTAAAAAAATAAAATCAAAATTGGTGAGTTTTTGTGTGGCCATTTTTATATTGAAGATGGAAGGAAATAAGAAACATTTTCAGCACATTATGGTTTATTATTTCAAGATAGGTAAAAACACAACTGAAACACACAAAAAGGATTTGTGCAGTATATGGAGAAATTTCTGGGACTGGTCAAGCTAGTCAAAGTAGTTTGTGAAGGTTTTGTGCTAGAGATTTCTCATTGGACGATGCTCTATGGTCAGGTAGACCAGCTAAAGTTGATAGTGATCAATCAAGATATTAATTGAGAACAATCAGTGTTATACCATGCAGAAGGTGGCTGACATATTCAGATATTCAAATCAAAGTTATTGATGAAAATGAAAAATGTGTATTTTATTTAATGGAAAAAAAACATACAGACTTTTTCGCCTAACCAATATGTTAGTTGATGCTTACTCCTTTACCGTGTTTATAAGCAAAGGGCAAATCAAATAAAGTCTGTGAAGCTGGTAGCCTTATTATGTTGCTAGTTTCTTGCTATTTTGACAGCTAGTTAGATTAGTTTTGCATAAGACAATGTAAATAAAAATGCAATCCCATTTCTCAATCTTTTTTACTTGACTGAAAGCTGCACCTTTACTAGCTTCTACATTAGAAAGCTAAGATGACAAAGGAGACAAGCAAGTTGTTGCTAAATCAAAACTGATAGCATTGGATAATGGAATTTACTGACTAGTAATAGGAGGAAAAAGTCATTTGATACCATAAAATGCTTGTGACAAATATTCCTCAAGAATAGCAATGCACTTGACTCAGCACTTTGTTTTGTTAAATAAAGACCCAGAAGAACCTAACCCCAAATCTGGCTCACACTTCTTCACCCACAGTTTTGCCTTGCTCAGTGAATTTCTAGTTTCTTGAGAAATGCATGCCTGTAATTTAGTACTACAGAACTTTTCTCAGGCAAATTGAATAAGAGAGCTTAAAGAGTATTTAATATAATGCAGACAAATGTTTTAAAAGCCCTTATTATTGAAAAGAAATCTTTTTAATGCTCTTTGGTCAGACTTACTGTCTACAATGATTGGCTTTGATGAAAACAAAAACAAAACAAAAAAATGTGCCTGGCTCCCATTTACAGTAGAGAAGAAAATCTACCAATTGAATTATCCTTTGTTTAGAACTCAAACAAACAAGCTAATAGCTTCTCATTTAGCTAACAGGTTGTGCTTCAATTACGGGCCATGAGAAATGAAAAAGTTTGTTTAGACTTCTCCTGTGGATATTTCAATTTCATATTAGTGAGTCTAGTTCAGTCAATTATTTCATATGTTAAAACCCCAATAAAGCAATATGGCTTAACTTAAGCTAAACAGCAAATGATTTTCCAAACTACATTAAAAAACTTCATATTTCCTCAATAAATATCTTTGCTTTCAAGGTAGAGCAAAATTTCACATTTTGGTTCTGAATTCCACCAACAGTAACTAAATAAGAGAAACATTTGAACTATCTCAGGGATTTAGTTTGTCAATTTACATTTTCTGAGGGAAATGTTATAAGTTCTCAGTTCTATACCAGTATTTATTTATTTGTCCTTCTTGTCATTTTTAAACACAAGTGGAAAGAACCTGGTTATGATTTGTTTAAATGTGGGAAGGATCAATGGGAAAAGAATGAATAATCATCAGCAGATTCACTGAGGCCTCTGGCCCAGAGTGCGCCATGTATGGCTGGAGGAGATAACTGTGGGTTGGTTATTGCCTGAGGGGAGAAAGATTTTGTCAAGTGGCAGTACCCACTTTCCTTTAAAGACAGCTGCCAAAGCAGAGAAGAATTTCAGTGTTTTAGTACTTAGAACAGATGTTCTGCTTCCTACTCTTCTGATTTTTTTCCCAGTGGGAAACACTTTTTTCTGATTAGTCACACCTCTCTACTTTCAAAAAGTTAAAGCAAGCTTTTGAGTGCGATTTGAGATACATAACAATCTACCGTATTTTGCCACATATAATGTGCACCTGCATGTTTGGCCCAAACTTTCAGGAAAATAATCTTCTGTTTTAATTATTTATTTATTTATTTTAAAGATTTTATTTATTTATTTTTAGAAAGAGGGGAAGGGAGGAAGAAAGAGAGGGAGAGAAACAGCAATGCCTGGTTGCCTCTTGCATACCCTCTACTGGGGACCTGGCTTGCAACCCAAGCATGTGCCCTGACTAGAAATTGAACTAGTGACCCTTTGGTTCACAGGCTGGCATTCATTCCACTGAGGCACACCAGCCAGGGCTGTTTTAATTTTTTAAATTTAATTATTTATTTAGATACTTGTTTTTTGTATTATAAAGAGATTTTAGCATTATTTTTTTTAGCATTGTTTATACTTTCTAGAGTTACGCTTTTGATGCATAAGCATAAATAAAAGAATTAAATATATTTATATAGATACAGAATTAGCACTACCCATATATATTGTGTATCCTTATTTTTCCCTCAAAAATTTGGATGAAAAAATGCACATCTATACATGGCACAATATGGTATATTTCTCCATCTCTACAGTCTTCCTTCTTCCCCCCTCAGCCCAATATTCTGCCTACTGTATCTCTTAAACAGCAATAATTACAATAAGCCCTGGCTGGTGTAGCTCAGTAGTTTGAGCATGGGCTATGAACCAAAGGGTCGCTGGTTCAATTCCCAGTCAGGGAACATGCTTGGGTTGTGGGCCAGGTCCCCAGTGGGGGCCACATGAGAGGAAACCACACATTGATGTTTCTCTCTCTCTCTCTTTTTTTCCCTCCCTTCCTCTCTCTCTAAAAATAAATAAATAAAACCTTAAAAATAATTACAATTATAAAATCAAGGTCATGCCTTCACTATGCTTTCATTTATATAACACTTCACAATTTAAAAGGTGTTAATATATTATATGTAGTATTTTTTTTTACAAAAATAGTTAAGGTATATGTTAATATAACTCTCAATTTACACATAAAGAATTGTGGCTCAGGGATTATTAAATAATTTGCCAAATATCATAGTTGTATGGTGGATTTTCCAGCTTCCATATGGAACCTAAGTCTTCTGATACCTCTTTTGTACTCCTCCTTCAGTACACTACTTTAAATAAGGCACCTTGTAAGCCATGAATCCTTAGTATTCTTAAGTATTAAATTCTTTGGATGACACCCTAAAAGTGAAGAAGAAGGAAGATGGTAAACTTCAGACTGCTTAGAAGCATAAAAAGTCAAAGAAATCCTGGAGGGAACAAACAATTTATATTTATTAGCAAGGTTTTAAAGAATGATGTGTCAGAATAGACCAGGAGTGTCAAACTCATTTTTACTGGGGGTCACATCATCCTCACAGTTGCCTTCAAAGGGCCAAAATAATTTTAGGACTGTGTAATGTAACTACTCCTTAAGTGCTAAAGAGTCAAAATTATGTTCTACTTTTTGAAGGCAACTGCGAGACTGAGGTGGCCCCCAATGAAAATGAGTTTGACACCCCTGGAATAGACAGCTGTTCGAACATCTCTCTGATATGGAAGTCAAATGCAAGAAAGCAGACGTTAAGGTAAAAGTAGTCAGGAATGCTCGATGAAGAAGATGGCACTTGTCTCATAAGAAAAAACAGGATTCTGACATGCAACATGGAAGGGTTAGGACATTGTGACTAGAGAGAATGGCATGAAGAAGTCTAAAAGTTATAAAGCAGTAACATATAAATACTATTATAACTAGGATGAGGGGGTTGTAACAAGTTGTAAGATTCATAAATAGACAAATAGAAAGTTTCATTAAGCAGAAGCACTGAGATTTTAAACAATACATCAAAGATTTTAGACCTTAGAAATTCATAAGAAATTTTACCAATTTTTGATCAGATTTTGATCTGACTTTTCCAAATTTTGAACTGATGCAGATATGTTAATATGTCAGGAATCCTGGCAAAACAAAAATGAGATTCAATTAATTCCCATGTAGAGACTGAAAGACCTAGAGTCCAGATAAATGCACACAACAGTCAGATGGCAGTGTCGGGGGTGCTACCCAGGGTACTGTGTGTGTTGTTTTCGGGATTATTTGGTCCATATTTCACAAAGATAGGATACATGACCCAGGTTTTTATTCAAGCCCAAGTTCTATTATAGACTTTGACATTTCAAGTTAGTTCCTTTACCATTTTTATAGAGGCAAATTATTGATATTTATTTATAACCCTTATAGATGTGCTTGATGAGTAATACTGAGCTCCTCTTGAAATCTGAATGTGTGACTAGAAACTGCTGAAAACAGAGTATAAATGCGGCCAATAGCTTTTATAGCAGTGCTTCTTACAAAGATTCTAGTGTTGCCCATAAGTCATGCAGTGAATTAAATGACGGAACCAGATCCATTAATCTCATGTTAAAAATAAATATTCTACAGGGATAACAGATAAAATTAATACTATATGTTTTTTAGTTTTGGCAATAACTCAACTCAACTTAATTATGTTAAGTAAATAACGTATGATGACCAGCTATCCTGGTTTTAGCACTGAAAATCCCACAGGTAGAAAACCTATTATCCCAGGCAAATCATGATAGTGGATCATTTTAATATTTCACAATAATTAGAAAAAACTGAGTGTTTGTATCTAGGATAAAATTGGTCATTTTTATTTTTAGTTATAAATGGCTTAGTGTATGCCCTGACATTCTCAGGTTAATCAAGAGAGGGGCTTTAACTTCAAACACTTAGCCTACTTTTGAATCATCTGTTTAGCTTTCTTCTGTTACAGCTAACCCAGACCATGTTATAAACTCCATGAACACTACATATGGTGTTTGCTGTTTTATGCATGTATGGACACTATTCATTCTATTATTTTAGCTTATGTATGAATATAATCAAGATAATCTGTTCTTTTCTTACAGCATAAAAGAGTATAGTAGACAGAATTCTAACCATGATACACAACTGTAGAGAAGAAAAATACTTCCTTTGTTTTTACTGGGGAATAATTCAAAGAAGTCAACATTAAAAAAGCTGAAATAAGTCCAAAATCTTGGCACAAATGGTCTATTCCCTATAAGGCAATGTTTTTTTCATACATCTTACATATATCTTAATGTTTGGCTTTACAAACCAAATATATTGTTATCATTGAAGCTGTGGCACATCTGAAATACAATCTGTTGATATACAGAAAGCCTTGGCCTATGGATACAAGGTGTACACACACCTTTTTTGGAGCCCAAGGTCAGCTGTTTCAAAATGACTGCTCAGTGTGGCAAGTGTCTGTAACATTTCTTCTCCTGTGTCTAGTAAAGGGAAATGCAGTTCCTTTAAAATAATCCTGTTTGGAGATTCATTCAAGCATAGGGAGAGGCAGGTTCCCTTCACCCTCTGCTGCAATGTGCAAGTGATTGCCTTGACTGGAAGTCCAGCTGGACTGTATAGGTAGTATGTCTGCATCTTAAGTGTCATTCTATTTTCTCTTTTCTGTATGTTTTTCCTCCCTTGCTAAATAGAATGTAACTTAAACATGTACATGAAATCAATATATTTATTTTAACTAATGATCTGATACTTATGTAGCTTGAAATAAATTTTAAGATGGAGGCAGATGTTGGAGCGATATGGCCAAAGCCTGCCAGCAGCCACCGGAAGCTGGAAGAGGCAGGAACAGATTCTCCCCTTACAGCCCACAGAGGGAGTGCATGCGGCCTTGCCAACTTCCTTTGGGGTTTTGATTGCAGATTTCTGGCTTTCAGAACTGTGAGAGAATAAATTTCTGTTATTTCAAGCCTCCAAAAACATGAATTTCAAAAGTTACTGATTTATAAAAAAGGCTAATTACTAAAATAGAAATGAGTGGGAATAAAGTGGAAGTTAAAGAAATAGTTCTGCAACAAGGCATACCACACAAGCAACATGAAGTTGACAGACAAAGCAAATTCTTTATGTCAATTTTGAGAGAAAGGTAACTTCTGTTTTCTATTGCAAGTGCCAAATTTTGAGACATATCCGGGTGTTAATACAAATATGGTCTTAATTTAGTTAGCTATTTATATGTAGAAAAACCTCATGAAACACTACAAAAACACAGACACAGGCAAATGTTTTATAATACTAATAATAGATATGTAAAATTGCTTTGGCTTGTAACTTTTCTTCTATCATGAACTAGTTATATAACCTCGAGGCATATCACTTGAATTCTATGCACAGGTATACCCAGGTAACTAAAATGGGTGTGCTTTAAGGTCTTTACTACGTTAAAATACATGCATACATATATATGTAATTTTATATAAGTATATAGAATTATATATAACAGAACTTCTAAAGTCTTGGTTAATTATTATTTAATTATGCTTCTTTGGATTGCAGAACAACAACAACAACAAACAAAATCCCAGCAAATTACCCTCTTTTATTGGCACCCACATGTCCCCAGTGGTGTGTTCTTGAGGTGATTTGCTATGGTGCTCTAAGACGCCACCTGCTTGCCTACTGACCTCCATCCTCCCTCACACCGCAGCCATATTGACCCAAGCTCCATAACTGTTCTCAGTTTCCTTTTATTCTCTCTACTTCTCCTATGTGTGTAGAGTATTTTCCTTACAAACAGGCTGAATGGCGAGGTTCCGCACATGCTCCATCTTTCTGGACCAGCGTTCCCTCAAGGAGGACACAACCTACTGCTCAGAGCTCAGCTCTGCCCTGGGACAGTTATCTAAGGCCATGATCTTGGCCAACATTTACCTTTGAGCAATGCCACTGCTCATCTTAAAAGAGTTTACGTTGAGATCAATATTTAGAGAAGTTCATTTTACCTTGGAGACATCTATAAACAACATCATATTTCCAGAGGTATTTGAGACCTCGCAAAAGTTTATGAACTATTGGCCTACCTACCTCTGCTGAACTGAAATGTGGATGCGGGCCTGACTCAAGTTTGTGTTCCATGCACCCTTGTGGGTGAAAATTTGGATTAGGATCCACTGACCTTTGAGGTAGATTATTGCATTATACAAGGTCTGTCCAGAAGGTTGTGGCCACATAATATGAAAAATAGAGACATTTATTGAAGAAGATACAAGATACAAGAAACATGGTGCATAGGACAATGACTCCTCAGTCCCCTTCAATGTAGGCACTGTGGGACCTCACACAGTTCTCCCAATCACCATCAACTGTTCTCTTACATATTCCTGAATCTCACTGATGGTCTTAAATCTCTTCCCTTTCAAACATGATTTTAGTTTTGGGAAAAGCCAAAAGTTACAGGGTGCCAAATTTGGGCTGTGGGGGAGCTAAATTACTTGGGTGATTTGATGTTTTGCCAAAAGACTCTTCATGAGATGTGAAACACACGTGGGTGTGCTGTCCTGATGAAGCTACCAATTACCAGTTGCACATAGCTGTGGTCTTATGAATCATTGGAATAATTTCTGTGGAGCAATGTTCAAGCTTAACACAAAATTTGATGCAGATCTGTTGTTCTACTCACTTATTTTGAATGTGACATCCACGCAGTACACGTGCTTATTCAACAGCATCTACCATGACTAGTACAGTGAAGTCATCATTGTTAACCCATGCTCATTCCAGTCCACTCTCCTTGACTGCCACATTACATCAATGTCACGCAAACCGTTCTCATTATACTAACAATGGTTGGACTATTTCCAGACAGACCTTGTGAGTTCTTTTGGCTTTGTTTCTAACATCTATTAGATTTTTTATTTTTCTCAAAAGTTAGCCCATGACTGAGTTCCTAGCACATCTTGTATCAGAGCACACAGAGATTTCAGATGCGCTTTATAAAATCTCAGGTTCATTATTTTAATATTGTACTATACTCCTTTGAAAAATATTTTTTCTGACTTCCTACTGAAGTTCAGAATGTTTGGCTCTCTTGAAAACATTTATCCTAGAATAAATTAAAATATAAAAATATGTATACACTTTTACTTATAGTGCCATTAAACATATTAAATAAAAAAGTGATATAAATGAAGGTTTTATTACCTTTTATTTTTCTTTATCTACACTTCTTTCTCTCTAAACTTTAATATGAATAATTTTTATTTCCTCATCTTGTTCCAGGTTACCCATGTCAAAAACCTGAACAAGTAACCTGTCACTGGTTTGTATTCTTAAATATTTTTCTTTATACTAACAGAGCATCAATGTTTTTAGTAACTACATTAAATATATATGTAATTATGTATATATAGAGAATATATGTTAATATACATGTACATATATGTATAAAAAGCTCCCTTTTCAGAAAATCCCAACAAGTAAATATAATGTTAATAAAATAAATATAAAATAAATACAATATCTATAAAAGGAAAAAAGGAAATGCAATTTAATAATTGAGTCATTCAGGTACCATCATTATTTGTATGAGTGATCAGATGAAAAGTGATTAGGAAACATACCTCATAGGTTACTTGGTAAGAGCAAAGGAAAATACATATTAACCATAGTGAGGTCTGAAAGTCATCATCTCAACCAAATGATCAAACTGTAGTTGCTATCAAAAACAACAACAACAACAACATGACATTATACACCTCTGGATATCATTTTATACTAAGAAAACAATATTTCATATAAAGTTTGCTTACTACAAATACTTAACCTGAATCTAATTCAACTATCCAGACCAAACTAACCTCCATGTTTCAGAGAATTTAGAGAAACAAGTTAAATGGCACCATGAAAAAATAGATAAATCAAGTATAGGAGACATTCTTTAAGAAGGCTGAGCCATAGATAGGCAAATAGGTAAGGAAGATGGGGTACACACACACAGATACACTATAGAATATTATTCAGCCATTATAGAGAATGAAATCTTGCCAGCCACAACAACATGGATAGACCTAGAGGATACTACGCTAAATGAAGTGACAGAGGACAAATATATAATTTTACTGACCATATTTTGCTGTGTATAATGTGCACTCACATTTTTTGTGTGCCTTATACACGGGATTATTATACACATGGTATGTAATCCTTATACCCATGTATAATGCACATCTTTGTTTTCCTCTCAAAAGTACGGGCAAAAAGTATACATTATACACAGCAAAATATGTTATATGGAATCTAAAAACAAACAAACAAAATTAAACCAAACAGAAACAGACTTACTGATATATAGAACAAACATAGTTTCCAGAGGGGAAGGGCATAGTGGAAAGAGTGAAAAAACTGAGTTTCAAAGAGGTCAAAATTTCCATTTATAAAAGAAATAAGCCATATTGATGGAGTGTACAAGGAGTATAGTCAACAATCATGATGCAGTGTCAGATGGTTACTAGATTTATTATACTGATCACTTTGTTAGGTATATAAATGTCAAATAACAATGATGCACACATAAAGCCACTATAATATTGTATATTAACTATATTTTCATAAAAAGAAGAAAAACAGGAAAAAAAGCTGGTCTAGACATTTGTCAGATACAATATCAGAAAACTCACAAAATTGAATATACCTATTTAGCTTAAAAGAGACTACTGGAACATAAAACCCACAATATAGTATGTAAATACTGATCAAATTTTTATTCAAAAATTTCAATATAACACTGTCAGACTGTTCTCAAATTCAGTGTCTTTGTTTATATTATGCTTGTTTGTTTGTTTTGTTGATTAGCTTCCTGTTAAAGGATTTGAGAACAGTCTGACAGTGTCCAGAGGGGGAGGAGAGGGAATTTTAGGGGAAAAGGGGAAGGGTTTAGAGCAACAAGTATAAGGGACTCATGGACAAAAACTATGGGGGGTGGAAGTGGGAGGAAGGTGGGGAGGGCTGGGGTGGTGGGCTGGGGCGGGGTAAAAGACAGAAAACTGTACAATATCAACAATTAAAAAATACTGATTAAAAAAATTTTCAATATAAAATATATTTTGGGGACAATGAGGGAAATTTAAATGTGAACTAGGTTTAGAAGTTATTAAGATTTCAAGGTGATATTTGTGTCACAAAATTTATAATGTATTGGTGAGTACACACACACACGGACACATCTTACTTATGGTTGTGTAGGCAAATAGTCCTAAATGTCAGAGATGCCTGCTGAAATATTTATGAGAAAATTGAGACTGTCTCAAAGCAAAAGCATGCTATCAGAAAGACTGCTGCCTCTTCACTAACATTGGTACAATCATTCTCCTTGACCATTTAGCTCAAGTCAGTTCTGAAATCAGAACACTTTTTCTTTTCTTTCTTTTCCCTTCCCCCTTTTCTTTCCTTTACTTTCTTCTCCTTTCTACTTTCATTTTTCCTATTCTCTATACCTCTTTTCTTCTCCTCTCCTTCCTTGTCCTGCTCCTTCTTTACATGACTGGAATGGCTCTTTTATATAAAAATCCTCACAGTCCTTTGGTAACTGTCAGTGCTACGTCAATTCATCCCAAATAGGGTAATCAGTCCAGTGAAAAGTAGTCGTAGTCATGATATCTATATACTCACGATAGTTATGCAAATGTAGCTGCCCCTTCAGCCATAAATCTCAAGTTTTAAATATCAAAGTTTTTCAAAAACAAGGAAAGAAAAAAGAAAAAAATGGATAGTGGGAAAACATGGTGAGATGCAGATGGATTGAAGGTCCACAATATTAGTAATTTATAAATTTAAATATTATCTTACTTATACCTTTATGGGGGTGCCATAAGAGATTTATTTGAATAAAATTTTTTTCTTTCAACTGTAGAAAAAAACATAAAAAGTAAAAATAAAATGTTTTTTTCTTTCAGAAAAAAATGAAAACTAGTCCTCTAAATGAACTACCTTACAATTTGATAAGTTTATTCTAACTTAACCACAATACCCACCTTAGAATTTCACTTACTGAACTGTGCCCTAATTAGTCTTTTCAACATTTCCTCTTCTTTTCAACTTAAAAAAAATATCATCCATGTAGACTTTGGAAAATATAGAAACATTTAAAAGACAAATAAAAGTTAATGTGCCTATATTGACTACCAAGATAAATAGTAATTTTATGATGTTATTTCACAAAAAAAATCAGTATGTAACCTTTTCACTTACCATTTCTCCATTTTCTTTTTATAAAAACATTTTTGAAAACAAAATTTGAAACTGTATATTATTTCATTATATAAGTAGACATTATTTATTCAATATTTTGATAAAATTCATAATGTCAAATATCTTCATTCATGCATGAATACCTGAAGGATGCATAGAGTTGATTGATAAAATAGTACACACATTTTTAAGGTTCTTGGTACAATAAAGGAATCCAATTTTGTGATCTTTATAAAACAGAATTATTAACCTTAGGCTTAAATTGCCAATTTGTTGATGAAAGCAAAACCAAAGAATATTATTTTTTCCTTGACTTATGTAAAGCAACTATTTTCTTAATAACTAAAATTACAGAAAGTAAATTTTTGAACTTGCTTATGCAAAAATTTATCCGCTTGCTTATGAAAACTGAGAAGTGAAATTCTGCCTTATCACTAAGCCATATTACTGTTTCTCATTCC
This sequence comes from Glossophaga mutica, assembly GCA_039655065.1. Classification (NCBI taxonomy): domain Eukaryota; kingdom Metazoa; phylum Chordata; class Mammalia; order Chiroptera; family Phyllostomidae; genus Glossophaga; species Glossophaga mutica. The sequence continues at coordinate 70,208,369 of CM077308.1, read as the reverse complement.
TTTATTTTTTGTGTGACAACCTAAGTACCTACAAAATCTATAAGTTAAATATGGGCATCACCACAGTTGTTTGAAAGATCCAAAGCAAGTGGTACTCCCGGTTTGAAATAGATTGACACACCTGAAGACAACCTCTTAAGGGTGTGTTCTTTAACGCCAGGAGACTAGGTCACATTTGAGTCATTTTCTTTCTGGAATTTCTAATGATATATTTACGTGAAATGTGTTGTATTCTTAAAATTAATTCTTCCCAATTAGTAAGCCCTCCCATACATTCATACTGTCCAAAATAAAAAAAATAATAATAATAAAGATCCTTTCTGGGGAAAATGCCAAGGACAAAAATCCCATACAATTTTTGCTTCAGAGCAGAAAATATAAGTAGTGCAAACTTTATAGCTTATGGCAAAATAGAAAGAAAAAGCTTGGAGCGCACATCCATCTTGAAAGCTGTCAGTTCAAGTCCATTCCCAAACATGATACTCACTCTTTTCAATGAAAAATAGTGCTAAAAATACTCCAAGTAATATGCAAGTCTCTGTTTTGTAACCCACTGAATAAGAGACAATACAGGATTTCACTGATTTCTATGGTACTAACCTTCTTTGATATTAGATACTGCTTTATTTCCTGAGCCAGAAGATCTAAGCCCTCACTTAAAAATAAAATATATAAAAATTAACAAAACATACAATAATTCAGACTGCATTTTCAAAAAGCATGAATTTGTAAACTTCAATTATATAAACTTTCCATAAATTTTTTAAACTTAGCACCAAAGCATTAAGGTGTTAGGGGAATGCTATTGTAGCATTTTGACTATTTTTTAGCTTATCTTTCTGAATTTTTCTCTCTGCAAAATTATCTTTATCAAATAGTAAACATGTTGTAATTTGCATAAGCACAACACAAATCTGTCTTTATATTGCATTCCTCTCCAATAACTATGCAGTTTTCTGCTCCCTTTCATAGCAAAATTCCCTGAAATTTTGTCTCTACACATGATCTCTAGATCCTTCTGTAGCACTGCAGTCAGGCTTTAATCTGCAGTGCTCTACGGAAATGCTCTTGTAAAGGTCTCCAAAGATCTTCATGTTATACAATCCCACGGTCGATTTGTAATTTTCATCTCACTTTTCAGTTACCAGCATATACTTCAGTTGATCCACATTACTCCTTGGACATTTCGCTTTCCTGAGTTTTCTCCCTACCTATCTGGTCATTCTTTCTCTGTTTCTTTACTCATTATTTTTCATCATTTGACTTCTAAGTGTTGGAGGAACCAGGCTCTATCTTTGGACTCCCCACCTTGGTGACCTCGTTTGGTCTTACAGTTACCTTATAGGTCCCAAATATATGTCCAGTGTAGAGTGTTCCCCTGAACATCAAATTAATGCAATCCACTGCTTACTCAATGTCTTAATTTAGATGATTAGAGACATTTCAAAATTTGTATCTTTGAAGATAATTTCTAATTGTCATCATCACTGCCCAAATCTGCTCTCCCCATGGTCTTTCCTTTATTAGAAAGTGAAAATTGTTCCAGTTTCTCAGATAAAAACAAAGACAACTCTGAAACACATACACACACACACACAAAGAAAAAAAAAAAAAAACTTGGTATCATTATTGACATTTTCTCTCACACTCTGCTTCCGATCCATCAGCAAATGTCACTGGTCCAAACCACTACCCACTATCATCTTTCCTGTGAGGAAATAGCTTTCTATCTTTTCTTCCCCTTTGGTTTGCAGGCCAGCACTCAATGCACTGAGCCATACCAGGCAGGGCCTGTCTTTTTTTTTTTTTTTTTTTCTTTCAGTATTGGCCCCAGAGAGTAGCCAGACTTGTCATGTCGGTCCCTTAAAGTTTTTTTTTTTTTTTTGTCCCAATGATTCCCATCTCACTCAAAGGAAAAACAAAAACAAAAACAAAAACCTGTAAGTTCACAGCAAGTTTCTTAGTTTTTTCTAGAGCTACTCCCTCATCTCACTTCCTATTATTTTTTCTGATTTCATTTGTACAAGTCATCCTCTGAATCAGTCCACTGGAGGCAAACATATCTTTTTACTATTTTGGAAAAGGTCAGAAATTTAGGGATTTTTTTTTTGTTTGTTTGCTGATATGCCCCCTGTTTCCAGAATACTGCCTGAAATATAGTTGATGCTAGTAAATATTTTCAAATTAAAGAATAAATGAATAAAATGATGGATGAATGAATAAGTAAGCCTAATTTCACAGTGAGTTTCTGCTTTAGTGGTAGCAAGTCAATTTTTTCAGATATGGATAGCAAACAAATTTCGTGAAAATAATAATATCTTTAATATAAATAGATAAATGTTGAGGTACAAATTCCAACAACATTTTTATAGCCATTTATCAACCTAAGTTCAGTCTATAAATAAGTCTGAAACAGCTATGGCTATCTACACAAGTCAAAGGAAATTATTACATGTAGTCCAAGTCTGGATATTTCAAATAGTGCATTAAAAAAAGTAACACATGGTACTTGTTTGAATTATAAACTTGTGTGTGCAACAGTATCAAACACTATTTTAGTTAAAATATCTTACTTTACATGTATTCTTCAATCCAGGCATAAATGGCTAAACGTAGAAAAACCATTTCCATTGCCATTAAGCAGCTTAGACCAGGGCAACTCACTGTGATGGATAGAAATGCAATGAGATGTTGAGGCTAATGTGTGTTTTATAAAAAGTAAAAATTTAAAACTTTAGCAAACACTTATTTCTTTCTTTCTTTCTTTTTTTTTTTTTTTTTGTTTAGTGAAAGGATTTCAATCTGAAATAAAACCAGAGGATATAAAATAGAAAATCTCATGCTGTGTTCACAGAACAGAATTTAAATGAGAAACTGATTTTTCATAACTGCTTGAGTTAGAGAAGGCTGAGACTTATCTCCTGACCAGTGAACATCCTCTAAGAATCTCTCCTCATCTTTGAGAGAATTAACTGACAACTTTGACTCTGGCTAGATTCCCTCCTCTTTGAGCTCCTTGTCCATAAATCCAGCCTTCCAAAACATCAAGGGACTCTCCTGTAGCTTGACATGGCATGAGTTTTCCAAATTGCAATTCCTCTGCTATTCCCAAATAAACTCAATTTCTGGTCATTTTAGTTTACCTCAGTTTACCTTTCTATTTAGGTTGACAGTTTTCTTTTTCTTGGAAGATGAACCAAATTATTAAATTTATTTATTTGTTTTTTGCTAGCATGTCCATAAATTAATTTATAACATCAATTTCAGTCATACATTTAAAGCCTGTAAATTTGAGGTATCCAAATAACTGAATTTTTCTGAGATTAAGGTAAAGTTTAATATATCAAGCACTATGTTTTTAATTATTTTTTCAATGAGCGTTCATGGAATAAATCTTTGTTAAAGGTTGACATTTTTTAAAATTTAAATAGCCTTATTATGTCTTCCCACTTCCTAATATATTCCTACTCTTTCTAATGAAAGAGTCAACTTCTTTTCAAGTCATTTATTTCCATTGTCCCTCATAACAAAAACTCTGATTATAGTAGTCTCTTTCGTCAGCAGACAATCTTTCAGGTAAATACAAATTTCTATAGGAATAAAGAAGAAGCCTATTCACAGTCTCTCATTATGAACAGCTGGAGGTATAGTGGATATAAAGGAGCAAATATATTAGGCTTAACACATACATTTCTTTCTTAATTATACAATACTAACTCCAGCCAAGTAGCAAACAATGCTAACCCAAAGACAGTAAAAGCACCAATGTTCAGATTTTTTGTCAAAAGAACCTAGCTAATGTACCCCAGTACAGAGTCCACTTTTAGGTCCACTTTCCCTACTTTAGTATTTGCTTATGAATCATAAGATCATGAATGCAACACTCCCTCTGACTCTTTAACAAAGATCTTCCTTGCTAACTTGTTTATCCATGTGATTTCTAAAATTCTGCCTACTCCATCACATCTACCTTCTTGGATCAGCTTCGGATGTAGTAACCATGATTTCGAATACAACAGCAGTTATCTACTAACTGCATACCTAAATAAACTGGCCCAAATAAACATACTTGATATCCTTCTAGAACATGCAGCTATGGCTACTTTCTAAGAGAGACTGTTGACCACAACTAATTAGAGTATCGCCATTTTACAGGCTGTTAATCTATCTCAGGTTGTTAATGTTTTTGTAAATTCTTCTGTTTTTAGATACTGCAATTTTGCTACATAGCATTAAATATTTTTAATGTTAAAGTTTGGTAAATATATTATTAGTCAGAAGGAAATGACGTGCGATTGTGTTCAGGTAAAGTCTGACTTTGACATGAACCATCAATCAAGATTAAAGCTCATGCTTGATATTAGTGGGCTGATCTAAAGAACAAATTAGCTGATGCTATTTATGGACTATCTTTAGTAACAATTAATACAGGATTTACTAAGATGTGTGACTTGTAAAATAAGCAAATTGGAAGGTTAACACCATGGAAACTGAAATCTTGTTAAAAACACGTTCATAATTTAAACAAACAATGTCCTATTACAGCATGTTGCTAGCTCCTGTGTGAATCAAGGGTGATCCAGTGCATCTAAGACTGAGCCACACATTTTTGTCTTTTTTTTATTCCTCTTTCTTTTGCTTTAAGTGTATGTATTCCCTATTTTTGTGATATAAATAGGAACCGACACCATTGATCTCCTGGTAACAGCTTTCTCTGAGCCTGAATTACTTCTTCTAACTTTACTTAACAGAGAGAAAGGAAGAAAAAAATGCTTTAGTTTCTCTCTTCTGGGGATCCATTTGTTTGCATTGTTTTAGTAGTTTCTTTAGATATCAGGAATTGCTTATAAAGCACAGAACAGAGAGTTTTGCTTCTGGCCACTGCTGCACATTGAAAATGAAGTATAAACACTATCTATCTATCTATCTATCCCAAGCATGAGGGAAAAGCTAAGTTTCTCCAGTGCCTTGGAGTCAGAAAGAAAATAAGTGTTCCCTGGTGAGGTTCTTACTCTGTGTGTAGATGTCTTGCTTCATTTTTAAAACAGACAAGCTTGGATTAAATCAGTGGTAAAATTTAGATGTCCTTTAGTTGGCTTTACACTTAACCAACAGGGAATTCATGAAGCAGCAAAGTTAGTTAAGTATTTCTACATAATTGACAATTTTAGAATATTATACTAAGTTTTAAAATGTGCAATTAAACTATGTATCTGAAAAATATGTGTGTAGTATATAATACTTTCTTAACAGTTTTTTGTTTCATGGAAATGCCATGTAAGGGAGACAGTATATTTAACTTAACGTTTATAATTAGATATCTGTTTCAGCTGAGACCAAATTAAAGAAATAACATTACAAGCATATTTTATTATATTTTTATGTTGAATTTATTTCTAGATAGATCAGTCTTAAAGAGCAAGTACTAGATTTAAATATCTTTTAGATCCCATTCAATTACTGTAATGCTATATATAATAATGCTCAAAATAAGTATTCATTGAATTAATAAATTAAATACATAAATTAATAGTAAACAAATAGTATCATTACATAGATTTTTAGATGCATAAATATAAGGTATATGAACATATAAGCAGAATTGTTATAATTTTCATTGTGAAAGCCAAAAATATCTCATATATATTACTCAAATTATCTTAATGGGTTATATACTATATATTGTGCTGCAATTAGATATAATTAGTACTATTATGAAGTGGTTCAGGAATGTGGACTGTAGATTGAAATAGGCCTGGTTTAAAATCTTTAGTGGGTGACTTTGGTTAGTTCATACATTCATATGCCTTGTTCATAAAATAATGTTGACAAAGAAATATGTTAAAATGTTTAGAACATTATGTGGTAGACTACGATAGAACCCCAATAAGTAGTAGTTCTTAGTGCTAATATAAATGTTAGCAAAACTTTATAGTTTAAGCTTTTTTTTTTCTTAAAGTTTACTTTTACCTCATTTAATTCTCACATTCTGCCTTAGGTAGATAGGATGGTATTAACAGAGACATTCTGCAGACAGAAACTGAGGCTCATTGAAGTTAAGTGATTTTTTTATGTAATGTAATTAATTGGGGTGGATTAAGGACCAAGTTTTATAGATTATAATTCATTCATCATCCTACTGGATATCATACTCTCTCTTCTGCTAATCCAGAAGCTCAATATTCCACAGCATCTTTTATGTTAGATTAATATCCCTCCATATTCAATTTCAGTTTGAATTCTTGTTAATATTCTATTTCAGTTGCTATTAATATAATTCACTAGCAATAATCATATTACTGATTAAAATATTATGTAACAAACCATATTTACGTTAAGCAAGTATTTTTCACCTTATATTTAATATATGACACAAGTCATATATTGACTTGTTTAATAATGAACTGAAAGGCCTTTAAATAGATCATCGTAGATAATTTGATGCCCAGAGAAAAACAACAAATTGGACTCCAACCTCCTTCTAACCCCAAATCAATATTAGTGGGATTAGTAGCATTTATGTAAACCACAAAACTAGAAAAATTTTTATTATAAAAAACATAATGTTTACTTTGAGAAGGGGTCTCTTAAACAAGACTCACAGTATGTTTACCCAATTAAAAATCTGTATTCAAATGGCACTTTAGAAAAAGAAAAGAGTCAAGACACAGATGAAAGATACCCAGTACAAACTACTGACAAAGAAGAAGAATATGTAAAGATTTTCTGCATATCAATAAAAAGTTGCGAAAACTCAAAAGAAACAAAATAGGTAGGCGACTTTTATAGGCACTATATAAAGTGTCTAGAACATAAACAATCAATAATCAGAAATGTCAGTTAAAATGACAAAGAGGTGCTACATACACATCAGATTGGCAAAAATGGAAAAATGTAATATTAAGGTTTATTGATGATGGAGAACTCCTTTACATTTCTGGATAGAGTGTAAATTGGAAAAGACTTTGATTCATCTAATAAAGTTGGAAGTATACATCTAAAACCTAGAGAAACTTGTGTGTGTATAAATAAGAAAATATATCCAAAAAATTTATGGCAGTACTATTTATAATAGTTAAAAACAGAACATCCCAAGGGGTCATAAAAATAACATAACTAAATGCATAGTGGTATGTTCCTTCACTGTAATTTTTATAGAATAGAAATATATAATGCTACATAAAACAAAACAGCTGTATTCCCAATATGATGTTGAGTAAATTAAACAAATTATAATACACACAGTGTGATTCTAATCATAAGTAGATCACAATAGAGAAAACTAAATTATATTGCTTAGAGTTACATTAATAATTGATGAAACTAAAATGCAAGGAAATACTTATCACAAAAGTCAGAATAATAAATGTGATTAAATAATTAGTAATAGCAAGAAGAGAATGAAAAATAGGCTTGGAGAGCAAAACGTTAGGTTACCTCTTGTTTGGGTACCTATTTTGATAATTTAGTTCATTTCAAGTCAACATATATGTAAAATTCTGTGCTCAGAATAGAAATTAGATGATGGATATATGGAGATAAATTCTCAATTAATTTGAAAACTGGAAAAGATAGAGAATGAAGAAAGAGTGAAAGATAATCTTTCAGGGCAAAAGGTCTTATAAAATCTTTTCCCTCCCATATATGGGAGGAAAGCATTAGGATGACCAATGAAAATTTACTAATCCATGACATGTAGTCATATACAGTTTTACTTAACAAATACTTCTTAAACTTCTGGATTAGGAAAACAAAAAACAGTGAAGCTTCTGGATTGGATTAGGAAAACAAAAAACAGTGAAGTCACAGACAGTAGGCAGCTCTGAAACACTTTGGGTATCAATATAATGAGGGGTTTGATTGTGGCTTGATGTGTTGCAGAGGTGGTCACAAGGATGATGTCCCTCCAGCTTTCTCTCTGCACCTCACAAGGAGTGGGGACCACTGATAGGGACAGAATAATTGGTGAAGCAGCAGATTTGGCTGAGGAGTATGAAGGAGGAGGCAGAGTTGTGGAAAAGATAGAAAGCTTTAGTGGGATGCCTGCAAAAATTGAAAAGTATAGACATCTGTTTTGTTATGGTATATTCGTGTCTGGAGATTTTATGAGAGGAGCAGTCTAGAACTATACATATAGGGATCATTAATATAGAAATGCTATAAAATATGTAAAAATACATACAATCATAGAGGGAAAGAGGGTACTGTGTGTCATTAGAAGACCCAAGGGTCAATATTTCTGAAGAAATCTAACATGTAGAAGTGAGACTAGGGATGAAGACTTGACAAAGGAGATGGAGAGAGAGATAGAAAATGAGGATTGCATTTTCACTGAAGAGAAGAGTGTTTTGGGAAGGGGAGGTTAAAAGTAGTTACCTGAAGACTTTTTTGATGACTTTATATTTAAAAAATTGCCTAAATCACAAGTGGGAGTCTGAACAGTTGATGTGATAGTAGATGTATTTCCCTGGAGAGGAAACACTGAGAAGAGGAAGAGAAGTAGGAAACCACATGACCTGTCTCACAGGTATTAGAGCTTGAATTTTAGGTGGATATTATCTAAACCAGAGGGAGGCATTCATTCTATACACATGCAGGTAAGAAATCAGTAACAAGATTTGTATTTTGTATGTTTAACTACATTTATGTTTTTTCTTCCACTTTTGTAACAACATGACTAAGAAAATAATGAGTCAGAAATTAAAAAAGAAAGTTGTAATAGGAGATTACAAATTTCTGATAATGCAATATTATACTGTATCTCTATCACTTCAAGACAGAGCTTGATGAATTTAGAACTCATATATTTTAAAGGATAAATTACTTCTGAGTGAAAAATAAATAGTGATTGAATAATTTATTATTCTCTATTTTTCTGAATTAATTCTTGTTCAGTGACGGGGGTTTCCTCTCAGTTTCACAATACATTTGAATAGTTTTCAAAATCTTGCTCTCTCTTTTCTCCTTCTGACACCTTTTTGCATGATGCAAAAGTTGGTAGGTACACTTGAAGTTGTCAAGAGGCTCCTTATATTATTCACATTTTTTTTAGATTCTTTTTTTTCTTTTTGCTATTCTGATTGGGTGTTTTGTTGCTTCCTTATATTCCAAATTGCTGATTTAATTCTTGGCTTCATCTACTCTAGTGTTGATTCCCTGTAAATTATCCTTCATTTCAGTTACTGTATCCTTCATTTCTGACTGGTTCTTTTTTATGGTTTCCATGTCCTTTTTTTATGCTGTCAAGGTTCTCACTAAGTTCATTGAGCATCCTTATAACCAGTATTTTGAACTCTGCATCTGGTAGATTACTTATCTCCCTTTTGTTTAGCTCTTTTTCTAGAGTGTTTTTTTTTTCTCTTTTATTTAGGACATGTTCCTTTGTCTCCTCATTTTGGCAATCTCCTTGTGTTTGTTTCTATGTACTTGGTAGAGCTGCTATACCTCCTGGATTGGTAGAGTGGCCTTATGTAGTAGATGTCCTGTAGGGTCTTGTGGCATAGCTCCTCTGTTCATCCAAGTTGAGCACTCCAGGTGCATCATCCAACATGTGGACTGAGTATACCTTCCTGTTGTAGGTGAGTTTGATTGCTGTTGTCATATGAATGGGAGGGATTTACCACCAGGCCAATTGGCTGCAAGGACTGGTTGTGACTACTGACCATCATGGAAGATCAGCTGTGCAGGAGTCCATCCCACAGAGCAGGACATATTTCAGTAAAGCTCTGGACCCATTGAGTTGTTCCCTTGAGTATGTCACTTGAGAAGGTTGGGTGCTGCCTAGATGTGGTCTGAAGCTATCTATGGTATGCACTGTCTCTGGAGCCTCCTGGGAAGTGCAGGCCAAGGTCAGCTGCCCCTGTGTTCTATCTGGGGACACCTGGCATGAGCTTCAAAGCAATCTGATTGCTGCTCTTTGTACTGGCTCATAGGTGCCCAAGCAAGGCAAGCTGCTAACCAAAGCTGGTTACTGCTAGTGTCAGTCCTGGGGCCACTTAACAAGAGGTATGGGGCAGGCTGAGGCCAGATGATGCTTGTTTGAAAGATTTTAGAAAAGTCTGAAGCATGAACCATGATGCCATTCATATCAAAAAGCCACTGGAAATAGCTTGGGCAGAACCACAAGCTGGGTGTGGTGGAATCTAAGGGATCACTAGGGTAGAGCAAACCATATGAGCCAGGTTGATGGAGTCTCGGATATAACACTTGCCTGCCAGCTCTGTGAAAGTTGGGGGGTGTTTCAGAAAAGGGACAAAGGCCCCTGCCAGCACTTTTTTTTTTTTTTTTTTTCTGGCAGAAAGCTGTACCTTCAGGTGTTACCCTATGCCAGGTAATTCAATTCCTCCCCACATGACCCTGGTGCCTTTTGAGCTGCTGCTCCAGCACTGAAGCTCAGAGGGGATTGGTGTAAATCCATGCATGGGCCCTTTAAGATTAGTGCCTGGAACTCCAGAAGCTCTCCATCTCACTCAGCCATAATCCCCTCTAGTTTTTACAGCCAGTAGGTATGACAATACTTCTCTTCCTGGTACTGGAATACTTGCCTGGGGGCCTGGTGTGGGGCTGAGATCCATCTCTCCCAATTTTTATGTGCTGCATATGAGTGTGGAACCAGCCTATTCTCCATCCCCACTCCTCCTGCTAGTCTTTATGTGGCTTCTTTAATTCCCTAGCTGTAGGAATTCCATTCAGCTAAATTTTTGGTGGTTCTGAATGATGGCTGTTCTGTAGGTTAGTTGCAATTTGATTTAGTTGTGGGAAGATGCGAGTACCACATTTACCAATGCCACCATCTTGACCTGCAGCCCTCTATTTCTCTTTTAGGACCAGCATAGCTACCAATAAAGAAAACAGGTTCTTTCTTATAACATTCATTTTACCCGTTCCTGATACATTTGTCAAATTTCCCTTCACAAAAGCTGATTTTTGGTACTATGGCAAAAAGCATGGGACATTCCATCTATTTCCCACTTATAAGTAGGAAACAGATTTAACTTCACAAGTTTTATGAGGCTTTGCTAATTAGGTAAGCTATAGAAAAATTATATTTGCTATGAGCCAAAGATTCACTTCTTTTAGTGAGTAAAATCTCCTATTCTTATCACTTTCCATTGTATTATAGAATTATTGGAGGATTGTTTTTTAAATCAAGGTATGGGAGAAAGGACATGAACAAACTGGTGGGATCTAAGTTATCTTGCATTATGAAATACAACATATAGTTTAGATGAGACAAATCAGGATGGGGCAATGACTAACTTGTATTTACATTTGATCTCAAGTCTTCTCAATTTTTAATCACTATTGAAGAAGACAGTTTTTGTTTTAATTCTTATTTTTTTTCAGTCTGATAGCAATGATGCTGAAACTTTTTTCTCTAAATCTGTAACTTACTGATTATAAATATATTCATGTGTTGCCTGGTGATTCTCAAAATTGGCTCTGCCAGAGAGAGATTTGTGCTCTCTCTTCGGCCTTTGCAATCCAAATTTTGAAGCTGCAGCCTCAGAGTTCTTATTCACTAGATCTGGCAAGGAGCCAGATTTACAGGTAATTTTGAGAACAGTATATTTTGAGAGCTACACTTTGATCATATAATTTTTTCATAAATAATTCCTGGACAGTCAGATTTATAAAATACTAATAGAACCCTCCTGAGTCATTCTGGAAAGTATTTAAAACATGGTATCTCTTTAAATGTAAGTGAGGGCATGTCAGCATCTAGAAGCCACCTCCTACCCTAGTCATCAAGTTTAAATGTGTTAAATATATTCTATTTCTTTCTTAATATGAATACTATCTATACCATTTGTGCAATATTAGTCACTCAGAAACGTGGTTGTCACTTAAAGAAGAAAAGGGGTATCCAGACTTAAGGGGTTTCTGACTTGCAAAGTTATGTCTCTCTGAATGCAAAGGAGGTACCTGTGCTGAACCTTTTAAATTCTGTCTTGCTACAGCTCAGTCTATTTATCCACAAAGCTCAATGCATTTTTGTGTTCTTAAATGTATGAGTTTAATTATTTAAGTTATATCAACCTCACTTTCTATTACATAATAATAAAATATTAAGAAATTGCATTAATGCAAATTGCTATACATTGTATACATACAGGATAACAGTTTATGTTTCCTATTTGCCTATAAAACTTCCTGGATTCATTCATTGTTATATGTTTCACCTATGAGTAATTAAATAAAGATTAAAAAAGAAAGAAACATGAATAGCAAAATAAAAAGGTGAATATTGTTTGATTTCTGAAAATTCATGTCCATGTTTTCAAATAACATTTTAAAATTATTTCCATCGGGATTTGGGAGGATTTGAAGAGACCCAATTAATAGCATCTCTTTGCTACCAACAAAGTGGCTGAGCTAATCTACAAAGTAAACACAAAGAGTTAAAACTGTGAAGATACAAATATCAACTCATAATTTTTTATTCATAAAACTGACATTGGAAAGTCTTGATTTTATCTCTGCACAAGTGGAGTGATGATACTCAATCCTAGAATTAGTCATAGTTATCCACATAGTAAAAAGCAAAACTGGAAACTGCAGACTTTTCCCAAGTGGGGAGTCTGCTCCATTTGTGAAAGCACAAAGCAGAACACATGTTCACCGTGTGTAAAAGAGAGAAAAATGAACCAGACTACAAATTTCAAATTTACTCTTCTGAATTTATTAATCAGGTTATGTCACTTCTCCATTTTTAGGGGGGAATGAGTTAAAGAGAGAGAGAGAAGCAAGGGACTGTATCCAATTGAAAAACAAGCAAACAACAACAACAACAAAAAAAACAAATTAGGAATAGGAAGAAAAATTCCCTCCCTTAGAGTACCCTAGATAAGTGTACTTACAATGATTTGTGTATGATAACGGATTCTGTAGTCAACCAGACTGAGATGAGCAGCTTATCAGGATGTGGTCTGGAACCTTTGTTCAACAAATTAATTTTCTCCAATAAGAATTCTTAATAAGTCAGAAGAGAATATTAATTATATCATTCTGTACTTGTTTAAAATTTTACTTTATATTATATTTCCCAACAATAATTATATCCAACCACAGCATTCCAGAGAACCTGTCAGAAATTCTTCAGTGAGATTAAGTTTTAACTGGACATTTTAATAATAAAATGCTAAAATAGAGATGTCCCAAATTTGAGAATAATTCCCTTTTCTATTATTATATCTCAGGTAAATAAAAATTCAAATAGTATACCTCATGGCAAATAATATTCCTAAGGCATTCAATTCCCAGAAAATTAAATCCAAAATCAAAGCATTATGATCATGTAAATAAAACATCCAAGAAATATTGTTTCCTCACTTTTTAAATTCTTTTCAGTCTCTGCTATAAGCATTACCACTGTCTGAATTTTGTGGGGATCTACTCAATAGTTTTGCCCTCTGCTGTTTTATGGTGTACTGAATATAATTTTTTCCAAAGTTCTAATGTACTATTATTTTAGTATCAAGCGTTACTTCTTTTTAAGGATTTTTTTCCTTTGTCCCTTAAATATACATTTCTTCAACATTCCACTTCCAACAAGTGACACTATAACCTACTTAAATATCCATAGAAAACGTATCTGTTTCTTTTCTATGATTTACTTACTCCCTACATACATTCACTAACAAATACCTGTGACTCTACTCACTGCACATGTCTACTCAAAAACTAATTCTTGTTCCTCTAGTTACTCCCTTTTAATCACAAATTTAAATTCACCTATTTCTCAAATCACCAGACTTCTCAAAGCCTGAATCTTAATTCAGACTATAATTATTTTTTATTTGATTATTGTAAGAGAAAATCTTTTTTTTTGAAAACAAAATGTTCTCACCTCTATCCAAGGCATCATCCTTCACCCGGGGTACATAACATCCTCTTACCTCTCAAGAACTTGGATCCTACAGTATCCCCTTCCTCTGCTTCATCAGGTATTTTCCATTTCTCCAATAAAATGTTACAATCTTTTCACCTTGACCTTTGCTTCTCAAACTCATTGAACTATTAATTTCCCTGATCTTCAGTACAACAGAACATCTCAAATGAGTTTTCACTATCAAGCTGTTGAGCTTCTCCTCACATTCTCTCCTGAAGTTACTCCACTAAAATTCTTACCCCCAGCATTTGGGTAACTGCTCAAGTCACTGTTACCCCTTCCCTCTCTATTGTGAAATCTGAAGTCATTTCTTAGTGATTACCCAGTCCCCACTTTCAGCAGCATCTGTCATACTTGCTTGTTCTCTCCTTCATGAAAAATTTTGTTCATTTGCTCACCCATACTGTCTCAAGATTTTTTTCTGCTTTACTTGTTCTTTCTTAGTTCTTTTCCAACTCCTGCCCCTCTTCCAAACCACTGCAATTTCAATAGTGCCATGGTTCAGTTTTCAGACTTGCTCTTTTTCTTTCTCTATTCCCTGTCGTACTCAGTGATCCTATCTAGTGTCTGGATTTCAAACAAATTATCTAAGGATGACTTCCATATTATATGTTCAACTCTGGTATCTTGCATTAACTTCAAGCATGTATTGGCTGCCTATCTCATTTTCAACTGGACATATAGTAGGCATCTCTAACTTAATATTTCTGGAAAAGAAACTCTGTTTCTTCCCATATCCTTATGTATCTCCAGCAGCCTTACCTGAGTAAAAACCATGGGCATTCACACAGCTGTCAACACCAAAACTCTTTTGGCTGCCTTATCTTATATCCCAGATCTTAGGACCTGACTAGTCCTTCTTAACTTCTAGTTCACCACACTGTTCCAAATCACAAGCATGTGTTATCTGCCTGGTAATGGATCTTCCATTTTTGTATTTTTAGCCAAAAGATATATTCTATACTTTTATTTTGAAATAATTATACATTCCCAAGAAGTTAGTGAAATAATAGGGAAAGGTCCCATGTATCCTTTACACAGTTTCCCCCATTGGTTATGTCTGACGTTGCTATAACATAACAGCAAAGCCAAAAGGTCGATATTGGTAAATCATACATGAATAGTTTTATGTCATTTTATCCTCTGTATAGATTCATGTAACCACAAGAACAATCAAGATACAGAACAAGAGTTAATTTTAAAACTGGAGATGATTATGTCATTTTTCTCTTCGAAATTCTATAAAAGCCTCTATTGTACTCTTCCCTAGACTCCTTCTATCTCCTTACCCTTTTGCCTCTTCTTCCTTTCATTGCCTAATATTATACATCTTTTTTAAGGTAGGCCTGTCATGTTCAACACAATGTAAGCTCCAAGAGGACTGGCTCACTGTTTGCCTTGTTGCTGTTCACCACCACTTAGAAGATTGCCTATCACAAAGAAAAGATCCGTTAAATTCTCAAAATATTCTAGCTCGTTTTTTATACAAGAGCTAGAGTACTTTGTCTAAATAGTATATTTGGTTGCATAACATATTTTGCTTCAAAATTCTTTTGTGGATCCCCAGTATCCTTGAAATAAGATTAAATAAAGCTATAGCTCCTTAGTGAGATACACAGAACGTCCTATGGTCCAATCCCAAGTTATTTTATAATACTACTTGTAGTCACTTCCATCTGATATGCTCTACTCCTGCTATTGTGAGCCATCTTCTGTTCCAAGAATATGCCTCATTTTCTTTCCCGGGCTGCTATCTGTGAGTATCATTTTTCTTTGCAAGGGCACACACTTCTAACTGTCTATATTTCTAATATTTTTTTTAGAACCCAGCTTAGGTGTGAACTCAGAAGACTAAATTAAGTTTTTTCTTATGTGCTTCAACAGTAATTTGTACCTCTATTGACCCATTTTTTACACAATATAAAAAGTGTATGCTTAATCAGGTAGGGTACAATCATAAATAGCAGAAACTCACTTACCTAGTTTAAAAAGAAATAATTTAAAATAGACTGTCAGATACTTAGAAAATTACTCAAGCATAAAAACTTCAAGCAGACAATACTTTCAGATCCCTGACTTGTCTGCTACAAACTTTCTGCTGCAATTTCACTCCCTACTCAATCTGGGCCCAAATTCAATGTTTGTAAAACTGCATCTGATTGGAGCCCTTCATTTACATCCAAATCCCTAGCATCGAGATAGACTAGGAAATGTATCTATTAGTTTTCTAGTCTCTTTTGTGCAGGAAGAAGAAAATTGAAATAGATGTGGAAAATTCAATCCTCTGTATATTTTATCTATGTTTTCCTTCTATTTTCTCACTAGATGGTAAATGCCATGACTATTTCTTTTCTTATTGCATTATTGTAAAAATACAGATACTTGAGTATAATATGTTCTTACTAAGTAACAGAAATATAATTAGTCTGGGTTTTTGTTCACTTCATGTCAGTACAAGATTCTGTACTCAAAATTCATTAAGTCACAGAGATTAGCAATTAAAAATTATGTTTAATATTTCATAGCAGAACTGTCACAAGACATAACAGAAAAAAGCCAGTATTTTACAATTATTACTGGCTATCTGGCTAAGTCTCTTAAGTTTTGTCTGATTCCAGTTAACTAAACCTGGAGATCAGGATGCCACTACAGAAGTGGTGGAGTGGAAAAGTCAATTATTGTAACTTCACTTCCAGTGTCCATTTTGCTGTAGTTATTTCTCAGCTTGCTAGATAATTATTTCCAGAACCCAGTGAGACCACTTTATCTTGATAATTCTCCTGCAGTTTCTCTGCTCAGTTATTAAAATCCTCAGAGTTCTTGAATGCAGCACAGAGCTTCAAATAATATTTGGACAACTTACAGCCATCAGTCCACTCTTGTCAGGATTCTTTTGGGTACAAGTGACAATAAACCATTGCAAACTAACTGAAGTAAGAAAGATCAAACAACAAAAAAGTAGCAGTATTTCTGTGTGAAGCATTATTGTACTGACGATATTTTTTCAGGACATTTCCTCTTATTCACTCATTTTTTTTCTTTTTACTTTATCTGTTATATATAAATATATTTTAGGCATGCTTCCTTTCATGTCAGCTCTTTATCAACTGGCAGCATTATTGGAAATAATAATTTCTCTGTACTAGTCCAAAAGGTTTTGAGAATTAAATGTCATTGATCCCGCTTCTCTACTTTGATCACTCACTGTAGTCAGAGTAAAATATTCTGATTGGTGATCTTTGGATAATATAAGCTGCCCCATGTGTTAGGAACTATGAATGGAGTAAATCTCATCAAATCCTAATAATCTTCTTTGATAGATTAGGGTAGTGTTATTTCTCATTAGAAAAATGTTTCATTTACTAGAGCGAAAGGAAATAGATATTGAACAGCTGAGAAAAAAACAAACCAATAGTGTGTGTCACCCTCTCCCCCAGCTTTTAGGCACTGAACTGGATGCCTTTGTGTGACCTTCCAGATCCACTCTCCAAAATACAGTGAGAACTTCAACAAAGACATAGAAAATATAAGAAAGTACTAAATAGAAGTCAGAGATCTGAAGAATATAATAACTGAACTGGAAAAAAAAAAAAACATGCTAGAGGAATTCAACAACAAACTAAATAATGCAGAAGAAAAATCAGTAAACTAAGAGAAAGGATGTTGGAAATCACCAATCAGAGCAGCAAAAAAGACAAAAAATAATAAAGTGAAGAAAGAAACTCCTACCTTTTGAGAAAACATAGATGGAACTGGAGAACATTATGCTAAGTGAAATAAGCCAGTCAGCGAAAGACAAGTACCATATGATCTACTTATAAGTGGAAGCTAATGAAAAAGAATAGAAGAACAGGCATGGAAATATGAAACAGACTGAAAGTGACCAGAGGGAAGGAAGAAGGGGGGCAATCATGGAAAGAACGGGAAGGGATGAGACAAAGAACATGTATGAATGACCCATAGACACGGACAATAGTGTGGGAATTTGTGGGAGTGAGGATGTGTGGGGATGGGTGGTGGAGAGCAAAAGGAAAAAAAATGAGACAACTGTAATAGAATAATAATAAAAATGATTTTAAAGCACCATGAAAAAATAAAATGTAAAATCCTAATGTAAATCCAATTTCCTTTGCAGATGTAAATAAGTTGCAAAATGTTCAGTTATAGCAAAATCATTCAGTAACAATATATAATAAATATACTTTGCTTTACACAAAAAAAGTGAAGACAGTTTAAGGGACCTATGGGACAAATCAAGTGGAGTAACATCCACATTATAGTGGGTCCAGAAGAAGCAAAAATGAAAGAGGCAGAAAAGTTATTTGATGAAATAATCTCTGAAACTTTCTAAAACCTGGTGAAAGAAGTAGACATCCAAATCCAGGAATCCCAGACAGCTCCAAATAAGAGGAATGCAAAGAAACCCTCGCCAAGTAAAAGGTAGTAAAAATAACTCTAATTAAAATAGCTAAGGAATGCATAAGATAAAAAGATGTAAGATAGGACATCAAAAACAAAAAATGATAGGGAGAGTAAAAATTTAGAACCTTAGAACATGTTCAAACTTACATTGTTAGGACCTTAAAATAGATTGATTTTACATATGTATTTTTACATATTTATGAAAATATATTTTTATATATTTAACTCATGGTAACCACTAAAACCTATAATGGAAACATAAAAGGTAAAGAGAAAGGAATCTAAGAGAAAGGAATCTAAAAGGTAAAGAGAAAGTGAACAAATCACAAAGGAAGAGTGCAAGGAAAGAAAAAAGGAAAAAAGAGGAACTATAAAACAACCAGGAATCAATTCACAAAATAGCCGTAAGTGTATAACTATAAGTAATTACTTGTAATGTAAATGGACTAAATTCTCCAATAAAAGAACATAAAATGGCTGAATGCATTAAAAAAAAAGATTATCTATCTATATGCTACGTACAACAGACTCATTTCAGATATAAGGATACACAGAGAGTGTAAAGGGATGATAAAGGATATTCCAAAAAATGGAAACCAAAACAAAGCTGGGGTAGCTATACTTACATCAGACAATATAGACTTTAAAACAAAAAGTACAATAACAGATAAAAAAGGCGTTACATATGATAAAGTGGTCAATCCAACAAGAAGAAATAACATTTATCAATATTTATGCACCCAACATAAAAGCACCTAAATATTTAAAACAAATATGAACAGACCTAAAGGAAGAAATAGCAGCAAAATAATAATAAAAGACCTAATATCTTATTTATATCAATGTATAGATCATCCAATCAATATGAAATCATCAGCCCTAATGACACATTAGAGCAGATAAACTTAACAGGTGTGTGTGTGTGTGTGTGTGTGTGTGTGTGGCACTGTCATAAAGCAACAAAATATACAGTCTTCTCATGTTTATTTGGAACATTCTCCAGGATAGGTTGTATGTTATGCCATAAAACAAGTGTTGATAAATGAAAGAAGATTCAAATAATATTAATCATTACCATAATATCATGAAACTAGAATTCAATTATAAGAAGAAAACTGAAAAATTCACAAGTGTGTGGAGATTAAACAACATGTTACTAAGCAATCAATGGATCAAAGAAGAAATTAAAGGAGAGATAAAAAATATCTGAGACAAATGAAAATTAAAATACAATATACCCAAACTTATGAAATGCAGCAAAAAAACAGCTCTTAAAGCAAAGTTTATTGCAATATATACCTACATCAAGAAGCAAGAAAAATCTCAAATAAACAACCTAACTTTACACCTCAGAGAACTAGAATAAAGAACAAACAAAGCTCAAAGTTAATAGAATGTAGGAAATAATATTAAAGCAGAAATAAATGAAATAGACCCACTTTCCATCTTTCTCCTTATTTCTTCCTGTCCCCAAGGCTTGTGTGAACAGTATCAGTGGGCTGCCCCAATGTTAAGCATTTCTTCATATGTCTATAGGTCATATGTATGTCTTCCTTGGAAATGTGTCTATTCAGGTCCTTTCTCCATTTTTGATTGGATCATCTTCCAGGTGTTGAATCATATAATTTCTTTATATATAATATTTTGGAGAATAAACCCTTGTCCAATATATCATTGGCAAATATGTTCTTCCATACATTAGGTTTTCTTTTCATTTTGATGATGGTTTCTGTAGCCATGCAGAAGCTTTTTAATTTGATGTAGTCCCATTTGTTTACTTTTTTCCTTTGCTTCCCTTATCCTAGGAGATATATAGGAAAAAATACTGCTAATGCTCAACATCATTAGCTGCCAGAGAGATGCAAATTAAAACCACAATGAGATATCATCTCACACCTGCAAAAATGGCTATCAGCAATAAATCTACAAACAAAACGTGTTGGAGAGAATGTGGAGAAAAGGGAACTCTCCTGCAATGTTGGTGGGAATACAGATTGGTGCAGCCACTCTGGAAAACAGTATGGAATTTCCTCAAAAAATTAAAAATGGAACTGCCTTTTGACTCAGTGATTCCACTGCTAGGATTATATTATAAGAATCCTGAAATACCAAGTCAAAAGAATATATGCACCCCTATGTTCATAGCAACACTATTTACAATAGTTAAGATTTAGAAACAACCTAAGTGTCCAATAGTTGGTGACTGGATTTAAAAAACAGACAAATGGTGGTACATTTACACAATGGAATAGTATGCAGCAGAGAAAGAAGGAGCTCCCACCTTTTGCAACAGCATGAATGGAACTGAAGACTATTATGTTAAGTGAAATAAGCCAGTTGGTGAAAGACAAATATATACGATATAACTTACAAGTGGAATCTAATGAACAGAATTAACTAATGAGAAAAATAGAACCAGAGGCATGGAAACAGACTAACTGCTTTGTAGGGAGAGGGAGGAAGTGGGGACTGGATGAAAGAAGGTGAAGGGATTAGTCAAAGAACATATGTGCAGGACCCATGGACATGGACAATGATGTGGGAATTGACTGCGGAAGTTGAGGGCAGGTTGGGTAGAGAGGGGCAAAAGGGGAAAAATTGGGAAAAATGGAATAGAATAAACAACAAAATATTTAAATTAAAAAAAGAAAAATAAATTCCCTACGAGGCATCGCAGTTAGGGAAGAAATCAAGATTGGAAAAGTTATGTCCCTATGTATCACCCTATGGAGTTGTTCTGGTGTGTAAAGATCCTCACTCTTCATAAAATAACTTTTCCCATTTTTTTCTCACTTCATTTATCGTTAGAGTATGATTCCATATAAATTTTCAAAATGTTTGTTCTATACCTGTAAAATATGTCATTGATATTTTAATAGGGATTGTGTTGAATCTATATATTGCATTGGGCAGTATGGACATTTTGATGATGTTTATTCTTCCAATCCATGAACTTGATATATGCTTCCATTTACTTGTATCTTCCTTATTTTTTCTCTTCAGTGTTGTATAGTTTTCTGAGTAAAACTGAATGGCTGCAGCAATTTTGAAAAAGAAGAAAAAGGAGGAGGGATAACAATACCTGATATAAAACTATATTACAAGGCCACAGTAATCAAAACAGCCTGGTACTGGCATAAGAACAGACACATAGATCAATGGAACAGAATAGAGCCCAGAAATAAACCTAAGTCTCTATGGTCAATTAATATTCGACAAAGGGAGCAGAAGCATAAAATGGAGTAAAAATAGTCTCTTCAACAAATGGTGTTGGGAGATCTGGAGACCTACATGCAACAAAAAAAAAAAAAAATGAAACTCGACCACCAACTTACACCATACGCAAAAATAAACTCAAGGTGGGTGAAAAATTTAAATATAAGTCACAACACCATAAAAGTCCTAGAGGAGAACATAGGCAGGAAAATTTCAGATATTCCATGCAGCAATATTTTCACCAATATGTCCTCTAGAGCAAAGGACATAAAAAAAAGAATAAACAAATGGGACTTCATCAAAATAAAAAGCTTCTTCACAGCTAAAGAAAACATCATCAAAATGAAAAGGGAACCAACCGTGTGAGAAAACACATTTGCAAATGGTACCTTGGACAAGGGTTTGATTTCTAAAATATGTAAAGTGGAACTCACAGTCCACTGTGGAACTTCTAATCCAGGAAGACAAACAATCTAATTAAGAAATGGGCAAAGGACCTGAACAGACACTTCTCTGAGGAGGACATACAGAGGGCCCAGAAACATATGAAAGGATACTCAGCATCACTAGCCATCAGAGAAATGCAAATTAAAATGACAATGAGACACCACTTCACACCTGTCAGAATGGCCATCATAACCAAACCAACAAACAGTAAGTGCTGATGAGGTTGTGGAGAAAAGGGTTGTGCAGTGTTGGTGGGAATACAGACTGGTGCAGTCACTGTGGAAAACAGTGTGGGATTTCCTCAGAAAACCACAAGTGGAACTGCCTTGTGACCCAGCAATTCCACTGCTGGGATTATACCCTAAGAACCCTGAACCACCAATTCAAAAGAACCTATGCACGCCAATGTTCATAGCAACACAATTTACAATAGCCAAGTGTTGGCAGCAACCTAAATGACCATTTGTAAATGAATGGATCAGATAACTACGGTACATTTACACAATGGAATACTACGCAGCAGAAAGTAAGAAGGAGTTCCTATCCTTTGTGACAGTACAGATGGAACCGGAAAGCATTATACTAAGTTAAATAAGCCAGGTGGTGAAAGACACATATCCTATGATCTCACCTATAAGCGGACCCTGATCAACAGAACAAACAAGGAAGCAATATATAAACAGAGACTTTGAAATAAAGAACAGACTGTGGTAACCAGAGGGGAGGGGGAAGAGGGATAATGGAGAAAATAGAGAAAGGGTCATCAAGGAACATGTGTAAAGGACCCATGGACAAAGCCAAAGTGGGTAGGATGGAGGGTGGGAGGCAGGAATGAGTGAGACAGGGAGGAATGGGGGGGGGCGGGGAATGGAGATAACTCTACTTGAAAAACAATAAAAAGAAAAAAAAGGACTAAGAGTATGCATGTCACTTTAATGTTCCAAGAAGCAGATACCAAGACTGAACTAGGAAGACACTTACTAGGGAAAATCCATATGAAGGATAAATACAGTAGATAGGGTGAGCTCAGAATATCATGCATATCTGACAACTGTGCATGAAGGGAAAGAAAGAAAAATGAATAGAGGTAGGTTCTCAGATTGCAGCACGATTCAAAAAATTGTTCTATCAGTTTGATGGGGAGTGTCCTAGCCAATGTTGCCTGTTAGTGGACTTTCATACCTTATAGGCTTAGGCCAGTGTTAGTGCACTTATCTTATTGAGATGTTTGCTGGGGACAGTCAAAAAGAATGGTGGCCTTGGTGCAAATATATGTGGTGTTGTGTCTAATAGTATGGAAGCTGGAGCTGTCATCAGCACATGCTTCCTATAATAGTTTCTCTTGAAGGAGATCCAAAAGGGGCATTTGCACAAATGTCACAAGGTTGTAATATTCCCAATGTTATTATACTTCACTGTGTTTTGTGGATTCACTGCACCCTGTTCACATCCTTGTAATATATAGTAGTGATATTAATTTGAAGGTACCATTTGTTTTCTACAGAGAACCCAACTGTCTGATACATATATAATGTTTATTTAGCTTATTTTTTTTTCAAAAAGGAACTGTCTGGTTGAATGGCTCCTTCAGCTTAAAAGAAAAACATTGGAAAAATAAACAATAATAATTTCAGAAATATTATGAAGCAATTCAATGAAGCTTTTTAAAGCTGTTATCAACTTTAATAAAAGCACAATGAAAATACATTAATAAGACACACACTAAAGGAAGAATATTAATGTTATAAAGCACTCTTAGTAACAATTAGCTGTTGAAAACTAATTAGACTCTTTTAAATGATTATTTTGAGTTAATGGATTTCATGCAAAATCAAGACCTCTGTTATTAGTGTGATGCAATGCTCTGATGAAAAACACTGCAATATTTATGAATATGAAAGGAAAGGTGACCAGAAGAATGACAACTGAGTACATGACAGTGACATAGGTGTAAATCTAAATACTAGGCTTTGATTTTTGGAGAGGCTAATAAAGGAATTATCTCAAAGGAATTTATTCATCCTTTGAAACAAATTTTTATTGAGTGGCTACCATGTGCCAGAAACTGTCTAGAGACCTGGCTAACACCTGTCTCTCACACCCACCCACACCAACAGGTTTTATAAAGTTTACGTTCTAGTGAAAAGAAAATTTGAAAGTAAATAACCTTGTAATCTCAATACATGAGTCATTTCTAAGCTATCTGATACCTTAGAAAACAGTCATCTAATTTAATCATGGCATTATATAGATGAACAAAATAAAATAAAATATTTTAAATGAAGATATAAAACTAGAACTTTAATCTTCTAAACCTGAGATCAGCAGAGAATGTACAAACCAAACCAAAAGAATGTGAATGCTTTCTACAGGTTTTGAGGTTCAACTCCCCCAACTTCATGAGAAATACCAATTTGTGACGCAAACCTGCTCTCTATTTCAAATTGCCTACAATTGTCAGTGCATTTTTCTTTTGGTGCTATGGAAATAGTATTTTTAAGCCATTTATGAGCCTTGAGCCCACCTTCAAATGTGTTCCCTGAACTTTTATATATAATTCTTCTAAAGTTTATTTTATTCTTTGTCTCTCTTCTTTTTCACTCCCTTTATGTCAGCTCATCTATGACACAGTGTCACATGTGTTTCTAAAATGCTTACTAATATTCCAGTAAATTAACTAGATATAATTGAGTACAGTGTACAAGGATTCTCAAACACAAGATAAATGGTCAAGATCCTGTCATTTTTCTGTGTCAAAAGAAAGGCAATGCCGTATTAACTCATCACCTAACAAATTCTCCCTCACTAAGCTGCCTTTTATTATAGCTTTTTACTGAGAACCATTATCAAAAATAGCTATACAAAATGTATTTTGTATTTTCTCTATAAAGGTGATAAGAACCATTGTGTACTTTGTTGCTCAAATATTCTGTATTAGGTTCCATGCGAAAAATTGTTATAAAGTATGAATTCGGTTTGTCTCTAAAGAGAAAATTGTGTCTTTTCCACTTTCTGAAAACTGTTATGCAATTTCTGGTGATTTATTTTTTATTTTGGTTGCTCAGATTCTAATCCTATATTTCATTATAGCAACAATGTTAATCACATTGTTTAACATTTTGGCCATAGTACATTTTTAGCTTAGTAAATACAGAGACTAGGGGCTTTTGGCTGGAAATAAAAATGGGCCTGGACTTCTAGAATAAATCCTTAATATAAGATTATCTCTCCATCTATTTGATGAAATGGGATAGATAGATAGATAATAAATAAATTGAGAGATATTTTTATCTAGGATGTAGTTTAACAAAAGCAAATAATATGAATGAAAGGAGAATACATCTGGCCATCATGGTTTCAGAAATTCACAACATAGAATGTGCCCACTTGTACTACCCCAAAGCCTGTGAGGAAGTCAGGGCATTTAAGGCCAAAAAGCCAAGCAGGACCTAGGACTGCAGGACAGACTGGTGCTAACTTAGACCCATGACTGCTAATTGGAGAGTATTTCAGATTTTATCTCAAAGCGTTGGCCTTTTGGAGGAGAGTATCAAAAAGTATTCTAGAAAAATTAGCCATTTTAGGGTAGTATGTGTGGTACCAGATTGCCAAAGGAAACCTCTTGATAAATGAACCAGTTTATAAAAAGAAACAAACGTGACAACCCTACTAGTTATTAAGAATAGTTTACACAGAGCCTTTCTCATGGGTGTTCTTGCAGAGAACAAAGCTAAGGGTCATAGCTACTTTCCAGAAACAAGCACTGCAGGCTAACATTTCCCTAACTTACTAGTATTTTTTCCTCTCATTTTTTTAATCCTCACCGGAGGACATGCTTATTGATTTCTGGAGAGGGGAAGGGAAGGAGAGAGAGAGGGAGAGAAACATCAATGTGAGAGACAAACATTGATTGGTTGCTCATCATACATGCCAAGATTGGGACTGAACCCGCGACCTAGGCACCTGTCCTGACCAGGTATCGAACCCATTGTCTTTCAGTTCATGGGCAGTGCTCCAACCAATATCTCATTTCCCCCACCTACCAGCACCTGACAAGCTCCAATCAAATCATATGAAATCTGTTTTTATGAACCCATCTCTTTTAAATTTTACATTTAAGTGAGATTATACAGTATGTGTCCCTCTGTGACTCATTTCACTTAGCATAATGACCTTAAGGTTTCTCTGTGTGGTCATAAACGGCAGGATTTCTTTCTTTTTATGGCTGAATTATATTTTACTTACACACACCCCGCCCTCATCTTCTTTATCCATTCCTCCATCAATGAACATGTAGTCTTTGGGGAAAATTCACATGCCATTTGCTTGGGTTTCCAGGGCAAATATGGAGGAAGATATTCATGGCCTCTGTCCCCTCTTGGAAGTCTCACTTCTTGCTGACTCATTCTGCTGGCCTCTTTGAAGATGCCATATTTTGAACACTTCTGTGTTCTGTGATTCTCATTTCAAACAAGCTTGGCCCCTGAACTTTGATGTGGGTGCCTTTTGGTAGTTACCCTGACTGGAATTTTCCCTGTGAACTGCCTCAGGTTCTTCACTTTGCTGAAGAAGTACTTCCAACTTCTCTTCTTGGGAAGGATGCCAACACCCAGACTCACATGATTTTAGAATATTTCTTCATCTTTTAGAACTTCCCAATGGCTACATTCTTTAGCCACTTCCAACATGAAGCAGGTGCAGCTTCAGCCACGGGGTGGCATTAAGATGTGTGTCTTATTGCCAGTTGAACTTCTAGCACTGCTATCAGCGATTTCCACAGGATATCCTCTCACATGCAGCTCTTTGCCAGAGCTGGTTTTCGAGACCAGTGTTAACCATTTACAGCCCAGATCCATGCCCTGAGTATGCTTACCTTTCCCCAGAGCCCAAGTCCCAACTCTCCGTAGCCTCTTCTTCCACTTTTTATTTGAGCCCTGATTAATCCCACGATAACTCTATCCAATAATAAGGGCCCCATGGAGTCTTATGAACACTAGGACTGGGAGTCCTTCCTGGAACTTTTAATACATTTTTAAAAAATTGTGGTTTATGTACTTCAGGTCTACTGTGTTGTCATATACTTCTGAAATTATAATAATATATCCTTGCAAAGCATGCTCTGCTCTATAACTTTATGCCAAACATCAACTTTAATAGCTCCCCCTCACTTCCCAGCTTAGTCACCATGCTGTTGTTATGTCAGAAGCCCTTAACTGGGCATATATTCTTATGAAATATACTGTAAGTTTCTCCCTAAATATTTTAACTTAACTTACATAAAGATGTATTATAAATCTCACTCTGCATCTATGTTTTTATTTGAGAGTGTTTTCAATATCTATTCATAACTGTATGTTTTCAATTTATTGGTATATATTCAAACTATTTTTATTATGTATTTACAATTTGCATTATACAACCCTTTGTTTCCTAATATTGTTTGTTTGCACTTTTCACTTGTTGAAAAAATCTTACTGGAGTTTTGCATACTTAATTAGTTTTTCCCAAGAATGAACTTTAAACTTGTTGATCCTTTGTTGTATAACTAATTTCATATTTGATTAATTTCTCTTATTATCTTTAATTTCTTCTAATTTATTTGGGACTTATTTTTAATAGTATAACTTCTTAATTAGGACATTTATTTAATTAACCTTTAGACTTTATTTATTTTTTTTTTAAGTACTTTTTTTTTTTTTTCCTTTTAGATTTTATTTATTTATCTTTAGAGGGGAAGGGAAGGAGAGAGGGAGAGAAACATCAATGTGCGGTTGCCTCTTGTATGTTCCCTGCCGGGAACTGGCCTGGCAACCCAGGCATGTGCCCTGACTGGGAATCGAACCGCGATCCTTCGGTTCGCAGGCCCGCGCTCAATCCACTGAGCTACACCAGCCAGGGCTAGACTTTATTTTTTAACATAAGCATTTACTGTTATCAATTTCTCTTTAAGTATAGCAATGTAGCTATAGCCCACAGTTGTATATAGTATTTTCAAGCAATTACTATTTATTAGGGTAAAATATCATGTTACTTTTACAGTTTTATGCTAGTATTATAAGAATAATTTTAGACACATCAAAATTGTCTTTGCAGTTTTATATCTCCTATTGTTATATCACACATTATTTACAATTATTGTTGAAGTTATAATGAACTAATTGAAATTTAAATTAAGTACTTATATTATCTAACTAGTATACATAGGTATAACCTATTTGTAAGATTCATATATAAGTAAGAAAGAAATACTCTTCTAATAGTTATTTTATTCTACCTCAATTAAAGCCAAAATATAGTCTTGCAAAAACCATCTAGTTCTTCAACTGACAATAGATAAGATTCCTACCGAAGAGAGCCCACAGACACTCAAGTTTCTTGGAGAGAATATAAAAGCCTAGATCATTGGTTTGAAGTTTGACTTAACTGAGAAGGAAATTCTACTTTCAGAATGCAATGGGAGGGAAAATCTCTCTCATAGATTTCCATATCTTTATCCTGGAGAAGGGTAAGAATGAAAAGGTCTTTTTTTCATGAACTGTCTCCTTAAATCCACTAGCAACAATGAACCTCAGGTTTAAGAAGGAGGTGTGTGGCCCAGACAGGTGTGGCTAAATGGGCTGGGCATCATCCTGCAAAATGAAAGGTAACTGGTTTGATTCCCGGTCAGAGCACATGCCTGGGTTGTGGGCCTAGTTGGGGGCGTATGAGGGCAGCCAACTCATGTTTCTCTCACACAACAATGTTCCTCTCACTCCCTTCCCCTTGTTCCAAAAATAAATAATTTTTTAAAAAATGAGGTGTGTGAACATCGACTGGTGTAGCATGGAGTGGAAGGGAAAGGAAAGCCCTGCTTGCATGTGAATGGGTATTGAAAACCTTTGCTTGAAAGGCCATAACAAGAATCATTCTTGTCCAGATCCATTGTTTAGGAAACTGCTTGTGATGTGGTAACTTTTCGGTCACGCTCTGGTCACTGGATCATTCTTATAATCTCAGCCATCAGCTCCCCCTTGCTCTGCACATCTGCATCTCCCTTCATCCAGTTTTTGTTTGGGGAAAGTTACTGATTCCTTTGAGTATTGACTTGGTCCTCCTCAGCTTTTTCTTTCTTCTTCCAAATTCCTTCTCTCTTAGGATTTTTGCTGTAGGTAAGTATTTTCTAAAGATAACCCCACTTCTTCTGCGTATGAGTTTTTAACTGAGCTAAGCTTGAATCTAATGTTTTTATGATGATACAAGGTACAAGAAGTTAGCACCTGTCAATTTCTTGTATATGTGAAGAAGCTTTTTTCTTATTTAAGATGCAATAATAACAAAGACAAAAGTCATTTCATTCACTTGAAAATCCATATGTGATAAAAAAGGAGGGCACAAGTGAGAAAATATGCTAAAATTTAGTTTCCACATTCATTTTATTAATAATCAAATGCACATGTGTATATGTATATCTATATATTTAGCACCTTTTCTAAAGATTCAGTGGTTTGTTAGATATAAATTTCTGCTGTGTTGTAGTTATCACTACTGGAACGACCGGATAAGAGGCTAATATGCTTGTACACTGCAGCGATACGTACAGGTCACGGTGAAAACGCAGAAAGGACTCAGCACTGATGGTTGAGACAGGCTTTCTGGAAACAGCAACATGTAAGTTGAATCATAAAGGCAATTTTCAATAGAATACACATAAGTAGTTAATCAAGTGAAGGGGAAGATGCGATAAAAAAGTGCAAAGTTGTAGTGACAAGAGAACGCCAAAAATATTGGTATAGAAAACTGTCTAATTTGACAAAGATATTAAGGGGAAATATAAATGGTAGCAAGACATACATGTGGTGAAGTTAGCAGAGATGGGACTGTCACACACATTGAGAATAAGCCGACAGGGCAGATGGAAAAACCATTGAAAAGGTAAGCTGTAGTTTCAGGAAAAAACACCATAACACTATAAAAGGAGTTCAAATTTCCTTTTGAATAAAGGGGAAAGAAGGCTTAAGACCATAATAAATATAATTTACATGGAACCCTAAATCCTCAGTGATTCTTTTCGTATAAGAACGATAATGAAAATATTTTCAAAAGAATTACAGAAAAGGTGAGTAATAAATACTACTGAGGTCAAATAGTGACCTCAATAAACTACATGATGGTAATTTTCCTGAAAGAAAATAAACTTTAAAATGATGTGAATACCGAAAGGATGAGGTCTAATTTCTTGCTAAAATTCTACACACACATTTTATAGTTTTGAATTACAGGCAATTAAATTTTTATGAAATATTACTAATAACTTTGTCCTAAAGTATGGAAAGTAAAAACTGATCAAACTATAAGGAAAAATAGATAAAAACCATAATCACCATGGGAGATCTTTTTAAAATGTCTCTCACTAATTGATATAGGAAAATCCAATGTCAGTAATCATGCAGATTATCTGAACAGCATAATTAATAAACTTGGCTTAAAGGATGAATAGGGAATACCCACCAAACAACTGTAGAATACACATTCATTTCAATCTATTTATTTATTTATTTATTTTTTATGGAAGTGGAAAAATGTTTCTTTAATGTTTTCTTTTTTTTTTAAATCAGTATTTTTTAATACACATTCATTTCAATCTATTTATTTATTTATTTATTTTTTATGGAAGTGGAAAAATGTTTCTTTAATGTTTTCTTTTTTTTTTAAATCAGTATTTTTTAAGTGTTGATATTGTACAGTTTTCTGTCTTTTACCCCACCCCAGCCCACCACCCCAGCCCTCCCCACCTTCCTCCCATTTCCACCCCCCATAGTTTTTGTCCATGAGTCCTTTATACTTGTTGCTCTAAACCGTTCCCCTTTTCCCCTGAAATTCCCTCCCCTCCCACTCTGGACAATCTATTTAAAAAATCTCAAATAATTTAAGTAATAAGAACAAGTTATCTTACCATAATTCAATCAAGCTAGACACCTATAACTAACTTGCTTGATGAATTTGAACTTTAATCCATGATTAAAATAATTCTTATCAAACTAGGAAGAGAAGCTCTATTATTATTCTGATAAAAATATATATAGAATTAACAGTAAATATCATAGTTGATATGGAAACTTCAAAAGCTTCCTCTTCAAGATTATGAACAAACCAGGAATACCTGTCTTTACCAATTTAATTCAACATTGTACTAGAGATTGTAGTCATAAGGGAAGAAAATAAAAGGTACAAGAGTTGAAATATAAACAAACTAAACTATCTGATTTATAGTTAGTTTGCATACTATATTTAGTTTGCAATATAAACAAATCAACTATCTGACAAATTACCTCAACCAATAGTTTAACAATGTTTTTGTATATGAAGCTGATTGATACAAATCACAATTGCATTTCCATGAAAACCACAATGAAAAATTATATCACACCTGTTAAAATAGCTATTATGAAAAAATAATAATAAGTGTAGGTGAACTTGTGGAGAAATTAGAACCATTGTCATTGTCAGGAATAAAATGGTATGCCCACTATGGAAAACTGTGTGGGGGTTCCTCAAAAATTTTAAAAGGAGAGTACGGTACGATCCAGCACTCCAAAAGAATTGAAATTAAACTCTTGAAGAAATTGCTGCACTCCCATGTTTATTGCAGGATTATTCACAATAGCCAATAGATAGAAACAATCAAGATGTTCACTGACGGATGAATGGATAAAGACGATGTGGTATATACATACAATGAAATGTATTCAGCCTTTAAAAATAACAAAAAGAAGGGAAAGGGTCAAGTCAAGGAACACGTATAAAGAACCCATGGACAAGGACAACAGGGCAGGAAGGATTGGATGTGGGAGAGGAGGGGCGAGCAGGGCTGGGGAGAGCAATAGGGTAGGGACAACTGTAATTGAATAACAATAAAAAATTTAAAAAGAAGGAAATCCTACCATTTACCACAACATAAAAACAATCATAAGACATTATTCTAAGCCAAGTGAGTAAATCACAAAAAACAAATACTACATAATTCCACTTGTGAGGTATCTAAAATAGAAAATATATAGAAGCAGAAAATAGAATGATGGCTTCAGGGGATGGTGGGAGAAGAAAATGAGAAGAGTTGTTCAAAGGTATAAAAAGCAAAGGGAAGCAGAAAACTTTTGCAAGTGATGGATATGTTTACCACCTTGATTGTGGTAATTGTATCACTGGTATATATATCTGTCCCAATTCATTGAATAGTGTACATGACTTACATACAGTATTTGCATTTAAAAATTGCTTTTCTGTATATAAAACAAAGGGGAAGGGGTCTGGCAGAAGTAAAGCCTGCCTGAGTGTGGTTGGTAGGGTAATAATATGGGTGTAATAATTTATAGTTTTAATTTGAACATTTCACCTAAAATGTCATATGATGTGCTTGAGTGTGCTATTGTTATGTTACAGAATTACATGCTCATGATTTTGTAATAAAAGGTTTTGTAATGAAAAGGGATGTTATTTGTGGTGGGTCCTGTATATTATAACAATATAAAAATATTATAAATGTATAAGAATACACTTTTTTCTATGTGTCTGAGGCATCTTTTTATTTATCTTCACTGAGCTTGGAAGGTTGATCATGACCTTTAGCCAAGACAAGAATGAAATGGCTAGCTAGTGATTTACAGCAACGTATCACATAACATTTCTGTCAAGAATGGGCTGCATATATGACAGTGCTGCCATAAGATTACAATGGAGTTGAAAAATGTCTATTGATTAGTGATACCAGAGCCATCATGACACTGTAGTGCAACGCATCGCTCAGAAGTTTGTGGTAATGCTGATGTAAATAAACCTACCTTGCTGCCAGTTGTGGAAAAGCATAGCACATACAATTATGTACCTTATGTAATACTTCATTACGATAATAAATTATTATGTTACTATACTATGCTTCTCTATACTATACTTTTTATCATTATTTTACAGTGTACCCCTGCTACTTATAAAAATTTTTGCTTTAAAATAGTATATTACAATGGTGGCAGCCTCATAAATGTTATTTTTACCGCATCTCTTGATTGCATGAATTTCTCTTATGCTAGATTTAATTTTGTGTTTTGTTCATTGTGGCCCAAAGCATACAGAAGCCACTGATAATGGTGCCAGGAGGAAGACATGTAGAGTGATTGACCTGGAAAAGTATTAAAAGTCATTAAGAACAATGAAGGTAAAAAAACCAGTGATGCTTACTGTACACTAGTTGAGTATATTCCATTTCATAAGAGCTACAACCTTGAAGAACAGGAAAAAAGTGATGGAAGCGTTAAAGCATCTGCTTCGTTAAAGGCAATGAAATCAACAAAAAATTGAGAAGGTCCTAAATCAGACTTGGAGAAACTTCTAGTGGCTTGGACTGAAGACCAGATGCAGAAGTGTATCCATCTCAGAATCGTGACGACCACAACCAAAGCAAAAAGTTTGTGATATTGAAAGAATGGGCTAGACAATGCTAAATTTACTAGTAGCTCTTGGTACTATATCACATAATGTAAAAGTGAATGGTGAGTCTGTGAGGTCTTATGTGAAGTTCAAATATAAAATTTCTGGAGACTCTTGATAAGCTGATTATGGAGGAAAAGTATTTGCCAGAGAAAATATTCAATATGGATGAAACTTCCCTATTCTGAAAACAGATGCCTGAAGGGACTTTCATCCACAAGGAAGCCAAGTCAAGGCTAGGTTTCAGGGCTTTTAAGAACAAAGTAACAGTCTTGATTAGGGGCAGTGTTGTAGCCTAAGGACTGAATCCCTTTGTGCTCTGGTACAATGAGAACATTTGGGCCTTCCAGCATATCAATCAGCACAAAATTCCAGTGTACTACAGAAGGCCTGGTGAATTGCTATGCCAAAGAAATAGAGAAGTGCTATTTGGAGGATAACATTCTTCTCAAGATTTTGCCTATTGTTAATAATGTTTCTTTTATGGATAAACTCTTCAGTATCAAAGCAGTACTTCTTTCTCCAAATATCACCTCTTTGATCCAACAATGAGGTAAGGAGTTATAGCAGCTTTAAGGACTGTGACCTTTGCTCAGACTATTCCTGCAACTAAGGAAGGCACTGAGAAGACACGGATGCACTTCCAGAAAAATTACAATACGTAAAATCACATCGAGAACCTTGTTTGGGCCCAGGATAATGCCATCAAAAAAGTTTATAAATGGCATTTGGAAGAACAGAATTGAGAGTTTGTCCATGACTTCTAAAGATTTGGCAAGTAAGAAGGTTGCACAAATTCCCAAGACAGTGGATGAGACAGCAAACAGTTTTAACCTGGCTGTGGATGTGGATGATGTTGAGGAGTTCCTAGAAGTGGTTCCTGAGGAGCTGACTAATAAGGATTTGCTAGGACTAAAATAGAAATGAATAGGTGAAGACAATGCAAGAGAAAAAGAAGTTGCAGAAGAAGAAAAAAGAAGAATCCCCAAGAAAATTCATAGGGAAGGGGTTAATACAAGATTTCCCAGGTCTCAGCAGCTATTGAAAATTTTGAAAACATGGATTCCCAACACGGAAAGGTTTTCATTAATAGAGAGGAAGGTTCATGGTGCATTATGTGCTTACAAGCAAATCTATGATTTTAAAAAAGATAAAAACCAAGAAAACCATTATGAACATAGTTCTGAAGAGAAGGATGCCTCCTCAAGAAGTTCAGGCAGGCCCTTCAGGAAGTTTTCCAGAAGAAGGTGTTGTAATCATAGGTGACGACAGCTCCTTGTGTTATTGCCCCTAAAATCCTTCTATTGGGACACATGGGGAGGTGAAAGTGGTGATATTGATGGTCCTGGTTCTGTGTATACCTCAGCTAATATCTGTGTTTGTGTCTTAGTTTTTAACAAAAAAAGTTTAAAAAGTGAAAAAACATTAAAAAGAGAAAAAAGCTTGCAGAATAGTAAATAAAGAAAATGTTTTTGTACAGCTATACATTCTGTTTGTTTTATAAGTGTATTGCAAAAGTCAAACAGTTTAAAAAATTGAGACATTTACAAAGTAAAACTGTTATAGTAAGCTAAGGTTAGTTTGTTGTTAAAGAAAAAAAATTAAATAATTTTAAATAAAATTTAAAAATTTTTAAAATAATTTTAAATAAATTTAGTGTAGCTTAAAAGTGTATAGGAATGTAGTGGGATTTCACACTCACCATTTACCAGAACAAATTCCAGTCCCGCAAGCTCCATTACAGGAAGGGCCCAACACAGGTATACCATTTTTATCTTTTATACCATATTTTCACTGTACCTTCTCTACATATAGATACACAAATACTTACCATTGTGTTACAATTGCCTACAGTGCTCAATACAGCAGCATGCTGTACAGGTTTGTAGCCTTGGTGCAGCAGGCTATACTGTATAGCCTAAGTGTGTGGTAGGCCATGCCAGCTAGGCCTGTGTGAGTACACTCTATGATATTTGCAAAGTGACAAAATTGCATGATGATGCATTTCTCAGAATGTATCTCCATCATTAAGCAATGTATGGTAATGTAAAACTTCTCTGAAGGTACCTTGCTCTAGCTTATCTCCATTATTCAGGGACATATGGATTGATGATTTTCAGGTAGCTTAACCAGTTAAACAGTGTATTCTTAACAATGCAAGTAGAAGAATATAAAAAAATCCTAGTGGAGTTGTGCCTAGACTTCCCTGGAACAAAGATAGCAAACACATAAGTTAATGGCTCATAATCCAAAGACGAAGGATGTTCTCAGCTACTGAGAGAAGAACCAGGGGATTGTGTGTAGAAGTCTAGACTCCTAAGGAGTTGCCACTACCTTCTTTCCCCTGCTCTATTTAGCTATCCTTTAACTGTATTAAAGCCTTCTATGAGCATATTTGCTGAGATTCATGCATCTTTACTAATTCTGTGAAATTACTGTTCTTAGTAAAAAATATAAAAGTTAGTATATTTCAGACTTCTACAAAGATAATTATGAAGTATTTAAACAATAAAATTTGAATAAACATAGAGAAATAACAATGTTATTAAATCGAAAGTCTCAATATTATAAATACACTAATTCTCTTATAGCTGGTCTATAGTTTTAATGCACTCCTTATAAAAATCAAAATAGGAAGTTTTTGCCAAGATATTTTATGGAGACAGGATTTATTCTCATATGCTAAATGAAATTATAAAACCATAGAAAATATGAAAAATAATTCTCAGATAAACAGCAGGTGGCACAGGATGGGATCCCTAAAGGGAGGGAAATAAGTAATATAAATCCTACAATTCACACATCATTCTGCTTTTCTGTTGTGTGAGACAGTGGACCTTATGGATTCAAAATAGGCCTAGCGTTTGTACTTAGTTGAGGAAAGACAGATTAGATTTCAGGGAGTTGAAGTTAGCTAGAAATGGCAGGAGACAGGTTACCAGAGAAGGGGATATAAGTGTGTGTGTGTGCATGGGTATATGCACATGTGCTTGCACACACACAGGTATTTTTTTGTGAATTATAGAAGGTTTCCCACAAGTGTTCAGGTGGGGATGACTGATGGGTGCACAGAAAATATGTCAGGCTGGAGAAAGAACCACTGAAAATCGGTAGACCAACACATCCAGAGTTCACATAGTGCTAAGAACTACTGGAATTCCCACTAAAGTGGAAATAATTTAAAATATATAGAGTATTAGATAAAGTTTTCAGAGGCTTATCTTAGTAATGAAGATAACTAGCTATACTTCCGGCCAAGATGGAGGCGTAGGCGGACACACTGTGCCTCCTCTCACAACCAAAATTAAGGACAACAAATATTTAGAAACAAGAAAACAACCAGAACTTATAGAAAACTGAACTGTACGGAAGTCCAACAACCATTCATCCAGACCGGTAAGAGGGGCGGAGTCGCAGTAGGAAAAAGTGGAGGTGCGGACCCAGGAACGCAAGTAGCAGCGGCTCGCAGTTCCCAGGTGCACGGGTGGTGGCTGGCGGTCCTGGGGCACACAGGCGGCAGCTGGTGGACCCCGGGCACAGGGGGGCAACTGTGCAGATCCAGTGAGGACACACAAGGCGTCTGGCTGACCAGGGGGTCCCACATTCGCGCGCGCAGACGGTCCAGGCAGAGGGGAAGCGGCGGAAGGGACTGAATCCAGGAGAGAGCGGAGCAGGCGCCATTGTTCCCTCTCAGACCCCGCCCCCACATACAGCGTCACAACCCAGGGACTGGGCTGCCCCACACTGGGGAGAGCCTGAGGCTCCACCCCTCACTACGTAACAGCACGCGCGCGTGCGCAGATAATCCAGGTGAAGGGGAAGCAGCGGAAGTGACCGGAGTCCAGAAGAGAGCGGAACAGGCGCCATTCTTCCCTCTCGGACCCCGCCCCCACCTATAGCGTCACAACCCAGTGACTGGGCTGCTAAGGCTCCACCCCTCATACGTAGCTGCGACCAGACTAAAACCAAAACAAAACAAAACACCCCACCAAAAATGGCTCAAACCGGAGAAAAAATGAAAACGCCGGAGTCAATTCCTCTAAGCAGTGAAGAGATAGCCAACCTATCAGATGCACAGTTCAAAGCACTGGTCATCAAAATGCTCACAGAATTGGTTGACTTTGCTCACAAACTAGATGAAAAAATGCAGGCTACAATACGTGAAATGAAGGAAGACGCATGGGGAACCGATAGAGATGGAAGGAAAACTGGGACTCAAATCAATGGAGTGGACCAGAAGGAAGAAACTAACAACCAAACAGAAAATGAGGAAGAAACAAGAATTCAAAAAAATGAGGAGAAGCTTAGGAACCTCCAGGACATCGTTAAACGTCCCAACATCCGAATTATAGGGGTCCCAGAAGGGGAAGAAGAGCAACAAGTAGAAAACTTATTTCAACAAATAATAAAGGAGAACTTCCCCAATATGGCAAAGGAAATAGACTTCCAGGATGTCCAGGAAGCTCAGAGAGTCCCAAAGAAGTTGGACCCAAGGAGGAACACATCAAGGCACATCGTAATTACATTAGCCAAGATTAAAATAAAGCAGAGAATTCTAGAAGCAGCAAGGGATAAGGGGACAGTCACCTACAAAGGACTTCCCATCAGACTGTCAGCTCATTTCTCAAAAGAGACCTTGCAGGCAAGAAGGGGCTGGAAAGAAATATTTGAAATCTTGAAAAGCAGGGACCTACATCCAAAATTGCTCTTTCCAGCAAAGCTGTCATTTAGAATGGAAGGACAGATAAAGCGCTTCTCAGATAAGGTCAAGTTCAAGGAGTTCATCATCACCAAGCTCTTATTATATGAAATGTTAAAGGGACTTATCTAAGAAAAAGAAGATAAAAAATATGACAGTGAAAAGACAGCAAACTCACAGCTATTAACAACCACACGTAAAACAAAAGCAAACAACTAGAACAGGAAGAGAACCACAGAAATGGAGATCATATGGAGGGTTAGCAACAGGGACGTGGGAGGAGGGGGGGGGAAGGTACAGAGAATAAGTAGCATAGATGGTGGGTAGAAAATAGACAGAGGGAGGGCAAGAATAGTATGGGAAATGTAGAAGCTAAAGAACTTATGACACAAGGACATGAACTAAAGGGGGGAATGTGGGTGGGAGAGGGTGTGCAGGGTGGGGGGAATGATGGGGGAGAAATGGGACAACTGTAATAGCATAATCAATAAAATATATTAAAAAAAAAAAGATAACTAGCTATATGCCTCCAGCTTCTCTAAACGGCTCTAACAAAATTGTAAAATAAACTTTGAAAGTTCCCACTTGCTTTCAATGAACCTAACTCTGTGCTTAAACAAAACAGTACAATTAATTAACACAACAAAAGGCAAAAACAATGAAAAATTTTCACTTGTCACCCAAACAAAATTCTGAAGGATGCAGAGAAACAAAAACAAGACCCAGAACAAAAGACCATCAGTCAATAGACACAGGTCTAGAAATTACATAGATGAACTTGAAAATTAGAGATAAAAATATAATATCAAAATATGCAGAGATAATGAAATGACATTAAATACAGAGAAACAGATGATAGCAACTTACTCAGAAACTGCACAAGCAAAAACTAAATGGAGTGCCATTTTTAAAGAACTGAAAAAAATAGAACATAAAACTATGACATCACAAAAATTTCATTTAAAACTGAAAACAAAATAAAGATATTTTAAGACAAAAACAACTTGACATCATTCATTGGCAGAAAATCTGCAGTATAACAAATGCTAAAGGAAGTTGT
The DNA here is from genome assembly GCA_039655065.1 of Glossophaga mutica. Taxonomy (NCBI): domain Eukaryota; kingdom Metazoa; phylum Chordata; class Mammalia; order Chiroptera; family Phyllostomidae; genus Glossophaga; species Glossophaga mutica. The sequence goes on along the minus strand of CM077308.1, from coordinate 70,169,174 downwards.
TCTGAGAGAAGGGATGTATAATATGAAGAAAAATTGGATTTACATAAAGGAATGAAGATTACAGAATTGTGCAGGTAAATGTCACTTCTCAATTAAAAAAATTCCTACAGATATCTGGGAGATAATTACTGATTTTGGCTACTTATCAGTGTTAGCAATTCTGCTCAATTCTACCCAGCCCAAATAAGTATAAAAGTAATATATTAAAATGTACAATACGTATAAAATTAGTGAGTTATACATTGAAATTATTTCATCACAAACAAATTAACAAGAGTTTATTCTTTTTATTTTTAGTTTTTCATTTTTAAATATTTTATTTGATTTATTTTTAGAGAGAGGGGAAGGAGAAAGAGAGGGAAATATCAATGTGTGGTTGCCTCTTGTGCACACCCTGCCAGGTACCTGGCCTGCAACCCAGGCATGTGCAGTTACTGGGAATCGAACCAGTGACCCTTTGGTTCATAGGCCAGCACTCAATCCACTGAGCCACACCAGGCAGGACAAAAGTTTATTCTTTTTAAAAAATTCTAGAGTTTTGAGTAATAACAGGGAAGTATGTGATCTTCTTGCCTGCTACCACCACCAATCCTCAGGTTAGACAATAGCTTTACAAGTATGAGGCAGGCTGGATAAGAAAATTAGTCTTTCTTATAGAGGTGATGGGGTTTATTTGATCCTTGGAGAAACAAACAAACAAACAAACAAACAAACTCGTATCATCGTGAGACTGTGGTTTTTTTTAGGGCAAGGTGTGGACCAGCAATACATTTAATGGGCTGATCCTAGAAATTAGTGAGCCACAAGAGTCACAGATAAGCTCTGTTCACATCCTTGGCTAACTGGGAAACCAAATATGTGCAGGGTATGTGCAGTGGGAAGTGGGGAAGGAGGGATGTGTGGACATGAGAGAGACCAATGGAAAGTAAAACTAAGGGGGATTTGAGAACTTCCTGCAACTTTTATGCATTCACCAACCCACAGAGCTATTAACTAGAAGAGGATAGAAGCCATATGGGCTTAATGTGCTTGAGCATAAACTTTTCATAAATCATTTGCTCACCAATATGTTATCCAAACTCAGAAGGAACTTCTAGAAAGCAAAAATAAAAATAAAAATCTAAAAACATCCCAGCATATATATCAGTGACCACATTCCATGGAAAGGACTGGTAAGTTTAAGGGTAAGCAAGTTACAAAAATATAAACAAACTAAACTTCAGGAAAAAAAATCTATACTTGCTATAATACATAAAATTGTATATTGAGCCCTGCATTAAAATAGGAAAATAAGACAATATTTAGGATCGATAATCCCTAGAAACTAAGTCTGTGTGGGCCCAGATATTAGATTTATTTAATAGAAAATTACTTTACTGCTTTCCACAGTGGCTGCACAAGTCTGTTTTACCACCAATATTACAAAAAGGTTCCCCTTTTTCCACATCCTGCCCAGCACTTGTTGATTTATTGATGATGGCCATTCTAACAGGTGTGAGATGATATCTCATTGTGGTTTTAATTTGCATTTCTCTGATGATTAGTGATGCTGAGCATCTTTTCATATGCCCATTGGCCATCTATATGTCCTCCTTGGAGAAGTGTGTATGAAGGTCCTTCACTCATTTTTAAATTGGGTTGCTTTGTTGTTGTTGTTGTTGTTGTTGTTATTGTATGGAGATACCTCAAAAAATTAAAAATGGGTCTGCCTTTTGACCCAGTGATCCTACTTCTGGAAATATATATGAAGGAACCCAAAATATTAATTCAAAAGAACATAAGAACTGTTTGTTCATTGCAGCATTATTTACAATTGCCAAGATATGGAAGAAGCCTAAGTATCTATTAGTAGCTAAGTGGATAAAACAACTATGGGACATTTACACAATAGACTACTACTTGGTCATAAAAATAAATTTACCCTTTGTGACAGTATGGATGGACCTGGAGAACATTACGCTAAGTGAAATAAGCTGGTCAGAGAAAGACAATTACCATATGATTTTACTTACATGTGGAATCTAATGAACAAACTGAACTAACAGAGAAAATGATCTCACCTTTAACAGGAAGCTAATCAACAAAACAAACAAACAAGCATAATATAAACAAAGACACTGAATTTGAGAACAGTCTGACAGTGTCCAGAGCGGGAGGGGAGAGAATTTCAGGGGGAAAGAGGAACAGTTTAGAGCAACAAGTATAAAGGACTCATGGACAAAAACTATGGGGGGTGGAAATGGGAGGAAGGTGGGGAGGGCTGAGGTGGTGGGCTGGGGCGGGGTAAAAGACAGAAAACTGTACAATATCAACAATTAAAAAATACTGATTAAAAAAATTAATTAAAAAATAAAATATATTTTAAAAAAAGAAAATGGGGACAGTTTCATAGATAGTGGGATGACAGCTAGTGGGGGAGGTGGTAAGGGAGTGGAGGGATTAAGCAAAAAGGATAAAGACTCATGGACAACAGTGTGGTGATTGCAGGGGGGTGGTGGCATAAGGGGACTAAATGATAATGGAAGAAATACAATAAAGATGAAGTAAAAAAAAGAACAAAAGAAAACTGGAAAAAAAGATTTTTAAAAGCTATTAAAAATATATCAATAATTGTTAAAAGATTATATCCAAAGAATTAAAGGATAATATTACAATTACCCAACAAATAAGGTATCTTAATAGAGAAATAAAAATTATAAATGAGGTCAAATAAAAATTCTAAAGTTGAAAAGTACAATGGCCAAATTTAAAAAAAACACTAGATGGACCAAAATGCGTGTTGCAGATCACATAAGAAAGAATCAGTAAACCTGAAGACAAATAAACAGAATTAACAAATATCAAGCAATAAAAAGAACAATAGTTGAAAATACTGAATAAATCTGGGAGCAAATTAGCATATTAAAAAGAAGATAAAGGAACAGAAAAGTATTTTAAAAAGTAATAACTAAATAAGCACCCCCATTTCACACACTCATATATACAAGACTAGTTTGAAAGTAATCTTTATTTTGAAAGTAAAATGTATGAAGTCATGAAGTTGTGTTTTTTATTTCCCTGATGTAAAAATAAATAAAATATACTGTATTTTGCAGTATATAATGTGCACCCATGTTTTTGGCCCAAACTTTCAGGAAAAAAATGTTTTGTTTTAATTTTTTAGTTCAATCATTTATTTACTTATATTTAGAAACAAAACTGATTATCACATTCCAGGGTCTTACTTTGCATATGGATATCATTATTGCTTCGTAGAGTTATATTTTTAACACATAAGCATAAATAAAAGAATTAAAAACTCTTATACAGATACAGGATTAGTACCACCCATGTATAATATGTATCCTTATTTTTCCCTCAAAAATTTGGGCAAAAAATGCACATTATACACAGCAAAATATGGTACATTCTGCACTGAGGACTTAAGGAATGTAAACAATTAAATATAATACTCTATGACAGGTTATACTGCACATACATACACTAAGCTCATTGAGAATAAAAAAGGCAATGACAAATTATAGGTGCATGGGGCAGGGGGAGAAAATCACAAAAGCAGTATAAAGGAGCTGACTCAGGAGAATTTAGAGATTTTTCTTTTGTCAAAATAGATGTCCACTAGTAAAATTCGAATTTCAATAAAAATATTTTTATTGCTCTAAGGTATATTACATACCATATAAACTAAAAATAGAGAGCTCCTACCATAATATATTTTTTCATCTATGAAAGAAAACACTACCAGTTATTAGGTTTCAGAAAACATGGTCCCAATTTTACATGCAAATTAAGTAAGGATCAGAAAAAAATCACACAGAAAGTAGAACTAGAGATGTTTCTTGAATTATTGCTTAAATTTGAATGAAACAAAAAAGAATGCATTCATAGTACCGGAAAACAGTAAATGGCTATTTTATATTATTCATTTTGGGGTTACTATATCCATTATCAAAAGAATAAATAAATTATGGAATAATTGAATAAACGAGTACATGAGTTTCTATAGGCTTCCTTTTAAAACACAAGTATCTCACTTAGGGGTGATATGTTTAGCATCTGAATGTAGTATTGGGGTCAAATGAATTAGCTTTATTTCGGCTGGATTTAGAAGGATGACAGAAAGGTCATCATCAACATAAGATAATTTGATGCCTAGGGAGCAGAGTAGCTGAAGAGAACAAAAGAAGCTTGACAATAAATACTATGTTCTCATAAAATGTCTGTAGGCAGATCAAGTTCCAATCTTACCCACTGATACTCTTTGTTCCAATTGTCCTCCTGGGCTAGGGTATCTATGAACTTTTATTTTAACACTTTAACTCCTCCTTTTGTGCTGGTGGGATAAAAATTCTTTAAGCTTCTTCAATTGTTTAGTATCAGATACAAGTATTTATTGTTTTACAAGATTGAGAAACTTTTTATATTATAACTTACTTTTATTTAAAAATCTTACATTTTAGAGCACTTCACAATTTTTGAGTTATGTGTATATCGTACTACGATTTGAAATTTACCAAAATTATATGAAGTAGATAGCTCTCATCTACAAACTATGTCTTTTATTTATAGTTTTATTAATGTATAATTGAATAAAATATAGTGTACACATTTAGAGCTTACAATTTGATACGTTTTAGCTTATGTATATAACCAGGAAACAGTCACCATAATTACAATAATAAACATCTATCAACATCAAATTTTCCTTGTGTAATTTTTCACATCTCTTTCCTCCCTCTTTTCCTTATCTCTAGACAAATACTTATCTGCTTTCTGTCATAGCTAAATTGCTTTAAACTCTCTTTAAAAGAAGTTAAGGGACTTGGCAAAGATCAACATACCCTATAAATATTGAAATAAAATATTGAATGATATTCTGATTTTTTAAAAAATATTTATTTACTTATTTATTTTTAGAGAGAGGGGAAACGAGGGAGAAAGAGGAGAGAAACATCAATGTGAGAGAGAAACATCACTTGGTTGCCTCTCATAAGTGCCATGTCTGGGGGACCAAACCTGCAATTCAGGCATGTGCCCTGACCAGGAATTGAACCAGTGACGTTTTGCTTTCCAGGACAACATCCAACCAACTGAGTCACACAGGTAGGGCAATGATATTCTGATTTTTAAACTTGTGCTATTTTCATTATGTTATTACTTCTTTTCATTACACTCACAATAGAATAACCAAAACCTTCCTCAGAACCTGTGCACCAGTACAAGGGGCCATCTCTGTAATGGCAAAACATTCCTAAGAAACACAATCCTACAAACAACGATGACCTGGTGAAATGACCTGAGGAGAGTTAAAACTATAGCACTCAATGAAATTCCTTATGTCACTGCATTGGAACTTTTTCCCAACCTCTTTTTTCTCCTCAAACTTTCTCTGACACTCTTCTTGACTAACAGCTGATGACCTCACTTCAAAATTCAAGGAGAAAATAAAGATAGATTTATAGAAATTTCTTTATCCTCTCTATATTCCACATATCTACCCAATAAAACTGTGTTTGCATTTTTGCCTTTTCTCCTCTAGTAATGGATAATGTACCCTTGCTTTAATCAATAGTCAACCCTTCCATTGTACTTCAAATCTGTGTTCACTCACATATTTAAAGAAGTCATTCTTAAAATTAACCCTCTCTCTCCTGTTAATATGGGGGTACCAATTTATTTCCTCTATTCCATCTCTCCCTGGAATACTTCTATTTCATATCATCAGCATCCTCTTGCTCTAGTGTTCTTGTCACTTTAAAAATCTCATCATTAACTGCCTTTCAGCATCATCTATCTTTTGAAAATATTGTGCATTTTGAAAAAAAAGATAATCATGTTTTTATCCACATTTAAAGAAGTAATGTATACATAATGGAAACTTTTAGTTCAATGTCACTTTTGTGTTCTAATTTTTAAATACAGTCTAAGGAAATAGAGTAAAAACTTATTTTACTTATTTAGGAAGAAAGCATTACACCCCATGAAACAAAACAGAAGTCAGTGCTCTTGGTTTTTCACATCTAAACATCTTGAAACCCTGATCTTTGCAAGGCCTCCAGGTTGTTCTGTGTCATTTAGGATAGATCCACGACACTTGTCCTGTTGAATACCTGCAGGCATGGCTGTTAACTGGACAAGTTTTATTCCTACAGTACTTCAACAGAGAAATATTAACACTGCAGTGAGGTGATAGATGCCTTTGTGATTTATTCAGGAAGCTTAATTGATAGAAAAGCATCCTGGATGAATATATATCTCCATTGTTATTCATCTTCATTCTCAGTAGCATGGCCAGTGGGAACTGATCAGTGTCAAAACAATCCCCAGTGACTCACTGCTCCCATTATCTCTCTCCTTCTGGGAAGTTAATCAGCCTTGTTCACAAACTGATCTGTGAGAGATAGTTGTCAGAATGTAATGTGTGGTGTCAGCAGCAGGAATAACAATCACCCTGGTATATGTTATCTTTCTTAGGGCAAACATTGACATCATTCAGCTTCCCTTCACAAGATACCTGTGATGCAGACCCAAAGACAAAAGCTATTATCTTTGATGATTTAATAAAGGAATTCTTGTCCTGAGATGGCAAGTGACAGCCCCAAGGTCACTCTAATGCTGAACATGTGGAATGCCCCTGATCCAATACTTTGCTTTGTGTACTCTTGAAAGAGATCTTATCAAAACACACATTATTTCATGTCACTCTTTGTAAATACCTTCCCATCTAAATTTTAAAGTTTTTCCCATGAACTATGAGGCTTTATACAAATTGGCTTCTGCCTATTGTCCGCACTCATTTTGTACCTCATATTCATTCCACCCTCAATGCCATGCTTTCAAAATTTCTCTCCATTTTGACATACATAGAAAAAGATGATATTTTTCATGGAGCATTGCAGTAAGTTAAAAAGAATGTTCATGACTAGTGGATTTGGGCCCAGCTAAGGTCACAGTTGCCTTAAAGACTGAGGATACTGATCTCTCCGCAAATTTGTAAACCATTTACAGGGTGTTATTTTGACTTAATCCAGTTGGGAAGCTCTGGACTAGTCTCACTGCCCTTCCTCCTACTTGTTAAATGTATGGAGTTTATTCCTGGTTAAAGTATTTGTACCTGATCATCCCTTGTTCTTGGATGCTTATTTTCTACCTCCTTGCATATTGATTCAAGTCTCAGGTCAAATAACTTGACAGGGGAGTGTGTCTGAGCCTCAGTCTAAAGGAGTCCTTAGTCACCCTCTGTCACATCCCCTGCACTGCCTTGTTTCTTAGTATTTGTGGCTATCTTAGTTCACCTTTGTTTATTCACTTGCTATCTTTCACTCCTAAAGAAGGTATGCTGCTGAATGGTGTAACCTGGTTTGCCTTGTCCACTGCTGTAGTCCCAGTGCCTAGTACATTTGGGAACAACTAAAAGAGGCACAGCATTTGTTGACTATACTGCATAAACTTTAGGCTTTCCAAAATTTCTGCTTTGAAATAATATTGCTATTTTTTTGCAACAAAAAATGACAGGGAAATGGAGTACATAGCTAAAGGTCCTCCACAGAGGACCTAATAGGAATGGGCTATTATATCTCTGCATTGAGGTTAATTATTTACTGTGCCATAGTATCATAGATCATAAAGTTTTCACTGAGGCTACATGGAGAAATACATCTTTCTATGGCAAATGAACATCCCAATCTCCAGGAGAAATCCACATTTTCCTTCCAAAGATGTAAACACTTGTAAAAGAACCTTCACAAACTTCCTTATTAGATTACTTGACTGTACTAAGGGGTTCCATCTTTCTCTAGCATTTCTCATATACTTTCATTTTTAGGTGCACATTATGAGTTTATTATAAGCACTGTGAACTATAAAAGGAAGTTCACTACAGTGCAAGTCAAGATCCTTTGGTGCTAACTTTGGCTTTGTGCTAACTGGCACCTTGAATAATAACTTGAGAACACCCACCACCACCACCTAGGATGCTCAACTTTTAATTTAGTGATTAACTCACAAGTTGGAATTTTATGACAAAATGCTGAGATACTATGCAGAAATAAGTGTCTTGTGGTATAGAGGAAAACAACGTTATTGGCATGTAACTAATGCCTTTATTGAGTAAAAAGGAGCTGTTCCTCTTACTGCTCTAACTTTAATTCTAGCTAAGTGTGGGGTAAAGTTCAGTTTCTTTTATTTTACCACATTCCTCAACTTCATGTGTAGAGATGTAGTTTGCTTTTCAAAATGTTTAGACTAACTAATAATTTCAAAAAAATAACAACTTAAAAATTGTCAAAGTATTTCATGGGAATGATCAGAAAAGTCAAATAGTATCAATGAGAAAGGCTTATAATATAATAAAGCAGTACTTTATCTTAAATCATTCTGTAGATTCTATCTCCTCCTTGCCATACTATGCCATTCTAAATAGATATATACTTTCAGTTGTTTTGTTCTGAAATTTATATTCCTAATTGATATTAGTATATAACTATGTATTGCTCAATTAATTGAGAAAAATATTCTGATTCAAGGATTTACTACCAAAGCGATATAGGGCTTCTTATTCAGCCTTACTCTACCTTGGTTTTCTCATCTGTAAATGGGGAAAGTAATTTCAGTTATCAGTTTTATCTAGGTGAATAATGTTAACAAGTTTAAATTATCTAGAATATTGTATAACTCATAATAAGCATTCAATTGATGTTGGTTCTTTAAATTCCTTTTTCTTAAACCTCATTTTCCAATAAATCAAATCGTGTTATTTGATTAAATTATTTTTTTCTTTTTATCATGTTAACATAGTTATCCATTGTTTTACCCAGTGGTATGCTAAATGCATTTCTTTCTCATACAAAATTTTGCCTTTTTTTTTTTTTAAGTACTTTTTTTTCCTTTTAGATTTTATTTATTTATCTTTAGAGGGGAAGGGAAGGAGAGAGGGAGAGAAACATCAATGTGCGGTTGCCTCTTGTATGTCCCCTGCCGGGAACTGGCCTGGCAACCCAGGCATGTGCACTGACTGGGAATCGAACTGCGATCCTTCGGTTCGCAGGCCCGCGCTCAATCCACTGAGCTACACCAGCCAGGGCAAAATTTTGCCTTTTTTTTCTAGAAACATTCTGTCTCTCTGTCTTGTTTGCTGTATTTTCAAAGGAAATCTAAAATGACTATTTGATAAAGTTTTTCCTTAACTTCTCATAGCTCTCTGAAATGTTTTGAACTCAATCATCCTCAAGATTATCTCTCTTAAATAAGTAATCAGATTTATTTACTTTCTGAGGAATATCCATTCTGAAGCTCGCCAGCTTTCTGCTTCTGTCTGACCCGGTGACTTTTGAGAACTGCTACACAGATATTATCCTGGAACTTCCTATTTTACTGTCATTTCATGAACATTCTTAACCTCATTCTGTTTCCCTGTATCTTATGTCTTCTATTTCTCAATTTTACCCTAATTTTATTAAAGCACAGTCTCTAGTAGCTTTTAAGAGAATTTGATTGGAAATTTTTTTTTTGAAGGTGCCATTAAGATGAGAAACCTCAAGACCCTATTATAAGGTGATATTTCCATGGTTACCACCTTATTTTATTCCAAATTGTTTAGTGACTTCAGATTAGTCACATTTTGTTGTTGTGTAACTTTTGTTGTTATTGCTTGTGGGTAATAGGGGAACTGAGAATCCTTGTTCTATAAACACATCATTAATTCAACCCTCTGTTGTCTGTCCATATCTCACTTCTCCCTTCTATTGCATTTGCTGTATGAAAGCTCATTTTGGAATGTTTACACTACTGCTTGTTAAGCAGTACTACACACTACTTTCTTCTGCTAGACATTTACCTGTACAAATGCATGCGACTGATTTTATTACTGGCAGCAATAATGATGAGGAAGGTTAAATTTCACTGGAATCTGGCATCTGTGAGAATAGTGTTTACTGATATCAGAATCACTTTGCTGTTTTTAAAACACAAACGAGCAGGGTCAACCCACAGAGATTTTGAATCAGTTATTCTATAGGAAGAAAAAGACATTGTACTTTGGGAAAAATACCCTATGCTCATATTGATCAAACAATTTCTGTTGATATACTATAAATAGCAGTTATTTTTGGCCACCATGCTTTCAGGTGGTTTCATAACCACAACATGATTTTTTGTAAATTCACCACCAATTCTAAAGAGTCACAAATATTTTTAAAGATCTGCAATATGTTCCTATTTAAGCTTTAAAATCATATCATTTTGAATAATACTGTTTAGCATTAAAAAACCAAGCTGTTATTTTTTAGAAAAAAATATAGATAACACTTACATATCACCTACATTTTTAAAACACACGATCAGCAGAACATTTCCTAATTTTCCACTGCTAAGGACTTGTTTTGAAATATATATAATTTTTCCAGACATAAAGCAATGGGAGAGAGAGTTATTTTAATGTGTATAGTATCTATGCAGTAACTGTTAGTTTCTATTATTTTTAATTTTGCTAACTAAAGTTCCTAAAAGGAAGATACACTCAACTTGCCATGTGCTACTTCTGCATATTCTCCTGCACAGGTGAACTTCCTGCCTTAATAACTATGAGAGATCAATTAATAACAGAAAATAGAGGAGTGCCATCACTAAGATGACAAAATATGTTGTTCTTGACTTTACCCCCTCACAAGAAGAACAACCAACAACTGTTCAAGAACAAGAAACAACTGAGAGAATTCTAGAACACAGGGATGAGCCTAAGTATACAGGAATGTACTGTGACTTCACATTCACCTGCCACTTACTGAGTTATCTAGAACAAATTCCAGTCCTGCAAGCTCCATTAGAGGAAGGGCCCAATACAGGTGTGCCATTTTTTCTTTTATACCATATTTTTACTGTACCTTTTCTACATATAGATACACAAATACTTACTATCATGTTGAAATTGCCTACAGCACTCAGTACAGCAGCATGCTGTACAGGTTTGTAGCCTAGAAGAAACAGGCTATATATGGTATAGCCTAGGTGTGCAGTAGGCTATGTCAGCTAGGTCTGTGCAAGTGCATTCTATGATATTTGCAAAGCAACAGAATTGCAAAATAATGCATTTCTCAGAATGTATGTCCATCATTAAGCAATGTATGGCAATATAAAACTCCTCTGAGGGTATCCTTCCTTAGCTTATCTCTGTTATTCAGGGACATATGGGTTCATGGTTTTCAAGTAGCTTAACCAGTTAAATAGTCTATTTTTAATTATGCAAGTAGAAGAGTATAAAAAATCCTAGTGGAGTTGTGCCTAGACTTCCCTGGGACAAAGATAGCAAATACTTAATTTAGTGGTTCATAATCCAAAGATGAAGGATATTCTCTGCTACTGAGAGAGGACCCAGGGGATTGTGCTTGGAACTCTGGCCTCTTCAGGAGTTGCCACTACCTTCTTTCCCCTACTCTATTTAGCTATCCTTTAGCTTTTTAAAAGTCTGATGTGAGTATACTATGGTTCCCTGTGTGCAGAACAAAAACGGTGGCCACACTGGACCAGGAAATTCCATGCTCCAGCCTCATTCAGGTCCCCAAACAGCAAGCTACATAAGGCCAGTGTCCCATTTTGCTCACCTGCTAGAAAGAGAAGCTAGTGCAAAGCCCCATTTAATACTGAATACACTACCCAGTCCTGAACATCTAGTAAGCCTGACCAGAGAATCCAGGCAACTGCCAAGTCTACTCTATAATTCCACTTGGGTAGGGAACCAGACCAGTAGTCTTATCCAATTGTTTTCAGCCACTGGCATGCCCATAATCCCTGTTCTCAGAGCTCTAACAGTTAGAAAAACTGAGCATAATAGCAAGCTTCACCTGCCCGATGACATAACAGCAGACATACCCCAAATCCAAAATTAAACTAACTGGTATAAAACTATGCCTATCAAAACAAACCTGCAAAATCTATAAGAGGAGCTCAATTATTCAAATGTACAGTTACCAATGTAAGGAATCAAATAACATGAAAAATCAGATAAATATGACACCACCCAAAGAAATTAATAAAGTTTTAATAACTTACCTTAAGGAAATAGAAATTTATGAACTGTCAGATGAAGAACTAGGAATAATTCTATTAAGGAAGTTAAGAGAGCACCAAAAACAAACAAACAAATAAAACAACAACAAAACCCAGACAACTAAACAAAATTAGAAAATCAATGCATGAACAAAATTGGAAGTTTGACAAGAAAATAGCAACCATCAAAAATAAAAAAAAAATGAATAATAAAAAACCCAGACCACAAATCCTAGAGTTGGAAAAAATTCTAGAGCTGAAATATAGAATCGAACTGAAGAATTCAATAGAGAGTTTTAACGTAAACTACCTTATGCAGAATAACAAAATGATCTTCCTGAATTATAAGATACTGGAAATTACCTAGTCAGAGGAAAAAAGAAAATAAAAAATGAGTGAAGTATGACAGTGGGAATTTTAGAACACAATGAAAAGAAGCAATATTTGCATTATGAGAGTTCCAGAGGAGAAAAGAGAGACAGAGAGTATATTTAAGCAATATGGATGTAAAATTCCTGAACCTGAGGAAAAGAGGTGGACATTCATATCTATGAGGCCAAAAGGACCGCAAATATGTTGAACTGAATAGGGCTACACCAAAACGTATTATAATTAAATTGTTAAGAGTCAAAGAGGCAAAGAAAGAATTTTAAGAGCACAAGAGGAAATAGAGAAGTTACTCACAAGGGGACTCCATAAGACTATCAACTGTTTCTCAACCCCAAATCCTACACCTGGCAAAACTGTCCTTCAGAAACAAAGAAGGGATAAAGACTTGACTGAACAAATAAAAGCTGAGGACATTGACTCCCACCAGACCTGCCTTACAAGAAATGCTACAGAGAATTCCTTGAACTAAAGGGAAAGAAATGCTAATTAATATTAAAAAACAAAGGACCATGCAATCTCATTGGCAATGGTTAATATGTAGTCATAGATAATGCAGTATAGTCTTGGTGGTGTGAAATTCACTTATACCTCTAGTTTAACAGTTTAAAATATAAGTGTAGTAAAAATAACTTTAACTATAATAATCTATTATTAGTTATACAATATGAAACATGTGAACTGCAGCAGAATAACCTAAAATTTGAGGGCAAGGAGTAGTAAAAGTGTGAATTATACAAATTCTGTTGAAGTTAATTTGTTATTAGTTTAAAATAGGGTGATATAAGTTTAAGATATTTTATGTAAGTCTCATGACAAGCACAAGGGAAAATCCTGTGGTTATTATACAAAAGAACATGATTAAAAAGTCAAAGCATGCTGATACTGAAAGGCAGCAAGACACACACAAACCAAGAACTGCATGATAAGAAGGAACACAGATCTATAAAACAACTGGACAGCAATTAACAAAATGGCAATAGTAAGTCCTTCCCTATCAATAATTACTTAAAATGTAAATGCATTAAACTTTCCAATTAAAAGATACAGAATGGCTGAATGGATTTAAAAATGATCTAACAAGATGCTGCCAACAAGAGATGTACTATATATAGTCTTAAAGGCACACATAGACCGAGAATAAAGAGATGGAAAAAGGTGTTTCAAACAAATGGTAACTCCAAAATAATAAAAGCAAGGGTACCTATAGTTATATCAGATAAAACAAAGTTTAAAAGTGGGAAAAAAAGACAAAGAAGATAATTATATAAGTGTGAAAATATCAATATGTCAACAGGTTTATATATAATTGTGTATATGTGTGTATATATGTGCATATATGTATATATATGTGTGTGTATATATGTGTATATATAGCCAATATTGGAGCACCTAATTAGAGAAAAAGCTAACAAAGCTAAAAAAGTAAACAGTAATGTGATAATAGTTTGTAACTTTAATACTCCATTATCGACAATGGCTAGAACATCCTGACAGTGAATCAATAAGGAAATATTTTGCTTTGAACAACATTATAGATTAGATAGACTTGATAGATCTATGCAGAACATTCTATCCAACAGCAACAGAATTAGTGTTCTTCTCAAGTACACATGGAAAATTCTCTAGGGTGAGCCATATTGTAGACCCCCCAAAATAAACAAGTGTTAGCAAATTTAAAATTAAAAATTATACACCAAGTACATTCTCTGACTATAGTAATAATAGCGAGAAGCTAAAAGTCAGACACAACAGGAAAACTAGCAAATTAATGAACGCATGAAAATTACAAAAATCACTCTCCTGAACAACCAATAGATCGGAAAAGAAATTGGAGGGACACATATAAGAAGGTTTTTTGAGAAACAAAAATAGAAACAGCACACCATAACTTGAAAAATGCAGCAAAAGTGGTTCTAAGAGGGAAGTTATAGCAATAAATATATATGAAGAAGCCAGAACGGTTGCAAATAAAGATTCTAACTCTTATCTTAAAGAGTTAAAAAAGGATAAACTGAACCCAAATTTAACAGAAGAAAATAAATAATAAAGATGAGAGAAGAAATAAATAAAATTTAAAAAGTTGAAAATGTTAACCAAACTAAGAGTTAGTTCTCTTAAAAGATAAACAGAATTGACAAACTTATAGCTAGAATAACCAGGGGAAAAAAGAGAAGATATGCAGATAAAAAATCATGAATAAAAATAGAGACATTACAATAGGTACCACAAAAATTCAATTCAATTCAGAAGGTCATATGACACTAATATGAACAACTATATGCCAACATTCTGGACGAACAAGAGAAATGAAATAATTCTTAGAAACATACAACTTGCCAAGACTAAATCAGGAAGAAACAGAAAATCTGAACAGACTAAGTACAAGGAGATTAAATCAGTAATTAAAAATGTCCAAACAAAGCCCAGGACCAGACAGCTTCACTAGTGAATTACGCCAAACATTTAAGGAACTGACAGCAATCCTTCTCAAACTCTTCTAAATAAAATTGAAAAGGAAAATATACTTTCAACTCATTGTATGAGGCCACCATTACCCTGATAACAAAAGCAGAAAACAATACTACTAGAAATTAAACAAACTGCAGGCCCATACCCCTGATGAATACAGATATAAAAATTATCAATAAAATACTAGCAAACAAAATTTCACAACTCATTAAAAAGATAATTCACCATGATCCAGTGGAATTTATCTCTGGTGTGCAAAAATGATTCAACACAGACATATCAGTTGATGTGGTGCATGACATCAACAAAATAAAAGAAAACAACATGATCATCTCCACAGATAAAGAAAATGCATTTAGCAAAATTCAACATTCATTCATGATTTAAAAAAAAAACAGTTTCTTCTATGCAAATTGTGCATAGAAGAAACATATATAAAAATAATAAAAGCCATGCATAAGTCCATAGCTAACATCATACTCAATGGTGAAAGGTTGAAAGATTCTCCTTCAAGAATATTAACTAAAAAATGGTGCCCACTAATCCTCTTCTATTCAACAAAGTACTAGAAGACATAAATAGAGTAATCAGAAATGAAAAAGAAACAAAGGGTATCGAAATTGGAAAGGAAGAAGTAAAAATGACTCTATTTGAAGATGACATGATTTTTTTATATATAAAAAATCCTAAAGACTAGCCCTGGCTGGCGTAGCTCAGTGGATTGAGTGCGGACTGCGAACCAAAGTGTCGCAGGTTCGATTCCCAGTCAGGGCACATGCCTGGGTTGTGGGCCAGGTCCCCAGTGGGGGCCATGCAAGAGGCAACCACACATTAATGTGTCTCTCTCTCTCTCTCTTTCTCCCTCCCTTCCCCTCTCTAAAAAATAAATAAATAAAATCTTTAAAAAATTTATTTAAAAAAATCCTAAAGACTCAATCAGAAACATCCTTACATCTAAGCAATGAAGTCAGTAAAATTGTGGGATACAAAGTTAACATACAAGTGAAAATCAATAGTGTTTCCATACATTAAAAACATGTTTTAGAAAAATAAAGAAATCGATCCCATTTATAATAACATCAAAAACAATGAAATGCTTTGAAATAAATTAACTAATGTGGTGAAAGAATTCTACTGTGAAAACCATAAGACATTGAAGAAAACACAAATAAATGAAAGGTTTCCCATGCTCATATGTTAGAAGAATTAATATTGTTAAAATGTCAATGCTACAAAAAAAATCTATAGATTTAATACACCTCTATCAATATTTCAAGGGCATTTTTACATAAGTAGAGAGTACAAAAGTAAAAGTTATATGGAACCACAGAAGACCTTGAAAAGTCATGATAATCATGGGTAGGGGGTAAGAAAGCAGGAGGCATCATACTTCCTGATTTTAAGCTATACTCTAAAATTATGACTATCAAAACAATATGGTAATGGCATAAAAACAGACAAATAGATAATTGGAAGAGAATTGAAAGCTTGAAATAAACCCAAGCATGTACAATAAAAAAAATTTGTACATTGGGAGCTAAGAATACACAATGGAAAAAACCCAGACTTTTCAATAAATTGTGGCAAGATAATTGGGCATTCCCATATAAAAGAAAGAAACTGATCTACTACCTTACACCACTCACAAAAATTAACTCAAAAGGAATTCAAGATGTAAATATAAGGCATGAAACCATGAAACTCCTGGAAGAAAACGTAAGAAAAAAGGTCTTTGACACAAGTCTTGGCAATAATTTTTTTAAATGATACAAAGTCCAAGCAACAAAATAAAAATAAACAAGTGAGACAACATCAATCTAAAAAGTTTCTGTGGTGGGGAAGCTGGGGCGGTGGGTTGGGATGGGAGTAAAAGACAGAAAACTGTACAAGAACAACAATTAAAATAAAATTAAAAAAATAAATAAAAAGTTTCTGCGAAGCAAAAGAAACAAAATAAAAAGACAACCTAAATAATAGGAAAAAGTATTTCAAACCCTACATCTAATAAGGGATTAGTATTTAAAATATATTGTGAATTCATACAAGTTAACAGCAAATAATTAAATAACCCAAAGAAAAAATGGACAAAAGCCCTAATAGGTAGTTCTCTAAATGAGATATAGAAAATTAAAACCACAGTGAAATATCACCTCAAATCTGTTAGAAGGGCCATCATCAAAAAGACAAGCTACAACACATGGTGGTATGGATGCAGAGAAAAGGCAACCCTTGTGCACTGTTGGTAGGATTGTACCTTGGTACAACTGCTGTGGAAACCATAGAACTACTGATTCATCAATTCCACTCTGGTAATATAACCAAAGGAAACAAAAAAACTAACTTGAAAAGATACTTTCACTCCCCATGTTCAATCTGCATTATTTACAGTAGACAAGACAGAGAAACAACCTGAGTGTCCATGGATGCATGGATAAGTTCTGATGTATGTGTGCACATGTGTGTGTATATGTGCACATGTGTGTATGTGATGATATTAGCCATAACAAAGAATAAAATCTTGCCACATGCAACGATATGAATGGAACTTGAAGGCATTATTCTATGTGGAATTAGAGAAAAACAAATATTGTATGATCTCATTTATATGTGGAATCTAAAAACAAACAAACAAAACAACAAAACTAATAGAAAAAGAGATCAGACTGTGGTTACCAGAAGTGGAAGGGGAGTGAGGAATGGCAAAAAATGACACCAGAGGTGCGGACTTTCAGTTATAAGATAATTTAGTACAAAGAATGTAATGTACAACATAATGAGTAAAACTAGCACTGTTGTATGATATTTGGGAAGTTGTAAGAGAGTAAATCCTAGGAGTTTTCATTGTATGAAAAAATTTTCCTTTTTTTATTTTCTTATCATTGTATCAATATAAGAAGGATATTAGATGATTTCCACATATATTGTGGAAACCAGTTCACAATATATGTAAATCAAATCATCATACTATATGCTTTAACCTTATATAATGTGTATGTCCTCTGTTTCTTTATAGAACTAAAAAAGAAAAAGAAAATAGAAGATCTCTTTTCAGCAGGCAGAATTTTAACCTTATTAGGAGTTAAAAAAATTCATTTTTATTCAACCCCCCTTTAGATTATGAGCTTTTTAAGAACTAATCATAAATCTTTTATCTTTTTATCTTCCCTTCAAGTATCCAATGCCGTATAAAGAAAGGCAGTGTGTAGGCCCCTATTTTTCATTCAGGGATCACTGAACTTCAGGCAGTGAGGCTTATTGTCTCATCAACTTCTTCATTGGTGATTTAAAAAGTACAACTACAGGTATGCTTTGAAAATCCAGTGTAAGATTTAAAGGTTGATTCACGACTCTAAGAAAAATCAGCATGTTTAAAGAAGGAAGACAACATGGGCTTAGAGGGTACCAAAACTGTATGGTGTGGGAGACAAAGTGAAGAAACGATGGGGGCAAGGGGTATTTTGAGAAACAGGGACTGAAGGAGAAAAGGTGGAGAAGCTTAATGTAAGTTTTATGGCTGATTGTAAATAGCCAGGGTACACATGCTCCTTCTTAGGCACACAGTGTCTGACAGTGACTTATAGAGTCCCTGAGACTGAGTTGACCCTCTATAAATATTTTAGAATAAATGAACAAATTATTCAAAATATATATTGATGAACTCTTCTGTAGGTGAATTGTGAACTTCTTGCTTATTGTCACTTAGTAATTTGGTAGGAAAAATTGGTTTTCAATATTCTTTCGGATCAATATTCTTCTCTACCTCATTGTTCTTAAATAATACTAGACTATAGACTTCTCTTGACAGTGAGTAAATATATCTTGCCAATTCTACAAGTTCTAAAGCTATTTAAAAGACTATTTTTGTTCATGAAAATCAGTCATTTGATGAATACAAATTATTTTTTGTGTTTTAATGGGTTAGTAATATATAGATAATAGATAACATAATTTGAAGATTTATTCTTTTTGAATTAATTAATAGTATAGTTATCTATGCCTGGCCATTAAGTATAATTTTTTTAATATATTTTATTGATTATGCTATTACAGTTGTCCCATTTTTCACCCACCATTCCCCTCCACCTTGAACACCCCCTCCCACCCACATTCCCCCCTTTAGTTCATGTCCATGTGTCATAAGTTCTTTAGCGTCTACATTTCCCATACTATTCTTCCCCTGCCCCTGTCTATTTTCTACCCACTATCTATGCTACTCATTCTCTGTACCTTTTCCCCCTCTCTCCTCCTCCCACACCCCTATTGCTAACCCTCCATATGATCTCCATTTCTGTGGTTCTGTTCCTGTTGTAGCTGTTTGCTTAGTTTGCTTTTATTTTAGGTGCAGTTCTTAATAGCTGTGAGTTTGATGTCCTTTCACTGTCCTATTTTTTATCTTCTTTTTCTTAGATAAGTCCCTTCAACATTTCATATAATAAAGGCTTGGTGATGATGAACTCCTTGAACTTGACCTTATCTGAGAAGCGCTTTATCTGTGCTTCCATTCTAAATGACAGCTTTGCTGGATAGAGCAGTCTTGGATGTAGGCCCTTGACTTTCATGACTTGGAATATTTCTTTCCAGCCCCTTCTTGCCTGGAAGGTCTCTTTTGAGAAATCAGCTGACAGTCTGAAGGGAACTCCTTTGTAGGTGACTGTCCCCTTATTCCTTGCTGCTTCTAGAATTCTCTCCTTCATTTTAATCTTGGCTAATGTAATTATGATGTGCTTTGGTGTGTTCCTCCTTGGGTCCAACTTCTTTGGGACTCTCTGAGCTTCCTGGATGTTCTGGTAGTCTATTTCCTTTGCCAGATTGGGGAAGTTCTCCTTTATTATTTGTTCAAATAAGTTTTCCACTTGTTGCTCTTCTTCTTCCCCTTCTGGGACCCCTATAATTCGGATGTTGGAACGTTTAACCAAAAAATGCAGGCTACAATACGTGAAATGAAGGAAGATGCATGGGGAACTGATAGAGATGGAAGGAAAACTGGGACTCAAATCAATGGAGTGGACCAGAAGGAAGAAACTAACAACCAAACAGAAAATGAGGAAGAAACAAGAATTCAAAAAAATGAGGAGAGGCTTAGGAACCTCCAGGACATGGTTAAACGTTCCATTAAGTATAATTTGATCAATCATATTCAGTATTGTACTGGCTCTTACAAAAAGTATTTTCCTAATTTAGTTTCATGTCACATCATGCCATTAAATTACATTCTTCATGGAGAAATGTGTGTGCACGTGTGTGTTTAACCTACTTCCCAGATAATGGGCACATAATTTGGATTTTCAGTTAATGTTACAATACCAGGTACTTTAGCTATCAAAGACAAACGGAAATGAAGGTGGCACTTTCATAGGGGATGTGCTTTAGAATCACTTCTAATTCTTGAAATCATGGAGATGAATCAGCATTTGTAGACAAACTCTTCTCTATTCTTAGTTATTTGAGAGCCATATCACTCACTTGATTTCCAGATTACAGTGTGGATGGCTGCTACTGTCCTCAGTCCTTCAGAGTTATCAGAAGATAACACAGAGAGTCTGTACAAGAAGCCCTTCAGGCAAATTCTTTTTGTAGGAAAAAGCGGTTATCAGGCTTGTGCACCAATGCTTTGTGAAGACAATTCCTCAGAAACCTATCAAATGGAATCTATCCCCCAAACAAGGGTCTGTGTGAAAAATATTTGAGTTAATGTTAGTAGAAGTATAAGCATACTGTGGTGACACCCCCTTTGCTTCTATTAGAAAACATGTGCTAAATAAGGAAATTTTAAGCAGTTCATTATAAAATTATAGGACATAAGGACAGTAAATATCCATGAAGTCACATAAAAATAAACTGCTCTCTTGTATGTTCATGTTGCCCTAATTTCCTTAATGTGTCCACCAACAGAAATAATTTCTGACACTGAGCTTGAAATTTCCTTTCTTTGATGTCCTTATATCATGCCAATTTTTTTTATTACAAAAGATTTAAAGTATATTTTACACAGTAAAAACTTATATCCTTCAATTATCAGTAGACAAAATTGGCATATCTTTCCCACTATCACTTAGCTAAAATATGCAACTGCTATTTTTATAGAACTGGACTCAGAAATGTTTATTGAAGCTTTCAAACTCATTGCTATTGGCTGAGTGGGTAAAACACTGTACTGGTCATCAAAATATGCAAATTATGACCTGGATCTCTTGTGATTTACATGACTTTGAGCAAGAAATTCATTTCAAATTCCTGGGACCAAATTTAGAAATTTTTTGGAGGAAGCAAAGATAGAAGGAGGAAGTCAGGAGGGAGGGAGGGAGCCAAAGAGGGAGGGAAGGTAGAAAGGAGAGACAGAGAAAGAGAAGAGATTAAATTAGATGATATTTTTGGTTCTCATTAATACTTTATTCAAGATTTGGAGGAAGGTTTTATACTATATATGCTATCCTTTTTTTCAGGTAGATTTAGGGTATCCATATGGTCCAAAGACCCATTTTCCAAACCTAAATCTGTGTTCTTATATAATTATTAATAGTACCTACTTTTACTCTCAAAAAGCCTCAGTATAGATAACAAATTATATGCTAATCTTAGTAAACTATCGTCAGCTAAAAATAACTTTTTAAATCTCAAATTCCATTACTAAGACTATAAAATGAAATCCTACAATGTTTATGCAGTTTTAGTGTTAATTTCCTCCATAAAACAACCTCATACCAAAATCTAAAAAAAAACCTTTTCATGATAACAGGTATTCAAATGTTCCTATTTTAACTTTCAAAATATGGTCAAAAGCAAATAATCAGTTTTATTTTATCCTGGTTAGAAACAGGAGGGAGGTATGTGATCTTACACTTAAATTCCTATTCCTAGCAGGCCTTTCCTCCATTATTCTTTCTAAAGCCTGATGCACACACTCACATTTATGATGAAAACTAGTATTTGCTTTTTATAAATGTTTTCCAGATGTCCTTTCACCATAAATGACCATATGTTAACATGTCTTGTTTATAAAATCCTTAGCATATATTTTCATATTTAATTTTAAACATCACTCTGTGAGGCAGGGTTTGCGTCTTCACTTTATAAATGGTGAAGACGCAATGGGGTTTATAAACCCCATTTGGGGTTCCTCTTGTGAGGTGTCAGTGTATGGAGTTTCACAGGCCTGCTTCTCAGCAAAACTAGCAAAGCTAGAACAAATTAGTTTTCAAAAAATCAACCACTTATTTTCTCTCAAAGTTGTCTGAAGGATGTGCAGCAAATAAAAACACTTATTCAAGAAAATCTACTAAAACTCAGATCATTGAGCCATAACTTTCTCTCCAGTCACATACAGCTCTGCTTGGCCAAAGTTGCACCCTGACTCCATATGGATGTAGCCAAGGGACTGGCTTTTCTCTCCAATGGATTCTTAATTAAGGCTTAAACAATATATCATCAGGAAGGGGAGAATACCTGCATTTGTGATTCCTTCAAACTCCAAGTTGAAGAGTACAGTTAAGAGGTTAGAGCTTCCTTTCATCATCTAGCTCCTACCCATAGGGTCAAGGTTCTTTCTACCACATGTGAAGCAAGATGAGAATAATGAAGCTTTGATAGCTTTCACCTCAGGTGATTCTTAGAGAGGAGGTTCTACCCAGAAGTGAAGTGGCCAGAGGCTACTTCTCTGCACAGTACTCCAAGTATCATAAAGAAATAACTCAGAAATTATTCCAGAGGGAGTAGAAGTCCATAAAAAGAGTATTCCAAAGCTCTCCACAAGGGAACTGATTTTTATTAGAAACAGAGTGTGAAGAAGGTGAAGCCTCAATGAGTTCTCAAAAGCAATAGCTATTCTTAATTAAGAGCAACTAGCTAAACCATAGTCTAGCCTGTTCACCAGAAAGAAACTGAGACAGCTAAAGCAAAACATCCAAAAAAACAAACAAACAAACAAACAAAAAAAACCCTCAATGACTGTCCTCAAAAATTGCCTGTACTCAAATTTAGATTTGAGTAGTCTCAAATTGGATTGGATGACTGAAAAGTTTTGCTCCAGAGCATTGTCAAAAACAACAGAATATTAGGCTGATAATTAGTGGAGCTTCACATATGGGTGCTGTACCAAATGATGCAGACAGTTTAATGGCGAGATCCAGGAGAGAGACAGCCGAAGGAAATACTGCTAAACCCACTGTCATCCCAGGGAAGCTATGCAGTACCCAAGCCTGGGCCCTCTGATTAGTGACGCTAAAGACTCCGCAATGCAGGAAGTGTACGATTCACTAAAATAGTCTAACAAAGTCACTAAACAAGCAAACAAACAACAAAAACTAACTCTGCAGAGGGGGAAAGGAGTTAGTAATTAGAGACTTCCCAAGATATTACTTAAATGTCCAGTTTTCAATTAAATAATGAGATATGCACACAGAGAAGCAGGAACATGTGACCCATGCTCAGGGTAAATAAAAGTACAACTTCCTGTGAGGGGAACCAGATGTCAGATTTAACAGAGAAACTTCAAAGTAGTCATTATGTGGTCAAATATGGCTAAAGAAGTAAAGGATGGTATAAAGGTGGTGTAAAATCAAATAGAAAATACTAATGAAGATACAGAATTTATGGAAAAGAACCTAATGGAAATTCTGTAGATTTTATAAGTGCAATAACTGAAATGGAAAATCCACTAGGAGGATGCAAGAGTAATTTTGACTGGCTGAAGGAGAATAATCAGTGGTCTTTAAGATAGATCCATGATAAATGCAATCTGAAGAACAAAGAGCAAATGGAATGATAAAAGTGAACAGAGCCTCAGGGAAATACTGGACACCTTTAAGGACACCAGGATAAACATAAGGTTAGTACCATGAAAAGTAAAAGAGAAGCAAAAAAGCATTCAAGGAGATAACGGCAGAAACCTCCACAATTTGCTGAAAAATATCTATCTACATATCCAAGAAGTTCAATGACCTGAAAGCAGAATAGACAGAAAATAATCCATCCTCACACAAATCATATTAAAAATGATGAAAACCAAGATAGAACATATCCTGAAAGCAGCAAGAAAAAAAACAAATCATCATGCACAACAGAAGCAAAATAACATTAAATACTGACCTCTCCCCCAAAACAATGGCACTCAGAAGGCAGTGTAAGGACAAATGTGAAGTGCTGAAAACTAAGGGCAAGGGAATTTGTGGATTGCCTAGTTCACAATAAAAGTGTAAAAGTTTAGAAATGCTAATTAAGCCTGGATTTCTTCCTCTAAATCAATGAGTTTAGTATTGGACACAGTATCTCTGATCTTATTGGACATAAAATTTACTTGAGGTACTAGATTAAAATGCAGATTTCTGGACTACCACATTAGGGATTATCATCCTGTAGATTTGGAGTGGGTATCAAGAATTTGAATTTTAATGTGTTCCAGAAGTAATTTTGATCTGGGTGGTTTCAGAATCACAGTGCAAGATACTCTGGGATAAAGACAAAAGTGAGCATTGTTCCTCACAGACGAACATTTGAATCCTCACTCATCATTACCTGCCTAATTAACTGGGGCAAGGACTGCAAGTTTCTTCAGATCTAATATTTTTTAGTGAAGACTGATTATATAATAACTTGTAGAGTTGTTGGGAAAATTAAGTAAGTTATTATGCATGAATTTGACACCCAAATCTACTGGACTTTTGTCTTTCTTCCTATTTCCTACTTTATTTTGCTCATTCCACTCTATTGCCATTTCCTTCTTCTAATGCTACCTTTTCCTAAAACCATAACATTTCCATCTCAGAGTGATAACTTGTCCTTTTGCTAGTATATCTGTGATCAAGAAAAACATTTTTGAATTAAGACTGTCTGCTTAGATTATTGACATAAGGAAATCAGACATTGAATCTGTTTGAAAGTACAAATATTTTTCTCAGTGAAATGGAAATACAAATGCTTGTTTTTTAATTGCTATATTTGGCTAAATCATGTGTCAGCCAACTAATGGATAATTAATCTATCACTGAAAACAGAAGAGCAATAAAAAATCTCCCATAATTTTTTAAATTTAATTTGAGGTGTTTCCTAGTATGGGTGTGTGTGTGTGTGTGTGTGTGTGCGCAAGAGTATGTATGCTTGAACACTCTGATGTAGCATTATTTTCATGCAAAGTGATTTATTTTGGATCACAATAAGAAGTGACGATCAATATAATCAAAGTTCTTTGTTAATAAGGAGTGTATCAGCATTTCATATGTTGCTTTCATGGAAAAATCCCCACAGATAATGGACAACATATAGTGAACCTCCAGGCCACTCCACGTGTGGTATGAGAGAGACTCTTAAATTGGCCCCCACTATTTCTGGGTGATTACGTCAGCTTGAGTATGTGTAAAATCTTGCTTCTAGTCAATAGACTGTAGCAAAGATGATAGGATGTAAGTGATTACTTGGTGATGATGTTATATCACAGAAGGTATTAACACATTGTTCTGTAGTGAAGGAACACAAATCTACCTCCCTTGTGAGTTTTGAAAATGTCACCCACTATATATATGGTGGCTCCCTAAGACAGGAGACTTATTTGGCAAAGAACTCCAGCAACCTCTGGGAGCTGAGGGCAGTCTATGGATGACAGCTAGCAAAAAACCGAAGCCTATATGTCTACAACCACAGGGAAATAAATTCTTCCAATAACCTGAAGCATCTTGGGAGAGCTTTCATTTGTTGAGCCTCAGATAAAAAAACACATCCCCAGCCAACACCTTGTTTACAGCCTTGTGAGATCCTAAGCACAGGATTCAGCTAAG
The DNA here is from genome assembly GCA_039655065.1 of Glossophaga mutica. Classification (NCBI taxonomy): domain Eukaryota; kingdom Metazoa; phylum Chordata; class Mammalia; order Chiroptera; family Phyllostomidae; genus Glossophaga; species Glossophaga mutica. The sequence goes on along the minus strand of CM077308.1, from coordinate 70,143,507 downwards.
TTCTGTCATGTACTGACCCACAGACAGTGATGAAATATATATGTATAGTTTAAGGCTGCTAAGTGTGTGACAATTTATTATCTAGCAACATGAAATTTATATACCACATGCTTTGTTTTCTCTTTCCTCTATACAGAGTAATAATGCCTGCATGAGTGTGGTTGGTAGGGTAATAATATGGGTGTAATAATTTAGAGTTTTAATTTGAACATTTTACCTAAAATGTCATATGGTGTGCTTGAGTATCATGTTGTTATGTTACAGAATTACATGCTTATGATTTGGAATAAAAGATTTTGTAATAAAAAATGTGCTTTTATTTGTCCTGGACCTCGTATTTGATTACATATCCTTGAGGACTAGACCATTTCTTCAGTATTTTGATCTGTTTATTTTTAAGGGTCTTTAAAGCAAAAATCCAAGGTAACCTTTACTAATATGCAGTATAGCAATATACAAATGTTCATACTAACATATGCATACTAATTTGTTATCTTCAAGTGCTTTCATATACATTATCTTGTGTAGCACACATATCGTGTGGCAAAGACAGAAAGATAATGTACCTATTTCAGGAGTAGGAAAACAAGTTCAGTAAGATAGAAGTGGCTTCATTAAGTACATAGGAAGTAAACCAAGGGGTTAGCAAAAGAAGTCAAGACGGGTCACAAGAGTAGTCTCTAATCAAAGATTCATTCATGCTTATTTCACTTTACTACCAAACTGGCAAATATGCAGTAAAAATACATAGTCCAGTTAAGGAAACCAATTAATGAGCAAAATGCTCTGATGTCTTAGTTCTTCATGAATGGATAAGCTTAATACTAATTAAGTAACCTATCATGACAGAGAAGCTTAGAATTAAAGCCTTGGCCTTTTAAACCATTTTATCAAGGGGGGTTGCTATATTAGTACCTACTCTAATGCTCAAGTGCCTACTCTAATGCTGTATAAACAATTCCTTGCTATGTCATGTTGCATAATATTGGGTTCTATTTTTCTGGATTATCAGATCTAAAGACAGCTTGGCCCAGCCTATCCAACCTAGTTAGGTTACTGTCCTATTTTGGTGTTCCAATTGTACTGCTTACATCTATAAAAACAATCTTTTAAAAAACAAGTCAATAGAAATTAAGTGTCTATCAATTTCTACATTGTGTTTTTAACTATAATATACATTGAACATTACTTTTTTAAAAAGTTCTTCCATATAATTATTTACATGTGATTTATGATTTTTGAATTATTAAGTACCTTAAAGCAGCAGTAAGACTTAGAAATTTCCACTTCATACCATTTTCATTTTTACTCCATTTCTAGATTTAGAAGCTACTTGAATAGGAGAGATTAGAATTTTTTTCAGTGACTCTATATCCCATAGAGCTATGCGAGCATATTTGGTAACTGTACAAATAATTCACTGTGCATTATAATGGATGACTTTAGTCTTTGTGGTTGTACGTGGTACTCTGGGGCATCCCAGCGGGAGACTCACTGTGCTCCTAAGAGAGGCCATAAGTCAGTGTGTTGGGTCATCATGGTACCATTTCAAAGGATGTGTGTACAATGTGTGCACTTGCTCTGGTGCAGGTAAAGGAGTCTGGTACACACAGGTGAGAGTAAATTTCCTTTACTTTCATGCTGCTGAAGCTACAAGGCAGAGAGGAATGTAAAGACAAAGTATATATCTTAAATAATAAAAGAAACTCATAAAGACTTTCTAACTTTTCTAGGTTTCATTGCTATTATCTGTGACTTGTCCCAGCTCCTTCTGACTAACCCAATCTTTCTTTATCAAGGTACTTTAAATAATCTCTGCTGATTTCTTTTTTGAGGAAATTTCCTAAAACCCATGTAAATAAGAAAGCAGACTGTGGTTCAATATCATTTTTTAACATGGTAATACATTCTTCTGTTTCAATCTTTCAGTAATAATTTTTGAACACCAATTAATAATCTTATTATTTGATACTGGGAGCCCAACAGTAGAAAAATAAAAGAGTGTATGTTGCCATGTGTTAGACCTTGAGCCCTGGGCTTCTTATGTAAGATGTAAATTTTTTTCCTGTTCTATTGCATGTGCCAAGTGTGCTTAACAAGATGCAGCCTCTGCTTGTGATGGAACAACATCTGGGATAGTCAAGTCTAATAAGTAGAATCCAGAGTTTAAAGACACAGACACAGGTAGAAATTTTTCATTTCTTATTAAATTTCTCTGCCCAATTTTTTGAGTCTCATCCCCATTTTCCAGCCAACTTCCTCTTTCTTACTTCATGTCTTCTCTATTTCCAGAACTTAATAAACTTGAATAAACCACTCAGCTGGCCTTGAAGAAAATCTGGGGCTTCTCAGCCAGTAGATAATCTGGTGCCTCTGGTTAAGATTGGGATTGATAAATGATCATGGCTGTATGATTTGCACCACTCTATTTTTGAGAATCAAAGTAGTTTTGCTTGTTTGCAAATAAAAGGTAAATGCTGAGAAAAAGCTGTAGAAAAGTTTGAGCTGCCTTAGGAGGTGTCTGAGACACCTAAACAGATGAGCAGAGGGTAAAGAGAACAGTGAGAACATGGAGTGCAAATGAGATGAACCGTACGACTCTGTTCAAAGAAAGAAATATTAAAGGAAGGACAGCAGAAAGAGCAGAACCTAAGTCTCATCACCTTTTCCTGCTTCCCAGGGGTTCACTCTGGCCTACTCCAGCCAGAAGCACGGAGAGCACGTCTGACGTGAATTTTGGAAAGATTATGACAGAAAAGAGAATATCTATAATTCAACAGTGTATAGAACTGAAGGAGAAAATTTAAAAATGGCAATACTTATTTACATTTGCCTATCAGAATGGCTAACATAGATAAGAAATTCTAACAAAAGAAACCTCTTAAAATGTTAAAGAATGAAGAACCTCACACTGAGTACATCTGTATGGTACCAAGTTTCACATGCACTATATTATTTGATTTTTACGACTACTCTGAGCTGCAGTAATTTTCATCCCATTTTTGTATAGTGTGGGTGTTCAGAGCTAGGCAGCCCAAGGCGTGCTTCTGTGGTATGTGGATTGTTCTGGGCTAAGGACAACTTTAACTGCAAGTTCAGGGGAAATTTCTGCCCCTCCCTTTACTACTTGGAAGAATTTGAATTAGGGACCCTATCCATAATAGAGAATTAGCCAAGGTCACTTTTTTCACCTTTCTGTAGGGCAGGATAAACTTCTATTGACTAAACATCTATTCTTACTATCATTCTGCAATGACCCTTTGAAGCTACCAAGGCACCTTATCTCATCCCTAGCTCAAATGTGTTATATACCCGTCTCCCTTTCTCTTTCTGATGCTTTTGTCCATGTGGGATTTCTGACTCTGTCATGTATGTGGAGTTGCCAAGCACATGTATGTATAAATTTGTTCTTGTTAATTTGCCCCATGTCTATTTGATTATTAGACCAACCACAAGAACTTTAAGGGTAAAGGAAAGTTTTTTTCTCTTCCACAAAAAAAAAGTAAGGCTCAAAAGATGTTTGTTTATCTAAAGTAAGGCAATAAACTGAATTTCAAGTGTGTATTTGTCTAAAGATAAAGTTAACACTACAATTCAGTGAAATTCTTTGTTGTTTTGCTTAGAATAGTTCAAAGAAACATATTCAATACTCAACCTTACTCAATATACCTACCATCTATACTTAAAAAATACATCCACCCACAAAATATATATATGTATATATATTTAAATAGCACAGAGTCATAAATATCAAGCCATCAATTATTTGTTGGGAACTTTATATGCGAAGGCTGGCTAAGATTAAGAGAAGTTAATGTAGGCTGGGATATGTATTACGAAAGATTCATGGATGAGTAACATGGACAGATAACAACCTGGGGAGGACCTGAGTGAGTCACAGTGAAATAACAAAAGGGAAAAGTGATAAGTCATTTAAGTCTTACATGACCAGACTGCAGGAATTATGTCCAGACCACAATTTGACATTTATTTTTTAAACAAAAAATTAAGATTTACCAGAGCTAATAAAAATGGTACAAATTTTCTACCAATATAACTCAGTAATTGGATTTTTCATTCATAAATGAAGCTTTATTGGGCACCTACTAAGGGTGGACCGTGAGAAGAAAATTATCTGCTGGGATGAACTTCCATGGTCAACTGAGGGCCCAAATTTTATGAATAATAAGAGTCTAGAAGCCATTTGCAGACAGGGGTTCCTCACATTCTCTGTATACTGGGAAAAACAGACTGCACTCTTGTTTACACTGTCTCAGTCAACCACTGCAGGGAAACCCTGGTTTCAGCTTTCTACCATTGGACATAGACCTGCCCTTTCCGGTCAGAACTGTAAAAGTCGGATACCTCATTTACATACAATGAACCTAATTGGGAACCTAGGTGGAAAGTTTTGCTATAAAAGGTGGCATCCCCTTTGTCTTGGGGAAAATGGTTTAGGTGTTACCTGAATCTGTGTCTCTTAGTCTGTAGGTCATTTTGCTCAATTACACGCTTATTATTTTTTGTTACATTCTAAAATTAATTCTCGTTTATCACCCCAGGCTACCAATCTGGGCTGGTAGACACACAATACAATACACTGATGATGTACTGTAGAATTGTATACTTGAACCCTGTATAATTTTATCAACCAATATTAATGCAATAAATTCAATAAAAAATTAAATTTAAAAAATAAAATTAATTTTGATTTATATATGTGACAAACCTGTTAGCCAACTGGAGTAAAACTATGATGTTGGACTGAGACTTACTGCCCTTGACATCAGGGGACACCATGCAGTGAGGGAGATGAGCACATAAGCTTAACTACTAAGATGTGCTAAATATAATAGCAGAATATGAGGCCACCAAAAGAGCAGCAACTCATTTGTACAAAGTCAGGGGCAACTTTATGGAAAAAGTTAGATATAGGTATACAGGTTAGATATTCATATATAGTTATACAAGTATTCATTTTTTTTTCATAGAGAGAGACTAAGTTGCAGTCAAATTAAGATGATGGGGAAGAACATTCTTGATAAAAAGGAATTTTAAAGAAAAAATGGGAAATTCCTAGGCAAAAAATACAAATGTGATTCGAATCTTTGTTCTGCACTAAGTAACACTGAAACCTGGGTTAGTTTCTTCATCTTTCTGAGCTTCAATTTCCTCATCTAATAAATAGTTATAATAAAGTTCTCTACCAAAAAAATGCATGTAAAACATAATCAGTATAACTCACTAGAAAGTCCAGCCTATGGTGTCTGAAAATTGATGATTTCCTTCCATGTATATTGCCTCCATTCATTTAATATCTTATGAGTCAACATTGAGGAAGGACAAACTTATTCTTCTAAAAGTGTTTAAAAATTCTGTTGGCTACTCATTGCTATGCTAGATAGGCCATCATTCCACTTTAGCCTGATAATTCCTTTGCTATTAGGCTTGTCCTTCTAACTCTGTTAGATGCAAATAATAGTCTACGTGAATATTTTATACGTCATGTATAAACAGCCACATCACACACTTTAATTTTAGCATTCCAATATTAAAAGATGCCACAACACACTTACTTTGCTTCAGGAAATAGTATTTTGATAGCTAAGATACATAAAGTCTGAAGTAAAGTGAGAAGCTTATGATTTGCATGTCAAAACCCAAATCTTGCTTCTTCCCCATTTCTATTGACAGTGAATGTTTCTACCTGAAAGGAAAAACCTGAAAGAGTTGTGAATTTCAATTAGTTTTATAAATGCTTTCCTGTAACAGAGGCTGCAAATTAAAATAAAATTTTAATCATGTATCTGCCTACAGGTGCTAGAATAATAATAATGATTAAGAACCTTAGTCTGCTTTTTGTTCTACAAAAGGAGCTTGACATCAATAAAAAAGAAAAATAAAAAAGAAACCACAAAACTTCTTTTATTTCTTTATTGACAGTTTTTATTGAAATGTTAGACTGCTGGGAAAACCTGGAAATCTGCCCACTTTCTTTATAGTCAGAGTACATTTTAAATTTTACCATCTACATGAAGAAGTTTCTTTTGAGAAAAACATATCTTTACATTTTTTCCCTATAAACAATGCTTTGTTCCTCATACATATAAATTTGAAATTAACCAACTGAGACATGGATAAAGAATAAATAAATGAAAGAATACTAGTTTGATAACCCAAAAACCCAGTACCTATTCCCAACTTTGCTGTTACTTAATACCTCACTGACCATAGATATAATACTTTTTTCTCTGTATCTCACATTTTCTACCCCACAAATTCCAATACAATGGTCTTCATTCCTTGTCTATGTCAAAAATCATTATGTAGTTCAAATGAGCTGGGGCATGCCTAAGTTTTGTCACCATGGTTTTATAGATTTAGTTAATATCTTAAAAGTAACAGATATTTGCTATGATAGTGAAACAGTATATAAAATTAATACAAAATTTTGCAACTATACACATAGCACTTTTAAAATTATAAATGGTGTTAAAATTTGGACCAGGTAGATATGATGGTAGGTATGAACAGAAACTAGCTATTAGCTTCACAAAATGGTGGCAGATTAGGTGAAAGCTTCACTAACCTCCTCCTAGGACCAAACTGGAATGACATCTAAATTATAGAGAAGTCATCCTCAATAACCAACTGAAGACTAACTGAAGAGAAGATTTATAACCAAGGACTAACAGAAGAAGCCACGTTGAGACTGGTAGGAAGTATGGAGGTATGAGAGAAGGCTGGCAGGGCTCCCATAGGTGGCAGCTGAAGTACCAGAGGTATATCTCAGCTTCAGGGAGATTCCTCCTGAGAAATGTGGGACATAAACACTAACACAAGCTGTACAACCTACAGCACTGGAGCCAGGAAAGACAGCCACATAAAATTCGGCTGTGAAAATCAGTGGGGTTTCTATCCACCAGGAAGATGCAGCTGGAGAGAGCCTCTTAAATGCAGAGAGCCTCTTAAATGGCTAGTACACAAAATTTTGTTTGAATCCACTTACCCTTGTCTTCAAAAGAGGGAGAGCAGAACATATTCAAGACATGTGAGGAGTCTGGGGTTGGTGACTCTTGGAGGAAAGCTGAAGGGTCAGCTGCCAGGATCTGTGCTTTGAGTCACTTCTCATACTGCAGAAGCCATCTTTCTCAGGCAGAGCACTCCCCTACATGCAGCATCAGTCAGCGGAAAAGCCATAATTCCATGCATAGGAATCCTTCTTGGTTCATCCTGTGGAGCTTAAACCCTGCTGAGGAGCACAGCTGGAGGCTCTTTCAGTGACAAAGCCTAACTGACAGCCAGCAGGTGAAGGCTGATATCTGGCTGCTCTGAGACATTTGCTAAACCACTCCAGAGGCCTGATAAAAGCCAGCCCAATCTGGCAAAGGGAAAAGACTACCAGGACGTCCAGGAAGCTCAGAGAGTCCCAAAGAAGTTGGACCCAAGGAGGAACACACCAAGGCACATTGTAATTACATTAGCCAAGATTAAAATGAAGGAGAGAATTCTAGAAGCAGCAAGGGATAAGGGCATAGTCACCTACAAAGGAGTTCCCATCAGACTGTCAGCTGATGTCTCAAAAGAGACCTTACAGGCAAGAAGGGGCTGGAAGGAAATATTTGAAATCTTGAAAAGCAGGGACCTACATCCAAAATTGCTCTATCGAGCAAAGCTGTCATTTAGAATGGATGGACAGATAAAGCGCTTCTCAGATAAGGTCAAGTTCAAGGTGTTCATCATCACCAAGCCCTTATTATATGAAATGTTAAAGGAACTTATCTAAGAAAAAGAAGATAAAAAATATGACAGTGAAAAGACAGCAAACTCACAGCTATTAACAACCACACCTAAAACAAAAGCAAACCAAGCAAACAGAACAGGAACAGAACCACAGAAATGGAGATCACATGGAGGGTTAGCAACAGGGGAGTGGGAGGAGGAGAGGGGGGAAAAGGTACAGAGAGTAAGTAGCATAGATGGTGGGTAGAAAATAGGGGGAGGGCAAGAATAGTATGGGAAATGTAGAAGCTAAAGAACTTATGACATATGGACATGAACTAAAGCGGGGAATGTGGGTGGGAGAGAGTGTGCAGGGTGGAGGTGAATGACGGGGGAGAAATGGGACAACCGTAATAGCATAATCAATAAAATTAAAAAAAAAAAAAAAAAAAGCCAGCCTTGGTGCCCAGGTTGGTCCTTTTAGTATCCACCAAGGACCAGCAGAGGGAGCTACAAGTTGTGGAACAGAACACCGTAGCTCCAAACAGGGTGCCCAGGCCTGGTCACAAGCAGTATCTGACATAAGTCTGAACCAGTTTTTGCTGATCTACCTAATAAATAGAAACAAACACAAAGAGGCAGCCAAAATGGGGAGTCAAAGAAACATATACCCAATTAAAGAACAAGATAATTCTCCACAAGAAGAGCTAAATGAAAAGGAGGCAAGCGATTTCTCAGATATAGGGTTCAAAGTGAGATTATCAAGGATACTCAACAACATGAAAAAAGACATAGAAACCATAAAAAAGACCAGTCAGAAATATGAATCCAATATTTGGCATAAATAATACACTGGAAGGAATAAATAGCAGTTTAAATAAAGGAGGGAATCGAATCAATGATTTGGAAGACAAGGTCGAAAAAGGCACCCAATCAGAAGAACAAAAAAAAAAAAAAAATTAAAAAATTAAAAAAAAAAATGAAGATAGTTCAGGGGGTCTTTGGAACAACATGAAGTGTAACAACATCCAATTCATAAGTATACCAGCATGAAAGGAAAGAGAGCAAGGGATTGAGAACATATTTGAAGAAATAATGATAAAAAACTTCTCTAACCTGATGAAGGAAAAAGACACATAAGTCCAGGAAGTACAGAGAATCTCAAACAAGATGGACCTAAAGAGGCCCACACTAAGGCACATCATATTTAAAGTGGCAAAGCATACGGACAAGGAAAGAATCTTAAAAGCCACAGAGAAAGGCAAGTAGTTAATTACAAGGGAGCTCCCATAAGGCTGTCTGATGATTTCTCAACAGAAACATTTCAGGCCAGAATAGATTTGCATGAAATAATCAAAGTGATGAAAAGCAAAGACCTACAATGAAGGCTACTTTACCCAGCAAGGCTATTATTTAAATAAGAAATATCCTTGAAAAGGAAATTTTTCTGATATATTTCCTAGGGCAAGAGAAACAAAGGAAAAATGAACAAATTGACTACATCAAACTAAAAAGTTTTTGCACAGCAAAGAAACCATCAACAAAATGAAAAGACAACCCACTTAATGGGGAGACATATTCACCAATATGGGGTTAGTATACAAAATTTATAAAGAACTTTAAAAGCTCAACACAAAAAGTGAACATATCAATTTAAAAATGGACAAAAGAAGCTGAATAGATAATTCTCCAAAGAGTATGTACAAATGGCCAACACATATGAAAAGATACTCAATGTCACTAATCCTCAGAAAAATGCAACTTAAGACCACAATGAGTGGGTTGGGGGTGGGGTAAAAGACAGAAAACTGTACAATATCAACAATTAAAAAAATACTGATTAAAAAAATAATAAAAAAATTTTAAGAAAGCACCACAATGAAATATCACTTCTCAACTGTCAGAAGAGCTATCATCAATAAGCAAGTACTGGTGAGGAGGTAGAGAAAAGGGAACCCTCATGCACTGTTGGCTGTAATGCAGACTGGTGCATACACTGTGGAAAGCAGTAGGGAATTACCTCAAAAAATTTAAAAATTAAATTGCCTTATGACCCAGCAATTCCACTTTTGGGAATTTATCTGCAGAAACCCAGAACACTAATTTCAAAAATATACATACCTTTATGTTCACTGCACCATTATTTACAATCACCGATATTTGAAGGCAGCTCAAGTGTCCATCAGTAGATGTGTGGATAAAACCACTATGGAACATTTATACAATGGAATACTACTCAACCACAAAAAAGAAGAAAAGTTTACCCTTGTGACAGTATGGATGGACCTAAGTGAAATAAGCCACTCAAAGAAAGAGAAATACCACACGACTTCATTCACATTTGGAATCTAGTGAACAAACCAAACTAACAAGCAAAATACAGTCTCATAGATAGAGTAGGCTGACAGCTTTCAGGTGTGGGGGTTGGTGGACGTGATCAAGTAAACATTTTAAAAAATGAGAAAGAACTCATGGACATGGACAACAATATGATGATTGCAGAAGAGAGAGGGATAGCTGGAGATGGAAGAGTATATGGGGAGGATAAACAGTAATAGAAAAATACAATGAAAATAATAAAAAAATGAAAAGCTCAGATTGAATGAATAAATGAATGAATGAATGAAAATTTGAATCAGGAATCCATCCAGTCAACAGCACTAAATTTCAAGAGTCAAAAAATTAGGTATTATCTTCTGTAATTACACTAATTAAATGACATTAATATCTTCCTGATAATGTGGCAAGAAAGGGGAAAATGAGTACATCCGTAATGTTCTTGTGGAATTATCATTTTTTTTTTAATATTTTATTTATTTTTAAACAGAGGGGAAGGGAGGGAGAAAGAGAGGGAGAGAAATATCAATGTGTGGTTGCCTCTCGTGTGCCCTCCACCAGGGACCTGGCCCACAACCCAGGCATGTGACCTGACTGGGAGTCAAACCAGTGACTCCTTGGTTCTCAGACCAGTGCTCAGTCCACTGAGCTATACCAGTCAGGGTAGTTCTGTTTTTATTAAAGGATATTACTGCTAGACTCTCATTTCAGTTTTGCCTTGTGTCTTATCCTGAAAACAAATCAATTGTGCATCTTTATTCTAAATGAGGAGCTATGCCATTTTTGTAGTATTTCAAGATAAATGTATAAAAAATACAGTTTTGAGTCACTTAGTCCAACATCCAATATTTGAATTTGAGGTAGCAATAAATTAGGGAACTTTTCCTCTTCCAATTAATGAGTCCTGAAGTGAAGCATAGAAGGGTTTTCTCACTCTCCTTGATTTGGATCACCATATAGTGTTTACATGAGTTTTAAGAGGAAAAATGGAAATCATCTGCTCCCATGCAACATATTATGCATCATGTATGGCTTTAACTTTAGGCTATCATCATTAACATAATTTTATTATTCCATTGTTTTGACTATTGAAGCTGATTTGACTATCTTAGAAAACTCCTTAGAGAAAGACAAAAAGTTACCAATGAATTCATTATTCATAACAGTAGCCCCCTCCTGCTCCACTACCACACTGACAAAGATTCTTCTTGACTAAACTTGAATCTGGTTTTTACTAGGACATGACCCTGAGCTCTCTCCTTGGCTCATGTAGTCCAGTTTTAGCAAGACTCCTGTTGAATCTGAGAAGATTTACTATGAAAACCCTACCCTTGGTATCTGATTACCCTCCACATTTGGTAAAATTCCTTATCCCTCACCCTGAATATTTTTCCACTCTTGCCTGTCTTCAGCAATGATCCAGTTGAGTTGGGTTAGCCAAAATCCTCATTACCCATGATGTTAGTAATTTTTCATCCACAGACCCTCACCCTGCTCATTGGTTATAAAGCCCCATTTGTCCATGTTGTGTTCAGAGTTAAGCTTTATCTTTCTCCCTTACTGAAAAATTCCCATTGCAGTACCCCTTATTTAATCAACTTCCTGCCAAAATTTTTACCATCTTTAACAAGTGTCAAAAATATATTTTTGTTAAAATCTTTTCATCAAAATTTTTAAGTCAACAGGAAACTGCAATCTATATGCTGTCGATAGCATTAAATCATCACTTATTTTGAAGCCTCTTAGAAACAAATCATTTCTTAAAATCCTTGCCTTGCAGTGTCCATCAATACCAAACAATTTTGTCATGCTGGTGATGGTGCCTGTTCTCTTTGCTCTGGGCACCTGACTGAGAATTAGACTACATATTATGCTAATAATCTTTCTCTCAGTTTTTGTTTATGTTGCAGTGAATTTTTATATTTGTTCTCAATGACAAATACTGCTGTGCCAACTCTGTGGATCCAATGATCCAACAAATGATCAGGGAAAAGAACAGGGAAACATAATACTATGAAAAGATGAAAAGAACAGGGAAACCTAATACTATGGAACAATTAGCCCTGGAAACTGGAAGCATGATCTTGACGTCATATGTAGCAGTGAAGCTCTGTCCTCAGATTTTAATAGTTTAGTTTGACCTCAGGGTTAAGAATAAACATAAGGAGATCTTGCAAACCCAAAACATTTGTCCTGTACAGCTTATATTAATACATGGAGTAATATATGAGGGGAGACACCCCAAACCAGAATTTACTTATGAAAATTGTGTATTTATCCTTACATGTTTAAACTTCAGTCTCCTTCAAAGTACTCTCCATTTGATGCAATACACCTAGCAAGAGTATTTTTTCCGCTGCTCAGAACACTTTCTGAACTCATGGATTTTGATGTCATTTAGTGCTTCTGATGTTTTTTGTTTTGTCTCTGCCATGTAGGCAAAATGTTTCCCTTTGAAGACTTTTTTCATCCAGGGAAACAAACAAAAAAACAAAAAGTTTCTCAGGGCAAGATCCGGTGACTAGGGAAGCTGGGGCATGGAAGTCAAACTGTTTTTGTCAAAAACAGCCAAACATTCATTGCAGTGTGGGCAAATGTACTCCTAAATCAACCCTCATGAAATGGGCAAACTCATTGAAAGAGTCTTCAAAATAAGTGCAGTGAAGCCAAATGCAGTCATTCACAACAATGCCAGCTGGTACACTGATACAGATGGGTTCCTGGAACACTCACCTGGAGCGGAAAGCTTGTACAAGGGGCCTTGTAAAAGTAAAAATACTCCAGAAGATAATTCTGGGTATTTTTATTTTTTGGTTTTGGTCTGCCTTCATAAACGGCTAATAATCAAAGATGTCTAGTATCAATTATGATCATAAAAGTATGAATTAAAATAATATTGATATATTTTATTCCTACAAGAATTACTAAAAGAATAAAGACCAGAATATTAAGTCTTATTGAGGATATCTAGTACTTGGAATTCTAAAACAGCTAATAGAAATGTAAAATGATACTACTACCGTGACAAAGTATAACTTACATACCTCATGTTTATGTTTTTATGGCCTTAATATTTAATGCTCTTTATTAAACACAACACAAAACAAAATCCTCTGTATCAATCCATTATTTTAATCAACCTGACTTTAAAACTCTTGCTAGGAAAGATAAAAGTTGCAATATCTTTTTAAATAGTTTTTTCATTACTATTTATCCACCTTATACTCCTTACCATAATCATGACACTGTTGTCCATGTCCATGAGCTCCTTTTCCTTTTCGCTGCATCTCTTTACCCCGTATCCTTCCCAGATAGCTATCACCCTGTTCTTAATCTATGAGTCTGTCTCTGTTTTGCTTGTTAGTTCAATTTGTTCATTAGATTCCACATATGAGTGAAATCATATGGCATCTGTCTTTCTCTGACTGGCTTATTTCATTTAGCATAATGTTCTCTAGGTCCACCCTTGCTGTTGCAAATTTATTTTTCATTTCAAGAACTCCACAAGAACTCATTTAACCTTAAATCTTTGAATAGATGACATCAACTAAACCTTTACTTTCCAAGACTCTTAAAAATCCTTCCTTTAATACACAACCTCACCTTACTATTTCTATTACTCTTCAACTCTTACATCATTATCTTTAACCAATCCTAAGCAAACCTACAGATGGAAAGATGACCTACCTTAAATAAGAATCAACATCGTGTAAGTGTGCTAATTTTGTCTTCCACACTCATAGATATACTAAGACTTTATCAAATCCAAACTTTCTCTTACCATGAAAGAATAATTTCACCTTTGCTTTACTAACTGGTTGTATTTCAAAGAACTGGCATTTAACAATCTTTTCTTGCACTTTTTTTCTGGGTTTAGTGAGGCATTTTTAATGTGGCTGGAGTGGTGGTAATCAACACCAAATTATAGCCCAGCCTTAACATATGGTACCAACCAATATCTAAGTCTCGAATGGCCTTCTGATTGCCGCATGCTCACTCCCTTGGGTCCCTTATATATCCCCTTATCAGAAAGGGCCCTCCACCACCATCTTCTTGCTATCCCTCCACACCTCATTCCTCATAGTCTTTATCACTATCTCTATTATTTGTTTATTTTTTTATTTTCTGATTTTCTCCAACTGAAGGTAAGATCCAAAAATAACAGAAACCTTTCTGTCTTATTTGCTACTATAATTCTAGTGTGTGGTATAGGGTCTGATGGAAAGTAATAGTTTAGTGTCATGAATGGATGCAAACGTGAATTATGTGGTAAGTGGTAAATAAGAAAATGGGTACAATGTCTAGAAATAATCATTCTTATGGAGCAATGGTTGAATAGGGGAAGGTAAACAAAAGATTTAAAGTAGAAGGACCTAAAGGGTATTATGCTAAGTAAAGTAAGTCCTTCAGAGAAAAACAAATATCATTTGATTTCACTTACATGTGGAATGTAAAGAAGAATATAAGGGACAAACAAAACAGAAACAGACTCATAGATACAGAAACAGACTGATGATTGCCAGAGGGGAGAGGCTGTAGAACTGGATGAAAAGGGGAAGGGATTAAGAAGTACAGATTGGTAGTTACAACATAGTGATGGGGATGTAAAGTACGGCATGGGAAATATAGTCAATAACACTGTGATGACTATGAATAGTGCCAGTTGGGTACTGGAAACATCAAAGGGAAAACTTTATAAAGTATACAGTTATCTAACCACTACACTGTATACCTGAACCTAATACAAAGTAATATTGCATGTGAACTGTAATTAAAAAATAATAAAATTAAATTAAAAATAAAATTGAAGAAAAATTTTTAAGAATGGGGAAGAATTCATGGGGATACAACCAGTGAGAAGAACAAGAAATAAATGATGAATGACAATTGATGAAATGTTTTCGTTCCAGTTGGAGAAATAACTTCCATTTTTAGGGCAAAGTCTAAGGGAATGACAGGTATAGAAGCGAATGGATTATGATAAGCATAATGGTTTTCCATATAACACGCAATAGTTTTGAAAAATAATTTAGATTAATAGAAGAGCTTATTAAATTTGTGTAACAATTTTTTTTTGTAAAATTGGAAATAATGCCATTTGCTCTAATTAAGTGAACATGGTGGTAGAATAGGTGGGTCAATAGTGTAGAATGGAGATATTTTAAAATAAAAAGTTAATGAGTAAAAGAAAGAACTAATTAGGGGCATTTTGGAAGATATTGGAAGGCAATGGAAAAGCATGTGACTTTGGAGACCATAAATTTTTAGTGTTATAGTTAACTCTATGATTTCTCTCCTATGCTGCTCAACATGAGGAATATAGAAATGAAGTACAGAGCTCAGTGAAAAATAATTATTTTAATTATGCTTGTTTTTAATAAATGGTTATGCTATATGTTCATTTAATACTAAACATGTTTTATTAGATTGATACTAATTCAATTATTTAAGTCAGATATACTACCTACAGAAATTGTAAAGACTTTAAATATACAGAATTTTAGCTATCAGCACCCTATAAAATTTTAGTTGGGCCTCAATTTTAATCCCATTTTAACTTTTACAGCTAAAGTATTAATAATTTTAACTTTATTTATTGAAGGAAAGCTGAGAAGGTTTGAACTCCCAAGCATTTAGAACACACTGATTAGTCTTCAAAATAAATCTTAAGCAAAACTTTTCTAGTGCAGTTATGATATTTTTAATTATATTAGATATTTTTAACAGTCATATTTAAATCATTCCTGTTATATTTACTTCCTTTCAATGATTAAAGTTCATAATGATGAGGAAATCGATGTATCCCTCAGCAAAAGTTCAGCATAGTATTTCTATACACACACAAACACACACATACAAACTTTCATTTCAGTGGACTCAAAAAGAAATCTTAAGAAATGGAGTTATTGTAAAAGTTGTATTTGTAACAGATCTGCACATATGATCTATAATTATTAGATTGCTTTGGTTACTAAGACACTGTTCTTAGCTTAATTCAAGTGCTTAAGGGTGTAACAGAGTGCAGCCAAGAGAGGGTCCCCAAATAGGGTTTTGTAATGGGGTCCAGAACTCAGGGTGTCCAGGAAATATTAGAAAAATATATATGGGAGGTCCTCACCCCCACAAGTCTGAACTGGGGGAATGGGACACATGGAGCAGGGCCATTCAGAGCTGTTTTGCATAGCAACAGCTTTGCAGATAACCTCTGGCATGGTCACCTAACACATCTATAACCTTTAACTGGTTTCACGAATATATTAAATAGCCATGGCCATGCTTTGAGCCAGGAGGATGGAAGTGACTTCCACCCAAGATGTAACTGGAAGGCAACTCCCCCTGGTTACAGCACCTGGGTGAGAGCTTGAAGATGATTGGTTCCACGCCACAGAAGCCACACCTGCCCAGACTTACTATGGCAGCCCAGTGAAGCTGGAAGAATACGGAAGTGCTGGCAGGTGCAACTGATTGGAGAAGGAGTCAGAAATGGGGCTTCAGAGGAAGGTTGCAGGGATTTAAACCCAGGCATGGCAACCATGCAAGGGGAGAACTATGCAGCTTTGGCAGATTTGGCGAGAGTGAGGACCACATGGCTTTGGGGTGCTCCGCTTTGCCACCTGGCTTAGGAAGCAGGAGAGACTTTGCCTGGAAGAAAATGGGGTGAAAAGACTCTTGCTGGTGGGCCATGAAAAGGTGCCACATGGCTTTGGATTAACTGGAGATCATGGCGGCCACACAGCTGATGGTGCCGGGAGCCCAAATCATGGACTTCAACTTCTTTTCCTGAGATAAGGTGCCCCAGATTAGGGCAGAGGGAGAAGGAAGGACTTTAATATTTTAATGAAGACATTAAGTCACTACTCTAAGTCTGTATAGCTTTAAATAAATATTTTGTTTCCTTTTCACAAATCTCTGGCATTGAGAGGTGTCTTTCCTCTGGCGGTGGCATAGCGAACCTAGTGGGGTGTCCTTTCAGTAATAGTATATCGTACACCCCTCCTTGAGCCTGTTCTGTAACAAGAGGAGTCTCTAAATTAGGCAATCGATGACCTTTCATTGTGATTTTTTTCTACTTACTTATTCAACATGCTCTACTAAAATACTTGCAACTTTACTTTTTACTTCATTAGTTTATGAATTCTTGGAAGAGGAGCAAAATCCTCTTTGTGTTTACATAACCAATGCCTAGCACTGTGGCTAGCTCTGGTGTGGCTAGAACAATTAGGCATTCAATAAATATTTGTACTTAGGAGTTGGATAAAGGAAAAAAACATTACAGGAATCAAATTACAGGTGCAAATTTGTCTAATAAAGGTGCACTTTATATGCAAAACTAACTAGGCATAACATCTGTCAATTTTCACTTACTAAATGAGAAAGTGTTGAAACATTTCTAAGAGGGCTCACAGAATAAATTGTAAAACATTTTGATTAAATGCAAACCATTTGGAGCTCTTTAGTGAGAAGGTACTGTTGACATTATAGTAAAATTGAGCAATTATCAAAAAAAAAAAAAACACGAAAGGAGAAAGATACACCATCTCCTGATTACAAGCAGTTGTGTACCAAAAATTGTGTCCTGATCAAGTAAACTGATAAATATGCATATGAATTTTGAAAACTGTTCATTTTAATCATAATTGTACTGATAGAGATCAGAATAGACTGTTTATTTAAATTGTATTCTTACTTATATAGTTAAACACACATAAGTTAGAAATTATTATATATCAATTAGCTGTTTACTATAAGTCATTTTCAAATGGTAAGCCTGTAAATCTCAGTACCCAATTGAGGCGCCTTATATTGTAAATGGATAATCGTCCTCCTAAATATTACAAATATTCTCTAAATATTACAAATATTACAAATGATCATTGGAGATGCCTCATAGAACAGAATTATGGATGCTGCCTCTGTAATAGCTCAGATGTCTTGTTCTAAAGTAGATACTGTATGGAGTTAGGCAGAAGTATGAGCCTTATGCTCAGGATTCAAATAGATATGAGTCTATGTAATTAAGTAAACCAACGTTTCTCTCAAAATAATTCCAAATAAATCTTAAGGAAATTGCCTATTTTCAAGTAAAAGCTTTTGAGTTTCAGTAATTTTGTGGCCTCTTTCATAAACTTTCTCCTATTACCTCTATTCTACTATTAGGTATGATACCCCAGATTTAAAATAAATTCATGCAGTTAAGGAGATTTGATGAGATGAGAAATGTATTGACATTAAAGCTAGTTTGAGTTAATGTGCAGCAATAATATTTCCAAGTTTTACATCAAACCATTGAAAAAGCAAAGTAATTTATTTCTCAGTAATCTGTATTAAGTCAGGTCTCATCCCTTTTCAAAACTGTGCCTAAATTTGAAAAAAAAATATAGATTTGAAAAGATTAAAACAAAATAGATGAGATATATTGAAAAACTGGAATTCTGCTTAAAGTTTAAAAGAAAGTTAAGTATTTCAAAGTTGAACATGAAAAGTTGTTATACATTTGGATGTTTCTAAAAGGCATTATGGGGATATATTCATCATAGGCAGATTGGGAGCCTGACACTTGGTGGGGTGTATTATGACAGCTGCATTTCATACTTACGTACTTTATTCTATTTTGCAAATGATACTACTTAATCAAAGGTTTATTAGCTTTACAACACCCTAATAAATAGAGCATTTTCTAATTTCTTATATTCTTCACTTTAAAAAATAATTAGATTGTGACAACCTAGCCCTGACTGAAAAACACAAACCTAAATTTAAGTTATGGGGTCTCCCAGTTTTTGCTTTTTAAAAAATAATTTTTTAATTGTTTAGTATAATTTTAGGCTCACAGAAAAATAATTGATAAGTACATTGACTTCCCTTGTTACCCCTTTCACTACACATGTACAGCTTTTCTTGCCATCAATATCCCCAATCTTTAGTAGGTGAGCAGATAAATAAATGATAGTACAGAATGATACATTTGTTGCAATTGATTAACCTACACTGACATTGTGTTATCACCCAAAGTCCACTGAATACCTAGGGTGTATACTTTCTTGGTTGTATACTTTCTGTGTTTTTCAAGCCTCACCAGAGGACATTTTTTCATTGCTTTTTTGCTTTTTTAGAGAAAGAAGAAGGGAGAAAGGGAGGGAGAAGCATTGATTGGTTGCCTCCTGTACGCTTCCAGATAGGGGACTATACGTGCCCAGGCCTGAAACTGAACCACAACCTAGATATGTGCCCTGACTAGGAATCAAATCCCACAACCTATTGGTTACAGGGGATGCTCCAACCAACTGAGCCACACCAGCCAGGGCACTTTCTGTGGATTTTAACAAATGTATAATGACAGACATCTCTCATTATAGCATCACACAGAATAGGTTTGCTGTCCTAAAAATCTTCTGTGTTCCAGCTATTCACTTCTTCGTCTTTTCTAACCACTAAACTTATTGTTTCCAATGTTTTGATCTTTCCAAATGCCATAGACTTGAAATCAGACAGTATAGAGCCTTTCCAAATTGGCTTATTTCACTTAGTAATATTTAAGTTTCTTCTATGTCTTTTTGTGGCTTGATAGTTCATTTATTTATCTTGCTAAATAACATTCCATTGGATGGCTGTAATATCATTTATTTACCTACTCACCTACTAAAGAACATGCTGGTTGCTTCCAAGTTATGGAAAGTATAAATCAAGCTGCTATAAACATCTGTGCATGGGTTTTTGTGTAAACATAAGTTTTTAACTTTTGGATAAATACTAAGGAGCGTGATTGCTAAATTAGATGGTAAGAGTATGTTTCCTTGTGTATGTTTAGCAATTTGCCTCCAAAGTAGCTATACACACCAGCAGTGAATGAGAGTTGCTGTTACTCAAATATCATCCACTTTGAAAATGAGAAAACTGAATAACTTATTGAATATACAAGTATGCCAATTAATTATATATTATTTTGGACTTGAAGGTTTATCTTATTATATCAGCTAATATGTTTTGCATCCTTTAGTAGATGAAGAACACTGTTTTCAATACATAAATCACCCTTCTCTGATTCTATCTTACATGCCTATTCTAAAGATAACTGCACAATAAATGTGAGAACAATCATATCTTATTACATTCCACATGCCAATTACTACTTCTCATGGGGGGAAAGAACAGAAGCAAATTCCATTGTTTTTTTTTTCTCCTCAACAGAGACCGAACATGAATTCAGACCCACCCCGTTGTCCCTGGCTCACACACTTCCTAAATGCATGTCAGTCTGGGCATTTTGATCATTGTTTTACATGGACTATACTTTAATTTTCATACCACCAAAAGGAAATAAGATTATTATTATTAAAATTAAATAAATTATTAAACTGAGGCATGTGGAAGATAAAGCAAAACATATACACACAACATGCACACAAAATTTTTTTTTCTTTGAAAAAAATTCTGAAAAGTTTAAGTGAAAATAAGCAGGTATAGTGGTAATGTAATGTATATTATATACATTGCATATACATAAAATCATATATATACACATATATAGAGAGAATATGAAGCCAGAATAAGAATTCTGACATTTACTAGCTTTTCTATTTAATAATTCAATATGTCCTTCTAAGCCACTTGAATATTCCTTTTATAATTGTTGAAAGAAAAATTTAAACACTGAACATAAAATGTATAATATGGTTTGTTGAATCAAAATATCTTAGTTATTATTGTTACTATTTATCCATTCATCCAGCAAACATTACTGAGGTGCTACTGTGTCGGAAATATCGAACACATGCTGGAGTTGTAGGTGTATAGGTGTGAATGTCAGTCACTGTCATCACAGACTAAGAGATTGTTTCCACAAGTGTGGGCCACAGATCATTAGCATTGGCATCACCATAACCTGGTGCTTGTTATAAATACAGAATTTCTAGCCACACCCCAGACTCACAAAATCATATCTGCATTTTAAGAAGGTACCAGGTGTTCAGTAAGCACATTAAACTTTGAAAAGCATTGTTCTAAAAGAGGGGTACATAGTGACAAAAGAGGGCTGTTAGTTCTAAGATATTTGAAATGTGTTTCTATAAGAGACAAGGCAGAAAATGATTAATATGTGTCATAGCTGCCAGTCCATTTTAATATAGGGAGATATTTAGAGTACCTACAAGGAATTTCTTAATCAGAGAGGGATGGCCATGAACACTGGTCAGGAAATGATTTTCTTAGTATACCCTGAGAAATATACGTGAAAATCAAGCAAAGAGACCAGGCACAGGGTAGGGTCAAAGTGGAGGTGATCCACACAATGGAGGCAGCTGATGTGACAAATGTCAAATGTAAAGACATATTGATTTTATTCAATTTTTATATTTTTTATTATTATTCTATTATAGTTGTCCCAATAGTCCCCCTTTTGCCCTCTTCTGTCCATCCCATTCCTGCTCCTGCAGTCAGTTCCCACATTGTTGTTCATTTCCATGGATCATTCATACATGTTCTTTCACTAGTTCCTTTCCCTTCTTTCCATTATCACCCCCCTACCCCACCTCCCCTCTGGTCACTGTCAGTCTGTTCCTTGTTTCCGTGTCTCTGTTCCTATATTGTTTGTTAGTTTATTTTGTTCATTAGATTCCACTTATAGAGGAGATCATATGGTATTTGTTTCTCTCTGACTGGCTTATTTCACTTACGATAATGCTCTCCAGGCCCATCCATGCTGTCTTGAAGGATAGGAGCTCCTTCTTTCTCTCTGCTGTGTAGTATTCCATTGCATACGTTTACCACAGTTTTTGATTCACTCATTTACTGATGGGAAGTTAGGCTGTTTCCAGGACTTGGCTATTGGAAATAGCATTGCTATGAACAGAGGGGTGCATAGGTTCTTTTGAATTGGTGATTTGAAATTTTAGTGTATATTCCCAGTAGCCATACTCATAGATGAAATATATATTCTCTATATGGATATATAAATATACAAATAAATATATAGATTTATAAATATATATAAAGTGGATATATAAATATCCACATCTATATATGGATATCCATATATTTATACATCCATATCCATACTATTGAGTGTATAAATTTTAATATACATAATATACATATAATATAGTATACTAATATAGATCTTATTGCTCAGGTTAACTAAAGGATACATATACACATACACAATATATATAAGTATACATATTGTGGTTTTGGAAAATAAAACTGCCTTATGACCCAGTGATTTCACTTCTGGAAAACTCATATATTTGAAGAAACATAAAACACTAACTCAAAAGAATATATGCATCCCTCTGTCCATTGTAGCATTATTTACAATAGCCAAGCTATGGAAGCCATCCAAGTTCCCATCAGAAGACAAGTAGAAGCAGCAAGGGATAAGGGGACAGTCACCTACAAAGGAGTTCCCATCAGACTGTCAGCTGATTTCTCAAAAGAGACCTTCCAGGCAAGAAGGGGCTGGAAAGAAATATTTGAAATCTTGAAAAGCAGGGACCTACATCCAAAATTGCTCTATCCAGCAAAGCTGTCATTTAGAATGGATGGACAGATAAAGTGCTTCTCAGATAAGGTCAAGTTCAAGATATTCATCATCACCAAGCCCTTATTATATGAAATGTTAAAGGGACTTACCTAAGAAAAAGAAGATAAAAATATGACAGTGATAAGACAGCAAACTCACAGCTATTAACAACCACACCTAAAACAAAAGCAAACTAAGCAAACAGCTAGAACAGGAATAGAATCACAGAAATGGAGATCATATGGAGGGTTAGCAACAGGGGCATGGGAGGAGGAGAGAGGGGGAAAAGGTACAGAGAATGAGTAGCATAGATAGTGGGTAGAAAATAGACAGGGGGAGGGCAAGAATAGTATGGGAAATGTAGAAGCTAAAGAACTTATGACACATGGACATGAACTAAAGGGGGAATGTGGGTGGGAGAGGGTGTGTAGGGTGGAGGGGAATGATGGGGGAGAAATGGGACAACTGTAATAGCATAATCAATAAAATACAGCTGGAGTGAAACTAGAGGGAATTATGATGAAATTATGATGACAAATACCATACGATTTCACTTATATGTGTAATCTAAAGAACAGAATAAAGAACAACCATAATAGAAATGACTCATAGCTACAGAGAACAGATTGATGGTTGCTAGAAGGGAAGGGGTTAGGGGACTGGGTGAAAGGTGAAGGAATTAAGAAGTACAGATTGGTAGACAAAAAATAGTCACAGGAATATGAAGTACAATATAGGGAATATAGTCAATAGTATTTTAATAACTTTGTGGTAAATGGTGGGTACTAGAGATATCAGGAGGAACACTTTGTAAAGCATATAATTGTCAAACCACTATGCTGTATACCTAAAATTAATACAAAATATTAAATGTAATCTGTAATTAAAAATAAAATAAATAAATAAAACATCCTTGTCCCTAAAAAAATAATGATAGTATTTGTGTCTAATAATGCTATTATTATGGTATATATATATATATATATATATATATATATATATACACATACACACACACACACACACACATATATAGACCTCTTATTATGTATAATTTATTCCTTAAGATAAAATAAAATATATCTTATTAAATGAGGACAAATAAATTATATGACCTTCATTTTAACTAATGTTTCTTTTCCTAATTAGCACGCCACAGAATATATCAATATTTTTGATTACCTTCACAATACTCAAAGCAATTATAATCCTCTTAGGCAATTTTAATTTTGTCTCTAATTGGAAATTAGATCATATTACACAGCATTCTTCATAAATTATGTTGTCCCTGAAAAGAAATGTAAATTTTCACAGCCCCACTATCCAAGCTGAAAACCCTCCAAAGCAATGCTGTCCAAGTGAAATATAATGCCAATCCTAGAAGTCATTGTAAATATTCCAGTAGCCATATTATGACAATAGAAACAGTTAATCCAGAATGGCTACTGTGATCTTTCTAGATAAGGAAAACGGAGAATCAGGCACCTGTGTTCATCCTAAGGACCAGCTGAAGCTAGGGTTCAGGCCTTTAGTTAAAGCTTTAGATGGGAGATCTCAGGTTTCAACAACACATGTTGGCAAAATGTTTGATGCTCCACCAGCCTTACCTAAAGCTCCCAGAAAGGCTTTGAGAACTGTCATCAGAGCTACAGAAAAGTCAGTAAAGACTAATGGACCTCTCAAACAGAAACAACCTTCTGTTAAAAAGGTGACCCAGAAGACTAACAGGAAAAAGCTCTGCTCCTGCTCAGATAGCACCTACCCAGAAAATGAAAAGTTTCTTCCCTTCAATACTCTACACTTTGAGAGTGTCGACCGGCCTGAAGAACACCAGATTGCCCAGCCCTGGTTGAACAGAGTGCCTTTCATGATCCTCAATGAGGAGAGGAACTTGAAAGGCTGTTACACCTCGGCCCCCCTTCACCTCTGAGGATGTCCCCTCCACCAGTGGGAGTCCGATGCATTGTAGTCTCTCTCAAGCATTCTGTCAACTCTGAATGTTGAACTGCCACCTCTGTGATGTGACGGAGAAATTTAGTTTCTTAGTGCTTTATAGTTTGTGTGTATGTATTAAGAGTTTGCATTAATATAGCAACTCTTTAACAGAAAATAAGAAATGTAGATTCCTTCTATAATTAATAACTTCATATACAAATAATAGGGATACATTAAAAAAGCTGAGAAATAATGTTATTGCATTTCTTGAGATGCCAAATATAAATGGTTAAATATTTGAGAAGGATTTTAGCCTCTGTGTTCATCAGTGATATTGGCCTGAACTTTTCTATCTTTGTTACGTCTCTATCTGGTTTTGGGATTAGGATGATGCTGGCTTCATAAAAAGAGTGCGGGAGTCTTCCATCTTCTTGTATTTTTTTGAATAGTCTGTGAAGTATAGCTGTCTCAGAAAAGGATTTGATCTCCAAAATATATAAACAACTCACACAACTCCACTCCAGGAAGACAAACAGCCCAATTAAAAAATGGGCAAAAGACCTGAACAGACACTTCTCCAGAGAGCCCAGAGACACATAAAAGGATGCTCAGCATCACTAGCCATCAGAGAGATGCAAATTAAAATGACAATGGGATACCACTTCATGCCAGTCAAAATGGGCATAATATTAAGCAAATCAACAAACAACAAGTGCTGGCGAGGTTGTGGAGAAAAGGGAACCCTAGCACACTGTTGGTGGGAATGCAGACTGGTGCAGCCACTGTGGAAAACAGTATGGAACTTCCTCAAAAAAACTAAAAATGGAACTTCCTCTTGACCCAGCAATTCCACTACTGGAATTATACTACAAGAATCCTGAAACACCAATTAAAAAAACACAAAACCTGTGCACCCCAATGTTCATAGCCACGCAATTTACAATAGACAAGTGCTGAAAACAGTTTAAGTGCCCAACAGTAAATAAGAGAATCAAAAAACTGGCATATTTACATACACAATGGACTACTACTCAGCAGAAAGAAAGAAGGAGCTTCTACCCTTTGTGACAGCAGAGATGGAATTGGAGAGTGTTATGCAAAGTGAAACAAGCCAGGCGGTGAAAAACAAATACCATATGATCTCACTTATAAGTGGGTCCTAATCAAAACAAACAAGCAAGCAAAATAGAACCAGAGACATGGAAATAAAGAACAAACTGACAATAACCAGAGGGGGTGGAATGAGAAAAAAAAGGGGAAGGGTCATCAAGGAACATGTTTAAAGGACACATGGACAAAGCCAAAGGGGGATAAGATTCAGGGTAGGAGGAGGGTGGGTGGGTTAGGGGAGAGTGGTAAGGGGAAGATAAAAACAACTGTACTTGAACAATAAAAACAAGAACTACAAAAAATGAATTATAGTAACTTCACCTTTTAGTCAAAATATGATGTCTGTTTCATCATTTAGCCACTCCAGCTTAACATACAGCAAAAACTGATTGTATATTTACTTTTTGTTTTCTTAATGACTGAATGCTTTGGATTGTTCTTTCTTTTTAGCTTTCAATAAATCCCTTCTGCCTGTTGCAACTGTCTTCATATTCCAGTTTTATTTGGAAGTTTATTAGTTCTATTAGGAAATATATTTGAGTTTGACTTCAAATATTTTTAAATGTATAAGTCACTGTGTAACTCAGATTTCTCTACATTTTAGGGTTACTTATTTACATACAACGCGATATGGCAGTATGAAAAAATTAATGGTTGAGAATGTGCTAGAATCAAGACAAACATGAGTCCTGATCGTGAAAGAGTATCCCAAGGGATGAACTGGAATAACAACTACAGTTCTGTACACAACATTGTGATACTAAAGATATAATGAAACCTTTTCAACAACAATCATCAAAGAATATATTACAACCAAAGTAATAATAGTGCTAGTAACATTAGACTTTCCACCACACTTAGTAGTGTCCGTACAACTGTTTAGCAATATTTTCAATGTTTAGAGGATAAACAACTGTCAAAGTAGAATTATATATCCTGTTAATAAATTGTTCAAGAGTGTGGGTAAAATGACATGTTCAAACACAGGAAAACAGCATTAATCATAGATCATTCTTTAGAGACATTAAAAAAAAAAAAGAACGTACTTCAATAAGAAGGAAATTGAGCCAGAAAAAAGAGTAGGTAGCGATTAGTAAGGGTGAACAAATTGGCAAACGTGTTGACAACTCAATATAATGATTGTCTGTCATTAGTATTGATAATAATTTAATTATTATTTTGAGTGATTAGATTGTGGTAAGTGAATACAAGTTCAAACAAAAATTTAAAAAATGACTTTGACTTTCTTTTTACTCATACTCCCAATTTCTTCATGTATTTACTTTACATAATATTAAAATATATATATAAGAGGAGCAGCTTTGTTTTGTTTTGTTTTTTCCTGAAAGACTATGGGTTGTATACATGCATTGGAGTAATGTGATTAGTACAGAGCTTCCTGAAACTTTAAAATAAATGTAGGATGAGTTCAGGAAGTTGGAAAACAAACAATTAGGATCATAGTCTTTATTTATAATTAAATAAAATATTCCCAAAAGGTAAGAAGGCTGTGATGTAGTCAAAATAATAGAAAAAATAACCATATTTGATATATTTATTGATATAGTATCTGTGAGCATAAAGGAGTTGAGAAATCTGGAAAATTGTAGCTTAGAATGGTATATCCGACACATATGCATTGTGGCTGCACCTTAGTGGATGGGTGAAGAAATTAATATCAATATAATTTTTAAAAAATGAAATTGTAGATTGATTTATGATAGGAGCTAGGCGAAAGGTGCTGAAATGGAAAAATCCTATTCCGTCTAGAACTATTAAACTACCATCAAGACTGGTTCTAGCCTTCAAACTATGTTCTCTACTGTGCTTTGCTCTGGTCCTTGAGAAATAAACTTTATAAAATGAAAACTTAACACATTCCCATTTGATTTATGAATAGCTTTGTGTGATATATGTGGCTTGTTTGTTGACACAGTTACCTATTTACCAGATATTTAATTTAATTCTCCTCTGATACTCTATGTCAAAAGAGGTTCCAAAGAATCTGTCCAATATTAGCATTTGAAGTTTTTAATAAAATGGTCAGGCAAATATATAATGACTTAAATCCCTGAAAGTTTTACCAGTTTAAATACTAAGGTATTCAATAAAGCACAATTACCATATTTTGCCATGTATAATGTGCACCCATATTTTGACCTAAACTTTCAGGAAAAAATCTTTCATTTTAATTTTTTAATTCAATTTTTATTTACTTATATTTAGAAACAAAACTGATTACCATATTCCAGGGTGTTATTTTGCATATGGATATTGTTATTGCTTTCTAGAGTTATACTTTTAACATGTAAGCATAAATAAAACATTTAAAAATATTTATATAGCTACAGAGTTAGTACTGCCCATGTATAATATGCATTCTTGTTTTTCCCTAAAAAATTTGGGCATAAAATGTGTATTATACATAGCAAAATACAGATATATATGTTTTATGTATATGTATATGCTTATCAATTTACTAATCTATAATAGTTCTGTGAGATAATTCAGATGTTTGGTCTCTTAACTGCCTCATAGAATTACCTACATTATTATTATTATTTACTTTTATTTCCATTATTGTTATTTCTTAGTGCATTTTAAAACTATATTAGGGACTCCTATTTTGTTAGAAAATTTTTAAAAAAGGTATTTGACAAGGCGCAAAGAATATTTTCTAATGGTAAGAACATTTGAAAGATATTCAATAGACTTGTTTTCCCACTTTGGTCAAAGTGAATGAAACCAAAGACAGTGAAATTGAGAACAGGCTGACAGTCACCAGAGGAGAGAGGGGAGGGAATTTAAGGGGAAAAGGGGAAGGGTTTAGAACAACAAGTATAAAGGACACATGGACAAAAACTATGGGGGGTGGAAATAGGAGGGAGGTGGGGAGGGCCGGGGTGGTGGGCTGGGATGGGAGTAAAAGACAGAAAACTGTACAAGAACAATTAAAATAAAAATATTTTAAAAATAAAAAAATGCAAAATCAGATAGTGCGTTTAAAAAAAGTGAATAAAACCATAAGAAAAAATACTCCAAAATAAAAGTATATCATAAATATTTAATGCCTACTTTGATTCTAAAATGTCTGGAATATTGTTTGACATCACCAAGGTTTTCCAGAGTAAGAACTGCTTTGTTTTATATTGGCATTAATTGAATACATGTCTTCCTCTGAGTTTGCCACACTTTCCTATGTAATTGAAAGTAATCTAATATCAGTATCTTGAGTGTTTGTTAGCAGCAAAATAATAATAATAATAATAATAATAATAATAAATAAGTAATGCAATGCACCATATGGAACAACATGAATATGTGGGTAAAGGTGAGTGTTTCTATAACATCAGCCAGTGTTTGCAGGAAAATGTTTATTGCCACCTGCTATTGGTATATAATTAGCTGTGATTGCAAACATGTGCAGGTATAATCATTTCTCTTTGCCAAAAGTTTAATACTATTGTGGTATTTTATTCATTAAAAATGTGGTGAATGATCAAACATCTCAATTAGATGAGTAAAAGCAATTTGGAATACACACAGTTATTGTGAAGAAGTCTAGATTTCATAGTATTTTAGCAAAAGGTTCTTTCATTAGCAGTATAAAAGATTCTGATATAGTTAGGTTCTCACACTTGAGGACTTGGGAAAACTAGCAAATTAAACACAAGTGGAGATTTTCCTTCACTTAATGCCATAGCTATTTATGTGAGTGTTTCTATGTTAAGCAAATACGCTCCAGAAGATAACAGAATCTTAAAAAGAACAAATAAAAACTAGGCAATATTAAAGCTTCACAACATAATTTTGACTCTAGTAATGAAGTAAATCTCTCTTGAGTTTTCTTGTTTGTATATGTTTCCTATACTTAATATAATAATAGCATTATGACAGCTGAAAATTATCCTACTGCACCACTATCTTTTCAATTTTTTTCCTTCAAACCTTACATAAGTACTCTCAGAGGAGTCCAATTCTTAGCTATTTTTGAAATGGCGACATTTCAAAAATCCTAGAGCTTTGTCCTTCTGGGCTAGATATTATCCTCTAAATAATAAGATTCCAGTGAGCTGGAACAGTCTCCTGCAGTGGATATTTTAGCAAATAGACTATTTCCTGAAGCACAGTTGGAAATGCATCTAGCTGTCAGGAAAATCCACAGAGATGATGTCCAAGGTTTTGTATTGTCTGAGCGTCTATTCTGTCTATGCCCAGGAAGACAAAGATATATCATTTCTGATATCTTCTGGTTGTTAACCGAACCTTCTTGCTATGGTTAGAAAAGTGAAAATTCAGTAATAAGTGTTTTAGATATGAGTTTAGGGTGCTACCCAATGGACATTTTTAAATGAATTCTTCCTGGCTTTGGTGAAATGGGCTTAAATAGCCATGTACCAATGGGTTTCCCATGGATACAGAATTTCCTGAGATTAAATATGTTTAACCACAGAACAGGTGATCATTTAAGTTGATCTTTAATAGAAATGCAAGCACTTGACCTACAACTAGGTGAACTTTAAAGATCTTTCCAACACTAACACTTTATCTGTATTTGGAATGCTACTCAACTATCCCATAAGGGAGAAACTTACAAGAGAGGCAAATCAGTGCATACTAAAAATAACTTTTTTCTATGTGATATCAAATATAGTTACCTTATTTATTGTTTCAACAAATATTTATTGAGTTTCTACTATGTGTCAGTGATTGAATAAGGAACTGGGGTTATACCTGTAATAAGATACACATTGTCCTTAAC
This sequence comes from Glossophaga mutica, assembly GCA_039655065.1. NCBI lineage: Eukaryota > Metazoa > Chordata > Mammalia > Chiroptera > Phyllostomidae > Glossophaga > Glossophaga mutica. The sequence continues at coordinate 70,113,124 of CM077308.1, read as the reverse complement.
TTTGTGTAACTTAGATCTAATGAAGAAAATGGATTTTAAAGGCAATTTCATAATCATTAATTGATTATGTTTGTGATAATTAAAATGCCAAGAGTAGGCTGTATGAGTATCTATTACAAAGGGACCTGATTTTCTTTCTTGGGAATTGAGGAAGGCTTTCCCTGGGTTGATGACGTTCCAGCTGAATACTAAAATAGGAGTTAGGAGGCATCCAGGTAAATATGAGGGCAATAATCACCACAAGGATGTCAAAGTAACTAATGAATGGCTTTTGGTCAGACAAAAATGAAATACAGTTAGTTGAATAGGGTGGGGACTTACAGATATAAATACTAATGGAAAGTGATATACCAAGGACTTCTGTCCCATATATATTCCATTTGGTTCTCCATAAAATATAACATCTTGAAAAGCAAAAAAGCTTTGAAATAAAAAAGATATATACTTGAATGTTATTTATTCTCCTCACTAGTTCTGTTGCCTTGGGAAATGCCTACCCTCTCTCACATGAATTAAGGTTTAAAATAGACTTTACAGAGTTGTTGTTTAGAGATAATTTGAGTAAGATTCTTTGACAGACAAAAAGTGTTTGTAAGAAGTCGATATCATTAATGATACTATCACTAATATTATTTAACATCCATTTGTCTCTATAGAGTAGTACATGAAGCTGAAAGTTGAAGAAACAGCTTTCTTCTGCTTTTCTGTTTTTGAGGAATTTGAAAATTAATTTATTTCTGCATATTTGAAATCCTTTTCCCACATGACCTATACACACAGGTAATATCCTCACATTTCTCTGGACTCCATATCCCTTGTTATCGTACAAACTACTCTTTCTAACGGGGATGAGCAATGAGATTCCTTTTTCTTGAGGGGTATACAGAGAGGAGGAAGGCAGAAAGGGTCCCGGGCATTCCAAACCCTGAGTGATTTTGTAAAACTCGATCCTCTTATCCAGCTGTGGCTCAGCGGCTTGTTTTATAGAATGCAAGTCTGCTTCCATAATGGACATACGCAATGCACCACTAGAGGCCGTGAGACACTTCGGTAAACAAACGGATCTGCATACCAATTAGCACCTTCAACAGCAAGCAAAAGTCTGTGATGACAACTGAGTGAATAAATTTTTCAGTGAGGTTTTAAAATTTGGAAGGAGGAAAATGAAATATAATATGATATATTACTTTTATGTTTGAGCTTCTATGGAAATAACTTTATATTTTGGCAAAGGATTGTAAAGCAGTTTCAAAATATGAATTGATAACAAGTACAGTTTTTCTTGTGAGGAATTGGGAGATAATATGTGTTTCTTGTAATCATGGAGTAAGTTAAAATGAAAAATACAGTTGTATTCAGCCTTAAACCAGTAGGCCATGAGACAAATAGTTTATAAAATTATAATAGTTGCAAGAAAAACACATAGAATCAAGTAATAGGAAAAAGCACAGACTTTTGCAAATTTTTCTTTTGCTATTTGAACTTCTGTATGTTAAAAAAGTTGTTTTCATTAAAATGAGCATATGTATAAACATGATACATGTGCAAATGAATGCAAAAGTTTAATTCTAAATCTTTGACTTTAACTTCTGTTTCTCAATTTTTAATTTACCTGAAGGCTTATTTGTAACTACTTGATTTTCAAAGCTTCAAATTAAATATGGTTTAATTGTGGTGATTATATTGCTGACAATACAATGTCCATGTAGACAAGTAGGAAAACCTATTTGTAAAGGAAATCTGAATTCATTAAATTTTCCACATCATGAGAGAATATAACTTATAGTAGGATCTCAGAGGTAGGCTGGAGAAGGATATTTACGTTTTTTTGTGGTTGTTGTTGTTTGTCTAGACTCAAGTAATTTAAAGCAGGTGTTTTATAGTGGGGGGCTTGTTTTTGATGGAGAAGGGGCAGTTGTGAGTGTTCCAATTTTATGGTTTGCTTTTGTCTTGCAGAACTGTAGTTTTTCTGTTTTTCTTCTTTCCTCTTCACACATGAATTGCCAAAGTTTACTTATTCCTTCCTTTTTATCTTCTCTTGTCTTCCAGAATCTATATTTTTAAGACAAATTTCGTCTTACTTATGCACCTTTAAGGTGTTCCTGCCCTTAAATTATGCCTGTTTGTTTAAATAGCACATATTTTAAAGTTTATTCTTCATAGTCTGTGGTTTTGCCCTAACACTTGTACTTGCAATTTTCATATTTAGTTTGGACTTAATCATTCTGACTGACTTTTAATATCAGCATTATACTCCTTAACCACAGTTATCTTTTGTCTTTTGCCCACAGATACTGTTTTATTTTGGATTTTGTTTGTTTGGTTGGTATTTTTTTGGTTTGCCTTTGCTTATTATCAAGTCTTATGGTAAAGTGTGGGCTTATGCACTAGTGATTGTGCACAGGGATTTGATGATTTTTCTCTCATTACAGTTATTTTTAATTCTAGGCATTGTTTTCATTTTATGCAAGGATGTGGTTTCCATGTAGATTTCCTTATCCTTTTTGCTGTTTATGTTACTCTGGAGGAACAACTTTGGCTACTGCTATTGCGTTTGTCTAACTAAGGTGACTTTCTTCAATATCTTCTCTAAAAGACAAAGTGTCTGATTATATGGTGTGGGTAGCCTGCTTTGGAGAATAATATTCTCTACCTGCCTTGAAATAATATTGAGTATATCACATAAATCCTTTGTAGTACTTTTCATGTGTACCAGAATCCAAGTCTGAAATCAGGACAAACGCTGAAACTCACAGGTAGCCATGTTGAAACTTCATCTGCTGAGATTTGAGAAATGCCAAAGGAGGTGCATCTCATGGCCCCAAGGACCAGAGGTAACACATCTAAGCAAAGAAGTCCATACGTGTTGAATAGTGGGGCCAATCTGATATTTTTTTATTACCATTCATTCCGCATTTCCCTCTGATTGAGACTGATGATGGTGGTAAAGTTTTTCAGTAAGTTGTAGGATTTTCAAAGTTCCGTAATGGCGGTGCGACTGAAACTGGGTGCTGCTGTACCTGGAGGTTAGAATCCCCAGGTTGAGAATACAAAAATCAATTCTTATTGCCACTGTCAGAGCTGTATTTCTATGGCTTAAAGGACTTCAGATCATCTTAAGAATAAGAAACAAAATGACAGAGAAAAACTCAAATTTCATTTGTAGGTTTCAAAGAGACTGAAGCTTGGACTGCTGTTCATATCCACACTTGACAATTTTGTCATGACAGTGCTGCTGACAGGTGAGACCTGCACCAGAGACACACTCAGCAATTTCAGTAAAGATACAAAAACTCGGTTTACCTTTGTTGCAACATGCAAATAGACTCAAAGTGCCAAAAATTACGCTCATGTAACTTACAACCAGATTTTCTGTATCCTTGCTGATTTTTTGTATACTTTTTTTAATAAACATTTAGAGAAAGTGCTGACATCTAGAGCTGTAAATGTGAATTTGTCTTTCTTTTTGTAATTCAATTTTTACCCCACATATTCTGAAGTTGACTAGAAATGCATTTGCTGTTGATGAACTTACCCCTTTAACATTATTAAATAATCAGTATCATTAGTCATATTTATTTCTCTGGAATCTATTTTGTGTGATGTTAGTATTGCCACTTCAGGTTTTTTTGTGTGATCAGTGCTAGCATGAAACACCATTGCCCATTCTTTTATATTTAATCTAATTTTGCTCAAGTTTTAAATTTAAAATTTTTACCCTGGCTGGTTTGGTTCAGTGGATTGAGTACCAGCCTGCAAACCAAACAGTCCTTTAATTCCCAGCCAGGGCACATGCCTGGGTTGTGGGCCAGGTCCCCAGTAGGGGGTGCGTGAGAGGCAACCACATATTGATGTTTCTCTCCCTCTCTTTCCTCTCTAAAATTAAATAAATAAAACCTTAAAAAAATAAAATTTAAAATTTTGTAGGCACCCTATAGTTAAATCTTGCTCTTTTGTACATCCACTAACCTCTCCCATTTAACTGAGGCCTTTAGATCATTTACATTTAATGCAATTGTTAAGATCCTTAGGTTTGCACCTACTTTTTATCTATTTGTTTTCTATTTGTACCGTATGTTTGCTCACTTCTTCCTCTTTTAATGTCTGTTTTTGGATTAACTGAATATCTTTGTAGTTCCATTTTTTAGTAATTATAATCTATAACACATATAATCATTTTATTGGTTTCTTTCTGGAGTATATTATTCATTTAAAATTTAATGTAATGTACCTCCAAATGTATTATATTACTTCCAGAATAATGTAAGACTATCAGAATATCTTAATTCTCTCTATTCTTTTGACAGTCCTACTATTGTTTTTAAACATCTTAACTTCTGAATATGTTATAGACTTTTCAATACATTGCCATTTATTTTTGCTTTAATCATTTTATAAAATACAAAAATTGTTATATTTCCCAGTATTCTCCATTTATTTTTAGTTAGACTTCCTTTTGGTATAATATGTTTTTTGCCTGAAATAATTCCTACTGAATTTATTTTAGTGGAGGTTTGCAGGTGACGAATTAGCTTCTGTTTATCAGAAACCATTTTAAAAATATATTTTCATGAAGTATAGATTTCTGTATGACAGCTTTTATCTTGCAGCACTTCACTTCCAGAAAGATTTTAAATGTCTCTTGCATTATTGAATAAAGATATATCTGCTATCATTCTGATCTCTGGTCCCCTATGCTTAATTTGCTTTCCCCTTCTGGCTGCTTTAAACATTTTTCTTCATCACTGGTTTTCAGCAATTTGATCATAATACAACACATGGTATACTTTTTCATTTTTATTCTGTTGGGTTTTATTGACTTTCCTTAATATGTGAGTTTATTTTGTTAAACTAATTTGGAACTGTTTTAGCTATTATTTCTTCAGCTACCTCTTCTGCTCTTCAATTCCCATCCCAATGAGGACCTGGATTATATGCATTTAAGGTCATTTGAAGTTTTCCACAGATCTGGGAAATGGATGCTTTTTTCTTAGAATTTTTCTCATTGTGCTTAATTTTAGATAGAAACTAGGGCTATGTCTTTAAGTTTATTAATGTTGTTTTCTTCAATATCTGATGTTCCATTAATTTCATGTTAGAATTTTTTTTACCTTAGTCCTTGTAGTTTATATCTCTCAAACTTGGATTTTAATCTTTTTTGTTTATATATATATATTTTTTTCTGTGTAATAATTTTAGCCTTTTCTATATTTTCTTGGACAACTGAAAGTTAAATATTTGTTTTGTTTTCCATGTTCACTACTTTTACCATCTGTGTAATATCTGAGTTGATTAATTTCTATCTTCACAGTGGATTCTATTTTGCTGGTTTTTTTTTTATATTTTACTTTGCTCAGTGCTAAGTATTTTTGCATTCCTAATTATATACTTGTATTTAAGTATGGTGCACACTTAACTTACTTGGAAATAGTCTGAGACTTTGTAGTATTTATTTTAAGCAACATTGGTAGGATTAGAGGATTTAGTCCAAGGCTAATTTTGTATCACTGCTGGCAAATCCCACTTAATGCTTTGTTTGACATTCTGTGATTTATTAAATTTTTTGGTTTTGCATGTTCAGAACAGAATCTAATCCTAGCCATGTACACCTAAGGGGATTCTTCCCTCTAATTCTTTTGGACATTTCTTTCCCTATAATTGTGTAGATCCTATGTACTTGCACTGATTATTATTCAGATAGAAACTCAAGGGTAATCCTCTTCAGATCTCTGGAGTCCCCTCTCTGTGGAGCTCTATTTTCATGGGCACTTTGCTTTATGAACTTACAATTTTTTAGACTGTTTTCTTTATCAGTTATCACAATCGGTTATGCTGGTGTCTACATTTGTGAACTTTATTATCCTACCTTACCCTAATAAAATTGAAATTTATTTCAATATATATTGATGACAGTTTCTCCTGTAAGACACGAGAATGTGTATATGATAAAGGATGTCCTGCCTATCTCATACTGAAATGAAATGATACCTACTCTCCAAGACACAAATCCACCCTCAAATAATCCCTTCCTTACTACAATCCATGTTTTCTACTTTCCGAATTCTGCTAGTTCCAAGCAACTATTGAAGGGTAAATCACACTATGCTCATGTAAACAAAATATCAGTTTTGTCTGAGTACATTTCTTCATCTTAGCAATCTCTTTTTAGTGTGCGCTATATAGAGAGCAGAGCCTGGAAAGCTGAAATCATATTTACTAGACCTGCGCTGATGTTAATTAACATTCTGTCTAATTAGATGCTCTTAGTTTTAAAATTGAGTTGATTTTGAAGGGATAAAAATCTTGAGGAGTCTACTTGATTGTATTATTCTTAGTAGGTGAAAGAGATTTGATGATTTTTTTATGTATCACTGTTTTTATTATTTATCTTTTGACTCGTTATAAGAAAATCACAATAACCCTTTCTGGAAGGTGTCACTTCTGTGTTTTATCTTTTGAGAGCTGTTCCTGGGTTCTTGATATAGCTTCTATTTTCTTAGTCCTTCCCCTAAGTATGTAAAGCATGAAGAGATTATTCCCAATATGAAGAGTTGCTCCTCAGAATAAATATTCTTTAGCTTTACTTAACTCATCAATGAGACTCTTACTGACACTATTCCTTACATCACTGGACCTGTACTGGAATACTGCAACAAAGAAAGTTTATTATTTTTATTTAAGAAATGTGACTACTACACATCAGATATATAAACTTAAAAATAGCTTAACTCCTTTGGCATTCTTTTACATTTTATATAAAAATGTATTGTTTTTTAATCAGACTGTGTATTTACTTCTACAGGATAGCACACAAGGAATTGCCTAAACAATATCTGATGTGTAAACGTCACACAAAAATGATTTATTTGCCACAAGCACTAAGGAAATACTTCCTAAGTAAGATGAATTCATAAACTGAAGATCTTTTGTAATATTAAAAGCCAAGAGCCCTTACAGTCTAGACAAAATTGTAGATACAAAATCTGCAAACCACCAGTATAAAAAAACCCTCTGAAAAAAGGCAAAAAGTAGGTACAATGTTTTGAATAAACTAAACAATGGTCCAGGAACCCAGCAGAAGAAGGTAACCCATGCCTAATATGTCCTGATTTACAATTTAGAAACAGATGGCTGCTGAGGGACCATCATTTTTCTCTAGATTAAATAAGGATTTTACAATTACACTAGCCAAATCTGCATACTAAACATAAATGGAATGACTATCTGTTAAAACAAGTTAACAAGCCCTAGAGTTTTCTAAAATTAAAGACAATATGTTTGAAATACAATAACAAAAATGCATATAACAACAAAAACCAGGAATCACAACTTAAGAGAAACAACTGACACCAACATTGAGATAAATCACATGCTAAGATCATCTGAAAAAGCTTTTAAGGTGGCCATGTAAAAGTTCTTCAATTACAAATTATCTTTAAACAATAGAAACAAAAAATCTCTGCAAAGAAACAGAAATTATGAAAAAAGAACAAAATAAAATTATAAAACAAAAATATAATATCATATGCTGAAAAATGTGTTGGATGGGCTCAATGTTAGAGTGATAATAAGAATCAAAAGAAGAATTAACTTGAACATAGATCAATGAAATTTGACCAATATGAACAATAGGTAAAAAGAAAATAAAAACAAAAAATAAACATAGCTTCATGAACCTGTGAAATCATAACAACAATATAACTACCATCAAACTGCCAGAAAGAGGAGATAATGGGTTGTAAACAATATTCAATTAGGTAATAGCCAAACTTTTTCAAATTTTGAAAAGACACAATCCTATACTATAAAGAAGCTGATAAAAAACCCAAGTGGTAGGAAAACCAAACAAATGTATACCAGGCATGCCAAAATTAAATGTCTAAAACTCAAAGACAAGACGAAAACCTTAAAAGCTTCCAGAAAACAAGGACACATTACCAAAGGTGAAACACCAAGTGACCACGGATATCCTACCTGAAACCAGGAAGGCCAGATAAGCCCCCATATTTTTCAAGTTCTCACAGAGATATGTCTCAACCCTGAATCCTATATTCAGTAAAATTATCTTTAAGGAATAAGAAGATAATAAAGACAGTTTTAGACAAGGGTTGTTGTCTGCCTGTAGCACACCTATCCCTAAAGATTAGAAATTTCTTTGAACATGAAGAAATTGATCTTTTAAAATGTACATGAGACATCAAGTTCTGATTAACATGTAAGAATCTTAGAAGTCACCACTGCATCTTAACAAGTAAAAAAAATGAACAAAATTAAAAAAAAAAAAAAAAACTGTTCGTAGATCAGAAAGATAATGCCAAAGGGCAAACTGCATTCCCTACCCCAAATTAGAGAGACAGACAGGCAGATACAAATCTTAACAAATGATTACAGTAAAATTTAGCAGAAGAGAACCTTACTAACAGGTGCCTCCATGCGAACCAATGCTGGGTAAGAAAACATGAACTGCAATTGACAAAATGCTGGAGCCACAGTGTGTATAATCTGAGAGTTTAAAAAACTCAGGGAGAAAAGCCAATGTTACCACTCTGTCCTAACTAGAAGTGAAAAAGCTGAACAAAGTGGAAAACCCGCTCTTCTAGGATCTGTAAGAGAGGTGAGGACACAGGGCAAATCACCGCCCTGGAGATTAAAGAGGGGGGCAAACAGAGAGCCACGGCTTCCTGGAGCAGACTCGCCAGTGGCTACCACCTCATGACTCAGGAACAGGATAAGGAAAGCTGAACTATAATTGACAAATCGCTGCTGTCTCAGAATAGAAAACTCAGAGTTAAAATTTCCAGGGAACCCTATCGGAGAGATAACCACCCACAATACTATGAGATTTATTTGTAAGAGTTTGACCAGATACAGTAAATTTTAGGAAAACTTTCATCATGTTTCTGTCAGGAGGGGGAGGGGGTCGGAGAGGAACCATTATGAAATGTACCAGAACACTCCATCCTTCTTCACAAGGCCTGCTCTCAGGAGAAACTGGATAACCAAAGCCTGGCCTGTGGGGGTAATTATTATCTGAGCCTAACTGACCTGGGAAAAGGTTAATATCCATCATGAGTACTCTCTAGTTATACTGTTTCCACCAAAAGAGGGAGAAAAAATGAAAATACCTAATGGAGTTCACAGTTTAGAGGCATAGACTCGTAAAATGCTGAAACCTAATCATGAAGAATTCTTCGCTGTTTCCCATGCCTCAACACCAAATTACTAATGGTCTATTTAGAGCAGTTCCTTTTGCCTGATGCATCATGTCTGGCTGTCAAGAACATTATAGAGCAAACCAAAAGACAAAAACCACACACACACACACACACACACACACACAGATACACACACTTGGTGATCCTGAATAGGAAGTAGGACCAGAGTTATATAGGGCAGGTTTTTGGAATTATCGGACCAGATTTAATAACAAGGCATTAATGGAAGAAGAAGACAGCATTCAAGAACAAATAGATAATGTAAGCAGGAAGAATGCTAGAAATATAAAACAGTAAAACAAAAGCCTTTGATAGGCTTATTAATAGACTGGACTCTGCAGGGGAACAAATCTCTGAGCTGAAGAATAGTATTTCTTCAAGAGAAACCACCAAAACTCAAAAGCCAAAAGAAAATGACTTATAAAACAATGTAACAAAATATCTAAAGACAGTGGGACAGTTACCACAATTGTGTAGCATGCACATAGTGAAAATACCAAAGGAAGCAGAAAGAGAAAGGAAGAAAGGCAAAACTGAAGCAATGATATCTGAGAATTTTTCCATGTAAATGTAAGACAACAAACCACAAATCTAGGAAGCTCAGAGAACACCAAACAGAATAATTGGAAAAAAAATCCACAGAGGCACATTATATTCAAACTCCAAAAAGTCAAAGATAGAAATGTTTTCAAAGTATTCAGAAGAAAAATTACCTTACTTATAGAGGAGCAAAGGTAAAAACTCTACCTCTCTTCTTTTGAAAAACAGGCAAACAAGATGATGATAGTGAAATACGTAAAATGTTGAGTGGAAAAAAACAACCTAAAATTCCATACCCTTTGAAATTGTCCTTCAACATTAATAGAGAAATAAAGACTTTCTCAAATAAACTGAAATTGGGGAATTTGTTGCCAGTAGATTTTCCTTTCAAGAAACATTTTTAAAAAGTTTTTTTAAGACCTCTAGCTGTATGCCTCAGTGGGATAGAATGTTGTCCAGCAGACCAAAAGCTTGCAAGTTCAATAAGTTCAATTCCTGATCAGGGCACATTCCTAGGCTGTGGATTCTATCCCTGGTTGGGGCATGTATGGGAGGAGACTGATCAATATTTCTCTCTCACATGAATCTCTCTCTCTCTTCGTCTCTCTCTCTCTTTCTCTCTCTTAAATCAATAAACATATCCCCAGGTGAAAATTTAAAAAAAGTTTTTCAAAGACAAAAAACAATGACACAGGCAATTTTTTTTCAAAATAATAATAGCAATCATATATATGATCATATATGCTTATATATATGCTTATTATGCATATGGTGAATGAAATAAATGATAGTCATGATTAAGAAACAGGAAAGAACAGTTAGACATTTGTTTTAAAACTATAAGGTACTTGAATCACATGTGAAGCAGTATATAGGGCTATTTGTAGACTTGAATTAGTTTTAGGTGTGTGTTGCAAATTCTATGGTAACCACTAAAAATGTTAAAAATAAATGTATAATTGATACAAGAAATAAGAGGAAACTGAATCATATAAAACATTTTACTAAAACCACAAATGGCAGAAAAAGAGTGTGAGGCAACTATAGGAACAAAAAAACAATGACAACAAATAGAAACCAGCAACAAGTATGGTAGATGTAAATCTAATATATCAATAATCACTTTAAATGTGAATGGTGTAAACCAGCAATTTTCAATTGATGTGATACAAGAATTTTTAAAACATGCAATGCCTATTTAGTCTTTTCCCTCAGATTGTTAAATAAAAAGTGTCAACAGCCAACACGAAAAAGCCATACTGTATGAATGAATCAAAATTATATCTATATTTTTCAAGTCAGCAAAAATATGATATTTTTTGGTGTGCCACAGAATTTCAGTAATTAATTTTTGTATTCCATGAGATGAAAAAGGTTGAAAATTGCTTGTCTAAATACAGCAATTAAAAGACAGTTAATGTAACAAGGAAAATGGGGACAGACTCATAGACAGGGAGCAGGATGGCAGCTAGTCAGTGGGGGAATTTAGAGGGTAGAGGGATTGAGCAAAAAAGAAAAAGGACTCACAGACTTGGATAACAGTGTGCTGATTGCTGGGAGGAGGAGAGTATAAGGTGACTAAATGGTAATGAAAAAATACAATAAAGATTTAAAAAATAGCCAAGGGTTGGAAGCAACCTAGGTGCCCATCAGTAAACAAATGGATCAAAAAACTGTGGTACATTTACACAATGGAATTCTATGCAGCAGAAAGAAAGAAGGAGCTCCTCCCTTTTGCAACAGCATGGATGGAACTGGAGAGCATTATGCTAAGAGAAATAAGGCAGGCAATGAAGGACAAATACCATATGATCTCACCTTTAACAGGAACCTAATCAACAAAACAAACAAACAAGCAACATATAACCAGAAACATTGAAATTGAGAACAGGCTGACAGTCATCAGAGGGGAGAGGGGAGGGAATTTCAGGGGAAAAGGGGAAGGGTTTAGGGCAACAAGTATAAAAGACACATGGACAAAAACTAGGGAGGGTGGAAATGAGAGGGAGGTGGGGAGGGCTGGGGCGGGGTGGGCCGGGATGGGAGTAAAAGACAGAAAACTGTACAAGAACAACAATTGAAATAAAGGAAAAAATGAAAATAAAATAAAAGACATTGTCAATGTGGATTACAAATGAAAAATTAACTATACATTGTCTATAGGAAACCCACTTTGTACATATAGACACACAGGTAATAAAAGTAAAGGTATGATAAAAGATACACCATGTAACACTAATTAAAAAAAAGAGGGAGTAGAATATTAATTTCAGACAGAACAGACTTCAGAGCAAGGAAAGGCATTAGGGATAAAATGGGGCATTCCATAATGATAAAGGGTCATTATGTCAATAGGCATGGTAATTCTCAATGTAATGCGCCTAACAAAAGAGCATCAAAATATATGAGGGCAAAGCTAACAGCACTATCACCATATAGCCGGAAACTTAAACACCCACAGAAATCAATGTAGAAAGATACCAGGAAGATATCAAAATACTTGGAGATGAATAAACAAACCTCTTAATAACACAGATTAAGAAGGAATCTTGACAGAAATTTTAAAATTACTTTAAATGAACATACATCTTACCAAAATTTATGCAATGCAGTAAAAGCAGAGTTTAGAGGGATATTTACAACATTTAAATCACATACTAAAGAGAAAAGGTTAAAAAAAATCAGTAACCTAAGCTTTTTGTGAAACTTCCATTTTGTAAAACTGGTTAAAGGAGAGCAAATTAAGTCCAAAGTAAGCAGAAGAAAAGCATTAATAAAAATATTATTATAATCAATAAAATTGAAAATGGCAATAATAGAGAATATCAACAAAAACAAAAACTGATTCTTTGAAAGGATCATAAAATCATTATGCCTTTAGCTAAAACAAAGAGGGAAGAAAAAATATTAATTTCAAAAAGAAAGAGAGGACATCAAATCCCATGGACATCAAGAGTCTAATAAATGAATATTGTGAATGCCATGTCAACAAATTTGGTACCTAGATGAAATGGACCAATCCCTTGAAAGATACAATCTACAAATCAACCCAAGAAAAAAAAAGGACTATACCTATTTTAAAAATTGAATAAATAATTAATAGTTTCCCCAAAACAGAAAGCACTAGGTCCACATGGGTTCACAAACACTCAAGGCAAAATAAAATAGTACAAATTCTATATACCCTCTTCCAGAACACAGAAGCAGATGAAATACTTTCTAATTCATCCTATGAGGCTACCGTTATCTTAATACCAAACCTAAAGAAATTATAAGAAAAGGAAACTGTACACCAGTATTGTTATAAATACAAAAATTCCTAACAGCCCTGGCTGGTGTAGCTCAGTGGATTGAGCGCGGGCCTGCGAACCGAAGGATCGCGGTTCGATTCCCAGTCAGGGCACATGCCTGGGTTGCCAGGCCAGTTCCCGGCAGGGGACATACAAGAGGCAACCGCACATTGATGTTTCTCTCCCTCTCTCCTTCCCTTCCCCTCTGAAGATAAATAAATAAAATCTAAAAGAAAAAAAAAAAAGATACGAAAATTACATTTAAAAAAAAAAATTCCTAACAAATTATTAGCAAAAGGAATCCAACAATATACAAAAAGAATTATGCATAATAGCCAAGTAGGATTAATCCCAGGCATGTAAGGCTGGTTCAGTATTTTAATGTAATTCACATCAGTAGGCTGAAATAGAATTATAGGAATCTATTGGCTTTGCCAACAAGTCTGTTTAGTCTTTTTCATAAAATAAAAGACACATTTTTTCATTTTCACTAATAACTTGATTGATTTGGATGTTTTGAAAGTAGGATGTTTTAAAAGTTTCCTGCAGGGGAAGGGTTTAGAGCAACAAGTATAAAGGACACATGGACAAAAACTATGGGGGGTGGAAATGGGAGGGAGGTGGGGAGGGCTGGGGTGGTGGGCTGAGGGTGGGGTAAAAGACAGAAAACTGTACAATATCAACAATTAAAAAATACTGATAAAAAATAAAATAAAGTATTAAAAAAAGTTTCCTGCTATTGGCTTTTAGTGAGTAGAGACCAGAGATGCTGCTAAACATCTTTCAATGCATCAGACAGCCCCACAGCAAATAATTATTTGGCCCAAATGTCAATAGTAGCGAGAAACTTCACAAACCACTTTTGACATGTTCGGTCAATCACAGCACTTTCTCCATACACTGCACAAATCCTTTTTTTTTTTTTTTTTTTTTGGCATTTCAGATGCATTTTTACCTTTCTTGAACTAGTAAGGCATAATGAACCAAAAATGTTACATATTTACTTTCATCTTCAATATTAAAATGGCTGCACAAAAATTCACCAATTTTGATAAGCTTTATAAAAATGCACACTGGTGTGACAACTATCACGATACAATCTAACAAAATTGTTTCAAGTTAAATTAAAGACAACTGAGCACTATTAGAGCCATCGTACAGAAAAAAAAAAAAGGTTATGGACTTTGGCTAAACCAATATCAATAGAGGCAAAAACAATTGACAAAATCTGATACCTGTTCATGCTAAAAATGTTCAAACCCTAGGACTACAAGGAAAGTTCCTAAACTTAATAAAGAACATCTAAGATACTTACAACTAACATTGCACTTATTAGTGAAAAATTCCAAAATTCCATCAAAGATCAGCCCAAAATCAAAGACGGCCCCTTTCACCACTGCCTTTCAACATTTTACTGGCTGTCCTAGAAAAATGCAGTAAGATAAAAAAAAAAAAAATTAAAAAAAAAACTATATAGATTGAGAAGGAAGAATTAAAACTCTTTACAGATGACATGATGACTATGTTGAACATCTGAGAAGAATCTACAAAATATTCCTTGTATTGATAAGGACTTATATCAAGATTGCAGGATATGAGGTTAACATGCAAAACTCAATCACTTTCCTGTCTGTCAGCAATGAAAAAGTGGAATTAGAATTTAAAAACATAACACTGTTCTCATTAGAATCTACCTCAAATAAAACAGGATATAAATCTAACAAAATATGAAAATGATATATGTAAGGGCAACTATAAACTCTGATAAAAGATAAAAAACTAAATACCATACATAAAGAAATATTATATGTGTCATGGATAGAAAAACTCAATTTAACAAGCTGTCAGGACTTTCCAACTTGATTTATGGATTCAACACAATCCCAAACAAAATCCTAGTGAGTTGTTTTGTGATATCAAAAAACTGAGTTTACAGTTTACATGGAGACCTGACCAGTGTGGCTCAGTTGGTTGGACATTGTTCCACAAAGCAAAAGGTCGCTGGTTAGATTCCTGATCAGAGAACATGCCTGGGTTGTGGGTTTGGTACCCAGTCTGGGAGTGTACGAGAGGCAACTGATTGATATTTCTCTCTCACATCGATGTGTTTCTTTTTATCTTTCTCCCTCACTTCTCCTCTCTCTAAATACAAATAAAATCTTTAAAAATTAATAAAGTTTATGTGAAGAGGTAAAGGTTCCAGACAGTCTGATCGATACTGAAGGAGAAGAACAAAGTTGTAGCACTGACACTACCTAACTTCAAATCTTACTATAAGGCTACAGTAATCAAGACAGTTTGGTAATTAGTGAAAAAAAAAATAGATGGACAAATGGAAGAGGATAGAGAGCCCAGATATAGATCCATATGAGTGTAATCAACTTGTCTTTGACAGAGGGGACAAGGCAGTAGAATAGAGTAGAGGAAATGGTTAAAATAGATGGAGTTGAACAATGAGACATCCAAAAAAAATAGACTTGACATACTTTACATTCTTCAAAAAATTAACTCAAAATGGATTTCAGACCTAAATATAAAATGCAAAACTATAAGCTTATTGATGATAATTTAGGAGAAAACCTGATGACCTTGGGTATGGCAATGACTTTTTATAGACAACTCAAAAGTCATTTTCAAAGAAATCAATAATTGATAAACTAGACTTCATTAAAATACAAAAAAAAAACCCTCTTCTCTACAAAGTAATGTCAAAATAAGAAGACAAGCCACAGACTGGGACAAAATATTTGTGAAAGACATATCTGATAGAGGACTATTATTCAAAACATACCCAAAACACTTATGATTCAACAATAATAAATTAATCCAATTAATAAATGGGCAATAGATCTGAAAAAACAATTCACCAAAAAAGATCCACAGATGAATATGTTCAACATCATATGTCATTAGGAAATTGCAAAGTATAACATCAATGAGATGCTACTACACATGACAGTACCAAAACACTGACAATACCAAATGCCGGTGAGGGTAAGAAAGAACAGAAGCTCTTTCATTGCTGGAGAGAAAGCAAAACTGTGCAGCCACTTAGGGTGACAGTTCAGCAACATCCTACAAAACAAAACACTCTTCTCATAATTCAGCAACCATGGTCTTGGTATTTATTGAAATATATTGAAAATATATGTCTACAAAGAGAGTTGCATATGGTTGCTCATAAGAGTTTTATTCATAATTGCCAAAACTTGGAACCAACCAAGATGTCCTTTATAGGTGAATAAATAAACTATAGTACATTTAGATAATGGAATATTATTCAGTGCTAAAAAGAAATGAGCTATCAAGCCCTGAAAAGATGGATTAATCATAAATGCATATCAGTAAGTAAAAGTAGACAATCTGAAAAGACTATATGTTGTATGATTCCAATAATATTCTGGAAAAGGCAAAACTATGGAGACAGTAAAATAGTTTGTTGTTATCAGAGGTTTAGGGGAGGGAGTGATGAATACACAGAAATCAGGATTTGGGGAATATTAACCTATTTTATATGGTATTACCATAGCACAGACATTTGTCAAAAGCCATAAAATATACAATTTCAAGAGAATACCCTTTATAATTAATGAAAAAATAAATAAACTGACCCAGATAATCAAGGGGGAAAAAAGGTAAATAAACTTAGAGCATCAGAAAAGAAGAATATCATGGGACAAAGCATAAATGGGGCTATAAACAATGAACTGTCCTCCTGAGTTCCATAATTCATGTTTGGTGAATGAACACATTGTAACACAAGATGACATTCCAAACAGTGTTATTCAATAATGGGGAAGGTAAATGGAAGTCAGACTTTTACATTTCATTCAAGGTGATACATTTCGATGCCAATTAATGGTGAGAAGTTATATGTATTTTACAAAATCCATTGCAACCATTATAAAAACTATTCCCAGTGATTAAGAAAACTATTTTAAAAACCTGATGAAATAAAAAATTTCAAATAACCAAAAGAAGACAAGAAAAGAAAAATGGAGGAGCAAAAAACCAGAAAATAATGAACTATCACACATACTTTTAAACACATCAGTATACACAATAAGTGTAAACTGTCTAAATATACCAATCAAAAGACAGAGCAAGGTGGGGGGGCGGAGATGACCTACTATAACTGTATATAAAAATTTTACTTCAAATATAATTGCAAAAATAGGTTGAAATAATTAAACTATGATAACAAACAGTACTTAACAAAGTTAGGAATTTTTATATTAATATCTAACAAAAAAAACAGACATAAGAACAAAGACTATTCCAACAAAGAGTAGAATTGACAAATGACTTTTTTTAAAATAAAGTTTTATTTTAAAACTATCAGGGAGAACTAACAATCCTAAATGTAAGTATAGCAAACAAAAATACTCAAAATACAGAAAGCAGACTCATAGAGCTGAAAGGACAAACAGACCAATCCACAAATTTAGTTGTGAACTTCAATGCTCCCATCTCGATAATTAATAGACCAATTTACCATGCAAAAATTTTGTCTTCACATAATTGAAAGAAACTAGAAATCAATAACATTAGAAATGAGAAAGTTGTAATCAATAATCTCATTTCTACCTCAAGACCAGAACAAGTAGAGCAAGAGAAACTAAAGAATTCAGAAGAAAGAACATAATAAAGATAACAGATATCAATGATACTGAAAATAGAAAAATAATTTAAAAAACAAGAAAACACCCTGGCTGGTGTAGCTCAGTGGATTGAGCGCGGGCCTGTGAACCAGAGGATCGCGGTTCGATTCCCAGTCAGGGCACATGCCTGGGTTGCAGGCCAGTTCCCAGCATGGGACACACGAGAGACAACCCTACATTGATATTTCTCTCCCTCTCCCTCTCTCCTACCCTTCCCCTCTAAAGATAAATAAAAATAAATAAATCTTTAAAAAAAAAAATAAAATAAAAAACAAGAAAACAAAAGCTGGTTATTTTTAAATTTTATTAATAAACCTCTGTAAGACTGACAAAAAATAAACACAATCATCAATATTAGGAATTAAATATAGGCTTTATAAATCTTAAAGCCATTAAAAAGATAAATGAAGATTATCAACTCCTTTAGGTTTCTAAATATATACTATAAATATATTTAGGTTCCAACTTACAGAAATAAACTTCTTAAAAAGAAAACACTACTATCACTGAACCAAGATAAATTAGATATTCAGAATTATCCTAAAACAATGAATGTAATTGAATTTATAATTAAAACACTATTGAAAAAAAATCTCCAGGACCAGATGGTTCATTGGAAAGAACTCTACCAAACATTTTCAGAAGAATGAACTCTAATTTCATAAAATCTTCTCCAGAAAATGGGAAAAAAATCTCAATAACTTTTTAAGGTCAGAATTACCCTGATACCAAAATCAGCCAGACACTACAAAACATAAAAATATACATAAAAATACCTAATGAATTTGCCAAACTAGTACTTATACATATTTTAAGAATATTAACAGTGTATAAAAATTTATACACCATGACCAAGTGAGATTTATTACAGAGATACAAGTTTGGATTAATACCTGAACATCAACCAGTGAAATCAACTATAAAAACAGATTGAAGAAAAAAATTACATTATCATATCAATTGGTTGAGAAAAAGCATTTGACAAAATTCAACATTCATGAATGATAAAACTCTTGGCATGGTCAGCATAGAAAGGAATTATCTGACTAGATAGTGAGTATCTTCAAAAAATCCTCCAGCTAACATGATTCTATGAATAGTGAAAGACTGGTTTCCCTCATGATCACAAACAAGGCAAGCATCCTGAAACACCAATTCAAAAGAACCTATGCACCCTGATATTCATAGCAGCACAATTTGCAGTAGCCAAGTGCTGGAAACAACCTAAGTGCCCATCAGTAAACAAACGGATCAAAAAACTGTGGTACCTTTACACAATGGAATGCTATGCAGAAGAAAAAAGGAGCACCCACACTTCTTAATAGCATGGATAGAACTGGAGAACATTATGCTAAGTGAAATAAGCCAGGGTGAAAGACAAATACCATATGATCTCACCTAGAAGTAGAACCTAATCAACAAAACAAACAAGCAAGCAAAATAGAACCAGCAACATTGAAATAAAGAATTGACAGTAACCAGAAAGGAGGTGGGAGAGGGATAATGGGGGATAACAGGGGAAGGGCCATCAAGAAACTTGTATGAAGGACACATGGACAAAGCCAAAGGGTGTAGGCTTGAGGATGGGAGGCAGGGTTCAGTGGGGTGGAGGGTGTGGTGGGGTGAAAATGAAGACAACTGTACCTGAACAACAATTTAAAAAATACATTAAAAAATTATCACATAGAGGTTTAGCAACAGGGGAGTGGGAGGAGGAGAGAAGGGGGAAAGGTACAGAGAATAAGTAGCATAGATGGTGGGCAGAAAATAGAGAGGGGGAGGGCAAGAATAGTATGGGAAAAGTAGAAGCTAAAGAATTTATGACACATGGACATGAACTAAAGGGGGAAATGTGGGTGGGAGCGGGTGTGCAGGGTGGAGGGGAGTGAGGGAGGAAAAATGGGACAACTGTAATAGCATAATTAATAAAATATATTTAAAAAAGAAATGATGACAATGATGGGTGGTGGTGGTGGTTTGATGTTGGTACTAAACATAATAAAATATTTAAATATAAAAAATAAAATAAAATGAATCAAGAAAAAAAGAAACAAGGCCAGGTTTTCCATTCACATTCAACATGATAGTGGAAATTCTAGTCACTAAAATATGACATGGAAAATACATACATAGTGGTAATAAAACTGTCCCTATAAGTATACCTCAGAATGATCTATTAAGAAAGTCTTCAAGAATCTAGATTAAAACAAACAAAAAAATCTCTTAGAGATGATTTTAGCAATGCAGCAGGATATATGATCAACTGAGAAAAATTACTGTTTACAATTCTACATGAACAATGAAAATACAGAACAAATTAAACACTGCAATTTATAATCACTCCAAAATGAATGAAATATTTAGATATGATATATAGTTAATAAAAATTGTATAAAACCTGTATGCTCAGTTTTATTAAATTCTAATGAAAGAAACAGCAAAATAAATAGTTACATTGTGTTTATTGATTGGAAGACTAAATAAAGATGTCAATATTTCTCAAATTGATCTACAGGGCTAATAAAATTTCTATAATATCCTAGCAGGATTTTTGTGGATGTACACGAGTTTATGTTATTTTTTATGAAATGATACAGGACCTAAAATAGCTAAAAAATTAAAAAATAATAATGACAATAAAGAGTAGAGTGGAAGGAATCCCTCTGCCCTAGTTTAGGCTTACTAAAAAACTACAGTAACCAAGATTGTATGTCTTTGGTGGAAGAACAGACAGGTAATTCAAGGAATAGAATAGAAAGCCTACAAATAAACCCACACAAATATGTTCAGGTGGATTTTTACAAAGGTGCAAAAGCAATCCAATGGAGAAATGACAGTCTTTTAAACAAATGGTGATGGAACAACTGGAAAATTCCTGGACAAAAATTAAGCCTTGATTGAAAGCTCACACCTTATACAAAATTAGTTCAAATGGATCATAGATAAAATGTAAAACACAAAAGTACAACAATTTTTAGAATAAAACAGGAAAAATACTTTGGATTTGGATCTAAGAGTAGGAAAGGATTATTAGACTTGCCAAAAATAAACACAACCCATAAAAGAAATAATTGATAAAATGGACCTCAACAAAATTAAAAAAAAAAATCGGAGAACTGTTAAACTGTTTAAAACCAAATGAGGAGGATGGAAAGATAAGCTACACAGAAATGGAGGACAGATAAAGGATTATGAGGTGTTAGAGAGGGGTCCCTGAAAAGGAGGTGGAGAAACAGGAGAGGGGAGTATATTTTTAAGAGGGCAGCACGAAAGATATTTGTGGTGATGGAGCTGTTCTATAAATTGACTTTACTAGTGAATACAGAGACCTACCCAGGTAATAAAATGTACACACTTAAAATGTACACACTTAAAACACATACAATACACATGAGTACAAGCATAACTGGGGAAATTGGAACATTAATGATGCTTATATTAATGTCAATATCCTACTTGTGATACTGCATTATAGTTTTTCAAATTGTTACCACTCGTGAAATTGGGTAAGAATTTTCAAAACTCCTCATATTCTGTCTTAGAATTGCATGTGAATTCACAATTATAATAAAAAATAAAATAGTGTGTAGATATGTTATTAATACAATGCAAATATTAATCTATGTCTAGTAATATGCAAATCTATGAACCCTCCTACCAAAAACCAAAAATGGCTAATAAAATCTAACAAACTATCTTTCTAATCCCTAAACTATCTTTCTATCTTTTTTAGTCAAAAATTTAAAAAAAAATTCCTTTGGGATAAAATTTGATGATGGGGGACAACAATAGGCTATTGTACTGGCAGTGCTAGCATCATTAAAAATATATTATATATTCTTATTATATATACAGTATTTCTGCAATGGGTAGGAGTGCATTTTAGCAGCCCAAAAGTTAAAGCAATGAAAAGATCACTAAAGACAGGAGGAAAATTGGGACACTAAGATAAAGCTAGGAACCACATGTATGTTTACCATCATTACTAGGTAGACTAAAATAAATCAGTCCTCAAGAGAAAAAAAAGGCAAATTAGAAATTTAGTTTATGCACCCTGGTTTTTTAAGGTAACACATACCTCCTGGGAATTACTAACTTTGGGTCTTCCCTCACCTCCACTTGGTATTAAATATATGCTGATTACATGATCCAAGAAAGCTCAAGCTACTCAGGTCTCAACTAACTTGATGTTTTTCTGATTCAGTAGCACTCCAACAAAATGTATCCATGCCCCTGCATCATCATGGCAGACCATAAAAATTGAAAGAAAAGGTATTACAAGTAATTCAAAAGAATGAAAAACTGCTTATAAAGAAATAATATTAAGAATTAAACTAAACTTTACCACAGCCTCCAGAAAAGCCAGAGGATACAATTAGTATCTTCCAAGTGCTGAGAAGATAAATTTAAAAACATATACAATCATACACTATCATTACAGACATACAAGAAGTGCATGTATTTTACATTAAATATGCTTCCCCCTCAAATAAAAATGGTCAATTATAAACTGGGAATCAGAATTTTCCAAGTAGATACAGAATGTATTAATATCAAAAGTTTAAAAACATAAGTTATTAGTAAAAGAGAAGGCACAAAAACAATTTGTCAATATTTAGTAAGGATGACAATGTTAATACTCTGCAACTGTAATGGAAAAGACACCGGCGTTCGGGCTGCCTGTCACTACCAAATCCAATAAGCAATGACAGCTATTGAATCTTTATGGGCGCTTCATTCAGATGGCCCACGATCTGAGAAGACGGCAGGTTCATACCCTAACAAACTGTCTTCTCTTTCCTGGCCAGAATTTTTATAAGGGAGGTGGGGGAAGACAAACAAGGTGCGGCGAGGGCTTTGAAATTCAGGGAGGATTAGGTGAGCGAAGCTGCAGTATTTGTTTTCTGGGCAGTGTTGTCCTCAAGGGGAGGCGGAAGGTCTGTCTCCTCATTGATACAAAGGCCCGGATGCCTCCACTTGTCCCCAGGCAGTAATCTCCAGCCAGTGCCCCAGGCCGGCTGTTTCCCAGGAGCCAGGATGGGCCTTATCTGTAGTTTCTGAAACAAAAGCTTTAACACACACACATTACTTGCTAGGCTTAATAACTTTTTCCTTAAGCTAAAAATTTCCAGGTCTTGAGTCCCCTATTACAACTTGTAATTTCCCTCCAACTTGTTTACCCTAGAACATATTTTACACATGCAAAAGAAGATGTCTAAGATATTTTGACTAGATATAAAAATAATGAATTTTGTTTCTTTCCATAGCTTCCTACTGATTTCAGCATGTAAGAATTCAGATGAGAAGTCAGATGATTGTCAAATTATTTATCTGTTGTATATAACCTTAATATCCATTTGAAAACTAATACTTTTATTATCTATGGAGTTCAAGATTTTTACCAGAGTATTCCAGGATTAAGACTTAATTATTTTATCCTAGATTGATCAAGTCATGTCAGTCTATAAACTCAGGTCCTTTGTTAAATGGAAATAATTTTCATAGTACTTATTTAACTAATCGTCTTCACATTCCCTCCCTTTGGAATATTTATTGTTTATGTAATTATATCTTTGGATCTCTCTCTCAAACCTCTCATCTTTCCCTTTAAAATTTCTGTCATTGTTTATTGTAGTTTCTGAAATTTATTATATTGGATGTTTAAAACCACTAATTCTACTCTCAGGATCAATCCTTTAATCTGGTTTCAGCCATCATTGTTTTTTTAAAAATTCTAATTTTATCTCTTTTATTTCTAAATTATTTTTTAGTTTTTTTTTTAATTTTTATTTTAATTGTTGATCTTGTACAGTTTTCTGTCTTTTATTCTCACCCGAACCCACCACCCTAGCCCTCCCCTCCTCCCTCCCATTTCCACCCCTCCATAGTTTTTGTCCATGTGTCCTTTATACTTGTTCCTTCCCCTTTTCCCCTGAAATTCCCTCCCCTCTCCCCTCTGGTGACTTTCAGCCTTTTCTCAATTTCTGTGTCTTTGGTTATATTATGCTTGTTTGTTTGTTTTGTTGATTAGCTTCCTGTTAAAGGTGAGATCATATGGTATTTGTCTTTCACTGACTGGCTTACTTCGCTTAACATGATGCTCTCATGTTCCATCTATGCAGTTGCAAAGGGTATGAGCTCCTTCTTTCTTTCTGCTGCATAGAATAGCGGCAGCAATCTTGAGAAAGAAGAGCAAAGCAGGAGGGATCACAATACCTGATACCAAAATGTATTACAAGGCTACTGTAATCAAAACAGCCTGGTACTGGCATAAAAACAGGCATGTGGACCAGTGGAATAGAACAGAGAACCCAGAAATAAACCCTAGTCTCTACAGTCAAGTAATATTCGACAAAGGGGGCAGCAACATAACATGGAGTAAAAATAGCCTCTTCAACAAGTGGTGTTGGGAGAACTGGACAGCTTCGTGCAAGAAAATGAAACTCGAGCACCAACTTACACCATACACAAAAATAAATTCAAGGTGGATAAAAGATTTAAACATAAGCCGTAACACCATTAAAGTCCTAGAGGAGAACATAGGCAGGAAAATCTCAGATATTCCACGCAGCAACATTTTTACTGATATGTCCCCTAAAGCAAGGGACATAAAGGAAAGAATAAACAAATGGGATCTCATCAAAATAAAAAGCTTCTGCATGGCCAAGGGAAACAATATTAAAATAAAAAGAGAACCGACTGTGTGGGAAAACATATTTGCCAATGATACCTCAGATAAGGGTTTATTTTTTAGTTTTTAAAAAATCTTTTTATTGACATCTCCCTTTTGATAACCTAGCAGTTCTTCACTAGCTATCGCTTTGTGGTATACAGCTTGGGCCACCTCCCTTAGGTCACTGAGTTATGTGCGTGCATATGTATGTGTGTGTGTTGTGTGTATATTTAGTTATGACAGCTTTAAGTCCATTAATACCTATACATTAGTACTTTGGAGTTTGCTAAGCAGTAGAAAAATAGCATAAGCAGTGGGAGAGAATTATTACCAAAACATGCTAGTGGTGAATAAAATAGCAGAACCTTACTTTGCTCCTAAAGTTGTAGGGAGCTTTTGTGCTCCCTGATCTCAGTACCTGTGTCACCCCTCCCCCAAACAGAGGAAGAAGAAGCTATCTCAGGTCTTTCGGATTCTGTCAGTTTAGGCAGACTCTTCCAGTTACCAAGAGAATGAAAAAGCTGTCCCTCTCTTTGAAATTCACAGGACTCTCTAGGTGAATGGCCTGAGGCATTCTTCTCCACCAAAACCTTCCTCTGTGTCACAGATCCCCTCAGCTCCTACCTGAGTCCAAGAGCAGCTGATCCAGGAGACTATGTAGCCTGGGACACACCCTGGTGGCTTTCCCAGTTCAAGTCATTTATTTTATTTATTTTTTTTACTATCCCCTCTAGGGAGTGTGAGTTTGAGATAATTAGGCATATACTTCAAGGGGACAATTCTATTCCTAATAATTTTAAAGAATTCAAATTATGTGAATATACTTGAAGTAGGACAGAGTGATTAAATCATATCCAAGAGAATGTTCTTGTTAAGTAGAAAGATTAATGAGTATTAATATTTTACCATGATAACTAGTAATAACATTTTTTCCTCTCAGATACTCTCTCTTTCAAACTGTATTATAGATTATTGCTGGAATGTAATCATTCAGCATTTTTAAAAAGGGGAATTTGTAAGTAGCTTAAAAATAAGAATGTATTTTAGATATAGCAAGTGATATTGAAAACTAATTTTGTATCTAGGTGATACTTCACAGGTTGTGACTAATCTTTGCCCTTCCACAGCCAAAATTTTGCACGGAATCAATATTGAGTATACCTCTGCTTTTCTCTCCTTACCAGCCCTGTTCACATCTTGTTCATATCCTCTCAAAAGGCTGACACCTCCACAATACACATTTTCTTTTTTTTCTATTCATTTTGGAAAAGTCACATAGAAATTTTATAATCTATAATATAAACTGTTTCTCCAAAAGTTCTCTTCTCTTTTGTGACAAGGCATTAACTATTTTTAAATTTCCTTGAAAAGGTAATTTATATTTCTCGGAGTAAATATATAAAAAGCTTGAAGGAAAGATAAATACCAAATAGAGAAATTAAGTGACTGGTTATGTTATTCATAGTTAATTGCTCCAGAAGACTTGGAAAGGAATGTTAGTGTCAGTTCACATATGAGCTACAGGTTTTGAAGGTAAAAGTAAAGAAAGCAAATGGACATTGGGTGATGTGGAGAAGTAATGTATATTGAATGACATGGTTTGAATGCCAAAAGAAAATATGTATTTTTCTTTTCATAAAATGTATTTCAGTCATTCAGGAGATTAATTCATTTGTATATTCTTATGGTAAAAATAAAATTGATACAAGTGAAAATCAATGAAGGAAACATGTGAGTTTATACAAATGTACATATAAAATTTTACTTGATGTGGGACAGGTAAGGGGAGAGTTCAAATATACAATATTAATGCTTCTGAATTCTAGCTTCAGTCAAAGGATTGCAGGCCCCTGATGAATGTGATACACTTCATTATATTTTAAAGCAAGATTTAACATACTTATGTGAATATTATAAGTTATTACTTTCTGAAATAATGGCAGGTAATCATAAAAATAAATTAAACTATTATTTTAAAGATACAATTATTTTTAAGTTAAAAAATACTCAGGTTATTAAAGCACCAGTCATTTCCTAATAAAGGACCTTTATGACATAATACACAATTGCTCATAATTTTGTTTAATTATAATCTATCTCATTCTACAAGAGCCTTGGGGAGCTTAGTGTTATTTTGTTGATTTCCAACTAAAAATCCCTGGACACAGTTTTGGTTTAGCAATAGTACTGGAAAAGAGAAAATGTTTGCCTGCCCCCAAACCTCTCTGACTGACATGATTAAATACATTAAAATAAAGTTATTGCTGTTGTTGTTGTTTTCTATCTAGACACTGTTAAAACAGATGAACTCCAGTGAGAGTTTAGAGAGGTTTTTTGGGTGATGAGATCATGTTGGTCTTGGAATAATGTAACATCCTTTATGAGCAATATTTGGGTCAATATAAAATTTATTCTAGGGGAACTACATTTACTGTAAATTTAAATAGTAAATTTACATTTACATAGTAAATTTAAAAATTTACTATGGACAAAACGATAGATTAAGCACCATGAGTGACACAAATATGAATGCATGCGTGTGTGTTTAATTTCTGATTCTATGGATTCACAAACTAGTCAATAAAGCAGACTTTTAATAATGGGGTCTAGACAGAATGTCCTGATCTCAAAACACACACACACACACAAACACAAAAGAGGTAAGAGAAACAGTGACCTGGAAGAGATTCTTAACGATGGTAGACATGGATAAGATTTGAAAAAATACTATTGGTTTGGTCAGAAAGTCCATTACATTTTTTCCATCAAATAAAAGACACATTTTTCATTTTCACCAATACCTCTATTAATTTGCATATTTTGAGTATGTTGTCTATCTCCTGCTATTGGCTTCTAGTGGATAGAGGCCAGGGGTGCTGCTAGACATCTTCCAATGCACAAGACAACCCCACAGCAAAGGATTATTTGTCTAAAATGTCAATAGTACCAAGAAACTTCACAAACCACTTTTGACACATTCGATCACCTTCTCCATACACTGCACAAATCTTTTTTGCACTTTTTACCTTTCTTGAAATAGTAAAGCATGATATGCTGAGAATGTTGCATATCTTCTTCCACCTTCAATATTAAAATGGCTGGACAAAAGCTCACCCATTTTGATAAGTTTTTTTTAAATGCACACTGATATGACAACTGTCACAATACAATGTAACAAAATTGTTTCAAATGAAGTTAAAGACATCTGAGCACTGCTAGAGCCATCATGTGGAAAAAACGTAAAGGACTTTTTTGGCCAACCCAACACATCTGTGAAGGACAAACGTGCAGGACCAGACACAGAGGGAAAGGCTATGGCTGCAAGAGACGTCTGATATCTGGAGGCATGAAGAATGAATATGGAGGATAAAAGTGTTTGCAAAGGGACAGGGAATAGGTAAACTATAAAACGTTTTGTATATCTGGAAGATGAACTTGGAGATTTTGATTCATTAGGGTTTTATTTGTAGAATGTAACTGTAGCTGGGCAGAGGACATTAGTAGTAGAAAAGAAGTAAAGGATGGAGTTATGATGAATGAAAGGAATCATCATCTAACCTGGAGGAGCGATAAATAAATCTAGAGAGGTCACTTTTTAAAGGTGACAGTTAACATAGTTGGAATGCAAACCTGGGTCAGTTTCAAAAATCTCAGGTTCCCACTACCATATTTAGCTGTCTTCAGGGAACTTGGTCACATAGCTTTTATGGAACGTTGTCTTTTTTCATTTCAGATAACTGAATTCATATGATAAAATGCTACTTCCAAACAGCCAAAGATAAAGTACATATCAAGGCCTATAAAACACACACACACACACACACACACACACACACACCCCTTAAGGACTTAACCCTAGGACAACCTTTCAATACTTCCTGTTTATGTTATAATATTTTTTATAACTGCAATATTGTATCATTGTCATACACTTTGTAAAAGATGTTTTTAAGAAACTCAGTTTTCCAGTTTTCTATTCTGTGTTTACCATAGCAAAACCCACCCTTTCTGCAAAGTTTGTATTCTATTTTACAAATGATACTATTTGCTATAACAAAAATATATCTAATTATTATAGATAATAGATAAAAAACAATTATTTAAAAAATAAAACAACCTAGAATATTGACCTCCCAGAGAAAACCCCCATTAATCTGTTGGGGTAGTTATTTCAATTGTTTAATGCACATAAAACAACAACAACCAACTTATTTAAAGCATTTTCTTTGTTGTATATTTACATAATAGTTAAAAAGAACCCTATCCGAAGGTAGGACTAGACAGTAATCATATTTGGTTTCAAAAGGCAATTTCAGCTCTGATATGTAGAGTTTCGTACTCATCATTCTCATCCCCTCAATAAGAAAAAGGCTGAACAAAATGAAGAGAAACAATTTTTCTTCAACTAGCCAGAGAAATAGTTTCCAGGGCAAGCTGTCATCTCAAAATTTGGAGAGGTAAGTGCATAGAAGGAAGCACAGTCGAGATCAGTTTAACTGGAATAAAAGCCAGTGCAACCTTTAACGGGGAGAACATTTGACTTGCTGGTGGCTGAATATGGATCAGCAGGAGAGTGAGAAACCCCAGGAGTTTGCAGTCTGTGGGGGAGGCAAATGTTCATGGGTTTTCCTCCAGGAATCCCCCAAGTTCTCACAGGGAAGAGCCAAAAACATCCAATCAGGCTGAGAGGAAAAGTAACCATCTGGAAACACCACCACAGGGTTTTCCACTTACAAATAAATGCTTACTCTCCAGGTGGTAAGAATTTAGGGGAGCTTTATCGCATCTGAAGGGAAGCTGTAATTGGATAAATTACAGCTATGCCAGATCTTTCTGCCTCTTTTAAGAGAGTGTGGGAAAAACAGGAAACACTTGTGAAGCAGATACAAGGACAAAGGCCCACCGAAAATTTTTAATTTAATCACAAGATTATAAGAGCTCCTCTTCCCCCATGACTTACAACCACATCAGTGGGGCTCCAGTATAATAACTGCAGATTACAGCTGAAGGAACTACCAGACATGCTGTCTATTTAAAGAAGAATTCTAAAGGAAGTCCACAGAAAACAGGAGAGGCAAAAACAAGAGCAGAAGACCTACAGCTACAGTGACTTTGTAGTCCAGCATCTAGCACTTAAACTCAAATGACGTCAATTAGCCTCACACTAGAGATCTTCTATGTCAGTTTCTCCTACCTGGTATAAGGGCTAACTTTTAGAAAAAGAAGAAGAAAAAATACAAAGAAATTTAAAAGTTAAAAAAACATTATGTAGAAATAAAGCAAACAACGAGTGAGACTCAGATAGGACATACATGTTGGAATTATAAGACAGTATAAAATAATTGTGATCAAAATATTAAGGCTCTTGTAAAAAAAAAGCAAAAACAAATATGTAATGTAATCCAAGAGGTGGACATTCTAAGACAAAATCAAAAGGAAATGCTAGAAATCCGAAACAACAACAACAACACTGACAGAAATGAAGAATGTGTTTATACGCTCATTAGTCAGCTGGACATGGCTGAGGAAAGAATCACTGAACTTGACAATATGCCCATGGAAATTATCCAAACTGAAATACAAGGATAAAAAAAGTAATGGAAGAAAAATGAGAACATCCAACAACTGTGGGACAATTTCCAAAGATATAACATACACATGATTGAAATATCATAAGAAGAAAGAAAGAATGAAACAAAAAATATTTTAAATAATAATGGTTAAAATTTTTTCAATATTAATAACACAGATAACACAGAGGGACCGAGATAACACAGATCCAGATAACACAGAGGGACGGAGCTGGGTACATATTTTTAAATTTTGCACATAAGTACACCACACTCCAAATGCATTAAACTAAATACAATTATTCAATCCTGAAAGAATTTGGTAGTATGGGGTAGAGAAAGGGACATCTTACCTATAGAATAACAAAGAATAAAAATTACAGCAATCTTTTCATCCAAAAACCATGCAAGAATAATGAGAATAGAGTAAAATATTCAAAATGTTAAATGAGAAAGTGGACTACTTAGAATGCTATATTCAGAAAAATTATCCTTCAAAAGTAAAGGAGACTTTTTCAGAAAACAAAATGCAATGGAAGCATTTGGAAACCACTGTTTTCCTTGAAGGCTAGATCTCTAGATTTTGTTAGCAATCACTTACAAAACAATTATATTTTTGAATTATCCTATGTCCATATAATATCTCACAAATTTACATTTTTTAGTTAAAGTAACTTTTTTCAATTTTTTATTGTATTGTTTCTATTACCATTTAGTCCCCTTATACCTCCTCCTCACCACAATCAGCACATTGTTGTCCATATCCATGAGTCCTTTTTCCCTTTTGCTCAACTCTTCCACCTCCCAAATACCATTTGCTGTCATCCTGCTATCTATGAGTCTGTCCCCATTTTCCTTGTTAGTTCATGTTAGTTCAGTTAGTTCATTAGATTCCACAAATGAGTGAAGTCATGTAGTATTTGTCTTTCTCAGACTGCTTATTTCACTTAGCATAATGTCCATCCATACAGTTGCAAAGGGTGAAACTTTCTTCTTTTTTTTACGGCCAAATAGCATTCCATTGTGTAAATGTCCCACAGGTGTTTTATCTAGTCATTTACTGATGGACACTTGAGCTGCTTCCATATCTTGGTGATCGCAAATAATGCTGCAATGAACATAGGGGTGCTTATGTTCTTTTTGTTAGATCGGAGTTGCTCCAGAAACTGGATGATCCCAGCGAGCTAAGGAGAGCGGAGTTTATTAGCAGGGAATAAGAGGGAAGGTGGAGCCAACCGAGGGAGGTTAAGAGGAAAGTGGGGCCAACTGAGGAAGGTTGGGGAGCCAACCAAGGGAGGTTGCGACTCACTCAGTTGTTCTTAGATCAGGGTTTTTAAACACAAAAACCTACAGTTGGGATATTAGAGTCTGATTGGCTAGAGTTGGTTGCTGGGTGAAAGCTGCATCCTGTTATGCGGGATAAGCTGACCCCAGACCCTAATCTTCCTGGGTAGGGTCTGAAGGCAGCTTCCCACAGTGCCATTTTCTCACCTGGTGACTTTCATTCCTGCTAGGCCTGCCTAGATCTAACACTTTTGAATTAGAGTTTTGAGTTCCTTCAGATATATTCCCAGAACTGGGATCACTGGGTCAAAGGGCAGTTTCATAACATTTTCCTGGACAAAAATTACAGCAGACAGGAGACATGTACTGATATGTGAGTATATGCTGACCTATGCATAGGTAGGTTTGCTAGATACAAGACAGGATACGATGCCCAGCTAACACTGAATTTGTATAAACAACAAATAATTAGTTTAAATATATCTCATGAAATATTTGGAATATACTCATACTAAAAATATCATTTGTTGTTTATATAAAGTTCAAATGTAATTAAATTTTCTGTATTTTTTATCAGCTAGATATGGCAGACCTATATATACTTTATACACACCGTATTCTCAATTATGCCCATCTTGTCACAAAAATATGCCCAAGAGACTAATCACCTAGCAGGTGGCATTAATTAGAATTATAAGGTTTTTTCCTAATAGTTCATGATGCTTTAAACAAGCAGGAAAAGCCTCCTAGGTAATAACGAACATTAATGCTCTGTGTTGAGCATAATCCTATGTAACGTTATTTTTAAAAATTTATTTTTATTGTATTTTTCCATTACCATTTATTCTTCTTATACCTCCCTCCCTCTGGCAATCACCACACTGTTGTCCATGTCCATGAGTCCTTATTTTTATTCTAAATAAAACTTTCCAAATTTTCTTCATTTCTGAAATGAGTGGGAACCTGTTAATTTGTCAATGCACACTAATCAATGTAGGGACTATATTGAGGTAGGTGTGCTTGTTTCTTACAATCCCACACTGTTGGGTCACTTTTCTAAAATCCTGAGTTCCTCTGAAGTATGTACTGTCAGCTATACCAATCATACTCTTCAGTCCACCAAATCCCAGGTTTCTTTTTTTTTTTTTTAACTGAAGATTTCACAATAGCACCTTCCTTAACATCTTTATTGCCATAATCATTCAAATATCAACTCTTATGTTTCGGCATCTATGGGGGTCCAACTGTGGACCACAGGTCTCATGCAAGCCAAGCATGGCTGTGAATGCGGCCCACCACAAAGTCATAAATTCACTTAAACATTATGAGATTTTTTTGTGTGATTATGTGTCACAACCTATTTAATGTGTGGCACAAGACAGCTCTTCTTCTTTCAGTGTGGCGCAGAGATGCCAAAATGTCGGGCACCCCTGATTAGAGGATCAATCCAACACCCTGACCTCAGTTTCTTTAGCTGGTGCCAACAGTATTCATCTCAGTCACCGACTTCCACGGTCTTTCTCTAAGTCAGAGTTTCTCAGTATCTTTCTGTGGCATGTGTTTGCGCCATTATTGAGAAACCAGTTTATCCCAGATATTAAGCTGACACAGGGCAGCTGTGTGGGACTGTGAGGGCCAGCGTCAGGGTCCTGCTGCTCTGGATGAAAGGAAATGTCTCTTGACCTCAGCTTTCCATGTAGATATTTTTATTTTGTATGTACATCCTGAATAGAAACATTTGGAAAGCAACTCTTTAACATTAACTGTCCCATGGCCCAATATTGAGTTTAAGCATGCTACCCTCAAACCAAATTCCTCACACTTTGCGTTCACATATTCTAAATAACTTTTCTAACGCTTTTAAATCCACTCACCAATGGACTTCACCACAATTATATTTTCCATTGCCCTTCTATTCTCAATATTTCCTTACTACGTAGGATTCCAGCATCTGACACTGAGATTGCATCCTTGAGTCCATCCAGAGTGGCCCAGTCCCATTCTCCCTTGTTGTTTACACTTTATGAAATGTCAACCTTGATTCAAAAAGGCTGAGCATGGCTCAAATCAAGAGATAAAACCAAGATCACGTGTCCCAACTTAAGTATGTAGCCACAAGTTACATGCCGGCCCTTGGCGCTGTCAGCACTCTTACTTCATTTCCCACTGAATCATGCACTCTCTAACTGATGGTACCTTGCTCTCTTCCAAACATCAAACTCCTTTCCCTTTACTTACTATTTGCTGTGTTCTGTTGCTTCTTAATTAGCTGATTGAAAATTATTTGAAGGGATGTATCTCATTTTTATTCTACCAATTAGAGTAACCAATCAGGATCCATGTAATTTTATTTTCCTTTTTGTAATGATAAAGTGTTTTGGCCTCTATATTAGTTTTGTGGGACGCTATAATAAAGTACCACAAAGAGTATTACTTAAAACTACGTACATTTATTATCTAGCAGTTCTGGAGACTTAGAACTTTGATCAGAACCCAATTCAACCCATGCAGTTTCTGATAAGAAACAATTCTTTCACTTAGTATAGAATTCCAATCCATTACCTTACAGATCTTAGACTGTATCCAGGTGGAATTATATGCAGTGACACCCATTACAAAATTCTTAATATCAGTAATACCTGTTAAGTAAATACTCTCCCTTGGTACCATATATATCAACAACTATAATTCAATTAGAAACAAGTTTTATGTTACATGTTTCTAATTTGGTAACTGCTACTCTCTTATCATCTCTGGCCAGCTAGATTCCGCCCTACCCCCACCCCAATACTATGCCAAAACCACTCTTATCTAGGTTGCTAAGGTCCTCAACCTTGTTTAAAGTAAAATCTCATCTTAAAGTACAATTATGGTATTTTTAAACTCTTTTCAACTGCTTTCTTTACTTGATGGATAGAACATAATACTCTGGTTTGCCACCAATTTCAGTGTAGCTCTTAATTCTTTTTTTTGTGTGTGTGTGTGTGTGTTGTTTAAAGTTCCCTTTATGATCTCTAAGATACACCACTGTATAGACTTTCATGCTACTTTTTTCGTTGTCTACTCTATCTTGATATAATTGTATACATCTGTGCGCCTCCCCTATTGTATTCTTATTTATATGATCCGTCCTTGCACAATCCTTGAGATAAAATCTGTAGAAATCTCAAACCAATATACCTAAAATTAAATTTTCATTTCTTCCAAAAATATACAAATCTTCTCTATTTCATCAAGTGACACCACTATTCTCTAAGTTACTTAAGCCCTATTAAAGCCAAAGGCTTAATAGTCATAAGGAACATCACATCCAGTTTTTACCACAGGAAAAACCATAAAAACCAAAGATGCAGAGTATTAAAAGAGGGTAGTATATTTTAATAGAGAAACAAGTAAGAGCATTACATTGAAATGTGTACAAAAGTGTTGTAAAGCTGATTGTTCAGCTGAAAGAGTCAAAGTCAGAAACTGAGGCATTGATGAAACCAAATCTGAAATAAATGAAATCGATTAAAACCAAATATAGAAATTATTAAATTTATTTTTAATGAGCTTATTGCCATTTTATTTATTTTTAAAATTATATATTATTGATTATGGTATTACAGTTGTCCCAATTTTTCCCTCTTTGTCCCCCTCTACCCAGCACCCCCCACTCCCTCAGGCAATCCCCACACCATTGTTCATGCCTATGGGTCCTGCACAGAGGTTCTTTGGCTACACCATTTCCTATACAGTACTTTACATCCCCATGCCTATTCTGTAACTACATATTTGTACTTCTTAATCCCCTCACTTTTCCCCCATCCCCTTACATCCCCCTCCCATCTGGCAACCCTCAAAATGCCTTTCTTATACATGATTCTGTCTCTGTTCTCCTCGTTTGCTTAATTTTTTTTTTTAGATTCAATTGTTGATAGATATGGATTTATTGCCATTTTGTTATTCATAGTTTTGATCTTCTTTTTCTTAAATAAGTCCCTATAACATTTCATATAATAATGGTTTGATGATGATGCACTCTTTTAGATTTTTCTGGGAAGCTTTTTAACTGCCCTTCCATTCTAAATGATAGCTTTGCCAGGTAGAGAAATCTTGGCTATAGGTCCCTGCTTTTCATGACTTTGAATATTTCTTGCCAATCCTTTCTAGCCTGCAAAGTTCCTTTTGAGAAATCAGCTGATAGTCTTATGGGAAATGCCCTGTAGATAACTGATTGCTGCTTTTAAGATTCTATGTCCTTAACCTTTGGCATTTTAATTATGATGTGTTTTGGAGTGGGCATCTTTGCAACCATCTTGTTTGGGATTCTCTGTGCTTCCTGAACTTGCATGTCTATTCCCTTCACCAAATTTGGGAAGTATCCTTCATTTATGACTGGCTCTTTTTTATGCCATTGAGATTCTCACTAATTTCCTTGAGCATCCCTATAACCAGTGTTTTGAACTCTGCATTTGATGCATTGCTTATCTCCATTTTGTTTGGGTCATTTCCTGGAGTTTTCATCTGTTCTTTCATTTGGGCTGTGATTCATTGTTTCCTAATTTTGGCAGCCTTCCTCTGTTTGTTTCTGTGTATTAGGTAGAGCTGCTATGACTTCCTGTCTTCATAGCATGGCCCAATGTAGAAGGTGTCCTGCAGGGTCAAGTGGCACAGCCTCCCCTATCACCCAAGCTGGGTACTCAAGGTGCACTCTTAGTGTAAGATCTTGTAATTGATCCTTGATTGCTGTTGACAGGTCAATGAGAGGGATTTACCCAGGTTAGTCAGCTGTTACCAGGGTAAGCCACTGACTACCAACTTCCTCCTTCCATGGATGATCAGCTGTACAGGGGCAGGGTGGTGGTGCCTCACACGATCTGTAGTTGTCTACTGGGTACACAGGCTCTGGGATTTCCCTGTGGTCAGGCCAAGGTCAGGCCCCACCTGTATTTCACCAAGGGCACCCTGCCTGATCTATAAAGCAATCTGAGATGGCTTCTACTTGTGCTGGGCTTGGAGATCCCCAGGGGAAATCAAGCTGTGAATCTAGGCTGGCTGCTGCTAGTGCCAAGCCAGGGGCCATTTATCAAGAGGTATGAGGGGTTGAGGGCTCAGAGACCATCTTTTGCTTGTTCGAGAAGATTTAGGAAGTTGGGAAGCATGGACCTTGGCTCATGCTCCAGCCTTAATATGGAAATTTCATAGTTAACTATTTGGGTGGGCCCATAAGCTGGGTGGGGCAGAGTCTCCAGGGATCTCCAGGCAAACAGGTTAGCCTGGTTGATTAGGTCTCAGATATGGCACCTGCCTGCTGGCTCTATTGATCCTTGAGGGGAGGGCTCAGACAAGTGACAACACACTCTTCCCACCTTTCTGTCTGGTAGAAAACTGTTCCCCAGCTCCTACCTTGATGTCAAATACTTTGTTTCCTCTCTGTATGCCACTGGTGCCTTTCAAGCTGCTACCCCATTGGTGCTGGAGCTCAGAAGGTGTACATCTTTGTATGTCTATGTGTGGATTCTTTAGGGGGAACTGTAAGAAGTTTCTTCCACTGACTCAATACCCTCTGGTTTTTGCATGTTATGAGGACTTATCTTCCTGACACTGGAACCCTGGGCTGGGGGCTGGTGTGGGGTTGGGACTCCTCACTTCCAAGGACTCCCTCCCGAATTCTTTTCAGCACATGTGGATGTGGGACCAGCCATGTCACATCTCCACCCCTCCTACCAGTCTAGATGGATGTGGTTTCTTTAATTCTGTAGTTGTCCCACTTTAGTTCACTTTGATTACCGATGGTTCTGAGTGATGCTTGTTCTATATTTTAGCTGTAATTTTGATGTGGTTGTACAAAGAGGCGAGTCATGTTTACCTATGCCACCATCTTGATTGGGAGTTAAAATATTATTGCAATTAGTTTGAAGACTAAATGCTTTAAATACAAGTCAAAAACTATAAACTATATTTTTTATAAAAGCAAATATATATTGTATGCAAAAGTCACATCTTAAATATAAGCTCACCAATTGCAGAAGAACTAAGAAAAATGTACAATAGGAATACCATTTAAAAGGAAACTAGTATAACTATGTTGAAACAAGAAGATTTAACCTCTAGGATAGTAAATATTACTGAAGATAAATGGAAAACATAGCTAAAAAAGAAGGTTAGTTTTGCCCTGGCTGGTGTAGCTCAGCGTATTGAGCGCGGGCCTGCGAACCAAGGGATCGCGGTTCGATTCCCAGTCAGGGCACATGCCTGGGGTGCAGGCCAGTTCCCAGCATGGGACACATAAGAGGCAACCATACATTGATATTTCTCTCCTTCTCCCTCTCTCCTACCCTTCCCCTCTAAAAATAAATAAATAAATTTTTTTTTTTAAAAAAGAAGGTTAGTTTAAAACTAAGATAAGGCAATTATAAGTTTGCATGTATCTTATTATAATGCCTTAAAATATATAAAATAAAGACATAAAGCCAACTGATAAATAAATAGAACTTCAAACTACCCTCAAAAATAACTAAATTTTCTTAGTAACAAGGATTGAAAATTATCTTTGCAAATATAGAAAACTTAAGCCATTCATCTTGGTTCAACTAGTTTTAATGTTTCAAATGCATAGTGAATATCTAACCTTACTATAGAGTACAATTAAACAGAGAATCAGTAAAAAAACAATAAAATCCCAGAATATTTGGAAATTAATTACCTTTTCTTAATTCACAAATCAAAAATAAAAACATACAGAATATTATAAAGTGTTTTGAAATAAATAAATAAAATATATATTTCAAAGCTTGTGATCAGGAAAGTTGTAAAAGGAAGGATTTGTGTGCTTTAAATATAGTGATAAAAATAATTATGTAATTAAGTCAAATTAAAATAAAATAGCAAAAGTTAAAAACTAAAAGTTTTTTATATTGAAGAGATTAATACAAATGATATATTTATAGGAAGACTAACCAAACTGGGATACACAAATTCTCAGTGTATGAAATACAAAAATGCATATCACCACAAGACAGTAAAAAGCATACCAAAAGGACAAAGTGAATAACTTCTTCTCAACAAGGGAAGTAACTTAGATGAATCAAAAATTATACTAGGAAAATATAACATAAAATCTAGTAGAAGAATAAATAGAAAAATCTGAAAAAATCCCATTTGTATTTTAAGAATTAGACTGTTATTAAAAACCTTTCCTCATATAAAACCTCAGCAGAAGATGACTCACTAATGGAAACAATTAAGGGAAAGAAACTGCCAATTTTGCATAAGTAAATCAACTGAATATCTACATAGAAAAATCAAATACAACACACAATATACAGAAAGAAATTCCACATGGACTGTAGACATAAAAGGAAGAGGTAAGACAGTTTTTTAATGGTACTATAACAGAACATTTTTCTAACCTTGAAGAGCCATAGGCATAATACGTCTTTGATGGGACTGACTGAGAAAGCACTAATGGTAAAGAAAAAAAAACCCAGAAAATCAAACTTTATAAAATGAAAGGTATAGTCATCAAAACATACCAATAAAGGAGTAAAAGGGCTACTTAAAAATGGGAGGAGAAATTGCAATACATATATTAGATAAAGGCCCTGTGTATAGAATAAATATAAAACTAAATTAATAAAGAATTTAACCTCAGAAATCAGCAAAAAAATTGTCTTTCTTTAAAGAGATATTTAAAATGCCAGTAACTTTATTAGATAAATGCAAACTGAAACCACAATGAGATATAATTATAAACCCCTGAATGAGAGGGGAGAAAAAGATCTAGATACACTGTTGGTAGAAATATAAATTAGTATATCAGCTAGGGGACACTTTGCTGCACAATCTACGAAAGCTGATCATATACCAACCCTTTCACTCAGCAATTACTTCACTAGGTATAGATGAAATTAAAATACAGCAAGGGACATGTAAAATAGTATACATGGTGGCATTATTTGTAGTAGTCCCATACTGGAAATATACTGTATGTCTATCAACATTAGACTGGATTAAAGAAAATTGTATTGTATACAACAGTCAGAATGAACCAATTACAAGTACTGTTGTAATCAATATCAGATGAATATCACAGTCATAATATCTAGTGAAAGAAGCCAGCATCAAAAAGTAAACATTGTAAACTTCCATTTAATTAGAATTTATTACCAGGGAAAGGTAGTCTATCCTGATAGAGGTCAGAATACTGGATATTTCTGGGATTAATAATTATTAGAAGTAGCCATAAGGGAGGCTTCTGCAATGTCGATAATATTCTATACTTTAATCTGATAAGATAGACAGATATCATTCCTATCCTCATTTTTCGAATAAATAAACTAAAAATCACAGCCAGTAATTAGTTACCTGGATCTCTGAGCCAGTGAATGAAGAATACAGGATGGCATAACACTAGATTTCTGATATTAACCAATGGCATCTGGAAATACAGGTTAGGGGCATCTGTGGAAACGGTGCTAATTCGGAGAGGTTGGTTTCAAGAGTGAAGACTAGTAGATTATATGACTACCTGATTAACTGGAACATTTTACTCCTGGGATCATGCAAGATAGCAGAGTTTTCTTCACCAATTGAGAATGATGAAAACATAATTTGGTATTCAGTGGTTTCCAAGTCATAGAGTCTCAGAAGTAGCTATATATTGCCTTTCAATAATGTGAGAAAATGACTAGGAGACACATAGCAAGTATGGCTTTTATCATTACTCACAGGTCCGGGAAAGAAAATCTTGTAAGGCACTGCCCTAAAACATATTTCCTTGTCTCTGAGAAAATAGTGCTTCCCTAATAAAGGTTGACGCTGAGTTAAGTATGCTTGCTTTATAATGGAAATGTGAGCTCGGATTTTAGATCCCTGAAGATGTTTTGAATGTGAGTATACAAGTACTTGAAAAATCTATTTTGCAAAAGTGAGCACTTTAATGAAAAGTACTCTTTTTTTCCCCTTTTCTTGCAGTTCATATTGTACCTTAGTCTAGTTCTACTTTACAGTTTTGACTCTAAGTTATGGTTTTAGCTGATAACCCTATAAAGATGACCATCTGGATAACTGCTTGTTTTATAAAAAGAGACATAATAAATAATATTTATATTCTTAAGAAAAAATCCTATTAGCAGAAAGCTCATATTTTGAAATTTGTATTTGCAAACTTTTAAAAATCTTTAATCTCTATGCATTTTAATTCTGCATTTGTGTTAAGGCCATGTAAGATGGTTTCATCTAAGTTTTTATTTTGTGATTATATTGTTATGATTGAACAGAAAATTAAAGGAAGAATGGTATCATTTTGGCTTATTACTCAAATCCAAATCTGAATGCCTTTTCCTTTGTGACACTTTCTACAATTCTCTTAAGTAGTTTTATTAGTGCTGTGCAATTGTAACACATTGAACACAACAGCATTTAACATTTAAAAATAGTATTGTAATTACACGTATATATATCTTCCAAATCATGCTCTTTCTTAAAGTACTATTTTATATTTCTTTGTCTCTAGTTCTTATAAAAGTGCCTGATTCATAGGAAAGTTATTTCCAAATGGGCTGAGAGCATGATTCAAAGCTATTTCCTTCAAAACTCTCACTAGGGAAAGGATTGAATACACTAGAAAAAGATTAATACTTGGTATACAAAGGACCAGAGACTAAATATTTTGAAAGACATAGCTAAATACTATAGCTATGAAGTCATATGTCCAAGGATATGCAATTAGAAGGTGACAGAGCCCTGACAGGTACTTAGGTGATGTTCCTTCAATCTGTCTTCTGACAGACACGTTTCCAACACTTTCCTGAAAAGTTGCAGACTTCTCCCTCTATTATCTCTTAAGCCAATACTTTTAATATATTTTTTCTAAAGTACATTCTTTTTAAATAGATTTACTTTAGCGAAACCATCCAAATAGCATGAAACATGCTCAATCTAGAAACTGAAATGTTTAAGATTATAAACATTCGTATAATGGTTTATTATTTTTTACATGTATACCCATATTTCTAGTATGACAGTCACAATATCCCAATGACTGGGAATATTGTTTGCTTTTAATAGAGGAAAAATAATAAAGAATTTACTATACTTGCCTGAGTCAAATAGCTAATTGGTGCATTTTTAGTGTCCAGTTTAAGAAAATCAGCAACTCTTATAGCCTTTCTACCCAGACGTACAAACACTTCTCTTCCTTTTCTTCTTTTTCTTTCTTGCTTGTTAATGCATCCTTCATTAGGCTTTACACAATGGTAGACTGAATTTATATGTATATGAATCAATTGCTTCACCATTATAATCATCATATAATCTCCAAGAGTTCATTATGTATAAAAAAAAACCTGGAAGATATTCAAGTTGTTTGAGACATGGGATCAATAGATTATTTCTTTGTTTTATTACAAATATTTACATTAAGAATAAAAATAATTATATAGCACTATTCATATATTAGCATTTCTGAAGACAAAATAATTATCTTCAAACCATTTCTATTTCCACATTAAGCACAAATTAGAGATTAGTCAATAAGATATTTTTAAAACAGGGCAAAATATTAGCTTACCTAAAAGCACATTTTTACGTAGTGAATGAGATTAAGCATTATGCCTGTTCCTTGCCACCTATTTCATTACTTTGAGAATATCATCCAGTCATTTATAAGGACTGTGTCTAAGATTTCAATGGTTTGAATTTTCTGTGTATTTAAATATTTTTTAAAAAGCCTCTGACTTGAGTTTAAGGATTTCATATACAGGATTGGGCAAAGGTAGGTTTACAATTGTTCATATGAAGATAATACATAAATAATAAATAATAATACAAGAATAAACTGTGTTTTGT
Organism: Glossophaga mutica; assembly: GCA_039655065.1. NCBI lineage: Eukaryota > Metazoa > Chordata > Mammalia > Chiroptera > Phyllostomidae > Glossophaga > Glossophaga mutica. Next base: position 70,071,058 of record CM077308.1, on the reverse strand, counting down.
GTATTCACAACTGTAAACCTACTTTTACCCACCCTATCTATATCAGTACCAATGCTGTGAAAAATGGCTAATTGTATTGAATGATTAGTACTCTGTAACTCTTAAGATTTATTCATATTGTATCATTAAATTATGTCAAGACTAAGAAATAAATGCCAATGGTATTCCTATTTTATGGATGAAAAAATGAAGCCTGGGATTGAGTAGCTTGTTCAAAATCAGGCAGTTTTCTAAGTACTGTAACTAGAATTCAAACCCTGGAAGTCTAACTTTTAAGCCAATTTCCTTAATAAATACACTCTTTATAAAATATATTTGTTTGTTACTGTATAACATAAACTTATAGTATATAAAAATAGTTATATATACCAAATGAGAGAAAAAATGACCCCAAACTGCACATACATATACAACTTCTCAGGTAAAAGCAGTAATATCAGCACATAAAGAAGTGGTCATTAATAAATATTATTAATACATTTTGAAGGACATTAATCAACTTTCAGAGTGCCTCAGAAGTGAAAGAAGATGCCAAGAAACACAAAGTTTGTTATGATGGACAAATATCCATTTTATAGGGTACAGAGAGTTCTTATTTGTGCGCTTTCCAAATGACTCTGGCATGTTACTGAGCCTTTAAAATTGTAAATGGAGGATATATCAAAAGCAAATGCTTTTAATATATGTTAAATAAGAAAGGGACATATGTCCTAGATGATCATCTTAAAATGTTAAAGAAAAATGTTGAAAGAAAATATTTAAATGTTAATGAAAATTAAATTGATCATTAAATTAAAATAAAAACTATAAAAATTCTTAAATTTTCCTCAAATTGCCCACATCAAATATATACTTCTATGATCTCTAAAACAAATAGTTACAAAACATCGATAATACATGCTTCCTGCAGTAATTTTATATTTTCAACATTATCATCTGATTACTTAGAATAAACAACCTTTTTGTAGTGAGGTTTTTCTTCACTGTAATTACATTGACAACTTGCTGTAGTTTGACAATTATATAAGTAGAAAGCAGAAAAAAATATTTCCTCTTTCTACTTTTAATACTTTTATTATTTATGTTTATCACAGTGAATTCCAAGTTCATGGGAAGCTTGATTATTAGTCCTTATTGAGAGGGATGGGTGGAAATAAAGGATAGAAGACCACCTGGACAACAGAATATCCTAATATTTTTCTTTATCCTAGTCAGTTACTTGGGAATCATTTTAATGTATTTATTAGAAATCAGTGATTATATCACAGGTATTTTGAGTAACAGAACATTTTCAGGTAGGGATCAATGGTTACTTGGTAAGATAAGGAGACTATGGTCTATGCCTTGTATTCCCCTAGACTAGTTATGCCAACCTTTTACTGAGAAGATATTCTGTCCAGTTACTAGATCACACATCTCCCTCTATACACCTGTCTCTTACACCATGAGGCTGTATGTGTCTCATTGTATCATGTCGAGGCTGGTCAGTAAGTTTGTTTGCTTCTTCCTTTATAATAGTTGTATTGAAAATAATATTAAGTATATAAAGCAAGAAGCATTCTATTCTCTTCAATTAGGGTTCAAAGAGATTATTATTTGTAGTTAGCACTGATGCATTTAGTTGTCATTGAAAACAGAATTATATTTGATGTCAGGAAATTTTTTTCTATTCTATGGGGATATATTGAACTTAGGGAATGATTATTGATACTAATTTTTAAAGGCAAAAAGAAAATCAAATAACTGACACTAGACAGTTTTGTCATTTAAAGTATTGCCATAAAATAGTATAACAATCATAAAAATGAGTGAACTAAGATTCAAAATACAGTATGGCCACTCGTTAATTGATTATTCACAAATAACATTTATTATTTACTATGCATTAAATATAGTGTCAGGTGCTGGGATACAATGTTAGATAAAATGTAGGCAATGCAGTAGGTTCCAGCTGACTGTAGGAGACCGCAGCCTAAATACGAAATTACATAATACTTAGTGATAAGCTCTCTGACGTAGAGGATAAACACATGCACAGTGGGATTATAACTTAGACTTTAAAAACTATTTTTATTGCATACTTATATATCAATGAAACATCATTGAGAACCCCATAGGTAATATATGCTTGGGGAAGAGTATAAAATTTGGGTTTTCTGCAATTTTTTTAAAAAGATCTATATAATCTTGAAACAATGTTGCTTGATGGATTTTGTTATAACCAGTAGGATTTATTGTTTAAAGTATGTGTAGAAATTCTCTTTTCCATTGGCCAATAGACTCAATACTATCAGTAGCCTCTATCTTTAAATTCTGCATATAGTGATGTTTTATGTTATAATATATCATTGTTTCCAGAATGTAAATATATCTAGGTAGAAATATGTCATTATCTTTTATTGTTTATTTATACATGATAATTATCTCATACATATGATAATAATCATATATATTGTATACATTTCTTTGGAATACCTAAAGAGATGCAGTCTCTGAACACACAATTCCACCTACCCCTCAAAATTCAAAAATTATTATGCATAAAATCCACAATGTATAGTAGGAAGAAAGTTAAAACTTGATAGTGCATATTAGAATTTCAGTTATTAAGGAAGCTCATAGTAGAGTTTGATTTTAATGTAACAAAAAAATGAAAAGAGCAGTCACTGAACCCTTTCCTTACATATTATTTGTATTAAATATTTATAGATATAATTTCATAACCAAAATGAAATATTTAGTTAGAGTGGCCTTAAATGACATCTAATACAGTACCAAAATCAGATGACTAAATTGAAACCCTGAGGCATAAACTGAAATCTTCCATAAATCTCATTTCTTCATCTATCAATTTTTCTTTTTCCCTCAAATTTTCTCAACTTGAGTAACAGAAAGATTGATTTACAAGCATGCTACTTGCATCACAAGTATTGCATTAAATTTGCATGCTTAAATTCATAGCAAATGAGATTTAAATGCATCTTGAAAAACTTTGTAGACCCGTGAATGCTATATATTTAGAAAAATGCATTCTATTTTAAATTGTACACACATGTATCTCAATACATGCGTGCACAAATCTACATGATTAAAGAGATGAAAAACCCAATTTACAACAGTATTCTCTATTCATTTTATGCAGATGGCATATTCTTTTTAAGATGTAGTTGAGTTAAACTCAGTGACCTAACTATCCTCCCATTCTGCTAGAATAATGCCCATAATAGTCAGGAAAAGCTTACACCACAGAAAAACATAATGCCATAAGAAAGACCATATGTTAAAAAAAAAAAAAAAGTTTCCCAGAATGAAGACCCTGACCTTGTTACCTAGAGCATTTTATTTTTCTTGCTAAAAATATCTTATGAAATCCTTTTTATCTTTGGACATAAATAAGCCACCCTTCTACACTTACCTGGAAGGCAACAAAGTTCTCTTGAACTTCTGTAGTTGCAACTTTAATCTTCACAACATAATTGACCTTGATACTGGCAAAAGCCATTTCTAAGGAGTGGCTCCTGGAGTACTTACTCACTGTTTCCTTTTGACCTCAGACATTTTTATCCAGGTAAATATACAGCAAAATTTAAATATACTCTGTAAATGGGTACAAACATCACTGAAGTACAATTATAGGCAACAGTAATTTTGTGCACATGTAATTCCATGGACATTCTTTTTCCTGCAGTGGCTCTGAGGAGCGGTGATCCTTTCGGTCCATTTACAGCTAGAAGATCTTGAGTGCTTAGTTCACGACCTCCAAGGGTTCACTGACTGTCTAGTCCTCCCTGGGGCACTGCACGTGCTGTTGCAGCTCTCAGAGATGCTGGGCACACAGCCCAGGACATCAAGGCAAAATTCAACACCTAAGCCAAAACTTTCCATCTGTGACACAATTTTGTCAGGTGGTAAAAATGAAAAACTAAATCTAACAAAATATTTCTTAATATTTTTGATGTAAGAACAACTTGTTACTGCCTCTAAAAGCCCAAGGTTTACCAAGAACAGAAGAAAACTTTCAGGGAAAAGAAACTTTCACTGTTGATGTCAGCACAAGCCTTTAAGGAAAGTTTTACTGTGGCTTCAAGTGTTTTGGAGGCAGGAATATTGGGAAGACCATGTTTCTTTTCCATTTGTTAATCAAATATTTCATTCAGGGGTTCCCTACCTCCAGGCTGTGGCTGGTACAAGTCTAGGTGTATTAGGAACTGGGACTCACAGCAGGAGGTGAGTTGGAATGTAATGCTCTTGAATCATCTCGAAACCATCCTCCCCTGACCTGTCCATGGAAAAATTGTCTTCCAGGAAATTGGTGTCTGGTGCCAAAAAAAGGCGGGCACTGCTGATTTAACTGATGCTAGCTACAGTGTTCTCTAGCCAGTATTTGGTAAGTATTTTCATATGAAATTTGGGATATATTTGAAGCCCTGGCTGGGCAATCGTGTCAATGTATAACATAAAGTAAAAAGTGCATGATCATATCATGGGTAGTTTGTAGAAAACTTACCATGATGTTTTGTATTTCATGTGTGGCCTTATCCTGCAGGAAAATCATCACTTTTGATAGAAAAGTAAAACTTGTTTTTTTACTGGGAAAGTGCCAGTGCAAAGATGGGACTTCTGATGAATGTGAGTAATAACACCAAAGTAGGCTGTACCTTATTCCCTGCATTAGATTCGAGACCCTCATACAGCACACCTTCCCAGTTGACTTATCTCATTACCCATGATGTCAAATTCCTGTAAGTTGCTGGCATGGCCTTTCAAATCTAAGAGCTAGAAGGTGACTACTTGAGGCTGATGTATTTTTAATAATGGCAACCCTGAGATACCTCTTGGCAGAAATTGCAACTGATGCCAAGGTGATTAGCATATGTTCCAGCTGCAGCAAACCCTTCTGCTAATTTCCCCAATGATCTGTGAACTTCAGAAGTGTTTTGCTGACCTTGTATTCAATGAGCTTTTCCAGAATTCCCTCTTGGAGAGCTACAAAATATATTTAACTCACAGTGGCAGCTGTCTTTTGCTTACTAGTGAACTTGGGTGGTAGTGGCAGTTGGGTCCAAATTATAACATTATCATCTTGGATAGAAAGAGATGGTAAAATTCTTAGCCAAAAAAGAAATATCTAAACTGTAACTATAAATTAGTAAGTTGAACTTTAAGAGCTGTACAAGAATTTGTCATCAAAATACCATGGATTTGTTCAAAATAATCACCTGAAATGACCGACTGATCATCCCTAGTGCTGCTACCACTGATATAAACAGTTTTGGAACATTGAATTTTATTGGTAAATCTCTTATATTTTTAACAAATTACCTTCCTCCACATATTTCTTCTGCCATAACCATTATTAAGCCTACAAATATGCATTACCATTACTTTGGAATTATAAGGTGCTGCACCAGTAAGATCATAATGTAGAATTATAAATTATTTTTATAAAAGGTCAGTTTTAAAGTCTCCCTAGGGAAATTTCTACTGTAGTTTAGATATGTCATATCCTTCTGTTAAAATGAAATCACCCCAAGGGGCACACTAGATAAATCTATTAATATACTATTTTTAGATTCTTGGATGAGACGACAGTAGACATAATGAAAAATTCCAATTGACCTTTAGATCATTTTGTGGAGGGAAAAACCTATCCTTAAAATCCCATTCAAAACAAGACATATGTGGAAATAAGTGTTCCATAACTGGATGCACCAAGATTTTGAAAGGTTAATTTTATTTTAATAAGCTAATATTATAAAAAGAAAACAGCACATAAGCTTGAGAATTCTTTCATTCAGTAGTTAATTAGCAAAATGCTAATTAGCTTCCTGCATACTAGATTATACAGACAGATAGACATTTTGATAAAATGTGAGTCAGACAAAGATGGTAATTTTATTTTATTTCTTCATTTTAACTTATATTTTATTGCATTTTCTCATTACCATTTATCCCCTTTATATCCTCTACCATATCCCCCACCCCCATGCCACACAACCACCACACTATTGTCCATGTGCATGCACCATTTTTTTCTTTTTACTTGATCCCTCCACCCTCTAACTATCCCCAGAGCTGTCGGCCTGCTCACTGTGAGTCTGTCTCTATTTTGCTTGTTAGGTTAGTTTGTTCATTAGATTCCACATATAAGTGAAATCACATGGTATTTGTCTTTCTCTGACTGGTTATCTTCACTTAGCATATCTCCAGGTCAAGCCTTACTGTTAAAAAGGGTAAAACTAACTTTCTTTTTCTCCTTCCTTCCTTCCTTCCTTCCTTCCTTCCTTCCTTCCTTCCTTCCTTTTTTCTCTTTCTTTTTATCTTCCTTTCTTCCTTCCTTCCTTCCTTCCTTCCTTCCTTCCTTCCTTCCTTCCTTTCTTTCTTTCTCTCTCTCTCCCTTTCTTTCTCTCTCTCTCTCTTTCTTTCCTTCCTTCCTTCCTTCCTTCCTTCCTTCCTTCCTTCCTTCCTTCCTTCCTTCCTTCCTTCCTTCCTTCCTTCCTTCTTTTCTCTTTCTTTTTATGGCAGAGTAGAATTCCATTGTGTGAATGTCCCATAGTTGTTTTATCCATTCATCTATTGATGAACACTTGGGATGCTTCCAAATCTTGGCAATGTTAAATAACACTGCAATGAACATATTTTTTTGAATTAGTGTTTTGGGTTGTTCAATAAATTCCCAGAAGTAGAACCTCTGGGTCACAAGGCACTTTCATTTTAATTTTTTGAGGTATGTCCATACTGCATTCTACAATGGCTGCACCAGTCTGCATTCCCACCAGCAGTGCAAAAGGGTCCCCCTCTTCATCCTCACCACCAGCATTTATTTGTTGATTTATTGATGACAGCCATTCTGACCGGTGTGAAATGATGTCTCATTCTGGTTTTAACTTGCATTTCTCTGATGATTAGTGACATTGAGCATTTTTTCATATGCCTATAGGACGTCTATAAGTCCTCTTTAGAGAAATGTCTATTCAGTCCCTTTGCCCATTTTTTTAAACTAGATTGTTTCTTTTTTTGGAGTTGAGTTTAATAAACTCTTTATAAATTTATTATAAATTTATTAATCGCTTATCATATGTACCAGTGAATATGTTCTCCCATTCAACAGGTTGTCTTGTTTATTTTGTTGATGTTTCTTTTGCTGTGCAAAAACTTTTAGTTTGATGTAGTCCCATTTGTTTAATTTTTCTTTTGTTTCTCTTGCTTGAAGAGATATAACAGAAAAAAATATTGCTACAAGCAAGGTCCAAGTTTTCATTGCCTGTTTTCTTCTAGGGTTTTTATGTTTTTTGGTCTAACACTTAAGTAATTCACCACATAAACAAAGTGAAGGATAAAAACACGTGATCATATCAATAAATTCAGAAAAAGCATTCGATAAAATCCAGCACCCACTTATGATAAAATCATTTAGCAAAATGAGAATATGGGAATCATACCTAAACATAACAAACCCACTGCCAGCATCATACTCAATCAGAAAAATCTACAAGTGTTCCCCTTAAAATTAGGAAAAGGACAGTGATGTGTTCTTTCACTTCTCCTATTCAACACAGTACTGACAGGTCTAGCCATAGCTATCAGACAAAAAGAAGAAATAAAAGGCATCCAATTTGGAAAGGAAGAAGTAAAACTATCTTTATTTGCAGATAACATGATGTTGTACTAGAGAACACCACAGAGTCCACCAAGTAACTACTAGAACTGACAAACGAATTCAGTAAAGTAGTAGATTACAAATATCCAGAAATAAGTTGCAGTTTATATGCTAATAATGAACTATCAGAAAGGGTAATTTAAAAAACTCCATTAATAATTGCTTCAAAAAGAATAAAATACCTAGGAATAAATCTAACCAAGGATGTTAAAGACCTATACTCAGAAAATTATAACACACTGGAGAAAAAAATTAAAGATACAAATAAGTGGAAGTACATACTGTGTTCATGGATAGGAAGAATTAACATCATTAAAATATCCATACTAATCAATGCAATCTATAGATTCAACACAATTCCTATTAAGATACCAATGACATATTTCACAGAGCTAGAACAATTATTTCAAAAATGTTTGGAATCACAAATGGCTCCGAATAGCAACATCAATCTTGAGAAAGAAGAGCAAAGTTGGAGGAATCACACTGCCTAGTATAAAACTATACCATAAGACCATAGTAATCAAAACAACATAGTACTGGCATAAAGCCAGACATAGATTAATGGAACAGAATAGAGAGCCCATTAATAAATCTACACCTTTATAGTTAATAATATTTGACAAAGGAAGCAAGCACATACAATGGGCTAAAGACAGTTTATTCAATAAATGGTGTTGGAAAAATTGGGCAGATGCATGCAGAAAAATGACACTAGACCACCTTCTTATGCCACATAAAAGAATAAGTTCAAAATAGATTAAAGATGGTAATTTTATATGAGATAAATTAATTCCAGTGTGCTTTGAAAAATAGCTTATAAATTAATTAGTAGTTATTTGCTAAAAGAAGGCTTAGAATTGAGGAGAACTTCAGAACTAAATGCATGAGACAGTACTCTATGCATTCCAAAGGAGAACTGAATTTTAATACATGATGAATGGTGATGGGACAGGGAAGAATAACTATCACATATTATCTGAAGATCTAATGTGGACTGAATTCAAGGATTTGATTTACCTTAACTAGCAATAAAGATCTTTGGTTTCTCATTAAGAATGTGAAAGAAACGTCATTCATGGAGTGAGAATAATAAAATGGTTAATTGGTGTAACTTTAGAAATGAGAATAGGGAGTGCAGTAACAGCATTTAAAAAAAGAAAGAAAGAAAACACTTTAGTCTTGTCCAGGTGGCTCAGTTGGCTGGAGCATTGTCTGTACACCAACAAGTCATTGACTTGATTCCATACCTAGATCGTGAGTTCAGTCCCTGATCGGGGTGCATACCAGGAGGCAACCAATTGATGTTTCTCTCTCACGTTGATGTTTTTCTCTCTCTCTCTTTCTCCTTCCTCTTTCTATAAAATTAAAAAAAGTAAAATAAAATAAAAACTTCATACATGACAGATGTAACAGTAGACACTGAAGATCAATTAAGAAAATACTTACACAACATGGGCAAAAAGTAGGTTTACAGTTTGAGTGCATAAAACCTAGCATTTATTCTTGTATTGTGATTTATTTATTTATTATTTTATTATTATTTGTATTATTTTTCTTCTTATTACTGTTATTATGTGTATCCTTACTTATGATTTATCTTTTAGGTAATGGAGGCTAGTAATTTAACCTATTTTGCCCACCCCTGTATTTAGTATATGAAACAAAGAAATAAGGTATAATGTTATGATTCTTATACACCACACACATAAAAATGAATTCCAGGGAATTTTATACATAAACCTTAAAAGTAATGCTGTATAACTTTTCCAAAAATATAAGTATACCTTTATGCTATTATAATTGATATAGATTTATTAAACAGTAGAAAAAAAACACACGCCATAAAAGCAGAGACTGCATAACAATGTTAATTCAATCGGAAACTTACCGCTTTTAGTGTTTGTTGCAATTCTGGGTGCTTGGAGGTACAATAGTAAAGAAAACAAAGATCTTTACTCTCTTGGAATTTATACACTAGTAGGGAGAGACTGTCTTAAAATTTTTACAAGTTCATATCATAAACGAGTTATTTCATAGTATGCTAGGATGTTATGAATTCTACCTGGATAAATTAATCTGGGGTAGAAGAAAGAATTTCTAAATTTGGAGTAGAGGACAATTGCAATTTGAATTTGAAAGAGAAAAAAACACCAAACACGCAGGTAAGTGAATAAAAATCATCCTTGGGAAATGGAAGGCAGGGCAAAGGTCCTCAAATATGAAAGGTTATGCATTTGAGGAACACTATTGAGTTCAATGTAGCTCCAGCAGGGGGTGGGTTGGAGGGGGAGAAGGAGAGGAACTAAAATGTATTGTCAGAAGTGAAACAGACTATGGTTCACCTAGAGCTAAATGGTTTAATGTTTTCACTTTTACAGTGATGTAGCTAATTATCTAAAATTCATTATGTTATTTATAATATTCATTATATACTGCATATATTATATATTACCCTCTATGGAAAATCATTTACTCCAACACTGTTCATTGAATAAGCCCTCTCTTCTCCACTGACTTGTAATGCTACCACTGCCCTATTAAGTTTCATGTATGCGTATGTTGTGTTCTGGGTTATTTTGTTCCATTGGCCTTACTTGGTCTATATTATTTTATAAAATTATGGCATTACTCATTATTGCTTTGTGATAGGTCCTCTTGCTTATCTTAGTTCTTTGATCTTCCATTAAATAAATTGAAACAGATTGCAAAGTTGTAGCAGAAACAATAATTTCAGAATTTGAATAAAATTTCACTGAACTTATAAGGAAAGTAGACACCAATAAAAAATGAATCTTTCTAAATAATGACTATGTATATCTCTCCATTTAATTGGGAATCACATAAATATCTTAGTTATATTTATTCTAATGAATTTATAGCTTTTAAATTATGTAAAACTTTAGAGTTATACCTTTACCAAATGAGTATAAATACAACTTTTAATTGTTTTAATATATTAATTATATATAGCAAACATTAACCTCTTCTTGATTTAATAATTTATTGTAGATACTTTTGTATTCTGAGTAGAATATCACAGAATCTTTGTAAAATAAATTTTTCTTTAAAGTGACTAAATTATTATTTTATTTTTTAGATATATTTTGTCTTACTGCTTTACCTAGGTCTTCCAATTTGGCATTGAATAAAAGTCAAGTTGGTAGAACCATTGTTTCATTCCTGACTTAAAAAAAACATGTTTCCCCCTTAGGTGTGACTTTTAATGTAGATATTTATAGATACACTTTAACTTAGTGAAGAAATTAACTAGTATTTCAAGGTAAGATTATTTTTTTAACATGGATGTTGGTGTTTTTGCAGATCATTTTTGTTTCGATAATTATATTTTTCCTTTTATCTGTTGATATGAATCATGGATTCATGATTAATTATATACATATTCATCATACATTGTGACTAAATTCAACAGTCATAATGTATTTTGAAATACCTTTTTAAGATTTGGTTTGCAAATATCATACTTTATATTTTTAAATAATCTGTTCACTTTATTTCCAGTATGTAACATATATATTTTGCTATCTTGTTAGGAATAAAAGTCAATACTAGAAATTGGGCAACCAGTTTTTGGGACAACTTTAAAGGTGGGACAATTGTAAATGAACAACAATAATAAAAAGTATTTCTAAGAAATATGTTATTAATTTATTAACCATCATTGTAGATAGATATCATGTTAGATTCAAACATATTCCTTAAAAAGGTTCTTCTTCTTTTTTTTTTTTTGGCCTAATCAGTGTAAAAAAATTTTTGCCAATCTGGAGATTTTACATTAAAATCCATAGTCCCATCTTTCTTGAAAATGTACAGGTTTGCTATACAACAACTACTTCCTCCATTATAATAACTTTCTGAAGCTACTTGTCAACTGCCTCATTCAGTCAACGAAACAGCTGATTGCCACAGACCTAACTATTGCCTATGGTTTAATCCTATCCCACTTACACAGCACTTCGTAATGGTACTGACATGCTGACACATAGAGACCCTGATTTGCATCCTCCTTCTATGATTTCCTCTACTAACTTAAATGACAAAAAACATGAATTTTAATACATCCTATTTCTAAATGCGACATAATTTTTTTCATAAAAATTATGAAAAAGTAGAATTTTTATGCACATGAGAATGCATATTCTTTTATCCCAAAATAATAAATATAAAATGTATGTTGTTTATATGCTTTATTGCTTGAAAGATCAAAATTAAATTCAAAATTTTTATTGGAGAATGTTTCCAGTTGTCATAACAAAGCAAAGTTTCTATAAAAGAGAATGTAGTCTTGAGTTTTACTGAAGTGACAACTTGTGTGATCTTAGACTAGCAAATTTATGTCTCTGATTGTGTTCCTTATTTGCAAAGTGGAAATAATTTTAATTTCTATGACCACTTTACAAAATTGTTTAAGTATCAAATGTATTCAAAACACATTGGAACATCTGACAATCAGGAGATATTGAGCTGAAGTAAACTGTAAGTTTGATAACTTCATGTTGTTAGGATATTTATCACTCTACTCGGCCTATCACATTTTTCTCTCATACATTTTTTTATTGGAATATAACTCACATACCATAAAACAAACATTTTTGAAATACACAGTTCAGAAGTTTTTAGTCATAGACAAGATTGTGAAACCACACTAGTATTTAATCCCAGAATATTTTCACCATCCAACAAACAAATTTATACCTATTACCTGTCACTTTCTATACTTCTAACTCAAGCCCCTACAATGACTTTCTGTCTCTATGCATTTACCAGTTCTTGATATTTCATATAAATGGAATCATAGTCTGTGGCTTTTTGTGTCTGACTTTTTTTACTTAGCATAATGTTTCAAGTTTTAGCCATGGTGTAGTATATATCAGTATTATGCCTGGATAATATTTTATTGTGCAGGTACACTATTTTTTGTTCATTCATTCATTCATCAGTTGATGGATATGCTGGTTGTTTTCACTTTTGAGTTATTATGAATAGTGCTGATATGAATATTTATATACAAGGTTTTGTGTAGTCAAAAATTTTCAACACCTGAGTATTTGCCTGAGAGTGAAAGTGCTGGTCACTCCCTGCATAAAGGAATTATGGAGGCTTTAACCAAACTATTTTCCAAGGTAGCTGAGTCACCTTACATCCCCATCAACAATGTGTAAGTTACAACTTCTCCACACCTTTCAAAACACTTTGCCCATATGTTTTAGTATAGCAATCCAATTAGCTATCCTTTAAGAAATGATATTTCATTGTGGTTTTGATATGCATTCTTTTTATGAATAAAGACTTTGAGCATTTTTTCATGTACTCTTCGGCATTTTGTACATCTTCTCTGAGAATTTATAGCTATAAATATACCCCCTTAGAATTGCTCTCACTGCATTCCATTTTGGCATGTTGTTCTTGCTTTCATTCATCTCTAAGTATTTCCTAATTGCCCACGTGATTTCTTCTTTGGTCCATTGGTTTTTGAAAAGATGGTTGCTTAATTTCCAAAAATGGTTTGGATTTTTCAGTTTCACTGGTTGTTGAGTTCTAACTTCATCCTGTTGTGGTTTCAGAAGATATTTGTATGATATCTACTCTTTAAATCTATTGAGACTTAATTTGTTGATTAACATATGAATTTTTCCTTGAAAATGTCCTATGTGCATTTGAGACGAATATTTATGCTTTGCTTTTTAGTGTGCTCTGTATTTACGGGTTGAATCTAGTTAGTTTATAATATGTGTTGTTTAGGTCCTCTATTTTCTTACATAGCTATCTGATTGTTCTACTCATTACTGAAAGAGGGAGGGGTATTGAAATCTGTTATCCTGGAACCACTTCTTTCTTCATTCTGTTAGTTCTTGTTTCACGTATTTTGATGGTTTAGTATTAAGTGCCTAAATGTTTATAATTGTCACATCTTGTTCTATTAAACCTTTTTTTAAATATATTTTATTGATTGTTATTACAGTTGTCCCGTTTCTCCCCCATCATTCCCCCCACCCTGCACACCCTCTCCCACCCACATTTCCCCTTTTAGTTCATGTCCTTGTGTCATAAGTTCTTTAGCTTCTACATTTCCCATACTATTCTTACCCTACCCCTGTCTATTTTCTACCCACTATCTATGCTACTCATTCTCTGTACCTTCCCCACCTCTCCTCCTCCCATGCCCCTGTTGCTAACCCTCCATATGATCTCCATTTCTGTGGTTCTGTTCCTGTTCTAGCTGTTTGCTTAGTTTGCTTTTGTTTTAGGTGTGGTTCTTAATAGCTGTGAGTTTGCTCTCTTTTCATTGTCATATTTTTTATCTTCTTTTTCTTAGATAAGTCCCTTTAACATTTCATATAATAAGAGCTTGGTGATGATGAACTCCTTGAACTTGACCTTATCTGAGAAGCGCTTTATCTGTCCTTCCATTGTAAATGACAGCTTTGCTGGAAAGAGCAATTTTGGATGTAGGTCCCTGCTTTTCAAGATTTCAAATATTTCTTTCCAGCCCCTTCTTGCCTGGAAGGTCTCTTTTGAGAAATCAGCTGACAGTCTGATGGGAACTCCTTTGTAGGTGACTGTTCCCTTATCCCTTGCTGCTTCTAGAGTTCTCTGCTTCATTTTAATCTTGGCTAATGTAATTACGATGTGCTTTGATGTGTTCCTCCTTGGGCCCAACTTCTTTGGGACTCTCTGAGCTTCCTGAACATCCTGGTAGTCTATTTCCTTTGCCATATTGGGGAAGTTCTCCTTTATTATTTGTTCAAATAAGTTTTCTACTTGTTGCTCTTCTTCCCCTTCTGGGACCCCTATAATTCGGATGTTGGGATGTTTAACGATGTCCTGGAAGTTCCTAAGCCTCTCCTCATTTTTTTGAATTCTTGTTTCTTCCTCGTTTTCTGTTTGGTTGTTAGTTTCTTCCTTCTGGTCCACTCCATTGATTTGAGTCACAGTTTTCCTTCCATCTCTATCGGTTCCCCATGCGTCTTCCTTCATTTCACGTATTGTAGCCTGCATTTTCTCATCTAATTTATGAGCAAAATCAACCAATTCTGTGAGCATTTTGATGACCAGTGCTTTGAACTGTGCATCTGATAGGTTGGCTATCTCTTCATTGCTTAGAGGAATTGACTCTGGGGTTTTCATTTTTTCTCCGGTTCGAGCCATTTTTGGTGGTTTTTTTTGTTTTGTTTTGGTTTTAGTCTGGTCGCAGCTATTACGTAGAGGGGTGGAGCCTTAGGTGTTCCTCAGGGCGGGGCAGCCCAGTCTCTGGGTTGTGACGCTATAGGTGGGGGCGGGGTCCGAGAGGGAAGAATGGCGCCTGTTCCACTCTTTTCTGGACTCCGGTCCCTTCTGCTGCTTCCCCTCCGCCTGGATTATCTGAGCACGCGCACGTGTTGTTACGTAGTGAGGGGTGGAGCCTCAGGCGCTCCCCAGTATGGGGCAGCCCAGTCTCTGGGTTGTGACGCTGTATGTGGGGGCGGGGTCTGAGAGGGAACAATGGCGCCTGCTCCGCCGCTCTCTCCTGAATTCAGTCCCTTCCGCCACTTCCCCTCAGCCTGGACCGTCTGCGTGCGCGAATGCGGGATCCCCTGGACAGCCAGCCGCCCTGTGCGTCCTCACTGGGTCTACACAGTTGCCCCTCTGTGCCCGGGGTCCGCCAGCTGCCACCTGGGCGCCCGAGGACTGCCAGCCACTGCCCGTGCACCTGGGAACTGCGAGCCGCTGCTACTTGCGTTCCTGGGTCCGCACCTCCACTTTTTCCTACCGCGACTCCGCCCCTCTTACCGGTCTGGATGAATGGTTGTTGGACTTCCGTACAGTTCAATTTTCTATAAGTTCTGGTTG
Organism: Glossophaga mutica; assembly: GCA_039655065.1. NCBI lineage: Eukaryota > Metazoa > Chordata > Mammalia > Chiroptera > Phyllostomidae > Glossophaga > Glossophaga mutica. The sequence continues at coordinate 70,055,547 of CM077308.1, read as the reverse complement.
TTTTCTTGTTTCTAAATATTTGTTGTCCTTAATTTTGGTTGTGAGAGGAGGCACAGTGTGTCCGCCTACGCCTCCATCTTGGCCGGAAGTCCCTATTAAACCTTTTTAATGATATATAATATTCTTTGTATCTTGTAAATTTTGTTGATTTATAATCTATTTTGTCTGATTTGGTATAGCCATCCCTCATTCATTCAATTTCTATTTTCATGGAACACTTTTTACACCTTATATCCATCAATGTATTTGTGTCTTTAAATCTAAAACAAGTTTTGTAGACAACATCTGGTTGGATTATGTGTTTTTATCCATTCTACCAATCTCTGTCTTTTGATAAAAGCTTAATCCAGTCACATTAAAAATAATTACTGGTAAAGAGGAACTTCTATCATTTTTCTATTTGTTTTCTATATTCCTTATAGATTTTTCTTTATCATGCATTACTATATTATTTTGTGTTTAGCTGATTTTTGTAGTGAAGTTTTTAATTCCTGTGTCATTTTCTTTTGTACATTCTATATTTTCATGGTTACCATGGAGATTACATTTAATGTTCTAAAATTGTGACATCCTAATTGGAATTTATACCAGTTTAACTTCAATAGTGTACAGAAATTCTGCTTTACAACTTCGTCCCTACTCTTTTCAGAGTTGTTATAAAATTGTATCTTTATACACTATATAGACAAACACATGAATTGATAATAATTTTAAATGTATTAGAATCTTAAATAATATAGAAACCAAAATATATAGTGTACAAATCAAAAGTACAACACTACACAGTAGAAGGAATGAAAAGCAGAATCGATGAAGCAGAAGATCGGATCAGCGAGTTGGAGGACAAAATAGAAAAAAACACTCAGAATGAGCAAGATAAGGAAAAGAGGCTTAGAAAGAATGAAGAGGGTTTAAGAGAAGTGCAAGACAACATGAAACGGAATAATATTCGTATAATAGGGATACCAGAAGGAGAAGAACAAGAACAAGGGATAGAAAACCTGTTTGAAAAAGTAATGATGGAAAACTTCCCTCATTTGGTGAGAGAAAAAACCACACAAATCCAGGAAACACAGAGAGTCCCAATCAAAAGGAACCCAAACAGGCCCACTTCAAGACACATCATAATTAAAATGGCAAAATTCCAAGACAAAGAGAGAATCTTAAAGGCAGCAAGGGAAATACAGGAAGTCACATACAAGAGAACCTCAATAAGGTTAGCAGCTGACCTCTAAATGGAAATGTTCCAAGCAAGAAGAGAATGGCAAGCAATATTCCACATAATGAGAACCAGAGGCCTGCAACCAAGGCTACTTTACCAGCAAGCCTCTCAATCAAGATAGAAGGCCAAATAAGGAGCTTCCCAGATAAAAGAAGTCTAAAAGAATACACCTCTACCAAACCAATGCTGCAAGAGATACTAAAGGGACTGCTTTAAGGGAAGAAAGGAAAAGACAGAGAGAGAAAGAGAGAGAGGAACACAGGTACGAAAATGGCAATGAATAATTACCTATCAATAATAACCTTAAATGTAAATGGATCAAATGCTCCAATCAAAAGACATAGAATAGCTGAATGGATAAGAAAGCATGACCCACACATATGCTGCCTACAAGAAACCCACCTCAGGACAAAAGACATACACAGGCTCAAAGTGAAGGGCTGGAAACAAATTTTCCAAGCAAATGGTCAGGAAAAAAAAGCTGGGGTAGCAATACTCATATCAGACAAAATAGACTTCAAAAGAAGGGACATAAAGAGAGACCCAGAAGGTCACTTCATAATACTCAAGGGAAGAATCCACCAAGAAGACATAAATATTGTAAATATATATGTACCCAACGGAGGAGCACCTAAATACATCAAGAAAATTTTAGAGGACTTCAAGAAAGATATAGACAGCAACACAATTATAGTAGGTGATTTTAACACCCCACTGTCAAAAATGGACAGATCTTCCAAACAAAATATCAACAAAGATATTGTGGCACTGAACAACACTCTAGAGGAAATGGACTTAACTGATATATATAGAGCCCTTCATCCCAAAGAAGCTAAATACACTTTCTTTTCAAATGCACATGGAACATTTTCAAAGATAGACCACATGATAGGACACAAATCAAGCCTCAACAAATTCCAGAAAATTGAAATCATACCAAGCATTTTCTCGGACCACAAGGGACTGAAACTAGAAACCAACCCCAAGGAGAAAAACCCAAAACCCTCAAAATCATGGAGATTGAATAGCATGCTATTAAACAATGAATGGGTCAAGAATGAAATTAGGGAGGAAATCAAAAAGTTTCTGGAAACAAACGATAATGAACTCACATCGACCCAAAACTTATGGGACACAGCAAAGGCAGTCCTCAGAGGGAAGCTTATAGCGATACAGGCCTATCTAAAAAAGACAGAAACATCTCAAACAAACAACCTAACCCTTCGCCTACAAGAACTCGAGGAACAACAACAAAGACAGCCCAGAGCAAGTAGAAGGAAAGAAATAACCAAGATAAGAGCAGAATTAAATGACATAGAGACTAAAAGCACAATCCTAAAGATCAGTGAATCCAGGAGTTGGTTCTTTGAAAAGATCAACAAAATCGACAAGCCTTTAAGCAGGCTCATCAAGAAAAAAAGAGAGAGGACTCAAATAAACACAATCAGAAATGAAAGAGGAGATATTACAACCGACACTGCAGAAATACAAAGGATTGTAAGAAATTACTATGAAGAACTGTATGCCAAGAAATTTGAAAACCTAGGTGAAATGGACAGGTTTCTAGAAAAATATAACCTTCCAAAACTCAATGAAAAAGAAACAGAAAGCCTGAACAGACCAATAACAGCTGGTGAAATTGAATCAGTAATCAAAACACTCCCGATGCACAAAAGCCCTGGACCAGATGGCTTCACAGGAGAATTCTACAAAACATTTAAGGAAGAGCTAACCCCTATTCTCCACAGACTATTCCAAAAAATTCAAAAAGATGGAAGACTCCCAAACTCTTTTTATGAAGCCAGCATCATCCTAATCCCAAAACCAGATAAAGACACAACAAAGAAGGAGAACTTCAGGCCAATATCGCTGATGAACATCGATGCTAAAATCCTCAACAAAATATTGGCAAACCGCATCCAACAACACATTAAAAAGATCATACACCACGACCAAGTGGGATTCATCCCAGGGATGCAAGGATGGTTCAACATTCGCAAATCAGTAAACGTAATTCATCACATAAACAAAAGCAAAGACAAAAATCACATGATCATATCAATAGATGCGGAAAAAGCATTTGATAAGGTACAGCACCCATTTATGATAAAAACACTCAGCAAAGAGGGAATAGAGGGAGCATTCCTCAACATAATAAAGGCTATATATGAGAAACCTACAGCCAGCATCATACTCAACGGGCAAAGACTAAATTCTTTTCCACTAAAATCAGGAACAAGACAAGGCTGCCCACTCTCTCCACTTCTATTCAACATAGTATTGGAAGTATTAGCCACAGCGATTAGACAAGAAAAGGAAATAAAAGGCATCCAACTTGGAAAGGAGGAAACAAAACTATCATTGTTTGCAGATGACATGTTAGTATACATAGAAAATCCTATAGTCTCGGCCAAAAAACTGCTCGACCTAATAAATGAATTTAGCCAAACAGCCGGATACAAAGTCAATATCCAGAAATCAAAGGCATTTTTGTATACCAACAATGAAACAACAGAAGCAGAAATCAAGAAAAAAATACCATTTGATATAGCAAAAAGAAAAATAAAGTACCTAGGAATTAACCTAACCAAGGAGGTAAAAGACCTGTATGAAGAAAACTACACAACACTGAAGAAGGAAACCAAGGAAGACACAAATAAATGGAAACACATACCGTGTTCATGGATCGGAAGAATTAACATCATCAAAATGTCCATACTTCCCAAAGCAATCTACAGATTCAATGCAATACCTATTAAAGTACCAATGGCATATTTCACAGATATAGAACAAACTCTTCAAAAATTTATATGGAACCATAAACGACCCAGAATAGTGGCAGCAATCTTGAGAAAGAAGAGCAAAGCAGGAGGGATCACAATACCTGATACCAAAATGTATTACAAGGCCACTGTAATCAAAACAGCCTGGTACTGGCATAAAAACAGGCACGTGGACCAGTGGAATAGAATAGAGAGCCCAGAAATAAACCCTAGTCTATATAGTCAATTAATATTCGACAAAGGGGGCAGCAACATAAAATGGAGTAAAAACAGCCTCTTCAACAAGTGGTGTTGGGAGAACTGGACAGCTTCGTGCAAGAAAATGAAACTCGAGTACCAACTTACACCATACACAAAAATAAATTCAAGGTGGATAAAAGACTTAAACATAAGCCGTAACACCATTAAAGTCCTAGAAGAGAACATAGGCAGGAAAATCTCAGATATTACACGCAGCAACATTTTTACTGATATGTCCCCTAAAGCAAGGGACATAAAGGAAAGAATAAACAAATGGGATCTCATCAAAATAAAAAGCTTCTGCATGGCCAAGGAAAACAGTATTAAAATAAAAAGAGAACCGACTGTGTGGGAAAACATATTTGCCAATGATATCTCAGATAAGGGTTTAATCTCCAAAATATACAAAGAACTTACACGACTCCACTCTAAGAAGACAAGCAACCCAATTAAAAAATGGGCAAAGGACTTGGGCAGATACCTCTCCAAGGAGGACATACAGAGGATCCAGAGACACATGAAAAGATGCTCGATATCGCTAGCTATCAGAGAGATGCAAATTAAAACCACAATGAGATACCACTTGACACCAGTCAGAATGGCCCTCATAAACAAAGCAACAAACAGCAAGTGTTGGAGAGGTTGTGGAGAAAAGGGGACACTAGTGCACTGTTGGTGGGAGTGCAGACTGGTACAACCACTATGGAAAACAGTATGGAATTTTCTAAAAAAACTAAAAATGGATATACCTTTTGACCCAGCAATTCCATTGCTAGGACTATATCCTAAGAACCCTGAAACACCAATCCAAAAGAAACTATGCATCCCTATGTTTATAGCAGCACAATTTACAATAGCCAAGTGCTGGAAGCAACCTAGATGCCCATCAGTAAATGAATGGATCAAAAAACTGTGGTACATTTATACAATGGAATTCTATGCAGCAGAAAGAAAGAAGGAGCTCATACCCTATGCAACAGCATGGATGGAACTTGAGAGCATCATGCTAAGCGAAGTAAGCCAGGCAGTGAAAGATAAATACCATATGATCTCACCTTTAACAGGAACCTAATCAACAAAACAAACAAACAAGCATAACATGCTGAAAGTCACCAGAGGGGAGAGGGGAGGGAATTTCAGGGGAAAAGGGGAAGGATTTACAGGAACAAGTATAAAGGACACATGGACAAAAACTATGGGGGGGGTGGAAATGGGAGGGAGGTGGGGAGGGTTGGGGTGGTGGGTTCGGGTGAGAATAAAGACAGAAAACTGTACAAGATCAACAATGAAAATAAAAATTAAAGGAAAAAAAAGTACAACACTAATTAATAGTGGTCTTTAGACAAATAATTGTTTTTTTTATGTATTAGTTTGTTAAATCACATAGAAACAAAAGGTGGAATTAAAAAAACAGTTACAATTACACCAGCTTTAGTAATTGTCCATGTATTTACTTTCATAGAGCTATTTTCTTCCTTCATACGGCTTCGAGTTGTTTTATAGCCCTCTTCTTTCACCCCACAGGACACCCTGGAACATTGTTTGTGGGGCAGCTCAAGTGGTAATGAACTGCTTAAGTTTTTATTTTTCTGGAAATGTCTTACTTTCTCCTTCACTTTTGAAGAACAGTTTTGCTAGATATGGAATTATTCACTGGCAGTTATGTTCTTTTAGGAATTTGAGTATCAGCCACTGCCTTCTGGCCTCGAAAATTTTGAATGAGAATTTTGTTTATAATCCTAATGAGAATCCCTTACATGTTACAAATTGCTTCTCTCTTGCTGCTTTCCAGAGTTTCTCTTTGGGTTTTGCTTTTGAGAATTTGATTATAATGTGTCTCAGTCTAGGTCTCTTTGAGTTTATCTTAATTGGGATTTGTTTAGGTTCTTGGATGTTTATATGTGTGCTGTTTACCACATTGGGGGAGTGTTCAGGTGTTACATATTTTAACGTTCTCTCTAATCCCTATCTATCTTCTCCTTCTGGACATCCACAATGTGTTACGTTGGCAAACTTGATGGTGTCTCACAGGTCCTTCCGGCTCTGTTCGCCTTTTCTCAATCTGTACCCTTTTCTCTCAGTAATTTTAACTGTCCTATACTTAAATTTGCTGATTGTTTCTTCAGCCTACTCAAATTTGCCTTTCAATCTCCCCAGTGAGTTTCTATTTCAGAAATTCTTGTTGCTTTCTTTTGAGGTTTTCTCTTTACCAATACATCCATTTTTGTTATAAACAATTTTCTTGACTTTTTCCCAGATCTTCCTTTAGTTCTTTTATCTTTAAGACAGTTGTTTCAAAGACTTTGTCTAGAATATATGCCATCAAGTCATTTTCAGTAAGTTTCTATTGATTTATTTATTTCCTTTGATTTGTGTATTTCTTACACTTTGTTGTTGTTGAAAACCAGACATTTGTCAAATAATTGGGTAATCAGATTCTTTCCCTTCCCCAGGTTTTGCTAATTTTATTATTGTTCTTTTCTTTTTTATCATTGCAGTCTCCAAGCCAAAGGTTGGCCTGAAGTGTGAACTTTTTTAAAATCATTTTTATTTTCCAATTAGTTGACATACAATATTATATTAGTTACAGGTATACACCCTAGTGATTAGACACAATATAACTAAGTGATCAACCCAATAAATTTGTACCCATCTGACATCATACATAGTTATTAGAATATTATTGACTGTATTGACTATGTTGTGCTTTACATCCCCATGACTCTTCTGTACCACCCAATTTGCACTTTTTATTTCCTTCAACTTCTTCACTCATTCCTCTACCCCTTCCGAGCTGGCAAGCATTAATGTTCCTGTATCTATGAGTCTGTTTCTATTCTGCTTGTTAATTTATTTTGTTTTTTAGATTGAATTGTTGATAGTTACATATTTATTGCCATTCTCAGGTCTTTTATGAGTATTTCCCTTGTCATTGCTGGTTACTTTATAATTTTCCCCAATATGCAATTATTGTTGAATGTCTTTTTCTTTAATTTCTGACTCCCAAAAAGGGGAAAAGGAAAAATGAAGGGACAAACAAGTGTGCCTGCCTCCAAATCTCCCGGGAGTCCCTCAATTGGAGGAGGAGGAATTTTCAATAATGGGGGAAGTGCAACAGTAATAGCCACCCACCTCTTTGTCTACACCTCCGTGGTCAGAAGCAGCCACAGCTTCTGATCAGAGCACATCCCTGATACTTGGAGGATATGGTCCTTTTGTTTCCCATCTTGGCTTCTCCCATAAACTGTGTGTAAGCTGCTCCAGGAGCATGCCACAAGGCTGAGGGGTGGGTGATGGATGGCTGTTACAGGGTTAAGATCTAAAATTAACCTCACTTTTCCATTGAAACCTACTTCTGAAAGTCCCAAGCCTTCAATAGACGTGAGGGTTACAAAAGAGTTACATCAGACAGATTCTGTCAGTGAAATTGCTGTGTAGTTGGAGATAGAGATTTCTGGTAGCTTTGACTCGGCCATCTTTTTGAAATCTTCTTGTACGTTAATTGACTTTTGTATATTATACTATCTTGCCTTACCAGAGTGAATCCTATTAGGTCATGGTTTATAATTCTTTTTGTATGTTTCTATATTCAATTTGCAACCATATTATTGCAGATTTTTATAGCTATATATATATAAAGATCATTGGCTGTAACTCTTTTTCTGTGATATCTTTAACTAGTTTTGATATTAGCATAAGACTTGTTTTACAAAGTGAGTGATAAATTCCTCTACCTTCTGTTTTTTGGATGGGAAGCACAATGAAATATTATTGTTACTTATTTTTTAAACATCTGGTAGAATTTACCAGAAGAGACAATTTTTGGAAGTCCTCAGTTCACCATCCCTACTGATGTCATATTCTTTCAATTTTTAAACTACTTTTTGCATGTTAAAACCTGAATCAAATATTTCTCATTTTGTTTGTATATGTGCATAATGTCCAAATAGGATTCTTCTACAGAGACCTTGCACAAAGATGGCTCATTGGGTCCCTACAGATAGACCTCCGCCTACATATTGTCTCCTCAGTGTGGTCTTTCTGGACTGAACACACCCCTCTATTCATCTCATGTTATATTTTCCATTGGAGCACTTGTTTTGTTTTTCCTTATTAATCATTGTTATTTTGTAATCACTAATTTATGTTTTGTTTTTACTTTCACAAAATACTGTGTGCTTGACAAAGGCAAACTGTGTTAATTCCATGCACTGCACTGTGCAGGTAGTGGTCACTGAAATGCATTACTCCAGTTAATTGTTGCTCTTTGGGACTTAAATGCAATGTGCTTTCTGGTAATCCTTTTAGTGGAATAAATGCGCCTTTTATTATTTGTGGAAGATAAGATTTAAGTTCAAACCAGACTCTTCTTTACAAGTTCTTTGCCCTTAGCTAGTTTAGGTAGGATCTCAGAGCATCAATTTTTTTGTAAAGTATAGATGATAATTTAGATGTTATTAGTAGACCAATTTTCATGAAATGTTCTTCACACTAAGGTGCTTACATAAAATTCTGTTAGTACTGACTACTGAATTATTCACTGAAATTGTAATTGGGCAAAGGCCTATCCCAAAGGGTGGCAGAGAGGAAGAAGATGAATGGAGCGTGTTAAAACATGGTACAGTTTGTTATCTGAGCTTGTTTGGTGATATTTCTGGCTAATTGCTTACTTATAGTTTATTCATTTTTAAATGGCTAGATGCTTTCAGAATGCAGTAAAAATCTGAAAATGGCAGATTAATAAATAAAATAAAGCACCTATTAAATTTATATATTTTTAAAATGTATTTTATTGTATTTTTTCAATTACCATTTATCCCCCTTTTCCCCTCTTCCACCTCTCCCCACCCCCTACTCCCCACAATCACCACATTGTTGTCCATGGTCGGCAGTTCTTTTTCCTTTTTGCTTGATCCCTCCACCCTCTAACTGCCCCCCTGCCCCAACCCAAACTTGTCAGCCTGTTCTCTATCTGAGTCTGTCTCTGTTTTGCTCCTTAGTTCAGTTTGTAAATGTATGTCTTTTATCCTCTCCCTGCTAGTAGGAGGCAGGCAAGTCTTCCTAAATACTCCATTTAGGACTTCTCACCTATAATGGATACCATTTTCTTTTTTTTTTTTTTTTAAGTAAATTTATTATTTAATATCAGCCAATTTATTCTAAGTGTCAGAAACTCAATTTGACTCTCCCTTTTTTAAATTTTATAATGCTAACCACTAAACTGATAGATGCATTCTCAAAATGTTGCTATGGAAATAAATTGCATTTTTATTTATTATTTTTTTATTGTTGATCAAGTACAGTTGTCTCCATTTTACCACCACCACTCCCTCCACCCACCCATGTTCGCCTTCCACTGTTGAACCTACTCCCCTTTGGCTTTATCCATGGGTCCTTTATACATGTTCCCTGACATCCCTTCCCCTTTTTTCCCCCATTATCCCCTCCCAACTCCTCTCCTGTTACTGTCAGTTTGTTTCTAATTTCAATGTCTCTGATTATATTTTGCTTGCTTTTTTTCTTTCGTTGATTGGGGTCCAGTTAAAGGTGAGATCATATGGTATTTGTCCCTCGCTGCCTGTCTTATTTCACTTACCATAATGCTCTCCAGTTCCATCCATGCTGTCATGAAGGGTAAGAGCTCCTTCTTTCTTTCTGCTGCATAGTATTCCATAGTGTAAATATGCCATAGTTTTTGATCCACTTATTTACTGATGGGCACTTAGGGTGTTTCCAACACTTGGCTATTATAGATTGTGCTGATATGAACATTGGGGTGCATAGGTTCTTTTGAATTGGCATTTCAGAATTCATAGGGTATAGTCCCAGCAATGGAATTGCTGGGCCAAAAGGCAGTTCTATTTTTAGTTTTCTGAGGAAATTCCATACTGTTTTCCATAGTGGCTGCACTAATCTGCAGTCCCACCAACAGTGGACTATGGTTCTCTTTTTTCCACATCCTCATCAGCACTTATTTTTGTTGATTTGGTTATGATGGTCATTTTGACTGCTATGAAGTGCTATCTCACTGTGGTTTTAATTTCATCTCTCCTGTGGCTACTGATGTTGAGCTTCCTTTCATATGTCTCTGGGCTCTCTGTATGTCTTCCTTGGAGAAGTATCTGTTCAAGTCCTTTGTCCATTTTTTAATTGGGTTGTTTGTCTTCCTGGAATAGAGTCATGTCAGTTCTTTACATATCTTGGAGATTAAACCCTTGTCCAAAGTATCATTTGCAAATATATTTTTCCCATACAGTTGGTTTGCTTTTTATTTTGCTGATGTTTTCTTTAGCCATGATTCTTCTTTTGATGAAGTCCCATTTATTTATTCTTTCCTTTATATCTCTTGCTCTACGGGACATATCAGTGAAAATATTGCTGCATGGAATATCTGAGATTTTGCTGCCTATATTCTCCTCTAGGACTTTTATGGCATAGTGACTTATATTTAAGTCTTTTATCCACCTTGAGTTTATTTTTGTGTATGGTGTAAGTTGATGGTCTAATTTCATTTTTTTGCATGCAGCTGTCCAGCTCTCCCAACACCATTTGTTGAAGACAATATTTTTACTCCAATTTATGCTTCTGTCCCCTTTGTCGAATATTAATTAACCATAAAGACTTGGGTTTACTTCTGGGCTCTCTATTCTGTCCCATTGGTCCATGTGTCTATTCTTCTGCCAGTACCAGGGTGTTTTAATTAGAGCAGCCTTATAATATAGTTTGATATCAGGTATTGTGATCCCTCCTACTTTATTCTTCTTTCTCAAAATTGTGGCTATTTGGGGTTGTTTATGTTTCCATATAAATTTTTGAAATGTTTGTTTTATACCTGTGAAATATATCATTGGTATTTTAATAGGTATTGCATTGAATCTATAAATTGCTTTGGGTACTATGGACATTTTGATGATGTTAATTCTTCCAATCCATGAACAGGGTACATGCTTCCATTTGTTTGTGTTTTCCTTAATTTTTTTCTTCATTGTTGTGTAGTTTTCTGAGTACAGGCCTTTTCCCTCCTTAGTTAGGTTTATTTCAAGGTACTTTATTTCTCTTGTTGCTCTATCAAATGGGATTTTTTTCCCTGATTTCTGTTTCTGATGTTTCATTGTTGGTGTACAAAAGTGCCTTTGATTTCTGAATATTGACTCTGTATCCTGCTGTCTTGCAAATACAGTTATTAGGTCGAGTAGTTTTTTGGTGGAATCTGTAGGATTTTCTGTGTACACTGTCATGTCATTTGCAAACAATGATAGTTTTGCTTCCTCCTTTCCAATTTGGATTCCTTTTATTTCTGTTTCTTGTCTGATTGCTGTGGCTAGGAGTTCCAATACTAGGGTGAATAGAAATGGTGGAAGTGGATATCCTTGTCTTGTTCCTGATCTTAGTGGGAAAGCTTTTAGTTTTTGCCCATTGATATAATGTTGGATGTAGGGTTTTCATAAATGGCCTTTCTTATGTTGAGGTATATTCCCTCTCCTCTCACTTTGCTGAGTGTTTTTATCATAAATGGGTGCTGTACCTTATCAAATGTTTTTTTCTGCATCTATCAATATGATCATTCGATTTTTGTTTTTCCTTTTGTTTATGTGAGGTGTTATGTTTATTGATTTGTGAATATTTTGCCATCCTTGAATCCCTGGGATGAATCTCACTTGATCATAGTGTATGATCTTTTTAATGTATTGCTGGATGTGGTGGAGGGGAATGATGGGGGAGAAATGGGACAACTGTAATAGCATAATCAATAAAATATATTTTAAAAATAAATAAAAATATATGTCTTTTAATTCTGCTTTGATCTTTGTTATTTCCTTTCTTCTACTTGCTCTGGGCTTTGTTGGTTGTTGTTCCTCCAGTTCTTGTAGATGTAGAGTTAGGTTGTTTATGTGAAACGTTTCCATCCTTTTAAGGTAGATCTGTATTGCTTTGAACTTCCCTCTCAAGACTGTTTTCGCTATATCCCATAAGTTTTGGGCTGTTGTGAGTTCATTTTCATTTGTTTCCAGAAAGTTTTTAATTTCTTCCTCGATCTCATTATTAACCCATTCATTGTTTAATAGCATGCTATTCAATCTCCATGAATTTGAGTGTTTTTGAGTTTTTTCCTTGAGGTTGGTTTCTAGTGTCAGTCCCTGTCGTCTGAGAAAATGCTTGATATGATTTCAATTTTCTTGAATTTGTTGAGGCTTGTTTTATGTCCTATCATGTGATCTTTTAAAATGTTCCATGTGCATTTGAAAAGAAGGCGTATTTTGCTTCTTTAGGATGAAAGTTTATATATATGTCAGTTAAGTCCATTTGATCTAGGGCATTGTTCAATGCCACAATATCTTTGTTGATATTTTGTTTGGAAGATCTACATATTTTTGACAGTGACGTGTTAAAATTCCCTAGTATGCCCGTGTTGCTTTCTTGAAGTCCTCCAAGATTTTCCTTATATATTTGGGTACTCCTATGTAGAGTACATATATGTTTATAATTTTTATGTCTTCTTGATGGATTCTTCCCTTGAGTATTATGAAGTGTCTTTCTGGGTCTCTGTTTATGGCCTTTGTTTTGAAGTCTATTTTGTATAAGTATTGCCACCCTGGCTTTTATTTTTCCTGTCCATTTACTTGTAATATTTTTTCCAACAATTCATGTTCAGTCTGTGTAGGTCTTTTGTCCTGAGGTGGGTCTCTTGTAGGCAGCATATGTGTGGGTCCTGTTTTCTTATCCATTCAGTTACTCTATGTCTTTTGATTATAGTATTTAATCCATTTACATTTAAGGTTATTATTGATAGAGTCTTATTTATTGTCATTTTTTCATACCTTTGTTCCTCTCTCTTTCACTGTTTTTCTTCCTGTTCTTGAAGCAAACCCTTTAGCATCTCCTGTAGAGCTGGTTTGGAGGAGGTATATTCTTTAAGGCTTCTTTTGTCTGGGAAGCTCCTTATTTGGCCTTCCATTTTAATTGAGAGCCTTGCTCTCAATAAAGTAGTCTTGGTTGCAGGACTTTGGTTTTCAAAATATTTCAGAAATATTTTGGAATATTTCTTGCCATTCCCTTCTGGCTTGGAGCATTTCCATTGAGAAGTCAGCTGCTCCTTTGTGTGTTACTTCCTGTTTCTCCCTTACTGCCTTTAAGATTCTCTCTTTGTCTTGGAATTTTACCATTTTAATTATGATGTGTCTTGAAGTGGCCCCTTTGGGTTCCTCTTGATTGGGACACTCTGTGCTTCCTGGATTTGTGTAACTTTTTCTCTCATCAAATTAGGGAAGTTTTCCACCATTACTTTTTGAAATTGGTTTTCTATCCCTTGCTCTTCTTCTCCTTCTGGTATCCCTTTTCTATGGATATTATTACAATTCATGTTGTCCTGAATTTCCCTTAACATCTTTTCATTCTTTCTGAGTCTCTTTTCTTTTTCTTATTCTATCTGGATGTTTTTTTTCTACCTTGGCTTCCAGTTTGCTGATTCAATCCTCTGCTTCATCTGGCCTGCTTTTGATTCCTTTTGCTGTGTTCTTCAATTCAGAAATTGCATTCTTCATTTCCTCTTGGCTCTTGTCGATAGTTTCTATTTCCTTTTTCTTGTTGATATAGTTTGCAGTAAGTTCCTTGTAGCTTCCCTGTAGTTTTTGGAAATTCTCACTCAGCTAATTGAGCTTCCTTATAACCACTGTTTTGAACTCAATATCTGATAGTTGACTTGCCTCTATTTCATTTAGAATTCTTTCTGAGTGTTCCTCCTCTCCCTTCATTTGGGGTTTGTTTCTTTGTCTTCCCATTGTTTGTGAGACTCTTCTTGTTGGCCTCTGCTTCTTAAATTGATCTGTTTTGACTCCTTGAGTTTGGGGTGTAAATCTATAGTAGGAGACCTGTGAGATTCAGTGGTGCAGTCTCCTTGATATCCTGAACTTGATGCTGTTGGGATGCACTTTATGCCATTTATGTTGGTCTTCTGGATGTAATTGGGTTTTGATTGTTGTTGGGTCATTCTTTGGAGAGTCTGTCCCTCTAGCTGGTTGACTAAGGGTCACTCTGCCCACCATGTCTTAGGTGCTGTTGTGCAGGTACTGTCAGAACAAAACCACAAAGCCCAAGGAACAAATCCACATACACAAAAATATCTCCCCCCTGCAATCCCACTATCAATAGCAAATCAACCGATATTAATAGAGGTGTAAAGAGATTAAGACTATTATAAGAAGAGAGAGAAATAAACTATAGTATAAATTCTAGTAACTTAATATGCACAAACTTGCTGGACAAGAAATGAATATTAAGAAGCTATGTATGCAGGAAAGAAAATATTATTAATTGTGGATAAGACCACAGTGAATTTCATCTAGGTCGCCTCTAGAATTTACCACAGTTTTTTCATTCTGGATCTGTCTGGTAATATCAGATGTTGACCCCATCTGACCTTAGAAGGCCTGTTCCGAGGCTGACAGGGATCTGCTGTCTGTGGTTGTCTCCTTCAGTTGTTAATCTAGTCACTCTGCAGTCAGCAGTCAGGCGTAAGCACCAGAGAGCCAGGGCAGAGTCTCTCAGGGGTCAGGGCTATTGTTTCCCCTCAGGCTGCTGCTTCTGGGAGGGGAGTGGTCTGCCTGAGCACCATGGCTCCTGCCATTTAGGTGATGGCTTAGCACTGGGATCTCAGAGTCTACTCTCTCAGCTCTCTCCCCAAAGCTTCCATCCCGAGTTTTTCCTCAGCTTTCTCTAGCCCACTCTGCCCCTGCCTTTGCCAGAGTCCCAGGTATGTGGCAGCAAATGAATGTTTGTGTGTTGGCCCTTTAAACAGCTTGTTGTGTCTCCAGCTCTCCATTTTTCACAGAGAGCAACCCTGCCCGCTTTTTGCCGCTGGTTTATTATCTGTGTACTTTTTGGGCTCTGTTGCTCTAGGCTGGGGATCCCAGCTTAGGATTTAGGCCCCATTCTTTTCAGGGGGATCCAACTGGTCACTGAATTAACCCTCTAGCGTTGCAACCTATGGGCACCTGGCCAGCCCTCTTGAGTATCCACTGGACTCCTTACCAGTCAGTGCTGAAGCTAATTTTCTGTGTGTCTGAGGTTACAAGGCTTCTCTCTCACTATTGTTCAGCTGTTTGTTCTGGGTGATTTATCCACAATTTAGCTGTAATTCCAGATTGGGCCTGGGAAAAGGTTAGTGTGGTTTCCATTCATTCCTCCACCATCTTGCCTCCCTAAATTGCATTTTAAAGCTAAGTCTTTGTTTTATATCCTCTTAAAGGTGATAAAGAATTTTCTGAAATCTTTCATTTATACTTCTCCTTTTGTTCTGAGGTAGAATTATAAGCAAAAGTAAAAAAAAGTTGTTCTAATATAATTGTTTATTAATATAATTTAACATTAATTAACTAATATAGTTCTATAATAATACTCTGTGACTGATATAGGAGCCAAATGAAGTATAGTTATTAAATAAAAAAGGGACCCAGAGACAGCTGCTTATGGGTGTAAGATCTAGCTCTCTGGCTGACTCTACTAGCTGTGAAATCTTAAGCATTTTGCTTGACAAGCATTATGAAAAGCCTAAGATCTTATCCTAATTTTAAACTAACAAGTTAGTCAGCCACGTCACTGTTCCACATCATTGCCAGAATACACAAGATTCCTGATCAGAGGTAAAAAAAACCTGATATCATGGTACAGTGAGCAGCATGAGCCTCACAGTAACACCATTTTTTATGCCTCCCTTCCTTTCAACACATCCCAGTTCCATGGTGGAGACCGAGGTGGGCCTAGATTCGTTCAGCACACCCAGTAGACTTGCATCTGAGACAAGAAGGGCAAAGTTTAGACATCCTCACTCTTTTATAATGGGCTGTATTCAAATCCTGCCCTTTCTTTCTGCCCAAACTTTTGCCAAAAAGAGACATTGTGTTCATTCTACTGGAGAGCAACCACAACTGCCCTCTGCTCCAGTGGGAAATACTGTTGTGGACCGTTCAGTCTGGTTTCAGGAGTTGTAACCCTCACCCCATGGTGGGCTGTGTAAGAACCCAAGGGACCCACTTCATCTGGGTCTGTTCTGTCAAGAGGATGTGACCTACTAAGGAGACAAAGCTTATCTCTCTGGCAGAAGCACTGCTTCTGCCTCATCCATCTCTGGCCCCAATGCTTGGTTGGCAGTCAATGACAGGTAAGACTCCTCACGGGAGGGGCGACCTAAGCGAGACACAACCACTTGGGAGGCCCTCATGGAAGGACTCGGGGGGCTGCAGCAAAGAGGATGTGATGGACCCTCGCCCCCCGGCTATTCTGACATAGCCCGAGTCCTCATTTCCATCTGGGAGATATCTCCTGCTTCCTAATTGCCTTAAAGCCTGAAACTGTGGGGGCAAGTAGTTCAGCCCTGTGCTGGCCAGCATGGCTCCCTGGGTGATCGGGCATAAGAAAGAATTCCTAAAGCCCTGTGAAACCTGCTTTGCTAAGAGTGCTCTTACTTAGGTGATAAGAGTCCCAGGAGGAAATGAGTATGTCTCCCGAAGTCTGGCAACCCCCTTTCCTGACAAACGCTGGCTCAGATTATGCCCTCAGATTTCTTTGACATGTTAAACCTGTATTCCGGTGTATTTGAGCCCAATAAAAGCCTAGTGAGGAAGGGGCTCTGGGTCATTCTCCTCTGAGAGTTTGACCCCTTTCGTCCCCAAGCAGAAAATGTCTTGGTAGTTTTTATTTTCATCTGTGATGGAGGGATGGGGCTCTGCGGGCAGAGCCCCCCCCCCCACATCTGGCCCCCAGGACAGGGTCCCCCGCAAAATATGGTCTCTTTTAAGGCAAATATAGTCTGAAACAAAGTCTATCAGTACTTTTCATAAGCTGTGAAGACAAAGTGAGATTTCGATAAACTATTTTCTCTCAACATTGTTTACCCTCTCTTAGGCCTCAGTCTTATGTATGTAGTAGGAATAGTAAAAATATGTAATCCCTAGGATTTTTAAGATAATAAATGTTATAATATATTAAGTACATTACCTGACATATAGTGAAAACTCAACTAATATTACCAAGTGCTAATAGTAGAAAGTAAACAGCTGAGTTGTAACAGAATTACAGATTTTTAAAATGAGATTTTATTTTGACTATATGTGTGTGTTTGTATGCTTATACAAAATATAAAATATGGTTAACTGTTAAACTAAACCCTGTAACTTACTATAAACCTATAAATCAAAGTAAAACATCAAGAATCTTTTCTATATTAATCTGAAAAATATTTAAGTAAGAAATATGCAGACAAGTCATATTTTCTAACAGACTACAGGCAAAAAATTTGCTCTTTATGTAAAAATAATGCTCTCCTTATTAATTAATGAGCATAAGCACACACTTTTGTACATTACTGAGGAAAGATAAATGTTCCCTTCAGCTAAAATCCTCATAGGCATCATTCCTAGTCTTTGGTTCCCAACTCCTTTTCTTAAATGGTGCCAGTATACTTTGGCACTTGCCTCTGATGTCCTAGGTCTAGCCTCTCCATTTACATTTTAGGTTATTCCATAGAAAATGGTTCTCATTTATTTTTAAGCTCCTTACTGGGATAAGAAATATCTTCTTCAGCTACTTTTTCACTTAGAATTCAATGAATTTATTCATTTACTGAAAGTATTGCAAAAAGTAAGGGCTCTTGTAGAATTTAGTATATTTCAGAGTAAGAAACCTATTTAAAAATGGGTTTATATTCATATTACATTAATCAAGACTTTCAGGTGCAGATGTAAGTAACCCAGCAAATACTATGCAAATATATCTATTATCAGTCTTCAGCTCCCTAAGTATGAGCATATCATTAATGGCAGGCTAACCATTGTAATCCACCTTTCTGACTATAGCAATTGCTTCTGATTATTCAGTGAGTGGAAAGTATACTTGGTCCTTTCTCAAAGTAGACCATGCAAGGTCATATTCAGCTACTGCATCATAAAGTATCTTACTGGATTTCTTATGTCTGAGCTGGTATATATGGTCATAACCACACCTGAACTAATCTCTTAAGAATGTCTTGCAATTTATCTATGCAACATAATATTTAACCATTAGAATAAAAATATACTTTTAACTAGTAAAATTTATTGGCTTATCACTCAGAATTATCCAAAAAAGAACCTGCCTTCACATAGAGCTCTATCTAGTGGCTTGACAGCTATAACAAGGAGTCTTTATCCACACATAAGCTCTTCATAGTTTGGCCTAGCCTCAGTCATCATGTGTAATCTCTTCATAGGATACATAAGACAGCTGTAATAGAGCTCAAATTGTAGAACATAAAAACTCTTTGTTGTTTATCACGCATATATACACTTATCCTAACAAATTTATGTGACTATCCTACATAAACTAGAAAAATATCTTGACTTCTACATAACAGAATCTAATCAAATTATTCACTAGTTACCTCATTCTAAGGTTATAATTAGCAATAACACTTTGAGTTCAAGATGTACCTCTAATTGTGGTGATCTCTTTTCAATATTCTGCACTCTGTGATTAAATGAAGAATTTAACTATGATCCATATTCCATATGCAGTGTTTAAGAACAATAGTTTAAGTGAGAAAGTAATATAAGGCATTTAGTAATTTTAGCAAACACTACATTGTTGCGGCCAGATTCAATAAGAGTTTCCTCCCTAAGTAGTGAAGATCTTCCTATTAGATGTCTCAATTCAGATAATTGAAAAATCTTCTTACCTATACCTATGGTTCTCCATGAACTAATCTGAGACAAGCAGATGAGTGGATTTCTCTCCAGGTAGGTATTTAGAGTTTTCTGTGTACTGCCTAAATTACTCTTAAGGAGGTTTGAAGGATGCTTTAAAGATTAAACATTATTAATGTTTAAAGCATTGACAAGCCTTCTTCTGATACTAGATCTTTGGGAAACCACAGAAGGCCTGTAGCAAGCTTTGTTTTTGCCTATTTCAGAGTCTGTGCCCAAAGTCAGAGATTGAGTGAAGTCACAAATCTTGAATTTGGATACTGGTGGTAAGATTTCTGTCCCTTAGAAACAAGTCTTTGAGTGTTGTACATGTCTTCAACCCTCAGCCTAATAGATTTTGTCTTGCCATGGGCTAAATTAGTAAGGTAGAACTAATATTTCCCCTAGTTCAATAATATAATCAAGTTTGAAAATTAAATTTAGCATTTCTTTAATTCATCCTGCACCCCAATTTTGTATTTCTCCATTTTCCTTCTTGACTCTGAATTTTGCCTAAAATACAGACTCATGGTTCTATGAGTATATGATTATCTTAACAATTAAATTATGCAATTCCAGAACTTTGATTGTAGGCATAACATGTGCCATTTTTCAAAAGCAGTTTCACATTGCTTCCTTCTTTCCTTTAGAATGGCTTAGTCCAAAAGAAGCCTAACACTTTTTTAATATTTAATTGTGGGTGAAAAAGGATAGGCAAGAGTTCAAGACTAATTTTTAATAAACCATATTAACCTTTATATCTCTAGATGCATAGTCTAAATTCCAATGCAGTGTTTCACAAATAAATACTGCAAAGTTATCAATTCAAATTTATCTAGTTAATTCTGTAGTTTAGGACTTATCACTTATAAATTCCCACTTCTACCAACACTGTTTATATTGGACAAAACTTCAGAGCAAGTTAGAAAATATAAATAAACTGCTTAAACAAAAGATAATTTATTGACTCACATAGGTGTGAAAACTGAGGGTAAAGAAAATTCAGGCAAAGTGTTTCAAATTATGTTCTGGGATCATCCACATTCCTCTCTCAATCTCTCTCACAAACATACATAATAGACACACACATGCACACACACACACACACACACACACACAAGCTGTATCATAAGAAAAGGGGAATCAAGTGATTCATAGCCCCAGAAGGACCCTGTGGAATAGGAGAGGAATAGATACCTGCAGAAGCAAGTTCCCAGACAAAAGCAGTGGGTGTTCACTAGAGCTACTCTGTGTAAGATGTAGCTGTAGATGCTTGGTGTGAGTCAGAGAGCTGAGCAGTCACTTAGCCAATAGAAAGTTTCATATAGCACATTCTTTCTTTGAGGCATTTGAAAGGTGATAGTTTAGTTAGAAAGGTATAGGATATTCACAAGTAACTAACAAAATAAAATAGTGTAAGGCTATCATGAAATGTTTGTGGTTGGTCTTTGAAGAATAGAGTGTTGCTGATGTTTCTCCTTGTTTCTCCTGGCTTGGGACTAATATTTCTGCAGTACTGCTATACTAATTTCCTCCCTCATACATTTTTTTCTTTTTGTACATATCACTATCAACCACACTACACTTCTTTTATTCTCTTAAATGACCGCAGATATAAGGGAGGCAACATTTTACTGAAGAATTAGAGCAATGAATTTGGGTATTTATAGTACAGGGCAGCACTTTGTACTATTTAAAATGAGATATTATATCTTGAAGACACCTGTTGAGCTCTTAAAACTGGATAATTTGAAATTCCACTGTTTTCTTCATTATGAGAGAGAAAATATTTAAGTAAGTCCTTTCTAATGACACTCTGAGTCAGTCATGATTCGATCAGAGAAGTGAGCTTCTACAATTGTTTAGGTAATAAGAAATTTCTTACAGTAATTAGACCTTTTTCTGAGGATGGGAAGGTGTGGAAGTGATGTTATAGCATCAGAAAAGGGGTGACTGGCCCATAGAAAATCAACCTAGAGCTTGTAAGGAAAATCTGACAAGCAAAGCATGTCAAATCACCCAGTGAGACTTAAGGGGAAGCTCAGAGAGTTCTGTGTTCTTACTGCACAAAGTTAAAACACCTGTGATCTGTGCTCAATTAAGATAAACTGGATGAAGAGCAGAGAAAAGAAAATAAACTGGGACCAGCTGGGTGAATCTTCAATTGTCCAACCACATATTATTATAACCTTTTGATAGTAGTGGTTTCTCTTCACTTCTACCTTCCATATATTCATAGAGTTTCTCTCATACCCAACTCTATCCTAAAGCCTTAAGGGAAAGAGGATTGAAGGTATTTATTGTTCTCAGCTCCAACCATGTTTATTAGCAACATCCACTACTATCTACAATTTCAACTTTTCACATTCATAAACACCTTACATAATAGACATACTTAAGTTCCAAATGAAGGAATATAAAACTCTGTCTCCACTTAATAGGATTTTACTATGCTTGCATAAGTAAATACATGTTAACATTCCCCTCAGAGAGAATATATAATGACTCTTATGTCATTTTAGCTGCTATTGGGTAATTTTTATTCCTCCTCAAACGGATTCGCTCTGTCTTTGATATCTGGCAACACAATAGCGGGAATATTAACATATGCTGTCTAACAGGAGTAGGTGGGGATGAAAGAAGGTGAAAGGATTAGTCAAAGAACATATATGCATAACCCATAGACACAGATGCCAGTGTGCTGATGGCCAGTGGGAAGGGAGGGTGGTGAGGGGGAGGAGGTGGGCAAAGTTAGGGAAAATGGGGACATTAAAATGTTCACACAATAGAATACTATACAGCGGAAAGAAAGGAGGAGCTCCTACCCTTTGTGACAGCATGGATAGAATTGGAAAGCATTAAGTGAAATAAGCCAGGTGGTGAAAACAAATTCCGTATGATCTCACCTATAAATGGAACCTAATCAGCAAAGCAAGCAAAATATAACCAGAGATATTGAAATAAAGAACAAACTGACAGTAACCAGCGGGTATGGGGGAGGGGAAAAAGAAGAGGAGGAGTCATCAAGGAACATATATAAAGGACCCATGGACAAAGCCAAAGGGGGTTAGGATTGAGGGTTTGAGGTGGTGATGTGTGGGGCGGGGAAAAAGTAGTGGTTGGAAAATGGAGACAAGCGTAGTTGAACAACAATTAAAAAAAAAAAAAAACCAGAAAGAAAACATTAAAAATAAAGTAAAAAAAGAAAAAAAAAACAAAATGTAAAAAAAGAATAATCAACCCAGGAATTAATGTAGTCTGTTTATTTTTATATTAGTTTGATGACATAAAAATAATATTTTCTAAAACAAAGAGAATACTGTAATAGTTTATGATTTGCCATGCAAACTACTTGAGCCTCATGACTCAATATGTCTAATGATGAGGTAGCAAGGCTATATGGAGATTTGGGCAGTTTGCTGTAAGTGAATGATGGTACAGAGCTTTAGAATTTTTGAGTAAAGTGATTCTACCCTCTGCAGATAACTATTTTCTTTCTGAAAATATTGTTTGCCCTAGCCAGCTCTAAATGCTTGGCCGTAGATCATCAAGATTTTATGTAAGCTAAGCTACATGTCATGCATTTGGTATATTCTGGTATACAAGCTCATAAAGTCAAGTAGACAAAGTATCACTCTGTCATTGACTAAAATGATATACCCAGATCTGGTTTGAGCAGTTCCAGAAGGCACACATAATTTGCATTAGCAAGGAACTCCAATTTATATGTCTGCTTCTCCTGAAATATTGATGCATCTTAGTCTACATCTATGGTCTCCTGAGGTGTTCATTATGAACCACTATTTGAGGAATAAAAAATTGGTTTAATTAACCGAGGGTCTGCATAATATGCTGGCATTATCCAAAAGCCAATAGCAGTAGCATCACAATGCCACTCAGGGTTTGTATTACAGACAATGTCGAAAAGAAATCCTCCCAGCAGGCAGACTTGGAAAGAACAGAAGTGAAGTGTAGATAGCCCTTTTAAATGATTATAGGTAAAGGAGAGATGTTGAGGATAGGGCTTAAGGAAGACTGGCATCTCTTTTAAAGTAACTACCTTGTGATTGGTCATGAGAGTTATTTTAGGTAAATGGAAATTCACCTACTCAAACAGGAAAGGGGCTCTATTTCTAGCGACACAAAGTCCTAGGGAAAATTGGGAATTAAAATTTGTCTTTATATAAACTTGCCCATGTGTCTCCAACTCAATTTTTAGAATCCCATTCTTATCCAATTATTGCCCTAACTTTAACATAAGAGACATGCAATGCTGTGAATCCAAGTTGCTTTATAATTCTGCGAGAAAAGTACATTTATGTACAGGTTCAGAGTGTTGACCCTCAAAACTGTCCGTTCTCTCCAATATCACCTTCAGCCACATGTGAAGCTCTGAGGCACAGTAAAGACAAAGAAAAGAAGCTATGTTTCTACCTGACACAATTGTATCAACACCAGGCAAAGAGCAAATCACCAGAATAATAACCTTTTAATGTTTTTTTACTGCAAACTCACATGGTATGATTCCAGGCTTAAACATGTGACCAATATTCTATTTTGGTTCTCTTACAAGATACATACACACATGCATACAAATAATAAATAAAACAGAGCAGATTGATATTCTAAGCTTCAAAATAAAAGCACTGAAAAGTTGATAGTATTAGGAGGGACCCAAAAAACTGGAATTATTATTACAAAATTGTATATTTATTTTTTTAGATTTTATTTATTTATTCCCAAAGAGAGGGGAAGGGAGGGAGAAAGAGAGGGAGAAAAGCATCAATATGTGGCCTCTTGCACAATCCTAACTGGGGGCCTGGACTGCAACTCAGGCCTGTGCCCTGACTGGGAATCAAACTAGAGACCCTTTGGTTCACAGGCCAACACTCAATCCACTGAGCCACACCAGCCAGGGCTATGTATTTATTCTTACATTTTTAAGCTCCAGTCTCCTTTAAAGTGCTATCTATTTGATGCAATACACTTACTGAGACTTTTTTCCCACTTCTCAAAACGGTTTTTGAGCTCATCAATTTTGATACCTTTTAGTGCTCCTGTCAGTTTTTGTTTCATGTTTTCCACTTTGGCCAAGTGTTCCCCTTTGAGGACTTTTTTCCTCCTGGGAAACATATAAAAAGTCACTTAGGTGAGATCAAGTGAACAGGAAGGGTGGGTCATGGGGGTCATGCTGTTTTTTTTGGCATAAACTGCTGAACACTCAGTGCAGCGTGGGCAGGTGAGCTCATGAATCACCCATCCTGTCATGGGCAAACATGTTGAAAGAGTCTTCAGAAGAAAAATTCACTGAAACCAAACGCAGGCTGTTACAACACCACCAGCTGGTACCCTGGTACAGACTGGTTCCTAGAACACTCACCTAGTGAAGGGGCTCAGCCTTCAGAAGATAATTTCCATTTTTCGGGGGCCCCCCATATGTAGTTCTCAATCCTGTTTGAAAAGAAGCAATAGAAAAATTATCAAAAATCCTTTGCATACTTTTTCAAACTGTACACATTCCCTAAGTCTTTGACCTCTCTCACTCAATCCCCTTCTCCACACTTTCCACAAATACATATAAATGCCACAAAGATAATAAACCAAATCATGGCTGTAACATTTTACTATTACTCTTGGGAATTGTGTATACCTTGCTTGTGCTAAAGTTAAGAACATGTTAACCTAACTGCTTAATAATAGTTCATTACATTTTTTTAAATAGCCAAGATCTTATCTTCCTCAGGAAATAAATAATATACTTTTTAGACTTGATCTGAATAAGTTGACACTTATGAAAATTCAAGAAATATTAACTGATTTCATATTACAAAGGCTTAAAATGAAAAAACAGACAAAATATTTTAAACTCACAAATATTATTTTACATATTCTCAAATATTTTAACTCACATATATTATTTAAATTAAAACATGGCCATTTTATTTTTTATATATTACTAATTTTTCAAATAATACAAATCTATGATAGTTCTCAATTACTAATTTTTATTATATAAGTCATCATCTAGTTTTATAGTGTTTTAACATTTAAAATAAGTACTTCTTAAGGATATATGTATGAGGGAAGCTACAGTGCTTTTTGGTTTAGGAAATATTTATATATTATTTAAATAATTATATTAAATTGATTAATACCTCAGACTTTTATTTAAAATAATCAACAAAATGAAGCATGAAATCTGAAAAATTTCTTTACTAAAAAGTGAATATTTCCAGATCACTGTGGGACTATATATCATTTCTATCTTGTTTCTAACTTCGTTTCTCTGCAGATATTATTAGAAAGGCACAAAGAAGTACTAATTGCCAGAATGTTCCTGCAGTGTAATAACACCTGCCTACTACACCTGAATGGGGCCTCAAATTTCTAATAAATAAATGCTAATAGGAACAATGGTTTGGATTGACTCAATATAACATGTTATATTAGGCTCTCTTTTTCTATTTCAGTTTTTTTTAAATTTAAGTATTAGACAAGGTTTTAAATCAAAAATACCAGTAAAACTATACACAAGCTACCAATTTTTCCTACTTGAAAGCTGGGATTTTCCTCCTTGTATACCAAACATTTATAAATGATTTTCTTGGTAAAATTATAATTATGAGAATTTTACTGTGATTGAAATGACAGAATAAATAATATTATTTCCTTAATATTTTTCAGGCAAATTCTTGAGATGTATAATATCAAAAATATTCATACAAAAAGTCAAAGTTTTGAAAACTTAATCCTTCATCCTTTTCTTTTCTTTTTTCTGAAGCTGTTTTTGACAATGCTCTTGAAAATGGCTTAAAGTTTTAACTTAGTGCTTCTCTATTTCATATAGTTTTTTAAATTTCTTTATGTTTTACATTTATTCTTATTTTTTAATTTATTAAATTTATTAGGGTGAATAAAATTATGTAGGTTCAAAGTGTACAGTTCTATAATAATACTTCTCTGTATATTGCATTGTGTGTTCACCATCCAAAGTCAAGTCTCCTTCCATCACCATATATTTGACCCCCTTTACCCTTTTCTACTCCCCTACCCCTTCCCTCTGGCAACCAGCTCTGAGGGAAATGCAACTCAAACCAAAATGAGATAACCACCCCACACCCGTTGGAATGGCTATTATCAACAAGATGAGTAATAACAAGTGTCAGAGAAGTTTTGGAGAAAAAGGAACCTTCATATACTGCTGGTGGGGATGTACAATAAATTGGTACATACAGCCACTACGGAAACCGTTTGGAGGTTCCTTAAAAAATTAAGAATTACCATATAACCCAGTGATGCCACAGTTCCTTAATTCAGCTGTTGATGAACATTTGGATTGTTTTCAGTTTCTAGCCATTACAAATAGAGCTGCTGTGCACATTTGTACCCAAATCTTTACAGGGACACACACTTCTTTCTCTCTCGATAAATATTTTGGTGTGGAGTAGCTGGATAACTTGGATCACATGTGTTCATATGTTTCAACATGAAAGGCTGTGTGGGTGTGTGTCCTTGAGAACAGTTTTTATTATTAAAATTAATGTTTAATTTATTGGTTTCATTATTAAAATAATGTTTAATTTATTAGTTTCAGTTTAAAACATCTAGTTTTTCTCTTAAATGTTTGTTCATTTTTACAAATATTAATCAACTTACAAAATTTAACTTTTTTCAATTATTCATCTATGTCACTGAATAAAAACAAGAAGTAAAAGAATCACACAACTGTATAGATTCTGGTTCCAACCTGATTTCAAATTGTATGCGCTGCACTGAAAAATGTTGGATGGGTCTGCAAAAGCTATGTTAAATCAAGGACCTTTTGTTATTCCCTGATTTCCATAGCCTTTCTCACAATCAGGCTCAAATTTTATTGCATGCTGCAAACTTAGAAAACTTTCCTTTTTTCTTTCTTCTTCCTTTTTTTATAGAAAGATATTTTTAAGCTTCTGTCTTTTCCTTTGAATTCCACCCCTATTAGCTGCTGTACACAGCTTGCCTGAATGCAAATATTTTTCTCTGTAATGGTATTTTATTTTCAGTTTTAAGGTAATGATTCACCCAAGTCAGTTTCTTTTTATGTATGAATGGTACTTAGTTCTGTGAATAATTAGAGTACATTCTTCTGAAGAAAGATAACAACATAATAATTAAATTGATTATGTGTATTCAAGTTTATGATTTCATAAAATTTGTGTGGACATGCCAATGATCTGTTCGATGTTAAAAAAAAAATTCAATACCTACCTTGCTCAAGACATGGGTGAGGAGTGCTAATGTATTTTAATTACATAATAAAATATTTGCAACTCACTAGGTGTCTTTTGTATACCCAAACACATTTTTAATCACACCAAAACTTTGTGGAATAAATTATCATGTTATGCTTATAGATAAGTAAATTGGCTCAGAAAGTTTAAGAAATATACTTACAATCCTACAGCTACCAATTCTTGCTTAAAAAATAAAAGCCATAATTTCATGTTTTTGTTACTTTGGAAATGATTATATTTATCACAAAGGATAAAATTAGAGACTATAAAAACAAAGTAGTTTAAATTATTGCACTAATTGAGAAAAAGCATATTTCATGTATGTTTTAATTAATTCAGTAAAAGAACAAATCAGTAGGGTTTCATTAGCTGTGTTCCCTGTAAATCCAATAAAGTAAACAAGTGGATGTTTACCAAATAGAGCTATGTTTAAACTTTCCACAGCCCTCCCACAATGCCAGATATTATTAGCTGTGGCAAACAGGTAACCACTCTTTCAGGTCCCTCAGACAAATCAAGAGATTTTATTTTTGGGGGGCCACCTAAAAAGGAGCTATAATATTTGTTAGAGAATAAGCCAATTACTGGCTAAGACTTTTAGCCTAAAATCCTATGCAGCTACAGGTACTTGTTAGTCAGGCTGTGTAAATATTCAGCATTTAATCTGACTAAACTTGTCTGTTTCTTACTACCCCTTGTTGCCTGTTCTCCAAGTGGGTAATGTCTAGGTTTTCTAATAGAAAAAGAATAATGATTCTCTTCCTATCACTTGCAGACGCTAGATAGGAGACAAAGTTTCAAATGAGAAAGATCCATAAAACATTTAAGACTACAAATCATATCTCCAAAAGTAATTTTTAACTCTTTTCTTGCACATGAAGGATTTTTTTCTAGAGCTATGGTCCAAGTGCTGTCATTCCCCCAAAAGATTTACCTCTTTCAGGAGTAAAAGCAACTGGCGGTTAGAAACCAATATTGTTGTTTATTTATTTGTTTGTTTGTTTATTTTCTCTTTGCCTATTTCAGGGTCTGGCACAAAGTAATGATCAAATCAAAATAAGTAATTTTATTAAATATCTGATTATGTATTCTGTGAAAAATCTTTTGAGAAATATTATTGAAAAATAAAGACAAATAGAACACCACTTACACAGTAATCTATAATTTCGTACAGAAGATAACTTTAATATTTGTTTGTGTGCAACAAGTATAATAACAGTCACAAAATAAGGGATCCTGGAGTTAAAATGCATACAGTTGGAGTAACTGCTTCTAAAGAACTTGAAGGAATGGTAGTATTTCAACATGTTGGGATAAAAAAGCAAATTTTTTTGGCCTAAGGTGAAAAGAAAGAGAAGAGAGAGAAAAAATGGCTTATTAGTTTGTTGCTGTTGTTGATAAAGAAATTGGTCGGCTTTCACCCCAGGTTCCTCCGAGGGGCCACTAAGTACTTGGGATGTCTTTGTTATTCACGGTGATCCCCTAGGGCCATAGCTGAGTTTATGCTAATAAGATTAGCCAGGAGGAAAGACTAACAGTTTGATTATTTTCCTGTAGATATTAGCTATTTATCTAGAAAAGAGAGAAAAGGAAACTAGACATTGAACTGAATAAAATGGGAAGTATGGCCCTGCTGCTTAGCCAGAAATTTACAGCGCTTCACACTCCAGGGGACCACAGCGTTGTGCTCCACCAAGGAGATTAAGACTTCTCCCTTCCCACTTCTAGTACAGAATAGTTGGGGGAGGGGGGCGGGCAGCATAAGGGGAGGTGCTAGACCACAGTTCCTGTCAGTTTAACTAGGGAGTATGAACCCATCCAGAGCCCATGAAAACTTGGGAAATTGATTTTTTTTTTTTTTTTTTTTTTTGATAAAGCCCTGGTCATTCCCAAGTCCAGCTAATACCCATACCCAGAATCCCAGGGGAATCTCTCTGTTTCTTGATTCCTCGCCCGGATGACCTGCACTATCCCCATGCACTCATGTGTCCTCTCTCCATACCTATGTGGCCCTAGAAGCCTTATAACCCACGTCCGTGGGACTCCACACGCAGGTTCCAGTGTTCAAGCAGGGAGCCTGAAGATGCAGCACAGCAAGGGACTGCTGCTGGAAACCCATGCTAAACTTGCTGGATGTGGACCGGACTGTACTTTAATATGGAGAAAAACTCTGGACGTTGGTTTTTGCCTCAGTATTGCTGAGGACAAGGTTTGACCTTTTGTGTGATGATGTAGACAGAGATGGGGCATGGAAAATCAGGACAGGAACCCCCTTAATTTTACATCATCAGTAAAGTTTACCACGGAGCCCCATCCTCCTGCGCAGGTCTCAAGAAATTCTTTCTTCAACATTCCGCAAAAACTCCACTTCCAGTTGTAACAGTGGGAGGCTTAGGACCTTGAGCCACACGAAATTAGCCTGACTTCTGGGGACAAAGAGAGAATTGGAAATTGAGCCACCTCAGGGATGCTTCAATCAATCAGGTCTATGTAATAAAATCTCAACAAAAACTATTTTCTGTTTCCACTTTTTTACTCTTTATTTACATTTTTATTGGAGTGTAATTGCCATACTATCAATAAGGATTTCAACAGATTCTCAAACATCTTTGAAGCATTTGTTCCACACTTTTATTTGTGCTGCACTCATTGCATCTTCCTTAAAAGACAAATTGAATCATCCAGTTTCTGTGGAGGAATGTTCAAGCTTAACACAATATTTGATGCTGATTCATTGCTCTACTCACTCAGGCATTTTGAATGCAAGAGACACAAAATAAGTACACATGCTCACTCAACAGTGTCTACAGCTCCCACTGACTAACACTGTGAAGTTGTCATTGTTCATGCATTTGCATTCCAGTCCACTCAGAACTCATATTCCTGTATATTATAGTCCTCCTTCCATGATTAGAGTTTAATTTTTTTTCTTCTTAAAAGTAGGCTGCAATTAGTGACTCCTTTTTAACAGACACGATATGATAACCGAATAATAGCAATTTTACAATGGAGAAAGCTGGCACATACTACCTTAACCACGTGATCTATATTAAAATCACAATCAGGAAATCATGTTCATATCATGTGCCTTTGATATCAGGAGCACTTGCCTTTTGAGTATTCCTCTCAAAATCCATAAACCCAATCTAATCTTCAGAAAACTTCACATAAATCCATATTCAGAGGCGTGCTACAAAGTTTCTGACCAGTACTATACAAATGTGTTAAGATCATGAAAAAACAAGTAAAGTCCTTGAAACATTCTCAGATCCAGAGGACACAAGGGAGATATGATGATGAAATATAACATGATGTGGTAGTTTGGGTCTCTGGACAGGAAAAGGACATTAGTGGGAAAACTGATAAAATATAAATAAAATATGTAATTTAGTTAGTTGTATTATAACAATGCAGTTGCTTCATTTTTGAATAATTTGCTACAATTATTTTAGATATTAACTTTAGTGGAAGCTGGGTAAGGAATACATGTGAATTTTCTGTATTGTCTTTGTAACTATGTAAAATTACAATAAAATAAGTTTTAAAATAGCTATATATCTTTTGATTTTCCACTGAACTAGCTGGACTTCAAGTAAAATAAAGTGAAGTTGGTGATAACATGGCACAAATGGCTTACTCACAATTTTGAGGGAATGATAATTACATTTCACCAGTAATTTTAATTCCAAAATTGTTCCATTACAATTTATGTAGGACTTCATCATGTTAAAGAAGTCCCTTTTATTTCTAATTTGTGAAGATTTTTTTATTAATGGTTGACTATTGTCAAATAATTTTTCTGTAATGATTAAAGTAATGACATTTTACTTTTAAGATCTATTTTGTGGTTAAAAAACAACATAAAATTAATTCCACATGGCCGTGATAAATTATTATTAAAAACATATCTCAATGTTGATTGTTTAAATACTATATACATATTTCTCTTTGACACTGGCCTTCAGTATTTTCCTTGAATTGTAATTGTCCTGTTTTTATATAACCTGGAATCTCATTCTGCTCATCTATCACAGTGTAATATCTACGAAAGAGATTGATGTTTTGCTTTTTCTATAATAACTCACCCTCAAGTCAAGCCCCATAGTTGAAGGATAGAGTATATTAAATAAAAATGACAGGCAGCTTTTCTTCCTTCAGCAAGAGTGCTATTTTTATGTACTTAGTATTACTTGTAAACACTTTCATCACGTGATTTCTCCTAGTTCCCATGTGACAACTCCCCCATCCCAAATACATCAATTTTATCCTTTAAATTAGAAGAAAATGATGCATGGATAGACTTTATTGGTTTGTAAAATTTATTATTGAAGAAATTGGTACTAAGCCACAGATTTAGAGGAGCATTATTTTCGCATTAACATCTTCCCTTAAATGGTTTAAAACTTAAAAATCTTATTTAGTAGGTAATATACATACATGTTGGATATATAAAATGTATATGTATTTGGAGTTTTACTCATTTATTTTTACTTATTTTGAAGGTTGAGATTCAAGAGAAGGAAGTTGTTTTGTCTCCAAAATTTTAACCAGAAATATCTGGTCTATGAATTTTGGAATTTTTAGCATTTATATCAAGATTCAGAATATGTGGGGCAGGCAAAGTGATGGCACTTCAAAGATGTCCATATTCTAATCCCTAGAATTTATAAATATGTTATGTTAAAAGCAAAGAGAAATTAAAGTTGATAAAATTAAAGTTGCTAAATAGTTAATTGTACCATTGGGAGATTGTCCTGAGTTATCTAGGTGAACCCAATGTAATCACAAAGGTCTTTAAAAATAGAAGAGATAGCACTGGCTGGTGTGGCTCAGTGAATTGAGTGCAGGCCTGTGAACCAAAGGTTGCTGGTTCGATTCCCAGTACATGCCTGGGTTGTGGGCCTGGTCTCCAGTTGGGGGTGCTTGAGAAGCAACCATGCATTGATGTTTCTCTCTTTCTCTTTCTCCCTCCATCCCTTCCTCTCACTCTAAAAATGAATAAATAAAATCGGTTAAAAATAGAAGAGATAGAAGTGTGTCTCAGAGTCAGAGAGGAAATTTGACAAATAAAATTTGCACAGGGACACAATATGAGAAAGTGGATTGTTGATGGTTTTGAAGATAGAGGACTGGGGCCACAAGTCAAGGAATGAATTTACAACTCTAGAAAACTCTAGAAAAGGAAGAAAATAGCCTTTCTACTAGAAGCTGCAGAAAAGAGTAAATACACCATGCTGACATCTTGATTTTAGCTGAATGAGACTCATTCCAGACTTCTGAACTAAAAAATGAATTTTTGTAAATAACACTGATAACAAATTCATGTTACTGTTCACCACCAAGTATGCAGCCCTTTGTTACAGCAGCAGTAAGAAAGTAATGCAATGTTTTAATCCCTCTTTTTCAATATTTTAATGAATGACACATTCATCCTTGAAATTAGTACTGTATCATGAGCATGATAGTTCTTCATTTAATTGACTTAAAAAAGAATGCCGGTGGAAAATAATAAATTATGTAAGATGGGTAGGATAGGAAAATTAACATGAATGCTTAGTATATTATTAGGCCGATTATATCAGTTTTTTTATTTAGTTCCTTAGCAGTTCTGAAAGGCAAACAACCTGTCAAATATATGATGTGATGATTGTGAACAACAATTTAATTATGCATTTATAAATCATGTCTTTATGCTTAATTAAATTAATAATTTTGAGGTTATAAGCTTAAACATAACATGCAAAGTGATAAATGTATTTTAGCTAAATCATTATTAACATATATATTAGAGTATCAACATTTTCTCTTTAGATAAGAAGAAAACTAATAAGATCCTCCTAATTTTTCTTATATCCTTACGCTCTGAAGAATTAACTCCATTTTTCTAGAGTTTTAGTTTGTACTTAGATGATTATACTAAACTTGCCATGGATAAAGATCCTATCTCAGAGGAAGATATACATCCGGGACTTCAGTAGATTTAATCACTCAGAACTTGGAAAATCTGGTAAGAACAAAGAGAAAGCACAACCCCCTAGCATGCAAGATGACTTCCTTACTGCACTACATGTATATAAAGCAGAAACTAGATACATAGATAGTACTCAACAGGAAGCCAAGTATGCATAAAGTTTACCTAATTCAGGGTGCTAAATATAGCCAAATTAAATTAAAGTTAGGTTTTTGCTAAAGACTTAGGCTATTGTTTACCATATTTTATCAGTTGATTTTATACTAGAGACAGAATAATTATCTTTGTATTTTATGGATATACAGGCTATAAAGTCAACCAGTTGTTTAGTAATGAGAAATCATATATATGCATGTTTTTACCCTAAAGATCATGTTTAATTTTATAACATTGTATAAGCAATCTCCTTATTTCAGGAGGAGTATAATATATTGTTCAAAATATCATGCGCTATATTTGTATTAGCTAACCAAATTTATAATTTATATTTATGCATTATTATAAAATGTAGTATCATTTATTATAATAATACATTTTACTTGGTTCTTTTAATTGTGACATGTAATTTATATTATTGTATTCATTTATATAAGATAATCTTCCACTTATGCTTCTTAATTATTCCCTACATAATTTTGACCTAATCAAACAGAACAAATTTGACATAAGGTTGAAAATTTTTGCTTTTTTTAAGCCAAAGTAAAAAAGTCATGGGGATATTGATTGGATTCATACAATAAATAGAACTTAGTCATTGATTGCTCATGAAAAAGCTTAGTTACAATATGTCATTTCCACAATATTTTTCATATTTTATCACTTTAAAATGTTTGTAAAACCATTGCTGTATAGCCATATAGTCAGTAATTTTCCAACTTAATTGCATTTAAGTTGCAAAATTCAAAAGGTCTTATTTTTTTCCAGATAAGAATAGGAAATAATGCTGTTTACATGTTATATGCCATCTTTTATTTTTATTTTAGTATAATGTGTGTGAGACCACATTAGTAGTATTACTAAAATTATAATGACAGTTGAACAAAACATCATCTTACTACCCAAAACCTATGAAAGCATATAACTCACAAAGCTAATTTCATAGTTTTTTTATTCTTCATATATACCATATTTAAACATGTGCATATTATTTATGCGTTTCAGCGGATGTATGTGAGTGAGTGGGTGTGTATGTATATGAATTATCTTTTTTATATATCTCTAACTATATAAGAATATTATGCCAATTGTGATTATGTTTAATATACATAATAGGCTAGAAACCTGGCATCATACTACTAAACTAATTCATCATTGCTAATGAAATAAAAATTCCATTTGTTTAAAAATGGCGTTAAAAAGGCCAAAGATAGAACCTAATTTTAAAAATAATTAAATATGTGATAGCATACACATTTAAATACGTGAGTAATATTTTTTATTGCTTTTCAAATATTTATAAAAGATAAGTGACAGTTTAAGAGAAGTAGTAATAAGAAAAACAATAACAATGTAATAGCAATGTGTAGTCTTTTTTTTCTTAACATGTGTGAAAGTAAAATGTGTGACAACAAAGGAAAGAGTCTGGAGAGGTCTCTATAAGTTTACTCTGTAAGTTTTTTATAATGTATGTGATATAGCAGAAAAATACTTAGAGGTTGGTTGACTATGACACTATTAAGAAATTGTAACAGGATGGCAGTATACGGGGTTAATATACAAAAGTTACTTGCCATTCTATGTGCCAGCACTGAACAAGTTGTATAAATATGTACTAAAGCATCATTAACAAATAAATCAAAAGTTAAACTTAATAAGACAAAAGAGATAAAAATGCATATAAAACAATGAATATAAAATTAAGTAGAAAAAGAGAACAGGGTGAACACAGAAGAGACCAACAGGAAGCAAATATCTAGATGGTAGATTGAAATCCCATGTTATCATATATTATTCAATATGAATAAACACTGACATGTCCAATTAGTAGTCTGTGAATATTGATTTAGATGTAAAAGCAGACCAAAGACGATACTTCAGGATCATTTCTAAGTTTGTTACCAGAGAAGTTGCTCAGAATGTGTAGAGCACCAGCAAAACTATCCCATCTCACTACTTTTCAACAACATACTAGAAGTTCTAGCTAAAGCAATAAAATATAGAAATAAAGTTAAAAGTTATGTAGATTGGGATGAAAGATATAAAACTGACATTATTTGCAGATTATATGATCATCTATGTAGAAAATTCAAAATAATCAACAACAAAACCCTGGAACTAAAATAAGAAATTATAACAAATTTACAGAATACAAGAACACAAAAGTTAGTTGCTATTCTATATATTAGCAATGAACAAATAGGGTTTGAAATTCAAAGTATAACACCATTTACATCAGCATCCAGAAAACTGAGATACTTAATTATAAATTTAACAATGTATTACAAGATCTACATTTAAAAAAATACAAAATTCACAAAGCCAAAGAGGGTAGGTTCGAGGGTGGGAGACAGGGATGGATAGGGTGTAGGGTGTGGTGACGTGAAAATGGTGACAACTGTACTTGAACAACAATATAAATAAATAAATAAATAAATAAATAAATAAATAAATAAAACTACAAAATTCAAACAAAATCGAAGAACTAAATAAGTGGAGAGACATTCTATATTCATGGATAGAAGACTCAATACTGTGAAGATGTCAGTTATTTGCAACTTAATCTATAAATTAAATAGAATCTAAATCAAAATTCAGAAAGTTATTTTGTAAATACCAAAATGAAAACTGATTCTAAACTATATAGTGAGTCAAAAGGCCCAGAATTGTCAACAGAATATTGAAGAAGAACAAGTTTGGAGAACTGATGTTACACAACCTCAAGATGTCCTACAAGGCAACAATAATCAAAACAGTCTATATCACACTGTCTTGGTGAAAGATTAGGAAAATAGACCAATGAAACAGAATAGAGAGCCCAGAAACAGACCCACATGGATATCGTCAAGTAATTTTTGATGGAAGAGCTAAGGCAATACAACGGAACAAATATTCTTTTCAACAAATGGTTCTATAAATAGTGAATGTCTATATGCAAAAAAATGAATGTGAGCATAGACCTTACACTCTTCACAATAATCAACTCATAATACACCTAAACGTAAAACACAAAACTATAATATATCTAGAAAATAATATAGGAGAAAAATCTAGAAGACCTTTGGCATAGCAATGACTTTTTAGACACAACACAAAAGGTGCAATTTATAAAAGAAAGAATTGATAAACTGGGCTTTGTTAAAATACAAATGAATGAATGAAGGAATGAATGAATGACTTATGCTCTTTGAAAGACAATACCAAGAAAATGAGAAAACAAACCATAGATTGGAAGAAACGTATGCAAAAGACACATGTAACAGAACTATTATCTGAAATATCAAAAAAGAACACTTAAAACAACAAGAAAATAAAAAATGCAGTTTAATAAATGGACCAATGATCCTAATAGACATCTCATCAAAAGACATACATGAATAGTAAATAAACACATAAAAAGATGCTCTATATCATGTGTCATTGACAAAATTCAAATTAAAACAACAGTAATGTACTACCACATGCCTATTAGGATGGCCAATATCTAGAACACTAACAAACAACATACAGAGTGTATACAATAACATTTTATCTATAAATTGTTTAAATAATTTTTGAAAATGACCTGACAGATTTTTATGGAAATTGAATACATGTATAACTTTGACCCATGTCTAGATATACACTCAAAAGTTATGTACACACATTTAACTTCTGGCCAAGATGGAGGCATAGGTAGATACACTTTGCCTCCTCTCACAAGCAAAAGAAGGAAGACAATAATAAATTTAAAAACAAAAAATAACCAGAACTTCCAGAAAATCATACTGTATGGAAGTCTGACAACCAAGGAGTTAAGGAAGAAACATTTATCCAGACCAGTAGGAGGGGCAGAGATGGACAGCTGGGGAAGTGAGGACTCATTCACGGTAAGGCAGCAGCTGGAGGACAGAAGCAAACTATGTGGCAGCTGGCAGAGTGGTCAGTCCTACATTTGTGTGTGGATAAACTGGGAGGAACAACTGGGGAGTGAGACAGACCACACAACCCAGGGTTCCAACATGGGGAAATAAAGCCTCAATACCTCTGACTATAAAAACCTGTGGGGGTTGAGGCAGCAGGAGAAACTCCCAGCCTCACAAGAAGGTTGATTGGAGAGGCCCACAGGGTCCTAGAATGTTCACAAATCCACCCCTAGGAATCAGCACCAGAAGGGCACAATTTGCTGTGGGTAGTAGGGGAAGGGACTGAAAGCTCACCAAGAACTGAGCAAGTGGCATTGTTCCTTCTTTGACCCAGCCTCTACATATAGCACCACAGCACAGCAAAGTGGGTTGCCCTACCCTGGCGAATACCTAAGGCTTTGCCCCTTAAAATGTAACAGGTGCACCGTCACACAAAAAAATGGCCTAATTGAGAGGTCAGATCAAAGTTCCAGAAAAAATACAACTAAGCTATGAAGAGATAGACAACCTATCAGATGCACAGTTCAAAACACTGGTAATCAGGATGCTCAGAGAAATGGTTGAGTATGGATGCAAAATAGAGGAAGACGTGAAGGCTATGAAAAGTGAAATAAAGGAAAATACATAGGGAACCAACAGTGATGGGAAGGAAACCGGGACTCAAATTGATGGTTTGGTGTAGAAGGAAGAAATAAACATTCAACCAGAACAGAATGAAGAAACAAGAATTGAAAAAAATGAGAGATTTAGGAAACTTCTGGGACAACTTTCAACATTCCAACATTCGAATCATAGGGGTGCCAGAAGGAGAAGAGGGAGAGCAAAAAATGGAAAACCTATTTGAACAAATAATGAAGGAGAACTTCCCCAATCTGGCAAAGGAAATAGACTTTCAGGAAGTCCAGGAAGCCCAGAGAGTCCCAAAGAAATTGGACCCAAGGAAGCACACACCAAGGCACATCATCATTAAGTTACCCAAGATTAAAGATCAGTAGAGAATCTTAAAAGCAGCAAGAGAAAAGGAGACAGTTATCTATAAAGGAGTTCCCATAGGACTATCAGCTGATTTCTCAAAAGAGACCTTATAGGCCAGAAGGGGCTGGAAAGAAGTATTCCAAGTCATGAAAGGCAAGGACCTACATCCAAGATTACTCTATCCAGCAAAGCTATCATTTAGAATGGAAGGGCAGATAAAGAGCTTCCCAGATAAGTTCAGGTTAAAGGAAGTCATCATCACCAAGCCCTTATTATATGAAATGTTAAAAAGACTTATCTAAGAAAAAGAAGATAAAAAATATGAACAGTGAAATGATAACAAACTCACAACTATGAACAACCAAACTAAAAATAAAATTAATAATAATGGAGGGTTAGCAACAGGGGAGTGGGAGGAGGAGAGAGGGGTAAAAGGTACAGAGAATGAGTAGCATAGATAATGGGAAGAAAATAGACAGGGGGAGGGCAAGAATAGTATGGGAAATGTAGAAGCTAAAGAACTTATGACACATGGACATGAACTAAAGGGGGGAATGTGGGTGGGAGAGGGTGTGTAGGGTGGAGGGGAATGATGGGGGAGAAATGGGACAACTGTAATAGCATAATCAATAAAATATATTAAAGAAAAAACAAAATAATAATAATAATAATAAAACAAAACGAAGTAAGCAAACCACTAGAACAGGAACAGATTCACAGAAATAGAGATCACATAGAGGGTTATCAATGGGGAAGGGGATGTCGGGGGAAAGGATACAGGAAATAAGAAGCATAAATTGTAGGTATAAAATAGACAGGGGAGGTTAAGAATAGTATAGGAAATGGAGAAGCCAAAGAATTTACATGTATGACCCATGAACATGAACTAAAGTGGGGGAATGATGGTGGGAGGGGGTGGTGCAGGGTGGAGGAGAATAAAGGGGAGAAAAAATGAGACAACTGTAATAGCATAATCAATAAAATATATTTTAAAAAGTTATGTGCACATATGTTCATCTTTAAGTTATAAAGAATATACACAAGTGCACTCTTTTAAATAACCAAAAGCTATAAACAATCAGATGCCCCTTAGCTGCTGAATGGATAAATAAATTTTAGCCTATTATTTAAATGAAATATTGATGTGGACCCCGGCTCATGGGGTCTGCCACATTGTGGATGAGACATGACAAATTCACATGGACTACTGAGTCCTGTGGAGTAAAAGGGATGGTGTGGCTTCTCACTCAAGAGGAGAAAAAGCCTCAGCCCTTGCCTTGACAAGCTTTTATTGCTTTTCTGTGCACATTACATGATAGTCCTCATTTACTATGCACAGGTTCACTTTATGTGGTTACCTTTTACAGAAAACAAAAGAAAGGATACCACTAATCACACCACAGAAGAAGGATATTTGCAAATGCAAAGGGAAAAGTGGTTGAACTGGTTACACTCATCCTTGGAAGGTTTAGCATAGATTTTAGGAAGTTAAAGATATGCAGTAAACGTTTGCTGCCTCAATTCAGAGTGAGGGAGTTTTAGCAAAAGCAAGTCTCACAGCAGTTTAAGTACAATGCAGGCCTGATTCCCCATTCGAGAACCTATCTGTGGGCGTAGGTCCTCTGCATGGGACTTCACTTTCCACTGGCCTTTCTGAGTGGGAGCTGGGCCCATGCCATGCAGAACAGTCTCCTATAAAATATATAGAAGTAAAAATGAATCAACTGTAACAAAACACAAAAACATGAATAAATTTTACACTAAAAACATATTGAGACAAATGGGCCAGATACATGAAGCACATTGTCTATACAATTATTCATTAAGTTAAAGGAGATTAAATTATTTTACAGTGTTTCAAGTTAGGAATTTGGTTAGTTGGAAGTTGGTTAGTGTTGGTAGTATTATGAAAGAACCATCTGAGGAGCTAGTATTGTTGCATGTTTTGAATTTGTCAAGTTTATAAAAATTTGGTGCATTCATTTTATAAAATGCCATCCATATTGAACAATGTATAAATAATAACTAAACTATTATAAGTGATTTCAAAGTATGTTTAGGATTTTGCCCTTGAAATTGTATATTCTGAGTCTTATTAAACATTTTAAATTTATTTCTGTGACCATATGTTATAAAATTATAGTTTGAATTTAAAATATAAAAAATAAAATTATGGCTTATAATAGCATTATCCTTATAAATTTTTCATTCTCAAATTATTTGCCCAACTTTTTTTTTTTTTTTTTTTTGCTTGGGGAGGAGAGGTAGCCAATCTCTCAAAGGAGAAGGGCCAAGAACCCCTTCCTCAATGGCTTTTATTAGGTTCATAACACACAGGAATACAGGTAAAGCTCATCAATCAATGTCAGGCTGCAAAGATCAAACAATGGATAACATTTCAAAGAAATCTGAGGGCTTAATCTGAGTCAGTGTCTGTCAGGTAAGGGGGTTGCAAAAACTTTGGGAGACATACTCATTTCCTCCTGGTATCCTTATCATTTAAATGAGAGCACTCTCAGCAAAGCAGGTTTCACAGGACTTTATGAATTATTTCTTTTGTGTCTTTCATAAAATATTATTTGACAGTTAAAAGGCATAAAACCTGGGAATATATATATCTTTAATGCAAATAAAATTATTTCCTTATTTGCATCTGGTTTATTTTTTGTCTTTATTTTAATTCCTTCGTTTCATAGGCTGTTATATTTGCCCACTTAAAATGTATATTTTAGTAGAAAATTTGGTTTCTTGAAATAACTACTAAATATTAAATTCCTAAGTAATGATAACCATATCACTAAATGTTTTGAAAATGTTTTTTCTACAACATCCTAGATCCATGACTGGTAGAAGGCTGTATATAACCACAATTGTTTATTTGGAAAGCTCTATAAATAGAAGCATAATTTATAGTGCAGTTTGATTTAAATTATTGATATGAAAAACAAAATAACTATAGAATCCATGCTATCATAATAATGTCTTCATTTTCCTGCACATAATTAAATATGAAAGAAAGTTATAGAAGAATAATTAAGGGAACACGGATATGGTTTACTCTTTTATTTTGTTGCATATTATAGCTGCATAATTACTTCAGGCTAACCTCAAAATGATCACCTAGAGATAAGAATTATACAACCATTAATTGGAGGTCTATTTGTACTTCACTAATCATTTAGATATGGTCATAGCACATCAAAAAGAAATCTGGAGAATACAACATGCCAGTTATACTGAAAAAATTATGTTTTTTCTTATTAAGATTTAGTACATTCATATTATACCATGATGTCTCTTAGTATTATTTTCATGGTAGTTATCATCATGACTTGTAGTACAGAATATAACATTTTCTTTGGATCTTTTGCTTTTAGGAAAAAATATGCTGTGTCTTTTGATGCATGCTATGATATGCTGGCAATAATAATTAGCTCCAATTACAGTTCAATTTGAGTAAATTTCATCACCAGTAACTGAGAAAGCAATATTAAAATAAAATTGAGAGGAAGTAATCATTATAGTGTATTAGCATCAAGATCATTTATTTTCTGAGTATTTAAAATGTAAAAAAATGTACCTGGAAGAATCTTTGTTAATTTATAATTTGTAATTAGTTTTTTTTCCAGAATGCCTTGCACCAGATGAGTGAAAAAATAAGCCCTTACTTGAAACTCCATTGCAAAGTTCTAGAGGTTCTTATTCTCAGTAAGTTTCCTGGATTGCAAGGTTCATTGTAACTTTTTTTTCATGATTTTATCATCATAACTGGTAAAGTCATATTTTGATTTTCTTTTATAATTTAGTTCTTG
This sequence comes from Glossophaga mutica, assembly GCA_039655065.1. Lineage (NCBI taxonomy): Eukaryota > Metazoa > Chordata > Mammalia > Chiroptera > Phyllostomidae > Glossophaga > Glossophaga mutica. The sequence goes on along the minus strand of CM077308.1, from coordinate 70,013,496 downwards.
TACCTTGAAATCAATATTGGCATTAATTTCAGATTTTCGGTTTTCTTTTTTATAAAGAGCAGATGTTTGTATAAGTTAACTCTAGGTAATGTTTTATAATTTTGGCAAAGTATGCATTACTGAAACACAGTTACTTGGATGACAGGTGCAGCCTAAATCCTGGAATCATTCAAAAGGATACTATGTAGGACGAGTGTGCTTCCGATTTATCCTTCAGAGGACGTCCTTGTTTGAGTTATGTGTGCCTAGCCAGTTTCTATCATCAAGGCATTTTTGTAGAGAAAATAAAGTAATAGTAAGTGAAATCATTTTCACTTTGTTTACTTATGGATCACATGACATTTTTTCTCTGATCTGAGCTCCCCATATAACAATAAAACAAACACCAACTTTACCCTGGCTGGTGACCCAAACTGAACTTATTAGAGTCCTATACTTCACGTGTAGGTGTGTTAGCTTGAACTTTCTCCTTAGTGATTTACCAGCTATATGGTGTAAGTACATATTCTAAGATTTATAAGTTTTTTAAAAAAATATTTCATGTATTTATTTTAGACAGAGGGGAAGGGAAGGAGAAAGGGAAGAAATATCAATGTGTAGTTGCCTCTCACATTAGCACCACAAGGGACCTGACCTGGCCGGCAACCCAGGCATGTGCCCTGACTGGGAATTGAGCTGGTGACCCTTTGGTTCACAGGCTGGCATTCAATCTACTGAGCCACACCAGCCAGGGTGATTTATAAAATTTTTATATTAAGATACATTGATGATTGTGTAGAGGAGTGAGCATGCATATCCTGAGTCTGGGGGCTAATAGTGAGATAGGATTTGCAGCAAGTATAAAATGTATTTAAAATGTAAGTTTTGTTTCCTTATTATGAATGTATACTAAAGATATAAAATAATAAAAATGAATTTTCTCTTTAAAAAGGCATTAAGTTTTTTTTCTTTAATTTTTTTTTCTGTAAGGGAATAGATAGTAGATATGTTTCTCATCATTGTATTGTAAAAATAACCACAGTCAGTAGGTAAACAGATTAGCATGGCTGTGTAAATAAAACTTCATTTACAAATTACTATGTCATAGTTAGCACTAGCTTTTTGTAATTTATTGACTCTTTTTCAGGGAACTCTGATTTATGCATAACTAAAGTATAGTGAGGTTCAAATCCCTGTTCGGGTGCCAGATGGTGCAGATCCTGGCCTGCAGGATCCGTGTATTGTGGCTGCTCTGAACAAATACACTCAGACTACAGAAGTCCTGTGGAGAAAAAGGGATGGCATGGCCACTCTCTGAGAGAGGGAGAAGGAGAGGGAGAGGGAGAGGGAGAGGGAGAGGGAGAGGGAGAGAGGGAGAGGGAGAGAGGGAGAGGGAGAGAGGGAGAGGGAGAGAGGGAGAGGGAGAGAGGGAACTCGAGCCCTGGTGCCTTACTGGACAGGTTTTTATTGCTTTTCTGGGTACATTACATTGAGGATGGTCCTCATTTTCTACGCACGGGTTCACTGCAAGTGATTACCTTTGAAAGATAACAAAGGAAAGAATGTTGCTAATTACTTCAAAGAGAAGGATGTTACAGATCGGGGGAAAAGTGGTTGAACCAGTTATACTCCATACTTGGGAAATTTAGCACAGATCTTAGGAAGTTATAGTAAATCGCTTGCTGCCTCAATTAAGGGTAAGGGAGTTTTAGCAAAAGCAAGTCTCATAGCAGTCTAGGTACAATGCAGGGCTGATTCCCCACAAGAAAACCTCTCTGTGGGTATGGTCCTGTGTGCTGACTCGCTTCCCACTGGTTTTCCACATGGGAACTGAACTACATTTCCACACCATTCAAAATGACTCCCTACAAATAAAGTATAGTGGAATGAACCAATAAAATTTATGTCGAAAATTTCAGACTTCCAGCCAAGATGGAGGCATAGGTGGACACACTGTGCCTCCTCTCACAACCAAAATTAAGGACAACAAAGATTTAGATACAAGAAAACAACCACAACTGATAGAAAATTGAACCGTATGGAGGTCCCACAACCATTCATCCAGACTGGTAAGAGGGGTGGAGTCGAGGCAAGAAAAAGTGGAGGTGCAGGCCCAGGCACGCAGGCAGTAGCAGCTAGCAGAACCCAGGCTCACAGGCGGTGGCCAGCGGACTCTGGGCACAGGGTGGCAACTGTGCAGACCCAGTGAGGCTGTGCAAGGTGGCAGGTTGACCAGGTGGTCCCACATTCATGTGCAGATAATCCAGGTGAAAGGGAAACGGCAGAAGGGACTGGAATCCGAGAGCAGAGCAAGTGCCATTGCTCCCTCTAAGAACCCGCCCCCACATATAGAGTCACTACCCAATGACTGGGCTGACCTGCCCTGGGGAACACCTAAGGCTCCACCCCTTACTACGTAACAGCTGGGACCGGACCCCCCCAAACAAATAAACAAACAAATATCAACAACAACAAAAAATAAGAATGGCTCAAATGGGACAACAAATCAAAGCCTCAGAGCCAATTCACCTAAGCGATGAAGAGATAGCCAACCTATCAGATGCACAGTTCAAAGCCCTGGTGATCAGGAGGATCACAGAATTGGTTAATTTTGCTCACAAATTAGATGAAAAAATGAAGGCTACAATAAGTGAAATGAAGGAAAATGCACAGGAAACCAATAGAGATGGGAGGAAAACTGGGATTCAAATCAATGGAGTGGATCAGAAGGAAGAAAGAAGCAACCAAACAGAAAACAAGGAAGAAACAAGAATTCAAAAAAAGGAGGATAGGCTTAGGAACCTCCAGAACATCTTTAAATGTCCCAACATCTGAATTATAGGGGTACCAGAAGGGGAAGAGGAAGAGCAACAAGTGGAAAACTTATTTGAACAAATAATAAAGGAGAACTTCCCCAATCTGGCAAAGGAAATAGACTTCCAGGAAGTCCAGGAAGCTCAAAGAGTCCCAAAGAAGTTGGACCCAAGGAGGAACACACCAAGGCACATCATAATTACATTAGCCAAGATTAAAATGAAGGAGAGAATTCTAGAAGCAGCAAGGGATGAGGGGACAGTCACCTACAAAGGAGTTCTCATCAGACTATCAGCTGATTTCTCAAAAGAGACCTTACAGTCAAGAAGGGACTGGAAAGAAGTATTTGAAGTCTTGAAAGGCAAGGACCTACATCCAAGATTGCTCTATCCAGCAAAGCTATCATTTAGAATGGAAGGGTAGATAAAGTGCTTCTCAGATAAGGTCAAGTTCAAGGAGTTCATCATCACCAAGCCCTTATTATATGAAATGTTAAAGGGACTTACTTAAGAAAAAGAAGATAAAAAATACGAACAGTAAAAAGATAGCAAACTCACAGCTATTAACAACCACAGCTAAAACAAAAGCAAACTAAGCCAACAAGTAGAACAGGAACAGAACCACAGAAATGGAGATCACGTGGAGGGTTAGCAACAGGGGCATGGGAGGAGGAGAGAGGGGGAAAAGGCACAGAGAATAAGTAGCAGAGACGGTAGGTAGAAAATAGACAGGGGGAGGGCAAGAATAGTGCGGGAAATGTAGAAGCTAAAGAACTTATGACACATGGACATGAACTAAAGCGGGGGAGGTGGGTGTGAGGGGGTGTGCAGGGTGGAGGGGAATAATGGGGGAGATATGGGACAACTGTTATAGCATAATCAATAAAATGTATTAAAAAAGAAAAAAGTAGAAAACGCACACACAAAGAAAAAGAAAATTTCAATGTAGCTGCAACATTATTTTATGCTGCATTTATCACCCATTCCAATCCTACTCCAAATTTAAAATCTATTCCACTTCTTAGTTATTCTCATCTCACTCAAAATTTAAAATCTATTCTACTATTATTATTTATTTAGAACTCTATTGCTCAGTGTCTAGTTGGGGAATAAAACAGAAATAGTGAACTTGCATGGGAATATGTTTCACTTGGTACAATATGAAGGATTATTAAATGTAATCTGAATTAATATAAAATACTGTGAGATCAATTTCACACACCCAGCTTGGGAACAGAATCTATGGATTGATAGCTTAGGTTTGTTCTTACTACTGCATTCTTATAATTTAAATTAGGTTAGTAATACATACTTTACTTACCTTGTAGAATTTTTGCAAGACTAAAATTTGATAATATGTTTAGCATTTGTTTTAAAATTATAAAGAATGTTACAATTTGCTGATATTATTGAAGTTTCAGTAAGAACATGGCATTTATTTATTTGGTTATATTGCTAGCATATTAGTGGTAGTAGCTATCTTATAAGACAAGCAGTATTTAATATTATGTAAGCTATTTTTAAAGTTGTGTTTCTGATTATCTGTTATGGGGAAAGGAAATGTTAGTCCTGTATAGTGGGAGTTTTTCTGCTGCCAAATAATGTTACCATCTTAAAAAATTTAAAGAGAAGTTATTTATAGGGACAAATATAAGATTCATATAATAAGCATAATTTGACTTACAACATATGTCACATTTTAAATATCTTAATGTTGTTCTACATGAGTTGCAAAAAAGAGCATACTTAGAATCCTAAGTAAGTTATTGTAGTTGAGTTCAAGAAACAAAAAACTCCAAATACATCCAAACAGCAAATGCTGGAGGGGATGACCAGAAGTATCAGGCTCTGATGTACAGGTGTTTAGGGGAAACTGGCCTCCACTCTGAGATTTCCCTACTAGTGCTAATAATGTTTTGCTTGACTCATGCATGGAAACCTATGTCTAGTTTGCCAACTCTCTCAATATGAACATAAAGGAACCACCTACAAAGGGCCATTGTCAAGAAGAAAATGTTCCCATTAGCTGGCAGCCATGTCCATCTGAAGAAAAAGCATTTCCATTACATATGATGTGTACCTGTGGACATGTATATGAGAATAAGAAATGACTTTTAATGCTATTTCTACCTTTTCACTTAATTTTAAAAATACTACAAAAATATATAGTTTCCTTTCTAAAATATTGTCTATTCTTCAGTGTGCTTAATTTTGTGGAATTTTTTGAAAAATTAACCAAAACACAGAATAGGCAAAAGTTGGGTTATGTACTTATAATATTATATGAGGGCTCAGGCCCACATAAAATTTTTCCAGGTCAATGTAATTCTTTGATTTACCTTTTATTATTGACTACAGATCCCAGACTTACACATTAACCTATAGAATTTGACAAACTTAAATGCAAATAATTTATGTCTAATAAAAATAATAACTCTAAATATTAAAGATTATTGCTCAGAAGTATATTAGTCAGTTTTGAAATGAATCCAGCAATCTTAACTTGTCATTTTGAAATTTTCTATAAATATCTACAGCTTCAAATGTTCTTTGAATCTGTCTTTGCATCTTTTTTCCTTATTAATGATTGTGTTGAATAAAACATTTTGATAAAAGGCATTTTATACTTGAAAAATATCATGATTTTATGTGTGAAAATTTGTTTCAGCAATTTGACAATTTTTTAAAGTATATTTTTTCCATTATTAGGCTTATTTCTGACTAAATTAAAATAAAATAATTTATTTTTAGCTGAACTGTGCCAAATAAATTTTAGGGGAGCTCTATCATAATATGGAAGAGAAATTATATTAGATGTAGAAGTAAGCTAAAAATGAAATGAAGAACCAGCAAATTACAAATCTTTCAACAGTATATATATATATATATTATATATACATTATTATTTGGTCCTTTTTAATGACCCAAACCGATAATTGATTGTGTAAAACAAAAAAGAAATAACAAGAATATCTTTTGTGATTTTATAAGAAGATACATAATTACACTACCTAAAACAAGAGGAAATAAAAATGGAAGCATATTCTTATAGTTTCTTAAATTACTTGTAAATATATCAGTTTACAAAGTGATATGTTAAATAGGCACATTGTAAACTCTAAAGTAACCACCAGAATTAAATAATGGAAACATAGCTAAAACAGCAAGAATGGAGACTCACTGAAATACCAATACTACTCTACTCCTCAAAAGGAAGGAAAAATACGAGGAGAAAGGGAACAAATAACAAATGTGAACAAATTTAGAATGAAATCTAACTGTACTAATAGTTGCATTAATTTTAAATAGTCTAAAAATTAAAATTAAAAGGCTCAAATGGCCAGACTGAATAAAAATTTTAAAAAGATACAACTCTATGCTTCCTAAAAGAATCACACTTTAAACTTACAAATGCCCAAATTAAAAGTACAATAATGGAAAAGTATATATCATGCAAATACTACTGATAAAGAAACTTATGTGACTATGTAAATATCTCGCAACAATAAAATTTTCAATTAAGATATATGACATGATTTTGCACCAGAAAACAGGTTCAAAATACACGAGAAAAAATACCTAAATTGAAAGGAAAAGTAACAAAGCCCATAATTCTAGTTTTGAAGTACAAGCCATCTTTCTCAATAATGGATAGAACAAGTAGACAGAGAAAAATCAGTGAGGATAGAAACTGCTAATATAACACCATTGAATAACTTAAACGACATTTATACAACACTCTACTAAACAACAGCAATACACATATTTTGTCAAATGCACAGGTTCACAAAGACAGACCATATGTTGAATTATAAAACATTTTAAAAATTAAAAATAATGGACACATGGAATTCAAATAAATATAAAAGTTATCATTAGATTCCACATATGAGTGAAATTGTATGGTATTTGTCTTTTTCTGATTGGTTTATTTCACTTAACATAATGATCTCCAGGTCTGTCAATACTGTCACAAAGGGTAACATTCTCTTCTTTTTTAAGGCTGAGAAATATTCCATTATGTAAATGTCCTGTAGCAATTTTATCCACTCATCTATTGATGGAAACTATGGCTGCTTCCATATCTTGGCACTTGTAAATAACACTGCAATGAACATAGGGGTGCTTATGTTCTTTCAAATTAACAAGGAAAATGGGAACAGAGTCATAGATGGACAGCAGGATGACAGCTGAGGGCAAAGGTTAGTGGGTGGAGGGATTGAGCAAAAAGAAAAAAGGACTCATGGACGTGGACAACAGTGAGGCGATTGCTGGGGGTAGGGAGGTATACGGGGATTAAATGGTAATGGAAAAATACAATAAAAATTAAATAGAAAAATAATTATAAAACTCAAAAATCTCTCAAATACCCTAAAAGCCCCCTAAACACAAATGTAAGTAATACATGATCCAACAAAGGAATAAAACAGGAAATTGATAGTACTTTAACAAGTATATAATGAAAATAGCATATCAAAATGGATGAGTAAATGCAGTACTTAAAAGAAAATGTATAGCTTTTACTGCTTACATTAAAAAATAAAGGTCTACATTTAATGATATACATTTCTACTTTAAGAAGCTAAAAATAAGTTAAACCAAAAATAGAAAGAAAATAATACAAATATGAGAAGAAATTCATAAAATAAAAGCTAACAAACAAAGGAAAAAAGTAATCAAATCAAACTGGTTCTTCAATGGAATACAATATATTTAAACATAGATTTTGTGCATATATGTTATGTATATAGTTATATATGTATTTACATATTTAAAATAGTTGTTTTATATATATATTACATATACACACATTTATATTTATATATAAAATGGCCCCAAGCTGGAAACACTATTTGCTCACATATAAGTGGGTAAACATAATATATTATATTAATATAAAGATATATCACTCAGCAATAAGACGTGAACATATTATATTTCTTTAGTTTTAGACCAATTTTAAAATATTATTATTAAGGGAAGAACCTGGATATCCAGGATGCTTTTTCTACATATATAATACCTTTTCTATAAATTCTTAAAAAAATGTAAAAGAGATTTACAGTGACAAAAAACAGATTAATGAATACCTGTTGCCAGGATGAGTGGGTTACTATTACACGGGAGCAAAAGAAATGTTTTGGGGGTAAGGAAATATTCTACATCTTTATCGTTGTGCTGGTTCCACAGGAGTACATATTTGTCAAAGCTCAAAGACTGAAGATTTACCATGTGTATTTTATTGTACATAATTATTTCCCAATAAAGTGGAATAGTATAAACAAACTGCTAATACATTCAGTACTGTGCTGGACTTTTTCTATATACTATAATTATTGAATCTCAATATGATTTTCCATGTAGGTCTTATTAGTATCTCTTTTAAGAAGAAACCGAGTCTCAAAAATGTTAAGAAACAGTCCTAACTTTCATTTTATATCATTCTGAGATCCAGAATACCGATTTAAGTAAAGACTAAAAGTGTTATAAAATAGACATTTGATACTTGTTTTGTTAATTTTTAGTAGAAATGGTAAAAACAAGCCCAGAATATCTGCTAATAACCAAAATGAACACTGAGATACCAAGAGAACCTTTGTCACTAAGGATTGAATTTGTTTTTTGCATTTGTTTCTCTAGCTTTTCTTCATCTATTTTCAGAGATAAAACTCAGACTAGATATTATTATTTATTCTTGCTATTATCACATATGGAGAAACTTTAGAAAGAATAAACGTAATGAAGATGGTGCAAAGAAAGACAAGAAGGAACTGGCATAAGTTTGGGTTTCTTAGGTTTTCTTGGGATTCTTCTGAAGACCAGCTTAGTTTACAAGACGAGGAGTTCAGTGGGAGAGTGTTAAATGTTTATAGCTTCCATTTATTGAAGACTTACTATGTGTCAGACACAGGTATACACTGCCTTTATAATACTTACAATAACCGTATGTGAACTGCAATCATCGAACTTATTGCAAGAACAGCTTTAAAATTTTTGACTAACTTGCTTGAGATTATACAAAAAATTATAGGGTGTAGCTGAAATTTAAACCTTTGTCTATCTTAGAATGTGTGCTCAGTAGTTGGTAAATCATAGCAGGCAAAGGCCTTCATTTAAAATAGAAATGTTTATTTTTCTGTTGCATATTCTTCGAGGAACTAAATGTGGCTATCAAATTGACTGAACCTGAGGGAGCGACATGAGAATATCGATAGCTGAAAAATGTAATCTACTTGAAGGCAAACTGTACCTCTTCTTTGCATCATTATATCTTGAACACTCAGTACCAACTATGCACATTTAAAGTATTTGGAAACTATGTAAGAGGTGCCTTCTAGATGGAAAGCATAACTTAGTCTCCTTGCCACTTATTAGCCGTTGAGTGCCCTACTTTGGATGAGAAGAGGTGAGTTCCAGAAACTGAAATGTCCTTTGGACAGCCTGTGGTCTAGTGTTTTCCTTCCAGAGGAGTGATCAAATAATTTAAGCTACCCTAAGAAGATCGGTTGCCTCCCTGAAGATAAATACAGACTGACGATTCAATTGCATAGCTTACATTGAATTTAGCAAAAGTGTTTCAAGGCCAAATTAGCTGTTAAAAGTGTTTGCCATGATTTTTGGACAATTATCACACAATACATCATAAATAACACACAAAAATTTTAAAGAGTAACATGCAGTTTGTGATTTTTGCTACATTGCCACCTAACAGTGTGAAACTGTATCTTGCAAATAGAATATGAGAGGAATAGGATAAGATGTAATTCACTTCAGGCTCCTGAACTTTAGCTACCAAGTTTTTTTCCTCTGATGTCTATTGCCAAAACAAAACAAAAACAAAAAACTGTGAAGAAATTAATTTATATCAAATATTAAACTCCATTTTATGGGTACATAGAGACAAATTCTATTTTCCTACTACACTTTAATTTAAAGACCAAAGTCTGTCTGAATTCTGTAACTATGAAATCTCATTCCTAAGAAAGAAAGCTATTTATATCTCTAAGATGTATTGCTATCAGTAGTATTTCGTTAATCTTGGGCCTTTGAACGGATAAATCTTCAAAAGAGTAAAAGCCTAGAACTAAAGAAATTGGTAACTATTGACATGAGTACCAAAAAGCAAAAAGTACATTTATTTTCACAAAGAATTAATTAATTAATTAATTAATTTATTTATTGGAAAAAAGGGAGAAAGAGAGAGAGAGAAATATCAATGTGTGAGAGATACATCAATTGGTCTGCAACCCAGGCATGTGCCCTAACCAGGAACCAGAACCAGTGACTCTCTGGCTCCCAGGCTAGCAGGCACTCCGCTGAGCTACACCAGCCAGGGTACAAAAGATGCATTTAAAATCCTGCCAACAGGAAAACTACTCAGCATTTCTCCCCATCTGTTGGTGTGACTCAGAAACACTTAACAACTGATTTATGTCTTTGTATGGGCAACAACATACGCACATAAGCAAACAACAAATTAGAGTATGTCGTATTATCTCAAAATAACACAGATTACAGTTTATATTCTAAAACTAGTTTTTGGACAACTGCCATAAAAACTTCAATATAAAGAGTTTTAACTCAGATTTTTAAAGTTAATTTTTATTAAGAGTAAACACAGAGTAAAAAGATCAATTTAATAAAATGTAGGTTATACTGAATTGCTTCCGTTAAGTAATGTATAATCATGATAAAGCATTGTTTCCCCTCTGGGAAATGATCTTGTCATTTTTCTTTTTAATTTTGGAAAAGTTCTTTCTCTAATTTCTTACATTGACTGTTTGTTCACTTCTCATTTCTTTAAAACTTGATAGCATGTCTGTTTAACCCTATCAAGATTGTCAATTTTATTTTATTTTATTATTTTTTAATTTTTATTTTAATTGTTGTTCTTGTACAGTTTTCTGTCTTTTCCTCCCATCTCAGCCCACAGCCCCAGCCCTCCCCACCTCCCTCCCATTTCCACCCCACCCCAGTTTGTGTCCATGTGTCCTTTACACTTGTTGCTCTAAACCCTTCCCCTTTTCCCCTGAAATTCCCTGATTTTGTCATTTTTAAGGTAACTAAGAAAGACTAAGATTCCTTGAAGATGTATACTTCAACGATTTGTGTTATTTTCCCGGTCCCTGGGTGAGTGGTGATGTGGCCCATGTGATGAGAAGAAATAATGCACACATTCTCTATTCTTTTTCCTTCTATGAGTTTTAAGGGGAATCTACATTTTATCTCTTTTATTCTGTTTTGGGAGTCAAAGCGGGAGTAGGAGCTTGTTTTGATTTGTCTATGAGAAAGCAGTGATCAATTGTGGACTCAGGTTAGGTAACCAATAAGCCTCTAAACATGGAAAATATTATATGAAATCCCTGAGTTTCAATTTTCAGACTTCATAAGAGATAGAATTCACAACTTAAAAATTACAGGATATTTAAAAAAACACATAATAACATATGGGAAAATATGAGTTAATTTTGAATTCATGCCTAGTCCAATGTTTCCCACTCATCCCAATAAAAATCAAGATAAAATATGTTAACATCTGAGAATTTGGAAAAAGTTAATATATTTACACCCAGGATAAAATAATTAAAGTGACTATATGTGTGTGTGTGTGTGTGTGTGCGCGCGCGCGTGCGCTCACGCACACACAAGTAGTATGGTGTAGTTAAAATTCAGCTTAAAACATCGAGAAGAAATAGTTTTTGTCCAGATTTAAAAGATAAGATGAGAATATTAGAGGAGAATGAACTGGAGCCTGTTTCAAATACAAAAACATTTTAGAAAAATACATGCTTATATGGAAATCTCCTAAAAGTCTATGTTCTAAGAAAACAGCAACACAATCTGTTGTTTATATAACACAGGAGCTCATCAGGAACGGAAGGTGCACGCAGGGGACTATTTATTTTTAGAAGAAAATAATCATGTACTAGTCAGGGAGCAACATCTGCTCAGCTAGCTGCTGGTCTCCTTTGTGCCGCCCAGGAGAGGAGGAGTCTCAGGGAAAACAAGCAGTGTAGACATGGCTTGAGTAAAATTAGCAAAGTGGTTTCTTTGGAATAACAAGGATTTGTAGCATTGGGGTCCTTTTTTGAAATTAAATGGTTTCCCCAGAAAGTGATGGGAAACAAATCTGGCAATATTTTACCAAGAACCATTGCCTAAACACCCTCCCTTAGTTCTGCATTAGGAGTCAATGGCCAGGACTCATCTTTATGCAATGTTTCTAAGAGAGGTTTGTAAGCTTCCTTCACTGGTGCCATTCCTCAAAATTTACCACCCTGCATGCCTGAAATTGACAGTTAATTCTAAGCAGTTAATCTAAAAGTTAAATTTGTATCTGCAATTCTGTTATTTCTTTGGGGTTGTTAGCGTAAAACATGAATAAATCAGGTAGCACTGCTTTACTTTCATTCCAAGTGATGAACATAACTCTTCGTTTCTGAAGACCCAAATTTAATTTGCAAATAAATAAATCCACAAAATAATTTTAAATTCCTATTATGGCTGTATTACACAAACACATAAAGCACGAAAAATAAATGCGTTGGATAATCACAGTAATAACATAAAAATCAATGAATCCATAGCAAAGCTTAAGAAATAGAATATTACTAATAACTATAAGCACCACTATGTTCAAATTACTAATTGCATGTCTTCTTAAAGAAAAAAAAATGTACTATATTTTTTTTATTCCCATACTCTTTAAAAGAGTTTTTTTTGCCATATATAAATAAAACTTTCACTTTGCAGAGTTTTATACTTCACAATAAAACAACTTTTTGGAAGATAGAATTTATCACTTTTAGTGTGCCTGGCATCTCGATGATGTATTAAACAATACAGCACAAGTTAGTCTTCTTTCACTATTAGAATTATACTTAATGATTCTAGTCCTAAAATTATTTTAATAAAATCATGATGCAATGGATATAGAAACAACCTATATCTCACAAATTTCAGAAGATTATTTTAAAAATGAAGTGCCTCCCTGTTATTTCTTTTTCCTCTTGTTTTTCATTATTTAACAACTTATGTTTCTGATTAAACCTATAGCTAACTTTAAGGGACTTCCTGCATGGGGGTAAATAAAAATAATTTTCTTTTGGATCACTCTCAAATATATTTAGTTCCATATCTAATTTATTTCTTCTTTTTAGTGCAGCAATGTCTTCTAATCATTTCAGAGAAGCAATACTCTTAGAGCCAAAAGCAGACACACAAATATAATCTTTTTTCACATTAATATTGTATGTGTCCATAAAGCCTGATTCTTGGATCTTTATATGAAAAGCTTAGCAAAGAATATCAATGATAAGACTAAATTTAATTTTTGAATATCAATTGTTTTTTTCCTGAATAATGAGTTAGCACATGTATGTATATATTTCACAAAGTGGAGCTTCTCAGTCTAAACTATATGTAGGAGGTGGTGATTAACACCCTGGGTGGGTGCTGGGTAGCTCATTTGGTTAAAGCATCGTCTGGATACACCAAGACTGTGGATTCCATCCCTGGCCAGGGCACATACCAGAACCAACCAATAAATGCATAAATAAGTGGAACAACAAATCAACATTTCTTTCTCAAATCAGTTTAAAAAAAAGGGGGGACTGACGATTGCCTAGTCATTCCAACTTGCAGAGCATTGTGCCTTAAATGGGGACAATTGTAATAGTGTCAATAATAAAAAATAAATTTAAAATAAAAATAAAAAAATGAGTTGATATAAGGATGTGTGTATCAGGGACCACATACCACATATGACTTACCTTTCTGCATAGAGAAGGTACATGATTAAAGTGTGCAATAAGATTCATAATTGAAAGAAAATAATTCTAGTATATTTGGAGGAGGTAAAAATGGCTCTCATGACCCCCAAAATTCTATGATACAATGCAATATGTTCTTTTTTACTCAGATTTTCATGTTAAGTCATGTTGTACTAGTGATTTTTTTGTTTTTTTGAAAAATGTTATCTCAGAAAGTGAAAGGAAAATGGTTTAGAACTTGGCACTTGGGCGAGGGCCAATTTAAAATTCAGAGCATAAAAACTGTTCCTTTAATACTTATTTACTATTGATTTAATATCATTATCTGCCCTACATGTAGAAGGCAAAAATCTTTCTCTTCCTGAGTATAAGCCATGAGGGAAAGAGTCTGAAATTATTTTTAAATTGATAATATTTAGGTAGAACACAGATCTAAAGAATTTTTGTTGTCTAAACAAACATAATCATTTTATTCTTCAAAAATTAAAATGTATTCATCAGCTGATGGTGCTTATACTTTTTTTTATGATTTTAGGAATGAGGGATTTTATAAAATTCCATGTGTGCCATTATTTAAGCTTTCACAGCCGCTCTCCTGTAGGTGTTCTGTGACGGTTAGGGCAGGGACATAGCAAACCACGTTTCGCCTTTGCTGGTTGGGTCCCTGTGGTGCTCTGCCAACTGGCAGGTGCTGGGAAAGGAGATTAGCAGCCTGAGGAAACAGACCTACCTGTTCCTTTCAGATTTGCTTCCTCCTCCTGAAACCTTCAAAGAAGCTCTGACTGTGCAGCAAGGCAGTGGCCATATATTCTAATAACAGCAGTTGTTTTTTCTTTTCCAGACTACCAGCACCAACTTCATTGTACCCCCTTGAGTTATCCACCTCAACCAAGTAGTGTAGCGTCCTCTGAAATCCATGCACTGGTTCCAATTGGTATTTTCCTCCAAGATGACAAGATGTTAGTCAAGCCAGGGAGACCCATTCTTTTGTCTAGGTCCCAGCCCTGTGGCACCCCTGTCCCAAAATCTTTTGTTCCCTTTGCCCCCCGACCCCCCTGCAGCTCTAAGGACCATGGCTGCTTTATGCGGTTACCATCTCTGTGATATCTACCACACTCCCCGTTTTTGCAGGTAATACAAATTTTAACTTTTTAAAAATACAATAAATTCTATTTGTTAAAATGCTGTTGTGATTTAATTTTCTGGAATAGACCTGGACTGATGTACCATGGTTAAATTTTCTTAAGAATGACTTTATAAATAAAGATGTTTGTCTTTCATAGTATATGGCTTCAGGTGACTTTGACTCTATCCTATTATAGCCACCAATAAAAACATTATTATTGTTGTTTCTGTCCAAAAACCAATTTCCCTGTTCCCTTAAATTTTGAAATCTATCAGATGAAAAATCAAAAGTTTTGTTGGTGACTTTGGGACTCAGACTTTGAAAGGATGAGCTTCATTTTCAGTTCTTAAAACATGTCACAATACATAAGGATTGTAAAATATCATAATCCATTTCTGAACAGTGATTTAAGTTAACATGGTTTTATTTTGGAATAGAGTACTTTAAGTAGGTGGTGATTTACTTCCTTCAAGCGAAATGAAACAAAACAATAACTCTGATTCTCTGTACTCCTGTATGTCTATATTCATTAAGCATGTTTTGAGACACATTTATGCTCTTGAATGTACCAGTACATTATTTCTTTATATTGCTGAATACTTGATTAATTTATGAAGGTACAGGGATAAACAGTTTGTGGTATATGAACTTTTAAGATTTTTTTTCAGTTTGAGTGGTATTATAAAAAAGCTACTGTAAATATTTATGCAAAATTCTCTTATGGTCATAAGTTCTCATTTCTCTTTGATAGCACATAGGAATGGAATTGCTGTGATTTAATGTTTTAAGAAACTGTCATACTCTTCTCCAAAGTGATTGTGCCATTTTACACTGTTATGAAAATTCATGAGAGTTCTAGCAAGCCTGCATCTTGGGCAACACTGTTATTGTTTTTTATTATGGAAATGCAGGAATATAAGCATTCTTTTTATGTGCTAGACAAAAGTTCTTTGTCATACATATGTGCATCCATTATCTCCCAAATTTATGGCTTAACTTATTAAAATTTGTAACAACAGAGTATTTTTAAGGATAGAAGTTTTTAAGTTTCACAAAGTCATGATTATCAATTTTAATTATATACCCTGTCTAAAAATTACTTGCTAAAACATGTCAGAAAGATTTTATTTTTCTATAAACATTTTTCAAGTTTTTATATTTTTCTGTCTATAGGGCATGGTCCAATATTTACACTAGATTCTTAAAGGTAATGACTCTCCAGTTTATTAAGATTGGCAGGTTCAAATAACGTATCCTCTAGCATCACTTGTCTTGAGGATCACTGTTTCTTTATGAGTACTGTCTCCGAGTAATGAAGCCATGAAAATAACTCATTTAAAGTTTTCAGGTTATTTTGTATGCCATGAAGTGAGCTAACAATTATTGAAAACTTAATGTTTGTCAGATAGCGGTCAAGGTGCTGCATAAATAACTTACATAATCCTGATACCATTCCCATAAAATAGCCATTGACCAATTTTATAAGTGAGCACAGCAAAGCCGAGAAATCTTTTATAAAGTCCCTTACTTAAAACATGATTCCAAATTCTAGTGGGATAATTCCAGAGCACGTGTTTCTCTCAACTATTTTAAGTGTTTTAACCTATTTCCAATAATTCCAGTATTTTTCCAACCTCTTTGACTAGAGCATTCTTTCTTATTTAACTCAATGACTTCTTAACATCCCACCTTTTGGCATCTCTTAGCTATGGACCATGCACACACACACACACACACACACACAATGAATTAAAAAGTTTACCCAATATATTAGCAAAGACATGGACATTCTGGACTTAAGGAGATGGATTACTAACAATGATAATTACTGTCTTCTGTGGCTTAGTTAGATGTATTCAGGTAGTCCGTGGGCCATAGAAAGAAGATTAACTCTTCTGTTCTGTCCTGTGAGAACATGCCCTGAGGCAAAAGCCAGTGAAGGTGACTGTTAAGGAAAGGCTGTCTTTCCGGTGCGACAGAGTGAAAGCACGATAGTCCCAGTTCAAATCCTGTTCTGTCCTTGGATATCACTGGCATGCATACAATAGAGGAAGACTTCGTTAAGCCTCTTAATATCAAATAAAAGCAAACAAACACGTAGGCATAAAGGAAACAGAAATAATTTTTACAGCTTACTAAATAGATAACATAACTCTCATTGGGATGAAAACAAATCAATTTTTTTGTTCATCTATCCTCAATGTCAGGACTCTTAGCTTTTTAAAAATATGTATGGGCTTTTAGTGTAATATGGAAAAATGCTAAGTATTAGTTAGATTTGAGTTTGCCAGATGACAAATGTTATATTTTTCAAGTAACACAGAAGTTTTTGTTACAAATTTCATTATTTGTTTGTAGAATTTATGTATATATTTAATAGGACCTCATCAGTCTGTACTTTGTTATGACTTTCTTTTCTGTGTTTTGCATTTTTTATTATTACAGGAGATGCATATAGGTAACTGAAGGCAAAAGAGAGATTTTAACCTCTTCATGGATCGGTGACATGCTAGACTGAAATTCCTATTTAATAATCCGTGTGTTTATGTCATAGTTCCTGCTGTCTCCTTACATAACATGGAATCATTGAATTTGAAATAGACCTTCTTATTGGCATTTCTGTCTTTGTCCATGTCTGTCACAAAATTCATAGTGGCGCATTATGAGTTTGTATGACAGCTGCAGTAGACTTCCCTGAGGAGAAAAGAACTTTAACAACAATAAAATGTCTAGCACTGTGTTTGTTTTCTCCATATATTTTTTTTCTGTCTCTCTCTATATATTTACTCTCAGAAGCAACTATGTCTCATCTTAACACAAGCATAAGTTTCGGATAAGGAATACATAATTTGACTTCAAAGTAATTGCAGGAAGCAGCCTAGCAGAATGTTAGATATACATGCATATAAAAAGTAGAGGATATCATTTTAAGAACTTGAAAATAATAAAATTGATTCTATTTTAAATTGTTTTCTACTGCTTCCTTGATATTTTCTTGCTTAAGATCTTATATCAGAGTACATTTTATGTTTATCAATAAAAATTCATTGTATAAGAAATATCCCAGAAAAATGACACTTTTCATGTGTATAGAACTTTATATTTAACCAGATATTTTTAATATGTTAATTATGCAAATTAGTAACTTATCTTTTAAGAATTATTAACTTTGTCTACAGGAAGGAAACTAAATTATAGAATATTTAGCCACACAATTATTAGGTGCTATAGTTTTTAAGCTGCAAAATCCTAAACAAATGTTTGTCTTATCCTTGGAGTAAGAATTCATGGGTTCATTACTCAAATACGACATTCATTAATATTGAATAAATAAATAAAGGATTAAGCGAAAGATCTGAGACAAGAGTCCATCTCTTTTGACTTAAAAAGCAATGCTAGCATTTATTAATCATCTCATTATATAAGATTTTATTTTATCAGGTCACATTTGGTATTTTATCAGGTCACATTTGGTATGACCAGCAGAAAGGATCGTGGTCAACAGCTGACATACTAAGTACCTAAGTACTCACATTGCAAATTTCCAGTCTCCATCTTCTGTGGGAGAATTTGATAGACTCTTCCACAGAAGAGGACAGAACGTGGCCAAGAAGAGATTAGATTTCCACTTCTGACTATGTAGCCTCAACATTGTTTTTAGTTTCCTTTAACTTCTTATTTCACAAATGCTGGAGTAATCAACATAAGTAGTGATTTAGGGAATATATTAAAATTAAACTTAGCCACAGCTTTCCAAAAGCATTTAGGGTTTGTGATATGATAATATGTGCTAATAAAGCACAGATCAGGAATGATGCTGAATGTGTGAACTACGTTTCCCTAGTCCTTGACTGCGTTGGTTAAGTATAGATGTCAAGGGTATGTATATTCTATGATTTTTACATAAAATATTTACATTAAAATAGTTTACTCTTTAAACCTTTAAATGTTTACCTTTGGAAAAATAATTTGGTCTATGATATCCAAGATTTTTATGTCATTATTTATTTTTTTAACCATAGAAACCTTTACATAGACATATTACAAACAGAAAGGGGAAAAGAGTGTTAGAATCTTCCCAAGAATCAATGTTTTCAGCTCCCAGATGAGCTGGTTAGTCTTCATAACTTACATGGTGTCCTTGGGCTATGGATTTACTTAATATATGTTTAATCCTACTAACAGTATGAAAAATCTAATATAGTATTCCCGGACTATTATTTGTGCTTATCCAAATGTATTTGAGACATAAGATACGTTGTCTCATTGATAAAATATAGGTACCTCCAAGTATCCATGACAGTGAAGAGAGATATAAACAACAAAAACATTGATTTTGATTTTTAATTGATTACATGAAATATTACATCTATATTTTTATGATTATATTTGGATAGGACCACTGTTTATTAAGTTGATTAGAGAGTGAGATCACGGTCAAATTGTGACAGGGAGACATGGACTCTAAATTAGTAAAAGAAAACATGTCTAAACATTTGCTGAAAATACCCTAAAATTGAAAACCTTATGAGTTTAATAATCATGATAATAAAAGTGATAAATAACCAATACTAAGCACATTGTATGTTATCTTATTTTTAAATCAACTCTACAAGATAGTTTTTTTTTATTTATATAACAGAAAAACTTAGAGATGTTACATAAATAGCATTGGTCACAGAGATAACGAATGGTAAAACCGGGGTAAAATCTTTGCTCCAGAATCTCTACTCAACCATGAAACTTTTCTACAGTGCAGCCATTTATTCATGGTATTTAAATAAAATTGTATCTTCTTGGCCTTTTCACACTCCCCTGAGAGGAGACCATATACGGCATTCCTCTTGGTTCCCTTGTAAGGTAAAGGGAAATTTCACAATGTCCAGGGCCCTTGAAGTCCTCAAATGAAGGAGGAAGATGTCCTCAAATTTTTGCAGCAGGGACCCACTAAGGTGTCAGTGATCTTGACTTCCAAATGGAACAGTGCATCTACAAAAGGAAACGTGATGGCACCTACATCATAAATGGGAGGAGCTTCTGCTGGCCACCACTGTCATTGAAAACTCAGTTGCTGTCGGTACCAGTGTCTTGCCGTCCAGGAACACCTGTGCCAGCTGTGCTGAAGCTTGCTGCTGCCACTGGAGGCACTCTGTTGTTGCCTGCTGCACTCCTGAAACCTTTACTAACCAGATCCAGGCAACCTTCCGAGAGACAAGACTTCTGTTGGTTACTGGTTCCAGTGCTGACCCCCAGCCCCTCACAGAGGCATCTTATCCTAACCTGCCTACTATGCTCTGTGTAACACAGATTCTCCTCTGCGCTAGGTGGGCATTGCTAGCCCTTGCAACAACAAGGGGGCTCACTCAGGGGGTGAGATGTAGTAGATGCTGGCCTGGAAAGTTCTATGCATGTGTGGCACCATCTCCCGGGCACACCTGTGAGAGGTCATGCCTGATCTGTACTGCTACAGAGATCCTGAAGAGGTTGAAAAGTAAGAGTGGGCTGCTCAGTAAAAAGTAAAGTAAAAAGGCTGTGACCTAGGAGGGATTTCAGGGTGAATCAACTGCTCCAGATCCCGGGTTCACTGCTGCTAAGGTCTCAAGGGGCAGATGTCCTCTTGCCTATTGGCCAGTTTCCTACCTAAGCCTGGAGCACTCAGCCTGCCCCGAGACAGGTTGCAGTCCCCGCTGCGCAGGCCACTGAATGGATAGGAGCGAACAGAGTGATCTTAAGCTGGTCCTCCACAAACTCTTAAATAGAATGGAAATAAAGTTGATGGACAATAGTTTCTAAAAAATAAAAAGTAAAAATAAAATAATATCTTCTTAAAGTTTAATATTTTAGGCATATCTGTGGCTCAACAGAATAAGAAATAAAGTTAAAACACCTATGTATATTCCATTTTAAAGGGCTGTATAAATAAGTACATGCAAAATTAAAACATAATAAGCAGAGTTAAAATCATATCATGAGCAAAAGCTTGTTTCAGGTATTCACATTTTAAACAACTTAGTTTATATACTTAGCAATCACTTTAAGGTGTAAATCTACAATAGCAGAGGACTCCCCATCTCCTTTCCTATATTAAAACTGTAGCCAGTAGCCAAAGAGGGTGATAAGGTTCAGCATCACTTTATCTTACATACAACACAAGGGTACATGGCAGAGAAAAACTAAGTGGGATTTAATTAGAAGCCAGAAGAAGACAGAATGCCTGTGACAAGAATAAATCAATATTTTTTATCATAAGCCCTTGCAGAGGCTTTGCTGCTATTGTAATAAGAAGTTGGCAGAAGCAATTGCCTTCAGCGGCCTTGAAAAGCCGTGGTACACTCTTTGGGTTCTGGCTCATAGGAAAATGTTTGACACTTTATTGCAGCATTGCGATCTTCTTTCTGCTCAGTAAAATGGGAGAAATGAAATGATTCCTCTGCTGTGGCTTTTCTTAGAATATTCTCTACATTCTGTAGACATGTGCACATTATATATAAAATGGCCTAGAAACTGGAACGTAATAAAATATAGACTTGCTAAAAGCAGTAGGAGGTTGAAATCTGTATGATATCTTTCATGCTGGAATCATTCAGAGCTTCTTTCAATAAAGTACACTGGAAAGCGATAGATAGCTTTTAACATAAGCATTCAATTAAATATATTAACTGAATATAAACATTGTAGTTTAAATGTTTTTCTAGCCTCATAAATTTTTGAATATTACTAATTAGCAATTACTCTAAATTAGGAAAAGCAGGGATTATGACAGGGTGAATAATATGTAATTACCTTTGAGATATTGATGTCTTTTCATTTCAGATTCTCTCCATCCCATAAAATGATTACAGTCTAAATTTTACTTTGCCTTCAGACCTGTCTCTACTCATATGTCATTAATTTTCACAGGAATTATCATTGTAATGGTATTATTGCTGTTGCTCTGTTATTTCAAGGGTGCCTGAGAAACATTGTGTTGTCCTGAGAAACATGAGCT
This sequence comes from Glossophaga mutica, assembly GCA_039655065.1. Taxonomy (NCBI): domain Eukaryota; kingdom Metazoa; phylum Chordata; class Mammalia; order Chiroptera; family Phyllostomidae; genus Glossophaga; species Glossophaga mutica. The sequence continues at coordinate 69,991,818 of CM077308.1, read as the reverse complement.
GTAAAAGTTCACCTTTTAAACAGGCTGCATGCTCTGGATCCTTTCATGTGGTTACATCAGATAAATTAAGCACATACTCTGCTTGGGCTGCTGTGTGAAATCACTAGTGGCTGTGAATAGTTACTTTCTTCAGATATTAGGAATCCTCATTTAGTTAGTATTTCCAATACACTGTTTTCCTGATGGAGAAGTTCTTATTAATATATGTTCAAGTCTCCATTTGTCAATGATTTATTTCCTAGTGAAACAATCACAGAGCTAAATAAAAATTAAATTTGTAGGTATGGGAAAACTAAATTAATTAAATTATGAGAAATAGTCTTACACATTACAATGATACTGCATATCCAGTGCACCTGAGGCAGCATTTTGGAAAGTGCATCTCATAGGGACCCAGCCACGAGGAGCAGGTATGTGCTAATGACCTTTCGCAGCACGCCTCCATCCTGACCAGTCTTTGACCTCTTTACCACGCTCATTCATGAGAAATTTTTTCATCATGCTAATCTCAAATACTACTACTAATAAATATTTAGAAAGTATTTTTGATTGTGCTTTTCAGACATCCTTCTTTACCTCTGCATCTATACATTGGAAGCTCCCCTTTCCTACCTAAGTAGAATTTCTTTTTTTCTTTGTTTGTTTTCAAGAGGTTTATCTAAAAACATACAAATAATAGTAATATAATAAAGGACAACATTAATAACAATAATAACACACATACTTTCATTTATTATGGGCTAGGCATGGTTTTATGTCAATGTTTTTTATACACAATACAGTTTAATCCCCAAGATGTAGATCCTGTTATTATACCTATTGGAAGTGAGGGGGGAAAGGCAATAGAAAAGCTGATTTCTTAAGGTGTCAAAGATGAAAATAGCAGAACTGTAATTTTTATCCAGGTTGACAAGTTCCAAAGAAAATGCTTTTAGCCAAATAACCAAATTACTTCCTCCTATTCATGTTCTGCTTCAAGTTTTAGGGAGAGACTTATTCCTATTCTCACCCAGACAAGTCAGTGTTTCATATCTAGTAAATCACCCAATCATTTCCTCTTTCTCCCAAAAGTCTCCCTTTTCTTCAGTTACCTCTTACCTACATACTCAGAGGGGAATTCCAGTAAGTCCGAGCTAAAATATGCAGGACATTCTCCAGATATGTAATTAGTTTAGGTTTAGCCCTCTGAATTAAGTTGGGCCAATCAGATACAATACAGGTATCAAACTCATTTTCACCAGGGGCTACACCGGCCTCCAGGTTGCCTTCAAAGGGCTGAATGTAATTTTAGGATTGTGTGAATATAATTAATCCTTAACTAGGGGCAAGTTGCTCAACGCTGCCACTGCATAGAATCAAGGTGCTAGGTGGATAAAACAATGGGGAGGGCCGGACTCGGCCCTTTGGCCCTGTATTTGCCACCTGTGATGTACAAAGAAATTTCTGCTGTTGTTTTGTTGCATATGTAAGAGAAGGCTGTTTCTCTCTCTCTCTCTCTTTCTCTCCCTCTTTCATTTTACCACAACACAGACCAGCAATAGGAGGAAGCCATCACAGACAACTGCAGAACAAAGTCATAGAAAGAACTTGGCCCTGATTATAGACTTTTTCCTTTAATAACAAACTGCAGCCTACACTTCTTCTTCCCATTCGTTTTTTCATCAATCTCTCCTAAATATTTTATTTTTAACAAAATTCTGGGTGTTAAAAATACATCTTTGATGGAATAATGAAGTTGAAGCCCCATGTAATTTCTGCACGAGGAATAAAATTTCTCATAAAATAACATTTTGCATTTGGAATAGCACCCTAATTTGTAGGCTGAATAAAGTAAAGTGTTTATCCAGAAGATGATACAAATAAGCTGACAGGAGCCTTATGATCTCAGGCATATCTCTACACTTACCTAACATAGCAGCTCTTTTCATCTCAGGTAAGCCTATAGCTACAAAAACATCTTTTAATGATTTTTTTAAAAAGAAAAAAAAAACAGGTTTTTTGATCCCTCCCAGCAAAAGATAACTATTTAACACCTGTAAAAACTGTCAGGCAATGAAAAATTGAAAATCTTATTGGCTTCATTTTACAGGAGCCTTCAGCACTAGCACAAGTGAAGACAATCAACATGTCCTCCTATTTTAACTTGTGTATACTTGTTTCACCACCATTTGCCATTAGCAAACTTAGCTGAAATATTCTGTTTCAAGGGTACTGGATGTTACACATGTAAATGAATTTATATGAGGGGGGACACCCACAAACAGTGGAATGATCTTCCAGAGGATGGACCCCTTGCAGTATAGACTTTCCCCACTTAGATGAGTGTTCTAGGATCCCATCTGTATCGGTGTACCAGCTGGCATTGTTGTGAGATGCTGCATTAAGCTTCAGTGGAATTTTTGTGAAGACTCTTTCAATACATTTGCCCATTTTGTGATGGATGATTTACTAGCACACCTACCCACACCACACTGGGTGTTCAGTAGTTTTTGACCAAAAACACCATGATCTCCTATGTCCCATTCTCCCTATTCACCAGATCTTGCCCTCAAGCCACTGTTTTTGTTCCCCAAGATGAAAAAAGTCCTCAAAGGGAAACGTTTTGCTGATGTGGGAGAGGTACAACAAAAAACGGCAGAAGCACTAAAGGGCATCAAAATCAATGAGTTCAAAAACTGTTTTGAGCAATGGAAAAGATGTCTTGATAGGTTTGTTGAAACAAATGGAGAGTACTTTGGAAGTGACTGAAGTTTAAACATGTAATAATAAATTTTTTATAAATAAATTCCATTTCTGGATCTCTCCTAGTGCATGTATATGCATGTGTGTGTGTGTGTGTGTGTGTGTGTGTGTAGTCTGTCTGGAAAAAGTCCAACCATTGTTAATATGAGAACCATTTGAGTGACATTGTGGTAACTTGCAATAAAGGAGAGTGGACTGGAATATACATGCGTGAACAATGATGACTTCACTATACTAGTCAGTGGGGGCAGTAGATGCTGTTCAGTGAGCATGTGTATTGTGTGATTGTCGCATTCAAAATGAGCAAGTAGAACAACAAATCTGCGTCAAATTTTACATTAAGCTTGAACATTCCTCATGGAAACTATTTGGATAATTCAGAAGGATTTTGGGGGTGATGCAATGAGTGCAGCACAAAGAAAAGTGTGGCACAAATGCTTCAAAGATGGTTGAGAATCTGTTGAAAGTGATCCATATTTGGAAGGCCTGCACCAAGCAGAACACCTGAGAATGTTGAATGTGTATGGGCTGCAATCAACAAAGATAGGTGACTGACAGTGTGAGACCTAGAAGCTGACTGTGGATTCCAGAAACTACTGTGTTCGAGATTTTGATGCAGGATCTTGGCATGAAACATGTCATGGTAAAATCTGTTCCACGGCTTCTGCTACCAGAGCAGAAGGAACATCGTGCTGCAGTTGCTAATGATTTGATTCAAACTGCTACCAGTGAACCAAATTTCCTTAAGAAGGTCATAACACGAGATGAACCATGGGTCTATGGCTGTGATGATATGGAAATGAAGGGCCAGTCATGACAATGGAAGTCTCCTGGTTCTCTACACCCAAAGAAGGTACTGCAATGCCACAGCAAGATCAAGACCATGTTAACTTTTTTTTTTTTTTTTTAATTGGGAAAGTGTTGTCCATCACTAGTACTCCCCTCCAGGCCAAAAATTTAATGAGGAGTACCATCTCAATGTTCTTCATCAGATGAGAGATGCAATGCAACCAAAGTGGCCACAACTATGGGCAACTGGTGATTGTCAGCTTCATCACAACAACGTGCCTGCTTACGTACCATCTTTCATGCAGAGATTTTTCACGAAACAGCAAATTGCCCAGGTGGCTCAGCCCCACTACAGCCTAGATTTGGCACCCCACAACTTTTGGTTTTTCCTAAAACTAAAATCACCTTTGAAAGGGAGGAGATTTCAGACTATCCATAAAGTTCAGGAAAATATGACAGGGCAGCTGATGACCATTCCAACAAAGGAGTTTGCAGGATGTTTTGAACAGTGCAAGAGACACTGGGAGAACTGTGGGAGGTTCTGCTTTGAAGGGGACTGAGGCATCATTGTCTTATGTACAAAGTTTCTTGCATCTTGTATCTTCTTCAATAAATGTCTATCTTTTTCATAGTATGTGGCTGGATATTTTTTGGGCAGACCTCTATGTCAGAGAGAACTGAGTTTAGGATGCTCTGCTATATTTCATAATTGACATTTGGACTCAAAAGCATCTTAACTGAAACTAAGATGAAAAACAATGTTAGCTAATGTAAAATACATTTTTCATTCCTTATACATTTTAACTATTGACCTGTTATTTTGCACTGGTCTTTAAATCCTCCATAACCCTGAGTTTTTTTTGTCTTTTTTTTCCCATTTGGACATACCGCCAGTGTTGCACTCACAAGTTCATCTAAGTTTATTATTATCATGCTGCCTAATGTCAGTTGCACTTCTTGCTGTGATCCTCACATTTACCCATATCCAAACTCTTAGCCTCTTATGGCGTTTTTCTACTTTACGGATCCTTAATCGTCACTTAGCTATACCCAATATGGCTATTGCTACTCAGGACCTAAAGGCATCCTTTAATGACCTCCAATCTAGACACACAATATTTCAGTCATTTTGAAATTCAAATAATAATAGTAATAATAATAATAATAATAGTAAACTAAACAAATCATGTCTAGATGAGAGAATGGTTAGCTAATTCCGCTGCTAGCCTTTCATCACCTTAGTTGTACTAATATTATACATTATGCTTATGACACTAAATTAGAAAATAGGACAAATGGGAGTACAAAGAATGCCTAAATATTTTTTCTAAAATTACATTATAAATAAAAAGTAATATGTGTGATAAACAATTTTAACAATGGATACTTAATTTTGACATATTTTTCTTGTCCAATAGAGCAAGAGCTTGCATCTACAGTTTTGGCTTTGGAAATGTTACCAGTAGTCGTCATTTTGATATCCTTGATAATTAGATTTATAAAACTTATAGTTTAATTGGTTAGATTCCTGTTAAAGGTGAGATCATATGGAATCTAATCAACAAAACCAACAAACAAGCATAATATAACCAAAGACATTGAAATTGAGAACAGGCTGAAAGTCACCAGAGGGGAGAGGGGAGGGAATTGCAGGGGAAAAGGGGAAGGGTTTACAGGAACAAGTATAAAGGACACATGGACAAAAACTATGGGGGGCGGAAATGGGAGGGAGGTGAGGAGGGCTGGGGTGGTGGGTTGGGGTGGGAGTAAAAGACAGAAAGCTGTACAAGATCAACAATTAAAATAAAAATTGAAAAAAAAAGAAAGTAAAAATTAAAAAAAAGATTCTTTGCAAGCTTAAAATTAAAAAAAAAAAAACAACTTACAGTTTAAGCCTCTTGTCTTAGTCAAGTCTTCTTTTTCCTAAATAGTATGCTTTATTTTTTTAAAAGCTCAACAGACTTCTATAACTTTTCCTATTATAAATTCCTTATCCTTTTATTGTAGAGTATTTTCTTATAGCTTTATTATAATTAATAATTAAATTTTTAAAAGATCCTCTTTTGGTTTCATATTAAAAATACACTACAGTTAAAATATAAGAAAATAAACATTAAAATAGATAAAATATTTAAAATCTCTGCAAGCTGTCATCAATAAACCAATACGATGAAACTTGTCTTATCTACGATGCTGAGAAAGAAGGCAACCCATAATCACATTTTGTGGTTCCTTATTTTCAGAGGCAGTTGTTTCTGTTTAAATAGTTTCTGCTTTTGTGAGCTTCTGTTTTCTTGATTATTATTGGTTCTTCTGCCATTTTGAGGGATGAATGGACAACATTTCTGTACTTTAAAATATCTGAATGGAGAGCTGGCTCCTCAAACAAGATGACATTAGTAAATGTACTTAACAACCTTTTAATAGCTAAATTGGATGACTCTATGTCTGGCTTTATTTGACTAGATCTAATTTACCTGATGTCTTCAGCATAATTAATCAGATAATGCACTCTTGTGAATGCCATTATTTCATGTCTTGAAAGGACTGAAGAGACTGGTTTTGGTATCTTGGGTATTGGTTGTCATTCACCTGACCACCTAGTTTGTTTGGCTTTGTTTAAATAAAAAATGCTGGTATGGTATTTCTAATGCTCTTTAAATTGACATCTGTCGTTTTAGTTGATAAATGAGATAATGTTTGATAGTTGCTCTTCTTTACCAAAAAGAAAAAAGTCAGTTGAGGAAAATTCAGATTATTGAATGCCATGTAGAGAAAGAGAAAAAGACTGCTAGGAAAAAATAGCATATTTAGGTTGTCTCTCAAAATTATAAGTACACTACTTTTACAGTGGAAAACTACAACTGATAACATAATGCAGAACTGTAAGGACAAGTTTATAAATGTTTCTAATGACATTATATTGTATAAATATTAAAATGGAAATGAAAATGTCACTAACCAAGCTAATTCAAACATCTAAAATTTAGTGACTGTCAACATTTAATGAGTAGGGTATATACCTAATCTCGTATTTTTATCTTTGAATCTCTATTTTCACTGAACCTTGAGTGTCAGGTGATTGATATTTTTCTGCACTGTTTGATAGTCTGAAAGCACACACAAAAAACTGGAACTATCCATCCCTTAAGTTATTAAATAAATTAACATGAATAGAGGAATATAAATTGCTCTTTGGAGATATTAAGTGTATTAAAGTAAGAACAAATGGAAGAGATGCAGGTGACTAAAGGGAGAAGTCTGACATTAAATGTAGATCCAGAAACACCTATCTTCATTTTCCTTTGAAACATCAAATATTTTTACCTGATAAATTTTGATCTTTGGTCTACTTATATTCTCTATCTATCCCCACTTGTTTGGAAATCTCATCCAATCTCATGGCTTTAAATGCTAACTGGAGAATGATAGCTCACGATTTATGCTTCTAGCCAGATCTTCTCCCCTGAACTCCATACTTATTTATTCAACAGCCTAGTTGTAGTCATTGCAAATTTGCCTTGTCCAAAAGAGTAGTTACCCCTTCCTCCAAATATTGCTCCTCCCAAATTTTGCTTTCTTCCCAATCGCAGTTAATGGCAACACCACTCGTTCTCTTTATTAGACAAAATCTTGGAGTAATCTTGATCTCATTTTTTCTTTTAAATCACATATCCAATACATCACTAAATTCTATTGTTTATCTTAAAAATATACCTAGAATCCGGGCAATTTTTTTTTAGCCATGCCCCAAATAGATCTAATCTGAATTCCCATTGGCATTAGTTCATTTACTCACCATAGCCTTTACTGGTCTAAATGCCCACCTTTGCCCCATTTCACTCTATTTCTTTAAAACATGATGAGAGTGGACTTATTAAAATGTAAGGCAACTTCAGTGATCATCAGATCAAATCCTTCAATGGCTTTTCCTATGATTCAGAAGAAAAACCAAATTTCTTATAATGCCTTACAAAGAAGGTGACCTTAACATCCAAATGGGGGTATTTTAAAAAAGAAATGGAGCTCTTGTCATTATGCTAGCCAACAGATGAGATCTAAGCCTGGCTTAGATAAATCAGGAAATATGTCGATCTATTTCAAAGGGCTTATTCACTCTTGTCCTCTGTTACCCTTAATCTCATCTCCTTCCCCCAGCCCTATTAACCACTTTGCTGTAGCCACATTGCCTTATCGCCATATTGCAAGGGAGATTCTCCCACTTTTATAGGGTGTTCTCTTCACCTGAAATACATGTCGTCAGGATATTCACATGAATCGTTCTTTCACTTCAGATTCTTTTTTCAAATGACATCGTTTATGCCAGCTCTCTCTGACCAAGTTATATAGTATGCTAACTTCATTACCCTTCCTATCCTCTTGCTGCTTTGTTTCCTCCATAGCACTCATCTCCATCAGATAAACTGTATATTACTTTATTTATTGTGTGCCCCCCCCATTAAAATATAAGCTCATTGAGAGAGGCATTTTTGTGTTGAAAGGTTTTTTAAAATCCATTTGGGATTTATTTTTTTTAATTATTTTATTGTTGTTCAATTACAGTTGTCTGCATTTTCCCCGCACCACTCCCCCCAACCTCAGCCAAATCTCCCTCCCTCCCTTGCTTCCACCACCCACCTTGGTTTCGTCCATGTGTCTTTTATAGTTGTTCCTGAAAACCCTTCCCCGTCTTCCCCCTCCCATTCCCCTCTGGTTACTGTCAGATTGTTCTTAATTTCAATGTCTTTGGTTATATTTTGCTTGCTTTAGTTCTATAAGAAGGTATTTATTGAATTTTCAAGCTTGCATAAGCATGTCTGGATTTTGTTTTATTTCTCCCAAACCACACATGTCTGAAAACTCTTCTGCTCAAATTCATGAGGTTAGACAAATGCCCTCAATGCCTACTTAATTGAGTATGACTTACTTTAGTACTACTCATAAATATATTTAAGATGTTACATTAAAAATATTTTTGTCAGCATATTTCATTGTTTTAAATGAAAATATTGACAGGGGGGAAATGTCAATACACATACTTAGTCCAACATGTTGCCAGGAAATACAGATTCCTAGATAGGATTTTAAAAGTTACCAAATCTAAAAATGGTTGCTTTGTGTTTCAGTTTGCTCTTATATCCCAAATGCCTCCAGATGTAAAAAGGCTGAGGATTTATTAAAAAATAATAGCTATATGCATGTAATTTCTTCATGCTTAACTGAGGAAACTAAGACACCTGATATTCTCCTAAAATCTTTTAGATTATTTATTAGACATCATTATGTCTCTCATTCATTCAGGTTGTCTAGTTTGAAAACCACATAAGACAGTAGCATCAGTGATTTGCTGATGCTTTCTAAGAAAACTGTACTCCCCCCCACCACCATGATCTCTTAAAGCTAAAGACCTAGTTAAACTTAGATCAGAAATAAAGTATTTTCATACCAGAACTATGTCTAATTTTTCACTTTAGTTGATAGTAGTGTCCAAACTCTCTTAAATAGAGTCCCCTCTGCTGCCGTCTATATCTTTTCTCTCTCCATAAAGAGTCACAGTAATGTTTTGTCCATATAAAAAACAAACAGACAACAAAAAAGAAGCCATGCCACTTACTTAGTTATTTCTATCTGATTCCTTAGATTAAAAAAAATCCCTTGCATTCAAACTTGGAAAAACAAGAATAAGAATACTTGTCATCCAAATGTGGGTGCCCAAATTTGGACTTCAGTTAAAGTCCATGACACTCGGTAATGTGAAATTGGCCTCATTATTTCTTATCTTTCAGAAGATATCTTGTAAGGACATAATTACTGTATCACAAACAAAACATTTTCTATATATAATTAATTTTCAATCATGATTCTCCATCTACATATTTTCTTAAAATGATATTCATTTTACAGTGGATTAGCCATGGAGATAGAATAATTGTGCTTGTCTATGACATATCTTTAAAAAGATGTGTTATGACATTCCATTGTTAATGTGTTAAATTCTTTAAAAATCATCGGTCTCTAGTTTCAAAGTTTGACAGATAAAAAATATTCTGGGCAAACTTCTAAAATACTTAACTATCAGGAGTACAATTTGTTATTTTCTAATGCAATATGCAGTTAAAGACATTCTCCATAGACTTTGCTATTCTTTATAGCATGGTTTAATCAAAAGAAGTTAATCTTCTGATATTCAAATTTTGCTTAACTACTCATACATAACTTATGTTTATTTATAATATAGTGTCTATAGCTACTTCATCTCAGACGTTCTAGGAATTTTGTGAGCATCAACTATTACTCAATGCAGTATTTTCTGATAAAAGGAGAAAGAACTTTAGATACAAAATGATTGAGCTGTCATGGCCTTTCAACTTATAAGTTATGTAGTTTTTGAAAATTATTGTGTAAGAAAAAATGACCTGCAATATCCAGATTTAATGTAATGTTTTAAAACTCCAGGAGAGTAAGGTTTAACAAATGGATTCATTGGTTAAACTAAAATAAGGGAACTATTTATGTTAATCAACAAAGTTTTATTTTATATTTTGATCAGCACTTTAAACTTTTTAATGAAAATTGGGAAAATGAAAAATTATTCTTCCAGTCATATTTTAAGCTTTAACTCCAGGATTATAGTGTGTATATGATTTGTATCCTCCTTTTCACTTAAGAGTAAGCGATAAGAAATTGTCTTTATTATAATAATGTTTTGAGAGTGTCATTTCAACAATTGTAAAATATATCATCATATCAATAGCACTATAATGTATTTTATAATTTTACTTTATGATGTAGGTTTATTTTTTGATGCTGCATGTAATGCTGCACTGAATATATTTGTTTATCAATGTATTTTGAGATAGTTCATAAGACCAAAATGTCAGAAATGAAACTAGCTCATTTTCAAAATGAAAATTGCTACATACATCCTGAAATACATATATCTAATTTCTAATATAAGGACCTTCTCGTGAGCAGGCTTTGACAGTGGCAACTGAAGAATGGGACCACTCATCCATGGCTATTACTTTCCCATATGTTTTAGGTTTAATTTTGTCTCCAAAAAAGATATGTTAAAACCCCAAACCCTAGAATCTCAGGATGTGATGTTATTTGGAGATAGCATTGTTAAAGATGTAAATAGTTAAGATAAGGTCCCACTGGAGGAGGGTGGATGCTTAACCCCTTATGACTGCTGTTCTCATAAATAGAGAGGAGAAACAGACATACCAGGGGAGGGTGTCATGTAACCATTGGGGCATAGATCACAATTCTGAAGCTACAAGTCAAGGCATGCTGGGAATTACAGGCAAACCATCAGAATTTACAAAGAGGCAAAGAAGTATTGTCTCATAAAGATTTTAGAGAAAACATAGTCCTGCTGACAGCTTAATTTTGTACTTTTAGACTCAGAAACTAAGACAGTACATTTCTTCTGTTTTAAGACACAATTTGTGGTAATTTGTTATGATAGCTCCAGGAAGCTACAACGTCCAAACCACACCAATGCACATACTTACCCACAACACGCACATATACAAACACACACACCATCCCTACCCAAACTTTTCCTAGTTCATTGTTAGTACTCCTTTGTTCATTTTTCTTTTCTTAGATACTTCTCTGTCTATGTTACTAAGTCAAGTAAATCCTTGCTATTTCATCGAGCTGACCTGTCTCTGGCCACCTAAAGCTCTGCTCATGCAGTGCTTCAGCTTGCTTCTAAACCACCAGGTGTTATTTTTCCTGTTGTTTGTTTCCCCCAAAAGGATCAAGTCTATATTTTCTGATCTTTTAAATAAGATCTCATTATCTTTGTTTTATTGATTCATTCATTTAAACTCTATATTTAATCATCTCTCACCTCTAAATGTCTTTCCTCATTTACCAAAAGACTGTAATTTCACTCAAACATTCTTTGAATCAACATTCTAAAAAAATAATTATATATTTTTAAAAAATATGAAAGATGCTAGTATGTTTGTTAATGAAAGGACTGTTTTTTACACATTAAGGGAAAATAGCTTGCAGCTATGAGAAATCAATACTGAATTTATTCAATAAGTTATAGTTTAGATTGACTTGTTATTTATATTTCAAGCCTTTATTTTAATGTTTTAGATGTTTTAAAATGAATTTTAATAATAAATTTCAACATTATTCATTCCAGTTGATTTATAGCAATGTTTAGAAAACTGAGAAAGTTGATTAAAATAATTTGCTGTAGTGTTTGTTATCCAAACTATGCATTTTGAAGTAGTTTAATAATTTCTGTTGCTCAGATTTAAACTAAGCCTTTAGTTTGCTCTTATTCTAGGGTAATATTGTACAAGGGAGAGAGAGAAGGTATCCCCTCCATAAACCACAAGGCTTCACAACCTAAGTAATAACAGTAATGTTCCAGAAAAATGCCTTATCAAGACAAACTTTTTAGACTCTTTTCTAGCATTATCATTCCTACATTTTTTGCGTATAAAAAACTCTACTGCTTTTATTAGTATTTTTCTCAAAAGTAAGGCATTCTTTTGGAAATGTCTAGAAAGAGATATGATATACTCACTTTTACAAGTTTTATATTTCCTTGCAAATAACTGACAGGCTTTCACTAACCAGAATTAAAGATACAGGCTCATCTTCAAACCGATTCCAGAATGACAAAGCTTCTGTCTGTCTAGAAGTAAGAATGCAGCTAAACTTTTTCTAATTTCAGGGTCATTCTCCTGTAATGCATCTCATCCCACGTGCTGCTACAGTCTGTCGCATTGCACATCACGCTGTCGAGATTGTTGGTGTTTGGGAAACTGAAGTAAGTTCTTCCTCTAGCTGCTGATTTGGCAATGACTCAAAGATAGGGGACTCTACACACACAGGTGCACATGTCCACATGCCTACACATACATGTGCACTTGCACACACCACATAGATAAATAGTGCATATTTATAGATACAGCACATAGACATAGATACACACACATACAACAGCAGGCTAACGTTGGCTGGTGCGTAGGATAAAAACTCAGAGTGTTCCATTTTAATGGATCTATGTTACATTGTTTATAGTACAGATACAGGTTTAAATTTGCTTTAGGCAAATTTATAATGTAGAGTATACATACAATCATAATAATTTATAATGCCAAGTTTTTTTTTTTTTGAAAAATGTGTTATGATCAGAGACTGTCCTGGTTTCTTAGAAAATATGTGATGAACCATTAAGGTATAAAGGCTTATGATGTCTGGAACTTACCTCAAGCTGTTTGAACAATAACAACAACAACAAAAATCAAAAGAGAGATTTATAAAGTCAATGTAGAAAATGTTCGCATCTTTGAAATTGGGTCAAGGGTATAATAGAGCTCCCCAAAATACCACCAGGAAAGCCTATTGGTTGGGTATAACTAAATTTATTAGACTTTCTAATAAAAGGGAGAGACCCTAACTCTGACCAAGTCTTAGTAGTGTCTCAAAATGGGTGAATAAGGAGGGTAATAAAACAGGCCTTGCAAGATGGGCAACTGATTAGGATTTGGAACAATTGGTAATGAAATGTCTCTGGATTTGTGAACACAGCAAAAAGAACTTCTCGATCAGCAAGCTATCCATCTTGAAAAGTAACCTGTTTCAGTTTTATCTCCGTGGAGTAGATCTTCCTGGAAAACTAGCTAAGACATTTTTACTTGATCCCAGTATTAACACTGGGACAGGAAATTACGTTGGCTTCAATTCTCATCTTGTAACATTTTTGTACTTTAATTATAGTAGAATAAAATTTTTATAAAATATGCATAATATTCTCAACTATCTATGTAGTCAAGGGAAAAATTATTAGATAATTGGAAAGGCTGTCTAAAATTAGAGACTGAATATCTAAATAGATAAGCAAATTAAAACAAAGGCCTCTATGAATTTAGTCATCGTAACTTTATATCCATAAACTAACAAAGTAGAATAATATTTCAACTGTATTTTCTTATGGTAGAGTCAAATTACTGAGCTAAGCAGTCAACATCCCTGTGACCCTATGAATAGTTCCTTTGGTTTTGTGTAGAAATTAGAAGTCAAGTGTGAGTTCACAAAAACATACAGTGCAGAAATATATGTAATTTGACATAAAAATGAATTATAAATAATCAATGTAGAAGGCTCATCAAAGCCTTGTTTCTAACAAATGTTTGTTACTAATTACACCATAGCTGTTTGACCCGAATGTCTATATTAACTGTTGTACAACACACGGCTGTGAGAAAGTTGCCAAGCATATTAGCATCCATGAATCTTCACATTGTGGTGTTTTTATTTTTCATTTATCACAGCATTTTTAAATTTATAGATTTGCTGTGTGAAAATGTTAAAAGATATCAAAATGCATAATGAGAATCAAGAAATACAGTGTTATCATTTTGTTTTAATGTTTCTTGATACATTCCTGCCACATATCATTTTCATACTGAGAGCACACTGATCTCGAATGATGAAAGCCCAACATTTCATTCTCAAGCATCCTCAATATACTGTTTCACAACTTATATTTTTGTACATTTATATGGGTTCATATACAAATATTCACATATTGGCACACATCTTACTATATATTGAACATATAAAAATATAATACCTAGAAGTATATACTCAAGTATCAATGTCTTTAAAACTAAGAGGCAAAACAATTATTTCTAACCTATTGTAAATGTTCACATATACATATAATTTATATGATGTCTCTCTCTCTCCATATATATACACACACACACAGAGCCATATATTTATTTGAGAGGCAAATTTGTGAGACTAGTTTTTTTTTACATCACCTTCTGCTCTTTAACATGTTACTTCCTCAGAAGCCCAAGTACCAGTTCTCAGCTGCTTAAATATCATCTAACGTTACAGGGAAAACAAGCAAAAATATTGTGTAAAAGAGACACAATTGAGCCTCCTTTCTGGATGGGCATGGATTGTGGAGCCTCCACAATCACATTTTTCAAAATCACATTTGCACATTTTCCTGGGGCATGAACCTGTAGTGACATGACATGTTGGTATCACACTTTGTAAAGTATGATCACAGAACTAGATCTATGGCTACTCGACTGAGGTAACTGAGCTGGCCCAAACTATAAGTAGTATCCTTGTACTTATAAATTTATAGTTTTGTGGAATGCTTTTGCACATTTTATATGACAACTGTAGAATTAAATATTATCCCTAAGTTTGTTCATTATTGATGACTTTTTAGATAGACTTCTTTTTCATAGTCTTGATCAATAGTGTTGATATTTATACTATACAGTTATTTTTTAAAATAAGGTATAGAGAAGTATATTTAAACTAATATACTTCTGACTAGAAGGCAAGTTTCAGGTTCTATATCCACTACGTAAATTTAGATATACTATTTAATTTTGTGTTGTTCTTTTTATTTGTCTTCAAATTAAATTTGCATGTGAGCAGCACAGTGGAAGTATGGTTAAAAGGAAGACTCCGAAGACAGCCTGAGTTGGAACCCATGTTCTGCCATGTGTCACCTGTATGACCTTTTCAATTATTACTGTCCTTGTGCCTCAGCACCCTCATCTGAAGAAAAGATGACTTCCTCATAGGGTGGTTATGTGTATTTATGAGTTAATTCATATTAAACATTTAAATAATGCCTCTTCTACAGTAAGCACCAGCAACTAGTTAACTAGTATGTTTTAAAGACAATGATGCTTTCCAGTTTGGATGCCTTTTTCTTCTTTTTGTCTGATTGATGTGGCCATGACTTAAAGTACTGTATTGAATAAGGGTGGTGAAAACAGACATTCTTGTCTTGTTCCCGAACTCAAGGGGAACACTTGTAGTATTTGCCACTAAATATGATGTTGTCAGTGAACTTGTCTTATCTGGCCTTTACTATGTTTAGTTATGTCTCTCTATTCCCTCTTTGTTGAGAGTTTTGATCATAAATAAGTGCTGGATTTTATCAAAAGCTTTTTCTATTGATAGGATCATGTGGTTTTTATCATTCATTTGATAATCACATGAATGAATGTGATGAATCACATTTATTGATTTGCAAATGCTGTAAGAACTTTGCATCCCTGGAATAAGTTCCACCTGATCATAGTGTATGATTATTTGATGAATTGTTGTATTTGGTTTGCTAATGTTTTGTTTTGGACTTGTAACTTCTATGTTCATCAGAAATATTAGCCTATAATTTTCTTTCTTTGTAGTGTCTTTATCTGGTTTTGTAATTAGGGTAATGCTGGCCCTGTAAAATGACTTTGGGAGCCTCCTCTCCTCTTGAATTTTATGAAATAGTTTGAGAAGAAGAGATATTAGTTCTTCTCGGATTGTCTGGTAAAATTCACCTGTGAAGCCATCTGGTCCAGGGCTTTTATTTGGTGGGAGTTTTTTGATTATTGCTTCAATTTACATTGTAAATAGATTACAGTGTAAATAGTGTAAATAGATTTACACTATTAGGTATAATCTATCTATTCAGATTCTCTGATTCTTCCTGATTAGTTTTTAAAGGATTTCATGTTTCTAGGAATTTATCCATTTTGTCCAGATTGTCCAGTTTGTTGGCATATTGCTCATAATATTTCCTTACAATCCTTTGTATTTCTTTGGTGCCTGTTTTTATTTCTGATTTTATTTATTTGGGTCCTTTCTTTGTTTTTCTTGATGATTCTGGTTAAAAGTTTATCAGTCTTATTGATCTTTTCAAAGAATCAGGTTTTGTATTCATTGATATTTAGCATCATTTTTTTCAGACTTTATTTCATTTATTACTACTCTCATTTTTATTATTTCATTCCTTCTACTCATTTGGGCTTTTGTTGTTGTCATTGTTATTCTTTTTCAAGTTCCTTTAAGTGCACAGTTATATAATTTATTTGAGTTTTTCCTCTTTTTCTTTTTCCCTGCGTAGGGAGGATAGGCTTGTAATGCTGTGAATTTCCTTCTTAGCATTGCTCCACTGAAGATTCCAGTGTCCCACAGATTTTGGATTGCTGTGTCTTCATTTTTATTTGTTTCTTGATCTCATTTTTGTCCCATTCATTGCTTAATAACATGTTATTTAGCTTCCATGACTTTGTATGTTTTTCACTGTTCTTCTTGTGACCGATTTCTATTTTCATAGCATTGTAGTCAGAGAAGATGCTTGACAGGTTTTCAATCTTCTTAAATTTATTGAGACTTGTTTTGTGTCCTGATGTGGTCTAACCTAGAAAACGTTCCATGTGCACTTGAAAAGTATGTATATTCTGCTGCTTTGGGGTGAAATGCTCTGAAGATATCAATTAAATCCATTTGATTTAATGTGTTGTTTAAAGATGCTGTCTCCTTGTTGATTTTCTGTCTAGAAGATCTATCCACTGAAGTCAATGGGGTGATAAAATCTCCGACTATGACTGCATTTCTGTCACTCTCTCCCTTTACGTCCATAAAAGTTTGCTTCACATAGTTAGGTGATCCTGTGTTGGGTACATAAATGTATAGTAGGGTTACAGTTTCTTGCTGGATTGTTCTCTATCATTATATAGTTTCCTTCTTTGTATCTTACTGTAAGTCTTACTTTGTCTTGCCTTAGTTTTAAAGTTTATTTTATCAGATATAAATACTGCTACCACAGCTTTTTTTTTCTTTCTATTTGCATAAAATATCTTTTTCCAACCCCTTAATTATAGTGTGTGTATCTTTCAATCTGAGATTGGTGTCTTGGAGGCAGCATACATATGGATCTTTTTTTCTTATCATTCAGTTACCCTGTGTCTTTTAGTTGGAGCATTTAAGCCATTTATATTTAAGGTGATTGTTGATGGATACCTATGCTATGCAATTTTATTGTTAGACTGTTTTCCTCTGTCTTTTTTTCTTTTTTTTCTTCTTCTTCTTAAAGTAAGTCTTTCAACATTTGTTGCAATACTGGTTTGGTGTAAACAAATTCCTTTAGCTTTTTCTTGTCTGGGAAGCTCCTTATTTCTTCTTCAATTTTAAATGATAGTCTTGCTGGGTAAAGTACCCTTGGTTGTAGGTTCTTGCTTTTCATCACCTTGAATATTTCATACCACTCCCTTCTGGCCTGGAATATTTCTGCTGTGTTGTCAGAAGCAAGTTTAATTGTTGGTAACTACCTGCTTTTCTCTGCAGCTTTTAAGGTCTCCCTTGTCTTAAAACCTTGTCATTTTAATTATGATGTGTCTCTGTGTAGGCCTCTTTGGGTCCAAGTTGTTTGAGTTTCTCTATGAGTTTCCTTGACTTGTGTGACTTTTCCTTCACCAGATTAAGGAAGTTTTCAGTCATTATTTCTTCACATAAGTTATCGATCACTTGCTCACTCTCTTCACCTTCTGCTATTTTCATGATGCTGATATTGTTATAACTAATGTTTTTCAAAATGTTTCTTAAGCTCTCCTCATCTTCTAAATTCTTTTGTAGATGACATGATACTGTACTTAGAGAACCCCAAAGATCCCACCAAGAAGCTACCAGAACTGATAAATTAATTCAGCCAAGTGGCAGAATATAAAATTAATATCCAGAAATCACTTGCATTTTTATATGCCGATAATGGACTAAAGGGAAATTAAGAAAGCAATCCCATTCACAACTGCTTCAGACAGAATAAAATATCCAGGAATAAAACTAAGTAGAGATTTAAAAACCTGTACTTGGGAAATTATAAGATATTGAAGAAAGAAATTGAAGAAAATACAAATAAGTGGAAACATATACCATATCCCTGGGTAGGAAAAATTAACCTCATTATAATGTCCATGTTACCCAAAGCAATCTATAGATTCAATGCAATTCCTATGAAGATTCTAGTGACATATTTCATAGAACTCAATAAAAATTTCAAAAATTTATATGGAACCACAAAAGGCCCTGCATAGCAACAGTGATCCTGAGAAAGAAGAACAAAATTTTAAGAATCATGATACAATATTAAACTATATTACAAGGCCATACTAATCAAAACAGCATGTTACTGGCATAAAAACAGACATGTAGATCAGTGGAACAGAATAGAGAGCCCAGAAAGAAACCCACACTTTTATAGTCAATTAATATTTGACAGTGAAATCAAGCACATACAATGGGCTAAAGATAGTTTATTTAATAAATGGTGTTGGGAAAATTTGATAGATACATGTAGAAAAATGAAACCTTTTTATACCACACGCAAGAATAAATTCAAAATTGATCAAAGGCTTAAATGTTAGAGCCCAAACTATAAAAACCACAGAAGAAAACATAGGCAGCAGAATCTCAGCTGTTGCTCATACATATTTTGTATTAGATATACCTCCCCAGGCAAGGAAAACAAAAGAAAAATACACAAATAGGACTATATCAAATTAAAAAGTTTTTGTACAGTAATGGAAATCATCAACAACATAAAAAGACAACCTACAGAATGGGAGAACATATTTGCCAGTATATCTGATAAGCAGTTAATATCCAAAATTTATAAAGTACTTACAAAACCTGACACCAAAAAAAATAACTAATCCAGTTAAAAAATGTCCCAAGTACCTGAATAGACACTTCTCCAAAGAAAACATACAGATGGCCAATAGACATATGAAGAGATGCTCAATGTCACTAACCTTCAGAGAAATGCAAATTAAAACCACAATGAGATACCATTTCATACCAGTCAGAATGGCTAGCATCAATAAATCAATAAACAAGTGCTGGCGAGGCTGTGGAGAAAGGGGAACCCTTTTGAACTGTTGGTGGGAATGCAAACTAGTGCAGCCATTGTGGAAAGTAGTATGAAAATACCTCAAAAAATTAAAAATGGATCTGCCCTTTGACCCAGCAATCCCACTTCTGGTAATATATCCAAAGGAACCCACAATACTAATTCGAAAGAGCATAAGAATCCCTGTGTTCATGGCAGCATTATTCACAATTGCCTATTTATGGAAGCAGCCCACGTGTCTGTCAATAGATGCATAGATAAAACAACTATGAGACATTTACACCATGGAATTCTACTTGGCCATAAAAGAGAAGAAAATTTTTCTCAATTGCAACAGTATGGATGGATCTGGAGAACATTATAATAAGTGTAATAAGCCAGTCAGAGAAAGACAAATACCATATGATTTCACTCATATGTGGAATCTAATGAACAAACTGAACTAACAAGGAAAATGGGGACAGACTCGTAGATGGAGAGCAGGATGACAGCTAGCGGGAGGTGAGGTTAGGGGGTGGAAGGATTGAGCAAAAAGGAAAATATGACTTATGGACATGAACAACAGTGTGGTGATAATAAAGGTTAATTTTAAATGCATACATACATATATACATATGTACATACATACAATAATGCTACACAATAGAAACATGCTTTCATAGATTGTTTACAGGAATCAAATCTCAAAATGTATGTAACCTTTCCATTAGCTATTTTACTTCTAGAAATTTATCTCATAGAACAATTCACACCTACAGATGAATTACTGACAATATTGAAATATCAAAAATAGTTAAATATTCATTTTAGAAAATTGTTTTTAATGGGTTGACAATACTACAGTTAAATAACTTGCAGCTGATACAGAGATGTCAAAGCAAAAGTCTATACATATATTATGAATGAGTGAAAATACAGATAAGTATGATCCTATTTAATAAATACTTGTATGTTTAGATACAAAAGCTGAAAAAATCTGAAAAAAGAAATCATACCAAAGTATGGTAAGAAACGGTACTTTCAGAACACTATTTAATGCTAACAATGACAAAACCCTCATTTATATGAACTAATTTGTATAGAAAAAATTCTGTCATAGCAGCATACTATATTCCGAAGAGTTAACAATAGGTATATTTGCTAAGTTAGATATGGGAAGCTATGTTTTCTACTTTACATATGTCTGTATGATTTAAACTTTTCATAATAAACATTTATTACTTTTTTAAATAAGAATAAAATTTAGTATTACAGTAATACTCCAGAAAAACCATGGTAATGTAAAAATAAGATTGGAGACTTAACAAAAACGCCATGTTACTCTAGTAAAAAAATTGTGTTCCTTTTTGTATCTTTCTGTAGTCTATAATCATCAATTACAATGAAGTTAACTTAGCCACTATATCTCCAAATTTTTTCTGTACAGCCACAATTGTGGCTCAATGTATGCTGTTAACCCTGACTTCACTTTTCTTCTTTGTCTATTCAAATTCTGTCTAATCTTTCCACCACATTTTTAATGAGGTCTCGTTGTTCTGTTTAATTCAGAACTCTCTTGGGAATTTCCCTCTCGGCCTTTTAATTTGACTATCATATTGCTTTAAAAGTCATATTATATTGCTGTTTCTATTTATATGATGACTTGATGATTACCTCTTTAAGGTGGGTGCCTATTAATTTCTTGTTTCACACATAACTATCTGCATAGTGAACAATATGAGTTGTTTGTTCAGTTGATTGACTGACCACATAATTATAATTTGAATAGGATAATGACCATTTTTGCCAAGATTTCACACATGCAAGAAAATTATTCCCAAACACAGAGTGATAAAAAAGTACATATTCAAATTTCTTATTGCCTGAAGAAAAGAAAAATGAAGTCATGAGTTTACAGGGAAAAACACAAGGCATTTTTACAGATTCTAGCAAAATAGACTACCTTTGTTCGGAGACGTACCTAATACGTATTAGATCAGGATGTCTGGAATCACAGAGCATTCTTTAAGGTTTCACTATGCCTGAAAAAACTCAGTGCTAGTTACACTAGCCATTAGAGTTGTATGTAGGCACAGTCTTTTTTTGTTGTTTTTTTAGGTTTTTGAACTTTCCTTAGGCAAAAGATTTTTCTCTTCAGGGAAGTTCAATTAAAAAATGCATCATGTGTATTTGTTGTACTCATACAAAAAGTGCAGAAAGCAATTTATAAACTCTACAAATATCATGACTAAAAACTTAACTGTGTACCATAAAAATAAAACTCATTTAAATATGAAATGGAAAAGTAACTTGAGGCAGGAGCAATGAGAAATAGGAAGTGTACTAGCTTATAGGCACACAGGTTATCTAGAGCATATGTGCAAAGCATCTTGGTACTGAATTGATTGACATAAGAATAAAAATATTAAATGCCACAAATATTAATAAAATCAATTTAGTGAGTACGATCATGAATATTTCTTGTCTCTAATCATAGATTCATCAAAATTTAATTAAAAGAGACTTACAAAGTGTCTGCACTGATTCTCACTTTAGATATGAGAAAACTGAGGTCTAGGAAGTAATGGACATAAAGTGTTAGTGGTTGTATTTATGTTTCACGATTTCCTATCCCATGCTTTTTCCAAGTATCTCTTATAACAGAAATCTGTTGAACTCACCCAAAATACCGCTAGAAGACCTATTAAGAAAGTAAAGCTAAATTTATTAAGACTTAATCACACTAAGGGTCTACACTGTCTGGATATCTCACCAATATATCAAAATGGTGAGATATTTGTAGGACTTTTTAATATGGGCTTGTGTAGGTTACAAAAGGTCTTTCAATGAAGGAACTTATTTGGGTAGGGCAAAGTTTGTGATACATCTTTTAAAAATGTATTTAGGATCAGTTGACAGAATGATTATATGAAAATATCTCAATAAGCCAATTGTAGTTGATAAGTAGTAGACAAGTTGTCCAAATGAATAGACTAGTATATTTGAAAAATCTATCTGTGAGGATTTCCTGAATAAAACAATAAAGTTATTTATTGGTTTACAGTGTATCTGTCTCACCCAGAGGTTTCCTGGAAAGCACAACTAAGTCAAATTGATTTAGATAATCTACATTCTCATAAGGTCATTTTAACATATGAGCTTAACTCTCAGCTTAATCTATAGTCATTGTTCAGCACAAGCTGTAATAAAACTAGAATGGTGCTCCTCAGTTCACTCCACACTATGGTTCAAACAGTCACAAATGCACATCGGGTTCCCGGTGATGGTGATTTAACAACCATGTATGACACATTTTGTTTTTGTTGGATAATTCTGTATTGGAATACTTGTATGGACAATAGATGGTAAATAGCACTTAAAACTCCGAAGATTACACATTTGAACACTGAAGCACAGATAAATACTAAGAAAAGGATTATTGTAAAAGATTTTAGTTTACTTCAGATCAGGAGACAAAACTTCCCCAAATAAGCAGGAAAATAGTTTATATTTGCAATCCAAAAAGCTGGCAGAATCCCCTATAAGAATACTATGAAAATATCCAATTTTCCTTAGTAACTTGTTTCAGGGTATTGTTAATAATATTAAAAGTTTCAGATGTAGAGGGGAGTGCTCAACTGCCATCATCTGTGGCACATGGTGATGGGGTTCAGAGCCTGAGCCACGGATTAGAGGTGGTGACCACAGAGAGCCCTGGTGGCTGGGCTGCTGGCACCTCTGGCCTAGTCCTCACAGGAGACCCTGGGGGGCCCCAGAGGCAGTGGCGCATGTGGTGGCCATGGCTCCATGGCGGTGTTGGTCTGTGGAGCTGGAAAACCTTGTGGCCAACTTGCTGCTGAGGAAAGGGTGTCAAGAAAAAGATGGTGGCAGTCTTTGTGACCAGCAGCCACCAGGACAACTTCTTTTCAGGATATTATGTGATTTTAAAAAACAAACAAGCAACCAAAAAAAAAAAAAAAAAAAAGCCAAAAACCCAAAACACAACTATCTGAGGCAGTGCACTGAATTCCTGGGTGAGGTGCCAAAATATGAAGTGGTCACTTGTGAGAACTGAGGAAATTGCGGACTATTATTAGACACATTCTTCATTAATGAGAAGACTGAAGCCCCTATACCACACTTACTTCCATGCACCGTGAGAGAATGCAGATTGAGACTGAAGGATAGTTCTTCCAAAGAAGTCCTTGAGGAATGCAGAAGAGCTGTCTGTAGCCATTTAAGCAAAGAATCATTTGAAGAACAACAAAAAAGTCTATTTTTTTTCTCAATTTTTACAGTGGAAATGACTGGAAAGGCAACCATAACAAAGAAAATATGTCGACCTTACACAGATTCTCAGAAAGGCAGATCTGGGGAAGTTTCTAGTAGGAGCTACAAGAAAAATCTATGCCTGTTAAAAGTTAAAAAGGAAAAAAAAAAGAATAAAGAGGAGGAAAGGTGAAGTCATGGCACTAAGTGAGAAAAGAATCCTAGAGAAAGAGCACAGTAGATTTGTGCTCATTTATGCTACACTTATGAAACAAGATTCTCAGTGCTCGGTGCTAACCACTATGAATGGAGAGACTTGAGGCCTCGCATCTACATCATGGACAGCCCCTGCTTTGATGAGCAGAGAGCTATTGTCTATGCCGCAGATTGTGCTGTGGCTTAGAGGGCCTATAGAAAGGGTTGTGTATAGGGAATTAAAGCCTGATAATATCTCCTTCATGATCCAGAAAAAAAAATCTGGATTTCGGATTTTGGGTTAGCCATGGAGATCCCATGCAGTACAGACAATTTGAGGAAGAGTTGGAACAGTCAGCTACATGACTCCTGAAGTTAACAATAATGAAAACTATACACTCTGTTCTGACTGGTGGGAACTTGGCTGTCTGAGATATGAAATGATCCAGGGACATTCTCCATTCAGAAAATTCAGAGAGAAAACCAAATAGGAGGAAGTGGAATGGTGAGTGAAGGACACTGAGGAGTATTCCAAGGAGTTTACAGTGGAAGCCAAGTCCATTTTCCAGGAGTTAATCAATAATTATCCCAAGAAGCTCTTGGGCTGCAAGGGCAATGGAGAGCTAGAGTGAAAGGTCACCCTGGGCTTAAGGACATTAGGTTCAAGAGGCTGCAAGCAGTGTTAGTCCTCATTCTGCCCCAATCCACATGTGGTTTACCGCAAGGATGTCCCAGATATCTGTATGTATCTGCATACTGCAGAGGACAGACAACTCACAGAGTATATCTATGTCTCCTGACAAAATGAGATCAAATCTGTATGTTTTGAAGACATCAACAAAAGTGAAAATAAGGAATGGTGGCATTAGATTTAGAAAATAAAACTGTCAACAGTTCCCAAACCACAGAGAGGCTAATTCTATAGATTCCTCAGGAGAGAGGCCACGCCGACCCCGGAGCCAGCCGGTGAGAAGGAGGAGCCGCCCAGGAGACTGGGATGCTCACTGCGCAGAGCCCAGGAACACGAGTTCATTGTGTATCCTATCTGTGAATGCCATAAACTTATGCGACACATCTTCACCAAAAATTCAGATATAAACATTGATGTAAGTACAATAAGTGACTTTAAGAGGCTAATATTATGTCCGGGGCAGTTCTATTCTGAAACGCTGCCTTCTTGGTCTTCAAAACTCCTTTGGTGTAGGCTACAACAAGAGACAAAAAAAGGATAGGACATAATGATAAAGGGATCAATCCAACAGGAGGTCATAACCCTCGTAAACATTTACACACCCAACATAGGAGCACACAAATTTATAAAGCAAATATTGAAAGACATGAATGGTGAAATCAATGGTAATGCAGTAATTGTAGGGGATGTTCAAATCCCATTGTCATCAATGGAGAGATCATCCAGACAGAAGATCACAAGGAAAGAGTGCCCTTACATGACATATTAGAGGCATTTAATTGATATTTTTAGAGCATTACATTCCAAAGCAGCAGAATATATATTGTTTTCAAGGACACATGGATCGTTTTCCAAAATGGACCACATGTTAGGCCACAAATAAATCTCAAGAAGATTTAAATTATATCAAGCATCTTCTCCAAACAAAATAGTGTGAAACCAGAAATTGATTATAAGAAGAAAACTGAAAAACACCCAAACATATGGATGCTAAATAACATGCTACTAAACAATGAGCTGGTTAGTAAGGAGACCAAGGAAGAAATCAAAAGATACCTTGAGACAAAGGAAAATGAAAATATGATGAATGTCCTGAACAGATGATTGGATAAATAAAATGTGGTAGAATATTATTCTGCCATAAGAAGGAATAAAGTGTTGATATATGCTACAAAATGGACAAATCTTGAAACAGTATGCTTACTGAGAGGACACGAAAGACTTCATTTTCTATCATTCCATTCTTATGTAAGTTCATAATAAGGAAATATGTACAAACAAAAAGCAGACTAGTGCTTGCTCAGGGCTAGGGAGCAGAATAACGGGACGGGAGGTGAGAAAACTGCGGGGCACTATTTATTTTCTGAGGTAATGAAAATGTTCTGATGATGACTATTGTGATGGTTGAGCACAGCAACAAATTTACCAAAAACCACTCACTGAGTTACCGACTTTAACTGTGTGAATTCTATGGTATGTGAATTCTATCTCAATACAGCTGTTAAAATTAAAATAATCATTATCCCTAACATACACTGTTTGGCTATTCTGAATTCAGGTCTTCTCCACAAATGCCTTTCACTCCACTTTATTCTTAATAAAAACATAGGTGAAATAGGGAAAGAAAGAAAACCCTATGCTTATAGGATACCTTGACTAGCAATAGATAAATGGATCTTTACCAACATGTTTATAGATAGGAATATAAATATGTTCAGTGTAAATGAAAAGAGATGGGAGCATTAAATCAAAGATGTTAGCAAAGAACCTATAGTCTTCAATGCTTGGAAAATATTCAATGTAGAATTTTTGCAATCTACAATCAATCAAATATTTTGGTATAAACTTTGTCTGTTCCCTTTAAATAATATGCATGTTTACATCTCCCCATTGAAAAAACCTGGAATGAACAAGTCAAAAGGGAGTGTTAAAGGATAAAGGAGTATTATTAGTAAATACATTCCATAGAGTTTTTTGTGTCCTGATAAAAACAACAGTAAGTAACAGAAAAAAAAAAGACAGTTTTGTGTGAAACAGGAATATTTGAATATGGATTAAGTAATATTAAAGAATATCTGTTATTTTGTTAGGTGTTATGGAGATGTTATATAATACATGTACATATACATCTGCATATTATATATACACACTTATTATATACAGATCTATATGTATATGTCTTATATAACATCTTCATAACACCTAACAAAATAACAGATATTCTTTAATATTAATTATTAATTGCATATATATATATATGCAATTTTGTATGTGTACACACATAAATAAATTTGGGGGGAGAATAGATGAAACATGATTGGTAAGTAGTAATATCTGAAGCCAGGCAACGAATGTGAGAAAGTTTATTATAATGTCTTTCTGCTCTTGATTGTGTTTAAAATTTTCTACAATAAAATATTTTATTTTTTTTTATTTTTTATTTTTTTTTTAAAGAATTTATTTATTTATCTTTAGAGGGGAAGGGTAGGAGAGAGGGAGAGGGAGAGAAACATCAATGTACGGTTGCCTCTTGTGTGTCCCCCGCCGGGAACTGGCCTGCAACCCAGGCATGTGCCCTGACTGGGAATCGAACCGCGATCCTCTGGTTCGCAGGCCCGTGCTCAATCCACTGAGCTACACCAGCCAGGGCTACAATAAAATATTTTAAAATAAATGTGCTATTACTCCTAATGTTTATTTCAAAGATATTTTATAGAGCTTTTCTGTGTTAAATAGCATTGGTCAAGTTCAAATACCTACTGTAAATCTCAGCAAATTATTTCTCTCTATTCATAACTCTTTTGAAAAGTACAATAATCATTTATATGAACTTAAAAAATAAAATAGCAGTCACCTCACTTACAGTCATTTCTCACATATTAATATGGAAGAGGTTGCTCAGCTCTGG
This sequence comes from Glossophaga mutica, assembly GCA_039655065.1. Taxonomy (NCBI): domain Eukaryota; kingdom Metazoa; phylum Chordata; class Mammalia; order Chiroptera; family Phyllostomidae; genus Glossophaga; species Glossophaga mutica. The sequence goes on along the minus strand of CM077308.1, from coordinate 69,964,548 downwards.
GTACAGGTGAAAGTGTTTTCTTAATGAATCAGTCTCTCCATATCTGTAATACTGTACTTTTTAGCTGCACTTTTAGTTTTGAGGAAAAAAAAAACAACTTTGAAATGCCAAGAACGTGACTAATGCTATTCAACACGTATGACTAGCCCACTCACCTCTCTCCTATCCCGACCACTTCTGCCGTGGATAAAATGCAGTTCCAGACAAGCAGTGCTGCCTTATATTCCTAGCAGTGCTGCGCTGCATTGCTTTCACCCTAGTGTGTTCTAGTCAAAGCTTTCCAAGTGGTAAGACACTGCGGGAAATCTGAGAGTTTTCATATCCTGCACTGCCAACCTGAATAACAATTATGGTCATTTGAAATGTATTATATTTGGTTACCCATTTCCCAAAACATCTTTCAAATGATAAAACCAAGCTGTGCTCTGAAAGCAAAGAAAGCTTGTAAAGATAAACCGGGATTTTATGTCTGTGGTTAAATTAAAAGTGAAATAAAGTGATATTACTTAAGTTGCTTAATTTAAATCAATAAATTGTTTTTTAAAATATTTTATTTATTTTTAGAGAGAGGAGAAGAGAGAGAGAAAGGGAGAGAAATAACAATGTGTGGTTGCTTCTCGTGCGCCCCCTACTGGGGACCAAGCCTGCAACCCAGGCATGTGCCCTGACTGGGAATCCAACCTGCAACCCTTTGGTTAGCAGGCTGGCACTCAATCCATTGAGCTACACCAGCCAGGGCTGTAAATTGTTTTGTTTTATATCTCTATGGCTCTTTATAAAGAGGGTCTTCCCCAAGAATTGCAAAGAAATAGGGTAAATAAGGCAATACCTTGAAATTAAGAGCATGTGCATTTGAACTGGTTAGATTCTCGCTTTCCTCTGTAAGAACCAAATGGCCTTGGGAAGTTGTTTAACTGCTTGTCTGTCCTGTCTTTGACTGGTAAGAAAAAAACATGTAATACTTCTAATGATAGGTTTTAAATAATGACCTCTCCAGTTTCCTCCACACGACTATTTGCATTTACCAATGTAAGGGGCCATTTTTGCTTTAAAAAAACAAAGAGTTAAAATGTATTTGATTGGAATGGAAAGAGACTTGTATTAGTTAATACCAGCTGTCATACCAAAAAAAATGCCAAAAATATGAAATGGTTAAAACAAATAGATGCTTATTTTTCACTCTATTAAAGTCTGAGAAGTTATCCCATACCAATGGGAGCTACTGTCTGAGAGGTTCTTCAGGGACTCAGCCTGCTTTCAGGTTGATATTACCATTACTGGTTCTTGCAGTTGCCTTAAGTATCAGGATCCAAATGGAAGATGAGAGAAGAAAGTGTGCAAAAGGCTTACCTTCATGTTAACTGCCTCACACAAAAAGTGAAGCACATCCCTTTTGTTTGCATAGTATTTGTCAAAACTTACACAGGCCCATTTAGAAGCAAAGGGGATTGGGTAATGATACAGTCTTTAGCTAGACTACTCCACAACATAGAAAGTAATCCCAAATCTTTGATGATCAGCCAGCTGTCTGTGACACATGGAAATTCAAGGAATACATCATGTGTGTTCAGTTTTGTCACTAGCTGTGTATGGGGAACATGTCTTAACTAGTACAGAATACATTCCATGTGATTTAATTTACGTGAAATTTGAAAACAAAGTTATCTATCATAGACATAAGTATAATGATTACTTTGGGGAGTTAATATTTGGGATGAGAAGGGACTTTTAGAGTCTTGGTAATCTTTTTTCAAAAAGTAATAATATCGTTCCCTGGCTGGTGTAGCACAGTGGATTGAGCACGGGCCTGTGAACCAAGGAGTCACTGGTTTGATTCCCAGTCAGGGCACATGCCTGGGTTGTGGGCCAGGTCCTTGGTTGGAGGCATGTGAGAGGCAACCACACATTGATGTTTCTTTCCTTCTCTTTCTTTCTCTCCCTTCCCCTCTCTCTAAAAGTAAATAAATAAATAAATAAATAAATCTTTAAAATAAATAAATAATTCAAAAATTAAAAAAACCATAATATTGGTTAAATGGATGTGATCATTCTATAAAATTCATAATATATTTTACTTTAAAATTAAATACTTTTTCATAAATTAAAATAATACAGTGGGCATATTAGTACTGATTACAGGAACAAAATACAGCAGTACAGTGTAACACACTGTGAGCTGGGTCTTAGGTCCCAGCTGTTCACCCAAAGGCAATTGCAATAGCATTTTTAGCTAAGTGGAAAGAGAATTCAAGTAGTTTGGGATACAAGATAGAAAGAGAATTCTATTTCGGAATATTGTTAAGGGGGTCATTAATTAGTCCAGGGAAGCAATAAATTTTGAAAAAACATGAAGAATTCGTAAAATGAGAGGGGTTGATTAACTCTTGGTAGAGGAAAAATGTTTTAACTGTGTTCTCTACCTTTAACTTCATTCTTCTCTATATTAAACATGTACTAAGAAGTTAAAATTTATAATATTATGAGATGAGGTGCGTGTCAAATGTTACAATATCATCTCTGCCTACGTTCACATATTTCCATAGAGGAATTGATATTTTTATCACATATTTGCAAATTCTTTAAAAAATATTGTGGTGCACACACACTGTTAGTTATATGTTAGAAAAAACACCTGTTATACAAGGTCACAACAGAATTTTGGTTTACGGTTTATAATTTATAATTCTGAAGTGCACATTTACCGAGAAAGACATTTAAAAAACACACAAAAAATTGGACAGAGCTTATACTAAAAATCATTTGGCCACACTTTTCTTTTAAAAAGGAAATATTATATTGATTTATAATGCCAAATACATCACATTTAATTCTTACCATTTTAAGATAGATCATTTATATTTCATAGTTCTTCCTGACACATAAATGCATGCAAAGATAAGTACATCAAAAGACAAACCCAAGAAATCAAATTACATGTAAACTGTTGAATGTTGAATTAATAAACTTCTACATACTATGAAACATTGAAGTAACATGTGGACTTCCTTGCAATATGAAATGTAATCAATGAAAAGTTAGTTTTGTTTCTAAGGACCATATTTCCACTCTCCAAATAAGAATAGCTGTTTCCTAGATATCCTTGCAGAAACAACTCAGATGTATATAAATGTATGTTCCCATGTAGGTGCTTACTTTATATAACTGTCGTGCATCCTACTTTTTCTGCTGTGTCATTGAGTTAATGCTGTATCTCATTCTATACACTGTGAGATTCTTGGTTTTGTGGTTATTTTTTCATTCAGTTAAAAAACATTTGGCATTTTCCTTTTCATTTCTTTTTTGATCCATGGAGATGAAATATTTTCTTTAGTTTCCAAATATTTGGAGATATTCTAGACAGCTATCTGTTACTGACTCTTTATTTAATTCTACTGTGTGCTGATAACATATGTGGTATTACTTGAAACATTAAATTTCTTGAGTCATATTTTATGACCCAGAATATGGTCTTTAAATGTTTTGTATGTACCTGAGAAGAATATTTTGCTATAATGATGTACGGTGGCCTATAAATGGTAGTCTGGTCAAGTTGGCTGATGCATTGTTCAAGATATCTGTACCTCGCTAAATTTGTCTACCTGTTATGAAACAAATACACCGACAGAAAGATTAAAATCTCCAAAGAAATTGAATAAATGTTTATTTCTTCTTGTAACCCTATCAAGTTTTACTTCATGTATTTATAGCTCTATTTGTAGGTGCATTAATATTAACATGTTGATATTAATAGTTATTTAAATTTCTTTTTACTAGTGTTAATATGGTATATATTTTCTAATCCTTTCATTTTTAAGCATCATGTTTTCCTATTTAAAATGTGTTACTTGTGGCAGCGTAGAGCTGGGTTGTGTTCTTTTATCTAGACAAAAATCTGTCTTAAAATTGTATTGTTTAAACAACATACATTTAAAAGAATAATTAATACTATCAGGTCTAAATCTCTTATTTTAAAAGTTTTTTTTACTATTCTGAGCACTTCAATATATTATCCTACTGCCTTCTGGCATTTATTTTTATTTTTTAATTTTTAATTTTTTACCTTATTTGTATTATTTATACTATTACAGATGTCCCCATCCCTCCCATTGCCCACCTCCCCTCTATTCTCAACCACCCTTCCCTCTGGCCATCACCACACTATAGTGTGTCTATGGGTTGTGACTATATGTTCTTTGGCTAATTCCTCCATCTTTTTTCCATCCAGTCCCCAACCCTGAGAGCTGTAAGTCTGTTCCATGTATCCATGCTTCTGTCTATGGCGTCAGTTTATTGTGTTCATCAGATTTCTGTTATAAGTGAGATCATATAGTATTTGTGTCTCACCCACTGGCTTATTTCACTTAGCGTAATAATCTCTCAGTCCATGCATGCTGTCACAAAAGGTAAGAGTTCCTTTTTATGGCTGCATAGTATTCCATTGTGTAAATGTACCACCACTTTTTTTATCCACTCATCTACTGATAGTCACTTGGGCTGTTTCCAAATTTTGGCTGTTGTAAATAATGCTACTATGAACACAGGAGTGCATATATTCTTTTAAATTGGTGTTTCATGATGCTTAGGATATATTCCCAGAAGTGGAATTGCTGGATCAAAAGGTAGTTCCATTTTCAATTTTTTTAAATATATTTTATTGATTATGCTATTACAGTTGTCCCATTTCTCCCCCATCATTCCCTTTCACCCTGCACACCCCCTCCCACCCACATTCCCCCCCTTTAGATCATGTCCATGTGTCATAAATTCTTTAGCTTCTACATTTCCCGCACTATTCTTGCCCTCCCCCTGTCTATTTTCTATCCACCGTCTATGCTACTTATTCTCTGTACCTTTTCCCCCCTCTCCTCCTCCCACTTCCCTGTTACTAACCCTCCGTATGATCTCCATTTCTGTGGTTCTGTTCCTGTTCTAGCTGTTTGCTTAATTTGCTTTTGTTTTAGGTGTGGTTCTTAATAGCTGCGAGTTTGCTGTAGTTTCACTGTCATATTTTTGATCTTCTTTTTCTTAGATAAGTCGCTTTAACATTTCATATAATAAGGGCTTGGTGATGATGAACTCCTTTAACTTGACCTTATCTGAGAAGTGGAGGTGAGGACCCGGGAATGCAAGCAGCAGCGGCTGGCAGTTCCCAGGTGCACAGGTGATGGCTGGTGGACCCCGGGCACAGCGCGGCAACTGTGCAGATCCAGTGAGGCTGCACAAGGCGTTGGCTGACCAGGTGGTCCCACATTCGTGCACGCAGACAGTCCAGGCAAGAAGGAAATGGTGGAAGGGACTGAATCCAGGAGAGAGAGGAGCAGGCACCATTGTTCCCTCTCAGACCCCGCCCCCACCTATAGTGTTACAACCCGGGACTGGGCTGCCCCGCCCTGAGAAACACCTAAGGCTCCACTCCTTACAATGTAATAGCTGCGACCAGACTAAAACCAAACCAAACCAAACCAAAACAAAAAAACAACCCACCATTTTCAATTTTTTTGAGGAAAATACATATTGTTTTCCACAGTGACTGCAGCAATCTTCATTTTTTCCAACAGTGCACTAGGATTCCCTTTTCACTGCAGAGAAGTCAGCTCTTAATCCTGTTTAGTTTTTTCTTTCAGTTCAAACCCACTGTTGATACTCTATTCTGAATTATTTTAGTTTACTTTTCAACTTCACAATTCCCATTTGAATATTTTAATAACTCCTATATTAGTTGATATTCTCTATTTGATATCCCATTGCTATCATACCTTCCTTTACTATTTTTTGTATGTATGTGTATGTTGGCTATTGTCATATTTTTATTTGACAATCTAAGGGAAAAGAGGTCAGTGCCCCTGACTAAATTGTCAGGTGTTGCATGTTTTGAAAATTGTTGTGGCATACCAGTTGAATATTGCTGCCCTAGGAGGCTGGAGATCTTGGCATCCCACATTCTAGTATTTATGAAGATTGGCCTATCCTCTACTCTGTCTCCTTTTCTCTCCTCCTAACTCCTAAAACTCTTCAACTCTTTACACTAAAATATATATTTGTTATTAGCAAAATCACCTATGTTCTCAAATACTTCTTGAACAGTCTATTCATCTTCTTACCCTTTGTTCTATGCTCATATCTATAATGACTACTTTGAAATCATTTCCTGTTAAATCTGATGTCTCTCTCACAGACAGTTTCTATCTCCTTTTCTCTTCTATTTTCTGTGTCATACTTTCCTGCTTTTTAACCTGCACTATAACTTTGTTATTGAAACGTGGATATTTTAGGTATCCCTTTGTGCTAACCCTTTGTCTGATCCCCCATCCCTGGACCTTGTTATTGATTTGTTTTGTTGTTTATTTGTTTCACACATGGCTGCAGTAGGTTAGAGAAGTCTATTTTCCACCCCCAATAGAGTTAAACCTCTGATGGTGCTCTTTCAGGAGGAGCAGCCTTAGGTGTGACCCAGTACCCTGGCAAGACTCTGATAATAGTAGGGTTCTCTTCCATTATTTCTCTGATCACAGCTCACTGTTAAAATCTGTTACCAAACTGTTCTGTTGTTTTCCACAATATCCTATGTCAGTAATTTCTCTATAAATAATCCAATTAATCTGTGGGTCTTGTGAAGGAACAGTTTCTGAGGAGAGTGCTTGATGTTTGTTCTGACCCCAGGAGGTTAACTCCCAGCTGTCTTATTCCCTAGTTCTTGTCTGCAGGCTATGCTGTATGATATCTTGTTAGACCCACAAATCTCCCAATTGCCTTTCATCCCCATCTCCAATGTTCTTGAGCATCTCTAGGCTTAGACATATCCAAGGTTTATTACAAATGAAATTGGTTCCTTCGGGAAGAGATTAGGAGCTGTTTTACAGCCTGTTTTCCTCACCCTGCAACCTGGACACTGGCAAAATTTCTGAGCCAGGACTTAGGAGTTGAAGGTAGGGATAGTGGTACATTTCTCTTGAGTGACATCCCCACTCCAGGAGCCGAACACTGGGTGACAGGGTGTAGTAGCCTGAGGTCCTTTTGCTTTGCCTCTCTCAGCATGGAACCACCACCTCATGAGTCAGGCAAGGCCTACTGGTACCTCAGCATTCACAGTGTGTCATACACAGGGTAGAAAGAATGTTCCAAATGTGGGGTAAATTGGATGAAGCCCTTACCTCTCGATTGTACTGGGTAGGAACAGAGCCTCAGCAACAGGCCAGGAGGCACATGATGAGAAATGTGAAGCCCTGTTCCTCAAAGTAAGAGCCCTCTGTCTGGGAACTGAGGGGAGAGGGCTGGATTATTCTCTGCTGCAGTAGTCTGGAAAGGAGTCTTCACCTGAAGGAGCTGAGTGGGTGGGAGGGGAGCAGTATTGGTTTGATACTGCAGATGCTTTCCTTTCTTAAAGAATTTTTATAGATTTTTTTTGCATAGATATTTCTTCATTTGCCACTTAACCTCAGGACCATGTGCAGGTGCTATGAATTGTTTTGTACATTTTTTTCATTATTTTCACCAATCTCACTGGAGAGCTGGTTGACAGAACTCCCCATACTGTCATGCCAGAAGTACTCTGATGGTCATCGGTTCCTATCAATATTTAATGTAATTAGATATTTATATTGTCCTTCAATATACTTCTTTTAGTTACCAAATAGGAATGTCAGTATTATAATTAACAATAAAATTACTAGATATGATACATTTGCATACTTCTGAAATTATCACAACATAGTATATAGTAAAAATATTTTTCTTAAAAAATTTTGAAATAATTCATTTTTTTGTGAGGTTAGACCTTCAACCTGATATATGGTTAAGTCTGTTGTTCCATTTTACAATTGTTTTATTTTTTAATTTTTAGAAATGGCTATTTTACTATTCTTCATAATTTAATTTTTGTTCTTTAATCACATAAAATATTGTTAAAATCAGAAAGTTAAAATGATATCAAATGCACATTCCCATTATTTTCACTCCTGCTCCCTCTTTCCTCCTCATTCCTCTATTCATATTATATGTGGACATTTTGGTTTGGATTTAAATATAAGCATTAATGTTCATATTATTTCCTCCTTTATATCACATAAGAAAATATGCCACACTCTTTTGAACATAGCTCTTTTACTTAACAATATATGAAAGTCACTACTTACACATTTTTTTAATTAAAGAAAGATTACCTTTCTTTCCTGTTATAATTCTCTATCATTGTGTTAGATGAACTATAACATTTTTAATCAGTACTCCTTGTATTCGGGTTGCAACAGTCTTTAATATTGCAAATGATACTTCAATGAACAGCCATATGCCTATTTCATTCCTTCCTTCTTTCCTTTCTTTTCTTCTTCCTCTCTCTTTCTCTCTTTCTCTAGTTTCAGTAATCTCAAAAATCAGAAGTCATAACTAGTTTCTTAAAATAGAATCTAAAGCAATGTTAGCTGTCTAGAAGTGCCGCCTTTGAGGTACCCATCTTTGGCCCTAAGTTTTAACAGGCTCTTAATAATATATAATTAAATATTTTAAATTAAAAGTCATATTGCCAGTAACAGCCAACCTGTATAAGTGGCAATGATCAGGGGGCAGGGGAGGAAAAGAATTACTGAAATATGAAATGAAAAGACAGAATTGCAAGAGAGCAAGAAGGAGCCATATGAGGAAAAGCCACTTAGAAATAAAGGACCAGGAGAATAAAAGTTCCATTTCAATCTTATTTATACTGTGATGTTTAAATGATACTTTGTGTTTCTACTTTCTTAATTTACTTTACACTAGACCAGATACCTCCAGACACTCCAGAGCCACCCACATTTTCAATGGCAGATTTCAGGGATTTTTTGTAATGTGCATGAAATAAGGCAGCTAAGGTATAGAAAAATATAACCTTCTGTTCTTATTATGAAATCTTGAGAGAGATATTTGAGATGAGATTACTGATCACCAGCATCAATGTGAAGCAGAGGGTCTACCCAAGAGATTGTCAAAGTCTCTTGGTCTTTTCTTTCACAATCCATTCATTTTATTCACAATTTAATGGCTCTTACTGTATGGAAGAGTGTCCTCATTTTTTTTTCTAATTGCATTAATAACACCTTTCTGTGTCCTTATAATATTCTACTTACAGTTTGTATTACTATTTTTTTAATCAAATCCACCCTTTAAAAAATTCATAACAATTTAAGAATACATAGGTATTTTTGATCTTCTTTTTCTTAGATATGAACAGTAAAAAGACAGCAAACTCACAGCTATTAAGAACCACACCTGAAACAAAAGCAAACTAAGCAAACAACTAGAACAGGAACAGAACCACAGAAATGGAGATCATATGGAGGGTTAGCAACAGGGAAGTGGGAGGAGGAGAGAGGGGGAAAAGGTACAGAGAATAAGTAGCATAGACAGTGGGTAGAAAATAGATGAGGAGGGCAAGAATAGTGTGGGAAATGTAGAAGCTAAAGAACTTATGACACATGGACATGAACTAAAGGGGGGAATGTGGGTAGGAGGGGGTGTGCAGGGTGGAGGGGAATGATGGGGGAGAAATGGGACAACTGTAATAGCATAATCAATAAAATATTTTTTTTAAAAAAGAATACATAGGTAGACAATTTAGCTCTAGTGTGTGTTCTGGATACTAATGTCCATTCTTGTGTGTGTCATTTCTATGGAATATTACCAGAGGTGCATCATAGTTTCTCTCAAATATTTTCCTGTTACCTTTTTTCAGCAGCCTCATCTCAGTTATGAGTCTGTGAGAACATATATTGACTTTAGTGCTCTTTTCTTGTCCCAAATGGAGTAAAAAAATGACTGAAAATTTATTCTGAACAGACAAGTACATAATGTCCTGGATTAAATGAGTGCAGTGGTTTTTAATGCCATTTCAATTATATAGAAATAAGCTTGGCTCTGGGGACAGTCTTTGCTTAGAAAAGGCTGAGAGAACAGGGGTTTCTGTGCATTTTCATCGGATCCGAGGGAGCCCCACTGAATGTAGAGCAGAGTCAGAGGGAACTGTTAACTGGAGATTAAACTCTGACAATCAAGCCTCTTGCCAATAAATTTCAAACCCATCTATGTAAGTCATTCAATAACAGCAGACTTGCAAAGCAATTAAAGTCTGCCCTTCCTGTTTAATTTCTGCAAAATGGGGCTGGACTGCCTGAGCTTTCATTCGCTATACATGAAATGAGCCAGGAACATACTGAAGTCCTGGTAAACACCTGGTGCCTCTCATATTTTATTTTTTTATGCTAAAGGTAGGGATGAAAAAATATCAGCAGAAAAATTAAAATAGGAGAATCTGATTATCAGAGTCACTATTTTAAATGAAATCAGATCTTTGTGTTATTACATAGCCACTTTCTTTTTTAAATATTTTTAAAATTTTTACTAATTGATTTTTAGAGAGAAAGAGAAGGGGAGAGAGGAGGGAGAGAGAGAGAGAGAGAGAGAGAGAGAGAGAGAGCGAGCGCGAAATTTGTTGTTCCTCTTATCTGTGCATTCACTGGTTACTTCTTATATGTGCCCTGACTGAGTATGGAACCTACAACCTTGATATATCAGAACGATGCTCTAACCAAATGAGCTACCTGGCCAGTGCTATAGCCAATTTCTTTTGCACAATTTTTTTCTTCTTACTGACTCCAAAGCAACACTATTGATGTATTAATACATAGCAAAATGAGTGAAGAAACTATTTTGTGAGGCATAATCTAAATTCATCTCTGCAACCCTCCACCCTCCTCTCACTCAACCTTGATTTTTCAATGCTTGTGTCTAGTACTTCTTGCCACTAATAACTTTCTGTGGAAATAGGGTTGATGTGAATGTAAGGTATACTAAATTGTGTGTAAGGTTATAATTCTTGATCTTGTACTAAATTATACTGATTCTTTTAGAGGATACATTATTCCACAAATAAACATGATTCTGTGCATTCTCTGAAGTTCGCTTTTTATATTTCTATACTCATAATGTGCATGGGCATTAGTCAGGTGGTTAAAGGAATGGGCTTTCTCATTAAATTGATTTTAGTTTCAATATCAACTCTGCCACTAAATGGTCAATCTTATGATTTTTGTGCATGAAACTTAGTTTTTAAGAGGCATTGTGTTTATCTTCAAATTTGTGATAACATTAATAGCATAAATAAGTGAGACAAGGCTAATAAAGGCCTTAATTCAATATTTGTTGCAGAGTCAGTCCTGGGTATATATTATTCATTTTAATCTTTACATACAAATTCTATGTTTTTTGTAAAAATGCAGTCAGACTATATATGCTTATATGTATGATGTACTGTTTTTATTTAACAATATATTGTAGATGTTTTTGAATAATGTGAGTACAGAGTATATAGCTTAACATAGTCTCATTCAGTTTCTGCCTCCAACTCAAAGCTCAGTGTTTTGGGATACCACACACTTCTTTCCATTAGATTTGAATGTGGTTTCTCATGGTCCAGAGACCTCTAAACTGAAGGACAACAAATCTGCTTTCCACCACAGCCATCCTTACCCAGTATGTGTGGGGGAATGATGGTGGGATAAGAGACAATAACTGCAATGAAAACCCACCTGGAAAAAAGGATAAGCACCTGGCATTCATTGTCCACAAAAATTTTTATATCTTGTTGGGCAGAAATAGAAATAAATGCCTACTTTCACAGTACTACAATTTATTTCGTGAGTTTATCCAGAAGCTTCTGGTCCTAGTCTGAGGGACGAATAGTCTTCCTCATTGTCTACCATAATTGCTGGCTATCTTTTCTGGGTAGCTCCTCTGTGTCTTTTACTTCCATAGGGCAATGAAAGTTATCACTGAAGAGTAGACACTTCTGCGATCTCAACAGCTTTGACTGTCTCCCTTCTGCTGATGCAAAATTGAGGCTCTGAGAATTGCATTGGAGGTTTAAACGTGTGCTTTTGTGAACCAGGCCAATGGTATCTTTGGCTACATAATTCTCTCTAAATATTAAAAGGCATATTTGCAAGTAACTACAAAGATATTTCCTATGGTGAAACGGTCACTTCAACTTCACGTTATGTCAGTGCTGTAGATGATTTTTACTGAGAATGACAAATCAAATATTAAATATTTCCGATTACATTATCACCCATAATTTACAAAGTAAGTACTTAGAGCCCTTGTGCATTATACTCATCCCTTTCTGTTTGAAGAGAGGTATCAGTGAAAACTTCTTGAAAAAAATTGGGGCAATAGTCATTTCCTGCTAAGAATTTCTTTTCCATCGTCATTGCTTTTATGTTTGCTTCACTTTAAAATCCAGATGCAATGAACCTTTTAAATCTTTCAGGATTCCTAATTAGTTATATTCTCTATTAATTTAGATTTTTAGAAAGCAAACAGATTCGTTCTTGGCAAAATTATACTCTCTCTCACCTGTTTTCAGATGAATTGGTTCAAGCCTGAGTTTGTTTATTTGTAGAACATTGTTAAAAGCTAAAAAAAATCTTTTCCAGTTGCTCATTGCTTCAGTTAGAATAAATTCCAGTGATGAAAAAAGTGTTTGATATAAGTTTTAATATGTATTTCTGTCTTTCATAGTCAGATTCTAGAGGTAACTGATCAGGGCAAGGATGGAGACTAGAATCCATGGATTCCTCAAGAATCCAGGTTTTATGCAACTTTTTGAGAATAAATAATTCCACCACACACCACCCATTTAGAATACCTTCTCACACATCCATGAGCCAATCAGCAAACTATAAAGAAACAGAGTTTAAAAGTGAGCAAAGAGCCTATTGTATGTATCTTAAGTAAGTTTCTCAGAAACATAAAATAGTAGGCAAAATACCGTGTTTCTGAGAATATTCCATCGGCCCGAACATAGTCAGGTGGCCTCACATAAACATAGTGAAAGTTGGTAAACGTGTTCTTTGCTTTTACTGGCTACACCCAGGCTAAACTTTCCTATTAAGAGTAAAAAAAAAGGCTGTTAATACTTTGGAAGAAAACATCCTCTGACATATTATATTTCCCACCAATGCCACCAGTCAGTTTTCTTCTGTCAATCATTCTTTGATTTATCTAGTATATTCTGAATTGTGAGAGTTAATTATTCAATTGCAAACAAAATTGTGCACCATTAGGCGTATATAAATAAGTAGAAGCAATAATTTAATGTTTAGGCCAATCTTCTACTCTTATAAGCATCACATTATCTTCTGAAAGACAAAAACAAAACGGCAACAACAAAAGGACTTTTTTTCTTCAGTGAAATAACACAGTTTCTTTGTTTGGTCTGTATTTGGATAAGAGGACTATGAGAAATCAGCCTGGGGCATTTCATCTTTCATTTGATTGATCAACTCCGACTTTGTATTTTCCCTAACTTTGCCCCGCGACCTTGGTGCCTTTGATCATCCTGCTCACCGTATAGCACCGCCCTCATCTCCCTGACTGGCTGGCGCTGCTCAGCTGGAAAGCTTGCCGACTGTTATCCTCTTACAGGAACACCATTACTGGGCTAGAAAGGGCAGAGCAAACAAATCTTTTCTTTATTTTCTCTTATGAGCAAGTTAGAAAATCTCATGGAACAATTTCTAATATGGAGAAAACTTGACATTTCCCTCAATCTTAAAGTGGTTGTTACCATTTGTGATATCTATAACATGAGTTTTGATGTGTCAAAAACTTCCGCACAACTCTAACTGAACAACAATAATAATAAAACAAAATAGAAAGAAATTGAGGGACAGAGTACCAAAAAAAAAAAAAAAAAAAAAAAAAAAACCTTTCACAAAGAAGTTTATTAGAAAAATATAAAAGTAAGAGAACTGTTATTAGGGTTTCCAAAAGGTAATGTATAATAGGATAAAATTAAGCTAAACAACGTCTTACCATAAGTCTCAAGTGGAATTCACACCAAGCATAGACTGAAACACTAAGGAAACTGTATTATAAGTCATTTCATCTGAGAAGCAATTATGTCTGGAACTTGGAAAGCTGTTTCCATGTTCAGGTCAGTGTTTGGAATATACTTAATCAAACATTAACACAAATGGCTGAAATTCATTGTTTGCTAAACTGTTTCTAAACCTGTTAGGTGTCAGGAAAGTACTAAAGTAAAATTTTTGCTTTTACTTATATTTTTGTCTCTTTCCATGTTGATAAGTCCTACATATTTTATGGTTTCATAGAGTAAAACAGAAAACACTAGAAGACTAATAATTATTAGAATTTATTTTTTTCTGCTTTAAAATTATCCTTTTGTTTTTCCTGGTTAAAAGTAAGAGATTTCTTTTTACCTTTTTTTTTTTACTGATCTATTAAAATAGATATCCAATATTATATTAATATCATGTACAGCAGATGGCTAGACCTTTATATATCTTATTAAATGATCCCCCCAATAACTCTGGTCTCCATGTGACACCATACACAAGAATTACAATGTTATTGACTATATTCCAAATGTATACATAATATCTACATGACTATTTTGATTGATGACTTGTACTTCTTAAACCCTTCACATTTTCACCCAACTTCCAACATGCTTCCATCTGGCAAATACCAGTTTGTTCTCTGAATGTATGAGTCTATTTCTGTTCTGTCTGTTCATTTGATTTTTAGATTCCATATATAAGTGAAATATGGTATTTGTCTTTCTCTGACTTATTTCACTTAGCATAATACCCCCTAGGTCTATCCATGTTATTGAGATGGCAAGATTTTATTTATCTTTCTTATGTCTGAATAACATTCCATTGTATATATGTACAACTTCTTATTCATTCATCTATGGATGGACACTTAGGTTGCTTCCATAGCTTGGCTATTGTAAATAATACCATGATGAACGCAAGGATGCATATGAGGATTTTTTTTCAAATTAGTGTTTTGGATTTCTTCAAATAAATACTCAACAGGGAGATTGTGGGTCACATGGGAGTTCAATGTTCTATTTGTTTGAGGAACTTCCACACTGTTTTCCTTAGTGGCTGTACCAATTCGCAATCCCACCAATGGTGCACTAGGGTTTCTTTTCTCCATATCCTTGCCAACACTTGTTGTTTATTGATTTATTAATGATAGCCAGTCTGACAAGTATGAACTGATATCTTATAGTTTTAATTTACATTTCTCTGATGATTAGTGACATCAAGTATCTTTCCATGTGTCTATTGGAACTTAAAGATGTTTGTTCTGTTTGCAAAAAAAAATGTCTATTCAGATCCTCTGCCCATTTTTTAAATTGGGGTGTTTGTGTGTGTTAATTTGTATGAGTTTCTTATATGTTTTATTATTAATGTCCTATGGGATGTATTGCAGGCCAATATCTTCTTCAATTTAGTAGTTTTTTTTTTTTTTTAAATTTTGTTGGTGATTTCCTTTGGTGTGCAAAAACTTTTCAGTTTGATATAGTTCCGTTTGTTTATTTTTTCTTTTGTTTCCCTGTCTGAGATATCATATTCTGATATATATTTTTGCTTTCTTTGTCATTGCTTAATTGATCCTATAACCACAAAAGACCCTGAATGGCCAAAAAAATCTTGAGAAAGAGGAACAAATTTGGAGGTATCAGGCTACTTGTTACCAAACTATACTACAAGGCTATAGTAATCAAAACAGCATGGTACTGGGGTAAAAACAGAAATAAATCCGTGGGCCAGAACAGAGAACCCAAAAATAAAGGGAGGCATTTCTTTCTCGAAGTGAAGCTTACAATATGTTTTTCCAATATCATCCTTGTCTTTGAAACTTAGATCTTTATATTATCATATGTTATGTTGCCATTGAGCATTGTTTTCTTTAGGTATCAAAGTATTTACTATGTATACAAATTAAGGATGCTAATATAATCAGAAATACTTAATACTTTTAACTGTTATCCTTTGTAATAAATCATCTACAACATTAACGTAATTTAAATAACTTTTTTGAGTTGTCTCCGATACATCCTATAATATTATTATAACAGTCAGACTTGATGTTTGAAAATCATGTGATAATTATCAACTTATTTATACACTTTCAAAATACACATAAAATATAGGTAGGCAATCTCACTGTATTGTCTGAAGACAGCTTTTTATGAATCTTTATATATTTCTAATCATAGAATAATAGCTTTTGTATAAAATCACATTCAAACAAAAAGATACTTTCTTAATGCTTCGGTTCAATTGTGTGCTTTAATAAACTAGGGTACACAGTAATTTCTTCAGAGGTCACACTCAGATTCACGAGATTGGCCAACCAATAGATGCAGTAGACTGGTTCTGACAGAAATTCTATGAAGTAAGGGTTTAAAATTGGTTGCTTTGAAGCTGCCACCTAGAGTATGCCTGCTTAAGCACTAAGGTACAAAAAGGACACTGCTACCAGTGGTAGTGTCTCAGGGACGAGATGCATATGCTATTCATCTTTATATCCCCACTTTAACTTTTAGCTCAGTGCCAAACAGTGAATGTTGACTCAATAACTGTTTGATGACAATACAAATGAAAGATTGTGTGTTTGTGTGTTGTGTTTGAGCATTTCAGCAAAGGTACATATGTAACACATTATAAGACACATTACCTAGATGTGATTTTTATTCAAATACTAATTTTTCCATTATAGGAATGAGTAAAATTTTCTCATCTTTGCTGAAGATAAACTTCAGCACTAGTCTTAGTCTCACTTTAAAAATTGGGACAGAAATTGTTTATTGTTAGTCCCACATTTATTCTCAGCTGAATTGCTCTCTTTCCTTTTCCTGTCTCGAAGAATTCTTCCGGAGAATTACATTAAAAGGGTCTTTAGAAAATCTAACTGTCATTATTCAAAGCTACTGTTCTTGTTACTACCATCATATGTTTGCTGTATACACATTTAGAAAATGTGTATACTTTTCAACTCAGACACATTGTACTTAGCACACTCTATTAGAATATATGGGGATTAGTTTCCTTGATGTTACAATAAGCAATAAAATCTACTATCATGAACTTTCTTACATTCCCTTTTGAAGTCATTTTCAAAGCTATTTTTTCTCCTTGATCACGAGTCTCTAATGATAGCTCTAAAACGAACTGGTTCATTGATAATTCTCACAATTTGCTAAGTGGCCATATGAACAAAGTCCTCACTAGTGACTCCTTCTTACCATTTTATTTGCCACATTAGCCATCTGAGCAATACAATGTAGACAAGTGAAAAAGCCTTCAAGAGCTATGCTAACCGCACTCTCCTAATATATACTTTTTTCTCTTAAAAAGCTTGGGTCTATGTTATTATTCCATTTGTTATATTATTATTCCATTTGTTTCTCCAAATACAGGGATAATTTTTTTTAAAGATTTTTTTTTCCTTTTTTAGATTTTATTTATTTATCTTTAGAGGGGAAGGGAAGGAGAGAGGGAGAGAAACATCAATGTGCGGTTGCCTCTTGTATGTCCCCTGCCGGGAACTGACCTGGCAACCCAGGCATGTGCCCTGACTGGGAATCGAACCGCGATCCTTCGGTTCGCAGACCTGCGTTCAATCCACTGAGCTACACCAGCCAGGGCGGAATACAGGGATAATTTACTTAACTTGTCTTTAGTAGCAAGAATGCACTCCTAGTTAAATTCTATTAGAAAAACTAACTATTCTGTTTGGAAACATCTCAATCTTCTGTATCCTCTAAGACTTCCTCATCTACCCTGCAAAAGTTGTCCTGATTCATATTTAAAAATTAATGCTTAATGTTGTAATAGCAAAACACTTTCTCTAATCTTCATCAAAACATCAGTTAACTCAGTGGTAAAGAAAGTGTAGTTGTGCCAATTAAATGAAAAGAAATACTATAGTAAACACATTTATAGAGGTGAGCATGAAATTCAGTAAAATGCCAGCTATTTCTTACAAGTAGATTATAGGAACTGTTATTCAAAACAAAATATTTTTAGTCATAGGTTCACATGATTATCTACAAAAAGCATTTTTGAACATTTGTAAGTGTGAGTGTGTGATAGTTGTAAATAACAGGAAAATATTCCAGGTAATACTAATATACTTTGTATTCAGATAAACCACTCTCAGGTTTAAGGATAGAACATTAATAAGCTGTTAATCTTAGCTAACAGATATTTTCCTACCATATTCAAAAGTTATATTCTTGCATTTGCCAAGACTTCCACTGAAGTAAAAGCTAATTTACGGTCTTGACATTTCCACTTTCCTTTAAATACTCCTGTGACTAGTTAGTCACATACAGGAATTTAACTCCTAATTTTGTGCAATTTAAATGGTTTTATAGTTTGACACTTTAAATACATGGCAACGGTACACCAGAAAGATGTTATAAACTACTAGTATAGAATTCTTAAATGTTCTAGGAGTTATTTTCTACAATGGAAGAGCAAACTCATTTTATTCATGACACACTTTTCTTCTTTTGTTCCCTTGTTCTTCTATTTATAGACCTTTGATGCAAAATGTATAATATCATTACTTTCATCATGAATAAAACTTTTTAATCCTCTAATTTTTAAAATTAATACAGGGAGTTCTGTGTATACATGGTTCTATTTTCTATGAGGATTTTAATTAAATTTACTTTGGGGTAATTTTAAAATTCTCTTTTCCATTTATCCCATGTCTCCTATTAATTACCAAGCTCTTTCCTTTGCAATTTTGTTTGATTCTCCCCTTTTTTGACTTTTCAATTCTCAAATGTTCTGGTTAATAATCTACTCAATTTGCACCACCATATAAAAAAATTTCCAAAATTCTTACTTTAATCACTTATCCTCTTTAATTACCTGACATATTTCTATAACATGAATTTTACCAAATCTTTCATAGTTACCATTACTTTTTCAAGAAACTCAGATAATTATGTACTGTTTATCCTTTATATCCCATAGGCTTCTGGGTGATTGCAAAATCTTGAAACATTTTATTTAGAATTTGCCCTTTTATTCCTCCTACTTTATAGTATTTACTTATCTGTCCATTCCAATAAAGCAAACCTTTTCATTCATTCACATAAGCCTATGGCAGACATTGGCTAAGTACTCCCAATCTTGTTTACTTTTCTTGGTACACATGAAGTTATTTCCCAGGGTCCTTTGCAGTTAGATTCACATCATGTGAAAGGATTTAACTAATTCATGCAATTAAATATATTGTTTACTAATTCAATTTTTAATTCCTTATTTCTGAGAGATCTTTGACTAATTCTCTCTCTTACTATGCTGTTGGAAATGAAGAATTTGAGATGGTGGTACCATAATAGAAGAATTTGACACCTTTAATTCACTGGTCAGAAGACAGACATCCAAAATATTTATCTGACATATATAGAATTGTGACTAGAAAGAGAAATGTACTTTTATTGAGAAAAACAATGGATCTTTGTTGTTGTTAAAATTGCTAGAAGTGTTATCCCTACCAAAGATGTGCCAAATCAGTTTTTTGGCTCCTATTTGTCCCTTGCTGTAGTTATACTCTTTGATGGATCATTTGACACATATTGTACTTGTTTGTCTGCTTTTAGGCTGGAAAGAATCTGAGAGAAATGTCTGTGTTTGCCTCTGTCTGTCTCTGCCTCTGACTCTCTATCTTATCTCTCTCTCTCTCCTTCTCTCTCTAAATATATATACACACACACATATATATATATAAAATAAATGTAATGTGTACATATGTATATATGCTGGTTAATTGTATATGATATACATATCCTGATTAATTAACTTTAAATTACAGGACTAAATAATTCTCAAGCTGTTATATAGAAATTATTCTACTTCTGATTCAGGCCAGTCTTAATGTAAGAAATTAAAAGAAACAAATAAATGCATGAATAATTGCTTTCAGAGTTAGAACAACAGGCAACGCAGGGCAGTGATCTCTGAAACGGGGAAACAATTGAGGTAGGTATGCCCTACGATTGCTGAGTTTAGTACTTGAAGAACATTTGCAAGTGGCAGTGCAGAGAGAAAGTGATCAGGCAGAGCCTGCTCATCTTCCTGATTTGAGAAAACAGAATTGGGATTTAGAGATGACACAGCATCCAGAGTGTGCAGGTATGGCAGAGCACTAGAGAGCAGAGATCTGGGGATGGGAGGGCAGGAGAGGGAGAAACGACTGTGGAAATCTGTACAGACCTCTTCAAGTCCTCAGCTAAGTGGTGAGAAGCACATGTATGTAAGGAAAGTAGCCAGGGCTGGATAAACAACCATCTAAAAGAAGACATTAAGAATATTACTAGGTATATCATAATCAAATTGCTTAAAATCAATAGTAAAGAAAATTTAAAGCAGCTAAAGAAAAAAGACATGTTACACATGAATGAACAGAAAGAAGAATAGCAGTAGCTATCTTGTCATGCAAGACAAAGATAGTGAAACAACAGATTTAAAGTACTGAGGAAGGAAAAACGATCTGGAAACCTAGAATTGTCTTCCAGCAGTTAAGGCAAAATGAATTAGTTTTCAGAAATACAAAAGCAGAAATAATCTATTATTAGTATACTTGAACTCAAATTTCAATGCATATGTATAATAATGCTACTGCATATATGCAGATTGAAGCAAGAAAAAGTAGATATTGTTATTTCTTTTAACTTTACACAATATTAAATTTTTCCTCATAAACTTCATAAAAGAGAAATAAATGGCATTCTAACTACATTCAGCTGAAATAAAGTATATAATTATTTTAAAACTTATCATTACTTGAAAAGATTTGTACTTTTAACATAACCTAGCCAGAGGGAAAAAAACAACTTTTTGCCAGGAGTTAATGATGTATTTCTTTTAATAAAATATGTTTAATTTATTAATGTTTAGCATAATGATTTTCTATGCACTTTGGAGGATTTAAGTCAGTCAGTGGAAAGATTCCACTTAGGTTTTACCCACCTGGGAGTAAACACCATTCTAGAGCTGGTCTTTCTGATGGCCCGAAAAAGTGATGGAATGCGAGCCCTGGAAGGGGTTTGACTACCGGTGCACTTCCTGCTTTTTTCCAGACTATATTTTATTACTCATTGGAAACGTGATGATTTCATCAAAAGGAACAAGCCAGAAAACCGAGAGCTGAAGCCCATTACTAAGAACGATAATTTTCTAAAATGGATTATTAATATCACACTTAATGCCAGTGGTACATGTACAGGGAAAAAAATACCCAGAGATGGTAAATAAGCTTTAGATCACAAATCAGAAAGAATTCAAGGATGCAATTTCTATTTCTGATATATATTGTACTCAAATAAAAAGACTAATTTTATTTTAGGTTCCTTGTGTGCTTAAAACTTTCTTGAATTTTAGAATCATGAATAGAAAGGAAAAATTGAAATAGATAATCTATAAATTTCTCAAGACTCTCTAAAACTATTGTGCCAACAATACAACACACTTTGTATTCATCATTGCTCTCTAATTTGTGTGAATATATTTCTATTTTTCTTCCCTGTTAATATCATATGTATTGCAAACGAAAATGTCCATGTGTTAAATATTTGTACATAAACACTTTGCTAGGTATATAATTATGTTCATTTAAATTAAAATAAAGGAAACACAATCAATGAAAATAAGACAGCATAGGAATAAAAGCATGTGTAACACTTTGAAATACAGAATAACACCTATTAAGGGTTAGAAAATTAGTACTTAATTTATGTCATTCCTAAAAAATATAAGAATAACTTAATCATCAGGTACATGAAAGAAAAGAAGCAGATAGTCCAGCTTTCCAGTTATTATTTTAGGAAAAATTCAATTTGGTGCTCAGAATTCAAAATCTGAGTAAAAGTTGAGGGCAAATTATTACAGTTTTGAGTTGAACAATATAAAATTGTGGTATAGTTTTGAATTCTGCTCACAGTTGTGAGGAAAAAAAACTGTGTGATCATCATTTGAATAGATGTGACTAAAAATACCAATAAAAACAGGAACTTCGGAAGAAGTAGGGAAATGGGATTGTTAAAGCCTTCCTGAAAAAAAAAAAATCATATGGGAGTTCCCAAGAAGATGGGAATTTTGACCTGAAAGTGAAATAAAAAAATCAAAATCTCTGGCTTTGATTCCAGGCTCTACATTTATAAGTCATATACCTAGAGAAATTTATTTAATCTTTGTTTCTTGACTTCACCTGTATAAATATATACTTAAATATAGAACTTATTTAAGAGTGGTAGAAGGATTAGAGAAGTCATTACACGTCAAACATTGAGAGTACTGCTTTGCACATGGACGGGTTTCTATAAATCTTAATCGTTCACGATATTGACTAAGAGTAGGTGATCAGGCCTGGAAGTAAAGAGATTAGTAAAGAAGTTGTAACATTTGTCAAACTGCAATTAACTTAGAAGTGGTTTCCTGGAGTGCTGTGTTGAGGAGGATGAAAGATTTTCCTAATGTCTGAGCGGAATGATCATAATCATGGGTGCGAGGCAAACAAGCATATCGTGGGGAGCAGCGGGGGTGTGTGTGCGCGTATTGTGCTGATTCTAAGTCAAGACTGGCAAACGCCTGCAGTAAAGATCAATGAGTAGAACTGAGCAAGTGTAGAATACGTAATAAAGAAGATCCATGTGTTCTTTATACTTGTTGCTCTAAACCGTTCCCCTTTTCCCCTAAAATTCCCTCCCCTTCCGCTCTGGTCACTGTCAGACTGTTCTCAAATTCGGTGTCATTGTTTATATTATGCTTGTTTGTTTGTCTACTATATTAATTAAAAAAATACTGTACTATCATGTAGGAAACTAATATTTACCTGAAGGAGAAACTTCATTAAAGCTATCAATACTCACATGGATTTCATAATAACAGTCTGATCAGGGCAACATAAATAAATATAAAATACCTTAAAAAAAAAAAAAAAGATCTAGACGGAGGTAAAATGCTTGGAAAATACATAATGTTAAAGGCATTTTAGATTGTTATTTTTTTAGGACTCCTGACTTGTGACAAAAATAATGGTGACTATCACATAATCAGTGTCTAAACATAGTGTAACTCATACTACTTTATGAAAACTGAATATTCCCATTTGTTCCAAACTACACCATTCAATGATGTCATATCAATAGCTTGCAATCATCCATAATTGGAGTATTAATGCAACAAAAAACATCAGATGTTACAGCAATCTAAGCTTTTGTTTTCCTTTTAGAGAGTGGGTTGTGCAGCCTTTGCCAGCACAGCACTGGTTATGGAGCTCGTTGATGTGAATGGGTACAATGACACGTGTTATTCAGCACAAAGAAACATCCCAGAAATCATGTTCTTGCACTTATATAATGCAGTGATTTTAACCAATGTGCCACGGCACGCTGACATACCACAAAAGGTGCACTGGTAGAATTTTAAAATTCTACCATTGCTGCAAGAATTTTAAAACATGCAATACCTGACTATTTAGTCAGGCACACTGACCTTTTTTCCCTGAGATTGTCTAATTAAAAAACAACAACAGCCAGCACAATAGTTGTGCTGTGTGACTGAATCAAATTTAAACTATTCTCTTTGTCAGATTGTCAAAAATATAACACATTCTTTGGTGTGCTGCATTATTTTAGTAATTAGTCTATGAGTACCATTAGATGAAAAAGGTTGAAAATCATTGCTATAATGTCATTTTATTTATTTATTTAACTTGAATATGATGTTTAATATTATATGTCATTCAATGTTCTAAGTACTCTACAAATATGAGTTCATGAGATCCTATGAAATAGTTAATATAGGTAGATTCTACCTGGTAGAAGGTTATAATGTTAGCTAATTACAATAATTAGTTTTACTCATAAAACCTAGGGTATCACAACAGGAAAATGCTATACAAACATATTTGCTTTTTTTCCTTCTTTTCATAAATCTTGAAATTAACAGAATAAGATATCTAGAGTAAAACTTGAATTTTCTAGCTTTGGACAGAATCATGCTTTCTTTGCCCATGGCATTTTACCAGTCATATAAAATTGCTGCTGTTATTTACAATTCTCTGTTTTTCCCACTAGTAAGATATTGATTTAGCTGACAGAATTTCCTTCCTCTCTTAATCAGTAAAAACAGAATCCTTAAGTGAAGCATATGGTTTATAAAGAGAGATGACATGAGGGCTCAAAACCTGCCTTAGCTATGAGAGCTAAGGCGTTTGCTCTGCAGGTTAAGCTGGTTAGTGCTCAAAACTTAGTGTCCCTGCTGAGTTTTGTATGATGATGTCAGTATGAGACAGAGTCTCAAAAGCTGACTTTGGTTTTATGGCCTTAGCCATTATATTTGCAATCCCAAAAATCAAACAAACAAAAAAGTAGCTTTAAAATTATTTTTAGCACTGGCTGCTGTGGCTCAGTTAGAGTATTGTTCATACACCAAAATGTTCCAAGTTCAATTCTCAGTCAAGGCACGTACCTGGGTTATGGGTTCAATCCCCGGTCAGGGTGCCTATGGGAGGTACCCGATCGATGTTTCTCTCTCTCTCTCTCTCTTCTTTCCCCTTTCTTTAAAATCAATAAACATATTTTTAAAAATTATTTTCAAATTTTATTTCTTTCCCCAAGTTATGAATCTCTTTCATTTAACATGTGTTTATAAGTATGTTTTATCTACTCAAAAATGCACTGGGAACATTTTTAATACAAAAAATATTTTAACTAGCTTTTGGTTTCAAAGCCAATTCAGAATTTAGATAGATTGAATGAGGATTAAAGAAACAGTACATGATTATTTGATAAAATAATGAGAGTTCAATCAGTATGATTTAAATATACAAACAATGTAGTCTGGGTCTTGAACTAAAACTTATTAACTTGTATCTACTTGTCACTTGTTATAAAGGGTATAACAGGCTCTTACACTACAGGTGAATGATAAAACTGGCTTCTGGCTTTGAGAAATTTTAAATATTGGTGTGTAGATTGAAGTGAATATTTCTAAAACATTTCCTCCCTGGTAATACATATGCTGTTGTACCTACATGGGTGTGCTGTCAATCACCAAATGCTCTCTGAAACAGATTAGAAAGTGTTCATAACCACTAGCAAGGAATTTTTCCCTTGCTCTAGACTTTCTATCTCAAGCCTGAACGTGTAAGTTAATCCTATTAACCATGCTTCTTCCTCTGTCTTCCCAATCATCCGCGTACCCAGGTCCAAAGCCAAAAGCCATCCTCATCCCGTTCTTGCTCTCAGTATTCTATTAGCAAAAATCGTTATTTCTGACTGCCAAATGAAGCCTGAATTCATCTCTGCATCACTATCTCCCTTTTTCGTCGAGGCACCAGTGTGTCTTCTCTGGGTCACCAGATGGGCTGCTCTATTTTGCTCTTGTCCCCCACTCTTAACAAGTAATTTTCTACATGCCATTAATAGTAATATTTTTAAATAGACCTTTAAAATATTCAGTATTGAACCCGATATTTTTATTTTTAACATGGCCAATAAAACCAAACATGATCTGTCCTCTACCCTCCTCTCCCCCCTCATCTGTAACAACTCTGCTTTCCCTAGTCCCTGAGATCCAGTCAGAGCAAGCTATTTGGTTAGTTAGCATGTCAATCTTGTTTTCCATGAGGGTTTTGCTTTCACTGTTCCCTTTGCCTGGAATGTTTCTGGCTCACATTTCTCATGGATGTGCTCCTGTCATTCAAACTTGTACTCATTTGTGGCCTCATTCACAAAGCCTGCTTGACCATCCAATTCTTGTCATTCTTCCTGCTATATATTCTTCATAGCATTTATTGCTTTCCAAAATTATATTTTTATATTCTATTTATATTATCTCATTGTTACTTTATATATTGTTACTTCAAAACAGGTACTTTGTTGGTCTTGTTAGCTGCCATATTGTCAGCACCTAAAATAATGCCTGGCACATATAAAGTTTTTATAATTTGTTAAATATTGAAAAAACTGTGTAGACACTGAATTTAAAAAGAGAGAAGCCACCAACTCAGCCAGGGTACTGTGGCACATTAGAATGAAATGGGCATAATTTGGTTTAAAAATCAGGCCAGAGAATTCAAGATATCTATTTTTAGATTTTTTTCATAACACATTCTATTGAATTTTAAATGTGATAGAAAGAAAATACTAAATCTAATGTTTGATTTTCATATAATTAATGTTTAGTTTTAATTTCTATATAATTGGTCATCATCTTAAAAGAAACCAGGCTTTAAATGAAAATTAACAGATTTAATAGATGCAAATACAAGACAGTAAGTTAAATTTGAATTCAGATAAACAAAAGAAAGATTCTTTTAGTTCACACATAGCCAAAGCTGTGAACTAAAGTAGGTTCTCTAGTGCAGAACTAAGTGTAATGCAATACCCAGAAATAGGAAAGGCGAAAGGAAAAGAAGCCTGTATAAGATGTGATGTCTATTTGGACACAGATTAAAAGGCAAAAATGGATATATAAATTGGAAATATGAGCAATGACCATCCAACTTTCACAGGGCCGGTATCCCCTTAAAGAAACAGATAAAAACTATGAAACTCTTCCCAAGAAGGAAATGTGCAAATGTTTATGCGTGAAAGACATGTATATAAATTCTATGCAACCACTGACTTCTATAAATTTTTCTTCAGTGAAGGGTCATTGCATCACAGACTAAGATTCCCTATTCTAGACAGGGTTGAATAAAAGTGATAGAGTAAGGTCCCCAGAAAACAGAAGTGAATAGGGCTAAGAATCGCAATTGGAAAAAAAAGCAATGTGCAGACAGAAGGCTACAAATTAAGAGCAGAAGAAACAAAACATTATGCCCTGGCTGGTGTAGCTCAGTGGATTGAGCTCGGGCTGTGAACCAAAGGGCCACGGTTCGATTCCCAGTCAGGGCACATGCCTGGGTTGCAGGCCAGGTCCCTGGTGGGGGCCATGTGAAAGGCAACCACACATTGATGTTTCTCTCCCTCTCTTTCTCCCTCCCTTCCCCTCTCTCTAAAAATAAATAAATAAAATATTAAAAAAAAAGAAACAAAACATTATTAAAGTGGAATGTTAAAAATATGAATAAATTAAAGAGACCAATATGTAAAAACCAACAGCATTCAGAGCTTGAGAAACACAATGAAGTCACCACAGATCAAGGAAGGCATTTGGTGTATACGGGGCAAAGATTTTCAGGTCTAAAAGAAACTGCATCTTGAGCTTTAAGAGAGGCTGTAACACAGAGCCAAGTGTGCAACCAGACAAGGAAAAACAGACATCACAAGCCTGTCACAGGTCTAGGGAGGAGTTTTCTGGGGAGAGGTGGTCTTTTTAGATGAGGTCTTTATAGCTGTAGAACCTACATGCTGATTCCCAGAGGCAAGGAAGAAAAGCAGTGCTCCACCACAGAAGAAAAGCCAAGTTAGAATTTACTCCTCAAAGACCCAGCATATATGCTGTGAACACCAAAAAGGATCTTGTCTATTGAGATGGACTCTGACTACCTATGTTAACTGGGCCTAAATTCAAAATAGAGCCTAGTGGTCAGTTACTGACAGGGGCTTCTTAGTGTTCTCTATGCCAGGAAGAACACAAGTGAGACTCTCAGTTTCCCACCCTGTGGCCACCTGAGTTAACCACTGCAGAGTTCTTTCTTCTACAGAGTCATGTCATCACCCAAAACAATCGATTGATTTGCCCAGATAGGTCAAAACTGTACAAAACGTATTTGCACTTATTCTGATCAATCCAAACGGTATAATTTTAAAACCTCATTTACATAAAATAGACTAAAATGGGAATTATGAGGGGGACATTTTCTATTAAATAAACAAACAAAAATAAACAAATAAAAAACAACAGCTTCTTTCTCTCAGTGGAATGTACTTTCAGTTTCTACCAGAGGCTGTTTCATTTGTCTGCAAATTTTTATCTGAATACAGTTCCCACTTTTTTGTTTCAGTGTCTTTTGAACTGTTTAGAATGTGAACTTAAAATGTAATATTCTGTGGATTCATCTGTGTTCTTGGGAGATAATATAAATGGGATTATCTCCTTTCATATATACTGTAAAGGTAAAAACAAAAGGTTTTAGCAGGTTTGGGGGGTGTTATTCCAGTAGATTTGAAGATAATCAGATGAGTTTTATTTCATAATATACCTCTTATTGATTATTCTATTTTATAATATATGCTTTTGAATATTCTATTTTATTGATTATTCTATTTTATAATATATGCTTTTGAAAGACAGAAATATGATTAAAAATTTTTTTTAGAATGGCTGTTCTGATGGTAGTGGATTATCAGAACTCAACTAGTTAATTTCACTAAAATTATCCCTATAGTATTTAGAAGAGTCATATACATGTAATAAAATGTTTTCAATAAATATTGAATAATTAATTTAATATAAAAAGTAAATTGTGTTATTTATTATGACCCAGGTTGTCATTATTTTACAAATTGATTTTTTTTGAAATATTTTCAGAAACAAATTTAAATAAGCAGGAAAATTTAAATAGGATGGTGGAATCTAACATTAAAACAAACTTTCAAAATAAAAAAATTGAAATAGTTTTGTAAAACTTAAATGTGAGGAAATATTTGTTGTATTATATTTGTGTTTTAAATCAAATTTCATAGCTAAATGTTTAACATGCTATATTTGTGTTTTAAACCAGATTTTATCACTATTGGTTTTTATTAATTCTGTTTCAAACAGAAAAATAATATATTCTGATATCATCAAAATATAACAATGCTCAGAACTGTTGATTGATACAATCACATTAAGTATTTTAATTTTTTCCCCCACTGTTTCTGTGCTGATTCGAAATGAAATTGTCTTTTAAGGGCATAGCATTACTATGTTACTGAGAAAAAGCAATTGATATCCATAGTTCCTATGAATATTTAATATGAAAATCACATTATATGTGCTCCTGAGAGGAAATAATTATTTTCTTTATAGAGAATACCATATGATTAAAAGAAAAATTCTGACATCTTATATTAGAATTTCTTTCAAAATTGCTAAGGCCACTTTAAGCAATGGCCTTCCTCTCAGCCAATAGCAGTGCTGCAGCTAACATTCAGTAATTTTTACTTTGCTTAAACTTCACTACTCTCACTATTTGCCTAAGGTGATGAGAAGAAAATGACTAAAATAATGAGTTAACTTCCACTCTCCTGAAACCAGGCATTCTTAGCTTAAGCAGGCTACATAGTTTCTATATGGCAGAGCCTGCAGAGTACTTTGTGTGTCAAAGTCAGCACAAAACTTTTTGATGTCAGTTGCTATGGCATCTTCCTTTTCAAAAAAAGTGTATTGCAGAATAAATAGCTTCATAAAACATACATACATGGTGAGCACATAAACTACAGGTGCCCTGAAGCTATAGTAATTAAAACACCATCTTCTAAAACTTTTAAAAACTTCACTTCTGAAAAGTATACCTAATAATAAACGCATAGTTACTTGCCCACCTTGTCTGTTCAGGTCAACTCATTTCCCTCAGAGGAGAATCGTCCTTGCCTAATTCCAAAGGAAATTACAGTCAGGAAGCAAGAAGGCTGCATAAGAGGAGTTGTCATGTACCTTCTCAGACTCCAAGGGCTCCCTGCCTCCACTATCTCCCCAGGGCAATACAGAACGTTGTCCCTCCTCATTTCCAAATGCCACTTAGAAATGTAGAAGCATTTTTCTATTTTCCGGAATTGCATACTTGGACTGATGATATGCAAAAATGATGTGTTATTCTTAGAAGTGTTTATGTATAACTATCACTTGAGTCTTTACAGACATATTTTTAACTGTTAATTGGTGTCAACACTCCAGGACTGAGAAACTGAGAATAGCAGAATTCTTAGAAAATGGTAGTTAAAACTTCCTTATAATGTCAATAGACCTATATTTTCTGGAGATTCAGGAACATCTTAATGGTATCAATCTTTTACGTTACATGTCAAAAATTTTGTTATAGCTCTTCTATGCCATTTTTCTCTAAAACAGAATATAAATTTGTATGTACATACAGGCCTGTCCAGAAAGTATACAGCCATGCAACATGAAAAATAGAGACATTTATAGAAGAAGACACAAGATGGAAGAAACAATGTACATAGCACAATGATGCCTGAGACCTGTTCAAAGTAGGCACCTTCAGACCTCCCACAGTTCTCCAAATTGCCATCAGCTGCCCCGTTGAATTTTCTTGAATCTCATTGAAGGTCTAAATCTCTTCCCCTTTAAAGGTGATTTTAGTTTTCAGAAAAGCCAGAAGTCACAGGGCACCAAACCTGGGCTGTAGGGGCACTGAGTCACCTGGGTGATTTGATATTTTCCCAAAAAACTCTGCACGAGACATGATGTGTGAGTGGGCCTGTGTTGACATGATAAAACTGCCAATCACCAGTTGCCCATAGCTTTGGCCTTCTGAATCATCCAAATAGTTTCTGTGGACGACTGGTCAAACTTAATGGAAAATTTGATGCAGATTTGTTGCTCTACTTGCTCAGTCATTTTGAATGAAATTCCACACAGTACATGTGCTCACTCAGTGGCATCTACCACCCCCACTGACCAGCACAGTGAAATAATCATTGTTCATGTATGCACATTCCAGTCCACTCTCGTTAGCTGCAAGTTACACTGATGTGGCACAAACCATTCTCATTATATTAATAATGGCTAGGCTTTTTCTGGACAGATCTCATATGTATGTATGCATGCATGTATATATAATATATTATGTATACATTAGTTAGAAAGTTTTTGTTTTTAACTCCCTTTTATGGCTATATATTTTTGAGTCCTTTTTCTAGTCTTGTGTATTTCTCTCTACATACAAAGTGTACACACTATTCATACTTCTGCCCAAACTCAACTTAATGTTACATTACTTATAATAAAACCTAATTCTGTAGCATCTCTCAAACGTGGACTTCCTTCTACTGGAAAATTACTTATATATTTCTTCCTGTGAGTTGGCCTGTATACAGGCCTCATTCTACTCACGTTCTCTAAGGTAAAAACAACTGGTGTGAAACTCCAGCAACCTCAGTTGCTGAAGGTCAGTAGTGTTGCTCATAATACTTTTGCTCCCAAATATACATCTCAATTCCTGTAACTTAAACTTGACAAGAAGAATTAAACTAAAAATATTTACTAGTTACCTCATTAAAAAATATAATAAGTAACAGCCTTGCATTTATAATCTAATGACAGTCTCTACTATCTATATTTCATATCTTCCTAATTGCTTCACACTTTGCCAAATCTACCTTAAAAATTGTTATGAAGATTAGATATGATTATATATGCAAGGCATATTTCGTAACTGGTAAATTATTTAAAATTACTAGCCACATCTGTTAGGTAATGCAGATAAAATGCTGGAGAGATGGAGTGGATATGAAATATCATGCCCAAATCAACCTTAAAAGAATTTGCTGCCCATCTATAGCATAATGTACCATTGCTAATACCATTTCAAGTAACCAATGAACTATGATGTTACATAGTTTAAAAAAGAAGTGACTATTTGCATTTTCATATGCTAAATACAGTTCCCTTTCTCTTAAAGCAAGAACACACAGATTCTATGAAAAGGGGGATTCTACAAAAATCCGGATTTCATAATATACCTGATATTCTATATTAGTTTTATAGTAGTGATTATTTCCATTGTGTATGGCTACAATTAACACAGATGAAGATGTCTAATTTTTGTAATAGATCTTTCCAACATAATTATCTTTTTTCCTGTGAATTTGGATGTAGTCATTCTTTAAAACTGTTAACATGTTGCAAGTATTCTTAGATCCCCAGATGAAAGTTGCAAACCATACATCTGTGCTTCAGACTTATTTTACTCACAAGCACAGCTTTATAGAACCTAACAAAATAATTCTGTTAATCATCAGCGTTAATACAGATTTGATATATACCAATACTCCTAATGTTCAATCAGCTGTGAAAATGAAGCAGTACTCCTGTGATATCTCAAATATCTATGCCCGAATCTCACTGTGAGAGAGGAATTACTTGTGAGATGTTAGGGTTGTTCATGTAACTTTAAAAAGAAGGCATATTCACAATTCCTTTTTTTTTTTTAACTCATTTGTATTCTCAGGATGTTCCATCAGAGCAAAAGTTGGCAATTCAATGTTATTTTGCCTCCTATTTTTTGTGTGTCCTATTTGAAACGAATGTCCTTGATTGGCTTATGATAGTAGCAAATTGATTCTAGAATGTCAAGAATATCTGGGAACAGATGGCTGTGTAGATCCCATTGCTCATAGGACCCACTCAGAGTTATAGTGGCCCAGGGTGACATGTAATGTTTGCAGTCCTATTTTCCATTAGCTGGCTATTTTGATAATGAATATGTGGACAGACAAATCCTTATTTTTTGAGAATTCAGTCTCTTTTGCATATCTTCTATTCTGAATGCATAATATTCTATATATTCACAGAATACTAATAGATTTCAATTCAAAAGTGACCACATGAAAAAAATTAAAATGTCTCAAATGATGATTGCTCTTTTTTTTTTTTTTTTTTGTCTATCAAACTTGGATAGAGTTGGAGATGCTAAAATAGTACATAATGAATAAAGCGAACTTCATACACGTGAGTTGATTTTGCTCTTTTTCTTTTCAAAATACTACTGTATGAAACTGCAAGTGGCACCTGATTGAAAAAATGACAAAAAATTTTATATAAACAATAAAAATATAATGATTAATATCGTAGTGTCAACTCTTTTGAGGAGCTACTTATGTTTTAAGATTGCAATTATATAAAAATATTGAGAGTTTTCTCTTCTATACATGTGGGATCTACTAAGTAAAAAAGATAAAATTTAAATATGCTGTTAACTATCATGTAATACTGAGGATAGAAAGCTTAAACTTGAACAAATTACATGTAATTATAAAAATCAGATAGCTTTCTATATGTGATATGCCTGAAAAATCCTGTTGTATTGTAACAAATTGTATGTATACAAACTTATATTGTAAATATACAATGTAAATATATATGAGGTGGCTGTGTATGGGAGAAAATGCCCTAGGCATTTTTCTCTTAGCTTGGATTCTATTCACCAGAACTTCATACCTGATATCTCTAATGAAAACTCCTAATTTGCATACCTGACCTGTACTACATTTTTACTCAATTGCCTAATCAACATATTTATCCCACTGAAATTTCATAAAATCATCCTTATTCTGTTCCCTTAACTAGTTTATTCTTTAGGATTCTAAAAAAGATGTTAGTGAAAGAAAATATATATTTATTTTAATAAAGAAATTACCTGCCATTTCTGTTAGATCCTTCCTTAAAACAATATATTCTCCTTTTTCCTTTTGAAGCTACATTTTTTTGAAGTGGCAATTTACATAATCAACTTAGCGTGTGTAAGGCTTTTAGGCTTTCAACTTTTAAAGAGATACTGTTTTCTTTTTTATTTCTAATTAATGATTTTAGACACTTGTGAGATGAAAATAACTCAGGCCATGACTTTCAGAGATATGGAAGCATGAACTCGATTAGTAGATAAGCTGCCTATGTCTAATGAGTAAGGTTGGAGTTCCTACTAAAATAGATAGCTAATTGGCAACTATTAATGTGTCCAATGCAAACGTTTTCTTAAAAATATGAATGTTTTGACAAAAGAAATGTGGTTATTTGTGGGAAAAAATTGAGTGATATGTCAGTTATGGTCTCTCTAGAAAAATACTGTGAAATGTGTGTATCTATATGCACACATAAATTCAGTGTTTAATGTTTCCTACCAAGAAAAAATCCACACACATAGTTTGAGGAGAAATGTGGACTGGGTTAAATTAATGAGCTGATAGTGGGCATTGCCACTTCACTGAGCATCAGGCTCCTGAGAGTGCCTGCTCTGCCCAGACTACCACATTGCTACATGGATGAGTCGCCACACTGGACGTGGAAACATGCCCACAATAGTAGACTGGGCACTGAAAGGTAAATAAATACAAACATCCGTTTCATCCCATTGAACATGGCCTCCTGCCCATTTCTGGAAGATTGACGACATCTGGCTATTGACAAGCATTGGTACTATCTGTGGCATTTTGTGTTAATTTTTTCTTTGTTTCTGGTCAGTTAAATCCAGACATATTGATAGGGCTATTGCAATTAATGTGTATCATGTGTTTAGATTCCCAAACTGATGAGGACACCAGGTAGCAGTGCCCACATCATTATGGATGAAATACAACATACACACGGACTACCGAGTCCAGTGGAGGAAAAAGGACAGCATGGCTTTTCTCTCAAGGGGAGCAAAAGCCTAAGCCTCCACCATGACAGGCCTTTATTCTACATCTCCTCACATTACAAGATGGTCCTCACTCACTGTGCCCCAGTTACAACAAAAGGAGCCAATGCCCCTAATCACATCACAGAAGAAGGATATTAGCAAATGAAAAGTCAAAAGCGTTGAGGTTGAGCCGGTTACACTGGTCCCTGCAAGGTTTAGCATGGATTTTAGGAAGCCACAGTAAGTATTTGCAGAGTGAGGGAGTTTTCAGCAAAAAGCAACTTAGGTATATTGCAAATCTGATTACCCATGAGAGAACCTATCTGTGGGCATGGGTCCTGTGCAACTCCGAGTGGGAGCTGCGCCCACACCACACAGAAGGGTCTGCCACACCACACTAATTGCAATTTGTCAATCTGTGACTTTTATGGCAGAAACTACTCAATGAGTCATAGCCTAACTCTGCTTCTCTTAACTCCTGGTCCATACATTTTTTTAACTTTATTTTTATTGTTGACACTGTTACAGATGTCCCCCATATTCCCCTTACTTTGTCTACTTCCACCCAGCCCCCACCCTGCCCTCCCTCTGGCCATCACTACACTGTGGTCTGTGTTAATGGGTTATGCATATATGTTCTTTGGCTAATCCCTACACCTTCTTTCATCCAATCCCCCCTCCCATGTCCTTCACCCCTCTGTCCTGGTCCACAAATTTTAATAAGGCAGTTTGGTTATTAAATCCAACTGTTCCTTGAAAAGGAGCACCTCCTCTTGTTTACTTCCTAATACTGAAATGGGAAAGCATGAGAAGGGGTGCTATATAGACATATTTGCATAGTCAAGATTCTACCTTGACCATTTCTGATCTTTAGGCTTCTTCCTGTTCCTCATTGGAAATCCCAGACAGACTGGCCTAAATGGCTGCCCCACTAAAGGGAGTCAGAGAATTCAAACAATTCTGTTCTATTCACCTAGATACTTGTTGGAGTGATATGATTTTAGATTATAAAGATAAAGATCATTTTATCTTGAGTATACTGCCCACCGAGAGACCCCTTAGGGGACACTCAATGATGACAACAATCTTCACCTTCATAAAGACCATAGTTTTCCCAGAAGGGGATAGTTAAATAAACTCTGATGTCAATAAAATACTCATTCTTTTCCTGTTTATGGATCTGAATATTAAACAAGCTACATCTTAATAGAAATATATGATGATAGCTGCTAAGAGATCTTTTCCCATTTTATACTCCTTTCACATCCATTCACATTCAATTTTCAATGTGTATATTTGAAATTATTTTAGCAATCAATCTATCCTTATTTTTCTAACCAAGTTTTTGTAATTCAGGGTCTCACGAGGATATAACAAATTGATATAGTAAGATAATCATTAACTGTAATTTCTTAGAGTAATTCTAAATCCTTTAGCGAACTTTGTCTTTCCTCTTAAGGGTTTGAAAAACCCTTAGCTTTTTGCAAATCTGATCTTTACCAAGTTTCTACACTGTAAGGCTAAAGGAACTGGTCATTTTCTTTATCCAAGTCCAACACTAGTGAAAGAGGAGTATCCTTTTCAAGAACAAGATAAAATGGTTCAGAAAAGGTACGAGAGGAAAAGGGAGCAGATTAAGAGAAAAGAGGATGTCAAAATACAAGATCCTAGGATGAAGGTAAATTTTCGATAGGATGGAGATTGAAAGAGATAATAAAGTCCACATTTTTATCAACCTTTTCCAAGAAATTCCCAAGGGAAATAACTATAGAGTTTTTGTGTATTTTTGATATCTCTCCATGCCAATCCAAAGTGCTAACAAGTGAATATTTATAATCTTTGAATCCTTACATTCTAAGGCACCAAAAAAAAGAACTTACTCATATATGAAGTTTATTCACATACCAAGTTGCCCAGAGTGGCTACTAAAATTCTAAATGGCTTTCGTAAAATTCCTCAGACCTTCAAGTATTTAGCATAACTGGTACAGTAATGATTTTGCATGTAAGAAGATAGTCAACATTCTGTAGACATGTTAAATGAGAGATGATTGCGCAGCGTTCAAATGACAAGAATAAACAAGAGACAAATAACCACAGACTGTTGTCACAGTGCTTCTAGCTCATCCATGAGACCCTTGAGTAATGAAACAAATAAACTGTTTTGCCAAAGACACTTCAGACAAAATAAGAAAGGCTTGTGTGGTACTTTGATGCAAACGGAGTGGAACACTAGTTTGTCAGGGGCAGAACTTACTGGGTCTTTGGGGAGCAGACCTTGAGCACTCTTTGACATGATCTATCCCCTAGCAGTGGACTGGACTGAGCAGCAGGGATGATTCAAAATACTTTGATAGCAGTAATTCATTCTAACAACAAAATATCAGTGTAAAATATTGTACCTGCATTTTCTTTCTTAATAACAATTTTTTTATTTCTCTAGAACTCATTTCGTAATAGTAATATTTTCCTATGTCCTGTATTATTTTCTTCCTCTTCCGAGTAACCTCTACTACTTTCAACACTTCAATGATCACAATCTTTAGACTCAAATTTAAATAATATTTAATTATTTACGCCTAGAATATATTTTGTTCTTTTTCCATAAATGGACAAATTTTATTTTCATATTTATTTTGTTCCTTCATTAGTAGTTTTTAAATGTTCTCTTATTAATAAAATTTTAATTTGTAGCAACTTTAGGTTTATACAAATATTGCAGATAGGATTCCTGTATACCCCTCAATCACTTTTTCCCATTGCTAACACCCCACATCAACCATTTTATATTTGTCACAATAAGAAACCAACATTGGTGCATTATTACTAAACTGAACACTGTATTCAGAATTCACACATTTTGCCCCAATGTTCCTCTTCTGGTTCAGGATCTCATTCAGGATACCACATTACATTTAGCCATTATGTCTCCCTAACTTCCTCCAGTCTATGACAGTTTCTCAGTGTCTTGATGATTTGATTGATTTTAGGAATACAGTGCAATATTTGATAATGTTCTTCAGTGTTATGAACTGAATTGTGTTCCCCTCAAATTCGCATTGAAACTTTAACCTCCAATGTCACCGGAAGTGAAGATAGGACTTTGAATTAAGTAAGGTTAACAAGGTCATAAGAATAGGACACTAAATCTGTAGTATAGAACTGGTGTTCTTATGTGAAGAGGATGAGACATCAGAGTTTGGTCTCTCTAAGTGCTTACATAGAAGAAAGACCATGTGAGGGCATAGTGAACAGGAGACCACCTGAAAGCCAGAAAGAGAAATCTCATAGAAACCAACCCTGTGGGCACCTAGATCTTGGACTGTTAGCTTCTAGAACTGTGAGAAAATAAATATCTACTGTTTAAGTCACCCAGTGTATGGTATTTCATTATAGCAAGCTGAGCCAATTTGGGTTTATCTGTTCTTTTTCACAAAATTAGTTTGAGCTTATTGTTTTTTGAGAAGAAAACGTAGTTGAAGTGCCATTTTCATCACATTGTATCAAGGGTACATACAATCAACATGACATAATGTACTATGTTAACCTCGATCACTCGGCTGAGGCAAAATTTACCAAGTTTCTTCATTGTAAGATTACTTTACCCTCTCTTCCTTTTTCTATACTCTACTCTTTGGTAGCAAATCACTGAGTACATTCCACATGA
Source organism: Glossophaga mutica (assembly GCA_039655065.1). Classification (NCBI taxonomy): domain Eukaryota; kingdom Metazoa; phylum Chordata; class Mammalia; order Chiroptera; family Phyllostomidae; genus Glossophaga; species Glossophaga mutica. Next base: position 69,926,718 of record CM077308.1, on the reverse strand, counting down.
TGGGGGAGGAGGTTAGCATGCCTCATGGAGGGAGAAATAGTTACAAAAGTTATTTGGAGTTCTTAGGAAATATATCTATGCTCTTTCATTTATTTGATTATTCAGCCGTTTAATTGGATATGTATGGACTTATTTTCTACTTTACTTTTTTACATTATAGTCCATTACTACTTTAGTTATTTTGATACTCAAATTATTTTAGCTTTGGCCATTGGGAGAACACAAAACTCCAGCACTCATCTTAAAATACAGCCTGTAGCCAACCACGTGGTGTTTCCCACCATTGCAGCCTCCTGCCTTTCACGAATGTGATCCCCGTTGTGAGCCCTGTTGTCATCGGTCCCTGGTTTACTCTCCAATTTTGTCTATGTGCACTCTTAAAATACTTACGGATTTTTTAAAAAAGATATAATAATATATGTAAAAATTTGGTAGTATTTTCCTATTATCATATTGCTAGATGGATATATTATTCATGTTACTGTAGTTCATGAATTTTGATTAATATTTTTATGTAAATATAACAACATATACATTGTGTATCACATATATTGAGAAACAAATCATATTTTGCTGAATCATTTGAGTCAGATGAGAGCTTTTTCAATATAACAGAAGATCAAATGGAAAACACCCAATGGAAATTATAGCTAAAACTTATATGAGATAAATCAATGTGTTTTTTAACAAAAAAAATCATCTTCACTGTTACTATCATTCTTTCAAAAGTAATATTAGAAAAAATGAACACTTATTTATTCTTTCAGTTATGTCTATACCTTAAAATTCAAAACAAGCAATTTTTGGATAACCTTCATTATCATATCTCTCTGTCAGTGGAATTATATAGCTTAAATTCCCCTCTAGGAAATGTTTTTCTCTTTCAAAAATACCTGTACATATGTTTCTTCTCCATTCAGAACACAATAGTTGTTTGCAAAATAGTCATGAAAAATGTTATTACTAAAGGATAACAGTGATTGAATTTAAATGATTCCCCTTAAAATGTATTTTGTACAAGGAAAGGATAAAGAGACCTCACTATAGATGTAGACGTCATGTTTTTCTCATTCCCCTGTGGCTGCCTCATCAGCATTTATACTCTGGATTTGTTCCTCTTTATACACAGACCTGTTCAAGAATGTTCATGTGGTGGACTGTACAGCCATCACTTTCGTCTGACCTGGGTAGACATCCTCCACTATGGACAGAAGTCTGCATCACCCTCTCAGTAAGACATTATTATAGCTTTGTTATCTGCTGCAGTCTGAAGAGGCTTACATATTGGAAAATCAGAAGTTTGTTAGAATGAGACTAAATGAATTAAATTATGAGAAATGCTATCATAAAAGCATTGTAACATAAAAGACTTTTGTGAGAATTTTGGGCAGTTTAGGATTAGCTGCATTACAATGTGAAAAGTTGATTGATGTGATGCATTTGCACAGAATCAAATGGGTAGGGAAAGATGTGGAGAGAGGTGCCAATGGTGGACAATAAAAAGATATAATTAAAAAAAAATTAAAAAGAAGAAGAAAAAATAACAGGTAGGTAGAATACAGAAACTCCAAGGTATGGCATTAGATAATACATTATGTCCTTCTTTTAAACTGATGAGAAAAGATTATTTGATTTTATGCTATAGCATATCTTTTTCAGAGCATTAAATCAGTAGAAACTACTCTTCAAAAACCAGTACATAAATTCCAAAAAATAAAAGTTGTATGCATTAGTCTCCATGCAAGACATCATTTCTGTGCTATGAAATGGATTATTTCTATAGGACAAAGAACAAGAAACAGTTCTTGTGCCATTTTGCATTCTTACCAGCATCCTTGTCAGGATATGGTGTTGTCAGTGTTTTGGATTTTTGCCATTCTAGTAAGTGTGCCTCATTATTTACATCAAGCATTTTTTTTAAAAATTGACAGTTTATTTAAGATAAATTCTGGGGATCTACAGGATAGCACTATAACTAAAGTTAATAATACTGTACTTGAAATTTTCTAAGAGAATAGAACTTGTGCTCTAATCATACACAAAAAAGATTAACTGTGAGGTGATGGATGTTTTAATTAGATTGTCGTAATCATATCATAATGCATATGTCTATCAAATTATCATGTGTATGTTACATATATATAATTTCATTTGTAATTATATGTTAACAAAGTTGGAAAACTTTAAAAAAGAGACATTTCTGAAGTAGGCATCAAAAAACTAATAAATATATGTGTATGTGTTGTGTGTATTTGATAGACAGTTTGGATATTAACATTTGTCAATCAAGTAGTATAATTTATGTACAGAAATGTTCTTGTTTATATTCTTTACACATTTTTTCAATTATACTTTAATATACTTTTCTCCTAGCATTTTTATTTTTGTTATATTGCATTGATTATTCTACTACAGTTGTCCCATTTTTCCTCCTTTTTTCCCCTCTACCTATCACCTCCCACCCCCTCAAGCAATCTCCACACCATTGTGCATGTCCATGAGTCATGTATATAAGTTCTTTGACTGTTCCATTTCCTATACTGTACTTTACATTCCCATGGCTATTCTGTAACTGCTTATTTGTACTTCTTAATCCCCTCACCTCTTCACCCATTCCCCCATACACCTCCCTCCCATCTGGCAACCATCAAAATGATCTTCATACCCATGATTCTGTCTTTGTTCTTCTTCTTTGCTTAGTTTTTTTTCAGATTCATTTGTTGATAGATATGTACTTATTGCTATTTTATTTTTCGTAGGTTTGATCTCTTTTTTCTTATATAAGGTCCTTTAACATTTCATATAATAATGATTTGATGATCATGAACTCCTTTAGTTTTTTTTCTTGTCTGGGAAGCTCTTTATCTGCCCTTTGATTCTAAATGATATCTTTGCTGGGTATAGCAATCTTGGCTGTAGGTACCTGTTTTTCATGATTTTGAATGTTTCTCACCAATCTTTTCTAGCCTGCAAAATTTCTTTTGAGAAATCAACTGACAGTCCTATGGGAACCCCCTGTAGATCAGTGGTCCCCAACCTCCAGATCGTAGACCAGTACTGGTCTGGGCTTGTCAGGAACTGGGCTGCACAGCAGGTGGTGAGCTTGAATGTAATGTACTTGAATCATCCCAAAACCATCCCTCTGACCCTGGTTCATGGAAAAGCCATCTTCCATGAAACCAGTCCCTTGTGCTGAAAAGATTGGGACTGTTGCTGTAGGTAACGAGCTGCTTTTCTCTTCCTACTCATGGAGATTTTATTATGAGGAATGTGTACTTTGTACATCCCAGATAAGAAAATAAATGGCACACTGGCTTTATCTCTACCAATGAACAAATATCCCATACTCCACACTACACAATTTCTTTCAGGGAACAGACCAGCACCCCATTTGTTTGGGCCACAGCCAACTACTGTGGCAAGAACAGCCCTGCAAGCAACCTAGTTATAGAACTAGGTTGCAGTCTCTTTCAGAGACTATAATACATTTATCAAGTCTCTCTCATATCCTTCCTGAGATAAATAATGACAGTTTATTCAAAATTTTCTTGTGTCTTATTTTATAATATTTTATTTGTATTTCTTACTCTTTCCTAAGTCAGTTATTTATATGTCACATCTGTTGTAGACACTGAACTGGTTTTAGCACCCAAAGAAGGTTTGCAGAACAAAGAAGATAATTCTACAATATGCATCATTATGGAATTTACTTTGTCCTCAATTATATATGTTAATTTTTACATGAAGAGAGAAGATAATTCCATAATGTGCATCATCATGGAATTTACTTTGTCCTCGATAATATATAGTGATTTTTACATGAAGATTTTATAAAGAGCTGTAATTTCTACAGCTTTGCTTTTCCTTTCACAGAGGTGAGTCAGGGATATAGTGAAGTATTAACCTTCACTGAATTAGTTTTAGACTTTTTCAATTTTTATTTTCAAGAATAAGACCATATCCTCTAAAAAACTTGCTAATAAAACATAAAAATTGCTATAAAGTATGGCCTGCCACACTTTTTGGTGCTGAAAAGTATAGGGCATTTGGTGTGAAGTAAACTTGCCATATTATGCCAGATATATGTTTTTACTAATACTGCCAAACATATACTAAGTCATTAAGAAAAAATAAATATTCTTGGTGAAAATTTCTCAATTAACATGACAATCTAATCAATATGAAATGCTATGTAAACAAGTCAAGTTTCAAAAGAACTATCTGTCCCCTGGATAAAAATTTGACGCTGAAATTCTGTGTTGATGCTGATAAACCTGGTTTCAGAAATGTGCCATTGATTCCACATCAGTGAATATCTCTTTCTTTCCCATCTTCAATGGTGAACTTGACTCTCAATTACAAATAAAATATTATTTTGTCCATTGTATTTGCATCTCCATTAAATTTGTATCTCATTGCATTATGGGCACACATACCATAAAACCCACCAGAGAAAGAAGCAACAAATGATATCAATGTATTGTGAATAACTTTTTCGTGGGGGGATGTGGGGTTGGGGATTAGATTGATTCAATGGTCAGAAACAATTTTGTTCCTTCAATCAGGTATTGTGGAAAAGGTCAGGTGGAAAAGTAAATGTTTTCTTTTTCTGGCAGTGGGTCCAGAGGGCCTTGTAACTGATACATTTCAATGACTGATCAGTATTTTTCAGTAGACTATAAAAGATTAAAGGTTTCAAATAAAATAAAAAAATCCTCAAATTCCAAAATCAACATGAAAATTCCAGCCTCCAAATAATCTTTGCATACTCACTAGCTGCACTTCACAGCGAGCATCTGCACATTATTTTCACACGGATCTCTGTCTTCCATGTAGCAGGAAGGAATTTCTCCCCAGGTCCTTTTGAACTTACCTATAATGGAAATGGCACATTTACATCTCAAATATTCTCATGAGTTTCCAAAGGCATAACTGATTTTTTAAAAAGATTACTCAGTTCCTTTGGCTGAACACATGCATATCTATAATAATCTAAAAAGTCCAAATATCATCTCTATGCTGTCCATTCAAAAGGAAAATAAGTTCTCACATTGCCTTCATCCATACCATTTGAAAATATTCCACCCAAATGAATTCATAAGTAGTGAAATCTTGGGGTGAGAAATAGTTTAGCAATATCCATCTAAAAACCATTTCCCTAGTGAAGAGTTTACGCTCTTAAAAGATGTCACACACATTTGCTACCCAGAGTACCATTTTTATTGATTATCAATCCAGAAAACCATTTTCATAAAATTGTATTCAAACACCAGACACAGATCATGACTATTGATAATGGTGAAGTTAAACTAGTTAACTTGCCCAGCTTAGTCATCAGAAGATAATGATGATTGTTACTTGAGAATGTATTAAAAGCCTGAGAGTCATATGTGATCACATTTCTTAAACGCTATACTTTTTTTTTTGGCTCAGCATCTCTTCATAAGTGCATCATTAACATTCAGAAGAAATTACAAAAAGGATAATGGCTAGAAAATAATCTTTTTAATGGTTGCTGTTATATTTTTAAAGAATGATTCATTGGCAATAAAGCTTTAAAAGTCTACCGAATCGTATATCATAGTGAACATGTACTTCCATATTAGCCCGTTTCAAGAAAAGGCTCCCGAGGAACGTGGACTTCACCTGACAAAGAACCCAAGCTCATTACTACTAGAGTAATCAATAACCTCTGCTAATGTGTTCAGCTGGCGACACAGACCAGATCAATAAAACCTGCCACATGCTTTGGTTTTAGGAAATGAAGCCTTTTAGTTCTTAATTAAGGGAGAGACCTCACATCCGTAATGATGTTTGCAATGAATATTACCACAGAGGACATGAGAATGGATCTGAGTTTTTCATTAAAGCACTGCATATGGAAGGAGAAAAAAACCACAGGTCGAAAGTACAGGGCCTTTCTTTATTGCTTCCTTAGCATTTTGAAACGTAAATCCATAGAAAATAGTGCTCCCCTTGAAGTGAGAAAATGACAGAAATTTACTTTTAGAAAGACGGTGGCAGAAAGCAAAATTTATTTGCTGGAAAAAAAAATCTCCAAATGGCAACCAAACAAGGCAATACTTTTGAAGCAGAAACCAGAAAACTGCCTGAAGAATATACAGAGATGACACAGAAAAGTGGAGCAAACCACATCAGTATATAATCATTTGCTAGAACCTAACCCTAGAATTTAACATCATTCAGTCTCATCCAGTAATCTGCGTTATTTAGTTTTTAACAGTCCGTACACCTTTGTAATATAATCTTGTCATTTAAGGTCAAAAGTTTAGAACCACAAGCAGTGTTATAGTGAGTAAATGCTTCATAAAATATTAGATATTTTCCCAGTAAAAGTAATGAACTAATATTTGGCTCCACACCTGACCCTGAGATATACCAACTTTCTGAAAGGTAAAAGACAAATTATCAGTGAGCAAATGTTTTTCCTGTTTCCAAAAATAATTTTGTTACTAACACCTTTGAGTATGAAAGCAAAATGTTCTTGGAACACACCTATAAAAGTGAGAGATACCTGACTGCTTTGTCAAATAAGGTAGAGATAGAGGACTCAGCTCTGCTCTGAGGCAACACCTGTTCACTCTTCCTTGATACTTCCATGTGTGTATGTATTCATTCTGGTTGGGTATGATGGACTTCCTTAGATCAGGAGGGTTTCACCTAGTAATTTATTCATAACATGGGTAGTTCTGACTTTAGTCTTTTTAAACAATATTAGCTTGGATGTGCTGAAAAACAGTTATTTCTAAATGTTTTTTCACTAACTTTGAATATTTGCAATTTAAGCAATGTTTTCTGCTTATAAGTAAGTTTAACTCTTGAACAGATTGAAATAACCTCTTAGTGTTTCCCAAGTGTTTTTTTTTTTTTCCCCTTTGTTACAGATTTAGATCAAATAATGCCTTTGGAAACTTCACCTTTTTATCTACATAAAGGATGAGGGCAGATGTTCCAAATGCTTTGTATAGCTTTAAAAAGTTTCAAAACCCTGATGTGTTCTGCACATGAACCCTTTTGCTTACACTGGTGTATTTTTAAACTGATTGGCCACACACCAGCTATCCTACCCAACTAGCTACAAAATCACTAGGGACTCTGTAGGAAGAGAACTTAGGACGAATAGAAGTGGTCACACTGTAGCCTCAGAGAACTAACTTCAAATAAGCGTAAGCACATACAGAGCTGTGCAGTTACATGGATATATCCACAGGAATTGGAAATTATTGATAAAAAAATTCTACTCAGATAATTATAACCCCCTTTTTTATTCCCCTTTAATAAAAATAAGAACTTAGTATTGTATTTTGTATTCTATGTGTATGTATAAATAAGGTAGGAGAAAGCACGGGAAACAGGAGAGAAGGGAAGGGAAGGGGGGTGAGATTAAGAGAGATTTATGAGACTTTTAGCTAAAAGATGAGAATCTGGTTGTGTTTAGCCACACTACAGCAAAGTTGCCTTTTCTCAATTATTACGTGTTTTTGGTTTGTTATTTTATTTTTTTTTCCAGTGAATAACACTTGTGCCCAACTTGGCAGTAGCCATTTTATACAAGTAAGCTCATTAAATGTTTTGAGTCTATAAAGTAAATAAATAAAGTATATGATGGATGTACTATTATTGTCCTACTTTAGCAATAAGAATCATGATATTAGCATTTCAAAAACAATTGCCCAAGACAACCAGAAGGTAGCTGGGTTTTGAACTTTGAACTCTCTGAAACATATGTTCTCTCCATTTGTTCAGGAAAAAGTTTGTGGTGCCTCAAGAATTGCAGGAAACCTAAAAATCTTTGTTTTTCTCCTTGAGTATCTCTAAGTTAAGTCTTAAGATAGACATACTTTTGCCATTATTGGGAAAAATTAACCAATATTTACTCAGTAGGAACAAGTTATAAATTTAGAACAGAAATATTAAATACCCATTCCATATTTTGTCAAAACTATTTTTATAACTATATCTGCAGTAGCCTCATTTGTTCATTTCTCCCAGTATACACATTATGCTTTTTAATGTTTCATGTTTCTTTACCATAAACCTTTTTATACATGCCTACACAAATAATATACGCTTCCTATTATTGCAAAAATGAAAATAAATGGTAGTAATGTAAATGACCTCTCATAAAACATACAGGGTGTGATACAATGATTAGTTTATAAGCAGTGAATATACATTCACTTGAAAAATAAAATGCTTTCATAGCCAATAATATATTGTTGAGGACATGATAGATTAACTGTTTAAATGTTCATTTGTTAAAATAACACATATACTGAAGGAAGGTAGGCTTAGGTTAATCTTGCCTCTGTTTTCTTATCTCTGCACTTGATGAGAGGTCAGTCTTTTCCCACCCCCTAAGAGGGGGTTCTCTGTCTCCAAAGCTTCAAGCCATAGGCTTTATTGGTCACAGAACATGAAGGTGTGTGAGAGTTGGGATTGTATTTTTCACTGTCATAAAAAGAAGAATTAAATAAGCTATAAGTATGTTTTTTTTTCTTTAAGCCAGGCTTGGGAGTAAACATAAACAAACTAAATTTTTCACTGAACAAGAAACTTTTTTTAGTAGATAGCCTGCATGCAGCCCTGCAATTGGTAATAATAAAAGGTTTTAGAATAAAGAATTATTTGGTAGCACTCTCAGGAAGTACAGTAAGTTCTGAATATTTAATTAATGAGGAAATCTTTTTGTTAGAGAAGATTATACAACTTGTGATATATTTTTATCTTCAAATAGCTTATTTTAGAAAACAACAACCACAGAACTTTCAGTGTTAAGGGTTAATTTTATGGCATAATTTGGAAATTATTTGTCTAGAATATCTCAAATAAGCAAAGAGAATGATTATATGCATGTAAATATTACTGAAGTAAATTATCGAAGTAAATTATCAAAGTAAATTAGATTTATTTAATATATTTTATATTTATTAGAAGCACAGAATGGTATCATAGGATGAGGTAGAAGAAATTTTAATGGAGAAGGGGGATCATACAAGAAATATGTTGATCCAATGCCCAGAATATGCAAAACATTTTTATTTCTTATTCACATGATAAATAAATTAATTAAATTTCCTTTCTACAGACATGGTAAACCAAGATTTAGAGAATGTAAGGTTTTTAGATTAAACAAAAGTAAATAAATGTTATTTACAAAGGAGAAATCTCAATTAAATTTGTTTAAATACAAAGATCATTATCTTTTCAGTAATAACTAGAGGAAGCAATCTGCCCAGAAGTATTTTAAAGACACACCTTTTATTTTACAATAAGAAAGTTGAAGCATGAGAAATTAATTCTTAAATAAGGCCTCACATAAGACATGTAGGTATAGGAATGAGTCTAGGTTTTCTATACTCAGTCCAAAAATCTTTTTATGTATTTATTCTTTTTGCTTTTCAGTATTACAAGATCTGTCTATTTTTACAGCACCATTTTCTTCTATGTTATAATTTATTGAAGTAAAAGTAAACCCATAAATATCTGAGAGCAGTGGGGAGAAGTTTACATTCTATAGCTTTTCTCCCCTTCTGGAATATACACAATGTCTCTCTAGAAATAGTATAGACATTATTAATATGTTAATAATTATTAACATTATTAACATATTATGTTAACACAACATTATTATGTTAACATAATAATGTTAACACATTATTAACATATAGACATTATTAGCATATTGCACAAAGATTGCATGGGCAATCTTAGTATGTCTGCACACCCAAAGTGAATAATCCAACTGAAATGTTATAAATTAAGGTAAAAAAAAAGCAGTAAAAAAGGTCTCATAAACCCACCTAACATAGATGATAAACCACTAATGAACACAATAATCGAACAATATAAATTAGCCTAAATAAAGTAAACAGAATGAACAGTGAAATAAACAAAAAAGAACATCTAAGAGCAATTGGACAATATTAAATGGTATAAAACATTTATAATTGGAACCCCTTCCATTAAGGAGAATAAATAGAGAAAAGTGGTAATAAGTGAAGAAATAGTACCTGGGAATTGTTCATAATTAATGATTGATACAAAATACAAAATCTCTGAGAGCACCAAGAAGGATAAAAACAAACGAAGTCAAACTACTGAAAATCAAAGATAATCAGAAAATTTTGAAGGCAGATAGGGGAGAACAACAACAACAAAAATGCCCAGCATGTTTCCAGGATAAAAGAAAATTATAATTGATTTCTCATCAGAAACCACACAAGCCAAAGACAATGGAGTGACAGACATCTTTAAAGTGCTGGGAAAAGCAGAGGCAACAGCGATTGCCTACCCAGATTTATATACTCAAGTTCATAAGAGAGAAGAGAAATAAAAAATTTTTCTTATACAAAATGAGAGAGTTCATTATTAGCAGGCATAATTGATAAAATTAGGAATTTAATTAAGCACATTGGTCAGATAACAAAACTGCTGATAAGTCTATCAGAGTCTGGTAATAACACTGGTCACATTTCAGGGATGAAGAAATAACAGGAACACGTTAGGGCACAAGAGGAAAGAAGCTCTGCTGTCCAGCAAGAGTCAGAACTCTAGGTAGAAAGGGTGTTGGCAGCATCTGGAATCTCACAGAAGCCACAAACACACAGAGATGCTTCCTGAAATAGCAACTCCCTCTAGGAATTCAATTGGCCAAATCAAGCTGGCACATAATCAGTTTGGCAGGCTAAGGCAAATTAGTCTAGGAAACACAGACTGTGGCCACCAGTCTCTATGAAATACAGAATAAAGAGGGGGGAGAATGGATCGGAGAGAAAAGAGACAAATAACCCATTCAGCACTCATTTAAAACATTTCTCTGCATTCATTTCATCACTATACTACAATTAATTCCCAAACAAACATCACATCTCTAATATGATGCAACTATATTTCATAAAACACAACTATTGTTCTCTCCTCACAGCCTCATGAATGATTTCATTAATTTTGATTATTTGGGGTCTTCAGGTGATATGAATGCTTCCAATTGAATCCATGTGTGGCTTCTTCTGGTCATGTGACATATGGACTCAATGGTAAATCTAAACATTACTCATACTCTTCCTATGAAATTAAAAGAGAAAAGGAAAGGAGCAGGAATATAATTAGTTAATATACACAGGTTAATATATACAGTTACATATAATGTCTCTCTCTCTCTTGCACACTCATGTAAAGTGCTAAATTCCTCATTTCTGTAAGTGACTTTAAGGCTATAGTTATTTATCGCTTCCTTTCCCTACGACCCATCACATGCCTTCTTTGCCCTAAGCCAGAACATCAGCTGATTACTGTTATTTTTAAAATCATGAGAATTAAATTCATTCTTGAAATGCCTATGTATTTAGTTGTCCTGGTTCAACTGAGATGATGTACTTATCATTTAATGTTTGCTATTGGGCATGACAGTAATTAGGAAAGTTCTAGTGAATCCTCTGGTTGCACGTATAGACCCCAGTTTGCATTATAGTTACAATAGCCCAATTTTTCCTTAATAATCAGAATTAATCATCCCAGCCAGTATAGGCCTTGTTTTCAGCCTGTTGAGCATTGGTGAGATAACATAAGTACCTGAGGAATATAGGTTTCCAATAATAATTTATGGCCTCATTCAAACAACAGTGCTTCCAGCTATGTGTGGGAGACTTTTGGTAGATATGCTGTAAACTAAATGTGCATAGTGACTCTAACATTTAGAATACTAACCTTGATCTTTCCTGACTTAGAATTCCTTATCATTAAACCTTTAGTGTTGGTCTAGTATAACTTTCATTTTGGCATCAATTAAAACAGACAAAAAATATGTAAACTAATAAAACTTAAAAAATGACAATCTATAGAAATTTAGAGAATTCTTAGCTGTGAAAAGCTTGGCTTATAGAAACCTCAACTGGTTCCTCTTATTTATGGTCATCCTGGTTAGATTAGTGTTAACTCTTGGCATTAGTTGCAGCTCTCTATGTCTGCTTAGAAGTCAGAGGACTTAGAGTATAGTTTGATATTAGGTGGAATGATTCCTCCAACATTGTTCTTTCACAGGATCGTTGTTGCTATGTGGGGCCATTTGTGGTTCCATATAAATTTTTGAAATATGTTCTAGGTCTGTGAAATATGTCATTGGTATCTTGTTAGGAATTACATTGAATCTATAAATTACTTTGGGTAGTATGGGCATTTTAATTATGTTAATTCTTCCTATATATGAATACAGTATGTGCTTCCACTTATTTGTATCTTCTTTAATTTCTTTCTTCACTGTCTTATAATTTTCCAAACATAGGCTGTTTGCCTCCTTGGTTATATTTCTTCCTAGGTATTTTATTCTTTTTAAAGCAATTATGAATTATTAATTTCCCTTTCTGACAGTTCATTATTGGCAGATAAAAAGGCAACTGATTTCTAAATATTAATTTTGTATCCTCCTACTTCACTAGTTGGAAAGTATATACACAACACTGTGTTCATTGCAGCGTTATTTTCAATTGCCAAGATATGGAAGTAGCCCAAGTGTCCACCAGTATATGTGTGGATAAAATAACTATGGGGCAATTACATAATGGAATACTACTTGGCCATAAAAAAGAAAATTTTATCCTTTGTGACAGCATGGATGGACCTGGAGAACATTATGCTAAGTAAACTAAGCCAGGCAGAGAAAGACATATACCATATGATTTCACTAATATGTGGAGTCCAATGAACAATCTGAATTAACAAGCAAAATAGAGACAGACTCATAGGTAGCAGGCAGACAGCTCTGGGTAAGGGCTGGTTAAGCTGGTTAGGATGGAGAGATAAAGCAAAAAGAAAAAAGAACTCATGGACATGGACAACAGTCTGGTGATTGGGGGGAGGAGCTATAAGGGGGATAAATGGCCATGAGGAAAAAACAGCATTCAATAAGTCACAGGAAGGAATATACTGGATTCCATCTACACAAAATACTTAAATATCAGCCAAACAAATGTTATGATTAAACACACAGAAACAACCAAAACTCCCAAGGTATGATGATTACTTATTCCAAAATATTAGAAGTTAATTTACAAAGAATCAGTCAATATGATTGCATTTAATGACATCTTAGAGTGGCCACTTTTTTGTTTTTTAAAAAAGAAAGAACAAAAGCAGAATCTGAGAAAACAAGTATATTGAGAGTGATGTGTTTTCCATAATTTTAGAGCAAAATAAAATATTTTATTAGGTAAATTAGACTTCAAATGCCTTAGCATGACAGAATTATAATTAACAAATGTTATACCAAACAAAATTTATCTGATATGAGTAATAATTTGCTATTTTTTTGCAAAAATTTTTGCATGAGGTTTTCTGGAACTGCAATATACTGGTAATTTACAAATTCTAATTGATATCTAAGTTAGTTACTAGATATCATTGTTAATGTTGCTTTTCTATTCCTCTTGAATATTCCTACACATCTAGGGAACCCAAATGAATGAAAGAGTAACCTTTAATTAAGAGATAAAAGGATATGTTTCCTAAAAGCAAAAACATGTGGTAGGATTATTGATACCACGTCATTAAATGCGATCATATTGACTGATTCTTTATAAACTAAATTCTAACATTTTGGAATAAGTAATGGGGCCATAAAAAATCAGTTGTCTATTGCTATTGATACCAATATCAAGAGGTAGTAAGGGGAGGCTAGTTGCTTTCAGATCATTTGAAAATTAGAACAATCAAATACACTCCTTCAGTGATTTAAAGTTGGACAGGTTTTTTTTTTTTCCCCCTGGCGCTTTTCTTGCTTTTTTCCTTCAGTTTAAAAACATATTTTACATTAGGATAGTTGCAACTTGTGTAAAATGCATAGGCTTCAAGTACCAACTACTTAGAATTTTGCTGGTACCAGAAAGAATGAAAATATTAATTTGAAATACCACTGCTTGATTTCTTAATGATCTATTGCTCTCTGCTGCTAATTAAGAGGTCTGTCCAGAAGGCATCCAGCTATGTAATATGACAAATGGAGACACTTACTGAAGAAGATATAAGATACAAGAAACATTTACATAGGACAATGATGCCTCAGTCCCCTTCAAAGTAGGCACCTTGGGACCTCACATAGTTCTCCAAGTCGCCATCAGCTGCCCTGTTGTATTTTCCTGAATCTCATCAATGGTCTGAAATCTCTTCCCTTTCAAAGGTGATTATACTTTTGGGAAAAGCCAGAAGTCAAAGGGCACCGAATCTGGGTTGTAGGCAGACTGAATCACCTGGGTGATTTGATGCTTTGCCAAAAAACTTTGCACAAGATGTGATGCATGAGCGGGAGTGTGTTGATGTGATTACCAGTTGCCCAAGCTTGCAGCCTTCTGAATAATCCAAATAGTTTCCATGGAAGAATGTTCAAGCTTAAAGCAAAATTTGTTACAGATTCATTGCTCTACTCACTCATTCATTTTGAATGTGATGGCCACACAGTGAGGGTGGTAGATGCATACTCAATGCCATCTACTGCCCCCACTGACTAGTACAGTGAAATCGTCATTGTTCACACATGTGCATTCCATTCCCCTCTCCTTGGCTGCTGTGTTACATCAGTGTTGCCTTTTCCATTGGAAATGTTAACATATTAATCATTACTTTAAATTTCTTATCAGACAATCCCAATATGTGTGTCATCTTTTAGTTTTATCATGATGTTCGCCTTGTCTCTTGATGTGTGTTATATTTTGCTTTTTCATCTATTTCAAAATATTTTATTGAAATATGAACAACTCATTTAGGACAGTATAAACTGAGATAATAGTTTTTATGTCTAGAAACATAAATTTTTCACTTCTACTAGGCCTTTAGTGAGAAGCTCTAAGTTATTCTAGTTAGGGTTTGAGCTAAATCTGAGTTTTTCTGTTGTTGCTCTGATAGCCTTCAATGAATTGAAGTCTTGGCATACCGATCTGTTATGATTATCTTGCTTTACACAACCCTGCCAACCTACACTTGACCTTCACCTGCTAGTGAACTATTCTAGTTCAACTCTTTTATATCAAGTTCTATCTACCGCAGGTAAGAAAATACCCCTGGGCATATTTCACAGGTTTCTCCTTAGACACGGGCCTGATAAAGGCCATGTGACCTCAATTTGTTGATAGGTTCAAATAATTAATAAAGTTCATACTTTTTGCTTAAATTTTGAGCAATCCCATTTCTTGCTTTCTGCATCTTAGAGCAGAAGTCAAATTTCCTGTGATATAATTTTATTCCATCAGACACATTTATCAGTCTCCTATTAACTAAATATCCCAAACCAGGCTAGCTCTGGAGTATTCAGAGTTTTTCTGAAGAAGGTATAAATCTTAATCTAAAAAATATTTAGTTCCTTAGAGGTATCATGCTTAAATGTATGCAAACATGTAGTAACCATGGAAAAGTCCTTTTAGCAATCAATAGGGCTTCAACAGGGCATGGACATTACTTTCGTAGGCCCCCCCTCTTGCCAAAGTTAGGAGAACAGATAAAAGGAGGTAATGTTGGCCACAAGATAAGTTAAGATTATGCAGTTGACCTAGGAAGGAAATAAGATGGCAATTACATGTCAGATATATTCTTGGGGAAACATAAATGTTAACGATGCTATTTCCTCAATTCTTGTAAACTGCACTCATATTTCGTGTAGTGGAGAAATTCTCACCCACTCCATTACACTTATTAGAGTATACTAGCCCACACTTAATGTACTTCATTAATATATTTATGGCAGTTAATGTTTATATCACCCAATTTAGAAGTTATATATATTCTAACTTGTAATGTTAATTTTTTACATATCTTTACACCTAAATAAACTATGATGTTGAAAATGACAAAGGAATGTTATTGCTTCTTTATTATGCAGAGAGTCTGTGGTCAAGAAAAGAACCAGAAATTTATGATACAAAAGAAAGGACTTTCATCTTGATCTTTTTTTTTTTCTAATTTCATTATCTTGAGTAAGCTACTTATGCTCAATAAGCCTCAGATTCTTTAACTGCAATGTGACTAGTTCCCAGGGTGCTGAACAAATATGAGAATTGCAAAACGCAGAGTGAGGTGGATGAGTAAATGACTTTTGAAATCTCTTTCCTGGACAGGAAATCATACAAAAACATTAGAAAGAAATATTTGTTAAAGATAGTTCTGGTTCCTTATGAAAACTGTAGCCAAACTCCATTTATACATCCACAAATTCCTTTATCAAACAAGAGTATGTAAATATTATCTCAATGATGTAAAAATACACTGAAAATTTCTGGAGGGGAACTATTCTATGTAAATGTATTATATTTTACTGATAATTTATAAGAAAAAGGAAGGCTTTCTAGTTCATTCAGTTAATAATTGTTCCTTTTGCCCTGGCTGGTGTAGCTCAGTGGATTGAGCGCGGGCCTGCGAACCGAAGAATCGAGGTTCGATTCCCAGTCAGGGCACATGCCTGGGTTGCCAGGCCAGTTCCCGTCAGGGGACATACAAGAGGCAACCGCACATTGATGTTTCTCTCCCTCTCTCCTTCCCTTCCCCTCTAAAGATAAAGAAATAAAATCTAAAAGGAAAAAAAAATCTTAAAAAAAAAATAATTGTTCCTTTTGATGCTGCAAGTTTATACATACATAATTCATTTTTGCTTTACTTCCTGATATGAACATATTCCAGTAAAAGTATTTTAACTGGAAAACTTTGAGCTAATGCCTTTTTAACTCAAATAGCCCTAGGTGAGGTAGTCATTGAACACAACTAAGAAAGCTTTCCTTATACATACTCTTTTATTTAAATATTTTACGGTTTATACTATTACAGTTGTCACAATTTCCCCCCTTTGCTCCCCTCCATCCAGCCCATCCCCCACTCTCAGTCAATCCCCACGTCATTGTTCATGTCCATGGGCCATTCACATATGTTCTTTGACTTATCCATTCACCTTCTTTCAATCAGCCCCCACCTCGCCCCTCCCATTTTACAGCTGTCAGTCTGTTCCATGTTTCTGTGCTTCTGATTCTACTTTGATCATTATATTATTTTGTTCAATAGAGCCCACTTGTAAGTGAGTTTATATGGTATTTATCTTTCACCTACTGTCTTATTTCATTTAGCATAATTTCCAGTTTCATCCATGCTGTCATAAATGATAAGAATTTCTCCTTTTTTTTAGAATTTTTTATTATTTTTTAGAGAGAGAAGAAGGGAGGGAGAGAGAGAGAGAGATAGAGAAACATTGATGTATTGGAGAAACATTAATTGATTGCCTCTCCCATGCCCCTAAATGGGGACTTTGCCTGCAACCCAGGCATGTGCCCTCTCTGGTACTTAGCCCAGTGACCTTTGGGTTTGTAGGCCACTGCTCAACCCACTGAGCCACACCATCCAGGGCAAGAATTCATCCCCTGCCCCCCTTTTTTACTGCAGTGTAGTATTCCATTGTATGAATGTAACATAGCTTTTTTTTATCCAGTCACCTACTGATGGGCACTTAGGCTGCTTCCAAATCTTGGCTGTTGTAATGTTGCTATGGACATAGGGGTATATATACTCTTTTGAATTGGTGTCCTGAGATTCTTAAGATATATTCTAAGAAGGGGAATCCTTGGGTAAAGAGCAGTTACATTTTTTTTTTTTTGAGGAAATTCAATACTGTTTTCCACAGTGGTGCACCAGTATGCATTCCCACCAACAGTGCCCCAGGTCTTCCACATCCTTGACCTCACTTGCTGTTTGTCGATTTACTAATAGCCATTTTGGCAGCTGTGAAGTGATATCCCATTGTGGTTTTAATTTGGGTGTCTCTGATTGTTAGTAATGTTAGGCATTATAATATATGTCTACAGGCCATTTGTATGTCCACCCTGGAGAGTGTGTATTCAGGTCTTTTGCCCATTTTTTGATTGGATTGTTTGTCTTCCTGGTGTTGAGTTGCATAAATTTTTATATATATTTTGGAGATTTAACCCTTGTCCATTATGTCATTGGCAAATATGTTCTCCCATACAGTGGGTTCCCTTTTTATTTTGCTGATGGTTTCTTTAGCTGTGCTGAAGCATTTTAATTTGATGTAGTCCTATTTGTTTATTTTTCTCCTTTTTTCCTTGCCCTAGCAGATATATCAACAAAAATATTACTATGCAAGATATCTGGAATTTTACTGCCTATGGTTTCCTCTAGGATTTTTATGGTATCACAACTTATATTTGCCTTTAATCCATTTTGAGTTTATTCTGGTGTATGGGGTAAATTGATGGCCTAGTTTCATTTTTTTTGCATGAACCAATCCTGTTCTCCCAACACCATTTATTGAAGAGACTGTCTTTACTCCATTGTATGCTCATGTCCCCTTTGTCAAATAGTAATTAACCATACAGACTTGGGTTTGTTTCTAAGCTCTCTATTCTGTTCCATTGTTCTATGGTCTGTTCTTTTTTTTTTTTTTTTCCCCTCAACGCTTTCGGTTTTTATTTATTTATTTATTTTTTAATTGTTGATATTGTACAGTTTTCTGTCTTTTACCCCGCCCCAGCCCACCACCCCAGCCCTCCCCACCTTCCTCCCATTTCCACCCCCCCATAGTTTTTGTCCATGAGTCCTTTATACTTGTTGCTCTAAACCGTTCCCCTTTTCCCCTGAAATTCCCTCCCCTCCCACTCTGGACACTGTCAGACTGTTCTCAAATACAGTGTCTTTGTTTATATTATGCTTGTTTGTTTGTTTTGTTGATTAGCTTCCTGTTAAAGGTGAGATCATATGGTATTTGTCTTTCATTGCCTGGCTTATTTCGCTTAGCATGATACTCTCCAATTCCTTCCATGCTGTCGCAAAGGGTAGGAGCTCCTTCTTTCTTTCTGCTGCATAGAAGGTCTGTTCTTATGCCAGTACCAAACTGTTTTTATTACAGTGGCCTTACAGTATAGGTTGATATCTGGTATTGTGATCTACCTAACTTTGTTCTTCTTTCCCAAGATTGTTGAGGTTATTCAGGGTCTTTTTCGTTCCATATACATTTTCAAAATATTTGTTCTAGATCTGTGTAATATGCTATTTGTATTTTAATAGGAATTGCATTGAATCTATAAATTGCTTTGGGTAGTATGGACATTTTAATTATGTTAATTCTTCTAATCCATGAATATGGTACATGCTTCCACTTATTTGTGTCTTCAATTTCTTTCTTCAGTGTCCTATAGTTTTGCAAATAGAGGTCTTTTACCTCCTTGGTTAAATTTATTTCTAGGTACTTTATTTATTTATGTTTGTTTCAATAGTCAATGGGATAATTTTCTTAATTTCTCTTTTTGATAGTCCATTATTAGTGTATAAAAATGCCATCATTCTCTGAGTATTGACTTTTTATCCCACTACTTTCCCAAATTCATTTCTATTGTCAAGTAGTTTTATACCCTCCACCAAAAAACTGCTTATACATATGTTAATGCATAATTTATATTCTCCACATTTCAAAAATAGTTAACCAATTTTCTTCAAATATGGCATTAGTTTCCTTCCTTAACACAAACTGCAATCCTGCCAAATGGGGCTGTACATCTTCAGCTGTTTTTCAAATTATACCAGAGGAAAAAAGAGTTGAAGTGTTTTACTTCCAAATGAAGAAAAGTTTCTTATTTGCACTCTTATTACTCAACACCATAAGAATGGATTCTGCAAAAGTATTTTTTTAAAGATATAATAGCTCTTTGAGCACAGACCAACTTCTGCCTACAAGGAATGGTAAGGCTATACATGAATTACTGCTAAGGAATTAAATTTGCAATGTGACCCTTAGTCTAACTACTGTATTTATGATCATAAATGTTCAATTTTAACCTTGCATTCAACAATTTTTTAAAAAAGATGATTCCTTCTTTGTACCTCCATACTTATTAAAAAAAAAAAAAAAAACAACAAAACAAATCAATGTTGTAGTACTATTTTAGGTATCTTTTAACATAGTTTCTCTTGGTCCATTCCCACCTGTCTCTTATCAAGCCTGTAAACATTCTGCACCCTAGCTAGGCTGACCACCTCACTTTCTTCCACTTACTGCCATTCTGCTTTCATTTTATGCCTTTGTTTTTACCATGCCTTCTGCTTAAAACACATAGCTCTTGACTTGTTCATATAAAACTCACCCAATTGGACTCAAGTCATACCTTTCCAACGAGAACTTCTCAGGTCATTTTACATTATAGCATTCTTTTTCTTATAGAAATCTCTCTCTCTTTGTATATGAGAAAAGGATGTGCATTATAATATGAGGAAGAAAGCATAATTTCAAACTCTTAATTTTCTGGTATTTGTTAGAACTAGTACTTTGGGTAACTCACTTGATCTCTTTAAAAATACTTTGGAACCAACAGTAATATGTTTGTAGTAGAACAGATAATAATATATTTTATGGCTATTCTGAGGTTTAGGTGTAAATGATGGGATTTTTTTGTGTTTTATCTTGAAATTCTATAGAAATTCATGATATATCTGATCTAATATTTACTTAATCATTTAATGTATTTTAACTTAAAATTTCCTCAAAAAAAAAAAAAAAAACTCACCTTCTGGGCCTCATCCTGCACATTTTTATATAAAAGGGTTAAGTTATTTTTTTAGTTTTTATTTTTTCCACAATTTTTAAATTGTTGTTCAAGTACAGTTGTCTCCATTTTCTCCCACCACTGCTCTGCCCCATGCCAGCCATCTCCACATCCCACCCTTGATCCTACACCACTTTAGTTTTGTCTATGTGTCCTTTATAGATGTTCCTTGAAACCCTTCCCCCTTTTACCTCCATCATCCCCTCTCACCTCCTCTCTGGTTACTGTCAGTTTGTTCTTTATTGCAAGGTCTCTGGTTATATTTTGCTTGGTTGTTTGTTTTATTGATTAGGTTCCACTTATAGGTCAAATCATATGGTATTTGTCCCTCAAGGCCTGGCTTATTTCACTTAGCATAATGCTCTCCAGATCCATCAATGCTATTGTGAAAGATAAGAGCTCCTTCTTTCTTTCTGCTGCATAGAATCCCATTGTGTAAATGTACCATAGTTTTTGATCCACTCATTTACTGATAGGCACTTACATTGCTTCGAGCAATTGGCTATTGTAAATTGTGCTGCTATGAACATTGAGGTGAATAGGCTCTTTTGGATTGGTGTTTCAGGGTTCTTAATGTATAATCCCAGCAGTGAAACTGCTGGGTCAAAAGGCAATTCCATTTTTAGTTTTCTGTGGAAATCCTATACTGTTTTTCACAGTGGCTGCACCAGTCTGCATTCCCACCAACAGTGCACTAGGGTTCCCTTTTCTCTGCATCCTCTCCAACACTTGTTCGTTGATTTGTGTATGATGGTCATTCTGCCTGGTGTGAAGTGGTATCTCATTGTGCTTTTAATTTGCATCTCTCTGATGGCTAGTGATGCTGAGCATCCTTTCACATGTCTCTGGGCCCTCTGTATATCCTCCTTGGAGAAGTGTCCATTCAGGTCCTTTGCCCATTAGTTATTTGGGTTGTTTGTCTTCCTGGAGTGGAGTTGTGTGAGTTCTTTAAATATTTTGGAGCTCAAACCCTTGTCCAAGGTATCATTGGCAAATATGTTGTCCCATAAGATTGGTTCTGTTTTCATTTTAGTGCTGTTTTCTTTAGCTGTGCAGAAGCTTTTTATTGTGATGAGATCCCATTTGTTTATTCTTTCCTTTATGTCCCTTGCTCTAGGGGACATATCAGTGAAAATATTGCTGCATGGAATATCTGAGATTTTCCTGCCTATGTTCTCCTCTAGGACTTTAATGGTGTCATGACTTATATCTAAGTCTTTTATCTATCTTGAATTTATTTTTTATGGAGTAAGTTGGAGATCAAGTTTGTTTTTTTTTGCATGTAGCTGTCCAGATCTCCCAACAGCATTTGTTGAAGAGGCTATTTTTACTCCATTTTATACTTCTGCCCCTAAAAGTGTTGAATTAGATCATCATCTGCTAATGAATATTCAGTTGTTAAATGGAACATTTTTTGAGGTTCTCTGAAAATTAAGAATTCTTTAATAAAATAGATTTGATAAACACTGCCTACAGTATCTACGTTGTGTTATTTCTCAGGGGATACTACATATTAACATCATGAGATAAAGAGTACCATTTAACTTTGTTTAAATTAACAATATTAAAAATAAGTGTTTATCTATTTAAAAATATGCAAAACATTAATCCACTTTTGGCCTAAAAAGTATTACTGTTTATGGATAATAATTCAAAAGATATTAAAATAGATCTTCTTTATGGTTTTTTCTAGAACTAGTATTTGAAATATCTATGATTCTTTTTCAGCTATTTCTCTTTAGTGTTTGATAGTGTTGTAAAGATATATTAGTACTCAATAAATGATTTAGGACTCACTAAAGGCCATAATATTTACTAATATGAACTAGCATATTCTTATAGAAATTCTGGAAGTCAGATATACTAAGGGAGTTCACGCCCAAGCAAAGGTATTTTTGATAGATTTCCACCAGCTACTCACAAGAAAGAGGGACAGGGCAAAAAACTGAATAGAGGCTGCCTTCACAATTCAGATATGGAAGAGAAAATAGTCTGGTATTGGAACAGGTACAATGGTCTGCTTCTTGGCAGAGATACAAGATAGAATATGATTACCTGTGATGAGGAGTGGCAGAAATGCCAAGAAAATCCCAATCCTATGGTCAGGCACTTATAGCCTGCCTAAAATTAAAGTGAAGAAAAAAAAGGATAGGAAAAAAAGAGAAATTCCATCTGCCTATTTCCAGCCTAGCACACTCTTAATAATGAGCAATGGCAGTGCCTATCTGAAGGAAAGACCATGGGGGCAGAACCCTCTTTGTTACAGATGTAGAGGAACGACTCAAACCTCAGGGTAAAAATTTTGCATAAAGAAAAACCCTTCAGCATTTCAGCCTACACTAATCATTGGAGAACTCAGAAGCTTTGGGGACACTGAAGATATATCCATAGAAGCAACAAAAGCCAAACCCAGCTCACCTCCTGATTAAATTGATTTGATCCCATTCTAAATGTCTTTAAAAAAGTGCTTTTATTCCCAGCTATAAATATTTACCCCAGTCTTTTCTAGTTTACACAAGATATCCGATATTCAATAAAATTAAACACTAATACTTTTATGCACTCACTCATTCAATCACTAAAGCCGATGTGGTAGGGTAGGAGGACTTTGCCAAGAGATAAAATAATGAGCCCTCCCATTTCCCCCCAATAAAAACCTTCTGTCTTATTCAACTTCTCCAAGCACCCTTCTACTTACTAGATGGGATGCCACCTATTCATGAGTCATTCAGTAAAGCCAGTTAGATCCTTAAATTTACTTGGTTGATTTTTTCGTCTTGAACCCAGCTTAAAGACCCATACTTTCCCGTTACTTTAAAGAGAAAAATTTACATTCTTTAGAGACTGGGGGAAGATGGTGGCGTGGTAGGAGGGAGCAGACCCTATTCCTCCTCTACACACGGGAGAAAAACCAGACCAATCTTTGAAAGACCAGAACAGACAAGGAACAGTAACACAGCATATTGGAGAATAAGAGGTCGGAAATTGTAGCGGACACTGAAAAACAAGCGGTAAGGAGAGCTCTTCGGAACAATAAGAGCCCAGGGTTCCAGCTCGCGGAGAGCGGTGCGGCTGAGGCCCCGGCCTGGCGCTCCGCCAAGCCTGCCCCAGGGCCCTGGGGAGGGAGCTGGGTCAGCCGCTGAACCGGCTGGGAGATCTCAGGGGCCACCGCGTGACTGCGCCCGAGCAAAAGTGGGTGCCCAGCGAGGGAGCGAAAGTGGGTACCCCCCACCAGGTCACTGCGCGACTTTGAACCGAGTTTTCGTGGTCGCCGGGCGACTACGAAAGCACAGGCCCCCCAACAGAGACAGAGGCGCGGGCGAAGTGAGACATCTGCATGAAAATAGACACCCTCAGGGGACCGCACACGGTCGGTCTCGGGCTAGTGGACACTCGTGAAAACATAGGCGCAGGCCGCTGGAGATAGCTGTGGAGCCAGAGGTGCCAGTTCACGGGCGGGTGCTCAAACGCGGACAGCTCAGGCCCAAGGTGCAGGTGCCGGATAGCAGCTGGAACGCAGGCCCCTCTCAGAAACAAAGGCAGGCAGCTATGCCCCGAACACTGAAAGCCTCCCAGGGACAAAGGCAGGTGGCTGTGCACGTCTGGAGAACCTAACACACACCCATAAACTCGGTGAAGTGCGCACACACAAGGAGGCTCAGATCACATGCTGGAAACCCTGTGGGGAGAGGCACCCACTAACGCTGGGATACATAGCACAATGAGGACTGAGTTCTGAACACAGAGAAAAGCAGTAAGATCACCCCTTGGCCATTGCAGCCAGCAAGACCTGAAAAACAGGCTGGCAAGTTTGAAAACAACAAGAGGGTGTTTTTTTTGTTTGTTTGTTTGTTTTGTTTTTTCATTTTTTTCATTTTATTTTTTTAATATATTTTTATTTTTTTTTAATATTTTGTTGTGCTTTGCTTGTTCCTCCCCCCCCCTCCCCCGGCTGCTTATATTTGTGTGGGGGTGTCTGTGTGCGTGTCTCTTTTTTGTTTTGCCAGTTTGTTAGTGTCTTTTTGTTTGTAAGCCTGTCTATCTATATGAGTTTTTAACTACTCCTTCTTCATTGTTTATATCTTCTTCTTTACTCCCCAACTCCTTTTGCCTCCCTTGAATTCCTTCTTCTCTTATCCCCTCTTCCTTTCTTTTCAATTTTATCTCTTCTACCTTCCTCTTGTTTCCTCTTTCTTCTTTTTTTCATTTTCCCCCCTCTTCTTTTTGTAAATACCCACGAGTGAGACAAAACAAACAAACAAGCAAGCCTGAAACTGTGGGGGGAAAAAACAAAAACAAAAACAAAAACCAGAGTTGGCCCCCAAAAGAGGGTATTCCAGCTGATGAGACAGTGAAAGCGGTGAACAGGATATCCGAAGGAGAATCCACCACTGAATCTCACAGATATTCTACCACAGAAGGTCATACCACAAACCCAGGGAGCCAGAACAGATCAATTGAAGAAGCTGAGGCTAACAACAAGAGTCTTACAAACAATGGGAAGACAAAAGAACAATCCCCAAATGAAAGGAAAGGAGGAAGCTCAAGAAAGAATGCTAAATGAAACAGAGGCAACTCAACTATCAGATATCGAGTTCAAAGCAATGGTTGTCAGGAAGCTCAATGAGCTCTCAATGAGCTACCATAAACTACAGGGAAGTTATGATGAACTCACGGCAAACTATATCAACATGAAAAAGGAAATAGAAACTATCAACAAGGGCCAAGAGGAAATGAAGAACACAATCTCTGAACTGAAGAACACAGTAGAAGGAATGAAAAGCAGAATCGATGAAGCAGAAGATCGGATCAGCGAGTTGGAGGACAAAATAGAAAAAAACACTCAGAATGAGCAAGATAAGGAAAAGAGGCTTAGAAAGAATGAAGAGGGTTTAAGAGAAATGCAAGACAACATGAAACGGAATAATATTCGTATAATAGGGATACCAGAAGGAGAAGAACAAGAACAAGGGATAGAAAACCTGTTTGAAAAAGTAATGATGGAAAACTTCCCTCATTTGGTGAGAGAAAAAACCACACAAATCCAGGAAACACGGAGAGTCCCAATCAAAAGGAACCCAAACAGGCCCACTTCAAGACACATCGTAATTAAAATGGCAAAATTCCAAGACAAAGAGAGAATCTTAAAAGCAGCAAGGGAGAAAAAGGAAGTAACATACAAGGGGGGCCCGATTAGGTTAGCATCTGACTTCTCAATGGAAACACTCCAAGCCAGAAGAGAATGGCAAGAAATATTCCAAGCAATGAGAACCAAAGGCCTGCAACCCAGACTACTTTACCCAGCAAGGCTTTCAATCAAGATAGAAGGCCAAATAAGGAGCTTCCCAAACAAAAGAAGTCTAAAAGAATGCACCTCTACCAAACCAATGCTGCAAGAGATACTAAAGGGACTGCTTTAAGGGAAGAAAGGAAAAGACAGAGAGAGAAAGAGAGAGGAACACAGGTACGAAAATGGCAATGAATAATTACCTATCAATAATAACCTTAAATGTAAATGGATTAAATGCTCCAATCAAAAGACATAGAATAGCTGAATGGATAAGAAAGCATGACCCACACATATGCTGCCTACAAGAGACCCACCTCAGGACAAAAGACATACACAGGCTCAAAGTGAAGGGCTAGAAACAATTTTTCCAAGCAAATGGTCAGGAAAAAAAAGCTGGGGTAGCATTACTCATATCAGACAAAATAGACTTCAAAAGAAGGGCCATAAAGAGAGACCCAGAAGGTCACTTCATAATACTCAAGGGAAGAATCCACCAAGAAGACATAAATATTGTAAATATATATGCACCCAACGGAGGAGCACCTAAATACATCAAGAAAATTTTAGAGGACTTCAAGAAAGATATAGACAGCAACACAATTATAGTAGGTGATTTTAACACCCCACTGTCAAAAATGGACAGATCTTCCAAACAAAATATCAACAAAGATATTGTGGCATTGAACAACACTCTAGAGGAAATGGACTTAACTGATATATATAGAGCCCTTCATCCCAAAGAAGCTAAATACACTTTCTTTTCAAATGCACATGGAACATTTTCAAAGATAGACCACATGATAGGACACAAATCAAGCCTCAACAAATTCAAGAAAATTGAAATCATACCAAGCATTTTCTCTGACCACAAGGGACTGAAACTAGAAACCAACCCCAAGGAGAAAAACCCAAAACCCTCAAAATCATGGAGATTGAATAGCATGCTATTAAACAATGAATGGGTCAAGAATGAAATTAGGGAGGAAATCAAAAAGTTTCTGGAAACAAACGATAATGAACTCACATCAACCCAAAACTTATGGGACACAATGAAGGCAGTCCTCAGAGGGAAGCTTATAGCGATACATGCCTATCTAAAAAAGACAGAAACATCTCAAACAAACAACCTAACCCTTCGCCTACAAGAACTCGAGGAACAACAACAAAGACAGCCCAGAGCAAGTAGAAGGAAAGAAATAACCAAGATAAGAGCAGAATTAAATGACATAGAGACTAAAAGCACAATCCTAAAGATCAGTGAATCCAGGAGTTGGATCTTTGAAAAGATCAACAAAATCGACAAGCCTTTAAGCAGGCTCATCAAGAAAAAAAGAGAGAGGACTCAAATAAACACAATCAGAAATGAAAGAGGAGATATTACAACCGACACCGCAGAAATACAAAGGATTGTAAGAAATTACTATGAAGAACTGTATGCCAAGAAATTTGAAAACCTAGGTGAAATGGACAGGTTTCTAGAAAAATATAACCTTCCAAAACTCAATGAAAAAGAAACAGAAAGCCTGAACAGACCAATAACAGCTGGTGAAATTGAATCAGTAATCAAAACACTCCCGATGCACAAAAGCCCTGGACCAGATGGCTTCACAGGAGAATTCTACAAAACATTTAAGGAAGAGCTAACCCCTATTCTCCACAGACTATTCCAAAAAATTCAAAAAGATGGAAGACTCCCAAACTCTTTTTATGAAGCCAGCATCATCCTAATCCCAAAACCAGATAAAGACACAACAAAGAAGGAGAACTTCAGGCCAATATCGCTGATGAACATAGATGCTAAAATCCTCAACAAAATATTGGCAAACCGCATCCAACAACACATTAAAAAGATCATACACCACGACCAAGTGGGATTCAACCCAGGGATGCAAGGATGGTTCAACATTCGCAAATCAGTAAATGTAATTCATCACATAAACAAAAGCAAAGACAAAAATCACATGATCATATCAATAGATGCGGAAAAAGCATTTGATAAGGTACAGCACCCATTTATGATAAAAGCACTCAGCAAAGTGGGAATAGAGGGAGCATTCCTCAACATAATAAAGGCTATATATGAGAAACCTACAGCCAGCATCATACTCAATGGGCAAAGACTAAATTCTTTTCCACTAAAATCAGGAACAAGACAAGGCTGTCCACTCTCTCCACTTCTATTCAACATAGTATTGGAAGTATTAGCCACAGCGATTAGACAAGAAAAGGAAATAAAAGGCATCCAACTTGGAAAGGAGGAAACAAAACTATCATTGTTTGCAGATGACATGTTAGTATACATAGAAAATCCTATAGTCTCGGCCAAAAAACTGCTCGACCTAATAAATGAATTTAGCCAAACAGCCGGATACAAAGTCAATATCCAGAAATCAAAGGCATTTTTGTATACCAACAATGAAACCACAGAAGCAGAAATGAAGAAAAAAATACCATTTGATATAGCAAAAAGAAAAATAAAGTACCTAGGAATTAACCTAACCAAGGAGGTAAAAGACCTGTATGCAGAAAACTACACAACACTGAAGAAGGAAATCAAGGAAGACACAAATAAATGGAAACACATACCGTGTTCATGGATCGGAAGAATTAACATCATCAAAATGTCCATGCTTCCCAAAGCAATCTACAGATTCAATGCAATACCTATTAAAGTACCAATGGCATATTTCACAGATATAGAACAAACTCTTCAAAAATTTATATGGAACCATAAACGACCCAGAATAGCAGCAGCAATCTTGAGAAAGAAGAGCAAAGTAGGAGGGATCACAATACCTGATACCAAAATGTATTACAAGGCCACTGTAATCAAAACAGCCTGGCACTGGCATAAAAACAGGCACGTGGACCAGTGGAATAGAATAGAGAGCCCAGAAATAAACCCTAGTCTCTATAGTCAATTAATATTGGACAAAGGGGGCAGCAACATAAAATGGAGTAAAAACAGCCTCTTCAACAAGTGGTGTTGGGAGAACTGGACAGCTTCGTGCAAGAAAATGAAACTCGAGCACCAACTTACACCATACACAAAAATAAATTCAAGGTCGATAAAAGGCTTAAATATAAGCCGTAACACCATTAAAGTCCTAGAAGAGAACATAGGCAGGAAAATCTCAGATATTACACGCAGCAACATTTTTACTGATATGTCCCCTAAAGCAAGGGACATAAAGGAAAGAATAAACAAATGGGATTTCATCAAAATAAAAAGCTTCTGCATGGCCAAGGAAAACAGTATTAAAATAAAAAGAGAACCGACTGTGTGGGAAAACATATTTGCCAATGATATCTCAGATAAGGGTTTAATCTCCAAAATATACAAAGAACTTACATGACTCCACTCTAAGAAGACAAGCAACCCAATTAAAAAATGGGCAAAGGACTTGGGCAGACACCTCTCCAAGGAGGACATACAGAGGATCCAGAGACACATGAAAAGATGCTCGATATCGCTAGCTATCAGAGAGGTGCAAATTAAAACCACAATGAGATACCACTTGACACCAGTCAGAATGGCCCTCATAAACAAAGCAACAAACAGCAAGTGTTGGAGAGGTTGTGGAGAAAAGGGGACACTAGTGCACTGCTGGTGGGAGTGCAGATCGGTACAACCACTATGGAAAACAGTATGGAATTTTCTAAAAAAACTAAAAATGGATATACCTTTTGACCCAGCAATTCCATTGCTAGGACTATATCCTAAGAACCCTGAAACACCAATCCAAAAGAACCTATGCATCCCTATGTTTATAGCAGCACAATTTACAATAGCCAAGTGTTGGAAGCAACCTAGATGCCCATCAGTAAATGAATGGATCAAAAAACTGTGGTACATTTACACAATGGAATTCTATGCAGCAGAAAGAAAGAAGGAGCTCATACCCTATGCAACAGCATGGATGGAACTTGAGAGCATCATGCTAAGCGAAGTAAGCCAGGCAGTGAAAGATAAATACCATATGATCTCACCTTTAACAGGAACCTAATCAACAAAACAAACAAACAAGCATAATATAACCAAAGACATGGAAATTGGGAACATGCTGAAAGTCACCAGAGGGGAGAGGGGAGGGAATTTCAGGGGAAAAGGGGAAGGATTTGCAGGAACAAGTATAAAGGACACATGAACAAAAACTATGGGGGGGGTTGGAAATGGGAGGGAGGTGGGGAGGGCTGGGGTGGCGGGTTCGGGTGAGAATAATAGACAGAAAACTGTACAAGACCAACAATGAAAATAAAAATTAAAAAAAAAAGAGATAAAATAATGAACTGAACAAATTCAGAGATGACCAAACAGTTGGAAAACTATTAGGTACTTTTATATGTATATATATATATATATATTATATATATATATATATAATTTGACAGAAGAAGTAGTGGGAAAGATAGGTAACATGCAGGAGCAAATTCAAGGCCTTGCCTTATACCTAAAGTGGCACACAAAGTATTTCCACATGAATCAAAGCCACTGACTTTTGGGCATACTCATGCATATTCACAAAAATATAATTTCAGAAATTAAAACCAAAGAGAGAATCATGAAAGGTTCTTGGAAGTTTGATAAACAAACAAACAAAATAAAAAATAAAAGTTTATACATAAAAATAAAGAATTAGAATGAATTTTCAAAAGCACAATATTTGGTCCTAAACTGAATTATGATTTGAACAAACAGTAAAGATTTTTTTTAGAAAATGAGATTAAATTAAAACATGTGATTCAATGTATTACTACAAAAATAGTTTTTGTTTTTTTCTCATTTTACTTGTTTTCAGGAAAGATGGCTTCTAGAAAATTAAATGCATTGAATCTTACAACATATTCTTAAAATATCTTAAGGTATTGAAGGATTCAAGAGGAAAAGTCACTTGAAAAAAAGCAAGAAAGATAAAATTTTCAATCCTAGGCCTTAAGGTGTATGAAGATCTGATGATGGGAAAACCTCTGATTAATTGTAAGGGAAACAGATAAATAGTATTTAAGAGATCAGACATGTTTCAACTAAAGCAGGAATATGAGGGAACCTTATAGAAACCTCTATCTATCTATCTATCTATCTATCTATCTATCTATCTATCTATCTATCATCTATGTATCTAGATACTTGTATACCTATCTATCCATATGAATATACATATTCATATATATAGTTCCCTGTCTGAGGTGTCACATCTTGATTATTTGTGTGTGTGTGTGTGTGTGTGTGTGTGTGTGTGTGTATAGAGAGAGAGAGAGAGAGGAGTTTTTTGATGAGAAACATGATTGACTCAGGATCTCTGTTACAAGGAGTGATCTTTAAGGCCAATATTTCTGTTGTGACTGAGTTTTAGTGAGATATTAAATCTAAGTTGGATTTTAACCTGTAAGTGTTAGGGAAAGATGTGAGTAATCAGTTCAATTCAACATTTAGAAAATTTACTTGCAACATAGGGAGTCATGAGCACACATTCAGTTTTTCAATTCAGTTCAAGATTGCACCTAATAATTAGGCAAGAGCCTTTCAGAGGGTCAGGTCTTAAAGGCAGCTAACTGAGCCCTGACAACTTGAGAGGAGTTACCCCAACAAGATGACAAGCAGATGCCAATACTTCAGCGGCACTTCGTATTTTTCACAGTTATGTCATTGTCATTAATCATTAAGTATCTATTTTCTTTTCAGTAAGATGAGGAACTGTTAACCGGATCAGTTAGGACAGTTTTGGCTGCATGTAGTAGAAACTATGACATTCTTGTTAATAAAGAAATTACTTTCTCACAGAATTACAATTCAATAGGTAAAATACACCCAAGCCTTGGTTGATTGTGTGGATCAGCAGGAACATCAGAAAGTTCTGTTCTGTCTGGTAGTCTTTTCTGACACTTTTGCTGGGCTAGTTTTGTAATTATATCAGCTCCCTTTAGAGTCAAAACTTAGCTGCCAGCAGCAACGTTGGAATCTCTTCCTTTATTCTTGTTCAGAGAGAGAATGGTTTTTCTTCGTTTATATTTACCAAAAGCCTTGAGACTTTCCTTTCTCATTATTTATGGCTGTCCGTTATCTTGGATGGAATAAATAATGGTGTTAATCTTAACAATCACTAGAAGAATGGATTAAATATCATTCAGCACATAGTGCCATTTCTGTTAATTTTTAGGCAATAAGCAACATTCACTAAAAAAATCAGCGAATGTTCGGTAAATGTTATTTTAATGAACTCATACTAAATACATTGTTTTACTTAATACAAATTGTGTACAAAATATATTTTTTCATTTTAAAATAGAAATCCTTTTGCCCTGTCAGGGTGGCTCAGTTGGTTGTAGTGTCGTCCCACACACCAAAAGTTTTTGGGTTTGATTCCCAGTCTGGGCACATACCTGGGTTGCAGGTTCAATCCTTGGTCAGGGTGTGTTTGGGAGGCAACCAATTAAAGTTTCTCTCTCTCTCCCTCTCGCTCTCTCTCTTTTCAGTCCCCCTTCCTTTCTCTCTAAAAATCCATAAACACATCCTTAGATGAGAATTAAAGAAAAAGAACAGAATTGTTTTAATCTTTAAATCAGTACTCATCTTTTAGCTCAATCATAATATTCTGGGTTTCTCTGTCTATATTTTTAGAAACTCTCTGCCAAAATTGCATTGGAGTAAAAGAAATAATGTTACACTTAACCTTAGTCTTGGGCAGTTACTGCTTATTTCAAGTTTCAGCAGATATTTTTGCGAACAGGATGCAGCTCAGAATGACTGAGCTGTACTGAAATATCTACTTGCTCCCCAGGTTATTATGGTAGAAATAAAGAAAAGAAAATCAAGTTACTTATTTTGTGTTAAATATAATGAATGCCATAAAATTACCCCAAACTCAACATGTTCAAGACTGAACTTATCTTTTAAAAATGAGCAGATTTTCCTCTAGCATTTCCAAAATCAAATGTATTTGTATGATCCTGAAATTCATCTTTTTTTCAGACAAAAATATATGTTATAAGTAACTCCACACCATCTTCATTTATCAAATGCAGTTCATTGAACTCATATATTTGTTGTTTACACATTGATTCAACAAATTTTTGTCTACGAAACATAAACTGTTGTACTAAGCAATGTGGGTGTAAATCTAGCCTTCATGAAAACACAGTTTAGTTTGGAAGAAAAAATTAACAAGAATTCATAAGTGTGAGGTATAATCTATATTAAATTAAGTATATAGGTCTTAAGTGTAAAATTTAACATGTTTTGCCAAACTTATACATTCACATAAATCAAACTTAGATCAAATTATAACATATCCATTACCCAAGAAAGCCCATTCCATTCTTTCCAGTCAAATTCCCAACTCTACTCTCTGACCAGACAACCACTCATCTAATTTCTACCATAAAATTTAATTTTCCCACCTTTTAGGCTTTATATAAATTGAATTATACAGTATGTGCAATTTTATGTCAGCTTTTCTTATTTAATGTCTGTGAGATTCATTCATGCTTTTGTGTATATTAAATAATTTTTATTGTTGAATAGAATATTATATATGATGCAATAAGAACTTGTTCTCTCATTGCTAAATATTTGATTTTTTCACAAATACTGGGCATACAAGTTTTTCTATGGACATATTTATATTCATTTTTCTTGGTTAAATATCTCTAGGAATTATTGAAAACTGCAAAGCAATTGTACAACATGGATATCCCATTTGCATTCCCATCAGTAACGTGTCCTCTACACCCCCAACAATATTTGGCAGTGTCAGTCTTTCTAATTATATTCACTACAGTTGGTTTGAAATGGTACCAAAATTTGGTCCCAGTATTTATTTCCTTAATGACCAAGGACACTGATCAGGTTTCTATGTGCTGGCCATTCCTATTTCCTCTTTTGTGAGTTGTTTACTGAGCACATTTTAACAAAAATGAACATGTAATCAGGACAATAAATATAAAATTAGATTAAACGTTGATTCACTAACACATTTCAACCTCTTAAATATATAATAGCTTACTGTGTTATATTCAGGAAAATATCTTCTTGCTAAAGGAAAAGAAACCCCTACATTTTGGAGATAATTTCTACTTTGTACATCTATAGAAAATGTCTATCTTTTCTTATTTAAACAATATCAGAGTTAATATATATATATATAAATATATCAGAATTAATTATTTTGTTTAACTTATGTACACCCTGAAAAATGGATCTTACAGTGAAAGTTCTTGACATAGCATTATTTATAATGCTCCTAATGACATAGGTATTAGTTATTTATATGTTAATATTCCCATGCCTTTGTTGCTATTGTTATCACTTTTATGGAAAATCTTGTATTTTAACAAGTGTTTGAATTACAATTTCAAAAGGTAAACTTTACAGTTGGCAGATGTCTTTGTACAAGTTAATTATACTGTTCAAGGAAATTGCTACCTTAGAAAACTGTCAAAATTTATTATAGTTTCTAATTACATATCATGCAGTAATGTATCTAGAGGAGCGAGTCAACAAAACAGTTTTTCCAAGAAAAAAGTGAAAGTAATATGATATTTTTGTACACCTGCTCTTTCTCCTATACACCCACCCTTCACAAGTAGGAGATACTCAAACATGAATTTAATGCTTCATACTTTCATAGAGTGGAGATAATACTAAAAGAAAGTCAGAATTTCTGATAGTCAAAAACTATCAGAAATAGTTTTTGTCTCTGATGCTAATAGTTGTATAATACTGGACAATGTACAAAATATGTGTCTGGATTTCTTTGCTGTAAATTAAGAAGGTTAGATGTGCTTTGTATGCTATAAATAAATTGAAATGCTACATGATATTAGATGATATTATTATTTTAGATGATATTATTATAAATATTACTGACAGCATACTTGACAAAGATGAATATTACTGGAAATAGTGTGGTTAGTTTTATAGGAATCCAAAAAATTTTTCTACATTTCATTATCAAATAGGACTATTTTGATTTTCTTGAACATCTTTGCATTGCTCATAGGATTAGTGGCCCCATTCTATCATTTGAATATATATTTGGTTATATTATTCAGATAGTCATGCCTCAGAAATGGTGGATTATATTTATTACAGTGTCCTCAAATTAAAGGAGTTTATCACCACTAAACTGGCTCTACAAGAAATGTTAAAGTCCTCTTTAAGCCAAAAAGAAAGGCCATAACCAAAAATAAGAAAATAGATAAATAAAAAAATCTCACTAGTAAAGGTAAATATATAACAATGATAGCAGATCAGCCACTTATGAAGACAATATGAATGTTAAAAACAAAAGAAGTAAAATAATCTTTAACTACAATAAGTGGTTGTCAGAGAGACAAAACAAAATGACCTAAAATATTACACCAAAAACATAAGTGTGGGGGAAGTAAAAATGTAGCACCATAAAAATGCATTTGAACTTCAATGCCTGCAGATTACTATAAATATAGGTCAATATATATGAACCTCCTGGTAAACACAAACTAAAACCCAACAAAACATTAAACAAAAAATAAAGAAAAAGGAACCCAAACAAAACACTAATAAAAACCAGGAAACCACAAGGAAGAGATAAAGGACAAAGAACAAGAAACTAAGAAAAAAGCATTTAACCAAAGAAGACATACAAATGGCCAACAGACATGTAAAAACATGCTAACCATTACTAATGAACAGGGAAATACAACTCAAAACCACAATGAACTATCATGTCATTTCTGTCAGAATGGCTATAATTAAGTCAACAAATAACAAGTGTCGGTGAGCATGTGAAGAAAAGGGAACTCTTATGCACTGTTGCTGGATACATAAATTGCACTGCACCATGGAAAACAGTATGGAGTTTTCTCAAAAAATTAAAACTGGAACTAGCATATGACTCAGCAGTTCCACTTCTGGGTATTTATCCAAAGAAAACAAAACACTAACTCAAAAAGATAATACGCAACAAAATGTTCACTGCAGCATTATTTACAATGCCCAAGACGTGGAAGCAACCTAGGTGTCCATCACTATATAAATGGTTAAAAATGTAGTAAACCCTCATGTATAAAGTAGTGTAGGACAGTGCAGAGAGCTGGTCCTGCCTATCTTTGAATTTCCAACCAAGGATTTAAAATACTTTCTTTGCTCTATGGTGGTTCATCTGTGTAAGAAAACCCTAGGAATATGGAAAGCCAACTGTGTATGAGGTCTGTCCAGGAAATATCCAGCCGTGCAATATGAAAAATAGAGACGTTTCTTGAAAATACAAGATACGAGAAACATTATAAATAGGACAATGATGCCTCAGTCCCCTTCAGAGTAGGCACTTTGGAACCTCGCACAGTTCTCTCAGCATCTCTCCCACTGTTCAAAACACTCTGCAAAATCCTTTGTTGTAACCACCATGGGCTGCCTCACCACATTTTCCTGAATTTCACTTATGGTCTGAAATCTCTTCCCTTTCAAACGTGATTTTAGTTTTGGGCAAAGCCAGAAGTGACAAGGTGCCAAATCTAGGCTTAGAGGGGCGGAGTCACCTGGGTGATTTGATGGTTTGTCAAAATACTCTGCATGAGATGTGATGCATGAGCAGAAACATTGTTGTGATGAAGCTGCCAATCACTGGTTGGCCATAGCTGGGGCCTTCTGAATAATCTGAATAGTTTCCATGGAGAGATGTTCAGGCTTAATGGAATATTTGATGCACATTTATTGCTCTAGGAATGAATTTTGGATGCGATGCACATAGTACACATGCTCACTCAATGGCATCTACCACTCCACTGACTAGTACAGTGAAGCCATCATTCTTCACACATGCATTCCAGTCTTCTCTGTTTGGCTGCCAAGTTACATCGATATCATGCAAACCATTCTAATTATATAAGTAATGACTGGACTTTTTCCAGATAGGCCTTACAAGGAACTTGATCATCCATGGATTTTCTTATCTGCAGAAGGTTTTGGAACCAATATCCTGTAAATATCAAGGTGTTGTGGTTAATTTGGGGTGGGGGAGTAAAAAGTCATGCATAGATCTAACCCCAGTGTTATTCTAGGGTCAACTCTAATTTTATTTATTTTTATTGCTATATCATATTCCACTATATGGGTATACATGCTGCATTTAGCAATTTATTAATTGATGGACACTTGTATTATTTTCATTTTGAGCTGTTGTATTTAATGCTACAATGAATATCCATGTATAAGTTTATGTGTGGACATATATTTTTATTTCTTTTAAACATACCTGGAAATAGAATTGCTGAATCCTTTGGTAATGTCATGTTTAACATTGTGAAGAGCTGCTAGACTATTTTCCAGTGTGGATGCACCAATTACATCCTTACCAAAAATGTATAAGGATTCCAATCTCTCCAAATTCTTGACAACACTTATTATTACAGGATTTTTTTTTTTTATTATAGTTATCCTAGTGGATGTGAAGTAGTATTACAATATGGTTTTGATCTGCTTCCTTATGGTTAATGATGTTGAGCATCTTTTAATGTGTTTACCATTTGTTCATATATCTTATTTAGAGAAATGTCTTTTTCAGCCTTTTGCCTATTTTTAAATTGAGTTATTTATCTTTCCATCAAGTTGAAACTCTTCTTTATATGTACAGGCATACCTTGGAGATATTGCTGGTTTAGTTCCAAATCAGCACAAGGGAGAAAACATTACAATATAGTGATTTGTATTCTTTTTGCTGTGGAGGCTCTTGTCTTCAATTTGGAAAAAATGTAACATCTGTGAAGCACAATAAAGTGAATCACAATAAAAAATGTATATCTCTACTAGATGTAAATATGTTGTCAGGTATAATATTTGAAAATAATTGCTCCTGTTCTATGAGCTGTTTTTTTCTTTCTTACCGATGTCCATAAAAGTACAATTTTTTAATTCATCAAAGCCAAATTATAATGTTTCTCTTTGTTATTTATTTTTTGGTTTCACATTTAAGCAGAATTTGCCTACTCAAAGGTCACAGGATTTTACTCATATGCTTTTCTAATATTTTTATAGTTTTTATATATTTAGATCCACCTTGAGTAAATTTTTGAATTGGGTGTGAGGTATGTGTCCAACTTCACTCTTTAGAATGTAAATCTTCATTTGTCCCAGAACCACTTGTTGAAAAGATGGTTCCTTTTCCACCCCAGTGACTTGCCTTGACACATTCTCATCAAAAATAAAATCAATGGACACTGTCTTTCATGATACACAAAAATTAACTCAAATGGATAAATAATTCAATGCAAGAACTAATACCATAAAATTTTTTAATTGAATTTATGAGGGTGATATTGGCTAAAAAATTATATAGGCTTCAGGTATACAGTTCTATAATTCATCACCCCAGGTCCAGTCTCCTGCAATCCTCATTTATGCCCTGTTTACCTTCTTCTACCTCTTCTATCCTCCTTTTCCTCTGGTAATCACCATATTGTTGTCTGTATCTGTGTGTTTTTATTTTTTGGCTTAATCCCTTCATCCTTTCCACTCAGTCACCCAACCCCCTGCCCTTATGACAGCTGTCAGTTTTTTTGTTTTTTTTTTTTTAGAAAGAAACATAGGCAATAAGCCTCTTGATATAGGTCTTTGAGATGATTTTTGAATCTGATATCAAAAGGAAAACAAAACAAAACAAAACAGAATAATGACTATAGCAAACCAAAAACTGTGCAGCAAAGGAAACTTTCAAGAAAACAATAAGGCAACCTACTGAATGGGATAAAATATTTCCAAATTATTAATCTGATAAGGGGCTGTTATCCAAAATGTATAAAGAATTTGTTACCAAACCAAAGTGGGCATTTGGCTGCCTGCCACCACTTACAGGCAAATTCTGGAGTCAGAGGTTGGTGAGAAAGAAAAGAAGTCTTTATTCAAATGCTGCACAATCTGGGACAATGGTGTGGTCTTGTTTCAGAGACCCAGAGGATAACCCAGCCTCAGCCAGAGGATAACCCAGAGGATAACCCAGCCTCAGCCAGATCAAAACCAAAGGCAGTGTCCAGACTTTCTTCCCCCATTTAGAATGCCAACCTTTGCAATCATTCAGGTGGCTTAGCTTGTTCCTTGCTGCTGCCCGGCCTCTGGTACCTTCCGTGGAGCCCATTTTTGGGGCGGGTGCCACCATTGTCCATGTAGCTCTACAGCCAGATGGTCTCATAAATACACTGGCCAGTAAGTGTGTCAGGTAGACAGGAACATTACTTCCCTTACTTCCCCTGGGTGTATATTAGTTTTCAACATGGGCTGGACCAGGTGCTTTTTTAGCCCAAACATCCCCATGCTCCAGGAGGTTCTGGCCCCCAACCAATCCCTGCTTTTTCCCCAGATAGACTGACAGGTTTATTCCATACAGCACCTCCCCCCAACCATCTTGACTTGTAGGGCACATAGGGGTGCCTTCCTCTGCTCCCTCCCCGAGTCAGGTACCAGAAGGGGGTAGGAGGGTTTCCCCCCTATCCAATTGTTTTTGCTAGCTTTGCTGTGCTTAGTGTAATGTTTCCTCCTGCTGCTAGCTTGCCTGGGGGTGGGAAATTTGTCACCAAAACAGGGTGTGACTCTGAGGCCAGTCTTCACAAGGTGCTATACTGGTTACCCAGACACTGAAGTCTCTCCAGCTACCTCAGGCGGTTCGGTTGGCAGTCTCCTCCTCCAACCCCTCCTTTCCCCATCTACGGTCTGGTCAGGCTACTGGTATCAAACTCATACAACTCAATAGCAGAATAACAAGATAAACAATGCAATTAAAAGGGACAGAAGTTCTGAATAGACATTTTTTTCTTTTTTTAGCATGCCACTACTTTATTTATTTTTAGTTTTGTATTATTGTTCATGTATAGTTGTCTCCATTTCCCCCCCAACCAGTCCTCCCCCACACCGCACTCCTCCCTTGCCTCCCACCTTCGATCCCATCCCCTTTGATTTTGTCCACGTGTCCTTTATACATGTTTCTTAATGACCTTTCCCTTACTTCCCTCCCATTATTCACTTCCCCCACCATTATTGTCAGTCCATTCTTTATCACAATGTCTCTGGTTATATTTTGCTTGCTTGTTTGTTTTTGTTGATTAGGTTTCATTTATAGGTGAGATTGTAAGTATTTTTCCATAGAAGAAATACGTACGGTCGATTCTCCCCCTAGCAAGCAAACTCCAAAGCTTGAGAACTGCAGCTGAGGAAGGAAAACTGGGTGCTCTGAGTCCGCTGAACTCAGATAGGAGTGGTGACACACAGTCATGGATGTCTCATCAGAAACTCACTAATCTTCACGGTTGTCCCAAGGGATGGTGTCTTAATCTAATTTTTTAAATAAGCAAACTAAACCTCTAAAAGATCGTGTGATTTTCCCACAATCTAGGATTGCCAGATTGTAGCAAATGAAAATTCAAGACACTCCTTTTAATTTGAATTTCTGATAGAATATTTATTCCATTATAAGTATGTCCAAATCCACCCTGTATTTAATACGTCAGCCTTACCACAAACACAGAGGCTGAGCCACGGGCCAAGCTCACTCCAGGATCAGAGCATCCTGCCTAGAGCATGAACAGAGACTTCCTCTGGCAGGCTTTTACTGAGCCTTTCCTAGTCCATCCTGCCTTTCAGGAAACCACCTCTTGGCTACTAACAAATGAGGCTCATCCAGCTTGCTGCTACCCAGGCATAATAGCTGCTGTTTGCTGGCAGCAAGATAGGAATAGAATAGGGTATTTGCCCCACCTTTCTCTTTTGAAGGCAGTAGGAAGAAAAGAAGATGGACCTGAGACTAGTCCCTGATGGGACCAGGCCATTTTCATGGGTTGAACAATGCCCAGAAATCAAACTGGAGGGAGATATATATGGGGTAGGAAGCTGGCCCTAAAGTTGTTCCCTCAGTTCTGCTACTATCCAACCACGTGACCCCAACCCAAATATTTAAACTTACCACCTCTTTTCTTCATCTGTAAAGTGGGATAAATAGCCTACTCATAGACAAAGAGGATTATTTGACAGAGTAGCACTGGCAAAAAAATTATAAATACATACATACATACATACATATGGTCAACACATATATGGGAAAATACTCCACATCATTAATCACCTATAAATACTGAATCTTTCCTTCAAATCTCAATATTCTACCCACAAATAACATTACATTTAACAGGTTTTACCCTGTTTTTTAATCTCTAGGACATACTTTTATTAGGTTGTATAACTTTTGATATCTTCCAAGTTAATGTTAAACTCTTTGAGAGTAGAGAGATCCTGAGTGAACTTTGTGTCTCCACATTTACTGATTTTGTCATGGAGAGTGTCCAGTAAGACACTGAGGTTCTCTTATCACTAATAAAGCCTCGAGCATTTTCTAATATGTCATAGGGACATCGTAGTGGGTAGGAAGTTTTACAGTGGAGCCCATCGTATAAGGTCCTGCCCCTCGTATAAGTTTCTCTCTGTGAATCCCCATGGGACTTTCAGAAGCACGTAAAAAATAACACAAGACAGCCATCTTAGCACGGAGTCAG
Organism: Glossophaga mutica; assembly: GCA_039655065.1. Lineage (NCBI taxonomy): Eukaryota > Metazoa > Chordata > Mammalia > Chiroptera > Phyllostomidae > Glossophaga > Glossophaga mutica. Next base: position 69,885,315 of record CM077308.1, on the reverse strand, counting down.
AGCCATCACCCAGGAGGAGCTCCCTCACAAGTCTCACTCCTCACACCTCTGGAATGTGGACACTGGGCGGAACAACGTTTGGACTGAGCCTAAAAGCAACACTTTATCTTAAACAACTGTTTGCAAAGTTGACACAAAAGCAGTTATTGTGAATACTGGGATGAACATTTGAAAACATTCTTTAAAATTAGCAGCACTATGTTAGCTTATCTGCACCTATAGAAATTCCTTTCTTCCATTACCTTTCTCACAAATACCCTGCGCCTTTGCCTTCTGACCAGAGCAGTATTTGGGTTTTGGTCCGAATCAATGCTTTCCTAACAACTCTTTCTTTTGGATCCCAGATAAATCTTGATTTCTTTTTACTTTGCCCTTTCATTTTTAGGTAAACAAGCAATAAATAAATATTTTAAATATAAAATTTAATTGAAAAAAAAAAGACTGCCATTAAGCTGATGAAAATTTCTTCAGTTCTTCAGGGGCTGATTTTGCCATGATTTTCTATCCCCTAAGCAATTCTGAGAAGTCTACATGACTAAAGGAAAGAAAAACAATGGTAGATTGAAAAGGAGAAAAGAAAAAAATGTAAAAGGAAAGGACAAAACATAAAAAATGTACCTGTTATAAGTGTATTAGTCCAGACAGAATTTACAGCTCCTCTGACAATCGGCCCTGTTCGATCAATTGTCTTCATGACTGCAATCCTCCAAACAGTTTAGAATGATGATTTAGAATTAGTGACATCTGGAGGTCTCAACAACAGCTCTAATTTATATAAAATCATGACATATCAAGGCTGTGGATGTATTTTAGGAGGATGAGCTTATTCTTATTTTCAGAAAAGCATATAAATTTTTATAGCATCAAGAGGATAATCACAGGATTTTCTCCAGAAACTGTTCATTGGTAGGCAAAATGGGTAGGAGAGTTGTCTTAATCTGTTTCATACCTTTACCTCTTCAAGGCAAATATTTCAGTCTCTTTGCTTTCACAAAGAGCTAATAATTGACCTAAAGAAAAAATCAAAGATAATTTTACCCATGAATTAAAAAAAAACAAAAAATTAATAAGATGTACCACCTGATCCTTTGTCATTAGTGTGGCATAAACATTAGAATATCTGAAGTTCTTACTTAAAGAAGAGGTCAAAAGACAATCTCTACAAAAATGACAAAAATTATACCTATGGTAGCCCTTTTTACTCCTTTCTGTCTATTGCTTGATAGATGCCGTAGACATATTTGTCTGTATTTATGCTACACACACACACCTCGTTCTTGTTGTTTTACAAACTCGATGCTGTTTGGGAAGAGGGAGAGTTCTTTAACCGGTATAGAATTTCAGACTTGCAAAATGAAAGAGTTCTGGAGATGTATTTCACAACAATGTAAATATACTTAACAAAACTGAAATGTATGCTTAAATTGGTTGTTAGGATGGTGAATTTTATGTAATGGTTTTTTTTTTTTTTGCCACATTTTTTAAAAAGCTTGAATTGGTGTTGTAAGTATTTCATCAGGAGATTAAAATTGAGTCAGGCTCTGCTTACCTTTAGATAGCTTATAATTTATGGAGAGTTATTTGGACAATGCAAAAGTAACTAATTACACTAAATATCCTGTGTGCTGCAGATAAAGTGCTTTAGAAATTTAAAAAGAGAGAAATCTTATCTTGGTAAAAGACACATAAATGAGGGTGTTTTCTTTCTATTAGAAACAGGAAAGCATTTGTGGGGAAATTCTTAGCTATACACCAATGAACTTTCTGTTTAAGAATGATACAGGTTAATAAGGCAGTGAAATCTAATCCCCTTCAGAGGCTGTAGTTAACTCCATTTTCAATGAGTTCACTCTTTCATTTCAATAAAGTTGTCTACTAACAATGGGAGACAGAGTCTAGAATATCCATGGCACTCCAAGTGCTTCTAAAGTTTCTGGCTGTATTCAGCAAATACAATTTTAAAACATTTCTGGATGTAAAATAAAAATATTAAAATGGGAACTTGAACACTGATCAGGAGGATGTAGTAGAAAAAAACCCTCAAAATTCTTCATTGCCCTGGCTACAGATGTGAACATGCATCCTTGATATTAAGTCTTCAGATCCAAGCAAGTTAGGGCACTTGAACCTGAAATTGCACATTAAGGCAAAGAGTATTCTTTGGATTAGAACATAACCTCAAACTGAAGCACTCCCTGTGCACTGGTGGAAAAGAAGGCGACTTTTACTGAGGAGGAAATATACCTCATTCAGCACAGTCCCAATGATACTGCAGTTGTATGTTCCAGCAAAGAGATAATTATAAGGAAAAAATTCAAACACACGAAGAAAGCATCCACTGTGAGTGAGAGTTCAGAGATGTGATTTAAATCTCCGTGGTTTTGGGTATCCAGTTATCAGGAAGAAGCTATAAAATAATAAGCAGATGGGAAATATCTGCTTTCTCTTGTCTTCTCTCAGTTTCTTTTGTTTTAATCCATATAATATTAAGAATAGAAAAAAAAACAATTTAAAAATCTTGTGAACATACATTTTAGAGAAGAGATAGGAAAACCTTAGTGTTTACCTTTGGGGAAATGCGTGCATCCGAAATATGTAATTTAGTGTTTACTTTTATAAGTGCACGTTACTTTGCATATGAATTGCTTTAAGAGGAAATAATTCTAAAATAAACTATAGTCTCTTTTCAATGAAATCTTCTGGGCATTAGAAAATCTTTTTTAACAACCATTTATTTCTTCATTTACTCAACACATGGGAAAGAACATAAATTTAGCAAATAAAATACAAAATGTCATGTGAAATTTAAATTTCAGATACACTGCAGATCCTATTTAGCAAAAGTAGGCCGTAAAGGAACATTTAACTAGGCATCTTGTATTTTATCAGGTAATCTAACATGTAAATCCTATGATAAGTATTAGGGTTATAGGGAAGAAGAAAATAGACATTATCTGTGTATTCGTGAACATTATAATCAATGGTGGTTTGAAAAGGTATAAATATTTATAAATATTTTAAAATGAGAGATTTTCTATACCACATCTAAGGATGCTATAATGATTAATGAAATATTCAGGATTACATGATCCTTTGTAATAAAGGCTGTCATTTTTGTCTCCTGTTATAAATTTTAACTATTAAACTAAAATGTACAATTTCATTGTGTCCACACTTCTCCTTTACATCTATCACAATCTATTTTCCAAGAGACAGTTAGTTAATCCCTAGAAAACTGATTTTGGAATGGGTGAGGTGTTATCACCACACATAATCTTCTACTTTAAAATAGTTTTCATATTAAGGTTGTTATGTGAATTTTATTTCAGGGATATTAGTGAAGTTTGAATCAAAGACTAAATACTAAAATGGTTTTTGAAATTGAATTAGGTACTTTATTTTTTAATAAAGTGTTTTAAGTATTCTTCAGAAGTAGCTGTAGAGTAACTAAAATAAATTCAAATGAAAAAGAAACTAAATAAATGTCTTGCTTTGATATAATTTTCTCAAGTTGTTAGAGGAATTATCTTTTCATTGACAACAAAACAAATCATTAAATATAAATGCACAATCTCATTCAGAACCGGAGTTCTATATCTGGAATGTATTCTCGAAATCCCAAATACATGGAGAATTCAGTCCTCTGCTGCAAGTGTGTGTAATTATGTTTATTTCTCAATTTTAACAGAAGTCATTCTCATCTGATTTCAGGATAAAAATGCCTTCAAGAGCAATTTTTTGAAGGATGTCTTTTTGCCATCTTGCTTAGAGTTCTAAATCATATTTGCAAACAAAAAGCGTTAAAAAAATTCTGAACACATTTGATCTCTTGGCTGTGTCTGCAATCTAATATGTTGGTGCCAGACTTCTTTCAAAAATTTCAGGGCTAGACAATAAATTACCATCTAGGAATTTTGCCATTGATTAGATAGCATGAGGAAGGAGACTGTAGAAATTAGAGACACATCATAGGTAATAATTGAGTTGACGCTTTTTAATTACCTTGTATCTTTGCTGAGTAATGAATCCTCTCTCAATCATGCAGAGTGCAATGACTTCTACAAGGCATGCATGTGGTAGATGGATAAGCATAAATCACAAAGCACCTTGCTTTTTTGAGAAAATGGTTATGGAACACATATTTGCAGATGAAGCAGTGTGCATATTCCCTTTCTCTCTTTAATAAAGTATAGATCTTGGTCAGAAGTATAAAACTGATACACTGAAAATGTTTCAGGATTGGAAATAATATCAGAAATCAACTTTTTCCCTTTTTGGTTTGCCTATTTATTTCTTCTCCAAAAACTAAAGGATGAATTAGGAGGAAAAAGAGAGGTTAGTTTAAAAGACACAGCTGTGTACACATATTCACCTAGTGAGCATTAGAAAATGCATGAAGATGAACAGAGGGTAGGGGAAATAGAGTAGGAAGAAAAGAAATTCATAGGAAAGTGATGAGACAGAAAGAGAAGTTTGGTTTCTACAGACTTTCCTCTTAATTTGAATAAATCAACTGGTAAAACAAATGATAGTATGAATATGCTTTCCGAAATAGTGCATTTTATTTCACAAAAGAAACATGATTTAACTGAGCTGTGTGGGAAGACAAAATGCTTAAATAAAAGGAATTTATAAGAATAGAAAGATACTTGAACCACAGATGAGAACATGAAATACATTTTGACATATCATGTATTAGCCTTCAATTTAGTAGTATTTCATGCACACATTTCCTTTTTGTCTAGAAACCGATTAGAATATACTTATATTTTCCATTATTCTTTCCATTTCCTGTATTTCTCTGCAAAACACTTTTTATGGTTGCTTCAGGTTGTGTTCATAGACTTGCATTTATACCAAGCTGTGAGCATTATCCTGAATATATGTTCTCTGCTGGATGCCAAGCTATCAGGTTCTCTCTTAGAAGTAGCTATGTTGGATTTTTTGGGAAAAAATAGAAAATAATGTTACATATTTATATGTAACAGTCAAAATCCCTGTGGTTCAAATAATATACATATGTATGCTTATGTATATGCAGGAATACGAATATTATAAACATACATGTGCGAGTGTGTGTGCACACGCACACACGCACATATGTATGTATGTAGGCAGACTGATTTCTTAGCCAGAAAGATTAAGGGAGACTACACAGCAATGATAACTAATAATTACTACCTGCTAGACCATATGCCATTTGCTAAACTTTCATTATTTTATTCAGTTTTCTCAAAAACATTATGAGCTAGACATTACTAATAAAGAGACCAATGTTTACATAGGTTAAGCAGCTTTTCCATAGTCCTACAGCTTGAAAGTGGCACAGAAATATTTGCTCTGAAAAGATCTAATACCAAAATAAATATCATTTGCCTTTTCAAAGGCAAAGAAGAGCAGATAAAAATTAGAGGTAAGTGAAGTCAGAAACACGAAGAATGGACCTTAAGTGATACCACAAGCTAACCTAAATTGTAGACCACAAAAATGTATTCTTTTCAGTTGGTCAGTTATGTATTTTATTGATTCTATACTGTTTCAAAAATCTAAGAATTAAAGTTATTTATAGAAATGAGGCTTGAAATTTCAGTTGGATATCTGCATTTAAAAGATACGATGTTAGGTAATGTACAATGTTCTACGACAATAACACAAACGATAAATAAAAAACACAAATGTTTATTGGGGCATACAAGTGGAGATGAATTCACTAGGGTACTTTCTCAAAGCATTCCTGAAAGCAAGGTTATCACCATCAGCCCTCTGATCTGATTGGAAAAACAAAAAAGAAATACCTAAAAGAATAAAAAGAAGACAAAAAACATGTACAGTAATATGACAGCAAACTCACAATTATTAACAACCACATGTAAAACAAAAACAAAAACAAACTGAGCAAACAACTAGAATAGGGACAGAAATGACCACATCGAGGGTTAGCAACAGGGGAGTGGGAGGGGGAGAGAGAGGGGAAAAGGTACAGAGAATAAGTACCATAGATGGTAGGTAGAAAAATAGACAGGGGGTGGGCAAGAATAGTGTGGGAAATGTAGAAGCTAAAGAACTTATGACACATGGACACGAACTAAAGGGGGGGGGAATGTGGGTGGGAGAGGGTGTGCAGGGTGGAGGGGAATGATGGGGGAGAAAGTGACAACTGTAATAGCATAATAAATAAAATATATTAAAAATAAAATAAAATAAAATCTATTCTATGTAAAACTGAAAAAAAGAATAAATATGTTGCAAGTGACTCAAGGTCACTGAGTGAAGAAGAGTAGAGATTGCAGTTCATTGCTAAGTACTTCCTATAGAGGAAATTATTTTAGAAGTATGTACATTAGAAATGTCATCATTAAAAAAATAGCAAGGGAGGTAGCCAGCTGGGTGGCGGGGAGTGGTGGGGAGAAAATGCAGACAACTGTAATTGAACAACAATAAAGTAATTTTAAAAAAGAAAAAATAATAATTGAATTACTATTATTTAATGAAAACAAAGGGACATACAGTGGATTCCTGCCATTATGGAAGAGTGCTAAGACCTCTTGGGGATGGGCCAAAGGTTCTCTCTACCAGTAATTAGGGAAAAAACAAAAAGAAGGCTAATGATATACCTTTCATGAAGCCTATGTACCCAAACTGTTGTACTTCATTACTGAAAATTTCCTAATATATAAAACTGGCCACTGTTGTTTATAAGTTCTTCTCAAACACTTGAGATGTATGATTACTCCGGAAGAAAGCATGCCCACGCAGTGGATTACAGAGACCCAGGGAACTGACATGTCGGCATAAGTAATGACTCCCAGCAAAAAGATAGAGAAAAAGACAGACCTCTTAGAGCAAAATGCAATAATTAAATAAAGAATACACTTGTACTTGTAAAAATTCAAAAAAGCAAAAAATAAATAGTATGTTAAAATTTTTAAACATTTCAATAAAGGACATGCACTTTTTTTTATAAAAAGCAAACTACAAAAAGTATAAAATGAAGGTAAAGCTTTTATTCTTCTATCACCAATACTATTCCCTCTCCTTCAGAACTAACTACTGTTTTCATTTCTTTTGATAGTATCAAATATAACATTAAAGTGACATACAAATCTAATATATAAGCACATAATACTATAAGCATATTATTAAGTATACTTAAGCAATACATAGATAGATAAATGCACAGAAATTATATATTATAAACATTTTATAATTATATATTATTAATAGTGTATTAAATATATTTAAGAAATATAGATGTATAAATAACATGAAATTATATATTATAAATACTACTTTAAACTTTTATTTGAAACACATTTTTAAAGTTTATTTTATATTTTTAATTGCACTTATTGGGATGGCATTGGTTAGTTAGATTATGAAGGTCTCAAGTGCACATTTCTATGATACATGATCTGTATATTGCCGTGTGTACCCAACGCCCTAAGCCAAATCTTCTTGTGTCACCACATATTGGCTCCCCTTACCTGTTACTTACCCTAAACTCCTTTCCCTATGGTAACCACTGTACTGTCATCTGGGTCTATGAGTTTTAGTTTTATATCCCACATATGAGTGAACTCATATGGTTCTGGCTGATATTTCACTTACATAATATTCTCAAGGTCCACCCATGTTGCTGCAAATGGCAGTAGTTCATTTTGTATGCCTGAGTAATATTCCATTTGTAGACTCATATATGTACTACATCTTCTTTATCCAATGCTCTGTCAGCCAACACTTCAGTTGTTTCCATGTCTTGGCCACTGTGAATAATGCTGCAATGAACATGGGGGTGCGTATATCTTTGCAAATAAGTGTTTTCAAATTTTTCAGGTAGATACTATGATGTGTTTTTATCACTTTCCCCCTTTAGTTCTCTTACTAATTTCTTTATATAGTGCTTTCTGATTGGGTGCATATATACTGACAAGTGTTATCTCTTCTTAATGTAGCATCCCCTTTATTATTATAAATGTCTATCTTTGTCTCTTGTTAACTTTATCATCTTGAGATCTATTTTGTCAGGTATAAGTACGGCTACACCTGCTTTTCTGTGAATGCCATTTGCTTGGAGAATCATTATTCACCCCTTCACTTTGAGTCTATCTTTGTCTTTGAAGCTTACATGTGTCTTCTGATGGGAGCATATATTTGTGTTTTGTTACTTAGTCCAGTCTACTATTGTGTGCCTTTTTATTGATGAATTCAGTCAATTTACATTTAGAGTGATTATTGTTGTATAAGGATCTCCTCTGGCCATTTTATCTTTTGTTTTCTGGTAGCTCTATGCCTCCATTATTTCTTTTCCTTTGTGTTTCTGTCTGTTGTTTTTGTTTGATGTTATTGCATAATTTTTCCCTCTATTTTCTCTTTTTTAAGTATGTCTCTCAGTTTGGGTTGTATATGTGTGTAGTTACCATTAAGTTTATGAAAAAAAAGTTTTCACATATACAGTAGACCTTTTTGTCTCAATGCATCTATCTCCATCCTCCTTTACAAATTCAGAAGTTTGCCACTTCCCCTCCCCCTTTTTATTTGTCATAAATTATCACTATTCATTTTATAAGGTTGTTGTCTCATAAGGTGTATTCATGCTATAAGGTGTAGTCATAATTTTGTTACATTTTGTTCTTTGTTTTAGGTCAAATAATCCTCTTGAGTATTTCCTGCAATGGAGGTCTTCTGAAAATAAATTCCCACAGCTTCTATATGTCTGGAAAAGTCTTTTTCCTGTTTCATATCTAAAGGATAACATTGTTGGATATATTTATTCTTGGCTTGTCATTTCTTTAATTAGTTTGAGTCTTTTGTTGCTCTGTCTTGTAACTTGTAGAGTTTCCTCGGAGAAGTCTGATGATAACCTAAGGGGCTTTCTTTCATAGGGTGCTTTCTTCTTTCCCCTGCCTACCTTGAAAATTCTTTTTTTATTATTAATTTTTGATGGTTTTAATGAACTATGCCTTGGAAAAAGCCTTTTCGGATTGAGGTAATTAGGTGTTCTGTTTGCTCCTTAGATTCAAGAATCTAGTTCTTTTCATAGGTTTGGAAAGTTCTCATCCACTAGTTGTTTAAATAGCTCTCAGTTCTCTTCTCTCTGTCTTCTTCTGGCATGCCTATTTTCCTCGTATTGCTCTTTCTGATGAAATCAGATAATTCGCACAGAATTCTTTCTTTTTTAAAATCTCAGTCTCATCATTCTTCTCTCTGCATCATTTGTAGATTTCTATTTTTGATTTTACTAGCTCTTCCCTCCATTTGGTCAGCTTTATTTCCTCTGCTTGCAAGTTCGTTCTTCATCTCTTTTAGTGAGTTCTGCATCTCCAGAATTGCTAATTGGTTCTTTTTTAAAGTTTCAATCTCTTCAATAAAATATTTATTTTGTTCATTGACTTGGTTTCTGAGTTCATTAAACCACCTATTTGTGTTTCCTTGCATTTTGTTGAGTTTTTTCATAACTGCAATCTTGAATCTCTGTCATTTAAAATCATGTTTCCATGTCTTTATTTTCTAGGAATTAATTTTTTTCTGAGCTGCTTCAGTACCTTTGTTATTCGTGGTGTTTGATGGATTCTTTCTCTGTTTAGGAATCTATATATTGGTGGCACTTCTCTAGTAGATTGATAAGAAGTCTTTCCATTGTTTTTTGCAGGTGACACTGAATAATAAGGTTTTATTTAGCTGTCTTGTTGGCTTTTTAAATCTCCATAGGGCAGTGAAAAATAGCCTGAGTTTCCTGAGAAAGTGGACACCTGCCCTGTGATACAGTTGTTCTGGTCCCAGAGAACCAACCCTGCAGGGAAATTCAGTGGATGATGGGACACCGAGTCTGTGAAATCCCAGTGCTGTCAGATGCTCCAGCCAGTGGCCACTGGCAGTGTAGTCCTGTTTCAATATATGGAGGGGGGCCATCTGGGGGAGCTCAGGATCCTTTGTTGCTTTTCCCTCATAACAATGTGGACCAGTGGATCTCCTGGGATTAGCCTCAGAGTATACCCTTTGCTCAAGGTTAAGTGTCCCTGTGGTACACTGGTGGCAAACACAAGGCCTGCAGGCCAAATCCAGCCCTCCACCTTGTTTTATCCAGCCTGGCACCTTGTTTCTACCCAGCGGCAGCACCAAGCTCTCACTTAACTGTTAAGAATTAGTTACATTTATACAGTCCTAAAATTACATTTGGCCTTTTGAAAGCAACCACAAAGCTGATGTGGCCCCAAGTGAAAATGAGTTTGACACCCCTGCTGTAGTACCAGTTCTCAGGTTTTCAGATAATGTGCTCTGTGACCTGACAGAAAGGGTGAGGAGAAGTGACCTCTGGGAGGGTAAGGGAAGGTGGCTATGTTCTGTGGCTTTGTTTTTCTGTCTGTAATGCTGATTGACAGACAGCTATGCTTGCAACTCTGAGTTTTGTCTCTGCCTAGGTCAATGGGTTGGCAGCAGCTCATATTGCCTACTACTGCAGGGATACTCAATAAATCTCTTTGCTCCCCCAGCTGAAGGGATTGCTCACCACAACCAGACTCCTCCCCTTTCTGGACTGAGCCCCTCAGTGAGCTCGGTTCTACAGGGCTGCGTCCAGGACTCCTTTGAGCTCTTCCCCCTTCTCACCTCCCAGTTTGGTCCCACTTGCTCACCTTTAGATGTTTTAATGTATGGATTTCTCAGATGTATCTGTACATTGAGCAGGGAATCCTTTGTTGAATATCATCTGTTTAAACTGTAGAAACTTCAAGAGCAGAGACCAAGGGTATCTCTCACGTCACCATTCCTGGGACATTATTCTATGTTAAACTTTAAATATGCTTATGCCTGTGTCTTAATTCTTCCCCTTCACACAATAAATCTGATCACTCTTTGTTATGAAAATGAGGACATTATACAGTTGTTTCTACATGCCCTACCTTTTTAGTCTCAGAAGTTTTGATAGTTGTTTCAATATTTTATATAATCAAAATTTATACTGTTTACATTTTATTCAGTAATGTTAATTAAGCTTCATTTTAGGTAAGTTAGCAGAATTTCTTGACAAAGTGTGTGAGCTGTCTGTATCAAAACCCCTTTCTCTTCTCACTTAAATGCAGATTCTTAGGTCTATCTGCTGGGGTCTAATTAAGAAGATCTAAAATGAGGAATAAGGATTTGTATTTGTAATGATTTCCTCAGGTAGTTATTTTGCATACTAAATACTCAGAAACACTTGGGAGTTTCCATCTGAAACTTAAAACAATAGAATATATATTAAATATGCTCCTGTAAATGTTCTCACTACAGGAGCAACAGAAAAGATAAATTGCTATGATACTAAAATTAGTAACTCAAATAGAATTTTGCTGTATCCAAATCTAATACATATGCTTTTAAAGCTTTTTACTTTCCTTCAATTTTTGCTCTTACTTAACTATCAGAGATTTTTGTCAAATATATCCAATTTTGCCTATTCTTAGAATACTTTTGTGATTGGTGTATATTATTGAGTAATTTCTTAATAGGTACATACATATGAAATCTGAAAGCATTTTTTTCTTACACTTCATGAATAACTTGAGCACTAAATTAAAGGTTCACTTGTTTTTCTACTATAATTGTGAAGACATTAATTCTTTTTCTAGTATGCATGATTCTAATGTGACAAGCAACACCAGCCTATGGCTGCTCCTTTCTAAATATCCTGATTTTGTTTTGTGTGTTTTTCCCTTTGGAAGCTATTAAGGTGTTTATGTTTGAAGTTGTGAAATGTCTCCAAGTAATAGGTGTTAGCAAGGAATGGAAAATGCTTCTCTAATGTAATAATTTTCTGTAGATGTCACCAATTGGCAAGTACATCAGAGGCATGTAGAGTGTCTTCTATGTGTGAGAGGCATAGAAGTAGAGTGAACTAATTTTGTTAAACGAATAAAAAATGCCATTTATTTTATAGAATTTCTCTCTTGACATTTGAAAATTTCATCTTTTAGCAATATTATTTAAAATAGAGTAGAAGTGTCAAAAACCTAAGCTTTGATTCTTTCTCTAGGTGCTTTACATTTCTAGGACTTTGTTTCCTCAGCACAATGACCAAGATGTGTCTCAGGGTGTTCTTTGTGCTGGCATCAGGTTAAAGATTCAAAGTGATACTTTTTTTTTTTTTTTTTTTTACAAATATCCAAGCAACAGCCATTGTTAATATAACTAGAACAGTTCGAACGACTTTGATATAACCTGGCAGCCAAGGAGAGTAGACTGGGATGCTCATGCATGAAAATGATGACTTCACTGTACTAGTCCGTGGGGGTGATAGAAGCCTCTGAATGAGCATGTGCACTGTGTGGCCATCACATTCAAAATGTAGAGCAATGAATCTGCATCAAATTTGTATTAAGCTTGAACACTCCTCTGCAGACACTATTTGGATGATTCAGAAGGCCACAGCTATGGGCAAATGGTGATTGGCAGCTTCATCACAACAATGTGCCTGCTCACACATCATGTCTCATGTAGAGCTTTTTTGCAAAATAGCAAATCACCTAGGTGACTCAGCCTCCCTACAACGCAGATTTGTCGCCCTGCAACTTCTGGCTTTTCTCAAAACTAAAATCACCTTTGAAAGGGAAGAGATTGCCTACCATCAATGAGATTCAGGAAAGTACGATGGGGCAGCTGATGGCCATTGAGAGAACTGTGTGAGGTCCCAAGGTGCCTACTTTGAAAGAGACTGAGGCGTCATTGTTCTACGTACAGTGTTTCTTGTACCTGGTATATTCTTCAGTAAAGGTTTCTATTTTTCATATACATGGCTGGATCCTTCTGAACAGACCTTATAAACTGGACATATAGATATATAGTATGTCGTGCCTTCTATCATACATTAGGTTTAAAACTTCTTACGTTTTAAATTTTTTAGCTAGTCCAGTGTTCTAACTAAAGAATGTATCTATTGTATATAATTTTTTAAACTTTCTTTAAGTATGTTCACTCTGTTTCAGTGCAAAAGAGTTATACAGTTTTGGAGACATATTTTAATAATAAATAATTGTAATATATGCCATGGTTTATAGGTCTGGCTCTTAAAATGTACTCATTTAACATTGCATTGATAGCTACTTGATGGGAAAATGATAGCTCAGAGTATTCTGTGGATGATAAGACTTTGATCAGATTCTTTCTTTTAGTCTGAATGATTACATTTGGTTCTCAGGAAAATTTTTATGCATATCAGATAGCCAGACAATTGCTTCACCCATTAAGATATTGTGTTTTCCCTTCCTTAACTTAATTTCTTTTAGCAAGGCTATTTTTCAGGGTATTGAATTTTTTTATAACAAGGAGAAATACATGCTCTATTACTTTTTTGCAAAGTCATTTACATATAAATGAGCTCCTCCTCTTATCCCCATCCATTGTCTTTATTCTGCAAACAGTTGCATATTTGAACAAGTCTTTCAGACCACATATTAAATTCAAGAATAAAAAGAATTGGCAATATTACATTTGGAAAATGGTGATACAATGTTATTACTTATTTACTCAGTTCCCATGAATTTATTGAGTCAGAGAATACACCTGCTTTTCTAAGTATTGATTATTAACTCATGTTCCGGGAGTTTAAAAAATTCCATCTGATTCAGTTTGATTCTCTACTTTTCAATCAAATTAGTTGATAATAGTTCAGCCCTTTACCTTTCCTTACTGGTTCATACTTTATATTTTTTTAACTGATGGCTACTCTTTTATAAAAAGAGCATGCAAAAAATAGGCTACACAATAAATCTGAGAAGGTCAGGGGGGCCACATGGCAGACCCGATGAGCTCAGGGACCTCGATTAACCAAACAGTGTGGTCTGATCACAAGTTCCTAACTGAGCAGGTCATGAAGGATAGTCACATCTCATACCACCTACAGCTTAGCAAACGAAGGCCAGTGACCGACTTCAGTGAGCTCTGTTCATTGTTCTCATGCATCTAGGCCAGCACAACTCTTCTTTGAAATTTCAGAGTAATTATTTTCTCTCCCTATGGCGGAAGGCACAGCCATCGGTGCCACTGTATAACATCATCCAGGAGACCACAAAACATTTTGTTATTATCTTGTTCCCTACATACCATCTCTATACCAACTATAAATGTTAATTATTAACTATCCTGTACCCACCAAATGTAAAAGAACCACATATTTCTCCATTTTGCCTTTCATCAAAGCCGAGAGATTTCCCTGCTTTGCTTTCCGCTGCCTCTTTAAGCTACCACCAATGGATTCCAGGTACACTCCTTATGTCTTCTCCTTTTATTTGATGTATAAAATAAGTTGACATTCTCCAGAGCATCTGAGATCTTTCTCCTCAGAATATGTCCTAAACTTTGCCTAAATAAGCTTATAAAAATTCTCTATGGGTTTGGACATGTTTTAGGTTGACAAGCACAACTACAACTTGCTAGAAGTCATCAGTTGTGTTTCTGCATATTTATTGTGTGATTTTTACTTTGAACACCATAAATCCCTTGTACTAGATATTTATTATAAAAAAGTATAAACTCAGCTAAAATATTATTATTAAAAAGATCTATTTATTCAATTATTTTACTTTATACTTCCATATATATATATATATATATATATATATAATTACTTTAATCACAATGTAGTTTCTGGCTTAAGATTTTCTGATTTTTAATTTATTTTATTTTACTTTATTTTATTTTCTTTTTAATTCTAGAGAGGAGAAAAAGAAGAGAGAAAGAGAGGAAGGAAACATCCATGGGAGAGAGAAATTTCCATCTGTTGCCTCTCACATACCCCAGGAATGGAACTGGCAACCTAGGCATGTGCCCTGACCAGGAAGCAAACCGGCCACCTTGCACTTTACAGGGCGGTGCCCAACCAACTGAGCCATACTGGCCAGAGCTACATGTAAATTTTTAATTACAAGATTAACAATACAAATTGTAAAATGTACAAAAGTACAAAGGACATAAAAGGAGTTAGGCTCTATCTTTTATACTCAGTCCCTATCCCCAGTTCTGTACTAACCATTTAGGGATGTATTTCCAAACTCAATGTTTATGTCAGAGGAAGCATGGCCGAATGCTGCTGTGTTTCACAGAGAGGTCATGTGTTTCCCAGTGCAAGGCCCAACCCTACATCAGCACAAATAATCAAACACACACACACACGTGCACACACACACAGACTGTTCCTGAAAAGTCTTCTCATTTCTGCCTCTAACCACCCCTCAGCCATGATCATACATAAATCTTGATGTTACATTGGCTATAATGCATCAAATCCTCCTAAAGAGAATAATCAAACTATAATTATCATTCATAAGCATGAATGGGTATTTTTTCCACAACTTTTAGCTGGTTTAAGTACCTATTTTTTGTTGTAGTCTATTCCTCTGTAGTGTGTACTGTTTATTACTTCCTTCAGGGATGACTGATAACTTGAGTTCTGCCAATTTAATACCAAGATAAGTTTTTTCACTTTTATTATGGTTTATTACACACATTTTCCCCCTGGCCTTTAAAATTTTTTTTAAAGTAGTTACAAAACCAATCCTGCCAAATTTAGAATCAATACAATGTAATATTCTATACATTTCTAACATGGAACCATTTATAATAATATTATAAAAAACTGTCTAAAATAACATTAATCATATAGTTAAAAATACAAAGTAGAATTATAAAACTAAAAGTACTCTGATTCAGTTTCTTTACTTCCTAGGCTAAGAATGCTAACCTTATTTTTTAAAATAATTATTTTCTGGTTATGAAAGTTAGTTTTTTTTAAATTTTAGTTAGAGTTTACATTTAATATTATTTTGTATTAGTTTCAGGGGTACAACATAGAGGTTAGACAATCGTATTTGTTACAAAATGTTCCCCTTGATATTTCCAGTACCAACTGGCCTCATACGCAGCTGTTACAATGTCACCGACACTATTTTCTACCTTGTGCTTTACATCCCTGTGACTGTTTGGTAACTGCCAGTATGTACTGCAATTTAGCATTTTAATTCTACATTTAACATGTGAAAAACATAAGAAGGCTAAAGAAAGAAGTTATTCATAAACTCACCACTTAAAGATAACAATAGTTAACACTGCAATGTGTATACACTGCAAGTCATTTATTTCTATGTTTAAAGATAGTTTTTATAATCAGGATATTATGGATAATACCCCCGGGATATTATCGGGATAACCCCTTATACCCACCTCACCCCTGGAATCATCACACTGTTATCCACGCCCATAAGCCCTTTTCTCTTTTTGCTCAATCCCTCCGCCCCCTGACCTTCCCCAACTTAACTGTCATCCTGCAAGCATTTAATTAAAAGTTGGCACCCAATGTTCTAAAAGCTCTGATTTTTTCAAGAGTTCTCAAAACTTCCTTTACTAGAGGTTCATCTGTGGTAAATGAGACCATATCTCAACTGCAGGATCCATCTATAAATAGCCATCTATAAAAGTCATGTGACTGAGAATTCTCAGAAAAAAGATCAGAAGATTGACTAGTTGGTTGGTGCATTGTCCCACACACCAAAAGGTTGCGGGTTTGATTCCCTGGATGGGAAGCAACTGATCCATGTTTCTCATGTAGATCGATCTCTCTCTCTCTCTCTCTCTCTCTCATCAATCAACATATCCTTGGGTGAGGATTATTTTCTTTTTAATTGCCCATTTAGGGACCAAGCACAGGGAGGCTTCTCAACATTACATTCTAACATACTTCCTAAATTCTTATACTGTGCCAATGCAAAGACAGGGAAGCATTTTTTAAATATTCCAGATAATTCATTTATCATCAATACCATTTCTAACATTCATTTTGCTAATTAATTTCACCAAAACCCAGTTTTAACACACATTATATTGAGCAGCTGGTGCAGATGGGGCATAGAGATAGCTAGATTACTCATTGTAGCAGCCTCTGTAGTGTGGTGTTTCTGATAAATGCTAGCTGACTGTACTTGGAGTGTGAATTAGTGATTTAGGAACTAACAATCCCTAGAGCATACCTTATACAATATAACCATTGACTACACTGAAGAATTGAAAAGTTAATTACAGAGATCAAAACATATAACAATGCATTGAAAAGTCTAACCAAACATGTATTTATACCCTATAATTCCAGGTATATTAAAATATATACATACAAAATATTACTGGAAAATACACCAAAAATGTTAAGTTTTTATTATAAATTATTGGCATTTTCTTACTTAGAGATATATTGCTTTTTAGAAAATACCATTAAAATACTACAGAATAAATAGGAAAACAAGAAAAATATATTCCTTGGAACAAAAATGTATAGATCAGTGGAGGAGTGTCTCGTGTGCTGCATTCTAGACAATGGAACTCTCCGACTTGATTGTCTCAGTCAGAGGGCTGCTCTGGCAAAACACCACAGATTGGGTGCCTTACAAAATTATTTCTTACTGTTCTGGAGGCTGGGATGTCCCAGGTCAACGTGTCAGCAGATCCCGTGTTTGTTGAGAGATCTCTCCCAAGTTTGCTGCTGGTTGCTTTCTGATTGGATTCTCACATGACAGAGAGAAAGAGGAAATCAGCTACCTTATGTCTGTCCTTACGGTGGTACAAATACCATTTTGAGGGCTCTAATTACTTCCTAAAGGCCCCACCTTCTTCTGTCATCACATAGAGGGGAAGGGCTTCAATATATAAATTTTGGTAGGTGGGACACAAATACATGATTTAATCCACAACATCGATCCTTCATATATGCACATATAGTCAACAAGGTCAGGATCATTTCATTGGTTCTGCCTTCAATTTGTAAATAGATGACTCTAAAGGTTTCTTGTATTTTTTTCCTTGCTTTTCAAAATTATTTAATGAATATAGTGGTTCTATAAAGACAAAAATATTAAAAAATAGGAGACTTAATTCTCCCCGTTGAAAATAAGTAAAGGGGTTTTTCTACTCTCCTTTTTCTCAGATTACCTACTTTACAAAACTTTTAGTGTAAATTCTTTCTGTCCCTTTGAAATGTATGTATATCTTCCTAATACTAATTCCTTTTGCCAGGTTTGTAAAACAGGAGTGTCTTTCTCAAAGACTTGGGAACTATCTATTTGGAATGTAAACATCCAAGGAATAGCGCGCCCCTGCCTTCCAGTTTCTGCCAGACGGTAGAAGCCTAACTTTGGCAGGCTTCTTACTCTGATTTGCCAAACTACTCCCAGTCATGAAGATATCAGAAGCTTATTTTACTTTGTATAAAACCAATTGACTAGCACTGATGGTTGATTCAATTATAAAGTTAATGCCAGATAAACTGTATGTGACAAATGGGGGCAAGTCCTCTTACTTGAGGACTAGTTAGTGTTTATCTTAAGAATGTACATGTTGATGTATCTGCTTAGCTATAGAGAAGTGTAATATTTCTTTTTGTCTTTGCAATCCTTTGTCTTTTTGTCTTTCTTTTTGTCTTTGCCTATGATGCATATCATGTTCTGGTTTAATGGACATTCAATAATAAAATTGTTTTCTTTCCCTTCCACCTTTGTAGAGATATCTGGGTTAGGGGGACATTTTATTTTTAATAATGTTTCCCCAATAACATATACCTTCAAAATCTTTTCCAAATATATTTTAAAATCTAGCATTAATAATTATCATTTCTTCTTAGAAATCACCAGTCAGAGAGATATTTGTTTGCAAATCAGAATTATTTTTCTTCTTATGTTTCAAAGGTTTTGTTTTTTGTCCCACTACTTATACATATTTTAATTACAAGAGGAGCAAATACAAATTTTAAAAGGAAAAAGAATAATACAAGGAAGGACATAAAAGTAGTTAAGCCCTACTGTTTCATCCCTTCACACTTAGCATCTCTATTTCTGTGATGTAACCAAGGCAACCATTTGACATTTATTCCCATACATTCCTCGATGGCCCTGTAATTCCCTACAAAACATCCTTGCAAGCTGTGTAGTACTAGATTAAGTACAGATGATTTTAGAATGCAGTGAGTGTAAAAGTTAATTAGATAAAGTTTATTTCTAAGACCCTCCATCTCTGTTCGCAGTTGTGGAGCTTTTCACAGTGTCAAACAAAATTTCTCTAAATGAGACAAAAGAGGATGGAGTTAAACAAGATAAAAAAAATGTATTCAAGAGCACTGCATTAGTAGTAAAGACTAATGCCACATAGGAGAGTTGGTGAATTTGACTCCTATTCTCTTGAAACAAAAGGCAGAAGAATTTTGAAGTACTGGGAAGAATTAGGGAAGAAAGTACTGGATGACAGTACGGGAGAGGGTGTTCAATATAATTAAGCCATCTGCATTTGCTGATGGATACCTATCAAAGTTAGGCATTGATCTTCTCCCAGGAGACTGCTATATATGCACTGTATCTTTCTTTTTATTTTTTTCCTCACAGTGAGTGTCCTTATTTTTATTATTTGTAGAAATCTAGCATTTAGATTTCAAAATTTATACTACAAATGACAAGCAGCAGTTTGAAACATTTCAACAATGCGTATGAACTCTTCTTTGCTGACACCAACAAGGCTATTATCCCATGTTCAAAAAGCAGGACTTGTTCCAAGTGGACATATTATACATCCTGTGGATACTCAGGCCAAGCTGCTCTGGACCAGTTTGCGATGGTGTCTTCTTCCCTCTCCTCTTCCCCACCATCAGTGGGGCCTGATCTGCATTCCCTGCCAGATACCTGACCCCAATGCAGCAAGCTCTTCAACTGCTCTGCTTCATCCAGAGTTGATGCATGCAATGTGGTACTCTTAACTGCTTCTGCATCCCCTAGTGATGGGTCACCGTTCTTTTTGTCCATTGGAAAACCAGCATTTGGACTGAAAGTTTTCCTTGTTCTGGCAATTTCCTTTGCAAGTTGTGCACCCCGTTTGCCCTTGAACATTTTCTCTGCTTCCTGACATTCTTTTAGTTTCACCTGGAAATCTAGTACTCCGACTTGTGGAACTTTATGAATTACATAAGTCTTTAATACCTCTTATTTTTTAAGCATTTTCCTGAATACTGAGGCAAGTCAGTGATTTGAGAGATGCCGAAGGGTCCAGCTCACCCAGTTCCATAAGACTTGTTGGTGAGAATAAGTTCTGTCAGGCAGGGCAGGGCTAATCAAGTCTCTCATCTACATGGCATATTCTATTGTTCACCAATGAAGTTTCCAGTCTTCTCAACAAAGAAAAACCATCCAGTTTTATGATTTCATTGCCAGAAAAATCAATAGCATCAATCTGGTCTAAGATCATACCCAGATCATCAAGGACAGAAATTTGTCAACGTAAGACACATTGATACCTGTGAGAATTTTTTAGTTTATTTGAGCCGAACTGATGACAATTGCTGAACTTCAAAATCTCAACAGATTAAGAAAACACTCCAGCAAATGGCTCCAGAAAATGCTCCACCAAATGAGTGTTGGTGTGAGCAAAGAAGAGTTCAATGGTAAATTTGATTCTGCCATTTTGTACATTAGGCATAGGCGGACACACTGTGCCTCCTCTCACAACCAAAATTAAGGACAATAAATATTTAGAAACAAGAAAACAACCAGAACTTATAGAAAATTGAACTGTACGGAAGTCCAACAACCATTCATCCAGACCAGTAAGAGGGGCAGAGTCGCGGTAGGAAAAAGTGGAGGTGAGGACCCAGGAACGCAAGTAGCAGCAGCTGGCAGTTCCCAGGTGTACATTAGAATCAAAAAGGAAGACATGAGGGGGATTCCATGAAATTCATGGGCAAAAGATGAGGTAAACTGGAGAAAGCAAAGCGGGAAATCTCTGTGATTGAATAAAAAGTAAAACAAACAGACACATAGTTCTTTTACATAGGTGGATATAGGATAGTTAACAGTTAAGAATTAACACAATAGTCATGGCTGGTGTAGCTCAGTGGATTGAGTACAGGATGTGAACCAAAAGGTCACTGGTTTGATTCCCAGTCAGGCACATGCCTGAGTTGCAGGTCAGGTGTTCAATGGGGGACACACGAGAGGCAACCACACATTGGTATTTCTCTCCTTCTCTTTCTCCTTCCCTCTCCTCGCTCTAAAAATAAGTAAATAAAATCTTAAAAAAATAACAATGAGGGGTTCTGTGGTCTCCTGTTCTGGTGGGAGATTGTGTCCTGAGGGGTCTGGGAAAAGGAAATTACTCTGACATTCCAAATGAATGTTGTTGTACATACAAAAACCTTTATCAAGAAAGATACCATTGTCAAGAAAGATACCAGCCTAGGAAATGACTACCTGCCAAGACTCGCTTTTAGCTTTTAATTTCAGACCATCCTATAAGGGTACTTTTTGTCTCCGACTTTGTAAGGCCACCATCCCGGCCTCCCTGACCATGTCAGATTTAGAATGTGGCCTCTTTTTTGTCCACAAATTTTGTACACCTGGAAGTCTAGCTCATGGTCCCACATGGCATTGATGTACTCCACCAGCTGCTCCATCAGCTCTGCCAATAGTTCCAATATCCTGCCATCTCCTGGTATGTGGCCAGCTTGGGACCTTATCTGTCTTGATGCATATGTTTTCTAAAAATGTCTCCTATGTCCTTGAGAAAGACACTTCTGGGTTGTAAAATTGACCAGAGTTTGGGAGAACATTTACATCTCAAAGGGACAGAGAATGAATTTATAACTGAAAGTTTTTTTTTAAAGTAAATGCTCTAAAAAAAATAGAGTGGGGAGATCAGGGGCCTGTAATAGGAAAGAAATATGTCTAACATTTAGTCAAACTGATGGGAATGTTGAAGCTATCTTGATCAATAGTGAGTAATCTGGCTAGAGCTGAAAAATGAGAAATCCAGGAGACTCTGTATGTGAGCAATTTGGTCCAAATAATATAAACTTTTACCCTAAATTAGACCATGAAATATTCTACATCAAATCAATATTTCCATTTTAACAAAACTACATTAATAGAATAAATCATAATGATCACATTTACCATTTTAAATAACTGAATACTTTTAATTTCTCCATGTGATGAGTTTCTTTTACAGTCCCATTGCTTGAAAATGGAATCCAATTATATTTTTCTAGCCATCGTTTCAGGAACTAAAACCAAAATATAGGATGTCAATAAATATTGGTAGAACTTTGCTCAGTTAGCATAGTCTAATGATCTAATAAATTCCACTTCTTTTGGGCAGTTTTCAACAGAATTAATTTAACCAGGCTTTATGTGGTCTAGCTTTTTGCAACCACATATCATCCTAATTAATTTAAATATCAAGAATTCAATTCATTGACAGTTTTTATAAACTTATAAAATGTTTACAGTACATCTAGGGGAATGTACTGAGATGCATTATAGCTCCAGCAGCAAAGGCGGCTGGGAAATGTTAGACTCTTAGCTCTCTATAGCCTCAGGCTAGGTGGATTACCCAGAAAACCAGAATACCACTCAAAGATGAACCCCATGGCCTCAGGAAAGAGGTTAATGAATGTATACAGTGTGATAACTGTATGTTACTATCTGTTAAGTTAGGAATGCATTCATTCTGATGGTCTATGGGACTGCCCGACATATGCTTTTACTATTATCCCCTGACAGAAAGACACCTTGTCCTGGGAGGATGTGGATTACTCCCCCCCCCAACCCCACCACCGCCCCCCGCCCCGCCGCCAGCCACCACTGGGAATAGCTGCCTCACCATGTATGGAAGTTTTTCCTAGTAAAGCTCTATGAATTTGTGTAAGACTTCATGTCAGTTCTTCAGAATCAATCCTGAATCTAGACTTTTGGGGCTTTTCCCTCAAACTATGTACTTTTACATATGTATGTGTGTATATATGTATCTATGTATGTATGTTTCAAAATTTATTGTTGGAAAATAAAAATGAGCAATCATATCAAGTTTCCCATAAATATTACTGGTCCATGGTCAATTTCATAAATGATATGTTATGTGGATTAAAAAGGGGTTCTACTGAAAGTAACCTCACAGGGTGTCCTGATCATAAATTTTTAAATGGGCAGGTCATGGTGGGTTGTCAGGTCCAAAGCATATAACTTCACTGAAAGGTTTATCTTTGCCTTAAGAAAACCCTGCCCATTATTTCTGTACATCTAGGTTAACAACCATTGGCATGTCTCTCTTCACAAGCTTACCCATCCTAAGAGAGCACATAATCTTGTTAACTATCCTGTAATCCACTCTCTGCTTTACTTTCTCCCATCTTTATGTAATCTTTCTTAAATTCCCTCCTTAATTCTCAGTGCATAAAAGAAACTGCAAACTGCCATTCTGAGCAGCATTTTTCTCAGTCTGTTGAGATCTTGCTTCTAGGCATAGCCTCTGTTTGGCTGTAATAATTCTATTAGAAATTCCCTACCCGTTTGGACATTCTTAATGTCGACAATTATAAGGATACATTATATCACCAAGTACTGTACCTTATTATAATGAAGACAATATTTTTCTTTTAACTTCTATTTTGTTTTGTTCTGTTTGTACAATACACAGAAAATTGTTCAACTTGTGGTCTATAGCCAGCAATTAACACCACTTAGCAGCTGTTAAAATGAATAATCTTATGTTGTTATCTTCATGTGGCTAAATTCAAATGCTAATTGCTCTCTGAGCACTGTTCATAAACCTACCGCATCCTGCAAAATCTGCAGACATTTAAGAAAATAAATAATACTTTCTTGTTGTTGTTTTGATGGTGATACTAATGTTAAGAGAGAGAAATATTCAAGAGATTTAAAAATTTGGACTATAGTGAAATCCAATGAGGTAACTTCCAAAAGGACCTAGGTAGTATTATCTTGGTGATACAGTTAGACCAAGGAAAGCTGTGATGCCCATTACGACAGTAAAACACTTGAAATGAGGCTGATGTCAATTTAGATGTGCTGCAAATGAAATACATACCAGATTGCAAACACTTATTACAAAGAGAAAAAGTTAAATGTCTTAATAATATTTACGTCGATTGCATGTTGGAATGATAACATATTGGGTATACTAGGTTAAAGACAACTTATAACTAAAGTTAATTCTACCTGTTACTTTTATATGTTTTAATGTGGCTATTATAAAATTTAAAATTATATGTGTGACATTGTGTTTCTACTGCATAACACTGAGGTAGGGTATGAACAAATTCAGAAGGTTCCAAGAAAGAACAGAAACAACCATCTTGCCTTTCCAGTTACATGACCATTGTTTTGTGTGGGGAAAGCATAATAAATGAGAGGTAATAAATCCATATATCCCAATTAATGACTTAGAAAATTGATATATTACCATTTTAAAAGAAAATTAAATTCCCTCAAATGTTTAAAAAATGCAGTTAATACAATTCCCAAAGCCAACCAAACTTCAAAACTATAAAGGACAAATGAAAGTGAAAAATGTCAGTATAAGAAGTGAAGCAAGCTGTAATTAATCAATTATTGAATAAATGGGAGGAAACAACATGCATTTTAAAAGTTAGCCTTAATAAAGTCCATTCAATTGCCTACACTTTGGAGCCTGTGTGCAGTTTTCAATGAATGCAAATCCTAACCTCCTCTGCCTGCCCCCCACCCACTTTGGCTCCATGGCTAATGAGAAAATGGAATGTGTTTTGATCTAAATCGTTTTGTTTGAATACAACACTATTGATTTACTTATGACTCACTCTTTACTTTAGTGTCTTGAGAGACAAGAGATCTTATTGGATGAGACAGGAAGCTGAAGTTCTGAGCATCTGCGGTCATTAAGTATCCCATGGCACATTTTGCTAGAGAGCAGGCTGCTGGACCTGCACCCTGGCCCTGTTCCAATTTACATAAGGAGTGTCTAATGACCTAGATTCTCTATGTTCATACAAATGAGAAATAGGTACGTCTCCATGTTTATGCCACAAACTGAAAAGTTATGACTATTTTCTGTTAAACTGCTGCCAACTTGCACTCCATAAGCACCCATTCTTTGAGTAAACTGGATGTGTTTGGAGATATAAAAGCTTGTCTTATAAGACTGTGTATAATCTGTAGTGAACTAAGAGAGTTTTATTATTATACAACGTGGTAGAGTATCTGTGTATAATGGTCTATATAATTTATTAAGTACAAAAGCAGTGTACTTCAACAAACGTATATTGAGTACCTACTATATAAGGTGTTATACCAAGCACTAGAGATACAAACATTTAAATATCACTATCTTCAACAAAGTAAAGTTCTGGTAAATGAGACAGAAAAGTAAATGGATATTTGCAATATCAATTAGTAGAAGTTTAAAAAATTACACATGAAGAAAATGAAGATGTTTTCCTAACCCACAAAGGATAGTTGAGGGAAGACAAATATTCTGAAATTCTGAAATAGTTACATTTAATATTTTTGTATATTAATGAAAGAAGATGAATAGCAATTAAACAAACATAGGAATAGTAGGGGGAAGTTTAACACTGGAAATACTATTAGCAAATTCAAAGAGGCTTTGCTTGTAATAGAATATGCAGGAACTATCAGTGTTTTTCTTCTGAGAATAAATAATGTGAAATGGGGAATAGCAACAAAACATGTAAGGAAAAAATGGTCTATGAGAGCTTTGATTTATCTGGTATTTCTCAATGTGTCTACACATTACCTTCATCAGAGTTACCTTGGAGACTTATTACAATGCAGACTTTTGAGGTACCTCCTACACTGGAGAAGAAAAACTGGGTGTCAAGCTCATAGACTGTATCAAGTTCTTCAGATGAAGCTTAGCTAAATCAGAGGAGGAAGTTTATGAGCAGAGAACACTATAAATGAGGCTTAAGTAGGAGATGTGATGTGATCACATATTAGATTTATACTCTGAACAGATTATTCTGACAATTATAGAAAAATACTTTCCAAAAATGGAAAAACTTGAACTTACAAGATTAATTGGAAGTGATGAACCAAAACTAGATGTACAGCATGCTTGGAGGGTGGTTATCTTTCTTAGAACATAAGCCCAAATTTTGCAAGGGACAAACAGAAAACAAAAACAAAAGCTTGAAAAATATTTTTATATATTCTAATAGACAATTTGTACGTAGGGCCAAACCAGGATTTCCAGATAATGCTAAGCATAGAACAAATTCTATTGTCCTATTTCTTTTCCTTTAATTTAAAAGAAGGACAATATTCAAAATTAAAACAAAACAAATGCAAGTATACTTAAATTCAAATACTTTCTAAATTTTGTGATTGCATATTTTTGTATAAGTTTATCAATTTCAGTTCAAGGTCAAGGCATGGTCAGAGTTGTTTTCTTCTAAAGCCTGTTTCCTCAACCGGCTTGTAGACCATCATCTTCTTCTGTGTTTTTACTTTGTCTTTCCTCTGTTATGTGTCTGTGTTCTAACCTGCTCTTCTTTTAAGGACACTAGTCATATTGGATTAAGCTCCACCCATTTAATTTCATTTTATCATGATTATATTTTAAAGGCCCCTATCTCTAATTACAGTCATTATGAGGTAGTGGTGGATTAGGACTTCAATATGTGAATTTGGGTAAAGAACAAAATTCAGCTGCTAACAATACTTAAAAACAAAATATTTTTAAAACTTGAACTTAAAACTTGTAAGGCTCATATTAAGAATGGTCGCATAAAATGTGAATGAGAAAACAATAGTTTCTAAATCCATCCATGTAATAAGCCTAAAGAAGCACTTCTTAGAGAAATCTGTTAGAACTGTTCTTGGAATAGAAGACACAGATTGTCAATTGATAAATTGAAGGCTATTTGAAACAACATGGAAACAACAACATGGAAATTAGTGGAAAACAAAATGATATGGGAGAAGGTATTGTTAGAAACATTTCTGTAAGAAAGTATGCTCACTTGTGACATAAGAACAAGTCAGGAAATTACAGGATTCTGGAGGAAGAAGGTCAGGTATGAACAGAAACAGGTGATGAAAACTGAGAACTTGTGGTTAATTTGTGATGCAGTGAAAATGATGCAGACAAACAGGAAGAGGAATGATTGTTCCTCATGGGATTTTGAGTAGCCTGAATTAAAGGAGCCAAAATTGGAAGAAGGATATCAAAATTGAAGGTGGTGCAAAGAGTCAACCTCAGCCTTATATATGATATATCATAAGAAAGAGTTTACTTGGGAGCAAAGCTTAGGATTTACCCACACTATTTACTAAATATGAATACTGCTGTGTGCAAGCAACAGGCTGAGTAGATTGTAATAATTATTTTAATCTAATCCCAACAACAAACCTGCCATTTAATAATTTACTCTTGGTCACAAACCAAGTAGATAGTAAAGACTGTATTTAAGCACTTGTTTATCTTCTGTAAAGTCCATGTTCTTAATTATTATAATCTACTGCTCACCAAGTGGAACAGCTACAGAAGTGAGCTTGACTCTTTTCCAGGAGAATGTAATAAAGACTAAAAAAATAGAAAGCATAAAAGAAAACTATATTTAGCTTTTAAATTTGATAGTCTCAAATTATTTTATTTTAATATATTTCTGTTAATGTGTTTTTCACTACTATTTAGTCCACTTATTCCTCCTTCGCCCTGTCATCCCCACACTGTTGTCCATGTCTCTGAGTTCTTTTTCCTTTTCACTCAATCCCTCCACCCACAAACCTGCCCTACATCCTGACTTAGCTGGCATCCTGCTCTCTATCTGTGAGTCAGTCTCTATGTTCCTCGATCATTCAGTTTGTTCATTAGATTCCATATATGAGTGAAATCATATGATATTTGTCTTTTCTGACTGGCTTATTTCACTTAGCATAATATTCTCCAGGTCCATCGATAATGTCACAAAGGAAAAAAATATTTTTATGGCTGAAATTTTTTGCAACAATTCCATTGTTGTAAATGTCCTGTAGTAGTTTTATCCACTTATTTACTGATAGACAACTGGGCTGCTTCCATATCTTGGCAATTGTAAATAACACTGCAATGAACATAGGGGTGCTTATGTTCTTTCAAGTTAGTGTCTTAGGTACCTTTGGCTATATTTCCAGAAGTGAGGTCACTGGGTCAAAGGGCAGATCAATTTTTAGTTTTTTGAGGTATCTCCATACTGCTTTTCACAGTGGCTGCACCAATCTGCATTCCCAGCAACATTGCAAAAGGTTTCTCCTTTCTCTACATCCTCGCCAACACTTGTTGATGGTCGATTTATGGATGAGAGCCATTATAACGAGTGAAAGATGATATCTCATTGTGGTTTCAATTTGCATTTCCCTGATGGTTAGTGATGCTGACCACCTTTTCATATGCCTATTGAACATCTGTATATCCTTTTTAGAGAGGTGTCAATTCATGTTCTTTGCCCATTTTTTAATTGGGTTGTTTGGCTTTTTTTTTGGTGTTGCATTTTGTAAGTTATTCATAACTTTTTGATATTAATCCCTTATCAGATATATTAGAGAATATGTTCTCTCATTCTGTGGATTGTATTTTATTTTGTTGATGTTTTCTTTGCTATGCAAAAACTTTTTTAGTTTTGTATAGTCCCATTTGTTTATTTTGTCTTTTGTTTCCCTTGCCTGGGGAGACAGATGTGATAAAATATTGTTATGAGCAATGTCTGAGATTTTGCTACCTATGATTTCTTCTAGAATTTTTATAGTTTCAGGCCTAACATTTAAGAGTTTGATCCATTCTGAATGCATTCTTATGTATGGTGTAAGAAGGTGGTCTAATTTCATTTTTCTGCACATATCTGTCTAATTTTCCCAATACCATTTATTGAATAAATTATCTTTATCCCATATTATGTGCTTGCTTCCTATGTCAAATATTAATTGACTATAAAGATGTGGGTTTATTTCTGGCATCTCTATTCTGTTGAATTAATCTATGTGTCTGTTTTTATGTCAGCACCATGCTGTCCTGATTACTATCACTTTATATAGTTTCATATTAGGTAGTGATTCTTCTAACTTTGTTCTTTTTTCTCAACATCACTGTTGCTATGTAGGGCATTTTGTGGTTCTATATAATTTTTTTAAAACATTTGTTCTAGTTCTGTGAAATATGTCATTAGAATCTGATAGCTATCACATTGAATCTATAGATTGCTTTGGGTAGTATGGACATTTTAATGATGTCAATTCTTCCTGTCCATATATATGGTATGTGTTTCCACTTATTTGTATGTACTTCAATTTCTTTCTTCTGAGTACTTATAATTTTCTGAGTACAGGTCTTTTACATACTTCCTTAGGTTTATTCCTAGGAATCTAATTCTTTTCGAAGCAATTGTGAATGGGATTATTTTCTTAATTTAACACTCTGTTAGGTCATTATTGGCATATAAAAATGCAACTGCTTCCTGGATATTGATTTTGTATACTGTCACATGACTGAATTCATTTATGAGTTATAATACTTTCTTGGTAGAATCTTTGGGGTTCTCTATATACAGTATCATGTCACCTGCAAATAAAGACAATTTTACTTCTTCCATTCCAATTTGGATGCCTTTTATTTCTTCTTGTCTGATTTTTGTGGCTAGGACTTCCAGTAATATGTTGAATAAGAGAAATGAAAGCAGACATCCCTGTCTGTATTTTTTTGCTCACTGAGTATGATGTTGGGAGTGGGTTTGTTATACATACCCTTTATTATGTTTAGCTATGTTACCTCTAATCCCACTTTTGAGAGTTTTTGTCATAAATGGATGCCGGATTTTATCAAATGCTTTTTCTGCATCTATTGATATGATCATGTGGTATTTATCCTTCATTTTGTTTATGTGGTGAATCACACTCATTGATTTGCAAATGTTGTACCAACCTTGCATTCCTGGAATAAATCCCATTTGATCATGGTGTGTGATCTTTTCCATTCACTGCTGTATTCAGTTTGCTAATATTTTGGTGAGGATTTTAGCACCTGTGTTCATCAGGGATATTGGTCTATAATTTTCTTTCTTTGTAGTGATTTTATCTGGTTTCAGAATTAGTATAATAATGCTGGCCTGGTAAAATGAATTTGGGGGACTTCTCTTAAATTTTATTAAATAGTTTGAAAAGGACAGGTGTTAGTTCTTCTTGAAATGTTTGGTAAAATTCACTTGTAAAGCCATTTGGTCCAGGGTTTTTGTTTGTTAGAAGTTTTTTGATTACTGCTCAGTTTCACTATTTGTAATCTGTCTATTCAGATTCTCTGATTCTTCCTGATTTATTTTTGGAAGACTGTATGTTTCTAGGAATTTCTCCATTTTATCCAAGTTGTCCAGTTTGTTGGCATATAGCTCTTAATAATATTTTCTTACAATCCTTTGTATTTCTTCGGTGTCAGTTGTTATTTCTTCTCTTTCACTTCTGATTTTATTTATTTGGGTCCTCTTTTTCTTGATGGGTCTGTTTAAAGGTGTGTCAATCTTGTTTATCTCTTGGATTCATTGACCTTCAGCATCATTTTTTTAGACTCTATTTTGTTCATTTATGCTGTGAATTTTATTATTTTCTTCTTTCTACTCACCTTGGTCTTTTTTGTTCTTTTACAATTTCCTTTAAGTGTAAAGTTAGATTGTTTATTTCAGCTCTTTCTTTTCTTTTCTTTCCTGTTATTTTCTTTTCTTTTGAGATTGGCATTTAATGCTATGAATTTCCTTCTTTGTCCCACAGATTTCGGATGGTTGGGTCCTCGTTTTCATTTGTTTCAAGGTATCTTTTGATCTTTCTTAATTTCTTTGTTGACCCACTTTTTGTTTAATAACATTATTTAGCTTCCATGTTTGAGTGATTTTGTTTGTTCTTCTTGTGTTTGATTTCTAATTTTATAACATTGTAGTCAGAGAAGATGTGATTTCAATTTTCTTAAATCATTAAGACTTGTTTGTGTCCTAACATGTGGCCTATCCTAGAAAATGTTCCATGTGCACATAAATATATCTATATTCTGCTGCTTTGGGGTGAAATACTCTAAAGATCAATTAAATCCAGTGATCTAGTATGTCATTTAAGGCCACTGTCTCTGATGATTTTCTGCCTGAAAGATATATCCATTGAATTCAATGGAGTGTTAAAATCTCTAGCTATGACTGTATTTCCATTTATCTCTGCCTTTATGTCCATCATGATTTGCTTTACATATTTAGGTGCTCCTATGTTGGGTACATTAATGTTTACTAGGGATATATCCTCTTGTTGGATTGTTCTCTTTATTATTATGTGTGTCCTTCTTCATCTCTTCCTATAGCTTTGGTTTTAAAGTCTACTTTGTTGGATATAAGTACTGCTACCCCAGCTTTTTTTCCCCTCTCCTTTTGCATGAAATACTTCTTTCCAATGCTTTACTTTTAGTCTGTGTGTATCTTTTGATCTGAGATGGATCTCTTGGAGGCAGCATATATATGGGTCTTGTTGTCTTATCCATTCAGCTACCCCTCTATCTTTGGTTAGAGCATTTAAGCCATTTACATTTAAGGTCATTATTAATAGATATATATTTAATGCCATTTTATTGTTAGACTATTTTACTCTGTTTTTTTTTTTTCTTTCTCTTTTTCTTATTCTTTCTTTTAAAGTAAGCCTTTTAACATTTTTTTCAGTTCTGGTTTGGTGTTAACAAACTTGTATAGCTATTTTTTGCCTGGGAAGCTTCTTATATCTCATTCAATTTTAAAGGTTAGCCTTGCTGGGTGAAGTAGCCTTGGTTGTAGATTCTTGCTTTTCATCGCCTTGAATATGTCACACCACTCTCTTCTGGTTCGAAATGGTTCTTTTGAGTAATCAGATGCCAATCTAATTGGCGGTTCCCTATAGGTAACTATCTGCTTTTCTCTGCAGTTTTAAGATTCTCTCCTTGTCTTAAAGCTTTGTCATTAATTATGATGTTCTTGGTGTAGGCTTCTTTGGGTCTAAGTTGTTTGGGACTCTCTGAGTTTCCTGGACTTGTGTGACTTTTTCCTTCATCAGATTAGAGAAGTTTTCAGTCATTATTTCTTCAAATAGGTTCTCGATCCCTTGCTCACTTTCTTCTCCTTCTGGTATTCCCATGATATAGATGTTTTTATGCTTCATATTTTCCCATAGGTTTCTTAAGCTCTCCTATTTTTTTTAAATTCTTTTTTCTTTTTGCTGATTTGCCTGTTTTTTCTACCTTGTTTTTCAAGTCACTGATTCAATATTCTGCTTCATGTAATCTACAGTTTATTCTTTACAGTGCATTATTTATTTCAGATATTGCATTCTTTATTTTTGAATGATCCTTTTTAATTGTCTCTTTGTCTTTTTTCATGCTATTGAGTATCCTTATAATCAGCACTCTAAACTCATTATCTGATAAATTGCTTGTCTCCATTTCATCTAGTTCTTCTAGAGAATTTTCTTGTTCTTTCATTTGGGGTCTGATTGTTTGTCTCCCATTTTGGCTGCCCCTTTGTATTTGTTATATGTGTATTAGGTAGTTCTGCAAAGACTCTGGTGCAGAACTTTGTCAGATGATGCTTGTGACTAAAGCCACCTGTTTGGAGCTATCAGTGATCCAAAGCTTGTAGCTCCTTCTGCTAGGCCTCTTTATGTTAGATTATTAGTATGAGCTATTTAAAGATGTAGAAACTGATGTACAAGGAAGTAAATTACCTGCCAAATGATGCATGCATATAGTAGGTGTCAGAGTCAGGTTGTAAGCCTGAGCAACCTGATTCTCAGGGCCTGCTTACATCTACTGTCTCCATTGAGAAAATAATTTAAATTGTAAGATTAATAATCTCCAGTGACATGCTAGTCTGAATGAAAAGCAACAAGGCTGGGGGAATAGGAACATCAGACACACTGTAGATACTGGCTAGGAGGATCAGAGGGCTGAAAGAGGCAATCTAATTACTATATTCCCTTCTCCATTCATTCACTTTGAAATTAGTTTTCAAGAGCTGCCACAATAAAGTATCATAAAGTAAAGGGATTTGTTGTAAAACAACAAAAACTTATTGTCTCATAATCCTGGAGGCTAGAAGTTAAAAATCAAGGTGTTGGCAGAGTTGGGTGGTTATTTCTGGGAGGGTATGAGGGAAGGATCTCTTCCAGACCTGTTACGTCGTCTCAGAGGCATTCTTTATGTGTACAGGCCTATGTACAAGTTTCTTTCTTTTATATGGGTGCCAGTCATAGTGGATTAGGGTTCACCTTAATGATCTCATTTTAACTTAATTATCTCTATAAAGGCCCTATTTGCAAATAAGGTCACATTCTGAGATATTGGCAGTTAGGACTTCAACCTTAAGAAATTTTCTTGGAAATTTTTTCAGTTAAATACTGAGTTCATTACTTAACAAAATTGGCTTCCATGTAAATATAACATAATTCAGTTCAGTTTTCTCTGCTTCCTAATAAGGATCTCTATTCTTCCAGTTTCCAATAACATGTACTTTATGTCTTTTTTGAGTTCTCATCAGAATAATCTTCAACATTCATATTTTTGCCAACCATTTGCTTGTAATAATATATGTATTTTCTAAGGTAATACAGAATTTCTCTACCATGCTCCTCAGTTTCACCTGAGTCCTCATTGTCAGTCTTTAATATACATATTTCTACCAACAGTCTGGTCAAGGCAAGCTAGGATT
The DNA here is from genome assembly GCA_039655065.1 of Glossophaga mutica. Lineage (NCBI taxonomy): Eukaryota > Metazoa > Chordata > Mammalia > Chiroptera > Phyllostomidae > Glossophaga > Glossophaga mutica. Next base: position 69,851,792 of record CM077308.1, on the reverse strand, counting down.
TTTCTATTACGCTTCCTGACTCTACCCATTACCCAATTCTAAGCCACTTCCATGTTTTTGGGCATTGCTTACGGTAGTATACATATTCCTTATACCAAAATATTTATTGCAAGTAATTGCCTTATATTATTATGGAGATTGACTTGGAAAGTTCACCAGGAAAGGCAGACTGGAAGAGTCAGACATAAGCTGAAGCAGCATCCACAGACAATTTTTGTTGTTTTTTAAGGAAGCCTCAATTTAGATCTTAAGGCCTTTCAGCTTATTGAATCCACATCCTTCAGATTATCTAGAATAATCTTCCTTACTTTAAGTAAAGTGATTATACTGTGATCACATGTACAAAATAACTTCACAGTAACAAAGATAAATGTTTGAATAACTGGGGACTATAGCGCAGCCATGTTGACACATAAACCTGACCATTATACCTGGATTTATTTTTGCCTCATATATCCCAGACTTGGCATTCGAAACAAAATAAACAAACCAATAGACAAAAATCAGAATCTTGGAAAAGCCAATGAGGAAAAAAAAAGTGCCCAAGAAAACTCTGCTCTCCCTAAGACCAGGAAAAAAGACAACTCAGAAAGACAGAGGTTTTAGACAATAATCCTCTTACCCCAGACAAACTGAAGAAACCCACGATACCACCTCCACCCCCATCAGCAAAGGACAAATGAAGACTCTAAATTTTTGTTATTTCTGGACCACAATGAATCACCCCTTGTAGCCTGTTACCCTGCAAGTTTTAGAGAAGACCGAGTGAGGAGCTGGGCTGTTATCCCAGTTCGGTCACCCTCCTCAAGTGTGGACCATGTTAGGACACCCTCCACAATGTTAGAGGACACCCTCTTAATAACAAGGACACCCTCCACAATATTAGCGGAGAACTTCAACCATCATAAGTTACTACTCTCTTCCCATGGCCTGTCTCAGGGAGAGACAAGTGGGAGGCCGAAACTCTCATTGTCAAATGATGACAAGGAGTCCTCTCCCTTCCTACTGTGTCAGTGTATATCACCCAGAAAAGAGTACCAGAAGTTTCTCCTTTTCCTGGCCAGGCTAGTGTCAGTGAAAGCCTGGTGGGGGGCTTAAAATCCAAGCTCCACCCATAGGTTAAAGAAATCTTCTTCTACCAATAGCACCAAAAGAGGCCCAGTAGGGACCCTGAACTTTTTCACCCCCATCTAGAAGTAAGGAGGCAGTATTCTTGCCCCTTCATATATCTAAGAGAGAATATTTAAATATGATTGTGTATCTTTTAATACTGCACTCCCAGTGTCAAAGAAACAATAAAAAGTCATTATTCCTATTGAAATGTACAATTACAAACTAAATTTGAGAAGATTATCAATGGATGGAAACACTGAGATGACAAAGATTTTAGAATTGTGATAAGAATTTTAAAGCAAATATCAAAGTAATAACAGAAGCTTAGACACATAAAACAGACTGACAGGCTCTGGAAAGGATGTGGGGACGGGATGAAAGGTGGTGAAGGGATTAACCAAAGAACATTTGTGCATGAGCCAGGACATGAACAACAATATCTGGACTGGCTTGGGGTGGGGAGGGTTTGGGGTTGGGCAGAGGTGAGGAAAGGGAGAAAAAGCTGGAACAACTGTAACAGCATAAGCAATAAAAATAAAACTAAAAAAATTCTACAAGAAATTATAAACATGCTTGACACAAATTAAACAAAGAATGGAGGTCTTGACAGAGAAAAAACAGTAGATATAAAAAGGGAATATGAAACATTTTAAACTGAAAAAAAGATTCATAATACTTTCATTATCCCTCCTTCAAGGCTAGGCAGTGATGTGTGTGTGTGTGTGTGTGTGTGTGTGTGTGTATTATATATACATATACATACATATACATATACATACATACATATGTATGTGTGTATACACATGTATACATACACATATATACATATGTATGTATATATACACACATATATGTATAATTTGTTTACTGAAACTACATGAAAACAAAGCTAGACAACTAAATGCAATTAGAAAAATAATTCAAGCACAAAATGAGGACTTAAAGAAACAGAAACTATTTAAAAAACAGCAATACTAGAGTTGAAGAATACAGTGGCTGAAATGAAGACTTCAATAGAGAGCTTCAATAACAGTCTTAAACTAATAGAAGAAAGAATTAGTGAATAAAAAGGCAGGTCGTTTAAAATCATATAGTTCAAGTAGAAAAAAGTAATAAAATAAAATAAAAACAGTGAATAAAGCTTACATGAATTATGGACACTAATAAGATAAATCATCTATGCATTAGTGGATAAAAGGAAAAGATAGAAAGGAAAAGGGGCAAAAAGCTTGTTTGAAGAAATAATACCTGAGAACTTCCCGATCTACGGAGAGATTTGGACATCTAAGTTGATGAAGCTAATAGGTAGCTCCAAACTTTCAACCCCGAATAGGCCTCTCCAAGACATATTATAATAAAACTGTCTAAAGTCAAGGACAACAAATTTTAAAAAGCAGTAAGATAAAAATAATTTTTCACACGTAAAGGAGTCTCCTTAAGGCTATCAGTAGATTTCTCAGTAGAAATCATGCAGGTCAGCAGGGAGTAGAATGTAATCTTCAATGTACTGAATGGTTAAATCTGCCAACCAAAAATACTTTATACAAAAGAGCTGTTTTTCATAAATGAATGAGAGATAAAGTCTTTCCCCCCAAAATCAAAAGCTTAAGAAGGTCATCACCACTGGACTTGCCTTATATGAAATACTAAAAGGAGATTTTCAAGCTACAGTGAAAGGATTCTCATTAATACATGGAACATATAAAAATATGAAACATACTGGTAAAAGTAAATATATAGTCAAATTCAGAATACTGCGATACTGTAATGTGGCATTCTATTAATACATTAAATCTAGTATGAAGATTTAAATAACAGAAGTTTAAAAAATAACTATACATATAATGTTAAGAATACACAATATATGTAGAGGTAAATTGTGATGTCAAAACATAAAACATGGCAGGAAGGTCTTAATGGGTAGGAATTTTGTATGTAATCTAAGTTGTTATAAACAAAGTAAAACATCTAATTTTTTAAAGATGTTATGTATAGAAATAAGATGGTTTGTGTTAGCCTCATGGAAACAACAAAGCAAAAACCTACCTAAAAGACAAAGATGAAATCAAAGCATACCACCACAGAACATCGATTCAAAAAGGCAACATAAGAGGAAAAAGGAAACAAAGGAACTACATAACAGCCAGAAAAGAATTAACAAGATAGCATTAGTAAGTTCTTACTTATAAATAATTACTTCATATGAAAATAGATTGATATCTTCACTTAAAGGCATAAGAGTTGCTGAATATATTAAAAAAACAAACAAACAAACAAACAAACAAAAAAACAAGACCCAACTATATGGTTCCTACAAGAGATAACTTCAGCTTTAAATATATATATAGGTTCAAAGTAAAAGAATGGCAAATGATATATCACGGAAATGAAAACCAAAAGAGAGCAGGAATGGCTAACCTTACATCAAACAAAATAGATTTTAAGTCAAAAACTGTAACAAGAGACAAAGAAGATCAATATATAATGATAAAGAGTTCAAGCCATCAAGAGCATATAACAATGGAAATATATTTATATATGCTTGTAACATTGGAGCACCTAAATATATTAACCAAATACTAACAGATCTGAAGGGAAAACTAAACAGCAGTACAAAAGTAATAGAGACCTTCAGTACCCCACTATCAACAACAAATAGATCATCGAGAAAGAAAGTCAATAAGGAAGCACTAAACTTAAATGATACCTTAGGCCAAATGGACTAACACGTGTACAGAACACTTCACCCAACAGCAGCAGAATATACATTCTTCTTAAACATACTTGGAACATTCTTCAGAACGTCTCATGTGACAGGCCGCTACACAAGGCTTAGAAAATTTAAAAAAATAGAAATTATACCAAGTATCTTTTTCAAACTTGATGCTATAAAACTAAGAAACAACAAGAACAACAACAAATAGAAAATTAACAAATGTATGTAAATTAAACAACATATTGATGAACAACAACTGGGATGACAAAGGATAAATCAAAAGGGAAATCAAAAATATCTAGAAACAAACAAAAATAAAAATGGATATTCTAAAATTTATGGAACACAAGAGTAATTCTAAGAGGGAGGATTGTAACAATAAATGCCTACATGAAGAAAAAAAGAAAGATCACAAATAAATAATCTAACTATGCATCTCAAAAGTTAAAAAAAAAAGACAGCCTAACCCACACTTTGTAGAAGAAAAGAAACAAAGAAGTAAATAAAATAGAAACCAGAAAAACAATAGAAAGATTTATGAATAAAAGAGTTGTTTTTAAAAAAGATGAACAAAACCGACCAATCTTAAGTTAAACTAAAAAAGAGAACAGTAAAAGAAATAAAATCATAATTGAAAGAGGATGCAATACATCTGATGCCACAGAAATATAAAGGGTGATAATAGACTACTATGAGCAATTATGTGTCAACAAATTGGGTAATCTAGAAATCAGTACATTCCTAGAAACATACAACTTACCATGACTACATCATGGAAAAAAATATTGAACAAGCCAATAATGATAGGAAAATTAAAACAGTAATCAAAAAACTCCCAACAAAGAAAAGCCTAGGAATAGATAGCGTCACTGGTGAATTCTACCAAATATTTAAAGGAGAATTAACAGTAATCCTCAAACTCTTCCAAAAAAATTAATGAGGAAGAAACACTCATTTTATAAGGGCCAGCATCACCCTGATACCAAAGCCAGTCAGGACACTTAAAAACAAACAAACAACAACAACAACAACAAAAAACCTTACCATCTGATATCCCTGGTAAATACAGATGCCAAAGTTCTGAACTAAATACCAGCAAATCAAATAAAACTGCACATTAATAAGACTATATATACCATTATCCAGTGGAGTAAATCCCTGAATGCAAGGACAGTTTCACAGGCACAAATCAATAAATGTATTAATAAAATAAAAGATAAGCATATGATCATCTCAGTATATGTAGAATGCATTTCACAAATTAAATACCCTACATTAATAAAAGTGCTCCAAAAATCAGGTATAGAGGAATGTGCCTCAAAATAATAAACAGTATAAATGACAAATACACAGCTAACATCATACTTAATAGTGAAAGTTTGAAAGCTTTTCTAATGAGATCAGTAATGAAGATGAGAGTCCCCACTCTCTCCACTCGTACTCAACACCATGCTAGAAGTCCTGTTCAGAGCAATTACACAAGAAATAGGAATAAAAAAGCATTCAACTCAGAAAGGAACATGAAAACCTGTTTCTGTTTGCAGATAATATTCTATTATATAGAAAATCCTAAAGGCCACCAAAAATCTGTTAGAACTAATCACCAAATTCAGCAATGATGTGGGGTACCAAATAAACATATAGAAATCAGTTGCATTTCTATACATTATAAGAAATTATCTAAAAATATAAAGAAAGAAAACAACTCCAAATACAATACCATAAAGAATAATAAAATACATAGGTATAAAAGTAACCAAAGAGGTGATAGATCTGTACCTTGAAAATTATAAAATTATAAAAAATTGTAGTAGGCACTATAGATTCAATGCTATCCTTATCAAAATTCTAATAGCATTGTCCTGGTCTGCATGGATCAGTTGGTTGGGCATTGTCTCACAAATCTAAAGGTCTCTGGTTCGATTCCCAATTAGGGCACATGCCTGGGTTGCAGGCCTGTCCCCAGTTGGGGCAGATGCAAAAGGCAACCAATTGATGTTTCTCACATGGATGTTTCTCTCCCTGTCTTTTTCCCTCTCTTCCCCTCTCTCTAAAAATAAATAAGTAGAATATTTAGAAAATTCTAACAGCATTTTTACAGAAATATCAAAAAAAATCCTAAAATTTGTACAAAACCACAAAAGAAGCTGAATAACCAATGAAATCATGAGAAAGAAGAACAGAGCTGGTTGCATCACAATTCCTTCAAACCTTGCACAAATCTACAATAATCAAAAGAGTATGATATTAGAATAAAAAACAGATACACTGAGCAATGGAACAATATCAAGACATGAAAAAATAAACCCATAAATATAAGGTCAATTAACATTTGACAAGAAATTCAAGAATTCTCAATGGGGCATAGATAGACTTTTCAATAAATAACATTGTGAAAATTGGATATTCAGGTCAAGAAATTGACCTCCTATCTTGTACCACTCACAAAGATCAACTTATATTAAAGACCTAGATTAAAGACCTAAAATTGTAAAATTACTAGAAGAAAACAAGGAAAGCTACTTGATATTGATCTTGGCAATAATTTATTGGATGTGACATCAAAAGTGAAAGCAACAAAAGCAAAAATTAACAAGCAGACAACATCAAAATTAAAAGCTTCTGCATAAGAAAGAAAGAATCAGCAAAATGAAAAGGCAAACTACAGAATTGGAGAAAATATTTGCAAACCACCTATAAGAAAAGAGGTCAATATCTAAAATACATAAGGACTTACACAATTTCACAGAAAAAGACAATCATTTTAAAAATGGACAAGAAACTTGAGTAGATAATTTTCCTATGTAGTTATACAAATGGCCTATAGCTACATGAGAATATGCTTAATATCATTAATCATCAGGGCAATGCAAATCAAAATTACAGTGAGATATCCCCTTACACCTGTTAGAATGGCTATTAAAAAAAGATTTGTTGATAAGACTGTAAAGGAAAAGGTACATTATTCATAAGAGTGTAAATTGGTACAGTCATTATTGAAAATGTTATGGAGTTTCCTTAAAAAAATAAAAATAGAACCTCCATTTGATTTCTGGCTATATTTGAACAAAATGAAATTGGTATCTCAAGAGATATCTGTACTTTCATGTTTATGGCAGTATTAATTATAACAGCCACGATATGGAAAGTGCCTATATGTCCAGCCCATCAGTTGATGACTGTAAAAAGAAAATGTGTACACTTATACACACACTCACACACACACACACAATAGACTATCATTCAGACATAAAAAGGAGGAAAGCATGCCATTTGTTGCAACATGGATAAAATTTGAGGGCATAATACTAAGTTAGACAAGTAAGACAGAGAAAGACATATAGCATATGTTCTGACTTTATTTTTGGAATCTAAAAATTTGATTTCATAGAAACAAAGAATATGATGGTAACTACCACCAGCTGAGGAATGGAGGAAATAGGGAGATATTGGACAAACAATACAAATTTCCATCTATAAGATAAATAAATTTTTGCTCTCTAATGTACTATAAAATGACTATAACTAACAGTACTATTCGATAATTGTTAGAGATTATAAAATAAATCTTAAATGTTGTCACCACACACCAAAAAAAAAAAAAAAAAAGGCAATTAAGAGAGTGGTTGGAGATGTTAACTAATATTATTTTGGTAATCCTTTTTCATTTTACATATGAATCAAATCAATGCATTGTACACCTTCAACTTACATAGATTATACATCAATTATATGTCAATAAATGTGGGGAAAAGCTTTTCTGTAAGAAAAAATTTAGCAAACTTGAAGATAGAAAAAGTAAATTACTTAACCTAAACAAAAATCGATTAAAAAATGAGGATATTAAGGATCTGTAGATCTAGACCTAATGTTTATCTTCTTGGAGTTCTAGAGATAAAATAGGTGAAGCAGGAAATAATTTTGAATAAATAGTGTGAAAATTTTCCAAATTTGGCAAAAGCCTACAGACTCAAGAAGTTGAATGAAACCTAAATAATATAAACACAAAAATACCCTCACACCATAATCAAACTCTGAAAACTAAAGACAAAAATCTTGAAAGCTGTGAGAGATAAATGACACATTTAGGGGAAAATCAAAAAATGAGAGGATTTCTCATCTGTGATCATGGACTGCAGTAGGAGGTGGCACAACATTTTTCAAATTCTGAAAAACAAACAATGGTCAACACTGAATTCTACATTAAGTAAAAGGAAAAGAAATACATTCCCACACAAAAGAAACTAAGAGAATTTGTCATGAGTCAAACCTAAATGAATGTCCTTGCCCTGGCAGATGTAGCTCAGTGGATTGACTGCAGGCCTGCAAACCAAAGGGCTGCTGATTTGATTCCCAGTCAGGGGGCCTGCCTAGGCTGTGGGCCAGGTCACCAGTAGGGGGCACATGAGAGGCAACCACACATCGATGTTTCTCTCCCTCTCTCTTTTCCTTCCTCTCTCTCTAAAAAAATAAATAAATATTTTTAGAAAAATGAATGGCCAAAGGGAGTAATAAGTAGAAAAGAATGAGAAAATATGGTATCTTAGAACATCAGAATGGAAGAAACTGAGTGAAAAGAGTAAAAGGAAAATTTACAATAGCCAACTGCTGGAAGCAACCTAAGTGTCCATCAGTAAATGAGTAGATAAATTAGTACAAAATTATGGTACATTTACACAATGGAGTACTACACCGAAGAAAGAAAGAAGGAGCTCCTACCCTTTTAGGCAGCATGGATGGAGCTGAAGAGCATTATGCTAAGTGAAATAAGCCAGGCAGTGAATGACAAATACCACATTATCTCACCTATAAATGGAACCTAATTGACAAAACAAACAAGCAAGCAAAATATAACCAGAGACATTGAAATACAGAACAAACTGACAGTAACCAGAGGGGAGGGGAGAGAGGAATAGTGGCAGAAAATAGGTAAAGGGCCATCAAGGAACATGTATGAAGGACATATGGACAAAGTTAAAGGGGGTAGGTTCAAGGGTAAGAGGCAGGGATGGGTGGGGCAGAGGCAGGGATGGTGGTATGAAAATGGAGATAACCGTACTTGAACAACAATAGAAATAAATAAATAAATAAATAAATAAATAAATAAATAAATAAATAAAAGAAAAGGAAAGAGCAAATGGTTTGTTTCTCCTTTGAGTTTTCTAAATTATGTTAATGTTTGAATCCAAAAGCATATTTTCTGATGTGGTTCTTAATATTGTTACACACAATAGAGGGTTAAGAGACTCAAAGTGATGGATGATTTCTACACTAAATTCAAATTATTAAAATGTACTCAGTAGACTGATAAGTTATGCATATATGCAATGCCATATGTAGAGAAACCACTAAATTATTATATAGTTTACACCCAAACTATAAATAAATCAAAACAGTATTCTAAAAAATTTCCAGGTAACACAAGAAGGAAAAATAAAGACTAATGAAAAAAAAAAAATTCAGACTTAAGCTTTAAAAACTCGGTAATTACATCAACTATAAACAAATTAAATGAACAAATTAAAAAGCAGATATTGGTAAAATGATTCAAAAATCATGACTCAGAGACATTGAAATTAAGAGCAAACTGACAATAACCAGAGGGGAGGTGGGAGGGGATAGTGGGGGGAAAAGGCGGATGGGTTTTCAGGAACATCTATAAAGGACACATGGACAAAACCAAAGCGGGGTAGGATCAAGGGTGGGAGGTGGGGATGGCTGGGGTATGGGGCAGTGTGGGGAGAAAATAGAAACAACTGTACTTGAACAACAATAAAAAGTAGAAAAATACCAATTAAAAATTAAATATTAAAAAAAAGTTTTGAACTGAAAAATAAAGTAAAATAAAATTTAACAAAATGACCCAATTATTCATGCAGGTGTTATTTTGAATACAAAATGTTGGGAACTGCCTTGCCTGGTTTCAGAAGCTGTAAGCCCCCCATGGCTAAGGCTGAGTGAGCGACCTTCGGCCCATAAACCTGCCTGATCAGACAAAGCTTATCTCCCTGGCAGGAGCACTGCTTCTGCTCCTTTTACTTCACCCTGCCTGGTCCCCAATGCTTGGTTGATTAGTCAATGACAGGTAAGCTTCTCCAACGGGGGAATGATCTAAGACAAGCATGATCATGGGGAGGCCTCAGGGAAGGAATTGGGGGGCTATAGCAAAAGGGAGTGATGGACCTTCAGCTTTGACATAGCCTGGGTCCTCATTCTGTTTGTGAGAAGTCTCCTAATCTCTTGGCTGCCTTACTTCCCCTGCCTGACTTAAGCCTGAAAAAATGACAGAGGGCGGTGCAGTCTTGTGCTGGAAAGGGCGGATTCCCCAGGCGATCAGGCCTAAGAAAGAATATATAAAATCTTGTGAAATCTGCTTTGCTAAGAATGCTCTCAATTAAATGATAAGCGTCCAAGCAGAAAATGAGTTTGTTTCCCAAAGTTTTGTCACCCTTTAGCTAAGAGACCCTGACTCAGAATAAGCCCTCATAGTTCTTTGTATGCTATCTATTGTTTGATCCTTACTGCCTAACAATTGTTAATGAGCTTTACTTGTATTCCTGGGCAAAATGAACCCAATAAAAGCCCATTGAGGAAAAGGCTCTTGGTTCTTTTCCCTTGAGAGATCGGCCACCTTTCCTCCCCAAGCAGATCATATCTTGGTAGACTTATTCTCATCCGTGGTGGCCAGGCGGACCCTGCAGGTGGAGCTCCCCTACCCTCCCAAAAAGAGCCAATCTCAAAATGTAATGGACTGTATGATTCCATTTATGCAATATTCTTAAAATGAAGTTATGGAGATTGAGAACACATTAGTGACTGACCGTGCTTACAGGGTAAGTTTATCTATAAAGTAGTAGCACAAGAGACAACTTTGTAGTTATAAAATAGTTCCGTATCTTGATTCTGGTGGTAGTTATGTAAATTTGCACATGTGAGAAAATGGGACAAGACTATATACATACCATGTGCCTGGGGTGGGTATTGCACCAGAGTTATATAAGATATAGCCGCTGGGGAAAACTGGGTGAAGAGTACATGAGATTTCTCACTGCAGTAAAAGAGCTTCAGAACTAAAAGAAATTTAACAGTTTTTTTTTTTTTTTTTCAATGTAAGAACAAACATAACAGTCTCTACTCTTCAGGTGTAATTCAGTCCTTGACTGAGACATCGTGACCTCTGCTTGGTAACTTCTTTCACTTGTCTGTCCTGTTCTTACACACCACCTCAATAATGCATTAACTCTATCTTCCTGTTGTACTACTGTGGAATTTCCTAAAAATGGAAATCACTTTGTTTGCAGAATCTTAGTGCTTAATCTAATTTTCTCTCTCCATATATATGCAAACGCTATAAATAAGTTTATCAGGTAAGTATCGATTTTTAAAGGATTTCCAGTCTTTTTTGTATGATTTCAAAAAAGAAATCATACCTTTTTGTACGATTTCCCAGTGGTTAAGTTTTTTAATTTGATCAAGTCCATCCTCAATTTTGTTAATATTTCTGAAGGAAAATAATGCTATTTGTTATATTTCTAATGTGGTACCACTACAATAGATATCAGATTCCCTGTATGCATTTTTTTCCAAAACATCCTGGTGCCAATAAAAAAAATTGGGGGTAATATGTCTCATAATTATTGTATCCCTCTGTATTTCATCCAGATAAAGAACAGATAATTTTTTTAATTATAAAGATTATTTTTAGGAAGATATCTGATGCTCTGGACCCATGATTCCCTCCTTTTGGTTTGGAGAGTCTGGGGAGGTAAGTCCTTAACCTTAAGTCTAGAGAAAATCAGCATCAGTGGTGAGTGCCATCACACATTCATGCTTATCCCTGCAGACAGGGGATTTGCTGAACTACAGCCTCATTCCCAGCTACCAAATCTAGAGAGGGCAATGAACTCATGTGTTGATTTGCTAAGCAGGAGAGGGTTTTGATATATTTTGCTTCAGTTTTGATGAGATAAGTTTGCTTTTCCAAAGCTTGTAAAGTCAAATGATACATGAGGATATTCTGTGACTATAAAAGAGAAAGAGAGCCATAGTGGGGTAACATTGGCACCGAACAATAGGCCTAGGGGGTAGGAGACAGTGGCAGGGAAGCCAGTGATGAGCAGCAAATTTCAAGGAGTTACGTGAAAGCTGCATTGACTAACTAGGATGACATTCATTTGCCTGTTCAAGGGAACTTAGAAAAGGTAGTGAGCTATGGAAATGTCTGAGGAGCCATGGATATGCTGAGAAACTAAAATGTCAGTTTTAAGTGATTTCCATGCCCACAGAGTAGAAAACAAGCCTACATAGTAAGCCGAATATATTTTAAAGGAATAAAGTGAAACCAAAATCAGGGTATGTTTTTATCATGGCACATGAAGTAATAATTTAAAATGCCAAAGATTACACAGATAGACTGATAGATGGATACAATTTTCAAATAAATATTGTTTTTAGTCTAAATAATCTTGCAAAAATTAAAAAAAAAACTTATGATGTCTTTTGCAAATGATTCCATAGTGGGCATTTAATTTGTTAGTGCAATGGTTTAGAAGATGGTAATCTTTGACCTAATTTATGCTATTACTTTCTTCAGAGGAACGTACCGAACAGATAACAACAGTGATGTCAGAAGGATGAAAGAAGAGCAGAGATTTGGCCTTGGGAGTGTGACCAAAAATAGGTAATTGGCATTGTCATTTCAGTTGAGTGGGCACAACAAAAACCAAATTGGATGTGTCAAGAAGAGAATATTAGAGGGTAAAGTAGGAAAGCAGGTATAAGAGGCAGCTTGAAGAACTAGTAATACACTTAAATACCCATATACTTTACATTCCCCTACCAAAATTACAAGTGCATTATCCCAACTAGCAAAAAATGTCAAAGTAACATAAAGGATATTTATATAAATGCCAGTATATTTTCTCCACACATAATATCTTCAGATTTTAAGAAATTTTTAAACAGTTTATCTAGATTAAAAAAACTATAGATGTATTTGTTTTAGAAAACAAAGAAGATGAAGAAGCAGACACTTAAGTTTTTTAAAGTGTATTTTTTCCTCATAGGTACATGTGCTCACTATTAAAATGAGAGATAAAATGAAAAACACCCATATTTCAACTATTAAAAAATGTATCATTTTAACTTATTTTTAATATTCACATAATGAATATTTCATTGTGCTAAACATTCACATAATGTTTCAGTTGGCTGAACTTGTGTGAATTTTTGTGTGATTTAAAAGTATTTTTAAATGACAAAAGAATGGAGATCATTTTTAAAATTCATTGTGTCTCTGCCCCTTCTGTCATTGCACAGCACCTGTACACACATCCTTCTTCTGTTTTCCATTGATTGGATGCTCAGCCGTATCTTCCTTGTCTTACGTCTTTGTTGACAATATAGAATCAGGACTTTCGCACCATAGGTATTTCCTGCATTATCCACCTGTCCCATACCCCCCAGGTTAATTATCTTAGAATCTCAGCTACTCACATTGAGAAATAAATATGTAACAGGGGCTATTTGGTAACCTTATAGAGGAAGCAGTTTGGAGAAAAGAAAACATAAACATAGGAGATGCATCTCCTCCTGTGTGTTTTGATTGTCTAAGAAAGCAATAACACATCATATGCTATCTAAATATTGATTACCATTACTTATTTATCACAACAAACTACTAATGTACCAAACTGTTGCAAATAGAATTAGTGTAATACCTAAACACAGAACAGAGATAATTCTCTTATGTTCCCTCTGTAATTGAAGATAGATATATAGGACAGAGTGTTGGTCGAATTATCTGTAAATCTTGTAAGTAGAAAATAATAGTATTAGTTCTTAGTCTATACCAAATCTCAGTATTGGTAAAGTATTTGTCATGCTGTTCTATTATACCATCTCCCTCTCTCTTTTTTTGTAATTTTTATCTCTTATGTTCTGTAAAAAAAAATGTGTTCTGTTTGCCAAAGTTTGCTCATTTCTATTAAAAATTTACTTGAGTTTCAAGTAACCAAGTTATTTATAATATTATTTAAAATACTTATTTATTTTTAGAGATGGGGAAAAGAGAGAGAAAAAGAGGGAGAGAAATACCAATCTGTGGTTGCCTCTCTCCTGTGCCCCCCCCCCCCTCCCGGCTGGGGACCTGGCTCGTAACCCAGGCATGTGCCCTGACTGGGAATTGAACTAGCAACTCTTTGTTTTGCAAGCTGGCACTCAATCCACTGAGCCACACCAACCAGGGCAAGTTATTAATAATTTTTAAAAACTTTACAAACTGTCTTCATGTACTAGGTGACTTTTTCACACAGATAAAATCCTTTTACTTTTTATGAATTATAATTGATTTTACATTTCAAATATTTAAAATTGTTCAACCTAGTTCTTAGTTCTTATTTATCAGCTCAATAATATTTCATCTAGCTGATGCATTATATTTTTAATAATTATAATTCCTCCATTTAAAAATAACTAACTTAAAAATTAAATGTTAAAATTGAGCAAATTGATAACTTGAGAATTGTGTTTATCACTAGCATTATAGAACCAAAACAGCTGATAGTATAAGAATTATTGCATTTCTCCCCTAAACATTTTCTTTGTATACATCAAGACAGAAGGAGCTGTATATCCCAGTAGTTACTTAGTAGCTTTTGACTAACAAGAATTTCTACAACAGGAATTGGCAAACTATGGTCCTTAGAAAAGATGCCTGTTTGAGTAAATAGTTTCATTGTAATACAGCCATACTCATTTGATTACAAATTGTCCATAATCAGTTTTGCACTATGCTGACAGAGTTGAGTATTTGTTACAGAGACACCATTGCTCACAAAGCCTAAACTACATACTATCTAATCAAAACTTCCTTACAAATTTAGGGTTAATCCCTACACATTGTTTTATGTTCATAGAAGATACCAAAATGATACCAGCACATTAGCTGTTGAGTACGGTTAAAAAAGAGTGTTTAAAACAGTATGGAATTTCCTCAAAAAACTAAAAATGGACTGTTTTTTGACCTGGCAATTCCACTGCTGAGATTATACCCTAAAAAATCCTGAAACACAAATTCAAAAGAACCTATGCACCCCAATGTTCATAGCAGCATTATTTACAATAGCCAAGTGCTAGGAACAGCCTAAGTGCCCATCAATAAGTGAGCGGATAAAAAAGTGGGGTACATTTACCCAATGGAATACTACACAGCAGAAAGAGAAGGAACTTCTACCTTTTGGGACAGCATGGATGGATCAAAAGTGAAATAGGGCAAAAAGGGCAAAGTGAAATAAGCCAGATGGTGAAAGACAAATACCATATGATGTCACCTATAAGTGGACCCTAATCAACAAAGCAAACAAGTGAGCAAAACAGAACGAGAGGGATGGAAATAAAGAACAAACTGACAGAGACCAGAGGGAGAGGGGCAAGGGATAAGGAAAGAAAGAAGAGGAAGGGCCTAGTTAAATAACAAGTATAAATGACCCATGAACATGGACAACAGGGTGGGGAATTGACTGTGGGAGTGGGGGCAGGCAGGGCAAGGGAGAACAATGGGGGCGGGAATTGGGACAACTATAATAGAACAATAATAAAAAATAAAAAATAAAAATTGTAAAATGTTAAAGAAAAAGAGTGTTTAGAACAGGACAGCTCATTTTGTTCACCCTCTCTATAAATTATTAACCCTGACTTTAGAGTGACTTTTCCAGCACACATATATAATACTGTGAAAAAACTCAGTAGTTACAAATAGTTTTTTGATAGAGTTTTAATTTCTTAGCATGTTTACAGACCAAATGTGAAAAGATATTCTGTCGTCATAAAAGTTTCATTCATAGTAGACATAACAATGTCTATGACTGTCAATCAATAGTTGCATATTATTTGATGCTTTATTCATAGATTCTTATGGGTCTAGTTTTCCTTACATAAAATGTTTTTGTTCAGGTTTTATTATTTTATATCTGTTAATCCCCTAGTTGAACATTTGAATATTGGGAGTACATTATATTTATATAGTCATAGGCATTATCATAAAAATTTATGGAAGACTTTTTAAATAAAACCTTAATATAATTCTTTGAACACTGTATTAAACTGAAATATGCCTGCATTGGGTAAAATCAAGAATAATAAAAAACAGTAGTCAGTAACATTATTTTGGCTTACAGTCAGCCTTAAAATCAACTTTTTATTGAGGTACAGTCACTTTAATAAAAACAAAAATTGAGTGCAATTTTGTGATTTATGTCTTTCAAAATGTAAATAATGTTCTTCCAAATACTGAAACAAAAACATAGATTCTAGTATTCCCAAATTCATTCTGCTTAGAACTCTAACGGTATCTCACACAGGTCACACGTGTTTCCCACTCTCAATGCCATGCTCATATCTCAGCATCTGGTAAATACACAGTAAGGGAATTGATACCACACTTCACATCCACGTACATTAAAAAGAAAGTTAGCTTTTGATACTTAGACTCTAGGTAGAAGGTTCAAAGTAAAAAAAAAAAAAAAAATACTATCACCCTGGATATAAGCCCAGGATGAGTTAAAATTAGCATACCTGGATTCTCTTTCTATAATGCAAATTCAAAATGAGCAGCCAATTTAATGCTAGCTTGTTTTGGACTCTCTCCAAGGTGGTTACCAGTAGAATTGAAGACATCCTTGTTATGCCATGACTCTAACCTATAATTCATTACCACAGAAAAGACCATTCATAACGGCACAGTGAGGCTTCTGTGTGGACTTTAATCATGATCATCATCATAATAAAATAATATGCTTTGCTCAGGAAGTTGTGGAGAAATACGAATTATCTGAGAATGTTTCTAGGTGCTCTCTCTGAGTTCCCCAAACACACAGGTAGAGAAGATGACTTTCCTTTACAGCAATAGGAAATAATGTATCCAAGCTTGGCTTCCCCTGCATGGGGGGGATACCTATTCTCCATCCACGTGTCTATCTCAGCAAAAGGCACTATGAAGCCCCATGCACCTATAAAATGCAAATGACTCCAAACTCTGTATATTGTACTATTATAAACATGTGTTGTCCTGTTAGACTTAAAACGGAAGAACAATTCCTTTATTAGAATGCAAACCAACACAGCTGGCCTAGCAATACTCAGCCTAACCTCCTCTGCTATGAAATAATGGGACAGTGTGGATCTGTGCTTTTGGATCTCTTCATGCTCACTCTACCATTCAGGATTTTGTTTTTCTAGTAATACTATTTTGATACTGTGAAACGAGGTAAAATGCATCCAAAACCTACAAGAGACAAACTTCGGCAATATTGATACTGTGAAACGAGGTAAAATGCATCCAAAACCTACAAGAGACAAATTTCGGCAATATAAGCTAATATACGAATTAATATTTTTGCATATCTATGAAACGATGAAATGGTCATTTTTTTTTTTAATGTGGGGAAAGCTATTTGAGTATGTCAATGTGAATGTGAATGGTGAGTCTGGAAAAAAATGTACACATTGAATACGTTTTTTCCCCCTTAAATCCTTACCCAAGGGTATGTTTATTGATTTTTTTTTTAAAGAAAGAGAGAGAGGGAGAGAAACATCAATGTGAGAGAGAAACATTGATTGGTTGCCTCCCGTATGCACTTCAACAAGGGATCACACCAGAAACCTAGGTATGTGCCCTGACTCGGAATCAACCCACAACCTTTTGGTGTATGGGATGATGCTCCAACTAATGATCCATTCAGCCAAAGCTGAGTATCTTGTTTTTAAGAGGAAGTATTTAAGATTTCCTCAACTCGGAAGATTAGTTATTACAAAGACCTCGATCTGAATTATCATGCCAGTTGGTCTAAAGTCTGAGCCATAGCAAAGTTTAATTGCAGAAGCATGAAGGTGAAGGGTATTTCAAAAGGTCACATGCCAAGTGGCATGGGCAATACTGACTTATATTATTCTCTGTGGAAACTGACTATCCAGTTCAATTTCATTTGAATTTTTAGTATATATGGAGGCTTCAGGAGAATTAATCCAGTAGCATTGCAATTGCTTCTTCTGCCAAAATGAGATGACTAATCAGGATATACAGTTTTGACATAAGGATTGTACAAGTACAATGACAAAAATAGAGCTAATCCAATAAAGTTCAAGTATTAGACTATTATTTTCTAAGCAGGATAGTTTCCCATCATGATGGACCATTAGGCTAGCTTTCTAATAAACACAGAAACTTTCTGCCTAGAAAAGTGCACCTGTCATACTGAGCCCATAGGCAGTTTAGAATTACAAACACAACATGATCAAGCATAACTGGGAGCATAAATCAAATCTCTGTGCAATAGAGTTACTCCAGGCACAAATCCCAGAGGGTAGCAGAGAAAGAGGAATTAGATGGTAAAAAAGTAACAAGTTGCAGAGATCAAAGGCAGGCCATAGGTCAAGGTAAGCTAGTAAGTAAGGACACTGCATAAGCACCCCTGTGTTAAAAAACAAACAAAAAACAGCAAATGAACCTTGAAGCTGACCCTTTTGCTAAGGAAGAAGTTAATGTCAAGGTGTGGTCTTTGGATGAGGCATGTAAATCATGATAGAATGACAATAATTAAGGTAAACTTATCAGCAGTCGAAGTTTAGGGCAGCTCCTTAAGTCACCCCATGAAATACCATGTACAAGTCTGTGATTTTTCCTAAGGTGATACTGTCCTAATTGCTTTTTCTAGAATGATGGAGTCTATTGTAAGTGGAAATCCCAGGCAACTCTGAGAACACTTCTGGGCAAAAGCAAAAGCAAACTATGTGTTAAACAAAGTAGAGAAAATCTCTTGGTTTAGTACTCAGATTAATATATCCCAACTTGAGTCAATTGTACAGTGGTTGATAGCAAAATCATGGATCCCTGAGCAGAGATTACACATACCGAGAATGCCTCTCAGGGATGTAATTGTCCATAGAGTGAATCTTACATTGGTAGTTTCACTGTGGAGTCAGCATGATCTCCAAGAAGATTATTTCTATGGGGCCCTCATAGTACTTGGAGGACATGGCCTTCATGAATAACGTGTATAGCCCAGGTGGGGTGGCTCATTTAATTGAAGTGTTATCCTGCACACCAAAAATAAATAAATAAATAAATAGATAGATAGATAAATAAATAAATAAATACATAGATTTCAGGTTGGATCCCTGTTCAGGTTGTGTACAGAAGGCAACCAATAGATATTTCTCTCTCAGGTTGAGGTCCATCTGTCTGTCTCTTTCTCTTTGAAATCAATTAAAAATATCCTGATGTAAGGATAAAAATAGACTAATCTATATAGTTTTTATAACCAGGGTACAAGTCTTTATTTCCATTTTTAAAAAATTTCTTCTCCCACTGAAATTTCTCTGGTCTGAAATTAAACTCCTACTATTGTTTAAAATCTATTTTTTTCCTTGGGGAATTAATTATTTGTTGGGATTTCATAAAATTCCAACTTATTTCTACAAATACTCTAATTTTATATGAAATATATTCTACTTATATGCATATCACATTTTTAAGGATTCCAAATCTTTTATAAGTTTCTTAATCAGGGATTCTTATACATTAAAAGATAAAATCCATGTTCCAACTCCTAAGAATATAAAATAATATTCTAGGAATATACTATGTTAAAATATTTTAATTGCAAACAACAGGAACACAAAACTTGGCTTGAAAACTTAGCTAGAAAATTCACTGGCTTACATAATTAAAAAGTCCAAGATCTGAAATGTGCCTAATCCTCTAGTTCACAGAAAATTGTCTTTCCCCTTTTCTTGGCTCCGATTTATTCTCTCCTGGCTTTATTTAAGTATATTGTCTTTATGTTCATTCAAGAACATGTTATCCTTAACACTCACAATCATGTGGAAAAGAGAATGCCTTTTTTTCTTATTCTGATCACTCTAGAAAAATTTTTTCCTAGAGGAAGCTTATTGGCCCACCTTTGGTTCTACGTCCATTCCTGTGAAATGGGAGCCAAGTCTGTGTGATTGACAGTTTCATGAAGTGAAAGGGGGATCTAAAGAAAAGAAAAAATGTTGAACTCAAATAAAGTAACTCAGTAGCATCTAACTGCTTTTGATTGCATTCAAATATATGGTAAGGTCACATACCTCTCTTACCTTATTTATAGTCTCATGAAGATATTCTCTATTGATTTACCTGTTTTTAGACAATCATAAATGCTTTAGGAACAAAAATGACTGATTAAAACAATCAATAGCAGATCTTACACATGCAAAGTGGTTCAAGAGATCATCTGGATGAGCCCTTTGCATGATGAAAATGATAAAATAACCATAGATTATGATGTATCTTTTTAAACCATTCAGATTTTACTGGATACCTATAGTGAAAACAGGTCATTTAGAGACAGCACAACAAATGATTGTTTAAACATTCTCAGAAGGATGCCTGGTGTTAGACAGTCGAAAAGAGTTGTTACAGATTTTTCTGTACTGCAGGTTCCATGGATATCAGAGAAAGTAAACCCTAAGTACATGCTCCATCACTCCTTCCTCCCATATCTATGGCAGGCATGTTCTTGACTCTGGACATCAATTCATAACTATTGAGGAAATAGAACTAACTATAGAGGTAAATACTCATTGTTATACTGGTCATAGATTGAATTTAGCTGATTGCAATGAAATACACTTATTTATCAGTTTCAGAGACTTATGCTGGGGTTACTCCATAAAAAAGCTAAATTATACTGCACCATTTACCACAATAACTCATACACTCAAGAGGAACACAAAGGAAACATATGCAAAGAAGTGACCACCCTAACTAAAAAAGAAATATATGTTTAACAAATATTATTATTAAATATATACATATATAATAATATAAATATATTTATATAAAATATATTTTATATAAATATATTTATAAATATTATATATAGATATATAGTCAAATATATAATATATATATATATGTTATCATGATTTATTACCCATTGTATTTGCACTGCAGAGCGGAGGTAACAGACGTGTATGCTTAAAAGGACAACTGCTTAGATCCACGCTTGCCACCCTGTCAGTGGTGAAAACCCGTCTCTTCCTTAATCCACTGCATCCTGATACATAAACAAAATAAAGGCTTTCAAATTCTCAAAGTATTACCACTAGATAAACACATTTCATATTATTTTAACATGGACCAATGTGGGGTAACTCAGCGCACAGCCCCCCCCGCCCCCAACCTCAGAGAACAGGTGGCTGCCTGGCCAGCAGCCATAAGGAGCCAGGAACAGTCTGTATCTCGACGTCCCAGCCCTCTCAAGGCCCCTGTGTCTCAAGGCTGCTGTGTTTATCACAAAAATGTAGAATTTTCACACACTATCCCCTCCCTAACACTATAAGTAGCACTGTTGTGAACTGTTCAGCCTGGTTTCAGGAGTTGTAACCCTCACCCCATGGTGGGCTGTGTAAGAGCCAAGGGACCCACTTCATCTGGGTCTGTTCTGTCACAAGGACGTGACCTACTAAGGAGACAAAGCTTATCTCCCTGGCAGGAGTGCTGCTTCTGCCTCATCCATCTCTGGCCCCAATGCTTGATTGGCAGTCAATGACGGGTAAGACTCCTCATGGGAGGGGCAACCTAAGCCAGACACGACCACTTGGGAGACCCTCATGGAAGGACTCGAGGGGATGAAGCAAAGAGGGGGTGATGGACCCTCGCCCCTAGGCTATTCTGACATAGCCCAAGTCCTCATTTCCGTCTGGGAGACGTCTCCTGCTTCCTAATCGGCTTAAAGCCTGAAACTATGAGGGCAAGCGGTGCAGCCCTGTGCTGGCCAGAGCAGTTCCCTGGGTGATCGGGCATATGAAAGAATTCCTAAAGTCCTGTGAAAACTGCTTTGCTAAGAGTGCTCTCATTTAAATGATAAGGGTCTGAGGAGGAAATGAATATGTCTCCCAAAGTTTGGCAACCCCCTTTCAGGACAGACACTGACTCAGATTAAGCCCTCAGATTTCTTTGAAATGTTAAACCTGTATTCCGGTGTATTGGAACCCAATAAAAGCCTAGTGAGGAAGGGACTCTGGGTCATTCTCCTCTGAGAGTTTGACCACCTTTCCTCCCCAAGCAAAAAATGTCTTGGTAGTTTTTATTTTCATCCATGACAGAGGGATGGGGCTCTGCGGGCGGAGCCCGCCCCCCCCCCCCCCCCACATCTGGTGCCCAGGACAGGGCCCCCTGCATAGCACCAAGGCTGGAGTCAGGGTGCAGTCTCTCTGGCACCAATCCGCCCATCAGTGCACTGCCCTGTAACATGAGGAATAAATAACCCGTCCACAGCATGTTCACGTCTGCTGGCCCTCTGAGTGGTCTTTTTGGAATATCACAAACACAAGTCCAGAGCCCCCATTTGGAGCTCTTGGGTTATAACCAGTAACAGTTGATAGAGTGTGGCTAATTTTCACAAAACAAATTTGAGTAGCAATTTTATAGATCTTGGAAGTGTCTTAGTATGGTATCTTTGTACCTTATAAAAGATACCATACTTTTTGGACTATAAGACACACTTTTAACCACATTTTTTGCTTCAAAACTTTTCCCATTTTCCTCCTCTAAAACCTAGGTGTGCCTGGGATCCACACCATAAGACACACCTAGGTTTCAGAGGAGGAAAATAGGAAAAAAAAATTGAAGCAAAAAATGTGGTTAAAAAGTACATCTTATAGTCTGAAAAATATGATATGTTGTATCATTATATTTGTGTGTATAGGTATACATTATAATATATAACAAATATATATATTCATATATATAATCCAAAGATTTAACCTTATTCAATTGTGGGAGCTTATTAACCAGTCTTTGCAAGGCTGCTGTCTTCATACCTGATGCTGGAGTTTGAAGTCCACAGGGCAAGACATAGAGAATAAGAGCAAACTGGAACCCATAAAGATAAGCTGGAGTCACAAGAGCAGACAAACACTTGTGTAAGGTCTTATTGCCTCTGACCTTGGTGATGTGGGTATCTTGCAGAAGCTAGTTCCCTTTGTCACAAAGCTGAACACACATCTGTCTGAGGAGCTGGAGCAGCTAAGGAGGATCCAGGGGAAGATAGAAAAATTGCACCCAGCTACTGATTCACACCAAGTCAACAGGTGAATGCAAATGGCTGCTGCTTCACTTCCACTCTCAAGTCTCCCAGAGGAATCACTCTGACAGCCCACCCTCTCTGGGGAATACAGGAATGGAATTCTGGAAAGTACAGTGTAACCTAGCTGAGTTAAAACATCATAAATCCATCACACATGCACTTGTTCTCCAATCATTCTTTTAGGTAATGTTAGTTATACTCAAAGGTACGAGCAAACCTTAAGTACATATTTGCTAAATCAACAACTTGCACAGAGCCTCGGTATTCAGGATATTTTGATTTATCAAGAAAAGTCAGAATTCTGAATTATTACATAAAAACTGCCAATTGTTAAACTCTGAAAAATATAATGCAAGTTTAAAAAACAAAAATGCTGTGCAGGTAAAACAAAGAGTCCTGTAGGTCATATTCATTTAACCCACAAACAACATTTTGCAATTTCTGTCCTAGATTATCAGCATGTTGAGTGCCATATGTTAAACAGATCTGAGGCTCCCACATTAGAGATTTCTTTTTAAGGGAAAAATGAATGCTCGTATTACTAAATGAATAAATTGGAAACTTGGAAGGTTTTAGAGATTGGTATAATGGTCTAAATATTCCCAGATAACATAATGCAGCCTCTGATATATCAATAATTTTTCTGATAAACTTTATTTTTTTCTATAACAATTTATAAAAATTTTAGCACATTAATTGCTTTGACTCACAATTACAAAGTTAAATGAAGATTAAATAGAGAATACACTACACTCTTTAAATGGTCATTTATTCTTAAAGGGATGGAAAATAATGAAGGAAAAGGCAAATGATGAATATAAGCTGTAGGAATTTAGTTTTCGCATCTTGGTAAGCAGGCATAGTCTTTTATGAATTATTCATGAGCTAATTGAAATAGCATAAATCACACATTTCTGATGGATACAAATGGGACTCTGTATTGACAGTCCACCAGGAAAGACAGCCTTAATATGACCTTAAAGTGTTTAGTAATTGCTATTTAGTAGAGCAGTTCAGAATTGTAATGTTGCCTGTTTTGTAGCCCACACTAAACCAGCACCATGTTGATTAGCATATGTTGCAGCCACCACTTCTTTATTCTCTTGCTGGGGGAGCAGCTGCATGAAGGAAACTATTTCTCATTGGAACTTTGAAAAGGGAAAAATTGTTACAATATGGTTTAAGCAGGCATACTGTGAAAACTATTTTTTTAGAATGTAGAAGATTGTGTGTGAATATACATATATGTAATATGTATTATATTTACATATCATATATTATATATAATATGTGTATGTAATTTGTAGATTGGCTGTGTCTTAACAAACTTCTCACCTACCAAAGTTGGCCTGCAGATTTGCTTTCACACTTGGGCAGAGACAGAAACCACAGCACTGGTGCTGGCTGCTTGAGATAAAAAGCCTGTGTCTGCTTAGCATGGAAGACAAAAGGAAGATGCATGTATAGCCTTGTTGTTGACAAAGCAGTGGCAGAGCAGATAGTATCAAAAGGACCAGAGGATCCAAGGAGAGTCAACCAAAGAGATACAGGAAACCACAAGTGACAAAGGAAACTGAATGTAGAGAACTGGGAGGTCTTTTCAGGATCAAATAATGACTGTGGGTATTCAGAACATTGAAAATTTTAGCATGTAACACATTACTTGATTTAAAAAAATAGACGCTAAACACTTTAAGCTTTGTACATGTCCATTTTTATACCTACTGTGATATATTCATTTATTAAGGCTGCCATAATTAATCACTACAAACTTAGTTGCTTGAAACAATACAGATTTACTCTTTCACAGTTCAATAGGCCGGAACCCAAAATCAAGGTTGGATCCTTCTGGAAGCTCTGAGAGAGACACTTTCCCTTGCTTCTCTTCTAGATTTTGGTGATTACCAACAACCTTGGCATCCCTTTGCCTTGTAGACAGTCTAATCTCTACCTCCATCACCTTCTCCGTGTCTGTGTCCTTTTATGTCTTTTATGTTATACTCACTGGGTTTAGGGTCTACCCTAATCTACTACGATGGCATCTTGATTCTTAGTAACATTTATAAAGACCCTATTTCCAAATACGGTCCATTCTCAGATTCCAGGGTAGACATCAATTTTTGGGAAACACGATCCAATCTACTACAATGATTTTTTTCAAAGTCTACAAACAGATCATTCAGTTATTTCTTAAGTCTTCTTAAAGAAAACAAAATTTCTTCCATATTTTATAACCAAGAGATATATAATATAAATTATTTGATAATATAAAATATTATGCTATTTGAATCATTATTTTTAATCAAATGACATCAGAATGGTCATGTAGCTATCTAAACTAATGCTATAAAGTATTGTTTCTATGTTATCAAGTTCAGAATAACTAAATATATTTACCAAATCTATTTTTTCTTAATAAAAATTGTTTACTGAATGCTGTGTGTGTGGGGCGGGGGTTGTTACAGGTATACCTCAGACATGTTTAGGGTTTTGTTTCAGACTGCTGTGATAAAACTGGTATCTTTATAATCTTTAAAGCTTATAAAGATTATAAGAGCATTATAATTGTTTTGCCTTCAATTTCTAAAAATGAAAAAAGCAACATCTGTGAGATGCAATAAAATGAAGTGCAATAAAACAAAACAAGGTATGGCTGTATTTTTTCTACTGGAAGGATGTCAATTGAAGTGTTCAAAAGTCTTGACATTGACACAATGCTTGCAAAGGGCTGCTTCACCAAGGTCTCCAGGTGACCCTGGTGCCCACTACAGTTTGAGAAGCACTACTTTAAAGTAACAAGTGATTTCACCTGCATTACCCATTTGTTTCTTGAGACAATCCAATATTTTAGGTAACATTTTTCCTTCTTTATGCATTCCAAATAGCAGTCTCAAGGTGAATTGACTTGTGTTGGATAATTCTCAGAGTTGATGGCAAAATTGAACAACATTTTTATTTTTATCATTTTATAGAGTATGTACTCAGTTTCGTGAACTAAACAACCTAGTGAGAATACAGAAACAAACATGCAGCCCACCAACTCTGCCTACCTGAAATATATTTCACTTGCTCTATTTTCTTTTTTTCTCAGGCTGGATGTGGCAGGGAAAGCCAGTACCCTATTCCAGATGCCAACCCTGTCAGCAGCCAGGACATTCTGGCTCCCTCTGTGTTCTGCCTTGTAGCTATGTGCGCCAGTGAATCTGGGCACTCGGAGAACCTGAATGTGGAAGTGGTGGCCTGACCTCCACACGTGTGTTACTTTTCCTTTTACAAGGAAATTCTCAATGAAAAACAAATGGCAGAATAATTTAATTTGGATATTTAGATATCTCCCTCTCTCTTTTAAAAATGGGTACTTTTCATTCACTGGGAAAGTTATTCTCGTCCTAAGTGTAGCAAACAAACATTAAAATAATAGTCATTCTTTCAAATATCACTCATTGCTAATCATCAGAAACTGTAAATTACAACTCATGGATAAACAGAATCTTAAATGATGCAGACACTGGCCAGCAGTGTCCATGTCATTGTGGATGAAATAAAACATTCACACAGACTACTAAGTCTGGTGGAAAAAAAAGGACAGCATGGCTTTTCTCTCAAGGGGAGCAAAAGCCATGGCCTCCACCATGACAGGCCTTTATTTTATTTTTGGTCATCTTACATGATGGCCCTCACTCACTATGCACAGGTTCACTATAGGTGGTTACCTTTTACAGACAACAAAAGGAGCCAATGCCGCTAATCACATCACAGAAGAAGGATATTAGCAAATGAAAAGAGAAAAGTGGTTGAACAGGTTACACTGGTCCTTGGAAGGTTTAGCATGGATTTTAGGAAGTTACAATAAGCACTTGCTATCCCAATCCAAGGTAAGGAAGTTTCAGTAAAAGCAAGACTCAAAGCGGTTTAGGAATATTGCAAACCTGATTTCCCACGAGAAAACCTATCTGTGGGTGTGGGTCCTGTGCATCTCCGAGTGGGAGCTGGGCCCATGTCACGCAGAATGGTCTCCTACATTAATTGCTCCTTTTCATCTTGTCTGCCAGGTTTTTTCCCCTCATCTAGAAAATGTAAAAGGAAATCATGGATTGAAAATAAGATAACAAATGTATGAATCACATTATATGGAACAGAAAAGAGAATATGTAAGCATTTAAAAGAGAACACTCAGATCTCTTCCAGGTCCATTCTTAACTCAATTGGGTATCTTCATTTTTGTTAAATCTTAATTTAAGGTGTTGTGATAAATGCTATCTTTCTTATGTATAGATAGGACTGCAAAATCTATGTGAAATTTTAGCTTTCCATCAGAAATATTTTGTCATATGTTTTTATTTTGAGAAAAATTCCATTAAGTTTGTTTCATAGAAAGGACTTATAAATTACCAGATTGTTAAAGGTCTGCAAGGGGACTATTGCACTACCTTTTTAGAGCAGGTGATCTACGGAGAATTAACGGCACTTAAAATTTCACTGACCCAAGACCAACTGCACAAGTCTAACAAGTTTAGCAAAACCTGTAGATTATGAACAATATAATCACAATGCTTTGCAGCGGTGACATTAAATTAGCAACATTTAGAGATCAGTAACAGTGCACAGAGGTTTAAAGCACAATCTTGGTTTTCTTTTTTTCATGCTTGGCCAACCTCTTGGAGTATGTGTGGTATTAAAATGCCACATTACAAAAAGTATTCCAGTAAAGCAGATCCCAATAAAAGTGTTTCTTTGAAATAACACTGAATGTTGCACATAGAAGTTCCTAATACAGACATACTTTAGAGATATTGTGGTTTCAGTTCCAGGCCACAGCAATAAAGCAAGTATCGAAATAAAACAAATCACTATCCTTTTGCTGGTGGAGGGTCTTGGCTCCAATTTTTAAAAAGCACATCGATGAAACACAGTAAAGCAAAGTGCAATGAAACAAGGTATGCTGTACTTGCATTGTCCTAGATTGAAATAACATCTTCAGAATACAAGGCATAATGTACCATCTTAAAAAAAATTTCTTCTTAACCTTAGTTTTATTAACTTTAAAACTATAATAATGCAGCACCTTGATGCTACAAGAATTTTAAAAGATAACTTTAAAGACTTTGGAGTTTATCTGTACTTTTCAAGATGTTACTCATGAGCAACATATTGGTATTTAAAGTTAATTTATATTAAATAAAATTAAATACTCAGTTCTTCCATTGAAATAGTCACATTTTAAATCCTCAATAGCTGCAATGGCTAGTGGCTACCTAATGGACATCACAGAAAATAGTTCCATTACCACAATAAGTTATATATGACACATACAGTGCTGGTATAGGTGCTTGAAATATAGAAATAAGTACTTGGTGTTAGACAAGGGGATGCCATCTATTTTGCATTTAGATAATCTGCTTAGTAGGCCACATGAAAAATGAAATGTTGGACAGAAACACTAGAGGCAGGAATACCTAAGTGGTCCCTGTACCTAGATTTCTTTTCTTTTTAAGATTTTATTTGTAGGCAGAGGGAAAGGGAAGGAGAAAGAGAGGGAGAGAAGCATCAGTGTATGACTGCCTCTCACATGCCCCCTACTGTGGATCTGGCCCACAACCCAGGCATGTGTCCTAACTAGGAATCGAACCAAGGATCCTTTGGTTCACAGGCTGTACTCAATCCACTGAGCCACACCAGCCAGGGAGTTCTGGCTCTTATTGCTGGAGACTTCCTTAACATCTCTAGTCTGAAATAGAGCCCTTTTCTCTGTGCACCTGTAGCTGATTGCACTTAACAAGTGCAATATCCCAGTCTCCATGTTCTTACAACATGGCATTAACACTCATCCACTGTGAGGTGAGGTCTGTAATTTCTACTGAAAAAGCTGGTGGGTTAGGCTGAAAGTGACACTGATGTCTTCTGAGGCAGGGCCATGAGAGACGATACAGCTTTGTTAGCTCTCTTGGTGACATGTATCTAAGAGTCCTGAGTCTATACATAAGAAGTTTGCTTTGCATAGTGGCCACACTGGAGATATCATAGAGATAAGGAGGGATGACTGAGATGCTCCCGTTGTTCCAGTGACCAGATATTTGTTTGTTCCTAGGCAAGACACCTTCAGATGGTTCCAGTCCTTACCTAGTACTGAATGAAGCCAGAAGACAATATGGAATTTCCTAAAAAAAAAAAAAAAAAAAACCCTAAAAATGGAACTGCCTTTTGACCCAGCAATTCTGCTGCTGGGAATATACGTTAAGAATCTCTAATAACCAATTCATAAGAATGTATGCACCCCAATATTCATAGCAGCACTATTTATAATAGCCAAATGCTGGAAACAGTCTAAGTGCCCATTAGTAAATAAGTTGATCAAAAAACTGTGGTACATTTACACAATGGAATGCTATGCAGCAGAAAGAAAGAAGGAACTCTTCCCCTTCACAGCATGAGAAATAAATTAACGTATACTATTGTTATTAAGTTGGGGTGAATTAGATACAATACACTATATAATGGACTTCTCATTGCCCTGGGATTCATTCTGTGATTCAACTGTCTGGTTATTCAGTGATTCAAACAACGAATCTAGACCATTGGAAATATTTTCTATCTTTGTTTGATTTAAAACCTCTACTTTCTTCCAACTAGGGTCTCAGTCATACTGAAAATAAGCAAGACAATGCTGCCTCTGGTTCTTGCACAACTGAATAGAATGGCATTGGGAAATAAATGAGAGCAATTCTTAATTGACTCTAAACATAATGTAGTGTCGGTGCTCTCTGAATACACTAGACGTCTAAATGTCTGCTCTTTTGCCTATTGAATACTTTGGATTTTCTGAGAGATCTCTCTGACCTGAAGAATGTGAAGCACACTCTGGGAGGTCTCTGTCCATGCCTCACTCTTTGACCAGTCAGTACCAGAATCCAGGAATAAACCTTTATCTCTGCTTACTGAGTATGATTGTTAATTTTATGTGTTAATTTGACAGAGCCCTGGGGTGAATAGATCTTTGGTCAAATATTACTCTGGGTGTTTCTGTGAGGGTGTTTTTGAATGAGATTAACATCTGAATGGGTGGATTGAATATAGCAGATTGCTCTCCCTAACGTGGGTGGGCCTCATCCAATCAATTGAAGATTTGAATATAACAGAAAGTTAGACTTTCTCCAAAGAAAGAGATAATTACCCCTGCCTAATGACCTTTGCACTGGGACTTTAACATTTTTCTGCTTTCAGACTGGAATTGAAACATTGACTTTTCCTGGTTCTTTCTCCTGTTGGCCTCTGGACCAGAACTACATTGCCAGCTCTCCTGGTTCTCAGGCTTTTGGACTCTGACTGACACAGTAGCATTGTCTTTCCTGCGTCTACAGTATGTCAGCATACCTCACTGGCAGACCTTCGGACTAGTCCAGTGTCCACAAGCATATGAATTCATTGCTTATATCCACTCTCTCACACAGGGGTAGACAAAAGCAGGTTTATAGTTGTAATACAAATAAATAATACAACCATTAGAAAATAATAATACAAGAATATACTCCATTTGACATATAACTATAAACCTACGTTTTCCCATCCGTGTATATGTCTATGATAATTTCCTATTGGTTGTTTTCCTCTGCCATATACTGGAGATGCTTTATTCCATATACTGGAGATGCTTTACTCCTCAAAAAAGACATCTTCCATGAGGTTCTTTTGAAGCCCATTCAAACCTGGCTATCTTTTTCTCCTTTTTTTTTAATAGCTCATTTTTGTTGTATTTCCCCCCATACTCTCTTCTACATCCACCCACCCCTGCCCCACCAGAATCTCAACACTGTTGTGTATGTCCATGAGTGCTTTTTCTTTTTTGCTTGATCCCTCTACCCCTGACCTGACTCCCACCCCGATCTCTCTGCCTGTTTTCTATGAGTCCATCTCTATTTTACTTGTTAGTTCAGTGCTATCTTCTGAAATCCCACTTTATTCATGGAAAAGCATTCATCTTTACCTGTCAACAGTAGAAATAAAATTTCTTTTGCTATAGTCCTCTCTATTCAACCACCCATCAGGGTGGCTCCAGCTGGCCCCTCTCTTTCATATTTTTTAGTCTATTGTTAGGATCAAGTATTCAGAAGCCAAAAAAATGCAGTGTACATATGTCAGATTCCTCCAAGCATCCTCTCTCTATTCTAGTCACTTGTCGGCACCAGAATAGAAGTGGCAGAATTCTATATTTTATTAAACATAAAACCAGTAGTGAAACCTGGCAAGGCTCTCCTAACACTTTATCATCCCTACTGTTAAAGGAGAGATTATGAATAAATTCTTAACAACTCTCCAAAATTTTACCACGTTCAAATTATCTTATCAATCTGCTTGAGATTAATGATGAGCAAAAAGGGGATAGACAAGAGTTGAGGTTATCCCATAGAAAGTCATGTGTAGATGGTCTAGTATCTCTACTGCCTCCCGTATCTCTAGTATCTCAACTATAGGTCCTGAGTTGAGCCAGGATAACAGGAAGGCACTGACATTTAACATCCCTTTACCTATATAAAAAACAAAGATACAGACTACTAAGTGTTCTTTGAGGGATTAATAAATGGCTGTGAGAGTTAAGAGAAAAGAAAGATTAATCACATCTTAGTGGAAATGAGGAAAATGAGATGGCTTTGATGCTAGAACAAAAATAATAAGTGGAATTTTCACATGCATAATTGAGACATGATGACTTCAGATTGAGAAATAGCATAAGCAAAAGCCCAAAGCTAGGGAAGAGTAAAAAGTATAAGGAGACATTCTAGTCAGCCATTCTTTTCAACTGGGAGTACATAAATAGGGGTGGAAATTTAAAAACAAATGAAACAAAAAACTAAGTTGAATTAAGTACTATTAAATAACATAACACCTTATTGATCAGACCAAGTAGTTTGGACATTGTGTGTATTTACAGAATGAAAATCTAGTTACGGTTTGGGAGGCTGAGCAATACCATAATTAGAACTAATTTAAAAAAGAATAATCTGGAAATAATGTACAATTAAGAGTGCCTGAAAGACTGACTTGGATTAGTTTGCACTTAACAGTCCAACAAATATATTACTTAGACTATTAAAAAGTCTATTTCAAGTTTACTTAAAAAGCATGTTTTAAAAAAATGTGTAAGTCAATTATTTATAAATTAATCTGTAAATTTGCATTTTAATATATAAACACTGCATTCATAGATGATAGAAGCTTAGAAATGCCTCTCCATTCCTCTGCCCCCAAAGCGAACAACAACAAAGATGAATTGTACCCAACAAGGCATAATCAAGGTCATCTGTAGATGTCCAGGTGTGAATCTTTTAAAGTGACTCAAGACTCTTGTCATATTGAAACTTGTATATCATTTAGGAAGTTTATGCTTGGTTGGTGAAAGAGAGTGAATATCCCAGATACCTTTTATTGCAGAAGTGTATCACTGAAAAAGGAAGATTTAAATTCTATAGATATTTTCAGTACAAAGAGATTTAATAGGAGCAAATGGAAACTTAAATAATCAGTGAGAAGGCTGAGAGAACAAAGAGAGCAAAGCGGCTTTCAGGAAATCTGATAATGCAGAGAGCTTAGGGATGATACCGGAAGGATTCCACCTGTGAAGCCCAAAGGAGATGATTTTCAAGTCTTTTTGCAGCTGCTGAAAGCCAACAATGATTTCGGCTACCTGTACATAATACCTGCCAATAAATAATGTTTTCTTCAGCTCTGCCTATTTTTGTTTGCTCGGACTACTGGAACCAAGTGCCATCATCTGTGTGACTTAGACAACAGATATTTATTTCTCATGGTTCTGGAGGCTGAGGAATCCACGTGATCACAGTGTTAGTTGATTCAGTATCTGGCAAAGAGCCCTCTTTCTGGTTTGCCTTCTCTCTATGTCTGTAAAATTCAGAAGTTGTAGTATAAACCTATCATGTGACTGAGACATTTTACCCCTGGGTACTTACCAAGAGAAATGAAAGCATATGCCATTATACAGAATTATACAAAAACATTGATAGCAACTTTATTCACAGTGGCTAAAAACTGGGAAATAAATGTTGGTCAACAGGTCAAAGAAAAACAAATTGTGCAAAATCCAGACAATAGAATGCTACTTGGGAATAACAGAATACTTTCTAAAGAAAAACAACATGAATTTCCAGATGAAACAGATGATTTCTGCAACATCATTACCAGGATGAGAACTCCATTTGCCTTTAGTTCTAGACAAAGCCCCAGAACCAAAATCACTTTAGGACAAGGGGGTAAAATGTGTTTTCAATTATTTCTTTTTTTTTTTTGAGGTCAGGAAATGTGTCTTTTTAGGAGTTTTATTAAATTTATTGGGGTAATAATGCTTAACAAAATTATACAGACTTCAATTGCATAATTCTATAATACATCATCTATAAATTGCATTGAGTGATTTCCTGGAAAGAGAAAAATATCAAAAAATAAATAAAAACTTAGAAACAAAAACTACAAACTAATGATACACAGAAACATAGATAAACCTCAAATTATATGATGAGTAAAAAAAGTTAGACATAGAAATTACATATTAAATTGTTACATTTACATAAGGTTCTAGGAAATGTGAACTAAAGTATACCAACAAATAACAGATCAATGGTTGTCTGTTATTGAGGGCAGAGAGAGAAATTGATGCAAACAGGCATGAAAAATATTTTGGTTGTGATTAAACTTTTTAAAAATATTGGCTAGAAGATATACAATGAGTTTCATACAGGTATATAACTGTCAACATGGGTTAAATTGTATATTTTAAATAAATAGATTTTGCTTTATATACATCATTCCTCATAAAGCTAAGGGAAAAGAAAACAATGTTATATCTTAGCCTAATAATGCTGCTACCCCTTGAACAAATAAATAGGATTATATCCCTGACCTTAAAAGGGGAGCTTGCCCTGGCTGGTGTGGCTCAGTGGATTGAGTGCTGGCCTGTGAACCAAAGGGTCACAGATTCTATTCCTAGTCAGGGCACATGCTTGGGTTGTGGGCCAGGTCCCCAGTAGGGGGCGTGAGAGAGGCAACCACACATCGATGTTCCTCTCCCTCTGTCTCCCTCCCTTCCCCTCTCTCTAAAAATAAATGAAATCTTTCTTTAAAAAAGGGAGGATGTAGGGGGACCTACAGTGTTCTATAATTCACTGCATACATCTTTGAGTGATAGTAATTCCTTCACTAGATTAGTCACAATTCCACTTGAGAACCTTTAACTTAAAAAACAAATTGTGAGTTTCATTAACATTAGAACAGCTATATAAAACAGTAAGAAAAGAAGATGAGAGGGAAATTGTTTGATATGTTCAAATATAAATAACAAGTCAAGGAAGAAAATTGCATAGCTTTTATAGCAGTCTTATTTGCATCTGGACATAGGGCGATAGTTGGTTCTTTTACTACCCAATCCTGTGGTCCCTTTGCTGTCAGGCAGCCCTGCAGGTGCTTGGGGTGCTTGTCTTACTGGAGTGATACTAACTTGCACTGTAACAAGGTCTGAGGGTCTGAGTCATTAAGCCCCCTTTCTAATTCGGTTGCTATATGATATCTTTATAATTTTTTCTGGAATAAGAGTTTTAGGAGAACTCTTGAAGCCTAGAATGAATCCTCTCTGTTCCAAAGGTTATGCATCTATTGTATTTCCACTTTCTAATCAGGCTCAATAACACCTTTCTTTGCCTATTGGCTACATGGTAAAATAATCCTGTAGAGGTCAGGCAGCAGCATTAGCTTAAGGTCCATACTTCTACTGTACTTCAAGCAGGAACTAATACCTTTTAACAAGAAAATCAACAGAGTATTATGATTCAAAAAATTAAAAAAGTGAAGAAAACCCAAGAATAATTAAAATAATTCAGAGAAATAACAAAATAATTAGAGAAGACACGTAGTAGAAAGGAAGAAAACCAGGGGCATTTGGTGTTAAAAAAGCAAGCAAAGCTACAAGTTTGGGCCCTTCAGGATTTTGTGTGGACCAATGCTAAATCTATGCTCAGGGCTGGCTTAATCAAGCTCTTCAGTGGTGGGCTTAAGAGGCACCCTCAGGAGATGGAGGGGCCCTACCACCAGGGGTGCCTCCAGGCATTCCTCCTGGCATACCTCCTGCACTGTGGTACTGCTTGAAAATGATGGTGTTGCAAACTTTTCCAGCTCTTTCTGATGACCTTCAAATTCTTCCTTTTCTGCATGCAATCTGGTTCTTACCAATCTAGTCAATGATTTCATTGCACTTGTCAAGAATCTTGTTTGTTTTTATCATTAATCTTGCCTTGAAGTTTTTCATTTTCAACAGTTGCCTTCATGTTGAATGCAGAGGATTTAGGTGAATTCTTTGAAGACACCTTGTCCCCCTGGACCACATTTGTAGCAAATTCCAGGGCAGTTTTAAAAGTTGAGCTGCTACTTAGTAAGGAAGTGGGCCTTCTTGATGCTTGAATTTGGACTATGTGCATAGGGAAAAGAAATAATGCACTTTATAGTAAATAATAAAATAAATAAAATAAAACTATTTAAAATTGGCACAAAAATATAAAAAAAAAAAACAAAGCAATGTATTTCAAACAAGAATATGGGTCCAATGTGTTGAATGGACTTCAGAGATCTGTTCAGATAAAAAGAGAGAATTGAAAATTGCATTTGTCAACAAAAAGACCCCCGGTGACTTTGACATGTGGAAAGTGAGGGAGTGGTACGAACAGGGGTCAGACTAAAGTAAGTTGCAAGCCAAAGAAAGAAGGGATGTGGAGAAAACAAGTGGAGATTCTTTTAGAAAATATTGTTTTGGAAGGGATTAGTGACATAGCTGGGGAATTGGGAGAAATAAAGAGATTTTAAATGGTGCCAATCAGTTGTTACAGAATAGTCATGGAGATGTAAAGTACAGCATAGGGAGTATAGTCTATAATGTTCTAATCACTATGTGTGGTGTCAGATGAGTACCAGATTTATTGGGATGATCACTTAAAAAGTTATACAATGTCCAAGCACTGGGAAATATACCTGAAGTTAATGATATTGTGTGTCAACTGTAATTGAAAAATAAAAAAAAATGATTAAGATACAAAACAAGGTAGATAAATGTTCTTATGTAGCTAACTGTGATTCACTGGAGAGGAAGAAGCAGATAATTAGGACAGAACAGAAATAAAATCCTTGTGAAATTAAATTTGACTGTAAACCCCTCTCTCTCTCTCTCTCTCTCTCTATATATATATATATATATATATATATATATATAACACACACACACATATATAATTTGGTGTTTAAAAAAGCATATAGGGCATTTCTCTTCAGTCATCGTTTGAGACACCACTTTTCTCCGTTCCAATTTTGTGACCATTTGTGATCAGATTAAACTGCTAAGACACAAATGTTGTGGCCCACATGGTCCCATCAAGTCCACCAGTAATTGAGGAATCAAATTTTTTGGTGTGGCTGGGAGCCTTAAATCCTAGCATCCTACCTCTGATTCCTAAAATACCCTATCTCCACTCTGTATGGATATTTTTAATCTGGTATGAATTACTCTTCCTTTAAACTACCCTAACAGTTAATTTTTTCTCTTTCTCAAAATCTATTTTCCTAGTTTTTTTTTTTTTAACACAAATCAAACCATAATCCAATCTCCTCGATGGCTTAAACATTTGTAAACAAAAGCCAGAAATGCAAGCATCTATGCGTACCTCTGCCCTCTGCCAAGACAGAAATCTTCCCCAAGCACACATTTAAGAGGGCACAAACAAAGCACTTGCCTAAATTTGGGTGAAATAAACAGAAAAATCTTGGGGGGAACAAAACAAAGCAAAACAACTTTCTCATACCTTACAATGTGTTCTAATAAAGATATATAGATATAGATGTAGATATGTATGTACATGTGTGTATATGAGATCTGTCCAGAAAGAATCCGGCCATGCTATATAGAGACATTTATTGAAGAAGATACAGGAAACATTGTATATAGAAAAATGATGCCTCAGTCCCCTTCAAAGTAGCTGTCTTGGGACCTCATACAGTTCTTCCAATCTGCATCAGCTGTCCTGTCATATTTTCCTGAATCTCACAGATGGTCTGAAATGTCTTCCCTATCAAAGGTGATTTTAGTTTTGGAAAAAGCCAGAAGTTGCAAGGTTCCAAATCTGGGCTGTAGGGGGCTTGAGTCATCTGGGTGATTTTT
Organism: Glossophaga mutica; assembly: GCA_039655065.1. NCBI lineage: Eukaryota > Metazoa > Chordata > Mammalia > Chiroptera > Phyllostomidae > Glossophaga > Glossophaga mutica. The sequence goes on along the minus strand of CM077308.1, from coordinate 69,814,627 downwards.
ATGTTTCACCAAAAACATGTGCATGAGATGTGATGCATGAGTGGGCACACTGTCCTGATGAAGCTGCCAGTCACCAGTTGCCCATAGCTGTGGCCTTCTGAATCATCCGAATAGTTTCTGTGGAGGAATGGTCAAGCTTAATGCAAATTTTTTAAAAATTTTTTTATTTATTTATTTTTAGAGAAGGGGGAGAAGTAAGAAAGGGAGAAAAACTTCAGCATGTGGTTGCCTCTTGAGCACCGCCTGTTGGGGACCTGGTCTGCAACTCAGGCATGTGCCCTAACTGGGAATTGAACCAGTGATCCTCTGGCTCACAGGCCAGCACTCAACCCACGGAGCAACATCATCCAGGGCACTTAACACAAAATTTGGTGCAGATTCGTTGCTCTACTTCCTCAGTCATTTTGAATGCGATGACAACGCAGTATACACGCTCATTCAGTGGCATCTACCACCCCCACTGACTAGTACATTGAAGTTGTCATGTTCACACATGTGCGTTCCAGTCCCCTCTCCTTGGTTGCCAGATTACATCTATGTCACACAAACCATTCTGGTTATATAACAATGGTTGGACTTTTTCTGGACATGCCTCATATACTTTTATAAATTCATATAAAATAATAAATATACATATATATTATATTTTTTTCAGAAAATGATAGATTAATCTCCAGTATCACAAGCCAGATCAGCTTCAAAGTCTGCCATTTTAGCTATCCCACCTAATTGCTTTCTGCCTTTTACAGGTGCTGCTCCATCACTGATTCTTTATGACTCCAAATTATCTTCATGATAGCTTCTTTGCTAACATGTGACAAAAACACAGAACTAGGGAAAGTGCAGCTTGAATGTTTCAAAAGGTTATTTTTTATTGAGGTATATAATATAACGATTCCTAAAAATAGGTATTTTCATTTTTGGCAAATTAAAAACAAAATAAAAATGTTCCATCATTCATTCATTTGATTTTTAAATGCTTAGACATTGTACAGGTGGGCCCTGTGCTAGAATATAGTAATTTCTGACCTAAATTGTTTTTATAGAGCCCAGTTACTGGGTGCTTACTTTATTCCCAGAGCCCCTAGTGATGCAAACTCCAGTTTGTGGAGCTCAGATTTGCTAACTTACTCTCAAACATTTAAAGCTGACTTTATTAGAAATGGCTCACTTAATTAAATTCCAATAAAACATTTAATTAAATACCATTAATCCATACTTACGCTATAAGGCAATTTTATTACAAAAAAGAAAATTTTTCTAAATACCAAAATCACTGTGTTAGTATAATGTAGTAAAACACTGACCTTTTCCCCCTGGAATCTATGCCATTGTTTGTTTGGAAACGATGCCAGTGTTTGGTTTCAATTCTTGATCTCTAGTTTCTTCTAAAATATAAACTAAAAGCCTGGCACTTCAATTTTGCCTACACAGTTTAAGTTCACAATAGTATAGAATAGTTCACATTTTTACAGTAAAACACCTAGCACAGGAAAACAAAGCATCTTTTACAAGCATGTCAAAAAATGCCTGATTTTTTACTCTGAATGCAGCTCTATGACTGGTTTACATACATACACACACAAACAGAAATAGTTGCACACATCAGATTAGGGAATTTTTTTATTGGAAGAAAACACTTAGATAAAGAACTGAAAAATATATTCATATAAATACATTTTTGTGTTACATTTTGTTATCATTGTAAAAATAGTTTTCACCAGCAAATAATCTAGTTGGAAAGTTCCACCAAATTACCTTTTAAATACAGAATATAATGTACAGTACATTCACTATCTAAGTGGAAATAGCTATAGCTTGGCTGCCTCATAATTGTGATTAAAGACCAAACATCAAGCAATATTCTGTCACAAAAATATTCTGCCCCCCATGAACGATTTGACTATCTGAGAGTCAAAGACAAAGAGGTCTTATGACAAGGCTTGATCAACTATATGATATTCTTTCACTTTTGTATAGTAAGTTAAAGGTACCTGCACAATTTACCTCACAATGCCTCATGCTCACTGGTCCCTTGGACATCATACCAAGTGTTTTCTGGTACGCAACACACTCCAAAATAAACTTTTAAAGGAAAGAGGCGGAAGCAATAATATTTTGGATAGTAAATTTTCTTAATATTTAAAATGGAGACAACTTTACTTGAACAATAAAAACTAAAAAATATTCAGTATAAAAAAGAATAAGTTAACAAAAATAGACTATTTGCTCTTTTTTATTAATGCAATCATAGTTGCCATAATTGAATCTCCTAGCGTCATCTTCCTATCATAATGTTTTTATTTGAATCGCAAATACAGGAGAATATCAGCTTCACAAAAGAGATGTAGCTTTCTCATTAGTACAAGGATTTGCCTGGGTTATCAGCTCTCCAGGCTCTTAGACACTGGCTTATTTTATGTTAGGAAATGAGAAGGTGATAAAGATATAAGGAATCAGGGATCAATTAGGAAAACTGGCTAATTCCATTCAATTTTATGAGAGCAGAGTTAAGAGGGAAAAAAAGGGTGATGAAGGAAACTATATTCATTGATCACCTTCTAAATTCTACATTCTTAACATATGTTACATATTTTAATTTAAAAAAACTACACTATAAACTAATGTTTTGCATATAACATTTTAACATAAATGTAGGAGAAACTGTTGGTGTCCTGCACCATCTCCTTCAGTGCTTACTACCTTAGGGCAACTTGGAAACCTAACTCCTACCTCTAGCATTTCCTCTAAGAGTTTCTCTTGATGCTGGATCTCCTTTGCCTCCTCCTAAGGACACTGATCATTATCTCTCCAATGCTTTTTTTTAGCTTTGGTAAATAAAACACATAAAGGCAATCACAAAACAAATCCTCTGAGGAACAAATCCTTCTTCAGGAATGAAAGCAGAGATGCAGCTTTATCAACACCATCACGCCCTGCCCTCCCCCGACCCTTCCCCAACTCCAATCTTCAACCAGTAACTGAAGAAAGTTGGTGGGTAAATTCCCCTGTTCCCTCATGCTCCAGGTGAGAGAAATCTCAGACAAATATTTTACGTTTTACTTCTGAAGGTTTCCAGAAGGATTAAGCCCCACGTGCCCACATGGTAGCTGATTTGTTAACACTTTTATGCTATCTTTTCTACCTTGCCTTGTTTTCTACTCTCCTATAGTTTTCCTTTGTTTCCAAGGTAACCCATTTTTACTTGAATCTTTACTTCTAAAGATACCTAAACAAAAACAACTATGTATTTCTCTTAGTAATTTATTTTCTTAAAATAAATTACACACAGTTTTTGCACCAATACTACACAAAGGCAAATTTAAGCATAATTATTCCACCTTCCTCCATAACAACAAAAAGAAGGAAAGAAGAATAGGTAAAGACTAAAAACAAGAATATTTTACCCTTCTTTATTAGCCCAAAGAGATCATGACAGCTGTCAAATACAATCAGGTGATATGTTAGAACAAAATACTTTATTAAGCTTCTTCATTTGGTGTTACTTGCACTATTTTAATTGCTTATTGATTTTTTAATTGACCTATAGATGGCTAGCTAGGAACCTAAACTTTTTTTTATTTTTTTTTTTTTGTTTTAAAAAGTTTTATTTATTTATTTCTAGAGAGAGGTGAAGGAAGGGAGAAAAAGAGGAAAGAAACATCAACATGTGGTTGCCTCTTGCATGCCCCCAGCTGGGGACCTGGCTTGCAACCCAGGCATGTGCCCTGACTGGGAATTGAACCAGAGACGTTTCAGTTTGCAGGCCGGCATTCAAGCCACTTAGCCATACCACCCAAGGTGGAATCTAGACTTTCAATTGGAGGAGTAAGATAATTAACCTAGGATATGAGTCTGTTCTTTCTTCCATCTCAGTGTAAAACCTCTATACCTATTATTTTCTGGGCTCTAGGCTTCAGGTCTTGACACAGACTCATCATTATATGTAAGTTTCTCAAGAAAACTGAATCCACATACTGCTATTAACTTTTATCTAATTTTTGTTATCAGTCTATGTTAATTATGGCTTAGAAATTGCTAAACTGCTTCTTTTTTGTACGCGTTTAGGCACACACACATTTTACACAAATATACACAAAAGTACATTAGCTTTTATAAACAGCCTAAGCTAATGATGATCCTTGTCATACATAAAAGACTACGGTGTTGCATCACTGCCTGTAGAGGCATCTCACAAGGTCAAGCCAGACTGGAATTTATACCACACTCAATCAGAAACAGAAAGCATCAGGAGTAAGCCTAAGCTCAAATCTCAGGCAAAATTAGTCCCAGATCCTATCAAAAACTTTCTCTGCATCTATTATATGATCATGTGGTTTTTATCCTTCATTTTGTTTATGCAGTGATTCACATTTATTGATTTGTGAATGTTGTACCAACCTTGCATTCCCAGAATAAATCCCACTTGATCATGGTGTATGATCATTTTGATGCATTACTGTATTCAGTTTGCTGATATTTTGTTGAGGATTTTAGCATGGATATTCACAGGGATATTGGCCTATAATTTCTTTATTTCCAGTGTCTTTATTTATAGTGTTTTTGCAATTTGGATAATGCTGGCTCTGTAAAATGAGTTTGGGAGACTTCCTCCTCCTGAATTTTATGAAAGTTTGAGAAGGATAGATGCTAGCTCTTTTTGGAATGTTTGGTAAAATTCACCTGGGAAGCCATCTGGTCCCAGGCTTTTGATTGTTGGGAGTTTTTTGATTACTGCTTTAGTAATTGAAGCATATACAAATAAATGGATTCACATACTGTGTTCATAGATAGAAAGAATCAATATCATTAAAATGTCCACACTACCCAAAGCAACATATAGATTCAATGCAATTCTTATCAAGATTCCAATGAAGTATTTCACAGAACTAGAACACATATTTCAAAAATTTATCTGAAATCACGAAGGCCCTGCATAGCAACAGCAATCCTGAGGAAGAAGAACAAAGCTCAAGGAATCATGCTATCCAATATCAGACTATACTATAAGGCCATGGTAATCAAAACAGCCTGGTGCTGACATTAAAACAAACACATAGATCACTGCAACAGAATAGAGATCCCAGAAATAAACCTACAACTTTATAGTCAATTAATATTTGACAGAGGAAGCAAGCATATTATATGGGATAAAGATAGTTTATTCAATAAATGTTGTTGGGAAAATTGGACAGATAGGTGCAGAAAGATGAAACTAGACCACATTCTTACACCACACACAAGAATAAACTCAAAATGGATCAAAGACTTAATGTTAGACCCCAAATCATAAAAATCACAGATGAAAACATAGGCAGCAAAATCTCAATCATGACCTGTAGCAATATTTTTTTCTGATATAACGCCCCACTCCAGGCAAGGGAAGCAAAAATAAAAACAAAAGAAAAAATACACAAAAGGGACTTCATCAAAATGAAAGGTTTTGCACGGGAAAGGAAATTGTCAACAAAATAAAAAAGACAACCCAGAGAATGGCAGGACATATTCACTGATACATCTGGTAAAGGGTTAATATCCAAAATTTATAAAGAACCTACAAAACTCAAGACCCCCAAAACAAACAACCCCTTTAAAAATGGGCAAAGGACCTGCATAGACACTTCTCCAAAGAGAACAAAGAGATGGCCAATAGTCATATGAAAAGATGCTCAATGTCACTAATCATCAGAGAAATGCAAATTAAAACCACAATGAGATACCATCTCACACCTGTCAGAATGGCTATCATCAATAATTCAAAAAACAACAAGTGCTGGAGGGAATGTGGAGAAAGGGGTGCCTTTTTGCACTGTTGGTGGGAATGCACTGTAGGTGCAGCTATTGTGGAAAGCAGTATGGAGATACCTTAGAAAATTAAACATGGATCTGCCTTTTGACCCAGCGATCCCACTTCTGGGAATATATCCAAAGGAACACAAAACACTAATTTCAAAGAACATAAGCACCCCTATGTTTATTGCAGAGTTATTTACAATTGCAAAGATGTGGAGCAGCCCAAGTGTCCATCAGTAAATGAGTGGATAAAACATCTATGGGACATTTACACAATGAAATTCTATCTGGCCGCTAAAAAAGAAAACTTTACCCTTTGTGACAGTAAGGATGGACCTGGAGAACATTATGCTAAGTGAAATAACCCAGTTAGAGAAAGACAAATACCATGTCATTTCACTCTAATGACTAAACTGATTTAATCTAATGAACAAATTGATTTAAGAATCGAAACAGACACAGACTCATAGATGGAGAGCAGATAACAGCTACTGGGGGTGGGGGAGGTTAGGGGGTGGAAGGATTGAGCGAAAAGGAAAAAGGACTCATGGGCATGGGCAACAGTTTGGTAATTGCTGGAGGTAGGGAGGTATAAGGAGGCTAATTAGTAATGGAAAAATACAATAAAGATTAAATTTTAAAAAATCAGTCTCAATGTTTGTTCTGCTTGATATTAGCTGTGTATCTTGGGAAAGTTATTTAACATATTTGTTCTTTAGTTTGTTCATTAGTAAAACAAAGGAATTAATTGGATGACACAAGAATTAAAAACTAAACAAAATATTTTAGCATAATGACCAGAAATAGCATTGTCCAATAAAGACAAGCTATCTATACTACTACTGCTACTGCTAATAAAATTAAATCAATAAGCATTTTACAGTTAACAATGACTGCATATGTGATGACCAAATTCACTTTATTGGCCATTAGAATCCCACCATGGCAAGTATAGTTTTCCAAAATCTTCAGTGACTGCCAAATACACAATGAACTGCAGGAAGTAACAACAACAACAACAACAACAACAACAACAACAACAACAACAAAAACCCCTCATATTTAAGCAGTTTAGTTTCCCTGGCTTCATCTATATGAAAATGTTGTATGGTAATTAATCCAGCCAAGCTTTCAATGAACTTCCATGGAGATCTCAAATAAAGTATTTCTCCACAAGATTAAATAGCCTTGCATATGTTGAAAATTTAAAGTATGGGCAGCAAATGTTCAGAACAATGGAGTCTTTGTCATTATTTTGATAACAGATACAATGAGACTTTCCACAAAAGCCTCCCTCCTCTGCTTCTTCATAAAGGATGAACTCTGAAAACACTTATTTTTAAAACATTAATTTGATGCTTTCTAGACACAGTGAGAACAGAAAATGAAAATCCTTTTAATTGTTTCTACCCTCAATGCCCAAACACAATAAAAATGTAGTAGCAGAGGGAATCAAGCACCAGAAAAACGATTACTTGAAGACAGCATCAACTTTTATTCGCTTATTCCCAAACCGTCTGTATTGAGCAAAAAATTCAATAGCATAAAGCATTCAGTGGAACCTTTCATAAAAGACTCATGTGTACAGGAGATTGTTACCCTCATTAATGAGAGACACCAGGCATACTTTTTTATTGTAGCTACCTTTCTGAGACTTACCTTTTTCTCAGAATAGGTGTGTTGGATAACATATAAGGATTTACTAACACATCCAGGAACTCAACATGTGGTCCTTTAGATTTACAGGAAACTGGTGGTGGAGATTGCTTAGACATTTGTCAGCATTCTATAAAATTAATCCCTTTCTAATATCTTGTTTTTCAATGATATGTAAATTTCTGCATCTCTTACTGTCTCTACCTATACAATGAGAGGAAATTGCATGTTAATTTGAGTATATTATTATGAACCAAGGATCACAGTGTGTAACCGTAAATTACAAAAGTAATAAATTGGTTAAATTATCATTCTTTGGCTCATATTGACAAGAAGAATGTATAATATTCAGCTTACTTGAATACAATTTTCACCATTAAAAATAAAATTTAAAAAATCACTTAACTTTGTCTTTCCATCTGCATATTATCTTATTTACATATTTCCTTCATAGTAAAATTTCTGGAAAAAGAAATTTATAATTATTGTTTCAATTCTCCATGAGTTTATCCCTTAATTCTCACCATTTTTGTTCCATCCCCCAACTCTTTCATTGATACTCCTTGTAAGGAAATAACTAATCATTGCCAGCTCATGAATCCTGTACAAATTTGTTATTTGACCTCTGTGCAGCATTAACCCTATTACCCATGTTCTTGTTTCAATGATCTACTTCCCTGCTACTCATGATGATTTTCTTGTCATCCTTTCTAACCTTCATATTATGCCATGTTCACTCTTGTTCTTGTTTTCTATTGTCCTGTCAAGTTACAGGTCCTCGGGGGTGATTTATTATACATTGAATCACCTGGAATGCCCTTTAAAAAAAAAAAAAAAAAAGCAGATTCCTGAATCTAATCACTAAAACAAATCTGAAGAATGTTTCTGGAACCTGTATCTTCAAAACAGTACTCAGATAATTCTGATACATTGCTTTAATATTGAGGGCCACCTAGCATTGCTCAGTGCTCTTCTTTTGCTGACTTGTGTTGGCTGACATTACTTGTTCCTGGATAGTCAGCATATTTGGAGGCCTCTCAATTCTACTGTATGCAAAATTTCAGACTGAGATTTTCAAGAGTTGATAGAAATCTTACATGAGTATCCCACAACTAAACATGTCCAAAAGCAACTACATTTTTTTTTTTTTTTTTTTTACTCTTCAAATGTATGTATCCTCCTACTGGACTTATTTTTGTTGGCTGTACCATCATTCACCATTTGAGCAAAGTTACTTGAGAGGATAATATAGTTTCTTCATCCTTTTCCCAAACCCCATACTCCATCTATCCTTACTCTCTTCATCAATTGCCTAGTTATTAATAATTATTTATTCAGAGAAAGTAAGAAAAACAAAATAGAATTTAAAAATGACATATACTGTATCAATTCTGAGTAAAAATTCTGAATTTCCTTTTCACTGAAAGACTCAGTCTATAGGAATTTTTGTTCCATTTATCTAACCTTTAAAATATTCTATTTTCCTTCTCTAACCAAGTCAACATTTTATTTTATAGAACAAGACAATTTTTAAACACTTAAGGCATACTTTTCAATATTTTTTATTTATATGAAATGAAATTTTTGGAAGGCTTAACTGTGTCTCCCTCTTTGTTGGGGGGAGCATAGAAATTATCTTGGATTTTGTTTTAAAAAGAGACAATTTTTTAAGTAATTGATTTTCATTTACAAAAATAATTATTTGTCACAAAACCTGATTTTCCTTATACAATGTGGGGCAAAAAGTACGTTTACTGTTGTGAATATAAGAAACACAGTCTTTATTCTTGTATTATTATTTATTAATTATAGTATTATTTTCCACACAACTGTAAATCTACTTTTGCTTCACCCTTTATCACAAATACATCTTCCATAATTTATGCAAATATAATTTTTCATTACTAGTATTTTGATATTGATAATTACAACATGAAATTTAAAGAAAATAGATTAAATATTTTGCCTACTCTTCAGAACACCTATTATATGACTGGGTGCATAAAAACCTAGCTAATCTTTGTAGTAAATGTTCAACAATCAAATAAAATAAATAATAAATCTTCATGTCTAAATATATGAACTGCATTGGAGTAAAAAAATTCAGTATAATAATAACCAACCATGATACTTTTAATATACTTAATAATTTTCCTATTGAAACTATAAAATTGCCTTCCATTTTCCTTCCTAAAGTACTACTAATTTCCTGATGTTGAGTTAAACAATAACTTGCGGTAAAGATTATTATTCAGAAGTTGTTTTATTTTTTTTTAAATGCCTTTATAGAGAACTTTTGTGTTCTTTTCATTTGGAAAGTGTAGAATCATGGTCAAGAGCATTTGGTATTTCCTATAGACAATTCTATCTTTTAAACGTTGATTAAATTTGTAATTTATGAAAACTCCTTCCAGTGTTTGTCAAAATTACCTTTATATATTATCCTAGTGCCAGAAAAAATGGCAATGGGATAAGTTTAATGTGCTAGCATTCCTTGGCTGCCATGTCTGAAATGGTGTAAGAGGCCAGTGTAAGACTGGACTGGTGCCATATTTTTGAGTCCCGACACTTTGTCCATTCACATCCCAGAAAGGAAGAATTAATTTATGTATAGATTTAAAAAAAATCAACACTATCAGTAACTTTTATTAATCTTTATTATTTAATTTTATAAAATATTTCAGTTTGATTAAGGATGATGTCTCTTCTATCAATGTCACTTTAAGACATTAAAGAGTTAGAGTTGCATGTTTGCTTTGATTTTAAAAAAGATTTAGAGGAGATCCAGCCAAGATGAAGGTGTAGATAGAAATGCTTCACTTCTTTGTATAACTAAAAGGATAACAACCAATTTAAAAAAAAAAAAAAGAACTGCCATAAAAATCAAACTGCATGGAAGCCAAACAACCAAGGAGTTAAAGAAACATTCATCGAGACTGGTAGAAGGGGCACAGACATGCAGCTGGAGCAGAGAGGATGTGCAGCAAGGTGGCAGACAGAGTGGTGAGGTGGGGGCTGGCTGACCTGGTGGCCCTATATTAGCATGCAGGTAAGCTCTGAGGAACAACTGGGGAGTGAGACAGACCATGCCACCCAAGGTTTCAGCACAGGAAACTGAAGGTTCAAAACCTCTGGCTGTCAAAATCTGTGGGGGTTGTGGTGGCAGAAGAAACTCCCAGTGTCAGAGACGAGTCCAGTTGAGAGGCCCATGGGGTCCTAGAATGTACACAAGCCAATCCACCTGGGAATCAATTACTGAAAGGACACAATCCGCTTGTGGGAAGCAAGGGAAATGATGGAACGTTTGGAAAAGTTTGGCAAAATGTGAGCAAGTGGCATTGTACCCTCTCTGACCCCTCCCTTGCATACAGTGCCACAACACAGCAAAGTGGCTTGCCCCACCCTGGGAAATACCTAAGGCTCCACCCCTTACAACTTAACAGGTGTACTGAGACAAATAAATATGGCCCAAATGAAAGAACAGATCAAAAATCCAGAAAAAGAACTAAGCGACAAGAAGATAGGCAACCTATCACATGCAGAGTTCAACACTAGTAATCAGAATGCTCACAGAATTGGTTGAGTTTGGTTGCAAAATGCAGGAAGAAATGAAGGCTATGCAAAGTGAAATAAAGGGGAAATACAGGGAACCAACAGTGATGGGAAGGAAAGCGGGACTCACACCAATGATTTGGAACAAAAGAAAGAAATAAACACCCAACCAGAACAGAATGAAAAAACAAGAATTCAAAAAAATAAAGAAAGGCTTAGGAACCTCTGGGACAACTTGAAACTTTCCAACATCCAAATCATAGGGGTACCAGAAGGAGAGGAACAACAGCAAGAAATTAAAAGCTTTTTTGAACAAATAATGAAGGAAAACTCCCCCAAACTAGGGAAGAAATTAGACTTCCAGGAAGCTCAGGGAATCCTAAAGAAATTGAATCCAAGAAGAAACACACCAAGACACATCATAATTAAGTTACCCAAGATTAACAATAAGGAGAAAAATTTAAAAGCAGCAAGAGGAGGGAGTTATCCATAAAGGAGTTCCCATAAGATTATTAGTTGATTTCTAAAAAAAAAAAAAAAAAAAAACCTTGCAGGTAAGAAGGGGCTGGAAAGAGGTATTTGCAATCATGAAAGACAAGGACCTACATCCAATATTATTCTATTCAGCAAAGCTATCATTTAGAATGGAAAGGCAGATAAAGTGCTTCCCAGATAAGGTCAAGTTAAAGGAGTTCCTCATCACCAAGCCCTCATTATATGAAATGTTAAAGGGACTTATCTAAGAAAAAGAAGATAAAAACTATGAACAGTAAAAGGACAACAGACTCACAACTATCAACAATTGAACCTAAAAAAGAAAAACAAAACTAAGCAAACAACCAAAACAGGAAGAGAATCACATAAATGGAGATCATATAGAAGATTATCGTTGGGGAGGGGAAGAAGAATGGGTGAAAAAGGTACAGGGAATAAGAAGCATAATAGGTAGGAACAAAATAGACAGAAGGAGGTTAAGAATAGTATAGAAAATGGAGAAGCCAAAGCCCTTATATGTATAACCCATAAACATGAACTAAAGGGGAGGAATGCAGGAGTGTGGGGGAGCAGTGCAGGGTGGTGGGGGGTAAAGGGGAGAATAAAATGGGACAACTGTAATAGCAAAATCAATAAAATATACTCTAAAAAATATAGCAGTGATTGTGCAGCTCAAAAAAGAAATTAAAGCCAGACATTTATTATCTACAAATATTGTTAGGTTATTTCAACCAGTATTTTTTCCCTCTGTTATTTTTTCTGTTATCACAACTACTTTTCTTATCACATACTTGGCCCTCAACTCTGGCACTAATGCTCTGGATCTAACATTTGCAGAACAAACCAGTGTTTTCCTCAAATGAATTGATCTGCCAGTTTACTCCATGCTTGTTTGTTTGTGCAACACTAGTTTCTGATAGTCTTTGCTCTTTGTATCTCAAAGTGAGCTCTGTAGATAAGTTCTTCACATGAAATAACTTTTTTGTGTGTATTTTATATGTTTTTTAATTAAAAAAATAAGTATATTCTTTCTTCATGACCAGTGCTACAATGAAGTACAGATATCAGATTTACTTGCCAGCATTTGCATTTGTGTTCATAACAGCAACATCACCAAATCAAACTAAATGTCTGGCACTGTGTATCATTAGATGACTCATGATAATTTGACTATAGAAAAAAGTGGTGGAATTGAACCATGTCATGGCACATAGCTAGCTAACTTGAATCCAAAAGAATGTGTAAAGTAGCAATTTCTCAATTAAGATGCATAATGCCAAAATAAAAGTAATCATGTAAAAAATAAGAAAACCATAAATGCGCAAATAACTTTTCTAATATATTTGACATTGGTGACACCTTTTCGGTAAAACAATGTTGTTCAAACATTAGTGTTGTCGTTTTGAATTTTTTTTTTCACTTTTTAATGCTTCATTAGATAAAAATACAAATTTAACGTAGACTAGATAACATTAGTCATCAGGTGTAATGTTCTGTGAGTTTTCTTAATTTCCGTCAGGAGTTATTGTATCTGATCACACTTATAAAATGCCACCATGTCTGGAATTTGCATACACTATGTCAATGGATTAGCACTACTGATAACACCTATAAAATCCTCTTGCTATGTGCTCAACGGAGACAAAACAGTGCACTTGTCAAAAGCCCTTTTTAATAAAACAGTGGAACCATTTGTAAAACATATAACCTTTTCCCAAAAGTAACATCATATGTAGACGTCTGTTGCATAAATTGTGTCTAAAGCTAACAGCAGAGTAGCCAGGTCTCAGAACTTCTGGGCACCCACGTAGGCTTCCCATTGCAGACTGTCCTTCAGCTTTAAATGCACACATTCAAACCATTCAAATCAGCAGTCAAGTGGAAATCACAGGAATTTCATCTGTACCATGATTGCCCCCAAACCATTAAATCAACTTTAAAAACTCTCCTATAATAACAAGTTTTTAAAACATACTTCATGGAATGTTCTTCATGTCTCATAGCAGCTGATTCCTGTGATAGAACAAGCTTTCAGTTTTCCTTTTATTTTTCCTTTACATTCAGTCATCACAGTGAAATAAGTGTATAGTTTTTCATTTGTTTCCTTTTTTTCTTTCTTATTTTTTTTCTTCAGAATTCTGAGGTTGCTGAGGGACACAGCATAGCTGTGTATCCCAGGTCAAATCCAGCCTTAAATATTCCAATCTAGATCAGAGCGCACTAGGCCCTGCCAGCATGCGGGCACCTCTTCATGTCAGTTTATTCGTTGGCAGCTGACAGGCACCCTGACAGATAAAAATCCAGTGACTTGTTGCTGGAGATTTCAAGACTAAGGCTTTTTTGCAAACATGTTTGTTTACAACTCAGCACTTTGGTTTTCTTTTCAGAGGCTCTAACCTGAAATACAGTTTCTCCCTTCCTACCCTATTTGCAAACTGGACTAAAAAACTAACTTGAGAGATAAGGTGATTGATTAGCAAATTCATGTAAGACATAATTTTTAAAAATTCATCAATTTGAGCGTTGATATTAATCTTATTTTAAATTATTTTTCAATTGATTAAGAACTGTAACACTATGATATTTATAACTAGCTTAGTAGCTGAAGAAAGTGATTATATTCTTCAACATATTTTTAGATATCTGACTCAAGAAACACAAATTTTACTAATGAAATAGACATTTTTAAAGTGTTCCTTAATTATGATGCAATAATTAAATAAGAATATACAACCAGGAGTTGCAACTTCTACTTGATAACTATCTCCTATGTAGTAAGGCCAAGTATTATGCTTTAAAATACAAGATTTCTCCCCAATTTTGCATCTGGGTCAGCACAACTTATATCACCCAAAATTCTAAAGTTGAAGTCAGAGGAGACTCATTTTCTAAAGAGACCACAGAAATTTTAGACAGATAAATCATAGCTGTCTACCACAGTAAATAAAAGTCTTATTTTGTTAACAAGACTCATTGAAGGGACAAGAAGTACAGGGTAGTATTTTGGTTACTTTCAAAATGCCTAAATACTTATTGACTTCCAAAGAATGAGAGAACATATTCAATTGGTTGTTTGCCATCTCCAATTAACAATTTGAATATGGGATAATGAGAGAAGCATAAGTGGTGGAGTACATTTCTGACATTCCATAAAAGAAGCAAAGATGTCTTGAGGAGAGAGTCATCCAGACTTAGTAAATATATTTTCTCACTTTATTATACCTCCTTTCTACATTTTTCTTATGTACAAACTTAAAAAAAAGTACAATATATGTAGATATACCTACAGACTTGGTATATCGGGAGGATGCTCTAACCAACTGAGCTACTTGGCCAGGGCTTAACTTATTTCTTGCTTTATTATCTTTCTTTTTTATTGTGATTTTGTTAAATATTCATGGAAGAGAAATACCATTCACTCCCTTGTCTTTATCTGAAATTATAGTCAATACACATTTAATAATTCTTCACACTGTCATTATGCTAGGTGCTGGAGAAATAATAGGTAAATAGAGTGTAGAATTTGTGGTATGTTGAATATGGCAGGTCAGTTAATATCACATCAGTAGCCTGAAATTAGCTAAGTCAAAGAAATATAAGACATGCTACATTTATTTTCCAGAGTTAGTTCTTTAAACATTTGCCAACACACTACCAAGTAAGTGTTACTTAAAAGAGAGTGTATGCATTTAATAGTAAAAATACAAATTTTAAATGAACACAGCTAAACTTTAGAGAATCACGGAAGTTTTCCAGGGGACCAGCACAACTTAAGATAACTTGAAAGATAAAGAAAAATAACTGGTGAAGGATGTCCATTCTGAGCCTGAGTTGGTAGACAGGAATTTGAATTTCCAGAGATGTAAGCCCTGCAAAGAAATTTAAAATAAAACGTGAGGCATATTTAGTAACGTATAACTGAGAGGGCAATGTGATTGATTTGATTCGGGAGGAGATCTTCAGTCTCTTGGGTTCAGGCAGACACTAGATTTCAGGCTTGAACAACTGGATGAAGCCTATTATCATTTTCGGAGCTAATGGGCAACAGAGAAAGAACAAGATAAGGCAGTAAAGATGAGTTCCATTATTGATTGTTGATCTTCAGCACCTATAGAACAATCTGGCAGAGAAGCGTGTAGACCAGTGCATGTATCGAATAAAAGTCTCAAGCTCCAAGTCATTTAGGCTAATGACTAATTTAAGGTTTAACATACAGATGATTATAGTGGCTAATATAACCTAGGAGGTTTTCTAAACATTTTCAACATTACAAATTCTTCAGAGGAGCTGATAAAACTTTCTCGAATACACATAAACTTTGAATACATTTTTTTTGAAATTTAAGAATATTTTAAAAGTTGTTTCATTCTTCCATCCACAAACCATGAGATACACTGAGAAAAATTTAAGTGATATAGGTAATATGACCAAGAACGAAAATTCCAAAACAAAATATTTTGTTATAATTACCTATTGCTATTTGTAGATAAGAAAATATCCTTATACTATTTCTTGAGCATGTTTAATGGCACTATTTTTCTGTTTTTGGAACGAAGATCTCTGCATGTACATTTGCACTTGGCCATGCAAGTTATGCAGCTGACCTGAAGGCCATAATAAAAAATCATAAAAAAATATAAAACACACAAATATATCCATGCCCTCTTCATTTGTTAGGCCTTAGATTCCTAGGCCAAGACAGATTTGAAGAAATGAAGGTTGAAGAATGAAGTGGCACTAACAACATGATGAACAGTGAAATAAAGAGCCTGCAAATGGTGACCTGGATTCCAAGGCCAATGAACCAGTGAACCAGTTAAGGGAAACGAATGGGTTATCACACCAACTGGTGCATGGCAGAGTTTTAAAATAACTGTATTCTACGGCCCTTATGTTTTTACGAAGGCACTTCCATACCCATAAGGGGCCAACCTTGGAGTAACATTTCTGCTCTCCATTTCATTACACTTTAGCCCTCCATGAGAAAAGTGATTAATCAGATGTTGAGAATTTATAATCCATGGTTCCACTTTTCTCTATTGAGGGCAACAAAGGTACTACATGTTGCTATTATCATCTCTTTGTCTTTCTTTTCTCTGCACTGTTGCTGGCATATAGCAATCAAGTTTCTCTCCTTA
The DNA here is from genome assembly GCA_039655065.1 of Glossophaga mutica. Taxonomy (NCBI): domain Eukaryota; kingdom Metazoa; phylum Chordata; class Mammalia; order Chiroptera; family Phyllostomidae; genus Glossophaga; species Glossophaga mutica. Next base: position 69,797,993 of record CM077308.1, on the reverse strand, counting down.
GTGTAAAATTATCAGTATAGCCTCTGTTCTTGCCAGTGGGAAATCCACAAACACGGGTGCCTAAATTCACAATATGTAGCATGATGGTGGCTATAAATTCAAGGCAGCTCTGCACCTCAACATTATCAATGATAAAAAGATTGGTATTTTAGTCCTTTTTAAAAGGATTTATTTTTGAGCAATTTAAGGTTATTGAAGTTAGTTTGGATTAATTATTACCTGTGGGAAAATAATTGCCCTTAAATTCTTTAAACACAGATGTCAGAAGGTAAAGCATGAGACAGAGGATTATAAAAGTGAGACAGGGTTGTTGCGGAAATATACACGTGTAGACACCTGTGCTAGTTTTTATGTGCTCACGCTGGCTTTTTAAATGGTAAGAGAGACAATAGATTTCAGAAAACTTGAGGACTCCTGAGAAGTTACTGCTGTTATTACCAAAGACGTTTACATTTAAAAATATATCTAAAGTTAATATTTCATCTATTCTGACTGCAGTCAGACAATCTAACACTATTTATGAGAAATGGGATGAGTAGAAAAGTAGGAAGCAAGTGGAAACACTCCCTCCCTGTCCTCACACTGCCTGAGCGAATCATGACTGGATTAGTTTCTAGAAGTTTGAAATGGAGGAATGAAGGAGGAGCAAGAGGCCTGACACTCGCATCCACCCATCATCGTGTCTCCTCACTGTAAGTGGCACTTACAGAAAAGTACCAGGAAGAACTCGGAAGAAACAAGTAAATTGTAGCGACAGCATAAATTTTTGGATCACTTATCTCTCATTATCATACACAATGTCACCCATAACTTTTATTAGAAGTCATTTGTGCCAGTTTCCTTATAATGAACAGATGAAAAAAATATAAATTATACACTGCCATGCCTTTGAGGGTTTTAAAGATTAGTAAAAATCATAATAGCACTTGAGGGCTATAATTGATTATTAACATTCAGATATTTAAAGCTAGAGATAATTCATTTAAAGATTTTTTTTTTTTTTGTGAGAGGTAAGCTGTTTCCCAAATAAACTGATTTTTCTGAAGCTGTTTTCCTAGATCTGAATTTTATGCAGTCACATAAAATAGAGACCTCACCGCATGAAATACTGTTTCTGAGGCCTATGATTGAAATTACTAAGCAGACACATTATGTGTCTATGAAAAAAAAATAAGAGTAAAACTACTTGAGGGAGATTAGATTGTATGGTTATTACTTGCAAATATGGAAAAGGTGTAATAGGTTCATACATTTTTTTCAGACACTAAAATTGAAAAGGAGTCTAATTTTGGTATGAGTGGTTGTTTTACAAATAAATGTATTTTTTAACCTGACCTGTTCCAATTTCTGGCAGAAAGTTTCTGAAGCATATCCAAATATGTCAAAAACCAGTATTTATCTACGTTTATGTCAGCTTTGGCAAGGATTAATTGTCTAAACATTGAGGCATAGCATTTATGAGCTTTAAATCTTTTCTTATCCACAAACCATCAATGTAATAAATAGGAAGTAAGGTGAATTGTTAATTCTTTGTACATTTATCATGCCTTTCTAAGTGTCTTTAAAGTATTTTAAAATGCATTATTTTTTACATTTAGTTTGAAAGCCTGCCAAAGTTTGCTTTTTTTGTTTGTTTGTTTTTTAAACTGGGAAGCTTTGTGTGGGGGTAAGTAAAATTTTAAGGTAACATACAAAAAAATATGTTTATCTAGTTTATTGCAGAATGTTTTATGTGCAACCAGACCTATATAGCATAGTAATTAAGCCTGCATGTATTGACACTAAACTTCCTTTTGCATCATGCATGATTATTCTTAACATGTGTTAGTTAGTTGTTTGTTGTTAAACAGTTTTAATATCAGTAATTTTGGTATTCCTTGGCTAAAAGATGAAGCAAACCACACAAGAAAATTGCACCAGTTAAACAGGGCTAACCGTGAGGTTTGAGAAAATGAAGGACACAAGTATTAATGCATAGCCCCCTTTGGGTGTGCTCAAGGCCGATAATGCATACCAGTCCTGAGTAAACATAATTGTATAGGCCTAATACCTACTGCCAGACAAGTTTATATCTAACTTCACATCCTCAAGAAAGAGAAAATCTGTTCTCTTATGGTGTGGGGTCAGACTTCCATTCTTCCAGGTATTGCTATATTCCATTTATGGAACAATGTGAGTATAGCCATGTGATACAAACTTGATTTGAGGAAGGCTATATACTTAGGAAAGACACCACACTACCTGCTTTATTGAAAACTTGAAATAAACATCATCATGTTACATAATGGGTGAGAGGGGTCATCAAATTATATAGAAGTGAATGAAACTTATATCTGGACCAGAAACTAAAGTGTCATTAACTAAATTTATTTTAACATTCTTGCTATTCAGTTATTAATAATAATAACAACTAATATTTGTTGCATTTATACTATGTTTACTTTTGCCAAGACGGTACCAGTATGTGACTATTGGCCTGATGATAAGGAGCACCCTTTATCACTCTCAAAGGATTCTTGTTTGACAATACATTATGTGGTCATGTTGACAATTTTCATACTCAGTTCAATATGCCTTATATTTATTATCTTATTTATACCTTATTTTAACATTTTAGGTAGGCACTATTATTACTACCACTCTAAAGATTAAAAAAGCTGAAGCCTAACATCAAGAAATGTGTCAAAGGTAGATTGAAATCAAACAGGGTAACTATGCAACCTCAGTTCCCAATTATTTATGATTTTTTTGAGCTTTAGAATGGAAACTTTGAGTAGTTGGAACATGATCTTTCTGCAAGTAAAGAAGTTACAATGTGTAAAATCATTTCACCATTTGTTTGTGGAAATCAGAGGGCAGTGGTGTGTGTATACTGGTAGAAAGCAAAAAGCAGAAGGAAAGTGAGATGATGCCAAGCGATATAATCAAATCTTTGAAGTTAAGAATATTTTTCCTAGGCTCATGCATTAGTTTGCTAGCTCTATCATAATAAAGTATCACAGTGTGAGTTGTTTAAAGAGCAGAATTTTTCTAGAGGCTAGAACTCTGAAATCAAGGTATTGGCATATTCGATTTCCTCTAAGACCTCTCTCCTTGTCTTGTAGATGTCTGTCTTGTTCTGTGTCTTCACATGATGACTCTCTGTGTTTTCTGTCTCTTAAGCTCCTCTTCTTATAACAACACCAGTGATACTAGATGAGTGCCCACCGTTAAGACTATTTTAACTTAATAACTCTTTAAATGCCTTAATCCAAATAGATTTACATTCTGAATTAGTGGGAATAAGGGCTTCAACATATGGGTGGGGGAGGAGAAAAAGAATTCAGCTTATAACAGCACATAAAATAGAACCATGATATCTGAAGGTTCTATAACTTTCTCCATTGTGTTCTTCATAGCTTGTAATGAGTATTTTTGAAAATCCTAGTATGTCACCATTGTGCAAAGGAAAATGAAAGAAATTATTCTGGTTTGAACATTGAGAAAAAATATTAGTATAGTTTGGAATAGATGCCATGGTTAAAGTGGTCATCAAAATACAAGAATGACAAGAATTAAGTAAAACAAATTAGGACGAATTGAACTTGTGCAGTGGACTTTGCAATTATACAAGATTACTGTCACTGGCATTTTTCTGCTGAACTATGGTAGGCATCTGTTTATTTTTGGAAATATATTGCATTCTCTTCCTTATATGTACTTTCACATGTAAGTCACTCTATTGTAAGATATACCTTTTTTTAAAAAAAAAACCTTCTAACATGGAATGGTCACATATTTATAAAATATGATTCATGTTTTAAGTAAGTTCATCTCCTTTTATTAAAAATATACCTAAATAACCTTTTTAAATGTATAAGTTTGAAATTAAAAAAATATATCAGGGGAACGGGGGGAAGGGTTTGCAGGAACCAATATAAAAGACACATGGTCAATTACAAGGGAGGGGTGGAGACAGGAGGGAGGAGGGGAGGGCTGGGATGAGGGTAAAGGGCAGAAAACTGTACTTGAATAATAATTAAAATAAAAAATGTCAATTAGTCCAGGTATTAAAAAACTAGAAAATTTTGTATAAGGACTTGATTTCAAAACATTGTGTTTCAAATTTTTCTGGAATATTTGGGTCTCATTCTTATCCCTAACTTATCTGAATAACCTGGAATGAACCGTGGGAGTCTACTTTTCAATATTAATTCCAGATTACTCTTCTAGTAAAGTTATCGAATCACTATATTATATATGTATTCTTTTTAATCAAAGACATTATTTTTCATCATTGTATATATAATATATATATTCTTTCTTTCATCAAAGACATAAATAAGAAAAAGTTTGTTGTGTTGGGTAGGATAGCTAATGTAATAGAGACCACCAAATACAGAGGCTCAAGAAAGGTATACATTTTATTCCTCTTACTTAAAAATCTAGACACAAGAGTTCCAAGGTCTGAGTGTGGGAAGAGGGTTGTTCTGGAGCCCAAATGACGAGAGCTAGCTCACTAGAGTGATGCTCATGTCTCAGACTGAAGAAAGAGAGAAATAATAAGTAAAGAGCAAGCAAAATGTTCATAAATATTTCATCCAAGAAGTGCCTCACATATTCTGTGTGCATTCATTGCTCAGAACCAGTCACAATGACAGTGTGTAACTTAGGAACTGGAAATGTAGTCTGACTGAGTGGACACATGCCTAGATAAAACTCCAGGCACACCTCTACACCTGAAAATAATGATGGGAAAACTGTCCTTATGCATCTCTCTCTCTCTTTCTTAATAATTGTTGAAAACAATCCAGACATTCAAAATGTCTATTAATAAAGAATGAATAACCAAATCATAGGACATTTATACAAGGGAATACTATTCAACCATAAGAAGAAATAAATAACCAATACAACCAACGACACTGATGGGCAACTAGGACGTAGTGTTGGAGCCAAATGAGCTGAGTACAAAAAAGCACACATTGCTTAAGTCAGTGTATGCTATTTGAAAGAGGCAAAGCTAATCTACTGTAGTAAAAGTTTTGTTTAAAATAGGACCTTATTGTTTTATTAATTTCTGTAGGATAATGGTGTCTATTTATTTATTCATTTATTTTTCTCATTGGTAATTTTTTCTTGATCTGTCTAGCTAAAGGTTTATGAATTTTCAGTTTTTTCAAAAACCCTTGACAGCTTTCTATTTCATTTTTCTTTTGCTTATCAACTTTCTATTTCATTGATTTTATTTATTTTCTGCTTCATGTTGCTTAGCACAGGTTTAATTTTTTCATCTAGTTTGATCAGGTAAAAATTTAGATAATTACTTTTATTCCTTTCTTTGCTTATATAAGCATGTAAATTTTCAAGTAACAGCCAGCCTTTGTAGTTCTTAAAACTGACTTTGACAGAGAAAAACCGTCACCAATCATCCGGCTAGAGATTCTGGGAGCCGCTCTAACATTTTCTGTGGGTGTGCACGCTCTATTCCTCTCAGTCTCTCCTGGGGGAGAAGTTTCAGGGTTTTGCATGACAACTCTTAATCTCACAGGGATTAATCTCACAGTTTATGGCTGGCCACCATAAACTACCCTCCTCTTCTCCCTAGAGCTGGGCACTGAAAGGCTGGGACAGCGGATGCACTGTATTAGATCCTCTACCTCCTTCGTAAGGGGAAAGTCTCAGGGTGTGCACCTTTTCTCTATCTTGTGGAGCCTCCGTGTTCACCATAACCCTCCCTTCCCTTTCCCCTTTCAGGGCAGTGCACTGATAATCTGGAATGCTGGGAACAATACCTACTCTCTTTTCCTCCTGAAGAAGACTCTGCATGGTGTTCCCTCTCTCCATGCTGCAGGACGGGGTTGGTTGGTAACAGCTGCCCACCCCTTTTCCCTGGGGCAGAGCACCGAAGTACCAGGAGTCTGGGTACAGGCTCCACTTCCTACCGTTACTCCTGAAGTATCTGGATTGTGACCCTTCACTTAATCCCTTGCAGCTACTGAGAGCCCTCCCCCTCTTTCTTCGCTCTTAGCTGTCCCTTGGCATTCTAACTAAGCTGGCTGTTTTAGTGATTTGAGTTAAGACAGAAGTAGGTCTCTTTGACCTACCTAAGAATGCTGAATGCATTCATTCACTCTTTCCCCCAAGAAAGAAACTAGGCCAAGTGAATCTCCCTTTACATTGAGCTGTGCCAGCTTTGGAGAGATGCTGACATGGATAAAGTAAAAATCTACTCTTTACCCATTTCAAAGTGTTTCTTCTCATTTTTGTACTCATTTGGGGTGTTGCAACTTCAATACTGGATTCTGAAATATGTTTTTTTTTTTAAACCACAAATTATTTAACCTAGAAATCAGTCACAAAATGAAGTTCAAAATTAGTGGGTATTAAGTAATATACAAGGTCCAGCAGAAGTAAGACCTGCTTGAGTGTGTTTGGTAGGGCAATTACCTAGGTATAATAATTTATAGTCTTAATTTGAACATTTCACCTAAAATGTCTTTTGGTGTGCTGGAGTGTGATATTGTTATGTTACAGAATTATATGCTTATGATTTTGGAATAAAAGCTTTTGTAATAAAAAGGGGCATTATTTGTGCCAGACCCTAAGTAATAAAAAATACTAGAAAGCAGAAAATATTTTCAGCTGAAGAAAAATTAAAAAAATACTAAAATTTGTGGGTTGCATCTGAAACAAAGCTTAAATGTAAATGTATAAATTTACATGCTTAGAAAGATGGCAAAATAGAAAGTCCTAGCCCTTCTTCCTCCATACAAATGCCAATAAACAGTGATATTTGGCCCAAAATGTCATCATGAGAATTCCATGATGTCATTTTGTCACTGATTTCTAGGTTACATCCTTTGTGGATAAAAAAACATATCTCTTTAGTATTTTAAAATTTCAGTATTTTTAAATTTATTAAATGTGGTCAATAAGTTAGCTTATCTTGATGAATATCCCATGTACATTTAAATAAAATATAAAATCTGTTATTATTTGGGAAGTTCTATAATTATTAAAGTTGTTGGTTGATTGTGTTACCCAAGTCTTCTATATTCATAGAGATTTCTGTCTACATTTATGAACTGCATTTTTATCTATCTGACTATCTTTTGTTTTAATCAGAGTGCCAGAATATTTAAATATAATTACCAATATGATTGGGCACTAATTTTCAATTTTGCTATTTAATTTTTAATTATTCGATGTGTTTCTATACTTTTCACTGTTTTTTATTTTAATTGTTGTTCAAGTACAGTTTTCTGCTTTTTCCCCCCATCCCAGCCATCCTCACATCCCTCCCCTGATTCCACCATCCCCTTGGTTTTCTCCCTGTGTCCTTTATAGTTGTATCCAACAATGCACTATGAAAAATAGAGATATGTGTTTAAGAAGATATGACACAAGAAACATTGTACATGGGACAATGATGCCTCAGTCCCCTTCAAAGTAGGCACCTTGACACCTCACACAGTTCTCCCAGTCTCCATCATCTGTCTCTTCATATTTTCCTGAATCTCATTGATAGTTTGAAATATCTTCCCTTTCAAAGCTGATTTTAGTTTTGGGAAAAGCCAGAAGTCTCAGGGTGTAGGGATGCTAAATGACCTGGGTGATTTGATGGTTCAGCGAAAAGCTCTGCATGAGACGTGATACATGAGAAGGCACATTGTCATGATGGAGCTGACAATCACCAGTTGCCCATAGCTGTGGCCTTCTGAGTAATCCAAATAGTTCTGTGGAGGAATGTTCAAGATTAAGGCAAAATCTGATGCAGATACATTGCTCTACTCTCTCAGTCATTTTGAATGTGATGGCCACACAGTACACATGCTCACTCCATGGCATCTAGTGCCCCCACTGACTAGTACAGTGAAGTTGTCATTATTCATGCATGCTCATTCCAGTCCATCCTCCTTGGCTGCTAGGCTATATCGGTGTCACAAAAACCATTGTCATTATATTAACAATGTTGAGGATTAACATACATACATATGTTAATCCTCCTGAGGATATGATTATTAATTTTAGAGAGGGAGGGAGGGAGGGAGAAAGAGAGAGAGAGGAACATCAATGTGAGATAGGAACCAATTGCTTAGCTCCCCTATATGCCCCAACTGATGATCAAAACTGCAGCCTCGGTATGTGCTCTGACCAGGAATTGAACCAAAAACCTTTTTGGTGTATGGGACAATGTCTCAACCAACTTAGCCACCTGGCCAGAGCATAATGGTTACATATTTTTAACATACATTATCATGAATCCATTTTATACATAAGCACCTGAAATCTGTGGATGGAAGGCAGAAACTGTTTCCATGTTACTGATAAGAAGATTAAAGCTCTCAAATTAAATTGACTTGGAACATTTAAACATGTCTGTGTGAATCCTACTTGACAACTACAAACATGTAATTATTAGTCTTCTTTATTACTATTACATTCTCTACAATGGTTTAAAGCAAAATAATGAGTCTGTGCACAATAGATGATTGAAAGGCAAACTGTCATTTATTCTTCATATACAGGTTTTCCACTGAAATTACAATGTTCAATAATGCCAACAAATGTAAGCAATTTGATTCTTTGTGAGGTATAGTGAAACATATTTGATAATGCAAGGAAAATATTTTATTTAAATATTCACAAGTTATGCAAAAATTAAAGCTATTAGTAAATCTTGAAAATCAGGAGTTAGGTGGGGACTGTTTGAAAGTTTGAAAGAAGGTTAAGGTAAAGGGATTTGTCAAAGAAGGTATGTGAAGAGGGTACAATCCCCACACCCATGGAAATGGTGCGGGGATTGACTGTGGAAGTGGGGAGTGGGATGGGCAGAGGGGAGTGAAGGGGGGAAACTGGGATAACGGTAAGAGCATAGATGATAAAACATTATAAAAAATCAAGACAAAAATATGTATGATCAGGTCAACTATTTGCAGGACAATTAAAAACTGATTTATTCAACCTACTAAAATTTCTTTTGCCCTTTCATTCAAGAATAAGTCAGTTCCTCCGTAACGGGTATTTGGTTCCTCTCTCCCCACATGCTTTCCTTCCTCCTCCGCTGGATTTTCTCATCCCCTTCTCAGCATTCTCTGCTTTCACCATTTCATGGTTTTCAAGTTAAAGGCCCAATGTTAATCCTTTCGGATTTTCTCAACTGCATTACTGTTTGAAGCTTATTTTTATCAGCACAATAAATGGGAGGGGATTTCTAATTTCTCATCAAATGTGCTTTCAAGCACCAATATACATGCTGGTATTTGTGGCTGGTATTGTACATAGCATTTTTTAAAATCACATATCTAAATAAAAAGACAGAGCAGTGTGTCACACTTATTTCTTATCCAATCAATTAGTCAATGCTTTTCTCCTCTCCTGAATACTTAAATTCACTTTTTAGGAGGTTTTGTTTGAAAACAACCTTCAGTGAGATATGAAGACAGAAGGATTTTCAAACTGTCTTTGCAGCATACTGAGGAACTGAATTAGATAAAAAAAGCTGTGTGAAACATTTCACATGCATAAAAAATAGATATCCTTTTAAATTAAAGAGACGCATTTTTGTCCTTGAATATTCTGGAGGACTTCAAGTGGAACAAAAGTTTACAAGAAAACCAATTTTTGCATTCCCAAAATAGACTTATGGCAAAGGCTCAAAATTAACATTTTATTTGAGTTGAATTTTAACATTTGCATATTTTACTTTAAAGAACAGTAATCTTTGAACTACCAATTCATTGCATTCTACCTTAAATATTATATACAGATAAACTGGAAGGAAAGCATAACAATTCATATCTGATAAACTGAGTATGATTTATTTAAATTGGTAATTAAAATTTCTTTGTTTTACAGTTATTGTCTTGTTTTAAGTCACCAAATATGACTAATAAACTATTGTGCATATTTTTAGAAGTTAAATAATGCTTATACCACTGATCATTGCTTGAATTTATTTTAGGGAATGTTTGTATATTTTGAAAGCATCATTCTAATTCTGAATAATCAAGTTCTTTGTATTTTTTACATAATGTATGCCATTTAAGGAAAAAGTGGAGCAAAGTGATTTTGGTTAAATAGAGATTAGATCAATAATTCATGAACATCTGCATAGAGTGATAGCTAAAGTATTTACATGTCTTGAAAACATTAAAGTGAAACCATAATAAGAAATTATGTTAATTATACCACATTACAGATTTTACCAAGCTGAAATGCTTAAACCTGACTTTATATAAAGTTTACATGTAATCACTAATCTAAAAATTACATTTCTCCCTTGCATCTGATATTTTTATGAAGTAAATATGAGGTACATAGCATAATGTTTGTTAAGACAATTGTGGCATCATAATGGGGTGTCACAAAATAAATTATTAAGGACTCACTTGTGTATAAAAACTTCATACTAAAAAAACTTTATACTACATATACACATAACCAAAATAATTAACACATAGGACTTTTAAACAAACACTTGCAATTTAGGTTTATATAAGTTGGCATGACGGTTTTTAGCCTTAGTCCTTTAAGCCTTTCACAATGCTCTCTCTGTTTCATTTTTTCAACTGCAACATAGAAATAATAACATTTACCATGTGAGATTGTTTCATGGATTAGGTTAGGACGTATATCTAAATTTCCTTGCATAGGGTCTGGTAATATATGGTACTTAGGTGAATTTTTACTTAACAGGAAATGTAAATAGAAAAAAGTCTTAAATGGTCAATATTTTATGGACATAAATATGTTAATGGGAGATTTAGTAAATATCACTGAATAATAATAGTAGAGCCAATTCTTTATTGTATGTGGTTTCAATAAAGCATGTTTTTGAATTATGACATTGGTGTAATATGGTTGCCAGCAATTTTCATCGGGCTTTAGGTTTAGTCTTCTAAAAGTGAACAATGATTCTCTCTGTAAAATGCACAGTTTTTGTGGTTTTTTTTTTTTTTTTTGCATTCTTTCATGACATTTCACGATATCAATACAAGAAATTTTGTTTTTCAAACTCTATTATATTAGATGTTTGTCAACATTTCATTTGGAAGTATTTCTGCAAACAGCTGGAGGGAAAGACACGTGGAAGAGGCTACCTAGAAAGGACAGTCAATAGCCACAGCCGCAGGGAATGCTGCTCACAAGGCACATGCCCTGTCCTGCAGCCGTACTTCTGAAACGCATATACCCAGCCTGCCTCGAACATTTCTTTAAGTAAGATCACCTTCCACCTTGGCATAATCAGAATAAAATAAATCTGGTGCATTACTTTTCTGATCTTTTTTTAAAGATCATTCATGCTGAGAAGAATTTGGAATAAAATATATCCTGAATAGTTTCACTTATTTTATGAAGTAAGATCTACATTTTCAGGACAACTCTCTAAATCTCTGTTGAAAAATCTAGAGTCTATTTAAAACAATATATTTTAAGAGAAGAGACTTGATTAATACTATGTCTTTTTTCTTTAATTATTTCCTAACCATTGGTAAAGCCCAATGGTGCCTTGATGATTTAGATGATTTATTAGAATTAGATTATTTATTTGGGACTTTTTTGGCCATCTCCAGCCTCTAGGGAAAAAAAAAATCTTCTAGAAACCTTAAAAAATCACTTAATCAATCTTCACATATGAGTACACAAGTGTGATACTATTTTAAAATAATTCTCTATCATTTACTTTCATGTTGGATGTTACACTTTCTAGAATTCAGTCAATGGGAAAGCATTTTCACAATGTTTTCTTGCAAGGATTTGTTCTATTTTTGTTTTCTCTTATATTTTATAGTTCTCAGCCATTCTCGCAAATTTATATCTATACTAAATTCTTTCAGTTTAAAAATTAAAAGCTCTTTACTAACTGCACCATCTTAAGTGAATTCTAAAAATGTCCTACATAGAGGCAATCCTGCATCCATCGCAGATGAACTTACTGGAAGACCCTGCAGATTCTCATATTTCTAGGGACTAGTTGGTTAAATATGCTCTAATTTGTATTGATTGGCGGAAGATAACTTATAACATGTAGGATAAATAAACTGAAGCTTATTTTTGTGAAAAGGGAATAAAGCTGAAAAACAGTACTAGTGTTTATACATTTTTTAAAACTCTAGGATTTTTTTCTATTATGTGTTCTCACAATCATTACAATTTATTTCTATTAATGGCTGAGGATTCAAAATAGAAATTGCCTGGCGTGGACCTCATATGCTCTCCACAACCCATATGACAAAACTTCCCTCTAACCCTAACCCAGTTCCCTAGCAAAGTGGATGTTACTTGCTAAAACAACATGTGTTTGTGAAGGTACAGGCTGTCCAGATATTTGTGCAGGCCTGTATGCCAATATGAGTATGTCAATACAGTCATTATTCTAGTGAGAGATACATTTACTAATCTCACTGGGAAAATACACATAACTTTGTAAAACACTTTGGTGTTTAATGATGTATTTTACCAATATCATTATAATGTGTCAACATAAGAGTCTGCTTAGAAAAGATAACCTAGGCCCTGGAATTTCATCAGATTTTGAATTTGGGTAAGTTACTCTGTGCTTATTTTCATCATCTATAAAATTAAGATAATAATCACATCTATCTCACAAGGTTAGCTTAAACATTAGTAGGACTAATCATATGTAATGCACTTAAAACAATGCTTGTGACATAGTAAGTGTCAGAGATTTTTTAAAGTATCTCTACTCCAGGGTCCATGTTTGTGGATTATATCATAATAAGCTCCTACCCTTTTACACTCATTCTTAGGAATCAATTTCCATCTCTATTTAATTTTTGGCATGGTAGTGCAGGCACCTATCTATCTTCTTTTATTATTAGACTGATGAACAGTTGAAGATAAAGAATAATAAGAAGGAAGACTTTAAAGCTCTTTTTATGGTATTTTGCTCCAAACTCTCCTCATGACATTTAGAAACTACCTCAGATACTTCGCAGAGTTTCTTCTTTTACTTTACTCAGATGATGGCTGACAATTAAAAATTAATTTTATCTGCCATAATCATATTGTTAAGGTGGGAAAGATTAAGTTTCTTGAATGTCAATTAGGCCAAACACAGTAACTTCATGTACCAAATTCAGTCCATAGCAACCATACACTGAAATCTGTCCTTATTATTAAATCTCATGAGCAAATCTCCAGAGAATATTATATTCACATTTATCTATTTCTTTGTCTTATAGTGATGCCAGAAGACCTGTTCTGGATTGTTAGTTTGCATTTTGCCTTACTAATTGACAAAGATTTCTGCAAGTTGTTCGTATTTTTAAATTTCCTAGTATTTGTCTAATTTGTTTCTATCAGACAAGCCATATGTTTTCTGAAGCAAAGAAAGTGTTTTAATCTTTGAGGCTATCTACTTTACTCTCACAAATTTTTGTGAGGAAGCAGTAAAAAAAGACTCTTGTAAACCACAGTGTAAATGAATGAGACCTGCCTTGAAATCATTTAGTCATGTTTAATTTAAAAATTATATATGTTCTTTACTTTTAATGCAGTAAATACCCATCTAGAAATTTTTGCTGACAAAATACTTGAAAAGTTTCACAAGAATTTTACACACGATTTTTTAAAAGGATATTTATTCAACAATGATAATGGAAAAGAAAAATAATGATTAAAATTTAATTGCCAGTGATGTTATAGTAAGTGAAAAAAATGATTCCATATAAATTGATACCTATGGTATGTAAATTAGAATGTTAATGCTAGTTTTTTTACAAATAAAATGTAGTTAACCTATACTTTTATTTGGTTAAATAGATATATGTATAGATAGATATGTATATAAATATCTAGACACAGATATTGATTTGTATAGATATCTGGACACTGATATACATATATTTACACTGTGGCCCTTGTTTATTTAAACTAATCTTCATCTTACTGCCACAAGAAAAGAAAGGTCCCTTGGCTTATAACCTAAATAATGCATTAGGGAAATTGCATACTAACTCAATGGTCCATCTTAATCCCCTCTCCTTTCTCTTCATAAGTAAATAAAAATACCTGGACAAGAGGAGTAGGAAAAGAGTAAAAGAGTTAGAAGCCCAGAGAGATATGGAAATCTGAGGTCAAAAAGATGCTTTGCTGAGTTTGAAGAAAAACAACTGAGAAATTGTTACACTTTAGAGAGATTCTATCACTATCTTTACCCCTGCAACATGATGTAAAAGCAGTAGATAAATTCTGTATCAATATATAAAGTTTTAGTCATAACGTCTCACCAAGTGGTGTGGGCTTGTATACCACTTTTCTGTGCAGTTAGTAGTGACAGATAGTGGCATTAATAGTTTTTTTTATTGTTGTTTAAGTACATTTGTCTCCATTCTCACCTCACCACACCCACACTCCACCCATTCCCACCTCCCATCCTCGAACTCACACCTTTTGTATTTGTCCATGTGTCCTTCATACATGTTCCTGATGTCGCCCCCCACTGTTATCCCCTATTATCCCTCTCCCCCCTCCTCTCTGGTTACTGTCAGTTTGCTCTTTATTTCAATGTTTCTGGTTGTGTTTTGCTTGCTTGTTTGTTTTGTTAATTAGGTTCCACTAGAGTTCTTGAAATTGTAATAATTAGCAGATATCTCCAAGCACCAAGAGAACAAAGACAACAGGCATTGTAAAAACCTTTCAACTGGTTGTGCAAACACTAAATTAATGGAATTTGCTGATTTTCCACCACAGTGGAATGGGTATTCAAGATAAAATTTAAATTCAGATAACTCAAATTCAAATTTTAATTTTTGGCTTTTGACTTTATGGTTAATAAAATTAGTTATTTAAAATAGAGTAACTCAAATAGGGCACACAGATAATGCTAGCAGATTAAACTGCTGCATCCACTTTGCTCTCGTTAAAACAATTCCACAAAATAGTAAGACGATAATTTATTAAAATATAAATCTATAAGGAAACACAGAATGGGAGAGGAGACACCACCAAGCAGTTTTGACATCTGGAAAGTGGGTAAATGAAAGCTAAAAGACAGAATGGATCCAAGGAAATTGGCTCCACAGCCGGCCAGGGGGCTGCAGAGCACCAGCTTAATTTACACTATCATCCTCCTAAACGATACAGTTTGGTGGCACTTGAAACCTTTTACATGTGTGTGTCTTCGTGTGACTTGGTATGAATAAAGAGAATTGGTTAAAAGCCTGTTTAAGAAGCAGAACAAGCCTATGATCTTCTGTGCAGCCCAGTCTCCCACACCACACTCTTGCTGATCTTCTGGTAAGAAGGAGACTGTTCAGGCCTCACAGTACTATTTTTCTGACTTATTGTGGTGCTCTCTATTTCTTTAAAGGTTTGAATTCCTATATAAAGAATATAAAGTTCACTGTACTAAAACTTGGAGATCAGTCTTCTAACAACAGAGACACCCAAATTGTAGATCAGATACTCCTTTTGCAAGTACAGGTTTCTCAGTGAAAAGTTTTTTTATGTGATGTTCCTGTGCTTATAGGCTATTCTTTCCCTGCTACCAATGGTGATATAAGAAAAATAAATGAAAATTGAAGCAAGCACATTTGAGCTTGCTTTAATAAACTTGATTTGAGGAAATACATTTTAATTTTATAGTAAATTTCCACTGAAGTAAAATGTTCTTGTATTGTGTAAGGAATATATATCTAAATTTTACACTAATAATTTATGTACTCTTCTACATTATAAAGCCAAATAAAAAATTCCATTATAACTTCAAAGTCTGTAACTTCATTGAAATGGATAATAAATATGATTTGTTATATTCTCAACTTAAACCCTTCTAAGGAACAGAACACTGTAAACTTCTTTCATTCAATGTTGAAAATGATCTAACATGGGGGCCTAAAATACAGATTCTGGAACAAATAAAGCCCCTGTTTTAGCATGTAATTTTGTAACATAGTATGTTCTGTAACATAATCATAAGCATGTAATTCTGTAACATAACAATACCACACTCAAGTACACCATGTGACATTTTAGGTGAAATGTTCAAATTGCTGTCCATCTTGTGTAAGACATTCATATAACCTAAGAACCACATTCAAGCAAGCCTTACTTCTTTAAAAATTTTATTTTTATTTATTTTATTTTTTTATTGTTTGCCAGTACAGTTGTCTCCATTTTCCCTCGACCAGTCTCCCCCATCCCACCCATGCCCACCAAGCAAGTCTTCTGTCCAACGCTGCATATGTAGAAATTAGCAAATTGAGCTACTTTGCTCAATGCCGTGTACATAGTATATATTTGGGAAATAAAAGCAAATAATGAATACATGCAAGATAAGAAAAACAAAAAAGGAAGAAAAGAAGAAAGGAAGGGAGAGAGGAAGGGAAGGAGACAGATTTTATACATTTCAGTATTTCACTCTAATATACAGTATTCAGTAAATATAAATAACATCATTTATTGTTTTCCATACTATTTCATTTTGGAGCAGTGACTATTAAGCACATAGCCCCCCAGCACAACACCTGAAATAACAACAACTAGGACCAAACCAAACAATATCTTGTTCAGGAAAATGCCAGACATTTAAGTCACTTTTCCATTCACTTTTAACAGTTTATGATGATTAATACACATGTAAGGTAACAGGCATGTCTTAAATACAATTAATATTTTTTCTGATTAAAATTATAGGTGATGTTTTATTTGCTTAGGCAAAAGAGGGAAGCATAAAAATGAAAGGAAAATAATAAACAAACAAATGAAAAAATAGCCTAACCATCAAGACAGAGCTGTAGATAAACATGGCTCGCTTCCTTGCAAACCACAGCAAAAATTACAGCTAAGCTACAAAAAAACTATCATCCAGAAAATCAAGCTCAATGGAAGTCCAACAATCAAAGAATTAAAAAAGTCACATTCATCCACACAGATAGAAGTGGACACATAGAATGGGCAGTCCTACACCCACATGTGGCAGATAAAAATTGGGAAGGATACCTCAGGAGCGGGGAATTCCAGTTCCACAGAAGGTCACCCAGCCCAGAGTTTTAGTGCCAGGAAAATAAGTCCCCATAACTTTTGTTTGTAGAAAACAGTGAGAAGGGATGGCAGAAGAAATTGATGGAGTCTCAGGTATCTCCTCTTAAAGGACCTGCAATGGACCTAGAACTTGTTCAGATTCACTCCCTCCATTTCAGCACCAAGGCTGCAGCTGGAAGAGCACCAGTAGCATATGGGGAGAACCTGAAGTGTCTAGTATCAGGGTGAATGCCAGGAGACAGCTTTCCCCTGTATAAAACTCCAGAGGCCAGGCAGCAGCCATTGTCCCTTTTATGAGCCCTCCCACACACAGAGCCACAGAGAGGCAACACCATATCTGTGACTCTATCAACCTGGTTCACCAGGTTGTCTCGTCCTGGAGATTATCTAAAGCTCTGACCCATCTAACTTATGATTGTGATCTTTTACAAAAGACCATAATACTAAGATAGGGAGTCAAAACAACTCTACCTAAAACATAAAAAACACATAGGGAGGCTGCCAAAATGAGGATAAGAAGGAATATGACCCAAATGAAAGAACAGAACAAAGAGCCAGAAAAAGAACTAAACAAAATGGAGATAACCAACCTATCAGATGCAGAGTTTAAAACAATGATTATCAGGATGCTCAAGGAACTTATTAGGTACTTTAACAGCATAAAAAAGACCCAGGCATAAATGAAGATTACACTAATTGAAATAATGAAAAGTTAACAAGGAATTGACAGTGGATGGATGAAGCCAAGAATCAAACCAACAATTTGGAACATAAGGAAGATAAAAATTTCCGATCGGAATAGCAAGAAGAAAAAAGAATAAAAAAATGAGAATAAGGTAAGAAGCCTCTAGGACAACTTCAAATGTACCAACATTCAAATCATAAGAGTGTTGGAAAGTGAAGAAAAAGAAAAAGAAATTGGAAACGTACTTGAAAAAAATAATGAAAGAGGTTACCAGTTTGATTCCCAGTGAGGACACATGCCTGAGTTGCAGGACAGGTCCTTAGTAGGGGGAGTGCTAGAGGCAACTACACATTGTTTCTCTCTCTCTTTCTCCTTCCCCTCTTTCTAAAAAAATAAATAAATAAAATATTTTAAAAAATAATGAAAGAAAACATCCCTAATTTGGTGAAGGAAACAGACATACAAGTCCAGGAAGCACAGGGGGTCCCAAACAAGATGGATGCAATCAGGCCCACACCAAGTCACATCATAATTAAAATGCCAAAGGTTAAAGATAAAGAGAGAATCTTAAAAGTGGCAAGAGAAAAGCAGGGTTACCTACAAAGGATTGCCCATAAGATTGTCAGCTGATTTCTCAAAAGAAACTTTGTAGGCTAGAAGGGACTCGCAAGAAGTATTCAAAGTGATTAAAAGCAAAGACCTACAACCTAGATTACTCTATCCAGCAAAGCTATCATTTAGAATGGTAGCTGAAGCTATCATTCAGACAAAGTTCTTCCTAGACAAGTTAAAGCTGAAGTAGTTAATCATCACCAATCCTTCATTATGTGAAATGTAAAGGTAGTTATTTAAGAAAAAAAAGAAGATCAAAACTATGAACTTAAAATGGCAATGAAGTTACAAAATCAACAATTGAATCTAAAAAACAAACTAAGAAAAAAAAGCATAACAGAAACAGAATCATGGATATGGATATCATTTGGAGGATTATTAGTTGGGATGGGGAAGAGGGAGAATGTGGGAAAAGGTGCAGGGATTAAGAAGGACCAATTAGTAGGTATACAATAGGCAGGGGAATGTTAAAAACAGTATAGGAAATTGAGTAGCTGAAGAACTTATATGCATGACCCATAGACATGAACTAAGGAAAGGGAATTGCCAGAGGGAAAGTGGGGTACTGGGTGGAGGGGGGCAAAGGGGAAATATCTGGACAACTCCAATAGCAAAATTAACAAATATAATAAAATATACAAAATATATATTTAATTTTCTACTTAAAAATACCTGGCCTAGTTGCTAAGGTTCTCATGTCTCAGAGGTAATGCCATACACTCAAACCAGTGCAGTCCAGCAGATTACTTGCCATTGGTTAAATACTTTAAATCAATGCAAAAATAAAAGTCTCTGCAACTAGTGAAAAGACAAAGAAAACATAATTTCAGTGAAACAATTATCCACAGAAACATCAATGTTCAAACATATAAGGAAAACTATGTTACTTAGAGTAAAAAATGTCTGATGAAGATTGAAATAGAATAAGAAATATCAATAAACTCTTATAGATATTATAATAGGAGAAGATGCACAATGAAAATATACAAACATCTCCTTGGAATGACTTCATGATTCAGGTAGCTTTTGAGTCTGTGGAGAGGTTCGTCTCATATCAAGATAAGTACCTTCAATTATCTACTTCCCTGGCATTAGGCTCATTTACTTTGCTACACATGACATACATACACATGCACACACTTACATTAGAGTGGGTAAACAAACATAAGCTATGGTGCATTTACAATAGACTATTATGTACCTATAAAATTAAATAAGAACAGATCTCTAAAAGCTGATACGAAATAATTTCCAGAATATCCTGCTAAATAAGAAGGTGAAGTTAATAGGAATACTCTATCATTACTGATGGAATATAAAACGGTACAGCCACTTTGGAAGACACTTGAACATTTTCTTATATAACTAATATACTCCTACCACAATCCAGCAATCATCCTCTTAGGTATTTACCTAAAGCAATGGAAAAGTTCTATCTGCAAGAAAAAAAAATATATGCACATGGGTGTTTAGAGCAGCTTTATCCATAATTACCAAGCCTAGAAGTAACCAAGATGTCAGTAGGTAAATGGATAATGAACTGTGGTGTATTTAGAAAATGGAAAATTATTCAGTGATGATAAAAAGAAATGAGCTACCAAGCAATGAGAAATATAGAAGAAAATACATAGAAAAAACTTACATGCATATTACTAAGTGAAAGAAGCCAGTCTGAAGAAGGCTACATACTGTATGATTATATATGACATTCTGGAAAAAGTAGAACTATGGAAATGCTAAAAAAGATCTATAGCTGTCTGGGGAGAAGTGGAAGGTTGGGAAAATAGGCAGGAGAGAAGAATTTTAGGGTTAGTGAAGCTACTATGTATGATACTGTAATGGTAAAAAATGTCATAATTCAGTTGTCAAGACCCATAGAAGGTACAATACCCACAGTAAACCCTAAAGTAATCCACAGATTTTGGGTCATAATGATGCGTCAATGTAGACTCATCAATTCCAACAGATGTTTCGCTCTGGTCCAGGATATTGATAGAGCTATATGGAAACTCTCTGTACTTTTCATTCAATTTTGCTTTGGACCTAAATTTCTCTAAAAACTAAAGTTTATTTTTAAAAAAACCAGTGACCTGCCATTTTGTAAGGAACAAGGGGAAATGTGTTTATTTTGTAAAAACGAAATAATAAAAAAGAATGAAACAAATACCATCAAAATTTGTTGCCTAGAGCAGGTGGATAGTATCAGTTAGGGAAATGAGTGCCACTTTTCAAAGCATATCTTTTCATATGGCTTTTGAATTTTAAAAACAAATATATTGATGTAACCATATGTCAAATTATAGCAAATCCATTGTGAAAGTAGAACTTATACAAATAAGTTTCACTAATCCAAGTGAATATGCACACAGCCTATACAAATTTAAAAGAATTACAAAACAGTCATGAACATCATTTAGTATCTTTACTGATTTTAATGCTATGGGTGTATAAATTTTATAATTATATATTCTAGTATTGCATAGATGAGTAAATACATTAATATCAAAGGCATGCAGAATTCTCAGTGTGCTAGAAGGGCCTACAAAAGTGTATTGGGAATATTATAAGGGAAGAAAATTAAGGTAATGGAATGGAATTTAAAGTTTCAGTATAAATTCATTATATATGTATATACAATATATTATATACACATATATAATGTATATATATGCATTATATATGTATATATTTATAATGAGTTTATATTGAAACTCATTATATATATGAATATATATATATATATATATATATAATCTAGCTATGTATCTAATTCCCTTTGTTATGCCAAAAAGAGCAATAAATTACATAGTTCAATAAGAAATGAATGTGCCTAGTACTATTTGTGTACTTCCAAATTTATATGTTAAAGCCTAATCCCCAGTATGGCGGTATCTAGAAGTGGGGTCTTTGGCATCTGCCATCATAACCTCATTAGGTTATGAGAGTGGAGCCTCATGACTGGGATCATTACCTATATAAAACATGCCTCAGAGAGCCACCTTACCCCTTCTACTACTTGAGGTTACAGTGAGAGATGGCCACCTATGAGCCAAGAAGCAGACGATTTCTAGATGTAGAATCTGCTGGTAATTTGATCTTGTACTTCCAGTCTCCAAAAACTGAGAAACAAATTTCAATGGCTTTTAACTCATTCAATCTATGATATTTTTGTTATAGAATCTCAAATGTAATAAAATATCTACTATTCTTGTATCCTCATCTTGGTTTTTAAATACTGTTCAGATCAAAGTAAACAGAACTTCCTGAAAAAATGACTAATTCCAAGGCTGATGCAGGAAAGCTACAAAGGTGAACTGGGAACCTCTTCTTGTGCTGGAAATTAAAGAAGAGCTCAGAAATTGATAGAGACATGTTAAAAGAACATCTAATTCTTCAGAGGGCTATACAAGGACTTTTGCCCTTCACATTTCTCTGCCATGTGTTATCTGGCAGACCTTCCCTAACTACTGTTAACAGCTGCTCCTAGGGCCATACCCCATAACCTTTGCTTCTGGGGTCACTGAGCTAAGATCAAACTCAATCAAACCCAGATAACTTCCAGTTGACTAACAGGAAACCCATGCGCCCCAGTCAACTTAACAAACTGGATAATAGGTTTATGTAGGCTGATATAACATTCTTACTCTTTCTCCTGTATGTCACAGGATGCTCAACCAAAGAAAGTAAAACCAATTATCTGTCCTTGCTATCATCACCCACATTTATCACTGTTCTTTCATCTTCTCTGGTTAGTTTTAATATTTTTAAATTCTTTTCATTTTATTTTATTTTAAAATTAAATTTATTGTGGTGATATTGGTTATAAAATTATATAGATTTCAAGTGTACATTTCTTCGATACATGATCTGTGTTTTGCATTGTGTGCCCACCACCCAGAGGTCAAATTATCCTCTCTCACCCTATATTTCCCCTTCACTAGCCCCCTCACCTCCTTTCCTTCTGGTAACACGCCTACTGTTGTCTGTGTCTTTGGGTTTCAATTTTAATCCCACATATGAGTGAATTTATATAGTTCTTAGCTGTTTTGGACTGACTTATTTTACTTAGCATAATATTCTCAAGGTCCATTTATGTTGTTGCAAAAGTTGACAGTAGGTCAACTTTTCTTATGGCTGAATAGTATTTCATTATACATATGTATCATATCTTCTTTATCCAATCATCTATCAAAGGACCAAAGTTTGGTTATCTCCATGTCTTGGCCACAGTGAATAATGCTGTGATGAACATAGAGGTGCACGTATCTTTGCAAATAAATGTTTTCAAATTTTCCAGGTAGATTTGTAGAAGAGGGATTACTGGGTGTTAATCTATTCTTTATTTTTCTGAGGAAACTCCAGGCTGTTTTCTATAGTGGCTGAACCAGTTTACATTCCCACCAGCGGTAAATGAGGATTTATTTTTCTCCACAACCTCTCCAACACAAGTTATTACTTGTCTTGTTGATATTAGCCATTCTAACTTGTGTGAGATGGTATCTCATTGTACTTTTGATTTGCATTTCCCTAATAGCTAGTGAAGTTGAGCATGTTTTCATATATCTGTTGACCAACTGGGAAGGCATCAGTTCAGGTCTGCTGCCATTTTTTTTTAATTGGATTGTTTGGTTGGTGTTCAGTTGTATAGGTTCTTTATGTATTTTAGATATTAATCCCCTTGTCAGAGCTATTGCTTGCAAATATATCTCCCATTTGGTTGGTTGCCTTTTTGTTCTACTGTTGGTTTCTTTTGCTGTACAGAAGTTTTTCAGTTTGACATAGTCCCATACATTTATTTTTTGCCTTTATTTCCCTTGACTTTGGGGGAAAATTCATAAAATCTTCTCTAAGACCAAGGACCGTAAGTTTATTACCTACATTTTAATCTATGTAATTTATTGTTTCAGATCTTATATTTAGTCATTGGTCCATCTTTAATTTATTTTTATCCATCAGGACAAACTATAGGTGAGTTTCATTATTTTGCATGTGACTTTCCAATTTTCCAATTCTGCTAGCACCATTTATTGAAGAGGCTTTCTTTTCTCCATTGTATGTTTTGGCTTTTTTCCAAAAATTATTTGCATGTATATGAAGGATTGCTTTGACTATTCAGGGTCTTTTGTGTTTCATACAAATTTGATGAATTTTTTAATGTCATTGAGATTTTGATGGGGATTTCATTAAATCTGTGTATTGCTTTGGGTAATAGGTCCATTTTAACCATGTTCGTTCTTCAAATCTATGAACACAGAGTATCTTTCCATTTTATTTTGTCTTTTTGATTTTTAAAACATAATGCTTTGTAGTTTTCAGCATACAGGTCCTTCACATCCTTTCATCCTTTCTTAAGTTTATTCTTAGGTATTTTATTCTTTTTGTTGCAATTACAAAAGGAAACAATTTTTATTATTTTTCTGAAATTTCATTTTTAGTATGTAGGAATGCAGTAGATTCTTTTTAAAAAAAGATTTTATTTATTTATTTTTAGAGAGAGGGGAAGGGAGGGAGAAAGAGAGGGAGATAAACATCAATGTGTGGTTGCCTCCCATGCACCCCCTACTGGGGACCTGACTCGCAACCCAGGCATGTGCCCTGGCTGGGAATCGAACCAGCAACCCTTGGCTTTACAGTCCAGGACTCAATCCAGTGAGCCACACCAGCCAAGGTGGAATGCAGTATATTCTTATAGATTTATTTTGTATCCTGCAACTTTGCTATACTTGTTTATTGTCTCTAACAGGTTTTGGTGTAGTCTTTAGGGTTTTATATACAGGGTCTGATGCAAATAATGCCTCTGTTTATTACAAAATATTTTATTACAAAACCATAAGCATGCAATTCTGTAACATGGCGATATCACACTCAAGCACACCATATGACACTCAAGGTGAAATGTTCAAATTAAAACTCTAAATTATTGCATCACTATTATTACCCCACCAAACACATTCAAGCAGACTTTACTTCTGCTGGACCCTGTATAAAGAATTATGTCATCCAAAAAAAGTGACACTTTTACTTTGTCAGAAGTATTGTGGCATGAAAAATTTCCTTGGTCTCTTCCCTTGAGTTTCAACAATTTTAACAGCTATAATTCAACAAAGGGTCCCCTGTTCAATGCACAAATAATGTGAGAGATCCACACATTGAAACATCTAAAGATGGCAAGTGGAAGTGAACCAGGAAGATGAGAAGGGAGAAGAGCTCAAAGGAGCCACGGACAGAATCTTTCATCCTGAAGTTCACTGCGGGGCTCATCCCTGAGAGAGGAGGAATCGGGTTGTGGCTGACAATCCCTGTGTCTGGAGGAGCAAAATGATTTAGTGAACTGTAGGAGCTGTGGCTGAGCCCAGAGACCAGGACAGAGGTGAAGCATAGAGGTGTGGCCACAGTTGTCTGGCAATGGTATTACAGACAGAGAAACAAAGCCATGTAATTTTCCACCTTCTTTTAACCTCACATAGCTCACCTCTCCCCACCTTTCTTGTTGGGTTCCAAAGCACATCATCTGTGAACCTGAGAACTGGTACTACAGAAACACCTATTTCTTGAGTTTTATTTTTTAATTTACTGTGCGACTAATCCCAGCATCACATATAAGCACAGAGGGGATGCAGTGGAGGTTGAAATTGCTGGAAGGACAAAGTGATGGAAGGAGGCTGCAGGGTTCCCTCAGTCACCCCACCTCTACACATGGAGACTGCACTGCTAGTGGCATCTGGTTGCAGTGTCTGGACAGCGCTGGGATTTCACAGACTTGGAGCCCCATTGCCCACTGGGTTCCTCTGTAGGGTTGGTGCCATGGGACCAGAATGACCAGATCACAGTGAAGGTGCCCACCTTCCCGGGAACACAGTTCATTTTCTACCACCCCAAGGAGATCTGAAAAGTCAGAGAAGTAAGAGCTAAAAACTTGTGATTCAGCACCACCTACAAGAAAATAATAGACACTTCTTATCAATGTATATACCAGAAAAGAGCTACTCATACATAGATGCCTAGACAGAGAAGCATTTCGTTAAATATCATGGATAATCAAGGCAATGAGACAGTTTACAAAGAAATTTTTTTAATATCCAGAAAATTAACTTAAAGACATGGAAATATATTATTTAAATGAAAGAGTCTCCAAGATTACAATTATGAAAAATCTCAACAAAATGCAGGAAGACACAGATAGGTAGTTAAATGAACTCAGAAGCCAAATCAACAAACAAAACAAGTATTTTACCAAAGAGGCTAAGACTTTAAAAAAGAGCCAAATAGAAATTTTGGAGAGGAAGAACTCACTAAAAGAGATCAAGAATGAACTAGCAAGCATAAGGAACAGAACTGACCAGATGGAGGAAAGGATTATTGATATTGAAGACAAAAATCTAGAAATGACACAGAGGGAAAAAAGAGAGACTTCAGTGTAAAAAAAAAAAAAAATGGAAGAACTCTACAAGAATTATATGACCCACTGGAAAGAGCAATGTAATAACAGGCATACCAGTAGAAGAGAGCAAGAAGGGAACAGAGAGCCTATTCAAATAAATAGTTGATGAGAACTTTCCAAACCTGTGGAAAAAATTAGATTCCCAAATTCAAAAAGCAAGCTGAATACCTAATTACTTCAATTTGAAAAAGCCTTTTCCAAGGTACCTTGTATTAAAACCATCAAATATTAATGACAAAGAAAGAATTGTCAGGACAGCCAGGGAAAAGAAGAAAACTTATAAAGGTTATCATCAAACTTCTCATTATTTTCATATTTAAAATTATATCATGAATATTTCACATAATATTAAATTATTTTTGAATATATGAATTTAAAGACTACAGAATATTTTAGTACATGGCAATGCTAGATTTTATAGAATAAAATGCACTAGGATATCAATACTATGTTGACATATAATTGGCATAAATATTATTTCCAATATTTACTAAATTAAATTTCATTGTCATAACTATCACAGCATAAATTTTTATTATGTCTATGATTATATCATTAGAATAGTTTATAAAATGGAATTAAAGAGATTATATTTTACTTAGAAGGTTTTATGGTAAGTTAAATAAATCAGAGAGAGAAAGACAAATATATGATTTCACTTACATGTGGAATCTAAAAAAAAATAAAATAAGGGTAGAGGGATGGGTGTAAAAGGGAAAGGATTACAATGTACAAATTGCCAGTAATAAAAACAGTCACAGAGATGTAAAGTACAGCAAAGGAGATACAGTCAGTAACATTGTAATAACTACATGGGGTGGCAGGTGGTACTAGTTTTATTGGGGTGTTCAGTTCATGAGTTGTATAAATTTCTAATTACTATGTTTTACACCTAAAGCACGTATGATAGTGGATGTCAAAAGTAATTGAAAAAATCTTAAAACAAGACTTGTAACTACATCTGTATAATTTCTCTAAATGATCTTCTGAATTATGTGAAAGTAATAAAATTACTGTTAATTAAGGATGCAATAATTATTGAAGTATTTCACATGTAATTTTTAGAAGTGAAACATGTGTAACAGTGACAGATGATTAAATTTATAATTTTCTGGCTTAGAATACAGTTCCTGGGGAAAACTTTGACCCAACTATATTGCCAGAGGCTCTACTATTTGGCATTTTATTGAAATAGTAAGTAAGGGGTGGGGCGAGGAAAGCAGGTTGATAAATTATAAGTTATTTATATTATATGAGAAACACTTCCTGCTTAGTTTTGGTTAAATTATCTAGTTTCTGTTATCTCGGCAAAAGTCAGTTACACCAGGCCTGTGTTTTTAACCTTTATGTTTCCTGTGATGTCCCCAGCACGGTGCTTTGTTCAGTGTTTAATACATTTCTGTCCAAATGAAATGACTTGAATCCCTCTTATCTGAAGCTTATTAAAAATTCAGAGAATTTTATTTTTACAAGTTTAAATAAAAATTTAAAAAATGATTCTAGAATAAATGTGCATTTTGTTAAATCGAAGAGGTTAAAAAAAAAATATCGTGCAAATTCTGCACCATAACCTCTCAACTTCAGATAACTTTTGCACTTGAATTGTACCACTTTTTAAAATTTTAAGTTTTGTACCAAAGTGTGTATAAAATATTATGTAATTCTTTCTAAAGGTAAATTTTTGCAAAAGAAAGGTTGTTTTTAATTGCAAAAACTCCTCTTGTCTTTGGGAAATAATGAAGCTGCATTATCAACTTAGTTATTGAATAAATATGCAAGATCATTTGTCAAGCCCACATAGTTTTTAAGTCATATGTATAAAACATTTAAATACAATATATGTCAAATGTTTGATTCATGCAAATAATGAACCAAAGTTGTATTATTTGCATATTTATTTTATTAAGTTATAGACATACATTACTACATTTGCCTCAGGTATACAACATAGTGATTTGATATTTATGTACCTTATGATATGATCACCATCATAAGTATAGCAACCATTTGTCACTACACAAAATTATGATATTATCAATTACAGCTACTCTTCTGTATGTTACATTCCCACAATTAATTTATTTTATATCTGAAGTTTGTACATTTTATTCATCTTCACCATTATTTTTCAGATAAGACTGAAAATGAGTTACTGGTTATCTATATGTCAGTAAATTAAGCTATGCCTTTGGAAGTCAATATATGCTGATGATTTTTATGGCTATTTCTATGATCTTTATTAATATTATGACTCAGCGGAGGGTCTGGCCAGTTAGCTCAGTTGGTTAGAGCATTGTCTCGGTACACCAAGTTTGTAGGTTTGACCTCCAGTCAGGGAACATGCAAAAATCAACGATCAATGCATAAATAAGTGGAACAACAAATCAACATTTCTTTCTCTCTCTCCCTCTATCTCTCTAAAAATCAATAAAAAGACTCATTAGACAGTATCATGGCAAACATTAATAGTTGAAAAAATAAAAATAAATATATAAATTTGTGGTTTATTTATTAGAATATTAAATATTTTAAAGATGTAATTCTTTCTAGACTGATTATATTTGATCCCATCTAAAATCATAGGTTAACAGGAGTGATTTGGGGAACTTAACAACATTGTGAAATTTCAATGGAAATTTAGGGGGCTGCAAAAGAGCATTTCTGAACTTTTTTGAGAAAATTTATGTTAAAAAGCAATTAGTAGTCAAAGCATTACATTAAAATGTAATTATTAAAAATAAGAGACAAAGAACCCCCAAAAAGTATCTAAATGAATTGAGTATAATTTCACACAAAAAATTTTTCCAACTGTGATGTAAAAAGTGCTCAACTACAAAAATAATTAGAAAAATACCAATTTAATCCCTAAAATATACCACTATACACTGCACATAATTTTTTAAAGTTGATAGTATCTATTCTTGGGTGTATTTTTACAAAAAGGTGTACCTATTTACAACAACAATAACAAACAATTTAAAAACACAATAATATAAATATAAATATTAGAATAAATTAATGAATTCTGGCATATTTATACAAGGAATACTAGAAGTAGAAATAAATGAAGTACAGCTACAAGAATGATATGGGTTAATCTTACAATGTTTAAGATAATAGAAGACACATGCAAGTTACCATACTCTATAATTTCATTTATATATTTAAAAAAAAGTGCTATAGGAGACATGTTTAGCTACTAAAAGTATCAAATAATTCAAAGGAGTGATTACCATAGAAGAAGCAAGATGGTGAATTCTGGGGAATAGGGAGGCTTTGTGATTGGGAGGAAACGCAAAGTGGTCTTTTTGGAGTGTTGTGTAACCTGGGTCACTGGGTCACTGGCATAGAATATGAGATTTGTGGGGGATCACAAGATGGTGGTGAAGTCGGAGGATCTTTCTCGCATCTCCTCCCAGAACCAAACTGGAAGTAAACACAAAGAGGGGAACAGCCATCTGAAATAAACAAAGACTTCCTGAAGAAGAGACTTTTGGCCAAGGACGGACAGAAACCGACTCAAGACTAGAAGGACAGGCAGGGACACAAAAGAAGGTGGCCCGATTCCTATGGTCAGTGGGCCGAGGCTGCAGCACAGCAATGGGAGTTTCCCCCCAGGCAGTGAAGCCTGTAGCCCAGAGCAGGCTATCAGGCCGAGTGCTAGGGCTAGGATGTGCCACCCAGATAGCATTCAGTGAGGAAAGGCCACAGGGTTTTTGTCTGCCAGGAAGAGATGGATCCCACTGGAGACAAAGCCACTATTTTTTTTCTTTTTAAAGGGGCCAGAGTACATGTTACTAGTTCAAAGAAACTCACCTTGGGATCCAGCAAAGGGAGGGCAGAGTGGACGGGAATCGGAAAGGGGCTGAGTGTGGAGTGGGAGGCACTGGGGAGAAATGTGGGGGAGCAGCTGCAAGGATTTCTGTGGGTGGATATACATCAATACTGTAGCAGGCGTCTTTCTTGTGAAGATCAAGCACCTCCCAGGGGGAAAAGCAATCACCTCACCTGTGGGATACAGCTCCCCTCACACTCTGGAATCCTGCTCTCCACACCCTGCATCTTTTTTTTCTTCTCTTTCCCCATCCGGCATCCTAACCCTTGCTGAGGAGACAGCAACACACACAGACTCAGGGGGTGTCAGAGACTGGCTTTAGGATGCAGGCATTCCATACTAGATTAGTGCTTCCCTCTCATGGGAGAGCTCATTTACGAGGCCAGTATTATCTGAATGCCAAAACCAGGAAATGCGTTCAGACAAAGAAAAAAAAAAGAACAGGCCAACATCCCTGATAAACATAGATGCTAAAATTCTAAACATAATGTCGGCAAACTAAATCCAGCACTACATAAAAAGTTCATACACCATGACCAAGTGGGATTTATCCCAGGGATGCAAGCGGCACCCATTTATGATAAAAACTCCAGCAAAGTGAGAATAGAGGGATCATACCACAATGTAATAAAGGCCATATAAGAAAAACCGGCATCCAACATCATAGTCAATGGGCAAATACTAAAAGAGTTTCCCATAAGATCAGGACCAAGACAAGAATGTCTGCTTCCACCTCTCGTATTCAACATAGTACTGGAAGTCACACCCATAGCGATCAGAGAAGAAGAAAAAACAAAAAGCATTCAAATTGGAAAAGAGAAAGGAAAACTGTCATTATTCTCAGACAACACAATACTGCACATAGAAAACCCTATAGGCTCCACCAAAAACTTACTAGGCCTAATAAATGAATTTGGCAAAATAGTGGGATAAAATGTCAATACTTAGATGAACTATCAGGAAGAGAAACTAAGAAAACAATACCATTTACTATTGCAACAACAACAACAACAACAAAGGTACCTGGGAATAAATTTAACCAAAGAGGTAAAAGACCTGTACTTGGACAAATACAGAACATTGGAGAAAGAAAATGAGGAAGATATAAATAGCAGAAACATACTGTGTTTGTGGGTTGGAAGAATTAACATCATTATAATGTCCATACTACCCAAAGCAGCCCATAGATTCAACATGATTTCTATTAAAACACCAATAGCATATTACACAGAACTACAACAAGTATTCCAAAAATTTATATGGAATCAAAAAAGATCCTGAAGAGCCTCAGCAATCTTGAGAGAGAAGAACAAAGTTGGAGGTATCACAATACCTGATATCAAAGTATACGAAAATGCCACTGTATCAAAACATTTTAGAACTGGCATAAGAATAGACAAATAGATCAATGCGATAGAATAGAGAGCCCAGAAATTAACCCATGTCTTTATGGTCAATACATATTTGACAAAAGTAGCAAGTGTATACAATGGAGTAAAGACAGTCTCTTCAACAAATGGTGTTGGGAGAACTGGACTGGAACATGCAAAAAAAATAAAACTTGACCACCAACTTATGCCATATACTGGAATAAATTAAAAATTGATAAAATACTTAAATACAATTCATAATACCATAAAAGTCATAGAGGAAAGATAAACAGTAACATTTCAGATATCTTGCATAGCAATATTTTTGGGCAAGGGTAACTAAGGAAAAAACAAATGGCACTACATCAAATTAAAAAGCTTATGGACAGCTAAAGGAACCATCATCAAAATGAAAAGGGAACTGACTGTATGGGAGAACATATTTGCCAATGATACATGGGATGAGGATTTAATCCCAAAATATATAAAGAACTTAAATGACTCAACACCAGGAAGACAAACAATCCAATTTTAAAAAATGAGCAAAAAAGTGCCTGAACAGAGACTTCTTCAAAGAGGACATCCAGGGTCTATACATATATGAAAAAATGCTCAACATCACTAGGCATTAGGGAGATGCAAATGAAAACCACAATAGATACCATCTCACATCTGTCAGAATGGCATCATTAATAAATTAACAAAAGACAAGTGCTGATGAGGATGTGGAGAAAAGAAAACCCTAGTGTGCTGTTGGTGGCATTGCAGACTGGTGCAGTCACCATAAAAAACATTACATAATTTCCTCAAAAGATTAAAAATGGAATTGTCTTTTGACCCAGCAATTCCACTGCTAGGAATACAGCCTAGAAATCCCAAAACACCAGCTCAAAAGACTATATGCACCCCTATGCTCATAGCGGCATTATTTACATAGCCAAGATTTGGAAATAGCCTAAGTGCCCACAGTAGACAAATGGATTAAAAAAAAAAAAAAAACAAAAAAAACGTTGTACATTTATACACTGGAATATTACACAGCAGTAAAAAGAAGGAATTCTTACCTTTCACAAGAGCATGGATGGAACTGGAGAGCATTATACTAGGTGAAATGAGCTAGTTGGTGAAAGACAAATACCATATGATCTCACTTATAAGTGGGATCTAACAAACAAAATAAACTAATGAACAAAATAAAAGCAGAGGAATAGAAACATGGAACAGACTGACAGCCACAAGAGAGGAGAAGAGTGGTGGAGACTGACTGATAGCAGGTGAAGGGATTAGTCAAAGAACATGTATGCATGGCCCATGGACATGGGCCACAGTGTGGGGACTGACTGTGAATGGGGGCTGGCTGTGAATGGGGGGTGGAGGCAAAGGGGAAAATTCAGACAACTATAAAAGCATAAACAATAAAGTATTGAAATTAAAAAATAATGTGATAAATAACTTGGTGCAATTTTCTATATGTGTCTTATTTCACAAATAAAAACATTGTTAAATTAAAAACCAAACCAATAGGATCATTTCTCTGTAGATATGAGAAAGCAAATAGATGGCAGTGTTTTTGCTCATTCATTGTGTCAATATTCAAAGAAAGAATATTTCCTAAATTTATCACCTTAATTCTTATAATACATGATATCATAGGCCTGGATTATTAGAATATATATGTTCAAAATTATAACATTTAAATGTTAATACTTGAACAACATATTCAGGATTATAAAGTTCTCATAATAGGCAGAAGAGATTATGTAAACTCTGAAAAGTAGTATTCTATTTATTGAGTTAATAAAGAATAAAATATATACAGTATGATAGCCCTTAGTATTTGCAATCTGCTACTTCCAAGGTCTTTAAAATATCTTGTGTATCTGTTTCAGCAGGGCTTAATTTGTCTTGGTTCTTATAAATTATCGTTTTTGATAATTCCTCTATTTTGAACATTTTTATCCTTGGCTTCTTTGTCTGCAGTGTCTCACAATTTACATAACCCTTAAGTTTTTTCTTTTTAACTCTTATTATAACTTTCTCACCCAGATGAAAACTTTTGCTTGAATGTTATCTTATTACCTTCTATGAACTCATTGCTTAAAATACACTCTTCCACCAGTCTTTGTGCCTTCTACACTTTAACATTTTTTTCATTGCAATTATCACCATATGACATGTCCTGTACATTGTTTTTCCTTGTCTTTCATAAATAAAATATAAATTTCATGAGAAGAAACTTTTACGTTGATTAATTTCTGTATCCACAATTCCTAGAACAGTGTCAAGAACGTTAAAAGCTCTGAAGAAATATTTGATTGGTGAATAAATGAATGAATCAATGAGTGGTCCAATTGCTAATAAGGTTATATTCATGCCACACTGAATAATGTTAGCTCAATGTGTTTAAATTTTCACTGGGTTTTCTAAAAGTTGTTCTCTTAACTGAGTATGCAGTGAAAAACTAAGAACAATTTAACAATCATCAAATTATGTTATAGTCATATGTTTAGTTTCTATTTATCAGATGTCTATCATATGAATTAAGTCAATTACTATACTGAATCAAGCTACTCAACATCTATTACAGATAGAATTGATATATTTTCTGAGAATAGGATTAAATGATATTAATATTGGAAGTCACAAATGGTGCTGGCAAGATATGAGGGGCAAAACATCCCAAAACGAAATTTATTTATAAAATATTGTATATTTGTTCTTACATACTTAAATTTCAGTCACTTTCAAAGTACTCTCCATTTGATGCAATATATCTATTGAGATGTTTTTTTCCACTGCTCAAAACAATTTTTGAACTCATCAATTTTTATGCCTTTTAGTGCTGCTGCCATTTTTTGTTTCACCTCTTCCACATTGGCAAAACATTTCCCTTTGAGGACTTTTTTCACCCTGAGAAATAAACAAAAGAAAAAAGTCACTTGCTGTGAGATCAGGTAAATAGGAAAGGTGGGGCATGAGAGTCAGGCAGTTTTTGGTCCAAAACTGCTGAACACTGAGCACATTATGGACAGGTGCACTCATAAGTCACCCATCATGAAATGGGCAAACGCACTAAGAGTCTTCCAATTAAAAAAAAATCACTGAAGCCCTGGCTGGTGTAGCTCAGTGGATTGAGCTCGGGCCTGCGAACTAAAGGATCCAGGTTCGATTCCCAGCCAGGGCACATGCCTGGGTTGCAGGCCAGTTCCTAGCAGGGGACACACCAGAGGCAACCATACATTGATATTTCTCTCTCTCTCTCTCTCTTTC
This sequence comes from Glossophaga mutica, assembly GCA_039655065.1. Classification (NCBI taxonomy): domain Eukaryota; kingdom Metazoa; phylum Chordata; class Mammalia; order Chiroptera; family Phyllostomidae; genus Glossophaga; species Glossophaga mutica. The sequence goes on along the minus strand of CM077308.1, from coordinate 69,763,788 downwards.
CTACCCTTCTCCTCTAAAGATAAATAAATAAAAATAAATAAAATATTTAAAAAAAATAAAAAAAAAATCACTGAAGCCTAATGCAGCCTCTCACAACAGCACCAGCTGGTACACTGATACAGATGGGTTCCTAGAACACTCACCTAGTGGGGAAGCCTATACTACAAGGGACCCACCCTCCAGAAGATAATTCCTGTTTTTCTGGGTCTACCCCTCGTATCTATGATACTTTGGGAACAAATATTATTTGAAGATTGACCAAGACAAAAATATATTTTGAGTTTTCATGTAATTGGAAATGTTTCTGATATTAAATAAGTGGGAAATAACACATGATAGGCATTTGATTGAATAATAAATTTCACTTGAAAAAAATTGGGTAAACAATTACCCAATCTATAATAGATTCATCCTGGGAATTGAAGCACTATTGTTTAGGAACTACATACAGCTCAAATCAGACTTCCCTGGACTATTCCCTCCATAGAGATTTTCACAGTGTATGCAACATTTCTGTTTTTCTATTTGGTGTAAATTGACATTTTGAATTTTCTAATTTATGAACATGAGATACATCTCCATTTATTTGGGTTTTCTAGAATATTTTTCAATAGAGTTGTATTGTTTTTCAATAGAATTGTATTGTTTTCTTCATAGATGTCTTACATATATCTAAGATTTATTTAGAGGCACTACACTTTGATGTCACTTTAAGTAGTTATGCTTTTAATAATCTAATTTTTTCTGCTGTAAATAAATACTATTGATTCTTAACAGAGCTCTGGATTGATATTAGCTATTTTTTATTGTATTTTAACCTTTATTATCTTACCTCTTTAAATTACCTTTTACTCTTAGCAAATATAAGAGTAACTTCTCTTGTTCATCACAGAATTTTCAGTGCCTATCACTGTTCCTGGAATATAATAAATTCTCCAAATGTGTTTATTGGGTGAATGAATGAAAAATTGATGAGAAATCTAAACTAAAATTCTGACCATTATGTGATGAGTCTGTACTGGAAATATTGCAAGAAAAAAATAAATGTTTCCTCATTTGTAAAGTGAAAATAAAAATAGCTTTAGTCTAAAAATTTCAAGTCTATAAAACAATATTTCTTCAGAAACAGCCCTCTTCAGAGTTACTCAGGGGCTTATTAAAACCTTGATTTCTTTGTCCAGTCCCTATGCTTGCACTGCTTTTTTGGAATCTCCTATTGTAAGTGTCATCACTTACTAAACAAAAACAGAATATGCATACATTTATTTTATGCAATCTACAAGCAATGAAGTACATTTCTTAAGTTCATAAACTTGAAATTGTATTAAATGGAGGCTAAGAATACAATAGTCATATATTTAAATGTTTGCTTTAATTTACCTATCTCAGGAAATTGTGCAATATCTTCACATTCCATAACAACTTCTTGCCAAAATGAAATACACTATTCTTTTAGACATCCTGTTTCAGGTCTCTTAATTAGAAATTGGAGACTTGGCTTTTTAAATTATTTTGTAAATTGGCTTCATCCTGGGAATTGAAGCACTATTATTTAGGAACTACATACAGCTCAAATCAGACTTCCCTGGACTATTCCCTCATTTATTTCACTTATTAGAAAACTTCATTTTAACTAATCTTCCTGTCTCCATTTTTGAAGCTGATGATAGGTTTAGATGCCCAGCTAGAACTCAACAATGAAACTAGCTTTGTGACTTCTTTCCTTGCAACTTCTTTTGTTTAGAAATAGATAAAAAAAAAAGACAGTTGGCATTTTCTTTTATGCTCTGCTCAGATTTCCTACTGAGGTTTTAGTTTATCTGCCCTATTTTGATAGTGAATTCTTGAGTAAACTACATTTTTACCTATAACCATTGGATTACGTAGACAGCTGTCGGCAGCTGTGACATTGCACTGATGGTGCTTTCCTCTGGAGTGCTTTATTGACATCAATGGAATGATTTGAGTGACTGGCTCTGTGCGAACCTGGATCCTTGTTCCTCGCCTGTATCTGTGCGGGTATTGAAGACAGGTAAAGGCTGAAGGTCATTTTCTCTTTGTTTAAAAGATAACTCTGTTAGCTCTTGGTTATTTATTATCAAAGTTCATGTTAGATTTTTTTTTTCTCAGGGAATTGAGACTGGGCATAAAATTTTAAAATACCCCAATTTTCTGATGAGTTTTACAGTTTCGTCAGTAGCTTGGTCCGAGTTAAGAACAGGAAACACATATTGATTTATTTATAGGTTATTTTCCCAATTTCCTGCTGCTAATGATATAGAAGAAAACCAGAGCTTTTTCAGAGAAGGTCAGCCTGCTGGTTCCCAAAAGTTCGAGCTAGGCAACTGCATGACCACTGAATCTTCTAGTAGATAGCAGGTGCTTAATAACAATCTGAGTTATTAATGACCAGTGTTACCAGGAACAATGAACAGAGCACAGTTCCAAACAGAGTGTGTTTGGGACCCAGAAACCATCAGGGAATATATTCTAGACTCCTTAGAGAAGACTGGCGGCTGCACCCATTCGACATGGAGCATGTGGCTCTTCATATTATCAGAAATTATTAAATCCTCTCAGGAAGAAATTAAATAAACCCCAAATGAAACAAAAACACTAAATTTTGTTTTATTTCCTAGCTAGATCATGGATTATTGAAGGTAGCTATATACACTGAATTTTCTTGCACTGTTTCTATTTTCAAATCATCTCATATTGCTCACAGAAAATCATTAATATCCAGCTTTCTATCTTTCTCTGTATATATTTGTCAGTTCTCTCTCTCTCTCAAACTGAACACACCCACATTATGCAATTATATAATTTATGAGAATAATCACCTTCTTCAAGTCCTAAATGATATCTGAATATCCTTTAAAACAAAATTTATAACAAATTTTCAGAAACTCATTGCTCTCACCTTAATGTCTGTGTTATTTTTTTATGTATGCTCTTTATCATTTTGAATTTGCATCTATTATTTCTAAGACCCTTATCCACTGATAAAAGTGATTAAAAATTAATTTTGGCATGTGGTCACATTGATTAAACTTTTTAAAATGATTTTCACCACAAAATTCATTATAAAATCTTATATCCTAGAAATAGCTCAATGGCCTCTGGAGAATAATTTGCACCCATTAGATTTAAAATACTTCTTAATAATATTTCCCCTGTCATTGGTTTATAAGGTTTGAAAAACCATGCTTACTAAGTTTGATCAGTTGCCTTTTTTCAGTTCCCTAGTAGTCTATTGAAAAATCCTAAAATGTACAGAAACATAATCTGAAACTGACCTGATCAAGACAAAGTGTAATATTTTCATGATTTTTAATTATCTTATACCTGTAAGGTCATAGGATTCATAAATAAGCTACTATCTTTATGTTTTAGGAATGCTTACCCAAAACTGTCTTGATGTTTTTCTTTAGTCTCAAAAGTCCAAAATACAATGTCACTCTTATTATTTCAAAATAATAAACCAAAGATTTTCTTTTCTTTTTTCAGACATTATACAAGACTGATTTCAAATATAAACTAATATAAGATTTCATTACCAACAATCACAATGAGCCCAATCGTCATTTTGTCTTAACGTAATTCTTTATTTAGGTGTCATTTAAGATCACAATTTCACAATGACAGTCAATTAAGAGTTGTCCTATGAAAATATGAATACAAAAGGATTGTGAAAATTATGATCACTAAAATTATACACTTTTGCATGCCTGCACTGCACTAGAGATGTTTAATTCCCACTGATTTCAGAAAGAATTCAGTTTATGGAAATGCTCCTCGGGCATGCAGTGGCTGAGTGAGTGAAAAATGCCAATAAAATATTGCATGTAAGGAAGCATAGATTAGTGGAAGATATCTACAGAAACCATAGAAATAGATCATTTTTGAACACTTTTTAAAAGCTAAAAATAAAACAAAAACAATCATACAAGTAATCAAAACACAACCCAAAACAATGATAAAAGATAACTATCCGGAAAGTTTTGGCATGTGAAACTTGCTACAAGTGATTATTTCTCACACAAAAGAATAATCCTACACCAGACACTTCTACTGAAAAACCTACCACCACCAACAGCAACATCTTTTATGGATAATGTTTTTTGCATTTTTTTCATAGAATTTTAGATAGAAATGATCTATTAAATGTCACATTCAGTAATAGCTTTTGTAATTACTGTTTTTGATGAAAGTTTCCCTTTATAATTTCCCCTTTCTTAAAACAGATCCCTGTAACATAGCTACTTCTATCATCCACTTCAAGTTTTATTCCCAGAATCCTTAAACCCCAGTAATGTGGCTTTTATCTTGCTGTTGCGAGGAGGAAGACAGGATCACCTACTCATTCAAAATTGGTTCAGGTGTTCAGACTGGTGACATCACACACACACCAAGAGAGTTAAAAAAGATAACCCTAAGATGTTCTTGTGGGATGAGGAGGACCAAAGCAGGCAACTTTTGCATTCAGTGAAAGAAGGGCCATTTTGTTTTTAAATATAATTAGAGTGCAGTGGTTGTTGGCATTAAGGTTCTCATGGGGCTAGAATTTCTGAGGCTAGGACTCATCGATGACTTTATGAAATGAAGCAATGGGCTTTTCTACCAGATACTAAGATGCAGCTTACCCCGAAATGGGGCAAGTGAAGAAGAGCCAGGAATGAGCCCTACAAGCTGTCAGCAGTCAAACTTGGAACATGGAGTCAGACACTACATTACCTACTAAGCAGTTTTTCCTATAGAACTGGTAAATTTCTAATTGACACATCCAAATGTCCACAGCTAGTTTTCATTATTCCTTGAGGGCACACTTCTCTATAGTAAATAGTTCTCTGTTTTGGGGCTTATTGGGTATCCTTTTGTGACTAGAGTTCTTTGTGAGAAGTGATTATTCGAACTCAGTCTAGACTACCATGCTTATAACAATCATCTATAGCCCAGTAGTGAGGAGTCACATAAAAACATGACAGCTTTTTTGATTGGCATGTGGCTGTAAATGAAAGATGGGAAGGAAGGGACTAACGTTCCCAGTGGCATCAATTAAGTAGACAAAGAAATGATTGTCTGCTAATCCTGTAAACTGTCTCACTACGTCGTTTTCCATAAAGAGAAGAATCTGACCCCTAGTCCTCATTGGCTGTAACTTCTCTCACTTTTTTAAAAAAATAAGCTCCTCAATTTAGGTATTTTCCAAATTCAGTTATTTGAGTTATTTTAATACATAATATTTATATTTATCTCAATGTTTTACTAATCACCTTTGTATATTATTGTTAGATAATTCTCTTCAGGTTCTCCTATTTTTGCACACCTTGTGAAGGAGGCATTGATTGCCCTGTGATACAAATTATTTTTCAAGGATATCAGTATATTAAACAGCCAGGGAAGAAAGAGAGATGGTTTCCCCCTAGAGCAGGGGTGTCCAACTGTGGCCAAGAGGCTGCATGGAGCCCAGGATGGCTGTGAATGCAGCCCTCCACAAAACTGTAAATTTACTTAAAACATTATGATATTTGTTTTTGTGATTATATGTTGTGATTATATTTAATATGTGGCCCAAGACAATTCATCTTCTTCCAATATGGCCCAGAGGTGCCAAAAGGTTGGACACCCTTGCAGGAAAGTGAAGGAATGATAACTGTATGACATAAAGAGGAAAAGGTCTCCCTCCACACAGGGTCATCCAACCTGCGGTCCGTGGCCACACGTGGGCCAGAATGGCTATGAATGCAGCCCAACACAAAATCGTAAATTTATTTAAAACCTTTTTTTTCCTCTCATTGGTTTTCATTAGTGTTTGTGTATTTAATGTGTGGCCCATGACAACTCTTTGTCTTCTATGCAAAAGGCATGTGGTCCAGGGATGCCAAAAGGTTGGGCACCCCAAAGGGCAGACTTGCTTACTGTCTGTTACAAAAGATATAGATTCCTTAAGCTTAGGATTCCTTTTTGTTATACGATTCCCTGCATATTCAAATATCACTTTGTTGTTTTTACCTTATCCTGAGAAAATCAAGGTCTGATGAACTGGTGGAGAAATCTGATACTCTATGCCATGATTAAGCAATTGTGTATGTGTGTATATGTTTACAATCACACATAGATATTAATTCTCTTAAACTCCTTCAGAAAAATAAAAGAAGAACAGATGGAAAAAGAATAATGAACTAGATCATTTTCAAAACTGACTTAAGCTTTAATAGTCTATCTTTATAAAACATCTTTATACCTATCTCTATTTCTGTCCACACCTATAGATAAATATATATGTAGATATATGTGTGTATATAAAAATAAATATAAATAAATCCTGTAAAAAATTAGAACAAGATGATCAAAAGTGAATGACTGGGTGATGGGTGATGTTACATTAAATAGTTGAATATCAAAATAATATAAAATATATAAAACATGATATAAAACATTAAATATTTTTTGCTGATATTAAAAATTATAAACAAGAATAAGCCCTAACTATAGACTATATTTATAGACTATAGACTATAACCATAACTATATTTTATGCAGTGCTGGAAAAGCCAAGGCAAAATGTATCTGAATGTGTTCAAAGAACCAAATAAGGACAGAATGGTTAGGAAAAAGTACCAGTAAATGATACAGGTGGTTAATATAAGTGGTAGAACATAGAGTTGCCCTCAAATAGTCTTATTCTCATCTAGGACAGAATTCTGATGTTTTTCTTGATGAATTATTTCACTCTGCTGTATTAAAAAAAGAAAAGAAAAGAACTCTAACAGCCCTCTTGGGCCCTTACGCTGAAGGCCTCATACAAGAGATGGCAGGGACGTGAGTTAGAAAAAAAACAGGAGTTGCCAATAAATGTATACATCTGTCATGTCAACCTTGTGCTATCTATCTTGATATTTTTAAGTGAGATAAATACTTTTTAATTAATTAAAATTATTGCTATAATACTTTGTGATTTTCTGCTTTAAGTGCCAAAGCTAATTCTAATTAATACAGGTATGCAGGTGTCTGAAATAAAGAGTTTTACTGGTAATATTAAGGGGTTAGATTTTTTTCAAAGTAAAATGGAAAGTTATTGAGGATTTTAATGTTGTTGTTTGAGGTGTTGATCTTTAATATCTTGTACTTTTTTCAAAGATCTGTGTCCCTAGAGTGCAAAGAGTAACTAGTATGGTGACTGCTTAATTGTGCACTTAAATCTTCCCCTAAAGGATATCATTGATGATTTTTTATCTTTATTTTTAAAAACCAGTATACATACACATCCAGCAATAAAATAATAAATAATAATTTAAAAAATTATAAAGAAAGAAGGTAAACACATCATACATTTAACTTACCATAAATCTACTTTGTGGATCCCCAAGACTAGATTCTCAATTTTGGCTTCCCTATTCAACATATAACAGGAAGTTCTAGGCAAGTCTCAAATTTGAGGGTCAGTATGCTCATCTTTTTTTAAAAAAGTAAAAATATCCAACCATTCACTGTACAAAAATATTGTGTGATTAATAGTTTTGTTTGTTTGAAAATGATTTTGACAGTACAGGGGTGCATACAAATAATCTAGTTAAAACGTTAAGTGTCGTCTCAAAACAGGTTACATATAAACTTTTTTATTTTTTTATTTTTTTTAATTCATTAATTATTTTATTTATTTATTTTTTTTCTTTAATTTTTATTTTCATTGTTGATCTTGTACAGTTTTCTGTCTTTATTCTCACCCGAACCCGCCACCCCAACCCTCCCCACCTCCCTCCCATTTCCACCCCCCCATAGTTTTTGTCCATGTGTCCTTTTTCAAATTCTCTACTTTGCAAATAAGTAAATTGAGAAATTACATTAAACATTTAACATGAACATATGAGTAAAACAATTAAATGAATTAAATTTTCTATCAGCTAAACAAATTATAGTTTGTTTAACAACTGCCACAAAAGTTAATAATAATTATTTAGTGATATCTTCCACATTTATTGCATTAATAGAATACTGAAAAGATGTACTTTAGTGTGTTTATGATGCAATAAATTTAGGCTTACAGCTGAAATGTAAATCTATTATGGAAAATGTTAAATTAGAGTTATTGGGGGGAAAATGAAGCCCAAACCAGGGAAGAACAATAAAAGCTGTCTTTGGCTACTTTCATGGAAGACAATTTACAGAGTATAATTCAAATGGTTCTACATGCTGTCTCTAACCTTCACTATTTCCCTCACTGATCAGCAACCAAAACCTAAGGTAACAATTGAGTCACTATTTTAGTATTTTTTTTCTAAAGAGAGCTCCATTTAACATGGAAATTTATTTAAACTGATAAGAACAGATACTACACTTGATCTTAGCAAAAGACTGAGGACTAACTGAAAGAAGGTGAAGGAATTAGTCAAAGAACACATATGAAGGACCTATGGACATGGACAATGGTGGGGGGACTGATTATGGAAGTGGAGGAAAGGCTGGCTGGAGGAAGGAGAAAGGGAAAAATTGGGACAACAACAATACCATAAACAATAAAACATTAAAAATAAACAAAATGAGAATGTTATTAAGAAATCAAATTATTAATCTGTTAACACTTGCTAAAATTGATATATTTAGTTTCTCTATTCTTGCAAACTTTACATTATTTCTTACTCCTTCTCTATTATGAACATTTACAAAACATTTACATGATTTCTTATCCCTTCTCTTGTATTATGAACATTGTCTTCTCATTTTCATCATTGCCATCACTATTTGCATGTATTTTTCAATTATTTATGGAGTTAAGAGGACTCACTTATTTATCTTTTTTCTTTTTATTTCCCTTATTTACATTTAACAAACTGATTAAAATTTCTAAATTCTTACTCTCCTTCACAACCAAACTTTTCAAAAAAAATCATCAATCTTAATTACTTCAACTCCCCCAAACTAATTAATTCAGTCTAAATTTGCTATAACTATATTTACATGACTCTTACAAAGGTGACCTATGAAGCCCTTATCTTTACATCGAAAGAGAGTTTAATAGTTCCATTGCACTTGATCTCTTAGAGTACGTAGCCCCTTAACCTATTCCTCTTAACCTATTCTCTCTTTTTAAACTCTTCTCTTCCATTTCTCTCTCTGTCTCTCTATTTCTGTATCTCTATCTCTCTTTCTCTCTTTTCATCTCTGGCAGCTTTACTAACTCAGTTTTAAATGCTTATTTTTCTTAGTCCTAAGTTGTTGCTTTTTTAAACTTTTTAACATACTTTAAGTATATTTTATTGATTACACTATTACAGTTTTCCCAATTTTTCCTCTTTGCCCTCCTCTACCCAGTACCCCCTTTCCCTCCAGCAAACCCCACCCTTAGTTCACGTTCATTGGTCATGCATATAAATTTGGCTTCTCCATTGCCTGTATTATTCTTAACATCTCCCTGTGTACTTTGTACCTATCAACTGTGCTTCTTAATCCCTGTAATTTTCCCCATTGTTCCCCTTTCCTCTCCCCACTGATAATCCTCCATGTGATCTCCATTTCTATGAGTCTATTCCAGTTCTAGTTTGCTTAGTTTGTTTTCATTTCCGTTTTTGTTTTTTAGATTCAGTTGTTGATAGTTGTGAGCTTGTTATCATTTTACTGTTCATAGTCTTAACCTTCTTTTTCTTAAATAAGTCCCTTTAACATCTCATGTAATAAGGGCTTGGTGATGATGAACTCCTCCTTTAGCTTTACCTTGTCTGGGAAGCACTTTATTTGCCCTTCCATTCTAAATGGTAGTTTTGCCAGATAGAGTAATCTTGGCTTTTAGTCCTTCCTTTCATCACTTTGAATACTTCTTACTACTCCTTTCTTGCCTGCGAAGTTTCTTTTGAGAAATCAGATGACAATCTTATGGGAACATCTCTGTAGGTAACTATCTGTTTTTCTCTTGCTTCTTTTAAGGTTCTCTTTATCCTTAAACTTTTGCATTTTAATTACGATGCATCTTTGTGTGGTCCTCCTTGGGGCCAACTTGTTTGGGACTCTCTGTGCCTCCTGGACTTGCATGTCTAATTCCTTCACCAAATTAAGGAAGTTTTCTTTCATTATTTTTTCAAATAAGTTTTCAATTCCTTGTTCTTCCTCTTCTCCTTCTGGCATCCCTAAGATTCAAATGTTGGCACATTTGGAGATGTCCCAGAATCTTCTTATTCTCTCCACATTGTTTTGAATTCTTTTTTTAAATTTTATTTTAATTGTTGTTCTTGTACAGTTTTCTGTCTTTTAGTCCCATCTCAGTCCACTGTCCCAGCCTTCCCATTTCCCTCCCATTTCCACCCCCATAGTTTTTGTCCATGTGTCCTTTATACTTGTTCCTCTAAACCCTTCCCCTTTGCCCCTGAATTCTTGTTTCTTCATTTTGTACTGGTTGACTATTTATTTCTTCCTTATGTTCCAAATCATTGATTTGAATGCCAGCTTCCTTCCCTTTACTGTTGGTTCTCTGTGGGTTTTCTTTATTTCACTTAGTGGAGCCTTTAATTCTTCCCTCATGCATTTTCCATACTCAACGAGTTCTTTGAGCATCCTTATCACCAGTGTTTTGAATTGTCCATCTGGTAGGTTGGCTATCGCCATTTTACTTAGTTCCTTTTCCTGGAGTTTTGATCTGTTTTTCTCATTTGGGCCATGTTTCTTTGTCTCCTCAATTTGGCAGCCTCCCTGTGTTTATTTCTGTGTATTTGGTAGAGCTGCTTTGACTCCCTATCTCCATGCACCTGTTACTTTGTAAAAGGCAGAGCTTTAGGTATTCATCAGGATAGTTCAAACCCCTCTGCTGCTTTTATGGCACTGTATGTGGGGGATAGGTTGGAGAGGGAACAGTGCTGCTTGCTTCACCTTTGCCTTATTTTCAGTCACTTTCCCCATTTCCTGGATGTGTCTGGTGCCCTTCTGGCTGCTACCTTGGTGCTGAATCTCAGAGTGGGTGAGTTTGCATATATTCTAGGACTATGGGAGTCCTTTAAAGGCACTCTTCTGAGAGACCAGCAGTTCCTTCTACTGCTCCAATCCTCACTGGTTTTTACAGCCTGAAGTTTTTACTCTTTATTTTCCCAGCACAGGAACCCTGGGCTGTGCAGTCTGGCCTGGAGCTGGGATTGTCCTCTCCCCAGGTTTCCTTCCCCTTTTTAATCTGCCACATGTGAATGTAGGACCACTCATCCCTACAGCTGCCACCACCAATGCCTCACGCACACTGCCTTGCCACTGTCACACTATATCCTCTTCACCCAGGCTCCTTGTCTTCACCCCTCCCACCCATTGGGATGAATATTTCTTCTTTAAATCCTTGGTTTTCAGACTTCCATGCAGTTGGAAATTCTTGACATTCTGGTTGTTTGTAGTTTTGAAGTTAGTTGTGATCCTTCTTTTTGTTGTTTGAGGGAGTAAAATACGCTTACCTGTGCCTCCATCTTGGCCAAAAGTGATCCTTAAGTGTACATATTTTTTACAAAATTTTTATGCTTATTTATATGCCCAAAACTTCTAACCATTTCCATCAAAGGACTCATATCTGAGTTCCCAAAGTCATATCCAACTTTTTTTCTGAACAATTTAAATTTTGTGTAAAGTGAATGCAGTTCAAGACTTTTGTCCAAAATCACATTCGCTTTCAGGTCATTCACATCCATTCATTTTTGCATATCACAGAACTCAGAGATGAGGTGTATCATTATTACCTCATCTTTCTCATAGCTCATCTCCAATCTAACTCCAAATTCTGTGGATTTTATTTCCCAAATAACTCATGAATTGGATCAGAATATTAAATGTTAAACAAATAAACTTCATTACCGCTCTGTACCATAGTCCGAAAATCCATTTCTTATTCTGTATTTCAACCCAAATGATATTCTGCTACTATACACAAAATGACTTAGCAGAGGTTTTGTAATGAGATTAAACAGCAACAATGAGATACACCAGTAAAAATACATATAATGTATAAATTCTCTTAAACTGATTATAAGTTTTATGCATTATTAATTTCCTGGGGAGACTTTCATATTATTAATTTCCTGGGGAGACATTAAAACTTAAAAATCAAAATAAATGAAAGTTCCAGATAAAATTCTTCTGCTTAAATTAAATAAAATTTTTCCTTGTCCTTTCCAATTTTTTGCTGTGGGTTCTCTGCAATATGGGATCTCCATACTTAGAATAACAGTGTCTAACCTCTGTGGCTACCTACCAGAACACTGATTCTACTGTGAACCAGGATTGTGAAGGTGGAGACATTTATGTCAAAGGAACAACAAAGGAAGCAGGGAAGCCAAGAAGAAGTTTGCCTTATCCAGGTCCCACCCAGCACTTTTCTCCATGAGCTTTTGAAACTTTGAGCTGGGCCTGAATTTTATCTCTTCCTCACCAAGACAATCAGGCAGCTTTATTTTATTTTATTACTTTAATTTTATTTTTATTTGAAATAAGACAACCTGATTTGCTGGCTAGCATCCTTAATCTGAGTATTGATTGGGCTTGAACAATCTCTACTGATTTAACCAGAATCTTTCATTTGCATAAAGAGGATTGAATTAAGAACAGCCCGGGAAGCTCTAGCCCTTAAACCTTGCCTTTCTTGTTCTCCCCAGAGTACAGTTTAAATTTGGTCTTGAATCTCTGCTCCCCATTACTGCAACCCTTTCCTTTGCTTAAATAAACCCTCCTCCACTTCTAAAACTACAGCTAAATTTTATTTTGCTAACACTATGCGTTCAAAGTCCGATGTGCTTTACTTTTTAAAGATTCAAAGTAGTTCATGATACTCCGCAGATAACCATACCACTAGGTCTGTATTTAACAGTTTAAAAGCCGATCTCTGGTCCCTAAAATTTAGCCCTAATAAAAGTATAGTACCTCGAAGTCAGTACTTAATATTGTCAAAAATATATAGCATTAGCTCAAAGATTTCTAAGGGAAAGAAATTGTAGGGAGAAATCATATTTGTTTAAGTCTTAACAGATCAATGCCAGCTCTCCAGTTTTTACTACCTTTGAACTTAAATATTAATGATAGAAATGCCCCTCACTCCCAAAGTTGTCATGGTTTCTTCCATTGGGGAGAGAACATCTAGAACTATTGTGTCTTGTCTCAGAGTAAGTCCCTTAAATATAGGATTTTCTTGTTTAGCAAAAAATAGGCAATGGTGGTACTCATCACCAAGTTTTATTTGATGTGCCCTTTTTCTCATTCATTCTGAGTAATATCTAATTCTCATTTTTCTTTGAATCCTATGTTTCAGTGCTTTAGTGGTGTTTTGAAAGTCGACTCTTATCTAGTCTTTTACACCTTAGTTTTGATTGAGCATTTAAAAATTCTATACCCTAGCAGCTGTTTTGAAGTTTTGCTTTTTGCTATGAATTGCTTAAACCAGTGAAACCTGTCTCTACTATACATCTTCGGTACAACTGAGGCTCATTTTTATTTAAAGGAAACAGAAGTTACAGTTATTGTCTTTAAAGGACGTATCTCCTTAATTCTACTAAAGATTATTCTACTAAATGCCTAAAAGAAGGCATTATCTTTCCTCAGCTTTTGAATTTCTAGGCCTGGGGCAAAATTTCTGTCGTCCTTTTACATCAGCAGTGGAATAAAGTAAGACTCCAGTGTTCATTCACTTGTATTTCTTTTCTTTTTCTTTTTCTTTTTAAACAAGGCTTTGTTGTGTTTGTAACAGCTTAACTGCCTTCTTAAGCTTAATTCAGTTTCCTTATTTGCTAGAAATGAGTACCTTCTGCTTTCCTGATCCAAACATTTGACTTCTTAACATAATCTCTCAATTTTGTCTTGTTGGTTTTCCCACAAAGAGAGCTAGCATGTGAAGAGATTCTCTATGTCTCCAAAGCTTTGTAACAAATATTGCACATCTCCATTCTGAGTTGGATAATTCTTTCTGCCTTATGTCTTCCACTACAGTTGCATTTAATCCAATCTTGTTCTCTGATTGCCTCATGTTTTTTCCCTGTAACTTCTCTGTCTTGCGTTGTCTTTAATTAGAGCCTCGATTACATAAATTTTGAGACATATGCTTTCAAAGAACATAGTGCCCCCACTAAAATAATTATGCTATCTTTAAGTTCACAGTGAAACTTTTTGGAGTATTTTATATTAGTCTTCCACTATTTGTATCTCAAACCTACACAGTGTCATTAACATCTTAGAATAGCTGTTTTAATCTATTGAGTAGCTCCTCAATTGCTCTTAGAATGGACTCTGTCCAGAGTTTTAAAAGGTCACATCTCAAAGTCTTCAGAATATTGGCTTTCTCAGAGGGTCCTCCCAGGCCTCTGTCTGTGATCTTTGTCAGCCCTGTCAGATTTCTGTTAATCATCACAGTGATCTAATAATCGCTAAAGTGCCTCCCCATTTCCTAAGGCCTATTTTAAGAACAATTAGACTTGGCACATTTTTTTGTACTTTTATATCTACTTTATCCTCACTTTCAAAATCATTTGACCTTCACAGGTATTTACACTCTCTTGTAAGATCTCAATCATTCCCCTGGGGAAATCTTTTTTTATTCAACTTAACTAGATTGCCTTCTTTTATTTCGATTTGCCACCGCTTCTCCTTTGATAGTAAAACTTAAGACTGAAGTACATTTCAAACCACTCCAGTTCTTCATTTTTGTAACTGAAAAAAACCTTTGTTTTCTATAGATATAATGATCCTGTCATAAGCATTTTATTGGATCTTCTGCTCCTTTGGGTTTAAGATAATTCATTGCATTTTTGTTCTTCTTAGTTTTTATTTGTTGGTCTTTGTTGGCATATTTTTTATAACAAACTTCCAAAATATTTCATTCAATTACTAATAAATATAAATGTCAATATACTATAATTTCAAATCTCTGAAATCTTAGGTTATGTTAAAACATTATGTATTAATAAATACTATATCAAATCCTTGCAAGACTAATTCAAGGGCTTTATAGGAACATACTGTGTCCAAGGTAAATACTGTGTATTGAAACAAGGATATACACTTGTCAAAACTGTTTACCGATAACCTGTTTCTAATGATTAATGTGTAATCAATGAGGTACAGCTGCCCTGGAGACTGGGAGATATCCTTGAAGCAGCAAATGACTAGCCAAGCGTAAAAGCGAAAGAACCCCGGAAGTGACATTGGTCCATGCCAAGTCACTCCTGCTTTCTGTAACACAGGTATTCTAAGAATGGAGTGACTTGGGGATATTCAGAAACTATCATCATGACCTTCACTATGCTATCACTATCCTACCATCATTGCATACTGTGTTTCCTGCCTTTTTAAAAAAATACCGATGGTAAGTAAACTTGACACCAGTGAAGTTTATTGTGCTTTGTAAGTTTGGTTGTCACTTTGAAAATAAAATCACTGCTGCCGTTTGAACAGAGTGGGGATTTCAATTCAAAACATTAGAAAGGAAAGCAGAACCTGAAGAAGCTGTGTTTCTACTGCATACCATATACTTATCTTTAACAATTTAAAACTAGATATTTACTAGGAGATGGATCACATAGAAAAGACAGTTACCTTTTAAATTTTAAAAAGTTCTGGTCTGGTGTGTGGTACTGACTAAAAAAAAAAAAAGTAAGAGAAAAAGAAATATTGTTACTGAAGTTCTGCTTAGCTCATGATGAGACTTTATTGAGGATATATCTAATCCTTATCGGCTCTATGTGTTTGCAAAGTAGACCTGCAACTGTCTCCTTTCTAAAGCTTTGTGCAGCTTTCTGTAATTAAGGCAAACTCCTTATGAAAATCTAGTGACTAAGGTTATCCAAACTGGCCTTTCAATTTTTTCAAGTTTTACTTCTTGAACATTTTGTAAATTTTATAGTTGATGAAACAAAAGTATTCTGCACAGAGTATTCAAATAATTAAAGTTTTCTATCTACAATAGCCAAGTGCTGGAAGCAACCTAGGTGCCCATCAGTTAATGAATGGATCAAAAAACTGTGGTACATTTACACAATGGAATTCTATGCAGCAGAAAGAAAGAAGGAGCTCCTACCCTTTGCGACAGCATGGATAGAATTGGAGAGCATCATGCTAAGCGAAATAAGCCAGTCAGTGAAAGACAAATACCATATGATCTCACCTTTAACAGGAACCTAATCAACAAAACAAACAAACAAGCATAATATAAACAAAGACACTGAATTTGAGAACAGTCTGACAGTGACCAGAGTGGGAGGGGAGGGAATTTGAGGGGAAAAGGGGAACGGTTTAGAGCAACAAGTATAAAGGACACATGGACAAAAACTATGGGGGGTGGAAATGGGAGGAAGGTGGGGAGGGCTGGGGTGGTGGGCTGGGGGCAGGGCAAAAGACAGAAAACTGTACAATATCAACAATTAAAAAATACTGATTAAAAAATTTAAAAAAAGTTTTCTTATCCTCAACATAAAACCAATTGAGCGATCCTTGACAGGTGGATATAAAAGTGTTAATATTATTGCTGATAAAAATACATAAAGAATATGACTTAGTCTGTGAACAATAGGGTATGCTAACATTTTGCTACTGAATTAGACAAAATTGCTTATAGAATTATAGGCTGCACTACTCTATTATGGGCTTCTTGCACAAGGGTCAACCCTTGCCAGATTGACAACATGAAGAAGCAGCAATTCTTAACTTGTTGTAGATAATGGAGTTCCTAAAAAAAGAAAGGAAAGAATTGAGTCAAACATGCGAAGCTCTTCTCCTAAACACACTAATCACATAAGGCATGAAGAATGGACTTCATTCTTATGGAAATAGGGAGTTGGAAAAAAATGTGCCCTCTAATAACATCTCCTTATTTCTTCCATTAACAGTTTGTAAGTGCCATAAGGGCAATGTATATTTTCCTCACACTGTTCATCTGAACATTTTCCAGGGCTTGGTATATATTAGCCACTTAATATGTTCTTTTTTTTCTAACAAAAATATTTATTGTAGGAATCAACATGTGAGCATTACACTTAGGTGGTAAGACTCAGGTTACAGACATAAAATAAATAGCAAATAATATCATACTTCTGGTTTAACAGGAAATATAACAGTTGAGACAATGATGTCTAACACCTTAAGAGAGAGAGATGGACAAGGGTGTCAAACCATTTTGCAAAAATTTAAAAGTTCACATAATTCTTAACTCTTCTGAAAAACTGTCCATGGGAGATATGTGACAAATATTCTGTAATGTGGTGGGTTTGGTCCATCAGTAATCATTTTGTTCATGTGTTTTGAGCACTGAAAACTAGATTCAAAGTCTGCTCAAGAAGCTAATAATACTATGAACCCCTCATATTCAAATATATAGTTTAAATTTGAGAAGTTTAAGATAAAGCATACTTATTTTCATATTTACTTTTACATACAACTGAGTCAAGTAGACTGCTGTGTACAGTTAATTCTAGTTACCATATTTTATATTTGCTCTTAACACATTCTTGATGAATGAAGAAATAAGTTGAGAAAAAAAGATTAATTGTTATGTTTTTGGGGAAATAAATAGTAGGAAAAAAGAAATTTTTAAGTACTTAAGGGAAAGTAGGTGGTTTGAGTATGAAAACTTATCACACTTCAAAACCATTAATTTAAGAAATATTATAATTTAAGATGAGAGAATAAATGGTGGTACTATGTAATGTTAGTAGTTTGTCTTTATAAATTAGTGTATTTTTACTTAATTATTTTTTTGAATTCAAGTTTTAGCATGTCTCCTTGAAAAAAATGAAGAGAAACCAATAAATTTAGAAGGTTTTATTATTGAAATAAATGTTCTTTGAATGTAGGAAAAATAGAATATAAAGCTCAACCAGAGTCTTAAATTTTGGAGGAAAAAAATTCTGCTCCCTTCCATGACTAAGGTAACATTAGAAATCATAAATGTGGACATCAAAGATCTTAGTTAAATATTATTGTAAAATAATTTGTTTTAATTACACAGGGGCTGAAGATGCATGGAAGTGGGATGAGTCAGGGAGCCCTATTAGCTTACTAGAGTCACCATAAAACCTGTACATAATGTAAGAGTCTCATAGTTATGATCCAAAGGTAGTTTGAAATGACCCTAAAAATGAGACTAAACCAAATGGTGAGTTTTGGTGGGCTCCTATGATAAGTGGCAAAACAAATTCAATATTGAATGATATGCAGTAATGAAGACATCCTCTTAGCCAAAATTGATATCAGAACAATCATGTATATTGGGTTAAACATGTCCAAAGTAGTCTGTATTATGAAATAATGCTTAAATTAAGAGAGATGAATCATCTATGATCTGAGGAAGAATACTAAATGATTATAATCTCAATGAGATGATGTGAGAACTGTGTTTTTCTCTGAGGGAAAAATAACTGATATGCCAGGCATGAAGGCAGAGCTCCAGCCAAGTGGTCTTGGTTTTTAAAATAAGGCTTCATTGTAGTGAAATGATCGACTATTAGTAGAAACTGGAATAATAAAACAACTTCGTTCTTATGGAATAGATGCACGTGAAAGCAAAGTCTGTGACTGGATGAGCATGCATGCACGTTCTGGGCTTACATGACAGTACACAATTCTAAGTTCATTGCTGCCCAATAAATACATGTAAAATAAATGGTTAAAATTAGTGAATGGCTGCAGGGACAGGTTAGTTTTTAATGGTATAATGAAATTAATGATTGAGACAGATTTTCTTTTTCTTAAAAATATAAGAAAGAAAGCTTATAAAAATTTTTGATATGAAACAAATTTCCCCCAAATTATTAATATGTCCAAGTTACTTCATAATAGCTGAAGCATGCAATTAATATCTTAAACAACTACTTAAAGAAACTCCCATCTGCTGCCTTGGATAAAGAAGGCTGAAAATCTCAGTCAACCTAATGATAATATGAAGTCAGATGATCTATAAAATTAAATCTTTATTAAACCCCTTAGAGAGCTGAAATTGTGGGAGAAGCCAGTAGCTAGAATACACAGGAAGTCAGATTTCTCCAAGGAGAGCAAGTTGTGAACACTGACATAATAGCCAGCATGGGAGGAAGGTAAAGCCACTGTGTCAGTGGGTAGGGACTCAGCTGAAATCTTCCATGAGTTGCTAAAGGATGAATGTGGGGCTGACAGGACAGTACAGAACCTCTGATCCACTAACACAAGATTTCTCACCAATTTTCAGACTCTACCGCTGGTTCTACAGGGGTGTTCATGAGAAAAAAGGGAATGGTTGAAGACAGAAGCCCTCTGGGGTATTAGTGTGGACCTGGAGAAGGGGTACAGCCTCTCTCCAGTCAAAGCATGAAATCTAGCCCAGATCCTTCTGACCCAAAGAACAAAAGTCTAAAATGAATATATGAAGAAAGAGCAGATTTGGAAAAGTCTTAGGAGGATATATCATGGAAGTATTAATTTAATCCATATTTGGTTCTACAACTCTACCCAGTTTTTAAATACCAAAATGCATTAGAAAAGTCACTAGTTTTTTTTCCCCCCAATTGTGGTACATCACAATCTTATAGTAAGTATTCTATTTTAGCTATAAATAATGTCTGTTAAATATCAAAATGAAAATGATTTAAATGTTTTCTTAGAAATATTTAATAACATAAAATAGATGAATTTTAAATACTAAAAAGCAAAAAAAAAAAAAAAAAAAACAAATATATTATAGACATTCCTTCTCAGATTTGCTCCAAGGAAAGTTGTCATTTCCTGAGTATTCTACAGAAAACAATCACCACTGAGGCTGCTGTCTCCCCTGATTCTAAATGTCGTTTCTCCATTTTTTACTGTGAATCATATCATCATGTCTGTTTCCATCTTAACACTTTAACACACAATCTGTAACTTATTTCAGATATACCATACTTATGAATTCAGCACAGTGCCCAGTAAATAAAAACTATTTAAAAGACAATTGACGTTAAAATGCCAAGTTTTATTCTCTTTCACAAATTAAGCCTATGAATGACATGGAGATTCTGTAAATTTATTATAGATCTAATCTTCTTTTGTCTTATATCTCAACTGTCCTAGGGTGTCACTCTTATCCATGTGACTTAAGGAAACTTCGATACATGTCCACATCTCATCCAGCAGAATGGTAAGAGAGGAAAGCGTGATACTTCCCCAACATCAAAGTTACCACTTAGATGTTGCCCGGATGATTTGGGCTTCTATTTCACCGGCCATATTTAGCAATTAGTGAGGTTGGGAAATAGTATTTTTTTCTGGTCAGCAATATGACAAGGTAGAATTTGGTGGGTTTAATGTCTGGAGAAAATTAACATAGATTAAAAGTTCCAAAGTATTTGAAAATATGTATCTTGGATGTAATTTTTGTTACTGTTGAATTTCATTTTCCTGAATATTTGAAAGGTGGCAAAGTGACCTACAGTGGTTTTACTGAAACCAATTTAAAGAAAATAATAATATCATTGCAAATCATTCAAAAATGGCAATAATGCAGATTTTAAGATTATCTAACTAGAGAAATTTAGATATAAATAAATTTATATTTATACTTATTATAAACATAAATTTAATTATTTATTTGATTCCACTAAGATACGTTTAGCAGTGTTGTGCAACTAAGATAAAAGACAGTTATTTTTAGTATTGCAACAACAATCATATAAGTAATAATATTTTGATATTTTAAAAAAGCCTTGGAGATTTCACTATTCAAATTCATTATTTTATAAATGAGGATGTTAAAGTATACAGACTTTAAATATCATTCTTAAATTCAGGACACCAGTCTCCTTTCTAACTATGTCTTTTATTTTATACCATGATGTCAGGTCAGGTTGTTAAATAAGAATATCATTTAAAAGCAAGGGCTCAGTTCACTGTCTAGCCAGTATTCCCACAGTAATACGAATGTAGACAAAAAGCTATTATTGATTGGTTGCCATTCCTTGCCCAGACTCCATTACCCAGAGCGGTGGCCGAAGTCTATATACTCCCAGAGAAGTGATATGGATAAGATATGGGTTGATAGAGGAGCAAATTAATCTTGGGAATTTGGATGATAGAGGGTGAATACCTATGTCACCAGTATACTTTAAGTTGATTTTACCACATATTTTGAGCTAAAGAAATGGACGTCCAGTAACAGAAGAATTCTAGGACTGACTGCATCTTTCCTAGAATTCCCAGTCAGATACTGAATGAAGACCCTAACAATAGATAATTCAAAGTAGTCAAGGACCATAAAATGTTATGAAACACCAGCTAGGATTGAACAGATTGGAAAAGTGCAAACTGAAGAGGTTCATCCCAAAATTTCACTAACCTTGAAGCGATGCGATTGTAAAATATTTAAGCATTTAATATTTTTTCCTTTTTGCTAAATCCTTCCCCTGACCCTTCCCCCACCCCTTAGCTGTCATCCTGCTCTGAGGCTGTCTCTATTCTGCTTGTTAGTTCAGTTTGTTCATTAGATTCCACATATGAGTGAAATCATATGGTATTTGTAATATTTTAACTCCATCATGTAAATACACTATTAATCATAACAGGTTTTGCTCTTTAGCCCATGTGCACTGGTAAGTAATACAAATTATTCAAATAAGGATATTTATTTATATCAGTTGGTGAATAGCCACTGGTCTGATCTCTGTTTCCTCTGTTGGGTCCTATTTGGGTCAAATCTGGATTTGATCAAATACACAAATTCACACTACATTAATGCCAAGCACAATAAAAGGCTCCAAGATCCGGACTCAGTGCTATGGACTGACACCATTCTGATTGATTTGTACCTGTGTCATTCCATTATTTAAATATTTGAACATTACTTCAAATTACAACCAACCTACGTTTCCTAATGTTGTTCTTCCCTATTTTTTAATTGTGTCCTTTTTCAGTTTTGAAGCAATTTCTATTATTTCTTATAGTTTTCTATTTATGTTAACATCTTTACTACTGCCTTTGTGAATACATGTATTTTCTTCTAAGAAACAGTATAAGGAGCATGTTTTTAAGAAAAAATATAAATGTTTCACATAGAAATTATTTAGATTAATATTTAGTTGAAAATAAGTGATTTTATTTCAAAATACGCATACTTAAATTTGGCATTTTTAGGATAACATATTTAATAGCAAATAAACAAGCAAAATACTAAATAACACAAATTATTTCCTACCCACTGTCAGTAGCCAGTAATTTTTAGAGGACTAAAATACCAAAGCAATATGTTTAGGTGCCACATATAGGTGTTAGTGAATTCATTAATCTGCTCAATGAACAATTGTTGAACAACCAGTATGTTTGAACTATTGTAGAAGGTGGATATTGAAGTCATTTTCCTTCTTTTAATAAGCTTCCTATTAAGAAAATTAGAAAGCCTTGAGCTCAATGAAATTAATTGAAAATGTGAAATGTGTCATAAGAGAATTTTCTAAAATTTCAGTTAGAGTTGAAAGGTAGGAGGTAGCAATTCCCCCCTTAAATTGGGGAAATTGATGCTGGCTTCATGGATAAGACAGCTTTGAGCTTTCTTTTGAGGAATGGGTAAAATTTCACTTGAAAAGTTGAAAGGCATATTAAGCAGTGGTATGGAATCTTGAGTAATTTGAAGAACTCAACTTCCTAATTGAACTATCTATTTATCATCATTCCCAGTCTTAGAAAGTTCATGAAACTATTGAATATATTTGACAAAAATGCTTATTTCTAAATTCCAGTCTTTTTTCATTGGTATGCTTTCTTTTTTTATTTTTGTCCTATTACAGTTGTTCCTATTTTCCCCTGTTGCTTTCTTCTAATCTGTGTCCCCCAGTTGGCTCCCACAGTCAATCCCCACCCTGTTGTCTGTGTCCATGGGTCATCTATACCTGTTCCTTGACTGGACCTTTGCAGTTGTAATGCAATTAAATATGTATCTCTAGTGTGAAATACAGGGATCTATCTTGTAAACTAACACTCTCGCAATCTCTCATCTCATACGGACCTACTCTCCATATATAGTATCCCCTCTTATCTATGGGGAATATGTTCAAAGACCTCCAGTGGATGCCTATAAACTGCATATGGTACCAAGCCCTGTATATACTATGTTTTTTCCTGTTCATGCATACATACCTATGAAGTTTATGATGAAGTTTAATTTATAAGTTAGACAGATTAACAGCAATAACTAATAAAATAGAATGATATAACAATACACTATAATAAAATAAAATCACATAATACACTATACTATGTGAATATGGTCTCTTTTCTCAAAATATCTGATTGTACTGAGCTCATCTTTCTTCTTGTGATGGTGTGAGATGGTACAATACCTGAGTGATGAGATGAGGTGAGGTGAATGACGTAGAAATTGTGGCATAGACTTAGGCTACTCTTGCCCTGATGATTTCATTGGTCTACTCAAAATGGTGTATAATTTAAACCTTATGAATGGTTTGCTTCCAAAATTTTCCATTTAATATTTTCATACTGGGATTGACCACTGGAAACTGAAAATACAGAAAGTGAAATCTCGGATAAAGGTGGACTACTATATATCTACTTCAATTGTTTAAAACACACCCCTGTATAGTTACATTCTTAAAAGGTACATATTTTAATTTTACATATGTTATTTTAATACAAATAAATAATACAGTAGTACAAATATATTTCTTACAATTTTTATTAAATATTGTTTTTGAGATCTACCCAAATAGCTGTGTACTCTCTAATATTTTTACTTATGGCTTTTAAAAAGGATTGCACCAATGAATGTGAGGACATTTCATTTGAAATAGACAGTAAATAACCCCCAGAAATTCACTAATACAAACAATGCTGTGATAAAATCTTATTTGTGTCCCTTTATGAACCTGTAAATGTTCCTCTAGACTATTCTAATTATTTGAATCCCTGGGTAATGAAATATAAGTGTACTAGGTGCATTCATGTTGTTTGCCAGAATGGCTGTATCCCCTAATATTTCATTAGTAGTCCACGAGAGGTTCTGTGTCTCCTTTGCTTTATCGATACATTGTGCAGGGAATCTGAAAAGTGAAAGACATTTTAAAGTAGTATTATTTCCCCCATCTTCTTTCTGAAAAAGGTGAGAAAAGATTCAAAGAGCGACTGATCTGTCTCTTTAATTAGTAATAGAGGCCCAAATAGAACATGAACTTACCTTAGTTAGTCAGATGGGCTTGCTGATATCCACCATGCAGAGCAGTTTAAGAGGCTGCCTCCTGCAAGCAGTGGTGATGGGTACCAAGTCGGTGAAGGAAGCTCAATTCCAAGAGGAAGAAGGACAGATTCAGTACTTATTCCTAAATGCATCAATCTAATAAGTCCCTTTTTTCTGAGGAATGAGAAAGGAGCTAGAAAGAGGTCAGACGAGTAAAGAAAGGGATTCCATCTCTACAGAAAGATAAATTAGGAGAAGAAAAGAAATATTTCACATTACTATATACCCGGGTTCCTTTCCTTTTATTGTTTTAACTAGAGCTCATGACCCGTCCCTTTCAGAAAAGGTGAGCAGTCTACTGGGACAGATGTGTTCCTAACTTTCCTCAACTGTATTCAATGTTCCTTTGAGTATCCTCTGAGGATCACAGATAGGTATAATGAACTTTAGATACAGAAAAGCTATGAAACAACTTAGATTAATACAGTAGTTGAATAAATTCCAAGGCCAATTTGTATCTAGGTCTGAAAATTAATTTTTTATTCTGTTTCTCATTTCATATTTTCTTCTGAAATGTTGTGAAGAATACTCATCGGTAAGTAATTCAATAATAAATGCTTAAGAGTCCTAATAGCATAATGCCAATAATTCATGGAAATGTCAAAATTTGAATATAAATCCTTTTATATTATGGAAATCTCAGAAAAAAATAATACTAAAAGGTTAATTCTCTTGCAAGTAAAAGTCCAAGAGCATTCAAGCACACATGAATAAATTGAAGGCCAAAGAAATGTTTTACTCTCCTGAGCTAAATCTTTACCTAATTTAAACCTTTACTTAAAAGTCTTTACTTAAATTTAATTTTTAATTTTTTTCCAAATTTATTATTCCATTTAGTCTCAGTGAGATTCCTCTCTCATGCCTTAGATAGAGCAAGACTTGTTTCATTAGACACTTCCTGAAAATACTTCATTCAAGGTCTTATACATTGTGCTTCATGAAATTCACTACTGAATTTTACAAGAAAATTTCTATACAGTTTTAAAATTATTAAAAGTTAGGCACCTTTATACCTACCAATTTTATATTCAGGCCATAGAATTGTCCATAGTAAACAACAGTTGTGTCTTAAAAAGTCATTTCTTTGAATTTGCTGAAGACCTGAATGGAAATTGATAGTATCTGAGGTCAGGAGGTTAGGGGTATAAAATCTTGTTGCCAGCCCTCTAAAAATTTAAGTGTGAAACCATTTGATTAGAACCTATAATCTGTAGATTTAAACTCAATTAGTAGATACTTCCTGGAAACAATTTGGCTCTGAGCACTTTTTTTCTCTACTACGAAGAGTGGGTGTATTCATTTTCTATTGTTGCTATAACAAATTATCAAGCTTTTAGGAGCTTGAAACAACACAAGTTTATTATTCTGCAGTTCTGGAGTTCTTAGGTCTAAAATGTATTGCAGTTAGCTTCCTTTCAGTGGTGCTGGGGAGAACCTGTTTCCGTGTGTTTTCCAGTATCAGAGGCTGTCTGCAGTCTTTGGATCATGGTCTCTCATAACTCTGACATCTGTTTTTTTCCTTTTTAAAAAATGTATTTATTTTTAGAGAGATGGAAAGAGAGAGAGAAAGAGAGAGAGAGAAACATCAATTGGTTGCCTCTTGTACGTGTCCATCCAGGACCAACCTGCAACCCAGGCTTGTGCCCCGACAGGGAATCTAAACAGCAACCTTTCACTTTGCAGAACAACACCCAGTCAACTGAACCATAAGGGTCATTGCTGACATCTGTTTCTATCGTCATGTATTCTTTTCTTCACTCTACCCTTCCTGAAATTCTTATAGGTAAAGAACTCTGTTATTAATTACACTGAGCCCATCTGGATAATCCAGAGTAACCTTTCCATCTCAAATATCTGTCAGTTAGTCATGTCTGCAAAGTCCCTTGTATCATGTAAGGTTTAATATCTACAATCTGCAGAATAAGGTATGGACAGCTTTGGGGAGCTGTTATTAGGGTCTGCTATATGGGATTTGGAAAGTCATCAGGCAGATTGTCTTCTTACTGATCATTGAAAGTCTTTACCATCCATAATATTCAATATTTTTCCCTTCTACTTTTGAACATGGTTTCTAGTAAATTTAGTGCTACTTGAAATGATTTTCTCAGATAACATAGCTTTTATACAGATACGCACACATATATATGAAATATTTTATTGAAAATGTTCAAATAACTGTAAGAGGTGCACAAGTAATGTAGAGCTTGATGACATATATGAATTTCCTTATTGCTGTTTCAACAAATTACAACCATGCTAGTGGTTTAAAACAAGATAAATTTATCATTTTTACAGTTATGGAGGTCAGTATTCAGAAGTGGATTTTACTGTCAGTATTGTTCTGTTGTGTTTTTTTTTTTTTTTTTTTTTTTTTCCTGGAGCTTCTAAGACATAGTGCTTCTCGAAACGACCTACCTTCCTTGGTTCATGATTCCATCTTCCATCTTCAAAGCCACCACTGTGGGACCAAAATCTTCTTATGCAGCTGTCTCTCTGTTTCTCATTCTTCTGCCCCCCATGCCACTGTGTGATTACATCTCCATGTCCACCCTACCTACATGATCCAGACAATGTTTCCATCTCAGGGTCAGCTGATTGACAACTGTAATTCCATCTGTAACTTTAATTCCCCCTTGCAATGTTACAAATGTATCCCAGAATTTAGGAATTTGGACACAAACATCTTTCTGAGGGTGGTTTTATTTTGCCTACCATCACTATAAGTGGCTACACATAAGAAACATAAGTGAAGGTAAAGAAATTGTTAATTGTCAGTCCATCTAAAGCATTAAACATCCCACATCTAGATAATTTCTACCTCATCCTCTTCAAATGTCAACATTATCTTATATTTTAACATTATATATTAGTTTGTCACTGTGGGAACTTTAAAATATGGTACCATATGGTATGTATTCTTCTGTGCCATGCTTTTATTCATTCAACATTTTGCATGTGATGTTAATCCATGTTCCTACTAGTATGTGTTTATTTTAACTGTGATATAGTATTTCACTGTTTGAATAAAACGACGTATTTATTCATTCAAATGTTGATGATCATTTGGATTAATTTGAATTTTGGATTCTTTCAAATGGTAAAACTGAGAAAATTTTATACATGTATTTTATTGCTCCTATGTTGTATGCATATTGACATCGACCTCGGAGTAAGAAGTTGGGGCCATTGGATGGGCATATGTGCAAAGCTGACAAAGTCAAAATAGTTTTCCCTAGTGACTGTACCTAATTACACTCCCAAGAGACATGTAGGAAAGTTAGTTTGCTAGGATGGTTTGTCACAAATGGATGTTGAATTTTATTATACGTTCTGCCTCAATCTATTTTAAAAATCATTTTTTCTCCTATTATGTTGATATGTTGAATGACACCAATAGATTTTCAAATGTCAAATTAATGCTGCATTTCTAGTAGAAAAAAATGGATTGCTAATGGCATATTTTCTATCTGTCATCATCTAGCCATCTTTATTATTATCTATCTATTGCTGGATATATAGTTAGTTAATATATTTATTAGGATTTTCACAAACATAGTCAAAATGAGACTGACCTAATCTTTTTAAAATTTCATGTCATGTTAGTATCCATTTTCATATCATTATGAAATAATATAGAAATTGATCTCTTTAATTTCTTGAAGTATATTGTTTTTTCTTTTTAAAAATCTTAGTGGAATTTATCATTGGAGCCATCTATTGCAGAGATTATGGAAATGTGTTTGTGTGACAGTTTTTAATTATAAATTTGATTACTGTTCCAATGATCGATTTCCAGCTAAGATAATGCCTCAAAATTTAGCAGTTCTAAATGATAAATTTATTTTGGGGGTTACAGAGTTGGGAAACACTCCATCTGGAAATTCTTCATTGGGTTCATTTTTGGGTTCATATCCAAATATTAGTTGCAACTGCAGTCACTTGAAGTTTCAGTTGGGCTAGCATCTCATATGGCTCACTTACATAGCTAGGAATTGATACTTGCTGTCTGCTGGAAACTAATCTGAAGTGGTTTTGCGCACGGCCTCTCCCAAAAGCAGTGTTGGAATAGTTGAACTTCTTACATGGTGACTGGCTTCTCCCAGAGCAAATGTCCCATCAGAAACAAGCAGATTCTACATAGCCTTGAAGACTGTCTTGATGACCAATCAGTTATCAAGGGTGCTGTGTTGAAATGTCTCAATACAACTATATCCTGGCTATTTCTCTTTATAGTTTATCACATTTGGAAAATTCCATTACATCTTCAATTTTTTTCTTCTGCCTCTGCTTTCTCACTCCTCATTTTGAGATTTAACTTCATAAGGGTTAGACTACTTGATATTGTTTCACAGGCATTGAAACATCTCATTGTTTCAATCTGTCTGTTTTAGTTTATATTTTCTATTATATCTTCAAGATCACTTTTTTTCCCTGCAATATCTAATTTTCAATTAATCTCAGTTAGTGAATTTCATAGTATAGACAATGTATGTTCAACTCTGGAAGTTTTGCTTTTTGTCTTATATTTTTTCCTTATTCTAGTAATGCTTTTCTTAACTCTGTGAGCATATTTCTAATAGATACTTTAAAAACCTTGACTGCTAATCTCATAATATTATCACCTCTGGATTTTTTTTTGGTTATTGATTTTTCTCCTGGTGTGGAACACATTTTCCTGATTTTTGACAGATCTTTTAATTGTTTTTATCAGAAATATCACATCATGCATTTCATATTTTTGAATGCTATATTTTTATTTTTATACTTTAATGAGTATTGAACTTTGTTCTGCAGGAAGTTAATGTATTTGCAGATTGCCTCAATCCTTTTCTCAGTTACTTTTTAACTTTTGTTGAAAGCAGAGTAACTTTTGTTATAGGAGTAGTTGAGTTACTTTACTATGGCACAACCCTTGCAATATCTCTACTGAATATCCTTAGTGTTAGTGAAGATCTTCCTCATTGACTGATAAAAACTTGAATGACTACAAAGTCTTTGTGGAAATTGTTCAACATACAGTTTCCTAATCATTCTTTCCCAGCCTTCTGGAGTTTTACCCTTTGTATACTTGCCTTGGTATTTTTTAATAAATTATTTAGCTTTTATTGAATTTATTGAGGTGGTACTGGTTAATAAAATTACTAAGGTTTCAGGTATACAATTCCATAAATAAATAATCTGAATAGTGTACTGTGTGTATCAACAGGCACAAAAGTCTTTTCAGATTTCTCAATCGCTTTGTGCATTTACTTGCTCTTCATTACTCTAGCTCACAGATTCCAGGTGCCACAGCTGTTTTGAGTCTGATCTCTGTCTCTTCAGTACAGCAAAGTGACCATTCCTTACTAATTTATCATGAAACATTAGGCATGAATCTCTGATAAAGTAGGAATAATTCAGTGCAACATTACCACATTTGGGATCACACAATCATAAACAAAAATAGAATTATGATGATAAATTTTACACTGGCCATTGGCTAGTTATATCATTTTTATTCACAGATTAATTCATTGTTAACACTTGTATATTCAACTTTAAACCTTTCAATAGCTTATAAGAAATTGTATTTTTTCAACTGAATAAACTTAAGCAAGAAAATATTTTAGATACCATTGTATTGCTATATAAAATTATTTATAACTTTGATATATATATATAAACAATGCTTTAAACTCATTAGTGAGACATAAATATTAGATTCAAATAAAAAAGATGGTTGTGGTCTTCCATTATTATGAATATTATAACTATATTTATTGATTACTCTACTGTTGAGGGCTTACTGGGTACTTTGTCTTCTAAACCTCATTAAGCCAGGATAAAAAATTAAAATGGACAGTGTTAATCTTTTATAATCTATTACTTCATGCCAAATGCATTTTCAGAATGAAGGATAAAAGCTGGCCAGTATCATGTTAGTGTGAACAGAAATGGTATACTGCCGTGGTCTGGAAATACTATGCAGTAGTTTAAGACCAAAGCTTGGATGATAGCCTAACTGGGTTTCAATGCTGGCTATGCTAGTTATTAACAATTATATTACCAGCTTGTTTACCCCACCGATGCCTCAGTTTCTTTATCTAAAATTGAAATAATAGTGACACACAACACGGAGTGTTGTGAAGATAAAATTGAGCAACACATGTAAAGTTTTTAGAATAGTGTCTGACACATGAGCTAATATTTAAAAAATGAGTAAATAGTTTGCAAATATTTCTGGTACAGAGTAGACATGACAGTGAAGTAGAAAATCCTATGCCCAAAAATATTTGAACTGTTCAAATGTTAGATGAATTTGAGCAATAAATTAGCCCAATTTCTTGCTTGCAGGAAACCATCTGATTTTGGTGCTAGCCTCTTAAATATGAAAGGAAAATTTTGATAATACTGCGCCAAGTACATGAAAATGAATATTTGTTATCAAATCTATCTCTTAAGTAGAGTGGAAAATAATGCCATACTTGTGATATAATTTTTTATTGACACTGAATCCACCACTTGCCAAAGTCGAAGTGCCCTGCAACGTGGCTATCAAGCACTCTGAGCTGACCTTAGTGCTTACCCGAACTCTGTCATACCTGTCTGATGCTTTTTCTCCCCCACAAACTCTGAGTTTCTTGAAGAAAGATTTATGTTATTCTTTGGTGTTTACTTATATTTATCCAAAAATACTAACATTTTATTTTTAAAGTTAAGTAAAGTAATAACAATGGAAATATTTTAATATTTATTGAGCGAATGAATAAAGAGATGTAAGCATGTTCTATATGATCAAATGGGGTTTTTAGAGAAAAGTGTGTAATAGATTTTAAAAAAAATCTTATTTAAAAGTAACTTGTAAGATTGTCAGTGATCTCTATACTGGTAAAGTTACCCAGAGTAATTTTTGGAATCATGTACCTTCCTCCTTCTCTCTTTTCCAATTTTTAATTTCTATGTAGTTAGTTCTTTTAAAAATATGTTTGAGAAAAAGAATACACATGCTGGTCAAAGGAATTAATACTTTATGAAAAAAGTTACAAGGACTTAAGTATTGATAATTATAAGATAATGTATCAATCTTTTCTTCACTCTGTACCTCTGTACCTCCTCAACATTGAGTTTATAGTCTTTCACAAATGCCTACTCCTTATGTAGAGAATATTTATTTCATAAAAGCAATCAATGATATAAAAACAAAAAAGTAGAAAGATCGAAAATTAAAATCTAAACGTAGATTTTAATGATTGTTCTATAAATGCCTCTAAATGAAAAACAGAACAGTTTTTGTTAAATTCATCTGTATTCTTATTTTTAAAATTAGACAAGGAAGTTAACTTAATATTTTTGAATTGAGAGCAATTTTAAATCCATTTAAATGATCATTGTATTGCCTATCAGTATACACAGCACACCAAAACCCTTGCTTGATTAGGTAGAGATCTAGCTAGTGCCCAAATATGTTAGTGTAATCTGGGGTGCATGGATGATATATGATAAAGTATTAACTCAGAAGTTATCTAAGAATCATTTTCAAAGATTTCTAATAGAAAGTATTTTTACATATTTATTGGGGACTTCAAATGTGCCAAAATATTGCATTGTATTAAATATCCACATCCATTCCACTCCTGATTTCTACATCAGTCTTTTGCGTTGTGAAGAAAATAGTTCAGTTAAAAAATACTGAGCTAAATGTCAAAATTCTCATGTTCAAGGCACAATATTTTTAAATTTCTCACTCTATTATCTCAGGCATATTTTTCATTTTCAATACATATTTTATAGACTAAAAGAACTCCTTTAAAGCAGTTAATTTTAAAAAGGAGTTTTCATGGAGAAATTGTGAATGAAAATATAGAATATTAGCATCAGATCCAGTTAGCCAAAGTACTACATTTTAGTTGATTGGAAATACGTTATTGCCCTAGTTCCCAATCATTTAAGTTCACATCAGAATCATACTGTGTAACTCTTGTAATTTACTGTGTGTGTGCACGTGCAGTTGGGTATAAGTTGCTTAGTGTATAATGCATTAGTCTTATTCCTTAGGGAGTTCAATAATAATTTCCTGATGCCCCTTTTGAAAATTGAACAAAGTTATTTAAATCAGTTTATAAAAATAATAGCTGAAATCAATGAATTTGAAATGATTCACAATTCTGATGCCTGAAGTGGCCGACTAATTAGGCAAGAGCTCTCACTCTAGAATCACAATGAACCTGGGGTCAGTCCTGGTTTTGTAACTCCTTAGTTACATGATACTGAATGTTATTTACATTTTATAAGTTTAATATTTTCTCAACAATAAAAGGGAGTATAATGAAAGTTAATTCTTTATTTCTGTGCTTAATATGTGTCAAACATGGTATAAGTACTTTAAACATATTTTTAATCTATTACTTATCTCAACCCTGTAAACCAGGATATATTATCTTTTTTGTTATATGGCTAAAAAAACTTAGAAAAATTGAATGAAAGGACCAAGATAAAAAAACTATTAGGTGAGAAAGGTTATATTTTGACACTCTATCAATCTGATTCCAGACACTCCATTACTCGGCCTCCCTGGCAACTTCTAGATGAAATGAAGTAAAAGCATTCACCTGCAGAGGAAGGCATCTGGAACTGATAACCTATCATCTATTACAATATCAAAAAGGGAAAAAAAAGAGAAAGAAAAATAGTCATTCCTGTTCCTGCCACTGCTGCTGTGTTACTACTATAACTATGACTACTAGCTATGATATTTCTTTTATGTCAAGGCATCTACGAATTGCAAGAGCTTCTTTTGTTTGTCCACCTTTTTTTTTTTTTTAGAATAAAAATACACAGAAGCTTTAAAGCTAAAAATAACAAAGGCTAACAAGCATAAATCATAGTTTTACTAAATACACAGTGGCTGAGAGACATTTCTCCTGAATTGAACAGCCCTGAAAATTATCAGTGGATTTCAAACCTGTATTTTTTTGCTTGTAGAACACCACATTGTTGCAAAGGAATTGAGTCCTTACCTTCTAATTTTGATTCTTTATTTAAAAAGTACATATGGCCAAGTTGTATACTGATTCTTGATTAGAATTCACTGTATCCATAAAATCTAAAATGTAAGGCATACACTTATTCCTCACTGATGTAGTGTGAAGGATCTATTTTTAGAGGACAGATATTATTATTTTTGTAAGCAAGCATGGTCCACCCACACAGAAAATTCAAGTCCTAATAGTTGCTCTCACTTGGAAAATTTTCTGCCATGGTTTTGGACTAGAACAAACATTTTGTAAAACCATTGTAACTGGTTTATCTACAGTTAAAAGGGTAAAATTCTTGCTATACCTTGGACATTTTTCATACCATCATCAATAAATATCCTCGAATTTCACTAGAGTGCTGTACTGTTCTTGGCAGTTGTGGCCTCTTATGGTGCATTATATTTTTAAAGTGGGATTCTTCCAAATTTCTTAAGTGCCTGCTAATCCTACCTTTTTTAGTAAGTTGAGGTTTATTTTAGTAGTATTTTTAGAGTCATTTTTTGTTATTGCTCAGTTGTCTCCATTTTCCCTCCACCACTTTCCCTGCCCCACCCACCCCCAATTCCCACCCTCTCTCCTACCCCGCTTTGGCTTTGTCCATATGTCCTTTTTACATGTTCCTTGATGAGCCTTCCCCCCGCCCCAGTTATCCTACCTTGTTTAGTAAGTTCTAAACATAATTCAAATTCACATTTATACAAGCAAGGTTAAAATGAGGATTTTAAACCATAACTCTTAAGCATATCTTAGATGTATTATGAATTATTTTTATCTTCACACAATGCTATCCTTTGTTGATCTAATCTGAGCTTCCTAGAGTAAGGGGTAAGGGTTTTCTTATAGAGACTATATTTTTCATGCTCAAATATTAATTTTTTCACTTTTTTATTGCTGTTCAAGTACAGTTGTCTCCATTTCTCCCCCATTACTCCCCCGAACCATCCCCACTTTCCACCCTTAATCCTAACCCCCTGTGAATTTGTCCATGTGTCTTTTATACACATTCCTGACAACCCTTCTTCTCTAATTCTTTAAATACAAGTGTAATGACCGTTTCACAGTCAGTTGGACATGTCAAGTTTGTAAAGCTAAGGAGGAAATACAATAACTCTAAAAGCTCTAATTTTCCATAAATGTAACAAAATCACATAATTTTTTAGAAGTCAGAAAGCAGCATGTTGCCTATCTGAATTATGTCAATCACAATGCATGTAAATTGCTATTTTACTGAGCTTTGACAAAAACTGACAAAGAAAGCAAGGTTTCTTTTATTAATTCTAGAATTGACAGAAAATAAACAAAGTGTAAGCTTTAGTTGAAATTTCATGTGCAATATAACAAAAATTTACCATTGACAAGGACATTGCCAAACAAATAGAGAAGCTATAGCATTCTCTCTTCCTGTCACTGAAATCATGTTAAAATGAGTAACAGTAGTTCTGCATTATTCTGATGCTATACAATCACTACTTTAAAAATATTCAGTGGTAGAATTAATTATGAACCTCTCATCAAAGCATTAATTTAGCAGTAGATGAAGAATTTTAAGGTATGAGAAAATTTTCAAAAGTTAATGATTGAGTTTGGATAACAAGAGACATTCAATTTTCTGCAAAATGGAGGGTAATATTTCTCAGAAGAATTTTATTATTTAAAATGCATTTATTTTTAATTTCTTTAGGAAAAATGGACGAGTTTAGAGAAAAAAGCATAGGAGATACATATGACAAAAAGTATAGTATTAAAGAACTTTTAAAAATTAAATAAATTTAAAAATTTAATAGAGCATTTCTCCAGAGTGCTTACTGCCATTTAATACTACACAGGGTCAGGCACAAATAATGCCCCTTTTTATTACAAAATCATAAGCATGTAATTCTGTAACATAACACTGTCACACTCAAGCACACCATATGACATTTTAGGTGAACTATTCAAATTGAAGCTATAAATTATTATACCCATGTTATTACCCTACAAACCACACTCAAGCGGGTGTTACTTCTGCAGGACCCATGTCATTTGACATTATTGTATGTATTCATTGGTGTATTTGTCTCATATCTACCTTGCTCTAGAATGTAAGCAATATGAAGGAAGAGGATTTATTTTGGGGTGTCTATTACCTATGTACTCAGGACAGTATTTGGCAAATAAATGTATGTTTAATGTGTTAGATTACAGAGTATTCTTAAAAATTTCTCTATCAGTTACACTGAATGTGATTTTATACGTTTCTTTCTTCCTCATGCTTTAGCAAGCAAAATATGTTTATTTTATTATGAAGACCATTTTTTTCTTGTATTGCAGTTCTTTGTAATCCATGCCAGTTTTTTATTGTTGTTCAAGTACAGTTTTCTCCATCCCCCCCGCACCACTCCCCTCCACCCCTCCTATCGCCACCCTCAATTCCTCACCCACTTTGGCTTTGTTTGTGTGTCTCTTATAAATATTCTTGGATGACACTTCCCCTTCTTTCCCCCATTATCCTGTTTCCCCCTCCCCTCTTGTTACTGTCAGTTCTTTATTGCAATGTCTTTGGCTGTATTTTGCTTGCTTGTTTGTTTGCTGATTAGGTCCTACTTATAGATGAGATCATATGGTATTTGTCTTTCAATGCCTGGCTTATTTCACTTAGCACAATGCTCTCCAGTTCCATCCATGCTGTCACAAAGTGTAGGAGCTCCTTCTTTCTTTCTGCTGCCTGGTATTCCATTGTGTAAATGTACCATAGTTTTATGATCCACTCATTTACTGATAGGTGCTTAGGTTGCTTCCAACACTTGGCTATCGTAAATTGTGCTGTTATGAACATTGGGGTGCATAGCTTCTTTTGAATTGGTGTTTCAGGGTTCTTAGGGTATAATCTCAGCAGTAGAATTGCCTATTGGGTCAAAATAAAGTTCCATTTTTAGTTCTTATTTTTTTTCTGTCTTTTTTAATTGTTGTTCAAGTACAGTTATGTCCATTTCCTCCCCTACTGCTCCCCCCACCCCAGCCATTCCAACCTCCCCCTCTTGACTCTACCAAAAACCTTAATAGCAATATTTGTTCATCAGTGTTCCAGTGTGTGTGTTACGTTTAATTTAAAAAACATGGGCTGTTTACCCAGTATAGAATTTGTGTCTTTCACCAATGTTCTCCTTTCAGTTGGGGCCACAGACAGTTTTGGTTTTAAAAAGTATTACTAACCATTAGTTGCACTCACTCAGTCAGCATGATCAAGTAGATGAAGACAGGATACATAGACTATAGTGCCAAGCTTATTCTCATCTTCTATCACCATTTGTCTTCAAACTGAAGCCATTTCCTTATATAACAAAATATCCTAAAAAAAGAAATTTATATTTAAAATTCTTCAGGTCTAAGTTTAATCTCAGCTTTATTTGATAAACAATTTTATCTATAAATATTGCTTGAGTGACCATTGAAAGTCAAGTGATATGTATATTTCAGAAGAATTCAGAAAGAAAAAAATGTAAAATATGCTCTCAAAGTTTACAGCTTAGTTACAGATATGGATGATTTTCTAGTAATTTAAATTTGAAACCTCCCTTCACCTACAGGTTTTCTTTGAGATTTAAATGGAGCACAATTCTCAGATTATGAGCTATGTTGATAAGAGATTATTAAACAATATATACTTTTTTCTTTGCTATTTTCCATGTCATGACTCAATGCTATGATTAAGTTAATTGCACTCCTCAACATTTCTAAGCTCTAGGTTTTTGAGATGCCGTAGCCCCAGTAGATTAAAGATTGTCATTTAAAATTACTTGCTTTGATAATGAGTTTAGTGCTCCGTATAATTGTGGTGTTAGAATTCATCTCTTCCATGTGTCTAAGGGTGGTCAGTGGTAATTAATCCCCATGAGCTTTAACACAGATTTTTAGCCTCTCTACACAACAACACTTGTGCCTGATTGTGGAATACCCTGCCACTGTGTTTTAGACACCTGTAGGTCAGTCTAACACACCACCTTGACAAATCTTCTCTGCTCTTAATTACAATTTGTGGTTGCAATTAGACCCCACCTGCTGACACTGCCAGCTTCCACTATTAAGACCTATGTGCAATTCAGCAACAACAATGGCCGCACATATTCTCTTTCTTTACCTATTTTTATCCACTATAAACATTTTACTGGAGGCACCAAATCTCAGTAATGACATTCTCAGTTTTAAAACAATGCATTTATAAAACAGTTTCTGTATGGGATGGTATATTAATGATTCTGAGAAATCTTTCTGTAGCATGCATTGTTTTTATTGTGAACATTTGTGTCATGTATGCTATGACCACCTGTGTACACATTTTTGTGTGATCATGTTTTCAGTCTTCTTGGGTAGGCCTAGGAGTGAGATGGCTGGGTTAGATGATAATCCTACATCTAACTTTTTGAGGAATTGCCGGACTGTTTTTCACAGTGGCTGCATTTTACATTATCACCAGCAGTGTATGAGGATTTCTAGTCTCTCCATGTCCTTTTCATTACCTGTTATGTTCCATTGTTTTACAGCCATCTTAGAAGGTAAAAAATGGTATCTCATTTTGATTTGCATTTACCTAATGACTAAGATAATAAGCAGATTTTCATGTGCTCATTGACTATTTGTGTATCTTCTTTGGAGAAATGTCTCTTCAAATATATTTTTTTCATTTTTAGATTGGGTTATTTCTATTATTTATTTGCAAAGTTTCTTTATATATTTTAGATACCAGATCTTTATCAGATATAAAGGTTTAAATTATTTTCTTTCATTACATGGGCTGCCTTTTCACTTCATTAATGGTGTTCTTTGATGCGCAAAAAATTTAATTCCAATAAAGTGAAATTTATCTTTTTCTTTGTACTGCTGGTGTCAGATCTGAAAAAAAAAAAAAAAGCCTA
Source organism: Glossophaga mutica (assembly GCA_039655065.1). Taxonomy (NCBI): domain Eukaryota; kingdom Metazoa; phylum Chordata; class Mammalia; order Chiroptera; family Phyllostomidae; genus Glossophaga; species Glossophaga mutica. The sequence continues at coordinate 69,725,698 of CM077308.1, read as the reverse complement.
ATCAAAACCTTGCAGATCACCTTGTTCCCACCTAAGAATATCATGGTACCTTCTGCATGTAAATTTTTTAAGCCATTTTCAGTTCTTTTTTGTTGTTGCTTGTTTATTTTATTGTTGTTCAGTTACAGTTGTCCCAGTTTTTCCCCCATTGTTCACCTTATTTTATATATTATGTGAGGTAGATACACAAGTTTTCCCTTTTGCATGTGAACACAGTTGTCTCAGCACCATTGGTTGAAATACTATTCTATCCTCATTGACATCTTGTCATCCTTGTCAAAAATCAGTTGAACATGAATCTATTTGTTTATTTATGAGCTCTCAATTATATTCTATTAATCTATATGTTTATCCTTATGTCATCAATACAATCCCTTGATTACTTACTTCTCCAGTATATTTTGAAATAATTTGCTCATAAGAAACACTAACAGTGAGGATAGACATTCTATTAAATCATTTTCTTTCTTGAGCATAGGAAGAAATATTTACAATTGTTATATTTCCTAACATTGTTGCTTGTAAATTTTCTGGCAAGTATAATGTTTTTAATTTCATTTCTCTACTACCATGTTTCTTTATAAAGCCTTTTTCATATTCATGCATTTGTTATCTCCCAAGGGAAGGTAATCATAAACACAACATGACTCTACATAATGTTAAATGTTAAAGAGGAAAAATAAGCAGTCACCTGCCCTTAAATTTTAATATATATTAGGTATACTTTTCGTATATAAAGAGAGCTTCAAATTTTTATGATCTTTATGTACATTTTTAGATTTCTATGTTACATTAAATAAAAACAAATGAAAGTATGTATTTCATTTGTCATTAAATAAAAATGACCTCCCAACAGAATATTTATGCTGAGTGTTTTTTATTAAATCCAGTTCAAATGAAAATAACAATCATATTATTTTAAGACATTAACCTTTAAAAATAATAGCAATTTGATAACTCAAATCATCTTGTACCCCCCCAATTTAATTGGGATATTAGGTGTCTGAAGGCATGATAGGACTTGAAAAGCTGTGACCTGAATTATTTGTGTTGTTATTGACGTTGAACTACACTTATACACAACAGAAAACACAGAACAGGAGGAAATGCAATGAAAGACCAGTCACAGAGAAGCTGTTTGATATTTTATTGGTCTATGTTTTCTTTTCTCATAAATCACGTTTCTAAGCTGTCTGAGTCAACTGTTTTAATTAATTTATTTTAGAAGCTCTGTCATGGGATTAATATAGTTTATAAAATATTAAAGTTTTATTTTAAAATGTAAATATTCAAAAAGACTTCAATGTTAGTAATTTTATCATCCATTGAGCTTTTCCTCGTGCTGAGCAAAAAAATGTTTAATTTAGGAGATTTTCCAGATGTCTTTTTAAAGTCATGCATTCAATGAGGACTCTATTATGCAGTATTTATTTTTCTCAATAGAAGTCACATCATCAGCACTTTCTACAAAATGTGTTTGTATGGTGAAAAGGGTTTAAATAAGATAAGCTTCCAGTGGAAGGCTAAGTATCCTGTGGGTGTACAGTAAATGATATTTAAGGAAATGACTGGCAGCAAATTCCATTTAATCCAATAGACTTTTATTGAGTCTAAGCTATTATAGATGTTAAGAATATGAAAAAGGATAAAAAAGATTGCCTGCAATCTAAAGAAGTTTAAGTTCTTTTGCTAGAGACAGACATTTTCATAACCATAAAAAGACTATTTGTTTTTCTTCTAAATCACCAAATAGTAGTTAACTATATACTAAGTAATATGTGAGGCTCCGGATAGTATAAAATCCTGATCCTCTTGTTCTAAAAGCTCAAAAGAAATTGCCAAATATAGCAATAAAAGATTCACTCTTTTGTGCAAAAAACAGTAAGATATTTTTGAGATCAATACACTTATAGTTGAGTGATAAATGCAGGCACAAAAATATGTGTGTGTGTATGTGCATGTGGGTGTGCTTGGAAGGAGTTCATGGAAACAACAACAACTATCCTTTGCTGACCTGTACGAAGACTTAGATGGGAAGTCAAGGTAGAGATAAATTGACTTTCTAAGGTGGTGATGGGGAGGAAGAATGCGGGAGCTAAGATTCAGTTCTTGAATTTAATACAAGAACTGACAAACCCTTGGAATCCAAGGGAGAATTGTATAGGGACCTAAATTAGCACTCTGTGACAAAGTACTGCTTTATTGTTGTTTGTTTTTTATCTAGATGATATGGAGCCTTAAATCGTAGTAGGTCCACAGATATCACCCTACTGGTTGTGTACAGAATCCATAGCTAAAAAGATAGGCAAACATCATGTGGTTAAGTGTGGTTCACCTGATTTATGATAGATTAGTCTATTAGCAGTCAGGAAGAGCTCAAAAGACAAGGATGAACTTCCAATAGACTAAATATAGACCCAAAAAGAAACCTGTTAACAAACAAACTCTGGATAGTTTTGTCATTATTTGTCTCTTTGGAAAGTAGAACATATGCCTGCCTTAAGTAGTCGTGGTCTCCTTCAAGAGGCATCTCTTCTGCCTGTGTGCCAGTACAAAGACCTCGGTGGTGATGATGCTGTCAGTCTTGGCATCATACGTATTACATGCAATAACTCTGTCCTAGGACTAATAAGATTTCTGCCTAGCTGAACATTAGGAAGGCTTCTCTTCAATAGCTGGTGGAAGGGGGTGGGGGAGTAGTGGCTGGGAGTAGAAGTTGTAGCTATGATCTATAATATTTTACTTTTAGCATGAAGGGTAAAATATTGAAAAATAATAGAATATCATGAAACATGAAACTATCAACTTCCCAGGATAATGTACCACAGGTGTCCTAAAATTTGCAACAGCTCTCTTTCACCCTATTTTTCAACATCTGGGCGTTTCCTTTTGTTACAGAACATTAAAGCCTATAGAAGCCTATTTGATGTCCTAGAGTGTGTGTCAAGTTCTTGATATTTTCATATTACTTATTTCAGTTCCATCTACTATAACTGAGGCAATTACTGTATATTTACTATGGTATATAATGTGGTTCTGCATCTAATCTTTTATCACTTCCTACCCTTAGAATTTAAATGCCTCACTACCCTTCTTGCTTAGATTTGTTTCTCTCTTGAATATTGTTACCACATCTGACCTGACCTCTCTCCCTTCACCCTGCTTATTCAGTAGCAGTTATCCTCCAATACTTTTCTCATTCTGATGCACTTAAGCATTCTAAGCACAGCCTTATTCGCTTCTTGAAAATAAAAACAATTTTATATTCTGGTTTATCTAAAACCCTTCTTTTAAAAATTTATAGCAATTATAAGTGAGACAGTTATCTTGCTGCATAGGTATCAGTCCAATAACTATTTTAAAAACATATTTTAAAATGTAGAATAATCTATTCACCAAAACTGTCTTGCAGAGTACTTAAAATTGTATTTTTTGAATCTATTTTTATATTTTCTATGATGCCTGTTACTAATATTTTTCTTTCAGTAATGTTATTCTGGATAAATTATTTTTCAATACAATTAATCAAGTTTAGAAATATATAGTGAATTACTTTGTTATTTTTAGCATCTTTAATTTTTTTTTAATTTTGATTAATTTTGCAATTTACTCTTTTGTCTAATGCTTAAATTATAAATACACCTGAAATAGTTTTCATACATCAAACATGTTAACAATGCTCAGAGCTCTTGTTTTAGGGCTATTATTGAGCCATATTATGTTTCTCATGTAGGTGAATTCATCATGGCTGCCTACAAAGTCATTACTTCCAACCTTAGCACCGCCGTACACTACTCCACTGCTTCCCCAAGTAGATAGCACTTTGGCTTACTCAAACATTTAAAATGTTAGAATTTGGACTTTTACCAAATGTTAAGGAATTGTCATGGAATAAAACTAAATGACAGCAGCTTATCTCTTAACATTTTGTTTTCTTGAGCAGTGGAAGTCAGCTGTTAATAGTTTCAAAATGGTTTAAGGCACTTTATCAAAAGGTATAAAACATTAGTGACAACAAGGCTTAATATGAGAGTAAAATACAGACATTTTGATAACCTACATGAAGAAGAAAAATTGAAGGCATTTTTTCATTTGTCTTGTAAAATAAAATGTTATGCATGTGGAAAATGTCTATATATCATAAATCATATATATTTAATATAAGGTGTTTATATTAAATATAGGTGTAGGTGTTTAAGAATGAACAACATTACAATTCAGCAAATCACAGTCTGTGGGTTCTGATTTTCAAGTGGAACTTTATATAAATACAGAGATAATAATGATGATTGACATTTTAGGATTTCATATCGACTTGTAATAAAATAATGTGTTTTGAATCAGACCAAACTAGTTTTTAAACTCTAGTTTTTCCACCTACAGAGGAATCACAACCATTTAACCACATTTAATCCTACGTCCTAATATATAAAACAAAGTAATTCTTGCATGTGTTGTAAATCTGAAAACACATATAAAAATACATAAAATCCAGATACTCTAAAAGCCTTCCATAATGTGAACTTTCTTTCTCACCCACCACTCTGTACTGGTTAGAGTGTGGCAAGACTAACACCTCTGCCCTATTGGTCTTTACATTCCAAGGGTAACAAAATAACTGTCTCATAGTGCATGCAAGATGCTAATATAGGTTGTAGAAAAGAAATATATTGATAAGGAAGGAAGGAAGGAAGGAAGGAAGGAAGGAAGGAAGGAAAAGGAAGGAAGCAGAGAGGGGAAAAGTGCCACAGCAAGAGTAAAGCTTTACATTTAATTAAAAGAATTGTTGTGATCTAATGTTTTAACAGTAGAATGAACATTATAAGTAAAGTACTGCTTTTTTAGAAATTTCTTTTATTTGTTGATTTAAGAGAGAGAGGAAGGGGGGAGAGAGTGAGAGAGAGAGTGAGAGAGAGAGAGAGAGAGAGAGAGAGAGAGAGAGAGTTTTATTGTCCTATTTATTGATGCATTCATTGGTTGCTTCTTGTATGTGCCCTGACAAGTAATCTAACCTGCAACCTTGGTGTATCAGATGATGCTCTAACCAACTGTGCTACTCAGCCAAGTATCCATGATACATTTTTTCCCCTCTGTATTGACTTCTCTCAAGAAAATAAATTTCTTCTAGCCTAGTTTGAATATGAGAATGTGACATGAGAATATAAACTTAGCTTCAATTTATTTAAGCACATTAAAGACACAAAACACGTTATCATTTTTAATTCTTAGTCTGATATTATGTGCCATTACCTCCATTGACAGATAAACTGTGATTACATCTCATTCAAGATTTAGCAGTGAGTAGGTATGGATTTGGAATTTGAATGTCAGTCTGTCTAGCTTTGGGATTCTGGGCCAAGTACAGTAAGTCCTGGCATTCCCCATACTTGAATGCAAAGAGTCTGACTCCAAAACATTGCTAATTTTATTATAAATTGTGTAATAATAAGAGATGTTTAGTCCTGAGTCATTCTGAAGTATTAAATTGAATAAGACAAATATACATTTGTTCAGTTAATGTGTGTCAAACTGCTAGAGAATGCATTTGTCCCAGAGGTAAAATGAAATAAATAAATAACAGTAACGGTATTGTCATATCATAATCAAAGACTAAAAAGGAAAAATAATTCTGAAGTTTGGCTATAAAACAGTACATAAAAGAGTATGTCTCATGAAAAACTTCCAATTGTATTCATTTCTAAAGCAGATAAAAGAAAAAGATGATCATATTGAATAACTTTGAAATTACTAAAGCACAGCTTAGCACCTGCCAGGAAAACATCCTTGGAGAGTAAAAAAAAAAAAAAAAAAATTCTTAAATACTACAGTGATTAGCAAAGGAAGACAATTAAATTTGATATCAGTACAGTCAAATAAGACATTTGTATTATTCTGGTAAAAATGTAAATTTTAATGAACTCAACAGAAAATGAATAAATTATAATAGCATAGTTGAGTTACCATTTTTTGGATGAGCATAATCTTATTCTCAAAGAAAAATGCATTTGTAACTCAGCATGTATAATTAGAGGTCTTCTTTGAAAGTTCTAAATTATTAAACTAAAAGTAATTCTTTTTAAGTGTATTTTATTGATTATGCTATTACAATTATCCCACTTTTTCTCCCCTTTATTCCTCTCCACCCTGCACCCCACCTCCCACCTGCATTCATCTCTCTTAGTTCATGTCCATGGGTCATACATATAAGTTCTTTGGCTTCTCTATTCCCTATACTATGCTTAACCTCCATTTGTCTATTTTGTACCTACCAGTTATGCATCTTATTCCTTGTACCTTTTCCTCCATTCCCCCCATTCCCTCTTCCCACTGATAACCCTCCATATCATCTCTGTATCTATGATTCTATTCCTGTTCTAGTTGTTGGCTTAGTTTTCTTTTTCTTTTTTAATTTTAGGTACAGTTGTTGATAGTTGTAAGTTTGTTGTCATTTTACTGTTCATAGTTTTGACCTTCTTCTTTTTCTTAAATAAGTCCCTTTAATATTTCGCATAATAAGGGCTTGGGGATGATGACCTCCTTTAAACTTAACCTTTAAACTTTCTTAGTCTGGGAAGCACTTTATCTGCCCTTCCATTCTAAATGATAGCTTTGCTGGATAAAATAACCTTGGTTGTATGTCCTTGCTTTTCATCACTTTGAATAATCCTTGCTAGTCCCTTCTTGCCTGCAAAGTTGCTTTTCGGAAATAGGCTGATAGTCACATGGGAACTCCTTTGTAGGTAACTCCCTTCTTTTCTCTTGCTGCCCTTAAGTTTCTCTCTTTATCTTTAACCTTTGACATTTGAATTTATGACGTATCTTGGTGTGATCATCTTTGGGGTCAACTTGTTTGGGACTCTCTGTGCTTCCTGGACTTGTGTGTCTAATTCCTTCACCAGATTAGAGAAGTTTTCTTTCATTATTTTTTCAAATAAGTTTTCAATTCCTTGTTCTTCCTCTTTTCCTTCTGGCATCCCAAAGATTCAAATGTTGGCACATTTGGAGATGTCCTAGTGTCTCTCTACATTTTTTTGAATTCTTGTTTCTTCATTCTGTACTGGATGACTGTTTATTTCTTCCTTATGTTCCAAATCATTGATTTGAATGCCAGCTTCCTTCACTTCACTGTCGGTTCTCTGTGTGGTTTTCCTTATTTAACTTAGTGGAGCCTTTAATTCTTCCCTCATGCATTTTCCAGACTCAATGAGTTCTCTGAGCATCCTTATCACCAGTGTTTTGAACTCTGCATCTGATAGATTGACTCTCTCTGTTTCACTTAGTTCTTTTTCTGGAGTTTTGATTTGTTCTTTCATTGGGTCATATTTATTTGCCTCCTCTATTTACCAGCCTCCCTCTGTTTGTTTCTGTGTATCAGGTAGAGCTGCTTTGACTCCATCTTGATGCACCTGTTACATTGTAAGGGGCAGAGCCTTAGGTATTCATGGGGATGGGACAACCCACTTCACTGCTTTGTGGTGCTGTTTGTGGATAATGGGTCAGAGAAGGAACAATACTGCTTGCTTGGCCCTGACCATATTTCCAGTCACTTCCCCTACTTCCCATAAGTGACTGGCACCCTTCTAGCTGTTACCCTGGTGCTGAATCCCAGAGTGGGTGGGTTTGTGTATATTCTAGGACCATGGGGGTCCTTTGAATGGACTCGACTGAGAGACTGGCAGTTTCTTTCACTGGCCCAACCTGCACTGGTTTTTACAGACACAAGTTATGAGGATTTATTACCTGGCACTGGAACCCTGGGCTGCTTGGTCTGACTTGGAGATGGTATCACTCACTCCATAGTTGCCTCTCCTGGATTTTATCTACCACATGTGAATGTGGGACTGCTGGTTCCACAGACCACTGCCACTGCTGCCACCTCACACTGCTATACCATATCCTCTCTTCCTTGGTTCCCCACCATATCCTCTCTTCCTTGGTTCAGCCACTCCTACCTGTCTGGATAAATGTTTCTTTAAATCCTTGGTTGTCAGACTTCCACACAGTTGGATTTTCTGTCGGTTCTGGTTGTTTTTTGTTTTGAGGTTAGTTGTAACACTCCTTATGGTTGTGTGATGAGGTGAAGCGTGCCTATATTTGCCTCCATATCAGCCAGAAGTCTAAATCAAAACTAATTCATTCCAGATAAGAATGGCTGCAAACACAGTGAGATTAGGGAAAATTCTCCAATAGAAGAATCTTGCTTTTCATATATAAAATTTTGATTCTTCCTACAACATTAAACTCAACAATAAAAATAAAGTAATTCAGAGAGGCCACAAATAAAGTTCTACTCAGCACCGTGGTTTCCCTCAGAAGGAAAAAGAAAGGAAGGGACTTCTTAGAAAAGAATTGAAGGGGCTAAAGAAAAAGAGATGATATTTAGGAAGTTTTACAGTGGATCCTCAATAGGTCACAGTGGGTGAGATTTCCTTTTGCAAGGTACTTTCCATCTGTTTGACTGTAACATGTTTATTAGGTTGACACTGGTTAACAAAATTATACAGTTTTCAGGTGCACAATTCTTCAACACTTCATCTGTACACAGTATTGTGTATTCACCACCTCAAATTAAGTCTCCATACATCACCATTTATCCCCCACTAAATCTTGCTCTACCTCCCTCCAAACCCTTTTCCCAGCAATCACCACACATTGTCTGAGTCCATGAGATTTTTTTCTTCTATATTTTTCCTGCCACCTAGCACTACCCAACCTCTTCCCATAACTGTCAGCCTGCTCTCTATCTATGAATCTGTCTCCATTTTCTTATTAGTTAATTTTGTTCATTAAATTTCACATATGAGTAAAATCATATGATACTTGTTTTTCTCTGACTGGCTTATTTCACTTAGCCTAGTGTTCTCCAGGTCCATCCATGCTGTTGCAAAGGGTAAGATTTCCTACATTTTTAACAGCTGAGTAGTACTGAACTGTGTAAACTTACTTCATCTTTTAATCCACTTCAATTGCTTCCAAATCTTGGCTAATGTAAATAATGCTGCAATGAACATAGGGGTGCATATATTCTTTCAAATTAGTGTTTTGATTTTCTTCAAATAAATTTCCAGGAGTGAAATTGCTGGCTCATAAGACAGTTCCATTTTTAATTTTTTGAGTTAAATCCACACTGCTTTCCATAGTGACTGCACCAGTCTGCATTCTCATCAATGGTGCCTAAGGGTTCCCTTTTCTCCACATCATCACCAACACTTGTTTGTTTATTTAGTGATGACAGCTATCCTGACAGTTGTAAGGTGATATCTCATCGTGGTTTTAATTTGGATTTCTCTGATGATTAATGAGGTTAAGCATCTTTTCACATGTCTATTGGCTATCTGTATATTTCTTTGGAGAAGTGTCTATTCAGGTCTTTTGTCCATTTTTCATTGTTTTTTATTTGTTTGTTTGTTTTTTCATGTTGAGTTTGATTAGTTCCTTTTAAATTTTGGATATTAAGCCCTTATTTGATGTTCTCGCATTCAGTGGGTTGTCTTTTCATTTTGTTGATGATTTCTCCTTGTACAAAACCTTTTCAGTTTGATGTAGTCCTATTTGTTTACTTTTTCTTTCTTTCCTTGCCCAAGGAGATATATCATAAAAATATTGTTACAAGAAATGTTGATGATTTTACTGCCTATGTTTTATTCTAGAAATTTTATGGTTTTGAGTCTAACATTTAAGTCTTTCATCCATTTTGAGTTATTCTTGTGTATGGTGTAAGAAAGTGACTAATTTTATTTTATTTTTTTGCATGCATCTGTTCAATTATCACAACACGATTTATTGAATAGACTACCTTTAGTTCATCATATGTTTTTTTTCTCCTTAGTCAAATATTAATTGACTATAAAGGTGTGGTTTTATTTATGGGCTCTATATTCTGTTTCATTGATAAATATGTATGTTTTATGCAAATATGATGCTATTTTGATTATCATGGCTGTGTGGTATAGTATGATATCAGGTAGCATAATCCCTCCAACCTTGTCCTTTTTTCTTAAGGCTGTAGTTATTCAGAGTCTTGTGTGTTTCCATATAAATTTTTTGATTATTTTTCTAGTTCTGAGAAGTACACCCTTGGTATCTTGATAGGAATTACATTGAATCTATAAATTATTTTGCATAGTATGGAAATTTTAATGATATTAATTCTTCCTGTAAATGAACATAGTATATGCTTCTACTTATTTGCTTTTTTTTTTCCAATTTTTTTTCTTGGGCATCTTATAATTTTTTGAGTACAGGTCTTTCACATACATGGATAAATTTATTCTTAGGTATTTCACTTTTCTGAAGCAATTGTAAATGGATTATTTTCTTAGTTTCCTTTCTGATGTTCCTTATTGGTATATAAAACAAGACAAAACAAAATAAAAACAAGGGCATTTTGTTTCCAGCTTCTTTACTGAATTCATCTTTCAGTTCTGATAGTTTTTTGGTGGAATCTTTAGAATTTTCTGTATACAGTACCATGTCACCTGCAAATAATGATAGTCTTACTTCTTTCTTTCCAATTTGCAGGCACTTTATTTTTTTAATTATATTTTATTGATAATGCTATTATAGTTGTCTCAATTATTCCCTCTTTGCCTTCATCCAGCCCACATGCCCACTCCCTGAGGCAATCCTTTCCCTGTTGTCAATGACCCTGGGTCATGCATATATTTTCTTCGGCTAATCTATTTTTCTATGCTTTACTTTACATCCCCATGACTATTCTGTACCTACCAATCTGTACTTCTTAATCCCTTCACCTTTTTCTGACCAACTACCCACTCCCCCCCTTTCTGGCAACCAGCAAAATGTTTTCTGCTTCTATGGTTCTGTTTCTGTTCTGCTTGTTTGTTTATTGTGTTTTTTAGATTCAATTGTTGATAGACATGTCTTCTTCTCCTTCTCCTTCTCCTTCAAAAAGAGACTTGGACATTTAGTATAGTGCTGGTTTGGTGCTGATGAACTCCTTTAGTTTTTTCTTGTCTGTGAAGTTCTTTATTTGTCCTTCAATTCTAAATGATAGCTTTGCTGGGTAGAGTAATTTTGTTTGTAGGACCTTGCTTTTCATGATTTTAAATATTTCTTGACACTCCCTTCTAGCCTGCAAAGGTTTTTTTTTTTTTTTTAAGAAATCAGTGGACAGTTTTATGGGAGCTCCCTTGTAGGTAACTGACTGCTTTTACACTTTCAAGATTTTCATTTTGTCTTCAAATATTGGAATTTTAATTATGATGTATGTTGGGATGTGCCTCTTTGATTTTATCTTGTTTAGGTATCTTTGTGCTTCCTGAACTTACATGTCTATTTCCTTCAACAAGTTGGGAAATTTTCTTTCATTATTTTTTTTTTTCAAATAGGTTTTCAGTTTCTTGTTCTCTCTCTTGTCCTTCTGGCACCCCCATGATGCAAATGTTAGTACAGTTGAAGTTGTCCCAGAGGCTCCTTCCACTATTCTCCCTTTTGAGTCTTCATCCATTCCACTGTTGATTTCTTGTAAACTGTTCTTTATTTCAGTTAGTGTATCCCTCATTTCTAATTGGTTCTTTTTTTATGGTATCCATGTCATTTTTTATGCTGTTGAAGTTCTCTCTCAGTTCACCTACTCTTCCCTAAATTCCTGGAGCATCTTTATAACCAATGTTTTAAACTCTGCATCTGATATATTATCTGCTTATTTCCATTTTGTTTAATTCTTTTTCTGGAGCTTTGATTTTTTTTAAATTTAGGCCATGTTTCTTTGTCTCTTCATTTTGGCAGCTTCCCTGTGTTTGTTTCTTTGTATTAGGTAGAGCTGTTAACACTCCCAAGTGTGGTAGAATGGCCTAGCATAGTATGTGTCCTTTAGGGCCCAGTGGCACAACCCCCCACCCCATTACCTAAATTAGGTACTGGAGGTGAGCCTACTTTGTGGTTGTGTATACTTTTATTGTAATTGAGTTCTGATTGGTCTTGGCACAACCAAGGTCAGCTACCACTTATATATGCCTTTTATTTCTTTTTGCCTAAGTGCTATGGTTAGGACTTCCTATACTATATTAAATAAGAATGGTGAAAGCAGATATCCCTGTCTTTTTTTAACTTTAAGAGAAATGCTTTGAGTTTTTGCCCATTGAGTGTGATGTTGCCTGTAGGTTTAACATACATGGCCTTTATTACATGGAGGTATGTTTTCTCTATTCCCACATTGCTGATAGTTTTAATCATAAATGGGTGCTGGATTTTATCTAATGATTTTTCTGCATCTATTGTAACTACCATGTGGTTGTTATCCTTTATTTTGTTTATGGGGTGTATCATGTTTACTGATTTGTGAATATTGTAACAATCTTGCATCCCCAGAATAAATCCCAGAATAGATCATGATGTATGATCTTTTTAATGTATTGCTGGATCTGACTTGCTAATATTTCACTGAGGATTTTATCATCTATGTTAAATAGGAATATCAGTCTATGATATTTTTGTAGTCTTTATCTGGTTTTAGAATTAGAATAATGCTGGCCTCATAAAATGAGCTTGGATATCTTTCCTTCTTTCAATTTTCTGGAATAATTTGAGGATGAAAGGTGTCAGTTCTTTGAATGTTTGCTCAAATTTACTCATCAGGTCATTCAGTCTAAGACATTTATTTGGGAGTTTTGGTTATTGCTTAAATTTCACTATTTGTAATCTCCCTATTCAGATTATCTGATTATTCTTGATTAGTGTTTTGAAGATTGTATGTTTCTAGGAATTTATCCATTTCATTCAGGTTTTCCTACTTGTTGTCACATAGTTGTTTAAATATTTTTTTCAATTTTTATTTTAATTGTTGATCTTGTACAGTTTTCTGTCTTTTATTCTCACCCCAACCCACCACCCCAGCCCTCCCCACCTCCCTCCCATTTCCACCCCCCATAGTTTTTGTCCACGTGTCCTTTATACTTGTTCCTGTAAATCCTTCCCTTTTTCCCCTGAAATTCCCTTCCCTCTCCCCTCTGGTGACTTTCAGCCTGTTCTCAATTTCCATGTCTTTGGTTATATTATGCTTGTTTGTTCGTTTTGTTGATTAGATTCCTGTTAAAGGTGAGATCATATGGTATTTAGTTGTTTAAATATTTTCTTACAATCCTTTGTATTTCTTTGGAGAGTTGTTTCTTCTTTTTTCATTTCTGATTTTATTTATTTGTGTCTTCTCCTTTTTCTTGATGAGACTGGTTAAAGGTTTATCTTTTCAAAGAACCAACTCTTGGCTTTATTGATCTTTTCTATTGTTTTTATAACCTCTATGTCATTTATTTCTGCTCTGATATTTATTTACTTCTTACATTCTACTCACTTCCGGCTTTGTTTGTTGTTCTTTTTCAAGTTCTTTTAATTGTAAATTTAGATTGCTAATTTGAGATTTTTCTTGTTTCTTGAGGTAAGCCTATAATGCTCTGAATTTCCCTTTTAAAACTGCTTTTGCTGTGTCCCATAGATTTTGGGTTATTGTGTTCCCATTTTTATTTATTTCAAGGTATCTTCTGATTTTTTCCTTTTCTCATTGTTAATTCACTCATTGTTTAGTAACATATTATTTAGCTTCTATCTCTTTGAATGTTTTTTCAGTATTTTTCTCATGATTGATTTCCAGGTTCATCCCATTATGGTCAGAGAAGATGCTTGATAAAATTTCAATCTTCTAAAATTATTGGGACTTGTTTTTGGTCCTAACCTGTGGTCTATTCTAGAAAATGTTTCATATGCCATAGAAAAGTATGTATATTCTGCTTCTTTGGGATGAAATGCTCTGAAGACAATTAAATGCATCTGATATAGTGTGCCATTTGTTGCCATTGTATCCTTGTTGAGTTTCTTTCAGCAGATCTATCCATTGCTATCAATAGGATATCAGAATCCCCTACTATGATTGTATTACTATGAAGCTCTCCCTTTATGTTCATCAAGATTTGCTTTACATATTTAGATGCTACTATGTTGGGTGCATAAGTGTTTAGAAGGGTTATATCCTCTTGTTAAATTGATGTTCTACTGTAATGTAGTGTCCTTTTGTGTCTCTTACTATAGCCTTTGTTTTAAAGACTATTTGTCTGAAACATACCTCAGTTTTGTTTTCATTTCTATTTATATGAAACATCCTTTTTATCCCTTTACTTTTAGTCTGTGTTTATCTTTAATTCTGAAGTATGTCTCTTGAAGACAGCATATATATGGGTCTTGTTTTCTTACCCGTTCAGTTACCTTATGTCTTTTGATTGAAGCATTTAAATCATTTACATTTCATATGATTATTCATAGGCACATATTTGTGGTCATTTCACTATTTTAACTATTTGTCTTGTTCTTATTGTTCTTTATCTTCTTTTTCATTCTTCTTAAAGCAGGCCCTTTAACATTTCTTGCATTGGTTTGATGATAACAAACTCATTTAGTTTTCTTCTTGTCTGGGAATCTTTTTATTTCTCTTTCAATTTTAAATAATAGCCTGCCTGGGTAAAGTATTCTTGGTTGTAAGTTTTTGCTTTTCATCACAAATATTTTATGCCAATACCTTCCGGCTTGAAATCTTCCTGAGAAATCAGCTGACACTCATATGGGAGCTCCCTTGTATTTAACTATTTTTCTCTTATGGCTTTTAAAATTTTGTATCATTAAATTTTGCCATTTTAATTATGATGTATCTTTTTGTGGGCCTCTTTGGTTCCATCTTGTTTGAGACATTCTTCTTGATAGTTGTACTTTCACCAGTTTAGAAAAATTTTCAGTCATTATACTTAAATAGGTTTTTGATTCCTTGGTGTATCTCCCTTTCTTATGGAACTCCCATGATGTAAATGTTGTTGTACTTAATGTTTTCCTAAGGGTTCTTTAAACTATCCTCTTATTTATTTACTTACTTATTTTTGCTGTTCTGATTTTCTTTTATCTACCTTGGCTTCCAAATTGCTGATCTGATGCTCTGCTACATGCAATCCATTGTTTTATCTTCCAGTGTATTCTTTATTTCAGGTAGTGTTTCTTATTTCAGATTGGTTATTTTCATGGTTTAAATGTCCTTTTTCATGCTGTTGAGCATCCTTATAACAATTATTTTGGGCTCTATATCTGATAAATTGCTTGCTTCCATTTCATTTAGCTTATTTTCTGGAGAGTTCTCCTACTCCTTCATACGTGGGTTCTCATATGGGGCCTTTTCTTTATTTCGTCATCTTGGCTGCCTCTTTTCATTGTTTTATATATGAAATATATCTTCTGTGACTCTCAGTCTTCTTGGGGTGGCCTTATGTAGTAGGTGTCCTATGGGATCCAGTGGTGCAGTCTTCTTGATCACCTGAGCTGGATCCTCCAGGAATGTCCTTTGTGTGGGTTATCCCCGTTGTAATTCAGTCTTGATTGCTATTGGCTCATTTGTATGGAATATCAATCCTCAGGCTGTCTATGAAACTTAACCCTGACAATGTCACATGAGGTTCTGTGCTGGTGCTAACCACATGAAGCAGAATTTGCTTCAGCTGGGTTTGGTATATGCAGAGATCTGCCTTTGGATATGATGCTTGTGAAGCTTATTGGATCCTATTCTGATGTCTAAATCTGACTATAGGGTGTATTAGTTCTGGGCCTCTTGGGAGGGACTCTGGTGCAGACCAATGTAAGATTCTGCCTATGACTGGCCCTGAGCAACCTATTTGGAGTTACAACTGATCCACGGTTTGTGGCCACCTTTGAGGGCCTTACGTGAAGGCAAAAAGGACCAAGCTATTCATGAAGTCTGGCTTTTACAATCACTGGGCCCAAGGGGGGGTCAGCAAAAGTCTCAAGTCACCCTAAGATCTGCCTCCACCTGCTTCCACCTGCTGGCTGCCAATTAGGCTCAGTCACCAAAAGAACCTCTGACTGTACTCCTCTGGCAGGACTTAAGATCCACAGGGTGGGGCAAGATGGAGTACAGAGGGAGGGGCTACTGTCTTCCCCCAGGCTGCTTCACACCCATGAATGCAAGAAAGATGATATCTTTAGTATGGGAGAATGACTCAGAACAGGAATACTGGTGGCTGTCCTTTCAGCTCACTCCCCGGAGTCACAAGTCCCAATCCGTCTTCACACAACTCTAGTGCACTCTACCCTATCTCCACTGGAATGCAGGGTGAGTGTCTATGAGTGAGATTTTCTGCATTGACCCTTTAAAATGGTGCCTGGATTTGTAGCAGACACTAGTGTCCTTCTGGTGGACTACTCACCCTCTGATTTTACAGCCAGATGTTATGTGGTTGCCTCTTCCCAGGTCTGGTGGTCTGGGATGAGGAGCTCAGCTTGGGATTTAGACCCCTTAAACTAAGATATCCCTCTGGAATCTCAGCCACCACCTGTAGGAGTGGAGACAGCACTTTTTGCATCTTTATCCATTTTATCAGTCTCAATGTGGCTACTTCTGTAAATCCTAGGTTATAAGACTTGTCTTCACCTGATCTTCAGTTGGTTATTCAGGATGATTGCTCTATAATTTAGTTGCAATTCCAGTTTTTTTCTGGGAGGTGGTGAGTGTAGCTTCCACTTACCTTGATACCATCTTGGATCTTCCCCAAAGGGTATTTCTTAATTCTTTCACAATTTAGTGGATAAAGCCATCCATTCTGATTGGAGTAGAGTAAAGATTGAATCTTAATTATGATGAATAACTTATCTCTCATGGGATGATATAAAAAAAGTTTTTCCGAGTGGTTATATAGAGTTGTATTTCTGAACTGTTCACAGAACATAGGTTGAAATACTAGGATTCAGTAAGATATAACCTAATTCAAGAAGTAATTTTAGGAAGCTGGTTCTGCAAGAAAGCTTTGTTTATCTTAACTTACTCTGAAATTAAACCATCATTATGACTATGTTTAACTCAAGAAGAAAATATAATATTTTCCCTTTGAACCAGTGTCTGTTCTTTTGGATGACAATAAATATAGGAGAAATAGATATGTTAATTATTCCCCTAACAATTAAATTGTAATGGATTAATAATAATAATAATAATAATAATAATAATAATAATGAAATTAAACTTGTCCTAGATAATCCAGATGAGATTCACATTCAATCTATGGGTTTCCTTATAAAGCGTACTCAGAGAAAATTATCTCCCCATAAAGCAATTCCTAAGTGTAGTAATGAAAGGGGCTAAGTTTGAATTACAGCTTGGCCACTTAATCACCCTGTGATTGTGGCCAAGATATATAAAATTTTAAAGTTTCTCTTTTTTTCTGTGCAACATAATTAGTAATGACAGGCAATTTGCAAAGTTATTGAGAGAATAGTAGATAATGAATATATTATTCTTAGAACCATGGTAAATAAATGGTATATAGTTAGTAAATGGCAAATGAATGATTAGGCGAGTTGTATTATGAAGCTATAGTTCATTCAGTTCCTTCGTTGTTTGAGAGCTATTATGTCTTGGTTTAACCAGGTTTAGAGGCATCATCCCTGTTCTCAAGCGTAAGTATCCGTTATAATACAGGATAATGATTGCTGTTATAGACTTAAGAAAAATTTTGGTGCTATCTCATGTTTATACTTTCTACTTTTGAACTAGAATATTATTTCAGTTCCATTCTTAATAAATTAAATCAATATTGTACCATAACCATAACGTTTATTACAATTTTTACATTAAAGACAGCAAATGTCCAGCATAATTTTATGTAAACAGTGATCATCTTCCTATAAACAATGACTATAATGGAAATAAACTCCTACTGCAGAGGAGGCATAAGAGCAAGGCTGCCAGAGGTGCACATCCTAGGCTTGAATGAGCCTTTGTTACTAGATATTTGTGTGATGTTGGGACAATTACTTAACCTCTCTGTGCCCCAGCTCCCTTATATTTAGTGCCATCACCATAGGGTCGTTTTGCTCCTTAAATTAACCACAGAATTAGTGTTATATGTAAATCAAATCTTCTTAAGAGAAAACTGATTTGTCAGTCTTTGAAATTCTAAAAGGAACAAAAACTTTGGGTGTTGTATGTTGGAAATGAAAGGAACTTTTTTCCTGTTCTTGGTAACTTTGTTGTCAATGGGAAAAGGGATGTATGGGAAATATAATCTTAGAATTAAAAGCAATCCAGGTAGGATTATATTTGGAAAGTAAGATACCTAGTGCAGTTTTAAATTATATTTTAGTACTGTATTACATGTGCCATGTTTTTAAAAGTTAAATAGTACCATAAAGCTTAGAACAAAAAACAATGTAGTCCATTTTCTAATCCTAGCTTTTACTAACTCCATTCCAAAGGAAAAATACTTTATCTTTTTTTTTAAAAAGCCCTAATATTAAAATCAAATCAATATCAATAATGTAATTTTTTCAAAGGCAGGCATGGTCTATTTACTTACTGCTGTGGAATTAGATATTTAGCATAGTTACCACTACTCAATTTCCCAACATCGAAATTCACTAGAAAAAAATATATCTATAGTCTACTTTAGTTCAGAAAGACTTATTACAGTTTAATAATTTGCATTGACTCTTTTGTAAATATAGACAAAAAATCATAATAAAATGTTTTCTAACTGATCTGAAAAGATATGAAAGTCATTGTTCATGCCATATAACCAAAATACAGTGTAGCATCTTAAGTGATTACATGAATATTTTCTTTTAAAAATGAATAGCAAAAAAGATACAATAAAATAAATCATTTATTCTTCCACATTTTATTTTTATATTAGGGTCATAATACTCCTGTAGACAAATATAACATTCAAACATAAACACACATACACATACATAATTTCCTCATTTTTTTTTATAATTAAGGGGTTATAAACACAAGTACAAATAATACAATAGGCAAACATACAAATATACAATCTAAATGTTCACACTTATTTTACTCTGCCTTGTGTTATACTACTTTAGGTTATGCCTTATTGTTTTCTTTACACTTTCAGCTAGTTTGGTACTGCAATCATACCTTAATCATTGTTCCTACCATGGTGCCTGCATTACATGAAGTTAATTCTCAAAAAATATTAAATGAAGTGATATACACAATTTTTATTTTCTGGAGTTCCCCCAAATCTGAATTTTTGTATATTCAGTTATTCTGAATGTAAATCTTTCTGCAATCATCTTTCCATATGCAATGTTCATATATCAGCATCATTCTCAACAGTTGCAACCTTTATTATCACAGAAAATTACAAGACTATAGTACAGTATTAAAAAGCCAAATAATTTAAGAAACGGTCTGAATCTATTCACTGCAAATTTACACTCTATGTGCATAAAACTGATGAGCTTCTGAGAATTTGAAAAGCATTACCCTAGATACAAATACCAGTTCTAGAGATGCAAAGATCTATCTATCATCAACAGAAGCCTTGTCTATCTACATCTTTGTGGGATATGCTTTCTAGATATATCACTGCATTTTAGAGCTACCAAATGATTCTACTACCCAGCAGGAAACGATGGTCCTCAGACTTACAACCTCCTTGAAATGACTGTAACAAGAATTCTAAAGGGTTTTTCTCACTGTGTTACTATGCACTGCGTCTCATTAAGCTCCTACAGCACGGTAGTTACAGAAAGACTTGACAGATCTAAAATGTCACTACGATCACTTTTACCAAGTGCTGTCACCCATGCTTAGTCTGCTTTTAGTTTTGTGGAAAGGAATGTAGAAAGGCCATAAAGGTCTTTCTTAATGTGAACAAGCAATTTGGTCTCAGCTCTAAAATAAGGACTTTTGTTAAACTCTGTGAGCATCTTGACAGAAATTCACACTGGTGAACACTGTATCTATTAAGAGAAAGGTCATCTTATCTCCCTGTACCTGCCTGCTTAATAGTACACTTGCAATATATGTATTTATCTAGTTCTTTCTTTGCATATGCATGTGTACTTAAAAACATAAGTATGGGTACAATCAGTCAGCAATATGCACTGTTATAATTTACTTAATCTGTTGTGTGACTTATTTGGATTCGTAAGGCAAAAAAAGCAGCAGCTATTTTTCTTTTTTGAGTTGAAATTAATTGAAAGATAGGCAGATATATTAGGTAGGTGGAAACCAGGATATTAATCTTGAAATATGTGTCATGCATCTGTAGACAAGTCAGCAGTGTAATTCTACACATCAGAATAGAATTGGGAGGAATTTCTCTTATTTCAATTAAGAGAAAGAAAATGGAAGAATATATAGGAGAAAAGAAGCTTGCTTTAGGCTGCTTACACTCACAAAGATCTTTGCCTTTACCTAGATTAACATCAATTCTTCTTATGTTGTGTTCTTCTTATGTCTTCTTATGTTTAATGATTGAACCAGCCAAGTTGATTAATGGGGAAGACTATATAAGAGTCTTGAACTAGAACCTAATAATCATTTAACGTTCATAATACGTATTTCCCTTGAAGGTAATTTGGGCACACTTGTCTTAAGAATTAAGAATGGTAGCTACGTAATTATGATGTGCCTTGGTGTGTTCCTACTTGACAGCAAACTCACAGTTATTAACAACCACACCTAAAACAAAAGCAAACTAAGCAAACAACTAGAACAGGAACAGAACCACAGAAATGGAGATCATATGGAGGGTTAACAACAGGGGAGTGGGAGGAGGAAAGGGGGGGAAGGTACAGAGAACAAGTAGCATAGACGGTGGGTAGAAAACAGACAGGGGGAGGCCAAGAACAGTGTGGGAAATGTAGAAGCTAAAGAACTTATGACACATGGACATGAACAAAAGGGGGGGAATGTGGGTGGGAGGGGGTGTGCAGGGTGGAGGGGAATGAAGGGGGGAATAGGACAACTGTAATATCATAATCAATAAAATATATATTTTTAAAAAAGAATGGTAGCTATGCCAAGTATCAGTGGTTTGTAACTGTTCTCTTTATATCAGAAAACACTTAGGGATTTTTTTTTTTTTTTTTTTTTTTTTACTTCTGGTTAATAAAACTGCTTTTGCCTACTTTAATGTAAGTATATGATGGACAGAGACTCTAATTTACTGCCACATTGCCTACAACATGTATGCCATGTACAAGAGAAATAACATGATGAATAAATGTCTGATTGAAAAAGTACACTTTCAAAGGTTAAATATTCTGTGCTTTGTATTGAATGCCATCACTTTTTTGAAGTAATTTTCTGGTTTTAAATAGTCAAAATTATTTTCTTATTCATGTTACTATAGTTTTTTCTACACCAGGAAGAGAGGTTAGTGATCAAGTGTTCTGAATTTATTGATAAGCTACATGATTTCCAAATCCTGGCCCCACCTGATAATGCCTGTGTTAATTTGGCAGTTTACCCAAGTTTTCATTGCTTTATTTTTATCAATTGTAATATGACCACTACTCCTTACCAATACATTATATTGCATAGTATTTAAGAAAAATTAAATGAATATGTTCATACACATGCAATCAGAAGCATTTATCACATTTTGTGTGTTGCAGTGATTGTTATATTTCTTATAGCACCGCACATATATTTCCAATAACCAGAATCTGAGTTTTTATAAACATCCTTCAGAGTTAAGTGTCTATTCCCAGCACTTAACAAGCTAGCAAACAAAAATGAAAGGGCATAAGAAAGAAAAGATGCAAGATGTGAGTCAGATGTCTTTGAAATTTCTCTTTTGTCTTCTTTCCATGTTGATAGCATCTTTTTCTGAATCCCATTTGTGAAAATTCTCTATGAAACAGTACAAGGGGAGCATCCCCAAAATGGAATTTATTTATAAAAAGTTGCATATTTACCCTTACATGTTTAAACTTCAGTCACCTTCAAAGTACTCTCCATTTAATACAATACACCTATCGAATTGTTTTTTCCACTGCTCAAAACAGTTTTTGAACTCATCGATTTAGATGCCTTTTAATGTTTCTGCCATTTTTTGTTTCACCTCTCCCATATTAGCAAAACATTTCGCTTTGAGGATTTTTTCATCTAGAGAAACAAACAAAAAAGTTGCTCAGGGTGATATCGGGGGAATAGGGAGGGTGGGGCATGGGGGTCATGCCATTCTTGGTCAAAAACTGCTGAAAACTGAACACAGGGTGGAAAATTGCATGTAAATGACCCATCATGAAATGGGCAAACACAATGAGTCTTCAAATAAAATTCACTGAAGCCAGACACAGCCTCTCACAGTAATGTCAGCTGGTACTGATACTGATGGGTTCCCAGAACACTCATCTATTAGGGAAAGCCTATACTACAAGGGATCCATCCTCCAGAAGATAATTCTGGTTTTGGGGGGTTCCTTCTCATATGTGCTTTAATAAAACCTGCTCATGCTTGTTTCATGGGTATTATCTTATTTTTCTATCTTGACTAAACATACCATTTTGAAATTTCCTAAGCCATGCCAGTGAACACCTATTGCATAGAGTTTCTTCTACTTCGTATCTCCAGAGTATTCACTGCTGTTAACTACTCAATCTGCGATACTCTATTTGTCTGGAGTCCTTCTCCATGCACCAACCCAACCCTCATGTGGTGGGGGTGTGATGTTAGTATGGAAAGGAGAACATGTAATGATCTTTACATTTCAAAACAAGTTTGACCCCCTTTTCCCTGCCTACCTTTCTTTCCTGGAGGAGCTTGATGGTCCTTGTGCTTTGTTCCCACAGCCTTTCTCAAAATTCCAAGAACATGTTAGTTGTTTAATGAGCATTTGTTAAATAAAGGAATAAATAATGAAATGAGAAGAAGAATCTGCATGAATTAAACATGATTTTTTAAGTTGCCCATGAATACTTCATCTTGCACCTCTGAAGATTTGCTAATGTTAAATGTAATAGGAGATGCAGACTCTCTTGCCAGTTAGTGGGTTCTAACAAAGGGATCTCCAGAGGAAGCCTGGCAGGGTAGAGGAGCAAGAGCCTATATTGCATCATGTGTGGGAGAATACTTTTGGTTTTCTAAAGATGGAAAGCAGATGCTATAGTTTCTTCTTTATGAATAAATGTTACTCTAATTTATAATAGAAATGCTGAATATTTATTGGAATTCAAAAAACAGAGTTTATCATATGGTTTTCTTCTGAATATCTACCCCCAAAATTCAAAAATATTTATTTGCACAGATATTTGCACCTCTATATTCATTGCAGCTTTATTCATTGTGGCCAAGACATGGAGACAACCTAAGTGTTCTTCTATAGAGGACTGGATAAAGAAGATGTGGTCCATATACACTGTGGAATACTACTCAGTGATACAAAAAAATCTGAAATACTGCCATTTGCAACAACATGAAAGGACCTTGAGAATATTATGCCAAGCAAAATAAATCAGTCAGAAAAAGCTATGAACCATAAGATTTCACTCATATGTGGTATAAAAAACTGAAACTCGTAAACACAGACAATAGTATAGTGGTTACCAGAGGGCGGGGGTAGGGGTAGTAAAGGGTAAAGAGGGGCAAACATATGGTGATGGAAGATGATTTAACTTTGGATGATGGGCACACAAGGCAATATAATCATACATCATAAAAATGTACACTTGGAACCTATATGATCTTATTAACCAATGTCACCCCAGTAAACTTAATAAAAAAGATAATTCTGCTTTTGCTTTTTTTATAAGCACATATTGTACATGAATAATTCCCAGGCATATGTCAACATAAAAGAATTTGTAATTAAGCAAATTAACAATGCAGTGATAATGTTACTTCTGGGTAAAATATTATGGGATAAAAAAGACATAAAATCTCAAACTCACCACATCAGTTTAGGGATCTAGGAGCCAAAATTAAAAATAAAATCCTCTGTGATTATTTCTGTTGGAAAAGGGAGCCAGCATAGTAAATTCAAATGGATTCATGGTTAAAAAGCAACTTTCTCCGATGAAACCAGAGACAATATTTTGTAATATGAAAAAAATATGTTCTGTAAAATGATACAAAAATTATGGGAAAAACAAAAATGATAAAATTAGTTAATGTTTTTCTTTTTCAGAATTTCCTTGAATGCATAATAATATAAAAATATAAAATTACAAGACAGATGAACAAATATCAGAGGTTGGAAGAAAAATATTTGTGGTATTAGTTTGCTTATAAAAGATTAATACAATCATTCCTCTTGTGAGCAGACAGAGGAGTTCTCAATAAAAGGAAAATTTTAAAAAATAGATTAGAGAAAATGTAAATTACCTTTCAAACTAAATACTCAAAAATACAGCCTTCTTTTTTTCATGACATTATATTGTCAATTCAATCGGTGATCAAGAAAATGAATTCTTCTTAATTGTAAGATAAAATTAAGTACTTTAATAGTCATAGTGGAATAGTTGCTATGATTTGTATAATGAGTTCAAAGATCTGAAATTAAAACAAGTTGTATAATAAAACTACCTATTTTTGTATGTGGTTGAAATTTATTCTATGATATAACCAAATTATAGTAAGTTCTATTTTTATTTTGATAAAAACATGATTTACATTTTACCTTCAGTGAAGAATATCGAAAAGCTAGATCAGGCTTACAATAGTCAAGAGCTAGTGTAATCATTTAATTAACACCTAAATCAGATGTATTTTTGCAGGGAACTATATATAAAATAATAGTTCACAAAATGTGCAAAAAACCTGGTTTTGATATATAAATTAAAATGGTTTATGTTTTATTTCACTACAAAATACCTCATTATATAACTTGCATCATTTCTCTTACATATTTTGATGTATAAATTAACAACTTTGAATTCAACTACACATAGACTGGCTGTGAATAAGTTCCCCAGGTTTAATGCTATGCTATGTGAAATTTTGTAAATATTCTAATAATCATTCTGGTTGAAGCTGTGCCAAGAGGAAAGCCAAGAACATACCAGAAATAAGTATCTACTCCTATTAGAATGCATTGCTGCCACTTTTGTCACTACTACTTACATGCATGCCTTGCGCTATAAAGCAGCTGACGATGAAGGCTGATTAATCTCACTTGATCTATTTGTTTGTTTAGTGTTTCCTCTGAGTGGATACTACCTTGTGGGCCTTAAACTGTAATAGTAAAATATTTATACTTTTTGTCCCGGGCATGGCCACTGCCCAGGCCCTGACCTTGTCACACTTAGTTGTTTGGCTTTTCATTGTGCTTTTGTAGACCATCAATACAGCTGAATAACAACCAACCTATTCTGTGTTCCTCATATGTAATTTTTCTACCTCCTCCTTCTCTCGTACCCGTATCCCCATATTTTTCCAGTGTGTGTATTATTGCACAGACCAGGGTCTTTTCTCTTATTGGGACATTCGCACAAGTCACCATCTATGAAATTTTTAGCAATTAACCTGCCATTTTGCTTCCAGGACGACCCTTACCCCACAAAACCTCCAGCTTAGCGTCCTTATTGCCAGCCACATGAGTCATCAAGTCCCCATGTACTATCCTACTCTCTGCTTTTTTAGATGACTCCTGGAACTTCTGTGTCAGTGCGATCTTCTGGAAAGAAGATAATGAATTACAGTTAAAGGTGCAAAAGATTTATTGGGAATTATACCTGAAAAAAGAAAAGGGAGAAAAGCATGTCTGGGCAGAAGCCGTTGGATCATGAAGTAGATCTGGAGTATCTGCTAGATCAAAGCAGACCTTCACAGCAGACTGCCCACTCCAAGAGTGCCACGTTAAGTTTGATAGTCAGAGTCATTTCTGGAGGAGTGTAATCTGAGCACACGTGAGAGGTAAACCCAAAGAGCAACCGTAAACTAGCCACATATCCACATTTCTCTAAGCTGGCCCTTCTTGAAGAACATGTGGGCTGCTGATTTCTGTCTGCTCTAAGTAAACTGTCAAACTGTCAAATTTCATATGGCTGGGAAAGAGAGAAGCCTCAGAATTTGAACAAAATGCCTGATAACTGTGATGTCTATATGAATGAATTACCAATACAAAATAAAAATGATCTGATAAAGTAAGACTGCTTTGACACTTCTGTTCAAAATCCAATATTTATTTAATCTATGGTTGCTTTTAACCAATATATGCTTGTTAGCCTGACAAAATTATAACTGCTGCTTGTTTTTATTTTCCTAAGAATAAATTTACCATTTATTTTTATTTTTTTTTTTTTTTTTAATTTTTATTTTAATTGTTGATCTTGTACAGTTTTCTGTCTTTTATTCTCACCCCAACCCACCACCCCAGCCCTTCCCTCCCATTTCCACCCCCCCATAGTTTTTATCCATGTGTCCTTTTTACTTGTTTCTGTAAATCCTTCCCCTTTTCCCCTGAAATTCCCTCCCCTCTCCCCTCTGGTGACTTTCAGCCTGTTCCCAATTTCTATGTCTTTGGTTATATTATGCTTGTTTCTTTGTTTTGTTGATTAGGTTCCTGTTAAAGGTGAGATCATATGGTATTTGTCTTTCACTGCCTGGCTTACTTCGCTTAGCATGATGCTCTCAAGTTCCATCCATGCCGTTGCATAGGGTATGAGCTCCTTCTTTCTTTCTGCTGCATAGAATTCCATTGTATAAATGTACCACAGTTTTTTGATCCATTCATTTACTGATGGGCATCTAGGTTGCTTCCAACACTTGGCTATTGTAAATTGTGCTGCTATAAACATAGGGATGCATAGTTTCTTTTGGATTGGTGTTTCAGGGTTCTTAGGATATAGTCCTAGCAATGGAATTGCTGGGTCAAAAGGTATATCCATTTTTAGTTTTTTAAGAAAAACCCATACTGTTTTCCATAGTGGTTGTACCAGTCTGCACTCCCACCAGCAGTGCAGTAGTGTCCCCTTTTCTCCACAACCTCTCCAACACTTGCTGTTTGTTGCTTTGTTTATGAGGGCCATTCTGACTGGTGTCAAGTGGTATCTCATTGTTGTTTTAATTTGCATCTCTCTGATAGCTAGCGATATCGAGCATTTTTTCATGTGTCTCTGGATCCTCTGTATGTCCTCCTTGGAGAGGTGTCTGCCCAAGTCCTTTGCCCATTTTTTAATTGGGTTGCTTGTCTTCTTAGAGTGGAGTCGTGTAAGTTCTTTGTATATTTTGGAGATTAAACCCTTATCTGAGATATCATTGGCAAATATGTTTTCCCACACAGTCGGTTCTCTTTTTATTTTAATACTGTTTTCCTTGGCCATGCAGA
This sequence comes from Glossophaga mutica, assembly GCA_039655065.1. Taxonomy (NCBI): domain Eukaryota; kingdom Metazoa; phylum Chordata; class Mammalia; order Chiroptera; family Phyllostomidae; genus Glossophaga; species Glossophaga mutica. The sequence goes on along the minus strand of CM077308.1, from coordinate 69,698,612 downwards.
AGCTTTTTATTTTGATGAGATCCCATTTGTTTATTCTTTCCTTTATGTCCCTTGCTTTAGGGGACATATCAGTAAAAATGTTGCTGCGTGTAATATCTGAGATTTTCCTGCCTATGTTCTCTTCTAAGACTTTAATGGTGTTACGGCTTATGCTTAAGTCTTTTATCCACCTTGAATTTATTTTTGTGTATGGTGTAAGTTGGTGCTCGAGTTTCATTTTCTTGCACGAAGCTGTCCAGTTATCCCAACACCACTTGTTGAAGAGGCTATTTTTACTCCATTTTATGTTGCTGCCCCCTTTGTCGAATATTAATTGACTATAGACACTAGGGTTTATTTCTGGGCTCTCTATTCTATTCCACTGGTCGACGTGCCTGTTTTTATGCCAGTACCAGGCTGTTTTGATTACAGTGGCCTTGTAATACATTTTGATATCAGGTATTGTGATCCCTCCTGCTTTGCTCTTCTTTCTCAAGATTGCTGCCGCTATTCTGGGTCGTTTATGGTTCCATATAAATTTTTGAAGAGTTTGTTCTATATCTGTGAAATATGCCATTGGTACTTTAATAGGTATTGCATTGAATCTGTAGATTGCTTTGGGAAGTATGGACATTTTGATGATGTTAATTCTTCCGATCCATGAACACGGTATGTGTTTCCATTTATTTGTGTCTTCCTTGATTTCTTTCTTCAGTGTTGTGTAGTTTTCTGCATACAGGTCTTTTACCTCCTTGGTTAGGTTTATTCCTAGGTACTTTATTTTTCTTTTTGCTATATCAAATGGTATTTTTTCCTTGATTTCTACTTCTGTTGTTTCATTGTTGGTATACAAAAATGCCTTTGATTTCTGGATATTGACTTTGTATCCGGCTGTTTGGCTAAATTCATTTATTAGGTCGAGCAGTTTTTTGGCCGAGACTATAGGATTTTCTATGTATACTAACATGTCATCTGCAAACAATGATAGTTTTGTTTCCTCCTTTCCAAGTTGGATGCCTTTTATTTCCTTTTCTTGTCTAATCGCTGTGGCTAATACTTCCAATACTATGTTGAATAGAAGTGGAGAGAGTGGGCAGCCTTGTCTTGTTCCTGATTTTAGTGGAAAAGAATTTAGTCTTTGCCCGTTGAGTATGATGCTGGCTGTAGGTTTCTCATATATAGCCTTTATTATGTTGAGGAATGCTCCCTCTATTCCCACTTTGCTGAGTGTTTTTATCATAAATGGGTGCTGTACCTTATCGAATGCTTTTTCCGCATCTATTGATATGATCATGTGATTTTTGTCTTTGCTTTTGTTTATGTGATGAATTACATTTACTGATTTGCGAATGTTGAACCATCCTTGCATCCCTGGGATGAATCCCACTTGGTCGTGGTGTATGATCTTTTTAATGTGTTGCTGGATGCGGTTTGCCAATATTTTGTTGAGGATTTTAGCATCTATGTTCATCAGCGATATTGGCCTGAAGTTCTCCTTCTTTGTTGTGTCTTTATCTGGTTTTGGAATTAGGATGATGCTGGCTTCATAAAAAGAGTTTGGGAGTCTTCCATCATTTTGGATTTTTTGGAATAGTCTGTGAAGAATAGGGGTTAGCTCTTCCTTAAATGTTTTGTAGAACTCTCCTGTGAAGCCATCTGGTCCAGGGCTTTTGTGCGTCGGGAGTGTTTTGATTACTGATTCAATTTCACCAGCCGTTATTGGTCTGTTCAGACTTTCTGTTTCTTTTTCATTGAGTTTTGGAAGGTTATATTTTTCCAGAAACCTGTCCATTTCACCTAGGTTTTCAAATTTCTTGGCATACAGTTCTTCATAGTAATTTCTTACAATCCTTTGTATTTCTGCAGTGTCGGTTGTAATATCTCCTCTTTCATTTCTGATTGTGTTTATTTGAGTCCTCTCTCTTTTTTTCTTGATGAGCCTGCTTAAAGGCTTGTCGATTTTGTTGATCTTTTCAAAGAACCAACTCCTGGATTCATTGATCTTTAGGATTGTGCTTTTAGTCTCTATATCATTTAATTCTGCTCTTATCTTGGTTATTTCTTTCCTTCTACTTGCTCTGGGCTGTCTTTGTTGTTGTTCCTCGAGTTCTTGTAGGCGAAGGGTTAGGTTGTTTGTTTGAGATGTTTCTATCTTTTTTAGATAGGCCTGTATCGCTATAAACTTCCCTCTGAGGACTGCCTTTGCTGTGTCCCATAAGTTTTGGGTCGATGTGAGTTCATTATCGTTTGTTTCCAGAAACTTTTTGATTTCCTCCCTAATTTCATTCTTGACCCATTCATTGTTTAATAGCATGCTATTCAATCTCCATGATTTTGAGGGTTTTGGGTTTTTCTCCTTGGGGTTGGTTTCTAGTTTCAGTCCCTTGTGGTCAGAGAAAATGCTTGGTATGATTTCAATTTTCTTGAATTTGTTGAGGCTTGATTTGTGTCCTATCATGTGGTCTATCTTTGAAAATGTTCCATGTGCATTTGAAAAGAAAGTGTATTTAGCTTCTTTGGGATGAAGGGCTCTATATATATCAGTTAAGTCCATTTCCTCTAGAGTGTTGTTCAGTGCCACAATATCTTTGTTGATATTTTGTTTGGAAGATCTGTCCATTTTTGACAGTGGGGTGTTAAAATCACCTACTATAATTGTGTTGCTGTCTATATCTTTCTTGAAGTCCTCTAAAATTTTCTTGATGTATTTAGGTGCTCCTCCGTTGGGTGCATATATATTTACAATATTTATGTCTTCTTGGTGGATTCTTCCCTTGAGTATTATGAAGTGGCCTTCTGGGTCTCTCTTTATGGCCCTTCTTTTGAAGTCTATTTTGTCTGATATGAGTATTGCTACCCCAGCTTTTTTTTCCTGACCATTTGCTTGGAAAATTTGTTTCCAGCCCTTCACTTTGAGCCTGTGTATGTCTTTTGTCCTGAGGTGGGTTTCTTGTAGGCAGCATATGTGTGGGTCATGCTTTCTTATCCATTCAGCTATTCTATGTCTTTTGATTGGGGCATTTAATCCATTTACATTTAAAGTTATTATTGATAGGTATTTATTCATTGCCATTTTCGTACCTGTGTTCCTCTCTCTCTTTCTCTCTCTGTCTTTTCCTTTCTTCCCTTAAAGCAATCCCTTTAGTATCTCTTGCAGCATTGGTTTGGTAGAGGTGTATTCTTTTAGACTTCTTTTGTTTGGGAAGCTCCTTATTTGGCCTTCTATCTTGATTGACAGCCTTGCTGGGTAAAGTAGTCTGGGTTGCAGGCCTTTGGTTCTCATTGCTTGGAATATTTCTTGCCATTCTCTTCTGGCTTGGAGCGTTTCCATTGAGAAGTCAGATGCTAACCTGATTGGGGCCCCCTTGTATGTTACTTCCTTTTTCTCCCTTGCTGCCTTTAAGATTCTCTCTTTGTCTTGGAGTTTTGCCATTTTAATTATGATGTGTCTTGAAGTGGGCCTGTTTGGGTTCCTTTTGATTGGGACTCTCTGTGTTTCCTGAATTTGTGTGGCTTTTCCTCTCACCAAATGAGGGAAGTTTTCCATCATTACTTTTTCAAACAGGTTTTCTATCCCTTGTTCTTGTTCTTCTCCTTCTGGTATTCCTATTATACGGATATTATTCCGTTTCATGTTGTCTTGCATTTCTCTTAAACCCTCTTCATTCTTTCTAAGCCTCTTTTCCTTATCTTGCTCATTCTGAGTATTTTTTTCTATTTTGTCCTCCAACTCGCTGATCCGATCTTCTGCTTCGTCGATTCTGCTTTTCATTCCTTCTACTGTGTTCTTCAGTTCAGAGATTGTGTTCTTCATTTCCTCTTGGCCCTTGTTGATAGTTTCTATTTCCTTTTTCATGTTGATATAGTTTGCCGTGAGTTCATCATAACTTCCCTGTAGTTTATGGTAGCTCATTGAGAGCTCATTGAGCTTCCTGACAACCATTGCTTTGAACTCGATATCTGATAGTTGAGTTGCCTCTGTTTCATTTAGCATTCTTTCTTGAGCTTCCTCCTTTCCTTTCATTTGGGGATTGTTCTTTTGTCTTCCCATTGTTTGTAAGACTCTTGTTGTTAGCCTCAACTTCTTAAATTGATCTGTTCTGGCTCCCTGGGTTTGTGGTATGACCTTCTGTGGTAGAATATCTGTGAGATTCAATGGTGGATTCTCCTTCGGATATCCTGTTGTTCACTGCTTCCACTGACTCATCAGCTGGAATACCCTCTTTTGGGGGCCAACTCTGGATCTCCCCCCGCCACAGTTCCAGGCTTGCTTGTTTGTTTGTTTTGTCTCACTTGTGTGTATTTACAAAAAGAAGAGGGGGGAAAATGAAAAAAAGAAGAAAGGGGAAACAAGAGGAAGGTAGAAAAGATAAAAATTGAAGAGAAAGGAAGAGGGGATAAGAGAAGAAGGAATTCAAGGAATGCAAAAGGAGTTGGGGAGTAAAGAAGAAGATATAAACAATGAAGAAGGAGTAGTTAAAAACTCATATAAATATACAGGCTTACAAACAAAAAGACACTAACAAACTGGCAAAACAAAAAAGAGACACGCACACAGACACCCCCACACAAATATAAGCAGCCAAAGGGGGGAAAAAGGGAAAAAAAAAAAAAAAAAAAAAAAAAAAAAAAAAAAAAAAAAAAAAAACAAGCAAAGCACAACAAAATATTTAAAAAAATAAAAATATATTAAAGAAATAAAAAATTTAAAAAATTATTAATTTAAAAAAAAAAAGAAAGAAAAGGGAAAAAAAAAAAAAAAAAAAAAAAAAAAAAAAAACCCTCTTGTTGTTTTCAAACTTGCCAGCCGGTTTTTTTCAGGTCTTGCTGGCTGCAATGGGCGAGGGGTGATCTTATTGCTTTTCTCTGTGTTCAGAACTCAGTCCTCACTGTGCTATGAATCCCAGCGTTAGTGGGCACCTCTCCCCACAGGGTTTCCAGCGTGCGATCTGAACTTACTGGTGTGTGCGCACTTCTCCGAGGTTATGGGTGTGAGCTAGGTTCTCCAGACGTGCACAGCCGCCTGCCTTTGTCCCTGGGAGGCTTTCAGTGTTCGGGCACAGCTGCCTGCATTCGGATCTGAGAGAGGCCTGTGTTCCAGCTGCTATCCGGCGCCTTCACCTTGGGCCTGAGCTGTCCGCGTTGCGAACCCGCCGGTGAACTGGCGCCTCTGGCTCCACAGCTGTCTCCAGTGGCCTGCGCCTATGTTTTCGCGAGTGTCCACTAGCCCGAGACCGTGTGCGGTCCCCTGAGGGTGTCTATTTTCATTCAGCTGTCTCCCTTCGCCCGCGCCTCTGTCTCTCTTGGGGCGCCTATGCTTTCGTAGTCGCGCGGCGACCACGAAAACTCGGTTCAAAGTCGCGCAGTGACCTGGTGGGGTGCACCCACTTTCGCTCCCTCGCAGGGCACCCACTTTTGCTCGGGCGCAGTCGCGCGGTGGCCCCTGAGATCTCCCAGCCGGTTCAGCGGCTGACCCAGCTCCCTCCCCAGGGCCCTGGGGCAGGCTTGGCGGAGCGCCGGGCCGGGGCCTCGGCCGCCCCGTTCTCCGCGCGCTGGAACCCTGGGCTCTTATTGTTCCGAAGAGCTCTCCTTACCGCTTGTTTTTCAGTGTCCGCTACAATTTCCGACCTCTTATTCTCCAATATGCTGTATTACTGTTCCTTGTCTGTTCTGATCTTTACGTAGATTGATCTGGTTTTTCTCCTGTGTGTAGAGGGGGAGTAGGGTCTGCTCCCTCCTACCACGCCGCCATCTTCCTCCCTCCTAAGAATAAATTTACCATTTAATTCTAAGTGTATAATAATGCATTGTGACTCCAGAAAATAAAACAAAATAATGTAGCCTCAAGATAACTATATTGTCTTGTAATTGGTTGGCATACATTATTATAAATCATCTGTTTTTCAACAGAAAAAAAAAACATTTTAAAACCATAACTTAGTATTTCAAAAACAATTGGAAATTTTTAATTTTTTTAATTTATAGTAACTTAAATTCAATTCTCTTTACCTTCACCAGTTTTTGAGAGCTCATAATTTCATGTTTTTCCACCCACATAAAAATTCATGGTTCTGTATATTCTGAGATATAATATGATTTAATGGAGATTAGAATTATTTGTTAATTGTTTAATAATTTTTGTTTTCTCTTAGTCGAAACTTTTTGGATAAATGACATAATTTTCAGTGCTTCAGTTTTCTCATATGTAATATGCAGGTAATATATCTCCCTTTGAGTAGCGCAGAGCTCTACACTAAGATCATTGGCTATTATAACATAGTTTTATATGTCTGTTTTCCTTTCTTTTCCTTTTATTTAATGTAAGCATGAGTCCTTGGATCTCTCATATACATTGGAGAGAATGAAGGTAAGTCATTTTAGGAAGCTGTAGCATTGTTCTTCACTTCTGTTCTGTGCTCTGCCTAGCCATAACATATGCCATTTGAGATTGAAAGAGAAGGAAAAAAGTTTAAATATTTTGTAACATTTTGATTTACTATAATTTTTCTAAATATGTATTACTATTATATTATCATGGGCTAATCAAATGAAGAATGTTCACCTTGCTTTCCATAAGGTGACTGCATCATGGACAAAAACTTAAAATATTTAATTTGTCTATACCAACTTTGACATCATTTTATAACAGATTTATTGTTAACTCAATTTGGTTCAATCTACCGAAAACATATCATTATGATTCTGAAGCCATCATCCGGGAAGGGACGTGAGTATGGCTTTTTTAAAGGCAACATATGTAGTATAGCAGTTAAGAAGGAAGAAAAGAAAGAAAGAAACTTTAATAGCCTTCAAGATATATGCTAGAGCAGATAGATATTGCAATATAAACTTATATTGGATCTATTTCTTCATGATGTATTTAATAATAAACTTTAGCTTACTAAATTCTAGTTATTTCTTAGCAAATATAGTATAACATAGTAAATGATAAGTAATCTTAAAAAACTTTACTCTTTTAAAATAAATGTGTATTTTCCAAATATAATATTATATCTTTACTCCAAACTTGATTACTCTATTTGCTGTGCATTCATGCTCCATGTTGACCTACATTCATCAACATGATGCCAGTAGAACTACTACTTAGTTTCAGAATTTAACTATAGCATCATGTGATATTTTTCATTACTTGTTGTGTTTAATTATAGAACCGATGATTTATCATTTGGTCTTGAGGTATCCAGACAAGCAAAACATAAAAATTACAGTTATTGCAGGGATTAAATTATTCATTCATTAAGAAATATGTGGCAACTACAATGTTCAAGGTTTGAGGTTAAGTGCTGAAAATATTAAGATAAATAAGACCAAAACTTTATCCCAGAAAGACCTATGCTTAATCAGAGGATGTTGATACATAACTGAGGTTAGTAAAGGATAAGAATCTTAGTCTTTGAAAGCATACATACCTGGCATTAATTTTTTTTACTCTTTATCAGGTCTGTGACTTTGAGCTGTTTTATTTAACTCTCCAAGCTTCAATTTCATTATCTGCAAAGTTGCCATAGGGTAATATATTAGTCTATATTTGTAGAATTATCACAGATTTAAATAAAATTATTTATTTTAAATATTTAGTACTGCCTGGCATAATTGTAGGCTCTCAACAAATATCATGTTTCTCCTAAATTACAACATGCTCTATGTGCAATTTTTGTAACTGTGAACCCTATACAATACTGCTAGAGCAAAGAGAAGCAAGCAAGGCATCCTCAGGATGATGGGGAGATGTCACAGTGGAAATTAAACTTAGGAAGCTGGAAAAGGGGTTCAAGAGGCTTCAGAATGAAAGTATGATTGGAATCAACAAGGCAGAAAGTGAACACAGTCCTGGGTGTTCATAGTGGTAGGGGTGTTAGGCAGGTTGTAAGAGACAAGTCCGTAAAGTCTAGATTTCTGACCAAGTGGACTACCCACAAGGACAGTTTCTTACAGAGTCTCTGAGTGATAACTTGTAGACACATTTCTATGTCAATAAATATAGATTTACAACATAATTTTAAGGATATATAATTTCCTGTTCTTTATATGTATTGTAATATTTACCTGATCATGTAAGTTGATTCCATTATTTAATAATTTATAAAAATTGGATAATAATTCTTATCAATATGCCTCAATAACTATATACACATACACAACATTGATAATATTCTCATATTTAGCTGGTTATGACTTCTGAAATAAGTAAATAAATACTCAAGTCCATGAAAACCAAAATTGTTATTTTATAAATGATAGTAATAAGCAATATATTGCGGTTCTGAGATTTTATGTGATTCAGAGCATGTTATAAAAAAGTTCAAACTAATAGATTGATATAAAGCTCTATGAAATGTGCAACTAGCAATGAAAATAAAAAAAGACACACTTAAAGAGTAATGACTTACAGAATTAATCTAGTTAAAAGTACTGGATATGAGTAATTATTCACATGTAATCCATATATTGTGTAAAAATTCAGATTTAAAAAATGTTTTTTCATCAGTGATACTGATAAAAATGTACTTTTTCATCAAAAGTATAAGCGTATGTATCTCATATTACAAATTTGGATGTTAGCCAGTCAGAGACATGGCAGTTGACCAAGTACATCATCAAAGACTTGGATTCCTTGTTTTTGTTCCATCATATATACAATTTAGCTTCTGTCTTTGGAAACTGTAAGTGGAATAAAGGGAAGAGTAGAATTGGTATTATGAAAGAAAAACCTCCTTCTAAAACCCCTAACAGACTTCTGCTTACATCTTACTGGCCAGAAATGTCTTTTTAAATCATTGGTACTTTCTGCCAGTAAGGTAGTGTTATCTGCATATCTTAAGAATATCTTATATTTCTTCCACCAATTTTCACTCCTCCTTTTACAGAGTCTAGGCAAGCCTTTCATATATGTTCTGCATACAGATTAAATAAATAGGAATACAAAATGTATCCTTGTCTGACACCTTTACCTTCAGGATAAAATTCTGTCTCTCCACATTCTGTCCTGACAGTGGCTTTCTCTCCACAATACAGTTTATGCATCAGGACAATCAACTGTCACAGCCCCCACCCCATCCCTCACTTTTTCTGTCAGAACCATAGTTTTTCATGATCCACTCAGTCAAAAGCTTTACTGTAGTCTGTAAAACATAGACTAACCTTCTTTCGAAATTCTTTGGAACGCTTCAATACCCAACAAATTTTTGCAATTAGATATTGAGTGTCTCTTCCTTTTCTGAATCCAGCTTGAACACTGAGAATATCTTGCTGCATGTAAGACAGAAGAATCACCTTTGCTGTGTTACCTTGAGCATCACTTTACTTGTGTGGGAAATTAGAGCAAAGGTCCTTTAGTTTCTATACTCCTTAGGATCTTCTTTCTTTAAGATTATGATGTAGATTGAATGTTTCCTGTCTGTATAGGCCATTATTTTGTTTTCCATATTTCTTGACACAATCTTGTTACAATTTTGACAGATTCAATCTCTGTGGCTTGAATAATTCTATTGGTATCCTATCTACCCATGGTGATTTATTTTCCAATACTTTCAGGGAAGCCTTTACTTCATTTTCCAGAATCACAGAATTTTCCTCAGGAATTTTCTTCAAACGTATCTGTATTGATTTTTAATATACTATTTCCACCTTTTCTTTATTGTCTCTTTGTTACATGATGTGCTTCCTTGTTGGTCATTCAGTGTTCTCACCATAAGTTTGAGTTTACCTTTTACTTCTTGAGTCTTCCTGTAAATGTCTCTTGCTTTGTTGTTGTTGTTGTTCTCTTCTATCTCCTTACATTGACTGTGGTAATAGTTCTCTATCTCTGCCTCTGTATTAAAGCTGCTTTTTTCCTCCTGAATTTATCCTTTCCAGAGTAGAACACTTTGTGTGCCTGATTAAAAATGTCCCATTCCTTTTCATTTCAATCAGCTAACATCAAGCAATCCTACGTTTAGACATTCTATTTCTTGCTTTACAATTCCCAAGTTACCCTGGATCATGCTTCTTACGTTTTTTGTTACAATTGTTTATGTTGTTCAGCACTGCATTTTTTTGTTTACCTCTGTGCCCTATGCGCCCTGGATGTCCATTCGGTTTTGGTCTAATCGCCATTAGCAACAATGCTATTCATATGTGTTCTCTGCTCTTCCCCAGTAACCATTTGAGTATTTCTTGACCTGGGAGTCTTGTCTTTCTGCACTATTTCATATTTCACTTGCGCTTGTCTTTTTTAACAGTTCTTTTTTAAATTTATTGATTTTAGAGGAAGAGAAGGAGGGAGGGGGGAAGGGGAGGAGAGAGAGACGGGGGGGGGGAATATGTGTTGTTTCACTTAGTGATGCATTCATTGGTTGATTCTTGTATGTGCCCTGACCAGAGACCAAAACTTCAAACTTGGCGTATTCGGACAATGCTCTAACAACTGAGCAACCCAGCCAGAGAGTCACTTGGGCTTGTCTTATCATAGGTTTTTCATACTAAAACAGAGATAAAATAAGAAAATGTGACAGTGGTTTACCATTGCCTTCTGCTGCACAGTGTATGGATCTAAACCACACGTACTGGGGTCCACAGGGTCCCACTCACCAGACACCTACAAAATATGAACAACCACATGGTAATAATTTGTATAATAAAATGCAATTTTTTGAGAATGTTTTGTATCTGCTTAAAAATGTGATTTATTATTCAAATGCAAACATTTAAGTGCATTGACAAAATATATTCTATTTACGATAATGTTTAGGCCTTCCACATTTTGTGCATTTGATCTGTCTTACACTGAGTGGTGTGCCATTACATTAGTTCAGTGTCATTACTCTTACATTGTAAAAAAATTTTTTGTAACAATTCTTCTATTGTTACTTTGTGTATAAATATCTATAGCTATTATATATTTATTGTGCAGTAAATCTCCTTTTAATAGTTGAGTTATCCATTTAAACATAAAAAATCTGATATTTTTTGCTTTCAACTGTGTCATAATATTTAATATTCCAATGAGTATATAGATTACTTATATTTCTGGTTTTTATTTCTTCAGAGAGTATTTTCTTTAAATAAGGAATCGGTTATTTATCAATATTTAATAGAGCTAGGTTTATTGATATTATTCTGTATTATAAATATTTTCAATTTATAATTGAAAGTATATTAAAATATTCTAGCTTCTATAAATCTTTCACCATATTCTGTAGTTCATTATATTATTAGCTTTACTTCTAATTTTTATATTGCAGAGTAGTTAAAATGTTTTACTACCAAAAACATTTTAAAAATTATACTTTTATAGTCAGTTGTGTTCTGATATTATCCCTAGTTATTTCTTCTCTTTAAGTTTCATGAATACCTAGGAATAAATTTAAGCATTCATAATGCAGACTGAGAAATTGGCTTATTAAATCCTAGTCATTGTTTTTTCTGAGACATGGCTTTGCAAAACAAAAATAAAAGTCACTATATATCACCATACCAAATTACACCAGGGACCCACCACTCACTCAGTCTACTTTTGTCTTCATACTTTATTCTTTGTTGTAATTTGTCTGAAGTTCTGCTTCCCATCTAATTTTGACTTAATCGTATTATCCAAATTTCTAGTAAATCTTATATTCTCTAAGATTTTCAAAGTATGCCCATTGGTTGGATGAAAATGCGTGGAAACTATATCTGAATTTTAATAAATATTTTACGGTAGTCGAATAATATTTTCTTCTCTGAATAAAAATAAGATAAAAAAAACTAAGCAGAAAGGGAGTTTCCTTACTCAAATGTATTAGTACATTGTAAACACTCAGTTTTAATGCTTTCTTCTCTATTATTTAACCTTTAATTTTTTCTTGTATGCTTATGATTAATATTATTTATTCTAATTGCTCTTGACTTCTGTCAGTGTGACTCTGACTTGTACTTTCATTTGTGCTTTATCCCTCTGCTGTACAAGGTCATGTTTCTCAAACTCTTTTACAGCCATCACATTGAATCTCTAGAACTATTACTGCCTTCCTTCCTCAGAAATTAAGTTGAGCATTATCCACCAAGTTTAACCTCTATTAACCAAGTAAACATTTATTATATGTCTCTTCTGATGTGTTTCTATACCCTGTATTTACTGCCTATTTAGGGAGACCAGAATTATTTGTAATATGTACATCTTCTCTTGATGTCTTCAGATAAAGTAGAAGAATTATTGCCTTTTCAATGCTTATTCCAAATTTATATGTTCATTTTTTTCATATCTTAAATGCTCAACAGATATAATTTTATGATTAAATAAGTTAATTTATAATTATTGGTCATGTGCTTTACATAAAACATGAAATTAAAACCCCCCCTTTTTGTCCAGAATTTATAGTCAATAACATTGATAACTTTCATTTTATTTGTCTTAAATAAGGTTTCCTTGACAATATTGGTAGGATTATATTTCACAATCCACTTGAGCAATGAGTTTTGATCAAAGATGGTAGACGGTGGTCTGAGTCCAAATCATGCCCACCTTCTGATTTTATAAGTAAAATTTAATCAGGTGAAAGTTTCATCCATTTAAAAATATTTTTATGGAGGCTTTCACATCTAATGGCACAGTTTATTAGTTGTGACAGTGACCATATGACAAAATATTTGCTATCTGGCTCTTCCAAATATAAGTTTTGTGATCCATGGTCTGATGATACAGTTTTTAGTTATAAGTTTATTTTACAAAAGTGCTATATTTTTATTTTATACTCCAAGATAATTTTTGTATGTAATATAACCTACATGTTCAGTTTCCTGTCAACGTACTATTCTGAGTGGATGCTACTCATACAATATAAAAAACACCTTATTTTTTAAATGAAAGTGTGTAATAGAGCTTGGTTTGGCAGATTCCTACAAAGAAAGGCAGCAAATTGACATGTGGAATAATCTGAGAATGTGACCTACCAACTTGGAAATCATTGAAAGTTAATCAAAGCATAAATAAGGGACAAATAAGGAAGGTAATTATATATTCTGGATGTCAACTATGTAGTAGGCACTGATTTATCTCTACTTAAGAAGTGTAGTCTGTTTTTAAATCTTACATTGATTCAGCTGTGAGATACATAGAATTAACTTCACTGTAAAAGAGAAAAATATCAAAAAAATTAATTAGTATTTTAATCTACTGAATAGTGTATCCGATTTAGGTACATTGTTGAGAACTTTGCATACTTTTTGCTACATTTGCTATTTTATTTTAATACTGATTACAGTTTAACAAAATGATTAAGATTATTCTCTTATTATCTAGTCAGAGTGGTTAATTATTTCAGCAAGGTTAGATTGGAAAAGCCAATATTCAAACTAATTGTATTTAAATCTAAATATATTTGTTAAAATTATTTGCTGAAACCCATTATCTTGGTATTCAATGAAAAGCAAGGGTTAAATAATTTTTTAAAGTTTCAAATAAATTTTAATGAGTTTCAAAATTTTGGTGAGTTGCATGTCAAAGAGGAAAATCAGGCTTACCTGATTAAAAAACAAGCATTTTCCACTGGGAATTTCACTTCCTTAAGGAAGAGAATGCTGAAACAGGACTTAAAATATACTTCTAATTCAAGATGGCTGATAATGTTCCTGAATCTTATATTTTGGTGGCTTTCAAAATTTATTAAATTTACTGGGGTGGCATTGGTTAATAAAATTGTTAATAAATAATTAACAGGTTTCAAAGGCAGTAGCACATAGTGTTTAAGAGTTCTAACTCGGATATGAGAGTGCTTGGGTTCAAATTATTGTTCTATTGCTCCTGAATCTGTACTCTGTGGACACTTCATGATCTCATTGTTTTTGTTGTCTTATCTTTTAAATGATAGGGGTAATAATATCTATTTTGTAGAAGTTTATTGCAGATAGAATAAATTAATATCTATAAATTATTTAGAGTAGTATTTAGTTTTCTCTTTTGCTTTCTCTTCTTCCTTTCTTAGATAAAAAGTGCTAAAAATAAACATTGCATATTATTTACATCAGTGATCTCCAGTCAAATTCCATTTAATTCAGTGTAGTTAAGTGGTTTGATGGACTTCTAAAATGATTAAAAAAATTAGTTTCTGTGTTAGTATGGGGATAGAATAAGGAATATGCAAATAGAAATTGCTCAATACATTCAACAATATGTTTTAGTGTAATACAAATCTGGGGGAGGGTGCTGTTTTAAACATAGAGTTAGAGCCCTGAAAAGTGTGGCTCAGTTGGTTGGGCATCATCCCACAAAGTGAAAGGTTGCAAGTTTGATTCCCAGTCAGTGCACATTCCTGAATTGCAGGTTCAGCTCCTGGTTGATGCATGTACAGAGAGGCAACCGATCAATGTTCTCTCTCACACTGATGTTTCTTTCCCTCTCTTTTTCCCTTCTCTCTAAAAATAAATAAATAAAATCTTTAAAAAATAAACACATAGTTAGATATTTAAAAAAAAGATATTGTAATATTCTTTCTTAGGTAGAATTTGTTTCAAAACCAACCTAGAAACTCCATTTTGATTGCACAGTCCATTAGAAGTAGCTATCACTATAACCCTTATATTTCTCTTTCTGTCTTGTTTTCATATGAAAATTGATATCCTTGTCTTCACATGGGAGATATTAAAAAAGCTAGGAACCATCTGCTCCACTAATATAGTTTAAGCATTATTTTTGTTCTTGGGGGACTTTCTATATCTTTTACATTTCAGGTCCTTATATACTTCTCTCAAGGCTCTCTACAGCTCTTAAGAATTATTTTTTACCTTGTGTATGATCAAAAATTATTCTGTTGAGAAATTTGAGTTAAAGGCTTTGCAGTTTTCTCAGCTTGCTGGTGATGACTGCTCAATAGCATTCACATTCTTCCACCTTTTGTTGAATATAGCTTCTATTTTCTCCTCCAAAGAGGTTATAAATTTTTACAATCTGTTTTGCTCCACATGAATCACATCAAACATACCTCTGAGAGATTATGGTTCATCTTTTCTGACATGTGGGGGATCAGTTCAAAGCTAAGAAGACAAATACAACACTGAGCTGTTTGAGTAAGGGGCTTGAAAATTCTATTTGATGATTTTTGTATTTCCTCTGAAAAGCACTAAAAGAATAACAATGCTTATATCTATTTCATATAACCATTGCAGGGATTCAATAGATCATCTATGTAATGGGCTTAGAGTTCTTCACAGAAAAATGCTCTAGGATCTTATCCCAGCTTTTCATTCTTTGACTTTTCTGTGACCTTTCACTAAAGCTAGGGTAGTTAATTTATTTTCTTTTTAATTTTAAAAGCAGCTGTGAAGAAAGGTGTCACAGAACTTTTCTTCTGAAATTTTAGTATAAAACAGCAGGCATTTGGCCAATGTTAGTTTTCCTCCCTGTGAGATTTCTCTCCAATGAATACCTTCAAAGAGCCCTGCAATTGTGTTTTTACCTGTAGGTCTCACCTCAATGAGAAGGATTCCTACACTAATTTGGAGCCTTGCAAAAGCTGTGGCCTTCCACTGCAACCTCTAAATCTGATGCAGTTCATATATATTCAATGCCTATAACTACATGCTGCACGGTGAAGTTTAGCAGAGCCACACTAGCATATAATATAAAATCTGCCACAAATTATTGGGACAGTAATAATACATACATGAAATACAAGATAGTCGTTTGGATTCACAACATCCAGTCACATAGAGTTACAACTATTAATCTTCAAATACCTGGTTCTGTCCTTGGCATATAGTAGATCCTTAATAAATACTCCTTAAAGTGATTACTACAAAAAGGGCAGTTTAGTTTTAACCTCACAATCACTGGCTCTAGTAATATGAGTTCTTTCTTCTTCATGTGCTCTCATGCTTAAGAAAGAAAACAGATTTCTTACCACTCATGTCACCTTAGAAAAGGAGAAGCAGCTTTATTAACTGATGGGCTATCAACACAAGAAATAAAAGCATCCTCGGAGATCTGTGATTTTTTTTTACTACAGTCATCCTGAACTTGCCTTCATATAATATATCATCCTTAAATTTCCCAATTCCATGCTTACGATTACTCAGTATTTTGAATTTAAATATTTTTACAATTGAATTGATGGACAGATTAAATCAATTTTATATTGCTAAAAGTACTTTTGTAATCTTTTAACAAATAACAGAGTTCTATTTATTTCATGTTGAAATGAAATGTGGATGATGCTGCACTCTCAAGTAGGCCTGGGTTAATTGTAGGCTCCACACTTACTTTAAGGAGTGAAAAAGCTAGAGGAAAAAGAATGAATAAAATCACATTACTGAACAGATATTATAGTTTTCAAAAAGATGAGTTAATTATGATAATACTCCACTTTTAGGTTTTGTTATTTACACTTATAAACTACACTCGTAAATTTTCTCACTCGATCCTCATATTTTTCAATAATAAATATTAGCCATCATACTATACACACAAACATTATACAGATTAAGAATTAAAACTAGATATTTTATGTGCTAGTTTAAATTGACCTAACTCCACTTTTTGCAAAATTTTCATTTTTACATCTTCATAGTATTGCCATGCTAATTTCCAAAGCAGTTTTACAAATTTTCCATTTCTACCAGCAATGTGATAGGTCCTTATTAGCATTCGATATAATTATTTATTATAGTTATCAGTATGCACTGGTATTTCACTTGGTTCTGATTTGTCTTTCTCTAATAACTAAGGATGCTGAGTACTTATTTCATGTGCTTATTTGCCATCCATATTTCTAATCTTGAGTGGTGACTGCTGAAATTTTTACTCACTTTTTCTTCTTATTTTGGGCTTTAGAGAATTCCTTATATATTTGAGATATAAGTCCTATTTTAGGTTTTTGATTTGCAAATATTTTCTTCTTGTTTGTGGCTTGTCTTTTTATTCTCTTTATAGTACACTCATAGAGGAGAACTTTTTAATTTCAATAAGATTCAATTTACCAATTTGGTCTTTTGTGAATCATGTTTTTGGTGTTCTAGTTAATAAGTCTTAGCTTTGAGACATTTTTCCATTTAGTATGATAGTAAATGTATGTTTTTCATATAATTTCTTTACCATACTGAAAAAGTCCCTTGTATTCTTAGAATGCTGAAAGTTTTTATCAGTAAGGGATTTTGGATCTTTCAAATGCTTTTTCTGTGTCTATAGAAATGATCATATGTTTTCTTTCAAAAAATTGTCAATATGATGAATCACGTTGATTGATCTTCAAAAGTTAGGTCTTCCTTTCCTGGGGTAAAATATACTTGATTATGATGTGTCATTTTTTTAACTGTTGATCTTGTACAGTTTTCTGTCTTTTACTCCCACCCCAGCCCACCACCCCAGCCCTCCCCACCTCCCTCCCATTTCCACCCGCCATAGTTTTTGTCCATGTGTCCTTTATACTTGTTCCTGTAAACCCTTCCCCTTTTCCCCTGAAATTCCCTCCTCTCCCCTCTGGTGACTGTCTGAAATTGAGAACAGGCTGACAATGTTTTTGATATATTTTTTAATTCAATAGGCTAAAATTTGTTTATAATTTTGTTAAATATGTACATTAAGATTGATCTATGTGGGTCTTTGTAATATCTTTTAATAAATTTTATATAAGGATAATATTGGCTTTAGTGAGGAAATATTTTCTTTTCAAAGTTGTACAATACAGAATAATTTGCACAATATCTTTAATGAACATTTTCTAGAGTTCAAGGGTAAAGCTATCTATGCCTAAATTTTTACATTTTGATAGGTTTTGCCAAGAACTATGAAGGAGCTGAGATTTTAGGCAACTTGCAAGCAAACAAGTTTTCCTGTCACAATTGTATGAATGCTGGAAAAAGACAAAAGACAGCTTTCATAACATAACTCAGAGCATAGCCAGCATTGTGATAATTAGCATATTTGTGTCATTTCCCCCGCGTGTAAGTTTCATAGGTGTCTGCATGTACTTTGAACTGCATTGTTTGAGAGGAAATCAGTCTAAGCAACCTACTTATACTTTTAGTGATCTGTACATATGTCTGCTCTGTGCTCTGGGGGAAACATTATCTTTGTTATCCTGAATTGTAGTCAAACCCATCCTTTGCTCTAGAGACAGACACTATCTTCATCTTTCAAGTCTTTAAGTTCACCTTCCCTGTCTTCCAAAGGCAGAAACTGTAACTTTCCTTTCCAGTCTTCCAAGACCACTTCACACTCTTGAACAGATTGTTTGAAACAAAGGGCAGTTAATGCCACTGCTCAAAAGATGGGCAAATATAGGAGAAATCCGTGAAAATTCTCTCTCAAAGGCTGTTAAATAAAAATTTGATCATTTAATAAAAATAGATTTATTTTTGAGTGTGCTTTGGTATGTAGTTTTTCTGTTTCATCTCATTTGTTGACTTTATTGGCATGTATTTTTTTATAATACTCCTTTAATTTTTAAATACCTGTAGATTCTGTTTTCTTGGTAATCTTTGGACTATTTATTCAAACCATTTATTTCTTATGTATGTAGACAGAACAAACTAACCAGTGATGCTCTTGTTTAGAAAGCATATATACTACCACATGAAATCAACACACCTACGCTTGAGAAGATCTCACTTCTTGTGGGGAATGATCACACCAACACCATCTCTTTCCTGGGCATTGTAGTTGACCCTCTTTTGCTTATAGAGAAGATGATAGGGGAAAACTTAAGATACTGCTTTTCCTTAATGTTCCGGAGGAGGAGAGGAAAGACAACCCTCTTCTCAGAAGACACCTAGGTAGCAAAGCCCCATGCTCTATTGAAGAAGCTTGTAGAGCATAGATCGTGGATCTGTGAGAGCTGTGAGGCTCCTACCCTTTATGGTACACTCTTTCTCTCAGTTGTGCTCCCGTCTTCTCTCCATCTCACCATGTTCTGTGCTTCCTGGTCACTGGACCTGGATTAAAGATAGCAAAAAATAATCAAAGTAGTTCAAGTTTCACTTCTTCAAATCTTTCTACTAATGTCACATTTAATTTTTTTAGTACATTGGATAAAATATATGTCATCTGGCAAAAAATACATAGGTAGTGTTTGAAAAAACAATCTTGATAATAAGTGATGGAAAGCTAATTGGAGAAAAATTGAATGGGATTATTAAAAATATAAGATAATGCATTGACAATTACAAACAGAATGCAGCCAAGTTCAAGAAGGGACTTAACTCAGCCTGAGAAGCCTGGATAATGCTAGCATTTCTACATAGTTTACTTATGCTTCCCTCCGTGGAACATTTTATTTTTTTTCTCTCTGAACACTGCCTCCTCCCATATGTAGGAAACATTGCCCTGAGTGGTTTATAACTTCACATCTCACAACATCCACTCAGATAGGATTGATCTCTGGGCTGATTAATCTCCAAATTCCAAATTAAAAGGAAAAAAAGCTATGATTGGTCATAGAATGATTCCTAGTAGGCTGGAGAGAGTAATGCCAGCAAACAAAGAGGAGCCTCATATAATACTTGTTTCTAACTCCAAATACAAACAAATTGACTTATACATATAATGTGCACCTCAGTAGGACATATGAAAAAATTAGGACTGATTCTTTGGCAATCCTTCTGTCCTCAATTCTACAAACTTCAATGATGTTCCCTGAAGTTCCCTATTACCAGATTTCACCCCATATTTGTTATCATGAGAATCATTTCTCCATTATGATAGTCCTGTGAATTTGAGAATGTCTGCTAATAACTGTGATGCTTAATTATATCATATTAAATATGAGAAACCGATTATATAATATTATACGTCAATGTCATTGGTGCAAATATCACCTAATATTAATACCGGTTGTCAGATTTATTTTGTTTGGTCTGCAAAGTATTAATTTACTTTGAATCTTAAAATGATTTCCTGGCTTCAGTTGAGTTGTAGGAACACATGACAACACAAAGGTGGAACTGGCTGCCCCTTTACAGGAGCGTGCCTCTGTCCTCTATTACGGTCTTTACTCAGCCAGCATCACTCTGGTGTGGTGCCACCTAGCACTGCCAGGCATCTGTACTGTGAATCCTGGCTAATTGGGCCAACAGATGTGAAAATCCTTAGCTCTCTTTCTGTTGAGTATAAATCTGAAAACTGAAAATTCTATTTATTGCCCTCATTCTTCTACAAAATTATAAATTCCTTAAGCACAGAGATTATACTTGTAATTTGTGGATTCTTTACATCATTTAATATATTACCCATGAGAAATAAAACATTTGGAATCAATATTTGGTGAAAAATATTTGGAGGTTGTTCGTTTGTTTGTTTGTTTGTTCCCCTATACATTGCCCATTCGGAATCAGGGCTGAAGGGCTCCAACTCTACCTGCAGGGGCTTATCCAGCCTTCTTGTCACAGGCACAGGACGGAAGTAGAGACATGCACCAGAAACTGCAATACTTATCTCATGCTAATGTCTATAATATTTACAATATTGCATAGGACATTTTTCTTTAAAACCTTGAGGAAGACAGGAAAGTAATTCATTTAGGATAGCTAAACCTAAAGCTAGATTTCCAAAATAATTTCTAATTCCTTTTCATTAGCAAATTATTTGAATTGATGCTAAATATGGCTGCAAAAATGATAGTAAGTTTTGAAGAACTGAAATTTCAATAGTAAGGTAGATATATTTAATTTAGTTGATGTGTATGTGTTCATGAGTGAGTATATGTTTCTCAAGCTACTATTTATATAATTTAAAATCAGCATGGCAAGCCTCAACATATTAACCTATAGCATTAGTTTGAAACCTATGTGACTAGTCAGGTTCAACAAAAGAAGCAAACAAATAAATAAAAATAAATAAATGAAATGAATTACCTCTTTTTACAGTTATGTGTTACAAAACAATATTGATATTAATATCTTAATCCATTGCCATAGCCATATCCACAATTATGTCTACATATAGATACATTTATATTGTCCTATTTCTTCTAATAGCTGGAACTGTATTACTGTTTTTCAGTCCTAAAAGCATTGCAATCAAGTTATCTAAATTACCTACCCATTTTGAAATTCTAATAGATCAGGAGTTAGCCAACTATGGCTAGCCTTCAGCCTCAATTTGTAAACAGAATTGTACTGGCATACAGCCATGGCTGTCCACTTACGTTTTTGCCTGTGGCTGCTTTCACAGTACAGCGGTAGAGCAGAGTGGCTGTAACAGAGACCATATGCTGCAAGTCTAAAAAATTTACTAAATGGTGCTTTAGAACATAAGTTCACCAACTTTTGCACTATGTTATACAAAGAAAACAACAAATTTGACTATGTAAGCAAGGTTCAGATATAAAACTTCAAATTAAAATAATATGGGTACTCTGACACTAAGTTATGTACTAAAGTAATTTTCTTCCGTTTATAACCAATAATTTCTAAATGACTATTTAATGTTTTCCTTGATTTCAGAGCCCTTAATATATAATTGCTTGCTATATCCTTTATGATTTTATATTAAATAAACATGTTTTATTAAACAATATTATAGTAGTAATGACATGGTTCAGTGTGCTTTTGCAATGTTCATTTTTTCTATAAATGGCTTTAACATCAAACTACTAATGATCTCAAATAAATTATGAGAAATGTAGAGATGTCTCTGTCCTGAAATTATAACTGATAGTATGAGAAGCAACTAAATTAAAAATAAAACCCCTTTTCCCCTGTAATGTTTACAACAGTTTACTCAGATTTTTTTGTATAAAATAACAGCCTTGTAAATCATTATGTTGAAGAATTACATAATCTCTGAAGGATTACATAAAAATAAACATAATTACTGATCTTACATTTCTAAAGATTCCCCTCATAATTTGTTATTTATTACTCATTGGCATGTTTGTTCAATTAAACAATATTACCAAACATAACGGCATGAATCAAGACCTGATTTAGGGGTGTGAAAGGAAACCATCTCTAACTTTGATTGCTGAAGCAAAATACAAATAGCAGTGAAAAGGATAGGATGAAATGCATTGGCATATTTAATCATCATATCATTGTATTCTTATAGTTATATATAGAAAAAAACATGAGAATTGCTTTGCCCACTTAGTTATGTAATATTGGTGGATGTTCTAATGTAATTACTAAGGAAAACGTATCTGGCTTTCATGTTATATTCTTATTTAAGAAATAAGGATTTTTATCTTTAAAGAACTGAGTTGTCCTACACAATTAGTTATGTGTTCATTTCTAATCATTCATTCATTTATTTATATTTTATTGAAATAATTTAAAACAGATGGAAATACAGCAAAGTCATAAAATTAACCTGCTCTACTTTATAGCAGACATTTTAGATATGTGCTTTAGTTTTTTTTTAATAGCTGCAGAATATATTTTAGAATAAAACCAATACAAACATATAAAGTTAAGAAATATGTTGTTCCAGTTTTGTTATCCAAATAAAGACACCCAAATAAATCAAATAGCTCTACTCCATGAAAGGACATATATCATACATGCTCAAATATAAGACAAGACCTTTTTTCCTCATAAATTATCTCTCAAAGAAGAACCAACCTACGCCTCATCACGAAAGCACTCTGACTTCTCTCCCGTTAGAATGGATGAGCCGTGCCTGTCCCGACCTGGAACCAGGTCCTTAGCTGTGGAGTGGTTTCCATCCTTTGTCTCTCATTCGGTTGACTTTTCTCTGGCAATATTTATGTATCTCTCCTACAGAAAAAAAATTCCCTCTTTTTGTAGTTAATAATGTATAGTATTTACAATGTGCAAGGAACAATTTTAAGTATTATACAGATGTCTTTACTCATCAATGCTCATTTAATTCATAATTTGCTATTATTAAACTCATTTTTACAGATAAGGAAATTAAGGCAGGATTTGAACCCAGGCAATGTGGCTCCAGACTCTATAATCTAAGACACTGTATTATTTTACCTCTCATCGGTAGCAGCATAAAGCAATTGTAAAAACTCCCATCTTAAAACCAATAAACAAAAAAACTCTCTCATGACCTCCATCTACATACTCATTTCTTGTACAGGTCAGCAGTTACTTCTTTTGCCAAGTGGAAGTCTCTGTAAACATCTTACAGAAGTACTCAGTGGCAGTTAACATGGTTCTCATCCTT
Source organism: Glossophaga mutica (assembly GCA_039655065.1). Lineage (NCBI taxonomy): Eukaryota > Metazoa > Chordata > Mammalia > Chiroptera > Phyllostomidae > Glossophaga > Glossophaga mutica. The sequence goes on along the minus strand of CM077308.1, from coordinate 69,675,532 downwards.
TTTATATATATGTAAATATATATAAAGACCTGTGACTCCCACCTTCCATTACCTTCTGGTCCCAGTCAGATGAACTTTGAGAACATTATGGTGGTATGCAGACCTCTACCTCAGTGGGCTCGGGTCCTCTCAGCCTCGTATCTAATCTCTTCCCATCCTGGATGATGTTTTCAACACTACAGCATGCTTCTTCCTCACAGCTTTTGCACTGCTGGTCTCTCTGACTAAGCTTACTCTAGTCTGCCCTTTTACACATTTATTTTCCTATCTCCACATTTATTTTACCCAGCCTAATCTCAACAGAGAATAATGAAAGACATAGAGGTTAGGTGGAGCCTTATTAGCCTTAGTTTTTTGGTTAATCAAATGGCAGTGTTTTGTACTTTCACTTGCAGTTTCCTTAACATTGGAAATCATGGGCAGAAGTCTCGTGCTGTCATTTATTCATTAGAACATTTGTGCTGGAGTAAAAACTACCCTCTCTACTTTCTGTGTTTACAAAATTATAGTTTCTGGTGAGGATAGATAGATGACAGATATATCGATAGATAGATAGATAGATAGATAGATAGATAGGAGAAGAAATTTATTACTATGCATAAACAAAACAGTGCATAACCTCAGTTAGCACAACGTGTATGTATTTTGGTCTCCTGTATGGTATAATTTCTTTCTTTTCTTTAAATTAGCATATCTTTATTGGTCTGAACCTAGTAAAACTCCCTATAACATTAAAAAAGGCAATCTATAGATCTAGGTATGTATGTTCCCTTCATAATTACTTAACTTATAGACTGCTATGAATTTTAAGTAGATGATAATGTTCATAACATGCTTGGCATGTAATAAATGTTCAGTGAATATCTATTATGTTTATTACTATTGTTAGTTTCAATTGAACAGGTAAGGCAGCTCTCTTACGATCAGCTTTATCAACAAAAGTGTAATAATTTTCCATTCTTTAAGACTGTATTGTGTATATATGACAAAAATTTGAAATTTAACATATAAAAGTTATCCAAAAAGAATCATCTTACTTCCTACACAAGTCCACATTTAAATCACTTAATATGCATACAATTAATAGAAATAATCTCAGACAAATTTTAAATAAGTCATGACTCTACAGCATCTGAGTACTGTTGATGGCCTTTTATCCAACCCTAGAATCCCTTCTGAGAAGCTGTTTCTGATGTCAACTGCTTAGGTCAGGTTTCTAAATAAAGAACCTCACATGGGGATTCTAGATCAAGGTGTTTATTTAAGCAGTGCTCTCTCAAGGAGGATGGGAGTGGAATGAAGGCAGCAAAATAGAGCAGAGATAAAAAGCCAAGTAGACTGTATCCTCAGCTCGATACTAGTGCCAGTCTGATATTATGAAAAAGATTTAGATTTCCCCATATTTAGACTCAGGTTTGGGTGAACCCATAGCTCTTCTTTATTCTACCAGGATGCAGGTGAAGCAAACAAATAGACAAGCAAAAACACTACCAGGGTTGGGTAGAGGGAAAAGAGAAATGGAAGAGTCACTTCATTACATCTTAAAGCTTCTGCTCAAAAAAAAAAAAAAAAAAAAATCTTACATCATCTTCATGTGCATAGCATTACCTAAGTAAGTTATATGGCCAAAACTAATATCAAATTGGGTAAAATGTGTGATTCTCCCACTGGACAAGCCCCACTTAGAAGCTACATGAAACCCTAACACAATCTATCATAGTTCATATTTTTGGCCACAAAATATTTGGTTATCCTCTCACAGGCAGAACACAGTCACTCTTGCCCAGAAGAATAAACATCCAGCACCTATCTGTATCCATCTGCATCTGGACAGCAAAACTCTACACACACGTGCTCCTGGAGCAAAACTTCACAGTCTAATGTTTCTTATGGCTCTAGAAGACACTTTCCCATCATTTCTCCAGGCCATGTCTCAAGAAACTTTTGGCATATATTGTTTCCCTAGGGTCTGAGGAGCTGCTTCATACTGTTTCTTGCCTATAGGAGATTGGGTGCCCCAAGGATCATGTCAGATTTTTTAACTCAGAGTTTCTTTCAGTTTAGGTTTTTGGTTCTCTTTATAACAGGATCCAGCCAGCCCCTGCACGTCCCGCCCGCCCCAGCAAAGAGGGTTTTGTAATGGAGTCCAGAACTTGAGATGTCCAGGAAATATAAAAATGTAGGATATCCTCACCCCTACAAGTCTGGACTGGGGGATGGTACACATGGAGCAGGGCCATTAAGAGTTATTTTGCATATCAACAGTTGGCCAGCTTCCTATCTGATATGCAAAAAAATGTCTATTTTACATATCTATAACAGCTGGCTAGTTTCATAGATATGTTAAGTAGCTGTGGCCCCACTTTGAGACAGGGACCTGGGAGTGACTTAGACCCATGATGTAACTGGGAGGCAGCTCCCCTTATAGCACCTGAGTGAGAGCTCACAGATGGTCTGATTCATGTCAAGAGGCCACACCAGCCCAGACTTGCTATGGCAGCTAGCAAGGCTGGAAAAATACCGGAGTGCTGGCAGGTGTAGCCGATTGTGGGAGGAATTGGAAATGGAGTTCCAGAGAAGATTCTTGCATGTATTTAAGCATCTTAAATACATGGTGTGTATTTAAGGTGTGGCAACCATGTGGGTTCTAACCACGCTGTTTTGGACTAACCATGTGGTTTTGTGGGGACTAACAATGCAGTCTTGGGGCTCCCTTTACCACAGCTTAGGAGGCAGAAGAGCAAGAGGTAGCAGATATGAAGAGCTCTCTCTTAGCAGTTTAGAAGAATGTGGGAGAGATGCTGTGGAAGGAAAGGGGTGAAAGGACTCTTGCTGGTGGGCCATGAGAAGGTGCCATGTGGGCTTGGATTAAGAACTGGAGATCCCGGTTACATGGCTGATGGTGCTGGGAGTCACGGGGGGGCTGCCAGCTGAGCACAAATTACTGGGAAGAACCAGGAGCTAGCCAAGCCATGGACTACTATTTTTTCCTGAGATAGGATACCCCTGACTGGCTTGACTGGGCAAAGCAGGAAAGGAAGAACTATGTGCCTTTGTGGGTGTTTTAAGGGACTTTGAGTACTTAATGGCAATATTCTGCCATTACTCTAAACCTGTATAACTTTTGAATAAATAGTTCCTTTCCTTATCTTCAGACTCTGGCATTGAGAGCCATAATTCCAATTCCCTTGCAGCTGGCAAAGAATCCATAGTGACAGAGGCACCCCATAACCCCCGGGTCCAGTCTGTAACATCTTGACAGTAACACTTTTTTTAAAAGCATAGTGACCTTCATATTTATTTGATTCCTAAGCCACTACACATACCAGTTATCACACTAACAATTTTTTATGCTAACTCCTTTCCCTCTGGGCTTAAAGGAAGTTATATGAAGGCTACAAAGCTTCTGTGCGAATCTTCTCTCCTTACTCTCTTTCTTTCTCCTGAGTCTTGTCATCTAACTGAAAGCACTTAGCAGATACAACATGAGTAGATTCAGGGAATTTTTTTAAATTTTATTTTAATTGTTGTTCATGTACAGTTTTCTGTTTTTTTTTTTTATTCCCATTCCAGCCCACTGTCCCAGCCCTCCTCACCTCCCTTCCATTTTTACCGCCCCCCTCTAGTTTTTGCCCATGTGTCCTTTATACTTGTTCATATAAACCCTCTGCCTTTTCCCCTGAAGTTCCCTCCCGTCTCCCCTCTAGGCACTGTCAGCCTGTTCTCTATTTCAGTGTCTTTGGTTATGTTTTGCTTGTTTGTTTGTTTTGTTGTTTAGGCTCCTGTTAAAGGTGAGAACTTACATGACTTGACTCTAAGAAGACAAGCAACCCAATTAAAAAAGAATCCTGAAACACCAATCCAAAAGAATCTATGCACCCCTATGTTCATAGCAGCACAATTTACAATAGCCAAGTGCTGGAAGCAACCTAGGTACCCATCAGTTAATGAATGGATCAAAAAACTGTGGTACATTTACGCAATGGAATTCTATGCACCAGAAAGAAAGAAGGAGCTCCTACCCTTTGCAACAGCATGGAAGGAATTGGAGAGTATCATGCTAAGCGAAATAAGCCAGGCAGTGAAAGACAAATACCATATGATCTCACCTTTAACAGGAAGCTAATCAACAAAACAAACAAACAAGCATAATATAAACAAAGACACTGAATTTGAGAACAGTCTGACAGTGTCCAGAGGGGGAGGGGAGGGAATTTCAGGGGAAAAGGGGAACGGTTTAGAGCAACAAGTATAAAGGACACATGGACAAAAACTATGGGGGGTGGAAATGGGAGGAAGGTGGGGAGGGCTGGGGTGGTGGGCTGGGGCGGGGTAAAAGACAGAAAACTGTACAATATCAACAATTAAAAAATACTGATTAAAAATTAAAAAAGAAAAATAATAACCCCTAAAAAAAAAAATGGGCAAAGGACTTGAACAGACACTTCTCCAAGGAGGACATACAGAGGATCCAGAGACACATGAAAAGATACTCAGTATCGCTAGCTATCAGAGAGATGCAAATTAAAAGCATAATGAGATACCACTACACACTGGTCAGAATGGCCATCATAAACAAAGCACCAAACAACAAGTGTTGGAGAGGTTGTGGAGAAAAGGGGACCTTAGTGCACTGTTGGTGGGATTGCAGACTGGTATAATCACTACGGGAAGCAGTATGGAATTTTCTCAGAAAACTAAAAATGGATCTACCTTTTGAGCCAGCAATTCCACTGCTAGGATTATATCCTAAGAATCCTGAAACACCAATCCAAAAGAACCTATACACCCCAATGTTCATAGCAGCACAATTTACAATAGCCAAGTATTGGAAGCAACCTAGGTGCCCATCAGTAAATGAATGGATCAAGAAACTATGGTACATTTACACAATGGAATTCTATGCAGCAGAAAGAAAGAAGGAGCTCCTACCATTTGAGACAGCATGGATGGAACTGGAGAGCATTGTGCTAAATGAAATAAGCTAGGCAGTGAAAGACAAATACCATATGATCTCACCTTTAATAGAGAATTTTTATTTAAAAATTGTAATGAACATAATTTTGCTGTAGTTCTGGCTTGAGACTGAGTAGTAACTGTTTTTTGTTTTTTTTTTTGTTTTGTTTTTTTTTTTCTGTTGTGAAGCAGGCTTTGTTAGTTTTTCTTTTACCGGTTGGAATCGAGAAACATTTCCATTATCTAACACCACATGTCCGGGCATGTGCTCACTTTCTGTTTCCTTCTACTTTTGTTTGCCAAGAGTACAAATAGCTCCTGAACTCATCTTTTCCTACAAACACTTGTCAGCATGCACCAAAGTAAGCAGACAATGTTGACAACATTCTGGTTTACTTTTTCTTCCCTTAAGTTTACAAGTCAGGGAAAAGTACTAGCAAACTCTGAGTTCCTTAATCAATTCACAAGGATTGAACTAATCCCTTGCTGGACTTCATGCTATGAGAAAATTGAACTATTTTCTATATCATCATTATCATATGGTATTAACTCTACAAAACCCTATCCCAAATTGTGAGAAGTTTAAAGGGGCAGCACCTCCATAATGAACCCAGGACTCCTACTTTGGTCCCCATTAGCTCTACAGCTATGGAAATCCTACTATGATAATGGCTTCTAATGATGTTCAGTAAATATTAATTCCATTTTTAAAAATGCATGTATACATGCCTGGATTGATTGATGATTTAAAAGTCTTGTTTGCCCTACGTAGAATTTCTGTGGTTTTATGTATCTCCTGTCCAACTTTGTTGTATTGTTATATTTTCTACCGCACATGTTAAAGAGTTTCATTTTAGGGGAGCAACTTCTCTCTTATACTGTGGGATAAATTCTTTGCATCATCCTGTGCCTTTGTGCATGGTTTCTACTTTACAGTTAACCTGATAGTTTAAAAAGTAGTTGCTCACCGTTTTTCCCCTTAATTTATTTTATTGCTACAAGTCTCGACAGAAAGGCATATGTTTTTTTATATTATTTAATTTGTTGTTGCTATCAGTGGTTTTAAGAACTAATGTCCAAATTAGCTTTATCTTCTCATTTGCATATCATTTTATCATTACTATTTTTCCAAATTTCAATGCGCTTCATAGTGTTAGTAAAAATTTATATTATTTAATTTTTGCTTTTATTTATACAAAGTGGAATATTTAATATAGTAGCTTCTCTTTTACTAAATCTTCAGTCATTAGCTACATGTGAAAGTAAGATAACTTAATCTTCTGATTCAGATATGTTCTTTACTCAGATAGAACAACTTTATGAAGTTCAAATACTTCTTTACTCAGAACAACTTTATGAAGTTCAAGTACTTGTGAAGTACTGCACAATTTTTATAACATTTACATTGCTGAAGTTGGGTTTTTTAGAAATTTTAAAATAATTGAATGAAGCTATTGAAAAGTATAAACCCTAAGAAATGTTAAATGTGTATAGCACTCAATATGATTAAATAATAATATTTTAAAAATAAAGTAAGTTATAAACCAAAGGACATTTTTCCCTCTTCCCATATATTTTAGACTAAAGGTCTAAGGTAATGGATTAAGTATAAGATCTACTGATTTCTGTATTTTTCTACTTTAGAAAGGAACTAAAATATAAGAAACAGATACATATCTCTAGAAGCGGGACATATCATATATTAAATTATAAGATTTAAGAGTCATGATTTTATTGTGCTTAACATATATTGCCTAATTATAGATCTTAATGAATGGTAGATTTGTGAAAATTAGGTATATAAATTTATAAAATATACAAACACTTATAACCTCTAAAGGTGATAATACTACTTGATTTTACACAATTTACTACATTTAAATTTCTCTATGTTGCTTAAAAATAAGTTTGAAAATAATGTATAATTTAATATGAATAGTGGCTCTGACTAGCTTAGTTGCTTAATGCTCTTACCTTCTTTTATTTTGTTTGTTTACATGAATTATTTTATTTAACTCTTACAACAACCCAGAGAGAGGATTTCTGTATGACCACTAAACAAATAAGTAAATAGGGAGTAAATTAGATTTAACAAATTGTCTTGATTTCTAGAAGGGGGTTACATTTAATGTTTTGGAAGGATGATATTATTCTTACATTCAGAGATACTACTTTCCTAGGAAAAGAAGTGGAATATCCGTTCCTTCATTAATTCTAATATTTTTGAGCAATCATCTACTAGTTACCAAACACCAACTTAAGTCTTTAAAGTAGAATAATGAGTGAGACAATTATCTTTCTTCCTGCACTAGCACCTTAGTTGGAGGAAATAGATAATATACAAGAAAATAAATTACTCTAAGATAGCTTCAGAAAGTGGTAGGTGCTCTGCAGGAAGTTGTACAGAACATGTGGTAGAGAACATGGGGCACATTTAAATATTCTGGATGAGAAGTTCCCTCTAAGATCCGAATTAGAGAAAACAGCCCTGCATGTGAAGGTCTGGAGGAAAAAAGTTTCAGGCAGGAACCTAAGCAAATGGTAAGTCCCTGAAGTAAGACCAAACTTGGCAAGTTTGAGAAACAAAAGGACAGAGTTTCTGGAGCAAAATCATTGAAGGAGATTGTGATGTGTAAGGACCTCTAGGAGTCAGGCAAGGGTCCAAGACATCAGAGCCTTGGGGACTGTGGGGAGGGGGGTTGTTTTGTTCTAAGTATAGTGGGAGAATGACAAAGTTTACTTATGCTGGAAAGTATTATTTAAGTTGCTGTTTGCAAAATGGATTGAAGGAGTCATGTGGTAAAGGATGGGTGAAAAAAGAGTGGAAGCAGCAATTGGTGATGTTGGGAACCTTAGGGGAGAATCAAATTTGGAAGGGGGTCATATGTGTCTTACAGATATGATAAGTCTGTGATAACTACTAGATTTCCAAGTGCGTATATGATTAAAATTGGATATAAGGACTTAAGAAGGCAGAAATTGATGGGAAAATCTGGGGAATCACTGTTCTATAGAGAGTACAAGATTTGAAAAGATTAGATAAAATTATCTATGGACAAATGTTGACAGAGAAAGACAAATTTAGATGTCTAGCAGAAAAGCAGAATGAGAGCAAAAGGCCAGTGACTTTCTGTGACAATCATAGTCCCAACAGAAAAAGATAGCCTCTGGCCCTAGAGTTGTCCTGGTACACCGGGGTTCACTTTAACGGTTGAGGGTTGGGAGAAAAAATACCAATACAATGAACAGAGATGAGTTAGGAAGTTGAGGATTTGCAAATAATTGATTTTAACCATATACCATGAGCTCTAAACTGTATAAGAGGAAAGACATGAGGAGCATGATGTAGCACTGAAAAAGATGGTAAGATAAGTGAACTTTGTACATACAAAAATAAATCTTATGTTAATGTAATACTTCTTAACCCTGGGGCCTAGGAAATGTTTATTATTCAGGGTGGACCTTTAACTTTCCTTTATTTTCAGAAGAAGGAGTATAACTGTAAATTGCTTAAGTAACTTCTTGTATTTGCACATAGTTTTATAGTTTAGACAACACATATGTCAGAATGTCCAGTAAATAAAGCACTGAGCATTGTCTTAGAGACTTAATAAATGAAGGATAATCTGCCAATAATGAAGGTAACAGTAGAACATTTATCAGATAAATCTTAAGAAGGAAAACAGAAAATTTTTAAAGTAAAAGTTGGATTAAAATATGCTAAAGTTGGACATTCTCTTGCTAAGAATTCCACTTATTTGAGCTATGTTAAATCACGTGAGGAAATACTATAAATACAGGGCAATTATCAAAATCAAATAACTACTCTCTGCTCATGTAATTCCCTGAAAATGAACAATTATTTTTGTAAATGATATGTTTCTCATAAAGTAAGAATTGATGAGATTCCTGAGTATACTCCGAGAAGGACACACACCCCTACAAACTGCTCAGGGTTTGAGCAAGACACTATCACCGAGTTCTCAGAATGTCACCTGACAATGGACAGTCCTGTTTACAGAATCTTGTTTAAATAGATGAGCTCTTGGGTAGATTTGATTTATATATTTTTAAAGGGGATTATGTGCTATACTACATGCCTCTTTAATTATAGTAAGCTTTGACTCTGTTACAGTAGAAATGGAAATTAAACATTAACTATATTTCAAAAGATGTTTTACAAATGTTAGCACAGAATCAGCAAGTTAATCTCAAATTTAAATATGTATAGCCTGTATAAATGCTGCACTTGCACAAGCATTTGGTGCCAGAATATTCTTTACAATTTACTGAGCTGTTTTGTATGATTGCACACCCAGCTACCACAACTGTTTTCCACCTAACTGAGCAGACGCAGAGTCAGAGTAGAGACGCTATTTATTTTTGTGCCACCTATCATTAGCTATGGCAGGATTTCCATTGTAAACCTGTTTTCAGAACTTTATAACTTTGTACAAGTTCTAACCACAATGTGAAGCCAAATTTCTCTCTAAAGAATAGCAAGCAACACAGCTTTAGAAAAAGCAGACCAAATATGTAGGGTTAAGAAAACATTCCAATATTAAGAGAAACACAAACTCTATGGATCTTATAACTATTTCAGCAAGGTAGGTGAACAATAAATGCACAATTTTTAAAAATTCGACACTCCTTTGGTGATAGGTTGAAGGGGGAAAAGGTTCATGGTAATTTAAAAACAGGATTAGATTCTTTGAAAAACAGTGCTATCAACTTGAAGTTGTTTCTGCTTTATCTCACCAATTCCCTGTCCTCTATTTAGATATAGGAGACACACAGACACACACACACACACGCACGCACACTCAGTTCACCCTTGATTGTTTCTCTTTACTCATTATTTTATACTTAAACTACTAAATTATTTATTTTTTTAAATAATGAATAATGGTCCTGGTTGTGTTTTTCAGTTTGTTGGAGCATCATCCTAATACAACAGAGCTAAGGGTTCATTCCCCAGTCAGGGCACATACAAAAATCAACAAATGAATGTATAAATAAGTAGAACAACAAATCTCTCTCTCAATCTCTCTGTCTCTCCTCCTTTCTTCTTCTCTTTCTAAAGTTGATTAAAAATAAAATAAAATAAAATAAAATAAAATAAAATAAAATAAAATAAAATAAAATAAAATAAAATAAAATAAAATAATGAAAAATGTTTTTATCAAACATGGCAAACTTTTGACACTGAATTTCACCCTCTTTTGGTACTGTGCACCAAAATATTCCAAAAATGTTTTCATGGGACATGCTGATTTCTGATGAGAAATATCAAAACCAAAAGTAAGTTTTAAACTTTATATCAAGGTATACCAGGTCTCTTTTTATCATATACTTGAATGGTTAGTTTTCTCACTTACCCCTTAGTCTTTTCTATAGGAGTTTGGGAGATGTAATAAGACTAATACATCACTTGAGTAAATCTTGTGCATATTATTAAATATTACCTGATATTTATTCCCATGTATTAGTGTGAGAAAATTAATTTCTTTTATCTTTGACTTTCTTCTTATGTTTTTATCTCCTATACATGACACTGTACTAGACACATGCTGTGGAAGAATCCATTAGAGTCAGTGGTTTCCATTTGAAAATGAAGAAGTATACAAATCTAATTGGAAGAGTTTAATGTAGTGTTTAGGATCTTGACCTTTGATAATCTGGTTTGAATATAGACTCTTCTATTTAAAGTATTTGTGACCCTGAAAATCACCCACCTTCCAATCCCCATTTTCAACACATAGTTGCTATCGGACAACAATTGTTAAATAGCTAAAAATAGCATTTAGTTTTGTAGTACAGGGCAGTATAAAGAGTTTTTATCCCTTAACTCATTTAATTCACATGACAACATGTTGGGATGAGTTGTATAGTTAACTTCTATAAAAATATTTTATTTATTTACCTTTAGAGAGAGGAGAAGGGAGTGGGGAAAAGAGGAAAAGAAACAAATCTGCTGCCTCTCGCAGGCGTCCAAACCAGGACAGGCTACAACTCAAACATGTGCCCTAACCAGAATCGAACCAGTGACCTTTCACCCTGCAGGATGATGCTCAACCAATTGAGTCACACCAATCAACGTGAGTTATGTAATTATCTTAATTTTATAGTGAGTAAAAGTAAATTAGATAAATTAACTTACCTGTAGTCACTATGGTGGAACTTAAATTTGAACCTAATAGTCTGGCTGTTTACATCATGCCCTTAACACTGTGTTGTAAGAATTAAGTAAACAATACCTTTACTAAATTTATCTCAGTGTTTGCAATACAGCTAATGTTCAATAAGTGATAGCTATAGAATAAAAATAAATAAAACAAGATTATTTAAAAGGTGTAAAACAGATATATCATCCTGGCGAAATTCTCTTATTCAAAAACAGAAAACTGCAATCTAGATTATTATTTGAAAAATTTGAAATTATTATTTTTAAAGATGTTATTTATTTTATTTATAGAGAGGAGAAGGGAGGGAGAAAGAGAAGGAGAGAAACACCAATGTGTGATTGCTTTTTCATGACCCCTACTGGGCACTTGACCTGCAGCCCAGGCGTGTGCCCTGACTGAGAATGGAACTGGTGACTCTTTGGTTCACAGGCCAGCACTCAATTCTCTGAGCCATACCAGCTAGGGCTGAAATTATTTTTAAGTAATTAAATCTATTAATTAAAAAATTAAAGTAGCTGAACATAAAACCATCTACACATTCATTAAATTTTCTCTACAAAAATAATTATCTAGGAACACATATGTTTAACATAGTCTCCCAAAATAGATAAGCTTATTAAATTAATTATACATAAATCTTTCCCTCAGGAACTTATTATCTACATTTGAGGTTGTTTGTCATTATTTAGTCGATGTATTCAGTCAGTCAATTAGAAGTCAATCATTCGACAAGTATTTTCTGAGACTCATACACATACATCAGGTACTCTAATACACTATATACGTTAGTGAACAACATAGATGTTGAATTTATTCTCATGGAAGAAAAGACCCATAAAAGATTCAATAACAATAAATTTGAATGGTTCAAATTTAGTAAGAACTTCATAGGACAGAAACAAGTACTGCACATTTAAAGGAGAAGTTACTATTTACACTGAAACTTAAAGAAAGTTAAGATTGGACTAGAAAAGCATTCTTAGAAACGATGTAAACCAAAAACTGGAGATGACAAGATATTGGACAAGTTCTGAAAATTTTAAGAGTTACATTTATCTTTAATTTAAACCGGTAGTTCTCAAATTTTACTGAAGTTTAGAATCATCTGAGAAGCCTTTGAACATCCCAGCACCCAAGTCTCCATCCAGGACAATTAGTGTGTCTGCGGGAGGGAGCTAGTCATCAGTACTTTTTAAAGATCCCCAGGTGACACTTACAGTATAAAAAGTGAAAATTAAACATTCATTCTGAGAGGAAAATTAGATTGTGGTGATATTGTAAAAGGATTTGAAGCTCAAGAAAAAGGCATTTGAAAATAATCTTGTGGGATATGTGAAATGATCTGAAAAGAGGGTCTAGAAACGGGAGAGAAATGTGTTCTAAACCCAGAGGAAAGGACATTCGATGTAATCAAAGCCCCTAATGCTGAAAATGGTGACATAGGCAGACGTGATTCACCACTTCACACAACCACATCAAAATTATGACTAAAATATATAACGATCATCAATTAGGAATGTCAGAAATCAAGTTGAATAGAAGTCTGACAACTATGAAACTGAGTTGAGTAGAAGTTTGACAAATAGGGAATTGAAGAAACTACATCCACCCAGCCTGGTAGGAGGCATGCCGACACAGAAAGGGATGGCCTCACATCCACATGGATAAAAGTTCAGGAGGGATATCTCAGGATCAAGGAGTCTCAGACCCATTTCAGGCCCCCCATCCCACAATTTCAGTGCCAGAAAGATAAGTTCCCACAACTACTGGCTGCGGAAATCAGTGAGGATTGAGTAGGTGGAGGAGACTGCTGGAGCTCCAAGCAGTTCCTCTTGGGAACCCACACACGGATTCGCCTACTCAGACTCACTCACTGTGAGCTCCAGCACCAGAATGGCAGCATGAAGGGCACCTGTGGTATGCAGAGAGAAACCAAAGTGTTTAGCATTGGGGTGAGCAGAGGCCATTGAGTCTTTGATGAGCCCTCCCCCAACAGAGCCAGTAGGCTGGTGAAATTTCTGAGACTACATCAATCTGGCTAACATTGTGTGACAGTGACCCAAGTTGGAGATCCACAGAGGCTCAACCCCACCCAATTTACAGGTTTACCCAAGCTGCTTTTCCAGAAGAATGGCTGGTCTTGGATCCTAAATCCTGCCAAACAAACAACAGATGGCTTCAGTGAGCCCTAGGAGCAGCCAGATTCCATTCACAGCTGGGCTGCACCTAGAAATCTCCAAGCTCAGCACTAGTAACAGCCATCTCAAATTGCTTTACAACTCAGGCAGGGTGCCCCAAGCAAAACATAAGGTGGGGTTGACCTTGGCCTGCACCACCCAGGAAACTCCAATGCCCATGCTCCCAGTGGACAGCTCCAAACCACATCGAAGCACCACCACCCTACCTCTGCACAGATGATACTCCATGGAGGGCAGAGGTTGGTGGTCAGGGGTCACAGTCGGTACTTGCAACTGACTGGTCTGGGTAAACTGCTCCCATTGATTTGTCAACAGCAACTAAGTCTCATCTACAAGAGGAGGGTGTACTCAGCCCACACAAAGGACACACCTGAAGTACCCAGCTTCGGTGATAGGAGAGGCTGTGCCACTGGCCCATACAGGACACCTACTACATTAGGCCATGCTACCAAGGCACAGAGTCAAAGCAGTTATACCTAATGCATAGAAACAAACACAGGGAGGTTGCCAAAAGAGACAAAGAAACATGGCCCAGATGAAAGAACAGATCAAAACTTCAGAAAAAGAGCTAAACAAAATAGAGATAAGCAATCTATCAGATGAAGAGTTCAAACACTGTTTATAAAGATAGTCAAGGAACTTAATGAGGACATCAGCAGCATGAAAAAGACCAAGTCAGAAATGAAAGATACACTAATTAAAATAAAGAATAAATTACAGGGAAACAACAGTAGAATGGATGAAGCTGAGAATCAAATCAATGATTTGGAACATAAAGAAGGAAAAAAAAAAACAACCACTCAGAGCAACAACAAGAAAAAAAACTGGGGATAGTATAAAAGCTTCTGGAACAACTTTAAGAGGTACAACATTGGCATCATAGGGGTACTGGAAGGAAAAGAGGAATAGCAAGAAATTATAAATGTATCTGAAAAAATAGTGAAAGGAAACTTCCATAATTTGGTGAAAGAAATAGACTTGCAAGTCCAGGAAGTGAAAAGAGTCTCAATTATGATGGATGCAGAGAGGCCCACTCCAAGACACATCATTATTAAAAGGCTAAAGGTTAAAGATAAAAAGAGACTCTTTGAAGCAAGAGAAAAGAAATTAATTACTGGGAGGTTGACAAATTGGGGGTGTGTGGGGAATGGGTGAAGAGGTAAGGGGATTAACATGCACAAATAGATAGCTACAGAATAGCTATGGGGATGTAAAGTATGATATAGGAAGTGGAGTAGCCAAAGAACTTAAACGCATAACCCAAGGACATGAACAATGGTGTAGGCATTGCAGTGAGGGAGCGGGTGGTTCTGGGTGGAGGGGGCAAAGGGGATAAAATCAGGACAACTGTACTAGCATAATGAATAAAATATAATTAAGAGAATCAAAGTCCCCAAATGTCAACAGAAAAAAAAATGACTTCTAGAATTTGGCAACTATAATGCGTTTGATAACTTTCCAGATGCAGTTTCAGAGAGTAGCAAGAGACAGAACTGGATCCAAGTGGTGAGGAAGCAGCAAATATTAATATACAACTACTTCCTCAATATATCTCTACACAACATGAAGTTCAGAGTTACTTGGAGTAGATAAAAAAGGGAAGGAATACAGAGTGTACTTGATTATGTTAGTAGAAAAGGTGAAAGGTAACAGCAGAGAGAAAAGAGGGGTAATGGTAACAGGTTTCATCCACACATCCTTTGAGGTGTATGCCTTTTAGTCTCTGTTCTCCTCATAGGAGAACTCATGTTAAGTATATGTGTACAGGTAGTTTATTTGAGGAATGATCTCAAGAAACAAAGTGAAGAAACAATGAAAGTGAGACCAGGAAGGGTTTCTGGTTCAATATCAGAAGCTGTTTTTGAGGTCACATATGTGAGTGATAGAGGCTTGATGGCAGGAACATCTGAGGAGTGTTGAGGATGCTTTCCACAATTATGCATTTGAAATATGGGAGATTGGAGTGCTTTCCTACTGGCTCTAATCCCTCTGTGTTTGTGGGAGCTCCTAGAAGTTAACTCCTCTCCCTTGGCTGTGCTCTCACTCAGTCCAGTACTGCAGAAGTTGATTGCTGGCGTATGAGGCAAGTCTGAGTTCATACAGATGCACACGCCACAACTGTAGTTGCCATTAGAAGAGGATGGAGGGGATGTGATACAAGGACCATAAGTGTCTGCTATAGTAAGCACTGAAGAAACTGGTTCAAATGAGAGAAAACACCAAAGAGAGGACAAAGTACTATGTAGTAGCCTTGAAAAGATGACGGATTATTTAGGAGAATGGTAGGTGGGGACAAGGAGAATATCCAGTCCTTCTCTATGGCCTGTGAATTATGGTCAGTGAGAAAGGAGGGGCTGTGAAAGGACTAAACCTTAAGTCAAGAGGAGACAAATACGTAAGAGCAGAGTGAGGGAGTAAGCAGAGAGGAGTTCACACAGCAAAATTCTGATAGTTGAGATAGCACTAATGGTGGGTATGCATTCTATGGAAATGAAAAAGAGACTTTCTATTTTTCGTTCTATTTGAAAATAGAATATTTTCTATTCTATTGTTATTCAATTCTATGAATAGAGATACATTCCATTTGTTAGAAGAAGAGATTTTTAGTTTTCAATGTTGATGATAAAAGATGGAGAGTACAAGAACCTGCTGTACATAAGGTGCTTGATATATTCTGTTCTTACCAACCCTCTGTGTTAAGTATTGTTATTGTACAGTTGAGGAAACTTAGGCTAGAGGCTCATCTAGATTGTGAATACAGATCTGCACATCCACAAAGCCTTTACTAATCCACTTTATGATGCTAATTTCTTTGGAGAAAGGAACAAGTTTATAATTAGGCTGCAATTGTATCATCTCTGGGAAAAGAATTTGGCAGCACGAAGAGAGCAATTGGCATGTTATTGTTTTAGTGCTAGCTCATAAGACACCCACAAAGGAGAAGCCAAAGGTGGGGAGTTGTACTTGTAGGTGGGGGAGAAGACTCGGAAGACAGAGGGAGAACAGGCAGAAAATTGAAAACAAGACAAAAACACAGACTGCTGCCAGACTGTCAGGTGTGCCAGCTGGAGAAGCAAGGTGGAAAGCTGTTCTTAAATATCAGTATGAAGAAAAAATGCTTTGAGCTGCTTAGTTTCTTCCGTTGCATATTAGTGTGAAAATATCATTGTGCGTTACTCTTTTTCTAATAGTTAACCACAAAGAAACCGTCTCAAACCTATTTTCTGTTGAGGCAGAAAAAATAGTATTTGAATAACATAGCGGTAAATGGCATGAAGGAAATGTACACAGTGTTTTGGTATATAACTTAGGATTCTCTACTGTATGAGGGGTTAGAGAAGTAACTCTTGAGTAATTAATGAACAACTAGAGTGACCAAGGTAAAAGAAGAATTATTTATAAAATAATAATGCTATGCAAAGAAAGTTCATTTTTCCCCCCTAGTATGCTGGTAGAAATGCATTCAAATCAGCGAATTAAAGCTAAGAGTTTTTGGAAAACAATGCTTCTGTCAAAATCTGACAGATGCTTCATAGACACCTCCTAAGCTGTCACTGGTTTACCAGTCACCCAAAGCAATCATTTCTGATGGGTCTTCTTCAACATTAAAATATGGAATCTTGACCTTATTAGGAAATAGCAGAAAGAGCAAGACAGAAGCACAAGAAGCAGAGAAGCAACATTAACTGTCAGCAGTGCTGTCAAAACTGCTAAGTATAGAATACTTTGAGATATGTACCCAAGAATGGTGGATTTTGCTTTTAGTGATTTTAACAGCATGAAATGCTTCGTTCTCAAATCAAAAGAAATGTAAAATAATAATGATACAAATTTCTAAAAAGAATAATGAAATCCTTCATACTGTGAAAGTCTTGTGTGTATAAAAGACCCTGGAGCAACATACAAGACAAATACAGCCAAATTCTATTCCTAGACCAAATTTTCCTTGGCTTCAGGGAACAACTGTCAAATAGTTCCTTGACTATACATTCAGACAAAGCTGTAGAATTGACTGATAATTTTTAACAAATATAGTCAGATTAATAAATGGTTGTTGACAAAAAACTCTGCTATTTCATTGCATTCCAATTTTATATTGTGAAAGAAAAATGGAATAAGCAAAACTACCTTAATTAATAACAACCCGTAGTTTTACAGCACCTGTATATAAATGGCAGCCATTCATAGCATGACAGCAGTAGACTTGGGAAGAACCTAAGTGCTATAGCAATTGTCTCTATGATTCCTTCTAAGGACATGAGGTACAGTAAAAAATTCTTTAGAGGCAATGAAATTTCAATTATACTCTTCATGGAAAAGTGTTTTGTCTGTAAACAATTTTTGTGTAAAACTACTTAATTGTATTCTGTTAAAAGTGTCTATACATATAACCATAAACACTAGAATCAGTGTTTTTATAATATGGTAGAAAATTCAGCAATATAAACTCACATCTCTAACTTTAGCTACTGTTTTTATATCACTATTCAAAATAAACGGTGTTATCCAAACTTATTGCACTATGACTAAACATGAGATATATAGTGTGAAAATCCTGATTTTATAATTGTTAACTTTCATAAACATTATAATGTAATGTCTTTGAATAGTCAAACATAATTTATGCAGTTTGACATTTTATTTATAAATAAAAGTATGTTTTCAAAAATTCATTTATTCTCTCACTTAACATGGGATGCTTTATATGTCTGACATTATGATGAGTTCTGAAAGAGGAGAAAAAGACATCTCCCAACTTTCAAGGAATTGCATACAATTACAATACAGTGTGATGACTGCGATAGTAGCTCCATCCACAAAAAACTCTGCGAGTCCACACATTTTCTAAGAACTCAGTATTAAAGTATAAATTAGTCACCACAAGGAACAGCATGTGCAAAGACTCGGAGGCTTGGGATAACATAGCATATATGGGGAACAAAAAGTAGTTCAGTTATCACTCCTGTAATTTGTTCACTGAAAAATGTGAAGGATAAAGTCAGAAACAGTTTTTAGCAAAAAATTTAACTGAACATCATTGGAAATTAATTTTAAAAATATGAAATTTGATTTGTTTTGTGTAAGATTCTACACTAGAGCTATGCTCTGAAACATTATGCAATGGCCTTTAGTCTTGAAAGATTCTAGCTTACTCTAAGCATAACAAAAAATGCAACATTTTAAAATAGATATTTAAATGGGATATGTAAAAATGCAAATTTGTCAAAACAAGAAAAGTTAGTATCATCCATCCTTGGGTGGCTCATAAACAGAAGAAAACATTTGAAAAAAGGAAGAAAAATAAAATAAAACTCAACAATTGTGAATATAGTACAAGATCTTACTGGGAATGGAGGAAAAGCAACATCACAATTATACATTGAACATCTAAGCACAAATGGCAGTAACAGAGGCAATCATCATGCTATTCTGTACATACCATATACCAACACATCCACGAAGAATCCGTGACCTTCCAAAGGAAGAAATTTCCATCTATGAAACCTATCAGCACTAATTTTAAAATATTCATCTACATCAATTTCAAAGGGAAACTTTAAAAAAATGCAGATTTCAAAGACCCACTGTGGAACATTTGGGCCATTGATTAAGGAACAGAAAATATCATTTGAAATTTATAAAATAAAATAAATTTTTAGATTCCTGCAATATAATGTAACACTTGTATATCTCAGTACTATTAACTATTGCGTTATTCATATATTTGTCACTAAAATACATTGCTATGAATATATATTGAATGAATATCTGTTGGTATGTTTAATTCTGTTAATTTCTGTATCCATAATATTATGTAATATTATGCTGAGCACCAGGAATATTTGTTGAATCAATGCATTTAAACAATCTATTAAATATACATTCATGTCTATTTAGCAATATATGTCAGTGATAGATAAATATTGTCTCCAGCATTAGTTATACTTCTCTCAACTGTATAAATGACAATGATATTTTATTGGCTGTCCCTGATACATTTTTCTGATTATTTGGTAAACACTTTTCCATAGTCCAGGTTACAGAATGTCCATTCACTGTTACTCAAATATAATACATTTTCCTTCTAGCAACTTTATCACTGCCACTAGTATACATGATCTACAGTAAATTTCAAAGACCAGTTAATTTCATGCTGTCATTTATATATAGATCTGCACAAAGCATATTGCACCAAAATGTTAGGTCATACCATTCTTCAACCTTCAATAATGTTTATTTGTTGAGAGATAAGTGGGCCTGTGGACTGCAAAAACTAAGACATTTTTTCTCTATTACTATAATTAGAAATAACCTATCAGGAAACACTCAATTTATCGGATAATCCTCTTAATTAAATCAAATGTATTCCAAATTCAATTAAATGCAATGAATTGAATTTAAAAGCTACTAAATACAATACATTATCTTACATTTAGGTTTATTTTCTTATTTAATTCAACATAACAATAACATAAGGTAGGTGTTAGGATTTCCACTTTCTAAATAAAATGGAGGCTATAAGGATTTAAATAGCTAATCCATGGTCACACAGTTAATATAGAACAGCCAGGATTTGTACCCAAGTTTGTCATTGGCACTACAAAAGTTTCATTCTGTGAGTAATAAATAAATGGAACAGATTCTTAAGAGTAACTTGTGAAAACTGATCATTGTATGTGGCTATATACAACTTAGCTGCAAACTTATCTACAAACTGAAACACCTGGGCTTAAAAAGAAAAAGGGAAAAAGTACAACCAATCAGACCTGACCCTAAATCTCCAAGTCACTCTCTTCTAAAATAGAGTTCATAAAGTTAAATTTATACATTTTCTCAAACTGTTTTTGACTTATCCAGCTTAGGGAATTATAGACTATATGAAACTCTGGTTTCCCAAATAAAAGAATTAATTTTCTACTAAAATTTTATGAAGTTTTATAACATATGTATTTGCTCAGTAACTTAAATAAAAGGTGATATAGTCTTAGTAATTTATTTTCTAGCTTCAAAATTGGAAAAGTTTTGATTCAGTGACATATATATATGTAAGTCACCACAGGTAAAATACATATTTCATAGTTAAACCTTATATAAATACATCCATGTGTGTATTATAGATATAGTTATATTTACATATGTGTAACTTGATATCATAAGGCTGATGCCAGATAGATGTTGATATATGTTTATCAAAATATGTCCTTTGGTTCGGTGTCCTTGATACAATTTTTTATTCAACAGAAAATTTCTATCTACTCTGTTAATAATTTCTATATGTGACATAAAATTAATCAAATTATTTAAAACTTTAGGATTTATTATTATAATTAAAATTTCAACATAATATTCACATAGTGCCTTTATCAATTATTTTCAAGATAATTTCATAGAGTATGCTTAAGAAGTACTTGCTAGCATTTTCTGTTTTAATTACTATATTGACCATCATTTCCTGTAGGCATGCTATTTTTTGAGATACAAATAAAACCATTTTCATTAGTTAAATTCAAATGAATCAGAACTTTGATTTATATAAAATGTTTTAATATGTCTGATATCTAAATCTATGTAAAAACGTATTAACACTGGAAATAGCAGAGTTAAATGTTCTCAATTGTTTACATAATCAAAATTACATAAAATCAAAATTAAATTAGTAAAAACATTTAAAGATCTGAGCCAAATTAGTTATCAGCATGAATAAAAAATTGATAATTTCCTCTATATGCATTTTTTACATTCATCAAAACATCCAGTATGGCTCTTGTTGTTTTGATGTTTTGATTTTTCTTTAATGTAATTTACTATTCCCTACAAAAGGCATAATATCAAAACTTATCATGGTTTATCAACTGAGAATCTTTAACAAAGAGAAGCAGAAATTTTGGGCCAGATATGTCAACATTTGAACCAACAAAGAATATTTACCTTCAGAGACCAGAGCAATGACTTTGAATGGACTTGCATATGCCATGTTTTACCGTTTTAATGAGGATCATGTGGGTGAAACTGTCAACCACGTTTTTTGTCTTAGTAATTCAAATTCCAAACTAAACACATCGAAAGTCTGTTTACCAAACTGACTCTAGACTCTCTGTGCACTCCAATCTCTGGGATTAGGTTTTGTTCACTTACTAAGAGTTTCGGTTTAAAACTTTCATTTTGAGATGCCTATTGAAACCTTAAATGTCTACAGTGAGAATAATTATGGATTGTTAAATAAGATTCTGCATTTTTACATCAAAATAATTTGAAATGGTAGATTATCTATCAAAGTTTTAACATTAATAAATTCATATTGTTCCATAAGTAATTATTACATGACCAAAAACCTGGAATGTTTTCCCTTTTTCCTGATCATACAAACTTAACCCTTTATTATTAATTTTGAACCCAACCACCTTTTTGAATCCATACACACACACACCATTCCAGCCTACACAACTATCTCTCTACTCTAAACTATTAATTGTTAGGATATTATCTAAGATTCTTAATCAAGATTCTTACACAGTATACTAATGTGTAATGATGACTATATAGTGTGGTACATGTAATTTATACTAGCCCTATGTCTAAACATATCATGGCTTGATAGATGTTATATACGTGATGGAGTAAATGAATGAATGAGTGTATAAATGAATGAATCACTATGTCATAGAATGAAAGGATCAAAGTTTGTAATGGTTTACCTTTAAAAAATAAATTAAACTTTGACTAAGTTTATTATTCCAATGAAGATATTTTTATCACTCTCTATAATTACAGATTTTGAAGTCAGAGATACAAGGTTAGATTTTGAGAAAAGAGATATCTGAATATTTATAAAGTATGTCATACATGATATCACTTTGTTTTAGTAGGAAAAACAGTCAAAAGCATTTCCTTTTAGTGAAACTACTTAATTAAAAAGAGGAGTAGAAAAATACAAAACTATGAAACTCTTATAAAATAACATAGGAGAAAACCAGGTTACTTTGGGTTTAGTGATGACTTTTTAGACATAACATTAAATGTATAATTCACGAAAGAAAGAATTATTAAACTAGACTTCATTAAAATTAAATATTTCTTCTGTGTGAAAGACATTGTCAAGAGAATAAAAAGAGAAGCTACAGAATGAAAAAAGTAAATAGCTTTAAAGGCAATTCCAGTAAAGGACTATTTTGCAAAATATACAAAGAACTCTCAAAACTCAATAATAAGAAAACAAATAACCCCATTAAAAGATGGACCAAAGACTGTAACACATACCTCACTAAAGAGATACTGTTGGAAAATAAGCATATGAAAAGATGTTCAATATCTTATGCTATTAGGAAAATGCAAATTAAAACAAAAACTAAGTACTGCTTCATACCTATTAGAATGGCCAAAATCCAGAACCCTAACAACACCAAATGCTGGGAGAAATTTGCAGCATTTTTAGAGAGGATGGAAGGGAGGGAGAAAGAGAGGGAGAGCAACATTGACGTGAAAGAAAAATATTTATCAGTTGTTTCTTTCTTCTTCTTTTTTTTGTCATTTTTTAATCAGTATTTTTTAATTGTTGATATTGTACAGTTTTCTGACTTTTACCCCGCTCCCAGTCCACCACCCCAGCCCTCCCCACCTTCCTCCCATTTCCACCCCCCATAGTTTCTGTCCGTGTGTCCTTTATACTTGTTGCTCTAAACTGTTCCCCCTTTCCCCTAAAATTCCCTCCCCTCCCCCTCTGGTCACCGTCAGACTGTTCTCAAATTCAGTGTCATTGTTTATATTATGCTTGCTTGTTTGTTTTGTTGATTAGGTTCCTGTTAAAGGTGAGATCATATGGTATTTGTCTTTCACTGCCTGGCTTACTTCTCTTAGCATGATGCTCTCAAGTTCCATCCATGCTGTCGCAAAGGGTAGGAGCTCCTTCTTTCTTTCTGCTGCATAGAATTCCATTGTGTAAATGTACCACAGTTTTTTGATCGGTTGTTTCTTGTACGCCCTCTGACTGGGGACCAAGCCCACAACCCAGGCCTGTGCCCTGGCCAGGAATCGAACCAGTGATCTTTGGCTTTGCTGAAGAGCTCCGAACCAACTGATCTGCACCAGTCAGGGCCCTTGTGCTACTGTTGTTTAATACACCAAGGCTGAAAAATTAGCAATTTTTCTAATTCTTCCAATCACATAATTCTTTTTATGCTTATAATTCATCAATGATTCTTTAAGGTCAGCAGCATCTAAGTTTAAAAACTGAATTTCATGAGGTTTTTGCAAATAATGCAACTACATATGCTGGAAGCCAACTTGTCATCTAGCTTACATAAGATAATTATCTTTTAACAAAAATTATAAAATTTCTTAATGACAAGTTAAAGACATTACTAACATGAAGAGAAATCATCAAAATTAAACTCATATATGACACAGAAATTAAAATAACTATGATAAGTATGATAAAGTCTCTAGAGAAAAATATAAATACCAGATATTAAATGTTCAAGAAAAAGATAAAAACTATAAGAATTAAATGGAAAATATAAAAATATAATATGGCACTTGAGAATTAAAGATTTTAGCTTCAGTTACAGTTGATAGGCTTAAGTGATCAATACACATGGAAAGTTGTTATTTTAGGAGCTGCAATGCCTGGCCCATGTGACTGCTGAAGATTAACAAGCAATTCAGCCTTTGCACCCCAGGGGGTTTGCAAACAATCTGAGATGGTATCTAAGCAATTGAGTTAAAAGGAGGGAATGTCCATGACTCAGATAAAGAATTGTTGATCATCAGATAAAGAAATACTAGAAAAATTATAACTCTCATCTGGTTAACCTTTTCCCAAACCCCTTACCTACCCTTTCCTTCTCCCTATAAAAAAGTCAGCTTGAGATGAAATGTTAAGATGGTTTTTAGGGTACATAACCAACCATCTTCTCAGATCTCAAAAAAAGAATAAAATGCCCATAAAGATTCGGCCCTTGTCTCTATGGTTCTGGTCAAGATAGGCAGCATGAACATTCACTTTTCTGGCTTCAAAGTACAAGACAATAAAGGAAATAAAGAATGACTCCAAAAATTTTTTTAAAGATTTTATTTATTTTTACAGAGAGTGGAAGGGAAGGAGAAAGAGAGGGAGAGAAACATCAATGTGTGGTTGCCTCTTACCCACCCCCTCCTGGAGACATGGCCTGCAACCCAGGCTGGTGCCCTGGCTGGGAATGGAATGGGGTGGGGTGGGGGGGCATTTTGGTTTGCAGGCCAGTGCTCAATCCACTGGTCTACACCAGCTAGGGCCTCCAGCAATTTTTTTAAAGGAATCAACACAGCCAAGAAAAAAATGAGTGTACCTGAAGGACAATCAATGGAAATTATCTAAATGGCAGTGTAGAAGACACAATTAAACACAACAGGAGAACAGTTACATACTACTATCGGGAGAAACTACCATGGGAAATGAAATCTAATAAAATTCAGTAAAGTTAAAAAGCTAATGAATGAATTAATAAAAACAGAAGCAGAAACTAACGAACAAATCTATTTTAAAATAGACAGAATCAATGAACCAAAATTCGATTATTTGAAGAGAAAAATAAACTTGATAAATCTATAGTAAAGCTGATGAGGACTAAAAGGAGAGAAAACACAAATGCCAATATCAGGGACAAAGTTGTTTTCACTGCATAGCCTATACCTAAAAAAGGCAATAAGAGAGTATGAAGAGTAAGTATGTCAATATATTTGACAAACTTAAACAGATTAAACAACTTACTTGAAAAACATAAGTGGACAGAGACTAAAAACAAATAGAAAATGTATGCAGTCATATGTGTTTAAAATTCTGTATTCAAAATTTAAAATATTTCCAAAATAAAACTAAAATATCAAACTCAAAGGCTTCAGTGACAGTGAAGCCTATAATTATTTCAGTGAAATAATTATAAAAGCTATAAGGGATAAATAATATCATTATTTTACCAATATGAAAAGAAATAAAAAAAGGAGGACTACTCAACTTATTTTATGAAGTCAGAAAAACTGTACTACCAACATGTAACAAAGATATTGTAAGAATGAAAATTACAGGCAAATTCCATGTAAAAACAATATGTCAGAACCTTAAACAAAATATTAGCAAAGAGAACAGAATTGTTTTCTTAAGTCAATACTCATTGTCATGTGGGATTTATCCCAGTAATGCAATCGATGTTTAATATAACACAAAACGAAACAAAACTAAACAAGCAAAACAGTAATGCGGATTCCAAAAATACAAAATTGGTTTAATTGCTAAAAAATATCAATCCATATAATTCAACACATTAACATAGTTAAGGTGAAAAATAATAGACACAGAAATATATCTGACACATTTCAAAACTGCTATAGTATAAAACCTTTCAACAAAGGAGGAATAGAAGGAACTCAATCTGACAAAAAATATTTACAAAAATCATACAATTAAAATTTATTCAGTGATATAGTATTAAACTCTTTTTCCTGAGATATGGAATAAAACAAAGATATTTAGTGCCAACAAGCTTATCTGGCCTTGTATGAAATACCTAGAAGTGCTTTCAGGAAAAAAAGAAAAGGGAGAAATACAGCTGTCTGTGTTTCTAAATGATGTGACTCTGTGCAACAAGCATCCTAAAAAATGTAGGAACACTAAATAGAATTAATAATGGAATTAGAAGTTTTTTGATGGCTTAAACAGTCAATATACAAAATTCAATTGTATTTCTTCATACTATTAAAAAACAATCGGAGCCCTGGCTGGTGTAGTTCAGTGGATTGAGCACGGGCCTCTGAACCAAAGGACTGCCAGTTCAATTCTCAGTCAGGGCACATGTCTGGGTTGTGGGCCAGGTCCTCAGATGGGGGCATGTGAGAGGCAACCACACACTGATGTTTCTCTCCCTCTCTTCCTCCTTCCCTTCCCCTCTTTCTAAAAATAAATAAATAAAATCTTTAAAAAATAAATAATAAAAAACAATGGGGGGAATAATTAAATAAAGTGTATATGGTAACACTATATTTTGCACATATTCACATTGTTTGTGCATGGTGTGTATAAAGTGAAGTACACATTTCTTTTATGGGTAAAGAACTATTATAAATCAATAATAGATGATCAGTAATCCAATGTAAAAAAACTAGTAATAAGCATCAGTGACAATAGATGATATGTTAATGACCACCAGACACATTATAAGATATCATAATGAGATTTTAAACCCACTTTAGATATCCATTAGATATCCATTAGATAGCTATATCTATCATATATTCATATATGAAGAAACAGAGAAAATCTAATAAACCCAAGTACTACCAACAATGTGGAACAACTTGAATTCTCCTATATTACTGGTGGAATCATAAAATGAAACTATCTCTGCCTCTTTGGACTTTAGCAAAGTAGCAGGATGATTAGATATATATGATATGATAACATAAAAGTATTAGCAGGATAATTTGAGCTAAAGTGTCGGAGGTTCTCGGCATTGTCCAGAAGAGTGAAAGAATATTTCTTAATGAACTCTAATAAGTCAAGAATTCATGTTATATTGTATATTTCTATGCTATATCTAAATATCTACATAAAGCTAAGTAAAAATGAAATTAAACAGTAAAATAATTATTAATAGAAAAAAGAAGGAAACGAGGAAACAGTAGAAAAACAAAAAGTAAGGTAGTAGATAAGGGCCCAGATCCATCAGTAATCCAATTAAAGAAAAGGGACAAAATAATCCAAACATATAACAAAGTTCCCTGACTAAATAATAAAACAAAAGCTGACAATATACTAATTATTAAGAAAGAAACTTTAAAAATACAATATATTTGAAGGTGAAATGATAAAAATTACTCAAGCAGAGTAGGCTAATTTTAGATAAATTATTATCAAAGTCTTTAGGCCAAGAAACATTATTATAGAAAAGGAGAGCTATTTAATAATAATAATAGGATCAATCTATATGAAATATATCAAAAATCCTAAATATATATTCATACAAAATAGCCTCATAATATATAATTAATTTAGTTAAGGCATATAATTAATAGAATTTAAGGCAGAACTAGATGAACTTAAAAGCACAGAATTTACAGGGTGGGGCAAAAGTAGGTTTACATTGTAAATATGTGAAACATAAAAGTTTATTCGTGTCATAATTTTATTAATTATTGTATTATTTTTCATTTGAACAACTGTAAACTTACTTTTGACCCATTCTGAATAATACCTCTCATTAGCTAATAGGATAGACAAAAATAAGCAGTAGATCTAACAACTCAATTAATAAATTTGGCTGAATTTACCTAAGTAGAACACTACTACACTTAATATATATTACAGATTATATTTTATATCAAGTACACATGGGATATTTAAGATATTTAAGGAATTGGCACTTTCCTGATCATAAAGCAAGTTATAATAGATTGGATTATAAATCCAAATTTGAAAGCTAAAAAAATTTCTAGAAGTTAATGGAGAGACTATATCCATATTCTTGTGAACAATGTGTTTTTAAGCAAGACAAACCTACAAAAATAATCAGGAAGAAAAAATTACTATTAAAATTAAGAATTTAATCTCAGTGCAGATCTGCAAGTTAAACTACCTTGTAAAGTAATAAATACCATGTAAATTGTATTTACCATTTTGGTGATAGTTTTAGCTGATAAATAATCATGTTATTCTTGCACTATTTAAATTCTGTTTTTTCTCTCCTGACTAGAAAAACAAGGAACTAAGAAAGAGATGTTTGCAACAGATTATGTTATCATTGTTTAATAGAGTTACAGGTACCTATGTTTATATTAGATTTTTCTTAATGAATTATTATTGCATATATTAGAAAGAGAGCAAATATTTTGACCAAGACAACAAACTACAAAATTTAGCTATGGTATTTGTCCACAAAGAGACTGTCATGCTGATCGATAAGGAACAATGATGAATAAGTCCTTTATTTCTTCCTGTATGTCAGTACATGCGTTTGTATGGTACGAGCAGTCAGACCACCCATTAAGAGCAGTTTTATTAATAGTTCCTGCTTACATAAGGCTACTTCATTTATCAACTTCATTGACTGGGACAAAGTGCTTATGCCGCTGGCAAAGGCTCGCTCAGCCAAGGGGCAAAAAATAGCAACTGCAGGAAAGTCACTTAAAGAACGGGGCCTGCTTGAATCAGCCAACTTAAAGATGTCTCTACGTGTTCACCTACAGAAAAGGCATTGTAAAATCAAAAGTCCTAAAATACTGTTTTTTGATAAACTGTTTTTTCCTAATGATGACAGTAATTATAATTATATAAAGAAGAAGATGAAGTGTGCTTTTTTGCTTGCTGCATTTAATTCAATGGAATTCTTTGAATATTCTCAGTATAATTTTAAGGGTTTTTTTTAGATTCTTATTTCTTTTTAGAGAGAGGGAATGAGAAAGAGAGCGAGAGAAACATCAATGTGTGGTTGCCTCTCACTGGGAACGTGGCCCTCAACCCAGGCATGTGCCCTGACTGGGAATCAAACTGGCAACCCTTTGGTTCGTAGTCCTGCTCTCAATCCACTGAGCTACAATAGCCAGGGCTATTTTTGGTATTTTGATGTTAATGTTTATTGTATAATCAAGGCACACTAGAAAATGTTTCACATGTTTTGAGAATTACCTTAATCACTGACACATATGGTAAGGGGTCGATATCAAAATTTATAAAGAACGTATAAAAACACCAAAGAAAAATGTACAATACAATAAAAAATGGGCAAAGGACCTGAATAGACACTTCTCCAAAAGAGGCCAACAGATGGCCAACAGACATTTGGAAAGATGCTCAACATCACTAATCATCAGAGAAATGCAAATTAAAAACACAGTGACAAATCTGCTCACACCTGTCAAGATGATTGTCATCAATAAATCAACAAAAATCAAGTGCTGGCAAGGATGTGGAGAAAGGGGGATTTTTGCACTATTGATGGAAATGCAGACTGGTGTAGCCACTATGGAAAGCAGTATGGAGATACCTCAAAAAGTTAAACATGGAACTGCCTTAAGACCTAGCAATTCCACTTCTTGGAATTTATGCAAAGAAACACAAAACACTAATTTTAAAGAACATAAGCACCCCTATATTCATTGCAGCTTTATTTACAATCACCAAGATGTGGAAGCAGCCCAAGTGTCCAGCAGAAGATGAGTGAATAAAGCAACTATGGGGCATTTACATAATGGAATTCTACTCGTCTATAAAAAAAAAAGTATACCCTTTGCTACCTAAGCATGGATGGACTGGAGATCATTACGCTAAGTGAAATAAGCCAGTCAGAGAAAGGCCAATACCGTATGATTTCACTCATGTGTAGAATCTAATGAACAGACTGAACTAACAAGCAAAATAGACACAAACCCCTAGTATGGTGCAGGCAGACAGCTCTGGAGGTTGGGGGGTTAGGGGATCAAGGAAAAAGGAAAAAAGGACAGCTGGACATGGACAACAGTGTGGTGACTGCATGGGGAAGGGCAGTATAAGGAGGACAAATGATAACAGAAAACTTACAATAAAAATTTGAAGCATTATGCTAAGCAAAATAAGCCAGGTAGGAATGCAGACCAGCATAGCCACTGTGGAAAAGAGTATGGAAAATTAAAAATGGAACTGCAAAACAAACAAACAAGCAAAATATAACCAAAGACACTGAAATAGAGAACAGGCTGGCGATCACCAGAGGGGAGAGGGGAGGGAATTTCAGGGGAAAAGGGGAAGGGTTTAGAGCAACAAGTATAAAGGACACATGGACAAAAACTAGAGGGGGTGGAAATGGGAGGGAGGTGGGGAGGGCTGGGGCGGTAGGCTAGGATGGGAGTAAAAGACAGAAAACTGTACAAGAACAGCAATTAAAATAAAATTTTAAAAAAATATGATGCCAGCTCACAGATAATTTACACATGAAGATTTAGATTTGTTTTAGTCTACTATGTTGGGAACATGGTGCCTTGATAAATGCGTTTTTAGGCATCACATGATAAATGAAGCTAAGACCGACTACTTCAGGATAATTAGTAGAAAAGCAATTTAATTTAGTAAAACATTTGTGTTACAGAATATATTTAACAATAAACTCACATTTTATTAATTTAAGAATATGAATGGACCTCACAATAGCAGTCTCCTTCAAGAGGAAACAATTCTACCTTAGTGGTTTTTAAAATTTTTGAAATGAGTTTTGTTTTGATTAGTCAGAGCTAAGTTTCAACTCAGCCACAGTTCAGATTTTAACAACTGCAATTAATAGTAAATTACTAGATTTTAGTAAGCATATGGTATAAGGTTTGAGTCCCTCACTTTTCATGAAAATAAAAACAAAAACAAAAACAAGCCAACAAGTCACATGTTTAGTAAAACATACAGAGGAAGCTCAAACTCCAGATTGGGTAAATGATTCTGAGAGCACTTACACTGAGTCAGACAGGCATCCCATGTGGCTATAGCTGCAATTTACAGAATTGTTTTAATGGATAGATAGGGAAATCTGTGTCCTCGAAGTACAAATATCAACTTTTTTGAGAATGGATGATGTAGTGAAAAATCTAAATACACAAGACCATGATTAAAATACATTTCATAAATGTGGATATAATGCAGAAAGTGCTCTCTAATTGTAGTGTTATAAAACATCTAATTATTTAAAAAATCAGATAGCAAACTCAATAACAAACAGACAAAAATAATTTCCATCTAGGAATTATAAAACATATTAACCCCTGAATAAAATTTCAGATTTCTAGTCCAGCACAATTAAAAAGATTATATATTACAACACATGTGCAAGAGAATGAATAAGATAAATTATTTATGTGCTTCTAAAAAAATAATAGTGAATGAATTAAGTAACCATTTAAAAAGCTTTGAATAGACAAAATATGAGTGAGATCATATGTGAGATATAAAATTGAAGGCAACAACTAAAAAAACAACTAACTAAAACTCATGGGCACAAACAACAGAATGGTGGTTACCATTGGAAAGGGGGATGGGTGGTAGCAAAAGGTAAAGTGGCCAAACACACGGTGAAGGAAGGTGATTTGACTGTGGGTGGTGGGCACACAATGCAACATACAGATCACGTATCACAGAAATGTACTCTTGAAACCTACATAATCTTATTAGCCAATGTCACCACAATAAATTTAATTTAAAAAAAAGAGAAACAGGAGCAGCATACAATTAATAAGATCTAAATAAAGTTTCATAGTATTTTAATATCAAGCCTCATTTTAGTTTTTAAATTTACAGTGACTTTGTGTTTTCAAATACATAATATATGAATAGAATGATGCCTTTATTTATTTATTTGTTAATGAATTTATTGAGGTGACACTGGTTCCTGAAACCACATAGGTTTCAAGTATACAACTCAATAAAACATCATCTGCACACTGCACCATACATCCGTCACCCCAAGCAAAGTCTCTCTCTGTCCCCGTTTCCTGCCCTTTATCCCTGCTTTCCATCTGGCTGTCATCCTCTGTTATCTGTGTCTGTGTGTGATATATATGAGGTCTGTCCAGAAAAAGTCCAACCATTGTTAACATGATGAGAATGCTGTTGTGACATTGACATAACCTGGGAGTCAAGGAGACTGGATTAAAATGAGCATGTGTGAACAATGATGACTTCACTGAATTAGTCAATGGGGGTGGTAGATGCCAGTGAGTGAGCATGTGTACTGTGTGGCTGTTGCATTCAAAATGACTGAGTGAGTAAAGCAATGAATCTTCATAAAATTTTGTGTTAAGCTCAAACACTCCTCTGATGGAAACTACTTGAATGATTCAGAAGGCTTTCAGGGATGATGCAATGAGTGCATCACAAATAAATGTGTGGCACAAATGCTTCAAAGATGGTCTTAAATCTGTTAAAAGTGATTCAAATTCTGGAACTCCTGCAAGAAACAGAACACCTGACAATGTTGAATATGTATGGGCTGCAATGAACAAATATCAATGACTGACAGTGTGAGAACTAGAAACTATTCTGGGGGTCCCAAATCTACTGTGTCCTAGATTTTGATGCAGGATCTTGGCATGAAATATGTCATGGCAAAATTTGTTCCATGGCTTCTGGTATCAGAGCACAAGGAAAACTGCCACATTTACTAATTACGATTCAAACCACAACAAATGAACCATATTTCCTCAAGAAGGTCATAACAAGAGATGAATTATGGGTCTGTGGTTATGATCTGGAAACAAAGACTAAGGCCCAGTCATCCCAATGGAAGTTGCCTGGTCCTACATAACTGAAGAAGGTGGGGCGAAGTCACAGAGAGATCAAGACTGTGTTAACTGTGTTTGTTGATTGGGAAGGCATTGTCCATCATGAGTATGCCCCTCCAGGCCAAACAATTAATAAGAAGAACTACCTCAATGTTCTTCATCAGTTGAGAGATACCTTAAGATGAAAAACAGCTACAGCTATGAGCAACTGGTAATTGGCAGCTTCATCACAACAATGAGCCCACTCCTGCATCACATCTACTGCAGAGTTTGTTGGTAACATATCAAATCACCCAGGTGACTCAGCCCACAACAACCTAAATTTGGCATCCTGAGACTTCTGGATTTTCCCAAAACTAAAATCACTTTTGAAAGGGAAGAAATTTTATACTGCCGATGAAATCCAAGGAAATATGATGGGGCAGCTGATGATGATTCCAACAAAAGATTTTGCAGAGTTACCATATTTGAACAGTGGAAGAGATACTGGAAGAACTGTGTGAGGTCCCAAGGTGCCTACTTTATAGGGGGCTGAGATGTAATTGTCCTATTTACAAAGTTTCTTGTATCTTGTATCTTCTTCAATAAATTTCTCTAGTTTTCATAGTATATGGTTGGATACATTCTGGACAGACTTCCTATATATCACACACATATGTATGTTTTGTTTGCTTAATCCCTTCACCTTCTTTCATTAAGCCTACTGACTTTCATCCCCTCGGTCTGTTCCATGTATCCATGCCTCTGCTTCTATTTTGTTATTCAGTTTATTTTGTTCATTAGATTCCACATATAAATGAGATGGTATGGAATTTTTCTTTCTCGACTGGCTTATTTCACTTAGACTCATAATCTCCAGCCCATCCATGGTGATGCAATGGGTAAGAGTTTCTTCTTTTTTTATTGCCATATAGTATTCCATTGTGTAAATGTACCACAGCTACTTTATCCACTTATCTACTCATGGAAACTTGGGCTGTTTCCAAATCTTGGCTAATGTAAATAATGATGCAATGAACATAGGGGTGCATATATTCTTTTGAATTATTGTTTCAGGTTTCTTTGGATATATGAGTATTTCCAGATGTGGGATCAGTGGATCAAAAGGCAGTTTTACTTTTAATTTTTTGCTCAAACTCTGTACTATTTTCCAAGGTGGCTTAACCAGTCTGCATTCCCATGAACAGTGAAACCATGTCTCATTTTAAAGCAAGTGTATATTATGATATATGTGGTACCTGTAAATATGAACAAATATAGAAAATGCTGTTTGTCTTTATTGTGCCTAACTTCATTTTTTATAATTATTCACCAACATATATATGCACAAATGATATTGATTGAAAATTAAACACTTAGGGATACTGAAATTGTTCTCTGCTCCCCATGTCTCAGTTAATCACAAGTTGTGTCTAATCCCCAAAGCATAAATTGTTCTTAGTAGCTAGTATGTATTTAAAAATTCAAATATTATCCTATTGTCCTTTATAGTTAGTAAATCAAATGTTGATGTTCCTGCCTTTTTATACTAAAAAAAGGGGGGCACGGTATTTGTCTGAGTCACCACCCACACCAAATTTAAGCAGTGTTCAAGAAAACTCTTCTTTCTGCTAGAGATTCCACTGAAATCAAGACCTCATTATAAGGGTCAGGGACAAATCCATGCGGCTTTTATATACATTCCCCTTTGACATCATTGTCACTCTCATTATCTGCCCATTGACATCCATCCATGTCACTGACCCCATCTCCAGTGGTGGCATTGCCACTTTGACATTGCTGCCCGCCCTTCTTTACATTTTGAGTCTGACAGGGCCAGGACTGCTGCTCTCTGACTGATAGGAACTTGGACTTTAGATAAAAAGAAAACAACACAAATGACTTCAGACAAACAAACTTTCCTTAGGGCACACTCGACATATCGTGGGCTCATTCTTTACATTCCCTCACCTTACTCTCCCCTCATTGGGAGGGAGGCTGGAACAAGCAGGTTAAATTTCTGAGCAGGTGAAGCCTCAGACACCAGTTTCATAGTTTGGTGAATGCATTAGATTTCAAATAAAATTATCACAACTCTGCTCCAGGCCCCTTTTTTTTCAATTTTCAGTTTCCCATCTCTGTTATCTAAACTACTTTGTGAACATCATTTCCTCATCTGTAAGCCATTGATTTTCAACCCTAAAAATAATTAGAATCTCTAGGAAGTGGAGGATTAAAAAACATGACTTAATTGGTATCTTGGATCTGTGGGTACATAGGTATATCTCAGCATCATTATTTATTTTTAATTGCTATGCTTTGTATAACTGTGAGAAGGATTTGCCACACAATCATTTTTCTTTATAGCTCCAGAGAACAGGCATATAGCTTGAAAACCCCCATGTTTTATGTATTATAGATAAATACTACCAAGTTTTATGTAGAGTTGTCTAGTCAAGCCCACCTTAAATAAAGTATACTAAACAGCAAATACTTGACCACGTTTCACTTAATAGATGTGGGAATTTATACATTCACACATACGTTCAATCTAATATTTTGGTTACTAAAGAGGATCATGACATTTTCACTGTAAATTCCCTAAAGGCATGTATGCGTCTGGGCTTCTTTGGTATTCTCCATCTGGGCCTGCCTAGCAAGCTTCCTGGGTTCTACAAGCCTTAATCTTTTACTTCAGCTTCAGCATCATTGTACTCAACTGACTGGGTACTGTTAAACAGAAATCTAGCTTTTGCCTGCTGGTTATATGACCCAACTTTGTCTCACTTTGCCTTCATTCTTGGAAAATCTCTTGTCAGTAACCCAAGTTCTTATTTATTCTATTGTTGGGGCCAAAAATGTGTAAGTCATCCTTGATCTCTCTCTCTCTCTCTCTCCCCCCTCCCACTATCAATAACAAATTCTTCTGATTCTTAACTTTTTCTGACTGACTGATTTATTTTGCTTAGCATGCTCAAGGTCCATTCATTTTGTTGCAAATGGCAGTATTTCATGTTTTCTTACACCTGTGTAGTGTATGTGCCACATCTTATGATTTCACTTACATGTGGGATATAAAACTGAAAATCATAGTCAGACAACAGTATGGTGGTTACTAGAGTACAGGTGAGTAGGGGCACAGTAAAGGGTAAAGGGAGCCAAATATATGGTGACAGAAGATTTGACTTTGGGTGGTGGGCACACAATGCAATATGCAGATTATGTATAATAGAAATACACACTTGAAACCTATAGATCTTATCTAATGTCATCCCCAATGAACTTAAAATAAATAAATAAGTAAATAAATAAATAAATAAATAAATCTGCCAACTAAACAGTCACCTTTGATAAAGTTAATACCAATAGGAAGGATTTTCTCAGGTTCTTGACTTAACAAATAATACTTTATAGTTTCAAACATATTGCCATCTCCATGAACTGCCTCAGCTAATTGCATACATTCTTCTACTGTGGGTAGTTGGCACTAGGAAATAATTGGTTTGATGATAATTTTACTAAAATATATAGGAATAAAAGCAACAGTCTAAGTACTGTTGTGCTTATATACCTAGATATTTTTTCTCAGTAAATTTGCTCAATATAGATGTGAATAAAATAATTTGCATTAAGACAATACATTTATGAAAATATTTTCTATATTTCCATTTCTATTCAATTTATAGCACAACTGGAAAGAAATCTTTAAAAAAAACTAGATTCATTGAGATACGATTCTCATGCTATTTACCCATTTAATGTGTATAGTTCAATGTTTTTTAGTATAGTTATAGATATGTACAAATATATATATAGATATTTACAGATATTTATATCTCTCACCACAGTCAGTTTTAGAACATTTTAACATCACAATGAGAAACTGCAAGCCCTTCAGCTATCACTTCCATATCCCTTATCTACCAGTCTATTCCTTAACCTCTGATTTATCTTCTGTGTCTATAGATTTCCCCAATATGGACATTCTTATGAACGGAATCAAGTAATATGTGGTCTTTTGTGACTGGTTTATTTTACGTAACATAATGACCTTACAACTTACCACATTTACTACAGCATTTACCAGTACTTCATTCCTTTTTGTGGCTGAGTAAAATTCTGTTCTATAGAAAATCCATGTTTAGCTTACTCACTTGTCCACTGATAGATATTTGGTTTGTCCCTACCTTTTGACCCTTATGAATAATCTTGTTATGAACATTTAAGTACACATTTGTGTGTAGATACATGTTTTTATTTCTCTTTAGTATATATCAAGGACTGGAATTGCCATATCATATTGTAACTTCTATATTTAATCATTGTAGGTACTGCTGCGTAGGGATTGAAAGCACTAACATCACTTTACATGACTACCAGCCATGTGAAGTTTTTGATTTCTCTACATCCTCACCAAAACTTGTTATCTGACTTTTTGATTCTAGTCATCCAATGAGTGTGAAGTAATATCTCACTGTTGTTTTGATTTGCATTACCCTAATAACTAAACATGTGGAAAATTTTTTCATGTGCTTATTCATAAGTTATCTTTTTAATGCCTAAATCAGATGATGCCACTTCTTTTCCCTGTCTTCACTATATCTTCATTGCTTAAAACAGTGCTTGGTACATAATAGGAGATTAATAATTAATACTTAATTATTAATTAATATATTATACATGAGTGAATAATGGATAAATATCCACATTGTAGCATAGAGTGCTTCTTAGAAATTAACATTTAAAAGTCCTGCTAATAAGGCTACTTTTTTATGATCTTTTTAAAGAGCAAGAGTAAAGACAGAAAAATTGAGGAGAAATATCAATATATTAAAAGATCATCCTAAAGGCCAAATGAGAATCTAGTATCTTGTTATTCAAAGTGTGGTCCATGGACCATCACTATTAACATCATATTGAAATGGTTAGGAATGGCCCAGAGACTTAAATGATACCTGAAAAAGAGGACATGGCTCCCATGCTTAGTTCCTGAAGCTTCTGTCATCACAAGTAGTCCCTCTGTTAGATGGTGTTTCTGTCAAAGATTGGTTCTATGTAGTCAGTACAGCACTGCCACTATTGGAAGCATCAGTTCTCTCTGCTCTCTGTGCCATTGAGCAGATTAAGTTCAGAGACCTTTGCTTAGGTTTCAAGAAGAGGTATCATGAGTTATTGCTCTGAGTATACTAGAGTAATTAATCTCCAAGGTCCCACCAATCCATTCATAGAAATCCCCCAAACACCTTCCCTTTGTAAGTGTGATTAAAGCTACATCTTTCCAGCTTCCTATCATCTTCTATCTCCAGTGCACTGAAATTCCCAAACAGAGGAATGAATGAAAAATGTCTTCTGCTAACTTTCGTTTTACGCCCTGACATATACAAGCTACTGATGCTTCCTTGGGTTCGGTAAGCACAGGACTAAGACTACAGAGATTGGCCATCTTCTCATGCTTTTGTCTCCTGTTACTCTAAAGAGCAAGATGAATTAGGGACTAATGACGATGATGAAAAACACTGTGAACGAATTATCATAAATTATTCACAACTCTATAAGCACTAATAGTTAACAATTTTATAGCCCTTATTGTATATCATCTCTGTTATGGGTGTTTTATTATAATACCTATTTTAGAAGAATACAATAGGTACAGAGAGATATTAAACAATGTCTGCAAGATTATTCAGCTAAGAAGTGATGGATCCATACAGGGGACTAAATGGTAATGGGAAAAATATAATAAAGATTAAAAAAATAGCCCTGGCTGCTGTGCTCAGTGGATTGAGTGCTGGCTTGGAGCCAAACAGTCACTGGTTCAATTCCCAGTCAGTGCACATGCCTGGGTTTCAGTCCAGGTTCCCAGTAGGGGGTGCACAAGAGGCAATCACACATTGATGTTTTCCTCTCTCTCTTCCCCCCCTTCCCCTCTCTAAAAATACATAAATAAAATTATTTTTTAAAAAAGATAAAAATAAATATAAAACCTAAAAGAAAGTGATGGATTCAGAATTAGAGCTCAGTCTTGTCTGAGAGTATGGACTTTTAACTACAATACAATGCTATACTTTCTCTTAACTCTGGTGTGCTTACTATGTACCACACAGTATTCTGGGAAGTATGTGTATTTAAATGTATTTAATCCTCAAAACACACTAATAAAGCAGGTATTACCATACCAACTTAAGTACCTGGAAAGCTAAAGTTTTTAAATATTAACTTCAAAAGTCATACATCTAGTAAGAACAAGAGTCATTATTTTACACATTTAATTTGATTAATAGCACAATCCATTACAAAACATTCTTTGTTTCTTTACCTTCCCAGAACAAACTATCTACTTTGTCATTTGTATGTAATTTGTCATAATTTATTCACCTGAAATACCTGTGATAGTTAATTTTATGTCAACGTGGCTAGGCCACAGTACCCAGATAGCTGGTCTAACATTTGTCTAGATGGTACTGTGAAGATATTTTTTTGATGACATTAATATTTAAATCAGCAGATTTTGAGGATACGAGATTAGCCTCCCACAATTTTGGTAGACCTCATCCAATCCATTGAAGACATTAAGAGAATAAAGATCGGCCTCCCCAAATAAGAAGGAATTGTGCCAGTGCAATGCTTTCAGATTTGATCGGCCTACCCTGAAGATTCTGGACTTACTAGTGTCTGCATTAACGTGAACCAATTCCTTAAAATCTCCCTCTCTCTCTCTCTCTCTCTCCCTCATATATGTGTGTATGTATATTGAGAAAGAGAGAGGTTAATGAGAGATTATTGATTCTGTTTTTCCGGACAACCTTAATACACTCATCACTTTCAAACTCTACCTATTCTTGAAGGTCCCTATTCTAGGACCCTAAAGCCAATATTATCTCCATTTCTTTTGCATACACAAGAATTCTGTAGCAATCAATTATTTCACATAATATCAATATTTTATTAATTTTCATCTCTACATATGCTCTTTAGAATACTATTATCACCAGAGAATAAGTCCAATATCTTCTTTACTCAATTTGAATCACCTAGCATAATTCCCCTGCTACACAGTAAGTATTCCAATATGTTTTGAATACATAAGACAATTAGGGAGATAGAAGAGATTATATATAAAATCCCAAATTGCATTTAATTTTACCCACTTCTTTTCTCACTTTCTTTTCCTCTCCCCACCACCTCTTACTCTTTCTCTCTCTGATAATAATTTCACATTAACATGTGTAGAAATCTAATAATCAGCTTAGAAACTCTAACAGCATTTTGAATAAAATTATTCACCACAGCAATTAAAGATTACATCAACAATAGCAATTTGATTTTTGCCATTAAAATGTAGATGTAGATAGATGATGATGTTAATAGAGCTGATATTTTTCACATCTGAGAATACTTGATAGGCTGTGGAATTTATTATGTCTCAACATAAAGAGGACTTTCACATCAGTGTCAAATAAGACAAGAAATTGCATTTAATCCTTACTGATCTGTTGTTGCTATGGTATGCTTGTTCTATTCATTACTCTCCTCATTTTCTATGTATTTTATTATATTCTTTTATGCATCTAAAAGCCCATATTCTCTAAAATAATACCTGTCTACCTTTTTAATGCATTTAATGGGATTTTTATTGCGGTGACATTGGTTCATAACATTATATAAGTTTCTAGTGTACAACATTGTTTTTTCAACCATCGACACTATTACAGCTTTTCCCCATCCCCCCACCTCTTTAACCAATGCCACCCAGCCCTCCCCAGACCCTGGTCTCACCACATTGTTGTCTGTGTCTATGGGCTATGCATGTATGCATATATGTCCTATGGCTAATCTCATCCAGTCCCCCCATCCTCTATCCTCTGAGATACGTCAGTGTGTTCCATGCATTTAATGGAATTTAATTGTATTGGCTTCAATTCCCATTGGATTGATAAGTTCAGAAAAATCTACTTTTCCTTTTGT
Source organism: Glossophaga mutica (assembly GCA_039655065.1). NCBI lineage: Eukaryota > Metazoa > Chordata > Mammalia > Chiroptera > Phyllostomidae > Glossophaga > Glossophaga mutica. The sequence continues at coordinate 69,634,986 of CM077308.1, read as the reverse complement.
TCTCTTCTGCGTGTCCCAAGTCTGATCTTTCGCTATGGCCTCTGCATATAAATAGGTGTGAATTAGTTTTTGTACTTTACAGCACCAGTGAACTCCTTGCATTGAAATAAAATGTCCCATAATTTGATATGTAAAATTTGGACATTTTTCTAGATTTTGTACCAAACAATTTGTTCTAACTAGTTTTCTGCAGTTTATAGATGTGTAGTATGTGTTTAACTAAGGTTACTTCTAATCTGTAAGCAGAGTCACAGAGCATCAATCCTAGTCAGATTACTCTTTGTCCCCTCCCACACAGTACACTCCTAAAAGTATCATCATTTTTTGCCATGTATAATGCGTACCCACAGTTTAGCACTAACCATGTATAATGTGCAACCTCATTTTTCCCTAAAAAATTTGGGCAAAAAATTGCGTGTTTTTTTGCATGGCAAATATGATAATCCTCACATAAGAAATATTTGGTGTTATAAAGAACCCTTGCTAAATTTTCTTTGTCCCAGAATTTCCTATCGAAAATCTACGTAATGAACTACATGCCAGATTGGTCACTTACATAGCAGACTAATTCTCAGAGGAAATACAGAGAAATTGGCTCAACATAAATGTAAAAAAAATAAACAATTAATTAATCTTCATGAGGAGAGTGTCTACAGTAAATACTGAGAAGATGTAATGGTCTAGCTAACACCTTAAGCACTAATTAGACATCAAAACAGATATGCAGTATTTCATATTCACAAATACCTACTGTCAGACATTTTGCCACATGCCTTAAATAGGTCAGTGTTCTTTTAATTTCCACAACAACCTCTGAAATAAGCATTGTTGTTATTTCCATTTTACATGCCATGCTACTGAGTGTTACAGACATCAAATAATTTACCCAGGTCAGCAAGGTGGGTAAATAGGATGCCTTGGACTCACCTTTGCCCATGGACATACCAACTTGACAACATGGATAAAATTCCTTCATGAGAAATTCAGAAACTAATTGGGAACCTTCTGTACCCTGTGCAAGTGTGAAACCAGTCACACTGAAATTAGTAGGGAAGTTGAAGATACTTTCTTGCCAAAATCCCCATCCCGGCACAGTGTCGTATCATCAAGCAGGAACCCCCAGGTCCCAGCTTCTCATTGACTAGCTAAGGAGTTGAACTTCTCATCTAAGATCTTAACTTTTCCAAGTGTTACCTGAGGAACTGCCTTCTAACTTTTCTGTTTCAGAGAGCTGACAGAGACTTTCATACACTAGTATCCCAGTGGCTACAGAGAACAAAGCAGACTGAACTAGTGTGCATATAAGCACTCACTATGTCACCTCCCCCAGAGTGAGTGGGCAATAAATCCCAGCTCTCAGATTCCCTCTGAGAAGGGAAAATTAAGAACTAAGACAGCAGTGTGGACCAGCAAGAAAGTTTGAGAAGCCTGCAGACACTCTAACCAGGTTGATAGGTGATGGTCTTCTATATGCAAATAATCCAATTTTAAAACTGGAAAAAAAACTTGAATAAATATTTCTCTAAAGAAAATATACATTATGCTTGTTTGTTTGTTTTGTATAACCAAAGACACTGAAATTGAGGACAGGCTGACAGTCACCAGAGGGGAGAGGGGAGGGAATTTTAGGGGGAAAGGGGAAGGGTTTAGAGTAACAAGTATAAAGGACACATGGACAAAAACTAGAGGGATTGGAAATGGGAGGGAGGTTGGGAGGGCTGGAGCAGTGGGCTGGGATAGGAGTGAAAGACAGGAAACTGTACAAGAACAACAATTAAAATAAAAATTAAAAAAAAAAAGAAAATACACAATGGCCAATAGTTATATGAAAAGATGCTTATCATCTCTAATCATCAGGGAAATGCAGATCAAAAAAACAATGAGATCCTGGCTGGTGTGGCTCAGTGGATTGATCTCCGGCCTGCAAAATGAAGGGTTGTCCATTCAATTCCCGGTTGGGACACATGCCTAGGTTGCAGGCCAAGCCTCCAGTAGGGGGCACATGAGAGGCAGCAACATGCTGATGTTTCTTTCCATCTCTTTTCCACTCCCTTCCTCTCTCTCTAAAAGTAAATAAATAAAATCTTAAAAGAAGAAGAACAACAACAATGAAATATCATCTCAGACCTATAAGGATGAATGTTATAAAAACAAAAGACAAGTGTTGGTGAGAATGTGGAGAAAAGGTATACTTGTATAGCTTGCCTACTGTTGGTGGAAATGCAAAATACTGCAGTCACTACGGAAAACAACACGGAGATTCTTCAAAAACTTTACAATGGAACTATGTTCCAGTAATCCCATCTCTATATATTTATACAAAATTATTGTAACCAGGGTCTTGAAGATATATTATCATTTCTTTGTTTACTACAGCATTGTTCATAACAGCTACGATATGGAATCAACATAAATGCCCATCAGTGGAGGAATGGGTAAAAAATGTGGTATAAACATGCAACAGATTGTTACTCAGCCTTATAAATTAAGGAAATTCTGAAATTTATAACAGCATGGATAAAATTTGAGAACATATGCTAAGTGAAATAAATGATTCACAGGAAAATACTACATGATTTCAGTATTATGTTGTATCTAAACTAGTCAAATTAATAGAAGCAAAGCATGGTGGTTGCCAGGAGCTGGGGGAGAAGGAAATGGGGGAGTTGTTAATCAAAGGGTATAAAATTTCAGTTATATAACATGAGTAAGTTTGAGAGGTTTGTTGTACAATACTGTGCTATAGATAATAATACTGCATTGTGTCCTTAAAAGTCTGGTAAGAGGGTAGATCTCATATTAGGTATAATTATCTCAATATAATTATTTTTAATTACCCAAATAGATATGGATTATAATTACTCACCATCACATCAGATTCCAGCTCCACTTTTGTTTTTTAATCCTACTACCTGTTGAATGTTTAAACTGTTCTTTGTCCCAAGCTAAAAATCTGGAAGACATCCTTGACCCTTCAATTCCTACATGCACAATTTTAATTGATTCCTAACTTTTCTTACTCTCATCAATATTTCTCCACATTTGTTTATCTCCAGGTCACTAGAATTATAATAACAGTCCCTACCATGCTAGTCTTATTTCAAATAAGAAACAACTCTAAAATTCTCTTTAATATAAAATATTAAATTAAGAATTGACTCTTGGCATATAAAGCCTTGGGAAATTTGACAATGGACATTCTTTCCCCTCATATTTAACTCTTTCTTCTTAAGCATCCTCAACCATCTTGCCACACTTTTTACCATAGACTTCTTAAGAGCTTTCCATTGCATTATATATTTATTTTTTCTCCATTGTTTGATATCATTCTATTTATCATTTGGGAAATAATATGGCTCTAAAGTCAGAAAAGTCCACACACAAAAGAAAGAAAGCTTTAGGCTGGTCTAACCACTTTAGGCTTAGCAAGTATAATACTATCTCATAAAACATTATAAAACTAACAGACACCCTGGCTTACACACATTTTCAGCAATGAGTAGATATTATTACATACTCATCTGAGTGCTACCCACTCAGAAAAATAATCCTTATAATATGTATAAACCACAGTATATGGACTATATAATTCTTATAACATTTAGTATACACTAAATGCAATTTACATTACATGGGACTCATGATATTCAACAAGAATTTACCAAGTATTGCTGCCAAGAGGGGCCTCAGACAAGTACTTTAAACTCAAGAACTTTAGACCATTTGTCTAGCAACATGTAACACAGCCCAGTATTTTTACATGGGTTCACTTACCTTTCACAAGAACAATTCTTTGTTTAAATAAGTATTACTTTTTTACAATTCATGTATTCATTTCTAAATATTTAAAATAAATAGTGCTTCATTTGTAGTGACAATTGCCTTGTAAAGCAGGAGTCAAATTTGGGAATGAGAAGAAATGTCTCAAGCTGTCTGGAAGATTTTTCTTGACATGAAGCACATGCTGAGGCATGAATATTAAATGCTCTACCTTCTTGAAGTAGTTTAGGAACTAGGTAAGTTAGACAAGGAGACTGTAGTTATTCACAGCTTCCAGGAAAATAAAAATGCACCCCAACTTTTAATGTACTCAGTTTGGGAAGACAAAAGGAAGTCATCTAAAAGTTTTAGGTTAAATTTACAGCATGTGAACTAGATATTTTGATACTTTGTAATACCTGTTTATAAACTTGGCTGTTGTTCTTGCTGACTTTTTAATAAAATCTTCAAAAGTTCAAAAATTGTTGTAATGACATGAGTGTCCATGAAAAGAAGCATCTTTTTGACAGAACTCACAGTTGAATTCTATAGATGTTTAAGAATTTTTTAAAACTGTTTTAAGAACTTGGGCATTGTTTAAATGGCCACTGTTTTAATGGCCAAAGTTTTAATAAAATAAAAATATAACTACAAAGTAATGATATATTTTAATAGACTTAAAGTTATAAAAAACTACAAAACTTTAACAGTGAGAAAAAAGTATCGTCAATAAAAAATAAAAGAAAGAAGTGGTAAAATACTTTTGCATAACACTTACAAAATTAGAAATTAAACAAAAACTGGAAGAATGGTTTCAGGTGAGTGTTTAGAAAGTCATTGTTAGGGTAAGTAAGATGACTTTTCTGACATTTGTATTTTGCAATATTACATATGTGTGGCTCCAATAAAGAGAAGGGGAAAAAAAGATGTAACCTGATAAATTTGTTAGTAATGACATGAATATAGTCAAGAGGACTTTGGCATAGGGGAAGAGATTTAGGCATTGTTATTATAATTCATTGTGTTTTTATATGTGATCAGGACAGTTTGAGGTCTGTGTAAAGTTTATACTTTAATATCAGTATTTTGTTAACTAAGCAAAAATTGTAACACAGCCTTTAAAAATCTATCTTCTCGTGATAAAAATAGGCACAAAATGCTTTGATAAGCTTTTTGAAGAGAAATTGACAAGACACAGTGAGAAATGCATTCTCCAATTAATGAGAAACAGTACAATAAAGACGACGGCAGCCTGGAATCTGAAGGGAGACTGCCTGGATTCTAATTCCAACTTCAGCTTTACTTGCAATGTGGTTTTGGGTAATAAGCATAATTTCTTATATTTTTCTCATTTGTAAACTTGGGGTGTGTCATGCTACTTATTTTATCAGCATATTCAAGCTTTAAATTAAATAAACTTATGAAGAACTTAAAATAGTGACTGGCTTATAATAGTTACTATATTTTAATTTTAGTGTTTTTATCATCAATTAAGGGAAGTTTGTTAGTCACTTACTATGGTAACTGGTATATTGAAATAAAAAGCAGAGTGACCTATAAAAACTGATAATTTGAAAGAAAAAGCAGAAAGCAGGCAGTGAGGAACCAATCCAATAATAAGTAAAGTTCTTTAGAATAAGGAAATTAAAAAGATTATTAAGAAGCAGAGAGAACTACAGAAGAAACCAGACTCTCACACAACAAACACATGGATAAAAATGGTATAATGTTCAGAAACATGATAGAAAAACCTGGTAAAAGAAGACTACTGAAACAAGACAATCTCAGCTATTCCATGCAGCAATATTTTCACTGATATGTCTCCTAGAGCAAGGGGCATAAATTAAAGAATAAATAAATGGGATCTCATCAAAATAAAAAGTTTCTGCATAAAGAAAACAGCATTAAAATGAAAAGAGAACCAACTGTATGGGAAAACATATTTGCCAATGATACCTTAGACAAGGGTTCGATCTCCAAAGAACTCACACGATTCCACTCCAGGAAGAAAAACAACCCAAGTAAAAAATGGTCAAAGGACTTGAACAGACGCTTCTCCAAGGATGATACACAAAAGGTCCAGAGACATATGAAAAGAAGCTCAGCATCACTACCCATCAGAGAGATGCAAATTAAAACCACAATGAGATACCATTTCACACTGGTCAGAATGGCCATCATAAACAAATCAACAAACAAGTTTTGGAGAAGATATGGACCAAAGGGAACCCCAGTGCACTGTTGGTGGGAATGCAGACTGGTGTAGCCACTATGGAAAACAGTATGGAATTTCCTCAGAAAACCAGAAGTAGAACTGCCTTTTGGCCCAGCAATTCCAATGTTGGGATTATATCCTAAGAACCCTGAAGCACCAATTCAAAAGAACTTATGTACCCCAATATTCATAGCAACACACTTTACAATAGCCAAGGGCTGGAAGAAACCTAAATGCCCTTCTGTAAAGGAATGGATCAAAAAACTGTGGTACATTTACACAATGGAATACTATGCAGCAGAAAGAAAGAAGGAGCTTATACCCTTTGCAACAGCATGGGTGGAACTGGAGAGCATTATGCTTAGTAAAATAAGCCAGGTGGTGAAAGACAAATACTATATGATCTCACCTATAAGTGGAACATAATCAACAAAACAAGCAAGCAAGCAAAATATAATCAGAGACATTGAAATTAAGAACAAATTGACAGTAAGCAGATGGGAGGTGGGAGGGAATAATGGGGGGAAGGGGGAAGGGTTTTCAGGAACATGTATAAAGGATACATGGACAGTACCAAAGAAGGGTAGGATCAAGGGTGGGAAGAGGGGATGGCTGGGATGGGGGGTGTGGTGGAGGGAAAATGGAAACAACTGTATTTGAACAACCATACAAATTAATACAATAAATAAATAAATAAGAAAAAAGAAAAGGTGGTAAGGTTAGGGAGTAAGGAAACCTCATTAATAGGGATTGGATGGAAAATAGAAAAATACTTTGAAGATCATTTGACCAAGTTATGCTTTAAAAAAATTAAAAAAAATTCTTCTTGTGCCAGTACCAGGCTGTTTTTATTACCATAACATTATAATATAGTTTGAAATCAGGAGTTGTGATACCTCCAGCTTTCTTCTTCTTTCATAAGATGCTGAAGCTATTCAGGGTCTTTAACGAATTAATAAATAAAATCATATGACTATCCTAATAAATGTAGAAAAATATCTAACAAAATCCAAAATTAAGAAATAAAACAAAGAAATGAAAAACTACTATCTTAAAGCAGAAGGAAATCTATAGCAAATTTTCACAGTCATAAGAAATCTAATGCTTTGAAGATCAGCAGAAAGTTTAACATTGCCGGAAAGAATTAAAATGATATAATATCTTAGAATTTAGAAGCATTGACCTTTGAATCAGTCTAAACTAAATCTGTTATCTTGCATATGAACTGAAGAAAATTATTTCACCATAATAAGCCTCAATTTCCTCATCTATAAAATAAATATTTGATAATACTTCAGGGTAACATAATAAATATTAAACACGCAAGAAATATAAAATACTTAACAATATCCAGGCAAACAGTAATAATATAAAATATAGTAGTAATATTGTCTTTAATAGACATTGAGATTTTAGAATAAGATGAAGGAAGAGACTGAAAAAACAATAATAATATATCTAAGTTAAGTTCATAAGGTACAAATAACATCTTTATTTATAAATTTTGTTTACTGATCAAAAGTAAAATCTAAGTATGTAAATGTTCTTTATAATTAAAACCCTGTGAGTGTCAAACAACATATCTAAAAATGCTTAAAAATTATAAACTGCTAATTAAACACATTGGATAAACAGGTATTAAATTCTCATTAAGTTAAAGGACTAGGGCAATTAACAGATGAAATAACAGCTGTAGTAGTTTAAAATAATACAACTTTGAAGATAAGACTTAAAATATAAATTTCAGTAGGGGAGAGTGGTGGGGGGTGAAAGCAGATAACTATAATTGAATAACAATAAAATAATTTAAAAAATAATAAAATATAAATTGCTGTATAATGAACAATACTTTAAAACAAAAGGAAAAGGAAGTTATTTTTGAAGAATTTGGGTAACATTTTGAGGTATTTTAATAATGTATTGAAACTTTTGGAAATGTAAGTTTTCGTTGTGTTTGAGAAGTTTTACCAATGTATACACCCATGTCATTATCATCACAGTCAGAATATTGAAAATATTAATTACTCCAAAAGTTTCTTTGTGACCACTCGTAGTTCCATGTTTCCAGTTTCCCCACCATGCGTACATTCCTCGGGTAACAACAGATCTGTGTTCTTACTACAGATTAGTTTGAGTTTTAAATAATTTTATAAAATGGAATTATATACAGTATATACTCATTGTTTTTGTCTAGCTTCTTTCACTCAGTGTAATTATTTTGAGATTCTCAAAACAATTTCACCCATATTGTAGCCTGCCATACTTCAAGTTTTATTCATATTGTGGCTTGCCATCAATACTTCATTCAATTGTTTGATAGGAATTCATTGTTTGGATTCCTGACATTTTGTTGATGTCTTCACCAGTTGATGAATATTTGAGTCGTTTGGTGTTGTTGCTGTTTGTTATGCTGTAGTTGTTGATTGCTTAATAAATTCCACAAACTATTTCTACAATGTCTGTGTTCTTTGTTGTACATGGCCACTGTACAAGTGTCTGCTTGGTACACCTAGTGGTTTGCTAATGATTGCACAGAGATTTCTAAAATGTGCTGAAACTCTAAGTCTCCCACTCTTTGCCCCAGGTCTCCTTGTGTTTATGACTTGAGTGACGAAGCAGTTTATAACTTCCCTTAGTGTGCACCTCCTGCTTGTGCAGGTGCTTCAAGCTCAGAAAGAAATAAGAATTTGGAGCCTTCTTAGGTCTTCCTGTGAATATCTTTTAAATGTTTTTGTTCTCCCTATTATTTTTTTAAAACTGGTATCACAACCTCAGACAGCTACAAAGTTATAGAATTGCCACTGAGATTTTGAAAACAAAAACCCTTGGGGATAGGCCTTACTGAGCAAGCTCTCGTCAGGTGTCAAAAAAGTGAGGCACAGAGAATATAAATTTTCCAGGGACGTGCCGGACAAGTCAAATAGTGACAATTCTCTAGGTTAGGGCTTTTGGGGAGCTCCAAACCCGTTTTGTTTCTTACAGTGTTTCCTAGGTTGCTTCTTTTCATAGCCACCATGTTTCCAATGTTACTGTAGAATAGAGGCAAAAGATGTAAGAAATAAGGATAAAATTTAAACACAAACACACACATACCTCATTGTGTATACTGAGATTCCACCATTTTTTTAAATAAATGCTTCATAGATTGGTGCAAGTTTTTGATTAATTGCCAAAGTTCTTGGGGGGGAAATGCTTTTGACAGTTTTAACTGATTTTCTCACCACTTTATAGAGGAATGGATATTTGAAGTTCTTCCTCCGTCATTATGCAATTCCTTCCCATATGGTAAATTTATATTTGACTTTTTAGGGAACTTTCAAACTGTTCTTAAACATTTTGCTAGTACCATTTCACATTTCTGCTAGCGATACAGGATTGCTCAATATAGTTTTAATTTGCATTTCTCGTTGACTAATGCTGTTGATCATGTTCGTGTTTATTTGTCATTCTCAGATCTTCTTTTTTTAATTTTTATTTTAATTGATGTTCTTGTAAAGTGTTCTGTCTTTTACTCCCATCCCAGCCCACCTCCCCAGCCCTCCCCACCTCCCTCCCATTTCCACCCCCAATATTTTTTGTCCATGTGTCCTTTATACTTGTTGCTCTAAACCCTTCCCCTTTCCCCCTGAAATTCTCTCCCCTCTCCCCTCTGGTGACTGTCAGCCTGTTCTCAATTTCAGTGTCTTTGGTTATAGTACGCTTGTTTGTTTTGTTGATTAGGTTAGATCTTCTTTTATAAAATTTCTGCTAAATATTTTGCTCTTGTTTTTTTTTTTTAGAGTAGGTTCATTCTTTTAATCTTTTAGTTTTCAGTATACTTGTAGTACACATTTTTACATAATCTGTGTCTCTCTTTAAGTGGCATCATAATGCTATGTACGCTGTGACCTTATAATGGTGCATCATCTATTCCTCTCTCCCATTTATTGTGCTATGTTCTCATAATTTCATTTGTCATATGCTATATACACAAAAACTACATTTGAATTCAAAAATTCATTATCTTTTAAATCAATTAAGAATAACATGAACATGTTTTCATTTTACCTCCATTTCTAACACTTCATTTCTTTATTTGTATGCATATTTTATCTATATAATAATCCTTCTGCATCAAGATATTCTATGTATATATACCATATATATAATAGCTGCAAGCAGTTAATATCCTATTTATTTTTCTGAGAATGTAATTATGCTCCTTCAATTTAGACTTATAGACAGTAAAGAGAATATAATGTAATATATACATCTTCAAGGATTTTATTATTTCACTGAAATAGTAATACTTAGGTAAAAGGAAAAACACAAAATGACTGTGGCTATGAACAAATGCCAGTAAAATTATTTTATCAGGTTAGAGGCCATAATACATGGTTTAAGAAATGCAAAAAATCAAAACAAAACCTTAAGACAATGATGAACTTGTTATTTAGATTTCATATTTGCACATGAATACATTTTCTAGTTTTGGAGAAACTATCACCAAGGAGAAAAATCCAAAAGCATTGTGGAGTCATTGCCACAGAGAGAACAGTGAAAATTTTACCTTTAGAAAAGACTTTAAACTGTAAAATGAGTAAAACAATAGCAAGGCCTTTGTCAGTTTAGGGTTGCAAATTTCCTTTTCTGGAAAGAATTTTAATTTTGAGATTATGACTTCTTCTTTTTGTAATATTAAAATATTTTCTGCAGAATGATAATTAAAGTAGATGTCAGATTTTTGGTTTATATTATGCCTCTATTTCTCCTCCAGCAGTCTTACTAGGCAAACTTCAATGGCCAATTTGATGGTTCCCAGAGAGTGTTTCCATCAAAGTGTGTGTGTGTGTGTGTGTGTGTGTGTGTGTTTCTTTTAACTGGCTTAGGAGAAACAAATACTACTATTGTAGACATTTAAAAAATACATATCTGAGAAACCAATGACTGTACATATGCTTTATTGTTATCACTAATATAATTTACATTTCAAAAATATGTGAAAAGTCTGAATATTAAAATAGTTGCAAATACTTATATAGAAGTGTGACAACTGAAAATTTTCTATTCTTTAGGATGGTTGAGTCCAATTCTGTAGGTAAAAGATGAACCATCTACCACAAGTTACACACAACAGAAATGAAGAAAAGAAGAAAGGACTGGCAAATCTCTTGTAGCTTCCACATCACATTCTGTCATAACATTTCATTCAAAACAATCTTTATCTCATTCACATTTAGTCATGCTTGCTTATATATTAATTTATAGTACTTACCACAATGAATTGGATTATAAAATTTCTTCCATTTCATTTTTTTGGTCATTTGTTTCCTTTGCTTTAAACTTTGCAAAGGATAAGTGGAGTTTTTCACTTTACCTCTCCAGTTTTGTCACAATTTCCAAGTAAAAGGCACTCAATATGGATTTGCTTAATTAGTTAAATAAATGGAAATACTACTTCCTACTGCCCCATCTTACCTTATTTCGTAGCCATTATTGAAATATGTCATCCAATGAAACCATGTTATGTGTCAGCAACTGTGCTAAATTCTAGAATACATTATTTCATCACATCTCCCACCATAGAAGTAACATATTTTATATCCATTTTATGTCACTTTAAACATTAGGAAAGGGAATTGAGTATTTTATCCAAGGTCATGCAGCTTTTCTGATAGCATAAACTATGCTCTAATCCTCAAAAGCATACAAGGGGGACCCAACAGAATGAAATTTATTTATAGAATATTGTTTATTTATTCTTACATGTTTAAGCTTCAGTCACCCTCAAAGTACTCTCCATTTGATGCAATGTATCTATTGAGACTTCTTTTTTTCCATTGCTCAAAACAGTTGTTGAACTCATTGATTTTGATGCTTTTTATTGCTTCTGCCTTTTTTTGTTTCACCTCTTCCATATGGGCAAAATGGTGTCCTTTAAGGATTTTTTGCATCCCAGGAAACAAAAAGAAGTCCCTCAAGTCAAGATCAGGTGAATAGGATTCTGTTTGTGTTTGGGGTGATAAAAGCTTTCTAAAATTAAATTGTGATTATTACACAATATTCAGTATGTTAAAAATCTTTTTAGTATACTTTAAAAATTCTATTAATTTTATTGAGGTGACATTGGTTAATGAAATTATATACATTTCAAGTGTACAATTCTATAATAAATATATCATCTGTATATTGCATTGTGTGTTCACCACCTAAAGCCAAGTCTCCTTCAATCACCATATATTTGACTCCCTTTATATTCTAAGTATAATTATATAATGTTTGAATTATATCTCAATATAGTTTTTTTAAAACGTTCAACAGAAGATGTTTGATATTTCAAATAAGACAGTAGTGGCTTGTGGCTTCTTAAAACATTACTTCTAATTTTTGAGATTAAATATTTATATCAATATAAATTTGATATGACATTACAGGAAAGGTTGTATTACAAATGTTTTCTTGGTATTGTTAGGAGAAAGGATGGCAAAAGGAAGTTCAAATATCACTTTCCAGTGACACTATATCTTAATGTACTCAAAAACTAGCCAGCGGTGCAACAGATCAACTCACTGAAAAAATAAATAGAGCAGAGTCGTTCTCATTGCTACTCAGGAATGCATAAATATTGCTTCCAAGGAAACTTGGAATGGTGACACTTATTTTTTAATTTTCAGTGCTGACCAATGCAACTAATCTAAACTATATACAACTTTACATTGTGTATATTAAAGGATGTAAAAATATACATGAAAAACGACATTAAGTATATATGAAAATTATGTATCAGTAAATAAAAGAAATAGGTATCAAGAGTCAAATTTCAGGCTAAACTGCCCTCTTTTGCCAATTTAGTAATCTAAACATTGAGAACAAGTGTTCAAGCTTTTAAAAATTGTAATTAATTAATTTTTTGTTGGTACTATTAGAAATATCTCCATCTATCTGCTCCCCTTGCCTTGACCTTTACCACACTATTGTTTGTGTCCATGGGCTGTGCATACATATTCTTCGGCTAAACTCTTCACCATTTTTATCCAGTTCTTCCAATCTCTCCTATCGGAGATCTATCAGTCTTTTCCATGTATCCATGCCTCTAGTTCTATTTTGTCATCAGTTTATTTTGTTCATTAGATTCGACATATAAGTGAGACCATATAGTATTTGTCTTTCTCTGACTGGCTTATTTCACTTAGCATAATAATCTTCAGGACCATCCATGTTATCATAAAGGGTAAGAGTTCCTTTTTTTTTTACAGCCACATAGCATTTTATTTTTTAAATGTACCATGATTTTTGTATCCACTCATCTACAGATGGACACTTGGGCTGTTTCCAGATCTTGGCTATTATAAATTGTGCTGCTATAACATAGGAGAGCATATGTTTCTTTCTGATAGGTGTTTCCTGATTATAAGGGTATATTCCCAGAAGTGGGATTGCTGGATCAAAAGGCAGTTCGACTTTTAATTTTTTAAGGTAACACTATATTGTTTTCAATAGTGGCTGCACCATTCTGAATCCTTACCAACAGTGCACTAGTGTTCCCTTTTTCCACATCCTCAGCCACACTTGTTTGTTAATGTATTGATGGTAGCCTTTCTGGCAGGAGTGAAGTGATACCTCACTGTAGTTTTAATTTTCATCCTTCTAATGAGTGGTGATGTTAAGCACGTTTTCATATGTATTTTGGCTATCTATATGTCCTGTTTGAATAAATATCTATTCAGGTCTTTTGCCCATTTTTAAAATTGGATTGTTTGTCCTCCTGGTGTTGAGTTGCATAACTACTTTATATATTTTTGAAATTAACCCCCTATCAAATGTATCATGGCAAGTATGTTCTCTCGTACAGTGGGTAGGTACCCTGTCCATTTTATAGCAATTTGACATTGCTATGGCTAATGTTTAGGTCTTGTCAAAATTATGTGGTGATAAGAATGTGTGAGTAGCTGCTTAATAATCAATCATAGTAGAACCATTCTGCAATGTTTAATATTTTAAAGTTAATTTATCAATTGTAGCACTGATGTGTGTAAAAAAAATGTTGAAGTTTTTGAAGTCCAGGTTTTTTGTAGGCACTAATGGTGCAGCTGCCAGAATACAAATCAATGCACCATGTTCCTCATGAAGAAAGTTTTGCTCCTCCTCCTGCACCATTCTCTTTTCTCCTCCAAACGTGAAAATAAGACAGTGTTTAGTAATATAAAAAAAAAAAAACTTGTGAATAATTTTAAGCTAAAATACCATGCCTTTTCTTTTATTATATTAAAGGTAATCATATACACTTGTAGAGGTTCATGCAGTGTGACAGTGGTTATTTATTAATTAAATTCTGCTGAGAATTTTGAACTACAAAAAGAACTGTGCCTTTATGCAAGATAAGAAACCAATATGTTCTTCATGTTTTCATGATGTGAACTACACATCCAGAGTTGTTTCATTGTCTATCATTTTATTTTAATAATGCTAATGCTTCCATAAACTGGACATGATATTTTTAATGATATTTAATAGATAGATTCAAAGAAAAAAACAAAAGTTAGAAAAGCAGAATTTCTCTGGATTGTTATTAGTACTTCATCAATTTTAGTAATTATTGTCAAAGAAGTAGGTGATGATCTATCAACAAACACTCTACAAATCTGGTAAAGGATTTAGAATTTTACATTTCATTAAAAAAATTATAGAAATTTTATACTTAAATTTTTGATGCTTTGAAAGCATATAAAAGGAAAATTTATTGATCCAAATGCATTTCTTTCACTGAAAATATACAAATTTAAATATAACTTTATGAATTAAATAGTTGAAATTGGCTACTGAAAAATAATTGAATATTAATTTTGAAAATACAGTATATTTTTTAATTGTGAATGAAGTATTCTCTTCTCCCAGCCTATCAACATATCTGTGTGAGAATGATTTCAAATCATTCTTCATTGAATGTTATTAAAACAAAAATCAGAAATAGTTTAACTATACATTATCCCCAATGAACACTATTGACATCAGTCTATTCAAGATTACATAAATTAACTAGCAAGAAGCACGGTCATTTGTTACATTAAGCAACTCTAAATGTTGATACACACAGTACTTGTTTCAAGTGTGTATATACATTTAATATGAGGAATCATTATTTCGGTTATAAATTTTGTTTAATTATGATGGCATAATGACAAAACATTTCAAGTATAATAGTGATTCACTGCATTAACTGTCTATTCATTGTGCTGTTTCAATGAACAGTGTTTACAATTTTCTGTTACATTGTGCTGATTATATTTACTGAAATTTATTTTTTTCATAGGAGAATCACAATAAAAATACTCTGCTTATAATTCATATGACCTTTGTTTTTCAACTCATTTTTCTAGCAATCCTTCTGTGTGTTACAAAAAACATGCAACACATTGGACATTTTTTTAAGGCTGTTTATCACAGATGTTTAAACAATAATGCCTAAGAGTGTTCCTACTTCTGGCCTTCACCTTGCCAAAGCCTCTTCCATAAGGTGGAGAAACAAGGATATACCACCTGAAACCCATATATTTTCTACAAAACAAACCTTTAAGAAATTGGTGCCCTTGACTTCCCTACCAAAAAGTGCCCACACCACTTCTAGGTCTTCTGCTAACCTCATTCTGAGATTTGACCTCACAAAGGCAAATCATACCCCTGATTTGTGTATCCCTTACCCTGAAAGTGATCAAGAGGCTGTTTCATGGATATTAACAGGGCTTTAGTCAGTGGACTAGGATGTCTAAATGTGTGGGAAAGACAACCCAAGTCGATAAAAGGAAGAGGAATGGAATATTGGCCTGGGGTTGGGGTAGAGAATTGTCTTCCTCTACGAAGCCATGCATCTAAGGAGCGTCTACCTGGCCACTCAGGTCATGTAAAAATATGTGTTTTTCAAAATAGAATAAAACATTTTATTTTTAGCACATTACCTTAATTATACTTTTTAAATATTTAGACATATGGGCTATGATCCTCTACTATAATTTTGCCACAAAGCCAGGAAATCATTATGGTAGATCTGGCAATCACCACATATGGTCAATGCTATTCATTTATTTATAAAATATTTATTTAATTCCTTCCATCTGTCAGGTTTGGCTTTAGGTGTTCAGAACAGTCAAAAATAAGCAGTAAAGCAAAACAAAATGTAATCATTTCGTATACTTCCTTTTCTCTGGAAAAAAACAATGGCTATATGTAATAAAATAGTACATGCTCATATGAAATGCCACAGCAACTCCAATGCAGTATGTATTCTTTAAGTAATATCTTACATAAGGATATATAGAAACATATTTGTATCAAAAATATAAATAATATAAATGACTGCCAACAAGAGATGCAAGAAATAATCTGTGAAATATTTACAAGTGCAATGCCATATATCACTAAATAAAAAACCAGCCCTGGCTCAGTGGTTGAGTGCTGGCCTATGAATCAAAGGGTCACTGGTTTGATTCCCAGTCAGGGCACGTGCCGAGTTGTGGGCCAAGTCCCCAGTAGCGGCTCACAAGAGGCAACCACACACTGTTTCTCTCCCTCTCTTTCTCCCTCTCTTCCCCTCTCTAAAAAATATTAGGTCTACATATATAACAAGTGTTGACAAGAATGTGGAAATAGGGAATCCTTATGCATTGTTGGAAGGAATGTAAATCGGTACACCTACTGAGGAAGTTCCTCAAAAATTAAAAATAAAACCACCACATGATCCAGAAATCCTACTTCTTGTACATATACCATGTCTGACCATAAAAATTCAAGCCATTGTTAATATAACAAGAATGGTTTGCATGACATGGATATAACCTGGAAGCCAAAGAGGGTGGACTGGAATGCATGTGTGAACATGATGACTTCACTGTACTAGTCAGTGGGGGACAGTAGAGGCTGTTGAGTGAGCGTGTGTACAGTGTGGCCATCACATTCAAAATGACTGAGCAAGTAGAGGAACAAATGTGCACCAAATTTTGCATTAAGCTTGCATATTCCTCTATGGAAACTATTCAGATGATTCAGAAGGCTTTCGGAGATAATGCAATTAGTGTAGTGCAAGTAAAAGTGTGGCACAAATACTTCAAAGATTGTGGAGAATCTGTTCAAAGTGATCCACATTCTGGAAGGCCTATAAGGAATAGAACACCTGAGAATATTGACTGTATACTGGCTACAATCACCAAAGATCAATGACTGACAGTGGGAGAACTAGAAGCTGACCTGGGGATTCCAAAACTACTGTGTCCAAAATTTTGACACAAAATCTTAGCATGAAAAGTATTGTAGCAAAATTATTTCCATGGCTTCTGCCACAAGAATGGAACATAAGAAACACTGTACCATAGTTGCTAGTGACTTGATTCAAACCACTACTAGTGAACCGGATTTCCTCAAAAGGGTGATAACTGGAGAGGAACTGTAGGTCTATAACCACAATGAACTGGAAACTAATGCCCATTCACCCCAATGGAAGTCATCTGATTCTCTAAGCCCAAAAAAGGCATGGCAAAGTTGCAACAAGATTAAGATCATGTTAACTGTGTTTGTTGATTGGGAAAGTGTTGTCCATCATGAATATGCCCCTCCAGGCCAAACAATTAATAAGAAGTACACCCCAATGTTTTTTGTCAATTAAGAGATGCAATATGATGAAAATGGCCATAGCTAATGGGCAACTGGTGATTGGCAGCTTCATCGTGACAATGCATCCAACCCTGAATCACATCTCATGTAGAGTTTTTTGAAAAAACATCAAATCACCCAGGTGACTCAGCCCTGCTACAGTCCAGAGTTGGTGCCCTGCAACTTCTGGATTTTCACAAAACTAAAATCACCTTTGAAATAGAAGAAATTTCAGACCGTAGATGAGATTCAGGAAAACACATAGGCCCAGCCAATGGTGATTGGGAGACCTGTGTGAGGCCCCAAGGTGCCTACTTTGAAGGGAACTGAGGCATCATTGTCCTATGTACCAAGTTTCTTGTATCTTGTGTCCTCTTCAATAAATGTCTGTGGTTTTCCTAGTGCATGGATGGATACTTTCTGGACACACCTCATATATCCAAAGGAAATGAAATCAGTCTCTTGAAGAGATATCTGCACTCCCCTGTTCATTGAAACGTTAGTTGCATACCTCACAATAGTTGAGGTATGAAAATATGGAAACAACTTAAGTGTTTGTTGATGGATGAATGAATAATGAAAATGTGATGTATATATTAATGATATCACATTATATTATATAGTATATTTTATTATATTATCATATAATATTATACCATTATATATTATACATACTAAATAATTATCATATAGTACATTACTATATTATATATTATATTATGTGTATGCCAAGGAATACTGTTGAGCCAAACAAAAGAAATCCTACTATTTGTGACAACATGGATAAATCTGGAAAGCATTATGCTAAGTGAGATAAACCAGACATAGAAAAGTAAATACATGTTGCATAGTATTAGTTATATGCAGAATCTAAAAAAAAGTCAAACTAAGAGAAAAAGTAGAATGATAGTTGCCAGGGGCTGGAGAGTGGGGTTGAAGTAAATTAGGAGATATTAGTCAAAGGGTACAAACTTTCAATTATAGGATAATAAGTTCTAGAGATCTAACAGCATGATGATTATAGTTATTGATACCGCACTGTACACTTGAAATTCGCTGAGAGTAGGTCTCAAGTGTTCTCACCACTTTGTGGTGACTTTGTGAAGTGACATATGATAATTAGCTTGTTTGTGATAATCATTTTGCAATGCATATCAAATCATCACATTGCATACCTCAAGTGTATATATTTTTGTCAATTATACTTCAAAAAAGCTGGAAAAAATCAATATAAATAAAATGAACGGCATGTGATTTCAGAAAATATATTCATTATAATATTTAGATAGCATTCAGAAATACACACAACTTGTAGGGGATTATATATATATGTTTGTGCATTATATATGTGTGTGTGTGTGTGTGTGTGTGTGTGAGATTATATATGTGTGTGTGAGTGTAATTAAAGCACTCAAAATCCATGGAAATTATAAAACTATTCTCAATGATATTTACATCAGTAAGCAGGGTCAGTGATGAGGTTTAATAGGACAGAACTACACAAGAGGGTCCAAGTATTTTGGTAATGTGTTAATTCTTAGGTTGACTTGGTTACACAGGTACTCATTGTCATTCTCTGTCAGTCTTAAATATTTTACAATAAATTAGAAAATAATAAAAACTATTGAGCAAAAATATATTGGCTTCAATCACCAAAGCCTATTGACTTATTCCAGCAGATCATTTGAACAGGTGATTATGATGATTAAACTTTGGTGGCTGTAAGATTTTTTTCTATAGTGGACTAACAGTGGTGCTACAGTTCTGTTATAGTGATAGTAAGGTCATGTTTATGGGCCTAGAACTGTGTGAGGAAATGGCACTGGGCAGATTAAAGAAAAATAATCCTAGGAGACTGGATGACAATTAAATTCTTCCTACATCCACTAGTTAATTATTCTCTCTCTCTCTCCCCTCATTCCTTCTTCCTTTTCCCACATTCTGTTTTAGAAGGTAAAGAAAGAATAGTTTAGAGGAAAAATGATACCAATTATCAAGCAGCATCTACAGGAAATGTGTGCAAAGTAGTTCTAAGGACAGAGCCAAGTTTCCATGAAGATAAATAAATCATTTAATAAAAAAAAATAGAAGATGCTAAATTATCTCATTAGAATAACAGAGTTATAGCAATCCTTGGGAAATTTTAGATAGGCACAAAGCAATGGGAATACCTCACAGAGGACTGTAGCACAGACACTAGGTAGTAGGCACTTTGGCACAATAATACAGTAGAGACTTAAAATACATTGCTTTATTTATAATTTTTTTTATGTATTAAAAAGTCTGTATTTTCTAAGCAGAGGATGGAAGTTTTGTCTTGATTTCTTGTAACTTCTATAGTTCCTTCAATGGCATACTTTGTGCTGTAACAGAGCACTAATGTTTATAAAAAGTAGTAATAAGTTATAGTTTCAAAAGTTCCCAGCGTTATGACTCTATTGTAATGTTTCTTAATGCAAACAACACCAATTCCAAATAAAATAAATGAAATAAAGTAAAAATTAAAGAAAAATAAAATAGCCATTTGAGATCTTTTCAGAGATACTGGCCAAACACAGAACACAAATTTCTCAAATATAACATCTAATTGATTCAATCATTTAACTAATTTTACAATATATATGTACTGAGTGGCTACTACGTGAATGCTAATAAGTGGATTTCCAATCATATTTAAAGTTGTACGACAATAAGATGAGAAAGAAGAGAGGATATTAAGTTACCCAATTCTTTAGTCTAATTCTGTGAAAATGTTTTAATAGATACATTTTTGTTTACTTTTATTTCTGCAACACCCTTCCACAAAATGGCTAAAACCTTGCACTTCTGATATACAAAAATTAATTTTAACCTTACTTTAACACATTCTAGGAAACCAGAGCTTACAGAGCTCATCATAAACAGGTTTTGGTCTTCAGTTGTAGCCCCTTCCATGGACTGAACCAGTGTCTCAGTTCACTTCTTTTCATTCCCAAAGTATTAACCTGTTTCTCATGGAAATTGTTCACATAAAAGTATTTAATACCTCATAAAAATCCGTCATCTTTATTCCATATTCATTAGTCTCACGCAGTTTGTTTCCTGACATTCATAGTATTCTCTTTTGGCTGCAGTAAATTTATTTTAAAATTACATTTCAGATTCACTGAGGTCAGATGCCTTTGGCAGAAAGGTTTTCTTCCACTGGTTTATAAAACTCACAAAATGGCTTTTAACATAATTTTTCTGTATGGTCTTTTAACAAAATCTGCCGCACATTGTACTACAACTTTATATTCATCATGAAAATTTTAAAATTTATTTTGAGCCCAGCATAGAATTACTAAGGATTATGGTTAAATTGTCATGAATAGTTATATTTAGCTATGTGACCAAATAGCCTTGGCTATTGCTTCATAAGGCATTATTTTCCTTTTTTGCATGGAATATATATACATTTGTGTATGTATATACACTTACAGTACTCATATGCTTGTGACCTCTAGATATATTACTTATACTCTCTATAAAATTAACCCTCCACCATCATACATTTATTCTATATTATTTTGTCCAATGCGGTCTTGATGATTTGCCTTCACCAATATATTCTATATTCAGAAGGACTTATTTGGCACTGGTAAACTTTAATATTTATATCAATCTATATTCCAGAAGCAAATGCATAAAACAATGCCAGGTGCAAATTTTTAATATGTTTTGTCTGCTGTACTAATGAGATGTCATAGTAACAAAAATATGGATAGCAGTAGTTTAGAGGCCATTGAGACCACACTCTTGCCCTGACCAGTGTGGATCAGCTGATTGTAGTGTCATTCCATACACCAAAAATGTTTGAGTTTTCAATTCTTGGCCACGTCACGTACCTAGGCTGCAGGATCCATCCTCAGTTGGGCACACGTGGGAAAAAAACAAGCAATATTTCTATCTCATATCAATGTTTTTTCTCTCTCTCTAAAATCAATGAACATATTTTTTAAAAAGACCACACTTTTACCTGATAACTAAATCATCCTAAAAACATTGAGACTGTGTTTCTGTGCTCATCCATTTTTCATATGAGTTTATTTTAAATAAAGGATTAATTATGGTCCCAAAGCAAAATATTATGTTTCTGGACAGTTCTACTGTGTTTAATAAAAATGTTCAAAAACTTCCTGTATCCGTCGGCTGGTTCTGATATAGAAAAAACAAGTCTGATATCTTCTTTCTGTGTGACATCTATGTGAGTTCCTGAAGTGAGTAGTCTTATCCTCTGTGTCTTTCTAAGTTTCATATATTCACTTTAAGCTATTTCACAAGCTTAGGCCAGGTTATTTTTCTCATAGCTTCTTAGATTCTTCTGCACCACTTGTGTTTATACACAAGACAAGTGTCTCTCATGTTGACCACTCTCTTGGAATAGAAGGCAAATGAAAAACATATAATATTGGCTTGGCCAAAAAGTTTTTTTTTTTCTTTCTGTATGATGGATCTAGTAGCATTTTGTTGCCTTTAACTTTATTTGACACAATTTTGTTCAATTGTATTGTGACTGCTGTCATATCAGTGCATTTAAAAATGCTTATCAATAAAGTTATTGATGAAAATGAAGACTGTGTTTTTTATTTTACAGAAAAACCTAAGCAGACTTTTTGGACATCTCAATAGTGTTGGTGCTCCATGTGTCCATTTTAGTTTCAATCAGCCTTCTGTACTTTTTTTTTTTTTTTTTACAAAGAACAGTCTTGTCACTTTCCTATATGACTATAAACACACTTGAAAGCAAGCACACTGTGTTATTTATGTTTATATTTTCAGAGTGTCAGGAATTATGTTTTGCATATTTGCATATCAGAGATACCCCACAAAAGCCTCTTAAGTAATGTTTGTAAGTGCACATTACTAAGCTTTGAGTTATTGCTTATAGCTTATGAGAATTATTTAATATTTTTTCTAATTTAAACATTTTAGAATATAAAAATAACATTTCACACTATATCTGTGTTAGGATTGATTTGCAAGATAAAACTTATATGTAGTTGTAACTTGAGATATTGAAGCTCATGAATTACTAGAAACTATCATTTAAAGAAATGAACATTCGATTAAACTTCAGTTTTGAGACAGCATGTTTGTGTTTTGCTTGATTAAAAAGTTGATAGATTTTGACTGAAAATGTGATAGTGGCTTTTTCCCTTACTAGAAATAATAAAGTCTTGTGTTTGATTTTACTTTAAAATAGACTTGAGGGATATTGGCCTTTATTGATTCACATGCCATCCTTAATAATTTTTCTAACATTTAATTAAACACTACCTTGATTAATATTTTCTTAACTTAAAAAAATAAAAATTATATAAATTTTTAAAAGTTAGGTTCATTTTAAGATACAAGGTCAAAGAAATCATGTGTTTTCTATGCCAGTTATGTTTATTTCAATATGTATTAAAATGAATATACCACCATTATGCATTAAAAGTTCACATCTGTATTATCACATATAATATTTGTGTCTGTGATGTATAATAATTATCTCACATGTCAACATGGGTATACATATGTACAATGATGTATGGAGAGATTATACTGCTTGCTTTTGAATCATCTATTCTGGACTAAACCTGAGAAAAATGAGGTTTTAAATGTCTCTTTTTATAACAGGAGCTGCAAAAATTTGATTCTGGATACTTTCTTTAATGGACATTCAGTGGTTTTTGTAGACAGTCAGATAATCCCAAACAACTGAAACAAAAGCCTGCGAAAGAATTCTGAGTTTGTGGCTCGAAAAAGAGCACTCTGCGCCCTCTATCCACTTTGTCTTTCTCAAGTTAAAGACAAAATAGGGAGCCTTCAAGAGAATTGCTTTTAGAGACTGCCAGTGTCAGTAAAAATCAAGGATTAGCACATTTTTCTCAGCTGGAATTTTGCATGGACAGCTGACTTAGATAACAGATTTAACACTTATTTGAGCATTAAGATAAGATATATTTTTAAAGTGGAAATAACTTATGGCAGTGGAGTGGCTTCTAAGAGTTTCTTTTGCTTGGAAAGGATGTGAGAGGGTTCTGTGTGTTAATTTTTCATCTGGGCTTGAGTTACCTTGCTGGCAGCCGAACCGAAGAAAAGTGGACCGCCAGAGTCAGGACTCAAGGGTGCTCAAAGCTGGAAATTCTACAAATTATCCAACTGCTCCTTCAAAGAAAACTATTTCTATGTCTGTTACCTCAAGGACAACAGTAGTCTGGTCAACATCAACTAGATGAGAAATGCAATCAGCAATTAACTGATTTATTCAAGGAACCCATTTATTTCCTTCCCACCTGCCTCTAAGTTTCCAACATCAGCAGAATTTACCTAAAAGACTTTATAGGGTGGAATTAAGCCAGAAGCAGGGCAAGTATCACATGCAGAGTAGAAGAGCATACCATAGGCTCTTCTCTTCTTCAGGTAGTAAAGGGGCAAGCTGAGCACTCAGTGTGTGTGTTGGGAAGGAGTCGAGGGTGGGAGACTGATTTTTGAGAATCAGATATGAGTTTGGGCTTTAAAAACTGAAATTGCTATGAATTTATGGAATATGCTCAAGTTGTCATTAAATGGTCTGCTGCCCACCAAGGAAGAGATAGGTTTACAAGATACAATTAGGAAAATATATGGTAAAAAATATAATATTTTTGTAGTTTATACCTTACAAAGTTGAGATAACTGGGTAATTTGGTGTTATTAGCAAAATGAAAAATGAATTAAAGAAATAGGGTTGGAATGTGGTTTTGGGAAACAGATACAATTGGATTTGAATCTTGGCAATTTAGCTTATAAACTTATTTAAGAATAAATACATAATTTAGATGAGAAAGGATGGTGTTAGAGATGAGAAATAAATGACAAGCTGAAAAAATCCAAGAAAATATGTTCTATATTAAGCACTCTATCATATTTAAGATTTCATTGCTTCTGTTGTTTCACAGAATAACAAAAAATCCTCCTCCTCATTATCCATGCATAGATGAAACAATGAGCCCATTTAATCTAAAATAAACCAGCAGTTTCTGCTACCATACTAGGAGCTGTAATGATAAAAATGACAAAAAATCTCTTGAAATTACAGTTCTGATATGGCATGGAAAGTAAAAATGTCAAATAAGTTGTATTCTTTATGTAAATCAAGAACTGACTTAGGTAGGCTTATTGATGAGGCACAAATATTTGATACAGATATAAATGAAAGCTGAGTTTCCTCTAAGCACATATGTTTGCTTTCAAGCTGTTATCAAATCTTGATACTACATTCTGCTACAGAAATTTAATAGGAAATACATTAAAATGGTCATATTCTCTGCTCTGTAGCCTCAATGTGTCTCACATATCTGTCATTTTAAGTAACCAATCACACTAAATAAAGACTGAGAAGTGGCAGATCAAGGATATCCTGGAGGCAGACTTCTATTAGCAATTGGCAACTTCTGGGCATAGGGAAGTTTAGGAGTCTGCCAGGCACCATTTCAGAAGGTAAAAAATCATGAAAATTTCTCATGTGTTGCTTTGTTCAAGAATAAGCTGTGTCTCCAACGTATTTTAACCCATTTTCTAATACATTTTGAGTCAGTCTCCTATTTAACCAATGAAAGCTTCTTTCTTTCTATAATTAATGACAATAGCAGTTATAGGAGATGAGGACAAGTACTTCTAATAACTCTCTTTGGGGGATTTTCAATAAAAGCTGGCTGGCCATCCAAGATAATAAAGTCTTGGTTAATGTATCTGATTCCTCCTTGAATGCAGCTTAAATTAAACTAAAACACATATAGGACACTCTCTCTGCCGAAGTTTTAATTGACTACATCATAACTGGCAGTTTTCTGATGTAAGTATGAAACAAATATTAGAGGGCTACAAATGACTGAGCTGAATCATTTTTATCTTGCAAAAACCAAGATCATCTATTTTCTTCTCCAAATATAAAACCAGATAATAAAACTGAGAATGGGCACATAAATAACATCTCTAAAATTATGCATTTGATTAACTAAAGAGTTGAGTGTTTATGTATGATCTTTCAGAATCTCTCCACCTTACCATATCACTCTACTTACAGACTCTAACACTGAGCACTTTTTTGCATCCGTACTACACATCTTCATTCCAGAACATACTCAAAGCCATATTCATGTAATTATTTTTTAAGTAAAGAGGGAACTAAACTTTAAACAAGATTATACAAACAATAAGACAAAATTTAATTTATTGCAGAACTAATTATTTTTGCTAACAGTATACCTTGAAAAATATTTTCCAAAATTTGATAATCAGCTTGTCTGTTGTCTTGATCATAGAAAGTGATTGATTCATTAAAAAAGACAATTCTGATATCTGAATTCTAGGTTCCTTTGAACTGGCTCAACAACGTCCTCTCTGGAGAAGCGTTATTGAGGTCCTTTGCCCATTTTAAAATTGGATTGTTTGTTTTTTTGGTGTTGAGTTTTATAAGTTATTTTTTGTTCATTTTACTTTTTAAATTGTATTTATTCCATTAAAATTTAACCCCCTTATACCCTTTCCCACTGTCATTCACTGCACTTACCCTCAACAACCACTGCACTGTTGTCCATGTCTATGAGTGCTTTTCTTTTTTGTTTGATCTCTCAATCCCCGTAACCTGCCCCACCCTAAGCATTCAGCTTGCTCTCTGTCGGTCTGTCCTATTTTGCTTCTTAATTCATTTTGTGCATGAGGTTAAAAATATTGGTGAAGTCACATGGTATTTATCTTTCTCTGACTGGTTTATTTCAGTTAGCACAATGTTCTTCATGTCTATCCATGCTATCAAGAAGTGTAATATCTTCTTTTCTATGGCCGAGTAGTATTCCATTGTGTAAAAGTACCACAGATAGTTTATCCACTCATCTTCTGATGGACACTTAGGCTGCTTCCAAATCTTGGCAATTGTAAATAACACTGCAATGAACATAGGGGTACTTATATGTTTTCCAATTAGTGTTTCAGGTTTCTTTGAATGAATTTCCAGAAGTGGAATCACTAGGACACAAGGCATTTCAATTTTTTAATTTTGAGGTAACTCCATACTGATTTCCACATTGGCTGCACCAATCTGCATTCCCAAAGGCAGTGCAGAAGGGTTCCCCTTTCTCCACATGTGGGCCATCACTTGTTTGTTTATTTACAGATGATAGCCATTCTGACAGGTGTGAGGTGATATGTCATTTCAGTTTTCATTTGCATTTCTTTGATGGTTAGTGTCATTGACTATCTTTTCAAATATTTATTGTCTACCTGTATGGTCTTTTGAGTGTCTATTCAGGTCCTTTGCTCATTTTTTAAAAATAATTTATTTATTTATGTTTAGACAGAGGGGAAGGGAGGAAAAAAGGGAGGGAGAGAAACTGCAATGTGTAGTTTCCTTTCACATTCCCCCTACTAGGGACCTGGCCTGCAACCTCGGCATGTGCCCTGATTGGGAATTGAACCAGTGACCTTCTGATTCGAAGGCCAGTGCTCAATTCACTGAGCCACACCAGCCAGGGAAGCTTTGCTAATTTTTTAATTCAGTCATTTGTTATCTGGGGTGTCGATTTTGTAGGTTCTTTGTAAATTTTGGATATTAACCCTTATCAGCTATATCAGCAAATATGTTCTCCCATTCTGTGGGTTGTCTTTTTATTTTGTTGATTGTACCCTTTGCTGTACAAAAACTTTTTATTTGATGTAGTCCCATTTGTTAATTTATATTTTTTTTTGTTTCCTTTGCCTGAGGAGACATATCAAAAAAAATTGCAATAAGCAATGTCCAAGATTTTGCTATGTTTTCTTCTACGATTTTTATGGTTTTGTGTCTGATATTTAAGTCTTTAATCCAATTTGAATTTATTCTTGCATGAGACAGTGGTCTAGTTTTATTTTTTTCTGCATGTACCTATCCAATTTTTCCAACACTATTTATTGAATAAACTATCTTTAGCTCAATGTATGTGCTTGTTTCCTTAAATATTAATTGACTATAAAGGCATAAGTTTATTTTTGAGGTCTCTATTTTGTTCCATGGAGCTATATGTCTGTTTTTATGCTAGTACCATGCTGTTTGATTACCATGACCTTATATATAGATTGATATTAGGTAGTGTGATTCCTCCAACTTTGTTTTTCTTTCTCAACATTGTCATTGCTCAGAGATTTGTGGTTCCATATAAATTTTTGAAATGTTTGTTCTAGATATGTGAAATAAGCCAAAATATGGCATATATGAGAAGATGGAACATGTGAAATATGCTGAAATATGTGAAATTGGTATCTTGGGTATAATTGCATTAAATCTGTAGATTGCTTTGGGTAGCATGGACATTTTAAAGATGTTGACTCTTCTATTCTTGATTATGATTATGTGCTTCTAATTATTTGTATCTTCAATTTCTTTTTTCAGTGTCTTATAATTTTCCAAATACAGGTCTTTTACATCCTTGGTTAGATTTATTCCTAGGTATTTTATTCTTTCTGAAACAATTGTGAATGAGATTGTTTTCTTAATTTCCTTTTCTGATAGTTAATTATTGGCATATAAAATGCAACTGATTTCTGAGTATCAATTTTGTATCCTGCTACTTGACTGAATTCATTTATCAGTTCTAGCAGTTGCTCGGTGGATACTTTAGGGTTCTCTATGTACAGTATTAGGTCATCTGCAAATTATCATAGTTTTGCTTCTTCTTTTCCAATCAGGCACCTTTTATTTCTATTCCTGGCCTGATTGCTATGACTAGGACTTCCATACTATGTTCAAAAAGCAAGGTGAAGGCAGATATCCCTGTCTTGTTCCTGATGTTAAGGAGAACACTTGTAGTTTTTGCCCACTGAGTATGATGCAGGCACTTGGTTTGTTATATATGGCCTTTATTATGTTTATATGTGTTTCCTTGATTCCCCTTTTGCACTGTTGGTGGGACTGCAGACTGGTGTCACCACTGTGGAAAGCAGTATGGAGATACCTCAAAAAATTAAGAATGGATCTGCCTTTTGATCCAGAAATTCTACTTCTGGGAATTTATCTGAAGAAACCTGAAACACTAATTCAAAAATATGCAAGTGCCCCAATGTTCATTGCAGCATTATTTATAATTGCCAAGATTTGGAAGCAGCCCAAGTGCCCATCAGTAGATGAGTGGATAAAACAGCTAAAGTACATTTACACAATGGAATACTACCCGGCCGTAAAAAGATTTTACACTTCAGAAAAATGTGGATGGACGTGGAGAGACTTATACTAAGTGAAATAAGCCAGTCTGAGAAAGATAAATACTACATGATTTCACAAATTTGTGGAATCTATTGAACAAACTGAACAAGAAACAGAATAGAGAAGACAGACACATAGAGAGAGGGCTGTTTACTCTGGGGTGGTGGGTTAGGGGGTGGAGGAATCAAGCAAAAAAGAAAAGGACTAATGCACATAGATAACAGTGTATTTGATTGTGGAGGGTAGGGAGGGTGAGTGAGTGGAGAGCCTAAGGGGGATATATGTTAATGGAAGAAAATACAGTAAAAATGAATTTTAAAAAAGAACGTCTTTCTGGCACCATTTAATGGAATAAAGTTGCTAATTTTTATTGAAATTATATTTTTCTGACATTAAATAGTTATTGTTAATATATTCACACCTTTATAGATATTAGAACATAAAACTCATATTTTTTTTAAATTTAGCTTTGACCTAAATAAAAGCTAAAACTAGAGAATATAAATTTTCGAGAGTAAAATACTGAAAGAGAGTGAAAACTTGACATATTGGCTCAAGGTTTTTATGAAAATAATGAGGACCTATTATATTTGAGATATATATGTACATATAATCAACTTGTAAAATTATTTTTAACTTTATCTTTTAACTGACATAAATTTAATTTTATCTAGAAAAATTATAGGTGTCTCAGGCATCAATGTCTCCTAGCATTTAACCAAACTAGAGGTATTTTGATCTTCCATTCTTACTTGTTCAGAGACACACCCGGCACATTGGCAGTATCTGTCACTTGGCTTGTAAGACAAATCCTTCATGCCTCTTATGTGTATCTCAGTTAATTCCAAATCAATCCTATAATATCTGTGCAGTAGACTAAAACAAGTTTTGCTATATACAACATAGATTACTTTTTTGTAAATAATCATTACATCCAACAGATTTTTAAGTGGATGGTAATTCTACAATGCACAAACAAGATGTGATGAAAGCAATTTTTGAAACAAATCCCTCCACATATATACCCACTTATTGAACAAACATCGATTAGCTCTCTGCATTTGTAGAATCATAGGCCACCGTCAGAAAGGTTTAACTCAGGAATGACATTTATAGCCCAGGATTGTGTGGCTCCATGGATTAAGCACCGGCCTGCAAACCAGAAGGGTTGCTGTTTAGATTCCCAGTCTAGGCACATGCCTGGGTTGTGGGCCAGGTCCCCAGTAGGGGGTGCATAAGAGGCAACCACACATGAATTTTTCTCTCCCTCTCTCCCTTTTCCTCTGTCTAAAAATAAATAAATAAATTCTTTAAAAAGAAAAGAAATGACATTTACAAGTAAAATTCAATCAGTTATTTTATACTCTGAAAAAGGCTATAAAAAACCTCTTTAATAAATATCTGGACACGGGACCATTTAGATGTCAAGTGTCAGACTTCACTCTTACACGTAACTATATATAGGCCCCATGAAAACTTTGTCATGTGTTCATATAAGAATAATAAAGTATTTTTAGTTTTTCACATGTACTGAATTACTTCAACTTCACAAATAAAATTTCTTTCTAACATTTATAATACTAATTAACAATCTACCAATAAAAATTATTTTCTCATATTTATTATGTTAATTAGAAAAGATTAAATGGTGATTAAATTAGGGTAACAGAGATGAGTAGCAGCATTACTTAAAGTCTGCATTTCTATTGTTTTATTATATATTACTTTTATTTATTTTTTAAAATTATGTCTTATTGTGTATGCTATTGCAGTTGTTCCAGTTCTTCCTTTTTAGTGCTCCTCCACCAGTGCCCCCCCCACTCTCTCTGGTAATCTCCACACCATTGTCCATGTCTGTGGGATATGCACATATGTTCTTTCTCTACTCTATTCCCTATGCTGTACTTTACACCCCATGACTATTCTGTAACTACCAATTTGTACTTCTTTATCCCTTCACCTTTTTCATCTGCCCCCTGACTCCATCCCAACTGGTAACAATCAGAACATTTTTTGTGTCTATGCTTCTGTTTCTGTTCTGCTTGTTTGTTTATTTTGTTTTTAAATTCAGTTGTTGATAGATACATGTTTATCGCCATTTTATTGTTCGTATTTTTTCTTGTTTTCTTCTTTAAAAGGACCCTTGAACATTTTATATAGCATTGGTTTGGTGGTGATGAACTCCTTTAGCTTTTTGTTGTCTGGGAAGCTCTTTATTTGTCCTTCAATTCTAAATGAGAGCTTTGCTGGGCAGGATATCCTTGGTTGTAGGTCCTTACTTTTCATCACTTAAAATATTTTTTGCCAATCCTTTTGGGCCTGCAAAATTTCTCTTGAAAAATCAGCTGACAGTCTTATGGGAGATCCCTGGTAGGTACCTGTTTTCACTTGCTGCTTTTAAGAATCTCTCTCTCTCTCTCTCTCTTTTTTTTAATTTAACCTCTGCATTTTTATTATGATATGTCTTGTTGCAGGCCTCTTTGAGTTCATCTTGCTTTGGACTTTCTGCACTTCCTGGATTTGTCTGTCTATTTCCTTCACCAAGTTAGGGAAGTTTTCTGCCATTTTTTACAAATAGGTTTCCAATTTCTTTTTTTTAATATATTTTATTGATTATGCTATTACAGTTGTCCCCTTTCTCCCCCATCATTCCCCTCCACCCTACACACCCTCTCCAACCCACATTCCCCTCTTTAGTTCATGTCCATGTTTCATAAGTTCTTTAGCTTCTACATTTCCCACACTATTCTTGCCCTCCCCCTGTCTATTTTCTACCCACTATCTATGCTACTCATTCTCTGTACCTTTTCCCCTCTCTCCTCCTCCCACTCCCCTGTTGCTAACCCTCCATATGATCTCCATTTCTGTGGTTCTGTTCCTGTTCTAGATGTTTGCTTAGTTTGCTTTTGTTTTAGGTGTGGTTCTTAATAGCTGTGAGTTTGCTGTTTTTTCACTGTCATAGTTTTATCTTCTTTTTCTTAGATAAGTCCCTTTAACATTTCATATAATAAGGGCTTGGTGATGATGAACTCCTTGAACTTGACCTTATCTGAGAAACACTTTATCTGTTCATCCATTCTAAATGACAGCTTTGCTGGAAAGAGCAATTTTGGATGTAGGGCCCTGCTTTTCAAGATTTCAAATATTTCTTTCCAGCCCCTTCTTGCCTGTAAGGTCTCTTTTGAGAAATCAGCTGACAATCTGATGGGAACTCCCTTGTAGGTGACTGTCCCCTTATCCCTTGCTGCTTCTAGAATTCTCTGCTTCATTTGAATCTTGGCTAATGTAATTATGATGTGCCTTGGTGTGTTCCTCCTTGGGCCTGGTAGTCTATTTCCTTTGCCAGATTGGGGAAGTTCTTGATTATTTGTTCAAATAAGTTTTCCACTTGTTGCTCTTCTTCTTCCCCTTCTGGGACCCCTATGATTCAGATGTTGGGACGTTTAACGATGTCCCGGAGGTTCCTAAGCCTCTCCTCATTTTTTTGAATTCTTGTTTCTTCCTCGTTTTCTGTTTGGTTGTTAGTTTCTTCCTTCTGGTCCAGTGGTTTCCAATTTCTTGTTCTCTGTCCTCTCCTTCTGGCACCCCTATGATGTGAATGGCTTGTCTTGGCCTATGCTTCATATTTTTCTAAATTTTTTCAAACAAGCAGCATGCAGGTCCAGTGAGCCCTGTACCTCCCAATAAGTTGCCCGAGGCCTGGTACTAGCATCACCTGACCTTGGTTCACAGCTTGGCTTCTCCTGGTTAGCTCCAAGTCCAGCACAAGTGACAGCCATCTGCAGGTTCCTTTCTAGCTTATGTTGTGTGACCCTGGATAAAACACAGGATATGGCTGACTTTGGACATGCCAATAGCCATCAAGGCTCAACTATAA
The DNA here is from genome assembly GCA_039655065.1 of Glossophaga mutica. Lineage (NCBI taxonomy): Eukaryota > Metazoa > Chordata > Mammalia > Chiroptera > Phyllostomidae > Glossophaga > Glossophaga mutica. The sequence continues at coordinate 69,602,292 of CM077308.1, read as the reverse complement.
GAGAAGCGTGTACACAGCCCACAGTGCATATACATTGAATACCCAGCTTGGGTAATAGGGGAGGCTGTGCTACTGGACCCTACAATGATATCTACTACATTAAGCCACTCTATCAAACCTGGGAAATGTAGCAACTCTATCAGTCTATTGAAACACATTGAGGCTGCCAAAAAGAGGAGACAAATAAACATGGCCCAAATGAAAGAACAGAACAAAACTCCAGAAAAAGAACTGAACAAAATGAAGATAAGCAATCTACTAGATGTAAAGTTCAAAACACTGGTAACAAGGCTGTGCAAGAAACTTTGTGAAGACCTCAAATGCATAAAAAAAAAAAAAAGATGAAGTCAGAAATGAAGGATACACCAATTGAAATAAGGAACAATTTACAGGAAATTAACAGTAGAGAGGATAAAATGAAGCTTGAAATCAAATCAGTGATTTGGAACATAAGGAAGAAAAAAATCAGAACGGCAAGAAGAAAAAAGAGTTTAAAAAAATGAGGACAGTGCAGGAGCCTCTGGGGTAACTTCAGGTATACCAACATTCATATCTTGAAGTTTGTGTTTCTAGATTGTAACAGTAGGTGACCGTTTCTGAACATCGAATCTTTTTTTAAAGCAGCTTTATGAGATATATTAAAATCACATAATTTTCCCATTTATAGATATACAGTTCTGTGGGTTTTAATACATTCACAACTTTTTGCAAATATTACCACAGTGTATTTTAGAACACTTTCATAAACCACCCCAAAGAAACCCATACCCATTAGCAGTTACTCCTACCTCTTCAGTCCTACATTAATATCTTTTGTGAATCTATGCCCTGACCATTGAGGCTCAGTTTAGTGTCATCCTGAGAACCAAAAGTTTGCTGAGTCAATTCTTTGGTCAGGGCACATATCTGGGTTATGGGTTAAGTCCCCAGTCAGGGCATGTGCAAGAGGCAACTGACTGATGTTTCTCACATTGACATTCCTCTCTCTTTTTCTCCCTCCTTTTTCCTTTCTGTAGAGTCAATTTTTTTTTAAATATGAGCAATTCACAGCTTTGAAAAACATTCTATGTGATTCTATAGATCTGCTTATTTTGGAGATTCCATATAAACAGATTAATACAGTATGTGATATCTGTGACTGTCCCTAGCATTTTCTCAAGTGTTCTCTGTGTGGTAATAGGTATAACTACTTCATAATTCTTTTTTACCAAATTATATCATATTTTATAAAAACACATTTTATTTGTCCACACATTTGTTAGTGGAAATTTGTATAATTTCTCTTTTTAGCTATTATCAATATGAATATTTATTTTCAAGCTGTGTGAACACAGACTTGGGTCTATACCTAGGAGTGAAATTGTTGGCTCACATCATAACTGTATCTTTAACACTTTGAGTAACTTCCACTTAGAAGTAACATTCCAGTGGAATGTTTATTTCTTCTGCTCCAAATCATTGATTTGAGTTCCGGTTTCCTTCCCATCACCCTTGGTTCCCTGTGTATTTTTCTTTATTTCACTTTTCATAGCCTTCACTTCTTTCTCTATTTTGCAACCATAGTCAATCATTTCTGTGAGCATCCTGATTACCAGTGTTTTGAATTCTGCATCAGATAGGTTGGTGATCTCTTCATCATCTCTTAGTTCTATTTTTGGAGCTTTGATCTGTTCTTTCATTTGGGCCATATTATTATTATTTGTTGTTGTTGTTGTTGTTGTAGCATGACTGTTATGTGGTAAGGGGCAGAGCCTTAGGTATTTGCTAGGGCAGGGCAACCCACTTGGCTGCATTGTGGCACTGTATGTGGGAGAGAGATCAGAGAGGGAACAATGACTCTTGCTCAGCTCTCCAGTTGATTTCGATCACTGCCTCCCCTACCCACAAGCAAATTGGGCCCTTTTGGTGCTGATTCCTGGCTGGATGGGTTTGTGTACATTCTAGGACCCTATTGGTTTCTCCAACAAAGTCTCCTGTGAGTCTGGGAGTTTCTCTTGCCACCTCAAACCCTACAGGTTTTCATAGCCAGAGGTTTTGAGGCTTTCCTTTACCATATTGGAGCTCTGGGTTGCAATGTCTGTCTAGCTCCCCAGTTGTGTTACTCCTGGTTTATCCACATGTGAATGTGGGACTGCCTAGTCTGCCAGTTGCCGCCTAGCCTACCTGGTCCTCCAGCTGTCACATTGCCATGCATCCTCTCTGCCTTGGCTGCCTGTCTCTGACCCCCCCTACTGGTCTGGATGAATGTTTTTTCTTTAACTCCTTGGTTGTCAGACTTCCATACAGTTTGATTTTTCGGAAGTTCTGCTTATTTTTTGCTTTTAAATTCATTGTTGTCCTTGTTTTGGTTCTGTGAAGAGGCAAAGTATATCTACCTGTGCCTCCATCTTCAAGATTTTTTTATGTTATTCTGGGTTCCTCACATTTTTGTATGAGTTTAAGATCATCTTGTTAATTTCAAAAACAACCCAGTTGAGATTTTGATGGGGGTTGTTTCAATCTACAGATCAATTTGAAAATTATTGCTATCTTAATATTAATATTTCTAATCCATTAACATGGGATGTCTTCCCACATGTTTAGGTATTCTTTAATTTCTTTTAACAATGTATTATACTTTTTAAGTGTACAGTCTTGCACTTATTTTGAAAATGTATTCCTAAATATTTTATTATTTTTGATGCTATTATAAATAGTTTTCTTAACTTTATTTTCAGATTATTTACTGTAAGTATATAAAATATAACTGATTTTCATATGTTAATCCTAGATCTTGATACTTTTGAACTTATTAGTTCTAATAGTTTTTAAGTGGCCTTCTTGGGATTTTCCATATATAGCATTATGTCATCTGCAAATACAAATAGCTTTATTTCTTCTTAATTTTGATATCTTTATTTCTTTTTCTTATGTAGTTTCTCTGAGTAGAACCTCTAGTCCAACATTTAATATGAATGATGAGAATGGGCATCTTTGTCTTATTCTATGCTTTGTAAAAATTTACCCTTTCACTTAAGCAGTGTATTAACTGTGGTTTTTTCGTACATGTTCTTTATCAGTTTGATGAATTTTCCCTCTCTTCCTACTTTGTTTTTAACAAGGAGTGCTGGATTTTCCCCAAAATTTTAATTCTCCATCTATTGAGATAATTGTAAGTTTTATTCCTTTAGTCTGTTAAGATGATATATTATTAGGTTTTGAATATGAAAAAAACTCTATATTCTTTCTCATGTCAAAAATCTGGAAGCCATATTTGAAATCCTATCCATATCCCTAAACTTTAAGTTTGGTTTAGTCTATGTTAATACACCTTTTCTGTTTTCATTGCCTTCATTTCAGCCTTAAGTTATTTCTTATCATTTCTTACCTTGAATACAAAAGTTTCAAGTTATTTCCATGTACACTTTTTTTTGTTGTTTCACTTCAATATATTATCCACAATGATGTTTCAGTAATGATTTTACGTCATAAATATGATCATGTTACTCTCATGCTTAAAATCCTTTAGTGACTTTCCACTGTTTCCTTGCAAAACCATGAACTCCTTAGAAGGTCTTTAATGAGATTTTGCTACAAATTTGACTCACTAACAATTATAATTTTGTGAAGAATCTACACTTGTTTGAAATGTTGAAGAATTAAAATGCTCTCTCTCTCAGTACAAAAGCCAAAATGGGGCTATTTTCTTTTTTTCACACCTGGTCACTAGGGCCCAGTTATGAGAAGTAGACTCTATTTAATAAACAGTAACATCTGTTGCTTTAATTTTGAAGAAAGTCACAATGAGTCAAATGAGTGATTTAGATGCCAGGGAAGCAGCAGCTCTGTCCAGCAGTGGCAGTGTGTTCTACATGTCCTACAGCATCAGCAATAGCATACTAACAAAAATTTTCTGTGTGAAAAGAATAGGTTGTGCTTTTTTATTTTCACCTTAAATGGTAGCTTTAGTTTCTGCCTGTTTTCTGGATCTGATTCTTCAGTTTCCCCTTGATTCTGTGAATATCTCATATTGCTGTAATAATGAGGCAATTTTATACAATGTTATTACATGGTTTCTATTATTGTCAAACCACAATACAGGCTGATATCAGGAAACACTTTAATACCTCACTGTTCCATATGTCTTTATGATTGTCTTTTCATATTCCTTTACACCTCCTGCCTATAGCTGAGTTACAGTGAATTACTTTTTGTTTACTATTCATCTTTTTTATATCTTACATCTCCATGTCTTCATACATTCTGTGAATATATGAATTTCTTCCACTCTTTGCTCTGGTAACTTCTACTGATTGTTACTACTCATCTCATTTAAGTATTTTTTTATGCGCTATATATTTTTAAGCCTACAACTATTATTTCCTGTTGACAAAAAATTAAAAAGCACCTTTTTATTTCTGAAATTTTATAATCTTAATATGAAAAAATGATTTAAAATTATATTCCACAGAGTTATTGATATCATGGATTGTAACTGAAAGAAAAATGTGTAAAGTGGTTGAAAGGAAGGAAGAAGAAAATCTGTTCAAGGAGAGTTTTGTGGGAACTGTTTCCAGACCCAGGTCTTGCTCACAAAGTCAGGGTTAAGTCCCATACTGTGATCTTGCTTATCATCATCCTGAGCATACCTCTGTTATAGGACTTAATTAACGTAAAAGGATTCATTTTTTCTTATCTGTCTATTCTCCAGCTGTTTATGTACTGAAGTAACAACTAAGTATTACATATCTTTGTTTCTTCAAAAACAAAAAAGTGTTTTGTTAAACTACTATGCTATCATTCTCCATAATATAATTTGATTGCATTGTATCAAGCTAAAAAGATTCTGCACATCAAAAACAAAATAAAAGGCAACTGAATGAATGGGAGAAAACATTTGCAAATTGTATATAACTCAATAGCAAAAGAAAACCCACAACCATTGAAATTGGGCAGAGGATCTGAACATATATTTTTCCAAAGACAAACATGCATATAGATGTCCAACAGGGGCAGAAAAAGATGCTCAACATTACTAATCATCAGGAAAATGAAAATCAACACCACAGTGAAGTAGAGCTGACACAGAAAACAGCATGCAGTTTTCCAAAAATTAAAAAAAAAAAACTACCCTATAATCCAGTATTACCACTTCTAGGTCTTTTGTTGAAGAAATCCGAAATACTATAGTTTAAAAAGATTATATGCACTGCCAAGTGCATTGCAGCATTATTTAAAATAGCTGGTACTGGGTGGGGCAAAATAGGTTTACAGTTGTTTGTATGGAAACAACACAATAATTAATAAATATTATTATAAGAATAAACTCTGCGTTTCAGGTACTCAGAACTACAAACCTAGTTTTGCACCACTCTGTACATGGAAACAACCTAAATTTTCAGTCAAATGTTGTTTATCGATGAATGAATGTTGTTTATTGATTAATGGAAGAACTATTGTATACAATGGAACATTACTCAACCATAAAAATTGGAAAATTCTGTCATTTGTGATAACATGGATGGATCTTGTGAGCATTATGCTGAATGAAATAAGTCAGAGAGAGACAAATACCATGCAATCTCACTTATATATGAAATCTAAACAAAACTAAACCACACAACAAAGCAACCAACAAACAAAAAGCTTGTGCACACAGAAAACAAATTGATGGTTGCCAGAGGTGAGGGGTGGGTGTATAAAATGGGTGAAGTGTGTTAAAAGGTACAAACTTCCAGTTATAAAATCAACAAGTCCTGAGAATATAATGTACAACATGGTGATTAGAGTTAATAATACGGTATTGCATATTTGAAAGTTGCTAAGAGAGTATATCTTAAATGTTGTCATTATAAGAAAATAAAATTGTATAATTACATATGATGATGGATGTTAATGATTTATTGTGGTAATCATTTCACAATATAAAAATATAGAATCATTATGCTGTACACCTGAAACTAATATAATGTTATATGTCTATTTTACCCAAATAAAAAAGAAAAAAGTATGTGTATGGATATCCATATTTATTTATCTATATCTCTCTCTTCTTTCCTACCTTTCTTCTTTCCTTCTTTCCTTTTCTCTTTCCATCTTTTTCTGAGCAAGATTCAGAGAAATGGAAAGACAGTTTTTTGTTGCTCCATCAATATTAGCAGCCTTTCCTTTTATATTTTGTGGGATTTCCATATAGTGGTGAATATCCTAAGGCCATTCTTCATGTTGGTGTCTTTGATTTCGGGGATCAGAAAGCCTAAGTTTTCTCTGACCAGGATTGGCTCTATAGTCATGCAACCTGTGGGGATGGAAAACGTCCCACCCTTAGAGAGGTCCTGTGCTTACATTAATGTTCTGTAACTGCAATAATGAAATTCCTAATATTTGACAGAAGGACCTACACTGTAGTTTTCACATTATATCCTATAAATTATGTAACCAGCCCTGACTCTGGATAGTACATGGTTTGGAACCACTTATTTCTCTTGCATTTTCTCTACCATGATTTTGCTTTGTGTTCTATCAGATAGCAAAATTATATGAAATTTAGTGATTCAGTCTTCTCATTCCAAACTTACCAGTTGCTTACAACATTTGGTCACACCATTGGTCAAACCCTTTTATGTTGAGTTCCAACTACAGTCTTAGAAAGCTTTCTTTCTTGGAAACTTATCACGTATATGTCATTACTTAACCTGGAATTCCTTTCAAATGTCTCTTCATTGTGAGCAATCCCTTCTAATTGTCAACCAGAACTCTACAGTAATTTTCTTAATGAGGTGTCTAAAATTTGTAACTTTTATACCTAAACACACATATAGTACTCTATATTTACCTCCATTACAAAATATACTTTTATATTTTGTTATTATTTGTATATAGAGATTATTACTGTTAATTTAATTATAAAGTCCCTGCAGGTAGTATCTCTGTTTTATTTAATCTTCATATTCCAAAGCACTTGGCATTGAACTTTGTATATAATACAATTTTAATAAGTACATCAATAAAAATTTGTGACACAAGTGAATGAAAAATAATCAGCATCATAGAATAACACAGTGATATGTGAAATATACCTAGAACTTGATAATTTTATAGTAGACAAATTAGAATAGACATTAAGAAATAAGTTCCATCATAATTCCTTTATCTAAGCTAACTAAAATTATTTGCCAAACCTTCCCAAAATCTATTGTTTAATAAAGATATTTCTTTAAAGGATAAATTTGTTGTAATAATATGTGTATCTATTTTTTCAAACCCAACTTCTCTTTCTGCATCCTTTGTTATAATACTATTTATTTTTTTTAGAATTTTTAAATATATTTTATTGATTATGCTATTACAGTTGTCCCGTTTCCCCCCCATCATTCCCCCCCACTCTGCACACCCTCTCCCACCCACATCCCCCCCTTTAGTTCATGTCCATGTGTCATAAGTTCTTTAGCTTCTACATTTCCCATACTATTCTTCCCCTGCCCCTGTCTATTTTCTACCCACTATCTATGCTACTCATTCTCTGTACCTTCCCCCCTCTCCTCCTCCCACGCCCCTGTTGCTAACCCTCCATATGATCGCCATTTCTGTGGCTCTGTTCCTGTTCTAGCTGTTTGCTAGTTTGCTTTTGTTTTAGGTGTGGTTCTTAATAGCTATGCTTTTGCTGTCTTTTCATTGTCATATTTTTGATCTTCTTTTTCTTAGATAAGTCCCTTTAACACTTCATATAATAAGAGCTTGGTGATGATGAACTCCTTGAACTTGACCTTATCTGAGAAGTGCTTTATCTGTCCTTCCATTCTAAATGACAGCTTTACTGGAAAGAGCAATTTTGGATGTAGGGCCCTGCTTTTCAAGATTTCAAATATTTCTTTCCAGCCCCTTCTTGCCTGGAAGGTCTCTTTTGAGAAATCAGCTGACAGTCTGATGGGAACTCCTTTGTAGGTGACCGTCCCCTTATCTCTTGCTGCTTCTAGAATTCTCTGCTTCATTTGAATCTTGGCTAATGTAATTACGATGTGCCTTGATGTGTTCCTCCTTGGGTCCAACTTCTTTGGGACTCTCTGAGCTTCCTGGACGTCCTGGTAGTCTATTTCCTTTGCCAGATTGGGGAAGTTCTCCTTTATTATTTGTTCAAATAAGTTTTCCACTTGTTGCTCTTCTTCTTCCCCTTCTGGGACCCCTATAATTCGGATGTTGGGACGTTTAACGATGTCCCGGAGGTTCCTAAGCCTCTCCTCATTTTTTTGAATTCTTGTTTCTTCCTCATTTTCTGTTTGGTTGTTAATTTCTTCCTTCTGGTCCACTCCATTGATTTGAGTCCCAGTTTTCCTTCCATCTCTATCGGTTCCCCATGCGTCTTCCTTCATTTCACGTATTGTAGCCTGCATTTTCTCATCTAATTTATGAGCAAAATCAACCAATTCTGTGAGCATCCTGATGACCAGTGCTTTGAACTGTGCATCTGATAGGTTGGTTATCTCTTGGTCGCTTAGAGGAATTGACTCCGGGGTTTTCATTTTTCCTCCGGTTTGAGCCATTTTTGGTGGGTTTCTTTTGTTTTGTTTTGGTTTGGTTTTAGTCTGGTCACAGGTATTACGTATGAGGGGTGGAGCCTTAGGTGTTCCTCAGGGCAGGGCAGCCCAGTCGCTGGGTTATGACGCTATAGGTGGGGGCGGGGTCCGAGAGGAAAGAATGGAGCCTGTTTCGCTCTCTTCTGGACTCCAGTCCCTTCTGCTGCTTCACCTTCACCTGGATTATCCGCGCACACGCGCGTGCTGTTACGTAGTGAGGGGTGGAGCCTCAGGCGCTCCCCAGTGTGGCACAGTCCAGTCATTGGGTTGTGACGCTGTATGTGGGGGTGGGGCCTGAGAGGGAATAATGGCGCTTGCTCCGCTCTCTCCTGGATTCAGTCCCTTCCGCCACTTCCCCTCTGCCTGGACCATCTGTGTGTGCGAATGTGGGACCCCCTGGTCAGCCAGCTGCCTTATGCGCCCTCACTGCTTCTGCACAGTTGCCCTCCTGTGCCCGGGGTCCGCCAGCTGCCGCCTGTGGGCCTGAGGACCGCCAGCCACCGCCCGTGCACCTGGGAACTGCGAGCCACTGCTACTTGCGTTCCTGGGTCCGCACCTCCACTTTTTCCTACCGGGACTCTGCCCCTCTTACCGGTCTGGATGAACGGAAGTACAGTTCAATTTTCTATATGTTGTGGTTGTTTTCTTCTTTTTAAATATTTGTTGTCCTTAATTTTGGTTGTGAGAGGAGGCACAGTGTGTCCGCCTATGCCTCCAGCGTGGCCGGAAGTCCTATAATACTATTTATTTATTTATACTATTATTTATACTATAAATACATTTATTTATTTATTTATTTATTTATTTATTTATTTATTTATTGTTTAATCCTTTTTCCTCAGGATATGCTTATTGATTAGATAGAGGAGAAAGGAGGGAGAGAGAGAGAGAAACATTGATGTGAGAGAGAAACATCAATTGGTTGCCTCTCGTACAGTCTGATTGGATACTGAACCCCACAACTGAGGTATCTGCCCTGCCAAGGAATCAAACCCATGAAACTTCAGTTTATGGGACTTCAGTTTATGGTATCAGCTCCAATCAACTGATCCACACCAGCTAGGGCTATCACTATTATATTAAAAGGAAACTTCCTTTTATTGATTCATTCATTATACTAAATTTTATTGACTTTCGATTATGTACCAGAAGGACAAAGGAATATTTGCTTGGACTTAGGGATGTCACAGTCCAAAAAGAATGACACATATGAAACAAAGAAGTGATAAGAGGGTTGCAAATTATGTCGAGAATATGTATCACTATACACTTAATATTACAAAGAGTGTAGTCAGTGTCAAAGTAGGAAACAGTAAAGACATTATAAAAGTGGTTGTGGCTGAGTCTTGAAAGATCAAATAACTATGTTCCAATATTTAGTCTTTGTTCTGCACTTTACTAAGAACTTTCCATGTTATGTTTCATTAAAATCTCTCTATCATCATATAGAGTAAGTTTATTACAACCCTTTGATTTTTATTGAACGAATGGGATCACATATAGTTTACATAACCTTCCCAATATAATTTAGCAGGTTAGTGGAAAAACTAATATCCAGCCAAGCTGGAGTGTTTCTGAAGTCTATATCCTTAACCATTACATAATACCTTGCATCACTGTCTTCTAATGGGAAATGTGTTTATTCATATTTTGTTTTGTTTTATCATTTTCCCTTACATAACAAGGGAGAATATTATTCAAGACAGGAGAAAAAGTATAAAAACAGTTAAAGTATGAAAGAATACAAACATGTGGGAAAAGATTTGGAACGTGAGTAAGCATATGTCAAAAATTTTATTTTCTTTATTACTTTTTTATTTATTTATAAAGAAAAAGTTCTTATATATATTCTTATTATATATAAATATATAGTTCTTATATATAATTCTTATTTATATAAGAAAAAGTTCTTATATATATAAGAATATATATTCTTATTTATAAAGAAAAGTTTATTACTTTTTTATTTATTTATAAAGAAAAAGTTCAAACTTTTTCTTTTTATGACAACTTAAGATATATAAAATATCTAGTGTAATTCTTCACAAGTAGGATCTACTTTAGAAGAGACTATAATAATAAATAATAAAACAATAAAAGCAACCTTACTATTGTAGATGGATGAATTGACAAAAGAGATTGTGGTTGAGTTTTGAAAATCTTATCATTTGAAACCACATGAATACAAATGGAGGGCATTATGCTAAATTAAATAATCAAGACACAGAAAGACAAATAGTGTATGATCTCACTTATTGGTGACTTTAAATATGTCAACCTCATAGAAATAGAATAAATGGGTTTCCAGGAACTAGGGGTGGGAGAAGTGGGGAGATGTTGCTCAAAGAGTACAAACTCTAAGTTATGAGTTCTAGGGATCTAATGTACAGCATGGTGACTGTAACTGATATATTGTATTGAATACCTGAAAGTCAGTGAGAGCGGATCTTAAGTGTTCTAAAAAAATAAATAAATAAAATAAAAAAGCTGGTGTGAGGCCCTGGCCAGGTGACTCACTTGGTTGGAGGCTCTTACCATGCACCAAAAGGCTGTGGGATGATCCCTGGTCAGGGAACATGTCTAGGTTGTGGGTTCAATCCCTGTTAGGGCACATAGGGGAGGCAATCAGTTGATATTTCTCTCACATCCATGGGAAACATTGTAATACATCACATAAACAAAAGGAAAGACAAAAATCACATGATCATATCAATAGATGTAGAAATAGCATTTGATAAGGTACAGCACCCATCTATGACAGAAACACTCAGCAAAGTGGGGTTAGAGGGAGCATTCGTCAACATAATAGAGGCCATATATGAGAAACCTACAGCCAGCATCATACTCAATGAGTCAAAACTAAAAGCTTTCCCACTAAGATTAGCAACCAGACAAGGATGTCTGCCTTCACCACTTCTATTCAACATAGTATTGGAAGTCCTAGCCACAGCAATTAGACAAGAAAAGGAAATAAAAGGCATCCAAATTGGAAAGGAGGAAACAAAACTGTCATTCTTTGAGGATGACATGATAGTATACATAGAACAGACTCCACCAAAAAATTACTTGACTTAATAAGTGAATTTGGCAAAAAGATGGTATACAAATTCAATATTCAGAAATTGAAGACATTTTTGTACACTAACAATGAAATACCAGAACCAGAAATCGGGGGTGGGGGGATCCCATTTGCTATAGCAACAAGAAACAAAGTATTTAGGAATAAACCTAACCAAAGAGGTAAAAGACCTATACACAGAAAACTACACAACACTGAAGAAAGAAATTAAGGAAGGCATAAATAAATGGAAGCATATAACGTGTTCATGGATTGGAACAATTAACATCATCAAAATGTCCATACTACCCAAAGCAATCTATAGATTAAATGCAATACCTATTAAAATACCAATGACATATTTCACAGATGTAGAACAAACATTTCAAAAATTTATATGGAACTATAAATGACCACAAATAGCCTCAGCAATTTTTAGAAGAAAGAACAAAGTAGGAGGGATGACCATACCGCACATCAAACTATATTACAAGGCCACAATAATCAAAACAGCCTGGTACTCTCATAAGAACAGACACGTAGATCAATGGAATAGAACAGAGAGCTCAGAAATAAACCCAAGTCTCTATGGTCAACTAATATTCAACACAGGGGGAAGAAGCATAAAATGGAGCACAAGCAGCCTCTTCAACAAATGGTGTTGGGATAACTGGATAGTTACATGCAGAAAAATGAAACTCAACCACCAACTTACACCATACATAAAAACAAAACTCATGATGGATAAAATACTTAAATATAGGTCGTGACACCATAATAGTCTTAGAGGAGAACATAGGCAGGAAAATAGATGTTCCATGTAGCAATATTTTCACCAATATGTCCCCTAGATCAAGGGATATTTAGAAAAAATAAACAAATGGGACTTCTTCAAAATAAAGAGCTTCTGCCTGGCTAAAGAAAACATCAGCAAAATAAAAAGGAAGCCAACCACATGGGAAAATATATTTGCGAATGATACCTTGGATAAGGGTTTGATCTCCAAAATATATAAAGAACTCACACAATTCCACTCCAGAAAGACAAACAAACCAATAAAAAATTAGCAAAGGACCTGAACAGACACTTCTCCAAAGAGGACATACAGAGGGCCCAGAGACATATGAAAGGTTGCCCAACATTGCTAGCCATCAGAGAGATGCAAATTAAAACCACAGTGAGATACCACTTTGTACTGGTAAGTATGGCCATCATAATCAAATCAACAAATAATAAGTGCTGGCCAGGTTGTAGAGAAAAGAGAACCCTAGTACACAGTTGCTAGGAAGGCAGACTAGTGCAGCCACTGTGAAAAACAGTATGGAATTTCCTCAGAAAACTGAAAATGGAACTGCCTTTTGACCTGGCAATTCCACTGCTGTGATTATATCCTAAGAACACTGACACACTGATTCAAAAGAACCTATGCACCCCAATGTTCATGGCAGCACAATTTATGGTAGCTAAGTGTTGGAAACAACATAAGTGCTCATCAGTAAAAATGGATCGAGAAACAATGGTACATTTACATGATGAAATACTATGCAGCAGAAAGAAAGAAGGAACCCCTACCCTTCACCAGAGCATGGATGGAACTGGAGAACATTATGCTAAGTTAAATGACCCAAACAGTGAAAAAGAAATACCATATGATTCCATATATAAGTGGAACCTAATCAACAAAACAAACAAGAAAGCAAAATATAACTAGAGACATTAAAATAAGGAAGAAACTGACAGTAACCTTATGGGAAGTAGGAGGGTAAAACAGGGGGAAAAGGAGGAAGGGTTATCAAGGTACAAGTATAAAAGACTCATGGACAATACAAAAGAGGGTCAGGATTGAGGGTGGAGGTTGGGATGGTTGGGGTGGGTGGAAGTGATGGGGGACAATGGAGACAACTGTACTTGAATAACAATAAAAAAGAGAGAAAAAGTAAAAAAAAAGTATACACACACACACACACACACACTCAATTTTATCTGTCAGTTATACATCAATAAAGCTGGAAAAATAAAGGAGATTTTCAGTGGTATTTGAGTTCTTACAATGTACAAGAGCTCGATGGGACATGTATTTATTCACATTTTTGTTTTGTTTTATTTTTAGATGCTTTCAATGTACAGATTCATTGAATCCACACAAATGCATGCAAAATAGCATATTATAACCACTTTACAGAGAAAAATTTGAGGTAAAGAGTTATATAGTTATTCAATAGAAGAGTCAGTACTTGAAACTAACAGTCTGTTTCTACAACCCATTTTCTAAATTTCTGAACTGTAACGTGTCTCAAACAAATATATGTTATCATTATTCTTCATCCATTTTTTAAAATTTTACTTATTTCAAGAAATTACTTATTTCATCTCCTTTTAGGTCATCTTTCTAATATAGATCAGAGTGTTTAGGAATGAACTTAATAAGAGTGATACAGAGTTGAACAATAGGTGTTAAGTATATATTCAAGACATGACAGTGTCATTTTTTTTATTGATGTTCAAGTACAGTTGTCTCCATTTTCCCCCATCACACCATCCCGCCCAGCCATTCCCACTTCCCACCCTTGATCCTACCCCATTTGGCTTTGTCCATGTGTCCTTTATACATGTTTCTTGACAATCCTTTCCCCTCCCTCCCATTATCCCCTCCCACCTCCTCTCTGGTTGCAGTCAGTTAAATATATGCTTTAGGGCAGAGCATGTGTAAGGTAACGGGTCTTTGGGGAAAAAATGATTTAGTCTCATGATACCAGAATTAAGACAGTTTTCAAATAAACAAAGACACTTGCCTGATTAGCATTATTCTTAACAACAGAATAATGCAGTGCTTTAAGAGATATACAAATAAAAAAGTGTATTTGCTATTCATTGAGACTTTACAAATGTAAGCAAATATTAAGGCCTGATGCTTCTAGGCAAAGGAGGGACAAATGTAAGTGGGAGATTATTTTAATGAAAAACTAATAAATGCTTATATATAAGGAACATAATAGATAGATACAATTAAAACAGTTTCACTGAAATGTTCTAGGAATCAGTAAACAAGTCTTTATGGGTGTGCATTCTTATGAATACCTTATGCCTTATCCTTGTTTCATTTCAATATAGTTAATTATGTGTTTTTTCTTCAAATATAAATATTTTTCCATATAGGAAAGATAACTGATGCCTAAAGTTTATCATTATATTTTTCTTATATGTTGAACAGTAGTGATTTACACAATACAGTATCTACATCTAAGTATACAACTCAATGAATTAAATACATAATCCATGTTTGGTTTAGAAATTATGTCCTTACCTCTACCTGTCTTAATGTGCAAAATTCATTAAGATGAAATTACCTTGGATTGTTGTAAATATTTTATAAGGTCAATATAATTGCAGTCATATTAAATCATTTCTTTTTGAAAGAGAAGAAAAGGAGAGATGTTGTGACCTTTTTCAGAATATAGGGGCATTTTTATTAATATCAAAAATTTCACACATCATTATGTCTGTTTTAGAAGAGAAGAACTTTTACAACTTTTGATCAGGGTTGTTAAACATTCACATAAACCCTTTCTGTAAGGCTTATGCAAGACTCATATTAAAAAGAACAAAAAATCAACATATTCTATTGAAAGCCCAATATGTTTCAAACATGGTAAGCACATAATGCTATGTATCAAAATTTTTTCCACAAAATAACTACAATATTGTTAATGAAAGAAATATACAGACTATCCTTTAAAGCAATAAAACAAAATGTACTATGCACATTAAATGGCTTTACTTAGTGATAGATATATT
This sequence comes from Glossophaga mutica, assembly GCA_039655065.1. Taxonomy (NCBI): domain Eukaryota; kingdom Metazoa; phylum Chordata; class Mammalia; order Chiroptera; family Phyllostomidae; genus Glossophaga; species Glossophaga mutica. Next base: position 69,586,887 of record CM077308.1, on the reverse strand, counting down.
TTGATTTTTCAAATTTTCAAAAGTGTATTTTCTTGTGTGAAACTGTTTTGATGATATGATTGCTAATGATGAGTTCTCTAATATTTCTATGTGTTTTAAAAGGTGTATTCAATATTGTTTTGGACCCAACAAATTTACAAATTCTTCTCTCACTTCATATTTCATTGAATAAAAAAATACAATAATAAAAATCAAATGTAAAAATTATATTGCCGACTTCTAGTCAAGACGGTGGTGTAGGCAGACATAACTCATATTTTCACAAAACCATATCGAAATTTCAACTAAAATGTAGAATAACCATCAACTTCTGGCTGCAAAAAACCAGCAGGATTGAGTCAGTAGAAGAAACTTCTGGACCCCCAAATGATTCCTCTTAAAGAACCCACCCATGAACTCACCTACCCAGACTCACTTACTCTGAACTCCAGCACCAGTGTAGCAGCTTCAAAGGCACCAGTGACATACAAGGAGAAACTGAAGTGTCTGGCATCAAGATGAGTAGAGACCACTGTCCCTTTTCTAACTCCCACCCCTGTCCCACAGAGCCAGCAAGCTGGTTCCATAACTGAGACTCTATCAATCAAGCTAATACAGTTTGACCTGCCTTGGAGATCCCCAGGGACTCTGCCCCACCCAACTTATTGGCTCACCCATGCTGCTTTTCCATAAGAATGTCTGGTCTTGGCTCCTAAATCCTATCAAATAAGCAACGGCTGGCTTCAGTGAGCCATTGGGGCAGCCAGATTCCATTCACAGCCAAATGACTTACACACATGAGCCACGGACATGAATAATGGTGGGGGAATTGCCTGAGGGAGTAGGGGGCACTGGGTAGAGGGAGGCAAAGGGGAAAAGAGCAGGACAACTGTAATAACATAATAAAATATAATTTTAAAAGTAAATAAAATAAAAATTATATTGCCAATTATCATGTGTCTCTGGGACATTTTCCTAAAAATAATACTATATTTTATAATTATATTTGTTTTTAATTATTAATAGACCAGTGTAATCACAAGTATTTTATAAATAATCCAATTCATTTTATTTCTGTAGTTATTCCTCAAAATGACAATATATCTGATGTAGTCACTTTTTAGTTAAAGAAAATGTTTGGATTTTTATCCATATACCCAGGTATTAAAAAAATAACATAACGCACTAATCTTATATTAAATAAATCTATCTGTAGGGTAAATGGAGGCAATCTGGCTTCCACACCCAGGTATCTGGGCAACTAAGGGAAGCAGTTTCCCATAACCTTGAGAATGGGCCTGATAATTAGTGTTCTCATAGCCTTGACACTGGGTCCAATAAACTGTTCCCATAGCCTTGAGTGGGCTCACATGTGTAGTATGAAGCTCTGTTGTGAAAAATCTGTTGGCATACTGCCAGCTTTGTTGGTGTTCTAGTACTTAAGCAGGTAGAGACTCCCTGCGGAGTGCTGTGACATGTGCCATGGAAGAGGACAGATGGCATGAAGCATGCCACACAGCTTTCAGTGTGTGTGGCTCACCTGTCTGTGAATAAAGGAATCTCAAGCATCCTCACGGCTCTGTGAATATTATTCCATCTTCCTGAATACCATGAACCTGTCAGGCCTTGAATGGTCGCAAGACAATATCCAAGCCTATAAAGGTTAGCAAAAAGAAGTCAGAATATCAGAATAATAAAAAAAAAAAAAGACTTGTTTCTAATTAGGGCACATCATCTTAAGTGAAAGAACCAGGTCAGAAACCTTAAGAGACTTGAAAGTCAGAACTTAGGAGCAAGTTTCCAGGATTCATTGACACGCTAGTTATCGGCCTAGGCTTTGGTGTCAATCATACCTGGCTTAAAATCCTCCCACAGTACTTTCCTGATTTGTCTACTACATTTGTCTGATTGTTCAATTAAAAATTATTTCTTCATACCACAGTAAGTATTGCTAGTCCAGTAATGTTTTCTGTTGGTCATAAGACAATTAAGGACCAAACAAGAGCTAAAATTATCACAGGCAAACAAGACATAGTTGTTGAACAGTTCTAGATTAAAAGAGGATTATTTGGAACATGCATTGTTGAATCACCAGCTCTTGTTCATATCATTGAATCTGTGATATACAAATGGTAAAAATCTGTTTTGTATAAACTTTTTCTAATATATAAAAGTTGCAGTGTTACAGTAACAGACATGGAAAAAAGATTTCAAATTATTTTAAGAATTACCTGTTTTCATTCTCCCTTGATTCAAAACTCTATTTCAGGCCATTCTACTTACAATTCCTTTCTTTTTAACTTCCTTTTTTCTGTCGTTGTTCAAGTATAGTTGTCTCCATTTTCATTCCTCCACAGTCCCCTGCCCCACCCACCCTCGCCTCTCACCCTCAACCTACCCCTTTTGGTTTTATCCATGTGTTCTTGGTACATGTTCCTTGATAGCCCTTTCCCTATTTCCTCCCATTATCCTGCTCACCCCTCCCCTCTGGTTAATGTCAATTTGTTCTTTATTTCAGTGTTTCTGGTTATATTTTGCTTGCTTGTTTGTTTTGTTGATTAGGTTCCACTTATAAGTGAGATCATATGGTATTTGTCTTTCACTGCCTCGTTTACTTCCTTTAGCATAATGCTCTCCAGTTCCCATTTTAAAACATTGTATTTTCAATTGCCAGGGAATCTAAAACTAAAATTTTCTGGCACATTGGTGTAATTCACTATTTAATAAATCTTGTAATATAAAAAGTGTCATTTCTTGCTGTGAAGATTTATGAATATATATAGCACCAGAATTTTCACATCCTGTTATATTTCCATATTTGAGGACATTTATGTTCTTTTTATTCTCCAGGTTTTAAAAATGTGTATATTGATTTCTTGTTACATATAAGTTCATTCCAAACTCTACAGAACTGTGCTGCCTGGAACATGGAGATATTATTGTTTGTAAAAAGCCCCGTATTTTGTAGTTGTATATTTCTCCTTTCCCTCTAGTTTTGGAGAAACTTTTTAAAGCAATTTACTGGGGTAAACATTCACATTTTACAAGACATACCAGATATTTTTTCTCCTCATATTTGAGTCAGACTGAAAGAGTGAATATATCAATATTTTAAAACATTCAATCGAAACAAGTTTATTGTTTTGTTTGTTCTTTTGTAGATTTTATTACCTTCTGTCTCACAATTAAACAAGTACATTAACTGCAGTTATCTCCCTATGGTCAGGCAGCAGTTTAGGTCTGCTCAATATTCCTTTTGTCTACTGAATCATTCATGCCCCAGGTCCCCACATAAGAAACATCTAAAACGCCGAAAGTACCAGAGAAGTTCATGGTTCACTTGGAATCTCAGAACTTAGTTGATTATGTTGGAAAAGCTACTTTTCCCCATTGGTATTTAAAAATAGAGCTATGGGAAATCAAAAGGAACAACAACAATGGCAACTAACATTGAATTTAAGGCAAGAAAACAAAATGCTTTATAAAACTCCATACAAATTCAACAGCAAATAACTAATTAATGCCCTATTATTATCATTCTTACTATATGTTTGTTTACTGTTTGCTGCTAAAGAGAAATAGAACCCATTAAAAAACTGGCATCATAATATCCATGTACCTTTTTTGTTGAATTAAATTTTCCTCTTTAAATATATTAAACTTATTTGGATGAGTGGGCTTTGTATGGTTTGTAAACCACATCCAACTAATTGTCAGCATGATACCCAAGTAAATATTTTTTAAACAACTTTAATGTTTTTCTACTTTTCAGTTTTCTAAAAAATGAAAAAAATAAAAGTTTCAAGTATACAACATATTGTTTCAACTTTCATATAAATGTATGAAGTGATCACCAGAATACTAACTGTATGTCATTATACATAGTTATTACAATATTATTGATTATATTTTCTCTGCTGTATATTACATACCTGTGATTTACAACTGGAAGTTTGTGTTTCTTAATTTTCTTCCCTTTTTCTGCCCACCTTTTTCACTCTGGCAAATAAAGTATTGAATTAAAATACTTATAATAAATGTTAAATAAATCTTATCTCCTTTAGTGTTCTTGTGTTAAGTTCAGAAGTCTCAATAGTGGGGACTTTTTTAATAGAGATCATTTTTAAATTTTTGAGGTTTTTTTTTAAAAAACGATACCTAGATATGATAAGGCTTTTTAAAGTCTGTTTATTAACTAACATTGCAATGAATTCTCAAACAAAAATCTTTAGAAAAGCTTTTATTTTACATCTAGATAGATCACAGGATTATTTCTCAAAATTTTTTTGCACCTGGACTTCATAACACACTGTCTAGCAGGAAAGACTGTTTTTGAATTCCCAAAAGAGATGGAAAAATAAGAATTTAATAGAGATGATTCACCAAATAACAAATAAAATGCAACTTCATGTCACATGGCTTAAAAAAGATATTATTTACTGTATAGTGCTATATTTGATGTGATGTTCTCATTTTTATCTGCCTCTGAAAATAAATGGTGTTCCTAACAAAAGAGCTTAAAAAGTTCTAGAACTATTATGCAGGATTTATATGTTTATCTATTTCCAAGACTGTATTTCTGTAAACAATAGGTTTCAGTGGGATTTAGAAATTTATAGAATTCCTCCAAAAGCGGTCATTAATTCAACTCATCAAAAACTATTCATTGTCTAATGTATGACAACTTTGGTAGACACAATGAGAAAGATATTTTTAAATCAAAGAATTTTCTATCTTTAAGAAAATTATCATCTTAGACTCAAATTTAATCTTGATAATATAATAATTAAATATCATTTGTAAGCTTGATAAAACTAATAACAGATATTAAACATTGTTTGATTTCCTGTTTACACATTAGGGCATGGTATCTATTCTGATGGAGGTAGAGAGACTAAATATTCTCTAGGCAGAGAAGACATGGTGAAAGTTTCATGTTTTGAAGCTTGATGTGGCTGTACCTATACAACAAATCAAGTGTATCAAAGTAGAGGATAAATGCCTTAGTTTATATTTCCCAGAAAAAGGAGAACTTCTAATCAAAGATGGCATGAACACCATAGCCTATTTTGTGAAGAGGTAATACAGGTATGATGTACCTTAGTACTTTCTGCTTGAGCAACAGAAGATGGGGGCATATATTCACCTTTTCCTTCATTGTGCAATGGCAGAGGCCAGCACATTCACTTGGCACTTTCACATAATTCTAGGCTGCACAAGCATGAGGGCTATGTAGTTCCTAGCAACATCCCGCACAATGGATCAGAAAAACACTGGTTCAGAACATAACAGACAAGCCCCTCAGCTGATGGGAAATTTTGTCGCATTGCGCTTTTTTGTTTGTTTGTTTGTTTTTTACAATTAAAACATTCATTTGGTCTTTTTTTTTTTTTTACCCAGGTAACTTCTTCTTTTTGGGGGGGGGGCGGATATAATCACTGCCACTGAATTTACACTTAAAGTGGTTAAAGTGGCAATTTTTTTCAAATTTTTATTTTAATTGTTGATCTTGTACAGTTTCTGTCTTTTACTCCCACCCCAACCCACCACCCCAGCCCTCCTCACCTCCCTTCCATTTCCGCCCCCCATAGTTTTTGTCCATGTGTCCTTTATACTTGTTCCTGTAGATCCTTCCGCTTTTCCCCTGAAATTCCCTTCCTTCTCCCCTCTGGTGACTTTCAGCCTGTTCTCAATTTCAATGTCTTCGGTTATAGTATGCTTGTTTGTTTGTTTTGTTGATTAGATTCCTGTTAAGGGTGAGATCATATGGTATTTGTCTTTCACTGCCTGGCTTATTTCGCTTAGCATGATGCTCTCAAGTTCCATCCATGCTGTTGCAAAGGGTAGGAGCTCCTTTCTTTCTGCTGCATAGAATTCCATTGTGTAAATGTACCACAGTTTTTTGATCCATTCATTTACTGATGGGCACCAAGGTTGCTTCCAATACTTGGCTATTGTAAATCGTGCTGCTATAAACATAGTGGTGCATAGGTTCTTTTGGATTGGTGTTTCAGGGTTCTTAGGATATAGTCCTAGCAGTGGAATTGCTGGGTCAAAAGGTATATCCATTTTTAGTTGTTTTAGAAAATTCCATACTGTTTTCCATAGTGGTTGTACCAGTCTGCACTCCCACCAACAGTGCACTAGGGTCCCCTTTTCTCCACAACCTCTCCAGCACTTGCTGTTTGTTGCTTTGTTTATGAGGGTCATTCTGACTGGTGTCAAGTGGTATCTCATTGTGGTTTACATAGACTCAAAGTGAAGGGCTGGAAACAAATTGTCCAAGCATTGCGCTTTTTAAAAGCCCCCTGTGATACAATGTCTGGTATAAAAAGTAAGCCAGTTGAAGGTGAGATAGAGCCCAAGATATTTCTAGTATCACACACAAAAAGAAGGCATATTAGGGAGATATCTCAACAATCCTGATTTTGATGGCAAGAACCAAAACTATATTTCATTCAACAAAATTTCCTTTAGTATGCACTATGTACCAAGACCTTAACAGGAATCTGCATGGCAAAGAAAAATCAGAACCAGTCCCTGGATTCAAACAGCTCAAAATATTGAAGGAGAAATAAATTTCAAAATAGCTACTTAACTAAATTTAAAATAATTGGTTTAAACATGTAAATACCCAAACAGTTTAAAAAAAATATTGTATAGATTGATGCACAAGGACTTGGTGAAGAAATGCATATAAAATATATTTTTAAAAAAAATTAGCATAGATGGTGGGTAGAAGATAGACAGGGGGAGGGCAAGAATAGTATGGGAAATGTAGAAGCTAAAGAACTTATGACACATGGACATGAACTAAAGGGGGGAATGTGGGTGGGAGAGGGTGTGCAGGGTGGAGGGGAATGATGGGGGAGAAATGGGACAACTGTAATAGCATAATCAATAAAATATATTAAAATATGTAAAAAAAATTTGGACAAAATATTTTTTTAAGTAGAGAAGAATGTTTTTTAGAGAAAAAAGGTTATAGTTTGACCTTATAATAATGCTGCCTTATAGAATTCATCCTAGCCCAAACCTATGTCTCTCCCTAACTCCATATTCAGTTTCCAAACTAAATCTTTACTTTGAAAAGTTAGTTATAAGTGTCTTCTGAAACACTGGTGAGATTAGAACAAAGACGAATTTGGAGATGTAAGTTATATACCTGAAAATAGATACCTCATGTCAATTAAAGAGGACTGAAAAAACTCATGGTAAGACAAATGAGGCTGTTACTTGTTCTTTAATGGCACAGATTTTCTGAGAAACTATAAATGCCCTTTTTCAATTTCTGGTCTTACATTTTGTTGTCATACTTAGAAATAACCCTTTCATTCAATGGCCATCCTCTTCACTTGCCCTCGCAACACTAGTGATATTAATCTTATAAAATAGAGGTTTGATAATTATTGTCATCTTAGCCAAAGATGAGTTTACTCAAATAAAATGTCCTGATATATATACACTTTGAGATTTAAGCATGTCTATACCAATTGAACTTGTCTGTTGGTTATAATAATTTAGAAATAAGAGATTATAGACAAGAAAATTCCACTCAGTCCCTTTAAGTCTTGGACTTTTCAGGTTAGCTTGTGGTTAAATCCTGTCTAAAATACTATGTGCCCTTGGTTTTCCTTATTCTTTGGTAGAAAATTATTTTCTTCACCATTTCTTGGAATACCCAGAACTTACTACCTGACATTTTGTCTTTGTCATTTATTTCTATCCCCTTTTAATTGTGTCAAATTTGAATGCCATCTGTATGTGGAAAACCTCTGAATTTATATTTGTTTCACCAACCTAAATTCCATACCAGTCATCTATTAACTACACATTTCTAGTTAGATGTAAAATAGACATCTCTAACTTAACCTTTCCAACACAAAACTTGGTATGTTCAACTATCCCCCCAAATCTGCTGGACCCGGTGAATTCCCAGTCACAGTTGATTGCAACCCCCCTTTCACACTCTTACAGCTGCCAGACCAGAAGCATGGGCACCCTCCTGGCTTCCCTTCTTTAGTATCTCCTCTTCAATAAATTAAGACATTCTACTAGGTGTAGCTTCAAAAAAGTATACAATTTCTTAATTATCTCCATGGGTACCAGACATCCAAGCACTGCAATCTTACCATACAATATTACAAAAGACACAAAATAGTGTTCCATCCTCTACTTTTGCCTCCTACAGTTTAGTCTCAACACACTTATCAGAGTGATTTTTCTAAAATATTTATCAGTGACTGTCATTTCTCTCCTCAGAAATCTCCAATGGTTTCCCATTTCCCTGAGAATAAAAACAAACAAAATTATAATGGCCTGCAAAGCTATAAATAATTTGCTTCTTGCTATGGCTCCAGTCTCATCTTCTACAAAGTCTCCTTTGACTAAACTGCCTTCCCTGTTGTTTTAGAGCACACTAGGCATACAAATATTGTTCCCTCTGCTTGGTGTGCTCTGAGCCATACACCTACATGAATAACACTATCGATTTCTGCAAGATTCTGCATGAATCAGAATGAATTAAACTTCTCAATGAAGCTATCTCAGCAATACTATAAGCCTCCTTTCTCTGTTCTGATCTTTATTTCTCTTTTTTTTTATAACAGCATTTATCCCCTTTTGACACACCAAGGAATCACTTAAACAATATGCTTATTTTTATTGTTGGTATCTACCCATTAGAAATTAAATCTGATGAGAGAAGAGATTTTAATACCACTGTTGTTTCTTTCCCCTTATTGTCGAAAACAGTGCCTGGTAGCTATTAAGCATTCAGTGAATATAAAAAAGCATATGAAAGCATATATGAAGTAGAGTATTATTTCTATAGTATGCTTCCTTCTCTTTACATATCTTTTTCATAAAATCTAACATAATAGCCAGTGTAATCAAGCCTCTGAATTTAAGCATTATCCTCCAAATATCTGTAAAAAAACATTACCTGGGCAGTCTGACACATCATCTTATTATTATATAGTATTTTATTGTATACTGTTATAACTTAAAGGAGTGTGAAAGGAATAGTGCTGGGGGAGAGCTCTAGAAACCTGATGCCCTGGCATGATAATTTATACATCCCAGTAATCTGGACAGCACCAGGATTCGCACACACACACACACACCCTCAACATTATTATGGAGTCAGCCCCAAAAGCAATTAGGTATGTGAATATAAGTTATAAGCCCTTAAATTGGGTAGAAATAAAATTAATAACTTCAAAATCTAGTGCCAGAAATATCGAATTCAATGAAAAAGATGGAGCCTTTGCAAAATGAACACTTTAGAAATTTGCACACGTACAGGCTTTACTAAAGACAGCTTACCAAAAGTATTCTCTATTGAGATAAATATGTAAAATCACTATATTTCTAGAAATGATAATTAGGCACATAATGTACATTACCAAATAAGTGAAAGCTCTTTGATTCCATCGTGCTATTTCTAAATTTAATGTCTCAAGTTCTGTTAAATTACATTCAAATCATTAAAAAGGAGTACTCAAGATAAGCCTGAAGGAACAAAGTATTACAATTATTAAAATGACCCATAACCAATTGTATCAAATAGCTTTTCTCTACTGAGATATTAAAGTGCTGATTGGATTATGTTCATATATACAACTAAAATCTCACTTTTTTGTAGTGTATCATTATGGCATACCATACATGTAAAGAACATATCAAAATAATGTTCATAGCATATTTTAGGCATTATGAGAATTAAAAGTTGAATAAAGGATAAACTATTATCATCAAGAAGCTTACAACTTATAAAATTGGGAGTATGTACAAGAAAATATAAACTTATGTAAATCAGAGGGTAATATCAATTTATGACTACCTAGAGTTAACATCTGCTAAATATATTCTGATAAATATTTTATATACATTATCTCATCTAATGTTAATAATCCAAAGGCATATCTATTATTATTCCCATTACAGAGATGAAAATATTAGGCCTGGAGAGAATAACACTTTGCCCATGATAGTATAATATCAGAAGGATTTATATTTAAATGTAATCTGAATACTGTGTTTCAATGACCTAAAGTATTTCCCTAAAAAACTATGCAATGTCAAAATATTTTAAGGTTAGAAAGATGTATGAGCCTTTTTTTGAAGGCAGAAAATAAATACTTATATCTTCAGATCTTAGAAAATGATGAAAAACAAAATCTCTAAACATCTGAAAAAAGTGAGAGATTCAAATCAAAACCTTTTGGATGCCTGTAATTTTGTAGTGTCAAAGCTACTACTAGAGTTTCAAGACCAGAAAATATCACAAAAATTGAATTCTATATTCAATTTTTTATATAGAAAAAATATAAATATGGATTTCCTAGTATAATACTATTGTAACTAATAGAAGGATGTAAGAACAAAAATGATCGATACTAATGAAAAACAGTGAAAATTTACTAATGAATTGTGGGCAGAAACTGTTTCTTAACTTTATATTAAACCCTTTATGTTATTGACATACATATTTCACAGATTCTTCTTATATATTTTCAATACCTTGACAACTTTACAATCAAATGTTATTTGGACATTTCGACTCTTTATATATTAGATATAATCATGTTTCTTTTTATATTCTTTTTGTACTACCAAGATAAAATATTTTCTGAAAGTTTATTTTTAATGGACCATTTTGCTTTTTACTTAACTTCTTGTAAAAGTAGTTTGGTGACACTACTGACTTATGGATAACTCAGAGGCATTTAACCTTGTGTCAGATAAAGCAAAGCCATTATCTACACTATGTAGCTATATGGCCAAGTGATTTGAAAATACGTTTCATCAAGTGAAATCATCTTTGCCTAACTTTTAACAGATTTCTAGATGGTGGTGAATTATTTATTTAAAGTAAAGTATTAATGTAAATTTTTCAAATGTTGAGGAAAAATACATTCTACGGGAAAATACAGTATTGCATTATATGTATAAAATGTTTGTGAGTTATCTCAGATAAACTATGCTGTCAAAGGAAGACTATGCTACATTAATTCCCTATAAGAAAGAATACACACAACAAGAAATTTGTGTTTGTATGTACTAATATAAAATAGAAGAAGTGACATCTTGGATGCACAAGAGGAGCAATAAAATGTTGTCTTACATTTTCTATTTGCATAAATTGTATCACAGAATGTTTCCTACATGTTGATGATTGTTCATTCAGCCGTAAGTAAGTTAACAGTTATTACTATGGCAAAATTGTGCCATTTGAAGTTATGTAACATGAGAGAAAAATGAGTAAGATGTAGAATACCAGGCATTACTAGGAGTACCAATTTATTATTTTATTCATGAAAGGACTTAAAATTATAATAGAGTAGTGAGATAAGATGGAGTTTAAGATTGATTTTGTGAGGAATTATGGAATTGAATGAAATTCATAGAAACAAAATGAAAGAAATAAGATAATTATGTGGAAGAGCTTAGATATAAGTTAGTGTTTGCAAATTCCTTGTCAGTTTTGTTTTCTAAATGTAATAAAATTTTTATGATGGCATCCATATTACAAAAGCAGATTTAGTCAGCCTGCTGTTTTAAACCTGCATAAGTTCAAAAATAGACATAGTGTTTTTCTATGAATAAAAGTCTATAAAAACACACTTAAAAACTCTAATATCTGTGTGTTCTGTGTGGTAGCTGCAAGAGTGAGAAAAGTACCCATGCCGGTAGGAAAAATATGAGAGAGCACCCTATATTATTCCAGAGATAATGTATGTGCAAATATGTTTTACCCACAATACTCTCAAGCACATTTGAAAATGTAGCCCTGGCTGGCATGGCTCAATGGATTGAGCAATGGCCTTTGATCCAAACGATTCCCAGTCAGGGCACATGCCTGGGTTGCAGGCCAGGTCCCCAGTGTGGGGTGTGCAAGAGTCAACCACACATTGATGTTCCTCACCTCTCTCTCTCTCTCTCTCTCTCTCTCTCTCTCTCTCTCTCTCTCTCTCTCTCTCTCTCTCTCTCTCTCTCTCTCTCTCTCCCCCCCCTCTCTCTCTCCATCCCCTGTCTCTGAAATAAATAAATAAAATCTTGAAGAAAATGTAGTAAGTTTTCGCTCAGGCAAGGGTATATGGATATGTCAAATGTCGTTTCTGAGAACCCCATATTGGAGAAATACCACAGTTATAGTTGGTAAAAATGAAAGAAGTTGTGCAAATTTGCATGTGTGAACGTTACTGAACAAAATGGGATATGATATCGCTGCAGGCTGATATATGCAGTCATAACCCAAAGGTTGTTGGGAAAGAAAAAAGATCTTTATTACAATGTTGCGCAATTTGGAGAAATAGGAACTCCCGGGCTCCAGGTCACTCTCTCCCACAAAACATGATAAGAAGCTAGACAACCCCAGAACCAGTGTCCAAACACCAGGCTCCATTCTTATCTGTTCTCCTAGGCCCTAAGGCTGTTATACAAATGGCAAGGGCTCTCTGTCTTCAGGTTCTCTCTCCATGGAGTGTGCACTTATGGGGCCAGGATCGCCATTCCCTCACTGCAGCTTCTCTCTCCCAGGGTTTGGGGGCCCACCGCCAGACTGCGGCAGCTAGTCTGCAGGGGCTCTGTCCATTACCCCCACTCCACTGCCACCCCCACCCACCGTGCTGCTCTCAGAGCTAGAGAACGGACGCAGTCCTGGACATTCCTGTGGCCAGAGTCATGACACGAGGCATCCCTACTGCGTGTGGGACTTGGCCTTCGGGAGCCAGCTCGCAACCAGGCAAGCGAAGGTAAGAAAGAAGCCCACATCTAGCTACTCCCTTTGTTTGGAAGTTCGGACTCAAAATTCCGTGGGCTGGAAGTGCCCAAATTCCCAGCTAATCCCGGCTGCCACTACTCAGGTTATCTGCCTGGGCAGCATCGCTGCCCCTCCTCCTGTTGCCATGGTCCGAAAGTGGGAAGGGTTCTAGCCTTGTGCAGTGTTAGAAGTCTCATGCAGGTCTGTTTGCCAATACCCCGGAGTATGGGAAGCTGTGAAGCATATGGAAAGCTGTGAACCATTCTGCCACCCCTTGCACTTCCCAGCTGTCTTGGGGGTCCCACCCTTTTGCCCAGTGATTTGGTCAGGTCCCCCTTGTAACATGAATTTATATGAAAGAAGAGAGAATAATTTATCAATACTATTAGTATATAATAATGTTTTCATAGGTAAGCTAAGATTATGATATAATAATTTCAATATGCATTTATGCTAAAAATGTTTGCAATAAAAGCAATTTCTAAGGGGGCATGAAATAGAACAACATTACATTAAAAAACATTCTAAATTACTTGGGAGAGGCCAGCATAAGTACATATATAATATATAACATAATGAAAGTGTCAGAAAGGTATTAAGTGAAAAGAGTGAGATAACCCAGGATGAGAAACTGTAGGGAATACTACCTTCCTTCAGGAAAGGAAAAATTATAGGAACATTGCCCAGAGCCAATGATCCCCAACACTTGAGTCTCTGGAGCATTTGTGAGAGCTCTGGCTATCAGAATCACCATCTTAAATGTTTCCAGGGAGCCAGAAGTCTACAGTTCCATTATGGTGATAAGCCTTTCAGTCAAACAGCCTGAAGCTTTTTACTGCTATTGTTGCTGAAGGAGCCAATTCATGGGTACTCTGCTGGTGAGACGGAGGTGCTCACTCTTGCTGCTGTTGCTGTCTGAACCAAGTCCATGGGAACCATGATGCTGGCTAGGGCTGTGGGAGGTCCTCCAGCTGATCTAATTGGCACCCCACTGCCCAGGCAAGAAGCTGTTGTTGCAACTACTGGATGCCTCTCATCAAGACCTAAAAGGAAATACATAGTTTTTTCTCTCTTCCTCTCATCTTCAGATCTTCCTGCTGTGCTTCCCATATGCTGTCAAGAGAGTAAAGTATGAGAAATGTACTTTACAGGTTTCTAGACTCTGGTAATACAGAAGGTGTAGAGGAACTCCTTAGAGGTGCAGCAGAGTTCCAGCAGTAAAGGCATTGGGAGGTGCTGACTCTCTGTTTAACCTTCTATGACTGTTTAACTCTCTAGCCTCAGGCTGGGCTGACTACTCAGAAAACAGAATGCCACCCAAAGATAAATGTATGTCCCCAGGAAGGAGGTTAATTAATGTATGGAGTGAGTGTGAATAATTGCCTTATGTTACCTGATAACTTAAACATGCATTTTTCTTTCTAGTGGTCCCCATAACTACCTACCATATGGTTTTACTATCAATCTCCTATAAAAAGAGAACCTGTCCTAGGAGGGATGTGGATAATTCTTAGCCAACCACCAGTGTAACTAAGCTGCTAGTCCCGTGTATATGTTTCCCCTGTTAAAGCTCTTACAAATTTGAATAAGGCCATGTGTCAGTTTTTTGGACTCAATCTCGGGTTTAACTTTTTTGGGCTCTCCCCAAACAGAAGGGAACATGTAAAGGCAGACATAGAGATGAGAGCTGAAGACGAATAACAAACATACAATGTTGAGTGCCTCAGTTATATATGTGAGAATTAAAAATAAATGACAAATATAATACGACATCTGAGTTGACTGAATGTTGTCATCTAATAGGCTACATACCATGGCTGGCAAAAATAGAAATTACATAGCACAAGGTTTAGAAAATAATACACCTATAAATAAATACTCAGAGAAATAAAGGATCAATAACTTGAGAGACTCAACATATTCACTATAAATTCTAGAGAAGGTTAATGTGAAGAACAGAGCAAAGCACAACAGAATGTAGTCAATGTTGTAATAAATTTGCTCAGTGACAGATGATTACTAAAATCAGTGGGTGATTATATTGTAAGATATAAAAATGTTGAATCATTATGTTGTACACCTGAAACTAATATAATATTGTATACCAACTATACTTAAATTGAAAAAAGAAATCAGATCTGAAAGATGGAGAAAAATGTCCATTGAGTTAACTCACAAAGAACATTCTGAGTGATGGGAGGGATCATAGGACTAGATCTAAGACTTGTCAGTTGTCGTCTAGATTATTTGAAGCTATGAAATCCAGAGAAAAAAATTTCAACTTGAGATCTGGGAATTATTTATAGACAGTAGCTTTATTTATACTCTGCAAAATAGCAGTTCTCATATTACTTATCCCATTAATTTCTAACTCTCCCTTTACTTCCTGTTAAATCACTTAATAGATTATATAAACTCCTCATCTCCACATATTAAAAACATCACTATGAAGCCATAGCAGAATAAATGAGAAACAAGAGAAAATTACGTCACATGAGATAATATATATGCTTTATATGTAATAGCTCAGGCATGCCAGCAGTAAACGGTATAATATATATTTAAGTCCCTTGTGTTATGTAGTTCCTGTTTGTTCCTCCATATCTAAACTCCTCCCTTCCACATGATGCTAGTAGCTTCCAGGAATAGATGCTTCCCAGGAATAGCTCATATGATGAGCTCAATAGATGATGCTTCCCAGAAATAACTCATATGAGATATATGATTGAGCTTCTTTCCTGTATGACTTATGCTGGATGCAAGGCTTCATCAGGGGAGAGAGGGGAGAAGAAAAGAAGATGGGAGATTTATTCCACTGTTCCCACTTGTGCTAGTTTGTCACTGGTTCGTTGCATCTCAGTACAGAAGACCACAGGCCTCTTCAAACAACTACCAAGCCCAGGTTTCAGTAACTTGTCCTTTCAGGTCTAGAGTGGTACTGGCACCTTAAATTTATAATCCTTGGATTGCTCTATTCCCGTTCCTCCTCCTGAAATGCAATCCACTCTCTTGTAAACTTTGAAAACTTTTATTAAATCTTCTTCCATTTTCCTACTTTGAATATACCATCTGTCTTTGCTGTGTTCTAACAAAATAGATATATAGATATAGATAGTCAAGATATCAAATGTTAAGCTACAATGTTTGTTGTTAAATTACTCATTAAATTTTTGGAATAATATTCTCAAAACAAATATCAATTCGATATTTAAAAAAGAATACATAAGATGGTTAAATATAAAACTTTAACAATTACCTTTTATTTGAATTTTTAGAAAAATCATGTTATAATCTTTAAAGTGTCAGAAGGCTCAACAGTACCCACTACATTTGCAGATATTGCATTTAAGTTTTTTTTTGTTTGTTTTTATGCATGCACTAAAATTCAAAGGAAAATATAATGTAAAGTGAAAGAGCCATCTATCAGACACCAATAATGGTGCATTTCTCACCACATACTAGCTCTCACAGTCTAAGCCCTAAATCACATTTTGTATTGCTATGCCGTTTTCAAGCCTCTCCTGTTCCATTGTTATTTTAATGGAAATTAAATATAAATTTAATGGAGGCTGCCCTAGTGCTATGAGCTTTTTTCTCCTTTAAATTCAAGAAGGCTAATAATTATAACCTATCAGTGTGCTATAAGCCCTGTATAGCTCTTAGTAGAAATATAATATAGAAGGAAAAAAGATTAGCAGTTAATCTGTATCACCTCAAAGGTGAAATCTGTGAGATTTAATTGAAAAAATGCCTGTAAAGTGTTTCAATTTCTAGGAGAAAATAATACATAAGCATAAGGAGTAAAAGCACCACAGTAAAATCATAGTATGTAAGTAGCAATAAAGATAGGTTTTAGTTGAATTCAGACAGACTAGCAATAGGATACTGATATGAATTGCTCTAAAGCGCTCTTTCAAATGTTATCAGCAAACACTCATATAACTGTGAGCTATTATGAAAAGTATAACAGATTGATATCACGAGAGGAGGGCAGGTTCAAGTCCTTGCTCTTTCGTTATCAATGTAGGGCTGTAAGCCTACTGTGGAAACTCTCAGGCTCATAATTTCCTTAGTAACAAAAATGATAAAAACTCTTGTCTACCTCACAGGCTTTCTGTGAGAATCACATTTTTGAAAAGTTAAGTGAAAGTACTTGGAAATCTGTAATATTTTATATAAATGTTTGCTATAAATACAACAGCTCCAAACAAGAAATGCAAGTATGTTTAGTATAAAAAAATATAAATACATTTGGTTTATGTAGACCTTGTTTTCTTTTTTGAGGGAATCTGGAAATTTAGAATCTCATTTTTCAGGTGTGTCTATCCCCCAATTTCATCGATTCTTCACAAAAAATAAAAATGAAATTTATTTTTACTATCTGAATATTTTCCACTTATCTCTTATGCTCTCACCTGGTCTTAGCTATATTGTGTTTTTATTACCCTTTATAATTAATTTTAAAATGTAATATTTTCTACTTTGTCTTCTGGTCACTAATCGTATGTTCATCTGTGTATAATAATCTATTTTTTCTTAATTTTGAATATACTTTTTCAGTTTTACAGTAAAATTTTGCTTGTCTTTTACTGAATTTAGTGGGGATATATTGTTTAATAAAATTATGTGGTTTAAAGTTTACAATTCTATGCCATCTGTATATTGTACTGTGTGTTCGCCATCCCACGTAAGGTCTCTTTTCACCCCATTTATCCCCCCTTTACCTTCTCCTGCCTCCCCCCACTCCCATTACTCTGATAATGACAGTACTTGATTCCTTTGTTCTGGAAAATTACACATCCACTCATTCTTCTGTCCAATTTTGCTTGTAAATAATTTAATCATTGTTTTCCTAAAGTCAGTTTCTGCTAACTGCAATAGCTGAATCATTGAGTCCACTTCTACTGACTAATAAATAGTTATATTAGTCAATATATTGACTAATATATTGATTAATAGTTAATATATTGATTAACAGTTATATTTTCTTACCCCTTCCCATGTAGTATAATTTTATCACTGTGTATAAAATATAATATAGAGCCCACAGATAATGTTATATTCCTACAGAGATAATTTGTCTAATCTTCTTTTAGGAAGATGTGGTGAAATACAAATCTCCTCAATGTTATAAGAGATTCACAAGATTGTGGCTGGCACCTCCAATCTCCATCTGATTTGACAGTCTTTATCTAATTTAAATTTATTGGGGTGACATTGGTTAAAAAGTCATATAGGTTTCGAGTGTGCACTTCTATGACTTGTCACCTCTATCTTGCATTGTGCGCCCGTCATCCACTGCCAGAGCTTCTTCATCACCACATTCGTCCCTTTTTGCCCTTTACCTCCTCTCCCGCCTCGCCCTTTTCTCCAGTGTTCACCACACTGTTGTCTCTGTCTGTGAGTTTTTGTTTGTTTGTTTCTCTTATTTGTTCATTTGTTGCTTTCAGTTTTATATCCTACATTTGAGTGAGCTCAGTTTTTTCAAGGATTATGGATTTCTGGTTGACAGCATGGGGAAGTTTAATTTCTAAATTTGCGAACACTGTTTGAAAATTCTTAAATGTTATATTTGAACATTAATTCTGCCCTATTCTTCCCTTGTTCTTTATTCTGAGAGTGGAAGACAGCTCTGCTATCCAGGTGTTTCCCAGACCATTTCTCAAGAGCCACACCTTTAGCAGTTTAAATACATCAAACAATTTTAGTAAGACCAGCTATTCCATAAATATGACCCATACCTGATGGACTTTTTTTTAACTGGGGGCTGTAATAACCCACAAAATTGCTGAATATTTCATTCTTACAATAGATATACGTGTCCAAGTTCAACTCCCACACACATCAGCATAGTTAAAACTAGAAAAATTTCTAATGGGGAAAATATGTTATGCATTGCAGTTCCCTTAGTTTTCTAATTTGTTGCTCTAGACTAGCCACAGACAACCACTAAGACTTTTGCTAGTTTTTTCTGTTTATTTTGATCATTTGGTTGGTTGGTTGTTTTTGTCTCAAAAAATCTCTCCATCTGGGCCTGAAAAATTTTCTCTTTAAACTCAAATATGAAAATTACCTTAGAAGAGGAAAAAAACAACAACTGGTATACATAAGCTAAACTTAGAAAAAAAATTCTCTCTTTGTAATATTTATTCATAAACTTCTTCTTTCTACTATGGTATCCTGATACAACAACATAAATAAACATGGCTATAATTTCATTAAATTTTTTCCCAGTTCATTAACTTTTTCCCATTTTAGTGATAAAATTAGCATTCCCTTACTGATAGAACTTCTGTAAATGAAATAATATCTTAATATACTTCATTTCAAAATTTATTTACAGTTGATTTGGGGGGCGGGATTTTTTCCACATAATGCAATGCACAAATATTAATAATACAGATTAAATACTAATAATACAGAAATACAGATTACATATAATCTGATGAGTTTTGAAAATTAAATTTCCCAGCCCATTTATTCTATTCCATTTATTTATTTATCTATTCCTATACCAATACTACACTCTTTGGGTTATTATATGCTTAAAGTACGAGTTGAAGTCAGGTAGGTATGATGTCTAAATTTGTTGTTTCTTTCTCAGTCACTTTCAGTTAATTGATAATATGTTTTTTTAAAGATTTTATTTATTGATTTTTAGAGAGAGAGAAAGGAGGGAAAAAGAGAAGGAGAGAAACATCAATGTGTGGTTGCCTCTCACACACCCCCTAATGCAGATCTGGCTCGCAGGCCTGTGCCCTGACTGGGAATCAAACCAGAGACTCTTTGTTTTGTAGGCCGGCACTCAATCCACTGAGCCATGCCAGCCAGGGCTAATAATATAAGTTTTATAAGATTTTGTTTATTTATTTTTAGAGAGAGGAAAATGGAGGGATAAAAGAGGGAGAGAAACATCAATGCGAGAAACGGGAGAATAGGTTGCCTCTCTTGTGCACAACTCCTACAGGCCCAGAACTGAGACCAAACCTGCAACCCAGGTAAGTGCCCTAACCAGAAATCAAACTTTTGCATTGTGGAATGATGCCCAACCAACTGAGCTACGCCAGTCAAGGCCGATAATATAAGCTTTAGAATTAGCTCAATAATTCAATAATTTCTATTTTTAAAAAAGGCTGCTAAATTTTTTAAATTTGGTTTCATTAAAACCCAATTATTGTCCTACAATAAAACCAACTGTTTCATTATGTATTTAATTTTATATGTTTGCTAGATGTTTTTTATTTTATTAAATATTTTTAAAACTATTGTCAATTTTTTGTCATACTGTCAGATTTTGGTGTCAGGGTTATGTCAATCTCAGAACAATTTGAGATAGATATGTATTCTTCTAATTTATTTTCTAAATTATTTTTGTAAGATTAATGTAATTTATTAAAGTATTTGAGAGGTTTCAGTATTGATACTATTTACGTATACTGTATAATTCTCGCTTTTTTTACATTTAGCTTATTTTGTTATCTGCATTCTAATGTTTCAGTCAAATGTCATTTTGCATTCATTTATTAGTATTGGTCAAGTTCTGGTGTATTATTTCAATACTGATGCATTTCATTTATTAAATGCTTGCTATGTACCAGAACTTGCACTAAATACTGTGCATATACAAACTATTTAAAACTCTTCAAGTCTTTTTTTTTGCATTTTACTGATGACGAGATTCAAATGGTGGTTTGTTATGTAGCTTAACTATGGTTGTTTACACTTCTAATAAGTAGTCAATAGAAACCCCCCAGATGGTTGGTCTGACTCTGTGATCCATCTCTTTTCTGTACATCACACTGTGCAATTTTGAGGTAATCTATGTGAATAGATATCACAATAGGTTGAATAGCTCTTTTTCCTGCTTGCATATTAACTTAGTATATTTGTGGCAATTTGGAAAAAGAAAGGAAGTCAATGCCTATACTCACGTTGCCATAGTAAACTACAAGTTCTACCATTAATTTTCCCCTTTTTAATTTTAATTGTTGTTCAAGTACAGTTTTCTGCCTTTTACCCCATCCCAGCCCACCGCCCCAGCCCTCCCCAACTCCATCCCATTTCCATTCCCCCTAGTTTTTGTCCATGTGTCCTTTATACTTGTTCCTGTAAACCCTTCTCCCTTTTCCCTGAAATTTCCTCCCCTCTCCTCTCTCCCCTCTGGTCACTGTCAGCCTGTTCTCTATATCAGTGTCTTCGGTTAAATTTTGCTTGTTTGTTTGTTTTGTTGATTAGGTTCCACTTATAGGTGAGATCATATGGTATTTGTCTTTCACCACCTGGCTTATTTCGTTTGGCATAATGCTCTCCAGTTCCATACATGCTGTTGAAAAGGGTAGGAGTTCCTACCATTAATTTTTAAATGGTTTATTTTTTTTTTTGTCCATAAATGAAACACTAGTCCCTTCAAATATCTATTCTATAGTTAGTGATGAAAATGATGAAATAATGAATTCCTATTGTCTGTTAACTAATTTAAAGATAATTATTAGAAAAGCAACACCTCTATCCTGACATCTGAAATAATATTATGTAAAAATTTATTAGTAATTTTTTATGTCTTTTTTAATGTTCAAAAGTCGTCCTTGAAATGTAATATGAAAAACTGTGATTCTCCAAAATAGGATTTATTTCCTCTTTTAGCTTATGCCTATTCTCCCACTGCATTAATAATAGGATAATTTACAGCTAACAATGTTCCCTTCTAAAAAGTATGAATGACTAGCCATTAAAGTGTCAGCATCTCTAGGTATGTTGTTTAAGTCTTTTCTACCTTAGTTAATAAAACTATATTACATCTTTTGATTTTCCTTTTTTAAATGTCATTAAGTTGGCTAGTAATTTAAATATCATACTGTTGAACTTCACAGAACAACTTATATAAATCAGTAAAAATGTTATTAAAACATTAAACATTTAAAGATAAAAATAATTAATGCTACTTTCCTAGTCATTAGTGATGTTCAAGTAATACATTCACAATGAAGTTTGGAAACAGCACCAAAGAGATAAATTACTTTTGTTTTTCTGGTACCCGTTGAATCTTCAAGTTTTCTATTGCCATAAACCAAGAATTTCCAATAACTGGGAATAAATACAATTATTTTCTTTGTATCCTCAGACAGAGTTTAAGATTATTGAATTTAGATCACCTTTCAATCTCATTTTATGTAGCTATTTGGTAATCCATCTCTCAAAAGGTGCAGGTTTTATACAGTCCGTCTAAAAGAGGTTAAGTCCACTTCAAGTGTTTTTGAAATTTAATAAGATAATTTACATTTAATGAATTCTCTTTCTATTTTTTGTTGTATACTGTATCTTTGTATTTTATACCACCCCAATAAAGCACATTTATGACTGCATTATACATACATTTTTATCAACTATTTGAACATTTCTCATAGGCAGCAACTCTCACCTGCTTAATTTCTCTACAATAATTGACATGGCCATGGGTATTCTGTATGTGCCTAATAAATATTTATTAACTCTCTCCACTCCACTTTTACCAAAATCCATGTCTTATAATTACTAGAATACTTTAAAATTTCATTTGATTAAAGCAACCCTTTAGATATATGCATTTCACTTGGCCAGCTTTTGTGTACAAATGCTCTATATATCATTTTGTGGGCTTTTGGAGGTTACTGAGTGAGTGTCAGATAGTATAGGTCTCAGATGGGATGAAATGACAATTTGCAAGAAGATCATAGCAGCACTTTCTAATTTAATTAGCAAAAGTCCTTGGCAAACAATGGCTTGATCAAAGCCTCTCTCATGCACCCAACTACACATACAAATAAACACACTTCCATTTTTACACATAAACAAAAGCTATATGCTAAGAGTAAAATTCTTACTTTAGCCAACTAATAAATAATTCTTGAGGATTAACATGTTCTAAGCAGTGTAATTATATGTAATGTTACAAAAGTCAACAAAAAAACCCCCTCTGCTTTCACAAAAACATCGATCAGGGAAGACATAGAGTTAAGGAAGAAATTGTGGTAAAGTAGGATAAATTTAACAAGGAGTGGACTAGCAGTACTAATTGAGTGTATAGGAGGAGTACCAAAAATATTCTGTAATGAAAGAGGGGAAGCCATTTTGCAATAAATACTATCATAATATCAATTAGTATTTGAAGGATACTAATGAGTGATATAGGCTAAATGTTTATAGGTTCAGAGTTTATATAAGAAACATATGCTCAAGTTCTAATATGATTAAATGTTTTTATAGAAGAAAGAACAAGATGTTCAAGAAAACAAATGGTTTTAGAGGACTTAAACTCTTTTGCATCATGGGTAGGAATGGGTAGGCACTTGCAAAAAAATAACATGGAAAGGAAGAGTTGATATTATAGAGTTTACAATTTTGGTTGATTTATTTATAAAAGATCCTTTGCTATTACAATGCCTGATCTTTCAGAAAATTAATAATTAATATTTTAATGAATCATGCTCTTTTATTCCTCAATATTTTATTTCATAATCCTTTAAAATTGCCAATTTTTCTATGCATCTGCTTTCTTACATGTGGTTTTTATGTCACAATGGAAATTTTCACTACAAGACATATGAAGTAAGGAAAGAAAAGGAACAGAACTGTGAATAATTATTTTAATTTCATGAGCTAGTAATGAAAAGGGAAGAGATTTTAGGGGGCATAGATCAAACAAACAATGCTTTGTCAAAGCACTCAGTGAATAATACAAATTAAATTATTTGACAATAATCTTTTAAAACTGAGGACTTGGAGAATGTGTAATAAAAATATAATTATGGTATTCATCTACTATCTGACACATAACTTACTATCGAAGTTATATATTTTAAAAGACTATAAAATATGTCCTTTAATTCTGCCATCTGTGAAGTGCCCAATTCTAATTCTTTGTCCACTATAATTAGTTCTAAGTTATAAAATCCCTACTAAAATGAGTATGTTTTTATGTGATTCATTTACATACAATATACCAGGAGCTATTATAAAATACATTTGCCCAGAATAATTTTGGCAATATTTTGAATACCAAAAACCTGAATTATATTTTAAAGTAATTATATATTTATGTTTGTTTTTGCACATCTTCAACAGAATTGAGGAGTAGTTACTTCTTGAGTCATAGACCTTCTAAAATTCAAAGGAACTAAGGACCATAATGCTAGACACACATGCACATTGAAACACTAAGAACCACATGACCTCACTCAGATATGGGATATAACACTGAAAGCAACTAATGAACAAACAAGAAAAACAACACAACCTCATAGACACAGACAACAGTACGATGGTTACCAGGGGGAAGGGGCAGAAGGTAGCAAAGGGTAAAGGAGGTCAAATATGTGGTGACAGAAGATTTTACTTTGGGTGGTGGGCACACAATGCAATATACAGATAATGCATAATAGAATCATACACTTGAAACCTATATAATCTTATAAACTAATGCCACTTATAATGTTTTATAAACTAATGTTAAACTAATTTAATTTAAAAAGTAAGGAAAGAGGGTGGTGGGGAGGGGTGGGGAGAAAATACAGACAACTATAATTGAACAACAATAAAATAATTTAAATTAAAAATAATAATAAAAAGTAAGGAAAGAAAGGTAGGAAGGAGGTAAAAACACTGATACGAGTATGAATATTGAATGAATAGAATATAGCTCCTAAGGAGGGAAAAAGACATTTTCTTAAATTAATTAGTAGAAATACAAATTTTTTACAGTACAAGCTCATGTTTCAGCTTTTAGCATTTATATCTATAGCTTTATATATGCAGAAGCTTATTTATGCTTTTAACTCATGATTATTCTTGTAATGTTTTCATAATAATAATGGTCACTTATAATTTTTCTTATAGATATCTATGTGTTATCTCTCTCATAATAATATTAATAATATAATAATAACTACAATATTTACACATATAAAATTTACTCTATGCCAGACACTATTCAAAAATGTTTACATATATTGAACAATTCAATCCACAAAACACATTATGATATAAATGTTAGCATTGGAGTCATTTTGCATCAGAGAGAACTAGGGAAGAGGGAAGTTAAACAACTTGCTCAAATGTAATGAATCTGAAAACAATCTTTCTAAATCCTGTACCCTTTAACACTGTTATATTTATTCTTAAAACATATAAAGCAGATTATGTTGATTTTGAAACCTTGGAAAACAGAGATTACTTTTTCTTACCATTACCTAAGGATTCCATCTTGCTATCTTCAACTTTTATCGTTGTTTCAGCCAGTGTGGCCTACCCAAACATCCTCTCTGCATTTCTACATACAAAATTCCTACTAAATTAACAGAACTACATCAAAAAATAGCCTGCCATTTTATTTTGCTCATTAGTTCACTTTGTTCATTAGATTTCACATATAAGTGAGGTTATATGGTATCTGTCTTCCTCTGACTGGCTTCAATTACTTAGCACAGTAGTCTTCAGGTCCATCCATGCTGTCGCAAAAGGTAAGAGTTCCTTCTTGTTATGGATGCATAGTGTTCCATTGTGTAAATGCACCACAGCTTTTTTATCCCCCCATCTACTTATGGGCACCTGGGCTGCTTCCAGCACTTGGCTATTGTAATTAACACTGCTATAAACATAGAAGTGTATTTGCGGATTGTTAGGATATATTCCCAGAAGTGGGATCAATGGATCAAAAAAGCAGTTCCATTTTTTCCCATTTTCTATATATCCTTTACCACACCCTGTTTTTTGTTGATTTATTTATGATTGCCATTCTGACAAGAGTAAAGTGATATCTCATTGTGCTTTCTTTTTTTAAATTTTGTTGTTCAAGTACAGTTTTCTGTCTTTTACTCCCATCCCAGCCCCCCTCCCCAGTCCTCCCCACCTCCCTCCCATTTCCACCCTGTAGAAGACCGTTCTGTGTAGCTTGGGCCCAGCTCCCACTTGGAGATGCACAGGACCCATGCCCATGGATAGGTTCTCCCATGGGGAATCAGGCCTGCAATGTGCCTAGGCCACTTTGAGTCTTGCTTTTGCTAAAAACTCCCTCACCCTGAATTGTGGCAGCAAGTTCTTATTGTAACTTCCTAAAATCCATGCTAAACCTTCCTAGGATGAGTGTAACTGGTTCGACCACTTTTCCCTTTTTCATTCGCAAATATCCTTCTTCTGTGATGTGATTAGCGACATTGGTTCCTTCGTTGTCTGTAAAAGGTAACCACCTAAAGTGAACCTGTGCATAGTAAATGAGGACCATCACGTAATGTGCCGGGAAACCCAATAAAGGCCTGTCATGGCGGAGGCCGTCAGCTTTTGCTCCCCTTGAGAGAAAAGCCGTGCTGTCCCTTTTCCTCCACCGGACTTGGTAGTCCGTGCGAATGTCTCATTTCATCCATAATGATGTGGACACTGTGGGCTAGTGTCTGCATCACCACCCTCCCTAGTTTTTGTCCATGTGTCCTTTATACTTGTTCCTGTAAACCCTTCCCCTTTTCCCCTGAAATTCCTTCCCCTCTCCCCTCTGGTGACTGTCAGCCTGTTCTCTATTTTAGTGTCTTTAGTTATATTTTGCTTATTTGTTTGTTTTGCAGTTCTATTTTTAATTTTCCATACTCTTTTCCACAGTGGCTACACTACTCTGCATTCCGATCAACAGTTCACTTGGGTTCCCTTTTCTCCATATCCTTGCCAGCACTTGTTGTTTGTTGATTTATTAATGATAGCCATTTTGGCAGGTGTGAGGTGGTATCTCATTGTGGTTTTAATTTGCATCTGTATAATGACTAGTGATGTTGAGCATTTTTTTTCATTTGTCTGTGGACCATTTGCATGACCTTCTTAGAGAAGTGTCTATTCAGGTCCTTTGACTATTTATAATTAATTGGATTATTTGGCTTCTAGGTGTTGATTGTATAAGTTCTTTATGTATTTTGGATATCAAGCCCTTATCCAAAAAATCGTTGGCAAATTTATTCTCCCATACACTGGGTTCCTTTTCATTTTAATAATGTAGTGTTAGCTGTGTAGAAGCTTTTTAATTTGATGTAGTCCCATTTTTTTATTTTTTCTTTTGTTTCTCTTGCCCTAAGAGATAAGTTGATACAAATATTTCTAGAGACATATCTGAAGTTTTACTGCCTATATTTTGTACTAGGATTTTTATGGAATTACAACATAAACTTATATTAAAATATTTTACCCATTACGAGTTTATTCTGATGTATGGTATAAGATAGTGGTCCAGTTTATTTTTTTGCATGTACCATTCTAGATTTCCCAGCATCATTTATTGGAGAGACTGTCTTTACTCCATTATATGTTCTTTACTCCATTATTTGCCACCTTTGTCAAATATGTATTGACCATAAAAGCATGGGTTTATTTCCAGATTCTCTGTTTTGTTCTATTGATCTACATGTCTGTTATTATGCCAGTACCAGGCTGTTTTGTTTACAGCAGTTTTATAGTATGGTTTTATATTAGGTATTGTGATGTCTCCAAATTTGTTCTCCTTTCTCAAGACTATTGAGGCTCTTTGGGGTCCTTTCTGGTTTCCAATATATTTTGTTCTAAATTTATTAAATATGCTATTGGCATTTTAATGGAATTGCATTGAATCAAGAGGTTGTTTTGGGTAGCATGGATATTTTAATGATATTAATTCTTCCAGACCATGAACACAGTATATGTTTCCACTTATTTGTACCTTCCACAATTTCTTTCTTCAATGTCCATTATTTTTCAGAGTATAGGATTTTACTTCTTGGTTAAATTTATTTCTAGGTACTTTGCTTTTGCTTCTGTTGTTGTTGCAACAGTAAATGGGATTGTTTCCTTAGTTCTCTTTCTCGTAATTCACTATTGGTATATAAAAATATCATTGGTTTCTGAGTATTGATTTTGTATTTTCCTACTTTGTGAAATTCATTAGGTCCAATAGTTATTTGGTAGAGTATATGAGGTATTTTTTATGTACAATATCATGTTAGTAAATAATGACTGTTTTACCTCCTCCTTTACAATTAGGATGCCTTTTATTTATTCTTCTTTTCTGATCATGGTGGCTAGTATTTCCAGTATTATGTTGAATAAGAGTGGTGAAAGCATGCATCCCTGTCTTGTTCCTGAGATTAAGGGAAACACTTTTAACTTTTGCCCATTGAGTATGATGTTGACTGTAGGTTTTCAGTGTATAGCCTTTACTATGTTGAGGTATGATGCCTCTATTCCCACTTTGTTGAGAGTTTTTATCATAAAGGAGCATTGGATTTTATCAAAAGCTTTTTTCTGCATCTATTGATATGATTACATGATATTTATCATTCACTTTGTTTTCATGATGTATCACATTTTTGACTTGAAAATATTGTACCAACTTTGCATCCCCAGGATAAATCTCACTTGCTCATGGTGTATGATCTTTTTAATGTATTTCTGGATCCAGTTTTCTAATATTTTGTTAAGGATTTTAGAGTTTATGCTAATCAGGGATAATGGCCCATAATTTTCTTTATCTCTTGTGTCTTTATCTGGCTTTGGAGTTAGAATAATACTGACCTCATAAAAAGTCTTGAAAATATTCCCTCCTCTTGAATTTTTAAATGGTTTGAGAAGGATAGGTATTAGTCTTTCTTTGAATGACTGGTACGATTTGCCTGTGAAGCCATATGGTCAAGGACATTTGTTTCCTAGGAATTTTTTTGATTACTGCTTTAATTTCATTAGCTGTTATCAGTCTATTGATGTTTTCTGCTTCCATCTGATTCAGGTTTGGAAGGTTGTATGTTTTCAGAAATTTATCTATTATATCCAGGTTGTTCAGTTTTATAGTATTTTCTTACAATCCTTTGTATTTCTATGCTTTCAGTAGTTATTTCTCCTCTTTCATTTCTGATTTTATTTATTTGGGTTCTCTCTCTTTTTCTTGATGAGTCTAGTTAAGGGTTTGTTAATCTTGTTTATCTTTTCAAAGAACAAGCTCTTGATTTTATTGATCTGGTGTATTGTTTTTATAATCTCTGTCATTTATTTTTGCTCTGACACTGATTAGTTCTTTCCTTCTACTCACTCTGGGCTTTGTATGTTGTTGTTTTACTAGTTCTTTTAGGTATAAGGTTAGATTGTTTATTTTATATTTTCCTTGTTTCTTAAAGTAGGCCTGTAATGCTATGAACTTCCTTCTCAAGACGACTTTCACTGTGTCACATATCTTTTGGTTTGTTGTGTGTTCAATTTTATTTGTTTCCAGGTAATTTTTGATTCCTTCCTTGATATCATTAATAACCTATTCATTATTTAATAACATAATATTTAGCCTCCATGTATTTAGATGTTTTTGACTTTTTTAAATGAGGTTTATTTCTAGTTCATGCCATAGTGATTCAAGAAAATGCTTGATATGATTTCAGTTTTCATGAACTTGTTAAGACTTCTTTTGTGTCTTAAGATGTGGTCTAACTCTGAGAATAATCCATGTGCACTTACGAAGAATGTGTATTCTTCTTCTTTGAAATTAAATGTTCTGTAAATATCAGTGAAATCCATTCAATCCAGTGATTTGTCTGTTTGCTGTATTTTTGTTGATTTTTTTTTCTGGGATGTCTATTCATTGTTGACATTTTGGTGTTATAGCCTGTATTGTAACTCTATTGCTGTTGATCTCTTCCTTAAAGTCCACCAAGAACCGCTTTATATATTTAGGTGCTCCTATATTGGGTGCCTATGTGTTTGCAATGGTTATGTGCTCTTATTGAATTGATCCCTTTAGCATTATGTAGTGACCATCTTTGTCTCATGTTATTGCTTTTGTTTTGGAGCCTATAGTTTTAGATATAAGTATTGCTACCCTTGCTTTTTGTTTTGTTTCCAT
This sequence comes from Glossophaga mutica, assembly GCA_039655065.1. Taxonomy (NCBI): domain Eukaryota; kingdom Metazoa; phylum Chordata; class Mammalia; order Chiroptera; family Phyllostomidae; genus Glossophaga; species Glossophaga mutica. The sequence continues at coordinate 69,557,275 of CM077308.1, read as the reverse complement.
TTTCATGGAATATTATTTTTTTTCATCTCTTCACTTTCAGCCTATGTAAATTTTTTGTTCTAAGGTGGTTCTTTTGTAGACAGCATATATATATAGGTCATGTTTTCTTATCCATTCAGCTACTCTATGTCTTATGATTGAAGCGTTTAATCCATTTACACATAAAGTTATTATTGATAGGTAATTATTCATTGTTTTTAATTTCTTTATACTTATGTTCCTCTTTCTTTCTATTTCTTCTTCTAATTACAGCTGTCCCTTTAACATCTCTTGCTTTCCCCTTATTGTCTCAGAAGCTTTTTATTTTGCCTTTAATTTTAAATTATAGCTTTGTTGAATAGTGTAATGTTGGTTGTAATGCCTTGCTTTTCAATACTTTGAATACTTTATGCCAATCCCTTTTTGCCTGAAGTGTTTCTGTTAAAAAATCAGCTGACAGACTTATGGGACTCCCTTGTAGATAACTGCTTGCTACCTTAAAATTTTCTCTTTGTGCCCTGGCTGGTGTAGCTCAGTGGATTGAGCACGGGCTTGTGAAGCAAAGGGTCACTGGTTCGATTCCCAGCCAGGGCATATGCCTGGGTTGCCGGCCAGGTCCCCAGTGGGGGACACATGAAGGCAACCACACATCAATGTTTCTCTCCCTCTCTTTCTCCCTCCCTTCCCTTCTCTCTAAAAATAAATAAATAAAATCTTTAAAAAAAAGAAACTACAATTTGTGTTTAAAAATTTTTTCTCTTTGCCTTTAAACTTTTAATTTTAATTATGATGTGCCCGTGTGTGTGTATTTTTGGGATTATCTTGTTTGAAGCTCTCTGTACTTCCTGCATTTGTGTGACTTTTTTTCCCCCAAGGGAAGTTTTCTATCATTATTTCTTCAAAACATGTTTTTAATCCCTGCTCTTTTTTTTCTCTTTTTGGTAACTCTCTGATGTGGGAATTATTACCTTATATGCTGTTCCACATTTCTCTTAAACTATCCTCATTATTCTTAAGTCTTTTTTATTTTTGTTTCTGACTGGGTGTGTTTTTCTTTTCTACCTTATATTCCAAATAGCCGATTCAATCCTCTGCTTCATCTAGCAGGCTGTTAATTTCTTTTAGTGTATTCTTCACTTCAGATATTGTGTTCTTCCAAATAGTTCTTATTCATAGTTTCTATGTCCTTTTTCATGCTGATGTAGTTCCCACTAAATTCTTTTGTTCTCATTAAGTGCTTTGAGCATCCATCATATAACCATTACTTTGAACTCTATGTCTGATAAATTGCTTGCCTGAATTTCATTTATCTCTTTTTCTGGGCATTCCTTCTTTTTTGTTTGTTTCTTTGTATCTCCATTTTAGCTGTCTCTTTGCATTGTTTCTATGTATCATATAGATTTGCTTTAACTCCTTGTCTTCTAGGGATGGACTTATGTGGTAGGAGTCCTGTGGGACCCAGTGGTGCAGTCTCCTTGATCTCCTGAGCTGGATGCTATAGGAATTTTCCTTGTGCATGTTATGTAGGCTCTTCTGTTATAATTTGGTGTTAATTGTTGTTAGCCCATTGGCTGGTGGGATCTCTCCTGTGGCTGGCTGACTTAAGAGGCTCAAGCCCAAGCTCATTTTGCAAGTTGTTATACAGATTCTGACAGACCAGAACAAAACAAACCAACACCAGAAAAAGAAAAAAAAAACAAAAATCAAAATAAAAATGAGCAAAAAACCCTGTTGGGGACCGTTCAGCCTGGTTTCAGGAGTTGTAACCCTCACCCCATGGTGGACTGTGTAAGAGCCTAGGGACCCACTTCATCTGGGTCTGTTCTGTCAAGAGGACATGACCTACTAAGGAGACAAAGATTATCTCCCTGGCAGGAGTGCTGCTTCTGCCTCATCCATCTCTGGCCCCAATGCTTGGTTGGTAGTCAATAACTGGTAAGACTCCTCATGGTAGGGGAAAACTAAGCCGGACACGACCACTTGGGAGGCCCTCATGGAAGGACTCGGGGGGCTGCAGCAAAGAGGGGGTGATGGACCCTCGCCCCCTGGCTATTCTAACATAGCCCGAGTCCCCATTTCCATCTGAGAGATGTCTTCTGCTTCCTGAGCCTAATCAGCTTAAAGCCTGAAACTATGATGGTGAGCGGTACAGCCCTGTGCTGGCCAGAGCAGTTCCCTGGGTGATTGGGCATAAGAAAGAATTCGTAAAGTCCTGTGAAACCTGCTTTGCTAAGAGTGCACTCATTTAAATGATAAGGGTCCAAGGAGGAAATCAGTATGTCTCCCAAAGTTTGGCAACCCCCTTTCCTGACAGACACTGACTCAGATTAAGCCCTCAGATTTCTTTGACATCTTAAACCTGTATTCCTGTGTATTTGAACCCAATAAAAAGCCTAGTGAGGAAGGGGCTCGGGGTCATTCTCCTCTGAGAGTTTGTCCACCTCTCCTCCCCAAGAAGATCATGTCTTGGTAGTTTTATTTTCATCCGTGATGGAGGGATGGGGCTCTGCAGGCAGAGCCCCCCACATCTGGCGCCCAGGACAGGGGCCCCCACAAAACCCAACAATAGAAAAATCAACAACAAAAGAGCAAAGAATATGAAAGAGAAAGGAGAAATAGAATCGTAAAAGAAAAAAAGAATATGAGAAGACCAAAGGAAAGGAAATGATTATGAGAGGAGAGAAAGAAGAGAAAATAACAATAAGAAATAGAATGAGGAAAATGGCAGAAACAAGAACAATGACAGTGAAACAATTAAAGTATAAAAGATAAGAAGAAAGATGGAGAAAACATCAGGTAAGGGTAGGAAAGAGTAAAATAAGAGCTATGAAAACTACAATAAAGAAAAAAATAAAAGAAAAAGAAAAAGAATAAAATGGCTATGAAAAAGAAAATAATGAAAAACAGAAAAATGGAATTTATCTCCGCAGAGCTTAGTGTACGCCTACTGGGATCCCTGTTCAGTTACTGCTCCAATGTTGTCTGAAATTGGTGTAAGCCACTGTCAGTTGCTATCCATGCCTGGCTCTCTGCAAAAGCTGTAAGAAATCCACAGTTGTGACTGCATCTGCTGGACTTGGTTGTGTATGGGAGGGGTCAAGCTGTGCTAAAAGGCTGGCTTTGACTAGCACAGGGTCCAGGGATGGGTCAGCAAATGTACCAAGGCACCTCAGGATCTGCCTCCACTGTCCTCTGCCTGCAATCTATTGTCAGTCTTAGTCACTGATCCAACTCTTTCTGGAATGGCTTCTGGGAGAACCAGGAGGGTGGGGTCCATGGATCTCCTGTGGCAGTGAGGTGTCCTTCACTCACCAGACTGCAGGGATGATGTCTTTTTTTTTTTTTTTAGATTTTTTTCTTTATTTATTTTAATTGTTGTTCTATAGTTTTCTGTCTTTTACTCCCATCCCAGCCCACTGCCCCAGCCCTCCCCATCTCCCTCCCATTTCCACCCTGGCCTAGTTTTTGTCCCTGTGTCCTTTATACTGGTTCCTGTAGATCCTTCCTCTTTTCCCCTGAAATTCCCTCCCCTCTCTCCTCTGATGACTATCAGCCTGTCTTTCCCCACCCCCAGCAACATGTCTGAGTCTGTCTCAGATTATTTCTCTGAACTCAGCAGGGAGGAGCCCCTTGCTGGCAAGGGACTGGAGTTGCTGGAGCTCAGAGTTTGGGTTTGTGAGGAAAGCAGAAGGGTGTTTCTTGTGGCTCTTCTATGAGGGGGAAGCACCAGTCTGGTTCCCAGAAAAGTGTAGGGAATGGCTGTGCTCCAAAGCCAGTCTCTGACACCCCCTGAGTAACCCTGGGTTTCTGTCTCCTCAGCAGGGATTCAGATGCAGGGTGCAGAAAAAAGACGTGGGGTGGGGTAAGCAGGATTCCAGAGGTGGGGTGGGTGGTATCCCACAAGGTAAGGTAATTGATTTTCCCCAAGTGGAATCCCCTGGGAGGGTTTTGCTCTTCTCAAGCAAAATGGCTGCTTTGCTTTCAAGAGATGACCCCCTGCACAGGGATCCCAACAAGGGCTACCCCCAAGTCCCTCCTCAGTGCCTTTCACTGCACTCTCCCCTCAGGTAACTTGAGTGCACACCACCCTCCCTTTACCAGGGCCCAACTTCAGTGGTTGCAAACAAACAAACAACAACAACAACAAAACTGTGCTTTGACCCACTTCAAAAAAGTGACTTTCTCTCTGGTGGGATCAGGCTCTCCCTGGCAGGGTCTGCCACGGAAAACCACTGGTTGCTGTGTGAGCGGCTGCTCCTGGCTCTGGTGCTCCGTGTTTGGGAGCCCGCTCTGGGGTTCAGGCTTCTCTCCTCTCATGGGGAAGCTCCCAGAGCCATGCCGTCTTGACAACCTACGCTGCCAACGTCACCTTGGCCTGGTGTCTTTGGGAGCCAGTGCAGCTTTTGTGACCCCGCCCTTCCTAGGAGGTGGTTTCTGCCCATCCTTGGTTAAAGGTCTCCTCCGGTTGGTAATTCCAGGTGCCTGTTCCCTTATTTAGTTTTATTTCCAGTTTGGAAGAGGTGTGAGAAAGATCCTCCTATTCCACCACCAGCTTGCAACCAAATCCCCCCAAATAATACATTTTAAATAAGTTTTTCATAATTCCCTTCCATCTATTCCTATGTATTGCTATAAGAAAAGGGCACTATGTATATGTTCTCATAATCAATAAAATAAAAATGGAAATTTGAGAGGGAGAATTATATAAAGTTCTGACCTATAAACATAACTTAGAACTCTTTATTCCCCAGTTCTTAAGGTGAATTAAATTTAAAATTATAATAACATAAAATTTATAGTTTACGCTGCTGTATAATTATGTGAAAACTCAGAAATACAACTATTTTAAGATTCTGTTAGAGTATTAAAACAAGACTCATATATTAAATACAAGCCTGAACTCTTGTATTAACACTACTTTGGTGGATTAGCTGGAATAATAAATATTAACTTTACTTCTTATTTAGTCTCCTATCAATCAAATATTTTAATAATCAGTTGTTATTCTACACATGTAATAAGAAACTGAAATGAGACCTTGAGAAATGACAGTTATGCAGAATAATATAACACAAATTAAGAGACAAATAAAGGAAAAACATATATTATTATATTATTATATATAGATATATATTATTATATATAGATATATCTATATACATAGATATATATATATTATATATACACACACACCCATAGATATTCATTTTAAAAATTGATATGAAAAGCATAATGAGTGCAACAAAAGTATAACACAAAAATTCTTGGGACACTTCATGAAACTAGATGTCGAATAATTTAACTAAAAGATGTATTAAAAATAATCTGTAGCATCGCCCTGGCTGGTGTAGCTCAGTGGATTGAGCGCGGGCCTGCGAACCGAAGGATCACGGTTCGATTCCCAGTCAGGGCACATGCCTGGGTTGCCAGGCCAGTTCCCGGCAGGGGACATACAAGAGGCAACCGCACATTGATGTTTCTCTCCCTCTCTCCTTCCCTTCCCCTCTAAAGATAAATAAATAAAATCTAAAAAAAAAAAAAAAAAAGGAAAAAAGTACTTAAAAAAAAAATCTTTAAAAAAAAAATAAAATAATCTGTAGCATAGAAGTAGCCAAAGACATTGTTGGATATTCTTGCAGTGCAGAGTTGTGTTTGCAGCTTTGATGGGTCTGTCATTGGCTAAACTAATTCTATGAGATCAAAAGATAAGTGATAAAAATTTTAATTGAAAATCTTCAAAAAATTGTGCCCGATTAAGAGAACAGTTTTTTGGTATCTGGAATGTTGAGTTTCTGTGTTTCTGTTTCTACTTTTACATGCGACTATTTGAATTGGAACTGCAAACAGTCTTGTAGTTTCAACAGTTTCTCTTTTTTGTACAACTCAGAAAATATTTCACCTTGGGATGAAGTATTTTTCTATGTATGGAGAGTGTTTATAAATTAATTTTTATATGTCTTAATTTAAAGATTATCACAGCACTGGTGGAGTGGCTCAGTTATTGGAGCATCCTCCTGCACCCTAAAAGGTTGTGGGTTTCATCTCTGGTCAGGGAGCAACTGGTCAGTGCTTCCCACATTCATGCTTCTCTCTCTGTGTCTCTGTGTCTTACTGTCTCTTTCTCTCTGTCTCTCTCCCCCTTTTCCTTTCTCTTTTTCTAAAATCAATAAACATATCCTCCAGTGAGAATTAAAACCAGATTATTATAGGTTTATAGAAAGGAGTCAGTGGGTATATAAATTCAAGATTACTCAAATTAACAGAAAATAAAGAGTAAGTTTTTAATATTTAAATCCACTAGATAAAAGAAAAAATCTTTGTTTCTCCAAATTTCTAGCACTATTTTTTTAAAATCAAATTTATATAATTAAGTTGATTTAATATTTTTGGTTTAGGAAATTTTAAGAAATATTTTCTCTGCTGTATGTTCTCCAATCTATCAATATAGAATATGATACAAGGCTACATTTTGTTTTCCAGTGAGGAGAGAGAAGGTTTTGTAGCCTAAATTAGCAAAAATTTGAAAAGATATTTTATAGGAGTTTGAAGGGCATACTGTAAAGATTTCTTTTTTTTTTTTTTTCAGTAAAACCTCACGAGTTTATCATTTCTTTTTCTGACTACAGATTCACAGTGATGACTTATGGAGGGAGATTTTTCTCATCAGAGGGTGACTTCTGTTAAAACTGATCTCACAGATAAAATGATAAAGCACATCAGGAAACCCACAGGTATAAAATATTTCAAAAGTTGAAAAATTAGAAAATTAAAAGTGAAGGAACCTCAGATAATAAAAGTGTGTGAAAGGGATTTTAAAATAAGTTGTCATTAAAATGTTCAAAGAGTAAAGGGAAGAAGTATCATAAGATTAAGTGAACATGAGTATTTTCCAAGGTTGTACAGTTAAAAGGAGATAGATCTCAATTCAAACTCAGATAATCATGACTCCACAGCCTCCTCCTTTTTCTTATTATTGTTTATTTTTGTTTTGATCTGTACTACCTTGCCTTCATATATTCCAATATTATTTGGGTAAAATAGAAGACTCAAGAAAGCATTTATTTAGTACTATGGCACTTTTTTATCTGACTCTCACAGGTACTGATTGATTGACCTTGGGAAAATTACAGTCTTTCTAGGACTCAGACTCATGATTCATATTCCCTGCAGCACAGGACAAAGAGGAAGGTGAAAACTGCAGTGAATGAGAAAATACTCTATAAACTTAACAAAACAACAAGAGCAACAAAAGTCAATTGTTATAAGATGGATACATGTACTCAGAGTTTTAAAAATTAAGATAAAATGTAGATATAAGATCAATTCTTAGAAAACAAAATATTTTTCATTTGACCATCAACTAGCATTTTTCTTATACAGCAAGAAAGGTGCACATTGGGAATACTGGGTACAGAGTTTGGGAGGGTAGACCACTGACCAGTAATGTAGTTGTTGTTTAGTTGCTGCTGTAAAACTTAGTTGTATTTAAAACACAACTAAGTTTTAGGCTATGGGACAAGATATGAAATATTTATATAGATTGCAAAATTTCTCATCCTTAATATAAATCTCTAAAAGTTTCTTTTGTGAAGCATACAAGCTTTCAAAGGTATTCTTCACTGAAACATCTGACTTGCCTGAGCTGGAAAGATTTTGAAAAATTTTGAAATTATATAAATCTATTTTTATTCTGTTCATAATTAACCCTTTAATTAATATTTTATTGAAAAATTTAATATCCTTAATTGGAAACTGCTTTCCAAGCCCCTGTTGAGGATACTGCGAATTGTCATATAAGCTGTATTTCATTTCCAAAATATGAAAATCTCTCGATTGCAAATATATCTCACCCACAGGGTTCAAATAAAGGACCTTGGATCAATATAAATCAAAATAAAGCAATATTTTAAAATTCTATAAAAGTCTTCTATAATTGAAGCTCTCAATTACTGTATCCCGATTTTAACAGCATATATTAGGTGGAAATTAATTCTCAATTATGTTTAAATGAAGCAAAACATCCTATAGATGAATTCTTAAAATGGGCCTCTGAAAAACTACTAGTAATTACTATTGAAATGCTATTTTTATTTCTAAGTTTATAAGAAACTCTAACCTTCAGGAACAATAGGACAACATAATTTGATGTAACAGGAAAGAGAAGAAGAGATGGACTGTACTGGTCCACCTACTAGCATTAATCCCACTTTAAGGGACAAACCAATTTGTCCTCCATATGAAATATTAAATCAAATAGTTTCTACTTTGTAGGCAGTATAGATAAAATGGCATGTCTACAAAGAGGAATGATAATGATTATACACCCCAAAGGGCTTTGAACTGGTACTTAACTATAATACATAATGAGGGTAGTTCATAAAAATTTGAGTATCGAAAATTTTTATTCTGGCTTCACTTTAATTGGTGTTTTTCCAAAAGAAATTTCTGATGACTACTTAATTAATAACTTAATTCTAATCATGATACCAGCATGGTGTCCAGAGTGAGAAAGGGATTATAGGAAATGCCAAGGCCCTGAGGTTGAAGGCCAGCTGCTATCATAGCTGGCTGTGACAGATTTTCCTGCCCCTGGGCAGAGACATAGCAGGAGGAAGCCCTGAATGGATTCTGAGTGAGGCTAGACAGTGACGGACTAAGGGAAAAGCCCTCCTACCCACTTCAGTCCCTGAATAGAGGAGGACCAGAGGGCGTGGGCATGTGTACCTTAAAAGGTCAATTGGTGCCGGATGAGGTGCTGCGCTAGAGTAAGACCTATCATTCTAGCCTGGGAAAAGGATGGGATTGGCTGGAAGAACTGTACCCTTTCAGAGTGCACAGAAGTTTGTGATAGAGATTTAAGTGTAGGGAAGGGAGAAACTCTCTGTCTTCCTTTGGGATCTGCGGCATAGACATGCAAGCTGGTGTGCTTGCACACTGGTTGGCCCAGAAGCCTCATGGCCTGGCAGCGGGCACTGCGTCCACAGCCAGCCCAATGGAGCCCCCACGTGGCCAGCCACAGTGGCTGACAGCAACCTCACGCTTCCCATGTGGGAAATGGCAGCAGCCAGCTGGCAGCATCAACCACACATGCAAACTCCAGAAAGAAGCCTGAGGCCCAACAGGGATCAGGAAAGAAGCTGAGGTACTTGGATGGTTATGCAGAGGTCATCTGCAGTTTCCCAGAGGGTGGTATTTTTCTATGGGAAAGGAACTCCAGGTGTAGCCTTGGACTGATGTGGCAGAGGGTGGTGAGGTTTTTTCCCTTTGGGCATTCTGGAGGAAAGGGACTCTGAAGCAGAAGCCTGCCATTCTTCTAAATTCTGCAGTTTTTAAATAACGTTTCTTTTTCACCAAAACTCTGCTTCTGAAATTAGCCTATGGGAGGTGATGGGCAGCAGAACTCCAATTTCTGTTTTATAATAATCATACTTAGAATATAGGATAAGTAAAAATAAAGTAATGAATTTCAAAATAAATTATCTCTCTGACTGGTTCGTTCTTTCCTGATTATCAGAAAAAAAGCTCAGTGTCCACTCTACCCAGACTTTATGTTCTTTTGCTCTATGTCATTTTTCTCCTGATTTATCTTGACTATCTAACATCATATGTGTGTATGTATGCATATACATGTGTAATACTTTTCCATCTCTCATTTGTATATAAAATTATCTTGAGGTATGCTTTTTTGCCAATTTTTATACCAGATAAGGAATGTTTATTTATTTTTTTAATTTTTATTTTAATTGTTGTTCTTGTACAGTTTTCTGTCTTTTACTCCCATCCCAGCCCACTGCCCTCCCCACCTCCCTCCCATTTCCACACCCCCTAGTTTTTGTCCATGTGTCCTTTATACTTGTTGCTCTAAACCGTTCCCCTTTTCCCCTGAAATTCCCTCCCCTCTCCCCTTTGGTGACTGTCAGCCTGTTCTCAATTTCAGTGTCTTTGGTTATATTATGCTTGTTTGTTTGTTTTGTTGATTAGGTTCTAGATAGGGAATGTTTATGTAGTAGTTGCTCAATAGATATTTGTTGAATAAAATAATAAGCTGAGAAAAGGTGAGGAAAAGCTAAAGTGTGCAGGGCTTGTTTAGGAGGTTGGCAAAAATTAATGAGGAGAGATCAGGGTATGTTAGGGCTCAGAATTTGATATATCCGTATAAAAATAGAACACTGGCATATGGGGTGGTGTCAGAGTCTTCATTGACCAATATGTTATATTTACACTTGAAATCCATCGGTGTTTAGAACAGAGTTGTATCTGCATAACCCATGAATGTTATATTTGGAAACAGGAAATGTATGGAGGGCCATTCATGCTGAAAAATAATAATGAGGGATATTAAAGAGTCAGCTCAAATTTGGCTGAACAAGCGGTATTTTTTTTAGGGCATACAAAGTCAGGAAAAATAAATTTAGAATAATGTCTAGTACCCCCAAAATACATCTTAGAAGTCTTTCTTCTATAAAGAGTATGTTCTTATCCAAGTAACTGAATTTGATTTAAGAATTTATTTGGCAAATTATTCTGAAATTATTTTCAGAATCATGGGTTGTACTGTTGGAAGGTAAGTTAAATGATTACTATTTCACACACCTTTTAACACTATCAAAATGTCTAAAAAAAAATAGGAATCTGATAGATGATAATAATGATTAATGCTAAAATGTTGAAGATATTTTCAACCTCTGATCATAACTCTTTTGCATATATATCATTAATCATCTATTTCTTAATTTTTCTATGAAATAGGAATGATTATTACTATCACTATATAGATGAGAAAACAGACAAGAAAGATTATGTGACATACCTACTCACAGTCAGTACTACTTACTTCTTTTTAAATATATCATGCTAACTAAGCAAGATAAGACAGACAAAAAAGTCAAGAATCTTACGATTTCACTCATATGTGAAATATAAAGCTTAAAGCAACTAACAACCACACAATTTGTGACAAACAAAAACACAGCTACAAACAGCACTGCGGTGGTTAACAAAGGAAGAGCGGGGGAGTGGAAGGAAGAGACAAGGGTCATGTATGTGGTGAGCAGGAGATGACTTGACCTTGGGTAGTGGACACATAGCACAATATGCAGATGATGCTTCATAGAATTGTAAACCTGAAACCTATATGGTTTTATTAACCAGCGTCACAGCAATAAATTTAGTAAAATGTTTTTATGCATCATGTATAATTTTGTAAATAATATTTTGTTCAATTACACACACACAAAAGAATCAGGAAACTAAAACATAGCAAAATAATGTGCAAAGTCATCAGTAAAAATAGTAATTAATCTGAATAAATACTGATTCATGATACAAAGTAATAATAAGCAAATAAATGTATGACAATTTACCTGGGTTTTCTCTTCCTTTCTCCATTAATTATAGGAAACTCCACATGAGACCACAGCTGCGGGCTGAAATAAAGAAGGCAATATAGTATAAATAAGAGTCATGGTCTCTCTTGTATGTAGAATCTAATGAGAAAGATTAACTGACAAATAAAATAGAACCAGAGACATACATGAAATAGACTGACAGCTGCCAGAGGGGAGGAGGGAGTGGAGATACTAGGTGAAAGAAGGTGAAGAGATCCGCCAAAGAACATATATGCATAATTCGTAGACACAGACAACAGTGTATCCTTAAGGGATTGGGGTTGAGGGTAGGCAGGAGGTAGATAAAAGAGAGAAATTGGGGAAATTTGTAATAGTATGAACAATCAAATAGAATTATTTATGTCTTTATATCTGGTAAGATCAGAAGTCCCATTCAAGAAACCCAAAAGCCAATTCAGAAATGTCCATTTGTGTATACAAAGTTAAAGAACAAATTATTTCTTTTCTACCCCTTATATCTCATTATTCCCACAAAATCCACTCATGATGCCTATTATTTTTTGTTATGAAAGTTATACCCAAAAGCCAAAATGCCTAGTAAGGGTAAAATAGATTTTCCCAAGATATTTTTAAATTAAAATATAATATATATAATATGTTATGTGCATATAAATACATATATTTATATATAAATACATGTAAATATATGTGTATAAATATATACTTACATAAATACATATGCATTTATATATAAATGTCTATGCATATAAATACATATATATATTTATATATATAATTCCATTATCTAATTCTAGATAATTCCAAGTCTAACAGTTTTTCACCTAAGTGGCATATCACAAAATGAAAACCCATTTAATGATATTTCAGGTTGTTAAAAATAGAAAATTACCGATATCATACAGTTCCCATTGTCCCTCTTAATAGACTCTAATCCCTTCCTCTTCTCCAAAGATAACCAGTCTGAGCTAATAATTTTTTAAATTAAACTTTTCACTTTGAAAGAATTGTAGTTTCACCTTCATGCAGTTTTACGAAACAATACAGAGAGATACCATGGACACTATATTTAGTTTTTTCCACAATGGTAACATCTTGAAAACCCATACTTTTATTTCTCCAATGGAATATTGACACTGATAAATGCTTGTATTGTTAGGTCTTACAAATTTTCTTCCATAGGTGTTTTATTATTATTTTACTCTCTCTTACACTGCAGAAGAGTGTTTGCTTCCCCTACTATTTCAATTCAGTAGTTTTATGTCAAGTGTTTAAATATTTCCAAAGAGAGAGTTTAGAATTGGAACCTCGGTGCAGTTTAATAACATGTTTTTCCTTATTGTGAATAATATAGAGCTCACTCTACATGTGTATAAGATTCATTCGTATACACCAATATGAACTTCTTTCTTTGCCCATTGTTCCCCTGGATTTTTGACAATCTCATGTACATATGAGACACATATATGAGACATTAGCTCTTTCAAAAATTTGTGGTATATGTTGAAAATATTTTTCCAATTCATTTAATGTTTTTACATTTTTGTGTTTTTCTTTCATCATTAAAACTTAAAAATATTTTTACTCTTCTTTCTCAAGATTGCTGCCGCTACTCTGGGTTGTTTATTGTTCCATATAAATTTTTGAAGAGTTTGTTCTATATCTGTGAAATATGCCATTGGTACTTTAATAGATATTGCATTGAATCTGTAGATTGCTTTAGGAAGTATGGACATTTTGATGATGTTAATTCTTCCGATCCATGAGCACGGTAGGTGTTTCCATTTATTTGTGTCTTCCTTGATTTCTTTCTTCAGTGTTGTGTAGTTTTCTGCATATAGGTCTTTTACATCCTTGGTTAGGTTTATTCCTAGGTACTTTATTTTTCTTTTTGCTATATCGAAGGGAATTTTTTTCTTGATTTCTGCTTCTGTTGTTTCATTGTTGGTATACAAAAATGCCTTTGATTTCTGGATATTGACTTTGTATCCCGCTGTTTGGCCAAATTCATTAATTAGGTCAAGCAGTTTTTTGGCTGAGACTATAGGATTTTCTATGTATACTAACATGTCATCTGCAAACAATGATAGTTTTGTTTCCTCCTTTCCAAGTTGGATGCCTTTTATTTCCTTTTCTTGTCTAATCGCTGTGGCTAATACTTCCAATACTATATTGAATAGAAGTGGTCCTAAGAACCCTGAAACACCAATCCAAAAGAACCTATGCACCCCTATGTTTATAGCAGCACAATTTACAATAGCCAAGTGTTGGAAGCAACCTAGATGCCCATCAGTAAATGAATGGATCAAAAAACTGTGGTACATTTACACAATGGAATTCTATGCAGCAGAAAGAAAGAAGGAGCTCATACCCTTTGCAACTGCATGGATGGAACTTGAGAGCATCATGTTAAGCGAAGTAAGCCAGGCAGTGAAAGACAAATACCATATGATCTCACCTTTAACAGGAAGCTAATCAACAAAACAAACAAACAAGCATAATATAACCAAAGACACAGAAATTGAGAAAAGGCTGAAAGTCACCAGAGGGGAGAGGGGAGGAAATTTCAGGGGTAAAGGGGAAGGAACAAGTATAAAGGACACATGGACAAAACTATGGGGGGGGGTGGAAATGGGAGGGAGGAGGGGAGGGCTTGGGTGGTGGGTTCGGGTGAGAATAAAAGACAGAAAACTGTACAAGATCAACAATTAAAATAAAAATTTAAAAAAAACTTAAAAATATTTTTAAATGTTACAATCATATTTATAATGTTTTCTCTTTATTCAATTTTGAGCTATAGTTGTAAGCCATTCCCTATACTCAGGTGTAAATTAATTGATGCTTCAAGTTAACATATTGTTTTTTAACATTTAGGTCTTTTAACAATACCAAAATTTTCTGGTGTTTAATATGAGTTATGAATCAGGTATTAGTGTTTATAAATGGCTATCAAAATATCCAAACTAAACATTTAAAAGTTTCCTGTTTTTCATAAACCATTTACCAACTACTGATAATTTCTTGTTTTTTTTTTTTTTTCCTGTTTCCAGACTTTATAGTTTGTTCCCCTGGTTTGTCTATTCATGTACCTTTACACATTACACTTTTTAATTATTGAGGCCTTACAGATATTTTAATGTCTTATGAGAGTATTTACCCTATCATCAGTTTTTTTATTAGATGTCTTTTCTTATATTTAAATATTTGTTTTTCTATGTAATGCCTCAAATTATCTTGTCATTTCTTGAAGAAAAATTTTGTTTGTATTTATATATGCATTACACTAAATTTGTATATACATAGGATAAATGAACATTTTTATACTGCTAAACTATCCTCTCCAAATAAAGGAAGATTTCTTCCTTTTATTCAGGTGTATATGTGTGCCTTTAAAAGTGATTCATTTTATCATTGTCTTCTTATTTTTATCTTTAACATTAGTATTGAAGTATAAAATAATTTGTGCGAAGTTATATAGTAAGATATGTAAGTAAACAAACATTAATTGTACAGATTGATACATATGTGTGTGTGCGTGTGTGTGTGTGTGTGTGTGTGTGTATAAATTATATAATAGATTGATGTACTCACCACTACTACTTCTATTAGAAGTGGAAAATTTGCATCACTCTACATGGTTTACTCATCTTCTTCCACAATCAATACTATGTTCTATCCTCATGATAACCACAATTCTGGCTTCTGTCACTAGAAAGTAGTATTTTTTTCCTAATTTTTTTCTTATTTGATATTTTTGAAGAATGATGGTCAAGAATGTGCTTCAAAGGGATTGGTCTAATGTTCTGCCATGATTGTTATATGATTGGGGGTATTTATTTTTAGAAGAATATCAAAGAAATTATAGTCATCTCAGCATATGACATCAGGAGTTACACGATATAATAAAACACATGACGAGTGATGTCCACTTTGGTTATTTGTTTAGGGTGGTATCTGCCAGGTTTCTCCACTCTAAGTTTACTATTCTTACAATTCCATACCCTGTTAAAAGCAAATCATAATAAAAGGCTACTTTTCAAGGGGAAAGTTGTTTATTTTTACCTTTTCCTTTACCCTTCCTATAAGTTTCTGGTGGGCTTCTTGGAGAAATAGCCTTAAAAAGTGTGCAATCATCCCTATGTTTGAAGTCTTCATAAAACTCATACTCAAAAACTAACACTCTGATTTTAGCAAGTTATTAAAAATTTCCACCGAATCCTGATATAATATATATGGCACTGGAGGCCATCTCTCCCAGCTAATCATGATGTGGGTGCTGTTTCTCCTGGAGACTGGGTTCTTTATCCTCTCATTCAGGAATTCACACGTAAATTCGCAATTATATTTCATCATCAGTCCTGGAATCTTTTTCTATTTCCTAGTCTTTTATTTCTCTGTACATCAGTCTAGATATTTCAATTATAGCTTTGTTTGCTAAATTTCACTATGGCTCTTCTTAATCTTCTGTTAAACCTGTGATTGATTTCTTAAATTTAGTTATCGTGCATTGTACATTTTAGCTCTAGAATTTCTATTCTTTTCCTTAGAGTTTTCATTGTTCCCTAATAGTTTTTGAGAAGTTTTCATTTATGCTATAGAGGAGTTATTCTGAAATTAATGTCTGATGCTAGATCATTCCTATGGTTTGATTTCAGTATATGTGTCAATCCCAGAGAGAGTCAGTTAATTTGTAATTTATTTTTATTCCTAGTCTGAACTCCTTTAGGCCTCCACAGAAAGCCTGGGATTTTTCCAAGACTCTTAATTTTGGTGGGCCAGAAACTCTATTTCGTGTACACTCCTGGATCTGTAAGTATGCTGTCTTCTTCTAAACTTCCTTATTATTATTTTAGGAATTAGAAAACTCCTGAAAAGCTAAAGCAACTCCACATGCTGATCTTACTGCTCTAGAGCAGCAATTTCCAACTGGTATGCCAGAAAAAATGTAAAAGATGCAATACTTGATTATTTATTCAGGAGAACTGACTGCTTTCCCTTAGAATGTCAAATTTTTAAAATGACAACAGCCAGCACAATTGTCAGATGAACCAAAAATGTATTTGTGGTGTGCCACAGAATTTTAGTAATTAGTTTATGTGTTCTATGAGATGAATAAAGTTGAAAATCAGTAGTCTAGTTTATCTCCTTGTTTTTGATGCATTAATTTCTCACTCACTGGTCAAATGTCTGATGCTAAAAAAAAAATTTTGTTTTGCTTTTGTTTATTTTTCATTGTTCAAAACAGAAGAGTTATTGCAAAAGTCAATCAACTCTGCCATTTTCACATGCAGAATCTTTTTTCATTTTACATATTCTATTTTTCTGACTGAGCCAAGAGAGATTTTTAGAAGTACATAAAAAGATCAGAAGTTTGCAATTTAAAGTGTCTATTCAGATGAAATTTTGATAATTGTTAGTAAACCTGAATGATTAAATAAAGCTGTGATGCTAAACATACAACAATGATGCAAAAATGGCTTCTATAATTCCAGTACAAAGACAAGCAGACATTGATTAAATATAAATACAATCAAAGTATAGGCAAATAAGCTAGATTCTAATTAACTCAAGGAAAGCAATGAAATAATTAGCAATACTATAAAATAAAACAGTCAAGAACTATATATGCTAAGATGATTTCTATTAAAAATAGAATTATCTTCTGGAGAATGGGCCCTTTGTATTACAGGTTTCCCCTGCTCAGTGAGTAGTCTAGGAACCCATCTGTATCAGTGTACCAGGTGGGGTTGTTATGAGAGGATGTATTCAGCTTCAGTGAATTTTTGTGAAGACTCTTTCAATTTGTTTGCCCGTTTCATGATGTGTGATTTACTACTGCCCACACAGCATTCATTGAGTGTTCAGTAGTTTTTGACCAAAAATGCTATGACTTCCATGCCCCCACCCTCCCTATTTATCCAAGAAGTATGAAGCAGTGATATTTTCTCTGCCATTTATTTTTTATTGTGTATTTTTCTCTTTTTCTTTTTTATTATTTTTATTTTTTTTCTATTACAGTGGTTTCCATTTCCCCCCACTGTTCTTCCCTGCCCTACCCACCCACCATCTCCCATATTCAGTCCTCTCTCCTGTTGCCTTGGATTGGTTTTTTAAATGTCTCTAATTTGATAAAATTCAAGATTAATTAAAAAAGTTAACTTGAATTAAAACAGCATTGTAGTTGGGTTTTTCAGGCTAATTGAGAAAAATAACTTAAGATTTTTATGAGTGGGTTTAATAAGAAGCATAATTTGTCACTACAAAAATATCATTTGCAAAAAAGCCTGCAGTTATAAAAGGGAAATATTTATTTAATTAATATGTGTGTGATTAATAACCTATATTCTATTTAATAATGGTCTCTGAGTCAGAATAGACCTTATTCATTATATTTTTATTTTGGCTCAAATATCTAGATCACAGAAAATGTTCTATGCATATTAATGATACCCAAGGGCACCATAAAAATACATCTTTTGACACTCGATATCCACGTGGATTCACCCTTTATTTTTTTTATTTCTTTTTTATTCAATTTTTATTTTAATCGTTGATCTTGTACAGTTTTCTGTCTTTTACTCCCACCCCAACCCACCACCCCAGCCCTCCCCACCTCCCTCCCATTTTCGCCCCCCATAGTTTTTGTCCATGTGTCCTTTATACTTGTTCCTATAAACCCTTCCCCTTTTCCCCTGAAATTCCCTCCTCTCTCCCCTCTGGTGACTTTCAGCCTGTTCTCAATTTCAATGTCTTTGATTATATTATGCTTGTTTGTTTGTTTTGTTGCTTAGGTTCCTGTTAAAGGTGAGATCATATGGTATTTTTCTTTCACTGCCTAGCTTATTTCGCTTAGCATGATGCTCTCAAGTTCCATCCATGCTGTTGCAAAGGGTAGGAGTCTTTAAAAGTAAAACACTTTTACATGGACTCAATAATACCAAGAATGTCACCCCTTAGTTGGTCTCATTTTTGTCCCTTTCTGTTCTCACAAAACTCTCCAGATAAATCAGCCCACCAAAATTACAGTGTATTGATTTGTTGGTAGGGCAAAATCACACCATAATTTAAATTGAATGGCACTAGATGGTAAGTCTTGATATATGGTTCAACTAATGCTTAAGACCACTGATGGAAAATCATAATGTTATTAAAAGCTACAAATGTGTAGAGCCAGAAAATATGAGCTCTATGACTTCAGAAAAATGATATTAAAAGGCAGTAGCTGTTGGAAATGTTTGTATAAGCTTATAGTATGCAGGGCTGAAAAGTAGTTGTAATGATACTATTTCAAAAACACTTTAGGGACCTGTTAGGAAGCATTACACTAATTACTTTAACATTCTGTTACAGTCAAACTCTTGGCAACTCTTTTAAGTGTTTAGGAAAATATTTGGAAAAACATCCCCTGATAAAAGCTCGTGTATACTGCCTCCAATAACAAATGGACCAACCTTATACATGCATTTGAAATCATTAGAGCTTCTATCTCCTTTGAATCCAAATTTTTCTTGAATATAGGAAAAGTTAGTTTAAAAATCAATTTTTAAAGAGTAGATGAAGAAAATGAATAGTTAATATTTAGTATTGCATTTATTTCCAGTACTTTCTTCTACTTAAGGATCAATATTTTATACTATTAAGACACACATTAAAATGTTTTTAACAGTACCTAAAGGATATCTGATGCAACTTTCAAACGGCAAATAGTAAGTCAGAGGATTAAGCAATATTAAATCCAACAGATACCCAATTTTAGCAGTCAATAAGAAATGTTCCATTTGAAATTAGCCAATTTTGATGAACTCATTCATACTGAAAGTGTTATGCAACTGATGAGCCTATAAACAATTTACCCCACATGTGACATTTTTAGAAATATTTCCCTTTTCAATTATTGCTTTTCACATATATATAAGCAGTTTGTGCGCGTGCGCGCATGTGTGCATGTGTATGCAGTTTGTAAAAATTCCAGGCTTCAAGTTATCTAACTTTTTTTTACATATAGTTTACTAATGATAAATTAGTAAAATTTTAACTACATATAGTTACTAATGATAAAGTGAGTACTTTGGCCTCCATACAAAAGGTGAGAAACCATTCAGTGATACAGTAAATGTGGAGCTAACTAGAATGTGAGTAGGAAAACATCTTTCTTCCTAGAATGTTTGTTCTTAAATTAATTATGCAGAATATATGGTCTTACTTTTACACTAATGTTAACATGCG
This sequence comes from Glossophaga mutica, assembly GCA_039655065.1. Taxonomy (NCBI): domain Eukaryota; kingdom Metazoa; phylum Chordata; class Mammalia; order Chiroptera; family Phyllostomidae; genus Glossophaga; species Glossophaga mutica. The sequence goes on along the minus strand of CM077308.1, from coordinate 69,537,704 downwards.
CTTAAATTCTACTTAACTGCCTTTTTCAGCATTCTTTAGTATTAAACTGCATTCAATTAAATGAAAATTCTAGAGCTGAACATAAGCATATTTGTTTGTTCATCTGTTTATGCTTCTCACCTCCTATTACAAGCCTCTCTAGTCTCTTTTTTAACATTGCTATTCCCTTACTTCTATTTTATTTATGTAGCCAATATATTATTCTGGCATTTGTAAAAGGTAACTTGCCAAAAATAATTTACCAATTTTCATTCACTCTTCTACACACTTTTCATGAGAAAAAATATGTCACTGTTCCATGCATAGTCACTCTCTAAATTATCTTAATGTGTTTAGAGAAAGGAATTCAGATTTGAATCTAAATATATGTCATCAGTATTTTCTTCTTTTGAATGCATGAAAATGTGAGAGAGGATGTCAGTTTTCTATTACATATTGGAGAAGATATCCTAGACAGATGGACACATCATGCTTTATATCTGATACTCTATCTTATATTTTAGCAGCAAAAATCATATATTTGATTAACACCTTCAGGTCACTTCATATCAACCTAAAAGTAAAAAAAAAATACACTTTTTAAATTTTTTTAACAGAAATACCAAATCAATAAGTAATTTGTTTATTTTATAAAAATAAAAAATTCACAGTAAAGGTTTCTTTTAAAATGTAGGGTTTGTTATATATAAACCTAATTAATTGAATTTTTATCAACCATTATTTGCTCAGGCTGTATCAGGCATTGTGGTAGGTATTCTGCATACATTATTACTTTAACTGTTACATGCATGAAAATTATTATAGTCACCTTTATACAGATAAGGAAAAGAGTGTCTTACATAAATCATTACAGCTAGGGTTAGAATCAATTTGAAATCAATTACATCATTTCCAAAGAGATATTTTTTCCACTAATTGCCAAAACTTAAGAAGTGTAGTGCCTTCTGGCTGTCAGGATAAACTATCATAATTTAGAAATCATGGTTTTTCACTTAACCAATTGGGATTTTCAAAGTCACCCTCTATGTGAAGCCAGCGGACATTTTCTCAGCTCTTCAATGGTTCTGAGTATTGAACATGACAGAACTAACTCCCTCCACCATGCGTTTCTCCAATATACAATATTTTTCCTCTTGAAATTCTATTAATGCTAATTTAGAATAGAAGGGAGTAATTTTTTACCCTACAGATAGTGCCATTAATCCTCTGAAAGATATAATTTTACTTATCGTGCTGTCATAATTAAGATAAATAATCAAAATATATATGTATCTAGACATACCCTTCTAGTGTATAAACTGAATCTTAGAGTAACTGGGTATAGCGTTTGTAATAAATGATGGGCTCTGTAGTCCTCTAGGATACCTGTTCACTGACTTCAATGGAAGAATTCAAAAATGGATTATTTCAGACTCTGGCCAGTATGGCTCAGTTGGTTGGAGTGTTGTTCCATAACCGAAAGTTTGTGGGTTCAATTCCTGGTTAGGACACATACCTAGGTTATGGGTTTGATCCCCAGTTGGTGTGGGTACAGGGGACAACCAATAATGTTTCTCTCCTACTGGTGTGTCTCTTTCTCCCTTCTGCCTGTTCCTCTCTCTCTAAAAACAATAAAAATGTCCTTGAGTGAGGATATTAAAAAAAAAGGTTGGATTAAGAGGAGTTATGTGTTGGCAAGGCAAAGGTGGGAGGGTGGGTACAGGGTGGAGGGGAATGAAGGGGGGAAATGGGACAACTGTAATAGCATAATCAATAAAATACATTTTTTAAAAAGTGATAAGTAAACACCTTCATCTAGATAAATATATGTTTCTCTGGTTTCCAGAGGAAAAAAAACAAAAACAAATGTTAAGGGGAAATAAGAATTTGGGAACAAAATTAATCTGGATAGTTTCCTCAATTAATTAGACTCTGGATTTAATTACCTATTTCTTTATTTTTCTTGTTTAAATTAAGCAAAAAGATCGTGTAATCCTTAGCTTTGTATAGCATGGTTGACTTACCATTGAAGTTTCTGTTATAATATTTTATTCACATTCAAGACATGAAATATGTATGTTTTATCTTTGGCAGACCAGAGATTCCTAACTAGCAACACAGATCTCTAAACATCAACAAGAATATTCCAAGGTAAAATTTTGAAGGCTTAAATAATTATTGGTAGTTCTTACATTTTCTATTTCCTTTTACATCATAGTTGGTCCCTTTCTCCCATATTTCTTTTTGACACATTTTATTTTTATTAACATTATTTAAAATAAAAAATTAAACATCTAATATCTTAGAAAATTTTGATACATTTGGAAGGAAACATTTGAATTTTAAGCTTTGAAAAACACCAGCTTGTAAGAAAAGGTTATAAGACCCGAAAATGCAATTTATAGAAAAGAACTTTCAAGGGTCTAAGGAGACTTCTGTTGACCAAAATGCTATACTAAACCTGACACTGGCACTGCAGTAACCTACTATTAGCTCTTAGAAGGGAAATGGAGTAGGTGATGCGGGACAAAATTTCGTAGGGGCCCACTACCACTACATCTTCTGAACTATCCATTTTCCTTTGATTCAGGCATTGACTCCAGCAATGGAGATTTATTTTTCTACAAACTAATAGGGAAAGAGAAAAGAGACTATGGAATTCTTGACATTCAACATCAAATATTTCAAGCTTGGATCTTCTCAGGCTTTTCATTTCATTTTCTCAGTGTTAACTTGTTTATCCTCATATACTTTCATCTAAGGTTAGATTTAGTGATCTAGCATCTGTTTTTGTTCTGATCCTAATATATAGCATTCAATACTAGTAGACATTTTGTTCAATAACTTTTTCTAACAGAGGTAGTCTGAAAAGTAAACTAGCATGAGGAGTAGAGCCATCAAGATTTGGAATGGCGACAGGCATTACATGAAGGGTTTTCAATGCTTGTATGTATGTACACAAGAATAAGAAAGAGAAATAAGGGGTTGGGAAGGGGGAGAGAGAAAGAACTTATAATTAATGATAGAGAAAGAGGATGATTTAATAAGCACAGATTACACCTAAGGACTGTGACAAGTACTTTACATAAGTACTTGAAACATATTATTTAGTCCTGGTAGCAACTATATTAATCATTACAAAGTATCTAGTTCCATATTTTACATGTAAATCAAGACATAATTAGTAATCATTTTAACTGAATATATATACCCATACCAATGAGTATATATGGAAATAAATGAATAAATATATATATTTATGAACTATATGTATATAGTTTATATATAGTTCTGTATAATACATAGTTTTATATATATATGTGTGTAGAGTTCTATATGTATATAGTTCTATACATATAGTTTATAAATATATATATTTACTTATATGTCCATAAAATATATAAGTTCACATATAAATATATAAATATAAATTTATATAAATATGTAAATATATAAGTTATATACATATTTACTCATATATATACATATATATTTCATAAAAAGAAAGAGATATTGAAACTCAGATCTGACTCTTAAGACCTACAAAATAAATTTGGAAAATAGTGGGGTACAAAATCAATACTCGGAAATTTATGGTATTTGTGTATACTGACTATGGAATATCAGAAAGAGAAACTAGGGAAAAATATCCCATTTACTATAGCAACAAGAAAAATAAAGTACCTAGTAATAAATTTAACCAAGGAAGTAAAAGACCTGTACTTGCAGAACTATAGAACACTGAAGAAAGAAATTGAGGAAGATACAAATAAATGGAAGCATGTATATACTGTGTTCATGGATTGGAAGAATTAACATAATTAAAATGTTCATATTACCCAAAGCAATCTATAGATTCAATGCAATTCCTATTAAAATACTAATGGCATATTTCACAGACCTAGAACAAATATTTCCAAAATTTATATAAAATCAAAAAAGACCCCAAATAGCCTCAGAAACCTTGAAAAAGAAGAACAAAGTAGGAGAGGTCACAATACCTGATATTAAACTAGACTACAAAGCCACTGTAAGCAAAACAGTCTGGCACTGGCATAAGTGCAGACGCATAGACCAATGGAACATAGTAGAGAGCCCAGAAATAAACCCGTGTTTCTATGGTCAATTAATATTTGACAAAGGGAGCATGAGCATATAGTGGAGTGAAAGAGTCTCTTCAATAAATGGTGTTGGGACAATTGGCCTGGTACATGCAAAAAAAATAAAACTAGATCACCAACTTATACCAGAATAAACTCAAAATGGATAAAGAATTTAAATGTAAGTTGTGACCCCATAAAAATCCTAGAGGAAACCATAGGCAGTAAAATTTCAGATATCCCATGTAGCAATATTGTTGCTCATATATCTCCTAGGACAAGGAAAATAAAGGAAAAAAGTAAACAAATAGATCTACATCAAATTAAAAAGCTTCTGCATGGCTGAAGAAACCATCATCAAAATGAAAAGGGAACAGACCATATGGGAGAATATGTTTGCCAATGATATATCCATTGGATAAGGATTTGATCTACAAAACATATAAAGAACATGTACAACTCAACACAAGGAAGACAAACAATCCAATTGAAAAATTAGTAAAATACATAATGAGACACTTCTCCAAGGAGGACATACAGATGACTCATAGACATATGAAAAATGCTCAACATCACTAGCCATCAAAGAGATGCAAATTAAAACCACCTCACACTTGTCAGAATGGCTATCATTAATAAATCAACAAACAACAAGTGCTGGCAAGGATGCAGAGAAAAGGGAACCCAGTGCACTGTTGGTGGGAATGCAGGCTGGTGCAGCCACTGTGGAAAACAGTATGGTATCTCCTCAGAAAACTAAAAATGGAACTGCCTTTTGACCCAGCAATTTCACTGCAGGGAATATACCCTAAGAATCCTGAAACACCAATTTAAAAGAACTTATGCACCCCTTTGTTCACAGCAGCAATATTTACAATAGCCAAGATTTGGAACAGCCTAAGTGCCCATCGATAGATGAATGGATCAAAAAACTGTGCTACATTTACACAATGGAATACTATGCAGAAGAAAGAAGGAGCTCCTACCCTTCACAACAGCATGGATGGAACTGGAGAGCATTATGCTAAGTGAAATAAGTCAGTCAGTGAAAGACAGATACCATATGATCTCACCTATAAGAGGAATTTAATGAATAAATAAACTAATGAACAAAATAGAACCATAGGCATGGAAATATGAAACTGACTGATAGTGATCAGAGGGAAGGAGGAAGTGGAATAGTGGTAGAAAGAAGGGGAAGGAACTAGTTAAAGAACATGTATGAATGACCCACAGGAATTAACATTGTGGGGATTGACCATGGGAGCTGTGGGTGGGATGGAAAGAGGAGAGCAAAGGGTCAAAAAACTGGGACAACTGTAGTAGAATAGTAATAAAAAATTTTAAAAATTAAAAGGAAAAGACCTGATTAAAGTCATCAGGCTGAGTTAGCAGTCCTTTTTAAAATCTCCATAATCAGTCTTGGCTTTATTTTTGAGAGGCCTATAAGTATTTGTCCTTTAATGTTTGTCTCAATCCATAAACTCAGGTATGATTAGTAGAGAAATTTTATTACATCTGTGTTTTAAAACATAAGAGTGACTATTAGTAACAAATATTTGATACGTGTTTTTAATAAACACATTGGATGCATGGATGAAGAGACACTTTATTTCTTATAATTGTGAATAACTTTGATTTAAGATAAATTATATGTTTAAATTCCTAAAATTTAATAAAAAATAATTTTACTTTTATAAAATTATATTTCAAGCTAAACATATTACTGTCTGCTATATCTTTTTGCTTATTCTGCTCTCTAAATAATGCCTTATACATCCCTCCATATACATTTCATATACTTAAATGGAAAGAATGGAAAGCATCCATAAAGGCATTAATATTTTACTTGCATAACCAAATTTTAAAAATTAGAAAGAAATGTAAAGTTTTTATAATAAACTTATAGTATCACATTATCTATATGCAAGTATTTCTATTAATTATTTCATGATATTCACAGTGGTCTGAAATGTGAATGGACAGCTATGAAGACAGTTGCTGAAAAAGTTAGTCTCTCGAACATAATTCTTAACTTTTAGACTAGCTAAAAGAGTGATAAAAGTACTCAATTTTCATTTATCAGTAATTTATTTATGCAACCTGTTAGAGATAAAACTTTTTGATAGCTACCATAAAAGTTGAATTAGTAACTGATAGCACTACACTAATGTCTGCAATTTAATAGACCTCCTTAATTAGATACCACCACACCAGCGGACACTTTGAAATATACAGTATCAGATTAACTTGGCAAATTTTCAGACACTGCTCTGTCAGCTCAGCATTAGAGCCAGCTTTCTGCATAACCTTCATTACAAAAAACCACTCCAAAAAAATAATATATAAAGCATGTTTTACAAATGCCCATTAAATATGTAAATATATTTAAACATTTTCTCCACAATATTGATGATTAACTCATGCTGTAAATACAGAAACACTTAAAGAATATAACAGGAGTAGTAAACTTTTAATAGTTTTAATTGACTGTAAAAACATTCTACCATGTCAGTATGAGCAACACGAAGCTGACAAATTTCTATGTGTTTATTTACAAATTAAATTTCGTAATACCAATTAGGTATCACCACATTTAATTCGATAAATTTTCAAGCAATACTTAAGCAATAAATGTGTTTTTAGTCTTAATGCTTTGCTATGCCACCTAAGGCAAACGGGGTAGTCACTCTGCAATACACTGCTCGTTAGTCCATTATTGTCTAACGCTTAGCCTCTTCCTCCTGGCTAAAGCTGTCACACATGTCACAAAACAGATTAATTATTGTTTTCAAAATTGATCTCCATGAAAGCTGCAGGTGATGTCACTCACTGTGCTCTCCTTTCCGATCCCTCTGTCACACTGGTTCAGACTGTGTCCAATACTAAGGAAAACGGAAGTTGAAAGAAATTTCAATGTTTTTATTTTTGAAATATACCTTTTTTACTGTTTTATGAAACTATTCACTGAATTGTCCATTGTTCTTTTTTTTAAAAAATGCATTAATTTATTTTTAGAGAGAGGGGAAGGGAAGGAGAGAAGGAGAGAAACATCAAAGTGTGGTTACCTCTCACATACCCACTACAGGAGACCTGGCCGGAAACCCAGGCATGTGCCCTGATTGGGAATGAACCTGTGACACTTTGGTTTGCAGCCTGGCACTCAGTCCACTGAGCCACACCAGCCAGGGCTGTCCATTGTTTCTAAGATCAAATTGTCTACGTTAGTCTTAGCTTTCAATAACAGCCATACTGTTATATCCAGATAAACACATCCTTTACCATTTCCCTCAATTTTAATGTAGTATATTTTCAAATTCCCATTTTTCTTTGCTATATACACAAACATGCAGTCTACCGTAACTAAGAACACTCCAGGAAATCTAAACACATCATCAGGGATTAAAAGTACCCTGGCTAGCTTTCTTAATGTTTATATGAGACCAAAACATGTGTAAACATCAAACTTTATGAAGCAATATACTGTACTGGTTAAAAGTACATAATCTCCAGTCAGACCTAGATTTCAATATCTTCTGTTTATTCACTAACTATGTAAATTTAGGCAAGTTACTTACTAATTATGCCATCTTCCTATAAAATGAAGCCATTACGTTTAGTTAATATAGTCACTATGAAGAATAAATTGAGTGATATGTATAAAGCATTTGGCATGGTGTTTAGCACCTAATCAGTGCTTAATAAATCTTTGTTAATTTGGATAAGACAGTTTAATACACTGCTTAAAAAGTTTTTATGATCCTAATAAAAATATTTTAAAAACTGAACATTCTTGGCTATCATTTGAGAGGCTGACAGAGGGTAACGAGTTTGTGATATATTAAAACTTTTTAAAACATTTTTTACTGTGAAGTAAACCCTCTTACTAGTAAAATTTTTGTTGCTAGTTATCATTGATTATCAAGAGAAGCCTTATATTTTTTTAAGTTCTTCGAAGTTGTATACTTTATGACAGGACCATCATCAGATAGTCCTTAGTAAGAAAGCAAACTAATTGAGGAAACTAAATGCGTAACAAAAACAATAAAGATGTAAACAATGAAACAAACCTAAAATACACATACCGTAGATAGAGTAGTTAGGGCTAAGTGGATGTGGAACAATGGGCAACTAACTAATCAAGACAAGACTTTTTAAAAAGAGCCCCATGGGATAAAGCTATAGATATATAGAGAGATAAAAGTTATGGACACAAAATGCCAATTGCAAATTTAGAAAACTTAAACTGATTAACAATGTCACAAACTTCTCAAAATAATCTATTATATAAAATTTAAGATAATGGAAAAAATATCTTGGGTTTCTTTACCAAGAGCATAATTAACCTTACTATATAATATCAGTCATTTCCTGGCACCTTTACGGTGCATATGCAAGGAGAATATAGGTAAAAAGATATACATTACATATGAAAATAAAAGCTGTACTTCAGATGACATTTAATTAAGAATTATTAAGTAAATTTGTTTTTATATTTAAAAAACAAAACTAACTACAATAAACTAAATTTCTGAACAATAAAAATAATTTTCAACATAAAGTATAATTTTAAAAAGGATTACAGTAAAATTAAAAGATTATGAACACAATTTATTTAGTTAATTTTTTAAATTTATTGTTATTGGTTATAATGATATCTTCAAAATTTTTTCTCTCACTTCCCTTTTCCCAGCTATCATTTTAGTAGTCAAATTATCTCTCTTTCAGGTTTATACTTTATTCCCTTTCCTATAGAACCTAATTGTGTGTAAACATTGTCAAGTCATTTAACTTTTCTTCAGTTTCTTCATCCGTTGAAGGAATAGTGAGGTATCTGCCTCACAAAGTAAACCTACTGTTTCATTTACATCTTATGTTGGTTCTTCTATAACCATTATTAGTAAATTTTTTAGGATTCATTCATTTAAGTAAAATCACTTCCAGTCACTAGTCCTTGTGCTATGTCTTGATGTTCTTAAATTATTTTGATTTACATCTTAATTTTTTCAATAGTATCTTAAGCATTGTGTATATAAATTCTCCTAAGTTTGAGAATTTCTGCTTAGTGCAGTTATACTTTAATAGTATCTTAGCTGGAAATAATATTATTGATATATTTTGTTTTCTACCCTGAATTTTATGAATACTTTCCAAATATTGAATATTACTGTAGAAAGTTTGGAATTAGCTAATTTTTAACTTTTATAGATCTTGCATTAGTCTGTTTGGATTGCAAGGAAAAAAGTATTTTCTTTTTTTAAAAGTCAATGTTACCCAAATTTGTCTTAGTTTTGAATATTATACAAATAAATTTTTTGAAACTGTGCTTTCCATATCTGCAAATTTAGTTTTCGCTGGATACAATAATTGAAAAGGCTTTTCTGAAAAAAATATAAATGTTAAAATTAAATCAACATAAAAATGTACTCAATTATCAATAATCAGGGATGTGAATTAACATGAGCTCAACTAAATATTAAAATTATCATATTTGTGCAAGTTTAAGAGATTGATTTACAAATCTTTTCTTTCCTACCAGATGTATGAATACAAATCAAATCATAGATTTTAAGTATTCAACTAAAGGACGGCTTAAAGTTCAAATGAAAGGCATGGCTTGAGTGTACAGACAAACAAGCTTACTAAAACCCTCCGAACTGGATAATCTTGGCCACCCAGACCCAGGCAGCATTGACCAAAGACATGCCACATGCAAAGGGGCAGAGCCTGTCCCACCATGTCCTTCTCGTGGCTTTGAGAGGTCAGAAGTCACCCTCTGTATGCACAGAGATCTGCTAAGAGGATCACCTGAGCATGCTCAGTGCCTCCTCCAGCTTTCACAAATTCTCCAGTGAACAGGATAGTTAATGAAACTGAAATATCTCCACATGGAAAAATAGGAGGTCTGAGAAAAGTGTATAGTCACTAAAAATGTCAGGTATCAGTGAGGCTATGGGGAACAAAAGACTCTCAAAAACTATAAATTGAAAAATCAACATATAACCAATTTGGAAATACTTAGTGAAGTTGAATATTTGCATACTTGAAGATTGGAACCTCTCTCTCTCTCTCTTCCTCTTTCCCTCTTTTTTGTTAGAGGAGGTCATGGAGAGGGTGTGACCACCAGTTAGACCATGAGTCTCTTGGTGGAAAAAAATTGTTACTTATTTTGGAAATCATCATCTTGATTTTTGCTTTCTCTTGCATGTGCCTCTATTGTTTCCTGGCATCTGTCTCCATTGCAGCCTGATAGCCATCAAATGAGCCACCTCCGTGATAATAAATTTGCTTGCTTACAGCTCGGGGCACATTGCAGAAGAGGAAGCATTTAAGTTTATAAGAGCCCATGATGAGGGGCGGAGTCGGAGGAGGTCATCAAGAGGAAAGGAGAGGACTGAAAGTTGCCCTGTAAGCTGGACCGAGCTGGACCCAGGCAAACAGAGGCTCCTCATCCCTCCTCTTGGAATGTACATCCCTCCCATCTTTCCCAAAGCTGGAGCGATTTTGAAATGCAATCTGAGAGAGTAATGTGTGGTTCAGACCATTCGGACTGGATATGTATTCACTTTTATGGTTCTGGTAGGCAATGTGGAGATTTACTAGTCTTTCAGCTTCCAAAAATAAGCCTCCTATGCAAGTTCCCTTGCTTATCAATTGGTGAGTGATTGGTGCCTCCTACCAATCTGGAGTGATCTGCCTCTTTCTTTGGTCTCTCATTATCCACCATGTACAGTGTCAGTTTTGAATTTTGACCTTAGAACTTCTGGGTCTATGAACCAACATTTATATACATATATGCTCACAGACACCTACATAAATGTACATATATATGCATGAACATACGTGTGTTTGCAAGTGTGTATGTGGGGGTGTATGTATGGGTGTGAGTGTTTTGCTACACTGTCAGATAAAGTAACCCCAAAACAAGTGACCCCAAAACAAGTGGCCTAAGTAAGACACTTACTTCCCTTTCACAGAATAATCTGAAGTTAGCCAGGGAATTTAAGATAGAGATTTCAGTCCAAATGGTATTGCAGGATTTCAAGCTTTTACCTTGATTGCTTTCATTTTTCACATTCCTGATTCTCTCAGAGCACTGTTAATAGAACTTTCTGAGATGATGAAAATGTTCTGTATCTGCACCGTCCATTATAGTAACCACTAGCCACATGTGGCTTTTGACATGTGAAATGTGGTTAATGCAGCTAAAAAAATATAATCTTCATTTTATGCAATTTTAACTCAGCCATATGTGCAATGTTATAGTCATCTAAAATGGAGACCACAACCTTCATTTCTGCATTCCAGTTGACAGAAAGGGCAGAAGAGAAAATATATTTGTTCATTAAATTTCTTTTAAAAAATAAATTTGCACACATCACTTCAGATCACATTCTGTGAATATATCAAGCCAAAAAAGAGCTTGAAAAATATATCTCTAGTCTTTTAAAATTTATATAACAGTGTAAGATCATTCTGGTGCCTCTATCTCTGTCCTAAACTTTTGTATAAATAAGAGGAGACACACCACTTATTATTGAAGGTTATTACATAAGTAATAAAACATAAAATATAGGCAGAAAATTATACACTAATCTCAGGATATAGTTTGTCTTCTGGGATAGAAGGGAGATAAATGGGTGAATGGATGCAATTATAACTGAAATGTTTTCTTTCTCAAAATAATTTTTGCTTACACACTAAATGTAGTTTGAAGGATATTCACTTACATTGTTATTTCTCATTCAAACTCTACCAAAATGACAGTTAAAAAATATAAAAGAAGTAAACCTCAAGGACAGGAGTAAACAAGAGATGGACAAAATTTCAAAGATGGAAAGCAACTGAAAAATTGTAACTGAGGAGCAAAAATGAGAAAGTTTAAATATAAGTAACTACATAAATAAAGACAAAATAAAACAAGCCCTGGAGAATGTTTCTAAAATGCACTACTTCATGTACTGTATATGTATTAAAAAAAACAAAATAAATATATTACTATTTCTCAATAACATCTATTTAAACTTCCTCATAGGAGAAATATATCGTATCAGTGTTGGAATAATGGGGCACATAGCATTATTTCTAGCACATAGGGTTATATTCTTTAAAGCTTCGCCTCCAGGACTTTACAAAGAACCAAATGGATACACTTAGCTGTCATTTTCTTTTGAAAGCTCTAATTGTTACCTTGTTAGCTTTCTGTGCATGATGAGAACATTGCTGTTTTTAATGCTATCATGCAACCTCTCACTGAATCCTTGATTTCTGACAATAGCAAGATATCTCAGGACCATTTTGCATTCTCTTGCACTACACTTTTAAATCAAGGCGTTCTGATTTTTTTAGAAAGGTTTTGTTGTTTTTGTTGTTGTTTGTATGTTTGTTTTTTTAAGCTGAGGACAGTGAAACAAGGAAGGAGGTAGTACTGAAGAAACAACTGGAGAGAGCCCAGGCAGGGCTGCCTTGGCTCTTTAGAAGTGTTGTAGGAAAGAAATGAGCCTAGGTGGGGTTGCTTTTTTCTGACTTACTGAGAAGTCAAAGAAAATGGGGCCTTGAAGACAGGTTCCGGGGTTAGCCAGGGAGCAGCTGCTGCTTCCCATTGCTCCCCTGGTTACAGGTCTCTTGGAGACCCTTAGAATTTAGAAGATATACATCTGAGAGGGAAGAAAGTCATGGGAATGCTCCCAGGAGGGAGAATGTATTCTGAATTATTTTAATACAGAGAATTTTTCAAAATAACATCTGGATATTTTCAGAGGGGAGTACACTGCTTCTCACCACTACCAAAGCTATGAATGATGACACTAGGAGAGAAGCTGATTAAATTATAGACCTAGAGTCATCTGGCCCTGGTTGGGTGGCTCAGTTGGTTGAAGCATCATCATGTACAATGAAAAGGTTGTCTTCCATCCCTGGTCAGGGCATATACCTGGGTTATGAGTTTGATTCCCTATAGAGGCACATTAGGGAGGCAATGGATCTCTCATTCTCTATCTTCCAACACCCCTCTCTAAAATCCATAAATATATCCTCAGGTGAGGATTAAAAAGAAAAAATGAGTCACTGCAAATAATAACATAAGAAAAAGACATGTGTTCAAGTAGATAGTTTCTTTTCCACTTAAAATTGTTACCTGGTTTTCATATCTTATTAATATATTTAACCTGTTTTCTCTAACTTTGTTATATTATGCTAAATGCGGTCATAACCAGCTGTGAATTAAAGTTATGTTCTCCTGCCCAAATTTAGCAATCTCCATAACTTTGATCATTTTTTTACTCTTGTGGGAAGCACCCTAAAAGTGGTTCTGAAATACATATAGGGCCTCACTGTGTGGTTGTCACTTGATTTGGTCACTTCCTAATTGGGATGGAGTTGGGGGGAGAAAGTAAGTCTCCCTCCAAGTGCACACTAAATAACATGAAACAAAAAGCATAAACAGACATAGCATGGTATATGATCTCTATACTATTAGTTGGCAATAGCAATTAGGTAGTCCAGAGGCACAGGTGGCTATTGGTATTTATCTTCCCATTGGCGAATTTTTTTTATCATCTATCTTAATATGAAACTAAATCTTTAAAGACATTTAAGTAAATATTTGTATTTAAGAAACACAAATTATATCAACACAGACTATTAAAAGCTAATTTACCATTGTACAAATTACAGTTAAATTGGTATCAAGAACATTTAAATATAAGGAGATAAGAGCAACAAGTATAAAGGACACATGGACAAAAACTATGGGGGGTGGAAATGGGAGGAAGGTGGGGAGGGCTGGGGTGGTGGTCCGGAGGCGGGGTAAAAGACAGAAAACTGTACAATATCAACAATTAAAAAATACTGATTAAAAAAATAAAATAAAATAAAGGGGAAAAATAAATAAATAAATATAAGGAGATATATTTTTTTAAAAAATCACATTGTATATTGTTTTCTAGAAGAATCAATTCATCATAGGAATAGCTGAATAATAATAATCTCAGTAGAAATGTCAATCTCACTTAAATATTAATAAAAGTCTATTTCCTGGCCTTTTGGTGCATCTGGGGATGGTTTTGTTAATCAAACAAAACACATACAGAAGATTATAAGTTTTGACTGCAAATTCGTTTGGTTTTAAAGCTTTTTATACCTGTGCCACCACTTTTTCATTTTATAATTGTTGTAGATTTCTTGGTATTAGGGTGGAAGAAGGTTTTCAGTTATCAGATAAACTTTTTCTTAAAGTTAAATAAATCTAAAAATTTACCTTGGAATATAGAAGACAATCCAGAAATGGTTTCAAGCATCTGAAAAAGGAAATCAACAAAGAAGTCATCATTCAGTCAACCCATTAATCAACTGCGAGATTAGAAAAAAGATATTTTCAAGTGTACTAAGTTTCAAAATATTTATGTTTTATTTTTCCATTATAATGATGCTAATAAAGGATAGCGCAACAAATCTGTGGGAGAAAATCAAGAAAAAAAATCTGTTTTTCAGGAAATAGAAGTTATAGAACCGAAGAAAGGCAAAGGAAATTCTGAGAATAATGATGAAGAAAAGACCTATAAGGACAAATGATTCCAGGAGAGATTTCTCCAGTGGAGCTTAGGGCACTGATTGGTTGTCTGATGAATTTAACAATATTGAAAGTGATGTTTAGTTTTATGGAAAAGCTTGGAGAGAAATTAATGTAAGTAAATAGAAAATTATGTCTAAAATGTAGGATCATTAACACCAGGGAAACTAAAATTATATACAATAAAACATACATAATTTCAGCATACTGTAGTCTCAACTGAAAATAATAATGTCAAGAAATGTAAATACAGAATGTCACACTAACCAAATATTGTTATAGCTGATTAGGAAGTGCATGTATGTCTGTTTTGGGATTGGAAGAGGAAAATACTGCATAAGAAAGCAGAATCATTATTCAAGAATGTCTAAAATTGGGCATTCCGACCAAGATGAAGGCATAGGTGGACACACTGTGCCTCCCCTCACAACTAAAATTAAGGCAACAAAGATTTAGAAACAAGAAAACATGTAGAACTGATAGAAAATTGAACTGTATAGAGGAAGTCCAACAACCATTCATCCAG
This sequence comes from Glossophaga mutica, assembly GCA_039655065.1. Taxonomy (NCBI): domain Eukaryota; kingdom Metazoa; phylum Chordata; class Mammalia; order Chiroptera; family Phyllostomidae; genus Glossophaga; species Glossophaga mutica. The sequence goes on along the minus strand of CM077308.1, from coordinate 69,522,529 downwards.
ACCAGTAAGAGGGGCAGAGTTGAGGAAGGAAAAAAGTAGAAGTTGGTGGACCGGGCAGGCAGGCAGCAGCGACTAGCAGACCCCAGGTGCACAGGTGGCAGCTAGCAGACTCTGGGCATGGGGTGGCAAAGGTGCAGACCCAATGAGGCTGCACAAGGCGGCTGGCTGACCAGGTGGTCCCACATTTACACGCAGATAATCCAGGCGAAAGGGAAGCGGCAGAAAGAACTGGAATCTGAGAGAGAGCGGAGCAAGCGCCATTGTTCACTCTCTCAGCACCCCGCCCCCACATACAGTGTCACTACCCAGCAACTGGGCAGCCCTGCCCTGGGGACCACCTAAGGCTCTGCCCCTCACTGTATAACAGCCTCGACCAGACCCTCCCCCCCAAAAAAAGGCTCAAACTGGAGAACAAATCAAAGGCCTAGAGCCAATTCATCTAAGCAATCAAGAGATAGCCAACCTATCAGATGCATAGTTCAAAGCCCTGGTGGTCAGGATGCTCACAGAATTGGTTGGTTTTGCTCACAAATTAGATGAACAAATGAAGGCTACAATAAGTGAAATGATGGAAAACGCACAGGGAACCAAATGGAAGGAAAACTGGGACTCAAATTAATGGAGTGGACCAAAAGGAAGAAAGAAACAACCAAACAGAAAAGAAGGAAGAAACAAGAATTCAAAAAACATGAGGAGAGGCTTAGGAACCTCTGGGACATCTTTAAACATTCCAACATCTGGATTATAGGAGTACCAGAAGGGGAAGAAGAAGAGCAACAAGTGGAAAACTTATTTGAACAAATAATAAGGGAGAACTTCCCCAATCTAGCAAAGGAAATAGACTACCAGGAGGTCCAGGAAAGCTCAGAGAGTCCCAAAGAAGTTGGACCCAAGGAGGAACACACCAAGGCACATCATAATTACATTACCCAAGATTCAAATGAAGGAGAGAATTCTAGAAGCAGCAAGGGATAAGGGGACAGTCACCTACAAAGGACTTCCCATCAGACTGTCAGCTGATTTATCAAAAGAGACCTTACAGGTAAAAAGGGGCTAGAAAGAAGTATTCCAAGTCATGAAAGTCAAGGACCTACATCCAAGATTGCTCTATCCAGCAAAGCTTTCATTTAGAATGGAAGGGAAGATAAAGTGCTTCTCAGATAAGGTCAAGTTAAAGGAGTTCATCATCACCAAGCCCTTATTCTATGAAATGTTAAAGGGACTTATCTAAGAAAAAGAAGATAAAAAATATGACAGTGAAAAGACATCAAACTCACAGCTATTAAGAACTGCACGTAAAATAAAAGCAAACTAAGCAAACAGCTACAACAGGAACAGAACCACAGAAATGGAGATCATATGGAGGGTTAGCAACAGGGGTGTGGGAGGAGGAGAGAGGGGGAAAAGGTATAGAGAATGAGTAGCATAGATAGTGGGCAGAAAATAGACAGGGTGAGGGCAAGAATGGTATGGGAAATGTAGAAGCTAAAGAACTTATGACACATGAACATGAACTAAAGTGGGGGAATGTGGGTGGGAGGGGTGTACAGGGTGGAGGGGATTGATGGGGGAGAAATGGGACAACTGTAATAGCATAATCAATAAAATATATTTAAAAAGAATGTTTAAAATTGGATGGAGTGTCAAGACAATTGTTTAAGAACAAGTTATGTATAATTATTAAATCCCAGTTAGAAAATGTATAAAATTAAGAAGATGTATTAGAACATGCTTTATAAATGTGAAAAAAATCATCATAAGCATTTAAAACAATTTAAAGTAATTATCTTCTGGGAATAGAAATTAGAGTAAGAGTTAGGAGAACTCTGATTTGTTGTTTTTCTTGTTAGGAGTTTGTAGGACTATTTATCTTCAAACTAGGAGCTGGTATTATTGAATATAAATAAATATTCAAGTTAAATAAGCCAAGTATGATACATTGTGAACATAATTTATATCTAGTGGGATTTGCATAAGTATCACAACATGCTTTGCATTTTTCTAAGTGTTTTATAATTACCTATAGATTAATATAAGTATAGAAAATATGTCAGATGTCTGGACAGGTTCACTGTGCAGAAGTTATCAGGACAATTTAAGCTGTGTTAAATAGAAAACATGGTATGACAAATCTATTCATTTGCTTTTCAACATGTTCACTTTAAGAAATTATAGCTATAAAATCTATACTCTTTCTTTGAAAATGCAGAGTAATAAATGTCCTGGTTTAATGTCAAGAAATATTAAATTCCTAAATTACAACTCTTGAATAGGTTATGTGATATTTGGAAGTATATTTTTATTTCAAATTATTAAACCAATTTTGGATTCTTTTGTATTAAATTACTGGTTATTAGGAAATAAGGGTAGAAATCTCAAACAATTTCTTGATGAAAGAGAATATAACTCACTAATGTGCTTTAAATGTTTACCATTGCTTTTCTATAATCTATAAATCAGAGTGGGAGCTTGTCATTTAGAAATATTGGAGCAAGGGATACCCATTAAAATTAATAATTAAGATTTTTATGTAATTTTTAAATTCTATACATATTTATTAGTAACTTAAGACAAAAATGAAAAACCAGCACTTTTGCCATAAGAGTTTATGGTCCAAAAAGGGAGAGACAATTAAAGGCAATGAGAGAATAAGATGATTGCTGTAAATGTCTGCAGTAGGTATGAGATGGGAGCATATAGAAAGAGCTACCAATCTGGCGTCAATTGTTCAAGGCACATTTTACACAGCCATTGGTTTTCAGTTGTATTCTCTATAGGAATAGCTGTCATTTTGAAAAAAGATCACAGAAAGAGCCAAGGCAAAGGGATTAACCAAACAATATATATGTATAACCCACAGACACAAACAACCGTGTGGCGATGGCCAGAGGGAAAAGGGTGGGGCGCTGGGCGTAGGTGGGCAAAGATGGAGGTGGGGGATGGGGACATCTGTAATAGTGTGAACAATAAAAATAAAGTTAAAAAATAAAGTAAGCAGATAGAGAATTTTTATTAATTCAAATATATACAAATGAGGAATAAATTTCTTTTTTGAATTAGAAAACCAAGTTTTATTTAAAATGTCTTCTATTTCCACAACTACCTCTTAATGCTTTTATACTGTTCAAGTATTTTAATTTAATGAATCTTAAAATTCATTAAAGATCTATCTATGCTTTGTTTTCTAAAATTGGCAAAGAACATTGGTTTACCAGTTTGCTAATCAGATTAGCATAATGATTTTATTTGAGATTATATAATAACCAGAGGTAAATTGATAATTATAATTAAACATTAACATTGAAATAACAATGACACTATATGGGTACTCAATTTACTAGTGTGTTGGTTTTATAAAAATAGTATTCATAGAAAGTTATTTTTCAATGCTTTGCAGCTCAAAAATATCTACAGATATGATAACAATGATTTTCAAATACTTGTTTTCTCTATCATAGTATTAATCTTAGAGAATATAGATCTCATATATATATATTTACATGGGATGTTTGGAGCTACATTCATATATAATATTATTGTATACTGGGTATTATATATAGATATATAGAGAGCGGGGCAAAACTAGGTTTACAGTTGTTTTTATGGAGAATAATTCAATGCTTAATAAATAATAACACAAGAATAAACTGTGTTTCATGTACTCACAACTATAAATGTACTTTCACCCCACCTGTATACAGAATAGACTGTAAGATAATAGAGATCCGGTTGACTGATGTCTTCCCAGTGTCTAGCATAGTTTTGAGTATCTTGGCATTAATTTTAATATTCTTTTTTTGCTTGAATAAAAAACATACAAAATCATGCACTCTAATTCAATTAGCTGTCTTCATTATCTAAGGAGTAAACTAAAGGATTTCTCAGTTCAAAAAGATTCACCATTTTTTCTGACTTTTAACTTGATATTAAATCAGGACTCTGTAGACTTATTGTCAAGTGGGGATGTGAGGCAGATAGATGAGAGCTATAAAATTCCAAAGTGAGATACATGACCACCTTAAAGAACCGGTTTTCCATGCTTAGCCCATGACCTAACTCCAGCCTCCAACAGGGTTAGAAAGACAGAGCAATGTATACGTAGAAGAGCAGAGGAATATTTTTTAAATATATTTTATTGATTATGTTATTACAGTTGTCCCATTTCTCCCGCATGATTCCCCTCCACCCTGCACACCCCCCTCCCCCCTACATTCCCCCACTTTAGTTCATGTCCATGTGTCATAAGTTCTTTAGCTTCTACATTTCCCACACTGTTCTTGCCCTCCCTCTGTCTATTTTCTACCCACCATATGTGCTACTTATTCTCTGTACCTTTTCCCCCTCTTTCCTCCTCCCACTCCTCTGTTGCTAACTCTCCATGTGATCTCCATTTCTGTGGTTCTGCTCCTGTTCTAGTTAAAGGACAATGCTTTGCTCTCACCTGCCACCATTGGAAAATACAAGCCCTGCTTTTTGTCCAACTTTCAGAGAGAACGCCTTTAAGCGAATTACTTTGATTGCTGAACATTTGTAACCTACAATTTCTGGAGCTCAAAGGTTTGTTGTGTGACTCACATTTAAGAAATAAGGCTAGGGAGTTAGTGAGTAATGTGGCTTCTGATGCTCTGATAAGGTTTGATGCTGCATACAGTTTGTTTAGCCTAGGTTCCCAATATTTGTTTTGAATGAAGATGTCATGAAAGAAATATCGGTCATGTGTGAAAGAACGGCTCTTTGATTATCTTGGATAACATCTAGAGGGATACTTGGACAGACAAGGAGAATCCCAAAAGAGAGTGAAATGCCATATTCACCCTGGTTGAGCAAGATACCTTAGGTGGTGAGCTGGGGGAGAGACAGCAGTGACAGCAAAGAACTACAGTGGAGAGATCCCAGTGGGGTGAAATTCATGTATCCCAACTTCTTAGCACCAGCTAAAGTGTATGTTACAAGTCTTCAATCAGTGTCCATTTTCAGCAAAGGATAATGATCTTAATATTTTTATCAAATATAAGTAATAACTATGATTTAATATCCCTATTCAATTGTTGGTAATAGTTCATACCCTGTTCCATTGATATCAGTACAAAATATTGCTTCCTTCATGCTTTTTATGAGAAATACGCAGTCCAAATTGGCATTATCTGTAATTCACACAAATCTTATATTGTGCCATAGATACCATTGCTTAAAATTCTTCAGGATTTCCCTTATCAACACAGAATAAAATCTGAATTTCTTACAAAACCTTTACGATGTTATGCCTGCCTTTTCCCCCAGTAGGACCTAGTTCTTATTTGTCACGTTGACTTTTTTAGTGCCGCCAAAAAAGCCTTCTTTCATTTTCATATTTTGTGATCTTTGTAATACTACCCTCCTCACACCAACTAAAACACTTGAAATGATACCTTCTGTATCTTTTCAATCTTAATTCCACTGGGACTTTTCTAACCATACAATAAAAAAATTTCAGCTCTCCTCTAGTTATTCTGTTTTATGCCTCTACATGTTTTTTTTTTTTTCCTTAACAGCACTGATCCTACTTTATGATTTTTATGGTTTCTCTGATTGATTTTTTCTATTTCTTCCACTAGAACATAAACTTGATGAGAACACAAATTCTGACTATATTGTTCACCATTTCTCCTTTAACACTAGCAATGAGCAGTCACTTAATAAAGGTTTTTTTTAATTGATGGAGGTGAAAAATGAAGGAAGGAAAGAAAAGCAGGAGGGAAGGATAGAGTGAGAAAGGGAGGAATGAAGAAAAGTGGGAAGGAAGGAAGGAAGGAAGGAAGGAAAAACCTGCAAGTTTAAGAAAGCCCTGTAATACCTTGGTGATACTGTCAAAGTAGAAGCTATTAGATAATAATTAAAAATAATGATAACTAAAAATGAAAAATAGCAAAGTGGTAAAAGCTATTGTATAAAATGCACCATTTTCAATGTCAGAATATTTTTTCCTAACCCCGCAACTTCCCACACTCTTTTTGTGAAAAAAGATGTGGAACGGAGTTACTTGAGAATAAAAATCAATTACATTTCATAGATGGAAAACACGAGGTTGGGCAAATTAGAACTCTATTTTTTCTCAGTGATATTTGCATTATATATTCTCTGATTATATTCCAGATTTATTAAAGAGTCATACTAAATACCTTAATGCTCAATATCATTAACAACATTTCAAACCTTAAATCTACATCCCAAGGCTTTTCTGCATCTCTTTCATCATGATCGAGAGAGAGAGAGAGAGAGAGAGAGAGAGAGAGAGAGAGAGAGAGAGAGAGAGAGAAACATTGACTTTTATTCCACTTGTTTACACATTCATTGTTTGCACATTCATATGTGCCCTGACAGGGGATCTAACCACAAACTTGGCATGTCAGACCACACTGTAACCAACTGACCTACCAGTCGGGGCCTCTCTTTTTCTCACTAACAAGCACAGTTACCTTTAAAAAAAGAGCATTGATCAAAGACAGTGACTGTGTTTGCTTTTAATAATTCCTAGAGTCTTTCTTATGCCTGCAATTTGGGAATGTACACTGTACATGGAATCTTTATGTTGTTATTTTCATAAATTAAGTGATTAACATATGGAGACTTGATTCATTAAAGTTGGTTTAGAAGATAAAGCATCTCATTTGATTTTGATCCAAGTCTTCACTGAGTCCTATAGGGACTATCTTTTTAACTGTAATTTTTTAAATCACATATTTATTTGTTATAAAAATAAAAAGAACTCTGTTCCCATTATAATAGAGAAGGCATGCATATTATTCAATCATAGTATTCTATATTATACATTTATAAGCTATAAACATGAGCAGCACTTTTTGTCACTCCATGCAGAGATTATTACTGTATTATCAATATAATACTATGATTTATTTATTTTTTAAAGATTTTTATTTATTTACTTTTAGAGAGAGAGGAAGGGAGGGAGGCAGAGAAACAGAGAAACATCAATGCGTGGTTGCCTCTTGCACACCCTCCACTGGGGACCAGGCCCAGAACACCAGCATGTGCCCTGACTGGGAATCAAACCAGCGACTCTTTGGTTCACAGGCTGGCACTCAATCCATTGAACTACACCAGCCAGGGTGTTAATAAAATACTATGATTTACATATATTAATATAATACTATACTTGATAATTTGCTGAGGACTAAGATATCACATTACATAAAAAATATTTTGAGAAATAAATTTGAAAACACTATGGAGTTTTCAGAGGAATTATTTGATGCAGAACATGCCATCAAATAGGTCAAAATTTCCTGGTGTAAGTTATTTAATTATAACTAGAGCAACATAACTGGCACATAATATTATCAGAATATAGGTTATTCTGATAAAGGATAGAGAGTAGGGTAAGATTAAAATGAACTGCAATAACAAGAAATGTTTTATGAGAAAACTAACATGTACTAAATCTTAAAATAGATGTAAGGTTAGAAAAGGTAGAAATAAAAGGAGAAAGCAATGTGAGCCTGAAATTATAAGCATGAGATGTAGGCTAGTGAAAAAGATGCCTCTCTACCACTCTAAGTAAATAGAGGTGATTGTTTATACCCATAACAGCTATGACCTTGTAAAAGTGACACAAAGTGATTACTAATGACAAATGATACAGGCAATATTAATAGTATTTGTTTCAGTTGTAAGGCAATTATCAATAGTGATTAAGATTTAAGTAATTAAGCCAAAGCTAAATTATATTGATTTAGCTAATACTAATTAACTATTAATTTCGTCTTAAACACATTGTATTGAATGTCTTTGTGGACCAGTGAAGTGGACCTAAATTAGGCCCTCGGGGTGCAAAGATGAGTAAGACATATTATTTAGGTTCAAATATACTTCATAGTCTGTTATTCCATTAAGAAAGTCACTTACATAAACTTGTACATTATGACAAAATGTAATGTTTTCAGAAGCATGAGAAGGATATTTGCATACCTCCAAAGTGTCTCCCAAAAGATGTCTAATCAGTTGAAAGTTTAAATAAAATAGTGGATAAACGAGAAATACTACCCTAGTTGGTATGGCTCAGTGCCAGCTTGCAAAGGAAAGGGTTGTCAGTTCTATTCCCAGTCAGGGCACATGCCTGGGTTGTGGGCCAGGTTCCCAGTGGGGGACTCAGGAGAGGCAACCACAGATTGATGTTTCTCTCGCTCCCTCCCCCTCTCTAAAAAATAAATAAATAAAATCTAAAAAAAGAAAAAGAAATACTTTGACCTGGGTGATCAATTAATAGAGGTACATTATATGTCCCAGTCATGATACCTAGATAAACACAGAATAACATCATTTATGTAGTATTACAACCTGGTATATTACCTACACATTAGAGAAGAAATATAAAAAGACTTAGTAAATGGCCCAAGAATACACAGGTGGAAAGTATTGGGACTAAAGTTAAAACTGAAGTATAAGTATCTCCAAGTCTATACTCTTTTTTAAATTAAATTTACTGGGGTGACATTAGTTAATAAGGTCATAAACAATTCAAATGTACATTTTTGTGATACCTGATCTTTATATTGCGTTGTGTGCCCACCACCCAAAGTCAAACCAGTTTCCATCACCACCACACTGTTTTCCTTATCTGTCTTTGCTTGTTTTTCTTGTTTGTTCATTTGTTATCAGTTTTATATCCCACATATAAATAAAATAATATGGTTCTTAACTTTTTCTGACTGGCATTATTTCACTTAGCATGATATTCTCAAGTTCTATCCACATTTTCCAGAGTGGTGATACCAGACTACAGATTTGTAAACCTGTGTCATTTATGGACAACTCAGATAACAAATATCTGGTCACTACTGTTCATATTTCTTAATGAGCTCTGGTTAAAAAGACCTGAAGTCCTATAATGTTTTTACATGGAGTATAAATTGTGGAAATTAAAGCAGTACTTTTAAGAATGATACATATACTGGAATATGGATATTGTCAATTAAAATCCAGCTTTGTCAAATTCCCACCAGCAGTGAATGAGTTTCCTCTTCTCCACAACCTCTCCAACACGTGTTATTACTTGTCTTACTGATAATGGCCATTCTAATAGGTATGAGGTGGTATTTCATTGTACTTTTGATTTGATTTCCCTAACGGCGAGTGAAGTTGAGCATCTTTTCCTGTCTTTGTTGGCCATTTGTATACCTGTGTTCTTAACTACTACTGACAGGCATGAGAATGAGAGTTTCTATTCAAAATTCTGTAATAGTTTTTGCCCTCATTTTGTTTCTGCATTGTAGATTCAACTCAAGGTAGGTGTACCATAATTATTATTCTATAATTGGCTAAGGATCTTTCCAAATTCATTATTTTAGTGCTGAAAGAATATACTATTAATATCTAATTTTGTCTTAATTTTATTACTGTTTTCCCTATATAAGGCCTGTCTTAGTTAGATATTAAGAATCTGATCTTAGCCCTGGCTGGTGTAGCTCAGTGGATTGAGCGCGGGCCTGTGAACCAAAGGATCGCGGTTCGATTCCCAGTCAGGGCACATGCCTGGGTTGCAGGCCAGTTCCCAGCATGGGACACATAAGAGGCAACCATACATTGATATTTCTCTCCTTCTCCCTCTCTCCTACCCTTCCCCTCTAAAGATAAACAAATAAATAAATAAATATTTAAAAAAAAAAGAATCTGATCTTAGTATTATTTAGAATTATGAACTAATCTTTGAGCTAGACAACATACCTGACTTATTCTTAGAAATCTATGAACTCAGTGAATACTTTTTCAGATTTCCCCTTTCCAATGCCAACTTATATCTTCATATTTAATATTCTTTATGTTAGTAAATATTGATTTATCCAATTATCTAACATGGAACTATAGATATTATGATCCTTGAACCTTCCCACTCAAATATCCTGAAACATTACCAAAGCCAAGTCCTATTTTCTGCCTCTAGACTACATGAATTTGTTTTCATACCTGTAGCCATTTTCACTATTTACTTTTTATATTGTGGCCTGAATGAATTTTCTAATTATAAGGAAAGAGTTTACAGTTAGTTCTGAATGTGGCCTTTCCTCTAGTTTCAGCAGCTCTTGAATGTTAGAATTTGGTCAATACTCCTCACAACAATAATTCAAAGCATTTATAGGATTATATCTGTATTGGGTTCAAGACAAATGAGAAACTGCCTCATACACTTGCATCTTATTTTTGTTTTATTAATTACATAGCCAGCAGCCAGCATTGAGGAGATGCAGTTACTCTAGTGGACCAGAGCTAATTAATTTTAAAATTACAAGATCTATAAGCTCAGTCAATCTTAAACATCATGGTTTTCCCAACCCAAGTGGTCCTTATCCACTTAGGTTCATTTTTGATGATCAAAGATCAAGTACACAGTTACTGAGACATCAACCCTGGCTAGGCTGTTGTCATGAAATCTGTATTGTTGCCTATGTCATATACTTTATTAAAGATAGGTAATCTTGGTACTAAGTGAAGCCTCTTCTCTCTTGTGAACTTTTAATAAATTGACAAAAGACCACTGTCAAACAAAGAGGGTAACATACTCACATTTACATTTTATTTCATAGTTTTTTTAAGCCCTTCAGTATCTCCTTAATGTTATCAGGAAAAACTCTAAACAGGATATACCCTGAAATATTGCTTGAAAAATTTCTTGATTTGGTCTATGCTGATATCTCCTATATCATCTCTTGTGTCAACAGTAGTTTAAATTCATAAATTCTTCCCTCACAGAAAATATTTGGAAGTAATCCATCCTCCTCTGAAGTACAATATTACTTCATAACTTAATCGTGTGACTTATTACATCTGTGTATATTTGTTTTATACTTTGTTTTAATTTTCAATGTATAATAAGATCCTTAGAAAGAGAAATGTTTCATTTTTTTATACATTATGGTACATCTAACTTGCACAGAATAAAATCAATTAATAAGGTATAAATTAAGGCAAATACTATATCATTAAAAATATTCTATATTAACTTTAGAATTCAGTAATTATTACATTGCTTATTAGATAGAACACTATATGTAAGAGAATCAAAAAAGTGATTCTAAATAAAATTACTACAGAATTTCCACATAGAAAAAATTCCAGAATTAGTGGAGTTTTTCAAAATATAATTTAAGTTTTCAAAATGATATATTGGCTTAATGAATTTATTTCCTAACACCAAATCAGGAGTCTAACCAGTAAAAAACCAAGAACACATTTTTTTTCTGTCTCTGCACTGTAAAAAGAGATGAAAAGTGCACTGTTCAGCTCAACCACTCAGGCCAGGTTTATTTATACAGTTGCCCATTTTCAATAGGGCTCTGCACAGATGACCCAGTATATTTATTTTTCAATCATTACAGAGAATCTAGAGCTTACCTTTTAAATTGTCCACTTTGCAGTTATGACTAAAACATTTAAATAATGGCTATCTTTTCTTCCCCTTTTCTTCACAAGTTTAGTATTTGTAAATCTATATCATTTATGGACAACTCGGATGACAAATATCTGGTCACTACTGTTCATATTTCTCAATGAGCTCTGGTTAAAAATACCTGAAGACCACTCTAAGAGGACAAGCAACCCAATTAAAAAATGGGCAAAGGACTTGAACAGACACTTCTCCAAGAAGGACATACAGAGGATCCAGAGATACATGAAAAGATGCTCAGTATCACTAGCTATCAGAGAGATGCAAATTAAAAGCACAATGAGATACTACTTCACACTGTTGAGTATGGCCATCATAAACAAAGCAACAAACAACAAGTGTTGGAGAGGTTGTGGAGAAAAGGGAACCCTAGTACACTGTTAGTGGGGTTGCAGACTGGTACAACCACTATGGGAAACAGTAGGGAATTTTCTCAGAAAACTAAAATTGGATCTACCTTTTGAGCTAGCAATTCCACTGCTAGGATTATATCCTAAGAACCCTGAAACACCAATCCAAAGAACCTGTGCACCACAATATTCATAGCAGCACAATTTACAATAGCCAAGTGTTGGAAGCAACCTAGGTGTCCATCAGTAAATGAATGGACCAAAAAACTATGGCACATTTACACAATGAATTCTATGCAGCAGAAAGAAAGAAGGAGTTTCTACCCTTTGCAACAGCATGGATGGAACTGGAAAGAATATGCTAAAGTGAAACAAGCCAGGCAATGAAAGACAAATACCATATGATCTCACCTTTAACAGGAACCTAAACAACAAAACAAACAAACAAGTAAAATATGACCAAAGACACTGAAATAGAGAACAAGCTGAGAGTGACTAGAGGGGAAAGGGGAGGGAATTTCAGGGGAAAAGGGGAAGGGTTTACAGGAACAAGTATTAAGGACACATGGACAAAAACTAGGTGGGGTGGAAATGGGAGGGAGGTGGGGAGGGCTGAGTGGGTGGGCTGGGATGGGAGTAAAAGACAGAAAACTGTACTTGAACAACAATTAAAATTAAATTTAAAAATTATATTTAATTTTTTTAAATAAAAAAATAAAAACACCTGAAGTTCTATAATGTTTTTACATGGAATATAAATTGTAGGAATTAAAACAGTACTTTTAAGAGTGATACATATACTGGAATATGGATATTGTCCATTAAAATCCAGCTTTGTCACTAGACATCCATACATATTATTCATCTTTTTAAAAAATAAGTATTAATAGAGAAACATGTAAATCTATTTTATACTCTCACTTATATGATACTAGCATAGCAGTCATTTTATCATATTTAGCTCTAATCTTTTTATCAGTAGCCTCAAAATTTTCATTTTCTAATGTGATGAGGACAACATTTTGATATGCTGATTAAAACTACAATATTATCAATATCTATGCATTAGAATTTGTCAACTATACAATATTTGCTATCAAACTTTGATATATATTTTATCGTTAAAATAGTTGCCCATCACTAAAATAAAATAAAAATGTTTATTATGCAAATACTTGCTAACATGGAATAGTGTAAGCAATTATAGGTATACAATGAATACTTTATGAATAAATGAACACTGATCCAAACTATTACATTCTACAATGTATTCAGAAAGTGTAGACTTTCAGTCAAGATGTCAACGTAGGAAGACATGGCTTGCCTCTTCATACATCAAAATTATAATTGAAATACAGAACAACAATCACTCAGAACCATCAGAAATCCAACTGGATGGAAGTCTGAGAATTAAAGAAACCACATCCATCCAGACTGGTGGGAGGGATGCAGACTCAGACCAGGATGGTCCCTCACTTATGGGTGGTGGATAAGAATTTGGGACAGATATCTCAGGAGTGAAGAGTGCCATCCCTACACCAGGATCTCCAGAACAGGGTTCCAGTGCTGGGAAGATAAGTCCCTACCACTTCTGGCTACAAAAACCAGTGGGGATTGAGTTAGTGGAAGAAATTTCTGGAGCCCCAAGCAGTTCCTCTTATAGAACACACACACAAACTCATCTACATAGACTCATTCCCTCTGAGCTCCAGCAGTGGAGTAGTACCTTGAAAGGCACACCAGTGGCATACAGGGAGAACCTGAAGTGTCTAAATCAAGGTGATCAGAGGCCATTATCCTTTTTCTAAACCCTCCCCCATCAGAGCCACCAAGCTGGTGCAATATCTGAGACTCCATAGACCTGGTTTATACTCTTTGATCCTCCCCCATGAGATCCCCAGACACTCTGTCCCACCCAGCTTAGGAGCCCATCCAAGTTGCTTTTCTATATGAATGAATGGACTTGACTCATGCTTCACAACTTCTTAAATTCTCTTAAACAAGCAAGAGTGGGCCTCTCAGAGCCCCAAGCAGAGCACTAGCAGCAGCCAGTCTAGATTCACATCTTGGCTTCGCCTGGGAATCTCTAAGCCCAGCACAAGTAGCTGCCATCTTAGATTGCTTTATAGTTCAAGCAGGTGGCCCTGGGCAAAACATAGGTGGGGGCTTACCTTGGCCTGCACCACCCAGGACAACCTAGGGCCAGTATACCCACTAGACAACTACAAA